>OX940877.1:7392500-17392500 GCA_954870665.1 Stratiomys singularior
TACAACGGTTACCTCACGTCTCCTTCAAATGAAATTTAACATATGTGTGAATGTCCTTGTAACTGATTGAAGATTAACTGAAACCGGGTGTTATGCAATCATTTGTCGAGAATGATAAGAATAGAACCATTACATTTATTCACTTTGAATTGAAACATGTGGACATAACCATTCTCTTGAAATCCTTCATTTTCCCTACCAAGCAACTTCACTTTATGTATACGATGGACCTACAACCATCGGACATTCTATTTCAATTCATCCTTTGGACAATGGACATCAATCAAACATTCTTGGTTTGATTGGAATCGTTCGAATTGAGATTTTATCGTGAAGATCAATTCGCTAATAGATTGGCCCTGAAACCTTTGTCAATCGCAATCGCTGGTCCATCGGGCGTGGAGCAGACTATGAGCAGGAGACTAAAGATATCGTTCGCTGCTTCGGAATTGAGGACATTCGTCTTTGTTCGAACAAACATACTAACCCTGGCATGAGCAATGGTTGCAGGTTGATGACTTACTTGGATTTCTTGTAGTTCTGAAGACCTGATTTTATGTGTTGCCAACACCATGAAACGCAAGGACTCTCTGTAGGACAGCATTTTTTTTTGGTAGCCATAACTCATATTACTTGAGGCAAATCAATTCATGAATCCTGACCTAGTCCTCATACCCCTCTGGATCGAGTCTATCGGATTGAAAACCGGAATATTTGCAACGGCAACCCGTATCCTTACTGTCAGAAGGAGTTCAGCAATTTATATTATACACAAACCTACCGCCCATTGTTCGGCACTCTCCAATGTTATGAAACCAAATGATGAACAAAACCAAACGTAAAACGAAATAGTTGATTGGGTCCAAAAACGCAATAAACTTTCCATCCATTGTTCGTTCGAGTTTTCCTTTTGAAAATTTCACTTAACTCTTTACGATGATGATATCTCGACCATCAAGGACAATGTTTACAATGCGATTGTCCTTGCTCTTGCGCTTGTAACGTAAAACTTTCAAACTCCAATGAGAACAGAGGAACAGAGAACCATTCAAACTTGAGGGCTTACAAAGTTTGTTTTCAGTTTTCTCGCTTTTGTGTGGGGATAATCGATTTGGGATTTTCCAATGAAAACCAAAGTCAGTCGAGGTACTTGGGAAAATTGAGCTAATGTGGTAGGTAGGGGTTAAGAGGATATTAAGGTACTTTCTAAGATTTTATTGCTTTTTGGTTTTGTTGGTTTTAATTTTGCTGCATTTGGTTGAGTTGATGGTGGGAGTAATGTTTTCTTTTGTTTTGGGGGAAATTTTTCAAGTTTACTTTTATTTGAAAAGTCATTCGCTCGAAAAGGATGAGTAAAACATTCGGAATACATATATGTATGTGATTCTTAGGAGTAACCGTGAAGGGTTTGCATGTGATTTATTAAATTTTAAGTGACATATGGTGTATCTATCATTAATTTTTCTTAGAACGACCTAATTTCAAGGATGGAGTTACAAGTGGATGCGTTTTGGTCAGAACCACGCTTGACTTCATTATGCGGAAAGGGGTAATGACGTCACGAATTCGAGGTAGTAGTTAGGGTTCAACACGGTGGAAAGTATTTTGGCAATAGAAACACAAGGGCGAGTGTCACAGTTCCACCAGCCTTAATTTTGTTTCGTGTTAAAAGAGGCAAAATGTCTGTGCTTAACGGTATTTTCTGCATAATATATAAATACCACTTAAGGATATCATATTGAGCGTTAAAAATAGACAGAAGCGGATGTAAAACAATATTTAAGTCACTCAACACCAGGGTGAACTATTTTTTCACGTCTGAAGGGGATCAAGCACTTTTTATTTTCTTCAACCTTGGTAGTTTTTTTTGCTTCAACCTTGGAAGGCTTTTTACGACCTGACCGTTGGACTCCCAGTGGACCTACTGGACTACCGACTGAACACCTCCCCTGTCCTAAACTTTGGTAGCTTTGAGGATCACGCACGGCTCAACTAAGGTGGAATATAATGCTACCGCGCTCTTACTATCTCGTTCTCTGTGGGTAAAGATGTGAGCCTAAATATTTTCGTGATTTCAACCTCTGCTAGTAGATCCTTCGATTGTAAGTATAGAATAGATGGAGCTGTAGTCATCAATACAAACAATATAAAGAGAATGTAAGTTGTTACCGTGGTAGGGTGAGGCCTCTGAAGCATTGGATAACGCCAAAATCAAAAGGATCAGTTTAGTCTATAGTGTATGAATATCCCTTCGCATCCGTTTCTGCTCAAGAGTTCAATCCGACTGATGAAATTATCATTTGATGAAACTTTCTATAAAGGATGAAACAAGAAGCTATAAAGAAAGACCCAGTCAGGAGTGGCCGAACTTCCTACTGCATACGGAGCTGCCAAAAAGACGCTCTCCTTGTCCATTAAGCGAAGAAAACTACAAAAATGGACAAATGCTGTGTAAGAATCTAAACAAAAAGTCCTATAATGAAAATAATGTCAGTTAATGGACTCACCAACTCAGCAAGGACATCAGATTGACGTGTAGCCCTAATAAGAGTGTCGAGCATGTTTGTCCGACACATTCCACGAAGGAGGGGTTGACAATAGTTCAGCAGAACACTATAAAATGTGTTTTTTTACACAGGAAAACTGACAGAACAGACAGACAGAGAACTGACAGAAACTGAGATGAGTACGAAAATTGGAACGATACATCTTTGACAGGTTCCTGTCCGAAGCATTGAAGTCTTTACGCTAGAAACTGGCTGAACTAGTTCCCATCGAGACCGTAAAGATATTTCTTCACTTTTATGTTGCTTGGGTCTGTCAGACCTTGCTTTTTTGTTTACGACAACGCATTTCTGCTGTATGAACGAAAATCCAAGAAACAATAGATATATTTTGGCCACGATTGTGGACTTCCACTGTCATATTGCTATGAAAGTGCCCTATACCCACCCTAGTGGGTGCTGGCAACAAATGGGGCCAGCCAATAATTAATAAAATATTTTATGTTTTATTAATTATTTTATTATTTTATTTAATAAAATTATTTTATTTATTATAATATAATTTATATTTAAATTATATTATTTTTTTCGTCCATTTGCAGTGCAGGTTACTAGACACAAGTAACATCACAGGCACTCACGCTTTTATTTTCAACCCCTTTCAGGAAAGTTATTCAACTTTTCCTTTGAGAAAATTTTGATTTGAATTTGAATCAAACTGGATTTGGAGCAAGAGTGTTTGCATGGGGCATAATCGAACTTGAGCCTGATATGTTTGACTTTCTTCCTGACTGTCAATAGTGTCCGCATAGAATTTGAGTGAAGTAAAATGTAGTGCTCTCGTCCTTTTTTCATTGCAAGATAGATTGAGACCTTGGTGAAGTATTTCCTCAACTCCAAGCCTTGTTGAAAATTGAGTAACGGTTAGGACAACCCTCTTTCTTAGTTAATAATTCCACAGCTTTCAGTGACCATACTGTGACCGCAATACAAATTAAGGAGTAGTTCAAACCAGTTCCCAGATGGCAGTACATCGGCCATAGACGTCGAAACAATGTATGATTGGCTCTCTAACAGACCAAAAGGGCAAGGTAATTTTTCAAGCGAGCGCTGTCATGCTGCGGGACCGTTGTTCTATAAACTGCAAAAAGGGTGGGCAACAGCGCTTTTTGGAAAATTCAAATTTACTCGAAGTGTTATCTAGAACCTCCGGAAGATAGAGCAAAAACAGCTTCTTGTTAAAGTTTTAAAGCACACTGAGCCGGCTTTCTGAGTCCAAATTTACTATTAATGAGTCCTGAAACCCACAACCCAATAATGTCAGTGGATGCATATGAATTGGGCAGAGCAAAAGGCTTGCAAAGCTTACAGCAACATCTAAGTGATGCTGACTGCTTTCTTTGACTCCTGCGACGACTCCTCCCACAGTGAAGTTGTCTGAAGCCAACTACGTGTTACTTTCCCGCACAAGAGACCAGAATTGTAGCCAAACAGAAATGAGCACTTTCACAACATTTTTAACAGTGTAATCTGTTTTTTGTTTTCAGAAAAGTCAAAAGTCATGTTCTCAAAAAACCTGACTCCTGGTGTTCAAGAGCCTCCGTAGTTTTCCCACGGAGGCTGTTGTCTCTACCTCTCTTCCCTGAGACTTTTGAGTGGTCAAACTTAAAAAGTAGTGGGTGGGAAAGCGGTGACAGAAAGAGTCGGCTTTGTGCTCAGAAGGACAGTAGAGCTAGGTGATTATTCCTAAAATAGTTTCCAATAATATCGATGCTTCTAGAGACAATAAGTCTCAAGTGGTCCTAAATAGTATGGTAAGAGTCTTAAAATTATGCCAGTGCTGTCCCTAGCAAAATTTCGAACACTTTTCTAGGAGATCATCCCGATATCATCCCGTTCGTAGAGACCAACAGTTTTTCTGGTCACCAATGATAGTTGAAACATGTTCTTCAAAAATGAACAGTCAGGCTGGTTCTCCTTGAGATAAGATTCTTTGTCCAATGGCTCTGGATCGTGATGTGAGGTTATCTGGAGTATCAACAGCTTTTGTGCATTATCTGCGCCGAAGTACTTTGGATATCAATGACAGAAGACATTGCCCAAGAGTTTCGTCTGCAGATTAACACATGATAAGCAGTATATGATTGTTTTCTGTTTATATTCACATATGTTATGTCACATATGCTTTTCCAGGGTACACCAATGACGTGGTTATAATTCCCGGAGTTGCTTAAACTGAAATTTAGTTTGAATTTCGAAGAATCGAAGCATGGATGATTACCCATGGATTGAATAGCTGCCATTGATAAAACCTGAAATAGTTGTGGTGACGTGAACCAGGATACCTACTGCAAATTCGATATTGGCCGACTTTGAGCTTACAAAAACAAAGTCACCTCTTGATAACTCGTTATAAAAACAGGCCCTAACAGTGCACATGCGTAGTGCATATGATAGGCAGATAGATATTACATATGAAAGAAAAGAACACAGACTGTATATGTGATAGTCCCGCCAAACAGATAATGGTTGAACTCTAGTGGTCCCCGAGCAAAAAGGCGTTAGTTATTCATGGAAACGATTCGCTGGATTAAATCCTGCTTAAAACCAAAGTTTTGGGAGAAAAAATATGAAGATAGAAGTGTTTGTGCTGTACCTTATGTGCCTAACGAAAGGAGTCCTGCGAACCGCTGCAAGCTACTGAGCCACTGCTGGGCGAAGTTCTGGCACAAACAGGACTACCCTCTAATGATCTACTTATTTTGACAAGACATGATAGTATGAACAAACGAATCTGGAGAATAAATATTTGACGCCAGGTACTCAAAATGGCTCTACAAATATGTCAGTGCTAAATTGACAGCAAGGCTGGGCGTACGGAATTTCGTTCTATTTCAAACATTAGCGGACGGAATGGGCACGAACTTGGTAAAGTAAACTTTTTCCATTGTTGAAATCATATCGAGGCAGACATAACTCAGGAAGTGCTTGTGTAAGATAGGAAGGGAGCGCAAACGATGCTGGAACCACCATTGGCGAATGCGAGTGTTCCCTCAGAGACAAAGTGAAACTCGAGTCTTAGCGAGTGAAAATGTGTGGGAGCTAATGAAGATATGTGGGACTTAGTGAAGTGGGTTCAGGCAATCAGTCCTTGAGCCAATAAGGGGAACGTTTGCTTGAGACAGACAAGGTGAGCATGACTAAAATGCATATTAAATGATTGCTGCCTCAGCTTTACAACTTGTAACGAATGTAACTTTCAAACAGCCCCGGGTTAAAAGAACACACGAGATATTTTTAATGGGTTTCTGTTCTGGGTTCATTTTTTACATTCTTCCTTTGACAAAAAAAGGCGAAGATATTTGCTAAACCCAATCATCGTACAAGAAGAATATGAACAATATATTTATTGTTCATATTCTTCTTGTACGATGATTGAGTTTAGCGAATATCTTCGCCTAACCTACCTTATTAGGTAGGTTAACATTCTGAAAAGCAACTTTGTGACAAAAGTTTCCGAAAGAATGCTCAATTCCATGTTTTGGAAAACCAGCTCTTTACAAAGCTTCTGATCCATAATTTAATTTCAAATGTTACATTTCACTGTGATATGCATTGCTTGCTTATATGCTCGTCACCAGCAGGGATGGTACTTCTGACTAAGTTGCCTGTGATTATTAGAGCCAATTTTAGGGAGCAACCACCACATTTGAGTGAACAACACTTAACTAAAAACTATAATATAAAAGTATAATAACGTCAGTACGGATGTGATTGGGATGGCGGAGTGCGGTTGAGTCCTTTGCTGGTCGTTTAGGACTCGAGTATCACTGATGTAAGTGAACTTGGGACTCATATTTTCAGTGACGAATTAGTCGAGAATCTTTCCGAGTCTCGATAATCGCTCGACTAATGGCCAATGTTGGAAGACCAAGTCCAGCAAAAAGGCGACTCTTGATGATGGTTGTACAACCTACTGTTTTCTATTGGAGTGGATATATGGAATCGAGTTCTCAACAAGGAGCTGCACCGTAAACGCCTAGCGCAAATGCGAAAACGTAGACCACTGCAGATTGCATCCCCCTACCAGACAGCCTTTGAGTCATCGGTGTTGGTAATCGCAGGGTAAAATCCATCACAATCTACCTCCAAAGTCACCTGGGTAACAAAGGTCTAGCGATGCAAGACCACGCACTATCAACGAGTGGAAACAATTTGAGGAGTGAGAGAAATGGAAAATGAATCGTTCGGTTCTTCAACAGTTTAACATCAAGTCGAAATGATCTTGCCGTCGAAAATTGGATAGTTACGTCAGGATTTCCCAATCGAAGAGATGCCAAAATTGGCTAACAAATGGAACTCGGTGATACATTACGTTCATGCGATTCTAATGACTAAAACAGACATGCTTAATTGGCTGGAGGCGTCAAGGGTGGAGGAATCTCTTCTCTAGTAATCGCGCTTGTCTTTCTCCTCTTACTTTGGAAGGAATTCCTATATCCCAAGGGTATGTCGTAAGATAGAGAAACCTAGCCCGAAATAACGTGTCAAGCGGTTCTCGGGACTCCGTTTGACGGGAGAGGCGTTCAGTAGAGTCCAGTCCGTTTAGCAGATAGTCCAGTAGAGTTTTTGCCAATGAGAGTTCGACAACCACGGGTTAAACAGCCATCAAGAATTGTAGTGTCTACTTTTGTTAGGTAATGAATAGGATCAGGGTAATAGCAAGGGTAATTCCGCTCCTTTGGTAGAAATGGCGATGCCAACTTCACCAGCGCCCATGATAATTTATTGATTGTACACCTGGGAAGTATTTGAAGGAGCCTCTCCGGACAGCTTAAATGTAAGCGTCTAATTCTGATATCAGAAATTATATATTTTAATATCCCTGAATTTGGAAGTGGGCTTATCGGACGATACTATGCGAGAAGCATTTACATCCTTGCCCAAATACGCATCGAATGAAAACAGTGAAATGGAAAATTCCTTAAAAACCCTCCAAAATGTCGGGCATCACCAAAAATCATTTGCTTAATGTATACGCATTTCACAATCAACCACCACAAGGCATTTCAAGCGAGAGGTGTGATTGAATGTCCGTGGAACTGATCGCCCCAAACCATAATATCCCTTTTTGTAAGCCGCTACGCTGTCACCATACCGGCTACCGACGTCATTGACGACATGTGATTATCCGCCTTTTTAGCACATGCTTCGCAACCTTTTGTTGTTCAGTTTAAGCATGTCCTGATTAAGCGCCAGATTTGAATAGTGTGTTTTCATTTCATTTCTTAAAGCGTTACGACGGCTAGGATAATTCTTCGAGGGCATACATCGCGGGTGGATAAATATTTCACGTACGTACGCAAGTATATTGCGAAAAGGGAGCAATCATCAATGATGAGTACTTTCTGGCCGTAAAAGGGTCCTGAACACTAAGACGTCGTGCGATTATGAATGAAAACTGCGTGGAGTGGAGTGTGGAGGGGGGCGAGGACTTTTGAATGCTTTTTGTTAGCATGAATTTCAAAGAACCACATGGCGATGATAAATATAAATTGAAAATTCGAATTTTGTGTGATTGATTTGACGAAAAAAGGATCGTAGTCGTCGTTCTTTTAAAAGTCTGCTCTACTAAGGAAGAAATGAATTGTATGAGTTTTTCCTCCGACAAAGGACCAGACCCTTCTTCGATTTGCGTGCCGTTTAATGTTCGTGGATATTCCTTTAAGTGAAAAGGAATCGTGAATTGCGAACCAAGTGAACGATTTCCATTGAGGTGTATAGAACGAGATGAATTTTTCAATTAGATGAAAACGTTTTTTTTTTTCTATATTTACGGCAAGAAAAACTTTTGGGTGTTGACGATTTGCATTGCATTCGGAAATTTCTTTAATTTAGTAATTGAATTTCAATTTAGAATAGTGGAGATCGGGACGGGGCTGATGGAACGCCGCAAAATTGATACATATCGGAGTGGCATATACAATTTTAACGGATAGTAGTTATAACCACTGGAACACACACATAAATCATATGAATACAACCACCCATGAACAACATATTGCTCAATAAAATGGAATTTCCTCCGTAAACGCGAACACCACGTGAAAGAGAAAAGCGAAAAATAAACACAAATTATTCCTTTCCACGCAATTTTTCACGAAAACACGACCATTACTCAGAAACCACTTGATAATGTGGCAATCCGAGCCCATTATCATTTATATAATAAAGTTAGCTATTAGTGATGACGAGGGCGCGGCCTCATCGTTGACCTCGTGTTAAAAGTTTAATACCGAGTTGTCGCGTTTATTCGCACCAAAACGCAACGAAATAATTAGACACTCGGGAATGGCCGCTGCCACATTTTTTATTGAGCTCCCGCTCTCCCATCCCCGCATCGCACCCAATTGTCGACTGCTCATTAAGTTCACCACCCCCTCGACAAAAAAAAACCCCAAAAAATAAAAACAACAACAAAAAACATGAAACAAACTTCTGAAAACATCCCCGCAGCATGGCATACGTCACACAGTGCCAGTTGGTCGAAAAAGGTATCCTGATGATTTGTTTGCTTTAGACAAGAACGGGGTGGACTTAAGTTAACCCCACACGTAAAGCAGTTGGGCCATTAGAGAAATCCCTTAAACATTTCCAAATTAATTTCTAATTGCGTTCTAGCATGATTCGGGCAAATTAACGCTAATGTTAAATTTGTGAGAGTTTAGATAAGGATGCCGTGATACCACTCTTTATTTGTAGCGAAATTTGAATATGAATAATTTGCCAGGCGTCGATGAATTTAGTTTGGCGAAAAACGGCGCCAAAGGGAAATTTAAGTTAACTTGCATTTGATCTAATTGTTGTTATCCTAATTGATGTGATCATGTTATAAATAGGCGTCGTCCTATGTTTGGATTTTAGTGTATTCTAGGTATTTTGCAAGGATAATGCTCAAGCTGCAACGCAGGACTTTATAATGAACATTTACACGACAATTTTTTATGGTTGGGGGAGGGGGGGTGGTGCTTTTCATCCGTTTTCATGTGGGACTCTCAGACGTGCAAATGCTTTTGGACTACTCTCTAAACAGCTTCCGTGGTGCTTAGAGAGTAGTCCAGCAACATTTTCACGATTCCAGACTAGTTTATGCCTGAGAATCTAGCATGTAACCGTTTGACAGGCATCTTGGGAATATGTTTACCCTTCATATTTTGAGAAGTCCTTCTCTAGGAGGAAGGTAGTTAAGGGCACTTTCAACACTCCCTGGTTGAAAAGAGATCCATCAATTCCTGGCCTATCTGGGGTTTAACGCAATAAAATTGGAACACTTGGCGACCACAGAGCTGGGAGATCTCCTTCGCTTGTGTAGGACGACAGGATGGACCATCTGTAAACAATAGTACTACACATGGGGAGCTAAGGGCCGAGTTCTGGCCTATGCGAAATTCCAACAAGTGGAACCCAGTACAATAATAATCATCTGGGGTACAAACATTGAATAATAATGGGCTTAATCTTGAACCCTGCGGAACTCCAGAAGGTATGCTGCTGAACTGACATAAGGTGCTCAAATTTTGATAAATTCGATCATCTAAGTAGGATCGTATATTGTTAGTTGAACATGGAGGGAATTTGAATTTATTTAATTTGTAGACGTGGCCATCATGCCGTTCTGTACCGAATGCTTTGTCGATATCAAGTCAAATAATTCCTGCACACAAAATCTCTTTGCACGCAACTTTAATATCGTGAAAGACACGGTCTAACGCTGTCATAGACCTATATACTATAAGATATGCCTGTGGCTGAAATAAAATTGATAGTTCAGCCAGAAACAGAAACCTGTTCAGCCAGTTAGTAAACAGATTCTCCAGTGTCTTACCTAATGTTGATAGACGGTTTATTAGCCTATAATTTCTGGACAAGTGGTCTCTTTCTGGTTTTGGAATAGGAATTATCCGACTGCTCTCCCAGGATGAAGACAAATAGCTTATATTAAAATAGGCATAAAAAAGGGAAATTTTGAAATTCAGTAAACTTTGAAATTCTTCTTTTTTTCAAATGGAATGAGTTTGTTAGGCCAGAACTTCTCCAAAATTGATAGGGCTCTTTTGGGATTCGCTTCTTTTTCAGGATGGTTTACTTCGGTTTTTCCAGTGTCAGCCTAAATCCAATAACTATCATGCAGTGCCTCAATCATCACATCAGCATAATGGCGTCATGCGTCACGGCCGGCTCATCACCCCGAGTCTAGCGCCACATTATCTTCCGAAAAGCCAATAAGGTGTGACTCGTCTGGCAGCTGAAGCCTCAGTCCTCGTGACCGGAGGAGCTTAATAAGTCCAGGCCGGGGATGGAGCCTTGCCCAACATGTGATCTAACTATCATCGTATGTCTCCCTTCTTTAGTAAGGACAAGTAGGCACAGGTAATTCCAGGATATACACCTATCCGTGCAGCTAAATGCTGTTTTGATATCTATGTACATGAATTCTGAAGACATGCTGGTCATACAAACTCATCCGAATTGAAAACTTCTTTAGGAGGCAATGATGAAGATCCCAGATTATGGTCCACTTAGCCACAAAGGTTCAAATAATGGGGCAGCTTAAGCCTCAGTAGCCCATCATAAACAATAGGTTCTATCGGATCAGGATGAGGATGGAACCCAGCCTCGTTTGAGCCTCGTTTACCTTGTTTGGCGTGATTATTCTGATGGTCCCCTATGATCCGCATCAGGTATTTTGGCAGGTAAAAACACTCTTCAACTACTTGCAAGATGCTAACCTATATAGTGTTGGCAAAAGCAAAGTCCGAGGAGACAATAGAGCAATGAAAAACATTTGTGGAAGGTGTTGCAATGAAGACATATAGGAGGAAAATGAAATAGTTCAATCCCGTCGCAAATGTAAACCTTCAAAGCCTTAAACTTCGTTTTGAGACCAATACTTTAGTAATTTTGCCTTCTAGTCAGATAATAGAACAAGCATTTCAGAGAGTCTGTCAAATTTATACGAGTCCAAGGATTCCAGAATCAGATTTCTTCGCGCTTGGGAAGAGATTCTAGTATCCTGAAGGCAACTCTAACTATAAGGAACACGAGGCTTAGCCCGAAGAAATTTATCAAACAGTTTCACGCTAGGTACACAGGTTGACAGTGAAGGTGTTTAGAGGGTAGTTCAAATGTATTGCGCGGCTGTGATTCTTGCACTCAAAATAAGCTTCGTCTAACCACCACAAAAAAGAGTTCGAGAAAGGCAATATGCAGCATAGGAGGACATAAAGAGCACAAGAGCGGTTAGACCTTCACGCAAGGTAGTGCCATGGACCTTTCAGAAAGACCGTTAAATCCACTGTCACCAGATGTTACAACCGTGTTGCGGAGTTCCATTTTAGTCATATGTTAACCTTGGCACGTGGGCAAGCTTGGTTACGCTTGGGCAATCAATAAAAAAGGACTCTAAGATTTCCTGATGGTGGATTTCATCCCTTCCAATGCGTATGAATCCCAAGTTTTGACGTGTAGAACATGTAACGAGGTTTTGAACGCCATTTTTGTTGAAGTTCGTTCCCAGAACGAGCTGAAGATGGCTGTATGCAGCCGAAACGCGTCCTCAAGACCCACGAAGTAAGGCCCGGCGGACCCAAGCTACCCAGAGCCATTTTTGTTATTGCGTGAGAGGTTTTGAAAGTCCTCTTTTTTGGAGATTGGCCTTGAGATTTCTGTCATTCCAAGCCGAGCTTACTTTGTATTACTTCTATGATTGAGGCAGCTCTTTCTTTGTGTTGACAGGTTAGGACAGCTCCAAAACAGGTAAACTCACGTTTTTTTTGAAGTTATTAGCAATTACTTCTTATCCATATCCAACCTCTAGCTCTGAACTAGCTACTGAACTAGCGCCACAGGCTTGACCGGTTATCCGAAAGTATATGCAGTTTGTAGCTGAAAAGACTTATTGTCATTTCTAAGGCTGCCTTAGTTTCAAATATTCGCGCTGATGGACCGCAGTATGGACCTCGAGCCTTTGACTTTGTTTGAGTTGTAGATTTGGTAATAGTATCCTCATGAGTTTTAGAACTTTCATCGTAGATTTAGATTTTAACGCTGTCCTAAGTTTGTCTGTTTTGCAGACGGTGAAAAAGTCCTGCAATAGTTTTCGTATCCACTATTGTTTCGACATCATTCAGGTTTCTGGAGCCATTCTCTCTGTTGATTCGAATGATTGGAAGTAGTAAATTTGAGAAGAGCGATCTAGCCCCTTATTCTCTTTATGTGATTCGTTTCTTATTATATTTCTGTCAAAGGGATCAAGTGGAATACTTCCATGGCAGCTGTTAGTCTAGAATAGTTTTCAGAGCCACACTGATGCCGAAGCTGGAAATCGAATAGGTATTTTATATGCTTTATTGACAGGTTTCAGGGGTAGTGGCTTATGTGGTAGGTTGGTAATCTCTGAAGCTTATAAATCTAGGCAAGCAGGTGACCTCACATAAACAAAATTAGGTGCGAGCCCTTGAAAGAAGAATTTAAGGGAGTTGACGTTTTAGTTTCAAGCGTTTTTCGGACAATTTATGTAGGTAGGTGGCCTGCGGAGTAACCAAACAACGGAATGGAAGGAATGTTATTGTATTCGATGTGAGAGGATGGAACAACTAAGAGAGAGAGAAGAGAATCTGTATTCAAGAGTATACGTTTCATGTTTTTCAAGGAATTACAAATCCGCTTCGGCGTTTCACTGCTTTATGTGACACCTCAAACAATCCACGTCTTTTAAGGGTGTTATTTGTTTTGAAGATCCGAATAGTGAGTAACTATCCGCGCTAATTGAGTTCAACTAAAGCTTCCTTGAGCTTCTCATTGGCCTCCTTTAAACAAACTTGGTTGTGAATAACATCATAGAAATGCTATGAATACCTTCCTTCCTGGTTTAGAACAACACTTAAGAGAAAGTTAGTCAAATGACGAAAATCTAAACTCACGTGCATAAATTTCGTTGTCTTCACGCTAAGGCGAATCCTTTCAAGCTTCGGCCTTTGGTATGTGATGCCTCCAACACTCTCCGCCAATCAATCGCGACCTCTGATTTGTCGATCCAAGTAGCAATTTACTGTCCCCGTTAATTGAGCTGAACCTATGCTTCCTGGGCTTCTCACTGGTCTCTCTTCATTAAACTTACTCCGAATAACTCCCCAGTTGCCTTGCAAGGTCTATGAGCTGCACATGGCAAAGTCATTGAAGCTCCTGCTGTTTTACAATACCAAAACCTTATTCAG
The DNA here is from genome assembly GCA_954870665.1 of Stratiomys singularior. NCBI lineage: Eukaryota > Metazoa > Arthropoda > Insecta > Diptera > Stratiomyidae > Stratiomys > Stratiomys singularior. Next base: position 7,406,281 of record OX940877.1, read on the forward strand.
ATTTCGAAGAGAAATGTAATTATTGAATGGCTTTTTATCAAATATACTTCTGTCCTCTCGGAGTCGGAAAACACAAAAATCCTTACAATTATTACGCGCACTGCGCACTTTGTAGTCCAGGAAGATAAGGTTAAAACTCATTTGGATGTATCCAGGAAAATCGTGAAGTAAAAAATAAGTAGAACGTCACAAAGTTTTTCTTACTTCCTTGAATAGTTAGAAGCAAGTCATTCCTACTTTCCCACGGTAGCTACACATCAGACTATCAGTTATCCTTTCATTGAAATAATTCATATTTACTCAACAACCCTCCAAATTCGCAATAATTGATTAATAATTCTTGAAATAGAAATGAAAACCCACACCATTATGCAGAAATCATTAATAAAATATACTTTTGAATAAAAAGCGCAAGCTTAAGTTCAAAGTATATATTCTCCTTTTACTCTTCCCCCCTCTCCTCACTCTCCAAAGGACATTATTCAATTCAACACTTGAACATCAAAACGAGGGTGAAAATATGTTTTCAACCTCTTCATCTTTGTTGTGCATATTGCCAAAGAAAAACATATTGAAACATATTGAAATGAAATCCACTTTTTGATATGTTGTAACAAAAACAAATACCGGAAAGAGGTCCTTAACAGCCCATCAAGGCCACGTGCCAACAATGTCCTAATGTAATTATTGTACAAATATAATCCGAGCTTCAGGACACGTTCGTTTTGGTCGATGGTAACAGCGAAACGACGTCAACGTTGTACCAACTAACAATTATACGCATACACTACGCCTTGTTTACGCTCATTGGCGAAAAGGATCAAGAGTAGCTAGCGGTCGACAACAAGGAGTATGATATGTGCATGCCGGAAATATATTATGCTAGCAGGAATTTTTGTGGTAATCAAATATATGTTGGACGAATTTTCAAACTTTTTCGCTGTAAATCCTTTTATTTTTCAGGTAGGAAAAAATGTAATCTATGTAATCTAATCGAACCTAATAAAAAAGGACATTAACAGATTTTGTTTTTAATTCAAAATAAGTCTAAGCAGAGGTGCAAGTTGAAACTTTCACGATAAATTCACGTACTACATTTCCAGTTGGGAAGTTCAAGTCATATTACGATTGTTTACTCCGTTTGATTCCTTTTCTACCTTTTTTTTATATAATATCCTTGAAAATACCCAGGCGGTTCAGTAACCGTGAAAATTGCGGCAAGTGCCAACCTATAAGATGATAATCGTTGTTTGTTTGGTTTCGCGGGATTTCATCGATGAAAATATTATGGAGCCGAAAAGTTCACGTGACCCCGCGGCTGTCTATTGTTGTACAAGGAGTATGTAATAGCAGTAATAGTATCCTTTTGTCATTGTTCATAGATGTCAGTCGTTAATCCGATAATTGATAAGTAAATAATCCAACCGTATGTGCTGGTGATGATGCTGCGGCTAATTGAGACATGTATCAAGCAAATATTCGAGGAAACGTGTACACGGGAAAGGACATGTAAATATTTTGGTGGGAATCGTTGTTTCTGATAGTGAATCTGGAAACTTCTTATATTTCATAATATGTAGGCTGAGGCGCCCCGAAATTGACATGTTTGTGATTTGATTTTGAGATGCATGGATTCATAACAAGCACATTTTTACATTCAGATAAGGACAAGGGTTATTGGCGCTGTCCTTGACGAAATTATAGCCAAAAAGTAAGAGGCATCAAATATTACAAGCAATTTCAACCAATTTTCGTTAGATTTCGCCTGCCATTTGAGCGCTTCATAATATTAATCAGATATTCAGGAAGACACATAAATTGTATCCTTTATTACGCTCTGACGAAAATCTGGTTGTTTTGCAGGGACTAAGTATATTTATAATAATACATATACTATACACAGATGTATATGGTTTGAATATTGATGTTTAAAACTGTACATATAATAATGATAATTGAGACAACACATTCTCCCCACTTCTGACACTTTTCAATGACTTGAGCAGTGTCAGAAGTGGGAATAATGTGTGTGCAAAGTTATTGGAGCATTGATGGCATTACAACTAAATATCCTTATACTTACCGAAGAATAGAAAAATACCGGAGACAGCACGCGCAAGAAAAATTAGACGGGAAATGAGATGGTTAGAGCGCGGCTTGCCTTACAATGTGTTCGAGTTACCCATAAAGTTAGATTGGAAATCGGGTTTTGTTCTCTTTAGTATCTATCTCTAGAGTATCTATCTCAAAAGCATGGTTAGTCTTACTGGGCGCTCTATTCTTCAGGTCAGCAATCGTTGGTGAAGTGCACCTCCTTATTGTCTTGTTGTCCAAACAGTTTACTAATCGTTGAGAGATAGTTATCTCTCTGGTGGGAGCCTCCCTACTCTTTTGACTCCTGTTTTTTTCTGGATAGTGATGATTATCACCATTGAAACCATCACCACCACCGACTCGAAGACTGTTGGACAGACATATACAAAGTGTAACGCTTTTTCTCTATATCTGTGCCAGTAGCTTTCAGTGCAACTCCTAGTTTAGAACGTCGTTCCATAGTCCTGATCAAAAAGTAGTAGAAACAGCATTGCATTCAGGAGCCAAAAGAGTCATCTCTTGGCCAGATGAACACCTCTTTGTTGATAATTATTCAGGTAAGTCTTGTAGAACGCACCTCACCCTTTTCATCTGTCACTTTGAATTTATTGGAAAATAAATTTTCGGGTCTATCAATGACATTTCAGTATTGGCTTCGACTCAAGCAGATTCTCACCAGATGAGGTCTTCGCTTAGGGACTTTATTCATTTTCAAGATGAATGCTTCGGCTGTTCTTCGAAAAGAGTCTGAATCCGTAGTCCCTCACTCAACGCACTAGCACATCTAGTTCAAAATGCATATGCTCGACTATAGGTCCGGTGACACACGTCGCAACACTTTCTGAACAGATACCCTGGCTCAAGTGTGACCAATAGACAGTTCAAGGAGCAGTATTCCATCATGAGAGAAGTTCCACAGATTGGAGACAAAAATGGAGTTCTGAGAAATATCTGATGTAATTTCCATAGTTTGGTTATGTTTATAGCGTCAAATTGGATGGCCTTGGATGATCCCTCAGAATTGTATAATGTCATCTAGTACTTCGTTTATACTTCTGACGTATCCAGCATAGTAGATCCGAGTTGAGACTTACAGAGCAACCAACGATTGGACCTGTGTCCACATGGACCAGATGGGGCAGTTCTCACTCGTTCACCCTGATCGGAAAGATGTTGGAGCAACTTACTTTGAAGCTATTGCTACATTGACTTGTATTTTCTCAATAAGGCTTCCTCTGGTAAGCCTTACGATCATTTCTCAATGTCCAAATCTTGAGAATGAATTCCTCGTGACAAAAGCATTTTTGTCCTGCTTCTACCGCACCATTACGGCAAAGTAACTGACTCCTATTAGGGAAACACAATGAAGGTTTTGTATAGACGGAAAAATATCAAGAAGCTTCATACTGTGGCCATTAGTCAGAAGAGCAGATGAGGAGTTTGTCGTAAAGGTTACTTCTAATAATAACGTAAGTTGCTCATAATCAGAGTTGTTGGTTGCATGAGATTTACATGGTTTGTACGATATGGACCATGTTGAGAAAAAGTAACGATTGTATCTGGATATTGTGCTATTTTCATATCGCATTGGCAGTGTGGATCAGTGTGGCAGTTATCTCAAGTGCCTCGAAGAAAAATCGGAAAAAGTATGGGAAACGCGACTCTTTCTATCAATAGTACCTTAATTTTGTCTCAAATGTTGCCAAGCTCGATTGAAACAAAAGAGAAAGGCTCCAAGTAAATTTATTCATGGTTTGAATTATAATATTTTTAGAAAGTTATGGGTCCAACATCCTTTCATCATGGAAGACAACATCATTCAAATGACTACCACCACTAGTACCACCACACTACAGCCCGATTTTTCAGTACATTTTAAATTATTCGGGCCTCCATTTCGTCGATGACAACATCGATTTCATGTTTATAGTAGTCAACCGTCTCTAGATGGTTGGCGCAACACTTGTTCTGAACGGCTCCCCATCAAAAAAACAATCAATGTAGTCAAATCGTCACTTTGAATTGGCCAATTGACAGCAGCATTACAGTTGATAAGAGAACACGGGTTGTTTTATCCAACAACGACCCAATTTCACGAACGCACTTGACAAATTCATCCAAACACTGCGTTTTCGGCACATCCATTATGTCAAATGTTTTCGTAGATTTCTTACAGTCTGAGTAAAAGACTCACTACTTGTGAAATACTTTTTCTCAAATAAATATTTTATTTCAATATTTTTCAACCTTTTTCAACTGAAAAACTACCCATTTCATAAACGTCAAAAGTCAAACTAACTCTCTATCACATCGGACACGTCATCTAACCTTCAAATCTGAAAATTATCTAAAGTTCCAACTCCAGACGTTAGATGTCCATCAATGGTGCGTAGAATTTGTTGCGCGTAAGCCTTAAGCGTCGACGAGATGCTCGTGCTCCGTAGACAAATAACTAGAGATAACAGCTTATACTCTAGCGTGGCAGATACTGATTTTCCATACAACATATGGAAAATGAATGATTTTATCTCTCGAATATTCCATCGACCATCAAACAATTAGACCTTGCTCTCACTGAATTCAAGCAAAATCTTCAATTTTGAACACCCGTGGACAGTTTTGAGGTTGATTAGATATATGAGCGAAACTTATTTTGGCGAAAAATCGTTTGAAAATCGTACAACTATTTCAGCATTTCTTCATTAACATTCCGTTGGTATTACAAAGAGGACTTAACATGCAATTCATTTCCTTTACATCGATATGATTAATATCCCAACTTCGATTGAAAACAACATAAAATAGGCAAGCAAACCTTTAGTCTAAGTGCATCAAATACAAAAGGTCACAAACACATAAATCGAATCCTTTCACAGGGTTCCTACATCCTGGTGTCCAAGCTTTTCCTAATGCCCAGTCTTAAATCTCATTTTGGGTTTGAAGCATCACTAGAACTTTCATCAACAAAGACATGAACATTATCCGAGAACACTCTCCACCCTGTGGACATCCACAATCCTCGTTAATATTTTCCGCATGTAGAACATTATGAAAGGACAATATTTCCGAGTAACGTATCAAGCGATTTACTTGCCATCCGCATCTGTTAGCCTGATACATTTCTCACCCTTAAAGAGTGTATTGTATCCGTTAAAGGGCAGTGAGCAAAGCCGCGTTGTTTGTACGTGAATTCTATGTGCTCGCTCGTCTTACATGGTCTTACGTCTTTGTATAAATTAAGGATCTACTTCCTTGTATTGTTTAGTCTCGTAAAGCGACAACTTGTTTGTTAGCGCGATATTTTCCAGGCGTATCGGCGGGAAAAATATACGGCACCGTGTCATGAATCAAAAGCGTTTAATATTATCAATTTTAAAGTTTATTTATTATTTATTTATTGTTGCATATTTTGATATATTACGTACAACATACGTGTATCTAATTGATACTACACCAACCTTTAGTCCAGCATCTATTTCTATTTGAAAGCAATGTTCATCTCATCATCTAATCTTCAAATGAAATAAAGTTGTTCATGTACTCTTCGACTACGCCAAGGACATTTCCTGCATTCTAAATTCCATCTATTCCGAAATTTTATTCAGCAACAATGTAACAATGAAGTAACGAATTAGCTGCTAGAATTTCTGTTTGCCCAGTTGATAAAGGTTGAGCTGACTTACGACGTAAGTGCCAACTTACTACCGCCCTTACAGAATATCGATTTTTCCAATGTCCTGCGGACGTCATTTCCTCGAAAACCTTCATCGAATTCTGCTTGCCTATTATTCCATGGGCGTTACCTTGAGAAGGGTTAAATTTACGGTTAATTTAAAGTGGACGACAAAGCGACTATGTCTAATAAACCTAACAGAATCCGGCAAGGACATGGCTTACTCGCTCATATGGTCAGGACACACACGTTCAGTTAGTTGACTTGTTTTGTCAAATGTGTTTGTAGCTATAGATGTATACTCTGTATGAATCCTGGACTGACTTGAGGCATGTCACCCACTTTGGAACTATACAAAGAACACATATATGTCGCAGTCTTCCTATGGGTTAGTCCATTTTTCCATAGATCCTTGTCATATAAATGTACGAAACCTTTTTATTTTTAATGTTATTGGAGTTCATACATAATACAAGCTTCATGCCTCAGGGTTTTGGCACAGCTACGTAGAGTACTCTCTGCTTGAATACGGATGAAATCTGCGTCCTTTTATGCCAATAGATAATACAGGGAAGTAACGTTCGCTTAAGGACCACAGACATTAGGAAATTTTGAACATTTGAATCGGAAAAATGCTGGGGAAATCTATTTATTTACAGGCTTCTCAATTGTTTCAAACATTTCCTTCATGCGAAAAACAATTTTTTCTTTAAAAGGATGCTGTGCAATATCCACTATTTCCACCATTACAGGAGAAGGAAGTGCCTGGAATCACGCGTAATGCGATTAGTTGTTGTTGCTTCTTTAAGAAGATTTTCTTTTCACATCAAAAGAAATTTCAATTTTTCAACACTTTCCCGCTGTATTTTGACTGCATAACATAAATTTTAAGGATTTTTCAGGACAGTCGGGCCATGCTATATTTCTACCCAGGAGGCGTTTTGGTTCAGCATGTTTTTGCGATGGCTACAAGTAGCTGCAATACGTTCTCACTACAAGCACTGAATGGCCCGCGGAACTAAACAACCTAAAATGTCGTCCTGCGGTGACAATCGTTTCTTTACTAAATCACAAATAAAGTCCTTCAATATCCTCCCTTAAAAATTTTCCATTGCGTAAATATCACTTCATTTTCAAATAATGTATACTGGCCCTTAAAAAATGATTTCATTCACAACCAAACACTCAGCACACCCTCCTTTGTTCCGTCTCTAACAAACACGTTTTCGTCCTGCGTATATTTCCACCGCGCACACATCTGTACTAGACATTTTTCCTGAATTGGAATTCCATCTCGGTATGCACGTACACGTTTCATGTTCTGGGTGCCTGGTGTAAAAACTAAGATGGAATTTCCTTTTGCGCTAAAAGAACACACACGTGTCCTAAAGTCAGATGAATTTTAAGGCGACAGACGTCCTTTAGAAATTCACTTCAGGATATATTCAAGGTAGAATGGAAAATACTGAGAAGTTAAATTATCCACACATAAGATAAACGACACCGTTGGCAAAGCATTAGCCTCCCTTTTGAAATCTTGTAGTATGTATGTTCGATATGAAAAAAAACGGTCAGTTGAAGCTTATCAAGTGCTGAATGCATATTTGGAAAGGACTGCAAAGGATGTGTAGTTCGTTCATGTGTGTGGTGGTCGGAATCATGGATGTATCTTAGGTTTGTGTATACGACAAAGTTGGTTGAATTTAGCGGCGCCATCTTTCAGAATTCAAGGGGAAAATGTACGAAAAAGTTCTGTTCTAGATGGTAGGGGCTGAAAGCAATCGTCCTTTTGTGCATGTCCTTGCTACGAAAAAATCTTATCGATTTTTTGCTGAATTCGAACGTCAACATTTTTGCAGAATTGAAGTAACGTATTTTTGTACTAATACTGAGGATAGGCTTCAATGTTTCTTTCAGAGGATATTTTAATAGTTTGTGGTCTTGCTCCTGTCAGTGCTGCTCTTTCAAGTCATAGTCAAAGTCTACATGCAGCTCGTTTTATGAACATATCAACACATCATGGAGAAATCTAAATCTTTGATAAGATCTGCTGCATGACTGAATCCCAACTCTATTTCTGGTTTCTGGTCAAACTTTATTCCTGGTTCCTGGCCTCCTGGCCACGTTATTTATTGGTATAACAGTGATAGTGCGGGCATTATTTCTGTTTTCCCAAAGTCCTGGAATAAGTTATTTCTAACTCCTCACCTCCTCATTAAATTCTGCAAAGCTTTCTTGTATCCATATCCCATGTTGATTACTTTTACCCTTGCATAAGCAGTTTTTTGTGACCTTGTCTTGATACTTTACTAAATATCTTCCCAATTCTGGAACAGTATTATGTGGAGATTGTAATCTTCCAAATTTTGAATAGTCATCCTTGTCCATTCCAATGATTTGATCCACAGATCTCAATCCTACAGTTGAACAATTATACAAATTGTAAATTGAACAATTGAATTCTACACAATTGAACAATTGTAGACTGAAGCCTAGTTTTCACAATTTTTCCAACGTGAAACGTAAGAAATGAATTTTCATGCCCGAACAGGTTTTTTGGGTCATCGCAGGAAACCGTTTAAATTTTCTACATGTCTCATTCTTTCACCTACACTAATTTCAAGGTTAAAAATTTACTGAAAACGAGTTTTGCAGCTGTCAATAGTTAAAAACTCAGTCGCAATTTGAAGTTTGCTAAGACATTTTGTGTGGTAGATTTAGAGATTTTGCATACAGCTTTGATACGTGAAAGATCTGGAAGTGTGTTCCCATAAAAATTTTGAATAAAGTTCGGTTTTGTAGACATTTTGAGAAGATTGTTTATTCTTAAAATGATGCGAAGGGAAAAGTTATGTGACGTTGAAAAGCAAAGAATTATTGATTTGAGGATCTGTGGAAAAACTCAAAGAGAAATCACGAATGGAACTAAATGGTCGCGAAGTTTACGTAAAACATTTTTCGAAGTTTGATAACGCAAATTATGTGACAAAGGAGTCATCTGGACATCCCCCAAAGTATTCGCCTGCTGTTAAATACTTAGTGACAAGCTAATTATCAAATAAAGGAGTTTCACCATCACTAATTGGTAGACGTATAAACTTGGACTGTGATCCTAGTTCAGTGAGAAAGTGAATAGTGTCAACGATTACATTCAGTTATCAAAAATGTTTGCAAAAGCCAAAATTGACGAATTGACACAGTAATGCAAGACGGAAATTCGCCGGAAATTTTATACAGAAACAAAACATTAGGGACCGTGTGATCTGGAGCGATCAAAAAATAAATCTTGATGGACCAGATGGTTTAAATGATTACGGGCACGATTCGTGCAAGGAACGAAAAATCAATTCAAGAAGTGCACATTGAAGCGGATCTGTTCTGGTTTCAGTCGAGTCCAAAAAAAGATCTTTCTCTGACTTTACAACCTTTTGTTGCACTATATGTCTCCTTCGCCTTTTCCCTCCGTCGTTGATTGATGTTACAGTTCAATAATCTTCTAAATTCTCTTGGTCGTTTACTTGAGCTTCTTTGATCAAATATTCAGTCTCATCTCCTATTAGTAAGTCCCACTCTGCAAAATCCTAAGTTTCTACTGATCCCTATTATCTCTAAATTTAGTCCTTGCCCATATACATCCATTGAACATAGAACACTTCTCAAATCCCATTTTATAAAGACAGGCTAAAACTCAAGGAAAATCGAACTTCTGTCTACTGATTTTATTGCAGTTTGCGGTTATCTGCATACCGAGTCAGCTTCAGTCAAATTTTATAGGTACGTCAATCTTTATCTTATTAGGCGTTTACTCCCGTTCGAAGTTTGCATCCAGCGAAACAGAAACCTTGTATAACTAAGTGTACTGTACTGTACTGAAAGCCAAAGATAAGGCTAACTATTGTGTAACATCGTCTGGTACGGTTTTAGCAAGGAATTATTTCTTGTTTATCCGTTATAAAGTTTAAAGAAAACCCAGAGCCGTTTTGAAAATGCACTTTGGTCCAATAATCTTTCTATAATCCTTTTGGGCTTACATCAGGTCGCTGAAACCTTTTAGTACTATTCCTGCTGCAGTTTACTGGGATGATCTTGTAGTATCTACTACCGAAGATATTTCAGAATTATTCTTATCGTTCTTTCCTATACTTTCTCTCCTTCTATACCAAACGTTCGTCCCCCAAACTACGCCATTAAGAATCCTGGTCCCCTCCATCTCTTGGACACTAACCCTACTAAAATCGAAACAATCATCAACTCCATTGATCTTGTAAAAATTCTGGTCCTGATGGCATTTAAATCTCTTTCATTCTCTCTGTCAGTGTCATGGTTTCTTCTTATCAATCTCAGTCTAAGTACTGGTGTATTTCTCTCTAATTTGAAACAAGCTATCGTTGTTCCCATTCTCAAAAGTGCTGATACGTCTGATGTATCCAAGTTTCGTAATATATCCCTATTTTCCAGTTTCCAAAATTATTGGAGCATCTTATTCATATCCAGATCTCTGTTGAATTGCGATCAGTTATTGCCTCTGAACAATGTGATTTCCATAAAGGATCCTCCTAGCACACTACTCATGTGACAGTATTGGCATTGACTGCATACAAATGACATTGCTGAGGCTTTACTACGCAGGCGAAATCCAAGTCTAAATCGCAAAATTTGGCAATATGCCAAATCAATGTCAATCAAATCAATCTTCAGGGATTTGTTTTCGAGATTTTTGATATCAATTAGAGGCTCTTGGTGTCTTGGGATTATTGTCTTGGTAACTGTATTCATTATTCCGTCATTCCCGTTGTGTAAGCCCCTACGTCTTTTTTTTACTTTTTGTCCTTCAGCTGGTTTCCCCCAAGGTTCCATGTTTGAACCGCTTCTCTTCTTTCTTTTAAATTGACCTTACCTCTGTGATCTCCCCTTCTTGCTTCCTGTATGCCGGTGATTTTAAAGTGTACCAGTGATTTAGATTACTTCAGGATTATCAGGACATCCAAAATGTCTTTTCCGATTAGCAAATGCAAGCGATGTGCTTGCAATTTTTATGTGTTAATATCTCTAAGTTTCAAAAAAGGACTTTCTCGTTGAAAATCTCACCAATGCTTTTTAATTACTTATCTAATGAACCGACTATCTCTGTTGTTACCACTTTAAGGATTCAGAAACAGCATTTGGTGGAAATGTCCTCAAACTCAAGTTTTTGGAATGTTATTAAAATCAATTATCTTTCTATCACTGTACGTTTTTCTTTGGTCCGTCTTATTCTAGAATACTGTTCTGCAGTCAAATTTCCCCGTAATTGCTACCTTATTTCAACGATTGAATACTTTCAACTTAGATTTACTCACTCAGTGCTTGATAAACAAAACATACCTTACCAACCCTATGATTCAACACTATTTCATCCTCCTCCTTTGGAGCCTTGTCGTACCTTTTCTATTCCTGCATTTCTGTAACTACATTGCCATCATCAAATTGACTGGAGTCTCTACGCTAATTTATGGTTTTGACAAACTATGCGCTCTACGCGAAGAAATAGACCATTTTTTTTTGTTCGTACTGATCCGTACTGTTATTCACAATTGTTCCTATTCCCAGATCATATTACGATCACGAGCTTGGTCCTTTTCCTGCAGCGTATTTGGATTTTAAGTCTAGGTTAAGACTCGTACTTTTTGTTTAAACGAATCACAACCAATTTATTCCTTTATTTAAATTTTTTATTAAAAAATTTGTTTGTGTGACTGTAGTTGTATGTCCGCTTTCTAAAGGTTTTCCGAACTGGGTTGAAGAGAGAGTACCTTGACAGTTTCAACATATAAATTTCAGAACGAAGTGAACGTTCAGAATGTTCTTTTGTTGTCTAGAGGATCACTTGGGTTATGTACAAATGCTGAAATGGATACAATTTAAATGAAAGTTTATTTGGCACACGAAAATAACAGATAATAGAAGGATGACGGTTTAATGGCAAGAGAGAATTTCTGACAGATGACTATGATTAATGCCAGCCGATTCTCATACTGTTGTTCGATGGTTGTGCCCATCCTTGTAGCCATTAAGTTCGACGGTTGAAATGTCGCTACAGTTGAAATATTGCTACGCCATCTTCATACCAGCACGGGGACTTAGTAGTTCTCCTTCGTTCGAACGGAAAAACGTACTTCCTTTGAATATTTCTAACAACTAGAGACGATATAGCATAGTCCTGGATGGTGTTCGATTTGGGCTGCAATAAATTCTGAGTAAATTATGGCAGGGAATGAGACTGAACCGTTAGCGTGATAGGAGCACATTTTGCTGAAGGCTTAAAATAGAATTAACGAATTTTTGATTATTCTGGCCAATCAATTGTGATGACTATCAATCTATTGAAATTTAATTCGATCTTCACCCAAAATTACATTTGAAAATAAGTATGTATGCCTCATACCAAGGTGAATGGATAATTTACACACTATGTCACCCCCAATAAATTAACAACTATAAATATGCGTTTATCATCCTTCGCTAGTCATCCTGAAACATTTCGAAACATTTCCTTTGGCTTCCCCGGCAATGATCGAGTTTTACGACCATTTTATCGACGGCCAATTGCATTCTAACTACTCAAACGTTCGGACCACACACCAAACTAAATAATTTTCTGAAATTATTGCAAGAAATTCTGCGTGTATTTCGCGCAAACATTTCCACGCAGGATGTTTCCACTAAACATTGACGGGTGATCCCATAAATTGCATTTGCTCGGATCGCGAAACACTGATGCGCTGTTAAACTCATTATTTTGTTGAGTGCGTTGTTGAATGTTGAAAATTATGTGAATTACTGAAAAACTGAAGGAGGGCCGACACTCTTTTCATGGAAACGCGCTGCAAAATGTTGTTGACTTCTTGTCATTATTTCATATTTTCAGGAAAATTTTTAAAAATTTTTAAAAATCGTCCCAATGGCGCGAGTGAAATAATTTTGAAGGCAGAAAATTTAAATGTAAATTTATGAGCGAAATTTTAGCAATGAAATGTGATTAACATGGAATTAAAAATAAAGACTTATTAACTGCTAATGGGATGTGGAAGGAATCGATGCCAAGTGTGTGATAAATTACAACGTGGGATCTTTTTCGATAATTTTATGCCGAATTTCGTATGACCACACATTTGACCATATTTGTTTGAGGCTAACAATTGTACTTCGAATTATCAAACATTCTTTCCGTACACAATTCAGTAATTATCCACATTACTTTATCGATGCAAAATAAATCAAAAGACAGAAAATCTCAATTATCATTCAAACTCAACTGGTCAAACCCACAAACGCGTTCTCAGCTTACTCCCAGGAACATTACAAATCAATTTTCCACACCAGATTGGATAGGGCGGCGCTTTGCCATGTAGGAAAAACCAAACACCGTGTCAATAGCGACCACAAGACAAATGCCGACATCGACATCTTCCACTTTAGTTGGCTTCGCTACTGGAATCGACGCGATGTATCCTGATCCCTTGTCTTGGAAACAAATAGCCTAAGAATCAGAACAGTCGGCTCCTTTAGCACAAGAAAGTGGGAAATCTCAAGGAAAAATGCAGTGAGGCTGATCCCGAGATAATCTACGACCGAAAACAAGTCGAAACTCTAAACGACAAATTTCGGAAGCGATTTGCCAGGGACATTTGTGTTTCTTGGTACAGGCAATTGGTGGCAGTTGGAATGCGGACTAGCAAAGGATATAGGGCAGAATGGTGTTGACGAAATGGAAGCAAAAGTGATTCTATCGCATCATGCAGCTTCACACCTTTCCATTTATCGATTGAAAATTGTTATTAGGATGAGGGATATTTGTAAAAATACTAAACACGAGGTGGACTCAATGGGGCATCGACGCTCCTCCTTCCTTCATCGTTTCGAAAATTCCAATTTAGTCTGACTGCCCGAAATTTCCCTACACTCAAACCATTGTCGGCACTTCTGAAATCTCAAACATGTCCATAAATTATACACGTGTGGTAGCGAGTGACAGTTTTACGCGGTCTAGTGGATTAGCAGAATCCCTCATTGCATCAACTAGAACACAACCAGCGAAAAGCACTTCATGATTAATTGGCCCTAACCGAATTATTTTTAAATTGAATGCGAAACACCCTAAAATGAAATTCAAATCGAGCGCGCCAACAGCCAAACCAATTGCGGGATCTCTTCATTTCATTTCGTCATTTCCAAGTATCTAATTAAGCTTAATTCGCGTTTTATTTGTTCCTATCGGAGCGCAACTTAATTCATTCGTAACTAAATAACAGGCATTGGAGCGTAGAACGAGCCCAACAATGTGGCCAACTTATTTTTTTTTTTACATCTTCCTTGCAAAGGGGCTACCCAAATCTTTAAATCTGGGGATGGTAGCGCTTGTGAAATGGAAAAGATACAAATTGTCATTGGGAAAACAAGTCGCAACAACTGTCTGTTAAGCCCAAAACAAAGTCGCAAATCTTTTTCGTGGTCTTCCTTTCGTTCGGGGTTGGATGTATGTATCTGCAAAGATAACTTCCAAACACATTTGAGAAGGAGATGTTGAGCTACCCGAACCGAAGAGGGATCCTTTCTTTGAATCATATCTCATGAAGTTTATTTTTTCAGATGAAACTGCGGATTAAATGGGACTTTCTTTATTGATTTATGGTAGTTTATTTATACTTGTACCGGGCCGAAATAATGCATTGCAACAATATCACACCGCTCCATGTTTCAATTCCTATTCCTAGTTAGACTTGTTGACTGCAAAGTGGCAGTTTTCCCCAAAAATTCGATTTGATTACTTTTGAAATTCATAGCTACATCTCTTTCAAAAAATTAGTTCAAAAAGGCCTCGCGATAACTCCCCGATTTTTCCAAATTTTCAATCTGTGTTTATTGGACTGCACTTTATGAGTCTGCATTGCATCATCCAATATTCACTCTATTTTTGGGTGGAACAATGATTGATTTGAACTTTATAGCGTAGAAAAGGATGTTGCATGTAACAAATAATGAAACAAAGGATTATTACATGAAATCGTTTGGCAGTGAAGCACCAAGTTGCCTCGATCTTGAATCCCTACTATAAATACGGACGGAAACTGCGTATTAAGTCACTTACGATGCATCAGCGAGCTTCCTGTTTGAATGGGATCTTCATCGAGTAATACCTCAAATGGTTTTACTTTTAATTTCTTGGTTGTTTTGAGGCAAAGATCTTTTCTCCGCTAAAATCGCCATTCCTTTACTATACATGTCATATCAGTGACAGCTATTGATGACAACTATTACTACACATGTCATATCAGTGACAGCTATCTCATCTAAAACTTTCGCAAATGTTTAATGTTTTTCAGTTCCAGATTTTTTCCAATTAAACTCCGAAACTAATAACTCTCAAAACCGCGAATTGGTTAACTTAAAATGTGACATATTCAACGCAGTACAATATATAGATTTTTCATGAAATTGAATGTTATTGACAGATGCTAATCTCTCTGAAACTATCGGAATCAACTGGCACATTGAAACTTTCGTAACAACAAGTGCCATCTCTTCAAAACGGTCCAAACTGATTTGAACTTCCAATAAAATTGTCCATTTTAGCTTAACATCTGTTGCACATTTCCAAAAAACTAAGTTCAATACAAGATGTCCTGCTGGATAACCTGGACGACAAAAATGTATTTAACTGCGCTAGGTGGGCGAATGTACTAGAAACAGTTGAAAAGCGATTTCAAGTACCGGAATATCTGATGTGGGTTCTCAAGGACCACGGCCTGCTCTATCAAGAAAGAGAACTGTAAGACGATAATATCAATAGCTTTCCTGTAGAGCCATCCACCAGTTCCACAGGTTTGGACTGAAGAAAGGGCCCTGGGATTTTTTATGTTATGCTATGACAAACTTATGAGGATTGAGTTGCTGGATAAGTCGTAAGTAAGATAGGCTATGTGGACGATGTTGCGGCTTTATTCACGAGACGTGCAATGGACCATGCGCAACTCAGAGATATGATAATGCAAGGAATAGGGTACTGGATGACAGCTCGTGGCTTAACAATAGCAGCGCAACAAACCGAAGCGGTCATCCTGACAAGACGTAAACAACCAGAGGGACGACTATTATAATTGCAAAAGCATTGGTTAAATGGTAGCAGGTGGTGGTAAAACAGAAAGGGGTATTGATAGACTCGATATGACTCCATGTAGACTCTACAGTTTTTCTGGTTTAATCAGAGTGAGAACTGATAAGGTTCAAACACGTGCAATGGACTGTACTCGTCTGTCTACATTACCAGGAGTCTTGCGACTAGAACGCTACATAGTATATTCTATTCTGTAGTTTGGTGAATGTGGTGACTCCAAATACTGTTGCACTGGAAGCTATTGACACAAGTGGTGATACATGGAGGATGGGGAAAACTTGGGCGTATTGGTGAAGACAAAGATGACTTTTTCAGGAGTAAATCAGTGCTAACTAACAAGGTTTTGGCCTGTATAATGGTACCCACACGGCTAATGGTCATTATGGGAATAGACCTCATCAGAGAGGCGATTGTTGATAAGTGCTGAACAGCCTGAATATCTTTGTGAGTCGAAACTGTGGGATGATACTCTGAACAAGGACCTACACAGGTGTAGAGGTGGGACAAGTGGTCAGTTGCAGAGGGAACGTTGTGAATTGCATGCGCATATTGAACAGTCTGCGGGGCTTCCGTCTTAGTGATAACAGATGTGACACTCATTCCATTCTTTCATAGAGCGTAGAAACATTTATTGCAGCACAAGAGGAGACAACAGAGAAGAGATCGTTAGTGAAGGGAGACTACACTTAACCAGCGATTGGCAATAACCCTGAAAGCGTGATACAAAGGAATGGTGAACTGCATATTTAAACCGTGACTCGAGGCATTTCATTAAGCCAGCACATTTTGAGGTTGATGTCTATTTCACGTAGCTCTTGAGTGAGACAAGAATTACAGGTCGCCCAGCTGTGTATATTTCATAGAGAACTTATATATTTATATATATATAAATAGAGCATGTAATTCATGACATATGCCAAACTTTTTTTGCTAAATAAAAATAAGACAGCGTGGGGACCTTTTCAGCAAAGTTTGAGAGCTCATCTGCGATTATTTCCCCGGGAAAATTAACAAATGGAGTTGCATTTTACATTATGAACGAGCATTTTCGGCAGTTACAAAATTCATACTGTAGCATCAAAGGAAGCGTCGGGGTCGTGAGGAATCT
Source organism: Stratiomys singularior (assembly GCA_954870665.1). Classification (NCBI taxonomy): domain Eukaryota; kingdom Metazoa; phylum Arthropoda; class Insecta; order Diptera; family Stratiomyidae; genus Stratiomys; species Stratiomys singularior. Next base: position 7,423,309 of record OX940877.1, read on the forward strand.
GTTTTTCGTTTGTTTAAGGAACGAAATTGCAAAATTCCTCGTCTAATTTTTGAAGAAAGAATTTTTGAACAGAAGAGTGGTATCAGCGTTTTCATAACGGAGAACGTCAGTTTTGAGGTTAGTTCCGATCAGGACGGTCCACGATGGTGACAGATGGTGATCTTTTGATAATCATACAAGGAATAGATAAGATAAAAATCATAGATTTACCGAAGAAGTTGAAGGTTTACAGAACCACTACAGAGCGAAGAATATATGCGCTAGGATATGTGATAAAGGTCGGTGCTAGGGTACCCCATGATACGGCCTGCTGTGTTTCCATCTCCCTCGTTAAACTAATGAAGATATATAGTATAATATATGCTACGAGTATGTAGTTTTGACCCAGAATTCAGCCAGACCAACAAAAATTGCATTAAGGGTCACAGCGCTATACACAAGTAACCTACAACGAATACACCATAGAACAAAGTGAAGCAATTCCCACGGGTGATTTCCTTTTAAACATTGAAGGCATCGTGTAACCTATAGACGTGTCTGCTAGCTCCATTCAAATAGACTAACTTCCAGAAGCACTTATCCTTAGACTGAAATTTTCAGGGCTTTGTACAACAATGATACATCAAAGAACAACAGTTCCATCAATTCCACGCATCATTTGTCCAACTCTCTTAAAGCTTTAAGTCTCATTCAATCCATACTCGCATCTTCTTGATCGATTCTAGTAGAACCAGTCTCCAGCCTCAATACTTACATCTTAAACCAAAAAACAAAGTTCCGTCGATGACAACACATTCAACGTTCCACGCATGTATCTCAAAAAAAAAGGTCCTTGCCAGTTTTTCTGTCCAGCCCAATAACTACATCTCGACTTAAATGCGCTTAAGTCCAAGTTGGTGATACTCCCACCCTTTTTCACTTCTCTTGATAGTCACATTGAGTTTAACCTATCATTCCAACAAAACTTTCAATCACAAATATCGTGGCGTTTACTGGTTCACTTAGTTCCTCGTTTCAACATTAAACAATTTCTTCGTTGTGACGCTAAAGCGCATCTCGGAAATGAAGTCTCGGAAGATTTCAAAAATTACGGCTCATCAGCTGAGTCCTGCAGAAGAGCAATCTTAATAGCAATTACTCGTGCTTACTGATCAAGTTTGAGCTTGACAGTTTCAACTGGTTTTCGTCCTTAAGACTAATCTAAGAACCTTTGGAGATATCCGTTCGTTTAGGCAACTTTGTTCGTGGCCTAAAATGAACGTGTCCAGCCCATCATAGCTTCAACAGTTCTAAATCTTCTAAAATCAGTTCTAAAGTAATCTTGCAGGCTCGATGCTCGTCAAAAGATCATACAGCTTCAATTCCAACAAATTCTGTTCCTATAATATAGCTCAGGACCCGACTTAGAAATGTATTTATTTGACTTGCTGATGCTTGCGTCAGAGTCTGCGTCTGCCTCATAACCATGGTATAATGATGGTCTAATCACTATTTTGATTAGTGATAAGACTGTTACGTATTCCCAGGTGTAAGCGACATTAAACAAACAAAAAAAAATATATGTACATATAAATAAATGAATAAATAAATAAAAATTATAACAATTAATTTTGAATATTAACAATTAATTGTTCTGGTTAAGTTTTTATATGTACCCATATTTTTAAGTTAAAGGAAAATCATACGAGATGAAATAGAAGTAAGAATAAAATTAAAATAGAAACATTTATAGCTAGATTTAGGTATTAAGTTAAATAATATTGATAACAAATAAGAAAAAAAGTCTGTGAAAAAATTCTCAAAAATTAAATGTCAGAAAATAAAGTCTCAAAAAAAGTCAAAAAAAGAAAACATACCCCAGTCGCAGAAAAAACCAAAAAAAATTTCTAAGAAGTAATTTGCGATAAATTTATCTATGGATATGATTCACTAGGTTGTTGTGTACGTGTCAGTATAAATAGAATAGAAATTGTGAGGTATGAGATAACCAATAGAGGAATCAATTCAAGTATCAATAGAAGTATCAACCAATTGAAGAATTAACCAATAGGACTATCAATCAATAGAGGAAGCGCAGCCGAACAAATGAATCAGATACAAGTGATCGGGATATGCGCATTGCTTCAAAATATTTCATGTAGAAGCAATCGGGAAATGTTATATTGCCATATCGACCAGACATTTCTGAATTCACGGTAACCCAATTGGATCATTTCCTTTACTTGCTCAACGTTGCCGAGGCTGCCTGAGGTATTCGTCGTTTCATGAGCTTTGAATGTCAGTTTCAAATGTAAAAATCTAATTGTTGTGATACGGAAAGGAATTAGCCCTCTCTTAGCCAATAAAATAGGAAAGTCACAGTATCCTGATTACTACTTTTGTCCCGGACTACAACTGAAGTATGCTAGATCTTCTTGTCATGAAGCATTCGAACTAAATTCAATCGAACCTTGACAAAATCTCTCCGAGAGAATAGCCGAGCTCTCATCAGACAGTTTTAATCGTAAGATGTGGAGTTCGAAGGATAAGTAGAAATACCTGGTGGCCATCTTTGATCTCTTCTCGGCGTATATGAAAGCGAGGTCACTTTCGCAATACTGGAAGCCACTCTGTCCTTCTGAACAGCAAGTGTCGCTGGACGGGATGAACGATGCCTAGCAAAAAGGGATACAACAAACAATCCTGATCCCAGTGTGACAAGGGCCTAGTTAGTAGTGAAGTTGCTTTGTGTCAGTGACAGTTCAACGTTTATTTATGACCGTCCCCTCGCCAAAACTGAAAAACAACTTCATTGGATAACACTCAAGTATTTTATCTCTACTTGATTAGAACAGTCGTCATTGTCTGTCGATTTTTTTTTTTGAAGACTTTTGCATTTAACCTTTTTTTGGATCTCATTGCGTTCTATTCAAAATAGCACAAAAAATCAAAAAAAGGATAAATTTTAGTGATGAAGATTTAAGCATTTTAATTCTTGATCTTTGACCTTTTTTACGAACTTCGGAAGCAAGAATAAAATTTTCGAAAAAAATATGCAAAACCTTTGGTTATGAAAAAGTTAAATAATACTATAATTACTTCGACGGATGGTTATTGTAGATGGAAATTAGTTCCTGTATAGGACCGTGAAATAGCACAGGACAATTATCAAAATCACAGACCACCATCAGCAGAATTTGAGTATCCACTTCAAAACTAGACTTTTATCGATGGATAGGCAGAACTATAGGGATATTTATTGGGAGCTTCTGGAAAGAAATCAAACGTTGAAACCGTACTCGTACTTCTGGCGATTGGAGCGGCTTCAACAAGCAACGCGTGATTGGGGTCTTGATTGAGTCATTGTTGCGGAGTCTTCTTTTACTGCGGCAAAGTGGGCCGCACTCAGCTCCAGTTACCCAGCGCAAACTGGCATAAATTGGCTGGGAACCCTTACCCTACCCACCATATTCTCCCAATCTTACTCAAACGGATTATCATATCTGATTAGCTTGGGTCCGCCGGGCCTTGCTTTGTGGGTCTCGAGGACGCGTTCTTCAGCTCGTTCCTCGAACGAGCTGATGCCACTGGTTAGAGCGCTAGAAACGGGACGAAATAGTGCGGAAAATTACCAGCAGAGCAAGTTCTGATCAAACCTGATTTTCAACAACTTTTTCAAAATTATTACGACCCTTTTTAGACCATTACTTAGTTAAACCTCTTTCTAACAACCATGCCAAATAGCTTTAACCTACTTATCTATGTTTTTGCTTTATTTATTTATTTACAAACAAATGCAAATACCAGTGAACCTTACAGGGCCACGAATCTGGTCACAAGCTACCAGAAGGAAAGTCATACATGTGTGCGAACTGTGGTTACGCACATCCTTATCATAAAAATGACATTATGCTAAACGTGCATAGAAACTGTTATACTGTTTTAATGGAAGGCGTCCTTTGAAAAATTGAAATGAACTTAATCGAATTAAATGATTTCTGAAGCGTCAGGACATAACCCATCCTTTCCGACTAGTACTAAAGTAGGAACTGACGACTTTAGTTACCAAACAGGACCCAACAATCGTTTCAGAACGTGTTGTATTATTTCAACACATGTTTTGCCAGTTGTTATTTCTGATCATTTTTCATCGCAGCAGGACTAAGCGACCAGTTGGGGGTGCAATATGATGATGGTGATGATAGCGGATGATTCGCTAGCTCCTGGTATGGAATAGTAGTAGCAGTAGTGCTGGTTGAATATAGCTTATACATATATATATGTGTCGAATAGACGAGGGAGGAATTCTTGTGTTTAGTGTTGTGGGGCGTGTTGTAAGGGAAAACAAGGAGCCGAAAGCATCATCAAAAATTCATTTCGCAATCTAAACGTGTGTAAGGGTTGTTGCATATTTGATAATATCACGGGCATTTTTCCAAACACTAAGCTCTCCCGCTTTCCACACGTCAATCCCTTTTCCCCGTGCGCACATGTTTGATTATTCATCCCCGCAAGTCAGCCAATATTAGTGTTTCCTTTATTTTCTTTGCTCTACACTCTACTACATTGTTTTGGATAGTTCTTGATGCTGGATAACGGTATACGAGCGGAAAATCATAAAGCTCTCTGGAAATATTAGTTTTACTTCGTCGTAGAAAAGAAACTCAAAATATTCTAACGTTTGAAAAATTTATGAAGATTTATCCTAAATCTGATTCGAAGTTTGGCATTATATTAAATTATTTTCTGATATTTTGAGTGTATTAAATTATTGTTTTCTTGCTTCTAAATTTAACAGGCTCATTTAAGGATGTCAAAATGAATTTAAAAAAAATAATTAAATTTATTTAAACCTGTTGAAAATAAAATAAATTGGTTATCAACCAGTCAATGCATTATAAAATTTAAAAAAAATATTTACATATATATATATTCACCAAATTAATTTAAAAAAAAAACAAATAGCACACTGCGACGCGTTGTGTAAATCCTTTTGACAGTCAGAATCAGTTTTCAACTTAATCAATGACATTGTCACGTAACATGTGTTTTCGATGCACCAGATCCAGGGCTCAAGTACAACTGCTTAGCTAGCACTGCCATGTGGCGAAGATTTAAAGAGTATCATTGGGTTTGCATTCAATTTCAAACGTTCTCTGATCAATCCACACTTTTGATCTTATTCTGAAACAAACTTGACACGTTATCAAAAATTTTTTGTCATTTCACCGACAGGACTCATGTTCGTGTTTGACTACCACTATCCGAACCGAGCTAAGAGTATGAAGTTATCTTTCGGAGACCATAGTTTGTGTTTGGCCTCGTTGCTGTTAGGACATCTTAACATTCAAGTTGAAAAAGTAACGTTTTGCGCAATCGATTATTATATCTTTATTTTTGAAGGATATTGTACTTAGGGCTTTCAATCCGGGAGAGAAGTGCTCTGGAACGCTTGTCTTTCGACAGCAACAATCACTCCTTAATAGTGATTGAATTATCAGAGTCAGTTACGTTTATTATTGTCGTTGTCTTGCCGCTACAGCTCCTGTTATGACCTCCATTATGATGAGACCCTGGCAGACTTTATCCGCATGTCACGTCCTTCAATTATTTGATCCAAGTAGCGACTCGATATAAGTGTATTTGCGAGTTGTGCTACGAACTGGTGGTAAAATCGTGGTCCTCGACCTTTCTGGCACTCAGTGAGCTTAATTTGACCACAACATAATCTTAATAAAAATCGTAATAAGGACTAGCCCTACGAGAATGTCTTAGTCAGCTTGTTTTGGAATCAGGCCTCCCAAAATAATCAGCTAAATTCATTACTACCCCTCGACTTCTACCAGCTTGTTGCCTTCCACAGTGTCTACCAACCGCTTCCTCGGTTTGGCCACTGGCCGCTTTGCATCGTCCTTTGGCTTTTTAGCGCTCCCATGATCGATTTCGTTCATTCGAACGCTCCACTTGACGCGCTCATAGTGATTTGCGTAATTTGACACATTAATACACAGGTGGATCATCAAACAGTTCATACATAAAAAGTATCGACTCCGTTCTATGCTTCGTAGGTCTGGTTAAATGGTTCACAGGTTCCATGTCTAAATGAAGCATGTCTTCTATTATTTTCGTTGTACGACTTTGCGAAGTGTTCCGTGTGGCTTATAAACTTTAAGTATCAGTTTGACAGTAACAAATACTAACGGCGGGCTTGAGAATTTATGTCAAAGTCATGAGCCATATGCTTTTTTAAATTATTAGTCCTTGATTATAAGTCGCTTCCTCCTTCGGCTGGTTTGTATCGCCTTTCCTCTATCTCTTTATTTTTCATTTATTGTCCGAGTTATTCACCGTCTCCTCACCTTTCTCTTCAGCACAGCATAATACATTGCTTTTCCGTTGACGTCCCAAGCTTTCTCTGCAGTCTCTGCAATCGCCTCCTTGATTTACTTGTCACATTGTTTGGTTGTCATCGCCATGTTTTCCCGCTCGTGGAGTTAGATGATGAAGGTTTCAAACAACGACATATATGTGGAGTTCAATGTGCCATTTGTTGATTAGTTTTCCCAAATTCGGTTGGCAGCTATAGATTCGTACGTTTTGCTCCAATGGAAATGCGACCCCGGAGTTTGATCCGTGATTGATAATGGCCCCCATCAAATGTGTGGTACGGTCTATGTGCTTGTGCTCGTTGAAATTAGCTTGTATCGAAAATACTGAGAGCAGCTCGTTGTTGGAGAAGGACTTGGTAAATTTGATTGAATTTTTGACCATAAGGGGGAAGCGGATGTTCTCATGTAGGTGCTTCCATTCGGAAAACAGATCAAGCTAATGTAGAGATCTGTCTAATATCTAAATCGACCAACCACCTTTCTTTGAATGAAACACAGGGCAGGTGGTACGCGCCTAATCAGGAACCTGGAGACATGGCTCAACCGAAAGTATGGCGAGACTGATTACTAGATTTTGATTGAGACTGATTACTGATTCAGTCTTACCTGCACAAAATGGGAAAGTCACGGTCTCCTGACTGCATGTTTTGCCCGGGGATTGTGGATAATGCTTGACACACCTTCTTCATATGCGAACGGTGGGTGAGACAGCATTTACATCTCAGGGAGAGAAAAGGGGAAATCTCTCCAGATACCCCGGTGGAAAATATGCTGGTGTCTAACGACAAATGGAACTGTGTGTTGCACTACGCTCGGGTGGTTCTCACTATGAAGAAAGGCATCGTCGACCGCTTGTGAGCGAAGAGGGGCCACTTTGTCAGTAATCCCTCTCCATTCTGTCCATTCCTGCTGAGGGAGGGATCTCTCTAATCCGAAAGCGCCGCTAGGCGAGACTTAAGAGGCCTAGTCCGAAGTAATGTGACAAACAGTTACAGGGTTTAGACAGGCTAGATTCTCGGTGTGACAGGGGAGGTGTTCAGTCGGTAGTTCAGCTGCTATGTGCCACTGAGAGTCCAACATTCAGGGCTTAAATAGCCTTCACCTCCCAACCGCAAAAAAAAAAATCACCGTTCTTTTGCTAGTATTGTGCAAAAGCTGCAGGATCCTGTTGTTCAAAAGTACATCTTCCCTCAATTTAATTTACTGCTTCCATGAAAAAGACGGGAGTTTGTTCGATCCTGAACCTTGATTTCAAGCATTCCCAAGATTCCCAAGCATGCTTCTAAAGTAGTCATTAGCACGATGGGCGTTTACTCAGAATAGACCACCAGGATAGCACGACGGTTGTCAAAAACACACCAGTCGCTCCTTTGTAGAGTAGAATTATGGTCAACAAATGACATTTGTATGTTAATTCGGAAAATTCGGTTTTACATAAGCATAATTGATGATACTACACAATTGCAATCCAACTGGTGGGGTCGTTAGACCAATCTCCTTTGAGTAGCCTGTACCGAACTTTCATCACAACAATCTTTGATCGCTTTTCTCTGGTACCCAAGTAATGCTCAAATCAATTTTCCTTCCGCTATTGATAGTCGAATGAATAAGAATGAATGGAACAGAAAAGAGCCCCTAGAGTTCTGGGCGCACAATATTATATAGGGCTATTCCTTGCTTCATCTGCTGTTCGATGGTGACGTTCAGGAGCGTGTGAGTGACGTTGTTCGTTCTTCCCAATTAACCATCGACGCGATTTTTCAGCAGAATATTTTTTCATAGATTGTGCTGAAATTTATTAATAAACTTTATTGTTATGGAAGATGCGAAACCAGCAGAAATCCTAAAGAAATTCCCTGCAGTATCAGCAGAACACAAGGAGAAGAGCTGGAGCATATGAACTGGAACACAAGAGTTGGAACACTCACATGACGCACTCGCAGGAAAATTATCCTTACTAGACAGTTTTTAGGATCGTGGGTGCCCGATTACTAGTGAAGTTATTTCCAAGGATGGTATAAGCTGACGGAGCATTATTTCTGTCCCTTTTTAGAGAACAAAATTTCGACTAAGAGGAAAGAGCCTCTTGCGTTCCTTAGACCTTGCATTTGAACAGAAACCCTTTAATCCTAGGTACGACTTTTTATACCTTTTCCTTCATTACCTATCACCATAACCTATCATTTACTTTGGCGTGACGGGTTTATTCACTTTTATACTACTGAGTCGAAACAATCGAGCCGGATGTGGAGGCAACAAGGGGAATCTAAGTCCAAAAAATTCAAGTCATTCATGGATACGGAGTTGGTTTGACGGGCGTGACCCTCTCATTTTCGTCTCGATTTTCAGTCCATTGACAGAAAGTTAGATTCGACTTACAGATCGTCACAATGGACCTGAACTGAGGATGGGAAAAGTGATATTTCTTTAAAAAAAAAAAACAATAAAATATAAAGCATCCGAAAATTGCGGAAAGAAAGCAGCGAAAATTGGGAAATTCGGCTAGGAGAAAGTGATATGGCTTCCCCCGCCAATTTGACAGGATCTGTCATCCTGTCACTTTCGCCTGATTCATTCTCCCACGGAATCCTTCGGGGGATAAAATTCAACTGCGATTAAGAAGTCTAGGCCAAAGCGGAATTCACTGGATACACTTCACTTGAACTGACAGATATCCACGCAGAGGGCGGAACAAAATTATTTGTAAGCTGGGAAAAATCTACTTGTATTATAAATAAGAGAATTATATATTAATAATAAAAAACTAGCTGTTTATTTATGGTTTTCTTTACATAGAATAGAAAGTTGTCCAGAATTTAATTTTGTCCAATCTTACAACTGTAACATACTTTTAGACCGGGCTCCAACATCGGACAGTAGCGCCATGGATTATGAAAAATTTAATAGAGAAGCTGATGTGAAGAGGGGTCGAAAAGAGAAGCATAGAGTGCAAAATTTATGATTGAGATGTATTCGCCTGCCTGAAATTTAAGTAATACTTTTATTTAGATTACTCAACTCCTGTGTAAGTTCTGAATTATAAAATGCAACCCCTAATTTGATATATCATGAGTTAAAAATTTCAATATGTGCAGTATTATCCTCTTTCATATTACGCCAAACTAGTATTGTGTTAAGGGATGATGAACATTTCGTTTCACCAAAAAAGGGGAAAGACAGAACTGGCTATGTCCATCCAGAGGACTTGCAAAAGCAAAAACTTTACCCAATCAATGATGCGTTATAAACTTTAAATATTCAACGGGCGTTTTGCAAGGCTCCCATAAATCGATAATAACAAGCACCAATTACAAATCGCTTTGCCAAGGATATGAAGTTGTGTCATGTTTTGTTCACTTAATAATTGGCCATTTTGTATTGAGGTCTGGGTTGTCTGCATGCAGCATGGCGATCATTGTCGCGCGTAATTGGCTGTTTAATTAGTCCTTAAAGTGATTTATATTCCGTGGGGGGATTTATTTATTGGTCGACTCTTTCAGACATAGACAGATGCCAAGACAAACTAAACGAAACCAGGCAAAACTGACGCAAGCATGCATATCTAAATGTTAGATGGAAGCCAGCATCAACGTTATCCTCTGCATCATCATTTTCCTGAAAATGATCCCGTAATAGAGGAATGGCGGACTTACTAACGACGTCGAATTAGTCTTGTAATTATCTTCTAAATTTTATAATGTCTCGGAATAAATGCGATTTCATGCACCATAACTTGATAATGATACGCTCAATTTTCTGCAAGAGAAAAATTTATGCTGTTTTAACATTAGATATTTGCCTTGCAGCTGCTGACATTTAAGCAATAAAGGACATTGTTGCGCCGTGAAGAACGTTGTTGCAATTTCGAATTCAATTATTTGCACTTTTGGTTCGAAGGTAACGTCTCAAAAGCTTATTTTCAAATTTTAACACAATACTCACCCCCGCATATGAATTTTCGATATTTTCAAAAAAAAAGTTATTTCCATTCTTTGGGAAAACTTTTTCCATTCCTTTTTGTTGCCAAATGAATGAGCGAGCATGCCACTTGTCTTGCATTTCAATTTATTTACTCTCATCGTGAAAACCAACAAAAGTGGAATGAAAATTTGCGTTCATTCACTTTTACATTAGGATTGACATATTACCTCATTAATACTCATATGTTTTGAAAACTTTGTCCTCGAACGCAAACCACGCACTGACAAACGAGACAACTAATTCATGAAACAAATCAGTGAAATTAATGATCAGCACCGACAAAAGGAACATGCAGACATGACACCGGAGGACACCCAATTAGTATAGGCCAAAATGGTGTTCATTATTGCGTCGAGTGTAGTGAGAAGGAAAAAAATAAATAAATAAATCCCGAGTATGTGTTGAATGAAAATGTATGTAATACATTCGACTCATCCCAGCTAGAAAATTACGGAATGAATCCTTTATGCATTGTTTTGCGATTGTGACGAATTTTATTTTAGAAAAGACTTGGTTGGTAGCGGTCGCTATGATCTCAGCGTAGAGGAATGAGAAAAGGATGTTCTGTGAAAAATTTCATACCCGTCTCATACGTACCCCATGCTGTCCTGACTCATCTTCCACCTTTCATATTTCTACACGGAGATGGCCCCAGAGCCCTCCAACACGATCACAAGACGAGACAAGAAGACTTTCTCTATGTAAGCATGAATATTATGCTGACTTCACCCCTTCTACACATTCGAATGACCGATCAACTTATGCCTATATGTACATATCGATAACGAGGTTTGAACCAGGAGATCGCAGCCTAGAAGGCGAGCACCATAGCCACTATAAAATCGCATTATTAATGAGTCATTGAACCGAAGTGCTTCCCATATCTAAAAATGTATCCTGTACTAGTAGCGCAGAAAATCAACAATAACCACCTTAATTCGAAAACACGTATGTCCTCCAATAATAAATATTATCAATTTTCAAAAAATTTCATACTTCCGTACGATAATATTTTCTGATTCCAGATGAAAACTACTGCACGATCAATCCCCCTGGATGTGTTCAATTCCTACTGGGACTCTGCATGCGATTCCAAAAAGTGAAGCACACGTGACTCCTTCATATGAGTTAGTACCACTCGAGGGTTGAATACAATGCAACGGCTTCGTGTAGGTTTCGATATATGCTTTGAAAAATCGGCTCTGGAAGATTATCATTGGCAATGGAAAGATTAAATTAAAAATTTTTCGACACCATTTGTTTGCACTAGAGGTGTAAATCGTCCAAATTTTATTTGTACATAAAAAGAACTTAAAACAAAACCAAAAAAAATGACATTTGATAATGAAAAACAGTTAAAAATAAATAAAACAAAATGGATTAAGTTAAATTAATTACAACAAACAAATAAAACTGAAAACTAAAGTCTCTACTAATCACGTAGAATAGAATAGAATTTCCATAGAGAAGGATTACTGCCAAATTTAATTTATTAATGTTGAGCATCTGCATTCCATCGATATCTCATGGTTTCGTTTATATCAGATTGATCGTTGGGATAAAATATCTCATTACTTGACTGACATTACTTGTTGAGTGAAACATTTAGTTCAATAATTAAATAAATTTATTAAGACGTTTGATTACTCAAATCAGCTGTTTTGACTACTTGATCAATTCATTTGTGGGCTATTTGCTCTTCTAAGAGTTCTGTCGTTGACATAATTCTTTCATTGACAGAATTGCCGACTGTCCACCATGTGTACGTTGTGCTAACTTTCATGTTTACTTTGTAAGTAATTGACAGTATATTCCTTCGACAACTGACAGCAGTTGATTATTACAGTTCTGCTTGGGGGACTGTGTAGCGCTTGTAACTCACACCGAGACCAACTTTTTTTACAACGAGCAACGCGTCTAATCCGCAATCAATCAGTTATAACTTCACTCTGCTATTGCTTAAATATTTTTATTTGACAACCAAAAATGTCACTAATTTCGACTTCGAAATAATTTCCATAATCTCAAACGGTTAATTGGTTTTTTACATTCTCTTATGATTTATTCTATTCGAAATCATTATTTAATTGATAGTTGCTCATCGGTTTGTTTGCAATAAGGCTTATAATTACTTTGTTCTTTTGTTTATTTGATAATGACAAATGGACTGGTAAACCTTGTGCTTCCACTATGATCGCTTACACTAGCTGCTCACTCACCTCAGCGGACCGCAACATTTTCTTTCGGAAAAATTTAAAACTATTATCGCTCTTGATTTTTTTGGCCATGAAAACAAACAGTCTTCCACTACATAAGTCTCATCGATTTGATAAAAAAAAACAGTCGGCGTATACAATTTCCATTTTGACTTTTTGCCTTCTATGTGCTTAGGTTGCAATCTTGACGAAATTCCCTTCCAACGCCGTGAGTTCTGCAGCAACACCATGTTGAATTACTCAATTCCACATGAGCTCACTTTGGAAGCATCCCTGGTCTTCATGCTTCGAGATGTTGACCGGACTTGCCTCTGATCAATTCTCTTCCTGATTTCTCTACCATAGGCCGAGATTCATTTTCGTACTCTGCGACGGGCTGATGTTGTTTAAGTTGTGCACGATTTGTTCTCTTCAATTTTTCAACGTTGAGACTTTGCATTTGTCTCTTCATTGTTCCTTTCGAACTTCTAATGCATCAGCATAGCTTGCAACTATGTCAAGAATCATTTACGACTACTTAAACGTGAAGTCAATAAAATTTTTCTCGCTATCAGGTCGAAAAGACCCTTTGCTAGGCCTCAAGATAGGATTTAGATCTACTTTCCAGACAAATAAGCACCGTACGGTCCATAGAGTACTTATTATCTGACATAGTACCTGACTCCTGGGAGGACCTTCTTGTGCTGAGGGTGATGTTCAGTTCATAGTTTCCTATTTTCGTTCTAGGTCTCCGTTCCCCATCTGCAGAGGATGCCGTTCAGCGTAAAAACTTTTCACGAACGAGACATGCTCCGAATTTGTCCTTCCATTTGAGATGATCAGTAGTCGCTTTCCATGCTCAGATTTCGTGCTCCAGATAATCCTCGTCCCTTTGCAGTAAGTTTTCATCCATCTACGTTCGACCCATTTTAGTTGGCTCTTAGGGGATGTTCATATTTTATTGAAATGGCAGATCCGGATAATTCGAACTTTTTCGGTCAACTTTGAAGTTTCCCCCAAGGTAACTTGCATCACAATCTCCACATTTCATCATATTAAGGTTTTTTTTTGCCAGAATCTACCATAAACTTGGGTTTCGCTAGAAATCCATGCCTAGAATGCAGTTTCCCATGATTTTAGTGACAAAGGATTGAAGTAAAACAAACCTTCTTCTCGATTTACTTAGCGACTGATCTCTGAACACAATATTCTTTTAGATTTACGTGGATGCTTATTTTGCTGTGAAAGGATGTGGTTTCCCACATTGTAATTTATTGATCATGTATTGTGCTTTCATAAAATGAATAGTGTTTTGATAGATCCCGTAGTAAAACTGCCCTTTTGACACCTGTTACGATAGTCAAGATACAATTTTAAAAATAGACTTTCCTACGAATAGATTCGTCTCTATTACTTCAACTCATAAAATATTGATTCTCCTAATTAGTTTCTGCACAACGAACGTCTAATTCATATGTCACCAGTTAGCATTTGATGAAAACTCCTTTCAAATTCAAGTCCTTCTCTACCAACGCATGTCGAACTTCTGCATCTCCCACTCCTTACTGTCTTGTTGCAGCTGGCTTCAGTTGGTACAATGCGAAAATCTAAGTTCCTCGTTCGTCAGCAGTTTCCAGCTTAGGTCTTTGCGTCTCTTTTGGCATTGGTCTGAGTTACGAGTGATCTAAGTTACGAGCCACACTTCTGGCCACTTCAAAATTTAGGCCATATTCGTTATTCCTTTGCTTGCCGTTTTTAAGCTTGTCGGGCAGCTCCGTTAATTTCTCTGTCATGTGATACAATGAAAGCCTCTGTCTCTATAACATCCATATGTTTTTTGCCGTATCAGTGACATACGTATATAGAACCAGTTTCTTGCTATTCTGTTGTAGAAACTGCAGAGATTCGCTTGATTTCTGCACGTGATGGGTTAGATATATGCATCAACTGGTCATTTCCTTACCACATGTCAAAAGTTAGCTCACATACGCCGAGGGTGTTGAGTTTTGACAAGGTAACTAAGGCCAACGTTGGCTGAAAGTGACTCTCAAAGCCTCCTGCAATGGATACTATGACTGCGTTGACTTGTTTGTAACACAGAAGTAACTTTCATCACAGCTGTTGTCCGAGGATCACCACTCTATATGACGGTATTGTACGGAGCAGGCTTCCTTACGTGCGGTTTCCTCGTCGAAATTAGTCACAAACGTAGAAGTTTTGCTGGGTGACCTTTGGGAGTAGGATGGGCACCCCAATCGAACAGATAGAGCTGGTTCCTTGTGGGTGGAAAAGGTTCGCTAATAGAAGTCTCAGGCCAAGCAGGCTTCACCATAAATACTGCTGGAAGTAAAACCTCCATTGGAACAATTCCAGGAGCTATAAGTTGCTGTTCATCAGTGAAAGCTGAAGAGGTTGTCTCTTATTTCTTCAACTCAAGTAGATTGACTCTGAGCTAGCCATCCCATAGCGATGCGGTTTGCGAAATTGCCAAGGATGACATTAATGCCAGCAGTCAGCAACGGACCCAATGTCTTCGGCGCATACACTAAGGACCTACCACTCACTCGTGTTAGGGTCTTCGAGCGATTGGATTCGATTGGAGTCTCAGCTGATAATTTGTCCGCATATGTTATGTGTTGCCCTTTTCCACACATACAGCAATCAAAATTCTTTTCAAGCGTTCATATTTGCGAGTAATCCCCTAGCCATTTAACGGTACTTTGATCCCTCCAATAAATTAGGGAAATCCCTGGTCTGGTATCAGTAAAAGTGAGGACCACAATCGAAAAAAAAGTTTTTTTACAAGTCATGCTAGTTAAAATGGAGAAGAATTAGAAGTGGATTTATGTCGAGCGGATAACTAACTACGAAGGTATTTGGAGGGTTGGATGAAGGACACCGAGAAGTGCAAAACTCCAGGAAGCATCGGATGATTATAATCGTTGATAACAGTGAAGAGCTACTTGGAGATGTACTTGGAGGATGCAACCAATGGACCGATACTGGCGACAGGGTCACATATGGGGGAAACCTTGAAAAAATTGGGATGTGAATGGATAATAAAGTACTATAAAGGAGTAAACCATTGGTTTTGGTTCAAAGGGTCAAAGAAAAAGGCATCAACCAGAGGGGGATTATTTTGCACAATATTTACAATGTTAAAGTACTTAAAGCTTGATCTAAGTTCATCTAACACTTGCATGTTTAACTTTAGCATTAGACATAGACCATAGAGTATTCTGCTTCAAGTTCTTAGTACATAGAGCTTATGTCCTTTGAAAATTTCATATTGAATGCAATAAAGACCGATTTCGAAATTTAAGTTTTTATTTTACTGATATTTGTTTTTTGAACTTTACGATTCGTATTTGAATATAATAAAATAATCAATAAGTCCAAAAGTGTCATGAAAATGCTAGGAAAAAGTGTGCTATAATTACAAAGGACTGTTTCACTTTGATCAGATATTTCTGATTAGTCGATGCATCCCTGCAACCAATTCAAACAATCAAAAAAAGTGTTTGGTGTTGGTGTCGAAATGCAACCAAATAATGTCACTTCAATGGATGATCCTTTAATCCATAAGATTTTGTGGTCGTTCATTGAACAATATTTAAGATCGCGATACATACCGCCCATCATCAACTCTAATACTCACTGAAAACATGACACGCATGTGTTAGTATTTGTCTGCAGTATGCGGTACTTTGTACTTGCCTCCTTTTTTTTTGTATGAGGATGCCGTTCGGCCAAGTTAACACACACATGACGTGAATAATAATCTAGTAAATGAGAACTGATTGCTAATTAAGTTAGCTGTCATAATTTAGCGTAACAAATTCATTTGGTTTTGATTGACGAGTCTAATTAACTAACGACCTAAAAAATTTTGAAAATGTCGACGGGATGCGCAGCGCGGTAGAGCGGCTTAGAAAGGTAATTTAATAGCGAACGTTGATGGGAATAGGCTTAAAAGGAGATCAGAAGTCGGATTTTGGCTCTATGCTATCGAATTCAGATACGCTTACTCGTTCAGATGAATATCATATTCCGGGAAAAAGGATTTTTCCCGCGAACGAGCATATATCCTTTGCGGGACCAAAAATAATTTTCCAATTCCAGTCCAGGTTCAACGGATAAATAACATTTGATGTAACAGACTGAAATAACAAATCCTATTACCCCGATTTCTTCCTTCGCATGGAACAAAGCAACAGCCAAACAAAAATATCCTGCAGAACATTATTACCCACACCAACTTACACATATTACATACACCCGAATCCATTTTCCTACCAAACAGTTTTCGCGGCTCCCTCAAGCAACCACACATCAACAACAACGTATACAATCATACATTTCACCAAGTGTGCAAAATAACGAAAATTGTGAGAGTGAACCCGAATCAGAAGAAAAGGAAATCAGAAATGAGAAGAAAAAACAAGCACCAAGCCTGCGAAAAGTGCAGAATGAATAAGAGGCTACAAAGCAAAAACGAAAAGAAAAGAAAATTCACTGAAATTGTAGAAAGAAATTTAAATTTTTCCTTGTGAATTTTTTAGTTGGCATTGTACCCTCGGGGGTGGAAAATAAAAAGATGCGATAAGCGGCGAGAAATAAATGAGGGTGAGTAAAGACAATATGAAAATTCTTAAAATGAATGCGGTTCAGTTTGAGCGGTTGGTGGAAATTTGTAGAAAATTTTGTTGTTGCTTTCAACAATAGATATTTATAAAGGATGTGTAATTTGGGGTTATTTTATGGAACTCACGGTTACACGGGTGTAGTCTTTCCAAGTGCAAGCTGATTGCTTGCAGGAGTAGAAAGAAGGACACAATTTTCATTATGTTGAAGTAAAAAAAGAAATTTTTGTATATTTGTGTTCTGTGGATGATAATTCCGCGTTCGTATCCAGTCATATTCGTACTAAACTTTTGCTCTCGCTAACGCAGATTGAACTTTCACTATGGATCAAAACGATGTAACTATAGGAAAGACTCGCCGATTCTTTTTCAAGAGATTCCGTTTACTACTCCTTGTAACAAAATAGTTATTAATTAGGATTCATGCGGTAAGCAACAACTGGAGTGACGGTATCGAGGAGTGGAGACATTCATTTGTTTCTTATTTCCTGTGAAATTATGGTTGTTGGTCCAATTTGACCCTTCTAACCTTCTAACTTCTTTATTTACGCTCCAACCCTTCTGATTGATTGAGTAAGCATATAGACACAGGGTAAAATTTAGTACTAAGTCCTTGAATATTTATGAACTAGCTAACAAACGAAAAAGTCCAAGAGTGATTACCAAAGTGCTATGACCTGAGCTGCAAAACTGATCACTATAACGCGAGATGCGATACAAACAAAAACCAAAAGTGCTCCCGGAGCTGCACGTCCCCTGTCTCCTTCCTGATTAAAGCACATTTCATTTACATTCGATACCTTAAAAATTCTATTAAATTAAATTTGTTTTCGTAAGGAACACCTTCTAGATGATATACTCGTATTAAAAATCTTAAAGGTAAGTATACTTCAACTCGCTCGCCCGTTCGGACACATCTCCTGTACCTTTTTTGCCTGCAATCAGAAGATTTCTCTCATGACCCTTACATCAATAGTCACGGTCAGACTCGTTCTTTAGATTCCTTTTAATGTCTACTTAGCGTAGCATAGGTTCACGCTCCTACATTCAATCGTCCTGGACTACTACATGCAGCTCTAGACTAAAGTATACTCTCCTGCCCTCAATCTTTCGGGCATACTCAGCGTGGCGCTAGCCTAAATGTCATGTTCCAACGCTCGATCGATCTGACCAAAGCCTCGCTCCAAATGTTGCAAACCTAAACCCTTTCATTACTGTCAAATACACTATTGCAATCGCTTTTGAGCATTGGTTCCATAGAGTCAGCCGGTGAGAAAATCTGTAAGATTCCTTCCCACTCGATAGTTTTCTGAACAACATAACGGCACTTCCACATTATTTCACTAACATGGCATAAAGTGATATATTTTTGTGAAAATTCTAAGCCAGATCCTTCCAATGTTCGGCAAATCACGTAGGGGTCACCATCTCCATAGCTGAGTTTATTTATTATTCTTTTTTTTTTAAGTTTTGAGGCCTTGCAAATGCTTTATATCTAAGATTACACGTTGGTCACTTTCATCGATATCGAGGGAGCCTTCAATAATGTAAAAACGGAAAGCATAGTAAAAAGTGGGCCATTTAAGATTTTGAACTTGAATCAGCTGTAAAATGAAACTTATAACTATTTTTTCAAAGTTATGAGTTTATCAGAAAGATTCTATCGTTCCATTTGAGGATAGAAGACAATATCATTCAAATCATTGCCACGGCTGGCCTTATAATACTCCAGTCAATCTGCTCTATTTTTTCGGTACATTTTCATTGTTTCAGCCTTCATGTCATAAATGGCAACTTAAATTTTATGTTTCAAGTCTTCAGTTGACTCTGAATGTTTAGCATTACATTGCACATGTCCTTAACAAGTAAAGACACTTGTCCTCCACAAGAAAAAGGAGCCAAAGCTTCGTCCCAACAGGACGTAGCGACGTGCATTACAACCAACATTAAAATTGGCCCAAACGACAACAGCATTCTGCATAAAAATCCGATTTTCGAAAACAGTACGCAAAAGATCAATTTTCACGATGATTGTGTGGCACGTGTGTCGTTCTTTGGAAGCAATTGTCGTCTCCGTCAGCGTTTTCAATTTTTAAGGAACATAGTATCATTTAGAATGGTCCGGTAGCGATAATCATTTACTTTAACGGCGTTGCCTTTCTCGTGTTTTAGGCAAAATGACCCAATAATGCCGCCCGAGAAAAAATCCGCTCCAGACAGTCAGCCTTTGTGTACGCATTCATTTCTTCACGCTGACGTTTGCATTTTCTAAGCCCAAGATACGTCAACTTTGCTTATTGACGCATGCTCCGAGTTGAAAATGAGCTACATCGAAAACGATGATTTCACGGTAAATCTGTTCATTTTCGATCAAGCTGTGTTCAGCCCAATGATCAAGCCAAAAACGCTTCGGAGATGACCATGCGACTTCAGCTCTTGCACTAATTGAACTTTGTACGCATTCATACTGAGATCTTTATGCAAAAATCTTCTAAAGGAAGTGGCCACACGCACACACTGTGCAACAGCAGCGACATTTTCGGTTGACCGAAATCGAATTGGCTTGAAAAATTTATCCGTAAACGGTGTTTTTGGGCATATCAATTTTTTCAAATTTTTTCCGTGAATTTCTTCAGTTCGAGTAGATAACTCACCACTTTGAATATATGTTTATAAAACCTTTCTAACTTTATTTAAGCGAACAGCGACCCATTTGATAAATGTCAAACATAAAACTAACTTTCTGTCACATTGGAAATGTCATTATACCTTCTAACCTCAAAATAGCCTATAGTTCCAATTCTAAACGTTATGGACAAGGGAGATTATCCATATAGTGAAATTATATTAAATCTTACTTGGTATCTCACAGTTGGCATGTCATGGAAGGATTTCTTCAAGAAAACATTTCTTGACCATATCGTTTTGTTGATCAGTGGAAGGTTCCCGGAAACAATGTCTTGTCTGATGCAAATCGCACTCTTACTTTGTTTCGGGTCGATGAAGTTAAGTGAACTATGCGTCAATACTAACAAAATAGAGCTTAAATTTTATAGAAAGTATCGAAAACCGGAAACGTTTTCAAATGTTGATGAAAAAGCATATAAGGTTGGTAAACTTCCTGAGAACGTGAGAACGTGAGAACGTGAGAACTTTCCGTTCTTACTTACCGCTTGAGGGAATATTATTCCTTTTATCAAGCTATCTTGGCAAGGACTCATAGGTGCAGAAGATTCATCAAATTTATTACATAAGAGGCTCGGCAGCGAAATTATTTTGGAAAGTAAGGTGGGAGATTTCAAGATGGCTTTGAACATGCGTCCCTGCCGACTCTCATATCTCCTTCACCAGGACGCATCGATTGACGTTATTAGAAAATGATACGGGGCAAGCTGAGAACAACACTAGTAACCAAAACGATAAACAATGTTCATTCAGTCATCGTTGGCACTACCACCAATCAATGCGACGTGGCTAAAGGGTTGGTCATTGATGAGAACCAGAAGGGGACGCAAGTCAAAACGAACTTGAACTCTTCCATTTTTCTTACTGAAATTGTTTTGCTTTTGACCCTATCTGACAAAAAAGTTGGACAAAACTTTCTACACCTGTGAGTCTATGATAAGCGAACTTAAAGTCGTCAACAATTCTTTCTAATAAAGGTTGAAATACCCAGGACCAACACATGATAGTAAGTTGACTTCATAACGAAAAGATCTGTGTCCAGCCCACATCTGAACAAAGACTTGGACTTAATATCCAACGAATTCCCTGTCCTGACAGGGGCCAATTGGAAGGACTATGCAAACGGCTGTAATGTAGGTATTGTTAAATCCCATACCACTTGTCAACTTCATCTTCATAGGGCATCATTTACGAAAATCAGAGTGAAATTCACAAACTCTCATTCCGGTCATCTGAGCATTATTAAGTTAAAGGATAGCATGACCATGTCAAGAAAGAGGAGTTTGTATAGATTCCAAACACTAGAAAAAACCAATCGTAAAGAAACTATACAGAAGAAACATACCACCAGAGGAGAGTGATAAGCGATGCAAGGACTTACCATCCCATAGTGAAATCGAAGTCTACACTGACGGTTCCGAAATGGACGTGAGAAGATTCTCCCTTTCTCTTCCTTCATAACTTCTGAAGAGAAAGAGCTATGCCATTGTTTTCTAGTCGGAAGTTTCGGCAATAAAATCTGCCGCTGAATTTGCTACAACTAAAATTCATATCCTTAAAAAAATTCATTGAAATTGTTGACCAAATCTGTTGTCAATGGAGAGATCACTTGCAAGTGTAAGATTGGAATTGAGTGGAATGTTATCGTCGATTTTAGTAGCGAGGTTAGGATACCGGCGGATTCCTTCGATTACATTCTTACGATCCCACGTCGAGATAGTTCTAGTTCATGTTTGGCAAAGTCCTTTCCCTCTTCAAATCAGATCCACCGAGCGATTCAGCCTAGACTGAAGCATTTACGTTACAGCCATTTAGCGCATGGACCAGCTGCTTCGAGGCTTCATCATTTCCATCAATTCGGTGTCCGTCAAATCGTGTGGTTCAAACATGATTATTCCTAAGGCCTTCGTATTTCCTGAAACGTTTATCACCATCCTTCATAACAAAACCAATTGAATAGTCGAGAATAAGGTTAAACAGTCCACCATGGGGGTTGGTATTCAATATGCACTTCAACTATATTGATCATTGGATTCCTTCCGACAGTTTTAGAACACGAGCAGCCTCATATTCTCCTACCTTCCTTGTTGATTAACTGGAATGGACATGCAATGACGTTATTTAAGACGCAACTAAAAAGTGATCCTTTCTAAAACCTACCGATGTGATTAGTTAGAAGCCTTTGAGCAAAGACACCCGTCTTCATGGACCATGAGAATATGGTCCATCCCTTACGTTGCTGTAACATTTGAATTACTTAGCATATATGATACAAAATAACTATGAATCACCAATATATGAATAACTGAGAACAGGATTCACCAGCTTTCAAGAAGAAACTGCTAGCAGGCAAATACGATTGCTGGAAATAAAGGAGACAGAAGAATTAACTCGAAATTTCATGGCATTTCCAAAATATTATTTTAAATTCGAAATTAAATTAAATCTTTGGAAGTGTGAAGTGTGTTCATCTGAAGTAAGTACTGAAAGGTTATTAAATTGCATTCAAAATGTGTGTTATCATGTCCTTCAAAGCTGTCTCTTCATTTCCAAATCATGAATTTGCATATTTCTTATTTCATGTGACGCAATTGAGAGCAGTTTAATTTAGGTAAGTATGCACAAAAATATGAGCAAACAGCAAAAAGTATACGCTCGTCCTTAAAAACAAGCTTTCACCCTCCTCCAAAATCACGCTTGACAAAGTCCAATAAAGTAAATTCCAAAGACTGCCAACATTTTAATTATCCTACAAAAGCGCTTAACAATAACCCGCACCTAGTAAAAATGTCCATCGTCGTTCTGCCTCGACTAATCCATCGAGAAAATTAATTTAATTGCTTCGATGGCTATCAATTGATTTTCTGTCACAGAACATCTTCCCACACAAGTCAACATGTCAGTATCGTCCACACAACGTCATCCCCTCAACATCGTCAAAATATTCGATTAAAAACCTCTCCATCAAGCACTCATCTCGTCCCTGAGCCCATCAAACGTCCCATTCCACCTTTAAGCTCCATTTAGTGAACATCTAATTTCCGGCTTCGCCATCTTAGTTAAAAAACAAACCAGCCTTTAGGCCCGTTTAAACCAACACCGCGCCAGCAATTACCATCAACTTCTTCTCCTAGTCGCAGCAATGAAATTGTGGCAGCCAACTAACTACTGAAATGGGTAATGAGAAAAACCTTGAAGTTGATGAGAAAACACTTTTCCACCCCATCATGCATTGTTTCCACCCACTTAAAATACCCAACCCATCTGCCAAGCTCCATTTCCTTCCAATCCCACAACGCGCCAGGCTACACGCTCAAAGGACCTTGCTTCGGTCTCCAACCCCGCCGACTTCATCGGTCGGGTAAATGTTTACTAGTTGGAAAATTCCTCGGATGACTGGCATCACCCCAACCGTCTTGGGCTGCGAAATGTTATTGCCATGTCAGGAGTGGATCTGTAAATGCCTGGACTAAAGCGATCGTTTCTGTAAACAACAATTCAGCCAAACACTGTAGAAAACCCTCAATCTGGCATCTCGAGCCACCCCCGACCCGCCGCAGCATTTATCCCTATTATTCGGGGACTTCTAAGACACAGACAAGCCAAGGACCATCCGAATGGGGGCGGGAGAGCTGCTGCGGAGAAGTTTAACAAGCGGATGTTGGGAAATATTAAATGCTCTGTAAATGTACTGCGAAATATTTTGAGTGGGACTACAGTCAGTGAATGGAGCGTGAGGGTGCACAGAATCGATTTGCAAAGGATGCTGGAGGGGTAATCATCCACTTTAGAGAAACATCGTTTTTCTTAAATGCCTGGCAATTACGGTGGCAGCAAAGAAAATTGTCAGGTTGCCGCCACCTCACGCATACTAAACGCGAGCCGACCGACACTCATCCTTCCGAATGTCCTACACACTTAAGATGGTCGAAAGGCGAACGCGAAAGGATCTGAGTCGCATTCGCCATTGTGAAATCCTTAGTGACGATTTCCCCTTGTTCCGATTGGCTGCGCTCGAAGGCGTGGCCTGCTATCACGAAATAGTGAAAATACCATCCCCTGCACAACGATTTGCGCGTGCTCCTGTCGTATCCTGGCGAGGGGTAAGTCTTGTTCAAGGAATCAAGCACTATTTACTCGATTTCCCCGGCGGTCTTATGAAATCACATAAGAACACAACCGCAGCAAGTTTCATCCGCATCGCGCGCTCTGCACTCCGCGTAAGGATATTATGTGTTGTCTGCCACCCACAGTGCACTTTAAAGCCTACAATTACAGCCATTTGGGCAATTAACACTTTTCCTGTTTGCTTTCTTTGACGGCGTTTAAAATGGCGCTGACGAGACATTGGTGTCGTGTTGGTCGTCGGGTGGCAATTTGCGCTCTGATCCTGGCGTTCCTTGTCTACTTTCCACGCTACGTGGCACTTGGCTTGGCAGCCTCGCTGCGGTTAATTTTATTCAGGACGAGTAGATTTGATGATAGCTAATGTAATGTTTTCGCTTGGCATTGCCCGATGTACGTGGTAGCCGCTCGTCGAGGACTACAGTTGCTCCTCGTTAGGTATTTCGAGCGCGTTTTAACACCTCTAATGGGGTGTCATGATGAGGTGATGTTGTTGGGAATTTATTTTGCAACAATTATTCACAAACACACTCGCGGAAAATAGGAATTAGTGTGAAGGCTCTAATTAGAATGGTTGACTTAAGTGTTGCGGAGTTATATGAATGGAATATGGTTGGCGGTGGTTGTTTGAAATTTCCGTTCACGGAATAGAGAAATGAACGAGCGATAATTAAGTCCAAATGTCAATAAGGACATAATGTTCAAAGGTTATGTGTTATTTTTCTCGGCTTTTCTCCCTCCCTCTGACCAAACCCACGAGGATCACCATATTTCACATTAACGCATTTTATGAATAGAGAAGTGAGAGATTAAGTTTCCTGTTTTTGAGAGAGTTTCCTGGAAATGAACTTATTTCACTTAAACGAGCTATACCGGAAAGTTTTTGATATCAGTACAAAGTAATATATTAATTAACCATCTTGTTCGGCATAATTTTAGTTCCTTCACACATTTACGCCAGCGGTTTTCTGAAGATCAACAAAGTTAATCGATTTTGTCGATGAAAAAGTACAAAATGTAGCTCCTGCGTTGGATTAACTTGAAAAGAGGAGCAACATGTTGTCTTTTAATCATTTTGCAGTATCGAGAGTTGCAATGGCTCTTAAACAAGGATCATAGAAGGGATCTTTTCACAAAAACTATTGTAATTCAAATAAATACGGGTTTGATCCTTTTGATTCAATAAGTGATCTACAATCTTGGACTTCGAGAATGCGAGTCCCACATTTTCTTAACTAGTCTAACTTCTAATCTTGTCAGTTACATAGCAAACATCGAAAATAGCTGCAATTACCGTTACATATCAGAAACGTGAGCAAAAAGGAGATATGTCGAAAATCGAAAATACAATAATTCGGGCAAAACAAAACTCCCCTATTTTTATCATTTGTCTGACTTTGTCAGAATTTTATATATTTTAGTGAATTTTCAACAGATTTTCCGCGCTTTTTTCTGATCTTAAACGGCATTTGCAGCGTTTTGCATATGTTGGTTGTTATCATCGCCCTTAAAGGATATCCAAGATATCCTTGATTACTATTTCCTCGATGTTCTTATCAGCGTGATATAGTTCGGGATATTCTTCAAAGGGGGCTCGAATAATTCCAATCGACGGTCATCGATGTTTCAACGTCCTGACGCAGCCCTGCGGGGAATTGATCATAGTGCAATTCATCTTGGTATCCTGGTCACACCTCTTTGAATCGTCTAAATGTTATCACGTCGGTATTTTTGAGCAGGAAGTTGAACGTTAGCAAGGTTAAGGTGGGTAAAGCTTTTAAAAATGTTATCCGTTCTTTTTGGAATAACAGACTCGAAACCCGACAAATGTTAATTACTCAACTCTCGCCAACTTAATTCATAACAAAGTCCTTCCTATACCGATAGAATGAAAAGATAATCTCCGTGTTAGCTAACACATCTCTGTAGCCTGGGTGTCTCCAAGAAAGTTGCTTAGGCACTCCTACACGGAGTCATAAGCATGGGTGGGATACTTTTTGTCACGATTCTGGCACCACAGCTCTTATCGGGCCTTGACCTACAGTGCATGTCATCTTCAGCAGTCTAGTGAAGCTTGTCGTTGACGTTTCAAGCGTGTCCTTATATTGCAAACGCGAGAAGCGAATCACAGGAGAGTGCGCTACATTTTTGGGCCATCTAAAATATCTGCTGAGATTTTCGGCTATTTAATGACAAACTCAATACGTTTTTCCTGCTATTGCCAAGGATCGAAAGTATCACAAAATAATTAAAAATATAATAAAATAAAATAAATGTTAAAAAAATAATGTGCTTGTTAAATACATTGTCTTGCTATAGTTCAATCAGAGTTTTGGCTGAACAATTATGTATGTCAGGGATGGAAAGGGAAACATTATCATCGCCATTCTAACAAAAGGATTCTATCCTTTCTTCTTTAGTTATTGCTTCAACAGCTTAAGTAGTGTGCTTCAAAGTATACAAAGGACATGCCAATAGGGACTGCATAGAGACTATAGGGACTTTGTAATGGTAAGGGGGAATCATAGGGGTCAAAATCACAATAGGGGGAATCATTGTAATGGTAACACTGATGAAAAAGTCAAATTTGAGCTATAGCACTATGACACAACACCAAAAACATGTAAACTATGTACTTCGAACAAACTGCTAATCTAAAGGGATTCGTCTCGAAACTTTTAGGTGTATTAGTATTTGTTACAAAAACTGGTTTTAGATAGAGCATAAGGATTATGGCGCACTGAGATGCGCATAAACATTGCCTTCAAATCTGTATTATTACACATAACACACACAAATCACATTGGAAACGTTATTTTTTTCGCGTTGAAACCGCAGATACAAAAGCAAGCGCGTGCTCATCATTTTTCTCACGTGCATTTAAGCTCAAAAACCTCTTCTGCGCTGTTGAACTTCCAAGTTCTCTATTTTGCAAAGCACTTAATTTGCAAAGCACGCTTTAATTACTACATGGGGTATTGGAATCTCTTTCTTTGTGAAGATTCTTCGAATTGTGAAGGCTTCTTAGCCCCTGCACTTTGTTTTAGTTCCAGTTCAAATATATACCAGTCCATACCAGTTCAAACGGGATTCAACCAAAATTAGTAGAATTGTTTTTGGTGTTGGTTAAAATGTACCATTATTATTTCGGTTACCAGATGTAACTATCTTAAAACGGTTGGTTAGAAACGCGATATAAATTTACACCTACTATTGCTTCGTCTATCTCTTTCTGGCAGAAGCCACCCGGAAGTGTTCTTGCTATCTACTGTTTCTGATATGCTCAAACTTTGACTCTTATGTTCAGGCTGTCTCAATGACCATAGCATGGTTCATCATCATCGAAATGAAGACTCGATTACCTGGACGATTCGTTGATTTAGAAAACGTATGCGCATACGTAGTTGAAACCCGAACGCTATATTAATTGAGTCATTGAAAAAGTTGAAAGGCTCAACTTCAAATGAGTTTAACTCTGTGCATCGTCAAACCAGTCCTTTAGCGTGGAATATCGCTGATGTAAGCCAAAGAGTGAACGAAAATCTGAATTTATCTATTCTGCTTCGTATGCTGGAAATTCGACTTTGACAGATAACACAGTGTGGAATTTTATGCAAAGAAGTCCTTTTAGCTCAAGATAATATTAAGAGATCAAGCAGTCAAAACATGGTTTCCGGCGAACTTTGATTGATTGAAATCCCGTGCAGATTGCAGGAAAAAACAATTTTGTTCGGACGGTACGAATTTCTTGCTCAATACATTCGTGAAGAACCTAAACTTCATGATTTGGGCTAGCGAAAATCCTCAAACGTACAATCAATCACCTCTTCATACACTAAATATGTTGTTCAAGGAGGAGACATAAAAGGGTTGTAACAGAGAAAAGTTGTGCCGTTTGTGCCGTTTCTCTCACAGCCTAAGACAGCTGGAGGGCCTGCAAACAACCTTATCTCCTCGTAAGTTTGGAAATATATGACATCTAAAAGTAAGGAGAAACTCACTTGACTTAATCTTGACTTGACTTGATTTGAATCGAATGGGGGAATCATTATCCATTGAGAATGCTAGTCCAAGAATTTTCACAGAAGATGGAGAGAATCTACTATATGAGTATTTGTTGGATTTTCAGAACTCGAAATTGTGGCTTTACTACTAAGGAAAAACGAAAGGATTGGTATGCATCTTAGCAGATGAGCATAAAACGCAGTTTCTGACGTCTTGGGAAAAGCTAGAGATGGCTGGAGGAGCTAAACTTACACCCAAAGTACAGCTCGGAAAATGAACTTCAATCCGACAACAGATTACCAAATGTTCGGTAATTTTACTACAAAAAATACTCGGAACACTGCCGAGACAGTCCTAACTATAATTCGAAAACCTGAAAGAGTAATTGCACGACGCGGAAGAAAACAATTGATGTTAGTCTGGGGAGTGAAACCAATGCTGGTCTTAGCTGGAAATGAGATGCGAAATTACATACCACTTTTTTGTATCTTCCTTTACCAAAGATATCATGATCATTTTCTTTGAGATGAAATTACTGGATCTTAAGGTACAGACAAAGGCAGAGGGTGGATACTAGAGGCTGATTTTGATACTTTTTTGAAGCTCTTCAAGCGTCAAGTTAGACAGTAAAAAGAACAAAAATTTTTGCTTTTACTAGGATAATCAAATCAGCTGTTACCCATGCAAGATATTTGAAATCCATGAGCTACAAGCATTACGGCATGTTATCTAAATTATTGGCTCAGTAATAAAGGAGAGAACTAAATGTGTCAAAATTGACAATACTCGCTCAGGCTTACGACCAACTGGAAATGGAGTTCCTCAAGGTTCACTCATATCTCCAACAAAATGTTGCTTTTACACATCAGATATTTAGTGGCGGGCTTTTATTTTAATACTCGCAACGGACCTTGAACATACCTGTCTATTTTGCACAAGCCCATGAATATACCTCTCTAATAACATTTCCTAGATGGATAGTTCCGATAGATTCAGATATCGAACGAGCAATTTTTGTCACCAAGAAGGGACGTTAAACCACGAAAACTTTGACTATAAGCATGGTATAAGCCAAATATTGACAGACACATTTGACAAAAGGTTTCATGAAACTGACGACATGCAGAACAAAGAACTGTAGTTGTTGTATTGCACTCAGATTTATCTCTGATAAATGATGATTATCCAATTTATCTATTTATTTTCTGATTGATTCTAGGAGATTTAGCATCAAAAGTAGATTAGACGTTTGAAAACCGGTAATATAATAACTTTAGGTACTCCGTTGTAGCGTCCCTGTTTATCAAATGAAAAAGGCCAAAGAATTATGGCTCCAGTCTTGTCAAAAAAAAATACGAAGGTGTAGGTAAAACCATGTACATATAACACTGTGGTATATATAACACGGAACATATAGCATGGAACACAAATATTTTCAAAAGCCCCGAAAATGCTACTGTGGACTTTATATACCAGAAAAAGTACTGAAGTAATATTGCAAATACTTGCAGATACTACCTTAGCTTACTACCTTTAGCTACCCGACCTCTGACACTTAGGGCCATACTATATGGATCATTTAACCAAAAGTTCAAACGAGTAAAAGCAAGTTCTGAAATCCTAAAGAATGACCACTTTGTGGAGGAAAGTTTAGCGTTCAGTGACTCTCATTCAAGATTTGAGTTCACTTTCTCCATCGAATCGAACTTGACTATATTGATAGACTCGAAGATGTGAATCAAGGCAAAGTACTATGCTATGCATGTGAAGCGTGGATCCTAACACAAAAATCTGCAATGAAACCCAATGCCTTCAAAATTCGGGAACTGAGATGGATTGCTGAAGCCAATTCCAAAGAAAAAAGAAGTTTATCAGTGGCGAATCCAACATACGCATGAGCTGTATGAAACGATTGACGAACCGAAGTCTATAACACTGCGGAAGCAGCACTGGGTTAGCCTATGAATCGTTTGGACGAACCCAACGTATGAGTCCTAAAAAGGTATTCGTAGCGAGAACAGAACGGTGAAGACCAGTGGGCAAGCGACGAGGACTTTGATCGGACTCTCTCAACTAAAAAACTTTAACGCTACTCAGATTTCGAGACTGGAGGACGCGGTCAATGGACGGAGAGAGTTGGAGGCATTGTCTGCTAGAAGCGTATCCTTTAGAGGGACTGTGTTTCTTCGAAGAAAACAAAATACAGTCATTCAACGAAACTTCTTGGATGAAGGGACCCGACTCTTTCTCAGTCAACGAAACGCACATCCTTGTGTTTGGCCACAAATTCACATCAAGCAACAGATAAACCTAGTCCCAAATTACCCTCTCGATAGGCGATTAAAATGAACAAACAGAATCCTAGCGCTTATAACTCCAGCGAATGACATCTCTATGAATTTAATACAACGCTCAATTTTATGCTACACCCTCGACACTAATTAATTATTTCCATCCTAACCAGCGAGGCCATTTTCTAGCACTTAGCTCGTTTAGTTTGAAAATCAATTCTCTAATAAAGCAGCTTTAGCATGTATACCCAATTATGTCAAATGCTCCTCCTCATCAGAACTACCCTCCAACGAAAAATCTTTTCAGAACGAAGAATTAATTATCGAAAGAATTTCCCTGGCTACCACCCAATCTCGCATGATCATATTTTCGGAAATTAATGAAATGAAATTGTCTTGTGCACATTTAATTAGTTCTAGCAAATTGTCTTCGGCATGTCGTCAAGATTAAAAGCGTTAAGTATGTACGGAAATGAACACATGTGTTATGTATGTTCAATGATGTGCATAAATGCTTGGTTTCTAAATGATACAGAAAATGGAAAAAGAAATGAAAATTCTGCTCTTGAAATATTTGCAGAATGTTATGTTGATGTGGTTGTGGCATGGTATGCCTCCGGGAAAAGCGCAAATGTTTTAGGAGTGGAGATTGCAAGCTAAAGGATGCAAGGGAATAATGGCATTAGCTCCACTTACTCAAAAAAACCGAATCATGTAATATCATCGACCCGAAGAAAATCATTTTCGTTTTGATAGCACTTATCACGAGGAAATTCTCTATGTAACCACAACGATAAAATCAGGAAAAACACTTATCCACTCGCTCGTAGCGATGTTCTCCTCCTAAGTGATACATAGAAGACGTTCCCCGCTTGGCATCGTCTAAAAATAAACCACGAATTGGGAAATCTCTCCCGGAGCAAACCCACTTGTGTCTGCGACTGCATGTCAGGACGATGCGGGCGAGGTAACAAACAAATTAAGTTATTAGCCTGAACTCTCCCATTCGTGCTTTGTCCTGGACGCCGCCACTAAACAGGGAGGCGGAGTTGTCCCCAGTCTATGGATGGATCTCTTCTCGGAACACGTTGCAGGGGAATCACCGAAATTTCCCGGCCGTCCATGCCGATGGGAGGAGTGTTCTCTGAATATCCAAAAATATGGTCCGGATGTGTTAAGAGGCGCGGTTACTGTGAAAATCGTTCAGTTGCCTTGGTCCAAGTCCAATCCCCCTGCAGTGTAAAGTACAACTGCAAATTGTGGGTTAACATCCCTTAGAGATGAGTGAGGCAGGGTTGGCCAGCCGTCACACAAAGTTGGTAATAGGGTTCGTCGAACAGCCGGGATTTATTTGGTGTGAAAAAAATTGAATATACGGATTTAGTCAGTCGTCGTGGTGAATTCGTGCAGTGGAGTTGTGTTTTGTGACGTATTTTCCGGCCTATTGCTCTGTCCCATTGGAAAATTGAGTTAATTGGTGTGAATTCAAGTGGAAAATGCAAAACAAAGTGATGTTTTATTAGTCTTCAATGAGATAAGTACTTCGACGCCGAAGGCAAAACCGGCAACAAACATATCGTTGAGTGAACAAATACAAAGGATATTCGCTAGATTCCAAGTGATTAACGATAATTTTCTAGTATTGTGCACCTATGAAATAGAACAACTATCTAGTAATATGGTAATGATGCAATCATCTAGTCCGGACACAAATTGTGCTCAATTGAGTCCTAAATCGAGCCCAACCTCCCCGAAATCAAACACATCCCCGACCAATGACTCGAAATTCCGTTTGGATCGGCCTAATTTCACCAAGTTCGATACACTCTTAATGGCACGCTTTCAGGAGTCCAGCGACGATTTAGCCGATTCCAATAAGCCCCTTCCTTTCTCCACAAAGGACAACCACGACCTGGAACCGATCAATGGCAAATTCAGCATCGAACGGTTGAAGCAATTGACGGACCACAGCATCAGCCGATTGAGTCCATCGACGGACGATAATGGAACGTCTAGTCCTTTCCGCGTAGAGTCCAAGTTCTCCAATAACAATTCAAACAATAACAACAACAACAACAATCTACTGTCACCGCCAAACAGGAAGATCAGCGATGACGAACTGCCATCTCGGAATTTAACGATCCATCATCCGTTTCCAATTAAACATCATCTTCACCAGCTTCATCAGCACAATCATCATCAACACCATCCACCGGCAGCGATCGCTGTTGGTGATAGTGAAACGCATTTACAGTCAACGCACCATCATCAACGTCTTTCGCCGCCGCCAACGCTTCAACATTCGCCCGGCAATCCTAATTCCAATGAATTGGATATCGAAAGGATCAAATTGGCTAGCGCGGCAGCAACCGCCGCACGAACAATGACAAACGGACGACCCGAATTGAGCGATTATGGCTTTAGAATACAATTGGGAGGATTGCCAGCAACAAATTATGCACGAAGTGATACCAGCGAGGAGTTGATTGTCGACGGCAATGACGATGAGGAGGAAAGTAATTCGCAGGACGCACCATCGGTCAGTTAAATTTTCTCTTACTTTGAAGTTATTTCATCTAAAATTTTAGGTGGCTATTGTTAGTTGTCGCTATAAGTTGTTGGTTTTGAAGGGTTGGTTGGGTAAAACTCCACCAAGAAGTATTTTCCAAACAAAATATCCTTCCTTTGAAACGTGTTTGCCTGCTCTAGTTTTCCGACTACCACAATCAAAAGTTTTGGTCGCTATTAGTTTGTTTCCTTGGAAGGTGAGAAAACAGTCTGAACTCTGAACAAGTTTTAGGACATTGTGTTACGGTGAAATACTTTCATATCCTTAATGGGACGAGCGTTTCCACTCGTCGAAGAATGTACCAAGTGAGCTCACGTGATTTCTCGTTGCATTAAAATCCTGCCAATGGGTAATTATTGAATCAATTTACGCAATTATGAGTAAACGAACGCAGACAAACACGCAACAATAAATAAGGATTGTGAGATTTTGGCAAGAAACACAAACGTATCCTTTGAAAATTAAGGAGGGAATGTGTAGTAATTGAGACATATCAAGGTGCGGAGAGCTCAAGGATCTATTTGTTTAGTCAGACTGAGTTATAGTTTATAGTTTGGTCATAGTTTACCAACATAATTTTTATTTTTGATAGGAAAGTTTCATGATTGATCCCCATTATCCTTGCCCTGGCTAGAATATTCGTCATTGCAATAAGGTGGAGCAAAATGGTGATGAAACGGAAAGAAAGGAGCTAGAAATAAAGCCCAAGCTCTTTGTAAATCCAATGCATTTGCTGTCAACTCTCAATTTAGACTTTGATTTTTATATTATTTATTCATAAATTTAGTCCTTGAATGTTTAAAATTTGTAAATGTTTTGTCTTTGTCGTTGAAATAGGTGCCCTCCACCTGTTGGTCGTCGGGAAATTTCTTCCCTCCTGACGTTTTCTATTTAAGGATCAGATAATAGTAGTGTGGAGCTAAGTCTCGGCTTTGAGAAGGAATTTTTAAGGTTTTAAAAGCAGATGTTGATAACGTGATCCACCTAACTTGCCTTTTGTACATGCATGCAAAAGGAGCACTCATTTGGTTCACTTTGCAGTTTTTTTCTCCCGCACAGCATCTCCCAGATGTTCTGAAAGTACAGTTAAGTAATCATCAATCAATGTACAGTCCTTTTCGTTGTAGTCAACAAGAACGAGGTCCTCTGTAATAAAATTCCAGAAATTACCAGCCAAAATTGTCCGTCCCGACGGGCATACCTTGAACTTCTTCAAGGAAGTTAGCGCTTTCACGTTTTCTCCATCACATCCTGCTTGGACAACAGCATGGTAATGTGAATGCAAGTACAATTTTGTTCAAACCCGGGTTGAAATGTTGTCCTTGTTTCCATCACAGAGCCCAGAACTGATGATAATCCTCAACTTTCCACTGTCCCTGTTGGGTAGTGAACATTCTCGGCACCTACCTTGAGAACACCATTGACATTTCAGGATAATCCTCAAAAACATTCAAAATGATTCAGGAAAACACTTCGATCATTTTTGAAATCCATATTTTCCAAAGAGGATGTCTGTCTTTAGATGCAGCTTTTGCAATTTCTTCAAGTTTACTTGTGGGATCAATCCAAGCAAGTCATTCATTTTCAGTTCTCCTCGATTGAACTCTTGTTGTTACCGAGGAAGTTGTGAACGATACTCGTGAACCCTGGTATAACCAAGACAACACCAACAGAGCTGAAAGCATATCCAGTAGGTTTTTTGCATCGTAAGGAACCTTATAAGCCTGCACGAAATTTAGTTTTTTTCCTATTTCTAATTTTGTTCCGCATTGACTTGTTCCTTGGATTGTATTTCAATGAACATTCCCTAGCTGTTTCTTCAGGACTAGATTTTCAATCAGTCCTAACCTCGTATTTATATCTTTGATACGTGCTGTAACAGGCACAGGAAAAAAACGGACTCTTTTTACTCACACTACATCCTCAATTTCGCACACAATCCTAAAAATTTTACAGCGGGACCACTCTGGAAAAGTTATATTAAGTATTCAATCCTCCCCTCACTAATTTATCCTTATTCTCGTTTTAGTCAGTTACCTCCAATCGATGGTAGTCATTCTCATGGCGCTACAGCCCGTCTCCTTTGGACCCCCCTATAAGTTTCGTCCGAGAGTCCTGGCTTTGGCACTGGTCTTCATTGCTCAGACTCAGATCTCCCTCCTGACCTCCGTAGTTCAGCAAATTCATTGACGTCTTTCACAAGTTGTAGTTTAAGATGTATGAAATTCTCAACGGCTTCTACGGTTAGAACATTCGACACTACCTTAGGGCGATTTTTTATTTGACCCATATATTTTATCATTGTTCCGCTGATTTGCAAAGAAGTGAACCGGGTATGCGTCTTGGTGTATTTTTAACAAAATTGTTAGAGCAGATGTTAAGGACCGTAGCAGGATGCTATATTTATCTGTTAAGGACACAATTTTACGAAATTTATAGAGCGGCGTTACTCTTATGCCAGTGGGTTGTCAATGTCCTTATCACATATTCAAGAGTTAAGAGAAACTGCAGTGGGGCTAGTTTATCCCCCTCCTACAATCAAATTTTCTGGTCAAAGGTTTCTGTGAACTGGGCGTTTGTTGTCTTATTGATTAGGCCAACTACTTTTGCTGAGATGCCAAAATCAAGCATGACAGGGTACATTATAATCCAGTCGATGCTTTTTGTCAGGTGTTGGGTCCATAGTCCACGAAAATTTGGTGAACATCGATGTTGAACTCCGAGGGCTTGCTTCATTTTTGTTCCTCTAAGGCAATCTTAGGGACTTCCAATGACAGTATCATGAAATTTAAGCGGATTAGTATAATAAAATTTCCTTACTGTGCCCTATTTGATTTGTCAATTTTTTATAATTTTTAATATTAATTTTAACACAATTTTGTCATATATTTAATACATTTTTTCATGTTTTACTAGTGAGGCTAAGATCAGTTCTACTCAATTTAAAATCAAATTATGTTTATAAAGAATTGTGGAAAGAGCTCAAGCTGGTTTCGAACACGCGTCCCTGCCGCTTCTCATCAGGTGCCAACTCACAAGCCAACTGAGTTAGCTTAGCAAGGGTATAAATCACTTATAAGTTGTAAGTGAAAATGGAAAAAATGATCTACCAAAAACTTCTGAAATCAAATTATGGATATAAATTTATTAAGCAATAATAAATCAATAAAAAAGTTATCAGTCAGGCATTGAATGTTGATCTTCTCTGGAGGTAGTAGCATTAATTTCATCTGGATTTTCACAGTCTTCAGCTCATCTGAATTTTTACGGAAAAGGTGAGGGGATTAACCCTCCCCACCGCTTCACAGCTCTTCTGAGGAGCTGATTCGCCATAACTTTTCCTGACTCTTCATACGTCACGGCCACATTTTTCTTTTGACGAGGATGCGATACAGTTACTTCGGCCCGTGAAGGAAACCACAAGATAATGGCCACAGCTAGCCTAAACGTGTCCTCGCGACATAAAATACAATATAATTTCGACCTTTAGCAACAATAACGCGAATTATTAACCAATATTCTCGAACTGATTGACGGTAACTTTTGCACAGCCTCAGAGTATACCATAGAACACGATGCGCCATTTTGAGATAAATGTCAATATTTTTGAGACTATCTGTCAATGAATGGCTTTGAACTGATCACCGTTTAACATACTACTGGTTAACAGTGATCTGGATTAATCCTGGGCTGGCTGTTAAATTTTTTTTTTTGACAGATAAAGGGATAGAGTTCGGGATGCGAATATACACGGTGTCGTTTGATAAGGCAATGACGTCGTGATTGCATGTCTGTAGCAAACAAACTGAAGATAGATGTCTGGAAATTCTTCAAATGTGAGTCAAATGACCACTGAAGAATATAATACTGTAAGCATGTGGTCCAATGTGGCTGGTGTGTTTGTTCGCATGATAAGCCTGCTGAAAATTTTTTCGCAAAGATAACAACACTGACCTCCAGCATAAGTAAACTGAAAAATAGACGAATAATGGAATGGAGAAAAACTCGCGACTATGAAAATGTTCGCAATGAGACCCAAAAGTCAAGTTGTTCCATCAACTTATGGCGAAAATGAAACGAGGTGCTGTCACTTTTCGAAACCCAGGAGCGATCATGGGAAAGCTAGCAGAGAGCAAAAGACTAAGCGCTCAATTGCTCCGCTAACAGCGAGACAAGCACATCGTTATTTAGCTGCAACAGTTGCATTACTACGAAACTTAGGCCGTGCAGCATTTTAGAGCCTATTTATTTTAAGACCAAAGTTACACGAGAAGGACATATGGACGAAATAACACTGGACCATAATCTTTCCTCCGAAGAAACTGACCACTCCCCGATGGACTGTGACTTCGATAACAGTTTCACTACTTCAAAAGTCATTGACACGATTGGGACTCGTTGTTCAGAATGTGGTTACTCTAACTGTTATTTCAACCGTATATATGTCCGATACTTCACCGATAACTGTACATGTGATGAAAATTGCGGCGGACTAAAGCACCGAGAAATGATTGATGCTGTAGATAGTCTATAGCATAATCCCTATATCTAATAATAATGTAGCTCCTTCTCGATTTGAAAGGACGTGACAAGATGTCAAAAAGGAGATTGGTGAGCTCAAGGACTTTGTAGACAATATCCAATACTATCACCGCAGATATCTGTATATGGTAACCAGCTAACCGAAGAGCTCAGTGAAAGCATAAAGAGCCGGGAAAAGTCACTATTCAGCAGTAAAGATACCAACATAGTTGGTAGCTGTCCTAAATATTGAAAATTTGCAACTATAACTGGCATGCAGCTGGTAAACTGACAGCAAAATAAGCAGCAGGGGAACCTCAATATTTTGAACAAATACTAGCACGAAATACTAATTTGCACAAACTCAGACTTTGGTTTCCAAGCGAACATTAAAAAAGACCGGGCGCAAAGGTCTGCTGCTAAAGCCGACCAACAAGAAAACATATGTTGGCGTCCTAAAGGAAACCGAGCGGAACTTAGAGCCTCAAAGAAAAGAAACGACCATTAAAACTGTACGAAGGACATAAAAACGGCCACTTGGTGAAATTCGGTCAGATTCCCCTAACAAGAACAAGAACAATGAAGGGTTTGTTGAGCTCGAAAATATTTGTTTCCACATGTCAACCAGTGACTTAAAAAAGGAAGTGAATGATCTGCACACTCAGACAGAAAAGAACGTTAATCAAACTGTCTCGCGGCGAGCAACTTCAGGATTAGATTACGTTATGAACTACAAATCATAGTGTCTTATGGGTCATGGGTCGTTCTTGACTGGATGTTGTCCTCCCAGTAAAGAACGCCACAAGAGTCCTTGCTATAGATGTTGGGGAATCTAAAACACCATTTTGTTGGTGTCTATGTCTTGATTTTTGCCATATTTAAAGAAAATGCATGAAGCCTAAATAAGGATCAATTAGGGCATGAAAATAAAGCACGTCTAACCATCGATAGTGTATGTGAATACGACATTCTTGCGTGTTTAACGCTGAACGACCAAAAGCCATCCTTCTAGAGCAAGCTTAGCAGATTATTGCAAGGTGTCTCGAACACGTTAGGTGTCTCGTTATTTGATTGAGGTAACTTCAATTCTAAGACAATCCAATGGTGAATGCTTCATGTGAATTCCAGATGGAAACTCAACATTAAAATTGTTACTAGGACTGGAAGTTTTGGCAGCCTACAAAGTTTTCGCGTGATACCAATAAAAATAAGCAAAATTTACTGAAGTTTTTGCAGGACGGCGTCAAATACAGCCATGTGCAAAAGTATTAGGCACCCTGTAAATAATTTGATTGTGCGTGTTTAGAACTTTGATTCAATACGATAAATTTAATTTAATTTTTTAGGCTTTATTTACACTTTATACTCAATTACCATAGCAATCCTTTTAGGAATTGATGAGGATTGAAACATTATTGTGATATTTTTTCGTATTCTTCTTTTGAAGTTTTATATAGCGATTGTTGGTTTGGCAATACGAACAGTCGTATAGTTGCCTTTAAGCCTTTAAATTTATTAACCACAAATATATAAATAACAATAAGGCGTAGAACTGGTGACTCTAATAGCTCCAGAGCCAATTCAGCAACTCTATTCCATTTTTCCAAGTCATTGTAATTACAGATTTGTGACACTGAGCATTAGCTTACTGAAATTTCACATCACTGTCGTACCTATCACCGATAACTAGTGAAATTGATAGGACTAGACCCGTTTTCAGCACATTAATTTACCTTTCGCTATCCATGCATCCTTCACAGAAGACCTTTGTCCAACCCCCCTAGAAGTCATGATTCCCCAGATCATATTATGGCCTTCGCTATGCTTCATTTTCGGTACGACGTATTCCACGTTGTATTCTTCATCTATTTTCCACCCCACATCATATAACACCTGACGCTGTGTGTATAAAACACCTGCACAAAAAGGAACAAAATAAGTGAATATCCTTTGATTACTAATTCCTAAATTAACTTATAGTTAAGAGTTATTGCAATGAAATATTTGCATACTGGGATGAAGGAGCATACTTCAAGATACCGACGACAATATGTTGGACCGATCCTCCAGAGTTCAGTGTCAGTGTTGAAGAGTCCACACCAAACGAATTCTTTTATGGTTCTGCGAGAGCCAGGGCTTCTTCCTTGTCATCCATTCTTTGAGACCAGCTTTAAGAAATCTCCTCATCGTACACGCACTCATTTGCATACCTTCTGCCTCTAATAAAAGTTGCAATTAGCTCCGAAGTACTTTTTTCCTACCTTGGAGCGAATGCCTCATAAGTGATCGATCCTGGCATTCAATTTTTATTGCCTCTTTTCCTAATCTTGGTCTATTCTGTTGAAACAGTTTCCTGTTTTAATGTTTTCCCCCCATTTTAATGAGTATTGCACAGGACAACGCCAACAAATCACCTACGCCGGCTATTTTCGCTTGCTCCAATCCTTGCTCAGCTCACAAGTTAATTCTAAATCTCTCTCCCGAACTCAGCACAGATTTTTTGAAGGATTCTTGGTGGGCATATATTTTTATATATATATATAAGATACAGATGTTCTCCTCACGAGCACTAGGAAAATACGAAATGTTCGAATCGCAAACAACCCAAAAGACTAAAAGCACGTTTTGTAACCTAAAACTTTTATTCAATTCCGATTTATTCTTCCTTTTTTCGAGTAAGTCTGCCATTGATGCAAACATGAAACCATAATAATGAAAATTCTCGATACAAATTTCATAACAGAATCTACCATTCTGTGTTAGAATATCTGCACCAGAGCAGTAGTCAAAACGACAGTGGTATCAACTCGCTATCCCCATCCTCGCTATCCCCATCCTCGCTATCCCCATCCTCGCTATATCCTATTTGAATTACGAATTGTTTTAAGTAAATTTGTAATTAATTTCGTATATTGGCTTCGAAGTTGATCAAAAAATAGATTCTATGAAACACTTTTTGTTTCCGTTCAAAGCAATCTACAAAAACACATATTTTCGTACTTTGCATTAAAAACAACTTACAATAATTTAAGCGCTTAAAAGAGGATTTTTGTCACGGAAATTCAATAGTGCTGTGATACCGAATCATTTTTAAGTCCTCCTCACTAATTTTTCTCTCCTTGCAGGTGTGTCCCGTTGACTTAACCCGCTCAGTAAGTGCAACAACAAATACAACCGCCGAACAGGAAACATCCAACAAAAAATTAGCCTTCTCAGTTGAAAATATCCTAGATCCAACGAAATTCACGGGAAAGAAGGATTCGTCTCCTCAGTATACGTCACCGCGTCAGTGGAGCTGTAGCAGTGGTAGTTTTGATCGTGATGACACCCGCGAGCGATTGGAGGACGAGCAAAGCGAATCGACATCAGGCAAGTTAAATTTTCCTTATCGAAAATAGTTTAACATAAAGCAAAACGTTCTTCCGTGACTCCTCTCATCATAAACTGAAATTATCCCGAGTACGAATCACAAACCCGACTTGTGTCCTAGCACATATCATAGACGAGCGGCGATTCAATCATAAAATTTAATGGCATCCACCCCACTATCCTGCGACAATCAACCGTTTCGCAAATTTATCATGTTCCCATATTGTGTTGGGAAATGGCGAACAAAAACATCAATAAACAACAAATTAAACGACGCTCTAAGGCAAAGCTCCGAAAATATGCTTTCAACCCTTTCATCCCGTGTCGAATTGCACGTCCTATCACTCGTGAACATCGCGTCGTAACGTTTCCGTGAAAAGGAAGTTCTCCAAACCCACATGCTGCGAAATCCACTTGCTAACATGCAAATATGCCTAAATAATGGAAGCCTTTAGTCGCAGCTAATTTGTGGCCTTATCAGCCACCGCGTACGACAATATAACCATCGTTCGCCATCCGAGTGAAATGGATCGCTCCCCGATTAATTAGCGCAGCAGTTAATTACCGCACATATAGCCAACAACGATGATGATTAAATTGTGTACCAATCCTGGCGCTGAGCTGGTAAGCAGGATAGTGTCGCAGGAGATGGCGGAAGCCAAGGAGCAACTGCCGGCGGCGCTGGTTTGGTAGCTTTGAACGCAATCAATGCTGAACGTTCTGATACTGCGGCATTGTTTGCATTCCGTCGGAAAACTTATAGACCAAGGATAATTTGCCAGCGAGTTACGACAGCGAAAAGTTCCGAAAATGGTCCTCGACCGAGCCACAGCTTCGGAGTGGGGTGGGTGGCTGTTGAAAATGGAAACTAAATTTGATGCTCCCCGGAATGTTCAACTCTTTTTCACCATCCCCTACGCCAACTATGAATGGCAGGAGCGAGGATTAAATGGCAAAGTCGAAGCCTCAAACTAGAGAATTTGCGGCAGGATATTCGTATTTATGGATGGGCTTGGGATTCGAAGGCGGAGTAATCTTGTGGAAGTGGGGCCCAAGTTTCCATGGCTTCGTTGCGTTGATAACTCTTCCCCGGTAGGCCATCGGGCAGGATGAGAAACAACAAGCCTTGTTGGCTCGCTACACAGAGGGTGTTCACACTCGGTTCCGTTCAATTTTCACTGGTGTTTTCCCATAGACATTTCGTTGCTGATGGTAATACTTTGGTTACCATTTGCCTCGATTCCTATGTTTATTATTGTCATCATTGCCGGCTTCATCATCATCGCCATCATCATCATCATCGTCATCATCATCATTGACTCAACGTCAATACGAAAGTTTGGCTGTAGCAACACAAGCAGATCCTTTTCCGCGTATCTGTTGGGTACAAAAGTTTGAGTCAACTTACGAAAATTCAGACACGGCAACAATAATATCCCCTCGAGGATGATATCATAAGCAATAATTGTAATTCCATTCCAGGGATGATAATTAACACTCTGATTTCGTAATTAAGTTTACGACGAGTGAGAGATATTCAAAGTTTAATGTTATTTCTCCCCAAGGAGTTGTAGAAATTTGATAGATGCTACAGTCAGGCTATAGTCGGGCCATGTAAGCAACCAGTCTTGGTATATCGATTGGCAAAAGGGTTGAAAGTTGGTTAAATTCAACATTCCCGTTTATGATATGAAAAGGAAGACATTTTATTGCGGTGGCAATGCAAGGGAGCATATGAATGTTTGGGGTTTAGTGTAAATTATATATTTCGTAATCATGATGGATATAAAAGTGTATTTGAATGAGTTTTACGAGAGTAGTGGATGTTATGATTTAATTAATATGAGTATGAAAGGATGAAAGGAGTAAGGATGTTGAACTTTTTCGTCATGATATGCCCCTTGCTCTCAATTCCTTTAAAGGATTGATCATCTTCTGCATACAGACGTCTTGGTCAGGTTTCTATTGATTGGAATACTCCATTATTCATGGAGTATTTTGTCCTAGTATGTCCTAGCTTTTACTCCTTATTCACTGGGAGAAATCGCCGTAATTCTCCTCAGGTCTCTTATGACCATTGTGTACACTTATTTTCAATAAACCAGTAAACGCTGTATTTGTCATACGAATTTTAAAAATAATTTTTGTTTATTTTAGTCAATCTATGGCCTACGTGCGAAGTGCATCAAAACGCAATTTTGGTATGCATATTTGGGCTCACAATATTGTAAATTCTTGTCATATACATTTGTCATTGCTACACGCCTGTTAATGGGTCATTGTGAATGTACATGTCAACTCGGCTACGCGTACCTCTCACAACGCTCAGTTTCCATTTGTTCTGGCCGACACGCAGAAGTGTAAATTTCGTAAGGCGCCTGTCAGAGAGAGGATTAGGCGAGTTACACATTTTGGACAACGTAAACAACACCCAAAAGAATTGTAATACCACGAATTCTATCGTTAACGTACCAATAATTTCAAACAAAAATTACAGAATTTTTATAATTTTTATACGACACAACATTTCCTGTCACATGTGATGTCCACATTCGGTTTTTTGTCCTGTCAAATATGATAACTGAAATTTACTTTCAAGCTTCTAATGTAATAAGAAATTGATTTTAGAAGAAGCGAAACTCATGCGAACCTATCCAGGGCTGAAGAATCAACCATCCGAAACTCAATCCAGGAGAATTGTTCTGCTTGAGACATTTGAAAGTAACTTATGGGCATGATAACAAAGCGGAAACCCCTAACGACCAAAGAGTGAGACGCTAAGTTTTAAAGACCTCGTGGTTACAAGTTGATTAGTGCTATTGGAATTTCGTAGATATGAATAATAGCGTTTCGAGGGGGTAAATAAAATAAACCG
This sequence comes from Stratiomys singularior, assembly GCA_954870665.1. Taxonomy (NCBI): domain Eukaryota; kingdom Metazoa; phylum Arthropoda; class Insecta; order Diptera; family Stratiomyidae; genus Stratiomys; species Stratiomys singularior. The sequence goes on from OX940877.1 coordinate 7,466,936, forward strand.
AACTCACAGAACGTGATGGAACGATCGAACCAGTTTTTGCAAGACCTCATTTTGCCGCTGGAGGCGTAAAGGGCCACCATTTCCTGGACAGACAGGAACAGTCTGTAAAGAAGGTTCCGATCGGTTTTTGTAAATTTTTCAATGACAGTTGTTTTGTATGCGCATTGTTTCTGCAATAGCTGAGATTGCTTTTTCCTCAGAAAAACTAGCATAGAAACTCTTGAAATGATAAAACGGCCTACATGCATGATGCTGTTGAGAAAACTCACAAATTTGAGAAGATTGCCCCGTTGAAATACTCGCGAAATGTCAATTAACAACAAACCAGGCTCCGGTCTTTCGGCAACGGTCACGGTCAGCACTCTATTCCTAGACAGGAGTTTGCTCTTGTCTTGTCGTCAGTAAGATGAGCTATGTCAAGAGACCAAAGTTATGAAACGTCAATGTTTAAAGGACTAACGACGGTAGATAGATTTACACGAACATACTTTAGATAGTTTGAATCTGCCTGAATTAGAACTGGGCAAAAAAAAATTCAATTTTGTTATGTCTATTCCTATAAATCCTATTGTTATGGCTGATGAATAGACAATTGATTCTTCCGAAGTTTTAACGAAAGGAAAGTACATGAAACACTTTCTTTTCTCTTTCCTCCCATTTCCTGAAACCAGTTCCTGAGCAACTAGAAAACAAAGATTTCGGTATTTACTTGCAATCTTTTGGTAAGCGAACATAAGTGGAAGCAAAAGAACCAAAGATATTCATAACCAAATATTCAATCCTTCTTCTCCCATTTTCCATTTTATGATTCACGCCTGAACTCCACAAGCTGTCTCAGCCGGAAAAATTCAATTTTGCTGGTTACTGAATTGTCCGGTTGCGCTCCATTTCATGCGGTCAGCCCCAATACGCGTTCACCGTCACTAGTCTACGTCGAATGTCTGAGCACAGGATTCGGAATCCATCGTTACTACTACTACAATAGAGCCAACACCAGCAGCTACAATTGAATCCTTTTCCGCCATTTTGCAGCTTTCTCATATAAATCGCGCCAGCAACCACCTTCAGCACAGACACCAGCCCGTAGACATCAAAACCACCCACGTAATCCTCATTACATGTATCCCCCTTCACCCTGTTTGAATATCGAGCGTACTAGCATGTCGACTCATTAAAGCGCGTGCATGTTTGTGCATCTTTTCTTTCTGTACAGGTCTGTGTTCGCTATCATCCTCTCTCCTTCCACTTGAATATTAAATGAAGTGATGATGCTAATTATGTGATTAATTAGCAGGTGGAAATACGGTGCACCTAATTACGTATACATGACTAATTAAATGATTGTTTACGTAGCACCGTGAGCACTTAAACGCAAACTCGGTCTATGGAACGTACGCGTGTAGTGAAAGTAGAGCAAGCAAGGACTAGTCGGAGAACTCTTCGCGGAATACAAGAGCACTTAGCCTTAGTGTTTGCTCTATTATTTGCCTGGATAAACTATTGCATAGACTAACAATCAGTAAATTAAGTAGATACCATGAAAATTTTGCACTTTAGCATTGCATTGAATGAGAATCCTTGCAGTTGTAGGATTTTAAAACGCGAGAGCGTATTGATTTTTCATTCCCTCTTCTATTTTTCCAAACCCTTTTTTTTTGATTCTTCACTTGACGACATGTCGCTGCGGAAATGAGCTTAATCTTAAACAATTTAATTCATCCAGGAGACGATACGAAAAGGTTCAGAGGTTATTTGATAATTCCTCTCAAGTACTTGGGATTTACAACAAAAAAGGGTTGCTTGACACTTGTGTTAATGGATTTAGCATTAAGCCCAAAAGGTTTTTGTAGTGATTTTCTGGTATTAGCTGGGGACGATTAAATGTTAAATTGCTAGAAGGGATTTTCTCCGAAATTCCAAGTAATTTTAACCTTAAAAATCCAGGGAAAATGCGTTGAGGCTCGCATCGTGCTATCATAGAAGAGTGATAGTGCATCCTCCGTGACATGTTCAACATCCAAATTGAGTAAGTTTCATATCCGGCTACAAATTTCTATAATTTCAAATTATGGCAAGGATGTCACCAAAAGACTGGCCATCATATATTTAACTATTCAGCGTGATTCGGAAGAAATCATATGTGTACATAATAACTCTACGCCCACGCTAGTTTTGAAGTCGTTTGTGTACACAGTTTAGGACAACTCATAACAACAACTCTGTTTCCAAACCATTGTTTTGAATTTCAGTAATTTTTGATCCACCATTTGTGCTGGAATTCAAATGAGAAATTCACTTTTGAAAGTCGAACATGGAATGTGCAAAAGGAGGAATTTGGAGCTACTTGGAGAGACAGAACTTCATAGCATGTGTACTCTCAGTGGGCTTGAACACAGGGGATGTAAGACTGACATCTAGAGACTTTCAGGATGCGTCAAATGCAGGCATGCCTGCTCTCGTACCTTCGCCAATGCTTGAACTTGAATTCATTCAGAGTGAACGGCAAGGCAAAAGTTTCACAAAAAATAGGTCTCAAAACAGCCTTGTAGGTCTGACGTAGATATCAAGTCACTGGTCCTGAATCCTGCCCAAACATTTTTTGAGAAAGTAGAATAGAATCCTAACTTTTTCAATCTCAACTCAATATTTCATTTCTCATACAGATTACTTTGCAGGACGATACATAAATGCTTGGCCCGTCAGTGTATGCTTTCGTCCAGCAACCTTTCGAAGATCAATAGCGGGGACGGTAGCGGCGGGGTCATGTCTAGCATACATGACCAGGTCAATTTTATGTCAATTTATTATGCGTCATTTTGGACATCTATGTTCTCCGAGTTTTCCCGACATAGTTTTAGTATGTTTGAAGTGAATTGTAAAGCATTTCTAAAGCATTCTTTGAAAATTCTGAAAGCGTCTTCAGAAATTTATCTGAAATTAGAATCAGCACGTCTTCGGTACCGTCTACAATCTCTTCTTCTTTGCAAATATTGGCTTTCACGTCGCAATTTTGCCTACAGAAGCGTTGAGAGCACTTTCGATTGTAGCGTGCCTCCTAAGACATGTCCTCTAGCCGATGTGCTTTTCTACTCAGAGGTATCGCCGCAGCTATCCAACAATGTTAAGATCAATTCGAAATTTTCAAGTTTGACGTGCAGTCCTTCTAATCTGCATCTCAATTTCTGAAGTGAATTCCACTGAATGAAAATGCAAAGCCTTGTCGACCTCGAAACTCATTCAAAGGATACGAATCTATGTGTCATTTAGTAGAATTTGTTAAGCCATTCTAATTCATTTCTCTCTGATTTCTGTAGACCAGTAGAGTATCCTGGTGTTTTCTCGCTAGACAGGTTGTCTTTTGGCGATCCCACAGTCTATATCAGTTGGCTATTCTTCAATACCTCAGTTATGATTAGAGTGTCCTCGACCACTTCCAATCAATTTCTGTCAACCACAATTGATGTGATCCCTTTGGTCCTATCATTGAATTGAATAGTTGTTTCATACTGAACTAATTGCTTACACTTGATCTTTCCCCACAGGCTGCGCTTGACGTTTGTATCACACCAAATGAGGGTCTGTTTCCCGTTATATATCCTGCACGAGCGCAGAACTTGGTGATCGATATGTTCGTAGAACTTCGAAAGGGTCAAATATGAGGTACGATGAGGCCACATTCATTTCTTTATTGTCACTTTTTCCGAAAGGAATTCTTCCGGTTATCTCGGTAGCAGATAGTAAATCTACGATTTTTGCTTCCCCTTTTCCCTTTTTGAGGTAAAGGTGTTAAATTGCTTTGCACTGATATTAAGTATCTCTTCATTATCTTGTTGAGATTCTTGGATCAGTCCTCTGCCAGTGCAGCTTTTTACCAAACGTTTAAGCCGGTTGAACGTTTGTACACTGCTGGGCCCAAGATATGACTGACTGGGACATTTACATCTGTTTTTGAATTCTCGTCCTTTTCTTTTCCTTTCCCTTACTTGGTGGCTTCCTTTCCCGAGAAGAAGAACCTTCATTGGTTTATTGACTCCGCGCTGAAGAGATATCAAAAGAAGACTTTGAAGTTTGACGGGTAACAGCAAAATAATTAGGTCAACAAATACGTGGGAGAATATCAGAGACTTACGCAGGAAACCTTGTTATAAAACGTACGATCTTTTATTCAAAACATTAAGGTCCTATATGGGACATACCTTCATATAATATTAGGTTGTTGCGGATGAAATGGCCTATTTAGAAATAAATTTTGAAACAGCTGTAACTTTTTATAAAGACCCTTCATTTAATCAAAATAGGTACCAAATAGATGCAACACACTTTCCCCAAGTACAAGTACATTTATTCCATTTTTGCAGAAGTCAGAGTTTCTGGCTCGAAGAAAGTCCTCGAAGGCAGTTTTGACAGCAGCTTCATTATTAAATTTTTTCCAGCCAAAAAGTGGTCCAAATATTTAAGGAAATGGTAATTTGTTGGTGAGTGGTCTGGTGAATATGGAGAGTGAGGAAGAGTCTCATAGCCGACTCGTTTACTTTTTGGACAGTTGTTCTCGATAAACGAGGTCGTGCGTTATCATGAAACAGAGTCACTCCATAACTGTTGACAAGCATAGGTCGCTGGACTATCAATTTCTGATGTCTTTCATCCAGTTGAGCACCACTTTTATCAGTATTGATGTTTTCGCCAGGTTGCAGGAACGAATGGTGGATAACTCCAGCTGCAGACTACCAAACAGTTACCATTATTTTTATTGGATGAAGGCTTGGACCGATCGACCACGATTATCGAATAAACTCCACTTTACAGGTCACAATTCGGTGCAAGAATGGTTTATTTTACTTGCGGGATAGAAGAGAACTTCAAATCTCCATTGGGCAAGTCATCTTTTGCTCGGTAAAATCATGCGAAACCCATTTGTCAAAATTTTTCACTTTTCCAAATTGTTGCAAGTGGCGGCAAAATATCGAATTGTGAACGCTTAATTTCTGGGCAAGATCTCTTATAGTTTGACGAGATCAGACTCCACTAATGCTGTGCAGATCGTCGTTATCTATCGATTGTCCTGGGTGTCCAAATGGCTCACTTTCAAGGTCCATATCTCCGGATTGAAATTTTTCGAACCACCGCCAAGTGGTTCGTTCACTAACTGAATGAGGCCCAAATGTGACTGTATTTCATGGCGAAAACCATTGATCCTCAGACTGAACATCATTATTTCCTCGATTTACGAGGTTTGTTCAAAAAGTATCGCGAATTTTGAATTTTCGCGGGCTACGTATGTTCGTTTTTTGATCTTTTGGTGGCGTTATGTTGGTACTCATGACCCTAACTTATGTTGACAATTCCGGCCATTTTGAATGTCCAGTCAATTTTTGACAGTTATTGTGCGTGAACGTGCTTTAGTTTGTCTTCGATTTTCGTCTATCCCAAAAAATGGATCAAAGAATTTGTATTAAATTTTGTGTGAAGAACAACTTAATGTGCGCGGATGCATTCAGAATGTTGACTGTTGCATACGGCGAAGATACTTTGGACAAAAGCAACGTTTATCGGTGGTACAAAATGTTCTCAGAGGGACCGAAAAAAGCACGCCAAGTTCGGTCGAATGTGAAGGTTTTGCTGACAGTTTTCTTCGATTGCAGGGGCGTGGTGCATTATGAGTTCTTGCTGCAGGGTAGATAGGCAATAAGGAATATAACCTTCAAGTATTGCGCAATTTGCGAGAAGCAATCCGCCAGAAACCCACGGATTTGTGGAAGAACGAAAATTGGCTTTTGCACCATGATAACCCCCCTGCTCACACATCGTTACATGTACGCGAATTTTTGACCAACAACAACAATCTAATAATGCCGCAGCCACCGTATTCCCCAGACCTTGCCCCCTGTGACTTTTTCATGTTCCTGAAACTGAAGAGGCCCATGAAAGGACGACGCTATGCCACGATTGAGGAGATAAAGACGGCATCGAAGAAGGAGCTGAACAAGATCACCAAAAATTATTTTTCAAAATGCTTCGAGGATTGGAAAAAACGTTGTCACAAGTGTATAATGTCTGACGGAGATTACTTTGAAGAGGACAAAAGAGATATTCATGAATAAATAAATAATTCTTGCCAAAACATGAAATTCGCGATAATTTTTGAACAAACCTCGTATCTGTTTAGATGCTGCTCTCCACATTTTTTTGCCAAACTTTCTGAGCTTTTTTTAAACTTTTGAGCAGAAAGGAGGTATGAAAAATGAAGCTTCTCTCCTTTTCAAAATATGTAATGTGATAGCAACGAATTACAGATAAGTACAAATAAGGCTGATAATGTCCGTTACCGTTCAAAAGCTGGGGCCAGTAGCAGTTACTTTCACCATACCATCGGCAAGCTCAAGGTCTCAAATTGCTTATGGGCCGGTTGGTCTTCTTTTTATTTTATGCTCCCAGCATTGTCGGCACTCATTTTGAAGATATTTTCCTTTACTCTTTCTAGAAAGAAAACCGTATGGATCAGCTCCGACGATTCCTTACTCTTTTAACTTAGAGATGTATGCCGTATAAATTGGGTATGCTGATGACATTCATCAGCCATTTTCTTGCAGTTTTGTGCTTAGAACTTCGCTCCGCATAAAAGCGCAGACTATATGACACTTATCAAATGACACCGATACCTACGCTGAAGATGTAGGAAAACCAAGTCCAAATATGACAGTTGGAGTCAACCTTAAGACGAACTCCCATACTCAGATGTTTGCCTATAAAGACATTCTCAACGAGCTAGATCAGATCCTAGAATATCAGCTGAGTAAGCTGCAGACAAACCAGAAGAGAGATTCCAAATCCTTTCTTTTTCCTGCCAGAACTTGCGCAGGAATAAGAAAGGATTTGGAAAGGAAATCCCAACGTTTAGGGGTATAAAACTGACAGCAGTCTTTTTAGTAGTGTACTGGCATGACCTTAAACAGATAAATCGAAGAAATAATGAAATAGACACACAAATGGGACAAGGTGGTATGCTACTCTTGGACATCCTAAAATCAAGCAAAGAAGAGAAGTCCAAATGAGGACTACATTCGTCATTAATAGTCTACCTCCTGCTTCTTCGCTACTGGTGGACGGATTCCTGCCAGAAGATTGCTTAGCTTAAGTGATCTTATGATCTTCAACGTTAAAATGATTCCAGGGTAGGTGCTGTGATTAACAGAGCAAGAGAGCATTGTTGACTAAATGCTGAAAGCTTGTGCCACTGAGAGCCAAAATATAGGGCTCGGAAAGCCTTCACTTCAACCCAAAAAAACATTGCTCCTTTTGAAATAGGATTGTATGCATCGTTCACCTTGGCAAAAAATGTCAAACAATCTATCGGTAAAGTTAGGAAAAAAAATAGAGAGGGTGTTTTACACGGAGGAAGGAGGATTGAGCAGTGAGAAGTGGTGCGTGGAAGATTGCTACCATATCTTATTAATCTCCCGTGTTCGCGGTTCAACCGAAGTAATAGCGTAATATTGGCAGAGGCAGCTTATCATTGGCACCGCCGAAATATGAGAGAGCTCCTTCTACGTAGATTCGGAAGTTGCAAGCAGGTGTATCTCCAGGACTGCTCAAAGGTTTTGAAGTGAAGTTCTGAACGGAATTTGGCTACTTTTGAGACAGAGTTCGTGATCTTCTATTAAAAATTTAGCAGAACAACTAACCACGTCCGTAATATTCTCAAAAATATTTCATCTCTCCCCAAATGTTGACCTCTTTGGCCCAACGATGAGAACAATTTGATCATTCTTTGTGACCACATTACGAACATCCACTCCTCACAAGTTCATTGCTATCAAAATTGAGAAATCCTATTATAATATCACTTACATCCTGTATCATATAACATTCCAACACGCAATCACATCAAACGCACGAACGATACAATATCCTATTCGAACATTCACATTGATTAAGTCTATCAAATCAAAATGAAAATATCAATGGCGGGACAGAACAGAGTCCTTTTCATCCACTACCCCTAATTTTCGATACGTTACGATTTATTCGAAATTGAAACCTAATCAAATCGACGAGCTGTGGATGTAAAGTGCGCCAACACTTCCCACCCGCTCAAATAATCATTTGCTAGGATACACTTAATAGGTGGATTCGTCTCCATCTAGTCGTATATCAATCACAACACCAACCCTCCCCAAATGTATCCTGTTTCCCAGCCCGAAGGTGATTGGTTGTGGACATGGGAATGGATAGTGAAATTGTTTCACTCGTTCTCATCTGTTGTCAACGTCCGAAAATTGAAAATTGGATGCTTGCTATGTTATTGATCCACCTTTGGACCGTCTCCCTATCTGCAACGTCCGGGGGTTGCAGCTGACTTTCGCAGTGTATCTGGAAACGGGGGCGGCCAGGACTTGTTCTGGCCTGTTGATTGTTGTTAGTGAGTAAGCCGATGATGATCAACTGATTGATATATTATCCACCTTAACGACTTTGCGGTCGTTTGATATCCTGTTTCGGGGTGTACGTTACGTAATCAGTAATTGGATACGTGATGGTGGCTAATGATGTAGTTATTTGCTGATAAGCTCCAATAATTTCTTATCCCCTTTGCGAAGGATTGAGCAGAAGATAATATTATTACATGAATGGATTGTATAAAAATAATTAATTGAATTTCTTCCCTTCTCTGTTTGTAATTCAGCCCGAGATGTTGGCGAAATGGATCAGGATGAATGTGATGAAAATGTGGACAGTGATGTGGACGATCACGCAAGTGAAACGGACTCGAAGAAAGGTGGCAGTCGAAATTCACGCGGAAGTTCAACGGAGGGAAAGTCACAAGGGAACAGCTCGAAACCGAGGAGAGCACGCACGGCGTTCACATACGAGCAACTTGTGTCGTTAGAGAACAAATTCAAAACTACAAGATATCTCTCAGTGTGCGAGCGCTTGAATCTAGCGCTAAGTCTAAGCCTGACCGAGACACAGGTACATTAACAACATAGCACCTCTTTTGCAGCGTCAAACTAACCCCAACCGCTTTTGCTTTCTTCTGTTCAGGTGAAAATTTGGTTCCAGAATCGTCGCACCAAGTGGAAGAAGCAGAATCCTGGCATGGATGTTAACAGTCCCACAGTTCCGCCTCCATCTGCTGGAGGATCGTTCGGACCTGGAGCTTATGCGAGCAGCTTGCTCTATCCACACGCCGTGCCATATCCGCCCTACGGACCCTATTTTCATCCCCTAGGAACCCACCATCTGAGTCATTCGCATTCATAAGGCTACGCGCTATGCATGCGCTCAATTACTAAACCAAGTGCACATTAAGGTTGGATGTGCAACCTTTAAAACGTTGCAGATAGTAATCGACTTGGTGGTTGGGTCACGCGTGCATATAGCAAGGATAATAGCACCATATATGGGCAAACAATAAATTCAAACGATCCAGTTACCCTCGTCAACGTTTTTTAATGCATCTCTAGCCTAATCCACACCGACAATTGTGATGAATCGATTTATTTTAATTGTAAGTCTTAGGGTAGCGCTGTAAATTCAAATATTACTTCAACGTGTCAACTTATCTCTAAATTCAAAATGAGTATAATTTTATTTAAAACAAAAACATCAAAGAAAACAAAAGAAAAAATTCAAATGAAATAATGAATTAAATGTATATCAACTCGTCTAAGATAGAATTTACTTTTCGTCAATTATTCATGCATTAAATTCTTACGACCAAAGAGAATGAAAAAAAAAATACCCAAAAAGTGGAAAACCAAAAGACAAGTCTACAAACTAATTAAATATTTATTCACTTATGTTTGATAATAGCTGTAAAATATCGTAATTGAATTTGATTGTTATCGAATGCATCAAATGAATAATATCTGTCCTTAGGCTATTGATTGATGAATCAGTAGCAATACAAATGTAAATTATTGTAAAATATTATTTTAAGGTGATTAAAATTAAATTAAATATAAGAAAACAAAAAATAAAGAAATTTTAAAGTAAAATCAAGATATATTTTGAATCACATGTCCCTAAGCTTCCATGAATCGGAGGGATCACTTTTATTCTGGCGCATATTCTTCATTATTTTGTAACTTGAGCCATGTTCAGCTCGTTCTAAAGGGTAAGTAGAAGGCAAGTACAGTTCGAATATTTCAGGGTAAGTTCAGCAATCATGGAGCGATAATGTGGATCAGCTAAAGCTTCGTAGGAGATGTTCTACCTTTGTTATGGACTTATGGTTACGTATGTATGGTTCAGAGAAAATCCCATTGGGTTTGATCCTCGCCTCTCCATTTATGTGTTCGGGACGTACTGCCTTATTCCTTATTCTGTTAGTGCAGTAAATTTTTGTTTTTGGATGTCTCTGATATCAAAAATACTTTTACGATTTTATTTGCCAGTTTTGCTTCCAACTCTATAACAGATCTCGAATAAGGTCTATAGTGCGTTTATCCTTGAAATATGGAGCTACTCGTTCTTGAAGACTACCGATTTTGTTTTCATTCCTGCATATGACAATGTATTCCACTTATGATCATACTTTAGCATTGCGGCATCCTTTATCTCCTGTTTTTGCTTTCATTTGTCATTTGACTTTGCTTGCACTTGGCTGAGTTCACCTTTTCTGTTGCTATTACTGTCAGCATCCTTGAATATATTGTTAAACTCATGTCAAAATCAGCCAAAACATGGTGATTTCTTTGAGGCTATGGAGGGAAGAAATACTTTATGCGTTTCAAACTTGTCCTATCCGTGTTCAAACGTTGAGACAGTGTTGTATGTAGCCACTACAACCTCTCCTTCTAGATCAATCAACACCACATTTCATCCTGGGACTGCTCACGTAGTATACCAGAGTGGAGTATTTGTCATGTTAGAGCGGAGAATGTCATCTATAAGGATGTGCGAAGTGTGTGAGTCATCTAATGTGACTGATGTTCGAAGTTTTTTAAATTTTCAACCAACAATTTCATTCCCTACAATGTAGTCCTCTTGGGCAGCTCCCCTAGAAGTCTATAGTCTAGCTCCTCCGAACCTCTGTCATAACTCCGCCAATTAGGCCTGAGGAACTAAAATAGGTGCTTTTGTAAGTAATGATCTGAGAGTTACCTTGGGCATAAACTGTAATATAATGCGAACAGCTCTGTCCTGCTTTAGTGTCCTTTTTAAACTGTAGTGAGCTGTACTCAATCTTCTTGGTTGGCAGTATTAAGTTTTAAAGTTGCCAGTTATTCGCCACTTTTAGCAGCTACGCTGGAAGTCTTCTACTGGTATGGCTGTTAAAACGTTTGTGACAGTCTTTTGAATGTTTTCCAGAGGTTCAAACTAATGTCCTTTTAAGATATGTTTGAATTTCAGGAAAATAAAAAAGTAGTATTGACTCAAATCAGGCGACCGCTTTGCTCAAGATTTGCTCTGCATCCTAAAACATGATCGTGAACACTTTTAACGCCGCCCACCATATCCATCCTGTATTCCTCCCTTTCGTCGTTGCAAGTGTTATTTGCCTAAGTACATCCACCTCCAATTATTTTTATTGATATCCATATTGATATCCGTAAAAAGAAGGGTTGACAAGGGTTGAGATTGAAAATTCACGATGTGTATCATGTGGCATCGTCATGATGAAGCATCCACATACCTGCAAAATCTGGCCCATTACTAATAACTCTTCTCCTGAACATTTCAAGGACACTTTATAAACACTTTATGGACAGTTTGTCTTGGTGGAACATATGCTTTGTGCACGATACCCTCACTGTCAAAAAAACTCATAAGCTTTTTTTCCATATCAGCTTTTCACGGCGAGGATATTGTGCACGTTCTTGCCGCAATATTTCAGGATCGTACGCATATGTTCAGAAAAATCTCGATCTATGCCAACCCTCTCCAGAATATTAACGCACATGTTTCTTCGGTTGTCTATATGTTCAGCTGAGATGTTTTTCGGCCCCATTTTGGCATAAATCTTGGCGAATCGCCCAAATCGTTTGTTAAAATTAGATGTGCCATTATTGTATTTGAATTTAACAGCTCACTCATTGTTATTGCTAAATGATAGATTGATTTCACAAGGGCGTTCACACGCCAACATCTTCAATCGTCTTAAATGTCAACATCTTCTCCGCATTCCAAAATTAATTTGCGACTGTGGAAAACTTGCATTCTTGATATGGTATGTTCCCATAAACCTGTTTGGACTTTTCAAAAGTAACAATCGCAGAATCACCCAATTTAACACAAAACTTGATTGCACAACGCTCCTCGCAATTCCGATGCTCCGATTTTCACAAAACACCACAAAAATACAAGTCCACCAATGGTGCTTTCAAAAATATTGTGTTAGCTCTACGGAGTCCCAAATCGCACTGAGAAACGGGCTGGGATAAATAAACCGGTACTGCACACGCCAATAGACGCGACGTAGCCAGAATGCCTTCTTCGAAAAAAGAATCCCCATCGCAATCGTTTGAACATTTTTGTATTATAATGCTGCTTGTATGACAAGATCTCGCAAAGAAATTAGAAATTCTCGATTGCGGGAAAGGTTTTTCTGAGAAAATTAAGTCAGCAAAACCCAGTGTGATTGGAAGGTATTTTTGCCAGTGATTGAAAGGTATTTATACCTTCGAAGTCTGCATACTACGCATCACACATGCAGGGCAAATGCTCGAATAACTCAAAAAAGAGAAGAAAGCAGACTCACTGACGTTATCCATTCCCTTGATAACCCTTCTCCATGGGTTAAAAGTTCACTGGAGAGTATTCCATTACCACTGTAGCTCTGCGGAGTTGGATACCATGGTACGACAGTTCACCAATGGTCTTAGTGGTTGACAGTCCTTCTAGTGAATATGAATTCAAAACCACTACATTGAGATATTTTGTGGAAGCTCTTGTAAGCCTGTTTCAATTTCCTGAATATCTGATGCGTTACTTAGGTATTACCTGAAGAATCTTACCTGGGACACAATCCCAGGTCAACAAAAGAATCTGATCACGTTTGGTGTGGCTCAGGATACACTTCTCGATCCAGAACTGTGTATCGTCTCCAGAAATGGGCTGCTGAGACTCACTTTGATGTTTTTATGGCAATAGCTGTTGTCTGCACAGGCGATCAAGTGCAACCAAAACTAACTGCATTTATGTGTCGGGAAGCAAGAAGGATAACCACTCATACTCTCAACCTAAACTGATGAAAGTGAGCACTTAACTAGTTATTTTGAAAAACAAGAGAATCCCTAGAATTTCACCAAGCAATTATGAAGATAAATAAGTGGAGTTAAAATTAATCTGTGAACCTCAAAAGCATGTCCTGACTGATGCTTTAATCCTTTAATTTTGAAGAATTGGAATCAACTTATTCAAAGCGACGGACCAACTTGTTCCTGAAACATATAACAGCTTGAAATACAAATTATTACTAAAGTGGTTTTACAGAATTTTACTAATATTGCTTAAAAATGATGACAAAAGGATATGGATCTACGCAAAATTGCGCATACTTCTTATTTTGTTATAAATAACATGCAACACCTGTCATACGTCAATCAATATATGGTACTGTTTTTGAATATATGTAATCTGACAAGTTTTTTTGTCAAGTCTTAGTTTGTTTCCAATGTGGTTTTCTTGTTTCACATGCCAAGTACTTAAAAACGAACACTTTAACGGATGATAACAACAGGGGCCATACTGTTTGAGCCAGCGTATCTTTTGCAAATGAGTCGTGAATAAATTCGTACTGAAAGCCTTACATATAAAGAAGAAGGACTCAAGCGAGCAACCGATCAACAATCCTAGCAATCCAATATCCAGAATTTGATATGAGAATAATGGGAGCTGGTGGCGACAGGTGACGTGATAGAAGTTAATTTCACTTTGACAAAGACAAGGTATCAGTAAAAGACGAATATTATAGAACTAATGTGTCCCTGCCACATCGCAGCTACTAACTAGCATTAACACTACATAGGAGCATAGGAGCATAGGAGCGATTACCCTATATAGCAAGTAAAGCGAGCTTTGCAAGATAGTGTTATGATACATAGTTAAGAGTGTGAATTTGCATCCCACCGCATTTTCGCCTTTGTCTTATTTCCAACCAGTTTAACTTTAACAGGTGGAGGCACACGGTCGATCCAACCGTCGGGTAGTTCTTCTCGTGATGCTGGACATAAGGAATGCTATTAACTCCCCAAGATAGACGTATATTCTGGAAGCCCTGGAAAACTCTTTGCAAGTACCAGAATATCTGATGCGGATAGTCCGAAATTACCTGAATTATCGCAGCCTGATCAAAGACACGTCGCAAGGTCGACGGAGGATGCTAGTCACATCAAGTGTGGCCCAAGGCTCCATCCTCGGTCTGGACCAGTGAAACGTCTCCTACGACGAATTGCTCAGACTTGAACTGCCGGAAGAATCGCGATTGATTGGCTATGCAGACGATGTTGCGGCACTGTTGTGGCTGGACCCACGGTCGATCAAGCGCAATTAAGGCTAAATGCGCCGGGTGGGGAGCTGGATGGCAACTCACGGGCTTAACCTTGCGTTAGAGAAAACCGAAGAGGTCATCCTGATCAAGAAGAGGATCCCCAGAGTAAGAATGGTCCGAGTCGGGGACACATTAGTAGAGTCGAAACTATCAGTTAAGTATCTGGGCTTGCTGATAGACTCTAAACTGAGTTTCTCGGAGTAAATCAAGACAACGAAAAACAAGGCCGCAGCAAGGGTCTAGGCAATTAGTCTAGGCAATTGAATATGTGACATATTATCGTGAAAAAAAAATCTTGAATGTATAAACAGAAAGTCATACATCTTATTGTTAGATGTAGTGCATTTTTTTATAATCTTATTCATGATAACTGCTTAAATTTTTATAAAAACAAAACGCTAAAAACTTTCAGAGCACTCCAATTATGGCTAACCCATTGGACGAATGTTCTCCATTGAAAATCGTGGGATTAATCATTTAGTTAATAATTGAAAATGTTGGTGGCAATTTGTCTTTTACCAATAAATCAATTACTGCCCAGTCCTCCTAAAGGAAGCAGGTTCAACACATCTTGAATCCAAACCTCAATGATTTCTGCAACGCCTTTGACTGGTTTTACTATTGATTAAAATTATTTATATGATCTTCTCTAATCTGATGTTGTCTGATGGTATCTGAACAGCTGAAAGCCTAAATCATAATGACTAATATAATTCCATAATTCTTTGGAAAAAAAATCAGCAAAGCCTATTAAAACTTAAAATATGATTCGCAAAATCTCTACCAAGACAAATATGATGCAAAATACCACTGCGAAAGCTCTTTTCAAATGAATGATTAACGAAACTCAAGTTTTTATTTCTATTTAATGAGCATACATCATTTTATTTTTGATATTCAACCTAATTTTATCACATAATTGAGATACATAAAATGAAAATAAAGAATTGAAAGAAAAAAATAACAAAAAATGATTCTCAATTTATGATACCAAATGCTTTTAACATCTCCACAGTTGTTTCCTCCTTTTTTGTTTTCTCAATAAAAAGTTTACCTCGTCATCGCTCCCAAAGCGAGCAACCCTCACATCTTTCACTCAATTAAGTGATTGCTTAATATCTTCGGTGAAAGGCTTTCTATTTTTTCGCCACTATTTTATCTTAGATCTATTCTAAGTAGACATCAAATGAGACAACGTAGCGCACGAGTCGCCGAAAAAAATAGTCCCCAGGCCACACACATATCATTTTGAAAATATTAATTGCCCATTTCGATTCATAGCAGATTGCAAGGTTGGTTAGACGATTCCTTTCAATTTGTCGGGGCATGAGCCGCGCAATACAGTACAACAGACAAATGCTCCTTGACATCTTTATCAACATCAAAGAATTCTTCCGATGAGGTAGTTTTCGTTGACGTGTAACGCTTTTATGGTTCAGAACTCTTTAGTTTCGGGAGGGGGTTGCTCTTCGTTTGAGAAACCATTGAGGAACACGTCGAAGAGTGTATTTTTAGATCCTTAATATCGTAATGGTGCTCACAATTTCCATCAGCAATCCGTTGAAGATTTCAAGCCGCAGCAATAACGAATTTAGCTGATCATGTCGAATTCATAGTTTGTCCTTGTGTTAAACAGTAATAATCTCGGACATACTCAGATACGCCCTCAGTCCAACTCGGTTCGAGTATTAAATATTCAGCCATGCATCCTTGAGTCAACTCCATTATCCGCAGACAAATTATTCACGTGCGAGCTCATCCAACAATAGTCTCCTCCTAATTATCCACTCATTAGTCGTCCTGCCTCAAGTCATTCATACATAGTCTATAGACAAATAAATCACAAATCAATTGTTCCAACCAACCAATTAGTGTTTATCCTGACTTGCCAGGTGCGCAACAATACAATCTTCCACATAAACGAGTCCTGTTTACAGTTTTCACACAATATCGCCGCGTCGTCATGGTATCATATTATTCCTAAAGCCATTTGACTGCCATCGATGCAGAAGCTCTTTAAGCCTCACGAGTTTTTGATAAATTGACGATTTGCCTGGATGAGACGGGCAAGTAGGGCTCCTTCCTGCGTTCGGCTGATTGCTGACAGACGATTTGAAATTGTCAGGGTTGAGAGAGCAAGGGATGTAACTGCAAGCGTATTCTAATAGGATGCAAAACGATATGACATTGCATGTCTATCCAGCAGTTAGTGTAGGGATTCCTTTGTTACATTCTTGACATGCTGCCAGGACGAAGACTCGCCCAGCACAATATGAAAAGGTGCAGAACGGTAGACGAATCGCAAGGATAATGTTCATAGATTGTACATACGGTGACTCTCCAGTTGCGAAGTTCTATTTTCGAGCTTCATGGCTTTCCAATGCGTCTCTATTCTGGACAAGATTCATCGATGTTCACTTGGTGGAAGATATTAATTGGCAGAAAATTTTAGGATATGTCAGTTTTTCTGTGTTGTTTCACTGAACCGAGAGGGATCAAAGAGGATTGAATGTATTTTATGTGTTTAGAATATTGCTAGTTCGTGATTTGATTGAAATTGAACTTTTTCAGGTAGAGTGGATACATTGTGTTGATCCTTTATAATGATAGAGCATGGCAAGTGAACTGCAGAAATTTAGTTGACTTTCGAAAATGTTCGTTTCCATTTTATTTTCGATTCAAAATCACAATTGTCTGCAGATCTTGTTCAAGAAAACTAACAAATATCGAGCGTTCCCATAAAGATACTCAAGCGTATCTTTGAAAAAGGACATTGTACACTAGAAATTGACTTTTAACTGGGAATACGTGCTATTTGAGACCTAGAGGACCAAACCAATTTAAGAACTTACTTATAAGCGGCCATATTACAAATACTTTTACATCTTCTTCAGTCCTCTTTTCTTCCTCCTTAGTTCCGAAAACTTCTTTCTCATTTTCCCTAGCTTCAACATGACCTTACCCCCATTGTAACGATGTGGTAGACTCACTTACCTGCAATCTTTTTATGACACTCTTTTGTCACCAATGAACAAAGTATACTTAGTAGTATGTGTGCAACGCGATAATGCGCAATTTTTAACGTACAACAATAAAGAAATCCAATTGGCATGACACTTATACAGAGTACTAAGGACTAGAAGTAACCATATGAATAAATATGGTTCAGCCGAGCTGTTCACCACCTTCATTTTGAAATCATCAAATGAGCCGTAAAATGGCTGAATTTGACGAAACAGACACGAGTGACTTATTGTAGAGTCATAGGTATTCGGGTATGCTAAATATTTTCACGATCGAGCCCTACATAAACCCAAACGGGAATATTTTTTCCTTATTATTTTTGCTATTCTACAGTGTATATTTGAAACCACTATTAGATCTTGTAAGGAAACTCCTATATTATAGTAACGCGTCAATAGTCCTCACGTCAAAATGCAGTCTTTTAGCCGTTCTAATGCAACTTTTTGAAGAATCTCTGACATAGTGAGTGTCCGTCTGAACACCCAGTGCGTTAGCTCCAATACTTCTGATAATCCTTTACGGAGTCCACTGTTTGATTCAGCATTAATCTGTGTTGTCACTTAGCTACCCGTATAGCGTTCAGTCTTAGTAGAACAACTTTAGTTCAAAAATATCGTTCAGCTCCACGTTCATCAAATAATACATTTCTTCTTCCTGCTTCCAGCCTAGACTCGTGAAACATCTATGAATTAGGCTTGACTATTCTTGGAAATAAGAATTCTCCATGCTCTTCATCTTCATTAAAGGCGTGGCATGTTTCGGCATGTCCATCGCGAAACGTAGTCGTTTGAGCTTTTGACCCACTAGATTGAGGCATATAAGAATGCCTCTAGAAATCGCTCTCCATTTTAGTTTCTCGATCCCAGCTTTGTCGGTTGTCAGTGCTAGACTTAACCTCCAGCTTTTAACTAAGTAACTAACTCTATCTCCTTCCTGAAGATTGTTTCCAATTGCCTTTTAGCTAGAACCATTGCAAATTTTGTTAAATTTCTTCTTACCATAGTCTGAAATAAGGCTGTGCTCCTACTTTTTGAAATACATCTCGCTAGTTCCCAAAAACATTCGTCTCCCTTAATACTTATATGTGTCCAGTGGCTTCTGTTAGTTTCAGCCAACATAAGCAACCGTGCTCCTGCGCGGTCTATTAGGACCAACACAGTGGGCTTCCCTTTGGTTGAACGATGTCTTAAGTGCATGCTAATAGATCACTATATTGAGGCTAGCCAGTTAGAGAGAATCATCTGCAACGCCAGCTAGCCCTGCTGCTCAAAAAGATGTTTAAGTTATCGGTTATTCAGTTTAATGTTCATGTAGAAAACAGTTGTATGGTTGTCTAGGGTATTTTCCATCCTATAATTACCGAAGGCTTCTATGCGGTCTTTTAGGACCAACATGGTGGTTTGTTTATCGTGTCTCTCTCTCTCTATCTCTCGAATCTACTCACTATTTTATAATGTGCAATCTCTGCTAAACTTGATGCAAACTATCCTAATATATTGATGGAGGCTGACACTGATAGAAATCCTCTGTTCTGAGACACAACTTCGAAGAGTTCACGGTATTTTTTATATGTCAATCTACTAGACACTCCAGTGCTGTCATTCCAACGCTACTTCTGTTGAGGCGGATATTTTTCATCACTTGTCACTGAGACCTTTCAGCTACACAGGGCTCGTGAAACAACGCTACAACGCAGCAGCCATTTTTAAGATCCTTGTACCGTTATATTATTGTGTAGAATGATTTTTTGTTAACTACCGTTGAGGGGTTAGTCATCTTGATGGTGGCAGTCTGCCGTTTCAAGCCAAAGCTAGAATCGTTCATTGAATTTTTGGGATGTTTCCTCGTCTTTTCAACGCTCTCCTAGGAGGAGTACGGTTCCAAATAACGTTGACTAAGTTTATGAACTGATCAAAATGCATTTTCCAAACTTCCTTCCTTTCTTTGATGGAACGACTAGATACTGCACTTCCGAATCCGCTTCCGCATCTCATTTGCTCGTCGTGTTGTCATTCAAATCTTATGAAGCAAAAGCGTAGGAATCAAACCATAAAATTTTAATAAACACCAGCCATACACTAAGAACGAACAAATGATTGGATTTCGTCAATTGATTTGATGCAATTAATATAATTATGCGTTATTGCTTGACGCAGTTTATCACTCTATAAACATATTTCTTTGATTGTATTAGCAACCTACTTATGAATATATATGATCAGCCTGGCGGTCTACATATTAATACATACATGAAGCACTATTTCGTTGAAATTATGTATTCTTGCGGGGATAGAATTAATCTTTTGTATTCGGAACATTCTGTCGTTCCCTGTCACTTCCTTTGATTCGTCCACAGACGCGTTTCGGCGGTGCACCTTCATCGGTGTGATGTTCACTTCTGAACGAAAAAAAATAATGGTCTACTTGTGCATAAACTGCAGCAACATAACGGCATTTTCATCGAAAAAAATCATTTCACTGTACTTCATATTGCAATGAACGGTAAGCAACTTACCTACACCGCTTATCGACCTTGAATAAGTCCAATTGAGATCGGCTTAGCGACAAAGTTGGCATCGATATCTGTTTATTTCAGTGATAGTCTCGGCTTTTCTGCCTTCACTAGAATAAAGGAAAATAATATTATCATGATGCAGTGTTGATGCTACTGAACTACTTTCTGTTGTTGTACTATTGGCGTTGAAGTGCATTTGTTGTGTAAACCAATCATTAAGATATTCTTCTGAGAAGAGAATGATAAACGGAAATGTTCTCTACGTGGCAGAAGTTGCTCGGAAGAGGTGAAACACTCCTTGATTACACAAAATCAGTAATCTATGCAAAATATTGACACATCTACCAAATTCTTGTCTAAGAGGGGCAAGTTTACCAGTTCTGCGAATGATTCTAATCCATTGAGAGTTTTAGATGCTTTCACAGTTTAGAGTTTGCGTTCGAGTTCGATTGTTGATCCACAGAAACTCTGGGAACTATAAGGCTTGATATAAATGAGTAGTTCTTCATACGTGAACAACATAAAAACAAAGGATTTTCAAGGAGATTGCTTGAAAACCAAAACAAGTTCCTCTGCCACCACCTTCATTAAAACCGAAAATAATCAGAAAAACCATCAGTTCTGTCAAGGCTTATCCTCTGATCTCAAATTATTCCCTCGTATGCATTAGACATACCCTTCACATGTCTATTAAGTCATCTTCATGGATGCTATATAATTAATTGATTGATATCACCATAAATCCAAACGAGTGTAGTCATCATTCCTATTATTTATATCCTTTGAATATATTATATTTTCCAACTGAAATGCAATTTTGTTACTCTTGGCTTTATGACAATCCTCTGTCCTATATTGTTCGCCGCTGCGACATCATTAAACCGCACAAAATGGACCCTACTCAAAAAAGGACGAAAAAAATACAACAAAATAATATAAAACACGAGAGTTAAATCAACTGCTCGCTGACTATTCTACTTGAACATGGAAAAAAAGATAGCTATCACCAGGACAGGATAGAAGCGTCAGGATCATAGTATTGCTACTAAAAATACGTTATAGCGCGAGGCGTCGTATCCTGATGGGCCCGTGTGTCATTTCGTTTTTATTTATATCCCGATAGGGAGATAATGAAATCACCATCGAAGCTCATAAAATATAATGGAAACTGATTTGTCGCATCAATTGGTAAATCCCCGTTGCTCATTAGGGCCGAGTTGCCCAGATAATATCCTTTTATGTTCTTCCTTTCTTTTGTATGACTGGGTAACAAACATTTGAGGTAATAGCAGTAGCAATATAGTCAATTGACGTTATAGTTTTGGGATGTTCTTGTAGCTTTACGTTAGCTCGGTAGAGATTAAGGATATGAGTTTGATGAAAGAAAATTACTTTGTGGTAAGGAGAGTTAAATTCAAAAGGGATGGCACTATTGATGTCATGGAATTGTCGAAAAGTTTTGCTATCCGTATAGCCAAATAGTTGCCGCGATCCCAGGACTACTTAAGTCGCAGATCATACTCGGTCAGGATCTCCAAACCACCACAAGGCAAGAACTTCCTGGAACTTGGCACTAGATTATGTCATAGTTCCAACTTATTCGCATTCCACACTCCCGCCTGAACTCAATCTGCTAATATTGCAATGTCGAAAGGCTGCGAACAATCAACCTGCCCAATACACCAAAATAAAATATCTAATAATAATTGCAACATGTAATTTAATCCACAGATGTTCATCGTTATAACACTCACCCTCATCTACGATATCCTACAAATTCGAATCAAATTTCGCCATCATCAAAAAACCATTTATGCCGCCACCACCACCCTTCATTCAAAAGATTCGATTTTATCATCCTTTTTAACTTCTGAACATCCTTCTGTTTGCTTTTTATGAGTTACACATTCACATTATGCGATGTGTGTACGCATTTTAGGCGAGAGCATCGCATATATATGACGCAAACGGACATTCCGTGTACAGGATAGAAGTGAAAAAGGAGCAAAACTAGTTGGGTTTGTGTGCCTTGCGAAAAACGACTCGGATGATAATATGAGAAGGAGCCGGTAATCGAGAAGGGAAATCTGTCATAAAAATGAAAAACAGGCGGGAGTATAGAACGTGGTTAGCAAATAGTAGCCCCGAGAAAGGACCCTTGGGGCTTTATTTATGTCAACGCCAAGTACTCCGTTCATCAGCATCATCAGTCTCCTGCCAGGCCGAAACCAAGCCAATATGTATGCAAGCATGATTATGTTGGTCCCAGCAGTGCTCCGAGTCGATATCTTCGCAAGATGTCCTTTTAAATCGAATATTCACTTTATTGCGATTAGGAAAACAAGCAGCAAGCAATTTTGTTGACTAGTACAGCGGTAAAGATGTGGTGATTACACTAATGGGATGAATTAACGATGTAATGGCTGTCGTTTGAGATCGGAGAGAATGTTTGAAGTTCAGGATGTCATGAGGACATTCAGTACATATTTGTACATATGTCGACTTTTCAGGGGTCGTTTGGTGCTGTTCAAACGTGAATTGATTAGAGGTGAACTTAATTGATTTCATTTGATGACAACGGGGTATTGTATAAGGGTAATTAGAAATCGAGTCCTTATCACATATTGATAAAAGCAAATGCAGCTTTGGAGTCGATTTGTCTTGTTTTGAGTATTTATGATCCAAGTTAACGAATATCTCTGAACGAGAGCCTTCTGTACACTATTTTAAGATGTCCTATCTCTACAACAAATGAATATTATCTACGAAATCCTCCATTTCAAACTGTTGCATCCTAATCTTATCAATTCCTTGCACACATGTTCCCGCTCACACAATGCAGCTTAAAATCAAATCATGTTTCCCATCCTTTAGCTTAACGTGCAGACGAAACAAAAGGAAACTTTTTTCATGCTTTCCAACAAAGCAATCCTTTTGGGAGTCTCTAACGAAGAGACTCTCCAATAATTTATCATTCGATGACACAGTTATGCATCTCCGTTTCGCACGTCATACAATTCATTTCAGATCACGTGTCTGGCACGTGTAATAAATTAAACGGTGATCTCACCTATTGTCACTGTATCGAATCGTCAAGTGAAATATGCTGAGGGTTTGAATTCTCGAAGGAGCTGCTTAAACCGCAGATCTATTAAGGAAACCATAATGGGATTAAATTGTTTACGAAGATTTCTTTCGTTGGTGAATTGAATGCAGGTGGATGCGAAAAGCGATAGCCAAGAAGTTTGAAATATTTTCAAAAAGGATACACTTTAGTGCTTGTCCATTGAACCAAGTAAAATGTATAGTCCCAAGGATACATATCTTATATTTCGCGCCCTAGCATATGAAGATTATTCTTCAGTCGTTTTAACATCAGGAGTTTGGAAGGATTCAACAAATAATCTAATGAAGGATATTTTCAAGAATTTATATATCACTGAAGTTGTCAGTGGTCTGGACTTAACAAAGGCCTGTTACTTTTCTACTATTTTCGTAACATAGGCGTATTAGCACCACTGATATGCACCGCAGCCGAAATAAGACAAATTCTGAGGAAGGCACTGTACGCCCACTACGGTAGAAAACTTTGACATGCTTAAAGAAACGAAAAGTAGTGTTACCTGACAAATAAAGGCTTGGAACTCTCCATTCCAAACATAGCGTGATCAGATCGTCAATGTCCATAAACTTATTTGCCGGAACATCTTCTGAAAGAGTTCTTCAGAAGTCTTTCCTGAACTGTTCGGTACACTAGGCGAACGGTAACTCTGAAAGGGTCACGTCAAAACAGCAACCTTCTCTACGAAACGAAGGAACTTAGCGGAAGGATGTTAGTTCCATCAAGCTAACAACAGACCCCGTCTTCCACCCTGAATCCGAGAAAATCTCTTCTAACGGACTGCGAAAGCTTTAGCTAGTGGATAAACTATCCTTGCGTGCTTATGTAACAATAAAGGGACTAGATAACAGCTCGCCCTAGTAAAAATGAACACTCAGATTCAGCATATTCAATATCAGAGAAACGCAGGTTGACACAAAACCATCACTGAAATAACGTAGGCGCATTTATAGATTCTAAGATGATTTGTTCAGAGTGAAGAGTGAAGCCTAGAATCGAAACCCAATTGAAGGTTTCGAGGAGAATCTCCAAGGCTCGAGGCTCGAAAACGATGAAAGAAATGACTGTTTGATGAAAGTTAAAGATGTAGAAAAGATCATGAGGCAAATGCTTCCTGGGGTATGCAGTATCAAGATGGGGTTGATGTTCGCCACCTTATAGGGAATAAGATTGTCTAGTTGTCACCTTAGAAAAGAGACAGGGCTTTGAAAGATAAGGAGTAATTTGAAACCGGCTGGATGGTCTGAAATATGCGTTGAAAGGTAGCCCTCACCCAGAATTGTGAATCCCTGCATTTCAGGGCTACAAGTCTGCTATAAGTGTGGAGCTGCTGCGGATAAGCAAAAAAATGCGCAAATATAGCGTACTGCATCTTGGGCTAATTCAGGGATCAGAAGCCCAAAGAACTCATGTTGCTGGTAACGGAAAGATCCTTGTTTTCAAAGCAGCACTGAGCAATGTTAAAATTTAAAAATGTTCTAAACTAAACTGAAAAATCAGCATCGTATCGCAACCGCCCGGAACTTGCTTAGACTGGTTGGGAGGTGTTGAGGGTTTTGAGGTTTCAACAAACTGCTGACATTAGAACAGCTTCACAGAATGGAGGAAGCAGGATAATACTTTGATCAAACTGACTCTGCGGCCATCTGTGTGTGGTATAGCATTCAATTCACTAAATTCGGAGCTACATCAAGGGATGAATAAGTCCCAATGAGGTGTCTAGATATGAGATTTTTCAGTTCGCATCCCACTTGAAACATGCTAATCACATCCTCCTACAACAAGTTCAATGAAATCATGGAAACAACCTCGAACAGTCGAGGGTTGTTCCTCGCTGTTGGTGGGTGTAACGCCAACGTGGTAGAGTGTGGAATGCAACATCCTGATTCCGGAGAGAAACAAATGACCACCCGCATTAGCCATGATGAAACGAACGTTGGCGACATACTGACTTTTTGCAGAATTCGCTCCGTGAAAATCGTCCTGACGTCCACTTGGGAACTACTTTGGGCCGAAATATTTATGAGAGGTGATAGTATGGTGAAAACTGCCATGGTGTTTAAGAGAGTCTAAGCTTAAAACGTAATGATTTTCCAATCAAATCAAACAATCTCATCACATTTGACTGAAACATTTCTAAATACCGTGAGGGCCACGGCAGCTTTCTACTGAAGCTGCTGATAACCGAAAAGAACCTCACAGGCGCCATGGTGAAACGCCACGTTCGAGGAAGCTAATCAATGAGAGCAAGGCATGCCGTTGATACATCATTGATGATACCAACAAGGACCTCTATGATTATGAGCTGGTCATGTGGCAACCCATCGGACAGCCTGTCTTCTTATCATGGGGAAAATAGAAAACTTTCTGTGAGCATTCTTTCTTGTGAATGAGGTATCATTTGGAGCTTAATGCGCGGAAAACCCGGTTGATTACCCGCGTTTTTGTGCGAAAGAGCAGATACAAGCCTTGAGGTGAAATATCTAGATGGCACTCCAGCCACAGCGTTACAACTGTTTTCCAGCTTTTTACTCGCATTTTACCTCAAACATTCAACGTATATCTGCAACAGGGAATTTTTCGAAATGCGAGTACTAATCGAGGATTGTTCCGATTCGCAAGCAGAGACGGGTCCCGGACTTGATGGATGGCAATGACCGCAGGAAAAGTGATCGTGACGCACATCAGAGAGTGGTTCACTGAAGCCTTTCGTGTCTCTGGGTATTTGTCATTTCTTCAATACGGCTTGAGAGCCAGATGATCTTTGAGTTCTTCTTTGCAAAAACTGGTGGAGGTGGTTCTCTTGACAAATGTCAAAATTACAGTACTACTACGCGTACAGTACTACTTTTGACACTCGATGTAAAGACTGCCTTTAATTTTTCTTCCCTTTTATCAACGCTCTTCAGGGTGCCCAGGTATCTCAGCGGATATTAAGGAATTACCTTAAAGGGTGCAAGCTGGTCTACACTATATAAGAGATCAGTCAAGAATAGACGTGTCGTCAAAGGTGGCCATTGCTGAGGCTAATGTATACGGTCCCAAATCACGAAGTTTTTAGACTATATCAACTGGGTGAGATGTGTTTGGTTGATCGTGCTGGTTATGTGGTGGCATTAGCCGCTAGATACATTGCAAAACAGGCGGAAATTCGGCACAAAGGACATTCACTGAGCTCTTTTCCGGAATTCAGATCCTGCTTAAAAATGTGCCAACATCAAAATGAAGCACAATTAAGCAATTTTAGGAATGAATTCTCAGAGTGCTCAGTCCTTTAGATAGTTTACACGTTTCCTTATTATCGAACTTTTAAATTATTTTGAATATTGATTTTGATTTCGAAAATGTTTGAGGTGTTGCCTACTTTGGCGATACCTCCGTTCAAGTCATATGAAGCTCTGTGTGTGGATCCTTACACAAACCAGAGAAGGCTTTTTGTTGCTGCTATCCCAGGAACACTAGAGCTACACCCTATAGTGACCAAGATCGTATTTTCTTCATGTCCTTTAACAACCCAAACTAAATTGGTGGCACCATTCCACGTTTATATTATTCTTTTTTCTAGGTTGTCCCTCTGAAACAATAAATTTTTGTTGGTTAAAACGGAATGACTGCTATTTTTAATCAATAAAATAATCCAATATAATAAGGAAACGGCATGAAATCTTTGTAAAAATACAATAAAGTTAGTCCTGAATATGCGACAAATACTATTACGTTTGAAAAAAAAAATAAATTGGTGAAAAGTGCACAATCGATAATTCACTTACACCTCCAATATTTGATTGGATTGCTACTGAGCAACAGTGCCATGTTTGCAAAACTTATGCTTCGCCGTGTTCGCAAAAGGAAATTTGAACATTGTCCCATTCGAAACTGTTCCGACCAATTGAATTTTAAATGGATCCTACTTTTCCAATTAATACACACAAATATAATATGCTAACTAAATTCCACCACTATTATTCCTGCTCTGTGGGACAAACAAAAGGCAATTCCACAATTCCATTTTCCAATGAATAATTCACAATTTCCCTGAAAAACAAAACACCACCAACGACATGGACCACATTTTAGGTCACCTAACACCGATAACTAATTCCCAACCTGAAATTAAGAGTTAATTTTTAATTGCTTATGCTTCCGTGATTAATACGGTACTTAAGTTTCCGTAATGACTCCAATTATGCCAAAGTGGAAGCATAGCATAGTTGGTCCTGAAGGTGAAACGTTACCCATTGTCCCTGGGAGAGGCAGCCGCAACCGAAAAAGGATGCTCTCATCTTAAAGATATCGTTTATCTCTGCCAAGAAAAATGGATGAACAAGAGTCTCCGTTTGGCGAGAGATATTACCGTGCTATTAAATTATTCAAGTC
The DNA here is from genome assembly GCA_954870665.1 of Stratiomys singularior. NCBI lineage: Eukaryota > Metazoa > Arthropoda > Insecta > Diptera > Stratiomyidae > Stratiomys > Stratiomys singularior. Next base: position 7,494,467 of record OX940877.1, read on the forward strand.
TATCAGGATGGCAACAGGACGAGCAACAGCAACAGCAGTTGATTACTATCATTATCAAGTTGATACTCGCTTCCTGGTGATTTGATTTGATACAATGTACGGCCTAATGATATGTCTTATATTACGCAATTTATCAAGGATACAGAGGGTAAAGATGCGAACCATGAGGGTGTAACATGACAGCTTATGGTCTTAATAATAACGGGTAGGAAAGTCTGACGGAAATTTGTATTAATTGGATATTGTGGTAAATGTAATTAGCCATGCCTCTCAATTCGCTATTCAGCTGAGAGCTGGATTTGTATTCATCTATGGATGTATCCTATTGTTGACTAGCAGGGGAATCAGGAATTCGTAGCATACACTCCCGAAGGGATAAAATCTGATCTAGCGCGACGAACTCACTATGTAATGGAATGATGGATTCCTCACCATAGCACGTCGTCCTTCGAACCTGAGTTGCTGGGCTACTGCGTTTGTTAGTCATATCTGCGATCTCAGCAATATCCATGATCGAGTTATTTTGAACAACGCTTTCGAAATTGAAGGAGGACACACATTCGCGTAGCGTGTCTGCATTTAATGTCCCCACATGAAGAGTCTAAGTAAACGGTGGAAAAGTAGAAAATAAAAAACGTGTTTGAAACAATTTCTACATTTTTGTGGACCATATGAACTTTTGACCATTCAAATTTAATCCCACGCGAGCCATCAAAGGCACAATTTTTAACATCAAAACTTGACTGTCAAAATTGTTCCGATGTCTAATTTAAACTGTTCTGATTGATCCCGAAAGAAATATGTCAATGATTTGTCCGGTCCGAGTTTTGCGAAGATGAGGTCAAATGCCTCGACTCATGCTGAAGTCATTTAAATATTTAATGATAAGTTAAAACATTGAGTATTTGAATAGCGTCTGCATAAGTCTTTCCCCAGAAGGTTTCGGCTGAATTCCGACAGTTTCTACCCCTGTCAGCATGACAAAAACAATTTGACCTGTTGCCGAAACTTTCGCTAGGTTATGCTCTATTTTATATTTTTTAACACCGGCAGGATCTGTGCTCCGACGGTTAGCGTTAGTGCTCTTCAATAGTTCCGGCTGAAACCATGTTTCAAACTTTTTTTTGTTGTTTTAGAAGTAAAGAACTTTAAGTTGGCAACACTTTTAAGGCTGCATATGGAGTGACAGCAGTCATGCGTTTTACGGTTAGTTTGATTTGCCTGGGCAACGTCTGCAAATCGTGAAGATTTTTTCCGGAAAAATGGTTCTGTTAGAGAAACGCATCGTGCACTCCATCAATTTAATGGCCGACATATTTGTTATCAGAACAGTTAATTCGATTAACCATGTATCGTGTCAGCAACATGTTTATCCCTACTGATAATAAGCATCCAGACGTCGTACAGTGCGTAATGAAGAAACCGTAGTAGTTGTCAAATGAGTTCATTCGAAAGCGTGCTCAACAACCGAATCTGTGCCTAACCACATCATGGAAGATTTCACGGAAGGATCTTTGTTTGCGAGCTTACGAAGTCCAACCCATGCAGGAATTAAATCCGAGAACTTGTCGTCCCATAAATTCCGTGTGCGAGCCCAAGAACAAATGGCTGCGGATCTCATTTCCAGAATATTTTGTGTAGCGATAAGGCTCATTTCTGGTTGATCGGCTACATCAATAAACAAAACCGACGCATTTGGAGTGATGAGCAACTACAACCGGTTATCCATATACCGTTACATATGGAGAAAGTCACTCTTTGATATGTTTTATAGGCAATTCGAATTATTGGTCCATATGCCTTCCAAATTGCTGCTGAGAAAAGCATTAGAGTCATTGGTGGCCACTATAAGGACATGACCAATTAGTATCTTGTTTGGGAATTGACTCATAATGCAGGGGACATCTGTTTTCAATAGAATAGCGCGACATGAAGTACAGCTCGTGCAACTATCGGCTTATTGAGAGAAGTATTTGATGAGCGCATGATTTCTCGTTTTGGACCTGTGAGCTGGCCTGCAAGATCATATAATTTAACACCGCTGAACCATGTCTTGCGGGAGAACGTCAAATCAGTCATCTACGTCGACAAGCTTGAGACGCTACACCATTTGTAAGATAACACTCGCTGCATTATTGGTGAGATAGCGACCCAATTATTGGTGAGAGCAATCGAAAATTGGACCCCTCGTTTGGCCTTCTTCCGTGTTAAACATCCTTTGATCATGCCCTTATAGTGGCCAACAATGACTCTAATGTTATTTCCAGCAGCAATTTTGAAGGCACATGGACCAATAATTCGGATGGCCCATAAAATACACCAAACAGTGACTTAAGAACCGCAACACTTTCATTTATCGTCCGAAGCCGCCTCCGACAATGCAATGCTACTAGTTACGCTTATTTTGGGAACATCAAACAATAACATCCTTTTTCAGGACATACTGAATTAAAATGACATGAAAATTCACAAAATTAAGGCATTTTTAATTTGTTGAACTTGTGTGTGTACCACATAGAATTGGGGATGAAATAATCATCTCTAGCCACTGTCCCTGTATGATAAAAATCAGGAGATTTCTCTACACAAATCACGGAAGACGTCCAGGAAGAAAAACGGTCTTTCCAGATTTGTTGAATGAATCGTCTGGAATTTCATTTATTCGCATTTACCTCCAAACTAAAACCCAGATACCAGGAAAAATGCAAAAGAAAAATCTACTATCATACTGGAAAATAAAGCAATATATATTATATCCTTTCAGTGTGAAGTTAATTTTATGGTCGACTTCCCACCATGCCGGATTGCCATGCTAAATTGCATCAATAGACGATTTTGTTACGACAAAATGTCGATTCAATTTCAGGTAAATGTTTCATTGTTGCAATTTTTCATCGATTGAAATTTCTTTCTATTTGGTCTTTTGCGGCTGAATGTAAAGTTGATGGTACTCGGAAAATGGTTAAATGATTGAAACAAGCGTTGCTAAGCTTCCTTTCTCAATACGATTTCAAAAAAGTTGTAGTTTGTGTCTTGGTGATGAAAACAGTTGCATGGTAGGCAGACTACAAAGTAAACATTTTTTGTTATTTGTGTACTTATTCAGGATGCTTGCTACGTATTGATGTGGTCCTTCGCGCTCCATCAAGGGCATGTTGCAACCCTCTGCGAATTTCTTATTGTTGTACACACTTTCCTTTACCTTTAACACTTGTTACAAAAATTGATTTGGCAAATTGCTGAGATGTTGCGAAAAACAGGATGTAATCCAAATTTTAGTCTTTTTCATATTCAAAAGATACGTTAATGTTAGGAAGTTTTACATTAACAATTTTTCTTGATAACGCTCGAAGTAATTAATTTGTACACTTGTGTATTTTTCCTGACATTCTACATCCAACAATAAAATTTAAGACCAATACATCACTAACGTTAAGTGCACGACACTCCAATCGGCTTTTGCAAAATTACAACAAGAAAATGTTTTCTGATCCTTTGTCGCATGATGCATGAACAACGATAACGCCAACAACAACAACAACAACCCTGATAAAAATAGCAACACGAACGGAGCAAACAAAAAGTTTTAAATTTTTTATTTAGTTGTACCCTCAACAACTTAACGCTTATTCGATTGCCTGCAAATGGTTGCGACATCCTCCAAGGGATATATTCCTATATTCGTATTTCGTTGAACGAGTACACATGTGACGATTTTCCCAAACTACACTTTGTCATCGTCATCCTTGTCTCATATTATATACGAATGCGAATTTCCCTGAGTCCTGATTAAGTGAGCAAGTTGCGGCGGTACAAGCCGCATCACATCACATCACCTCCTAACATAGACTGGCTAAAGGAATCTTGACGTTGATGATGCGAGAACAGGACGAAGTAGATTTGTGAGTTAAGGAGGCAGTAATGTACCCAAAATGAATGGGCATGTGCTCTTCGCATACATCATTTCGTTTGGGGCTTTTATTTCACGTCGACGGAAACGGAGGATGGCAACGGGGAGGAAAGAGTAGTCCTTGGAAGAAAATAACAATCGTGGGTGCAATTGATTGTTGTAATAGATACTTGTTCAGTCTTGTTAGTTATTATTTGAAAACCATGAAAACAATTCGATCCTTTTTATTTTTTAAACAAATGAAGCAAACTTTTCATTACACTTTTTTACACTCTTACTTAAAGTTTAACGAATAATTACGGACATAAAATGTTTCCCAGTTTTGTGGTATACCCACATTGGTTCATGTTCAGTGGCTTGCCGACCACCCTGTACATATTGGACTTCGTTGAAACTGAATGATTTTTTCTTATCCAGTCGGGAAATCCTCTTTCCAAATTTTTGCAAGTTGAAAAACACCCTTAGTGGCTTTCAAAACTCCATCACCGGCAACATATACCCTCTTACGAACACTTTTCTCGAGTCCTCCTGTATGTATTACAAATGAAATTTTAAATTCACACTCTTACGTATTACAGAGGAGATCTAAAGGACTTTTGGCTCTCCCAACACTTCCACTTTCCCTATTCAAGCCATAATACTCCACAGACATTTTGGTGTCGTTCCATTTGAAAATAGTCTGGTTTTGTGCAAGAGACACTATGTGGAATATTATAATACTCCAGGATGGATCCGCAGGGATAAAAAGGTCGAGAGTTTACAAGAGTGTGAAAAAGTTGAGGGTAGAAGATTGCCAGATAGTGCGAGTGAGGGTGCAATGGGGATGGGGGTGGATGCACATCAGCATCTGAATCATTGCTGTGATGTAAAGTAGAGGATTGTATTTTATACTAAAAACATTAAGTAGCTGCTACTTAACTTCGATCGGATTAGAGCTAAAAATATATTCGTGGTGGTTGTTTTTAGTGACTGAGGCTTTTTAGGAATACTTTTAACATTCTTTTCCAGTTCATTGTCATAGAATGGACGAGTGATGATAGTCGTAAGATTATTTCCTTACGAATTTTTAATGGAAATACGATTGATTGTGTTTGACTATGCAAGTGTTACTTACTGTGTCTAATGTATTCCTTTTGCCCTTCTCCGAATTCAAGAGGAAATTCATTTAATCCTTCTCTCGAACACGATGCTGGTATATCCCGTCGAAAATGCTAGTCTGAATTTCTTCAGGAAGTACTTAAAATGGTTTAAACACTTTTTTTCTGTAGTTTTTCAATATTTTTCTGATCGTTTCCTGGTCTCACCAGGACTTGTTTTTTTTTTTTGCTTTAAATTTTACTGAAATTGCCTTCGTTTTACATGAACACTTCTCACCGTGTACTATCTAAAAAGTGTTTTTTCGAAAGTTTTCTTTTCCTTATGATGTCTTGGGGCAGCGAGCCCATGCGTGTACGTTTTACGAAAAGTTAGTTAACTTTAAGCTGTGTTGTTGCAACATTTTAGTAATACATCTACGGTTTGGCAATACTCTAACCCACGCAATCGCAAAATTAGTTCGGTTTCTCGACAAATTAGAGACTTATTGTGCATATCTTCCCGAAGCAAGACTGTAAAAGAACAGCAAAAGTAAAAGAGCGAACCAAGAAAAATCGTATAAAACTGGTTACTGCCGCCATAGCGTAAGCACGAAGTAACGAGAACACTTCAAGAAGGCTTCTGGCAGAAAGAGATAGACATACAATAGGAGATTTATATTCGTTTCGGATCTTTCCTCGAAAATCAACTTCAGAGTGTTATTCACCTTCAACGAGAAAGTTATGAGAAGGAAATCACCAATACAAATAAATCTCTACTAATTTTGGTTAAATCCTATCCGATTGGGAGTTTTAAGTCTTTCCTCTGTTTTGTGCTGTCTTTATGCAACCATCGAAGAAACAACACAGCCGAAACCAAGAAGTTCTGTTGATATGCCAGTGATAAACAGACCCCACGAAGCAGGAAAGATCCAAGAAGATTGCGTCTAAGGAAGACTTATCTTTAGGCACCAAGGCAACAAAACTGATAAACTCACAGTGTTCATTGAAATGCGACCAACAGCGGTCCATGTAGTCGTAGACCGCGACATTGAGCAGTCCCAACACTATCTAGAAACTACAATCGTAAATACACACCACTATCGACTTTACCACTGACTCAGGGGTTTGTCATCGTCCTTATAAAGAATGCACCGTTACAAGGCACGTTCGAGGCACTCATGCATGAAACTACGCAGGAATCGCAAGAAGCCCTAAAAAAATTTGTCTATCAAGATACACGGAGGAAGCACTTCAACTACTACAAATTTGGAGTTCCGGTAGCATAACATCAACTTCGAAACAAACAAAAAAAACAAAACACATCTGATCCCCTACGTCCAGTAACCTACAAAACGTAGCAGATTCCTCGAGCCGACTGAATACATTAAATATATTCTAGTTTCCCCTCAATTCGTCTCAGCAAGCAACGTAAGACAACCTATTAAGCAACTATTTCGTTGATAGCATAGCTGCTAAATAGCGCTCACACGCTGAAAAGGCATCACGAAGAAAGAAAAAAGCGAGCTTTGCAAGATAGAGAGCTTTAAAATAAAACAAAGTTGGTTGGTGAACAGATCATGACGAAACGTTTTCTTAGCTTAAGTGTATGTGAGAATATTTTTTGTTCTCTCTTAACGATTTTTACTTGAAATTACTTCTTCATCTGAAAAACTGGAGTCAAATACAGTTATATTAGGAGCTTATTCGAAGTTTGAGCGCTTTTCAGTAACACTACTGTTACGTCTAACCGTTTACAATGTTTTCCAGTCATTATTCTCTCTCAAATTTTGGCTCATTGCACACTGTTTCTGCAAGCAAAGTACGCGAATATTATACTCAATAGCGTTGCAGCGAAAGTTTTTCGATGGTGTTTACACTTTATTTAATGTCCCACAACCGTACAATAACACAGGTCATATCGACACCTCACAGGTTGACAGAGGAACGTAGAATAGCGTAGGCGTTATCACCACTCCAGTGTATGAAGTTGCCCCTAAAACTTGACAAAAGCGAGAAGAACGTTGCAGACCTGACCTGTATCCTTCTTTTAAATTCAGTTGATTAGTTGTCGTTACTCAAAAGCTTAACGACAAAGTATATGAGATCGTTAGCATTTTTTACTCTTAGCTAATATGCGAGGCCGATTTTTTTATCTCATTTTGCATGCTAGCACCATGTGCTACGCTTTGTCCTTGTTTATTTCTAGCGCCACTGGAGCTAGATCTTGGTGCATCGTTAACATGATTTCCTCAGTAGAGGATGCATATCATTTGTGTAGCCTAATGTCAGAATCGATTTGTAGAGGAAAATACCTCTTGTCAAAGCTAGACTAAACAGCAGTGGGGCTAGCTCACCGTACTGCTCTTCTCCATCTTTTGAGGGAACAGGTCCACTATATAAGACCTAAGCATATTTAGTAAAATTTCACGCTGACAAGGACTTTGTTTCAATGAGATTTATATAAAATATAGATTGTGTTCCATATGAAATTTTCACCCGGTGCACTTGAGCATAAACCATCTCTTCCTCTTCTAGAATAAAACCAGATTAAAACGATGAAATTAGATTTTCTTCAGTTGAAACAGCAGTCAATACGCCTGGTTTGTATTCAACATTTAAATCGATTACTCAACATCCCTCACCTCAAATAAAATGACTTAAAATAATCCATCAAAGCAATTTACATATAAATCTTTTTGACTCGACTCCTATCAAAATAGGTCCATGTCTCAATTAAAAGCATCCTTTTGATCTGCTTTGGAGAAACTAACAGCACACTATATACGAGTATTCTGTTTCCATACAATGTCGTTGTCGTTGTCGTTTTCATACTCAAAAACACACCCTGGCCTCGTATCCCATTTCGAATTATACAAAGTGACGATGACGATGACAACGCTAACGCAAAGCGGATTAACAAATTCGTTTCAGATAATTGAATGTTTTTGTTGGCAAAGTGAGGACTAAATTTAAAATTTTACACTTCACTTAATTTGTCGTGTGTCGTTTGTCGTTCTTCATGGAAATTCTTTGCAATATCATACGTATGATACGCGCAGCCATTGAACAAGGACGTGAAGACAGATAATACTGTGCGCATACTCCTTTGTGTGTGTGTCGAACCACCCTTTTTTTCCATTACGCTATCTCCCCCGGAATCATTCCGTTCCAAACGTCTGCAATACCATAACAGTTCGCACCAGCAGCAACCGTGACAATTGAATGGCAAGGTGAGAGAGGGTTAGCCTATATAAAAGGATATCAACAATACGAGTATTTGGAAAAATATCAAAATTGTCGCATTATCGTCAACGACGGTGGAATTTTCTACTGATATCAATTGCAAAGTAATTTTCTTTTTCGGGTTAATCCTGTAAAAGACAAAGGAGTTAATGTTAGGCTTTGAAAACTGGAATCCCTTTGATTTGACTTCGCATAATGAAGTTCCAAAGTTATTCATTCAATTGAATACTTCTTAATTTTGTGCTTAAGCTGCAATCGAATTAAAAGGACTAAGTTTCCCTTTTGAACAGATAATGTATTGCCATTAATATTGAATAAACGATTTGTGATAGTGTTAGCAGTAGTAGTAGTGATAGGTATAGGAGTATTAGTAGTAGTCTGTAAAGATCCTGATTGTCCAAGAGAATCCAGATCTACATCTGGACTGCTATCTTATCTAGACTATCTCCACAGTCATTCTGAAAACTTTTGACCAGGAACCGATCGACACGCAAAGGATCGTATTTCTACGCCCAGGATCCCCTTCATATTACAAAAATGCCATCTCTAACGGCAAAGAGTACAGTATTTCAAAAGGAATCCAACTAACCCCGACATTTTCGGTCCTTCGATATATGTCAAAATCCCCATTTTTAAGTGTCCTAGCAAAATGTGTCACATCTATTCCATCGTCAACTATTCCAAGCACTTTTTCGACTATAGTTTCCTGAGACAAGAGACTGGGTTTCGTTGATATGCTCACGTGCCTCTTATTGCATATTTTCAAATCAAAAAAATTGTGTAGCTGCCGTCACTTGCGTCTCCTTTGTAAAATACGCAATCGAGAGATTGTGACGTATCAATTTTGCCCAGATAAGACTGAAAACATCCACGACATCTGAGCAGCTGGGTCAGACTGAATTCACTCTAACTATACTCTCAATTTTCCACGCCTCCTGATCAGGGATCAGGTGTACAATTCACCTTCCTTTTGTGTCGTTGTTCCAAAACAGTTTTTTGAACGTTGAGAGAGCGTCCTCTCCCCTCCCTAGCGATCAACTACTTATCGTCTTCATTGCTGAAAGGGAATGAAAACAGGTATAGAACCTCTATAGTTCGGCACCGCATGTAAACACCGCCTGACCAGAGATCATACAATGCTCTTTGTCTCTACTACTGAGACAACGACTTTCCGTATAACTCCTTGCTGATAATGTGGACTGATTTCTTTGACCAGTAGAGACAAACAGACTGCTCAGTGATCATCAGTAGTTGTCTTCTTATCTTAGTTGAGGTATATCCCCAATGTTGACCATCCGTCGTTTAAGCGCTGTTATACTTGGAATCTAGTCAGTTTGGCCTTAATTTTCCAGGGCCAAAGCTAACTACGCTGACTAGGCTTTTTTCTCATTTTTCTCTCAAAAACTCATCATCAAGTCTATTAATATGTCCAAGTATTTTTCTAGATTCGATTTAAGCAGAGCTATCCAGCACTGATGGGTCTTGGTCCAGGATAGCTCTTCTTTGTGAAGACTGCAGTTTGAGTTTATTCAACTGCAAGCATGAAACCTCATCCAGTTACCCATGCCCATATTCCGTGCGTAGAAATACGCAGCGTTAGTGTTTCAGGCTCGACCGCACTCTTGAACTTTTACAGTCGGTTAAATAAGATGTGGCACAGGACTCGTTCAAGGATGAAGCCATGAGCAACACCTTATACAGCTATAATTCTTCTGATACCTTCCCTCGTACAGAAGAGATATCTATGTCACTTCAGATGATCCCACATAATATACATCAGATATTTTTCTGCTTAGAAACAATTTCGAGACCCTTGCAGGACATTCGTCTTTCCAGCACAGTTGAAAGCATATCTTAAACCAAGAGTAACCAGGAGTGCAACCCGCAGTGTAGAACTATTCTATGCGACGAGAGTGGAGCACTCTGCTGAGAATAGATAGTGGCATAGAGACATGTCCCCGGCAGCATGAGTTGCACTAGTCAGTTTGAACCTGATGAGTTTTTCGAGAATCAGTCGGATCTATCATACACAACAGGTGGTATCCACTGTCAACTCAAGACTTTCTTCTTGGTTACCAGGACCATTTTTACCACCTCTTAGAATTTTGGGGGCAACCCTTCGAGCGGGAATCTATTGAAACTTCTGAAAGCCAGACTAGAGCAACAAATTGTTAAAGACAATCTGTAGAACTTCAGCAGAAACATTATCTGATCCTTAGGCTTTTCCTGCCTTGAGATAAAGCATTGCAACCTTAAGTTTTAAGTTCATATTCGTGAAAACTAGACTTTCTCGCCTTGAACTGAGACTTTGTCCTTCAGTTCCATCTTTGAGCGAAGTAAACATTTCACTGGTTTTTCATAGTGAATGGTCCGGCTGAGGCCATTCGTATCATTTCGTCAGGAAAAACCATCCGGGATGTTTTATTCATCAATTCAAGGTTTGTAGCCGGGCCCAAAGGATTCCTGTTCACGTCGTCCATCATTCTAGCCAACGAATGAGTTCAGTATTCCTGAAGAAACGTCCGAGATCTCCTTTCGTAGCTGGTCTTCTTTCTTCTGCATTCGTTTCCCCGAGTCAATTCTTTTGCGATCGTCGGAGACTGAGCATGTGAACTGCAGGACGAATCATAATCTACGAACCATACTGCGTCAAATGAAGTCATATGAAGTTGTCTTTGGTAGTCAGGTCTAGATTGGATGATTTCCCCTAAATTTGGTTTTAACCAAGCTATGAGTAATGTGAATCGATTGAGCAATAACTTCTGGTTGACGAAAGGTAGTCCTATCAAAATTGGCTCCGTTGGGACTCAGATCAATAAGATGGTCTGATATCTGAGACTGATCTTGAACACTAAGCTCTGCTACTTGGAAGGTACATGAGGACACATGTATAGGCCACTGATATGTGACTGACTCAAGGTAAAACGAGATGGTCCTCGGAACATAAAGTGGTGACAGGTAATGGCAACAATGTCATTAAAGAGATCAGAGTGCATATAGTAAGCGTAAAAACTCTGGATTGCCGAAAGTTACTGCAACTACCACATTGACTCAGAATACTTAATTTTTTTGTTAGCGGGGGTGATTTCAGGATGTGGAACGAAAACTTAACAGTAGTTCGGCAGCAGGTAGGCAAGAATAGAGAGTCACTTTGTTGCTTTTCAATTGAAAGGGAGATCACGTTTCTGTCTACACGCGCTTTCTGTTTGTAGAGATGCATTTGCATCTATGGGAGCCGATGTTAAGCCCGGTTTAGTTGTGGAAGTTATATTACCTACCAAGTACTTCTGAGATGCAATGACTTGTTTCTGAAAATCAGCCCTAAAATTAAAATGACCCTTATATAATCTCAAAAGCGATGTTGCGAACGAGAGGTCCTTTGACTGGAACATATGACGCCTATCTACTCAAGTGAATGGACTGACTATTTGACGTTGTCTCCAAGTACATAGAAATGGCTCTAATCAGAGGTAACGCGATTATGTTTCCAGGACAGAAAATTTAGTAGGTGCCAAACTAGTTCCCTCAGAGCATGTATGTGAATAATATACTATGTGGTTCTAATTGAATGTTAACGCCCAACAAACCTTCGGAAGGCGGCGTCGTATACACTCGATATAGTGACCATTCTGCATATGACAATGTCTTTCTAGGGGCATGCAGTTCCTTCTAATATAATTGATCTTCCCTGCAGCGTGGCGGTAGAGTGCTTCGACTTGCTCAGAGCCCTGGGTTAAAAGAGACCTTTCGACCAAAGGCACAGATGCAAACTCTTGCAAATAGATGTGAAATCGGTAGAAACTTTTGTCATTGGTACACGAAAGCACTGACAGAATTTTGATCTGTAGACGAGGGTAAGAGGCCATGAAAGGCTTCGAAGTTTAACCGAAACCCTACTGCCTGAAATATAAAGGCTCTCGTTTCAGAGACTTAGGAATTATTGGCTGGGTTACGTCAGCTATGCTCGTCGATCCTGGAATTTTTTCTATTAGCTGATACGCACTGGTATCCCATTGTGAGTGAGGGAACCGATTTTGAAAAGGATTTTCAAAAGACGCAGACCATCATATTATGCGCGATATCCATGATATCCATGTTAATTCTCTCTCATCTGGCTGCAACTGTAAATAAAACTTAAAATGATCCGCAAAAATAGTGTCGATCTATTTCGTGGACATGGAGTAGTAAATTAGAATCCCACAAATGTCAGACAAGACATACGGTCTCCTTTCTGCTCTATCTATTTACGATTTCCTTCTGCAGGTACTCCCTTACTTCCGGATCCTGTCTGTAAGACATTACATTAACGTTTTGATTTTTCTGCGAATCTCGGCCAGCACAAGCTCTAGCAATTCTTAGGCAACACTATTATTTTCTATATTCCTTTTGTAGGGGTACAAAAACATATCAAAATAAATTAGTTTTTTATTTTGAATTTTCCATTATTTTTCTGTTTACAAAACAATTTAATATTTGCATGAAAAACAATACAAAATGTAAAAAGTAAAAATTTACAACATAGTCACAATTTAAGAACATCCCCTGAAACTTTTCCCATTCAATTAACTAAAGAAATGCGTCTAACTAAAAACTCATTTCCAACGAAAATCGCTCAATGTTCCTTCTAGGAAAAAATCATCTCGCAAAACCAGAGAAAAATAAGAACAAATCTCAGAAAAGTAATATCATCTAATTCGGTACAATGTTGTGAATAATTCGCTCCTTTTAATTAAACCATCTGTAATCCAAGACAAAGAACCTTTAAGTCCTTTCGACCTTAACGACAATGAATACAACTCCCACACTATGTATCGTCGCTCATTTAAGGTATTTTGGTCATACAAAGATTTCGCATCTTCGGATAGATCCTTCGTTTGTTTGCAACGTTCATCACAACCAACCGCGAAATGGAATCATCCAACGAACGTCTGAGTACTACCACCCCCAAACAAATTATCTGTCTTAATAGCAACGATGTTGAGCAATTAAACGAATCTACTTGACACCAACCGCGAATTGCAATTAAAGTAACCCCCACCACCGGGTACTATCAAGTTGCCCATCGCCAGTCATTTTGGTTTATTGTGAAGTTCCATTGAAGACGCCAAGGATATATTCTCGAAATGAGAACGAAATTGTATCCTTGCAATTTGGGGTTAGATATGGTCGCATCGATGCAATGCAAAGGAAACACTTTATGTGTGTTGCCATGATTTGGTAAAAAGAATTGTGAGCGGCTTTTGTTTCCCAAAAGGTCCCTTTATTATACCGAACATGAATTGAATGCAATGCCTTAATTGCTAGAAGGATATCTAACGTGTCAATTTGAAACAGAGTTGAAAAGTTTACAATAAATTTCTCGCAAGGCAGCTTTAGTCAGGTTCTGATGGCAACTCTATGCCAGACCCTTTGGGAAAAATTCATCTTCTCCCACCCTAGAAGGATGTTTGAATTTCATTGATTTTATGCTATGTGGTATACTCCCAAAGGAAGGACGTTTCTTCGTGTCTCATTTATTATTTCTTCGCTCATTATTACACTTCTACCAATACGTAGTCGCCCGAAGTGTTTCATTTGGATCTTCCACCTGAAAGTGATCCTGTATCAGTTCATTTAAAATGCATTGTCGTGTAACACAATACTGTACATACAGATTTATGAATATATTCTGCGATAAAGTTGTGATCCATCTCTACAACCTTTACATTTAAAAACGAGTATATGTAGTCTAGTCTGCAATTCTGAAGATTGGTTACCATTAAATGGATGCAGTAACTGAACAAACGAATCCAATTACAAACTCCATCTGCATTGGCAGCAGGATGCATTGACATTCGATGCACATGTGTACCGTTTTCGCTATTCCATAATGACAACTTAATAGTAATAGTAATAAGTAATAGTCTCACCAGGTCTCAGCAGTTCGTAATACAAAGGTCTCTTACTATCTCACCAAATACACAGCCAAGTCTTCTTTCCATGAATATTTCGGAATGGTTGTGATGTTGATGGCTGGCCTGGGTCTAGCCATGATTTTTTCATTTGGGATTGTCGAAGTAAATCCACTTTTCATCGCCAGTAACAATCTGATGCAAAAAATCTTTTCTTTTCTTTCTGGCAAGACAAATTTCACAAATGATTTTCGCCTCTCGATGTCTCTTTCTTTCAATTGATACGGCACCCATTTTCCAGCTTTTTGGGTCTTTCCCATGGCTTTTAAACGTTGTGAAATGGCTGCCTGAGAAACTTCCAACGCTTCTGCCAACTGTTTTTCAGTTTGTGTGTTGTCTTCATTCAATAATGCTTTCAAATCTGTATCTTCGAATTTTTTGGGTGTTTTTCCACGGTCTTTGTTGCTGACATCGAAATCGCCACTTTTAGATCTTTTAAATCATCGTTCACAAGTGTCTTGGCTTGGAGCATGTTCACCATATGCTTCCACTAACAATCGATAAGTTTCTGCTGCCGTTTTCTTCAAATGAAAGAAGGTTATTAGACTTCCCCGCAAAACCTCTTTTTCTGGCACGTAATTCAAATTTTTAGAAACGAAACAAAACTATGTTGCTTGTACAATCAAAACCGATGACATACTGGAATTTGTTGACAGATGTTTACCCTCAAAAATGCCATATTAGTTATCCTCGACACAAACCATATGTAATGGTTATGCCATCTGTTAGTAAAATCCGCATTTCATATTTATACACCTAATTATATAACTTAAGATGGCATTAGGATAATAGATTGAAGTTCATTTTTCTCTGTCGCTTGCAACAGTAGCCTAGATCGCTGCTCATGTGTGGCATAGAATCGACCTCAATTTCTGCCTCACACAGCAAGAATAACTGAGTCGTGGACATTAACTTTCTTCACCTTTTTTGCGTCTGCAAGGTTCTGGTGGTATTGATGATCATTCTTATCTTATGTCATTTTGTAGCTAAGATTCCATAAAGGTGTCTTAAGACGTACTTTGTGTACTATCGGTTATGGTTTCCGCCAAATTTATTGCCTCCAGGACCGAAAAACATTTAGGATGCTATGCTACGCATATATAGATGTTCGGCGTGTATTCTTCTCAGCGAGATGCCAAGGGGTATCATCTTATCACACGTCTTCAATATGTGCTCGGAGTAGGTGATCTTGATATCCCAATGTTGTTCAGATACAACACCGAACTTGGACAAGATCTGCACCGACTGCACCAGGATAGTGCTCAGGCAGCCTTCTCTGCCACCATGGAAATTTCAGTTTTCAAAATCCTTAAGCCAAGTCCATGTGCGATCATCCCTCCATCTTGACCTATAAAGATGGTTTTGACGCAAATTAATGAAAATTTGGCCACAATGACCATTGATATACTTTCATGACCTCGAGTAAATACAACCGCTGATTATATACCATCATTGCTAATCAGAGAACATCACTCGGAACTGATTGACACATTTTTTCAGGCTAAGCGTCCGCGTACTACCTTCAGGTCACAAGAACCCATTCTGAAAGTAGTGAAGGAGGACGATTGCTAGGGTAGGAAATGTTTGGCTTTCGACGTTTTCAGCCGATCCATCATGTTAGTTTTTTGGGTCTCGGAATGGGAATGTGCTATCAAACAAAGGAACCACCAACGAATTTTAAAGTATCTTCAATAAGACAGAAAACATTTTACGACTTCTTCAGCAAGATCGCTGTCTATCCTTTCCCCTGCATTAAAGAAACAAACGAAAGCTTCGTGGCATGCCGAACTTGTATAGATATGACTGAAACATCTGTGTCCGCGAGAAAGCTAATTTCTGTAGATGTCAACATTATGATGCTTTCGACTGGTCTGGAGTCTCAAATCATTTCTGAGCCTTTGCTTCTGTTAGCCTCACATTCTCAGGATTGGTGACCCTCGTACGTTATCTTTCATTTCTAGTGACTACTCCTTTGATACACTCGTGTATTCGAGGGTAGGTTCCCTTAATCTCTCTAGCAAGAATGGGCACCAATGCCAAAGGGAATCCATTTCAATGAGTACTCCGTTGGAAGCACAGCCGGCTAAGAGACTGACCGTAAACACATCGTTTTGAAACATAAATTTTGCCTTGTAAAAATTGACTGGACATGGTCCAGCACATTTTCTAATTTTTTGACAACCTTGGTCACTTTGCCCAACGTTCGTTGATTTTGCAGAGACTGGAGCGACAAGTCTCTGCAAATTTTCATAACTATGTTTTAGGATTCAACTGGTTGGGCTTCTTCAAATAAAACGAGCTGTCATCAGAGAAATTGGTAGCTTCATCGCTGCTTGACAATCTAAATTGACTTGAACCGTGTGATGTATCAAATTCTCTCTAGTATACCCTCACAAATGCGGATATGGGACTTTACTAACTGTCTTGGGCTTGGTTGTGGACTAACAGGATGTAGGAGCCTTAATGCATCCTGTTGTGAATGCTTAATATATCTGTAAATTAAGAGAAAAGATAGTGAGACATCAGGTATTATTTAAATGTCTTAAATGGCATATCTTCACCGAGAATAAGGCACTGAGTGTTTTAAAACCCCAGCTGAAGCTGGTGACGCTTTCTTGAACAACGAGTTTTTTTTAAGGATTCTTCCACATATGTCAAAACGATTTAGAATACGCTAGCATGGTTGCTCTTCATAAAATAATCTCTATAATGTAGTACACCAAGTAGCTCTAGAATCATGGTTGAGCTGAAGATCTGTATCACCAACCCACTGTAAACATGAACACAGATGAGATGAATAAAATGCATCAAAAACTGAGCAGTTGTTTCAACAGTATTAAGAATAGTGCGATTCCGTGAAAGGTTACTGAACGCTACTCTACGATGAGAGCATATCCCAAACAATTTGATTCGTTTCTTTTATTTTTGAGAGTAGCAGATAGACATCGAAACCATTCAGTTGGGATTCCGTCGATTCGAAGGACAAGGGTCGGAAAGGCTCCAAGCTTCGTTTTAACCAGGTCAGCGTTAACCTGTTTGGGTTTGTAACCTGTTTGCAATCCAAGGTAGCGATTGAAAGACTGAGACAGTTAATTTGAGGCATCCTGCAGTCCAGCTTCTGGGACTTGTTGTAAAGCTTTCAGCTGAACGATGATATTCTGTGTTGGTAAAGAATAAAACAAAAAATCCATCCAAATGGTAAAGTTGATTATTGTCTGCCATGTATTTCCAACCACTCTGCTCTAATTCTTTTGAAGGTAAACTTGAAATATTCTAAGCAAATATCAGGTCTATTTGATGCAGAAAGAGCTATGCTTGCCTGTATTTCAACCTTTTTCAATCTCACCACTTAGCCGGTGGTTAACCACCATGTTCCCGTTATTTTGGAATAATTGGAATTGCTACACTCACCCATGCATCAGAAAAAGGGTGAAACTTGACTGGTATTATTTCCTACGTCCATTTTTGACTTTTATTGTTATTTTTTTGGATTTTTGTTCTAATAATAAACAATAATACATGTTTCAGTTACCTCAACTCCATTATTAAATCTTGATGAGTACGAAAAACTACTGCGATTGTCATTATTAATATGTCCCTGTAAGTTGACTAGTCCGTAGTGTAGTAAAGATATTATACTGGTCCGTATACACTGCCTTGTGGTACACCAGTTTTTATTTGCAATATCTGAGATAATGTTCATTTATCAAGTTTATTTACTTGGTCATTAGCAAGGTAACTGGCTTATATGTTGTAAATTCAGTACGTCATTACCATTGTTTTTAACATAAAGAATTTATGTAATGAACGTCAATAACAACATGCTTGAGATACATGAGCAATAACTCAACTTGGTACTTAATGTCTCGTTGTGGCCTTTGATGGCACTGGTGACCTCGTATGATATTTTTCCTTTCTACCTTTCCTTATGTTTAAAATTGTGGATATTATAATTTTTGGGGACTACAGATTACTACCTAAATGATATTCATCAGGACAACAAAATTGAATAATTTTTTAGTTGCCAAGGAGTTTAAGGAGTATGATATATAACATTATTATGCATACGATGAGTTATCACATTTGTTTCGCTACGGTCCTTAACTCATGTCTTACCTACTTGTCCATTAACTCTTCTCTCTAACTAGCAAACCAGTAATTCAAAGAAGCTTTTAATGGTCATCTCTTTATTAGACAATCCTTTCGTACAAAGACCTATTACCCTAGCTCTATAAACTTATTCCGAACCGTTTGCGACAAAAGGAATAATGAAGTTGCATCACTTACCGCAACTCGTTCCATTATCTCAGAATCACTGAGAATGGACACTGAACCACTTGCTTATATCGCATACCCAACAGTTCACACACATACACATCGACCAATGTAAAGCCAATGCTTAAGTGATGCTTTGATATCGTATTCAAGGATGCAACAACCAAATACGAATCTTTTCAACTCAATTATACAAAGACGGGGTGCAGTGTAAAATGGAAGAGATATCTTTCGTTGGTTGCTACCATCGTTTCGTATAGTTAATATAATGTAAAAGGATTTTAACACTTAACATTAAAAAGGGATCAACATAAATGCTACTCTCTGATTTAATTTTTGTTTTAAAACTTTTTCAGTCGTTCGAGAAAAGTTGTTACATCTACTACTAACTGCTTCCATTTCCACAAGCGCTACTCATTTTCCAGCTCGGCAAATTCACTGCATGGACATTTAATGTAGCCGAGACTGCCCGGAAGGGATTTGAATTTAAAAATGCGAGGAATCTAGTTGATAGAGAAGGACAATTTCTTCTTGTTTTTTTTTTCTTGGTTTGGCAATGGGAACAGAAAAAAATCAGCATTCAAAAGGAACAGCTGAAGCTGTTAAAAAATAGTTTTGTATGCTGATTCCTCCGATAGGAAAGTGTTGAATAATCTATGACTCGTGCAGTTTATTTCAGGGGATCGAATAGTTTGAAATGTCCTTAATAATGTTAAACGAATTTGCCTCAAAAAGTTTTGATTTTTACAAATGAATATGAGCAGATAATGAACTGTAAGAAACATTTGAAAATAGTACGAATTGGAAGGTATTTTGCTAATTTAATGGGTCAAAAATTGAAGTCGCTCCTGGACTCTGACCATCTCTAAGGGAACCAATTTTTCGTCCGACGGGAGTCTGCTTTGTCATCTGAATAGATTTCCTCACTTATACACAATAGCTTCCATGACATGTAGATTCTTGCCTTTTTGTCACCGGAAATTCAGCTAATTTTCGCGGATGATTTTTGAATGAGACGGTGAAAAAAGATAAGAGATCCGTGAATACAGTGTCCAACAATCACGATCCAACAAATATTTGAAAAGTTTCCAGCAGGGAATGTGGCAACAAAAGGATAGAAGTTACTTGTCGTAAACGCAGATCAAAGATTATAATGTCTATATCAATTTCTTTAAGACAACTTGCAGAAAGGGACTATAATTCGCATCTGAACTTCTCGACATATTTGACTATATAAAAAACAATCGCGAAATAAAGAATTAATCTCTCCCATATTGGCGTCGGACCTTTTTATGCATTCCAGAATGCAATTTTTTCACTATTTTCACAGCACGACCAGATAAAGTAAGTTTCACTTCATAAGTTTTTCGTCGTTTAGCGTACCAAGAAGTACTAACTGTTACATATGTTAACCATCGCTGTCCTTCCGGGAATAGTTCACGAACTTTTGTAGTTCTGTCCAAAATCTGTCATGAGAAACCTAAACTGATCCGCCTAGTATACAGACACCCTCTGTCTGAGCGATCACCATCAAAAAGGATTCGTTAAGAATAATACATGTGAACCTGAAACTCCTACTAACCAGACGTATACAGACACGTCTAACCGTCGATCAGAATAAATATCCTGCCAAACTCATTACAAATCGTCATGATGTCTTATTCCTTGGAATGGATTCCGACACATACAACCATCAATAGAACTTACAAATTTGTTCTACATACCGTGGAACATGAAGTCTCTTGGATTAACGTGGACACCTGCCTTGTACGGCCTAATCCCACGGTCTCCATAGACGGGTTTGAAACAATGTGTCAACCACTACCCCTAGAATCTGAGACAAGTCTCAGTTCTAGGTCCCAATTTATTTAAGCTACCTGATCCTCGAGTACCTCGAGTACCTACCTGGGGAGTACCTCGGGTCGGTACTCCCCAAAGACTGAATGGAACAAGCCGAAGCCTAGACCATCAGCCCCCCTGCGTTCACCCGGATTCCTATAGCACTAGTCTATAGGGTATGGTTTAACACAGTCACAACATACGGACAACATTTACTGCAGCAAATACTCAACATTTTCTATTTCACATTTTTAGCAGGTGTACTAGTCTCGCATCCACATCATCAACATAGTTGATGTTGCAATACGAGCTTTTCGACCTGATAACAACAACCGTGGAACAATTACAATGATCACTTACGAGGTGCGATCTAAAGGTCCCAAAATCCTTAGAAATCTATTATTGGGCTATACCGTTGCCGTCACATTCGATTTCATCCTAATAGCAGTGGCATCCAAAGAAATGCTTGAACTTTGCTTCAGTCATTATTGAGGTGTATACGGACTCAATATTTTGATCGTGTCCTCTAGTTTCGGGTACCAAAGACCTTTGCGTTGTCTTCTAATCCGTCCAGATCTCTTGAAATTTGCCAACGGACTTCGTCCTTCGGTCGTCTCTGCAATGGATTTGTGGTATCTGATAGTTATACATCCGATGCAATTGGCCACCCCACTGATGTTTCTGCAATTTTTTAGATCAGAAGTTTCTGGCTCGTCAAACTTAACGTGGAACTAATTTTTGTATCTGATTGGCCATTGCTCTTCATCTCATTTTTCTCTGATAATTCTTCTGCGGACCCTTCTTTTCAAGGTCATTTTCATTTTTTCGCATGTTTGCATTAAGATAGATGCTTCGCATAAGTGTTATAGAGGAGCCCGTATTATGGATTCGTACAACTGATACGTTGTCTTCCAGTGCATGCAGTAGGTTTCTAAAATTCCAGGACCAACAAAGTGCCTTTTTCAACAGCTGGAATCACCACTCAACATCCAAAGTTTTATCCCCGTTTCCCGCGTTGTTAATGGAGCACCGAAACATGCGGAGCTGTCTAAAACGTCTCTTAGGGATGTCAGCTTTATGTTTGAGTCAAAATTTTTTTGACTGCATGAAGACCACCCTTGCGTCTGATTCGACATTCAACAAGTTTTCCTGGGCAAATGAGAAGAAACGCAACATGATATTGATATCATCATGAGAATCAACAATTTTTTACCTCAAAGCTTGTGAGGCAGTGTAGCTCTAGTGTCAGCTGGAAACTTTTTGAGGACACACTAGAATGCCTATTAACCAGAAGAAGATCCAACTTTTCACAATGCTTTTGTTCGACATTTCTTTCTAAATGCTTCTGTCAGATTGTTGTTTATTTTGACGTATGCTGTTCACTAGAATACTTCTGAAACACTCGGCTCAGTGATTCACACATATTTTGCTAGCATTCACACTCAAGCATTATTTTTTATGGTATTTATCGACTTATTCTGTTCTATACTACATTGAAGGCAACCAATATTTGGCAAACGTCATTTTGACCTCTCAACATATTGCCGGTACCTACTTGCTCGTAAAAGATTTGACAATTGTTGATTGCTGAGGTGTGAAATCTTCATGCTTTTCATTTACAGCTGACGATGGCTAGAAATGCCCGAAATCGGGATGCAGATGCCCGGCGAACAGAGAAAGCACTAACCATTTTTTTATAATTTGTATAGTTTTTGTCAATTTTTTATACGACCTAAATTTTAGTTCTTGACCTCTTTAGTTCTCATATTGCTGCTTGTGTTTCTTTTTCTGCATATGGCAGAATTCACTTCTGGGGCAACTGCGGTCGCTTCTAGATGTTGTAACCCCTATTAAAGCTACAGTTTGAAATCTATTGGACGCCTTGTTTTATGAGTTTTGCGATGGTATCACCAATTTCCAGGACTTATCTATTTCTCTGGTGAAGTCCATTTAACAAGTATCAGCGTTGTCAGTCAGTCACTCCAGTCATATGTTAGAGGTCCAGAAACTCTGACGAAAGATGCCCAGTAGATTACAATCCGCGGTTAACTGTCTTTATGTATCATCTTTCCTTTCAATGGCAGGAATCTTTTCTAGATTGAAGAAGAAATCAGCAAGTTCTTCTTTATTTTTTTCCAGCTTGGCTCTAGGTAATCTAACTACCAATCAATTTTGGGGTTTGAACACTTCAACTTACAGATTGAGATGGTCCTCGTGCAGGAAGTCTGGTCTCTTGATGTTTCATCAAGCTCATATCCTACAGTTGGTACTATGTGAGCCTCATGCTTTCCGGTATTGAAATTCTGACTTGATTTCGGACAAGTTTAGTTAGAATAGTTCTTAAAGGCAGTTGCAAAGATTCCTGGCTTTGTCATCAGTTGAGATTTGAATCTCCCAAATAACTTAATCTCTTTTCTTTATAAGCTTGAAATCAGTTTTATATGCCTCAGTTTCTTACCCAATATGTTAGGGACAATTTGTTCGATTCTAAACTCATGACTAGCTGCAGGCTTACTACCTTCGAAAATTGTGTCTTGTGTTACTTTCGTTATCCGTATCCGTATGAATAATTTATTCGGATTCGTCAGCCCGGCTTTGTGCTTCAACATTCCAAGATCCAGCAGCCTAGTCTGTTAAGGATCTTCTTAATCCTGTTTAGTCAGCCGTTAAGGTTTCATCATTCGTCCAAGGTATCCTTTTCTGGTAAAATTGATTTTTCGGGATGCAAACTCCCATCATTACATTTTTCAGGATCAAATTCCAACTTCGAGGGCCAGGCGGATTAGCCTGTTTCCAATATGGAACATTGATGACTTCAGCTCACTCTCCTTCGACGTCCAAATAGACATAGCTGTCAACACGTGAAGGAATAAGGCAGGATTCGGTAGCAGATTTGTAAGGTTCTCAGGCTGCCAATCATGACAATCAACTTCGTTCCGAGGGGACAAACAAGGTGCATCAGCTTCAACGTGAGGTTATAGTGAAAGTGACGCATCATGATGTCGTGATAAGTTCCATTAAAAAGGGACGAATTTTTGGGATCTCACTATGGTTGCCACTGGAGGTAGAAGATTAAATACAACTCATCTGCGTTTTGCGGCTGAGGAAGATCTAGAGATACGGGGAAAGATGTTTTGTGAGAAATATTCAGAAAATTTGGAATTTTTGGAATTTTAACTCAACTTATCATATATCCAACACCCAAAATGTAGTCTCCTAAAGATCAACCCGGTATTTTAAAGTCTATTGAAGATCAGCTGCTTCATCGATTTTGAAATAAATACCAATATGATGACAAAACTCCAGGTCAAGGACTCAAACTCAAACTAATTGAATGAGCGATGTTTCAAAGGACATTTGAATATCGTTTGCGCAAAAAAGACATTAAACAACATATTTTTCCCATCAAATCATTATGTTTATTCCATTTTAATTTGTATCCAATGACCATTACATTCATAACAGCCAATTTCCCGACAATTTGTCCATCAAATCGTAATCCAATTTACATAATAACAATATAATGTCGCTTTTGCTTCCAATACACACTTTCTCTGTACATACGTAACACATAAAAGCTCAGTGATAAGTTCTTGTAAATTGCTTGTCTGAATATCCAAGAATAGGTGGATAAAATTACCATGGAGACATTATGCAATAAATTTGTTTTGGAGCAGGGCTAGTAGGCGAGCGGGAGAAATGGTGAGACGGTCATAAAGAATCCAACAATGGCCAAACTCATTAATTTAAACGAGATTTGAGTTTCACAAAAAAAAAAAGAAGAAGAAGAAACTACCCTGACTCTCAGGCAATTACTTTTTATGGCACAACAGCAATAATTTTCATTTGATGTGACAAGCGTGGCATGCCATAATGCTGCTTTTTTCTGGCGATTTTCGCTGCTTTTTGGTTTTTTGCTTTTTGGTTTGCTGTTTTTTATACTGCGCTCTACGTTGTTGCTAGAGTAGAAAAATGTATGGGGTTTTATTTTGTCCTGCAGGAGGAAAAAAATATCCAAGCTGGTACACAACGAGCTCTATTTCATATTTTTTCTCACCTTTTTCCACTGGAATTGCCTGCAGAGTGAGCTGTTATATGACTATGTCCGAAAAGTCGCAATAAGAGCAGGACGATACTAAAAAAGACGAATTAGCCTGTACCTTACGGCCAAGTATTTATTTCAGTTGGTTTTCGAGGGCTCGTTTTTTCGTGTTTCCAACGAATCCTGGCAAGTAGTGCTTTATGGCCCTGAATACCGAGTTCTGTTCAATTAAGGCAATAATCGTCTGCAATACGAATTTCGGCTGAAATGCTCTATCTCCATTTATATCCATTAGTCCTGTCATGAATGGCAAATGAAGCTTGTATAACCAAAGCAAACTGTTTCACCCCAACACTAGTGAACTGTCTAGGTCTTGTTCTTGTGTCTAAACTCCTTAGATATTTGCCAGTTCGTCAAAGAGGAGAACGTCTTCCCTGCGAATCTTCCATCCTCACATGCAGGATCTCCCTCTTGGTAACTTTACATGCACCAGCAGTAACGTATTGCCTGATTGCCGAAAAGTAGCAGGTGGTCCTTTGATTCCCCAGAGGAACCTATCAACCATTTGACTGCACAAGTTCCACCATTCGAAAGTCATTTGTTACAAATCTGTCGCAATTAACTGCACAATAACAAACACATTTGTGTATGCTTCTCTATACATGCATCGCATGTGGACATACGGCTACCACTCGTCACATAATCGGGGACATTTTCAAAATATTCTCTTGCCCCAGACCCAAAGCGAACCTACTCAGATATTAATAGAATTAAAATGAGAAAGTATACGGCAACAGACCCCATATCATTTGAATGCAGCAGCAACAACAAAAACTGCGCGAACGAGGACGTAGGCTACATTATGCAGGGATGTATAAGTTTGGGCTCGGGTTATCAAAGTGCATTCTACCGGAACGACATCAGACGATTCTGGCAAACTTATTCAAATCTAATGACCCGGTAAAATGCCGGCAATAATTTAGCGAATTAATTTAAACATTTTAAAGAATTGTAATGATGCCATGTAAATTTTACAGAATTCATCCCTGAAATTAATGAGAATAAATGAGTTTCTTGTCCTTGTGACAAACATTTTTATTGCTTTTCTCTTTCAACACTTGCACTTCGATGCAAAACTGTTTCTCCCGATGCTAACAATGAGAGAAAACTCAGAAAACTGAAAGATATTTAGGGTAAGTGGGAAAAAAGCATAAAACTAGTTGTTTAGGGTTTAAGGATACTCGCATGCAGCATAGAATCAAACAGACTGACATTTTACGCGCTGGACAAACCAACTCTTCTTTATCAGCAAAAAGTTCTACAGCAAACACCTACATGCCGAAGCGAAGTTCACAAGAGTCCTTAACTCTAAACGGCGTTGAAAAACTTCAACTTTTCTTTCAGCCGAAAAACGATCCTAGTTATAATCCAATTTACTATCAAAACACCGATTTAACTTATACACTGGGTCATCCTTTCTTCGTTTACAAATTCAATTAGCCTGTCCGAATGTCATATGAGCCGAGGATAAGGGCGAAATACAAATCCTTGCATCCTTTCCTCTTCTTCAATGAGACTTTGTGCAGATGTGATGTGCTTCGCGTACGATGACCACGGGGACAATATGACACGTGGAGTGAAAACAACCCCAAAAACAATGCCAACAACCAAAGCCAATCTGATCAACACAAAATAATAAGTAGTGTGTAGTGATTCCTTGTTGAGATTACAAGAGTAACATTGGGGAAAGTGGTCACGACCAATGCAATTGGTGAGGGTGAAGAAGTTTATGTTAACGCGATATATTTGGCTTGGGCTGGCAAACGGACATTGCGAACAAGCGACGAATAAATGAGTGGAAGGATCAGCGCACCGAACGGGATTCTATTAATGTATCCCTCAGGGTGGAAAAATGCCAATTAAGGGTTTTTAGTATCAATTACAAAATGAATCTTAGCTGTCAATGTGTGAAATTCCTGAGGGATTTGATGATTTATTAGATTATGTAATTTTAACTGTTTTTATTGCCACTAAACGTGTATTACATTATTACACATCATAGGTCGTGACGGTCTTTGATTCGAAAAAAAAGGAATCTAAGCACACATGCCTCAAAGTTCGATGATAACATCCTTTTTATTGTTCATTGAATCAATTCTTAGACTTTAATGAGCCTCTAGAATTAGCTAAAATACTTCTTCGATGGAGAGTTTACTAAGCAGACTGCGTAGGTTCAACAAAACAAATTTCTCAAGGAAATTACTTAGACTGAACTGAAAGTGTTTTCCTGACTCTGCCTGACTAATACCGCCCTTTTTCATTTATTAACAAGTGATAATCCTCACCTAACCGACAACTTCATCTTTTGATCAAACTTTTTTCAGTTTTAGAATCAAAAGTACACCTAATGTCTTAAGAGACTTCGTTATAGATCTAGAGACCTATGACAATATCTAGAGGTCTCTAGACCTGCACTCAGTCAAAAATCAGTTCGGCGCTCTTCATATTCAAAACTTTTTCTTTACTCAATTGGGACTTAATCGTTTTATTGAAATATTCTCGCATTATTTAGTCTCCTACAGCTTGGTTGGAACTGCAACCCATTCGGTTACTATTCTCGCATTGCACGCGGAACAGTCTCTTCTATGTTATTTCGGGAAACCATTGCCTATGTTAGGCATCCAGGATGTTATCACTCCAATCGATAGGATTCTTCGAGTCAAAGAATCGTCTCAACAAAACAACTCAAGTCATTCCAGTCATGTTATGGTGGCACCATCGCACTTTAAATCATCAAATAAATATTAACCTGGTCCAAAATAAAAACAAAGGCCACTCCTCCACAGAAAAGATCATGACGACAGAAATTGTATCAGTCTGAGTTTCACCCGGCCTTTCTCTGCTCTTTCCGTGAAAACATTTGCTGATATAACAAGTGTCCGATGCAACAAACTGATACACACAAATCTGGCAACACTAGTCCGATTATGTCAAATAAACACATGTTTGAAAGGTGACATTCAAGACTGCACTTAATTTGAACAGAACTGTGTTATACGTGGC
Organism: Stratiomys singularior; assembly: GCA_954870665.1. NCBI lineage: Eukaryota > Metazoa > Arthropoda > Insecta > Diptera > Stratiomyidae > Stratiomys > Stratiomys singularior. Next base: position 7,521,866 of record OX940877.1, read on the forward strand.
TAGTATCAATGATTTAAAAATGAGTGAAATATCTGAAGAACTGCGCTATGTGTTGCATTATTACTATAGAAAAGTCGAAACCACTCTGAAAACAGGTTGGAAATGGTGTTCTGTTGTTGATGAGGATGCTGTGGCGTAGTCAATAGTAATTTTCTCTATCCCGTGTCGGAAATTCCGAATCAAAGACACTGGTCTCAATGGATCTTGTCGGCTACTCGCTGAAGAAAAGCCATTATATTTTGAAACTAGTGGAGTGAGATTGACACACAAGTCTTCAGATAGCAAAGTCACGGCAGTGTGGTATCATTTAGAAGGAGCAAGTTTGTCAAAAACAAAACCATGTTTCAGTACTAGGTAAATTGACACAAAGAAATTTGACTGGCCGTTGTCCTATCAGTAAAACGCTGTTGAAACACCACGAAATCGAACTTTTTTCGAAGCGAATCATTATGGAGAGGAAATAACACTGGGTCGTCGTGCCGAGTGAGCCAGCCGAGCGCAAAGTTTAAGTTATGAGGCTAGGAAAAGTCCGCAATTTTTCTACTTCAGGGAGTCCTTGTTTTGTTCCTCGCGCTAGTTTATCTGCTGTTATTATGCGGTATGACCTTTGATTTGTGTAAAGTTGTTAAGTGCCCCGAAGAGGCCACTGTCAGATTGAGAGCAGGTCTGTTTATTAATAGTTCGTCGGTCGAATGTTTTTTGGTTTGAATACTTCCATGTTTTCGAGTACGTTCAAGCGCCATCTTTTCAGTTTTACATGCGGTACTTTTAATAATATCCTTATCTTTGAGATTTTCTTGCCGCTTGGAGAACAAAAAAAAATAGTTTCAAACAAGGAATATAGTAAAATCGTACTTACCACACATTCCCCAGGTAATCAGTGATAGTATGGTAGCCGTTGGTAACTTTCAATAATCCCTGACGATAATGGACTATAATTCATGCTTTTAAGGATAAGAAGAATTTTTCTTCTTGACTCTTATGATGCTACCCCCTTATTCTGCACCATACAAACCATTGCTTTTAATACTCACCCGTAATATCCATTATACCCATTTACCATAATTAAGCAAATATAAGACGCTCTTAACTGGGTCTTTTGAGTCCCGGATATGGTCCGAATACAACCAGTTAAGTGTACCCCATTCACCCCTACTGACTATAAAATGCACTCATCTAACCAAACGCTCCAACGGACGATAGAATAGAGATCCAAACCAGAGTTACAAGCGTGACCAGGAAGATATCTGAAGGACCAGGAAACCTTATTAGATTTTGAACTCATATGTGACCTAGATTCGACTCTCCTTTTCTCCAGCCAATATTTAGTTGATTAATAGCATTTTGAGGAGAACTTTTCTCCCACATATATAACAGTTGCCCGCTAAGCCCAGTAGTATTACCTGAACAGAACAGCCACTGAACAGGACCATCGGATCCTAGTAGTACAAGCTGAGCACAATATCCTTTGAACAGGAGCATCGAGAAGGACGTCAATAAACATAAAAACAATTAATCTACTGTGATTGTGATTGAATTTTAGTCTACGCTCTTAAACTTTTCATTACTGCTTGAAACTTGTTTAAAACAACATTCACGACCTACATTCGGCGATAAATCGGGAAAGTATACTAGCCTCTGTTTGTAGATCCAACTGTCAGGCATAGAAGTGACAGAATAATGGTTTTTAGATACATAACTTCGATCAGAGTAGGATGCATGGCGACCTCTTCAAAGTATTTGCAGTCGCTACATTTGTTCTCAGTCTTTGAAAGTATGCGAATCATGCTTCCTACACCACGTGGAAGTAACTGTCAAGCACGGCTGTCATCACCATAATGATTCTGGGTTCCATAGATTCGAGGGCAATAAAAAAGTTGTAAGTGATTGGAAATTCCTGCAAAGTACAGCTCAGTGCTTGAAAACACACTCTTCCTACCTTGGCGAACAATATTCAACAAACCCGATCATAACATCTGTTCTGAAGCTGATATGATTCAAGATAATAATGATAATTTAATCCCCAGCTTTCCATCTTAACTTGGTAGAACATTTCTTGAGCTATCTGAATCCAATGACGCATGGCCGTTGAATATGACCTCAGATCAAATTGTGCTTGTCTTCGGTCGCCTTTATTGTCGTGTGTCCTCTTTTAGTTGTTCGAGGACAAGGGGGCACACTTACTCAATTTGATCAATACCCATCCTGATATACTTGAACTCTGTATCTAGGGTAATCATTTTATTCTACAAGTTCATTTCCAACTTTACACCAATTTAAACACTACAGCTACAACTACTACTACTACTATTATTACTACTACTACTACTACTATGACTACTAGTACCACAACTAATACAACTACTACTACTTTTACTACTACTACTTCTACTACTGCTACCACTACTACTAAACTACTACTACCACTACTACTACTTCTACTATTACTTCTACTACTATTACTACTACTACTACTACTACCACTACTACTACTTCTACTATTACTTCTACTACTATTACTACTACTACTACTACTACTACTACTACTACTACTACTACTACTACTACTACTACTTCTACTACAACCACTGCTATTGCTTTATCCTTTCAATAGAAGAGCTATCTTTTGTTTATAATCTTATATGCTAATATTTGGTCCCAGAAACCTTAAATAACCACGAATTCATCTTTAAATTGTTTTACAATTCAAGGACGAAATGACGCTAATTTTTTACTGGGATTTTTAAAATATTTTATTCTCTAAAATCGTATAAAACTCCTCAGTTAACACGACAAAAATCCAATTTTTGTGCATATATTTAATGATTATAAAATAGATATCAACACCTGAAATACATATCGTGAATACATCCATACACTCCTCGACACTTTTTATCCTTTAAATCATTTATTCACTCGATGACACTAGACTCGTTTTCGTAAATTTCCAAAGAAAATAATCGAAGTCTCGTGCTAAGCTGTCTCATATCCGAAACAAATAATTCTTTCATCACACTGGGAAATTGACAACATGCTGGGAATTTATCCATCGTATTATGGTGTTGATCCGTAATATTCTGGAATGGAATCGAAGGGAAAAGTTGGCTGAAAGGAGATGATACGATACCCCTTTGACGAGTCGTAAAAATTTGAAGGCACAAATTATGGGCTGAACTAATGAAATATTTGTCAATTTTACTGCTGGCATGAGATGCATAGAAGGGATCATGAGATTGTTATTTATTTTTAATTAGGTGACAATGTTGAGAATTTTAACGCCCAGAAAACGGGAGGATTTGGTTGGCCCAGAAACGGTCGCTACAGGTTGCTAAAGCAGCTTTGCTTTTTCTTTCACAAACATTTGTAATCATCCTATTCACGGACATATTCAAATTTTAGCAAGAATAGGTAAAATGAATTGTATAGAATTATTAAAAAATGTTTTCAATAATTGCATGAGATTTTTCAATGAGAATAAATTGTGCATGACATATGTCAAAACTGACAGTTCTATGAAATTGCTGAAAATTCTGAACTCGCATTCTTGTAACTGTAACGGTGTTTGATAAGTGTCATCAAATATAATTAAGCTATCGAGCAAAATTTGGGCAAAAAAATGGATCTAATTGTAACAACCGTTGTAAATGACGCGAGAGTAAATGCAAATTTTATGCCCTAAAGACTATTTATGTCCTATGTGACTGACGTGTTTTGATTCTGAACGCTCCTTGTCTTTTTACTTGAGCCAATTAATTTCGGTCTAACTCCTGGCTCAGTGCGTTGCCCCGTATTTCTGTCCAATTGAATTCTGTCCTTGTCAACTATGAGAGATCTTCGAGTCTATCAATATGTCCAACAACCTGGACCTTCCGAGTGTCAGTGCTCCTCAATCTGGGAACTCGATTCTTTGTCAGTTAAATTTGAAATAAATTGAATATGAAGATTTCGACTGGTCCCGAGACTGAATAGAGAGAAAAAGTGAGAAGGGTGATGAGGTTAGTGTCTAATATTCTTGGAGTTACCAAAAAGTGGGATTTTGCATATTTGACCGATGAAGACTTAATGGATGTTGGGGTGTCTCAAAAGTTTCCTACCCTTTTTCAGTGCGAATTACAACACACGAGGTTGGTTATTCGTTTTGATTGATTATGTTATATGAGAACCGTTTTATTCTGTAAGCTTCTTCAATTTCTCTGGAAGCTTTTTTAAAATTGTTGAGACTTTCTTGCAAGATATTTATCTAGGTATATTTTATTTCACTTATGGATTAGAAAGATTAACCATGGACAGAATTTTTAAAGAGGGGAACGAGCAGTAATGGGGTGAAGCAAGGTTTGAAGAGGACGATGTAGAATGTGCCAACCAAATCAAAATAATTTAATCTTAAAGGCCAATGCAACATGCGGTCTTGCTTTATTGTCATGAAAAAATAGGGGCAATCCTGGCAATTTTTTTTGCTATGGTTTCTTTCAACTAATCAAGTTGGTTTCAATTTTTGTTAGCATTGATTGTATCACCCTGAGGAAGGAGCTTAAAGTAACTCTGGGTAGCTTGGGTCCGCCGGGCCTTGCTTCGTGGGTCTCGAGGACGCGTTTCGGCTGCATACAGCCATCTTCATAGACTGTATGCGATCTTCCATCGTCCACGAGACCCACGAAGCAAGGCCCGGCGGACCCAAGCTACCCAGAGTTAATTTTGGCCTGCGGCAACATCAAAACGACCTTAAAGTTCTTTACACCTTCCCAGTCTCATCCAATGCTCACAAAAAACCATAGAAGGTTTTTTAAAGTTCAGGCCAGTCCAAGTCCAGTCCAGGCTATAGTTGAAGGACTTTTTTCATCAGACCAAGTGGGTTTTTGAACGCATATTTCCAAACAAAATCTAAGTCTTGTCTCCAATGCCAAGTATCTTCGAAAAAAGATTGTTTATATATTTCTGAGAGAGGAAATCGTACGTAGAGATACGGTTCATAAGGCCGGTCTCCATAGAAAGGTGTGAAACCTATACTTCTAATCGGTACGCCGATCCGATATTGACAAAATCCCTATGAACCGTTGTCTTGAGAACGCTAGTTGCATCCAATATCTCGGCGTGGATTTTCAGCGAGCATAGTCTTTCTAAGGTCCTATCTATCTATCTATCATTGCTGTGCGGTCTTATCGTTCGACTCGGAATTTCCAGCTTGAAATTGCTTAAGCCAATTGTAAACGGCCCCAATAGTCATAGAACACTGGCCGTAAACGATGTGAATCTCGTCTGCAGTGTCCTTTATTAAAGCAATCAAGCATAATATGCCACAAATGATTCTTTTGGCTCTCGACATTGAGCGGTGCAAAAACTTCAAAAACGACTTGGTCACCAATGTAATTTTCAAGAGCTCTGCGTCTAATGAAACGGATACCAAGATCTACTAAGAGATAAGCCTGCCTGTTTAGATAAATTAGACATTCATAGAGTGGCAAGAAAGAAACTTATGGAACACCCTAATATCTCCCATCTCTCTATAGTCAGACCATTAGTATATTATTACGTAAAGCGCCCAAGCATATTATTACGTAAGGCCACTATTCCAAGACGACTAGACGGCATAGACGACATAAGAAGAGCGCAGAAGCATTCGACATTGTGAAAGCAAAGTTTCGAGACGACCTCATTTCACAAAATGGTCCAGAACATCTGCCTGATCAGGCAAATTGACATTTCCAGAATACTTTATTTAAGTCCTTCGTTTGCGCTAACAAACTTACATTATTTAAGACAACGTAGGAAAGTATTCGACGTGTCATTGGTGTCATAAGACCAGCAATTTTGAAAAAGTGGTGAAAAACTTTGCGGATCGAGCATGCTTAGTGTCTGTTAAATTCGGTGATAATTTCGCAGAAATTGTTTTGAATACGAAATGGTATTGAATATTCAAAGGTCGATTCAAAAAGTACCTGGAATTTTTAAATTTCGCGGGTCTGGAGAGTCCGATTGTCAAAACTTTTATTGTGTTGGTATACATGCTCCTAAGGTATGATAAAATTTTCAGCCATATTCACTGTTTACTTTGTCTGTGGTAGTCGCTAAGGTTCGACGTGTTTTTATGAGCTCGGCGATTTTTGCCTGTTTGAACAAAGGAAGAATTGAAGAGTCAAAGAATTTGTATTAAATTTTGCGTAAAAAATGAAATAAAGTGTAACAAAGTGTGTGATATGTTACAAAAAGCCTATGGTGAGTCTACTATGAAAAAAAACAAGTGTTTACGAGTGGCATAAGCGTTTCCAAGATGGCCGCAAAGACGTTGAAGGTGACGAGCGCTCCGGTCGACCCAGCACGTCAATAATCGATGAAAATGTGGAAAAATTGTTATAAATGATCGCCGAATAACAATTAGAGAAGTTGCTGATGAAGTTGGCATATCAATTGGCTCATGTCATAACATTTTTTCAAAAGTTTTGGGCATGAAACGAGTAGTAGCAAAATTCATTCCAAAATTGCTGAATTTTGACCAAAAAAACAATCGCATGAAAATCGCGCAGGAGCTGTTAAATGACGTCAACGACGATCCAAGTTTGCTTGAAAGGGTCATAACTGGTGATGAAACATGGGTGTACGGTTATGATGTCGAAACCAAAGCACAATCGTCCACCTGGAAGCATTCAACGTCACCAAGAGCGAAAAAAGCACGTCAAGTTCGATCAAATGTCAAGGTTTTACTTACTGTTTTCTTCGATTATAATGGCATTGTACATCAAGAGTTCTTACCACAAGGTCGTACGGTTAATAAGGAGTATTACCTTGAAGTTATGCGACGTTTGCGTGAAGCAATCCGAAAAAAACGCCCCGATTTATCGAAAAAGAATTCATGGCTTTTGCACCACGATAACGCACCTGCTCACTCGTCGTTGCTTGTTCGTAATTTTTTGGCCAAAAACAATACCGTAGTCATGCCCCAACCTCCATATTCACCAGATATGGCTCCGTGTGACTTTTTTCTGTTCCCAAAGTTGAAGAGACCCATGAAAGGACGGCGTTTTTCCTCGATTGAAGAAATAAAGGCCGAATCGCTGAGAGTGCTCAAGGACATACCAAAAAGTGAATATCAAAAGTGCTTCGAAGATTGGAAAAAACGCTGGCATAAGTGTATTATAACTGGGGGGGACTACTTTGAAGGGGACCACATTGATGTAGACGAATAAATAAATATTTTTTTGAAAATAACGAAAATTCCGGATACTTTTTGAACAGACCTCGTACTTTCAATTTAAAAAAAAATTATGCACAATCTTAATAGTTTTGAATGTTTCAAAAAACACATTTCTGACATTTAACCTTTTTTTTATCAAATCCTTCTTTATAATTTTTTCTGTAGGAAAGATAGTTGATCATCATGAATATTCTTTTCTACAGGACAATATTAAACTGAAACTTTAGTAGAGAAGCTTCAGAAGTTCACTGTAAATCCATTAATTTTTCTTTCAAATTTGTGCCTTATGGTGGAATTGTGTCTTTTAAATACTGGTATCCTTAGTTTTTAGCTAAAATTGTGTATCTACCATCCTTTACAGTCTATCGTTGTTGTGTTTGAATTGAATAAACAATTGATTAACAAAGTAGTATTTTCCTTTATTGACTGTCTGTACTATGAAACCTATACTTTACCACTCAAAGAAGAACCACCCAAGCATATCCCGTTCTCGTTGCGTTAAATATCTCCTTCATAATCTTTTGCATTTTTCAGAGCCAGCACATCATCCTCTCTATCTTCATCCCATCTTTAAAGTTCACACTAATATTGAGCATTGACATATTTTATAGCTATTTCACCCTCAAGCGCCATAAATTATACTCATCGTTGTGCAGCATCCACTTAAGTGTAAAAGTCACAACCGCTAGTTTATTCCTTTCTTTTCTTAATTAACGAAAGGAAATGATAAGGCATCCGAAGGAGCGCGGCCGTTTTGTTGAAGGAAGTGTCATCTTGTGTCGACACTAAACACCGACACTTTCGGAATTAATAGCGTGCGAATTTTGCTAATGATGACTTTATGAGATACTTCGTAGTAATTCAAGAGGAAGGAGCGCCTTGTTTAGTTCTGAAGTATTCGGGATGAGACATTGTGTTCGGGCATCATTTCAGAGTCGATCTTAAATTTTAATTACTCGATAATTTATTAGTTTGGTTTGCGGACCAGGCAGTTTTGTTAGAAAAATCAAATTTTCATAATAAGTTGATGGCACTTTCGGAGTCCTCTAGCAGTTGCTGAACAATTTCACAGGTCCAAGATACTTGCATGAACTATCAACCCAACCAATGGGATCCTATCTTTCTATCTAGCATTCTCCCAACACAGAATTCCAATTAAAAAGTCTGCGTACCTAATCGTCACTCGCATTAACGACAACAAAACGGAAATCCTTGAAAATTCGACACCTTAACAATTCCAACCGAAACGAAATTAACAAATTTCCCCATGAATGACGAAAGTTTTATGATCCTGATTAGTACAACTTTAGAATACGAAGAAGATGATCGGGAAGTGAGAAAGTTGCTTTCAGGCTTGTGTGCGATGCCGACTCCACGCCTTATTATCTAGAAAATCCAAAATACCCGCCAACATTAAAGTGAAATTGGGAAAAGGAAAAGATACAACTAACTGTACTATACTCGTAGCGAAACGGAAACGACTGGAAGCCATTAAGCAATTGAGTCAGTCTTTACAAGTTAGAATGGAAAGCGGACTTGCTCGAATGATACAGCCAAAGTGTGAGGGAGTCAAGGAAATTATTGCACGCTTATTAGACGGAGGTGGATAAAATTGACTTCTATTTAATTATGGGATGTAAATGAAAGTTTTAATGAGATACAGATTTTCCGAAATAGGTTTCGAGCGGCTAAATAATTGTGTCGTTGATGGGTTCTTTTAATTTGTTCTGCTTTTGATGTGATTATAAACTTTTCGGATTCGGTGTGGGTAGGACCAATCCTGCAGGGAAACAGAACGAGATACGAATTGATTGTGAGAAATCTATGAAACTGCGTCAGAATGAAAAGAAAATTCAGAATAAATATCTTATACAAAATAATTAATATTAATATTAGGGGCCCATTTGAAAATTTATTTTGTTCATGAAGTCTTTTAATAGTATTTCGACTCTTAAGCTGGTTTTGTATAATTTCAAATGCGTGAAAGTTTTCTATTTTTGTTATGGGAACAAATTTCTAAACGAACGCAAAACACGGAAATGCCCCCAAAGGCATCACTTCATTTCGCACTTCATATCGAAGAATTTTGTTCTCTGTGATGATCAAGGTGCATGACTATCTGCAATTAAGAAACTATTGCGTAAATACGTAAGACATTGATTCTAATTAAATTTAAAAAAAAATTGAAATAAAACTCTGAAATACATAACAAAAAGATTACGTAACAATATCAACAACAGGACAACAACTAAGTACAAACAACACGATGTTGCTAATCATGGCGACCACGGGCACAGACATTTATTTGGCAGTGGTCTTTGGGTCCCGCCAAGGATCACTTTCTGAGGTCAGCCTCGCTCAGGCTGTTGGGTTTCTTGCGGGAAAGATACCAGCAGTGATCCTGGACCATCTACACATATTACCTATATAATTGCCTTACGAGGATAGGAGGAGAGAGAATAAAGGAGGAGAAGACAAAACCAATTTTTTTTTTAGCAATTCATTATGAAGTTATTCATTATTGAGAAAGCAAAACATGATTTTATGAATAAGAAAGGAATAAAAAAGGAAACAAGAAGTTGTAATGGCTTACATACCTACTTATACATGTTTTTCTTTAATTTATCTTTCTTTGAACCGATAAGGATCAATTTAATGGTTAAATTGCATTTGAAAATGCTCAAAAACCCTTTAAAAAAATTTTTTTGTTAACCAGAGTAACTCCAGCCTGCCTAACACCTCGTCCTGATTGTTACGTTCAAAACAATGAGAAAGCCTACCACTTCCATTGCAATTTCATTCAATCTCTGAATATCATCAGTGAGAATAGCAAACAATTATAATTTGTTGACGCCAGGACTGATACAACCGCATTCAGTAATGATATATCGAATATCAACTAGGGAATATTTAAAACGAGTACATTTTTAATTTTATAAAATGAATAAACACTTATTTAACTAAAAAAGAAATAATTAAAAAAAAATATTAATCAAAAAACAAAATATAAAAATTTTAAGCACTTATAATTGCTTCTCCCATTAATTTTCTTATTCCCATATATTTCTTTTCCTTTTTTAATGTCGGTTAGTTTGTTGTCAAGTTTTCCAAATTTTATATGTTGGGTGGTTGCATTGAAACTGTCGGTTTAGGGATGACTCATCTGTGTACCTCTTTATTCCAGGATTCCAGGAAAATGACCTGACATTCTCCTGGAATCCTTATACCTACCTGAAAAGGGATGTCAGCGGCCATTATAATCGAGTGTGATTCAAATGTATTCAGTCTTTTGGAAAATATTGAAGTGTAAAGATGGTTAGTGACAATCTAAAAGTAAAGTGTGCTCTCTACTACGAGTTCAAATTACAGACAAATGCAGCAATGGCTGCCCGAAGGATATGTGACGCGTTTGGAGACGATATTGTGTCAGAACGTACAGCTCAAAGATGGTTTGCCCGCCTTGAAGACGATGATCGTCCCGGAGCGATGTTTCCGATAAATGACACATGGAGCTTCTTGCCGACGTAGAGAACAACCCGCGCCAAACTTTGCCGAATTAAGCGTAAAGTTCGACGTTGACAAAAGCACCATTAGTCGCCATTTTTGACGTCTGGGTAGAAACAACAAAAGGTAGCGTATAGGGATTTGTACTTCGCTGTTGTTGCGCAACGAATGGGAGGCGTTTTTGAATCAAGTGATTACGTGCGATGAAAAATGGATAATGTATGACAATAGCTGACGGCCGTATCAATGGTTATCGCCAGACGACTCTCCTGTAACTATCCCAAAGCCAAGCCTACATCAGTGGAAGATCTTGTTGTGTGTATGGTGGCATCACACAAGCATCGTGTGGTATGGACTGTTAGAACCTGGCCAAAGTATTAGAGCTGAAGTGTACAGCGAGCAATTCAGATAAGTTCATTAGGAATTACGACGTTCTTCTTCTTATTCCTTCAGGATAACGCACGACCACATGCAGCGCCATTCACCTGGGACACCATAAAGGAAATTCGCTGGGAAACTTTACCACATCCACCATATTCTTCCGACATTTCGCCATCAGATTTTCACCTTTTCTGGGCGATGGATAACTTCATGCGAGGACGACTATTCACCAACCGAGAGGACTTAGAAATAGCATTACGAAATTTCTTCGATCGGCGAGGCAGAGACTTTTATAAAACAAGAATATATATTGTTTACCATCACGTTGGCAAAAAAATTTCATAGATGCCAATGGTACCTAACTATTTTCATGATTAAATATATTACCATTCATTTAAAAAAATTTCCATATTTTACGATGTCCATAACCGACAATTTCAATGCAACTACACAATAGTTTTTTTCATGCCTGGTCCCTTTCCGAAAGTTTCATCGTTTAAATTCAGTGCCCGCTCATTTTTCACAAACAAAAATCTCGTTTATCGCCACACTGGAAAATATATTCACACTCCCGGCATCTCATGCACGGAATCCATCCCCATCGACGGATTCCTCGCTCCACCCTTAAACCACGTGCCAATCGACGCCATTTGAACTAGTTCTAGACGTCATAATGACGCCAAAGTTTAAAAAATATAAGAAGTGGTCTTCTGAGGTTTACGTTATTATAACGTCAAGAACTAGTTCAAACTGCGTCGTCCACCCCAGGCATAACGTAAAAACACTGTCAATATGTGGCTTTATTGACAACAGTTCTTTTTTCACAGATATAAACATTTCTCCTCTTGGTCAAGCACAACCTCCTCACAGCAGATTGAAGATGAAATTAGTTGGCCTGAAGAAGATAAACTCACCAAAAATGTTGAAAAAGATTCAAAGGTTGTCAATAAAATTTCCTACGAAGCTACTTGATGTGCTCTATAACAAATATTAAGCATCTTCGTCGATCTCAACACGTACGTCTCTAGACGTAATCATTTCATAGATTTTCAAGTATTGCTGTTGGCATAATTCAATACTCTTAAACTATATGATTTTCGAAAATTTTGAATTGTGTACTAGCTATTTGAGGTGAATATTAGGCATAAGCGTTATGGGGAAAAGGTGAAGACGAAATGACAGATGAGAGAAATGAGTGAAAGTGGAATAAATAAGTAAGAAATGACGCCAACATTCGTACACTACTACGTAGAAAAATATGAAAGGAGTGAGAATGGAAATAATGTGTCCAGTAATTCATTAACCAAGGCATCAACCTGGTCTTCGCGGAAAATGGAAAGCGAACCAAAACCTCACAAACATTTTATTTATTTTAGCTCGTACCAGACAATGATTCCTCCTGAATTCAATGGAACATTGTGGATCACGGTCCACATCGTACGGGCAATTGGTTGTTCCTGCGAAGTCGGTTGCTTGATTTCCAATGCTCGTCTTTGATAGGTCCAATGTTCACAAACATTTTCAAATCGTACGTTGAGGCATTTAAAGGATTTTCCCCCTTTGATTTCACTCGAGTTTCGATTTGATTATTCGATCGATTGGTAATTATTTTCCTGAAGTCGTATTGTTCCTTTGCAATGACTATATACAGAACAATGTTCCGATTTATCTATGCTTTTCTTTACAGAGTAACATTGTTGCTTTGCAGACCTCATTTTGTTATACCTCGAATATATAAGCTGGTCTCTCCTTCGAATTCAGTCGTATTATTCGATATTGGTGCTTAGTATTTTTTTCTAAAAGAAAATGAGAGTGTCTGTTCTGCGGTATACCTCCCGCATTTTGCTAGTTCTTTTGGGAGTAGTTTCTGTTGCTTCCTTGTCATTAGCTCTAAGCTTCATACCGGATACATATCTTAGATCGATGGCTGAGTCATGGGGGCCCAGAAAACATCGAAAGAACTGATCGTGGAAATTCCAGCTGCTACGAAGAAATGTCCGTTAGGAATACGTCCTTATTTCTGCAACTTTTAATCCACCTTCTGGAAACTTCATTTGCGAAACGATAGATCACATGTCGAACGTCTTTGATAATACTTTCGTCATCAATACTAACACAGAGATGACATACAGGGTCTGTATAATAAGTAACCGGACTGAGCCTGCCCCGCGCCGTCAAAGCGTCTGCTAACCGGTATCTGGTGCTGCAGTTGTGGTGGGGGGCTGGAGAAAGGGAACCGCGCTGCAGCAGTTGCCTCCAAGCGCTTGGAGAGATAGCATCGAGCGAGAGCGGAGTGCGTGTTCAGTTATGTCGTCGGAGTGAAAATGGAGCTTACGATCGAGCAACGTGTTAGCATCAAATTTTGTGTCAAACTCAAGAAAACGGCCGCGGAAACTCTTCAAATGATTCGAGAGGCTTACAGTGAGGATGTTCTGTCCAGAACTCAAATGTTTCAGTGGCACAGAAATTTCCGGGAGGGCCGCGATGACGTCCATGACCGAAAAAAGCGCGCATGAGCAAATTGAAGGTGAAGTCGATGCTCATTGCTCTTTGACGTGAATGGCATTGTTCACAAAGAGTATGTGCCACCCGGCCAAACTGTAAACGGCCAGTACTACAGAGAGGTGCTCCGTCGACTAACCGCCCGGTTTCGCCGAGTCCGTCTGGAGATTGCCGATTCGTGGATCCTCCATCACGATAATGCTCCGTCGCACATTCGAGGTTGTCCAAACAGTCGAGGGCAACGTTGCCACAGCCTCCTTACAGCCCGGATATAGCACCAGCGGACTTCTTTCTGTTCCCCAAGATCAAGAGACACCTTAAGGGGACGCGGTTTGGGACTCTGGAAAACGTTCAACGTGCTACGACGAGGGCTCTAGACAGCATCGAGGTTGCCGACTTCCAGGGAGCGTTCGGGATTTGGAAAATCCGGTATCAGCGTGTTATCGACTCCAATGGGGACTACTTTGAAGATTTCTAAAGAAAAATTGTACATATTTTGCCAATAGAAAATTTCCTGAGGTCAGTCCGGTTACTTATTATACAGACCCTGTATAACACTTTCACAACATTTGATATCCATACAAAATAAGCTTTACCAAGAGGTACATACTTGTACGTACATAAGTTCCATTGTTGAATTCCTCGAAAGTGCACTATGCATGTTAACATGGTTTTATCATACTTCAACCCCCACTACTGATTAATCAAACTCCAAATCAAGGAGGCGTTAGATCTCAAGTCTATGTTTGCTCATGTCGTGGGGAAGCCAATTTTCAAAAACACGATTCAGAGTTTCGAAAAATAGGCTTTGACCAGGCTTTCCTACTAAAATAGGTGCATGGAAAATGCGACCTCTATTTAATGCACTCGATTCAAACTTCGCTCATTGATTCAAAAAGGATACAATAAAAACTCACAAGAAAATCAACAATTATGCAAATGAAGAAGAGAGAAAAAATCATGCTCTGATTGATTTCGTTTTTTTAATTCGACGAGGATCATAATAGACATAAAGAAGGGAAAGTAACAGCAGATTCTTGTTTGCTTTCTCCGAGGTCCTGTCTCCATTAAACTCCTAATTTTTATTATAACATACGAATTCAAAACGAAATTATAATCCACTTTCGATAGAATCAATCACGTTTGAAAACGCGCAAACTGCATTAACTACAATGTGTATAAATTTCGTCAAAGTACTCCGCAAATTACGTGCTTTGCTAAATTGATTCATTAATTCGATAGCCATCATTAAGCAAATACGCATCAACATCAAAGCCATTCAAATCTTTTAAACATGTCAATTATATTGACTCATTAGGCGCACACTAAATTATGCATGTGGGGTACTTGCAATCATCGCATGGCCAGTCGCCACACAGTAAGTGCATGGGGGGACACACACATGTGATGCATACGCGGATGGAGTATAGAGAGCACTCGTCATTATGTCTGACATACTCATCCCAAAAACTAGATGCATCGCAGCTACTATACGAGACATTGCAAATGGATTTACTTCCAACGCTTCATGTGGGAAGAGTGGCCAATGGAGTTGGTAAATTCGCCATTACATCTGACTGTGAGTACGCCGATGTCGAAAGTGTCCTGGTTTGTTGCGGAGAAATGAACTCTATCAGTTTTTATACGTATATGACTGCCACTCATCAATCTATCCTTGCTGATGCTCTCAAGGATGAGCATGTGCCACATAGAGATTTCGACATTTCGCCTTCCCACCACGACTCTGCATATGCTCCCGCGCGTGCAGGAGCAACCAGACATCCTCCCAATGATGGAATGGCTAAAGATTGGGGAGTAGTGTGTATCTATGACAACCACAAACAATGGATTCATTTATTCAGATGAAGGCGGAGCTGGCCAGATCCTGTGTACCCGCGATAAGCGATTTGTGTTTACACAGCCAAAAACTTTTGCCAATGTTGATACTATTTCCCTTTGGCTCAAATGCGTGAATCCGCTGGGGGTAGGGGGAAGAATTTGCGACGACTGGATAAGGTGATGACAGGAATGTGGTGTGAGCAAATGCAGACCTTCTACCATCATAAAAGGATATAGCCATGGAACGGATTTGACTTGCAATTGGAAGCTTGAATTTAGAGAGTTCTTTCCAAATAACCATTAAGAGAGTCCTGGCTACAATACTCAATTGCAGTTTAAAGGGTCACAATTACCGTACAAAATCAATAGGAATGATTTTCAGCGCTCACATAGTTTCAAGGTCCTTAATATTTGACAAAGAATAAACCCACGAAAGCTTCTTTGCTTACCCAATTAAAGGTTCCGTTGTTGCCTCGTTGATTTGCATGCAAGTAAACATAGAGAAAGTCCTTCATCATCATATACTCAACAAGGAGTGTATACTGCGTACATAGAGTTGCGGTTGACGCTCAGGTGTGTCAGTTCTCTACGATACATATCATATGCAGATTCTGATGATGAGAAATTCATACACATCGAATCTACCAGTATGGCATTATACATAATATTTTAGGTGATAAGTAATTAGTAGGATAATTAGTTGGCTGGCAAAGTATATTGACCGGGATGGTTAGCTGTAGCACATTCTGCATACTATCAGCAGGATGCGTTGGAGAGGGCTCATTTGAGTATTGAAATTGCCTGGCATATTGGCTCCACTTGATGCTTGCCTGGCTTCGTGAATTTGCGTCCAATTATTTTGTGGATTATTTGGTTTGTGATGGATTTCATGTTGTGCCTGTTAATGGCTAATTAGTCTGAAACACCTCTTATCACATTATTGATACGGTGATAATTATTGGCCATTAATTCAAAACGGCGATAGCAATTATAAATTTTGCAATTATATTTTTCATTCGCTGGAAATTAGCTTTCAAACGAAACTTATTTAGTTATTTTATTGATGACAAAAGCATTTTAATTCACTTGTTATTTCGCTAAGCAAATGGTTTTATTTGAATTTTCATTGAAAAATCATTAAAAATGAGACCAACATATTTATTTGCACTTATTTGATTTAATTGGCAGGTACAGAAGGATGGAAGGAAACAATTGGTCGTGATTGGTGAAATCCTTTGTGAAACTATTACGTGACAAATTCTCGCACAATGGTTTGAAATCAAATTGTTTGAGATATGTAAAGAAAAGGAGAAAAGCCCAAAAATAAACATATAATAAAAATTATTATCACTATCTACAAAGGAAAAATCCCAACCAGATGAGGTGAGCATCTGGGAAGGCTTAACAACCCAGATGTTGGGTTTTCCCAGGTCCTCAGCCTCACAAAGAACTAAATACGTCGTTTTATGGCGGGCTTTTCCATACTCTACAACAACACGTGAGACACTCGTTCCAATAGAGTTTCTCCAACCAATCACGAGACCGACTCTTCTCTAGAACTTCTATCTCTCTACGGACTTTGGGACCTTTCCGCCATCGTTCTACCAGTCAGTCTTCTTGTGGCTCTCCTTAGAGACATACCTTCGCGCATAAAGGATCGTGATTATTTGTCTATAAGTGACTATCATCCTCGCTGGGGACGTTGAAGGACGATCTCCCTCGCTGGAGTTATAGAGATTTTTCACCCTAGCTGGTGACGTGTAGAGAGGATCACTCTAGCTGGTGATCAGTGTTGATATCACCCTCGCTGCTGATTTGAGGAAATCTCACCCACGCTGGCGACTGTTAGCTCATTCCACCCTAGCTTTTGGACCCAGATTTTCACTAGGTAACATATCAACTTACCGTAGAGTAGCGGTGGATCAAACTTGTGGGGACAGACGTCCACCATCAACACCGTCTGGCTGAAACTTCTCATCACCTTTCAGCTGATAACCATCGAGAAAGAAAACTGTGATCATAAATTTTTAAATAAACATTCAAAGTTGAAACATTATAAACAAAACTTGTAAACCTGTGTGCAGTCCATTTTGTTGGTTTTTTTTTTATAACCAACCTTTTTCAAACACAAATCATTGCATCAAATTATGCGGCAACAAACCAGTAAGCAATATGTGGCAGTAAAAAAGTTACTACGGCGAGTATCACGCTTTGAGTTTAAATTAGAACATCGCGTGCAGGTTCCCATTACAGAACAACACCTTAATCGAGCTTTAATGGAAGATCAATAAGAATTTTAATTGAAGTTTATTCTATGGACCAAATATGAATTCCTGACTTAGCATTTAAAAGTAAATTAAGTTTTCTATTCTGATATGCGCGCGAAAAATGGATACAGCAATTTCATCCTGTTGAAGAAAATCGCTTCTATGTCAATTTTTCCTGATCCTCTACTAAAAACATCTGCCTAAACTTCAGAGTGAACAAGAAGAACAATTCCACTGCATTTAATAGTAGACGTCTTTTACTCCTGATTGGTTCATAAACTTTAACTTTTATACGACGGAGACTGACAAACCTAAGGGAACCCTGTTTACTGTCATCCTGATATAGTAGGGGAACTCATCGAATTTTTCACCAATATTATTTTAACTATCAAACGCAACACATTCGATAAATTTAATCTCAAAAGTTCTTCACTTTCTCATCCTAGCAAAGTTCCATTCTTACCCTATAGAATGCAACCTTGCGCCATCCCAGATGTTCATGTCAGTTCTTTTCCATTCCCTAATGCCTTCACTTGCCAGCTAGGCGGCTCACACAAATTCTGTGATTGTATCAATGGTGAGACGTTCAACCTTTTAGGCCGTACTGTTGAGGAGCGAGATCGCTCATCGTGTCCTTTTCTTTTGAGCTTCTCAAGCATCTGTCTAGTGACTTGCAACATGCATAAGGACCGAATTACGGTGGAATTCTGCAAAGGAATCCACTGCTCGACGCATGTCTAGGCATTTGAAGTCGGTCCTTCCTTGACCCAAGGAGGACCTCTAGTCCCGTAGTCGCTAGGTATTCAAATTATGTTGCTTAATTCCACTCCAAGAGCTTGAGATTAGGACTCAGAGCGAGAATGATGTCTTATATTTAGAAACAAAGGTGGAAAGAGCTTCCATCAGGTGCCAACTCACAAGCCAGGACGCGTCGATTGGCACTACCGGCTAGGTGGATGTCGTCTGGTTATTTTTACTTGTTATGATTATTGCTTTCAGTTTGAACTTATCCTATTTTCCAAATTGGCTTCGGTTACCTTTATCAGTTTCAGAAGTCTTTGGTAGATTACTTTTTCCATTTTCACTTCAACATTGTAAGTGATGTATACCCTTGCCAAGCTAACTCAGCGAGGACTCATGGGTGCGGATGTTCTGATCAAATTTATCAAATAACTCGAAAGTGAATTTTATATTTGGAAACAAATTTAAAAACCAGTTCGCGTTCGAAACGAGCTTGAGCTCTTTCCACTTTTGTTTCCAACTTACAATTTTGTAAGTGAAAATGGAAAAAATGATCTACCTAAGACTCCTGAAATTGAGAATAATTCGTTTTACGCTTTCCTTCCTATTCTTCATGGTTATGCTGAGAACATCCTCATTGTTTCCAAGAAGATCACGTTTATCCGACAGTTAGTAAAAGTCCTAAAGCCATTTAAAAATCTAATAAAATTGTGTGATTTAAATAAAATTAACGTAAAATTGTAAAAGTGTAAAATTAACGTAGAAATTCTTGAAAGTGCTGACAAAGGCCCACATTTTTCGTGAATTTATTTCAAATTAATATTTTTCATAAAAATACGACGCGGCTGATAAGTTATATTTGTATTATGATTGAAGAATATTATTTTACTACCACTGGCGCATCCGTTGTCGTATTGTGCTCCGTAGAGCCTTGTCGTTATTCCTTTGCGGGCGTGATTTCGGAAGCGCGAGTAATCTTCAGATCATTCACGATCGATACAATTGCAGCTCCAATGAATCAAATACTCTCGAGGGAAGGCCAAAACATGATATAAAATTTTTTATATGTACCGAAAATTCACCTGAATAAATCATCTTAAAAACTTTTAAGTAAGATATCCTTTCTGCCTCGATCATATCCGTAAATAAAAAGTTTTCCCCCCTGCATAATAAATTAAATTCAAACGTAACATATATTCACACGTATGTAAATTCAACGAGAATTACCCTTATACAAAGAAACATTCAATTTAAATAACATACACCCAGCACGAGATCCTTTTTAATTCACTGCCAATAAATCAATCATTATTTTGAAATCTTAAACTCTACCATTTCACATGCACTCTACCCTATCCAATACATTATTACATTTACAAACCACAAGACGGCAAACTATCACATATGTTCGTTCTCCATCCGATCGACCGAAAAATAACATCAAAGAATTTAATCCTTCACTGATAAAACCCAGAAAAATGTGCAAGGCGTGCTGCATTTTAACGCATTGATTAACACAACATTCTCACCTTTTAATGTAATTTAAGCAATTTATCAAACTAATTACCAGCCATTCATCATAATCCTGTTGACATTATAAAGCTAGACTAGAAAAGACAGTGCCCGAAAGATACTGCATCCCATGCCATTAGGCATCCTGGTGATATTTTATGTTGAATGACGGTTTTTTTATGTCCATGCTTCTCTTTTTATTTTGTGGACTCGATGAAATAAAAATTTGAAAAACAACTTAAACCGGTGCTACACTGCTCTTTGCAAGCATTTTTCAAAATTGAAAATTGAAAACAGGGAGACTTTCAATTATAAACGAATGACTCCTCCCCGAACTGAATGTGTTTCTTTTTTTTTTACAAGTTGCACAAAAATTCAATTAAGGATAGTGTGATTGGAAAAAAGTTAGCCTGGGAACATGAGGTGAACTGGACCTGAAATAACTAGCGAACTAGCTAACTAAATAGTCGCTGTTTCATCGATGGACATTTTGAAATTGGATATCGACATATTCAGGACATTTGTGCCGCTGGTTGGAAATTTTTCCAGTGAATTCACCATATGTTTGGTAGCGCTTGATTTGTTGGGATAATAGTATTTACAGTAGTCTAATTCCAGAAATAGATTTTGTTCTTTTTTTTATGTTGGAAAATTATCAATTTTCACCTCGGCCAAATGTACAACACACAACAAGGAAAAGCTGAAATTCGGGAAAACATAATTATCCACATCTGCTGGTTGGTAAATCTGTTGCACTATCAAGAGCAACCCCGCAACACAGAAGCAACGATTTCTCCAAACACAAAAAACCAACTACCTTAAACACGCAATTAATAAGCAGGACATGATCAACTCTAGTAAACGTTTAATTTTAAAACCCAACATACCAGCAAACTGTGCAATTATTTAATCGAAGTCCCTTGATAATTTGTTCCACGTTAAGTGATGTTTAACACAAGGGTTGACTGCACCCTGGAGGGCTTGATATCAAAACCCGAACCCAAACACATCCAACTATGCATATGTTCAACAAAATATCCTCCCTTCTGCCTTGCACTTTTTAAATAATTTATCGCTGACATTCGTCATAGCAGGACCCTCTCGACTGCACCGAGTCGCAGTGAACAATCGGAGAAATGTAACCTCTTGCATTTATATGGAAATTAAATGAAGTGGCAGGATTCAAATTTTTCAAAATATTTCCATTAGTATCACAACAAATAAATTATCCTTTTTTTATTTTCATTGTTAAAGTTTGAAATTTTTCTGCCAACAGCCAAACACATAAATCGAAATGACTCAGATGAAAACAAACTCGATCAAAAGGATAAAATTTGTGAAGAGCACAAGCAATGCGAGAGGAAGCTTTACCAAAAACGAATTATATTTGCTGTTTGCGTCCAATTTGAAGGGTACTTAACCCTTTACCAATGTGTCTACTCGTATGTGTTTGCGTGCGTGTGGGCTATGATTGAGTTGAGTGCTAGTAGCGAATTTCAATGCATTCTAGCCGAATTATATGATAGCTCCAGGATAACGATGTTTCCATCCAAATCAAGTATGCATACACACTTATCACAAAAATTGAACTGAAATCGCCGAAATGATGTTGACATATCCCCAGATTTATCTGGGACATTGAGCTGGTGTGGTTTTGTTATCCTGCACTTTGAAATCAATCTCCGGGTTTGAAATCAGTTGGGATTTTTTTTTTTTGGAGTTTTTCAGGTGGAGTAGAGTAAATATTGATAGTGGTCGGTCGATATGTAAAGGATTCATTACAAAACATTTTACTTGGAATCGTTTTTCTCGTTGAATGAAATCGTGATTGAAAAGATGGAAGCCTATTATCACATTTCAATGCGGAACAAATTGATTTCTTCTCTGAATCCTGGAATTTGGTCAATTTATTTTGGGTTTATTATCGAGGAGAGATATTTGATTTCGAAATCTTCGTAAGGATCACACTTTAAGGAAATGAGTGAGGGGGACGATTCTACTTTTTCTCATTATCTGATTATTTATGATTTTGAATATTTTCGTTTTAAAAGGAAGCCTATTATTTGGAAATCAACCATCTTCAGTTGCACTTCTTCACTGCAGTTTTTTCAGGCACATGTCAAACTAGATACTGCACCGAGTAGGCGTATGGATGATATGGCCATGGTCATGATATTAGTCTAGCGCTACAAAAAACAGAGGAACTCATATTGGCCAAGAAGCGGGTCCTTTGTGTTATTGCTGTCCAGGCGGGAGAAACGACCAATAGTTAAAGGGATCAATAAAATACATTGGCTTGATGATTGACTCAAAGATGACCTTCTTTGATCAAGTCGGGGCCTCAGCGGATGAGCGGCTTCTGCGGGAATGTAACCCTATGGCTAACACTGTCGCCAACTCAGTCATCCTATGGCCAACACTGGGTTCCACCATCGAGCAAAAACGCTAAAGAAAAGTGAGAACTTTATACGGCTTTGGAGTCTGGGGTGACGCCCTTATTAGCGTCGTACTTAGAGGGTCCTGCACATATATAGAGGCAAGAAGTTTTGCAGATAGCAGCCGCATACCGCATTGTCCCTGAGCCGGATGTGCTAGAGACCGCGTGAGTGGCCGCTATAGTGCTACTTACTGAAGAAAGACAGCGAGTGTACTCACGTAGGGGTAGTCGGAAAGAGAAATTGTTACTTGAGAGATAACAATGCGGACTCTAACTTAGAAGGAAGAAGGTGGGCCGCATGACTGGGCCGCAAAAACATGGCGAGACTGATAACTACCTGACATAACTAATAAGTGGGCTCTGCTGCACTTCAGTCTTACCTCCATAAGATGAGAATGTTACCGCCCCTCTTTGCTTGTTCTGACCGAGGACAGCAGATGACACCTGGTATACGTTCTTTGCATGCGAAAGACGAATGCGGAAGACGAACCAGGCTCCGTTTGCATGTCGCCGAGTTAATAGGGGTGCTCTCGCCAGAAAACATAACGGGAAAGATGTTGACATCCAAATTCAATTGAAGCTACGTGTCAAATTACGTGCAAATGATTCTTCCAATAAAGAAGTTCACCATCAGTGGTATGGCGGTGCACAAGGAAATCTTGCAGACAATAAGCCCTCTTCCTTGTATCCGTCAATAGGTTTCATCTCGCAATCATAAAAAAATTAAATATTTTCTATGGTTTTATATTTCAATGTATTTCAACTAAGACCCCTCCACTATCCCAAGATGCCTTACGAAAAATCATTGGAGCCAAAATAGATGGACATCAATGGAAAATCTGATAGAACAATTAGTCGTGCAGAACATTTCAATAACGAAAAATCTCCAAAGCAACAACGGGGCAAAGATTTCTGAATCTGCTGAAGGACTAACCCCTGGGAATGTTGTACAGATTCATAGACAATACAAATCTGATTTGATTTCAAGATAAGCAGATGTGACCAAAAGATTCATCATATCCAATTCATTCTTTAACATCCAACTTGCTTCGACTCCTCAATCGATCCCAGGCGTTCGATATCGGTTCGATATGATCTGCAGTAGTGGCTTTAATTGCCTTTGGGGGCTGGCTGCGACTGATTACAGATTGTGCCGACTGACTTTATTTGTCGCATATCCTTGACAGTCAACATTCATAAAAAATTTCACAAGGTAATGATCAAAACTACAACTACTCTTCGGTAAGGACTAGTGTCATGTATACTAGAAGACCTTTTTACAGAGTATCGAAAGCAATAGATCTAATTGAATATGTTCTTTGGGTGGAGTCATTTACTTTAGTGGATGCGCTTATGTCGAAAGCGTCTGGATGACATCGGTAAATTTCTGCTACACACAACCGCCATGTGGCGCTTGCCGGTGTCCTTTGACGTTTTATGAGTTATGTCATTTGTCACTTTGACAGCCAATGGTGTGATTGACATATTAGCGGCCAAGAAATCGAATAGTCTTTATGAAATAAAATCATGTGGCTTTTGATTCAGGTAATTGGCAACGAGTGAATTGTCTATGGATAAACAGATCATCATCACATAAACAACAATCAATTTTTTGGACTTCACACATGTTGCATTTACTCTATTTCGAGAGCATTTGTATATGAGAAGGTTATTTCTCGTTTAACCTTCATCAAAATCTCGGAAGTAACTACCATAGCAAGATGCACTGGCAGCCTGTCATCAGAAACATAAATCCAAATATCACCACCATCAATGTTAACCGAACCGAGAACATGCTACATAGGAGATCAGTGTCTTGAAGGATATGCTAATGATTACATGAAATCGGATATTAAACGACCAAAGTAAAGGATAGAGCTTGATTATTTTAAAGCAGGCTTGGTCTAGACTCTTCCACAGTTTTGTTAAATTAATTGAAATATAAAACGAATGATAAAGATTTCAGCCAGTTCATACCACGTCAGTTTTTGGACGTTCTCCTTGTGTTCTACCCTTCTGAAGCCACTTGATTAGTGCAGTATGTGTCATTCTTGGTGAAATGTGGAGTTGGCCAATCAATTGTGATCCTAGCAGTATTAGCCATGTTAGCGAAGGAACATCGTTGTCGAAATCATGTAAGCATTTTTCATTTTTGAACCCGTTCAACGACTTCTTCATGTCTGTGTCTTCCGTGTTCAGACGGAGGACACAGGAAGACGGAAGACCCCTCAACTTAAAACTCATATTTCCTGATGATATTTCTCGGAAAGTAAATACACCGGAACAATGGAAATAACACCTTCTGCCTGCATTGAATGCACGCCAGGTCTCCTCCTTCTAACGATGATTCCTCCAATATCAAAAAAAGTATACCCGAACCTTCATTTTGAAACTGTAAGTTCATGACTATGGCATGTTTATTTTCAATGTAAAAGAAAAGCCATAAAATTATTTAAAAAAGGGAAGAAGAACTGACCTCATCCGTTTGACATTTTATTGAATAGGCTATAGCCCCTCGTTAAACATAATACGAATGGTAATTTCTTTTACAAAGGATTAAAGCAATCCCGTAACTTGCACATAGTCCGTTTTGATAATAATTCCTGTTTTCAAAGATTAAACTATAATGGACAAAGCAAATACCTGTCATAACTTCGAATTTTCTAAAATAAAGAAATAAACTTACAAGCCTAAACCCCTGTAAAATTGCTTCGTTCCACCCAACTTCACATCTCTCACTCGGTTTTATTATATAATTAGCAAATTCATTAGAAAGTCACTGAGCCAAGTCAATTCCAATTAAGGAAGCGAAGAACGCAGAAAAAAATAAGAAGGAAAACTTTCTTCTCCATTTTCCAATTCGTTTTCCTGTAAGCCTAAAAATCGAAATTCGTAATCGTTAAATAAGAAAAATCCAACCCAAGAGAAACGGTAGACTTGTAAAAAGAGTTTCGCGTTTAGATCCTCTTCTACAAATCCATTGTTGTTGCTCCTTACTCCAAAGAATTTCGGAGCCTTTTTCTTTAACGCTCCCGGGCTGCTATATCGGAAGCGTTGCTTATCCAAAAAAAAAATCCTTTTGCAACAGCAAAAACCATGAAATCTTCTACGAGTATAAGCACAAATACCCAATGCCTGTCAGACGATCTGATAAATTGGACTCGGGCAACATTATGGGGTGTATTAGAATGGGTACTGGTGCGTCTCCTGTAACCATTTTTCTTTTTGTCGTGTCGTTTTTCCTGTCCTTCCATTGCTCTTAAGCGCTTAGCTATTTTGGCAAATCACCGGACAAATTTATCTCTCAATATCCTTCGTTTAAGAACTAATCGGTTCATAAGACGGCTCCTTGACTCCGAGACGCTACGGCTCTTTTGCTCCACTGGGATAACAAGGATGATACATCGGGCGACGGAGATTGGTGCAAGCTCATTCCATACAACACTGAACACTATTATATGCTCGAAATGTTGCTAAGGAATCGCTCTCCTGAATGTTTCAATTACACGCCTTCTTAAGCACGGCATATCCTAAATTGGTGTCCCCGAGATTTTCATCGAAGGACATTACGTACATAGTTAACTGGAACGAAGAAGCTAGGCGAGGATGAGTTTAAGGATATGGCAAGGGGGAAACAATATAATGTGAAATACATATAGTAGTATGGATAAGTCTTACCATCATTACGCGTGAACTACAAGTCAGTCCTTTCAGTACGGTTGCGAAAAAGGTAGAACGAATGGTCAAAACCCTTACATGAATGCATCATATACCTGCCATGCAGCAGGAGTCTAGCATAGCTCTATCTACTCACACCTTGCATATATCTATAGAGAACAAACATCCAAACAAACGTCATATGCTATAATAACTAAAACCAAAAAATTGAAAAACTAAAGGACATTATTCTAAAGGCGATAACGGCACCACTATCTCAGACATTATCCACGAGTGTGAAGTACAATGACAAACGAATTATTTCGGGGTGAATTTCAATGAATGTTGAATGTTCGAAACGATAAAATCGAATTTGGTTTATTGACGATGCAGGACAGGATCACAAAATTGAGATGTACCCAAACGAGTTTGTAATATTTTTCATTCGCAAACACTTCTGTAGGCTTATTACGTTGTAAATGGGAAATAGTGATGGATATGGGGTCAGGGGGTGAAAAAAAAATTAGGGATTATGACAATAAGTGAAGAAAGAGCGTTGTCAACTATCCAGAGAAGATGGATTAAACTGATTAAATGAATTAACGCAAGTTCAAAGAGCGTGAAATTAATAGTCACTGAAACAGAGTTTCGATTATATTTAGGGGTTTTTTTTTTGTCATGGGCAATTTCCATAAGTCCTTAATTTCGGTGCGAGCATATCGGCACATGTGAATATTGCACGATTATTTTTCACAAAATCCGTACAACGCGAAATGAAGACTTTTGCCAACGTGCTCTGCAAAAGGACGAATGATGATGACGGCAGACAACAAAGAAAATTAGTTGAAAATTGGATTAAAACTAATTTTGAAAGATGATTTGGTTGTAAAGTTTTCAAAACTATTATTAACTAATATTAACTTTATGATTCCTGTCCAGTGTATCACATATGATACATAAAACCATTGTATGAGAAGTTTTGTAGGTGGTTCTAAGAGGATTGATCAGCATTGCTATTTTTCATCAGCAGCAGCTGATTTAGATCACATTTGATATATGGACTTGGTATGGTTGGCACAAGGATTGCGTCATGTATCATATGAAGTACATTGGACAGGTTCATTTAATGTTGTTCTAATCTTTTGAGTTTCTAACTTATTTTTGCTTTTGAACCATTGTAGTTGACTACTACAGAGGGAAAATGCCACAAAAATATAACAATGGAAAAATTAGTTACTCCCTATGTCCTTTTTAAAGAAAAATTTCACCAAATGATAGGATTATTCTTCACTGTCCTCTATATTCCTTTATAGGACATAAAACGATTTCTCATATTTTCTATTAACAACAGAAAAAGCCAGTCTAGAGGTGGTATTAGAAGCACAGATGTCCCATGACCGACAGTTAGTATTAAGGAATAAATCGATTGCAGATTTTTTTTTGGTCATTTTTACTGAGCGAATCAAAATAATTTTGATACTAACCTTTTCCTTATATGTTTTAATCAAAAACGGAGCTAAACTTGGAGAAAAACTATACTTTCAAGCGATAATCCATAGAACATTCCTTTACAGGATCAACGTACCGTCCAGAGAACAGTCTTGAGAAATTCACAGACCCCCTGCGTCGAGTGCCTGAGTCTAGGGCCAAACCACAAGCAGATACACGCTGAGTTTAATCAGATCGAGTCTATTTTTCATCCGAATCAAGATGCTATGCTATTAGTGTGGAATATGAACCTTAACCGAATCATCCACAAATATATTGATGACCTTTGAGCAACGTGTACCCAAAAAGATATTCGTTGAGAGAACTGATAGGCGGCGATCAATGGGGAAGCCGAGGAAATGCTGGTCTGACTCTTCTGACGAAGACAATTCATTGCTTCTCGGAGTTCAAAATTGGAGGACGCGGTCAATGGACCGAGACAGTTGGAGGCACTGGTTGCAGGGAGCGAAGGCCCGAGAGGGGTTGTAGTGCTACGAAGAAGGAGAATATTAGCCCTCAATCGAATCTATCATGTTATCGAAGCAGGTTGTTTAGGAGCTTGTTCTTTGCCTTTTTGAGCGCCCAGACTTTCGAGAGTCTAAAGTCTTTTATTTCCAGCCGTTCGCAGTTTGATCTAGTTACTCTTCATTAAATTCAGTGGGCCAGAGTTCCCAATGGGTTAAATTTATCGCAAAACGGAATGGAATAAAGGGAATGTTCCATGTGTGCCTCAAGTGCCCTCAAGTTCTTCATCCAACTTTGTCCCTATTTATTTGTATTCTTTTCATGAACGCATGCTGCATTTTGTTTCTTATTTAGGGGCTTGGCGTCTCGTGGATCAAACTGTCTTTAATCCTAGCGTTGTTTGGATAATGAATTTGGGCATCAACCTCGGTAAAGTGAACGAATACGTTCTCGCTCGAGAGTTTAACTTCAGATCAGGGTCGTGCTCCAGGTAGATGTCACAAAGTAGTTGATGCTAAATCTGAATAATCTGATAGAGTACGAGACAGATTTGTGGTCAATGTTTCTCCTTAAAAGCTACTAGCTTAACTATAATGATGGTCACGGACTCTTTAGTGATTTTCTGGATGAAGGTCCCAATTGTCCTGAAATCTTTATCGTGCTCAAAATGCATTTGGAGTTTTTTTAAGGTTTTCGTAATTTAGTTGCCTCTTAACTCTCTGCAACATATAAAAAAAACATATATATAGTTTAAGGATACCACGTGCTTGAACTTTATATAATTGTATTATATTTTCCTTTTTACTCGATGGATAACAACACAATTTGGTGACAAACTTTTCATTGGTTGAAAAATTTCACTCGCATATTTTTTTTCAAAAATGTCAAAAGCGGATTATCATATGTGTTGGAAAATGATAACCCCCCTCAAATGAAAATGATTCAAATACGCAACACTTCGGGAGACACTACGGAGAAACTAAACGAAAACCTTTAAGCCAGTCACGATACATTCAAATTCGAAGTTGTTGACCAGAAACCGCAAAAAGCCTTCAAAACTTGAGCCAGAACAAATATCAAGTTATTATCCAAACGGTGGACTATCAGGGTCCGTCTTGACCTTTTTTGAAATTACTTGCTAACTTATTTTGGAATACAAATTTAATAACAATCGTTAATATACTAGGAAGAGTTTTAATATCCCCCCAAATATTTCACAACGTCGATTGGCAAACATACAAACCATCGAGTAAGGATCATTGTCCCCTACTTTTATTCACCAGAGGATTAAATGCATTACAAATTGCAGGTACTTTCAAGATTGTGCTATGCTGGTGACTTTCCGCGAACTAATACTACCAACTTGTACAGCAAAGACTTGAGGAAAACCCTTGTCTCAAAATGTATTGAGTATACAAACTAACCCCTCATATTTTCCCGCGACTACATCCGACCATCGCGACGATTTGTG
This sequence comes from Stratiomys singularior, assembly GCA_954870665.1. Classification (NCBI taxonomy): domain Eukaryota; kingdom Metazoa; phylum Arthropoda; class Insecta; order Diptera; family Stratiomyidae; genus Stratiomys; species Stratiomys singularior. The sequence continues at coordinate 7,551,319 of OX940877.1, forward strand.
TACCTTCTTGCTTTTTATTTACCTCAATTCAAAACTAATTTCAAAAGTCAACAAACCAATAATTCGAGTACATAAACATGCCATCATATAATTTAAAAGGTACCGCACCAGTCAAACATGCCCACTTCCTTGCGAACCCAATCCAATTTCTTAGTATCCTCTTTGTGTGGTGGTGGTGGTGCAAATAGAAGAAGTGGCGCAAGGATTTCAAATGGAGAAAATATGGAAAGTTGAGAGCTCAGCATGAACGTAAATGGAGGGGGATGGAAAGTTGAACAAGTGATGTTTGTCCAAATCAGGAGTAAGGACCAAGTACTTATCCATAATAATGCTAGAACAACCAGAAATTGGTCCAAGGAGTCGCTGATTTAAAATGATTTTACATTATTAAGTGTTTGTTTGTGAACGATCAAATGATTGCAGCGAACAAAGGAAAGCAATCATTTTAATTTGGGATTTTCGAGCATATAAGGATCAACATGTGAATGTGTAAGCTGAATCAATCGCTTGAGATACAAAATTTGCGCATTTGCGCTTGTATAAAAAATTCTAAATCGATCTGAAAATCCTTCAAGATTAGAAAATCATATTCAGTAGTCGATTTGTTTTTTCAAGAAATCGATTAATTTTTGTTTTAAATTGTTTTTAACGTTACCATCATTCATATTTAGTTGTTAATTTTTTATAAGAAATTATACAAACCGATTCACTGCAACAAAAATTTCAACTAATTTCACCAAAGGGACGCTAAATCAATTTGTTCCGTCATTAATCGCATCCACACTTTTGTTCTCATTTCTAACGATCGCTTTTATTAGGACCAATTTAGTTTATTGCTATCGAAATTGTATACGAATGGATGTCCCTCCTATTTCCATGCCCGTTCTCATGCACACAATACAGCTCATTGCATCCTGGTTGGTTGGTCGGTTATCCCTTAAATACTCAATTATAGAGATGTTAAACATTCACCATAAAAAGAATAAATCCCTGAGACTAATTCCATTATCCGTTTGAGAATGAGATGCTTGAAGAATCAGAAGAATGTAGTCCTGGTCTGGAATACTTGCAACATTCACATTTGCCAAGCTAGCACACTCAAGTGGAACGACATCTCTAATGGCTGTTATCTACCACGAAGCGTATAGAGGACCAGGCACACTAAGACAAGAGTGTATGTGTCCTTTAGCAAGAAGACCGGCTCGAACGAATTGATGTTTCGAGTTTATATTGACGCTGATATGGATGTAGAGGATGCTGGTAGAGATACTTTCACTAAACGAATTCGAATTGGAATGGAAAAACACATTTAAAAAGAGCAATGAAGAATTTAACGCTTCTTTAATCGAATGAAATTAAAAGGATATTAGAGAGTTGGTTGATGTTTGTTTAGCTGAATGGCTTTGTAATGTTTTTTTTATTTTTGATTGTGTTTTATTTTCTTTTGTTTCAGTTTCCGTTCCTTACAAGTGGCATATCTCCATTTTTTTCGTTATGCAAAATAAATCATAAATACGTTCCATTATAAAGGAAATTTATGAGATTGAATAATTGCTAGCTATGATTGCAATGGTATTTCTAGTAGAAACAATTATGATCTACTTGCTTCGAATAAAGTATGTCTATACTGATGCAGACAGCAGGACTGCAGTCTCACTATTGAAAAAACCGTGAGAGGATATACGTACTGACTATCAACGACGAATAAACAGAGCTCCCGTCAGGGGAAACCAGGATCAACATTAGTGAAAGGCGTGAATACGTTAGCGAACAAAGTGAAATATTTAGTTAAAAATTTGGTAGTTAAATTAAGTGATGTCCTTTTATTGGTGGATTAAGAAAAAAAGCAATGAAACTCTTCCCTATGAAGAAATAGGTGTAAAAAACATAAACGCTAAAACTTAAACTGACCTACCCGTCGCATACTACAGCAATGACTCCAACAAGTACCCATGGGACGACAATTTTGTAGAAGGAAGAACTAGAGAAGGAAGAGGAAAACCTCTATCACCGAGTCACGAAAGAATAATCTCCCTGGGAATAAATAGGGCCAAGATGACAACTACGGTGATTATATTGATGGACCTTTTGTCCTGATTATGACAAAGATAGCAACATTCATGAGGATCAGATCGAAATCCACGAATACTCGATTGAAGATTTAATTTGTGCAGACTTTTCACGAAGAGACTCAAATTAGCGAAGAGGCAAACGTTCGAGGAATGGACAATCGACAAACTACCAGGCCTGTTGAGAGAGATCGAATTCTGGTTAAAATTGGCTACTGCTCCCTGCTGGATAGTCGACAAGAATCTTGCAGCATGGAGTCCCATACCCAGAGCTCAAATTATCTTCATCCCTCCACCACAAAAAAAATGAAGAACGATCTCATTCAAGTGTTGAACATAATTCCACGAGCATTCGCTAATATCCTCCCTTACAGCGTCAATCTTATTGGACGTTAAATATTTGGACTATTTGGAAACGATGTAGGACTCCACATCAGGCGATACTTAATTCATAAATTGCACTGGCAGCTATAATGCGAGTAATGAGAAAAGTTATAGCGCACCTCAGACAAGGCTGAAATTTATACCTTACTTGAGACAAGAAAATTATAAGGCAGAAACTGAATGGTGACATGTTGCAATCGCAAGGGGTTGATATCTTGACTTGACTTGACATCTTCTTGGACTTTTAGGACCTAGCTGTAGGACCTTGTCCACCAAGAGGTAGTTTCGGATTGAAAAGTAAATCAAGAAAACGAGTGTTACTAGGCCACTGGGTAGCAAACGCTTCCTTAAATTTCCCCCGAGCGATTGACCATACCACAGAATTCTACCGTCCCAAAAACGAAACTGAAGGCATCCAGTAAATCAAGGAATTCGATAGACATTGACAGTCCCTTAAAGTAAATTACATAAAGCACGCTTGTGGTGACTGAGGAAGGCTTGAAGCACTTTCTTTAAAATTGTCTTACGCAGAGCGGACTTAATAATGACAGACGTTTTGGCAAAGCAGATGACGAACTTGACTGCCCATCTTTGCTTTGAATTTTCGTGTCTTTGAAAAAAATTCATATGCAAGAGAACCCTTTTTTATTGTCCGTATATTTATCTAATCCCGAATATACTTAAAAGCAACTCGGACCCTTCTTCGTATCCAAATTTCTACCATCACTCACACAATCTTACTCAACGCAGTGACAGCTTATCGAATAATTCGATTCCATTTTCAAACCACCTTCTTGACGTTTTTCTCTACTTCACGGCTCCCCGGAACCGTCCTCAACTTTTTCAGCCTTTTCCGCCCACTCGGCCCCAAGTCTGTCATTTTCTTCACCAGACTCTTCGTCATTGGGGTCAATAATATCGTCATTTCATTTATCGTCACGTCATATCCTTTAACTGCACGACACCACGTAATGGTTTTAGCACTCAGGGGCCCAAAAAACGAGCTTTAATCGTAAATTCCAAAAATTTATACGATGTTCAAGAACAACTCCAAAACGAGGGCCTTTGCTGTAAAAGTGTGAAGTTCAATTATGACACTGTGAAAGCGGCATATCAAGAACAAGGATGACGGTATTCTTTTGAAACAAAAGGGAATCGAAACAAAAAGAGGCTGTTGCCAGGCTCTTCTCAATGTTTTAAGGAGAATTTTCTCCTTCCAACGAACGACCTGGTCGTAAGTTCTCCTCCTGGCTATGCGACCATCAACGAAGCTTTCAATTTTCATCGCGACAACGCTCGCTCATATGTTACTGTACCGATCAAAAACTATTTGGATAGTAGCCGGACGTCACACGGTCCAAACCTTGCCCCGTCTGACTACCCTCCTATTCAGAACAGAGTATTTAAAATTTGCTTGATTTATGCTCAGCATCAATGATGAATTAATTTCCTTGGGCGGGATCTATTAATTTTCAAAAAGATTAAATAATGTTATACCTTCTGAGAGTAAATACTATGACCATTATTTTCATTAGTTAAATCATTGCTTGACAAAAACGAACCTTTCGGAGTCATCGTTCCAAAATTTGAATTGTGTATATAGATTAATTACTCATGAGAGCACATTGAGGGCGGCTTTTCCAAAAATAATGCTGTGAGAGTGACAGTATTGGCCTGTTTTTCAAAGACCGAGTTAGATAAAGGACTACATGCAACATGGGAACCCGTGACGGGCGTACTTATCCATTCTAAACGGCTGGCAATGTGTGCTAACTAGAGACGCTAGCACCGCCCTCAATATTTTATGTAAAAATAACAAGGATCTGGTAATCTTCAGAAAATGCATCCTGTAAAATTTTATCTTAGCATAGAATAATATTTCAAAGTTAAAACTTTTTAAGCCTAAAACTAAGCCGTAATATTTAAAATTTGAGTGTAAACACCACATCCTGAATTGTGTAGGAAGCAATTTCCCGTTTTTTGCTTATTTTCGCCAAATAGAATGAATTCTCCTTAAAGTTCGCCAAATCGTAACGTGGATGAGAATTTCATAGTCAGCATAGTACACGCGTCCGTACAGCCGAAATGATTAAAAACGTGAACGGCACGTGCACAAATTAAAATCCAATCAAATCAAATTTACTACACATTAGTAACGTTACAACATCAAGAATGTAAACCAATTACCAATAATATCCTTGGGGAATTTTATGTTAATTTGCTGGTGGACTTCACTCATGTTATAACTCAACTAGACTAAGTTAATCCAGCTCACATGTATCCTTGTCCATAGCGAATATCCATCTACATTGTAAGGATATTTTATTTTATCCTCCCTTATCTTTCTTTACTTAACCCACCATTGTCCTACCACTGGTACCACATTTGTATTTAACTTTGTGAGAATCAATTTCATTTTTTAGCAATTTTCGGGGGCAAAACGCCACACTCAACCATGTTTTGTTTGCTGATGGCGTTGCTCTGTGATGCTTGCGAAAGATAAGAGTCAATAGTCCTTCTTCGGGACTACGCGCATCCTATTGGGTATTTTCCACTAGGAACTCATCATATATGGTGGAGATAAGTTACTCTTCGTACTTGCAATTTTGTTTTTTCGTTATATCTACCAGAGATGAAAAGTTGGTGGAGATGAGATGCAGATGGTGATGGGTCTCGTGTGGTGGTGGCCTTAATGATATATCCATGACCAATTGTTTTCCAATAAAGTGGCAATCCATCTTCAGCAAAACTGACAATGTGTTTGTTTTAGAAATACATTTACAGACGTTGCTGTATAATGTTTGTTGTGTGTGAAGGATCATCGGGTAAGCGCAGTAATCAAAATTCGAATGTTATCAATCTTTTCGGCGAGTTTATAGGGTTTGTTGCTAGTGAAAATCATTTTCGCAGGCAGTGATGGCGTTGAAGATTTTTTGGCAAAGCGCTCCATATTTTGGATTCACGAATTTTCGTAAATGAAAATATGAATTCAAGCCCGGATCCTTCACGGAATCCGCTTGAATGGCGAAGTACATGTAAGAAGAAATGCTGCCGCACATACTGCTGCCAATTTGTATGTGGTAATGAAAACTATTTATTTTTAATATGTAAAAAATTGTAAATCAGATTTTTGACAAAAAAATGATTATATTTAGTTTGCTTGAACATTATTATCCAAGCAAACTTAGTCTCGCTCGAACTGCTTGCGCGATATGTGCAGCATCACCACAAAGGCTCGCCATCGTAGTATCCCGACGAATTCGGTTCAGCCCTCATCTATGTACGATGACCACTTCGAAGTGCAAAGCCAGGAACGAAAGGGTGATTTTAGTGTACACCCGACGCGAGCGACCCGTCGCCATATTTCCAACTTAGCCTAGATTTTTCGGACGATGTGTTTTCGAGTACACAGAGATATATACTCGTCTGAGGAGACCTCAACATCAAAGCACAATGAATGAGGCATGCCTCAATTCGATACTCTACACAAATGGATCCTAAATATGGCAGATGGTTCAGGGCTCGTCGTATTGAACACAGCACGCAACCCTGCTTTCCACCGGGGGAGCTGGGTTGAAATATATCGAACAAGACAGTTGCTTCGCAGTCCCAAATACTTTATGTTTCTATTGGAGATTTCTAGACAATCACTCGGCGAGTGATCACCAGTACATATCACTTCAGATCCACAAATATCCTTTCCGACTCCCTTATGCTCAGTCTCTCATGTTTCGATGGAATACTAGAACAGCTGACATTGACAGCTTTGTAAAAGTTCCAGTGGACACGCTCAGAGCTGTTGAAAGCGTCGCTGCAATGAGAAGGACTTTGAGATAAAAATGTTGTGAACTCGACTGTGAGAAACACTGCGTATGCCTGCAAGGTTTCAACTCAAATTTCAAGACCGTAGCATTGCAAGTGTATAGGGACGCAGTAGTCACCCAAGATTGGTGAATAAAGAAACCCTGACGCAAGGCCCATGATGGCATAGGCAAAATATTTTAGATGCTATGACAGGGACTCATGAGACGCGGGTTACAAACTGGCCAACCTGATTAAATACAAACGAGTGCTAGCCTGCAGGAGTATTTGAGGGAAGTGGAAACCTTTACTGTAGCTAAAATCAATAGATATAATCGTGATACCATCCAAAAACTTATTGCAAAGAAGAAAAAACAGACCATTCGAGCTAGACTTATGACTCTCTTCTTTGAACCAAATAGTTGGAGGGCATCAAACATCAGACGAAACAGTGAGAAGCCGCAGTCCAGTGAAACTTATGAAAAGGGGCAATTTAGTAAAGTAAATAGAAACGTATAGCTCGCACATAAGACGTTCTAATCATTGATCAACTAAGGCCTTATCCTTGTCTTTAAAATCTAATTTTCAAGGCTAGCTGTAAAGACAGAGGAACAAAGCTCCAAACATGTAAAGCCATCATCAGGCCTGCGTTACGCTATGGTTCGCTAAACGTCAACATTCATGCAAACAAACCAAACCAATGAACTTCAAAGGTGGGCCTTTATACTGACAAAATAGAAAAACGTAAAGGATAGGAATCAACGAAGGAGATACAACCACGAGCTGTACGAAATTTTAGACGAGGCTGAGTTCACCAAGGCTATGTGGTTATAGAAGTTATTGTAATATGCGGCGGATAAATGAGGGATGTGCGCAGGCCAAGCTGAGGGTTGATTTATAGCTGAAAACCTCAGGAAGCGCTAGCTGGAATTGATTGACGAAAACAGCAAATCGGTACTCGAATTTATTGGCGAAATTGGCGGTGTCAATGGGCCAAGATTGTCGGAGGCATCATATAACAGAGGCCACAGCTTTAGTGCCAATAAGTGAGTAAGAACTGCGGAGAATACATTATAATTTCGTTAGGCGGATCTGCATGATAATATTCTATGCTCATAGCAAAATTTATTTCTTAATTTTCATATTAAAAGCTTCAAGACCAACATTGAAATGTCTTCAGAGACTCAACAACAGCAGTTAGGCAAGCCATTGGCAAGATCTGCTGAACGACGTAAACAGGAGTCAATTGATCCTTGGCTGAAAACCAGTCGTGCAGCAGCTCGGCAACTAAAAGTTGATCCGTTCAATAAGTTACAGTTAGGCTGGTAGTTAACAGGAGAAGGAGTAGGGAAAGGAATAAAGGAGAGGAAATAAAGGGAGAACGCCCTTTTTGAATTATTAACCAAACGTGCTATAAACATACGAAAATGCATGATGGTTTTCGACGTAATTGACTGATTTGAAAGCCGAGTGATTGACCACGATCGCCTTGCCAAGCCAATGTCTCACGATCCAGGAACATGATGAAAGGACAATAACACTGACGCATGAAATATTGAGCGGAGCAAAGTGCACAAAAGAATCGTTCAGCATAATATACCGGGTGACAGTGTCATCCGTTATGGTTTAAGGATAATCTATCCAGTTGACCAAGCATTGTGCCCTACTATATCAAACGCAAAAGAAATTGTTTAATTTTTTTTTTTGACTCTACTAAACGCGTGAGATTTAGTGCTATTTGCTGGATCTTCTGTATTTTGACAGACACATCCTGGCGATCTTTCTCTTAAATATCTGCAGCTCTTCTGCAAAGGCAGGTGAAAAAGTTTACTGACCTGGAAGAAACTAGGAGATAAGATTTGGTTTGATTGATATACAAGCGATAATAATTGAGGTCAAACAGGATTCAGACAAAATCAAGTTTTTGTATGTTTTTGAAGCTCAATGAATGAATGATGAAGCTCTTCTAAATGATTTCTCAGAATTCATCTTATGTTCTTCCTTCCAAAAGAGGATACTCTTTTATTTTTTACTCTTTTTTACTCTTTATTTTAGGATTGCACTCACGTGTATGATTTATTGTATTTTCATTAAAAAAATCAATTTTCGTTGCACTATTTCCTTTTATTTATGTTTAAATATATATTGCAATAAGCGTTGTTTATTTTAAACATTTACATTTCATATATATTGTGTATATTAATAGATATAATATAAACATATATCTTTATTAATTTTACGCATTTAAAATATATATAAATATTGCATTAAACTATTACTAATCAATTGAACCCGTGGATCTGATTGTGAATTAATAATTATAGATGAAATTATCAACTAAGATCAACAACTCAAACTATTATCAATAAATCAAAATTATATGCTTCTTCCTTAGAGTTTACATTTAAAAATGTTTATTTCTCTTACTTTACAACAGGATATAAAAATCAAAGAGTCTGATAATCATGCTCCAGTTGACCAACTATGATTCCCTTTTCAATTTATGAATGAAAGAAAATAAAGCATAAAAGACAAATCACATAATGTGTTGTATGCTAATATTACGAGGTTTACTCAACAAGTCCTTGGAATGCAAAATGGTAGCGCTTGTTGCATCAAAAATGGTTTTTTACCGTTTTCAGTATCACTAACTATACACGTGTTGGTCTGGTTATATCCGCCACATTGTATCATCGTTATTGTCTATTCAATTGAAAACCATTCTTATTTAGTGAAAATCGAACGATAAATCAAATATTTATTTTGAAAAGGCTTTAAATCGATCCTGATCAATCCTGTATTCCTGAATATATATCCTGAAGTTTAAAACAAATCTTCAGCTTCAGCGAAACTGTCTAACAAAAGAGGGAACACTATTCTGGATACCAGCGGAAGAGAAAAATCCTTAAGCTTATTGAAAATATAGAGCGCACATGGTCCAGGCCACATCGTGGCACATCAGATTTTGTTTCCGAATTTAAATTTAGCAATTTGGCTCCTGCAGTTGCACTACCCCCATAAGGTAAATTAGTTAACGTTGGAGCTGTTTCTTTGTGACAATCCTGATGACGATCTTCGTTGATCAACATCTGATGACAAAGTTTAGACGACCTTGCATTAAAAATGCAAGGAAAGCCACTTTGATCAAAAAGGAAATATTTGCAGTAATAACAGAATTATCGAGTTCGAACGGCTGCTTCCTCGATTCTGTTCAAAATTGTTGGATCCAGGGAATCTAGGTTAAAACACGTTAAAAAATTTCCAAAACAAGATTTCTTCCACAAACGAGGCTGGCTCAAAATGTTTATTGATTCCGGGTATGATGTCAGAAAGAAGCGCTTCAATCACGCACTCACTAATAGTATCAACACAAGATCTAAAACTAAAAATCAGGACGTTATCATGGAGACACAGATCAATATTAGGAGATATGTCAATCTGGAAGAAATCTGCAACATGCATAAAACTGAGTTTTTCTCGGTCATCGATGTTCTTACCAAACAACAAAAACCCCCTGAGAATGTCCTAAAAGCGATGTCTCTCTAATTATAGGGATGTCTCTACTATTCCAAAACATTGGTTTAAAGTGGCACAAAAAGAGAACTACAGTATTGAGAATGAAATCCGGCCGGGATGGGCAGATCTTGGTAGAAAATATTTGAAAAACTTCAAAAAAACCATAGTGGTTGATGCCCGATTAAAAATAAACATGTTGTAGAACAGAATGAATTGTCAACTGCCATCATTTTAAACATTCCGTGCAATCATCCTGATCAGTCAAAAGTGGTTGTCAAAAACACTTTTTGGCAAATGATGACGATTTGCGTTTTGTGACATTTTGGCGAAAAGAAGAACGCAGTTTTTGACAGAAGTGAGACTGATGATAAAACAAGGGTTCAAACAACGGCTCCCATTTACAACAAGGGTTTAAAGAACGAATTCAAAACCAGATTACCGTACCACCCTTAATAAACAAACTCACGGACAGTGTTTTCTGGAATACAAAGGAAATCTCTCTTATTGAGAACTAAGAAAGGATATCATTATAGTTTGATAGAAATGGAAGTTTCGAAACTACATTGCAGAGTTCATAGTTCAGGATTTGAGCTAAAGCTAAAGGATTCCATTCACAAAAACTTTGCAACGAACTACCACGGTAGATTGTGTAGATGTCACTGGAAAAATCTTGAACACTGTTTTCTGGAATACGGAAAGAGTCCTTCATGTTGATTGCTAACCGAAATTATGATTCAGGATGGTCGAATTTCGAAAAGTGAAGAGGATGTCAATATTACTGAAGAATACTACATTGCATTACCTGAACTTTGGGCGAGGATGTAGGAGTAGAAAAGCGGAGAAAATTGACAGTAAGAGAGCTCATCTTCCACGACAATTCACCCGTGCGCAAAGCCAGATGTGATTACTGCTAGCTAAATATTTGGCTTCGAAATCTGGGCACAATTTTTGGCCATTTTAGTTTTTTGCTCAGAATTTTAGGAGAAGATCAGTTGACAACCGTCTGCACAAAGATGGTCATCATTTAACCAAACGCCTATTTTAAAAGAGCTTTTAAATCCCTATGTTTGGATGGTTCAAAGTTGTAAGGGAAGCACTGTTATCTTAAATTAAATAGACACTATGAAATTATATTTAAAAAACAACTATAAACTTGTTGGACTTGTTGCGAGATTTGTTTGTCTATCCTAGAATTCCCTTTTGTTTCTTGTTTTAAGGGTGTACTAAGCGAACCTCGTATTTATCATATATTTCATTCTGGTCAATGTTTTAGAAATCAATAATCAATAATTAGAAATCAATATTTATGCAGGTTAAGACCCCGAAACTTTTAAGCAATACTTTTAATTTAAACTATTGAAAATTTACTTCTTCGTGTTTATCTTTATAAAAACCAAAAAACAAACTATTACTTTACCAACAAAATTTCACTAGGAGCTTGTTGATGACAAATTCTATTTCACAAATAATTAAAATATCAATACGTGCCCAGGACTTTTTTTGTTGCATTAATTTTATGCTAACAGTGTAGAGCGATTGATAAAATAAGCCAATGTGCATTAACTGCATAGTTCCAAGATTCTAATTGACTCATTAATTTTGGACCATTAATTTTTTTCTTTTTCTTTTAATTCTCTACTAATCTGCTACTTAATAATATCGATACGCATTTTCATAATTATACTATTCGTACATGCATTGAGTATTAGTTGTTTCATATATAGCGTAAACGACTAAATTATTTTCTTATTTTTTTTTCTGGGTGTATAAGATGAAAAATATTTTAAAATAATCTAATATTAGTTTTTTTTTATGTATATTTTATCATTACCATATGATGATAATAAATATATGTGTAAAGGTTTTTTGTCGCTTAAAATACTAAAAATTTATGTCACGACTACGATTTCTGCTACTACATATACCTTATAGTAATTTTAATATCACAACAAATGCTAATAGTTTCAACTTAATTGCATTTTTCTTTTAAATATCAATGAAATTGCTTTTTAGATAATTTTATTGTTTTTTGTAAGGTTATTATTTAATAAAAAAAAATGCGTCACTGAATTCTATAACTTTCGTTTTAAATGGCATCCTAGACAGGATTTAAGAAATGAAAATTAGTACAGGTCACGAAGTGTTACACTTAAAGATCACCACCCCCCAAAAAAAAATTAATGCACAGTTGGCTAGGACCCGATGAAGTATTTATTGAAACAGACACTAAAGATTTATATCACTGGTCCGTGGAGCAGAATTTTTTAGCATGCTCCGTGTCCTGCTTTTAGTAATCCTCTGAATTTTTCAGGTCAACTCGCTTCAGAGCTACACTTCAGCGACAGAAAACAAAGAAAGTTCTTCAGCTTGGGGAAGACAATGAAATCAGGTAGATTGGGATCAGGATAGTCTGCCGATTGGCAGAGCCGTTTCCAACCAGATTTTTCAAGAAAAGAATCCATAAAAAATCGTTGATCGATATAATGATACGCATTATCGGTCAATCAATCATTACAAAATGCCCAGGCCCAGTTCATGCATTCATGGACGCAAAATATTCTGAATAAAGTTTGTGTAGTACGTTGCAGCATAACTAGTACCAGTGGTAATTTGGGCAATCAAGAACTTTCTTTCGTAAGAAAGTATCATAATTTCCGTCCCTTTTGACTGTTGCTGTCTTCCATGCATTTGCGATTTGTTCGAAACTTTGTATGATATCTCTGTACTAAATTTTGAATCACACTAAGCCTTCTGCCCGCGTATTTTAACGCGGCATGAATGTTAGGCAATTTTTTTACCACGCCCAGCTTTGAAACGAATAAACACGCGATGTTCAACTCCTTAAACCTATACCAACCGACTGTTCGCGTTGTGCCTTTGAACTTATTAGCTTTTCCCATCAATTAAATCTTAAGGGAGACTTTGTCCTTGAAATTTTCAAAAAATCAATTTTGTTTTTTATTACGGATTCTTAATCTACATGTAAGTAGAAATAAATCTGTCGAAGCGTTTCCCGGAATTCGAACGTTTACGATATTTTAAACGCGTTTGAAGTTGATACCGTCAGCGTGCTCTGACCGTCTCAGCGGGGTTAGCTGGGGCTAGCTGGGTTCCTGCAGGTCTCAGCGCGTCTGACGCAGGTATACAGAGCGTTTTATGCTTAGAAACCTTAGCATAGGGTCCCTTCTTTCTCCTTTATTGATTTTGGAACGGTTATTTCAGTCTGGCTTCGGCATTGAAAGCGAAAACATTGTAGCGTCTGTGTTTTTTGTTTTTCGTTATTTTCAAGTAATTCATCGAAAATTTGTGTGCAATATGCCTCGAAAGGGTTCAAAAGGTTCATCCGAAACAGTACGGGCGCAAAAGATCGCATCCGCAACCCCCTAATCGCAGGGAATTTGAAAAGAGCAAGTCGTTCGCAAGCACGTCAGCGCAGAAAATTGTACAAAGTGGCAAATTGGAAAGTTATGAACTAAGTGTTGATTCAGTGTACTGCTTTTTGAACTTCGTATTAGTTTTTAACTTTTTATCCGATAACGTTTTGTGTAAAGAGTGCAACGGACGAATCGCTTTTTCCATGCGTGATCGACGAGGCATCGGTTTCAAACTGAATTTAAAATGCGAGTGCGGGGAAAAAAGTGTTGCCTCGTGTCCACTTATCAGTAAAGCTTATGAAATAAATCGCCGAATCGTGTTGGTTTTCCGTTTATTAGGCCTCGGAATAAACGATTTGAGCAGGTTTTGTGGCATGATGGACATTTGCAGCGGGATGGCGACCACAATATATTACGCTTGTGTAGAAAATATACGAATCGCGGCGAAATCGGTTTACGACATGGTTCTGAAGAAAGCTATAGCAGAGGAGAAGAAAGAAAACGTTTCTCGAGGAATACAGGAAGATCACATCATCGTTTCAGGAGATGGCACATGGAAAAAGAGAGGGTTTTCATCTCTCATTGGCGTGACTAGTCTCATTGGATACCACATGAAAAAACGACGCCATGGTCAAATCGAAGTTTTGCCAATCTTGCAGCTTTTGGGAGAAAAAAAAAGATGAATATCCTGCTGGTTACGATGAATGGAAGGAAACACACATGGAAACTTGCACCGTAAACCACATCGGTTCCGCAGGAAAGATGGAAACCGACGGAACCACCGAAATGTTTCTCCGATCGGTAGAACTGCACGGAGTCAAATACGTCACTTACGTCGGAGATGGTGATAGTAAAACGTTTAAGGGATTGCTTGAAGCCAATCCCTATGATGGCGTTATTGTCAAAAAAAAAAAGAATGTATTGGTCACGTCGAAAAAAGAATGAGAACGAGATTTAGAAATATGAAAAAAGGAACCAAGGGGCAGGCAAACTCACAGATAAAATGATCGGAGAACTCACTAAATACTATGGCCTTGCTATCCGCTGAAATTCACATTCTGTACAAGCCATGAAGGACACAAAACACATTTGTGTAAACACATTACAAAACTTTAAACGCGTTTTTTTCGAAAACACGTTTTTAAAAATGGCTGACATTCTCCTGACCGCTGTAAATAACATATCAACCTGAAATTTGGAGAGCATACTCAGAAAATATGTCTTCACGGAATGACGGATCGTTTTTTCGATATATACATTTTTGCATTTATTATTTATCTTTTTATGCGAAAAAAAACGCGAAAATTCGATTTTTTTTTTTAATTGCCGCCATTTTCTAAAATTTGTACTAAACGGAAAACCCATCCGTCATTCCATGACCAAAGGGTCACAGTTTGATAATATGCTTTGAAGTTGTGTGTCAGATCAACAAAGAGGGGGCAGTGATGTCAGCCGTTTACCTCCCGCGATTTGAGGACCTGTTTTCACGGAGCTGCAACGGCCGCCATTTTGGTTTTTTTTTTTCAAAAAAAAAATTTTTAACGTTTCGTATATCTTGAATAAAAGCAAAAAAAAACTGCACTCAAAATGCTTTACTCGTTTCCTTAAAAATAAATAAAATGTAAACGCCTGAAATATGGCACTCCAAGGGCAAAGTCCCCCTTAATGCCATATGACATCTGAATGCTACACTGTCTACAACACCCGCTTAAACACGCTGTGCATTACCTTTTGACGGACCCTGTAATAACTAAACCAACTAAGAAAAAATCCTTATGGAAAATCTTTTATCTGGATTATTATGTTTATAAGATTTACTGATCAAATATTCGATATTTGATTTTTTTTTTTGATTGAGTTTAAATAATATATTTTGCGTGCTATTAACTAGTTAAAAGTAAATTAAATCATTATTTCATCATTTTTTAAGAAAAATTCATGTATCTGGTTTAACGATTGAAACTTGAATTATGTTTATCATTCGTTATAATTTCGGTTTTGGTCATTAAATTTGATAAGAACTTACAAGCTCTCTTACTATAAATTAGGTTGTTATAAATTATTCAATATTAATTTATAATACACAATCAAACGGCAAAGAGTATAGTAAAATAGTGGAAATGTCTGTCGTTACTAGGAGATTAATGCTCAAGTCATACAAACTTACTTGATATCACACACTTTAGTTGTGTGAATTTATGTAATGTACATATACTTTTTGGACAGCGAAATCTAAATTACAGCTTAGTATGCTACAAAATACAATTTTGCTTTAAAATATATCAACCTCTAAAGACATCATCATAATGCATTATATTAGTAATGCATTACAATCACTAGCGCTACATCTACTAAAATATTCTATTCGTACGGAACAGCTTATAATTTTTCTCGCAAAAAATAATTATCGTATATTCGAATCCAAGCATGTCCCTTATTCAAATACAATACAATGCGTGTTCAAAAAAGTACTCAATAACAGTTTGAATTTTGTGGGTCCTATTCGTTCCAAAGGAACTCGCTGAGTGTCGTCTGCTTTTATCATATTGTGGAGTGCGAAAATTAATTGAAGAACTGGTTCGAATAATTCTTGAAATTGATCAAATCCACACTGACTTCCAGCTACAGTGAATGAAAACCAAAACAAATGCTTAGGCGGACATGTTAAGTGGACATTACAATCTTCAGCCTCACGAAAGGCATTGGTTGCAGATCCTCGGGGACAAAACGATTATGGATCTCTCTTCGGAACATACAGCAACAATCATCAATTTCTCTAGTACACCCATCAACAGCACCACTAACAAACGGGAAAACTAATTAGGCCAAATCTCAGGACCTTTTAAGAAAAAATTACTGCCCGAACGTTAAATTCGAAACCGAAGACGAGGTAGAACGGCGAAGAGTACCTCCATGATACAATTTATAACGGTGCAGAGCAATCCAACCCTAAACTCAGCACCACTATTAACTAAGAATAACTATTAGCCCCGTATTAAACAGTCCTACTGTACTGGAATTATTGCAAAATATAAAAATTAAAAAGACGTTCGCAGCAACCAAGACCATCCCAGACAAAAACTGAACTAATCCAAGCCATACCTAATCTCAAAAAAAAAAAAAACTACTGCTTGCCAACAGAAAAGTATGGACGGCTTCGGGGTATGAGTTTTCAGTCCAAAGGTTGAAATATAATTATTATTCAATGCAATACTCCAAATGAATCACTTAAGGAAGAGATAGAAGTTAGCAATATCCTACTCAATCTCGAAACCAGGAAAAAGTTGAATTTGAGGTGGAGTCCTAAAGATCCAAAAAGTCTACATTTCACACTTCAAAAGAAGACGAAGAACTGCTACTGAAGAAAAATCCAACTTACCTGTACAACCACACTATCCCAGCCCATCAACTCGGTTACAGAAGCCACTAAAGTACCATCGAACAGGTTCATAGAATCCACAATATCAAGGACGTCATAGAGAATAAGTAGTATTTTTGCTACTGTTGTTCGACATTTCGAAAATTATTGTCAGGGCAACAACAACGACCTGCTACTTCCAATTAAAGTTACTCTCTACTTACTATCACAACAGAACGCAACAACACAGCAAAGATGGCATACCGCCGGAATGCGTATGTGAACGTTTGAAATAAAAGACTGTGATCAAAGAAATTTCGTTTTCAAAACAAGCAAATAACTTCTACAACATCCTGCCCTGCTATCTTGATAATAGAAAGTTCCAAGTAACCTTTGACGACTGCTAATGCAAAATCTATCCAATTCGGGAGTCCCCCAAGATAGGGCGATTAGACCCGTGCTTTACCTCCTATGCACAGAAGATCTCCCAACGGACAACGAGATAACATCATCGTGTGGCTAATACTGTAGCACAAGATTACATAGGCCAAATAATTAAGTAGACTAACATGTAAACAATGTTTTATTTAGTCTTAAAAAGTTATCTTATAAACCAGTCAAAATCAACAGCAAAAATGTCAAACTAGTGGACGAAGTCAAGTATCTTTCTATGATGCAAATCTTCGTTAAACTCACGTCCTGTAAAATATTGCGATTGTTAAATATTTTTCAGGGATCTTCAGCTTATTTCATCCGTAAAACCATAGAAATCAATATTATTTTGAAAAGAAAAGGTTAAGCAGACCCTACCCACCAGTTTGTGCGTAGCAGTTAATACCAGCATGATTACTAGCGTGTTTAGATCTCGTTATTGTAGCCGCTTGAGCCTTATATACAGCTCTAGGAGATGTAGCATCCTCAGCCACGTTTAAACGATTTTTCTGAGATACTTCGACTATACACTTCCTACCTTTGCAGATGCTTTTTATGTTACCTCGAGCAATTGTTGAATTTTTAAGGTTCTATTTGACAAATGAGGTGTGTTCCACTAAGTCCTGTATGAGCCCCGTCGTTTATTGAAGACACTCAGTCCTTTCCACGTTTGGTACATAAAATTGGGTACGCTACTATTCCAATCGTGGTGATGTAAGCTTTTTTGGTAGGAAATATAATACAAAATAGCTTATCGGCAAAGAAAACAGTACTTAAGACTTCCAGGGATCCAGGATTTCCAGGGATCTGATTTGGAAGAATCAATGAAAATTCGAATCCAAATGTATTGAGAACTCATAACTGACGACAATCAGTAAATTTAACGTCTGCGACAACTCCGGACAACAACTATATCTTCATCACATAGAGAAAACGCTAATAAAATAAATATAAAGAGATGTAGATACGTATGTGCCTAATATTAACGTGTACACAGGCAAATTGTGGTATTTTTTCGGTTCTAACATTCAAAATATGTTTCCATTTTGAACCATAAGCATAAATGCGTCCATTCATATTATTAACACTTTGTAATTCTTCGACTATTATTTTAGAGTAGCGTTGATGAATTTATTACATTTATGAGCAGTAAATGATGACCTTAGACCTTAGACCTTAGACCTTATTGAAAGCTATTGAAGTTTACTACAAGCTAAACTGCAATATTAAAACTTGTATATTTTACATTAGAAGCCTAGCCATAATTGTTAAGCAACAACGTCATTACATTTTTGTCTGATCTGTTTAAATTTTTCAGCCATAAATGTCTAGTAAATTTTCTTTTGGTTTGTTGTTTAGTTTTATAGTTTTTAAACATAAGCTTTCATAAGATTATATTTTTCCTAAGCAAATTTCCGTCGTTGCCGATATTGCATTTTGTTTTACATTTTTTCGCATTAAATTTACTAATTATATTACACAAAAGAACAATCACTAAAGATTCTATCTTCCTCTATAATAATGACGGACAAGTATTTTATATTATTTCATACTTTTCTAATATTATTACGTTCGCGATGAATTACAACTGAATGAAATTTAATTACAAAAAGCTTATGTGGTTATTTAGAGTGTAAGAAACTGGATTTTGCGACATCCACCAGTTTTAACATCGAATTTCCTTCAAAGGTGTTCCTTCAAATCTAAATTCTAGACTGTTATAAAGAAAATTAAAAAAATTCATTAATTGATTCTCAGTGCTAAACTATGTCGAAACCAACACTTTTTATTACGGAAGATCTCAATTTATACTGAACATATTCAAACAAAATATACGTGAATCAATTTAAAAGCAATAAATTTTTTAAGGGGTTTTTAACAAAACCCACGCTATCAGCTGAACCTGGTACCTGGTCTCTACCAGCTAAACCTGGTACCTGATACTTGAGCACAACAGATAGCCGAAACGCGTCCTCATGCTGAATAAAGCATAGCTCAACGGACCGACAAAACCCAATCATTTTAACAAACCATAATGAAATTGAACCATAAAGGGAGTCTTGTCACAGCATTTAAAAACAATAAAACGTTGAAGAGTTGCACAATAAAAACACTTTGTATTGAATATATTATAATAAAATCATCAATCAACAACATAATACAAAATAAATACTTCTATATAAATATAAAATAAGAAAATTTTTGCTAAAACACAGATAATACTGAATTTAAAAATAAATTGGTAAGCGAGAACTTTGTTTTTCGTTCAACATTTTGGAAATTTCTTTGCAATTTTCACTAATTGGATACCTAAAAATTTGAAGGAAATTGTTATATTTCTTTTTTGTTCTTTTTTAACTTTCAATTTGAATTTATAATGCAATCAGTTTCGTTTTACATTTATTTGTATCCCATAGTTCATGCAGATGGTTGTTTTCAGCTGGTGATACAACAACATCATCTTGTTGCGGCGATAGCGGCATTATACCTGACTGTAAATTGAAAAATAAAATAAATCACTTTGTTTACATGCTAGCAGCGAGAACAATAAAAAATTTCAATAAAAACGAAAGGAAAACAAATATTTAGAACCAATATTTGTCTTGCGGTTTCCGGGTTCACTTTAGTGTGTGCTGTTCTATAGCTTAAATTGCTGTGAGGACACGTTTCGGCTGTATGTAGCTGATGGTGACTACAGATAACCGAATAGCGTCCTCACAGCGAAAACGTACTAGTCAGCACATCTACAAATCCCGAAAATTTATTTGCAGTGAGAACCGAGCGAGCTACAGCTAAAATAGTATTTCAATAAATCAAGACCGCCAGATTTACTGTCACAATAAAACACCATTACGTCCAGTTTGTGACGAAGGAGACTGAGTTCTCAGCGTCTGTAGCAGAAACTGGTCAGAAACTGGAAAAATGATTTGTGTTCTCCACGGGATTGGAGGGATGTTGGCCCATGAAAGGGATTATCATCTCCTTCCCGATGAGGGACCAACATCACTTAACTAGAGTTTGGTAATATGCGACCGAAAGACAACTCTAAACCGTTTAACGATGGAGCATAAGAATATTTCAGACATAGAAATAATTATTTTTTCCATCGATTGTTCGATATTCATAATTATTCGGCTTAAATCTAAAAATCTTCATATTAAACTATTTAAATCGTCAGATAATTACAAAATTATCGCTACGCACTACTCACCTTAGTCGCAATTTTTCGTGGATCTAAGTTCATTCCTAACGATTGCATTCCCTTGGCTAGTTTCGATAAAGGACTTGTTAAATTTTTCAATTGCTTTAATGCATTATCACTTTGTGATCCACTCAAATTCAAAGTTAAATCTCGAGGCGATGTTGAACGTGTCTCTCCCGCCGACGATGTTCCTTGTCGAATAGGTTCGTCCAAGGAATGCGATGAAGTCTCAACACGGATTTCCGGTGTGGGGCAACGTGCATGGATATGCTCAGCATTTTCTAACAAGCCCGCCGGAAGCGTGACATGATCCGTAACAGATGAAATTGACATAGTCAGCACATCCTCGGACAATTTAGCTACATTATCTTTATCTGCTAGTTGGCTGACTTGATTTGTGTTCGATTGTTCGTTGCTAGAAGACATCACTATTCCCACAGAAGGGAGAAATGTAGTATCATCGCAAATATTGGAAGCCAGATCAGAATTTTGTGGTTCATAGATACTGTTCTCTGTATCTTCAGAGTCAGAGCTAGATACTGAAGTTTTCTTGTGACCATCATCGCCAACCGTGAACATCACTTTCTCAGCCTCAACGCCAAGCTCTATTTTTCCTCCACCAGAAAGATGTGCACTTGCACTACTCGCTCGGTGTGAAGCTTTGTTGCGGCTGCTACGATTCGGATTCAAACTTTGCCCTAGTTTTGTGAATTGACCAGCCACATTGCTAAGTGCTTTTGAACTCATTTGAACCAGTTGCGATTCAGAGAGGTTTCGTGGAATGCCCTTCGGGACGTCGAGTAAATGCGTTCGACTTTTGCGCCGCTGTAACATGCCACCACATATAAATTGAACATCCTTTTTCCCGACCGTGTCTAACGCTATTCGGAAGAATTCGACTATTGCAGAGAGCGATTCTGAAACGTTTATTAGGAGATGTATATAGTGCTTCGTTTTATAGAAATCTGAGAGCAAACTTACCAACAGCCTCTTCTTGTGTTTTTATCACAATTGCCACATTATTGAAAAACCGCAGATTCGGTGATCTGAACATGTGAAAGTATCCGTCAACGCCATCTACAGCATAATTCAAGCGTAGACAGAAGAAAGCCGGCGCACTTCCTTGAAAGATTTTCGTTTGTTGATACATGCCCAGCTCAAGCATTGTGACGTTCATCAAAGAAACTTTCTCGAATCGTGTAATTTTATCCAAATGTGAATCATAGTCAGCGACAATATAACAATCGTCGGTAAGTAACAGAATGCTATCCACTTCGGTTTCATTAGGATCACCGGAACTGTAAGACATTAGGCATTAACAATCAATTAATACGAACAAACGGATTTCAAACAGACCTTGGATCAGCATCAATAAGACCCCACGCGCCCACAGGATATTGAGCTGAGCCTAACAAAAGTCTACGACAATCCTCCACAAGCAACCTTGCGTGCTCGGCACCTTCCAAAGCATCGCTGTCGTCTGGGGCAGCATTGCCCCCAAGCACGTTTAAAGACTCGGACGACACTTGATTGCCAAGCATCAAATCAATAGTGGCCTGCCGATATGAATCCTTAAAGCGTGCCAAATAATAGCTGCAACAAAAGAAGAATCCTTTTATAAGCGACAATTTTCCTCTGATTTTATCATTTTAACGCACAAATTCTGAAATCTAATTCAACTCGATGATATCCTCAATTTGAACACATTTTATATTAATTTATATCAAACGATTTGGATTAGATTTCACCCTCAAAAACACAATAAGAGCAAAACAAGGCTACCCCCTATGAAAATCAAAAACTTGCCACACAATATTCTCTTTCTTCGGAATAATAAACAAACGAATCGAAATGACATCTTTGTGCTAAATGAAAATTAATGTACGAGTATGTATAACATTCATATTTATAATTATTGCGGACCTTGCATGATAAATTAAATCTTCAGCTAATCGAACTTCGGCACCAAACACGCCAACATTGAAATAACCGCGAAGCGGTGCTGGTGTCGATGGAATCAATGCCGTTTTTGCTACTTCAACAAGTGTATCAAGGACATCATCGTCGGTTAATTGTGTGTAATCGGTTAAGTTGCCTTGCATTAAATCGATCACGCTCTGACGAAACGAATCAGCGAAATTTTGAATGATGTAACTACAAAAATGGGCAGTTATATTCAATTCTGATTATGATGTGATCATGACTGATTGTTTTTTTTGCTTTTTAATCTTTGTATTAATTTTTAAACGTTTTAATTAAAATAAAAGGAAAAACATTTTTATTCACAAACGATTCCTAATGTAATTTATACATTACTTTCATGAGGATGTCGTGTAAGTACAGATTATGAATGGATGAGTAATTACTGATTTATTTTATTTTCCATTAAAAAAGAGAAATTCATAAATCAGGAAATGGTTTAAAATTTTTCAATCAAGCACTTTTTAAGGACCGTAAAATACATAAAACATATACTAAAACACAAAGGAACACACTATCAATGAAAAACCTAAGAATTTTATAAGCTGCCCGCGAAACAACATAAAATAGATTTTAGGAAACACATTATTCTATCCATTATTGACAATCAGTAGTTGATCTGTACACATTCGAATAGGTTGAAGACGGTTGCAGGAGTTTAATGAAACACATAGCAGCATTATATAATTGAAGGAAGATTGAATGAGATTTAATTTTATTTTACATGTGCCTGTTTGTGTTTATAAGGTTTTGTGTCAAAACAATGTTTGAGATCAAGCAACACTGAAAATCACGTGCGCATTTCCTTTTCAAATTGCTGTTTAGTTTTCGATTTTACTATCTTAAGTTAAAGTACGACCAAATTTATTTGTCTTGTTTATTCGATGAAAAAAATCGATTATTATATCAATTTTTTTGAAATCATTTTGGTCCGTGTCCGAAGTATGTTGCGAACCTCTGATATGAGCGAGCAACAAAGCAAATGATCATTACAGAAATACATGTACCTTTCTTCTTTCTTTTCTTATCAGTCATTATAAGTAATAAACAATAGTACTTTCGAAACATGTAGTTTGAGAAGTTTTTCGATTGCCATTGGAACAATAAATAAGTACCGACAGGAGGCGGTTAAACTTATCTAAAAATTGTAAGCGATAGTAAGTGTGAGCAGCATAAGCAAGGGTTTTTTGTTTGTTTCTATGCTTTTTGTTTTGAGTTTAATAACTATCGAAAGATGAAGCATTTATACTACCAACGTGTATAACCATATGTACACGTTCTCGAGGCCGTCTAAAATAACTTAAACGTCTTTCTCACAGTTGAGATTTATTTATATATACACCAAAAAATTATTGGCTTACCTTAAACAGTTTTTCAATCAAAATCTAATAACACAAAAGCAAATAAGTCAGAGCTCGATTAACTATCACTGAACGAAATTGATGACTTTTTAATTATGCATTCGTTCAGCGTATCACCTCATTCATAACACCTTAATTGCAAAGATACCAACGAAAAAAGGACACGTTTACTGAATTGCGTGACTGCTCTATGTAATTTCTAAATAAAAAGCAAGCAATAATAGTTGAGCTCGTTTGACCACGCAAGAAAAAGCAATTATAATGATTTAAGTAGAACCAAACAAGTGTCAAAGAACAACAATTAATGCTTCATCAATCCTAGTAACGTGATTATTTACATTTCCAATAAACTGACAAGCAGGAAACCAAATAGAACTCATCTATAATTCTATTTCGACTCAATGAAAACTGAACTCAGCAATTAGACTAGCAATCGAACAAAAGTTTTTTTCTTACCGATTGCAGGAGTTCATTCCGTCCTTCATAATGCCGGTTAGCTTCCGCTCACCAGTACGAGTGTAATCACCCTTTGAAAAGACAAGAAATCAATATAATTGCTGAAGTAAATGAACTCATGACAAGCTCACCTTTAATGCATTCGTTCCAGCATATTGTCGACTAATAATATCACCATTATTAGCCCACACATCCATAAACGGTGTCTTTAATTGCTCGGGAATTGGTGTGTAAGGTGGTGCTAGGCCAAGCTTAACTAATTGTGATTCTAAAACAGCTTTACCTAAAGCCGTCTGGACAACGTTCGTACGATCCAAGCAATCCATACAATTTACACGGAATACTGCTTTCTGATCACAGATTATCCCTCTCCCATCACGCCAATGAAATCCCATAGCTCCAGCTTCTGGAGCTAATGCTTCGACCAGCGCTGACACATTTTCAAAACGCATGCCACGACTGAAACGAATAGAAACGCAAATAACATTCAAAATTCATTTAAACTATATAATTAACGTGCTGTTGCCCGATTGCTGAGGTCACAGATGTACAGAAAAACTTACCAATAATCATGGAAATCGAACGTGACATAGATCAATCGATCACTATTGTAGCGCACCACGTGATGGGCATATGCATCACCAATTATTTTCTCTTTTCCGCTTTGTTCGACCAAATTAACAATGCAAACGTTCTTGTAAATATCGAGTTCTTGTTCGAAATGTTTTTCAAAAGCTAACTGATTTTCATTTTCATCTGTTGAGTGGAAGTGAAGAATTGTTTAATCAGGATGTGCGATCGATATTCAATAAATTTACCTCGATCCAATCGTGGGGGTGGTCGATACTTATAACCTGGTTGACTCCAAAATACTGGGATTGAGCCTCGAACTTGTGTGAAAGACATCTGATGCTGTCGGAATGATAAAATTTGCTCGGTCTCAACATAATTCGCACAATATCCATTCTCATCGACACCTCGTCGTTTATATCTGCAAGAAAACATTTCTATGAGAAAATATTTGGGTGTGCACACAAGGCTTTAGTTTTGATAAGTGTGAATCTTAGTTTTTAAAATATGTTTCCAACTCTGACCAGCACACAAATCGTACATCAAGCCTGGATTTCGATATAATCTGGAATTCATTTTCAGCTAATTTCTAACAAACTGTTTTAATTGATTTCTCTTTCCAGTTAAGCTTTACAACGCTATAGTATCTGACTATAGAGTAAGCGCTTTCTTATAACTGGGGATAATTTTACTACTCGATCTCCTACATAAGTTGAGCTGTAAGTTTCGACACTTTGTCAGTATAACTCTTTACAATACTTCATATCGTTCCTACAATTGTTTCAAATTATTATCGCGTTAGTATGGCTGACCTGTTCTCTTCTAACCAATTTACTAAAGCTAACAACTACAAGCTGCATTATGGCATACAAAAATTCTACATTCATCACCATCGATTAAGCATGAACTCTTTAAGAGAATTGAAACTTGCCTAATTTAATAGATAAAGTTGACCTTTATCATTTCTTGCTGTTCTTAATGATAGTACAGCAAGAACCACATTGGTTGCTAACCTGCAGGATTAAGAACTTTAATAATAATATACCTTATCCTCTATCGTAAAAAATTAAAAATAAATCGTTTACAACAAAAGCAATATAAGAAAACCTATAAATCTAAACAAAAATATAAATATAACTTAAAAGTTCGGGGTGTCTAAGGACATCGCCAAGCAAAGAATATGTGAGCAGCAGACATCAGGCATTACAGGGAATATCGCTCTCTGGGCACGCGACATAGTAAGTGCCTTAAGTGTTCTTTGAAGGACTCTGCATCATTTAAAAGGTAGAAACTGTGTCCCTACTCTGACACACTAAACTTGATCCAGCAGAACAGCCCCCAGATAACGCTTAACTTCACTTGCCAAGTGATTGATCGTTTTTCGTCGATTGATCGTTTCAAGAACACTTTCATAATTTGTGATTGAGTTCCTGTTCACAGAAAAATTTGGCCTCGAAAAATAAAAAAAAACCCTTTAATTTCGCATTTCCATTGAATTCTCGATGTCGATCTTCATCTGTAATCTATGGAAAGGATTCGAAATTTTCTTCGAATGATCTCTCGAAATTCGAATAAAAAAATATAAAATGCAAAATAAAACAGAAAACCGTTTCCATTGTTTCTATAATAACACTTTCATATCATAAAATGGCCACCACGTAACTTTGATTCGAAACCAATGGAAATCAAAGCTTAGAGCAATAATTTTAGCAAACGTCTCTGAGACAATTAGTAAAAAATATCCGAGAATAATGGTCAACGATTACGAGGAACACAAGCCAAGCAGTTTTCCCAATTGATATTAGCCGTTTGGAAGGGTGGCAGAAAAATTCGAACTACATTATTTTGAAACAATGAATTTCCAGGAAGCGTTAATTTAAAATGCTTTTTTTCTTACTATTTAACTCAAACGTTATTAGAATATTTATTTTTAATTGCAATAAGACTTTTGTACCCTTCTATACCAATACATCTAAACAAATATAGCTTAAATTATAAACTTTATTAAAAATATGTATCGAACTATAAAATGACTAAAACTATAATGAAAAAATAACGCATACAAGCCAAGGACAATCTATCTTTCAACAGGATTCACTTGTCGTGAGTTGGAAACCGCTCGTTTCTCCTTCTGGTTGCACTCATTTTTTTTTTTTTTTGGGAGTAATAAAGGTAACAACTGAACGAGTTGGGTGAAAGAATCCAATTATTTAATGATAAAATTAGTGAAACCAATAACAAGAGAAAGCGAATGGAGGAGGAAGGAGCAGATGACAAGTTTTCTTAAGTTCGGGATCAATTTTGATATTCCAAATACGAACAACTTCATGATTTCCAAACGGATTTACCAGTCCATGTTAATTCCAAGACATTAGCTACCAATTAAAGTCAAAATAAAGATCTGATTCCAAAAAAATTTCGCTCATAATCAAAAATATATGCTATCTATCTTGGTAATAATGACTATATTGATCTGAGCAAGAACCTTAAAGAAAATAAAAATATGTTTTAACATTTATCAAAACCTAAAGCCCTCTAATCCATACAAAAAATGTGGCCAACATTCTAATATGCAATATTTGTTGATCCTTGTTGAAAATACAGTTGGCAACTTTGAACAGACACGATAACGCAAATAACGGAATCCTTAAATGACATCTGCATGTGAAATAATTTTTAAGTTTAAATTGAATTGGATAAAAGGATTGAATATTTTTGCTCCATAATAGCTTTAAAAGTTGAATTTTTGCAATGGATTTTATTTATCATGTTTTACTAATGATGTGCCATAAATTTTGCATCCATCTGGTTTACGGATTGTGGAAGAAACAAGTACTCATTACTGTTTATGGGGTCTCAAGTGATACTCATGCAAATGAAACTTTAATTTCCTGATTGAATCCGGGCTCGGTCTAGGCCGCGTTAATAGATTTTACCGTCCTGTGTCTGACGTACATTTTGTTTCGTTGGCTTCCAAAACATGCGTGAGTTCTTATTAAGTACATATTGTTGGGTCCTTTTAATGAACCCTCTCTCATCGCCCTCCAACTTTGCGAATAGAACGAGCCCTATAAGCACGCGAGAATTAAAGGAACCCATGAGCGTTTTTCATTGGATATATCTATCATTCAGTTCTGGAAGGCATTTTGCAAGGTCATTTACTTCATCCTTGTACTGAACCTGCGCGATCCCTGAACGGGATTGATTCACAAATTGATTACTAATTTATCAGAAGGAACCTTGCAGACTCAACTGAAATTTAGACACCTAGTTTCACTTCAAATTCTATTAGTAACTGGGACATTTTTAATGCTATGAGAGTCCTTTACTTTGTAGGTTTGTGCAATAGAATACCCTAACCAGTGCGGAAGGTATCGCGATTCAATTGGCTACATTATATGCAACATATTCTGCTTTGTGCATAATGATGCGTGCTTCGTGTTTTTGTTTTATTTCTTTTGAAGACTTTTAACGCTCTTTGCAAGTGATGTAACTCTAACACATATTAGTAGACTAGATGTTCAAAGCAAGCTTATGTGCTAACCATTATTATTATGATAACTATTATCACGACTTTATACTGATAAATGCTTCATGCGACCAACAGTGTCTAATTTGCCAAACTGGGTAATTTATCCTACGTGTCAGTAGCTCCATTGTGGGGTCTTAGCGTACGGCAGGATGATAAGATATTATCGTAAATAGTTCATAGTTCAAGTGTGAACATATTGCTTGTTAAACGGCGGTTCTAGCTACATGCCATGCAATTCATGAGTAGTAAATATTAGTGTTTAGTTGATTGAGAATGTCCTACATATTCTAATCAGTGTTGCCTAACGATAATTAATTCAGTGGACATGTAAACAGGAGACATGACTTAATGTGAATTCAACAAACGAATACTCACCGAGTTCCAGCTCTGAAACGAGATCGTCGCGACACCAAAGCGAGGGTAAAACAATCATTACCAATTACACACTGTTCAATTTGAACAAAGCCCTGAATAATTGGAATGACCCATGTCTTGTCCTATAAAAAACATAAAAACAAATTCCTATTAATAATCGTCTTCGCCATAAATACCATTGAAAATAACAATTCAACTCACATTTAACTTTATAATATTTTCAATCATATGATAATTCCAAAAGAAACGCTCATCATATTTTCCTTCCTCGCGTCGTTGCAAATTATGCGTTATATCACTTTCTAAGCAATAATAAAAGCTATCTGTATCGTCGAATATCTTATGCAATTCATCTGTTATGCGTTTTTCAATTCTGCCAGGATCCTTTATACCCACCGACGATTTCACTTGATTCGAGGCCAATGCGGCTGCTTGTTGCGTGGTATTCTTTATCGTATTCCCAGCACTCTTAACCGCTCCCCATGTTTTATTCATTAGTTGACTACTTTCAAATAGGCGCGACTTATGCGGTGACTTTTGTGATAAATTCGATGAATTTGATATCCTGTCGTTGAGCAGAGATAAGGTAACATAGAAAGAAAAAAATAACATAGAATAGCGTTGTGTGGAATGCTCAATGCTCGTTTTATAGTGAATAATTTGTTAGATTCATGAATGCAATATTACCTGGAAGAGTTGTGACGCGGACATGCTGTTAGCAGGGTATCGGGCTCATCAGGACCCAGAATGCATATCGATTTGATTTTATAAACTAGATTTGGCGGATACAAGACACCGACGGGTGAGGCTTCTTTGATTAATACTAAACGTGGATCGTATACACCAGGTAGTGATATAACGCCAACAATGCCATGAGTAATTCCAATGCATTCGATGTCGTCGACTGAGGACAAGTCCCATCCTAAATAGAAAAGTGAAAAATATTAATTTTCATGCTGTATTTATAGATCTGTATTTCATCAACTTTTACTTTTATCACTGCTTCAGTTTTGTCCAGTATGATCAATTTTGGAACAGAACATTCACAACTGAGCCCTGCTCTGTTTTTGATTAATGAAATTTACTTTCTGGATACAAACAGTAAACGCCCCTTTTTGGCCATAAAGCCCTCCGCTCCTCAGTTAAAATTTCTAAGTGTAATCATAATAACATTATAATACCAAACGTATATCAGCCTTTCATTTATTGGAGCTTTGCTGGACATGACAACATTCATATGAAATCCATCAAGCAAGGAGAAATTGTTCAAGTTAGAAGTGGAAAACAAAAGCAAATCCCATGTCATTGTCATGGCATAGATAAAAATATCATTGGAAAGAATTCTGTTCGCTGTATTCATTCCTATAATTCAGTTAACCTATGGTTTATCTTGTTTTATTGATGTTCGATTTATTATTTCACCCACACCATAATACATTATTGATTTTATAAAGGATGGTAGAATTCATTTCTTGAATATATCGAATAGTTGCTTGAATATCTATTCAGTGTTAATTGGATCATGGACATGTGGAGATAACGTATAGAATAATTTTGTGCAAATATCGCCTCAGCTTAGCATGGATACGTCTTGTAATCAGCGAAATTGGCTTCTACTATGATTACAATTAATTGGGGTTCTAATACAGCGATGTCTATCTCTATATGATTTGTGAGCTAGAATCGTTTCCGATTGGTGCGCGTAGACTTTATTCTTAACACAATATCAAAGTACTAAATCCGTCGGTATTAGATCGCAAAATATTATCAGGGCATTGGTGTCTGGAATTTCTCACACTCGAGAGAGCATTTCGGACACACAAAACAACAATTTCGCGACGAATATTGGCGCGTTCTGGTAGAAATAAGGATCCTTTTTGCTAGTATGCTCCATCTTCAACCAAAAATTGCTTTTTATAGCGCTGCAGCGCCATCTATGCAATTTGACTGCTTTTCTGTCAAAATTTTCGAAAAATACGCTCTAATGATGCCTTTGAAATGAATTGTCAGCCATTGTGAATGCATTATATCCTCTTCTGATTCAAAAAGACAACAAAACTAATCATCAACCCAGTCGAAAATATGAAAATGAGCTTTGAAGAGTTTTTGCGAGAATCTCCGTCACGATTCTTGTTTTTCAAGACCCAACCAGAGAAGCTCAGCCAGTAGCTTTCTTTATTCACTGATTGCAGTCCTTAAGTCGTTCGGATTACATACCCTCATGCGTACGAAAACCACAAAGAATGTGGCACACTGCCGAAACACGGATGTGAGCAAAAGAAGAATACAGAAACTGCTGAATCTGTTGTTGATCTCAGTTGGCGCAATCAGTCCATATGAGCAGCTGCTAATATCAACTGGACCTGCTATATTGAAATCTTGAACTCAGCGCAGAATATTCGGTTAATTTTCAACATTTCCTTTACCAACTGCTTCGACATTTTTGACAAAACTTACAGCACCGAGTAATTTCTCACATCGAGCCAGTCTATTGAAATTTACTTGCTTTTTGCACGTTCTTAGAGGGATTGATTCATATCATAAATGGGATTAAACAAAAACCGTTCGTAATAAACTTCAATGAATCCCATTCTTCCTTTTACTGTTGAATAGTAAATTTGTCGTATTTCTAAATGGCAAACGTCAAAATTTGACAGCCGGTAAACAATTTGCATTGCAACCTCACACGTCTCGTTGGAATACGCTATACCTCGATTCGTTTTCAACTTAGCTTTAGGTTAGGTAAATAAATTGATGACAATTAAGTTAAGTTAGATTTAAGTATATAAGAGGTTTTGTTAGAGGTTTTCTCTTGAATGAAAGTCATCATTTAACAGCTAAAGCTCATTCGAAGAAAACAAACAAATCAGTCATACTTAAAATGAACTCACTTTTTCAAGACCCAATCAGGAAAACTTAACTCTAAGCTTTCGATGTAAATAATCAAAAAATATTAACTAAAAGTAATACATACATACGAGGGTAGTACTTGTTCATGGAGATGTCATGAAAATTTGATCTTTACTTTTCAAAATAAGTCGGAGTTTTCAGTGAAAAGTACACAATAGTGCGTACAAACTACAGTCTATCTGACAACATAATTTTTGCAGCTATCTGAAGTTGGCTTCCTTGCAAACGCAACGGTCTCTTTTTTTTAGTGTTTGATAATATAAATGAAATTCGTATAACTTCATTTTGTAATTTGCACTCGACTGACACTCTACTAGGTGCTAGTCGTAAAGTAACAAAAAGTGAAAAAATTTGAGACTGTTTCCTTGCAATGATACAAACTTCAGACCCCTACTTTTGCGCATATTTTTGCGAAAACCGAAGGGTCCGTCCTCAGAGAATTCTTAATTATTGTCGCATAGAAATGAATTTAAAATATTCCATACAAGCCGATTCGCGTCGAGGAGGACACGTGAAAATTAGGAGCAACCAAGCTTCAATGAATATGGGTGCTAAAGCCCAATCTCTCATCTTCAAATTTTCAAATAAATTTCCCTACTTGTGAAGAGTGCGGCCCAGCGTCATGGCTCTGATGAAGTATTGACATTTTGTCCGGTATTACTTTTTTGCGTTTATCTCACAATACCAGTTTTTATAATATCAACTATTGAGTACTGCAGAATTGGCCGTGATGGTTCCAGTTGCGTTTCAAATACTTCACAATTAAATATGCCTGTTATACCACGAAATAAAATGCATACACCTCGACTCACGACGCGATTCAACTGCAGAGTGAATTATGTTTTGTGACTCTACTTTACATAGGAAATTTCTCGTTGATGTTGTGAATATTTGGTCACCATCAGCGATATAAAAATTATTTTGCTTTTCTTTGTTGACTCTGACGATGGCACACCGTCGAAATGCCTATAAGAACGAGGCAAGGAAAGAGAATGGGAACGATGCAACTTCGTTTGGAGGACAAAAAAATAACGATATTTTAGACCATGTTTAACGCCTTTTTGACATTTCCTCAATTCAATTAAACGATTTTCAACAGCGCTCACGCAGATTTCATAAATACTCGTTCTTCGTCGTTTCTAAAGGTTTTTCAGGCCTTTAAAAGTCTTTGAAAGATGCTGGGCTACCCTCACATTTTTCATCCCATGCTTCAAAGTCACCAATTACAACGCGGCCAGCGCTGGTCAACATTTGCAGCGTACAATCGATGAGGAATGGTCCAATTCTGGGACCATTTTCAGCCATTTTTTCCAAATTACAGCAGAAAAGTGATTCTTGCTCCGAATGGGAACATGAGGTGACAGTATAAAACTTGACAAACTTCGTCACCAAGCATGTCTCGAACTTTTCTAAGAATGATGTCAAAGCGAAAAATTAGAATTTGATAACATTTTCAAAACAATCAGCTGTTTGAACGACATCCAGCTTATAGTCGGTTATATATTGGGTTGGGGAAAAAATAATTTCCTTTTTTTGTATGTTTTTCAAAGTTAATTCAATAATATAAATTTTAAACATTTATCAATGATATATGTGCTGTTTTGATCGATGACCTTTTGTCACTTTTCTGGCAAAACCATAATTCCGTCACTGTAGAATTTCTGAGGTTTTTGGGCGATAAACTGAACTAAGTGATTTTCACAAGCCACAACAAGAGTTTTGCAGAGAGGTGGTAAGACAGTCCGACGGAGCAAGGTCAGGGCTATACGGTGGATGCACAAAACTTCCCAGCCAAACTCTCTCAGCTTTTGCCGAGTCACTAAATATATGTGCGGTCTAGCATTGTCGTGATGGAAGATAACGCCTTTCCTATTGATCAATTCTGGCCGATTTTTGTCAATCGCCTGCTTCAATCGCACTAATTGTTAACAGTTGACAGTTGAATTAATAGTTTGTCCAGGTTCGCGCAGCTCATGATGCACAATACCCTTCCAATCCCACCAAACACTCAGCATCATCTTCCGTGACGTCAATACGGTCTCAATACGATCAATACGATATCTTTCGTACATTTATTTATATTTCGCACACCCGTAATCATTTGTTTCAAAAATAGCTTGATTTCGTTTTGTTTCAGCAGGGATTCACAAATGGAAACTCGGACCATTAAATTTTTCAATGTTAATTCATGTGGAACCCAAGTATCGAGCTTCTTTCGGTATCCAAGCTTATTTAAATGTTTCAAAATTGTTTTATGGTCGATGTTTAGTTTCACAGCAATGTCAGGAGATGAAATATGTCGGTCTACCTCGATTTCATTAAGAATTTGATCGACTTTTTCAACGATTGGCGGACCAGGGCAAGCTTCATCTTTAAGATCGAAGTTTCCAGAACGAAATCGATCTAACCAATTCTGACACTAGTGTTTACTTAAGCAGTCATCACCATAAACATAACACAATTTTCGATAAGCTTGGGCTGCAATTATTCCTTTCCGGAAGTAAAAAAGCAAAATGTGACGAAAGTGGCCTTCTGGAATCTCCATAATCAATACGTAATAATTTTTAAATGAGTAAACAAATGACGGTAATTCGCACTCTAAAATGTTACACAGACTCGAAACTTTTAAACATGCTTTAGTATGACTTCACTGAATAATAATTACTAGAGACATACAACTCTAACACCATCTATTAGGAAGAAGCGAAATTATTTTGTCCCCAACCCAATATATAGGCGGGCAACATTTTTCAACTGAAGGTCGTCTCGAAAAGTCGTATTGAATTGTGAAAGTTTTTCATCCTAAATTTTTAACATAATATGCTTAGTTGTTGCAAACGAAAATTCAAGCTGTTGATCTCGCGATTGTCATTCATATTTACATTACTTTGAGCTGTGCGCGGCTTAATTTGTCGTGTATGAAAGAATTTTGACAATAGGGTTTAAAACGTTTAGTGAACTGTACCGTCGCTAGCCCGACTATATTAAGTTATTCTAAGCGCACGAAAGTCAGACCTGTGAGCATAGAGACTTTCGTAATACAGTTTAATATTTTGCAGATAGTGTGCCGGGCTAAGTCTTTCTACAATGAAACGTCAAGCAATACTAAATAAAAATGTCACATCAGTGTGAGCCGATACTTTCGCGATTTTCTATCACATTTCTGCCACAAAACGTATCTGGGCATGAACTACCCTATAGTGCAAATAGATATTCATCGAGGTGATTCTGACGAATAAAGGTCGAAATACAATACTGCGAGAGCGCGACGAGAGGCTCGCAGCAAATGTCAACCCGCTTTCGTAACATCCATTCGTATACGACATAGTACAATAATTGCGATTTGTCAATGCGAGGCGAAAAATATTCAGAATATCGAAAATTCCTCGCAACGAGATGCGTTGACGCTTGTCAGATGCTTGATGACGCTTAAATGAAATTTGAAATTCAAACGCCCTAATTACTTTTCAAGTACTAGGGTTATTCTGAATGAATTTTTAATGAAAATTTCGTGCATGCTTGTTGAGGCTATTATTTGTCAAACGAAGAAAAATTCCAAATTCAAAACTTTTGAAAAATCAAAAATAATTTTAATCAAAGTTAATTCAAAACGTCACCAAATTGACATTTGTCATATGAACATTATTCTTCCTCACATCGCGTGCATTGTAAATTGAATGCGTTGCGCAGTAATGCAGTATTGTATCTGGGCCTTAAAACTGACAGCGCAATCAACATTAGTATGACACCTGGGAAATAATAAGGCCAGTGTCAAAGAAATATCGATGATTTCATAGTCGTGGTTTCACAGATGTCTAAAGTTTTGTATCTCGGGTTTTCCACCGAGTTTTTAGTTTAGTTTTTAGTTTTTCACCTGAATCAAATTGTCGGCAAATATGAAAAAATTAAAAATTCGAGACCGTAGCTTTGGT
Organism: Stratiomys singularior; assembly: GCA_954870665.1. Taxonomy (NCBI): domain Eukaryota; kingdom Metazoa; phylum Arthropoda; class Insecta; order Diptera; family Stratiomyidae; genus Stratiomys; species Stratiomys singularior. Next base: position 7,586,571 of record OX940877.1, read on the forward strand.
TTCACGACAGAACACTGTTAAATCTGATCTAAAATTTAAAAGAATGAACATTGAATGAACCGAGTGGTAAACTTATTACACATTAATATCCTGTGGAATTAAGGAAATTTTTTTAGAAGTAATCTGAGGCGAATAAAGATGAGAAATGTTATACAATTTTTGAACGCGGTTTTTTAATATTTCAAATGCTTAATTGGTTGATACATGTGTGTATCCTTGACCCGTGTCTCGAGTGTTTTGCAAAGATACACAATCCGCTCAAACGTCTCGTTGTTGAATGTTCTTACGATTTCATCTTTGTTTATAACTCAGCCCTGTAATCCATGGAAGCTAGGAGACCTATTTCATATACTCATTCGCTGATGCAAAAAAAACAACCCTTAAGCGTATATTGTTTGCAGCTGTTTTCAATTTTTCTTCTATTCTCAGTCTAGCGACTTGCTGACTCCTGGCTGAATGCCACTTTTATTATTATTTTTCGTTTTGTTTTGTATTTTCCCCGATGGTCACATTGATTTATCACAAGATGTATGGCGGAGGTCATGCACACGACATAGTTGCAAAGGACGAAAAAACACATCATTTAAAACCATTTCCTTTCTAAATGCCCTTAACCCGCATTTGCATAAGACATTTAGCAAAGTGTTTTTCCCAGTAATCATGGTTGCAATGATTCACCGGGAAATGTGGAGAGGCTCGAAATCATCAACTGCATACTTGTGTATGTATCCCCGCGGGCCCCCAAGTCACAAGTTTTCAGTCATTGTCAGTGCTATTGTCGCATTACAAAGTCTAATCTGCCACTAACAAATCGCTATAGTGTACTATTATATTGCATGCATGCTTTTCACTTATGTAAATAATTGGTCGTCGTTCCATGAAAGAAAGACACACTCGTGTGCACATACGATACACTCTAATAATATGCAAAGTGCAAAACAAATCCGGCAGCCAGCAGGAGCAACAAAATAGCTTCGTCCTAGTCTTGACGTCGATGTGATAAATTGTTGAAAACTACCAGCTTCGAGGCCTTTGAATGCAAAAAATAAAAATAAAAAAAAATCGATATATATATATTACCTTTCCCATCTAGAATCAATTCACTTGGGCTGTATGGCAAATCGGATACTGTGGATACTAAGAGATTTCAACAAAGCCAGAAGGATAAATCCAGGCAGCAAGAATGTCAACAAATAAAGGCGGTTTAGCGACTGGATAAAATAGTTCAAGGTGAGAAGGGGCGGACGTGAGAATGGATACGAAGCATGGTTCCACAGCGAATGGCGATATAAATGGAGAACTACCGAAAATTGAGTTATGCTTTATTAATCATGTTTGCATTTGCGAGCGTAGAGAGTGTAATGGCAATTCTGCGATTTTATGGAATAATAAATTAGAGAGGTTGTCAACCGAAGGAGAAAATATTCAGGATATTTACTATCAGAGAATTTCTAACATATTACTCAAAATGTGTTGGAAATAAACGAAGTATGTCGTTAACAATAGAAATGGAAATAGGAAAATTGGGACTTCAGGATCATATTTCATCTAGCGTAAACTTCGATTATATACCTAGGTCCCCATCCTCATAACAAATCTCACTGCATTCCGAATAGAAAGTCCTCTATCAAATCAATACCTGATATTAGAGCGCGGCTTTCACTAAATATAATAGATCCCATAGATCCCTTAGACTATGGTGAAGTGAGGATAGGGAAATCATTACTCTGAATAGTTTGCAGCTTAGCCTACATCGGCATCTTTAGGCATATAGAATCCCTCTTTTGACATATAAAGGATACTACTTGAAGGAAATTATTATCCTTCGCCTACCATCAACCCAACAGTTTTGAACTCATTTTTTATGGAGATAATCAACTATGGAACAACAAACGCAGGAAGAAAAAGCAATATGATAGATGTAACGGATAGTATGACAACGGCTTTCGAATGCGAAAAGGATCGAGAACTATGGGTTTTGAAAAATTTATTTCGAGTTATTTATTAACATCACAAAGTAGGGTAAAGATCCCGGAACTGAAAAACAAATTACAGATTTTATGATGAACACGTCCTCGTGTGATTTCGCAAAGGGATAGCTGCAATGCTTTATTATGGAATTGAGTTGCGCAAGCGGACTTTATCATAATAATTGCAGATGAATGACCTTCGCAAAGCAAACGATACACAAGGAAGCAGCCAGAATACATCAACGCACCAGCGGAAACGAGACCAAAAGACCAAGTAAGCGGTACAAGGATTTAAGCTCGATTACAGGATTGCAACAGAAGCCGGTCTACTATGCTCGTGTAGATAAAAAGAACCACGTACTGATACAAAATGAGCAGCAATATGATAATACAGTTGAACAGATATTAAGAGGAGTAGATTTCTTTAATTTCTTTAAAATCGGCTCACGAAAATCGACTAATCCTAATCTACTAATGAAAAAGAATTCAGAGTTACAACGATGAGTTGTATGAATTGTGTGACGGACCACCTACAGTATCGGCCAAAACAAATGCAACTCAAATTAGTTCCATGATGTTGGGCAGCGAAACCCCAAGTTTTAGAAGCAAAGTGTTTTATATTTATTTCATTAGTATTGTACCAGGCATTTAAAAAAAAAAACACATAATAATTCTACAAAAAATCGGTAATTTTTACCACTAAATTCAGGAAAATTTACGAAAACTTCTTTTTTTTATCGGACAAAACAAATGCAACTCTGGCAACTCGGTTTTATAACAGTTTTTCTCGAAATCACTTTGCAATTTTTGCCATGTAACTGATTATTATTTAGGTTAGTTAAATTGTAGCTGATAGTTGTGTGCATTATTTACTAATAGAAAGTGTCGCTTCGTTGTGTAAAGCTATTTTTACCACCGAAAAACTTTAAAACCTAAAAATGGCAAATGAAAAGCATAGTGCGGATATAAAAGTATTAATTATAAAGGACTTTAAGAGTCCGACTTTAAAAGTCCGAGAAATCTAATATAGAAAAATCGGTTGTTTCCAGAATGATAGCTCGATATCTTCGCACCGGGAGTGTTGAAACTGTACATAAAGGAGGGAGACCAAGGAAAACACCTGAACGAGAGGACAATCTGGTTTCATAGAAAATTAAAATTAATCCGTTTGTCGCATCCACAACGCTACTAAAAGATCTCGCATGAACCGTTATGTATGTATCGCAAAGAACCGTTAGAAGACGCGCAGTGGAGCTCGGATTGCTTTGTTATCGGCCAGCAAAGTAACCTTTTATTTCAATTAAAAATAGAAGGCGAAGGTTAGCTTTTGCACGTTCTCACATTAACTGGACTGTTCAAAAATGGAGGACCATTCTTTTTAGCGATGAATGCAAGTTCAATTTGCAAGATCGGACGGAATTTGTCGTGTAAGGCGTCCTAAAGGAAAGCGCTTGGATCCAAAATTTTGCGAAGGCACCATTAAACACGGCGGAGAGTGTGTAATGGTCTGGGGGTCCATGTCAGGGCAGGGTGTAGGGCCAATTCACAAAATAGATGGTATAATGGACCGTTTTCAATACAAATCCATACTGCAGGAGGTTATGTTACAGTATGCGGAGTGGAATATGCCCTTGAAATGTACATTCCAACATGACAACGACCCGAAGCACACGTCGAAAACTGTGAAAGAATGGCTTAACGAGAGTGGAATTCAGGTACTACAATGGCCAGCCCAGTCACCCGATCTGGACCCTATAGAAAATTTATGGGAAATCGCTAAAAAGAAAATACAGCGTGAAAATATTAGTAACAAAAGTATGGAATGAGATCCCACAAACAATAATTGATAATTTAATTGAGTCTATGCCTCGCAGGTGCCGAGTTGTCATTAAAAATAATAGATTCGCCACAAAATATTAATTAATTTATTAATAATTTAAAAAAACCAAGAAGTTGCATTTGTTTTGTCCCATCAAAAAATTATTTTTCGTAAATTTAATTGAATTTTGTACGTGAAAATGAAAGATTGCTTGAATATTGTGTTTGATTTTCTTTTAAAAGGTTTGTAAAGCAATAATGAAATAAAAATAATTTACTTTCCATTAACATTTTGGACTTTTGCTGGTTAATATCGTGAGAGTGATTTGAGTTGCATTTGTTTTGGCCGATACTGTATATCTACTGGGGCAAGGCAACACAAACAGCAATGAAGCGACCAGATAGACAAAATGGAAGAAAATCGACTGCCCAAAAAGACATTAAAGGGTAGAACACAAAGCAGAACTGAAAGAAAGTTCGGCTTTGTGTTCTACCTAAGGTGGAACAGAAAGACTAAGGATTCGATGAGAAGTCACGATAAATCCTAACAGCCGATTTTTGTTAGGAGTGATAAACTGGAGAACAAGTAACCGTGACAACTGCAGGAGACGAATTCCGAAGTCCAAAGTCCGGCGTGGCTACTGTATCATGCATGCTGCTGATGAAATTTTTTCGAACCTAGAACAGACTCTCAGGCGGAATCGGTACAAAAAAAGCAATCAGGAAGCGCAAACTTCATTTTGAGAGCTACAAACCCACTTAATCTTCGCATGCACTTGTTGCCCAAGCTTCACTAGGAGCTACAATAAATACAGGAATAATGACAATGATAAATGATCCTATGACTCAATATGCTTATCGAGGAGTCAAAAAGCTAGCCCAACAGTAGCAGAAATCATAGTACAAAGACCAGGAATCAGTTGTAACAGACAAATGCGCTTGAGGAATTAATTTTCATGGTATCCCTTCACATGAAGCATTCAGAAGAAAACTGGCTATACTGTACTATATACAAACAAAGATGATATATAGAAAATGACAAAGACAAGCACTAAGTAATCTCGCTTTTGTATCTGCGGAAACTAGTTATCTTTTAAGGGGATACTTAGTACAAAATGACTATGTGATTAGCAATATCACATAGGCCAAAAAGCCCGTATATCACCAAGATGTCGCATAGCAGTGGTGACAGTGGTCATCTGTCTAGAGTTTGCATCGATATGAACGCAGCCGTCACGAATTTTTTAACTTTCTGAATTCCTTTCAGATAATTTGACTGAAGTTTTCACAAAACATTTTTGTTACTTTGAATTATTTACACTCGAAGCATTTACACTAATTTTTTATTGCTGTGAAAAAAACCATAAGTTATTGAAAAATGAAAAAAAAAAACACCAGTTGCGTTTGGAACGATGTAAACTGTGGTAGGCACATGTCTACTGTCTACTACTAAGTATATTCGTGGTGCACAACTACTTCATAACCAAAAAAATAGGCACTATTGTCTTAATTTTGCTCCGACTCTGACGTGCTTTTTGGCCTTGTTAGTTCAGAATGATTCAACTGTCAAGTCTGTCATGTTGTTACTGGATTCTAGCCGTAATCTCATGATTCATAACTAGCAATAATCTTCTTTAAGTACATTTTCGTCTTTAGAAAACATTCCAAGTTGTCCTCAGAGATTTGGACGGGAAGATTCATCTGTAATGTCGTTAGCAATTTTAGAATGAATTTCGCACACATGCTAACTATTCCCAAATCCTCCAAACGGTAGTTTTTCGTATTTCAAGTACACTTTCTAGTTCACGTAAAGTCAACCGAGAATCTCCTTCTCTCGGCAGTCGCACCCACTCGACGTTCTCCGATGTGATTTGGCTCGAAGGTCGGTCAAGGCGAGAAACACAACTAACTGCCGTGCGGCCATGTTAAAATCGCCCGCTTGTGCCACTCATTTTATCCTGCTTTGCTCATTCTCGAAATGACTTATTCATCAAACCGATTGTCACCGAGCTTGTCTTTCCAAGATTAAAGTTGACGCAAATTTGTTGATCTGCCTTTTCTGTCATTTTTAGCAGCAATAAACGAATACAAGACACACGAAAATTTCACGCTCTGTGGGCACTAAGGCGTAGCGAGTTCCTGAAAGATTATAGTTTATAAAACCCGTTAGATGGCGCTCGAACGTTCTGGCGCGTAGATTCAAATTAGGCTCCATGAATTTGGGACAAACCTGTTATCTTAATTTAGCTAATTTCCATGACATTATTCGATCGTTGATGGGAGCAGATTTCATTTGCGGTAATGAGTTTAATGTTTGTGTTACCAACCTCTGTAATTGAAGCGAGCAGAGCTCGGCAGATGTTATGACTTTAAAGGAAAGTGTGAACATGGATTTCGCAATCGCTTTGCTTTGAAATTTCTTATACACTATTATTAAATTATTGTTTTATTTACACACTTTTTAACAGTGCGGAAACAGGAATCTGATTTCCTTTGAATGTTTCTTTTATTGCTGAAACTTTTCAGATAAGTTTACCTAGCATCGAATTCAAGCTCTGGTTTCACTGATTGTTGATTTTTATGCGAAAAGCTATTGTTTGGCTATTGATTCCTAGTCTTAACGCATTAAGGACCGCTGACGAGTTTTCTCGTGTTTCGCGTCCCATCTGTTATGGATCGCTCACGAGTTCTCTTTTGTTTCGCGTTCCGTCTGTTACGGATGGTTCAAAAAATAACCCGTCTTTTCCACACGATGTCTTTAGATGTCACTAACTTTCTTACATTATATCCTGCTACCTCACCGGCCAAGTCGGCCGGTCCTAGACGTATGCCTTATAGATTTCTTTGCGGTCCTTAATGTGTTAATTGGATGTCCCTAGTTCTTTGTCATTGCTTTCTAAGGAAAATCCTCATTTGGATTTGCTTCAATGTTTTGGGCTCCTAATTTAAGGTTCAACGCTGGATCGACCTCCATATGGTTTCATGACAAACATTGATCGGCTATGAGTTCGGATTTCTTTGACGAAAGTGCTTCAAAACGTGAAAAGTACGAAATTTCATGTGTATGCTGTTCTTTTTCTTTGGGAAAATATTTACATTTAAAGGATTTTTTAGGTTTCAATAACATTTGCTTTCTTAAATTTGTATATGTGGGGCAATGCTAAGCAATTTACAAAAATTTACACGGAGGAAGGAATACAACTAACAACTTAGTCGCAACTAAGACGCAAATTTTTCCAGTTTGTTAAAAAAACACTATCTCCGACATTAAAAACTTATGTTTCATGTCTTTGCATATAAAACACATATTAGAGCATATTTGGTATGATGTATGCCTCATCGCGAAAGATGTTTTGAACATCCTTCAGCTAGATATCACATGCGTATCGACAATTTTGCTGAGCTCATGTGAATGTCTTAATTATGAAGAATTTTTACCCCACCATGGCAAACGCCATCACATGTTCGATTATTTTTTCGGTGATATGTGATCCTTCATAAAATCACACTCATCGTTGCTTTGCTACCATAATAAGCTTATGACCTTTTTGTAATTTCACGAAACTTCGTTTCCACATCATATGAAAGTTCATTGTATCGAAAGTCAATATTTCATGCTTAGGAACGTATCGTGTGCGCGATAACTATTCTGAAAAGGTTTTCAATAACATGAGAACTTGCTGCCAAACAGGAGAGCTATTAACAGAACACTTAAATCGGAAAAGATTAAGCTTAGAAGAATAGAAATCCTTGTTATCCTGTAACATGCACTAGTGGATTACAACAGACGTTGCAAACGACTTGTATCATTGGCCAAAGTAAAACAAATCTGAAAAGGACTCACGTAACAATAAAACCCACATGCCTTGAGTTGTTTGAAAGACCTTCCAACTTTTATGTAAGTTTTTGCCTTTCTACATTATTACTTCCCAATCCTGAATCCTTCTTTCGTGCTGGCCACGAGCAATGCGAGGCAAAACGAAAGGTGGGTACCCGTTTTTATTATTGTGAAATGTAAGAATTAATTTCAAGAAATTCTACACACAGGAATGCCGATAGAGTTCGTTTCTCTGAATCAAAACTCGTTTTAATTTTTTAATGGGAGTTCGGGTATTAAAAAAGTTTTCTCAGAATAAGTTTGCATGCATGGAAGCAGGTAAAGTTGTGAGAATATCGTAGAATGATGAAAGTATAATTGATTTAAGGCAAGAGAGGTTTCAAAGGGCTCGATATTTTTCTCAATGCTTTTCTCGCATCGGATATTATCGGACTTCAACATTTCAAACACTCGTTTTGGGAATCACTTGATGAATTCGTCAAGGGAGCGGAAGCAACAAGAGCAGGACTAAAGGAGAATACAAGGAAAATGGTCGATGAATTAGCCAGCTGCAAAAATTACGAATCTACAATTGCTCAAAATTAAAAGTGGTGCACACCAGCACCGTCTCGAATTTTTTTTTTTTTTTACTTTTAAATTTTTATCAACAATTGTGGACTGGAATGAAAAACGAGCAGTGCACAAAATAGTTAAAATTACTGGAAAAAAGTCATCATCATGTTAAATAGAATGCAACCAGTAACGTATAGGAAGATCTTTTTTGGGGTTAGTCTAACGATTCCGAAAGAAATGCAAGAGTGAAGGATTTCATCTCAGGAGAGAGTAATCCGAATCTACACAGATGGCTTTGAAACGGTTGAGGAAAGATGACGCCGAATTCACTAGCAGAACAAGTGATAACTCATGAAGTTTCCTAAAACTGAAGTCATAGGTTAGAATTGAAAATACACGATAGCTTACGAAAACCAGAGTCCATCAATCGAAAAAAATCTGCAATCGCCGCAGCCACTTAAATGGGAGTCAGTAACCTCAACAGCAAACTGCATGTTATCCCAGATCCAGTAAATTCAAGTTACAAACACTCTTAAATTTTTCAATTTTCATATATATCCGCAATTTGGAAGTGATTAATGCGGAGAAAAAATTACGAAAATTTCAGTCGAAAATCTATCAAGTGAAAGCAACCGGGGCTTATCTTTTTGTAACAATGCAGAGTTCACATCTAAAGATCTAAGTCAGCAATTTAGGTGATTGCATTCGTTTACTGGGACTCATATCGAAGTAAAACCATCGTTTATAAATTGCTCAGTCTCTTTAAGCAAGTTAGGGACGTATTGGAAGACAACCCACGGACCGGACGGCAGATCGAAATGACTTTTGCGGACGGAAATAATTCAAAAAGCTGAAAATTAATATTGAAGAATCCTAAACCAAGGTAAAAACAGTTTGTCAAAATGATTGGGGTATCGAATACGACAATTTTGATAATTCTTCACGATCATCTTGGCATGATAAAGGTCAGCGCTAGATGGCTGCTTAGAATGCTCACGCCGCCCCAGAAAAAACCCGCGGGTTTTTGGACTTTTATAGTGAAGACGTGGAAGGGATATTGAATCGAATTTTTACCGGTGACGAAACTTGGGTTCATCATTACGAACCTGAGTCCAAACAGGACTCTATGCAATTACAAAAAATGTGGACATCACCACTCAAGAGGGTTAAAGTCTCACTTCAGCTGGTGAAATCATGGCGATAGTTTTTTAGGAGTCAGAAGGGATTCTGTTGACAGATTAGAAACTATGAGTAAAGACTAGTAAATGCGTCTCCACAACGTTTGGAGATGTTTAATGCACCGCCGTCGATAGTATGCTAGAGATGACGAAATCATTGGTCACCCCATCATGGGTATGGTCACCTTTTATACTAATTTCGTCAAATCCCTGCCCTATGTTAAATATTTGATCAAGCTTCAATGCAAGAACGTAACCAGTATCACCTGGGTTGTAAATTTGCCCGAGCCAGACATTGAGAATGTGTCCGACGAATCCGCGAAGGTGGTTAGAATTCAGCAAAGCGGCAACCAACTTGGTAGATGGTTTGATTCGTTTCCAACAAAAAAGATGGAAACAAAAATTTCTAGCCTCGTGATTGCGGAAAATACAGTGGAAAGTGTGTTTTAAACTTTTCTTAGAGCCATGTATCGTTCATGAACTAGGAATCGTTTATATTGCTCTAACATAGGTTCCAACGCTATGCACTTTCCACGCTTTTGGAGGGAGTTGATGCCGATTGCCAGGGTTTTGTATCTACTACCCGCCGACCGCATCCAGCTAAAAGTTACGTAGCGCTTCTGTTTTATCCTCATTTAGGATTTTGCTTAGGTCAAACAGAATTCCCGAACTGTGTTCTGTGCGTTCGAATTTAGAACGTGATCATTTTGGAACGGTTTTTGTTCTTCGGAATCGAAATGATTAGTGCGATATCTTTAATCCTGCCCAGTATTGCTGTCTAGGAAGGAGGTTGATCGAAGAATCTACACTGATAGTGAGGTTAGCAGGTGAGGTTGTTTGCTTTTATTACCCAATGTCCATTTTTCAGCGATTTTGGCTCTGAGCTTCATGCGCTTGGAACAGTTGGAATTATTGGCAAATTTCGCGGTGCCCGAGAATATGATGATGGCGGAGTCTTCTGTGAGATCCTCTCTCAGGTTTAGGATACTTTTTTTTGTGCACTGCTGACGTTCATGCGCTTTTCCGCAGACGAGTCTTTGCTCGGAGTAGCCGCAATTTACGTCGACATGAGCAAACCCTTTAACTGTCGACAGTTGGTTTGCTTCCCGAGAAATCCCTCAACAATTATCGATTGCAAAGACAATCCATGAATTCATATGTATTTCTATATAACACCCACGATAAAATGCACTTTACCCGCTTCGTACCCAAGAGACGAACAATTGACTGCAAAACAAGACTTAAAACCCCAAATGATCGATTCGTATTTCGACCCGAAACTATAAAGCCAAAGGTTATTCAATACTAAAACTCAATAAAGGGTTAATACACTCGATCAACTTTGCAAGAGTTATTCGATCAATCGAAGGACGCGGATGAGATTAGAGGATCAGGACGGAGGAGGGGAGGACGCGCGAATAGATGCGAATGCGTTTCATGCATTTTGCAATGTTGTAAATGGATTTCAAAATCATTTTAGGATTACTTGCTAGATTTAGGGCTTATGTCACATCATTCTTTTAAGAACGATTAAAAACTATTCTAAAACTATAACTAAGACTATTCGTAACATGACAACCACCCACATCTAAGCAAGGAAAATGTACTTTTTTCTCCCGGATGAAAAATTCAAAAAAATATGTAAAATGTGCATACTTAGTACCTCTGATTGTAAAATGAACTGCGATACACTTTACATTATCTATAGGCCATGTATTTTATAATTTACATGTCCTTCGCGTTAATTAAACGCTATTTTCCTTGAGATGCTTCGTAAACTTACTCCGCGGTGGTTTTCACCCCTGATGCAACTAAAACAATTGTTTGTAGAACTTTTCTAAGGGTCGATTTTGTTGCCAACAGTTTGATCCATGTTTGCTAGGCATTGGTTAAAGCCAACGTTTCGATACTTACAATTTTCGGCACGAAGGTCGATTTCAGAACATTTTTCAACTGATCTTAAGTCCCTGGAGTTCCAGCTCTTTTAGGTTATAATTGCTAGCTGTAATAAACGAAGACTCTCCGGTTGGGAGTTTATATGCCATGTAAATGGCGAAAAGGGAACGTTTAAATTCGCACGGTCCTAAGTTGTTGCTCTAAATCCTTTGAATAAAGCAGCGAAGTAGGAGTGCAAATCCCATGGATCTTTTTACTAGCCGCGGTTACGCTAGCCTTTAAGGATCAAATATAGGCACGAACTAGTGATCTCAATTCCTTTTTACAATCAAATCCATGTCATATATGACTGGCACTTAATGGCTATTGAATGTTTAATGACGAGGGGTATGCAAACAATAAATACTAATCCGGAAAAACATCAGGAAGTACAATTGAATCACGTTTTTTAGGAAATCAGGAAGTTGGGTAAGGTCTCACTCCCGGATCCCCCAACATTTAAAAGCTTATTATTACTTTCCAGCTCTATAAAATAATCATAAATTCATATCCGCGAACTCATCATTCCATGGATCGAAAAGGAAGTGCGTGTCGTTCCACTGCAGATGCTCAGCCATTAAACACTCGCCAATTGCTCAGTCGTCGCACGTTATCACGTTCTGTTATTGCTTGACGAATACCAATCATCCCCTTCCTCTATTTGTTCTGGGACTCCGCATCCCTGTCTTCCTTTTATCCACCGTCAGTTTGACTGTTTGTGCACCATTTGCAAGAATTTCAACGCAGCCAATAAAACCAATAGGTCAACCGGAAAAACGCCCGTACGCTGGGCTGTTGACATTTTCCTGATAGTAAACAAACTTCATTCATGCCGACCAACACAGATCTGCTCACGTTACTCCAGATCCCGTTTCCACTTTACACTGCTACATTAGAATCTTGCTGGTATTTCCCACTTCCACCGACTGACTCACTCACTCCTCTCCGAGGCAACATTTACCCAACATCTTTTCACTCCACTTCTTGCACTGACGTTTGCACAACTTGAAGGGGGAGAATTTTTTTTCGTGCTACACAAAACAAAGACCGTGCCCAATTGACAAATTTTCACTGAAATTTACCTGCTTTCAATTGAAATTCGGCCGTGGCTCGATGCCACCACAAACTTTTCTCACGTTTCACGAAAATATAGTAGTTATCGGTTTGGAAAACTTCCATTCTTCTCACACAAGACTTATTGAAATTTCCAAAGTGGCACTGAAAATCTCAACACCCGCCCGCACGACTGACATAACTCGAATGAGAAGACATGAGAAAGTCACGATAAATTCTCTGTTGTACACCAACTCGAACGGGAGCGTTCGGAAAACTGATACTTGTGTTCATGGCTGATGACGACGGTTGAGGTGAATTCAGGGTAATTGTTATACATAGAAGGGTAATCACCGAATGCATGATGCATTGAGCGAATTCAAATTATTTATTTACGAATTTATTTTCACAAATATGATAAGTTTTAGTTGTTTTGTAGTATTTTATAATTGTTTCAAACGAAATAAGTATCGGAATTCAATATTCATATTTTGACTTTTTTCTCAAACCAAAAATTGTTTATATTCATTAATTCAAAGTCGAAATTTTGTCTCATATTGAAAGAAAGTGATAAATAATTCAGTCGCGTTCTTTCATATTTCTTATGTTGCTGAATAGCTTTGTTGCTGTACCATTGCATGAAAGCGATTTGATATAAAAAGATTCAATTGGCTTCTGACAATAATTTGGCGGACTTTTTCCCAATCGTCCTTAACTACTCCAATCGGGTCATTTCTGCTGTTATTTTAACGGTTTCTTCTAGATAACGTCTCGCATGCTCTATTCTGTGGCATCGCTTTGCGCACATTAAGCAATCATCTGTCCAGATTCGTTCTCAAAATATTTGAATTGTATTTTCTGCCCTTTACCCCCTTCAAAGTTTGCGCAAACAATATTGCCCACTTCCGATTGAAAGTCGTGGTTTATCATCGGTTTTATAGATTTCCTTCTCGAAGCTACTTATAAAGGCTTTGTATCCAGCAACTCAGCCATTGAAGCCGCGTTTAATTAATTAATAGAATTTCCATCATTTCTGTGTTGGAGCATCTTTGGAAATGTTTTTATGCTTCAACAGAGAGCCGAACTTCTTAACAATGGTCGACGGTTATCATGGCCGCCAGCTCAAGTAAAACTTCCGGCCCACTATCAGCTTGAGGGTGGTAGCTAGTACCTGTACCTAGTAGCTTATACCTCAACTGCCCTTCATGTCGTGGTTGGTCCATTGTCGTGAGAAGGAGGTGTAGTTTGGACTTACCTTCGACGCAAACGCAAAACACTTAATGAAAGATTGCTTAACCGTAGTCTTTTCGAAGCTCTGTGTCGGCTTGATTTCTTTTTCAGATGGAGACCGCAGCAGTGTTGGTCTGCAGGCGAGCATGCTTGCCTCAATTGTGGTGGCCAAGGATTCTACCACTGAATTTACCCTGTTGACTCATCGCCAGCATGATTGTTGCAGAGAATTCCGAATTCATTATATTTTTCTTCTTTAAAATTATTCATAAACATATTTAATTTTAATTTTCTCTTATTATTTGTGTTGCTAATAAAAAAAATAAAAATGGAGAATAAAATGACATGGCAATTTTTTTGTTTTTAAATATCAAGCATCCCTCTCAGGCTCACTTTCCTTATACCAATAAGGTTCAATTTCAGGCGATATTTGTAGATCATCAAGTTCATTTTCGTGCGTTTAGGTGTCGATGTCTAAAGAACTGATCAAACTCTTCGGCTCTTTTTTGGATTTATTAGTTGTTTATAATGTTGCAACCAAGAAACATACAATTTTTAAGGGGGCAAATTAAAAATATTTATTTAATTCAGTTTAATATTTTCGAAATGTTGAATAGAGAGTCAATTGTTCCACGGGTAATTTCACATTTATTCGAAGAACCCACCTTAATTCGGAGAATTCATAAAGACTAGTCTTCACTGCAACAGTTGTCACAATAAATTCCTTGCAATTTCAGGCAAACAAAATTGCATCTATCAAACGCGGGACTTTTAAAAATTCCTAGTTAGTTTTTTTAATCTTTTCAGAAAATTTTATTTATTGAGAAAAAACCGAAAAAATGATTACGAATTTAGTGAGAAGATTGAAATTTGGGTGCACACGAGATTCTTCAATATATCTAACATTACTGGAAGGTCCTTTGAGATATCGTAAGCAATTATTTCACAATGGATACAACAACTGCAAAAGGAATTTTAATCAAAACAAATCCACGTTCAAGTCGAAATCAGTTATCACTTCGCCATTTGCGTTTGGACAAGTTAAATTCCCAGGATTTTTAACACTTTCAATGTTAGGCTGTTTGGCATTGAACTATGAATACTTTAAATCCAAGCTTTTAGAAATTATACCGAAAGTACAAGGATTAAGCATGAAAGATTTAACTGGACGAAGAAGACAATTTAACTTTATAGCAGCCGTGGCAGAATTAGCTGCACCGGCTGTTGTTTACATCGAAATTCGTGACACAAAAAAGTTCGATTACTATTCAGGACAACCGACACCGATTTCTAATGGATCCGGTTTTATTATTGAACCAGATGGTCTTATCGTAACAAACGCTCATGTGGTTATTGATAATGCTTTGCGAAGTAACATTTCAGTCATGGTCAAATTGCTTGATGGAAGGACTTTCGAAGGAAAAGTTGAGAATGTTGATCGAATTTCTGATCTGGCTACGGTACGAATTAAATGTAACAATTTACCAACACTGCGACTAGGCTCCTCCAGTACGTTGAAAGCAGGTGAGTGGGTTGTCGCTCTGGGAAGTCCTTTAGCTCTGAGTAATACTGTGACTTGCGGGATTATAAGTGCATACCGAAAATCTGAAGAACTTGGATTGCATCGTCAAAAAATGGTGTACCTTCAAACTGATGCTGCTATCAACCAAGGAAATTCAGGTGGTCCACTGATGAATTTGAACGGAGAAGTTATCGGTATCAATAGCATGAAAATTCTGCCGGGTATAAGTTTCGCCATTCCTATGGATCATGCAAAGAAGTTTTTAAGAGGTAATCAAGACAAGAGATTCCAACAGAAAGCCCTTCGGACACGTTACATCGGTATCACCATGCTGACTCTTGACGAGTCGTTAATCATTGAATTGCGCCGACGAAAGTGCAGCCTGTCGGAAAATGTACGAGAAGGAGTCCTTATTTGGAAAGTCATTCCTGACTCGCCAGCTGCAAGGTAAGTAAATATGATTCAATGCGTATTTCATTGAGCTCTGATTCCTTTCTTTTTACTGATACTGCGAAACAATAGCTTTTATTTTCGTTGGCGTTTTTTCGTAATGAAATTGTCATGTATAACAGGAAGTTGAATAGATAAATGATTTGCTGGTTCCTTTTCGTGAAACCAGTAATTTATTGATGTATTGAAATATGCCAGGCCGAAATCTAATGCATATATATTTTATGCATAGGTTCTGTGTACCTTTACTGATTTTTATGTGAAGACAATTCCGCTTTTTCTTGCGTTGTTCTATTGTTTCAGTCAACGAATCCTCAATCAAAGATCAACAAGTCTCAGTGGATCTATAATAATGATCGTGATAAGGACTCGTTTAACATTTCTCGTTGACAGTATTGGCGATTGGATCGTCCTCAAGCATTTCATGAGCTATACACACGTTTCACTAAAGCCGTTCGTGAGGTTTTTTCCTTTCGGTCTTTCCTTCGTTACTTGTCCTATACAAGACTATGAACCTTTCAAAACCAAGGTTAAGCATCTGTTTCCAGAAGTACGTGGCGACGGTTTGACTGAAAAGGATTTGCCCGGGCGAAGGAAAGAGTCGGGATTTGTTGCATACGTTGCTGAAATTTTGCATTTGTTACTTTTGTATTGGTGTTAGAATTTGCACTATATAATGATATAAAACTAGGTTCTTTTCCTACCTTTAAAATTCTCCTTTTCACAGAAGGTTTTCGTTTTCGATGCAAACTTTATTCTTTGAAGTATGTACCACCATGGAGGATAATAAAAGAGGAACTTTAATGCCGAAATCTTGTGCGTATAACATTTTTCGTTCCGTGTTCGGTAGAAAGAGTTAAATAATTAGCGTCTACGATCAATAGTATATGATAGGATATATCTCGGATAGATTAAATACTTCTAGCTATGTCTTCCAGTCTTGTTTGATTGTTGTCACACTTGCCTTTAGTATCTATTGTTTAATTAATGCGAATAGCCCCCATTTGGGTAAGATAATCTTTATTGGTTATATGTCAGTATTGGAAAGCTTTATTTACGTTTTTTTTAACCAGTGATATGTGTTTACCAAGAGTCTTGTAGAAATATTTTTTTAAACAATCTATTGACAATTTATGCGGTATATCAGTCTACCATAGTTTCTTTCCCCTAAATAAATCAACTGTTTCCAGCTATTGACTATTATGAAGAAAGAAGTCATCGTTGTGATCGGCACCGCAGTATATTTTCTGGAAAGTCTCCATTTCGCTTATTTCCCACTTTGCCAAGAGCCTGGGGAACTAGCGAAAACAGATCGCTCTAGGAAGGTTTTAAGCACTAAGTGAAGGAACGTATTTCGGATTTTTCCTCGAAATTGATTTAGATTTAAGCGCCACAAAATTAACTCTCTGTATCAAGAAGCTTTGTTACCAACTGCTCAGCGTTGAAAGCTCTTCAAAAACAGCATTCTCCAAGATCACAATGTTCCCAATATTCCCTCAAAATAAACGAACGGGAACACTGGGCTTTCATTAGTCGTAGACATACTGCAGAAACGATCTTTCCTGCAAAAGGACCCTCTTCTGTGTGCCTTGATGAAAAGGAGTGTTAAAGTTAAACGCTACCTTCTACCTTCACGTTTTTCAATAAGTACAAAAACTTGATAAAGCAAGCTTGGTAACAGCTGAAAAAAATTCTCAAAATTTAAAAACAAATCAAGTAGACTCCATGAAAAAATTCAACAGGCATTCCTAAATTGATGTTGTCAAATAAATATTATAATTGAGCTCGAACCAAAAATTTAATTTTAAAACATTTTATTTCCAAATTATCAAGTTAAAAATTTTTAAAAGCGATGTCACGGCGCCTTATTTCAAAATTAAAGTTTTTTGCCCGCAATCCCAAAACAGGCTCCTACTTTCGAGGAAGTGGCATCGGATGTAGAATGTTTGGGAATAACACAGATCGTGGTACACGGAATGATTCGAAGCTACTGAAATCCTTTGGATGCATAGTTAGAGGAGCCCTTGTGGCTTCCGGTTTGATTTTTGTAGGCCATACAAGTCTCACAAATAGAAAATATAAAATACCAAATGTTGCAGCAGAAGGACCTTTAATGCTTAAGGACAAATTCAATTTCATTGCGGATGTTGCTGAAGTAGCCGGGCCAAGCGTAGTGTACATAGAAATTCGCGACACGAAAAGATTTAATCATATTACAGGGCAACATTCGCCTGTCTCCGCCGGATCAGGATTCGTTGTACGCCCCGACGGCCTTATTTTAACAAACGCTCATGTTATCCTTCAAAAAATGTCGAAAGCTTCAACTTTCAAAATCGCAATAAAACTGCAAGACGGCCGAATGTTTGACGCTGAAATCGAAAGTGTCGATAAAAAAACGGATTTGGCGACACTGAGAATTCCAATCAAAGACTTACCATGCATTGCGCTCGGCAAATCGGACAACCTGATGCCCGGTGAATTCGTCCTGGCAATGGGGAGCCCCTTGGCGCTGACCAACACTGTGACATGTGGGATAATCAGTGCACATCGTAAGTCTGAGGAAATCGGTATGAAAGATAGTAAAACAGTGTACGTGCAAACCGATGCGTCTATCAATAATGGCAACTCGGGTGGGCCATTGATGAATATTGAAGGGGAGGCGATTGGAATAAATTCTATGAATATAATACCAGGAATCAGCTTTGCAACCCCGATTGATTTAGCTGTTACATTTCTTAAGGAACATTGTAATGTAGAACGTCGCATGCGAATGAAAAGCGATGCAGACAATTTACGGTACATAGGTGTGACCATGTTTAGTCTAACAAGTGAATTAATAGATGATCTAAGACGTACTGCACTCGATATTTCACCGAAAATTAAAGCTGGCATATTACTGCAAAATATTTTACCTGAATCACCATCTGAAAAGTAAGTAGTTTATATTTTTTGGGAGTCATTTCTTATCAAATTCAATTGTTGAATTCGTTAAATACTTTTCAAGTATCTTTGAATTTAGATACTAAGTTCTTGAGTCTTTCTCTTTGCTAGTGCCATATTTTATAACGAGTGATACATTGCGTCTGACAAAACAGTAAAATATCCTGAAAAAATTACAAAATTTATGATATTAGCTTAACGTGCATGCAAAGGGAAAAAAAGTGATCAAAACAACCATTTTGAATAAGTTCGGTTGCACTGACATGAGTCAAATTAAATATTAGTTATTTATTTAGTTATTTATATTAGCATGGCAGATGATTTTTCCGATATAAATTAAACATAAATATTCGAAATATGTTTTTTTCGGAGTCCTTACAACATTTGGTTTTATTGTAAACAATTATCCAGAAACCAAGAAGAAACCTAGAATTCCCCATATTTAGGCTTCTGAACCATTATTTTCACTTCGAGATAAGTTCAACTTTACTGCGGATGTTGTTGAAGTTGTTAGTCCTGTAGTTGTCTATGTGGAGATAAGAGACGTTAGAAAACTTAATCGAACAACTGAGCAATATGTCGCTGTTTCAGCTGCATCTGGATTCATTGTTAAGTCTGATAGTTTGATTGCAAGAAATGCTCATGTGATCATGCAAAAGTCGACTCACTACCAAGTTTTAGTAAAATTAAATGACGGGCGCATATTCGAAGCCGAAGTGGAAAGTATGGATAAGGACTTTGATTTGGTGACATTGCGATTACCAACGAAAAACTTGCCTACAGTGAAGTTAGGTCGTCGATTGGCTGGTCTCAAGCGGGGCCAATTTGTTTTGGCAGTGGTTAGTCCACTTGCGTCGAGACACACTGTTACGTTCGGTATTATTAGTGCATATAGAAAGCCTGAGGAAATAGGTTTGAAAAGAGTAGAACGGTTTATATTCAAACTGATGCCGCCATTCATAACGGGAGTTCTAGTGGTCCTTTAATGAATGTCAAGGGAGAGGCCATTGGAATAAACTCAATGAATATAATACATGGAATAAGTTTTGCCACTCCAATGAACTTGGTAACGTTGTTCCTCAAGGAATCTGAAAGAAGATTAAAAAAGTTATATGCAGATTAGTAAGGAAGTGGAAAATATGCGCTACCTAGGAGTAAATATGCTCACTCTTACTGCGGAGTTATCTGAGTTGAAACGCACAGATCTGGTGGTGGCATCAGAGGTCACAAGAGGCGTTCTTCTTCATAGAGTTATGGCTCATTCCCCAGCAGATCCAGTGGAGACAGCTGCAAGACCCATCAACAGATGCCGAATGAACAATCAACGATCAAAACACTCAAAAGTTGCTTCATTTAAAAGATAGGTATTCAGACATTTAAAGCTTCATTTTTACATACTACTTGTTTGGAATTGTACTTCTAAATTCCATACTTTCCCACGATAAATTTTCTCCACTTCTAAGGTCGAGTTCTTAGTTCCAAGAATAGCAGTCCATAGATATGAATCAACATACTGGTACATTTCAGATAGTCAGGGATGAATTAAGACAATCAGTGGCGTAATGGGAACATTAAAAACATTTAAAAATAAACGATTGCAAGCGTGCTTCTTGCTATCGTTAAAAGGTGACGTCGTGTCCAATAGATGATTTGTACTCTTTTTCGAAGAGTGTAATATAACATTTTCAAGACAAAATACAGGTAAATTCACCACTTGTACTTATCCAAGTCTGTTCTGGCAACGCTGTCGGAACGAAAACAAAACCCTCCTGTCATTTGATTTTTACCACTATAAAATAACATTTACCCGGCTCGCTCAGCTGGCATCGGTATATAATTCCGGTAGTTTTGACGGTTGTGCGCTTTTATTTTAACTAGTTATGATATTTTATTGAAATTGACACGAAAAATGTCTCTAAAATTATTATTCAATTTCAATAATTTATGTAAGTTAGAATGTCGTCGGTGGGCGCGAGTGTCAATGTTGCATTGTCGCAGATTTCATCATAATCAACAGCAGGATGAAAAGCAAAAGGACCGATCACGACGGGACAATTCGGAGAATCGCCAAGGATTTCGAAGCTATACTCTAAGCGCACTTCCCGGCTTCTTGTTGGGGGCAATGTTTGGATATACCCTCGGGCAATATTTGAAAGATTCGCGACAACGCTTATTTGAAATTCCGGAAGTTATTGCATCAACAGCAAAAACTTTGAAAAATCGGCGAATGCAGTTCAACTTTATTGCAGATGTCGTGGACGTTTCAGCGCCGTCTGTGGTTTACATAGAAATTAAGGATACGCGACGCTTTGACTACTATTCGGGACAACCATTCATGGCTTCGAACGGGTCAGGCTTCATTGTCGCCTCGGACGGATTGATTCTGACTAACGCTCATGTTGTAATAAATAAACCAAATACCATCGTCCAAGTGAAGCTCTTGGACGGACGAACATTTCCCGGTATCGTGGAGGATGTCGACCCGACGTCGGATCTCGCCACCGTTCGTATTCAGTGTCACAATCTTCCAGCAATGAAGCTCGGCGAATCTGCATCGCTTAAGGCCGGCGAATGGGTGGTGGCGCTCGGCAGTCCACTAGCTCTTAGTAATACCGTCACAGCAGGTGTAGTTAGCTCCACGCAACGACCATCCCAAGAGCTGGGATTGCATGGTAGGGATATAAATTATATTCAAACAGATGCTGCAATCACTTTCGGCAACTCCGGTGGCCCCTTAATTAATCTCGACGGCGAAGCGATCGGCATTAATAGCATGAAAGTTACCGCAGGCATCAGTTTTGCAATTCCCATTGATTATGCTAAAGAATTTCTGGCCCGGAGCGAAGAACGGCGGAAAAGAGGAGTGACCCGAGATGGAAAACCGCCACGGAGAAGATACATGGGCATCACGATGCTCACCTTAACGCCTAATATTTTGCATGAGCTGAAGCAAAGAGTTCAAAGTGTACCCGAAGATGTTAAGTATGGAGTTTTGATCTGGAAAGTTATCATTGGCTCACCGGCGCATACGTAAGATATGCATCCATTAGTACTTGTTTTTACTGTGCATGCATTTCTTGTACCTATTTAGCAAAATGCATGTCGATTGCGTCATTATTGCGAAATACTTAGTGAGGTGATTGAACTTGATCGTATTAACCTCCTGATGGCTGCTGACGTCTTCAGCTTTTTAATTTCTTACATTCTGAGTTTTTGCTTATTATCTGTGTTGTTGACTTTGTCGTAACTCAATGTTATTATCAGAGTATAGTAATAAGTGGGTTTCCCATTGAAAAAGATAAAGATCAGGGAGGAAACGAAGATCTTTTAGAAAAAAGCGATATCGGTTCTTATGGTGAACTTGCTGAGTCTGAAGGAATAGTGGCCAAGATGAGTTGTAAAAGGATAATATTCTGCTAACGAAAGTGTATAAAGGCCGCTTTCGAAGGAGACGTAGTACTAGTGCTAAATTCTACAGTTAGCTAAAGTTTCTGTTGAGTCTGTTGACCTGTTGGCAAATGAAATTTTTGGGATGATGATGAAATTCTTAACAGATTCGTAACGAAAATCAGACACACACCTAATTGAACAAAAGGCATTTTATTGGAGCATGATAGCTCGCAGGAGCTAATAAACCAAATCGTCAATAAACTTTGGTGGGAGGAAACATTTAAAATTTTGATCTTTCAATTTGCGAGCATGAAAAATTTTCAAAACACTTGAATTGTGTTCTTCGTTTAGATGACATAACGACAAAACGAAAACTAACAAAATGTATTCTATCCACTTATACTGATTTGAATGTCTTTGGAAAAAGACAAACTTCTTATCTTAAAAATAAGAAGGTTGACACTTCACACGTCCAACGTAAAAGAATACAAAACTCTTGGGGAAGAACCCAAGAGGTAGTTCATGTATCTTCATTTTATTTTCATGACATCATAACCCACGAGAACCGCAGAACGCAAATAACCAGATACTTCTTATTATAAACGGGATGTAAAGTAAAGTGGATATCGCAGATCAAATGCATGGTTGATATAGCCTACATTAAACAAGAATCCCTGGAAAATGTTCATCTTACTTATTGTCTTCTTTGTCCATCGGGCTATGGTGCGCTTTTGGTAAGGACTCACTACTAGCTACCCTCATTACTTTCACCGAAATCGTAGTATGACCCGGTGGTGATAGAAGTTAACAAAATAAGTCTGCTGCAACTATAAAACGGATTTCATCTTTTCAGCTATACTGAAGATTGATAGCTTGCCCATTACATAGTTGCAGCGGAGGAGTATGATGACGACCAGGTGCACACCAGCAATGAACCATGTCTAAGAAAATTTGCGCCGCTTTTACCAACAGTTACTAAAAAACAATCAGACGCGCCACCTGTTGTGTAGAAACCGGTATCAGAAGATCATGCAATTGCGTACGTAAAATATTGGCAAAGATCCTTGCGTACCCCACAACAAAATGATCTGCAATGATTCGTTCTCGGGTGTGGGTGCACTCCTTCAGCTTTAACTGTAGAATTCGAATACCCTTTAAAACTGACGGCAAAATTACCAATTTACCTTTTTTTGTGGTAGGGAGGTGAAGGCTGTTTACGTGGGACTCCCGGACGCAAAATAATTTTGGACTACCCACTAAAAACCTCCCCTGTCAACCTGAGAACCTAGCCTGGAACCGTTTGACACATTACTTGGGGCTAGGCCTCGTGTTCCTACGCCTGGGAATCTCTTCTCTAACGGGAAGGAAGGAAGTGCTAGAAAAGAAATTCATCCATCCCCGATGCCTCCCAGCGCTCCAACAAAGCTTTTTTCAGTAGCAGCACTGCCCGAGCATATTGCGCCACGCGATTCCAATTGTCAACTGTTCTCAGCATTACTCCGACGATAGTTTCCGGACAGAGTTCTCCACTTTCGCTGACGAGGTCACCTTGCTGCTGTCTCCACCTTTTACAGTAGAAGAATGTGTGACAGGCGTGATCCAATTCTCCTGCACAAAACACACAGTTAGGAGACCGTGTTCTGTCAATTTTGAACAGGTAGGACTGAAAACAACCGTGCCCGCTTAAGAGCTGCGTCAAGTAGAAATCGGTCTCACCATGCACTCGACTGAACCACGGCCTCAGGTCACGGATCAGACGTACAGTCCACCTTCCCCTTGTTTCTTGCTCCCAGGACTGTTGCCAATCGCTTAGAGAGCGACGTGTCTCTTCCCTGGTGATCTTTTCTCTTCGATCTTCGCCTCTGCGCAGGTAAATACTTCTGCGCTCTCTCGCAAGGAGGGTGATGGGTATTACCCCTGCGGTTACCAGCACTGCCGCCCCGGAGACCGTTCGGTATGCGCATACGATTCGCAATGCTCCTTGTCTCTGCACCTGTGCCAGCCACTTCCGTTGTAACTCCTTGCTGAGAGCGTCGCCCCACAGTTCTGATCCATCAATTTACCTTACCATTTACGTTATGCTTGAAAAATATGTATTGATTTTTACTTAACGACATCTCCGTAAAGTTTAACAATTTCGTGATTTTGAGTTGAACATTTTGAAGTAAATTTCAATTATATTTTTTAAAAGTCAACCTTCACAAGCACACAGCGTCTGTGCGTAAGAGTTGTTAAAGGGCGCCGGATACAGGATTAATATCGTAGATCCTGAATTCAAAGTTATCATCAATGATTTGTAGCCATGGCCGAACGTAGGTGATCCAGCGACGGAAGAATAAGATAAAAGGTTAAGCGTAACCTCCGTAGGCTGCTTTGCTTTTTGATGACTTTCTTTCATCAGAAAGGCAATCAGCCTATGCTCAGGAAATTTTCGCATTTTTTGATATCCTCTGACAATGCAATTTGAGTACTTGAAGTACAACGGCATCCACTAGAACCAGAAATATATTTAGCATACATTCGATTGGTTGGTAATAGACGGTGTGAGACTTTAAATTCTTTAATATCCTTTTGTTCTGAAATTTAAAATCCATCCATTTAGCAACCAATCACTTTCGACTTTATAAGGTGCAAGTTGAAGACCTGTTTCCCTCTTCTCACTTAGCATTGTGAATGCTAAGTGAAAATTGTGAAAATGTCCTGTGTATTAGAAGTTAATATCAAGTTTCCTTGCTGCATCGATAAACTCAACATCTCATAAGCTTCACAACTCTAACATCATCGCATTATCGAGTCTGGACTCTATATAAAACCAGAAAAAGAAAGCAACGAAGGACATCTATGGAGATTTGAGAAAAGTTATTTTAGTTAGTTAGACGACCGTCTTCATGACCTCTGGAGTGGGACTAGATCCCATTAGGGATCTGGATTGCTACACAGAAGTAGCAGATGTGAATGTAAAATCGAATTGGTTCTGTAGATCTTATATTTACGCTCGGCAAGTCTTTGAAAGACGGCGTTGAATGCTTTTTAAGCAGTAATCCTTTTGCATGGTACAATGTTTTGCTACGTGTATGCGGTTCCTTTATATGTGAGTGGGTGTTTTCCGCACGGCGATGTAGGACATTGAGGGTTGCTGGTTACCATAGGTTGGGGGAGTTCCATCTGCCCTAAAGTAGGGTTACAGTAGTGACTCTTCTATTCAAGTCACAGAAATCCAAACACAGGTTTAATCTGTCCGTGAGAGTCTGACATGTCCATGGAATGTTGTTGCTTTCCCTTACGAGGTAAACAACCCAAATGGACTAAAACGAGGTGGCTGCGGTTTCTGAGGATAGGAAAATTTGCTTTTTAATTGTTATCGAGTATCCTAGAAGTTATTCTTTAACACACACCTATTCGTTTTGTGTTGTGCAAAGGATTAGAGGTGTTAGTTTACGGAAAGTGTCACCTCCGTGTATGGAAGTCTTGGGGGTTGCGCTGAACAACGTAGACACTGACATTAATCCTTATCCTTCCAACGTCTGCCTGTATTATAAAGGCATGCGGTATAAATGGTTTTTACTATGCATGAAATATGAAATGAAAATTTGTTTAAATCTTTATTTTCATCATCGATTATTTCCGATGCATTCATTCAATTAATTTTTTTTTTCTTTAATTCTCTTTACAGAGGTGGTCTAAATCCAGGCGATATCGTTACTCACGTGAATGGGAAAGAAGTGAAAAATTCGTCTGATATTTACGATGCCCTACTCGAAAAGGGTAAGCAACTCGATATGACTGTGTACCGTGGCCTTAAGCAATTGCGTGTCGTGGTGGAGCCCGAAGAATAGGCAAATCTTAATACAAATCTTAATATAACACGATTGAAATCGATAAATACCGTAACTAACAAATTCAATTCAATTCTGAAAAAATAAGCTTGGCTTTTTTTTCAAAAGTTAGAATCAGGAGAATTGTTTCGCAATCAATATGTGTATATTAGCCATAGTCTAAACAAAACTTAGATCCAAGTTGCCAAACACGAATGGATTTATGTTATCCTTTTCGGAAGTTTCACATTTTCTTTTAAATAAATTTTATTTGTACCTCTTACTGATTTTGTTTTTTTTTTACATTATATTTTTATATCTATATATTGGAAATATGAAACTTTTAAAGTGAACTATGGCTGTTGTTGATTGATTTCTTAACTAGAATGTATGTTTACCTTGATTCGAAGTTTCTTTGAGAAGTCAGGAGAGGAGGGCGGGTCCCTAATCGAACGTTTATCATCTTACCAAATGCATTGAAAGATTCGGATTAGAAATTAAAAACTATATTTTCGATAAATGAGTAAAAATAATAATAGAAACTTGTTTAAAGTGTAGCATTTTCCTTAAGTTGATATCTTATCTGGAAATCGAGTTTCCATTCAAATGATTCTGATCCATTGTCTTCCCGCCGGGACGATATTGATGAAAAACTTCGTAGTTATCTTGATAGTTTCGTGGCATATTCGATTTAACATCATCGGCTGCCATATAAGCAGCACCATACGCCATAGTCTTTGTAATTCTAATTAATCTTAACGCAAACGGCAAGTCAGCTATGTTCAATTCTTTAATGAAACTTGTACGAAGTAGATCCCAACTTAACCATACCGATCCTACACACACTACATCCAATGCACCTGTTTCAAGGAGCGAATCGTCAACTTTGCCGGCTATCGCTAGCACATAACGCGCTAATGCTGATCCGGCTTCGCCAAAAATATGACTAGCCAATTGATCACCGTCTCTTGCTAGAACTGAGAGTTTCTTGCATAATCCTGCGAAGAATGCCTTATTGAAATTTGAATAGCAATGCTCCAACAGATCGTGTTGCGTTTCAATATTGAAATGTTCTTGCGCTAGGCGCCAAACGCGTCCAATAGGATATGGCGATTTAATGAAATTGTCCATTTCGTCAAAAGCGTATTTAACACTTCTGTGTGAAATCCAATAAGCTGAAATGCAGAGAGAAAAGAAAATTTAATATTTAAGCTAAAAGATAGATTGTCGTAGATTGCTGTAGGCAGTTTAGTTAGGTCAAGTAAAATAATGATTTATTCATGTTTTTTTTTTATTACAACATTGAGATCATTTCGGACAATTGTTAACTCGAACGGCAGAAAGATGACATGTGATCCTCGAGAGTCGAGCTAGCGACCTGAAGTCCGAATATCTGGCTCACATTCTGGGAATTGAAAAGTATCTGTTAATTAAGAGGGCTCAAAGTAAAAGACATTTAATGGTCCCGCTGCTTCAGATCAACTTTAACTGCAGCGCAATCGCACAAGACCTCTTTAGTCTGACTCTCCGACTTCAGAGTCATGCATGGGGAGATCGAATACGATAGGGATAAGGCGAAAAGGTCTTGAAATACGATACAAATTATCTCTACTGCGATGTACATCTAATCAACTAAGCTTTTCTGATTGGGCTGCAAGAATAGGTATAGAGTCAAAATAAATCGTGACGGAGGGTTAGGATGGATGAATTAAGCGTAGTTGTGTTATGTTAGGGGACTCTTTGGGTTCACGGGAATGCCATTATCAACTTTATAACTTTCTCTCATCACCATTTTCTAATACGATCGGATCAGGGACTGAAAATATTGTTGCGGCTTGTTGCCATCATTTAATTAGATCCTCTTTGTCCCAAGGATTTGATCAACAGCTGATTAATATCAATGCATCGGATAATTTCATAACCACCCATTGTGTGTAAAAGCGTTATAATTTCAGAGCTATGCTATGACGAACCTATCACTGGTAACTCAATCTGACCAAACTTTCGCACATGCATTTAAAGTTTTTTCAGATCAAATGATGCATTACAGAATTCATTATTGTATCAATTTGCCACTCTTTCACTCCGTCAACTCTACCGAATATAATATATGCATAAGTGTTTGCCTAATCTTGAACTAACGATGTGATATTGAGGTGCAATATTATTGTTTTGATGCATGGATGATTTTGTACAGGATGGCTGAGTACATAACTGATCAGTAAAAAAAATCATTTAATTTGTTTTATTCTAGGAAGTGATCACACAGCGATAAAAATTGATAAAATCACAAAATTCTTCAGTATAATTCTATTAACACATTACATGCGGGGCGCCGCGACTTATTGTTTATGACTTAGCGCGGGCAAAAATTTGAGCATTCGCGTAAAAAATGACAGCATAAAATGTCACAATTTTCAAGATATTTAAGATATTTTAATAATTCTTACACTATTAAACTCACTAAGGAGCAGCAGCATAACTATCAAGAAGTTTAAATAAACATTTTGAGTCACGTGTAATGTTCGAAAAAAAAACAAACAAATTAAAACTACAAAAAAAGACATAGGAACATTTCATTGATTTATTTGTTGAAATAAATAATACACTAGTATTTTTTAAGAGTATGATATTCATAAAAACAATTACCTACGTGAAGGGGTATATTACAAAAACTGCACTTATAACAAGTCAAACTTTTCTTTTGATGTGCAGCGCAAACACGACACTGCCGTTGAGCATGCACTTTTTTCCCTTTGCTTTCGATTTTTTCTGGTTTATGTTTTTTCATATCCAATGATAAACGCCCGGGCGGATCAAATTTAGATGTGCGAGTCCTTTGCGTTGAAGTTGATGGTCCCGGCTCTGCAGTATCCATTAGTTCCGCGGGCAACTGGTCTGTTATCAAACTGCGAACTACTTCTAATAAAAATTTTTTAATATGTCATTCTTGTATTGTTATAAATATTGTGGACTAGATATGCGTTAAAAAGAGCACAATTTAATAAGTACATAACGGCACGCTTAGTCCACTTTTTCGTTTTTCGCAAAAAGGAATAATACGAAAGATACTGATCGGCCCTATCAACTCCTTTCATAAATTTATTGTATTCTATCACACAGGTCGGTTTAATTATTTTACTTTTCGTGTGCCAGTCTATATTGTGACTTTCTAACATTTCAGCCGAGTGTATACTGGAAATCATTCTTATTTCTCTCTTCGATTGCCAAATTTGTAACAATATATCTTGCTTTCTTCTAAAAATTGTTTCACCACGCTTCAATTTTAGGTTTTTTAGAGAATCAGGTAATCCTCTATTTACACGAATTGTCCCGCAACTTCTCGTTTTTATGTTTAGAAGTGTCTGGTTGATTTCCATACTATTATAATAGTTACCCATGAACACATGATACCATTTTCCCAGATAAGGGCTGAGGACATCTTGAATTGTCTCCGAGAGTTTTTTACCTTGTCCGCAGTATATTTTTAAATTGCAAATATAACCACTCTTTGACTCACACACCATTCTCACTAATATCCCGTACTTAATGATTTTTGAAGCGTTGTATACTTTGAACGCTAATCTTCCACGCCACGGTATAATACTTTCGTCAAGTGAAATTTCCCTTCGAGGTGTGTACACAGTATTAAATTTTTCCAATAAGTTATCTAATACTGGTTTAATTTTGAACAAACGATCACTAGAGTCTGTAATATCGTTATTTGAAAAATGCCATGATTGCCATATTTGCCTAAATCTGCCGCGGCTCATTGTTTTCGGAAATATCGGAGCTTGCAATAATTCGTCTGTTGTCCAATAATCGTCCATTGAACTTTTAGGAGATTGACCCATCAGAATCAACAGGCCGAAAAATTTTTTGAATTCAGTGGTAGTGACGTCTGTCCATTTTTTGGATTTTTTGTAGTCTTTGAATTTTTCCTCATTCTGTTTGTGATAGCGATTAGTTTCTTCTACCATCATTTCATATAAATTGTAGTCAATAAACAAATTCAAGGACTCACTGACACTATTGTTTTTGTTTGGGAAAACACTTAAACCCGATTGACCCAAACACGATTCAATTACAGGCGGATTGTCTATTTCAGTCCATTGTTCAATAATATCATCATCTTCATCGTCACTGAACTGCAGTGGAAAAATCCTGGTTCTCCGTCTGGTTCGGCCAACAGAACTATCACTATCACTGTCGTCACTTATGTTATCTAACAAGTGTTGCATATCACTATCACAAGAGCACTCCGATAAATTATCAGCAAATACATCATCGTTAATTTCGCGCGAGCTCATATTGGATTTAAAGAAAAAGTATAATTTATTACTAGGGGATATTTGAGACCGAACAATTTAATGTAGAAAATCTACTGAAGTGTTATCAAGACTACTGAAATGCTATTTGTGCAGAAAATCGGAAATTTCTTACCCAATTCTGAAAGATAACATTTGAATACTTCTGGAAAGTGAAATGGAAAAACCCTTGATGACACAATGTGCTTTAAAATGTTCAGTGAAGGTAAAAAAAAAATATGGAAAAAGGTAATAAAATGTAAAATTTAAACTTCAAGAGCAAGTTACTAATGAGATAAAAGCAGGTATTAACCCTTTGTACTCGAGGGGCGACTCTCAGTCGCCACTCAAAGTACTGATGCAGCTCGAGTAGCGACTGAGAGTCGCCATAAGGTTTTATTTGGGTTATTTTTTAGCTGTCGCCTGTGTAAGCACTTATAATTAGGGAAAACCTAAATAGAGAAAGAAAATGTGAATGTAATCCTTATCAGTTGTAGGTTTCCCCATACCAAAACAGCCTCGAGCGCATATGGTTAATACTTTACCAGACGGTAACTATCATACTATGTAAACGGTAAAAATACCTCTCCCGCAGATAAAGATCAGTCGCCGTAAAAGGTATTAATACCCTTCCCGCATGTAATGTGTTAATAATAGATCCGACTATCTAGAACCTTTTGATTGCACAAATATTCAATTGTCATTCATGGGAAAATTTAGACTTAACCCACATATGCTTGTTTCGCATACAGCAATACTCAATTAAATTTCACCTGAACAAGAATTCTATTCTATGTCATCAATTCAAACATAGTACACTCGAGCAATTCTGTATTTACATATGCTTACAATCTATTAATGAATAATAAGCAATGAATGTTGAACGCACGATAAGATTAAGCTTCCTCGTAAAAAATAAAAAGAATCTTTCATATTATTTTTCGCACGATAACGATAACATGAATGGCAAATTCCGCGTACTCAGGCCCTAGTATTACATTTAATAAATCATTGATTTTGAGCAAAAAAATAAATGTGAGGACAACAAATTTTATTATTTTCACTCAAAAAAACATGAAAATTTTTCGATTGTAGTTAAGTTTATAATTGATTTTTTTATGGCTATTTTATTTGCGGGCATAAAGGGCTTTTAGGACACACAATTGATATTTTACAATTTTTTGGGTAATCTTATGTCAGTTACTCAGCACATATATCGGGACTCATTGTTGAGTTAAAGATTTTTAATATATTCTTATACATCTGATTTAGACGACAATTCATCAAATGATGATGCAATCAATTAAATGCACAAATGAAGACTGGGTTCATAGATTGAACTTGGCATACAGTAAGATTAGAACGACCTTGGCATATTTATTGGCTGTATAACCTTTTGTTCTAGACAATAATATGATTAGTTGATAGTTTTCCACGTAGTCAACAAGCTGTAATCATTAATTTAAAGAATTCAAAAGACATACCTCCTCCTTCATCACCCAAAGCATGTCCCCATCCTCCGCATCGGTAGGATGATCCGTCCGGGTTGAGTAAGAGTGCATTTGAACCAGTTCCAGCGATTAGCACCATCCCACCTTTGGATGATGCTGTGAAAATACTTCCAACCGTATCACTACAAACTACATAATTTTCAGCAACGTCAGGAAAGTGTGATCGTAATTCGTGTTCAAGTTTGTCGTTTGTTGCTTTCTGGAACAAAAAACGGTTTGTGTTGTTTACTTCACTGAATTAGAAGTGAAAAGTTTCAACTATATTTGGCTAATCAAAATGAAATATGTATTGGGTCATGTAGAAAGTATCCACGATTGTTGGTAGATTTTGAACGAAAATTGATTTTCTTAAAAATCTGTTTTGATTATATGCTTAATGTTGACAATTATTTCTATGAGGTTTTGTTATTTTTCTGTGAGCTTCATAATTCCATCAGTTACGAATTTTAATTCCGGTTTCGCGCTCGGTCAGATTTTAACAATTAACAATTTTCGCCTGGACCGAATCAAATGATGGTCAGGCGATGCAGACGGTGGCTACGAGATGGATAGAAGAAAATTTTCTAACCGAGTTTCATTAATTTGTTCCGATGCAACAAGGAAGTGTGTCTTGATGGAACACAAATCCTTTCATGTAAGCGAATTCTGGCCGTTTTTTCTTTAAAAAAATCATTCAAACGGTCAAATTTGGAGCATCGAAGAACCGAATTAATTCAGACATCTAGCTGAGGTGGCTCGTAGCTTAAAAACCTGTCCAATCCCACCCAAACACAACGAAATCTGATTGACTACAGTCCAGGCTTTGCAGCGTTTGCGTTAGATATTCTTGTAGAAAAACCGATTTTTATCGCTGTGTTGTTACACTTTGAAGATAATTCGATTTCGTTGCGCTTCAATAGTGCTTCATTTATTCATATGATACTAAAATATCGAGCGTCTCTGCGTTTTTTACTCCCCTTATACTATTCCAAACTGTTATGTTGTTGACGAAGAGGACTCCCGACAACATGCGTGTAAATCTATTTTTGTCACTTTAAAATATCATCTGCTTTTTCAGTGACTGTTCGAACAGGACGAGGTGTATCCTGATTATTAAAACTTCCGTAGCAAAATCCAGTAAACCACTGCTGGGTCCGGGGCTCACCTATGCTGTCCTCACCGTAAACGGCATTCATTTTTTCGATATTTGTTTCTGACGGTTTGACCTGTTCTATAGTAATAAAGCATCAATTAGCTTGATATATATTTAATTTTTTGTTTATTCAAGTCAATGTTGTGCTCTAACGACGAATCATGCCACTGTCTTCGCACAAAATGGAACCTCTAAAATGCCACGATTCAAACATAAGTTAATTTGACATGATCGGTTTTTGTAGGTTCAGTTTTAGTTTTGGGGGTTGGTGTGTACCTACATCATCATCTAGTATCCAATAATCGTGGACACTTGTTATATGACCCAATTTATAACAAAATTAAATCAAATCGATTAAAGAATTTATTTGAATTTGAAAATTACCTGTTCACAGCCACTTAAACTTAATCCTAGTGAGTCTAATTTTACAGATGTGGGAATATTTGCTTCATTTTTGGCAGTGTTTACCATGTCCGCAATACGCTTAATAACTTCGGGTATGCCCAATTGCCAGTGATTTGTATTTGGCCCCAAGACGGCAGCCACTGTTTCGCCATTTTCATCACATATCACAAGTTGAGAATGTGTTGCTCCACTAAAAAAATATACAAAAGAAACCAAATAAATGCTTAGAACATTAGTAGTTAATATTCATATTTTAGTTTTAATCAAATAATTTAAATTATTAACTGATATATTTAACTTAGAAACATTCATTTTTATAAGATGTGTCCTAGTCTAGTTCATATGATGAATTGCAAGGATTGTAGCAATGATCTGAATCGAAGGGGGAGACGGGGAACGCCCAAAATTCGTGCTAAATACCAGCAAATAATGTTTTAATATAAATCCTTGGCCGTCAAATCAGACTCCTTTTGAGCTAATACATGCATGCCAGACGTTAATCCAATCTCTCATACACTTCTTATAGGTCTC
Source organism: Stratiomys singularior (assembly GCA_954870665.1). Taxonomy (NCBI): domain Eukaryota; kingdom Metazoa; phylum Arthropoda; class Insecta; order Diptera; family Stratiomyidae; genus Stratiomys; species Stratiomys singularior. The sequence goes on from OX940877.1 coordinate 7,620,148, forward strand.
GGTCGGTATAAAATTTAGTTCCTTCCTTTAACTATTTTTCAGGGTCTCAACCAACGACTGATGTGCCCGACCAAGCGGACATTTGAGTTTCGGAGAAACGAAAAGGCCCAGATAACCAAACTTGGCGAGTATGGTGGCTGAGTGATGTTGTTTCGTGTTTAGTCTAATTTTCAATTAGGCTGGAATGCGACCGGGTATTCTTTTTGTGAAAAATCCACGCATTGTCAAGCCCGAGCATTTAAGATGCATTACTTCTCGTTGACGTCTCAAAGCGGGTAAATATTGTTCTATATTGTTCATTTGGACCTTATCATATTTATCGAGGAGAATGATAACGATCGCCTTAATTTTCCACCGACTTTGACGTGATTTTTCGGCTTCAGCTCATTTTTGGCGCACCATTCGCTAGATTATTAGTCAGTTTTCAGATCGTATTTGCGCATCTATGTTTAGCCACCATTAATTATCCTTTTGATGTATGTAGAGTCATCAGCTACGTTGTCAAACATCTCCTTGGCGATTTTTTTCGACGTCTTTACCAAGTAGGTATTCAGGATTTTCGATGAGGCAGCAGGTGATGCGCTTTATACCAAAAACAACAATCAAAATGTGTTGTGTCGATCCATAAAGAATTTTGAGAATGTTTGCTGTCCGTCTCATTACAACACGACGATCTTGAAGTGAAATTCGGTTTGTTGTTGCCCATAAAAGAGAACAACTCGCATGTGACAAGTTTACTTTGACCTCACTGAATACTTAATTCCACTCAAATATTTGGGTTTTCAATAGAATAGACTCCCCAAATCATTTCTGTAATATTTTCATTGATTCGGGAGTTGCAGTTGTATCGGCAACACAAAATTTCGAGCAAACTTGTTTTTCATTTATTTTTTGCATAGTAAGAATCGCCAGACAAGCTTTTCGCGTTGTAAACAAATCAATGACAACCCCACAATAGAAGACGCTTCCTGCTCAAGCTTCACACAAATGTCATCAACCCGGGATAAAAATGCTCTGAATTAAAGTGAACCAATTCGGATCAAATTTGATCAGTTTTATATAGAGTTCGAATCGAATTTATTTAGATGCTGAACTGTTTCAACAGATATGAACGAAGATAGTTCAGTATGAATTAAATAGTCAAACTAATAATAACAAATATTTAAACATTGTTTTAAATTAGAATTATTTTAAGACTTACATGAGCTGTTAAAATCATAAACAATTTCATTACGGTTGATTCAAGAGGGGAAGCAAATTTCTGGTAAATACGTTTTTAGCTAATGTAAAAAACATATGTCATGTCCTGAAAGCATTTCAAAAACGCTTGTATAAGGCTGCAAGATGAACATTATTCTATGATATTATTCTAACGAAAATAGTTCAAATTATTTAAGATTTCAATGAGTGAATGCACGAAAGCATTTAAATTGAGAAAATCCTAAGAGACCAAAGAATATTTTTTTTTGTGCCTTGAATTTACAATCAATTTTAATTCAAGTTGAATTAATTTTTAATTGGTTTGCTCAACAAACGCAAAATCTACGTTTTGCCGAAACCACAAGTGGGTTGAGTTCAATTGATGTTAAATGGAATGCATTTCGACATCACACGCGCACATCAATAATGCATTTCAAATCAACTCTTTTATTTATGCCGCAATAAAATTGATGTTTCTTGAATTGATTAACGAGTTCATTGTAGTTTAAAAGAAGATTTGACTTCAATTTTCGATTCATTTAATATGTATGTAATAAGATAAAGTCTAGTTTTTATGAAACGATGCGTCCTTTTTTGGGGATGAATATTAAATTAATTTTTTTTTTATTATTTTGCATTCTTAGGTTGATTTTTATCATTTGAAGGACCAGACAGCTATTTCGAAACTGAAATGGTCCCTGCTTCCATGTTATCTGTTGAAAATAGATGGGAAGCTGAGTTTAATTTAATTTTTTTGTTAGTTGGAATTTATGTCTTTAATGTCTTTAATGAATACAAACAACAGTATCAACAATTGGAAAGGATATGAAATTGTTTTTTGTCATAAATTACATGCAATAACGCACTTTCACGCACATCTTATCTAGTTAAGCAATCTCAGGCGTACAAATATGTCTTATCTTTCAAGCGGCCTAAATTACATTATATTTTAAATTAGTTTATATCTTTCCGTTTCTCACCAAACGATCGCTCGCAAAATATGTATACCACATATAATTGTTTTACCCTACTTTTATATTATTTAGATGTTTTTGTGACATTTTTTTTCGAATAACTCAATAATTGCAATGAGCACATTCTTCTTAAAAAAGACTAATTTCCCAATTTTCAAACTATCCTATATTTTCACTTAAAACGCTTTCAACACACCTTACGTTCACACAAAACAATTCATTTGATATCATTACTCAATCTAATGAATTAATTAACGCCTATGGATTATTAATTTTATTTTAAAGATGCCGGTTTCATTTGATCGGCGTCATTTTCATTGACCGTGTAACTATTTCTTTAAATGAATTGATAAAAAATTAAGAAAAATAAAACGCTAAACGAGTTTTGCGATTAAGGTTACAAAAGCCCGTATTTTGTCAAATTAACATATGGGCGGGAGAAAGTTCATCAGCAAAATACATTGAATTCTATTTATTTTTTGGATGTTAAAGTTCATTGACAAATTCCAAATAATTACGAAATGTTACCTTCACAGAATAAAAGATTGATTTATTAACAGGTTTGTTGTTACATTCTGGTTTTGTCAGTATAGAACTAGAATGGCCAACAAGTAGGGAAGTTGCGCAATCAGTAATAAAAATTTGATTTGTAATTATTTGGGTACGATTACATAAGAATTTTTATTATAATTTTTTATTATAGGAAAAAAAAATCGTTAAATGGTATATCCAATGACTCTTATCTTATGTAATCTATCATAAAAAGCATTGAATAAGTATGAATGGTAAAAAAAAACAAAAATGTGGAAAGTAATAAAAGTGTATTTACATTGTACACTTTGACGATGTGTACAATGTCTTAAATGATGGTCCCAAAATGATTTTTGAGACCTCTTAGAATTGAATTTCGTATGGTTATTAATTACTGAAGTCCTACAAATTGCTAAAGAAAAGTTATTTAACTTCTCTCTTTAACAACTTGTACTTGTCGAAATTGATTGAGATTGAAAAACTATGAGAAAGACTGCTTTGTTATAATGGAATCAAGGGCAAATATACACCAGCAAATTACATACCCTAATAACATCTACGAAAAAATTAATTTCACCATAGAACACGAAACAGACGGAGAACCCAACTGCATCACGTAACCATCATGTGGAAAGTAACTCATTTTGAGTAAAAAATGTACAGGATACCAATTGCAATAGACCAGCAACTCGAATTAGCAGCATACAATGGTGAAGAGAGTCTACTCCATCGCTCTGAATTGCAGCAACAACTTTAACGAGTTCATTATTTATTATTATTATTATTATTGTACTGGGGTCCACTTGCTGGAAATTCGCATAGGTCAGAAATCGGCCGCTAGCTCCCCATGTGTAGTACTATTGTTTACAGATGGTCCATCCTGTCGTCCTGCAGAAGCCAAGGAGTCCCTCCAGTTCTGTGGTCGCTAAGTGTTCCAATTCTGTTACGCCAGTACACCTCAGCCAAGTAAGGCGTTTGTTGGCCAGACTCGGGCAATCTAGGAGGAAGTGTTCTGTACTTTCTTCCTCCTCGCCGCAAGCTCGGCAGGTTTCATCCGTTTGGATTCCTATTCGTTTGGTGTGTTGACCTAGAAGATTATGGCTCGTTAATACTGCCACCAATGTCCTAACGCCATTTCGGTTTTTTCCTAGGAGTTGTTTTGTCCTCATTTGTTACTATTAGACTATTAACGAGCTCAAGAACATATAAATGATAGCTGAGAACAACTGGTACATAAAACACGAGATGAAAACTGTGGTTGCGCAATAAAGGAAGTAAAACGACAGTAAGACACACTAAAGGACGCTAAAAGTTGGACAACATTAACTTAAAAAGACAAGAATACATACAAGTTAGCAAATTTGACAGTACGCCTATATACGAATACAGCGGTATGAATAAATTGACATGTAAGGACTGTAACATGATTTAGGTATAAAAATACCATCATTCATTCAAATGAAACAAACCCGAATCAACTACGCAAAACACTTAAGTCAAGTAACCTGACATGACAACCCAGCCAAGTAACCTGACATGAAGTCCACTTTGATGGTAGTGCTTCGCAAACAAAAGAAGGGACCAAGCCTAGACATATTAGGGAGATGAGAAATTTACAAGGCAGGCAAACGCCTGTGAAAAGTATTAACGTTCAGTTGGTGACCAATTTGGATTCAAATTTTAAGTACTCGACCCGATATCTATCAAGCAAAGAGAACGTGATGAACCCGGCACCGACATTTTCACGAACCCAAATAGGCCAAAATATAATAATTTCGTCATGCTTTATTAACTCAACCCACTATTCCGTAGCGATATATAACAACCCTAAACATGTCCTCGCATCTCTGTAACAAACATCGAAACCTGAATCTAGTAGAATTGTAATGTTTAACATATTAATAAAAAAAGATAAATATGTAATAAAGCCCAATAGAACGAGCTGATGATGTCTACAAAAAGCCGAAACGCGTCCTCCCCAACGTCACAGCATGGGCCGGAGGACATAGAACATAATCTAATGATAACTGTATAATTTTTTCGAGGAATCGAGATGAAAATGTGCCTTCATTTCTTTCTTTGTAAATAGTAGAAGTTTGTAGAAGTAAGCATCCACCAAAAATGCACTTCCTCCTAGAAGATCATAGTTCTTGGGAAAGCTACCTACTGATTCTCAGGTCTGTGAAGAGGACGACAGTCTTTAAATATGGATAAAACAATCCAGTAGTGGGCCACAAGACAACTAATAGGACTAATATTCCGAGCAGCGAAGAATAGGAGCTGTGCAGAATTTCACCTAAGATAATGAAATCAAAGCCTTACTGGTCACTGTAACTCGGAATTAAGTAAGTAGTAATTGCATTGTCGACGGAATTTACTTCTGTTATGACATTACATGAATTCCAGGAATTTTTTTTCCAATTAAAACCGCCGTACTTGTCCTTTTTTTGTCCTCACAGTTACTACAAGATTTCAGGTGGACACAAATAACCGCCAACAGATGGGAAGTAAGACTGAGGCAAATCCTCGGTCTACGAGCTGTAGAATGAAACGAAAGAGCGGATGAATTAGCGATAGCTGGTTCAACTGGTCAAGGCGCAGTAAGAGTAGAAGTAGTGAAACCCTTTGGAGCGAGTTTTCGAGGGGGAATCAGCTGAAGACTACTGGAAGGATCATAGGAACATCATTGCGGGAGGCCATGTGTCTTACGTAAGGAGGAACAACGTGAAGTAACACTGATAGTTTCTCATAGGACACAATCATCAGGATTAACACGCTGAATGATTGCGCATGTTAAAAAACAACAAATGTCATACCTGCGAGGAGGTGCAAAGATTGTTCGAAACTAATTCATCCCAAGAGAATGTGAAAGACTCTCTAGATTCTTCTAGATTATTACGAGCGATTTATGTGGCCAAATCAAAACACGAAATAGTTGGAACGCCTGGCGACCACAAAACTGGAGGATAGTCTTGGCTTCTGTATAGCGAGAAGATGGATCATCTGCTAAAATTGATCCGTTTTCCACGAGCTAAGGGCCAAGCTATCTACCATAAAATCCAGTGGGCGATCCCGGACTCAATAGTGTTAATTATATTTATAAAGTTTGAGAAAACTGGTTGGATCATGTTAACCCTGTAAGACATTTACACCCTAGTCAGGGTATAATGTAGGTATATCATCTTTAGATCGGTTTTCACAAGACTGTATTGAGGACTGGGTATACATATATATAGCAATCAAACAAATTTGGTCAAAATTTCATATTATTTACTTAGAGTCTATTGCTCGGTAGGCCATCATCGGCCCTTAGCTCTCCATGTATGGAGCTATTGTATACAGATACTCTATCCTGTCGTCCTACAGAACACAAGAAGCTCCCTTAGCTTTGTGCTCGCGAAATGTTTCGATTATATTGCGTCACGTTAGATCTCCTCAACCATATTCAATCCTCAGCCTATCGGCCTTGCTTGGACACCTTAGACGGAAGTGTTCTGAAATTTCCCCATTCTCCCCAAAATCCATTTAGGTTCCTATTTGTTATTTAGGCTTGTTAACTAAGAGATTGTCGACTGTATATTCACGCTGGTATTCTGACGCAGTTACTGTTTTCCTAACGAGGTATTGTCCTCGCTATGTTAGGATAAGGTCAACGAATTTGGTTCATCCTGCAGGTGTTCCGATCGTTCCAAGGCAAAGCTCTTTCTTTCCAGAGAACTTCGTCAAGAGCTCTTTTTATTGTTGTTATGATGGCACTTTGATAGTATCTAGGCCCTATATAAAGATAGTATCTCGGAAAAATCTATCTTTATTATTGCTAGTGGCACTTTGATGGTATCTGTATCTGTTGAATTTTGGTCGGCTAGTTTTATTCTTGCTAGATCATCCACCTTTTCAATTTGCTGTAGAACGCTGTGTCCAGGGACCCATGTTAGTATTACATTTACTTGGGTTTTGAGGCTTCAAGCGCCTCCCAAAAGTTCTGCACCGTTTGAATGTACGTGGTTATAGGGAAGTATCTGCATCGCTGACTTGCTACCCGAGAGTATGTGCATTCCTCCGTGAAGGGTGTTTGTTGCCGCTTCTGTGGTCTTTTATTGCAAAAAATTCCAACTTGAAATCTTTGTTATGCTTGAGTTGCGGATGAGCTCGGAATTAGATTCAAGCGCCCTTTCCCTCATCCGCTTTGGAGCCATTCGTATATATTACGATTTCACTTCCGGATTTGTAATTCTGCGCTGTTTCCTACTTGTCTCTGGTTGTTATATTAATCCTGTGTGGGATCGTTGTTTTCACTTGCGGATGAATTCTATCGAATTTCCTTTGATTTGAAGAGGCAATCCTCTCTATTTGTTTCAAAATGTAGAGTTGTTCTGTCCATAATTACGGCTAGAAGATCTGTTCCTAATAATTTTTCGGGAGTTAATTCGGGTTAGATAACATATTTGTGGATTTTAGTCTGACACTCGCAAGTGAGGACTTTTTGAAGATGCATTTGCCAGATTGTATGAGGTTGAGAAATATCGCCATGGCAACAGTTGGTGTAGTTCTAATGGCACCTATGATGCCATGCTTTGGCCTTCGCTGGACAAAAAAATTTCACAAACATAAATTGAAATTCAATTCGTGGTTATGAATTGATTGGCAAAAATAATTTCAATAATATAAAATTTAAAAAAAATAATATATATATAAAATAATATATTAATATTATTAAGTACTATTTGCTGGTAAGTTAAAAACAGAAAATCGCCGGCCTCATTCTTTTAACTATGAATACTTAGGGGTATTTCAGTTAGTAAATAAAATATTTTGTGAAATAATTACTCTTCTTGATTTCTGAATTTCTGAAATTATATTAAGTCGGATTGTATCTTCTGTAATTCGTCTACTAAAAAATTCACAACAACTTGCTTATCTGTTAAAATTTCCTTTTTGCTGTGTAAAAAATCAATCGACAACGAGTGAACGCCATTGCACGTCCAATCTTCTTATAAATATAATATAGATAGGTGTTTTGCTACAAAAGAGGCTCGTCTGGATTTCTTTTTGATTTTCCTTTTTACTTTCAACGCAGTCTGAACCGCTTAAAGGTCGACAACTTTAGGTATTTTAGACTAGTTTTGCAATAATAATAATACTAAGTGAATGCAATTTGTTTATTTTTTCCCCTCATCGCCTCCGCGTCGTTGCAAAGTAATAGCAAAATAGCAAATCACATATGGTTATGTATAAATCTAAGATTTCCATATACATCAATACAAAAACAAAGCGTATGAAACACGTTAAGGTGTTTCACTTATGTGATTGTTAATGCGCACTTACAACTTTTTTGCAATACTGGTTTCAAAAAACAACTCTCAACTATGATAAACGGACAAGCCTTCATTGCCATAGTGCTATAATTAATGACAATTTGATAATGATTTCAATACTGAACAACAAAAAGTCGCGTCATTGACAATGACAGTGAAAATATTCTTCATCTCATCATGTGCGCGACTACCCTTTCACCTACTAACACTATTCCTTTATCAAACGTAACGTCATACTTTGTTTAAACAAAAAATTCATACATACACGTTTATTGAATCAAATGCTCGTACAGAGCATAAATCAATACGTAATTGAATTGATAATAAAGATCATGATCATTATAATATTCAGATAAGATATGAAAATCGATTAGACATCGCATTTATGATGCTTGTTATCATTAATATTTGTTTGAAATTTAAGCTACAATAAAAAAACCCGCCAAAAAGTAAAGTAAATTCATAGAAATCGATTTTATCGCATTGAAAGTGTGCAGGAAATAATAAGAGCGTGTGTGAATACTCTTTGAGTGCGTTTATGAAAATAAAATTTTCATTAGAAGGAAAAGAAGGTTTAGAAGGTCAAGAAAAATCAATGAGTAAATTGAATTATGGCTTCGTTTGATAAAACTTAATTTTGACCAGAAATACTTGCGATTATTGAAATATATTATGCAGCAATTATTGTACAAATGAATTCTGCAACTTTGAAATCTTTATAGTCCAATAAAATTTATCGAAAAATAAACTGAGAACTGAGGACGGGCCAATGCACCTTTTTTTATTTAATTTGACTTATTGAATTTGAGAAACCTGCGAAATCCAGTTCATATTAATTAGCAATTGTGCAGTGAGTTTCCTCCTTCAATAACTTCGATTATCTCGATTAATTCATAAATTATAAGGTAATTCAACCTGATATTCAAACTGATTTGAAAAAAATTTTAAAAACACGTTTATTCAACCTGCCCATCCCGTATATGTAGAATGAAATAAGAAGGATGGAAAATTCGATGTACAGTGCGCGCAAAAAAGATAGCACACCTGAAAAATTTCTTATTATTTCCTGAACTACGGGATGCAGGTCAATTAGATGTTCTATAAATTAGACGGGTAGACTGAAATACACATTTTTAACCTGAAAATAATGAAGTGTTTCTCAAAATTGGAGATCTTATGGTGAATTTAATGACTTTTAGGTGCGTAAAAAAGATAGCACATAATGCTTGCCTCTTAAATTAGCTTGGTTTCCTCCATCTAGCCACTTTAGTTTCGGCTTTCAAATTGTCACCTTCACAATATAGACATTTAGGGCAGAGTGTATAACCACTTTTAAAAATAAAAGGTTCAAACATTTAGGAAAATGGGACGAGGTAAAGTACTAAATCACTCGGAAATTGATACGATTTTGGAATTACGGCGACAGAAGAAAAGTATTGCGGAAATCGCACGAAGTATTGGCAGGAGTCGAAAAGCTGTAACAAACTTAATTGCGGATCCGGAGAATTATGGGAAAAAAAGTCACCAAGTCGACCGCGAGCGATATCACAACGCGAAAAGCGTCGAATTTTGAATGAGGCTTCGAATTCTTCTCTCACCGCAAGGGAAATCGGCAGACGAGCTGGCGTTGAAACGAAGGTACGTAACATACAGAACGTCATTCAAAAGTCGTCACTCATTCAACGCCGGAAGCTAAAGCGGAAACCACCATTAACCTTTCTTCACAAGAAGCACCGTTTGGCGTTTTGCACGCGCCGTATTCAGTGGAAAAAAGTGGAGGCGTGTGGTATTTTCCGACGAAAAAAAATTTAATTTAGATGGTCCCGATGGCTGGGGATATTATTGCCACGACATTCGGAAGGAGGAAATAATTTTAAGTAAGCGGCAGCATGGTGGAAGATCGGTGATGATATCGGGTGCTATCGGATTTAACGGTCGATCGGAATTAGTGTTCATCAGTGGCAAAATGAACGCTGATAAGTATGTTCAGCTGTTGGAACAGCAAATATCAAACGGTCTAATGACCATTGCAGATACTTCGCCGATTTTTCAACAGGATAATGCGTCTGTGCACACCGCCAGGAAAGTGAAATCTTTCTTCGAAGAGAAAAAAATCGAACTTCTCGATTGGCCAGCACGATCACCCGGCCTCAACATAATCGAAAATTGTTGGGGACAGCTAGCTCGGCTTGTTTACGTCGAAGGAAAACAATACGCAACTGTAGATGAGCTGAAAACTGCAATAATTAGATGTTGGGGTGAAATTTCCCGAAAATACAAAAAAAAAATTGTATAAAAGCCTTCCAAAAAGAATGTTTGAAGTAATTAAAAATAGTGGAGGTTCAACTAACCTTACCTAATAGCATAGAATTACCTAATCTTCGGTTTTTTTATTTTATTATTTCCTCCAGGTGTGCTATCTTTTTTACGCACCTAAAAGTTATTAAATTCACCATAAAATCTCAAATTTTGAGAAACCCTTCATTATTTTCAGGTAAAAATGTGTATTTCAGTCTACCCGTCTAATCTGTAGAACATCTAATTGACCTGCATCCCGTAGTTCAGGAAATAATAAGAAATTTTTCAGGTGTGCTATCTTTTTTGCGCGCACTGTAGAATGATGCCAGGCATGTGACATCCTTCACCAGGCTGGCGTAAAAGAACTCTGACCATGAAAGTCAATGTGAATGCACGACTGCCTGTCGCCTTTTCAGGACGCAATCAACAATCGTCTCTGCTGGTGATCCTTCACTTTCAGCTGCTGCGTCAACTGAATCTTATAGGAGTGATTGTCCAGCTGATCCTTACACAAGAAAACAAAATTTCATGTATACAAATTTATAATACGGCCTGTATTATGTTATGAATGCGAAACCTGAACCCTTATACAAACATCCGAAAAAAAAGACTAATTGCTTTGGAAAGCAGGATCCATAGAGAATTTTCAAGACATAAATAGGAATTTTGACTTACAAATCAACTACAACATTGATTTGTGGGAACAGAATTTGATGACCCAGGAGTCCACGAAGTAATAAATTTGCTTATATTTAGTCAGCTGGTCATGTGCAGTGCATGGACGATTTTCAGATACTAAGCGTGGTATTTGATGAATCAACAGAAGGACGAAGAACAGGCACATATCTTAGGCGGTGGGCGGATGCTTGTGACGAACACGGCTTCGTACCTCAAATTCTGCAAACGGAGGACGCAATACAAAGACCGAGAAAGTTGCGAACGACGCATTTCAATTGCCTTCATTCAACACAGGCTTTAGAGCGATGTCAATGACGACCCAGAACCACAAATGATATCATTAATATCGTTACGAAATAAAAAGTGAATGTTTTCATTTATTTATCATTTTTTAGCACTGTTATTGTTTATTAATTTTTTTCACTTTGTAATTATGGATAATTTAATTTATTATTACCGTCATTATAGGTTCGAGGTATCAACCTTCATTGGTCAGCATTTAAAAGATTTGACTTACACACGTACAAAACTTAAGCGTGGAAATGGGTGTATTGACGTACAAAAGAGACTTCTTATGTTTATAAGTTCTAGAGCTATTCAAGAATTTATTACAAGAATTTACTACGAAAATTTCAAAGCAAAGTTCCGAGCTGTTTTATAGTTACTATCGTTTGAGCAAGCATCCTTCGGTCGAGGGGTTGTGCGGACCGATTCTAGAAACTACTTTTTCCTATTTGTGTACACTCTAGCTCACAAAGTTTTTGGTCAATCCTTATGGAATTTAGTTTAATTTGAACTCGTAAAGAACATCTCTTTTTTTCATATTTTTTATTGCATAAAAAAGAACGAAGAAACTGTCAGAATTGTACAACATTTTTCCATTCTAAAATAAGAAATTTCCGATTGTTTTCAAAAAAATTGTAGTTGGAATTGAAGACATTCAAAAGAAAGAAAATGAAAATAAAATATTAATTTGCGAAAATTGATTGCAGATAAAATTGAGACCTCAAGGATCTGCACAAACAGCCAAAATAAACGGCTGGTGACTTTTGATGCGTAGCAACTGATATCTTCGGGAAATGATAAAAAAAACTCATGAACATTATCCAAAATCCGCCTATTTTTCAAGGGATGTAAGAAATTATTTTGTGGAAAAAAATTGTAAAATTTGAGTTTTTAATATAAATTTTTCTAAAAAGCATATTTCATTTGTTCATATCCCGCAGAAATCTAAATTTAATTTACGTAATCTATTTCATTCACTTATACCCTACAACGTGGTTGCAAACATACATGTCCTATTTGTTGCACATTGGACGACTGCAAAATGGACACAGGAACTTTAATTGTTGTACTTTCAAAGCATACATCTTGTTTTTTGCCTAGGTTTGATGCCAATTTAAGGGGAATTCAGCAGATTGATTGAATAGATACTCGCCGTAAAAAGCGCTGATTTAGTGATTTAGTGCTACCTTCACTACATTTTTGATATGTACATAACTATTTAGAAACTTGCCAATCTGTTTTAGATTTGCCCAGATACGTTAAGTAATTATCGATATTTGCTAGTGCATCGTTCCCAAAATAATCCTCACTAATACAAAAAATCTACCATACGATTTGCACAATTATATATTTTCGGGTCCCACTATTAGATACAGCATAAGCAAGTGTTGGTTTCTCGGTCTCCACATCCCAGTTCCAATGCAGTTGATCCAGATCCATTCGGATGTCCTATAGAGACCTCAAATTCCTTGCTCGGTAGGCCTTTTTGTTTCTGGATGAGTTTTTGTTTTTTGTATGAGATTCTACCTTACCCTTTTGAGTTGGTTGTGATTCAGGCTTGGACAAACCAGAAGAAGGTGCTCCAAACGTTTCTCTTCCTTGACAGAATCGCAATATGTACAGCCCAATAGAAAGTCTCGTCAGATGGACGTTGACTCAAAATGTAATGACAAGCCTTTCAATTTTATTTGGCTTTTCTTTCTTTTAAACTTCGTGAATCATTTTCAATCAATCGCGTCCTCCAAGTTCAGAACCAGAAAAGCTTAATCCCAATTTTTTCAATTAAATTTGATCAACGCTTCAGAGCATACGGTCCCGCGTTCCTTGGTTGCCTTATCAACATTTTTTCATGGTATCTGGGAGTTGTCCTTGCGCTGCAATTTACCAGCCGACTAGTGTTCCACAGAGTATTCAGGAGACTTTAGACTCGTCGGATACGACGGATACGGGGCGGAGACCAGATGTGGTCTTCGCCTCGTTTTGACTTTAATAAAAACTCCCGTCTCGAAGCCTTTTAGCGATTAGTAATGTGTTGCACATGATATTCAAACTTTAGCTTAATTAAATTCATGCAGATATTTTTGTACCTTTTTTAAGGAGTCGGAAATAACAACTCTTGTTTATTGATCAACGTGGAGTGTCCTACCCACCATAAGTCGTTCGCAGCCCCTGACAATTTTTTCAATGCAATACTATTCAAGTTGCTTTTAATGGAGAAATTTATTCGATAATACTCCTTTATTCCGATTATTTCCGATTAAAATCTAAACACATTATGATTTATTTCAAGAAAATCATTTGCTATTTAACTACAGTTAAAATTAATGAAGATATGCATAAAATTTGATAAAATATCCTTCATAAATTCAAATATTTTCATCGAACACACGCAAGATAAATAAGTGTCCATGAAACCATGCAAATATATTGTGTATAAAAATCAAAGAAATGTCGGGACCAGTTTAACTATTGCGATCAGATGAATTTATGCAGTTGAATAGAAAATCAAATGCGTTTTAAAGGTTTCACGTTCGAGTCTTGTTTAAGTTAATTCAATTCATTCAGCAGAACTGGCATTTCATGTCATTAGTATTGTATACATTTATGCAGTCTGGGAATGTTAAAAAAATTTTAATTTTTATAACATTAGAAAAAAAAAGACCAAAATTTCAAAACGAATTCAAATTGAAATAAAATCAAAAACATTTTTTTCGTGTTGTGAATAATGGCGGAAAAATGGCGATCAATTAAAAATATTCTCGATAAATCAAAGAAAATTTTTGCCGAAGATAGCGTTAATTTTTTGTCTTCTAGTATTTATACACAAGATACTATGAGGAGTCATGAGTCATGATCTAACTTATTTTTTGTACATTTTCGAACTGCTTCAAGTTTATTCATCACGTGCGGAACTTGCAACGATTTGTAATAAGTGCATTGCCAAATGCGTAAGCAAAAACATAACCATAAAACGTACAACTTACAATTAAATACAAGGAATAATCCAAAGGAAAAAAACGTTGACGACGGAATAAATGGTCATAATAAATAAAACTTTACAATACTAGCTTAACTTTCATTGTTAAATTTCGCTGTTTATACAGTATATCAACTTACGCTAAAAAACAATGAAGATGCTACATATACAATATAAAGGATGATGTTTGATCGTATTCGAAAGCATGGAAAGATCCAAAAAAAGGTTTTCGAAGAACGTATCATAAGCAAAGAGCAAGTATGCATACGCATCCGGACATAATGATCGAGACGTTAAAGTTAAAACTGCTTAAGAAAGCTTAAAGAAATGACGTGATAGTACCCGAAAGCAGTAGATGAAGAAGCACGAGTCCAAATTGCAGAACGCCTTCAAAAATAAAAAAAAACCGTTGGTCTCTTCCTATTTGTATAAAAAGGGTTTCCTACCGAATCTCGAAAACAACGGACGTGTAAAGAAAGACTTGACAGACCGACTTCTGAACAAAGGAACATCCTGAATATGACATTGCTCCGAAACACCACTGGAACGAAACAAAAGAAACGAAAATTGACGGAAAATCGGTCCGGAATACAATTTATAAAATGTCAATACCTGTCAACAAAATTAACATTATACAGAGCAACAGAACTTTAATATCTTTATTTTCGTATTAATTAGACACAAAAACATGAAAATAATGGTGATTGTTGGACGCTAGCCGATGAGAACACTTTTAAATACTTGAAGGTGTTTAATGTGAAATCGAATCTACCATATAAACAATACGAAAACTATGTAAGACCAATAAGTTTCGAGAGAGAGATTGACATTTTACTCAAATATAATATGATCATAAGAGGGTGCACCCAAACTGTTCTTGACCAAGCTCTTGAACGGGCATGGATGTTTCCTGTCTTACCTGCAAAAAATAATATTTCAGGGTTCTTCAACTGCATAGGGAAGTTGGAAGATGTGTATCACATATTTTTTGTTTGCAAAAGACAGGGTAAGCAGCTTGAAAACCTTTTCATCAAAATATAAGAGATTTGTTCTCACAAACCGTAGTCCAAAATATGCTTACATTGATTGACAAATGGACATGCGTTGCACATTATGCTCGGGTATTTCTGGTGGTAAAATTGGCATACTGGACCGTCGGGAAGCATCGCGGATAGAGGAATCTACTTACCGGCAAGTCGTTGGGTATGAGACAGAATAAGCGGTGATGGTGTAATTCACCATTATTTCAAGGTATTTTAGACAGTGTAGGACCTGATCATGACAACTACTGACGATTATTCTTGAAACTTCATGTCAATATATGGAAACCCAAGACGCTTGCTTTGCAGAGCTCCATCCTGACAGTCTGAAACCTTTGAAAAGAAGAAGGCAAGGTTGGCAGGCGCCATATTTATTTGACCAACTATTGTGGGTTGTAGAAGTTTCAAGGCTAGAGTAGCTCATATTTCCTAGCGATAGGGCAAGCTCTGGTCTGATATACTTTGGCGCAGAAATTATGGTATCAGCGGACACGACTGTGGGATAAAAATCAGCGGACACGATTATGGGATAAAAAGCTAAGGACTATGGGAAAAGATAAGGACTTGCAGCAATAAACAAATTTTCTTGAATTTCTTTGGCCTTTGTTGGCATTCAAAGTAAATTGGAAGGGGATACCGGAGGAATTAACAAGGTTTACAGTGAATTGGTGAGAAAAGTTTTGATACTTATAATATGATTCGTACAAAAATTTCAATACTCACTTAAATATACGGACTGTGGCTGAAATAAAATTTTCGTAAGATATGTATCATCCAATATAAAATATGGGTGGCTCATTTGTACTTGCTGGAAACATACCATAGTGTACTTAAAAAAGTTGCTTTAAAACATGTGATAAACGATAGATAACGATAGATAACGATTCGAGCTTTGACGCATCAAAGATTGCAGTTTCAAAAGAACAAATTCGCCATGTTTTACATTTTCAATATGAAAGGATATTTATGCTATCTCGATAATGGATGCAGGTATCTCGATAATGGTTTTCAAAGTTTGTGTTTTGATATGATAGACGTAGCAGGGGAGTCACGCCTTGAAAAATTAGTCGTCAAAAACGTTGATCAAATAGTGGAAATGGTCAAGGTAAACCGGCCTCTGAGTAAGTCATTGCATCGTTGAGGAGTAGCAGATCAACGCTACAACTGTCCTCAACCATTGACACGAACTAGATTGTGAAAAAAACTTGATGTTTGGATACCAAATTAATTTTTAAAAAAATTTTCGAACCAATTCCCTTCTACAAATTGCTCCTGACTCGCAGCATAATCGCCTGATTTTTGAAACGGATGATTAGTTTTAGTGAAAAATGAATAACATATGACCATCGGGAATGGTAACAATCATTTTTGAGATCCGGCGACATACCTGGACTATTTTTAAGCCTAGATCAGATTCCGGGAAGATTTTTTGCTAGATGTTTGGTGCGAGTAGAGCAGGGAGGGAGAGTTGGTAGGGTGTAATCCTCTACGAGGTGCCGCCGTATATACGGACATTGAATTTGACTCTTTACTGCGAAAAATTGGATCGACAAAGTCTGTGACAACTGGCCAAAAGGAAGACTATTATGTCCCACTCAGACACTTTCACGCCGCAGAAGCGTACAGTGAATCGGAAGTAGTTCCGGAAACTTGAACGAAGGTTCTGCTGTATCCACCATTTGAGCCGGATATTACTGCGATTATCCCTCCTTTTTTACCATTGCAAATTCCCTTGCAAAAGTTATGTTGTCCATCAGTTTTGCCTGAGAAATGTTAGAGTTTTTTTCCAATAAGGAGCAAGCGTTCTACGAAAGGTAGCCTATGCAACTATTGTGGAAACGGAAACAAAATATCAACAAAATGGCGCATATTTTTTTCATATATTGTCTTATGATTACACGTGTATTAAAACATATGTTTGAAGTAAACAATATAATATAAAATTTCTGCTTAGCGAACCTAATGTAAAGTATGGTTTGTATTCTTTTGTTTTAAGTAATCAATTTGTCGTTTTTATAAGGTGAAGGTAGAAATTATCGTTTCAGTTTGAGTCATGGTGGTGTGCACAATTGAATTGAATTGCATTCGATATGTAATGAATGGGGCATGTGGCCATTATCCTTTCCCGAGGTTCTAGAAATTTGCACAACAAATCGTTGTCGTCCATAGGTTGCGTCGACAGATTGCAAAATGGAAATTTGTTAATTTGTTAAAATTGTTGTAAATTTAAATATTTTAATTTATTTTTAATATTTTCAGCTTAATTTGTCGAATTGTGATGTGCTAAAGCTATGCTGAACTTGACTATTTCCTGAATAATAGTTTCCAGTTGATGCCCAACAAAAAAAAAACAGAAAAACAAACGAATTTCTAAATGATTTCAAACTTAAGTTAGAAATAATTTTATCAACAATTATCATATCGGTACACGTTCTTTGCAGTGTGTATAGTATACAACAATCTTTTCGTCAAGCAAACCAGGCAAATTCTCTTCAAAATTTATTTTATCGTATTTGATAACAACTTCATCGAATGTCTCCGCTACATCACATAGTGTAATTTGAATATCTACATATGATGACAAGCTATTCCGCTAAATATCTGGCGTGATTCGCGGGAAATGTTATCGTGGCTGATGTCGTAAATATCGAATGCCAACTAACGCTGCGATCTCTCTTTTCAAAATTCGATCGCGACAATTTTGTAATGTTGTGCATTGTTATTATTGTTAATGTTGTTGTTTGTTGTAGCGCAGATGATATTTCATTTGAAAACAATGCATTCAATCGGATAGTGAAACATGTACTTACCCTTCGATTCCTCCAAAGTATTTCATTTTATTATCCAGCAATATCCGATAGTGTAAGAAGGATAACTAAGTATTTCTCAAACAACGTGTAAGTCCACTATTGTTAGTTCATGAGTATTCGAGTTAATTTAGAGCACCGCCTGCAATTAAGGAAGAAAGATTCCGGTTTACATTCACAGTTTATTGCACTTTGCAACTCAAACTTCAGTTTCTGCACTAAACAACTTTTTTCTTGCACTTATAAAATGTTACAGATACAAGACACCTGCCATGGGGAACCACCACCATTCACTTGGAGTATCTTTCTGCGCAATCTAAGCCCAGTCACCACTCTGTCCACGTTTGCAGTTCGGAACGGAATGAACGATATTTCGGTGGAGAATAGATCCAAGTTGGATGGATTTCAGAAACTGGGTAGGAAACTCTTGGGATTGTTTCAGTTGGGAGGCTTGGAACACAACTTGTTGGGGCAACTACACTATGCCACCGAAGTCACATATGACTTTTCCTTCCCGTTTGAGAAAGCACATTCCAATATCTCGAAGCTCTTTCGTTTTCGGATCGTGCCAGCAGCAGTCACTCCACTTCAGTCGGAATGTTGCACTCGTGTGGAGCAACTTTTTAAGATACTCAAAACGGTTTGGAATTAAACTGGTCTTAACATTTCATATATCCATACCAACATCACGAATAAACCCAGCCTACATATTTCTTACACCCGAGACACTGAAGGCGAACGCGCTCTTAGAGGGTCAACTTGAATTACTCTGCAAGCAACGAAATCGAACATATGTGCGCATTCTATCGTTTCTCACCTGAGAAATTCGTATCTACTGTGTTTACCTTAACACGTTCGCGCGCCTTTCACACATCAGTTGCATTTGCAGGTGGTATCAGTGAGCAGACAACCGCCGCCGAATGGGAAAGCTTTACAAATCGACAGTGAAAATACAAGCCGAACTTCACTGATTATACTTCAGCTCATGTGTGCAACATATGATAAGAGATGTAGAGTAAGTAACAAGCTGTTTATCTTGGTCGGGTATCGACGACTAAATGTATTCGTTAACAGTATCAGTTGTAACGTGAGAATGTTTGGGAAGTGATTACGTGCGAATCAGATGATTATTGCAACCTGGTGGACACTGAGAGGAACAAACCGAACGAATAATCTCCTCCGCTGGGTCGACTCAATTTTTCTGCAACTTATATTCGCGGTAATTTCCTGCATTCAGAGGAGAAATATTTAATATATTCTTGCATGCCTCAGTATCTTAACATCTACTTAGGACAGTCATAGAAATTTTGCACCATTTTTGAACCCCACTCAAATCTACTCGCTTATTTTTTCGGTCTCCCTGCGAGTATCCTACGACGACCTCTAGTGTGAAGTACGTTATAATAAAATATTAACAAGTTGCTCGCATTGACTTATGAAAACATGTTCATAATGTACAGAAATTACCAATTCATTAATATTTCCAAATCGTGTGCTGCGATTGTAAAGGACGAAAAGACAATGGCAATGAGGATTCTAAAAAAAAATCAGATGAAATAGAGCAGCCTACTGAGAGAAGACAAGAAGGGGATGACCCAAATGACTTTAGTGATAAATACCTTCAGATTTTTTTAGTTACAAATAGTATTTTTGTATAATAGTATAATTTAGTATTTTGGATTTTTGCTTTTATATGTTTTTACTTTCTGTTACCTTTTATATTTTTGCATTCTTTCTTTGCTTTTATTCGGACAAATTTTACATTAACATTTTCACGTTTTTCTTTCTTCGTCTTTTACCCTTTTCAAAGAAACCGGCCTATGATGCCTTACAAAGCTACCTACCAGAACGCGTAGGCACATGCAGATCCCTAGCACCAATCGAGTTTGATATTTCTAACTCGCTGGTGCAGAAGTAAAACTCATTGCCACCTATTACGGACACGAAAATGTTAAAATTCTTTCACTGTTTGAGCCCAAGAATGTTCTAAGTCAATTTATGATCTCTGTATCAGAAGTGAAGGGTTGTCCAGTCAAGGAAACCTTATCAAACGAAATATTGGTAATAGTCAAATGGGGCCGTTGAATTAGAAACATCCCTTTGTGCCGCTTCGAATCAGTTTCATTACAAACGGGGTATGTTAAGCGCTACCAGCGTTATCAGAAGCGCATCCTTTACGTTTATATCTCACTGTTCGTTTCATACGCATGAGCATGTTCTAGTAAAGTTGGTTGTTGAGTTGTCCAGTAGAGTTGGTTATTGGTTTTCCCTCCCTTTTAATAGTTCTTAAAACAACGTTCCATTCTGATTCCACCAACTGCACAGCATTGCCTTCGACCGATGAATATTAGACACTGGATTGAACTTGGTTAGTTGTTCAGTAATTATAAAGGTCCTTTTAGGCTTAGTGTAGTATGAAAAAATCCAATTTGCGATTCAGATGTGGTGCAAAAATGTGTTTGCTTTATATTGTTAAAGCAAAATTACAGACCTTGTGAGACGCGTTTCGAAATATCTTGGCTGCATTCAGTTTTCACGCTTTTGAACCATACTCATAGAGTTAAACCGCGCAGAACGTTAATTTATTTGCACAAATTTTTCAGGATCTTCTTGCATTTTGCACGAATTTTTGTCCAAAAGTGTCTTCGAATTAATATATTTAAACAAATTTGTTCTCATTTCACGGGTTTTTGTCCCACATGCTGAAGATTTTGCCATTTCCGAGTGAAACTAGAATGCCATCGCTATAGGACTTCAGTTTTTTAAGGTGCAGCAACGGATTTTTGCAAGCGAGTTCTTGACATCACTCAACGAGTTCTGCAACAATCGAAACAAATAGTAATGTGGAGCCACAAATCCTGGGGTATACACTGGATATATCAAAGCTTATCACCAAGGTTTCTCAGTTTTTGTTGGGTCTGCAATGATGTGTGCCGTCCGACATAGTCATGGTGGAAGGCAACGTTTCTTCTGCTTCTGATCAAATTTGACTGCTTTTTCGTACTGTTGGCGGTTATCTTACAAGCTCGTTACTGTATACCTGGGAATCGATGATTATCCTAAATTGCAGCGTATTATAGAACACGATTCTGTTGTAGTCCACAAACGAACAGCATGACGATCCTTGGCATACATTCTTACTTTACAACCGTTTGCGAAGGTTTGCGAAGATTTGCATAATTTTGATTGTAATCTCTTTCGCAAACGATCTAAACGATCAAACGACGAAATGCGTCATCGATTGGGATGCTTTGGAGCAATGCATTCCCGTCGAATGAGATAAATTTCCTTTTTGTTTCTGGACGCGTTTTATTTTCTATCCTTTATCCTCTCAATAGTTCCAATGGCCCCAATAATAAGGGGCCAGATCGAAGCAAACTGTGCTACAGGTGTGGCACTTCCGGTCATAAGGCGAAAGACTGCCCAAACGAACCCAGTTGTATCTTGTGCAAAGATAAGGGATGGAAGTCTGAAGATCTGACTCACATTCCAGGAAGTGGTAGGTGCCAGGAGTTCAAAGAGGCACTAAACAAGAAAAGAGCAAAGACATGATCCAAGTCCTGCAAATCAACCTACACCGTAGCTCAACCGCACAAGATCTACTAGACCAGGTTGCAAAAGAGAAAAAAGTTGACTTGTTGCTGATATCTGAGCCACACCACAACAAAAAGGAAGCTGGATGGTATTGTGATCGATCCGGCACCGCCGCCATCTGGGTACGTGATAGGGCTCTACCTACAGCTCGGACTTGCACCAGTGGAAATGGCTTCGTGCTCATTGGGTGCGCCGATTTGACATTCATAAGCGTCTATTTCACTCCAAATGAGTCAATTTCATGTTTTCAGAGCAGGCTCGATGAACTGGAGGAAGCTGTCTCGAGCACAGAAGGCCGAAACCTTGTTGGCGGTGATTTTAACGCCAAAGCGATAGAATGGGGAATGCCTCTGCCAGACTCGAGAGGAAAAAGAATCCTAGAAATGGCGGCTAGGAGGCAACTTGTCATCATGAACGTTGGGAACACACCAACTTTTCGACGGGGAGGCTGCTTGGGAACTATACCGGATGTGACATTTGCTTCGGAGTCCTTAGTGCCTAGGATGCACAGATGGAGAGTACTGGAGGACTACTCGGCGAGCGATCATCAGTACATTGCTTTCGCAATTGGCGACTGTGCTACTCGACGCGTAGCAACCCAACCCTCAACTGTAGGTTGGAATATATCTAAAATCGATGTCGACGCGTTCGCCGCAGCTCTTATGAGAGGTGAAACTATGACGGTAACTGGAGGAGCCTCAGCTGAAAACATGGTGAACTCCACCATGAGGCTCATCAAGAATGCGTGCGACTGCTCTATGCCCAGGCGACGGCCTCGACACAATAAGCCTGCTGTGTACTGGTGGTCGGCAGAAATCGCCGAAAAGCGGAGAGAATGTCACAAACTCCGCCACGAATCTCAACGTTTAAGAAATCGAGACGAGTCACACTCCCGAACGCTGGCATACAGGTCGGCTAGAAAAGTTCTCCGTAGGTTAATTAACGAAAGCAAGGCTCGCTGCTGGCGCAACCTAGTTGTGGACATCGACAGAGACCCGTGGGGGCTGGGTTACAAGCTTGCCATGCGGAAACTAGGAGCTGCAAGGAGGTCCTGTGTCCTTGAAACGGAAAAAATGGACAAGATTGTTAGAGCGCTCTTCCCTATGCATCCTATTCGTCCCGATGATGCAGATATTGAATGTCTCGGAGAATGCCCGCTTTTTACCGCCATCGAACTGGATAATGCGGTAAAAGCTTTAAAATCGAAAAAGGCCCCAGAACCAGACGGTATACCAGCGGAAGTGATACAGCTTGCACATCAACTTTGTCCTGAAAAGCTGCTCACCACTTTCAACGCCTGTTTGCGGCAGGGCGTGTTTCCAAATTGCTGGAAAGAGGCGAGGCTCGTGCTGATCCACAAGGGGAAGGGGAACGCGGAGCAACCATCTGCATATCGGCCCCTATGTATGCTGAATGCCGCTGGGAAGGTACTCGAGAGGCTCATTAGAGAAAGACTTGGAGAAGCCATTCGAAATGCCGGGGATCTGTCTCCTCGGCAGTACGGCTTCAGGGCTGGTCGATCCACAATTGGTGCAATAGCAGAGGTAGTGAGCGCGGTCCAGAAGGCAGAAGCCCACAATCATTACTCGAGACGAATAGTACTGCTCATAACTCTAGATGTGAGAAATGCCTTCAACTCTGCTAGATGGATAGATATTCTTGGTGCTCTGGAATATTTCAGGGTGCCGAGGTACCTGATGCAGATATTGAAAGACTACCTCAAAAATCGGAAACTCATCTATGATTCGTTGGGAGGCCGGCGAAGAATTGATTTGACATCAGGGGTCGCGCAAGGTTCCGTTCTGGGCCCGGACCTCTGGAATGTCTCTTACGATGAGCTTTTGAGACTGCAGTTACCGGAGGAGTCGTGCCTGGTTGGCTACGCAGATGACGTAGCAGTACTAGTCGCCGGACATACTGTCGGACAGACGCATCTCAAACTGGATGCGGTAATACGCCGAGTGAGCGAGTGGATGACAGACCGTGGGCTTAGCCTAGCGCTGGAAAAGACCGAGGTTGTCGTCCTCACAAAGAAGCGAATCCCTCGTGTTATGCCGGTTCGTGTAGGAGGAATGGTCATCGAGTCAAAAGAATCAATCAGATACCTTGGTTTGATGATTGATTCGAAGATGAGTTTTTTCGAGCAGGTTCGAGCGTCAGCAGATAAGGCCTCCGCGCGGGTATCGGCGCTAAACCGCATTATGGCCATCACGCAGGGGCCAACCTCGAGCAAAAGACGTCTACTGACGAGTGTAATGGAGTCAGTGCTCTTGTATGGCTCCGAGGTTTGGGCTGATGCTCTTAATAAAGAGACGTACCGAAGGCGTCTGGCACAGGTGCAGAGGCAAGGAGCTTTACGGATAGCCGCTGAATACCGCACTGTCTCTGAACCTGCAGTGCTGGTAATCTCGAGGGTGGTTCCAATTAAATTACTTGCTGACGAACGGAAACGTGTATACTCACGTAGGGGGGAGTCGGCGAGAGAAACCGTCAGCCGAGAGGAACGGAGAAGAACCCTTATCTTATGGCAGCAAACATGGGAAAACGAAACGCGAGGCAGATGGACCGCACGGCTGATAAGTGACTTGGGGCCGTGGTTCTACAGAATGCATGGTGAGACTGATTATTATCTGACGCAACTACTCAGTGGTCACGGGTATTTTCAGTCTTACCTGTATAAGATGGGTAAAACACCATCCCCAACTTGCGTGTTCTGCCCGGGGATGACGGATGACGCATGCCACACGTTCTTTACGTGTAATAGATTTACAAGACTCCGTTCGCATCTCTCGGAGAAAATTGGCGTAATTTCCCCAGAAAATCTAACGGGAAAAATGATGAAATCAAAGGACAATTGGAACTGTGTGTCACATTACGTACGGACAGTACTCATTATAAAGAAGGACATAATGGACCGCTTGGCGAGGGAGGGAACATCTCTGTAACGCAATATTATAGTTACTAATTGCAATTCCTTCCTACCCATCCGTGAAGAGAGATTTCCCTTAGCCTGAAGACATCGCTAAGCGATGATTAATGAGGCCTAGTCCGAAGTAATGTGACAAACAGTTCCAGGCTAGGTTCTCGATGTGACAGGGGAGGTGTTTAGTCGGTAGTCCGGTAGCGGGGCAATCCGACACTCAGGGCGTAAATAGCCTTCACCTCCCAAACAAAAAAAAAAAAAAAATCCTCTCAATAGTTCGAAGGACATAACACTGTTTCGATTCAACCAAATACACAGGATTGTCTTCGACAGATGAATATTCTACTTTGGAGTGAACTTTAGTTAGTTAGTTAGTTGATCAGTGATTGTTTCAGATTAGTTAGTTTTGTTGCTGATTTGTCCACATTTTCAATCCCAAGTTATCTTACTTCCTTCAATATTCTGCGTACTACGTACTGTGTTGGTGGTTAATTCCCCATATTTTAACGTATTGTGTCATTTTCTTCCACGGATTGTATCCTATTCGGTGAATAAATTAGTGGATTATTGGGTAAGGAAGGAATTTTTTATTCATAAGTTTATCATTGACTTGTTTCTCCTTAATTACCACTTAGCTTCGCATAGTTATAGAGATGTTAGGGTGTGAGGATGTAAGGCTTACTCTGGCGTTGGACTTTAACAACGAGTCGCCAACTAATTTTCTTATGAGAAACGATTGATAATAGCGATATTATTTGGACAGTTTGTTGAAATAAATTGGACCAAATGTGATAATTATTTTCATTAAGATAATGATGCCAAACAAGCTATCTACATCGTTCGTAGACAGTTGCTCGTCTTAAAACCATTTAAGAACGTTTTTGATGAATTGGAATGTGGGCTAGAAAGCATAAAATTTTCAGTAAAACATACTTCAAGCAACTTCATTTCAAAGAACAGGATATATTTGGTAGGAGATAACAATTGGTAATTTAGGGGTAAGCTAAAAGTTTATATTTTCAATGAAGAACATGCTTAAGGAGTTATTAAGACGAAAGGAAGACGAACGTAGGATGAACTAACCATTGGCCCAGTATATATTTGGTTTTTGTAATTGCTTCCATCTTCATAAAATTGTTTTGCTAAAAAGAAAGAAAAGCCTTCCTTTTAATTTTATGTTTTTTTATTTACCTTGCGGAATCGATTTTCGACCGTGATCGCTGATGAACCTGATGACGCTGATGACCGCAAGGTTAATTAAAAAAACATAAAATTAAAAGGGAGGCTTTTCTTTACATATTTGGTATTATTTTAGTTTCACAGAAAGTTTGCCAATATATTTGTCAGTCGGGAAATGTGCTCTTCTGGATTATTTTTTCGTTTGTCGAAAACATTTATAAATATGCTGTCTTTTTTTGGTAACAATGGAAGCGGTTAGGGGGACAGAGTTTAATGTAAAGAATAAAACTTTTATTTAAAGACTTATTCATGACGTTTTTGTGCCATAATTTAAGAATTATATGTACGCCAGAACTTTCGTTGCTCTCAATATATCCTTTCCCACGATTTTATTTAACCTCATTGATTACCTTCATATGATGATTTAATGTCTTTCGTTACCGAGACCAATTTATTTTCAATTTAAACCCCTATTTTGGGATATAATCCCTCTTCTACCTTTGAAGCAATTTCAAAATACATTAATGCTTGACGTTATAACGCTTTTGGGGGGTTTCCCTAATACGCTCAATACTTAATTTTTTTTCCACTAACCTCCTAAAGTCCACCTCTGTCACTTCACACATCGAACGTCAACGTCAAAATCTCTAGCAATCGAATTAAATATGGCGTCCAGTCAAAACAAAGTTGCTGATGAGTTGGTACAAGTTGGGTGATGTTTTCTGTGTGTTCTCTGTGGAAAACTGAATGGTGAGCTACGATGGACGCTCAAAAGTACACTCTGCCATCGCTCCGACAAGATATTATCGATAACAATTTACACGTGAAGGCTATAATCCAGGTAAGTTGGATAAAATTTGCAAGTGAAATTACCAACTCAATACTTCGCAATATGAAGATGACAAGCGTACTGCGGTTTGGATATGACAGTGGGGTCGATGACGTATTAAATTTGCGAAAAGGGCACAATGGGAGTGTTTTGCTCAATTTGGTTTGAAGTACTACCGGCCTAAGGATTTGAAAGAAATCAGAAAAAAGGTCACTCACAATACGGGGAATGGTTGATATGATGCTGATCATGATTGAAATCGTATTTCGACTTTGATTAATGATTGTAAACTAAATTTTAATAGTGTGGCAAGGATGAAAATAATGAACATATGTGTTTTATTCATTCCAGGACATCTTAGCCTATCGCGGCTCATTAGCAGAACTAGAGACACTCAATGAAGCAGGTCGGGCGAAATTAGCAGCTCTCCGTAAATGTATCGAGAAACTTGACGATTGGGCTCGTGACGATGGCGATCCCGAACTAGCGAAGGAGGTAGATTCTCATCGACAACAATTCTCAAAGACGCTGCAAGCGTTCCGCAAGGCAAACGTATCAACTATGCTCGAAATTGAAAAGGCTAATCGGGAGGAGCTGTTCGCGATAACTGGCGAAACAGATCTTCGTCAGCGCGGACCGGGAAAGTACAACAAAATGAATTTGGTTGGTCAGCAGGACAGTGTGACTGAAAAGATGCTATCGATCTCACGCCACTTGTCGGAAACAACACAAAAAAGTGCTGCAACATTGGAAACACTGGTCTCGTCGTCACAAAGTGTTGAAGGTACAAGGGATGAACTGCTGAACACGGCCGGAACGATCACACAATCTGGAAAGCTATTGCAAAAGTATGGACGACGCGAGTGTACAGACAAAATACTATTGTTCTTCGCATTTATCTTCTTCTTAGCTTGTGTCTTCTATATCGTCCAAAAGAGGCTGTTCTAGAGTCCTTCGCCAGAAAGTAGCTGCGAACAGCACACGTAATTGTAATGGTTTATCTTTAAGATTATTGCGCTCTAAATATTGTTAAAATATTTTAAATGAATGAATCAGTGATTGCACTCTGCTGTTGCAGACTTGTGTTACATTTAACGATTTGTCACATAAACCGTGAATTATGTGAACATGTTTGATATGTAAATATGTTACTGTCCTATGGATTTTATTATTAATTAAAAATTGCTAATTATAAAAATTTGTTTCGATGAATACGAGTTAAGGCTATATTTTATTTAAACATGGTTGAGCATTTTCTTCATCGTCCGTATTCTTAGAAGCTCCTAAGGTTCCCTAGAAACTTGTGAAACGAAATTTCGTCGTTTTCGCGATCGCAATTTTCGGGACCTGATATATTACGATCTTTTCCGCTTCCATTGGCGGTACTCGGTTGGGAATGGGTTATAGTTCCGATCGCTTGCTGCTCTAATCGGCTTCGACTGTTGTACATCGATTTCCCCATTCCGACTCAGGAAAAAATTCCTGTAATTTCAACAGCTCTTTTCCTGGAGGTTATCTCACGTTCAAGGATTGTGTCTGGCATCTAGTTTTTCGCTTTTTCGTCTTTTACAGAAGGTCCAATTTGATATGTGCGACTCCCGTCCTTGAAGTTGAGTCTTACTTGCATCTTTGCTAAGGTATTGTTCAGAACAAGATACCTTTGTGCATTTCTAGACCAAGGTGACAATGTGAAGGTGCATTTACTTAAATATGTCACTAATCGGACTTTTTAGAAAAATGGTTTTCAGCTTGTATGATATGGCGTCTACTGTGTCACATTTCCACTCTACGACCCGGTTGATTTACTACCTACAGAGAGTTCCACTGGCCCAATAACTTGTCACGAGAGCGCCTTGCCCTGATATGCCCTGATGTACATATCAGACATCACGTAGTCTCTTTCTATACTAGCAGTGGCTCAATTTCGTCATCAACTAGCTTGGCATCTTGGGTTTTCTGCTGCGATCACCTCTCGCCAGTTTTGTTGTTTAGAAGTTGCACGTTCATAACTGATTTTCTTTCTGTGTATTTGTCGGTAATGTTTTCACCGGTATACGACGATGATACAAGGTAACGCTATTGTACTCCAAGTGTTCGGGGAACTTTATTTCAGTTCATTATAGCCTGTCCCAATTGTTCTTGTAACTTGTCCGTTGGGATTTACGAGATGAAAAACCACCAAAATATTCGGAGGACGAATTTCTGCCCATATACGCTCTTTCGCTGCTGTCAAGTTGATTTAATTATAGCCACTAGTTCTGTCCAGATATCCTAGTAGTTTTTTACTAGTAGTTTTTCATAGCTTTGGACAAATATTAACTCTGGTATGAAAAAACTTTCTCTTCATTTTCGTGCTGCTGAGGTAATTAGGTCTGCTCATGCTGTTGCTCGCATCGGAATCAATTTTGAACAATTTGATGTTCAAAGGGCATAGTTTCGGGCATGCCACCACAGTGGAGTCGCACAGCTTGTTCTTCAACATTTCGAAGGGTGTCTGTTAGTTGTTATTCACAAAATGAAAGGGCGATACCTTTTGGGGTACCTGATGGAGGCAATTGGGTAGTTTGGAGAAGTTTTGTATGAGTTTGCGATAGTAGTTTGGTAGTCCGACAATGATTCGTAGTTGTTCTTAAACGCTTTACAAAACTGACATAACTTGTCCTTGCCGTTTGCTCACCAATAAGTTTCGTGCAGGTCGTCCAAAATCAGTGATTATGACAGAAAACATCGATACAGTTAAGAAATTGATTACGAATCATCGTTAGATTTAAACCACAATTGAAGCCAGTTCCTTCAGCGAACACCAGATATTACATGAACATTTGGCTGTGAGAAACACTATTTTACGTTATAGGCGCATTATTCGACAATCGTTTTTATATCGTAAAGACATGCTCGAAAAAATTATTCGCAGTGTTTCAAAAGACATTTAGAAAATCTTGACAGGTGATAAATTATGAATTTATGAAACAAAACAGCTGACGTTCTTATAGATCTTTCTAGGCGAGTCAAACTGGATATGAAGTTCATTCATGATGCATTGCGAAGCAATTGGTCGCCTGATATTTTTGTTTAAATTAACCGGTCACGTGGCAACAGTTCTAATAGAGCAACGTAGAACGGTCAATTCTGAATGGTACGCAATCATTCGTTTATCCGACGTGTTTGGTGAAATGAAAAAAAAAAACAAGCTGCGTCGAAACATTTTTTCCATAATAATAAGTATGTGAAGTCTTGTCAAACAACTGACCTTTTCTCGGTCGAAACATCGAATTAATGGGTCATCCACATGGTGCAGCTTTGATTTGGCACCAAACGATTTCTCCTTGTTTCCTTACATAAAAAATAAACGATTTTCGACGCCCAAAGTCGTTAAAGCGTACAGAAACCATGTTCTGGAGGTTTTTTTAAGCGAAGTCGATAAATCGTTTTGACAATTGGTTTCAACACATACAAACTGTATCGATCTTCATGGGGAATACTTTGCAAAACAATAAAGTGACTATATTTTTAAATTATGGTCTATTTTCTAGGCCAAAAATATAAATAACAACATGCGTATGAATTGTCTTCCCTCAGAGCAGGAGCAACGCTGGTTAACACTTCCTGCCATTTCCCTAAAGTTTTATTTTAGCGCATAATCGAGATACAGGTTAGCGTCGGAACTTGACTGTGGATTTTGTAAACAGTAGAGGACGCAGAGTTAAGACAGATGTCCGCTCGTTGGTTGCCGTACTGATCTTTGACCAGTATTCAGACGTGTTCGGTACACTTTGTTGGCGCAGTTAAGGCACAAATAATCAGATTTGGAGAATAAAATATAAAAAAACTCCCTGAATAGAGTAAAACGCTTTATGGCTGTTAAATTAAAGTTAAAAATTAAAAAGTCTATTTATTTTTTCAAAAATACTTATTCAACAAAAAAAAAATCAGATTCATCACTGTGGGTAAGGCTTGCATGCACCATTTTACAACCAAAACAAAAAAAAATCAAAAATATGAACTGCGAACGAGAAGTTGGCTGTTAAAATAAGGGAAATCCTGTTTTTACGACTAGGCATGTGATGGCGACTGGTTTTTTTGGGTTAGACTTGTTGTTATCTGAGTCGATTAGCTGAAAAAACAAACAATATTGATGAAGGATGCTATGCAGCATTATTGTTTTTGTCAAAGTTTGACCAAATTTTCAGAAAATGAATTTGTTTAAACAAAACAATTTAGTGGTCGGCATGGTGTGAATACGCAAAATATGGTTGGAACCACATTTAATTGACTAGATCTAGTCTCAACTGACTTCATTTTGTGCTCTTATCGTAAAAAATGTGATCGAAGTACAGACATTTTCATCGCACGAGGAGGTCATATCCTTTATAAACAAAAATTTTGCATTGCAAGACGCCGAGTACTATTTGGGCGGATTAAAGTGCTGGATTTAGTACTTAGGAGAGTGTGTAGTGTAAAAAAAAACCTATATTAAAAAAAATTAAAGGGAAATATGTGTTGTATTTTAATAGGTAGAACAATTTTGAGTTCCCCCTCGTATTATTATCTTCTGAATGAGGCTGGATTAAACGATGCAAACTGTCTTCTTATCAGCATCACAGTGTACTTGTTTAATTGTTTAAAACTTGTTAATTGGAAGAAGTTTGAGTTATATTTTCTTTGGGTGGAATGTATTCATTTTCGATCAAGTATACATAGTTGTCTACAAAATTTTCTTACACATTAATAATAAACAAAATCTTACAATTACACTATCTACAAACATACACTTAGTCTTCAATATATAAATGTTTTAATCGCTATACATTGCTGCTGATTGGTAAATTTCAGTACGGGCATTTGGGTACACCGCCTGGATTCAAAAAATTATCGCGACTTATAACCGAGCAGATTTCCTTATAACGTCTTGCACCATCTGAACGTTGCCTATGTGGTCTTTGGGGTTGTTGGGCAGCATGGCCATAGCCATATCCATTATTGCTGCCCGATCCATATCCTGCATAATTATAATCGTATGAATGAGGCGGTGCACTATAGCCTGGTGGTCTTGGTGGCGGTCCGAAGATCTTTTCGAAAAATATGGGCGTTGCTGAAATCGTTACAATTAAATTAACGAACAACAACAACAACAGCGAAACTATTTGAATCGATTTCATCGCAACTTTCTGTTTAAACTATCGATTATCACAATCACCGGGTGAAGAACACAAAAATTATTATTTGCTCTAGCGATATGTTAACTTTAATGTGGATGCTAGTCGAGAAGGAACTATTCAATGAATGGACTTGTCTGTTTCTAATAATTAAACAGTCGGATGTCGGCGCTTAAGACCATCCCCTCCTATTTTTCATATAGAAGATTTTGAATCGATTTTTAACGTAATAATATTACGATCAGAGACAGAAAACCTTTTAAAAATATATATTTTTGAATAAATTTCAAATGTGTTTGAAATTTATTTGTTTTGGCTCTTACGAGGGAATAACACATGAATAAGATATGGGAGACATTCCGTCGTATTTCTCGCATGAAGTTGCATAAAATTTTTAATGTTTTTTCGACCGCATCCAAGTACTGAGTCCAACATTATAATCATTCATTTTGAACTTAATTATTTCTGCACTGCACTATGCTCGTGAGCCTCCGTTCCAACAACACTATTGTTAAAGATTGTTTGCAAAATAATCGCTCTGACCGCTTGAAGCAATCATTTAGCGCAATCCAACGCAACGCTGTAACCCAAGAGATCGCTAGTAACCTTGTTCCCATTCAATCATTTTCCTCGTTTTCTTATCGGTTAAGAGCGTTGGTCGTATGTGAACTTATTGACAAGTTTTAAGAAAATGATCTTCGGATTTCCCGTTCCGATGAGGAAGCTGCGACCGTGAATTGGCCAGTGCAGTTTAGGGGTTAAGTTCATTCAATGACCAAGGCAAGCTACTTGGTACCGAATGTAAATCTGGTTACTGCCTCATGCAAGTTACAATCCAGAAATATAACTCAATCGAACCAAGTACCATAACAAAAATATGTTCCAACTACGCAACTATGGCATAATACGCGAAATAAAAAGTCGCAACATAAATTTAGATTGTTTTCACGACAATAATTACCCTCGAAGGCTATAGTCGCTGTGTTCAAAACATTTCCTCGCGAGTGTGTCTTACAAGAATCTAAAACCAACCATCGCGATCTTAACCAATCCTGTTGGATTGTTGACAATTACCAGCAGCCTGGTCGATGCATTGGAAAGGGTGAATAGCAAATGCCTTAAGATTTTTGTCTACAGAAATTTTGAAATCTAATTGCTCTATGACTATAAATAAATAAGTGAATGCTTTTGGTAATAAACTGCACTTGGAATAAGCTACGAAAAGTTGATGAGGGTATGTGGAGATTGTTTTGATCAACTTTACGGAATTTACACGCTATCTATTTTAAGATCCAGCATCGAACAGGTATGTATGATTAAATTATGCGTTAACCAAAATGACACAACTATGAATTGTTAACATGCGGTGAGCTTTATGCTATTCCTGCGTTATGAGCAAAGTCTATAAATTCAGCAGGAATCTGTGAAATATTTCGTGAGACCCAAAACATGCATTCCTCGTACAAATCAGCTTTTGATTTCCATCAAGTTTGACGATAGAGAATTTAAAAGCAAGTTTTTCAACCTGAATTTCCATTGACAACAATATTTGCTTGATTTAGCAATTAAAATACTTCTTGCATGATTGCGTAACTACTGTTTGTTGAACTTCTTTTCTAAGGTTCACCATCGCGATCTTCTTTTTCGAGCATGTAAGCCATTTTTTCTGGTTTCCATGCTCGCGGCTTCCAGTCAAATCAGTTCTGGGAGATATGCTGACATAACTCAAAGATTCCTCAGGGACAACTGACTTATGTAGAACGATTAACATGCATTGTTTGTCCACGTCACTTCTGCTTAGAGAAAGTTACGGAGAGGGGGTGGTGAAGCCAACCGGATTTCGAAGATATGTTCCATTTTATCTTATTCGTCGTCTCTTGATCTGTTGAATCCTGCCGATTCCAACTCCTTGGCCGGGACGCATCCATTAGCACTAAAATCTTGGAGGACGACTCCTTTTGGTTTCAATAACTAGTCATAACTAGAATTTATCTTTTTTTCGAATCAAACTTCTGGTAAGTTCACGTTCGAAGTTTGTAATCATCGAATGCAAACGAGTGAATGTTTGTAATCTTCGAATGTAACTCAAGCTTTTAATCTATAAGTGAATTAGACCGGCAAAGCTAGTCCAGATAAGACACATACGTGTGAGAGCGATTTCACTGGGAAACCTCACAACGCGAACCCCCAGTTCAAGTTCAAGTTGACACAGAAACAAGATGACTCTTCGATATTTCCTCTAAATAGGTACCAACAATACGAGTTAATGTAAGCATCCTTTCGACGTGAATGCTCGTGGTGAATCTTTCCTGAACATTATTTGTCACCGTTTCACATTCCTGTGTAGAGTCCACTTTCTACCCTCATTAAAAGTACGTTCAGGTATTTCGTCGAGTAAGATCGGAGACCTTACATACAGCTCTCCTGATTTTCTCGATTTTCAGTTCATTTACATCGGATAATTTTCTTTGCGTAAACTGCGTGCGAGCTGAAGATAATTCGCTAGAAAAGGAATGCCAAACATATGCTCCTAATTATCAAGGAAAGATCAGACGAAACTAGGAGGTTAAAAATAAATTTTATCCATTTATTTTCAGCAAAACATGGGCAAATATTTTAACCTCAATGAATTTTCGCAGCATTCCGGTGGATTATGTCATATTAAATCATTTTATAAATAATAGTAATGAAATTCATCCAGCAACGTTACAGAAGCCTTAGCATTCGGGAACCCTCGACAAATATTGAAAGTAGCATCATATGTGACTTCATCATGATGGATAACTCTCTGAAAAACATCATCAATACACCAACACAGACAAACTACAATATTTTGGTGGTCACCTGAAATTATTGAAAGCTAAGGAAGGATGACAAGCCCTAACAAGAGGCTTATTGAGCAAAAATTTTAGTAATCAAATGGGTCCACAAACTCATCAATAGGAGGAAGCGTAGTTATTGGCAAGATCAGGGGGAGAATAACAAAAGGGATCTTCAAGGTTCTTGATTACAAACTAATCATGTAGTCATGCGGGAGTTCGACGGGTAGAGAAGCGTCGGCTTTAAAGAGATGAGATGGATACACGTAGTTTTTCAGCGCCTTTTTTGGCCTATCCCACACACATTAAGGCCGTCTACAATAAAACACTAATGGAAGGACATATTAACGCGTCGATGGTTCTAGAGGAAGCAGTGTTGTCTACAACGGCAAGAAAGGCTCCGTGACCTGATAAAATTCCAACTGGGATACTACAGATGATCTTTCACGTTTTCACTGACTTTCTGCTAACAACTTTCAACACTTGCATCGGCAAATTTATAACTAATCCTACAATTTTTGACTAAAAGCTATCATTGGCATGTTGAAAGCATTTGAAAGCAAATTTTACGTTAGGAAAATCGATTTATTTTCATTGGATTCCAACTCCTTGGAAGAAAATATCGTATTCGAAAATCTTCATTTTCTGGAAATCAAAACATGCTGCTGTCGAACAGAATAGGGAGCCAACGTTACACAGGAGGAAGTCTTTTATATGCAGGAAAGAAAGGCGTCAGAACTAGAATGCCTATAGTGCGGTACATGGTTTATCCATTCGCATTGGAATGCAAAATCCTGAATCACTGTGAATCACCTTTCCCACTGCATATGGAAAAAGGTTCGAACGCCTTGGTGGTGCTGCCGGGCACCTACATCAAACGAAAGTATGGCTTGAGGGTGAAATTCTCCACGTTTGATGCAATGGAAGAATTGGTAAGCATGGGCTTTCGTGGGAAGGCAGTCCCAACCGATGTGTTCTTTTCTTACTCTTTACGTCAGAAAATGTATCCATCTGCGCTGCATTGGTAGAATTCCTGGAAGCGGCGCAAAATCTTTTTCTTGCAGAATATCTGATACGGATTTCGAAGGACATTCTGATTATGTTTGACTGTATCTATTATTATTGGCTTTCTGCTCTACCATCTGATGTAATATACCCCAAGGATGGTATCTACATCGGCTGTCACTAAGCGCCCATAATCCTCCGATTTCGTGGAACATAATCCTGTGGAACTTTTCATGCGAAGGATTATTGACACTTTAACTTTTGGATTAATCAAGTTGACTAGGGTTTGTAGATGATCTTATGCTACATGTAACTGAACACCCAGCCAATTCCTCATGACTGAAACGAGGAATGATACTACCCTGTGTGAAGGATTGGATGATTACTAGTGAGTTTAACTTAGCAATGAAAAATAAAAACAGATATGCTCATCCGGACAAAGAAAATAAACACTAGCGTTATGGCTATCAGTATTTTATAATATTATATAGAACATAAGTAAAGTAAAGGTCGGCTAAATTGAAAGCAACAGTGAAATACCTTGGCGTATTGCTAGAATAGAAGAAGACTTTCGAATCAGGACAACAGCTGATAAGGCAACCAAGGAAACCCGACTCATCAATAAGATTGTTCCTGATGAGTGCTGTGCAAGATTGTATTCTATTGGCCAAACGATGGGCCAACATCCTGAGCAAGAAGTTGCATCGAAAGCATTTGGATGAGCAGCAACGACAATGAGTGTTGCGCGTTATACGCGTATACCTAACAGTAATCGAGTGGTTGTGTCTTTGTATCGTATGTCTACAAATCGCTCTTTCTAAAAACCGCGATTACCAGCACAGAAGCGAAGAAAACAGTGAAGAAATCACCAAGAAAGAGAGATCATGCTGTCTCAGTAATTGAAAACAGTCCTAGACCGGCACAATAAAGAAAATATTGACTATAAGCCCGATCCTTAGTATGAGATCGTGGGCCAATCGAGGGCAGGTTTAACCGATTTTTGAAACAGTTCTTGGTTGGCATGGGTCTTTCCGTTCTTACCAGACCGAGGTTCATAGGTTTAGGTCATCCAGCTACTAACGCAATTTTGTGCCTGCAAAAGATAAAGAAGGACAACTTGTGGTCTATATATCTTTGCAACAGTTTTCACCATTTTAAATAAAAATAAATAATTTAGAAAAGAACAATATTCTGTACAACGAAGCAGAGGGTCAGGTATATAATTGAATAATACGTTAATAATATGACAGAGGAGTTCATTCTTGTTCACGATCTTGTTTCTTGGGACCTTTTTTCGGAATTTAGACAATAGAATCTAATAGAATAGAATATAAGGACAATAGAATAAGGTAAGATAAGTTAAGGGCCTAAAATTCTATGAAGCTGACAGTGGACGTGAATTTATGACAGTTGAATTCAACATGATAATCAAACTCAACAGAACAACATTCGGTGGGCGGTTGTATGCTCCTTTTTATTTAATGTGAATTGTTTTCGGCGCCAAATTCTTCAAAAGTTTCCACAAGTATTTAATCGATTAATCAAATTCCTAATGACAAATGAAATCTGAGTAAACAAGAAATTCACATTACCCCAAAAAGCACACAAAACAATAAATTTACTTCTTTCAATTTAACTAATAGCATCTGATAGTTAATATGTTCAACGTATCTTACATAAACGTGTGAGCTGAATTTAAAAAGTTCGTTAGTTAACGATTTTTTTATTTCTCCAAAAGTTACGGGTGGTATCGAAAACTGATTCTGCTTGAACGCATTTCAGGTAAAATTTAAAATACTAAAAAAATTTGTTTTTGCTAAGCGTTCTGCGTTGTACAAATATTTGTATATTTTATAATTAGAAATGAAGATGACTGATGATAGTTTTGTATGAAAGGATATTGGAGTCTGATAGTGAGAATTGGTTAGGTTGGAATTCATATTTGATAGCTGACAATGCGTCATGTTAACAATTGTTGTAAAAAAGAACCAGTATGATACATGCTCAACATTAACATCCGATTTTAAGAAAATGATTACTCCTCAAGGTTAATGAATCAACTGGTAAATGCTAAAGATTCTTCCTATGCGTCTTACGCATGTTTAGTCATAATTTGCGAAGTTATGCGAAACCCGCGTAACGACCAACTACCTTTTGCAGTCGGGAACTCACCTCGTTTTTATGCGGTCAGAACAAAACCCAGTAGAAGCAAAATCATCTGGACGAAAGGTATAAATTAATCCGTTTCATTTCAATTTGGTCAGTAGCTTTGCAGAAACTTTCGAAAAAGACTTTTCATCTCTCCATTTCTTGCACCTTCGCCATGATGTATATTCAGTATTTGCTCATTCTTATTCTAACGCTCGGCGTAGTGTTTGCTGAACCGTTTTTCTTCTTCGGACGAAGAAGTTGGAGTCCATATTCATCGAGGAGGTCATATGACGGTGGCAGCGGTGGATATCGTGGACGATCATACACGGATATTGCTAGAGTGCTCAATCCGAATCCTTATACGAATTCAGGTGGTCCTTTTTGGACATACGGTTGAAAAGTTTATTTGTTAATTCGATAGAATTTTAGTGTTAAGTGAATTGTTAACATATGGACAGTTCAATGTATGTAGTTAAAACATACGTACATGTAATTTATAAGAGAAATGTGATGTTATCATTGACATTTAAGATAAACTCTGTTACTAAAAGTTTGAGATCAGCAACAGAGTTTAAGTTCTGTTTTTTTATACTTTTCTCCATATTTTTGATCAGAATAGAACAGAAAATTAAATTCATACTTCAATAATCTGATAAAACGGGTATATTTGGTATTATGTGTAACTATTTGCTGTAATTATCCAATAAAGTGTTTATTTTAGGATCAGAAAAATTTGAAAGTGTTTTAATGTATATGAGACTTACCATCAGCAACGACGTCGATATATTTCAAGCTGAAGCTTGAATTACAAATCATAAAAGTTGTCTCCTATCAGCGATTACGGATGGAAGCCTAGTTGTTCGGTTTTTGATAACTTGTAATAAGTTATTGTTACACAGCTCCATTATCTAGTACTCCAAGGATCCCCTGGGTACTCGGCTATTCTCCATCCATTTCACATGCTCAGTCGACTGCAAATTGCACAGTTTTACAAATGTGGAAAAACGTTGGCGTGATAAGTTGCATCGAATTTATAGTTGTGATAACATATTCACTTAAATTAAACGCGTTGCTTCTTCCATCTCACGATTTATGGTCGAATGACAAAATTCAATTTGTATGTTTTTAATCATCTTCTGTAGAAATCTTCCGCCTTAACCTGAAAAAAAGTTTGCTCGATATCTACGGATATCCTCAGCATGGTTGCATTTCCTTCCCTGCAGGAATTTGTCCAGCGGCCTAAACAAGCCTAAACAAACAAATCCACTGAAGATCGCGAGAATATAGTGGACACCGTAAAAGTTCGGAGCCAACCTCCATTGATTGGCGCTGGGTAGCTGCAACTGTGTGCACCGCGTCGTGGTGAAAGATGACTTTGCGACAAATGACTAAAGCAGGACGCTTATCATGCATATCTATTTGCAGTCGCTCCAAATGCTGACATTACAAATCCGCATTTAACGTCTGATTAAGTTCCAGAAGCTTCTACGAAATGACTCCTAAAAATTACGCCAAACAGACAGTATTCAAAAAATTTGAAATTGATGCTTTTGATTCAACTCTTTTGCAAATTTTCCGGGGCTGTTTTCAACCTTATTGTGCAAGACACACTTTTTATTAATTTGTCAAAGAATTCCTTTATTAGTCTATCGAGCAAGATGGGAAGCCCTGTAGACTATTTTGT
The DNA here is from genome assembly GCA_954870665.1 of Stratiomys singularior. Taxonomy (NCBI): domain Eukaryota; kingdom Metazoa; phylum Arthropoda; class Insecta; order Diptera; family Stratiomyidae; genus Stratiomys; species Stratiomys singularior. The sequence goes on from OX940877.1 coordinate 7,659,593, forward strand.
CTTCTTTGTTCTATTGCAAAAGTCCATGGGCTATTCGAACATTACTATTACCACGCAGCCTAACGCGTGGATTCTTCTCTCTTTAGTGGTTCGGTGGATCTGCAACGTCTCCGAGAATTCTGCGATGGCTATCCTATTACCTCCTTGTACGACTTGCAATAAATCATCATCTGTCATTTCTTTGCGCCGTCATCTTTGTTGAATGTCACAATACGGATGCTTAGTGTACACGTCTTTACGCTTTTCTGTAGTTAAAGGGACCAAAAATTTCCAATGATCCTTCCCAAGTGAGCATTCATCTGGCTTTTGACAAACCTTTATTTCAATATTTTAGTGGAAGTTCCACCTAAGCTGGTAGTGCCAATCGACGCGCCCCAGCCTGTGAGTTGGCACCTGATGAGAAGTGGCAGGGACGCGTGTTCGAAACCAGCTTGAGCTCTTTCAACCTTTCTTTATAACTATTGTCTTGTAAAAAACATTCGATCAGCTGACATACCCAACAGAGTCTTGATACACTCCTTAAAGATCAAATTATTATCGTACCATGTGATCATCTAGCATGTTCAATAAGGTTTCGTTTTTCTAACTTTTTTGTGTGTGGCTAATCATTTATTCCTTCTACAGAACAATACGAGCAAGTTGTTTAAACTTTGAAGCATTAAAAGTTGTTGGCAATGGAGTTACGCAAGGATTAAACAAATACTACAAGTAAAATCACTTGGCCGGGATAATGTGTATCAAAATCCAAAAAAAATTTACTTCGATGGCCTATCTGCAACGACAGCCACGGTCAAATGTTTTCTTATAACCGAGAATTGTATTAACTGGTATTTGAAAAAATTCCTATTCGATTACTTTTCTTTCTGAGGGTTCAAGGGCGTAATGCAGACCGCGGAGAATCAGGAAGGATGCACAGATTCCTTCTAGATGACTTGAGACTAATCCAATGGCTCGACTGTCTTCTTTAGATGTCCTGGAAATGAGAGAAGGAGAATTTCATCCTTCGGCTCCACAACGTATCATAATAAAGTTGTTAATGAAGGAAGGCGTTAAGCCAGCTGAAATTCGAAATCGACTGTTTGTTTTGGAGTTTTCTTTTTCGCACAGTTTGCGAGGAATGTTCACTTGTTCACTTACATGCATAAGAGTGAAAACCTGGCACCGAGTTTTGTAATATAGATTTTCACATGCCCCTATCCTGAGTATATTGACAAAGTATTAAGCCAAACACTAGATTCAATTCGCTCAAGAATCGAAGCCAAGAGCCCAGCAACTGTGTCGTGTCTCTGTCGATTGAATGCCTACACAAGAAGTCAGATTTCTGGTTCAGGGTCGTTTCAAACTTAACTGATTTGTTAAAGAACAAAATTGCTGCATTTGTGCTTCAAAAAATCCAAGTCAGATTGACCAAAAGCGTTTACTCTACTCAAACATCAACTGTTTGTTGTACTAACTACGGCTGTGACATAATGTGCATTATTGGAACATGACTATGAACTCCACTATTTTTGGAATCAAAATTAGAAGATATGTAGCGATATTCAAACTCGTAAGCCGCCACCTATACCACAACAAAATTAAGTTATAGAGCTCGCCGTCACAGCGCTAACGATTCAAGGTAGATGTTGCAACTTTCTTCTTTCTACAATCGTCATCGAGGAGAATCATTGAAATTACCTTAAACCGATATTACCTTAAGAAATTGTGTTTAGGCATTTATTTGAAATATAGTAGTTGTATTAATTTGTGTTTTAAGTGCTCATATTTCCGCAGCAAGTTAATACCTACAGACATGAACATCAGAGACCTCTGTTTTGAATTGGAAGGTGCGAGCTGTCAGACTCATCAGCAGAAACAAAAGTACTACTGCGTGCTAAGTTCACAGGATTCATGGCGACAATAATTGGCCTACAAAATCATGTGATTTACACTTTAGAAGTTTTTTTCTTTTGAAGCAATTTGAAAAGATACTTTACATGTCTAGACTGAGATAAAATAGATTGTAGACGCAAACTAAACACGAATGCAGAGTTGTCACAGGAGATACGCCGTAAAATAAGCGAAATTAAACCTGCGCTTTGTAGTAATGCCTTTGGTAATTATGACGATCGTATTCTCCGATTACTGGTTTGACAACTCCTCTGATCCTCAACTGGATGGTCTCACAACAAAGAAATATATGAATAGACGAATGGACAGGCGTGCAAAGAAACTGAACCAAAGCAATTTCGAGTTTACTGATTTAATATTTCTTATTGTTAGGCGAACACGGATGATTCAGCAGAATGAAATTCTCTATTCCGGTGATTTTTTCAACTGCGAATTTACGATTGATTAATCGAGTTTTAATGATGCATTATAAAAGTCGAATGCAACAATCTGATTAATGCAGTAAAGTACCCGTCTAACGATTACTTACAAGGACTATTCTTATAGATATTGACTCAACTGCTTTGTGGCTCATCCGTCTATGCTTTTCGCAATTGAAATAGGTCCTTATGAGTTCAATAAACTTATCTAAAAAGTATGCCTCTTTAACTGTATTTCACTAGCTAAAGTACTTTTGCATAAATCTAAGACTTGACTGCATTTGCTATTCAAATTGCAAAAATCAACAACAAAATAAAGCCCTATCGTTGAAATATTCATCAAATATTCACTACGTGATGTGTGAAGGAATGCATGCAGAATGCCTTATGTTTCAACATCTGTTCGGAATGGATATCGTTTAGCGGTCAATGGTATTACCTTGACAATGAGCCCCACAAATCGTTGGGAATAGATGATTCATATCGCATAGCTATTTATATTTTATTCACAGGGTTTTCAATTGAAGAGCCATCTTATAACTAGCCAAGAGATCCAGGATTCCTTTGACTTCCTCAGACTTCCTTTTTTTCCATTTAAAGTGTAAACAGAATGGTATAAACATGGACATTGTCAGTCTTGGCACAGTTGGATGCGTATGGATATCCATATTATATCCCTATGGTGGGATGGAATACAATTTACATTTTGTGTCTATGAAAAATTTATTTCATAAAGCTCAGTTGCCTCATGCCTTGTCTTCAACGATGAAGTATATCATCTTGTACTTTCGCTTTCATAACGACAAAAATAAGATACTCATAAGTCATCCAAGAAATTAAACTGTTGAGTTGTATTCCGCCAATTAAACATCTCTACTGACCAGGGTATAGTCGCTGAAAACAATGGTCTACCTTGCTACAATACACGTAGCAATGTCTTGGTCATATAACTGAAATATAATGTTAACATGCGGTCATTTTTAAGAAGTATAATGTGACGAAATATTCCTAGCATACTTTAGGATGGCATATGAAGCGAAATAGCGTTCATCGTGTAGAATCATCTCAATTTGAATTCGCAGCACGTTTAAATGTTGGCCTAAGATATTTTTAAATTTTATAATGGCTTTAAGTCTGCTCAAGTTCAAGATAATACATTCCGGACATGGCATGTAATGGATAAAAAGAGACAAAAATCTTCTACAGCTTCAAGATGGAACTTTAGAATGATTTTAACCCCTTAAATATATTTAGATGATCTTGCAGTCGAAGATTAAATTGAAACAAGCAAAAATTCTTGACCAGTCACTGTTGCAGGATACTAACATCCTGAACACATCTTAGGTTGACCGTAAGTAAGGAAGAATAAGTAAATAAATGAAAATGTATATTGTTGTGAATTGGTATGCTGCCCCAAAGTCAATTGCTATTAATACAACTTACTTTATGAGTGTCCTGCGTGCTTAGAAGCTGCGTGTATATATCCTACGGATAAATCCTCCATTAAAATATTTGGTAATAACGATTTGATTAAGAGCTTTTATTGGATTATAACAAAGATAACGATTTGGATCTTTCAGATCATATAAAGGAGCTCTTTCTGTAATCAATAAAGATAAAACTAGGCGCCACAACAATACGAAACAGATCATCCTGTCGCACCTAAATGAGCTTAATGGAGTTGATTACATAATGCCAACAAAAAACTCAACGACCATCAATTTGTATCATCGATTTTGTATCAATTTCCAGAGCATTTTATCTTATTTTCTATATTTTTTATTTTATATTCTGAGGGGATGGAGAAGTTTTGATAATAACCTCCCTAGAAGTTGGAGATATCTGTATCTATGTTGTATCTATCTCTGTATCTTTTTCGAAACCATGTATTTATCATATAATTTATCACATGGTGTAAAGTTAAACAAGTCTACGTAGCATGTAGAAGAAAATTAAATTTTTCGTGTATTAGTTCATAAAGCACATAAAGAATTTCGTTTTCAAACGATTTCATAGTTGAAGGCTTGTTGAAAGCCACCTTTAAATTCTACAAAGCCATGAGAGTCCTTACAGACACTCAACGTTAATAAACGACATTATATTATCATTTAAACAATTATCCGAGCAGATCCTTCATATCTTTTTATTGAGTGTCTTTCGCCGAAACCTGAATTGTTCTTGTTCGTAGATCCTCTGCCAGTCTAGTGATCTGCATCGACAAAATCTTATCATTTTTGTGGTCTTCCTCGTCGCTAATAAACCTCACATATATAAATGTTTTATATCGAAAATGTCATCATATATATTTAATACTTCTTCGGGTATTTTTTATTTCAACATTTATATATTTAAATTTAATGATGATGAATCCTTGTGATTCGTTATAAACATTACCAGGATGGGAGTAAATGGTTTCGGGTTTGTGAAACAGCCGTATCAGGTCCAACTTCTGCCATCAAAGCAGGCGAAATGAATGGACAATTGATCCTTTATTCATACAATAAGCACTAATAGCGTATACACTCTCGGGTGGCTTATGCTAGACAGAGATAGAAATAGCGTATATATTGGGTGTTTACTTAACAGCTTTTCCAAGCAAATAATAATTTACCAATACAATATATTATTTATTTTTGGTTGAATCTCGTTGGATTGGGAGTTTGAACAAAGATTAATTACTGTGTGGTGTTTAGGCTGTGCTCTAGTATTTGTGTGTAGCATATTGATTAACTCATGTCGAGTGCTTAAACGCAATATTAAAATTGGGAAGGACTAACACAACTTTAAAGTACAAGAAATCGATTTTAGATACTGGGAGGCTTAAAAATCGTGTTTAATTATTAGGTGTATAAATATGAAATGCGGATTTTACTAACAGATGGCATAACCATTACGTATGGTTTGTGTCGGGGATAACTAATATGGCATTTTGGAGGGTAAACATCTGTCAACAAATTCCAGTATGTCATGGGTTTTAATTGTACAAACAACAAAGTTTTTTTTTCGCTTCAAAAATGTCGAATTACGTGCCAGAAAAATAGGTTTTACGGGGAAGTCCAACAACCTTCTTTCATTTGAAAAAAAGGGCAGCAGAAACTTATCGATTGTTAGTGGAAACATATGGTGAACATGCTCCAAGCTAAGACACTTGTGAACGATGGGTTAAAAGATTTAAAAGTGGGGATTTCGATGTCAGCAACAAAGACCGTGGAAAACCAAAAAAAAAATCGAAGATACAGATTTGCAAGCATTATTGCATGAAGACAACTGAACACAAACTGAAAAACAGTTGGCAGAAGCGTTGGAAGTTACTCAGGCAGCCATTTCACAACGTTTAAAAGCCATAGGAAAGATTCAAAAAGCTGGAAAATGGGTACCGTATCAATTGAAAGTAAGAGACATCGAAAGGCGAAAAACCATTTGTGAAATTTTGCTTGCCAGACAGAAAAGAAAAGGTTTTTTGCATCGCATTTTTACTGGCGATGAAAAGTGGATTTATTTCGACAATCCCAAGTGGAAAAAATCATAGGTAGACCCAGGCCAGCCACCAACATCATAACCAGTCCGAAATATTCATGGAAAGAAGACTTTGCTGTGTATTTGGTGGGATAGTAAGGGATCTTTGTATTACGAACTGCTAAAACCTGGTGAGACTATTACTGGCGAACGTTACCGACAACAACTGCTCAAATTGAACCGCGCATTTAAGGAAAAACGACCAGGATTTCACCAAAGGCATGATAAAGTCATTTTTCAACATGACAATGCTCGGCCGCATGTTGCAATACCTGTCCAGAACTACTTGGGAAACATTAATTTGGAAGTTCTGCCCCACCCGCCGTATTCACCAGACTTGGCTCCTTCTGACTACTACTTGTTTCGATCGATGCAGCACAGGCTTTCGGAACAGCACTTCCATTCTTACGAAGAAGTTAAAAATTGGCTTGATGAGTGGTTAGCCTCAAAAAATTAGAAGTGGTACTGGGACGGAATTGACAGAAACGTGGGAAAAAGTCGTAGCTAACGATGGCCAATACTTTGACTATTGAATTCATTCATTCTGTTATTCAAATAAATGCATATTTCAAACAGAAAAAATTCGCATTTCATATTTATACACATATTATGTAACAGTGGGTTTCAGAATATGAAAGTGTCTATCCGAGAAATGATGATGCATCATGTTCAGGACATCCTATTGAAATGATCGAAAGATTTTATGAAATTTTTTGATTTTTCATAAAAGAGAATCGAATAGATAATATTCGTATAATAAGGTTTGCGATTATGTTAAGACCACAGAGATATCAACTGAACGTTGATATTTCAAGATAAAAATTGAGCCAAAAACATGGTCAAATTGGGGGTTATCGTTACACGTCCTAGAAAACAATATACAAAAATCAAAGCGATGGACTGGATCAAGTGAATTGACATCAAAAGAAACGTAAAAAAATTTTTTGGCAAGCAGGAAAAGTGATAATCTTTTTTGTCACAAAGCGGGTTGAAAAAGATTTTGAGTCTCTTTTAGAAGGTGATGGCTTGGTCGTAAACATATTTTCCTATGCTCCGTGGGTTTTCTAGAAGCCCCAGGAAGCACATGCTACGATGGACTCCATAATCTACTCTAAATCAGGAAGCACATCCCAGGATGTATTCCATAATTTACTCCTTACGCTAGGAACCTCGTTCCTATTGGTTCATCCGACAAAAACCACAAATTAGAACAAAGATGATGGATAGAAAACGAGCCGTTGAAAGCTTCTCTTCTGAGAAAGGCTGAAACAGGGAGATGAAAGTCACCGTCCACGAGATACTTGAATGCGTTTGGTGAAGTCTAGAGCCGTGAACCAAATTGAAAGCTGAATTAGTCTCTGAAATCTGATGATTTTTTGGGTTTGGCTCTAGGCGACATTAATATAATGGCCAGATTTCTCCTCGATCCGAATGAGGTGGGAATGAGGTATTTTATGAATTAGAATAAAAAGCGCACTAGGTTGAGTTATCGCATAAGGGTCATGCAATGAACTTATAACTCCTAAGAGAAAAAACATCGCAGACTAAAAAAACGAATAAATAAACGGTTTTTCTATCTAGGATTTAAGGTCTCTTAGAGTGAGCGCCCCCCCTCTCTCTCTCTCTCTTAGCTCTCAAAGTTATCCGTCTTTAAAGTTTAATATCCTAGGTGCGTCCTGCTTTCTATAGACAATTTTCCTTAATTTTTCAAAAAACTAAAATTTACCAAACTCATTAGTTTCAAATTTAGGTAAACAATTAGCTAATGTTAACATTTAGCTAAACATTAAAAGGAAAATTTGCGAAATAAACAAATGTGATTTTATTCTGCATTTTATATAGTTTGATTTTTTGAAGTTTTCCATTCCTCTTTAATTCATATTCGGGCCTGACATTGTTGGATAATTCAGTTTCAGGGTTAAGAATCAACAATAAATTCTGCATAATTACCTATTCAGCAAGTTTCTGCGGACGACACTTTCGATTCTTCGATCGTTTTGCCAACGTAGAATCTTTACTATTTTATTCAAATATTGTCGTTGTTTTTCATTCGTCGAAATAAGGAAATGAACGACGAATAAAACTGCTCACTATATAACAAGCTGGAAAATTGAGGATATCGGTCAGTTGGTCTTGGTCGTTCTTAAGGCATCAAATATAATAAATTTTCCCTTGATTATAGTAAAGCGACAATATTCTACGAGATATCAAGATGAATGTGCTTGCTAAGGTGTATGTCCTCGTTGTTCTAATAAGCATCTTTATAGCAGAGGCGATGAGCTTTGGATTTCCTTTTGAATACGAGAGGAGTTATTACGGACGATCGTCAAGAGAGCGTAGACGACCATATGCTGGTAGATCTTACGAAGATATTGCTGGAACGATCACTGGTGATCCTTATGTTAATCCGAAAGGATTTCCATTCCCGGGAACACCATTCTGGACTTTTAGAGCAAAAAGTTGAATTTTTTATCATTGACTAAATGTTGAGTACAATTTTAAGATACAGACTTAAAAGATAAATGTGAATAGATTTAACATTAAGGTTATGGAAATAAAAGTGTTGATCTCGTTGATTTATAATTTTTATTGTCTTTTTTCAAATTTTTTTATGGATTTTGGACGCATTCGCTCTTTAGATTTGTTTGCTGCTGGAATAAATGATTAAAGTGACTACATAATTTTCTTTATTTTCTAGCTTGCGGGTTACCTCTAGAATGAGGATTGGAAGAGAACTGTCCCGCAGATCGTATATCTTGTATTTGATAAAGCACTTCTCATATTTCTAAGTCTTATAATAGAAGAGATTAAAGTGGTCGTTATAGTTAAGCTCTGTGTACATTTTCTGAAGAGATTAAATAGACTTAAATGCTAGCTAAGATGATGATGATTACGACGATGATTTAAACAATACAAGAAAGCCATAACAATAAAGAATAAACTTGAATATGAAGGATAGGAAACCCAAAGTCACAGACGCAATAATGCACGACTTGTTCAACCATCCTCAAAAATACAAAAATTTAGTAATAAGCTAATTAATAACAATTTTAGAGTAGACATTAGAGTGGAGTTGAATACAAGAAAAACTGCATCAAAGAAAGCAGGTGTGAAAAAAACTGCGAAGAGAGATGGATATTCCCGGGAGTAGAAAAATAAATAATTATTTGCTCCAAGAACCTCAACCGTAGTGTATGTGTATCTAGCGTTAACACTCTCGTGCGACATCTCTCAGACAGAGATAGCAAAAATACGAGGTCTGGCTATTAAATAACGAGACTGGTTACGAAAAAGGGTTTTATTATAAAAATTATTCTACATTCGAATGCTCTCCTTCAATATACTCCCATTTCCTTGCCACACACCTTTCCATACGTTTTTTCCATTGATCGAAGCAGTGCTGGAAGTCTTCTTTGGTGAGGGCGTTGAGGAGCTCTGCCGTTTTTTGCTTTACCGCTTCCATCAACTCAAATCGGGTCCCTTTCAAAGCAGATTTTATCTTCGGAAACCAAAAAAAGTCGCACGGTGCCAAATCTGGCGAGTACGGCGCTTGTTCGAGCACTGGAGTGCGCTTACCGGCCAAATACTGCTTCCCAGATAGCGAGTTATGGACAGGTGCGTTGTCCTGGTGCAAAATTCACGAGTTGTTCTTCCACAACTCGGACCGTTTCTTACGAACTCGTTCTCGCAGAGTAGCCAAAACTGACAAATAGTAAGTCTGGTTGATAGTTTGACCCTCTGGAACCCATTCAGTCATCACGATACCGTTAATGTCGAAAAAAACGATAAACATTGACTTGAATTTTGATTTGGATATCCTTGCTTTTTTGATTCTGGGCGATAACGGCGTCTTCCAATGCATCGATTGCCGCTTTGTTTCAACATCGTATTGAAAAACCCACGTTTCATCGCAAGTAATAATGTTTTTCATCAGTCCGGAATCTTTTTTAACCTTTCAAGGAAATCTGAGCAGACCTGTTGACGCAAGAGCTTTTGGTCAGGAGTCAGTTTTTTGGCACCAACTTCGCACAGACTTTTATCATGTGTAATTGCAAGTGTAAAATTTGTCTAACCATTTCTTTATCGGCGTTTACAGCCTCGGCAATCATCCAGATGCTCATTCGACGATCTGCACACACAATTTGGTTGATTTTTGCCACTGTTTCCGGAGTTGAAACAGTGAGAGGACGACCTAGGCGTTGGTCATCTTCAGTGCTCTCTCGGCCCTCACTGAAACGCTTACACCACTCAAAAACACACTCACGAGATAGAGAATTGTCCCCATAGGCCTCTTGCAACAATTTACAGCACTCAGTCGGAGTTTTTTTCAATTTAACGAGAAATTTGAGATTGATACGTTGCTCCTGTTTTTCGTCACACATGGTTTTCGGCACGAGAAAAAAAACACGTTCGTTTCAAACCGCTACTGCAAAAATACAATAATAGTGACGAGGGCGTGTTTTGGTACATGCATAGACAAGATATCTAGATACCCAACGCACTACTCGTTTTTTCCTCACTCCTCTACGGCGCCCTCTAGGCGCGCAGTCTCGTTATTTAATAGCCAGACCTTGTATATGTAGGTTTTTATTTGTCTTGCATTTTTCGGTAAATGCTTTGAGAGGAGCATTCTTGTTTTCCGTATACTTCAGAGAAAATTCACCAATACAAATAAAATTGGGTTATGTCTCGTGAGATTGGAAATTTTTTTGAAGTTTCAGCGCTGAATGGACTTATGCTATGCTTCAACTCTATAAAATCAGAGCCGTTTTGATCAAATTCCAAACGAACTTGCGTAACTGGAAATTATTTCGTTATAGAATCGCAAAAATAATCAAAATGTTGAATAATGCGGACCTGGTCGCACTTAAAAGCTTTAGAAGACCACTTGGAACATGGAAGACTTCAACACTAACTATCAGTGAAAGGACGATGTGCGAAGCAGTCAAGCGTAGACTGTTGCCATTAGTTCCATCTAACGTAAAGATGTAAACCTGCAAACCTTCTGACTATCATACTCACTGCAGAAGGCCACCGAAGGAAACATTTGGAACTTTGGAATTTCATGTGTTTCCTCATAACGTCTGAATTAAAGTTAGTTTGAACTTTTCTCTGGTCACGAGCTAGTTCACTGGCTAATAGAGGAAAACCTTTTAAATGAACTTTTCAGGATTAAGAAATCCACACATTAACAATCCACACAATAACCTGAAGCGCTATACGTACAAAAATTTCACTCCCAACAGTGACAAAGAAGCAAATTGATACGACAAGACTGAACAGGTAAAAGAGGACAACACTCTCTCTACTCCGACAAGGGTAAATAATCCCTTTAAACTCTCACATGAAATGAAACTCTTTTTAAGAAGGATGATTCAAATACGGAGAACAGCTACTAGCCTGGTTGATTTTGGGTTTAATATAAAAGCCAACCAGCTAACAAATAAACTCCATGATCAAAAATGAACAATGTAGGAGTTCGGTAGAAGTCTTAAACATGGCGGAATTGATTCTTGGAACATATTTTTGGTACCACCAATCCAAGCGCTGAACGTTACGAAAAAGGTTCCAGAAACATAAATTTGGCACCATCAAAACCTGGGCTAAATTGAAATTCGCTATTTCAGGCATCACGGAAGGTTTTGCGAACACACATCTCCTGTGTAAGTTTCCAGAAAAGACTTTTTGGTAACCGAACCTTGACGAACACAAATTTGGCAACTGTCGGTAGGGTGATGCGATCTGAGCATTGGAAGGATGTAACAAACGACCTGGAATAAACGAAGACTAAAACTAAAATAAAGCAAGAATCAAAGGAACGAAAAGTACCAGATGATGACCAAACAACAAATACAAACCTAAAATTGTTCCCGTAGAATGTTTAACATTATAGCACATACATTATTAATTTTTTATAAAGTATGCGGTAATATCACAAGCTATGGAGGTCAGTCATTATTATAATGATTTCCAAATTTCACAGAGACCGATAGAATACCAGAATTGGTTGTATATCCACACAGAATTGATGACATACCAGTCTCTTATCTTATATCGCTAAATTAGGCGAAAAAGTAATACTTATCAGGATTAACGAGATTATTAAAGATCGGCGCAATATGCCTGACAAGAAATAAGAAGAAGAGTTATCTAGGAATAACTAGTAGAACTTGCGAGGACTCCCCAAATTTTAGGGGACGGGGGGAACGCAGTCTTTTTGGGTCGCTTACTTTAAGGGATTAAAATTTCATATTTTCGAAAATTTTGGACATTCCATTACACCTGCATCTCCGCAATTTTCGTAATGGGTTTCTTGTAGTGTCAAAAAGTTTGAATCAAAGTTGTACTATTGGCTTACACAATTCCAGAATCATTTAGAAGGTACAAGTTATGGTTTATTGTTTTGAGCCATGCATACAAGTTTAAAGTGTGCTATTACACGACACTGTCGTTTTTGTATTCTCACTTTGCCTAGTTTCCTTTACAAATACAAATGCATTTAGATGGGTATCAATTGAATCCCGGAAGCTACGGAGTTTGCCCGAACAGTTTAGCTATTTGTTGTTAGGCTATGGTTCTGCTATTATTTCAGTACGTATGGGGTGGTTCTCTTCGTTAGCTTCTGACCTATAGTGACAACAGATCGCATTTTCCTTATATTTGAAGTACTTTACGTTGGCATTTTTCATGCATTCTTTAAATTATTTAGGGATCAATATATGCATTATTATCGTTCGATATATTTGGTATTTTTCAGGCGGATATCCCGAATCAACATTCAGCAATGTTACCGCCAACTTTATAAAAATTCAACCAAAACAACTTTCACTACAGTATCAAAGAGAAAATTTAACCCTATGTTGCATCGTATAATGTCTAAACATCTAACAATTTCCTGTTCGTTTGTAAATTCCTACCTAAATTGTTTTAATAACGTGTTTCATCGTAAAGCTTTACCTATAGAAATCTAAATCTGAATTATTTTCATCATAGTATCACCAGGTTAATACAACTTGCATATGTGATTCTCACAATTATTTGGATAATGTGAGCGAAATGATGAATCCAGTTACATATTCATATGGGGCTATTTGGTATTTTTCCATTCGTTTCATATTCAATTCAGCAAGGAAATTTGTAAAAAATGCTATAAAACCTTCAAATTCATCCAAATTTTGGTCAGTTTGTCAGAGTGCCTTCATGCAAATTGAACTTCGGGTTTGAGTGTTTTATAAGGATTAGTTCAAATGGAAGTTGCGAGGGTACTATTTTGGATTATTTTACTTATGAGTAGTGCAAGTGGACGCAAATGCAGATCATATTTTCCAGAATATCGCATTCGAAACCGATCATTTGGACAAATTACGAAGCCGAAGGGTAGAACATATGAGCAAATAGCCCGCGTTGTTACAGGAAATCCATATTCAAATCCAAAAGGCTTTCCTTTCCCCAAAACGCCGTTTTGGAGTTATAGAGCCAAATACTGATGCATGTGATGATTGTAATAGAATAAGTTAATGTGAAATGGAATAAAGTTTTAAAACTTGAACGTTATTGTTTTACTTCTTCGGTCTTTCTTTGACTTGTTGCGTTATGATTTATTATTTTATTGAATGTCGAGCGTATATGGGCTGGCTCTCTGCCGCATTAAATATAAATGAGATATTATCTGAATTCCCATCAATAAAGTGTCTTACACCCACAGAACGCGTTTAAAATCTACTGAAAGTATCCTGTTTCCTTCTATGTGAATGATTATGAGAGAACTAAATTCGGGCTAATTTCTAAACTAATCCTCGTTCTTAGCACTAATTTCTAAGTCCTAACTTCACTTTACAGTTCAACTTAGCTTCGGATAAAGCACAAAGCTTCAGTGAAATTAGAAATTAGGTTCCATGGTCGGTATAAGGCATAATGCAACATATTTGCCATTATCTCATAACCGCAAAATGTACTTAATATGGCTCTAAATTTCGAAATCTTTATGGGATGAGTTCCAAATAATAAAACCCAAAGCTTGATAGTGAAGATGAAACAATAACGCCTCGCTATTGCACCGTTGTTCGATTCTACAGGATGGATATGTAGAACTGCGGTAATTTTCGATCATACAAAGCTCACATAGTTGAATGTATATTGTTGCGCTTTAGCCCTTATGGTGAAGAGTCATCGCTATTTTATTTTATGTAAAGAAATGATGGCAATTGACTTTCGCACTGTATTTCAGACGCCTATACTGTCAGCCTGATATCTAGTCTGGGGCGTTTCACACACACCTTTAGACTAGGTCACGGATCTATATGCCTTAGATCGCTGTCGAGCCATTAGACCCAGTTACAATTAAGAACTCAGATGCTACGAAGCGATCAAACACGTTATATACCTTATTTATGTTAAAGCAATTCAAGCTTCATACGTTACACGGCTCTATTCGTCAAACGTACCGAAAATCTTTCCGGTTAGGCTGTCTGTAGAGAGCTTGGCTACTTCCACCTGAAACCCACTGTCCTGTTTGTTACATTTGTACTGCAAGAAATGATATTCTTTGCGTACACAAAACATGTAGAACCTCTGATTTACCAATGTTTGTATTTTTTTTTTTACTTTTGTATTTTTTGTATTTACCAATGTTTGTTTGCCGGCCATTCAGCCGGCAGTTTGTTTCGTCTTTCGTATATAACGTAACATATCGATAATAGTAACAACATAGTTTATAAACACGATTCGAGAAAGGCATGGCGAATTGTTCTGCAATTTTACACTTTTATTTATGGAATGAATAAATATTTATAATGATTACCGAGCTAATCACCTTTAGCTTGTTTACAATTCATTACATTAAAAATGAAAATAAAAACTAACTAACAACGCTTCAGTCCATCTATAATAATTGATGCATTTTCCTAATCACAGCGTTTCAAACGTTCTCGTTAGTATATCATACTTTCATACGTTTAAATATTTCAAATAATCTTAGTATTAGGCATTTAAGAGCATTTTAGGTCGCCTCGTTTTCACTTCCAAATTTTTATGACACCATCTCGGCCAGCAGATGGTATAAATGTTTGTTGTTTGTCTGTATTGCACATAAGTAAATCAGTAATGTTGTCAATGAAATATGGTGACGGCATTTCGGGACCCGAACGAGGCTGCTCATCAGTGTTACGACTTGAACCCATGCTGCCTGAACTGCCTAAACTGTTGATTGTTTCACAAACAACTGGAATTCCATCTATTAGTCGTGAGCTGAGTTGCAAAAGAGAAAAGTTTTAATACAAAGTTTAGTGTATCGTAGACTGAAAATTCTAAATGTGACTTTCATTCAATTAAAAAAAAAACTCGACATCTTATTGCTTACTCATAACTGAAGACGACTTCGGACAAAGAGTCTTTATTGGACGGAACAACTAAACGGGAGTTTTTCGGCTGTGCAAGATCCCAATATCGAATCCGTTGATCAGAACTTCCTGTTAGCAAGAATGGAGAGCCATCGACAACTCCAGTCAGCAGAGCACATGTTGCCAATGAATTATTCTGTAGAATGAGAAGAATTAAAATAGAAAAATAGTTTAAGATGAAATTCAGAACTTAATCTTACACTATTTGACACTGACAAAGGTGAAGCAGAGCTAGCCCACAAAACATTTTGTCTTTGGGCAGTTTCAACATTCCAAATTGACACCTCATTATTTCCATGTGACGAGGAAATTAAATACGAGGGTTCAGTTGGATGACAAATAATTTTCCGAATCCAATAGCCGTGCGGATGTTTGATCTCCGTAATTGGCAAACGAAAACGCAGGTCCCAACATATATGCTTGCCATGACTTGTACCAACAGCAAGCCACGAGCCCGTCGGATCGGCACACATTGTCGTTATGACTCCATTTGAAAGTTCGGTTTTCAGTCGCCAAGCGCTATTTTGCATACGTAAATCCCAGGCTACAATCCCACTATAGAGGCTCGCATAAACGATTACACTCGAATCGAGCGCTTGCATATCGACAACAGGTCCGTCGTTATATCCACTGAAATCGAAAATGTTTAGAGTAATTATGTGTTAGGACAATTCAATGACCAAACAACGATTTTACTTTTCGTGAGAGTTTGTTCCATCCAAGTGTAAAGCTTGCTGCAAGGTCATCTTAGAGGAATTACGATCAATTCTCATTATGAGTAACTCGCCGTCCTTGCCACCAACTGCCAAACTTTGTCCTCC
The DNA here is from genome assembly GCA_954870665.1 of Stratiomys singularior. Lineage (NCBI taxonomy): Eukaryota > Metazoa > Arthropoda > Insecta > Diptera > Stratiomyidae > Stratiomys > Stratiomys singularior. The sequence goes on from OX940877.1 coordinate 7,675,637, forward strand.
TTCGCAAGCTGTTAGCGAATTGATGGGGGTGTTGGCGGAGTAGACCTGTCTCGATTTATTTATGCTATGATTTCCGTTGAGCTTATTGCAATCCCAAAGACGAACAGTTCCATCAACACTGCCACTGGCGAAAAGTGGCCCGTAGGGTTTCACGGCCGCCAATTTAACAACGGACGCCTTATGCTCATGAAGATGCGCAACCAACGTTCCATTCATCCGCCATTTGCTGGGTATTGCGGAATAATATCTGGCCGGATTATACTCACGATTCATCGATACAACTGCATAGCGGGCCTTGAGTTTACTGCGCAACCTTTCGAGGTCTTTTCGGCACTCGGATGAGCGTTCTTCAATTGAAATCAAAAGAAATCGAATTTATTTGCAATGGTTCTCTTTGCAGGAAATCGTTCGACGTTACCTTGCATAAAGCTCCTTTCTGGCATGCTATATTCAACCAGCGAAGACGATGTCGGTGTGGGCTGAACAAGAGTGCCAGTACCTGGACTTCCTCCCGTTCCAGACGAAGCGGAATCATTGGATGGTGATGACGTGTCCGGCGAATGATCCATGTTACCATAAATATGTTGCCATTCTAGATTGGTTGCTTCCACTTCAGCCTTTCGCACTTTGCGTTGATTGTTTTCATTTTTTGCTGCCTTGTCCGAAAGCAGATATTCATAGCAGATCACATCGTTTTTCGAAAGACATATTCGTGATGTTTGATTTTTTCGTGGCTCCTGACTTTTGTATTTGCTCAATTTGATAAGATGACTCTTCATTGAGAGGAGCTGATTTTCGATTAGTTCATTCATGCCATCGGAAGTAAGACGTCGAACGAGCTGAAAATTAAAAGGCGAGCGATAAACCACTGAGTATACGAGCAGAGAAATTTATGGTGAACTGCATTTCTGAGAAATGTTTTCTTTAGCAACAAACGTACTAGAGCGTTTCGATAAGTATTTAGTCTACAACAGAAAAGCGGAACTGTTGCAGAAATGGCCGAGAGACTCTCCAATTTCTTTCGCCTGACTGAAAAATACGTTTTGTTAGTGACCTCCTCATCCGACTCAAATTTCTGCCCTGCAAGTGAGTTCTCATGGATGGAACTAAACATAAGTCTCAATAGGCCAAATGTTGAGAATACGGTGCATGCGGTATCAGTTCGTAGCTCATTTCGATCTATTTGGCCATGGCGACGGCAGAGGTGTGAGTCAGTGCGTTGTCACGGTGAAAGAGCGCCTTCTTTTGCTATTCAGTGTCGAATCGACCCACTAATTTAGCATAGTAGACACCTGTGAACGTTTTCCCTTTCTTCTGTAGTCGATGCACATCACAACTTTCGAATCCCAGAGCCCATGATCATGTTTATCGGTTGAAGCCCACTATTTCGACTGTCCCTAGGTCGCGGGTCGGTACCAATGTTTTGTCAACGGCAACCAAACGACGCAGAAAGTCCTCCGGGTCGCGCTTAAGCAGCGTCAAATACTGCTCTGAAACGGTCTTACGGTTGCGCTTATTGTCCATAGTGAGCAAAAGCGGCATTGCGCCGACAACTTTTCATGTTCAAAATTTCATGCAGAATAATGAAGAACGCGATCTTTTGAGCTGCCAACTGTCTCAACTACCTCGCACACTTACAACTGGCGGTTTGCCAACACGAGATCGTGGATTTTTGTCATTTTTATCCAGCTCGGCGTAGCTAATCAAAATTCGTCGCGCGACTACGATTAAACTCTTTGATTTTGCTGCCCGATTTCCCTTCCAAAAACTCGGATTTTCTTCACTTTTCTAAAAATCCGCGGAGCAAGCACTTAAAACAAAACTACGAGTCCGATTTGGTTGAAATGTTGACAGTCGCGGTTTACGAGAATGTACTGAACGATATTGAATTTATTTTGCGATAGTAGGGCCTACGGGTGGTGAGGTAAAGTACTTTTTTGATCGTCCCCGTAAATTCGAAACATTTGGCTATGCACAAAAGCGTTTGTCGAGAAAAACGTGAAAAGGGTTTGATAAAGATAACTAACGGTAAAATTCGGAGGAGGTTCTTTGATGGTATGAGGCTGTATGTCAGCAGTTTGTGCAGGATACTTTCCTGAAGAAAGAGTCATAAACTAGTTTTATCGTGTAAAAACAAGTTTGAAAAGTTTAAAGTCGAATTATTCGACTCAAAAAAAATGTTCATTTATTTTTTAAATTGTTCAAAATTGTTTGAAAGTTTGCAAGTTGGCGAGGAGAACACAAAGTTTTAAAATTTGAATTAAAAATGAGTGGAATTCAATATAAATGGATGAAAAAATTGAACACTTTCTTCTATCGGCACTTTATAATTTACTTTTCAACTAGTGGTGGGAAAGTTGCATGTGAAATCAATAGATAGAATCCTTTCAAACATATACAAATGGGAATAACTTACGTTCCTTAATGCAGTACCCATATCTTCGCACAACGGCAAGTGATCGTGTGCAGCTAACGCTCTGGCTTCCTTCTGTTTTTCCAAGTACTTGATAAATTGCGGTACATCAGGGAATCTACACAAGATAATATTTCTTACTTTGTTCAATTCAGCAAATGATTCAGATTACTTCACTATGCTATCAAATATATTTCTGGGAATCGGAGGCTGTAAACTATTCATTAAAATTTCAATTTTTGCAACTTGAATGATCGGCGCTTTGATGTGATTCAATATGACTGGCATAATTTTACATTGGACATCAATTGTTGACAGTGTTTGGGCGGCTGTAGATATAAGACCACACATTTCGTGGCGTATCCATAAATTCGGATGATTCAAATAGCAAGCGCAATCAATGATGAATGCAATCAACAGTGGTTTTTGTATTAATCCCGACTCGATAAGTGACGTTGTTGCACGAATTGATTTTGCTATAACAAATTCCTCGCTATCTGTTAGTCCTTGTTGCAATAACGGGTACAGAATAATTGACGATTGCCAACCGACATATGCTGCGACCCCGACAATACAATCGAAAAATGCACCGCGTAGGTTTTTATCTTCTTTGTCATTCAGGAAAGTAATCATGTGCGACAAAATTACGTCGTTTGCTGTAATTCAAGCCAAATTAGGAGTTTTACAAAGTTACTATCTAGATTACGTGGCCATAATAATTTTCAAAAACAAGGCATGCAAAATTTTACCTTTCTGCTTCCCAAAAAATACACACAAATTCGTTATTCCAGATTCCATAAGTGTTTGCTTGACAATAGGCTGAGGATCAGTCAACAGACTTAGCACAGTTTGTTGGATGATTTCATGCAATGCATGCAACTCCGCTTCATACCGTGGCATATCGTTTGGTGTGTTGAGTTGCGTTTGTTCAAGGAAATAGACTGCTGTTTCGGCAAGTTGAGCTGCGGGTAAGAGGATCAACTTTTTTATTGGGACTTCGGTAGGGATGTATCGAATGTAAATATACTTACCAATATTTTTAGCATATGAAACGCGAACAATTGTTGAGCAGTCTGAGGCCAATGGTGCGATTTCTGGTAGAATGTATTCGGGAAACACGTTGGCATCACTTCGAGGAATGCCTTTAACCATTCCCAAACAGGCCGTTAAGGTGTCGATAGCAGTTGCTTGAACCCTGGACGATGAATCTTTCGTCAAATGTATCTAGAAAAGATAAGTGTTAATTCAATTTGCAGATTAGCAGCCGGACAACATACAATGTATGGCAAAATACGATCCAGAATTGTCTCCGATGTTGTGTATTCGGCAAACTTTTGTAATATCTCCAACGAGCAAATTTTCGTATCGCAATGATGCAAACCTCTTATGCATGATGTTACTACCGTTATTATTAAGATCAATCCATCTTGATCAGAGGCTGTAGCGTATGTTTCCTTTTCGATTTTTTCCGTTGGTATAATTTCACTTTCATCATTTTGCTTGGTCAGCACCTTGATAAAATGAAACATATCCGAATATAAACGATTGATTTTATCATCCGGCGTCATAATTTCGGTCGACGAGAACATTTGCAAGTATGATTGGAGAAATGAATAAAAATATTCGGGAAATAAACGACCCCGTTCTTGATCCAAGTATATTTCGGCTGATTTACGCGATTTCGGATCCCGACTAAGCATGGATGAGAGTAGCGTACGCAAATGCTCGTTTTCAATGCCTTGTAAATGTTTTGTAACAAGTTCTTCGTCGCCGCGATGATATGCGAGCAGTTGAGAGAATTCAAATGGTGCAGTTCCTTCCGCCCACAGTTCAAGAAGGGCGCAGCTGTGAACAAATTTGTGATTTAATTGTGCTAAACGTAATTTTGTGATGGAATATTCAAAGGAAGTATTTTGGAAGGTCAAAGTTTTTGCGATGTGCAATCATGGAATCAAGTCATTAAAATGGTTAAGTTTGTTTTTTACTCCTTTATTATCATTGGGACAATGCATGCAAGTTCGAAAAATTTTCATTTATTTACAAAGCGTTTCTTGTGATTTGCAGTCCCAATTGTCTTTCAATGTCTTACCGGTCAAAAGCATGTGGTTTTGGTACTATTTTATTCAGTTAAGCGCGGAATTTTGATGTGGTCAGTTTGACTTGCGAGAGTTTTCCATGTTCAAAAGTTTTTTTGTTTTTTTTTATATAAGAACGAAATGTGTGTGTTCGGCTATTGGTAGATATTAGTAGAGGCCAGATAAGTTTCGTGGTATGGAATGGGAAAAAGCAATTTTTTTTCAAAATTGGGAAAGTATGTCCCATTGGTATTCCAGTTTGGAACATCTTGTCCCGGTGGTATGCCAAGTTATTGATATTGTTTTCTTTCTTTTCACATTTTTTGCAAATGGTATGAGCTTACACCGTTGATGAGAATCAAATGTCAGGAATTCTTGAGGAAGACTCTGATCTAAACGACGGTCCAAATGATCGTGAGGACACTGAGAGCCATATTTCTGACGAATCGCATGAAGATGTGAGCGAGAATTCCGACTACTGCCAAATGAAAGCCACGAAGCCTCTTCTTAACTAACAGTTTGGAAAAATTCTTCACCATTGTTTCGTCCTTCATTCGCAATTTCGGATGGTAATCCTCCTGTGCTATACAAGATCCGATTTCCAGGAATTTATTTGACAGTTTTAAAACTTTTTTCCTGAAAGTCTCGTTAGGTACTTATAGCACACTGCAATAATGAGCGAATACATATTCTCAATTGGAACGTAACAGGTCAATGTCAAAAGACGCTTTTTACTGATCAGGCAGGAATTAAGATGGTTTCGGGAATATCTTCTATTATGTGCTACAATAAAGTTTTCGATGTGGCGCATTTCTGGTCGAGTAATGAATCAGTAGGAAATGAATATATCAAAAATGCGATGTCGTGAACACGCTATCAAAACCTTATAACGAAACGATTTGTTAATAGTCCCGAAATAACCGAAAGTTCCATCAAACTTCATCACATTGAGAAAGTCGTTTCCTAAGGCCTCGCAGTGAAAGTTTACCCCAAAGCATTGCTGAATTAATGACCGAACTAAAAGGCAGAACCTCATTCAGGCAATATAAACCGCTGAAACCGAAAGTGGCATAAAATTAAGGCAAAGCAGTGACTCTAGACTAGGGTACACATATGATCTTAACGTATAAGCAGGAAAATATTCAGATTCTTCAAATGTGGGAACTTTATCTGAAAGGGTTGTGAAAAAATTGTGAGAAACCATTCGTGACCCAATAACAGTTGTAGTTTTCGATCGATTCTCTACGACGTAAAGCCGCATAAGCACTCTCCCTTTTGCTTGCGTTGACACATGTATTCAAAATAGTAAAACACACCCATACTTCCTGGTCGACTAGAAAGAGTGCAATCTGTATTTCAAATCTATTCGGACTGAATAATGGTAGCATGGTAGCCAAATGGATGAAATTACGCTTTTGAGTAACTGCAACAAACCTACAAAGACGACCGTTTTTGATCAGCTTGGAACTCGCTATGACTTGAGGGAAAAGCTACCCTTCCGCTGCCAAGATTCTGTTTGTCTGTCTATAACTTGAAAAGACTTATTCCTATGCATGATAGAAGTCGCTCCATCTTCTGTTTTATTAAACAGCATCCTGAGCATTTGTTTATCTGAACTTACCCAGCTGAGAAGATATCCATTTCAGGTAGAAGATTCCCCGAATAGTAAGGACCGTCTCGCATGAGCGATTCATTCGGCAAAATTGAATCGGACAAAACAGGTGCGTCACCATGTTGAAGGATATTGTCGGAGGAAAATGTTTTGACAAATCTGCAACATTTAGAACCATTTTATCGACATTACAAACGATGACTTGCCAGCTCTTATTACCTTTCTGGTGCTATGTAGCAGGTCCTTCTTCTACTCGTATCAAAAAAATATGTATAATCGGCGGGATTATCTTCGGGCAAGTAAGTCGGCTTGAACGAAGCAAAATCTGACAGTAAAATCCAATTCCATGATGTAATTAAAATGTTCTCAAGCTTTATATCACCGTGACATATTTTTTGTTTGTGACATTGATTCAACGCGCAAAGTATTTGAAATGTTATCCATTTCTTCTCCAGGACTGTGAGGAATGGTCGCGTAGAAACGCGATCGTAGAGGCTGTGTTTCACATATTCCCGCATAATATAAACTGCTCGTTCATTAATCTATTAGAAAGTGGTTCAATTGTTTTGTTTTATCTTTCTAGTGCGAAATCACTTACAATAACTTTTTGAAACGGCAAACAATTGACTGCATTCGACAAATTCTTTTTGATGAATTCCAAACGTTCTGCATGCGCTTCCAGGGGCAACGTTGGATCGTGCTTAACAAACACTTTGACGACCACAAGTCCTTCGTCTGATTTGGCTCGCGCTACTTTGAAGAAACGAGTGCTTCCCATACTAGATAGCTCCATATAAATAATAAAATTTAATAAATATTTCAGTGCGATATTACCTCAAGTCGAATTGTAGGTCATGGTCTATAGTGCCGGTGAAATAATGTTCAACTGGATAAATTTGAGAGGGCGCGATGCCCACCAGTTGATTCCCCATTTTCGTAATACTCTGATGGTATTTCGCTCAATCAATAAGTTATTTTTTCGCAATATTTGCTAGTTCAGTCCAAGACGGAATAAATTCAGACAGTAAACGATGGAACAGCTGATTGCCAAATTGTCAAGAAGAGCAGCTGAAATACCGAATGAGATGTCGTTGTGAGGATAGGCTGTATGACAAATGCAGTATTGCCAGCTTTCATATACTTAGAAAAATTTGAGCAACTATACTAAATTTGTAATATTCCGTTGAAAATATTGATTAAATTTTTCGAAAGTGACTTGTAAAGCGTTGGTTTTAACTTTAAAAAAGCAAAATATACAATGGAATAATGTAAACAAAACTTAGAATAAATTATCTTCTGACAATCCATCTAATAAGGAGTTTTAAAATTACAAGTTACTCTGAATGCATATCCTTGAAGTGAACCAAAGCGGCTTGTTGAGAGCGGAAAGTTGCCATGAAAAGAATTTATGCTCCAATCTCATGGAATCTGTCAGCTCACGAGGTAGCTGGTAATAGGCCTTGCAATATGATAATTTCAAATATTTATGACGGACGTTTCCAATTGCCTTGAAACATTAAAAAATCTTATGATACTCAATTGTTCGGTTGATTTTTTTTATTTTAGAAAATAATGAGGTGTTTCGAAGTCAACATGGTTGCATCTGCACTGCCGTTGACCATAAAAAAACGGTGGACACTTGACAAGTGGCAAGAATCTTGGGAGCTTGAGCCAAAATGAACATGGATGGTGCGGCTCATCAACGACTTGAGATCGTGGCTCAGTCGAAAGCATAATGAGAATAACTTCTACCTGACTCAGGTATTGAGCGGAATCGGTTTCCAGTCATGATCTTCATTGTATATTCTGCATACGTGGAAAGGTACACTTTATTTTCGGCCAGAGTATGGGATAGACTGCGTGGTGATCTTGACAAACAAGTAGTTGAATTGGTATATTACGCTCGAGTAATCTGATTAAAATCCTATAAAAGAATAGGCATACTTGATTGGCGTCGAGGCTACAGGGATCTTCTCTAGCAATCCTCTTTCTCCTTCCCCTCTCATTAGAGAAGGAATTCGTGGAACACGAATACAATATAGTGTGTAGTGTAGTGTAGAATAGGGAGGCCTATCCCAAAGTAATGTGTCGAACGGTTCCAGACTCTGATTCCAATTGACAGCGGAGGTATTTCGTGGGTAGTCCAACATGTTTTGTGCCAGTGTGAGTCAAAAACTTATAGAGTAAATAACCTTCACCCTGCTACCTAATAGAAATGTGTACAATCGTTACAGAAGACTTATTTCGTGTTAGTAAGGTCACAATAAATGGAGGCTTCTAGTCACTAAAGTTGTGCCGAAAAAATGCCTAACGTATCATTAAATCCATTGACCCGCGAATGATATATGATGCATCATCAATTGCATTTGAAGCGTTTTAACCCAAGTGAAATTTGCTGTAAGCATTTTGCTAAGACTGTGATCCAATCTGGGACTTGGGCCCTTTATCAATGTATGTATCAGACCAGTGTCTGCAACAAAAACCTGCTATGTCTAGTATGTGTAGTGAGGTCTAGAAGGACGAAGATGTGACTATTTCCTTTCCTTTGTCGATGATTCCTAGTCATTCCTTAACATAAAGCGAAACTGTCCTCTGAAAAGCATATATTATACGTTCCCATCAATATTTCTTACCTTCCCGTTGCTGATTAGAATATTTCGGCTCATAATTTCATAGTTTGAGTTCTTACCGTCACTTTAAGTCACGCTTTTTGTTCACTTTCTTTCGTGGTAGGGTGATGAAACGTGGGACTGCCAAACTCAAAACGCTGCCGAACTTTCCACTAAAATACCACCCTTGTTAATCCAGGAAACCAGTCTGCAGAAGTTTAATACCCTACTTCAGACCAGGATTCGTTTATTATATTCTAGCCATTGCATATGCCACGCTACTAAACTGCAAAATTTAGAACTTGTTTGAGCTCACTCCAACAATTAGTGTTGTAACATTATCCGCATAGTATATTCATCGTGACTCATCCTCCAATTCGGAGCTCTGTAGTCCATCTTGTGAAATGATTTACAGATCAAAATTGAGGAGGGACTTCTTAACATATCAGCTGTATGCTACCTTCCCTCGTACCTTAGACTGGACTTTGGTCTCTAAGCTAGTTTTTCTGAATCTACATCTGATGTTTTGGTGGCTGGAAATGATTTTCCAGGAGTTTCAGGATAACCATCCATTTCACATAGAAGCATTTTTTGGTGCCAAGAGTAACCAGTAAGATGACCTATAGGGTTCTGTATGCTGGACCGCGCTCACCACTCCGCGAATTGCATCGATGGTGCAGCAGCCAGCTGTGAAGCTAGATTACCGTGGAGTTTGATCCTTAGCTTCATGAATAGCAAGAGTTCACCTGCTGAGCGCTTTTGTTTAACCATGCCGTTTGCCGGTTCTTTGTCGATGGCTGTAAGAAGAATATCTCTTATGTCTTAGAGCTCAGTCCTCATTGTTTCGTCCTTTCCATACGGATCATCACCGTACGCAGCCTAGAAGTCGCCTACCACATTTTTCATCGCTGGCGAAGCCTTTACAACTGTGGTTCGAATTTTGCAAAATATCTCGGTTCGTCTCACCACAGAGAGCGTTTTCCGCTTAATTCATTTTATGATGCCCCTATGCTTGATATGCAGTGAAACTTTCCAGTCTCTCCTGCGAGGTTTGGAACTTCTCCATACGACCCAACATGAATCAATCTTCACGTATTGGATTTGATTGGGCATCGTTACATTACAGACAAGGTGAATCCAACCATTTGCCTTCATAAATACGGTTTCAATGTAATTTTTCCAATATATTATCGCTGGTAGAGGACCATTCTTATCTGTGACCCTAAAGTGTTTGCAACGAACTTTCCCTAAGGATATCCGGGTTTCTTTCTCCACTATTGAAAGAGTGCTTTTTAGGGAATCTAGAAAAACCTTGAAAATCGATAAGGGATAATATGTTATGATTACTTCAATAAAAGTCGGGCGTCACCATCCAACTCTATACCTAGATTTCGAGGCAAATTTAAACCGTGCTTACATTAGGATTAGACATTTCCAACCAAGTAGTGGCATTGAAATTTAGCATGACAAAGTCAAATTTCGATTTCTATAGGCATTAAGCACTCTAGCTAACATTATAAAAGACTCCGGCGGCAAGTACATAGAATATTCATGATCTTGGAATTTTCCGATTTTCCTCCTTCAGTGATCCGATTAAAAGTCTCAGTCCACTATATAGTTCCAGTAATTCAAATGCGCTCAATCTTTTCCGGTTGAAACCGGTATTTCTCTAACTGATAGCTTTATCTAGTTAGGAAGAAGAAACCAGGATCCAAGTTATTTGACAGATAGTTTCAGTTTAGGTACTCTCATTGACAGAGGAGGTGTTTAGTAATTACTCCAAAGGTCTTGTCCAGAGCCGAAAACAAAATGATTAGTGTGTGTGTTGTTTTTTGTTTGAATTTTAATTATGATAATATATTTATGATTATCAAAATTGAAACTTGCAGACTGTAATCCCCTTCTACTCTATCTGCCGTAAAACAATACTGAGTGAGGCATACAAATGTTCAAATGGAATGTTCTATCCACATTGTATTTTAATTTTCATTGTTCAACTGAAAACTTTTAAAATTTGTATTGAATTATTCGCTTGCAAGCAAATAACACTCATGCAAAATCACGAAGACGAAAACAGAATAAGAATAATACTTACGAAGAAAAGTAATCATAGTGAATTCAATTAGAATTTCCTGAAGCGTATTTCCTGTCTTCTTTTTCAGTTTCTGGATAATCCTATTTAATGTAAAATTGTTCATACAACCGCACGAGTTAAGATATAACGTAAATGATTGTTGAAGTTTTCACAATTTCCACTACTCGGTGTAACTTCATTAACCATCTGCTTCATTCAATTGCTTTTCCTCGCACTTTGCGCTACAGCAAATTGTATGAAGTCTTCGTACTATTATAACGCTAACTATATTTCCTTAAGAGCGGCTAACTCCAGAGAAAATCTTCTTATGTAACAATCGTATTGTTTGGTTGTCATCTTAATCTTCAATTCATTTGCAGTCCATTAAAGATCCAGAAGGATATTTGTGGTGTTTTGATGGTGTTGAACGTTAATTGCTCGCTCATGCCTTGCAGGCATTGCAATATTATATTTATTTATAGTGTAGATGAAGGATTAATTTTAAGGGATTTATATTTTATGTTTTATTATTTTTTAGTTAATTGTCAGTTTCCCAATTATGATAGCAATAAAATTTGAACAAATCTTATTCAAATTCGCATTAAATAAAAAAAAAAAACAAACAATCATTTGTTTTAATGCTTTACAATTGCTATGAAATATTTTATGGACTTTTTGGAATGATATTCGGCTACATAAAACTTTTGTGTTAATGCTAGCGTTTCAACATAACCATGTGCTACTGGAGTTTGGTGTCAGAAGTGGGACGTTAGGGTGAAATTTTGATCGAATAGTGTAACATTGTTTCACCATAAATGACATGACCAAGCATTCGATTTGACTTACTTCAAAGGTAAATTCCGAAATTTTCAAGAGTCTTTAGACGATAATCAATAGTCTTTTCATATCAATGTGAAGGTTCTGATGCGTTGCACAGTTATATCCAATGCTATCCAAGATTCTTGTAGACTTGATGTATGAATCTTTGGAATGACTTTCCAGCGTTTCTGAGCCCAAATCTCATGTTCGAAAATTCAAAAACTCTGCAAGGGTGACCTGTCTTCCTCAACGATAGGACTATGAAACTCTCAGAGCTGATCTAATTTGGAAAAAATGTTTATTTAGAAAATTCGACATGGTGTGTTGTTTGATTCGCACGGGCTCCTGATCTGGGATCGCTTTAGGATTGAGACGGCGATACTCTGCGCATGGACGCCAATTACCTACTGAGTGGCTCACGGGATACGGGCGCTGCCCAATGGCTGTTAGATGTTCTGCAGTGTCCTTACATATGCTCGAACTCTGTATTTGCCATTAATAATTCCTGTGAGGTGACTCCTCGTGATACCTTCCTGACAGGAGGGCAATTGCTTACAACATGACGCCGTACTGGGTATATTGTGGAATTGCGAAGTCCTACTACCCTAGTTCGAAGTCTTTTATCAAGATTTGGTATTTTTGGTTCAGGTTCAGATTATGCGGTTTTTGAATGTCTCGTATTTGCCATTTTGTTGTGGGATCTCTATTCAATTCTTGATCTGCGTTCAAAAATCATACTCTAGTTCGCTGATGACGCTGGTGTTGAACATTTGCGCGACACTATTTACTCTTGCAATTCTTAACAGCAATTCCCCCAGACAAACTAAAGAAATTGTGGTTGTCTCTGAAAGAGTGGTAGTTAAATCAAATTGACAAAATTCACTAAATAGGCCCTTGACGATAAATTGGTGCGAACAATGTTGACAAAATGACTACTAAAGGTAACCGCCTTAATTCAGTTTCAGATTCAGTTCAAAAAATGTTTGAATCACCAGTTATAGGCACAACCCTCTGAGAAGTTTGTGTTCATAGCTGTCAAGTGCTCCGATTTCCGAAGGTAGATGTGGCTCTGTGCAATGTTTGGAATCGTGATCGCTTTGGAATCCAAAAGTCTTTCAATAATGTTCAATTTTTGACAAATTTAAGATTCACAAAAAAACCTAATTTTTCAGTGTGTTGAATACATCTGGTTTTGTTTCGAAAACTATTGACGATTGGACAGAAAGAGTAGTTGAAATACCTTTGGATGATTGGGAAAATTAGCAGAGACAAAGTTCCATTTGAAAAATCAACTAGAAAAAAGATTCAATGTTTGATCCATGACGATCTTAGAGCTGAAATTATTATGAAATTTAGATTTCAGAGTTGAGTTATGCTTTCGACGGAAGACGCATTATTTGCAAGGCTGGTGGCGAACATCTTTCGAAGAATCAAATATCGGATTTTAAGTTGATTTCAACATTAGATGGATTTCGAAAATTTTCGAAAATTTTTGTAACCTGAAATGACCAACTCTGCTTCTTCACCAGTAACATATAACTGGTGACTTTGACAACCGCCATGTAAATATAAAAAGCTAAGATTTACAGGAAAAACCCTAATCCTGACTCACGTGCCTAATGCAGAATCCATGTTGTCTCATAACTTGACATCTGTTCAGCGTTCTGGAAAATTTTGGCAAAGGGTAGGTGTCAAAAGTAGTTTACCGAAAATATCGAACTATCGAGTCTTCGCATCTCTGTACTCAATTCAAAGTGAGGCCTGTTAACGCTGAACAAATTTATTTCCAAGTATTCAATTGTCAATTTATATTGATGCACTCCGCCGACCTAGTTGACCATCTGAGAAAATCTTTCGTCTGTCAATCTTAAAGAGTTTCCTTTGTCGATAGAGATGTGCCTTATCCCACACTTGGTGTCAAGATGCAGAAACAACTCCAAGTCAGATTATGGTTACAACTCAACTTAGGCTAGGTTGAGTTAAGAGAGTGGCTTTCGGTCGAAAATTCAAATAGACAGGATATCTTAAAGGAAGAATCTATAAAGGTTTATTCGCGGACTAGTTTGGAGTAACCAAAGATTGACTATTAGAAAAATTTCGAATTAGCTTCCTTTGATCAAACTGGGTTGTATCACTCAACCGTGGAGAAAGTTTGGCCATTTTCAAACATCATCTAGAGTATTTCTAACTCACTATTACGAAGCAACTGCGCTAAACTACTCCTTCGCTTCGAAGAGAAACCTCAAAACTTGAAAAGACTGAAAGTGGGTTGTATAGCGAAAAGCAAAGGATAGTGGGTAGCGAAACTCCTCCGGCGAATATTTCAATTAACAAGAGAAGTTGTCAAGTGCAATTTAATTATTGAGTTGTGAGACCAATACTATCCATCCACTCGATTCCATCTGTAACGCTGATCCTTTTCTTTGGGCTTTGTCGACTGCATCAGTTCTCGTTTCGTGGACTTATCTTATATTTAAATGTGTCGGCATCGTCAATTGCATTTTCTTAAACTTTCCGTGGTTTCCACTGTGTATACATTTTACCACTAATTTCCATCCAGGACCATTAGCCACTTTTCGTGCAGTGAACAATCTTTTCAGTTGTGATTTGATTGCCCGCAACCACCACCATTTTGGTGGCGTACCTTTCATGGCTGAATTCTGTTTAGCTGTAATAAAATTTTCATTTTCAGTGAAATCGCCCCGAGGTGGCTGCTTTTTTTGGAATTTGGCTCTCTCCCTTTCTTGTCCTTGCACTCTAACATTCCATTTCTCTTCGGCGGCTTCAATTAAGCGCCTTTCGTTCCCGGTTTATCTAGTTGGGGATGAAATTCAATTTAATTTCATTACTTTCGACGTGATAGAGATGAGCAGTATTTGTAGTAGTATGGCAATGCTTTTAGTGTGGAGTTTGAGTGAAGGACATTCTGATATATTTTTTTAAATATTTTTAATGGGAATTAAAGATGGTGAAGGGGAAAAGAGACGGGAAAAGGAAAACGACCAATTTGAATTTCAATTTGCCAACCCCTTCTGTGAGTATCGTTTAGGGCTTATGGGAAGGAAGTATGGTGATGTGAAGATGTTGGCTAATGATGAATTATCGAGTTTTCCAATTAATTCAGTTTTTATCCAATTTATTGCGGTGATTTCGTTAAGATGGAAAGAATTGATTAAAATGATTAGGATTTTCTTGATTAGTTTAGATTATTGCCTCCTATTTCTAGGGGTTGGTAGAAGTGGTACTTAAAGCTTCAAAACGAATTTGGAAGCAAATAGAAAATTTGAGTTTCACTATCAGGTTTTGGGTCTGGTACGCTTTGATTTGCTGAATTCAGGAGATTTGTTTTCTATTGAAGGAGACCCACGAATATGTGCCGCACTTAGCAGTAAATCGTCGTTTTTTCGGTTGAAATGGTTGAAAGTTTTATTGATACGGCATCCGGATTTGTTAGCTCGTCCTGCTACTAGCAGTGAGTTAGCGAGGTTATGCAACCCGCTTTTTTTTAATCAGCGAGCTAGATACAATCATAACTAATAACTACTACAAACTATTTGGCTCTTGCCGAAAATGTCAAATTTCACGAAACGATTTATTTCATTTCAATGGAGCGATAAAAAATGCTCAGGATTCGAATCTCAGCTATAGTTGGGATTTTGTCGGGTGGATTTTTCCAGAATTTTGACGCCCACTTTTGGTACAACAGGAGCATCCTCTCATAGAACTTTTCCGATCGTGGGTCCATTAAAACAGCTTGTAGGCAATCTACAAATACGAATTGGTAGCTTCCAGTTACCAGGACATCATTTTCATAATCAATAAAAGCGGATTTTTTGCTGTATCACAGAAAAAGTTGCCATGTGTTTGCAGTCTGACGGGAAAACTTTCCATTTATTGTACGTCCTTTTGCCTTATTGAAGAGAGTCTTGCTGGAACTTAGGTTCATAACGACGAACCAAAAACAGTGTCTTTGTTTTCACCGTTCAGAGTCAAAAACTCACTAGGACACTCAATTTGCCACAATATTCTCGGTAGCCACGTTACGCGAAGATTTTGGTATGTGACGAAGATAGTGCAGAGGATTCAAAACGGTCGAAGACTAAATAAACATATTTTTTTATTAACAACAAATATAAAAATTAATAAAATTATTTTAACTAACAACAGAAAAACTTATTGAATTCGTGAAGTTCATCTATTCAAATCTCCCATTCTTAACATAGCATTGTGCAACACTTTCGATGAACAATGTATGAATTGTTGGTCTAAATCGCTGCCACCAACACATCCCCTCATCACTTTCGAAGTTTCAGAAAGGATCTCACTCGCAGGCTGTTGAACTTCTTCAGGCAATAAATTGACGCGACTCGATAGTAAATTGATGTATTTGTCTAAAATCTGTTGCTGCTCGGTAGGCTCCTTTAATTGAGAAAAATTCCTTGTTTTACTAATGTATGTATTGCAGCGGTTATAATTTTTAATAAAAAAATGCTCTCACATCATTAATATACTCACATCATTAAATATTGCAAAACTAGAGTGGAATAAGATAAAAATCACGAACAAACTATGAGTATACACTTTCATTTTAAACGTACTACAATGATTTCCTTTTTTTTATCAAAGCTAATATGTTGACTATTATGATTTTTTGATAAGAGTGTGTCCCTTTATATACTCTCATTGTTTATTTGCTAAGAATTGCGAGTTCAAGATACTTATTGTAGTCGGATTCTTTGTTTGGTTAATAAAACATAAGACATGTGTGTTGATAATATAAATGAATGATTACAGAGAATAAATTGATTTAGGAAAAACTCTATTTTAGATATAATTAATTTTTATTGGGTCTTATTATAGCTCAAGGGATTATTACATTTACAAATGGTTGAGGTTGATTACATTTGCTTGTGATGAACAATAAATTCTAATGAAAGCAAATGGTGCCTGAAAAAATTTCAACATAAAATATAGTTTATGTGTAAGCTTCACAAAAAAACCATTGTTAACACAGTAAGAACAATTCAAATGAATTTATATTTCCCATCTAATGAAGAATTTCGGATCAAATTGATATGACTTTGACAGCTTATAGGAGCCATATTGGGATTATAATATTTGACATTTGCTGTCAATTATCATCAGAATGATTACTATTTTATCTCAAATAGTTTCTTGTTACCATATCGTTGAGTATTTTTAACCATAACGGTATTTTTATGCACAGTTGATTGTTTTTATTGAATCACATAGAATTATTTAAGACAAAGCAGCAGCAAAAATGTAATCTTCCTGAAGCCTTTAAATAATGTTGTCATGATGTAGTCTTCGCTTCTGGTCGTTCTAATCTGTCTATCGTGTTGTCAAGTGGTCTTGTCTAAATACATATTATGTGCTGGTTCTTGACTTCTTTTGGTCATAGCCAAAACAGCTTTGCTTCCTGAGTTTGATGTCAGTTGTTGAGAGCATTTCTTCTAAGCTTTCAACTGAACAGTTTGTGATGTGTGGTATTTTCTTTTCTATACTTTTGAGTTGTTACAATACATTCACAGCGTGCGGACCTGGTTTTCATTTTGTCGTATCGGTTAAGGAAATCGAACCACTTTTCTTAAGATTGTGATAGACCAATGAGGTCTTCTCTGTCAAAAACAATCTGTCTAAATGCTTTTCAATAAAAGTAACACATATTTCCTTTATTTGTTATTTTGAGGTTAACAGCCACTAAAACGTAATCAACCGCTAGCCTCTATCATGCGGTTAGTTCTTCCTGAAGATTGGCCATGTATGTTGGTTACACAACCAATAATTTCTCGTTCCCTACGTACCTACTCTGCAAACGTGTGAAATACGGTAGTCGACCTTTGTTTAGTCATCGATGCTAGACTGTGGGTAGAAAAAATAAATTTGTTTCCTTTCAATATATATTACCGGCATACAGGAGCGGCAGGAGGTGTCGACTTTGGAGACATCTCTTTTCTAGCACTCCCTTTCTTTCCGCTAGTGAAACGGTTCTCATGATCTTAAGGCATGTGCAGGCATAGGAACACGAAGCTTATCTGGCAGAACTGTGTCGAACAATTAAGGTTACATTCTCCGGTTTACAGAGAAGGTGATAAGGGGGTTGTTCAGAATCATTGCATGTTTGAAAATCACTCAGAGCATCAACTTTCAGTTTCCCACAGGAGAGAATTTTCTGTACTTCACTGATGCGATGACTTTATAACGTCTTACATTGAATCCTTTCAGGACACTGACTGGGCTTTGGAGCTTTCACAGCTTATAGGTTATGGCATTTGTTGTTCCGAAAATGAGTATCTAAATGGTGCGTAGTACACCTTCTTCTCCTGATGCCGTTCTTAGTCTCTGTAAGAACATGGCTGGGTGAATGAAATGAACGTTGTCTGCAATAGTAGACAAAGAGATTGTATTTCACCGCTTGGCGCATTCTTACCGGCTTTATAGTAAGGACCTCTATCACTAATGATGGTTTGTTGGTCATGATGTCTTGGTAAGGCGTCTTTCCTTGTTTTTTGGTTCCAAGAGAAACTTTTAGTTCCCGATCGCCGGTGTTTGGTTCGTTGTTTCCACCCAGTTAAAACAACGTTGACCGGACACCGGTTGGAGAGCTTGTTTCCTTGGCGGATACACCCGCTTCCCAGAGTTTCACTACATACGTTCTTGACTTCTTCTTTTAGGGTCTAGGCTTTGGTGAAAGCGCCTTTTTGTAACCATTCAGGCTAATGCAACAGGCTGCTTAGTGAGTGTGGAAGCCTTGTTTTGTCTTATCGCCACTGCTCGCCAAACAACCCTGAACATATAAAGAAAAGTTAAATACCTTACGATAAAACACCAAGCAAACAATACAGAAGACATGTTACAACATGGAAAGGTGAAGTCGTTGTAAGAAATGATGGTTAAGTTAATGGTATAGTGTGGTTGGAAAGAAAACCGATTTATGTTGCTTAGACAGAAACTGTGGTCTTATGACTAGGGGCTAGTTCCACGTCATTTGAAACAGGGGAAACTAATTATTATCAAACAATGTAATAAATTTAGTAGTATTAAAGCCTTTGCATTGTAAAGATTTGTATATTGACAGTGAGCATTGGGCATGAGTCATTGAGTATTTTTTGATTTCTATGAATTTTTTGCCGCTGCACTGTGGGTGTAGCTCCAAAAAAAACCTAGAATACCACGAAATAACCCCATACATTGTTTCTATTGGCTAGATTTCTACGACCAACATTTCTTTTAATTCGCTAGACCTTGAACTTAAGTTATTCTCACTTAATTCTGTTTACTTTATTTATATTACAATCTAAAGGTGTTAAATCGATTAGAGATGGGAAGTCGGGTCGGGATGGGTCTTTGTTCTCGGAATGGCTCCTTTGCTTTCGATGACGCGATTGATCATGATGATCAATTCTGAAGTTCGCCTGATGCAGGCGCAAGTTGGCAATCTCTGGTCATCTGTTCTGTTAGTGTATTGAATGGAGTCCTTTGGTTCAATATTTTGCGAGAGTTTTTGCAATTTGAAACAATTTGATATGTGAGAGTTTTGGAAAAGCGATGTTTTCAGTGATAAAGCTGGAAACCAGTTCAGTTATTATTATTTTAGTGTGTTGCTGATTCCCTTAAACGTTTTCAGTTAGTCTCATATATTTCATTAGAGGCTTAATTTTTCGTTTCGCTACATAGGAAAGTTTTATTATAGTGTTTTTTGGTCTTCTGTATTTGGATAAAAATGTCCTCAATATTACCAACGGTGGGGAAAATAATGATCTAGACAGGGGAGCAATAGTTAATAATGGATATGATGAGGGTTTTGTACATTAGAAAGCTTCCTTGGGCTGACTTGTTAGAGAGTAATGGAACTAGGACTGTGGAAGCCCAAATGAACTCTTCATAGTTCTTTGGTCGTGGAGATTAAATGTTAGATGAAACAGCATATCTAATTACTTGAAAGAGTTCCTTAAAGACACAGGGACGTTATCGATGTCGATTGAGAGCTCTTTGCTATTAGCTTATTTGTCATGGTTACTGAATTGATAATGGCCTCGCCAGGTGATTCATAATCTTATCTAACGACATTTAGGTTTGGTTTCATTTACACTTACACACCTCGTAGAATTCAAAACGATTAAATTTCATGTTTGGTTCAAAACAAAAAAGGTTAGAGTAATAATCAACAATCAACGAAATAATAATCAAAAAATGTTCATGCACTACCAAAATCTTCAAATTGCAAAATAACTTTTCACCTCCAATCAAATTAAATGATTGTGCTCATATTTCTGTGCTGTTTCTGAGATTTTTGAGGAAAACTCATACTGATAACTGATAGTCAGTTAAAAGAAAGATAGAACAGCTCCAATGTACGAAAAATCAAACAGGGGGGATCTATTGCTTTCGCTAAGGTATATCACAATTTGTGTTAGTTGGATCCTCGCGTTGGAATGTTTGATCCCCTTAGGATGTGAGTAAATGATTAAGATTGTTTGTAGAGCTCAAAGCCATGAATGAGTTCAAGACCTAAGAAATTTTTTCCCTTGTAAATCAGACGAAATAAATTGTTCTTTATTTCAATTTGCATACAATTAGTAACAATCTTATAAATTCACTGATAATGCATACAATTTATTCATTGTTATTTTTTTAATAATTGTTTGTCGACGAGAACGTTTTTTTTTTTTTCATAATTTGGCTTATCGCTGCAAAAAAGTAGGAAAATAGGTAAAGTCATCCCGAAATAATGTCCATACGTGACAATCCCGTATACTTTCTATCGGTGAATACTTTTTTTTTGTTTTAACGCATCATCTTGCTTAATGTGTCGACCGGTGAGTTGAGCAATCGATAAAGCAAGATCATGTTGCAATTTGGTTAACAAAAAAACAAACTTTAATATCATTTTAATAAGATGAATTATACCAAAGAGGTCAATTAAAGTATGTATAAAGTAATTTTTTCGTCGATCTGGAGCTGTTATCAGTGAATTTACAAACATGTAATATTTAACAAAATACAACATTATTTTTGAGTTATTTGTTTAAAGTGGTACGTCAGTGGATGTTTTTCGTCTTCGGAATGGTTAAAACAATCCGTGCTGCCATTAACCTTTCGACAGAGTGTATCGATTTCGTGGAAATGTATCAAATATGGAGAAAAGCTCTCTCCTGCATTCTTGTTGCCACCGATGCGATGAAACAATTTCAATTTGCCTCTTGATTCCAATTTTTTGATATTGTCGTGAACACATTGCTGTTGCTGTTGTTGTTGTTATTACAAATCTGTTGCACCAATGAAACGAGGCAGCTTCTGGCGTGGTCAAAATCTTGCTATATAAACGGAAAAAAGTTAATTAGCTGGCACAGTCAATCAATATTCAATCACTGGAGTGAACATTTCATTCCAAGTTATTCAATCAAGTGAGCAATTCTCTGTCGGTAAGTATCCTTGCAAAATGTTCCTCTAGCAAATATTTAACACAAAACTTGGATATCAATCCTGCTGTCGTTGGATGATGGCGAACGGCTTAAAAGTAGCAGAAATCAAATGAAAACCAACAAGAAACTGATTGTTGAAGTTGTCGAACTTATCGAAAGCAATTCCACGTTTATAAAGGAAAAGCAATTTCCACAGCCAGACATACATTGCTGGTGTTCGAAACCTCTTTTTTTTTTGTAAAGTGGAAGACAATGTAACTTCTGGCTTTCTAATAGCCTGGATTTTTTGTTGACTTTAGATTCCAGGTTTAATTGTCCTTGCTGCTCCTTTTTTTCGTTCGTCTGAAGTCTAGTTGTTAATTTTTCCTTTTACTATTTCAGATTGTCAGATACCTCCTGCAACATGAAACTTGTACTTTTGAGTTTGCTGCTCATTGGCGTCTCGGCCAAGGTATATTGAGTTTACGCTGCAAAAATAAATCTATATTTTATTATGATCATTCAATGTTTGTTTCTTCAGGACAAGATTAAGGATAAAAGTTCGATCCACGATTTGATCTACAAGGATGAGAATATTCTTAATTTCGGTGAAGTGGGCAAAGTAAAGATTCATCAACGTCTCGACAATTTGAACATCGATGCAACACAACGCCACCTCCTTAACGACGTTTCAGTGAACGTTGATCGTTGCATTGACGGTTTTAACGAGGAGTACAAGACTAACAAGGACGTTCAGAAGTATCGTTACTCAGTTGGTAACTTGATTGGCATCGTCCTCGGACAGATCGATTATTTGGAGCGTACTAACATGTTCAACAATGTTGCCTTCATCGATAATCTGATCAATCGTTTACGGCTCTGCGATGTTGTCATTAGGGATAGCGATTTCTCGATGAACAATCAGAGGGTTGACTGGCGTGACACCCTTTATCGTGCAAATACCAACAGGGATGTTAATGTGAATCGCTATACTGGTCGGTTCGTGGATCCTAACGTACTTAGGGGAGGAGTGAATGTTTACCAAGACACCGACAGGGACTGGGATACCAACACTTATCGTGGCGTTGATCGCGTAGGTGTCTATGGACGTTGGGCGGGAGATAATATCAATCGGGTTGGCGCAGGAGACGACCTCAACAATGTTCCTAGCTACGGCCGTGTCCAGCGCAGCTTAAACTTAGATGACAATCTCAACAATGATCTTGGAGTTGTCGCCTTGTACCGCATTATTTTTGGATTGGTCAACGACAATGACAACGATCGTGACTTGGGCTATAACAGGGATAGAAACGTCCTTGGGTACAATGTGAACCGATTTAACAGAGATCGTGGTACCTATGGCAACTATGGTGATAAACGATTCAACCGCTACGATAGCAACAGAGATGTTATTGGCAATAACGATGACTATTATGGCCGATTGAACCGCGATAGAGATACTTACAACTACGGCACCAATTGGAATCGTTATGATAACTACAGGAATCTCTTGTGGAACAATCGCAACGATAATGGTCGAGTTTTATACAACAATAAATTTGGATACAATTACGACAGAGATGTTTATGGACGTGGTGGTGATTACGGACGCAATGATGTTGACGTCAATAGCCGAAAGGATTCGAACTGGCTCACAGGAGGCGATCGTGATGTTCTAGGCCAACGAACTAGCTACTACAATACCGATACAAATGATCGTGACAACACCAACAACAGATATCTTGTAGGAGGACGCGATAATCGTGTTGGTATGTTCGAACTGAATTCGAAGATTTTATAAATTCCAACTAATTGTTTTTCTAATCTTTCTATCTCAAGCAGACACATATGTGGATTAAGCTTCAACATCGAATTAAAAACTAGGAAGGAGGCGATTTTAATTGTAATTTGCATTTTTGAAACTGTCATAACATTGATCGCGATGTTCTGGATAAATAATGTAACATTATTTTCATCTGTGAACCATTCATATAAAACTGTAATGCAGTTAAATATATAGCAATCATTAAAAAATATTCTTGTTTAATTTCATACTAAATTTTATATTTTTCCTGTAAAAAAGATTCAATTTGAAAATGAAACGAAACATTGAAAATTTAATTAAAATCCGTTTAATTCGGGTGCATCAGTTTCTATATTTTTCCATTTCCGATTTCGAAAAGGAATCTATAGCCTATGTTCTGTGGATCTTTTCATACCGATTGGTCTATTTTGAATAGCACTGTACGTCATTTTAAGTGATGTGGAAGCATAGTGGCTGATCTGCTCTTTCCGGATTTGTTCGGAGTCTTAGATTTGATTTAGACTTACTAAAACTCATTAAAAAATAGTCCAACAATGTTAAGCAACAGGTTTTCAATGATAAGTTGAATGGAAAGCCTTTTTATTTATCAAGTTTGTTCGGTAATCCTTGCATAGGAACAGCCGATGTGAATTAAGTTGTCATATTTACTTGAAGATTAATCAGGCATATGCACCAACAAGAGATCAGCTAGTTTTTCCAGTCTTCTTTTCTAGTTTTTTATAAAAATGCATGGTGTATGACAGGGAGTACACCATACAATTAAGACAAGAGTCGGGTGATTTGACAACCAAATGGACTGTCAAATTTTCCAAAAAAAGCACCAAAAAATCTTTGACCCGTATATACAAACCATATTCGCATGCATGCTCGTAGATAAGCAAACATTCAACACTTTTATCACATAATGGCATAGCAGCTTTCTTTGCCCTTGGATACGTTTGATGGTACATAAAAGAGCCTTGGTCTTTTTTGGTCTGTATCAGAACAAAACAAAAATTAAATTCAACCATAGCCACCGAAGCTCTCAAACAGTTCAATTAAACCATTCTTTGATTGGTCATTAATTGATGTGCACTGCTCAATGCGGCAATACCTGACAACTTAGACATTTCGTGCGATAGTAGGATAATATGCATAAAGTCTACCAAGCTTGTTCTTTACTGCCGCACCTTTCAAGTTTTGCCCAGGTAATTGATGGAAGTTCACCTCTATTGCTCTTACGTTTATTCTTTGTTACTTTACTATTCCGTTTTTCTTGTCCTGTCGCCTTTTTGTCTTGGCTGTTTTTCTTGTGTTATTTTATATAGAGCGTAGTTTTTCTCCTAGAGCTCACCCAGATATCACTCCGGAGACTTATCGTAGAGGACATATACTATAATGCACGGCCCTCGGTTTTTCAATGCAGGTGCTTGCAATAAAATCTCACCGAAGTTCGGACTCTTTGCAGAAATCCTTCTCACCATTTCTGATAGGGCAAACCAGATTTATGTAGAGGGAATCCTAGCTTAAGTGGAGTGACGATATCTTGTACACTGCTTAGGTAGTGGCTTCAGCCTCAAACATAATTCCTTGTGGTATATCGGTGCAATAATTGTAAAGAGAGTCCTTCAAATTTACTTTCGGATGCTTCGTAGCTTCATTCGCCTCTCTCCATCCCTTTCCCCTTTCTCCTTCTCTCTCACAGCTTTCCGACCTGAAAGTTTCGGCAATATTATCCATTTATCCCTCATAAATTTTTGCTTTTCCGATTTCCCCTCATTGTATGTGTAAGGCAAGTTATGGTCCTAATTTTCTCAAAAAATTCGAAGTACAAGATTTATTGCGCTGAAATCAGTGAACCAGCTATTTCCGAACCAGGTTATGCGCCAAATACTTCCTTCGTTTTGATGTGTTGATTTTGGGTATCAACAAAGCAAAATATCCTTCAAAAGGAGTAGAATATGTTTCAGACAAAATGCATCGTTAGTTTTCATAAACCTTTATACAGAACAAAGAAATCAAATTTCAGTTAATGTGTTTAATATTGAGCACCAAAATTTCACATTATTCCAACAGTTTAAACCAAAACACTAATTCTAGTTATTAAAATGTCCTTTAAATTAATTTGCTGCGGGCGCGACTGGAATAGATGCAGCTGGTGTTGGCTCATTCGCAGGCTTTTCCGCAGCGTCATCTGTTTTGGCTGGGGCGGCAGCAACAACTTCAGCTTGTGGTGCAGTTTGCACTGGGACATAATTTGGTTGAGCAGCATCAGTGACCATTGGTGGAGGGATGGTAGTAGTCAGTCTAGTTCTTGCTTCATGTTCAATTGCCTTAATCTCGGCAATAGCATTCTTCAATTCTAACGCTGTGCATCTTCTGTATTGCCAATATGCAACACTTTCGCATCCTGCGAAGGCTAGTTCAGCTCTGCCCAGCGTATCTTGCAGACGACTTTGAAGATCCACTGGTAGATCTTCCGGATAGAGTCTGTTCGTTACCGATTGTAAGGCAATGTTATGAAAATCACCCGGTGGACCTTGCAGAGGTGAACTAAAACCTAATCCAGCACCACCAAGCCTAAAGTATCCAAATCCTTGTGTCTGGAATTTTAAAATTGTTCAAAGTGGATGAAGATCTATCAGTAAGTCTTTGTTTTGTGTGGGCTTTCGACTGTTTTGAATTATGGTAGGATGTCAAATTTAAGCCAAACGATAGTTGAATATTCACAAAATACTCACATTCACTGAAACGGTGGCGACTAACAAAATGAAAAATAAACTACCATTGGCCATTTTAAATAGTTTTTCTTTGATGAAACCTTAAATTTTATCGCTCAATCACACGCTCAATATACTTCAGTTCTTCCGAAACACTAAACCGACACGGCTGGTTTCTGTCCG
Organism: Stratiomys singularior; assembly: GCA_954870665.1. Taxonomy (NCBI): domain Eukaryota; kingdom Metazoa; phylum Arthropoda; class Insecta; order Diptera; family Stratiomyidae; genus Stratiomys; species Stratiomys singularior. The sequence continues at coordinate 7,701,371 of OX940877.1, forward strand.
GGTGAAAAGTTTCGATTATTCTGCAGACTGTGCGTGTAACCTTTTATACGTTAAGACCATTATTAGCACTGTGTAAATTTTGATAAGATTCATTTATATGACAACATTTTGTTTAACTAATTCCTTGCTCATTGTTTAATACATATTTATACATTGCAACCCACCTTTCACTCATCTCCCATGCTAATGGTGGTCTCCTTGTTATCTTTTATTGTATTTACCTAGCTGCAACGGATGTTTTTGCTTAGATATGACAAACTACAAATAGATTTTCTAATGAATATCTATGAAATAATATAAAACTTTATAGAGAAGACAGCAAAACAAATGTATAAATTATAAGAGCATTTATAAACGTAGTTATGTTATTCCAAGATAAAAATTTCCAGATTTATTTATGGAAATAAAGACGAGCGCCTGCAGAGCCGATGAGTTCACTTGGAGATTTTCGACTTTTCACGTTGACACTTTGAAAGAAACACTTTTAATTGGGACAATTTAACATTTTTTCGGGGGGTATGGGACGAGAAAAACGTCATTTGGTATCATTGTACTCGTTGGCCTTGTTGAAATTAAGATTAAATTCTATTCTCATATGGAGCAACTCACGTTAGTCTGAACGTGAGATAGTAATTCGATTTGGGGTCTATTCCCTACACATTACGTTTGTTATTTACTAACATCATCTCTTGCACTCCTTGACTACTAACTTGCCCATCCTTGGACCGACGTCATCAACATTTCAAATCACACACGCAACCAAATTGAAACTCAATCCACTTTTCATATCATCCCATAACATCCAGTTCCTAATAAATTATTCATCATTTAGACATTATCGATATATCCGTATCTAATAAATGACAAATATCCGGTAAGTTATTCCATGGATTCACACACATCATCTCTGCAAATACGTTATTATACTTTGAGATTTGTACGTATGTCAGCAATTTCTAGTTGTCTTTCCTTGTTCTTGGTTGTGAGGGACGAAATCATAATGGAAAAATATACTGATTCCGATATGATCTCGGGGGATGGCAAATAAAAAAACTAAAAAAGAGGACGCAAATAGAAAAGCAAAAGGAAAAATGTCGAATGGAAGTGCACGCAAGGACTTAGCAGTGTTGTGGTTTTAATGAAGATTGTGTTGAAGATGTCTTTGTTTTATTTGGTGCTTTCTTTTGTCGAAAGCTAACTGAGGACATTTCAATAAACTTCAACTTGATTGTTATGGTTGGATATATATATAAAGGACAAAAAGCCAAAAAAGACGTTATAAGCTCGGATAAGTTTTCTTTCATATCAAATTTTCATTCGAATTTTTCACTGATTGTGGACTCTAACACTGCTTTTGCCTCTATCACTGTCTTTTTCAGAAGACTCCTTCGTTTAAATCAGTTTTAAGCTTGGTTTAAGTCGTTTTCTGTTATGACAACGATTGTAAAAGCCATGTAGACATTTACTACTCTCATCAATGGCGCCTCCTGAGTTGAATCTGTGAATACTCTCCCCGAAATCCGATGGTTTTTACCCGCTGTATGGCACCAGCTCATTGAAGTTTCTACAATTTTCTTATCTTGAAGACCTGTGCCTGGTCTAGAAGCTCTGCGTCAGCCCTTATAATCCGCAGTAGGACCTGCCTTTGAAATGCATTTTTTTTACGTCAGGGTCCACGTCCCAAAAGCGCAACATTGTACAGTCCTTGTCAATGCTTCAAATCATTGTCATTGTCAAATTTGAATTTGAAAATGACAATTGGCAATGTCAAATCATCCTCGTTTTGTAATCTTAGATCTTTCAAGATTTTAAGAGCTTGGTTTGGTGTCATTTTTTCTTGTTTGGACAATAGTGTACTTACGTCTCATCTCATGGAGCAAATGAAGAGAGCTTTGCAAGATAGTGAGCTTAGAAACTTGGAAACGTAGATGATGGCAAGCTTTCTGCAACGTAATGCATTTAAGAATGATTTTTCTGGTGTAATAGTGTTTGTTAGTATATCAAATTGAAGATAATGATATTGTGAATCTCTCCGCACTTTCATCTCAATGTGATGATTTTGCATGGCCAATAAAAGTGATTTTCAGGATTTGATGAATAAAAACTGAATGTACAAAGTAGTTCGGTGTGGTTTTACATGGCGAAAAATACTTTCATTCCCTACCAAAATGTATGCACAGATTAAATGGATAAAAGCTTTTATATTCAATGAGATACTAATTTTTCCCCATTTCTCTGAAAAAAGAGGTCGTGTGTTATCAGGTGATTCAAGTTTTCGTTATTAAAAATTTGTTTATTTCGGCGGGAAACAGTAAAACGGTGGACTATCAAATTATTTCGTAGTATAAGGAATAATCAGACGAAGGGATAACTGGCAAATACATACACATAAAATAAGTAAACTTTTAACAGTTTTTGATACTTTTATTTTGTACGTATGACATAAATCCTCGCAAATATTTTCAATTTCTGTTCTTCGGGGATGTCTTATAAATATTTATTTAAGTTATTTCAACTAAAATCATTGTATTTGTTCATCTTCGTGAATATTTACTCATGTACTGCTTTGATTTACTGAAAACAAATTTTCGATGCGATGTTAGTTATTTTTCAAGAAACAATACTACTCAATACTTAAAAATAAAGGATACTGACGTGAAATTGGGAAAAGTGCTATTATTACGCCTACATAATCCGACGACTAAGAACCCATCAGTAAAAGATACAAATAAATGTCATCGTTGTCAAATTAACAAGGAGAGAAAGGACATGATTCCTCTATCATCAAACCAACCTTTGTCATTTCTATTCAACTAGTCAAGCGGCTTCTATGCGAGGGGCATCAATCAAAATTGGCGGAATTTCATGTCACGTTTGCAAAAAAAGGACTAAAAACAAACACGCATCAAAAGTTGAATTTTCCAAGCAAACCCGAATGATTCTAGTGCTGAACGAAAAATTCTTTCTTACAAAGGGTTGTCATACTTCCGACTCCCTTTCTCCAACCATGAAAAATTCAATTAAATGAAAACTTGTCAAAAGGTCTTATTTACTGTAAACCATCACTAAAAACACAACAATCGATACAAGTGAATCCTTGTTGTTTGTTGACAAAGCAAGTTGACAAGAAAAGAAATTTGTCGCCAGTCAAAAAACCAGCACATGTTTGAATTGATACGGATCCAAAAACGTTTTCGTTTTCATGCAGTCAACGTTGAACAATCAGTGTAGACTCTAGTTGATTCCTATCCAGTTTGTCTCTTGGAATTGTCCTTTATTCTCTAAATGCATTCGTTTCCCAGTCGAATTTTGTCTCCGTTTGTTGCTGGCTACTAAGCCAAAGGCAAATTTTCGAACACAATTGAATAGAATGGAATACTTGTCTCATCGGATTGTTTGGTTGCTCAGTTGTTCAACTCCAGGACAGCATGATCTCAGATGGCTAAAGCGATTGCCTTAAAAGCTTTTCCCAATAATTTTATTTCCTGCGAATTTCATCCTATTTCCATCTACACACATATCCGAGTATTTGGTCTAGCGCAGGATAGTATATTACGTAAGGAAATGAAGTGTGGATGCCTGGAGAGTGGTAGCGCTTGATATGGTGGGCTGTTGCTGTTATCCTTTCTTCTTGGGATTTTTTCGGTGCGAACCCGCTAACGATATGTGTAAGTATGCAAAAGACGAGTGGGTGATTGTTTAGTGAGTATCTCATTTTTTCTATATTTTACTTCTTATCCGTAGTACTTCCGCTTTGGCGGATGGGTGGGTAATTCAATGTTGAGTGTATTACGTATGGCTTTGAAACGATTTGTTGTTCATTTTTTTTCTTCTAGCGAGTGGAATGTATCTCAGGAAGGATTTACTAAGCCACGTGCGTTGTATTTATTGTTTTTTATATGGCTGGTTGACATTTATTGTTTCTCATACCAGTCGCAGGATTCTGTTCAAGGCTCTGTGCAATGGTTATGTGACTTCACCTTCAAAATAATACGTTTTTTTAAGTAAGTGTAAGACAAAAAACACTCACGACTTGGATATGGGTTTTACCCATTGTTCTTGGTATGTTGCCTTTTTGTTCGTTCAGAATTCTATTTGAATTTAATTTGCTGTTTATAATGCGGAAACATTTGGCTTGAAACATTTTGTTTTGAGTGGTGTTTGGTCGTCATTTATGTGGCTTCGCGGTTTTATTAAATTGTTACTCATTCAAATAATAACCAAATGATGCGTTTTGTAGGGGCCAATATCAGACTTAGACCCAAAAGACCCCAAAAATTCTGACACCAGGTAGTCTACACAGGATTTGGTTAGAATAATGCTAGTTTGCAATTGTTACTCCAAAGGCAATCAGCAGAGCGCAGTACCTTGACAGTCAGAGGTCCATGCCGCAAAGACAGTAATTGTTCTCGCCAGCAATAATTGAGTGCTACATAATTTTCTAATCTTCTAATTCTACAAAAATCTATTGAGTTTGCCCCGTTTTTTCGACAAAGTTTTCAGTTTATTTCAACATTCAAGAAAACAGTCACGTCATTCAAACATGGATCATTTAAAGCTGTGACCTTCTCCCATCTTCCTGGTAGTAGATTGATTCCTCGGCGGAAACAAACCCCATTCTTCAATTCAATCCAGTCATCGAGCCATTTTTCGATGCGTTCATAAGAAGTAAATCGTATTCCAGTGAGGGCGGATTGCATGGAGCGGAACAAATGGAAATCCGAAAGAGCAATGTCTGGGAAATACGTCGAGTGGAGCAAAATTTTCCAATTCAAACTTTCCAAATATTTTTTGACCGGCTTGGCTACGTGTGGCCTTGCATTTTCATGCAGCAAAATCAGCTTGTCAGGTGTTTCATTCCATTCTGGCTGTTTTTCCTTTTGAAGCATTCAGAAGGATGAGTTGCCGTCGGTACACATCCCCAGTGATTATTTCTTATGGTTTCACGAGTTCGTAACAGATGATGCCACTGTGGTCCTACGAGATGCACAACATAAACTTGGAAGCGTGAATATTCCGTTTTGGCGTTAATGGACCTGGTTGACCTGGCATTATCCAATGTTTTGGTCGCTTATGGTTGTTGTAGTACATCCATTTCTTATCCCCTGTCATAATTTGATGCATGAAACCCTATCATGTTGTCATTGAAGAAGCACCTCGCACGTCGCCAAACGTCGTTCGATGTCCCTCCCTCTTAGTTGATGCTGCACCCAAGTCCCTGCTTTTTGTATCATTCCTATGGCGTGTATGTGCTTACTGACCGTAGATCTGTCAATATTTAAATCTGCGACAATTCTTCTAGGATTCGACTTGAATCTACATCCAACAATTCCCGTAGTTGTGAATCTTTTTTGATGCCCCTTTATGATTTAATCTGTCACTTCAAAATCACCATTTTAAAACGACGAAACCACTCTCTGCAAGTCGTCATAGATCGAGCATGATCACTGTCAACATCGTGCATTATACGATAAGTATCCGCAGCACTTTTCTTGAGAATGAAATAATGAACTAAGACTTCTCGCAGATGCAGCTTTTTCGGTATGAAAGTTGACATTTTCAACACAAGAAGAAAAAAACAGTGTTCACGCTTCGAGAAATGTCAACTACTGCGTTCATGAGCCTACGCATACTGTTCCAATTCCAAGAACACTACCACAGCAGACACTAAAATAGTATCAGTAAGGACATCTGTCTACCAACGGCGGAAACTTATTCCCAGACCCAATATATTATCATTTTGTAGGTCTATCTGTTATAAAGTATAAAAGGATCGGAAAATGCTAACTAACAAAAGAAAGGCCAAGCCAAAGAAGATGGTTTCGTCTGTGGTTTGTATTGCGAGAGCTTAACTCTCACTCTTCTACGCTCATCGAATTAGTGTCATTTGAATAAATCTAGGGTCAATGTCTTGCAGGACGCTTATTTGAATAGAGAGAAAGAGAGTCAAATTTGGAAAGTAACGTGTATCAGACAAGCAGCTTATAAGTATTTTCGAAAATGCCTTTGCAAACTCATCAACACTAATAAGCGATGGCAGAATCTATTCGACGACTTGAACATGGACCAACAGGACTTGGAGTGCGGAAGCCGAGCATCCTTGAATTGTCACTCTCATACGAGGTAAACGGTCAGGTCGAGATTTTATTGACTCTTATTCCTGAAAAGCAAGTGGTGGCGTTACTTTTTGAAAAGAAGGAACGACAGAAAGCAATCTTTGCTACGGACAAAATACGGCTCTGGGATTGGTTCCAGAGCCAGATGGTAGTCCAGCTAAAGTGTTACAAATGTTCGCTCAATCTAAGTCTTTCTTGCTGCTCAAAAAAAATTTTTTACAGCCCTTCACTACAGCATTACCTGGTAGGGCTGCAGATGGTCTATGATTTTCGATCTGTCTTGTTGGTCGGATTGAAAATTCGGCACCATCAGATGGAAACGATGGTGTCGAAGTGCTGTCTGTATTGATTGCTCTGTTTTGTTCAATATAAGTATCGTTCCAGGGAAATTTCCATGGAGGTTAATTATTCGTCAACCATTTCGAATGAGACCATTTATTTTTCCTGAGTAATATCCCTGGGGGAACCTCGGAAAACCTTAAGTTCTAAGGGGAGAAAATCCCTTTCGAAAATTTCCACGGTCCAAAAATCGAAATTTTACAGTGAAATATAGAAGAAAGTTCATTTTTTATAAAGATGGAGTTGGAATCGTTGGAATCGGATCGTAGTTATCCTCAGCTGAGTCCCTGTGTTTTTACTTCTTCTTTTTCTGGAGCACGCTTGTAAGTTCTTTACACATTTCTCTTCGTCAATAAGTGTACTCAGAGTGGTCTTATGTAGGGAAATTTATGAGGGAGGTATTGTCACTAATACAACTTGGAATGTGCTCCATTCTAGTAATAATAAGACTCGTTAACCTCATTCATTTTCATTTGGTGATGCAAAATAAGACAGCCAAAGGATGGTAATTACATCGAGTGTCGTTCTGGAGTTCAGTCCAGCCTCTGATCAGTCAAAAATTTAGTGAAACGTAATACTCAAGAATACTCCTTTTCCTCGGATAAAAATCATATAAGCTTAAGTGATATGGGGAACTATTTGAGATGGATTTTACTGGATTGATTACTATGGATTTCATTTTGATATATTTTATTAAACATTTTATAAACTGAGATAATTTGCTTCAAACTTCGTTGTTGGACGAATTCCGGACCACGAATTTTTTCACTGTTGAATCATCCTTTGATCGTAATCGCAATTAGCATTTGCCAAAAATTTTTGATTGAGTAGATACTAGTCCTCTGAGCCCTTTAAACTAGTTCACTATTTCAGCTGCAAGGAATATGGTGGCGAATTGTTTATGTTGTCTATTCAAATGAAATAGTTTAAACTTTAAAATCCCATCAATAATGCTGCAATCAGAGCGATTTTATCATTGCTATAATAATTCTAGATCATGGAAACTGTGTGCTTGTTATCTGGCAGCTCATAACAACATTATTCAGGATAAATGGTTGGTTATTAAAATCACGCATTTCATGAATTATATTAACATATTAACGTAAACAATGATGTGACTAACACACTGTCTTAAGACTAACCAAATGACTAATCATCCTCTTCTATATGTCTTTATCTGGTATCTGGCACGGCTAATTGTTGATACCCACTGAGGTAGAATTCAAATAGATAATTCAAAATCATATTATTGCCACGTAATTTCTGTTTGCAAGGAAGATACACATGTGTGTGTATATGTGAGAACGTTGATTGTATGGAAAGATTGCCAGAAATGAATGTAATTAGAACGAGAAATGCTTATCATAAAATACACCTGTTGGAAGGCAGTGGCGTGATAAATATGACTATTAAACTGGATACGCTGCAAAGAACAGAACAATATATTCAACTCTCGGATTCTTTATGTTCAGCAGTTACTAATTCAGCATGATGTTAACAACTTGAATAAAAACAATTAATTTCATTAAGAGTTAAGTTATTTTTAAGAGCCAAACTAAGTTGGGCTTATAGACAAGGAGAGTATGTGAAAAACAATTTAATAATATATTTAACTATATTGCAACATAAATATTTAAAATATTATATTTAACAAAAATACATTGACTTTAAGCTGGGTAAGAAAACAAACGAGGAGCCATTAGGAATCACACGCCTCATTCCCTGGGAAAATTTAAAATTAAAAACTCAGGAAAAATGTCGCTCAACGATGCTGTTAATTCTGCGGCAATTGTTTCTATATACGTCGAAAGAGCAGCGTATGGAAACAAAACTGCTGGTGAAATACTCTTTATTGAATCTTCGGCCGGTTTGGTGCTATCATAGCTCAATTTATGTCAACCGAATACAAACTCCGTGAAGTATTTAATATGAGCCCCATACATATGGTTTAGCGTAAGGTGCGCAGACTAGTGGCAATAGTTGAAATCTATAATGACAGCTCTTCGGTTTCGCTCTTTAGCGATTGAATTCAGTTCATATGTGAATGTTGTGTGCTATACATTGTTTTTGTTTTTTCGCTGTAAAGGAAAGTTTGTAAGGTGCGTATTGACTTCACATTCGCTTGAATTTCTATTCACATGGTTCATTTATAATTAAAGGGTGCTAATCAGCAGTACTTAAGGACAACAAAACTGTGATTGAGGTTAAACTTTGCTCCAGAGAACAGCACGGATTGCTTATTTTTCTCCAAATACAGTGAGTGTCCTAATATGGACCCCTAACCATGTTCTGTGTATTAGCCCCCGAATGACAAGGCCTCATATTATGTACATTAAATATAGCTTTTCCTTGATTTTCGCAGATGCCAAGAAAAGGACTCAATGCAAAGAAGATGTGCAAAAATAGAATGCTATGGAATAAAAGTAGTATGGCGAATACTATCTCGGCCGTAAGACATAATAAAATGAGGCTAAAATGAGCAGCATTACAATTCACGTACGTCAATTACGTTCAATTACGTATCTCTACTCTTCGCTACTCTTCAGAGCCTCGCTCATGAAGATACATCACAATCAAGAGCAGCAGGATATCAATTAGGACACAAGTCGATCATGGATAACTTGATCTTGAATCTTGAAAATAAATTACTCAACTATGTAGCAATCATGGAAAGTAAGTTCCACAGACCTACCAGGCGGACCAACCATATTTTACGAACTCTGTGAAAAAATGGAAGACGGCATCCATTCACACAAGGATCATTTTATTAATTGCCATAAGGTTGTTTTTTCACTGCTAAAACCCACACCTACATCTTTTTACAGAGCAAATGGACTCAGTAAGGATATAGTATATGCGTTTTTTGACCTTCTGGGAGCTGAGCTCAAGAAACACAGGTATCCTGCAGATAGTATAATGTTCAATGTTAATGCGACTGGAATTTCGGTTGTTCAGTCGCAAATTCCTCGTGTCATTGGACTCAAAGCGAAACGAGAAGTTGACGCATAAAGTTCAGCTGAAAGAGTGTCTTTAGTGACAATATGTTGCATGAGTGCTGGGGAACATTTGTTCCTCATTTGTTCCCGCGCAAAAATATGACAGATGCTCTCATGAAGGGTACTCTGCCAGGTTCTTTTACCAGATGCCAGATTCTTCCGGATGGATTTAGTTTAATTTATTCACTGAATGGCTCAAGCATTTTATGCAAATAACCAAACCAACCAAGGAGGATCCGGTGCTTTTCTCTCTAGATTGTCACAATGCCCAAATATTGAAGTTATTGACCTAGTGTGAGGAAATCATATGTTAATACTGAATTTACCGCCCCACACGTCGCATAAGTTGCAGCCACTTAACTTAACCTTTATTTGTGCTTTGAAATTCCACAACAATGAAGCCATTCGTTAGTGGATGCATCACAGCGGCAGTCCTGTTGGGCCATATGACATTTTGAGATTTGGCAAAATTTGTACTCCACATTATTTTGAAGTAATGTACTAAAGCAGGTCTATCCATAATTCAAGATTCAGGCTCTGAGATTCTACGAATCAACGCATTTAGCCAAGTGCAAAATGACATCTAGTGTATACACATCTCTTCCTGTGAAAAATGTTGTCACTCCAAACGATATTTGGCCTGTGCCTGAGCCTAAGCAGAAAATGACAGATAAGACTAAAACCTTGCAAAGCTGCATTGGTAACATCTTCATCATACAAAGAAATGTTAAAAACAAAACCAGATTCACAAAAACAGAAAGAAAAGAATAAGAAATATCATGATCAAACCTGCAAAAGGATGCTAAAGAGCATAAAGTAAGTAAATAAAATGTGAACGCTCCAAAAAACGATCCAGTAAAAAACACATTAAATTTGATAGCTTGGAGCTATCTGACACAGATCCAGATTTTATAAAGACTATCGACTCATGTCCTGAGAGATGGAAATGGGGGTGAACACCCCTGGAAAAGATGACGTGGCATGCTTATTATGCGGATCACTATTTTCTGAAGACAAATGAGGCAAAATTTGGGTGTACTGGTGTGTATGCGAAATGTGGGCAAATAATGAGTGAGCAGGATGTGAAAAAGAAAACTATGTGTGTGAATTTTGCGTATAAATGTCATTCAAAATAAAAAATACAGTTCGTACTATTCAAAGAATACTCCTTATTCTGTATTGGATATTGGACATTTGGCTGATTTGAGTTTGTTGAGTAAAGTTTTAATTTTGATTCCAGCCAGATTTGACTGATAATCAATTGAAAATTGATTTAAATGAATTTAAAATTTTTAATTTTAATAATGAAAAGAATATTCTTGTTGAATAGGATATGTCCGAATTCGGTACATATAGAGTGAAAACAATCCGCTAAATTACCTTGAAGCTCCATTACATGCATTAAAATTGATTCTGAGGATTTTTGCATCCTGAACCCGTATTTCGTTCCAAATGTGGAAGGAACTGTCGTAACGGTAGTTCGTATTTTATTGCGCCATTCTCGATGAATTTTTGTCTAAAGTTCAATGCAAAAAACTTGCAACACATTCGTTTCAAACAGGAAGGTGTATGAAACAGCCAACGAAGCAGTTGACTTATACAACAATATTTCAGGATTTAGTCCAGTCATTTGGCATTTAAGATCATGTCGTTTGACACCTCCAGATTATATTTTAAGGAGTATATCAACTCATTCAGAATCGTATGCTATAAGCATTTATGAAAAATATTCGGCGTTCTTTTCACCAAACAATAAAAGCTGTATTGGAAAAAGTGATCGAAAATTGGGTTGATAAAGCCCGACTTGTCGTTGTGGTCGATTCCGGGAAATCTCTCAAATACAAAATTGCATTCCTATTACTTTTATTGAAAAAAGCAGAAAGAAAAACAGAAAAAAAACCAAGTAGTTTCCATATTTAATTTAAATATAAATTACTCTAACTCCTAACAACACTCCCCAGAATGCAGTCAAAATCGAGTTATTGTTCCACTATGACCTATACTGGTTTTTTTCAGTACTGCATTCTTAAACAAAGCTAGCCCGTATCCTCTTAATATAAATGATTCTAAGAGAAGAAGCCCCTGCAATGCAAACACAATATTTTTCCTTTGAGCTTTCTCGGCTTGCTCAGTATTTCATCAATTGGAATAATGGATTTATTCTGCTTCATTTGATTTTCCGGAAAAATTCATTTGAAACATAACAATTTTACAACTCGAATTCCTCATAATTACTGCAATCCATTTTCCAACTCGATTTGAACCCTTTCCGGTAACAGAAGAAAATAAAAAGTTAATCATTTCAACGTCTGCAGAGTCTCAATTTGTTTGGGATTTGGTAAAAACTACACAAAGTCAATTCCTTGCCGACTATCATTGGAATTTTCGAAATTCTTGTTAATACCTCACTCGCTCTGAACATTTTTACCCTTCGTCGTATCTTGCGTCCTTCATTTATAACAATTCCAGCTACTTTGTAGCTTATTTTGGTAACGTTTGTTTTGATGGATAGCAGCAATATATATAAAATAGGATGGCACTTTCAGCTTCCTGCTACAGGCTGAAATCAATATGGTAAAAGTGGTTGTGCTTCATGTGATAGACTGTCGGATACGAATTCAAGCGATAAATTGGAACTTATTGAAAATTGCAAAAGTCCAGGAATTATTTTGCGAAGGAATTTCGGGTTTGATCCGAGTAAGGGTGACCAGATTTGCCGGGTAAGGATATACGTTATATTGATAGATGACTTGTTGAGATTTTTCTCTCGATTCGCTGTTGTTTCCACCCTACAAAAAGTGTCATTAAAGATTATCAATCGGCGGAAAGGATATTTTTGGATGTGTATTAAAGCTGAGGTTAGATATTTTGGAGGCTGTGATATCTGGGAAAATATACTTCAGTTCATCAGTTCATAAGAAGAACATCACCCCACACTCAAAACAAGCTGAAATTTTCAGTATTTTTTTTATTAATGAAATGGGTAATCTTTAATTCAGGAATAATTGAGAATATATTTGCCATTATACCTTGGAGTTGATTTAATATTTATTGGAATATGATTTCAATATTTAATATCGAATGTTTAACAGTAGTAATAATAATAAAAATAATGATTTTTTTTGCGGTTGGAAGACTACTTAGGTAGAAACCTAACTTCCGACTAATCACATCTCCTGTTACACCGAGAACCTAGCCTGGAACTGTTTGACTAGTCATCGCTTAGCGGCGTCTTAAGGTTAGGGAAATCCCTCGCTCAGCGGGGATAGATGGGAAGGAAGCGGGCTGCTGTCAGAGAAGTCCCCCTTCCCTCTGCGTGGCCAAGTGATGCCCATGATGCCCTTTTTTGTAAGAACAACAGTTTGCACGCCTATTTCGGAGGAGGGCATGCCTATTTTACCTGAGGGATGCAAACGGAGCCTGGTGCATCTTCCGAATGCGAAGAGGATGTGGCAGGCGTCATCTGTTTTACCCAGGCAGAGCAAGCAAACAGTAATCGTGGCATTCCCATATTAGACAGGTAAAAATGATAATACCCATGTCCAATGAGTAGTTGCGTCAGGAAATCATAAGTCTTACCAAGTTTTCAGCGGAACCACAGCCTCAGGTCATTTATGAGAAGTGCGATCCAGCTGCCTCTCGCTTTGCGTATAAATGTTTCTTGCCACAAAGTTAGCGTCCTTCTCCTTTCTTTTCGGCTAATATACAATAATAGTAGTGATAATAATAACGCATAGCAAATATTCGACTTGCTCTGTAATATAAATTTACTTAATAAGAATCACTGAATGAGTTTCTAGAAGTTGGTGGATTTGAGCCCTTCAATTTCATACCTAGCTGTAAGCACTGACACCCATCAAGCCATCCTGACGTTTTATTTCTTATAGACATATTTTTTTATTCAGATTTAAATTTATTTTTATTTCCCAATTTTTCAAGTCATTTCAAATTTTTCTTGAAGTTTTATATATCTCGTGAAAGTGAACAACTTCCCAGTGTTTCCCCATTGCATGGTTTTCAATAGTTTAATCAGATTTGAAAACCATGAAAACTTGATCAGATCTTTGAAACAAATATGTAGTAGAGAAGATATGTTAATTCATTGAGGGAATGAAGATATAGTTGATCTGCTCATGTGCGTCCTTTTAGTTCCATCTTAGTACGAAAACTTTTAATAGCTCAGGATGGCCGGGAATATACGTTCAGGTTTCCAGCTAATCTATACCAATGCAATGCTATTAAAAAAGGACATTCAATACTCATCGAGTTCAAAGTTAAACTATATCTGTCTTTTATCTTCAATAAACTGGATATCAAAATAAAAAAATTGGAACTCCATCGTGTTTGATTCAAATTTTACTTAAACATCAAGTATCCTCTCCAGTAACTGTCAATTAGTTTTCTTTTTTGACAATCATGACTAGTTGCTACTGAGTTCTGTCATTTGAAAAAAATTGTTCTTTTATAAAAGGGAACGTAATTCTAGAGGAAATTCTTCGATGCTTTCTTTTTCATGAACATTTTTATTCGAAAAAACAAACAGCGAATATTTCAAACGCAGTATCCTTTTTATTTTTTTTCAATTGTGTTTTTAATCCTTTTTAATAGCATCGAAACAACAAATGGCGGCCTGTATTCGCAGTTTGATGGAAAATTGGATTTGTTATCAAGTTTAGCTGAAAAGAAAGTGAAAGCCGAAGTGCTACCGAAACTTGATAAAATTTATCAGAAAAGCGCAAAACTGCTAGATAACCCTTTTGTAGATGTCTTGGATGATGATGACATTGATAAAAATCAAAAGATGACAACTATTGAAAAGTTAAATGAATCATTGGAGCCGTATTCAAATGAGCTTAAAAAAAATACAAATCGCAAAAGATTTTCGCAGCATGAAGATTCGTATGATTTTCAAACAAGTGCGAAGGATATGCCTTTAACAGAGCGAAAATACAGAACTATTTTAGATGCGACTTTGAGAAACAAACAATCAAGTATGCCTGAAAGGAACAAATATGCAAGTGTAAATATTAAATGGCCAGCTATAGCAGAGGGTAGAGGTATAACTAATCTTTTGGAGGAAAAATCTATTTTATCACCGAACCAATTGAGTCCCGTCTCAAGTCGATTCAAGACTGCCGCCGAGCACTTGAAAAAGAGGTCAAGAAAATCGAAGCACATAAGGAAGCGGTTCAATGCTGGTATGCCCCTTCTTGATCCACGACCGGTTATGAATAGTGCTTCATCGTTGTATCCTGGTGTAATTGCTAGGACACCCGACACATCTCCAGTGAATATGGCACCAAAGGTAGCAATGAGTGGATCAGGCGTGCCATTAACTTTCGATGTTAATGCATTAGCAGCAGCTGCTGCAAATTTACCAAGCCCGGCAGCAACAAGTCCTAATTCTTATCCAAGCTTGAATCAAATCAAAGATATTCAACAATTTCTTCAAAATAATTCACCACGTCAAGTGGAAAGTAGTCCTGTAGGTAAATTGATGGATTATTCTGAAGCCCTTGGGTTTTGAAAAATTTAGAAAGATGTTCAGATTTTTCTTGAATTTTTCAGATACACCTTATAAAACTTCTGGAAGCAAGTGCGACCGAACAGGTATATCGACAAATGTATCGGATATGCTGGAACGAGTGCTTAGCGATTTGGATGCAATTAAGAATACGAAAATGGCGAACTTAACTGCAGATGGTGAGCAGATCTATAATGAAAGGATATTCAGTTGTTTCGTGAGCCGGAAAAATTTTACAGGACTACCGTGTAAAATCGCAGGATTTTGGAATTCAGAAATTGCTGGAGTCAGATTTGATCTCACTGTTTCATCGAACGCAACCAATGCTCCTTCTGATCTGGGCGTTCAAATTACCAAACGCCGTTGGAAGAGAAAAGATTCAATTATGGGCTCATCTTGGTCATGCTCCGGGACAACATTGGGGCGAATGGGAGGACCATTCTATTTAGCGGCCAGAAAAAAGGGTGACAGTGGGATGGCCACCTTTACAGGTTGGTCAATGTTTTAGCCGTAATCAAATCCAGTTTGAAACAGGTTTTTAATTCTGAAGGATTTTGTATGACTTGCGGTGGGAGTGACGTCGTTTTCGGAGCATGGACGTTCGTCAATCCGTGCAGGAATTGTACCGATGCATCCTTGTCTATTGATACAAAACGTGATATTTTTCGTCGTGATATGGAGGAAGAGAAGAAAGCCCACGAAAAAGAAGTCAAGCAAAAAGCTAAATTTCATAAAATTGGTAGGAATAAATATGAGATGAAAAAAAAATATATGATAAAATCAAAAATATAATTGCGCTAACCAATAATTGCAGAAAAAACTTTGAAAGATAAAACTACAGAGTGCGAGGAAAATGAATCAGCGAATAGTTTTAGTTCTGACACATTTTATGAATACTTCTAAACAAGTATAATTACCCCAAAAACATTTTTATTTGTTAATATTCATATTTAATGGAAATATTTATTTGGTTGAGATCGATTTGATTATGAAGAAAAATATAAATTTTGACGGCTATACTTTTCAGTTGGTGGTTTAACATCTTCTGAACTGGTTTTTCGCTTCCAATTGATTGCAGTGAGTTTTTTCGATGCTTTGAAATGTGAAACAATTAAAGGATTCTACCTAAAAAATCGTTGACTGAAGAAACTAAGCTAGTGACCAATTGACCAACTCCAGTAAGCAAACCTTGAACAGTATCCTGAAATGAAAAACATATAAAGCAAGATATATCAATATAAATAATTAAATATAGTAAATAAATATCCTACAGTTAATCCTGGCTCAGGTTCCATGGGAGCTACAAAAGGGATATACAAATTTTAATGAATGTATTATAGCCATAGACGCAATTGCGAAGGTGTACTGCCATTATAAAGTAGTTTCTAGTCTGGTTAAATGCATAATTTGCACTTGTAAAGGTGTAATAAATGGTTTATGATATATTTGAATAAAGCTTAAAGGGAGATGAGTGTCGTAAAAATTGTTCATGCAATTTAATTTATTAAGTAGAAATAAAAACGCATGGTAATAGCTTTAGTTCTATTTGATTTAGTCATGTAATGATTGCGTTTTTTAAGGACAATTAAATTCATTCCAACGTTGCGTATGCCAATACAATGCCGTGGGAATCTAAGGATGCAAGGTCTGAGGTTACGTAAAAAATGAGTCTCAATGCTTTTGAATACTATATTTCCCTTATACAATCCCTTATGTTATCACGTTATTGAAAAACTTTTCTCCGCTTTCTTCATACAAAACACTGATGCTACTGATTCCTTGCAATCTTTCATGTACCTTGACTCACCAGCATTTATTTTAGAATTGCGCAACAATGTAGTACACTGATTGCTGACTCGACTATCTAAAAATCTCGAGGACACTGGATGGCACGCGCTTTGGTTTACATCCCAAAACCAAAGCGCGTGCCATCCTGTTGCTTCCTCCAGAAGCCAAGCTGGAAATAAGTCGCCAGGATCACTAAAGGACTCATATCTCATGATCGATCGGTAGAGGCAAACGTACTTGCCCGTAAACCAGAACTGCCGCGGTATCAATGGGCTGTGAATTCATGAAACTCTTCTATTCGAGGTTTACCTGTGCAGGATGATGTAGCATATCTCTCCATCATAAGGGAGTACTCGAGCATTTGTTGCTGCTCATGCTGATGACAGAACTGTCTGTGGGTAAAATGATGCGTCAGCATCTATAAGACTCGGTTCACAATACATCTAACCAGGCGAAAAGATTGTGAAAAAGTAAAGAACAACTATCGACGTTGAAAATGATGAGAAACGCCATCACTGCACTAAAAACGTGATCCCGATACGGAGAGTGAAGAGTTCAAGGATCTGTTCGAAAGAATCTTGCATTTTCACATCTAATCGTTAAGGATTAGCGGGAAAGGTTTACCAGTTTTCGAAGCCACACATATAAATTTTCTTCAGAATTTTCTAGTTTTACAGACCGAGGTCTCGATCCTACCACAAATAGCTGCTTTAGAAGGAAAAGTAATGACTAGAAGTGAACATTAGACATAGTTCACAATTGGACGTACAAGTAATAGACTCTATGTTATGCTTGGCCAAATATAAAATTGAAAGAGGTTGTATAATCTGCAAGAATCACTTTAGGAAGATGTCTGACACAATTTTTTCCCAATACAATGGGCTGAATTGAAGAAGCCTTTGTTAAGCAAGGACATTTTCTCAGTGATCTATTTCCTTCCACTCCAATCAAGGTAAAAATGATATCTCCTCAGCATGATAACATAGTGCTGAGACTCCTGAGAAACTTATTTGGAAGGATGTGAAAGATGGTTTTTGCTGAGTAGTCCGGTGATCTTAATTCAGCATCCTGAAAAGAGGTCCGACAACAACCTAGTGTAAGTAGCGATCAATCCAACAGACTGAAGGATCAGACGAAAAAACTATCACTGAAAATTGTTCTTCAAGCACTTCAGGCACACATAGTAGAGTTGTTGGTCGGTCTTGTGGGTTCAATAATTTCAATGCGTATCCTTAAAATGCTTTTAGAGCCCTTGATAAGTCTATACCAATTTAGTGAAGACGTTTTTCCATCTAATCATGTAATCATTTCCTAAAAGTGTAAATCTTATTTTGATTTAATATTCCTTGTAGAGACAAGTAGTCAGAATAACAACTTTGATTTTAAATTTAATCTGTAATTTATTAATCCTGATCACATTCAATTGTCCAAGTCGAGTACATTCGCATAATTGTAAATCTACATCAAGATACTATTTGACTCAACTAGCATAAAACTTCAACTAGCATTTCAGGATATCTTTCTCCCTTTGCTCGTATTTCATTCTGAATCTTAGATACGCTTTGCAGCAGTGAATAACAGCTTAAAGAAACTTTCTTACACAGCACCAAGTAATTGGATACAAATGAACGAATATATGGCATTCTAAGCGCACATATATGGGACAGCTGGTGAAAAATGGCGAAACTTGTGCAAACTGGTTGCACATATAAATAAATCTTTCATATAGTTTGATTAATTGCACTTCGTGCTGCATTCCATGTTTGTGTATGTGAGCACCATTGTCATAGAAATTTTGGATCCTAGTTTTTTTCGTCCGGTTCTACTGGTTTACGTTGTTTTAGTTTGATTTTTGGTTATTTTTAAGGGGGTGTCAAGTTGATATATTTTATATTGAGGAAAAAAGTGAACATAATACTTTAAACGGACGCTTTTAGTGATTTTACTCAATGTTGAAGGATATTTTGTAGACATCGAAAATGTTCCCTCTTCGTTTTCTACCTAAATAAAACGTGCGTATGTATATAGAGTATGTATGCATTATCTGAGGTCTGAAAGGAACATATTTGCATTTTATCTAGTAATCTCTTTTTTTGGATAAAAGAAAGTACCCATCTTGCAATCACCTCCCTGTTTGCGTATGTTTGGTTAGCCCAGCAGAAGGCAAAGTATGGAATGGCAATACTATCGTAAAAACTGTGATCCAGTTGTTTTTTTGAAGTAGAAACTATCTATAGTAGTTAGTCCAGTTGATCCCTAAACAAAAGATCGCTCTTATATGGGGTAGTGATTCTGGGTATCAATCTCAACACTGTCTGCGAAGCCACCAGTCCAGTTTGGCTCTGGAATTGCAAAGCAACAATGAGAATACCAAACTTAAGCTGATACTAACGCCATTGAAGTGTTCGAGCAAAATTGGTAAGCTAACCATGAAGCTAATAAATATGTCTTTTATTCATGGTTGTCATAATTTACTATACAAGTCTGATCTTGGAAGCCTAGCGGAGGGTCATTGGAATAAAAGCAGAATTTATCGAGAAACGAACGAGCATGTCAACAGTGGTTTCAGCACTTCCACAGTGGAGAACAACAGTTTGAAGATGAATCACAATCAGGACGACCCAAGGAGATGACAGATGATGATACAATGATTGTAATACAGTGTGATACAGGTGATAAGCAATACAGGTGATAAGCTCATCATTGCAGAATTATTGGGGTGGATCCATTTACACAGAAGTACTACAGATTAATTGAGCCATGCGCTAGGATATGTGATAGATATAGACCGTTACTGATATAGATCGTTATTGGAGATAAAAACTGGGTTCTATCCAACAACGTGAAGCGGCGTCGGACAGTTTGCAAAAGAGGTAAATCACCAGTTTCCACTTGGCTTGGTCTCCAGGAAGGAACCAGGAAGGTCTTATTATCTGTTTGGTGAGTTATTTATTGGGAGATTCTGGAACGAATTCAAACGCTTCATAGGAACCTGTACTGTCAGCAATGTAAGTGGCTTCAACAAACAATACATGATAAGCGTCCTGCATGAGTCAGTCGTCGTGGAGTCAGCTGCAATAGTCCACACACAGCTGCACTAGCCCCGAAAAAATGAACAATGTTTGGCTGGGAAGCTGGGTTTCAACCGTGCGAGTCCTGTGACGAGCGCTACATGTTACTCGATGAAAAATAAGGCAGTACTGCAATTCAGGAATTCATTGGAAGTTTGTTTATGTGTGTCTGTATGTTGCACATTTTACATCTTGCTACACTTTAAATTAATTTCTTTAGATTCTGTTTGATATGTCAGCGCTTGGTAATATGTTGCGAAACTACAATAAGAACAAGGATTGGTAATTGTGGTACAAAAGTGCTAGTAGCATGTTATCTCTTCTAAATACAATTGAATCTTAAATTTGCGGCTATAAAGAAAAGCTGTATCCTTCAGGGATGATGTGTAGTATCTAAGAGATAACTAACAACGACTGGTTTGACGTGACTACCTTTGATTGCTCTCAGCTTGCCCTTTGGTACTTGCCTTCCCTTTTGATAATTTAATACTGCCACATGCCTGACAAGCAAAAGAAGAACAAGAAGTTGATGTTACTCAAGTAACGTTCATTTGTTCACATGTAATGATTAATTCCGACCGAAAATGATACTTAAAAGTACGGCATATGCTACTAAAGTCTATAACTTGAATGGGATCCCTTCCAAAATGCCTTAAACAATCTTTCGAAGTGCCTAGCATAAATAGCACTCGGTAATGAAGTCTAAAGAACATTAAATTCCACCACTCTGTCCGTCGCGAGCTTAGATATTTATTTCCAGCTTCAACTGTTTAATGAACTTTCTCGTTGAAATTTTACGATCCACTTTCCACCTGCCTTCAACCTAACAATACGAATTTCGCACTTGATTACAATAAAAGGATTTCAAATTCGCAATTTAATCATGAAATTCTTAAATTTATTTTACGACATTCAAGTCCCAGCACTTATTGGATTATTCACATTAGAAATGGAGTCATTCGAGAGATTTTATGACAGCTCGATCTCGGAACTCGATTCTGTATTTATATGGAGTCCAGATTCGAAAAAAAATAATAAACAAATACAAGGACGAGAGCAATAAGTTGAAAAATAAGACCCATGCTCGCTTTCACACTGTGGAGACTCGTTACCCTTTGTAAAAAGAAGAGCTCTGTTTATGTTTAATTTGTCCCGAGGATTATTGTTGAAATTAGGGACTTAAATTCCAAAATACATACAAAAGCGTTGACATTTGCTTTATCCTTGGACTAAGCAAGCAGCTTAGAGTCGATGCATATGCGAGTACCTTCATATGTACATGTTAGGAGGATTGTATGAGCGATTGCACACTGTTCGGCTACGAAGGTATTTCACGTTATTATTGCAGCCAGCGACGTACAAGAGTAAGAGAATGAAAAAAAGTGCTTTTTACACACGCGAAATGCTTTGGTAACTTCACTGGAGGAAACGTCAGAAAATAAACGGAGACGCAAGCAGAGACCTCACTGTAAAACAGCGACAGGATAGTCACGGATCAGTAGTATTTCGCGTCATTGCTTTCGAAAAGAGAATTACATAGTACTTTAAGGATTTGCTGCATAGCGTGCATGATCTAATTGGAAGGATTTATTTTCCTCTGTGCTCAAGCAAGTGCTTAATTTTAGGTGGGTTTTCAGTACAGGATGTTGAAGGAAAGCGAACCATTTTATAGTTCGATACCATCAAATTGAGTTTGCCCTGGCAACAATGGAGAAAGGTAACGTAACATTTATGTTTGATATCGATCAAAAAGTTCCATTATCAGACGCGTTAAAAATGTTCAAAACTTTCTTGGATATGAACATTTAAACGTTTGCGTGAATTAAATATAAAATTGTTTCTTCAATGGCCAAATTTGAAGTCACCTCCCAACTAAAATGTTGCCTTTGTATCAAAAAAATCCTGTTCTCATTCTTTCGAAAATTTATATATTGTATTTGACCTAATTTCTTGTCAACGTGAATTACTCATTCTATTCGCTACTTTTCTTCTTCAATTTTCAATAGTTTTTGTCGTTTCTGAACATTCTACTGGAATTCACGCTAAAATAACAAACGAAAACCATAAAACGATTAAAAGAAAAATCAAATGACTCGCCCGAGTACCATACAAATTTTTTATCTTAGAATTTGTAGCCTAACATTATTAAAGGAATTTGGTGGAAAACCCCAAGTAAATAATGAAAAACCAAGCGAAATTTCTTATTCGTTTCAGTTATTTCAAGGCAGAATTTCTGTTTGCTGTTAAAGGTGAAGCTTGTAGGTTAATAAACTTTTTCTGGTTTTATCATTTATGTAGAATAACTAGTTGGTATATTATTTAAATTTGTCTTTTTGGGTATTTTCACATATAAAATGAATTTCAAGGATATTGTTGTGAATAGAAGTGAAGTCGCTGGAGAAGTAGAATATTCTTGTATTAGCGTTGTTTGTTGAGAATATTTTAAGCAGTGATTTTGGTGTTTCTTGTACTCAAAAATGTTACGAATTTCAGTTGCTGTGATACTTTGTGGATGTTTGCTATTAGTGAAGGTAAAGTTCATTTATAAGGAAAATATGCAGAATGGACTGTTTAACTTTATTGGTTTACTACAAGCACCATATTCAAAGTTTACTCGTATACCTTCATGAAATTTCTTTAAAATTTTTGATTGTTTAAATGTTGCGGACAACTTTAGGAACACAAATGAATTAGCTTAAAAGAACGAATATCAAAAATCAAAACCCGAAAATAGGTGTTTAAGTTCCCCGAACTTAATGTGTGGATCCTTTTTTTCTCGTGAACATCCAAATGCGAACATCATTTATGCCTTAGTTTAGTGAAGTTAAAGCCTAGGAATCAAAATTCGGGAGCATAACTTCAACGTTTAAGTTTTTTTCTGTCAATTTATTTCGCGTTGTGGAATTTATTTTTATTTACTATTCTGATGTGATCCTGCTGTTATGTTGAACATATTACCTACAAAGCTAGAATCGCCTGGAACGCTTGAATACTAAGAAAAAAATTGGTCCCTGATGCGAACCTGGGCTAGCTTTATTCAATTATCGTATCCAGTGGATTTGTAACCATTTATTGACTGATTCCAATGTCTACCTTGGTTTTATGATTGCGCGTCGAATCCTAACTTTTTTTCTCAAAAATTTATTGCTACTTCATCCTTGCGCTACTGCAGTATGTAATCAACTTAATGTAGTTTTGTACTGATTTCAGAATTGGCCATAGGTTGCATTTAAGTACTGAATATCTTCCGTCTTTGATCGTTTTCAGGCTTTGTTTATCTTCCAGCCGTGGTTGTCTTTCAGCTTTCGTTAATTCCTAACCTTGGTCACGTAGCAGCCATAGTCCCCTTTTAGTATTGTCTCAACCGTCGATCAAACCTACAAAAATTTACATTTAACCTTTTCTCAAATCGATAGTTCACCTGCTTGCTTGTCTTTGATTATAAGCCACCACCTTAGTAACTGAATCAGTTCAACTGTGTCCTAAATAACAGTTTCCCAGCGCCTTCTGTTTGTTTAATTTTGTTTGATTTTTCCATTTTCTAAACAGAAATCTTTCTATATGCGTCAACGCATGATTCGTTCGTGGGTTAATTTCTCCTTTCCAAAGCTAGCATAGAGAGAGAGAGCATAACATAAATTTGATCGCTTCGCCTCAATACGAAAACTTTTCACAGGAAAGTTACCGATTTCCTCCTTTGGAAAGAAGGAAAGGAAGAGTGACAAACCTGGGATGAAGGATAAAAGAAGAGTGCCTTTTGAGACTTCAAAATATAGTTTTTTGGACTAGTTTCAAAGGATTTTCAGTATGATCGTTTTGAAATTTTTAATTTTTGTTAATTTTTCAGTTCTAAGGATTTTTTGTACGGCTGTCAGGATTGTCGAAGCACGTAGTATGATTAGTCACTCGTTTGCAGTATTCATCCATTTGAAGTTTCCAAGAAGGGCTGTTCAGTTTCGATGAAGAAGTCACCGTACTGATTATTTCATCTTTTGCAGATGAAAAATTTAATGTCGGGGTCATCCACGTTCCTCAGCAATACAAGCAGACACGAGACCATCTCAGACAATCTCAGTAATGGATTGATGGTAGAGCATGGTCTCTCTTCTTACGTGACCATCTCTTCCTAGCCAGATATTTTCGCAGTTTCAAGCAAGATGGAGATAAGTTGTACCCTTGCGTACGCCAGCACTACCAAACTGGAGATTGCTCAGTATGAGCATGCTACTGACAGAGCTCCTTTTGAAAATGTCATCCCATTGTTCTCACCCATAAAGTCGCACAGATTGCAAGACGCTTATATGGAGTCTGATCCTTGATGAGGCAGGTTACCCGGGTTAACCACGAATAAGTACCGAAGGAGAAGCTGCAGCTTCTGCTTCTTTTACAGGCTCAGCCCGTCTTTGAATGTTTCGGACTGTTCTTCGAGTTTACTACTACGCTTATCATGTTTTGCTTTGTCTTTCTCTGGGGCATTTTTCTTTGTCACAGTGGTTTTTCTGGTTTTTGTCGGACAGTGTATCCGACAGTTACCAACGAAACATCATTCGCGAAATTTATCGACCATGAATTGTCCGGCAGCTCAACCCTAAGACGTTCACCGTTAGAGATAATCCAAAGAATGGGGCCAAGAAAGAGCTCTGAGACACGCCTCCTCTTGTTACCATCATTTGAACAACTTGCTTTGTTCCGTAGAACAAGAAACGCTGCGTTAGATGCCGCTTGAGACTTTGGATCCATTTTCCTGCTGCTTGCATATGATGCACGAGCCTTTTAAGGGTAAGCTCCCATTTACCGCAACCGAAAACATTTCAACGTAAGGGACAAGAGTGACCCACAAGATGCAACTGCTCTATGTAACATACACTAGACCACGCTCACCTTTTTGTTGATAGAGTCGGTGATGGAGCAACCTACTCAGAACCTAAACTTCCGTAAAGATAGATCAAAGCAGCATGAATCAATCCAATAAGTCTTACTCAAAATAGTTTATTGAGCACATTGCGCCACAGTATCCAGACCAGAAAGTGTCATGATGCAAAAAATTCCTGACACATGGTACCAAAATGATGATATTAGCGTGACAGCTCTAAAATTGGTGGCCTATGCGATCAGGTATGAGTTAAATGTTCTGAGATAAAAGTCGGACAAAAAGTTATTGATATTTTTTCTTGACTTAAACTAAACGAAATAACTGCCTCCTGTTCCATTTTTGTGAAATATGGGCATGTCATCGATGTTTTATTGTGGTTTGACGAAAAGTGAGCGCGTGTATAAGTGACAATTTTTCAAATTTTGGCACATATTTTCAACGTGTTATTAGCGGGATAATTTTTTGGCCTCCGCAAAATCCTTGGGGCTTCCAGGCCCTACGAATCACTCGCGGTGTCACTCCCTGTTTTCTCGTAGGACATCTGAGCAGCATCTGTTGTCTGTTCGTTTATACATTATTGCCCACCATACTTGGCCTTCCATATTCTTGGTTTGTTGGCTTATATCAGATGGTCCTTTGGGAAGCGGATCTTGTGATTTTCGGTCCTTTTCTGTGACTTTTTGCTATGCGTGTGTGATCTGTTTGGGTTAGGAGGTCTTACGTCTTTTCGTTGTTCTTTTTCACATTTTTTGTAAATGCCAAGGATTTTTTCCTGTGATATTCATACGAATCTGTTTGGTAACCTAATAATAACTAAGAAGAAAATGAGATAATAGAGAAAGGTAAACTATACTATGAGGGTGACATAAAGCATTTTGAGTCTGTGTTTCGTTTTTTACTCAGTTCCTACTAAGGCAAAAAATAACAAAGTCAGCAAAGTAACTCATTTCATTATCAAGGAATGCTTGTGCCTTCTTGGAAGTGTTAAATAAAGTTCGTACATCCTCTATCGAATTAACTTTTAACAATCAACTCGCCTAAGACCAATCATATCGCACATTCTGATGTCACGTTTCAGTACGTTTACATTTCCACTAAAAATTTTTTTCAAAATTACAGGGTGAAGCGGGAAACATTGCGATTGCAAATATTGAGGACACAGCTGCAACACCTGAAATCATTGCTCCAGCACTTTTAGCACCAGCCGAACCAGATGCCACCACTTCATCTCTGCTCGCGGATGATGTCAATGTTGAAGTCAGTACTACACCTGCTACACCACCCTTGTTCGAGAATATCCTTTCAACACTTGAAGAACGTTTGACTACAACGATGGAACTGCCATTGTTGCAAGGCGAACGGGATAAGATTATGCAAAATACATTGGAAGGATTGAAACGATGCACAGAGCAATTCCAATCAAATAATCTAAAGTCACGATATCGGTTGTGTGTCGATAAACAAGTTCAGGCTGCTCTGAAAAAGGCTCGCGTTCTTGAACTTCGTGTATTGAATCCTGTCGGTTGGAATATGCAAGCGGTTAGTGAACTAGGCAGAATGTTACCCATTCCAGGTGAAATAGTCCATCGTAATATCTTAGAGATATCGAAAAAAATGCCAGGTGGTTATTTGATTTGAAATGATTTGGGTTTTTTTTTGTGGAACTGAACTCGATTTTGTGATGTGATATTATCTGTGTTGAACATTTTGAAATGTTGGTTAATAAATGAGAATATTCGTTGAAATTTAGGCGTTATCTAATAAAGAAACACGTCATGGAATATATCCTTAGTATCTAGCAGGGTTCTTGCTGGAACAGGAATCCTGTCGACTGTTTTATTTTGCTAAATAACCAGCTAACATGCGGTAAGCTTGGAAGTCCTTGGAAGTGATGTGCGTCTCACGCTTTCGGCCTTAAATAAAAGCTCATTCCAATGACTTTTTGGACTTCTTTGTGTTTATTTTAACCAAATCTTGTTCGTACCAGAGGGTGGTTTGCGCTGGGTATTAATTTAAAGCAGTTGAGACACCTCAGTTGGTATGGAAAGCTAGAGCTTCAGATAATGATTAAGTTTGTGTGTATATGTGGCACCGGGTCATAAAAAGCAAAGGATCGAATCTAACATCTACAGATTTTCTAACGAATCCTGTCAGAAACGAATACCTGGTGGCTTCTTGGTCTTGGTAATGGAGGAAGGGGACGGAGCTTCTAATGGAGAATAGTTCCTTTCGGGACTTAAATCTGGAACAGAATTGAACCTCAACATCCGGGTATAGGAACTACGGACTTCGCTATCAGATTTTAGAATGCCAGATAACTTATCAGGCCCGTGCTGTTTAAAAGCTCTTTTATCAGGCTAGTGGTCCCAGAAACGCAGTGGCTTGTTTGCGAAAATATCAATATGAGCTTGCAGACATTTGGCAAGACTGGGATAATTTCAGGTAATTGTGAGTTTGGAGCCGTGTTTAAGGTACCCAAGGAAATTAAATTAATGAGTCCAGCTCGTATGTTTCCATTCTTGACTAAAGACAAGGAAGGGAATGCGGGAGAAAGAAAAGGATGACAAAGTCTCAACGAAATGTCAAATGGGAACTACCAGAGACGCAGACCACATTCTGATTTCAATGTGGTCTCTCTTCATCATCCTTAATACTAGATCGTAAACTGCAGCTACGGACGGACAACCCCATTTGAATATGCGTCCTTGAAGTGACATAAACAGTCAAAAAGTATAATTTTCTATTTGCCCTAGCATCGAGAAGTGGGATAACTTGCATTGTGAGGTTTTTAGAGGGAATACACTACTTTGTACTACGTCATACAAAATTTTGCCAAAACATATCAAAGTGTATGCTGACGTGATGGTTTTTGAATTTTTGAATTTTTTGATTTTTGAATAATAATAATAAATTTTTGAGATGGTTTCAGAGCTGAACGATAAACACTTTTTCAATTACTTTGGTCAAACATGTGCTGATAATGTCTCGAGTGGCACGCATTGATCTCTATTAAATATTTGTTAACTTCTAGCAAGCATATTATGTATAACATAAGTTGAATATTCCCATTCTAGCAAAACTTGAATGAAACCTAGAATCGCCAGCAAACCAAAAACTACTTACTAGATCTCCGACCAACTAGAATGACTATGTTCAGCTCAATATTGCAACTCAGAATCTACAAGAAAAAACGTGCCATAAGCGTTTAAAAAAAAAATAGTCGATGGCTAATTTTTGTACAATGCAGTGTAGCGGTGATAGAATCCTTGATAGGTGAGTGATGATGGAGGACAATTAATTCCTTGCTTGCACGAAATATTATTTTGTTTATGAATGTATTTGAATTTGATAGGATTTACCAATTTTTATTCTAAAGTTTTCTTCAAATAGTTGATGCTCACATTGCTGACATATTCTCACCTTAGCATTCGATTTGTATTCATATTATTTTTTCAATGGCCAAAATAACACTCAATAGTGACTAATACTTCTTCGGGTGCATGGAAACTTATTTACTCCCTTGCACAGCTGGAGGCAGTGTTTAAAAATATATTTCATAGGCAAATTCGGATAGCGTGTAACGATTATGCGAAGGTATGCCTGTCGTAAAGATATATTTAAAAATAGGGGACTGAGACAAGACCCCTGGGGCACAACGGCTGGTATATTTGGACAAGTAGGTAAGGTGTCTAGTATCTTGACCGAACATTTAGTTCATTCAGGAAGGAGTCAATGATATTTACTTAGCAATCCAGGAAATCTGGTTAGGTCAGTTTAAAGACGTGACCAGAACCTAATGTGTTTCAATATCTGTCGAAATCAACCTTTAAGACATTTTTCCTTAAGTGATCTTTTAATGAGTTGTTCTTTTTACTGTCTTATAAAAGATATGTCAGTCATTAATTGGAAGCTAGTGGCTATATCCATAGTTAGTGGGTACTGTTCTGGTAATTCCTCTCGAATTTTTGTCTCCGAATCTAATGCAGCATTAAAACGTTTATCAAAACTTCTTCCGAATCGAATATCTAATTCACTTCAGTGCAATGGCCTGCTGTAAAATAAAATGATGGAGTAAAACAACGGGAAGGAACATTCGATTTGTCACACCTTTATCCTGTGAGCAGGAACAAATTTTCGTGTGAGGCCTTCACCGTCTGAGGGATTGCGTTAACCTAAATGTGTTTTTAATTTGTCCTTAACAGCACAATAATCCGAAATAGGAAGTTATTTTTCCGCTAAAACAAACCACAGACACAACTAACCGATCTGTTTCCATTTTTATAGATACCTTAATCAGCTCCGAACACAACTTTTCCATTATAAAAGGTTCTTAATCTCTTTCAACACTCTTCGTCTTAGCCGGCGTCTTTTTCTCAGGCAAAGTTCGATGAATGTATCTGACTCTTCTTCTAAAACATTTATACATAGATACACTCGCATACATATGTTGTATTTGTGAAAATGGAGTGCAACGAATAAATTTTTGCCATTCCCTTTCTACAGGAAAAACTTTCCCGTTGGAAAATTTTCATCGTTATGCTGACATTAGGAATAATTTTCACGATGCGGTTTTGCCTCTTTAAAGAGCCTCCGGGGACATTTTAAGGAACGTACCGCCATTATTTCTGTCTTGACCTTTTTCCGGCTTAAAGCTTAGTGGGTCAACACACGTAGAAATTGTTTGGAAACCTTGAGATGGCAAACTTTCAAGTACATTCTTTGGATATTCCTTAAAGAAACAAATACTTGAGAGCGGGAAGATTTTACAAATGGTCCCTTTTGCCTTCTATTTCAATCAGATGAACGTAACGCAACACGGCCGAAATGATGTTAAATTGTGTGTGTATCCTTTCACGTACCAAAGAATGGAGTGGAAATTGACGTCGAAGGTCAGTTTGGTGGTGGTTTTCGAGGTATTCCAATACTTTTCTGACGCGTTTGCCGCCAGTTGAAACTATTCGCAATGCCAAAGGTCAGAGATTGAAATTTGGTTGGTATGATAATATCTTAGAATTCAGGTCTCTGTCAACCCTTTTGCCGTCCTTTTGATTGCGAAATTTTTTTTTTATTCATTTTTCGAAGAACATTTTCGGTCTCTCATTGAGCGTTGTAAAGAGGACTTGCCGTCGATTTATCTCCATCTGTTCCCTCGTGAGTGTAATATGCGAAATTTCCTTTAAAATGCCCAGCACGAGTAAATATGCATACATTTACATATGCGTCCTCATCCCTGCCTATATTACGTCGTCAGTGCGCACGGATGTGATATTATACAATGTATTTCGTATTTTAAGGATAAAATGAAAGGCTTTCGGAACAGCTTAAAAGTGAAATTGAAATAAATGCGCAGTCCCGGGAGAAATTAGGAAGTTTGTGTCTTTAAATCCCAAGTGAAATTTTATTAAATTTTTCGGTTTTTCCCGAATATACTTTTCAATCACAATTTCATTTGTGTGCGGGGAGTGTGTAGTATTGCACGAATTTCTTGTTCTATGTTTAGAGATGTTTACGTTTGAGTCCAGCGAAAAGTTTGATACAAAAAGGATGTCATGCGAAATGATTGAATTATTTTTTAATAAAACTTTGTCAGTTATTATCGCATATGAAATTTGAAGAACAAAAAAAAAGGAGAATTATGATGACTTGAAGGAATAATGATGATGGAAGTATGGTAATGTGGAATATGTTTGCTTATGTGGTGTTCTGAGACGTCTTGTAGGGCTGGGTGCGAGTGTTGGGAAATTGGAAAACTTTCAAGAATAATCATTTATTAAGTTGATTTGTAATGCAAATAATGAAGAACAAGGAAGGATTGTTACACTGTGTAGAAAGTCAAAGCAAATCTTCCATTACA
Organism: Stratiomys singularior; assembly: GCA_954870665.1. Classification (NCBI taxonomy): domain Eukaryota; kingdom Metazoa; phylum Arthropoda; class Insecta; order Diptera; family Stratiomyidae; genus Stratiomys; species Stratiomys singularior. The sequence goes on from OX940877.1 coordinate 7,731,932, forward strand.
CATAATGTAAACAAAATGAATTTCAAATAAGCTAGTGCAGAAAGGATTGACGTGAGGGTATGCATATCACGGCATGCAAGAAAACAGAACAAGTATAAATGATTTACTTTACTCTTTTGGGCGAATTTACGTTATTGTTTAAATGTTTGCCGTTTGGAAAAGTTCCACATTCCAGTTTGTAAATTTGGGCCATATTGCAGCCTAAGTTTAAAGCTGAGCAAATCTAAAATTGCAGAGATTTTAAACACCCCAAAATTAAATAAGTTAATCTTGGTTCGTAAGGAGCACATAATCAAAAACGAGCAGAACAAGCACGAGGAAGGAAAAAAAGTCAATCCCCGGAAAATGTATTCAATCTGTACGAAAGTCAAAGAAAAGTGCTAGAATCCGGAATCTCAGAAATATAAATACAAGTATTTGGATGAAATTTTGAAAAGGAAATAAATGCATCTAAGCATTAGAAGGTAAGATTCGGTGTGACTCCAAAAATAACCGACGTGTACCAAAACTCTACGACTTTTCAATAAGTCCACATGACAGGATTGGATCGATTCATCAACTTTTTATCCACGGCGAAAAAGTTGAAGAATTTTGAAGAAGTTGAAGAAAAAAGAATCGATCAACAATGCTAAATACAAGGAAAACAAGCGTAGTACGGGTGATACCTAAACAATCGTATGATGGAAAGGTTCTTGTAGTTGTGTTTTGGTCCAAACCTACATTGTTGATAATGAAAACTGTATGATTCACCAATAATTGGACTTGGGACTGAGTTTACGATGGATAAAACCAAACGGAACGGCTGCTGGTTGGAAAGTAATGTCAATTTCCTTTCAATTTTAAAAAAAAATTAAACAAAAATTGAAACAAGGATCTCTAAGGTCAAGGTATTTTAGTAGGTTTCGGGACTGAATCCTCGAACAAGGTCACTTGGATGTGGTCCACAATCCTACAAATCGTTAGCGCATTCAAGAAAATGCTGATTCTGAAAGTTTTTGTTTCAGCCTTTTATCCAATGGCATCACTGGAGATATAAGACTTTGAATCCCCTGCAAATGTTGCTGAGTCAAATGGTTTTTCAGCATGCCTTCCCCAGTCAGCATCTTAAGCATAAGGTTCAGATAAACACTACTAATGTCGCAATCGCAGCTACCGACGCTACATACCTTCTTGGTATGAAATATATCAACATTGGCTCAAAATTCTCGTCCTTGCGCAGTAAATGAGATAACTTCCTTTTAAACAGATTTCAATAAAGTGCAAGGAAAGATTGAAAGGACTTCAATAAAATGCAAAGAAACTAATCGAAGCAGACTATGCTTCAAATGTGGAACTCCTGGCTGCAATATGATGTAAGCAACAGATGAGATAAATATCCTGAAGATTTGGTTCATGCTCTCAAATCTGAAAAGTGGTTACGGTTCAAAGAGGCGCACTAAGTACGCCCAAAAACTGGATGGCTCTCGCGTCTTCCAAGTCAATTTGCACCGGAACACGACAGTCTAGAATATTCTTGACCAGATGAAAAGAGAGGAGTCATCTAGCCTGCTGGTAATTTGTATGATCCTGTGACAAATTTGCTAGTGTCACCACCTGGTTGCTGGAAACCGAGTCAAGTTCCGAGCCACGTCAAAGGGGACGGGTTTGTGCTGATCTGGTATTCAAAAAACGAAATTTTTGAGTGTCATTCTTACGGGTTAGAAGCAAATGACATTCTTCCCTGACCAGGGAGGAAGGACCTAGCTAGCTATGACAAGCTAATTCAAGCATCGAATCGTGGATTGAATGTTTCAACCCGATTTCACATGGAAAATTATCTTAGATGTGGTGGCAAAAATTGAGAATATTGTCGTGAAAAAAGGCAACACACCCACCAACTTTTCGTCAGAAATGTTGCGTGCAAGCCGTGATTCCTTTGTATGTTTGATTCAGAAATGGTAGTTGATGAAGGAATACTTGGTATACGAGCACCTATACATTGCAGCCGCAAGAAGGTAGCGTCCATCTCGACAGACTGTGACCCGAAATCCCCCCCTTGTTGAGAAATTGACGTCAAGGAACACACCAGACTATTTTGCTAAGGGATGAACCATGCTGGAAACCTGTATAAATAGGAACTAAAGGAATTGAAGCTTTTTAAGGAATCACTATATCTCTATGCTACTATGCTATTCCTGCCACGGTTGATAAATAAAGTAAAGCGAATCTTGTGCTAATCAGTGAAGAAAATGCTAAACGCTACAATCAGTCCACGGCTCGGTTGTTAACAGCATACGAGTATAGTTTGCAGTTTGTGCTTTGCTATTGGCTAAGTTTCATTCTTTTGAGATGTGCCCAGTCTACTGAAGACAATCATAATCATTGGAGATGCTATCAAGTCTTATGTGATCTAAGTCTGTCTAATCTGGTCTGCCAAACTGTGGTGAGGTGTTCTCAGGTTTCCTCTACTTCGCGCCAAATTCGGCTGGATCATCGTCTTGGATGCTTTTTTTGGCAACTTGCCCCGCAAGGTTATGGCCTGTAAGCGATACTATAAAGGTCTTTGATGATTTTCCAGAAGTTTCACAGGAGCTATTAGCCGTTTTTGTTTGAGAAGAGGCTCGATAAATTGGCTTATCCTTATGTAATTTTTTTCGAGCCAATCTTATCTCCCTTTGTAGAATTTTGTCAAATTTCAGGTATTTGCGGTATTCCGTATTGTTAGAGGTTGTCAATTCTATATCCTCTGCTTCAGCATTTCTAGTCCTTAAACTGAGCCTATAGTTTAAATCATGCGCGAATTTTAAAAGATAAGATTGTTGAATGTGGGAAATTATAAGTTTTTCAGTATTTCAGAACTCTCAAAATTTTATAAGCAAACTATGCGAAAAAATCTTTCTTTCACCTCCTTACTAACTTTTTTTTTCAATCATTTTTTCTCGATTTTAAAATCGAAATTATAATTTGCGAATGTTCTTCAGTAGTTTCGGTCGGCTTGCATTCAAAATTATGCAATTCCGTAATCGCGCAGCAAACAATTGAATACAGAAACGTAATCGTTTGGTGGATGCTTCAGGAAATTGAGTGTACAAAAAGGATTTGTTTTTGAAAGAGCGTCGTTTGTCAATCTGCTGGATCTAGTATGATAACAATCGTTTGTAGTACTCAAATGCTTACAAACAAACGAACTCTAGGAAGAGAGCTTTCTTTGAATTCAATTTGGTGTGGATCAAATCGGAGGACCTCAAACAATTTCTGGAAATCGCAGCAGCCAACAGGTAATTTTCCTGGGTCATGATGGCTTATGATTGATTTTGAGTAAAATTTGTTGTGTCAGTAGATGATAATTGTAGAAGTTTCACGGTGGGAAACATTTGACATGGTTTAGCGACTTTCAATCAGTTAGATGTCCTGTTTCCCGATTTCAATGCGCTTACTTGTAACTTTGATTGAGTGTGCAGCAAATAAACTCTTAGTAGCGATCCCAGATATGCTGGGACCTAATTAAGCAAAGTGTAATTGATGTTTGTTGCAATCCTACTTTTAAGCTCCTTGCAATTTCGAATTGACATTTTTCGGGACAGCTTAAAAAGTCAAAAGTGGTATAAATAAATCATTTCGAAATTGCAATTGATAATAAAAAGTTATCTCATGTAAAATAAATGGGGTTTCAAATAGTAATTCAATTTAATTGGATTCTCTATTAATTCGACTAATGGGGGCTTTTGTTTTTGCGAAAAAATCATGACTTCACCAATATCAAATATTTGTATTTCTACTCTTACACAATGATTGCTTTCCGCAAATGGCGCGTTTTTGAGAAAGATTTAATAACAATACTAAAATGGCAGTATCGTTGGTGGTTACTCATATCGAGGTTCGTATATGTGCGATATGTGTTGGAACGTTTGAACATTTCTGTGTTTGTATTTCGTTCCGCCATTGAGAGGATTATTAGTTCAGGATATCGTATAATTCATTTTTATTTTATGATCGATGTCACAAATGTTGTTTGCCTGCCAAGCATAGAAATGCTTGTCCCTTTCTTCCATTTAAGCGATGTTTAGGGAAGCTTGGATGGGATTACATGAATTATTTGTTCCTTTGTTCGAAATGAAATTTCACATGTTTTATAGATATATGCGAATAGCTGGATATCCTGGTGAATGCATGGGGATATATGATGTAGTATAAACATGCGCGAAGAGAATAAATTTTATGTTTGTAATGAGCAATTTGATGGTTTGATTTATGTGATGAAATGATGTTATTTGAAATGAATTCAGGACTTTTATAGGAGTTGTATGATTCGTTTCGAGTTGATTGTAAAGTTGTTCCTTTCATCGAGTATTAGAATGTATTTTCAGTTTGTATGTGAGTTCATGTAAAGTTTATTATATGATTTGAAGCGATTCAAATTGAAATGATATTATGAATTGCATACAATTTATTATCAAAATTTGTTTTTCGCATACAAGGTTGGTTTATTGCATAGGAGATAACATGGCTTATTTGATTGCAACCAGAATGCTTTTACATTTATCTGGTTGCAGTTAACGTGGAACGACAACTTTTTGGAGTGTTTGGGTGTATGATGCTCCAAACGGTTTTTATCCATATCTCCATCCATTGACCGATAGATGGATATATGGAAAAATATAACTCCAATCACTTTATTCGAATTTCAAGACTTCTATTTTCATCAATTAAAAACGATCAGTACTTCCTGGGTTTTCCCAGTGGTTGTCACCTCTTAGTCTTACCTTCGAATACATTCCCCTAGATGACAGAGCACTGCATTAAGCTAATCCATTGCATCGGTTACATAATTGCAATTGCAAGAGTATGACAAGGTTATTATCGTCTGCTGAAGCTGCATCTTGGTTCAATTCAAAGAGCAATGTACCTCTCGCACAAGGGGAAGTTTTCTCATGACATGATGACAGTTGATGAGAAACTGACAGCTGTGATGTCAGTCAACATTCCTACTGTAGTGCCATCTTTCTGTCAATTATATCGGTTAGTTGATTGTTTGTTTGAACTTTATTTTAACTTTATTTTGACCACATGGACTAGTTCTGCGGAGATTCAAATTCAAGCATGGTTTGTTGCAGTATATTCTGAAAGATACTACTCTGCTTGATTATAGTTAACGAAATGTTGAAACTTAATTTCAGCCACGAAATTTTGCAATTTTAACTCCCAGCATTTGTTTGGAATTTCCTTGGCCGTGAAAAGTTGGCCAGGAAACTCACTGCTTAACTTTTCCGCTAGAACCAAATGATATTTTCGACGCAAATGGTGACTTTGCGTTCTAGGCTGCAAAAAAAATTAGACTTTTCTAGCCTGATAAATAGTACTGGCATGTATATGTATTTTCACACTTACATTGGGCTATTTTCTGTGGATAGAAGCTACCATTGCTTAGAAACACTTCTATGAAATTAGATTTGTTGCTACCATATTTTAAGAGTTTTACTGGAATTTCAACTCTCAATCAATCTACACCACACTTTGGTATCTTTCTGGTTTTGCCTGGTGAAATTTAAATTGGTGGGCAGATATAAGTATTGTGCGCAGATATAAGTTGTCAGTGTGTGCGTGATTTTGGGACCGTAGCCTCCTTTAATTCTTTCTTGATCCTAGATTGATAATCGTCCCAAGAATCTCTCCTATTTTTTTGCATGTCTTTTCCGCAATAAGCTTTAACGTTTTTTGTGGATATGCTTCCTTGTCGGCTAATACTGTTTTGTTTTCCATGCCTGGCTTTGTTATCAGAACGTTGTTCGTTTCCAGTAGCTTTTTAGGACTTTTTTATGTTGTTAGTTCCATGTGTTATTCCTTCTTGGAGTTGATTTACTTTTCAATCATTCATACGCGCTTCTACTCGGCTTGGTTTTGTTTTTTGTCTAGGGGCACTGATTTAGCAACTTCAGCGTCCACACTGTTACTTTCGTTTAATTTGTTCTAGATGGTTTGTTTTGGAAGTTTTGTTTGAGAACTTTTTGCTAGTATTTTGGTATCTGTTTTTTAATTATCCTTTAATTCAAATTACGGAATCTTTCCTATCCGATTCCTGCCTGTATCACAGGATACCTAGTTGTTTGGACCTAAAATTAGGGACACAACGCAGGACGAAACCACACAATTAAGATGACATAAAGCCGAAATGCTCATGTGAATTATCCAAGGAAACAGTCGGGAAACGACAGAATTGCTTGGAGAACAAAAATAACATTTCTATCCCTGTCTAACAAAACAAGGAGTATAAGATGTAAAAAAATGACTATAGGATGGAATGTCTTACAAAAATGTCTAATAATACTGAGACTGTAATGAGATTGAGGGTTTTTTTTTAAGTTTCCGTAACACAAATTCTGGATCCTGTTGTTATAGTCTGAGAAAGAACTGCCTTTCTTGTCCTTGTTGGTATGATCCTGGGCTGGTGTTCATGATTCAAGCATTTAACCGTCTTATACACTATTCTTGTGATGTTGTTGGGTTCATTTATTATTATGTTTTTAATTTTTTTACCTCAAACATTTGTGGTTTTCCTTTCACATCTAAGTATCTTGACTGTAACCTATTGGCGGTTCTCGTATATTGCACTTTTCGTTGTGGTATTTCTATTGACGTAGTTGATATACGCCTGATTTTTCTGCTGTAATCTGTATGTCCTGGCATTCGGCTTCGCTGTAGCGTTGAAGTACCTACTACTGCAAATTTTGTGCCAAAAGTTTTGAAAACACATCTAATTGATATATTGACGTCGCAAACCTCAGTGGTTAGTGCTTGAGAGGATTCGTCTTACAAACATAAGTTAAGATTTTTCTTAAACTTTTTAAAGTCGATTCAATTGAAAATGCAGCTCAACTTTGTTGCTGTATCAATGTTTAGAAGTTGAAACGTATCCCGCGTCACGGCTGAAATCAAATTCCCACTCTAAATTACATCGTGAATGCGAAAGGATTTCTTTTGTTGTTTCCATTTCATGTTCGTTCGCCCACCCTTTGAAAGTTTCTAACTTATTAACAATTATGGTTTGTGGGTAATTGTCAGTAAAACTGACGCCAGTACAGTGGTAATTTGAGATACGTGCACACATATACTAAATTCAACATCGAGTCTTGGCAAAACTTCGTTATCCAAGAGAAACTCTTATCCGGGAAAATATCCTTGGGGAAATTCACATGAAAAATCAAGGAACCAAGAATCGCATACATGTCTCGTTGACACAATTGTCTAATAAAGCGAAGAATCAAGTCGCTCGCACATTCATGCTTAACTCGAAAACACTTTGCGAATTTCCACCAAGCCGGAAAATCACGCAAAACGTTCTAGAGATGTTAGTAGTGCTGTTTGTGCGCGCTATGCTTGTAAATGAGAAAATTCAATTTCACAAAATACTTGTACGCTTGGCGAATGGATAAAAGTTTTATATGTTCAAGGAGCAAACGTCCAAAGAGAGAAGATTGAAACGAATGAAGCGAAGGAGTCTTGGTTCATTTTTTTTGGTTCTTTGTCCGCCCGGAACAATGAGTGTTATGACACATTCCGCTGCTAAGTATTAGTTTAAGGAAAAGAGGTGGAACTGTGCATCTGGAGGTTCAATTCAAGGAAGAGACTTTTGTTTGAGATGCGAAAAGTTTTGGCAGACATACTGATACAATGCAATTTTACTGAAGTTGTGCTTGAATATGCTGAATGTTATGTAAGGACTGAATTTTCAACGCCTTGTTCAGCTCTTCGGCAACGACTTATCGGTGATTGGGAGTCAAAAAAGCCAGGTTCCGATATTCTTCTGTTTTAGTTTAAGTCAACATAGATTGCTTCCTTAATTCGTTGCGCACAAGCGCAATGTACCATCGAAGTTCCTCCTGTATCTTAGCCGTGGATAAAACCAACTTCGAAGTTAGTAGAAAGTGTATGTTGGAATAAGAATTGGTGTCCACTCAGCAACCACTGTCGAGGATATCGTAAAAACTTAGTTGAATGATATTTGCCGGTCTGCATTCAATTTGAACACGCGTTCAGATATTCAAAATTGGGATTTTCTGAAAAAAAAACCCACGTCTAAAAATCATCTCCTTCAGTGAAGCCGATGCATGTTGATAATATTCATCATATTTTTCATTGTCGAGAGTTCTCCGCAAAAGTAATAGACGTCACGAAACTTTTCCTTGACAGTTTACATCCTTAACCGCAACTGAAGTCTGTAGAATTCACGTACATTGGCGCTTGGTGCTTCCTATTCGGTTACCCAAGAGGGTTCCTTCCTTTCGTTTTGGTTGTTTGATTTTCTTTTTGTGCAACTTCACTCTGTTTTACACGTTACACGTGTTGAACTAGAATAAAAGAAATAAATGCGCAGACAATGTTACAACACCACTACGCCACAATCAACATCGGGAAAAGAAAAAGGATATCCTTTACTTCGGAGAATAATAAGAGAAAGTATTCAAAACCTATTTGTAAGCGAATTACACATGAAGAGTTTTACATTAGTATACGAAGATGCTTGGAAAAGTTTTCAAGACAACTTCGAATTGGTTGTGAGGCGGGTGGAGGGGGTTGGTTGAAATGAAGAAAGTTACATAAATACGAGCTTTCCGTATTTGTATGCGAGTGTATATTGCGTTTTGCAAAAGGAAGAAATCGCTGTAGAAAAAATGAGAAAGTAACTTCTAACTTAATAAGTCACTGCCAAGCACGCTGTGCTTTTGTTGTGTGTGGTCATAGGAAGAAGACAAGGATCGGATGCACAGCACAGCTGATTTCGTTGTTAAGGATCCCGAGTGAAAACATGAAAAGTTCACTGAAAGTTCAACAATCATTACCGATGCATTTGTCTGCAAAGGATGCTTCACATTGCCGTGGACGTGTTGGGGGAGGAAGGGAGTGGAGTGGTCCCATTTTGTATTTCATTATGTCGCAAGGAGCCATACATTGTTGAAAATAGTTAGGCATAACTCAGACCAAGTAGAAGCAATTCTATTTACCGAAATTTCAATTGCCTGTGAAACGATTGAGCTGTAGAGTTTCAAATAGTTCAATTATTTATAATGCGGTGACATAATTTCAAAATCACTTTGATGAAAGGTCCGCAGAAATGCAATGAATCCAGTCCATCCTATCTGGAGTCTGTTGTTGTCATCGTCATCGCCACGTGTTTTGTTCGGCGTCAATATTATCGAGTCCTTTACGACAGCTTACAATAGCAATATCATAAAGATTCGTTGCGCTCTCATCCACAAAATATCAATTTCACTATCGTAAAATGTAGATTTGATTATGCTGTGGCTATAGAGCGGTTTGACTAGGCTCCTCGATAGTTTCCCGCTCATTCATTCAACCATTCAATAAATCGACAAACTCTACTATGCCCCCATAAACTTTCTTTCAGGCCAGCGTCAGCATTGAGGTCCTGTTGATTCGTGGGAGCTAAGCCATCAAAAATTTATTGCTGTATAAACTTGAGTTTGCCATGTGCGTGTATATATTCTCATTCGCAGGCATATATGTATGTGGAATGCGGAAAGTTATCCTTTATCAAATGCTTCGACCTCCCAAATATTCCTTTTATGATTTTGTCCTGTAATTAATGTGCACTGACTCTGAACTTGCCCTCGGCAAACAGAAAGTCAATGTCGAGGACGATGACTTGGCATAGTATGGTGTGGTATGATATGGCAGGATATGGTGTGGTGTGGTCTTGCATGACTCGATACTACTATTCGACATAGGCAAATGTTTTATCTAAAAGCGAATAGCATGGGGCTAACGATAATTGGAACGCATATTTATTTCCGTTACGTTTTGGCATTTTGATTGAGTATGGGTGATAAATTAATGAAATGTGGATTCTAATAATTTTATGAATTCGCAGGACGAACAGTGGGCAAGAAAGAGAGAGAGTGAGAGAAAGTCAGCCTGAGGGTTGATTTGAATGTTTGTCGTAATTGGTGAAATTACTGCAGAGTGAAGGAAGTATGGATGGAATAAAGCTATCAAAGAGCATCGGACTGAGGACATATTTGATCAATAATCATAAGAAAACTTTCAGTGGAAATTATTACCGTGTACATAATATACGTTGGTAAGGACCATAATAAATATAAATTGGATGCGAAGGATGCTTCTGAAAGTAAATGTAAGCTTTCAGCATCGTATTCTTTTAGTGAAAGAAATATATGAAAAAAGGAGCAAAAAAGGATCAACAAAGGATCAAAAAAATCGCAAATGCCAATAATTTGCCACAAAATCAACCAATTTCAATGGAAATTTGTTCAAATAAATTGATGTTTCATCGTAAAACCCTGAGCTACTCTACACATAGTTCTAGACTCCTGAAAAATGTAGGAATCAAGGTGATTTTTTTGTAATACAAAGTAATTTTTGGTGTTACCTGAAGTGCAAAAATAAAAATAAATAAAAAATACGTAAATTCTTTGTACTTTGTTATTTTTGGGAAATTTGCTATCTACAGTGTGGTGCAAAAGTTTTTGACCATCGTTTGCTAGGTATGAAATTTGACAGTAAGAGATTGGTTTGATATTATAATTCTCTTATAAACTACACACATTCGGTAATATAATAAATAATAGGTATGTCCTGTTTTGTTTCCTTTAAACTTTGAAAGTAGTTTCTAGAGATTTTCAGATAAATTCTTTAGTAGTCTGCAAAAATGGCGGCCCACTGAATTTGTACTGGTCGAATCAGTTGCTGCTTATGTTATGGTTCGAGATAGCGAAAGACACTCTCCTTTACTTAGGATCACACATTTTCGATGGAGTTTAAATCAAGAGAATTACGAGGCCAATCACACGTTAGTAAAGTTGTTACAAGAGTATGTGCCTTGGCGCCATCTTGAATTAAGATCATCGCTTTACCGCCTCTGAATTATTGGTGATTACTAAGTCATTGCACAAAAACAGGGAGAATATTTTTCTGTAATATCCATCACCAACAGAAACTTTTTGCTAAATTAAGTGAACTTGGCTTTTTCGCGACAGCTCACTACGCCAGCTTCAATGATTTTTAAGGTCGGATTCCATAGTTTATTTTGCGGAAGTACTGCTGGTTCTCACTGTCTTATCGAGCCAATCGACAAAGGGTACAAGATTCAGTTGAATCCTTTTTACGACCCATCTTTTTGCACGCCGCCTTTTACCACGGGTAGGGTCATCAGCAAATCCGAGGTTTCGAGTATTTTGGTAGAAATTTAGCCAATCTCGAACGTTATTCACGGACAGTGGTGGTTTCTTGCGTTGTCTACAGGCTTGTCAACCCCAGTTGGGGCACTGATTATGCTGATTATCTCGACAAGTTTTAAATGGCCTCCAGACTGCTGTTTAGACATTAGTCTGCGTCCCCACTCCTAGTCCATTTTCAACCAATGTTCAAATTTTCCTTTCTGCTTCTCTTGGAACAACTGATGGCTGGCCAATTCTTAGCATATCTTCCACGTATTCTTCATTGGTATTCCACTATTTTTTCATAATTTTCTTGCTGACCCGAAGTATTCTGTCTGTGTCGCTTCATCTGTTTCCCTGTCGATGCATGTGTTGACTAACAAATTGTGGTTGAATTTGATGAGTTAAGATTATCACCGCAAATATCACATATCAATTCAATCCGTTAAGGGTTCTCGATAGTTTTAGGTTTACAGAAATGGTCATTTAAACTAAGGTCCTTGCATGAATTTACTATTTTCACATCAAATAACCAAGTCAGAATGAACATATTTAGACTTTCAAACGTCTTTCCACCGTACAGAGTTTGCATATTCTAGTGAAACGGTAGTGCGTAAAGGGTAGTTTCAACCAGTACTTAGTTGGCATTTAACTTTAATCGTTATGGTTTTACCATGTAAAATGGATTCGACCAAATAATTTTTCATGAAACTTAGAAAAATGTAAACTCAAATACTCAGAATAATACCCAACCAACCTCAATCATTGATCTTCATAAGCTGCATCCATTCCTAGAAACGCTCAATTCGAAGTCTCACATGAAAGGACTCTAATGAGTCGCATATTGTGAATGAAGCTCCAGAACTTTCCTTATGGTTGACAATAAGCTTCATCCCGAAGTAAAAAGATATTGAAATGAAACCACAAAAATTACTTCTGAATTAAAATGCTCTCTGTAATGGCAGCTGTGTTTCAAAGGAATTGCTACTGGGTTGCTTTGTATTCCCATCTAATAGAGTGAATTGCTCGTTCTTCTACGATTCTGTGACAAAGACGAAATAGACATTATTTTTTATTGCGTATACATAAGGCCATAGCCCAGCAATTCAATCCCCATGGCTTACTTGGGTATAAGGATTATCTAAACGAACCAAAACTATTTTAAAACATAGTGCAAAGAGATGCATTTGCGGGTATTCTGCGTCATTATGATGTGAGTAATACAACATCAGATAGTCAAATATTAAGTTTGTCTCATCAAAGACTTTGTTCTTTCCTGGCTTTAAGTGCAGTAGGGAGTATCTGTCGTTGTACAAACTGCACAACTTTTATAGCACATTTCGGGAGTTCTATGAAACAAATGACTCCTTGCACTAAATACAAATGAGTCCCAAGCAACAACGATAGTTGCAATAAAAGCTAATGGAGCAATATAGTGAGATAATATATTCTCAAGTAACCATTACAACGTTCTCACCATGCAGCTGAAGTAGCAGTTGATACAGGTATGGAAAGTCTATCGTCCTTTCGCTTAAGATCTATAGATACAAAATTTCATTTGCACATAATTGAAATATATGAAACTCGCTACGAAATGAAGATTAATTGAGCAGACACAAGTAGGGAAAATAAGCAGCCAAGACAAATACGGTTGAAAAGTGCATGAAAAAGTGATGGTACTATGTGTGGTAAAATCAATAGCTGGAAAAGTCGAAAAAAAGAGAGAAAGAATGAAAGAGAAAGAGAGAATGCCACGTGGAAATGCTTCACACTGTTAGATCATAGGAAATACATTTTGACATATAAATTTCGGTCGTAAACATTCTTTCACGCTCAATCCTGCCTGTCAATATTTTTGTCAGAGGATTGAGATACACGGAATGTTATTTGGAGTTCGGGAGATCAGTACTGAACGAAATTACGAAGAGGTTCGCTCACAGCCTCAAAACTTTATTGTCGATATGAGCAATACCAAATCAAAGTGCTGGGCCAAACATTTTACTAAGTCCAGGATGGAAATGAGAAGAACCAAAAAAAAAACTTTTCTGCAAATCAAATCCTGCCTGCAATATATCTCCCCCCCCAAAAAAAAACTTACATTTCACAACCCGCTTAAGGGAATCAAAATAGGCTGAAGAATGCTTCGCAGGATAAAGGGTGCTTTTGTTTTGGAGGGATAGAACTTTAATCTGGCAGCGCTTTCTAATGCTACGCATTGTGTCACAGCTGTTATGCGTTTTATAATTAGTTTTGTTTGACATTCTTCATGAATGGTTGCCGCCTGAGCATCGTCTGCAAATTGTGCAAATTTATTTACAAAAAAAAAAAACAGTTCTGTTTGAAAAACTCATTGCGAACTCCATCAATTTTATGGTCGACATATTGTTCCATAGGAATAATTAATTTGATTAACCACGGAACGTTTCCGCGCCACGTTTGCTCTCACTGATAATATGCATCCAACCAGTAGTCGTACAGTGGGTAATGCAGAAACCATAACAGCTGTAGAGCGTAGTATCGATGAAGACCCAAGTGAGTCCATTCGACGTCGTGCTCAAAAAATAAACCTGTACCATTTGAAGTGATGAACAATCACGAGCGGTTGTCCAAGCACCGTTACATCCGATGAAATACACTGTTTGGTTTACTTTATGGACCGGTGCAATCATTGATACATAATTTCTTTCAAAAATGCTGGTGGGAATAACATTACAGTCAATGATGACCGTCAGACAGCCATGATTAATGACTTTTCCGTTCCGGAACTGACTCGCTGTCAGGTATGGGTCTCTGGTTTCAACAGGATGTCGTGACATGTCAAACAGCTCGTGCTACCATCGACTCATTGAAGAAAGCATTTGATGGGCGCATAATTTATCGTTTTAAACCTGTGACCTGGCCTTATGCATAATAAAAAACACTTTCCACATCCTGTGACGTGAGCCAAGTCTTTAACCTGCAATTGCTTTGACTTATACAAGGTTGTAACATGCTGTATACGCCCATCAGCACCTATTTGGTCAGGATTCCTATTTTCAAAATTCAGCACAATTTTCCTCACGATTTCCATTTTCATAATTCAGCACTATTTTGTTCATGATTGCTATTCTCGTAATTTAGCAAGCACTTCACTCTGATCCTTTTCGATCTGAGGAAATGTGGGTGAGAAATAAGTACGATCATGAAATTTGCAGCAGGTTGTGACTCACTATCCGGCTGATTTTCCCCTCGTCCTGAAGTTTCACACTATCTTTTACTGAAAATTTGTCACGAATGTACACCTTGAAACTGCTTGCTTAGTAGTGGCATGGTCTCTTCTATTTCTTCGAAATGATCTCTTCTACTTCCTCGGCTTCTGTGGCACACAGAATATATCTTAGTCGGGAAGATGTCTTTGGCTGCAGAGCCTTGATTTCTATTTTCAAACGGAGCAGATCCTTGCGTGTAAGATATGTGCATGAAAAGTCCTCGAACCAGTCCAAAGCTTGAGAGTGCCTATAAAAAGACCCGGACACCCCCATTTGATTTTCCCATATTGAGAAAATTAATGGAAGATTCCTATCGTTTTGATTGGTCCTTTAGCAGGGGGAGCGTTTTGGTGGAGTACTCAAAAACAAATCATGCGTGACTACAAATAGGCCTTGAATTTTGCAGCAGGCGCTATTATCCTTCTGTGCAAGGCGCAATGGTTAATAAATCGAAAAGATTACATTGACCCAATGGTGCTCTAAAATTTTAAAAGACATCTAATCATCCTGCGATTGAACATTTAGTGACATTGTAGCTCAACCATCAATCCTTACATCATAAAGTGAATTTCAAACACTTCCTCACGTTATATCTCAATTAATATTTAATCAGCTACAAAATCATGACATCAAGTCGCCTAGGGATTGCACTTAATCATTTATATCCAAATAATGATTCGCACAAGGATTGTTCAACTCTCTATCGTGTAATGCAGCATATGTACGGGCTTAAAGGAAAGCATATTGACTAATTTTCTACACGAGCACCACCACTGAATTTCAATTAAGAGGCGAACAACGAAAGCATCTCATCTGCATTTAACTCCATGTCGTTTATTGATTTCACCATAGATAACAGCTCGAGTGTGTGCCTAAGGAAACGACGAAGAAATAAGACCAGGACCATCACATGTGATGATAACAATTTATAGACACTCGTCGGCTATCTTCTGTTCACACACGTCCTTGATAATGCACCTGGTGGAGTGTTAGCATTTTGGACAAGTGCATCCAATGTTAATACATCCACACTCCCGGCAAGTTTAATTTAGCATTTTTGCACTTAGTTGAATGCATTTGTAAGTATATTTTTAAGTATGTGTTTGTAATTGGCTGAATATTTGAGTAAACTCTGCATTCGATCTATCGAAATCATGTCCAGGCGAGTAGATTATACCCTTTTGCCACCCCTATCCCATTCACCGAACCCATTGTTGTAACAGTTTGGAAGTTCGGATTCAATCGACTAGAAATTAAGGAAGCTTTAACGGCCAGCGCTTTAATCAATTGAGACTGGTTCGAGAAAAGGATGAGGCTGCTAGCAATTCCTCAACAGCTTAGAGATTAAATACAGATTGTCGTAACGATTCCAAGAATATTCTTTAACACACTCAATTCATTAAAGTCCCTCTTGAAGCATCGATTTTCTTTAACCAGTGTATGAAAATCGTTCTCCTTTGTCTGCATCGTCATCTAAAACCAATCAATGTTCTCTCATCAGCTATCCGTCGCCCAATCCTTAAGGACATAATGAATGAAAACAAAATAAATAGACTCTTCACTGTGCTTATATTTACCAGTTAACACCTTAAAGACGTCGGCATCGTCGTGAACGTTCAGCGAGCAGCAAAAGAAAAAGAAACGAGAAAAGAAAAACAAAACAAGTACAGAGACGAAATGAAAAGAAAATGACATGAACGAACACCCGTGGCGCTACTATAATCAGAGCCAACGTAAATCAGCTAAAATATAGGCGCAAAGGAGAAAAGAAGTAAATTAAAAAGGAGATCCCTTGAAGGACATTCCAAACTTTTTGAAGGATGAAATGTGTTGCGCTCTATCCTCCTTTGAGGATGTTGTAGCAGCCCTTTAATTTTTCTATGTTCTACTTTTTATCCCATGAGGTCAACAAAGGATCTTCACGGCGCATGCTTGATGAGAGTGACATTCCAAGAGAGTTGAATGTGGTGAATTTGTTGGGAGATTGGGGAAGTGCCAAGTCTAGCACAATTTCGGGTCCATTTCCAGTAGGGACGTTATTTTTTTTTTGTTCGGATGTGGTATCCTGACGTTTGATATAATTGGTGTCAGTTTACTTGGTGTGCTCTTTTCGCTTAAACCGTTTATGAATTTTTTTCTGTTACTCATGAATGTTTAATCGGGGAAAAGGACATCGATGGATGCATATTGACATAGTTTCGAACAGAGTAAAGACTTTGCATACCAAAGAACCATAAATTGGCGAGTCCAACTTGATTTCACGAAAAATGCCTGAACATACAGTTCGAATAAAAAAGGATCAAACGGGTCGAAGGACTTACACTTAATTTCTTCTAGCTTCAATTACTGAAATTTACGTCCGAAATGGTAGCAAATGTTATAAGAATTTTGTGTTAGAAATTATGTTTTAGTAAAAGAATTAAAGTCCAACTCATGTCTAGATTTTCTCTTACCATTTTGGCATTAATCTCAACATTAATAAGTGTTGTTTGTTATTGTCTACATCCATACAAGACTTAAACAATATTTTCCACCCGAAAATTCGTTTGAAACTTCACTTCTTGTTTATTTTTTTTCTTATTTTTTTCATTTGGGGTGAATTTCATGATGGAGCCATGACTGCGACGCGACATTTTTTTTTGTCTCCATTTATTATATGTCAGCTGTACTAGTAACGATTCGTCCTTGCCTGAAATGTTTTCGGTTGAAATTGAATTTGTTTAGGTCCTGTTTGTATTTTTAGCTCTTTGCTGACGAATTTGTGAAAGTTACCCTATGTCGATTTGATTATTATAAACTGCTTACCCTATTTGAATATAAATTTTGAATGTTTAAGGGTAAGTTCGAAGAAAAGACGATGCTTTTGTTATGTTTGGATGATTTTCAGTAAATTAACAATTTTTTTGTATAGAGAGTTTTGCCATCATCTTCTATCGCCCACTGTAATTTCGGTGAATAAATCAATGCATTGTAATAGACGAAATCGGATTAGCGTGCCGTAAGGACTTAAGGACTAATTAAAGTAACAAAGTTTTTGTCATATCACAGGAGTTAATCAAATTCAAATTGAAATTAAAGACATAAAATATTCCGGAAGCTTGTCGTAGTTTTATTGAGTTGCTCGCTTTGGTTTTTCACTGTATCTTCAAGATTTTTTCATAAAAGAAATAATTTTAACTAAATTAAGGACCCTCATTCTTTTGTGATTATCAAATGGTAAAAAACTTTAAAAAAATTCAATTTCACCTATTTAAATTAAACATATTTTACATATTCAAATGAAGAAATAAAAATTTTAATATTAATATTTTTGGTTTAACCCTGGACTTAGTTGTTTTCGTTGCGGAAAATTCGCATTGGAATAAAATCCTTTCTATATGTCCGTTTGACCATTTGACAAATCTCTGACTATGAGGTAAATCATTTGAGATGCGTCGTCGATTGGTCTGGAAATATAATATTGGAAAAACCGTCGGAAAATTACTAGTGGCGCATTTCCATACAGGAAGCTAAGCATTCCCTTTGTTTAGAAAGCAGTGGTATCACCTTGATTGTAGAGAGAAGAGAAAACTCAGGATTCTTTACCGATCTCCAAGTTTAGATCAATGAGTGGTGGGAAATGTAATACTGTCAAAAGCTAGTAACCAAGGCAAGTTCCTTTTGTTTCCTCCCTTGTTATATGTTGTTTGAAGTTAGAAAGAGTATTTCAGTAGCTTCCAATTGTTTTTTTGTAAAGTTGTAAGCACTGATAGACTTCATTCAGTGACTTAAGGCTGTTGCAGCTCCTAAACTCGATTCTTAAAAGTTTCACCAAATCCCATTTATTTTATTGTACGGTCAGTATTATTTGGGCACTAAAAGCTTCAAAATGTTCGCACTCTGTACCTTCGTAACTTTCTCGAGCGGGATTCATAGTCAACACCCGTGTTCCATCAATCATGATTTCCTTTTTCTTTTTTTCTTTTTGTCAATCAGATCTGCAGTATTCAAGTTCCACTGTCCGTCCTTACTATATAGACTCTATGATTACTTCGTAAGTCGCATGGAGGGGCTCAACTTCAGAGCTCCAATTGATGCCTTCCTGATGCTTTCCCTGAATCCTCAGGGCCGAGCTGCTGGACATTCCTCTGGAGCTCTGAGGTTTCAATTTGAACGAAATGCATTCAAGGCAGCTAACATCCAATTTTCTTTTTAGATAGCCTTACAGATAACTCAAAAGTCGATGCTTAACCGTTCCTAGTGGCGGATAATTATAGAGATGGTAAACAAATGTTTCATCTTCATTCATGCCTTTGAAACTGAAAGGTTCCCATCTAAGATCCATGAGATTGGCTAATATCCTATAATAACAGACATGATCCTCAATATTATTTGATGAGATTTACTAAGGAGTTCCCCGTCCTAGTGCTAGAATGAGTTGGCCGTATCATTCTGCCACAGGACAGTTGATAAGGTTACCCAAACTTAACGTTGGCTTTCACACAAACAGCCCCAATGTCCGAGGCCTGTTTTTGAAATAGGTTTTTCCATTCATTTTACTTTCTATTCTCTCTCCTATCCTCCTATTCTTTTATCCTATCTCTCCTATGTCAGACAACCCAGAGAAGATTGACTGCAAGTCACTTCTGTCTGTCTGCGAGGACTAATCACCTCCAGTCGATACTTCAAGCTCAGAAGCCAGCCTTGATATGAACTTGGGTAGAGACGCTTTCCGCATACGTGAATTTCCAATTTCCATTTTTATGGGAGATTTACTTTTCGAGTTATCAATACATCTGCCAAGAAGAAACTGGTGTAAATAGAGAGGTAAAATGTTTCAGATACATTTAATGTCTCTAGAAAAACTCTTGCTCCAAGATTCCATTTCTAGAAATTCTGTTTTCGAATCATCGGTTATAATTTACACGTCGTATTCCTTTTATTTTCGAAATCAGCTCTGGATTGAATTAACACTACAAAGAGTTCCTGAAGGCTTGATTCAGTCATCTTATATACAGAAACGTTATGATCGCATCCTTTGTATAGGACTTTATCATAGTATCATGACCTTTTTGCTAAGTTAACCGTCATTTCCACCAACTCAGAGCGATAAAACTTGTCAATTTAATGATCAATATGAAGCAGCCCAAAATGCGCTTTGAGAAGGGTCCATAAGAGTTCAAAATCAAGAGACAACCTTTGAAAATCCAGCGCTCCAGCCTGCCCCAAATCATTAGTATTTAGATTAACCAGTTGAGCTGAGTTTTTTCCCACCTCCTCTGGGACAAAGACATTTGGACGGTTTCCTTAACGGGGTCCGGTGCTGACATTAATGCAAACTGTCATTGCATTTAGAAAAGGCTCTTATGCGTTTTTTCGGGATTGAATGGAGCGCTCAAAACTATGCACTTCTCTATGAAAATGAGTATCAATAAATTGACTTTTTATGTTGAAATGTTGAATGTTGAAATTCAGATAACGGTATTCTCTCTAAAATCTTTTGCAGATAAAACGTGTTTAAGCGTTTAAAAGATGAAGGATGGTAGACTGACGTATCTAAAGTCTTGTAAGTGGCTCATGACTAGGCAACAGACTTTCCGAATGAATACTAGTCAAGCGCCTCTTCAAGACTTGGGCATATGATTCATTCCTTTTTCCGTCTTTTGCAGTTAATTTCTAAATGAGCTGCTGCAGGCGGCCGCTGGTATCCCATCTAGGTTGAGAAAAGTTGACAGAAACAGGTTCTAAGAGTCTTTCTTCGGTGATGAATTGTTTGAAATCATTCCTTGCAATGCTTTAGTATCATCACAAATCCAATAGGCATATAAGTTTCCAAGTTTTTCACTGGTGTCTTAAATTTGGACTCCATAGACATTTTTAAGATTGAAGGATAACCTACTCAGGCATGTTTCTTCGCTGATATGATAGACTGTGTGAATTGTGCAAGAGAGACTGTGTGAGCTTGTCAGTACTTGGGGCTGTGATTTAGAGTCTCTCATCTTAGCCCTTATAGTTTAAAGAACCTTAAAAGAGGATAATCACCCCTTAAAAAGAGGATGGTTAGAGGAAAAAGGTGAAGGTGGAAAAGTTTGTCAACCCGTTCACACACTTAAACCATAACTTATATCTTCTTCAAGAACCAACAGAGTGAATTACGAAAACATTTTGAATTCAGCAACGCGTATCATCACAGATTTTTCTACTGTTTTCTACTCATAGCCTAGGTTTGAAGGAAGAACCGGATTCCCAAAGGAAACCTATCGCTGATGAGAGTAAGGACATAAATATGACCGCAACAGAACGATTTGATTAGTCAAAAAGATAGGTTAGATGGTGTGAATAGTTAATACTACGTCATTTTAGAAGGGTCAACTCGATATTTTGTCAAAGATACTAGGGATGACAAACATGACCTTTCAAAATGTGACGTCACTGACAGCGAGTGAAAGCCTAGATTCAGTTCAGGTTCAGTTGGGAGAACCTGATCTGGTAAGAGAATAGATTTCATTAATTACTAGCATATCTTCACTCAATAGTCTATCTGAGGAGGCGAACAGGCTTTCGCGTTAGATTCAGTTTTAACAAAGCCCTTTCGGTATACCCTCCGGTTAGAACCAACATGATAAAGAGTGTTTATGACAGCAAGACGCTGGAAATTACGAATGATTTTTCCTAGAATTGGAACATGGTGTTCAAAATCAGTTGACTGGAGTACGAACAGGATTGTGTAGAGCCAAATACATCAGCCAGAACATCAGCATAAAGGTAAATTGTAAAGTATAAACTCATCGTTTCATTATAGGATGTGTTACATGTCATAATGAAAATCGCAGAATCTTCGCCGTAATTTCTTAAGCTGGCAAATTGCATGAGTCCTTCCATCTACAAATTGCCAAGCCCTTCATCTCCCACGCTTTTTGCTCGTGGTGTGTTCATGTGAATTCTGTGTGAAGTCACACACTATAGTGTGAATGGGGAAAATGTGGGGAAAAATTGCAGGATTTGAAAAATTAACGCTTTTTGTATATATTTCAATCGCGTGCTTCCAACTAAATCGTAGCTGATTACTGGCCTTGCTTATGTTTCTTAACTGGCGGGCAGAATTGACTTTTTTAATATCAAATCAAATAACAACCCTTCAGGATTGCAAGCTTAAATAATTCTTGTTTTGAGAGAAAACAATGCGTTGTGCGTTTCAAATCTATCTGAAAATGGTTTTCCTGTGAAACGGCATGTCAAGAAAAAAATAGTGACAATTTCCTACAACAGTTTTTCTATAATTTGCACTGAATGGATATTCTGTTTTGTATACAAGTGGAGATAGGGTTTTCACTGAAATCATTATTTTCAGCGCTACGAGCCCCACAGAAAAAGTTCGGTAAGAAAATCTAATAAAAACTCTCAATCTTAATTGCAACGAAAATTTTAATTTAAAATTAACTTTTAATCCCGACTACCAGCGTGCTTGGTTGATAATAAATGCTAACTATAATATCAATTTTAAACCCAAAAATCACCGAAATTTCGTGAAGGACATTACATGCTTGATGATGAACTGATTCCAACTGATAACGAGATCATTTTTAAGTAACCTTACAACGCCAACGAATGAAGGAATGTTAACATACTACCTTAAATAGTTAAACATTTTTAAATATTAGAATTTTATTTTGAAATTTTGAAATCACTCTAATTTAGGAGGTGATCACAATATTTGAAGGATGTTAGCCAGGAAATTGTAGACCTCCTCCACCCATAGCGCCTAGCAGAGCATTCATTAGGGGTTGGGTTAAATTGAACTGATTTGAAATATTCATAATCATTGGCATCCATTTCTGAAAAGAATTTAGATTAAAGGTTGTAAGGCTTCATTTCGAAGAAAAAAACTTACCCTTATAGTATCCATACTCATCTCAGCTTCCATAGTTTTAAGATCCTCAAAGTATCTCACACAGCGAAGGATCGAATTGTACTGATCAACTGGAATTCCGTTTTTCTGTTGAATAAATGTGAAAATGACTTTTCCACACTGAAAATTATAGCATACTATAAAGATAAGTATGAGTTCGAAGGAAATAAAGTTAAGATTTGTTTCTGTTCTATGCAAGTGGACAAATAAATAGATTATATAACTGATGACAGATATAATCTGCTTGAAGGAAGGGCAACAAATAGTTGAATAGTCATAAAACTATGTAAAATAACTTAGAAACGTGTCGACTCTATTGCTGACTTTTCAATATCATTACAATTATATCCGGTCAATCTAAAACTTTTTTGATTTGTGTTGAAATCAAGATTCTTTAAAAATATAATTCAAAACGTTTCTGATTTGAATTTAAATTGAGGTTGCATAGTATATAATTCGTTTTCACTTTTAAATGATTATTTTTTCGTAGTCAGGACTTTATTGTAGCTGTTTATTGTTTTGACGGTGATGATAGTCTTTTTTACGCTTGACATAGACCGTCGTCTATGAGTTTTTACTTCTACGTGTAAATTTTTTTAAGGTTTCTCAGACTGAGATCACAATTATTAAAGAATCACCATGTATGGCAGTGTTAGATTCATGTATTGAAAGGCTCATGAGAATGTCTTATAGGAAGTTATCCATACAAACGCTTCTATAGTAAATAAGGGGTAAATAGATTGGTATGAGACAAGGTGGCTTCCAACGTTCCCAAGATTAAGGATAGCCTACGACAGACTGGGAACAAACTTGAGATTCCTTTTAGGAAACTGATCAGCGTTTCACCATCCTTATCAATCGAGATCGACGCGTATTCCCCGGGTTTTTAGATGACTTCGAATTTCAGCCTTACTTTACTGAGTCTCACTCTCACATCTCTCTCCTTGCCTTTCTAGGAATCCACTCCTCATGTATGTGGTGCCCATCACGTATCATCCGCAGTTTTATAATCTAGAAGACCTCTTGCTTGTCAAAAATAGCTGACAGCTCATGGGCATACTTCGTTCACCTGCGAGTCCTTTCGCGGTTCGATCCCATAAGCACATTTGTACAAATTTTGAAATGTTGTAAAACCTGAGATAACACCTACTCTTTCATCCAGAGAATTCATAATTTGAACACGGAAATGGATTTTCCTGAATGATTAACAACCTCCTCGAGTACACCAAATCGACAATTGATTCAGCCAAAAGAGTCAACATATGAGCTGTAAACCATGGGAAACATTAACACGCCCGGTATAGATTGTATTTTAAAAATAGCGATAAATAACCCTCCCAGAAAAAAAGTAGTTTTCACATGTCAAATTTTTAGTGCACGTATTAAACTATCACTCTCCTTCAGATGGGAAACCAATTTTATGATTATTCGAATTGTCAAGCACGGAAAAAGATCTGATCCTATCCAACAACTACAGACCAATAACTTTCCTAACTGCGATGAAAAAATTCTTCGAAAAACTGATTTTGCAAAGAAATTCCAGATTTTCGAGCAGTGGAAATATGTTTCCTCACTTTTATGTTGGCGGTAGCTCTGAAATTCCAACAAAACATTGTTTGAAATAGGACATACATGCTATGTTAAATGAATCAATTTTCATAGCTATGGTGACTTGAGATAAATAAAAATTCTTTCAAACATTTTGGCACAAAAGGCTCCGATATGACCTCAAGGAATACGAGTTTCTAACTTATACAGCAACGCTTAAGGCTTCCTTCCTACAAGACAGAAAATGTCATGTTAGGGTCCGAAGAAGTTTTACGCTAGAAGAGTGACTGTAGGCATTCCACAAGGCTCATGTTTCAGTCCTATTTTGCGTTAAATTAATACTCAAATTAAGTATATTTATACTCCATTTTTATTTCTATAGAAGATAATACGTAGTATAAAAATAATAATGGAGTAGTTCTGGAGTAAGACTCCAGAACTATTAATGAAAAGTAAACCACGGTGACATAACCAACCAAGAAGTCCTGAGTTTGTGACCTATTGGTGGCGCGAAATAATTAACAACATTTTTAGAGTACTTTTGAAGAAAATAATTTTGAGAAAGTTGATTGTATTCCAATTCGCAAGAAACTGTGAGCATTTCAAGACGCTTCAATTAATATTAAGGAGAAATGTACTATTGACCGGCAAAACAAATCAGTTTACTCGATATAAGGACACCGTTTTTGTGGATGCTGCAAAGGTACTTCAAAACATGTGAGTGACGAAGCTTGGTCCGACTGTAGTCATCGCATCCGCAATATATTTCTCTTCCAACTAAAACTACCTAGATATGAAGATTGCTTCTTAAATATTCATTGTCAGATTACGAATGCAAAACTTAATCCTATCAACGCTGAACTGGAAATGCCGAGTAGCCGAAGAAAATGGACCGCATAATATTCTAACATAACCATCAACTTTTTGTTGTTGCTTTCTCTAGTATCCCATTGAGTTTTAACTAAGTTCATTATCGTTTCAGCATAATGCATAAATTACCCATAAATATTCCTTCTCTTCTTTCTACATACCTGCTTTGCAAGGATGTTCGAGGGAAAAAAAAATAAATGGTAAAATTTAAAAAATGGCCTCCAAACATTTCTCTTCGTCGCTTCATAACTCCAAACAACTAATAGCGATTTAAGTATCCCATCGTCGTCTTGTAAAAGTATCGTAAAAAATATTTAAAGGACTCTATAAAATGAAAATTGCGTAAACATTCATTTCGGTGCCCCACACCATGAATGACCTGCAGTCGTTTCGAGTCTATGCCCCAATCTCAGCGAATTATTAGTATCCCGAATCATATATTAAAATGTTAATTATGAGCGATTGAATAACATGAAATTCATGGGCAAAAGCTATTACTACCGAATGATGGCAGAAGGATAACTTGCTTGCTTCCTTGCGAATACTTCGCTTCAAGTGTTGAGTTTAGGATGATTATATTGGGTGGACGGAGGTTTAAACGTTTGTCTCTATCTCTTTAGAAAGGAGATGTATCACAAAGGATGTACTTACTAACTTATTAAAAAGTTTAAGGACATTTTTAAAACCATATTTGTTAAGGAAAACGAGCAATCATACTTCAGTGCGGATTTAAAATTGAATTTCCTTTAGTTACGGTAGGATATTTATGGCTGCTATTCGGAAGAATGGAAGCCTTTTTTCAAAGTTGACTTTCGTTCGTCTCAAGGACATAATTTATTGAAAAACGAATTTTATCACAACACTAATGGTGGCAGCTCATTGAACGGGTTGAAAATTTCAGCACGGTCCATTAATGGGTAGTTAAAATTTGCATACCAGCGGAAATTGTGCGTGTATAATTTGTTTCCTCCCACCACAATAGCCCATAACGAATTCTGGCATACGAAATTGATTGTGTCGCAGGTGAAAGGTCCTTATGCCAATGTCACACTAATTTCCCAATCAACAGCACCCGTCGAGACAGCGCTTCAACGAATTCAGTTCTATTTCCGAAGAACAGCAAATAGAAAGGACCTTTGAAATTCTTCTAATAAAATACAAGGACCCTTAGTTTTTGCTATTCAGTCCACTCGAATAATACTGCTGCAACCTTTTTACTTCTCATTTATTTTCACTTATTTTTACCCAAGCTTTTGTACGCTATGCGAAATAGGTTGACCTAGGATTCGCCAATGCCAATGTAAATTTTGCTGGAAATGTTTGCAAAAGTGTTTTGTGATTTTTATTAGGATGATATTCTGGTGCAAATTTAAAAATTATCTGGAATACGAAATGGGGTTGGAGTGTTTTTATTTCTCCCCGACTCTCAAGCATTTAGATTTGGAAACGAAAATGGTAGCCGTTGTAGAATATAGAAAATGAAATGCAAAGAGACGAGAAAATTATTTTTCTATTGTTCTATTTGCCATGGAGCAGGATCCATGCAACTTGAATAGCGATGAGAAAAATGGTATAGAAATATTTTGACGTCACTGTTGGTTTAGCGGAAAGAGTGAATGTTTTCTAAAGGAATAACAGTTGCAAGTGCAAATGCGATTTTACAATTAAGGATCTGTTGAGATTGCAGCTTAGTGTGAGATGGTTTTTAGTTAATATGAAAATAAGCCCCAATAGTCAAAAAAGCAGCTCGTGCTCGTTTCTCAATAAAAGCAATCAAAAAAGGATGAATTATTACTTAAGGTTATCTCATTCCGTTCAGGAGTGACATGTAACCTTGTCCACAAACACATTGACAAACTAAGGTCCATGAGCGAGTTTAGTGTCACGTTGGGCATTGGCTGATCTGTTGACGATGAACGCAAAAGAGTGGGAAATTCCATCAGGAGCTTGTGTTACTTTTTTTTCATAAAATTTATCCTAAAAATCATTTAATTATTTAAAGATTTCATTTAATTATTTAAAGAAAATTATTAAATTTGAACTGATGAACACTTTCACAGACGGGTCTTTTCCCCACATTATAAGCAAAGAATGGACCAGACAACATATGAGCTTGTTCATGTATGTTCCATCCATACTTTATGAGTTCCAACGAAATATGAGTCTGTGAGTTTCATAAAAATTCATGACAGGACAACATGGATCTCTTCTTTCCGAAATCTTAAAATTTGAAAAATGTGCAAATTTTCAAGACTTGTTTCTGACAATCCAAACATGCTAAATTTCTAGATTGCCCATAAAAATCGAAACTGATTATTTGATGGCCAGAGGTAAAAGTCATCGTCCTTGCAATCAATGAGAAACAATATATTCCGTAAAAATTACCAAACTTTACGCATATGGAAATCCGGTCCTGAAAAAGTTTCAACAAAATACCTAAATGCAAACAAACTGATTCCACCCTTTTTTCTTCGTGAAAAGGAAACGGAAGGGATCCAATTTTCTGATAAAGGAATTAGGAAAAAAGCCGTTAAAAGACGCTTTGATGAAATTCATCCAGAGTAGAAAAAAAAACGAATTTCATGCATTAGTGATCTTTTAAGGAATTTTCCTTAGGGCGAAATTCGTCATAAATTCCATTCAGTCCTCACTCAACAACGTATCCTTTAACCCCATGCTAGTGGTCATTGTTCTCGTCAAAACCGACCACAAATGGAGTTTAAATTTTTTTTTTCGAAAATTGTCTATATCATCTCGAACGGAAACTCCTCGAAAACCTTCTTCGGCGTTTTCATCTTTGGCAAATTGTTTACTCAACAACAATGCTGGGTATGTTCATTTTCATTGGCTGGTTGAAAACATTCGTGAAAATGCTCCATGCTTTCGCGAAGGTTAATAGTGAACGAGTAAGAAGGATTTCTCGTCTTTCCGGATAAGGAGGTTTGTTTTTTCTTCTCTCAAAGTGCTTCCAGCTTTTACATTGAAATAAGTTGGAGTAGTTTATGGGTTGTTAGCCGTTGAGTGCCGGTTATAGTGAAGTATGCTGTAAAGAGGGTTGATTTTTTTTCCAGTAATAGTCCTTCCATACAGTCGAAACTAATTTTCTTGACAGGAAGTGTTTATTAATTCATACGATATTCAGCAAGTGTTTTTGTTCTTTGTTTACATGAAAGGTTCCCCTTGCACCTGAATACATTTTTAACTTGAGAGTTCTCTTAATGAGTGTCCTGTCTGAGGATAGCACTAAATTTAGTTTAGTTGAAATATTAAGTATACAGAAAAGAAAGAATGCTAAGGTTACAGGTCATGTAGTAGAAAAGAAATAAATTCACCTTTATCCATGGCGCAACAGCTGAAGTTTGCTCATGTTTCCTAGTCGCAAACCCAACAAACATCGGTTGTCAGTGTTAATTGTTTCTTCCCATCAAATACTCGGTCTTGTTCTTGGACGTTTGCCTTGCGCTCTATTCCTGAATGTCCTTTTGTGCAGCCAGTTTTCTTCCATTCTTTCTAGATGGCCCACTCAGTTCTGAATCCTCTTTTCACTGGGCCGAGATTTTCCGGAGGACTTTGCGTTAAAAAAACTCCACTGATTCATCAGATTCGCTCACTTGGGTCCAGGCTTCACTTCCATACAGCAGCGCAGACTTGACTAAGGATTTTAGATGCAAAGAGTGTTTTGTCTGTTTACAAATTAGAATCTTAGAAATTACGAAGGAACAAGCTTTGTTTACCGCATTTATGTGACGTACAATCCTGTCCTTTCAGGCACATTTTTTATTTCGATCGGTTGCCAGTCATACAAATTTATCTTTAACTCCGAGACGAGTTCAGTTTTTCAAAATGCTTGTCTTGCATCTGCGATTGGCCATGACATAATATTGACATCCAAAGCATATGCTACCAATTTTGTGGACTGGGACATGAGTACACCATAGGTTTAAGTGTTGTCGAGCACAATAATGAAGAGCGTTGGCACAAGTGCCTTTTTTCAAGACTAGTTCCACTTTGAAGCTGGCCTTTAATTCTTGGTTTACATTGAGCTGGGACTTTCAATTTTGCGATTTCGTTAAGTAGGTTTTTCGAGGTGAAGATGCTATTTTAGCGGAAAGCAATTTACGTTCATCACGGCTGAATAATTAGTTAAGTTGAGAAAATTCTTTGACAAATTAAGAAGATGCGAGGTATTTGTTCTTGAATTTCATTTGATTTTATGTTCAAATTATTGCAGCTTTAATTCGAACTCATAAAGTAGGCGGAGGGGATTCAAACCATAATTCAAAAAAGCTGATGACACCTAGCATAAGGCAAGATTGGTTGCTAGAAAAATGGTAAACTAAACTTTCGAAATAGTCCTTACAAATGCTTCAAATGTATAAAGGGGAATCGAACAATTAAACCGAAAATCTGGCAACCATTGAGCTAGGAGTATTTACGTAAGGTGAGGAGGAACAGCATTCGTGAAAATCAAGCAGAAATATATGATAAAATAACACTCACAGCAACTACGATGCTTGCCAATGCTGTGTCCACCGAAGAAAAGGGTCGGCACAAACGTACCCTTACCGGGGTAGAGACGTCAAAGCTTTTGAAGTGAAGGCTGTGGAAACCTCCCTCATTGTACCGAGAGTTTAGTATTTAGTATTTAGTATTATTTCAGAATGGGCGTCTGTAGTCTCGCAAAGAGATACCCTATGTTTTGGAATATGCTTTTTTCAATAGTGACAGCTGAAAGGGCAGGGGCAACTGCTCTTAGAGCTAACATTTCTTCAACTTGCTGGCCTGGTGTTCGAATTGACGAGGAACCTACCAATATTTCAATGTTCCATATACTGTTTAGATGTCTGGTTTGACGAACTTCATGTCAACTGCTTTGTCTCCAGGTGCCAAACAGGTAAAAGTGCTGTTTGTGTGGTGTTTTTGAGCTTGACAAGCTGTTGTTCAATTAGCTGCTCCGACTTTCAATTTCTTTCTCACCAGACCAGACCACCTTTTTATGTACCTTTGTTTTGGAAATTAGGTAGCTGTAAACGCCAATATTAAAATAAGTATGCAAGCGCACCAATGTCAGAAAGAAACGATAAGAACAACACTTTTGTGGATATCGACATAATAAGAAGAAGGTACTTCGAAACCCTCCCAAGGATTTCAAATACTGGTCAACAAATCTACGGTGACATTCAAGGAAGATGAAATTCTGCTAGTTAACATGCGTCTCTACTACACGATAAAGCTGGTAAGGGTCCCGATGGAAGAAATACTAAAACAACCTCAGCGGGGCAAGCGATAGCAAAAACAAAGGTGGGAGTACAAAAGTCAACGACGAGCCCAGAAGTAGCCTAGCCCTTGAATTGAGGAAGCATCTGTCAATTTAATTAAGGACTTAGTATATAAGTAAGGTTTTCAAGGTAAGTAAAAAAATCAGGACGACTAAGAAAGACCACTTATGTCAATCACGACTAACCACATGGCCCTATGCCAGAACATAGAGTCCCAAATCCTTCACCATCCTGTTTTTTTCGTCAATTGTATTCAAGTTCATTACTGTGATCCTTATGGTTAAAATTTCAACCGTGACCGATTCCTCCTAGCCTACAAATGTTTTCAAACATTTATCGGATAAATCTGATTAATACAAGGATCATATAGTGCAATAATTTTACCTTGGTGTCAATAATATGTCGGAGGGATATCTTGAGTCTCTAATACAACAATAAATCCATGATAAGCTGCCCAAGAAATAAATCACTCAAAACCACATAATACCCTCCACACTCGGGTGACCAAATACTGTTTATTCACCAAAAAGAATATATGTGTATATCGATACATATATTGGAGGATTCAGATCTATTCTTCACATAGCTCATATTTGTTCATTTGAAGATAATTCTTCCAACTGTGTAACCAACAAGAATAGTCTATTCCAACCAAAAAGCCACTCTCGCTGCTCCTCGTTGGCAACGATCAAAAACGATGGGGCACGGGAATGTAATGTTTCATGTCTTTAAATGGTCTCGTAAATTTTCCCATTTATGTCCTTCTCACGTTCGCCACTTTAGTCATCAGTCAACAGATGAAAATAGTGAGGAATATGCCGGGCTACTATCAAGTAAATTGATTAGTGCGCTGCTTCTGCTGCTGTTGATAGTGCAATGTAGACGCACACGAAAAGGAAGTCGTCTTGGCTGTTTGGGTTGCCAACATTCAAAAAGGATGCACGTTCCTCAGAAGGACGTGCATCGAACGTCATTGGATACAAATTTATAAAAGATATTTGCTTGAAAGTTGAAAATTAGGTTCGCTCAATAGAATATTTTTTCTAAGATAAATATTTAGGGATATTTCAGGACCTGTAGGTGAATGAAGGTGATATAGGATCTAAGAACAAGAAACAGCTGACAACACTATTCATCTTACAGCAATGATGACACTCGAAATTTTCGCACACAGGACATGGAGAAAGGTAATTCTTCCTTCAGTAACAGGAAGCCAATAAAGAACATCATTGCTCACTAGTGAAATAGCGCCAAGGACGATGACTAAGGCAACTGGGACGATGTTTTCAAGCGAACCTATTCAAAGATTTTATCACGTTGCTGAACCATTTAGCAGTAAATTAGAATCGGTTTCGTACAAAAACGATTGAAAGCGGTGCGGATTGCAAGGACTTGGTCGAAAGCTATGGCGCCCCGGTATTCAAACATGTTTGAAATCGACCACGTCAGTTAAAGACGAAGCGGCCAGTGAGAGAAAGAGAAAGAAAAAGAGAGAGAGAGAAGAAAAAAACAATTCCATTCGTGTACTTGAACGATTTTTCAATTGAAAAAATATTTGAAGTAGAAGCAGTAAAGGAAAAAGTCTCTTTGAAGGATCCTAAATGACGCTGATAGCGAGATAGTGATGGCAAAGCAATGACAAAATAATAGCAACTAGTAAAAAGATTCCCCGGATGGTTTTTTCATGGATTCCTGGCACTCTGTCGCTTGTATATGACGAGTTTCAGGTTTCCTTTTGGGTGGGAGTGGTAGAATCGTAGCTTGAATATGAGTGAACCGAGTTCACTGCTCTTAGAATTCAATTAAAAGAATTAATTCAATAAGACCATATTTGCGTGGTTTGATAAAGTAATTTGGTTGCTCCAGACTTGAATGAAATTCATCATGAGAGATTCATTTACTTATCAATTGAACACTCCCAGCTACACTCGTATGAAATTTTAATTTAATTTAACGAATCCTTAGAGATACTCGCTGGTCCTTAGAAGAAATATTCTGTCAAACGTAAAAGGAATTTCACGCTTCATTACGCTCCCCACATAGCCGTAAACAATATTTGAATAATTCAGCTTTAAAGAACTTCTCACGGCTCCTGTATGAGTACGTATGTGACTTATTATATTTAGACAAGGATTCGCCAGTGTTCAAAATCAACTTGGAAAAGCATCAATCATACGCATACGTTGATTCATTCCCCTTGGAAACTCCACTGCCTGAATAAATAAACACTATTATCTCTGACTTCTATCTAAGCCTCACATCCTTCTCAGTCCTTCCACTAAGTTTACCTTAATCTGTCGTCTGCTGCCTTGAAGAAAGTGAGAAATGTCAAGTGTGTGGAGGAGGCATCAAGGTATGAAATTTGCGTTTCTACCTACGTTTATATCATAGTGGAAAGTAATTTCGGAATGTTTAGCTCCACAAATGAGTTGTGTTGAACGCCTCGGCACCCCCACCCTCTACTATTGACTAATTAAAACAGGCATAATTAAGTCGATGGTAAATATTTAATGTGGAATACCATTTGACTTTTGTACGGAAGCATAGAGGTGGCGATAAATTGATTCCCAACGGGTAAATCCAATGCTTTAAAATTTATTTGATTTTCATGGGTTCTGTGTTTATTTTTAAGCTCCTTGAGCTACATGTGACAATTTTTTTTCATTTACTACGTCTGAAAATAATTAAGTATGCATTTGGAAACTGGTAGCATATTCTAGCAATATTAAGTATTCTTGTTTGATTAATAAAGGCTTTCTCCTTTCAGGTAGGAGATCTAGGGGTTATCGGAGGGTGCTTAAAAAGGATTTCGGGCTTAATATTAAGCACTGGAGAACGATCAGCATTTCCACTCCTGACAATAAAGATAAGTAAACAAGACAACTGGAAGAGGAATTCTAATGACTAACCCAGTACAAAAATTCAGAAGAGGCGGAAATTTTTGTGCTCTCAGTACTCCGTACACAAGGATTCATGGGGGGATCGGGAACCAGTCGCAGTGAATAGAGCGTGGACCTAACAAATCGCTGTTGCAAAAAAACCATTGTAGCTACCTTAGTAAAACGTAAGTATCAGAGCCAGAACACTGAAAAGACAGGAGTAAAGAAAATTACAGCGTAAACACAAAATTCAACGGAAGGATCTTCTTAGGAACCATGACAACATACGAAAACTTCAGTAAGAATTATGAAAACTGTAATTAATAATGGAAACGAAGCGTCGCTCAACGATATTTGAAGCATTACAGGACCCTCACGTCTGGAGGATGTTTAACTCACTCAGTCTACATAATCATCTCTTTCTCATAACTTTTAAAAAGAGAAGAGCACGGCGACAGTCCTGCAATGCATAGTTGAACATGAACAACTCAGAATAAATATGCTAAGCGAAGGCCGAAAGATGACTGGGTGACTGTTGATGGGTTCAGGCTGGCACTGGAAGCAACCAAAGTAGTCATCCTGACAAAGACGCGAGTGAGGCCTGCCAATATTTGACCAGCGCTAGCCAAATCAAAACCAGTATTCAAAATCTTATTGACAGATTCGAAGCTGAGTTATCCCAACCAAACCAGGCGACTACTGAGAAGGCTGCAGTGTGGTTACCACACTTACGGACTGATTTATTTATCCCTTTCACTTTCTCAGTCCGTGTTTCAACTCTATGCTGCTGATACATTCTTTTTGACAGCGCCACCAGTGAGCTTGTGTTTTTAATTGTGTTTTACAAAGATGAAGTTTTTGAAATCTGAAGAACGAGTAAAGAGAGAATAATGACATTTGAAAAGTTGCAATAGGCCTATGAGGACTTTAACGTATCAAGACCCCAAGTTTTTCGTTGGCAAAAATGATTTTTTGGCAGACCAGGAACACGTTGAAGACCACTATCTTTCAGTGAGATCTTGAACTTCAGAAACTGACGAGAACGTTCAAAGTGTGAAGGCTCTTGTGAGACCCGACTTAAACGCCTACACCGTACATCAAAATTGACCATACGATCTTGGCATGTCAAAGATTTGTACCTAAATGATGCCGCAAAACCTAACAAATGAACAGAAGGACAATCGAAGAAACGTGTGCGTTGACCTTGTTGACAACATTGGCAATGACCAAGAATTGTACTTCCATTTTTCGCCTCCGATAGTTTAGTTTAGAGGGATACTTTCTATTTAAGATGAGTAGAAAGTCGCAAGGCTCTTCTTACCGTTGTTAACAGGCTGCAGGTTTCTGGATTAAAAAGGATTTCGACTCCGAATTCTATTGACTGGATGGTAGACCAAGCCAGGTTAGAGGACGGAGGCGTACCAAGCGCACTTTTGGCATGAATTTTCTGAAAAATTGTCCCTTAAACCAGAGATCACCGTGATTCAGACAGAATAAAACTCATTAAAAAAGGTATTTTACAAAAAGGGGGATAAAAGTTTTATTCAAAATATTCGGTTCAGAGATTGGAAAGCGTTCGAAGTATCGGATTAACTTTGACAATGAGGAATTCATAAGAGTACTTAAATGGCATGTAGTCTTACTTTCCTGGAGCCACTTGCAGCCAGGTACAAGATAGGCGAAGGATACGCTGTAGAGCTAAAGCAACGACGACTCGTTGGTGGCCGTGATTTGTGCGAATTTTATACCAAAGCGAACACAGCCTCAACTCATTCTTCTGTGGATTAATTAATAATTAATAAATTTTAATAACTTTTTAATTTTTTTAGGTGTTTTAAGGACTAGCCGAGTGATCTATTGACTATCAGCATTTCTGTGCTAGCTTCCTGGAGTTAATGTTCGATGATGATTTTAGTAAAAACATAAATGTTAGTACGCTCAAAGACTTTCGAATGAAAATTATCATGTCGTCATTCTATTATCCTTCCGAAAACATAGCAAAAAGCATCGGCAAACGAAGTAATTCATAGCGAAATGCAAAAGGAGGAGAATGACAATTACATCAGGTTTAGTTAGAGTAAGACTCTAAGAAGATGGCCCAAAAGACATGCAAATAGTAACAAAATAAAAATTGAAATCAGCAAAAAGGATCCTTTATGCCGTCACACAAATCGCACAAAGATATTATCCTCTATTGAAAAATATTGCTTGCTTTATCAAAATCTCAAGAGTATTTCGGTCTTGTACATCGTTCGGCTCCTGCCCGCTGAAAGATTTCCTTGTCGTGGTTGAAATATTGGTAGCTTCCGTTTATTTTCCTTCCCTCATTTCATTCGCGAGCAATACGATGAACAAAAGGAACAAAAGAACGATGGTCTGTAATTATGCAAGAAGTCGATAAGCTTCTCTTGCCTCCTTGGAATTGGATTTTTTTTTGCATTCTCATTCCGCAATTTTTCCACGAAGGAATTCAAATGAAAACTTGAAGAGATTTGGCTTGCTTTTGTTCGTCCTTTGAAGTTGAAAATAATATGGGTGTATAATCGCTTGATCTGTTGCTTTGAATTAATTTAGTGTGAGTGCTGTTGTTTTGGGCGATGGGTGCTCAAGAAAACATAATAATTGAGGACTCTTCAAGCTGAGAGCCAATCAACTTTGTATTTTTGTGTTAGATCAATGGGGCGGATTTGATCATGTTTCGGAAAAGTAGCGACTCGGTATTCCCTTTCGGATACACTGTTCCGATTCAAGGAAGTCTGACAGTGTTTATTCTAGGGGTTTTATTATTGAGCCAAATTAAAACAAGTGCGTTTGATAAATTCTAACAAATATTAGTAATACATTTCGTAATCTTCTGTGTCTCTCTTTTATTGAGTATGTAACGAAATGTCCTCTTGTTTTTTTTATCATTGATCCGCTGCATATAGTAGAGTACTACAGCTTTCGTAAAGAATTTGGGAAATGCTTGTGACTGCCACATTTCAGTGGAAATAAATCGTGACAAATGTACAAGGCCTGACCGTTATTAATAAGGAGCAATCAAGATTCTACTCACTGACGTCAGCCAACTGACAATGAAAAGGACCAACGATAGTTTGGTTAGAATCGAAAAAAATTGCTAGCAGATAAAACATGATTAAAAGGAAAGTGTAGAGGAGGACACGTAAACATCTAATGTGTTGATATACGTTAAGGGTTGGAAAACTTTGAATCTAGTATCAATGTAAATTTTTGTAAATAATGGTATCTCATGATGCAAATAAATACTATTATTATTATTATAACTATTCTTATTATAATTTCCGATCGCTCAATTAGAAGTCTCAGTAGTCTGGAATCCTTCAAGGTGGCTAGGTATCTAATGCAGACATTAAGAGACTACGTCAAACAATGGAAGCTTGTTTCTGCCACATTGGTGGATCGACAATGAAAGAACGTAACACATGAGGTGGCACAAGGCTCTCTTCTTGACCAAGACCTATGAAATGTCTCGCACGTTTGATTGACTATGCAGTCATGTTTGATTGACTATGCTGATGATTTAGCGCAATTACTCACCTGTCTCACTATTCAGCAACGCAACACAGACTAGGTATTGTTCTGGAAAAGTCAAGGTTTACCGTCTGCCTGTTTTAATGTTATTTCTCGAACGGTGCTAGCCACAACTTTTTCACACGTCAAAGGTGAGTGACACAGCATGTTGACACCTTTAGGAAAGAATACGCTAGCGGTCTCCAGATATTCTGCTTTGAAAAATGTAGATGTAAAAGGATTAATAAAATAGAACTCTATGTGAAGCTACTCTTGAGTGGTTCATCTTACAAAGAAACATATTTTTAATCGTTTCTCGGGACAGAGTCGCGGGTACTCACTCTCTCTTCTTTCTATCCATCCCGGATGAAAAAGGGATACCTGGTGTAGGCGAGCCGTAAGAGATCTTGTCTGAAGTCATGTTACAAATAGTTCAAGGCTAGGCTGTCGTTGTGATGGGAGAGATGTTGAGTTGGTAGTCCAGTTGCTGTTTGCCATTGGGAGTTTTGAACTCAGAGCGTGAATAGCCTTCATCTCCCAAATACAAAAAAAAATTTTTTTTTCTCAAAGAAGGGATGTGGAGTGAAAAGAACTCATGAGAAGGGAAGAAGCACTCAAGCTTTTCGGTAAGAAACGGTGGTAAGCGAAGCGCAGGGCAGGTGGGCCGAGGTATCACACCTACAACTTGTTCTTTGCATGCGGAAGATGGTTCAGAATCGGCTTGCATTGCCTCGAGAAAATAGGCGTGCTCAAAGAAAAACATAACGGATTCGTATTTAAGGACAATGGAAACTGCGTGTCACGTTAGGAGCGGATGATTCATCGTATAAACAAGAGAATCATTGATCGCAGAGTACACGGGGACATTCCTCTGATTCTCATCCATGCCTGTAGAAAGAGGAGTTTCCCTAACGTGAAGGCGCCGCTAGGCAAGTACAAAACGGCTTAGTCCGAAGTACTGTAGCAAACGGTTAGAGGCTAGGTTCTCGGTGTGATAGATGAAGTGGTTAGTCGATAGCCTTGTTGGAAGTGCGATACTCTGGGCGTAAAATGCCTACCAACCACAAAAATTACTTTTATCGTCATTGCTGTTAATGTCATTGTATTTATTATCATAATCATTGATGGGTTGGTTAGGCTGACTTGAGTAAAACTCATGATATCCTTGGACTGAGACATCGGAAACAGCGCGTATGATTCTTTGTGTTCTTGGCCAAGACATCCTTTTAAGCAATTAACGTTGGAGAAAACTGATTTATTCATCATAACAAAGAATAGATTCCGTCATGTAAGAACGGTCCTGGTTAGTGAAGTATCACCTACCAGTCCACTGATGGGCAATCAATCAACAAAAGAGATATCAAATCAACAAAAACTGGACCATTGAGAGAAAAAGCTTCCCTTTATTCTTCTAAATGGTTCACAGATATACTAACGCCCTGACATAACTTTTGCTAAGTCGTAAACACACACAGTGTTAACACTCTCGGGTGCCTCCTGCTAGACAGAGATAGAAAATGCATAAATAGATTTGTATTGCATTTTGACATAAAAGTATTGAGATGGGTGTTCTTGTTTTACGCATAGATGAGGGAAAACTTATAAATCCAAGGAAAATTATATTTATTTTGGTTGAATTCAAAAGATCAGCAGTTTTTTTTAGATCAGTAAGTAATTTGTTTGAAGTTTTATCGCTGG
Source organism: Stratiomys singularior (assembly GCA_954870665.1). Taxonomy (NCBI): domain Eukaryota; kingdom Metazoa; phylum Arthropoda; class Insecta; order Diptera; family Stratiomyidae; genus Stratiomys; species Stratiomys singularior. The sequence continues at coordinate 7,770,044 of OX940877.1, forward strand.
TTGTAGTGACACTGTGGTCACACTATGAGACAGTTTGAAGTTCCCTGTAAGAAGCGGCGCCGAAAACAACTAAGGAAGCTACACAGATGAGTCAGTGGCACCTTCGAGTTAGTGATTTTAATATTCCCAGAAGCAATGCCCTTTGACCCCTTTACCAGGAAGTTTAATTGAGTTTACCACCGACAACACATGGACAACAAAGGAGAAGTCAATAATGATGTAAGACGATGAGTTCTGGATGAGTGGCAATAATTCTGGGAGAGGGAGTTAAACGGAAGATGCATGGTGCAGTTCATCAAAGATTTGAAGCGGTGGATCAGAAGAAAGCATGGTGGACTGGCTAGCGGATCCATCTACTTATCAGACCTGAACATTGCCAGTCTTACTCCTAGGCCCAGTGAAGATGAGAAAAATTTTCTTTTATAAGTTTTATTTGTCTATCAAGTAATAAAATCATTGTCCTTTTTCATAATAATACTTTTTTGCTAGTGTAATATTTATTGTAAAAATGGGGTTATGAATGTAAAACTGAATGTTATTGTGAGAAACAATTAGTTATTTTTGGCTCAAAAAAAGAATATAGGAGAAATTGAATAGCGAGATCCATGTTCAAGTTTACGTTCAGCATTGCGTCTATTGAAGTTCATTGAAGCATTAGCTTCAGCTTCAGCTTTAATTCAGGTTGATTTTGACATTTGATAGGGATTAATTTAGGAGAATCTCCTTTGGAACGGGACCCAGATATGTAGTCATAGTGCCAGGTCCTCTTTTTCCAAGTTTTTTTTTTTTGAGGGCTTATTTGAAGTCAGGAATACACGTGAGTGAAGTCTACATCAGCTTTGAGCGTGAATATCTAAATTTGAAAGACAAGTCGGTGCAGCGGCCTTGTAAAAGGTTTTACAAATTTTTCTAAACTAAATATGAATTAAACTGGGGTACAAGCACTTTTGTGGAGCTCAGCCGTAGAAACGCAAATATTTTGTGGAAGAAGGGCTATGGGTTCCATTACAGTTGGTATTCGTTGCAACTCAGTGAATGCTTGGGCAGCGAATGAAACCAATCCAAGTTCCACAAAGCTCCCATTATTTAAAATACTTTGAGGTCGTGCTGGAGTATAAAGGCAAGGCTGCCAAAACCATAGTCTAGCTTCAGAACGAAACTTCCACATGTTTCATTGGAGTGTTATGGTATACTCAGACTTCAGGGACGGTGAAAACCAAGTAGAAGGCTTGAGCACAAGCACATAAACAATGAGTGTCAAATAAAAACAATCACTGATCAAATCCTCTAATTAATAGACGAGAGAGATCACTGTGAGCACTTATACCTTAGAAATAATGCATGGACAACAACTGAGAATCCTCCGGATTTCATCTGAGCATGTGGTCAAAAACTTGGCCAAATATCATATCGAGCTGTTCTTCGAATTTACATCCATCGCACTGTAACACTAACCCTTAAGGACTTTGTTGATCCTATCGCAGTAGCGTGTGACGTTCCAAAAAATATATACAGGATAGAAGTTACTACAAAATACATACGAGTATTTATTTTCATTTATGCCGCTGATAAATATTCTTGATAAAAGCATAGACACTTTGCACATATATCGAAACCAGGAATCCTCATTTATCCATCCTAAAAAGTAATTTTTATTCATATATCAACACACAAGCTTGGCATGTTGAACAAATTTTTCGTGGGTTTGTAGCTAGCAGTGTCGGAAAACATATCCTTTGCAGGAAGTCTAAGATTGTGACGATGAGCGTTCGTCTATACAAAGAGTACGGGGGGTAGATACATGCAATCATGTTGTTCATAACATGGTGTCAGAGTCATAAGGATTTACAAATACAAATGCGCTGTAATAAAAGTGAAATATATGAAATGAAAGTTATAAGAAAAATGTCAAGGACAAGATAAGATGTTCCAGTCTGTAATTGTATATTGGAATTAAATATGGCCAGACTGTTTTTAGCGGTTAATTTTGCAAGGATCTGATTGTTTTATTTAGGATAGACTTTAGCGTGGAGATGAACATAGCGTGATCCGATCATGCCATAACTTGGAATAGTTTCTAAGCAATTACTACTTGAAAAACATCCTTTTCCGTGTGTGTGAAACTCCTTGGATCGTAACAAGGTAACTGCCAACTATAATCAACCAGCAGGACAAAAGCATTCTATTACGCTCGTAATTAATATTTTCATTAAAAAAAGTCTTCATTCAGTTATCCTTTTTAGATAATTCATATGCTTAAAGTTGCTAATAGCTTCCAAGGGCAGAGTCGCAGCGTCGGAGTGAAAAGTTCATTTTCGCTGATATTAGGGACATGTGACATGGTGATGTCTTCCGTGCTGCTACGGCTTTCACAAAAGCTTTTAATGGTATGAGTGAGTGCTTAATTACCGAGATAGGGAAGTGGTTCGTTCTGTTCAATTATATTGTTACAACAGGTATGCAACATATAATTAGAATGGCATTTTGTTGATATTCCAAAGTGAATATCAGGAATAATTCATGGTATTGCATGGAATGCTTGCGGATTTTGGTGGTTAGTTATTGAAGGGTAGTTAAAGAGACTTGTGATTATGGGTTACAGGAGTAAGTGAAGGATTTCATATTTAATTGTCGGCATGGGCTGAACCTAATTTTAAACTATAACAAAACTTTTTTGATTGAGAACAATCAATCAGAACTTCTCGACTTACGACATTCCGAAGCTCATCTTAACAAGAAAATTCTGAAAATCCTTCAACGCCAATTTTTTTCGGGCAAATTGGCCTTGTTTGACCTACTTTCACTTATCCTTAGCTATATATTAAGTCGCCCCTTTTCACAAATACCCTCTAACACTCTTATTATCTTATCAGCTCCATAGAGGCAACGACAAAATTTAATCCTGTTTTCATTCTATTTAACCCGAATGTTGGGAGAATAGCTTTAGAGGACGCGCTATGTGTGCAAACTTGAGTATACGTAATATACATTCAGGAAATCTTTAATACAACTGGTAATTAATTGCCAACAAGGGAAGAGTGCTTATACGCGTTGTACAATGTAGTGGTTTGGGGTGAAAAACGGCGAAAAGCGATTAGTCACCGCTGGCAGTAATTAAAGTGTATGGCATAACCATGTTCAAATCCTTTCTGATAATAGCATTGGGAATGATATGAACAGTTAGTATATTTAGCGGTCAGATTATACCGACAAGAAAATTGAAAAATAAATCAGCTGGGAATATTGGTAAAAATTATTTTAAAAAGGTTTCCATTTTTTAAAAATCGATGGGAGCAAAATTGCCCTTTATGTGGGATAGCATGTTTAATAACAAGTCTAGCTCTTGACACGGCTACAAGGATAAAATTCAAACATGAACGTGGCCAGAAAATATTCTCAATGTCATGCTCATTTCACGCAATATCATGCTGATTGAAATTTTGTTCTCGGTGATGAAAGAGTTAACTTAGTGATTAACTTCGTCCTTCGCCCTATTCAGATAGTTTTCACTATATTGATCCTTACTTTTTCATGTTTAACCCAGATATAAATTCACTCTCTTCTATGACTTTTTGCAAGGTGACAGTATTTTGGATGTCCTTATTTTTAGTGCTCTAATGTTACGCCAGTTTTTGGCAGATCAGCTACAGCTTATGACCTAACGCCCCACGATCTTGACAAGACTCGGCATACTTATCTCGTATAGACTTTTTCAGATTCGAAGAAAAATTATTGGCATTTGAGTGAAAGACTTTAACCTTTCTTCAAACTTCAAGTTGGTTTTGAACATAATATCCGTGCCAAATCAGGTCAGCTGCCTTATTCTTGACCGGAATGCATCCACTTGTTACGCATCCGCGCATGTTGGTCAATATTGTCTGGTAATTTTCGATGGTATTTGGTGAGTACAACCAAGTTGTATTTGGTGAGTACAACTTGCAACTTAATAATACGACATTTATAAGTGTGGAAGATTCCCTTGAATTTTTTTCGGTGCCAACCGATGCGAGACCCTTCAAAGAGTTGGTAGCTGTTTTGTGTGATTGTGAGGATTTTTCGAAGTTTTCTCAATGTGAATCCAAGAGTTGCCTGACGTGAATCAACGGATCCCATGGACGGACACTAAACTTAATTTGTCCTGATTGCGTACGCACATTTTGATTGAAGAATTCCAAATCATGATGGAAATTTCAGAAAAAAATTTCAACTGAATTTCTAACATGACCCGTTTTTCGTAATGCGTCCTCTCTGAGACGCGCTCTAAGTAGAACTGAGATTGTTCGAATGTGTCAAAATACAAATGTGTCATAACCATTCGGTTTGAGTCCGAAATAAAAAATTTAACATCAAAAAACCGACCGTGATCCAATTCTACAGTCCCCAATAGAAGGAGTAAATACATTTAATCAGATGTCTCAAGCAAGATCAACCAGTGGCACATATGCAAGTCTTATCATCTGCTAAACATAGCGGGGATCGACTCCTGCATTATGTGTTGTTGACATGTGATATTGGGTTTGTGCAAGCTCATGAGAGACCACTAATGGAGCTAATAGTCTTATAGTCTGATATCGTTGCTGGTAGTCTGATATCGTTTTGTCGTACAGATAGGCATGATGCTGAAAGGTCCTGCGTGATAATCCATCTAACCTCTAATAAGATGGTTAGTAGTATGCTGGAATGGTATAGATGCTTTGCAGACTTAAGACTACGTTTCCTTGTTCAATTATGCTCTCTGAATTCGGTTTTTTAATGTGTTGCCCTGTTCCTTTTAAAACCCATGAATAAAGTGAAAGCTAAGAATGATAACAATTCAAACTAAGCCTTTTTTTCCAAACCTTTTTGGAAAACTACTAGGTATAGTGAGGCATTACTTATTTTCTTGCGAAGGAAGCGCAGAGATAACGGTGTCAACAAGGACGAACAGGAAATACTTATCAGGCAATTGAAGGATTGGAAAAGTATTCCTTTGATGATTACTGATCTTTGATCTGGCTGATAAGTCACGCAACTACGGACACAGATGCGAATATCTTCTTCATATTGACCCTTATGAGTTTACTGCTGAAGGTTTTAAAGAGTGTCAAAACCGATGGAGCATGCAGAAAAAAGAATGAAAATATGTTTTCGGGAACGAGAAGGAATAGAAGGGCGTGAGTGTGACAGTGAAGTATTACCCATCACTTTGAAGTTTCCATCCATAACATTGGATTTTCTTGAGCATCGTGAAATGGCAAGCATACGACTGTTTGGCATTACTCCACTGTCTTTAAAATAACTCTTCTAAATCACCGAAAGTGCGCCTAGATATTGCTAGAATGCGTGCATCACGTCATTTGCGAGTCCTGAGATGTAGCAAAGACTCGTGCTAAATTGGAATAGACAGTGCAAAGGACACTGGTGACGAGGAGATGCTTTCGCGACTGACTGTTTAGACGCATATATGGTTTGCGAGGTCATGGAAGTCCGGGTCGCTAGTGGCAGACCAAAGGATTATGCTCTTTCTGCTGAAACGCGCTTGAAAACATCATCAATATTACATTTTTACGTTATCATAGCGCGATTCGCAGTCGATTTCGTGATTCTTGAACGCACTTGTCTGTACATTTTTGAAAAGACAACTTCAAAACAGGTATAATGTATAGGGTATAATGTACTTGGACAGAAAAAAAAGTCTAGAGACGTGAAAAGTTGGCGGTTAAGAAGTTGACGTTGACTTCAAAGGTTGTAAAGATAGTAGATAACATTTCGCGAGAAAAAGCTTTGCATGAAAAACTAACTAAAATCACATGGATCCAGCCTAAATGCAACGTGACTACTACTGTCGATAAACGAGTAGATCAAGTATGACCTCCAGAAGATGATCTCGTCAAAAAATCTAGACTTTCTTTGCGGGAGCAAGTGGAAATTAAACATATGACTTTCTATTGCTGACTCCACGTCCGAGAACGGGGTGATATGTTGACACTTCTTAAATTAATACTCAATACTACCTCCAACATTAGCCTCCAAGATGGTTTCCTCTAAAACTTCTCTGGACTAAAATGCGAGAAAGATCGATATCGAATACGCTAGAACAGTGAGCTACAGGCAATTTTTTCAGGCTAGAAGCCAGTACTACTTCGTGTCAACGTCAATACCGAAGTAGGTGTTGGCAGAGGCAGAGCGCACCATATGAAGGACGAGCAGATACCCGGGAAGACGTTTGGAGGTAATGCTGCGTGACTTAACATCCTAGTGGGGAACCCGAAGTAAAATTTGTCGGACTCGATTGAGGAGGATACTCGGAATTTCCATTCCCTGAACGCGGTCGATTCACTGAGACTGTAGGGGGTGTTGCAAAAGGAGTTCCAAATTCGATGGCGACGGCACTAGAAATGTTAGAAATTTATGGAATCAAACGTGAATGTTTTACCCACAAATTTACTGATTTCATATTTATATTAGGTCAAAGGCCAAAGGTTGCTTCATGAGGTCAAAGTTCGTAAAATTATTTATTTGCTCAATTAATTCAATATTTTAAATTTAAAGCTACAGCAAAATGATTTGAAAAAATGATGGTTGAAAGTGAAACTCATAAAATCAAATGAAACTGTATAACAAAACTTCATTTGTTGCTCTAACAAATCCTTACACCTACCACCAAACGCTTACCAAGTACAACAAAATTGCACGTAACGAATTACAAAGCAAATGCTGATTTTGCTCCTTGTCGATGATTTATTCCTGACAATTTGACAAAATGCCATTGAAATACTACTGAAATGCTATTCATTCGGTCGTACTATAAATGTTTTGCCGTGTCAATACACATAAATCCTACTAATTTGATTTGTCCTTATCGCAAAAGAAAAGGAGACGATGACGACTACGACTACGACTCCTGGTTGCTAGTACAATTTCTATTCGAGAATAATGTTGTTGATTGATAGCAATCGTTTTGAATTCACGTCTGGGATCGAAATGTAATCCGCTATCGATTATCGTTCGTTATTCTTTAGTTTCTAAGTTAGCACGAGTTTCGCCAAGTATTAGAAGGACTAATGATCAGAAATGCTATGAGCAATGAACGAAATTAATTTGGCTAATGGGTCCTAACTGCTGGATGTTGTCGTGATGAGAAAGAGTTGAAATAGGACTCGTTGTGCAAGAACAATTGCTCGACGTAACTTTTACGAAACTGATAAAAAGTAATGAAGCTTCAGCATGAGATTTAGGACCCTCTAAAATGTATGTAGGTCGGCGATTACACCGCTTTCTTTACCGTTTAATTTAAGTTCACAGCTTATTTCGCTTCCCTATTCATAGATACGCTACACAAAACCCTCTCAGCCTCATCTATTTTTCCATCGTTCAATAAAAGTAAAATGAAGCATCCACTAAATCCCTTCAGAAAGAAAGAGTAATTTCCTGAAAGCTTTTTGATTTAATTCTCATGTCAGCACTCACTACCATCATAGATGTATGCATGATGAATAATATCCTTCTTCGTACCACTCACATACGTGTGTGTGTACATTCTCATATAAGCAACATCATAAATACACAAATTATTGAACAAAAGTAGACATGTTAAAGCTGAAAGCGGACTCTAAGCGTAAGCCAATGTGGCAGCGCGAAGGAGGAAATCTGGAAATAGAGAGGATGAAAATCACAGAAAAATATTTATCTCGGGAAATAAATTTAATGCACATTCTTGGTTGAATCGCAGTCCACAGCTGGAAGCGAGTGCAGTATTAACTTATGAGAAAATTGAGATAATTAATGTTCGCGTTTGATATTGAAATATGAATATTTAATTTGGGGTTTTCGAGTCCTTTTTAAGGAGTTTCAGTTTTTAATGAGAAGAAACCCAATAAATTTAGGGTTTGTGAACTTTTTTCGCCACAAGGATGGGATAAGGATTCGAACTAAGAATCATTAATGGATGGAAGACAGCAGGTGCTCAGGTAATGAAAGATAAAACTCTAAGTCCTGTGCAACCTCGTGGTTAAAGGTACGAATATAGTTGGTGATTTCAATTTTAAACGAGCAATATGTTGATGGACCTCAGCTTGCCGTATATTATATGATAATTGAACTAAGACTACGTTCTGTGTCGAGACGTCTGAATTGCTTAATGAAAGGTGCCTGTCCCTTATTCATGAATTACTACTCCTTGAGGGAAACCGCGTAATTTAAATAAGAGAAATATGAAAATCAGTACAGAATCAACAAATAAAGTTCAGAATTGTACAAACTTTAATCAAAAAATTCAAACTTTCATCGTAACAAACTTTCAAGCCTCGACGAGAATAAGGAGCAGGTCCAAATTTTAGGAAGTTGTGCTATCTGTTCACATTAGTGAAGTCAAGGTTCCGTAAATGCTAATAGGATCAGGCACCTTTCCGACAAATGCGTTGGCTTAAGTGCATTACAACAAAGCCTTTTTGGTATAAAAAAGCTCTTGCGAAAAATCCACAAACAGAGTCCGTCCTTATTCAATTTCAGCATTCTGATTGTCTTTATCAGATAGTAAGTGCAACACAGTGTGTAAACATCTAATAAAATTCCCTATTAACGGGGATGCAAACAAAATAAATAGAATTGTATGTGTATTGGTGAATTTTCCATGATTTCTTTTAAAGCTCTCAAAGGTTTTGAGCGAAACCGCAATACAAAATCGAATATTGCGTTCTCTAACACTTTCTGCGCCTTGCTACGGGATAGTTTTCTTGCTATTCTTTTCTTGTGCTATCTTTCCGAATTGGTAATCAATGTTGAACGCAATATTCTAGGACAAATCAGATGAGCTAAATATAATCAAATAAATACGCCCCGTCACATATGAAATGGCGCGTAGAAAGTTTTGATGCAGGTGTTGAATAATCTGCATCTAAACCCTTTAAAGCTAGCTGTCATGAACTACTCTATGATAGTATTGTAAAGTAAAACAGGACTACATTCCTTACGATCATTTGCATAAAGAGTGTGTCCGCATAAATGAGTGTCTAGAAATAAGGTCGATGTTTTAACGAATATGTCAAATTAAAGTGGACCAAGGCTTGAACTCTGAGATGGACCCAAAAAGAGTGCGAAACAGATCATTACTTTTTTGTACACTCATCAGAAAGGTCAAGTAGGAATGGAAGCATGTAAGCACTACTGTACCGAATGCAAGTGTCACGTACAATTGCTATATCGAAATAATGCTATTATTGTATTTGTATAACACTTTTCAAATAACAAAAATTATACTGGGCCTTGTAGCAAAAGGGAAAATGATTGAAAAGTAAAATATAGCAGGATATGAACTACATCCTTCTTTTCTGATTTCTGGTTCTACTGTCCGTATGGAATACCAAAGACAACATTGTGCCCATATTTTATTTTTAACTGGTAACTAGGTAACAAGTTCACTTCTCGCATGCATTTGTTGAATAAGGCCACCCGTCGCATCAATAGAAAAGCTATTTCGACTTAAGGACACGAGGGTTTAATTCCAATTGAAAATGTAATCTCTTAGCAAAAAGGGATTATCTAACATGTCGTAATCAATATACATTTGAACGCTTAATTGCATTAAAATTGTATCCATTCTCCAAACGAAATCCTTTCATCCACATCCCGAGACAGCCCCAACGACAAAATCATTCATCCATCCAACTGTTCGTCCGCTGAGTTGTTACTCCTGTTTTCCTTTTACCTACGATTGCCTGAAATATAAAACAAAATCCATTCAATCCACCCGGGGACTAAATGAAAAACCTTCCGTTTCGTGATGATCAAATCCACTGAATATATCAATTCTCTACGTGATGTCGTTTGATAGGTCAGGACAAAAGGATAGTACATACGTGTAGTCTATTTATTTGCCTTACATTTGCCATTTGTTTCGTTCAGAGCAAACACGCAAAACCATAGAACAGTTAAACAGCAGGTGGAAATTGGATGGGTCTGGCGCAGAGAGTGTCAGATTTTCCATTGCAGGAATCCAACAATGATCTATGGTAATGTATCCAGGACAGTGGATTTTATACACTTCTTAATAGATACATTCTAGTGCAGGTTTGCCTAATACCATGTGTCCCATGCAACAAAAATGTTCGTGGTTTCCCAGCTGTCGATGGGAGACTAATAAAATTATGTTAGGAGACTAGGACACAAATAAAGTTGTAGGACGAATGCTGTATTATGCATTGTAGGACTTGGGGCAAGGTTTTCGTAATAAGACCCAGGTCAGTGTTCCTATCATAAATTTGGAAAAATGAAGTCCTAGAGATGAAAATTTTAAAGTTTCAATCTAAGGAATGATTCTATCCGAAAGCCACAAGTACCGCTGCTCCCTGGAAACATGTCCTGGTATCAAATGTGTCAATTGCGCAAATCGATTTGCCAAATCTCCATAATGATCTGTATTCCTTCCGCATTATCTCAAAGCATACTGGTTGTGAATTGAATGGATTTCGTCTAAGACCTGCTTTACTGGATTTCCACGGAAGCAAATCAATTTTGAGAGAATTCATCGTTTATTGCGTGTAGGATTTTTGAACTTTCGACTGGAAAGTGAAAGAACCTTCAGAAAAAACGCATTAAAATGTAATCGAGTTTGAAGTAAAATACGCTAGACTAAACATTTTTTTTTATGAGCAGCCTTGTCATAAATTTTGAAGGAGCAATCCCCGAAAAAGTATCTTCAAGTTAAATTTCACCAGGATTTCCCATCATTTTTATCAATTATAAAACTGTCCAAAAATGCCACTTTCTCATAATGCTGAAACGACAAAAAGGTTTGACAAGGGCTCGCCCGCTTCAGGCACAATCCACTCTGCTGCGAGCATAGGGAAAGCATACACTTGCTTCAGCATAAAGGACACACACAAAAAAAAAAGAAAAACTTTTCAACAAATACCAATGGTGTTCAAGGTGTGTTACGATAAATTTTTCACGCCGATATAACCACATCTGATGTAGGAATTTATTTACCCATACCCAGGACATTTTCCCTTCTCTTCTCATAACTGCCGCCGAAAATTATTATTGTAGGCCTCCGAAATGAGCTGTTGGTTGAACGAGCTGCAAAGCGAGGAATGTAGTTATGAAGTGGAATATGATGATAGCAAGAGAGGAGAATTGCTTGATGCAAAGTTTTCTATTTCTTTAAAAACATGAAGAAAATCTTTGCAACTGACATCAATTTCAGATAAAGTTTGTCATCTTCCTTTACTCACGTCCTTAAAGAATAGAAGATTGAAAAGTAAAAGCATTTTACACTTTCTTGTCACATGAAATTTTCGTTGGCATTCGTCTAGAAAGAAGTAATTTTGCGGGTCAGAGTACTCAAGAGTGCCTGAGAAAAAAAAATGTTCAGACGCTTATAAGCCTAGGATATAAATTGAGTCGATCAGAGGAAAGGATAGAGATGGTAGATTTTCAATGTGAAGCTATTAATCGATTAAACGCAGCAGTATATCACAATGGATCTTGTTTTATTATCGTTATAATTGTTGGCTCCGAGTCTATTTTACCAGGATCAGTATTCTATAGGGCTCTCATAGTGACATTTTGTCTTTTGTCAAATCTACGGGTATTGCCCTCGATGAGGTGATGCGTTTCACCCGACACTGAGTGGAAACAAAACATACTAGCTACTACCCTAGGTAGAGGGAGAGAGAGAAGGAGAGAGTGTCAGAGAGAGAGAAAGAGCTCTTAATTATATATTAGCTCATATTGTACATAGCGCAACCATCAACGAGTGCTAAAATGTTGAAGAAATTGCCAATCTAACGGTATTTGACGCTTATTTTCCAGATCTATTAGTGCATGTAAGCAAAGTCTGTTGCAAATAGGAAAAAGTATCGAAGGTGGGAGCACTAACATTCTCTTAAGTTTTGTTTTCATTCATATACTGTAACTGACATATGCTATTACACCGTATAAATCATTCCCACATGCATTTGGAGAAATCTAGCCATCGCGAGCGCTCCACTCACCATCGTCGTTGAGCTTACAAGCTCTCTATCATGGAAAGCTCGCCTTATTTGCTACATGAGGTATTCGTATCTCTCTTTTGAAATGTTCCGGACTTTAAGCGTTTGCAGTTGGCTACGCTACGGCATAAAAGCTGACCAAGATTCACCATTTCATGCAGAGGAGTTAGACTAACTGAGATTGTATACGAGAAAATCTGAAAAGCTACTTGATTGTCCAAGCGGAATCGAAATGCCTGATATATCACATCGTGAAACATTAGCAACGGGTAATTAAACATGCTTAGAATGATTGATCAGATTGAGCTGGTCTAGATGCACCGCGAATAAAGGAACAATACACTTTTAAAGGGTATTACTTCTGACATAACCAATCATTTTAGGTTAGTTTGAGTAGATATAGAGTCATCTAGTTAGACTTGGCCGATGGATACATGACAAGATCCGCAAAAATGGCTACAACTCAGAGAATTATACCATCATTCTTCCATTGGACTTATGATTCCTAATTTTCTGTTATTGCTGGAGAGGTAGGAACGAAATACATATGCCGTCAACGTGGTGGTCTTACATTTAAGTAGGCTCTATAACGTGATTAGCAACATCATGTTATATACGCTGATGAAAGTGTTCACGCAACGAGAATCAGTCATGAAAAACAGAAAGTGTTCTCAACAGCGGAATACCAAAGCACGTCTTTCCCATCACACCTTCCACTTTTCCCGGCTCAACGGGAGACCCTTTTTCTCCTCTAGCGTCTGGTGTAATTCTAGGTCTCAAGATCTCTTAAACTTGGGAAATAATGTCTAAAAAGAAAGTGTTATTTTCGACGCTTGCAGCAAAACTGTTGGCAGGAGGTGAGGTCTACAGTCAAAATGATCCACACTCCTCATGATCCACACAGCAGTAGTAGGGTCATTAGTTATGACATCTGTTGGTAGTATGGCCTACGTTACAAGAAACCTTACTACGATGAAGATACTAAATTCTTTGATGCTACGGATCCTTTTTGCTCGATTTCTACGAATGCCTTCACCTACGCCTTGACTCCTACGCCGTCTTAGATGTCGACATTGAAGGCTAAGTTGAAGGAATGTAACGACTTTGCCAACGTGTTATTCATCAAAGCTTGACAGAAAATATCGCAACATTTTGGAAGGGTGCAACATACAAATCGTTCAAAATGTTTTGAAATTAATTGACCGTGATCTATTCCAGAAGCAAGAACTCTATGGTAAATTTTCGAAAAGTTGTAAGCCTGACAGAAGATAAGGTCGCCAAAGCTGATATGGTACGGGGCAAACAGAAAAAAGCAGGAATTTGATATAAACAAATGTAGTGAAACTCATTACACCAGAGAGTGTTACCAGAGAGTTACACTCGTTACTGTTGTAATTAGTGACCATACTTCCCTTTTCGAGAAAGATAGAAAATTCGACGGAATACAACGACAAGCATTTATAAAATTCAGCTTGTCGTTAGAATAGAACATTATCTAGGCCTGGTCATTCATTTAAAGGAACTTAGCTATTTAGTTTCTTCTAACTATTCTCATATGGTCTTAGGCAAACTCCAAAGCCATAATAAATTCATTGGATAGCCATATGGAGACAAGTCATAGCTAAGAAAATTATTGCAGAAGCTACAGTGACTGCCGAAGGATATTAAGGTACGGGCGCTATCGGCTCACCCAACTTAACAGCGATGAAAAAGTGAGATGCGTTAACGCAGGAGCCTTATCACACGTTGCAAGTCCGGGGCTAAAAAACCTTCCACCTGGTATTTTTTTATGGCTGATAAACTGTCAGTTTAGAATGTCAAAGGCCTAAATTTTGAAACGGTCAAAAGTACTCCTCAAATACTATCAGAGTGAAGCACTTAAGAATAGATCCAAAAAATTATCCATAAAAAGATAGCCCGTAATTTCATGGGGTATATTGATCTTGGCATTGCTTTGGACTGAAGGTTGCTACCATGAAACAGCTGGCAGCTATAGAAGACAAAGTTTGTTCAGAGTGTGCTGGTACAAGGAAACCTTACTCCAAACCTCAGCGAACGAGGGTTGGGTGTACTTTAGGTTTGACGTCAAAATTAACTGTAGACATATTCAGAAAATCGAAGCAAAGCTGCTGAGCCCAGATGATGGTTGAAAGGGGTAAGGATCTATGGCAACAAGGAATCTGGGACAATCAACCAGCTAAGCTGACGAGGTTATTGGTGCACATGGAAGGAGGTTTTCAAATGGCTTGAAGAAGATGCTGAACGGTGCTGTTTTGAAAAGCTATTGTCACAAGTGGAGCTGGAAGGTGGACTCGGTTGAGCTGGGAAAGGAGATTATCAAACGGAATGGGAGATATGGTGAAATGTTCAGCACACAGGAAGCAAATCGTTTGTGGATGTGTTTTAGGAACTACACAAGGTCTTCAGAGCGATCGTGAAGAACGCCGCAGTAAAAATTTTGTTTAGTATTGACAGGAGTATTTGACAGGCCCACGCTCGAAGGTTTGTAAGGATATGCTATCATAGGTTTACGATTTTTAATTATTTTTAAGGGTCGAAAAGAAACCTTTGATATTCAGACCTCTTCGGAATAGCTCGTTCACGTACAGATTTGACTATTTAATAAACACTAAGAGAAGTGTCGAACCGCCTTGGAGTGCGCAAGTGAATCGAGGCAATGAAAGTCTTGGAGATGAATTACATCTAGGCGTCTGAATGTTGACAAGGTACAATTTTAATGCAAACCACCAAACTCTAGGATATTTTTGTAGGAATAGGTTGCATACGTAGCTCATGAATATATTGTCCTGAAGTCCTGACCTTTTAGAAAAACAGTGCTTCTATCATAAAAATTTTGGATTATGTAACATATCCTAATAAAGCATAGTGTCTCTATCATAAAAAAGTTGGGTTACGTAACATATCCTAGTAACGGATATGTGGACCACCTTGCCCTATACTTTAAGTCAAATAGCTTTCCAATAGGTGGGAAACCCTGTTCTTCGTAAGAAAAAGAACATAAGAAGGAGTTAGAAGGAGGTAGAAGGAGGTGCTACATGTCCGCATTATGATACGAGTCCTGCGGAATAAACAAATAACGAGCTGAATGATCGCGTATGAATAGGCAAAGTGAATTTCGGTGCTTCTTCATCTTGTCAGCGGATGGAAGTTAACAGAAATATAAATATAATGTGTTGTGAGGACCTGTCAGGACTTGTGAAAATGTCCGTCAGGACACGCAAAGCTTTAGACGAGTATGCGTTTCGGCTGCTTGTAGCCATCACTAAATCGTTCGGAATCAAATGCCGAGGGGTTCGTTTTTGGACTCACAGAGATGACAGAAAGTATCACAGTGGCGTAGGGTCTGTTCAGCGCTAACACTTCGAAAAATTTTCCAATCTAACCGTATTAATTCGAAACATCGAAACAAAGTGGATTTTTTTTGGGTCGGTACAGTACTCGCGTATCTGCGTAATACAAAATCATCCAGCTCAACGTTTTTGGGTAAAACGTAATGTAAATACATACCTACTTGTGCTACAGCTATCTCTGTCTAAGAGAAGCTGACCGAGAGTGTTAATGCTATATGTTTATTTGATGATTGATTAGCTCACGATAAAAAAAAACTGTGGTCAGGTGCGCGACGTAGTACGCGATGTGAGTTGTGAGGTGAGTTGATTATTACGAAAATGAAATAAAATGGGTTTTCAACAGTTCATTCATTTGAATAAAGGAAGGGTTCAACTCTTATCCTGCTTCTCCCCAGCTGCTTCAATGATTCAACGATTTAAGGTTATGTCTAGGTTTCACGAAGATTGGTGACCCCCAAAGAATGTTTCGTTTATTCAAGGAAGCCATCCGCAGCTTACTATCTGCCGTGAAGAATAAGACAACTGGCATGGCCAAATGTCTGTGAGTTTGGTGACCATGGTGTTGAAAAACAAAACAGTGATAATTGTATCGGTCAGTTTAACTTTTTGCATACTTACAATGTATGTTTTCCAGCGGCATGATTCGAGCAGATAGAGCTGTGGTAGAGCCCTCTCGTTACGACCTGCAGATAGTTATTTGAGTTGCAACACTAGATTTTGTTGATACTCTCCAAAACATAGGGACTGTTTTATTCTTGCCATTTTCCAACAATCTTATAGCGACTCATTTTCATAAAGTTCTCGCTCGTCGCGAGTTCGTTAAATTTCGTTCTGGACTGATATGCGGTTGAACGGCTACAAAGTTTGAGTCAAATTAATGAGCGCAGAAATTGTATTGTCATTAAAAACAAAGTAAATTTCAATAAATGATTAATGAGGCTGCGTCGCGCGTGTGATTCGCAAAATTAATAATATTCAATGATTTATGAGACTGATTTATATCTTAAGGTAACTGCGGTAGCCATCATTGTGTTTGCGTATTCATATAACAACAAAACGTTAATTAAAATTTCATCAAAAGCTTAATTCGTATGTCCTTATGACACCACTGGAAGCCACAATTAATTGACGTCCTTTCACAACAAAGACTTTTCAACCATTAATTGGGCTGGAATGATCAGGATAATGGACGCGAATTTTGTAGGCAATGCTTAAAGGTAGCAAGGGAAAAGTTGCAATTGTTTCATATCTGATTGTTTTTCCTGAACAACAGGCGAGAAGTGCGACAGAGCAACTAATAATAGGCAGAGGCTGTGCATGATGAGACACATCCTTCTGTAAAGCGAATCAAAATAAATAATTCAATCATTTTCCCAGAACATTTATCTAAGCATCTTGAACAACATGTGGCAGGCAAAATCTGATAAAGTTCTCATCGCAGTGTTGTACATGTAAGTCCTTGGGGGTCGTATATCTTCAATTTCAACTCGTC
The DNA here is from genome assembly GCA_954870665.1 of Stratiomys singularior. Taxonomy (NCBI): domain Eukaryota; kingdom Metazoa; phylum Arthropoda; class Insecta; order Diptera; family Stratiomyidae; genus Stratiomys; species Stratiomys singularior. The sequence continues at coordinate 7,786,876 of OX940877.1, forward strand.
TCGAAGCCATTGAGATATTGATAGTCCATTCGTATTTCCCAGGAATTGGTTATGGGAACCAAACTGGAAATGGGAGTTTAACTTGTGTCTTTTCAAAGTTCAAATCTACGGTAATGTTGATATTTGAAAATCAAATTGAATCCTTTTCGTATCTCATCTGAAAGCCACTTGAATCCATGTATCGGCTAGTTAAGAGGATATATGTAGTTTAAACAGAATCGAAGATACATACGAAACAGCAAGCTTAGGAGAACTCCTCAAGGATGGTCTACAATCGCATTCCCCTCACAAGAATCCTCTTATATGGTTTGAATAAAGATACGGCACGAGGATTTTGAAACATTAAAAGTAACAATACAAGTTTTGATCTCTCAAGGAATACGCGTGTGTCGAATATGAATAAGAGACGGAAAGAGACGGAGTGGATGGAAATGTTCGCTCGATATTGACCGCAACTTTTCCGATAAAATAAATTGAATTCTATACCAGGTAGGACATGTAGAGGAAACACCAATAGTGGCTCGATGCAACCCGCTCTCATCGCTAAAAATATCCTTGCTCAATCGATCCAATGCAAATAGTAAATTTGTTCGCATGTCATCAACTTCTTGCATGCTTCCACATTCCGCTTCAGCGCTTCACTTCCTACATTCATGAAATCTAGAAAATCTCACCCCTGCTTGCGCTCATCACCAAAGGATGCTCATCTCGTAGCCTTCAAGCGCTATTTAATCATCTTAAATTTCGATCTATAAATGTGATTCTACATAGCATACTGCCGGCCTCGAAATTGTTTCACACTCTATTTCGGGGAGAAATATCCTTTCAACTCGAGCCACGTTACATTCGGGGTATTACGTGCGCCTTCGATTCATATTCCAAGTCAATACGGTTGACTGATTTTGTTTAATTGACTTTGGCTTTTGATAAATTACCCAGATACTGCGTGTTTGTAACGCGTACCGTTTAAGGGTTGATTTTGGGTTTGAACTTTGGGTGTAGGTCAGGTGAGTTGAGGTATTGCGGTGATGGAAATGTTTAATATTTCAAAGTGTTGTTGGATGAACATTTTATTTCGGGTGAAATTAAATTGCTGTTGAATTGCAGAATTACTTCTTAAAATTTATTTTCCCGAGTTACGTTTTATGAGTTCATTCTGAATCGAAAAATTAATTTTTTTGAATTATTTTTGGTTTGTTTTAGATCAAATTTGTTTTGGTTACAAATTTAGTAAATTTAATTCATACAAAAAAGGTCATGTTCAATTTGGAACATGATATGTTTAAGCATTTAACATCATGCATTGGCAAAAAAAAATTGAATTTTTGGAACCGATTAAATTGGCTGAGACCGCGATTGGAATTTTCCAAATTAAAATTCAAAATAAAAAAATTTAAATACCAAAGTGTGCTCAAAGATGTTGAAGATTGAAGATTGATTGAAAAATATTGAAGATTTCACAGGTCTAGAATTTCCTTTCTAGAACTTTCGAGAACCAGTTCTAGAACTTTCTAGAACTAGTTCTAGAACAATGAGAAACATTTTTTGCTTGCAAGATTGATACAAACTCCCTTTCGTATACATAATTTTTGTATTAATTGTTTCGTATATATTGAATTTTATTTTTAGCTGTAGACTTTAACAGTTAAAAAACCATAAAATTAAAAAATAAAATTCATTCCCGTTTCTTGTTTTAATCTGTCTCTGGATATAGTCCTTTTAGGTGCATTATTTATCAAGTTTTCGAAAACATGTCACCGATATCCATTTTGGATTCCGGGTTTATAAATTGAAAATTTCCACGGTTGGCTAAATCTAGAGGGGAAGCAAACTGAGGAATAAACTGGTAACGTAGTGAGTTATCTGAAATGAGTTATTTTGAATTTCACATAGTTATCAGAGCGTACGTTGGTTTGCAGAATATTTTTCTTACTCTGATGGTTACGATAATATTTTCTTGAATCACTCATATATATTGTCCAACGCCAATCGATAATTTTTTGAGGCCCCAGCACACTTGATCAGCTTCCTTCCAGTTGTATCTTTCTAACCTAACTTTCTTCCAGTTATACTTGACTCAATTTTGCAAAATTGTTACCAACAAACCAAAACCCCCTTCAGGCTACTGTAACGTTGACGACTTTCTTTAGACGCAGTCACTAAGCGTAATCTATTTAGTTTAATTTAATTTTTTTTTCAAATTCTCCTCTACTCATAAATTCAAAAATGGCCTCTTTACACGACAATGTTATCTCATTACTTGCGTCAACTTTTTTTTGGGACCGATCTGTTCCTTTGCATTTTTGCAAACGACCGTAATAATATCCTACATGCCAAATAGACTGCTAAGAATGTGACCAGCAGAACTGAAAAGCAGCGTCAATAGGACGCACTGTCACTGCATAACCCATGCCCAATGCTTCTAATAAAAAAGCAATTTTTAAGTAGCCCAAATAATAAGGTACGAACACTATGTTCCACATACAGTCCATCATGTTTCCTTGTGTGCTTCATTATTGACAATATATTTACAATATAATTGACAATTTAATTTTAAAAATTTCAACACAAGCTTACATACTAACTTTTCGGAAATACAATTTCCAGGATCTCCTCATTTTGGCGAAACTAGATTGTACAGCCAAGATAACTGCCCGTCAATATTCCAAACTTATTGTAACGCGTTGCCGATCTTTCCAAAGAATGTGAACTTCAGGATTCAGGATCAACTTTGTACTCAGGAATTCCAATTACTCTTCGATTGGGAAGTTCGATTGGGAAAATAAGGAATTCATCGACCTTTGCCAAAAAGAAGTTTGGCATACTTCCGATCGAAGATAGAGAGTATTTTGTGCAAAGTCCAACGACTATGATTCCAAATACTCCAGCTGTGACTCTGATCCTTGGGCTTGATCCCTATACTAAATGATTATATTTGGCTTTTTGAAGTGCGAGTGGGATTTAGAGTTGCAATACTTCCTGTTTCCCCTGTATTGTTAATAATTTTTAAGACTAAACTTTACCGTTATGGGATGTGCTGGTGCTAACATAGTGGGAACATTTTGATTAATTGGACTCAGTTCTACCCATGGGCTAGGAGCACCAAACTCAGATTTGTCCACTTAAAATCTTGCCTCAGGAAGCCATAAGACTAATCCCTGTCAAATGACAGAGACTGCCATAGGTCCCTGATATATGTTTATGACACTTATGAATGCGATTTTGGCGCCGTCTAAGTTGAAGCAGAGCCTATCTGAGAGATTGGCTCCGCGGGCGCCAGAAATTGTTTTATTTGACTTCTGGTTCCAGTTTTCATAATTCCGAATGGTTAATTGTTTCTCGTGATAGTGTCAGAACTAAAAACATTCCTATAAGTGACGTTCCACTATTCAGAGAAGGCTGCCTTAAGCACTGAGTGACATTTTGCTGTCAGTAGAAACGTAACTACTAAGCCACCTAATTGGTCGTCTCAACCGTATTCAAGGAGAAAATTAACAGTAGGGATGGTTAGAGCAGCAGTATCAGTCAACGATAATACTTGCGAACTCCCAGTTTTTACAATTCTGGCTGCGTAGGCTCCAGCCCGGACGTAATCTTCGCCTCACGATCATTCTTTTTGAAGACATACAATTTGGGGCTTATACAGAAGCACTCTTCTGGTGAATTCAAGATCTGTGATCTGAATGTATCTGAATGCACTTAAACTCCAGCTTCACTTTCGTATCGAATATTGCAAGAAAGACCTAGAGAAATGCGTCGATAGAGCGAGTATCTGTTTCGCATTACTAATTGTCCTTTTGTTGAAACTAGGACTGCTTAAAGGGACCACGAACTAGGACAATAAGTACCACGAAGCTGATGGCACCGCCAGACATGCAGATATCACAAGCCTCCGGTGTACTCATTGTCGAAGAGAATCACAGAGCAACGAAGAGATAGTTAAAATCTCCAATGAGAAGCGTAAAATCTGTCAAGCCAGTATAAGTCATGTATCAGCAATGTACATCTGTCCCCGAGAGATGTCTTGACAGGATTAATATTGGAAGTCAAACAAACAACTGACTGAATGTTGTCACAGAGATGGGACTCGGAACTATCGGCCCTGGGCTATGAGCAAATTATGAAAAAAATTGCTATTCATGAGGAGGAAATAGTTACTTCAGAAGGAAATACTTGCACGAAGCGAAACGTCACGTGCTCTCCCTTTATTTGTTCTGTTCTTTATGGAACTGTTAAGCAATACCATTACACTGTTCATTTTTCGTAAGAATAAAGCTCGATAAACAGCTCTTTCTATGAGCTCGAAGTAGGCTCAAAGACCAAACGGTATTCCAGCGAGTTCATTGCGATTGGTTCATCACTAACCAATACCATGACTTGCTGCTACCTTACTACACTGACTTGTTGTTTAGGATCTTTGATGCAAGTTTACGAGACAAGGATTTTCCTGAGCAACGTGAAATGAAAAGTCTAGTGCTGATAAACAAATGGAAACGTACTACTAAGTCTCCATCAGCACGATTGCTTTGCATGCTTGATACGAATGGTGTAGGTATTTATTTTCCCGATTAAGAGCGGATAATTCTCTCAGCAGCTGTCCTTTAAGGTACATGATTTATCAAGTCTTCCAAAACATATCTAACAGGGCAGTCCGGGCAGGTAGTCCATTTAACGGCCGTGACCACTGCCAAATAGGATGAGGCTTGGTACTGACGCAATCAGTAGAAGAACCATTTAGCAATGTTGCAGATCAAGATTATATTCAACTGAATAAATGAATAATCTGGAAGATCTTCAAACTTCTTTCGATAAAGTCGGATACTTGATGTGATTATTTTGGATTTACCGGAAGTATGACAGTCTGCTCTACTGTATGAAGCAAGCTCGAGGGGTGATACTAGTCACATGAGGTGTATTTTAGGCCTCCATTTGCAGCCGAAACTGAGGAACGCGTCCTGGGACTCGAATTGCCGAAAGAGTCGCAGCGGATCGGCTAAGAAGGAAACGCTGGGTTCACGGACGATCAAGTGAACTTAAGGCTTAAGGTATTGATTTAGGTATTGATTTAATGCTTAACCGGTTAGAAAGCTAGATGAACACTCATGGACTCAACCCTACTTTGAAGAATAGCGGAATGGTCGTCGCGAAAAAGAAAATGATCTCTAGAGAAAGAAGTTAGTGTCAGAGATATATTAGCATTTTGAAAACCATAACTCCAGTCCTGGCCTTACCTAAAGACTCCAAGCGATTGCAGCCCGATTACGGTGGATTAGAAGCTTCGTCACGTAAAATGCAATCCAACCTTTCGTCTTGCTTAATTTTGCGAAAAGTTTTGTTGCATTTGGTCCTCTCTAATTGTGTCAAACTGTGACGGGGCTGTTTATTTTTCCTTCAATGACTATAAGTTACTAAGTTACTCTTCCCGGAGACCCTAGACACAAGAACGACCGTGAAGGTGATCAAAAGAGCCATGATGATGCTTAAAAACTTTTACTATCTCTGCTAATCTTCTTATAAGTTCTTTTTAAGTTAGGCTGCCAGCAGGAGTGACACCCAATGATATCCTTCAAAGCATTCTCACAAATCTAAAAGCAATTTCATCCCTAATGGCAGTTGATAAATTTGATATGACGACAAAATGACAAATTCTAACCACTCAGCTATAATGTTTGCGTAATATTTTATTGAAACATCTTTATCATTTTTGCTACTAAATAATTAAACATATCCTGCCATAAGATCCAAATTCATTTCTACTCTGAAGCTTGCGACTTACAGCATATTTTCTAATTACTATTCATCACAGCGCACAATTCAATTATTAATGTAAGTCAGAAAACAACACACGTAGTCAATATCCTTTCTGTCGCACCATTCCGTCTTCTTCGTGCTGTTGGACGAGATACACGCTGAAATTCGAATAGAATCTGTTAGACACATATCTGAACAATACTGAATTCCGGCAAACATCCTTATTGGTTTCAATATGAATTGAAATTATAACTAGGCACACAAATAGGTTCTTATCGGATACTCGCCTTCTAGAACGCCAGAATGAAGTCCTTGGCTCTGCTCGTCGCCAGTCGTCTTAAAGTTAAGATCATACTTAGTGGAGCGGACGAGCGAGGAGGAATTTGGATGAAAGACATTGCAAGAGGATCCTTATGTACATGACGATATGTGAACGTGAATGAAATTTTAATAGGCACAAATTATCTGTTCAGACTCTCTCTTCTTCATTTGTTTGCATGCTTACTGGGTTGCCTGAGCCTTTGTCGAGCGGGAGACGTTGGTATGCAAAGGTTCTCTCCTTCCAGCCGCCTCAAAGGTCAGGTAGATGAAGTTTATGGCTAACCAACTAACTTGTGAGCTTTGTTGCCAATCTGAAAAAGGAAACGCTAAAAGGTTTAGAACGAAAGAGGAAAGATTATTTCGTTTAATAGCCTCCTGGTTGCCGACATATGTACGCATACTCGATTTGGACAGTGTGCATGGATTTTGATTCGATTTAATGGTCCAAAACCTCATCAAATGTATAAGGATATTTCCGGAAGCAAAGGACTGACTGTCCATGATTAATCGGGGGAAAGACCGAAAAATGGTTTGAAATAAATTTGACAGAATGGAGAATAAATTCCTTTTCTTTGAGATGTCTCCGAAAACCTCACATTCAAATTTATCCAAATTTAAGTCCTTTTTCACTTAGACCTGCCACATATGTTTGCGACCGTCTCCCGGATTATGAAGGTAAAATCTTTCGGGGCGGTTTTGGAGCGCACGAAGAAAACTTTTGTTATTTTCCTTATGACTTGCCGAATTTATGTGTGCTCGTACGTATTGTATTTATTCGTATCGGAGGAAGTTAAGCAAAAGCAGGATCCGCGTCTCGGCTCAGTAAAAAGCCGTCGATAATAATGTGTAGAAAATTGAAATGTTAACTTGACGAAAACTCGTTTACATGCAAATGTGAAGGTCTTTCGTTTCCACACGCACACATCCGTGTTGGGTCAGAGAGAAGAGGATACTTTTTTACGAAATATTAAATATAGAAGCCTATCAATGACAAAGTTCAATGTGGAGATTTCAATAAATTTTGATCAAGTGTACTTAGCAGTAGACAGTTATTGTTGAAGATAGGATTTTATGGTACTTGGAGGAGGTAAATAGCTTTAACATATATTGGCTATACGAAATATTAAAGATATTGCGTTCAGAGTTCAACAAGGCACAAAGTAATTGTCAAACTCTATTCTTTATTCGAATTCGAGTAGTTCTTATTAATTTTTATGCAATCCCAATTCCTTTGGCTCCTTAAATGCCTACAAACAACATAAATATGCGCCACAATCGTCACCATTTACACTCTTGTAAGCTTGCATAAATTTCTCAGCCTTAATTACAGTACAAGTAATTTTTGCCCTGCCTTGTAGCCATTTCAAAACGACAACCTCTTTCGCCCGAGTCGTTTGGTCCTTCGCACACCATATAATCATTTATACAAGGAAAAAAGGAAAATATATGTACAACAAGGACAGAAATTTATTGCAGGTCAATTCATTTGGAATAAAATTTATTTCAGCGTAAAACGACAGGAAAAGGAAGAAAAAATGCTCTGTGCGTATTTCGCCATTATAATGGGTTCTTCTGCGTATTTACTGCCTCGTATAGTTGATTTGATAAACCACTCGCCTCTTATCCTGTGCCTCTCCTTTGCAGTCACTCAACAACATGACCTCCACGGCATGAGTTAATGAATGTACGCTTTTGGTCAATGACTGAAAACCTCGTAGGTATACTTTGTTTCACCAAGAAGAGCCTGGCATTTCCTACTTTTGAGGTTTTTCCGACGAGAGAAATGTATATGTCATTATAACGGAACCCCAAGGAGGAAAGTTTAGATCAGGAATTTAAGTTTAATGGTTTCTCTTGTTCTATTTCTTTTGTTGTTATCTTGCTGTTGTTCTTATTCACTGCTTAATGTATCTCATGGTTTGTATAAGGTTCACCGACATTGACAAGACGGAAGCGCAAGGAATCCCACTACGAATGAGTCCGATATATATTTATATATATAGAGAGAGAGAGAGAGTGAGAGAGAGACAGCGACGAGCATGGAATTGTCCTTGATTAAAGTATCCCCAATTAAGTAATTTGCTCTCAGTAGCAGTTCTTCTGATGACGACAGGTCAAATGAATCGTTAGCGAGGATTGTATGTGATTTGTCGTACTTTATTAAGGTTCCTTCTTTTGTTACCAGCTAAATAAATGGGAAGGCTCAGCAGGAGTTTTCCATTGAGTATATGAGATGCTGAAATTTCCGAAGTAATTTGAGCATCTTGGGAAATTTGTAACGAATATTATTTTACAGTGGAGAGAAATTTATTACAATCATAATCTTGCACAATATTTTTCGCTCTTCCTCTCTCTCTCCCTTCTTCTCTCTGTCTACTCTATGTAATAGAGAAATTGTTCCCTTGTATGAGATCATTGCTCAAAATATTTATCAGGGGTGGAAACGTTCGTAGTTTGACTGTTTATCTCATCCATGAAGCAATCAAGGGAGTATAGAATAATATATAAATTTAATATTAATAATAAAGGCAAAAAACGCGAAGCTTATATTCACTTACTCATCCAAAGAAAATGTACTTACAGAATCCTGGAATATGAGCTAGCTGCTCGGACTTCATTTTGATAGGTTACCAGAATATGCAGGAAGCCTTAGCTCTGCTCCAAGCCCACCCCACGTTCAGCATATGCATCTCTTATCTGGGCCTTGCATCTCTGGGAAATACGACTGAAGGCAGCTTATCTGTGGTATGATCGAGTAAGGTTCACCTTTTGATTGACCCCATAAACTGCCAAACTGACTTTTTATGTCTTTCCTCACTCCAAAAATTCACAGCCTATTTTCCTCTTGCACATCTATCGCTACAAGATTTTTTGCCTCTTTTGAAAATTGTTCATACTTCATTTTGAATACGTTTGCCTCAAGAAGGCCTCACATTTGCCCCAAGGAGGCCTCCTCTTCTGCTTCCACAATATGTACGGCACATCAAATTTAAATGTTTTTCTGAACGAACATTGGCTGCAGAATTGAGTTAAAGGACATCCACACGACAGAAGTTTCTTGACAGCCCTTGGAAAGTAACCTCTGTTGCTTAGCTCTATCCCAAATTCCACGATTTTGGTTATTCTAGGTATCCTGGCTCGTTGAGGCGATTTCTATTGATTGCTTTCAAGGATATTGATGTAGACTCTAAATCAATTTGTTTCTAAAGCAGAGGAACCCTACTCTCTTTACACTTCGCCTTGTTTCCTGTAAGACTTAGAAACACTGCTTTGAGTTCCTCAGGAACGGACTTAGACTCCTTCTGGCGAGCAACTTTTTAACGTCATTTGCTATTGATAAACGCTTTTTCGACCTATGTGCCTTAATTGGAACTGTTTGAATCGTAATCGGTTTGTTTGATATTTGACTTTGGGGTTCTGCAATCTGTTGGTTGTTTACACAAGAAAGGTTTACACAAGAAATCTACGATTTTGTTAAAATGACGTCTCAGGTACTTTGGTACCAACCATCAGGGTTTATGTTGCTGAATCTGAATATGAGGTCCTGACGTTTTTTTGGACTCTAGTGGCGTTTCTTATAGCGTTAAAGAGTACTCTTATTTGCCTTTTGTTTTTTGCTCGTCAATTTTTGAAAGATATTTTTCGAGCGAGTGTGGTTTCAAGTAAAGCTAGCAGCCTTTCTCCAGTTGATGGACCAGTGAATGCTAGCCTTCATTATCTTCTCTACCGTTGACATAATTGGTCATGGTCTCTGAAATGCTTTGGCTGATGGACTGAAGGATCTCGATACCTTGTGCTTGCCCAAATTTCTCAAAGATTCACGTCCATCTCCTGGCATTGAAGTTAGTGGAATAATAAGAGAGCTTTTGTAATCGAAGTTTCTATCAGATCCAAAAGTAGTGAATAAAACAATAAAAGAAAAGCATCGATCAACATAATAAGTGTATGGAAACTATGCCTGAGAATTTCCCTGAAAAGATTGACACATCCCTGAACGATGGACTCATGGTTTTTCTTCACTACTTTGAGTGCATGGGGATGGCACTTCCCAAAATTGACAGGTAGTACTATTGTTTTCGTTCTCTTCCTCAGCTCGAATAGTTCTCTGAGCTATAATTGAGCCAATACTGGTTACCTACTAGGTTCTCATTTTTAGATAGACCATTCTTCTTTGCATTTCTTTTCAGCTTTACTCAGTGATTTACACAATTTTAAGGCTTCACCTGGTTTCATCCGTTTTCTTAAGCAAAGAGACATCATGGCAATGTCTCTTCCACAATAAACTCCCACTTTTCGGGGCGAATGTGAGAGTTCTTTTCACTAAGATCCTCTTGCCATTTTTTAATAGCTGACTCTTCAACATGATGAACAATCCACATAGGTAGCTTTAGATTAGGATTTTGATGCTGATTTCTTATGCTGCCTCACTGGTTTCTAGCCTTTACTTGGGTTGACCCTGGCAGTCCACTGATTTCTCTAGTCTAAATTAAACAGCATCACTATTTCCGCTATGTTTTACATCAGGACAATGATTTCAAACAAGTACTACGCTCAACACGTAGTTATGTTGGCCCTGCCGGCATTTTGTATTACACGGTTTAGTAGGCAAGAGGTTACTAAACCAGGTCATTTTTGCGTTAATGAGATCGAGTCTCTTTCTTATAGTTGGGTCAACTCAGCCCAACTACGAGGTATTTTAGTCCGGGGACACTGTACTTCCCTTTTCCTTCAAATTTTCTATCTTGAAGATAATGACAGCCGTCAAAATTTTGTGACAAAATACTAATTTTGGTTTTTGAGCCTCAGTTAATTCTTAGGATTAATCTGTAATATTGTTCATGCATGCCAATCATTATTGGATAATAGTTGACAACAAACAACTATACAATACACAGAACGTTGCAGCTTGTCCTTCATATCCTCGTTTCGTTTCTAATATTTAGCTCCGCTTAACCTTCTTCAAGAAATGTTTTCCTTCGTTTTCGTTCCTCTTTACACAGGTTTGCGACTATAATGATGGATTGCCAAGACGGTATTCACATCACAATAAAATATGACCATTAGCTCTGACGACACAGGTATTTTTTGTCAACGAAAAGGGCATCAAGCATAAAGGACATCAAAAGAATCTATGTAATGTTATTTCAGTTTTAAGGATATTGCAACATTTTCAGTTCATTGAGAAATAAATTTCTACAAAACAAATTTCCTTGTACAATGTTTGCTTTCAAACTTAGCATTCAAAATCAAGCTTGGCTTGAAGCTTAGCCCAAACATTATGTTAGAGGACAACGAAGGCTTCAAGGATATTCAAATGTGTTCATTCGTTACGTCTTGATTTTATTTCCCGTACTTATAACTTATCATCATTCTGCTGATTATATCTGCATCTTCATGCTAACAAGCTTAATACTGTGTAGTTGCAAGCGTCAAGTTTTGACAGCTGACGTTTGGCGGTTATGATGTTCCTTCATCTTTCATGCGCCAATCTATTTGCCAATATATCAACCATTTTGATATTGAACTCAAATTGCCTTTCTAACCAACTAAGCAATGACAAAAGTTTGCTGCAACACAAAACTCATTACAGGACAATCTAAACAACGAGTAAGCCAATCGGGCTGTTCCACTTAAATGCAACCTGAAAATCCTGCAATCAAATCTAGTCAATTTAGCAAGGATTTAAACAATGCATTTGACAAAACAAAGGAAAAAAACTGGAATAATTGAAAATGAAATTCGAAGATAGAAAGTATCCAGAATATACCAGGATATAGAGGCAATTTCAGTTGGTATTGTCTCCAGAGACACCTCAACGAGGTAAACCAATTTAAACAGGATGAACTTTGCCGAAATATGCAAACCTCTAAAAGCATTGTAAAGCCGACCATTACGGCTACTGTCAAACTGATTGCTATCTGGCCATAAAGAAGTCGCTAATGCACATTCTCGAAAGTGGCTTTCTGCATAGATACCGACTCTTGTCGTACTCAAAATATCCTTATACGTGTGTATGGTAGACTATGCAGATACTTGGAAAGTTTCAGTGATTGCAGTTTTCAAAGTTCATTTGTAGTAACAGAACGTTATTTAGATGTGAAGTTCCTGCGGCCGTATTTATCCTTTAGGCAAGTTCATGACAAGCATTAGATAAAGTTTTGGACTTCCGAAACGATGTTTGAGCTCGCCAAGAGCGTGCATGCAATGGGAGGACGGTAAAGGATGTTGTGTGTTGGTTCTTTCGACGATTCCCATGGAGAATCAGACAAAATACGAATGTACAATTTTAATGTACGCAGCATGATTTCTTGATGTCGTCAATTCTGAATATATTGAGGATCCCTGTCAACTCATAGCGTGCATTCCATTTACCTCGATATCTACTTCAAATAAGGACGCACGAACTAGGAAAGTTTCGATTTTTGTAGCAAAACTACCCTCTATAAGTCTTTCTGCTGAAATTTCCATTATTCTCTACCGTCTGCATCACCCACCTATCCTGTGGCATCTCCACTAAGTTTTCTCGGACGTTGCACTTCATCATTGTACAATTTATGTGTTGGTGTGTTGGGAGTTCGGAAAATCCGCAGGAACTGCTTGTTTTCGCCGGTTCAGAGCTTATGTGAACGTAAAATACGAGCAAATACCATCGAGTAGTGGAAACAGTCAAACGTTCAAGTTGTTTCGTGGTTGCTAACAAATAATGTTAACTTCACCAAATATTCCGACAGTTATCCTTGAGAAGTGTCTGGAAAATGCATGTACATATAATTTGAGAGCATTCGTGCGAAGCGATAATGCACTTTGACTTCGGTTAGAGACCATGATGGGTGAGGTGATAAGGCTTAAAAAAAAAGGCTTGTCTGCAGTGGCTGACACAAGAACATTCGTGTGGCATCAACAAAACTTGTAGATTCGTTATTTCAGGACACGATGAATTGATGTGGTTTTACTTTGGTAAAATGTGTGGAATGATAGCTTACCAAATTTGTTTGGAGGATCCCAATTGCTTTCAAATGGGAACACATTGAAGGGAGTTCGAACCTTGTTGTCGAATTTCGATGTATGATTTGTATGATTTCTGGCGAAATGGTGGATTACTGCAAATTCAGGAGAATAGGTGGACATTTTTTTCTTTGCTAGCACAATAGACATAATTGCACTGAAGAAAGCAATTATTTGGTTGGTTTTTCTTACTGTTTGCCTTCTAGCATTTCGAAAATGAGGGAAGGGAGACTATAACTATGGCAAAAGTTGACATTTGTGGTCTATTGTGTAGAGTTTTGGCCAAATCAGCATAACATATAGTCTATTAAGTACGGGACTGAACTTACTACTTGTATGTAATTGCGCTAGTCAGCTTGAAATTCGCAACTGACTTAGAGCACCTCCTACTCTCGGTATCTGGGATGGTGAAAAGCAAAGAGCCCTCATCTGATGTTGAATTAGCAGCTGTAGTAGGCTCTTTCAGGGAGATTATGATCGGGTCAAACTTCTTTGGCACCTAAGTTATGTAATGAAGCGGCTCTAATATGGTTTTGGACCCAAGCTTTGACGAATTTCTTCACTTCGTCTACACGACTAAATTGGGTCCAAAAATTAACCATTCGGCGAGAAAATCTGCTAGAAAACGGACTTGGCGGGGGATACCAGGTAACCTTTCGCGGCAAGGCAAATTCGTTGTTTTTATCCCAAAAAAGGAATCAACAAACTCCTAGGAAGGAAAAAATGGCAAAGGAACCCATAATGATACTTTAAGTCTGATTGCAATCTGCTGAGTCAATATGTCAAACGAATGGGTGTTCAAAAAATGTCACCGGCCAAATAAGCGTGAAGCAGGAAACCTTGGAGGATTACTTTCCTGCCTACGCCTAAATCGGAATGATTTCGAATAATTCAGGTGACATTTCCAACAACTCATATTTAAGACTAGACGATTATCAACCTGGGAGCCCTTTAGAAACAGGTAGACTCAACGTGAAAAGGCAGAAATGTCTGTTGAGTAATCAAGGTCCTACCTGGATAGCTCGTTTTAAGACCGGCAAAATGTCTAGTCTCTAGTTTTCTGAATTTTTGGTACCGTTCTTCAATTACAGAATCTACGTAACTTTGTAACGGTTTTTTTTGCCTTTAATTTTGGGGCACTCCTGGTACTTTATCCTGCGAAGGGTAGTAGCACAACAAAATTACGTACGTTGAAGACGATAGTAAAATCATCAATTCAGCCGCGGGAAACATTGACTAAGTAAAGGACTAGGGTCGATATTGAAAGTCAATCCTAGTAAGACAAAAAAATCTGGGTATCTAAGTGGATAAAACGACTTTCTCGAAAGGATATTGAAGCATGCTTTTGCATGCTTGCAAAACTGCTGGGTCAACTAACAGTTAAGAAGCTGTTGGACAAACACTGAAAATGTACATGAAAACTAGTTCAAAAGGGTACATAACCTGTCCCCTTAGGCGAACTGTAACGAAAGCTTAGACAAACGACTGAAGAATACCTCGAAAATAAGGTTAATCAAGGAAAAGATGGATGCTAAAATATACTCGTTTTGGGTGGTAGCCGCGACACTTTTATTCAGGTTTCAGCTTCTAGGACGTCTAACAGCTGGCTGTTTCTGCATTTTCACTTTTGTCTCACCAAAAATGAAGCCTGATGTGAAATCTTCCGTGGAAGTCTCGTCAGATAAATAGCCGCAGCATTGAAAAAGTTCGCGGAATACAATACGGGAAGGGGTTTCAAAACAAACCAATGGGCGGGTATTTTGTATTTGTATACATAGAAAGGACATCAATGCTTACCAGCTGATTCTCTGTTTTTCTTATGAAAAAGTAAAACAGAAGAAACAAGGTGTGAGGCTTTGTCGGAAGGGCTTAAGCCGAGGGTAGGACATTCACAACGACGGGCTGGTTTTCGTCCTTGGTGAGAACAATTGTTTTTAAAGGCGTTTGACTGAAAGGGACCTGCTATATGGAGCGAATATATGCTAACCTACTTTTGAAATAAGGAACAACCGAAAGATCGTCGATCCTCTGGAAAAGGAAGTTAATCGAGTAGTAGAAGTATTTATGAAAATATTTTGGCTTTGCCCGATTCCATAAAGTACGATTGTAAGTCCTTCTTTTGTATTGTTTCAGAATATTTGATATGTATATATAATTTATATCAATTAATTTTTTCCCTTGCTGGGTTCCAAAGGCTTAATTTTGATCTTGACCTCAATATTTTATGAGTTCTTCATCATGTTGAAAAAATTGTTCCTAGGGTCGTTTGCCCCGTACAAACAATTATAAACGCTGGCTGAGTCTAAGGAATTTAGTCACTGTGAAGTTGATTTTTGGGTAGTTAGTCTTTTTTTTGAAAAAGATTTTACCTTTTTCAGAAAAAATACTCTGGAGAGCAACGTTCGACTTTACGGCGAGAAGCAAGCGACTCCCAAGCTTGTTTTTGACGGGATTACTGGGTCAGAGGGTCCATGTGGACCCAGGTGAACACTTGAAACTACAAGGATTGGGTCGTAGTTCGTTGGCGAAACCGTATCATTCGCCTTTGCCCATTGAATCCGCTCAACCCTTCGGAGGGTTGCGATGAACAGATCTGCGAACTATCAAGATTTTGTGATTGTTGTATGAGGTTTTTGTGGCTATCATTTTCGGAACACCCGTGATTTAGCTTTCATGGTATCGAAGTGTCGATAGAGGCTTACTGAAAGTGACCACAGCTAACAACAGCTTTTGAAGTTTTATTATTTTATTATGAAATCTTAAAAAAAAACATTATTGGATCTTAGTCGGCTTTGGTTTCTCCCACATCTTGCCTTGATGATTCCTCTTAAGTCAATTGTTAATTTTCATAAAAAAAGGAGTTGTTCATAACTTGCTTGAACCTTGATTTTGTAAATTGCAGTCCTTTGTAAGCACCGTACTAAATTGATTATCCACAAAGATAAAGTAAAATTTTCTGCAGCAATGAATTTTCACATGCTCAGCTCGCAAAACATTTTGGCTATAATTTATATATTTTTCATGAAATTCTTCTAGCTGGCAATGAAAGTATTCTCCACATCATATTAACACTTTGCTTAAATGAGTTGATGCTAGCGTGGTTTCTCTTTACAACGTCATAAAATCAAAAAAAAAAAAACTTGAGTCCTTACATGAACAATTTTTACAATCATGTCCAACAAAAATCTTCCCAATCTGCCCAACGCAAAACTTTCAGTACACAGTTTGGGTCCTTCAAAAAAGTAATTTCTATGCAAATTCTCTATTCATCAATTTTGCATGTATCCTGCAAACGAACGCATGTCGAAAAGTTTTTGGCCTTTACACATATCCAAGCATAGTCTCCTGTTTCTCAATCAGGTGGATGGCCGTAAAATGCATATTAAACTATTCGATTGGAAAGTAAATTTCAGTGAAGTTTTTTTTTTCTCTTTATTTCATATTCATGAAAGTTTGCGGTTAATAAACGTATAGCACTCAACTCAACACTGGAAACACAATTTTGACGTTGTTGAGTTTTGTTTTTGATTAAATAATTGAAACGAAACATGAGTAGGTTCGACGAAATCGAACAAACACGTAAATGCGTAATGAAAGCATTTTGGAAATTCATTAATTATTAATTTCTCAAAATTCAATAATTCATAAATTCATGGAAATCAAATGCAGTTAGGGACATAAAGAACTTTAAAACTGAATACTTAGTTGAGCCAAAAATTACATGAAAAATTTATAACTTCAGGATAATCAATGAAAAATGTTGAATAAATTCATAACAAGGAAACATAGAAGCAAAATTCTCCAATGAAGTAGTTTGTTGTATGGTTGTCGTTGGAGTGTAACAAATCACACCAACCACTAAGAAGAAATTTATTCCAGGCTTACTATGTGAGAGTGAGTGCTAATGTAATACGTTTGTTAAACTTTCATTTTAAATCTGATTCAATTCAGTTCCTCATTATGGTTAGGCAACATAAAAGTCTATTGGCTGCCCTCCCTTTCAAAAATCTAAAAAAATTTGAACGCCAATAAGCGCCAAACAGAAAACTAACAACTTTGTCAAAAGGCTCTGCACATTTGAAGATGAATATCTTCAAAGAATGCTTCATTGTTTGAGTCTAGGACAGTAACATACATTTTTTTAACCTGTTGCCTTTCTTTATCAAGGGGATATAACTGGGTACTTGCTAGGATCATCGATGAATCCATTCCTGCCGAGATACAGGAACGATCCGGGTGCAATGACATTTATATTGGAGAAATGCATGTGGCACGGGTTCCATGGGTAGGGAACGTAGGAATTTTCACATAAGGATAAGCATTACGTGATCTGCTTCCGAGTAAATTTCTTCGGCTTGTAGAAATCCTGGTTGGAGGTTCGATGCTGGTACCTTGTTTCAGTCTTCAGTAAAAACCAATGAATGCTCAAAAAATGCGTATCTCGAAGATCGTTAACTTTCCACGGCCCTCAAGCTCGGGTGAGACTCAATCATGGATCTGTCAGAATTGGTCTGATCCAAGCTTTATATCAAGTGATCTCTGTGTCAATATTTTTGGAGCAGAAAAACCTTCGAGCAAACATTACTTGTCTCCTTGCGTACTTCAATATGATTTTCTAATATTTAGTGAAAAACGGAAACTGATCAAGGTCCTCAAGTCCTATAATGAAAATGTTCAAAGTCCTTGCCCACCATGAATTGGAAATTTCACCAATTTCACGTTGGGTCTTAAGTGTAAACGAGTATGCAAAAATACCAAAGTCACACTTTTGTGGGTTTTAATATGCTAACGCCAAATATTTATTTACAACTGGATGTCATCACCCCCCCAAACATCCCTTGAAGATTTCTCTTAGAACATGGAGAAATCTCCTTGAAGTCCCGCTAGTCAGCAATACAAGTAATTGTAGGCAAAAGACACGAGAGATCTGTAGAGAAGTTGATGACAAGGATATACTCATTCATTTTATAGTTTCGATACTTTTTCTGTGAAAAATATTGTGTCTTTATTTCAAAGACTTGGTTTTGATTTTCATTAATATTTTTCACGTTTATCAGTTTTTGGTTTTTCCGTTTTTCTGTATTCATTTTCCTTGGCGGTATTGAAGATGTATGCTTTTTCTTTATCGAGACTTTTTTCTGTCAAGCGATAGATAATTGATGCACTAAGGAGTTGCAGACAGCCAGTTTCTACGTGCATGAATGTCCCGATTTTGGTAAGGTCCTTTGTGCAAAAATTGTCTCGCGATAGACTCAGTGCTCAAACTGCCCGTCATTGTCAAAAATGAGCAGGTGAAGCAACTTTAGTTGGCTATTTTTTTCCTTTACGGACATTCTCTGTTTCCTGAATTTAAAATCGTTCAGTAGATCTCCTGCTCTGTCCTATTGAGCATTACGAATTTTTTATTTGTATGTCTTTTCCGTACTGTTGGAATACTCCAATTGATGTTGTTTTCTGCGACCACAATCCAGCATACTAGATCGTTGTTCTGAGGAGCTGAAGCTTGGCGTCACCAAATACCAACGATTCCTGCGGGCAAAGCTAGTGATCAGCAAAGCCTTTTAACTGGGAAACTTAAATTCTTACTTTTGTTTTTTCGGAAAACTTACTTCACTCTGGAAAGCTTCATGTAAGTACCAAAATAATGCAAATACTACGGAATGATCTGTAAAATCGCGACCTGATAAGTGGCTTGAAGGAAGATTGACGGTAGATGCTATTCGCATTAGATATGGTCCAAGGTTCTAACATTTGTCCGATCTTGTGAAATATCTTCTACGATAGACTTAGGAGACACAAACTGACAGACGAGTCAAGCCTGGTTGACTTGACACTCCAGCTAACTAATGTGTTTCCCAATAAAAAACCCAAGGGCTCAGAGGAAGTGCGCTAAGTTTCGATGATAGATCGCCGATACTGATAGTCTTACTCACAGAGTCCAAGTAGACCGTATACAAAATGTGTTTTTTTTTTCGTTTTTTTGGTAAAATAAATACAAAATTCTCTAGAGGAAATTTTATTTGAAATTCAAAATGCGTCTGTTTCTCAGCTTCGCCCGGTGACAGCCACGATTTATTTCTCTTCGAGTTTTCAAAATAAGTCAATTTACCGCTATCCGTCACAATTCGATGCGAAAATGATTTCCTTTCGTAGCGTCGAAGCAACATTTCACATGAACTTTGCGATTTTCTATTTAACATTCAGATCTTGGGGGACTCATTTATCGAGTTTATTTACTTTGTCAATTACTCGTAAACGTCTGCTGGGCGTTTCTTATCACACGTTTTGTCATAGGTGATATATTTAATGCTTTTGCTAATTGCCCTTGAGTTTGGGTAGGATCATCATCTAATAACTCCTTCAATTCCTCTTCATCGCATTTTTGTGATCTACCAGAGCACTTACTGCCTTTCAAATTGAAATTAACATTTTTGAATTGTCGAAAATATGTCTCACGTGTTCTCATTGTTGGAGGATTTCCACCATATGTTTTCATCAGCATGCGATGACTTTCATCAGCCTTTTTCTTTTGGTTAAACAAGAAATGCAATGTGTCCCACAAATGTACTTTTTCAACCACAAAATTTGACTTGATTCATCAACACGATAAAACAAACACGCTCGTTTTAGCGGACTCAATTTATTTGAGTTTTTCTAGTTAAATGTCAGTCGATTGAAATGACGTATGTGTCAAATTAATACACTGCGTACTTACAGCTGGCGCCATCTCCTAGAAAAACCAGGAAAAACGTATGCATACACCTGGTAAAAGTAATTAATGATAAACCTGCGGAAGGAGCCTTCGGTTTCAATCAATTGATGGCTAAATAGATCCAGCTTCTCTTTTCTAATCTAATCATTTGTAAAAATAGTATTTCAGGCATGCCCAGTGTTTGCATGCCCTAACCGCTTATAAACCTCTCCTTTCTCGCAACCAATTCAACAAGTGCTTAGAAAACATTTCGTTTCATATACAGACGGGAAAGTCTTCGGCCAACAAAGACTACTACTAAAAGATTTACCTCATTTTCTTACTTTCTATAGGTTTTGTTCAAGCCACCTCCTATTAGGATGTAGTCAATGCTTGGCTTACCCTGTAATCATATCTATCATTGTGAGTCGAATTTATCTTGTTTCAGGGGTTATAAAAGGTATTTTCATTACATCTGTTCTTTGCATTTTGAGTTGTAGTCCTAGTTTTTCCCAATTTAGTTGCTTTTTTGATCCCTCCCGTACTTTTTGTTACCAGAACCGAGGTCAATTTTACTTCTTTTTGATAAGCACCGGTACCATGCAAAACCAGTCCTGAATCCAAGAAGGATCCCTGCGAAGTAATGAGTTAAGAACATTGTTTTGTGATGACAGTTTTTGTGGTATGGGCCATGGGTGTTACCATGAGTCTCATGCATTCTCACAAATTACCTATCTGATAGACTTATTATCCTGCATTTTTTTGTGTAGATGAGACTACACGACACTCTTATCGATTAATCCTTTGGCGAACAATTTGGAAGATCGCTAATCCGTTTATCCTCTATGTTTTTACAGAAACATATTGGGGGGGCAAGGACTTAAATAATCTTATAGCCCCCTGATTTTGAGACGAAAGATTGAGGGGAAGTTAAATATGGTTAATATAACCAGTGCGGCACTATCATGACAAATCGGCGCTTAGTCGCCCTTGAACCCATGACTCGATGAATTGAAGGCAATACTACTATCATTTACTTAGTTTAATCACTTTTTTGTCAGGATTCAGTTGCATTTACTCAACTCAATGATTACGAGATGTATGTAATTTAGTTCACTTTTTTGTCGAGTTTATTTGCAAGCATTAACTTGGTAACTTTAGAAAGTAGCATGTATAAAGATCCTGTAGAGCTTATGAGCATAATTACCGTTTATGAATCTCTACAAAAGATTAAGAAGAGACTTGCGAACTTTCCAAATACCTATCAACGAATCTAAACCCTTTCAGCAAAATCTTTCAAATCCCAGTCAATCTTATGAAATAATCATCAGAAAATATCACATCCTAGACGTGTCAGCTGTGTTATCACCTTCAAATTTGAACTTTTCTTTGGAAAATGTTCAGGACAAACTTTCGTATTGGATGTCCCGAACGAAAAACTTATTCGGCTCTGATGATACATCAAGCTGACGGAAATAGTTTACGTAGTTCTACCCTCAAAATACATTCAGCAGAAATGTATTTACCCTGCCAACTTATCATATATTATCTTCACTCAAACTCGTGCAATAATATTTTGTTTTTGTTTCTTGTATTTTATATCCTGCGTTGGTAAAGCTCTTCCGTCTTTTGCCAATGCTGGTTCAGTGTACGAAAACATGGGTTCGTTTTTAGGGGTGTCGAAGCGATGGCATTAAGATGGGAAATTTACTGATGAAAGGAAAGGCAGGGAAAGTTTTCATGTTGTAACACATGCAGCTACGTATGCAAATAAGGATATACAGTGCGAGTGTTTGGATGTTTGTTCATAATGTATTAAATTTTTGTCATTGTTCATTCTGATGATATGGTAATGCCGATGAAACTTTGAAGACATATTAATAAATATATTGTAAATGAGTTTCTGGTTGTAATAATGTGTTGAATGGGCTTTGCGATGCAGAGGGCCAACGAATATGTTTTTTTAAGAAAAATGTCGATTAGCAGCGCTCAGTACAGTGAAATATCCTTTTGAATCTAGTAGCAACCACCAAACAATATGAATACCAATTTTAATGGAATTTTGATAGTTACAATATGAATATGAATAAAATCAAGTAGTAGTTAATTGACTAATTGGTCCTGGGGCTTTATCATTTTAGATCGGTCTTATTGCAGAAGTCAAAGCCACACAAGAAGGTAATGTGGCTAGGGTTAGGCCTAAATTTTGCTACATTCCTGACAGGATGTCTCAGGACAAATTAGACACTAGCTCAGCATCAGTCAAACGCAAATTCAACAGTCACCAGACATCCTTGAACCTACGCCTAATTGCATAGAATGCAGGCGTCCTAACTACTTTCGGCTCCAGTCTGCATTCAGGCTTTTATTAGGGAGTAGATCCTGATTACAGATTTAATCATAAAATCATACCTGATACTTCATGCACTAAGTTATAAATATGCGTGTTAAATTTAAGTGCTCTTTAACTCTGAAACACTTTTCCATTCAACACCTTCTTTACGTTATCTTAAACTATCAACAAGGATTCTTCTTTAAAACAAGTGTTTCTGCTCATAATTCAAATAACCGACGGCTACGTTTAAGTAGCCATCCATCCGTCGATACGCTCTTGTAGTTTCCAAGACCCCCCTCCTCAACACTATTGCAAATGATACCGTGCTTCCTAAGAAAACATTCATTATACAAATGAACGAGATTGTATGGCGAAAATAAGAAAAGGATTACAACTGCAGAAAAAATTCCTGAAGGCAATTGAAATGTTTTTAATGAAAGTGCAATATCCTCACCGAAATGAAAAGAGTAGTTGATAGAAGAAATAAAGGATGTTTAATTTACTCTCGTTTTACTTTCGCACTTTTTTTGTGGGACTTTAACCGTTATTCGATTAGTAATGTTTGCAAACAGGTGGCGTTGTTAACTTGCTTTTGAGGACATAACTTGCCATCTGTCAAACATCAACACTTAATAGATCCAGTAGTCTGTTTTTTAGCAAGAAATTCTATCACACGTGCCCCATTTCACTCGACAACATGGAACAGGACTGATATCAATTCGCAATCCGCATTCTATTTTAACATGGAGACAAATCAGATGAAAAAGAAGATTTTGGACTTAACCACCTTTGACAACAGTGGGACATTGGTTGAATTATTGTAAACGTTGTCGCGCATTTGTTTCTGACAAGAAGCGTATGTGCTTATTAAAGAAACTGTTGAAATCGCCTACAATGGAATTTCCTCATATCAATAAGCTAAAGTGTGTGAAATAGCAAAGGCAATTGGCGTATTGTAAGTGAAAGTTATCAAAAGATGATTGGACAATGAATTCCATGATAGCACATTTTAGAAAATAAAAGCGGACGAGAGATAGTTTTCGAGTAGTTTTTTGGACCGCTTTAAGTGTATTTTCAGTTTTGTAGCTCGTTATCAATAAATAGAAGCAAAGATTAATTCCAGCTATCACACATATTTTAGTTCGGTACTCGAAGAATGAAAGATTTTGTCACTTTCCGAAATAGGCATGGGTATTTCTTGGAATTTTTGGTGATATGCTCTTGTTATTAATGCAATGTAACTAATATAATATGAATAAATAAAACTGTAATCAATAAAGTTGAATAACTACTCAGTTTAATATCACAACTTCAATATTTCCAACAAAATTTTAAGGTTGCGTAACTGACTACACTTTCCGACCTAAACCAACGACAGATCAACGGCAACTAAACGTTGCATTTGGCAGAGATGGTAATTTCGGTAACTGTCTTAGGAACTGTGTTGTTGCGGGAAGATATTGCTAGATATATTTGGTCTAGTGTTGATAATGAGTTCCGAACATTTTTTTTCAGCTATGTCGATTTGACTTTGTAAATTGTCATGGAAGTGTTCACGATATTGATTTGATTAATCAATACATTGATCGTTTTGCTGACTGATTTATGTGTAAAATGGCTTCCATTCCAAAACCTATCATTAGTTGCCACAGATTATCATCACGACTAAATATTTTGATGCAATGGCAGATAGAATGGTAACTAAAGTGGAATACGACGCTAGACTTGACTGATTACCTTTCAGAAAACTATTTTTCTGGGAGGAATGCAGCAAAGGAGTTCGCTCTTTCAATCTTCCATGATAGATCAAGTTGATCCTGTTCCTGAAAAAGCTTTTGTGCTGCGTGAGGTGATTTTTTGGGAGACCGAACAACAAACTTAAGGTTTACAAAGGTTTAAGGGAGTGAACGCAAATTTTGGCCATTCAATAGAAATAAAAAAAAATAACTGAGAATTATTCATGCTAGCTTTAGCACAGCAAAGTAGCAACAACAAACTTATAAAATATCTTCCAAATGAGAGGACTCATGCAAGCAATGCTTTGTGATCCTTTGTGGTGGAAAGGTAAAGTGCTTAGATTTCAGTTTTATAAATCATTCTTCTCAAAAGATGCAAGAAAAGTTCGCTTGGGCATTTTATGTTGAAATGATATCAATCAAAAATTTCCAAAATTAGGGTAGCTTCGACTGCAACAAAAGAGGTAACCAATTGGTTGTGTTTGAAATGTCCACTTGGCTTAAAGTGCCAAATAAGGATAACCAGCTAACCTTTGTGAGCACGATCAGGACAGAGGTTGTTGCCGTGACTTTGATCACACTAAAACCATTGATTGGTTGGTTAGTGAAGATGATGTAGGTTGTTTGATAAAAGGAGTCCGTGGAATCGCCGGGGCGTTATTTTTGAATTGGATAGAATGAAGACGACCCTCTTGAACTATCGCAATACACGGAAAGAAGTTTGGGGCAGATTTACGGATACTTCCAAATGAAAGGTAGGTCCTGACATTGCAGGAACATATCAAAATACGTGGCATTCATCAAAAAAGGTCAACTCATTGCATCCAAAGAAGTGTGCCAAACCACTATCATTCATAAAACGATATGTTGGTAGAACATTGAACTAGGAGATATAGAAATCAACATACAAAGGATATTTTACATCACGTCACAAATTAACAAGCGCACTATCCGAGATCGGGATACAGATTGGGAAGGTTATAAAGGATATAAAGGGATATAAAGGGATACAAAGGGTTAAAAAAACGTTTAGGTCAGAAAAACGGAAATCATGGAGGTTTATCGAAGGATTTTACCAAAAATTCTCTTAATCCTTGTGTTTCATGTTTCTATTCTGCTCTTTTAACAAAACAACTTTTTTTGTTTATTTTTTTGTTGGTAATTAATATAAATTTTGGGAGTAAGTTCTTCCAATTTGCTGTGTTTATCACTGACTTTATTATCACGTTTTTTACTGAAGAAGGGAGCAACTTACCCCAAAATACATGTTTGACACAAATGAAAAAAAAAACGTTTCCTTTGAAGCGCCTACAATAAGGAAGGAACTATGGGAAGATAAAAAAACGAAATAAGGGGAAAACATTCGAAGTATTAAATTCTGGTATGTTAGGCACCAACAAAGGCTCCTAGCAGACAATAATTATCTTTTAAATCTGGACAACAATTATCATTCAAACCTGCTATAAGACAAGTCAATGAAAGAGTGACAGTGACATTTCAACCACGAAAATGAAGGTTGGTGAGATATCGATAAGAGATTCGACGGGATTAATTTGACCAAAAATTTCGGAATATTACAGGAGAATGAGTCCATAAAACAAGTAGAAAGGCCCTGCCGATAGTCAATACAAAATAATTCTCCCTTAAGTAGCGTTTAAAGAGTAAAACAAATGAATTCAGCAGGAGTTGGCATTCCCGTCTCTTTCGAACTCTGAGTACGAGTATTACAACCAGGACCTTAGTTTGAAGCATACGCCAAGCTTGCAAGATACTGTGGTATATCCTTGTGACTCACATTGCGAATATCAATTTTGCAGGTATATTCAGCAATAATTTGTAGCTGATAATCCTTCGTTCGTAGGATGTATCCATTTCTTGAAATGGGGTTTGGGCACCAACCCTAATAAAGGCGGTGCAAATATGAGCGTGGTGTTTGTCCTTACAGTACCCATTTGAAAGCGCTCTTTTGAGTATAAATATTCCGATCTCTTGCGTAACTTTAAGTTTATGTGCATCTTCCTTATTACGCGCCTAAGAATAACACAAATCTGAGTGCAATTTATAGCTCCATCGGAACTGGACGATTCAAGATTTAATAAATAATAAAATCCTTCTAAATTGATTATTCTTTTTGTTTGCAGAGACTTCCACTGCATTCTTATTCGCGAGAATGAAATTTAATGTATGTAAGTGTTATAAGTAAGGCACGTTTGAATTAAACAAGAAAAAGTTTTAATTGACTTTATGGGACGTGTGAAGTGGTAACTTTGCAAGTCTATTAAATTAAATTTGTGCGACAGGATGTTCGTAGGACTTTTATAGTTCATAGGATGGAGAAATGGGATTTGAATAAAAATCCGCTCGAGACCAAGAACTGTGTTGAAATTTGTACCAAGCAAGTGGCAATCTCTTGAGCAACGTAAAAGGAACTTCTATCCTTGCTTGGTAGTCAAGGCTATGCAAACTCATTGCACAAGGAAAATTCTCGCTATTAAAGATTAATTCCGCATAAATTGGGTGCATCGTAGTTGAATTATGAAATCATCTTAAAACTTCCTGCAGTCATAAAAGGAC
The DNA here is from genome assembly GCA_954870665.1 of Stratiomys singularior. NCBI lineage: Eukaryota > Metazoa > Arthropoda > Insecta > Diptera > Stratiomyidae > Stratiomys > Stratiomys singularior. The sequence continues at coordinate 7,813,289 of OX940877.1, forward strand.
TTACTCGGCTTCTCATACCTTGGGAAAATATGTTTGCCTTGTAGTAGTGTGGCTTGTTACCATTGTCCTAGTCATAGCACCACGCGTGTTATTTTTTATTTTATTTGCTATACCCTCGCATCTCTGCGAACTGCATGGAAACACGAAATACTTCACATTGTGGCGCCTTTATCACTTTATGTTGCCCATGTATACCTAGAAAGTATTTTGGTCAACTAAAATAAAAACCTTTACCAATTTATGGTCAAGGATTATATCGCTATATCCTTAGTTACGATTCATTTTGGACCATTTCATGGCGCAAATAAAGTGCACTTTTGGCGTTAAGTGATTGTGTACTGAGGTTTTATGCTTTAATCAAATCTCAGTAATTCAAGTTGATGAGAGCCGTAAAGGATACGCTGTACGGTTGTCATTAAAGTGACAGCGAAAGATGAAATGAGTTGGAATGACTTCACCTCACCCAAATCTTACGTGTCAACTAATGAAGAGAATGTTTGCTTTTCATATTCCCATAAAAGATAATACCTTCAATATTGACACGGATTTTCATTTTGGTTGTCTCATTAAAAACAATTTCAAATCATGACATGACAGCTTGACGGTTGTGTGTGGGAGGATATTCCATGCAGGATTCAGGTGGAGCTTTGTACTTCCAATCACACGCAATCACAAATAATAATCCACGCGAGATGCAACGAGTGCCACTCAATATGAGTGTGACAATCAGAAATAAGACAAAATTATTGAGAGGCTTCCACTGTAAATTTAAGGACATGTCGACAGCTTGAGTACTTTGTGCTTATCTGCGTTTATGAGCTATAAATAAATTTCAATTTTTCAACTCTATATTTATTATCAACCTTCCGTAATTCTTCCTTAAGTCCTCTGTAATGATAGAAAAATAATTGACCCAGCTAAATCACATTTCTGGACTCTCTGAAGGCACAATTAACTGCAGCTGGTCCTTACGTAACTTTTAGCTTGTGTTGAAATGTTCTCACGAGAGTAATTTTTCTTCGATTCCAATCTCCTCATAGATTTTTATCTGTTGCGACTAGCAGCGTATCAAAGGGGTGCAAGATAAAAAGTATAAATCGTCCCTGCCATCATCCAAGATTTATCTGAAAGTTATCGATAGATGCATTGAAATTGCTATAAGAGCAGAAAAGAATGTAAAATTGCATTTCACATTGTGGTAGAGTTGCTTGGTGTTACTTGAAGGACAAAACATTGAAACGTTCAGATCCTGCTTCGGATTGGCCATAGTTCTCCTTTTGACTTCGTACCGATTTACGGCGAGATATGCCACGAGTGGTATTGAAATGCATGTTTCTGAACATTTCGCCAGTCAAGGGTGGAATTCAAGGTTTCCTAGCGAGATAACTAACATGTGTGGTTGCTTACAGTCAAGGTGAATCCAGGATAGAGTTTAATCGAGAATAAATTCTCAACTGAACCAACATGTGCTGGCAATCTAGATTGTCTCATTGAAATGAAAACAAAATATCTTACCCCCACTCCGACATGCATCCATTGATGTGCAAAATATTATTCAACTTAATTAAGCTTATCACGAAGGACTTGAATAATCTAAGAGCTCAGTAATAACAAAAGTTTTCTTTGTTTCAATCGTGAGAATGAGCACAACTTATGCTGACCCAAAGAAAAAAATGGGTGGAAGGAGTGCGATGACAAACAACGTGAAAATCCTAACAACAAACAAGGAATCTACTCAAGTAATAGGAGAAGATAAAAAAGACTTCATTTGAATACAAAATAACTGAACGTCTTTTTGTCTGCACTTTGTCGCAGCGTGGAATTTCCAGAAATACATTTTCAACTCTCTCGTTGTAGAGTCTCCACCAGCAACATAAATATTGCGTTACTTGCAATTACGGAGAGGGAGAGAATTAGAGAGAGAGAAAGAACGCCTGTTTCCGGGAATATTTGCATAATCGCAAAGTTTTCTATTTAGTACTCTATCCCTTCAACTTAGTGAACTTTCGTTGAAAGAGTATGCTTTAAAATTTTTTTAAAACTATATCTATCGTTACTTTGGAGTGTTACTGATTAGAAAATAAATTTTCTACGACGTGTTTTTGGAAATTATAATAAGGAGCGCATATGGTCCGGAAAGGTCATTTTGGATTATATACAATAATATTCTCAGTAAGAATTCTTGGTAACTGACACTCCTTACATGTTGACTTATTTATTTAATTATTTTTGAAGAAGACATTATTTAGTTTCTTGTTGATTTGAAAAAGTTTTTGACATTTGCACCGAGCTGAAAATATTTATTCTCGCAAAAGTAGATTGAGTGCACCCAGTAAGACATCGGGACGGAAATAATAGCTCCGGAAAGATCCAATTTCACAGGGAAACACTGCATGTAGCGAGCGAGAAATGAGGACGAAGAAAATAGGCCAGTACTTTCGATTTGACGTAATCCGGTCTCGGTATCTCTCATAATTTCGCAGACAGAACTACGTTCTTTTAACCTCTTTCTTTGAATTACCCTGCTTGAACCAACATGAACCATGTTCAAAACTGATTTGAAATATCTACCTTCCTTCTAATATACCTTCTCTTATTGTACAGATACGAAAAGTGGGAATTCGAAAATTGTTTCATTGCGGACTACGTTGAATTGGATGGAATATTTTGGTTTTGGAATAACCGTACGCGCGTTTGGAATAATCGTCTATTTTTTCAGTTGCGATTAAGAAGGGCAACCGCAGGACACCGAGCATTGCATAGTTAGCTTGAAAATCATCGAGTTCCTCTTTACAACGCCCACGCAATGCTTACAACAATAGACCCAACTTCTGTCATTAGCGTGCGAAGGTACTTTTGCGTAGACCTGTATCTTGACATGTTAGCATAGAGGATGACTAATCACAATTCTTCCCCTTCTGAGTTCCTCGTTGCGGCTTATTTGCAGGTCAGCAATTTTGTGCGACCAAAAGTAAATCGGAGGTTTGTTTTTTTTTCAAGTTTTGAAGTTCTCAATAGGGCATAAAGGACCAGCAAACTCAGGTAATTCATATTTTTTCCACGATGGGGTCAAGTCGTGTCCTCAGCGTTAGTTTACCTACCATAAGTTCTTCAGCCAACTTTCATTCGTCTATGCTTTCAACATTCCACCTAAAACCAGAAGATGGGGTGTATTTGCGCCAAAAAGTAAGCCAGTAGGAAGAAATCTGCAATGTCCAAATTAGAAGTAAAATGGTATCATAATCGTTTCTTTTTCATTCTCCAGCTGTCATGTACTAGTATTTTGGAACCGAATGTCATATTTGACATTGTTCCAAGACAACCATGGTGTCGCATAGTAGGTGTATTGTCAGCGTTAGTAACAACTGGTCTTCATCATCAGTACTCATGTTTCTCTACGAATTCGGGAAGTCAATCCTTTATGACTATAGCACTGACATCCCCCCTGTCGATGATTTTATATCTTTTTTGTGGGAGTGGTATCGTCAGAGCTTGAGCCTGGTTTGCAAAGATTACGTGGTGTTCTTTGTGTTGCATGACAAAAAGAATGTCGTTTTTAAACATCAACCCAATACGAACGTATTCCGTGGGCCATCATTCAGCAGACAGAAGGTTGCGAGAACGCTAACCACGTATATATTGAGAAATATTTTGTTTGAAATATAATAAAAAAATTATTAAATATATTAACTGTAACTGTGACTGTCAAAAAATTAAATTTTAAAATTTTTTTAACAAAACTTTTTTGCAAAAAGTCTCCTTTATTTACTATGTGAACTACAATTATAACACGTAAGTAAGAAACTAATAAACAGTCGGCTTGGAATCCTCCTCTATCCGTAAGTGTCCAGTTTTGGTATTCCTTAAAATCTGCATCGAACTTCACTCGTATTACAAGGGGAGTTGTATTCACCCTTCGGCAAAAACCACGGCGACAACCACTGAATGAAATCAAATGAAATTTGCTTTGAAAAAAAAAAAGTTTGATCTAGTGCAGAATTAGTTTAGACTCCTTGTTTGCCCGAAAAGTGATATCAACCAGGTAATTTGATATGTGTAAAATCATGTTAAATTTTGAACGTTTAACTTTCATGGTTTCTGTTTCGATTTTCAAGGACTAAATTCAGCAGGTGCTGATGTTGACTGATTAAGATGTCAAAGGGTAAATAATGTCGTTATTATCTGTTTGGACTCACACACTGTTGCGCAATTGTGACTTACTGACATGCATTGATTCCCCAATGTAGAAAAGGATTCACATTTTGAATGTGTTCAAATTAGTTTGAGCACAAAATCCGTCAGACGTGAAAACTAGTTCATGTAAGTTCATAGTACTTCAATTCAAATCCAAAACAAAGCTATGTGGCTTACGCAATTTTCGGGACTGTAAAAATTTTCAAAATAAACAATTCCTTTGTCCTCCTGTGCTGTACCCTTTTTAAAACTCAAATAAGACGCATGAGTGATCCTGCACTAAAGCATTCCATTAACTTTTTCCTGGTAATCCAGATAAGAGCGCAAGCATTAGCATAGTTCGCGAAGAATGTTAATAAACTTGGTGGCTCAGGTAAAGGATGCACTAGAAACGTGTGTCTGTGTAGTTGTTTTCGGTATTATCCCGAAATTACTTTCTATCAAGGGATATGGAGACATGCGAGAATTGTCTGAAGCAATTTTATTCTATGCAATTTTGAAATTCATTTGGCGCGTAAGATTCTTTGAATATCTGTTGTATCCTTACCATCCCTAGAACACAACAGGAGACAGGAAGGTGCACAGCAAAGAACGTCAAAGCTGAAAATAAGTTCATACAACAACCGAGGGAAAATGTAGACAAAGATAAAATATGCCAAGCAAGTCGGGAGAGCAAAGTTCATCAAGGGAAAATATTTCGATTATTGTGAAAGACATACACACACTCAAACCACTCACCACACAATGGTTTTGCTTTGGCCTTGTGTTTTTTACTCGGGTCTATTATCGAACTGAGGGATTTCAAAGGATTTTCTGTTGAAAAGGCCAACTACAAAAAAAAAGAAAACATCAACAACTAAAAATGAAGAAGGAAAGGCAAAAAAAAAACTAGAAAGGAAATTTTTTCTCATAACGAAAGCTTATAATGTTGTGCCCTCTACCACCTCTTACCCTCGTATCCTGTTTCATTTTCAGTTTTGTTTCGCTCTATTCTGTTGTACCAATAGTCAACTTTGACTAGCTAGCTGCAGCTGCGAGAAGCTGTGGCGCGAAAATTGAGAAGAAAAGAATGTTTAACAATGGCTTTTGTAGTCGGGAGAGGATGGATCCGGAGTGGGGGAAGGGGAGGTTAATCTTTACAATGTGGCCATGAAGTAATTTGAAAAGTGTTTCTGTGAGAACTTGGCCACTCGTTTTTGAGGAACGAGATCAAATTGAAAGAAATATAGTTTTGTATACGTGCAAGATTGGCGAAGCTTCTCCGTAGCCTTTTATAATTTTCAATTAAGACTGAAATGGTGGATGAGTAGTCTCGATAGGAAAATTTTGTTTTTCACAATTTATTCCATACAATTCAAACTGGATCTCAAAATGTTTGAATATTTATCTAATTTAATGCAAGTATATCGCAGTGTATCTATCATTGAAAATTCCAACACGCTCGCCGAGTAGATAATCGACTGCTTACTCCGGATCCAGACCAATAGTGAACATTTCAAATATTTTTTAAAATTTTGAACATTTAAACATTTGAAAACATTTCAAAATCTTCATGTTTTGATGTTAGAGAAAGCAGATATAGCTTTAATGCTAAGAAGCGCGAACACTCCAGGGAAGGATAAGACGGAAAGAGACACACCCCATGTAGTCAATAAAGCCATCTCTTGTATAGCGTACAAAACGCACGAAAATTGAACACTTTGGAATAGAAGCGAAAACGAGATGGCTGAATTGGAATGGATTGCAAGCGATACTAGACTGATAATAGTAAAAGTAGGACATTGTGTTTTGCGTGAGCGTGTTGTGGGTTTATTGTTGTCGATAAAATAAAATAATAAGCATGGAGCGAGACATATGCGTTAATGATCGTTAAACTGAGAGTTTGTTCGTTTGATTGGGAGTTTATTGAAAGTATTATTCGTTATAACTTGTAAGCCTATATCGAATTGAAATCACCATAACACCATGCATATCGGAATGGATACTTCTTGAAAATCGTTTCATAAAACAAATTTGGTAGCAAAAGGAGTGGTAGCGGAGAAACTCAGCTGGTGAGAAGGTGAAAAAGGTGCTCTCCAAGGACCCAGAATAGGTAGAATGGACGGCGAAAAATTAATAGTAGCTGAAAAGTGTTATCTTTTGCAAAGCATCTTTCTTTCATATGTAAATCTATGAATTTCTTGATCGCACCCACCAAATTCGGAGTCCGATCAACTTGACTTTGTTAGTGTTGACAGGCTAAGCGTTTGCAAGGTTTTCCTTTTGGCTTTCACTCTTCAAGATAAGCACAACAAGACCTCAATGCATCCGAAAGGGACGTGCAATAGCTGCAAATGTCCAAGCTGCTGAAGGTTGTTGTCCTACCTCCTACGTGTCCTCCGTGATCCGCTGTTGCTCTTCATCATGTTCTTCTTGGACCCTCCTATCGGCCGCAACCTTCATTAGATGCTTGTGTAGATGTCGACGCTTCGCCCCCATAGCATTGAATAGACCCCACTATAGATTAGTATCCATGAATCTTTGTTTTCTCATGTGTTCAGCTGACTTTCAAACGTTTTTCTGGAGCTTGACTTGCTCTTTAATCCTGAAGGTTTCATTCCCGTGTTTCATCCATTATTTGCTGAGGTATGCAAAGTTGACTACAGTTTCAATGTTTCGAAAGTTTTTGGCTTCCAACAAACGAAAAAGTTAGGTATTGAGAATTTCCGGGAAGAAAACATTAAGCGAAAAAGTGATTTGTATGAAAATTTAAAAGAAAGTTTTGAGTTTTGGGCGGTAAGTGATTGTAAGTACCAAATTTTTCGTATCGATGAGTTCTGAAAATAAATAATCTCAAGATACGTTATCCTTCTTCTCTAATGGCACAAATCTTCAACACAGACCTTAACCTCCTGGATGTCTTACACTTAATCTTATCATTTCATTTAGCAATAATCTCAAATCGGCATTTTAATGTTTTCGCGTAGCAAGTGGAATACATTCATACATTGGACCCTCTGTATTTTGTTAAGGATGACGAAATGGATTTGAATCAAGCGAGATTGCATAAGCCGATGTTGAATTGTTCTTATTCCAACAATATTCTGTCTATTGTTGTGAAGAAGCATTTGAGTATGGTAATGTATAATGTCTTCTTCAGTTTTCTTTCTCGGTTTTCTTCTTGCAAGGAAAATTAAGAGACGGTTAGAGCAGTCTATACTGCATCCAATCTTTCTTGAAATTGAGCGGCGGAAACCATCTTTTGAAAAATGAACCTGTTGTCATTGTGAAACTTTTGTTTTTGGTCACGAAGACTAGAGGATTCCCACATGGAAACTGCAGCAGAGGACCTGATGACTATTCAACCCAAATGCAGATCATACCGAGCCCATACTTCAGGATTGAACAATTACCACAAGGATGGTCTTTGTCCCCAGAAAGATTCCTTCTGGCATAAATTGTGATAGTTCTGGGCTAAAGAACATTGTTGAACCGTCACGATAATGCGCCAGCAAATCTCTTCTACTTGATTCAGACTTTCTTTGGCAAATCATTATACTTTGATCATTCAAAAAGGTTCAATTTTTGCTGACCTAGACCTAGTCTGACTTGGGGCTATTACTTAGATTGAAATGGTCGAAAGGACGAGGTCAAAAGAAAACGGTCAAATGAGAATAATTTGAGATTGGAAAGGACATTATAGCTGCAAAGAGAGTTAAGCTACATTTGATTCGAGAAGAGACTTCCTGGAAATATAATCTCCAATGAAGCTATCGCTGGGACAAATTAATAGAGTTCTAAAAAGAAAACTTGCACGGTGATTAAGTTTCCGGGATTCATGTTCTTCAAGTCGTTGCGTTGCTTACTTTCCTTACAAAGAACCCACTTAAATGAAACATGTCAAAGCGTTTTGCTATTTTTGTCAAACTAGTCCTTACAACGTACATTCGAGTCACTCTTTAACTTGCTTTTGGAACGTCCTGTCCTGCTCTGCCCTATAACTTGTTCTTAAGTGCTGGTGAGTGCCAATAACCTCCAGTGTCTATTCAAGACTAGCTTTTGATAAGGTTACCCACAGTGTAAGTAAGCCTTCGGCGGCTCTGGTTTCCTGCTTTTGCTCCAGACGCAAGACGCTTGTGGTGCGTCTCTCAGGTTTTTTTTTGGTTCAGGTTCTTTGGTTTGACTATCCCAAAAAATTGTGTGACCATGGCAATAATGTTTTTGTTCTATCGTAATCGGTCCACTCATCTGCATCGAGCGAAAATATAAAACAATTGAAGACTTCTAAACAGGAAAAACCTTTACAATTGTCAAAGAAAAGTGGCTAAGATGTGAGTAGGAAGTTGATTTCATTGTCAACGCGTCTCGAAGAGCGAGAGAGATGAATCGGAATAGAAAATACGGTTCGGAAAATCGGGACCTGAAAGTTTGAACTAAATATCTCAAACTCCTTAATTGATTTTTTTTCCATTTCATCTGCGCTTCAATGAGGATGCAAACTTCACAAATTATTGTTTGAATACACAAAACTCGAAATAAGCAAACAAAAAATTCAATTCAAAGTCAACCCACAAAACTGAGATCATACTACACTCATACTACAAAACACCATATGAACTTGCAAAGGAATCCAACCGAGATAATACCACTAAATAAGCAAATTCCTTACATTTCCTCTCATCTACTGCGTAGTTTTCAACTAGATACATCATCCTCTTGAGGTCGTGTCGACACTTTATCTTCGCCAACCAGCTAACACCATCGAAATACTTGAACCCGAAAAATTAAATTATCCTTGCGAGGAAATGATATACATCACTCAACGCCATTCGCCATTAGTGCGCATAGTAGAATAGACAAAACCATCGTTTCCGGAAGCGTTGAATAACTTCACTGCGATAAAGATATTTATAGCAAAAGTATATTCCCTAAGATTTTGCAAACATTAAAATTAATCACGACAATTTCAATCCCCCAAAGCTCTTTTCTCTTTTCGAGCCCACAAGACATACTTACATAACTAGGATGATGAAGAGACCTACAACGGCGACGGACAATTTAAATTGAGAGCCTGTGTCCTTGTCAATAGCGGAGCGTACATTTCTTTCGCCTGGAATCCGATGAAATTATTCTTCTGTTTTGTTGGATGAATGTTATTATGCCGGCAAGTAGACCCTTATTGATTGGCGTTCCTCATGTTGGCAAGGCATATGTGAAAAAAGGATTAAAATCAACAAAAGGGCTGCTTTTGTGACGCGAACTTTCTGCTTTGGTAAGAAATGGGATTGTCAAACTATTGCTCATGAGCCAGAAAATATCCTTTTGTCCTATTTCATCAATGCTAATCGCCTTACTATCTTCAAGAAAACATCCTTTCTTCAGGATAATCATCTCGTTTGAATAGCTTTTGAATCATTTTTCCTTATTTATGTTTTGTTGAATCATATTTGATAATCTTAGCCAAGCCTGAAGCATGACATCAACTTCAAAATTATGTATTTGTATCGGACGGGAAGTATTCAAAATTTAATTTATGAAAAAAATTATGTTCCTCATGAAGGAACTTGTTCAAAGTTACAAACGCTTCCTATGCTTACTCCTGACTAATAATTTTACATTAGCGATTCACAGTGATATGAACCGTCTGTAAGCATTTTGGTCAAAGGATTTTCCATACAGAACATATTTTCGTGTTTAGTTGTATCTTTTCATTCAATCCAGATTACAACAACTGTGTAGTACTTGAATACTTTGTTTCTTTTTTGTTTTGAAATTTTGTCAAAATTGAAAATTTTCTTTGTTTTCAAACTTTGTTTGAAATTGAAGTCACATGAGAGCAAGGATGCATTTTTAGATCACTCGCTGCCTTGTCAACGTATGAGTTAACTTCAATATCCTATTGAAACCCAGTTGTCTGGTCCACAGAAGTTGGACGCTAACTTATCCTGCAGTACATGAATAAAGGACTTTTCGAAGTTCTGAGTATAATAGAGTCATCATTTGGTTGTTTTCGTTGTGTTCCCAAAAAGAGTCGGTTAAAATGGAAGCTACAATGTTAAGTTAATTCCAAGTTTAAGGGAATGTCGGTGAGAAAGAAAGAGTAAAACTCACGTAGGAAGAATCAGAACTAGACTCCCAAAGAATGCAATTAGCATTGAACATAAATTTTTGTGCATTCATAATATATGAGAAATATAGAATCTGATTTTCTAGTAGATGGCGTAACTCCTACAGTTTTGTGTGAGTTGCCTTGACGTATGTTTGGCAAGTCGTAATGTCACGTCGCAATATAAGTCAATCAGTTGACGTGTTCGGAGCATTTATTTTTGTTCGATTGAATGTGGGTTGTTTTCGGCCGTGCATGTGGAATCCGTGGGAGGTTTTATTAAATATAAAAAATATATAAAATCATCCTAAAAGCCACGCATATAAATTGAAATGAAAAGAAAGCTTTCGAATTGATTTCATTACATAAAAAAATCTTCAAAAAGAAGAAAACATTAACAGAGTTAAATATTTGAATAATAAATTACTTACGGAATAATCCATCCGAAAAATTATATCTACGGCTTTGTTGTCACGTATACTTTTTCTTATAAACCTTTGTCCGCGAAAATTACCACATAACACCCACGTTGCAGAGTTCGATGCACTTTTCTCTGTCCTCATTGAACACGAGAATGGGTTTGCCGACATTGGCCTTGACTTCGCATAACTTTAAAGAATAAACTCAGTGCAATTAAATTACGCGATAAAGGGAGGCAATTTTTATTATCGAAACGAGAGAGTGTCCAACTAGGATATGTCTTGTCAAAAATTTGGGTCATGTACTGCACGACTTCATTGTTGAGATTATAAGGCACTGCATTATCGAGATCATACATTGGGTGTTCAAAAAGTCATGCGAATGAATATCTTAGAGAGAAATTGGATGGAATATATTTGTATTTGTCCAAATAATCGTCTTTTAAATGAATGAATATCTAAAATGTTAATTTTTTTTCAGAAATAGTATTTCGCCTCTTGTACACGCATTTAGCGGTGGACGATGTTGTGTTGGATTTCTTTGGGGTTGGGGATGACGGTCTTTCCCACAGCATCCATTATTGGTTTGCTTCAGGATTATAATCTTGGAGCCATGTTTCATTTATTGTTATGAATCGAGTTAAAAGCGATGAGAATATCGTTGAAATTATTCCAATGAGTTATTCAAAGAGATGCATTTGCTTTCTACGTCCATCAACATCCTGGGAACACAATGCGCGGATAGTTTTCTCATGTAATCCCAAATGATCTTATTAAACGTTATGTGCACTTTTTATTGAGTTTTTTAACTCTTCAGCAATACAACTTTCTGTCACACGACGATCAGCTAAAACAATTTCTTTTACTTTTTGTAGCCATTTCTTGGTTAACAGACGTCGAAGCGTGGCCTAAGTGGGTCAATCAATGTTCTACCACGTTTCCACTCTGGAAACCAACTTGCCACTATCCAATAAGGTTAAGCATCTTCGGCTAGTGTTTATGATTACTCTTGAAAACTTGTTCGACAGACAAAATGCACAAAAATATTTTATCACTGAACGAATTCCAGTTTCATTCATTTTTGTCAACATTCACTGATAACACACAAACAAAAGCTTATCACTTTGCTTGACACGGTCATAACGAATTAAATGTTTACCAGTATTGTCTTACAAAGCATCATTTTCTCAAAACACCCTTAGTAAGTATATTCTTCTCATTACGTTTTGGATACCCCTAGTATGTCATCTTTATCAATGTCATTTAATTTTTTTTAAAAAGCATCCAAGAATATGTCACGAAATGAGGATTAGTCAAAACTACTTCACAATGCTTGAGTGATCACAATTTTGTGGGCATACGCTTGCGAAAATTATCAATCCTTGTCCACGACAATGACTGCTAGGGTTACATGCTTACTCACGCTACATTGACAGCTGTCAAACTTTTTTTTTGTTTTATGTGTTTACATAGGATCGAGCATTACTGGCCAGTACTGGCAAGATTTGCGTTTGACCAGCACATCTCCGTGACTAAAGCTTCAAGTGCTTTATTTACGATTTTCAGAAAGTTATTGATCATAGTTTAATTTATTGATTCTTCGACTCTGTGTTGGGACCAAAATTATTGGCTTGTCATCACGAAATATCTTCTACTGAATATTTGAGTCTGTGAAGATGATATTTTTCGAACATGCTGATTCTTTTTTAAACAAATTTTGCTCTTAAAGTTATGTAAACTGAAGTTTCGAGGGATCAATAAAGAACGAGATAGCGTATAATATTATTTACACATATATTTTCGAAACAGGAGTGCGTGCGTACAGTTGCGTGGCTGGCACATGACTGCTGTAGGAGAAAATGCGCATCGATGCTGAGCGTACTATAGATGGCGCTCAGTTCTATGTTTTAAACAAATTGATTTGCAACTGTTCCTCAATGTACGTCGAATAGGATCATAGCATGATCAGATGAGCTGCAATTTATTAGCATACTCGATTCCTATAAATTTAACAATAAAGGATGACTAAGTTCAAAATTCACTATATTCACATTCTATATAATCTTTTTCTGACATTTTCATCTTCACATAGGTATGTAACAGCACATAGAAGCACATAAGTGTGCTAAGCTAACAACACAGCCATCAAAAAGGACCTTTACCTAAATGTCCACTTTGGAAAAGCTTCTTAGCTGCCTGTAATTTTGCACTTTACTTACTTACATCAACATTTGTGTGGGTCATGTAGACTTGCGTTGTGCAAAGTGGTTTCCAATTTGATCGATTTAATGCCTACAGGTGACCCTTGCCAGCTATTCTGAGCTTGAAGGATATTCAACTCGTATTGAAAGTACATCCAGACATTCCCCACATGCAGACATGCATGCATTGAAAATCCATCGTGACTGACTAATGCAAGTTCAATTCGAATCTATTGGAGAATGAAATTAGCTAAAGTGGTGCAGAAAAAAAAGAACTTATCGAGAAAAGGATACAAACGAATCGCTATTGCCATGCATCTCACATAGGATGCTACGTGACATTTTGGACTATGTAAATGTGCTAGCAGATATCAACTGGAACTATTTGCATAAAGCATGTGTAGTTTCGGGAGGGTTTTGCAGGATTTCCAAGGAAGATGAGCGTTCATCTGAAAATTTCAATTGATGTGAATTTCGGGAAAATAGTGAAACGATAAAACTTTCGTCATCGGTTGGTTTTGTATTTTGCTGCAAAATTGATCGTTTCAATTCGTTGCTTTTCTCTTGGCGATTCGCTTTTCGCTTAGCTTTACTTTGTGGGAAAATGTACTGCATAAATATTCTTCAAATTCAAATGCAATTTCCACCAAACTAAAGATGGAGAAACAATTTCAATGCAATGTCATACATTTGTAATGCAGCATTTCTTCTTATTGAGGTTCAGAATTCAAAATAAGCGATGAACTGGTGGTTAATATATTCTGAATTGCAGAAATTCAGCACAATAATGTAGTGAAACTAACATTCAGTTGATGATATTTTTCTGCAACTATATTTCTCGTGTTTGTCCTGCTGTTTGGGAAAAGATGACTTTATGTTTGGCATAAGGAGTCGTTAATTCTGTATACTATCCGATGAAAGCTGATTTGCTTCTTAAAAGCTTGAGACAAGTCCTGGTTTAATCACCAAATGAAGACTACATTTTCTAGAAATTTTGAGAGTCTTAAGAAACCATTTAATTAGGTTTTGAATCCTATGAAAAACAATGGCTGTTGGTCGAAAAAATTTCCGACAGAAAGATTTTGAACCGTGATCAGTTCATTTCCGCGCTAGTTGCAAAAAAAACGTCCTCACAATAAGCACACGGAATCGAGGAATCGGGATAGTACACGGGGACACAGTATCAACGGCCCAGGCGCTGTTGACCCTTCAAAATCACAACAATTTTACAGCATTTTCGTTTATTCTATAGCCTCAAGACTGAGGTCTTATAATTTGAGGGGGACGGTGTCAATAGGGTGCCGACTCATCCTGTCTGACAAACATTGTACGCATGTACTGACATGCGGAAGGCATATGGATGTAGTCTGCGCTGTGCAACCACAAGCTATCATTTTAAAACTACTACCGCAACGTAGATACACATAGCGTTAACACTCTCGGGTGAATATTCTCAGACAGAGATAGAAACAGCACAAGTAGATTTATATTTATACTGTCATGTTAACGCAAAATGTTAAGTGTTGTAAGTCTTATTTTACGCAAAATTGAGAGGAACTTTTTTAGATCTGCAAATATTTCAACTTCTTTTGGTCGAATACCGTTAGAATAATGTGTTGTGTGATGTGTAATGAATTGCGTATGGTGTGTTAGCGGTATATGCACTCATACTTTGCTAGAACGATCTACGTCTACTCAACCACATCGTTAACACACACAGCAAGAATACTCCCGAGAGGATTCTGTCAGACAAAGAAAGAAAAGGCAACAGTGAAATTTCATTTGTGTTGCATTTTCATTCAAATGTTTAGAGAGTTGTTTTCGCATTAGATGAAATAATGAGCGGAGATTTCCAATACAAATAGAATTCTGCATGTTTGTGTTGAATCCCATTAGATCGGGTGTGGTGGAAGCGTGCTTTATTTCTGCTGACAATACAGCTGAACACTTTCTTGGGTAATTTCACTGACAGGAGATCCAAAGAAGTCCCGAGCATTATTCACCTGCAAGACGGTGACTAAAATAACGCGGCAGACCACATATCAACTCAGGTAGCATAAAATGAAGAAGATTTTTGGGAATGACATTTGGTAATCCAACGAACTGAGAGGGCCATATCCGACAATAATTTGAGTACATTTTTGTTTTGTTCTGTGGTAACGTTCCTAACAGAAATCTCTCCGCCTGATCATCAAAAACAATGCATGCCAATGCAAGCAAATACTGTGCTCATACCTACTTTATTACAGTATCCTGTTATATCAGACGTCAAAAGCAGATAAAATGGTCCTTCTGGATCCTTCAAAGCGAAACGATACTATGAGCGTCTAATCTATCATGCATCAAAAGGTGCTCAAATATCTCCACCGATTTTAAAATAAGGACTATTGACAGCAGGATAAGTTCATCAGCATTACTTCCCTAGACCCTAATAGTAGTTTGATACTCCCCAAAATCTCAGAAAACTAAACAAGAACAAATAATTTAAGTCCAAAATTATTTATTGCTGTAGTGCTAAACAAGGACATAATGCAAAATTAAAGCAAAACATGGCGAGACAAGGAGAGTCCAAGGAGCATAGTAGCGCAAATCACTCATATACTCGCTGGCAACTGTCATTCGCAATTGCTTTAGATAGGAATTATTCCTAGATATTATTTATTCAATAGTTAGGACAGCTTTCGGCTGTAAATTTCGGTCTAGTTTGTGTTACATTTCCATCCCATGTACAGCACAGCCCGTACATGGATGAAAATCCAATTTAAATTAAGTTTGGGTTATTGCTACTTTGGGTGACCAATGAACAATCCTTTTTTTGTTTGAGTCAACCTTTGATATGTTCAATGGTTGTTAACTTTTCCACTTTATAGTCTCAGCCTTTGAAGGTATATGTTATCGGTGACTGAACAACGCTGTATAATCCTTCATCCTGATCTGTTGGAAAAAAATCAAATCTCCCAAGAGTTCTTGCTTGAACATACCAGAAGGACGCTCACTAAAAAGGAACTTGTATAGCTAATTCAACTAAACTTTCTTTTCCAATTAATTGGACGTGACTTTCTTAAATGTTTTGCTTTTGATGACTCCCAATCCTCTCCGGGCGTCCTCTTTTTCATTTTGCCTTTGCTCTGTAGATACAAACCCTTTTTTTTCACCCATCGTATCTCAACATTTCCCTTCCATTTATTACACAATAGTCACACATATAAGCAACGTTCCTGCGAGAGAATGGATAAAATTAATTTCTTCTCATTTAACTCCCACTGGCAAATGTACAACTGTTTAGCCTTTTGTTAACTTATTATAAGAATGAATCAGTAATGTGAGCTCGTATGTTAGCTGGAAGCTTTTTTCCTTTTGTCGTTTCCTTTATTTGGTCCATTCGGTTGCAAGCTTCCTTTATTCCTGGCTGCAAAGTCATAAAAATATGTTTTTGTCGTTTAAATCTGATTCAAAGCACGTTGCTATTAGGTTAGGTACATTGTCCAGTACATTGTATAGTGTTGCTAGATCAGGACTTTGTTCATTCCACCTGGGAATAAAGAGGATCACACCGCCTGCCAATCCTGATGAGAATGAGAAGAATGAAAATTGTGTATGGAGCTTATATTGCTACACAATATATTCAAGAGCATCAATCATGTCCTGCTAAATCGTGCTGATAGTTGTCTCGTTTTATAGCGAATATTAAGGACTTTATTCAGGGATACCATCCCGTAAAACTTATTTTTGAAATCTTTAAGTACGAAACGAAAATTTACAGCCTTACACTCGGTAGCTTTTGCACTGGGAAAGGACATAGGATGTAACGTTAAATTAGTGCTATACATGGGTCCTTCGTTTCACAATATTCTTTTCATCTTTTCAAATCCATTATATCTTTTCGATTCCCGTATTTTCTCGCAAGCATGACATTGTTTATTTTTTTCTATTTGCTGAAAGTGGTCAAATAACCTTTTGTTCAGATAAAGTTCATATGCCCGAGGCAGTAATGCAAGGACATTGTGAACTAAAATTTTGTTGCGTTACTGACCACGCGCGATATAATATGAATGAGTTCTATTAGAGGATTGGTTCCATGTGCAGGACACTTTAGTTTTGGAATGTGCTTTTATTATTTCATAAATAAAAAGTTGCCAAGCTAATTTACCAGAGATGCTGTAAATGAAATACAAGAAAGGATACAATTGCAATTGTGTAACGACAAAGAAGCTTTTTCTGTAGGTAATACGAAAAGAATTGTTGAGTAATATGTTAACCAATAGACAATCAACTATTGGGTTCAATTAATGTACTTGAACCAGCCAGGAAACTTGTTTCGGTGGCCCCATGTTGCTTTCACCATTTAATGAGTTGAAATGCGCATCTTGCTGGCATCCAGATTAAAAGATTTTATCAGCATGTTTGCCTTGAAAGTATACCAGCATAGTCTGAGAAATTTCAAAACTTTTCTTCTCAAAAAAAGTCCGATACACTTTAAAAAGGTACAAATCTTATCCTTCTCACAATGTCCTGCAAGATCTAGAATCCAGAAAGGACGCATAACTACTGATATGGGCAACAGCGGATATAAAATCTACGTGGTCTACCGTGAAATCTACGTGGATTATAATCTCCTTTGAACAATTGATTCTTTACCTGACCGAGGAATCATTATAGAGCATCAGTCATGATGAGAGAAAGATGACGTCTGTCATATTTTCATTTCATTCAATGGTAGGACAGATTGCGCTTCGATTAGGATTCGTGAGAAACCTCCGTCCGTATAGCTTCCGTCCGGAAAAGATCTTGAAATAATCTGACAAGAAGCGCCAGGCTCCTAGTGTCTACGATTGAGGCATAACTTCTCTAGCAAATATGCAATTCTATCTAGCAATTCTATATAAATAATGTATTCTGCTTAGGGAATCCTTATATTAAAAAAATTCATACCTGATTGGCTGAAGATGTCGAAGGGGAAGCGATATATTTTCTAGCAATACTCCGTCTCCTCCGCATAACACTAGACAAGGGCTAGAGAGGACTAGAGAAAAACTAGCAAAGCCCCCAAAAAGGACTCTAATCCGAAAATGCCACTAGGCTTAGTATGGAGTGGCTTGACTAAAAGTAATGTGTCAAACGATTCTAGGCTAGATACTCCGATTGGTAAGAGAGGTGTTTAGTAGGTAGTCCAGTAGGATTTGTGCCAGACGATGTCGGAAACTCGAAAATAGTCTTCCCCGCCCTACCTAAAAACAAATAGGATGATATTTTGGTTCAATGCCGTTTTGCATAAATTGAAAATACTGCATTTGATTCCATGCGTTTTTCTCAGTTTTTAAAGATAATTTTATATTAAAAATTGATGTAAGAGATCCTTTGTACTATATGGATTCCACGGAATCAAAACTTTATTCGAAAATTTCAGAATGAATAAGTGCGAGGAATAAAATTAGCTTGAATCCTTTTGTGGAAGAACGATTTGGTAAAACATTGAAAACAAATAATTATTAAATAAATTCGTATCTGTTGTTTCGATCACGAATTGCAGCAGCTACTTCCAAACAGGTGAAACAAACTCGTAACTTCCTTAAAGTTATATCCTTGGATGTAAAATAACTTACTCTCTGGGTAGGTATAAATAATGGGAAATGGTTACCCATACTTGTTGGGAATCGGTTGCAAAAGATGTCGAAATTTCAATTTATTTATGACCCAACTCAGGCATAAGATTTAGCCATCGGGTTTTCATGGTTGTTTCGCAGCCCACATAAGCTGTGGCTCCGATTGATATATGTGTTTCTTCAGCTAGTTTGTGCCAGCAAACTTCAAACTCAAAGTAAAGTTTCGTTTCACATGCGACCACATCTAAGTATTTATCAAATGCAACGGAAATCTGTTCAAAACATTGAAATTTACTTCAGTCCATACTGGCTGAACAATGTTCAGTGGCACATATCAGCATATGTACCATATATGTGCAAGTATTATTTGAGATATCCGGACCCCCGCATAAACTGTTAAGCCCAACCTTCCTCCATCATGTCATGAGCAGATCGCGTTGAATTTTTTGAAGTTACTCAAGTTCTGGTCGTATTCACGTTTCTGTTGTATTTTCGGTCGTTCTTTTGTTATCATCAACATAACGCGCTCGTCACCGAAGCAGAAATGTGCATTTTACTCTATACAAGTCCCCGCAGTCGAAGAAAGTCCTTCACAGGATACTACACTCTGGCACATTTGATGCAACGGCAACAGCACCCTCGTATATCCACCACTATCGCACAGAGTCGCGCACACATTATATGCGATAATAATTGAAGGATAGTGGCGAGAATACATTTCTTGTGCAAGGATCCGTATCTAATGTGTCTACTACTTGTCGTATCTCTTTTCGAAAATGTTGAGAAAGTAATAAGAGAAACTCACGCTCAGTGACAGATCCTCAAGTGAACCTGATAAGCAGAATGTCTTACAAAATGTGCTCTACCAGCAAGGACCAGCGAGCGTTGCTGAAACGAACAAATTATTGTTAGATGGCAATGACAGGAGCAAATGTGTCGACGTTTGTTTGATGTGTGCATGCATGTTTCCAAGTATGTGAATGCGCTAAGAATAATGTAGCGGCAATGATGAGAATGTATTTCAGAATAAACATTGCGTGAAAATTTCCAAGAACAACTGAAAATCATGTAGGTGTGGTATTTCTTATTCTGATGTCAGCAGAGTGTTTCGAGTTCTTGCTCTAGTTTCGCTGAAGGACTAGAACTTATATGTGCGAAGGAAGTATGCTTCCTTTAAAAAATGTTCAGTTGAGGTAACATTTAAGGGCTCATATATTACGTTGGATTGTCATTTACATCCAGGAATGTTTTCATTAGAGAGTTTTTCAACATTTCGAATGCATCACGTCAAAAAATTCAAGATTTACTGTGCCACGGTGATGCACAGTGAGCTTTGTTGATGGTTTTATCATAAAATAATTTAATATAAAATATAATTTGGGTCAAAAGGAAGGGAATGTGCAGGATTTTCTCACTTACTTTTTACCACTGCACATTTCAATGAAAGGTAATTTGGAGCGACAAAAAATGCGGAGCATTAGCAAATTCGAAAGCCTGAGTCCAAAAGTGAACCGTCCTTCAAATCGAATTTTAACCGTACTTACAAAACATGACTTAGCGGAGACTGTATCAGGACTTGCAGAAGATGAAGTTGGGTTTTCTGTGTATATTGCTGGGTTTCACAATAACGAGCATCGTGTAAAACTCCTAGTTCACAAGTTCATTTCAAAATTTGATCTTCGTTGACATGCCACGTCAATTTTGAAGCATCGGAAGTGTTCCATTCAGCTTGAATTCTCTTGTTCTGTAGTCCTCATTATTATTTTAAACATTTGTAAGTATCGGGAACAAATTCGCTTGGAACTGATTTTCTGTTTCTGGGCTCAATTTTTTGTTGAAAAAGGATACAACATGATTATCAATCTGCTTTACTTTTATTGGACTTGAAGAGCCATGAATCTTTACAAACTATGTACTACGAGGGAAATTGTGGACGACGTGCTCCAATGCCGAATTGAATTGAACAGCAAAGGTGCCAGCTCGGCACCTTACTCCTATCAAACTGTCATGCCAAACATTTTCCAAATTACTTTTGATCGTTGATTCCGACTTGCATTATTCAGTTCAATGTAGTTTTTCTAGTGACTTGATCAAGCTTTGTTAGGATCCTCATGTAATCAAAAATCTTTAAAGTTCAAAAATCAAAGTTCAATATATAGTAGCGTTAGTAGTAGTAGTACTCCCCTTATTTTTTTTTATCGAAAATGAGTTTTTTAGAATTTGTAGTTCAACTGATGCAAGTTAACCCATTTTCATGGTGTAGCTTCATTGGACTATGCTAGTTGATTTTAAGGATAAGATAAGTATTTCGAGACAACTTCAGCAAGATATCCTGAAGTTATCTCGAAATCTAACTCGTTTGCAAGCAATTCAGCAAAAAAGAAGATCTGACTTGCCCTTGAAAACTTGACCATCTCGGTTTTAAGCAATCATGCAATACTTTATTTAAAATAATGTAGGATATGTTCTCATGAATACATCATTTCGAATAGCATTTTTACGCAACAAAAAACGATGCTTTACGTCAAGAGATTTCTTTGGATTTAAATATATAAATAACATTCCTGCGAATGCCAATTGATTGGTCAAAATTTATGCTTTTCAATCGAACGAAAATAAATGTTGCAAACAATTTAACTGATTGACAGATTGTCACGAAGATCTGTCAAATAAAAATATTGCCAGCTTAGACAAAGGCAATGCAGGCATTGCCAAGTCTATACTGAAAGAGAGTTTTCGTTTTGTAAATGTCAACTTCATCATTAACTTTAGTTCATTAGCTTTAGTTATTTGCAGCAAATGTCATTTTAGTTAAAGGTAATTTTATTGCATTTTTTGCATAAATTGTCGAACCAATTAAAGTTGAAATTTCATCACAACAAAACTTACACTGAATACAATTTCAAGACCCCTGTCAACAATTTCCAGACTTTCACCCTTTGGTTCGCTATTAGCTTACTTCATTCAAACAAGTTGAGCAAATCGAAAATCATACACCCCACTTATCCCCCCCCCCCCAAAAAAAAACTAGAAAAATAATTAACATCTAAAGCCTGAACACGATCCAACCAAATTGCTACTTTTATGTTATAATTAACGTGGAAGGAAGTTTTTTAGGCAAACAATTAAAAATTATTCTAGATTGGAAAGCGAGTTTGAATTTTTGTGTGATTTTCAAATGTTGAGATAGCAATGGAAAATTAAAACTGAAAATGAATATTTCTTACTTACCGTATTTTCGCTCATTATCATACCCATATTGCAAGGGTTGAAATTTGTTAAGTGTCCTAATTGGAAATGTTGGTGAAGTAAAGGTAAACTGGAAGCTATTTTTAAATATAATGATAACATACTTGGTAAGCATACATGAAAAATTTTATGATGAAGATTACATTGAAAAGATGTGGGTGAAATTTCAATGACCTGGTCCTTTTGAATTGGCTTGATTGAAATCAGAAATAAGTTTTTTTTATTTCGATTCAGGAAAACTAGTGCCAGAATTCTAACTTACTTACTTAGTTACCTTATTTACTTAATCAATTTCTGACTTTTTTCTTACTGGCTTACTTTTTTACTTGCTTACTTTCTTACTTACTCACATAGTTTATTACTTACTTACCTACATACTTACTCACTTACTGACACACTTACTTACTAACTTACTTCTTATTTATGTACTTACTTGCTTACTAACTGACACTTGGATACTTTTTTTCATCACTTACTTTCTTACTTACTTACTTACTTATTTACTTACGTACTGACTTACGAACTTACTTACTTACGATCTCCCTTTGCTTCCTAATTACTTACCTACTTAATTAATTTCTGAGTTTCTTCCTAATTGCTTTTTTACTTACTTACTTACTTACTTACTTACTTACTTATTACTAATTTGCTTATTTACCAACATTTACATACTTGAATCATTCACTTACTTACTTGTTTGCTTACTTACTTACTTACTAACTTACTCACTGACTCACTTACTTACATTATTTCTTATTAACTTACCTACTTTCTTACTTATTCATTTACTTACTTACTTACCTAATTTCTTGCTTATTTATTTCTCATTGTGAAAAAGGTTAAACCCTTTGTTACCAGAATTAAAATCAGCCCTCAAAAGCCCAAGAGGAGAAAAAATGGGGTTCATAATTTCCTTTGGTACCGCTAATTCAGAAGGATGAAAATTCTACTACCAAAAGCCAATAAAACAAGTACCTATCGCACACTGGTGAAATTTCTGTGGAGCTTCTAAATAATGGCGGGAACAGAGCTCAAAGTGGCATCCATGTACTAGTGCAATATTTCAGGGATCAAAAATATATGCCACAGTATTGGTATGCATCATATAAGGATTCAAACTAAATTGTGAAAATCATGGCGACATTTCTCGGTTGTGTCCAATATTATAAGAATTCACTTAAGTGTTAGAATGCGAAATCGTCAATTGTGTCGGAAAATTATTGAGATGCTTATAGGGGGCTTAGATCTTGAAGTTTGATCATCGAATAGTGGTTTATAGTCCAGGAAGTCCTGAAGAAATTCTGAGAATTGCACAAAGATTTCAAAAATCATACGACATTCATCACAATCGAAACATATTGTAGCAATCATGGTCATGATTTTCGTAACCCAGCATAGCTAGTCCGTCTGACAATGTTGTTTTGGTATACCGGTAAATCTCATGTCATTATAACGTCATTTTACGTCAAAAACATGGCAAGTTTGCTTATTGATGCATATGCACTGAAGTAGAGAGATGGTTTGGCCTCTCTTCTGATTAATCTTGCTTTAGAATACAATTCAGACAAAGATATTCCTGGTTGATACAATACGCTTGTTGTTCAGTTCATAGCCTTCTACAACTGATGAAGAGATTCTGTGAACAATACACCAAGAAATAAAATGTAAAGGTTGGGCTACAAATTGTTGAGACCGTTAAAATGTCTTGTTCAATAATTATAAACACACCAAGCAATTGATTAAGATTGTGTGGTTCAAACATTCCCGCTACACTCTCACCGAATCTATTTGACATTCCAACAGAAGTCAAAAATTCAAAAAGTACATTGTAGGTTTGTATCTGAAGCATAAGCCTACAAAGATATAGAAACTTACATTGGCAACACTGCTCTATGCTACTTATGGCGTGACAGCTGTCATGCATTTTATATTGAGTTTGGTTTGCCATTTAATCATGAACAGGTTAACGTTTGAGCAACGTCAGCTAATTTCACAGCATTATTCTAAAAGAATGGTTCTGCTCGAGAAACTATTCAAAATAACAATTGAATCGATTAACCGTGTATCATTTCTGCACCATGTTTACTCTCACTGATGGTGCGCATCCATCCAGAGGTCGTAAACTACGTAATGAAGAAACAAAGTAGAGCGTTGTTTCGATGAAGACACATTCATCCGTTCGAAATCGTGCTCAACAATTAAATTTGTGGCCGTCCATGTTATGGAAGATTTTACGGAAAGATCTTGGTTTCCAGGGTTACAAAATCAAACTTGTGCAGGAATTGACGTCCAAACGACCACCGAGCATGGTGTAGACTCTGTGCGTCGGCCCAAGAACAAATTGCCGCAGATCTCGAATATCACAAGAAAATTTTGTTTGGCTGTGGTTTAATGGCTACGTCAATAAACAAAACTTGTGTTGTTTGAGGTCCTTCGTCATTCACCATTAGTCTACTAATTGACTTCTCATTGACTGGACTATGCGAGAGGCTTTGTCACACGCTCTGGGGATGTAACGTTGCCATGACAGTTGGGCTCACATTTCATGATTGGACTCAGGTATCTAAAAGATTTGCTGGTCTGAAGCTCAACAGAGCTAGCTAGCTTCCACTTGACCAGCGTTGACCTTCCTAGTTAGTATCGCCAGAAGGAGACTCCTCTTTGTTATCTATTGGATATACCTTCTATACAAGTGTTAGTTGTGTCTAACATGTGGTACTTTGGGACATTTCTTTAGAAACTTGAAAATCTTCACCCCTAGATTCGACTAAACCACATATCATCCATCCTCACTCAAGTCAGCTTCCATATTCAATTTCTTCTCACTAAATTTTCATTAGCTCAATAACTTTTAACCATAGTAACGCGAAAACTTCATAACTACCACAATTAAATTAGGTCACACTTCAAGTTAATCAGCTTAGACGACCTGTCCATTCAGCTCAGCACTTCACATTTCCATTTTTGAAATTTTCCATGTCTGGCGAATTACAAGTGAAATAAAGTTTTCCAACTTGAAACTCCAACACAGAAACGCAGTGGTCGTCGTTGTCTTCGGCGCTGTCGTCCAGAAAGTTGTGTCCTGTTGGTCTGACGGACATCCGTTAGTACTTAAAAAGAAAGCAGGCAATGAAAAGTTTAAAGTAAATAAATATCTAGCATACAAGGAGACCGACTTAAGTTGCTGTTGCTGTTGTTGTTATTGTTGTTGAAATTGAATTAACTATTTCGTCAAGACATACTCAAGTGAACATTACTGAAAGTTGTTGAGAAAATGTTAAGGAAACGACATAAGTAGGACTTGTCCACTAACACTTTTCGACTTGCTAAATTGTATACAAGTTGCATTCGCCGAGCAGCTTGTAAACAAATATTTCAAGATAACTATTTCACGTTAGTGGATCGTAAAAGAACTTTAAATCCTTATCTGTTTCCGATGGTAGTGGCAGTTTTGATTCGTCTGGTTGGGCCAAGAAATTATTTAAATTAAATGGAGTTTGTCATCGCAATAATTGGATCCGGTTTACTATTAAATGTTTCACTTTTTTTTCGCTTAGATTTACGATGCTGCCGGAAAAATTTAGCGCAGTTGGTTTATCCGAATAGTATACGCAAGGATATTTGCAAAAGACTCGCCTTTATCATGATAATTTTTATTTGAGCTATGAAAATTTCATTCGAGTGGTATTTGCATTTCATTAATTAATGGAAGATAGTGCTAGGGAATTTTCAAAAAGGATTTAGCTCGAATTCAGCGCTGTTTAATGAAATCTCAAAGTATAGGAGTAACTCTTTCTGTAGGACAAATGGTGGGACGTCTATAACCAGATCTGAAAACTTAGAATAAAGATTCAAGATTGAATCTAGGATAAATGTGAAATTTCGTTTGACTTACCCAATACACGTTGTCTGTTAACAAGGATGAACACTAAAATATACCTTTTTGGCTCGCATTTTTCATTGGCTAGTATTGATAAAAACAGGTTTTTCTATAAGGACATAAAAAATTAGTTCATTTAGAGGATTCTCTTATGTAAAACAATGTAAAACAATGCTCAAGGTGCTCAGGCATTTCGTTACTACTGAAAAGCGCTGATACTCTAGAAGATCATTACAAAGCAAGAGATAAAACGACCCCTTGTAGCAAATAAAGCGAGCTTTGCAATATAGAGAGCTTAGTTATTAAATGACATTCACATCTGAAAAATTGGACGTTAATACCGTTAGAATATGAGCTTGTTCATTGTGTTGGCGCTTGTAAGAGGTCTTGTAATGCGTTGAAGTGGGAGCGCTGGTTAGTAACTACGCTGTGGCCCAGTAACGCCTCAGAGTCACCAAAAAGATTATATTATCGATTAATATTATATTATATTATATATATAGATATATAATCTGCGCCTGAGCTAATGAAACTTCGTGGCCTGATGAATTTCTCCCGTTCGAAAGGTTCTAATAAGGTATCTTCGTTCATTTTCGAAGCGTTTTGTTCAAGGGTTGAAGTTGGATCCAGTACACGCTCGTATTGCTTTTTGCTACAATTTTGTGGCTTCTTCCATAGCTGGTTTGGAGGATCCCTGCCAAATTGGAGAAACGTAGATGAAAAAAGGATTGATCAGTGTTTTATAGAGATTCACTTTGCTTTAGGGAAAGCTCTATTTGCTTGCGGAGAACAGACCCACTACGAGAGAATGTTTTAGGTTTTTTCATCGAACGTCACACCTAGATACCTGAGTTGGGAGAAGGATGGATGGCTTTCTTGCACTTTTCCTTAATGAAATTGTCCCTGAAATGCATGTGAATATTTTTGAATAAAGTTAAATGAGTTTGCTGAGTATTCTTTACATTTTCTATTCAATGAAGTATTCTTCCAGAGTCTCAATGTAATTTTCAATTGACTTGACGGCTTCAACATGGTTTATTTGTGCCGGATAAAGTAATGGTCATCCAAAAATTAGATAATTTTGGTATTTGCTTCCGATGATGGAAGCAATGGAATATCTGCTGTGCATTTATTGAGCAATACTTGACGTGTTACTGAACCGTGTGGGACACCAGATGCAACAGTTTGTTTCAAGGATTCTTTTTCCTGAACGGAGACACAGAAGGTCCCGATAGAAACGATGTCTATGACGATTCTAATCACTTTATCGAGTTTATCGGTTATCGGTTTTAAATAATTTATAGATGAAACCATCTTCATTTCATCTTCTGTTGTATCCTTGCTAGAATTGAGCTTTGACACGACTCCTTCATGAAGGCAAGAAATTGCACTCAATGTGCCTTAAATCTTAGCTTATGCTCTGGAATCAATCGTTCTTCCTCGCAGTGTCTCGGTATCATCTGTAGCCACACTTTTTCAAAGATTTGCCGAAGTTGGAAACCATAGAGAAGGCTCGCCTGCTTAAATGCGAGAAGTCTCTGCCAATCTTGTGCATTGAAATGATTTTTGCTATTTTCCATTAATCAGGAAACCACCCGTTTTTAATAGAATTGTTGCAATTTAATATTACGAGTCTAATAATTTTTTGTGGGGGGCTTAAGCACCATTTTGGACGTTTTCTCGGAGCCATTTTCATTTTGATAATGTACGATAAATAGTAATTAATATTTTGGGCGGTCTGTAGGATTGTTTGTAGGTAATACAGTGAAATAGGAGGGATGGTTTTGCTTGTATTTGGAAACTGTGTCTAAAACAGTTTGGAACTGTATTGAATTTGATTCTGTTGACTGACCAAAATAATTTGAATGAAAGCTTTCTGCCAAGAATGTCAACATTTGCCTGCGGTGTGTAAATTTTTTCTTCGTTAACGGTCCTGTTTCAACGACTTTTCTTGCCAAATCTCTTGTCATTTTGGTTGGATTCCTTTCCAAATTTTTCAGAGTAAGATCGCTTTCAATTTTAACGCTGCAGCGCGGAGTAAAAGTTAAGCTAATTTCCACTCACTAGCCAGTGAATTTGTCTCTTACAATCACGGATATCAGAAACCTGATCTGTCGCATAAATATTCACGGTTAGTTTTGGATTCAACAGAGCCACGCGCCTATTGTCTGGAAGAAAATGAGACATATGAGACACGGCATCATCGATGGTTTGAGGGCAAAACAATACGTGTAAGACACTCGCCTATTGTGTATCCTTGAAAAAGCTGATCATTTATTGCAAGGAAAGTGAGTAAGAAGTGATAAAAGTGGAAACTTAGTGGATTTTTTATTGTTCGTTCCTGGTTATGTGTGAAATGTCAAATTTGTCGTCAAATCGATACGGTTTGTGCTGTAAATCGAAACTCAATGTCATCACAGCTGGCACAATACATAGTTTGAAGTAAAGAGCGGCATGCTAGGTAAATATTCTTATTATTAAGCGAACTCAATAGGACAGAAAATAATATTTTTTGGTAATGACATGCCCGCGATCGGTGCCATTTGATTGATCACACGTATTTAAAAGTAGGCTGCTAACTCAAGTAAAAAAAGCCCATGTTTCTAAAATGAATGGCAAGTTGTTGGTTAGACAAGCAATTTTAGAAAGGTAGAGTAAAAATATAAAACTCAGTCTGCGACTTAAGGTTACTCAGTGATAGTTTTGAACAAAGCAAAAGTTAGAAGCAAATGTTTCACAGCGCTGGCACTCTCGGGCGACATCGCTCAGACAGAGATAGAAAAGGCACCAAGACATTCATATTTGCATTGCATTTTTTCCCAAAAGCATTGATAGGGGTGTTCCACTTGGGTGTTGGCCTAATACCGTTGGATCGGGAGGTTGTTCGAAATGTTAACACAGTGTGTATTTACGCTATGATTTGAACAAGCTAGAAAATCAGGACGGAGCAGCGTGATCATGTTTATAGGCGACTTCGTGTGAAGACCGCACTTTGACTTTGACATAGAATTGATGATGTTATAAGGATAATCGAATGAGTAGGCATATTTTAAAGAAGAAAATTAGTCTGACGGATTAAGTTCATAATTATGAGCACTGCAGCTTAAAGACATTCAGAATTCATGATGTATTTATTGGATTAATAGACAAAAGCATAAGTAACATCTTAAAGGATTGGTGATGAGCCCTAGAGGACCTTAAGCTTGGATACTCTTAGCTAATTTCCTTCTCTTGCAAATCATCTTAAATTGACCTCTTTACATTAATCAAACAAATACAATTAAATAAATATTTTCCATTCTTCAATCTCCTTAAAACTGCAACTATAACTGAAAGATGAAAACAGGATATTTATAGAGAAGCAAATTTCGAATATGTTCAGGCTTATTAAAAGCAAACACTGTGAAATACGATAAAATCGAAATGGCAAATCTAACTCAGCATGCATCCTTGACTGTAGCCATATTAGACGGCTATACATATAAACATCTATAATGCACGTCAGTACATCAACATGTTACTTAGTGTGAGTAAATTTACCAAACTGATTGGTGTTGAAAGTGACAGCCTCTAAAGCAGCCTTCTTTACATCAACTTTTAAGTAACTTTGAAGAGATACAATCTTTGGGAATGAGATGTTGACGGTTGAATGTGCTAAGTGTGCAGGATGAGAAAAAACTTTGTCAAGTATTTGAAAGTATTTTCCGTTCGAGTTTGATGAATGATGTGGGTTGAGTATTTGAAATAACTTTCAAATAACAAATTATACTCAGCTCCATGTCTCTAATAAGATGTTTGAGTAGAAAACAAACGTTGTAAAGTTTTATGTGTTTAAGGTTTATTTTCAATACTGTTCAAACCGCTCACGCCTACAATTCAGAAAACGTTTAAAGGAATTTGAATATTCGATATACCTATAGCGATGCATTGCATAGCAAAACCTCCTTAGACTTACCGATTATGTAAATAAGAAATTGTATTTGTTATTTGAAAGATGAATTTCTTAAAAATAATTCCTGTGAAGATTCTGAAACGCTCCCAGCATTAATTGGATCGAAAAATTTTCTCGAAAATACTTGTTGACTTTCCATTACGGACGATTTTCTGTCATAAGTCAAAGCTTTCCGCTCGATTTTATGAATTTGTGACGTTCTCGGAAACAATTTTGATTTATAAATCAGTGATCATTTGATCAGTCAAACTGATCATTTTGTTGGAAAGGGGAAACTTTAGTAAGGACATATGAGGACTAGAAGGATGTGGCAACTGATATAACAAACTATCTCCCTTCTGTCGTGAAATCACAAAAAAGATGAAATTCATATTTCAGATATCTTTGGAAATACACTTCCTAGATCCTTGCAATAACCGCTCCGGCAGACCAGATTGTATAGTGTTGTATACTAAGAAGTTTTCAGTAGTCTCGGACGATAGAACCCTCGTTTCCATGGTTTTTCTCATGACCAAATGCTTTTCTCTCGTTGCCTTAGCATAGATTAAGTACGTATAGCAATTGCACTCCTAGGCACCATCCCTTAGACAGAGATAGAAAAAGTAGGATTTACCGCAAAAGTTTTGAGATGGGTGTTCATGTGTTACGCAAAATTGAGAGAAAGTTTACCAAGGCAAATAAAAGTCCACTTATTTTGGTTGAATATCGTAAGATCTGGAGTTTATTCGCTGCGCTATCGCTTATTGGTTACTACATTTAGTGTTTAGTTTGGGATTTAGGGTATTAAGGGTGATCTACGTTCCGGGATTTGCTTGACTTAGCTTCCCTGTGGACATTTTTTGAATAAAGTATATGATGGTGGTGGTGGTTACACTTCTCTGTGGCTAATGAGGAACGTTTGTCATCAGAAAATTGCTCCTTTGAAGAATAGCAATCCTGTTCTCTGACATCTTCTTCATCTTCAGTCCACTTTCTTGTAGAACGAAGAGTATCTTGCTCATATTTTTTATAGGTTTGATTTAAGTTCCTGGTCTCTTTTATTGGATATCATTGGGTAGAAAACATTAAACAACAATTTGTTGGTTATAAACTAGTGGACCGTCTTTTTAGATGTGAGCTCCTGAGAGAATAAGGTGTTCCGCTTCCTCCCAGTAAAAACCAGCGCTTGTAACACTTTTCATTCAAGTTTATGATTACGTGTGAGAGCGATAGGCAAAGATTTACTTTCATTGACGTGCAACCAAGAATAATTTGACGCCTGCTGTATTTGTGACGTGGTACATGGGACGTATTAACATGCGTCCGTCCAAAAGATCTGTCCAGTTTTTCCAAGCTGTCTCTATACGTAACCAGTTGAAAGTAAAGACTTAGCTATCAGTACAATTATTTCCCTCGGTATACCAGACTATCCTTTCAAGTAAAAGAATGTCAGATTGAGACGATTTTATGCAAGAAGTCTTCGTTTTTTCTCCCATTGTTGGTGGAGGTAAACCGTCAGAACAAAACAGTGATAAAACTCTAGATTGGCTTTTCATAGACAAAGATAGACCAAGTACAAGTGGATTTATATTTGTATTGCGCTTTAAGGCAAAAGCTACACAAAATACTCAAAAAAGTTTCCAGTGTATTGTGTTCTCAGTCCGCCGGGCCATGTTGTACTGTTTGAGAAAGCACGTGTTGACTATTTCGAGCCATCATCAGCTCTTTTGCAAGGCGTTTCAGAACTTGTTTTCGTTCACCCGAAACACACAGCATGGCTCGGCGGACAATACACTTATTTCGGTTGAATGTCGACAGATCGGGAGTTTAAGCTTTAAGGGATAAGCTAGTGGTGGTTACAATTACGTTAAGGTAGGTTTTTTTGTGACCTTATTATGGATCACATTTTGACACTTGGTACTAACACTTGACGTTCATAATGCATGCCAGTTTGACGAAGGGCTTCCAGCAATGCTGGAATAGACCTGTGGGAAATCTGTATTTGACGAAGTAATGGGAAGTGCATCCTTTACACATGTCATGGGTTTCCAGCATTTTTCCAACAGTTCTCTGACTTCTAGATGAGATTTCTGTGGCAAGATGTTTCACCGAATCATTTTGGATCCTCTCCTGGAATTACTCATTATTCAACGAGGAGCTTCCATGCAACGTTGGACAAGGTTTCTGAATAATCTGCATTTGAGGTGCGGGCAATTGAACGGCTTTCTTTACACCCAAGTCGGCTCCTGAGTATTTTCCCGAAAATTCTGAAACTGGAAAAGGACCTTCTGAGTACCAAAAGGCTGTAATTAAAATTTTACCAGCCAACTTGCACATGTTAAACTTTCCCTTTTGAGGGAAGGGAGGTGTCCCTTTTGAGCGCCTAATAAAGTTATGTTATAGGCAGATTTATGTTGAAAGAAGCCAAGTTTTTTCGTTGATATCTAGTGCTTAATGAATTTCCAAAAATAGCTTTATTGTGTTTGAGTGTATCCTAAGCAATCCTGCTACAATGTTTTATTTTCTGTCTTTTGATGAGTCCAAAATCCTATGTCTTGTTGGGTATTAATCATCCAATTTTGCCAAAGCTTAATCTGCCAGAATGTTTCGTATTTTAGGGGACCTTTATCCTTTCAAAACAAAAGGCTTATTCTATTCGAACTAAAAAAAATGCAGAAATCAGTAAATTGTCGGTCACATTCAAAACATTCAAATGCTAGAACCCCGTCAAAGTAGCTTAGGTTGTTGAAAATAGCAATTTGGGAAATTTGTTTTAAATATTTGAAATTTTTACTGGCTATTTAAATTAATAAACCAAAAACCAGACAAAATGTAATCGCATCGAATGGAATAATTAGAAGGAGAAGTCCTAAATTTTTAATAATTTTCTTACATTTCAGGCCGGAACTAAATTCTTATAAAGGAGCCTCTAATTGCATAATAATTAAAAACTCTAAGAAAACTACAAAGCCGAGCCACAAGCAAAACAAAGTATCGCAAGTTGAAAAAGTCGACATATAATTAACCAAAGTTTCAGACGTTTCCACTACTTTGAAGGCCATAGTTAAGAACTTCATTCCTTAGCGTCAAAAGGACGATGGTAATTAAAATTCAGCTGAATAAATTTGTAAAATGGTCAGACTTGATATATTGTCCTAAGAAACTTTGTGAGATAAATCCATCCGCCAAATTAAAACTTAGAAAATAATGAGCTATAAGTCTTCTTGCATTGAGATTGTATCAGAAGATAATTTTAAAGGATCCTACGGAGCGTATAGTTATGCATATTCCAAAGGATGTATACACCCTCGTTATAAATGTATCTATCTTCTGATGCTTGACCTTATCGAAAGTGATTCTTGATACAAATCAAATTATATTACTTTAAGTAAAGACATTATCCATATTTCTACCCTTTTAACGCCACCGGGATCAAATTGATTGAACTTCACCACAGCAATTTGTACGATGTACTGTTGGGGTTTCCCTTATTATTAGATTTCAGAAGGAGGGCGAACAAGAAAAAAAGAAAACTTCTATGAGAACTAGTACCTTTCCCTTAAACAAACAGAAAAAAACTCTTTCCAACATCTAACCAAGAGTGGAAGAAAATTCCATCCTATCCTTTTCTTTTTCCATTTACCTCACCAGCAGACATTTTCCCAAAGGCTCTTGTTTAGGCAAACATTATCCTAGTAGAATTTCTTTCTTTCTTGAAAATTACACGATAACAGGTTGCTCCATACAAAAGCCACTCACCCTGGGATCCACCTACTCAATTCTGATGGGAATCACATTTGCATGTGAAAAGATAAAACCTACTTGTACGGTCACATTTACATAAACATAACTTATCCCTTGGGGCTGGGATATTGTATGTGTTGAGAACTAAGATGGCATTTGGAAGAGCTGCAACATTTCTTGGACGGGAGCAGAGTCTACATATTTCCATAGGGGTATACCTAGGAGTATGGAACGTAGATTGAACAGATAAAATAGGACCGAGCAGAAGCTCCTGTTTTATTGTGTGTGGAAAAGTGAATTGTGTATAAGTGAGCGATTTGTTTGAGTTCGAAGCATCTTGATGCATTGTAAAGCAGTAAAGCAGTAAAGCAGTAAAGCAAGGAAATAATGAAAAAGTATTTACAGGCGAATACGGAGATAATATGAACAAGATACTATTATTTCATTCCAACTCAAGTAAACACAATAAACACTTCACAGGATACTCCGCGTGACTGTCTAGTGCCGTCATCCTGATAAAACAGTTGATTTGACAGAGGTGGGCACTCAAAATCGGTGTACCCTGTGCTTACCAAACTTCTATCCCTTTGTATCCCTTTCGGACTTTTAAGACAAAGCGTAACCACAAACCAGCGCATGGATGTCGAATATCTAAAATTGGACTCTTTTCAAGCTCTTTCAAAGCTGAGATATACCATTCTGACGATTAAAAAAATTGTGATAATGGCATAATCCTTTTCCTTTCTATCGTTTCAGCCTACATTCTCACTCACAAATAATTATCGTACTTAGCAACACTTAGCCTAGTACTTAGCCTTGAAATATTTGGGTTTGAAATTTTGACATTTTGACACTTCTCCTATCGTTTTGAAAATTTTGCCTTGGCTATTATTCCCACAACTTGACTCGAAACTAAACTCAAAAATAAAACTTAATTATGAAATGCAAAATGTGTGAAATTCGAAAATTGCAATCAGCTGCTCTCATGACGATGAAAAATTTAGGAAGAAAGGTGAAAAAATTAGATGGCCAAGAAAAACAGAAAGGTACAGATCTACTTGCACAATCGGTGGAAGCAATCAGAAAATGTAATAGCGAATTGGAATACGGTGGATGTCGTGATTTGCATGGTAAATGCGTCGATGTGGTTACACATGAAGCACTTAAATCTCTGCAAGAATTGAAAAAACAGAAACCATAAAGAGTACGTACGGTTTAATAAAAAATAAATTCCTAAAAATAAATATGCGAACAAAACTTTGATTTTTTTCTTCCAGTCAAGTGCTAAGCAGTCTTCTTTTGTGCAAGATTCAGAAATCAATTCTGCATAACATGGTTCGCTATTTGATTTTCGACTATCACGAAACATTCAAGCAAAATATCAATCGTCCTTTCGCCAAAATTACTAATGTTGCAGCATAAGTAGTTTCGGACTAGCGTAAGCACATACAGCAGTAACACTGTGGTTCCGCGGCTCTCAGACAGAGAAAGGAAACAAAAGTAAACACAACAACACAGATGTTCTAGTTTTGTTTTTTAAAAATAAGGGAATTCATTGATTCTAATAAGGTCACACTTCTTTTGGTTGAACACTGATAGCTCCATAGTTTGTTGGTTTTACCTTGGTTTAAAAACCAAGTTAGAGAAAATGAGGATTGATGTATCTGTTTATTTTTGAAAATAATCGTTTTTATTCGGCATTTCAATCCCTTAAAGATCTTTGGATCCGTCAAAGTTCGCATTTAGATATCTTGATGCATCTGGAGACCATTCTTAAGTAAATTGTCCCTGTTGAAGAATTTGCACCGCCTCTTTGGAAGTATAATGTCATTAGGCAGCAAACCAAAGTCATGGATTTATACCCAAAGTTGATAAAAAATTATAAACTAATCCAAAGGGGCACTGATTGATTCGCTTTATTATATTTACACAACAATGGAGAGACCAATAGTTAGATAATCAACCGAACGAAACATCCAGTAAACCCTTATCAACAGTCATACCAGATGGGAAACTCAACAGGTTCCGCCTTGTACAAATAGCCTCGAAAAATCATGCGTTTCATGATATTGAAGGAGCCTCCGACAATACCAGCAAAGATGCATTAACATCAACCTATAGCGAAAAGCTGGTTAGCTAGACCCAACCGTGATATCTAAAGGGGGATCAATGACCATTATCATACGTGTGGACATCCATGATCATTTTTGTGGATACGCATGATCATACCACGATCATGGGTGACCACAAAAATGACTTATTTTACCCCTATTAAGAACTCATGTAGCAGACCCCTCTTAGTTAGACTTCTGACAGTCTAACTAAAACTAAGGTGATGTGTTGCGAGGGAAACCATGTGGTAGAATGCAGAAGGCACATTGTATTTTCGGTAGGGGCTGGACTACAGACTCATTCCTTCTCCTGTTAACCGAACGTAGCCTGGAACCATTCGACATACTACTTGGAACAAGACCTACCTAATAGTGCCTTTGAGCTACAGGAATCCCTATTATGATGGGAGAGAAAGAAGGAAAAGGATTGCTAGAGAAGCGATCCCTTCACCCTAGGCGTCTCCAGCTAATCAAGTACATCCTTTTTTGGTTGTTGCGTGAGCGTACCACCAAATGTACAAATTCAACATGATTCGTATGAGCCTCGATCTCAACTCGTTGATGAGCCACACGATCCATCTTCCATTGGCCCACGCTGACATGATTGTTGCCGCTCAATACCCTCTTGTCTTCGGGTGATGATTCTTTTACGTTCGCTGTTTTTTTTTGTTTGTTTGGGAGGTGAAGGCTTTTTAAGCCCTGAGTGTCGGACTCCGCCGCTACCGGACTACCGACTTAACACCTACCCTGTCACACCGAGAACCTAGCCTGGAACTGTTTGTCACATTACTTCGGACTAGGCCTCATTAATCATCACTTAGCGATGTCTTCAGGCTAAGGGAAATCTCTCTTTCTCCACGGATGAATAGGAAGGAATTGCGATTAGTTACTATAATATTGCGTTACAGAGATGTCCCCTCCCTCGCCAAACGATCCATCATGCCCTTCTTTATAATAAGTACTGTCCATACGTAATGCGACACACAGTTCCAATTGTCCTTTGATTGCATCATTTTTCCCGTTACATTTTCTGAGGAAATTACGCCAATTTTCTCCGGGAGATGCGAACGGAGTCATGTGAATCTATTACACGTAAAGAACGTATGGCAGGGGTCATCCGTCATCCCCGGGCAGAACACGAAAGTTGGGGATGGTGTCTTTCCCATCTTATACAGGTAAGACCGAAAATACCCGTGACCACTGAGTAGTTGCGTCAGATAATAATGAGTCTCACCATGCATTCTGTAGAACCACGGCCCCAAGTCACTTATCAGCCGTGCGGTTCACCTGCCTCGCGTTTCGTTTTCCCATGTTTGCTGCCACAAGGTTAGTGTTCTTCTCCGTTCCTCTCGGCTGACGGTTTCTCTCGCCGACTCCCGCCTACGTAAGTATACACGTTTCCTTTTGTCTGCAAGTAACTTGATAGGAACCACCCTCGAGATTACCAGAACTGCAGGTTCAGAGACAGTGTGGTATGCAGCGGCTATCCGCAAAGCTCCTTGCCTCTGCACCTGTGCCAGACGCTTTCGGTGCGTCTCTTTACTAAGAGCGCCAGCCCAAACCTCGGAGCCATACAAGAGCACTGACTCCATTGCACTCATCAGTAGACGTCTTTTGCTCGAGGTTCTCCCCTGCATGTTGGCCATAAGGCGACTGAGAGCCGATACTCGCACGGAAGCCTTATCCGCTGACGCTCGAACCTGCTCGAAAAAACTCATCTTCGAGTCGATCGTCAAGCCAAAGTATCTGATTGATTCTTTTGATTCGATGATCACTTCCCCCACCCAAACCGGGATAACGTCCTGTCTAAGGTCAGACGGCAAACCATCAGATAATTGGAATTGTCCGCGTCAGATATTGTGATACTTTGAATGAAGTTTCCAGGGCATCCAGAATATCCAGGACATCCACAATAGATCAGTACGAGTCCTTTCGTTTCAAATTTCTCAGAGAAAACCTCTTCTAGCAAGCATGAAAGGTACCGAACAGCAATTTGTGATATTTAGTAGAATTGAAAAACCTCGGCTGGAATAGCATCTGGTCTGGGAGCCTTCTACGACTTAATTGAAAGATCTTCTAATTCCATTTCTTCCCTCGTGAAGAGTGAAAAGGGTCAGTCTTTTCCTTGTCTTGTATGCCTAGAACACGGTTGGTTTGACCGGGGAAGGGATCCAGCATTCCGTGTCAATAGATGTAGGAAGGTGTAAGGAAGTAGTTTCAGTGAACAATGCTGATAAACTGAAATTGATGCCTTCTACGAAAAAACGAAAAACGGACCTACGCTTCATATATATTAATCGGATTTTGGGTTCAAAAAATCAAAGAGTAAAACTTTGGGTGCTGATGACTCAAGTGCAAGTAACACATGTTAAGGCATTGCCTTCAAAGCCACCAAACCTCTGGTAGTGTGCAGAAACAGGGCAAAAAACTTCTATGAAAAAAAGAGATTGATCTCCAAATCGGACACAAAGATCAATTAAAATTGAACAATAAATTTCAGATAGCACTGAGTGACAGCGATAAATGGAGTATTGATTCCAACATGCATTTCATAGGACAGGATGCAATTAAATTGTGAGTGAATGGTCCCGAAGTATTTTAGGAAACTGGAAGTGGAATGTTTGTGCCTGGCGCCAAACTCTTTCTAGATGACGTCCTTGCCATCGGTTTTCAGCGCCCAAACCAACACAAAGAAAGAGTACAAAAGGATAATCAGAATACTAAACCCATCTTATGCAAGCCGCCAAGCATGGCCTAGCAGTCTTAACAGAGCCTGAATCCCATTTAAGTACAACTAGAATAGTTCTTGATTGCTGCATTATTGTTTGTTGACTTCAGCTCGGAGGAAAGTGTTATCCTTTATTGGGTGCTGAGGCAGGCGTGCAACGAGGGTAATCAATAGGCAGGTTAACTTACGAGAAAAAGAGCCTTGAACGCGATCTTCATTCCAACACCTTAATGTACGAATGAAACTAACTTAGTTTATACGAGACCCAAAAGGAACATGAAGAGGGAGAGTACCACAGGCTATGACGTAGACTTTTTGGACTGCAAATATCGACGGTCTTCGTAGACGTCTATGACGAAAAGATATTTGGAGTTTTTATTGAAATAGACAAGAGAAGGCCAACGATCCCGACTGGGATATTCCAAGGGTATTATACACTCGAAGCCATTTTAAAAAAAGGAACCAGAAAATGAAAGTTGAACTCAGATTCAGTACTTTTATAGTGGAGATATCAATGCGCTCAAGGATAAAATATTCCAGGAAACTGGTTTCTTATTAAAGAGGGACCGAGATGCTTGAACCTAAAGAATAACGATCAATTTTTTAAGAAAGATTAATCAGCATATTAAACATTTGAAAGTCAGCATTCACCAGCTGTAACGCAATCAATTAGACAAGTTCTACCAGGATCAGAATCTGAATTTTCCTCGGCGTTCGTTACCGTTTTCCGAAAGATTGTCTTTGAGGAATTGTCCATGCAACCCCCTGCAATTCGCACGTTTACGGACGTTTGAATGAAGGACTATGTTCCATACCTTCAGTGCTGTGAACATATATTAGCGCTAATACTTCGAAAAATTAAATCGGCAATTTCAATTCAATAGGATTGAATTGAAATTAGACATTTTCAACTTTTTTCATTATTTTGTGTAGTTCCTTATTATGTTTTTATTGCTCTTTATCTTTCTGCCAGAAGCCGACCGAAAGTGTTATCGCTGTTCTAGGGCGGCTTCTGGCAGAAAAAGGTAAAATCAGTACTTTGTACGTATTGCGTTTTTTGTCAAGCATTAAAAGGTTTTCGTAAAGGTTGTTGGTTAAGGGTTGTCACTCGTTAGATCGCGAGTTTTTCCCGTACCTTATCGCAACGCTCAGAGAAACTATGAACTATGAAACTATGATAAAAGGTTTAATCCTGAATTGAATTCTTAGAGATTTTTTCTCCTGAGCTTTCAGCTGTCTTTGAAAAAAGTGTAAGAATAATTGGCCTCAAATTATACTTTATTCTCAGTTAGGTATATTTATTTGAGCCACATCCAAGGGATGTACAAGGTTTCAGTTAAACGAGGATGTCAAGCTCATCTTATCATACCAAAAGACAAAAAAACAGGGTAAGCATGAAACGAGTAAATTATTAATTCTCCCAATGTCCTTTTTAGTGATATTACTTTTCTTGCTGTTCAATGAAATCGAAATTTCAATGTAATATCTCACAGCGCGAAATACGGGATAATTCTTTTCATGTGAATAGTAACACAAAAAGAAAATGTAAAAACCTGATGTTTAATGTAAAATTTCAAGAGAATACCAAATAAAAACAGGTCGATCCTTTGACTAAACATTTAATTAAAAAGTTCACATCTAAGTCAAACGCAAAACACACTATAAAATTGAATTATCTCAAACCTTTCACCCTTCACAGTGCAACATCTGCTTGATGGTATTACAACCTCAAAGGTAGTGTTGTTACACCCCATAAATTCTAAAAAATCGAGTACAATTTCAAAGCTTTGAGTCCACTAGCGCCCGACTGTATTATATAAGCGTGGGTGGGATAATTTGATTTTTCTTTTCCAATTTCCGAACAAATTCTCGATACACTAAAAACCAGCTGCCACTGAAATATTTACGATATGTGCGACAGAACCGTTTGTATAATGGAAGTGGTTTGAAAGGATTTCGAGCGCGTTGACTCATGGCACGAAGGACTCCCATTTCCAAGTGACGGCTTACGAATAGCTTTATTGTTGGATTGGCAAACATAATTTCAAGTTAATATTGACGGTGCTCAATTGAGCTGAATCCAGTCTGGAAAATATTTGTTCGTTCAGACATTGAACTTAATCGACAATGTAAATCAATCCGATAATGGTAGCCACGTTGAAAAGTATAACTCTTCTTTTTTCACGCTTTTCACGAGAACCTCAATCCTCGTCCTTGCCAAATAGCAGCTGGGACGGTGGCATGTGAAGTTGTAACCATCATCTGGCTTCCTAATTGTTATAATCAAGATGGAAATTGGTGGTAACAAGTGTCATTACAGCTTGCTAGTTGGAACTAGTGAAGGACCTCTTCACATGCCGATTGTCCGTTTCGTCCGATTCAATCGAATAAACCACTAAATTGTTTTCACTACTCATCCCGGGAGAGGCATTGTTGAACTGGAGTTGAAATGAATGACATCGTCGGGTAACCTATCGGAGAGGCAATATTCAGAGTATGTTACACAAT
This sequence comes from Stratiomys singularior, assembly GCA_954870665.1. NCBI lineage: Eukaryota > Metazoa > Arthropoda > Insecta > Diptera > Stratiomyidae > Stratiomys > Stratiomys singularior. The sequence continues at coordinate 7,853,942 of OX940877.1, forward strand.
CGATGCTGCTAATGGATCAGATCCCAAACTCAAGTAGGTTATTCGGGCTATGACGGTGTATTCTGTTTCTAACTAATGTTTATTTAATTGGAATGTCGGAATAATACTATAATTGCTTCATCATCATAAAAGTTTTGTTGTTAATTTCAATGCATTGTTAATCATCGGCTGAATATGTATTTTGGTCTATGAGAACTATGAATACATGATTTGGCAAGAATCGTTTGGGTATTCCATTGCAGACTATTAGTATTTCTATGGAATCTTGCAATATTGTTTTCAGATTAGATTATTAAAAAAATTAAGGATTTCAACTCATCCACGTTGAACATTGAAAATTCTTCCCAAAAAAGTCGAAATGTAATTTTTTTATTAACTCAATAAATATATATTTCCTCACCGTACTCTCTGGGCCTTGTGGAAACTAATTACTACTTATAAATAAGGAAGAATAAATAAGAATAAAGAAGGGAAATCACGTTCAACAGCAATAAGCTCATAAGTAAGTGGGCCAGAACATTTTCGAGGCATAGAATGGGACGAAGTTTGGTAGACCGTCATAAGCCAATTTTTGGAGGGGTGTAATACAATGTCGACACGAGATCACATCATGTTACCTAGTCTTGAGGAGGTCGCAGATGGTAACAGTGAAGACACTGTTGATTAGTACATTATTGTTATTAATTTTTCGTTTATTGTTTTTGTTTTCAAAACCTTTTTGGGTTGGGAGGTATGAACTTATCCCCTATCCCATCCATCGGAGAAGATTGCCCCCAATCTAAAACCTGGAAATTGTTCTATCTCGATGTGCCTCTCATGGAAGCCCCCAGGTCATTTTTCTTAGGAAAACTCTTTAGTTTTAATTTTAAAAGGCAATCAAGGAGTACTGAGAACTGGCTACAATGCATTCATAAGACTGTATATCGTCCAGCTATGAAAACCAGGGAAAACGCTGGTAGCAAAACCATCTCAGCCACTTGAACTCATAATGATGGTATCCTGTTTCCGAGAATATTCGCTGGTGGCCATTACAATTGCAGTGTAAGAAACCAGAGGATAAAAACACAAGTCTAAGTTTATTTTAACTTTATTTTTCAATAAATTTTACAATTTAACTTTCATAATTCAGTGCTTGGTTGTTTTGCTCATTGGTTGTTTGATTTATACAAATTGTTTACCAGCCAAATATTTAATCACATATATTGCATATAAGGAAGTCGGAGTAACTACTTCTGAAAAAATCTATAAAATTTATTTCGTTGAAGATTTATGCCTCAGCAATGTCAGATCCCGGATAGCTTTCTTTTGAGCTGCAGCAATACATTTGTGGAAAGCGTGTCGATCCATTTTATCCTTTAAATCCAAGTTGCACTGATTTAATTCTGCTGACGCCGTATGCAGGATTTTGCTTCCTTGGGGCATTTTTTGTTGCGTGAGTGAATCCACTTCATTTGTTAGAACTTTCATCAACGAATGCGATATGTATTCGAGCTTTTTCAGGGTACATTTTGACGGTTTATTAACGTATCGATTCATATTGATAAATTATCTTCGAGCTACTTTTTGGATTGATTTATAGAAAGCGAAACTAATTTAAGTAATTTAACAGTCTAGAAGGAGCAACAGTAATTTTTTCGAGGATTTTATTTTTTCCAGAATTTGTGGAACTGTTTGTTTAAGGATCCGATTACTGACGACTAAAACATTGGTATTGCGATTGAAAAACTGATTCGTATCATAAAGTTGTTTTGCTTATAAATAAGAGTCCTGTAATCGACAGAAACTTCAAGGTGGATTTTCTCTTTCAAATGTTAACCGGCAATAACGTACATTTATTAAAATTCAGATAAGGTATGCTTTTTTATTCAGTGTAAATCATTGGGAAAAACCACCTCTCCCATCGCTACCGACTTTCGGGTCGCAAAGGCAGCAGTACAATAAACCCTATTGGGTATAACACGATAACTTTTCATTTCTCCACTCATTGATTACGCATATTGTGAAGTTACTATCATATTGCAACTACTAACAAGGTCTAACATTACAAACCATCGCGTTTGAACTAACAAGCAATAACACTCTGAATAAGCTGCAATCTACCAGTACTTAACTACGAGTTTCCATGTACATTGGTATTTGTATGCGAAATTTGTCTTCGATACAACATGTAGACGAAGGTGCCAAGAGAAACGTAGAAATTTTGTTTCCCTACACAATGGCTCACATAAACTTTTGGACGACAAAATCAGACTTCTATATATTTAAATTCTTAAAGCTTCCCATCGCGATCTCTTCTCTCAGTACGTCGTTTGACTTTCAAGCTCTCTAGAATGCAAAGCTCCCCTTATTTACCATGTGTGGAATCCGTATTTGTTTTTTTTATGAAGACAAGCCTGAATTGGAAAGGGAATTTCCACTTTCTCCTTTTGTGACGTGACAGCTCCTTCCCTTTTCACAACGCAGGAAATCATCAGTGTGCGGTTCAGTATGTTCATGTAACTTTCCACATTTTTCCAATACCTTTCAGCATAATTTGTTATAATTCATTTTTTTGCATTCGTGTATAGTATTAAAATTGCGATTTAGCAGTGAATCTTTCTATTTTCATCCATTTCCACTCAAATGATCCTTAATTTTCCGTGACATTACCACATTGCCTGAACAAGTCCAGGAATTCTTTTGTTTATACTTCAGGATCTTCCGATAGGATTCAATATGTTTCCAAAATTTCCAGACTTCATGCTTGATACTAGACTTTTTAGTCAGATTTTATCCAGAAAAAGTCCAATTGCGTTTTCAATTTCTTTCAAAGGACGTACTCCAAAGTCAGTAATCAAAGATCATCACAAAAAGTTGCTGCTACGAATGAAATTCACTTACACTAGCCACTCGGAGCTGATAGTGTTATATGCTCGGGTTATCCGAAAAACACGGAAGGATATAGTTGATTGGATAGAGGCATCAAAGTTGGAGGATTCCCTTCTTGTGCTCCTTCTTCTTCTTGTTGCACATATTATGGCTCTGAACCGTGGAAAAACAGAGACCTAGCTCAAACTAAGCTATGAAATGGTTTGACAGTGAGATCTAGTGTTTTCTAGTTGTTAGTTGATAGGGAAGGTGTCTAGTTGGTGGTGCAAATTTTTTATTATGCTACTGGATATCCAACACCTTGGGCATAGAGATCTATCACTACCTTGTTAAAATTTAAAAAAAATGCATATTGTTGCAACGGCGTCTTATATTAATATTGCACTCCACTAGGATACCTTTAAAAATCACTTCTACTTCTTACGAAATACGTTTACTTACCCTTACATTCTGAAATAATCGTTTTTGAAACATTATTGAAATTTCGTTTCATAGCTACAAAGGTCGCAGATGATACTTGTTACTATGATAAACCGTAACATATTTCTTTATAACAATCTCAATCGAGTGAACGAAGCTCTGCAACTTAAAGGATCCAATGTAAAAAACCAAACCTTTCTCCTCCGGAACAACGTCCAGCCCTGTTTTGTACCAGACAACAAATTATCAGTCTTAGAGCTCGAACTGCATGTCATCTAACATCGCGCAAAACCAACTTCTTCCCTTGATTTCTGAACAAATAATGTCCACCTATCACCTATTTTAGAAGGGGTGGAGCCATAAAGTATTTACAGTTTGAATTGGTTTGATGTGACTTACAACGTGTCAAAATCAAGTTTTTGTGAACAGATGGACTGAAAGCTGACAGATGGGCGTTTCAATCTTCAAAGGAGGTGCTGATTTTGACTATCCAATATTGCAAGCTACTATCGCGTTCGCTTACGAAAAGTTAAAAATAAAGTCTTTCACAGAGAAAAGACTCTCAGAGTTCTCAGTCAGTTCCTAGAGCTCAAAACAAGAGTTTCAATTAGTTTTCTTGCTTATAAAATCCTTGGTGGGAAACATGGATATCAAATCAATGGGAAGCTTCAATTTTTAAAGCCCTAACTGTATCTTTATTGTGACTATTGAGTCTAAAACAAATATGACAAGAGTATTGACTTTATTTTTGGCATGTGTGCACTGTTTTTTTTTCAGGTAATAGTTTATACAAACGGAAATTTACTGACAACTAACTTTGGTACGATTCATAATTGCAGTAAAGTCTTTTCGAAGTAGATAAAATAGTATGAATATAAGATACGGAAATCAATTTCCAACAAATGGACTGCTGATAAATCAACCGGCCCCCCTCCCCTCCAACCAAAACCCAGACATAGAACCACTCTGCAAGGCTAAGCAGGCTAAGCTTCTTCATTCTTTCGTTCACAGGAATCAGATTTCAGCCGAAAGAAGAACACAAGGTTCATTTCTTAGATTCAGAAGAAGAACCCGCATCCTTGACGCTATGATTCAATTATATAAACCCTTCTTTTTTTGTTAATCCACCTGCTTTTTTAACTATTTTTTTAATGTATGTTTCATGAAATTGGTTTCAGTCTTTTAAGAACTCCCAGATGAAAGGCATCACAAAGCATTATCTGTCAATCTTATGACACCGGTCCATTGTCAACATGCTTCCAGTTAGAGTCCTGACTGACGATACCGACGAAAAAGAAGTCTTTAGGATTTATTGGGGTAATATTACTTATTAATATTTTGGTCTTCTTCTGATGAGCACGTCAATTAATATTATTAAATTTTACATTAAATTTTAAATAATGCAGGAACATATAATACCGTGTAGTAATACAAGCTTACAAACAGCTTTTTGACTGATCAAATTATACAAAGGAAGCTTCGTTGCAAAACAAGGTTTGATGCTGCGCTAATACTCCTTTTTGAGCCCGACCTAACAGCAAACTGCATGCCCAGAAAACGTAGATCCTTTGGCAAATTGAATCCACATTTCTGTCCATTGGAAAATTTTAGGGGTTAAAGGAGAAAGGATCGTTTGGGAAGAAAACATAGCTGCGATCTAATTGAATTATCTAACGTGCGTTGAGTTAAACCAGCGATCCGAAACCAGAAGATTATAAGATTGTAAAAGAAACCATGTAATATCCGTCAAATCTCAACGTCAGCTTTAGTTTGGGACTTGAATCAGGACTTTAACATGGAACATGGGATACATGCTTCATTTGCTTATCAGCAAAAGGCGTTACTTGCCGCATTATTCCACCCTGGCCAACGGAAACCGTGAGTCTAAACCTTAGAGCACGCAATCCGGCGAAACATAACGACTTTATGTCCATTCATGCATGTCAAATCCAAAAAGGAATAAAGTTCCAGGTGGAAAACCAATACAAAACCATCCCCGTCCATTGATAATCTTGCTGGGTGCTCTGATTTAAACATTTTGGATACAAAGGATGCGTAGTACGTTCAGGTGGGTAGGACGTTCAGAGGTTATGTGCGATCTTAAAAACATTTGAGGTCCTTTTCAGTTTTTTGATGCTGATTAAAAAATTTGTAGACAAATATTAGAGACAAGTGTGAGCAAACACTATCAAATTTTCGTGCGATTCAATACGATTTGAATGAGGCCTATAACCTCATTTATTGTAAGTTTATCTGGAGCGTCTCAATATCCAAGCTACCCCCTCCCCCTTCTATGCTTATATGATCCTTGTTAAATCCATTATATGATATGTATCCATTTGCATGAAGTATTAAATTATGCACCCTCATAAACACGGAAAGAAAATCACTCTGTTTTTTTTCAACACCCTAATAATGACACATAAAAAACAATAACACCATGAATGTAATCAACGTCAACCGTCAAATAATATTCCAGGAAATCATCGTCAACACCGTCAATGTGAAGTTCAATTTTTGACTTATCACAATGACACGAGCAATCCTCCATGAATTAAATTCTTCTTTGTCCGTAGGCGGCAACAGGTGGCCAAATGTCTTATCAAAATACAATTGAGGTATCATTTGTACATTTAGCGCCTTGACGTTTCTTCCCACCCCCAGACATTGGTAACGGCTATAATCAACATGTCCGAAATAGAAATTGTAGATACAAATGACCGTTGCGTGTTGCAGGATAATTATTGTACCTGGCATTTGGCTTTCCGCAAACAATTGTAAGCAAACCACCCTCAGGGTTAGCTTTTACTCTATATGCTGGTATGTTACTTTCAAATTGTTCAATTCCGTTTCGGTGGAAACTATTTTTAGTATTGGCACCAGTATTCGGGGAATACTCGTAAACTGTTTTGAGTATGATGGTGGATGGTGATGGCTGCTTGAATTCATCCCCTAAAAAATAATTGATTGCATTCACATGTTGCTCTATTTGTTTGACGGTCGAATGGTTGTTTTCGCTGCTGGCACTGATTTCACGGTGTGTTTTGTCGGCAAGGATATTGGGGCACGTTCTGTTTTCATGCACCTGACAGTGTCACGTTCAATATTTGGTGGTTAGTGGCGTTTGGTTTTGATGAAAAATTGACAATTTTGTGGAAAGACATATTGAAATTGTTTGAATGTTGGCCCGCTAAATGCATACAAGGATGTCAAAGACATTTTTCGTTCGATATTACGAGCTATGAATTTGTTTATTGCGTGATGATATCAAATGGAAAATTTTGTTTGAATTGGAAAAGTAGGAAATTTTTTGTTTCTTGGTTGAAAAATTGGCTGCGGCGAAATACCAAATCAGGAGTGTTGGAATTGGATTTGGTATCATGGGGTAAGTTTTTTGTTTAAGGGCAAGCAAGCATTTCAAAAGGACGTTTAGCAACTTTGCAGGATATAATCTTTAAAGGACTAGCTCTGGCTATTTCCATACACAAATTTTATGTTAGCCGGTTTGACTCAACGGACCGATGCTGGCAGGCTGACCTACTGGAGTCAACACTATTTGAGTTAAATGACAAGTTGGGCTCTGCGCCATGTGCTTCTTTCGATGTTCTGTTAGGTTTAACAGTTTAGTGCTGAACCACTTTCTGGGTCATCACCTGCAAATTCAGTGTTGGTTTGGTCTTTCGAGAGAATGTTCGTGGTGCAGAAGCTTTATTACAAAGTTTTGTTTGTCAGACTTTATGTTTGTTCATAATAATACACTTAGATAAAGATAATTTCAATGTGAACAGTGTTGACGACAAGTAGTACTGAAGGGATAGTAACTGAAAAAATCCCCTGTCTGCATAGATTTTGCATATATTTTTACAGGAGAAAGATACAACAGCTTCCAGAACGTTGGAATCAAGTCAAATGTAATAATTGTGATAATATATTAGATTGGGCTTTAACAAATTACTGATAAGGAAATTATTTCATTTTAACCGACTAAACATTTGCACATCCCTAGTGTAATGACAGTGACAAGATACGGAGGATTATGGAGGATATTTCATGAATATCAAGCTGGAGAATGGTGAAAGAGGATTTCTCACCGCTACTCCTTCTTTAGTCTTGTAACATGTTGGCCTGAAGGTGAAATAATTTTCGGTAATTTAAAGCTCTGCCAGCTGCATCTACTGTCTTGTTTTCATCTTCCATGGTGGTGATTCATTTTTTTGGTGTTAGATCCAGTCTTCTATGTACAAGAATGTTTCCATAACCGAAATAGTCGGAAATCGAATGTTTTTTGTAATTATTTTTTACAGACTTTAATTGCCAATGAAAAGAACGTTTTATTGCATGTCATAGATTAAGTTTCTGTAAACCTGTAAGTACTCAAGCAGAAATTATAAGGAAAATTAATTAAATCGCTCGAAAAGACCGAAGGATTACGGTCGAAAATTAATTCGAAAATAAAAGAATCACAAAATTAAGTGGAAGCATTTTATATTTTTGCTAAGGCCATTTCAAAGTCAATTTTTCTACAAAAGTACCTACATGGACAATAATATGGAGAAAATCCTGCTTAAAGTACATTCGAACCCGAAAAGTTGGTCATCGCGGTCTCACCATGATTCTGTGGACGCTCTCTGTCACAGATTTCACTTAATATCTTTTTCAGAATAGCTCATTTTTCTCTTTCTACGCGCTGTTCATCGGGAGTGTTATTACTTGTTTTTAATAACACTTCGATTTATGGTAAACTTACCAACCGATTGCTGGTTGGAACAGTATAACCAAATGCTTTAATTCTGGCAAATGTGGTTCCCCATGATGGAATATAGGCAGTTGAATTGCTGTCAGTACACAACCATGTCAATCGAAGTTTCTTTAAGGATATAGTAAGTCAATGACTCAACCGGGGAAGCGTAGTATAGCAATGTTTGCCTGTATTCTACTGTGGAGTCAAAGCATAAAAGGAACACACTATCCTCGATAGAAAAAATTTCAAAAAAAAAATCGATCGCATTCGAAAGAAGAATACTAGATGAATCAAATGATAATCAGCAGATTCCAAAGCAGCACAGCGAGATAGACTCCAGGAACCCGATGGGTAATGTTCACAAGCCAAAGGAGGTATATCAAGAGTGTGCTAAAGAACAAAGTAAGGGAAAGAAGAGAACGCCATGCGAACCTATCCATCGGAAAAAGTGTAAGGCTGTTTGGATTCTAAAACAGGAGGACGTGGTTATAAGATCGAGGAACTTGGAAGTGAGACATTTTGAAGAGCAAAGTACAAAAAGTGACTGCTAAATCTTGACCATTACAGGTTAGACCTACTTTAACTTACTTGAGCTTAAAAGGATTTTTACACGGCCTGTTGGTACGAATGAACCGAAAAGGCTACATTTAAACTAATTCTAACCATATTGGAAGAATTGTTTAACCGATAAACAAGACGTAAAATACAAAATACCACGAACTCATTTTAATTAAATTTGCTTGTATACGAATGAGTCTCCTACTTTGGATTCTCTAGCGAGCTCGAAAGCCATTTTTAAATGAGTGCTTCAACAGCCATCGTACTCTCTCAACCAAACTGAATGCAGCTCGAGAGTGTGACTGATGAGCCTTTCGTTGAACATTGCCAAATTTCAACACAATAAAGGCTAATGAGCAAGCACTTTGTGGATGTTAAACTTTCACGCTTACCTCTATCCATCCTGAATTTGTTTTTGTTTAATTAGATCCCCTCTCCAACTCCTAATAAGGTTAATTCTATTGAATTTCTCATAAGCGAATAAATATAATTTAGTATCAAAGATCTTTAATTACCGAGTTTGCTAAAAGGCGTATGAGATTAAGCTCAAACAAAGTCAATTTCAATACGCTGCAGGATCATGTAAAATATGGATACAAACAATACTGAAGGAAACCACAAGCTTCCGCCTGAACCACTTCATTTCATTTCTACTTTAGAGTTACTGCCACGTATCTAATGCATACTCATAACATTTCCGCAAAATTGCAAAATATCGTGCTAATGCCTGAATAATGAAAGTAGGTTAAGTTTATATTTCATCCTGTTTTATGCCTCTTTAAATGAACACGTGCTATGTTCAACGGAAAAGATTTCATTTAACCACTTTTATCCCTTGCCTGAAACTGTCGAGTGATGGTGGAAAGATAGAAAGAAACATCCTCTTAAACACGGTCTCACAACATTAAGTAGCAGCATTAATGTACCGCCAAGAAACAGTCGTATTTTAATGACATCGTATTAATGATACGGAAAATTTTTAGCGTGGATACTCAAGAAGCCTTGAATGTTTATGTTTCTTGTATCCTTGCAGGAGCCGAAGTGTTAACTGGTGAATCCGAGGCAGTAATGCAAGCTGCTGAGTTGACCTTAGATACGAAAGGAAAAAATCGCCAGGAATGCATTTGAAGTTGAGATTATTGCCAGGATATTTTCAATGGAGTACAGTTATATCCTTAGAAGAGTTTCAACCGCTTTGACAGTAGGTACGTGAAATTTTCTAAATTTTCTGGAAAGTTCAAAAGATCTGAGACGTAGGAATTAAAATGATTCCTGCATGATTTTGCAGCTTCCATAAAAAAAATGCGGACCTCTTCATAAACACGTCTGCATGGCCTGGAAAAATATTATAAAATAAGGTAAAAGGGATTTCCAGTAAAGCTCCCTTTCCAACTCAACGATTTCTTACATCATTTATTAAAATTTCATAATTCATATGACATCTTTCTCGTTGTCTGTTTTTGTTGGTTTATCCTGGTCTAAAAGCCTCAATTGAGTCCTAGTTGACGTTGCCACTGGTCTCGTTTTAAATTTTCATTAAGGAAATAATGGCTGCGCCCAAATCTAAGAATTCACAAGGGAGATTCGTAACATCGAACCTGTTTCACAATTTTCAAAATGTATGATATACGTAGAAAACATGGTAGCTTGCACAATATGCGAATTGTCTACAGGGAATTGAACAAAAAACATTTTCCAGGGAGTTTTCCCTTTCCCTATCTTATCCTTCAACCATAATGGGTGGCACAAACTATAGTAGCCAAGAGATTCATTATTGACTCAGGCGTCACAAACTTCTTCGCCAGTTTTTTCTTATTCTGTCCAAAGTATCAGAGCAGATTTCGGAAGCTACACTTTATTTATAATGCCTACACAAGGAAATTATCCTTGGAGATCTTCAACTACTCCAAAAATATTGCAGTACTATGCCGTCCATTGAGCAGCTTTAGAGTTTCGAGTTTTTGTAATGGTTTCATTTAATTAAAGTCTAAAAATTTATGCAAGACTTTACCATTATAATCCTTGCTATTGTCCTCATTTTCGAGCATCTTCATATCTTAACAAATGGTTTTACACTATAAAGTTAACCCTGATCAGTTTTTGGACGTTTTGTAATACGTTGTTTTGAACTATGGACGTTTTTGGACGTTGGTCAAAGGTAGATGATGGTCAAAGTTCATTGCATGTCATGTTTTAGACACTTATTCAAAAACTTCTTTCAGAATTTTTCCTGTTTTTTTAAATAGTTAGTTTTAACAATATTCAACTATGGCTAAATATTTCTATTTCTTTCATGACCAGATGATTCAGATACTCTGTCGGGACAAAAGCTTGAATGATCTTAACCTTAATCAAAGGAATTCCTTCGAAGAGTAATAAAAACTCCTTAAAATAGTGATAATAATTTCTTTAAATTAAATGTCAGCAGCAATTCAGCATGATATCCACTCCTCGTAAATTTTTATAACTAATAATTCTAAAGCCGTTCGGAATAGCCATAATTTTTTCATATCAGAAACTAATGAACCTGACACAAATGAGGATCTGAAGGTGTAGAAGGAAGCGGATAAAAAGTGCAGGATCATATGGTTGAAACTCATTGAGAACAAAATCAAGCGAAGAGTTTCGAATGACAGGTATAAGTGTAGAATAGGGTCAAACCGCCAACCGCATTCTAACAAACCGAGGAACAAATAACTCCTGGGGAAGACCAAAAATGGCGTCAGAGATCGGGTGGTCCTGCTAATAGATCACAGTCTTTTCAGTCAATATGACCATCAACCGCTCATCATTCTAATGGACGCCACCTATAGTGTCTGCAGTGAAAAAGAAGGGACACTTGCTTAAAGATCGTCGGAGTCCCACTCGCAACTAGTTCGAAGGCTAGGATAGAATCAATCAACACAACTGAAAGGTTTGGCAATAATTGAACCAGAAGCTCATTCTCTACTTCCACTCCTTGTTTAAACAACATAAACTATCAGCGAAAACTATAGGAAACTACATGGAGGGCTAAGCACGAACGCAGACCTATGCTAAACTTAAGAAATGGGTCCTGAATACAATTCTAAAAATAAATTCGGATTTTCAAAAAATGAATAAGTAAAATCAATTTGCGTGTCAAAACACAAACTGTGGCAAATATATTTTGAAAATTGAGTCATCTGTAAACAAAGTCAATGAGTTTCGGTACCACTGAGAACGTTTTACGATTTTTAAGTGACACATGTGGCTTACAAAACAGTGATTACAATTTAGCTTTGACCCTAATAATATTACGTCAAAAAATGAGTTAAGACATTTCTATGGTCACTTTGGTCACAAAGGACTTGAAGTCAGATACGAACTTGTTCTCATTCTTGACAAAGTGCCTCAATCGCTCAAGATTAGTACAGAACAGAAGAGCTACACAATCTGCAAAAAAAAAGACGAATACGTGTTTGTGGAAACAGAAGAAGTTTCTGACTGTTGATACCTTAACAAAAATGATGAGAAAACAATAAAAAGAAATATAGGAAACTGACACATACAGAATTTAAAGACAGGAAATGCACAAGCCTAGGCTTGAAATACGAGAAGAAGAAGGAAAAGGATGAGATAGAGAAGGAGAAGGAGAAGGAGAAGGAGAAGGAGAAGGAGAAGGAGAAGGAGAAGGAGAAGGAGAAGGAGAAGGAGAAGGAGAAGGAGAAGGAGAAGGAGAAGGAGAAGGAGAAGGAGAAGGAGAAGGAGAAGGAGAAGGAGAAGGAGAACTAGAAGGAGAAGAAGAAAAGAAAGGGGAAGGAGTATTCCATCATGTCCAAGTATATTCTGTAAGAATGCATGCCGTTTAAAGAATTAGAAGACCTCCAGAGTCTTCTAGACTACTTCAGTTCTTAGAAAAGAGCGATGCCTATTTCGATGAAATTGATCTTCTCAATGAATCTTATCTGAGAAACGATAGAAGTACTCTAAAGACATGACATATTATAGCCATAATTTCTGTTAGTCTGTTCATATCGACAGAAATTCACATTGCAAAACGGGAATACCTACCCGTACTTTAGTTCCGCCCAAGCTACAGACTCATATTGTTAATATTTCCTTTCCTTCCTCCCGCCCAAGCTACAGGCTCATATTGTTAGTATTTCCTTTAACCTATAGCGTCACCGTTGACGAAGACTAACTTAACGGATAAACGTCGAATATAACGGTATTTAGCTCCAATTTTCCAGAAGCATTAGTTTTTTTAAGCAATACTTCCTAGATATAGGACATTACGGCAAAGGTAAGAAGAGATGTGCATAAACACTCTCTCAAATTTTGTTGCACATTTACTATTGCAACGAAAATTACCCTCCGATATATTCAATCCAATAACTCCTTTAAGTCTACACTGGCATCTACATTTTTGTACATGGTCCAGGATATCTAGTTCCAAAATAGACAATATTGAAGCTATGATACTGAAAAAGTGTCTAGGGCTATCACCAAGCACTCTAAATCTTTACGCAGTTGAAATAACTGATGACCCTACAACCATGTTAAGAGCAGAAAACCTAATCGCCAAGGACGTAGGCAAGTGACCAATTAAGACTGTGAGTAAAGATGAGTAGAGTCATCTCAAGATCAGTTATAACAATACCTTGCTCAAATTCAAGAAACACTTATCCAGGATAAATTCCACATACATCAGCAATAAACTACCCAACCTTGAAAACGACTTTTCATCCAGCATCATCCTCTTTGGTTATGCAAGAATAGCCAAGACTGATGACCTTAATAGAAACTTCGTGACACATGTCAACAAACGAATAGGTCAGACTTGTACCTAACTGTTGAGGATGCTGTGAACAAATCAGTTAAGTACTGGCATGGGTCATTGCAGCCTAAATCTGAACAGCTCTCATGCTTTTGATCATGCTTTTTGATTCGTGATCACTGTATGATCACGAATCCAGAGGCCGAACTTTGTGCCATTAGTATTTAGCTTTAGAAAATAATCCCCTTAATGGCTGCTTTGAAGAGATGCTATCAAGTAGTCTTCACTGATTCCAGTATGACCGTTAAAAACATCGACAGGAGGTAGGTTGTACACAACATCTGAAAATTAATTCAACATATTCCTGATAAAACCTACAACATCCAGCGGATGCCCGGGAAGGTCGGAATCCAGGCAGCCAAAAAGGTTGACAGTATTGAAAAGGCTTTGACACAAAGGAGGAAGTGGATGGACGTTATGTTAGTTACTGGGTTAAGCCATAGGAATCCCCCACATGATAATATATTGAGGTATTAAAAAGCCACGCCATGAATTTGGAAGGAAGCACATCGTACCTTTTTTGTTCGAAATCAGACGTCCCGCCCGTGCCAGGAACACAACATATATTTCAAGGAGATATTCCTTTGTCCTATCCGTACGCTATATTACTATAGTATTCTATCTGTAGCAGGAGTCTGATGAAATACATCCATGAAACTTCAGTACTGGTCATACTGCATCGTCATTGTTGTGTTGATGACTTTCCTGATCTGGGTTCAAATGTCAATGGGAAATCACCCACATGACCTGCTTAGGGCTACAACTGTGTCCTCTCGAAACTCGCCATATAGATCTTATACGTCAAATTAGTTCTTTCTGCTATATCCGTCACATTAATCCTTATTCAGATTTTACGAAACATAGAGTGTCTCAAGGATGCTTATTGTATACTCATTTAGACAGATTTAGAATGTTTTGTCAAAACTGTCAACCATATGCAAACATAACCATTAAAACCGGTTTCAGTCAATTCAGAACTTTTGCTAAGGATCTTCCAACGCCCACATGATGGTGGTGTTAATTCTTTGCAGTAAAGCTGTCTGATTCTTACAGAGGGTGGATTAACGGTGCAGCAATGATGCATGAAGCTCCTGACTCTTTCAGGACAACATGCTCAGGAAATGGTATGAAAGTGAAAAAAGAGTCAATCTAACGTTGAGTCCAAAGGATGGGGTTAAGAGCGGCTTCATTGATTGAATCAAATAATGGGGTTGAAAACTCAAAAATGTTTCAAAGCCTCGCATTAATGTGAAAGCCTTGATTTAACTCAAGGATATTAGGCAGAGTGATAATAAAAGTTATTTGATGATTGTTCGAAACGAATAAACGTTTTCAATACCGAAATAAAATCTGTTTCGAACTTTTGATTAACAATCAACCACTCAAACTCACGCATAGCCATAACATCAAAATTATGTGCAAACTTCAGTGATTCCATGTTCAACAAATTCACACCTTCGTGCTCCTGTTTTTGTTTCTTTTTTTCTTGTTTATTTTTTGCTGCTCAACGCTACGTGCGTACTTTATTTCGCGTAGCCGTGATTGGAGTTTAATAGTTGTTCGGAAACATTTCAACGTTTCCAAGGAATCGTTCAGTTTACCTTAATTTATAGCGTAACATCAAAAATTTTATGTTTTCCAACCTGTCCGTCGTTCGTATCTCCTGGCTTTGGTATCGCGAGGGTCTTTCAACGCAAAGGAGTAATTTTTTGGTCATGTTGTTCACTTTCAACAAACTGACAGCTAAATTATGAGTGTACTGAGCAGGCAATGGTAGAATCCACGTGGAGGCTTATTTCAGTTCATTGCTAGGCATGATGAGTGTGCACTTTGGGACCATAAAAAACTTGAGAATATGGCAAACGAAAATAATTTGACATCGTGCTATTTCTTTGAATTAAGGAGTTTATAAAGATTCAGCGGCCGTGTGGCTATAAATATTGCACTCCAGCAACATTATCCCAGGGAGAAAACGAAATTTATTCAACTGTTTCCATTTCAGCGAGCTTGAATTAAGTTGTTGACAAACGAAGCGCTCTTATAGGTTTTTCGCAGGATATTCAACCCGTTTGCGAGCCTGTTGTGACGGAGACTACTCCTGATATGCAATGATATTACTTCTGTTAAGATATGTGTAAGCGGTTGCTTCCTCTTCAAAATATACACATTGGTTTCCTTGATCCAAAGATTGCGAAGCTGTTTTAATTATCCTTTGAGCAACTTCCATCCGTATTTGGATTTGACGTCCATGAACTAGCGAACAAGATGTTTTATTGCAACTAAAATCCATATCTATTGAAAGTTCAATAAAACTTCAAAACTAATGAAACCCTTTCTCCGACAGCATGCAAATCCCTCAGCGTATAGCTCACAGGATCCCCTACAGATCAATAAAGTACCAATAATGTGAATCATTTGGCTCTTGTACGATTTAGTGCTTCAATTTGATACCTACAGGCAGGTTAACTCCTACCTAGTTGAGAATGTGGAAAACATGGTATCAAATTTTAACCGCTTACTGGCACGACATGAGTCCTTCGCTTCGCTTTGAACTCCGAAATGATGTCATTTTGAACACTTTTGGATAGGTGAGTGACACCGGTATCAGTATATAACCTCGCTTTTAGTTGTAGAATGGAGCATAAGATAACATTCGAATTTTCTTTAGCTAGCTAGGTCGGCACTATGAGAATGAGGATATGTGGCTTTGTGCGTTAACCAGGTGGAAACGAATTCGATTTCAAAGTTTGTATAGCCTGCTGGTAATATGCATGACGACAGATCGAGTGCAAATTCAATATGAAAAGTAAGTACGTACACTGAAGTGTTCGTAGTGCTCGGGAAATCTTTTTCAATCAAAACAAATTGGAACGAAATCAAATCCACTTGAAAAAGCTCCTGGTGGAAGTGGTTGCGATTACCCTGGGGTACTCATATGAATGGGTGGTTGTATAACGTCTCATAGCCACTCATTGCAATGGGAATGAGTAACAAATTTCATTTGGGTACTGTGCAATTTTATGGGTATCTATGATGCACTAATGTTACCATGCATGGAATCCACTTTATAAAGTATCTCCATAGTCTCTCATAGAGTCTTAAGAAAACTCACAGAATTAATGAGTTTCAAGACGATCAACTTTGTCATGCTAATCCCTTTGAAAGCGTACTTGACCATCACAAATTACTTTACATTGAACTTAAGTTTCATCACATGCCACGTTTTGTTTTATTCTCTGCGCCCTCATCTTCAATTTTCTCAGTTTAGTTTTTGCAGGTTTGCTTGATACGAAGAAAATTAATTAGGTCCTTAATGTCACTTACAGCTGCTCCATACACCGATGCAGTCTAGGTGTATGAGTCGTTTTCTTAGAATATAGACTGCTAGGAAATAATACAATGGAGAACCTTAACGTCAACCTTTGAGCGTTGAATACTTTCCATTCGTTTCTACTCCTTCCTTACTCTTCTATATCAAATTTTCAATAAGTAATAACGAACAATTTGACGTGCAATAAAACATTTTTCGCAGGTATCTCTTGCCCAGAGCGGCGAACGGCTTGGTTTCACTCCATTGTTAATCCTGCTCTCCACACGTTTCCGCTCTCATGTTTCCCCATCGATGACATGTCGGATTTTCATCCAGTCAGCTGATGAACCTGTTCTTTAGATTTACAATTCAGTCTCGATCATCGATTTTTTAAAACTGACAAATTCATCTTGCTGTTATATATTACCTATTTTGGTTCAGTTGACATAGCGTAGTTTCGTTGATGCCTTAATTTTACAGTCTAGAAGTCCAATTTTTTTCCTCAAAAACTCCAGAGTTTGACACTTCAGTGACACTTCAGAGTTTACTCCCCTGACTTCGATGACCACCAACATCCATCGGTTCACCGTTCGATGGACCGCGTCCTGCATTTGGAAAAGCTGAGTAGCGATTCGCTTTCTTCAATAACAACACAGGCTATGAAAAACAGTGAAAAGATGAAATTTCAGCTGGATTTTTATTGGGAGAATCATAACCAACATGAACCTCAGGGCCAACCAATACGGTCTAAGCTTGTGGTTTGTCTTCACTGATTTCATACGAAAGGCAAATTATCAGCAGATATTCTGAATCTGTAGAAGAAGAAGCGAAAATTAAGTGGTTATCAAGTTTTCTATTGGGGCAAACTCTTCAAAAAGGACATAGGAGTATTGAAGTGGAAATGTCGGCAGTATTTCTGAATCATCGTGAAAAAGTATATACCAAGTAAAAATGTTCAAAATATTGACAGAGATGTCAAGTTCGAACATTGAGCGGTAATACCACAAGATCAACTTGTCGCAGCCGTTCTCAGAAATACATGAGCATGGTACAATATTTTCAATGGTTGAAGTATCATGGTTTAGTTTTGGGCAGATTCCCTAGAATGGGCTGTTTTCATACGAACATTTAGCTCAATTGGATGTCAACGTGTGGGTAACCTGAGCTAAAGTAGGAAGTGGTTGCCCATTTGGATGGGAAGTATAGGTTGATGCATTGATTCAATCTTGCGTCAATCCCCTTTTTTATTTTTAACATTCCAAATGTTGTACAACTTTACGTAAATGTCGTGCCTTTGAAACGATGATTAAAGATCGAACTAAACTCACTTATTCCAGGAATATGTGGTTAAAATTTTATGAGAACCAGATCCGTAGAAACAGACAATGTAAGGTCGGAAAAAAGTTTGAGAAAAATGCGATTAGAGTTTTTTTTCGATGAAAAGTTTTAAATGAATCTTAATTGCATGTAATCTGTGATGCATTTTCTATACATGATGCTGCCGGCATTAGAGTTGACTCTCATAAAATTTATCCTCTTTTTGCTTTATTCTGCACTACTTAGAAACCTCCTTAGAAACGAATGGTGTTCCGCTAAACTTATCGTCACCGTGAAAAGCAATTTCACCGATTTCAACCCCCCCCCCCTCTCCCCCCTTTGCATCCGTAATTTTGATTGCTGGGTTGAATCCTTTATTAGTAATTCATACAGCAGTAAGGAATGGTACTTCAGCACTTTTCTTGCTACAAAAGTTGTTTTGGGACCATACTCAAAAAACTCTGGGTCATAACTCTATTATTATTTTGAGTGTTTCCTTCGATGCGAAAGTAATGTTTCCTTACTCAAGTCTTCGCAAAACAGTTTTGTACACAACTTGATACATACAACTTCAGAATTTTGTATACAACTTGAGCGAGGGCAGAATGTTGATTGAAATGCTTAAGGTGTCCTGAGGACCAGATCTATAGGTGCTAGATTTCCTCGACTCCAATAATCAATAACACCAGAACCTGTAATCCTGTATAATTTCACAAAAATCCAAAAATCCACCACATACCCCAAATAATGACCGCAAAAGGATTCAAAAAGAAAGACAAAAAGAAAAAAGGAAAATAATTGATGAAAAAACTGCCGAAAAATATCCACTACGATATTTATTATAACACAAAGAGCTAAAATTGCTGACAAACCTCAAACTACATTTTCAATATTTTCTAATTAAGGATATGTTATAAATACGAAATTTCTGCTTAGATCTCATTTATTGGAAACTCTATATCACTAACCACCTTTTTTTTTCATCAATAGTTCACTCATATTCAGCAAAATTGATTTGGGCAAGGATATGGTAGTATGAATAGATACTAACTTATTAAATTTATCTCTTGTAACAAGACTAATGATGTTCAAACTATGGTGTCAGATCCAATTAAAAAGTTTATTCTTCAATTAACTCAACCCTATGAAAGGTGCACGCTGGGGTGGTTACGGGGTAGCCTGTACATGTTCAAACACAACACAAACGAAGCTGACGTAGTTCATGTCAACGCCGTTCATCCTCTTGCTTCTGCTCGTTACTTGGCAAGGACTAAAGAAATAAATAAGGGTAATATGAGAATAAGAGAAAACGGTTAAGCGCTTACTGTCAACTAAGTCGTATGGACACACGTTCAAAGAAACATTGATTTGAAACAAGTTCGTCCGTTTCTTTTCAACAAAGTCAGTGTCTGTTACTTAGACTTTTCAACTTGACAATTCGAGCACAACGCACAAATTAAATAATCATTATTTACTTTTCGGGTACATGTAATTGTTGTTTGGAATCAGATTACTACAGAAGCTTAATTTTGAAAATTTCTTTACGTCAAATGATTCCATAGAAACCTCCTACACAAACACAATTTCAGAAAAACTCCCCACATGTCACCTAGTGACGAAATTATAATTCTTTCACTACAAAGAGAGAAATAAGAGGAAAATCGTGTAGCGCAACCAGCAATGACTCGAGTAACATACAACAAACAAAAAGGACAAAGAAAAAATAAACGCAACCCCATTAGGATATAGCGAAAGGATCGACTAACAGCAAGTGTTGGTAATGTACTCAACATGTTTCATGTTAATGATTAGCCTGGCAAACTTTTCTATTGCAGCAAACTTCTATATTGTTACCAAGATGTTATGGCAACAAAAGGGTATACTACTGACGACCTCTTCATTTCTCACCCTCTAAAATAACCCTTCCTGATTTTCTTCACATTTAATTTTATGACAATGAAAGAACAAAAGAATAGCACACGTGCCTTGGGAAAAGTTTTTATCAACTTAAGCTTCCGCTACAACGTAAATTGCAAAGGATAGGGAAAGAATTCTCAGAGAGGGGGAGAGAGAGAGGGAGATCTTAAAAAGGAAAGGCAACTTAATAAGGAATGCATGTACATATGTGTGTACATGTGTAAATTAAAAACTTTTAAAGATTATGTCGTAGAAACTGAATATTATATAAGGAACATTACAGTGCTTGTTCTGTTCATCCTTCTCCAACTCGGGATGTGTACCAAAATTACCCGATCCTGAATTTAAAGGCCGAAATACAATACT
The DNA here is from genome assembly GCA_954870665.1 of Stratiomys singularior. Taxonomy (NCBI): domain Eukaryota; kingdom Metazoa; phylum Arthropoda; class Insecta; order Diptera; family Stratiomyidae; genus Stratiomys; species Stratiomys singularior. The sequence goes on from OX940877.1 coordinate 7,874,237, forward strand.
GCGTGACGGCGATACTTGAGAGCGATGCGATTCCCCCTCGTCGTCACGCAACGCATTCAATTTACAATGCACGCGATGCGGGAAACATTAAAGTTCATATGACAAATGTCAAATTGACATTTTAAATGAAATTTGCTGGCAATTGTTTTTGATTTTTTAAAAGTTTTGAGTTTGGAATGTTCCTTCGTTTAGCAAATAAGAGCCTTAACTAGGATGCATGAAATTTTCATTCAAAATTCATTCATAATAACCAATGTACTTAAAAAGTAATTAAGGCGTTTGAATTTCAAATTTCATTTAAGCGCCATATTGCATTTGACAAACGTCACGCATATCGTTGCGAGGAATTTTCGTTTTTCCGAATATTTCGCGCCTCGCATCGACGCATCGCAATCATTGTACGATGTCGCATACAAATGCATGTTACGAAAACTGCTTGACATTTGCTGCGAGACTCTCGTCGCGCTCTCGCATCGCAGTCTCAGCAGTATTGTATTTCGACCTTAAAGCTCCATATTGGCAGCCGTCGCAAGACGCCCACTGACGTGATCTTTATACAGCTCGATTTACTTCATATTAGGGTCCTTCTGCTGTAACCGAGACGTATTTTTCCGAAGAAACGTTAAAAGAAGTTTATTGGGGCTTAAAGGATCACAATGACGATAAAAATGACTCATTGATCAACCATTGTTTGTCGTACCTTCAGCTCAAATATTTCTGGGGAACTTTTAGTGTCCATTGACATCAATAATCATGATAGACAGTCAATAAAATACAACTTGTTTATCAAGGACGATGATTTGTGAGGTACCCCTGTTCTAATTTCTTTGGGGAATCAGAATCACCTATAGGCCAATAATAATTAGTTTGTTTGTTGCTTTGCGACTTAATAGTTCTTTTTTGCCTTGAAAAAACAATCGATAGCTTAGCAATTATCTTCAGTGAATCCGAATAAATAAAATGGAGGATTTTCTAAATTTTAGTTTATGTTTTATAGCAAAATAAACCAAGTTGAGACAGATCATGACCGACTTATTGTACAACAATTAAAAAGATGGAATCCAATAAATAACCGTGAATAGTAGCTCCTAGAAAATTCCGTTTTATTCACTTTACTTTATTTGTTCTTAGGTGACGTTTCATTGCAGTGGATTTACTTATATGAATTCAAAAAGGAACTAAGCTTATTTTCCTCCTATGTAATGGCTTAATAAGAAGAGGATCGTTGCTCCTGTCCTTAGAGGTAGTAAAGCTTGATTGTATTGATCCGGTCTTAGGCTAGGTCGTTTGTTGGTAGCTTACACCCTGAGCCTTTTTCGCAACATTTCATTGTACTTTCGAGCGGTACGAGTACAACTCGTCTCCAATTTCTCTCCTTCGCTGGAAATCGACAAAGATCGATTTGTTCGTTTCCTGAAACCAGTAGAAAACTATGTTTTTGCGACTCGTTTCCAACTGGGACATTTTTTGAGCTTTTTCAGCCTGTTCTCTGCCTTCACCCATTATCAGTAACAGAGCTGGATTCCATGCTCTAGTTCTTTGAGCGCTTTGATCGTAGTGTCAATCCCCTTTTTGACGTTTTTTTTTTGGTGGCTAGTGACTTACTCTAGAGTCAGTCACTGTTCTTTGCTTTTGCGCAAGAACATTCAGTAGCTCAATCCTTTTTAAGTTTCCAGTTTGCATTCAGGGGCATTTTTATTATCCTTTGCCTCCCTAGTGTCACGCAAGATGATTCAGAAACCATTATAAGTCGTGAAATTTGTTGTTCAACTTTTTGTCCAGTAGCTTGCGCTGCGTAAGGACTATTTCTCAGCTATAGATATTACAATTCTTATGTTTTTTATGTGCAGGTTTATATAAAATCTTAGAAATTTAAATTTATTCTATGTTTCGTATTTTTATTCAATATTTTCTTGAACGTTGATTATTTCTTAATAGACTTCTTGATTTTAGCCAGCGAGTCTACCATTTTTCCCTGTTCCCAAAAGTTTAAAATTAAAGAACTCCCCTCATGTCCTTACCATGAAAACTTTATAATATGTCACATATATGGATCCATATATGCAATCCAAAAAAATAACTCGTATCCACCCTAGTAAATTTCGATTACGTAAACATGTGGTAAACGACAGAAAATCGAGAGAAAGACACTAAAAGTAATTAATGTATATCAAGCAAATTTGTCAATATCAAAAACAGAACCACGCGTTGTGGACATATCATAGGTGCAATATATCGATACGGTGGCAATACGGAAATACGTGAACGTAATCAATAACTACTACTGATATAAATCATATCGACAACGTTGATTTCATTTGTAATTGATACTGAGTTGAAATACAATACAAAAGGATACTACGCATTTTGAATTCTCAGAGTTGGAACGGAGTGAATTGAAAATGATTTTATAGAAGTTATTTCTAGCTTGGTTGACGTCATTGTCAGGAATTAGGGTCAAAAGTACTGGCCCTAGTATTAGCATTAGTAGTACTCATAATAATAGTAATAATAATTTTTGGCCGGGTGTCAGACTCCCGATTAGATCATAAAATTTCTGAGTAAACCTTTCCACGGTTCGACCAAGAATCTAGAATTGATCTTTTGGCCACATTACGCGGCTAATCCACGTTAGTCTCCCGTTCGGTGCTTTTGGGTATGGATGATTTTTGTAAGCTAAGATGAATGGTCACACAAGCGATCTGACATGCAATTTTTTGCCAGAAGGACACACCACATATAATTTGACCAGTGATTTCATTTGCCGTTTAAAGGAAGCATCCTTTCAACTCTACTGTCCGCAGAGATGTGGACTATTTCCTCAAAAAATGTTCAAGTCTTATCCCTGCTTTCAACGAAGAAATGCGTGTGTTATATTCGATCCTAATCGTGATTCTCCCATTTTATGCAGGAAAGACTGTAAAAATCTTGTCCCCAGGGTTAGTACCAACCATCAATAACATTTCGAATCTCCTCATTTCGAGTCTAACGAGATTCAGCCGAAACAAGAGGATTTGTTAGTTTAAGAAAACCGGATTACCAAACAAGTACACCCCCTTCAAAACGTTTGCGTACAAACCCAATACAAATACAAATCTACTGGTGGTTTTTCTATCTCTGTTTAACAGAAGCCACCCTAGAGTGTTGTTGCTGGTTGCACTTATGCTAAGATCCCGGGCCGCTACCAAGTGTTTTGTTTTGTTTTCATGATGTTTGGTTACTTTTAGTGGCTTCATCCTCTTTAATTAGTTTTAGTGTCTTCATATGCCTGTAGGTGATTGGTGACATCACCTATTCTTCTTTTCTATTACAAGTTCGTTCCATTGGGGGCCTTGGTAGCTATAGCATGAGCAGAAGTAGTATCAAATATATTAACTTTGTTGGTCTTCAAATTAAAAATGTTAGGACCAGTCCTTCCTATACTGCTTTTTTTATAGGTCATTATAAAGCATTCATAGTGTTGAATGAAGTACTTGATCTCATAAATAGCATTTGCTTATTTCAATCTCTCAAGTCATTACGTTTGCAATGACATTTTCATAAAAATTCCACCCTAAATAACAATATCACGACCAGAATGTGGTGTACAGAAGGTGCCATATTTATTTCATTATTCAAATGCCAAACGATGCTATAAAAACTTCCCACCGACCCATAACTAAAAACGAGTTCGCTCCGCACTCAATTTGAAACCATTCATATTAGTGTGTATAGCGATATGAATGTTGTCCTCATTCAACGTCTATCCTTCGACGGAAACGAAAAAAAGGAAATGGGGAAAAAAGGAGACGAAACGAGAAAGCCAAGCTGCAAAAGATGTTAGCATTAGAGTTTACGCATTAAGTCTCTACGCACCACTAAACGACGTTCATTTCAATAAAATTTACGTACTCATTTTCACCAAATCGTGGACTGAATTAAAAGCGGATTTGCATAGAGGCTTTATTGCAGTACAAATTGACGAATTCCCAAAGGAGAGCAAGGATGTGGGCAGATTGAGCAAATTAAATGCGAACAGTTGCATAGGTTAAACCTACACTCGATACAAATGTCGATTTAAATTTACCTGTGAGCGTAATTCAGATAATACTAATTTATTTCGCCGGTTTTATGTTTAAATAAAATTAGAACAAATTTATCTGTGCTAACTTTGAGCTATAGCCATAATTCCAAGCCATACTGGCTGGTAAAAGTAGGCGTTAAGTACTCAAATTCTCATAAACCTAAGCAGATTCTACCAAATGGGGTTTTTTGGTGCACCCAAATTCTTCTACGAGATTCCAAGCCCACCGACGAAAAATGAAATAGCAAGGCTTCCTCTATTTCTTATAAAAAGAGAAATAGATAAATATATGTATGAATCAGTGAGATTCTTTGCGTCACCCTTGCGGCAAATATAACAAGGCTCCTATAATATAACAAGGCTAGTTTGAAGTTGGCTACTGTGATGAGTCTCCGAATTTGGTCGAGCATTATATTCATATTTTTGCACATAGCCGATCAGCCACTTGGACTTCATGGCCCTTACTCCAAGGAAAACTATCATACTGCCTGGAACTTACCATTTTCAATCGAAGGACGTGAATCGTACTGCACTTTACCGGTTTAAATCTAGTGCAAAAGACAAAGGAAGCAATATAAGAATGTTCTGGTTTTAAGGGAGAGGCAGGCTTCTCTAGACACGGAAGCAACTAAGTCAATCCCACAAAATTGCTTTCAGCAGAATATGGCAATAAAAATTAACTTCATTGCATGACACTAATCCTGTAAATGCGCCATTATATCTACAAAAACACACCCAAAACCTGGGTTTTGTAGGTCCACCAGGCAGTAATTTCTTTCTTATCAGGATAAGTCTTGACTACATTTACCCTCTCCGGAAAAAATCACGTGTCCCTAAAGACCTACACTCACTAGTCATTTTGTCGGACTAAAATGATTCAATAAACACAGAATCCTTTTTGGTTCTGCCGGCGATGAATCTTTCACACGAATCAAAAACAATTTCTATGCCTATGCCTAACCATTTTCAACGTAATTCAATGATAAAAACAATTGCAAATATGAAATCAAATTCACTTCATTCTCCTTTTCCAGGTCCTAAGCCAGATACGTTGATTGTAAAGGACACTTTCTGCTAAGCAAGGATTCTAGGCAAGAATTTCCTTTCAAGTTTACATTATTTAACGATAAGACCAAATAAGCGGCATAAAAAATAGCATCGACCTCTTGGTAGCCGTGGTTTTATAGTCCATTAGGAGGCTGTCCTCCTAATGGACTTTAAAACGTCCAGTATTTTGATATAGGCCAAGCCAAGCTTGCTTTTCTGAGTTTCGAAAGGACAGAAGTCAAATGGAGTCAGCTTTGTGCTCTCCTATGCCCAAAATTCAGTTAAAATTAACTCTGACAAGATTAACTCACTCTATTGCTAGCGTGCTCTCGCCTTAGCCTTTGTTCGTGTATTCTGCTGGAATAACTTCTTCTTTCCAACGAGCTGTCGTTTAATTGCGTCAAAATTTGCTACAAAATGTCACATTGGCAGTTTTTACCTGACTTTCCTCAAAACTTTCTATAGACAATAAAGCCTGGCTTCTGTTTCATGCGACCTCCTCCACCAATCCAGTAGTGAAGTATAGTTTTTTGAAGTCTGTTGTCTCTGAAATCGCGGGTCAACATCCTGCTGTTTTACTCATTGAAATTCTCCTATGCTGTTGTTGATGTGACGCAACAGTTTACTTCAGAACGTGAGTACCGATGTCTCTCTAATTTCTAATACCAAGGTACAATGCGACGTTGGAGTCACGCTTAACTTTGATAATTTTCTTTAAGGTAACTATCCCAACTAGATGGGCTGATACTCCGATGCCCAACACATACATGCAAACACAACTGTCAACACCAAGTTTGAAACCAGTCGTTGTTAGCTGAAGTGGTGCGTATAACTACAAAAATACCCGTAGTAAAAATTTCCTTTTGAATTAAGTTGGTTTCATACGAGACAAAAAAGAGAAATAAAAGAGAAGAGACATTTATGAATTTTTTCAAACTAGAACGCGGTTTTGCAACAAAATGGTCGCTGTGGTCTTAGGAATGCGCTTGCCATTGCATTTTCTCGCCTATGGCAATACTAGTGATAGCTCAAACAAACTATTGTCATATGTTGGTAAAGTTTGACATTTTTTACCATTTACGTACTCCAAACGCTTTGACGTGCGAGCGGTATTTATTTTGTTTATAGTAACTTGAAATTCAAAAATCATTTCATTCCAAAATGTCAAAATATTATACCGACATGGTATAGTATTTCGACATGGATATTCAAGCCAAGAGTGCATTGATCAACTCAAATAGACTTTTGGTGATGAAATTTCATCCTTAAAAAAATTGTTGTCAAAAAATTTGCATAATAATTACAATCGTGGTCGCCGCTCACTCTACGATAAAAAATCCGTAAATTTCCCGGAACACATCAGTTCAGTTAGAAATGGAAGATCGTCATGTGACAGGCGACATGCTTGGACATTAGTTCCATCCCTACATAAGATATTACATGAACATTTGGCCAAAAAAAAAAATTATTAATCGCTCAGAAAAGAACTCATGTCAATTGGTGTAAAGACACGCTCGATAAATCCAATCGCGCCCCTTCAAAAGACAAATATAAGATCATGACAGGTGAAAAATCATGACTTTATGCGTTTAAGCCCGAAATAAAGCAGCAGTCGACTGTGTGGGTCGTTCGAGATGGAGTCAAATTCGACAAATGTTGTTCGTGCAACAATATACGCCCAAATATACGACATCGAATCATTCTTTACAACAAAATGCCGACTCTCCCACATCTTGTCAAAAAATTGGATTTTTGATAGGTTGAAACATCGAACTAATGGGCTATCTGCCGTACAATCCGGACATGGTACCCAAGTAATATGTCTTTCTCCCTTGCATCAAAAATAAACTACGTTGACAACGATTTTCTATGCCATACGAATCGGCGGAAGCATTTGACACCCATGTTTTCGACGTTTATCAAAGGACTGGGAAAGGAGTGTTCTCACAATTTTTTTAAACATATACAAAAGACTCTCGATCCTTACGGAGAATACTTTGACAAAACAAATAAAGTTGGTTTCATTGATAAGTTATGGTCTATTAATTTGGGGACCAGAAATATAAATATTAATCTACGTATCCTTAAACGCAAGATTAAAGCAATTGTTAGTACTTCTACAATAAGAACGAAATTCTAGGCTTCATTTTACCAGCCAAGACATTTTCTTCGTAAGGATTTCATGCGACTAGTAACAATTTTTTTAACTTTGAGGTGGATTTCTGTAGATATTTACATTCATGGCCTAAACAGTTTCTGATATTCTGTTTGTACAAGGACAACCTGTTCGAAGCCTGTCGTCGATAGAGAAAGTTGCATTTGTACATTTTTTTGTGGCTTCTTGGATGATTGCCAGAAGATTGACCAAGGTGAAAATCTTTTTCGGTTTCTTCACTCGTGTACAAAATCAGGACACACGATATTAACATAAATAATTGAAAACCATAGAAAAATATGTATGTAATTTGTTCCAGTATCCTTTGTGTAGTTCTTTGGATAAATACGATGATGCAGGTTCGATGGATCCTATATATCAACCAATTTAATTCCCAACTTTCATGCCTGCAACATGTATTATACATTCCAAAATTCAAAAAACGTTTTTCACCAAATGCTTTTCAAAATTTAGAATTATATTTCGAAAGTAATAAAATATTCTGGATATAACCGAAGCGAAAAAAAAATTCACATTCATATCATCAAATGATATCCTGTGCTGAATCAATTCCATTCCATGTAAACGGTTATTAGGATTTGCCATATTTGTATTTAGGAACGTTTCATTTTTTCAGCTTTATCCGCTTTTCCTCGTTCAACTGCAAAAAAAACAAAGAGAAAAAAAATGGAAGATTATCTTTTTCACAGAAGATGTTTGTTCTCCAACGTCGAATGTTTCCGCCACATCTTTAAAACGAGAAAGGTCCTCGTTCCATAAAGACAACGACTTTACTGTTCCTATACGCTTCCTTTGTAATATTCTTTTTGGAAACCCATAAAGATACCTTGATATCCTTAAATTGGTCGTAAGACCCTTTAGGTTGTATTCTATATTCGACTTAGTATTAAACCCTTTTTCTCTTCCATCGGTAAAATAAAATACACAGGAATATGAAGTGCGGGTGGGATTTTCATTGACCGTAAATCATAAAGAAGTAAACATGTAGATATGTTTATGTACTGCTATTGCAAGCATGTTTCCCTGGGTTACCATTATGAAGGATAATAAATTAGACATTGCATATTGGATTGAGCAACCCATACCAGGTGCGGAATCGCATTTTTTGTATTTACATAATTTTAAATTCTTTTTGTTTGTGTTAACAACGAGACCGTGCAAGGAAACTTCTGCGTAAGCTCATTGAAAGGTAGAAAGGGAGGTGCACGCATGTTTTTAGGGAAGGTAAGACACGGCCATTGAAATTTACTCGGACGTTTAAGTATGTTTGAGTTAATGCGGAAGCTTTGTCCTTTTTATTAGAACACTTTAACATGTTACTATGCATGCTTATCTGCATTGATATATACAAAACCAATTTGATAAACCACAAACTAATCGAAATATCCTACCTTGAATCAAGAAAAAGTCAACTGTATGTAAAGGGATAAAAGATAAAAAGGATAATAGACTTGAAAACCAGAAGTTATGTTCAATGGCTATAAGATTTGAAATTTTGTTATAGTTGTGCAATTGTCCTTAACTCTATTATTTAGTAAGTCCATCCGGTATCGCTGTATTACTAATGAAGACGCGCATTGACTGTCCGCAGGAACTCTTGATGGCACAGGTGGTAAGAAAGGCATCCTCGACAGGACCCTGGGGTCCAATACAGGTCACTCGAACTTCAGTAAGTTCTTTAAGATAAATTTCCAATAATTTTTGATAGAAACAAAAAATTTTTTTTGGCAAAAATTAGTTCGAAGTGAACAGTCGCATTCGCTTGTTATCCACCGTGAGCAATTTTTTCATTTTCAATTTATCATTTAGAATATTAATTGCCATTCTTGTCTGCTACTTCGCGCACTTTTGTTCGTCGATCAGCGAGAATCATGTTCCTCGGCAACCACGTCTGCCGGGCGTCCTGGTCGTTTAACTTTGTTAAACTAATATCTAACTGTAACCATAGATAGCGAAGTGTCCATATAAACAAAATCCAACATTGCTTTTATCTCCTCGCTTTTTTTCATCCAGAAACAAAATGCAAATTACCGAGCGATACTGCTCTTTTTCCATCTAAGCGGAAATCAGGAAACACGTCTTAGTCGAATTGCTGCCAAGCCTAAACTAACCTATCAATCGGTCTGAAATTTGTTTTGTCGTCATTTGATTGATGAGAGCACACGATGATAATACCATAGCATAACAACAAACAGCGCTAACACTCCGAACAAACGACCGATCTAACGGTATTCAAAAAATTCTGGAGAATTGCATTGGTGTTCGTAAAAATGTTTATTTTTCTCTATTTTGTCTTTCTGTTTACATTGTGCTTGTAAACAAAACAAGCAAAAAATTAATATTTTTACTAATACTCATACAATTCTGCAAAATCCGTTAGATTGGTCGATGGTCGGAGTGTTAGCGCTGTTTGTTGTTACGCTATGATAATACCAAGCTCCCTCAGGAATGCCCTCTATCGTCAAACATGGATACTTATTGAACCGCCCTCGAATATTTACGAGATCACAAATCCATCAACTTGTTTATAGAAGCTTTCGTTCTTTCTTGTCCTCGTGCCTTTCGCCTGAATTGCGTGTATTTACAGCAAAGGGCAAGGAAGCTTCTTTTATTTTATGGGGTCATACTACAAAGTTTTTCTTTCATTTCCTTGCTAATGCTTGCTCTTACATGTGAGTATGGTGTTCGTTCTTGTGGTAAGACAAATTTCGCTTAGCCTTCACTGCCAATTTGGTGGCCTGGTCGAGCTGTTTTTTTAATTTTCGAGCTCATTCACCCCTCTCTTAGAAACTGCAAGTGTGTACAGCAATTCCTCCTTTCAGAAGGCTTTGTATGATCATCAAGATCAACTTTCCTTGTCCTGACCATGACCCATAGTGTCAGGCTGAGGAACCAGCAAGGACAACTTCGGAAAAATTGCATGTCCTTCGATGAGCGTGTGGAGGTTAGCCTCACAGAGGTGTACCAGTTTCATCTTGAGATTAACTGTGAGAAAGAAAAGTGAATCTTCCACCCGGCGTAATTTTTTCAGGTCCTTACTAGGCGGATGTTCAAGGGCAGGTTGAGCACATTTTCTTAGCCGATCTCTCAAAACTGTCGCTACCTGAGCATATGAAATGGGCTGCCTAAGTATTTCATCCATTTTAGTGATACTATACTTCCCAACAGTCCTTTCTCAGACCGGAAGCAAACTATTTGAATAAGTTGCGTGATGAATGTTCACAAGCCTAGCAGGATGCCTCAACACTTGCGGCTTCCCACTCAATAATGGCTTTTGAAGAAAACCTTGACAAACATGGGCTTCTCATTTATGTCAAGATAAAGCAGTCAAATTATTTTCCGCTGATATTCTGATGAGAATTTAGTCCTCTGTGTCTTGTTTGCAAGGTATGGGATTCCTGTTTCTTTTCGGGAAAAAATTCCGTGGTTCCCCGTTTGCTTTGTTTTTTGTCACGTTCACATTATTGTTTCGACGGCGTGGCTCCTTCGGTATGTGGTTTCGTTCCATATGGCTTATGGGGTGGCGTAAGAAGAAGAACTGTGTTCTTGTAACAAGGTTGTACGACATGGATTTATGTTCCACGCCATGACGGATATACTGCATGAGATATTTCCTAGAGTGAAGTGTGAAACGGCATCTGGGTAGTGATGATCAGTAGGAACAATCTCTTCACCAGCAGTGATTTGAAACTGCATCAAGGCTTACCAGACTTTACAGCATCAAATCATCTGGGAGATGTTTTGATTGAAGATCGTTACAGACTACTTCCTTTCTAGCTAAAGTTATGCCTGGGATAGATATCACACTGTATAAGTCACTGAATAAGGATACTAGTTTGTTGAGTGCTTATTGTGATGGTTTACTTCTTTAATTTTTCCTCTAAGCTTTGGAGAGGGTAGAAACTCAGTGACTCAAAAAACTGGTGTCATTTGCTTGACCGGATCGGTGCTATGGATTTAAAAGGGACGTTGGGCCTTCGATGCATGGCTCAATGGCATAAGTCTTATTTTAACGATAAGCTGTGAGCGACAGATGAAGGTTTAACAAGAGTTGTCCAGCGTTTCTAGCCGAACTTGCTTCCGCAGGCCTAAGAGATCGTTTAGTTCTGAAGGATCCTTCAACGATGACTTTATGACAAAATTTGTTTTTTATCAACTAAGTGTAAGCTCTTTTATTAGTTTCAGAGAATGTTTGTTCTAAAGGAGCCACTTCTCCAGAGACAGTGTGTTCATCCAAGATCGTTTAAATAAACTGATAGTTAATAATATGAAGGGTAGCTCGAAGAGGTAATAGTGCCCAGTCATCCGCAATTCGGATATGGAAAACTTGTTGGTGAAACCTAAGCCGTTGTCCTTTGAATGCTTGTAATTGCTTCCATCTGATAAACAAAATATCATTGTAAAATATACAGATAGACTTCTATCTTGGAATTTTGGGTTATTTGATTAAATTTACCTTACACAACATACTCTCGACCGTAATTATTTGCGTTTTCGCAGCCATTGACAAACGATGAACTTTGCAAGTATTGTCAATGATTGTTGGTTTGTCTTTATTGGCAGAATATTTGTGTTCAGTACAGCGCTAGAAACACCTTATTATATGTCAATGTTTTTTTTAAGGGCAAGAGGAAGTACATGCTACCGTGGTGAAGTATCTGAAGATCCTTGTTTGGGGTAAATGTCTTTCTGTGTCGAGCTTAGGTTTTTTTTATGAGGGACCTCTCATTGAAATTTTCTATTTCGAGTCTAGTGTGCAGGAAAGGCAAAATTTCGGAAAGGAGGTGTGGATTTATGTGCACATCGGTATACATAGATGAAGACATGGTCATGCTCCCACCGAAATCTTATGGCATCACTTCTAATGTCATGCTGACCAGTAGGGAACCATATTTTCCATATGGTTCGATATGGTTCTATTCCATATTATTCGTCCACCTGGGTCTGAATTTCTGGCTGAATATTCTCGATGGGCGTATGGATTTGGTTGTTGGTAACAGATTGGCGAATATTCTGTAGTATCCATTCTGTGATACTGCTGAAAATGACAGACACGATGTCCTGGTTAATTGCGGCGTGTAAACTTAATTATCTCATATTACGTTGTTTGCCATGGTTCCATTGTTTTCCATGTAGTATGTGACTTAAAATGTATCTTCAACTTGCACACATACGTCTGACAATATTTTGAGAGATAGGGATAGATAGTCAATGTATTGATTCTTCTGTACTGTCTTATGTAGTCTTTGGAGTCTTCGGCTTAGATTTATGTGAATGCGATTATCCGCAGGATGCCGTAAGATACTAAGATTAGCTTGGTCCTCTATGTTGGGAAAGTACATATCAGCCGGCTCAGAGTTATTATTAAATTTTCAACACGTGATGGTAGTAGTTGATAAGTTGCTAATAGAGACTTGCACATAGAAAACGCTAATAATTTCGTGACTTAGTGTCACGAAAACCCAAGAAATGAAACAAACTCTTGCACAGATTATTGATGAATTATTATCAAAGATAGTTATCTTTATAGGGAATATATACTTGATACTACTCTTTGTTCGTTTTGGTCTAAAGCTCCTGGTTTTAACGTATTTTAAACGGTTTTTACTTTTAACAACTTATACAATGCTTATAAATCACAAATACATGAGAAAGATATGAATCATCGCTACTTAAATCTCATCAAAGCTACAACGAAAACTGTACCATGACGAATGGTCTACTGAAACACAGGAGAAAACTCGTCTCGAAAACCCTTAAAAAAACTTGTAGCAAGGCGTTGACCAAGCATGTCCTTCAATACCTCCATTCAGTGTCTCAAGTAGAAGATAATCTTTTTCGGTTTGAAATGAAGGAGTAACCAGACCGCCCGACAATTGGATTTCCGTCAATCCTGAAAAGCTACTTCCTACTCACATGCACATCATCCCAAGTGTTTGTTCTGTTGTTATAATGACTGAAGTCAAAGGATGAGTTTTGTTTTGTTTTTCTGGTTACATTTCAGCTTTGTAATACGGGAATTGCGGTTAGATTAAGAATGTCAATAACTAAAAGTAAATTGAAAGTTAGACAATTTTATGTTGTGACCTTTAACACCCGAAACTTGGTTCTGTCGTTGCTTGTTCCCTGACCGCAGAAACCATTTGGACTGGTTACGGGTAAGGGTTGGTCACATGCGAAAAGTTCAATTAGAGTACAAACAAACATAAGGAAATCAATGGGATGAGCAACGATTCATATGTTTACTTTGTCAACGGGAGGTAACATATTCTTCCTCAACCTCCCGAAAATAAGACAAGCTGCACCCACGATTTGACGAAGCTCCGAACTTAAATTTTCCATTTTCCGCTGTTGGTTCTGCTCTTTAATACCACGCCTGAACGATAATATTGTTCGCCGAAATGCTGGACTCACGCAATATTGTCTCACTTTATCACCACCAACTTACCTACCACTGCTAAGTCCTTTTATGGCTCGAGAAACTATAAGTGCAGGGTGGCGACGAGTTAATTACTTCTTGTTTTCATGAAATCCTACACAAAACAACACAACCCGTCCTTGACTGAGGACTCATAATAGCCCACGACTCGATCTAACTCATTCTGTTTGTTGTACGAAGAATACCACGAAATATGTATATGCTTCCACAGAATAGTAATTTGAGTGTTTCGCTCAGAAAGAGGATGACAGGGAACATATTGCAAAGTACATTTAAGGAGCCGTATAGAGTAGATAGTTTGCTTACCATGTTTGACTTTTATAACATCTTGTTTCCTTTATTAGAAGGAACATCTATGACCTTTTCGGATAATTGCGACTCTGATTTGCCTCCTTATTCTTTGCCATAGCTCCGACGAGAGCGAAACAAGCTCCTCTGATGTGCCGTGTAATTTTTCAGGATAATATTAAGGTGAGCGCAATGAGTACAGAATGGCAATGCCTTTCATTCTTTCTACAATGCCGTGAGGACTTTGTTGGGAGCTATTAAGAAAAGTCTCTAAATGAAATATTACAGCCGGATTTAATGTTGAATGAAGTAATGGCACTTGCATAGACGGTAATTGGTGGTAAATTAGACTCATGTTTTCTTGTAGGCCAATTCCACTAAGTATCCCCTGGAAGACGCTTTTAATATATATTTTCCTCATAAGCAACGTGTGGCCAATTATCATAAATTTACAATTACGGGTGAGTCATTTCTATGTCAAGCAGGTGCCCGATTTGACAAAGGCGAATGTTTTTCATTGCAAAAGATTTATTTTATCCTCAAAATAAATAGCACTTAGGATGTCTTTTTGGCCGGAGTGTAGATTGTGAAAAAGAAAATCTTCTTAGGATGATATTTAGAATGACAATTCCAGCAGATTTCCTCGCTTAATTTTACAAACGACTCTAATCTGCAATCAGAGGAATTGCATAGAAATTCAGTTCGAATTTATGAAGCCATTAAATGAGCTGAGAAAATTGACTTTGCGGAAAAAAGGGCAATATGACGGTTTCCGACATGACAGTACAGTATGACGCTTCATGATACATAGAACATAGCACAGCAACTTGTTTGGTTACAATTTTGTTCAAATTCACTCAAAAGTTTTTGAAATATTGTCATAAAAATGCCTCGCACTCAAAATCACCCAGCTAGAGCATGCTCAAAAACATGACTGCTTCCCACAGCTTTGTTTAAAAACTGACGGACAAAGTCTACCTCCAAACTACGAAGTTTGCCAAAAAACGGCAATCGTCACAGTTCTGCCGAAAACCGCGAAATCCCTCAAAAACTGAGCACCCATACGTCTGCTATCCCTACTAGACGACCGAGGAAAAGGCAATACTCCAAAGGTCGTCAGAAGTCACTTTGAAAAAAAAAATCCCTTATCCCTGATGAACGAGGCACGAAATCACGTGCCTCCAAAAATCTAGAAAGCTCCAGCATAAAAAAATTAGCGCAAAACCTACAAGTGTCCACAACAGCAGGTATTGCCCTGACCTTGTTATGTTCGAGATGGCAAAGGCATTTGCAAAGTTGGCAATCCGGGACTAATATTAAAAACGCATTCCCCTCACATAACCGGAACCTCCCGAATCGTTACTGACAACAACCTTTCCAACCTGCGGCCATTGGAAGCTGAAATCCCACAAAGATCACCACTTTCGCCCATACTTTACAATATTTATACAACAAGCGTGGAATTATTCCTCTATGCCGATGATACTTATTGATATTATGCATTCAAATAATTAGAATTCATCACTTTAAAACAGCAACAACCTGTCAACGGTCTTTTGACATACCCTCGCAAATGGAAGATAAAAATCAACACAGCCAAAATTCTCACGATTTTCATTTCACGAAGAATGGACCAAAGGCCCCCACTGTTCACAATACAAGACGAACACATACAATGGAAAACGGGTGCTAAATATCTTGGACTAACGCTTCCCAGTCAGAGCACATACAAAAAAGAACGGAGACTAGTTTCTGGCAGCCTGACATCCCTTATGTCCTTGGTGAAATGAAAAAAATTCAATTTAGGAAAAATGTTCCTCATTTTTGAACAGATTACCAACGCTTCTCTACGGCTGTACTGATTTCTGCCATACGATGAAAACCATCAAAAATGTGTTTCGATCGTGTCAGTGTCAGAACCTCGCTATAAGCAAAATCGATGAGTATCCTTGGTATGAAAGATGCGTAGACATGACAGGAGCGTCCTAAATAATAAACCAATTTACGATGGTAAAGTCGACGTTAATTAGAAGACATTTGACAAATACATATGGCACAGAGCCCGAAAGCTCTTCGACAAAATCTGCGTCCACTAAAATACTTCCTTAGATATCCTTAAATTCATAACGAATCTAAAGATATCTAAGGTGGCAGAATATTTAACGTGTGCCTAGTTTGGGCAGACGAACAAACTTTTATGAAAAATAATTGGCTGAACGAGTAAAAAAATCCATCTGAGTCCTAAAACTGGGCATTCATGGTTCCAGAAACGAAAAGTGAAGTAAAAGAGACAACGCTAGCTTGAAGACTGCCCCCACCCCTCCTCATCTCCTATCCTAGCTCATCTCGTGTTGCAGACAAAACTTGGATGCAAGGATTAATAATGGTCAAAGTCGATTGAAATAATATTTTCACTGGACTGGATTAAACGATGATCCCAAATGGAATATCCAACAAAAGTGAATTATTGCCTTCGCAAGCAATTTTTGATAAAATAAATACTAAATTTTTCATTTAGCCCGAGGTATTAACTTGAACTGTCTTTCCTTGACCACCGTCAGGTTCATTATAGAATAAAGGAATAAAAAACAAACTGAGTGCATTATCTCCGACCCGAATTTCCCACTGTGTAATGCAGTAGTGCCGTATGAAGGCAGTGCACATAACATGTTACAGCTCGAAATTGAACACGAGCGCGCCGTAATGGATTTCAAAAATGTCCTGAATTTGAATTGTAACCAATTTCTAGATCAACTGAACTGACTAGGCACGCCAAAAAAGACCTACAGCGTTCTTATGTCAGTGAATGATTTCAGAATTTAGTTGAATTTTTTTTTTCATTCTGCCCACGGCGAGGAACAATGAAGTCGAAAGGAATGAAAATGTAAACGCCTTTGGGTCTTTAGTCTCATATTGTTTATTGGTCATTCTTGTCACGAAATGTTAGCAACACTCCTCCATTCAAATCGAAGAGAATAAATATCCTTTTGGTGCACAAATGGCTCTTTGGCCTCCGTTTGGCGAGACAATGACACTAGGACGACATAAGGACGGAAATTCATATGGAGGCTTTTCCAGAGTTCTACGAATCGAACAAATTGGTCCCTTTTTATAGCGTGTATATTTACTTAGCAAAGGTCGAGCTGGGGTTGATGCAGAAATGCTGCAAGCAATTGGTAGCTTGAAATACAGAAAAAAGTGCTCAGGAGAAATTTTTATGTTCGTTTTTACTAGGGGAACTTAAATTTTTAGATCAAATTAGACCGAATCGCTTTTTTTTTTCAAATAAATATCCTTAATCCAGCTAAATTTAAATACATGGAGCATTTCGTCACGTATTTGTAAACAAATTTATGTGGTAATCATCAAATTTGATTACTCAAATCAACACTTACCGAAGTATAAGTGTGGAGTAGGAAGCCTTGCTGATATTCCAAGAATTTTTTTGCAGAAATGAACGAAACACCTAGACTGCGCCAATTTCAACCGATAAAAAGTAGAAATTTCATCAGAAAAACAGCTGCAGCAAGGATGCTTACTTTTTATGATTTCTTAAAGTGAATTCGATGGCGACAGTCTTATGGGGGTAAAAATATATTCTTGCATTCTTAGAACCTTTGTGTCTCTCGCGGAGCGAACAAAATTTTCGGGAAATGTGTATGTATCGTTGAAATACCACGAAATTGAGTAAACGCACAGTAAACAGGATTATGAAATATTCAAACATTCTCTTGTGACTCTTTTAAGCTTCAATGTTGATAACAAATTTTCCAAATATATTTAACCTGAGCACAGTAATGATGTTTTCATGAGAAATTCCATGTATTTGCGTCGTAATGTTGTTGTTGCACAATTATCCTGCAGGGCACCTTCAACATAGAGTTCGCAACGTTACTGCCTACCGCTGAAGATGAGACGATTTAAAGCCCCAATCTTTATTGAGTAAACACTTGTTGATCGGATGCCACGCTCCATTTTCCGAGATTTTTGTCATAGTCAAAGACAATAATTTATCTTATTTATCTTATTATTACTTTCCAAGTACTTACCACATTTATCTTTTGTTATTTCAAACAATTGATCCATAACTGTTCGGCTAAACGCGAGCGTTAATGTATATCCTCTTGCCTGTTCGTTATGGACTAATATTTCATGAATAATTTACAACTTCATCAGACATAGACACAAAACTTGCGCTCTAGTTGAGCGCCATTTAAAATTAGCTTAAATTAAACAACTCTATTGTTGTCTGTTGTAAATGCTTCAAAAGGATTAGTTCATTGTCTGCTTATTTGTTTCTTATTTTCCATTCAAATAAATGACAACATTAAGAAACATTATTCTCATTCAACTGCCTCAGACACATTTGTTGTATTTTCAATTGTAGAATGTTGCAGGATTCCAGGATTATGGTAAGGATTATGAGAGTATTAAAAGAAATGTTTCGGTTTTATCCTGATGCAAACGGGCTAAATGTTTTGTTGGACAGTAAGATTACTACTTTCGTGCATTTTATAGAAAAAGGAATTAATGGCGTGATATCAACAATTCGAGAGAATGTAAATACTCCAATTATTAATACAATAAATTTTTAAGGAGTTTTAAATTGATAAAATCCTTTACGTTATCATTAAGACAAGAGAATTTGCTTGGTTAGTTATAAATTGCAATCATATTACTTACAATAGCGAATAAACAAACATGAGTTTAACACTCCCGTTTAACGCCACTAAAGGTGACTTCATAGATAATGTGGTCCTTGAAGAGCTGAATTTCCACCACTTCGGTAAACGTTTCTAATTGTTTTATCGAATTTTCTTGTTGGGTGTATGAAATGAACATAATTTAATTAAAAACCAACCCTGAGTAACGCCGAATAGCCCGGAAATAGCCCTCCGCACTGACTTTAACTTGAATGTTACACCTTAAAAAGGATGCGCATCGCTACAACTACATCAAAACGAGATAAAGATAACGACACATACCCGAATCACATCCTCGAAAACCAAAAAACGTGGTCCAGCGGCCATTATTAACTTTTTTTCGTGTTTTTTTTGTACTATAACTTCTGTACTAAATATTTGATTGCATCGAACAATATCCTTCATTTACTAGATTCCTGTTCGGATATAATTCCACTACATGTGGTTTTATGGTCAAAGTCATATAAGTATTCTATTTCAGTCTTTGAAAAACTGGAGGACCATGGAGATTCTTCGTTTTTAGTCTCCCGTTTCAATTCTTCTCTTTCTAACTAGTGATACCACCAACAAATATGCGCTGTTTTCTTTGTAACAGCCTCAATGTGGTGTTCGCTAAGGTTCGATACTGGGTCCTATGTTGCTTAGCATTCTATTTAGCAAGCTAGTTGTCGTTGCCAACCTAGTGAGTTGTAGCAACTCAACTAGCAACCTAGTTGTCTGATCTCGAAGTTTCATGTGTCAAATTATGATATTGATATTTTTTCATAGAGCTTTGGACCTACACACTTATGTTAAAATTTATTTTAACGCATGGATTCAAAAAAATGTGATTTGCTACTCTTGCTTTTTTCGAAACACTAAGTACATTAGCCGTCGAGTCAAATTCTGATTACTTTCATATGCCAACTAGTCATTGTGTATGCTTTTTACAATTTTCTTGGTTCTTGCCGAATTATTTTAGGATTATCTAAAAAGGATTATCGCGTAATTTTGGCGTACAAAAATAAGTCTTATTTTTGACCGAAATTTTATAGGTGTACGACATCTTTTCTGGAGGCAATTGCAGATACGATTCAGGTTTTAAAATTCAACCTATAGGATCAAAAACGAAGATCAATACAGATCCAATACCTTTCACATGCGGAGAATTTTCGTCCAGTACGATCCTTCCAAATTACCGAAACGAAATTGACATAAAAGTGTGCCAACATAGTTCAAAATGGCATCAAGCAAACCACCGATGTATTGAGAATCATTAGCCCAAACAAAGGAACGATTATCTGACTGATGAGTACAATGAGAGTTGACAGTATGAAAAACTTCCATAAGGCTTGTTTGGATAAGGCTTTTATTGAAAGACGCAGAAAGGCCATTGCATATTAATATCATGCAATAAAACAATTAAGAAAATAACATCTGCAAAAATCGAGACAAAAAGGAATAAAAGAAAATAATTGACTCTAATGAAGGGAGCAACTTACTCCCGAAATATATATCTGTCAAAATTAAAATAGATCATAGCATTTTGAAATGACAAATCAGAAAAAAAGGATAGAATAAAATAGTTTTATCGTCAGATACCACCATCTCGGATACCAACACTGGTGGTGACATGAGCGGCACTGATATCACGATATTGGATTCAATGAGTTGCACTCCAGGATTACGGATAATCTAGATGGAGAGCGCGTATTATTGTTTTATTGGATGCGTGTATAAGCTTTTTCAGTTTTGAATTTCATAAATTATGTTTTGAATCACTTATTTGTCTAAACTTAATGTCACATAAGTATAATCACAATTATTAACTCTGGATAGCTTGGGTCCGCCGGGCCTTGAGAGGCCTTGAAACGCGTCCACGAGACGCACGAAGCAAGGCCCGGCGGACCCAAGCTACCCCAAAAACGAACTTCGACAATTATTATCTATGAATCGTCTCCAACATTCTGGAAGTTACCGCTCCTGTATAAATCTTTCCCCTTACACTCAAAAAATTTTTTTGCTCGGCACGAAGATCCTTTTAAGTGCTGTATTTCTTTACCTTCAGGGATTTATTCAGGGGCGAGACGAGTGACAAGTGACAATCGATCGGTGAAAAATGGGCAAAATATGGTGAAGGATTTCTCCGCCAACCTCTGTTAATTTTGGCTGCCTAACTGCAGCTGGATGCATTACTCCAGTTTTTGACGGTCCAGGGCTGCATTTAACGTTTTATTCCATTCTGGAAACAACAAATAAATGACTGCTCGAAAGCCCCGCTAAACCCACACTAACAACTTCCGTGGGTTTTGAAGTGGAAGCTGGTGATTAATCTCTTTTGTCAACTGACCAGCCTCGTTTCACGTAATTTTACAGGACTCACTTGTTACATCTGGAAAAATCCTTGATAAATTTGACGAACAAGATGGGAGTAAGCCATGCTGTCTTCCGTGTTGCTTTGTGAAAGTTTGTGGGGAACGAAGCATCTTTAAAATTTTCCCATCTATCTCAGCGCATAGATTCTTCTTTCTGTTGTACTTCTGTAGACCTGGAATTTCTCTGTGAACCTACTAGCATGCCTTCCAATAAATTGCTATATATCACCTCCTGTCAATAGGACTTCAACAAATCTATTGAAGATGGACTTCTCTGTATTTGCTGATTAATGTATTGAAAAAATCAATCCGGGGAAAACTCTCGAAAATTGGAAAAGCATACTTGGTCTCACATGGTCGAATATGCACTCGGTGTTAAAAATTAAAAGTGGAATCTCTCTGATGTACATAGCAAATTTTCAATCGAAACTAGTTACCCATAGCTTGAAACTAGCGGTGTCAATGTGACTGGACAAAACAGTCCAAAATCGAAAGTTCGATGATCAAGAGTCAGCTAAGTCCTTAGATTCATGCAAATTTTAAAGGCAGGCTTCAACTAAAACATCTAATTTCAATGTATTTCAACAATGGTCTTCGGTCCTTGGCGGATTTACTTTAAGCCTATGGCGGCATCTGTCAAAACCCTCAATATGGAGTCCGCATTGATTTGAGAGTCCTACCTGAATTGAGTTGCATGGTACGCACCAGCTTGATGACACCAAATGCCAAGTATACATCCAAAATGAGTTCATCAAAACTTTCTCTAAGGATGCAGAAGTACAAATGGAAGTTGGTATTAAACATAACTTTGCAACCTATTTGACGAGTCTATATTTCTAACCTATTTGCAGAAGGTCAAAAGCTTTGAAGCAAATGGTTCCCGATAAAAAATTCAAGGAAACTAGAGGCATACGCTAGTAAATTACTTGACTGAAGGAATATGTAAGTTGGATAGGAAGTGTCCGGATAGGAAGTGTACGGAAGTTCTCTGGGTCGAACGTATCTTAGGAATTGAAGCTCTCAGCAAACCAGATTAGGTTGCAAGGAAATGAGAACAAAGGTAAGCACATTATCCTTATATAGAAGTAATGAACCTGTTTAAGAAGATAATACAGTGGCTATAAACTTGAATTGAATGGGCCTTCTTTGTATTCCAGATACCAAAATACAAATGTGATAAAGATGAACCATCTGTGACACATGTCAGTAGTGAAACATATTTGTTTTGGACTGATGGCATCATCAACAAATATCAACGGTTTTGATAGGAGTACCCCAGAACATATTTGACCTCGTTTAGAAAAAAGAAGTTTTGCGGAACAACGACGACTAAAGACTATTGAATTGGTAATGAACCACAACTATTCATCAAGATTAACCTCAAAACATGACATGGCACTCAAAAATCGCCTGGAATGTACTAGAATGACTCCTTGGAAGTAATCGACTACATAGGCTCAATTAGGCTACAGGCACATATCCCGATTGTAGTTTACCTAAGTTTTCGTAAAAACTATCCAATATTCGATTGGTGTGAAGTTTGGCAGATTTATACAAACCGATATTTACAAATTTTCATGAATTTCAATGAAAGGACGTCTTTAAATCACATACGGTGGTTCTTATTAAATGAACAGTACCAGGAGTACATCGAATGTATAAAGTAATACTACAAAAAACCTCCTCTTTCTAAAAATACAACTAAAATCATTTAAAGTAGCTCATTCAATCGCATTGAAAGTATTTTCATTATTATGACTATGTCCATTTAAATTCTTGCTTAGCGATAGTGGACCAACATCCTTTGGCGTGCTAATTATCGCATGGAAAAGTATTTGCAAATTATGCATACGGCCATGTATTGAGTCCACTACGAACAAACGAACCATTGTTAAAAACATGCGTTTCAATACGTTGCCAGCTTAATCGACTGTCGACTTATGCTAGATTGAAAAAGTTACAGCTTCCTCAATGTCCCAGCAGTTGTACGGAATGTGCTCCAATTCCTTCCCATCTATTCTCAATTCGACCCTTTTGTCCTTCAGCATACCAGGGAACATTCTTTTGTCCTGACAACAAACCACCGACCACCAAAACAGTGCTCTGAATAAGGATTCAACATTATGGGAACGGGAATCTAGTCACATTGCATTCAAGGGTTCGATGTTTACTGTGTGTTGCGCGTAATCGTCCTTAGTAAATTTTGCTTGGGAGCAATGCAACCGGCTTTGTCGTAGTGTTTTGTCTGGAAGATCTTTCTTTCAAGCTCTGCTCCATTTTATGCTATTTCGAAGTAAAATCGAAAGAAAGAGTTGCAAAAGCATTAATTTATCGGAATTTCTTTTCTATGAGCTGTTAATAGTCAAAACATTTAAAAAATGGCTACAGTCACCGTCAATTTGGAGTTAGCGCTGGATCTGGATTTTAAACAAATAATTGGCACATCAACGGCAGCTCATTTGACTTCCTTCCACGGCTTTTGTCCAACCCAAGAAGAAATATATCTCAGCTGATGGCGCTCATTACATCGAAATAATTGTGCAAACTGCTTCATATTACCTTTTGCATCACCTTTAATCCTAGAGTATAATGAAGAAATACCTTTTATGCTCTACCATAACTTCTATTACAATTCCTTCCTCTAATCCAGCCACCACTATTCAAATCCTTCCGTTTCTTTTCACTCCTGAATGACGTCATCCAACCGTTTTCTCTTCTAACTCGACTTGGTCTCGGTCGAAGGACATTGCCACTACCTTAGCCAAGGTGAACCGAGTTCAGTAGGAGAGACATTTTCGCTATCGCTTCCCAGTGAATTTGCACACCTACATAGCTGTCCAATGACTAAGTATTTGAATTTCAACCCCCGTTCAAAATGCCAACGAACATAAACACGAAAATATGAAGAGGAAAAATTACATTTGAAGGATAATGGGCCATCCGTTACCGCACAAAATTTGATTTTAATTTTAATTTGTCCGGCTTAGATTGTGTACATACGGCAGATTAAATTCTCGTTTTTTTTTTTTGGTTTTGGTATTTGTCGCAAGGTGGAACGAGAGCTAAGAAGACTTTTTGGATGAAGGATTGCAATTTGTGCGAATGAAAAAGGACATTTTGGCGTTGGGTAAGTGTTGTACCTTTTAGGATTGCCATTTTAATGAAGGATAATTGTTTTGGGGCGTAAAATTCTCATTAATATAGAATCAGAAAGAAGGATTGAACACGAGACAAAAATAAAGTAAAAGGCGTCGATTGGATTGCAAATAAACTTCACTTCTTAAATTTGCGAGGACTCTTATATTAGTGCAACTATGTATGTCAAAAACATATGTGGGGATGTGTATTAATGTTTATTTATGTTAACCAAAGAAGACATTCGGGGCTCATTGGTGATGTGTTAAGGGCCTAACCACGTTGCAATGAGTGGGTTTGGTCAGTATCACGGTTAGCTGATTCACTATTGAATTGAGTTGATATCGTTGTTGCTGACTATTGCAATGAGCTCATATCGTTGTTGCAATCTTAAATTACTACATTGCCAACCTATTTAAGTCTAAGCCTATGTAGAAACTGACCGTTTTGATACTGGGGATTCCTTACCCTGCCTTTATGAAGGCATAACCACAAAACTACACATTCCGTGATTTTGTTATTATTGTGGAATGTTTTGTTTTAATTTCCCTGATCACCTAATCAGGGAAAATTTAGCACATCAATACCACAGCAATGCAGCAGCAAGATCACGATGTCCTTTCCTTACCAAGAACTTGATTAGACTTGCAGATATTTTGTGATAACCGAAAAAAATGTATCTGTCAACAACTGATTGAACTTTCAATGAAATTAATTACCTTTAAACCTGAAGTGGAAATGAGGTCAAGTGTTTGCGTTCCACAAGATTCCTTTAGAAGCACAAGGGAAATAAAATCCGTAATATTCGTTGTTGTCCTGGAATTTATGTAGTTGCTCCGCGAGAATATTTGTCACCAACTTTTCGATGAAATCACAAGAAAAATGCGGATAGAAAGCAACTCATTTCCAATGATTTTCAAATAATTTTGACCTGAAGCTAAAGGCAAAAGCCATGCTTTATGGATCTTCTTTCGTGATGAGCTAGCAACGTTTTAAATCATTGAAAACCATCTGCATGTTGTTCATCTTCAGTTTCTGCGACCACATGTGTTCACGTTTGCTTTACTTGGCATTGATCCTTGAGATCCGATTCAAGAATCAGTGTATTTGATCTTTGAATACACTGCGTACTTTGGCTGTCACACTCCAGCGTCAGGGCTAACAATACTATACTATACTATAGCGCTGTACTAGCAATTATTCTCTTAAAAATGTCCACTACTATTCAAGCAGTCTGACACTTCTTGATCCAAGACATCGGCGTCTGCCAACATAGGCTGTCAGGACTCTAATCTGTTAGACATTTAGTAACTCATACATCGGCACATCTGGCGGATGGTGGATGATGAAGAGACATTCAGTTCGATAGATGAGTTGGAAAAGACAAATCATTCTGGTTTCGGGTAATCTCGAAGTGATTACGAATATCATAAGACAAAAAATCAATAGCAGACGAATCTTTCACTGTCTGCCGGAGTCGGAGCACCAAGATGAAGTCTTCTGACGGCCAAGCTAAGCATACCTTCTGTTTTATAAAATCCATTTTATAATGCATTTCCCAATACTCTAAGTACGTCACGCTTTAATTTGATTTGAAATTGATTGTCCTCTTAACATATCAATATCTTTTCTGTGTCCTTTAAACGTGCACGGAATATACCAAGGAGAAAATTGGTCAGTAACGTCCTATCACAAGCTGTGCATACTTCTTGGTGAGTTCAAGTTCCTCAAGATTGTAAAGTTGGGAAGACTCCAATCAGCTGGCCTTTAATTTTTCCCAAAATTAATGCTGAGATTTTTACCTTGGAGTAGAATCCAATTTTAGTTTTAAAGGCTGAACCTGGAAAGAGCATTTGAGAATTTTAAAAGTGTCAAGAAAACGAGGGTGCGACCCCAACAAAATTTTAGTATTTTTTGCAATGATGAAGTGGATTTGTGTGCGTGACCAGCATATCGTTATCAACGAAAACAAGTAAGCGACCTTTAACAGATAGTTAAACAACTAGCAAAACCCATGAAAACAGATATAGTTTAGTCAGTCTACTCGAATCGAATTTCATCTATTGAGATTGCAAGACTACCAAATAAATGGTTCGGTAGAATACAAATTTACACTGGCCGTCAAATGTCAGTGGCATGATCACCAATTAAAAATTCTAATCCACAAGAAGCGATTCAAAATTTGAACAAAAAAAACCGTGGAAGAAACTGACTCTGAAACATATTTTACATATTTTAGACGCCAAAAGTAGCTTCAGGCATCTGTATAGTACTAAAAAATCTCAAAAAGTTGAGTCCGTCAGGAGCATCCAGCATTAGAGATTCCATCGGTAACCTAGATAAGCTCCTAGATGCAATCGGAATTGTTGAACTGCTTCTCCGTTCCCGGTCATTGTGGGCAACGACCAAGCACCCTTCTGGGACCGATGTTTTTCTCAGATTACCTAAGCCGAGTTGCCAGCGATCTGACTTACGATCTTTTTCGTTCTCTTCACTCAATTCCCGTATCGTAAGTAACGAACAATAGATTGCGACGAAATTTGATCTTTTCATTTTCTTATAGTGAAAGGAGTTTCAGTTCGAGATTGAAATATACACGAATAGGTTAAGATGATAGGAAAAACCTTATAATTTAATAAAAATTTGATACTCAAATAAATTTTTGCTTTTCGGATTGAACAATGAAAGCATCTGGCAGTGAAATTCACAACCCCAAACATTTTATTGGTTCAAACAAAGCAATAAAGCGGTATGTCTTTCCCTTAGAAAAGCCCTAATTTACACATTATTTCCTTTGCTTCTCGTTTGGACGCTCCACCAAACGAAATGAAGCTTTAATTAAAAGTTCTTTCTTTGCGGAAAAATTAATTATTCTTTTCATTCTCTTAACAGTGGCTATCAGGAATTTTTACTTTTACATATTTAATTTCTTGAATTTTCTGGCTAGGAGCAAAAATTCTTTTCTTTGTCGTATCATTTTCTCTTTTGTTTTGTTTTTTTCTCAGTGGTCGTTTTGAATTTTCTGTGCATTGTTTTTATTTTCCATGCAAATTTCGAATTTCATATGATGAAAGATCTTAACATTAATTATTTTCGTTTATTAGAACTCGTGGGGAACGCAAATACAAGGGAAAAGTGTTATGTAGAGAATATCAGGCCCGCGAACTCACAGAAAAAATCCTTTTGGAATCTTCCCATATTTGTGTAATTTTTATAAGATTTTTTGAAAATAATTTTTGCTTTGTTACTCTCAAGCTTGTGATTCCATTCCAGTAATTCCCCTTTCGTTCGAAATACGGCTGTCATGCAGTGACGTCTTTTGGAAAATCGTTATAAATTGTGCTATTGACCATAACTTTCTATAAAGTATTCATGATTTACAGGAGGAACCTTTTCTTTGCACATATTCACATGCCCTTAGAAAAAAGGAAACAATCATGTTCATGCTCAAGTTGGCCCGCGGAGTCTTCTTCATGGAAATAACCGACAAGAAAAGCATCCCAGAAAGGAGAAAGTTTAATAACAAATATTTACTCTTAAATTCCCGCCATGAATTTTGTTTGAATAGGACTTCGTTTTTTCCTTGTTCTTTCGTCAACAGTCTGCCGGCTAAAGTTCAACATTCCTTTTTCATATTGCATGCTTCATGGCAGTGATGTTGTCGAATTCTAGCTCAACTTGTGTTTCGCGTTTAGAAAAATAATCAAAGAAAGAAAATTTCTAGGGAAAGTTGACGGTTTTGTTTACGTTCATGTCGTTTATATTTTCCTCTTGTCCGAAGAAATGCGCAACACAAAATAATCGTTTTCAAATCTCTTTGATGGATGAAAGTGTTACGATAATGGAATTATGATGTATGGGTATGTGTTCAGGACATGATTTAACATCATAATGTATTTGCACTTTACTTTTTGGATATGTGTCGTTATCCGTATTTATTTATGTCAGGCGGAAAAGTTCTTTTTCAAAGGTAAAACAATCTTATTTTTAAATTTAAAATATTTTTGTCATATAACGATTTTCCGGTAAAACATTTGTAATTTTCTCTGAAAATTTCTGTAACCTACTTCTGCGAAATTCCTGAGGAACAGACTAGAGGAGAACAACTCTCGAATGGGGTACTTTTGTTTAGTGAACTTTCTAATGAATTTTCTTAGGATGAGCAGAAAAGATAGAAGCCGCTTCCCACTTCAGGTTGATAATTTTTGCATGGCTGAAAAGGAGGCCGAGCTGGATCGTGATGCAACACTAAACCCTCATGATCCACAAGAAACGGTCGGCTGTGCTTCTTTTGAACACCACGTTTACATGATCTGCCAGGGACTGTCAGTTAAGCCCAACATTCTGTTGAAGTCCGTCCAGAAGTTCAGGGCTTACGACGGATTTTTGACCCGAACGATGCATCTTCTCTTCTCTTGCTCTTATCTGAAAAAATCTTGCACATATCTTAAATGCAGCCCTCATAGACATAGGCACAGGGAAGGTTCTTGTCACTAGTCCTTGACGAATCGTTTTTGATAAAAATCCACTCAATTGTCTCTCCATAAATTTGTCGAGCAGTCATCCTTTTTAATGTGTCATAACTGACAAGCTCGTTCTATCTTACGGTCAACCTTCCTAATTTCTCTCCAATTGTGGAGCACCCATTTGTGAAAGTCCATCTCTTAACCTTAAGCATGCGTCCTTCCTTCAACTGTTGAAGCGCACGACAAGCGTGTCTGCGGATCAATCATTAGTTGGATAGCATTCCTAGGGTATCCTCACTTTTGAAATTCTTAATGCCGGTATTTGTTTGAATTTAGGAGCCAGATTCGGCATATGTTCACACTTATAGCATTTGGGTCATAAATAACGAATATATCATTACAAGCTTCATTGAGATGTGTACTCTGCTGAGACTATTGTCTTAATCGCTGGTTCATGAACGATTTGTCACACTCTTTTTTAATGTTCCCTAGGACTGAACACCAATATAAGCTATAATGACGTAAGGTCGTCCTATTTATACTTCAATGTTGTCTTGTTTTGGAATGCTTCCTTATCATTGATCCAAAGATGAAACGGAATTTCATGTTACTATAGTGTGACTGTCAAAATTAAAAAAGCTCTTGAAACAAGAGGTTGGAGCACACACTCCCTTTTTGTCACTGCGGCCGTTGGTGGCGGTATCAGTTGCATCAAGTCCTGGCCTATCACATGCAACTACGGGTAGAAGTTTACCTGCAGGATAGAATTTAACGTCAAACATGATCCAAACCAAATCACATGCCAATGTAGGGAAATATATCGTAAAATAGATCGAATATCCTTTAAGGATGAGGGCCTTAAAGTTTACTGTCAGGTCTGTCCAACTATTTTTATTGTATTGTATTTATTTTGTTATATTTATTGTATTTGTTATATTAATGCGGTAGATATGCATTAGATAAATAAAATTCAAAATTGAAAAAGCAAGCTTGGAGCATTACACAAAACTTTGCTCAACTGGCAATCAAGAAATTAGGAGCTCTTTTTGGTTTCTTTTTAAGTAGCTTTTAAAAATACAATAACATATATTAAGTTCTACGCTAACAACTAGGACGGACATTCTCCCTTGTTGAACAATGGACCCCGGCATATACAATTATCGAATCCCACAGATATTTTCCTACGATCGCAGCAATATGTTACTCATTTCTGATGAAATGATGTCAAACGATCAGCATTCACTTTGAATTTCGCATTCGAAATTTTCACAAATACGAGGTGTGGCTATTAAATAACGGGACTGACGCTGCAGTGGAACGAGTGCGCATGCGCCAACCGGCATTGAACAACAGCTGTTTAGTTTGAGTCTTCCACTACAGAATGCAGTTAGTCTCGTTTCTGTAAACAACATCGTTGAGACGTAACCTTCATTTACGTTAGTGTTGTCATTTGGTTTTGCCAGAAAAATGGTTAGCGTAATAATAGAGCAACGAATTGTTGTTAAATTTCACTTCAAACTTGGAAAAACCGCTACCGAAACTTATAATTTACTAAAAGAAGTGTATGGCAGTGAATGTTTATCGCGGACTCGTGTTTTTGAATGGTTTAAGCGTTTTCAAGATGGTCGACAAGACGTTGAAGATGATTCGCGGCCAGGTCGCCCTTCAACATCAAATGCGGATGACAATGTCGAAAAAGTTGCTAATTTGATTCGGTCTGACCGTCGATTAAGTATTCGTGCAGTTGCTGAAATTGTAGGCATTGATAAAGAATGTGAACGGCAAATTTTACGTGACAATTTGAACATGCGAAAAGTGTGTGCAAAAATGGTACCAAAAATTCTCACGATTGAACAACAAGCAGCTCGCAAAAATGTTTAGACTGACACTTGGAATGCCATTGAAAATGACCCAAATTTATTGGAAAGGATAATAACATGTGATGAATCGTGGTTTTTTACTTATGATCCGGAAACGAAGCGCCAATCTATGTATTGGAAGACCCCAACTTCACCGAGAGCCAAAAAAGCAAGAATGAGCAAGTCAAAATTTAAAGCAATGATGATTGTTTTTTTCGATATTCATGGGATTGTGTACCTTCACTGGGTTCCTGAAGGTCAAACAATTAATCAATATTACTACCTTGAGGTACTTGGTAAACTTCGTGAAAGAGTAAGAAAAAAACGACCCGAAATGTGGAAGGACAAATCATGGGTTTTGCACCAAGACAATGCGCCAGCCCATTTCGCGTTATCTGTTAAGCGGTTCCTGGCCAAGTACAGCATCCCAGTGTTAGAACATCCACCTTACTCACCAGACCTAGCACCATGTGACTTCTATCTTTTCCCTAAGGTGAAATCTGCATTGAAAGGCACGAGATTTGAATCCGTAGAAGCTGTAAAAGAGAAAGTGGCAAGAGTCCTGAAGGAGTTGACAGAAGATGACTTCCAGCACTGTTTCAAACAGTGTAAAATTCGCATGGAGCGTTGCAGGGATAGAGAAGGGGTGTATATTGAAGGTGATAATAAGTGATTATGTATACAATGAAAATAAAATTTTTTACAACGTCAGTCCCGTTATTTTATAGCCACACCTCGTAGACAAAACTTGAAAAGGATTAAGTAGCAACCGAGAATATTAAGTAACGTATTCATTATATGAGATAATATTCATTTCGTTTCTAAAATTTGACCAGTAAAATAAGTTCAAGGAGACAAAAGAATTATTTAATCAAAAATTGAAATAAGGCTCAAAAGAAAGAGCTTGATTCGTAGTCCAAGCAATCAAAGACGATTTTCACAAACAATTCCGACTCTAGACGAATCCATAAAGAAAAACCTTCAGCAACTGTGCTACAGCCTACCTGTAGTACGAGTACGAATAAAAAAAAAAGAAGAAGGAATTAAAGCTCAAAAACATTACACCTCTAAGTCCTGCACCCTGGCTTATGTTTATTTTATTTTTGTTGTTTCAAAGTTGATGCTGGTTTATTATTTTTTTTTTTTTGCATTCTGTACACATATCTTCTATAATCGCCAAATAAGCAAGGCTCAGCACATACCTAGGTTTTTGTTACGTACCCATAGAATGTAGGCGTCGAGAATTTTAAGCCAAAGGAAGTGCTAGGCCGATCGTTCTACAGAATAGAGTTCAATTTATGATGTTGTCAATCGCCACAAGTCGTATTTAAAATAATTTTAACTTCGAATTTTCTAAAATCGAAACCTTTTCGATAGTGAGAGGATACAAAACATACAATTTTTAATTGATATCCTAGCAGAGGAATGATCGGTAAAAACATTCAAGTGTCCTGTTACAAATCGTTGGACGGGTTAACCAAAAATCACAATCATTCGCAAAACACAGCTCCTAAATATCAACTTGCAGTAGTTAAGTCAACTAAATCCCACAAATTAAATCGGAATAGGGAGAGGATTCCGAATCAGCCGCAATCTCCTGGCAGAATAGCCACCTTTTCGGTAACCGTTACGTGAATAATACTCCTAGTCTGAGCATGCCTAGCCCTAAATTTTGTCCTATTCAAATTACTGACCTGGTCAAAGTTAAAAACTTTTTAACCTTATCCACGTGACGCAAACGTCCTGTACGCGCATCTGATACGCTAACTTTTATCCTTAGCAATGGAGGCCAGTATGCCATCGTCGAAGCCTATCCTTTATTCGGGAAAAACTGCCCATCCCCACTCCCCACACAACTCCACATCATTAATGCTGTAAAGGATATTTCAGACAAGGCTGCTTTGAAGTGAACTTGGATGAAGTTCATATCCACACGTGCATGTACACCGTGGATGTAAGTATGTAAATGCATATGCATTGGAAAAGCTGTGGGAAATTTTGCAAGTAGGATTAGATGTTGAGGCTCCATTGAAAGTATGATTTCATACACATGGCTGTTTCCTTCGGTGGAATGCTTGTTCAGTGAGTTGATGTCCTCGGGCGCAGCATGCGCAAAGAGTACGGAGCTTTCGCTGGTTTTCTCGCATGGTGAATTTCCCGATTCTAGCATGTTCACATGGTGAGCTTTTGCATCACGTCAATTTTCTCAATGCGATGGCGAAAAACAGCCGGGATGATTTTCCCCCAATTTTCATCAGATTACTCGTATTCAGTTATGATCTGAATTTAGAGCGGGGCAAATGTGTTTTTAACTCGTCCGCGTCCTGGGTTAGATTCTTTGGTAGAATGTATTGCTTGTGTCCTGTCTGTGTAAATTTGCGCAAGGAATTCCACTGTGAGGGAATTTCGACGGATGTTTGTCGCGTATGAAATGGGGTCCTGGCAACTTGCGAAACGATGGCTCAAACATTTTTGAGCAGCGAATAACGTTGATTCGAGGAACAATGATCGCAACTGATATTTTCTACTATTGTTCAAGGGTGTAACAACCCTGGTAGTACCGGTATTCGCGCGCGTTTTATTATACGTAAACAAATGACATATGACGATGTGTGCGTGAGTGAAGTGGTTTTAAAATGAAAGAACGGCTGGTGTCGTGTTTTTACTATTATGTTCGGTGGAAAGCAAATGAATCCTTTTTTCTGCTCAAGGCCGATAGTATTTTTGCTGAATGTCAGGATGCTATAATGTAGGCTTTTGATTGCACCGAGTCTGGATACTGCAGATGGTTCCAAACCGAGTAGCCTTGAGGGAAAAGTTAGCCTGGGAACGTTCCGCGTGATATTCCGTGCAAATTACACACTTGAATTAACTTGAAAGCAAATATTTGAGA
Organism: Stratiomys singularior; assembly: GCA_954870665.1. Classification (NCBI taxonomy): domain Eukaryota; kingdom Metazoa; phylum Arthropoda; class Insecta; order Diptera; family Stratiomyidae; genus Stratiomys; species Stratiomys singularior. The sequence goes on from OX940877.1 coordinate 7,907,660, forward strand.
AGACAAATAACGAGATAAACACAAGGACAATATGGGCCACTGTAAGTGGCACCTCAAGCTTGAACATGAATAATGTTCAAGGCAGCTGGCTTTGTGTGAATAATGCAATCGAATTGGAATGGCACGAAGGCTTTTCATTGTGAAAAAATAACAGGTGGAAATTTCGATATTCTAATTCGACGTAAACTTTGAATACATGCAACAACTGCTGGAACTTCCTTGTCTAATCGTGGTAGCTGCAAGTCTCGTCCCATGCCTTGCCCAATCGAACCGTTCTACTCCTGTTCGCAACGCGATAATATTAAATTCATAAATGATAAGTGTGTAGTCCTAGATGTATTCGAGTATAATCCAAAAGTGAATAAGTCCAAATGATCAGAATGTTTAGTTCGAACCGTCTTACATGTGTTTGTAAAATGATTTTCTTTCGATATTAGCGCAATTTCCCAAATGTACTTTGGTGAAAAAATAGCAGTCGGAAAAGCGGGTAATTAATTAATCAAAAATTTTAAGCACATGCAAAGTATTCCCTTTCGGAGCGGAAACGCGCATTTGCAATCACTTAAAATAAGATCAAATGTAATAAAGTAAATTAATAAATATGATTGTTACTCTATCGTAGTGTGAGAAATAGTACATAAAATGTAAACTAACGTGAATCTACATTGCATAGCATGCTAGGAATTGTGTATAAATAGTTGAAATCTATTAGGACCTTAATTAAATAAATTACAACCAGATTAGCCGGTAACTAGCGGAAGCTAACAACAATTCTAACGAAAATCCTGAAACATCTATTAAACCTTTTCTAACTAGTAAATTTCCACACCCTTTGCAAATTTTATGGGACCAAAGATAAGTAGGAGCAAAAGAAGACGACGCAGGAAAAAAATCAAATGTGTTATTTGCATAGTGTCTAGAAATAGTACAGAAATAAGCTAATGAATCCCGAAAAGATATCTAAAGTAACACTCGATGTGTAGGTATGTGAAGAAATTCGTCTCACTCGATAAGCAATACATCCTAGATTTTTTTTAATATAAATGGAAAAATTGATACTAGTGAAGTCCAATTGAAACTAGTGAATTTAGCAACAAAGTAGTTATTAAAAATTTATAAGATATATCTGAAACACCTTGAAGGAGTTGAGGAGAAGCAGCAGCAGCAGCAGCAGAAGACTTTGCGTCAAAATGGACAGTGGGCAACAGCAATCAATTGGTAGTGCAGCCACTCGTTACAACTACAACAACATCAGCAATGATGAGTTTTTGGCGCTGTTCAACGCCGCGGACATGCAAAACTTGTCCGTTGCCCATACGATCCACTCGGTGACGGCAGCCGGCTCCGCAGGCTCATTCAATGACAGCTTGTTCCTTTACACCGGCAACAACTCGAATTTTACCACAACCTACTTCAACGGCACGTATCCCAGCGGCTACACCCTCACGCATATCGTAATTGCATCCATAGTGGTGACCATTCTAATGATAATCATTGTTGTTGGCAACATGCTCGTGATAATCGCGATAGCAACGGAAAAGTCCTTAAAAAATATTCAAAATTGGTTCATCGCGTCGCTGGCCGTTGCGGATTTTTTCTTAGGCCTCGTTATTATGCCATTCTCGCTGGCCAATGAGCTGATGGGCTATTGGATATTCGGTAGTTGGTGGTGTGATATACATTCAGCAATGGATGTCCTTTTGTGTACGGCATCAATCATGAATTTGTGTTTAATATCGCTGGATCGATATTGGAGTATTACAAAAGCTGTTGAATATTTAAAATCAAGGACTCCCGCTAGAGCGGCGCTTATGATAGCTGCCGTTTGGATAATGTCAGGATTAATATGCATACCACCGCTTCTTGGCTGGAAGGTTAAACGTCCTGAAGGACAACAACTGCCGCAGTGTGAGGTAAGTTTGAGGATATGATAAATTTTATTTACGCTGTTAATGCTGTGTTCAATGTTCGCATTAACGAGAGAATTACTTTAAAGCGTTTCAGTTCTGCAAGTTCTAACGTATAGAGTCCTGATTTGGGTGTATCCTGTTAAGAGTATTCAGGATTTATTGAATAACATCATATCATATTTCATATTTTTAAATTTATCTTTATTAGATTTTATTTTTTTGAGTTAATGTGGTGCGCCAGAAACATAAAGGGATGTTTCAAACAGTAACAAAGAGTAAGATAAAGCTCAAAACCCAATTAGCGCCCGATATATTCATTCTCTCAGAATTTGAAGAATGCCGAACGAGTTGTTGACCGAGATGTCCTTTACAATAGATATGTCCTTGCGAAACAAAGATTTTTTTGTTTGGATTTTTTGGAAAAAGATTAATTAATTACCTATTTCCCTCAGTCCTGAGGCGGATAATTCGAGGCAAGCTAGGCGGCGATCAATGGCGAACTTAATACAAAAATTAACTTTATGAAATTTTGACGAGCCGCGGGTCTTACCGATTGTAAGAATGCGGAAGCTCCAATTGGGTGGCCATATGATTCGGATACCCGAAAAGGAATTCATTGGGAGAACTGAAGGGTGGAGACCAGTGGGGAAAGAAGGCAAAGTCAGAGCAGAGTCAAAGCAGGAAACGCTGCTCTGATTCTGTTGTCAAAGTCAGTTCATCGGTTCTCGGATTTCAAAATTAGAGGACGCGGCCAATGGATCGAAACAATTGCAGGCGCTTGTTGCAAAAATCGAGGGCAGAGGGATTGTATTGCTTTTTCACTTTCTAATTATTATGTTCTCAAAGGAAGAGAACGTACAGATTTCTTGCACACTAAATCACCGCTAGGGCACTCTAAGTTTCTTCTTCCTTATTTATATATAAGGGACGAATAAATACACAGTTTCTGAGTCAAATACAAATAGAACAGTTGATAGACATGAATAAAAAGTGACATTAAAAATTCAAGGTTATCAGAATCTACCAGGCTGAATCTATGTCCCATTTACTTACAAAACGTGCCTGAAGATTGCATCGTCGCTAAAATAACACTGCCAATTGGTAATTTTTATTTTTAAAAGGATGGTTAAACTGAGATGAAACCTAATAGAGTACAAAAAATTGCCGTATACGTACCGAATTTGCCAAAATGTTAAGTCAAGTTATCCAAAAAACATTTGAAACGTGAAAAAATTGTAGACCGGTGCGTTTGCAACGGTGCAAATGTCAGACATTTCTAAGATTTAAGCTTGGTTCTCTGTACTTGAAGGTACATCTGCACATCAAAACTCATGTTTTCTTTTCACATTCAATCACAATCTATCACATTCATCCCCGTCATTCTGGATTTATAGAAGAAAAATCTCCATGGATCGTTAAAATAATTTGAGCCTGGTCTGAGAAAATATTGTGATTCCACTTTCTTGTTGACGTTCTTCTTATACAGATGGTATATAAGTGAACATCCGCTGGAATCAGCGAAAAGAATCTTTTTTTGTCGAGATGCAGAAGCTCACTGAGAACTGAATGACGCCTGAAGTAGAACTAAGAAGACTCCTTGAAGACTTTTCACATGCTTAACTAAATACAGAGGCTGATCGACCTCTTAGTATTTGGCGCACATTCTTTAAAAGCCGCAACCAGAGCTCTCCTTGCCTGCTGTATTGCTGCTAATTATACTAAGCGTCTCGAATGTTATGCTGTAGAATCCGCTGGAACATCACAGTATCGCCATATTATGAGTCAATCTTCATCGGCTATTTCGTAATAACCTAAATCCCATCCCTGGAAGATTCATTTGCACCATGGTTGCCTTATTTTTTGCCATCTTGACGAGGAGATCATTAGTGAAAACTAGCAGGAATCTCTTGGTTGAATTAACAAACCTATGTACATTGTAAAGTGTGTTGATCGATATTGCAGAGAATATCAATATTTTGACTATGCACGGCTGCTCATTTCAGGCCTTCTAGGCATGCTTTCTTGCCGATTTTCGTCTGTGTTACCAAATGACTTGGCACCGAAACGGATACATACTATGACTGTCACTGAAAATCGCCTGAAAGTCTTGAAACCTGATGGTGCTATAAATCTTTCGGTAGTATTTACGTCCGGCAAACGCTTTGCCAATTTTTTCAACTTTCTCATCTCGCGAAAAACTGGACGAATAAGTCGTTGTTATATTATAAGTCAGATGCGTCAAAATGCCATAATAGAGTACTGCCAAATTCGCAGGCTTGGCGGAACGAGCTCCTTGTACGCAACACCCTATCAAATGGAAAAATCAAATGAAAATTTTTATTGCTTTCGAAAATTTTTATTGCTATCGATTTCCCCAAACACGATTACCTTGAACATGGTTTGTTTGATGTCTTGAATGTACGATCTGGCATTTGTTTTTGCCTCGTCTTTATGAAAAATACCACGTTATGCCGCAAGTAACAATGTTGTAATGTCTGCTTTCATGCTTTTTTCACCTCCTTAATAATAAATTTCGAATATTGTGGTCCGAGCAACTTTCGATCATCAGTCAACTTATGCTGAAGTAATCCCGAAAGAAAGCCCGAAAGACCTCTCCATATAAGTAGTATTTCGGATTTGCCTCTAATTCTAAAAAAAGTTTGAACCGTTCCAGACGGCCACTCCAAGCTGAATCTAACTCTTTTCAAGATGGCCTCCTAACAATCTAATTCCTTTTTCAATGTGTCTAGCGCCACTTTAATTGAATCCTCCATAATTGCGACTTAAACGACAGAGCCCACTCCTGCTAGTTCAGTCTACCCTTTCATGACAAGAAACTCAGGTTGGTTTCAAAACTTTTCAGGCGGCTGTCAACTAGATTACCCGCTAGCAGTTCTGTACCACATTAAGCGCTAACACTCCCAGGCGACTTCTCTTAGACAGAGACAAAACAAGTACGACTAGATTTATAGTTGCATTGCGTTTTTACACTAAGAGTTTCGGACACTATGCTTGCTCCGCTCAAAAGCGAAGAAAAAACTTACCAGCCCCAATGAAATTCCAAGGGCGAATGATCAGTTGTGTCCGGAAATCTGTACATCGCGAGTTTGTTGGAAGTTGTTTACTTCCGCTATGTCCTGCACTGACTCTGAGGTTGCCCACTAGAATCACAGTGAAAATTCATTTCATATACCAAATTAATTCCAACATCTATTAATTAAAAATGGAATTCCTTACATCATGTTGTACCTTCAAACTATTACTGCGAAAAACAAAAGCATCCTTATGCAATTATTTTATATTTGAATAAGTCACTGCCCTCTTGTTGCAAGCAAGCAATAACCTACGTAATTTTGGATGAGATTTGCTCTTAACCGGATTCAAACATTCGTGTAAAGCATCTAACATCCCACAACTAAGCCTCACCTCATCACATATCCCTTCGCTATGTATCAACAATGAGGCCAAAGTATTTTCAACGCTGTGAATCCTTATTAGCATTTGGAGTTGAATGAAAGCAAAGGCAATATTTCATTTATATTTCATTCAATTTTTTAATATTTTTAAGTCCGTTTTTTTTCCTGAACGCCACATAATCAAATTTTAATAAGTAATATGAACACGAAGTCCTAGATTTCCGATAACTTAATTATTTCTTGAATGATTGACAAAAATATTCAATAATTAAAGAAAACTTATGTATTTCATAAAAGTGAAACATCTTACATAGAAGTGAACTTCATTCAATCATAATGACATACTATGCTTACATTCTACTACCATTACAATTTTCATTACTACCACAGCAATAGCAAGCGTAACAAGGGTAGAGACCTTTTTTCATAATTGCAACGAAATAAATTGGTTTTCCCAGTCCGATAACATATCTCAATTATGTTAAATGTTAAAACGAAAATTCACCATGAATCTTTTTACAAATTGCTGGAATATTGTTCAAGGCTTCTCTGCTCGGTAGGATGGATTTATTCAAGGAATTACTTTTTTGAAACCCGAAAAAAAGAAGAAGAAAAAAATAACAAATAACACGAGAACGATTGTCGGCAGGATAATGAATGGTTACCATAATATACGTCGAAAAAACAGCCAAGCTTGAGGAAATATTTGATTCCGACAAGGACTCATTTCTTTGAAAAGAGCAAGCATATACATATGTGAAAGAAAGATATTGTACTTAAACATGAATCCTCTGAAATATGAGACCATTTATGTTCTCCGTCATGTTTCGTTTTAATGCGTATTAACTCAAGAAAAATTTACAATTTAATTATTGATTCGAACATTCTACGTATTGCTCATATTTCCTTCTGAATCTTATCCCTGTCTTGTAAAAGTAAAAGTAGAAATAACAATATCATGGTAATAGCATTTTTTTGGAAGACGGCTTATAACCTTTATGTAGGGAGCCCAGTGGCACAAAGCGAAGCTAGTCCCTAAGAACCGAAACCCAAGAACCTTGTCAGGAATTGTTTGTGTTATTCCTTTGTAACAATTCTGCCTCAAAATTAAAAAATCGGAAGTAGAACCATTTCTAAAAAAAGTGAAATTTGTTAAACATAACACCCCTGACCGATCAAAATCGTCCCTTTTTTATGGAAAGGTCAACCCAAACGTAAGGCGATCAATTTGTCGCATATCGTAACGAGTATGCGTATCGTATGGTGATCGCAAGGGTGAACTCCATCACCCTCCTTGCGAGTGGGCACAGCCTCATTTGCTACCACAGAAGACAAGACAATAGGAAAAAGGAGTAACGTCATCACAGCGATAGACAACAGCCCTAAGGGTGCCTCATAATTCTTCCCAACTGCATCTTCTATAAAGAGAAGTTGAATGACACGGTGGCGGAGAGATCTGTATTCCAGCACTGTCTTCCGCTCCTCTCCTTCCCGCTTGAGACATGATTCTCATAATGTGAAGGTGCCTATTGGCATAAGAGTACGTGGCCTAGCTCGCAGCATTGTATCAAACCGTAAGTTCTGAAGTTGACAGAGTAGGTGTATGTCGAGGAGTCCGCGAACATTACGAGTCTAGGGGTCCCAAACTGAGAGCTTAGATAGTAAGTTCACCTCCTTATAAAAAAATATTTTACTCCCTCTGTAGGTCAGGAAAGAACTCGCCTTTTCTCCTTGAAGGATTCAATCGAGACCTAAGCAATTTTCAAGGTCTTCAAATGCACTGTGAATCAATTTTTAAGATCAGCTGGATTGATTAAAGACTGTTAACTGAAGGACGCGAAGCATTTGTCGTAAAGTAACTTCGACTGATTTCAGACGAATATTGTAGATCAACTACCATTAAACTTTTCTTCAAAGCAATGCTTGCACGTTGTTCTGCACGTTTCTTACGGAGACCATCCTTTTTGGGAATTTGTCGGGAAGGTTTAGTGACATGGTGATATTGAACTGTCATCATGGTTGAGCTTTCTAAGCAATTCAATATAGTATATGAAATTTGATGAACTCTGTTTGCATTGCTCTTTGATCTCTGGAAATGGTTTCTGTATCTTCCAAACATCCCTAGACAGACTGCACCACCGCTTATGTGTGGGTATTGATTTCGAGAAAAAGTTGCTTCCTTCCATCCGTTCTGCAATCTTGGTCTCAGATTAATAATCGGGAGCATTGATCTGATGTTAGTTTTTGATGATGTATCCTCATCATCATCTTCCAGGACCTCTTTATCAGACCCTTTCTATTTACTCGACTCTTCGGAAAGCGTCTTTTTCGCAGATTGTTTGAAGTCTTTGGTGAGTTCATCACGCTTCAAAGGAATACTGATTCTGGTTCGCGCTTCATTGCCTCGAAAATTCTGAAGTTTGAACACTTCAAGCGACTTTCAGGGGCTTGAATTTGAAATTTATGAAAACTGCTCTCGAACTCTCGATATCATGAAAAACCAATAAACAGTCCGATCCCATCCAACGTTTGCACCGAGAAAAACAAAAAGCATTTAAATGAGTTATCAGTATCCGAACAGGAATATGATCAACAAAGCTAATGATAAATACCATCAATAAAGTAATTTTGATTACCTAAAGCAAAATACGTGTGCGATAACGATTTTGTTATTTGTCGATAAGTCCTTTCTAGTCCCTTCGGGGTATGTACGAAAAAATTACCATATCATGTTTTAGAAGTTGGATTTCTGGTTTTAACTTATTGCGTATGAACGGAACAGACTGTTTAATGAATCCTACATTCTTGGAGATTGAAATACAATACTTAGTACACATGTGAATACTACGATAAGTACAAGAATATTTTCCTTAAGTATGCAAAATTCAAGGTACGATACAATTCAAAGGAATTTAATATAGCCTGAAGTTGCAAATACATCATAGCATACAATTACGATAAGGTTTAATTTCAAATGGCCACAAGGCAATGTTCGTTGGAATGAAAGCTGTTGACTGTTGAAGGGATGAAATTTTCCACAATCCGTTTGGTATTGTAAGCCTGCAAATTTCAGTTTCGAGTATGGAAAATATCTTTCAAAAATACATATTTTGATGAAAATAATAAAAAAAAAATTATTTAAGGTTGATCTAATAATCGAGGAGGGATGTACATACATAATACACTAGCGGAAAAACGGAGAAATGAAAATTTTGGAAAAGTGGCAATTTAGCTTTCCACATAATCTCCTTGAAGCTCGCTATACTTCGCCCAGCGATGCTCAAACTATTTCAACCCGTCCATAACATATGTTTTCTCGAGGGCTCCATAATAAGCCTCCGTGGCGGCGATGATCTCCTCATTCGACCTAAATCTATTCCTGGCGAGGATAGGCCAGCAATTCGTCGTGCCCAATTCGACCAATTTGGCCATGGCTACGGCGGAGGTGTGAGCAGGCGCGTTGTCGTGGTGGAACAAACGGGGCCGCTTTATCTTCAATTCGAGGTCGAATCGGTCCAATAATTCAGCATAGTAGCGCCCCATTATTGTTCTACCTTTTTCGAGGTAATCAATGTGGATCACACCTTGTGAATCCCAGAAAACTGTGGCCATCACCTTTCCGGCATATCGAATAGTCTTCGCCTTCTTCGGAGCACTTTCGCCGGGTGAAGTCCATTGTTTTGACTATTCCTTGGTCTCTGGTGTGCACCAGTGAATCCATGTTTCATTGACGGTCACAAAAAGTCACAAGAACTCCGTTGGATTAAGCTGAAACAGCGCCAAGCACTTCGCCAATGTAGTCTCACCGTTGCGCTTGTTTTCCGGTGTGAGCAAACGCGGCACCCATCGCGCCGACAGGTTTCTCATGCCCAGTTCTTAATTTAGAATACAATGTCCCGTTCTTTCTGTAATGCCTACAGTCTCAGCTATCTCGCAAACCGTTTTCGGGGCACCTGGGCGTGGCTCATCAAAAACCGATGTGCGGTCGCGAACAAACTCGTTGGACCAATTTTTGAAGGTCGCCATCGAAGGAAAAGAGTCACCGTACACAGCATCTAACCGATCTTTGATTTGGCTGCGCGTTTTTCCTTCCAAAAACAAGAATCTAATCACCGAACGATATTATTCTTTTTCCATTTTTGTACAACCGACCGACTCGTTCGCTTCGAAAGGATATCAAAACTAATGAAGGGAATTGATTGAAACTTTTACAGAAGGCTACTAAAAGAATGTAGTGCACGATCATAAAACTCTTTTGTAATAGCAGCGCCATCGGGCGGTATGGCCAAGTACTTGTTGTAAGACCTTCGTATTCTTATTTTTCAGAAACGTTTCCACATACAAAATGTTTTGCTGGTACAATCAAAAACATCCCTATATTGTTGATTAATCCTTTTACAAGGAGCTTTTCACGCTATCGTGTTGTTTCATGTTGGTTAGTACTGAACATGCAAAGGATCAGATGGCTTAACTGTTCTACTGATGGTGCTTTTCCTGAACCACGTATCTACCATTTCCTAGTTTTCATTTGAAATTACAGTTTATCGAATATCCTGCGTCATTATCCTTTTATTGTTCAGTCATTAGTCACAAACCAAAAGTCCTCAAAATAAGGCTAGTATAGGATTTCAGCAGCACTGGTGTTTTCCCCCAAGATGGGGGTAAATGTTACATTGCTGCGAACGCAATAGTCTCGAACTTTCTCACTTTTTGATTTTTGTTCGATGATAGGAGTGCAACTTGTTGAAACAAGTAGTTTATTACAATTCAATCATTGGTGAGATCACCATCATGATCCAGTAGGTTGGTAGCCTTCTATAGGAAGAGTCGTATGATGAGAATTAAAATTCAAAATTTTATGCACGTAGTTTGTGTTGCCGAAAATCAAAATTGTATGTTACCTCGCACTCATTCGTCCTGTCTTCAGCTGTGGTTTCCGATTTTGGTCTTATCTTGCATGGGCTAAAAGGGAACCGTCTGCGTTAAGGAGCGTTCAATTTTTTGCCACATTGTCAACGTATTCAGATAATAAGAACCCGTACCACTTCACCAACCACCAATAGTTCTACGATCAAGCAACGATTCCTCGGGTTGGCCGTTTCCTAGTCAATTCAACACACCTCCTCAAAATTCTAACAAAATGCATCGATCCCAAAGTTCCATTGTCTTAGCTTAATATTTCCGATGAAGTTGTCACCTCCATTCCTTCAAATAAACACTATTTCCTAGAAATATTCAGAGACTTCCATTTTGATACCAGTATTTTTCGGCCTAATAAAAGAATCGTACACTGTAACTTCAACAAATCTACGCTGAATCCTAGTACACCACCAAAACCCTATTGCTATGGGGCTTCCCAATTATCCAATCGAGATTATCTTTATAATCTAAAATGAATAATTTGAAATTGTTGAAATAGTTTTTCAGCTTTTCATCATTGAATAATCCTTTTATCTATTTATTTGTGAGGCGTTAAATGACAACCAGTTTTATTTCCATTGTTATAACTTATTTTGGTTGCACGTCCACCTCAGCGGCTCGTAACATTTTCATGCGGAGCATGTAACAACACGAATGTTTATTGAAAAGTTGCAATTGTACTCTTTATTATGTGCTCAACCAGTTGTGCGAATGAATATGCGAATGTCAATGGTTGTTACAATTCGTCCTTATTGAAATAGTTCGATGCGTAAAAGACACCTACATGGGTTCTTGGAAAAATTACAATGTCAAAACTCTGTCGAGAAACGCCTTTACTCAATATTCCCAACTTTTTGCATCGACTTTATTGTTTGTTATTAGGGGTAAAATGTGGTTCTGTCGTATTTTAAAGAAATCTGGGAGTTATTGTAAAAGTTTTGTGTATTATAATGTACTTGCGAAACAATCGCACGCTACCATCTTTTTCGATATTTTCAATTACACGCGAAAACAATTTTTTTTTTGAAATATTTTTAAGCATTTTTAGCGAAAATATGAAGAATAAAAACGTTTACTAGACGACAAATTTCGGGGATCGGATGTGCTCGAGTCGAATTCCTACAATTCTACGCATGAGTTCCATGCAGGACCACCAAATATAATAGCAGCTATAGTCACAATGACATTTTTATGGATTTGATTCCTTGAATTAAGTTTAAACTTGGTCACTTCGGGTAAGAAGTAGTCCTCTGCTTCAGAGATAGGTGTCTGGAGTTCGCATTTTAATAAAATTAAAGAAAAAGATAAAGAGAAAAAAGAGGTTAACCTTTTGGCATTTTCAGGGGTTGGATTTAAATCCAGGGAATTCTTCGCATGACTCCAGGTCCTGCTCCAGATTCCAGGCAAGTCTGCTGGTCCCATGCTGATACGAGATAGAATTACAGCCCCAGCTTCCATAGTCTTTACTTCCAGTTTTCGGTATAAAGCAAGGTTCTAAGCTGTATGATGTTGTAATGATTGTATAGTTGTAATATAAGCTTCAAATTTTTGATAAATTACAATACAATAAATTTGATTGTGTTGCACTTGTAACGATGCAAACTTCAGACACCTTACAGAGCCATTATTTCCGTTTTTGGACTTCATACCTTTATATAATGGTTATTTGCAGTTTATCATTAGTTTTTCTCTTAGCACTGCTGGAAATGTTGGTTTATATTTCAAGGCAATGTTTCCAATATTAAGATATATCTAAAACAATTTTAACTTGGATGTATAAGCCATGTAGGAACATGTATCGCCCGCCTTGCACATGTCTCCTCTAAAGTCACATCTGATGTATATACTCCGAATAATAGGTGACCCAATCATGAACCCTGAGGAACAGGTAGCCTGTATCGTTCCGGAAACATATTCTGAATTTAGAAAGGAGTATGATAGGTTGGTTCAATAGGATAAGATTATTTTAATTGAGAGCTATAGGAAGCTAAGTGTGTTTACCTTTTGTGGTATACCTAGATTGGATGCTTTTTTAATATCAGGATAGGTCATTGGTCTACTGATTGTTTATCTTTTAAGGGGAACTAATCTACGCTGTTGTACTGCATTATTGATAACCGTTTTTCAGTTGCGTATCCTTGTTTGTAACCAAATTGGTATTATGGAAGAATCGACAATTTTTTCCAGCCCCAGTGAAAACACAACTTCTGTAGAAGACTGATAAGCTTATGAGCCTTCACAGAAAAGCTATTTGTAGGGAAATATGGGATTTAAATCTGGCTCAAGGATAGCCGCTTTCATAACTGATTCCATTTATAAATTGTATTTCTGAAGTCAGAAATATCGACCAAGGATATAAAAGCGTAGATAAGAGGAATTCAAAGTGAATTTTTCGAAATAAAATCTTAATTCGGTCTGTGGATGACGGTTTGCAGTTTTTGAGTTTTCTATCCGATTTGGTTGATTCTTTTGATATATTTCATTCGGTCTTTAGCACAGGGAAAGTGAAGATGGCTTAGAATTTGTGAAATACGCTGTTCAACTTGCTCTTCGTTGCTTCCTTGAATTAGTTCCTGGTAAGAATCAGCAGTCGATGGTGGGTTTTCTTTTCGAGTTTAACCCTTTTTCATGCAGTCGCATTGAGCTTTATTCCTTTGCTATACGCATCAGAAGTACTGGAAGCCAGTACTTCGACTTTCATTGAGAAAAGGAATGTTGGAAAATGAATGAAAAATGAAGGATTTTTTTATCAAATGTATTTCCTAAAAATTTCGTTGTATTATCAAAACGAAAGCTTCCCGTTCAATCTCCCTATTCTATGTTTTATTGGAAACTGCCGTATTACCTATGCTGCTTTCTGGCGAATATTAGCCCAGTGACGAATTTAGCGTTTGTGATCGTCCTTTCTATATCCGTAGGCGCTTACATTATGCTGATGATGAAACCGAATTTTCCTTTTGCGGAAAGTGCTGGCAGTCGCTTACCTCGTTGAATCCTGGAACTAGTTTGTTGCAGATAATAAAAATTTTGGCAGTCTGATATATTCCTTGCTACAATGGTGGCAAGGAATTTCATATATTCACAAGCTGCTGCAGTTGGGTTGGTTTGGTGCTGAAAAGCGCAGCGAACCCATGCGTTCTATAGTTTGCTTTACAACGAGAGGGAAATCTAATTACAGGTGACTGATATTCTTTTAGTAGCTAGTTCCTGCGCAGTGAAGAAGGCCAGTATAGTCCATTTAAGTGACGTTTTACCTTCGTTTCTCATTTAACGATTGTTTAGGAAGGGTATGCTGTTGAGCTCGCGGTGTTCAAAATATGAACTTGCGGTTTAATTTTTCTGGTTCGCCGGGAGATGGGGTGTCTTAAGATCGTTAAGGTTAAGGTTAAAGGATGCAACTTTATGCTGACCGTAACGTTTTGTTAGTTCCCCTCCCAGCGGCTGTAGGGTCCTTGAGCTGCCTGTGACCTTTTGAAAAGAGTATTAGAAATTATAGGCTTCCTTCCTTCTCCATTTTACAGGTGACAATTACATCCTTAGGAAGTCGGTTGTGAGCGACCAGAGTGGGTTATGCATTATTTTCATTTTGACTGCTAAATTGAAAATTTTTAAATGTCTCACAATTACAATAAAATTCAGTATTCAAAAGCTTTATAACTCGTTTTCGCAAAGACCTCCATTCGATACGTTTACAGTATTTATTAAATAATTCCTCATAAAATTCCTCAATTTTGTTAAAATATTCACCTGGTATTTGGATTAATCCATAAATTGAATTCACCACAGCATCGGTGGCATGGAATGTGGAAATTACTTTAATTTTCGCATTGCATACACACTTTCAGAAGGTACATCCACTCCTTCACGGCATCTAAAAATATAAAAGTTTTGATTTGGAAAATGCGTTTACAATTTCATATCGAAGTATATACGTCATCACCGTGGATTTTGTTTTCTATTTTTGAATTCACACCCAATTACACTGAAAACTTTCACCTAAGAACAATATTCATAAGTATTGCGTGTTTATTAGCAAGGATTCCAACATATGTGCTCAATAAAAGCTGAACGAAAAATAAGAAATGAAAGGAAAACAAAGACATCCCAGTCTACTGGAATTTGAGTTTTCCTCTTTCGCAAATAAATTAACTTGCCCCGACGAAATTTCTGCCTATATTTTGGTTTTTATTTTGGTAATTTATTTCGAAGATGATAAATGATTTCATCGATTGAATCTTTCGCTTACGACTTTTATTGAAAATCCGGAAGACATTAAGCGAAATTTTTCAATACATGATTTTTGTGGTAAACATTATTCAATGTAGAAAATCTTCTGGATGTCTTAAGTACTGACATAAGTTCCATCTTAAGAGAGCGTGGTAACCTTGACATGAAAATTATTTCTATTTGTAGATTTTTGGAAGTTTTTCCGCTCAACGAAAAAATTATGTGCGCAGATTGAAGTACATTTGAAATTATGGTATTTCGTCCGTTCATTATTGTAAATTTGATTAATAAACTTTAAAAATAACAAAACTAAAAATTTAAATCCCTGATTTGTTTTAATTCCAAATGGAATTTTGTTCAAATTTCAGTAAGGGCATACAAAATAAGGAAATACAAGTCCTAGCAACTAACAGACATCACATTAAGATAAAATCATATCGATATGATACAGAGAATCCCAAATCCTACGCGTTACTTGACGCGTGTTTCGTGTATTTTATATCCTTTTTTGTAAGCAATACGCCGGGCAGCTCTTAACGATGTGATGACGAAATTCAACCGCTCAAATTTCAAACTAAGCGTAATCTGATGGAGCTCATTTTTTTAAACTTTTTTGGGGATTCAAGAAAAAACGCATGGATCTAGAAGAGTTTATATAACACATTTAAAGCTTAAATATTTTTCGTAATGGAGTTGAAAAAAGCCTAACGTGCTCCAGTCCTGCTGTAGTCGGTGTGTGTTGCTCGAGAAATAAAAACCTCGGCAATTTTCAATTTGAACCAATATTCATGCTGGAAATGCACTTACATTGATTCAATATCTCGTGTGCCATTGCAAGC
The DNA here is from genome assembly GCA_954870665.1 of Stratiomys singularior. NCBI lineage: Eukaryota > Metazoa > Arthropoda > Insecta > Diptera > Stratiomyidae > Stratiomys > Stratiomys singularior. Next base: position 7,922,972 of record OX940877.1, read on the forward strand.
AGCTTTCAAGGAACTTGATTTCAAGAACTGATTTCCACATTTAATCGGACCAATAAAGATTATTTGTGTAGTTTGCGTTTATTTTTTTTTTTTGGTTGGGAAGTGAAGGCTATTAAGCCCTGAGTGTCAGCAAACAGCAACTGAACTACCGACTAAACACAGAGAACCTAGTCTGAAACTATTTGTCACATTACTTCGGACTAGGTCTCTAAAGTCTCACCTACCGGCGCCTACAACTTAGGGAGATCTCTCCCTCAGCAGGGTTGGACAGAAAGGAGAGGAATTACTGAGAGAGTGAGCCCTCTGCCCTCTGCGCCGACAAGCGATCGACGATGTCCTTCTTCATAGTGAGAACCGCCCGAGTGTAGAGCGACACACAGATCCATTTGCCTTTAGATATCAGCATCTTCTCCACCAGGGTATCTGGAAAGATCACCCCTATCCTCTCCCTGAGATATAAACGCTGTTTCGCCCATCGTTCACATGTGAAGAAGGTGTGGCAAGCATCATCCGCAATCTTCGGGCAAAACAGGCAGTGAGGAGACCGTGGCTTTCCCATTTTGTGCAGATAAGACTGAAAACACCCGTGTCCCTTGAGCTGTATCAGGTAGTAATCAGTCTCGCCATGCTTTCGGTTGAGCCACGGTTCCAGGTCCCTGATTAGGCGCGCGGTCCACCTGCCCCGTGTTTCATTTACCCACCCTTCCTGCCACAGAGCGAGAGTCCTTCTCTCCTCGCGTGAAGCACCCTCTCTACCTTCTTCTCCCCTGCCCAAGTAGAGCCTCCTCCGTTCGTTAGCAACGAGCACAATAGGTGTCATATCCGATGTGACCAGCACTGCTGGCTCAGAGAAAGTGCGGTATGCAGATATAATCTGCAGAGCGCCTCGTCTTTGCACCTGCATCAGTCGCTTCCGGTTCGACTCCTTATGGAGAGCTACAGCCCAAACCTCGGAGCCGTATAGCAGCACCGAGCAATGGGTCCCCCAATGTTGGCCATTAGACGGCTGAGCGCTGATACTCCATCTGCGGCCTTGTCCGCTGACGCTCTGATTTGATCGAAGAAGCTCATATTCGAGTCAATCATTCTTGGACTCATTGGTCTCTTCGCCAATCCGGATGGGTGTAACTCTGGGGATCTGCTTTTTGGTCAGAATGACGACCTCGGTTTTTCACAGCGCTAAGCTGAACCCACGGTCTGTCATCCACTCGCTCACTCGACGCATTATCATACCTAGTCTGAGTTGCGCTTACTCGACAGTGCGTCCGGCGACTAATGTCGCTACGTCTTCAGCATAGCCGTTCAAACGCGACTAATTCGGTAAGGGCATAGCCTTACCGAATAGCTATAACTCGTCGTACGAAATATTCCATAGGTCTGTGCCAAGCATGGAACCTTGCGCTATCCCGGATGTTACGTCCATTCTTCGCCAACTTCCAATGTGTCACATCTACTACTCTTCTACTACTAATACAACGAGAGCATGCTATCCAGGTACATTTGACTATCATAACTACTACGATCACCAAATTACGATTTGGTGACTCTGGATCGTAAATAAGAAGAAAACGATAAAAATCATTAATTATTACAATTAAGGTGTACTGCTTGAATGTACTGAAAACCCCTCGCTATCGTTATGGCGACTTAGAGACATGAATGTGTTGTAAAAAATTGAATCAAATACATAGACGCAGCAAAATAACTGTAAATAAATTGCGTGTAATGCTATGCGCGCACCCTTGCAATACACTCGAATGCGTCCTCGAACCAGCATGTGTGATAATCTAACCTAGTTGAGAGTTTCGCCACCTTTGGACATAACCAAAATAACCATCACTATGACATTTCGTCAGGTTTTCTTTTGTATACCAAATCATATAATCTTTTCCATTTAAACGGTTGTATACGGAATGCCTTTCCAAATTCTTATGTCAATTTTAAATTCAAATGGTCAAACTGATGTAGTTTTAGCGTTTTTGTATTACTTGTGTTTCACTTTCGCACAGCACAACTCTCTTGCTTGCACTTCAACATAAGACTGAAGTCAGATGCACATCGTTAACAACATGATGAGCGGATACTCTGCTCGTTTGCGTTCTCTTGGCAAGCCTGCCCTATTTAGAAATTTGAAATTTATCATGCTTTCGGGATCAATTAGATTCATGATTTGAAATTAATGGTTTCCCTCATACTGATGTCCATGCTGATGTACTTTTATTTGCTTTTTCTGTAGTTTTGTACATCATTTTCAACCACTTTAAGACATCGTTGGGTTAGTAAATTTTATTCGGTACATTGTTTTGTGAAAAGTACGCTCCACGTCTTTTCTTTGACATCGACTAGACAGAGGACGTGAGACATACATTTTGTAAAAGAAGAAAATAAAAAAATGAATTTCCAACCCCTTAAAAAGTTTGTCTCCTTTGTGTAAACGATTGTTATATTATATAACAACAACTCAACAACAACTAATCATTCGAAATATTATGTAAATAGTGACAATAGTTGCTTGGTTAAGAAAAAACGGACTACAAAGAACTTAATTGAGGCGAAACACACATGAATGTAGACCACAGGACATTGTATTAGGCTGTTTGCGTGCTAGAAACTATTCACGTGCAAGTTGTGCTTCCTCACCTGAATTGCTGGCAGGCAATTTGAATAATTTTCCCGGAAGTACTTAGTCGGATAGTCCCCGACAAGAAAAGGAGGAAAATCATAATGCATTGAATGCGTGCAGCATAAAATAAATCAGGGCGTGATTTTAGATTATACAGAAAAAAAGGAAACGTGATTTGGTTGACAAGTTATTCTTAATGAAAAGTAAATTTAATTAAACTGCCGAATGAATAATTAATAGAACGTTTGGATCATGCAAAGATCCTCGAAAGGTTCCGATCGGAATTAAGCAATATTTTCCAGGGAAAATTAGGATAAAATTCATCTTGAATTTGTATCTAGTTGGTAACTATTGAGTTCAAAAAATGATCAACTAAATATGATGGTTCCTGTGCAAGGAAAAAGGTCAAACTACAGAAACGTATTGAGTATAAAACTACTGAATACGCATGTAATCCTTTCAGTACGCAAGACCAAGCAAGGTCATATATTGTATCTATGATGAGAAAATATAGAACATTAAAATCGATTAGATTGAATTATTTTATGAAATACGTACATTTCCATGCGTATAACGCAAATCAGGATTTCAACATTGCCATTTTGTTGTCAATTTACTTTCGCACCTATGAAAAAGCTTACTCAGACCGAAAAAATTCAGGAAGGAGCATAAAAGAAATAGTAGCATGTACTGAAATTCTGACCCTTAGTCGTCGCTGACGAAGTTCTGGCAAGGATAACTTTCCTCTTTTATTCTCGTCCAATACAGCCACTAATTTTTACCCTGTATAATCTCGTCTAATAATCATTTTGCGATTTCGCCTGCGCCCCTCTTAATTGACGACACCTTCACTCTTGCAAAGTCATTATGATATTATAAAAAAGTTAGTCCTTAAAAATAATTCATCGAACAATGAGCGGAATGAGTGGAGTAACAAATTCCCCTCATGGCAAGAAATACTGCAAAATCAACTAGGGGTTGATTTGTGGGTGAGTGGAGAAGCAGAACAGGTAGACGACAGGCATAAAAGTCAACAATATCTCATACCTGGAAAAGGAATATAGCTCGCATCGTTGGAGAAACGTCAAGAACAAAATAAAAGGATTTGACGGAGGAAGAGTCAAATTGCTATGTTCATGTTGCGTCAAATTAAATTATGAATAGATGACAGGACGGAACTGATTGTTATAATAATTTTTCATCTACTTAGAATGAAGACATTTGATTGGCTTTAATTGAGATTAAATTAGAAAGGTATTAAAGGTTGAGAATCCTCTCGTTCAGTATGTAATAATTGTAATTCATATTAATTAAATTAAATAGATTATAAAGACGAGCCTTCGAGACATAAAGTTTGAATAAGAAAACTGAATTTGAATTGTCTTCAATTTTTGGTATCTCTGGTATTTACAAACAGTGGCTTTCACATCCTTTTTTGACAGAAATATACACAGCGACAGACACAGAGAGAATTCTGTATAGGCAAGGAGAGAAAGCCTTAATGGAAAATCCTAAAGAAGATCTTCAATGAAATCATTTTCATTAAAGCAAAACTTAAACAGGGAAACGTAAAAAGGAGACAATTAAAGGTATATTTAAATGGCTCTCGGTAATCGTTTCGTCATTCCATTTTCAAATCTTGATGTCCTTTTTTAACGCAAATTTTTCTTCCTGGTAGATTTACTCATCAGTTTTTTTTTTGTAATCGATTGGCCTTCAGGATCTGCAAACAGCCATATATATATAAGTATCTTTGTATCACTACAGCTCCTCTCGGGCCTTCGCGTTCTGCAGCAAGCGCCCCAAATTCTCTTGGATCATGGACCACGTCCTCCGATTGTGAGAAACGATCAGCTGTGAACTGTATTCGTCAGGAGACTCAGACCAGCGTTTGCTCGGTTTCCTTACTGGCCTCCACCCTTCAGTTCTCCAATCAAATACCTTTTTGGGCATCTGATGTTCATTGATACGATTCACATGACCAGCTCATTACTGTTTCCGCATTCTTATAATTGTTGAGACCTTCGGCTTGTCAAAAATTTCATACAGTTCATGGTTGTATTGAACTGACCATTGGCCCTCGCTTCGCTCAAATTATCTGCCTCAGGACCCGTCGCTCAAAGGCGTTCAATTTATTTTTAGATGCTTGGGTTAGGATCCTTGATTCACACCATCAGCTGGATATATCAAAGCGTATTACTCACTCGCGTTTAAAGGTAATGAGCGGGAAAACGCCTTATATTGTATACCTTATATTGTATTTCTCGAAAAAAAAAAAAAAATTGATCTGAATCTGAATTGACCTTAAAAAAATTAAATTTTTTTTGAGAAAAACAAAGTTAAGTTATAGCTAGAACGCAAGGTAGCGAATGTTTGATGGCACAATTCAGAACCCACGTTGGCCGTATGTAGTGATTTGAACATTTTGTGTAAGGATCGTGGTCAATGAGTTGGGCATACCAAAAAGCCCTTTTTGGCCGAAGGAATCAGGGTTCCTGGGACAACTGATAGCCATGGATGCTACCGATTGGGTAAAACATTGTGCTGAAAACTAACTCGGTAAAATCCGAAAAAATTCTACCTACTATCACACGTTCATATCGAGCTCTTGTTAATTGAATATTTCATTAAATCTCATCCAAGAGACGCAGAATGTTCCAAATATTTGGTGGCAAGAGCCCATGCCTCAACGAAAAAAGTTAAAAAATCTTTTATGTTGGACCAAATATGAGAACACTTTGATTGGATCATTAGGTAGCCAACATTAAGACAGATTTTCATGCAAAAAGAATGGTTTGCGATCAAAAAACGTAGTGGACAAGTTTAAGGCAATGATAAAGGACCTCGTTACAAAAATATTTCTGATATATAGATTTATATATCAGCTTGAAGGTACACGTTCTACATTCCCAGCAGTGTCATTCTTCTGAAAGTTTGGGCCTTGAAAGCGAAGAGTCTAGGAAACGTGTCCCCCCATGACGGGGATATAAAGGAGATATCAAGGGTAACAGAGTGCAACGACGATGTTGAACTATCTCTAGTTGCTACAGAGGGTTGTTGCAGATGCTGTTCTGGTAGTAAAAAATAAGTTGAAGTCGCAAAAAGTTGCTTCTCTCATCCGTCCATCTGCAAGGTACCTGTACCTTCGGCGGAAGAATGATCTCGAAAATTTCTGCGCAACGAAAAAAAACGTCGGGAAACATGACAACCTTGATAAACCTGCATTCAATAGTGCCAGGCACACAGTAGAGTTGTGGTAATTATACGAAAAAGAGAAGAAGGGGCTTGGGCGCAAAGTATTCAAAGTGCCCGTGAATTAAGCTTACAAAAAATTGACGTTAGCACATATGCTCATCACGCTACTTGTGTCACAAAGTAGCGATTATCCTTGCGTGGTAGCGTATTACAACATTTAAGCTTTTCTTATGTGTTTTCTTCTACCAAACAGATTACGAAGGTCGAAAATATCTTGAAGCCTTGAAAGATAAATTCAAAAGAGTGCTTAATCTCAAACACGCTCAAACCAGAAAAAGAAAGAGCTTCAGAAATAAAGCAAGAATTTCAATTTGTGATGAAGCATATTATCTAAATGATTTATGGAAAAGGATTTTCCATAGTTTAACGTGACGCATTTCAGCTCGAATCTGAATCTGCAAAGGAATGAAATATCATTGAAATTAAAAGGTTTATATCCGATAAATTTAAGTGCTTACATACACGCGGTTTTTTACAACTTAGTTTGTGTACCTGATTATATTCTTTTTCATTCCTTCACTTTCTAAATTTTCCTCTAAATTCAGAGATTCTCGAGATCTATAGTTGAAAAAAAGGCAAAAAATAAGGCTACGAAATTCATTATGATTGACATGAATATACACGACTTCAGTCCTAAAACCTTCAAATTTACTTTTACTTTCATCGCGAAATTTCGTCCCGAGAAAAAAGCATCAATTATTTAAATCTGTCTATCTCAGAAGACCCTTGCAACCCAATCAAAATCCCAGCCATATCTTTCAAGGCAACCGTCCTGCAACATCTGAAACGAACTATTTCGCCTTTTTGCCGAATAAACTTGCCCAGAGTCTAAGCTAGATTGAAAGGAAATGCTTACATAAGCAGGGAATATCCATTATCCATTAACGATTAATGTTTACATTTAACACGGCTACGGTAGCCTACCTTTCATAATGCTATTTTTTTTATCCTTTTCCTTGCCATTTCATGGAAGTCCGCTAGCGAAAACGAGACAAAAGAGCGACACCGAAAATCAAACCCTTCAGGGTGAACTGACTCAAATCTGACTGGATAAATCTGAAAATGGGAAGAGTTGCCGAAGAGAATTCAGGCTGGCTCCTTCGATGATTTTTTTTTTCGGGGGCAATTCGGTAGATATCAGAAAGGTTGCCTCCTCCTCTCACAGTTTTCTGGTGTATAATTGAAGCTCTTTTGGTGCTTATTCATGATGGAGTGGTGTTTTACTTTTCACCTTTTAGGCGCTTGAAGTTTTCTTTTTTGTGTTAAACTTAGTTCATTGCTCCTGTAGCAATAAAATTTTGAATTGAGTGATACGGGAGTTCCTTTTAGTTAATTCGCAGAGTATTGCGGAGCGAGCAGAGTGGAGGGGCTGGGTGGTTTTGTGGTAATGTGAATTGAATTTCGTAAGAGCTTAGGAAGAAGTTTAGTATAGTGGAGTGTGAACTTTTCCTTGAAAACAGGGGTTTATTTGTTTTTGTATTGTACTCATGTGCACAAACTCATTATAAAACGTCGGTCTTTAATGCGTTAAAGTGAAATTTTGATGCATTAAACTTTCGACACCTACAAGAATGATGAAGTTCTAAGAATCTCCTGAAAAATTTCGTACCGGAAATATATTTCCAACCTCTGTGTTTCCTGGGTAAGTTGGATATTTTCCGCAAAATATTCCAAGATTTTCGAGAATAAAAAAAGTACTATACATAATTTCATACGAGCAATATATGCTTTGTATACAAGGTGGATCAATTGAACTGTACCTTTTCAAATCGTTTTTTACTTTCCAACGAATCTTATTGAATAAAAGCCAAAAATGTCAAAGAATGTCGGAAATTTAGAGCCTTCTCCATCCGAACCACCTCAGGCGCTGATGCAGATTTTCTGCGGCCACCACCATAGCGGTTTTGCACGCTACCAGTGTCAAAGTAACGGCCTTTAGTCCGAGACATGAACGATATTTTTACATTGATGTGATAGAGAGTACCCACGATCGTCTCGCGCTGCTTTCCGGCCAAGTACAACGAAATCTCACGAATTATATTGTATTATAATTGTATGGATACTATTTGTTTCGAATCAGTAGAGACGCAAATCGTTGGACGTGCTTGTAAACAATGAAATTTGATGTCGTTTAGCACAGATATGACATTTGCGGTGCGGAAGCTATAGCTGTACTAAAAAAGTTGCACTTCGATTCGGCCATCCTGTACTAAATTCTGTCATCGAATGAAATGAGTGTTTCTAGGAATTAAGGATAAACCATAGGGTGAATTATTAAAACGTTATCGAAACGCACACAAACAATAATATTTGCTAATAAATATGAGCTCAAACTGAATGCGTTTCTTATTACCAAGATATTCTCGAATTCATATTGATTGACTCACAAACGCTGAACGACAGTTGAAGGACACAAATTCTGATAGATAGGACGAAAACTCCAGAAGCGCTGGTCGAACTTGTTTCATGAGGCTGATGAATTTTGGTAGTTTCGAGTTATTCGAGATTAAAGGTGTTGAAGACGTGGTTCATAGAGTGAGGCTGCAGAATGCGTCACATCCTGGAAGTCAACGTCTGATAAGGGCTGTAGCGCCAGAACCATAGTAATGAAATTAATTTTATGGCTTCACGAACAGTATAATTTGCGTCACGAAATCTCGTTTGTTGATTCAAGTCAACTCAAAGTTTTCATAGGGAGTTGAAATTCATATTTCAATGCTTTAGCAAGCATTGTTTGAGTGTTTGAATTTTTTGTCTGCCAAAAGAAACATTAGGAGGGAGCTTCATTGTCCGCAATTGTTAAGTGGAGAAAGAAAAGTTAATTGGAATACCATAATTTTTCTTTCTCACTCATAAAAACCGGACAGTCCCAACAAAAATCTAATGTTTCAATCCCGACTATAAATTCAAAAAGAAATAACATGAAACCTTAAATGTTTGCAAAACTGACCAGAAGTTCAAAATGGAAAATTAAATTAACTTGTTTAAATATTTTCCAAGCGAAAGTATACACCACACAAAAGTTTGCATCTAATATAAAAATGGACTTGAAAAGTAAGTTTTGTTGAAAGGATTTCTTCTATTTCAGCATATGATTTGCAAAATGTTCTCCTTTTTTATTTTGGTTTTCAATGAGAATATTAAAATACTTTGTTTCGGAATACGAAATGACTTTGGCAAAGTTGTTGCAAGTTGAAAGGTTAGTGAGAAATAAAAGAGAGAGAATGAGGGAGAGAGAGAGAGAGAGGAAGAGGAAAAAAGAAACTTTTAATATGGTCAAGTCATGCTATACAGAATATACTTTGAAGAGAAGTTTAGGAAAACGTCAAGCAGGAAATAATAGACGAAGTTATAAGGATGTAGCTCGCAACGTTGCCCTGACGATTAACTTAGCGAGGGGTAGTGGTAAAAAGAGAAAGGGGGAGTAGTAAAATATTAGTGTATATAAAAATTAGTTTCATTGTTGACCAATTTCCTTCCGAAAATTCTTTTCATGCATGCAAATTACTCGCAAAAGGACTTTCACGCCTTATTCGTTAAAATTGTAATTTTCGTTAGCAACTCACATAGGAAATATGTTAATGTTGCAGAAAATCCTGTTCTTTTGATGTGAATAATAGATATGTTCGGTGGCTATGGACTGTGGGCCATCGCATAGGGAAATCACATGCAACTGTTTCGGAAAAAACTAATTAAAGATTAAATTTCCTGGCAATAAATTATACCAGGGATATAGTCTTAGCCATTACTGTCCTTTTGCTGCCTGCACATTGTTTTATCGATGTTGACGATTCACTTTGTACTGAAGATGTCAAGGGGAGCCTCTATTTCCTTAGTGGCCGCGTGTTCCCACGCTGATGCGGCAATTCCAAATTCAATTTAGAATCCAATTATACTGAATTTTCACTGACTAAACTCTCTACCATTTGTGACTAAATCCTCTACCATTTGAGTTTGCCACAACGTTCGATTCGGGGACCTTTGTTATTATCTTTTTCTTTCGGGAAGCTGAAGTCTTGATTCCATTTCTTGTACAGACACTCATAACTTGTTTCTGTACTACTCACATGCTTTTTAACAGAATGTAAAATTTTCTGGTGCTCATAGCCATTCAAGATGTTCCTCAATTGCGACACAAAATCCTTGGTTTTGCTTCATACTTTTGGCTTCTTCTGAATTCTGAGCATTTTCGGGAGTGCGAGTTTCCGATCCAATATTTTTGTTTCATAACCATCAAAGCAATGGTAGCAATTTAATTCCTAAAGTTTTATTGCTTTGCCTTCTCTTGTTTGGCATCAATTTCCAGTTGTAGATTGACTAATAATTCATACAGTTTTTAGGCCTATATACCTGATCATTCACCTTCCATTAGCTGGCAGAGGTTTGTCGCCGGCTTCAACCCAGTCCTGCCGTCACTTTATTGGTTTCTCCGGATAGGTTGCTAACTAATGATAGCATAAAAGGACAAATAGAAAAGCGTGTCACTCTAAATTCTAGCGATTGCGCTCAGCAAAGATCTAAGACAAAAGATAATTCTCAACACAACAATGAGTCCGCAGAGTTGTTTTATAGCTTGGAAATTTCATTCAGGGAACTTTCTCAGCGAGAAAATAAGTGATTGTAATTTTGATTACGCGGGAAATACTCTTAATCCGCTTATACATGTATTAAAAAAATTAGCAATATTTAGTCGTATTATTCATCATTTTTCCCAATTAAGTAATGTGTTACTGACACATTTGAAACCTGCATAAATCTAAATAATAATAATTCCAACGGCAAAAAGTCGTTAATTAATATTATTTTCAACGTTATGCCAATAAACTGAAAACCATATCAGTATGAATAGAGTTTCGATTTTAAATATTGAAAATGTAATCTTCAATAATGAAATAATTAAATCAATTCAAACCAAGGATAAAAAAATGAGAATGAATGCAATGTAAGCGTCTGAGTATTATTCGCCTGAATTGTGCTATAAGGGAGGGAGTGAAAAGACTCCCTCCCTAGAGAGAGAGAGAGAGAGAGAGAGAAAAGAAGAGAAGACAGAGTTGGGCAGAGAGACAAAAGGAATCGAAAAAAGACAATTCAAGCCAAAAAGGTTGCAGAGGGAAACATATTGACTATTGTTTCAGTATCGCTGCAAACCGTCCGGAAATAAACTTTCATAAGTAACGATGGTAGCGGACAAGTGGTGTTGTATCCTTTGACATTTATTTATAAAATGGAAAAATTCAGACAATCACACCCTCCATGCAAGCGTTGTTCATATAGTCTCGATGATATTCGTATCCTTTCCACCACACTATATCTGTGTTTGTGGAAATGAATTCATGTTATACGGTTCGCCGCAAATCGAAAGCCTTAATATAAAATTTATTAATTTATCGGAATAAAGTGAACAATATAAAGATATCGATCTTGGAAGGGAAAAAATTGCATTTGAAATAATTATAACATTGCATATTCCATGATTCGTTACACGGTCAAAGGTCAATATCGATGTGTGTTATTATTTCCGAAGAAACCCAACGCAGTGCCGTAGTAGATAGAGTAGTAGGTGTAGCTGTAGTAGAAGCAGTAGTAGTAGTAGAAGGCGTAGTAGTAGTAGTGGTAGTAGTAGTAATAGTAATAGTAGTAGTTGTTGTTATTGTTGTTGTTGTTGTTGATGTTGTTTGAATCTGCGTCAAGCCACCGGTCGGAAGGGTCACTATTTTACAAACTGCACTCACTCAATGTCCGAAAAAATCAATCCTTAGACACCAAAAACTTGATTTCTGGTCAGAAGAACTTTCGCATTGACAAAATATAGGTTCCACGAAACGATAACGATGGGTCTACGCTGGCTTTGTACATAGTCTTAAAAATTATTTGACGTTTAACGCTGTTTTGACATTTTTGAAGTTGGTAGGAAGAGTGTGTGAAGCTTTTTTCGTTTGACAAACTGGCTTTTAAGCCAAAAATTACGTTTAGATATTGCAGAAAATCATCGCATTACAAATTTATAAGAAATAGAGAAGGGGAAATTGAGGAAAAGTGGAAAAAAGTAGGGAATTGGGAGAATCTGTTCCTATTCTTAAGTCGTAAATTCCGTATTGAAGCGAACGGAAACTTCTGTCGTCTACGTGTTCATCAATCCGAAGAAGTATTTTTTTGGTAAGCTATACCTTTGATTGTTAAAAAAACATAAATACATTAAATCAAATTATCTATTAGATTCGAGGTTTGATAATAAAGGAAGACACATCAATGTGACATGCTTTATCACCCTAAATTGAACTCAATCACACTAAGATTTAATGTGACGAGCGAAGCGTTTCGCTCCTTAGAATTTCTATCAAGAACTTCCCGAAAATCTATATATTATTTAGCAATCTAAAGTTCATAACAGCCAACTAGAAGGTAATAAAGAGTACAAACTTACAACTGCAAAGGGTTTTTCAGCATAGTCCTCCTTGCCTTCGTTCATGCCCACTGCTAATTTCTATTTATAGATGTAAGAGTAAATAGCAAGACTACAGAAAGCACGATTTTTAAAACTGTTTCCAGTACAGAGCCTTAAAGGATAATAAGATAGGAATACCATAAACAAAACCGGCCAAAATGCCAATAGACCCTTTTTTCTTCATCGGTGATGATGCTTTAGCCTTGGATGCGCACCCTATGAAACCTTTCAACGCAAAGTTGCACAAGTATTAGCAGAAGAAGTATTGAATTATCGATTTGACGTGTCAAATGACGGTCAAAACGGTTTTTGGACGTCTTGCCAATAAGTTTCGAATTTTTCATTCAACTACTTATCACGCTGCGATAATCCAAACGTTTCCGAAGTACTGTGATGTCTTTTAAAAATTCCATGTCATTGAAGTAAAATAAATTGGATTTATAACATTGCCACTGGCTCCTGATTTTTTTGATACGTCAAATCTATTTTAATTCTGTATATATGCAGCGCTCATTACTTTCAACTTTCTCTAACGGTGTCCACTGTTGCCTGAAATTCATGAAGTAACTTCTTCTTGACGTCGATTCGTTTAAAATATTTCAAACTCATATTCATACGCACTCTCGTTCGCGATAATAATAAATTCATTTTATTATCTCACTCTTTGCAAGTTTGTATTCCGCCATTTTGCTTCGGCAAATGTCGAATAACTGTCCTGAAAAGAGTTAGCTCAAATATCTCCAAAATAGTTCTGCCAGAGCTCTCTAGTTATCATTGATGGCAAGATTTTTAAGTCTACACGAGACATTCCACAGACAGAACATATGTTGTGGCAGCATAAAAAGTTTGTCTAGATGTTGCACTTACCCAAATCGATCCCACAATATACAAATCACACACATTGAATTCATACAAACAAAGTAGACATAATTATTTTGAATTAAAGTTTGTAAACAAAGTAGGCATTGATATTTTGAATTGAATTAAAGTAAACAAAGTGGGCATTGATATTTTGAATTAAATTAAACCAAGAAGGCAATGAGTGATAAAAATAGTAGTGAAATTGTCTTAAAGAGGGGATTTATTTTTTTCGCGTCAAAAGGTACGGACAAGCCTCTGTTCCCTATCACCCAATGTGCGGCTGCATTGGGGTGCCTTTTTGAATACCGGTCCACGTATACAATATAAATTGTATACCGTGAATATAAGAAATATAAATTAATCAAGTTGGTGTAATTAAATGAAACAAGAGTTTTATTTATCTCTCCGTCTAAGAAACATAAATTCCAGGCCCTAGGTTAGCTACATTCATCCAAAAATTTATGTTTTTTTTATCCAACTCAGAATTTCGTTTTTCTATCCAATTCTTGTTAGACTTGTTAGAAATAGATGTAGCTCATTATCCTTGTTTTAGGAGTTTTGTATTAACTAGTTTTAAGTATATTTTTGAGGAAGTATTATAGTTTCAGTACAAAATAATATTCCCAGTCGAAGGAATACGATTCTCATTAGATTTATGCCATAATGTGTGAATCCTTCGAGTGTGTTGAGCAGTACGGTGGAACAATTTCAGCAGGAAATTATCAAATTTCTCGTATATGAGATCAAATATTTCATTACTTTTGCTGAACTTTATCGTCAACTCAGTCTTGCTTTCACCATGCATAAACGTGTAATGATGCCTTTTTTTCGCGCGCAACATTAAAACGCCTTGCAATGCGTTATTCCCGAAATGATTTTCTGATTTATGAAACGCTCATCAATGAATCACATTCCAAGATGAATGTTTCGCATATGATTATGACATATGAATGAATATCCCATCTGCTGTAAAACGTATCACCATCAATCTAGAAAATTTAATTCAGGATATCTGCCCACATTGTAACCACCATTAAAATTTATTTCGACCCTTCCTTCGCTCGACGTTATCTATTTGAATAAATTTCCGTGCACTTAACCGCGCTTTTCCGCCGAAATGATTGTTTATGTTGTACTTACGCGAAAATTGCGCGGCCGAATTTATTCAAAAATGCCAAACAATAACAATTTCAAAATCAAGTCGGTGTTGAATGTTATTCCAAACACAAAAGCCTTCAAATCTATTCATTATCTACACATGATTGAACGAATGCGCGTTTATCTGTAGATGTTTGGCTTTGGATTCGCAGAAATTTAAGCTCAGGCTGAATTTCGAGAAGTGACGAAGTGTGTAAGGATATCATGGTGTTATTTGTGCTAGAAAAGTTGAAGATTTTATAGCCCTACAGCAGGCATATGCTCATAAAGTTCAAAATGATGGGCAGGACTTTTCGAGATTAGGATAAATAATGGAGTATGTTCGAGCAATGTTAATACGTGATAAACAGTTTAAAGGGAGGTCTAGACTGCAATAAACTCGAAGTTTTTCTAGGTTATTTTTGAATTGATAATCAGGTTGTATGCGTGACATTATTCGTTGATGTAACTTCGGTGCAACGTAAGTTTAACATCTATCACCAAGGTCAATTTGCATTGCAAGGAGTTATAGCAAACTTTGTCAATTAGCAGAAACCAAAACTAAAAGCTTCCAGTGAATGCAGTTGAATTTAGACAACAGGAGGAAAGCTGGGCATCAGTTGAAAGGAGTCTTCGCAATAGGCAATCTAAGTCCGACAGACGCGAACTGATACGCTGAAAGGAAGAAGCACATACCTCTTTAGCAGACTAATCAACTAGGAAGGCAGGTCGCGTTACCAAGGGACCACCGGAATCAAGGACACCTCTCTTGCATCAACACAACAAATCGTTGTACAGTGTCAGTAATCCTGGAAATAATGTTCATGTACACGCAAAGCTTAACTTCGATGTAAGCCATCATTTATCCGAAGCTTATAATAGATTTAGAACTTCTTTGAGCTGAATTTCATCATAAACTAACTCTTAATTACTACAAAATGAAACGGTAAAGGTTTTAATGGCTGCCCAACAACACTTTTATCTGGGTCGTAACAAGATATTGTCAATCATACAAGACGATATAATTTATGGTGCTCGTGATAATGACAATATAACAACGCATCAAAGTTAGGGTAAACCAAAGCCACAGTATACCCGGGAATATTAATACGAATACATCCCCGCAGCGTTTCCTTCGGTCAGGACATCATGTTTACTCTAAGCCCCCCAGAGATTACCGCCGGAGCAGCACTTGAGCAGCATCATCCAGGTGCACACCTTTCTGGCCTTTCTCTACCATTACCGTCTCTAACATTCTTTGTCCTTGCAAGAGATATTGCAATAATGCAAATTAAAGTTTAGCTGGGGGCAATAAAGTGTTACCCAACGCTAAATGATACCGCCCTTACTTTGTCCTGTTGAATGTCATTTGCTCGTGTAATGGAGTTCGAGTGCTGTCCTGGGGAGATATTTCGGAATAGTTTGTCTTAAGTTATAATTCACAAATACCAACAAAGATATTGCATTCCACCTTGCCTTGTCGTGTGAGGCAGAGAACTATTCGATCCGTGGGCATGGGTACAAACAGTTTGTACTAAGAAATAAGACGACTTTAATCTATTTGATCCTGATCTACATCGTCCGTTTGGCTTGCGAAATTTTCATTTTGATATTGTACTGGTGTTCATCGATGACCTGAAAAGAAATGTGAAACTTTTCATCGTTGCACGCCGTACATATTTTGTCATAGTTGTTGCATGTCTGTACGTTTTGTGTTTTTACGTACACACAGTACTTTGAAATAGTCCTTGCCTTGTCGTACACATTCCTTGAACCTTTTTCAAAAGAATTAATTTCCCCAAACGATAGGAGCTTGCCTTGACAAGTATGCGAATTGCAATTTCAATATGCACAGCGGATCTAACCAGCATTCCGAGTATTCATGTGATAACGTATCCTGCCTTGATGCTTGAAAGGAACAAGTGTAGAAAATCCATATTGAATTTATTGCTGTTTCGGAATTTCGGAATATGGGGGTTATATGTACAACTGACTCACTGTACGAAGTTTATAAGGACTTATGTTCTCACAGGGAGAGATAGCCAATGATGGATTAGACGAAAATATGCAAGTTTATGGACCAATGTTTGTTTGCGTGTGAAAAGGGACGGCCAACTGGATACAGAAATTACAATGCCAATCTTTAATATTCAGATATTAAGTGTATGCGTGTATGCATGTGAAAAATTGGCTTGAAGTTGGAATGCAATGAAAGAGTTGCACGATACCCTGAAGGGCAAAATGAATGATTTTTGGCCGAATTTCCTTGTAATCCAATTAAATTTTCCTGAGACACTTTCAAAAACTTGCAAACTCTAGTTTTGTGTTAGTTTTATGTAGTCCTGTTATTGTGTCTCTTTTCTCCTTAACATGCCACTTTATGTTTTCGGCTGGGATTTTTGAGACCATCCTACGTTTTTGTTGAAGACGGAGCCATACCGTACGTAGATGCAGCACCAAGCCTCTCGGGTGGCTTGTCTTAGAAAGAGATAGAAGATCTTTGGATTGGTCGATTTTATAGGTAGATTTTTATTTGTACTTATTTGTACTTACGTATTTATTTGGTTCAACGCAGAAGCTATGAGAGGGGTGTTCTCATTTCAAGCAAAAGTAATAGAAAATTCAACAAATCGAATGATATCTACACCTAATTAGATCAAACACCGTTTGATAGATAGATTTATAGAGAGTTTGTTTGAAGTGTTAATGCTATACGTCATTACCCAATGATTAAATTCTCCTCTGATCATAATAGAACAAATGAGTATGGAATGTATTTTCGAAAAATCGGAGTTTGAACTGTATGAAAGGCATTTATGACTGGACTAGGGAAACATTAAAAATTATCCAAATCATCAGCCAAATATGTAAAAAATTTACATATCGGGACGGTGCACTTGTGAAAATTCACTTGCATACTAAAAAAAGCATAGCATTCATTACCTTTTGAATATTCCATTTTCTCGCACGCTGATAGCGAGGGCGGGCATTAAATTCTTTTTTTTTGTTGTAAAGATTGCTTGCGTTTTGTCAGTGTCAGTGTCTGTTTTTAAATTATTCAAATATCCCCGGATCATATCAATAGATCTTTGCAGTTTTAAAGTGATGACTCCTGCTTGTCATCAACACATAAAGCTGGTTGCACATTGGTTGTCAGACGAAGCTTATTCGCTACAAAAAGGCTATAAAGAATTGGGGATATAGGTCATCCTTGTGGAACTCCAACTTGAATCGTTCGCAGGTCGTCAACGTTCGAAATAGACAGGGGTTGTCTATTTTGATATAAATTGTGCTGCTATAAATAAATGAGTAAGTGATTTGTGTGATAAGTTTAGCAAGAGATTTTTAGAACATGGATTTTCTAATTAAGTTCAGCATGCGAGACATTGTCATCTAGCTATGTCAAACATTATTAAGTCATTTGGATTCCTGCGGTGTATCCCATAACAGATGTCTAAGATCAGCATTCTAAGCTGGAGTTCGGCAGAGCCTGCCGCTCAAAAGTCATATTGTGCATCAGGCAGTGGTCTTATATTCGCATCGTTGCACACGCAATACTGTCAAATTTTTTCACTTAATTTTTAGTAGATGACTAAACTGAAAAGACAACCAATAAGAGTCCAAAAAGTCCATAAATGCGAATGAAATTCACTAAAATTTTATGTCAAGCAATCCAAAAAAAAAACCTTGAAAAAGTACAAATCTTGAGGCCATTGTGTTTGTGACAGTGCAAACTTCTGGCACCAAAGAATGACGGGCTTTTCATTCAGGCAATTGAGTGTTTTCCGTTTTTCTGCTAAATTCAATAAAGCTGAGATAAGACTAATGGGGCTTCGAATTGAATTCAGTTTGGTTTTCCCAGTTAAATCTCTGTCTGGTTTTGTGAAGACTATGTTGAGTGCTATTTTTCAGTCTTCTGGGTATTGTTGAAAGTGGAAAATGGCATTGATAATGTTCCTATGTTCGGAAAGCCATGTTAACATTGTGCTGTCAGTGTATTGTACCCTAGTACTTTATTTTTCTGTAGTCCTTGTATTACGTCTTTGGTCTCTGTTAGTTCTCGTGACCGTATCACGTCTCCCTTATCGGTTCTTGGGCGCAATATACTCCCTACTAAATTTCCCACCAGAGCTTCGTATATAAGGTACTCTCCTTCAGCAACATTTTCTCGAAATTGTATCTCTACAGCGTCTAGAAAGGCTTCAGCTTGTCCTTGTTGGGGTCCGTTGGCACCATAAATGGGTGGCACAAGTGCTTTATTTTTCATTTTAACATGTTTGGTCAGCCTCCAGAAAGGCAAATCTCTTGGCTCTAAACTTTGCTCGTAACTCTCCGATTGATGGTTGTTAAATTTATCGATATACGATCTCGTTTTTGGTTTGTTAGCTGGTTTGCTTTCGTTCGCAATCAAGGACAACCCGTGCTGCAAGCTCTTCGCCGAATTTAGTTCTTATTCCTTATCAGTAATTTGATTTCTTGAGAGTGTTCATAGGAGTGACATACTTCTGCCAAAACTTTTGCATCCTTATCTGCCTGTTTTATTTTGACTGATAATTTATCGATTATCTGGTTTATATTTTTGGCTGTATTAAAATCTTAGGTGAAATTTTCATTCCGGGTGCTTACAAAATTTGTTTTCTTCTTCACTTTCAGAGGCTCATCTATGAAGATGTCCTCTACCAGGAATCGAAATGGTCTATGATCTGGCGAAAGCTCCTCAAAGAGCGCATGATTTGAAAGAAAATACGGGATATTGTTAAGTTGTATATGATGCATGCATTATACATGAATGTGACGTCTCTTCAGGGTGGTTTGTGATGGATCAGTTTAGCTCTGTCTGAACTTAATTGCTCCTCACAGCAACCCAGCCTCTGTAATATGAATGGAAAACCTCTGCTATTATCTCTAGTAAGGATGTTTTAGTGAAAGCAGTTACTCCGGTCTAGTTCGAACAAAGGATTCTTCACGGGATTGTTAAAGAAACCATCATCAACTCGAAGAAACTCGTTTGTACTCTGATTGTCAGATTGCAGTTTCCATTCGTTGCAACAGTGGCGTGTTGATTTAGATGTGTTTCATATTTTTCCTGACTAGGAAGGGTCTTCATTCTCCCCTATCAGTCAATCTGTCGCTTCTGAACATATTGCAGTTGGGTAGGTTGTACCGTGTTCCTGGATCAGAAACACGAGGAATCCGATATCAAGGATAAATTGCCTGATTTCTCCAAATTTTTCTTTCAAGGACTCGTTTTCCATGTAAGGCGTGAAACTTAATTTACTGCCATTTTTGTTTTTTGGGCGAGAATATTATTCAGCATGGTGCTCATCATGGTTAGCATCAATTCGTCAACTAATTTTGCATTTTGCCCATGAATTGATCAATTTTTGGTGCCATGTTTTTTGGAGTTTTTGTTGTGTTTTGGTGATTTTTTCGTTATGTTGGTTTTGTTGCGTTTGACGGTGGTTGGTTCAGCGCTTCAAATTGTGCAAACGACTTCCTTTTGTTTAAAGACTATATGCCCAACCTGTGAAGCTTCCGGGATATGTTCCTCTGCAGATGTGTGTGGTTTTGTGCAGAAGATGTGCAGTTCAGGTGTGGTTTTCACTCGGAGAAGTGATCTTGCTTGCGGGCTGCAATCTCGTTCTGGGAGTCCAGACTCGAAATTCATCCATTTCGTGGCCTTGGAGCTTCTATCTGGCAGACTGGATGACATATGGTTGACGTGTTGTAATTATGGGTCTCTTCCTTTGTGAGAAGGACCTGTGCTGATTGTACTTTAAGGAAATGTTTCTGCATTGGAAAGAAGTCTTGTTGTGGATCAAGCTACGATATGGCTCGTGGAATTGTGGAAGCATGACCGAGTTTGATGTCTTCGACCTCCAGCAGAAAAAGTTATCTCCCAAAAACAGAAGGGTAATATCGTTCCGATTAAAAAAGCAAAACAGAAATCATATTGTTTATAAACATCCTAGAATTCTCTGTAACAAAAGATGTATATTAACCTCTTCGGAACAAAAACCATCATGTAACTTACCACCTATTTTAAATAAAAGAATTTGTATTGGAAATCCGGGCATTAGTTCGGTTATTCATTTTAATCGATTGCATGAGCCATCAAGGGCTGAACAGGTCAATTCTCAATTAGATAAAACTAGAAATTAGATATGTCCTGCTTGTAATTTTCTACCGTTACAGAGTTTTCTTTTCTTTTCCAAATCACTGTCGTCTGTTTTTAAAACTGCCCAATTTCATAACGACCAAACCAAAACATCCTTGAAACGTGTGCGTGCTGGATATACTGGAAAATCTAAGTGTGTATACTGGAAAATCTACAAAATTCATGGAAATTATGCACCATGTTTCCTAAATAGAGATTCAAAGGTCAATTCTATTTCTAACACAAAAATTCACTTAGGCAACTTCAAAGAAATAATTTAAATGATCCAATTTGATGTTCTTCACAGTCAGCGAGGATAAGAAAGAAATTTTTCTTTTTTTGTGATATCTAGAAAATCCAATTTTATGCTTAAATCGAATATGTCAAACAAGCAATGGCATATACAGTGGACAAAAGTTTAACATGCGAAGAATTTTCATGCAACATTAGCGACGTTTCATTTTGAAGAGCGAATTGAAAATCAATTTTTGTAATCGTAGAAAGCATTATAAACGTGAAGATACGCATGAAAGCGTCCTTTGGACGATCTTAAACAAATTATAAGATGAAAATTCGGTATTGCCCATGTTCAATCAATATTTTTGTTGCTAAGATAAAAAAAATAAGAAATAATGAACAGCAAAAAAAAAATTTAAATTAAAAACTTGCACCAAATTTTGAAAATCCGATAAAACGTTGCCCGTTTTTTTTGAAAATTTAATTTACTAGCGATATTAGAAAAACCGGAATTTATTTACTCTGTCGGATTCCTTTCAATTATTTACGGGCTCATACAAAGCCAGCAATACTTTCTCAATAACTTTGCCTTGAGAAATATCCTTGAAACTCCTTGTTTCCTTGAAAGAAGAAAGTTCAAGAAAATGCGGAAACGATTCCATCAGGAAGTGGGCAAAGGAGCAGGAAATCGAACGACTTCTATGGCGGCAATAATGCCACTTACATAAGCCAGAACGAGTATGTCTATTTGAGTAAGTGTTTGTTTATGAAACGAATCCTGTCATGCATCGTATGTGTTGCCGACACAATCTTGACGCTGTATAAGTTCCCGAAACGTGTAATGCAAACGTTCCAAATGGAATTAAATCCCAAGGCAAATTAATTTATCTGCTCATCCGTTAAAGATACATTCATACCAATATGTCGCGCTTAAGTATATCCATCCGCCGCATCACAGAAACACTGTCGAACTATTCTTTATTGTCAATGTTGCTTCGGCACAATTCGTTTTTCGTCCTTGTTTCCCGCTTCGCTCTATGCCCAAAACTCAAGAGTGTTGTTAGTGATGAAACACAAAAACATCATCTGCTCAGACATTTCCTAAAGTTTGTTAAAGTCGATCATTCGTTCGGAGCAGGATCCATGTTAAGGAGAATTTAATGTATGACTCAGCAGAAAAGCAAA
The DNA here is from genome assembly GCA_954870665.1 of Stratiomys singularior. Taxonomy (NCBI): domain Eukaryota; kingdom Metazoa; phylum Arthropoda; class Insecta; order Diptera; family Stratiomyidae; genus Stratiomys; species Stratiomys singularior. The sequence continues at coordinate 7,944,872 of OX940877.1, forward strand.
GCGGAACATCACAAGCGAATTCAGGACGAGATGTGCGAGTGTATGTGAATGGTATCGGCTGATTGCTATGCCGAATGAATGAATGAAATGAAAGGTTAGGACTAGGACGGTGACTTATGGGATCATTGAATTTATTTATTTATTTATTTGTCGATTCGGCTCGGTTTCGTAGGAAGGGATATTAAAGTAAGTTAGTTGATTGAGGTTATAGCTTTTGGAATCATTTTTCAATGTAAACTTATACGGGAACGATATTGGATGGGATTTGTTGGCGGAAAAATAAATGAATTCATCGGGAAATATCAGACTTTCTCGAATAATTATTTTAGGGTGGACGACCATGAAATTCATGGCTCTGAATTAATGGTCAAAAAGTTATTGCAAAAGTTGTGTTCGTCAGGAAGATGGGGGGATTACAAAAAAGTTATGATTTCATGGATTTACGCAACTTTGAATATACGAATGTGCTCTTGTGTCTGTAAATATTAAAAAAGGAGGATTCTTACTCTGTTTTGTTGCATTTATGCATCTTTGTTCACATGTAATCATCAACTCATTTTGAAAGATAAAGGATAGATGCCATGACTTTCTTGGGTTTTAACAGACATAGCTGAATAAAGTTTTGAACAGTCAAAATGGTTAGATCTTTTATTAAATTGGTGGCATATCATCAGGAAGGCATAAGTCATCATGTCATCAGGAAGGAAGGATATAGGAAGGACAGTTTGTAAACATTGAACACTCGTTCTCCATTATGCATAAGAGCTTTAATCTAACAACAACAGACAAAATTCTCTCAAGGAAAGAAGAAAATGGACCTGGCTGTATTAAATATGAAATGTGTGATGCATTTGCAAAAAAAAAAATAATAAAATAAATATTAGGGCAACCGTGTTATGTATTTTCAAAAACAAAAATAGATAATAATTAGTAATTGTAATGATATAATTGTCGCAACTAATAGGTCGCACCTGCAGCGATAAAAAAGGAACAAGGTTGAATAGATACGGTTTCTTGAGAATACAAAGGCCGCATAATAGCGGCCGAAGGTGGTTACTTTTCACCATCTAGCTCACCGCGCGGGCGTGGGGGTTTTAGGGTATTACTTAAGCCCTTATCCTTCCATGTCACATACACACACACACACACACAGAAGGAGCTTACTCTTTCATATTAGACAAAATAAATAAATAAATAGAAATAATCAAATGAAAGCAAGTTAAAATAAAATATTTAATTTACATAAATTGAGCTGCGCTAATTCTGATAACTTCTGCTTGATTTCAGGACTTCACTTGAGCGAATGAATTCTACTGTGGTGATTCTGATCAGCTCTGCTTGACTTTGGAACTTTACTTTCTTCTGCTGCGCTAATTCTGAACACCTCTGCTTCCTCCAACACGAATCTCCACCTCAGCTTGGTTTCGGGACTTCAATGAATTCCACTGCGCTACCTCTGGCCACCTGTGCTTCACTTCAGGACTTCAAAGAATTTTCCTGACCACCTCTGCTGCCTGCTTACTATCTTCTTGGCATCGATCTTAATCAAAATGATCTCTTGGGCTTTAAAATTCAAAGATTTTGCGACTCGAGGACTTCTGGGGCTAAACACTTCACACAGCCGCTAATACTTTTTGATTTTATTATTATAATACTTTTTGATTTGATTTGATTTGATTTTATTTGACTTTATTATCATCAATCAAACGCTTTATTCACAATTTCTCGCTCTCCAAAACTTGACACACAATTTCCATCATCCTCAATACTTAAGTCGCAATTTCTATATCTCTACTCAACATTTTACTATCCCTCTTATAGCGATATGTTCGCAACAAACAAGTGAATCATATCAATGGAAAATTTCTTCCCAAAAGCGTTCCAAGAAATTTTTTCTACCGCGAATCTTATTTTTCTGCGACTTTTTTTTGCTGACACGTTTTTTAGTGACTTTTTTTATTTTTTATTTGCTTGTTAGAAATATTATTTAACTTAATATTGCTTAATACCTAAATCTAGTTAGAAATGTTTGTATTTTAATTTTACTCTTGGTTCTATTTTATCTTGTATGATTTTGTTTCACCTTAAAAATATGAGTACAAATTAAAAACTTAACCAAAATAATTTATTGTTATTTTCATAATTAATTGTTATTTTATTTATTTATTTATTTATGTATATATATATATATATTTTGTTTGTTTTTATGTCGCCTACACATCGGAATACGTAACAAATGATAAAATCCCTTTCTCAGTTTGGACCAGGACAGCATGTTCCTGTGGCGTTGAACATTTGCAATCATTCATTTACAACTTCTTTATCTTCAAAAATTATTTGATTTCGAAATATTCAAAATACAAACGTCTAATCACGCGATTAGCCCAAACAATAAAACATGATAATGATTCTCTGAGCATCAATAGGCAATTCATGAGCCACTTTAGAGTTTACTCCAGTCTAACACCTCCAAAAATGTACTTTGACCAGAATCGACTTCCACCTACTCCAATGTTCATGCCCCAAGTGTGTGCCACAAACCACACCAACGTAAAGGCTTAAGATTTTAAGTCAGTTGAACTTTAGTGGTGTTCAAATGAAGACTTTTCGCCCGAAATTCTTCATGTTGTTTTCTGAGAATATTCGAATTTCTGATAACTACATCGAATTGACGGATTCGGACTTTTCCGCTCATTCTTACAGCTATTTACTGACAGCTGCGATATGATCGTTTCACGTTTATTTGAACGCACACAGAGTTTGACACGTCTGCGATTGAACCAGTTCATTCAAATGTGTCGATGAGGTGATACAGCGTTCTTCCATACATTTTTCTCAAGCACAGTACGTCCGTCGAACTGAAGACCCATTTCGATGATAAATTCTAATATAATTCTAATAAATTCTAAAATCTAGCGATTCTTGAATGTTAAATAGAATTGAGCACAGCAATCAAACATAGAATTTGATTCTTTTCACTCATATCACGGTTGTCACAGCTGAAAGTTCTGACGTCAGCGAAGGTAAATTTTTGAGTTATGGACGCGTCGTGTTAACGCCATGCTAGAGTGAATTTGAGACCTTAGCCTAGTTGATTCATCGCTTTAAAGGTATAAATTAAAGTATGTATAACTGCTTTACTTTTAAACACAGCTTTGATATTGCTACAGGGTAATCAAAGTGACGCTGAACTGATATTTAAATGAACGAGTCATAGCTGTCAAGTTTTAACTGGTAACGTTAACAATTTTTAAAATATATTGAAGCTACGTGGTCTTAACCTTTTTCTAAATTGATTTGATTTCAATAAAGCAAATACGACCAAAAAAAGGGGGCTCACCACAAGGAGAAAAACGCTCAATAAATAAAAAGAACGCCACATGCAGCATGTGGTTCATGAAGGTAACGAGAGCTGAGCTCAATGGAAGCATGCTCGAATTGATTTCTATCCATCTCGACTATTGACCAAGGACGAACATTTGTACGGTCTTTGCTGTCTAAAATAAAAAATTCATAGATCTTGATAGCATATTTGGTGAAAAAGACAATAAATTGTGCCTAACACATCCACAGCATTCTTCATACGATTCATGCTCCTTGATGAAAGAGGAGAAGTTTTTTCAAACTAGTGTCAGTCCTTTTCGATGGAAGGGTTTCTCGATAATCTTTCCGATGTTAGGGGAACTCCTACTGTGGCTTGTAAAACAAAGAAAAATTCGGCTGCGTCCAAAATAGTCTGACAAATGGATGGAGCCTGAGTCCGCATATTGATAGTTCATAGTCTGGAAGTTTTGTGCTGCTCAGTTCTTTGTTCCTTCCATAAACAGACGTCAACTTTCGATTCTAAGAAAAGATAAAAGATAGAGAGAAAAAGAAAATTTAGTTTGCTTATTTTTATTGTTTTTTTTTTTTCAAATAAGCATTTTATGTTTGCTGTTTACATGCAGAAATCTGATCAGAAATCATGACCTAATTATTTGTCCGGGCGGTTAAGATATTTACACAATTAAATTTAATTTTAAAAAATAACGATATAAAGAATATGAAAATAATTTCACGATAAATATGAACCAAATCTTTGTGATTTAAAGGAAATTCTCGACTATGCTCGCGTCTATCCTTCTTTAAATCCTTCACAAACTTCAGAGACAGAGTGGAAAGAGTTCTTGTTTTCCTTCGAATTCTTGAAGTCAGATCTCCTATTAACATATGTGTGATGAAAAACAACTTTCCCTTTCTTTTTAATCAAACAAAACTCCATGAGACACTATCAATCTGAGCCAGAGACAACAATGAAATAAAACAAACTCTTAATCGCAATCTGATGCCACCCACGCGTAACGTGTCTTCTACATAAACAGACACTTTTGCCTCACCCTATTGAAATATTTCAATACAAAAGGAGCGAGAGAGAGGGAGACAGTGAGACAGAGAGAGAGAGACAGACGTTCGTTTTAACATAGAACACATGAAAGAGAAATCTTTGTCGCCACTATTCAGGATTATTCGAATTGTCCTAGGCATTTTTTCCTGATATTTTCTTGTCTTTCTTCGTGTTGTATAACTTTTGCATTGTTTGGGGGCATTCGAGATTCCTTGTTTTGTCGTTGTCTTTTTCTCCTCCTCCGCCTCCTTCTCGGCGTGTTTTTTTGAAGGAACTTGTATAAAGATATAGCGATTCTTGGAAAACAACTGAGAAAGAATGGGAATTTTCTGATATATTGTTGTCGAAAGGACATTCCACTTGCTCGCAACTGTATGAAAATTGTTTTGGTGGATTCGAAATAAAATTTTGATAATCTTGGCTTCTGCATAATCCCATCCATTCAGTGGATTGTCTTGCAATTTTCCTCCATGCATGAATGAAGTGGAATATGTAGTTTGAAAATATAAACTTGAGGCGGAGATAACAAAGATGGACGCCGTAGTAATCGGAGCAAAATTGAAATTTAAAATGAAATAAATCGACTGCCTTTTACCCTAATTGGTTCGATACTGAAGCGTCTCTATTTTTACTTTGGAATAAGGAAAATGCCCACTGAAACACAATACAAACAACGTCCATGTTTGCCTAAAAAGCAAAGATTTATGCTTACTTTTTTTTAAAAAGAAGCTTCCCGCGTGTATTCTTACAGGATTTATCGATGTGAGTAAATCCCTTGAAAGCTTCGTTTTCATCTTTTAGTTTTCCTATTGTTTGTATCGCTTTGGCATTTCAAAGTAGGGGCTCAAATAACAGACTAAAGTCAACCGCACACATTCTGAATATTCGATCCGAACAATTTTCATCCTTATTGGACTGTCGTCTTGAGCTAAGAAATGCAAACGAGGTTGAATCCTGCAGATACCTGTCAGATTTCGTATGAATTCACGTCAACTTCTGATGCTTAGTGCTTCAAACGCTTGGTTCGCGGTATATGTGAAATTCCCAGGACCCATGTGCAATTCTTGCATTCAACATGTTCGTCCTCTTGTCTCCTTTCCAATGCATTTCTTTATGATATGAACACATTCCTATAATACAATGGAAAAGAAATCGATGTCAGATCAGTTTTCAAAGTGTGCGGTTGGCCTAATGCATTGCTTTTATGCTTTGTCAAAATCCAAAATCCTCCAATAGATAGATCAATCTTCTCGAACAGATAGAGATAGATTTATTTACTGTGTAAGCATTATTTATTGTTATAAACAGAAAACAGTTTTCCAAGTCGGAAAACGTGTAGAATTCAGATATTCAAGTTTCCATTGTGGCGAAGCCAGAAATTAGACAAAACAAAGTGAAAGCTTTGTTTGCTATTTTTGGAGATTGTAAGGACGTTTCGTGGATCGATTCGGAAGCAGTGTTGAAACAATAAAAATTTGTGGGCGTGAACTGTGTAGGTTGCAGTTTTTATATTTTCCCATTGCTCTGCAACTGCCAAAATGATTGAGTTACTGCCAGCTCCCAGTTAAAGCTACGATGGGAATACTTAATCGCCAATAAATTGTTTCATTATTTGGTGGCGCGTTCAAAACGTTTATGGCAGAATAAAAACTTCTTTTTATGTGGTGTCGATTTCTCATGCTGGGGAGAGGATATACAATAGTGCTTAACGCAATCATGCCGTAAACTGGGCCATAAATTTTGTTCATGCAGGATACATACATAAACATTTAATTTGTAGGCAATCGAGACGGTGCGAAGTTTTTTTGGTTGCTGAGACCCTTGTTGGAGTAGAAAATGAAAATAAATTGATGATAAGGTTCTTGGATAAATAGCAATAGTAAACTTGATAATAATTTCAAAATAGTTTTCCAAACCAAATTTAATCCAGACGAAAATCCAGCAAAACTTTCCCAGTTAGCGATGTTGCATTGTTTTCTCTTTTCGCAACACATAAGGACCAAACAAAGGTATAATCAGACTAAAACCATTAATTATTACATGTTGGTTAAGATTTTCGCAAAGGTTCAATTAATATTCCGCATGAATCCTTGAACAAGACTAACTTCGAACCGGAATGCTCATCAATCAGTCAGAAATCGTTGATGGCTGAAAGACATTAGGCTTTCAACCAGAAATATGGTTATTAATTACTTTCTTCGGGAGAAGACTTTAACAGTAAGAAAATGATTTGAAACTTTCGAGATTACTATTAGACGTTGTACCTTTGTGAAAAATAAATCAAGCAGCTTCCATACGGGAACGAAAATGCGTTCGTTGTGAAAGCCGAAACGAAGGCGATGCAAAGCGATTTTTCTCGCTCAAGAAAATTTCTTAGGTAAGAATCAAATCGCTTTTATCCCTAAAATAGAAATAATTGGTAGAATTGTCAAATTTTGGAAAGCACAAATAGGATTTTTTTTTCATTGTACATTAATTATTTTTATCGATGAAAATTTAATCCAACCTACGTGTAAAAATAATTAACGCAGCTGCACCTTTTTCCGAACGCACCCTTTACCGAACAAGCCTTTTTTCTTATATTGCTAACTTAAGTCAACTTCCGTTCGAGTCTTCTTCAAACTGTCAAAAAAATAAAACGCGTGGATCGCGGTGCTGTTCAGTATCATTTTGAAGTGAGAATAGGAGAATTTTAGATTTCATGCAATCATTTATTCGGGGCGAACGGAAATAAATATTTCGTTGTGCGGTTTCTGTTCTTTCGATCTGACGTCGGGTGCATATTTGATCGACAATCAAACCCCTTTGCTGCTGTTTTTCGCCGACGCCAGCAACCTTCGCCGTGTACACTAACAACAAAAGAATCGCAACAATAGCGGATCATTTGGACGAACCCCTCTCTCCTCCCTATTTTGAGGAGTGTGGAGCGTGAATTTTCACACCCTTCTCCCGTTCCCATTCTTTTTCTATTTGGCAGCTGTCTTTATGCCAAATTATCACCTCTTGTAAATGATCTTCACAAAGCATCCTGTTGCTAGGAATTATGATCAAACCTTTGAAAACTTATTTTGAGCTCACATGGTTAGTATCAGTTAACTATGGAAAGTTGAAGTTACAATGTCCATACAGGAGGACGGCTTGACAAAGGTGGCTGTTACACTCGCAGCCATGTCTTTTTTCGAGCCAATTTCCCTGAACATTATTTTGTGCAAAAGTCGCAATTTCACGGAGGAGAATAAGTCTTGCGGACGGTTTTACAATTCTAGAGGTAGATCATCTGGCCATATTTAATCAAAAATTATTTCTTTGCAAGACCATAAAGCAATCATTAATTTTTCAGGTGCTCGCTTGATAACATATCTCCATGTCAGTTTACTATCCAGGATTCTTCGCCTGGTTCATTAGTAAGTTGGCGCTCTATTTCTTGTAGCTGGAGAGACAGTAGCTCGTTTTTAGATCAGTTCTGCCTTATGCAAATTAACTCACAACATCTAAAATTCCACTCCACTCGATTTTCAAATAAAAAATGGAAATTCAAAATGTTTAGCTGTTTATTCCTTATAACATATAGAACTTGAGCCATAACCCTGGCATAGATCGCCTTGTTCCAACACGTGATTTCAATCAGAATTATACTTGATTTTGATTATTTCCTAGAATGTACCGTTCGCACTTAGATGGGTTCGTATTCTGAACCAGAATACAGATCCCTGTGCAAAAATGAGTCCTCCTTTTTTCCTTGGGTTCGGCACGATGACAAAATTGGCTACTGATAGCCTCGGAATGACGGACATCCCTCACAAATAACAATAAAACCAACAATATGTCCCTGTAGTTACCGTTTTTCTTATCTGCTTCTGAATTTCATTTCAAGAAACCGCGAGCATGACAATATTTTAGCCAGGATTTGAATTTGTCGGTTAGTATCAGGTTATGCTCTGGGATCAGATCCTTTAAAAAACGAAAATACAAGAAAAGCTGAAACAATTCATTTTTAAATTTACTTATTATATTCTGATTTTATTTTAATTCAATTTGTTGGCAAAACAATGAAAAGAAAAATAGCAAATAGTTATTTTCATGTTCGTTGAAAGGATCTCCGTTTTGCGCTTCTATTTCCTTGTATCGTACCCTTACGCGTTTTGATAGTGTGCCATCTTCGGTGTCTGGCTTCAGTCTCATTTTCGATCTTGAGCGTCCTTATTTAATGATCCGTCGTTCAGACAAGCAGGTAGGCGTTCTTTCATGCAGGTAGGGATTCTGTCATGCAGGTAGAGGTCGTTTTATGCTGGTAGGGGTCCTTTTATGCTGGTGGGAGAAAGGTTAGATTTTTCTCCTTTTAGGAAGTCCCTGAATTGTGGTATGCATTTCTTTTTCTGCTGTCTTTGTGGGGCAGAGCCTTTAATTTTTGTCAAGTTCTTTCATGCTGTCTGTAAACAAAGGGCATGATTATGTTCACATGTAGTAAATATTTTTCTGTTTATATTTAGCAAATATTGTTTATTTTATAATTCAGTGCGCCTTATGGTAAAAACGAGGTACTTTCTATTTGGAGTATTTCTCAGAGCTACTTTATTGCACAGACTGAATCCGTTTTACAGGCAATTAGAATATGGTCATTATTTCTTTTTAATTTTGTGAAAAACTCTTGCATATCCTTTGAAAACGGATACACGTCAAATATGTTTTCGACTAGTGTTGACGTCAAATGACGGATAATTTTGTTTACATTTTCTGTCGAACCCATCCATCTATGGTGTTAGTCGTCATTTCGTTAAAGATATTTTACAGGTCAAAGAAAGGATCTTTCGATGGCTATGACTACCTTCTCCATTGCCGTTCCTGCGGCGTTCGAATAATGTATCATGGATCGGTATCTGGATTTGGTATCTTTTTGTGACCTTACTCCATTCAATCTGACGATGTCAGCTGATGGGCCAATTGTTTTTGGAGTTTGCATGTCGCAAGGGGAAATTTCTGAAATTTTTTCTAAATTGAAAAAACAGAATTTCATAGATACCTACGCAAAATTGTAGAGGTGGATCTAGTCTTTAAACAGCACAACGAGTGTCTCAAAATGAAATCACTGAAACTTTACTGAGAAAGAAAACTCGGATTTTTTGCAAAATCCACAACGATGATAAACTGTCGAGTTTATGTAGCAGGTTTTAAGGAGGAAAGACCGCGAATAATCATGTCTCTTGTTCACAACACTTTTGGCCACCTCTTTCATTTTATACTGTGTAACCTAAATGATTCCTTCCAGCCTGACGACTTTTGCCATTCAAAAATTCTTATTGGCCAACATGACTGAGTTGCTTGTGGTCGATCCCGGAGGAATTTGGTTCTGTATCTCATCTTTCTAATAGGAAGTCACGGACGCTACTCTTTTGCAGCCAGGAAGTATCCTATGATATGGTTCTTCCGAAGTTATTTCACTCGTTCCTGGATCAGTATTAGTACATGGCACGGAGGAAGGAGCAATGATGAAGATAATTATTACAAGGCACAGAGCTTGATTTGACGGGTGGCAATTTCACGGTTCCATTTCTGTTGAAACTTGGCAGGTACTTCTTGAATTTTTCAAAATTTCCTCATACGCTTCGGAATTTTATTTTATTTTTTTATTTCCCGTCATTTCTGTTGAAATTCCTCAGCAACTTTTTGACACTTTTAAGGATTTCCTTTTACATCAGTGACGAATCAAGTTGGCTACTGCGCCTTGCAATGAAGACATTATTAAGACCCTCAGACAAGAAGTCTCTTAATTTTCTTTTATCATGTTTTTTGTGGCCTTTTAGATGGTTTTCAGACAGATTCTGTGCAGTCAAAGCCTTTTGACTTATGTATTAGGCGCTTCGCTTATCGTTTGAATTCGGTTTTTTTTATGTTATTTTCGGAAACATTTGAAAAAGACCAGAGAATGAACTTAAAACCAATAAAAAATGAAAATAAGAAAAACTTACAACCAAGCAAAGTTGCAAGACACCACCGTTTGAGAATGGCATAAAATACGAAACACCAGATCCTGAATAAGAAGAAGGAAGAATGAATACTGATGGTTTCACATTTTATTAGGCTACATTCTGAGTATGACTCTTGCGCTGGCCCTTAGTTCTGAACTTGTGTTTTAACTATTTAAAAGGGACATTCATTTATGAAAGTTTCTTCACAGACCAGATATATGAAATGATTTTGAAACATTTTTTTTGTAGAAAAACTAATTTCGTCACCCGCGATCTGTGGGGGTTCATTTAAAAATAATATTTAACAAGTTTCCCAAGAAGCCGCAATGTGTGTGCAAGCGCGTTTTTATTTGTTGAAACTTCAGGTATGTGTCGTCTCAGTTTTTGAAGGACTTCCTTTCTCATGTGATCATTAATTTACATTTCTAAGTTATGCTTTCAAATATAAATTTTTCAAAGCGATTAGATAGCATCGCGATCCAAGTCTCATTCAGAAAGTGCTTTGCCTGAAAATAAGTTCTCTTTTCCAGATATCGATTATGATTTCAACTATTCAAGTTGAAAGTGGTGTCGGATATCACGGCTCAATACCATTACATCGCTACTAACTCGAACTCGTATCAGACTATTCCAATCTTCATTTACTGAATAAAATCTTATTCTGAAAGAATATATTCTCGAGACTTGCGACTTCAGGGAAGCAACAAATAATGTGCTCAGTATGAATGTTAGTAAAGTAACAAAGTAGCAAGTTCCGAATTAATATATCCTTGTCTATTCAAACTCTCCAATTTGCGCTGAACATTTACCTAACACCCTCCCAATCAACGTCATCGTCATCATCATTTCAACGCTGTTATACTGATGGAATTTCATAAATTTTCCGAATTGAATCCGAAAAACGTAGGATGAAATTTGTACCTATTAACAGCACAATCTTTTTCCTCAGCTTCCTTTCCATTTATCTCTTCATATTTTCAATGTCTTCCTTTCTCCGGCTATGTGTTATTTGTTCCTTTCACGTTTTCAGTTTGGATCGTTTGTTGTCTTATGTTTTTGCTCTTCCTTTCATCTTTGCACGATGTACAGCGCGAACCATGACCGTATCCGTCACGATATGAGAAAAGGAAAACCCATCCGTCCGTTACAGATACAAAATAAAAACGAGAACAACCAGAAGAAAAATTCCATTGATTTGTAATGGAACTTCCTTTTACAAACTTCTCTTGATTTTTTTCTTTCTTCTTCTTTTTCTGTTATATGTTTGTTGCTTGTATTAACGTTTTCGCACGCTATTTGCTTTTGGCGTGCTTTGTCCTTTCCGCTATCTTGTAATACCGGAAGGATTTGCTTTTTCTATCGTTAAACTTGTAATGACGACAATAGATTGTTCTGGAGGCGGTGCAAGTATTTCGACTTGATACATGAAAGTTTTAGTTTTAGGTCATGACGAGGGTGATAGCAATTTCACTACTTCATAAGTTGTATGCTATAAGCAAGAAGTGAATATCTTGGAATGCTTCTGTTCTGTGACCCTGTCTTGCGTGCGGGTAAAGCATCCTTCGGGATGAAATATTTGTGCTGTGTTCGTTTATGCAGCTGCCAACGGAAGACTGCACGGTCATGATGAAATTCTTCAAACTTAATAGAATATGAAGTCAGCAAATAAATTAAGAAGTTGAAGAATCCTGAAACTATGCATAGTATTTTGATGCGGAAACGAACTTGAAAATTGAAAAAAAAGAGATCTTATGGCATGCGAAGAATGAAAAAATTTGCGAAAATATTTTGTAATTATTATGAAATTAAGCTGTGGTGAAAATTTCTTGCAACCTTAGTGAGATAGTTTGGGTTGGCGTCTTCTGTATGACTGGTAAAGTTTTCTGTTTGTTGCAGCTGTAATTTGTTAATATTTAAAAGTTCTTAATAATATCCTGGCGTGACGTCGTCAATTTTCATTGAATTCCCTAAATTTTTGAAGTCTTCTTTTATAATTCATACCAGTGCAATCCAGTTTACCAGTACAGTCGCCATTTTTGAAATTTCGGGTTGTGCTAGAAAAATAATGAGACCGAGACTCATCTACCAAAGTTTTGTTCTTTAACAGAGTTCCCTTGGACAGCTATACACCGGCAAAGTTGTCAAAGTCTGGGTTCCAGCTTTAGCTCGAGCTGCACTCGATTTATTTTCAAAGTTGTTGCGTCTCAACTAGTTATTATTTTAGGCTAAATGAATTAAAGTAATCTACAGTGGTAGAATTCAACATATATTTACTTCATCTATTATTAATTAACACGCACATCTATATTAGTAAATTCAAATTCACTGTCATAATCCTGACTGACTGCCACTAATCCATCAAAATCCATTTAGCGGGGGAAATATATGTGTACTGAATTATACAAAGAGAACAAATACCGTGTACGATTTACACTCGACTAACAAAACTGGCCAAAATATTACTATGTAAGATCTCGAATGCCGCAATGTATTTTACAGTTGATTATACTATTGTCTACTGCCATATATTAGTATTGCCACCGCCGCCCGTGTGCCACCAGTATGACATACTAGTTGTAGAGTAAATTAGTATTGTCACCTCCAGTGTGACATACGAGTTGTCGAGTAAGTTAGTATTGTCATCTCCAGTGTGACATACAAGTGCAAAGGGTTAACTGGTCGCTTACAGTTTGTTGCATGTTCTTCAGAGGCTTTCAAATGACATCCTATCATACGTGTTTCAATTTCGGGAAGAAGTCTAAAGCACACAGATCCAGCAAAAAACTAGATTAAAAGCAACAGAAATGGGTTTTTTGCTTGAAAATTCACCGTGTGACACGGACTATTGTCATGACCCATCTACTTGTCTGCAATGTCTAAATTCACAGGAATCACTCCTTTCCTGAGCGTTTCAAGTGCACTTTCTTTAAATATACTTACAATACTAACACTTTGTTGAAAGTTTGTCCTGGTGGAATGAAGATTGTTGTCTCAGGATCATACTCAAATATCCAAATCATCTTCTGTGGTCACATAACGTGTGATGTATCGATTGTTCTTTTCTTTAGTTGTGACGATTTTCATCACAATTTCGGTAAAAATCTCTCGTAAGCCCGAACCATCTGTCAACATTTTATGTCCGATGTAAGTGTTTAAATTTAGCAACTCACTCACCGTCCTTAAAGTTGAACGACAGTTTTATCTCACATGAAGCGTTCCACGTTTCTGTCAGTTGTTGAAATTGAAGGCGTCCGTATGCAAGGTTGATCTACAACGTATTATCGCCCTTCCAAATATTCAAATTTATATTTCCCTTCACTGATGACGCTGTAAGAAATGATGTGTTGACCGTACAGAGTTAAAACTCGAACTGAAAAACTAGAAGGAATAAACAAACCGGTCTAGTGCAAGCAGGTAGACACAACGTTGCCAAATCGCTTACAGTGTTGCGAGCCTCACACCTCAAGGAAATCTTAGAAGAAAGCTTAAATTTTTTTTAAGCTTTATGGAAACTTGTTAGCGTCTGTGAATTTTCAGTCAAATCGCATATATAGTGCAAGTGAGGCAGTCTCTTCACTGTATAGAAGCCCGAAACGATTTCGGTTACTATAGGAGGAAAACAATTGGCGTTACTCGTATAATTAGCCCAGAGCGTAGACTAAACATCACTGTTGCTTGTTGTGTTAATGTTATTGTTACTACCGATGATGATTTCTCTTAAGAAAAACATGAAAATTTATTTGGTTGACAAAGTTTCTATGTGAAATTTGTGCAATTTTCTATGTACAACTGTCAGGGCGGATGACAATGAGTCAAACTTTTCAAAACTTCTGTCAAATTATCGATTAAAGATAAGGTCGTTTTGAATGTCGACGGGCATGCTATCAATAAGGGAATCGAAACTCTAGAATATGCAAAACAAAATGATATGGTCATGAGATGGCTCCCATCATATTGGGCGTCACTTGATTGCATTGCATGCAGTAATTTAATATTTTTTTTGCCCCGTTGAATACCATTTTTTGTCATAAAATATCCAATTGGCTTGATCCACATCCTGGTCACGTTGCAACACAGTTCCAAAAAGCTGAAATGTTCAACACAGCATACTTCAAAGCAGCTACTTTTCAAAATTGCCGTCCTGGGCTTAAAACGACCGGCATTTGGCATCTAAACTCTGAAATATTTGCTGACTACATTTAAGAGCCTTCGGAGACAACAAATATACCCCTGGATAACACTCCTAACGAACGTCATGATTATGAAACAACAATTTGCAGTGCAATTCCTGAATCCGGATAGTGATTCCACACAGTATCAAAATTATTTTGCGAATAAAAACTTCTAGTTCCTGTGAAGAAAAAGCCTGCAGTTTCCAAAGGACGTTTCATCAGTGGACATGGAAAACGCCAAAATACTTGGGATATGTCTGTAATTTTAATATTTTTTTCGAATATCGTTTTTCAATGTAGGAATTTTTCTGCTACTTACAAAAGGGCGAAAGCTTCGATAAAACTGCCGACCCAACTGGGTTCAACCATCATAACTCGAATCGTATCTGTGTTGGTGATTTTCCCCCCATTCTTTCGTTGACGCAATATTTTTTATCTCTGTCTAACAGAAGTCGTCCCGGAGTGTCGTGGCTATTCGTGCTTGTGCTATGCCAGGACACTTCGTGCATGCATTGAATGCACATTAACCAAATAAAATACATGAAATCCGCCATGCAGTCAAGTTCAAGGTGGTCATGCAAATTAAATTGGGCAAGTTCTCACATAGAGGAGATGAATGACAGTTGAAATGCCAAGAACCAGTTGACAAATTTAACATCATCAATCAGTTGACTGATGGTTCTAAATTTGACATCATGCAAATCATAAAGTTCGAGGCGACTGCTGGGTGTGCTCGATCTACATGTGAGTAACTATACTGCGGTAAAAAGGCTCTTATGCGGAATTTATTAGATAATGGGAGAAGTTGGTTTCAGTATGGACCCTGAGGGTCTATGTGAAGCTCTTTCTAGAACAAAAAGCCAACTGTAGCCTTTTTTTACAAGTATGATCACTGTGCAGCATTGACCTAATTTTCTTAACAATTAAGTAATTTTTCCCAACCAGAAAAATCCGAATAGTCAATGAACCAAATACGGCAGACATTAAAAACTTGCTCTCAGCCTGACTCATTTGTTTTTCACCCCATGCTGTGCTTCTCCCACATACACATGAGAGTTCATATATTACTGCTTGTGCTGGTATCCAAATTTTGTTTGCACCTCTTGCCGACGGACCTAGAGTGTTCCGATTCCCATTTCAGCTGCAAACACTTTTTACATCATAAATTCAATAAAGGTGACAGGATATATTGTTGTATATAAGTTCGTGACATTTTTACAGGTGATCCTTCGTGAACTACACTGTTGCCTGGTTAGTAAGCATCCAAGCAGGTCTCGGCTCGTGCTGCTGGATGGCTCTTGGCGGCAATCCAGAAAATCCATTTCACTTAAAATTCACATACATATGTTATCGCTCTGAAAACAAATCACATTCTACATTATCCTCAAATAAAACGAACGATATCGTGGGAAAAGCTGACTTGGTCGTCGCCGAACAGGAGGACGGGAGGAAACAAAGCCGGGACTGGGAGTTTGCTTACTTAGTATATTCCGAGAACGCGTGAATGTAATTGATTTATGATTGTTTAAGTTACTCGAAATTTTTCAAGAGAATCCACTCATAAATCTGAGACAGGAAGTTGGGTTGTCTCAACATTTTTCCCGGGTCAGCTAGTATCTTATCAGGACGCGTAAATCACGCAAGAGCGCTAAGCCGCTTTTCGCTGTTTATTCAATCCTTGGTTGTATAATTGAATTCTCTTGTTTTTCCTTTTCCTCAGTCCATCTTGGCATCTTGTGCGTGAATATTTGCGCTAATACACTGTCAGTTCGTTGATTCCTTCTGGGAAACTAACAGCCAATGAAGTGCTCTCTTTGTCCTTGAACCATTATCCTTCCGCTTGCCATCTCCGCGCCTTTTAAACGGCATTGATGCGACATCTTGAGCATCACTAGTACGTGAAATTGCCACTCTATTATACTCGGAATCGTTGTCGGAGTGAATGGAATTTTCTTCAGAATGGCCATTGAAGAGGCGATTATGTCAAGGAGTGCTTATATGGTGACAGTGTTGTGAAAGATGTGAGAACACATGTGGGAATAAATGGGCTCGATTTAAGTTCAAGAGCTAAGCAAACGTTTGGGTAAGACTATAATTTTTCCAGCAGCAACTGACTCGTATTGTTCGGCTTCGCAGCTAGCTGTTTGCTCCAAATATTTCAATAAATTATTATGATTTTTCGTTCCATATGTAGAAAGTCGTTATTTCTGATTCGGTGAGCTCCAACCTGTCGCTATGGTAAATGTCATCAGCTCAAATGCTCATTTATTGGAGCCATTTGAAAACAAATTTTAATAAGCCACTAGCTTATCTGAATTTCTATTCAACTCAAGCAAAACGTTCGCAATTGAGCTAACGTTGAACGTTCTAATACCCCAAAATATCTCAATTTTTCCCATTTTTTCACATGTAGACGGAGGAAACCCTACAATTTCGCACGTACGTTGTACACAAACACTTTCATGATATTGTGACATATGATGTCTTTTTACTCCCCTTCAATTCACCTTCATTGTTATGAAGATGAAGTAAATTGAACATAAAAGCTCTCATTTTTATTATGAGAACGTACTTGGCAACATATTGGATTCCCTTCATGATGTTCGCGTGCTCTTAATTCGAATATTTATACCATCATCGCTTACCATTATATAAGCCATTGCTTTCATATATTCAAGTTGATGCCACTTTATTTTGAATAAAAAGAAAAAAAAACGGGGGGAACTTAATTAATTGATTTAGTCACCTATATGGTGATTTCTTTGAATCACTTCAGGATTAAGGGATACTTTAGCGATGTGATATTCTGATATGAGTTTTTCTCATAACATCTTGCATTCTACCATCACTGGTTTGTTTCATAAGGCAAAGTATCGCTACAGGGGCTGGAGGTTGATCTACTTAAGTCGTAAGAAAATTTCAAAAATCTTACGCAAAAAATTCACAAGGACCTTTGTAAAGCCGTTGAAGTAGTTGAACTTGAAAAGTCCAACGAAACTGAATGATGGTAAATTAAGACACATTTTGGAATTCACTGCCTATAATTTCTCCAGAATGTACAAAAATCTAGATTTACAAAGCGTTTACATTCAAATACGTGAATATCAAGCTTGATATAACTCTCGAAACTTTCGAAATAATCAAAATGTTGCTGTATGTTATACACATGATTTGTTCTCTTATCTGTCTATCCTTATTACGGTTTGCCTCTAATAATAAGTGGGAACCAGTATTGCAACTGAATTCTGCTGCAATTAGTTATACATACTTCTCTTTCAGATTATTATTTATAGTGAATCTTTCATTACTGCTGGTTCTACTAAACAACTTAACGACAAAACTTAACCCTATTAATATTTCCACTATTATTCTACTATTATTACTTCCACTGCTATTTCTACTACTACTACTACTACTATTACTACTACTGCAACTACTTCTACTACAAATACTCCTACTAACACATCAGGCAGGCAGCGCCAAATGATGCACCCGGCCGAGGAATTGGAAACTGATTAAAAGAGATCGAAACCCATTCGATCAATTTCACCTTCTTTCTAATACACATCCTTTTTTTATGATCCAACTTCATTGATGCTCAAATATTTTCTATACTGATAAGAATTCGAAAAAGGTAGTTTAAATTGATAACACTTTCACGAAATCACGGCGATAAATCATGAAATATCACAATTATATCGTTTTTCGGAGATTCATTAATGTCAATATCATGAGTCCAATTAATGATCACAAAAAAATGGATAAATGATTAGGTATGGGCGATGATAAGCTGTCACCAAAAAATGCCTGCTAACGATGTGAACGCTGGGTAAGTAGAAATTGCGAATGAGCTATCCTTTTCCATATTCTAAGGCTGCATACTAGGTCCAAGAGTTCATGTAGGCCAAGGCATTCAAGTAAGATGCATGTTCCATCGAGGATCTTGTTAAAGAATTGAATTCGTAGACTGTGCGAATTGGAAAATAACCAAGAAGCATTTAATTGAGGTAGTTTTCCACCTCTGGCTGGGAAAATTTACTGTACTACAAACACGGATGGAAACTCATTTCCATGTAACCGAAGAGTATCGCGAAAGTAATAGTAGTCACTGCTGTTGTCCGTTGAGGAGTTTCAATAATACTCGCCAGCATCAAAAAAGTCTTAAGTCGTTTGCGACGATCCTGACACACATTTTGAGACGATCCTTACTCGTCCTCCGTCGCTTCCAATCGTCTTTCACTAATTCATTTGTAAAGTTCAGATAGAGTATGAGGGTTGTGGGGTGGCTGAATATTTTAGACATTGCTAATAAATTAGACTTCTTTGTATCTGATGTTACCGTGAAGAGCCTTTATATGTACCCAGAGAGTACAAACCATTTTGTTGGTCCTACAACACTCTATGTGAATCATCAAAATCATCAAAATCAAAATCGTCCTGCGAGCCATCTTACTATAACTTCTATCACAGAACTTTCCACTTTCTCATGCACAACTTCAACCGAGTCACATACTGATCCTCCTAATACAGATCCTAGAATCTGAGTAGCCCTAACGCTAGGATATTGCCGCTGTCTAGAAACATCTTGTCAGGCAATATGGTTTAAACCGTCGCCATATCGCAAGAACAATACCGCGACAGCACTAAGCACGAACTCCCAACCTAATCTTATTTCTCAAGTTTTCTCAATTTCTCAGTTTTCTCAATCAATTTGGCTTATTAAAAATCATGCCCTCTCCCAAAAACACGATCCCGAAACCTACTTATGCGACAATTAAACTAGTATTGCTTCCAATACACTCAATACTTCATAAAGACAGCTGCAGTATTATTTCTCTCACTCTCTCTCTCTCTAATTTAGTTTATTTAATTTTCGTGCTCCCTTTTGTGTAAGTGTCCGCTTCATTTCCTACATTGGGGTACTCGTATCTCTTTCTTCATGATGCCCCCCGAGAGAGTATCATTGCTTTATTATTATTACGCTATACCTTTACATTGGCTTGCTGGATGAATCCAGACTCCTCCTCGTTGGATCCTTTTCGTCTTTTTCTAATTCATTTGCAAAGCCAGCAATAAAATGAAGGTTCCGAAATGTCTTGAAATTTAAAACTTCTGGAAGTCAGTGAAAGTATTAATACAATTGAAAAACAGAGAGAGAATGAAACCAAACATCAAAGATGGCACACCGTCGAAAAGAGTATGAGAATGGTTAAAATAACCAGACCGGGACCAATGGAATTTCGTTCGGAAAACAAACAAAATTTACATCCCTGTCGGAAAAAACAAGAAGTATGGCGAAACTAAATTTAATATTGAGAGAACAATAATCTCTGAGTTAAGCATGGATCAGTTTATGATTTTTTTTTTGGCTTTCAGTAGATGGGCTGTTGCTCATATTTGACAGCGCCTATCCTTAGGACCGGAAATGAAACCAACGAATGTTTTTGTGTTGATATCCTTTTTCAATAAATTTTGCTATTGAACCGCATTTCAAATACAAAACAAATAATTTGGAGTTTTTTAGACGAGACTTATGCGGTTCAAACGTCAACATTGGGGCTCTGCTATGACTTGCATTTTTTGATTATAATAAACCACAATTTGTATACCATTTCAAAATTTGCTTGAAAACATACCCGCTATGTAAAATAAACCAAATAATAGATTTTTTCGAGATTGTCATTGGTTTTTGACATAGACTTAGACGGCCGATCTAGCCGTCAATAGTCTGCAAAGTTTCCCTTTAGACGATTTTTGACATGTGTGGTGTTCAAACCACCCAAAAATGCGTACGCGTGGCTGATTGCGATACAGTTCTTCTAAATGATTCTATGCTTCATAGGTATTTCATAGGTTTCACGAGAAGATTCACAACGACTTGATGCTGAATTCTTAGACTTCGGTGAAATATTTTTGAATCTTTCCGATTTAAAAAAATCGGGGGTTTTTTTCGGGGAAAACAAAAAAACCAAACCTAAAAGAACCAAATGCAAGCGAAGGCTTGGCTTATATTTCCAGAATCGTGAGGTACTGCATTCGAGATAGAAGGGTTTACGCTGAATAGCTGGTAGTTGTTGGCGGTTAATGCAAGGATCCTTCTTCTGTAGCAGAAACAGTTTCTTTTTGTAACAGCTATGCTATGAAAAACATACCTAAAGTGGCGTGCGGTCGAATCGCATCTAGCGAAGTAACAAAAGAGACACAGGACGACAAAAACCATGCCAAAATTCAATCAATAAAACCAACACCTACTTATTCATCCGGTGATGTTATTTGGCCACTAAAGTCCTTGTGGTTTAATTTGAGAATTAAGTATGAAACCTCATGCCTGTCAAGTATCTCATTTTTCATAGTTTCAATAGCATTAGCTCAACTTTTTCTGGTGTTTTTAATTTTATTTAAATCATTTTTGGTATATTATTCTGACGTTGGACTATCAGGCCGGTTTTATACGAGTGAAACGAAAAATGCTAAGGGTGATTTAAACCGAATCTGTTTCTCTTCTCACCCTACTCGGGATCTTGGATGTTACCAAAAACCCCACACCTTCATTCATTAAAAAGAACTAATGGTCGGAACATTAAGCTGTGAAGTGAAGCCTCCTGTGATCTATAACAAAATCGACTCATTGAACTTTCTGATGCAGATTTCTAGATTTCACACTGAAAACTTTACGAATTCTACCAAAATTTTCGTATCATATTTTCGATTTCAACATCAGGCTTATTTTTATAATTTAACAAATAATTTAAAATTTTATATATAAATTAATTTATATAATTTATATATATATATAAATAAATATATATATATAAATTAATTTATATAATTTATATATATATTTATAATAACTTATTTTATTTTAATTATTATTTTAAAAATATTAGAACATTTTTGTTAGAATTGTTGAGTCCAATATCCGGGTCCAAATTTATTTTGAAAAAATTTGTCAAAAAACGGTGGTTGACATGATCATGTTTTTTCGGGTTGTTTGTTCTGGATAAACAAAAGAAAGAGTCTTGTTCTCTACGCAGCTATTCATTGTAGCTAGTATAAAAACATTTGACAAAAAAAAACACATCAAAAGCATTCGCCATTTTATTCAAAGAAATTTAATTTTTGGAGGTTAGAAAATCTAGTAAATCTCTAGTAATCGAAAAATTTAAGCCCCATCTGAATAGTCCTAAGTCAATCTGGAGTTTGACATACAATTACAACAATATATTCGTAAATCAGAGCAGGTTTTTTTGAAAAAAATGTGCTCAAACATTTTTTTGGCGATTGAATGAATATTTACGCAAAAACGCCGACGCCTGCAGAATATTAAATATCATTTTCTTCCATGCAACAGTGTTGTGGTCTCTGCTTGTCTCTGTGGGGCATCCTGAACTCTTTTGATGATTCTAAATTACGTTTCTTTGCCGTGTTTATGCGTAGGACATAAAAAATGTCGGCATGAGTTTTAGCAGAAAGTACATTATTTTTAATGTGGTGTGGAACCATTCATTGACGACGCAAGTGGCAGTATGTCCGTCAATTTAATCTATAATTTTGTCCTGGCAAATGTCTGTTTTAGATAAGATAAAACTATGACTTGTGTTTTCCAAAAAATAGTCTTTAAGAAGTCTTCAGAAGTTAATTCTTCCTAAATTTGTTGTGATTGTAGTTTTGAAATTCATCTTCTCCAGCTGCCTCTGTTTGGCGCCTAGTTATTCCTGGTGCACTAGGAATCTGGCTGAGCACAGTAGTGAGAAAGTTGAGATTTTTCACCTGTAGAGATTCAGATATTTAGACTTTTGTCTTATTTAGAGATTAAGCTTCTTTTGGGGAGGTAAAATGTTGTCCAATTTATGGGTTTTATATTTTTCATTTTCTATCAAATCCCAAGAACAGTGTACAGCTTAACAATAGTAAGTTCATAAATTTATTCTTTAATTTAGTATTTTATCAGTTTTTTTTAGTTTTTCCGAGATAGAGCAAATAGAAAGACCCCCAAAAGACACTTTCCAGGCCAGATACATTTATCTGTGAAGCAGTTTCTTTAGTCATTAGCAGGGTTCCACGGATACCATCGATAGTGTGAACAGCATCCTGGACTTCATGAGGTTGTCCAGTAGCCACCATATTCATATATACCCTTCCCACCTGAATTTCGCTGCTGCACAATTTAGTATAAAGTTTTCCTTATGGGAGATGCCGCAAGGTAAGCGAAAATAAACACACATATGAAACTGCACTAAGCATAGTATGATGGCATTTTTACTCATTCTCATTGTGAGAAAATCGAAGAATTCAACAGAAGGACACTCTGCTTTCCTACCAAACACATTTCTGAGTATAATCAAGAGAAGTTTCAACTCGAGGAAAGTTAAAATTATTGCATAATTTATTCACGCCTTAAGATATTAAAAGTCATATTACGATAACAATATATCCACAATAAATGTTAACAATAATGCTCGTAAAATAAATTCAAAATGGAATCTGGAATGGTCTGAAAATCACAATGTCACTCACTCTTTCTAAACAAGTTGAAACTCCTCATAAAATCCTTGATGAGTCCTTGATTGATGAAGGCTGCAATAAACATTAAGATTGATTAAAATGACAAACTTATTTTCAATGGATCCGGTATAGCGTGGACTGACTGCTGGATCCTTATTTCCCCGAAAAATGTCTGTCAAATAGTCCAATAAATTCTTCGTGGGTATGAAACAAAAACAAAGCGGAAAACGATAAACGCAAAAAGTTTTTGATTTCCTGGAACTCCTCCGTTTATCTCATCTGCCATCTGCAGAAGTCTTCGGCTCCTTGTTTCAATGTTACTCCCGTTCCTCGCGTCAGTAGGGACCAAAAAAAATACTATGTGTATTCTTCACACCTATGTCGATTTGGCAATGTAATAAACCAGAAAAATCCTATCAAAATTTCTTGTGCGAGTTGACGTCAATGTATTCAGTCGATTTGATTGAAACGATACAACGCTATAACATCAGTTGACATAACATCAAATTTATTTGCGATTCCGGTAAAGTGCAAATTTACATCAGTATCTGATACGTTTGTTCAGTGCGAATCGAATTGTGAATAGAACAGGATAACACAAATGCAGATACATCAAAAGCTACAAAAGGAGCAGGAGAACAACAACAATAAGACAGACAAAAATGAACGACATTGCTACGATGTTCGGTGACGAGAGGAGCAAATTTTATTGTTATTCGAATTGGAAAATCAATAATCAACTTTTCACTTTCCCAACTCTTTGGCTTTCAACTACCGCCGGCTCCTTGTCGTACCACTTGCTACATTTCATTTGGAGCTTGGTGTTGGAGACACAAAGATACGAAGATTGTTTTTACCGAAAGATTGGATGAAAGGATACGATGGGATAGTGCTAGATGTGGCGCACGCGTTTGCATCTTTCAAAATTTTGATTGCTTGCGTAATTTCGCCGAAAGGAAATCGCGGATTGTAATTTTGTTGCTGAGTGTATATGATGAAAGTTATGGTTGAGACACTTTTATAGCATACACTTCTACTTTGCGAAAAATCCAAGATGATTCCTCCCTTGCTTCCGTTCAGGATGGAATAACTTTTCAATCCACTCTCGTTCGAGCAGTCGAACTTGATTTCATTCAATCCATTGACCGTATTTGAAAAGTTTCCCTTTTATTTTCTTTTTATTTTCACTTTAATTAAATTGTTCTTTATTTAAAAGCATTTAGCCATCCCCGTCCTCAGCAGTGTATGAAAAGCTTGTCGGGTTGATGTGAGAGGGAGGGGGGGGGGTCGGCAATCCAAAGCATAAAACTAACCGCAAACCATTCAACTGCACCACGTATGGATATCGCCAATTTAATTTCGCACAGTCAGTTGCAATCAAAAACTTTGCAATTGATAAAAAGTTCTTCGCCAACTCGGTTTTCCTCTTGAATAGATCCTGTTGTGATTGTTTCTATTTTTTACGATACTCGCTCTCCATATACTTTGCCACTATTATTGTCTATAGTCCTGCGTCCATATGGGAAATTGTTTCACGAACGGGGTCAGAAGTAGATTTATGAGGCTATCCTTGCTGATTTAGCATTGAGCCCGTCAGCACTTCGTCGCTCCTGCACACTTACATTTACGATGGAAATGGAAAAGCTTTCGTCGGAAAATACCGAGAGCTGAATGAGAATTGTACATGATATGTTACATGGTGTAATGATGGTAAAAAATGGACGGAAATATAACAAAAGACACCCTACTTGGTTGTTCGGGGATGCCAACATCCCCAGAGTGCATGAAGAATGCCATGCAATTTTTATACACCCACCCTAAATGTAAAGTGGAACAGGTCGTATAAGGATAGACGATTGTCAGGTTAACATGTGCTATTTTATATTTTCGACCTAGTGCTGAATGTGGAGCTCGATCATTTTTCTTTGCAGGCGTCGTTTCTCCAGAACCAAATTAAAGTTGATTTTCCAATGAAGTTATTTCGAATGCTAATTCTTTCTTGATATTTGCTGGCCTATGTACTAATCGTTGTGTTTTTTGTTGGCACTGTGTGAAACTAAAGTAAAGTATAGGTCCACTAACTTTTCATTTTCGAAAGAGATGAAACCCAAAAGTTTAAATCTTATCGTGTGTTTCCACTTTATCCCAGAGGTATTTAAAATGGATGCAGTTTATAGGAAACGAGAAAAACCAGCCGATAATCAGAGAATGTATCTTTGAGGAAAGTGCTGACAAACGAAAATTCAACTGGTTTATAAGCTTCAAAGGAACCCCAGCGAATTAACATTGTATGACATATTTCCCGTGACTACCAAAGAGCTGTGCTGAGTTGGCCATTCACAAAATCAATCCAGCTTTGAATTATTTTATGGAAACCACTGCATAGTGCAAAGGAAATTCAAATGGAAAAAGTGAAAAAAAGACAGAGAACGACGGAATTTTGTTCGAAAAAAAAAACAAACATTTCCATCCCTGTCGTCAGGTGGGACCAATGTGGGAAACGTTTGAACATTATTAGAAGTATGAAGTGATTCTAAAATGGCAAGCAATCGTTGAAAAAAAACCCTCTCCCTTCCACTAAGCACTATTACTACGGTCGGGAATGTTTTTTGACTTTCTGATTTTCTTTGAATAGTTAGACTGGAATTTATGGTTTGTTGCATTAAAAAACTTTCAAAAAATACAGTTGGCTCTCGGATTAGGTTAGGATTTTTTCCAATGAAAGTAGGTCTTCATTGTCAAATATACCCAAAATGTAACCTACAATTGATTTTTGACCATAAGCTCAATTTTCCTTCGATTTTTGACGGATGAGTGGACAGTGTGGATGTTAAAATGTAGAATTTTTATATGTTATTTTTAAATGTACTAAGTCCAATGGCTGGTCCAAACCGTGATTTGGGACCCTTACGTAAGTTATAGAGTATAGGATTTTTTTTTGAATTTTAATCATATGTCTGTGATTTTCCTATTTTTGTTAATTCCAATTTTTTTTTGTTTTCCTATTATCTGGGGATAAACTGATCGTCATCTTCCTGACACGGTGGCCGCTTTCGGGCCTTTACCATCCTTATGGATGCCTCCTAAAGTCTCGCAGAACAAACCGCGTCCTCGAATTGGAGACTCGAAAAAATAATTGACTTGTCAGTCAACTAGCCCTTCCTGGGTTCACCCGTTGGTCTTCGTTCCTAAGCCTGCAAATAACTTTCTAGATATTCAATCCTTATTCACTTGTTGTAAATAAGCAACTTATTGTGGCTTCTGCAGGCTTACATTTTCGGAGATTTCTGGCGAGACGTATATTGAAATGGAAAATAAAAAGTTTATGTAACAGTCCGGCGGCTACAAATATCAATGTAACCATTCTAGTTGATTGAAAAAACTATACATTGCTTATAACACGGAATTTCGAAAATATTATTGAATGTTTTAAGCAAATTTTTTTATACTTTTATGATTGAAGTATGCAAATAATCCGTCATCCTGTCTTCAAGCCCCTTCAACATTGCCTTTTGTGCTGTTTTTCTTGAAGTTTTTAAAACTTTTAGCCAAAATTTTCTAACCAAACTAATCGGGAAATTTTTTCTCCTATTGTTCTTCTTACTTATTTGTTATTTTAAGTGTTTAATGCAGAGTTGTCTACTTTGACAAGAAGATTCCGATACAGGTTTTGCTATCATGTTTAAATCCATTATGAATGCTCTTTTTTTTCTTATTCCAGTCATTTTTAAAGATTTCCCTTTTAAAGTTTATGAAAAGTCTGCACTCGACATTTCGTTTTTTCACAAAACAGTAGTTTATCTTCTCATCGCCTTCCAGAGTTTCCTTAAGATATGCGAAACGTATAAGGCGAAAGATAGGTTATCGGCATGAATGCAAGTAATTTTCTAAGGCAAAATGGGATCACTGAGCTATGCTGTCTAATCTTTAAACTGTGGCGGAAATGATCGAAAGATCAGTCAAAGTCCTGTTGTGATCAAAGAACAAAGTGAGTCCTTGACAATATCGTGTTTTTAATGGTCATGGTTGGTTATGTAAGTCAGATAAGTCATTTAATTATTAAATTAATTTTTAGTAAATAATTGATAAATAATTGACACAAAACCAACAAACAAATGTATTTGACTTCAGACAATTTAATCCTTCATGTCGAAGGACGTCAAGTTATTTTTTTTCTCATTATTAAATAAATAAACGAATAAAACTAAAATAAAAACATAGAAAAATATCGGAAACAAGAGCTGAAACGATGGAAATTCCCTAATTTCGTATTATCAATGCTGTAGGTGTATCTGCACATTGATTCGATGTAAAGGCGATTGCCTCTGTGTTTTCAATTGTTTTGGACGAATGTAAAGAAGACCAACCAGTGCGGAACGTTAGTGAAATCTGTAAGGTGAGGAACCCCACCAATGGCCTTAGGATTGTTGATAAGGATACTAAACATTTTATCGGGAAGCTCGAACGCCGAAACTCAAAGTATCGAGCTCTACTGATAATTGAGGATAAAAAAGGCTAAAAGAGCTTAGCAAAATAGAAATCTAGGTCAAAAACCTTCTACTTGACTAAAATAACAAGAGGACAGCATAGAGTTTTCGAGAGCTGGATTAGGAGAAGTTTACAAAACCACTAGCGCTTCCTGCTTTAAATCATAAACTGGAAGGCGAAGTTGACTTCTTGACTTCTCACCAAAGCACAATATGCCGAGTAGTGAATACTCTTAGTCAAAGGTCTAAAATAGCAACCAAAACCACGCCCAAAAAGATTGAAGCGGTTCAACTGAAACCAAAAGAAAATACAACTGGGTATGGTGAGCGTAGCAAGGTCCTTAATTTGAGGCCAATTTATGAGAGGATTTATGTCTACGCCCTGAGAAATGGAAGTAGGACTCCGGTAACATGAAAAAAGTGCCAAGAAAAATGTTATTCTAACTGGGGAATGCCATAAAATGCACTTGTAGAGTGGAAGACGAATAAAGAAAAGTGCCTTCTCCCGAGGGGAAAAAAGTAGGAAAAACGAGAGGCAACTCTCGATTAGTGCCAAAAAAATTGTGTCGAAAAGACATTTGATTATTATACGTCTTGAGGAATGCACCAACCAATCAAGCATGGTGTGACTAAAAACTGTCTAAAGCTGATGTCTGCAACCTTCCTTACATAAGATTGCCAAATCACACTCATTTGACTGCATGGCATGACTGGCTTTGAAAAAAAAACATGACCGAAAAAAACATGACTGACTTTTTTTGAAAAAATTCAAAAAATGAATAAATTTGAGACCATTGCGTTTGCAACTTCAGGTACCTGTCAAAAAAGGGAGCCTTTTGGGTCCTCTTGAGAAAGAATATGAGTTTCCGCCAAACAGTTTATTAGATGAGGAACGGGTTGTTTGGTCCTCCTTTTTCAAAAGGGTATATTTCGTCGCCTGTCGAAGGAAATTAATTAAAAGTCATATCATTATTTTTTAATTCTATACGATTTATTTCTAGAAATGTGGTTATATTTATATAATAACATAGTCTACATGCTCCGCTACACCTTCGAAACCTTCACGATTCTTTACTAAATCCTCTGCAGGGACCAGCTCTTGCAGTGAGCTCCGCATCTTCGCCAACTTCTTCGCAGTTCCATGTTGTAAATTTGTTTATTAAATACACTGTTGGTCATTTCTGAATTATTATGCCAGCAGCACTGACGCAGTGCAGTTTTGTAAATTTAATGAATATTAATTTTATTCAATTAATGCAAAATCTTGAATTAAAACCTTATGTTAGTGAGTAATCCTTAAAAATCGTCACTCGTTCATCGAGAATGAAAATCAAGCTCAAAAGGTGCAACATATTTCAAAAGATGTGCAAAATGACCGGTAAAAAGGACAGAAAAGACAGGTCCAAGTTTTCAGATACCATACAACAAATCTCCATTCAGTATTGAGATGATAACTGCTTAAGCAATCCGAAACGTGTTATCACTGACGTCCGTCCAGAGGACCTATAACACCCTTTAGATTGATTGCTTTAAGTTTTAACTGAAAATTGTACCGAATAGATACCTAACGCCTCGACATGTTACGCCTGGAGCTTGATGTGTGGTCTCATAAATTTCTGGTTGTAACCATTGTACCTCAACGGTGATCCCAAAAATGTATTTTATGATATCAAAGCCAGAAGAAGCGTAGATATTGTCAACATGAAAGTTAGCATGCAGTTTACTGGTAGTTTGGGTTCCTACAACTGTCAGAACTCGCTAAGGATAGGGAAATGTCGATCGCCTTATACCTTAGGCCAACATCGTCACAAAGTCCCAAAGTCACTCTAATCCCGGTATTCGTTTAGGACTCCCAAGTTTTTCAGTTTTAAGGAGCAACATTTTCAGCTTCAGTAAAATGATCTGTTTGTAGGTTGAATTTCGTTTAGGAGATGAGCTTAATACCTACGTCGTATATCGGGGAACCCTAAACATTACGATAAGAGCTACCCGATATACATTTTCATTCGCCTTTGCAACTGGTAAATTTCTGGAATTTCTTAACGATAATAGATCGACTACTAAACAAAAAGTGTTTGTAAAGTTACAAACTAGAAAATGACTCCTGTTCTTTTGATCCTTCCTAGATCCTTCCTAGGCTTGCTTAAAATGCGAGTTAAAATGCCAATCAAACCATTCAAGACCTTCGCCAAATTTAAGGAGTTATTACGTTAGCTTGCTCTATAATGAGTAAAATAATGAAGCATTTAAACTATGAAACGAATTTCCCAAACTTAAATTGCTGTTTTTCGATTGGAAATCCTAATCCCATTCCTGCCAGTTCCTGTGAACGCCATTAAAAACTGTCAAGCTTATTTATTTCCTGATTAAAGGAAAAATTTCTTGCAACCGCCGGCCAATAGCATCAAAATAGTCATTCAAGCATTTTATTCTTGCAGTAAACTTTTAATAAGCTCTAATGGACCTTTCTTTTGTGATTTTTCTTTTAAACATCGTTTTTACCGATTTTCGTACATTTACAACCGCTGGCTAACAATTTCCTCCAGCATGAATTCCATTGTGTCAAGTTCAAACGGCTAGACATTCAATGTGACATCCTTTCTGTACTTTGTTTTATTTTCTACTTCGCATAGATTTCGCATTTCCATGAATTTCCGCGACGTTGAACTAAAAATAGATGAAGATTCTGCGATGCCTTGTAAAATGTCATGAAAGATTTTCATGATGAATACGTGAATTTGTTTAGCCAAAAAGCATCATCTGCAGAAATAAATCCCTCGAAACCTAATATATGGTCCCGAGAGCCGTGGCCCATAAAATTGAGAGCTAGAAGTAAAATGAGCAGATACATCACGGATTTTAGTATTGGTTTCATGGTTCATTTTATGACCTTTTTCCCGGATGCTTCTTCTCGCCATTCTGCAGCATTTCTCGCTTCATATCCTTTCTAGCTCCTACATGAAATGGAAAAATAAAAGAAGGGCGCAATCATCCTGGCCGTATTATTCGTGACAGCATCAAGTTCAAGTGCTGATGTAAGGCATAAATATACTGCCATTCGTTATGTTATGCTCAATTTAAAATTTTCAACAGGATGAATGATTTTCATTTTAGCCTATAAAATAGTTGCCATGTCCTTGACCCGTTGCCTTTGCCCCGACAGAAGCTTTGTTAGCCGTGTACGTTTCGTCTCCTGCAGGTTGCATGGCTGGGGATGGGCGAGATGTAATATTAACGAGCGAGGACCATCGAAGGAAGACATTCAGGATGGTCCCATCTGATCCTTCGATTGAAAGATTTACGATCGAGACAAGTTGGGATGCGGAGAACGTTATTCATATTGTCTTCCATTATGTACTCGAAGAGATTGTGAAAATTTCGATAAAACAAACAGGAGGCATAATGTATGCCTATGTGATAAATTATTAAGAAGCATTTAGTGTAAAAGGCCATATTATGACCAATACTAATGTGCTGAGCACTTGAGTTAATACCGACACGTGCTTCGCAAATGGCACATTTTCATTTAAAAAGGACTGTAAAAACGAATTTCTCGTAAATTTCGAATGCTTAATGGACAACTCAAACGTTATATGATATCATGTTGGTTGCTCATATGGTTTAAACCTTATTTTAATATTTAATATACTTGAACTCTGTTTAAAACAAAGTTAAAAATGATATCGTAAAATATGAGCATACTCCGCACAAATAAAAAGTTTCACATACATGTGGATCGAGCCGACTCGTCCATAACAAAAACTATAGAAGCAAATTTATCCATTCGCCTTTGTCATCATATTCTAATTAGCCAGCATAATGCGATTTTGAGCCATTATCGTTAGTAAATGAAGCTCCTTCTTGGCGTTTGGTTCTAGCACACATTTTCCTGACAAACAGGATGAGCGACATCTACTCTTGCACACATATTCTCTCTCTTTCCCTCTCGTGCTCTGTCCTCGATATTCTTTTGCTTGATATTGTGCAATGCAACGAACAGCCTTCGTTCTCGGATAGTGATCCTATGTGTTAAAGTAATTAAGTTTTTCATATAAAGTTAATCCATTGTAGCAGAGATATCGTTCCCGAGTTCCATCAAGGAAGCCTTACATCTTAGATCCAGTATATGCCTTGAGAATGATGCAACGTCTCTTTTGTCTGGGTTGGTTAATTTAGAAGTTTTATTGCATTTATTTACTGTATAAAAAATCATGTTTGTTGGCATAATCCTTCGTCCTGTGGAGTAACATGAGGTCTTCTAAATTTTCATGTTACTTATTTCTAATGAAAAATTAGTACACAAAGAGGGTCTAAAGCGTGCTTTGCTTTTCCTGGGACAAAGTAGAACATAGACATAATTTTGAAAAATTGGAGGGCTTTGGTGACAAGTGAATTATGATTTATGTTTTATTTTGCACTTCATCCGGCATTCGTTGGCACACAAGAAAGGACACGAGTGTTCGCTTCCCATTGGTATTGGAAAGTTTCCTTTGGACCGCATTATTTCAATTCGAAGATATATTAGCAGTCGTCACCTTCCCTCGTTGTTCGAATTTCGTCGTTGATAGAACGTAATCTATCAATATTGTGCAGATACCACCGCAGAAATCAGCCTCACGATTCTAGCTACGGTCTCAGGCTAGTCAATATAGTGCACCACCCTTTTGGACTGTGATCCAAGGACTATTGTTAGTCGCTCAGAGAGGACTGTCTTCATTTCCTATCGATGACACGTAGTAGATCGCTTATTGTCGTCGGCACTCGTGGTAAGCAATTCAAATGAGAACAGTCGCTACTAGCCTTTGTTTAACCCTTACCATAGCGTGTGTCAATAAATACAGTAACACTTGGAAAAATCCCTGTTCTAACGGTATTCGATCAAAATAAATGGATTTACATTTGGGTTACAAAATTTCCTCTCGTTTTTGCGTAGGCCTAGATTACTCGTCACAAAGCATTTGCGTCAAATCGCACTTGAAATATGTACCAACTTGCACCTTTTCTATCTCTTTCTGTGGAGACGTTGCGTGAGATTGTCAGTGTTTTACTGTAACTATGTAACTACGTTATGTTTATACTGTTTTTGACGTCAACTTGGGCTGATCGCGTAACGACTACTGACAGCCGAGTGAGCAATGCGTCTGTTCGTTTCAGGCGAAAATACAATTAGAGCGGATGTGTGAATCGTTTGTGTTATGACCATGTTGATATTTTCGAGCTACCTTGAGACCATACTTATTCATCTTTTTGAAAAATTTGCTTTAAGTCAGTTTCACACTAGATTTCTTTCGTGGTAGTAATAATTAATCGTGGTGGTTTCATTTTTACTCATAACGATGTTAATGTTCTTTTGAAATTCTACCTTCACTTCTTAAAATGAATTCACAGGCAGATAATAAAATTAAAACAAAATAATCATATTTTAATCAAAAGTTTCTTCGAACTGAAACTTCAGTTGCATATGAAGCCCGGAGAATTTTTCAATAATGTACTGAGTGCATCAAAATATATTTTTGATGGGATCTAAAAGACGGACAAGAAAATAAACACAAAAAATTTATTGCATGTTATATACCTCGAAAATTTACGTTAACAATCAAATGTAAAATCAAAATATCAAAAACAAGTATACCTGCAATATGATGTCCAAAAATAAAATACTTATAAAATTCCTAGCTGTAAAATAGGATGTGCTTTGTTTCGGAAAGAATTGCGGGGATTCAGGCGTAAGCTAGCAAGATTCAGAAATTTTAATTAAAATTTTATAAGTAGGCACATCTAAGTATCGTATATTTTCCTACTACCCACAGTATCCTTCGTTCCAGTTTGCTCCTTCAAGCACAAACATTACTTCCTTCCGCCATCCACCCTCGATATAATTCAAAAATTTCCGCACATTTTGAAATTAATTCCTTGGCAACGTCAAAATAAAAATCCTCACGTGCACTCGAGAGCATAAAACGCGCGCCAATCAAATTCCAAGCAACATACTCCCGAAATAGCTGAATTTATGCCAGTCGAGCATACTGAAGGTACTTGTTATTAAAAAAAAGGAACGTAATAACGTAATTTCTGCACGTACTCAACCGGCAGGATTGAAATTCTGTAAACACACCACACACGTTGAAAAACTCATAATTTCGTTGATGATCACGTGCTGCCTAATAATTTTGGCGATGTCGAAGAAAAGGGTGGAAAAAGGATCTTCTTATTGGTGGCATCATGTCGCATGTTATCGAATCATTGATACTCTCGAGCTGATCATTTATCCTCTAGCGATGTGTTCAATTACTCTTTTAAGTATATTTGAGGGTGATTTCCTGAAAAGCGGTTAACGTTGCCGAACACACATAGGGTCCTTGCGTTCCATTTTGCCTTCTTTTTTTTTTCAACCGGCTCCACTAGATTCGTATAGTAGTAGCAGCCACAGCAGCAACAGCAGGAAGAGGATAAAATAACGTGATTTCGTGGCACGTTTTTCTTGGGTAACAAGGAAGTGATAAAAGCCATGAAAATGTTCAAGAAAAATGTTCGAGGCAAGATAAATAAAAGGATATTTTTACCATAAGCAAGCAAATGTATACTGTGTACGGCTTTGTCGATTTCATTTGATATTGTCAGTTTATTGCTGAATTCGTACGGCTTATCTCACCTTGCTGTTTTGATAAAATCGTCACGAATTTATTTTAAGGATGTGCTTCTGTTTGGTTTTTATTAACAAAAATATTTTAAAGCTCGTTTGAATTTCATTGTATTCATGGTTCATGTAATCTCGTTGCGTCGGTCCTGCTATTAGGGTGGACCATTATAAGCGTGCTCTTTCAGATATGCAGTATAATGTCCTGCATTGTCCCTGTACCCATCGCAGCAGCACTTAAAGCGCCGTTAATAAAAGGTGACTTAACCTTTCCGCGGAACCATGTCATTCTTAATATTCGTGGTAGCCAATAGTCAAAAAGCTGGACTAATCTGTGTCCTTTATTGCATTATTAAATATTTCGTTAACTCCGGCTATTATTAATCACCAGGATCATATTTCTGATTCGATTATGAAGAAAGTCTTGGTGGTGTTTCTTTCTGAGAAATTAAAATTGATTTCCTGCAGGGCTCAGTAACCTCCTTTCATTACAACAGCCCCATTCACTGTTGCCAATACAGCTCCATAGCTTGAGTTCTGGCCAAATATTGACTCCATATCCTACGTTTACAAATAAATCAATACAAACTCTAAATGATTGCTCCACTGGCACTTTCATAAATAGAAAATTTCATTAAACTAAATGTCATGAAATTGGATATCGGAAATGTCTAATCATCATCCACGTAAATAAACGAAAATTTCCAGTAATTCGCACCTAATACTAATAGCATCCATTCGTCATTCGCCCGATTCGGTTTCTTCGATTCCTTACTCGATCCTGGGGGGAGTAATTTATACTCCGCATTGCGTACATTGCTGTAGAAGGTGAGATATAGAGAGACCAAAAGAGAGAGAGGGGGTTCAAAAAGGATTTCTTTTATTCCAATTTATTCATTCATCAGTTTAGCCCCTTTAAAGCGCCGACGAAGCTTCATTGCAAGACCAATTCGTTTGCACTGCATTGCCATCACATTCACCATTCGGAGGTTTAAGGATTCAAGCTGACTGCAACGTGGACTGTCGATATACGCCGAATAACATAAATTTTGCCGCTAGTCCGATGTAGCACAAGAACGATTTGAGCAACGTACAATGCGCCTTAGGCGCTGGAAGGAGCTACGTACAATGCGCCTTAGGCGCTGGAAGGTACTTTTGCCTCGATTGGATCGTTTCCTGTTTCTCTTTTATCGTATCAAAATCAATCAGTTATTCGCGCGGGGATTGTTCAGGATGTAACCGTCCTTTTCGATTCTAACCGGAACCTGGTTGGCTAAGCAAGCTTGTCTCTTATTTTCCCACAGAATTGCTTTAAGCGTGAAGAAATAATAGGTGGAAATTCTGGAGAAAATTTCTTAAGTGGAGCAAACTATTTTAGAATCCTTTGAAAATTCATTGGAATGGAATTTCAGAAAATCGGTTGTCTGCGCAATCATTTAAGAAAAATTTGTTTGGTCGAAGAAAATTTATTGTTGCTTAACATGGAAAATATGAAATTTGATTTACTTCGATCTGATTTTGACGAAGAAGGATATTCTGTGATATGAGTATGACCAACACGAGTATGAATGTGACTATTTCCATGCCAGGGGTGTTATAAAAGCAATAATGAAACACTCTGATGATAGTCTAAAATATTCGATTTCTGTGCCAACTCTCAAATCAATTCAATGCATTTTGTCCAATCCAGTGTCCTTAACTCAGGTTCCAGAGGTTTCTTTAAAAAATCGTTTCCATGTCTTCACAAAACGCCTTACCAGCGGCCATTACATCGTTATCATGTTAGAATTTCTTGCCTCACAGATACCGCTGGAACCTAAAGAAGAGCTTGAAATTACTTAGAGAGAGAGAGCGAGCGTGGGCGAGAGTAAGAGGAAGAGAGAGAGAGCGCGAAGAGGAGAGAGAAAGAGCGAAGAGAAGCTAAATCTGGTGGATAAGGTGGACGTTCGTGTGGCTTGAAACCCGTGTCTTGAATGGCAACCTCAAAAACTGCGGTTTTGTAGGTCAGCACTCTAGCTCGCAGTTTGTTACGTCGCCTCAAGAAGTCTTTTTGGGTTCGCCTAGTAACGGCATAAAAAGGAGCCCCTTTTTCCAAATATCCCATTATAACTATGCCTTTTGCGTCCTAAACACGCGGCTCGCCACAACTCCCGCCGAACACAGCACTTTGAATTTTTTAAGAGTCTTCAAAGAGACTTACAACCAAGTTATCCATTCTTGTTTCTTTGTTCCAGATTTAAAACGATTGATGTAAGTCTAGTCCACGGTCACGTAAGGTGAAAAAGGTTATCCTGATCTGTTTGCAACTTCACGTTTTTTCTTTTGCTCGTCGTTGATCCGTCTCAGTACCGAACATACAGAAACTTGTTCTATATGCAATTCATATGCAAGGAAAGCTCCCATATGGGATCCTTCTGACCTCCGTTACATGCTTGGTAATTGCTCTTTGACTCACCAATACAAAATTTTCAACTTTTTTTAGGATATCTTCAAATAGGGACATTGTTCAAGGTCCTTTCCATTGTGAACGCTTTGTTCAGCTTCACAATATCGGCATGAGGACTTGTAGAATATGAAGAAGTGGTTTTGTCTACTTTTTCAATTGGTTGATCGTGGCTCGGTTTGTTTGACGTTTTTCAGACGCAGCTAATTATTTCATCTGAGTGTAGCTCCTAGAAGTTTTGACTTATGAGAATGGTTTTTAACGGTAAGCTATTGGATCAATGAGCAAGAACAAATTTTTTTTTTGGATCATAATGTCACAGCAGATCGTTACTTTTCCAACTATATTTCGTCGATCGTTACTATTCCTATGTGTTTCTGCTTTCAGCAAAGTTTATCATGCCTAGAAAGGATAACAGACCCAACAGAACAGATGGCACTCCCGGCCATTGGGCGAGAACCTGCATCTTGGGCAAACACAAGAACCTGAAGCCTGAAGTTTTGGCTATTTCAGGAAGCCCAAGGTGTCTGAATTTTACAGAGGCAGTTGCAAAACTATGATTTAAGTCCTTCAGATCAATCTACATCCCAGCCCAACCATAACGAACTTTTTGAACCAGGTATCAGAACAAAAACGCAACAGGGTGGAGGCTAGTAGTACTGTGACCGATCGGGCACCGCCGCGATCTTGGTATGAAAAAGCGTACTGCTCC
Source organism: Stratiomys singularior (assembly GCA_954870665.1). Classification (NCBI taxonomy): domain Eukaryota; kingdom Metazoa; phylum Arthropoda; class Insecta; order Diptera; family Stratiomyidae; genus Stratiomys; species Stratiomys singularior. Next base: position 7,982,178 of record OX940877.1, read on the forward strand.
CAGTTCAGAGCTGCTTCAGCGGAGACGGCTTTGTGCTGATCACGAGATATTTTGCAGTCTCAAGCCAAATGACCTAATTTCAATCCTCTTAGAAGAAATTTGATGACCTGCAGAAAGCTGTCTCGAGCACGAGAGGTTTAATCCTTGTTGGCAGTGACTTGATTGGCAAGGCAATTGAAAATTCAATGTGTCATCCAGGTTCGGGAGTGAAATTTAATTAATTTATTTCAAATCAGCCTTCAACCAAGGGCTGATTTTTCAAATCAATGTCTGAAAAGTCTGTTCGGCTCAAGGGTACATTCCACGCTCGGTTTGCACACCTTCTAGGTTAGGCGATCTTACTAGTGATAAGTTTGATTCCAAAAATGTTCAAAATGTGTTTTAAGCCATTGTTTGTGCAAGATTAGTTTGTCACTATCCTTAAAGAAATACACCATCCCTTGAGATGAGTTTTTATGCAGAGTATAAATAACACAACGTATTACCACCACCCTCATTGTACTTGTAATGAAATGCTTCAGCTGTAATAGATTCCCTTCAAAAAAATTTCGAACGTCTCATGAAGTTTCTGCAATAAATTACCAGACTCAAAATTCAAAATCCGATCATAAATTGCTGGAAACTTTCGAAATTATTCGAGGAAAATTGCCACGGCTTTACTTCATGCAGGAAAATTGTTTAAAAATCTATTACAATCTGCGTTTGAAACGACTTCATTGAGAACTGCTCCTTAAATCGTTTAACTCACATACACATTATACTGAACGTGGAAAGTATGCTCAAATAATGGTGAAAACTTTCTAATGTGTATTTTTTTTTGACCATCTACACCTCGCCTTTGACTCCCAGACAATGTCTGCATGTTCAACTTTTCGCCTGTATGGCCTCCACATCGGGTTGAATAGTATTTTGTTCTCGAGAGAATGTTTCTTTTAAACATTTCTTTTAGAGTAAACAATAAAAAATCCATAAATTAGAAAGTTTGGGTGAGTTGAATGCAAAATTGGAAGTTCACAAGGATTTATTGATGACAAAAATAGCGAACCATGGAAGCATGGAGCACAGTATTATATCATGTAAAAGATTTTTCGTGGAACTCCTCGGGAAAGTGTTATCCTCGAGGATATTCAAGGCTTATCAAGATATTTGAAGACTTATTGTTAACCCATTGAAAGGGGGTTTGAATGCAAACGACGAATGTTAAAAGCTGTTTCTAATCGTTTCGTTTTATATATTTAACATCCTTTCAGGCACATTTTGATTGCTCCGTTTTTGTTTTAATTTTCACTTAGTTATTCTTCAAACGTAAAATAAATTGGCAACATCAATACAAAGTAATCTTGGCTCAATGAACATAGTCCAACATAGAGTGGAAGGAAACACATTGTTCGGTAAAAATTTATTTAATTTAACTACATCTCAAAGATTCTATTATGCTACACATTTAATTAAAAGCAAATATGTGAAGACAGGTGAACACATTCCCCCGATACTGTACCATAATATTTTCACTATTCCTCCTATAATAGAAGTAAACAAGCACTTATCCTTCGGGCTAAATCTCATCTGCCCAACGTACTCACGACAGAATAAATCAATGAAGTTCAAGTGTAAAGCGAGAGCAGCTCCGGCGTCGCAATCTCGAAACGATGTTACACATGTGTGTATGAATAGTTACGCATATAGTACTACAACAGTTCATTCTTACATTCGCTCCAATCCTTCAGTCGCATGGACTCCTGCAAGAAAATTGTTCCATTGGGAGTTCACATTATTTTGCGCATTCATACATACACTATAGCGTGGAGGAAATAGACGAGAAGGATATGTATCTCTAGATGAATGTAATTTGGGCTTCATCACGTAAAATAAAGGCTCATGCTGGAGAAAGAGCTGAGTATCATAAGGATAGCTACTGAAAACCTTCTCAGATTATTGAAAGGCACTGCTGGTTCTGACTGAAGGTAATTTAATCTGACCACCCATTCGAGCCGTAATTTCATCCATTGCAGCACAAGTCTATCGATTAGCTATCGGAGTAGCCTAACGTTATAAGTCTCATCACTTTTATCCTTGATTCTTCTGCTATTTGTTCACGAAAATGAATGCATCGGAAAAGTATCGACCATTACCATGGAGGGCAATTAGGGGCAAAATCAAATGTCATCTCTAATCATACTTGAAGTCATCCAATTGGTAATTTGTTTGCTGCTCTGATCCACTTGCCATCCTTGTACTTGCACGCCTCAACACATCTACAAGCCTTGTCGGTTTCTTGTTCGTACATCAAGGGTTCTTGTAATGTCACATTGTTTACATTACGCCTGCCGAAAAGAAAGCGCCATTATAAGTGCTCGGTCTCGTTACAGGATATGGTTTAAGCCTAATTGATTTGGTATGCTTCAACAAGGATGACTGCAGAAGAAATTTGGTCCCATGACAGCAATTAATTATAATTTGTTTAATACAGGACTAATGACTGGTTCTTACCAGAAGGCTTATCCTGAACAATGTTTCTGCGTGTTTTGTTAAGCGAAAGACACAAGGAGCAGAAAGAAGGAACCATAAGCAGAATGTATGGAGTTCATCTTGTTTGCGGTTGTATTATTTTAATAATATATTCAAACAATGTATGTCAAGACCGCTACCGACTTTGTTATCAATTTATTTAATGACAAAGACTTCATGTATTATTTAAGACAATGTGTCTTCTTGGAATTTACACTTTAGATTGTTTTCTTCGTGTTCAATGTAGTACGTTAGCTACAAAACTTAGGATATCATTGGTAGAAACATTATATTTGGTTTATAATTGCGTTGAAATAAAAACTTGAACTTCACTAAACACGTAATCAAATATGTGACAAAAGTTTATTCTGATAAAAGCAGTTTCAGCTTTTGAAATTCATAACGACAATTGCAGTCGTAATGTTAATGTTGTTCAACTTCCGTAAATAAAATGAATGGTAAAATAACTGTTAAATTTACACTTTTCCTGGTTATAAATTATGATCTACAGGACCTCAACAGTATTATTTTCTAAAACTAAGCTTCTCAGCATATTGTTTTTTTTTTATTTACTACCTGGCAACACTTCTTAACGCCACGAATGGTGTGACAGCTGTCATACGTGTTTATTGTTCGTTTGGTTTGCCATGTTATCGTAATTAGATTGACGCCTGAGCAACAGTCGGAAATTTGTGCAGATCTACTTTGAAAAGCAACTGTTCTGTTCAAGAAACTCATCGCGCATTCCGTCAATTTTACGGCCGACATAATCATCCATCAGAGCAATTAATTCGATCAACAGTGGATTGTTACCACACCATGTTTACTCTCATTGATAAGTGAGTAATGAAGAAAAGTAGCTGCTGTAGAGCGTAGTATCGATAAAGATCCAAGTGAGGCCATTCGACATGATGCTATTACAGTCAATGGTGACCGCTATGGAGTCATGATCAATGGTTTTCTCGTTCGGGAATTAACTCATCGTGCCATACAGCTCGTACATTGATTGACTTATTGAAAGAAGCATTTACTGAACTCAGAATTTTCGTTTTGAACCAGTGAACTTGCCTGCAAGATCTTGTCGTTTAACATCGCTGAGCTATTCTTTGTTTGGAGTTCGCGGCTCTTTTCGCTCATCATTCTCTCGATGCATGTTATTAGGCCATTCTGTTTTTCGCAGTTTTTTAACGTGCATTTTTTGAAAATATATTCCCCAGTTTGTAAGCATTTTCTGCTCACCAGGTAATATAAGGATGTTGTCTTAAATTGATCCCTTCCGAAGCTATTTCTATAAAAGGAGCTTTTACCATTCAAACCAGTTTTGCAGGTGCCTTTGCCGACTTTACTAAACAATTTCTCTTCCATTTTTGACGTAGTTTTGGAAAAAAGAAATTTGAGACAACATCCTTGTATTGCTTAGCGTTGAATTTCTCACGCAAGTACTTAGAAATTAACATTCAGCTTTGGCCAAGTGGGCTCTTCTGTCGACCCATGCCTGTCAGGTTTTCCACAATTTTTTTATGACAATGCGCCTATACTAGATCTTTCCATTATCAACCCTTAACCTAGCATCCTTCAAAACGTAGCACTCACCCTATCACTTCCTCTTTGCAAATCTCCAAAAGAAATAAAACCAAATTGACGAATGTTTATGAGGTGCAAATGCTGAACGGCCGAAAGTAATAAATACCTCGGTACGTCTTGTGAGAATAAGCCCGAGTGTTTTTATAGTTCGGTTGAATGAAGGATAAATAACGTAGTGTCGGCCTGATTAGAGTAGATTGTTTGGGCTCATCCTGAAATGTATCTACAATACCTACCGAGTATTGTGCACTGCAAAGCGTGAAATATGAGGGTTCAATTATTTGGGTCAAGCTTTTAGAGCTGTAATCGAGAAGTACTAAATCGAAATTGGTCACATACAGGATTCAGGCTTCGGTCTGAATAAGCCTAATACAATCCTGTATTCATTGCAATGCTGGAGGATAGCAACAATGCAGAATAGTGTAGAAAGCGAAATCATGCAAAACGAAAAGATATGGATAGATGCTAGCTGAAATCCAAGTCCTGAATTTGAATTGCTGAATATGCTTTTGAACGACGTTATCCCTGCGTTTGCCGTTTTCATATGGAGAAATGTTCAGATCAGAACTCATAGAATACAAATTTGAAATGCCCGGTCTCATACTCGAATCCTGATAAATCTTCGAGCGCGTTTACGATATCTATCCAATTTCAAACCACATTTACATTAAAGTTTGCCAGTTTTTTCTTTACCAAAGCTCATACATCACAGGATGTAGATAAATTCAATGCACCTGCAGCAATTAATTTCAATTAGCCTCACTTAAAGGACAAATAGCCGGGAGAAAGTCGTTCTATTTTGTTGAACTAATTGAAAAATAATTGGATTCGGTGCATAAACGAGAAAAATGTGACGTTATTATTAGGTTTGTTTGAATAAAATAAATTTTCCAACCTTTCCATAAAATATTATTTCCCAATAATACGAACCATATATGAAGGACTATATGCATTTCATGTTTTAAGGTCAGTGCGGTTGGCTGGTTTGAATTTAATTATAATTTAATTAAGTTTTGAATTTAATTTTCAAATATTGATCAGAATTTATGCATGAATTTTTTTATTGATTTTGTGGCTAAATCATGATTTTGCTGTTTCTTTGCAGGTGAGTCGACTAAATTATGTATGACAATGTGAATTGGAAACCAGGTAAATTTGCTAATGATGATGAAAAAAATACACTTTAGTTTGAAGAAATAGTTCAAATTATATCCATTTAGACAGCAATGATTATTTAAAATATACAATTATTAACAAATTATGTTTTACTTATATATTTATTATCGAATTTTGGTAATCTGAAGAACTCACAACAACTTTGATGGCGTGTTAAACTGTACTGTCTGGATTAACAATTTTTTAACTACACAATTGATTATTTTCCCCACGGTTATGACAAGTTAAGTAAACTAAGCTACAATTTGTCCACATAAACGGTGCTTTTTAGAGGTATAGAAGCAAAAATCGGCAACACTTTTTAATGCGACATATGGTGTGACAGGTGTCAGGCGTTTTGTAGTTAATTTAGTTTGCCATTTTATCGTAAATAGGTTGACGTCTGTGCAAAGTCTACAAATCGTGCAGATTGATTTCAAAACGGCAGTTATCTATGAGAAACTTGCCGCGCTGTCCGACAATTTTATCGAAATATGAAATAATTGCCTATCAGCAAAATTAATTCGATTAAACATGCACCGTGTCCGCACCACGTTTACTCTCACTGCTAATACTCATCGATACCCATCGTAAAGATTCCTTATTACTCATGTGTTATGAGGAATATTTACGTAAGAATCTTGGTTTTTGGGCTTAAAAAATCCAACTCGTGCGAAAATTGAAGTCGAATGACCATCGTAGGGCACTGGGCACGGCACAGGCTCGGCGTATGGGCCCAAAAACAAATTATCGTGATCAACCGTCAGTTCCCTGAGCGAAAAACTTCAACCTTCGCCGCACAATGGGCTTCTGATTGGACCGACTTTCAGTGCAACGAAGTCCTTTCTTGATTGAAACCAAGAATTTTATTCATTTTTCAATTAGTTGACTGAAAGTGTTCCCTCAACCTGCGGTCGAGGACTATAAAAAAGGACAATATAAAACAGAAAATTCTACCGAAATTTTCAAAGATAATGTATTCAGCTGATTTTGGCCGAGAAAGAGAATCCAAGCTGGAGCATTTTAATTTCATTTTAATCCTTAAACGAAAACTGTAATCCAGCTGCATTCTGGATGTATTTCTTGCTCTAGTTTGTCGATGTATTGGTGAATAAGCACTCGGGATCATGGTAATTAGAGTGCTGGGTCTGTATCCAACAAATTCTTGGTTTGAATACCACTGCTCGCTTTAAATTGGTATTTCTGGTGACAAAGTATCAGCTTCCTCAGTTGTTATAGGTACCCTTCGAGAAATTTTTAAGGACCAGTGTGACTGTCAAGTCTTGAAATTAAGTGGCTCTAACACGTCTCAGAACGCAAGCTCGGTAATGAACATCTCAATAACAATGTTGAACAGAAATATTGACAATTAGTCGCACTTAACTTTCATAAAAAATAACTTTTCAAAACACTAAAACTTGAGTTGATAAACTATCTCTTCACTAACGTAAAATTTGCAAAGAACATGTTGCATGGAGCCTTTAAATGTAATGGAGACTCACATACTAAGAGTTGTAAAGAAGGAGCTGAAAACATTTTTCTCAAAGTCCAAGGCTTTCACATGTATCCATTTTTTTTGCGAACAAATACCAAATTAGTCGAACTCAATTTGTAACGATCTCGATAATATTTTATCAAGCAATTAATGTAATTATAAAAACTGTCCAAGTGAATTTCTCCATCATAAACAGAACACAATAAACAAACAGAATCAGATGAAGTACACAATTAACGTAACATGACACAAATGAAATTTGAAGCAAATGAAAATCTTCTGGATATGTTGTATTTCACTGATCTTATAGCTTCCATCAGGCGATTTCCAACTTTTTCTCATTTTTATTATTTCATATTTTGTATATGTGTGAGACTGGTTCCCATTCTATGCATTGTCTCGAACAGCTTTTATAGGAGCACTCACCGTACCGACTTCTGGGACAGTCTTAATCTTGATGAATTATCCAACGCTTAACCTGAAATGGATTTATGAGATGTAATTTTCTTTCATGAGAAAATCCCCTTTTACATTTCCTCCTTTCCTTTTCGAACGATGTTTGTTGTATGCTGTGTTTGTCAGCGACTTTGTCGTTGCTTGTTTGTGAAATTGTTGTTGTTGTTGCTGCTCCTGCTGCTGTGCTTCCTACTTTGTTATGTACTTCAAAGTTTTGCTCTGTTCCTTTTGCTATCATTGTAACTATTTGTCCTTAAGCGGAATATATACCTCATACAGAGTTTTATTCCATTTAAAATTTCAAAGAACAATCAACAATTGTCTGAAGTGAAGAATAAGAAGTGGAAAAGCGAAAATCCATTTAAGCGAGAGCTATGGTATTGTGTTTTGTCCTACAATGATATCCTACCAGTTTGTGAGTGACTTCATAATGTTATAACTACAAATAATGCGAAAAGTTGCCTGGAATAATTGTCAATGCCAGCGGCCACGACGAATCTCATGAATTGCATTTTTTTTTCTTCTACTCAGACTTCTTATGCTTATCTTTGTTAGTGTTTCCTTGAAACTTGTTAAAAAAGAAGGTTAATCTTACAAACGAATAACAAACACAATTATTAACTTCTCTCATTCGTTGTAATCCGATAACCGAAATGAAAAACTACGTATGTCAGATTGATTAATACCCACGGGGTGGAAAATGGGAGGGAAACAAAGATGTACTTATGATAAGGATAAAATCATGCCTGTGTAATTCGTTTTCCACGCGATAAGTGTCAGAAGCGGGAAGAGGGGTGCTACAAAACATTGTTGTAAGTGCATATTTGCCTCCAGACCAAATTATGGTACACACTCGGGAAAATGAGCTAGTATGTAAGTTTGAAAGGAGATTTTTAAACATGCACAAAGAAATTGTTTAAAAATCACCAAAGCATTAAGCCTGACCGAATTCCAACCTGACAGCCTAAATCGCCGACAGTTAACGTTCCAGGACATCCCGATAACTGCCTCTTAAGAAACTCAAAAAACAGAGAAGTCCTTCCGTCGATGCAAGCATGCTGATGCTGACAGCTATCTGTTTTGCAAATAGTCCAGTGTTCATACATGTTTTTGTACAGGATTTACTTTTCGTCTCCAAAAACCATCCGTCGGAGAGATCTTTCATTTGCTTAATTAGCAAGATCGGAAAGACACAAGGCCATTCTGTCTTCTGTTTTCTTTGCGATAGTTCGTGGGGTACCCAACCATCTTGTGGATATCCCATCCCATCTCATGGATGCTTTCTTCTAAAGTGGTTCTGGGGATCTGGAACCTCTCCAAAAGATCGGCATCTGGCAGCTCTTTGTGTCATCCTGATTGTGACTGATTTTCAAACTGTCGTTCTGGAACTGCTGCTGAAACCACTGCTGATATGCTTCTTCTATTAGTACGTCTTCTCCGAAAACTCTGCTTAAATTCCGATGAGCCTCCGGTGCGTGGTGTCCTAGATCAAACACATTGTTCAAACGTTCCTTCAAAAAACAACAATTCGATTTGATTTCTAGACTTCGGAATTTGATTCCAAAGAATAAGACACCATGCTGAAAAAGGATTTACGTACAGGACCCGCAATATGGGTGCAGAAATTCACAACACAGGAGTATCTCAATTTTCTAATAAAAAAAAAACCTGAAAAATTCCTGATCAGACTCAGCGATTGCAATTCTTAGTAACAACCTCCATAAAAATGACACCCCACCTATTATTGTTTATATTACTATATTACTATTACTTGTTTTATTCAAGTTTTCTTGCACCTTGTCCCGATCATTTTGCGGACGTCTTGTGGCTCATCAGAGTCATAATCTTCAGCACATTTATGAAAAGCAATGTCCAATATCGCAGCGGGTCTCGAACGTACTGGCGAAGTGCAGCAAAATATTTTCTCATTTTTACAACATTAAAATTTGATTCAAAATTGGAATGATTTAGGTCTCATTCACTTGTTGGCAGGAAATATGGCGCCTCGGTCTTTGGATTGCAGAATGAATGTCCTTTGCAGGAAATTTTTCAGGTTTCCAATTGTCCACTTTCTTATCACACTATAGCCTACAAAAAATGAGATTTCGAACTCAAAAAGTATGTGAAGGACACCCTTTTGTCCCCTGCTTCCAACGAACTTATTAGGGAGACGCAATCTGTTAAAGGCTAATTGCTGTTAAAATCCAGCTTTAATGTGAGTTTTTCGGTAATTTTAGTTTATTTAAGTATTTAAGGAAGGGTGACTTTACTCAAGGACTGAAACGTGATTTCTGAAGCTTTTAGTTTTTAACTTTGTACATTACATAAAAAAAAAATTGTTACTGCATAATTGCCAATACAAAATGCAAATATGCGTCGTTTACGGCAATAAATTTCAACAAAATTTACATTCACGCATGGAGCTATAGATTAACATGAATACTGGCTCTGTACGAACCCAAGCGACGAAGCATTATGAAAACAGAATACTTACGATACCACTTTGGCAATTCCTTTCAGGCGACGAAAGTCCATAAAAGTGACTGAAAAAATTTCTACATTATAGCGCTCCCATACTAGAGATATTCCATACGAAAATGATATTTTGCCTTGAATACAAAACTCACACATTATATACATATATATCTACTGACGTCATCATTTGAGAGTATATATGTATGTCGTCCTGAGACTTCATTTAACTCTGCTTTCGTATGAGTTTATTCATGGGGATATGTATGAATCGGTTGTGTGTGTTAACGTATGGATCTACTATATTTACAATGCAGGAAATGATATCAGCCTAAAGTGTAATATTATGAACACAAGATTTACGCGCGTATTGGCATTCATGAAAATCGCGAAGATAAATGGATGCATCATGCGGGCAAACCAAGTATTATCATATGGAATAAATTGTTGCACGGTATAATGGTTCCTGAGGAATGGACCATCTCTTGGCTTGTGGTAAAAACGACAATAAATGTAAGGAGGGTCGAGATAAATGTCATAATTACAAAGGGCAGTACGTTTTCCGGGTTTCATTCATCAACGTGAACGTCCAGTGAGACAATTGCGCGCACTGGTTAAACTAAAAAGGATACTATAAGCCAACTTGAACTTGAAATCAAATCACTTGTCTTTGAACTTCTAATTTGTTTGTTTGAATAATTGCAAATTATCAAATAAGTTTTGATAGTTTGAAACAGGGGCATTTTCATCGAAAAGGACGAGCCGATCAATGCATATGACAACCCATAAGCCACAAAAGAGGACAATTTGAGCCCGCGTAACCCATTTAGCAGCTCGTCCAATATGAAAGTGGAAACATGCTCCTACGGCTTCGATCTTGCGTCTGTTTCGCAGAAACTTTACGAGGACACCATAAAGTATAAAGGCGTGAATTTAATTGGAGGAAGCATAAGTTCTTATTTCAGCTATGGGGGCTGCGATGAAAAGAAATAAAACTATGGGTCAGCTTCACAGATTTATCAATTTGCGTATGCTAAGCATTAGGTAGTCCACATTTTTCTAACGAGCCTGAATATTTTAGCATAGGGAACAGAAACTCACACGATTTCAGCCGCTATATAAGGCTGAACGTCCTCGACAAGCTTTCATTTGAAAAAAAGTTGGTTCGTTTCTCATCAGAAGGCATTTTTTATATGCTCCTGACGAAGAGGGAAAAAAACTACACAGTCTTTCAAGTAGAACTTGTTAATGAAAGTCTCCCGTGAACACATGAAGTGTTTAGCAAAAATGCAACAATAATTATAATAAATATCAAATTATGACAGTCAAATCACCAGAAAATCAATACTGCCTGAAGAGGGCAACATAATCCCAAGTCTGAGAAGTGGAAACTATACCTGGGAACTAAAAATGTAATAAGGACAAATAACCGTGCCTTAAGATGAAGTAAGAAAACTGATGAACCTACCCTGGTAAGGATTGCAACTGGGTTACCAGAAAATTCGCCAACACATAAGGCACGTTTGCAATGGGTAAACAGGCAAGTTTCCACACAGCTTTAACCTGAGTGAAGAACAATCCTGCAGATTGACGAAATATGTTCGCCACAAGTATAAAATCAAGGCTTACCCACCGTCCTAACGGAAGTTTTACGAAGGAATCAAGAAGGCAACAGTTTAAACAGAAAAATTAAAAAAAAACTTTGACATGAAAGTTGTTCGTCGAAAAAGGACGTTGATGGCGATACATGAATAATAGTGATAAGACTAAAGGCCAGGAATAATCGCAAATTACATAAAAAGATGGTTCCAAGGGGCGAGGTGACTTTCAAGAACCAAAAACAAAAACGAACAACGCACACTTAGCACAAACATTTCCCTTGACTCCTACATGTTCACTGACGAAACTGAGCACGATACCCTGACAACTTTCGTCAAAAAAAAGGAAAGCTACCAACCCGATTTACCGATTGCTATGATTCCTGAAAAATTGAAAAAGAAAATAACAATTGTAGCTCTTCCAAAAACAGAAGGAAATTGTCCATTCCCAAAACGACTCATTAGCCTGTAACTCTTTTTTGGAGCAAGATTTGTAGTAAAGATGACGATAAGATTGTCGGTGGCTCTTATTTCGGAACAATGTTGTTGTAGAGGAACACTCCCCAGGCTTCATATTCCCCCATCCAAAAGAACTCCTGCTCGCACAACTTGTGTATTGTCTATAAAATATCTTTCATTGGACATCAAGACATACAAAATGCATTTCGGTGTCGTCAAAACGTTTCTTTGAGGAGAATTTCGAGACATCGATAGTATTTTAGCAAACATGGACCTCCAAAGTGAACAAAGCTGGAGAACATGAGAAATAGAGCATTCGAGCTCTTCGACAAAGTTGACAAATCCTACGGAACTTAAAACCTCCGGAAGATCTCAACAGACTGAAACTTACCAACTTTACCAGTATGATACTAGATTCTAGACAATACTCGAAGGACCATAGAAAATGTGAGTGCCTGTCCTGATTAAGCCTTAACTCACAATCTCTTTTGACAAGAGTAGAGACTCGTCATCTACCACCTCCCATTACATCGCAATGAAGTACATGGCTTGCAATGAAATTCACATTAAGGAGAATTGTCGGAGCTCCATGCTTTTTTATCTGACGTAGGTCAACAAAGTGTAACAGTCCTGAAAACATCAGAAGCAGCACTTTAGCTCTCCAATTAACTTGAAAACTCCAAAGGAACCTCAAATATCATGGAGATCTCAAGAAATATACATTGAATATTAGAGTCAAAAGATCACACAACGTCGCAGGTTCTCACTGGTTAGTCTCACTATCTCTGTAGACAAGAGTAGGGTTTTCTCAACCATCGGCCCCATTACATCGTTACGACGTAATGACGTACTCGATTACGTCGGGTATCTTCCACTTTTATCCTTTCATATGTAGAACCCAGCTATTCTTGACACTTTTAGGGACTACGCCACCCAAATGCATCAAACCCCATCATAATACTCTCCGAAAAGCCCAAACCAACTAAGGTGGCCAATTCGAACAGATGAGTTCTTACCAGCTAATCATGTTGCCCATGTGTACCTTTAGTGTTGATGTTTGAGGGAATGTGTTGCAAAGAAACTCCAAAAGATCTGCCAAACTCAATGACCTAGGTTCGTACTAAGGTCCTTGTTGAAGTGTTTTAACTAAGCGTTTAGTGACTGTGATAATCCCAGCAATAGGAACTGCATTTTTTTCAATTAGATTTGCCTACACTGTGGGTACAACTGAGTGTACAATAAAGAAACTACATTAAGATGTCTGCTTGAAGCAAATGTGGCATCACCAATCAAAGGGAACCTTAGATTTCCTTCTTAACCTTAGATTTCTTATCTCCAGGCTGAAGACTAATCAAGAGAATCAAAACTTTCATTGCCTGCAAAATAAACGTCAAACGAGAATATTTAGTTTTTCCAAGATATTTTGGCGCTAAAATATCGTTTTGGATCAAATTCCCAAAAAAACCATACAACACTTTTGTGTAAAACAGTACACAAGCAGTATCTGCAAAGGCTTTAAAAACTTATAGCAAAAAAAGGGGATTCTTAGCGATTTCTAAGTATCGACAGTATCAACACTGAAAAGAACCGTCAAAGAGAAAAGGTAGTTCTTTGTTGGTAGTGACGCAAACACTCAGAACAGGTTTGCAAGAGAGGTATTTCCTTCCGAAATCAGGAAAAAAAAAATACACCTAAAAACAGACAATCAATGTCTCCCTCAAGGATTAAAATTAATTCATAAAAGAGTGGTATCTAAGAAGGATCAAAATTAACTCACGATATTCAAAGAAGAAAAATAAACTAGATAGGGCTAGAGAAAAGGAGAATCCTTTTTTTTGCACTAAAAAGTCAGTGAACGGAGGACAGAAAACTTTGAATTTTAAAGCCCTCGTCAGTATATTTAATGAAGCATGAGCATACTTAGTCAATCTGACATACACTCACCACAAACACATTCCTCCGTCAATTCAAAATGACACATCATATCCTTGCATACTTCCTGATCTATTTATTCATTGAAGCTCTCCAGTTAGTGTCGGCACATGAAATCAAATCCTAAACTTAAAGCTCTTTAATTCTGACAATTCCGAGATAAATGGACACCGCGACAAAGTTTCAAAGCGTACACAACGTTATTCAGGATCATGCAGTACCCATATTTCAGTAATGGAGTGTATCTCGCAAAAAAAATACTTCGCAGAGAGAAAAAACAACGTATTTTGTCTCTTGCCATTTTGAATCATTTGCAAGTGAAACTCTATTCATATGATAAACTTATATTTATTCGGAAAATTTTTCATACGAACTAAAAATGATTCCCTCTCTGCCTGGAATTTATGTGTACTGTGTAATCTGCAAGTAAGCAAGGATATGCGAATTCGACTACGTCATTTCAGTGTATGCAATCTCTGGGTGTTTACTTTGTCTCGTCACACAGTTTCTAACTTCCTAGCACGGGCCGTTTCTCTTCAGGATCAGCAAAAGTAAGCGAATCTCACAGTGAATAGCAGGAAAAGCAAAATGATGCTTACATAAGCGAGTAAGCGAGTGTGTATTAGACATGCATGTGATGTACGCGTATTTATATGTTGGTATCATGGGAAGCCTTGTGAATTTCCACCATCTTGAGTGCTTTCAGCGAAATATGGATAATAGAGTGAAATAAAAAGACATAAATATGTATTCAGATTTAATTTGCATAATCTCAAATGTGTTTGATGCTGGGAGACAGAGAGGATGAGCCCGTCTGCAGATTTTAGGAGATTCAGTGAAAGCAATTCGTTCTTTTCGCCGTTCTTTCTCCTTGTTCCTTAATTAAGTCATTTCGTTATCATAGCATTCATTCGGACCTTTCTCAAAAGAGTTTCTTATTCTCGGCAGTGAATGAAAAACGCATGAAGTTGAATGACTAATCACATACGTTTCATGTTTAGCGTTATACTATGATATGTGGTTACTTCTTGCTTTCAAAGTATAATTTTGAAAACAGATTGAACAGAAAAAAAGGCAAAAAGCTTAATAATTCCAAGAACGAAATAATGCGAGGATAGATATGTTCTTTGGAAATAACCCCCTGCTATGAAAGCCGCATTATATTGAACTGTGGAACAACAGTTCCAAACCGATTCCCAGCTTGAATTCCGCTGCATTTCTTGATCTAGCGTCACCTTCAAAGCCTAAAGAAACATGGTTAAATTAAATATGTGGAATTTCGATCGAAAATTTCCCGTCATTTTTCTCGATATTTCAGGGATGCTATTGCTTTGGAGCCGTCACATTTTTTTGAATGAATGGCAGAGTCAAAAGATTTCCTTAGACTTCTCCGTTAGCGACTTTTACACCGAAATATATTCCAAGTCCGGGCTTATCCATGGAAGCAGTTGAGCTTCACTTTTGAAGGCGCTTAATCGTCCGAGTCTTTTAGGAAGTGTCCTGTCTCCGTGGTTTCCACGACACCACCCCTTCAGTTGATCAACCCTAACTGCTTACTCTGTATTGTTTAAAGTTATGTTACTATATGGTCTCATCACAGCTCAGATCCACTGGAGCACCTGATACAGAAGCTTCCTTGTAGTACCTCAAAACACACAATCGATTGTAACCAGCATTTACAATTTTTTGAGACTACTTAGCTTGCTCAGCAGACGATCTTGTTAATATAGCATTCTCGTATGGTATCCTTTCTACATAACTTATAGTCGTTTTTGCAAGAAATAGGCTGAATTCGTCCCGTCTCAGCAATGCCCGGCGGATGAAAATTTGTTCACTAAAGGTATATATATAGTCAGCTCGTGTGTCAAACAAACGTCGGGATATGTTAGAATCCCTCAACTTTTAGCATGATTGTATCGAAATTTTCAAATTCAGGAACGTTCTGGCGTGATGTGTCTTTGCTGAGTGAAGAAAATCTAGCTAAACAGTTTTTTTGACATAACGTGATACCGGAAAATTCTTGACTCCGTACTTCAATTGTTCAACGTGTTCTTTCTTTGACACTCTTCATTTTATTCACCAATGTTTCAACAGATATGGCGGCTACATTCAGGCAAATGTGGGCCCTAAATACGTTCCAGCTCCTCTTGGACTTGTTGATAAAAGTCATTGGACGAAACCACTCACCAAAGATGGCATATAAAAAAATGAACAAACAACATAAACCCTTGACTCACGCAGTTACCTCACAGTGAAAAATCTGAAAGTGTCAAATCAGGTGAATACAGAAGCCAGGTGACATGAACATTGCTCAATATTAAACGTTCTGGGCACCATATCTTCAAAAAAGCAATTGTGTTTCTAGCCTTACGGTGTGAAGTTACATTAATTAAAATCAGTGATGTTCTATGTAGCTTTCAGTTATAGATGGCAGTGGAAAAAAAGAGATATCAAAGCGCGATAAAGCTCCTGAAACCTGGTTGTGGTTTGGCCATTTTCATTTTTGGAAAAAATTGGCTAGATGGGCAATCCAGCACAAATCCTATACCACAATTTCATCTTTGGGTGGTATTTCGAACAGGAAGAACTGCGTTGAAACTAAACCACAATCTGAAGCAATTAGTAATAAAATCATCAACAAAACAGCCCAAACAGCCCAAGGACAATAAAATTCGAAACTTATTTTGAGGAAGAATTGCACGGAGATGAACCAAGAACACTGATGAACCTACCTTACTAAGGCTTGCCAGCTGCGTCACAAAATATTCGGATCACAGGCCACGAGCAATCGCAAGTTTCAAATTTCAAGTTTCAAGTTTAGATTGCCAGGAGCAATCGCAACAATGGGTCCAGAGGGAGGGGCGACATGGAAAAGCCTTACAGTGTCATCTTTGGATTATGGAGTTGCGACTTTTCAATATCTCAAGGGTTTTAAACGGTGTTAAATGACGATTTTGTTTGTGTACCCTTCTGTTAAAAGTAAAGTGTACCGCATGGAATGCATGGAAGCCCAGCCCTTTGTACGTCAAAATTTACGTTTTCCAAGTTTATCGGCTGCAATATTCATTGTGTCAATTTTTTGAGAAACTTCAAATTGCAACGAAATATTCGCCGTGGAGTTGTGTGAGCGATGCTTTTTTTAACAGAACGACATTCGAATTACGTTTTCGTCGATGTCTCAACACTGGCTAAGTCGGCTGGAAGTTTTACATCAGATTGGTTCAATCACTTCATTTTAGAAATCTGAAACAAGCAGCAGTACCATAAGCCGTAAATATTACGTGCAAATACTTAGTTGTTTTCTTTGACTGAACAACTTTCATCTTAGTTTTCCCCATGGACCATGATTTTTCAGAATCTAGATACTATTTTGAATGCAGTGTTGAACAATGTCAGCACGTTCAACTGATGGGTACTGCGCTATAGAGAAAACTATATTTAACTGTCATTTGAAACACATACTGTCATTTGTTGACCTTATTCTTCCTTTCAAAATTAAAGTGTGTCATGAGGAGGCGCGTCAATCTGACGGATGGATTGGCGCCAAAAAAAGTTATAGATTTGCCTCGCAAGAGTGTTTTGTGGGAGCTTAAGTTAAACTTAGATGGAATCCGTCAGGCTCTAAAAGTTCTTAGATCTCAAAAAATGAAGTGAATACAGAAATTCATTTGTATTAAATTATAAAAATCTAAATTTTATAAATAAATAAAGAAAACTTGAATGAAAAAGATTAATTTGATATTACATGCTTTATTTTCTATTTTTTATTTCTATTTATTAAATATATTATTTTTATTTGATATTAAATTTTATATTCATAAAAAATTGTGAATATGAACAATTTTAGATATTCGAAATTGAGCTTATGCTTAAGAAATTTGCAGATGTCGCATTGTTTGATAAATTTCAGATAATCCCCAAGTTTTACTCGTCCCATCAATGGTTTGAATTGAAGTATTAAACCTGGAACTATTCAGTATGTGCCTGAAAAATTGTTAAATAATTTTGTACTGGAACAAATTTTGTCTTTCAAAGTCACAGATTATGTTTCTCGTAGTTTTCAATTCGTAGCAAAATTTCCATTGAATCCTCCTATCCATTACATAATTTGAGAACAATTTTTTTTCCTGTCTCCTTTTTGTTGAACGTTCTTGAAACGAACTTGAATGCAGATTGGATTACTCGGAACGCATGGTTCGAATAGAATTACAAGTCTCTTCCAAGAAATCGATTTGTCTATTTGGAATTGAATAGGAAACGTTGACCACACCGTCAGCATCCCTTCCTCGAAAAAAAAAACTTTGCCTGATTGCATTTTTGCAACGGAAAGGATTCCGAATTTGAATGCAACAAGAGCAAAATTGTTTGAGCAAGGGATGTATGTACATGTTCCGTTTTCTTCGGCAAATTTAAATTATAGAATATTACAAGCCAGGAAGATATGTTAGTAGTCTTTTTGATTTCTCGTCATTTTCCATACACGTATCATCCAACACTGATGACCATTTTCTTTCGACTTCAAATAGTCAAATTAGTATTCACAAACAATTTTCATGCATAAAATAAAAGTTCCCGTCGTGAAAGTCATGGGGAAAATAAGTTTTATTACAAATATTACGTGGTCGCTGTATCAAATGCATAAATTGTGAAATTTTTCAATTTTACAGCCACCAGCATGTAATAAAAGCAAATGGTAAAACAAACGTGTACGGACTGCATTAACTTCTGACTATGGAAAGCCTTTTTCGTCTCGTACCACTTGCAACTAAACAAGAATGAATTTCACCCACTATCCTGATTAACACCAGACGTGATAAGATGTACTTTTTGCTGCTCCTTAAAAGCAATTGCAACGCGAATAACGCGACATTCTCGTCAACAATTCTACTCACGTGCCCTACTTTTTCAGCCACGATGGAAATGCACTATAACGTTGTGTTTGTCGTAGTACTCTACCTCTTACGTTGTTACACCTTTAGCACAGGACATTTTTTCGATGTGCTGCTTCACTCCTTTACAGCCATAGCATTGCCCATTACCGGCAATCTTTCTCGCATGAGAAATAGTTCATTATAAGTAGGACTTTACCGTGTCCCAGAATGGTACTCCAGCGCTTGTACGAAGGCGACGCGTGTAAAAGTAAAGTTCGTTGGGAAGATAGTAGTAAAATGCAAAGTTATCCTGTATATAATGCCTTAAGCAGGAATGCGAAAGTGTATAGTTGTATTAGATTAAAGTGGAAATTTCTTTGCTTATCCGAAGTTTTATGTATCGTATAAGTTGAACTCTTTGGAAGCTGAAGGCGAAGTTGACTGAGCTCGAGGGAGTCCTCACAGAATTGCTTCACACATCCCGCCCGTGTTCCTGAACTATAAACAATCTTCTGGTTTTTTGTTCTCGATACAAGCAACTCGCTGTTTTCTGAGACTCGTTGAAATGGAAAACAAAGAATCATTTCAGTCCTTTCCAATATCTCCGGAAATTCCAAGTAATGTTCAAGAGTCTAATTGATAGTACCGCGCTCGTTGCTCGATGTTCTTTCGTTTTCCTAAAAATTTTCGTTTTCTTAAACTGTTCAAACTCGACTCACCCCACGGAGCTCAAAGTATGTGCTTTATTATAGCAGCAATCATAAGATAATGGGCTCTTTTCGAAATTACGCAATCACACGAACGCAATAAAGGGAATCATCGTCATCACCTACAACATCGCGATTTCAACGATGATATGTAATCTCAAGGGGTGGATCCACCATTTCCCTTCAACAGTTTTCTCAAGACAACAATAACAACGAATCGCTCCACATACAGAATATTTTGTAGCTGTAGAGTACTACACCTATACTCAAGTAACTCAATTTTCGAAGAATCCTAGAAGAAGGTTCACCCTTGGAAGCAAAATCCACCTATGGCTATATACAGAGAGTACTACACAAAGATTTTTCCGACCCATTTAATAGGAAAACGCGTAAACTCGAGACTACTTGAGTTCATTCAAGCAACCCAACAATTGTGCCGTGTTTTCACATTCATGTCATATAGGATAGTACAACGGATGGATGGATGCTTGTCTTTTCCTCGGATATTTGCGTCTCTCCTTTTTCTGCTGCTGATGCCTTGTTTGCTTGCCTTTTAAACAATTTGTAGTGATCATTTGATGTTAGTTGATCGTTTAATCTTATTTGCAGGATATGATTTAAGGGAAGTAAAAGGGCTGGAAAATTGAAGTAATTCTTTTCCTGTATACAACTTACGCGTGTCAATCCTTTTTTTTGTATTAAAGATAAATCTTGAACTGTGAAATTATGCATAAAATGTCGATATAAATCTCTTTCCCCTGTTTCGACATTTCTGATGTTGTTTCTCGACTGTCCTGCTAGTGAATTTGGTGGAAGAAAATTCATCCTTCAATTACTATCTCCAATGGAGTCAATTTGCCTTAAATTGATACGAACTTATTTTTCATTGCACCAGTATGAACAATGCACGAAGAGCTGATTCGCAATAGCTTTAATGTGTCAGCAAAAAAGTGTCCCCAGCATTGTTTCCATGCCATCGCTGGTTGTGCAAAAATGGCACTTCCTTGCTAGCGTGTGCTGAAAACAATATTGAACTTGAGTATCGTCCGTATAGAAAATTCATATGCTACATGCATGCTCATCGAACAGAGCCTGCAAGGATGAAAGAAATTGCAACAGAAACATACCAAGTACACTACGTGCTGTTGATTGATGAATTAACTACTTCGGAACCTGATGCATAAAATGTACATAGGGGGTTTGCATTTAAAAATGAAGTTGTATTCTGCTGAGTCTACACCATGATGAAAGTCGTGCTCCTTGCTGTTGAATTATTTGTTGATTTAGAAGTTATATCACACATTTGCTGAGTCTGAAAATTTGAAACGAAGCAAATCCTTTATATGTTGTTTAAAATTCCGAGGAACCTGATAAGCTTAACCTCATATTCATATGTCTCTTTGCACATGATTTTCTGTAAGAAAGTTTATATTTTATGAGGGAATAAAATAAAAAATAAAATGTCTGATATTATTTTGAAGAAATAAAATTTATTTCTTACCAAAAATATCGCCTAAATGTAAACCTTCCCCTTAATGGCATTCATTTAGTTGAATACTAAAATTTCCAATGTCGACTCGCTAAGTTGATTCGATGACGGCTGCGATTTTGTAGCGAATTTTTTTTTAACAGCAGTAGAGATGTCAGTTATTGTTATAAACTTTTAATTTCACAAAACTGAAAAGGAAAAGTCCGTAGACATTAAATCGGGACTGCTTGGTCAAAAGTTTATGTCGCCATTCCTTGAGATCAATTTGCCAGGGACAATTTCACGTGTTCCAGACAGAGACGTATCGGACGTGTGTGAGGTTACCCCGTCCTGATGGATCCATGTTTTTCAAATTATAGCCAGAGAAGTTTTGCAGTGATGGCATCAAGAAATCCTCTAGCATTTCCACAAAATAATCTTAATTTAATGTTACCGAACTTCTTCTACAAAAAAAAGTTACTACCAGTGATTTCTCGCGTCACCATCGCAACTCACAGTCAATTTCGGTGAATCAAAATGCCTCACATCCTTGAGTTTTGGAAAGGTTTCTCACTAATAGCGACGAAATAAGCAAATTTTCGTGCCAAATAAAAAAGAGAGACAAATTTGAAATGCGAAGACAATCAATAGTCTGGTAGACATTGTTAAGCATATGACAGGCATCCTGAGGTTTTAATTCTTTCACCAATTGAATTTTGTGCAGGTGCAGTTTTAGATCATTGCGTCAAATGCAGTATAATGATTATCAATGCACATATAACTGATATGAATTGCAGACTCATCAGGATCCTCACGTAAAGACCGGTATATGCCTGTCACGTTATCCGACATTTTAGATGACTTTGACCAGACCGAGTTAGGTTTTTCTACTATGGAACCTAGTTCAGGTTAAAATTTTTTGAGCTAATTTTGAATGACAGGGATGCTTTGCGTATCATTTAAGTGACGAAAACCTCTCATTTCGCAAAGGCTTCTACGCCCTACCGAAGGCGAATCCCTGTTATTGTAAAACTCATGAAGGCACGGCGTACGATCCGCTCTTGAAATCGCTCCATAGCAACATAATTCGGAAGAGCAGGGATCATAATTCCGATTCAAAGTGTTCACGCAGTCAACTAGACAAATCTAAACTTCCATTTTGAGAGACTCTGTACTTATAGTCTTTCTCCTCTAAACAACATACTACTGTAATCAAAAAGTAAGGTGAAATTGTTTATAAAATGTAATTTCTTTATTTATTCAAATCCCTTCAAAGTAATCCCCGTCCGATAAAACTCACTTTTGCCAACGCTTTTTCCAGTTTTCGAAGCAGTCGGTAGAGTCTCTTTCCAGTATAGCCTTCAAGACCTTCTTCGATTCTGTTTTTATCTCCTCAATCGTGTCAAGACGGCGTCCCCGCGTTGGCCTTTTGAGTTTGCTGAATAGCCAGGAGTTGCACGGAGCCAAATCAGGCGAATACGGTGGTTCCAGAACTATATGAGTCGAGTTTTTGGCAAAATGCGGTATGACATGGTGCCTTATCGTGATGAAGGAACCAAGAGTTGTTCGACCATAATTCCGGCCGTTTCATACGCATTGGTTCACGCAAACGACGCATAACGCACAAATAATATTTTTTGTCGACAGTTTGGCCCAACGGAGGGAATTCATAGTGCACCACTCCACGATAATCAAAGAAAACTGTCAACATGACCTTGATTTTTGATTGACTTCGCCGTGGTCTTTTCGGTCTTGCTTCATCTTTTGCACGATATCCTCTGGATTGGCCGGTGGTTTCAGGGTCATATGCGTAAATCTAAGTCTCGTCTCCAAACTTGATGCACTTCAAGTGATCCTAATAGTCAGACAGCAAATTTTCACACACATCAACGCGACGCCTTTTAACCAAAAAAATGAGCGATTTCGGCACCAATCGAGACTCGATCCGTTTGAGACACAAAACATCTTTCAAAATGGTTTGGGCTGAGCCAAATGATATTCCAACACTATCATTGTCAATCGACGATTTTCAAATACTAAATCTTTGATTTTTCGAACGTGGCCCTCGTGGTTCGTCTTCGACACGTTCTCGGCCCGCTTTGAACGTGTCGGCACAAGACTATTCGTTCCACAAACAAAATTTGATGCAAGTTCTTTGCTCAACATAATCACCCATTGTCAAAATCGAAAAATTCACGTTTGATTGTTTACGAAAACACGTGTAACTGAGATTATTAAACCTTTTGACAAACAGACGCTTGGCAAATGTCATAGACTGTCCCACCAATCTAGGCAAGAAAAATTACCTGCCTTCGTAATGCCAGGTAGTTTTAAATGACAATTTCACCTTTCTTTTTGATCACAGTAATATATAGACGTTAAGCTGAAATCGCGCCCAGAGGCACGCAGAGAACTGTGCATACGGAGGGAGGACTAATTTGAAGCAGGCAACAAAGCCGGTCCTTTGATCGAAAATGACGTACAGGATCCATCCGTGGAGTAGGCGATAACACAATCAAAGTAGAAAAAACAAAGCCTACTCCTCCTTCAGTTTTGTTTGATTCTTCCTTTTTCGTATCAGTAATTGTACATAAGAAGGATGCGTTTACTCCGGCAGGCGTGACTAACTTGAATTTTCTAATGTTTGGGATTCTTCAAATTTCATTTGTTACACCATATGGGCTGAAAATTATTTTGCCTGACAAAGAGATGGCGCTACAAACTGAAAGTGCAAAATGTGCTCTTGGAAAAATATTGACCTTGGAAGCTGTCAAAATTTTGTGCCATTTGGTTTGCTCGATTTCAAGTTACAGCTTTTGAAGAAGCGCTGCCTTTGAACTTTTGTAAACAATGGAAAAAGGTGAATTTTGTGTTTGGATAAAATGCTGTATTCTGATCTGAAAAATTTACTGTGCAAACAAAGCCGAACTTTATAAATTTTGTAAATTATCTGTTCTACCATACATAATCATCAAATAGCTTGCTGAAGTTCGTCGTGACAGTGCAAAAACCAGTGATGCCATACGTTCGGGAAGGCGAATGGCGTAGTAACTTTGGAAATTTTCAAAAAGTCACGGATCTTGAGTTGAATGACCGCAAAAGTCATTTTGGAGACCATTTCCGACAATTATCGAAACATGGATTCATCACTGCGCGGCTGAGTCCAGTTGGCTGACGACAGAATGGTTATTATCTGGTCAAAGCCAAAGGAAGTGCTAGGAGACGCGAAAATAGCTAACAAGGCTCCAGTCAGCATTTTTTGAGATACACATGTTATAATCGTCATAGACTATGTGCAACATGGAAAAGCAATCAAAGCATTGCTTTGCATTACTGGATCGATAGGACATCGAAATCAAGTCACAACGACCTAATTTAGTGAGAAAAAAATGTTTGTTTTGCCTGGTTTGGAACCCAGCGACCATTTCCTGTTTCCAGAGTTGTGTCCCTATTCAAATGAGTAGCTTAAGTATGAAACAAATGTCAACTTTGAGGAATGGTTATAATAATTGATATGTTAATTATGATTATATGATTATATGTTAATATATAAGAAAGGCAACGCAATATTGGAAGATCGTTACGCAAGTGCTTTACAGTAGATGGAGATTATGTCGAAGTATAAAAGCGATTTATCACTCACACACTCTAGCGATTTATCGGTCTCGTTTCTAACATGCCAGCCTGAAGACTTCTTAGACCGTGTATTAATATTAACCCTATGCCAACGAATT
Organism: Stratiomys singularior; assembly: GCA_954870665.1. NCBI lineage: Eukaryota > Metazoa > Arthropoda > Insecta > Diptera > Stratiomyidae > Stratiomys > Stratiomys singularior. Next base: position 8,006,617 of record OX940877.1, read on the forward strand.
TTTTTGCAGCAAGGAATGAGGTTTCATTATGCTTGATATTCATAGTGTTTGGGCTATAGCGGACAAACCCGTGAATATTTTCAATATGTGCGTCTGCCTTATGTAGGTTATAAACTCGAACAAACTTCCTGAATGGTATTTTTTTAAGGACCAACCATCAGTATTAATTTTTTATCTGCATACTACTAATTCGAATTTGACTGCTGTAGGAACCCTGATGCTACTTAGTTGTTCTCTATAAAAAAAAGATATTAGGATCCTTAATATCGAACACACTCTCATTGCCCTGTCAGCCGCGCCCGATTAGCAGATGTTGTAGAAAAATAAATTCCACCTTTTTATGCTCCATACACACATCACGCGTGTATCATAAAACCTATAAAAATTGTATTTTTTATAGCATGAACCGTCACATAAAAACCGACGGTTCGTCAACATTCTTTTAACACAATATGAAATAGGCTACCATCTATCTATCCCATTCACATACGTCTCATATCTGCACTGTTATGACTGTAAAGTCTGCACTAATCCGATTTCTGATTGAAATCAGAGCCAACATTTCACTGCTCTACTAAAAGTCGTAATATTTATGTTAATGTTTGCTCAGCCCAAATGAGTTCATATCACTTTTTTGCAAGCAGAAGGGAGTGGCTTTACAGGGTGTTCAAGTTTTTTGCTCCAACGTATTCGCTGAATTAGAGCAATCCAGGCTCAGTTCAGAAACAAACCGCCTGAACTTGGCCAAACGTGGAGACACGACAAGTGGTTAGGACGAAAAAGCGAACTTATATATTCAACATTCTTATCAACATGTCCTTCCACACCACTAGATCCTGTCCATTTTTCATGCCCGATTCGAAACAACCCTGTGCCACTTAGTTTGATACTGCAATCATATCTGATACAATCTACACAAATAATAATAAATCTAGACAAGGCGACCATACTTGCAGGATATTTGATGTGATAGTTCGCAGGCATAGCAATCAGTCATTTCCGAGAAACACAAAAAGATATATTGAAAAGATGAGCAGCCGACAGAATCCTCCGCAACATTCGAAAATGTATGCTTGGCCGCATATAAAACAGACAACAAGCATCCGAGCAACAAAAAGAAGCGCTCCAATCGGAATCCATTAATATTGGGTTTGGTGAGAAATCAGGACGGTTCTGGGAAATATTCTGATGTTACAGAATACTTTAGTTATACGATTCCACCTCATGTCCCTAACCCATTTCCCCATTTCGGGGCCGTATTCTATTTAGTACTATCAATAGCTTTCGAGTTCATGGTGAAATATCTTTTGTCTATGTCAGAATGTCACATTGTATTTGTAATCTCAAAGGATATGGAGTCCTTTGAGCTGAAATTGTTGAATGAAAGGGATATATGATGAAACAATTGGCTGTAGATGTCATTAATTTCGATTGTTGAATAGCTTAAGTACTTTATCAAAGAACAAGTTGAATGCGTGTACGTTGAGAGGACTTGGCCCAGGATATGAAGAGTAATTGATTGCACAATAGTTGATACGGACATACACGTGTATTGGAATATTTGGGTGCTACAGGAGATTTTGCCTTTTGCAGATTGAATGATGGACTCCCCTTTGATCAAAAGTCGGGATAATTCCCGGGTACCAATTAATCTTGGGATTTTGATGGCATCAAGCTATCGAAAATTGCACAGAGGACATGTTATATTCATGATAATCAAGGGTTCCGGGAAATATTTCGGAAATGTTCTAACTTGTGTGACACAATATAGTCTTGACAGTTGATAGGTCTGGCGGATGATTTGTTCAGATGACCACAACGAATACTCTTCAAAATGTCAGGCATAATTTTGATATTTATTTCCTGATCACGAAATTCTTTTAACTCTGCACAGAGAGGAAAAGCAGTTAGGGGTGCAAATTAACAAATTTATCTGATGCCGAAGGGTCGGAGGGTATAAAACGTGCACGATTTAGCTAACATTTTCCGAAAATTTGTGAAGAGCAAAAAAGCAATAATGAACCGTTCGCAGTGATTAAGGATATCCAGGTCTCGTATAAGACGGTGTCCTACGTTTTACCAATTCTTAAGGCCAGTTGCATTTATCGTGTTCTCTTGTATAGTTTCATCTCAGCTCCACAACTTCTCAAAAGCGGTGGCAATTCCTGTCTTGTGCTAAGAAAGGGACCCTGAGTAACAAATAAATGCTTTTGAGAGAAGAATTCGCAGGCACCACAAAGGGGTCAAAAGTGAAGGAGAACACCGACTGTCGTTCATGATTGGCCAACAAGCCAGCTGTCTTTATGAATGAAAAACTGCAGCAAACTGACCAAGTGCTGTGGATAAATCAATTGCGGAAACCTAGAAAGGTATTCGCAGGTTATATAAGGCTGAGGGACGAAGACCATTGGGTAATACCTCACAGTATTTTTATTTGAAAAGACGAGGGTGGTGAATCGTCACTGTATAATTCATAAAAAGCAAACACGTTTAATTGCACAAGCTTGTCGAAGGCATCACATATGGAAAGCCGAGGTCTAAAAGAGGTCTTAGCGTCCAAAGAGGATAGTTAGCTGGTACCGATCGAGTTTTTCTGTTCAAATTCTGTCAATGGTAAAGCGGATGTTTGTAAAGATGACGTCTTCCATAACGTAGATATAACTCGCGGAATCTGTTTTTCGCATCATTGATAATACGTTTGAGCGTAGTAGGCTGAATTCGGTGTCGTTCATCACGAACAATTCATGTTTAGTACTTAGCTCATGTTTAGTAAGTAGCGACATGAACTTAGTTCTTGTAATACTTCGTATCGAAAAACTTTATTCAGCGCCAAATGTGGTTATCATGAAGGCATTGTGACATAGTCAAAACGAGACTTTGTGAAAGAGACATTGTGACATAGTCAAAACGAGAAACAGTTCATGAAATTGGACTAATTTTAGATACCTTTTGGGACGAACTCGGTAAGGGCGTTAGTCACAAATTCGTAAAAACTAGAAGTCTGCTGGGTTTGTTCCCCACCCTTAGTTAAATTAGTTTACAAATATTTGTCTAAGAGCCTAACTCTGCCGGGGAACGCCTTGTGCAGAAGGACGCATCGTAGTTAATGGTAGCTATCTATTAAATCTTGCTTGGATTTTATATGTTTTTAGTACAGTAATTTTAATTAGTAATTTTAAATAGAAACTTGAAAGAATTTCCTTTCTACATGCTGAAACGATTAGTTAAACATCAATTTATAAAAAAATTTGTATAAGAGTACTTATTTGGAGGACGCGTTGTGCCTCTATATGAGCACCGCTAGCTGATACGAAGCAAGGAAACAATTCTTAACGCTACCGAGCTGACGATGGTTCCAGGTAGCCGAAATGCGCTTTCAGAGGAAATCAATCACAGCCTGGCGAATCTGAAAACTCAATAATTTCGTCCTGTTGTGACAACATGTCGAACTCAAAGTATCACTCCTCATATGTATGTCAGTAACATGGGAGGAATGTCCTCTGAATGCTTGCAATTCAGCTTCCAGCAGTTACTATTTGCGTGATACCCCATAAAATAATCATTCATTCTATTCTGTCACTTTCCAACTCAACCTAAAACAAGATTTATTAATTAAAAGTACACAATTCAACTCAAGCGAGAATGGATTTAGTTGTGCAAATTGATTCACTTTCCTGATTACTGAGTAATATTGAATTTCCCGTGGGAAGAGACACGCCTTGCGTTGAAGCAGAGCAACCCGGACGTTTTTCGAAACATTTGATGGTTGTCAGTCCGAAGTTCAGCAAACTGGTAAATATTCATATTGGAAAAGTAAAAGTACTTAATGAGTAAATAAATCTACGCAAACCAATTTAAACTCGTTGACATTGTCCAACTGGAGTTTGTTTTCATCAAACTCCGCAGATCTAACTTGAAATTCCATCCTCGCGAGGACATGATCTCTAACTTTCCATTTCCTTTTTCCCGTTTCCCACTTTTGGTCGCTTCTTTTGTGTCCGTTCGTCCTTCGTCTGATTCAATATTCATGTTGTTCTCCGCAGTTCGTTCCGCTACTCAGTCTCCTTGCCCTGTCACTATACCATCCTTCTCTGCCTGAAGTCCTGTGTAACGAAACATTCAAAACGTCCAGCGTAAAGTGGTGAACCGAAGTTTTTCCGGATTGCATTTGTATTCCCTCTTCATTATGTGTGTGTCTGTTTTTTTTGTGTCTTGTCCATTATATCGTTTAAGTCTATCCATCCAAACGGATGGGTTTTTCGGAGGGAAATGAAAGTGGAACTATAAAAGGGCACAAGTTCCGCAGGCAACGACAACGCTTGCAGCCCGAAGATTGAGGATTTTAGTATTCAAACAAATTCGCATATTTAGAGTCTCCTCTGTGACCAACATCAGCTTCATTTCGCAGATAGATCGGCATTCTCGAGAGTATTCTCTCATCAGGACTTTTTCCGTTCCAACAAAAGTATAGGATTGTAACAACCCCCACCCATTTATCCTTGCGTTAACGTTCCTATACTGTCGGCTCTTCCTTTTTTCATTTGCTCAGGAATTTCGGTATTAAAATTCCTTCTGAAGCATTCCATGAGATGGATATATATATTTTTGCTTGTGTGCTCAATTTTCCTTTGGCCAAGTGGTTAAGGATAAAACTCCTGTGGCCTGTTCGAAGCCACTACATGTCTTTGGAGTCGTACAAACGTACGTACACTGGGTGTTTTAACAAGCGTCATAGCGTAGACACAAACAGTTTGAGAAAAAATTTAGGCATTTTTTTCCCGCTGAACATGTCAGGAATTACATTTGAATTTAATTTGAATGTAATTGAAGTTTGGATGTAAAGAAGTGTAGTTTAGGGGAGGTTTATTAAAAATTGACGAGCGTGTTTTAGTTAACAAGTTCCAGCTTACTCAAATGTCTGGGAGAACGCGAGTTTGACTATGGAGCACATGTGGCTTAGTGAATTTCTCGGTGATATTCCAATTTTAACAATATTTTATCAAATAAAAATGAGGACTAGAAATTTCGTGAAACCAAATCGAGAGACTGGCAACGAACTTTTTCGACAGTATGTACACATGTCCTTGAAATAAAATCATGTTCGGCATCCATAGCTTAAAGAACTCTGGCGCACAGAGTGTCGCCCATCCTGTCTACGTCCTTTCCATCCTGCATCTCGCCGGGACTCGCTTGAGCGCAAGGAGTACTCTCGTGTTAATAAAAGTAGTTATTCATCATATTTATCGCTTTTCTGAGTTCATTTCAAGTACGTGCAATATAATAGTGGCTTTCGAGCCTCCAAAGGACTCGGCACATTAAAGCAATTGTGCGCTTAATGCATAATGTCTTTGCTTGAAGATTTCCATGAAAATTACTCGTGCTAGTGGAAACGCTAGCATACAACGCGCCACCATTAAGCCAACAACCAGTTTATGGCTGTGTAAGTGAAGGCTGAGTTTAAGCGCGGATTTATTTCATTTCGTCGAATGTATTTACGCTGGAGGAAATAAAGTTTTGATGAACTTCCCGTCCCATAGGTGCATGAATGAGAGTAGTCATTCGGGATGCGAAAGAGATTCAAGTTAATGTGTGACATACGCGACAAGGGCATGAGCAAATGATATCACGTTTAGTCCGTGGGCTCGAAAAACTTTTCACAATATTAGAGAAATTTATTATATCATTCGCAAACAGCTCTGTCAATTCTGCGTTTAGAGTGATCCCATTTCATGAAACTAATTGAAGCCACAAGGTTAATACATAGAGAAATGGAGAAAGTTGCAGTGCTTCATAGCAGTCGCTCATCAATCCTTGAGTTAACAATTAAATGTGGCGCGTTATGCTGACATAAAGCAGAAAAGATACTTAACATTATCTAGATGTTGATGCTATATTTCATGAAAAGTTGACAATAGTTCTTTGTATAAGGATTCACAATTCGCCGTTGATAAAATCTCGCATAAACACAACGACAACAAATAAAAGTAATTCTAATTTGTTCTCTTCACTGAACTATTTTGAAGGATTCGCTTATCGTCACTATCCCTCTTTGTTGTCACTGAACGCCTGTATGTACACACCCACGCACACACACATGGTTAATAATATATTTGATTATCCGGCAATAAGATTGTGAAGTGAATATCTAAATAATTGATATTGAAACCAAAATAATAGAGAACAATAGAGTCTAGGGTATCCTGATTTCTTATTGTTAAAAGAAGTTTATCCTTGAAGCATCCACCACTCTTCTTTGATACATGCAGGAATAAACTCTTTTCCAGTTGATTTCCATGTTTTCTTTTGTATCTATTTATCACATAATAGAAGTGATCAGCTGCAGGACATTCCACTTGAAGGAGATTGGTCTTGATTCGTGTTTGTGTTAAGACCAACGTTTATTATTCTTTATTGTTATATCACCAATTCTAAACTAGGATACACTGGATTATGACCCGATTAGAAGAACGTTCAATTTCGAATACGACCTAGAAAATCATTACAATGAAATTTTCAACACAGTGGAGACTTGGGCCGACTCAAGAAACCCAAATCAGACCACCACTGTTATCAGTGGAATTCGAACTTCTTATCACTGTAGGTCAATGCGTCTTGAACGTTTTACTGAAAACCTTGAAGATTTGTACACGCTTCTTAGATTATCAAGCATCTCTCATTGAACAGCCTAGTCGCTCTAAGTGAATCCTTGATGACTAGGATCAGCATCCATGTGGCCAAACATTTAAACTACAGCAAACTTGTATTGAATAGGGTGCCAAGTCATCTGGGTATCATTTTCAAATCAGTGAAAAAGCTATGGCTCAGCAAAATAGCAGATATCTCAAAGTAAAGCACGTTGTTATGGACGGTTCCGATACTTCATGCTGTCAAAAAAGGATAGGAACTAATGGCAATATGCATACCAATGTATAAGTGTCACCCATATCCCTATCTGAGTCTATGTGTCGATACTTTACTGACACCTTGATTGCAAAGAAATGGAAGAAGACAATGAGGTCACAAATCAAATCCGAGACTCATTTCTCAAGGATATTTCAAACAATTCTTCAAAAGTTGAAGAATCTTTCTGTACTAACTTTATGCTGTCAGAGGAGACTGATGTTCCATTGGAATTATAGCCAACAAATTAAATGAGTGCTCTCTTTATGAGTCAAAGCCCTTTTCGATAATTGTGTTTTTATGAATTAATTTTTAATTATGAATTCGCCAATCAAATACGTCAACCGTAGTATCACAATTTTTTAAAATTTATGGCCAAACAATGCTTCAAAGGTTAAAGTAAGTTAAAGGCTGTTATTTGTAAGTTATTTATTTGACAGATATTACAGATCATAAACAAACCATTATATCCACTATCTGATTCCTTGCTCTTTCTCTCAATTCTTTACTAACGTTGGGATCATAAGAGGATCGAAGAAAACGATGAGGTCTACGGTAAAATCCGTGACCCGTTATATGTCGTTACATTTCAAGCCATGTTTCAAGGATATGCCAAAGAATATGGAAAAGATAAAAGGCAAGTTAAAGACGCTTTTGGCACTGGTTTTAATGCTGCCAGAGACGACGTATGTTTCAAAGAAAGTACATGCAACATTTTAATGAACGTACCCTAATCTGAATCCTAGCCCCTTCCGCCGAATTTGTCCTGACACTTGGATCAAAAGGGCATGGAAGAACACTTTGATTTCCCCGATTAAATCCCTGACCCATAATATCAGAATATATCTTTAAATCCATTTCTGTAAATTAATTCAAAGAACGCTTCAAAGGTTAAGGATTCACAGCGTCCCGTTTAAGTGTCAAACTCCTAGCATGCGTGTGGATCTCCTCATGCTTGAAATGAAAATCAATAAACGACTGGAAATCGTTTATTTTTCGTATCAGACATCTTTCCTTTTCGTATCAGACAGAAAGCTTTTTAACTTCCATTTGCTTGTGTAATAACCATTCTAACCCCATAGAGAATGACTTTCTTTTCGAATAATACGGTCAGTATACCATTTTAACGGTGAAAATGCTCAGCCCAAAATCAATTGAATGTCAGTTTGCAATGTATTCCATCCTTTGCTCAACCCATCGGATAATGTTTGGGCTGTTCAAATTATTTCATAGATATTTTGTTATTTAACAATGAAAGGGTCATTTTGGGAAAACATTTTGAACAAGCCTTGACTGCTTACTGCCAATTGAAAAGTGTATAAGACCTACCAAATGGTTGGTCTTATGAGATCTATTGAAAACGGCTTCTGTGTTGTGTTCATGATCATAAGCTAAGGAAGGACACCAAAAAAAAAAACAACACATCATGGACATGCTTTTAGCAAGAATCTTATGTAAATCAGAAGCTTCTGACCCAGAGTGCTTGGATTATCTACTACAATTTCACTCAATAAGGAAGTTTCACTTTTAAATTCAAATGAAGTACACAAATGAAACTTGAAAAACGATGATTGTTGCTGAGTTTTGTCATCGAAAAAGTTTCCTCCTGTGAACAATTTTTTTTGCAAATTATTTTTAATATTTAAAAGACTAAAGTAAGGCTTATATTCAGTAAGCAGGCTTTCCTCTACGCAACAATTTGAGTTTATTTTCTGACTAAACGAATTGGGGATGCAATTAAGGTTGGCCTGATAATTCATAAGTCTGCTGCTAAAAATTAAACTGTCAAAATTTTTTTTTTAATTAATCTAGTAAATATTTCATCGATTTGGCGACGCGTAGAATATTAAAGGGCCTAGGTCACTCTTTTTTTTCACTGTTGTTGCATCAGGATCCACCCAAGCCATTGACACTTCATTTGATGCTTCGAACGTGAGCTGTCATCATAGTTGAGCTACTATTGACAACTTCACCCAAGGTTTTGGTGTTCGACAGTTCTATTCTTTCTAAAATTGTGCTGAATGCGTTTGTATGGATCAAAAACTATTTTCCATAATTCGCTTACAGAAATCTTAAGTTTTTTTACAGGTCTCCCATTTTTCTTACCATTGTCTCACTCGACATCTGACAAATTATTTCAGGTGATATGCTTTCTGTGCTCTTTGAAATTCGTAATGGTGATTTTTTGAATGAGCAAGGGTATAGATAAGTCAAAGCCTTCAGGTAGGCTTACGTACTCAAAATTGCATCACGCAGAAAGATTCCGGCTTAATTATATCTGACAGAAGCAGGATAAACGAGAGATAGTCTTCCACGATGGTAGACAACGCCACAACACTATCAGACGTCGTCAGCGCGTCTTAGGAACCTCTTTTGGCACTTCCAACGTCGAAAAAATGTTGCATTAAAAAGCCAGCGCAACGAACATCGCTGAAATTCAAGCAGAAATTTAGAAAAATAAAACCGTGGTTCATTTAGAGATGAAATAAGATGAAAGGCTTTCAAATCACATGTTTTTACTATTGCTATTTGGTAGATTATCAAAGTGAAATGAAAACCTAGTAAAGTGCAAAATATTCAAATATGTGGATAAAAATTACCAAAATTTTATGTCAAATTATCAAAAAAACTTTCAAAATGTGAAATAATTGGAAACCGTTGCGTTTCAAACTGTGCAAACTTCAGTCACTTTGGTAAGGAATGGTTCGACGTTATTTTTTCTCATTTCATCAAACCCGTTCAACAAAAAATAGCTGTGTATTATCCAGAACTGACCGTTCTACGTTGGAAAAATCGAACAGCACCAGTCAGTCCAAAAAAGTAAAAACAACGGACGAAATTTCCTTCGCGGTGCTCCTTGCACGAGCATCTGTTGATGGATTTGGCTCGTCTTGACAGCCCCAGTCCAGCTGCTTTTTCGTTCTGGGCTCATACGCATCCATTCCATAGAAATCCATGATCTGTCACTTGTCACGATCTTATCAATGTCTTTTAAAATAACGTGATTGAATTTTGTGAGCATTTCTTTACACCTAATGACACGAGTATTTTTTGAGCAATTGTCAAATTAAGTGTAGTCAAATTTGCAAGTTGTCAGTCTATTTGCCGATGTCAACCTTTGTCGGCCAAATGTTCGAGCAACATCCTTTGTACGTTAATGGACTTAATGCCAAAGGATGCCTTAATCTTACGGTATGTCAGATGATGATCTTTTATTATCGATTTTCTGATTGCAGAGATGTTTTCTGGCAAAATCAACGATTTCGCACAACCAGCATGAAATTGATCGGAAAGCGAACGGCGAATACGGTTGGTTTCGTTATGGAAACTTTTGGCAGTCAAACTATACGTACATGACAATGGTTTTCTTTGATTATTACAATAGACCTGAATAAATAGCATCCTTCGTACCACTATCCTGTAAACATATAAACTATTTACTTATAACTTAGAACCCCGAAAAAATCATATTATTGCCTCAAAATGGTCTCAGTGTTGCTTCTTCGGCCACTGAACAACTGTCAATGGTCAAGTAAATCTTGAACAACTACTGGCAATGGATGTCATCATCGTCGTTAGTAAAATTAATCTGCAAAAAAGTATACAGATAGTATCGATTGGACCGTAATGTACCAAACCATGTTGGATTTTGGCATCTCTACAAATCAAGTCCCGTTAACTAAATCAGTCATAACGTCAAAACATTGCAAGTCAGAATCAACTAGTTTAAAGATTCCTTTAACGCAAAGGTTAGTAGTAGACAACAAGGTAGTAGAGTGGCACCGCTGCTATTTTATCTAGTTCTAGAGTATTTTCTGTGGAAAGTCTCCATTGATACAAGAGGTACGCTGGTTTTTTTCATCTTACAGATGAGATTAACACTCAATCAAGGTCCTACATTAGCTGCAAGAATTATGTGCAATATGCACCACAGAAGCAAAGCAAGAAGGATTAAAACAAAACAAATACAACCATACCAAGCTTAATAGAACCGTGAAAGAGTAGGAAACGGGAACAAGATGCCATCGTTTGGTGTTAAAATCTGTACAGCTAGCAATGAACCACCTAAAATGTTAACGAAAATGCAGCTCGCATTTGAGGCGTTCTTCTTAGTTACGTCAACTCTTTAGGTCACCTGCATACCCAGAATAACTAAGTGTCAAAATAAATATTGGTGATGAAACTTGTGCATAAAATGTGAATAAGTTACAAACCTTTGAAAGAAGAGTCCTTACACGCGTGATACAAAGCCATGTCATAGAAATGAATAGCAACTAAGGTCAGGCGGTCCAAACATTTTAACGAGCTAGAGGTTTCCAACACAAAAACAAAATACGGAAACTGCAACTGGCTGACCTCGTGCAAGAGATGAATAAAAAGCGAATCCACAGGCAGGTAAGGTACTGCCAGGTAAATCTGAATTGTCGAAAACCGGCAGGTGATCCCAAGAAGCGCCAATCAGGCTCGATTACGAGGATATTGAATCGTTGCTCGAATTTCTCAACTGTAGACTGTGACGCTTTGACCAAGGTAGTAGAAAGCAAGATATCCGTGAAGCAAAGAGAGAGATGCCATAATGCCCGAACAATGTCTTGATGAAAGCCTGCTTAGTATTTGTGAAATAGATCAGTGAAGATCCAGCTGGTTTTAGGCGCCTGAAGTTAACATCGCCACGAATTTAACGGTCGTGTGTTTTTCAATTTTTGAATTTTTTTTCGGCTAGTTGGACTAAAATTTTGGTCATTCGTGACGAATTTTTGACTTGTTTGTACCTTATTCATTTTTCTTTTCAGTTTTGCTTGTTTTTTTTTTGCAATCATTGTCAAAATCAAAACGCTCAAAAAGTCATGATCGTTTCTCTTGCAACCATGCAAACCTCTAGTTTCTTAGTTGGAACTATGCCAACTTTAAATTAAATTTAGGACCTGGAAATTGTCTCGAGAACGTCATTTAAAATGAAGCAAAAACTAGGACTTCCACGTGATTTTTCAAAGCAAAAAAAGACAATACTGAGCAGGATACAACGTGGATCTTGAGAGATCTTTTTGATCTTGAATTTCAAAAGGTACTGTTACTTCAATGTTTAAATAGTATGCTCTTGTTGAACCGTGTTCGCTTATTTTCATGTGGAAAAAGGAGTAGGATTTGCACTAATATATCTGGGTTTCAAATGCTACAGCAAGGAAAATGGAGTTGCCTAGGGTTACAAACGTATACACATGTCTCCAAAACTAATACGTTTTCTTGCGCTAATGTTAAGGTGAGTCTGGTTGATTAAAATGTCAACCAGAATATCCTATTAAAAGTGGTTGTTAGGTTTCGATCTTATTTCACTATCGAACAGATTATCGTCAGGGTACGACACTGAATGAAGCCAATGACATGGTGAGTTAATTAGCTAATGCAATGATACCTGTATAAAGGTCAGTAATGAAACCAACACATGCTTGCTGAAAAGGTCAACATGATTATAAATAAATTTAGTCCTGACGTAAAGCTGTCACTTGCCGAATTTAATTGATGAAGTGTCTTGTTCTCGAGTCAAATTCTCTTCAGACTCGTCAACGTGAAGAGATGAGTATGTAACTTTCACATGTTATTTGAGCAGCTGACACCATATCATATTCTCGAACACATCTTCGTTCTCGTTAGTCTTTCCCGGGAAAAAAATAAATTACATCCATGTGTTGGAAAGTCCAATAATTTTTTTTGGCTACCAAAAAAGGAAACTTTATTCTCATAATGGACTCATAACAAATGATAGGTTTTTTGTGTACTTTTGGTTAAACATGACACTATCAGAAAGTATTACAACAAATGTGTTGGATAAATAGATAGCAAGGCTTTGCCCATGACATGTATTAGTGATAAGAAGAGTGATGAATGTTTGCATAGAGTTTGTGCTAAAATTTTACTCTATTTTTTGGAACTTGCCTAGTTGCCAATAGAATTTTCGCAAAGCTTAATTTCGAATTCACGAACTATGTTAAAATATTTCAACATAGAATTCGGGAAATGTTGCCGGGGCAGGAAATTCTTGAAAGAATAATCCATGACATTCCTTAATGCTCCATTCTTACGAGCTCGATATAAAACAGATGCAGATGATTTATTGGTATCCCAAAAGGAATCGTTAATCCGATTAACACATTTGGCATTGATACATCAATCATACGATAAATTGGTTAATGGCTAAATATTTCACTCATCGATTTTCACACTGGATTGACTAATCTGCTTATTGCGGCTGTTAATTCCAATGGGCTTATTACATCGATAAATACCATTTCAGAACGATATAGCATCGCATCAATATTTTTAGTAATTGGATGTAATTTAGATCCCTTGTGGTCCTCGCTCCAGCAGAGTGTGAGGCTCTCCAATTTTCTTCCAACAATTTGCGGCGTGTGGATTTAACGACCATTTCTAATTAGCATCGAAATGATCACTGGATTTGTGTGGTTCCTCTCATCTGGAAATGTGTTTTTGGCGGTGAAATGAGGGGTGATGACAAAGGATATTTATCCAACCTGTCCTTATCGAAAACCATCAATGAGCTTATGTGACAGTTTGGGTTTTTTTATAGTGAAGCTGCCCTAGAAACTTCTTTTTATGATGAAATCATGGAATGCGCTTGACTTTATAATCATGGAACCTAATAATGCCATTAAGCGACGAAGCTGCCATTTTGAAAGGCAGTTAAAAGTACTCACATACTGAAAGTTTACCTCGACTTTGGACCTGTAAATAACAGCCAATTGGATGGTAACATAAACATAAAATACTGCGTTGAGCTTAGATCCAGTGAATACTCCTTCCACTCTCTCCACTTCACACTCCACTTCAATCCTATACATTCCCTCGATGAACTTCATCTGCACAAATAATTAATCATTTCGCCACAACGGAATTCAAGTTTACTTTGCTGAACTTTATTGGATCCTGAAGGGTGTACGAGAGTAGACAAACTAAGGAACCTCATCAAATTGTCGGAACAAGTTCCATTACTATGGCAAAAGTTTGTGAAATGAATCCAAGGAAGCGAGAAAATGAACGATTTGGAATTAGAGGCGGAAGCAAAAACGATGAGTCCTTGGTACAGTGATTAGCTCACTCTACAGTGCTTTGTGAATGCTCGCTGGTAGCTGTAGATATATTCTTCTGTTCGAGTTAAGTTTAGAGTGGAGTCGTTCACTGATGATGGTTGGCTAACACTTTCCTCCTAAGAAGTTCATGATAACATCACATAAGACGTAGCCGTTTTAGAGTATTCCCGTCTTAACTTCACGCTAATTACAATAGTTTTATCGCTATGGCGTTAAAAGTATCAAGCAAGTGTAAATAATCACTTTCAAGCAGGGTTTTTTTTTGGTTCCATCCTTGAGAAGTCCTTTTTGAGGGTCTGCTAATTTTATAACAAGCTTATGGTACGAAGTGTAAAAATGTGTTACGATTTCTTGAAATCAGCTGTACTTACTACGTATAGTATGCAAAGATTATTATGGCGTTGCGAACTTACAGGAACACTCGTGAGGAAGTTATAGAAAAACAAGTTAACAATTTTATACAAAAGGCATGTTTAGAAATCTATCAACATCCGTTTGTTCTTCATCATTATCCTTCGTCAATTTGCCAAATGAATCAATTAAAGCAAACAAAGTCATTCGAAAAACAGAAACGAGCTCCTTTTGGTGTTCAAGCTTTCGAGAGTTGCTATGGAAGTCTTTTGTGGCTTATTCTTCAATAACATCATACCAATTGTTTGCTTCGTCTCTGTCAACAATTTTGTGACAAAATTTCAAATCTTATAGTCGGACACAGACCGGACACAATGGTGCTCAGCAGCCACAAGATCCCTTTGCTGAAAGCGGGGAAAAAACTTTACCTAGGAATGAGCTGGTTTCGAAAAATCGGAGCTACCACAAATCAAAAGTGCGGTTTCAAAACATAGAGAAACATTTCCAACGTCCAAAAGAATGTCAATATGAACATTGGAGGCGGGGTCAACTAACTCAAGGACTTGATCGGCAGGACGCAGCTTTACCGCGGTAGGTAGTAAAAAGCGGAGAATGAACTGAATGAGCTCAAGAAAGACATACAATTCTCTCCATTGAAAATATTACTTCCTTCATAAGTGGCAACAGACCGGCATGTCGCACAATAAAACAAAATCGTAGGGAAATATTAGAGCGGCCCGATATGCTACAGCCCATCAACATAGCCCAGTCAAGTGGATCAACGCTAACATCCACAAAGCGCCGCAGAAGAGTGTGAAGAAGTTGCAGTGTATAACGACTGAAGAAAGGATCAAAAATACCCTGGAAAGGTGTAAACATTCAAAACTCAGCGCCCTGCCTAAAGAGAGAATCTCTACTGATTTAGCTGGGAGATGGGAGGACTTACATCGATATTCTCAAAGTAGTAAAGAATAATGTGGAGGAGGGAAAACCAAGAGCCTGCATAAGTACGGTATGAAAGGCCAAAACAGGCGGCTTCTTTGTGGATGTCAAGGCGGAATTCACAGACATGGGCTTATTGACTTTGTTCAACATCTAGCCAGTGAGCTCTTTAGAAATAAGAGAGATTGGTTGTTTTGCGTACGACAAAGAAGTAGAAGAAAGAATTTCTTTGAAGAACGAAGAAGACCAAAAAGTAGCATCAGCTGATTAGCAGTGCAGACATGACACTTATCAGTCTCCATCTCAAATACGCCAAATGAGCCTATGTCATCCTTCTAGAACAAGACAGACGAACTGGAGGAAGCTGTCTAGAGTCAAGGCGGAACAAATTCGTGGTGGCGATGACTTCAATGCAAGGAATACTGGAGCGAGACAAACCTTACAAATAGCGGCTAGGATGGAAGTCCCGGGCATCGCGGTCGTTTGAGATCCCTTGTTGCCAACGGTACAAAAATGAAGGATGACTAATGGACAACTAATCGGCGAGAAAACGCCAGTATATTACACTTAGAATTGGCAAGCTCGTTACTCGACGCTCAGCAACACAAACTTCGACCGTACTTTGTAGCTTCTCTGAAATGATTTTGAGGTGGGTTGGTGTTCTCATTGGAGGTAAAACAATGACGGAGACTAGAGAAGTCTCAGCAATAACTTCGCAAACTCCACCGAGAGTCTTATCACGTCTGCGTTCCGCGTTACTATGTCCTAGCGACCACCATGATATGAATAGCTTGGATTGTATTCGTGGTCACCAGAAATTGCTGAAAAGCGAAGAAAATGTCACGGACTACGCAGCAGAGCCGAACGTTCAGGGGAGTGATACGAGTTACCATCCTAAATACTTGCAGACAGGTTGATCACTGAAAGCAAGGATTGCTGCTTGCAAAACCTCATTGATGATATCAAGATCCACCCGTAAGTACTAGGTTACTAGTTTACCACGCGGAGACTGGGAGCCTTGCGGGGCCCCAAGGTGCTTGAGGCGGAGAAAATGAACGAATCAATGCAACACATTTATACTTATAAAATTTCAGCAATATGAGAACCAAGAATTTTATTTATAAATAATATTATATAATATAATAAATAAAAACAAGGTCAAAATATGTCGATTTTTCAAAAAAAAAAAAAACATGCACAATGCTCACTATATCAAGTGATTTTGATCGGCCTAGAAAAAAGCATCATTCATACTTAATCCTTCCAACAAACTAACACCTAAAATAATGTCATTACCTCCTTTTTGGATCTCTCAAAATACTGGAGGAAATGCCAGGAAGTAAACCTAGTTTATTTGAGTTGGTCTGGTCTTTGCCGCAGGCTGAAGTTTGAAATCGAAACCTCATAAAAATGGATGGACTAACTGTCTCAGAAGTACTTAAAAACCAGCAGTTTGTCTACAGCTAATACATGTTCTTAGAAACAGAAGGCCGCTTTTTCGAGGTGGATAGTTTTGCTTTCCTTTTTTTACTATAGCACGATGTAAACTCATGACATTGCTATCAGGATGTAGAACCAGGGAGGGGTTATAGGGAGATGAATCTTCTGGACTACCGCCCCTGTCAATCTGAAACCTATCCTGGAGCGCTTTGACGCATTACTTCGAGCAAGGCTTCGTGCTCCTTCGTCTTCAAGTGCTTTTTGATTCTTGAGATTCCCTCTCTGGTGGGAAGATCGTGGGAAAAGAGAAGAAGAAGAAGAAGAGGTCTCTCCGTCATTGGCATCTCTCCATCTTATCTCCATTGGCAGCTTTTTAAGTCAGAGGACTTTTTTAATATATAAGGACAGTATCTCAGTTAGTTTTATGATGAGTTGATGCCTTGGTCAAATCAGACGTCTTACTAACTTCTAAATCTTCCTATCAAAGTTTTTCGAAAATCACGAAGTCATCTTATTACTAGAAATTATGTATAAAATGAAAATGAAAAATGAAGAGAAACATGTCAAGAGCTTCACATGCATGACTTATCAGTGGTTGAATTCCTTTATCTAAGAAGAATGTCATGAAATCTAAGTTCCAATAAGGTTGTAAAAATAATAATTAAAAAAAAATATCAGATTTTATCACCAAATTATTCAATAAGAATTTAAAAACTAGTCCATGACTAATAACATAATATTAATAATTATAATAGAAAATATTTAATAAATATTTTGGCAATTTTAAAAATATGTTGTTTTAAATAAATGTGGGTTCTCTGAGCGTAACATCTAGGCTCTCATCTGCAAATTGGCTCTCTGAGCATCTCGCTGAGTAATCAAAGTTTGATCCGGCCTGAAGTCCACTAGTCTATGTTCAGATAGTCACTTACAGCACTGGAACAGGCAGTTTCTAAGAAAGGATTTTAGACGGCTTATCAAAACTGCTATAAGTATCATCTTTTTTAAGGCTTCATGGGTGGTGCTGATTGCGCTATAAGGACGCGTTTCAGCTTTATGTAGGCATTAGCTGATAATGTCGCTGACCTAAGAACCCCCAAAAATTTAAGCTGCAATTCCATAAACCTGTAGGATATTGCTGCTTATTTTCGGACCAATTGAATGTTGGAATTTTGGAAAAGTGACCACACCTTTTAGACTAAATAATTGAGTTCAAAATCTTATGACTCACTACTTAAATCGATGGTATAACTCAACGAACTACGTTACGCACAACGCCAATAACTACTTCATAAGGATGTGTTACAAGATGGGAGATTCAAATGAGTCAACTTAAAAACAATACTGATTTCGCAAGACTCGGTGAATACGAATTATACACAACTCATTGGGATTTCAAAAAAGGGGAAGTATATCCAAGAATTCTATTACGGGCGGAGGATACATTCTTGCCAGAATAAGTCGTTTTCTTTTGTGCCAGTTAGTTACTATACTTGCCTTACAAATGCAAATTGCAAACGAAATATCCGACACAAGTTGGAATTTTGGCAGGACTTTATGTTATATGATTTTATGACCTTCTACAGAGAAAGCGCTGTATTTGAGCCTCCATAACGACTAAGAATAATCAGATTGAATTGAATTACGTAATGGTAAATTTCTTGAAAATTTTCGTTCAGTCGAAACAAAACTTTGTAGACACGCCAAAGGACTTTTTGAGTGCAGGCAGGAAATGTTATATGTTGTGAGTGTTGTTATGTTATTGTTGTTATTTTATTTTTGTTTTGAAATTTAATTAACTGATTGTAATATTCCTATAAAGAAAATGTGTTTATGAATTGGAACTTGTATATATCACATCAAAATATCCTTCAAAACGTAACGCGTTTGTCTAAAGCCTCCATTTTACTTTGTCTATTGCAGCTTAGCGAAGATATTGGCTACGTGCTGTACTCGGCCTTAGGATCATTTTATATTCCTAGTTGTATAATGGTGTTCGTGTATATTAGAATATATTTTGCGGCAAAAGCGAGAGCGAGAAGAGGAATTAAGAAGCCACCCAGAAAAGGGACGAGTCAACAAGTGAGTAATCATACAATCGTTTGAATTTATTTTTGTTTCAGTGCGGGAATTTCCGCAAAGCGATGAAAAGCTGCAAACTCAATCACAATAAATTGCTTAATGATGAAAACCAAATGAAGTTTTCCACGGCCAAGATAAAATTGTCGCAAGCAATAAATTGTCCTTCGTTTGCGCTTGGGAAACGGCTCGTTATCACATCGTTTGTTTTCTGGAAGGGTTTGCACATTAAATCTCGAGTGTTTTCATAAACTTGTGCATGAATCCTTTAACCGGCAACTAAAAAAGGAACATTTGAGTTTGTTCCATGATGGATTCAAATGAATTAACTTTCACACCCTCCACCCCTCCCCCTCTCTTCCTCTTTATTTACTCGTTCGCCCATCATTTGTTTTCAATTTAATCCGCTGGCGAACAACTTTTAATTTCGAAATTCTCGGCCTGAAACTCAATTATAGTCACTTAAGCTACTTACAGGATCGACATTGAATTTCGTTATCAGTGTTCATCGCCATCATTGCCAGCGTCGCTTTGGTCGTCATTGTCCTAATTGAAATTTGAAATTCAAACTTAGACAGCGCCTGTTTCATTCCATCCTTCTATCCTGTGGAAACGTGGTTCACGTGAGAAAAGCAGGCGAAATTCTACAGTTTGGAAATTTAATGTAATTGAAAAGTTTATTAAGCATATTGTTTAAAAAGAGGTTGTATCTTCTAAGTGACACCGGCACAAGATGGCTTCATCTCGAATTTATAATGAGCAGGGAAGAAAATGTCGGAACCAACGACGGGATGAACGGAAGGTATGTTACGTGACAAAATTATATTTTCGAGGTGCAGACGTTTGTTGCCAAGATTTTCCGATGCGAGCGAGAAATATGAAAACTTTTCCGCTGCTACTATTCCAAGAAAGTTAACATTATGATAAAAAGGTTGAACGATGATTTTTGCAGATTTAAATGTATGTAGGGCGTTATTAAAATTTTAATTTGAATACTGTTTTGACACAAACGTAGCTTCGGGCTCTGGAAATAATCTGGTAGTGATTTAATTAAGGCACGTTGCCATGAAATGAACAGCCAAACCATGTTGTAACATACATTATGTTAAGTGCAAAGTTCAGAAGTTGTGGACGTTGCATGACTCGTCTTCTGTGCACCAGGTCCCGGGTTTCAGAACCGTTGAGGCTATTATAGCTTGGATTTATGTTTCTGTTACCACGCTACCAATCAACAGGTTACCTTCGAAACCTACGGAGCCATAATCAGACCCAAGCGTGGTCCTAGCCAAAAAACCTTTGCGGGGAATTTGGGCCTCCGAAGTGATAAGACAGGACTTGAGACAGGGTATCCTAAAATGAGCTGTTAGGAACATGTGTGTTTAGAGGTGAAGCATCTTTTCTTCAAGCAAACTGATTTTCTGAAAACCATTTGGTTTTTATTTCACAAACGGAGTGAAATATTGTACAATTCATTGTATAGGCGGACGAGTCCAGGAAATTGTCGTCTGACACTAGTTTTGAAAGAGGATTAGCGAGTTTTTTTATGCTGTCAAAGGCAAATTCAAATTATTTTGTTAGGAGGATTTATGACGTTGCAGATTCTCGTTGATTCTTCATTTGCAAATTTCATTTATTTAGCTTTATTTACACAGAATTAGTTTAAAAACACTTACAATACACGTCTTAATTAACAGCCTTGCCCTGGATGCTGTATTAATTCCTTGTTTGTTTTTGCAAAAAAAAATCGTTCCTATTAATGTTTCCTCCATAAAAGTGATTTTTTCTCTTGTTCCATAACTATAAATTGAGGAACAGATATTCAATATTTTTATTCTAATCCAGTATTTCCTTCTAACTTTAGCGTATTTTTGCAAAATTTCAGAATTTTCTGAATCGAAATTAAAAGTCCAAAACCGTTCTGATGTTTTTTAAATGATTTTAATATAAGAAATTTAAATAACTTTTTAAAAGAACGTAAACCCGATGCTATTATATCAATATATCAATTAAAATCAATGTATCGATATCAATTTAATCTCTGTTTGGTAGAGAGATGAAGGCTATTTACGACCTGGGTGACACAAACTCTTGTGAAGAACTGACTAAACGCCTCCCCTGCCTATCAGAATACCTAGCCAGGAACCGTTTAATTCATTGCAACTGGCTAGGCCTCTGTATTTTCTGTCTAATGGGGCAGCGGGTTACAGAAACTCTATATCTGGTGGAAGAAGAAAGCGGACGAAGGTAGCTAGAAAGAGATCTCCCCACCCTTGACGGCCCCGGCCGATAATATATGCCTTATTTGGTATTTCGGATTGCCTGAACGCATTGTACCGTCCGGCTCCATTTGTCAGCCGATTTTAGAATCTTTTCGATTAGGCTAACCAGACGGCCCTTCCACTTTTTGAGCAAGATTATTTCGATCCATCCCATCTTCTCCACAAAAAGAAGGAATGACAGGCGTCATTTTTCTCTCCAACGCAGAGTATGCTATCAGGACATCGAGGATTATCAATCGTGTTCGGATGAGAATGAAATTATCCACGTCCACTCAATACCTGGGTGCCAGTTAGCGTTTGAAAATTATTTCTGGCGAATTCAAACTACAACTAGCAGTTACAAATGACTTTCGATCAACCTTATTTTTTGACTGACTTTCCCATTACAGCTGGTTTTATTGCATCAATAGAATAGTGTTGAAATTTATTTGCAACAGCAAATATTTTTTTTCATTTTTTCAGATGTTGCTAGATTACTAAGGTATACTACAGACTTGACATACATCGAAAGAAAATAACCCGGAAACGTCAAATTGAGTCATATTAGGGGACAAGAGACTGGACGATTTGCTGAAACAATGTTGTGTCGAAGTTTCGTATTCAATGAGTCATTTTTTTTAGTTGATGTTGTAGATGTAGTGCCATCTATTTTGAACCAAGTGTTCAACTCATTGACATTTCGTCACAGAAAATTCATGAACATGGTCCATTAACGCGGTGGAGATAGTTTTTTCCAAATTTTGTAAGGAGTATGGACCGATCATATGTATCAAATGAACAGTCCAACATACCTACCAGTCCTACATCAAACAGTCCTACATCAAACAGTCCTACATGCAATTTTACTGGATTTAATGAAGCTCAGAGAAATTCTTCTTTGGGTTTTTCTCGCAGAATCCACAGAAATTTTGCTTGTTTGCTTATCTAATTAACCAAAAATAAGCTTCATCACTGAACAAAGTCGCGATGAATAAATATGGATAACTTACCAATTCCATTCTGAGTCCAATCTTGCAAACTCTAATTTAGACTGCAGACCTTACAACTAAACTTACCAAAAATCAAAATGACAAACTTCATCAAGCACAAGTGTTACAGAATTGTCGATTTTGACATATGTCACACACAATTTACCCCAATTGAAAGATCTTATGCACCCTAAATTAATTACTTACTTATGTTATTCGGTCGCTACTTCCATTGCTCGATTGTCTGCCACATTGCTAGCTGTGATGATTCTGTGTTCTCTCAATCTATATTGTTGCCTCGGCTAATTGGCTCTAACGCACCCTCGTGGTAGAGTATTTTTTCGAATCATTTATCATAAAAAATTATAGTCCAGTGGGAGCCCGAAGAATTTTTCTTTCCAATAGTCACTTGTAACCGCACCTTCACTTCAGTGTTGCATGTCATGTTGTAGTTGGATATAGCAGCATGTACGCAGAGCTTTGTAGGTTAGCATCCTCATCCTTCTCACTCATGAGCATTGATTCCTTTTTTTGTAAAAAAAAGTCCATGTGTGTATCGAAAAGGTTTTTCATCATCTGTAAAACTTTTTTGAGCTGGATCGTCTTTTTGGATCAGTTTTCGTTACCTGAGAGAGCTGTATAATAATGTCTAGGACTTCGTTTTCTTCGTTTTTACATATTAGCCAGAAGAAATGTACTATGAGGTTTTCCTGGTTGTACTATGCGGCTTCTTTGGCCCTGACTGCTTTTTCGAAATTCACTTACATGCAATTACATGCGAGCGAAATTAGTACTAAAATGACCAACAAAGGGTCCGAATTCTAAATAATGCAAGGATCTAATTAAGCATAAGTTATCGTGGTCAAAATCACTAGCAAACCACCACTTATCAGGACCCCTTGAAAAACTGCTGACAAATGATTTGCGATGTATTCAACGATGGCCTTGTCATCCCTGGGCATGGATTGCAAGGAAGGAATATATCCGTTTTTGGCAGATTTTTTTATTAATTTAATAGAACCTACAGAACTCTGGTCAAAGGTTTTCTAAGGTCCGTTTGAATTCTGCATACCACAGTCAAAAGGTAGACGACGAAACCAAAATCACATTGGCATTGGTCGGGGCTTTTCTGCAGAATTTTTTGGGTTAGCCAGTACAATTAGCATCGGAAGCTTTGGGCAAATAATTTATGTTATTAAAAATGTACTATGTTTGCCTAAAGGAAAACTCTTTTCGAATTTTCTAGAATGTATAGAAAAGCAAAAAAACACGGCATCCATCTACTGCTGAAGCGATACTGGTTTTGCAACTTTAACGATTACAGACGAAGGTGGGACCTAAGACTGTCATAAGCGTATTCAGTTCAAAATTTTTCGACATCACATTACTAATATTTCGTCAAAATATCAGAAAACTAAAGAAATTCAAATCCCAATTAAAGGATTTTTCTCATTTTGTACTAATACCTCAGAAATCATCCGTTCTATCCTGATAATAAACCAAAATTTAATGCACATGTAATATACTCTATCCGTGGCTCCCCACATGTTGCTCGTTGTGTGGAATCGATAGCACTCTCGCAAAACAGCTTAGAATGTTAAGTCCGTCTTGAAGAGTTATTTCACGAGCGGAATGTAGGAACATAAAATAACTGAATGTCTGCACAGGACAAAAGTTTGGATGGGAGATATATTGGAGACTATAAAAACCATCACTATTTTCACGATATATGTCGGTATGTGTGCCATGCATGTATGATGGTTTTCTAACATTCTTTTTCATTCGCACGTCGAATGGATGATATGTGAGAAGAGCCACCTGCCTTTTCCCCTATCCCCGCAGCAAGGATGCAGCCCATTTGATGGTGAATTTTCCTGTGATAGTACAAAATGTTGGAAAAATGATTGATGTACACAACGTGAATTCAGCTCGGAGCTAGTCAGAACAATTTCCCTCGCATTTCACCTTCAACAGATGCACGTATGGGTGTTTTGTGCACACACTCGTACTCACATTCATCATATTCGAAAGAGAAAAGTATGTAGAAGTTTTCGGTATGTTTTTATAACGATATGTTTTCACGTGTGAATACATGTCATCGCACATATGCCTTTGCGTTCACGTATTACTTTTGTGTTGCTCACATAATAGAAAATAAAATTTAGAGGTAACACGAAACTCAATTTGGTTTCCTTTTGAGGATAACATATTTTCCTGAATTACTTTTAATACGATTTCGTTATGATATATTCATTTTAGTCTATTGTACAGGAATAATAATGTTGAGTTTATTTCCATCTTCACTTAATTTGAAGTACACAATTGAGTCATTTCAGAACTGTCGTAATCTGTCATAATCTCAGCTAATTAAATTTATTATGTAAAAAGTGATGTTTGTGTAGTAAATGATAATCACTCTCACACCGAGAATAACGCTCTTGCTTTGTCGTTTTGAAATGCTACTACAAATCCTTTTTGATTTGTTGAAAAAATTGAACGACATTTCAATCGCATATGTTGCATTTTCCATTGATGTATGCTCAGAGAAAACCAATCAGTATACCAGACTTGTATGATGCTCCTTAAAAAAGATCAGGAGATTTTTTGGCACAAAATGCGAATATCACATAGGTTTCCTGCTCCTTATAAGTTTCCTACTAAGCTTTTGATTCAGAACTGGACAGAATTTCTGATTTTTGAACATTTCAATTGGGTTTTAATAATATTTACAGTTATTTACATTGGTGACCCCGAATTGGGCCAATTGACACATCAAGGTGTTAGTACTTTTTTATTCAAAGGTAAATCTTCTTTATCGATGGGGACCCGTACTTTGGGCAGCTCGGACAATTTCTTGACCTCCTGGAAGCGCTGGACGCTATTATGGTTATCTATTATATATATGGTTGGTAGTCATAGTGGTGCCTCCTCCTGACCCAAGTGACCTTACTGATGAGGACAAAGAGTGAAAATGGAATCTGGAGCTGCTAGTTGACGTCAGAATGAACCGTCTTATCACTCTGTTGGTTGTACTAAAGACAATGTTCAGGTTAAATTTGATTGAGGAACAGAAGAATCAAAATCCAGTAAATATTTTCGAAAAACTTCTGAATATGAATATGATAACTCATAATTCGGTGCTTGACAAACATTCTTTAATATTCTTATTTTAACAGGGCAACATTTACCACCTGAAGAACACTTATACTGGTCTTTCAATGAAGACTGTAGTGTGTCTATTGCTTACAATTTAATATGAATGTAATGATTTTTTTCTTATTTTCGAATTTTCTAAACTTTGGGAGAATCCTTAACATATCTCCTGGAAAATTTATAGTCCGACGCGAAATGGTAATACCTTGCCTCATAGACAAGATGCGAATGATATCGGATATCAAAACTGAATTCGTTCAGCCATGACGTAGGAAGCTCTGTCTAGACGGATTTGACAACCTTTGACGTGCTTCCTTATAGTACAAAACTGTTGGGGGTGGTCATATGCGATTATCTAAGGCCGAAATTGAGCTACAGTGGCGTTTGCCTTTGTATGGAAAGTGAAAAAATTATAAAAATAAAATGTGACAGTAGATGACAGTATGTTTTCGATAGTCTTAAAAAGCTTCATCTCATTGGGACGTCCAATTTCAAATCGAACGACGTTTGGCATTAACTTTTCTGGTAGACAAGCCTGGACTAACGTTGTCGCATTACTCATTTTAACGAATTTTTTGAATTCACTAAGTCCTTACCTGAATTCATTCCGCTCTTTCTGAGTTTAATTAAACGTCAATGCGAAGGAGAAAAATGCACCTCTCCTTCGATTTCGGAATAATAGTAAGGTTACATATAAAAAATTTTCCATGTAACTAGTTTAGGCAATTCCTGTGCTTACGATGCACTGATGTAAATATATACCTCGATTTCGTCAGCAAACGGGGTGTTACTTCTCATTTTCCTCACTCACGAATAAAGCCAACCCTGCTCTTCAATATTGCTACGGTAACTAGCTGTTACTTAATGTCAGATTTAAGTATTTCAATCTCCTAAGAATTCCAAAATTCCAAAGCTTTTGTGAAGACTTAAGACCAAGACTCAATAATTGAACTTGCTTTACGTGTTGGTGAAAAAAGTGTTCTCAAAATCGTAAAGTACTTTTAGTGGCCATTTAAAAACCGCAATATGTCAGCAATATTTTCCAAAATAAATGATGCTTCCCAGCATATCTAATGCACTAATGCATATTTTCGTTCATTCGAACCTATTAAGACTGTCATCAACAAAAAATATTCCTTTTGGCTCCCATTCAACATAACCGATACACAACAAATCACAACGATATTTATCTGAAATGCACGTACGTTCGAAATAATATCTAGACACATCAGCTCCTATTAATTATTGTGAAAAAGTTTAAATAATTGACGGATTTCAAACAAATTGACGGCTTGTTTGACACTATCACGAAATTTATTCGTCCTTTATGTATGAAATGCAAATGTGTATGTGCAAACTTTTACTGCACACAAATGTTCATATAAGCTTACACGATATTGGTGAAAGCATGCACC
The DNA here is from genome assembly GCA_954870665.1 of Stratiomys singularior. Classification (NCBI taxonomy): domain Eukaryota; kingdom Metazoa; phylum Arthropoda; class Insecta; order Diptera; family Stratiomyidae; genus Stratiomys; species Stratiomys singularior. The sequence goes on from OX940877.1 coordinate 8,033,250, forward strand.
AATTAAGTTACATAAACGACTAAATCGAATGTTTATCGTCTATTAATAGCAGACCAAAATAATTTATTTTCATAGCATCAAGTGGTGCTTGTAGATCATCATAACAAAGTTAAGCAAATTTGTGAAATTTATTTTGAATTTGTAACAGAGATGATTGCAGATGATGAGGAACTGGATTTTTGTGGATGGATAAATGCGTGGAATAAATATGATTTGCTAAAAGTCGATGAGAATTCAAAATTCAAGTTGATGATCAACTTAACTGCGCGATCGTAAATAAAATGCGAAGAACATTCTTCCTTTTCATTTTCGGGTTTAAAGAGAAAACCTCTATCAAAGTTTTGTGTAAAAATCAATACATTTATAAATCGACTTTTGTTATTTTTGTCATTGACCAATAGAAGTCACCCAAAAAAGCACCCAAGCTTCACGTTACGTAATAGAAAGCTCTTGCCTATAGAAAGCTCTTGCTTTTAGAAAGCTCTTGTCTATAGAAAGCTTTATTCTTAAAGAATATAGCTTTGAAGATTTAAAGATAAGATTATAGATTCTTTCTATCTTTCTTAAGCTTTCTTCTTTTAAATAGAGAGCTTGAATCTTGAACGACTTTGATGATTCCAGGGGTCGCGATGGCTAGCTTTCTCAGCTTATTTGTTTGTTAGACAAAATTTTCCCCTTTAATTTTATATGGCAGTCACTGTGCGTGGAGACAGATTTGAAAAGAATTTTGATGCGCCTTAGAACGCAGTGCGTCTTTGTGCTATAGATCAAACCAATTTTTGAAGAGTAGCAGTTGATTTAGAAAATTTTCGGACAAATCCCATTGGATTAGAAATACGTCGAAAGTGTTAGCGCTGGTCAACTGTTACGGTATGGCAGAACGATATTTTCATTGAAAAAATCCTCTTCACAATTCCTAGACAGTTTAGCAAAGTTGTCGTAATAATGGTAGTAGTAGCAGTAGTAGTAATAGAAGTAGTAGTAGTTGTGGTTATAGTATAAGTAGAAGTAGTAGTAGTTGTTGTAGTAGTAGTATTAGTAGTAGGAAGCGAATAAATCAAATTATAAATAAATAACTAAAGGTCTAGCAAATAAGTTCTCGTCAGGAATGATTAGTGGTATTAAACGTGCTCAATCGAAGCTACTCCTGGGAATCCACAGTTGAAGTCAAGACTCTGAGACAATTTCCTTTGATGCCACTCAGGACACAATAAATAAATTAACAAGAAAGGGCTCGCTGTGTGCCAAGATGAGTAAAAGTAGCAAAGAACCTGGAAGCAGGACATTGACAAAATTTTTAGAAAAAAGTTTGCTTCCTCCATTTGGGTTGCTCAAAGGATTTCTCTTGACAACAAATTCTGTAGGCATTCAGGCATTTCTTTCAGCAACTGGCGAGTTTTTGTTATATGTTGGACGCAAATCAAAATTTTACGCAAATACCGAGTATACATTATTGGAACTTTGGGTGAATACTAGTTTCAAAGTTAAAATCCCAGCTTACACATATCAGAAGTTCCAGTGCTATATCATATCTGAAAACCCATTTGACGTTTGCTTGTATCCTATGAATGAATACAAGTGCCACGTTTTCAAAAGCAAGAGTCAATATAATAAGTCCTGGACTTGATTACATCATTTCAATACATTGTCCTTTCTACGACCCTGCAATTTTTCCGACGTCATTCCGCCGCGCTCGTCCACTCTCATCAACTCCATGCATAAATATGCCGCGACCAAATTTTATATCATATGAGTGTGGTGAAAACAGTTCACTTTATTGATAAACTGCAACATGGAGTGTTAAAGCAGTGATCTCCTAATTACATATGAAATTAATTAGTGGATGTTGTGCAAGAAATATTTGAAATGTTTGCCACCAAGTTAATTACGCTAAAGTGTATCACGCTTTGAAAATCTGATGGTGGTAACGTGTTCTGTTCTGAAAGTGTCCCTATCAAATATAATATATTCTCATACGCCATTTTATACATACAAATGTAACATGTGTGTACGTCTGGAATGTGCTTGTTGGTAGGAGATAGTTTTATAAATTAATTGGTAGCATTCGTGGTAGCAACGTTTTATTTGCATCTACATTCTCAGTTTGGGTCCGATTTAATTAAGATAATGCTGAAATAGGCAAGCTGCCACTGATACATTTTTGTTACTACGTTGATGAAATTATGATGGAAACATATGTGCAATGCGGATGGTGGGGTGTGTGTGAAATAAAACGTAGAATAAACTAATTAGTATTTGCAGAATACTCTAAACTATTTTTAACTGAACGTAATTAAAGAAGTCTGTGCTATGATCCAATCGATTGGGCAAAAAAATTAAAAATTTAGAGTTACTTATCGATTCCGTGCTTCCCCAAATAAGGATATTTCGGCGAAAGTATAAGGATGTGAAATTTGGTTTAAGCAATTTTTATTCAACTTCATTTTTTCATGGCATGCGTGAAAAAAGCTGTTGCTATGAGCAAGTACCCAAAAAAAACCGAACTTACGTATTTTGTATGCAAAGTACTCTCAAACTACTCTCCACTGGCACTAACACACTTGTCCAATCTTCTATTGCATACTTCACATTTCACATCATTTATTCCATTTCAACATTTTTGAATTCGTCTTCGGCCCACTTGAGAATATCTCCAAGACTGGTGACTGGCAACACCATTTGGGATATGACATAAGGAAACGTCAGATGTGGAGAAGTCCCGCTTTACCTGTTATGAATTTTCTAATCGATTGTGCGTTTGTTCGAATAAATAATACTTGAAAGTATGCAAATTATGGAAAATAAATAAAAGAAAGAAAATATGTCTTTCAGTGAAATTGGTAATGTAATTGAAGGAGGCAGAATTACAGTACGAAATGCAAAAAAAAACAAATCAAACAGGCATAATTAAAAAAATTAGCCTGATAGAGGACGAAATTAAAAATTTGCATGCGTGAGGATGTTGATTAACATAATCATGATTATGATTGAAAAAGGTTCCAAAGATTACGTCAGCGGCTAAAGTAATACAGTTTTAGAGCCGAAGAAGGAAGGAATCCATGCAAAACGATCCGAAGGGCCAGAAGTCTTGATAGGCGGAATTTTCGCGCAGCACTTAGAAACAAAATTGGGATTCGTTTAGAAATTTTTAAATAAACACAATGACCTCGGAGAACATGTGACTTTCTTAGATGAGAAAAAAATCAACATTTTCAAATCGGACGAACGGATCGGGGTATGGAGGGAAAACAATGAAAAATAATCTCCAAAGAATTTTAAAAATACTGTGAGGGGTAGTGATATGGGGTTGTTCGGCTACGACTGGAGCAGGGGAATCGACATTTATGGAGACCATCTTGGATGCAGTTAAATATGTGGAGAAAACAGTGTAAAAATCTAAGCTAAATTTGGGTTGCTGGATGCATAATATGTGGATAATTACATATTTATGTTTCTACTTTCTCAGTATTTCAGTTTCGGATTTCTAGCTGTGCTGCATGTCGATTAATCAAACCAACCTTCGTAATTACTTTATTGCTTTATTACAGCGTTCAGGATGTTAGAATGCCAACTTGAAAGACAAATTGATAAATTATTTAAATTTTCGAAAAATATTTCATAACTTTCAAATTTTTTTGCATATTTTTTGACAAGAATAATATATTATAACTGAGTCATTTTTTCTGTACTATCATAAATGTTGTGTATAAAATGGTACGTAATATACTCGTACATAAATACTGTCCATATCCTCTGGCATGTAATTCAACACATCCACCCCCGTTCCCGCCGTTTGGAATTCTTTCGGCTTAATGTGTTTATTTACGTGACCGCTACCATGTAAGTTTCATGAATATTTTACGCAGACTACTGTTAATGCTTATGCATATATGTATGCTGATATAGGACCGTCAAACGTACTTTATTCTGAACATATACGACTTGCACGCGGAATAAATAAATGGCAAAGTTTGACACGAATGGAACGAAAATAGATTTAAGGCTAATATTAAATTGAGTTTTTAATGTAAAATAGAGGAATAAGCATCAGCAAGTATGCAAATTATAAATAAAGTTTTGAGCACTTATTCATAAGGATAACAAACATGAGAATTTATTGCGATATGTGAATGTGGTGACAGGGGGCGGGAATTTGTATTGGAATCCTATAAGGATAGTGTTGTCAAAAAACAAAACAAGGGTCGAAAAAATGTCAATTAATTCAATCTAATTTACGTTGCTATATTAAATATGGAAAGGATAGATTTTAAGTGCTTGTCATTTTTCCAACACTCAAAATATTTCAGCTTCAAATATTAAACTCAATTCTTGCTAGAATATTCGCTAGGATTTTTTTCAATTAAAATAAGAACGTGCGGAAAAAACTGTCTAACATATAAGAGGTGGAATGCAAACTATTTATGAAGTATATTTCACGGCGCAAATATCGGGCTGCACACCATGTGTGGACTTCAATGTTCTTTAATTCAGGGATCATACGATGAAAAGTATGTCATGACAAGGCCAGAGCGATCTTAAGAAAATCTTAGATTTATATTTTAGTAATTTTTTATTAGTAATCTAAAATTTGCATCCTAGAATTAGTGACCCAGAGTTAGAACCATCAGAACTGTATATTGGGGGCAGGAAAAGTAAAGTGAAAGTTCGTCGTTATGACCAAAAAGACGAAGTATCCAACAAACTAGTGGACTTTTGAGAGCCTCTCAAACGGCTCTCAAACCGGCTCGTTTGACCATGAGGACACGATTCGTTGTCACACATCTCAGACTTCAAGCTCTTAAGTTGGTGCGCGACCGTCTCGTTGCATCCCTACTCGTTGCAATTCAAGCAGGAAATTGATTAAAAAGGACCTAAGATTTAGTACTGATCGTAATGAAAAGCATGATAAACTTGGATTGAGATCGCTTTGAAATTTTCGGAGGCTTAGACGGTGCATGCACCAAAGGCTGTCAAAGTCAAATTGAATAACATGAAAGAGGACAAATTGAGGTATAGAAAACTGAGGAATTGGAGGCAAATATCAAAAAATCCCTTCTGTCGATAATCTAGGCTTATAAAAACCAAAAAACAGGACAACTGTTTGATTTTTTTTTCATTTTTATAAATGAAAAAGAGGAATACTGAAGGATTTTATCAAAATCAAAAAAATTATTGTAAGTTGGTTTGAGATTTGATTTTCCCAACGTAGGAGAATAACTCTTTCACTGTTTGTCAATATTTGTCACTTTTTTAAATTACTTTGTTTGAGCGGCCAACCCACGTTTTGACTCCCATCTGCATGCCAGTGCCCACGGACCAACAATGTCTTTTCGTTTGCTCTTTATATTTTGATATTGAAGTCCTGCCCGAATCCTGCACTAGTTACAAAAAAATGTTATTAATCCTCGGCATACAACGTGTATTTTAACCACAGCGTATTTTACCCCCAAGACTTTTAAAATGCGTCAAATTTTATGTAAAACACAACCAAATGTATTGAATTTTACGATAGGTGGAAGTTCTGTGCATGTATTCTATTCAATACATTCACAGCACAGAAACAATGTTTTATGGGGTAAATCTTACCCCACGTTGTATGGGTAAGGAGTTTTTTCACGTTGTATGCCGAAGGTTAAAGGCAAGACTTCCAGCAAGCATTCATACATCACGATTCAAAAATATTGTTTCTATCGGTGAGCTTTGATTTGATTGTACTATTTGATTTATTTCAAAAGAATACAAAGAATACGACAACAAAAGGAAGTTGAGTAATTCCGCCTGAAATTAATCGCTGAGTTCGAATCGTATCTTTTTATATAGGCATAATGACCATTTCGTTAGACCATAATGACATAAGCGAAAACGACAGATGATATTCAATGGTACAAAATTTAGATACATCCGATCCTCTAGAACCGCTGTTTTTGCGGACTAATTAGCCTTTGGGTCTCACCATCCTCGGCAGGGCACGCTTTCTTTGCTGTTCATTGCAAACAATTCACGTGTCAATTTGCAAGGAAGCCCCTTTTCCAGGCAAGCTCTCATCAACTAAAAAAGGCACAAAGTAATCAGCTTAGGACTCAATGAAAATATTAGGACTCAAATAAAATATTCCTTTTCTTCTTTTCCTAAACACATACATCCATTTCAAAATCTGTTTTAACAATTTACAAACTATTTTCAACATTGTTTTCTCCAATTTGACGTAAGCCCGTTCTTATCTCAACGAGCACGTTTTCCTAACAAATATTATTTCTTCAAAAAGAAGATATTTTAATGGTTGATCAGATTTAAAAAAAATTGAACTAGAACTAGTTCAACTTTGCTATTGAACTAGTTCGACCGAGATCAATAAGAAATGTATTTTTTAGCAGTATCGCCTGGAGGCATAGGCGATCATAGGCACGTTCAAAGTTCTAGAAGCAATCTAAGAAAATAGTATCATTTGATCTGCCAAGAGTCCTGTATAGGGGTAACAATAAAAAGGCCCCAGAGCGAATTATCCCTGCCCTGACGGTGTCAAAAGTCTCGAGCGGCGTTTGACTGAATGTTTCAAATAATATTAAGGAACTTCTTTCAAAAGGTTATAATTGCTTTATTGCATTACTAACTATGGGTACTATGGATGGTGATGTAGTTGGAGTGCTTCTTTGCAAAGGACATTATGTTCAAGTCTCACCGGTGACCGTGTTATTTAAATTTGTGTTTTTGGTGACGGAAGAATCATCTCAGCTAGATTGTGACAGATGACTTGAGAAAATTCGGCAAGGTCAAGCGTATAAATGACAGGATGACTTTTTGAGGAATTTTGTCAAAGTCAAGCGTTTCGAGTGCGCTTTATCTTGAAATCAGATACGTCTGAAATACTCAGACGACAGAGTTAGTAAAAAATCTGCTTCTAGAATGATCTTCCAAAAAGATCAACTTTTTCAGATAGATTAAAAACGGATTAAGGGAGTTCAAAGGTCATCTTTGAGACTTTCAAGGCAACGTCAGGTGGAACAACTCTACGAGTGTGGATTGGCCTATGTCTGGCCCATAGATTTTGTATGCGTGCGGCTCTTACTCTAATCGACTTTAAATAAGATCGTTTAATTTTTAATTATGAATCTGCTAAGCACCCGCCATAAGAAACAATTCTGTTATCCTCACCGGATGGGTTAGGGCTGTAAGGATGTCTATGGTTTTGTTAGTCTTGCGTGTTCCTTACATGTCAATTGATGGTGAAATATTAGTCCTGAAGTCCAACCCATTGCAGAAAATTATTGTTGAATTTCTCCAGTCCAACCCAGTGTAGAATAATTTTCGATTGAAGTCAATAAACATTTTGATTAAACTTATTAACCAATTTTTGTTGTTTTGTTTTTTAATTTCGATCAATTTAGTAAATAATTTTTCTAAAGTTTTTCAACTAATTAACATTATTTATATTCTTTAGCATTGTTATGTCAATTGATTATTGAATAATAATTTTAAAAATGCTTAAGGCTTGTGCAATGATGCCTCTTTTCATTATTTGCCACCAATTATGCAGTTTTACGACCTCATCTATAGTTAAGGGATATGATAGGATGCAAAAATGAATAAATAATTAAGAAATCAAATTAAAATAGAATTAAATAAATAAAGTAAAGCAAATGAAGAAGAAATAATCCTTAAAGAATCAAAGAGCAACTCGGATTTCGTCCTGTCATGCTACGGAAGAAGAATCAGGAAGAACGAAGGAAGGAAGAAGAAGGACAGGAAGAATCTTCCTGTCATGATCGATAAGCTAATTGAATAATATCAATAAACTGAAAATTCAGCTCTTGGGAAGAACATCATTCGGGCATTGTTTAATGAAATTTTCATTTGGTTGAAAACATATGCATGAAAAGTTTTTCTGAGATTTTCCACAATTCACATGCTCTTTGCTGATATTTAAATAATAATTTTTTTCAATGGCTCGATTCGAATATTTTTCATTGCGATGCACTTAATCTACGTGGCCTTATGGGAATGATTAAATTGATTGTAATTGGATATGTGGTATCCCGCAGAACATACTGACAATTTAAAATTTTGAAAATTTTAATGGTTATGGAGATGATTCAGATATTTGAGTTGGCTTTTTAGTGATTCGACGCGTTTTTGCGAAATTGACAGTCGCTCATTTGCTGTGTGTGGTATTTTTTTAATTTTAGTCTTTTGATGGAAGTAAACGCATCCTTCACTTGAAATGACTGTTTTTGGATGACATGAGACAATTGCTTTTTGTTGGTATCATGATTAAATTGAAGAAGTGCAAAAAAAATTGAAGGACTATTAAGGATATGATTTTGGTACGTTTTCAAGTCCTCCACCACGCCCACGTTAAATGTTACAGCGTAGTTTAATGGATTCGCTTGAATAGCAAAAGAAGGATCAACAATCAACGAATTTCAATAAACATTTACTTAGGAAAAAGTGGCCAAAAACATAAAGATAACTTGATGCGCTCGCGGGTTTTCAAAGGCGTAGGCGTTCTTACGACTAATTTTGACAAGCTTTAGTTATTAATTTAAGGACGTAGACCGCTTAAAATGGTCGAATGAGATATTCAAAACATCGTTTCATTTAGTTTTTTGATATTCGGTCATCTATTAATAAATTTTATTGTCTTTTTCGATGATATCTGCCGTGGTAGTTTCAAGGGTCGTATAGACCGAGGGTCGTCTTCATATGAATCCCTCTTCTGAAATTAAGGGCAGTGCTACATATAAACTATTTCAGGAGTTCACAGTCTCCTTAACTAGTTTATTTTTTCCCTAACTGGGAGCCAGATCTTCGTTCGTCGCTAATAACGACTGCATACCTTTCTGAGATGACTTAACTTCTTCAATGAGGTAACTTTCTCACTCTTAAGTTATTCTTTTGATAACGACCGAATTTTCTCCTGTATTGGCTAGCTTATCAAAAGCCAGTGCATTCACGGTTTCACGGCAGTAACACGTTGGAGACTCAAAGTTGCAAGTCGAGTGCGTCGAAAAGAAATTTTCGCGAGGACATGCGCCAATTAATGGAATGAAGATCCAATGCGAGCCATAGGAATTAAAACGATCGTTATCCAAGTAGAAATGAATCATTACAAAGAAAGAATCATTTGGAATAATAATTTGAATTTTTTTTAAATTTTAATAATTCACCTTTAAAAATCAAACGGCCAATTATGAAAATACTCAAATATTTACAATTGCGTTTATTACCCGCGATCTAATTCGGTAAAACAAGATAAAATAATCAGGAAATGCTTGCGCTTGGAGTTGTCATTGTAATTGTAATCCTTGTGTGAAATTAAGCTGCTATTGGTAGAAGAAATCACACGAGCTTTCCATTCAGATTGAATTAAATCACATGCAAATCACTAAGGACGCACTTTCCAGTACTCATCACTCGTCCACTTCTCTACAAAGTAGGTACCCCACATTTCTGTCTAAACGCTTTCCAAATATATTGTTTGTGGGCTATAGGTAAGTTTTCGCGAAAAAACTGACTAAATTGGAAAGTAATTTTTCGCAAATACGGTGTAGCACACATATTAGGTACTATCCAGCGCAAGCAAACTACGGCTACTTACTCCTGATCCAAAGGTTTTAACCCAGATTGTAACTTTATTCCAATGAGATTTTAGATATATGAAAACGTTGTAGTTTGTAAATAGGAAATTTATTCTGACTGCCAAATTTTTTCTCATTTGTGCGTTAAACATGAAACCCTCTCTGAAGACTTTTTGGTAAAAACAAAATACGAATACAAATCGGCTTGTGTCTTTCTATCTCTGTCTGAAAGAGGCTGCCCGATAGTATTATTGCTATATATTTGTGCACTTTAGTCGGGCCGTCACCAATGGAGTACACTTCGTCTAGTGAATGTTAGTGGCTTCGAACGAAAGTGTAAGAGACATGGGCAAAGCATAGACTTATCTTGAATCATTCTTCCTTGATTGCATTTGGGGGCAAAACAGATATCCATAGCATTTTTTAGCTTCATTTCCACTGGGTAGAAACACTCGAATATACTGAATTACGCCCGAATTAAATAAAAAAAATCATAACCGAAAGACTGAAGTTCTCATCAAAATGAAAAGTCCTCAGAATGACCATGTATGACAGCAGGTGTTACATTTTAGGGATAGTGTATGAAAAAAAAATTTCGCCACGTAAACTGTGTAGCTGTCAAGATAGGGATTTCAGGAAGGGACTAGGTTCTCAAGCTTCAGAAGGGGGATCCTGTAGTGTAAAACTGCCACCCGTTGAGGAAAATGAAAGGTTTCTTATTTCCGTTGAAGAAACAGACATGATAAAGGACCATTTCTGGAAAAACAAGTATTTCAGCAATACCATTTGACGATCCAGAACCCTCTCCGCGATTTCACAAAGGCTTGAAGTATAATGGAGTGGTGTCCACAAGCGGCTGTGGTAGGTTTTTCATAACCTCAGGCTTCCACTGAAAAGGTCATAATACCATGTCTCAGAGGAATTGTGACGCAACAATAACAATACGATGGTTTGGCTTTCATTTTTTGTTGATAGATACAACAAAAAATGATAAGTCAGAGGCTTTTTTGGGCAATGACATTTTCAAATTACAAATTCAACTAAAAGCATAACTGTGACGTTGTTTGATAATATAAAATCCTTAAAATTCAATGCAATTAATAATTTTTATCTTTGCAGGTTTTTAATTTGATTTATTTACACTTTTTAATCAATTTCGAATTAGAAATTTGCAGTTTTAAATCATATAGATGAACATACCGCCTTTTTGAGATTTTTGAATTTATTAAAGCTATTTAAAAGATTGATGAAAGAAAAATTCTATCGTTGTTCGCAGTATTGGCTTATTAGGCTGATTCCCTTGAATTCTGGTCATTTCTAATAATTTTCGAAAATGTATTTGCAACTCCTTTTCAAAAATTTACAAAATTCTTACCTTTTTTGTCCAATATTTCAGGATAGGTTGAAGTTTTCCATTTTTATCCCGCTGAGCAAATGAAAAAGGAGTAACGAGAAAATGTAAAAATTCGATTTTCCTAATAACGTACTCTTAATTTTTTCAATTTAGGAGATTCGCGTGGCCATTGTCTTTTTTTCATGTGACAAATTTTTAAGGTTTGTTTATATTTCTGCAAACCTGTATGAAAAGATACGTCGCAACTACACGTAATCATTTTTATTGCAGTCCGAATACTGACATAGAATTCAAAAGTTGGTCCAGTCCATCTGCTTTGGATGATTCAGTTAACTTTATTTGTACATATCTTTGTGACGACTTGTTTTATTTTTCATATTCCCTTGAACTAAGTATGAATTATCTCACTAATACATTCAGCTAATATCCCTTTCGGAATCTACAGCCAAGTGATGCAACGCTAAAGATTAATCATTCTGGCGCATCAAAGATAGTTTTGGAAATTTTGTTCCGCCATGGTAGTGAATAGAAATTATGCTCAGTGAGAAGGAAATGACATTACAAGGTTTGCGTTTGATAAGTTTAGACATTGATGGATGTGGTATTCAGGACTAGCGTTGATGGTGGGGACAATGATAAAGCGTTAACCTTTCATTAGCAGAAGAACACTTACATACACTTACAAGCGTTAGTGGCTGGTGAAGATTAATGAGAAATTTCTTTGAATTTACATAGACAAGTTTGTCGGTGCTTAAGACATTTATATGTGACTGTATTTCGAGTCGCTTCACTGACTATGAATTGTATTCTAAAGAAAATTTTTTTTTGCTGTTTCAGGTGACAAGCTTTACAACAGGATCCCAACGGGGTGGGACACATCCAATGCCAAGCGTGCCTAGTACATCAGCACAACAGCAACAGCAGCACCAACAGCAGTTGACCCAGCAACAGCATAACCAAGTCCATCAGCAACAAATAGCAACCATCGAGACACCACCAACAGCAGGTTCAGCCAACATGCCTATACCAATAGTTACTTGCGATTTCGCCTCGGACATTTCCACGAGCGAAGCGGCCGAATGTGAAACGCAACAAAGTACGCAGCAGCCCCAGCAAAACTCCAAGGAAACGCTCAAAGTGGGGTTGATTGTCCATCAGACCAACTCGACAGCACCCCCCGGCCGAGGGACGGCGGCTTCCAACGGTACGTCGCCGAACGAGTTACAAGTGAGTCCAGTGCAGGGTCGTTGTAGAGCCTTATCCGTTGGCATCGACACGGACATGGTAAGCGAATTTGATCCTTCGAGCTCAGACTCGGGGGTAGTTAGTCGTTGTGCAGTTGTTAAGCCGCTTAAATTTCGCCTTTGTCAGCCTATTTTCGGGCGCAAGAACCAACGTCGCAACGAATCGAAAGCGTTGAAGAATAGCACCAAACCCTCCGAACCAGCTTCCTCTGAACTGGAGCCAGCTATACCGAAGGTACAAAAACCGCGCGATCCTGAGAAGGAGAAGCGGCGCATAGCTAGGAAAAAAGAAAAACGTGCCACATTGATTCTAGGTTTAATAATGGGCAGCTTCATCGCCTGCTGGCTGCCATTTTTCTTCCTGTACATTCTGACGCCCGCCTGTACCAAGTGCAAAATACCACAATCAGCGTTCGCCGTGGCGTTTTGGCTAGGATACATGAACTCGGCACTGAATCCTGCCATCTACACGATTTTCAATAAAGACTTCCGTAGAGCATTCCGTAGGATACTATTTAAGTGATGTTTGGCATACGTGTGCTGCTATCGGTGCGTCCATGCCAGTATCGAAAAGGCTACGGAGCGCGCTATGGGTAGCACACCTATGGGCTATGGTGCTTACTGGAGACGATAGGTTTTTTTAATACTGTGTACTAGAGGACTATTGTTGTTAAACAAATGTATGCATGTGTACTTTAATGCGCTCTCGAACTAAGCTAAGACGATCTGATTTCGTTTAAGGATAGGAAAAAGTTTTTTCAATTGTGGATCAATAGTTCGTAGGGACGTTCACGTTAACATTTCTTCACACTCGACCGTTTCAAACTGCTGTTTGGTTCGAAATGCAGATTTTATTCATATGTTACCTCAGAGCAGTGCAACGTTGCTTACCACAGCCTTTATTGCTCGGGACAGCCATAAGGGGGAAGGTCACGTTTCGCGTCGATGTGAAAATTCCAGATTCAATTCGTTATGCTTTTCATTATTTGTTAAATTTATTGGTTTGTAATCCTGAAAAGTCAAAGAGCACTTACAAGCACACTGTTTGTCCGTATCGATTGCATATCACTTGCTAAAACCGTTGCAGAAGTGAATAATTCTAAAATCTTTGCCCAAAGCCAATTCCCTTTTTGATTAAACACTCCAAGGACGAAATATTGATTTTGGTACACTTTCGCTGTTACTACTTGTAATTTCCCATTATTCGTCGGAAATGACGCTAAACTCACTCAACATTTTTCAATTTCGAAGCAAATACAACACCCATCGAGTCGATCCTGCTGAAAACTCGCATTGTTATCTATAAATTGAATCCTATAAAGACACTTGCCAACCTGATTGCAATTCCAACCTTGGCCAGACATGTACGACATTGCACGATATATATTTCCCCAGCAGCAGTAACAACGACAACTGAAATGATTCCATCTCTAACAGAATTTTATAGATATCCCTTTGGATTAATATTCAATTGAAAATTCCGAGCGAGTGCATGTGCAATATTTGAAGGTATAAAAGATTTCTATTGCATTCAATGTCAAGGACATCAATTAAAAGCATCGACTAAACAGGCGAGAAATTATTAGCGTTTCTCATTATCCTTGGAGGCAGCAGCTTTGAATTGATGGCCATGGCAATAAAAAGCGAAAAGAAAAGATGAGATTTAGATTTGAATATGAAACTTGAACTTGCGAGAACGTATAACGTTCTATGTTCATTCCACAGGGCTATAAATAATAAAAGAATCCTAAATAAGACATTTAGTGCTACATCGTGGAAACATTTCAAGTCTTTTGTTTGATTTGATGGCATGTGATAAGGAAAACGCGAAAATTTGCTGTTCCATGAATTGGCAATATTTTTTTTTTGTTTATATTCGTATTATGGGAGTAGGAAAACAGTTGTTGTTTCAGTCAATGAGTAAGGACACGCTAGGCCCATAACTTTCATCGGAAAATGAAGTAAAAGGTTCATTAGCGTGAAATTAGTCAATGCGATGGCTGGCTGTGGTTGAGAATAATGAACTTGAGATATTTTAGTTTGATAACGTGCAATTAGTATCGCAATATTACATTTATATTTGAGTTATAATAAAAGGAAAATGGTTCTTAACGTTTTATCTTTCTGTTTGACTTGATTAGCTTATCTATTACTATCCTAATGGTCCATAAATTGAAATTCCTTTCTCTGAGTTGACGCTGAAACACAAGTTAAGGGAGGAACATATCATCAACTCATCTCAAACTGAGGAGCTAGAACCCCGAGTTTCTAGCTCCCATTATTTTTTGGTATCACTGCAGGACGGTTTACTTGTAATCTCTTCCGCAGATTGGCCTTTAGGTCAAATTTTCACCATTCTTAAGCCAAGCCGTTATCTAGCAAGTTTTTGGGTTTGCAGGAAGGAAATCTGGTGAAAAGTAGAAAGTACATAAAATTCGTTTTGTTCATGAGGTCTTTACTCTTTGACATTTTTGACCAGGCTGGTGATCCTCAGCATTCGAATACGTTCAGGGTCTTTTCAGAGCAAACTACAAGTTTTTGTGAAATCCTTGTTTGGGTATGGATTTGAGTTCAACTTTACAGGAATCCGCGGCAAGTTTTATCAGTTAAAGCACTGAATTCAGTAATTTTTCCTTGGAATTTGGAATAAGTAGGGTCGTACTTTACTATCTGAACATGGTAAGGCATCTCAACCTAAATTCCTTCGGTAGTTTCTTTCAGAATTCTGTTACTAGTTATCTACTACTATAATAACTTTTTTGAGGTAACGCAGGTTGCATGTTAACATTTTAATGGGTCCTAAAGTCTATGAAATTGTTTGTTTTTGCTTTTTAATCGTGTCGAAAAGGATCTATTTTATCACATGTATGTAATCCTTCACGAACGTTTAATTCTATGAACGAATTGCTTACTTTTGAAACTTCTTTGAAAAACCAAAATTGGCTCCATTTAAATTTATGTTTCAATAAAGGATGTTGTAGACTCTTACTTATGAAGGTTGTATTGAGGCAGCGATATTTATAAGGTTTTAAAAACCAAGAAACATATTGCTTCTTATTTCGGAAAGGCAAAAACAAATAGAATATTCCAATTTCTTTCACTATACGTGCATTTGATTATTGTCACTAAAAGCCATGGTGTTCCTACTAACAAGCAATTAGACTCACCAGGGCATCAAGAAGAAAGAGACAAGAATAGTTTTCAAGCAAATAAACTCACGGTTAACCATCCAGTTTTGTTTTTAAAAACCAACGCGTGTGAGATTGAAAATTTGTAAAAAAATTTGCTCAGGTTTGGAAAGGTTGTTCTTTGACAGTTCCCTGAAAGACGACGAGACCTTACCAAAAAGAACTCCCGTTTTGTCCGAACATCGTCTTTTGGAGACTTCCGAATACCTATGGTATGACAGGGAGTCGACTGCAATCAGGGCGAATAATGAGAACAATCGATAAATACATCAAAGACATCTGTCAAGGTATTTGACAAAATCACCAATCTCTGCCAAACAAGTTGATGGACTGCAAATAGTAATGTAAGACAATTAAGACTTAAGCGGTATTTCTCTGGAAGAAGTTGTTAGTCCTGCTCATTTTAGTGTCAGAACTTTTTAGGCACAGTGATGTTTATTTTAGTTGTTTAGTTTTACTTAATGCGTCTTCATTATTCACATAAATCCGATTTATCACAAAACCGTTCTTTCTCAGTAATTCAATATCCAAATCTACATATGTATATTCTAAATCTGATTAATTTGATAACGATTTCTGGGTAGAAGAGGAAATTACTTATATCGTGCGAAAATTCTCGAAACTGCTCACCGTGAATCAATTTCGTGCTCTATGGACCACAGATTGCGTAAACATATTTCCTTTAATATCTTCCATCCTTTAATATTCATCGGAAGTCAACACTTCATATGATTATTATTATTATCCTTCTACGAGAGGAAAATACTGTTTACTGTGCAGAAGCAACTCCCAACATCACACGATCTTAACAGCGTCGTAGCATTAAAAAGTAAGCAACAGCCAAAAGTAAAGAGAGCCAAAGAAAAGGAAACAAGATGTACCAAATTCGAATCCTACATCAACCTACACGTTTCCCGTTATATTCTATCCTCGTTTCTAGTTTCAGTATCTCGTTTATTTTGGAAAATCATTATCCTGGCGATGAGTAGCATCAATTTAGTCTCGGTAACTGTTTCGCAAGCATCCATTCCATATTAACC
This sequence comes from Stratiomys singularior, assembly GCA_954870665.1. Taxonomy (NCBI): domain Eukaryota; kingdom Metazoa; phylum Arthropoda; class Insecta; order Diptera; family Stratiomyidae; genus Stratiomys; species Stratiomys singularior. The sequence continues at coordinate 8,049,651 of OX940877.1, forward strand.
AAGGTTAAACGATAAAGATTTGAAAACTCAACACGCAAACATACGCCTAAGAGATTTATCCTGCATGACGACGATAGGCTTGAACTTGTAGGCGAAAGAATTTGTATGCACAGGGTTACCTCGTTCTTGACCTACGCTCGCTTGTAATACTGACTCACTTGCATTTGTATGGGTTGCACATTAGGCATAATAGAATAGAATAACAGTCAAAACATCATGAACAGATAAAGCATTGTGAAAAATGCAAAAATTCTCAAAAATTTACAGCCGTGGTAGGCGGCAGTCAGGCATGTTGACAGATGTCAAGCAATAAAATAAATTAAATTACGCCACATTCAGTTGAATTGAATTAGATTCCCTTCCTTGAAAGGGACCGTCTACAGAAGTAATTCAATTCTTCTGACTCATTGTACATTCGAGACAGATTTGGTTCAGCTCGCTCGAGGAAATCCAGCATGAGAAGATGGCTGCTGAAGGAAGCTTACAGTTAGCCCTTAAGTGCGTCTTTGGCATTTAGTTGAATTTCGTTTGAGATTGAAGTTGTTTGCACTTCCCCAACAGTCTGTACGGAAATGAGATTGAGTTTTGCGTTAGGAAGTTGATATATAAGTCACACTCACACCACTACGTTCCTTCAATTTATAAGCAACAACGTCAAAGCCTTTTAGGAGGGCCAATCTATCAAGAAAGCAAGGCAGTAATTAATGCCAGTTCCTGTCAACCATTTCCTTTCCGCCATGTTCGTATCGCACTTTGTGGGCATAAACTGTATCCTTCTTCGTATTCTAATCTTCATTTGTCAAGTTAACATAGCCTGGTCAAGTTTCTCGTCGCCAGCTTCAATCTCTTCAAAATTAAGGCAAATGAAAATAACTTTTACAGCTTAGTATTCTCTGTGCCTCCGGCAAGGACCCGATTCTAAACAATATCCTCTCGATTCTTGCAATACGGTCAGTTGACAATCCACTTATTCCACGCAGATTCTCTAAAACGTTAGTCGCATGTTAAGAATTTCAAATGTCTCACTATCCTCCTCCCAGAAAAAAATATCCTAGATGAAAGTACATTGCTGGAACAAACATTGTTTAATGACAAACTGAGTTGCCTTGTTGTTTATCAAAAAAATTGTAAAACGAAGAAAAAACGGGAGGACAAAAATAATACCAGCAAAGGACAAGCAGCACGAAAAAAAAATCAAATGGCCAATGAGGTATTCCCGGGGCATGTAACGAACTTTGTCCTTGCTGAAACGATTGTATGAAATTTTTTAGATTGCAGAGAACCCACTTGAATGCTTAATTGAAACGAATGACGGAGAAAATTATTTAATGGAGTTTAGTCCTTATGGGACATGAGATTTTTTTCGGAAAACGGAGACGACTTGGTAAATATATTAAGGACCGAAAATTAGCTATGTCGCGCAGAGATTGCGTTTTGGAAAATGAATGACATTTAACGGTAGTCGACGATGTTCTTGTTCCAAAAGGATATTGAATGTGTGTGATCTCGATTTGGAAAGAAACTGTCAATGATGCGGACTAAATTGTAAAGTGTCAAATCAAATAGAAGTGCGAAAATATCTTGATGACTTTAAAATTATTTTCAATTTAATTGCTTGGGAATTTACTATGGTGCTTTATCTCCTCAATTTTCCGATGATTTGAACTTGAAATGTATTACAAACTTGAATTACTATCTCGTTTCTCGAGACAAAAACTTGAACATTTTCTCAGAATAGCGATCCCAACGATTAACCAGAATTGAGACATTTTCTCGGAAGGCAAGAACGGAATTTTGAAGAGAGAAAATTGAAGTGATTTTGTATGCTTTGTATGAATTGAAGCTGCAACATCCTTAGTCATTTAAATTAAAAATCCCGGACAGAAGTTCCTGGTTCCTAACATAAAACCTTTGTGAAAATTACTTATTTTTTTTTGAATTTTTTAGTAAGTCTCGGTCCAGCTTACTATAATACTGGATTATTGTGTGGAACTGTATATTGCTCTTATTTGTTCCTGGAAAACTCCATTCACAGAAGGACTATTTACCCTGGAAATTGAGACCTTTAATAATTATCTACCAGAATGATCATAGCCCAAATTAGCCCGAAAAAATTCAAAATTTCCCGGGGAATAGTTACCAAACGAAACCATCAAACACGCTAGCAGTTTTTGTCTGCCACGGGAGGGGGAAACATATACTTTATTCAAACATATTTTGAATGCACAGAACACCAGAACGCTGGTCTCGAAACGATGTCTTTCAGGTACATCATAAGAAGGTAAGTATGACATAATTGTTTGCAGCTTCATGGTCTGTAGTAGGAACCACAAGATGTGAAGAAGACAATTTTTTTTCCACGGAGAGAGTTCCAGAACTCCTTTTTTGATGTTTCCTTGTGTTTTCACGAACGTGTTGTATTGATTCTCTGTCAGCTTCAGGTTAAATCAGTTGTTCGAACCCACTCCCCCCCTATAACTTTGGTACTCTCAACATCTGCGTCTAAGGTTGAATTGTAATACTTATGCAGGAGTAAGTAACACCTTTATAAAACGACCCCTTACTTCTACAGGACGACCTTCCACTGACTTCCAGTGCCAAGTGTTACATAACTTACGAAGTTTTCATCTTTTCTGGTTGATTTTATGGCAGATGGCCGCCAACAAAAGCAATTGGGATTTACAAGGGCTGCGAGTTTATTTGTGAACTTACTGGCCCGTCATCACGTACGTCACCTTCAAACGTTTAGTGTAAATCTAAGAAAAGAGGCTTAAATTTAAGTGAAAAAAACACGCAAATCGGGACAATAAGGAAATATTTCCTATACTGGTCTGTCATAATTGCCAAATATAGCCTAGGAAGAATGTATAAGCCGAAGCTCAAAACCCGTCATTTTCATCTTTGCGTGGTTGATTCTCATCCACTTCTCATAGGCTATTGTCAATATCCCTGGAAGAGCGGCTGCATAATGATATTCCTGTTTTTACAAGAAGGTGTATGGTAAGACATTGACCGCACGATCACTTTTTTCCAATCTTGTAAAATCTTTTCTGAAAATGTGACGAAACCCTACCGAAAAATGTCCAAACTTTGGAAATTTACTGCACAAATCCTTGCGTATATCACTTATCTAAAATATACCGTCAAAGGACTTGGGCTTGAAGACAACTTCAGATGTTTTTCAGTTGATTCAATTCGAATTGTTAAACCCCATTTTGTGACATCAAGGATATCTTCCAAAGTTGATATTATCAACCGTATATTCTGTAAGCTAAAAAAGGCTGCGTTAGATCTCCTTTTCTCGTTACATGCCGTACAATTTGCTTCGTTTATTCTCCCTAGGAAATGATCCAGAATTCAAGATGAAGTTCCTGATAGCTCCTATCTTAAGATTTCAAAAAAGATTAATATTTCACAAGTTTGTGAACTTCAAAGTGAACATGAATGATGACTTTTCGGAGCGATTTTTAGGACGTTTTCGAAGAACGAGCTATCAATTCTTAGCTAGGCTTACTTCTTAGTTAGGAGTAGCAGAAACGTGTCATAGTTGTATAGCGTATGCCCAAGCTTTGTCCTGTAACATGTTTCTTTTGAGATTGAGATTTTTTCCTTTTAGGATTTGACTCAAACGAATCAATTGAAGTCACCTCTCGACATTGTTTCATTTGAATCAAAGAGCTCATATTAAATTGCACTCTGCTGTTTCCACTGAATGTCTGCGAATGGATTCTGAGATTTACGGAGAGTGCAGAAGTGTGACTGGACTCATCTAACGATCATTTACGTCAAGGGTTTTTAATTGTGTTTATTATTTCTACGCCGGCCACAATGCGATGATGCGAAAATCTATTCCTTATACCTCTAAAGGGACAGAAACAAAGAAATCCCAGCAAGAAGGGACTAAACATCGTACAAAATCGTTGAGCTTCAAAGAATACGTCAACGTGATGTTTCTACCATTTCTAATATTTGAAACGTTTTGAAACTTATGTGTCAGCTATGAGTAATGAATTCGCAATTAAAATAGCGTATACCATGGTTCTTCATCAAGAAATCTCTCCCCTTTCTTATTACGCAGATTTTTGGTTCGCAACAGCATTCATTGCTTTCAAGATCAAAACCTCTCTTTTAAAGCATTGAAAACAGCCGTTGCATGTAATTTTTGACAGAAAAACCAAGATTACGGTAAGCCGTAAGCCTCAACAAGACTCCTGTGTGCTTTACCTGTAGATTTCCCTCTTTATACTTTTTCAATGTTACTTACCTTTTATTTCGTAGTCTTGCAGCCACTTTGACGGTCCTCCAGATTTTTCTGTTGACATTTTTGAAAAGACATAGGACTCGCATCTGTTGCAACTAGTGCCGGTCCAATAGGCAAACTAAGTTCCATAGTATAGCAACAGTCAGTTAAGTCAAGTAAAACGCTAAAGAGAAACTAAGCAACCAGAACTCATCAGTAAGCCCCGAGTTAGAATGACTTTTAATAATTTGAGTGTCAAATGATTGTGTAAATACTGGAATCTATGTTCAAATGAGATGCGTCTAATTTTTCTTACTGGAATTCCTCCCAGTCTAAAAATATATTAGGAGATTCAGGACATTATCAACCTGAATGTGAATGTAAGTCTGTCCAGAAGTCTACTTGGAATTCTTCCTGCAAGAGAAAAGGCCCAGAGAATTTTCTTTATTATCTGTGTTTTAATTGCTGATTTTAAGCGAATTTTAAACAAAGCATCCTTTTGGTTTCTAAGGTGGTGATAATACTTCGGACCGAAAATCGTTCTTGAAAATGTTGGTCCTTTTTGAAAATAAAACGGATTGAATTTCGGTTGGTCTTGCGTTCGTGTTTTAATTTTCAGCGACAGCATCAAGGGAGTTACATTGCAATGCAACTTATTTTTCTTTGGAATCCCATATCATCAGAAAACGTATATCTTTCGCTGGCATCTATTTTCAACTCATCCCCTCTAAACTCGAAACTTCCATTCATTCCATCATGACTCATAGATTTATAATAGACTAAAAAGTGAATAATAAAGTCTTTGAATTCGCCGTCAATCGCGTATAAACCTCCAACAAAAGTGATAATGGACTCTTTTTTGTAATATTCAAATGACCTCTTTCAAACCATTCAACATAGACGATCCGCACAAATCATAGGCTTTTTGGGAGAACTAAGATAAGGACAATTGAACATGCTCCACTTTTACAGGCCTTGTGTATTCAACTCGACGAAACAATTGAAAGTAATTCGCATTTGAAACGTTATTTCCAACATAACTTTCTGCATTAAGAACAATGCGAAAAGATATCTTCATTCGCATAATCCTTTGATGGGAATTTCCATGAAAGGGACATCTCGAGACCGTGACTAATTCAAAGCAATTTACAGTGGCTAGCAGAATTTAAATTCACAACATGAGATGGTAAATTGTGTGCATGAATTAATGCGGAAAAGGGTTTAAAAATTTTCCAACTCAAACGAACAAAAAGACTTGCATGGAAAATTCTCTCATTTTAATGCTTTTTTGTTTAGGAGGACCTCTATTACGAGGCAGTTTCAAGCATCTAATTATATGGAATTGAACTGAACGGTAGCTTTGCAGTGGGAAACCTCATAGAAAAGCAGCAAAAAAGAAAATACGAAAAACCAAATATTCATTTATTTTCGTTCGCAAAGTATATCCTCGAGTTAAACATAGTCGTTTTATGTTGCTAGCAAAAATTGGCCGATTGTTTCGGAGCACAAATTAATCCTTAGAGATATTCTGAATTGCAATTCCATATGAAAAACCTGAGTTTGCCCTCATCCTTTCTTCTTCGTTCTCTCCGTTGGGCTATGAATGCTTTTTCTATGACTGGAAAAAACGCCACGCCACGACCAAGGCCATCACAAATTAACATTTCCCACATCAACCAAATGCAGGATAAAGACCAAATAAAAAAAAAAAAACTATAGGATTCCAACGCCGAAAAAGCTCAAATCAGAAAATCTTTTCCAAAACAAAAACACAAACAAAAGCATCCCCACATAAGCGCAATTTACGTTCGACTTCTGTTCTCGAGGTTTTTCAATTCAGCCCCAACAGCTGCTGTAATGGCAACAGGAGCAGCAACCAACCCCCCAAAAAACATTGGGTAGCGGTCGTCGCGGCAATGATGATGTGATGGTGGCGGCTTTTAGAGTGATTTACATAATTAGTTAGTTATTTCATTTTCCAATTAAGTTCGGCTGTTGTGCTATGTGGCGAAACGCTTGCTGTGAGCTGCTGGTGGTGGATGAAGCTGAGGGAAAGCAATAACAAAAAAAAAACAAGAAACTAAAAAAAATGTTAACAATTAATTCGAGCCAGGTGAATCGGAATGATGATTTGGCGCGATAAAATGAATGCGTAATTTAGACGAGTGTAATTTTTTCAAGTTCAGACTAATTTGTCTTTTTTTTAAATGAATTTAAAGTTTAATCCTCTATGATTTATTATAAAGACTCTCGAGGTTGGATCCAACGCAGATGGAACTCATTCATTGAAAAACATAACGCGATTATAATTTATTTGTTCATATTGGCTCAGGGATTTTCAGCGAGAAATGGGGTTTTATTGGAAAATTGCAGAGTGAAATTGTACTAGGCAGTGGAGAGATTAAGCTCCTCTAATCGCCCTAAGCCTATGAAAACATAGGCGAATAAGTTCGGACGGAAATTGAGCCGATTAAGGTTAGCCTAGTTTCCTGCAGTTTGGCATGTATCAGGACTATTGTATGGGCGTTTTCGTGGAAAAGGATGGATGCCTTATGTTTACACGAAAACTCATCATCTCGCACCTATCCTACGGCTCCCGATAATGAAATGAACCTCTTATCCCAAACTACAGCACTCTGCAATGAAACAAAAAAAAGTGCAAAAGACAAAAATGGATTTGCTTCACCATTGCACTTACCATGCTTTACCATGGTGGAGTTTCCACCACATTAAGTCCTCCACAAGTTAGTTACAAGGTCGTAGTGATTACTGATACTGATTTTTGAAAATTTCGGTTGTGCATTTTAAGGGAACTTCGGGTTTAACTACAGGATTTTCGAAAATACTCACTTCATTCGAATATAGTACTAAACGACACCCGAAATCCATGAGGCGAAAATAATAACTTAAAGGACCTTTTGCCATAGCCTACCTATGACTTTCAATGCATGGGATGAGATTATCAACTTGGCTATTGCCTTTTTTCTCCTTATATTCCACTGCCTGTTTCTCATTTGTTCTCACCACTGGGGAAAAAGGGTAGCTATGATCCCATTTCGACAGGATTTCCACTCAAATAGTATGGAAAAAGACTAGAAATGGAAAACTGCTGTGACAAACACATCTATTTTCATGTGTTTAAAGGGTTAGGCCCGTCCCGATGTCGGTTTTTGGGACTGTTGCATATTTTTTGCCTGGATATGTTAGCATTCAATTCACTTGGTACCTTTAACTGGTACCGGCGATGTTCCTCCAAACACTGTGTCTCTTAGTATATGTACGTGTTCCGTATGCACCTTTTTGACCACGATACACTTTGTAACGCTACGCACTTTGTAATCAATAACAATCACTGAATTAAATAACACATAATTTGGCATAGTTACCGAAAAAGAACAAATGTTTTAAGAAACCGACTGAAACTGACGTTTCTAAAGATGAAACAGGCGAAAGTCCAATCACGCGGTTAAAAGCTTAAAAAATATATGCTTCCTTAAATGAAGTCCTCGGTTCCTCGTTCGTCCTCTGTCACTCGCTGCTTCCTCAGCAATCTTATACTATACTTTCACAAAAAAAGTAGTTTTGAATATTTGCCGGTCATAATCATTCGGGATATCATGCTTGAGGCCCTACGGGACCATTTAAATTAATTCAAAAATTGGTTCCTAATAATCTTAAGGATATCAAGTATGTCCATGACTCTGTCCATTTTGTCAAGATGAACTCATATTCTTCTAACTCATGCAATTCGGTATCATTTAGGAATACCAAACAAAGAATCAAGAATCGAAAAGGATTGTTTTTTTTTGAGTTCAACTTAAACCGTTGATTCTAATCTCAAATGGAAGGAATGGAAGTTCAAATAGTAATCTAAATTTATTATCTAGGAATCAGAGCTACACCTCCGACTCTAACAGTGCTGCGAATACTTCCAGGTTTACCACAGCAATAAGGTAGACGATACTGTACTAACTCCTTCACTCCTTACCAGGGAAGAATGTTTCCTTAATTTTCTTAGCGTGGTAGCCCACACAATGTTTTAAAGCTACTCGCTGCTCACGCACAGATCGGTTTTTAAGTTCTTTGCCATAGTTACCAAGTGATTACACTACTTCGTTTTTCGACTGGCGCAGGATTCTCCTTCGTAGCGTGCTCGCGAAAAGTTCTGTTTATCCAGATTATCATCTAAAGGTCCTCCTCGATATTAAATTCGACTGAAAGTTTCATACCTTACTTTGCCTAAGTACATTTTTAGACTTGCGTACCGGAGAAGTATTCAACCTTCTTCCTTGCCCCCACAAAATTTTCCAGATGTAGTCCTGTCGGCACAACTACCTTCAAAGCAGTCGGTTTAGTGTGTACTGGAATATAACCTTTGAAAATTTTAGTTGCGACAAAACTGATTTGAGATGAGTTATGTGTTTTAATTCCTAGATAAAGTGGAGTTCCAACCAGATCACAGTGGTGAAAAGATTCTTGATCCTAGTTTTTTTTCGTTCTGCAACAGGATTCAGCTTCACCATACTTCGTTCGGTTTCAAATAAATCGGTTAGAATAGATTAGATAAGTCGCTCTGCATTCTCGTTGTGATCTACAGATTTAATCGTTTCAGCTATTCGTTTCACATTGGAGGAGACATCGAGGATTGAAACACGTTTTCGCGTTAGAACCGCTATATAAAATATAAAACAGAAAACAACAGAAGACAAATATGATGGGGTAATAAGTTTTGTGACACTCCAAAAGCATCTTTGCGGACAAAGAATAATAAACCGCGATGCACAGCCCATGTTGACAGCTCAAGGGATACGAAAGGATCCCATGACTTATTCAGAATAAAAGGATGGGAACAATAAGTGGAAAACGACCCTCCGGCAAACCAAGGAAACGAAAGGAATTTTCTGTAGACAATCCTATTTGACAGCTGCTTGGTTTTAGAGATTCGATTGAGCCAAATGCTGGCGGGTTCTGCGGAAACGTGAAAGGAAGCAATAAGGCCGATATCGGATTGAAGCGCTAGTGATGTTTTTTGGTAAGGTGGTGGAAGCTTTTTTCACCATGAGTGTTGCATACTCTGTAACACCAACCTAATGGACAATTATCTAAACACCTCCTCTGTCTGCAGAAGTACTCACACTAAAACCGTTTGACAGATTTCATGGGACTGAACCTCCATATCCTACACCTTATAATGCCTTCGGCTTACAGGAATCCCTTCTTCATTGGAAAGGAAAGGAGGGAAAGATTGCGAGAGAAGTGTTCACTCCATCCTCGACGCCAGGCTACCAAGTATGCCCTAATTTTGTTTTATCTAAAGTAGGTTGAATAAAAGTAGTATTAGTTGTGTATTCACAACTAATTGTGTTTTCAGACCAGGATTGCCACTGCTCATGAAACATGTGATTTGTTATGTTAAAAAAAATTATTCAGTAATGATTTGAAAATAATTCAGCAACGAGTTTTGGTTTTTTTCGGGAACAATTTCAAGTTTTTTGTCTTGAAGGACAAAAAACATATTACACGTCCCCAAATCTTGTAAAAAGCATCTCATCCTGTTGAAACAATAGATCTCGAGCTACCCATTTTCAACCAACATATACACAACGATAGCATTAACCATACATTAAAGTTTTCAATTCATGCACAATCCTGTGGTGGATGATGAATCAATTTCCACGCATATGCATATCAACTTGTGGAAAATGATATCTGTGAAAAGAGATGAATGCATTGTATGAAACTGAAATTTTTTTCCATTTCATAAATAAATGCCGAAGGATACAATATCAGTTGTGCGTTGCCATCATTATGTACAGAATTTATTTCCATACCATTGGTAACGGGATGGAAACAATATTCGATATGGATCCTTTTGTAACGTTCCCGACTTACTTTTCTCCTCGTTTCCCTTTCATACTCGTACATTAATTCTGAACAGGTAAAAATCGATTGGAAATCAATTTTATTCGATGCTTTCAGATGGTTTCTCCCATTGTTTGCCAATTTCTTTTGTTTTTTCAATACTTTTTTTTGGGATTTTTATTTTTCTTTTTGACCCTCTTTTTTCCTGGTTTTCCCATTTTCTATTCCATTGATTCATTACTGGAGATTAAATTTTGCATTTTAATAATTATTGCAGCCACCGCATATGATTGTGATATTATTGCAATGGGAAATTAATTTTAATATATTATTTATTAATGGGATTGTTATTAATTTTTGAATTTTTCCCGGAAAGGTTTCAATATCGTGAAAGTTTATTGTTTAATTGACGGTATATTTTGAACAATGTATTGAACAAAAAATTTAAATAATATTTTTTTCCTGTAGTCGAGAGAGAATTAAATAAATCAATCGGTTCATACAATTGTAGATTCAATATTCAGTCAATTGAATAATGACGTTCGTGACGCTCAAGTAATTCAGTAATTTTTGTTAAACTGTTTTTTGCAAGTAAAATGACTAGAGGATTTTTCGCATAATATTTTACAATTCAGAAAAATTTTTAATTAATATTTCAATATTATTAAAATTATTTTCCAAAAAATTTCTGATATGTTCGACCGATTTTTATTCCATTTTCAACTGATTTTTTTGGGGTAAGTGGGAAATGAGTTCTTCAGGAAGTGGTTCTTTGTCTAAATTGTTGGTTTGAAAATGATCAAAAGCACGATCATCTGTTAATACTACTAAATGTCACTTTATCTCAGTAGATCTTCATCAGCTCGGAAGGAAACACATGCGAAAAACTGCAATTGTCCGATTCGGGATCAATATTTATTTAAGACACCTAGAGATGCAAGCTGAAAAGAGCAAATTATTCTTGACTTTGTCTTCCTCCCATCGAAATATCAGGCTATTCTAGTGTTTATTCATAGAAGTTCCACCTGCGTTTTGTTGAAATTCAAGACATTCCAATGCTGTTGTCACTTGATAAAACCAATTGGAGGATGAGTCTCTACTTAGGTTTTCTTACCAGCCGTCAGAAACGTGGTCGAACTAAAAAACCCTTACAAAATATTTGGACTGCTCTACGCTCACCTCTGTTTTTGATTCGGATAAATTCTCTGATTGAAAGTTGTCTTGTTTGTGGTAGAAACAATCCAAGACATTTCTCTTTAAGATCCTAGAGACTGCTTGACCACTTGCCACCGCGTGTTAACCGGATAATATTAAGGATCATATTAAGCGAAATCTGAACTATTAACCCCAGCACTGTTGGCTAGTTATCAATGACCAGGCATTATTCCTGTCACGAAATGCGCATGAATTGTATAAAAAAGCTGTTCAGCAGCTTCCAAAATCTTGGGCTCATTGACAGTCTGTGTTTTGAGTCCTTATTCTGGAAATCTTTCTCGAATACCAAGAGCATTAACATTTTGAGGTCAATCTCAAATGTTTCAACATGTGGTCCCCTAGATTTATTATTTCATTCAAATTAGGTTATTCATTATGGTGGTTGTGTGAAGAGTATTCTGCGCAGAAAGGCAATTTTTTGGGTGGGTACATGAGTTAAAAGGGTTTGCGGAGCGGGAGGCAAAGGTTAACTTTTTTTGAATATACTATTTGCAACACACATAGACGATACAAGCTCATTGAATTCAAGTCGATACTAATTATAGTTTAAAAAACAAGTCAATCAGGAAGAACGTTGACTGAGTGAAATTCGACACCGTCATCTAGGAAGGCGTAGCACCGGAATCGTCCTCCGCAAGATTTTTCAAAAAGATATGTCCTCTGTTTATAGAAGCCTTTCCGGTGGGGGAACTATGTTTGACAATTCCATTCAATTCAAAGTTCCAAGAAGCCTTGAGAGAAGAAAAGACCTGAGAGAAGAAGAGACAACCTGTCCAAGTGATCTAGCCTGAACGATTTGACAAACTTGGCAAAACTACATCAGAGGATTCCCATTAAAATTTAACAAAAATGGTCCGCGTGCCAGCTCAATCCTTCCAAGCCATAGGTGTGGCGAAGGTGTATGCTGACCATAACAGAAGCAGTTTCAAGTTAAGTGTTGAAGTGTTGCTTTTTTTGATTCTCTGTATTGAAAACTGTGATGGGAAATGAAAATCTGGTTCAATGTTTCGCGGCCGTGTCGAAGAAGAACTCTATGATACAATTCAGTGCGCAACCTGAGAAGATGCACTTCCTACTTTCCTATCAAGACCTACTTTTAGGTTCTTACTACAGGACCTACTTTCATCAAGAACGCTATTGTAAAGAACAAAGAACTTAAATGCAGACGTTTTGAACATAGTGACATTGAGCAGCGTTGCTATTAGTACTGAAGGGTACAGTGTCGTACAGGTACTTTTGTTAGAATGTCGCAGACGAATGTCTGCGACATTCTAACAAAAGGAAAAATTAGCGCGAATCGAGTGAAAGCGTGCTTCTTTTGTAAGGTAATGGCGGTTTCAGCGCCCGATATACAAACAGTGGGCTACGGAATTTCCAAACATTTCAAAACAGTGTTTTGCTTTGAACTGACTACTATCTCTTCTCCAGAATGCAAAAAGTTTCTTAGATCAGCTACTATCGTCCCGTAAGGAATTGAAAAGTGGTTGCTATACAGGGCGGAGGGTTGAAACAGTGTCCTTCTTTCGATGACAGAATTTGAGCCTAGGCTCGCCAGAGCAGAGCAGAGGTGTTTGAAAAGCAGTCCGAAACCGTCCATGTACTGTGGGGTGTTCTGCACATGGTGCATAGATTGAGCTGTTATCATATTTTAAGAATTTATTATATTCCAAAAAGATAAAATGTTAACTACGTACTTTTTGGTGCCATTTTTTCAGTGGAACTTCAATATTTGAAAGAAATATCGATCGAGTCAATCTTATCGCGTTGATTTCTCTTTTTTTATTGTACTTTTTTTTTAAGTTTTTCTATTTTTAATTTTTTTTATATTTTTTATATTTTTGAACAAGTATGACTGACCAATGGTTGTAAGATTTTCATATATACATCCTTGTAAAGTTGGAGACACTCTCAAAACATCGTCATACATTTCCAAAAGACTTTAATCTGTCGTAAGATTATTCAAAATACTCAGTCAAATGGTCCTAAAATGTAAAAAACTCATTTCTTATTTTAACGCTTCAATTGTCCTAAAAGGTCCGTAACGTTGGGACCTTTTTTTTTAAAGGAAACAAGAAGACAGCAGCTGTCGAAGTCCTTAAAAATGCAACGGGTAGTCGATTTGAGTATCATGTATTGTCACAAGTTAACGACGATTTGAATTAAATGAATTTAAATTCAATATTTATTTACATAATTGCACCTTTGACGCCATTTTAAAATACCTTTCATCACAAATAAAAGTTTGTAAACCATCCCGAAACAATTGTTGGCTGTCGATTTTGAGCGTCTCCTGAATAATTTCTGTTCTCTGGAAATACCTACAAGTCCATGAAATTGATAGAATCAAAGTAGAGTGTGTAATGGAAAGTCAAATAAGTTAGGTTCGCTCCTTGCGAAATGCTTTTTGCAAACATTCAAACATCAAATAAAATATTCAGTACGAGATTTTAGCATTAAGTCGGTAATCTTGTCCCCGTTTCATACGTGCTGGGTCATAAATGTATCCAAACAACATAACAAACATTATTCTGTTGTGCGAAAAGTGGTAATGCTAATGCTCCTGCGATTGCTTGATTCTGCTACTCGGGCTGGTGGCAGGAGTCGATGGAAAGGATGTTGTGCGGAAGCACACTTTTTTGCCACCCACGCTCATGCCACCATTTTTTTGTTGTTGTGTGCGATAACCGATGCCTTTCCAGACTTCTTCAATATGGGAAAGCGATTTCGTGTTTTATACTAACCGTACATTCACATTCGCGTGACAAAAAAGAAAGAAAACAAAAAAAAAAACGGTGGTACTCGTACAAAAAGAAAGCATGGAAAATACTCTCATTTGTCGTCTGCAATAAAGAGTAAACGAACAAACAAATAAACTTCAAACTGTTGGAAAAAACTTGGGTGTTGCCGTCGCACTGAAAGGGTACGTTCTCTGAATTAAGCATCCCGAATCAAGGACCGTATTTTCGGTAGGATTTGCGAAAGGAATTTCCATTTTGAAATGAAGTAAGTTTTCTAGGAGCCTACAAAATGCTGGTAATCGATTGATGAATTTTTATTGACTTTCGAATTTCCAAACTAGAGGAAAGCTCCTCAACATTCCACCTGTTACGTTTCTACAAGAGAAAGTAACGGCAAGACTCCATTCATCCTTCTGACCAGCATTTCACTTAGGGAACCTCCAGCTGTGTTCATGGTTTTTCTGCGTAAAAGGAAAACGTTGCTTGTTTCGCTACACTGCAACAGAATTTACGCAACATTGTATCATATGTAGACTTATTCGAGTACTTAGAAATTCACCCGAATAATGTATTTGAAGGATAATGGCGTGAAGAAGCATTTACTTTTATTGTTAACCGTTTTGTTTGATGACAATGAGGAGAAATGGTTTTGTGGGGCGGTCGCAGCACATGTATCATGGTATGTCCTTGTTTGCTGGATGTTTCACTTGCATTGTGGATGAGAACGAAACATGTCTCGAGTGTAATGTCTTAATAATATGTTATTTATGAAATCTAAAAGCTTTTCAGAGGAATTCGGAATGATACGCTTACAAAAAAGGATGACTTATGTTCTTCACGTACGGCAACAACCCGTTTAATTTCTATTTCATGTTTGATCCATGCGTTATTTTGCATTCTGATTCCTGTCACGATTGTGTCCAAATTAAATTCAATCTACTTTTATTCTTATGTGTCTCCTTTATTGCATTCCCTGCCCAGGTGAAACACGCATCTGCTGATCAATTGGAAAACTAAAAACTTACCTACGCTTACATGTACTCTGCTATTTTCTTGAAAAATTGCTTGTTTGAAGGAATATACCCTTTAGCGAGCTCTCCAAGTTGTTTCCTTGTAGAGCGCCACTTCCAGGTTCATTAAACATTCAAAACGCAAACTCTACTTGCAACTCCTTCCCAAGTGTGCAATTTATGATATAAATTCAAAAATGCAAACAAAATGCAGAAATCGTTTCACTTCGTTGAAACATTGTTGTAACATTCAACTTTTATAGCTGCACTGTAGTAAACGTTCCGCATACGCTCAAAAATTGTACTGATAGTGAGCCAGGATAAATGTTCGATTGCCAAAGAATAATATGATATTTTATCGTCAGTGCGGACAAAGTCCCAGAAAAAGTTTTCGTGTGCACGTGAATGTAATAAAATTTGCTTGAAACTATTTTTCAATGGTAATATTAGAATAATAAAAGCATATGTGGGGCTAGTTCGTTGAAGTGATGTTGAGTTTCATAAGGACTTCCATGAGAGCTAGCGCCGTGTTTTTTCTTGAATTTTTTGGTGATTTAAGATTTGCAATAACATTTCCTGGAAAGATAGCTGAGAGCGTTTGGCAACAATTTACTTCTCAAGTGGCTTCGATGGTGGAGGAAGTCGCGATTTGCAATGCTTTGAGTAGTTTAAGGAAGAAGCTCTGGTAGCGGACATAAGTGAACTTAATGTTTACCATTTTTCACGAAAGAATCCGTACCCTTTTCATTGCTACGAGTGTAGTCACATTAAGAAACAAAATTTCACTTATTGTCATTGATCATTTTTCTAACAACAATTGGAACCCAGGAAGTTTCCTATGTTGTCGAAGTTCTTTTTTGAGCTACGGCTTTTCTTGCATGACTCTTTAATTTTGCTGGTCGGTGTATTAAAAATTGACGACACATTTAAGACCGCTTCTAAGAATTAGAGTTCATGAGAGTTCAACTAGGTTCATTTTTAACATGTTTCAGAAGAAGAACAAAAGCCTTTGATTGACGTTTTATTTTTTCCTTTTTCAATACTCATCAAAAATTTTGGCAAGCCTTTGACTGTCTCATGTATAGATCGAGGTATAGGTGAATCAAATATTAATGGATCTTTTTATTTGAACGTGAAGGTGAAGGCTACTTACGCCCTGACTGTAAGTCTTCCAGTGCCACACATCAACTACCGGCAAAATATCCACCATGTCACATTAAAAACGTAGTGTGTAAACGTAATTTATCACATTACTTTGGGCCAGCGCTCCTGAGTCTCACAAAGCAGCGCTCTTGGACTAGAAAGATTTCTCTATCAGTAGCGATGGACAAAAAGGAGCAAAATCAATGAGAGGGTGATCCAATTACTTCTGCGCTAACAAGTGAACTAACAAGCCCTTTTTTTGTAATGAGAACCATCTGTGCGTCTGTGTCCGTTTGTCCTTTGAAGTCACATCTTCGCCATTTTCTATTCTATTCTTCTTCTATTCTCTCCTCAAGACTGACACGTTATCTTGCTCACCGTTTGCCATTCGAGGAAGATGAAGCAAGCACAATCCGCGATTCTTTGGCAAAACAGGCAGTCAGAAGACCGTGACGTTCTTATTTCGTTCACATATTACTGGAATTAGTTGTGCTCACTGAATAGCTTCGTCAGCTAGTAAACAGTGTCGCCGTGCTGAGCAAATATAATAAAATTTTTCTCCCTTACCCCCGAAATTCGAAACACATGTTAACCAGCGTATAATTAATTTTGAAATACCCTCATCGGGAAAGAAACTCGCTATAGTCTTTGGCCAATTGTGCATTTAAACTTCAATCTCCTTTACGTTGTTGGGTTTTCGCTACTTGCTGGCTTACTTGTGAGTTATAAACAGGAAATTTTGGAAAATACGCTTCATTCATTCATTGAACGTCCACTGGATTATCAAACTCAAACTGTCAAACTGTCTATGTGCTCTATCATACGTACTTCGTTGCAAGCGTTGTAAGATTTCATTATCTGTTAAGCGGCTCATTCTTTAATCTAATTAATCTAAATTTAATCCAAATTCACCACTAAAACTAAAAAAGTTATCTGCTGAAGCACAGTATATGTGTCAAACATATAAACGTCACAGTGAATCCATCGTAATATTTACGATCGATTGACTGCAGCGACAAATTGACATATTGCAATGAAATGCGATACCCGCTAACAGATGGGGTAGTTCAAGTAAGACAGATAACTGCAGAGAAGAGTCCATTGGCGTAGGTTGAGAGGGCAAACTAAACAATAACAAAAACTCACTCGAAATATTTACGACAGTTTACCGTTTGGCTTAGCGTTAAATACTTATAACTTTGAAACTACTTAAAAGTCCTACTTAGATTAAGTGATGAATTAAGACTACTTAAAAGTGGTGAACTCCCTATCGTTATTAGATATGCTAAGAATATTCTTTTTGAGTTCGAAAATTTCCCATTACATACAAAAAAATCATAATCGTTTATTAAATTTAATTTCACGTTACTTTATTTCCATCCCTTTAAATCGCAAACCTTGCGAATTTTCCGCCTTTTTCCAAGCGCAGATACACATATTCAATGAATCCAATCTTTTCAATTCATTACATTTTCCTATTTTCCATACTTCCAGTGTATGTTTGAAATATTCAAACATCGGCATGATTATCCTTTCTATTCCGTCCTAAATCTGAACTTAACCAATCTATACATACACAAACAGTGTAGATGTGAGGATCGATCCTTTTCGTGTACGCTACGATGAAACTAATATTGAATCGTAGGAAAATATTGAAAAGACCAGGGACATTATTGTTTTGGGAATAGGAAAAATTTATTTATAGCCAAGATATAAAATTTAATTGGCCTGTCGAGGATAGTGTTTGGACATGGAAAATACGAAATGGTTGAATGAACAAAAGGTTTTCGCTTCGATTGTGTACGTTGAGCATGAAAGTTGTAATACCACAAACGATTTGGTTTCAATGTCGAAAAATAATTTCAATTAATGGTCATCGTTATTGTTTATGGCAAAAGTGAGCGCAGATTAATGCGGTAAATTAATTTTACGATGATTCTAGGACTTTAGTATTTTCATTTTCAACATTAGAATTATTTTGTTGGAACCAAGCCTAATGGTTTGAAAGAATGAAAGGACTATATGATAAATATAGACTGTATGTACGAACCGGTTCAATTTTCTCTTCAATAACTTTGTAAAGGACTTTAAAGGACCTTAAGGACCTTCCCAATATGTCCGTTCATTTAATGGTTTTGAAATGAAACCATGTTGAACTTCTGTTTTACATTTGACTTTTCCAAGTTTCATTCCGCACACGATAAGAGTCCTGCAAGCATGAATATATCTAATCGTAAATTCATTTCATCTCTGCAAAAATATAAAGGATGTCAGCAATATTGTATATGAAGAATAATGGTCCATCTAGGTCATTTCAGTCTCACATAGACAACTAACCCAGAAAAAAAAAACGATGGCCCTACAGCATAATATTATTCGGAAGAGGATAAATAGAGCATGCACACATGTTTGACCACATAAATTAGACATTAACTAGAATTTGCAGAGCATCTGATAAATGTTTGTGTAATTTATCAACATATTAGGTAAGCTTAATTTAATGAGACATAAGCTTCCATGTTGCTCTGGCACATACGTGTATATGAATGTTGGTGTAGCATTTCCCAGGACGATAGTGTGGAGTGCCTCGATTTAGGTGAGAGAGGAGAGCAAGATACAAATCTAAGACTTTTATGCCTGACGTATCCTTTAAATTGAGATTAGAGCAGACCTGTTACACAATTTATGATAAAAAGCAGAAATCTTAAGACAAGACTTCGTATAAGGCGAGGTCTAATTCCCAAAGCAAAGCATATTTAGAATATTTTCCGAGTGATATGGTTTATAATGTTTCCTAACCAATCGAAGCCATTCTTAAGGAATTGGGTTTTAATTTATCTGTGTGTCCTATATGCTTCCATAAGGCGATTGGAGGAGCATTAATCCCAAATGAGGTAAGCCAACCAAGTCATTAAAATTTAACGTATCATCTACTTAAATTCATTCATCGAAGGACATGATATAAGGAATTTTGTTTTTCAGCAACAGACACTGAAACATTCTTTTAGAAATGAAGACATCGTTATAGTATTCACTTACATATATAATTACAGCTTTCAAACCATACGTTTGGAATGCTGTTTGAATGTGAGATTTATGGAAAACTCATGAAGAATCTGCAAACATCCTTAAATGCTTCACCCAGGGGCTAGTAAATATTATAATTTATGAAACAGCTGCCTTTTATGCTAAATTGATTATTTTAAAGAAAGATACATTTTCATTCTTAAGCAGTCTTCAAACAAACGTTTTTTGTATTCCGTGAACTACTCCCCAGGATTATCGATTGTGAAGTATGAGTATGTTTCCATTCTTAATCCACCATTCTTGTGAATCTTCTGGAGCACAAGGATTAATTTTTGTTTTTCGTCGAAATATATGTACGCATTACCACCATTGAAGTATAAAGTGGGTGTAACTCGAAAATTCTATGATTGCAAAAGGTTATCATATATTATTCCTGATCCTTCTCTTGAAGTTTAAGCGACAAAAGAACAATATTTCCGATTATGATTCAGAATGAAAGAACATTAATTTAGTGAGTCAAAAAAAAATGTCAACCACGAAATCATGATTAAAATATTTCTCTCATTTTTAAGTTTCGAAGCTATTTGCTTCAGATTCTTGTGTTGTAGTCCTTTCAGAAAAAACTAAACAATGAATTTTTTTGAAAACTATCATTTTTCAGCACATAATTTCCAGGAGCAGAAACAACTTGCTTCTTAGCCACCCTTAACACGTCCTATTAATAGAGTGAAATCAAAATCACATTTATTGTCCCCAAGTTGTATTGGTCTCTGTCTGTCAGGGTAATAATGCCAGAAATTATAATAAGGTTATTTGCATTGACTTGACCAACAATTGTCCCTTGTTGACCCGTCCAAGCTGTTCCAACTGAAATTTCTTAGGTTAAATAGAGTAGATTGTCATGTCAAACCTGGTACTTGTTCTAGTTCTTTTGTATTTCGTAAAAGTCTAGAGGTATATAATAAAATATGGAGATGTTCTGCTAAAATTGCAGATACAAGATCTCCTACGAACTGGCTGTTTACGGTGCTCTCCTTTGAACTTCCATACAGGCTATCAATTCTCCAGTTCTCTGAAGTGTTTTGGTTCTCCAAAACGTGGTTCGATTGATCTTGAAGCTTTCGTTTCAAATCTCTGCACCTAATTATTTCTCGATTGATCCGGCGTGAGTGCCAAAAAGCCATCTTGATCAGCAAATGGCCAGTTAAATTTTTTTTTCCAGGTTATCCAAATGATTTTATTTTTTGCCATCGAATGCTTTGCTATGCAAAGAGACTTCCATTTGTGAAGCCAAACCAGGACTGCACAAATAAGTTCCATTTGCCGATCATTCAGGTTTTGTGGCACTTATCCTTCCAGTGACTTATAAGCAGTCGTTAATTGTTTCTCCTTCGGCATTCAAGCGCAGAGAAAATGAAATTGAATTACTTTATTTACACAAACTAGTGTTGTAGCTATTGGTGTTGCAGAATGGCCGCAACAAGAAGATGAGAATCCATATAAAATACCCCCGGTATATTCCTTCGTGAGCAGGGAGAAGAATGGCTTAAAGAAATTTTAGAAAGTTTGCCGTAATTTTGATGAAGACTTGCCGCGGCACTCAGTTTTGCTTTCGAGACGAAAAATCGGTCGGGACATTTTGATTTGCCACACTCCTGTCGTGTTTAATGTTTTTGCCTATTTCATTTTAGTTTGATTTGAAATCCTCATTGAATACTCACTGCAATCCCGCATCATTTAATGTAGTTGATTTCAAAACGTTTAATGTCTTTCAAGTCAAAATTAATACTTTCAATCTTAACAAGGCATGGCTCACATGTTGTTACAGCTGGCGCATGCTCTTCGTTTGTTCCTCGCAGCCGACTATGATTTAAAGAGGATTTGTCTTCAAATGAAATTACAAAATGCATGCGTGCTCCCTTTTGAAATAGAAAATTCGACATATTTACAGAGGCATAACACTATGATTAAGGTGACATAAAACTTCTGTTGTTTTGTCGATGACAGTAGAATATGATACAATATATGTCAAATAATTTTGCTCTTTACTTGTGGCTAGTGGCATCTGTCGGAAAAACATTTCGTATTTTCGATCAATCATTTAATGAATTGCTATTTGCTAGTTGTTAGTTAACACTTGAAGTTACTTGAACTATGGCAACAGTGTCTTACAAAATCCGAAAACGTATGCATAAGGTCATAATTTTAAAGAGGCGCCGAGCATTCTGGTTATATTTTGATAGTTATATGTAACTTTCCATTTGATTTTGGCAGGTTTCTGTCGGAATTTTCCAGTTCTAGTGAATTCTTTTGAAAGCAATGTTATCAAGCTGGACCGGTGTCGGATCTTTTAGGAATCAACCCTTGATTATTCTTTATATCTTTTGTGAACGCACCAAGATATTTGTTTGTCGCATAACTAGATTATTTCTGATAAAAAGAAATTCGATCAGTATTTTATATCTTTATCGTTTTCTTATTAAATACGTGACCGCTCCCTTAAATTTCCAAGGCGATTCTTTTCATTATGAATGGCAAGTTGCGCTACTCACTAAGGAGTTTCTCTGATTATTTATCATAAAAGAAATTTTCTTGTTAGCTCCTTGTTACTCATATTAAACTTCAGAAATACATTCTTGCATAAGGTAATCTTCATTTTTCTCTCAAATAAGCGGAAGTCTTCCACTGTTATTAGTCTAATTGAAAAATAAACAAACCAAAACTAAACTAATCGAAACATATAAAACCATTCGTAAAATCATAAAATTCAAAATCAAATAGTTGAATGGATAACAATTATTCCAAACAGTATAAATATAAAATTAAGTATCACATGTGTAGTTTTATATTTCTACTTTTGTGCATGAGGCAAAGAGGGAAGGAGTAAAAAGCAAACTAGGTTTCGCCCATATTGAAAACAAAAACTTAAAAAATTATATTGAATATATTGAAATCGATACTTAAAAATTGAAATTAGTTAAACCAATTCATCTAATTAACAAATGTATTAAATTAAAGTCTTAGGTTTAGTGGTAAGTAGTCGTAAGAAAATTTTGCAAATACTACTGTAAATAAGTAAGAAATTTATAAGCTTTCTTTTTAGTAGCTATGATATATTTTCAGTAATCTGAGAACTTTGCTCATTTTTCATAAATTTCTGATGAAATATCACATTTTTGACTAGAATGCAGCAAACATAAATTATTTCTACCATTCAGTCCTTAACGGATGCAATGGGTTGCTTATGTTTCAGTAATTTATTTTGAAAATGTCATCAATATCACAACACCATCCATTAAAAGAACAAAATAATATAACAACGAATAAAATGGTGCTAGATTGTACAAGGTAAAATTCCTTACCGCCCAAATAATAAAAACTTTTTGTTATTTCAGTCTTTGTTTGTCCTTTGTGACATTTTTTTTTCAATTTTTGAAGATATCCACTCATTTATATCACAGCCATATCATATTTTATCTGAATATCGTAGTCAGTTATATTTTAAGTGAATCATTAGTTTGCATTTAGAAAAAACCGCGCGAGGTGTTTTATTTTTCATACTCTTAAACGCTCCATTCTAGTCGAAGAGAAAAGAAATTGTAGCGAGACATCAGATGTGACAACGTTTTCCAGTTTCCGTGAAAAATTTCATTTGACAAGCAAACTCGGAAACGAAAAGATTCTATTCAATTAGGTTTTATGAGCCCAATTACCTACTTGAATGGCATTTAACATGGACTGAGGGATTTCCTTAAAACCATGTAAATTCAATTGAAATTCTAAGCTCCGTTGGAAAATATTCAGAATATTTTCCAAAAAAATTAGACATGTAAGTGTAAATAAAATGAAATGAAACAACATGTTTTAGTTAACAATAAGATGCGTGCAGCATAGGAAAAATTCTAATCGGTGTAAATATTGATAGTAAATATTATAATAATGTCTCCTGGCATTATGACTGTAAATAAATTAACTGCTCTCAATGTTTAAGTAAAAAGGCTACTGTTTACCATAAGAATTATAAATAAATCTCAAGTGTAAGCTAGAATTGTTTCATCAAATTTCATATTTAAACCACACCAAAAGGTCAAAGGATAGGACTTGAAACAGTTTCAAATAACTATCGCCCAAGAAAGCATACGATGAAATTCCTGGATTTATTTAAGTGTGTTAACTAATAAGATATCTAGAACAAAACGACTGTCATACACATCAAAATATGCAAATCATCAAATCAAAACATTCTTGTAAGACCCAACACAATGGAATTATTCAGATAATCCATAAAGACAAAATGAACACCGGAGTGATTTGACACAAAACACCTGAAAATGACCGCAACTAACTATTTTTACTAATGTTTGTTTTTAAAATAATTCAAAAATAATGAAAAACATGTACCAAAGATATATATATTTCGTATACACTACCAAAAACGATTGAAGGACGATTTCAGAGTAGATAAAAGCATATTACAAGTGCAAGGATCAACTTCAACCGAATATGAAACAAAACAGACAACTAGAATCAACATAAAAGTAGCTTTGTCCTAAGGCCATGAGTAACCAATCTTTAATGAATAAGGAAAATTAAGAAAATCAAACTTCCTAAGACAACTAGAATATTACGAAAGAAAAAACACAAAACTTGATATCTAATATCGCAAATCGATGGCGAAACAAGAACATTCTTTGTAAAACAACTGAAATAAATTCTAAATGAAACCCATTAAATCTAATTCTTCGTTTTCCCAAATGTTTGTAGACTAGCATAAACGAAAAACAAAAGAAAAGCAAAACGTTATTTCTGTTATTGATATTAAAGAAAATTTTATTCAAACGCAATTTATACACTTTAAGCGTATCAAAGCTTTGTTACTACGAATGAAAAACGTAAAATAATAATAATCTTTAAATGTTTTTCTGTTTGCCTTTATCAAATCAAAAAAAAGGGATAAACCAAAAAATTTACGTAATTTGTTTAGTATTCTTACTAAGGAACATTTATGAATGAAAGATAAAAGATACAGTTCATAAATGAATAGATACTTATGATGAAGACAACTTATTGTCTTATTGAAAAGATAGCGTTATTATAACTAATAATTTCTATAATGAAATTTCATAAATAAGATTAGAAATCAAGTGGAAACAAATGAGTTTTCTTTTTATTCGTTTTGTTGAAAGATGCATCAAGTGGTCATCTGAGTACGTACGTTAAACGAGTGAATGAAAATATGGAAAAATCTAAACTTTTCTCTTACCATTGAAGTAAAAATAAATAAATCAATAAAAACAATATTTTAAATCTTGTATTTTACTTTGTTTTTTTTTTGCAGCTCATTGTTGGTTCTTTCCCTTGCAGGAATAATTTGAGAGCACAGGACCGTCAACCTGGAAAAGAGTGTTGTAATCTTTCTAACCTAGTTAAAAACTTGACTTCCTTTATTAATGATAAAGGAAGTATATTTTTGTTGCTATTTCTGGACATCAAATTTTCTTTATAGTTTGATGAATTATAAAAATTACAGCTCGGTATTGATATTGAGGCAGATATCAGCAAAAGGAGTAGCAACCACTTATCTGTACTCACATCTAATAGAGGCAACAATCCAACAACTTTACAGACTGTGGAGCACATAAAAGAATAAACAACAAAATTCACGAACTCAATTCGATGAAAAACTCATGAACGCTCCGATGTATCTAAACGAATATACTGCTAAGATACAGTCATCATTTGCGATCCCCTCTTATATTGTTCACTGCTTATGAGATCCTGACTCCTTCTGACCATTACAATCGCTCATCAACTTATATCCGTGGAAGTCAACATCCTCTCAACGTGGAAGTCAAAAACACGACACCTTCAACTAGAATAGTCGCTGACGGCCTTAGGACCAAGACACATTGAACAAATACCACAACACATTGAATTCTATAGTACAAGAAATGTCCTTCGACATAATAAAAACCAAATGATCTGATCAAAAGACTGCGAAACTTTGAAGCAAGACATCTTGATGGACATAGCACGAGTTGGACTGAAAGTCCTCGCAAACGACAATTCTTTGAATATTTTTTGAGAAAGCTCAAACATCTTGCATAATATTTGCCATCGATAAATAGTAATAAGGATCGAACTCATGTAGAAAAACTGCGAGCTAAGCAACACAGCTTCATTTTACAATGTCTTCGTCACTTTCACCACACATTGCTCGGTTTGAAAAATGCGTAGGAAAAAGTATTTTGTTGTAAGTGTAAGGAGACAGGTAAACTTCTTGCAATTTCTTTCTTGAAAGATGGGTTGGATCAACTAACATTGCTCCTGGTTTTTTTTCCTTCAGATAACAGAGAATCAAAGGTAAGCAGGGCGGGCCAACGCCTCAGACAAAGGTTTGAACAAGCTACTGTTTTGAAACAGTAATAATCTTTTTGGGCAGCATTCGCATTATCCTCAACGATATTCCATTAAACATAATAAACTGAAACTAAAACCAGTTCCAAATCCCAAGCTGTAATCATTGGCTTCCTACGACCTAAGTAACTACCAGCGGTTTGGGGTTTGTTCCCCAATGGGCCACCGACTAAGCACCTCTCCTGTTTATCTGAATACCTAGTCTGGAACTGTTTGACATTTTACTGCGGACTAGGCCTGTTTATTCTAAACCTAGTGCCACCTTCAGGTTACAACAAATCCTCCATTAATAGAAGAGAAGAATCTATCTCGATCCTGACCTCCTCTAACCGACTAAGTATGCATTTAATATTTATTAGGATTACCAGAGCGCAATATACCACCTGGTTCCACTTACCAATTGCTTCCAACATCTCTTCAACTAGCCTATTTGGATACAGCTCTTCTACTTTCAACAATCATTGAGCAATCTGTCCCACCTTCTACGTGAAAAGAAAGTTTGACAGATGTATAACTTTGACATCTGTCATTTGAAAGTTTGATAGACGACATTTTTCTCCCCAGTGGAGAATATGCAATCTGAACACTGTGGCATGTCAATCTTAGATAGGTGAGATGGCCACTCAATAGCCAGATCAGGTTAAAAACAGCCTCCTGATACTATTGATTGAGTCACGTTCTCAAATTGTTGATGAGCTTCGCTGTCCATATCCCATTTTTCTCACGTGTCCAAGATAGTTGCAGAGTGCGATCGCCTTCATCATTAGTGAAAGATTTCGTTTCTCTCGCATCTTAGGAGATATATTCTTTGACGTTTTTTGGCAAGGAGACCGATCGGCATCAACCCTGCGATTACAAGCACCGCTGACTCAGGTTTTGTTTGGTATGCTGTTGCAATTCGCACTGTTCCTCGTCTTAGCACCTTCACTAGCCGTTTTTTGTGCTCATCCTAATGAAGAGATTCGCTCCATATCCCCGCTCTATAGAGAAGTGTACACTGTGCGACTCTCATCAAGAGTTGTCATTTTCTTGTACTGGATCCTCCAGCAATGGCCATTGGTTGACTGATTGCCGAGACCCCTAATGCGGCCATATGTGCCGTTGCCTTGATTTGCTCTACGAAATACAGCATAGAATCTATCTGCCAAATCAGTTACTTAACTGATAATTTCGACTCCATTATTTTATGCCCAACACTGTTGGGTCTTGCACCGGGAACCATTCCATTGTCGCGATGACAGCTTCAGTTTTCTATAGAGCTCAGCTAAGCCTATGAATCGTTATTCAACTCCAAACCCGGTGCATCATGGCGATTAGGGCGAATAGCTCCTGTCACATGCTCAATATGTTTTCCACATAAATATTTCTACAGATGGACATTAATCTCTTTGACTTTTATGAATCTCTCAAACATCTTCAACCCGATAAGATAAGATTATCCTCCGAAATCCTTAATATTAAAGGAAATTGAAATGTTATTCCACTTAGTTTTTGGTTAAGTATGTCTACAGATTTTGAACACCAATGACATATCGGGTAGGACATTACACTGACAGACAAAGACAGCAGTAGCTTACAAAATACTCGAAATATAACCAGAGCTTTTTAGTTAAAACCAGGTCTTCGCAATACTTGAGAGATTGTCTTTAAGCAGATGATAAGGAAGTACAGGAGCACTAGTCGCTTTACTTGGGAGAACTTCTCACCACTCACGAGCAATTGAACTTATTCAAGCGGTCAGACTGACAAGTATGACAGACATCAACTCAACAATATCGCAAATATTGGGAAGTCAATTAGGAGCTTGTCAAAGCTGAAGTATCCCAGGAGGATACATTAAACAAACCAAGAAAACTTGTTCACAATACTTGGAACCAATAACCGTGGTCGCAGGAGTTGTCACGGGGAGTAGTCCACCCTATCTGTAGAAGCTAGCGTTACTTGGTTTTTGAAATGTATTCGTCGACTCCTAGTTTAAGAGATAAACGTCATTCAGAAGGCCTGAATTTGATCCATTAAAATTTTCAATCAAGAAGAGTCGTAACTTGAAAATTTTTTAAACAAAGCATGATAGCTAAACAGAATAATGACTAAGAAACTCCAAAATTCAACGGTTCCCGGAAGATAAAGTTTTGTTCTATTCTTTCTATAATGTTCAGACTAGCGCAGGGATTGTGAGAGACGGCAATAAATCAGTTTGAATAGAATGAACAAACGAGTATTAGCCATTCTCCTAAGTTTTACCATCTCTTCAGTCCCCTGCAGTCAGCACTTAAGTCCTTAGGTTAAGATGTGACTTTTGCCTTCGTAACTGGTACTGAACTAAGATTGCTTCGAAATGTTATCAAATTCGATTCAGTTTTATTTTCAAGTGATAATTTCTTGTCTAGAACGTATTTTAAAAGAGTCTTAATCATCAAATCATTTCCTTCATTTTCAAATTGTTAATTTTCAGCTATGTATATATCGGTAAATTTTTTCAAGGAAACTTTTTGTAGTTAAAATTATTCTTTTAGGATTTACAGAAGCTGGATAGAAGCATGTATCTCCGCAATGGTACTCAGCATGCACGTGTTAATTAAAAGCATATTTCATGTACGTGCATATGTTTAACAGCAATGGAACCAGGCATGAACCCTGAGAAACACCAGCAGGTAAAGTGCAATGTTTCGAAAAGCATCGTAAATTTTAATGTATGTATTTTAGCGTTGGCTGCATGAGAATTCAAATGTATTAATCTCGTAATTCAGTGACTGCTAGCCATAGAAAATAAATTATAAAGTCCTCTAAGTAAACGTTTCCCAAACCGAACAGCAGTTTTCCTAAACATTTCTGACTAATTAACTTAACTTTTATGTAGTTTCAAAACATTTCCATTTCAGCAAAGGTTTCTTTGCTCATTTATTTCTTCAGCATACATTACCAAATCGACTGTTTGTGCTGAACTAGTTCTAAGGTTTCCTGGAACACTACTATTCGTTATGTTTTCAATCTCCTTCATGACCAAAATGTGAAACATCGTTGGTCTGCTTGAATTTCCTTCTCTTCAACTGAATCCTCAACGCCGCATGCATTCCCATATTGTATCAAAAAATTCAGGTGAAGAACCATTGAAGTGTAATGCAACTGAGTGCTCAATTTTCACTAAATGTTGCCCACTTAACTATTCCTACAGGGAATAGAAAGCACAAAAAATATCCCAACAAGCTTCATAACTTGTTTCTAACTGGCATTGATAAATCGTGTCCAGCATGATGCGATATGAAAAGGATGCGCCCGTTTCAGTGTGATGAAATGAGTGGCTAGAAGGATTTTCAGCGAAATTGACTGACTAATTGGTTGTTAGAATGGAATTCGTTCCAGAATATTGCATTAACTAATGCGAGTAATGCTAAATGCGAGTAGCTATAAACTAGGGACGGATGAGTAAAAAGAATGATATTTTGCTAAAACTTCATTTATATTCTGTAGTATCATTTGAATCTATTTTACTGGTCATGCTTTATAAGTATTTTTCAGTGCTATTTTTCCAAATATAAGCGAAGATTTCGTTCGGGTCCATCAAACCATAATAGCATATGTATGCCTAAGATTGACAAGAGACTTAAGAATTCATTAGCATCGAAAGGATTCCATTTTATATCCTACGCGTTCAAAATACAGAACATATAACTTTTCCACTCTCTCGCAGCCATCTGGGTAAGTCTGCTCATTATTTTTCATTGCTACCGCATTTACCCATTATTATGGTGAACTATGGAAATCGAATCTCTTAATAGGTCCCTTATCAACATCTGCTCATCTTATTTAGTGCCCACCTAAAATGTCCCTTCTAACTTTTCGTGGATCCTTAAGCCCAATTAAAAAGTACAAAATATCGTATTTCATCGAAAATGAGCTTCCCTCGTTATACAACTTGAAAAACATTTCAGATGATAATTATTGTTATCGAATAAATATCATCAAAAATACTGATAATTCCTGTACGAAAGATATTCCTTTTTTGGTTGGGTGCGTAGTATCTGGCAGACATTTGAAGATTCTTCAAAGCAGATTAACCAAGCCATCTCGGGTTGTAGGATGGCGTAAACTTTCGCTTCACTTGTTAATGATGTGATAAGCTACAGCCAAATAGGCACCAGAGAGTGGGAAAATAATATGTTTTAGTCTGATTGCTATTACAAATCAGTGAAAAGAAAATTACGAAGGACAACGATGTTTTAAGGACGAAGAATCTTTTATTTCAACGTGTTTTTCCTCATGAAAGCAATGCGCTGGATTTGCCGCTTGCACAACTTTCGGAGAAAAAACAATTTCAAAATCATGTTGATTGTGCATTCTGAGTAACAACGTAATTTTGGTTTTGAAGTAATTTGTAATTTAATTTCTTTTGGCGCAAAATTAAGTTCAGAGTCTTCAAAATTGATTGTCCAAAGCGGTTTGTGAATATTCGCAGTGAATTGAGACGTAAAGATTCAAAAAAATGGAGGGGGGGGGGTGTCGAAAGAAAACCTAAACTCATGAAGTTTTGGGTGGTTAGGAATTTTAAACTATTTAAGCCATGAGAGTCAAGTATTCATTGGTAAAAGCAACTGGAATATCGACGACTAGGCCCTTGTCACACCGAGAACTTAACCTGGAACTGATGTGTAACACTTCTGCTTAAATGTTCTTCAAAGCCGCGCCCCTTTTCAGTGATACCACGGTCCTGCCCGGCTCGTATGCACAGGAAAACGGACAGCAAATAAGAATCTACACGCCCGGGTTGTTGAAATGCACGGGATGAATAAGGAAAAGTTCCCTCCTCCATATACCGCGTCAAGCATACATGACGCCCGTTTGCCTCCCAACTTCTGCGCAACCAGATCAGGCTTCATGAGTCCCGCATGATACTGTTACCGCGACTTTGCCAGGAGCAAGCTCGGCACCCATTCATTGGCCTGTGATAAAGTTTCCTGGCTGACGTGTATTTCAATATTGAAGAACGTGGTTTTTCGCGATTCCTTGAACGTAGGGTTTTTTGAAGGAATCTAGGACGCAGTGTGCGTATCATGGTATGGCCACTGTCGCATGCAGCCGTAATAAGACTCGTGATAGAACGTGCTATATTTTCAGCTGTATTGCTTAAGTCCCCGTGGTGATCCTAGTCATATTTTACGCATTCAATAATAATCAAGCGAATCCTCTCACTTTCTTTTTAGCTATGTTCCAGCCTATCGGCGCAAGTGTCTGTTTGTAAGTCTGCTTGTTTTCCTGTGCAATGTATTGGTGATCACTTAACAGGTTTTATTCCAGTCGCTCGATTTCTGAAGGACTTTATAGCGAACTGTATGTAGGATGTTTGCATAACTTTCACCGTAGCAAATATTTGGAGTGATGCAAGCGTTCATGATTCGTTCCACTTCTAGTCAGGCTAAGACATTTTGCATTAAGCTGCCTTTGGCAAAGAAGTCAACACCAATTCACACAGGATTCGATCTTCAGTACTCAAGACAGGTCTCTCGAGTTCATTGATTCTGCATTAGAAGAAGGTTTTTGGAACATCACGAGGTAATTAACACTGTCAAATGTCATTCCCGAGCACATTATCAGTATGAATCCATCCCCATGGAGAGGTTTTAGACTAGGAGAAGAACGATTTTCAAACCCAAAAGGCAAGGGAGCCAGACAGGTCACTGGAACAGCTTGCGTCTTCCATGTTATGTTCAGGAATCAGCAGCTTCTCAACTCTCCTCTCCCTCCTAACATGTTCAACCTGTATGGTCACTAGTATATTCATAATTATGTATGGTCACGCTGCTGTGCAGATTGACCTGGCGAACTCGGATAATGCTTTAATTTTTGCTTTGCTTAGTACTTCTTATGTGGATCTATACTTTACATTTCCTTGAAAATGGTCCAGATCCTTAGACTTTAAGTTTACTGAATATAAGACTCCTCAAGCAATGCAAAAAGCTCATCCACCGTAGAATCTTACAAGCCGATTCTGATTTTTGCTGCAGCCAAGAGATTCCAGGCATCATTTACTGGAATCTTGCCTTCTTAGACTTACAGTTGTTATCCTTTTGCGATAGCTGTGTGCAGAAGATTCCATTTCGCTGATTTCTTGTGAAGCCATTGGTTGGAGGGTAGGATTTACGGCTTCCGGAACCAGCAGGTCCTTAACTGCGTTAGCAAATGAATTCTTGTTTGTGGATTCGGCCACAAACATCATCAGGAGGGCATATAACTTGATCTCTTTCACTTTTGACTGGCAATGGCCACTGCATTGCTTTGTTTGACTCCAGGTTTTGCTTCATAAACTAATTTTTATCCTTTTATGTGTGGGTTTTACGAGAAATTTTTCGGCAGGTTTTCGGTCTTTTTAATTTTTTAAGTTCCAAACAATAATTATCCCGTAAAACAGATCCCGGAGCCATTTTGAATCAATTATAGAAAAGTTATAGATGCTTTAACTTATGTGAGTTCGTCAAATGATTTGGATTAATCCAAAGCATGTAAACTAAGAAACAGTTCCATAGATTCTACGACTTTTTGCTCGGATCATGCTATACAATCATATGAGCGTATAATTTACCCTTTTTTGTTTCTGCATAAACTTTGCCCGCAAATCTTTGCAAAACCGTCTTGGTGACATTTTCTAAACGATTTATATTAACTTTCTTACTCATAATTATGTTTTTTTCTCCTCATAATTAGTTTTTTCCTGCAAGAACGGAAAAACTTCAACCTAATAGACTCTCCAAAATTCTTCGTTTCAATATCCCACCAAACTATTCACTTTGAAACGGACACAATGTCCTTCAGGAAGAAACAAAAACTGTCGAAAAAAAAAACGAAACTAAATGTTAAATAAAAGTGTTCCATTCGTCTAACTTTTAAATTAAATTGACGATCCTAGTAACAAGTTTTCACAACTCCTTAACAGTATTATGCCATTTGCATTGCACTCAAGTCAAACTATACAGAAATGTGTACAGTGAAGTAAAAGAATGGATAAAATGAAACTGTTGCATTTCCTTCAATTTTCTTCGAACATTCTTAAGTAACTTGCAGAGTTTCATCTGTACCTCTGGAACACTTTTGCTTCATCTCAACCCTTCTGTTGTATCCTTACAACTGTATGAAAAATGAAATAACTTTGTCCGTTGCCCGTTGCATTTTCCGGAACAATTTATGAATAAAACTCGAAAGTAATGTGATTGTCCCACTAGCGCTGTTGTCTTCAATGCTTACAGATTTTCCTTGAACAATTTCTTGATGCTATACGGAGGCGACTCAGAATAGGAAGACTGAGTCGGATGGAGTTTAATGGTGGCTAATGAAAATAAATGGACAAATTTTCGATTTGCAAAGCAGTAAGGGTGCAGAGAATATGCGAGGTAATATTTCTTTATTTTCAGATGGAGCTCAATGTACAGAAAATTTTATTTGAGAAGGGCAAAGCTTGCAAACACTGGCCATTAATTTTGGATTTCTGAAGAACTTTTTTGATTCGTGATGTATTTCGGGCAGGAGCTGACTAAAGAGTTGTTTTTAAAGGTTTTTTTTTTGCTTTATTGTTACGTTGAATGCAAAAGTTAGCAATTGAGAAAGCATGCATGATTTCTTCCTTTCCGGTACACATGGGTCTTTATTTTTCATCCATCATCTGTTTGTCAAAGTTTCTCAAATTGAAAACAAAATAGGCCCGGTTTGCAAACGTTGTAGTCGAAATGTGGTCCGTTTCATTCTACCATTTATCAGGTCAAGACAAAGGGAAAACTACCGACATTTTCAAAGTAGAATCAGGCTTAAAACAAGGGAACACTGAACACTGATCGGTGGTTCCGAAACCTCACTGAACATTTTCGAACGAAGAGATCTGCGAGATCTGCGGCCCAATGAAGGTTCAGAGTGGATACTATGTTTCAACAATAAACCGGATGAATTTTTTGACTAACAAACAACTTTTGCTTCCGTAAGGCTATGCAGAATGTAATCCGCAGGCCGTGAAAAAAAAGAAAACAAGTTGCCAAAAAGGACATTGAAGGGAAGAGTGAAAAGCAAACTGGAAGACACTACAAACGTTGAAAGACGATGATTGTTGGGAGTGATCAACTGGAGAATGAGGTCGCAACACCGTGACAATCAGAGAAGGTTAATCGTGGAAGCCAAGAGTCGGTTTGCGCTGCTGCACCAAGTATAGTGCTGATGATGATAAGTACTAAAATCGTTTTTATGAGACAATATCGGTACACAATTATCGCTATCGCTCAACGAAAGCACTAAATTTTTTTAAAAATTTCACTTAAAAGCTACCACATAATTAATTGCTGGTTGACTAGTTTTCACTCCCTTTCCACATGGAGTCATAAATTTAGCGGACACAAAAATTCGCACTGCCTTCTACCTATACAAAAAACAAAACCTTCAGACTGTGACCTGATTAAGTCCTGATTTGTGGTTATGGGCATTATGCTGGACATAAATCATGTCATTTCACGAAGGATAACAAGGTTGCCTTAAAAGAAATTCTCTTTAGGTTCAAATGACATCGAGAAGTTTTGTGGGAGACACTGTATACCACAAAATTCTGATTTCTAAACCAACCAAATTTGATATCCTGCAATATATAATAATACATGCTGTGTAATTTACTAAATATTGTTAATTTTATTGATGCTAACCAAATATATGTGTAGATAGCCACAGTAGACGAGGCTTCAACCAGTAATCTGAAAGGCTCTCATCCATCCCGAACTAACGTTGGATATACTTTTATATGAGCTCTACAAACTATCTAAGGAGCCTATCATTTGCTAAGGATTTTATGTGCACGAGTATATGCTGTGTCCTGCACCAGGATTCCATCCTGCACCATTACGTGCGAATATCTTCCTAGGCAGACACTACTCCAGTCTGAACTAGACTGATCTTCCTTTCTTAAACGAGAGCAACCTGCTTTATCTGTTGTAGTGTTTTAATTGAGGAATACCTCTGGCGTAACGTAACATTAAAACAATTTTAAAACTCTGGACAAACTAAAGATGATGAGCCATAATTTTATATTATATTTTATTGAATCTGCTAAATAAATTCTAACTTCACTCTCACCTTCTCGTTGTATAAGCCAATGCCCTCAAAACACTTCAATGAAAACGCCCTACAACTACAAATCTTCTCTTCCTTGCTCTATCTTTTCCTGCCAGAAGCCGGCCGAACGTTTGATCATAGTTTTTTGCTTACGCTATACCCCTACCTCAGTATCAAAAGTTCGTACAGCTCTTGATTGGACCGTATTCATTATTATCCCCTCCTTTTTTTTCGATTCTACAATGCACTGCAGGACCTATTTTTCAAAAGCATTTTGGTTGTTTGGTTAGTTTTAAAGGAAATTTTAAAGAGCATCCCTATAGTCGTCAATAATTCTTCTCTGTTAACATCTGTACAATATCATGGTTTTGCTCAAATCGCTTGTAAATTTCGATTTAACAGGGTTTTTTCGCATCAGGATGTGAAAGAACAATTTTTATATGTTTTTCTGAATAACGAAAAGCAAAAATTTGATCCACGTATCCTTTGTAGAATATTATTATAATAATATTAATATTAAAATCATTGAAAAAGTTACTCTTGATCATCAAAGTCAAATGGATCAACTCATTATGATGGAGTCTCGTTAGTTCATGTGTTTTTTTTACAAATTTTCCTCTCTGTGTAGTAACTAATGGCATGCTTTTTGTTTTTGTGGTTAGATGGTCAAGGCTGTTTACACCCTGAGTGAGGCACTTCCAGCAACAGAATGGCACTTGTCTATCCTCCAAATAACTATCCTGTCACCTTTGAAACCCAGTCTGGTCTAGCCCACTTATTCCTTGCGAATTTGAACCCTAGGTTATGAGAGCCCCTTTTTAGCTGAAAGGAGCAAAAAAGGTAGATATTACTTTAAAAGAATCATCAAAAAGTTCATACAATTCATCATTGTATCAAATTTACCATTGATCCCCGTCTATTTTCGCTCCAGTTATCTACTGCAGGACCCGCCACTCAAAGTCCTTTAATATATGTGCGGCTGCTTGTTTCAGAGTCCATGTTTCACACTCGTAGCATAGCACAGGTTTTATCACAGATTTGTATGCTTGGAACTTTGTCTTCCCGCGTATGCCTCCCATCTTCATAATCCTCAGTTTTATTTGCGAACTGACCTCTTCGGTGTATTTCATCTTTTTCACTAGCGGCGCTGGATATTTTGGCGCCTAGATACACAGATTTCCGCATATTTTCGATACTGTATTCCCCAAATGTGATATTTTGGATATTTGAGGTATTATTCCTGGACTCCGTCATGAGCTTAATTTCTTCTCGTTGATTTGTAGCCCTACTAGTTTTGCTTCGCTGTTGAGTTTCAACAACACCGTGCGATCGTGATAAAATTTTATAGCGACTGTGATAAAATTTTGATGTCATCCGCATAGGATACCACTTGGCTTGAGTTATATAATAGTGTGCCTCTTGTATCGACAGGTAGCTTTGCTAGGACATATTCCGGAGCCAAATTGAGAAACAAAGGCGCACCAGCCTATCTCCCTGCTTTAGTCCGGTATTTGTGTCAAAGGCGTCGGTGGAAGTGATTGGGTCGAATACTGGCATGAAGATTGTGCACGCGATCTTTCAAATGTGACATTTGTTTGTCAAAATAATTAAATAATTTGATAGTGTGACTTAAAAAGCGATTGTGTTCAATCTTTGTCACCCTAGTGCGCTATTTTACCTACAACTAGCTTTAAGACTGGACATTTCCAATTTTTTTCCTTTATAATCAATATTGTAGCCGAATTTTTGATCAAATGTAACTTTAACCAAACTCAATATCGTGTTAATCAAGTTTAACAGAGATGGTTGTGACAATCGTTTTTTTTTTCTATTTATGGCCTATCTAGTATTAAGTGCGCAATCTTTGGAAACTCTACCCTAAATTTTGAAGGACATCAGCGTATTGCTTGGTTTTGTTAGCATACTTATTATATAGAATAGATTGATTGAGTGTCAGAGAAGAGATTAAGCTATTCGGGTGGAGAGCTAGTTCCTAAAATGCATTTGAAATGCGAATATGGTTAATTTCATATAGTTTCCATTTACAACTGCATAACAGCTTATTACCGAATTCATACCTGGAAATTGGCTTTTTCCCAGATTTCACCATCTGAGTGCATCCCCGAACTCCGCATTTAAATGCAATGTTTACATTCACATCTACATTTATTCAGGAGAAAGCCCTGAACAAACGCAACTCAAAAGAAACTGCACCTGGCTAGAAGCTTTAATGGTGACTCTTATAGTGGCTACAACTATTTGAGAACCACTCTAGCGTTCATGAGCACAAGGACTTACTCCATTCCCCGTCCAATACACCCTTTTAAAAGTCTTCAACGCTACAGAGCTTCATGGAAGCGTATTGTGTGATAATATGCATGAATGTGATGCTAGTTTGAGGCAAATTACTATTATTATTGTGTTCACTTTTAATGCTCCTGTAACGACGGTAAAATGTTATTAAATGTAGGTCTGTAATTGTACTCACGATGGCCAGAAGCCCAAGCTTCTGCCCGTTCTTTTTCTTTGCAGACGGCCTAGCATTCGTTTTTTTTTTTTCATGCCATTCACAAAAAACACAAAGTATAACGTTTCAGGACGAACATAAAACTTCCCGTTAGACTAAATACGCTAAAAGGGGACTAAATAGTTGTCGGCTGGCGGAACGTTTCATGCAATTGCCTTCTAACATACAACAGGCCACAGGGTAGCAAATTGCTCACGACTCAAATTTTCTAATGAAAAGCTTGGCAAATGTCATTATCTATTTCAATTTAGAAGCCTTCCCAAGCCTGGGTAGTAGTGCTTCGTTTACTTAAGGGTTCATTTTTCAATTTGGTACTAACAACATGGCTGAGTCGTACTAATCACACATTAACAACCATGAGAATGTGCTTTTGTTGCTCGAAATAAATCTAGTGAGTTCTATGGAATTAGCTGTTAAGTTAAGTTAATCCCTTTCGCAAAGTGGTTTGGAAACATCTTGAGAACTTAATCTATACTCTTCAACTTCGAGAAACCCTCATAGGAAGTATCAGTTAGGACAGCAACATAA
Organism: Stratiomys singularior; assembly: GCA_954870665.1. Classification (NCBI taxonomy): domain Eukaryota; kingdom Metazoa; phylum Arthropoda; class Insecta; order Diptera; family Stratiomyidae; genus Stratiomys; species Stratiomys singularior. Next base: position 8,087,433 of record OX940877.1, read on the forward strand.
TTACCTCCAACATCTTTTTCAGGACCTCAAAGCTTATACAAAATATTTCCATGTTTTTCTCAATTTTTTCGAAATTCGGAAAATGTTCATTGTCCTGTTTGACTTTGCGTTGTTCCGGAGACAAAAGTCCCTACTTATTCTATTTACTTTCACAATACTTTATTCAATATCGAATTCGCTAAAGTATTTTCTATGGCATAACAACGCCAGGAAGAGGACACTATTGAAAATTGAGGTTTGTTAAGCCAATAACAATTAAATTCCTCGTCTATGTTAATTGTACTTAAGACTTATAAACCAGTAATCTTAGGATGAGGAAAACTTTCTCTGTGGCTGGCAAGAATTAAACTTAAAGCGAAACCCAAACAAATTTACTTTCAAGAGTGTGGACTCAAGATAGATAGGTAGACATCGTCCGTCCAATCTTAGCCGTACAGGTAGGATGCTACACAGGTCGCAAGAGGCACTCTATTAAGACTCTTTAGGGAAAGTTTTGCTTCTTAGATTTCACAAATTTCCAAAAACAAACTCCTGAACCGAAAGACTTTAGGCTCCTTTCAATAATTCTATGGCTGGGTTAATGGTTTGAGGATTGTGCGATGGAACTTATATGTCTTGTCGGATGGTGGTAACTTGAGAGACAACCATCTTAAGGAAATGTCTACCTCTAACATATACTTTGCCATAAGATGGAATGAAGCGCTCAGAGTCTGTCCAACTTAGACATTGAATTTGTTGACCTGATTTTCCTTGAAACTTGTTAGGAGACAACAATTTTGAACAAAAAGCTTGAGCATGGCTTGTCTTTCCATTTGGTTTTTCAATCAAACAGAACCGCACAGAAAAATGCTTGAAATAAATACAAGAGGTTGTCCATGCCTTTTTCGAATATGGCTGGAGATTCTCTTACATCGGAGGAACTACGTGAGTGCAATGTCATATGACTTCTATTCATGTATGAGTGTACAGTTAAAATTCAATGGAAAATTTCAAAGATATTGTGAACATCGTCTCTCGTTTTGAAATAATCCTCCGAAAAATTGAAAACTTTTTTATTCAAGAAGTCATAAAATATGTTACTTATGGTTTTTTCGACTGATACTGAATTGATTCTTTAGTATTGAAGCCTAGGAAATGAAGTTTCAACTTCAACTTTTGCGTTGAAATAGGTATTCATTTATTGGAAGATAAACACGAGCAGAATGTGTGTAAGTAATGCGATACCGCCGCCTCGTCTTATCGGAAATTGATATAGATTATGTCAAAATTTTTCAATTTGCGAGGCGCTAATATTTTTATGTATTTCTGAAGTGCTCATCAAATATTGTCAAAGTCCGAAACATCAATATCCGAGCATGCCTTGAGCCCGAGTACATTAAACAATGATATTCTGAGCAGATCCTTGAGTTATCTGAGGTTTTCTTTCCTCGGCTGGAATGAAAGGATTAATTAATTTAATTCAACCAGATGCTGTCTGGTCTGCATCCAAAAGAATAATTTTATCTTTTGTAGAATCTGAACCGACTTGCAGCTGCTCCACTGCCTGTGACTATGCTCCAATACATGACTACTAAGCTTATCAGATATCTGCATAAGTTTTATCTGGTTTTACTAAGAGATAGCGCCAGCGAACAATACGCAACGTATTGATTTGGCACATATGTCATTTCTATCGTCTGACATTTAGCTACAAACAAACAAGTTGAGTCCGCCAAAACTAGCGTGTTTGCTTTGTCGTGTTGATCAAACATGTCGAATTCCGAACATGTTCCTCGAAAGGAGCATTTGCGGGATGCATTGCCCTTCTTGTTTAACCAAAAGAAATAGGCTGTTTAAAGTCATCATTTACTGTTAAAATCATATGGTGGCTACGCGCTATCGATTAGGACAATTGTCTTTCACATTCCAATAAGAAAGGCCGTGAGCGGTCTGGTAGATCACAAACATACGAACAGGAGGAGTTGCAGTTTTTATCCTGGATTGTGACCGAGCTCAAACTCAACATCAATCAGCATAAGCATTAAATGTGTCGCAGGAAGCGATCAGCAGAAGTTTACGAGCAATGAGTAATATCAACAAACTCAGTAAATGGGGTCCACACGATTTGAATGAACGTCGATAGAAAAATACTAAGACATTTGTTACATGTCGCTTCGGTGGCATGAAAGGAAATAATTTTAGCATTGAATTGTGATAGGTGACGAAAACTGGATTTATTTTTACAACCCGAAGCGGAACCTGGTGAATTTGGTCTCTCAACACTAAGGACAAATTGCATCGGCAAAAAGACCCTACCTATTTTTCTAGTGGGACCAGGTATTGTGTATCATGAGATCTTGAACCCTGCCGAACCTGTTAGCGTAGAACGATATCGTCAAGAAAATTTTCAAACTTCCTTGATCATATTATCATCCTTTTTGTTTGGTATTAAAATCGGTGAATTTGTCATGAAAAGTATCGGTTCTTATTTTTAATTTTCCCATTTCCTTCGGATTTGATATTATTTTCTTTGCGCCTATTGTAGTTCATCGTGTAGATTAGAGGGGTCGCAAAAGTTCTCACTTGGAGGGTTCCAGTGTATTGGTATTGTTAGGAAACGCAGTTCTGCATTGTCAACAAAGTTAGCTTTGAACAAGAACAAGGAATAAATACAACCGACAAGTTGCGTTTCTTACTTTGTTTCAATTTTTTGGAAAGCGAAAAGAATAGTGTTAACGCCTGTCCTTTGTCGAGCTTCCTGGTTCCATAGGCTCCAGCCGTAGCACCTTCTTGTTTCTAAGTAATAAAGTCATTGCGCGTTGTAAAGTGGCAAGAAAAGAAATAGTTAATTCAGTGGTTGTCCTTATCACGAGCTAGTACAACGACCTGTATATTCTTTTATGACTTGCATGGCCTTTCGGTCCTAGTATTCTATGATTGGCTTAAATAAAAGTATGGCGCATAGCCTGAATATTATTATATTGATCCAAGAGAGTATTGAAAAAAACCGGACTGGTCGTGTAGACCACCAGGCCGAGAGCCCATAAAGTAAACATTCCCGAGTCGGTATGCCAAGCTTCGTCGCTAAAAAAGGTTACCTTCGGATTGCGTGAATTGTTTCTTGAATGTTATTTTGTTAGCTGGTCGTCATTTTTGTAATGGCTGTTTCTCATAAGAAGGGTACGTCATGATGTTTCACTTCTGACAGTGGCACAGAAACTCTCTAAATGTTAAAAACGGGCTAAAAGGATGATGCTTCTACGAAAACGTGGAAAAAAAACACAAAACAAGTGTTTAAGGGTATTGCCAGTTTTGTAAATGGGGAAGTCTCAATCGACAACAATCCTCACTTTGGTTTTCTGTTCACGTCCCGAATTGATGAAAATGTTGTAAAAATTCACGAAGTCATCCTGTAAAATTAGAACAACGGACTATTGAAGCAATTTAGGACGTTTCTGGAGTGAATTGGAGATCGACTCGCCCATAACAACGGAAGATTTGAGGTTGAAACGGATTTTTGCCAATTACATGCCTTAATTGCTGGGTGCTGCCCAGAAATGAAGTTGTCTGGAAGCATGCGTTGCTTTGAAAGACGAGTTTCGATAAGATCCAATTTTTTTCCAAGTCTTCACATGCGACGAATCAAGATGCAACGATTATAACCCTGAAACGAAGCAACAATCAACCAAACAATAGTAGACTTTAAATTCACATCGTCCCAAAATCGAAGTGTAATCAAATCCCAAAAAAGAGTGTGGGAAGAGTTGCACATTTAGATTCCTCCGAAGTCTCAGACTGATAATCAGGATTTTTACCAGGAAAATGTGAAAAGGAAGATTTGAAAAAGCTGTGTAGCAGACAACAGCGGAAAACGTCTGAATTGTGGCTGATGGTTGACTGGTTTGTCCACCTAGATAATGGCTCTGCCCGGACGACCCTGTTGGTGCATCAATTTTAAGCAAAAATTGGCATGATCCCTATGCCTTATACCCTTTCTCACCTAACTTTGCCCTCTACTGTTTGCTTTTATTTACCAGAATGAAAAGAGAAATGAAAAGAATGCGTTTTGCCTACATTTCGGAAGTGAAGAAAAAATGTACGGAGCTGATGTTGGACGTCAAAGAAGACGAATTTAAAATTTTTTGAGCAAAAAATCCACTAAAATATTGTAAATTGTATTAGTGCCAATTGAGAGTAATTTCGAGGTTTTGGGTTTTTTTCTTAATAAGTTTGGTTTCTTTCGGATACCCTTTCGTACACGGCTACAATATATGCAAAAGTGCAAAACAAGCATCGTTATTTCAGGTTCACAGTAGAACAGAAGATTCAGTTGCCTAAAGGGGAAATACCGTCACGAAATATCCTTGTTCAGCGTAGGAGGGTGCATCAATTTAATTTCGCACTCAATTTACTTATATGGGAAAAGAAAATTCCTCTTTCCGCTCAAATTCTTACAGCTTGTGAATGTGCAGCAGACGATCCCTCAATTTGAAACCAGCGCCTGCCTGCATTTACAACTCGATTATGGTCATGATCTTCCTGTTTCACACAATCAATTAGTCCAACATCTACATAATAGAGTCCAACGGAAGCAAATATCCTTATGATACATCCCTTCTCAATATGCATACCAGTCGCCCATCCTTAATTCATTTCAACTGGAGCAAATATTTTTATTACATTAAGGATTCCAATTCCGGTCTGCATGACCATGCATTAAATTAAATTTTTGCTTTGTCTCTGTGCTTGTCGTCACATCGTGTCGTTAGTTATCGTAAACGTTTTTTCGGTGTAATGTAGCACTAAACTCATTTTCCACATGGTTTCAACCATTCTGTGCATCGTCAACCCGACAATATACGTTTTCAATTTAACCTGATTAAATACATTGAAAGGACGAGCGCACGTGAGAACATAAACGAGCCCACCAACCGACCAACCAACCAACGATCCTTCCGATGTCTGTGCGCTGCATGGGCTTCAAATATTTGCCTACCAGTCCTTTTTATATAATTCGCAAACTGTAGAATGTGGCGTGGCGCTAATAATCGCTTTTAATTCCATAATATGCCCCCTATTCGCGCGGCTTTCGTACGTACTTCAATTACGTACAGAATAATTTTGAATATATTATGGAATCATGCATATGAAAAGTTTCAGGTTCGTGTGGGCGTCATTCATGTGTGTTTGTACGGCTTAGCCGATTCTATAGAATTTCCATTCACCCATTGCTAGGCATAAGCGCAAAAACTTGGCATTTTCATTGATTGTGTTTTGTTTGCTCCAATTGTCGTCCTTACGAATGTGAGCAGGAAAAAGTTTTGTTTTCAAATCAATTCCATGAATTTGAACAATGATGAATTTAATCATCCGGTAGTGGTTCATTCCCCTTTGATTCATAATTCAAGCGCAACAATAAAAAAACTCAGTGAAATACTTTTCAAGCTTTTTGAAACAAAATTTCACAGATTTACCGGGAAAAGCTCTGAACCAGCGATGTGCCAACTGTGTGATCTATAAAATGAATTTCCATTGAAACGGGTTTGAGCCCGAACTAAATTCTAACAATCATTCAGTGGAGTGCGCATGTATCACCAACAGGTTTCTGTTCATTTTCCAGTTGCGAAAATAAAAACCATTCAATGAAAATTCTGCGTTAATTCGATTGTTATTTTTCCCAAACGAAATAATGGTTCTTCGTTTTATATAGAGAAATTTTTCACTGAGCTTAGGTGGAACCTGTCGGCTGGCCCGTCAAAAGCAGCCATGACGCTTTCCGGACGAGGATGCTACCTAAAATTTAATACGCGAAGTAATACAGAGATTCGCAGAAGTACCTTGGGAAAGAAAGATGATGAGACTAGGTTTCCAAAACACAGCAATGCTTCCGAGAAAAACTCGAGCAAAAAAAAGGTGCAACGCAAGTGATACCGAAAAATAGAGAATAATTTTGTAGTTTATTCAGCAAGATTTGGCGGGAAACATTGTCAATAACGTGTTGGCAGCATCACAACATATTATAGTTACAGTCTCACCTGGAACTACTGAGACTGATTATTATCTGAGACTGATTATTATCTGACGCAACTACTCAGTGGTCACGGGTATTTTCAGTCTTACCTGTATAAGATGGGAAAGACACCATCCCCAACTTGCGTGTTCTGCCCGGGGATGACGGATGACGCCTGCCATACGTTCTTTACGTGTAATAGATTTACAAGACTCCGTTCGCATCTCTCGGAGAGAATTGGCGTAATTTCCTCAGAAAATTTAACGGAAAAAATGATGAAATCAAAGTACAATTGGAACTGTGTGTCGCATTACGTACGAACAGTACTCATTATAAAGAAGGACATAATGGATCGCTTGGCGAGGGAGGGAACATCTCTGTAACGCAACATTATAGTTACTAATTGCAATTCCTTCCTATCCATCCGTGGAGAAAGAGAGAGTTCCCTTAGCCTGAAGACATCGCTAAGCGATGATTAATGAGGCCTAGTCCGAAGTAATGTGACAAACAGTTCCAGGCTAGGTTCTCGGTGTGACCGGGGAGGTGTTTAGTCGGTAGTCCGGTAGCGGGGGAGTCCGACACTCAGGGCGTAAATAGCCTCCACCTCCCAAACAAAACAAAAAAATGTAGTTACAGTAGTATTAGTAGCACTAATCAACATTGATATCTACATGCATTGTACTGACAATCCAATACGTGGATTGCGAACTCCTTGCTACAAAAGTCTATTGACGCAATTTAGTTTTTATTCACAAATATCATTTCATACCTACGCACTCAATCGCCTCGAAGCACGGATCATTTTACAAGCATTTTCATACTCCGTACCTTGCCAAGTCCTGAGAGGTCATTTCTATGACATGGGCAATATTTGAGAGAAAATAACTGCAGCCAAACGCGAAGAACCTCTTTCAGCACTAGCACAGCTTCCTTGAACAAGCTCCATTGCTTAGAGCCAAACTTAATCTTGGCCAACTGCATCAATGAGCCATCTCTACGACGTCTGAATACTAAATTCGCCAAAATTCATATCAAACTGAACAAGAAGGATTTAATAGTCCCAGCCTTTGCTATCAAGGCTTTGCACTGTGGAGGAATTCGTACCCAAATTCAGAAAATCTTCAAGGAACAAAGCAGTGGAACTTGGCGTCTAAAAGACAACGATGGCTCACATTGATGGGGCTGGAATTCACCCACAATGGTATATCACTGGTGCAAGATATGCGGTTATTGTACTAACAGGGTATCGACTTAATTTTGTCGTCATCCTGCCAACTAAGGCAACTGAACCTGGTTGAACAAGATTCTGTGAGGAGTTGGAGTTCTTTGGTTTCTGCGGGGAAAATAGGCCTTGAAATACACGAAAAAATGGATCCAATAGGCATAAACTTTTAAAATTTACCTGCCCTGGCCATCACCTTTACTCCGAATCCTAAATAAATTTTTCACAGACACTGAACAAAAAATTGAAATACAATTCAAAGTGAAAGTGTCAAAGGACTTTTCTCTCTCTCTCTCGCTCTCCCTATTGTTATTTTGATGGCATGCAATAAATACTTTAAAGTACGCCACCGAACGTAGAAATAAAATGGTACCATTGAAAAGCTTGCGCAACGATTCGAATCCTGAAAAATCACCTTGCATATAATTGGGAATATGTCCATAGAGTTAGCCAAGCTGAAATAAAAGTCAGTATTGTATCACGAGCATATTTTTTCAAGTCCAAGTGTGTTGCCGTATCCTGCAGCCTGTTCAGGCATCTGCTCCATAATGAAAAGCCTGCACTTTCATTTGCAATTCAATAGCGAGCAGTCTAAATGCTTGCATCATTCTCCAGTTTTCCGAAAATTTTCACAAAAGGTATAAAATTTAAAATGCAATCGGATCACTATAGGGAAATGCTTCCAGCAATAAAGTGGAAATTGATTAAAACCAAAATTCAATTACAATCTAAACCGAATTTTAAAAATGTACTCAAAAATACCAATACGTTGATGACTTCACTGGCCGACGTTTATTTGAATTTTCAGTGGAAATTTTACGAAAATCTCACGAGAAACAAACACAAAACTTGTCAAATAAATCCAGCTGATCAAAGTAAGTTGAATAAAGAATTCAATACGTCTGCGAAACAATCCAGGGAGAACCAATGAAATTTCATGGAAGCAAATTCATTATTTTGCGAGCTTACATGGTTTTGTTTTCGTTACCAATTGATCAAACAAAGGTGCAGCTGCTGGCAAGGAATGACGAAAATTTTGATACGGATATTGGCACATCTATATTTCATAAATAAAACCGTGATAGACTTGAAGTTTTGCATCATCTATTGTCGCAAAAATATTGGCAAAATATGAGTAATTGAAAACTCAAAGTTTTTTTAGTGTCATGATTACTTGGTTGATTTTCAATTATTAAAATGGAGCATTGTCAAAGCGACTGAAAATGAGTATTCGAACAAAAATTAGTTATTTCGAAAGTTCAGTTTGGTTTTTAGCTTACGCGCAAACATAACAAGGTTGTTGAATGTTGAGTTTTGTTGGGTAGCTAAATATTGATCTATGGTATAACTTTTAATTCGGAACTCGAGAGAATCGTCAAAACATTTTTCTGTGAACTATGATATTTTAGTAAAATATAAGGAAATATAAGAAGGGTCCTCCACAAGCGAACTGAACTTTCTTTCCATTTGTTTATTCAGCTCGACTCACATGACAGGATATTTTCACTGCTCTCAGACGCAACATCTTTCAATGTTTGCCCGTTTTGACTAGCGAATATGAAGTTTCTGGATTTCCTATACGTCAATTGTTTAATTTTTGAACCAATTCTGTACCCAGGTTCGCACTTATTCAAGGATCTCTCGATCGTAGCGTGATCAAGAGCGTAGTTGGCAAGGTTCTCCGATTTTATTTGAGAAAATTGACAGTGCTGACAGTGCAGCGTTGTATTGCCATATATTGCTAGATTTTCTACAATTCGGAAGTATATATTTTTTTGCTTAAGTCCTGTCTCCCGCAGTTTTTAATGCATCTGGGACAATATTGTTTTGCCTACCTCGAAAATAGTACTTGCTACCACAGTCGTGGAAAGTGAAATAGAAGAATAATATGCTTGTATCAAAGAGAAAAGAAGAGCATGACACCCAACTGATGTGCATGAAAAAACTATCTGAAACTTTGACTAGGTTTTCGACTAGGTTTTCTAGGTTTTCGACTAGGTTTCTGCTTGTAGCGTCTCCGTTCTTTTGTGGCCATCACATGCGCGGCATCTAACAGCAAACACTTTATTGAGTTCTCACTTATGATTCCACTAAAATTTTTAATATCTTGAGATGATATGTTTCATACTTTGAAATAAGTCGCTTACCCAAGTCATTCATCGCTATTCTACATCAAACATCAACAGCTACCTCGGACCATGAACTTAAGAGTATTACCCCTCTCTCTGTCTTTTCATATCATCCTTTTACTTCGGAATTCAAGCAGTTTCGTATCATCATCGTCAAATTTTTGCAGGTAACACAATAAGACTCACCTATTGGTTTCGTCAATCAGTCCTTCTGTCAAATAATGTTTCCGAGAACCGACTGAACAACCACTGAAATCTTGACAGTTTCTTTTGTTTGTAAAGTTTCTGCCCTGTTAATTTTATTCCTAAGGAAAATTTGCTTTCAGAATTTTTGCATATTGTATAAGCCAATTTCATGCAATTCTTTGCAATCATCTTGACATGATTAAGATCAATGTTTGATGAGTGCCAAGAATACACTTTGCTACTTCAGAAACAACCTAACCAAGAGTCTTAAGTAAGAGTCAACCCCTCGTACCTTTACTTGACATGAACAACAAACATTAATAAATTTTTGGGGAAAAAATTATCTTCCAAAATTTTGACACTGATTCGGAACTTTCATTTAGCTTGCATTTATTTCCACAAGGGGTGGAAAAAGAAATTCAAGCGATACTACGAAAATAATGGCTTTTATTTAAGTGTCAACCAAAACATATACGAAAAACGAAGAGGATTTTTAGGTATGCCTACTTGCAATTAAAACATGCATTTCCGTATTTACATGAATATTTTTTATTAGCCTTAGATGTTAGCTTCTATATAGTAAAAAGGCGTTTGGAAAATTAAAATTATTCATTCGGATTTGGTTATTTGTAGTGAAAGTAGCGATAAATTTGCTATTTACCTTAATGAAAACCTTAAAAATAATTGTGCTTGGAAAAAGCTTCTTTTCAAACCCTAAAAATTTCGTGAATTTTCAACAGACTCGAATTTTTTCGAGCCGATATAATGGTCACCAGCCTTATTCAAAAACGTATTGTCATTCAAGGTATGCATCGATTGGGTTATTGATGCAGAACACTCAGGGTGAGCCAGAAAGACGTTGGAACTGTTGCAATGTTTAAGAAGGAAGCGTAGAGGATATGCAAGGAAATTTTCAACTGTATGTACTTTCAGCAGAAGTAAAAAGAAGAAAATTGGCTGAAAATATACCAGGAATAGGATGGCCGTATGTGTTAGTGCAAGCCGTTCGGCGATACATGCGGCCCACAAACTGACACCGGCAAGCCCGTGCGTAACGCAAGAAACCTCCACTTTATGAGAAGAACAATCAAGATCGCCTGAATGTCTGTCGAAATCTCAAAAACCTCGGATTTGCTGATGTCAATGCCCGTGATAAACGGCCGCGTGAAAACTTCCTTTTCTTCGGGCGAGTCATGAATTCAACTGTATCCAATATCCAATCGACAGAATAAGACTTTAATAACCAGCGATTCCGCCTGTATTTCTGTAAGGCAGACTACAAAATTTTAACTTCAAAATCATGGTATCTGGCGGAGTAAGCTGTCGTGGAAGACCAACTTCACTATGTTCAGCAAGGAGTGTCTGCTAATGGAGCATATCTCAGGCGAAATACATTCCCTGTTCTTCTTCAATGCCTTGCTAATTTTTCACAAATCAGGGACGGAGAGAAAGGGATTTTGATGACAAATGGCACCAAGGCGCAATATTCTAATCATTAGATTAATCAGCCTCATGAATTAAGCCCTATCGAAAATGTGTGGTTCAAAATCAAGGAGACTGGCCTTAGAGATCGGCAGAAGTCAATGCAACGTGTTCAAAATGGACAAACAAGTTGAGTAAGACTGAATTCCTGCAGATAACCTTAAAAATGTATGCGAGAGACTCACAAACAATGTGAAATTCATGGCCAGAGTGTATACAATATGAAAGAAAACATACTTTATGATGTTTAAATTATAATAATATTTGATATGAAGCCATTTGTTTTTTTCAACTTTTATACAAGTAATACGACGGTCAGAATTTTGCCACCCACAGGGTGGTGTAATGTAAATGGTTTCAAATATTTGTGATGCAAAAAATGAATTGCATTTATAACAAAGTCAAACAGAATTCCATTTGAAAACGAAGTCAAGTCCGTCAAAACCTCTTCAAGCCAGGATAAATGACATCGGCCGAAAGTAATGGGTATGGTATAAGCTGGACAACAGCGAAAATTGACATTCCAAAATTAACATCCATAATTGAGACTTAGCTAGTTAAGCAGTGAACCGAAATCTGAAAGACATTTTTAAAAGAAAAACTGCTCAACTAAATTTTATTAATATTTAGGTAGATATTTGCTTACAGCATTGACCTCAAACCGATGCTTTTCAAGTCTTTCAGAATAAAAGCACATAAATCTCATAGGATGTGGATAGTGCGAATGTATTAGAAAATATTATAAACTCTCCAAATGAATCTCAATCAGCTTCAGAAACAGTCATGGGTGGTTTTATATCCCCTAACGCTTACCAAAATAACAAAATAATTTAGTTATTACCTGGGAGGCCGGAAAATACTCGGAAAAAATGGCAGTACCATAAAAACATATAAAACCAATCAGTTAACTTCCCGGAGGAAAAAGAACAAACGACTTGGCCGCCTAATGAGATTAAATGAGTTGGCCGTAATTAAGTCAAATGTTTCCATCACAATCTTCTCACACGCATGAGAAAATTAACAATCTCCTTGTTTTTTACCCTTTTCTATCTCATCACCGAACCCATCTATTCAAACCCCCAAAAAAGCGGCACCCCTGTCGCATTAGGTCGTCATCTCTTACTGGCCCGGTTGTGCCTTGCTTGGACTTTTTCCAGCCGGGATGACTATGGGTTACATACCATACCCATCGTTAGCTAGAAAGCCGACGACAGGGAAAATTTGACTATCAAATGCGACAAATGGGGGATTCTGGTAATTTACATTAAATTACGGTCATGAAACACGTGGTCATACTCCTGGCAGGAAGTTTAAGTTAGTATCCTTTTCTGATGATATTAAGGCAGACCAAATGCAAAGTCATCCATAAAGTCCAGTTCGTTTTGTCTCTCTATGGTTTCAACATGCAAGCCAAAAGTTCTTTTTTCCTCCATTTACCACAATAATTTCGTCATATCCGTTTTTCCTTCTGCATCAGTTTACCACAGAGTGGTTTCCTGTCTCGGTGACTATCAACTGTGTATGCTTTTTGTTGACAAAATGTTCTCGTTGGCTGTGGGCTCACTGATGGCTGGAGATTTATCTAAGAAATCTTCCAGGACTTATGAGCTTTCAATCGTTTTGGCCATAAACCAATATCGATTTGATGTAAATCTCCCACGCTCCTTGTGGTCAGAATTCGATACAAATGGAAATAAGCGATTCTTTGTGAAATATTGTTTGATGTTTGGCTTTGTTTCTCCGGACAGAACGGACAAAGTGGAGCAGTCTAGAGAAGTTATGATGAAGCCTGTTTTTTTAAGCAACCGTAGAGAGAGAGAGAATAAGAGAATGAATTACAAAAAGGAAGCGCTTCGGAGTAATTAGGAACGTAAGAAAGTCCTATCAGAGTGTTCCATATTTATTGCTCTGATGTAAAGGTCACCACATAACTCTGGAGTGGTTATCCAGTAATGACCGACATCCTGCTGGCAACTGTCCAAGTTAGAATTATGCGTTCCTGACTAATAACATACCTCGCTTGATCGAGACAGGATTATCTTGATTTATAATTGATTTTCTTTGAAAATTCTATCAGACAATGGCACACCTCGGTACAACCTTGACGGCTTTCATCTCTCATTCCATCTAGGGTGCCTTTCGTGGCCATGCAATATCTGATATGACCCGGACAAGGTTTTTTCCAACGAAGCAGCTTTTTCGCAATACATGAAAGAACGCAATTTTTCACACCAAGATGAGTGCTCACTAACCTTTGAGCCTTCACACTTGCAGTGAAAAGATAGAGTACATTTTTCCTACAATATTCCACTTTCACTTATCGCTGAACTGAGCGCTTTCCACACACTTTCCACAACTTTTTTTCCGTTATTTGCTCGATTGAATTAATGCTTCAGCAACGCGTTAAATAACCCAGGAGAGAGGCACGTCCTGAATATATGCACAGATAAAACGGGAATTAGTCCGATGATGCCTAGTGTTCTCAACAAAGAGCCATGTCCAAAAAAACCCATCACAAAGAGCAAGGACAGACAATTGCTTTGTATGGAAACGATGTCGTTCAGTGTCCTGGTGTCCTGGTTCAAAACGATCTGAACAATTTGTATTCAATGTGTATTTATATAGAGATAATGGAGGGAAAACTGTTGCTTCGCGTTTGTTTAAGCTGAATGTGAAGTGTAATTAGTCAGATCTAGCCTATGGTATAGGCCTATGGTAGACATGAGTCCAGTGACAGTTGCATTATTTTTGGTAGCCGTAGTAGTTATGACAGAAGTGGAAATAAACAAATGGTTTCTATGCATTGTCATATGACTCCGAAAAGTAATCTTTTCCCACTTTACACTCGAAAAGAAGTTTTTCGAAACTTACTCATCTCCACCCTAGCAGTCCGTTTTTTTAATAAAATTCCAAAAGGCTGATTAAAACCGTATAAACTCCTACATGTTGTTAAATCCCATATTCTGTTCAATCAATCAACTGAAAATATTCGCAGAAGAAGTTTGCAACAAGATTTGCTCCATTCATCCAAAGCTTCCTTTTGTAGGAATATTGAGATAACGAGTCTGTGTCTACTGGGCCCAAAACTCTCAGACAATTGACGTTATGTGTTTCTCATTTTTTTTTTTGATATAGGGAATCTGCACATACTCCTGAGTAGTTGCTTTAAATTGAGAACAACTATGACTTTGGCGGATTTTTTTACTTCTCTCGTCCTTTACTTGAATTCATTTGCAGGGGATCTGAAGTGACTTCAGTACACTTTCGAGCTTTTGTCGCTTAGGAAAAAATAGAAAGCAGTCCGGGCTGCTACATTTCCAAATCCGAGTCATCCTCCATAAAATATCAAAAACACAAAAGAAAAAGGAAAAAAAATGAGGGAGAGAGTCAGAATTCAATAAGGCGAAAGTAATCGCATTTTAGCTGGAGTGAATACGACATTTTGAGCTTAGTGAATATTTTCGTACTATCGATTTCAAGGGGCTCTAACATTTATTATCCTAAATTCAAATACTTATAGGAGCTTCGACGTTCTATCCTGGAGGGAATACACATAAATGTCGTGATGTTTAATGGAATGACGACGATTTCGTGTAAACATCATTTGCATTTGTTGTTTTCAAATAAAAGTGATTGGAATAATATTTCATGCTTGGAAAAATACGAAACAGATAAAGGACAACAAGTTGAGGAACAAACGTATTCAATTGATGGCACGTTGAAAATTTTTCGGTGTTATTTGTATATTTTATTATTGATGTGCGGTAGTGTGTAAAATGTTAATTGTATCCTGGATATTGAGAATTTCAATTCTTTTGATGAAATCGTTTAGGTATGTGTTGTTTTGTTTTTTTTTGTTCCTGCAGCGACTTTACAGGAAATAGTAGTGCTAAGGATGTGTATCAACCAAACCAGCAAATATTAACTTGGTTTCAGTGGCTATGTAAGGAAATTAAATTGTTTACTAGCTCATCACTGCAAACGTTCGACCAAATTTGAAGAGAAAGTTTGAGAATAAATTTCAGATTATTTTACAAAACGGATCACCATTCACAAGATTCACACAGTACATAGCCTGTATTGTATTGAAGCTTAGGATGTCGCCTTGGCAGACAAAAGTCAGATCGCAGATATTAGAAATGGGACTACTGACCTCAAGGTATAGCACCAGACTCGCACCTTGAATGGCAATCCAAACTAAATCTAGATACTAGTGAAAATTCTACAGTGTGCATCTCATATCTGCTTATGGTTTCCAGGAAATTTCGTCATCAGTTACTTTGCTTTACATCCCATGTCTAAGTTGATTTTTAGGTCATCCCAGTTATCATTTGTATCCCATTATAGTTAACCTATCAATTCTATCTATTCTATTCGATCCTATTGTAAGATCGTTGGAAATTATAATATTTTTTCATTCATTTCTCCAAAGGTACTAGGTGGAGGTATTTTTGCCCCTCATCTGGAGGACGAACACCCTTCGTGAGGTTGCCCGTCCTCTAAATGGAATACTCAGCAACAAAAATTGCCCAAATCTACTAAACGTAATGGATACAAAGAAAGAAAACAAACTAGTGGTAAGTGTCTAGGATCCGACACATAAGGCAGGCGCGACCGTCTCCCTAGCAACCCAGCTAATGATACCTTGCCAAGGAATTTATCAATGGTGGGACTCCTTTTCAATAGAAAACCCACAATTATAAGTGAAAATCTCGTGGACACAGGCAAGATTTTCACGCTGACCGAAATAACTTGCAGGAAACGAGATCATCAAAACGATCGTTTAATGCTTTCCAGATCGTTCAATTATCCTTGCTGTGACTATTCTATGACTACACGATAAACAGCTTTTCCTGTTTATTTAAATTTTTTATTTTGGTCTCTATTTATTTCGGTATGAAGTTTTGGACGAAGGTTTGACTACTTCAATCGTAATACGTTCAATGAAGGCTTCAGAAAGAGACAAGCTCTAAAAGTGACTGACAAGAGGATCGCTTTTATGAAAGTCTTTGTTGAATGTTTTACTTTCACAACGCGGCCGTTAGTGCAACACTTAAAACTCCAGCTTCTCTAGTATAGAGTTTTACTAGAGACGACAACAACTGGAGTCGATAATCCACTTTCCAATCTTTTACAGAGTACGGAGTATCAACACAAAACAAAAAAGAGTGCCTGCCAGATCATAGCGGGCAGAAGCTTCACCGCAGAGTCCACGAAGATAGCCTTGCATAGTTAGATATCAGAATAGTTTTGGATGTTATGAGGATCACTGTCCTCAAAAAGATGACTTGGGTTTAAGGAAGATCACTCTAAAAAACTTCAACAAGAGCGTTCAAATAGAGTCGCCGCGCTTGAAGACCTGAATTATAGAATTCAACACTGTAATCAGAGGCGGATAACGTCCTGCAAGAGCTGCCAAAATTTCAGCATCGGTTATAATATCATTCGCAGTTTAAATGGCTAAAGAATATGTTGCAGACCACTTAAAACGGATCAGCGGATAATAAATAAACAACGTAACTCAACAATTCCTATCTGATGCGAGTAGAATAAAGCAGACTTCCACTTGGCATGCCTAAAGCACCAGGCAACGTACCTGACTCATCGTTCGAAGGACGAAAAAGTGACTAATCCGTCCGAAATCTTGAAGCAGTGGAATCCAACCTGACAACTGAAATAAGCAACACCCGAACTTACAGCGACATCATCAAAAAGGTTTGAAAAATGTAGGGGCACAAAAAACAACTGTTATCGTGGAGGTTAGAACTTAAAAACAAGAGCTTGCTTATAAGTGTTGTCAAAAATCTGCTCTTGTTTGGAACCGCGGTTTCAAATTCTACCCAATGCAAATACGTCAAGATGAAGTCCACGCATTCAAATCAAAAAGAGTAAAATATCGCAATTTTTGACAGAAAACAATGTAGCATATTTGCTTGCCAAAGAGAAATAATCTACTGGGTAGACGAAAAAGATCAACGAAGAGCGGTTCTGACTAGTTGCTGAGAATATTTTGGTTTTGAGCTTCTTTTTTCGAGGTATAAAGGGCCAGAACGAAGCACCATCTGCAATAAGTATGATGGACTCCATTCAACCCCAAGAGTGACTCTCGCTCTATGGAAAGAAATAAGGGTGGAAGAAATACAGGCCGGGTTGACTACACTCCTAACCAGTGACTAGTGAAACTGTGAAATCATGTAGTTCTTTGGCCAGTTTCCACCAAGTTCCACCAAGTCTACCCTAGCAACTTCAGTTGGTTGTGCATGTTAAGATGTCAGTTGCATGCAAGGCAAAATTTCCTTCTTCATGAAAAAAAAGACAATAAGACCTTCTGCAGTAGACTCCTTGAAGCAGGAGAAATGTTATGTTGATAGTTCGGTTGTTTCTGTCACTGAGAGCTCAACACTCAGGCCATTAAAAGCTCCAAAATCGAAACACAAATAAGTTTACACTTTTTAAGGAGCATGAGTAAGTGTTTTAAACCTTATCATCATGCAGATAATTCCTAAAAATATTTTAGACTGATGTTTAAAACATGTAGTGATACGAAAACTTATAGTGTTGCAGTAAATTCTAACATAGTAAATAGTAAAAATAAGAAAGAGTTCCTAGGACATGTGCGGAAACTAATCGATGCCTACTTCTATGGTCGATAGGGTAAATAGAGAAAAATCGCCGAGTAAGACCGAACGATAAAGGTCGAAAATCGATTACTGAAAAACAAAAATTTCGAACGCAAAACTAATAAAAACGATTTTCTTTTTATTTTTTCAGAATCATTTTGTGAAGGTGGTATCGATTTTGAACAAAGAAAAAGTCTTTTGAAAATGTATACTCAATGCCAAAATTATCGACAAATTGACCATATATGTTACCATAGCCAGGCCATCTGATGTAACCAGGATGGTTTGAAAGAAATCAAAAATGTAATTTAGATTACACGCTACCACTACGAAACACGATAAACCACTAAATGACAAATCTCTTGGACGTGAGGACTCTTGGTTTGAATGGCAAAAAACACCAGCTGCAAATACTCTCGAGTCATTAGCCAGCACATAGCTACAGTGCTTCTTCCTCCAGATGTTATAGAAGCCATAAAGCCAATCAACGGAAATTTGGTACAGTAGACCATGCGCAGCTCAGACTCAATACGTTAATGCGGAGGGTAATGGACTGGATGACCGCTCACGGATTAAAGCTGGCACTGGAAAAAACCGAAGTGGTCATCCTAACGAATAAGAGAATCCCCAGAATACGGCCTATCAGTATAGGGGACGAGCTGGTCGAATCGAAATCAGCAGTAAAGTACCTGGGCGTCCTGATACATAAATAGTTTTTCCCAACAAATCAAGGCAGTAGCTGACAAGGCTGCAGCGCGTGTGACGATTGTGTCACCCGATTAATGGCCAACATAGGGGGCCCACCACATCAAGGAGACGGCTCTTAATGAGCGTTGTGCAGTCGCTTCTACTCTACGGATCAGAACTGTGGGGCGACGCTCTCAGCAAGGAGTTACACCGGAACCGGTTGGCACAGGTGCAGAGACAAGGAGCATTGCGAATCGCATGCGCATACCGAATGGTCTCCGGGGCGGCAGTGCTGGTAATCGCAGGGGTGATACCCATCACCCTCCTTGCGAGAGAGCGCAGAAGTATTTACCTGCGCAGAGGCGAAGATCGAAGAGAAGAAATCACCAAAGAAGAGAGACGTCGCTCTCTCAGCGATTGGCAACAGTCTTCGGAGCAAGAAACAAGGGGAAGGTGGACTGCACGTCTGATCCCTGACCTGAGGCCGTGGTTCAGTCGAGTGCATGGTGAAACAGATTTCTACTTGACCCAGCTCTTAAGCGGGCACGGTTGTTTTCGGTCCTACCTGTACAAAATTGACAGAGCACGGTATCCTAACTGTGTGTTTCGTGCAGGAGAGTTGGATGACGCCTGTCACACATTCTTCTACTGCAAAAGGTGGAGCCAGCAGCGAGGGGTCCTACTCAGCGAAATCGGAGAGCTCTGTCCGGAAACTATCGTCGGAGTAATACTGGAAACAGTTGACAATTGGAATCGCGTGGCGCAATATGCTCGGGCAGTGCTTACATTAAAAAAAGCTTTATTGGAGCGCTTGGAAGCATCGGGGATAGATGGATCTCTTTTGTAGCACTTCCTTTCTCTCCTGTCCTTCCCGTTAGAGAAGAGATACCCATAATGTGAAGGCGCCTCTAGGCGTAGGAACACGAGGCCTAGCCCGAAGTAATGTGTCAAACGGTTCCAGGCTAGGTTCTCAGGTTGACAGGGGAGGTGTTTAGTGGGTAGTCCAAATGAATTTTGCGTCTGGGAGTCCCACACTCAGGGCGTACACAGCCTTCACCTTTATTCCACAAAAAAAAGATCAACGAAGATTTAAGCAAGGACGTACTTTTTCAACAGTGTCCTCGAGGTTTCACGCAGAATAACGAGAGTTCCAGTCAACTTATATGGAAAATCTCTTAAAAATCTCAAATCGTTGTTGAAAATGCAGAAAATGTAGCAGCATAGACTTTCAGTGCAGGATATTTTGCTTTATTGTCAGTTCAGATTGCAATGGGCATTTCCACCGGTCCAAGTACTTCACAAATGGGCACGCGCATCTATGAAACTATGAATACGCAGAGTGGACAAAAAATCTGCAAGTACAAGTAAAGGGGGTAGAATCCAACGTAGGCAAAAGTAAAATGATGCATGAGACATCCTGACTGACAGCATTTCACTGTTAGCTACTGGCATTGGTGATTCTATGTAAGTATAAAAGATTATACTTAACATATACTTACACATTAAAAAAATTATACTATATTACATTAGTTTTGGATATTCGAGTCTAAAATTTTGAATAAATTTTCTCGAAAATGTTGTTTTTCAAGTTCGTGAAAATTGTATCGGAAAATCTTCTTTTGAAATTACAAGACCGTTTTTATACAACAGCTAATCACAGCGAGCTTTTTACATTTTCCCCCATTGTATAATAGCTAATTTACCGAGGTTTTCCAGGAACATTTTTTATACTTCCGAATGCTGGCAAAAGCTAAAAAAAGGAAAAAATCCTTTTTTGAACTAACTAGTTCTAAATGGTGCAATAACGGTAGGGAGGACTTTTCGAAGTGCTTCCAGGACTCGCTTTCACAGACTATTTTATAGGTAGTTTGAATTGAACATTTTTATAAAGATACATTGGATGTCATACGATAACTTTATGATGGAAATGAAATATGAAATATGGGTTGTTTTCGCCTGTAAGACCGTGTACCTTTCCCCCCAATCACCCTTCATTCATCTCAGCTCTTTTTATAGTTTCATTCAGTCGAACTGAACCTTTGGTTTATCTGTACACATTTAAACAAAACTTTCATATCTTCTTTAGAATGCGACGCTTAATATACTCTGAATTCGCACAGAACATGTGAGCACGTGATTTCCACGTATATATTGAATTCACTCATATTGTCTCCGAAATTACCTCAACCAATCTATTAATAAATATAATGGCTATTTATTACTCCGATTATATTTAAACACTAGTTGACAATTTGCAAATGCCTAAATCAATCGAAATCCTAATAAAGCTTAAGATCTTTTGATTCCATTTAATCGTAATTTTCAATAGCTTTTGTCTACAATACAAACTAAGTTCATTGTCAAGTTAAACA
This sequence comes from Stratiomys singularior, assembly GCA_954870665.1. Lineage (NCBI taxonomy): Eukaryota > Metazoa > Arthropoda > Insecta > Diptera > Stratiomyidae > Stratiomys > Stratiomys singularior. The sequence goes on from OX940877.1 coordinate 8,108,120, forward strand.
CTGAAATATCATGAAAAATTTCCGATTCACGTGAAAATCTTCTGATTGTGTGAATTTTATATGATTATTTCCAGATATTACCTGAAATAATCAGGAATCGACTAAATCTTAAACTGTTATTAAACTTTGGATTCTTGTAGATACTTTTATGGAAATTTACAAATTTCCATGCAAATGTCTGAAAGGATTTCTTTTTATTGTGTCTGGAACGCTTTATCTTCAATCACAATTCCCATTTGAATGCGCTATATTCAAAACGCATTTATGCGTTTACCCAGACACTGAACATTTTCAAATTGCAAACGAAAATTTGTTTTAAAAAAACGATAAGAAATCAGTTTGTTTTCATTTATTTTTATTGTCAGCTTGGCAACGCTTTATTTTGCGTTCTCCAGACAAATTTATCTGAAAGCCTTTAGGAGGCTTTCAGATTGAAATCATTAAACCCATATGGTCATTGACTGGCTTTTCAACAAATCACTGATTGAAAGGTAACGAAATAAAAAATTTAAATAAACAGGAAAGGCCATTTATTTTGTAGGCATCGCATGCAAGTTGGATGGAATATTGACCTAATCGCGCAAACATTAAAAGATCGATTTGATTCATATCATAAACCACTTTCCAAGAATTAAGCATGGAAAGTAGATAACAACGCTCCATCCAGTGATATTTGGGCTGAATTAATTAAATTTTTATCAATTTTCGTCTTAGCGACAAGGAGAGTGCAGTTGAGAGTGAGCATCAATCAATTAAGTTTGGACTATTGATAATTCCTTCATTGGTATCAAATTCATTTCAATGAAAAATGGCATATATGGCCAATCGGAGAAATTCCATGTGAGTCCTGTTTTTCTCTCTTTTTTAACTTCAGACATGATAGCTCCCCCTCATTCTCTATGATCAGAACAAGTCTTTAGCTTACATTGTGATTAAATTAAGAAACCAAAAGGTTCTAGGTTCTGTCAGGACATTGAAACCGATGAGAACAGCTCTGCAATTTCACTTAAGAGACTCTTAAGGACTCACTAGTTCAGTGAATAGCATTGTTCCGCAAGAGGAAAGAATATTCACCAGTTACTTCTTGGTCGAAGAAGAGTTGGACCCCTTCGAAGAGGAATTGAGCGGTTCAAAGCCAAAGCAGGCGTCTTTTTTTAAAGGAAGATTGATTTCTGTACACTGGAACCGAAGAGAAAATAAGTATTTGATGGTTTACGTGCAGCACTCCCGGTTAAATAATCTGCAGTTCCACGTTAACAATTCGATTTAACTAGATGCAACTCAACGCGTTAGATTTATACATATTATAGTTTCGTCGTTTCTCTCCAGGTAACGAGGAGAACACAATAGACAAGATGCAACGCCCTTTCATAAATCTTACCCCGGATGTTTCTTGCAATGCCAACAAGTTTGCGTACCAAATTAGGTACCAACATTAAACAACGCAGGGGTGTAGAATTCGTTAAATTTGATTCAACCCATCCATTGTCATTGCTAATTTATTGACGAAAACTGAAATCAGAATAAGTATACATAACAGCGAGCTTTACTGGAACGAGAGCTTTCAAATTAAATGACATAGTTGAGAGAAGAGATCGCAAGGACTAGTTTTCTGAACTTAGAGAAATATTAAAAACAATCATTTTAATAGTATACGTAAGCTTTTAATTAATAAATGTTTAATTAATGCCCATGACTCCTTAGCTTCCTCTCTATCTCCTTTCTAAAACACGGTTTTTCTTACAAATCAAATTGCAAAGTTCAAATCAAAATCTGTAAAGTTGGTGTCGAATAGCATTGTACTTCAATGCTTTACAAAATGTTAACGCATTTTTGCGAAAATATCCAAGAGTCTAGGGAGCTTAAGAGTTTTTGTGGTAGCTTTGTTTGCACGATTTTCACTCCCCCCCCCCTTTTTTTTTCAACAAATTTAACTTAACCAACTAGCTCGTGTACTCATCTGATAAAAAAGAACCTTAAAAATGGAAGGAACACAAAGGAATTGTTACAACTTCTAAACGTTTTTGTTCGTTTGAGATGTTCGTTGGCATCCTAAGTCGATTGTTATTGTTTTAATGATATCAGACCAAACTTCAGCCTTTCAATATTATTTGATAATCTCAAATCAGCTCGATCGTAGGCTTGGAGCAATCACTGCAAATTCCTGAAAAATGTTGCAGACATACAACGACTACCAATAGTTTAAAAATAAAAATAAAATACGAATTTTTTTTTGTTAATTTATTGAGGGTAAAAGTTCACTTACTTTACAAATTGATACTGTTAAAATTGAATCCCATCAACTTTTCATACCACATTTCAGGAAAACCAGGGCAAATAATAAATCTCTTTTCATTTTTCTTTGCAGGACTTATAAGTTCTCTGATTTGTGCTTTTTTACAGTGAGGACGCGTTTCACCTGTAAGTTTATTTGTAGCGCAGTTGAACAGGCGCAAAAATAAGAAGGAAACGAAGATACCATAAAAATAAGCTTTCAAATTGAGGATACACGAAACACCTTTTCCAAGTCAAAAGATAAGAACACTTTCTTATATTCATGTTCCTTTTTCATCCGTCATTTTCTACACATAACGAGGGGGGAGCATCATGCAATAAAACTTCAATACGAGGAGAGGGGGATCTCTTTAGGTTCCCGGGCCTTTAACCAGTTTTTATCCTGGAACGATGAGTGGTCGACCAGCCTAATAAAAGTGTGCTTAGAGCTCAAGGATGCTGCACTGTATACAACTGTTTAACTTTTATTGTGAATGACGATCAAGTTGGATGTAAATAGAATATTAAAATTATTAAGAATATTTATTAGTAATATTAAATATTACAAAATATAAAAATATATTTCGAAACATATGGATGTACTCTTATTTGTATACATAAAATACTCACTTTCTTACCGTTTTGCAGTAGGGAAGCAGTCCTCAGTCCGTATAGAGTGCCCATTTTTACAGACATATATTGTATGGTCTTGGATACAAGAATATTTCCAGAGTCTCAATAAGTCATTATTGAGGGAAAGTTCAAGGGAATCAAGAGAACTTTCTGCCCATAATTTAATGAAAAAAAGGCTGAATAGTGTCCTGAAGAGAAAAAGACCTGTTTTATAGCTCTAGTAGTATTGTTTGAAGACACGGCTTCAGGCTCATCATTCAGTAAAATCGGTGTCAAAGATTGCCAAAAGAAAGATGAAAGCTTAGACCACTTTCATAATAATGCCATACCCACGCGCTTCGAATGACAGCGAGGGTACATCAGACAAGCATATTCTGAATCCTGGCGACCACGATACTGGGGGTATTCCTTTGATTCTCTAGACGATACGAACGGTTTGTATAAGAAATGAACAATTCATTACGTGTATTCAATAGAGCATGGTTGAAGGATACGAGCGGCTTATCATGGAATGCTGATTTTTAGCATGTTTAGAAAATGGTGTCTCTGTAAGCTCTAGTTTTATGCACAAATTGTTCAGGTTTTATAGTAAATAACGATTTAGTATGATATTATTTTGTAATAATTTGGAACAATTTTTCCTCCCTTGTGGTTTTTTTACCAGTATATAAAAAAATAATCGCTACTGCTTCCGAAGGTATTCGATACATTTAAGTGTTCATGAGCATCCTAGATGGATGTTCTTCGAACATTTGGTATCAGCTCAGACATTAGTCTGTGATTATCGTATAAATCCACGACTAACAAAATCCCAACAAGGCTACCAGACTGTTCGCTCATGCTCTAATTAAACGAGAACCAAATAATTGCTTTAGGAAAAGAAGAATCGCATAAGAACCCTGGTCGTATTGTTCATAGGACATCAGAAAAAAATAGAATCTTAAATCAGCATTCAAATAGAGGTATTATGGATGATTCCGCAATGATGACGATAGCTTAGACCACTTTTTATACTGACCAAGCATAGTTCATCCAGGAAACAATGTCGAAGAGAATAATACTGATCTTTCACATAGAAACCATATCTCAAAAATGTTTCTGCATGAGCTTAAGCATGGTGCCCAAATAGTTTAACTTTTATAGTGAATAACACTCGAGTAGGACATTATGTTGTAATTTCGCAAGCTCGTCCTTACTCTCTGGCTATATAAACCGATTCAATATATATGTAGGCTTTATACGTAGTTCAATTTAAGTATCAAAAATGGTTACACATACTCCATATACAAAATAAGATACCTATTGAGTCGAATTTTTTTAACATAGTTCAATATATCCTTCTAAACTTAAATAAAAGTAGGATTTAGGTCTGGCAAGTACTTGTTGTTGCTAACAACCAAAAGGAACAGAAAAGACGACAAGAATTAGAAAGGAATGAAAACTCTGTGCAAGAACTCTACAAAACAAATGGAAATTTCCAAATTTTCTTCACGCTATCGATGAATTCAAAACAGTTGGCTATGAATTTATCCAAATTAAAATTATCTATTGTTGAAAGAATTTCGAGAACAGGATTGATATAAGGTAAAAGTGGGAGAGACGCCATAGTTTTTGCAAGTGAGAAATTTTATAAGAAAAATGCAATCGAATCGAATCGTTTATTTTTTATAGGAAAGTTGTACTTATGCACTATGTGGTAAAAAACAGTTTACGACATTATTTCAAAAAATTAAAATCTAGAAATTAAAATATCACCAGTTTCAAAATGCCATCTCTCCCACACTATGTGGGAGAGATGCCATGATACGAGGGAGAGATGCCATACATGTTATATTGTCTGATTAAGATGTTTTTTGCGTACTATTTCCCTCCCACAATTTATGCAGTGGGGGAAGTACATTGTACATGTATCATGTAGCCATTTTAGGCATACAACACATTTAATCCAGTCAGTTCTCTTCTTTGTTCAAGAATAATGTTCCCAACACTCAACGCACACATTGTTATCATCCTTAATAGAATCAGACTCATCTCGTTGAGAGGTTGACGATGCACCTGTTAATCTGGAACCAGCAATCTTGCGTTTTCTAGTTTGTCTTTTTATCAAATTCAGCTTATCAGTTTTTTTATCTAGGTTTTGCGGAGATGTGAGAACACAAGCAACTTGTTTGCGTTTTACTGTTGAGGCAAGTAGTGTTGGGATTGGGTTTGCTTGTTCAAGGAGCTTTGTAGGTGACTCTTCGTTAGCAGGCGTGACTGACGTAGATGGTTTAGGTGGCGAGCCAACTGTAACACTTGCAGAAGGTACTGTTGGCGCTACATCAGTTAGATCAGATATGGCGAAGAAATGGTCTGGAATGATATTTGGGTTCAGGGGAAATATCCCACAAGCTTTGAAACCTGACACTGCATTGCCTACAGTGGCGGCTTTTCCCCAAGCATGCCCAATTAAAGTTCCGACTTGTAACCTTGAGATCACCCTATCTTTGTTTCTGAACATCCATGAATGTGCTTCCTGTTGATAATATGTCTTAATGGCTTAAAGAAACTACGATCGAGTTGTTGGAGTGCCTGAGTAGTATGACTTGGCAAACATATAATTATTACTTCATTTTCATTGGCCAGGTCCAGCAGATCTATAGAATTGGAATGAGAAGGGTGGCCATCCAAAATCAAAATAGTTTTACCTTTCTTTGGTTTTCTTTGTAAAAAATGTTTTTTGAACCATCTCATAAACAATTCTGAAGTTATATATGCCGACTTCTTATTCATATAAACGTCGGATCCATAAGGAAGGCCATCTGCAAACTCGGCTTTTTTATTAACGCCTTTCATTATTAATACAGGAGGTAAAAAGACACCTTCAGCATTACAGCAAGCAATGAGAGAAACAGTTTCTCCCTTCTCACGTGGTGTGATCACGTGAACGTTTTTAACACCTTTCGCAGTTAAAACTATTCCCGGCTTATTTATTAACTGAATTCCACTCTCGTCAACATTGAAAATGTTTTGAGGTTTATTAGTCAAATTATTTTTAACCATTTCTTCTTCTAACAGCTTAAAAAACGCATTAACTTCTATCCTATTCATACCTTGCGCTCTTGCCACCGAAAGACTTTCTGCTTGCCGTACAGAGATATTTATTTCTTTCGAGAAATGACATCAGCCAATGTTGTCTTGCTTTCTCCTTTTCCTTGGAAAATTTGTGTGGAATACCAACCTTCTCAGCAAATTGATAAGCAAGGCAACGAATAGTATTCCTATCAGGTGCAAAGCCAGCACTAGCTAAACGTTTAATATACGATGCTAAACGTTTTTCATTCTCTAGTCCAAGTGATGCTGCAAAAATATAAAAAATGTGTAAATGACTGGACTACCACTCACTATTACACCCCCCCCCCGCCCCTTGATAGCTATTGCCACGTTTTATCTTAAACTCATGAAAAGCATACCTTGAGGTCCTAATACAGATTTGATCGTATTGCCAGTATGAAGTCGTCTAGATAAGGTACGAATCGGGATTCCATAACGTCGTTGAGCTTCATTCTTGGATATTTCGCCTTTTTTCACTTCTTCTATAGCCAACTTTAAATTTTCTTCAGTCCACAGACCTCTGGCTATATTATGATTCCTTACATATTTTCTAGGCATTCTAAAATAGTAAATAACTTCTTAAAATTAAACAGTAAAACACACATTATATAAACCGTGGCGTCTCTCCTCATTTTGGGGGATAGACGCCATACAGTTAAAATATCACTCAGTATGAATAATGATTCAAGAACACATTTTTATAATGTTAAAAACAAACTGAGCAAAACATTAAAACAGGTACTCACTTTAGCTTTTCTTTGCTGTACCTATGGCATTCACTAAAACACAACGTACTGAAAATTTTAACGGAATAAATTACGCAGAAAAAAATATTTCTTGACAATACGTAACGCACTCAAGGGCAGCCGAACAGGCACTGACTCATTAAGGCGACAGCGTCGATGAGTAGTTGTTGTCAGTATAAAGTATAGGGCTATCTTTTTCACATCGCGAGATAACGAATGTATGGCGTCTCTCCTCATATGGCGTCTCTCCCACTTTTACCCTAATATCATCATAATTTAAAAATTTTGGGTTTTGTAAAAGGTCAAAAATTTGAATAAATTATTTGGGACTTATGACTAATAGACGTTGAACAAAATTGTATGTGAGGCCACCTTAGAACTGTATGAAGAGTTTACACTATGTCAGGTTTCTATATTCTGTATCTTTACAGAATAAACAGAAATCCATGGCAAAGCGGCTTACTTTTTGGGCCTTAAGATGTGTCAAATTCACAATATAGAGGAACTAAAGGACTAAGAGCCGGTGATTTGGTCAGTATCACGGTGGATTTTGATTATTATCTAGAAACCAGCTGTCACAAATGCAAATACCACTACAGCCAACACGACTTTAAGCCAGGACCTGTTGAACAGAAGATGAGAAGTCTTAAATATTTCGCCCCTGCGACTATTACTAGCACTTTGCATATGTTCTTACAACAATAGCAACTAAAATAGAGTGAAAACCCAGCTGTTAGCCCATTCCACATATTAGTTCACGCATTCCTTATCTTTCTACCTGACATATGCTTCGCAATTCGTCATGTCGATCAATGGATAATTTCAGCGTTTGATCGTACGATTAAATTATGAAACAGTGTCTATTAACATTTGCAATGAAGAGATAATCGACAAACTCATTGTATTTAATTTTGTGCTTATGATCACGGACTTGATTCATTTTGTACAATTATAATTCAACTGAAGATAAGAAAATTGTAGAATAAATTGTTTTAATTCCAGTATGTGAATATTAACAAACATAAAAATGAACAGACACGATCACGTACTGATATAGAAATTACGTGACATTCCCCCCAATAAGTTCAATCAACACTTTTCAATTAGTGATCATTCAGTCAGTGAGGACTACGAAGGACTACGTCCAGCAAACAAAGACTGTGAAAGCCGTGATCCCTCATATCTAAAGATGCTCACACCGAAATCAAATTCATATCAATTGTTGCATTATTGACTTGAAATTAATTTTTGATTGAACTATGTTGCTTGTAAATTTATTGCGTTGTTTAGGATACTCCAAGTTGATTCTCATGAGTCTACTATTAAAAATGGTGGAACGTCGCCATATTGGCTTCAGTGTGCACCCGCCTTGAAGTTGACGATACTTATTCATTGCCAAAATATGTTTCAATCAATGTCGGCTACCTATAGAAACATGTTTTCAGACAGGAAATGCTGATAACATCAATGGAAAATTTGCACCCGATTGGGCTTTTCTTCGCGGTATCAAAAATAAATTGAGCTATTAAAAATAGATACATTTCATGACTCTGGGGCTCTTATCCTGGATTATTGTTGAGTATGTTCTGGGAGCTTGCTCAGTGGCGTCCAAAACGCTTAAAGAGCGGAAAAGCACGCCTGAATCATTTAAACAACTTTTAATTATTATTAACATTTCATTTAGATAAAAATTCATATGAGGTAATATGTACAATGATAATCGTTCACCTGAAACAGCAATCTTGCGAGTACTATTGAACAAATGATACATTTTATCAACATCGTATTCTATAACGCGCAAACATATGTATATATACTCAGCAAATATGGAAACTTCCTATTATTCTGAAAAAATGAAAAAAATGACACGGGGTGTTTTTTTTTTGTATTGTCTGGTTGAGCAGCAGAAAATAAGCACTGACGCGTTTCCTTCATCAAACAATCGGAACCAACAAAATTTTTCAGAATATATTTTACGCAATAAAAAGGCTTTTTTCAACCTACAGACACGGAATCTAAAAGGAAATATACCAAAGCAGTTAATCATGTTTATTCTCAGATTTCTATAGAAGTTTTCGTAGAACGCGCATAGAATTTGACACTTCAAAATTACCAAAATTTGTCCCTCAAAATCATCATTGAATGATTGCTTGTAGCCAAAATCGATAAATATATCTTGCTATCTGTGAATCTTCATGACTTCACTACACTTGCTCTTGATGTGTTTGGTTTCTCTTTCTAATGGTTGCTACCCATTGGTAACGTTCCTAGAATATTTTTACTATTCAAACACTAAAAAGGGGGAGTCATTCCAATCATGTAGGAAAGTAGATATTTTTATGATACTACAAACTACAATAATATGATCATCAAAGGTTTTCAGGCTTCTCTGGATACTCAGAAGTGTTTATTAGACTTAATTTCTATTAAACAAGTGCTACAAAATCATTTATTCAACCGCAGTTCACATGTCTATGTAAAGATAAATACGGACCATTCCTAGTGTACTTTTCAAATTGGAAAAGCACATTGGCTTCACTTACTGAGCCGTTACAATGAACACTTGAGTTGCTTATTCCAATTCAAAAATTAAATGGTAAAGGATATTATCCGACTAGGTTTTATACTCGAAACATTTCTGAAATCGATAAAAGCTGTGAAGGGTTGGCGAGACTATTTTAATACTTTATACTTTCTCATAGTGCGTGCATTTTTCCTTCATCAACTCTGACTAGAGCTTGTTATGTTACTGATTGTAAACAAATAAACTATAGAAATATATAGATAATGTTTAAAAAAAACTAAAATATTATTTATAAATAATTTCGAATCCAAACCTGACTACAATTAATCACAAGGAGTAATTAGGATGAAAATAGCGAATCGCATTGAAAATCTATAACTTATGTTATGTTAGTTCACAAATCGTATTATCTTCAATTTGGTAAAAAATACCACCATAATTTGCCAATATGAGGCGTATTGGCATGACTCTTATATACCAACTGGAAAAAGTTTCAAGCCAATAAGTGTAACGATTCTGTTTTTCTGGGCTCTTAACTACTGATACACATATTTAAAAATTACCAGATTCGAATGTATCTGAAATCTTGATCAAACCATCTCATGAGCTTACTCGCAAATCCTCACACAAGAATATGTTGTGACATGTACACAGGTAAGATGTATCTCACATGTCTCAGCTCATAAATCTGAGTTTTTCTGTCGTACTGGTGCTATTTTACCCTCTGAGTCTGTCTACCCAATCATGTTTTCAAGAAAATACATCCCATTATTGTTGCCAGACCATCTACAATAGAAATGGGGATAACAAGGAAGCTGTCATTCAAGAGGAAATACAGCACGCAACTCAGAAGTTCTGAGTGAACTAACTGTCAGTCCTGCGAAGACTGGATTGACAGCCTTCGCAGACTATCAAGCGCATATTTTCTGTCTTGCCTGCATAGAATTGGAAAGTATTTATCTCTTGGTTACACATTTTTAAGGAACAAAAGATCATGTTTGACATTCATTTGCCCATATTAATAGGATATGTTTATGTATAGGATATGTGGTAATCTTTACAATGGTATTAATGAATGTTCTCAAGAAAATCTAAAGGGTTTGATCGCTTGAAGGAACCTTCTAGTACGAGCAATGTGTTAGAATAACTCCATCTCCATAATTTGCTGTATGGATACTTTTTCAAAGCGGAAAGGCTCCAAACAGTGGAAAAGCTCTTTATTACTTCTTATTTACTTTTACGTTCTTTATCTTTTACGTCATGAACTTTCCGTGCACCCTGTTCTAACCATCCTATAATTTTCTGTTTTTCTTTCATCCATTTTTGACTGCCACTTTGTAAAGTTTGTTCCTGAATTATACTCAATATTTCTAGCAAACGAATAACCGTTATCTACTATAATATCAGATTGCTAGAAGGATAATGCTTTGCACAAAAGGGATTTAAAAATGTTTTTCAATTGAACGCATATTGGTTCGAAGGACGATTTGGCCCGGATGTCGAAGAAGGAAACCTTGTGGGAAGCTATGAATGAAAGTCTCAACATTTGGGACACAGAGCGAACAATATTGAAATACCATCGATTCATTTGTTCTTGTGACTGTCGTTTATCGCGTTTTTCTTTTATTGTAGAAATATTTTGATGGCATAGTTAACATGTATCTTTAAACAACAATAGACAATTTAGGGTTTGGTCTTATGCTACTTTGTCACGTTCACGGTGCTGCACTGCTAGTAGGCCCTGGTTGATTTACGACGCCTCCAACAGTCTCGGTTTACCAACCATGTTATCCAATTAGAGAATTCAAGGGGTTATTCCCTATCTACAATCGGGTTCGACTAGCACTTCCTGGTATTTTCCAGTGTTCTTCGCTCGTCAATCTTAACTGTTCACTCCTACCTAGTTATGCTTTGAACATTCACCAGTTCGCACAGGTAAGACGTACGTGACGAATATTGCCGGAACTTGTTTCGGATATAAAGTTCCAATTTCAGCCACAAAAATGTCAAAAATGACCACTCAAATACCAACACTATACAAGAATCAAAGACTGCTACTGCTATAACAATCGCGTAAACACAGCACAAACATAGCTCCTCAAACCGACCAATACAACAGGGGCATCTGGGTCTTAAATTGTTTAATTATTTATTCCCTGACTGAAGCAATTTGTTGAAAATTACGTTTGACTTGACTACGCTTGGCTTATAGTCCTGAAGGTACCTCCAATGCCTTATATATGTATATATATATATTTCAAATGCAGCTATCTGCACTTAATTCCGAGAATTTATATGCAGAATATTAACATTCTAATCAACGCATCGCGAATACTACAGGGTAGTGCAAAAGTGTCTGTCAACTCTGGAAATAGTATTTCTTGTATATACTTTGTATGAAAAGAGATTGGTTTAATATTATAACTTGACTATAAACTACATTTAAAGGGTAGGAAGGTGTAGGCTTTTCACGCCTTGAATGTTAAACTCCCACTGGGTCACACCCTGTGGAACTACCGACTAAGCACATAATTAATTAAAGCATGGTTGTTTTGAGAAAATTTGAAGTGGGGGCCGGGTGCCGGTGGGTGCAAAATTTGCCGATAAATTTATTAGAGTTGCATTTTCATATTGAATAACAGAAACTTTTGCACCACCCTGTGGTGGTGCCCGATACATGCGCACCGTAAATAGTTTTTCTTCTTCGCGTAGAGTAACCCGCTTTAGTTTTTAACAACTCGAACGCATGAAATCCATACCAGACATCCAAGCTAAATTTTAATATTTTCAGCAGCAGACTGAGTATATCCAATTATTTATCGGATTTTTAATCCAGCTTAGTCCTAACATAATCCTTGTGCTTTTTACGCTGTCAACTCAAAATAACGTTGGGAAACCAATTCTGATTCTTTTGCTTCCGTACAGAATGATCATGACCTCAATATATTCGTAGGCTCACCGATGTTCTCGCGTTAAAGGAAAGAAGGTGGAAGGGGATTGTAATGGGCAGAACAATTTGGTTGACTAATATGAGAAACACAACAAACAGGCACACATATTTATTCCTACAAATCTTTTCAACGAAATTGATATCTGCAATTTTCATTACATCTTTTATATTTGAAATATCGAACGACCAAGCATGAAAAGTGGTTTTCAACAAGTATCTACAATTCAGGATAGCGAAGAATACAATAGAAAGCACAAAACAAACAGTGTCCTAGCGCGAATATCGTCGTTCTGCAAAGTTGATGACAAAATTTCACTCAGCAACCCCAATAACATTCACTCCGGGTAAATATACTTCTCCTTGTTTGAATCGTAAGAAAGTAACATAACTTTGCTTCCACTGTGCTCTAGAAAGGAATTCTCATGTTCTTGTTGTACCACAATAATTGCCTTAAGCATATTTTCTACCCTTCTCTTCTCAGCATCCTCGGTGTTGGACCAGTACGGACAACGAAAAACAAACAACTCTCAACATAGCTCCTGAATAGCATTGTTTCACTCAGCAAAATTCAACTAAAAGAAAGAATTAAAATAAGGATGAGAACCACTGGGCATTGTACGGACTTGCAGAGCTCAAGCTTAGGGCAAGAGAAGTACCTAAAATAACAATTGTTTCACCCACAAGTGTGTGAAGAATGAAGAAAAATCAAAGTATGCTTAACATTCTGGGCCTTTGAATGAAATCATATGTGTATGTGTTAATACTGCTTTCGTTACAAGTCCTGTTAAATGTGCTTAATGGAATTCAATATTAAACTTGCGAAATCACAATGATTGTTGCTCTGTTTACGTTAGCTTCATTTTGAGGATTCGTATAGGTTGGATGTTTTTAAAACCAAGCAATCATTTACTTTAAATATCCTTAGGGAAGTTCAGATCAACCAGGAGACTTTTCAGCAAATTAGCTTTGATTTCGTGTCGACTGTATTGAAAGAAACTTTTGGAAAAGGAAGAATAACAAGGCAAGAAGTAATTGAATTTCATATGACCCGGCTGACACGATGCTAGGATATTGATTGAAAAACAGGATTTATATTGTAATTTAGTATGGTTTAGGTTATTCGAGGAAGGTGGACCAAAACAATAATTCTTATGTTTTCGACCAGGCACTGAGCAATCAGAATTGATTTGAATCTGTTAAATACTTTAGTAGTGCTACCACCGACTTCATCTAATGAGAAGAAGAACCACTTCTGGTATGTTGGTTGCTAGGTGGTTTGCGCGAATCGCGATAAAACGCGAAACGGCAGAAAGCACAGTGACTCAGAGTCATCTCGGTGAAAATGGAAAATATCAATATAATACATGCTTCCTGCTAAAATCGTCATTTGATCTGTTCTCACAGAATCACGTCAAGATAAGCCGCAACGGCGTCATCCATCAGTTTCTAAAGTGTTAGTAGACACTTTTGTGGATTCTGCGCAAACAATTTCATCATCAATCTTTTCTTTGCATTTTCTTATCATCTCTGTTGATTGTTTCTTGAAGTCAACCGGTTATTCTTCTTTGACGACGACCGAGGTGCGGTGTACGAAACCTAGTGATTAGCCATTAGCCAATCTAAGATCTAGGCACTAATTTCTTGATCAACAAGTCTCCAAGATCTTGTACGCTGAATATACCTTCGATGCGATATTTGCAATATTTGCAACTCCTATTCAGCTATGGATTTTCAATGCCAATAAACATTGACATAGGCACCAACAGTTTGTGTTGGAAAAATGATGGGCACAAACATTTACACGGACGGGTATCTGCATTGCTTAGTGATTTATGGGAAACGTACTAGAATACTGTGGAATAATAATAATTATTTCCTTATCGTGTTTTACATTGAGTTTTCTGGTTTTCTTTTATCTTTATCTTTTTAACCTAATGCATTGATTCGTAGAAGTGCGGTATTCAATATTTATCCAACTGAAAAATTCAAGTTTTCTACACAAACCAGATAACCTCGACCTTTGCGATACGCTTTGCTGAAGACCAAACAAGAATCTCATGGTGCAACTAGAACCTTTCTAACCTAGCTTGGTTTTGCGTAGAGAGGGCGGCAAGGAGGTCAACACTTGTTTTTGACTATTAAACTAATGCGACCTTCCAAAATGTCGCAGGATCAACACTGTAGACGTATTTGTTTTAATTTTCGTGGTCATTGAATGATGACCATTAAAATCGTGACACCACAAGGGTCTTGGCCTTCAGAAAGTCGGGCGTTCAATACTTCAATACTGGTCAAACTCGGTTCTCCAGACTACAACTGCTACCAGGGGTGTGCTGTCTTCCAATTATTCCGTCGTATTCTCTCTATTGTACCTTTAGAAATCACGATCGATTATCTGCCGTTTTCAAATTCTTATTCTTCGTCCTTTTCCCGGAATAATCAAGCGGAATACGAAAAGATTCTACTAAGTTAGTTAGTCTACTTAGTTAGCCCCTTTACCTGGTTCTGTAGAAACGAAGAATTTTGAATTCAAGAGAAAATTTTAAGGTCCCAACAGAGTCTTCTAGAGGCGAAGGAAAGTTTATTGCTTTCGACAATCAGCATGATTCTATTCCTCCTGTTATTCAGGTATTTATGATAATGTACTAGAAACTAGAAACTCGAGTAAATAAGAAGGGGAAAATTCTGCATCATCAGCGCAAGACAATTTGCTGATAAACGTGCAGTAACTCGTCCTGCACACAACACTTGCTTTGAGGCTTGCCCCAATTCTAAACAGAACTAAGAGCCTTTATAGAGTAAATAATCTAAATATTGATTATGCTATTTTGGATTTGAATATGCTATGTTATGCTTATTCATATTTTCGTGACAAAGGACTGACCGCTGTTCTGGGAAGATTATAATTGGGCTGCTTCTGACTGGCAGTTCTCAAACGATTTCCATCAAGGTGTTCATCGGCAAGGTGGGCATAAGACCACTCTGTAGCAATCTGTTCTTGCTAATTCCTCGAACGTAAATGACGCATCCTGGCTGCTGGTTGGCGATACCTAGTCTAGCAGATTGGCAACCTCGGGTTTGTTTCATCTTATATTTCATGGAAACCTTTATTGATTGACATCAAAGTCTCGTCAAAATCTTGAAAGTGAGATTCAAAAATCTAGTAGTCTCGTTAATTTTGGGTTTTTATTGCTCTCAACGAGTCTGGAGAAAAGAATGCTGACGTTTGTTCTTCTGTGATGAGTATATAATATGTACTTTCTTGTTGCGCATATAAGTTTGTTTGAAATATGATTACTTAGACGGTTACAACAGTGCAGAATACTTGGAAAACTTAAAGTAAAGACAGTTCTCTCTAGGCAGCCAAAGAGTCGAAGACAGATTAAAATAGAGGCATGCGAGTAGAAGCACAAAATATTCTCCAGTCTCAATCACCTACGATTTTCACAATGAATTATGAACTCGAATGAAAATGAATAGTGAAAGGGTTCCTTTTTCTTTTTGTAAAAAACTAATAAATACCAAGATTATCACACAATTTCTTAGATAGCTGAATTCTGATCACAATGTGTGAAAGAAAACGGTTCAGAATAGCAGGATAAAGACTTCTCAGAACTGTCAGTTCTTATCGGGCTCTGAGCATACATGGCTGTCTTAAAACTGAATCATACAAATACTGAAGGACAAGGGATTGAACGCATATATGACGAATAAACCGAAATAATATGTTTATATGAGGCAAAAACTCGCGACTTCCAAAGTAGAAAGGGTTCTGATGGGAAACGCACAGCAAAGGTGGAAAAAAATTTCTTTGTATCATCTCAATGTTCTTACGCTTTTCACAACAATTGTATGGCTCAAATAGAAATATAACACTTGAGAATTGGTTTACACCCATCGAGCTAATTGATACAATGAAGAGCAGAGGACTGACATGTGTTCGAAAAAATAAGAGAATTACCAAAGAATTTTAAGGCGTCAAAACAAAGGAAAAAAGTTCCACTGTATACGGATTCACTAGTCAAAATACAACTCTATCTCATGTGCAAAAAAAAGGGCCTAGTTGTGTTACGTGCATCATCCATTCACCATTCCGAAATTTAATTTAGAAAAACTGAAATTATTGTGTTTTACAACTCCAAGGACGTGGACAAATTGGATTTCGCAAGGTAGGAGTAGAAAAATTGCATAAAGAACCTTCCACCTAATCCTGTGATCGTCCTACGAAACATTGGCCTGATTAATCGAATTTTGGACGTAAGTATGGTCGAAACTGATGGTTTTTTGCACCTGTAATACCAGCATGAACTAAAGGATGTTCCTAAACATTTAATTTCAAAAATTGAAGTTAGAATATATGCGGACTAGAATTACTGTGAAAACTAAAGCCGACATTCACGCGGATTCTAAACTATTGCATTCTAAGATTCTAAACTATTGCGGCTCTGAAAAGCAGTGTGCTTTTTGTTAACTAATACTGGAAAGGAAGTCATCCCACAGATGTTATGCATTCCAAAAGTTTGTATGTCTGACATATGGTAAATAAGTATGTTCTGATTGTGCCAAATGTTAACCATACGTCATTTTTTTAATTTCTGCATTAATATACGTGCAATTTGTTTTTAATTCCTTTATAAAGTTCGTTAAAGTAAGGAAAGAGTATAGTTTTTGATGATTCTACTGAGATTTATGCGTTACGCAGGTATTTTTGATCTCAAGAGTAATTTCACTACATTCACGGGTCCGAAAAATTTGTAATATTATCATGTCTTGTCCAATGTGTCATAAGACGCAATTTTTACTTATCGCGTCATACTTTAATACTGTCTGTACCAAGTCCATGTATCATATATGAGCAAATTTTTTAGTACTTTTATGTTTATAAATCAACACAGCATTAGAGCAGCAGCTCTTAAAATCACCTATAAATTTGCTCACATATGTTATATGAGCATGGACTTGGCATGATTAATTAAAAATTCTTTATGTATCATTTGCGATACATTGCAAATGGAATCTGTTAAATTTAGATAAGTGTTGTTTCCTCATGATTTTTTTTATTCTAATTTGTCATATTATAACGTTTCCAATAAATACAGAGCAATTCACGAATATCCGAGCCCGCATGTCGTAGACGGGGGTGATCTAAAATTCAGGACTTCGATTGCAGACTCCACGAATATTACGTGGGTAAGCTCCACCTCCTCTCGTATTTCTTTCGCAAATACCAATAGTAGAAGGTCGATCCCAAAAGCATTTAGAAGAGTTTCAACAGTTGATCTGCGATCACTGCGCGACCTTTGCAAGGCTCATATCAGTTTAGCCAACATGTCCGATTTCGGCACAGACTGTAAGAGATTCTCAGGTATCTTTGGCGAATAGTTAAGTACAAGAAAAGCTCAGCCTGCGAGTGTTACTACTCAACTTCCAAGATCCCGGCCGTAAGACAGGTTAATGCTAGAAAATGTTGATCCACCGCGATCATGTCCAGCTACCACTGGGGTGGGTTCGCTCAAAACACCTATTCAGTCGACTTAACGCATGCGTTCACACTAGGCGACAAAAATCCAGTACTATCGTCGTAATTTGTGTTTTTCTTCCGTTCTGAACAGTATTTTCCATCGTTATCGACAGAGGTGCTCGCGTTGAATTGAAATTTATCTACGGGCTTGCAAGTCGCATGGAAATCATTTCCCGGCCGGACTTTTCACCAATCGTTCCTATCACCAGGCAGTATATAGTCGGTCGAGTGCGATAATTGTGCATTGAAGTTGTAACAGTTCAATAAAAACATCACAGCTCCCCCATCTGCACAGAATATCTCGAGTACGGTTCTATCGCGGCCTAGGTAAATTTGCAAATTTCCCATACGCTTTATCTGCACTTTTTCACGGCAGATATCGCCAACGTAAACGCAACTGAATTTGTAGTTCGTTTGTTGTTTCTTCCAGAATAATATCCGCCTGTGTCTACATTAAATATATATAGTGTTGGCATTTTAACAGTTTTATCTCATTCATAGCCACCGTTCAGCTACCGTTGGCACGGAAAGCGCGCGCTACTACCGCGCGTCCTAGTTGCAGAGTATCTCTATCCGTTTTGGCGATGCGATTATTGTACTTGAACTTAACGTATACTGCAACTGAAAATATAAAGTGAGTACACTTTTGGGAGCCATCCAAAAAAAATTTCCGTGATTTATAATTGCTTTGCGAAACGTGGTCTGTTGCTCGATTTAATAGTGTCGTTGTCGTAGTCGTAGTCGTTTGTAAGCAACCATACATGCTCTGCAGAATTCCGAATGTCGCTAATATATTCAGGCTAATTCGCGTGTCCCGAGGCATATTGTTTGGTTGAAAGCGTTTTGTTCTGGTCTCCGTTTTGGCATCAATTAAGAGCGTCCTGGAAGGTTTCCTTGCACCTCTGCTGACTCTGTGCAGGACCTACACGAGTGCGTACTTGTAGCAGCGATTCTATGCAATACATATGTGCATGTTGAAAACGGATTAATAATAAAGCGCGATAAACAACGGGTCGTTGGTTACGCGAACTATGTAATGTTGTTGGCGCAGAATAATTTGTTTACATTTGTAAAGTGGTGATGATTTTCATGCTCTGCGTAGTGAAGTGAAGTGGTCAGAAACCAATTTGAAGTTGCTACGTCCAGGATATTTGATAGCGAATTCACGAAATAATCTTTGGTAAGCAATTCTAACCAAAATTTGATCTGAAGTTAAACCATCACCGAGCCGAGAGAATGTTTTGTTTTTCTCACAAAAACAAACTCTTAGCATTCTGCTTAAATATTCTGAAACAATTCTTATTGCTATCAAATCAAATAACTCTTCTTTAATTCTAATTATTATTAAGAATCTCAATTGACCAATTAAGGATTAATTGTTTATTGTATGTACCATAATTGTTTTGTGGTAAGAGACCTCAAGAATAAAACTTGAATACAGTAAATATATGCGCAGCAAATATTCTTTCGCCTATCCGCTCAGAAAAGTTGGGAATCGTTCTAGTACCTTATTGAGTGACGTAAAATCTGAAGATTCTTGAGAAATTCCATGCCGTCTCAGATAAATCTAATATTCTTTGAAGAGATCTGATACTTTTGAGTGTATTTTATGCCTTAATATTTAATCTATTCAACTGCCTAATCACGCTTATACTTGCTCCAAATTTACGTTTGCCATTAAAAGCATTTGACAATGTATTATAGAAATGAACTCAAAAGAACAATCGGTTAACCTAAAATATTAGATAATTTCGGAAAAAATTAAGCACATATGTGTGTTTAAAAAAGTGGAATTGAAAATATGACACCTTGACTTTAATATGAAATTATCAAACAATGGTTCAATTCATTTCTATAATTGATAAAAAGAAGTTGAAACAGTGTAAAATTGATGAAAATATTTCAGTGAAAGTTCTTCTATCATTTGCGGAAGTTACCCAAAGGTTATTGAAATCCCGAACTATTCTCATTTCTACATATTCAATAAATTAGAATAACTTAAAGGGGCTTAAGCATGGCAATAAAAATATTATTATATTTAAAGCAGTTCAAATGATTTAGTTAGTATTTGCTAGACAGTCTAACGTCCTAGCTTGTACGAAAGTGCTTGAATTTAAATTGAAAAAAAACTCTTAAATTTAAAATACATTAGATTACTTCGGATCTACTTTCGATCTTTTGAAATATTCCAGAATTCACGTCTAACGAAGAACACACTTTTAGGCTTCGAAGTTTAGTTTAATAAAGTGGTAACGTAGTTTGAAAGAAGATAAATTATAGTAACCTGGAATATGAGTCTTAATTTCAATTGTTTTGGACCTTCAATTGTTTTCTATCTTTTGGCTCTTTCATTAATTCTTACATTCTGTAATTCTTGACTTGCTGGTTGTCCCAATTTCAGTCCTCAGACTATTCGTTCAGATAGCAAGCAATGGACATTGGAACACGTTGTGTACCTCGAAGTGATATGTCTTGTTTGGACATTTTTCTTATACATTTTGAAATATTTTTCCAAAATTTCATTCAATATCGTTTTGCCCACTCACTAGCGTTTTTTCTTCAAATTCATTATTTCATTTCAATAAACTTAATTTACCGAGAAGCGTGGAAAGCGGTGCAGGATTTCACATCTGGAAGTGAGATCATGATCTGCACCGATGGTTCCAAAACGGATGAGGGAAGCGGCGCCGGAATCTATTTCCCAGATCACCCGCGACTCAACTGAAGTTATAAACTGGAGAGCCACACCACAGTTTTCCAGTGGGAAGTGTTTGCAATAAAAGCGCCTATAGAAGCACCAACAAACAACCTTAATGGGAGAATGCAAATACTCTCGGACCGTAAGTCGGCACTGCAGGCGCTTGCCTCTAACCGCGTAGTTTCACAACTGGTGCAGGATTGTAGGCAGGCTCTCAAAACCGCAACAACCCGAGTAAATGTGAAACTAACATGGGTTCCTGGACACAGCGGTGTAGAGGGAAATGAAAGAGCAGATGAGCTAGTGAGAGCTGGATCAGCCGACCAAAATGCCTCTAGAATAGACACAATTAAAGTGCCACTAGCAACGGTAAAAAAAAACTAGAATCCTCTGGAAAGAGACAGATTCAGCTTGGAATGACGTGAACGACTCTTTGGCCTCACCCTCATCAAATGAGGACAAAACAACTCCTAGGAAAAAACCGAAATGGCGTTAGAACATTGGTGGCAGTATTAACGGGCCATAATCTTTTAAGTCAACACGCCAAATGAACAGAACGGATGACACCTGCCGAACTTGCAGCGACAAGGAAGAAAGTATAGAACACTTCCTCCTAGATTGCCCGAGTCTGGCCAACAAACGCCTTACTTGGCTGAGGTTTACTGGCGTAACAGAATTGGAACACTTGGCGACCACAGAACTGGGGGAACTCCTTGGCTTCTGCAAGACGACAGGATGGACCATCTGTAAACAATAGTACTACACATGGGGAGCTAAGGGCCGATTTCTGGTCTCTGCTAATTTCCAGCAAGTAGACACCAGTACAATAATAATAATAATAATAATAATAATAATAATAATAATAATAATAATAATTTACCTAGAAACTAAAAAGTGAACTCAGCTGTTTCCTTCTTGAAAATTTTTATCATGAGCTAAGTTTCAAGGAAAATTGAAATTGATCCTTAGGAAGGAAGCAACTTCGAAATAACTCTGCGTCAAAACGAGGGCAACAGTATTTTCTTTGAAATCCGAATCTGATAAAAACGATTTGGAAAAAAAAAATTTTACCTTATTTGGATCTTAGTAGTTTGACCAGGTTCTTGATTGCTAAATAAGCCTTGCTTTCTCTACGTCGGGTCTCTAGCCTGTTGACAAACATCCTAACCAGGTCGTATAAGGTCGACAAATTATTAGACTCAATCAGGTTTCCTCTCTTATTCAGCTTGTATTTGAGTGCAAAAATTAAAAAATGATATAATTTAACTTATAAACAACATTATAATATTTTCTATGCACTCCTTGGCTCAGTTCTTTTGTTTTGGTATTTTAAGGACTAGCCTCAAGGCCTGTAAATTAGCTTACTTGTATTTGTCAGAGCGAGGACGATATCATTCTGGTTTCTACTCTTTTATCTGCTTTTAGGTTTTCTTATCGGCTTCTTGCTAGCTAAAATCCTCAAAAAATGACCCGTAGTTAATCTTTTCCATACAGCGAAACCCTTGCTATTTGCGATGACAAGAATTTTCATACCAAAAAGGGACGAGTTCATGGAAAATTTGGACGAATTCTTAACCGGTGTGCCCCCATCTTGTATTATGTTTTAAACATCTAATATTCGTAGATGCTCGCTCGCACTATTTTCCACCAGCTCGCTCTAATTTTTCAGGTGCAATTTGATCGAAATCGTTGACCAGAAGTGAATGGTTATCTCGACCTCCGAAAATTGGCCATGGAAATTCGGATCATATGGATGCCAATTCCCTTTTAAGCTATGAACAATTTGAACCTGGTTTCCATGAGGTCCAACATTATTTTTCTCAACGTTAGGTCCGGGCAAAAAAGAAATTTGAATGTACTGGTCAAGTTGATCGAGGTAAAGGCCCAACTTCAGTGAAATATTTCGTGAATTTCAATCATTCTAGAACTAAGTTTTTAGTGAAAAGGACACTTACACGTGACCATGATCTTGTTTAGTAGTCTGCAGGTGAGAATACATTTCGTTGACACTCTTTTCATCCTCAAGTCTCCCATTAAGATTCGCTGAACTGAACTTCAAGTCATTCCAGACAGCTTTCGTAGTCTTTCGTCAATCTTCTGGGATGATTGTGCGAATTTTTAAAATTTTTTTTCGCCAGTTCGGGCCATAGATGGATGACTAGAGCGAGGTTTCTGTTCAGTTGACATTTCAATATTTTTGAAATAGAAAAACCAATCAAACACTTGAATTTCCCCATAAGCATCCTGTGTCAGCCGTCTGATATATCTATCAAATGATATCCACGAGTCTCATGACAGGACTTTCCTATGTTTGAAACTTTAACAAAGATAAGAATAAATAGTTTTGAGTTGGCTTTAAGCTCAGGAACAGTCCATAATTTTTTCCCAAATTTATCCAGAATTTGACAAAAATTGACTAAATGAAAATGCACAATCTTTGTGGACAGTTACCATCGGAAATTTACGAATAGATTTAGGCTGAAATAGTTTTAGATTTTTCGCTTGAAAATCGCTTGTTTTATCCTGCTAGGACAATATAACTTCCACAACTTCGCCATATACTTTAGGATGGCTGTCGCTGTCAATGTTGGCTCAATGTTTCCCGAAATTGAATTAAATTTAAAGTAAACACTCTTATTGAGACCCAATATATAGGTATAAGCAAAACCTTTAAATTAAATTAACACAGAATTAAAGATTTAAGATTGTTTTAGAGACATCTGTCCTTTCTTATCGTTATCGCAAGTCCTTTTTCATTAGTTTTTTCGTCGTTTTTATAGCTAGAGTCATAACTTATCTAGATGGGAAGCGTTAAACTTGAAAAGATATAGTTTTATACAAAATTCAGATCAAATCTTTTTCCTTTTTCAATTAATATCTTTTGGTTTGTTTCGTGGTATCGGAATATTGGGTGAATATTTTTAAGATTGTTTCTTCATAGGTCACAATAGACGTCACCGTTCAAAGACTGATTATCCTGATAAAGTTACCTCAAAGAAAATTTTACGTGAAAAAGCAAATGTGAATAGCAGATTCTGGAACTTAGTAGAACACTGAAAAAATATGCATTTCTTATTTTTAGAAATTCCTTGGTTATTTTCTAACAAAAAGATAGCCATGGTTTTCCTAATTTTTGTGTGGAAAGTTAAATGTAGTGTGGAATTTTACCTTTATTATGCTAAATTCGTGTCCTTAAGAACTATTTTTCTAAAAATAAAGAGATGTCCTCCCGACCGAATAAAGTATAAGAGACGAATGTTTGTAGATAATCTACTGGAATGGAAGGATAGCCACGAAGAAACGTTTAAACAAAAAGAAAATTAAGGGTTGCCAATCTGATCATTGACGAGAGATTAAGGCAAGAACCAAAATATTGTACTTTTGTCACGAATCAGTGAATAAAGAGCCATTTTTAAGTCATTCTTAGACTGAACCAGAGAGTTTGGTGCCCACTCCTGCCCTCTCCTATCTCGAATCTTCTATCAGGGAAATCGTTATTTTATATCAATTTGTTAGGATTTTTTCCTCAACCACTGCAAGGATTAGATGAAAAATAGTGAAAACACTAAATCATAATTCAAACACCATCGTCCCAATAATCAGATGAACATTTTATGAAAATATGCTGCTCAATTCAATTCACTGTGCTGAAACAAAATGGTCTCAATTTATTTAAAGTAACAATCAACAAACTCTCTAAATGGACCCAATTCAGTAAAGCTCCATCAATATTGCGCTAAATTTAGTACAACATCAGATTCTAATTTATTCCTGAATACTTAACAAGACCCAATTCGGTTGTCTTGAAATTTCCGAACTAAGATACGTGCGAGTGTTTGGATATCTGATTTATTTTGTATAATTTTAATGAAAAATTTTCCTCCAAAAAGCCATAGGAATTGAGAACACGAGAAAAATGCGCAGGCCAACTTGTATAATTTACTAGATAATGGTAGTCGAAACCCTTTTTGATTAACATAAAAATTTCTTCTTTTTCTACGGCCATCCATTACGGAATCCAGAATTTCTGATACAGTTGTAAAAGAAATTTCTTTAAAAAGTTGATTTTTAGTCGTTTTTGTTGTTGGTTTTTATCTATCAATGTTGTTTTCAACGTAAAATACTACTATATCTATAATAGATTTATTAATAGAAAAAAATTTAAGAATGAGCCTAGGTAGTCAGTTAATTTCCATACTTATAATGAAATCGTATCATTTATATTGTATGATTTATGTTGATGACCTGCTGCCTCCTTGGTAACCGGCATTGGTAACTGGCATTGTGTCCACCAATGTGGTAAAACAAACGCATTTTACAAATAGATATTTATTTACTCTAAGTTTGATTACAATAAAAATCATTCCATAATTTGATCCTGATATTAAAGCGTGCGAACAGCTCTCAAGTGGAAAAAACTCAAAGAACACTAACTATTAGGACTGTCTCATCTTTCTGTTAAAAATCCAATTTGACACATGGCTCCGTTTTGATGAAATGATGGTTTCGGAATGTTTATCAATTTTTAGAACATTATTCTTGCAATGAGCGTTCGCATCCAAAAATGATCATTACGTTAAGCGTGATACTGACCACATCGCATAAAAATAATTTCAACAAACACACTTTATCGTTTTCTTCTTGCTTTCCAAATGTTTGCAATCAATTGATATTTCTCTTTCAGTCATATGCAATGATCAATTTCTTTTATGCTTTTTTTTAAAGCTTTTCATGCTTTTTTTATTAAAGGTGTTTCAATCAATTACCTCACCGTGAAACTATAAATTTACTTAAAAGTTCTCAAAACGATTGCATGTGCTTCTTTTGATTATATTTTAGTTTCTTTAATATGAAAATGGAATCAATAATTGTTTGATTAAATGCTTTGTACTCAAACGATGATTACAATGAATCGGAACCTGACTTGGTCATTAAGATGGATACCAATGTATCTAACAATGATTACCCATTTTATTCCTAGAGCTAATGATATGCTTAGCATTCGTTTGGATATTTCTAATGAATATTTGATTAGTTTTATTTTTCAAATAAAAGATCAACAAATTTTGCTGTGCCTACAAGTTGCACGTCAGTGCTTTGCTCCTGTCACCTAAAGCATCCATGAGGTAATTTGATTTTGATGATAATGTATCGGAATCCCGTTTCATATATCGAAGTGCAAGATTTTGATGCATTCCCAATGCATTGGAAATAACTTCTAAGAAAATAATCAAACGTTATCTTTGTGTTTATAAAGAAAGGTGTCAAACCAGTTCAACCGAAGTATGCAAATGCACTGAAACCTCTAAAGGGGCCACCAAACTGAAAACAACCAAATTTGATGCATTTGTTAATTCGTTGAATCAGTTCAAGTGCCAAGTGGAGATAAAAAATCAATTATTTTGATACCAAGCATCAAAAGATATGCCGATTGACTTTTTATAGTCGTATTTATCAATGGGTCTTATCGGTCTACAGAATCGAAACATTAATCCCACTTTGCCGTGATTCAATTGTAATTGCCACAATTATTGGCAATGTTGATAGATAATAGTGATTTATTGACGCATTTTTTTGACATTTTGTCAAGACATGTCCGAAAGCGTATCGTCTGCAAACGTTTCGATTTTCTACGTTTGCTGAAGAAAGTCCTCAATGAATTAGTCAATGGACGTTATTTTTAAATTTATTTGTGAATGGTGGGAAATTCTCCAGTAAGTATTATCAGTATTGCTTTTGCGAAATTAGCATGAAAAGGGAATTACATTAATTTCTTTTAAGTTTTTGACGGAGAAGCCACTAATTGAGTTGTTTTTTATGCTAATCAAAAGCCTAATA
Organism: Stratiomys singularior; assembly: GCA_954870665.1. Taxonomy (NCBI): domain Eukaryota; kingdom Metazoa; phylum Arthropoda; class Insecta; order Diptera; family Stratiomyidae; genus Stratiomys; species Stratiomys singularior. The sequence goes on from OX940877.1 coordinate 8,134,397, forward strand.
CCTCTGAATAAATTAGCTTAGTGTTATCTTAGTTTGTACCTAAACATAGTTAAATGTGACGATTTTTGTTTACGTTGAAATTTATGCATAGTAAGTTAATTTAGAAGCTGTCGGTGACCTCGATTTACCCTGCAATGGCAATGTCATCTGGGCCCTTTTAATGACATAATGAAGAAAACAGTCTGATAAGAGTGTTTTAACGCTAGTGTTACTGCATGAGTCTATCTAGCTAAACTACTACTGACTTGTTTTCTATTATTAGTGATCCATCTGCAGTGACTTCTTGGAAAAATGCTTACTTCCATAAACAAATAATGAATTTATGAATTATTCTAGAAATACTTCTAACCGGGATTTCAAATTGTGTAAAGATTTTAATTGATGTAATATTTGTAATTAATAAATCACGACTTCTCGGTCTTTCCGGTTCTTCAGGAATTAAACTTTCTGCAAGAGCACGTGCAATATTTCTTTCGACACCAATATTGTATTTTATTGTGACGCAGATTGAATCTCATCAAATATAATAAATAAAATTCGTTTTTTGAGGATAAGACGAAGCGAGGATGTGAAAGCTGTTAACGCCTAAAACTTACGCTTTATAAAAGCACAACTTATGTGTGGCTCTACAAACAAGTCGGAATGTTTAGCCTCAGTATCTGCCACAGTTAGTCCTTGTCTCACGGTCTCAATAGACGAAGTTGATATATGAATCAACCACCACCCTCTTGACCTGAAAAAATGTTTCAGTCACGGGAACCAACTCATCAAAACTCTTTGGAATACCTGAATAAGCTGATGAATACTTTTCTTCTTCTTTCACCCCTTGGAAGGTTTCAACCAAGAGGCTTAGAAAGGGCAAGCTCCGAACCGTGTGGGTTGATAACACTATAAGTTGATAAGCACGGGAAAACTGTTTTTTTCTCACCGGTCTGACAACTTGGCGTTTTTATTGGGTTTTCAAGGTCGACTGTCAGTTTCGGCACGCACACTACTGATAGACACGGATGAATATTATCTTACCAGTTTCTCTTTCAGTGTTTTAATCTTTTCCTAGCCTTCAGCTAGACAACTTTACCCGGCAAACCACTAGGCACCCAGACCCAGTAACCCACCCACGCGAACATTGAACCTATTTCATCAGCGTATTAACATTACCTTCATCTGCACAAATCGGATCACCTGTCTCTGTAATTCACAGTTCATCATTCGGCATTCACTATTCATCAATCCACATTCTTTTTAGTTCGTATGGTTTTCCGCTGGAAATTTCCTCTTCAGCCCTAGAAATTGGCTAGAACTTTCAATTGGGTCATCCCTCAGGCAACTTACTGGGTACTCGTGACAAAATGATCCATTCTCATTGTCATCTGGAAATTCTTCTAATTGCCACTATATCTCCTTTTCTGACTTGTAACTGTCATCTTTATCCATTGTCTCTTATGTTAATTTTTTAACTTCAATACTAAGCCTTTCCAAAATCTATATTCAATTTACGTTGACAACTATTAGTATCACCGCCCAAGAGCAATCAATTTGATTCTTCATACGTGTCTGCTGAGTCTTCTGCATAAAGTTAATCTCCCACCCCACAGCCATCACGAGAACTTCACCTGTACATAGTGGATGCATTATTTTGTAAAAGGTCTCTACTTCATCTTGCTCTTCGGGCAAGGAAGATCAACTTTTCAGCAGTAACCAACTGAAGAAAATATTAGCAATGAAGGTTAAAAATGATTATCCTTGAAGTGGAGTTCAAAGTCTTCGAACACCCTGAAGTGGACTTTGAAGTGGTGTTCGAAGACAGCACCCTTTGTTGTCAACCATAAAATGATCTTGTAAGGATTCTGGCTAAAATTCTTGTTTATTTTTCAACAAATCTAAATAATCGATAATAACTTGGGATTCGCAGAAAAAACCTCTCAGCAATAAAAGGATTGTATCTTAAATTTTTTGTCTGAAATTCGAACAGAATCTTGTAAGGATACAAACAGGTAAATGATAATTGACCACCTTACAACCAAAGTACTACAGTTTCTTATTTTCACAAAATAAAGGCATCGACTATTATTATTATTATTATTATTTGAACTGGGGTCCACTTGCTGGAAAATAGCACAGGCCAGAAATCGGCCCTTAGCTCCCCATGTGTAGTACAGATGGTCCATCCTGTCGTCCTACAGAAGCCAAGGAGTTTCCCCAGTTCTGTGGTCGCCAAGTGTTCAAATTCTGTACACCTCAGCCAAATAAGGCGTTTGTTAGCCAGACTCAGGCAATCTAGGAGGAAGTGTTCTGTACTTTCTTCCTTCTCGCTGCAAGCTAGGCAGGTGTGATCCGTTTGGATTCCTATTTGTTTGGCGTGTTGACCTAGATGATTATGACCCGTTAATACTGCCACCAATGTTCTAACGCCATTTCTGTTTTTCCCCAGGAGTTGTCCTCATTTGATTAGGGTGAGGCCAAATAAAACGAAAGAACAACTGCTCGGAGAGAAGCCGAGAACGACTGCTCGGCTTATCCTGCAGTTGTTCCTGTCATTCCAAGCCGTATCTGTCCCTTTCCAGAGGATTTCGTCTAGTTCCCTTTTTACCGTTGCTAGTGGTACTTTAATTGTGTCTATTCTAGAGGCATTTTGGTCGGCTGATCCAGCTCTCGCTAGCGCATCTGCTCTTTCGTGTCCCTCTACATCGCTGTGTCCAGGGACCCATGTCAGTTTCACATTTACTCGAGTTGTTGCGGTTTTGAGAGCCTGCCTACAATCCTGCACCAGTTGTGAAACTACGCGGTTAGAGGCAAGCGCCTGCAGTGCCGACTTACTGTCCGAGAGTTTTTGCATTCTCCCATTAAGGTTGTTTGTTGCTGCTTCTGTAGGCGCTTTTATTGCAAACACTTCCCACTGGAAAACTGTGGTGTGGCTCTCCAGTTTATAACCTCGGTTGAGTTACGGGAGTTGCTTACCTCATCCGTTTTGGAACCATCGGTGTAGATTATAGTTTCACTTCCAGATGTGAAATTCTTCACCGTTTCCCACGCTTCTCTGGTCGGTATGCTGATCTTGTATGGAATCGTTGTGTCCTTTATCGGTTGAATTCTATCCAGCTCCCTTTTACTTGACGGAGCGATTCTCTCCACTTTTTCCACAGTATGTGCCCCGTTTGTGGGTGGTTAGATAACTCATGTGTGGATTTTAATCTTATGCTTGCAAGTAATTGCTCTTTGAAGATGAATTTGTTGAGTGGCAGGAGATTAAGCATTATCTCAGTGATGCCAACCTAGGCCATCTGTTGGATCTTCTCTAGCTCTTTTGCAATGGTTTTCTTTTGTAATGCCTGCCACCAAACCAATGCCCCGTGAGTGGTTATTGGCCTCACTACTGTTGTGTAAATCCAGTGGGCAATTTTGGGTAAGGCATAGACTAAAAAAGGAATCCAAAAAAAGACAAACGAACAAGAAAATATTATTACTTCAGTCAAGAGCCTTAAAATGCATGCAATGTCATCATGATTAATATAGTGAAAGATATCAGGTATTTCGCATTGTTATCCATCTTTAATGACATGGAACGAAAGGATCGAAAGGAACGAAAAGTCTTTATCCACGCAAACCGAGTCGTATCTTCAGTCCCATTGTGAGAATACTGTGTCCCAAACGTGTTACACGTCAATGCATCATATAATTTTGTCCACATTATCTTGCATTTGGTCGGCAGTTTTGGATAAGGAAACGAAATCACTGATCTCCTTAGCAATCTGAATCACGGTGGCAGTGCGTGGAGTAGTACATTCTGGTAATTGTTCGCGACGAATGAAGGAAATACTAATAATTACTTTTTTATCAGAGTCTTATGTAACCAGAAGATTTTGTGCGAAACAAAATAACGTCAGAGATAAGGGACTGGGACAACTGCGACTACAATGTATCCAATTATTATGGCAGATTTGTACGGAAAATAAGCAACACTTTCGTAACAATAAGCATATGTTCCGTACAAACATGCAACTTTTATTGATATTTTCGCTATTGCAAATCGTTTTGCATACCCGATGCAGTATGACATTTCATTTATAATATCTCCGACTGGCATTCTCTGTGGCTGCTGGCATTACAGGAAAATACAAAGAAATTGTTCATCACATCTGGCATATTAATCGCCAGTTAATTTATTTGATAAATACATATGTGCCCCCGATGCCTCATATTTGCGAAACTGCTGTCTTGTGAAAAATAAGAAAATATTTATAAGGAGTTGCTACGCATACTTTACTTGAGTTATCACTGACATACATATTTTCACCATTGCATTTTTCCATTTTCACAGTATGCTTTGATTTTATCCGCAGAGTTTAAAAAATGTTTGTTGCATTTTCGTGGTCTTTTATGTATTCCGATATATTTTTCTCATATGTTTTTGTCTAGCAGGAATTTCAAACAAAAAATTATACTCTTTCCTTGCGAAACCAAAAAAATTAACAGTAAAACAGGGTGGACCTAGAATAAGCTGACTCAAAAACGGATAAAACGGCCAAGTTTTAATAATCGATTAATTTAGAAAACCTATTAAGTCGTATCTAGGATTTGCAGCTTAAAACGTGTGTTAAAATATTTGTTTTCAGCCGGATTTGCCCTTCCAGGTGAAGATGGACTCCAAAAAAGACTTTAAAATAAAGAGATCACGTGGAAGGGCGTAAAACTTTCCTCATAAATACAAACAATAACGATTGACACAGAGAACCAAAAAGCATGTTCGAATTTCGTTTCTCACCATTTGATTCCAGAACTATTACTCGTCAAACATTAGTGTTCAACTTTTCGGTTTCCTATCAGCACTGGTCCAAGACATGTTTCTAATTCATGAGTCCTGGAAATCAAAACGCAATGAAACGTTTCCCGAATCCAGGAATGTTGAGCGTGTTTTTATGTAAAATTTTAATCCTGTCCCCAACCTATGCATAGAATCTTTAATTGTAATACTTCCAAATTTCAGCAGCTTAGTATATTTTCTTACAAATAAACACAAAAAAGGTCAAATTCAAACCTTTTTATCATATAAACAAATACGTCATCGGTTTTTTTCTGCAACAAACAACACAAAACAGATTTTCATTTCAACAGCGAAACTTGGAATAATTAAAGCTCATTCTGAATCAAAGGTTATTTTCGATACAGCAGGACTTATGCTTTGAAATATTCACAATAGATTCACATGACGAATAAATTATTTATTTGCAGATTAAATTTATGTAAAGCGATATCCTATGATGCAATTTTTAAAACTGGTTCTACCCACTGGTCTAGCTTTAGATTTCGTAACCAGCACTTCGAAACAATAATCTTAATCAAAATCATAATTTTCATTTTATCCTCTCAAACCTATTTATCTTATATTGATTCATTCGTTCTAGAAATTTGCGTCTATTTTAGCTAATTTTTTTCTACTCATTCACATTTTCAAAATACGCAATAAAAACCTGAAATCTTTGCAGTCGAACTGGAAAATTATAGAAGAAAAAGAACAAAATCGTGATAATGAATTCTAGAAAATTCACAATATCCTAAATCCTCTCAATACGAATAAGATCCATAAATGTTGCGTTTTTACTTTTCTTGTAGTATAAAAGTTTTTTATCGTTTTCACTCAAAAAATGACTGAAATTCGATAGTGTAAGGCATATAATACGTTTCGACGGTGGAATAATAAAATTTGCATATTTAATGGGAATCATTTTCATGACGCCAGTCTCGAATTATATGTAGCGCTTTTGATTTGTTCACCTCTTTCATCTTGGCGAAAGAATTTTCAAATTGAATCGGACCGAAACATTTTTCAGGCTTTGAACATATTCGAATCCTAGAAATTGTGCTGAAAATCACCTGTCAAAATTTTTTATTTTCTTCTAGCAAATTTACAATTCAGATTTCATTTAATTCATTAAATTTCAGCTATTCGGTCGTAAAGTAAAGATGTATCCTTTCTCTTGACCAATCAATCCACCCAATAAAATTCAAAATGACAAGTAACGGAATAGACGAAGTGTCTGCAGCAAGGTCGAAGTCATAAAAGGATGTATTTAATCCGAAATCATATGCACAGCGTAAGTTCAAGTCCATTTCTTCATTGCTGGTTACCAAAATGGACAACAAATTTGCGCAAGAGAGTTTTGAAGGCCTTATGATTCATTTATTTGGCTGCATTCATCTTGTTTACAAGGCCATAAAATATACTTGGGGAAAGTGCGTCGTAATACCATCTACGGCGCCAGCTAAGATCCATAAAACAGGCTTAATTTTTTTTTTGTTTTAGGACAATATTTGCATTTTGTTTACTGGCTCCTTATGCAAGAGTCATGGTATTTGCGCGTTTGTTGGTTCTTTTTCGAGGGTTGTGGCCAAAATAATGCACACTTGGATGTGATTTAACACGGCATTTACTGAAGAAAACACAAATAATGACAGTCTCCAATATGATCCTCCGCCATTCCACGTGTATGCTTTCCAGAGGTGGTAAAGTGCTCGGAGTTCAGTCTTTATCCTGCTTTTATTAAGTGTCTGAAACGGTCGGAACACGTCATGTTCAAGACGCGCAAGCAATCTGTGAGCAGTTTCAAACCAATGCATTTTCCAATACGGTTTTTATTTGGTTTTGACTGATCAATTTTCTAAATTATACAAAATCTACTTAAATACTTTTCTCTAATTTGGAGAACTTATCAAAAATTTAACGAGACAATCTTATGATTAGATTGCAAGGTTTCTTTTTAAACCGGTCGATAATGCCTAATATAATCGGTAGAATAAGGAATTTTAAATTAGAAACCAAAGGACACGCGGGTTGTAGAAGAATGTGGACGTTATTTTTTTGCAATCATACATTACACATTAAATCTGACCCAAAAGAAAACTCACTTAATACGCAGATTATTCATTTTTGCACTGATTTTGCGTGTCTTCCTTCCTAACAACATATCATAAGCCGAACCACCAATATTTCTTAAACCGAAAAAACTTTGGTAACTCCCGTTATAATCCTGAAAATTTTGATGGAAATGTCTCACTTTTGCCTCCAAATTTCTCAAGAAAAACTCCAAGTGTGATTATTAGAAACGAATTTTTGAGCTTTTCAACCCTCCTCCCCCCTCATTCTCATGGATCGTCCCTCAATTCTTCAAATCCTCTGATTGAAACTTGCCTCTCATAGTGAACACTTCTGCTTTGAATAAATACCAATTTACTGATACCGAAAAAGTGACATCATCAACATATCGATCGTTGAATATTTTTCTAATTTCAGGCTAGTTGCTATGACATTTTTTCTCGAACCCTTCTTGATATTAAGGCGCGGTAAAATCACTTTTTGATATCCTTTGCTGCCACTATGCATTACAAGCGTGCTATGTGTTCGCTTTGTGTACAAACGCCATTCACCAGCGTTGAAAAATCCACCAAAATAATAGTGACCGTCCCTTGTCACCGCCTGCAACTGAAGATGGTGCAGCGTCAGTTTGCATCTCTCCGAGAGAAAACTGCTCTCTCTAAACGGGAATGTAACGGGAAAGTACGTTGATATCTAAAGACAACGGAACCTGTGTGTTCCATACGGTTATTCTCATAAGGAAGGGTATCATATATCGCCCGGTGGCACAGAGGGAAACAGGGTCTCTCTGCTGGCTATCCCTCTCCTTTCCTTCCCTTCCTGCTGAAAGTGGGATAACCCTAATCTGAAAGCTCCGCTAGGCAAGATCAAAGAGGACTAACCCAAAGTAATAAGATAAATAGTTCTACACTCCGTTCTAGGTGTGAACAGGGAAAAGTTTAGTCCGTATTCCGGTTACCACTGGAAGTCCAACACTGAGGGCATAATAAATCTTCAACTTCCAACCACAAACAAAAATTATTGTCACATACAGTTCTTCTTATTCCTACTTTTAAGTACTTATCAAACTACACAAGTTTACATTTTTTCTAAAGTCTATTGACTGTGTAACCCAAAGAAATGTGATAAGAATGTGAAATATATGCCCGAGAAATTAACATAAAACGTTTCTAATCGTGAAATAAATCGATATAGTTCATCGATTTCCTTTTACATATAGTTTTGCGAAAGCTACAGATATCTGACACGTCATTAAATAAACCAAACAAACAGCTCATATCGCGCCAAATAATATGTACATAAAAAGTGAAGGAAAAAAAAACCTAAATCAACAAAGTGAAATCAGTTCTAATTTCGAGAAAAAGTGGAGTAAGAAATTCATCAAAAATCATTACGTCGGTAAATTTACTTTTTTGATTCGCAATAATTTTGAACATTGACTTTTTGGCATATCTAATGCACTCAAAACTGAAGTGCGAATGAATAAAGTCACACCTAATCCAATTCTTTGGTAGTGTTTCCTAGATCTTTCGTCGAAGAAGTATCCACGGTGTGCAATGTTAAAAAGTTTTTATTTTTTACACCGATTTGAAGCTCTGCTGATGATAACAATCAATGAAGCAACAATTCAGAATTGCATTCCAATTGAGTGTTAAAATACGACAAAAATTATCTCTCCCACCCTCAAGGACTCAATCTTCAATTTACTCAAATTTTTCTCTGTTGAAATATTGATTGCGAAAAATTATAGAGGTCCTTCCAGGTCAACCTATCATTGGTATTTCCGTGATAGACTCTCTTGAAAGGATCTCACATGCCTTATTCTTGGATTATTTACACTGTATTTAATTTTTTTTATCCATACTTGAAATTGAAGTTATCTAGCAGACACGCTACCCAGGTATTCCGATTAATTTTCTGCCAATTTTCCAGCTATTCTTGATTGTTACAGAACCATATAGATAGGTAGAAACCACACGCTTGTAAGTGAGATCTCAAAGGATTTAAATTGCTTAATCCTTGGTTCATTGAACTTAAATTCTGCTTCTGCATTCTTCATTTACGCACTAGTGAAAGTCCCAAACCTTAACCTTTCTCTAATATTGGATGCACTTCATTACTGTGATGTGTGGAAGACATCAAGTTTATGCACTTTCTTTTTGAAATCCAGTAGGAGAAGTCTGTTCTTCCCATATATCCTTAAAATTTTGTGTAGGCCACGTCTTGTTTGATATTAGTCTAGCAACAGCCGTCAATCTCTGGCTTAAGAAAAAGCCAATTAAATTTTCAACCCCTAATTTCCCTGTTTAGAAACAAATATTGACAAAAAGAGGATTTTCTTCTAATTTGTGCCAAGTGATCTACAGCAGCTCTTTTCGTACAAGTTGATACATCATCAAATCTCAAGTTATTCAGGGAGAATGCAAATCTTTGTTTAGACATTTCGACTTCAGTACCATTGTCACTCCACAAATCGATTGCACTTTGACTGCCAAGCCTTGAGCGTACCAAAAACAAAAGTCAAAAAACGGCTCGCAACGGCTTGTATGTAGTAAGAGGATGATTGGTGGCTCATCTAAAAGAAGTCTTCTGCTTTGTATACTTCAAAATCATGTCCATAATTCCTTCTGCATAAAGCATATTGAACATTGTGTTCTTCTGTTTCGAGTAATGCTCCTACATCCAGTCAAAAATTGGTTACGATGCTGACGGCGCAATTTGGAAAAGTCAAGAACTTGAGTAGTTTTCCTTTTTCAAAAAAACTCGCTCTAGTCACCAGTTTACGGCCAGAACCAACGAAAATTTTGAAAAAAAAACCCCGAAATTACGCGGAAGATTGACGAATGACTAATGATGAAACTGGAGATTTGCCTTGACTGGCTTGGAGTTCAATTCAGAGAAGTTTTGCGTGATTGCGCAAAAGTAAAAGAAAATTGCGCGAGCTGTTTTTCCACTTTAGGAAAACCCAGCGGTCGGGGCTTTTGACATGCTCAGATATATTACTACTGGCTTTGGTTTGATCAAAATCTACCGAATTTTGAGTTAATTTTAACCTAAATGGGACTCAAAGGAACTGACTGGAATACCCAGGGCATTCGCTCTCGATCAAAGAACGCGTATTTTCAATTCAAATTACTTGTATCCCTAAAAAAATCTTTTACAAGTTACTAGAAATTGTTCGAGATCATTCCAAGTCCAAGCGGAGAAGTAATTTTAGATTTACGCTCGAAAATAAATAGTTTTAAGTTCCAACAAAGAAAAGGGTTAAAGAAAGGAATAAAGAAAAGAAAACCTGTCCTGAAAGGAGTCCTGAAAAAAATGTTTTGCTGAAGCTCCATTCTAACAGTTTGAACTTCAAAAAACTTTAAACTCCTAAAATTTAAACACATAAAATAAATGAAATTTTACATCCGATTTAAAAAGTAACTCATGCATAATTTTGTGAATGAGTCAGATTATCACCTTCAACGTCAAAACCTGGAAAAATTAATTTTCTTTTGCAACGAATACTTTGTGAACAATCAATTGAACTAAATGCCGTGAAGGTAGTTAAACTTTCAAAATTCTGGTTTGCTTGTTCGCAAAAAAGCAATAACCTCATGAAAAACCAATAATCACTCCGAAAAAACACACTTCATTTTTGTTAGTTGCATAGGCAACCATTGAAATATCATTGCAAGGGGATTCCAGCTATTGAATGCTTGAGACTGAATTACGCAGAATTCAGGGGATAGTTTCCCAAAATTTTCAAAACCGAATGGTTAATTCGAACTTTGATGACTTTGATCTGAACAAATTTTCTGAATCATGTGAATATGACATTCGGTTCAATTTAATATAATGAATGCGACATTCCTTAATTCTATTTCACAAAAAAAAAAAAAACTCTCAAACATGTTTTCTGATTGTTTGCTAATTTTGCTTTTATTTCTTCCGTTTCCTTGTTTGGAAAAATCTGAAATTTTTACATTATATTAAAATTCCATTCATACTGAACATGGGCCACGATAATTGCAAATTTTATAATTTGTGATTTTAATTTGTGGCCATTGGTGACGGTTTCATGCATGTTTACTCCAAAAACAAAAATCGGGAGTACCAAAGTTCCCATGTGATTTCTATAGGGTTTGCTGGGATATCATCTTGCCAGGTCCAATCTAGGTTTGCAGATATTGTTTTTTAAACAAAAGAGGAAGAAAGAAATGTGAGGACTGAGATGATGAACAAGTGTTTGAACGAAAATACAAACTAATTTTTACCAGGATATTAGTCCTTTATTGGAAAGGACGCGAAAGAATTGGAGTAAAAGGGAATACTTTTATCCACGTACAAACTGCAACCCTCTTGGGCGGGTGTCTAAACTACAACGCGGTATAACGATGAGATGAAAAACAATTTTCGAGGAACTCAAGCTCAGGACGATATTAAATATGAGAAACATTCGGCGGTCTCGAAGTGAACTATGAATAATATGAATTGTGAATAGGAACGAATTATGAATAGGGACACAGCGTTTAACAAACTATATTGAGAGGCAAAGCCTGATTTCAGCGACAGAAAGCGCCAACCCGATACTGTAACCAAAAACCGAAGGACATGAACTCAGGATTAAGCGATTGAAGATACAGTTTGCGACATGCAAATCACATTTACTGGAATAATACATAGTTTGGCAGGATTATGGCAAGGCTGATAACAAAAGAAAGATTCTTGAGTTCACTCATGGCCGAAATATTCAAGTGTCCCTCGCCGTCATAGTACTAGGATCCAATGAATGAGAAACCAATCCACCTTACAATTCATCTCAGGATTTGTTGACTCCTGCAAACACTCATTTACAAACGACGAAATAAATTCAAGTTTTCCAACATGGTAGCTGATTTTTTGGATACTTGTTCCTGCAGACAAAACAAAATCCGCTCCGTATCAAAATATTGACCGAATTATTCAGCCATTCATTTCTTCTAGCATAATTTATGCAATTGTTCCAGCAATAACACCCAACACACTTTACCGATTCTCATTACGACAAAAAAAAAATTTGAGCAGTAAACATGAACATCGCCTGTCAACATAGAGGTGTGTCTGGTCCAACACGCATGGGAATTTGAAAAAAAAGCTTGGCCAGACATATGACAGGTACAGGAAGGTACTTAAGTGCCAGTTTTCAATCAATCTTTTTGTAATGGTTAAGTACGTGGATATGATTTGCCATTTCAACCTTGCGCTGCTCACCATCAGCGTTTTTACCTGTGAAAAAACGCGTGATTCGTTAATACCGGTATTTCAAATGAATCGAAAAGACGACTTGTAACGGCCCAAATGATGTATGGCACGTTAGGCACGTGGCATTAATGGGCATGTAGGAAATCGCGTTTGCAGAGTGTCAACGAACTGGATTAGTGTTGGGAAGGTCATAAAGATTGTTAATGTGGTGTTTGAGGTTAATAGACTTTGGGACGATTTGCGTTATTATGTGCGTTATCCGCGCAAGTAGTGTTCACCACCAATGAATTGATTGAAACACCCTTCTGAGACAAACAATGAGCCGCTGGACTGGACCTTGTTTTTCATTCAATTTAATCACGGGACTAAATGTTAATCGATTCGCGGAATATTCAATAAACATAAACAGGTAGTGCGAGCATACATGACCAGCAACTAAGAACATAACGAAGACGATAATGACTATCATATATTTGTTTTTTCAGATTTAACCGTCCAAGCAAAAAATGTTTTCTTCTACAAATACATCACGTGGAATGGAAGCGGAGTATTCAAATGGAGACTTTTTGCTCAGCTGAGGTTTTTGCGTAGAATTAAAAATGATTAATTCTTTGGAAACATAAATGAGTCAAGTATTATGATGGGATCAGCACTAGTGGTGTCTGGTCACGTGAAGGCTTGTTGTTTATTCATATGAATTCGCTAAACTCGAAAATCAACATTCTCAAAATTTTCGCACTGTCCCAAGAAGGAACCGGGTCTACGACTACATGCAAATTAATGGAAATCAGGATCCTCCTCAGTGTAAACAAGCACCGGAAATCTTGCAAATAACATTCTATAACGAATTCAAACCATATCGGACTAATCAATCAGTATCACTGTCACATGGCTTTACCCAAATCTTATCATTGATTATGAAAACACAACGAAGTAAACACAAAAACGATTCGGACATGATAGGAAAGTGCACAGACTAGCAAAATACAGGATTTTCCAATACACTAATTTACATGACTTTGATACTCGGATCATATAGAATCCAAGTGAATCCGCCTCTCGTTTTAAAACAGAACCGGCCACGAGAGTCTGTCTAAGGAAACTCGGGTCAGGAGATGTATTGATATACATCCTTAATTCGTTGAGCATGTTGCGGAATGTGCTTTGAATTTACTCCGGGAGCATTCAGTGCTGTCAAGGGGGGATGATGATAAATCACATCGTGTCGGAAAATGGACAAACGTAACAGTTTGCGTTGACAATATTCCAAAAGTGGATGATGGATAAATTGTGCTGGTTCGAACTGCTAACAAAGGTCAAAAGGTACATTGCAGGACGTGCCGCATGGTCAGCGTTGACCTTTTTTGGTTGAAGGGATATCAGTTTTGCGAGTCGCTTTGTTGACCCTTTTAAATGTGAAAATACGCATATCTAATAGTGAAAGGATTGGGGCGTAGCCAAATGTATGTTGGGTATGAATTACAACTATATTCAGTCAAAGCGTTTAAGTTGGCATGTAAATGAAGCAATTTTCATCCTTTGTGGTTAGAAGCTGGAAATTGGATAAACAAACAAGAACACGGTCGTGTGATACAAATAAACTGGGAATGCCACAAGACGAAAGCAATGCCAATCGAAATGGTGTATTAGCAAAAATAAAGAAGTTTTAGTGAAGGATTCACTCGGTAGTCAATTGGGGACTCTTGATGTGTTGAAATGTATTCAAAGGAGGAACAAAAACGCTACACCAATAATAATACGGATCCGAAGATCAAATTGTGCCTTTAGAGCTTTCTTTGGAGGGAAAAGTGGATATCCTGTAGGACGGGCTTCGGAATTAGTGCTTGATCTCCGCATAGGACGAGCGAGCTCTTTCCAAATCACTTTTTGCGTACCTGAATTTTATTGTATGTCCACACATATGCTCGTGGACAGCCAGTCCAACTTTTAATATTTCATTAACAATAGTGATAGTTATATTATACTTAAGATTTTTTTTTCTGAAGAGAATCGTTCAATCAGAACAAACCAATAAAATATGAATATTAAATTTTACATCTTCACACCAGTATCCTAACATTCTTGAGTATCTAAGGTGTCAGGTTAGAACAAGAAAAAATGTGAAAATCAGTGATTTTCCACATCAGAAAAAGCTATCAATAAGTATATCATCATAGAATGTTCAAGCGGAATGCAAGGAATCTTTATTTATTCAATTCTGCGCATGTAAGGACGATTTATTGAAAGGCGACTTAATCAATTATTTCCCAATAAATAAAAACCTGGAGGAAAATGGCTCAGTTGGAGCATAAAGCTCCGTTTTTTAGATTTTATTTTCTTTCTGAATTCATAGTTAGATACATGAAGCCTAAGAATAAATAGGTGGCCGTCAGAGGCAAGTGCTGGCTTTTAGGTTACAATGATCCTTAATATCAAGATCCGGGCGTCCACGTTGAAGGAAGATACGTTTACACGGTCAATACGTTAGAAAGTTATACAGACTTAAAACTGCGTAAGTTGTAATAATCGCAATGTGTCCTGCCGTCCTTAATACGCGATCGTATGTGAGTATCGCAAGAAGATTGCAACTTCGTGATCTCTTATACACATTTGCTTCCTAGGTTCGCACATACTCACATATTCAATTATTAAAATTGTGAAAAAATTAAATTGTAGCCTGTTAGTTACATTACAAGGACTCATCATTTCTGCCAGTTTCTTTATCATTATAAAACAGTCCAATGCATGTACATCTATATTCTATCAAACATTTAACAAAGTTTACTTGCTCTGTTGAATAAGTTTAACAACAAAACCACCACATACATAGACAGCCAACTTCTATAAATTTCCTCGATACATCCTTGATATGCACAATCTTATAGACTGAATTGAAACTAAGAAAACTCATCTAACTGAAAATTTGTTATTTCCAAATCGGAAAGTTCAAACTTTAACCGAATGACAACGTCGCACTCGTACTAGTCGTGGAAAAACTTTTCTCTTTATTACGCTACGAGTCCTCTGTTTATGATATCCTCAGAGCAGTACATGAATATCGATAACGACGACAAGGAAAAAAACAACAATGTCTGTATTAATTTCACTCCCCGGGCGTCTCGCCTAATGAAAAACAGATTGTCGCAAGGAAAATTCAACTGGAAAAGATAAACTATTACAAAGCAAAATTGCGAGCGACAATGAAGGATCAAATATGAGGATTATTCGTTGTTAAACTATGTTTGCTCTTTTGCTGGATATATTAATCTTGGTTTTGGAATAAAATTACATGGGAAGAGTTGTGACAAGAAATGTGAACGCAGACTAGGTTGAACGTTGAGACAATGGATTGCGGTGAACATTTCTAGGAAAAGAGAGAAAAATGTCATCATAAAATACCGCGAAAAATGTCTTACAAAAACTCATTGACTTGTCCTTTTCATATATTATGAAAATATGTAAAAATAATATTCAAAATATTGAACATAATGATAATGAAAAATTATTTAAAAATATTTTCATAGTGACTAATAACGCAGAAGCACCATTTTTGAAAGATTTAAGAAATACGATCCGGAGATTAACATGTGACTGTTTCAGAATAAAACTCAAAATAAACATAACTCACTGAAATCTTAGTTATTCTGACTAATCTATCCTAATTGAACAGAAGTTCTTTGTAGGTGTTTCGCATTGATTTATACCCATATATGCTGGTTTGCTTTTCTATTACTCAGAAATTGCCTACCTAGTAATTTTTTATCCTGATCCTTAGACTTGACCGATGCAAACCATTCCAGCAATCAATGAAAATACAAGGTGTCTCAAAAGAAATTTTATGTTTAGTCGATCGATTAAAAAAAAAATTAAGCCGTATATCGAAAAAAATGTTTATTAATTATTAAAATACACTTTTTGGGGATTTATTTCTTAAAAATAATATCGTCTTAATGTAGACCCTCGCATTCTCGGCACTCATTTAATTGAACAGTAAAATTAGTTATGACGTCTGGGCAAGTGGACTCAGGGATGGCTGCCATTTCGTGACGGATATTTTCTTTCAAATGCGCCAGTGAAGTCGGTTTATTGGCGTAAACCTTAGATTTAAGATAACCCCATAGGAAAAAATCTATATAGGTTAAATCTGGACAGCGTGGAGGCCAATTAATTCACCTCTCCGGAAGATCAGTTTGCCTGAGAAAATTTCACGAACACGTGGCAGAGACATATTGGACGTGTGTGAGGTTGCTTCGTTCTGTTGGAACCATGTTCTTTGGTTATAGCTAGGAAAGTTTTGCAGTTCAGGTACCAAGAAGTTGTCTAACATCTCCACATAACGCTCTGAATTCACTGTAATTGCACGCCCCCTTCCGTCTTCAAAAAAGTAAGGGCCGATAATTCCTCGCGCCGATATCACAGCCCATACGGTCACTTTAGTCGAATGTAGGGGTTTCTGATGTTTGCGTTTCGGATTCGTTGCACTCCAGTAGCGGCAGTTCTGCTTATTTACGTGGCCATTAAGATGAATATGAGCTTCATCCGAAAACAAAATGTTGGTAAACGTTGAAAATCGCTCAACCACCTGATTTACGAAATTAAGCCTCTGACTGGCATCTTGGGACTTTAATTTTTGCACCAATTGAATTTCGTAGGGGTGTAGCTTTAGGTATTTGTGCATAATGCGATTTAATGATGATATATGCACATTTAAAGCACTTGCGCGCTTCCGAATTGAAAGGTTCGGGTCGTTACGAACAGATTGATTAACATTCTCCACGTTTTGTACCGTTCTTGATGACCTAGGTCACCCGGATTTTGATTTCTCGAGCGTTGTACGTCTTTTCAAACTTTTTAACCCAATGTCGAATAAGAGGAATGCTTGGCGCATCATTTAAGTGGCGAAAACCTCGAATACTGCAGAATTTTCTATGCGCTACAGTTGCCGAATCGCCATTTTTGTAAAACTCTCGCACGCACGACGCGCGGTCTACTTCCGAGAAACGCTCCATAGCGACTGAATTCCCAAGTGCCAGGCTACCGATTGACACAACCCACGCGCCCCTCGGATACGTTGCGTTCACGCAGTAAGCTAAATAAATATAAAATTACTCTTGAGACACCTTGTATCTTAGATCAAATTTTCCGTGGAGGAGTACTTGGAACCTTCTTTGCTTTTCAATATAATGCGCATCCCTGAAACTTGTTCCATACTTTAAATTTGGATCCTTGCGTAGGATCTCGCATTACAAAATTCATTATTTTGTTATTAATGATTAAGCTACTTGAATATGGGTATCGAGAAATGAAATGCGTTGCATTGTCTAAGTTTTATTTCAATTATTTTTGGTAGATGTAGTTTGATTAATTGTAACGAAAATATATAAAATGAATATCAAAGTAAATTAATTAATAAACATTGAAGATTGACCGCCTTTATGGCCACAAAGCAGACTTAAGTCCTGGTGAAAGAATTAAGAGGGTCAAGAAAACTTATCGATCATAATTATTTTTGGTTTATCTATACTATTATTAAGATAAGTGTCATTATAGTAAGTAGTTAATGCAACAGATGTAACAGATGAAAATGCAGTAGACATAGAACACTATTTTTTCAGGTCTCATGTCAATATTTTAGAAGACATGATTTGAATATTTCTTTTTGAGTCCTCAAACGTC
Source organism: Stratiomys singularior (assembly GCA_954870665.1). Taxonomy (NCBI): domain Eukaryota; kingdom Metazoa; phylum Arthropoda; class Insecta; order Diptera; family Stratiomyidae; genus Stratiomys; species Stratiomys singularior. Next base: position 8,152,170 of record OX940877.1, read on the forward strand.
ACCATAAATAGTTGATGATTGATTCTTTGATTATGAATCAATCTAAATTTAAAATGAAAAATTGAAATCGTCAGTCGCGCAAAAAAAAAACCGACTCCTACCCACCCGTTTGCTAAAATATAAAACCTAAAATCTCGCTTCATTCTCTAAAGCTCCTTGAAACCAATTCAATCTGAAAGCCATAATCCTCGAAAGCAATCTTACCTCTGCAATCCATGCAAACGCTGTCTTTAGTGTAATGTATATTAAACCTTTACTGTCTCGACGCTGCTTCTGCATTCCACGTCCTCATTTCATTCGCGCGCGCGATGATAAAATGATTTTTATCTTGTTTTATGCATTAAAATAATTTTCCACATTCATCGTCACTTTTCAATTGAAATAGAACGCAACGAACCAAATTGAAAATTGTCTGTTGCGACGATAAATGATAAGATGGTGGAGATGAAAATGATGAAAAGGATATGCAGTAAAATAATCGAGCAGGGAGGTTTATTTCTTTGATTATGGCATATTTGAGAGGAAATGAATCGTTTTTATCGCAATCGATTTGTTATGCAGTAGGATGGTATGACATTAGCTAATGAATGGGGGGTGGGGGAGAATGCTTTTTAGAACGACATTAAACTGAGAAACTGAAAATGATATTAGCGATCGTTATGTCTGTTATTTGTGACCACTTGATCATTTTGCATAACAGTTCGTCTGGTTTCAGTGCTGGCTCTCAGACAAGGAAGGACCTCAGCTTTATGGTCGCTAGGTTCGGTAATTCTGTTCGTGATCCAGTGCAAGCACTTTAAGGCAGTTGTGAGTTAGGATCAGAAAATTCAAAAGAGAACTCAATCAAATAATGCAGCTGTGCTTACATCTTTGTCAACTCCCTTAAGGATAATTGAAAACAAGTAATAATGCTGCTCCTACTGCGAAGATAATGCGATCCTGGACATGCCAGTTGGAGGAAACTGGGAGCACACTTAGAATAGGGGCACATGGCTGACGAAGATTCATCAGAACACCTGAAAATGTGAAGCTAGTGACAGCAGCAGTCAAGCAATCGCCAAGTCGTTCTGCTTGAAGGTACGCTATTGTGTCGGATGTTCCAGACCACAGATTGCGGAGGAATCCGCATTTAGTTGTGGATTCTTAACCCTTCGGAATAATGATGTTGCGAAAATTGAACCCAGTAGCATTCGCCAACTGCCAAAATTTGTGTGAGGAAATCCTCATTTTCAGGATTAAGCGAAAAATTCCAACCGATTGCAGCTTGTACGAGTTCTTTCTTTGGGAGTTTCTTAAGCAAAAAGTGTTCATCGAATCGAAAAGAATCGAAATCTGTTCAGGGAGTGTTAAATGTTTTAACATCTGCAAAAAACCTTATCGAAGATTGAAGATACATAGAACCTCAACCTTTATTAAAAAGGGATTATATAAGAACAATTATAAAATTTTGCTTGTAATGTCCTATCTTCAGTCATGGGGGAAAAACATTATCAAACGCAGAAGCTCTCAACTCGGGAAAGCCAAATAATTCAAAAACCGATCTGGTACGACCAAGCAAAACGAAATTTGTCAAATTTTGTACATTGTACAATGAAACGTACATTGTACATTTCAACTTCACTTTCAATACGTTAAGAGAAACGTTGACAGCGTGGACATGAGTCCAAGCATGTTATGACCAAGCTATAACTTTTTTGTACCGAATGTCAAATCAAACCCGAATAGCCAAGTACGTTTTCTATTCTGATTTTTTCAGGGCTCTATAAAGCCTTGATTTCCAAACTTAATGAAATCCAATGTCGAACTGCTGGTTGCTACTATGAAAATAAATGCAAAAAAATGTAATTGGTTGATCAGGAAAAATCAAAAAATTCTCCAAATCAAGATTCAAATTTTACTTTTTGGACCCATAAAATTTTGTAGACTACCGACAAAAGGATAACATAGCAGAACGTTCTTGATTTCTATCCATTTTATTCTTCATATAGCGCTTCCATACCATTCGACTCGCCTCATCATTGTCCTTAACTTACTTGGAAGCTAAATATTCAGCTTCCATTTATAGATGCAAACATGCAGATTTTTTTTTTGTTTCATTTAAAGGATATTGATGACCTGGCACTTTACCGAATGATTCATGAAAAATTCATTTCTATGCAGCTGATGATGTAGCGTAGCGAATTACTGGGAAATAAAATGTAGGACTGAAAAAAAATTATATGCATGGAACTGACCAGTTTTCAAATTTAAAAATCTAGTTCGGGATTCATGAGATTTTCTCGTTATCTATTAATTTTTAACATTTCTGCTCGGATGGCTATTGAATATTCATAGAATATTTCGTGGTGATTTAATATTTAATTAATGTTTCGTGGACCGTTAGCAATTGTTCAGATTGAATATCCTTTGAATAATTATTAGTACGATAATTAAGGTTTGCTTTTGTCCTACATTCAGAATCATTCTGTTCTATTCCGTGTTAAGATATCCTCATTTTTTCCATGTCGAATGGTGAAAGTTTAAAATTTTTTTTAATTAAAAGAGTCCTTTGACGGAATTCACCATGTTCTTTAATATCATATTCAGCGCATTTATTCATTTAATTAGCATAAGCATTTTAATCGCCATTCGAAGCCCATTTTGATGAATAAATCATTTTTGCATATGGGATCCGTTAAGGCATAAAGTAAAAATTAATTGCATATTTCGCTTGCTGGACGCTTAGGGATTATGAAACCACCAATTAAACGTATATCAATGTCAAGGACCATTTATTTTGCCAATTCGCACATGAAACTGTAATTAATTTACATTTCGCAATTTATGCTGTGGAAACATAAACAAATCATCCCCAATAAATAATCCTTAATTCCGTTGCATGTTAATAACAAATTTTACTTTCCCACAAAATCCGTGTAGCGGTGAATGTTTTGCATAATTCCAGAACACACTGAAAACATTACGCATGAACGGAAAATATAGAGCCATAATAACCCTTTTTTTGATTGACTTATCAAAATTGTTGGTACCAATGCAGAAATCCTGTATTAGCATATTGTCAAACAAATGTGCATATCATCTTCGCATGTATATCACACACATGTCCGCCGATCTATTCGCACCGAATGCAAATATGTGGCAAGCCATGTGTAATTTTAATAGTAATTTAAATTTAATCATACGAACATCGACTAACTGCATTTGTAATACAATTTTGCCGAAGGTGCTTAATGTAAATATTTCATTGAATATCCTAGATTAATTGAATGTTTAAGGGTATGTGGACTGCTGTTTTGCAGCAGTAAATTTCTTCCTTGGAATGGTATTCAGCATGATCCTGTAAGTGCATCATTGAAACTTCTAAAAAAGTAAAAATTGGAATCCAGGAACGGTCCTTATTTCTTTATACTGAGCACTGCGTTTCACTCCCCATTTTCACAAGCACAAAAGGTGTTTGTGATTCATATGTTTTGATTAATTGCACCAAGTAGCACTCAACCCTCACTGTATGTATCAATTTGTTAGTTCCTGACTTGATTCAACTGGGATTAAATCGAGTATGTCCTATTTATCGCCCTCAAAAATTTTGAAATACCATTTTTCTCGTTTTGAATCTTGTAAAATTGCGTTTGCGCTGAAGTGACTTGCACGGTCAGTGTAATTTTTTTTTTTTGGTTTTATCATGTTATTAGGTCTTGAATTATTCCTGGGTATAGAAAATATTATCCCCAACCTTTCAAATCGTTTTGGGTACCAGTCTCTTCAATTTCCACTCATTCTCAGATGAGTTTTTCCATTGAATATATTGTGGGAACCATTGAAATCGAATCCAATCATTTGGAAATCCAAATATTCCTCAAAAAACAAATTACGTCTTGGACTCGTTCAAACTACGTATCTACTTTTATCAAACTTTCCGTGACTACTCGTTCGGATTGTATCATATCAAAGATATTTCACATGCGTTCCTTTCATTTTAAGGCCATTTACCTGTTCTTATGCAAATGCAAAATGGCAAATTGCGTGTACAGAATGTTCTATTTATAATGTATTCATTGCTTCACATATTAATACATATCCATCCACGTCTATTTGCCCGAACCAAAGTACAGATATCCTGTTTTATTCCGCAATCATAACACGCGTGTAGAATGTCAGTAGGTGCAAGGAAGACGCGACATAGCACGATTATGTTAGCATGCTGGTTGCGAATAAGCTGCGATATTACATTCTCAAAGCGCATACATATTATAATTGGAGACGTTTTCATTACCTATGCATGTGTAGCACGTGTATATGTATTTATAATATGAATCTGCAGGATCACACATGGTGCGAATACGAGTGTGGTGACGAGAGAAGAAGCAAAGGTCCAAAGTTGAAATAAGTCCAAAGATGGACTCATGTGTTGACATATGCAATCGGCCCGTAACAATTTGTTCATGTGTGAAAAATTAATGAGCTGCAATTTTATTTTTAATCGATTTTCCACACGAGATTTTCAAAACCATTTGATTTCCAAACTATCTTTCTTTGCAGGAGTTTATCGCGTGCTTTTTGTTTATTTCACTACATAAGACTCACTGAAACCATTAACGATTTGTATTTGTGCTCTTTAACTGAACAGTTTGAAATGATTGACGAATGTCCTTGTACTCAAAGCAATTATATTTCTTTACTTATAGTTCTATTCATAAATCAAGGATGGTAGGACTTATCTTTAATGGCAAAAACGACCGCTTGAGTCACCTGCGGTCGAGCTGCCCCGAGAACGATTGGATGAGAGAGCTGTTGAGGGGCGACCTCATAAGGTCAACGAAACCGCTTGTACATGTATTTCAATATTTTATCTTGGGATGTAAACTGACTCTAGATATGTCAAAGTGTCATCAATTTTTCTTCAACTCGAAAGAGATTTAGCTATTGGTTTGTTAGCAGTGGTTGGTTCCATTCTGCAACTCCAATTATAAATTGATGTCATCCTCTGTTCTGAAGAATCTGATCATCCAAGAAATTTTGGAGCTTTAAGAACGTTAAACATATAAAAAGGATAGAAGTTGACAATGCCCGCGAAATGTTCAACATAGATAGTGTCTAGTTTTCGTTACCCGACTTGAGCTTGTGCTACATAAGTGCAGAAGAAGAGTAAACTAGTTTTCGATTCATTTACTCCTTTGCAATTTTGAAAAAAAATTTTTTTTTTGAACATATTACCATATTGACTTTGTATCAAGAAAATAAAGTGAAAAAACTGCTTTCCTTCCGACTCCCAGCGCTCTTCCAATCCTTTTTGCGGTACGCTAAAAAAAGAAGAATTTTATGTTGAATCCTGCCTGGTCAGCAAGCAAGACCGATATCTTTCCTATGTTTGATTTTATTTCCGGAAATGCAGAACTGTCTACGCAAAACCACTGCCAATACAGGTCAACTCCTTCCGAACGTGTCCCAAAGGTTTAGAAGCATCAGCTATGCAAATCATTGGTAGGAACTCTACTTGTTGAAAAAATCGCATAACTTTTTATCTACTTTACATGATTGTTTGCTCTCCGATATCATGCAATCATCTCGAATTGTCAGTGCGTATGCCAAGAAGTTACTGGTGTAATCAAAACATTCAGTATAGTGCAGACATTGACCGTCTGCATTAGACAGACATTGACCGTTTGCCCGAAAAATCGAACGAGTTGAACTCGTCAAACTTCAGCAAAGATTTCCAAATTGTAATCCTTACCAAATCCTCTTGCCTGATCTGGACAGCAAGTGAATGGCGAAATACTACTAAAGGCTCAGTTTAGAGGATCATGAATAATTTTCCTAACTTACTAACTTCAATGCTGATATGTTTATTTCGACCACATTCAGTTCCGGGTTTCAAAACGTCTTTCTGCGCTCGAAAAACCATGTTTATTGGTTTTTCACGTGCTTAGTATCTCCATTCTCGTTTGGGCACATACCTTTATCCTCGCTAAACCCCACAGTGCAAAGTTGTCGCTATGAATAGAACAACTTTAGCTCAGTATTCACAGATTAAAATAAAACTCAAATATAAGACCAATAAAAAATAAGAAAAACATTCTGATTCAGTCAGAGCACATAATTTGCTAATTGTATATAATTTGAATTTCAAATCATCTGATTTAATTTGTATTTTAATCCAAGAAAAAAAACCACAATTTTTTTCTGTTTAACGTTATTTTCTTTAATTTAATAACAATTACACAGCGCTGAATGTCATCTGCTCAATTTATTTATACTAATGTGGGCAAGAACTTCTTAGGTTGGATCGTTACATGACAATATAGTGTCAATTTAGTCGTTTATATAGAATTTTACATTAGAAATGCATTGGACCTTTTGATCTAATGAATCAGCTAATAGAGCCGATTACGTAGTTATGAATAAAGTCAATTTGAATATTGAAAAAAATTGAATTGAACTTTGCTGAATTATTTTCAAACTTGTCAGAAATTTTGATCAAATATTTAACATGGATCTTGTTAGCAGGATCATCTTTGCCGACTTTAAAACCTGCTGTTTCTATCCAAAATATTATTCGGAATTACTACGAATAAGTAAAGCAACTTATTCGGTCGATTAGTATCATTTATCCCATGTTAGCCCATGTTAACAACCCATATATCAATTCGATTTCCTTGGATATCAACTTTACAAAAATCAAAGGGCAAACCACATAACGACAGTAGCCAAAGAAGGCGAGAGGAAGCAAATCAAGGGGCTCTCCAAAAATCACGGCCCCCTGCGCAAAAAGGATCCCTATCAGCTGTTGCAAGAGAGTGACCTATAAAGCCTGTCGTTTACATAAGATCGTCTTTCCATATCAAGACACTTAAAACTGATGAACTCAGAGTCAAAACCATGCAACGAAGATTGGAAAATTGCTGCATCTCGTATGTGAACAATACAAGGATTCAGGCGGAAAACGACAAAAAAAAACAACAATAAAACAACAATAATTGGATATCCTCTGATGTCTCTCCACATATGCATTGCTGAACGCCAGAACAGATAATAAATTGGACGAATCCTGAAGTCGTCGGTAACTTATAGCCTGACAGAGTTCAGATGTGGAATCATCGGTCCAGAGAGTCCGATGCTGCTGCGGACAGTCTCATAGTTAGCTTCGCTTATAGCTGATGCGAAACTTTCCTTGAAAAGAGTAGATTCTATTCGGTTGTTGAAAAAACTTCTTTATGATAGTGATCACAGCTTTTGGAATGTAAGTCCATTACCTTCGGGACGAGATTTTCCTTCCGCTGGCGCAAGCTGGAGCTCACAGGTAGAATGTTATCAAAACCGGTTGGAAGAAGTGTATTAAAAACTGTGGGAGGCCGTACCTAAACGATCGGTCGATTTCAGATAAAAGCTCAAACAACATTTGGCCAAACGATACACATCAGACTGTAGACGAGACAGAAAACTATCTGTCATTTTAAGAATAATGGACACGATGAAACGGATGGTATGAAACATCAAACTTCGGAATAATATGAAAATTATGAGGCCGTATCCATAGAATTGCTCCAAATGTAGAAAAGCTGCCTCTTAATGCGTATCATGGCATCAGTAATTTGGGGACGTCTAGACCTTTCATTTGTTCAATTCAAAGTCCTTGATCTTCTAAAAATTTCAAGAGTTCCTGTTATTTTTGCTAGAACGATTTCAATTTCAAAAGAAAAAACTCTGAAGAAATATGTTTAGAGATAATATAAAATGAACGGACAATTTAAACAAATAAAAACTTCGTTCAGAGAAGGATGAACTTCCTTCGATTTCGGCTTTAGCAAACCGCTAGAAAGTCAGAGAGAAGTCAAGAGACAATGATCAGATAATTCTGGGTAAAGACCCTTACCAGAACTAAATATAACATAACTGCATATTTCAGAAATAATCTCACATATCTGTGCTGACTCGCAATGTCCTGAGCAAAGAAGGAGACATCCACTTCTTCGGGGCCGCGTCGGGGATTGGTTCGAACGCAATGATGCCCGACAAACGAGTGATGAGTGATTGTACTCAAAAGCAGGATGTTTTTGGACTGTATATCAAATCAATTCATCAGCAAAACATTGATCGTGGCTCCAGAAAAACGCCTGGAGTTATGGGATGGAAAGTCGGTAAATTCAAACCTGATTGTAACACCATTCCTTTTTGATGAAACACAGTGATCCAGCTCGTTACCAGATGGTCTTTTTGTTGACTATTATATCTGAAATGACCATCACATTGTAACCGGTAAACGGCAAATGAACTTTTGGGCTAGATGGCATATATGATTGACATATGGTTGCCCGATATCGTCTTATCAAAGAGAACAGCCGGGAATCTTAAAAAAACACACACTGCCAGTATTGTCTCAGCATCAACTTCATCCTCTTGAAGCACTTTATCTCGATTCATTGTTGATTTCAGTAATAGTAATAGTTGTAAATCATGTATACAGCAGGCTTTATAGACATGGTAAACATTACCTTTATCTCAACTGATATTTACTCTCTATATCCGCCATGTCTTGCTGATTTTTGAGAGATGAATTCGGTTTCATCCAACTATCTCCAGCTCGTTCTTAAAGGTGAGCGGAAACGGTAAGGTTGTCGGGAAGAAGGACTTCCAAAAAATACACACTATTTTCGAAATTTGAATTATGATGACCCTACAGGCATTGTAACTAAATTTAAAATCGTCTTAAACATTGATTCAAAAGTAAGTGGACATGTATTGAATAATTTGTAACAAAACGAAGTGAATACGGTAGAAACCAATGACTAATACTGCAACAAATCAATTTCAGGAAAGAGCCTTAAAAAAACCATATAAAACTAACAGCATCGAATAATTTAACTTTAGAGCTCGCTTAAAGTGTTGTGATGCATAAATCACATGTGCAAAACTTTTAACCTTCATTTATTCCACCTACACATCATCGAATCCAGTTATCACGTAATTTATAACACTCCTTCAAACAGCCTTAAGGAATAAATTTTTATTACTTTCGTTGGGTGCTTGTGAATATTTCATTCGAATGCATAAAATTAAGTTGCAGAACATACATTAAATTTATTTCAAGCGAAATGTGAGTGAATAAATTTTGTATCTAAAAATAATACAAAACGTTATTAACAATTATTTTCTTTTATCACATTTTGTCCGCTTGAATTTTCTCTAGCCAGAATTTCAAGTTAGTAAAAACAAAACTTCAATACAAATAAAGTTAGCCAAGTCATTTCCGAATAGTAGTAGCCAAGTGAATACGTTTTTTTTTTCGAAATCGCTTTCGATCCATTAAATTACATGACATTGCTATTGTAAACGAATTTAGGCGATAAATTGGGTAATTAGTTCCAGTTTTCATTCCAGTAGAATTTACATGTGTGTTAAGGCTATTGAAATTATTTAAATAATTTAAACACAATATTTTGTCACTTGCTATTAAACTATAAATTAGAAAGAATACGTTTCAATTTCGTGATTTGAAGTTATACACCTAAAAATTTTTGAAAATAAACTATTAGAAGGATATATTTAACTTGAATTGAAGATGAGTGCAACACATAGTAAATTCAGCGACTGATTCCTGAATACATCGCAGATATATATCCTGGCCATTTACGTTGCATGAACATCACGTAGTAATATCATAGTACTATGTTATCACGACCTAATAGTAACTCGATGATGATCGTGAATAATTTATTCAGAATTTTCCGTAGTTGAGACGAAAAGTTATGTCAACTCTGCCTGCTTTTAAGTATCCTTTAATGTCATTCTTTGCACTTGCCTTCAAAACAGCAGGTCTTTCGATCAAATGCCACAGTAGGCCAAAGTGATTCGTAGATGTGTTATTCTGGTTGCGGCCTGCCAATGTATCTAAATCTGGAAGGTGCCTGTCGGATAAGAAACAAAATCAGGCGTGGTACTGACCAAAACTCCCTTTCTTGACAGATAATCATTTGGCAATTTGATAATCATTTGGCGAACAAAAGTAGTGTTGTCTGGTATATTGCAAGTACCTCCAACAAATCTTATGACCACTGCTTCCAGACACTGCTGGTACAACATTTATTATAATTCACAATCTCACATTCATTAATTTGAGATTTTTGGATCCTTTTTTTAAATCTGTATTTCCAGAGAATACCCTTTCAGCACAGATTGATTGATTGTAAAAAAACACAACATTTCTGTGATTTGGGTTGTTCAATCAAGTACAATAAAAATTTCAATAGTACGAAGTTTTCTTTCATTGAAGTCCTTTCTGTCTCGGAATTTCAAGCTTCCGAGTGCGTCACCAATACATGGTTTTAAAAGTGCCAAACCAATTATCTTTGCAAATTTTTAACTTTGCCATGACGACTTACGTTCTCTACGTAATCCAGTGACTTATCCTTTCAAAAGAGAGTATCGGCTCGATACTACTAACGATTCATACAAATATGCAATAATTTCAGCTTTACTTTGTACTTGTCATTCGATTCTGCTAAACACATATCAAAACATATTGAGTCAAAGAACAAATACAGCAAGAACGATTTACCACGCATATCATCATCAGTGCATGTGTATTGAATTACCGATGAAATAGTTCATATGTTGTATCTTATTTCATATGAAACGTATGCGGAAGCAAATGTATCATGCAATGATTGGTGACAATTTTGTGCTATTTTTGGAAGGAGCTTGATTTGTGATATATCAGAGAAAATTCATCTTTATTGATGTTAATTTCATTTATATTACTTATGTTTGAGATGAACTACTTTGAAGCTGAAGAAAAAGAATGTCACACTTGATGCTAATTGAAAGGTAAATGTGAATAAAATCTGTTAATTTGGGACAAGACGATGGTTTACAGTCGGAATAGTTGATATACTGAATTCCATTTATTTGTAAACAAAATAAAACTTGGAATTCCAAGATATTATTTGAATTCCGCATTTTAACTCTTTCAAAGTCCAACAGTCCCAATTTATCATTCTATCTACAATAATCGACTATATCCTTGCTTTGTTACCAAAGAGCCAGGACTTTAGCTCTAGTAAGGCTGCAAGAAGACACTTTAACAAAGAATAGATCCCTTGCGTAGCACCACTCATTGTCGTAGACGCATTGATAGAGTCGAAATTTACAGTTAAGAACAGAGTTTTCTGATAGACTCTAAGCTGAGATCCTCAGAGCAATTCTCGATAACGTCTGATAAGGGCGCAGCGGAGGTTAGTTAGTCGACCAATCACTACAATGTTGGGGGCCAAGTCCAACAAAAAGGTGATTTCTGAGCAGTATCGTAAAATCTCAAGATCATAATGTATAAAAGTGCTTAGACTTTGGCGGAGAATTACAAAAAAATATACGCAATACAAGAAAGGAAGACGTACTCCGATGGGTCTTTGCAAATGCGAGTTTGTAAGTTAGATAATATCGATGAGAAGACAGGTCGCGGCAACTTAATTTCGGAGCTGAAATCGAGGAATAATTTGTTCAAGTTAAAAATAAATGTGAGTCCTTGTTTATGAATTCGAAATCCAAGAGAATGTTAATGCATATCTTTCAAATCCTTCGTATTTTGGTTCTATCTCTTACCAGTTTTGCTTACAAACATAAATGCATCCGTGAAACCGGAATTGAATACCATTAGATTGAGAGTTTGTTCGAAGACTTATGTCGTGAAATTCTCAACAAGGAGCTGGCCTGAAAACCGGCGCAAATGCAAGGACGAGATTCACTGTGAATTGTATCCGTACATTGGACAGTCTTTAACTCAGCAACCTTCTTGATAGTGAAGGAAACTGAATATCCATTGCCCTCCTTGCCAGAGAATGTAAAATAATCTACCTCACCCTAAGGATAATAGAACAACCAAAGCCCCACAATCTAGATGAATAGCAATGATCTTGGAGCGAGTTTCAAGGATGGGTCAACAATCTGCCACCTGGGCTTAGTCAAAAGTTTGGTAGTTTTGAGTTGCGCATGACGCAACAAAGTGGTGGACACATTTTTTTCACTCTTACTTACATGAAACCGGTAGATCATGGTATTTAGCTTGCATATCATGCATTGTAGAAAAGATTCACGCTTGTCCCACTTTCGTTTCATGCAGAAGATTGGAAATTAAAGCTTTTCAATTACTTTTAAAATGCGTAAAGAAAACTCACTAACACGAAAAAAATTCAACAACACAAAAATACTTAACAAAACATAGGGATTCAGTTTTTTTTAGATAAGGATGCATGTTATGTCTTGAACGCAGTTTTTGTTATCCACAGTGAATTTGAGGTTAAAAGGGATCTTAAAGTTAACATAGAATGCTCTGATATGCATTGCATACTCATAATTTGGGACTCATTTAAACTTGATGCTTCCGAACTACTTCGAACTTTTTTTTCCAGGTTTAATCTTTTCGTGAGGCTTGACAAGGCGCAATGTATTTAAATTAAATTCTTAACAAAGATGCGTTTTGCCAATTCAAATCAATCACAGAGAGAGAACGCAGTATAAACCTAAATGGCGTACTCTGCAAATATTTATTCTGAATTCTACTACTAAAATAATGGTTGCATTTGATTAATTGCGGAAAACGAGTCATTTGCCGAAGAACTATCAACATTCCTTCTGTTGTTTCTTTATCCTCCAATATTTTTGATAAATTAATTCATTTAAATTAACACAGTGGATGCTGAATAGTTTTCTATTATTTTGCATCCATTTGGAAGGTAAATTTACCAGCCGTGAAATCATCGGCTAAATTCAATTTACAATTCAAATGCAACAACACTAAAGGTTTTAATCTCGTTAGTTCTAATGAGTAGACACAAAGTCCTTCCACTAGAGACCTGAATTGATTCGTTGAGTTTATACAAGCGTCTTCGTAGAGCAGATTAATTTTGAGGTATTTTTCCATTCTAATTATAGAGTTGGCAAGTTTCGAAAATGGAATTTCAATGCATTTTTCGTCTTCGACTTCCAGCAGCACGAGTTTGTCTGCAAATTATACAGACGCAAACAACATAATAATGAAGAAATTCTAGTCAATGTTGAGTAATCCTATATTAATTTGACTGTTGGAGGTGTCCTATCATGTTTTTTTTTTCTTAATGGCGTCACCACTGAACACGATGAATGTTAAACACCCAACACCGCTGGAAAGTGAACATGGTAAGAGATACAATCTCACCAGAAAGGTATTAACCAAAGTTTTCCTTCTCTTCAATTCGCCTCATGCTTAATGATAAAAGCAAGTAAAGGATTGAGTCTTGTGCTGAGGTAAAATTGATATTCCAGATATTTACAAGAGATTTTCAATCATCAATCAAGTTTGAATGATTTATCATTCTTGACTGAAACTGAAAATTTGCATCAGGAATGAGGATAACGAAATAATCAAAAATGTTGTTCAACGACAACAGCTACCATCCGCTGTAGTATTTTCGTGCTCCATGACATCAGAACAAGAGAACAATACCTGATCATTCTTGACTTAGTTATAGTTTCGGTTACTGGGCATACATTTTATGCTTGATCATTTCTAGTTTCAAAAAGTTTATAAGCCAGAAGTATTTAAGTTGTGGTTAGGGCGAAATGGACTGAATTTTTTAGTAGTGGTAAGTGGATTTCTTGGTATTACGTGCAAGTTGCTACGTTTTAGTGAATGGAAAATTCCAAAGCGATGCAATTTGGTTGATCTTTCAATAGGGACGTGTTTTGTAGCTAACGTAAAATTTAAATGCTGAATGTAATGGTTCAAACAGGCTACTGCTTAATGTAAATAAGAACGTACATCCTTCTGGAGATCCGTCTGAGAATTGTGCAAAGTCACATCGATTGCTTCTGATGCCAGAAATCGCCAATGAAAACCACATTACTATTTTATTTGTATCGTCCACTGACATTGTAATTGTTTAACTCTAGTGTCGGATTGAATTATTGTCATAATTGCGCTTTCCTCCGCAATGATGTTCACATATGGTTCACGTTTTAGCTATGCTATAGGACTGTCATTACAGCGACACGTATTTCCAGCAATGCAAAAAACCAAATGCTAGCTTTCAAGTTACGATTAGGCTCTCTGGAACGAGCTTCAGCTACTTAAACCATCTTCAGTATGGAGGAACGAAGTTGATAGAGTAAAAATTTAATACGTTAATTAATTATATTGATATTAATTATATTGTTTGTGTTTTATTCAAATCATTTCATCATCTAAGTCTGCTTCGATGCTTTTTCGTTTTTTTTTTGTTTGAATAGTTGGGTCAGAAAAAGGATTGTCTGAACGTCATCGATTGCCAATTTGGCTGGAACCCATTTGACAAATTTTCGCCGAATAACTCTAACAGAATAAAAATTTATGTCACTTGTTGAGGTGGCCAATATTTCCTCAGAGCCTATCTTGGTTCACTAGTTCTATTTAGAAAGTTGAAATACTTAAATCTCCTGACAGACTTGCAGCGTTTCACGTGATACAATATTGAAGTACTGACGGTGCAGAGTATTACATTAATGTAAACGTGTGTCAGCTCATGTTTATGCAGCCAACGTTGCACCATTTTATTCTGATTAATTCAATTTTTCCCACAACCGGCTCAGCTGGTAGTCTGCGAATGCATTACAAGCCAAATTTTATTGTTTCCACGAGTAATCACAGTCTGCCAATCTTCCTCGTAGGACCACTGACACACTTCCTTGTGAATAATCTCCAAATAATATCAAAATGAATCATAAAGCTCATAGAATAAATCTTTTAAATCATTGCACACTTGCATTTTTGCTATTATCTCCTTATCGCTTAGCATTCCATTATCTCGCTACCTAGATTTTATGTAGTATTCCAGTGACAGTAAATCTCATACGTAAAACCATATCAACGTTTTATGTTATAAATAAAATTCCTTTTATTTGAATTTCACCGTACAGTGTGTAGTATGATATTGTTGAAAACAATAGTATCACTAAATACGTAACGACCTAGCCCAAGATATGCATTTGTATTTATGATGGTTGGAAAATTTACAAATGGAAAATTCCTCGGTGAAAGTTTATCTCGTTGAGTCAAGTGATCCATCTGCAGTAGTGCATTGCAAAGGAAAAAAACGAGCAAAAGAAAATTCAATGATGCTAACTGTGTGTGCAATAAGTGTTAGTTGTAATGGTTAATAGGGGAGGGAAAAGCTGTTGCTTTTATAACACCTGCAAAACAAGGAAAAGTCGTTGCGCTAGAAAGGAAATTGTCAGGTGAAATTTCACATGTTGTGTACCTGTTTATCATATGAAATGCTGGTTTTGTTTTTTTAATGGAAATATTAATGCAACAAAGATAGTTTTATAGAATTCATTTGTTTGATAAAATTACGCTTATGCATAAATCTCTATTCCAAATGCTACTGATGCAGAGTAGTCTTTGCTTCATATCAGATAGTGCAAACATTCTACCAATACCACAATGGTAACCTGTTCTGCTAAAGATCATCTATACTAATTTATTACTTCTAACGAGTAAACCTACTTTATACACATATGCCATAGTTTTATATATCGGATTATCATTCGACAATCGAAGCATGTGTCAGTTCAAGAACTAAAATATTTACATACATCATAGGGGTTACCGTTCGAAAGGATGCAAGCAGTGTGTAATTAATTTGACAACCTCCAGTTTTATCCGGTTCTCATTAAAAACATAATACTAAGAACTATTTAAAATTTCATTATAGCTCAATTGGGGCTGGCGACTACCCTAGAATCATACATGTATATGATTCTTTGGGTTGGAATCTTCTGTATATCCTTTCAGGCAACGTCAGTCACTTTTCATGAATTTTTTTTATACAATCAAATCAACGGTGAAGTGACGTTTAATGGACAAGCACAATCTTCTTCTCAGATATATCTTTGCAAATAAAAGCAAGTGTAGGAGGTCCATTTTTCAGATTAGTAAAAACAATAACAAGGTATTTTGCGTTTATTCATTTTGCGGAGGAATTTCTATTACTACTCCTGTTACAACTTCTACTATGACTATTACTACTACTACTGCTACCACAACGGATTGTCGCACATGACTGCTACTACTGCAACTACTACACCTGCAACTATAATTACTACTGTATAATTTCATAAAATTATAGTTTATCTTGTTCGTTTATTTTATTCTTGGAGTTATCTCGTAGTCAGGATTAGTATTTATAAAAAATCTGATTTATTAATTTCTTCTCGTCCGCAGCTCATGACTTGAACAGGAATATTGTCAAAAGCCTCCAGTCCAAGAGGCAGGATTGGGTGCTTTCGACTATTTTTCCGGTCTCATGCTGAATATATTCACAAATTTTCACTGCACATTGTAACCGGCTAAATTATTTTCCCGAGGCTTTTCAATATATTTTCCTTGATGTGTGTGTGTAATTTTTAAATGTATGATTCACTAAGTATTGAAGTATAGACATTTCATTACCGACTAAAATATTTTGAGGCTTATATTATTTAAATCGTACAAACGAAACTGCCTTAAGCCCAACAACTTAAAATTTAACACAAAACAAGTCGAAAATCAAGTTTTTAAAGGATTTCTTACACTTTTCGCGTAACAGGTTTTCAATCATTTCTCAAATAATTCAATAGTAACTAAAGTTTTTTTTTATAAGTACTGTCCAGGATACCGACAAACAACATCAAGTTGTGTTCTATATTTAATGGAAATTGACATATTCATCCACCAGCAAAATTATGCCTAAGAATCCCTGCTTAAAAATAATATTCACCATCCTTTGCCCGCTTAAAATTTGTGCAAATTTTTTCATGATTTTAAAAGTGTATTCTCTTTCGGGAATTTCCTTATCTGCTAAATCGCGGTCTCGTCGACTGTACAAAACTAGTCTATTGAAAATCGTCCCTTTTTGATAATCTTTTAAAATCCAATGATAAAACTGCCTTTACATTTAGTCCTGGTCAAGGTTTTGCAATATGATTAAGTCACTTCTCTTTCTTTTAAAATTTCTATAATCTCAGTACTTGCAATTCAACATTGGTGTGCCAAGCAGTAAGTTTTGCAAATATCTAAAAAACGTAAGCTGAGGACATTTTCTACTTTCTCAATTATGATTGTCATATATTGAGGTATGATAAGTCTACAGAACTAGCATTTAAGCTGCAAACTTCATCCAAATTTGACGAAATGTAAAAAATTAATAAAAAAAACGTGACGGAAAACGATGAACATTTTTGAGGAATATATTATTCAAACCGGAAAATTTCCCTTTCGGAAAAATACTCAAATGTCAGGAAATATAAGTATTGCTTCCTGAAAAAATATTGATCACTGTTTGTCCGAAAATCTACGTAAGGGAAAGGAAGACGTAATCATAATTTAAGAATTTATATAAGTACAAGAATCCCAACGAAAATCCAGAAACTAAATACTGAAAAGCAAACACCACCCCTTCCGCAGTTTCCATTCCATCACGACAATGGTATCCAGATCAGCTGTTGCGAAGAGAAAGTCGAGATACCTGCTGGTAGGTTCAACGAGTCTCACAATGTCTTCCATAGAATGAGCAACATGATCTCAAAACCAAAGTCATATAATTCACAGCAAACTTACCCTAACACCGCCAATTAACTTTCCGGAGCTCAAAGCAAATTATTTAATGACCTGGATCTGGAATAAAATCAATAATATTCTCGAGAGAATCGACTGGAATACGAACAATAGCCGTTTAATATCTACTGAAAAAATAAATCTTGAAATGTTTCTCATATTCAACTACTATCGGAAAACCTCGTACTTTCCAAATCGCTATAAATATACCAGATTAATGCCTATCATGAAACCAGATAAAGAGCAGCAAGATTCAAAAAGCTACAGGCCAACATCTACATACTCATTGCCTGCGCTTGGAAAACTTTTTGAGAAGTTAATCTTAGATATCTTAGTTAGATGCAAGACAATTACATCCCCCCAAAATTTCTGTTTGGCTTGAGGGCTGTTGACTCAACAAGACACCAGCTGCTTTGTGCGTCTGAAGACATAAATGCAGTAATGGATATAAAACAGACCTTTGACACCGTTTGGCGTGACGGTTTAATTCCTAAGTTCAAGGAGTAGAATACCTTACCATACTTGCAGAAACTTTTTGCATCCCACTTGAAAGACAGAATACAGGAGTTAAAGTTCTAGAATGGAAATAACATTAACATAAACTGTAGAAGTAACAACAACAGCCACAATGAAAACTGTTGATGCTGGTGTTCCGCAAGGCTCGCGCTATAGTCCTAAACTTTTTAATATACATATATGTACTTCGGACTTCCCTCGACTTTGGACTTCCTAAAACTGTCGGCTAGCGACGGTTTCTGGAAAAATTATTTCTAAACTAATGGCAATAACTCTGGCTTAATCATCTCTAGCTTAAAAGAAACATTTGCAGTACTTTTTCAACCGGAAAATCGAAATCAACTTGAAGGTTTGCTGCTTAATAGACCAACAACCTCACATTGCCAAATAATTTGTGCATCGTTTTTGCTAAAGTTCTGGCATATTTAGGGCTAAAACTCGATCGAAAGTTTGTATTTATAAACGATAACAAGCACATTATGATCACAATAATGACGTCTGTCCTGTATCTGTACCCATCACTCAATCGAAAATCTCCCAAGAATCTTAGAAATCAAATGCGCATTGTTAAATTGAGTATCAAACCTACAATCTGCTTCATTCAACAAAGAGCCCTCGCGTGAAACCAATACTCTAAATACCGAAGCAAAGTTTGAAGTCGACTAGAATTGCTAGCTATAATAAATATTATATAAATATGATAAATTTAATATATAAATATTATAAATACAATATAATATCAAATGGCCCGAAACAATTCCTTTCACTTCTCCTCCAAATTACTACACAAAATAGCTGATATTAGTAGGTAATAAAGATATTGCGTATTCCTGCAAAGCCAATTTTCTTATAAAAGCCAGAAAATTCTCTAATTTTCCGTTCTTAAATCACATTGGGGTAAATGAGGCCTCAAAAACCATCCGCATATGTCCATGGATGTATTAAACTTAATTAGGTCATAGTTTTCTTACATTGGTTGTAAGTCAAGCAGAGGTTTTCGCTGAAATTTTCCTCTCACAACAATTTAAAGTATCTTATCCGTTGATATAAAGAAGATTGATACAGAACTTCAGAAATCAGCAGAATTCAAGAATTTACTGTTAAAATCTGCAAAAAAAACCAATATAAACGCAAAATTCTCTTTTTACAAGAATTTTATTTAGCAAAAATTAGGAAGCAGAAAAGGAAGAATTAACTTTTCTCTTCTTAATTTTCTTAACCGAATTTTCGAGAACGTATCTATCACCAAAGAAGAGAATAGGGTATATACAAAAAAAATATTAGTTAGTATTCAGTAGGACATCTGATTTTACGAACGTTTTTTTAAATTAATAACGAAAAATCGGGTAGCTTACTAATAATACTAATCACATTTATTTCACTAATCCTCATTTTCCAATTCAAAAGATCCCCGGCGATAACTTCTTCTACATGTCACGCTGTATCGGGTCTCTACCTTATTCGTGAACCGTTTTAAGCGAATCCGTGCTAATAATGCATCGTGCTATACGAGGGTTGTCTGTAATCGTATTTTTTTGGTGCATACAGCGTGTTACCTTGAAAGTTGTATTGAAATTACTCCATTTTGTCTCTAGTTACAAAATATAAAGGATTTTCACATGAATCATGATCTCCGCACATATCCATGCATTCCCACAATTCGGCGTTTAAATTTTGTTCAAGGCTTAATTTGCCATTTGGCATAACTGAGGCATGGAATTCTCGTGGAACCAATTTATCCGGTATAGTTTTCTGTTTTGCAATTTTAAGGACCTTTTGCGGGAGTATGTTTTATAACACCTATCGTAAGGTACGTGAAGTCAAAGTGTTTTACGTGGAAACCTGCCGTATACGGCTTAATTCCACGGCCTCCACACACGGGGTTGAAACAATGTGTCAACCACCACCCCTAGAATCTGAGACAAGTCCCAGTCCTAGGTCCCAATTTATTTAAGCTACCTGGATTCCCGAACACAACTGGTGTGTGCTCATCGCCACTCTCTAGCCTTCAAAAACACAACCACCACGTTTCAGCCAAGAATAGGCTCCTCAAACGTGTAGGGGGATGACAGTAACCTGTCATGGGCTCCCCCTAACCCGTAGTTCAGATAACCTTTATAGTAAGGTACAGTTGGAAAGCTATTTTGCATGCACACTTTTGGAAAATATATCGAACTTGACCAAGCAGTTTCTAAAGATTAAACAGTCAAATTCGCTGCTTGAATTTTATTTGAACACATGAATGGAAACTCTTTTCGCACTGAAGAAACATTGCAAACTTTCCGCTACCCACCGAAGTGCAAGGCAACATTAACATTCTTAGACCAAGCTGTGGCTCGCTCCAAGCGTACGAGCAATGCATACAGGTATTAGTAGTTTGTTTACGTTATGTTACCTTAACTTTATCTGCTGTTGAGATACAAGCATACATGCCAGCATGTAGGCTTTGCTGCACATTCCATCTTGAACTTGGCCGCCATTCATTGCCGCACGCAACATGATAACATGTCTTCTTATTCTTCACACATTCATTTTATTAGGTAGGTAAGTTTTCGGTTTAGTATTGCAATTCATGTTCGCCATGTCTCGTATTGGAGTACGAGGTTGCGTCTGCTGAAGATTTCTTAAGAGATGTAAAGACATTTTTCTTGCAACGTGACCTTCATGACTGGCTATTTTTAGTTTGTATCGTTCATGCAGCATCGAATGAGTGTTGAAGATATGTGTATGTACGTAATAAAAATAAACTACTATAAAAAGTTAAATAAGTTAGGAGTGTACATAAATAATGGGATATTGTCGCTGTGCGGTCTTGTAGCATTCTTGGGTGCACTCAGACCTTAGATGTTGCCTTTATGAGTGTTTATTTGCTAATTTAAACATTTGTTTCTTTCATTCCATCCGAATAGATGTTAAAAAGATTTTTAAAGCTTGCACGGCGCATCTAGTAATTTGCAGTTGCATTGAGTGCATTTCGGGCAAGAAAACTGATTTCTGAAAAGCAAAACAGGATAGAGCAGCAAACGTTGGCTTTTCCTCTGAAATACTGCACGACGAACACAATTTTTGGGAATGTTTGAATATAATAACAGATTTAGGTGCCAACCAAAGAGCTTATTTACCAACAAGAAAGATATCTAAGAATCGTTCAACTCATAAGAATTTAATACTTTCAAAGTAATAAGTTCATAAGTTCCGATCTCAAACCATTTGAAATTTTTTTTGCTGGAAGAAGGACTCCTTGATAAACAACAAGTCAGTTTCCTCATTCTCGCCAATACAGCTCAAAGAATCTTGTACTCAGTGCGTAGTATCTTCGTACATCAAATTTTTCTCACAAATACGTTATGGTTAATTTTACGTGATTCATTCATTTTAAAGCACAATGGAATTGAAATTGCATTTAACGTTTGACTTTTATTGTTATTTTTCAGGTGTACAATCCGGTTGTAAACCAAATCGAAATTCAAACGTAATCAAAACGTTGAGCAGAATACAAAAACAAGGTAAATTTAAATATTTTAAACATTGTTATTCGGTTTTCTTGTAAATTTTTGGTGCTTGTTAGCGAAATTCTGGTTAATTTCAATCAGAAATTGTTCAATAAATTAACTTTTATCTGTTTTTTATATGTTGTCAGGTATAGTTAAATACCTCAGCATGATATTTCTCGATGAAGGAACATGTTTTTGTAAATTAAAAAAGAATTATTTTATATTATTTAGTGCTATATATTAGAGAAACCTAAGGTTGCTTTCTAGAAAAGGGTTCACAACTATCCTTCCGTCTTCAATTAGATGAAATCCTGGGGTACTATCATACAAAATTCGTGAATTCTCAACACTACTACAGCTAATCCACATTATTGCCACATTCTCAGAGAAGAAAACCGATGTCGACATCGACATCTGCCTCTATAGCCAGCATATTAACGCTCATAGGAGGAGTTCTTCAAGGATCACATTTGTCTCCTATACTGTTTAAGTTATACGGTGCCTCCAAATTCATGGAGCCCAATAAGTTGCCCAATAAGCTGTTGACGCCTGTAGTTTTTTATATGATTAAATTTATGTCCAATGTTCAAATGGAATATTTCGTAGGAAGAATATTATAACTTAGATAAATTCTAATAAGACGGAAGCAATTTTCATCATCTTAAATGTTGAAATACTTTGCAGCCAATAATTAAGATATCACATTACAGCTGAGGGAGTGTTTGAATCCTGAACTGAAGTGAATCTTCTCGAGAGAGATGATTCGGAGGATTAAGTTTTAAAATAAAATTTTATCGAGCCGAGTACACCGCGTAACTCATTCTCCTATCAGACAATACTTATTCTACCATGTTAATTTTTAATGAGTATTAAGAGGAGCAAGGTGGGTTGAATTCGTACAGTTCTCTTTGAAGTAGGGGCTTCTTGGATCAGCTTTTGGGTCGTCCTAGGTCCTTCTCAAGTGAATTTTTCTTCTCGTTCGTAATCTATGCTGCCTTGAACAGTGAACTGAAACCTATTGATCCTTTCCATTTCTGTG
The DNA here is from genome assembly GCA_954870665.1 of Stratiomys singularior. Taxonomy (NCBI): domain Eukaryota; kingdom Metazoa; phylum Arthropoda; class Insecta; order Diptera; family Stratiomyidae; genus Stratiomys; species Stratiomys singularior. The sequence continues at coordinate 8,174,818 of OX940877.1, forward strand.
GTTGGAATATTTTCAGCGAATTATTCTCAATAGTGCGTCGTCAATATCTGTCAATGGTTACAACGCTGGTTCCACGTTTCGGGGAAAAACGAATTCCTAAGTTTTAAGGCTCTTTTGATGAAAAGTTGATATTTTGAATAGCATAATTAAACGTTGATTGGGTTCTCAATCCGTCCGGGGTTTGATAACGAACTCGTTTTGATGTTGGCCGGTTTGATCCTCGAAAAACATACTAGGAAGTCTTAGTAATGTTCCATCGACTAGTTCAGCTGTTTTTGACTTTATATCTTCTTTAAATTCAGAGCCATATTCTGTATCAATATAACAGACGCTAACAAATCGATCCAATTTTTTGAGTTGTGACAACTGATTGAGGTCCTGATCGATCTGTGAGTTCGTTCAATAAATCTACTACTATACGACCGTAATACGTGCTTCGCAGATGATTCATTCCGAATGTTTCGGTCTACTCGTTGAATAAAGAAGATTCGAGAAACGAGGAGAAACCCTAGCACTTATGAGACCACTGTCGAATTTTTTGGCTGATATGTCTTTGATCAGAATCGGTTCAAGGTAAGGAGTGAATGAGTCACAGCAAATAGCGAAGGTTTGTAAAATAGGTACTAGTCCAATTATGTCAATACTGAACTTACTAAATAGATGAACAATCAATTTTATAAATGGCGGCTCTTGTTGTGGCGTTGTATCTAGACTCATTCTATTCTTCTTCAGACATACCAATATTAAGATGAGACTTTAGAGACGTATACGTCAGGCAGAGTCATTAAATAATTAGACAATTTGGTCAATTTTTTCCAGTTTAGCAGCTAAGTTATGATGTAAACGAACATCAGGAGTATATTCTTCATCCATTGATTAGGATTCAGCATTGGTTTTTATGGAGTATAAGCTTCATTTGTGTTACGGACGATTAAAAATAACCAAATTTTTGGGAAATCTAAGTTAAATATTAAAATCAGAAATAACATGCTTGTCTAATACTTTGTATTCTAACTTGAAACTAATAAAAGCCTGCTGGAAATGTATCCTGTATTAGGCTAGCAATTGTGTAGCAAACAATTGGGTAATAATTTATCATTGGTTCTAAAAGTTCAGTTGTTACCTTTTCATGTTTTTATTGTACCCGATGTTGTTTAATGTTTCAAACACGAAAAGTTTCACCGACAAAGATGGTGGTTAAAACTACAAGATAAGTAGATAGAAGGTTCGTCTGCGTTTATGGAGAACAAAGGTTTTGACATTTTGGATACATTGAAGAACGAAACACTCAACGAACTTTTGAAAAAATTTAAGGATAGCATCAAGTCATTATTGAGGTAAAAGATATGTTTTTCATTTTGAAAGCATCTTGTCATACTGACAATCGTTTTTTTTTGTAACTCACTTTTGGATAAAGGTGACGAATGAATGATCAATTTAATTGCCACTATATCTCGTATCAAGTGTCCAACACTGGATTAAAAAATAAATGTTGATCAATTTGAAATTCTAAAAAATCGCCCAAGCAAGTCTTGCACAACTGAATAACAACGAAGTCTTTAGACTTTGACTTATCTGAAGAATAAATTGAACACAAAAGCACAAATGGCATGTATTTGGTTACCAACTGAGACATTTCGTAGATAAATATGTTTACATTTCTGGTAAGAATTCTATGTAAGGATTAAAAAAAATTGTTTATTGACTTATCAAATCGTCATTTTACTTATGAAGACCTTCGATTCAATGCAAATTAACAAGAAGATAGCAAAGATATAAGAAAAATATTTTGGAAAACGATTGACTGGTCATGGCAGCTTAGCAGAGCTTATTACATTTGCTGGATATTTTCAAAATTATTGCAGCGTCCTATTACGAAAAATATGTGGAAAATGTTTAAATGTTGCATTTAATTGAGCCTCTCTTTTAAACTTCACGTTAATCTTGATTAAATAATTTTTTGATTTTCAATGGAAGAAAAACACGTTTGCCTTGTAATCGTAAATCATAATTTTCCATAAGTGCTTATAACCTTTAAAGTTTACGAACTTAAAATTGCTAAATTATGAGTGCGCAATGAAAAATTCATTGACTTATTCAAGTAAAAACTTAAGTAAATACACTTGGGAGTTCACTCGAAGCACAAAATCAATTCAATTAATCCGGTTTCAATAAATTTCTTACTTATTTTCAGCACTAGAGTTACTTGACTCGAAATTTTTAGCAAAAACACATAGGCTTCGTCACTCATACATGTAATTTCGGTTAAATTATAAATATGCTTGCATACAATCATAGCTTAACACTTCCTTTACTGACAATGCTTAAGTCTTGCATCTTATTGATAAAAAAACGACGTTATAAAGAAGAGAACAATGTACTTGATGTATCTTCGTCTTACGCTCCAACCGTAAGATATTTTGTTAAACTTCTATAAATTATTATATTCAACATGATTTTCTACACGAATGAATAAATTACCCCCAGCGAAAATCACTTTGTATATTTTCGCTTGCGATGTGAAAGGAATCAATTATCCGTAAACAACGATAAAGCTTTACGTAGGGATGGGAGTCAATAAAATTTAACGCTTTCTGTGCATATTCAAAAGGGAAATTATGTGAAAGAAATCTGAAGTTAGTCTCAACTCCATTGACCTTTCCTAGGTAAATCACCACTATTGACTTTAATCAGGAGGGTATTGGTAGTTTTAATCGGCCGGTGTCCTTTTTCACATATAACCGTAAATGTGAAATCATATTACATACATAATATTTACCATATTACTTGTAACTTTAAAAATCCATGACCAAAGTTTAGAATTTTGCCCATAATAGGCAATGGCATCACAAAGAAGTGATTCTCGTTGAAAGATATAAAAATGTATTGTTAAGATTTCGAAGATTTTCATAGAACCACTCGATGCCAACACCAGTAGTGACTAATTTTCCATTTGCAACCGATGGTTTTCGCTCCATGAAGCAAATCAACACTTAATAATCATTATGGATGATGTTACCTTTGATAGGCAAAAAGAACTTAGACAATGTTATCTCCTTCCGATTTATCAATTATTCAAATCTACATGCAATTTTGCCATTTTTGCGGATGCGAACCTCCTACAACTGGCCAATCGCAACCAACTATGAATATTTTAGGTATGAAAATTTTTTTCCATGCCTAAAATAAGCAAAAATATTATAAATATTTATAGAATCTCTGCCTCTGGCTCTCTATGAAGATAATCCTTAAGAACCCAAAATCTATCAAGTGATTTAGGTACCCAACCCACTTATGCATGAATTAATACATGGCAAATCGTTAGAATTCAATCCAAGAATTTAGATCTGAATATAACTGAATTAATGCATTTATTAAGATAATTTATTAAAACAAAAAAAATAAAGAAAATGCTTCAATTGAATTTCTGCAAATATGTCAACTTAAGGAAATGGCAACATAGCTTAAGATGCATGTTTTATTTTTTTATTTATATAATAAATGCACTTTTTCGTTTATTCATGGAAATTTTTAAATTAAAGTGAATTTTATTAAGAGGTTAATACTCTGCGAGCATTAAAACGACTTTACACTTTGCGGCCTTCAAACACGCATGCTCGAAATTATTAATTGCATAAGAAATTCCGAGTCATTACGTAAATTTTACATGATTAAACACCAATTGAATTTTCATGGCTTCACTATTTTATGGATATTATTGGCAGGTGTGGTCTTTGTATTTTTGATCGAAGGTTGAGACGTTATAAGTATCGTAAACGGAAATTCACTCTTACCTTTTTATGTTATATTAACTATCTTCGCCATATAACCATATATCTAAGAGCAGTATTTTTCTTCCTGGTATTTGCAAAATTGTGTAAATTAACCACACTATTAAATTAAAAATAATTAAGAAACTATAGATATCTTTCTGTCGAGTTGCTCTGCAAATTTTCAATTTTGAGACGCGTTTCGGCTTTCCAGAAACAATCGTCTCCTCTTTCTTTGCTTATTTGACTTTTAAAAAGATACTCCAACGTTCTGATTGTTATATTATCCTCAATTAAAAGTATGAGACGATTCAGAATCTTCTAACGAACTAGAACTTTTGCACGATTGTGAATTGAATTGAATTTGAATATGCATGCATATTTTCCGAAGGACTCATAATATTGGTAAAATATTTACTTATTGTGCTTCCAGTTTGAAAAAATTAGAATTTTAGCAAGAATTTTAAGTAGAAGAGAGGTATAATCAAATAATTCGAAATTAAAGTAATGAAACAACCACTCAATATACATTTAGAACCAGGACATGATTCTATAACGAATATCTATCTATATAACGAATCAATGTACTATCTGACGTGATAAATGGAATTTTCCAGCAGCGAAAATACCCCATGTATAGAAATCAGCGACAGTCATTGCTATCCTGAAGACTCATAAGGTCCCGACGTTTCTACAAAATTAGAGTCAAGTCGGTCTCCCCTCATCAATGGCGAAAATTGACAAAAGTGTGTTTTTATATCGCTTCATTAAGGCAATATATGATAAAAATATCATCGCGGAAGATCAATACCGCTTCAAAGCCAATCTCTCCACAATTCTCCAGCTCGTAAAGGTGGTCCAGAACTGGACATGTTCAACGCAGCCAAGGCTTTGACAAAGTCTACCATGCATGATTTATAATTAAAATGCTTGAACTCAATTTGCCACTCCAGCTCATGCAAAACATTGGTTCTTTCTTAGAGTCGTCAAAATTTACGACTAGCTATCGACCTTGTGACCCATCGAAGTTGGGGTCCCTCGAGGATCATTCGTCTCACTTGCCCTTCACAATATATGCACTGCAAATTTTCTCAATCTGGCGTCAGCATCAAAACTATTACTTTATGCTGAAGACACTTGCATCTTAATTTCAGGACGACAAGCAAGGGTCACAACGTCAAAGTTCTCCTGGAAACCATTCATGATTAAGATCAACATGGACAAGATGCAACCTTGTTTTATAACAGCCTAGAAGACGCGATAAACACCACAGATTCAAAGTCGGGCGAATATGGTGGATGGGGTTAAAATTTTCAGCCGATCTCTGTTAAATTACGCTGGTTAACTGTAGCTGCATGCGAACTTACATTGTCGTAGTGAAAGATGACTTCACGATGGTTAACAAATGCAGGATGCACATCACGTACCGCTTTCAGAAGCTCTAATTGCTGATAGTACAAGTCCGCATTTAACGTTCGATTTCTTTTCATAAGCTCCCAATAAATAACTCCGCGAAAATTCCACCGATCAGACAAGACAGGATGATATAGGAAGATAGGATGCAAGCCTAATTTTGAAGTAGATCCTGATGAGTCACCTCCTTTGCAAACTTTCTACCCACTTTTTAGCTCCAGTAAACATCCTTTGGAAAAATCCATGATTGGTTTGACCAGCAAGATGAACTACAAAGCAGACCATTCTGTTTTTCTTCATTCATTGCAAATGTTCGTAGGGTGCTCAAACATCCAACTTTACCACATATCCTATCCCATGAATTCGTTTCTCTCTAGTGGTTCTGTGGACTTGGAATTCCTCCGATAATTCAACGATGGTCAAGTGGTCACTATCGATTATCTTCTTGGCCCTCTTTTAATTTAATTAATTGATTAATAATTTAATTTCTTTTTTTATTGTCTGAGTAATGATATTTCCAAATAATAACTTCTGCTGGAAAAGAGGATCGAGATTCATGGTTTAAAATTCAAAGAAAATCCGGAAACGGAAAAAACTTTTGCACACACCCAATATATCTAACGTGTAGATATAGCGAACCAGTGAAGTTGTCAAATCCACAAACAATTTTTGACTTTTAAAACCAATCACGAACTTTGCACGTTCGATTCATAAACATTAAGGCTTCAGTAATTTTCCCGGTCGTAAATCATTCATAAATACCATAAATGCAATTGCATGCCAATATATTAAAAGTTTGTGCGAATTGACGACGACAAATGTCGCAAATAATCCAATTACCTGAAAGTCCATCTAATACTCGTACGTTTGGGATCTAATCTTTCATCAATTTATTCCATTATTATTTATATAAACTGTCATGCTATCCGTTCTCACATTACAAATTATAATTAGCCATGATTGCGGCACGTTAAGCTGCAATGCAATTTGTATCTGCAATTCCACTCTACTGTAAGTATCTTACACACTTGCACGTATGTCGAGTACTTCAGATTGAAACAATATCTGGGTACCCACTCAAAGCTAGTCAGCTCGTGAACGTTTGTCAACAAATAGTCGGAGAAGGCAAACATCTTGTAAGGTGTAGTGTAAATATTGGATGTACTCCTAAGGGTGATGATTACCGTCGCCTATTAGCCTGATATTAGTACCAAAGTGCAACATGTAGATTTCAACAATAAAACGGATTAACAATGATAGAATTGGTCCTAAGATACTGAGATACAGCAACTTTCCATACCATAGATATCGAGAGTTTTTTCAAAGCAAGGATTCATTCCACAAGTGCCAAGAAGTCGTTAAATATGCATCAGATATGGCAGGATAGTGAATAAAGCATTGCATGGCATTGCGTCAATCTATTGGTATCAATTTAAAACAGAGATGAAGAAAAACATTGAAGGAAAGCCTCGGTTGGCTCGAGCATAATGACAAAAGACACTAGTTTCAATTAAAAATAAAATAAAGGAGAGACATCGCGCAAAGGCGCTGGCAAAGTGTATGCTCTATCGCTAATGACACTGCAGGAAAAACTTTAAACAAACTCAAAACTTTATCCGGTGAATAATCCTGCTGTTGTCCTTCCTCTGGGAATTCAACTTTTTTGGACCGTGGATTATGTCAAGCAAGACAAATTCTGAAACAGTGATTTATAAAAGAAGGTTTCTTGCAAGACTGGACTTAATAGTTGCTTGATTATGTGCAGAAGAACTTCTCTGTTTCGAGTCGTTCCTCCATTCGATTAAACATTTTTGCTGATACGTTAAAACTTTCAAACCTGATAATGTGTAACATTTTCGCGCAAAAGGATAGATGTTATTTCGCTTGAATGATTTGAAACAAAGCATGGATGAGCTTAGCATAGTTTCTGATTGGAAAATATGTCATGGAAATTGCTTAAGTCATTCGAACTTCCATTCACTGTAAATGGCACATACATCGCAAACACACATGTCTCATGTGGTAAGTTGAATCGGACATTATATCCTTAATTTCCAGTCAATTCATTCGGAATCTTGCAGTATCAATGAAGTTAGACTATCAACAAATAAGAGTTAATTATTGCTATTCAGTGCGAATTCCATTCCAAAGGATTTGATTCAAATAACATTCCATTAAGTCTGTACTTATTATTTCACATATTATCTGCAACTACTAGCAAAAAAACCACCGTGAATATAAATGTAGGTTGAATGAGTTCATGTGGAGATAGCATTGATGATTGGTGCGAATGTTTAGTCATATATTAACGTTTGCATGAAAGCACACTATTTATTGTCGGGACAAAATTATATTACATTCGTGTTGGAAATTAACAAAGTTATTATGAAATCAATTTCTATTGTGCTCGCCTGTTTTTAATTATTTTTTAAACGTTTAAAATCATCATCTGTGTGAGATGCGAATATGCGATTACAAATTATAGTTAATTTACAGCACCCGCTATAAGCAGTTTCGCCGGCTAGGAAGCGACAAACTGAACTCAACCCGATTTCCAGAGGCACATTTTGAAAGACATTTAAAAAGGAAACTTCATATATTCAAAGGAGTGGTTCTGTTAGATAATTTGTGTTCAAGGAGTTTTCCAGATATCAAAGTATGTATCTAGCGAGCCATCTTGAAATGAATTATTAGCTAGGTACCACATATGCTGAAAGGTCATTGGAATGGTAACGAACAAATGATATTTTTAGAGCAAAAGCAATTCTGTTCTTCATCATAATCTCCATCTAAAAAGATGCACTTAGTACAACGATCTTCCAACATTTCGACGCCGTTCATGGTAGTCCGCGTCAAGTTCCTCGATATAGAAATATGTTTCTTACTCCAGCTCCTCATTTGAAAAATATCTTTCCCGGGGAGCCAATTTCAACCATGCAAAGTAAAAATAGCCGGTCGAGAACAATTATACTTAAAAGGAAGACTTTTTTAATCGCTCCCTACCGTATTTTCACAAATTTATCTGTTGTATTGCGAGAAAGATAAGCTGTAGCGTTGTCTTGGTGAAACAAGATTTCTTCCTTAATGAGGTGTACACTTCCTTTCAGCCGTCTACGATGTGAGCAACCTCACTCTGTTTACTGATGCGACCATTCAACACATGATCCGTGACTTTTTGACGTATTCCGAAGTTACTACGTCATCTGACCTTTCTGATCGTGAGTCATCACTAGTGCTCGTAATGCCGCAACGACATTCAGCAAACTAGTATTGAATAGTTAACTATCATTAAGCAGATATATTATAACATTTCTCAAGCTATGCCTCTGTTTGCACTGTTTTTTTTTTTCGATAAAAAAAATGTTTGAGCGAATACAATTTTTTCCACTTCGTAAGCGTCACTTCGTAAGTTGTCACCGGAAAATGAGTACACCAAATGTCATAAAATTTTGACAGGATCAAAGTTAACGTCGATACTCTCCAAAGCGCGCATTAATCTAAAATAAGATGCGAAATCTCTATGTCAAGTCTGATGCTTTTCAGTCCATGCTTGACTATAGATCGTTTGTCACCAATTCTAGTCAGAAATAAAAACTCATGATTTCAAAATTGGCGCAAGATAAAAAAGGGTGTATGTAAATCACAAAGTCTATGAATCATTTTTGTGCTTGCAAAGTTTCGATCAAACCATTGAGAATGCTTCACCCCAGCTGTTGATTGCAGTTGAAAATTAAGTCACACAGTTTCTCATGGTTTTGCCTTGATAATTTTGATCACTGGTTTGGATAAATTTTGAACAAGATATACATCGTTGATTACGAAAAATGTATATGAAAACCATCACCAGGTAAGGAATATCAATAATTTAGCAGAAGAATGAAGAATTTAGAATCTTGTTATCCAAAAATGTCCTTGAGCTTCTTAGTTACCGATAAACATTTCATTTAAATCGTTTTGTATCAAAGAATCAAGCAAACTGAACGTTACCAATGGACAAAAAAGAATAAATTTTTCGAAAACAAAAAACTTGACTTCTGCTTTTTAAACCAGAAGTCAAAGAAAAAGTCTAAGGACATAGCAGAGACATCATTACAATCAATCATATTCGTAGTGCATCGTGACGCACTGCAATCACCGCCAGAGCAGGAATCATTGCGTTATCAGGACAGTGACAGTGATGTCAAAGTGATATCTCAACTCTGATGTACAATTCGACTCAAGAATAAGTGGAACACAATTATTTTAATGCCGCAACTGAGCTCTTCAGATCAAGACTATCAGAACAGATTATGCTTGTTACTGGCAGTTCCTGAATATGATCAGGCTCCGTACGATATTTCGCTGAAGCTCGTCATTTTGTGTATTGCGAAGTTATTTCTGGATGAGTAAAATTGTTTCACTTCGAATATAACGGGAACAGGTGGAGATTGTTCCTAAGCATATCAAAAAAAAATTCAAGAACAGTCCTGTTGCATGGTGACTATAAGTACGCTTTCCTGCCAGTTATCCTTTCATTCAGCTTGCAAAGAGAGGAGAAAGAATCAACAAGTAGGCCGAATGAAATACCCTTGTTCTCTCTGAAAGTGGGATAGTGGAAGCATTATTGGATGAAAAAGGAGTAGCCACGCTGAGGTGAATTAGTCCCTGGAACTCAAAATGCTGTGTGAGACTCCATTCTCCAGCAAAAACTTTACAACCCCCTCTACACAAAAAACTGGGGTTGATGAAACAATTCTTGAAAGCGCTGAACAAAGTAGGAGAAGGTTTTGGATACCTACAAGAAATTCTTCTATCGCATTATGGGATTTTTTTTTCAGAAAGTTGATGGAAGGTACAACTTCGATACAAAATTGACTCGAAACGAATCAGACGTTTGGAAATCTTTCAAGGAAATAGTGCGACCAAAGTCTGAATTCTCTGAAAATTGTGAAAAATTGATAGCGAATTAAAAGGGATAAAAGGGGTAATTTATGAAACTTTACTTCGCTAATTCGCAGTTTTACTATCTACCAGATAACTCGCGAGCTATTAGTTAAGAGGAATGTGAAAAATTTTATCAAAATTTCAAAGATATGGAGCATCACTATCAGGTGATAAAATAAACATAGCAGAATATTATTGATTTGCAAAGTCAGGTGATTAAGGCTGAAATTCTTAACTGAAATCATAGATTCGAAGTTCCGGTGGAAAAAAACGAAAAAAGCACAAAAGTTCTTAATATTTACTCATTATTGTCCCTTAAATGTAGTTTTAATGTTTTAAAGTTTTCAAAATACTTAGTAAGGTTGATTTTTTCCCCACGTGCGTTTTGCATTTTAGATTCACATACAAAGATTTGCAAAAACTGAGGGTTATAGGATAAATCTAAATATATCTTCGTAATCACCGCACCAAAATATCTCAACATTAACATTCAAACCCGAAAGGAGGAAGTATTATTTAGCTTTGCAGACGTACTTAATCCTTGGTCAGAATCAAGAAAAAACTATAGATTTTGATGACAGATTAGTCAGATACATGTGAGATTTTCTTTTTTGGGGAGTGAATGCAATTTACGCCCGGAGTGTGGGACTCCTAGTAGCGCATGCTACCAGACTACCCACTAAACATCAAGGAAATCCATGATACCTTTTTTGCTGTAAGTATTGCCCGAGAATAATGTGCCACACAAGTCCATTTGTCAAAAGTTTTCAGCATTACTCCGACCAGATTGTCTGTAGAAGCTCTCCCATTGTCTCCCACAAGTCCTGCCGTAACCCTCTTACAGTTGAAGAAGGTGTGACATGCGTCGTCCCTTTCCCCCTGGGCAGAAAATGCAGTTTGGGGACCGTGTCTTACCAAGCTTGTGCAGGTAAGACTGAAAATGTCCATGCCCGCTAAGAAGCTGGGTAAGGTAATAATCAGTCTCACCGTGCCTTCGATTTAGCCACGATCCCACATCCCCTATAAGGCGGGCAGTCCAGCGGCCATTAGAGTCGCCTTTCCAGGACTGCTGTCACTCAATTATTGTGCACTGCCTGTCCTTTCGACTGACGGCATATCTAAAACCGTCCCATTTTCTGTCGTAACTTCTCCGTCGCTCTCTAGCAAGGAGCGCGACGGGTATCACTCCTGCGATTACCAACACCGCTGACTCAGAGACAGTGCGGTATACAGACGCAACCCGCAAATTTCCTCGTCTCTGTACCTGCGCCAAGCGCTCCTAGCTTAGAGCTGCGGCCCAAATCTCAGGGCCATACCGTAGCACTGACTGTACAGCACTCATGAGGAGTCGGTGTTTGCTCGGTGTGGGCCCACCGATGTTTCACATGAATCGACTTAGAGCCGAAACGCCTTTCGCGGCCTTTTCCGCTGTTGCCCTGGTCTGTTCCGAAAAGCTCATTTTCGAATCGATCAGTAGTCCCAAATACTTTATCGCAAGTTTTGACTCGCCAATCGCATCTCCGATCTGCATAGGAATTACCGTGGGAATTCTAATCTTCGTGATAACCACGACCTCAGTTTTCTTCAGTGCCAGACTGAACCCGCGGATGGTCATCCACTCACTCACTCACTCGACGCATTAGCATTCCCTGTCTGCGCAGCGCATGTTTGACTGTGCGTCTGGTGACCAGTGCTGCTACATCATCCACATAGCCGACCAAGCGCGACTGGTCTGGCAGCTCAAACCTCAATAGTCCGTCATATGAGGCGTTCCACAAGTCTGGTCCTAGTATGGAGCCTTGAGCTACACCAGACTTGGACCAGACTTGTGGAACGCCTCATGTACTCGTATAACGCTTCGATACATGTGAGATTAGCATCAGTTCAGTTCAAATCACCAAAATTGATAACAAAGACCAATTATCCAAAACTGATCCAAAAAAGGTTAAGTTCATCCAATATTCGCACACTATAAACAATATCCTTTGGCTGCAACCAAATATTTCCATATTAGATTGAAAGTTTGTTTCTATCGTGTTCGAAAATCACTTAATCATACAATTGTAAACAAATATTTGGCGCAACGTTGGAGGTGCGCTCATTCATAATTCAATTTTCAAACGTCGGTACTCGTAGTTCTATATAGTATCCATATCGACATCCAGTTGGTGGCGTATTATTCATGTTTGAATTTCTATTCTTTCTATTCAGAATCATAAAACCCAAGCAAACAAACTATAAACAAGTTGACTTTGGCTATAAGCAGTATAAATAAGTAGAAAAGTAAATAATTCGGTGCTAAGTGGGGACTTAACGTCGACAACGTTTATGGTTGTTGCATTTGTATAGCCAGTGAACTATACTATGTTCAAAAGCTAGTTAATTGTTGTATTAATATTCCTTTGTGAATTTAGTGTGTGTTTTTATAATATCTTAATACTTTTATGATTGTCGGCGTGGCTGACATGTGCCTTTGATCTTTTGATGTTTCATGTAAAAGTCGTTAATGTTTGCGATTTTTATTTATTTTTTCAGCGCTGATAGATTCCCCAAGGACTATTAGTTTGTAGCTTCTGCCATTTAATATTCAACCTCACTCACTCGTCGTCTTTATGTCGCACGTGGCATACGTTGAGGTTGAATGTTGCCTCGGATATAAAATCAAATCATCTTTGCTTTTGTACTTATCAAAATAATTTTCTCGCTTGAAACCCCTACGCATTCCTATCATTCTTGTCACCCTTCTGAAAGCATTTCAAAAACGCCCTGACAATCTGCTGACATTTCCGAAAAAAAAGAGCCAGTAAAGCTTCTTAGCTCACGAAAATCGTCCATTTCTGGACACCATTCACTGTTGTTTCTCTCGTATCAAAATCATTGCCATCCTTAAAGACATGCTTGTATCTTACGGTAACCTACTAATGTTAATGATGTATCCTTGACGTTAAGGTGACAGGGTAACCCTCTTTATTTTAGCTTTGACATTGTGCCAATGCGGTATATCTTATATGGACTGAGAATATTCTGCACACTTCATACGAGGCAAAGTGTCATCCTTTCTGAATAGGTGTGTAGACGTATCTCACGTTTAATAGATTTCTGTATGCTTTACACGTGAGGACGCCATTTAATTTGATACCCTCATACTAAAGGAGGAAGCGTGTGTAAAATGATATACAAAAGGGTTATTACAGTAAATACAAAACGGAAATAGAAATACCCCATGTTGTATTTTTTGGGAAGGATGAATGATGATGGCTAGTGGTTCCAGTGAAGTACTCGATGTACAATAAAGCTGGTTTTAACTGCATGTCATCAGGATTGCCTTAAACTGGTATCACTTTGCGGCACGATTTATCAGTTCTAGTACAACTCATCACATTTTCTACGAAGAGACTAAAATTACCATTGGTAAATACCGGCGGAAGGGACTTACCTATCAGATTCGTTGAATAAAATTGCATGCAATAACATGCAATAAAATTGCATTTGCTTTTAAGCGTTTGACGACGTCACTACTAAAATACAAGTCATTCCATGTGCTAGAATGAAATAAAGAGTTTGTACAGTAAGTGAATGCATTAATTCCAGCTTTCGTACTTCATATGGCTAACTACTCTTAATGGACGGGAATTTCTCCAATAAATTAAGTTTTCGATCTAATTGAAGAATTAATTTCCACTAGCAGCAATGCAACATGTGATTCCGTTCGCATAACATTGAATTCGCATGTTTAATTAAACACTAAAGTTCATCTTGCATGAAAATAATAATTATCGGAACATGTTTATAAACTGAACAAATTAAATTTTCCCATCACTGTTAAAATACGAATTTATAGCAGGCAAAATTACGTAGAAAAATCTACGAAAGATTTGAAAAAATGTTAAGCGTATTGCACCATAACACCCGGCCAACAATACAAATAACATTTATTTATTTATGAGTTTTTCTTTTTTACTAATTCTGTTAATAATTTTCATGATAATTCGGAAAACATTCGATACAAGTATCGAAGATGAGTTTTTAAAAGAATTTTCACACTGTTCACGGAATGGTGGAAAGATGCTCTAATTTTTCACCTGTATTAACTTCGAAATACAAGATATCAAAAATATAAAAATTAAAACTCAATAGGCATAAAGTCAAAAACAAACAATTAAATTTCTCAGAAAACTTTCAATGTACCAGAAAAATAAGTTTCTAGCTGTCATCATGCTCCTTTTCAAAGCCACAGTATTTGTGTCGACTATTTTAGAGGTGTTTTCTGTGTTTTGGAGCCTCTGGTGTTTGCAGAGCCACGTTTTATGAGTGGCAAAACCGCTTTAAGCAAGGAAATAAAATTCGATTGAAGATGATCCGTGGCTATATTAACTGGAAGGTTTGATATAATTGAAAAAAGTCAAAAGATAACTTAAATTTGGGAAAAATAAATCTGCAACCATAATTGGAGTATTAGCCGCACCCAATCTGAATATCCTATGCAACCATTTTGAATATCTTACGAAATCATCTGAGCAAATCTAAGGACAACATCTGAAACAGAGATGGGTTGATAATAGTTGTGAGTGTTCGCAGCTTGTCATTTTGGCAGATGCGGTCTTAGGCGAGATTACAGCTGGAGATGAAACTTAAGTGCATCATCGTACTAAAAGTTTTTAAAATAGGGGACTTTAGAATCATTATAGAGTGGCAATTCATATCTGTAAAAACGGTTAATTTTGGTGGCTTCTATATCTCATCTTTATATCATACTTTGCCAATCATTTGCACCCTCTACATTAAGACAAGTCTACAGAAACAATACACATTCTTCCAAATATTTGAGAATCAGATCCGAATCAGTCTGATTCCGATAAGACTAGTGCAAACCCGCAATGGAATAAAGGAAATATATTAGCAGCTATTATGTCCTCTTTGAACGAATATTTCGACTTCAGAAAAAACCCATTTTATGTGACAATTACCGACCAAAACTGCAATGAACCTACTCTTAACCTGTCTCACCTCAAGACACATTTTTTGGCGCTGTCAATATGTTAATGATCAATCAATGTCACAAAAATACACCAATAATATTTGCTATTCTCGAGTTTTTAATGCACGGAAAATTATTTAACACCTTTCAAATGAAAATCGCGAACGAATCTGATCAAATAAAACTCAAAAAAAAAAAATAAATTCCAAAAACTTTTATAGCGCAGTTTTGTGTATTTCACACCTATAAAATTCGCACCTGTTTAATATTATCATGTGATTTTCGAGGGTAATGTGTACAGTAGTTGTTATCATATAATCAGATTCTACGAACTTCAAAGCCGTCTTTCTTTTTTGTCTTACATACCCTAATGCTGTACGAAACGTTTCTGCAATTTCTTGAATACCTTCAGGAGACGTTGGACGGGACGAAGAAGGTATTTCATGAATATTCACGCACAATAATTATATATGCAAATTCCCATAAAAGCAATCCCTGCTTAGATTAAATATTGCGTCGTCGAGAACTTTCAGAAATGTTGGGAACTGGATTAGAGGTTGCCACGTTGTACATCAGCAGCATGAGAAGGACTATAAATTATATAAAGTAATTAGAAATGCATGAGAATCGAAAGTGTAGATGAGAGTTTTGAGTAATTTCTCAGATGAGAACAAATTTGTCGGGTGTATCATTTTATCCAATCGACTTAAAGGGAATGGCGAAGGATATTGTGAAAAAAATTATTCGCCTTTCCAGACGTCTAAGGCGACTCTGTACTACGTTTTTACAATAATTGTGCTTTAGTTCGGAATTATATTCCACTCCGGGTGAATCGCTTGTATTTATATAGCCAAGTACAACACCTAATTAACGAAAAACATGTCTTATCATTATTGCAATTGTTCCAATTGCACCTCATCTTTTGCATCTTATTCGTTTGTTTATCTCTTCCATTTTCCTAACATTTTCAAGGAAGGACACCATCCATCGTGTTTTATAGAATCCCAAATCATGAAGACTGACAAGCAAAAGATTTCATTTTAATGGAGTTCACTAAGGTTTGATTCCCCCCAGCTTCGTTTATATCCTCGGGTTACACTTGAACCACTGTCTTTACACTTTTTGATGGTGCCCTAAGTTAAAAATAATCATATCAAGGAGAAGGAGCTTTTCGAGTAGTTGAACTCAATCATGATGATTTGAATCCGAAAACCAATTGATTAGAGATCAAAGAATGGGTTGAATTTTTAAGGTTGTTTGTGGTGTTTCACTATCAGCATGAAACCTTTAATGGTATAAACCCAATCTTAGTCGGTACTTAAATCTTAATTTTGGCAACAAATTTTTCTTTGGAAATGTATTGAATACAGCTCTAATTTTTTCAAAATGTCTTTTGAAAAAGTTTTTCAATTGCGCTCTTCGTAACTGAATCAAAAACTTACATGCATTTATCAGCGAGTCACGAATTGATTTCAGACACTAAATAAGCCATCGATAGTCCTTAAACAAACTTCATTTACCTACACTTGTTTCTATGAAACCTCATGCGGTGTAATCTTATTCCATCCTTCAGTATTCCACGATGACTATCCACAACCCCAACTTATTGATTCCATTGTCAGACGAGCTCTTTCACAAGTGACAGCATCGATTGTGGAGAATCCTTTCGTGTACGTCTGACTGGTGGTAGTAGGGAATATCTCTGAATGAATTGAATCAAGCTGTGGAAAATCGATATAGCTTATTTCCAGACATTGCCAAACATTACCCTATCATCGGTCAGCTTGACTCAGCACGTGGAAGACATTTAATCGTGGAGGCTTTTAGCGGTCTCGCTATGTTACTTAAAATAATAATAGCTCATCGGGTTTTGTAATAAGCTCGGAAAATAAAACGATGTGCTTATTATCCCGGGAAAATTGGATATTGAAGATTTCCCTTGAGTAATATCCTTGTGGTTGGTCAGTGCTCGGTCTTTTTTGTTCATGAAGTGCGAGGTGACTTACCACCAAATAAGCACGTGGGAGTTGAACTGTCATCGAAGGAATACAGAAAAGTCGTGTGTAAATTGCCGGTTTTGCAGGATAATTTGTTTGTGTGGTAAGTGAGATAAACGAACAATAAAACAAAGTGACTGTGATCTTCTGTTCTCTGATCGAAAAAATAAAAGGATAATTTATCGACCAGGAAGGTGTTCCCTTGCAACAACTGCAATCAATAGTGGTCTCATCTGCATATTCCCGTGTTTCATGCACAAAATCATTCTAAAAGACGTGCATGCAACTTCATGCATCGAGTAAGTATTCAAATACGCTGCTTGCCTACTTTAATACAAATAAGCTAAGGACTTTTGTCAATCATACTTTGGAAAAGCTCAAAATTCTAACCACGTGCTCTGATACGCCAGAACATTCTATTTCTTTGATTCGATGCAATCATGTTTGAAATGCTGATTGTTGTCCTTTTAACACGCCTCTCATGAGCAACAAAAGCATGTGGGAAAGCATATTGACTCTAGGATTTAGAATAAGAGTTTTCTCCAATACATAAACAGGTCAGTCACCTTTGGAAAATGTTGTAATTGTCAATTGTTTGCAATTGTTTGAATGTAATCCAGAAGAAAAGTGAAAACTTATTAAGAATTTATTTTTTTTTTCAAATAAATGTATTTAATTTTTAATTATTGTTTATAAATTGGTAGATTGTGTATGCGTGGAAACTTTCGTTGCTACTTTGGCAGTCGAATACCTTCTCCAACGAATCCCTTAAATAAAAATTTTTCAATCGGAAAAATTGAAAAACATAAACTCCGATAGATGCAATCCAGCGTGTCGGATGAAAATTGGTTTGAATCCTTTCCAAAAAATTGAAGTATTGACAGTCAAACGATCCGTTCATAAATCCTTTTACCCAGAACCCTCCATAACTGCTACATTTTCCATAACTGCTATATTTTTCCATTTTATTTATTTTGCTTTGCTCGATATGATGCTCTTCGACGCCATTTTGTTGCTCAACTGAGTCTGTAGACGAAACAAACAATAATACTAACTTATTCGAAAAGCCGAACAACAAATATAAGGGGTGCATTACAGATTATTTGGAATAGTAGTCAATACTTATTTAAGCTTAGATCTTTGTTAGAATATCCTTAAATTATTAGTTCATTATCGTAGCCCCGAGCAAAGTGACACGGATATGTTTTGGATAAAACTGAAGTTCGTGCAGTGATAAATTATTTTTTCACTAAAAAAATTTTTCTGCCGAAAAAGTTTTTGAAGAGTTACGACAAATATTAGGATAGAAAGATATATCGCAATTAAACTCTACCAAAAAATGAAAAGAATGTCAAAATGCAGAGAGCAGAGAATTTGAGTCTCACCAGAATTAATAAATTCAATGCAGAAACTCTGAAAATTATTTCTAAATCTACAAATAGGTTTGAAGCAAAAAGAATATGCTTGATATTAATTCATAGTTTGGAAACTTTTTTCATAGTAGTTATTTATGGAAAAAATTCAAATACAATAAAAAATATAACTAAATTTTCTATTCTATTTTTTATTATTCTATTAATTCTAGAACGAAGAATCAAAATAAAGATGGAAAAGAAAACTATTTTCCGTCAGTATCGGCGTCGAATATGCTTCACATTGGATTCAATTTGAAAACGGAATTTGTTGTTTAATGAAAGATTTAAAGTTCCTTAAATCTTTTTGTATTTACCATACCAACAAACTTTATCAACAATTGCACCGTCTTCGAGTTTTCGAGGCGAAAATTCGGAACTATGAAAATATGCTTTTATGTCAGTGGGAAAATGCAGTAGCTAAACTGAGTATAGCTGTGGGTCCTCATTACAGAGATGAGCTCTAATTAAGGTTTGTTCATAGGAACTTATAATGGCTACAGGCAATACGAGGCAGTAGTATATAATTTCGAATGCATCAAACATTCGCATTCGTACCCACACAGGAGTAATTACCGCGTTACCGAAATACTAAGAATGTTTCATAGCCGACACATTTGAATGCTTTCTTCCGGTTTGGAAAGAACGAGCCATACAACAATCAAAGCAAAGGATAAAGTTTTAGGATGCTGTTTAATTAGATTTGCCATTGCCACAAAACTATTTTCGATGTACAAGTTTTTGGATCCATAACTCTTTAGGCTAGAGCAGTAAAAGGCTAGAGCAGGAAACTATCTGTTTTTGAACGAATCAGCCGTCTAGCGACGGAACTTTGCTTTGTTCTATGTCCCGAGCAAAGGATGCGCCTGACGTCCTAGCGTAGCACCTATGTACATGCGGATGATTTGTTATTTTAATGTGCAAAGTTTCGTTGGCACTATTCCCGCTGTCGGAATATGTCGTCTATCTTGTGAAGCAAATGCTCGCTACGCGGAAGGAGAGCACTTTTCAAAATTAAGCACTTTAAATTTCGCCCAATAAATTTCAAAGAGAAATCGTCTTTCCCCCGAATGTTTATGGTGTAAAATAAATTGTTGTAAATTGTTTCCCGGTCATATTTGAGCTTCAATTACAACTTTCATTTGAATCGTGGCACTTTTTCATTTTTCCGTGAACTTAGTGAATCCCTTTACAAACGGTTACCCTTGCAGGACTATCACAAATTGCTTCGGGCCATTCTAGGTGCAATTCGAATCGAACTATGAAATACTATCAGTTATGTTTGCTAGTACAGTTCATATAGATGATTTTTGTAAGGAAAATCCACTCCTTTGGAATAAGGATATCGAAAAATTTGAAAATCATAGACAAGTTCGCCAAACTTTCAACTTGAAGGCAATTATAACATAAAGCAAGAGCAGATAATGCGAGCCGCAAGCCAATAGGAGATCACGAAACTCAATTCATTGAAGTCCTTTGACTGCTATCTGCTTGCCATCAAGGCACTGAATTGATGATTAAAAATACAAAAGCGAATTCGGCCCCAACACAGTTCACGGAATCCAAACTTTTGCATTGAATAATCTAAAATAAAGAATACATCCACTATTGACAACGATCGCTCGAAGGTCCTGGCTTTCATCGATATTCCTCATATTCTTTGACATTTTCGACATGTTTGAATACCATACCTAATTACGTATTCCATACACCCGTTCAGATTGTCTACGTGTGTATTCATTCCATCTAATATAACCCTAATGTAATGATTCGAACTGAATAGGCATTGCGATAGGGAAAAGAAAGGATCAATGCGAGTAATGACATTTTCTGTTCGTCAATGCTTTTACAGCATTTAATCTAATCCTGCCATTTGTTCACTTCCTATTGAGTCTTGTTGACTCCATTCGCACGGTGTCAGTTGTTTTTCTATACAAAAGTCTTTTGATATGTATTAGAGCACAATGTGACCGAGTATATGATGAACAGGAGGTTTTTATTGTATGTATGAAGAAATGATAGTTGAGGTATTGTGGAACGCAATAAAAGTTTTATTGGAACTTTGTTGGTAGCAGATTGAATAGCCCGTTTCCTGAAATAAGTATGTGCGAAAGAAAGTTTACATTTAATACATTTATTTTTATCGCATCAATAAAATTTTACGTAATGTACGATTATCCTTTTTCTTTTGTTCACTTTAAGGAAAAATTATCTAAGTAATGTTATAATGTGCTACGTAAACAATAAAATAGTTGTAAAGGAATGACTATACTCTAAAATCTTGGTGTTCTCAGCGAAACTAATATAATTAGTACTGTCAATTTTATATATTGAGCAAATTACAATAAGAAAATTTTAGAAAAATCATCTAACTTCATCAATCTTCTCATTGATTAACATCTTTCGACTTGTTTTTGTTGCCAGGGCAGCTTAGTCAAATATAAATAGATAAGTATTGTCATGCAAGATTCAGTTATTCCTATCTTATGATTAGATTCAGCATCTTAATTGAGCCTTGAATATTAAGACGTTAGATTTTTACTATATAAATGTTTAAGATCACGAAGTACAAATTGAATCCGTTGTTAATAGTGATTTTTTTTCTGCTGGTTTCAAGTCTTCAGGTTGGTCTTTTTTGTAATAATTTTTTCATATTTTATTTATTCGATCAAAAAAATATTACACAAACACTGTCTTATCGCGTAAAAAAACGTTGCATCCACCAATAAAGTTTCAATTAATTTGTATCTTGACTGAATTTACAGCTTTCTTTAGCGAATTATATGTGAAACGAAAAAAAACATATAAAAAATTAAAAAAGTGAGTAAAATGTTAAATAGAAATTTCAAGAGGTGCCTTTAGTTCGAAGACACTGGATAAAGTTTGGAAATAAGTGAGCACTTAATACCTCTTATTATCAAGCTGGTTTTGCAAGCTTGCTTTTGGTACTATCATCCCCAAGGAATTTCGATAGATTCACAAATCTTTTTGTTTTGAAACAATAGCGGGATAACTTTTGCAATTCTCAAATTACTTCTGTAACTCATAGATCCTGTTCACTTGCTACACGATTTTGGTTTGGCACAAATAAGATTAGCATAAAGTTTTTATTATACATTCTTTATGCTAAGGCATAATTATTATTATAGTTCTCTATACAAACCCAGAATTTCATAAAATCTCTTTAATAAATGTAAAATGTTTAATTTCTGTGTTTATTTTTGAAATCTGAAGTGACTTGAAGACGGTCTAAGTGGCGATTGAGTAAGGCTCACGATATTCCGCTCAAATTCATTTGACACTGTTTGTACTAGAGGCACTTTATTCTATTCGTTCAGTAGAAGACGACTTCAAGCAGCTTCAGATTCGTCACGTAACAGACTATTTTATAATACCTGATACTTGGTAATTTTAAGAAGAAGGCTCTTCTTCTTGTGGGTTGTTTGATCGTATCCAAATGCGGTCTCCACTAACATCCTGAACGTATCGTATAATAAACCGGATTTCTGTATTTATCTCTTTTTCAACATCCCATGTTCTCTGGCATTCTAGATCAAAAGACTTTCCTTAAAACAATTTTTGACGCAATAATTTACTACCACCCCCGACTTGATCCGCTTCAAAGTAATCTTAATAAAACTTCACCTTTAAACTGAGTGGTGCAACGGTTAAAAGTTTGAATGAAAAAAGGATCAAAATTTTAACTTCGTACTTATTATGGCTAAGTGACTCTGTTCACCGAGAATTTCTTCAATTTTGAATAAAAGATTTAATCATCGTTACTATTTCTGCAGGGACTCGGCAAAGCAGCCTTTGAAAGTCACATAATATTGGATAGTCTAAAAACTATTGAGCCTTTTTTATCACTAGATGGTGTTCGTTGTCATTTATCGGGCAATTCTAATCAGATTAAGTTAAACGGACATGTGTTTGAAAGGTGACATTCCAGTAAAAAATTTTCAAATGGACAGTTTTGTATTTCGTCATTCGTCTCAAAAGTTGTATCCATTTAAAAATGAGTGAAATTCCTGAAAAAATTCGTTATATTTTAAAATATCACCACGATCAAAGTGAGAATGTTTTGCAGGCTCGTGAAAAAACTTGTGGTGTCTACGGTCAAGATACTTTATCTAAAGTCACAGCCAAGAAATGGTTCACTCGCTTCAAAGATACACCTCGCTTAGGTCGATCAATCACTGAAATCTTTCAAAAAATTGAAGAAGACCGACACATATGCAGCCAAGGAACTGAATTTTTGTTTTCAACAGTTTTGAAACATTTGCGTAAGGCTGGATACACAAAGAATCTCGACGTTTGGGTGCCGCATGACCGAATTTCCATTTGCAAAATGCTAATGAAATGCAACGAAATCAAGCCATTTTCGAAGCAAATTATTGCCACTGATGAAAAATGGGTAAGATACAAGAATGTCGTTCGAAAAAGATCATGGTTAAAAGAAGCTGAATCATCACAAACGACTTCAAAGCCAGGATTGACATCAAATAAGGTTTATGCTGTTTGTATGGTGGGATTGGAAGGGAGTTGTTTATCATGAGTTGCTAGAACCTGGCCATACACTCAATTTGGCTCTGTACTGTCAGTAATTCACCAGATTCCAACAAGCAATTCAAAAAAACCGACCAGAATTGATCAATACAAAGGGCGTTGTCTTCCATCATGGCAATGCCAGACCGCACACATCTTTGATGACCCGGCAAAAATTGATAGAGCTTGGTTGAAAAGTTTTGATGCATCCACCGTATAGTCCAGACCTTACATCATCAGACTACCATTTGTTTCGGTCTCTGCAAAACTTCCTTAATGAAAAGAAATTCACTTCTAAAAGGGACTGTGAAAATTACTTGGCTAAGTTTTTCGCCGATAAACCAAAGAAGTTCTATACAGATGGAATAATGGCTCTATACGAAAAATGACAAAAGGTCATAGATAATAATGAATAATATGTACTTAAATAAAATCCAGTTTAAATAAAAGAAATATTCAATCGAAAAATGACAAAAACAGGCTCAATACTTTTAAGACCTACTAATATTTGTTGTATCCGTTTAAATTTTAAATAATTTTATCTATTTTGCTGTTGTTGATAAATGATTACTATTATTTAGTCGATTTGTATTGTCCTAACTTTTCTCATCATCATTGTCGTCATTACCATCGATCATGCACAGACAACCAAAGTCTGATCTTGACCTCCTGAGAATAATATTTCATTTTTCTGAAAACTTTTTCTCATTCGTGCAAGAAAATTCCGTATGAATATTAAGAAGAAACCAGTAATTCTTAATTACTAAGCATGATCTAAAACCTGATAATATTTTCCTACAAATTGACACCCTCTCAAAGACTTCAACTCGGTGCCGAATGCGACCAAGTCATCCTTTCAATTGCAAAACAAAAAAAAAACGTCTATCACTGCATACTGGAATAAAGTTTTAATAATCAATAGGACCAATAGTGAGTTGAATTATTAGCATCGTTATTATCGTTGACATCCTTGTCATTTGATTCTGATAACGCCTATGGCTATAGAAAGTAATAATAGAAGAATATAGCGTTGGTAATACGACAAGAACATTTAGAAACGAACGAACTTTGCCCTTTCATTTCGTCCTTGCTGAAACTCATTACAATTTTAATCCTTCGCATTAACAGGAGAGTTGAAAATTTGGAAATAAGCCAAAATTGGAAAGATATTGAATGCTGTAACGAATATGGAATAAAGAGTGAAAGGTTTTATGATGGGGTTTTGTCAATGCTGTCTTATTTTGAAAAATGAAGAATTGTCTGCTCTCTAGGTAGGAAGAAAATCTTTTGAGCTCTATAACAAATATTTCGTCTTTGATGATGTACAGATCATGGAGATGTAATGTGTGAATGTGAATGGAGTAAGACATGAAGGCATGTTACAAATAGACCGATTTATTGAGCCATCAACGAGAAGATGATGTTAGGTAATCAATAGCTGAACTTTAAGTATAAGTTATCAACATTTGAGAAGATGTTAGTTCGTCCTTTGCTTAATACCACCTTCTCCCAGGTAGCTTTCATCCTCTCTACTTTGCAAACATCTCTCTACTTTGCAAACATTTGAGCCAAAAACATTCTCGAGTTTTAATAGCATTGATAAAACACAAACTAATACGGAATTAAATTGGAATAACTGGAACTAGAATTGAATCTTTGCTTGGTTCTGCAACCTTTGCCTATGATTTAAATAGATTTCGAATACTAGTAGGTGCTTTTTCACTTCTTCATCCAATTGGAGGCGTAGTTAATTCAGCGAAGTGTATGGAGACCGGTAAGAATGAAAATCAAGAGTAGTATGGCTGGCCAAATAGAAAGGAATCACTCAAATATACAATCGAACGTCATTAAATTGTTTGGATGAGCAAAAATAAGAAAATCCTTACAAAAAGCAAGTTTTGACTTTTTGTTTGTTTTGGGTTTATTTTTAATTTCTGTGCTTCATTAGAGTTAATTATAGTCTAATATACTCATTGAGTTTGAATAGACTTACGACGATGTGATTGCAAAAATGATAAAAAGAAAAAAGGACAGCCGAAATTTTCGTCTACGCTTACTCATTACTTCAGGCCTACGTCCCTTCTATGCCATTTTAGGCAGCCTGAGTAGACATGTGCTATGAAACCACTGTCCACATCAGCTCACCGTGGCAAGGAGTTTCATAAGAACTCACCACAACATTACAACAACACTTCCACGATGGTTTTTTGAATTTTCTCCCAAACTCTACATAAGAAGTGTTCTTAAAAAAAGATGATAATCATCTCAAATAAATACCAGCACCCAATTTAAACTGGAAATTTTCACGTGTATCAATCAAAACAACATTATTTGTGTCAACCATTCATCGTAAATTCCATTCGTTTCCATCACTACTTCGCTACAATCTATAAATCTTCTCGACTCAGTTCATTTCATAGTTTGATATCACATCATCATATCTTTGGGCCTGCATCCAACATGTTGAATTTACCCCCAAAGGACTTGGCAAAGTATGAACTCAGAACTAAACTTCCGAAAAGGAACTTTGCTTTCATAAACTTGCAGTGGAAACTTCAACCGTTGAAAATCGAATAACTTACAACATACTACGTTTGACAATCTCTCGAAAATGTAAGTAGTATAGTAGCACTAGCAGATTCAGATGTAGAGAGAATCGATGATGAATCGTATTCAGAAGTATGCAAAGGTTAAAGGATGTGAACACAATTCCATAAAACGATTGATGTTGAATATGGTAGCTACACTTTTGATTTTGTGTTGCAACAGGAGAAACAAACTTACAAAACTGTGATTGGGAGTGAATCATAATCTACAGTCGATGACAAATGATGCGTCAGATTTGTAAGGAAAGGGACGAGCTAGGCTATGTCGAATAAGTTTTACTTAGGGTAACATGAAACTGAGACTATTTGATTATGAGACGATTCGAAAAGTTGTCTCTAGGATGTTCCCGCTGCAGAAGTGACGAGTTGAATGTTCTCACTCTTGGTTTCCTTTTACATCCTGTTTCTGGTTCTACGTACAAGTTGAAAATTGAATGCCATGCCAGTTGTGTACCTGGCAATTTTCAAAATAAAGTTAAAGTCCCTTAAGATTATTTGACTATTTAGAGAGCACTCAGCTGCATAGTTTTACTATTGCTGTAGTAGTGTTCGGTCATTGAAGGTTAGAAATCATCAATTAGAAATCAATTCAACTAAAATCAATTAAAGTATCTGATTTCAATCAAACTCATAAATCTCTACTTTTAAATCAAGATTGTCAAACTTATCAAATGAATCGTTGGTATTCACTATTCGCCACAGGTTGGCATAGCGAAGTCCTGTTTGTACTAACTATCCAGACCATTTGTACCTTATCGGTAACGATAATAAGTTCTTTCTCACAGGCTTATACCTGGTCAAATTCAAAAACATTTGATTGACAGGGTGGTATTCTTTGTTTTATGGTACAAGGATTGTAAATTGCAATGTCTAGATACGATAAAGTGCAATGGCTCTCGCTCGGAAATTCTACAAAGGAAAGTTCGCTCGGCAATATTCTTTGAAGAGGAAATTTTATAGAATAATCTTCGATCCACCCAGCCCGTTTTTGAAAGAAACACGCGAAGGTACAATGTACCGGTAGTAAGGATAATGAATTGCGAGAATTGCTTCTTCTACATACTCTTCTACAAATTTATTATTTGAGTAAAGCCTTCCTGTCTTTCGAGATTCTTTTTTCCAAAACGTTCAGAGATTCCAAATCCGTTAAATCATCAAAACCCGAAATGAAAACTTAATGCGGCAACCGAGGCTCATTCAACACCCATATGTGTGTCTGCTGTTCCTTTTCTGACTTTACTGAAATATTACATCATAACAGAAGTATTTCATCAACCTCGCATCAGTGTTCCAGCCTATTTACCACCAGCTTATCGTGCCTGGCTTTATCCAATCACTATGTTACTGTACGACAAATTCATAGATATCGTAGTGGGGAGAATTTTCACTACTTTTATGTAGGAAGAATGGAAGAAAACGGGCTGTCTTAAAGGACATTGAAGGATAGGTTAACGGTCACCAGAAAGACCAAGGATTCGAGGGGGAGACACGATAAACACTGACAGCCGATGTTTGTTGTGAGTGACCAACTGAGGAACGAGGTCGAAGACTTGCGATACTAAGAGGAAGTTAATCCTGTAGGGCCCGGTTTGCGCTGACACGCCATGCATAATGAAAGAATTTGTTAT
Source organism: Stratiomys singularior (assembly GCA_954870665.1). Classification (NCBI taxonomy): domain Eukaryota; kingdom Metazoa; phylum Arthropoda; class Insecta; order Diptera; family Stratiomyidae; genus Stratiomys; species Stratiomys singularior. Next base: position 8,202,090 of record OX940877.1, read on the forward strand.
GAGTCATGCTTATCTCGTGATCAACGATACTATGATGGAGAAACATGTTTATTGTTACATGAAATGTAATAGATCATTGCCCCAGACTTTGAATTCAGCACTGTGGATTCCGAATGTATCCTTTTTATACAATTTTCTACGCTCAAGTAACATATTTAGTTGGACCTTAGGATCAAGTAACATATTTAGTTGAACCTTCCTTAGAAACCTTAGGAACGGATACAATGAAAGGTGAGAAGCTCGGAGTGACAGGAATTGTTGATAAACTGAACTCTTGGGCACAGCTCTTACAAAACGAAGGTGAAACAACACCTAAGGAAGTACAGAAATGGCATTCAATAGCATAGATAATAATAGTAGCCAGCTTCAAGGAAAACGAAAGAATTTTCTTTCAGAATATCTCTTCATCTTGTGGAGCATTTTATTCTAGACTATCAATGCAGTGTGGAATTACCTGCAAACCTAGAGTGTCTAACGGCCAGTACCGTACGGTCGCGGCAAGGTGAGAAGAGAAGGTCAGAGAGAACCTCATGGTTTTTCTGTAACGACAGGATGGGGCATCTTAAAAAAATCATATTTGAAGACATTAAGACCAAAAAGTGCAAAGTTTAGTCCAAATACCAACAATAATTTCGAAATTTGACAAGATATAGTGTGACAGTATTTCATTTTTCGCATTCATTAACGTTGATGGACGTATATTGAAACACATTTAAAACCTTATATTATTGTATAATATAAGGATACAAGTACCAAAATACGTAATCAAGACGAAAAGACACACCGCAGAAGCCACCCAACTGAAACCCGGGTGGAGATACCGAAACCCTAACGATACAAGGAAACATGTACAGGAACAGGGAAAAACAGTCAGAGACAGAGAAACAGAAAAATTTCGTTCAAAGAACAAAAAAAGGTGTCAAAATACAAATATAGATAGACAATCCACATCGGTTCAAATGTGTCACGTCATTGTTTATGCTGTTTATGTAAGCATGTCCCTGTACCTTTTTCTAACCTTCATGTTTCTTGGTCAATAAAATTTTTTTTTCTCAACATTTTTCTTATTCTTTCACCACAACTACGCGCTTCTTCCATTCCAAACGCAATATTTTGAAAGTTAGGCTTGAAAAAATGCCTAACTTTGATAGAACCTTCATCTGAAGTCAATCGGACGAAAGTAGTTTGTCCAGGTTTTAGTTACGACGAAAAGTTTATTAAAAATTACTATCATTACAGTCAAAATTGTTTTTTCTTGTTCATTACGTTAAACGAAAAGAATGTTATAGTTTTGTTTATGGGCTACAAGGCGTGTTAGAGTGTCCTTATTCCAAGAATTCTACAGTTCGCACCAAGATAAATTTCGTCAAAAGATGCTTTGATATTCTAACCATAATAGTATTCTATTACTTCAGCACTGTAGAGTTTTCTCAAATATTTGCGTCAAATATATAAAAAAGTAAAACTTATTTGAATCATCCATTTATCTCTACGAGTAGATTATGTCAATATATCTTATATATCGACTGATTCCGCCGGGCCTTTCCATGCTTTTCATATTTTATATTCGACGGAAAAAGTGCAGAGTTCCCGTAAATTTCATCGAGCTTCGTTTTTCTCTGATTATTAGTATTCTTATTTATAAAAAACAAAAATTAATCATTACATAATTATCATTTTTCCATTGATTGAACATTAGACCATTTGATTTAAATGGTTGCTTTTCCTGAGCTAAAGCAAATAGTAACTTGACAAAATGAGCATTCAAACACAACATTCTGAAGATGTTTTGCAATAAATGTCACTTTTGAAATGTCAGCAGCGCCATCTTTGATCTAAGTACATATCATCCCTGGTCTCTATACATTGAAAATTGAAGTTCGTAGTTGCAAGGAGTATATTTGAGTATTGTTTATCTGTATACTGCAATCATTATAGAGAGTTTCAAACATACACTCAGCTCAAAATCGGGGAAGAGTAAGACATGTTTGGAAACAACTACAATGATTTTACTTGGATATTTGCAAAACTAAATCCGCTTCCTAGTATGACATCAGTGTTTTCTCTGACTTAAAATTACAAATTAGTGTGATATCCTTTCATTCAATCCATCGAGAAATGACAAAGCGAGTATGTGGTAGAATCTGGCAGAAGCTGGCAAGGATATCAATGACTCTCATATGATGTCAACAATGTCAAGACAGTCATGATATGAATTTTAATGCATTTGACAATTTTCCGAAAGTAACCCTGAGCTGTGAACATTCCCGAAATAAAGACGCTATAATATCCACCTAAATATGCATATCTTTATCAATTGAATCTATCCCTCTCAAAGCATGATCAGACACGCCACTTTTCTATTTAAAAATTAAGAAGGGACACGAGCAAAAATACACAATTTGACTAAATATTTTCCTACTCTTAAATGTTAACAACCATCATTAGTACAAGAAATATTTACAATTACATTCAATGAAAGCTTTTAGCTGGTAGACTGGCAATGAAAAGTGGCCACAAAAGAAAACTTGCATTAGCAATTTCGTGAGCCAAATTGAATGTATTGTTGGCTTAAAGAATTTTCTTAAATTTTAACATTTAAATCAAACGTGAAAGCAATTCGATGTCCAGCAAATATTAACCTTTGAACCATTGTATTGTGCTATGGACAATCAACTTAGCAACAGGGATAACAATGTTTAACACATTATACTTGCACACATTGATGAGAAATACTGGTCAGTTTGATGTCTTAAATTTTTACTAAAGTTTTTATTTTAGAGAAGAGAAAACCGACCAACAATTTTCATTTAAAAATTTGTTAAAATTTTTCAATTTAGGGATGACAAAGCTAGCCAACAATCTTCATTAGCCGTTTTTACCGGGATTCAAAGTATGTGCACTAAGAATAAATTTACTTAGAGCTATGCCGAACTAATCTTATATGGTTTTTTTTCTTACATTATCGCAGCGAGAAAAATATCCTCTGAGTCCCATTCTAAGCATACTCAGATTTAAGCGCAGCATAATTTCCGTGACAATTTGCTAATCAATAAACCACGCTGATCTCCATAATCAAATCGCATTCATCATTTGAAGGACGTGAAATACTTATGATATCATGAGAAAAGGATGCTAATTTGAGTATCCCGGTTATTGCTGGAAATTCTAGTTCCGCACGTGCCAGCGATCGTTAATATTTTGAAATAGGTCTTCATAATAAGAACCGACTTTACGCTGATCATTAAAGAATTACTAGCTTTGCAGATGTTAAAAATCATTCATTTCTGATCAGCTTTAGCGTTTCCATATCCTTCACATCTCATATGTGTAAGGATGTTAACCGGTAGCGTTTTACCTGTATCCTACAATTCTAAACAAAATTACGTTAGTCTCACGTGCATCCATTCACCACTTATGAACATACGAGTCTATCGACGCACACATACACTAATATAGAAGTATTTCATTCCATATCCTCACATTCGTATCCTAACTTAATTCTCTTCCTGTCAAATCCAATCCATCCATACTAACATCTATCTATTCGATAGTCGGTGATATTTGCTCCCTATGTGGTACCAGTAAATATTTAAAGCCCATGTTAGTGGATCCGTAGTACTCAGCTACTCCAACATACAGCCTCTGTTTCGAAAACACTCGTCAATGCTGATAATACTTATTTCCAAGGAGGCTAGATTACGTTGCATGCACATGTACTCCATGTGTTATTGCCATTCTCGCATCATTATCATCATCATCATCATGCTCACCATCGACATTGATACTGATGTGTTGTGGTAATGATTTGAGTGCATCCCTGTAACGTGCAGTGTCAATTCTATAACTTTATAGGCAATACGATGGAGTTTGATGAATGCTGTGCACTACGAAAATGACATCAGAGTAGTAAATTCCGCAAATACCTGTGAATTTGGTTACATGCGCATACTACAAACGTTGATTCATTTTAGCTGTTTGTTAAACAAAAGTAAAAGGATTATATGGACGAGTTCAAAGAGCTAGAGGTCAAGCCCTATCTGTGGTATATGTTGAAATTTTCTATTGAGTATAAAATGTCAAAACCAGAATGAATTAAAATTTAAACATTCGGGTTGGACTTGACTGAAATGATTGTGAGTTGCATTACAGGGTCCATATCAAAATTAGTAGGACTGTTGTGTTCTAAATATTTTGATTGAAGATATGTTTACGATTCCTTAATATTTTTCAAAATAGCATCCTTGGGTAGCGACACACTTATAATCGCGCTCCTGCCCTTCGTCATGCGTCTTCAGGAAGTCAGCTTCGGGCTGTTGTGGAGAGACCTTGTAGATACTGTTTGAATGTTCTGAATCGAGTCAAACCGATGTCACTTCAGCTTCCTTTTCATACATTGGAAGGAAAAAGACAGATGGAGCCAGATTGGAATCTTGTTTCAGCATGTCAGCAGTTCTGTAACTTTAAGTTTAAGCCATCCAACGCGATGGTCGCCTTCAATGAGCTCCCTACCCACCTTATTCCTGAAACGATTTGTTCCATTCGAAAAAACTAGAACGGTCCCTGGCAGTATCTCCATAAGCTTGCTTAACAATTTTGAGGATTCATTTGCCGCTTTCCAGCGTTTGACACAAAACTTCATCGAATACCACTGCTCGAGACTGTGTCACGTTTTATGTTTCCACACGAGAAAAATAACCGATGTCTATACTCAATCAAAGCCCGTTGCCAACTGCGACTCTCTATTCTTCCATTTCGACCATTAAAAAACAAACCTCTTTTCAACGTTTCATTCGGGCTACGTTAAACCGGTCCTATTACTATGTGTATAGACTTTCTTGTTCAGCAGGATTTTCAACCACGGTTTATATAAGAATGAAGGATGAAGGTGCTGTTTATTCTATCAAGTGTAGTTGTTCATTGTTAGTATAATTTACGATATTGTACTACGAATATTTAATTTAAGATACTCTTAGAATGCTCATACAATCGTTTCTTGTTCATCGTCTTAATCTGTTGAATTGTCTATTTCAGGACCACGATTTATGATAGCTAATTCTGATGAGATTTTAAAACCTCTGAATGTAATCTTGTGCGTTAGTATACCTCCTCGCAAAAGATATATTGAAAAGTGTTCTTTACTATTTACTCTTTGTAATAGGCGTATTTAAATACAGATTGACCCTTATACCATAAACGTCGATTAGCCGAAGTATGTTATGGTTGACGCTCCGTGTGTTCTCCTTATCCTTTCATTATGATTTGATTTTTCACACAAAAATGCTATTGTTATTTTTCTCAACTTGAATATTTGTGGATTAAATTTTTCCTGTCTTATTTCCCAAAAAAACAATTGACAATGAGGCGGATCATAATGCAGCCAGAAGATTTGCAAAACATTTAGTTCCCACGCCATATTCCAAAATTGACATAAAGTAGGCTTTTAATTTTAAATTTGTTTTATATTTTATTGTACATTATAGAGTCACTTGAGTGGGAAATGATTCCTGATATTGACATACTCCTTCTACCAAACTAGACCTACTGAATTTCAAAAAGGGCTCCTTTGGGATTCCTTTCTCCTTTATCGAAATTATATTGTATTCCTGTTAAATTTTTTGCAATTGTGGTTGAGGTTATAGCCAGTGGGACTATTGTCTGTTTAGTATCAAGGACGGTAAAAACATTCCAAGCTTTATGCCCGTAATATGTTTCTGGTTATAATCTAGGGTTATCATTCAACATGATACGAGTCGGTCATTCCTTTGAACTAGACTTGGATCCTCTCTCTCGCTCTCTCTCTCTCTCTGGGATCAGCTTGTCGGCCTTTATTGGTCTCAGCTTAAACTGGCCCTTTTTGCAAATTTTATTCTTTGTGTGGTGGAAGCAGTGATTCATGGGCACATTGGGGCGAATCAAACACAATGATTTGACTTTTAACACATCACTATTGACCCATGAGATCGATTTAAAAATGATAAATAATAATCAAAATAAATTAATATATCCTGTCTGTTGCAAAAACAGTAATGTATCGCCTAATTTCTAACTAGTAACTCGCAATATTTGGGTTCATAAAAATTGAGCTCCTCGAGAAGAAATTTAACCGACTCCTCTACACAAAGAACTTTAACATTTTGAGACAATTTTAGAGAAATTAATAAAAAAAGAGACGGCATTTCACATTCACACCATTCTACCTTCAACTTTTCTAACAGTGCCTGTAGCCAAATTGAAGGAAGTAATTTTCGTTGGTCTTGGGATATCAAAATTGATGAAAGACACCAAGTTCCGTGAAAACTTAAGTGTAATAGAATTGAAAGATTAAAAATGTTTTGAAAGAGGTACTAAGAAGAAAAAAAGGAAACAGCATGCCTAGGAAACCTAGATATTCATACCATGGATTGTTGGGAGGCTAAAAAGGCATTCCTTTTCACTTCCTGAATTAACACTTAGACTCCTTTCCGATTAAAGCGAAAATCATAAGGGAGGAATTACGAAAAAGTATTGGGCAGAATAGGTAGGAATGGAATGAGTTAAGGGAAGTACATCAGTGTGATGATTTTAAGCCACTGTTGGTTGATATAATTGATTTCCACATAAAATGACACATTTTATGAGGAGATCTCACAGCTTAGGCCTTGAGGCGATCAGCAAAGTTATGACCATTGATGTTTGCTGATTTACTTTCAGTGTCTTTATGTAAATAAATATATTTGTGTCGTTATCATCGTTAGGGCGCTAATCCATATCACATCACATATCCTTGACCTTCAGCATGAATCGCTTTCAACTTACCCTGTCCTTTATTTTGGGATATATTCATGAATATTGATGTGAATTATTTATTTAGTAAAAATGCCTTATCCACGATTATACTCATGTGATATTTGAAAAAAAAATGATAATGGTGAAAAATTTCCTGCATAATCTTGATCAGCATAATAAAATACTTCAAGATTAGTCGGCAAACGCAAAAGGGCCGATATGGTTTCTAATTTAAAGGCTTGTAGAAGCTATTTAAATGGTCATTATTACTATATCTCAACTTTTTGCTTACCAATTAAATTTATCGTAGAACTAGACACATGGACTAGAAAATTGTCGTTTTCTATACTTGGTCTCAAATATGAAAGCGAGTATTGAATTAAACTGAAATCTAGTGTTCTGTTGCTTTCACCATAGATCTAGTCTTAATTTTACGACAAAAGTAATACTTGCGATAAAACAAATTAAGGTTTTCATAATCTTCCGGAGTTCCGTCCGATTGCATTAGCAAATCATCGGACTTGAAACTTAATTTGAATTACAAGACACAGAATATTTAATTATTCTCCTTTTCGATTTTATTTCAGATGGCAAAAGATTTCAGTACGCTAGGATGGGACTATGCGGCATTTGTCCTGTTCATCGTCTTTTCCACAGTTGTTCCACTCTGGAGTCGTCTGCGTGGTAGCCAAAAGACAGTGAAGAAAGCCGATTATGTATTTGCCACAGGAAGTGTATCAATATTAGCAATGATGCTGTCAATTGCTCGTGGAACACTAGGAATACGTTCAGTCTTAGGTAAGTTGTTAACCATTGTTAAAGCCTTAAAAATCTCCCGAACATATTTTTGTTGATTTTCAAACCCAGCATAAGCAAATGGAAGTTTATTTGAGGAGGTAGTAAGGTTTCATACCATCAATGAATTCTACTCCACAACTACACTCGTTTCATGGACGTATAATAACCGCTATCGTTTCCTTTATCGATCGCTTTTATCACTATCCTCTGTCAACCAAGGACCATTCCGTCTTATTTATCAACAATGAATTGAGGCACTCAAATTACTTTTTAATTAATTACTTTACTTTACTTATTACCTTAAAGTACTTTTTACCTAAAGTGAAGATGAATCCGCGTCTTCATTAAAGTCTTCCATATTCAAAATTGCATTACTTTTCTGCTTTGGAAATAGATAATGTGCATATTAAATTGATATTATGCGGTTTGCAAGTTTTCTACATATTTTTTTCCCGTGAATCGAAATATTTCCCGAGCAAAACTTCTTTCAGTTTATATTTCCTCAAATACTGAAGGGAGGCGATAAGCAGGCAACAAGTCACTAACAAATACACTATTCATAGGGAAGTACAAGGATTGAAAGTGTAAAGTGTTATTGCAGACTCGTTTGCCTGGAGATTGTTTGCTCCCTAAGCAAATATGCAACAGTGCGGATCAAAGAAGAATACTTGTAGAATATTAAATTGTTTGTCCTGGTGAACGCATCGAAGGATAGAAAGATAGTTGTGTTGAAAAGTGAAAAACAGTGCAGAGATGGCTACGGAAAATATTGAAGAAATTCCAAAATCTATTTTGATGTGGCGAATAGTTAATGATTATGTTGCTATGAATTTTCAAGAAGATATTCAGAAGCACACAACCGACATAAATATCTGCCCTTGGAATCGCAAAAGAAATGCCTGATTTAAGTAATTTTTTCGAGCCACAATTCACTGTGTCCTCTCTGATGAGAAACTTTTATAGCATTTGACAGTTTTCATGCGAATTAGCAATCAGTTGAAAAACCATTCTGTTCTCGCTTGTCCTTCTATGCTCGATTATCATGAGCCGTTGGAGAAAGGAAACTGGAAACTTGAAACTGGATATTATTTCCAGGGTATCTGAAACAACGCACGAAATTGTAAATCAGAAAAAGTTTTGCTATTTCCCTGTCAACTCGGAAAAAAGTTCAGAACGACCCATTTCAACATTTCAGATGCTATTTTTCGGTCAAAAAATCGTAGCCTTTTTGTCCTTCGCCCCGATGAAGCCTTGTCGCTGCTGAACTGTGACAAAAAAATGTTACTGAGGCTCATCTGTAAAGCTGCTTTTTACACTTGGCCCTTAGAAATTCGAAAAGAATATATGGAACATAATAATAAATAGAGTAGAACGTGTAGTACAACAGAATAACACATATTAGATTGAGTTTGATTTAAAGTGAGTATCTTGAGTAAAATGGGATTCAGTTCTGCTTGGACATATTTACCTTCAGATGAAAGTTTGATTGTTGTTTAATCTACGAGTAGCTCTGTTGGCTTGTTAAACTTTTAACTTTGATCAAATTTACATTTGTTGCGTCTTTCTATTCAACTGATAGCTCCTTTTTGCATTTGGAAACCTACCGAATACCCAAAAAATAGTCTCATCAAAATGTTTCTGATGACGGAAAACCAGAAGTACTGAAAATGATTTCGAAAGAACATAATTTTGTCCTCGAAAACAATCAAAGATAGTTTTCCTGTACAAATGCTAGTGAAGAAATGCAAACGAGTCCAACGAACAATGGAAATAGTTTTGATTTTTCAAGAAACGAAAAAAACAAATTAGTAGTGAAAAAGTTATCAATAAGGAAATCACAAAATGATGAAAATTTAATGCTGACAGCCAAATACAATTTGCATTGTTCTTTTGATAATCGAAATGTCCTTCAAACTTTTTTTTTTGGCCATGAGACAGTAGTGAAAAATACCATATAATCTCTAAGCTCCAAACATCCAATTATTGACTGTTTTCAATCCCACTTCCATCCCATTCTCCCGGTACCAATGTGCCTTCGAAAACAACCATCAAAATATTTTCCTCATTTATTTTCCGTAGGACATCACAAAATTTAATCGAAGGTTTAAAGTCGTAATTGATTTTTCTCAAAATAATAGCTCTAAGAACTTCACAAAAGAACATTCGATCCCACCATGAAAATATTCAGAGACTCATTCGCATTTTTATCCGAATAGTAAATTTAGTGTACACTTTATTTTTAGGCAATTTCCACTGAAAGGACCATCTACACGCTTTAGAATATATCAAAAATTTTCAGCTGCCAAATATCTCATGCTTGTTTTTCTTCTTATCTCCATTTCAGGATACCCAAGCGAATTGTTTTATAGAGGTTCAGCTATGTGGGAAGTGATTTATGGCATGGTGAACGCTTATCCTATTGTATGCTTCATTTTTGTGCCGGTCTACTTCAATTTGGGTATAACTTCAGTATACCAGTATATTGATCTTAGGTAAGTTAATATGAAACAATTTTCCATTCAATGCGAAAGTACAGACGCAAAAAAAACGTTTCGATTCTCCTTGAATATATCATGATTGATTTGGTAAAAGAAAAAAAACATTTTCTTAAGGCTTGAATGCCTGAGTTCAATCTCAATTTAATAAAAAAATGAGGAAAATCAAAACAGCTCATCCATTTTATCAATAAGGATTTTTCCATGTTCTGCTCATGTTGCTTCGTCATCAGTCACGACTGTAAGACCTTCAAAGAAAAAGAAAGGAGAAAAACCACGTTCAACGTTAAGGGAAATCAACAACATACCAACCACGTACCACCAATAATCCCAGCATATTTGATTTCTAACAAGCAACATAATTTATAGCCGTCAGAAGGAATCTTGCTTGCCAGTAAATTAAACCATTCTACATACATAACTCAGTCACAATAACGAATTTAATATTTCATTTTGGAATTTTAACAAAACATATCCAACAAATCCATAACCCAATTTTCCACAACTGACAGCTTAAAAATTGAAACATCACTGAACCGGTAACAATCCATCAAGTCGATAGTAAATGCCTTCTAATAGACATCATTAGTCATCACGTGGGGTGGGAGGGATGGATGGAATACAAAAAAAAACATTCCATAGGGGATGGCTCTTACTTTTGCCTCCCTGTTTAGTGAGAAGTAAACTAGCTAGCTATGGCTTTAAATGAAACGCGGTGTTCGGGGGTGTCGAAGTGTACAATTCGCTGTTGGGGGTTTTTTGTTTGAAACCATTCAAAACGTTTAACAACAAATTTTCTGTCAGTTAACGACAGCTATTTGACCATTATTAACGACTTCCATGGAGAACCTGGTTCCAGACACAATTTTATTCCTGGCTTTTGCATTTTTTTTTCCATGTCATGTCCTTACAAATTTCAGACTCGTTTAGCATTGATGGAGGAACAGCCTATTGAGTATTATTCTGGAGGTGAGCTTTTCGTACTAGAATTAAGGCAACATAAAAACAGAATAAAGTGAAATTCGGAGATTTAGGCTTCTAGGATAAAATAAAGAAAATAATAATTTAAATATCTATTCTGCGCGCTCCCCGAAAATTTCTCATTGATTTGGCGGGAATGCTTCATGGATGTTCATTTAACGTTTGTGCTTGCTGAACGATGCTCGTCTCAAATAAGTATTTTTTCACAAGAATAATTAGCAGAATTATTGAAATAATACCTTTATTATGATGAGAGGGAGATAGTTTGTCTTGCTCCGGGTACAGAACACAGCGAAAAGCAGTTCAATTTTTTCTTCTGTCACTCTGAGGACCTTTGCTGGAATTAGAGCTAGGGTGATCCTTATTTTATCTAGTGGTTCGAACGACAAAACACGAAAGAGGTTCGTTTCAATTGTGACCTCACGACTCTCTCCACTGACAAGCAGCCCAATATACACTTTATAATAAGGATAACTACGTGACTTACAAGTTTGATAGTATTTGTATGCCAATATTAAACTGATTACATTACCTGGGAGGCGAAAAAGGTAGAGAAAGTAATAAAAGGAAAAAATGCTCAGGCACACCGTCGAGCAGTTGCTATCGTAATTTGTTTAGCCATTTGTTTCTGGTTGAGCTTTAGCCTCTCGTCGCTGATAAAACGCGAAATTCATTTGCCTTTAAGCCAGCAATCACAGAAGTAGCGTCCTTTGTATGCCTCATTGCTTCGAAAAACTCCTCCACTGAGTAATTATATCTCGTAATCCAATAGAATGATCAGACAACGTGTAATAAACGGAATCTTAGTTTTGTTTTCGTTGACCCTTCACTTAAGATTTTTTTCATCATGTCCCCGCCGTATTTGCCTCTTGTTGTACCAATTGCAATATAAACACGCCTTCCACTTCAACCAACAAGACATATTGCATTCTCAGATTGAGGAGAAAGTCAGATTGAAGAGAGTTGATCCAAGAACAATTCTCTATTCTGTGCCTTCCTTTGTAGAGATGACCATTGTGCACTGATTTTGGATCTACAAGCCGGTTTTGACAAGCACAAGCACGGTTTTGACAAGCAAGAAGGATTTCTCATAAGGATGGTTACTAGAGATGATATGTGGAACGTGAAACGGCACCCAACAGTTTGCAGAAGAGCCTTCACCAGCATCTGCTTCAAACCAGCGTTGCGTCAAGTTTTTATTGTCGAATTGATGGGAATTGATGGGATGGGATTTTTGAGCAGTTAATTATTGGTAGCTTCTGTAATGAAACTAAACGTTAAAAGTGTACTAATACTATCAGCAATTGAAGCATCTTCAGCAAGCAATGTGTGATAAGCGTCCTGGATTATTTAATTGTTGTGAAGTCATCCTTCTTGATGACAATGGGAAAATGCGCACAGCTGCAGTTACCCAGCAAAAATTAAACGGAGATTGGGAGGGGGAGCTTTAAGCCGATCTTTAGCCCATATTGTCCGGATCTTGATCGAACGGATGATCCCTTGTTTTAGCGATTGCTAAACTAACAATTAGGAAGAGAATTTGTACTTCCATTTTCAATCTGCAGAGGATCATCTGGACAGAAATTATGAACTTACGCAAGGTACAACAAATTTTTGCGAGGGTAATAAGAAGATTCCTACAGAAGAAGAATACAGCAACTGTGTAGAAATGTGACTAAAAATAAATGCATTATTTATTTCAAAATCTAAAAAACGTTTACACACACTCAGTAATAATAATAAAGATTGCAACGTAGTTTCTACATTTAAATCCGATATTTGGAAAATAGAAAGCTGTGCTTCGACGACCAACAATGCTGACAGCGGAACCAATGAGGTTAAAAAAATCAATCAAAACTCAAGCTTTGTGCCCAACACGAAATACGATCTACTGCAGTCCAATGCACCAATAAAGCGAAAGTCTCAAATGTAGTTCACTGTCCCTACCGAATTAAAACCTGTTCAAAAATCAAAGGAGTCATGTTCATTGCATCTTTCCTGCTACAAACACATTCACCCATTTGGCGGATGCGTGACCAAAATATGTTCGCTTCCCTCCAGCCATATAATTTTATTTCGTCCGAAGTATTGTTTCTGGTCACTCAGTTGTATCTACTATTCCAATAAAGTTCAAGTTACAAAAAAACATCTCAAACAAACCCAGCATCCTTAATAAAATATAGTCAACAATCGAGTAAATTTGCCTGCAACTGAATGGAACACCCCCTCCAGGATAATGAATGGGAAAACGCGCTCAAAGCATCCATTCAATACACACGTCCTCTGAAGTTGGTTTCTCTCGTTGTCATTCCTGGTCGGTCTTTTGTTGTCTGCTGTTTCATTTGTTATATTCCATGTTTACGCGGACAACAGGCGAGCTTTAATAGGTAGTTGTTAAAAACAGGACTAGTAGCAACATGTTGTAGCCGCATACATACATGTATATAGTATGTGTACAATCCTATTTGCAGGATTCATTTGAATAAAAGCGGGTGAGGTTTTCCGCACGTGTAACTAGCAACGAATATACTTTTTATTTTTGGAACAATTGTTATGTTGCCTGCTCGCTATCAAAATTTGTTTTCCACGCACTTATTTGTGATGAATTACTTCAAAGGATCTTTTTTTTTTTTAGTTTTGTTAATGACAAACCGTTCTTAGCATAGTTATAGAAGCATGTATTGGTGTGAAATTTTTTAAAATTAGTGTCATTAACATTAATCGTGCCCAATACTTGTGCAATTTTTCCGCCTTTCCACCGAAAATTCGAACCATTTTCAGGTTGCAGAATGAGTGATATCCTTAAACGGGATGATTCCCATGTTTTTCTTCGACGGTGCGAAATACATTTCAAGACGAATGTACGTCTGAGAATCAAAGCCTTATTGTCATAACACAAATTATCTGGAACGAATAAAAACAAGTAAATTGTTAAAACACAGAAACGCAGCATGCTTTCATAAAAACTAACAAAAAAGGATTCGATAAATATATTCCATTTTCAATTATAGCGTCAAACCGCTTATATGTTGAACAACGCAGCGCTTTTGAATGCATAATGAAATGTTATTTATGATATTAAAAATTAGGTCCCACGAAACAGGAAAAAAGGATCTTTCCGAACTATACCTGCGTATGAAGTCGACACGTAGCCTTGTATGCAAGATGGTTGAATTTATTACAGTTGCGAGATAAGCGTCCAGATAAAATTAATTGGCAATACGATAACCGAACAATTGTTTCATGTCTAGCTGCCGTCTTGGGCTAACTTGTGAATCAGTAAGATGAAAGATTACTCGTCCTTCTTTCTGCCCGAGAGTATTTCCTGGAAATTTCGTAATACTATGGGTGGGGCGAGAAAACTGATAATGAGATTTCAACTCTGTCCTTGACAGAGAACTCGGGACATAGTAAGCAAACTTGAAGCTGTCGCACGATTTCATCCCGCAGTCCTGGAATGAAGTGTTTCATCAGATGTTGATGTGTTCCGTCTAAATCAGTTGCGATTTTGGACACTGCTTGAGAATATAACTCAGTGTGTTGCTTCGATATGAAATATTACTATAGGCGTTCCAACTCGAAAGGCTTCATCACACCATTTGCGACCGCAATAAAAACGCCAATACTCCTTTTCGGTCCAATCAAACTCAATCCCACCTTATCCGTAGGCTTATGCAGCATCGAAAATTTATCGTTCCGAGCAACAACTTGCTGTCCACTCTTGCAAATTTGTATCTATATATTTGCTACTTTAGTTCAATATCGTAGCGTGCTTACTCCAATAAATTCAACGTCGTTTGGAGCCTGAATTCTTAATTGGAAAGCATCTTTCATTCGACCCACACGAATATGTATTTAGTTTTCATGTCGTCGTCTGAACTTGGAACTGCAGAGGAGAAATATTTTTCACATAGTGAAAACGAGAAAACCCGCAAAAATAGAAAACTAATCGACTCGAGGAAAATAAATTGGGTTTTTTGCTCGCCTGCCCCTCGCCAGCATTCTCGGTTGGCCGCAAGACCAAGGACTTGACGAAAGTCGGAAATATTGGCTGTTTTAGTCGAATGCTAAACAGGACGTTTACATTATACGTATGTAGACGGAGGACTTTGTCGTGCACGAGAACATGTCGATGATTAGTCGAAAAATTTGCTGATGGCCTAATTCAATTAATCTGCATGATTTGCTCCAAGTGATGGATTGTTGTGCTCAAAGAAGTGTTATTTAATTTGGCATGTTAAATGGGCATATAACGCAACATTCCCAGCTCCTCATGATGATTGCTATATGATGCGTGAGAAGTTCGGAAAAGGACATGTTGTGGTATTGCGAAAATTCAAGGAAAAACAATATGATTTTTCATGAAAAACGTTACAATTACGTTCCAGAGTGATTTATGAAAGCATTTAAGCTTTCATTATTGATAAAAGAACAAAGAGCAAATATTTCTATTCTGCCTTGTTTCGTTTGCAACGAGTGCTTTTGAGTAAAAAAAAAAATATTTTTACGGGTATTTGTATCATTCTTAGATAGTTGTTGTCGCAAACAAAGAATCCTAGCCAAGAGGATAATAAATAATGGACACAAACGCATATCAAAGATTTATGAAGTACGCTCGTAGTCGGCTGTCTGTTCTGGAAATATATCTGCACGGTAGCAATGGTGGAAAATGGAAAAGTTTCACTCAGCCAGTTCTTTGCTGTTATTTGTTCGTTGCAGATGATGAATGTAACTTTGAACTTTTCGGTGGAAACTCTTTTTTCTATCGCTGGACTGTATTTAAGTGGCATTGTTAGACAAGTACTTGATGTGTATTGAGTCTTGTTTCGGTGATTTACACTGAAAATACAACAAAAACTGTCCCTGTATAAAAAGTGTCTTCCACACTAGATTTTCCATAACGCATAATGCATATGGTTCCAATTATTGCCAACCCATTATTTTATGAATTATGTCAAAATACATTGGATCCAACAACATCCTTCAAATCTACTTATGTTATAACTCGTCTTGATTTTTGACGGATGATATATTCTTAGTTAAATCCAACGATGTTCCTTAATATATAAATTTAAATGCTAGCTAAATTTGAACCCATGCTAGCTTACTGTCTTGAAGTTGACGTGCAGTACCTGTCGTTGAAAACAGGAGAAAACAAGTGTACTCATGAACCCCAGTACGAACCGCCAATCATGATTCAGATACTGAATATTACAAAGATTACGGAGAGCATATGACAATGCCAACACAGTTTCTTCCTTCAGATCTACAAATCTTTTTGATTAGCTATTATGAACAATTGTATACCATTTAGGTTTTGCTTCCCTTCTACTACTTAAATCTGCTTGGATGCACCGGTAAAACTCTCCCCTAATACCTTGGCAGGACACATACCATACAGACTAGCATACCAGAAGTGAAACCCCATATTTTCCACAAGCTTTTTAGACCTACCGAATGCTTTGGTAAACACTGTCAATCTTTATAAAATTCAAATTTGGCTTCAATTAATAAAGACTGGTTATTTATTATGTTTGTTGAAAATATACTTTTGTTTCCAATGCCTAATATATCCTTGAACGTGGAAGACTAAGTCATTACTAGACAGAGTGAACTGCATACCCAAATTGGCTTTGAAAAACTACTGTCAATGTATCTGGAAAAAATATTCAAGTTGGTTATTGACACATGAGCTACGTTCAAATTAAACATTTATCTGATATAATAACCACTAAAGTCAAAATTTCTTTCATAATGTAAACAGTGGGTCATTATCGAAATCATTTCGTTTCAGATCTTCCATGTATGATAGCACATCCCGTTGGCTTTCTCTGCCAACAGGATGGATTGAATTTTTATCTGCCAAATGACCCGAAGAATCAAACAAAAGGAGGAGCTAGCGCTCAAAGTATCACCTGTGGTATTAACAAGCATAATTTCAATAAGACATACGCCAGTAGCTTAAGCCATTTGTGAAATATGAGCAGCAATGTTCAATAAACCACATATTCAAAAACCAAAAAAAACAAGAAATCACGAAACTACTTTTAAAAACTTGATAAAACTTCTATTAAAATAAGACATACATGAAGTTGAGATAATGATTATTTTGACAAATCAAACTAAAATTGATTCGAATTGACGCAATTTGACAACCAGAAAGTGACTAAGAAAAGGTCACGTAGAATCAAATTCTAAATTTCGTCGATGTCAGGTTAGATTCAAAGGTTGACGCTGGAGGTGTTAGTAAGTGGTCCAGAATCCTTTTGCTGGTGGTCGGCTTACACATCGAGCTGAAACGGCCTTAACTTCGGTGTGAAAAAAGATATTTCCATCTCCTTGATCCTCTTTTCAATTAAATCTTTTAAAAAGAAATTTTAATCAAACTTGATCCTGAAAACCGCATTTGAGTGCTTAAAAACATAGATACCAACAAATTAAAAACGGATAATTTCATTTATTACTATTAATAAATAATAATAGCTCAGTCGCATGTACGTTACCTCAAACAACAATTACTTACAACTTGTTAGAGTTCAGTGAAATTATAATGCATTTTCCAAAGGAAACATCGATTTGCCGTCAAACAATGATTAAAAATATTCCTTATTGATTGCTCGTGGAAGTGTTTGCTCAGTATCTCAACTTCATCGGCAATGGCTGGAACAACTTCATTATACTAAAATTACAATCTAAAGTACCATTTCTCTCGATAAACTTCTATGCAAGGTAAAATGACGTGAACAGCTTTTATAGCTCGTTGAACATTAGATCTTTATGACTCTTTGAAATTTTATTGAAAAGGTTTGACACCGAAAAACCCATTTAACCTTCATCGTTTTTCCAGCTTTTGGTGACTTTTACTATTTCTCGAATGCAATGGCAGCGTCTCCATCCAAAAATATTACAAGAAACTCATTTTAAACCTTAAGGACTTTCTGTTCTGTCGTCCGTTTGTTTTTTTCTTTCTGTTTTTTTGCTTTTTCTCTCCTTTGCTGCATCGTAAAATTAAATTACATCCTTTGTAAAAGTCCAAACGTTCAATGTATTTGCTGACATCGACATTCATTCCCTTGCCAATTCAATGAGCGAACGCTGAAGCTTTCCTACTCGATGTTGGAAATTTTCATTTTTGGTGGAAAAGTAATGAATTGGATAGCAAGATGTTCCTTCGATGCTCGAGCGCGGAATACTGTCCCTATTGGAGAAGGTGTCTTTAAATTTTCGATGTCATGAACATTGCTATGGCACTTTATTACTGCAGCCTGCACATGAACTCGCTTCTTTTTGTGCGGAAAAACGCTTTTCATATCTTTTTTTTGGGATTCGATATAAATGCTTGCTTGAATGAATGAATGCCTGAAAAATTCCTGCAAAAAATAAAAACCGAATAGAGATTTCCAAACTCGAAGAACAGAGCTAGACCATGCTTTTGGCGGTTTTTGATCGAGAATTGTTGGAAGGCGCAGAAAAAGAATCTTTACTTTGAGTAACTTTGAATTTTCCCAGAGTTCATTTTAAATTTCTGAAAAGCAGTCCTCAAAATAAAATTATTATTAATATAAATCGAACTAGCTGACAAAATTTGATATCAACTCTGAGTATATTTTAACATTTATCAATAATTTTTTTTGTCTTACAGGTTCAAAAGCCGCTTAGTAAGGTGTTTAGCATCCGCTACATATATTATGCGGCAAATATTATCCTTAGGAGTTACTGTTTATACACCTAGTGTTGCCTTGGCAACAGTCATTGGTATACCATATTGGGCGTCAATTGTAGGCATGTCAGCGATTTGCATATTATTTGCAGTTTTGGTAAGTAATTCCAAATGTAATACATCAAGTTACAGTTTAGAAATAAATTAAAAATAAAATTATAAATAAATTATATTTAACCATCGACTTAGAATGCGGTTTTTTCGGCTAGAATTTTTTTTCATAATCGAAGAAAATTTTCGGGAACCCATTGGACTTTCAACAATAATAAATATCAGGAATATCTATACTCTGAATACTCTGGCGTGAATTCAGAACTGGAATTCAAATTGATGCATCAATTTGTGAAAAAAAACGCTGAGATATGTGAAGAAAGAAAAAAAGAATGAAAGGATATTTGTGTATCCGTGTGTGGGCGCGTTTTGTATCAAAAATTCTGCTACAATATCAATTTAAATTTAAACAGAAGACGAGTAAGAGTAAAATAAAATATGTCGAACTATGTCCCTTTATCAGGAGCACAATCCTTCTGCATTCTAGTTCGGGGAAATATGCTCCCTCTCTCCTGCAGTAAAAAGGAATTTAGGACATAAATAAAAAGAATATTCCTGAAGGAAACTATAGAAAATTGCAAGGTGAATTATGATTGCATATTTTTGCAACATATGGCTTTGGTTGTCACAGTACTGCTCTGACTTGTATGTATGAGTATTATACGTCCTGTCACAGGTGGCTATTTCATTCTTTAAAAGACCAAATGCCTCGAAGCTTTGCTATAAAGTAGAAAATAAAATACCAAACTGTGCATTTTTCAAATATTTTTAGTATCGCAAAAGTAAGAAATCGCCCGAAATTTGTGAATTATTGCGTAATGCTCCGAATGTTGATCATCTACTAGAAACCCAGAGCCAAAATTTATCCAAAAAATTTCGCGTTAAACATTCTGACAACGAAGATTCTCCCTGATCAGGAAGGTCCCTGAGCGCTGCATTAACAAAATAGTATCATTCATTTTATCAAAACCACGTTACATGACACTAGCGCTTCTAGAAATAGAAATAGAAAGAAGTTGATGTTGTTCCACCATGAATGTTTGCCTGGTCCGGTGCCCTAAAACATGCATCACTAGTTTCAAGACTCATTGCGTTGAAGAGTTTTTAACCAGATGGAGTGCTAAATCAGCATCTTTTCCAGTTTCTCTCCACTACAAACAGGTCCCTACATCCTTGCATGCCCTTACATCGATTTAGCACTTAAAAAAGAATATTGGAACTTACTGAAAGACGGGCAAAGAACATGATTTGTCTCTTGGTTTTCATGAAAAAAAAAGCAACTCAGGAATGCAACGAAAAATAAGTAAATACAGGAAAAAATAAGTAAAGACATTTGGCTCAATCTCATATTATCGTAAAGGTACCGAGCTGGTGATTCAAAATTTTAGGAACGGTCCATAAGAAGATAGTGTAATAAATCAATCAGATATACCAGCTTTTTATCGAAAACGAAACTTTAGATCCAAGACTGACTTCAAATTATTTTAGAACATTAGAAACATCGACGCAACCAATATTGTATATAGTTTAGAGCTGATTGATACCACAAATCTATTGCTCTTCTTTACAAAAGTTTTCAATTAAACTGTTTGCAAATAAAAGTCAGCAAACTTATGAGCATAAACCAATTTCGGTCCTCTAAAGTTTCATAAGGTCTGTCGAAACTAAGACACCTGTGATAGTAACTCGGAGTTGAAACGTTCAAGCTAAGTCCATATGATATGTGAAATCAACCAGTGGGTAATCATAAACTTGCAGGCCTCCAAGGGACAAGTGACTTTATGTGCAATGTGTCCTTGCATTATTTACTGTACAATTTATGTATGTTCAAGGGACAACTGGTCTCTATACCACGTTCGTATTCTAAGGCTTAAGACGAGCCGCTAGAAAGGACTTTTGATTTGATATTTAATTGATTTTGATTATAATTTATTTGACAAACTCAGTCGCTCAAAATCGTCATGATATTGACTGTAACGATTCTCTGCCGTTCCCACAATCAAAAATTCCACTCAAAAAATACCATAGAGTAATACCGTAGAGTAAATTAACTTACAGACCGTCTTCAGGACCAGCAAATGCTAGTGAGCGGGTACTATCCATTCAAGTGGGAATTGCTTTTCTGCTATTTCTATTACTGTCTCACGTCAAAAAAGGGGATCTGCTAGTACGGTGGACACACTTCATGTTAAAGGAACACATGTTATATACCTCTATCTTATTTTATTCAAAATTGCAATGATCGTTGAAACACTATTATCTACTTCCTTCAGTACATTTTGAACACTCATTGCATGTGGTGCCGCAATGAAACCTTACCGAAAATCCCATGAATCTACGATGACGTTTAAAATCACTTACTCTCCTTATTAATCTGATTCTGTCTATTATAATTCCACCAATTATTTTCACATTCGATAGCACGACACTTTCCATCGAGACTAATTATTTGATCGGCTATCATCTCCTTCACAACCGGATACTTAAATGGAATCTAATAAATTCCCTTCAAAGCTACAGCCAATATTGTATTTTAATGTTATAGCAGGAACAATGTAGCATATTCCGCAAGCACGATAGCAAGCAATACAAGGAAGCAAAACAGGATACCAATAGCTGTCTATGGCTGTAAATTATGACGTTCTTCCTTTTTAATACCAACAGGACACCAGCGAGAATCATACAAGTCAGAAAGCATACATAGATGATAACGATGAGTGGGAAATTCTACTTTTGCATGTAGCGAGGGGAAAATTGAAAGATTCCATGTAGCAACAACGGTGGCGGCAGTTTATATATATATACACGGCCGAACTTAGTAGAAAATAAAGGCACAACATGAAAACAACATAAATCAATTTTAATGATATGAAATATGACGTAGAAACGGAAGACTTCTTTAAGAGTGTGGATTCCGTGTAGCCGCTTTAAACAGGATCTCGTTGTTTGCCTCCGACATTCTCAAGTTTAACGATAAGTGTTTTGAATATACGAGATACTAGTTCACTTCGATTCTAAGACTTTATAAGGCGTTTTCGAACGTTACAAAAACTTGAAAGAAACTTCATTAATTATCTTTTAACAAAACCTTTCTGACTAGGATAATCATGAAATAATTTCTTTCCAGGGTGGATTGAAAGCTGCCATCAACGCTGATGTGATTCAAAGTTGTAGCGTGATATTAGTTACGTTAACAGTAATAATACAAGGATTGATTGCAACTGGCGGTCCAGGCCCAGTTTACACTGCCAACAAGGAAAATGGTGAGCAAATTTTTCAAATTTTCAAGTCTAGCCAAAAAAATTTCCTACAATTTTGTAATTCGAGAGATTATCAAAATTCACCTCAACCCCCTCTCCACCTACCTCAGAGTCAAAAGATCGTCTGTTAATCAATTTCAGTCAGTTTTTCGTAATATGCTTTAGTCTTTATCAATCCCTTGACATGGTTCTAAGATTTGGAATCCAACTTTGTTTATGTTATTAAGATAATTAGTTGACAGTTTTAAAAGGACGAGAAAATTAAAAAAACTCAGCGAATCGAATCGTACTGATGCTGAAACAGCATCAAATAACAAAGAAGTTTATTTTTTGGTTAGTAGCATCCAATAAACGACAAAGCTTCATTAAAACGGCCAAGCATTAAGACAATAGTTACATTGTACACTTCCTAAATAGCTTTTTCACTTTAAACTATCCGTTGACGAGTTGGGATGACACAGCATGCTCAATTTTCATTTCCGGTAGATGCTGAACGCCTTTCCCAACTCCTGAATCAGAAACATGTTTAATTGTTTGTTTCAGTATACATTATTTTATCCTAGCAAGATGCAGATACAAACTCTGTCAGCTTTGATGGCAAAGTGCCAACAGATTTTCTGCTAGTAATTTCGGTAGATGTAATACTCAAAGGAAGAATCTCTACATTGTGATTGTTATTGTCCTTTATAAAATATTTCCGTTTGTGTTGTATCTGGTTGCTGTTCATTAGTAAACAATACAACGATGTATCTCAGAATCGGAACTTATAAGATGTTGACACGCGATATTGAAACGTAATGCTGAGGAACTCGCTTAAATAGCACATAATTGAGGACTTCCCCGCACTACCTACCAGCTGCATCGCCTGCATATTTGCCAGGAGTGGGAAGAACTAAATTCCACATGCACACAAAGACGAAAACTTCAAGACGGATCTTATCATTCGAGCGCCAAACTCTTCTTTGAAAACCTGACACTTTATTTCACTCACGCTCTCGTCCTACTGCTTGGAAAAGAGCTGCAAGCATCGAATCTCATTTCATTTACTCCATTCTCATAAATCTTATGGGACGTGGTTATATCCTTACAGATAGTTTACTTACAACGACCGCGTAAATGTTATTCATGATGATCCATCTAGAGTATCATTCCATTCTCATCCATTTATCCATTCATCTATCTTGCGATGGTAATTGAACACTTAATGCTCGCAACTTGAAGGTTTCTCCAGCTTTTGATTTTAAAATGTAACCGTTTCCCCGAGTAGAGCTTGAGCTCCTTTATCCTGTTTGCGATTCGAAGACACTCAGTAATAATCCAATCACTTCGGTCGTATCTAGCTGTGACTGCCAACTCGAATAATGCATTCTGGAAAATATGAAGATAAATCCAAATAACATTACAGTGCGTCGTCCTGGCAAAATGTGTCGCGAAACAATGATTCAAATTCAAATATTGTTTTTCCGGAAATAAGAACCATCATTGACTTAGATTGCGATTGACGAAATTAACAGATAGCAACAGTTTCCACGTAAACTTCCTAAACTAAACTTCCATGAGTATCCAACTCATGATGGTGTCCTTGTGTCCTTTATCCAGTTTATAAACGATGGTTGCATGAGTCCCTGGCAATAGTCTTCGCATGCAACACGTAAAATAGTTGGTCCATATCAAATGGATTGCCATGCTAAGAGCGTCTTTTATGAAATTTATTATACGATAAATTGTATCTCAAGTTCTCCTGTTACTTGAAAATTGATCATCCATTTTCCCCACTGACTAAGATGAAAACTAAGTATCCTTCCCCTAAA
Organism: Stratiomys singularior; assembly: GCA_954870665.1. Taxonomy (NCBI): domain Eukaryota; kingdom Metazoa; phylum Arthropoda; class Insecta; order Diptera; family Stratiomyidae; genus Stratiomys; species Stratiomys singularior. Next base: position 8,225,974 of record OX940877.1, read on the forward strand.
TTGTCGTAACCCGAACAATATGCGGCCTCTACTAACTAACACTCCGTAGCACATCGTTGCATACAATTGCAGCATGTTTGTTATCTTTCCTTGCCATCGCTTCCTTCTGTTTCTCAATCCACACATGAGGATATTATTCTTGGCTGGTCATTTAACGTGCTTGCTCCTTCATCTTTTGTATTTTACAGGCAGACTTAAGTTTATGAATTTCACCGGGGACATGACCGTCCGAGTGGATACAATGTCAGCATGGTTAGGCCAACTATTCATGTCGTTGTCACAGTTTGGATGCCAGCAGAATTTCATGCAACGCTACGCCAGTATGAAGTCCTTAAAGGATGTTAACAGGTAGGTTGGCATGCATATGTGTAAGCGGTAGTTGGAGTTGAATTATATTTTTGAGTCATTTCAAAGGGTGGGCATTATATTTCATTATTCGTTTGCTATGCCAACAGCGTTTTCTTGAATTTCTTTTAAGCGAATGGAAAAAGGATGTCATTGCTGCTAACCAATAACCGCGCTTATGGTTGACGTGTAAGATGATCAGATTTCATTTTTGCTTTGATGATGTATCTCATTTTACTAAAAGCGCATGGAGTGTGGCAACAACATACGCCTTCCAAAGTTTCTAAGCAAAAAAAATTAAATGTTTAGTTGTTCAAAAAGGCTTGGTTGAAATTTTCGTTTTCAAAACTTTTTATATAAATTGTCCCTGTTTGACAATAATATCGTTGAAATCACTAAAGGAGAAGGAATATGGTAACATTTACTTAAATCTACTCAAACCAATAGGAATCTAAGAGTAATCCCTCTAAGGGCAGCTAAGGGACCGCATAAACATCTTAGCGGAAGGAACGTCACATGGGCTCGACATCAAAGGACAAGTAAAAAAAATGTATAGGGGCCTACTTATACCCATTGCATCGAATGATTTTATTACTCAGGCTAACATAGATATCAGTCTTTAAAAACCTAGTAAACTACCAAACCAATACGAAGGAAGGAATGGAAACAGTGAACCTACGGGGGTAGGTGGTGACGTTCGTGGAATCGAAGAGCTAGAATGGAAACAATTGGTTTTCCATGATCATTGTCGGAATGCATTTCAAATTTCGTAGGCTCTAGTAGGTAGTGAAAAACTCTATCGGGTAGGAATCAGTCAGTATGGAACAAATTGAATATTCCACCTTATTTCCATTCCTCAGCAAACGAGAAAAAAAAACAAGTAAGACCATTTTCAAGAGATGTCAGCCGTTTATGAGGGACTCAGTCACGAGTAAGACTATGATTAAAACTCTGTTAAAGCTTATGGCTGAAGACTAATTGGGGTAATTGATTTACAACTGGCCAACAAAGTAAAAAAAATTATTTTGGAAGATGCTTGCCTGAAAAATGGGTGCTTCTACACCGGCAAAATCATTCTTACACACATTTAAACTTAGAAAAGTAGTTTTAGTAGCACTAACCTATGTTGTTTAAATTACAAGCTCTCTATCCAGGAAAGCTCGTTTTATTTGCAACATGGCACATTCGTTTCTCTTTTTTTGTGATGTCTCGTCGGATTGTTAGTAGTTGTTAATAGTTTTGCTACGCTTCGAATTAACTTCGAATGTAACGGGATAAAATGAGCAGGATTTTATTTGCATTGGTGAATTTTTTCTCATTTCTTTGTTAAATACGAACACCTCTTTCAAAGCAAATTCAAAAATCTAATGGATTCATATCTCAAAATATATATCCATTTATGTTCATTCTATCTCTGTCTTCTAGAAACCGTCCGGGGGTGTTTTCGCTGTATACGTTTACGTTATGAACGGAATGTCTTGTATAAGAACATGAGAGATCAAACTCACTAGATGATATCAAGCTTATTGGACTATCGAGAGTTTTATTTTTGACCTGTTAGAAACTATTCTGGGATGGAGATTTGTTGAAAATAATAAGGCTGTCGAGAAAATTGTCTGTATTCGGTGATCTATACAATACGTTTCATTCTACGATAATGCGTGAGAAACCTTTTCTCCGTGAAACCTTTTCTCCGAACAGGTAAAACCTGGATTAAAAAATTGAAAAAAAGGATAAGTTCGTCGCTATATCTCGTGTTTTGTCCGACAGGAATGGAAATATCATATCTTCAACATTATTTAACGGTCAAAAATATTCATGTCTATTGTTTTTAATAGTGGTTGATATTAAAAAACGAAAATTGAAGCTAGTCTGATTGTTAAGGCCGGCCCAAATTCTTCGATACTGTATGTCCTTCAACTGAGGTGTACCTACTCTTCTGGGAAGATGCGTTTTGTCCTCATGATGATTTCCTCATGACCACCGTCATTTTAAAACCTATAAATCTTCGTAATATATGATGCCAACATACAGCCGAACTGTGACCAACTGGAAAGTAAGAACAGCACACATACCTCGATAACATATGAAATGTTCCTAGAAAATTTCATTGCGCCGCAACTTCTAACGTTTCAAGTTTGAAATTCGAACGTCATAGGTGAAGCCAAAGAATTGAAAAACTCAAAATCAAACTGACTGGACTGATTTTTTGATAAAACAGTGGAGATCAAATGCATCCATCTGTGTGATTTTTTTAGGAGCTCATGCTATTGAGTGAGTGGGTCGTCTTATTTACTGAACTTACTCTATTTTGACACCTATCGAATTTTTTTTGCCCGCGTGAAGTTTTAAAGTGAATAACGTGATCAACGTTCTATAAATTCTACGGAAGCACTTCATACGTATAAAATTAATGTTTTCTAGCTACCTCAATCTAACCAAGTAAAAATTTGTTTATATTCAAACAAAAGCGAATTATTCACCCTCATATAGCGTAATCTGGAACGCAAAAACGAATTTTGACGAAGGAAACCGAGTTCTTCATCAGCACCTGCCACCCTCTATCATTTTGGGAGAAACTCAGTCGTTAGGCTCTGCCCTTATGTAGATGATTTGACTGGCGCACCTTCAATACCTGGCAAATTCAACATGCGATAAAAACCAGACTTTACATTTTCAACCATTATTTCAACCAATTGACATAAATACCATATTTTGATACTCAGTCTTATGTAGATACGACTGAATAAAGTCCCAACAAATACCCTCATAATAATAAAGATGGAGATCTAGCATCAGTTATTTCGTTTATTTCCTTCTAACAACAAAACACTTACTAAAAATCCTTACCTTACCTCTATCCTTTGCCGTTTATAACATGCCCACCAAATTTTATCAAATTTGCTACGACAACAAATCCAATTACATAAAAATTCACTGTGAATTGGCACAATCCTGTTTCTCTCCTAAACGATATTAAAATAATTTTAAAAACTGGAAAAACTATTTTTGGACTTTAGTGTCAAGTGAAGAAAATATTTTCACTTCCTTTTCTGGTACAACGGTTCTATGGCTTGTCCTAACTTTAGCGTCTTAGCACCAAGAACCGGATGAAACGCATCGGTGAAAAATATACAGTGAAGCCTGGAAGTTGCATAAATAAAATTTAAATTTGATTGCAGCGTCAAGCCAAAGGACACGTTTTTTCTTAAATATTTGTCTCGAATCTTACAAATATTTAAATGCAATTTTCAACTGCTTCGATTTAAAATTTAAACCAAGCTTCAGTGAAGTCCTTAGACGACTTCAGGCTTTTTTTCAGGCGATTACTCGGTTAAAGCATCGAAATCCTCCCGTTGTTGCATGTTTTTTAAGACCATAACAAGAAATTTCGAGGAAAACTTCAAGGTGGTCAACAACGTATTCTGTTCGCATCGAAATAATTTTCAGTACTCCTAGCGACATCAAAAATCATAGCGTGTAAACAATATTCATAGCCTTTTTTCGCTGACAAAGTCCAAAGAAAATATGCTTGTAAAACTTCAATTCCAATGATTGTATCCTTTATACACACGTTCAACGAAAGATACAAAACGTCAGTTTTTCTTTGGAGCACAACAAAAAACTTCAACTACATAATGTGTATGTTGGAACGATAAATTTTCCAGTCACTTTATAGTTGCTGGAAGCAAGGTAGTACAACTAAGGATAGATCAAGGATAGCATTATATTTTGCTAAACGAGAGAGTCTACATTGTATGTGTTTTCAAGTCCCGTGCCTGCTAACTTCAAAGAACGAACCTTGCCTTGATGTTTGCCATTTTCACGGCGTCATAAATTTTTCATGCCTCATTTTACGCAGATGGAGTGCAATATTTACTTAAAATGTCACTTTGGGTAAGGTGTGGAGGCGAAGCACTCGAATGGAATAATGCAAGGACTATCACGTGCTTTTTATCGGTTCAAGTGAATTTCCCGGGACATTTTCAACGAAGTTTAAATTACATATTATTTGAATTTGAATCAGAAATTATTTTGTCATTCAAATGCAAATAGGTGTGTTTTGTTGTTTTTATGTTTCCTTATTTTAGGACGTTTTTAGTACAAGTCGAAATGAAACTTTGCAAGTGTTCAGCAATTGAACTGCCAACTCTCATTTTTGCTCGTTCCAATTGATGTCAAAACGCTTAGTATCATTATTTAACTTTTTCAGATTCGCTTTTTTATGTTTTCCTTCCAATTTTCCAGAAGACATGCCACCGCTCGATAAATAATTATGAATTCTTTTCTCATTTCCTTTGCAGAGTTCTCCTGTCGAATATTCCCGTCGTGGTAATGTTCTTCTCGCTTTCCTGGATCTCGGGGATGGTCATCTATGCTACGTATCAGAACTGCGATCCATATGCGGCTGGCTATATAACAAAGCACGATGAAATTCTGCCGTTCTTTGTCGAAGATCGACTTTCCTTTATTCCCGGATTTTTAGGTATTTTCATGGCGACATTGTTCAACGGAGCGCTAAGGTATGTGTAACATATACAATGGGACTAGAAAATTGTTCATCGTATTTCCGCTTAGATAAAGTACAAGAACTTTTCAATAGTTTAGTGCCGCTCAGTGCTACGGTGGGTATGTCCTCGGAAATAAAATTATAAAAGTTTAAGAGGACACACGCACACACACACACACACACGTACTCGTGCACAGTCATAGTTTTCGTTGAATACCAACTACGAGTGAACTCCAATGTAGAAAATGTCGGCATTTTTTCATGAGTTTATAGAATGTCTTTCATTCCGCTGATAACGGTCGTGAATATTTTCCTGACATCACTGTGCAATGGAATGTGATTTACCACAAAATTTCCACCCGCACAAAGAATCTTTCGTCCTTGGTCGCCTTCTGATAAACGACCACAATGTGACGAAGGTTCGTCTCATTTACACTCTCACATTTTTCGATTGTATTCCTTCGAGATGGTCTGAGCCGCGCTCTTATTTTCTATTATAGCATGAACGTGTCGAATCTTCAATCGTTAGCGACCGTGGTGTGGGAGGACTTCCTGTCTCAGATGCCCCAATTCAAAGGACTCAACGACAGGCAACAATTGAACATAATTAAGGTGGTAGGCGTGATATTTGGCACGCTGACGATGGGCATCGCCTTCTGCGTGGGCCTACTAGCAGGCGTAATCGAATCATCCATGTTGGCATTCTCGGCGACATCTGGCCCGCTCCTTGGCGTCTTCGTGCTGGCTATGCTAATTCCTATTGCTAATTGGAAGGTAATGACTTTGGCTTGATTTAGCGTTTGTTATTTGCTTACCAAGATGTTTTCCGTTTATTTCATCATCCCCGTCACTGCCAACTTGCACTATCCTGGAATTTATCGCCAACAATTACGGTCCATCCAAACATCCTGCGGACGATCCTGCGGTGATGGACTCTTTTCGAAACATCATCAAATGAAACGCAAACCACATATTTAATTGAATATTCTGGAAAATACAACAACGGCTGGTCAACCAACAACATCATCTGCTACCGATGACGACACTATGGGCCCGAAATAATCCTTCACGATGGAACCGAACTTCGCAACCCGGAACCCAAAAATTCCCGTCCGTGCCATTGGAATCCACAACGAAATCTACATTTACACAGGGAGCGTCAGCCGGTATGATTACTTCGCATATTTTAATAATTTGGCTGACGTTCGGAGGATTCACAGTGACCAAACCACCGACAACCAACCTTCCAACATCGACGGAGGTAATTATTCAAATATTCAAACCGCAAAGTGTTGAATAATTGCGGCAACGCTTGTATTTTAATTCTTCTTGTGTTGTCATTTACTGTCATGTCGCTGACGATGTTCGCTTAATGAATCCCTTCTTGTGCAGCCACTTCCTTTTCCACTTTCATGCTCTAGTCGAAACTCTCGTATCACTAATTCGATTCTAACTCGATTAGAGTCCTGAATTTGCCGCTGTTGTGCTGTCGTTGTCACTTCCATACAGTTTTCGCCGATCTGAGTTAGATGAACTTCTCAGACATGTTTGCGCTCCTATTTGGCAGCGGCGCTGATTAATACATTGAAAACTTGAACATTAAGGCATACTTGCAAAAGGACATCTCCAAAATGGCAACGAATATTCGAAGCAATGAAAGATTTGGCAGCAGGATTCATCCGAATGAATATTTTCAGTGGCTGGAATTAGTTATTAATTGTTTAATTTCCCAGTCGATTCAACGTTATTCTATTTATATTTCGTATTTGCATTTTAGGGCTGTGATGCTTTCAATTTCTCATCATCCATCTCTAAGCCGGAAACTTCTTGGCTACTATCTCATATACCCAAGGAAGCTTTGTGGTCAATAAATAGCACAATGACAACAACTCCACCGCCTCCGCCGGAATTGTAAGTATTACGTTCATTCTTTTAAGGTTGGAATAAACTAAAGTTGTTGGTTATCGTTGGGGGAGAATTTAAAAATGGGAAGGTTTACTATAATTCAAATTTGAAAAGAAAAATATTGGTAAAATTTCTTGAACCTGTGCCATGGAAGTCTTCAGTGCTGTCCACGACTCCTACTCTTCTAGCAACATAGAAGTACCTTGTCAGCAAAACTGGTTGTGTAACGAGACCAACAACCAATCAACTCAATACGCAAGCTCCTTCAACGTCCCAGTCCCTGAACGCAACCTATTCTAATTTTTCCAACAAGGATCCCTTGTGCCTATCAGGTGACTTAGCATCTAAGCTGGAGAAGATTAACAAAGCAACACTCTACATAGTCTGAATCACTTAAGAATCTCGATTATTATACCATTACATCCAGGTACCTTGTGATAGCGTAGTCTCGTAACACTCGCACCTATCTCCGGGCTCTGTATGGGCAAAGCTCATCAGCATCCTCCTGATGCAATGTCAGACTTTCTGTCTTAGGAAAGAACTGCCCGGCACAGTCTGATAGTAATCCCCCGTCCACTCCGACCCTTTGGCAGTCGCTTCCTCGCCAATCCGAATCTCTGAAATATTATCCCCGTGATTCCTATCCCGACACACCTTATAAGCTTGCCCCAACGAATCAGAAGTGTTATCACTGACAAAGCGTTTCGCATGCTAAATCTTGGATTTTGAGAGAAACTCCTTCATAAGTCTTAAATGTTTTACTCTGCAGATATCAAAAGAGATTGACTAACGATTTCGGGACTTTTGAAAACGTCTCCTAGCGTGGAAGATCACGTCGTTTCGATTTTGGTTCTTCAGTCCACCACCTTACATATCTACAAGATCTCCGCTGAGTCTACGAGATGTATCAGAAAGACAACAATAACTACTAGACAAACTATAGACAAACGAAATCATTGAATAAACCTCGAAACTTTACAATTCCAGTGACGACAAATTTTCAAAACCCAATTGCATTACTAGCTACCTTCACTCCAATCTAGTCCTTTGAGACCCAAAGTCTGAGTTAGTTTACGATCAACAATTTGTTCACTAGAAGTGACTCTAACCTTAACGTTGCAATGATTTAATAAAACGCAGAAAGTTGCTTATCATAGACTAAACTGTTTTTTCTTCTTCTTGAGAGGAATGGACACAAACTTAACAGACAAGAGCAAAACTAATATGTACACTAGCCCCTCAACCCGGAACTATTCTCTAAATGAAATCCAACGAAAGGACAGCATTATTAACACACATTACATCTATGTTATCATGACCTATTGGACTCTCAAAAGTACACCATCGATACGGGACATTGAAAAAATGCAACCCATGCATATTCATACCCTCTATCATCCCTGTGTCTAACACGGCACGAACTCCTGAATTGGAACCCATTTTGTACAAAACAGGAGAGTCTGCATCGTTCGCATCCATACCTAATTTACCAGCTTTACTACCTATCAGCGGCAGAACACTATCCAAATATGCCAAGTAGGGTTCAAGATGGCTAACCAAACTCACAATACACACTTTTTAGAAATATTTCTCCAAAAACACCTTTCACCCATATAAAAAGATAAAATTCATCTGTGAGTTCATGCATCGACATGCCCTCAACCGTACAATCATTTGACACAACACCAGCCCCAAAGGATCCACTTGCAAGATGGTGATCCCCTAAAAGACCGAAACCCCCGTTTAGGGTCTTGCAACATTTCAACCCCAATACGTTGCTCACACAAATAAACACCTAACTCATGGAAAACTGCGGCCGTCCACATATGGTACATTATTATATCTGCATCATTTCTGTTGTCACCATACTCATCCCTAGAGTTCACCCTTACAACTTGCCAGGACAGCCAGGTGACTTAAACACGTGGCCTGATGGCAGACCGCGTAAGACCCAATTCTGACAATGCGACGGATTTTCGCAACCTGAACTAACATGTGCGGGCTATAAAGTCAATACACCTGCAGCATGATACTACCGGGTACTGGTGTCTGATCCTATATGCATACCGCTTAACATAAAAATTCTATTCTCTAATCTCCATCCCACCAGACTTGAGTTTATGACCTTCATGGACCCTCACACTTAAGTGAGGGACTACCTTACAAGATCAACCTTGTCCTGAAAGTCAAACTTTTTCTTCGTCGATCTCACTACTAAGGACCAAGTCTCAGTCGAATTAGGAATCAAACTTCTAAGGGCGGGGAACTCGCGCCTCTCGATGGCTTGTTCCGTGAGCAATTTTCCTACACTCCTTAACCCTGTGAAGCCTGTTACAAACTCCTAGCCGACCAGTCACAATAGAATTTTCTTCCGCTAGCAATTCGAGGACAAAATATAGAAATTCTCTTCTGAATTTCACGAACATACCTAGCACAAATTGCTACGATGCCGTTTCTCAAATGAAAACCTACTTCTCTATTCAAATGATTCAACCGGGTAACCACGGCGTGATTACCTTTGATGGCCTTCCTCCTTCTCCTCTGTTTTTCCCCTCTAGTAACCTCAGTGGCGGTTACTCCAGCGGAAGTGATCCTAATATCAATCCTGTCCTGTAAACACAAGACATCACGAACGATTGCAGGACTTTTCAACCAACCAGCACATGTAGCCCAAGTCTCAAATTCAGCCCCACATAAAAGACAACTGAAGATAGAAGATGATAACTCACGTCGAAATATCCCCGCATTTAAACTTCCATGTCCAGTCAGGATAAAACAAAATTCAACAAAAAACCTTATATTAACATTTTATCAGGCACACAAAGACACATGTCACCTTTCTTTTAGTTTAATCGTTGTATCAGTCTTGCCAAGTGAAAACCATATCCTCAACTAAGACATGTATTTTCTTTTAAATGAAACTAATAAGACTAGATCCTCTAAATCACAAGTGAACTCCTACAGGGAAGCATTTACGCAACCTTTAAGGAAATTCTCTACATATTCTCTCAATATCCAGCAGTGGACCATTCAGTACCCAGTAGAAACCGTAGAACATACAGGAATACAACGAAATAATCACTCTATGGCACGACTATACCAGCCGTCGACCAGTAATCTGACCCATGCACCTGAACAACACATGTGACCCATATGCTTCATAAATATCAAATAAGCCATCATAAATTTCTCGAAGCGCGTATTTGTAAAGACCATATTCACATCTGGACACACAACCAATCGTGCGCGCTAGTTGAGAGTGTCTTTCATTCAGCACTTTAAGGTGCTTCCAGAAAGAAAGTCTTTCACTCACTCAGATACGCAAATAATTCACAGAGGTCCTACATAATAGGGTTCCCTCGTCCAAAAGGATCTCAGGAAGACGACTGCTACAAAGACTAGCCCTAAGCAACATCATAGTGGTCTTCTCTGTATAGATCGAAGCACCCACGTGTTTATCCATCCCATGGAGACACAACCTGTATACACCACTATCTGAAGTTCATGGTATGATGAAGTTCAAGTGATACGTAGTTACCACCACCTAAAGCTCATTACGACTGTAACCTTCAACCAGAATCAAGAGATCATGCACACACACGGCAAGAACTGAAAATTTGTACCGACAATTCATCCATAACAAAGTTCCACAAATTTTGACTCCTAAAGACATCCCGTACTAACACTGATTTCAACAACATCCCACAAATCTTGGACAAACGCAGCTCTTTCCGAAAAATGCCTCCTTCAAAACTCAAAATCCCTCCAACGAATCACTGTTCATTGCTCTAATAATGAGGACCAGCTTAAAAAGTCAAATACGCCATTGAAGTCATCAAAGATCCTTAGAACATATTTTCTACTACCACATTCAACAGTGTCTGTGACATGCAACCACGCATTATTTGTACATCGCCCGGCTCGGAAACAATATTGGCAACCACGTAACGGCTCTGAAACTGCCTGTTAAAGTCTCTGCAACCTCACTTTTTCCAACAGTTTACCGAATGTAGTGAGGACAGTAATAACTCTATAGGACCGTTAATATGCCATGTCATTCCAAGGTAACTTGAGCAATACAAAAACCTTACAGACTGCAGGAAAATGAGTCAATGTCAAGTGTTCTACGTCAGGACTTGCCGTTAAACCCTAATCCACGATTTCCATAGACGGGTTCGAAACAATGTGTCAACTACCAACCCCATGATCTCAAACAAATTTCAGTCTTGGGTCCCGGCTTTGTTTAAGCTGTTTAGTTTGCGAACACCATTAGCTCGTGCTCAACATTCGTTCAAGCTTCGAAACTACAACCACCGGGTTTCAGCCAGGATATGCTCCTAACCGTGTCTGGCGTGCTTGGCGTCCCCAACCCCTGTTTCTGATAAACGTCTGATCGGCTTGCGTTTCTCTGCAATCCAAGACAAAGCAGCTCAGCTCAGCTCTTACTCAAGACAAACATGACTGCTTGCCCTTCCCCATCTTCGCGTACATGGGGACGGCACTGAGTTGAGTACTGTCAAACGCGTTTACCAAAACGGAAAAAAATAACAAATGCGAATTATCGAATAAATGAATTATTTATGCCATTTCACAGTGTAGGAGAAAGACATTGCACGTCAACAAAACGATAGATGTTAACACTCAATTGATTTCGCACTCATTTCAATTTCAGGACAACTTTGCAGACAATCTACTCGGTCTCGTACATGTACTACAGTTTACTCGGAACACTGATTACAGTCGTGGTGGGAGTTGTCGTCAGTTATCTGACGCAATCCAAAGATGATCGTTACGATTCGAATCTGCTCCATCCGCTCGTGTTTCGCGCAAGGGAACGTTTCGGTGGTGAGAAGCCCTACTACGTGCGACCGCAAACAGAGGAAAATGGCGACGTCAAGACCAAACCGATTGGAGAACACGATAATATTGGGTTCGAAGGTTCAACAGATGACGTGACGAACTCAACCGCGGCTCCGTCGCTCGACAACAACTCGACGTATTCGAGATCCGACTCCATTACCAACTCAAGCTCCGACCCAGTGAGTACAACAACCAAACACCCGGACATAATGGAATGCAAGCATTGGGCCGGGCAAACTGGCGTCTACCGCAAACGAGACGACATTGATTTGGTGTAAGACCGTGCTGTGCCCAATATGCCGAACAAGTGTATCGACTAAGCACTACGACCCAGTATGGAAAGTACATCTAATCGCCGCCAGGCTAGGCTCTAGACGGTTCTTAGAAATATTTTATTTATTATTGTGAGAGACTGATTGTTGTTAATCGTTTTCTGCACAATACACAAATAGTAACACAGAAGTAGACATTTTGTACTTAAGCGAGTATATCCTTAGGTTAAGTCATCAGAAATTCGTCCGCATATTGTAATCCTTGACAATACGTGTATTTATTAATGCTAGGATATTGTTAATCAATTAAATTTATTACTTTGTTGCCGTTCCAATAGCAGAATCAGGTTCGCGTCAGTTTGCAAATTTGAGTTGGAGCGAAAGTTCAAACGGAAGTGGTTTTAGCAACAGAACAACAGACATTCATGCGATTATCCTGTTTGCCGCAGGTCCCGCATTTCGTTTTTCTCTTGCATTCAACTCCCAGAATTTCCGCTATCGGCTCCTTGCATTTATCCAAATCACAAATAGTTAGATTAGAAATTTTCTAGATGTACATTGACAATATGAAATAATTTGAAAGTAACTTCGTTTTGAATATTATTACGACAATGACTTACGATCGATGTTAACATTGAAAAAACAAAATACTGTGATTACGCTTACATTACTCACAAAACTTATTTAAAGCCGATTAATATTAAATTACACTTGTGTAACTGTTAAGACATTTTCCACTCGGGCCTGCTCAATTTTAAGTTCATTTTCGAGACAAACAATGAGAGAAAGAAAGCGCGAAATGCAAAAGGAGGCCATCGAAGCTTTGCAAATCGAAAGTAATTGTTTCAGCATGAAATAAGGAAAATGGAGCAAAATTAAAACATACACGAATATTTTCAGGTAATTATAGGTCGTACGTACACACTTAACTCGGTTATTAGTAAGCTGACAATAATGTTTGATTGTGTTTGCCAACTTGATACGTCCAGGCAAGAATAAATTATGTTAAGTTTGAGTGAGAATTGAAATAAATATGTATTAGACTATTAATGGAAAGTATTATGATAAAATAAGTTGCGCGTTCCACTTTAGTGGCTTAGTGATAAGCGATGAAAATTCGTTCATTTGAGCCATGTTGTTAGTTTAAAGTGTTTTAGTAAATAAATAGCCTTTATACACTTAAATGTGGGTTTTGTCTATGTATTGCTCTAAAACGGCGAATTTCCATCTTCTTAAATTCTTTTTCTTTTAGAATTTCAACTTGTCTCTCGCGGGAACAAGCAAGAAAATTGAATTTTGATAGGAACAAATAACAGGGATTCAATGGAGTTCATTTTTGTAGGTCGATTCCTCTATTTAAATCGGATGGATCCAGACACAATTGTCAACCTTACAAGGACCTAAGGATAAAAAGTTGTTCGAGAATGACAACTCCTTGTCTCGTCCGAATTATCAATTGGGCCAGCTACAAGTCTAGTAAAGTTGGTGGCCACTGGCAGGGTAGCTCTCATACGCGCTGATTTCGGACGTAAACCAAATTATTACGAGGCCTTCGTCGCCTCTAGCTGTCACAGTGGTTAGTTGTATTTATAACACAGGTCTGCGACCACATTTTTTTCTTTAAAATAATGGGTGATTCTTATGTATTTTGGTGGGCTGAGTTCAGAAATGCCCTCAGTTTTTTTCCAGCACGTAAGCATTTTCCGCAAAATGCCTTCTTCAAAAGTCGCCGGACGACGGACAAATGCATCCAGTTTACTACATGAGCAGAAAGACATCTGATGCAGAGAGAAAGTTCACCAGCTATGAATTGGAAATTCTAGCGGTAATTGCAGCTCTGAACAAATTTAGAGTGTATCTTCTGGGCATGCACTTCAAGTTAGTGACCGACTGCAACGCATTTGCCAAAACATTGGATAAAAAAGATTTGTGCACCAGAGTCGCTCGCTGGGTTCTTCTCCTCCAAGAGTTCCATTACGAAGTCGAACACCGAGCTGGCTCCCGCATACGTCATGCTGATGCTCTAAGCCGATATCCTGTGATGACAATCAACAACGATAGAGCGCACAGCAAACTAAAGTACATTCAAACTCAAGATGACGAATTAAAAGCAATTATAGATAATTTTGCCGAAAAGATGACACACAACAACTAGTTCATGAAAGATGATCTGTTATATAAGCTGCTAGACAATAATGAACTCATAGTTGTACCTTTGGCCCTGCAACGTGAAATCATTAAGCAAGCCCATGAGCGAGGTCACTTTTCCGTCAAGAAAACCAAAGAGATAATCGCTAAGGATTATTACATTCCAAACTTAGACGAAAAGATTCGAAAACAAATCAGCTGTTGCATTCCATGCTTAGTTTCAAACCGGAAACATGGGAAAAAAGAAGGCGAACTGCACCCGCTGCCGAAAGAAGAGGAACCGTTTCAGACGTTCCATACCGATTTCTTGGGTCCACTGGAATCTACTCACAAGCAATATAAACATATATTAGCAGTAATCGACGGTTTTAAAAAGTTTTGCTGGCTGTATCCAACAAAGACAACATCTGCTAAAGAAGTAATTACGAGACTGCAAGGACAAAGTTCGATTTTTGGAAACCCAACTCAAATTATATCTGATAAAGGTTCTGCTTTTACCTCAGACGAATTCAAGGAATACTGCAAGAGCGAGAACATCGATCACCACGCTGTTACGACCGGCCTTCCACGAGCAAATGGACAAGTCGAGAGACTTAATACTATCATCATATCAGTTTTGACGAAGCTTTCCATCGACGATCCGAGTAAATGGTACAAGTTTGTTGACAAAGTACAACAAACCATCAATTCAACTTATTGTAGAAGTACCCACACGACGCCATTTGAATTACTTGTTGGCATCAAGATGCGCACTAAATCTGATATCAGGATCAAAGAATTAATCCAGGCCGATGTGATCGAGATGTTTAAGGAAAACAGAGATGAACTCCGCAAGCAAGCGAAACAACAGATACAACAAATGCAAGACGAAAATAGGAAGACGTACAACTTACGACGCAAACGTGCGACGATCTACAAAGTAGGTGACCTAGTAGCGATCAAACGTACGCAACTTGGTGGTGACCTTAAGTTGAAGCCAAAATTCATAGGCCCATACCAAGTCACCAGAGTAAAGTCAAACGACACCTACGATGTTGTAAAAGATGCGATATTTAGCGAAGGTCCTAGACAAACGTCTACCTGTGCCGAGTACATGAAGCCATGGATCTGTGCTAACTATGACATCGCATTCGAGGCGAATGCATAGCAGGATGGCCGAGTTATGGGAATGGTTATGGCAACTCTGTTGCGCTGACCCACTTCACCCAGCCGATTCTCAGGAAAACGATAACGGTCACGAGAAGAGGAATTAGTTTACGACGAGAACGCCATGAGAGCGAACGACGAAACTCAAGCGCGACGGCAATTTCCTAATTTGTTATAATAACCGAAGTGGATAAATAAAATCATTACACATTTCATAGTTAAAAGCATTGTATAATTTCTAATCCTACATATGTTAGCCAAACATACAATCTGCACTTCGACCTGTGCCTCATGGACACGGTATTGCAGTACCAGTGCCCCACACAATTTTGACGATTTGCCAGAGTCATCAGAGAGCGAGTCAGAGCAGTTGGACGATGAGTTTCAAGTCGAAGACTGTGGGCCCCAACATTTTTTACAAGAAGAATTAAACGACCTCGTTCGTGATTTGGGGCTTTCTAAAGAGTCTGCTGAATTACTGGGCTCTAGACTTCAAGAAAAGAACTTGTTGAGATCTGGAACTTCATTCTCTTGGTACAGAAGCAGAGAAAAACAATTTGAGCCAAATTTTTCTCAAGATGGTGAACTTGTATATTGTTCTGATGTTCCCAAGTTGATGTCAACGTTTAACATTCAACATGTGTCAGATGAATGGAGGCTTTTTATCGACTCGTCAATAAGAAGTGTAAAAGCAGTTTTGCTACACAACGGCAATAAATACGCTTCTGTACTCGTGGGACACTCTGTGCATCTAAAAGAAAAGTATGACAACATGGCTTTTATCTTTGATAAATTGAAATATAAGGAGTTTGGATGGCCTATCTGTGGTGATCTCAAAGTCATCTCTATGGTGCTTGGACAACAAGGTGGCTATACGAAATTCCCCTGTTTCCTAGGTGAGTGGGATAGCCGAGCAAAAGCACAGCACTGGAGCCAAGAAGTGTGGCCAACGAGAACTTCGAAGGTTAATGAAAAAAATGTTCACTTTGAGTCTTTGGTTGATCCCAAAAGAGTGCTTTTACCCCCACTTCACATCAAGCTTGGACTGATGAAGCAGTTTGTCAACGCGTTGTCAAAAGATGGTGAAACGTTCAAGTACCTTGAAAAGAAATTCCTGGGACTGTCTGAGGCAAAGTTAAAGGAGGGTATTTTTATTGGCGCGGACATTCGAAAACTAATGAAAGACAATCAGTTTGAAAACGTGATGAAAAAAGCTGAGAAAGAGGCGTGGATATCATTTAAAGAAGTTGTGACTAAGTTTTTGGGGAACAATAAAGACCCGGATTATGAAGAAATTGTAAATAAAATGTTGAAATGTTTTAAAACCTTGGGGTGCTCCATGAGTTTGAAACTTCACTTTTTGAACTCCCATTTGAATTATTTCCCAGAAAACCTTGGTGCCGTAAGTGAAGAGCAGGGCGTGAGGTTCCACCAAGCCATCAAAGAAATGGAACGGAGGTACCAAGGACGATGGGATGTGAACATGATGGGAGACTACTGTTGGATGCTCCATAGAGAACTTCCAGACATCCCACACAAACGGAAAAGCTCAAAACGTAGTTTTGAGGGAAAAAGATGTAGATATTATAAAGAATTATAGATCCTTATAGTATATACATATTATTTTTATCAAATTGTATTTAAAAATGTAAATAAACCACTAGTAATATATACATTTTTTTTCATTTCAAATGCATTTTTACCTACATATATGTACTGCGGGTTTTGCATAACTTTCATTTTCATTTTGCATCCACAATGCATCCACAATATTTTTTATTATTCTTTTGGGCTTTGATGGTAGAACAGACCTCATCCAGAGTGGTGGGCCCGACGGAAGCTCTCCAGGAATATTTATTTCTATAGGCTCCATCCGACGTTCTATAGCTCTGCGGATGATGGAGTTTTTTGAACTATAAAGCCCGTCGTTGCTTCATCCTGCTTTCATCAGCAATGATTCTGCCGATGTAATCACGACAGATCGTGGCCTGGACTGAAGACTTGAAGTATGAAAAAGTTAATATTAGGTGCGCAACTAAATTATCGTTGTTTGTTTATAAAATTGCCATTTTATTGTGAAAAAATGGTTAAAATGAATCATTCAAAATTCTGCCCATCGCTAGCGACTTCTTCCCATCTTTCTGGCAGAACTCGAATACCGTCACGATAGAAGTGTTCGTCTTTTGAGGTTATCCACGAATCAAGCCATTTTGAGATGTCTTCATATGAGAAGAACTGCTGATTAGCCAGACCATGTGCCATCGAACGGAATAAGTGATAATCGGACGGCGCAATATCTGGGGAATATGGCGGGTGGGGTAGGACTTCCAATTTGAGCGTTTCTAAGTAGGTTTTAACGGGTTTGGCAACATGAGGCCGAGCGTTGTCACGCTGTAGAACTGAATTCGATACCGTTCCCCAGTGATAGTTTCGTTCGGTTTCAATAGCTCATAAGAAATAACACCGCCCTGGTCCCACCAAATACACAGCAAAACCTTCGCAGCGTGAATATTCGGCCGAGCCGACAACGTGGAAGCATAACCGGGCAGTCCTCATGATTTTCTTTTTTTTGGGTTGCTATAATGAATCCATTTTTCATCACTCGTAATAAAGCGATGAAGAAAATACTTCCTTCTTTGCCGCTGGAGCAGTTGTTCACAGGCGGAAAAAGGACGCTCAACGTTTTCATAAGGAACCCAAGTTCCTTGTTTCTGAATCATTCCGAACGCATGCAAACGCTTGGAAATTGCTTGACAGGTAATTCCTAATACTGAAGCAAGCTTCTGTTGTTTTTGGCACGGATCGTCATTGAACAATGCCTCCAAATCAGCGTCTTCGAAGGTTTTTGGTCTTACTTCACGCGAACGGTCTTCAACGTCAAAATCACCATCTTTGAAGCGACGGAACCAGGCACGGCACATTGTCTCACTTACAGCAGTATCTCCATAAACTTTTTGCAACCCTCGATGAGTTTCAGTCACCGTTTATTTTTTTTTTTTTTTTTTGAATGAAAGAAGACAAGCATCATTTCCCGCAAATGACGATTATTTGGCACAAAATTCGACATTTTTACACAACCAAATGTATATGACACAAAAACAAAATCACTTATGTGTCGAAGTGGTATGTTTACCATATGTCTAAGCTTGGGCCATGACGATTTGGTTATGCCACAATCGACCACCACTTACTACTGGAGCCATTTCTTGAAGAACAGCGGGAACTTACTTGCGCACCTAATATTTTATTTTATTGTTAATATTTTACTATTAATAATATTTTATTTTATTAATATTTTATGAAGTTAATATTTTATTATTTGCTATGGCTGAATGGCTGAATGGCTGACACCGCATTAGGCAAGCGTTATTGGGCCTTAGCATCTTTACAATTTAAGAACGTTATAGATTATTATGGAGTGATTATTTTGTTTTTATTACACTCTACAGTGGAATCAGCCTTTCGCGAGATATCTGCTTGCAAAAGAACGAACAAAAAAAAAACTATTAAAATTTGAAAAATGTTTTTATAATTTGCTGAAAGAATAAAACGATGCGTTGAACACGTTTTCAACAAATACCGATTAAATGGATTAAAGAAAAATTTTGAAAATATGTTTTTTTTTACACTTAAGGAGGTGCTAGTTCCTTGAAATCTAGTTTCCTACAAAAGGAGAATCCTGAGAGGAATCATCGGAACCCAACGAGAGGTGTACCAAAAGTATGTTTTACATAAGAAGAATTTGGACGAAGCTGCAGCTGCGAGAGTTCCAAAGGTCTAACCGGTGAAAACACAGAAACGAGACCGAAATAGGACTAAAAAAGAACTGAGATGGCCGAGTATCCGCTGGTGAACCTCAAAACGATGTGCATGGTTGCTCGAAATGGAAGAACGGAGACAGTTTGACGTTAGATATCCTGAATGCTATGGTCCTAGATAGGCTGTGCAGTCTCGACCACAACGGTGTTAAGGTTGTTCTTACACTGCTAACAGCATCAACATCAGCTTCCTTCGATTTAATCTGGGACCAAATTCAACTTGCATATTTGTTGATGCAATCAAAACATTCATTTAAAGGATTGGTACCATGTTGTATGATTTATGAATAAATTCACTAAAACTGCGGGTAAATAATAGTGTGGCGATTCGAATTCCATTGTGGATCAATTGCTGATCATTGCCCGTTTGCGAAGCTTGAACACGATGCGGGGCACATTCATAGTTGGTTGGTTACCTCCTGGACGATATTTTCTTTTCGCTAAGTTAAAAAGAACAATTGCCACACTCCATTTGGTCATGCATGCAACCTGTAGTGCACCTACAATAACACAACAATACAATAATCGAAGTCTTAAGCGTTCCAAGATAATCTGGTAAGGCGGTGGCGCTTCGAATCGTGCAATTGAGCATTTTCTTTCGAGGTCCAATTGGACCACTAACAACTGAGGGTAGACACATACCAAATTAAAGGTTAGCTTAACACTGGCCATGCATACCCTGTGCTCATTCGAATTTATGAATGGATGCAGCCGAGAAGCGAAGACTTAGTAGATTAAGAAATTTATAAAGCTTATAATCAGATTAAAATAGATCTCAAGGAGCAGAGTATGCCTTGGATAACTTTGAGCTGGATTTGATGTGTTTCAGTTCTGGCTGCAGCTCAGTCAATCGTACAACTGCCCGACTGAACTATATGTTGGAAATGGCAAGCAGCGGAACATAATAGCTAAATCCACTCCTGAAATAAATATAATCCTACCCTAATCCACTCAGCACTAAAACCTGATGAAATTTATCGATTAGTTTCCAAGAGTCCGACAACCAAAGCACGAATGCAACAATTGCAACATAATTTTTGGTCGACTCAATGTTTGGAGTGGTTTCTTGTACTTACTCGCCGTACTATTCAATTTGACCACACGGAAAATTTTCAGTATGGCATGGAAAAGTCGAAAAGCGATTTAACCTACCGCCACAATAACTGCGAGCCACACCAAACTTTTTTCTTACGACACACTAAAATTCTTGTCCTGAAATGATTTCATTTCTTGACCGTGCACCTGTAACAAGAAATATTTCAGTGGCGCGGCTGCGGTAAGAAAGTTGTAATGCATTGCACTTTGATAAGATTAAAATAAATTTTGAAATGCAATATGCAATGCAGTTTCTCCATTGATTGTGCCGTTGTGAGATTTTCGCAATGGAATTCTGATTTCAATGATAATGCTGCACTCTCGCCTTGACTTTACGAGCAAATGAGCTTAGAAAGGATCATAGATATGCATGCAGAGCTCATTACGATTTCTACTCTTCCGGGACAGTGAATATTGCAATAAATCCTATAAGGAAATATTAAGCAGGTCATAGAGGCACGTCCATAGTCCACTGGAACAATAAAAGGCACTTAGTATTATCAATAGATAAAACCAAAAATCTTACATGCAATCTGTTTTCATGGAAGGACGACAGCTTGCTAGTAACAAAGGGACCATAAATGATGAGGAAAATGATTGATTGATGTGTCTACAAGATATAGACAGAAATTTGCTGGCACGAATACATTTGCATTCATATTTACCAGGTAAATGCCTGGTAAATATGCAAGGACAATGTTCCATCATACGCAGGATCATAGTGTAACTACTAACCAGCACTAACACTTCGAGCAAATTCCAGATCGAACGATACTCATCCAAAATTTTTATATTGGAGGTAGGACATGATGAAGCTATGGGATTCAAATTTATATATACATGGCTCTATTTTGAAGCTCTCTATCGTGAAAAAAACCTCATCTTTGGTTCCAACAAAATACCGAGATTTTCCACTCCTGGATTTGATTCGTCTTGCGCATTAGTATATTCGTCTGCATAGCTGATGGAACGACTAATGAAGACTCATATTGTTGCTCAAGCATCAGGAGTCTATCAAAGGAGAGCTTCAATAAATCCAGGCCGAAGATGGACTCCTGACGTGACTCTTATCTCTTCCTGTCGTAGAGTACTTTACGATTTTGTCTTTATTCGCTTAGGATCCGCATTCGGTACTTTGACACTATGAAACGATTTTCAATTGCTTCCTGAATATTTGCCCATGTACCACCATTAAGTACATGTTTGAAGTCCTAGGGAATCCCAAGCCAAGCCAACCAATCGTATGGCACTGCTATTTCTGCTGAACCGTGCTCACCACTTTTTCAAATGCATCCATGATAAATCAGAAGCCGGACTGAAAGTGGTGGTGCTACCTGTCTTCAATATGATGAGCTCATCGCTGGCTACCATGTTCGGGATCCGTTTACTCGAGGCATCTGATTGAGCCAATTACTCCAGCGTTCAAGTCATTTCCGACGAGCAGAAAGTCCACTATACTCAAAACAGCGTCCTCCAGAGCATTCAAACGAGAACGAAAACATGACAACGATTCATTCGGCGTTACATTAAAGATTTTTTGATTCATGGAATCGAAAAGTTTCCTTTAAATTTAACTCCGTCCGAACTCCGTCTGCTAGCTCGCTCAGTGTGTGCTCAATTGAGCAAAGATATCCCATATCATCTGTTTTATACACGTCCGTGTCTACATCGTGTTGATCCCAAACCAGTTCTCTTGAATTTCTGATAACTGGTGGATTGCAGGTATCAAAATCGTCAGTTGCTAATAGTTCTGAGACCGTTGTCAAATATTTCCTAATAAACCTCAAAAAAGAACAAAAAATCGGTGTCTTGATCTCTTATCAGACCTAGAGGGTCCCTTGATGATTTGTAAATTGTAATGCTTTCGGCAACCTCGAATTTCCTTGTGTCTAAAAATGGGTCGTCCAAATGTTGGAAATGGCTTCTTCATTTCCTTTGGAAATGGCATGACTGCCACTACTTACGACTTAAAGTCTTAAGTCTCTTATTTCTCTGTTCCGCAGTTTCTAAGGCATTTCTGATGCATTCTTGTCTTCACACCTCTGTCCGATATATGTCTTGTTATATTGGAAGCACGAGACTTTATATATTCTGGGCTTTGCCATTTCTGCAATGAAGCTCATGGTTGAACAGTCCTTAAAGAGTCCGAAGCTGGTTATCTCTGCTGTTAAAAACTAAACCATACTATTTGGGTATGTTTTTGAACGAAAGGGAAATCTGTTTAAACTAAGGAGTGGTATTCTGTCACTGAGTCGCTTCCAGTGGAAGAATACCACTCAAGTTAGGTAGTGTAGCCCGTTGTAGCGACCTCCTCCGTCTTTTATCATATTTTAGACAGATTCTCAATGGGTACTCATTTAATCTTGAGGTCTTCAAAATGTGACTAGATTTTGTGTTCTGTCCAGCCGGAAGAAGATGGTGAGTGTTAACATCCGGTGAATCAGTTGATTAAGAGATTCAACGGTTCGAGGTGCTGGATCTCTAGATCTCTAGTTTCAAAATTCCTTGTGTTCTTTTCAACATACGAAAACCGAAGTCTTTCTTTCTTCTAGATTTCGTAGGTCAACCTTATGTCCTTCAGTGTTACCAGTGTTCGCTTCAAATCCTCTCTATCTTATATGACAAATATGTCGTCCACGTACTGTTTCTAAAATCTTGACGTAATGTTTTTAGCTGCTAGATCCAGTTCTACTTTAGCCATAGAGATTTCGCTAATACACAACCCTAATCCTCGGAAGTAGTGCATTGGAAACTAGCAGTTTGTTGTCTCCAATGACTGATGTGCACTCTTTGAAAATTTTGTCTACTGTTTCGATAAGGTCCGGAAGGGGATCTTTCTTGAGTTTTCTAGATAGTTCTTCTTTGATTTGTTTAAGTTTCTGTATGACTTTCCTCTTGCGCGTTTCTATTGTTCTGGTCCTCTGCGGGTGTGTTCTCTTCGGTGGTGGCTGCTACAGTGACTTTAGCGCATTCAGTGACGCATACAGTGGCATTGAAGACAAATTTTCCACCAAGATCTGGCATCAATAAGGAAATTCAATGATACAGGTGGACGGAAGCGAAAAAGAAGGTCAAAGGAAGAACAAGTACAGAAAAACAGCAAAGCAACAAGGAATAAATGATTAAAATTTTTCGGAACAATTGAGGAATCCACTATATGCATTACAAAAATCGTAACGCAATTGTTACTTACTAGCTTCCTATAGTAACTACTTAAGGCGACTACAGCAAGACATTATTGAAAAAGGATGAAAACTAAGCCCAGTCATGTATTTGCATTACGATAATGCTCCAGTTTACGGAGCAGTGGACTTTACCGTTTTAAACCACAGACCAACCCCCTTTTCCAAATTCCAATCGCATCTGTGAGAAAATATAAGTAACGACGATGGCAGAATCGTATAAACTGTCAACGACCATTCTACTATATCACGAAAACTTTGGTGAAAATTTTATTTGCCTAGTGTTCCGCTTGGTTATTGAGAAAAATATATTCAGATAAGGGGAGAATAGTTAGTGTCAGTTATCTTTTAACTTCAGGACTATGTATAAATAAAGCTTTCCTTGTTCGCGAGCAGCATCATCTTAACTTATTGTTCTGTTTAAAAATATGTTATTGCATACGAGATGCTTCTTAAATTCTACTTATTAATTTATGGTCAACAATTGTCATAAATGTAGGATTTTCTTAAGATAATTTTACCTGTCCTACAATAACACAATAACATTATAAAGGCCATCACGAGAAAGATTTGGAAAATGTACCTTTATGAAGAACAATTAATGACACTGAGTTTTAAAAATAATATCGCTTAAATGTCTTCCTCGACTTTGTTGGATTAAACGGAGCGTTGATGCAAAGTTTTCCAATCATCAAACTATCCATAGTTACATTCTTATTTGTACTGACAACTACGACGGCTGTCATTGAGTGATTCGAGTTTGACATTTGAACTAGTGTTACCAATTGAAGTTGTTCTCACTTTTCGTCTAGGAAGCCCTATTTAAACGAGAATCGCTCCTCTGTAGAAGTTATTCAAAACGAAAGCAAAAGACAGATTGTGACAATTTGTAAATGCATTCTTTTCAATAAAACATTTAAAATACGTGCCTTACTTACGCATTTTGATTTACAAGCCCATATCCTTCTTAAGGACTGACTGACATGTTATTTTCCCTATTGTTTCTTTCAAATGCAATAGGACGTATAAACATAATCATTTATGTTGGGGGTAACGTCTTTTGAACTATATTTTTCAACTCGAAGTCAAAATAAGAATACCCACATTAGTTGATATATTTTCCCAGAAGTTGTTTTCATAACTATGAAATACAAGTGGGTGTAATTCAACTAGAATGAATGATACTCACAAAGACGTTAAATCAAATCTGGAACATTATGGAACGCGTTACACCTAATGCACTCTCTTTGTTCGAAATCGGTCAAAGAAAGAAATAACAAACGATATGAAAAGATTAAATTCTTGGCAATTCCAATTGAATTGAATGAAAATCTTAAATTGTTTATGACGTGAAGGTGAACGACTTTTCAAAACATCAAAATTTTATTGTGTTGTCCGCAAATTAATTATGCACTGGATTTATCTATCATTAACATTCCAACAGAATGAAGTCGTTACAATTGCACATAAATAGCATGTTTGTTGTAATTATCTTAACCGAGGCAAAATTCCATTTAATTCCTCCATTGAAAGTCACAACGGTCTCCATTTACATACATATCCTGTATTTGAGTGCATTCGTTGGCTGGAAATCAGTAACAATAATTCTAAGCTCGACCAGAATCAATTCAATTCAACAATTCCGTGGTAAATTATTGCTTGCTGAATGCACTCAGTCAATGTAATTACGGCTGACCTCTGCGTTGCCACTTCATGAACTTTTCAAATTATTGTTTTTAATTTATGCGCGTGGTACTTTTACATACGTTTGCTATCATATATCGGTGGCTGCATGGAATAATGTCTAGGCGCCAGAGGGGTTCGACTGCCGGAAAATGAGCTTGGGGCATTTCATTGCAGCGCCAAGAAAATGTTGTAGGCCTGTGACAGAAGACAGAGTCTGGGATAAGAACTACTTTTTACGGTGCTAAGTTATTTATAAGTTATAAGTTAGATTGCTTCATTGGTTCATGGATTATGTCGAGAAAATGCACCTGAACCTTTAGAGGTTTATTGTGCTTCCGTTTCCGCTGCACTAAGAGGGTCTCATCTGATCGATCTTTCTAAGAAAGTCAGTAATCAGTCTAAGCTCCAAGCTTTTCTCGACAAAGAAATAGCTTTCTATGTGCAGTGCAGGATAGTGCATCGCAGAGTGCTGGCAGACGCACTGGTATCTCCTCCACAAGATTGCAGAATCTTCAATCCCCATTTACTTTTAACCCCATTTTTGAGATATCCTCCCAGAGTGGAATGCCTCGCCAGGATCTCAGCAAAAACTCTAAACATTCTTTTAATCATTCCAATGCACGCTTGAAACTCCTTCTCGTCATAATCGTCTGACAAAAGCTTCAAAATTCGTAGCTCTACAAGTCTAATCCGGAGACGTTTGTGTTCTCTGTCCTCATTTGTCTTAAGGGCCTGTAAATTACATTTATTTTGATTGTATTAAAGGATTCAGGATCAATGAACGCTGACGAATCTCCTATTCTCTCTAATTTGCCCACCTATGTATTTCCCACCATACTTGCGTGGCCCAGTGTAGGGTAACCCTATTGTCTTCACTCAACTTGTAGTGTTCATTACAGCAATCTGGAACCATTCTTGGTTTAATCAGTGGAGATTCTAGTGCCTTTAAGGCTGCTTGGCTGTCAGATAGGAATGCCATCATTATACTTTTGTATCATCAATCTATGCTGAGTTATGCGCTTACTGCAATGGTACAGACCTAGAAATAAATAGCATGAAAGATACTTGGCGTACTTCGCATCGTTTGAGGCTTATTTAGTGCCAGGCCCAATTCGTGTTCCCTCGGATGTCATGCGAGCATCTGTATGCCACCTGGTTGCATTTCGTCTTTTGATTAACATGTTGGATTTAGAGCTCCATTGCCCCTTGTCAAATTTTTGTGAAAGCTAGATACTGCCATCTAGCGATCGAACGGGGCATAAATTAAGTGGGACACCTTTGCTAATTTAGCTTGGTCACTGAACCCCATTTGAAGACTACTTTCTCTTCCTTAATGAAAGCTTGTTGGGTTGATGTCAGTACTATCTATATCACCAAATGAAGTGGTAATAGGCTTAAGGATTTCTCAAGGCCTCCTGTTTGACATTACTTTTATAGCTCCTGTGATGTAGACATATGCCAAAAGCCGAAATTGATCAAGTGCAGATTTGCCTTGCGTTCCTGAATTTCTTCTGTCCGAACCTCTTCTCCATGGGTAATAGTTGAACAGCATTGTGTACAACTTCCGTAACATGCACCCCATGATGGCCATGGTACCGTAGGACTTACCTCTCACATTTCTAAACACCATCGGAGGCTTAGTAGCTTCTGTAGACACTGCTTTGATATGTCTATTTACCTGAGCCTGCCGTTAATAAGAATCTTGAGCCACCTTATTTCATTTATGTGCCCAATCTCGGTCCAATTTAAATATCTGATGCGAAATCAATCCATATTTCGTTTTCTTCTGAATGATACCAGAACATTTTTATCATGGTTAAAGAAGTATCAGGGTGTATAAACCACAAAGGAAGTTTCTACTCGTTATTATCTTCGTTGCTATGTGTCTTAAGACCAGAATATAAAGGTTGTATTTTAAGACGTATAGAACTTTAAAACGAAATTCGATACGAATAAATTATTATGATTGCCATTCAAAAAGATAATTCTGTTTCTTTGTAAAAACAATGTTGGATCATTTTTATTTTATTATGATTTTGTGCATGTGAGCAATGAGCATGTGGTGCAAGCAAACCCAAATGAGAGGTCCAATTTCTGACTGCTCTAACCAATGATTAGCCATTTTTCGCAGTAAATATGATACCTCATTCTTGTCGACTTAGAGGAGTGATTTGATGAACTCAACAAAAAAAAGTCCAGCAGTGTTGAATAACAGAATGTTGCACGCCAAATCACTGATACAAAACGATTAACTGTGCGCTCCTCAAATGCTTCTTTCAATAATTCGATAGTTGCACGAGCCGTATGGCATGTTGCCCCATCCTGTTGAAACCAGAGGTCCCCTGCATTACGGCTAGTTCATTCCGGAACGAAAAAGTCATTTATCATGGCTTTACAGCGATCACCATTGACTGTCACGTTATAGCCAGCAGCATTTTTGGAACCATATGGACCAATGATTCCATCGGCCCAAAGAGGACACAAAGCAGTGACTTTATCCGGGTGTATCGAATAAAGCCCGTTAACGGATAAAGTCACTATTTACCCGTTAGTCACTTAGTAGCGACTTTATCCCGGTGTAACGGTGTTTGGATACCCACCTTTGGTTGCTCATCACTCCAAATGCGGCAGTTTTGTAGATAGACGTAACCCTTCAATCAGAAAAGAGCACCAAGGAAAAACAGAATTTTCGTATAAAATTCGGGATCGCCGATGGTCGTTCGGCTTCAATTCCTTTACGAGTTAGATTTTATAAGCTTGTAAACTAAGATCCATAATTTGCATGAGTACATATTTAATTGTTGAGCACGATGTCGAATGAACTCACATTGGTCTTCATCGATACTCCGTTCTACAGATGGTATGGTTTCGTCATAACATACGTACGACGTTCGAATGGATGCCTATTACCAGTGAGAGTAAACGTAAATACGGTTAATCGAATTACTTATGTTGATGGACGATCATTTGTCCATAAAATTGACGGAATGCGCAATGAGTTTCTCGAACAGAACCGATTTTTCCGAAATAAAACTGCAGAATTTGAAGATGTTGCTCAGGCGTCAACCTATTTATAATAAAATGGCAAGCCAAACTTTCGAACGCATGACAGCTGTCACCATCAAAAGTTGATCTTAAAAGTGTTGCCAAATTAAAGTTCTATATCTTAAAAACCTTTGGCATTAAGTTCAAGAAGAAGAAGAAAAAGTAACGGTTCTTCTTTAGCATGTAAGTATAGGATAAAGGCAAGAATAATTTCAGAAGAAGTTTAATTAAGAAAACGGATAATTGTGTGGCTGTTTGTAGAAATATTACTAAGATGCCGATGACATGTGCAAGTATGTACTTAAAATCCTAATACAACATTGGTTTATTTGATAAATTCCAAAGCTGGCCGTCGAAAGTATTTCAAAGAATAAATTTCCAATTCTGTTTGAAGTACCATTCGAAAATGAAACAGATAAATATTATTTCCCCGTATTTGCTGCATGTGTATTTCGTGTCTTTCCTAGTATGAATTAATCGCTACCTCGAACAGAACAATGCATCGATTACAATGAATTGATTTCGTATCGATCTTTTATTATTCTTGCCTTGGTTCATTTTGCCTCTATTCATAGCTACAATGGTATCTAATATCGCAACTAAATCAACATCTCCGTACAAAAAATTCGCTCATTTCGAACTAAAGCCACACATGCAATATTGCAAAAACTTTGCGTGCGTTAACCGTTCGGCGCCTAAATTCTATACTACAAAACTACTTTGTCGTTAAAATCATTAGTCAGCTGTTTGTGCAATCGATTTTGAATTAATGCGAATTTATTCATTGATACGCCGAATTATGATCTACGATTTGATTTGAGGCGGATAATCTGATTATCTGACTTTGAGCAGCTTGCAAAATTTGCACAGAATGTTGACGGAAATTGTTGAGTTAGTTGCACAATTAGATAACATTTGCGAATTTCTAAGAAGGATTAAATGAAAGAGCGTGTGAAATTTAAATTAGAATTTAATTTGATTTTCACGTGCACCGAATTTAATTTACTATTTATTGACATGAGCGTTTCTTGTAATTCCATTTGAAGAATTCAGGCACAGGTTTTTGCGTTGGCCCGTGTTCGAGATTATCTTGGTAAATCTTTAAATAAATTTTGAGGGCAGTTTGAACATGTTTCTTATCGGCAAGAACAAACACACAACAGATTAGCAAGTCACCATTACGAAATCAATATTTCGCCGAAGTCCTGAAGTGAATTGTTCCAGCACGGTGACATATTATTTCGTCCCATTCAATAATTCGCAAATTACTTTGAGGGTCACGTTACCATATTGTGTTGACATTTTAAATTTTTATCATATTCGTGGAAAGGCCCAACAGCTTTTCATCGTCTCTGGGAAAATTCTCTGCGACCCATGCTAATAGTCTGCTGCTAAGTGATAGATTATGTATAAGAATATAATTACATTTTCCGTCAAGTCCTTCTTTGGAGCTGTCTAGCCATGTCTTTTTGCTTCTGTTATCTTTTCGTATTTGTTTCTTTTTTGTAAATAATCCCAACATTTTTTGCTGTCGAAATTTCGTAGACCAAAGCTGTAACGCAAACATTTTAGAGCACTTGAAATCAAGTGCATGTTTAATACAAGTATTTTAACGCATGTTAATATCTTGTCATTAAGTAAGGTTGAGTGCAAGTTTTTGCACATTATTTGTTGATAAGTTTTTTTGGTAAGCGCTTAATGATATTTAAGCACTGTGTTGAAATACAAGCAAAATCGGTGGAACCAAAGATTGGCTTCAATCGAATTCGTTGAATAAAAAGCATTGGAACAATAACATTGGAGGATAATACAACTTTAACAATTCTTGTTTGAACATTTGTAAATAATTTCAGATTAAATGTTTGATATTAGAAATAATTTCAGATTAAATTTTTGATTTTCGGACTTCATAAGCTCGCGAAAACTGTAGAAAATGCATAAGCAAATATCTTAAAAAAACAGGCAATATATGGAACAAATCCCTCCTCACAGGACATCCTTATCCAGACGCTTCACCGACCATCATGAAATTTACCCCATTCATATACTCATGGATACCCATTCATACCTATCCAATTTACCCATTCAATCACTAAATTACCCCATCAGTCGAGGCCTATACAGCACTTCAGGTGGAGTATAGGCCCCGACGTGTGAGGATGCCGCGATTTCATGCGCTTTTCTCTCCGGAAATTATGCTGAGGATAAGTTGGTGAGGTACTTTTCAGCGGTGGAACACATGCTCATTGAAGAACCAACTGCTTCAAATAAACAGGCCATCGCGGCAACCGTGTTCCCCCGCATGCCAAAACAGCTGTACACTTCGCTTCAAAAAAATCCTAAACCTACCAAGAGCTGCAAGAAGACCACGGGCTAGCAAATTCCCATTGAGTGCTGTGAATTAGCGACGTAGATGCGAGGACAAATGTTGCTCAGGCTTCTTCTATTCGAGACCATGAAGCCAAACCTAGCAGGAGCGCAATACCAGGAGCAGGAGAGGTATATACATATCCGGTACGGTAGCCTTCTAGTGGTACTCGGGACACTGTACAATAGCTTATTCGGGAGTGTCTACAAGCACACGAAACAACTCGGCTGGGTAGTATGCAGAATTCACCGAGGATCGGTCTCAACTCCTTGCGATAAGTGCTTTAACATCGGAGACATTCCTTCGAACAACGAGCCAGATCGACGGACCTGTGCTGCAAGTTTGGTCCACAGCCGAGATAGTGCACAAATAGAACAAGCAATATTACGCAAGCTCTAGGTCCTGAAGGATGAAGATCTGGCTCATAGGTGTCTTTGGTTCAAAGGACCACTTAGAAAGAGAAAAGTAAAACTATGACTCATGTCTCCCGCCTCAGCTTACATAGTAGCACATCCACGCAGAACTTACTTGATGAGGTAGCGAGGGAGAATGAAGCCAATCTGCTGTTGATATCGGAACAACATCACAGCAAGGCGGAGACTGGAGAGTACTGAGACCAAACTGTGACAGCTATTTGTGCTAATATGGCTTGCAGATATGACATTTATCAGTGTCCATATTTTGCCAAATGAGCAAATTTCATCCTACAGAATCCTTGGTGACTATGATACACAAACGGAAGGTACTGGAACCGAGTAAGTACATGATACTCGAGGTTAGCGAGTGGCAATCCGACCTTCCGCCATAGGTTAGAGCATTGCTAAAATGGATGTTAATACGTTCGCCTGAGCTGTGATGGGTAAGGATGGAGCGGGGAAGGAAACCAAGATGATGACTAGGGGAGTTCCAGCCGAAGACGAGATTAACTTCACTATGAATTTCACCTCGTCTTCGTGCGTCTTTTCTATTCCCTGGCAACAGCCTCGACCTTATAAGTCTGCTGTATGCTGGTGGACAGAAGAAAACGCTGAAAAACGTAGAGATTGTCGCAGACTGAAAAAAACAAAGATCAACGGGTCGATATGAGTATTAATCCCGATCTCTGGCATACAGGTAGGCTATAAAACTCCTCTGTAGGTTGATCAATGAAAACAAGGCTCACTGCTGGCATAATTTCGTTGTGGCGCTGGGATTATAAGCGTAACATCCAGAATCTTGGAACTTCACGGACGCCCACTCATTGAGATGTAGAACATAGACGAAATTTTTTTGGAATTTTTTCCCTATGCATCTTGTTCGTCTTGATGCTTTATACAAGGAATGTCCTTTGGGGTGCCTTTTCAGTGTCATTGGGCTGCGGTGCAGTCATTTAAAATGAAAAAAGTATCGCGATCAGATCGCTACCCAGTATTAATACAAAAAATTAAAAGCAAATGCAAAAAATCATGTCTATGAATTGGTTAACCTTACACTTTCCATATGTAAAATGCACAAATGTTCATTGACATGTTTGAAATGTTTTCAGAAAACGCTTTCTCAGTTGTTTAATTGTGTGTTACATAGTATATGTCATCATTTTAGCCAAATGATTGATCGAAATAGAACTCCAAGCTTGAGTTTATTTTGACTTCACATTTTAAGTTTCAATTTTTCCATCTCCTTTTGTAATAACACAATTTTGGAGATCGTCTTACAACCTGGTAAAACATAATATTCTTTCATTCCGAAATCCAAATTGAGCATTGGTACTTGGTTAAACTCTGTTGGTTGACATCCGCAATCTGAAAAGCGGTTGGAGTTATTGCTGGAGCTACTCAACTCTTTATTTTTCGAGTTGGATTCTCCTAGTGGCACACAGATCACAGATGCCTTTCCAAACGCATCAATATAAGACTAGCCAGAGCCTGAAGTTGGTCATAACTCCAGAGAAATAAGGAGCTGTTTTTGGCTGTATCAGGCTTCAGCTGAATAAAACCCAGGCGTTGTCAGTTTCAGTCGAATATGAACGTTCCAGATTTTCTTGCAGCACGCTGAATACGAGAAACTACTTAAGTCTGCTGCTGGTAAGTTATCTACTGTCACTCAACCGTGTAAAGTTAGTCGGCTTTGAATTATGTCAATACTCATTCTGAAGAAAATCCTGGAAAAGAAAAGGATGATAAAAATAATAGTTCTGAAAATCTTTAGATTAGAGGTTGTCTAGATATTGATTAACTCTCTCTTGACCTTGGCAGTAGCCGGTCTTCAATCAAAAGAAATTCCTGTAATTGCAAGTGTCCTTTTTGATTGCTAGGTTATGACAGAGCTTTGAGCTTTTACTGACTTTGAAAATAAAGCATGGAAACATATGCGAGTTACTGAATTCCCTTATTGATGTCAGCTGGAGATATTGAGTTTTATGATTATGAAAGCATATACAATGAAAATAAATCATAAATTCATTAAATCATATATTAAAAATCATTAATTATTTTACAATCCTAGTGTGATTCCAAACTAAACTCTATAGGTGCAGATGTTCATGTTGTTAGGATTGTTGAAGGATTATCTTTGATTGTTGGTAATCTAGAGCGTCAGGTTTTGAATGTGAATAGAATAGTCCTTTAGAAGTTTAAATTTTATAAGGTTTGAAAAGTCTTTGCAAACACACTATACAAATCGGTCTTCTATTCTTACTATTATCCTAATACTCAATCTACCGCCTATTAATTCCTATCCGCCTATTTTTTTTCCTATTCCTATTAATTCCTCCTATTCCTATTAACTCCGTTTTTGGTTTGCTTTTCATTTTAAGAGCTCAGTGCTAAAAAGTGCACTAAAATATCTTTGGAAAAGATAAATCAATCAGCTTACCTAGTATGTAGGCTCAAAAATATTACAGGACCAATTAATTAACCATGAAGTAAGATCACATTGAACTGGAATCTATTCAAAGTTATCATCGCTTGTCCTTATCAGCTAACATTCCCATGTCCTAACTGGCAATCAGGTATATTAAGATAATATCTCTTTCAGCGCAATCGACTTCATTGTGTGGCGTAGCTTATACATTATTTTCCGGTAGTAAAAATACTTTGGCTCTCTTTTCGTTAAAGTTTTTTAATTTTCATTTGCCTAAAACCAAATTCCCAGCCGTCATAGCGTTGCTGTTGCAAATCTTAATAAAAAAACTGTATCTGCTCTTTTTATTACTAACTTTGCATGCAGAATATCCGCGTTTGTGTATCAACTGAAGCAAGAATGTACTTACATGTATATGCCACACATTGCGTACATCGATCAATGAAAATGTAGTTACTTTGCTGAAAGTTTTAGTACTCATTAAGAACTTTATGGCGTGCATAATTGCATGAAAATTGAAATTAAGTTAATGTGCAATGACAATAAAAACGAACGAACAAAATTGTGAATAACAATTGAAAGTAAATCATGTTGTATTGTTGTTTGTTGAGGTTGTTTCCAATGCCCAGCCCATCTACATGCGTTCAAAATGTCCTTGTCTATGCCACTAAAATATTTGCATAGGTTGAAAAATTATTGAATTGGTCGTTATCGAAGCTGTCACAATGTTTTATGGGGTGATAGACACAAAGTTTTCGGTTGAAAAATAACAGAGGTCACACCTTACAATACTTCAATTGAAGTTTCCTTTTCTTTTGTTGTTCATGCCAGCAGTCGAAATGAAATAATTGTTTCAAGTAATTTGACAGTGTTATCGGAAATATGTGAAACAATGAACGCTATCATTTCAACGTTACAGTTTGACGTTGAATTAATCTTTAAAAAGATTTGACTGTTTCTGATCAATCAAAGTGTGTTGTTGGACTGTGGCACAACAGCTTACTGTAGAAGTTGAGCCATCAAAGCGTATTGCTTACAACAAATTTTCTACACACATAACATATGGAAAAGACTTGGATATTTTCTTTATGAAAATGGCCACCATTCAACTCTGACCTTTCTCTAAGGATCGCAGGAATATCTAATTAAAATGCGGACTTGAATTTTGAAAATTGATGTTTAAAAATGCAAAAATGTAATGTAGAAACGTGGAATTAGTAGGGTTGTATGGAGTGCTTAACTGAGATAAGGCACTGGCATCAAATGGGGCATATCGTATTTGATCTGATGAAGGAATCAAATATTTTCATACACCACCCCAACGAACCCACATTTTACTCCCCAAGTGGAGTATTTTCGACACTAGACTTTCTACTAGGCGACGAAAACATTAATCCTTCTGAGCCCACTGTACTGCAAGCTTTATCGTCTCCACACTTACCTGTTTTTTTCTTCTTACGAATCGCTCAGTAACCAGAAAACCCCGTCAAAGTACCTCTTCTGCTACAAAAACACAAAATGGTCACGTTTCCGATAAATATTAAATGAAAATTTTTCACTATCAACATATACCCTAGGATCAATCAACACTATAGCTCCTGCAGATGAACAACTGATGAAATGCTCAAACCATACCTTGCAGGCGGTTAACGATAGTGTACCAACAGTCGCAAATGATTTCAAAAGATTTCAATTCAAAATTCAATGATGCGGAAACCTACAATCTTATCCGAAAACAGAACGTGTTGCGTCGACAATGGCAGAAATGTTGGAACCCTGTGATAAAAATAGTAGTGAGTAGCTTAAACTAACTAAATGCAATATATACAGCATGAGAAACAAATTTTGGAATAATATGCTCCACAGCTTTGACTTTAACTCCCCAAAACTTTGGAACCTTAACCACATCTTAGAGAGAGAACTACATTCGTTACCCTACCCTCTGAAAAATGACAACGGAGAGACGATTTTCCGAAATGAAAGAAAGGCAGACGTTATCGCTGAAAAGTTCCATAGATTCCAAGACATATCAGACCGAATGCGGAACGATCAGACCGTAATATTATATAATATAATATATAATAGACAACTCCCTTGAAACAGTACCAAGTCAGGAATGCATATCTCCTAAGGCTCTAATTGAATCACGCTAGATAACAAGCTTACATAAAAAAGTAGAGAACGAGAAAGCCCCTGTTATTGATGGAATCTATAGAGTAGTAGTTAAACCTTGCCAAGAAAAGGAGTTGTTTTCTTAAGCCTCCTATTTAATGTTTACCTCAAACATTCGTATGGTCCTACTATTTCGAAACATGCAGTCATTTTACCAATTCTTAAACCCGGTCAAGATCCCATCATGCCTGAGAAATAAAGACCGATCAGTCTACTGCCCAATATCGGAAGACTTTTCGAAAGACAAATACACAAAAGACTATTTAGCATTGTGGAAGGCAACAACATTCTGAAGAATTTCCAGTTTGGTTTTAGAATTGGATATTTGACTAAGCATCAACTTTATCGGGTATCGTAATTTACAAAAACTGCTCTTAAGGAAAAATCATCCGTTGGTATGGTTGCACTTGATATAGAGAAAGCCTTTGGTACCGTCTGGCAGGAAGGACTACTCTACAATATGATTCATTACAATATCCCATTATATCTAGTCAATCTAATCAAATCATTTCTGAAAGATGAATAATACCAAGCCAAAGTTCGAGGATGCACCTCCTCTGCGAAAAAAGATATCTGCATGTGTCCCTCGAGGTTCTTGCCTGAGCCCCATCTTATTTAACATCTACACCTCTGAAATCAACACTAATGTGAACTTCCAAGTACCAACGTTTGCTGACGATACTTGTACAACACTAAAGTCGATCCCAACAACATTGTTCGAAATTTGGAACAAACATTGGAAATACTATATAAGTTTGTTTTGTCATAAGTGTAAGATCCAAATAAACGTCAGCAAAACTAAATGCATATATTTCAGCAGAAAACGACAACTTACGCTACTCCCGAGTAAACCACTTGATTTTATTGGCCAAAACATCTCGTGATCTGAAGAATTATCCTACCTTGGACTGATGTTTGACAACATATTAACCTTTAGGAAGCATATTAAACACATCAGCGCGAAGGCGTTCAACTCGGTTCTATCATTGTATTCACTGCTAAACAAAAGATCGCAGTTAAGCGTCAAGAATTAAGTCCTCATCATCAGAATGGTGATCCAACCCATTATATTATACAGTGCCACCAGCTGGAATCAATGTGCCAAATACTTTAAAAAAAAGCATCAAGCCACCCTAAATGGAAAGGCCTCTTTATTTCTCTTCACAAGAACTACACAAAATTTCAGGAGTATAGCTATTCAATGAACTTGCTACCGCGCGTAAAGATAATTGACTCTCCAGAGCCAGAAATGCATCAAATCCTAACATACGGACGCTACTGATTACTGAACTAATACCACTCATACGAGATATCGTGTGCATTAACAATGCCTGTCAACGAGAGGCTTATTAGTTTTAAGTTACCTAATTAGTAGATTTAAGGCAATTAATTTGATTTAGTTCAGAGGAGTTCAAGTTGAGAGTTTAGGAGGAGTTTAAGTTCAGAGGAGGTTTTGATATAAGTTTCCTCTTGCGCCATATCATCATACGACACTAAAGCTCATCGGAGTAAAACAAATAAAAGGATAACGATAGATAAAATGTATTATAATTCAGAACACTTAACATAAGCATTAAATGCAAATAAACAAAAACAAATAGATAAATAACTGAGATAAGTCACAAGTTACATCGAGAGTATTCAACCCTCTCAAGCAACACAAGTAAAACTCCTGTTGGGTGCCCAAAGGGACCGTATGTGAAGATTCAACCATTCTTCGGAGTAACACTGAACCATGCGCTGTGCAGAAGTGGATCCCAAACAAAATATAAAAAAGTTCTGCGCTCTAAATAGTTATCGGCACCCAACACAGGCAGCGTAATTTGATTGCATTATGTGCATGTTACATCCTACAGATTTGATTGGATCCTTTAGAAGGACCCGTCTGATGTAGGATTATGTAAAGCGTACAAGCCGGCATGACGAACGAGATCCTTTTAACAAAGTATATATCTCTTTGTATTTCTCTTTTGAGGCAATCTGAGTTTTAGTAATTTTAGCCGAGTAAGACAAAAAGATGCTGAAATTTCTAAAATTTTAATTTTTTCAATAAATTTCGTATAACAAAATTATTTGCTTTCAAATTTCGTCAATTAATCAAAAATCATATTTGCTCAACGAAATCAAAACCAGCAAGTTCTAGTATATTTTTCCTTACAAACAGTTGTCAAAGGACATTTATATTAAAATAAAATTCGAAATGAATGTTTTTTTTCGTTAGAACTCTTTTAATCAAAATAGTTTCAGTCGACTGCATCTCTTTTGTTTATGCTACAAACGAAGAAGAATCCGCATTTAGATTGAAATAAAAACGCTTTGCGAAAATTCTTTGTAAATTTTCATTTAAATTCAAGAAGAAAATTTCATCTTGAATTCTGGGCGGGGGCTACATAAAATCGACAAACTGAAAGCTAAGTTGCCCGTACCGAAATTTTAATTTTTAATAATAATAAATCTGCGCGTGAAAAAGGTCTAACAAAATTTTTCTATGGGTTCATAAACCATCTTTAAACTGAATATTCAAAGGACGCAGTTCTTTATCATATGGAATGTAGAGGACAGAGGCATTGTATTAGTCAACTTGATAATCAGTAATCATCAGTTGTTGTAGTGAATAAGGTCCTGAATATTCAATGTGAATGCAGC
The DNA here is from genome assembly GCA_954870665.1 of Stratiomys singularior. NCBI lineage: Eukaryota > Metazoa > Arthropoda > Insecta > Diptera > Stratiomyidae > Stratiomys > Stratiomys singularior. The sequence continues at coordinate 8,264,013 of OX940877.1, forward strand.
AATGCACTCTTCTTCCGTTTGATTTTCGTCATTAAATCATAAGGTCAATATTTTACATTAAATTAAATTTAATATGACGGAATCAAAATGAGATTTCGCTTTGAGCGCTTGTCCCGTAAAACATCCTTCGAATGGAAAACGTATGAGAATGTGGAACGTAGAAAGATAGATTTTAATGGTTGCTGACTTTGTCTCCATATTCATATCTCAGTTGACTAACCATCAAAAGATTTTAAAAGGGTATACACACATGACATATTTCGCTGAAATAGATGTAACCTCCGCAAATGAATGTTGGTCAGCATGCGAGTGGCGTTTTTACTATAAAATCATTTCAACAATACCGCAATAAACTGAGGATGTTCTTTATGAGTGCATATTTGAAATGGCCATTGTTGAAATCCAATTCAATTTGTTTGCAGCATCAAATGCACTCTTCAAGTTTCAAACTACAGACGGACAGACAGACAGACAGTGTGACGTTTTAGTGCACACTCAAGACCAATGGGTACATTTTATGATGTCAACAAAGGATCGGAAATTACAACAAGATGAATCATATCCACAGCAAGTGTCAAGAAAATCTAATCTGTAAGGATTCATCTGCAAAGAGCATTGGTGAAGGAAGCTTTGAAATAATCCTTGCTGATGGGAGACAGTATCTTGCTTCATTAGCGTCACTCCAACCAGAATATCGAAAGGACGAGGATAGTTGAAAATCAAATTTTACTATTTGCTCTCTTTTTCTTCTTTCTTGCTGAAATGCGTTATCCGATATACTCAGGGTGATTTTATTAACTCTTAGTTTTGAATAGTGCTTGTTGCTAGGCAAATAGAGTAAGTAAAACATGGTGATTGCAGAACAGGGATCTGCTCCTCGTTGATGAAGCCTTCTGATATAGATTTTTAGGACCTCGATGTAAATTTAGATATTATGAAACATATCGCAATGACATTGAAACACGGTTGAAATTTATATTTGTATACAACGCATAAATTTTCCAGGATAAGTTATGCTGAAGTGTATAAGGATATCTTCCTAGAACTCAAATCAATAAATTAATACAATATCCGAAATTAGAAGAGTGACGATGTTGCGAATTTTCAAGGTAACTTTAAGCGTAGCAATTATTGAGAATTCATTCATGAATTTCTTATGGTCCTGACAATCTGTTTTCTTGACGCGTATTTAGATTTTTTAAAGGGAATTCAAGTTATGAGTCAAGTTATATTGCCAAGGAGGGAGCTATCTGTACATCCGTTGTATGTGCTTCGCTCGGGCAGTATGAATAATTACTTTATTATAACTCTGAAGTAATTTGTTGGCGACGTTCCAACATGTTTGCTTTACAAACAGGCAACAATTTTCTGACCTACACGCCTTATTACCGGCTGTCCAACTAAGAAAATATACGAAAAGCTTCAACTTCACTGGAAAAAGTAAATAAATATTAAATATTTTGTAGGAATAATAATCTGCTTTTCAATTTACGGAGAAGGTATCTGGAAATCCGATTATTACAATATTAATTACGATTATTACAATCTTATAATTTAAGATTGTTTTACGTAGTCGGGTGCTAGTTAGCCAAATTTTTGTTTGGTAAATTAGCTTGATTTGTAAATTGAAACGCATGCTAAATTGGTCATACTTTTTTTGGGAAATAGTTATCCTTCTTTAAACCGGCAACACAGACAAAGTTCTTTCCAGGAACAGTAAATTGCTAGGGTTTCGCAATGCTGACTGCCAAAATGTAAACTTCTTTATGAACAACAAGTGTCTTCGGTGTAAAATGATAGATGAGTGTTCCTGGCAAAACCATGTTGCCACAGTTTTTTCTTTAGAATTTTATATATTGGACTAAATTACACAGCTCTAAGTTGGTTAATATGAACCAGTTCAGTTCAACCATATTTTTGATTTCTATACCGATGGAGTATAGCAAAATTCAAGAGGACATCCAAAAATTTGCGTAGAATAAGATTGAAGACAAAAGGAGTAAAACCAATTTGTGGTTTTACCCAATGTGCCAAGTTGCATCGTGTTCCGAAAGCAAGGAGTTCCGAGTGATTAAAAAGCATTTATATAAATCAAATGAAATTATTCAATTGAAAAAACCAAGGCCAAGGGTATTTTATGGAAGACCAACAATAACAACTTGCTTTGGAGGATAGAGGATGGTCCTGGTCACTCAGGACGACCAGAAGCATCCTCCAGGACGAATGGATTATGACTGCATAAAGAATGTCCTCTGAAACTAACAAGTAAACATTTTTTATCCGACGGTAAAGAAGAAACCACTTTAAACAGTTTGGTGGTTCGTAAAAAAAATCATCCTGGAAGTGAAATATTCCATAGCAATGAGAACGATTTTTCAAAGCAAACAAGAAAAACCCGAAAAATTTCTGGCTGTCCGAGTAAAAATATAAGAAATATTTATCAATGCCAGAAGAGGTTACAGAGAGTACATTGTTTGTCAATCCATTAGGTCACTTTATTTCATCAATAATAATTTACAAAGGAATTAGAATGAATGAACTGCTGGGGAAGTGAGCTCCATCTGGAAGTATTGTGATATCTTTTGAGTTAGGTTTCTTAAATTAGGAAGATTACAACATTGAATCCTATGTCTCCACATTCTCGGGAAGTCCTCAAAATTTAAATTTATCTCTCTCATAGAGCACACACTAAAGGTCGCGTTTATAGATGGGAAATAGCTCTTGGCGTTTGCCTAACGGTCAGGTCATTCTGTGGTACCATGAGTTTACCAGTAGTCTTAGTATTATCATCCAAAAGAAACCCTTGGCCATCTTTGCACCAATGGAGTCGGTGTAATAAGAAAGGTGCTCCAAACATATTTGATGTCGTCTTAAAAAAAATATTTCAACAATTATTATCATTAGAATGTTAATTGTTTTCCTTTTTTATGGAAAAATTACAATTGTCTAGGCATAAGGATGTACAATATATAAGAATGCAATTATGTTTACATATATATTTACTTCATTTTATGCTGCATGATGTACATCTTGAAAAGACGTCCATATTTTTCCGAATCGATAAAACTTTGATTATAGAAAGTAAAATTTCGATGATATATTTAGCAGAAAATATCTCTGAAGGAATTTATTTAAAGGGCGGAGAAAGGGTGGCATATGTGTTTATTGCAGAGGAATATATTTATGACGATCAATCGGACGCTTCCGAGGACGGTGCTTCATGTTGTTATTGGTCCCAATACGTGCAGCGAGTTATCGAGTATTGAAGGAGAAGGTGAAAAACAAGATCTGCCGATTCAGAATGAAACAGGACCAAAAGTAGAAAGTGGAACCCAGTGGAAATATAATCAGAAGCGACGACGTCTATGCGACTCGTCTGAGCTACAAAGAGCCAGAGGTTTATATTTAGCAGATTATGATCTTCCAAGGACAATGTTTGACTAATGATGACAGCAAAAACAGCGTGTTTTTGATTATTTCAGACGGAGAAGTAAGAGAAGAAAGGAACAGCCGATACAGAACGAAAGAAAGACAGTGGTGGAAGGAGAAGACGAAGAAAGATAACTTGAGCCCGCATCTAAGCAACGAGGTTTGCTCGACTCATCTGCTCGAGAACGAGCCAGAGGTAGTCAGAGACAATCTTTTCAAACGATATTAGGTGACAAATAGGCTGGAATACGAACTCCGAAGGACACATTTTTACTTTTTTGTTTAGACGAGTTATTGTCGTATTATGCGTACTCATGAAAAATTTGAAAGACAAGAAAGACGCCTGCGCGAAAATAATCATTTTTTTCAATCGTATCACGTGCCAAGGGAAGCATAAAATTAAATAAAGGCACAATTAACAAAAAAGTAAAACATAAAGGCACTTATTGCACTTTTATTCTTTTCTGCTGTATTGAAACGAAAGTACATCCAAAAGAAATGTAGTCGGAGAAGAAGAAGACAAAAATCAAAGGCACAAAAAGATAAAACCTTAAGACCAGCAAAAAGAGCCACTAATAAGCTTGAACTTATACTCAAAATTCGAGAACATTTTTTGAACAGTTGCCAAATATTATGTCAAAAATAGTTATGTCAAAACAGTTATAGACCAAGTATTGATTGAACCATTGATAACAAATTTGAACATTATTGGGGTATCTGTCCTTTAATATATACTCAAAACTATGTTTTTGGACTTTTTCGGATATTTCTTAGAAATACGTGTCAGATATAAATACGTTAAATGACTGCAACACATATGTTATGATATCGGCATAAGTTATAAAGGAGAGGTATAAGAAAAGCTACTGATGAAACAGGCAATATCGTTCTAACATTTCTTAAAAGAGAATTTGTAACTCCGCCACAAATAAGAAGCAATACGGGGCACAAATAATAAACAATTATCAGTTTTTAAAGTTAAATTCGGGGCACAAACAATTAACAATTATTTATTTTTAAAGATACTTGATTTGTTTTCATACCTTAATTTAAGAAACTATAAAGCAAATATACATTAAATGCTGCTGGCACTATTACGAAACACAGACGTGATAGATCCCGCCCCTTTGAAATTAACAGCCAATATGGGATCGTCCCGCTGAGTATGTTTACAAGATTTTACCATGGAATCAAATGTGCTGAAGAAAAATCAAATAGTTTTTCTGTTTTTATCGTTAAATCATAACAAGAAAATGAATGAAACGGCAAAAAAGCGAAAAATTATTATGTTTTATGTTTGTAAAAATCGTGGAAACGACTCTTACGATCAGTAGTGCCACTAATTCCTAAGATTTTCTTATAATTTCCTCAAAAATGCTAGGAAAAATGCATTTTTACTACCTCGTAAGTCAAAAATGAATAGCTCGGCGTGAGTTTTTGAAAACTTTGGGTTTGGATTAGGTGAAGGCGCCGACGTTTAGGGTCAAGCGGTTTGCGCCAAAACATAAAGGAATAATTTCACATTGAAGCTCTTTTTTGTTGAAAACGTCAACGTAATCAGAGAAGAGAGTAGAGCCAAAACTGACCTACCCCACAGCAAACAGGCCACATGGACTCAGATGAAATGCCCCTTTTGGCGTCTTCGTTATGTGAGCCGACTTTTGTGCGAGGACATAAACTGCATCGAATTATTGGGATTACAAATTAGTTCAGTCCGTTTTCAAAAGATAGCTCTGGCTGTTATGAATATTGAATAGTAACAGCTGATGTCGATAGTTTTAGAAAGGTTAGACATTTGTCAATAATATTCAGTTCATATTGCTTCGAGTTTTTTAAAAAAAACCTTGTTTTTCACTGTGTTAATTATGAGCAATTTTGTGTTAACTAAGCAGCATTTGCGGGAGGTTTTAGTTTTCTGTTTTAATTGGAAGAAAAGTGCAGCTGAAGCGCATCGAATGCTTGTAGAAGTTTATGGTGACAATGTTCCAACTGATAAATCATGTAGGGAATGGTTTCGACGTTTCAAGAATGGAGATTTCAGCGTTGAAGACAAGCCTCGCTCTGGACAACCAAAAAAATTCGAAGACAAACAGTTGGAGGCATTGCTCGGTGAAGATCCGAGTCAAACGCAAGAGGAGCTTGCAGAATCTTTAGAAGTGACACAACAAGCAGTTTCTGTACGGTTAAAATCCATGGGAATGATTCAAAAGCAAGGCAATTGGGTTCCTTATGAACTGAAACTGAGAGATATTGAAAGGTGACTTTTCACATGCGAGCAGCTGATTCAAAGGCAACAAAGAAAAGGTTTTTTTACATCGAATTATTACCGGGGACGAAAAATGGGTATTCTATGATAACCCCAAGAAGAAAAAATACTACGCTATGCCCGGTCAATCGTTGCCATCGACCTCAACATCAACGCCAAAGCTGAATATTCATGGTTCGAAGGTCTTGTTGTGTATCTGGTGGGACCAAAAGGGTTTTGTGTACTATGAGCAGCTACAACCTGGCGAGACCATAACGGGCGATCGGTATAGGCTGCAATTGATGCGTTTGAGCCGTGCATTACGAGAAAAACGGCCGGAATACAAGCAAAGATATGACAAAGTTATTCTCCTGCATGACAATGGTCGGCCTCATGTCGCAAAAGTCGTGAAAAAATATTTGGAAACGCTCAAGTGAGATATTTTGCCGCACCCGCAGGTCATCGGTTCACTTCTTTCGCAGAAATCGAAAATTGGCTTCTAACTTGGATCACCTCAAAAGACGAGACATTTTTTTGAGAAGGAATTCAAAAATTGCCTGAGAGGTGGGAAAAAGTAGTAACTAGCGATGGACGATACTTTGATTAATGTTTTAATTCTTTTTATTTTGAAATAAATGCATTTTTGACCACAAAAAAACGGACCGAATTAATTTGTACTCCCAATAATCAACCCAATTAATCAACTTTAAATCCATAAAATTTTCAAAATGTATATTATGTTTATTTTATTATTATAATTTTGAAAAAAAAAAAATGAATGTTTAAGTAAAAAAAAAGTTTTTTTTTTGACAGTAATTTTTCCTACGATAATGTACCATTGCAGTTCCACACGAAAAACATGTAAATTACCAGGGAAATGCTACATGTAAGCTACATGTAAGTAATTATTATCATAAAAATATTAAACTAATGTGGTTTATAATTAATCTATATGGTGAGAGCCACATTTACACCCGTAAGAACTTCGTTTTGCAGGAAGGAGGTATGTAGGCCATAAGATGTTACCACCCGATGGTCATATCTCCCATACATACGTAATACGGTTCATGAGTTCTTAGCCTAAAATAGACAGAAAGGTCATAAATAAAAAACTGTGATTATTTTTCAATATATTCTCCCTTTATTTTCACACACTTTTCAGAACGTCTGACTAAAGCTTCTAAGCCACTGTCAAAATATGATACATCTTTTGAGTCGAAATGGCCGTACACCGTCTGTCTAATTTTATCGTCGCTGTTAAATCTTCTACCCCTAAACGCGGTTTTCAGCTTTGAGAATAAAAAAATTCATGTGGGGCTAGATCAGGGCTATATGGTGGCTGGTCAATCTCTGTAAACTCCCACTTTGCTTTCGGCTAAGAAAGTGAAGCAGTAAGAATTGGAGCAGTGTCTTGAAACAAGCGCACACCTCGAGTAATTTTTCCGAACCGTTTCTCGATAATTTTTTGACGCAACTGCCTTAGAATATCAGAGTAATATGCCGCGTTCATCGTTGTATTTGATTATTTAAAGTCAATCAAAAGGATTCCCGCATAGTCCAAAAGGTTGTAGCTATCACTTTTTTGGCGCTTTGAGTGACCTTTGCTTTTTATAGTACGGGGTCTCCTTTCCGATGCCACTATGGGGAATCTCTTTTGGATGTCGGATCAAAGTATAAAACCATAGTTTCATCACCCGTTACAATCGATTGGATTACTCCTTCTGGGTCTTTGTGGCAAAGCTCTAAAAATTGCTTTCAACACTCTACTCCACGCTGTTTTTGCACCGCGCTGAGAATTCGAGGCACCCATCTTGTACTTATTTTTGTCATATTTAAATTCTCATGAAGGATCCTTAGAACACTTTTCTTAAAAATGCTAGTCAGTGCTGTAATTTCTTTTGTTTTCAGGCGTTAGCCACTTAGAACAATTTCTTCCACTAATTTATTGTTTTCTAGAGTAGTCACTATCACAGTGGGTCGTGGGTCATTTTCCAATGATTTTCGTCCCCAGCGAAACAATTTTTTCAACAAAGACCAATTTTTTATTGTTGAAAATGATGGACATAAGTCACAGGAAACAGCCTTCATATTTTCTTTGATTTATGTTGGAGTAAATCCGTCTTCAGTCAAAAACTTTATAACAGCGCGAAACTCAGTTTGAGACATTTTCTCAAACAACCTGGCTAAGTGATAGTTTGAGCTCTACTACAATTGAAAGAATTAACGCAGCGAGTTGAAACTTTGTGTAAAGCTTGGTGAGACTTGTCATTGAAGATTGCATTAAGGAGTTTGCGAACGCACTCTATTTACTATATGAGGCAAAGAACTTATGGACCGTACTACCTAGAATCTCGATACTTTGTTATTCGCTATAGGCAATAATGTTATTTAGTTGTAGCTACCTGGACAATCCAGTAGTAGCATCTTCAACCGTTTGATGAGTCCTTTTTGCAAACCAATGAGTACTCACTACAAACAGGATATTATGGATGTGAACGAGTTCGTCATAAATGGGTTAGGGAGCGTCAAGTTAGTCATTTGGTTAACATCGGTTATGAAGGGCACCTACATTTGGCAACAAAGTATAATCAAGCCGTAGCGCCACTGATTGAGTTTTGAATATTTCAACGTACGCATGTCCATCATAGACATACAAATCTGTTTCTGATAGTTTTGTATATTCGAAATTAATTTTTATTTGATTAAAAGAACATTTAACTGAAACGATTGCGTTGTTATTAAGAGCGAAGAATATTTTGAATTTGCATGAGGCTTGCTACTAGGTGAGAACCATGATGCGCCTGATAGGACTAAGAGTTCAATATACGTTACAGCCGTTGTCCAATTGTCATAATTATCATTATGTTATGCTAACCATCCAATGCTTTGGTGGGTTTTACGTGAATTTTAGTTAATTTTACGGTACTGAATAATAAAAAAGCAAAAGTCCTTAAATATTTCATTACGTTAACATCGCGTCTTTACATTATCTACCAACACTTTAATATTATACTCCTTTATTTATACCAAACTTATTAATGCTTTTGCTTTCAGGTAGCCATAAAAAACAATCAATGTGCATTTGCGGCAGTCGGCGGCATTAAATCGAGCAATTTAATGTTCCCGATTAAATATTTTAAAATTCACAGGCTTCTACTTTAATTGCCACTAAATCTTTCACAAGCTGACGGAAATTGATTCAGAATGATTACTCGGTTCGTAGCTTAACAAGTGCTCTTGGATGTTTAATTAGTTGTATCTCAAAAAGGAATTGCGTTCAATAAACAAATTAAGAGCGGTTTTGATTTAGTGCCGGTGTTGATTCATCGAGTTAAGCTGCTTGGGAAATTTCGGAAAAACTGTAGTCACAACTCCCGATTTCTATTCTTATTTCCGTGAAGTGTTAACATAGAAAAATGGAGCGCTTAGTCCTCAGTAAGTACAACGAGTCCAGCAAAGGTTTTCAAAAATAAAGGATATACTAATATAATAGCTACTTCGCTCAGAGGCATCAGTCAGGAAGCTGAGTGCGTTCGGATCCAGCACTACATGGCTCTGAAGTTAAAAGTTAAAAGTTATACTGTGCATGAAATTTTCTTTTTTCATTTCTTCCTTTTTATGCTGAAAATTTACTGCGAAAGTACGAACAAGCTGATTAAAGTGGTATCGTTTGAAAGATAATTCAGGTTGATGAGCTGAAGTTTGCGCGCGTGTTCTGATTTTAATACTCAAATTTCATATTAGATACTATTGAACCCACCCCACACATCTGTTGGTATGCGTGTGGCATCTGTAGTCGGAAAACGACTTAATTTCCGTACAATTAATTTCTCAGAGGAAAGTATCTTTAAGGACACATGCTTTAAAGTCGATAGCGTAACTATTGACTGTTAAAGTTTTCTACTAAATTTAAGAATGAATATTTTGTATCTTATGGAAAAAGATTGATTTAGAAAGATTTACACTGTGGGTGGAAAAGGATGTAGTCTCTAAACTTGCTGATTGGGCTTCAACTTAATGTGAGTTTGAAAGTATATTAAGATGGAGTAACCAGCGTGATCATGAAGAGTTTTTAGATTAGCTTCAGTGTTCTGGAATACTCATTTCGACTTCATACCCAATTTCACAGATCCAAATGCGTTCACCAATTGAGTACAAATGGGATGCTGCTAAAATCATTCTTTAATTTTGAATTGGAAATTTCAAAACTGGCTTATGATTAATTTAAACGCAAAATCAAAATGTTGAATTCAAAAATCTTATCCGCAGCTAATGTTGTTCCGCATATAGGACCGATTGTGTTTCTTTTTTGTCTGTTTTTCGTTTGACTATTTTTGCCGATTTCAAAATCACTTCAGATCAGTTTATTCTACTCAATACACACCTTCGATGATCAAACTGGGCTGTCGACTAACAATCAAGAAAATTAAGACCTTACTGGTCTTAAGACCTTACTAGCATGAAATACTAAAGGGAGCACATCTGCAACATATATGAAAAGGACACCGGTCTAGACGGGTCACCTTGTAGGCTGATGAAAAATTGGTCTATGTGGAGTAAGGTGATGCCCACTTATGGACAACAATTACTCCAAGATTTTCCGTAACGAAGTGAAATGCAAGAACTACAAATAAAGAATAATCAGTATATAACGAAAAGGAGCATTTAGAATTATTAGCAGCTGCTAGATTATCCTCAACTAAGAAATTTCGAAACATTGTGTTTTGAAACACATTTTTAGAGACTACTCGTACGTTCTGTGTTCTAATGTAGCATTCAAGATTGCTTAAAAATATAACTCCTGGAGTGTTTTAAATTAAACTAGGGTAAATTCACAGCAAGGCTTATTGTTGGGTGAGATCATCTCAATTGGACCCCTTAGTTCCACTTGATCAATAAATTTAGATAAAGATAAGTTTGAGTTTGATTTAGATAATGAAGACAAGTTTGTGACTAGCTTCATTAAAGTATAACAAACCCAAAAACGCACTATCTGATAAATTTGGCTGCTAGCAACCTAAACTTACACTTGTACATCCCGGGGCTTCGGGTTTGAATGTCTGGTACAAGCTGCCACAATTGCATTCGTGCAAACTTATATGCAAAATTACATCTTAATTATTGCAACATTTATAGATATTTACCAATGGTACCTTAAAATTTCATAAATAAATCTCCAACGATTGGACTGGAACCACTGTTTAATATAAAAGAACTCAAAGCCTTCATTCTAAAAAATCAATGTTGATAAAATGGTGAAATCATGTTAATGTTTCTAATAGGATTATTTTTAAATTTATTCCAACTTCTTCTTATTGGTACTGAATACTTCACTACAAGATAGTTTTGCTTAAATTTTATGATCGAGTGGACAGGACTTGAGTCGACAGAACTCGAGCTGAGGTACCCATATTGCTAGTTACGGATCCCTACTGGTCGACTCTGTAATTATGTTTCTATTGGTTCTTAGCTTTCTTTTCAATGTGACCAGGTTCGGTTAAGGAATACTGACACTCTTGAACGCCATCACCAATCAAGGAAGGAGGTGTTTCGTTTCAGAAAGTATGTTTTACAGTACAGATGTTGCTGCTCCTACTATGAAACAACCACAGGACAGGCAGAACTGATTGAATGAAACTTTCTCCCTCTTGCTGAGTTGAGATTACGATTCCAGTGGACCCAATGGGCTTTGGCCATCCTGTTGTCCCTAGATCTACTAGAACCCTGCGCTTAGATCAAAGAATCGAAACCAAAATTCTTGGGATATCACCATTAAATGTATCTTTGCGCCTCGATTGGCGAACTTCAACCCTGGAAGTATATTCTGGTTCCAACACATAACTTATGAGCCCCAATCTTCGGATAGATCTGAATGTTGGTTGCGACTCTTTTCGCAGTATCGTGATGGCGATGGTGCATTAAAAAGATCGTGTCGTCCCTAACAGTGACAGGAATAGCTATGTTCCGCATCTACCAGTATAAATAGTTGGACAAACACCAATAGAAACTTGTACTGTGTGATCGCGGTAATGATATTGAACAATAAAAGCTAATAACTATAAGTACATTTGGCGAATCAGATTTTAATCATTGGAGTCACAAAGATTGATCGTTACAGAAGTTGGTGAGTTTGTGAGTATTTGTTTTTCCATTGGGAATATCCTTCATACGACCAAGATTTCAACTTACAAATACAACAACGAATAAAAACTTTGTAGTTTAAAAAAGATGGACCAAATCAAGCTGCAAAAAGGATCATCTGGCTGTCTACAATCACTGTAGATTCTGGGAAGACAGAACTTCGTTGTTTGGATTTAATTAACATTATTTTACTTATATTGAAATATATTTAAAATTTTCTTATTTTTTTAACTTCTTGTGTGCTATTTACGTTCAAAAAACTGAAATTTGCAGATTGAATATGCTCCTGAACAACGAGCTTTCTTTCGACAAATCCGCCTCGAATCAGACGCAAATTGTGACTCTTAGCAACTTGACAGCAACTCTATAGGCAGTGTAGGAAGATAATCAGCTCTTCCACGAGTATTCATATGAATTACATATTTCGCACCTTGGTTCGGATGAAAAGCGGATCCCTAGAGATTCAGCTCAGTGATTCTGCACGAGCCTTTGGCCGCGAACCTTAGGTATTCAAAGCTGGTGGTTTGTGCTCCAAAAAAGTTGCTACAGTGTACCATAGAGTGATACGTTGGGAGGAACCTTTCTAAAAAATCTATAAACGAATGCTAACTATAAAGTATTATTCGGAGGCTTTGATTATTTTACATATTACCCTACATTAAAGCTTCAAATTTATTTTTTCTTAAATTTTTGGCGATAATTACTTTTAACGATTACAATTTGCATGGAAGTCTCCTTTGCACTGTTTCATTATCATATTCACAAAGCATACTTGCAAACATATTCACAAGAACTCTCTTCGCTATAGCATGCATAAATAGAAAGGACATTAACATCAACTCCAGTAGGAAAAACAAATGATGATTGTGCGATTAAGACGGAGATACATTAATAGAAAAAATCGGATACAAGAATGAAAAGTTCGTCTGTTTTCTTGCTTCTCATTTAGAACTTAAGTTCTAACACAATTTTCTCTTCAAACAAAGAAAGTTTCGACGTTCACTTTCACTTTTATAAGTAAAATCGAATTGTGCTCGTAATTGTTCTTCTCTAAATTATTTTGACTTTCTCCTGTAATATGATTTTAATGACCGCATAATTTATTCTTCTCGCAGTCAGTTTGCAGCTCATAAACCATTGGTCTCAAATTTTTTTCTGCTCGAGGACTTTCCTAATTTAGCTTCGCGTGGCTTTGTTTGTAGACGGAAGCTTTCTTGCCTTTTTACATCCGCTTTATGGAAACGTGGAGTTGTTTTCACGCTTGGGTATGAGTCCTGATACGCGAAAAAATGGGGAATAATATTAACGATTTATCTGCATTCATAATTTATCAGACAACGCAATATGGCTTTTGCTGTTGGTCAATTTCTTTCTGGGTTTCTTTGTTCAAAACATGTGATTTGCAATACACTCTGCTAGCTTTCATTTAAATAGTCAGCAACTCCTTGCTTGATGTCATTTACATGGCTGCGAGCGAACATACTGGAAAAATCTCCTTATTGTTGTCATGATGAACAAGTGGCATCAATAGCGTCGAAGAAGAGGTTTTGCACCGCGATAACTAAATTAGACTGTCGTGATAATTGCAATTTGCCAGTCTTTTAACAACGAAAAGGTCGTTGAAAGCTTGTACAAGATGAGATCGAACCAAAGCGTTCGAATAGAATCTCTTTCAGGACGACATAAGAAACGGAGAAAGACAAATTTTCGATCTTTCTGACATCGTCTTACGTCGCCCGACCTATTCCTCCGCAACCACCATCTTGACTTTCCTTTTCGGTAATTATGTTACACCGAATATTGCCTTTTTGCATTATTCAATTTTCGTAGAATAAATTGGTTTTTCCAGTAATAAAATAATATTCAAATTGTCGTGAATATTGAATAAGATAAATAAAATTCTTTGAAAAACCTTGTCTTTTTGAGAGTTCGCAGTTTGAAAGGGGGATGATGAAAGGCATGAGTTTTCCAGCAGTGTTTTACACATTTTTTCCTCATGTTGTTTATTTGACTGTTCTTTCGGTTGAGCTGTGATATTTCAATGCAATGCCAGACAGCCTTGCGTGTATTGAAGGAAAATTCGCATGTTAACAAACTCTGAAAAGAAGAAGCTTCTACCTAAAGAGTCTGCCATTGTTTTTTCGTTTATAAATGTTTCTAAATTCTTAGTGGTAAATTTTAGATACACAGCAAACGCCATTCCGACAAATTCAAAACGTTTTCATCCATAAAAATTGAAGCAATTCTACTTAAAGTATTCGCCAAACGTCAGATAGTGTGGCAAAGTGGAAAATAATCCCATTTCCGTCTCATTTCTTTCCTTCATGTTCATAAATTAATCGTGTGTGACGGCATGAGAAATATGAATCAATCAGGCAACCTTTGATTGATGAAGTTAATTGGAAATCAGTAGCATAGGGAGTGTCACGTGTAAAGGCTATCAAAAAGGCATTGCTGTCAAGCGCTTAATAAATCTGTAAGGCAATGAGTTGCTCCAGACAAACTTGATCCCAATGTCATGCCAATGTACGACTTGAGTAGAACACTTGTTGGCTCAGGAGCCAATTAGGATCAATGAGATCAAATGAATTAACAGGATTGATTTCATGAAAATATACGTTGAAAAGAATTTAGTTTGAGAAGCAAGTTTGTTTGAGTTCCTTTAAGCGTGTGAAAGACCTTTAAGTCCTCTGTAATAGTTCAATCCATACATGTGATCTGCATGATATTTTCGTAATAATGTCTTGAAAGTATGTAATTTCAAATGAGTTCATCGGAGGGAGTTTTGCAAATACCAGAAACAAAAGGAAACAGAAAAATAGTAACAAGAACGATGGTACATCGCTGAAAAATAAATTCTATAAGTTGAATAGCCTAACTATTCAACTTATAGAATTAAGACTCTCAAAGCGAAAAACGAATCATATTTTAGGAGTTAGCTAGATCTCACCCTCACTATGTATATATTTGGGGACTTGCAAGAGAACGAACCAATTTAAACCTGCTCCAATTCCGGCAGCAGCGAGCATCTTGGGAATTCCATTATTGCGACTATCAAAAGAAATTACGATTAAATTTTCATTCAAGTTTTGAAGCAAAAGCGGAAAGATGAACATGGAAGCTGATAAAGTCCATATGAGGCATCGTTTCCTATACAATTTCGATCTTGAACATCGTCTTGCGGAGCCTCATCGGAGTATAAGCAGAATATATGTAACTCAACGAGCATGTCAAAAGTGGTTACAGCGTTTCGAAATATAGAACGACACTTTGAAGTCCAGTCATGATCAGAATGGACTAAGTAGGTAACAAATGATGATCTCTACAAAGAGGTGATAAGATGACCATCGGAAAATTATCAGAGATATTCCAGTTCCACAGAACAACTATAGAGAGAAAAAATTATGGGCTAGGATATGTAGAAATGTTGAATGCTTTGCTACGCCACGAAATTTCGCAAAGAAGCAAGGAACACAAAATGACCTGCTGTGTTTCCCATGTTTGTTTTGTCATGATTACTGGAGTTGAAAAGTGAGCTCTGTTCAATAATGTGAAACGGTGCTGCACAGGATTCAAAAGAAGTGGATCACAGTTATCAACTTCGAAATCAATAAATTACTGGAAATTATTCTCTTTGCTGCCAGTCAGACGGTGTCAAACTACTCTTTCCTTATCCTTGTTTTTAAATTGCTTATACTATCATTGTGTTTCTGGATATTTCGCGTTTTTTTGTACTCCAGATCTAACCAGTCGGTTCATGTACGTCCGTTTACACATCCAATGATTTCTTAAGTTACTATTTTGTAGTGGCTTCTCACGTCGTTCGAAATTTCTGCTATGAATCTGTTTGGACAATTCTAAAGTAAAAGCAACATCCTTCATCGTTCCTCTACCTGAATTTGCACAAATTGGCTAACGTCTCAATTTGAATTTCCTGGATCATTGGACTTAACTTATTAGACAGACTTTAATTCTTTATTTTTAATGATCAACAGATTGCATCTTTATAGGATATTGTATCAGTCTTAGTGAGTGATCATCTCGTCGAGATCAGAATGTGAATGATCTGGTTCAATGTCTTGGCTGTTGCAGGATGCACTTTTGTGGAAGTATGCCGATCATATCACAAGATTTCTACTACGCACTAAGTCAGACACATGTCAATCGATTCCCCATTCGAAAAATTAAAAATCCATTCAAAACTTTTGCAGAGAGGGTTCTTAACGTCGTCCTTAAAGTTGTCAGTCGCAACCTGAATATCGAGCAAATAAATATTGATGAAGCCTTGTTCGAATAGGAATCGTACGCAACCGTATAATGACCGATTTGAAATTGATTACATTTTGCTTCAGTTCCCTTTCCACTATGAGTTCGATACCAAAGTGTCATTTCTGTGAAGGTTTCCCAAGTTTTAAAAGTTGTCACGTCTCTAATGTTCCAATTCAGCAAATTTGATTCTTGTTAGCATTTTCAATTCGTAAGTGGTAGAAGGTCTGCTGGAACAGGGCTTGGGAAGTCAATCCTATGATTTGAAATTTTAGCCTCCAAAAGCGTAGTCCATTATTTTGTAGCTTAAATCCCATATATTTGGTGCTGATAATCTTGACGCCAAGTTGCTTGAACATGAACGTGTACAACTTCACGCGCAGAAGTCCATAATACTGTCTGCGATATTCTTCAGAGTGTGGTCGCTAACAAAAATCTTCGAAAGAATTCTAAACGATTGAGAAAAGAGGGCCCTGCAAAATGATCTTTCTTTTTTCTGCATAAAAAGTTGGGAAGACTTCTTGAAAGTAATACATATCCAGATGTAAAGATAGAATAATAATTTGAAGAAAATATTTGACTGGCCTGAAATTTCCAAAATAATAAAGTTGCAGTCATTTCAGGGGCGCCCACCTTCCTTGGTTTTTTTCTCTCAAAAACCATCCTCCTGGAAAGATCAAGGCCAGTTCGTAGATTCGGGAAGTATAAGGAGGTTCCAATCATCCATCGATTGTGATTCAAATCATCCAATATCGAAGATTGTGCTCAAAAAATAGAGTGAACTAGAGGTGGGACATCTTGAAGTTGACAACAATGAACTTGAAGTTTAATATATTTTAACCATAACTATTCTTAACATTTTTTCTTCTTTATTCTACTAAAGGTTTGTACTGTATTTATCAATTAATTTTGAGGACGAAAAATCTCCGTTCCATTGTTTTCCTGAAGATGGGAAGATCACAGGGTTCACGCATATCTTCTCACGAGAAAGATATAAATTGTGACAATTTTTGATTTCCCTACAGCAATAGAAAGAAAACAGAGAACACCTGTTTACATCAATCAAATTAATTTCGATGTATTAAGCGGTTTTCCAATGCATTCAGAAATAATAGTAAAGGTAAATTGAAATCTTTATCCGGAATAATCATCAATCAAAGTAACATATTTGAAGAATAACCACGATATCCTTGCCTATTTTCAGTTTATTCTGAATGAGTAGCACAATTTCCTAAATCAATATCAATAAAATCAATGAACCTGAAACTAAAGCACCAGAAATTCAAACAAGAATAAAAACCTTGTCGTTGTCTATAATTAAATTCCATCGTTTCCATTGTACTGTGACTAAATTATAGATTTTTGCTGTTTTTAATGTTAACTATTCTATCATATGCCTGTCATGTCATCCCATTTACTACCAACTGAAACATGAATAACGAAATTCATATGTTGTCTAGTATGTATCGATTAACGATAAAGAAAGAGCGTTAGGCAATATTTTCAATGTATATATTCTGATTGCAAGTTGTATTGAGAAGGGATTTGGCCATACAGTTGTATAGGGAATCGAGAAATTACTTATGTATAACTCAATGGAAGGACGAAGTGGTAAGTTCTTCGATGTTTTGTTATTTGCTGTGAGTAATGATTATTCATGGTTATTAATTTTATTGTATGTCGGGTCCATAAGTTATTGCGACAGAACACACTGGTGTATTGTGTGAACCGGAAAGAAATTGGGTGAATCGGTTCAATAAAAAAAAGAAAATTACTTTTGACAGAAAGGATCAATATGGCTTCCGCAATGTCACCTCGATTTCATGTTATCATCATCGCTTTCTCCAGTTTTATTATTTTAGAGTTGGATTGAGATCTATAATTTTTGACAATAATTCTAACCATTTTTCTGTAGTTCTTTCGGCTAATACTCGTAATTAGCCGAAACTGATTTCTACTCTTAATTATCTGTTAATACACTTTATAATAACATAATTGTTCTACCTATATATTTCTATCTTATCGATATAACTATTCTACACTGTCAAAGGATGACACTTCTTCCCATTTGAATTTCTGGTATTGGAATTCTCTATTTTTTTCAAAATTTTCACAGCGTTCATTCGTTGTTACTTATGAGCTTAATTGATATTTAATTTTGAAGTGAGAGTAGTTTGTTGCCATCAACAAGATTTGTTTCGTCCGCAGAAAAAATTCAGCACAACCCAAATCCCATTATTTTAATGAGGACTAAAATATCATTACAATTTCAAAAGGACTCATAATCACACAACGACTGTCTCTTTCAGGAATTAAACCACATACTCACCTTTTCGAAACAAATGTGTGAAACGGTTTGCGGGATTCAATTGGATTAACTTAACCGCAGAGAGATTAAACATTAGACGACGTTCAGGAGTACGCATATAAACGTTAAAAAAAAAAGTTTTGAGATTTTGTAATGAAAACGAACACCTTTGTTAATGTTTTAATGTGCGTCTCTCCGCAGCATCGTCTTCATGTTCTGTTGCCTACAAGTTTTGCTTGCCAATACCGATACATCTGGAAAATTTGATTCGAAAAGTTTGAACAAAGTGTTAACGCTTGCTAGTGATGAGCTTGTAGTCGTCATACGGATCTTAAGTTTTGAGCTCTGTTGAAAACGTTTCGCTAATTTTAAATTTCCGCAGGCTACGTTTATTCGATTTTCTATGTTTTGTCGAATAATGTTTGTACGCATATTCCTCACTTATGCTGACAAGTTCGGGCATTTTTAATCTTCAGTCAATTTTTGACAGCTATTTTTCTTGTACGTGTTTTGGTTTATCTTCGATTTTTGTCTCTTTCAAAAAATGGATTAAACAATCTGCATCAAATTTTGTGTAAAAAACAAGTCTCAGTGCGCGAATGCATTGAGAATGTATAATGTTGCATATGGTGAAGCAACCTGATCAAAACAACGTTTATCGGTAATACAAAATGTTCTCAGAGGCCCGAAAAGATGTTGATGGCGAACAGCGTCCCGGACGCACGATCACGTCAACAACAGACGAAAAAATTATATAAATAAAAATAAAGTCATTGTCGATAAAGTCGATAGATAAAGTCGATAAAGTCATTGTCGAAACATCGTTAGAAAAGTTGTTGAGGACGAAAAATATCGATCGGCACGTGCAATTCGATCTTTACCAATAATTTGGTCTAAAAGCAGGTCGACGCAAAATCTGTACCAGAATTTTTCAATTTCAATCGAAAATAGCATCGCATTAACATTACTGAGGACCTGTTGGACTCTGTCCGTGACCACCAACATTCTGTCTAGAGTTTTATGACGAATCATGAGTTAATGTTTAGAACGTGGAAACCAAGGCTCAATCATCCAAATGGAAGCTGCCTTATCAGCCAGGACCGAAAAACTGTTTTGCTTACAGTGTTCTTGGATTGCAGGGGCGTGGTGCACCATGAGTTCTCGCCAGTGGTTAGAACGGTCTGTAAGCAGTATTACCTACAAGTAATGCACAATTTGCGCAGAAAAACCCCACCACCAACCCACGTCCGGATTTGTGGAAAAACAATAGTTGGTTTTTTTTCACCAAGATATCGCTCCTCGTCGCACACTGATTACTCTAATATAAGAGCTACATTTTCCCCAAACCTGGGCCTTCCGTGACTTTTTCTTTCTCCAAAACTGAAGAGGCTCGTGAAAGGGCGCCGCAATGCAATGATTTCGTAGATCGAAGGACGACATCTAAAGAGCTGAAGAAGATGACAATGTATTAATTTTTGAAGTTCTTCGAGGATTGAATTTGATTTTAGGAGAGGATATGCGGAAAAGTATGTTCATACCCGTAATGAATAAGAATTACAATATGAACAACCACTGGTTTATACAGACAACTTAAAGAGCTTAAAGAAAGATTTCAGGAACTGATTAACAATAATTGCCTTTTAAGAAAACGAAAATAATCCGAAAATTGTAATAACCTTTACATCTAAGTTTAGGTCAACTGCTTATGCAGAGATTTTGAGCATAGTCGTTTTATAGTGTATCCATGAAGCCTAAAATCAAAAGACTTTGATGACAGCTATATGAAAATGAGGACACATGAATGCGTATACTTTCGTGAATACCGCTTCAATGATGTCCATCTCCTTAATATCAACCTTACTTACTGACGGTATGATTATTTTTCACACTTCGTCGTCATCGTGGCGGTCCTGACCCTTTTAGAACTTGTTCTCCGGTATTAGTCGCCTCTACCAATTTCGTGTCATACAACGCGTCCTCCATTTGATACATTCTCACGCTAGCAATCCGACAAAGTTGATATAAGCATTAATCGTGATGCTCAGAGAAATAAATTGAAGGATTATCCGATACAGAAGTTTCTTAATAGAATAAAGCGTGGCATATACTGATTATTGGGAGACCTCAATAAAGTTCTATCTTTCTGACGTGGAAAACTGAAAACTTGTAATTTTTCTCTAAATAATGAAGGATGCTTGGTTTCTTCTCGTTTTCATACTTGAGGGTTTTATTACTAGAAGTGTAAGGGTATTTACGATTACTGGAAGCGCGACTTTGTTCATTATAACCAAATAATATCTCTCGGAATCGTCCTACGGCATACGTAGAATAGAATGTTTTTCCTAAACATGGTTTGATTCTGATATAATTTGGGACGACTTCCAAGAATAGGTCCAAAGTTTTTCAATTATTTGGTGGTGTTTTATGCAATTGAATAATTTAAAGGACAAAAAACATACAATTATCGATCATCGAATGTTACAGCACTGTAAGACAACGTTGCAAATGCAGTTTTACGAATGCACTTTCTTGAAAAAAGTGGGTACCTTATCAAGGGTAACTAGTGCATGCCTTAATACTATCCTGGTTAGGCAAGAAATGAAATTAACTGCTCAAAGATTCAAATTTGTTATTTCAAGAATTCATTTAACCAACTGACTCAATAGAAAAGTCGTTTCAAGAGAAATCTCCGTTCTCATGGCCATAGTCAGTTGGAGGTTAGAATATTTTGATAGCTTCGTTTAATGGTATTATCGGCGTATACATTTCAAAAGAAAGCCAGCACCATAAAATGTAAATAATACGATTGAACGACGAAATACACAATAAATCTCGCTAAAAAAAATTTTATGTATGAAAACAAATACCAAGAATCGGTAACAAATGTTTGATACCTACAACGTAAAGGGCATGAGGATTGACATTGGCAATAAACCTCTCAACATTCTTCTTTTGAAAGGAATTTAAACATATTACATTGTGAATTTGTTAGTCTATATAACATCACTGGTTTATTTTATTCGCTATTAAATCCTTTATATCTCTTTTTTGATTGCGATGTATCAGGTGTTGGTTGAGTTTGTTGATTGTTATGCCAAATGCAGGCCAAGGACGGCATAATATGCCACATCCTTTTTTCACTTTTTATGAAAACATATTGAATATGTATAACAAATATATGGTATCTATTCATATACAATGATCAAATGTTCAAAGCTTGGGTTTTAACATGAAAAAAATTAGAAGGACACTTAACAGGAATTCTTTGATGTTTATAAACTAGAAAACGCAATGAGAAAATCATAGACTTCTTTTGAAACTGAACTATTGTAGAGCCTTTCTGTGATGGCAATTCTTCAATTGATGGATGTTGAAATATTTAGGTTGAGTTTTCTGTGAATATTCTAAGTAGTGACTATTGAGTGGAACCAGGACTCACTAGGTAATCACTCTTCTAAGCATTTGTATTTCAATGTATTAATCCCCTTACTGAAAGGACTAAACTTCATTTCTATCTTAGGTTGCAGCATTGGAAACTCTGTACTCAGAATTCTTCGACTTCTTCTTCACTTCAGAATTCTTATCTTTTGTTTTATGTCAAGCGTTGGAGAAAAGAGAATACTGTTGTCAAATAAATGTAGTTGATATTACACTTGATAAAATTGGATATTTCGAGCTTCAAATTATCGAAAAAAATTCACCAGTCGCCAGACACCTTTTATTCATATCTCCTGAAAATAAACCCGGAAAGGCATCTTGAATCACCACTTTACCAATTTTCATCTGAGCATCCTTTGGATTCGTTGAACTGCTCTCATTTTCCTGTCCATTCCTTTTCCGATTTTTATGTAAATGCATTGAAGCCTTTTCAACATATGCGAAATTTGGAATGTAAGTATACCATTTTGAACATTTCATTTCCAATTCAGTATCGCATCATTTTACCTAATCATTTAAAAAATCAAGAATATCCGCTTATGACCTTCTGAATCGAAAATTAACAACAAAGACCATTCAATATCGCAATAAATATCCCAAATGTTCATAAATCTTCCGAAAATTGTGTTAATTATGCGCTACTGCGTCGTTAATTGTAATCGCGTAATTATGTATGCAAATTATTCAACATGTTAACATATGTGAACATGAAGTGGAATATTCATGCTAGACATAATTTCAAGCATGAATACCCCTTCGAAAACGGAACGTTTGCATTAATCAGACATGATTCGAATGAATTTTGCGTTAATTGTTATGCACTTTAATAAACTTGTCCTTTAAACCGCGGCTTTTGCAAAAATTTAAGCTGGAAGAATTGAATCAAGTACAACAAATTGTGGAAATAATTTCGCTGAATAAAATATATGGTTTCTGTGTGTAAGAAAAAAGTGCTGTTTATTGAGATCCTGAATACCAATATTTCATTTTCAATGTTAATGCATCTGGTTTAACGACCATTCTTGCCAAGGAAACCTCATTTTCCCATTGGATGTCTACAAATTCAATAACATTGCCTCGTAACTTGTCTAGAACGTTTTATCAAGATGTCGAAGTAAACTGCAGACTACAAAAACATTCTGCGGTAGCAACTTTGACGCCAATTTTACTGCTTTAATCCAAAGAAATGCAAATCAGATGCACTAATTATTATTTTATATAAGAGAAAAGATAAATTAACATCGACGAGTATTGCAATTACGTAAGTTACAACGGAGGAATTGGTGATTAACGAGTGACCGAAGGACTACAACTGCATAGATCTTATATAAAATTGCAAGAAGAAATATTTATCTTATTTCTTGGATGGTAATTGCACTGATTAATATGAATTGGTATCGTTGAATTACAGATGTTTAACAATGTGATAGTTTAAATGAGTTGCATTTGTTACGATACACACGTGGAAAGACAATCTATCGTAGGCAATTAATTGCATTTTTTTGACTGAAAAATTAATTGGAAAATAAATTAATTAATAATAACACGTTAGGGACCACTTATGAGTTTTCCCACGAATGTTTCGCGACTCATCTGCTAGAGACCGCTCAAGAGTTTTCTCGTGTGGCGCATTTCGTCTGGTACGCATCGATCACGAAACAGTCCACTTTTTCACACGCTATTTGAAATCTCGTCTCCTTTGATATCTTATTCCTAGTTTGTGTACTTAAACATCCACATCAATATTTAATACTTTTGACTAAATGGTTAATTCCTTGGTCTTTCAAAAATCTAACAAGGACTAACGATGGTTTATCTTCATCTCATCAAAACCGAAGAGAACGACCGCATTGGTGAAAAACGAACAGATTTGGCTACGAAAAACAGTATAAAAGGACCAACTTCACATAAAAAACATGGTCTTTTACAGAATTCAATACGTTTTATTTGCTTTTGGTGATCCGAATAGGCTTCGGCATCAGGTTCCTTGCCCTCTAAGAAATGGACTCCTTTAGAGAAGAGCTAGAAACAAGCATATGTGAAATGCTTTTGAAGTTCGTAGTGAGAATTAAGATACAGGTGACTGTTTGAAGAAGACGAGGACGATTCCATTGACAATGTTATCAGACCTGAAATGAAGAGTAAGGTGGCAGTATTTTCAACTGATTCCGACACTGATGAAGATAAAGAAAAATGTTTGGTCTAAAATGGACACAGCCCCTCTTACAAACATTTAAACTCATCGAGGGGTCTGTGTCCTTCATTCTCAATATGGCTCTATAGCCTGGATGACAGATCTCTTTTTTGTGGAAAAAAGATTTGAACCGTTTTGCAAGGTGCTGTGCAGCGATCAGTACCTAACTGCAACGAATTGCAAAACTTCATCCAGAACACTCAAATTGTCTCTGGTGACACCGAAAGACATGAATAAGTCTCTTAGCGTAATAGTTCTGATCGAGCAAACAAGGAAAGATTATTTGAAAAAATTATCGAAAAAAAATAAAAATTGAAAAATGAAAAATTTTTCGAGAATTTTTTTTAGAGGGGATAAAACAATTTAATCATTTTCAAATTTTGACATAATTTTATTATGGCGTTCAAGTTTTTGACAGTTTTTTTTTTGGGGACCAAAAAAATTGCTGCGCTATTAAGGGTTTTCGGGTGGTGGATTTCCGTGACATGAAAAAGACTCTTTTTGTGTTGATCTAAAAAAAATTTAACAAGTGTCATTCGATTACCTAAAAAATTATGAAGAGGTGCAAAATCGAAAATTTGGGAGCTATTTTACTCCAAAGTTCAAATTTTCGACCATTTTTTCGACATATTTGCCCCCAAAAAAAGCGTACCAAACCCCACTCCATAAATATTAAAATTATGTTGATTTTAGAGTTCAGAATTAAGTTTGCCTAAAACGTGCGTACCCAGACGTATATCCTCCAGATTTCTCTGTGGTCCTTAATGTGCTAACAACAGGTAGGTTGATCAATTTTTGGCAAACATTTAGAATAGCTTTAAGGTTAAAATTGACTCTTAGCTTTATGCAATACGTGGAGCCTATTTTTGGCCACAGTATTTCAAATCAGGGACAAATTTACACAATAGCGTAAGTCTATTGTACGCGTAAAAGGCAAATTGAATTATGCATACCAAGCGCCAGGAGTTCAAATTTATTTGCATACATATTTTAGATTCCTCATTCAACGAGTTTTAATTAAATCGATAAAATGCACATAGCACAATGTTGGCGTTTATCGCTAGCTAATGGAATAAGCATCCTTATTCATACTAGTAAATTGGGAGGAGTCAATATCAACCTTGCGGTCCGTTTTTGGTTAGCTGGATTTTCACTTATCTTTGATTTTGCAATTTAAAAGAATCAAAACTGGATGATGAACTAATGACTGTTTATAAAGTGCTTCAATTGAAATTTATATTCATATTCAGCACTTTGAACAAAAGTCAAATGGAGAAGAGCTTATCTTTGAATAACTAAGTGTTGACCTTACTCACCAACATCACATCCAAATGAGTTAGGGAACTTACCAACAAATATGACACTGTATGATTGATTCCGGACCGCGAATTATCTAGTAAATTACTTATTTCTTTGCTGATAGCTGTTAACATTTTGCAATAATGCACAATTCAACAGCTACACATTAGCCATGTTGCACATTGGTTCCACTCGAAATGCACAAGACAGCTAGCACCTATTGCTTCCTTGCGCACCAGCCAAAACAAAGTCTGCACCACATTTACCTTCTATATTGCGAAGTATGCAGCACTCATCGAAGCAATACGTATCTAGATACATGGCAAAGAGCTTGGGATCCTACAGGTTGCTGGTGTAACAACAAAAAAAAAAAGAGTAAAATATCCTGGCCATGATACGATCTCGAACTACTCCAACCGTAACACTCCATTCGGATGCCAATTCTAATGAGAATCATTGGGCAACTTGCAGTGAATTATTTGGGAGTAACCACCAGGTTTTCGCCGATGGCCATAGCGAACTTGTTGCACTTTACCTGGTTAAGTTCGACAAAAGTGAGCCAGTCAGTGAGGCTATTGGGCGTTCAGTGAACCTTGTCGTGGAATTCGGTTCAATTTTATCGATAGTCATATTTCTTGTAAAGTTATTGCTCTTTAGGGCTCAAGTAGATAATTTTATTGTAACGAGTGGCTACGCCTATGTGTGGTATAAACGATTCAGATATGGACCAATTTACTCGAACAAGAACTGCAAGCAGCGTAAGGTCAAATGGCTTTGATTCAAGGAAATATCATGATTTTATAGCATGTTACACTGTAGTCGGTTGGAATTCCTCTGGAAAGGTTAATTGCATTGCGAGTTAAACAGTAGCAAATATATCTGTTGAAATAAATGTGAATGGACATCACAGATTGGTTGGTTGCGTGTATTGAAATTCATCACATGCGTGCTGTTCGAACTCAAGAAGAGTTAGAATACAAATAAGTTCCTTTATTCAGGAAGAAATAAGAACTTCTATATGCAGCATCCCATCAATCAATAATAAATATATATGCAGTAGCAAAAAGAACGGACTTTAATGGCACTTTGTATTAACAATCACATACCGCGACTTCAAATGAGTACATCCTTGAATATAGATGAGATAACATGAAAACTTTGCTTGTTGTGTTGCATCATTAACATATAATGAAGGAAGCGCCAAAAAGAATTAATTTTTGTTGTTCTTTTACTTTCTGAAAATGACACAAAACCAAATCAAATTAGATTTCTAAAGATTTGCATTTTTGCGTAATAACATGATGAATCGATGTTTCATCACCGCCATCAGGCTGTTCAAGAATTATCCTGGTTCTGCAACCCACTATAAGTATGACACATGACCCAGTATGATCAAAGCCCCAGCTTAGTTTTTAGTTTCCAAGGTAGAATTTATTAGCTGCAACTCAAAAAAATATAAAATAAATGTCAAACTACTTCAATTTTGGAGGTATGGGTTGTCATACACCAGAATCCCCAAAAGTCAAAGAAATCCCAAAGAAACATTAAAGTTTTCCTAAATAACTTACTTTTGCTACGAACGATTTTCAACGAATTGAGTAAACAGCTCTCTGCCCTATCACTTAGAATTAATCGTAACTCATACGATTATTAGAATGCCTGTTTTATTCTCATAGTAAAGAATATATGCTGGAAGGCAGGCGCATCGAGAATATTGTAGAAATATTTTAGGGGCCCCTTTTGAGTTGAACTTTTTGTAGTGTATCTACCGAGCAAATTATCCATAGTGTCCCCTCCAGCTTTTCACCGGGGAAGTAACTAATAATTTTGTTAAGTTTTTTTTGAAAAGTTTTTTTCCTTATACAGTGACCAATTTTCCTACGTGTTCGACGGAACATTACTGCTTATGGATCCTTTTTCGTGAGAGTTTTCTCTACCCTAAAAATTAAGTTTGATTAAACTTTAAGCGCATACACAGATTGCTGAAATTGTAATTTATCTTAAGCCTTATCTTATAAATTGTTGTAATTTATCTTAAGCCGCTTTTGCTCTGAATCTTCGTACAACAATCATTCTCTGCTATTGAAAAAAATTAATAAAAATGAATATCCATGCTCTAAAAATGAAATAAAATAATTTTCTTCAATACAAATTATTAATACAATACTAATACAATCGGTTTTAGTTATCGATAATATTTTATTAACCTAAATTATTCACGTAAATTCCAATTACGTTTTCATATACGCGTTGGAAGTATTGAAACGTTTACTCGATCACTCTATAATGTTCAATCTAATGCATTTACTGCACTTGTTGCTCAATTAACCGCGGAACATTACCGTGGCTTTTCCATTTTCCGCGCCCCTTTGCAGCATTAAATGCAGATATTCTTGGCGCTGTTTTGCAAGGATATGGCAGTATTGAACTATCTGTGAATATTAGACACTGGTCCGTACAGATCTGTATTCGGATGGATTTAAATTGTATATTTAAGCTGTTCCATTAGAAACTGCTGATTTCATAGGTAAAAGCGATTAGTGTATTCTGCATTGACCTAATGAAAATGTAGATGCAAAAAGTTTCCAAGTTTCGATCGTTATTCTGTTTTACTAAGCAATCCGCGATGCAGAAAATCTGAAGAAAATCGAATATCTGAACAAACATTAATTATTTTAACATTTCATGTAGCCAAAAGAAAGAAATCTATCAAACAGAATTTTGAATGCCTTACAGCACCAATATTTTTTTACAGAATAAATTTTTTTATTTTTTGTAAAGCTTTTATTTTTTGTATTAAAGGTGAATGTCTAAATTATACGATTTTGTCGATTTTGTAACCAAGTAATCGTATTGCAGTGCTCCTATCGATTTGATTGAGCGGTTATTGATTTGAATATATACAAAAGCGCTTCCTGTGATGTCATATTTTTTTAACTTCATCAACTAAACTACATCAAACTCTCACTGATTCAGAGTTCTGTTGTTATCTGTCTCCAGAGATCATCATGATTTCTGGAGAGCAATCACTTTGACCAACATATTAACATTTCAAAGACAATATACGCTTGCGCAACTAAACTCATCTGTTAAAAACGATTTTCAATTAATTTTTTCCAATAAAACTACTATCATCCAAATTCAGGCAGCCATGGAGTCTCCATCACACTAGTTTCATCACCAAAAAGTGTGATTCTCTGCGCTTTTCGGTAGTTTATACCACCAAACAACTCACTTGAGATACTTCATCTTTGTTTTCAACTAGACGTAGCACTGGCTTAGGCAAAACTAAAGTGCAATTACCCATACACATTTCCTCGCCACTTTGACGTTTAGCTCATGAATACGAGCGAAAGGTAAAAAAGTTAGAAACTGTTTAATTTTGTTCAATTCCACAAGCTCGCTTTCGCTATATTCGCATCGCTTTTTACACCACACTCTTTGCACAAGTGTCCTACACCTTGTGCAAAGATGCACTTAGCACACTTTTTTGAAAACTTACGATAACCCGACGACATTGCCAACTTTCTTAAACATTATGCGCGCACTTCCAATCGCGAACTCATATACACATTTTTGAGACGAATCAGGCATCTGGTTTTCGTATGTGTATGGGTGAGGGTAGAAGCTTCCATGCCGATAATAACGTACGGCCCCAACACTACTCATTCAAAGTTTAGAGCATATTTTATCACAAAAACTATTTTGAACTTAGAGGTTAATTTTTTTTCAAAATTGTTTCTTCAAAATTTACAATTGAGAATTCATGATTGACGTGTAAATGTGGATGATATTACTGATAATTGATGATCGATGACTGATGGATGATGATTGACGATCAATGACCTTACATTTCAGGACGTTCTCCAGCAATCATTCGAACTTTATGGAATGAATTCTCAACTTTTATAATAAGTTCAGCCATGTAAGATCCTGTGATCTTAGTGGGCACAATATTGATCCTCCTTGTCTAATTCTTCACACTCCTAGTGTTGATCTAAATAGTCTGAAAAATTTCCATGAAACGCGCTTATACTCTGGCTTAGTGAACAAAATATCTCACACAAGGATATTGCCGTTTAAACATCTAGCGTGATGCGATAAGTATTTGCTATGAAATTCATTGAGCCCAACATAATGTCTCCAATGATGCTAATCGGTATAATGGTAGGACCCACAATATATTAAAAACTTGATTTAAAATCGATGTTGTGAGGTGATCTCTTTCTTTCAACGCGGATCGTAACTTCAAAGTTAGTTGGAGTTTGCGAAAATTTGTCCCTTGATCCCTAGGAAACATTCTTGGTCCTTAAAGCAGTTGATGAATAACACGAGTTTGGAGGGTAGTAACTTTCGACT
Source organism: Stratiomys singularior (assembly GCA_954870665.1). Lineage (NCBI taxonomy): Eukaryota > Metazoa > Arthropoda > Insecta > Diptera > Stratiomyidae > Stratiomys > Stratiomys singularior. The sequence continues at coordinate 8,293,692 of OX940877.1, forward strand.
GCTGAGGATGTAAAAAGCCTTCTTCTCCCAACAAAAAAAAATCCTTAGAACTGAAAAAAGTGCCAAAAACTTTTGCAGATCTTACTATTTTTCGTAAATAAACGTCTCTACTTGCTGCAATACCTCGGTCTAAACTATTTCCTTTCACAAAAATATTGAAATTAAACTTTTTGGGTAAACTTTTTGCACACTTTCGTTGTAGTTTACATTTGATGCTCTCCATATTCGACTTTTCGCTGCAGCCAATTCCAAGTGATCTTCACATCAAGTTTGGATTGTGTTCTAGTCCACTCAGCATCCTCAACATTCAACATTGTTCCCGAAATAATTGCTGTAAGGAAAAACTGGAACTTGGAAGCTACACGTCTCAAAGAACTCTCATCTAACCCATGTGAAAATTTCACTTTCCGATGGCTTTCTCGTCCGATATTTAGTTGCATAACTAGCCAAGTTCCTTTTCCGATATGGTTAGCTCACTGCCCATGCCTTAAGTATCATATCCTTTTATTGTTCAGTACTAAATTAAACGACTTTTCGTTGATATCTTAGAAAAACTATAAGATATGCTTGTTCTAAATTCGTTTAAAAATAAAAACAAAAATTAATAAGTTTTTTTTTGCATTAAGAGGGAAACAATGAATTGAAAAGCAAAATTAAGAAAATCAACTAGAAAGTTTAAGGTAGTTTTTGTTAAAAAATTTTAGTCGTAAATTAGAACGGGTGCCATGGATCCGGTGCTCACAAATAGGTCACATATTTGGAAGGTAGCCTTTTTTTATAATAAAGTTAAAAAAAATCCTTTCCCAGGAAATGAGATTCTGTCTACAGTTCTGGAAATGTTGAACTTTAACTCTGACAAAATTTTTTTCCAGTGTCAAAACGGAATAAGCCAAATTTGTCAGTAAGTGTTACCTCTAACACTGGAAAGGTGTTGCAATAAGTGCACAAGCTCTTTGAACCTAATTATCCTTTTGAAACCCAACTGTAATTTATATCATAATTTAGGCTGTACCGCTTTTATACATATTATTCATAGAAGAAGGATATACACGTGAAAAAGAATAGAGAAAATGTCGCAAAAGCAGATGTTTTTTTGATTATTTCGCTATGTATCGTGCTTTGTCCAAAAGGGATGGGAATGTTGTTTGTTTGTTCTCAGATCAAAATTCTATCGTTCCTTCTGTGTCTTTTTTTTTGTTACCCTCACATACGCGTTTCGGACGTGTATCTTTTTATGTGTGCGGTCTTGTTCGACTTTCAAAAACGAGACAAATCGCGACTGTTAATGTTACAAAAACCGAAACCAAACAGGCATTGTTTCGGTTATCTAACATCAGATCAGCTAAAAGCTATCCGATCGAGATAAATCTCAGATATGATTGAAAGCTATCGAAGATACGCTAGGCAAGGCTCGAAGCGTTTTGTATTTTTTAAATTAAATTTGAATTTAGTTTTTTTTTGTTCTGAAATTTCCATATTTTAAAATGAAATCTATCATCTTAGCAAGGATTTCAGACTTTATTTATCCTTCGTATATTTGAAACCAATTTTCATCTTGTCTGGGCAAGCAGACTTTAATTCATCAAAACATTTTCCCTGTGATGTTTGTTTCAAAATATTTATTGAGATTTTATACGTTTAACATTTTTTCGACAAACCAACAAGTTAAATTAATTACATTTGCCGCCGTTGATTCATAATTTTGGTCTAGATTCGCAATCAGGGAATTTGGATGACTTGCTCAAGGACAGTAAATTATTTTAATTGAATTAAAATGTGCTGCATGTACACAATAACATTCAATTCTGCTGTCTGCATTTAATGAGGCAATTTCCGTTCTTTCGAAGGACTCCATTTTTTTTCAAAGTGAATTGAAGCACCCTTTCAGTGGTAGTGTGGTGTTTTGAAATCATAGCAGAATCAATAGCAGCTCTATCTATTTTTAAGAACAAAAATTTCATAATTAATAATAATAACTTCACTGATCAAGTAATAAAACGCAACTAAGGCCATTATAAATATTGAGAAAGACCAACTACAGCGAATGGTGAGGTCAATACTTATCAGAAATGGCTTTAGTTTATATTTTGTGGAGAATTAAAATTTACCAGCCAGTATGTAACGTAAGCCACAATACGGATATTAACAATAAACATAAAAATCAAAAGTTCTTATTGCAATGGCACCGACCATGAGGCTTTGAAGATAGACAAGGAAGGGGTGCAGCAGAACTACTAAATTGTCGGAATTATGGATTTATATGATAGTTATTGCTATTAATTTGCGTTACAATAGAGTTGTAAATTTTGCAATTCAAGTGATTTACTCTTTCTAAGTAAGTTGTTCTTGAATTTTGTTCACCATTATCCCTTTCTACCGTCGACTACCAGCAGCACCACCAATAAGTTGCGATTTACGAAGAGGAGTGAAATATTTGGCCTTGTTTCCGTAACCAATGGCGCTTGGCAAAATGAATTATTAATTTGCAAATACACGAGAGCGAATAAAGTTTCCCCAGACCAGAACACCGCGAAACCTGTAAAGTAGAGTTTTGATGTTCAGATGGCGGAAAATGGAATAGCATTTTAGAATTGGATGTTAAGCTGTAAAGCGGCCGAAGCCAGATGCTTGCTTTCAAACAAACTTAATTTGTTTAACAGAGTAATAATTCGCGGTTTCATGATAAACTTAGGTTTTAGCCAGGGAACTCATTAAAGTCCTTTTCATATTTACGAAGCTCATTAAGTTGGAGCATATGCCTCTTAAAAATTGCTTTGCATCGCTGAAATGGACATTTCAATATTGCTCAACTTTCATTAAGTTTCTAATTGATTTGAGTCCGCAATCAAATTCATCTAAATTGCCGCCAACTGATTTTTATCTATTCTGCAGAAACATCTTCTGACCAAGCAAAGGCTTATACCCGTAATGTCTCCGACACAAGCCCTTCCCATTACATCAACCAAATCAAAAACAAAAGAAAGAAATCCAGGCAAGCAGCTGGATCCGGAACCATAATTGAAAAGGAAAATAATTGAATTTACAAAATACCAAAGGGATTGGAACAAATCCCTAAATATACAACCACGTAATGTCAAGTTCGTGACACAACAAAATGAATAGTCGAAATCAATTTTGATGAGCACTTGTTAATATTTTTTCTTGGTCCTAGGACGAGGCACAATATCGAACGAGAATAAAAAGTTCACGATTTTAATGGATATCGTAGATTGCAAATGTAATAATGCATTGATGATGAGCATTACTATTATTGACGACGTTATTCCAGAGACATCGTTAAATTTTACCGGCTGTCTACGTTTCATGAGGCATTGGCGAGTAATTGCTGCGACCGAGCAAAAGGACGAATTTTGAATTTGTGTTTAAGTGGATTGATCTATTATTTAAATAAATGGCCGTGATTGAAAATGAATGTTGAGGTCGAACGTTATGGTTCCTCAAACCAGGACCACGTTCAACAGCTCATAATTTTTTTATTTAACAAGCGTTTGATTTAGGTATATAAAACTTTGCAAATTTGGGTGCCAGGTTCAATTTTTGCTTGAAAAATAATGTGCTGCTGGTCGCATAATAAGTGTGTAAAGTAACAGCTTGCCCAACCTAGAAGGGCCGAGAAGTAGAACAAAAAGAAGATTAATTTTTGCTGGAACAATGCCATATACCAATCAGTCTTATATATTCAACCAATGAAGTAGAATTTATTTGAATACTGAGGATGCAATCTTCTGTAAATTTTATCCAATGTTATGAATGGATCTAACTTTATTACCATTGGAAAACTTGAAACAGTTTAAAGGTAAACGTAAAGATTCTTTTCAAAAATTCAACTTATCAATGTTGAAAAGTTCGTAGTATTCAAACTACAGAGCACAAGAGAGCCAGATGATCAGTTCCACACTGTCTTAAAAGGAAATCAGAATAAAAAATCCAAAATCAGCAGGACTTGTGATAAATACTTTTTAATTTTTAATACATATAATACAATACATTGCTGGAGCTGATTTTCGAAGTTTTTAACAGCCCGTTAATGAATTTCGCGGTATATCCAATGCTCTTCTTCATCAATCCCCTCCCTTAGCTCTAACAGGTTTTGGGGATTTACACAGGTTTAAACCCGTTTTTCTAAACTTATTCCGAAAGAAAGAAGTCGCATATGCTTGAATCTGGCGAAAAGAACCCCAGATTACATTTCAAAGACCCTAGACGCCCGGGAACAAATTTCCCTTGAAAAATTTAGAGAATTTTAGCTGTAGCCCCATCCTGTTTGAACCGAAAGCTCTCTATTATTCAAGAATTAATTCGGGCATGGTTTCAAAATAACACCCGGAATACATGGTCACGGCCAACCCCTCTGCTGCAAAGCAATTGGGTCCATTATGCCAAATTGTGATGTGGCACCTCCCCCACAACGACTTGAAGATGTTGCGGTCTTTCTTGAACAATTTAGGGGTTGTTTCATCCTAATAGCAAAATTTAGTTGATTCAAAATCCTGCTTATGAGAAAATGTGCCTTCTCACTGCTGAAGAATGGATGAAGGATCGCTGCAATGCTTTCCTGATACAGGAAAACCTTGCTGGTTTCAATTCATGAACGATTATTATTTTGAAAATCTTTTTCGGTCGCAATAGTGTTCATTCGAGAAAAAACGTCTTGGCGATGACTCGACTACTGCTCTCACTAGCTTGTACTTTTTGATGGATCATCGTCAATCATATGTACCCATTTTTTATGGTTCAACCAGTCTCCTCCAACTGTCAAATTCAGGACCGAATTCTGTTTGCAGTACGAACGGCATTATTGCGCGGAATATTGAACTATCGAGCTCATTTCTTTAAACCATGATCGTTGTTTTGCTACAACGCACGAACGATAAAACTACGATAAATCCTGGCCCAAACCGTGTTGAGTACCAAAGCGGGGGTGCCGAGGGAAAAAGGACAAAGGACTCGTGCAGCTGCTTTGCTCGACCACTACTCCAACACCAGCTCCTCCAAACTTCTCAATTGATTCTGCCGTCCTCCGAATGATCCGCTCATGTTGGAATATCGAAATTAGAATGAACTCATTTCATGATTTGTTGGCTTAGAATGATGCTGCTTCAGGTTGGAATTTCAGTTTTTAAGAGTGCTTGATAGTATAAGAGTTCAGTTTATTAAAGTTACCAATGGTAATCTGACAGAGACTTATTTACTCAACAAAAAATGCTCACGATATAATTCACAGGAACAACCTTGTTACAATTTTCGCGGACATTTATTAGATTATCAATAGATATCGATAAGATCAAATAATAACACGGAAGGATAAAAAAAAATATCGGTCGAAATAACGACCCGGCATAATAATTAGCAGATATGCTTTTCGTCTTATCCTGGAAAATACTTGTCTTAGCGATTATGCATTTTGCTTCTACATCGGATTATGCTCACTGCTCTAATACTCAAACTATTTCAAGGACGATCGATTGTAAATAAATAGGACACCATTACATTTATCTTGACAAATAAATCATTTTTCAACCATTTTACTAGGATGCTTATGGAGCTTTGTCTGACTTGACCAGATGAAGTAATTTCGTTTTATGACATTATTAAAGTCATACACAAATGAAGAATCCTTTCTCCCACGTCTCACAAATCTGAAAATCCCTTTACTGTCATTCAGTTTATTCCCTTTTATTTATAGAGCGGACGGCATCATCAACATCAAGTGGAAAATCAAGACTCAACGAGACACTCGAGCAGCTGTAAAAAGTTTTATAACCTTTCAATTTTCCGGATCCTTTTTATATTCTACGTACAGGTAAATCAAGACTGCAACGACCGTTGGGACCAGATACGGTGGCACAAGTAAACTTCATGATGCCTGCCATGATGTCGTGATGATTCGGTTCCCGGGGAAAAGTTGAGAAATTGGTTCTGTTAAACAAAGATGATATCCTTTATGGGAATACTTTATTGAAATAAACGAAGAGAAATTGTATGCCCTACCGAAGCGCATGCTGTCTGACGAATATTTACTTTTATTACAGATAATATACATATATAAAACCATATAAATCATGTTAAGATGACGGTTTGCCTCCATTAAAGTCGTTACAATTTCCACGGAATTTGAGCGGCCATTTACGATGCAAGACAAGGATGCTATGTATAAACCCTGGCGAATTGTAGGAAATATATATTATTGGATGTACATTCAATTTGTAGATATTCCTGAAGAATTTAATTGTAGAGTTTGTTGCAGCGACTTCGATGGGAATTTCGAATATGATGAGTTTGAGCTTAAATGTCATTGATAAGTTAGAAATAATACCTTGGCGAGCCCAATAAATAGTTTTCAAAATATTTCCGGGTCTATAAACGTTTGTTGCCTCTTTTTTTGCATTTCGGTCCCCTTACAAACCGTCCACAGTCTTATAATTTTTCGAAAAAAACTTAGTTCAAAAGATATTTAATTGCATGAATTAAGAATGTCTTAAAAATTGAAGTCAATCTTTTCCACACCAGCAAATTAAATGCTATTACGGAAGTCGCGACATTGCTGAGACCAATATATGCGATTCAAATTCCTGCAATTCTCATAGACAGCGGCGCTGCCTTTTTTGCAGCTAACGTTCGCCATTTTCTGGGTCTCTACTTGCGGCAAACCAAACGTCCAATTGTTAATTGAATTGTTGACACTGATATTATTTCAAATGTGAACGAAAAATTAATCAATCAAATGTCAATTGGTGTTCAATTAATTCTCTTAAGTGTTGTTTAATTATGATGTATTGAATATGTGTTAAGTATTGACTTAAGACGACATTGTGGCTGCAAGTGTTGGCGAAACGAGGCAATGTCCATGATTTTTGCAATGTATTTCGTTCAAAAGTTGCTAATATATTAAGTACTACTGGACGGTTGATGCCGAGGAAACTGCTAATTCTTTCACATTCAAGATTATTACAATCCAATATAATGGTAACTCCTTCTAAGTATCTCAATTCATACCGCTTCTGTTGTACAATATTTACCATTGTTTAGTCTGAAAGCCACAGGTAATTCTTTGAGTTATATGACTGATTAGTTATGTTCACCCGGATTCGACAGCCATAATGACACAGGATTAAATTAAGCCACGTATTTAAAATAATTACTACCCGCCATTGACGGAGAGAATGGAACAACATACGCTTTTCTATTGAGTTGTATTTTTCAAAAAGTATACTTGCGGCATGGTGTGTGAAACTCCACATGAAAATCTCATAAATATTTTATGAAGCAAATAATGTTTTATTCACTGGATTCATTCCTTGTACCCTCTATCGCTACTTGATATGGCGCTATAAATATATAAACTTGTGATATAAATACAATCATAATTGCCACATTTATTTTATGTGATGCAAAATAATTTATATCACTTTCACTTACCATGAGCAATACATTCCATTTTTATCTAAAATATAACCTTTTCCATAATCCACATGTGGAAATATTCTATCAAAATAATGTCCTTTGTGTTAACGTGTGGCAGATATAGAGAGTTAATATTTATGCTTGGGGCAGGCTCGCCATTGCTGTGGAAAAATTCGATATAGTGATTTCCTAGTCCTTTTTTATTTCATTTTAGCTACTGTAGATATTTGGGATCTTGCTATTATTTTACCATTACTTTTTTAGGCCTTTATTGTGTTTAGTTCTGACAGATCTGTCGACAATGAAACAGAAACCTGCACGCAAGTTTACTAAATATACGAAGATTTCATTGTCAACTACATGTAAATTATGCTGATCAACTACCCTTTCCAAAAGACTACAGGAATGTAAGACAAATTAAAAATCTACTTGATATTTCTTCCCAGCATATTTCAAAGCCTTTTCCTTAAAACTTAATTTTATTATTTTCATATAATAAGAATTTTATTAATTATAAAGAATTTTATTAATTTTTCCCGTTAATTTATAATTATTATACGTATTACAAAAATATATTCAAAATATTAAATGAAATTCAACAGTCATTAAAATGCATCGAGTATTTATGCGAATATTTATCTCCTATTTTTCGACAATTTTAAGTTTTTCGGGATGAAAACAATTCCTGCTTATAGCCTGTTATAAAGACACTATGCATTTATTTATTTGAGGCGCCTAAATCACTTGCAGCCTGAAAATTTACATTTACTTTTGTCTTATAAGTAAACTCATTGTGATTCACAGTATTTATCCTTTCATTTTGAGAAGGAATGGTTTTGATAGGCTCGAGACTAATGTCCCTTTGCAACTCCTTTTCAATATAATTATTTGAAGGCCTCCTGCTTTAATTTTCCACAGATTTTTTGTAACTTAATCCATTTCTGCCGATTTCGCTCTGAAATCAGCCAGTGCTACATTCCCATCCTTGTTTTACATAAAGCCCATGAATTTATCTACGAAAATGCGTATTTAACACTTATAGCCTTTTATTCGAATTTTATACTTGTCTTAAATCTCTTCATGAGGTCATCGCCATCCAGTGTCCCCCAGAAAGTATGACTAATTCGTTCACGCTACTTAAGGACATAAACGCGCACCAAGATCAGGCTTACCAAGCAGATTTTTAGAGTCGTGATTCCCAGTGGAAATCGCAAATTTTTAAGCGTATCCTGGGATTGAAAAAGAGCCAACTTTGGTTTTATTTGGGAGGTCTTCTTTCACGACATGTGGCTTTTTTTGAAGAACACATTTGCTGGTCTAACAATGGTCTGTGCTCAATTGGATGCCCCATTTTGGAAGCATTCATTTAGATGTCTCATCAAGGAAATTTTCCTAACGAGTCGATTGTGGTATAGACAACTGACTGCTTGCAATGCAAAACGCGCAAAAATGTACTGTGACCAGTACGATTTGATGAAAAGATAATGGAAAACTGGGGTTCCAAAAACGTTTATCGCACCATTGTGAAATGTTCGGACGCATCAAAAATCTTACTTCTTGCCAAACATTGGCTAAGGCATATGATTGGAATTAGAATTAAGGCTGAATGCACAAATGTAAATCAGGGCATCCATACATAAGGCCTTAACTGCTCTTCGGGAATCCGTCAACCAATGGCCAATCTGGAGGACCAAATCCAATAAATAAAAGACTCTTGACGAGTGTCGGACAATGTATACGTTTATATGGAGCTGAGATATGGAGCAAAGGTCTCAATAAGTCGTCTGGTGCAGATGCTGCGGGCGAAAGGGCTGCGAAAAGTATCAGCATACCGGGTAGTCTTTGAATCAGTGGTGTTGTTAATCGCAGGGATGGTACCTATCACCCTCCTTGCTAGCAATTGTAAAAGAATCTACATACGAAGACACAAAGGTGGCGAATAATGAATCGCTGGTGATGCCTGAGGACACAATCACGAAGACTTGAAGACCAAAGGTGGACCACTCGTCTCAACAATGATTTGGGATCATGGCCCAGTCGACAGCTTGGCGATACTTACTTTAATCCATCCGAGCTTTTGAGTGGGCATGGTTGCTTTCAGTCTTATCTGCGTAATGTTGATAAGTCACGGTCTCCAGATTGCATATTCTGCATTGGAAAGTAATATGACGCCTGGCATACTATTTTTTCATGCACAAATGGGATTAGTTTCACAGCGATCTTTCCGAAAAAGGTGGAAAGCTCCGTCCGGATAACGTAATTGAAAGGATACTAAATCGACTGATAAGTGAAACCAGGAGGCGCGTTGCGATCGAACAATCCTCATAACATCAAAAAGCTATACTTCTAGGTCCGGGAAACATCTATTTCGAAGCATCTAGGCTCTAAATATTGAGGTGTCTATCACAGTTTATATAAATTTTCCGGCATAAGCTGGTTTAGGACACGATTTTCTGTCGTTCCTCGGTTTCGTCGTTCAGCTTATTGTTTCCTCCAGACACATATTTCAGGGGATTGACGGTGATGAAGTCTCCTTTCGTTTTGAATTTGTTCGATTTAAATTTCCATGTTAATAGGTCCATTATTTAAGCAAGTAAGTAGAGATAATTTTCAACAACTACCGATGCTATAATGCAGCTAGAAAGCAGTCCATGATTTTTCATTTTATTTTGAGGGATCCGATGGTTTGGCTTTGTACTTTTCAATACACTGTCGTGGCGTGGACCAGGATAGCTTCTGAATTTTAGCTGCGAGTGTTGTTGGTGGTCATTACCTCTCGATAAATTTCGACGAATTTTCTTCATGATTACTAGCAACCCGAATCGGTTGTTGTACCGTGCGGTGGAACTGGTGATATTCGAAATTTCATGTGAAGGTTTCCAGTTTGGATGTTTCAGCGCTGACACCAACACCTATTCCCACCAATTGCAGCATCCGAAATTATCACTTTCACAATCTGACGGTTTTCAATTCTAATAATCCTGTTTATGTACTGAAAGCAATGAATTTATATCCGTCTAAACGTTGCTCAAAAATTAAGTGGCTCCCAGTATGATATTGTACTGGTAAGGTAGAATTCAAGCAAGAATTTACACGTCTATATACACCAAGCAATAATTCTGCTTGGATCCGTTTAAAGTCAGGAATACAAACTCAACAATGTGAAATATCTAAATTTTTTTGTCACCAGCAATGCTATTCTTCGCCAACGGCTAACATCCCAGTAGCATTTCGATAGCAATCGCGATCGTTGAAAAGATACTGGCCAATAATAATCATAATAAGATACTTATCATAACTGCCCATTAAACAAAATCACAAAAACTTGTTGAACTTTCATTAAAATATCATTAAAATAATTACTTATTGCTTGTTTATTGGCCGCGTCCTATTCGCGCTCATTACCGCGATAACACAAAAACAGTTTCATTTAGTAGACGTTTAAAAATTAATCGCTAATTAGAAATATATAACTATATCACCTTGGGCGTGTCAGCTTGTCATATATTCACACCAACCGGCATATAATTATTATGCAAGATACAGTGCGGAACTATGAGCCGTTGATTTTATCAGTAATGGTAGCCATTAATCGAATTTGACCAAATGACCGGCAAGCCAAAAGATCGGAGCCGGCGTCTAGACCTAATCAAATACGTGTGTGATAATGGGAAAATTAATAATTACTTGCGTAGTATTAGTCCAGCATATTGGTACATGGCAAATATTTGCAGGATTGCATTTCGAAACTAACTACGAGCAATTGTAAAATATGAAACTGATGGAAATCCATGTTTTTCCGCCATTTTTGAGTACCAAGAGATTTTCAAAGCCGTTCCTTAATGGAACTCTCAGATTCCAAGAAATATTCGCGGACCGAATGAAATTTTGCGAAATATGTGCTAGTACGTCAGAACTTTACAAGTCCAATTGCATAATTTATGATTTGCGTTATAACCTTTGAGTCAATTGGTACCCCCCGATTTACCTCATGAAAATTCTATTTCCACTCAACACTGAATCTGGTTAAATGTGTCCAATAAATTGTCCAAATGTCATCGGATTGAAAACTTTCGAAAAATTCCGAACTTGTGGTTGATTACAAATTTATCAAGAAAGGAGAAACGAACTTTGTGTTGAATCTGCTGACAAATCATAAAATGGAATCACAAAATTCAGAAGTTTCCTCTGACCATGAATCTTTTACAAGAAAGTAACTGGTACGGACCAGATTCAAACATATGAGTCAAGTTGCTGTTTTTATTTGTTTTTGCATCATTTATATGTTAGTCCACCATACTTTAATATTTTTAATCGATTCGCAAAACGGCTAAGTTTAATACTCAAGAGTAAATTAGCAAATCAGTATTGCGGAGTCTTATCAAATAATTGGTTATGCATAAGTTCACATTTAAAAGTTTACGATGACTTCTCACGCGAGTGCAATTAATCAAGAACTTATTTCAATGGCAAATTTTAGATATTGCGGTCAAATTATATGTTACAGAAAAAATATTGAGTTAGGTGGTTGCATGTATGTGCAACTGCTCCTCATGTCCGCGAATGTTTTCAATCTTTTACTTTGTGTGCAAGAACAATTACCCAGGAATGTCGATCACATACTGTAAGCGGAAAATTGTAAAGTTTATAATCAATTCGATTATGAGTTACTATCAGGATTCAAAATATAAGTATTTCTGAAATTCCCAAAAGTTTTTCAACATCTGGCCTCATTCTGCAATTACGGTTTTTAATTATAAATTATCGGGTATAAGTAAGAGTTCTGTAATCAATATTTGTAATTAATTTACTTAGTACTTAGGAAAGAAAAAATATTTTGTTTTCCTTCTTGTGTAAAAATGAATTTAACATAAAAAGTCCTTTGTTGGTTACCTGTCTACGAACGCTCTGACAGCCTTTGGAATCTCCTGGATAAGAAGTTGTTTGTTTGAAGGACGACTTATTCTTTGAATGTCATTTGGACACCCTCATCATTGATATATTTACTTCCCGTTTTCGCTTCAGTAACAGAGGACGATAAATAACATGAAATGATTGCTTTTGCGAGTCTCTTGTGGGAACTTATACATCAGGTGTTCAAACCGTGAGTACCCAGATTTTATTATTGTTGCATTTGGTACATTTGAAGTAAATATTGCGGACAATAGAGCAACATATACGAGCCGTGAAAAATAGCGCCAACGGATCAAGGTAGCTTAAAGGATGCACTTATTTTCGGAAGCAAATAAAATCTGTTGAACATAAGAGAAAAAACACTAAGCAACGGCGAACGGAAATGTTTTCTGCTAAAGGAGTCTACGTTACCAGAACAATGAGAGGCGAAAGTTCACACCAATCAAGTTCTTCCTGTTAAACAAAAACAATGGAATAAAGGCATCAAGGATGTGAAACAGTTTGAGTACAATAGTTGCAAAATCTTCTTCATCCCTCGAATTGAGGTAAATGACACTGTTCAAAACATGAAGCTGCAATTCCTGCACCTTATGGCATTCCTCCCCAGAATTCTTTTGTATCCATTTGGTATATTCCGGGGAATTTTTCTAGAGCTCACCCACTAAAAGAACTATCAGGATAGCCAAATCATGCCAAATGATGGGATGGCAATTCAACAATATCAAGATCCTCGATGCACAAAGGTTGAACACTAAGGATCGTAATGACCTCATCCTATTTTTTATGCTAATGCGCTCAGTCAAGATCACTTTCTCATGGAACGCACTACCAGACACGGTGAAGAATGTACATTATCAGTAAAGGAAATTTTTTAAAGTGCTTGAACTGTGGCAAGTTTGGACAATCAGGTATCGAATGCAAGGACGAGAATAAAAGCCGTCGGAAATATGGCTCGAACACCAACGAAGGCATTTACATGCAATTCTCTTATCTGCTTTGCAAAGGAGAGAACAACAGAACGAAAATGTCCAAGGCGGATCTCTTATAAACAAGAAGGAGAAGTTAGCTTCCAATGCTCAATGTCTCGAATAGGGAAGCCAAAAACTTTATCTGGAAGAACAGATACAATGCGACAAATGACAATGCCGGTCTTGCCTTGGATTAAACTTGTGAGAGTATGCTTAGATGATCCTAAATGCTGAGATTTTCCCTAATTCGGAACATGGAAATGACAGAGGAACTTATTTTAGGAACCCAATGTGGACACCAAGAAATCTTTGTTTAGAAGTTCTTACGCACAGGTGGCCACGATCCCTAGCACAAGCCGTTCACAACTCTCATAGAATACTATCAAAACATCTTCTCTTCAATAGCAGGTATCAATTCAGTCACGAAACATTATTAAAAACCACAATTCAAACAATCGTAATACCAACTTCAAAAGGTATAATCTAGCAGAAACACTCAGGGATGATAACATCGGAGGAGAGGTCGATAGAAAAGATATGACATTCCTGCAGATACTATTAAACAGCAACCTAGAAGTAGTGGCGGTTCAAACATTAAACTTAAGAACCAATCAGTTCCATTCTGAATAGGCTTCGAAAGAAGTAGAAGAGAGGAACTATGGCAAGAAAACAGAAGTGATGGGAAGCTAAAATGCAGGAGAAAAGTAAATCATGAATCATTAACGAGCCCCGAATCATTAAGCCCCCTCCATAACGAAAAGTGGTAAAGATCGAATGTTACCCATAAATTCTGATGATGTATATGCCATAAACTTCTTCAGCACTACAAATTCCAACCTAAGGTTACACCTAAAGAATACCCTCATCAACTGCAGCAAAAACATCAAATGTCTAGAAGCGAACTGACACAATCTGACAAAGAACTAGAGGCCCTTATAAAAGATTTGGCATAGTCCAGCAATATTATCAAATTTTTAAGCAGATCTGCTAATACCTTTAAGCTTACACTGTCACTTAAACTATGTAAATCTCTCATCAGACTTGAGCTAGAGTATAACACCACCATAAAAGGACATGGCATTATTTTTAGCCATGAATAAGTTGTAAGTTGTAAGATCCTGAAGAAAGAGCTACCGTTTCAGGTGACCAATGGAGAGTTTGGGTGTAATTTCAAGACCATCGATAGCAATTTTTTATTGAAATTGTATATCCACTTCCATCCAAGATAAATCTCACATTCAGCAAGAATAAACTACTCAACTTTGAAGTAGCCTTTTCACCATTCAAGAGACGCGACCATATGCCATTTTCTCAGTCTTAGAAATGAATGAAATTATACGCAATAATCTTGATATAATCTACACCATCCAGTGGATACCCGGGCACGCTTAGTAAAACCACTGAAACTAAGATCTTGGTTCGAACCATAGCGATCAAGCTTCTCAGTTAGTACTATATGTACTAAACTGGTGGCTTGTTCCACAAAACTTAACCCTGGAGCTATATTCAGGTATTACGGGTAGTTGGTAAGCTCCGATCGTCATGGATGGGTTAACTTCTTGGGCTACGGTCTTTCGGAAAGGTCTTGATGGCTAGTAGAACATAAAGGTGGCGTTGGGCCTAACAGCATCAGAGATAACTAAGTTCCGTAACTACTAAGTTTAAAAATTGAAGATCCTCAATATAAGCTGGCATCTAATTACAATGCTAGGGGAAGGATAGTTGACCACCCTCAACTCTTATCGAAAGAAACTGTGAAATTCAATGTAGTGTGAGTGTAAGATGTAGTCTAACCCCTATTAGTTGTAGTTTTTATGTAATGCAAGTTTTTATTTCACGAGTCAGTGATACATAAACTAGATAAGTTAGATGTTTTAGTTCTAATAAATCATAAAAAGTTTCATAGCCAATAGTATCTATTGATCAATTTAACTACCCGACTTAAAGTCTTACAGTTTATCATGTCCTGAAACAAAAATATCCCGTGTTTCATTCGAACAATCCAACGCATGGAAGAAGTGAATAGAACAATCCAGCTTTGTTCATCAGTAGCATGTCAAACCTCAGTAGAGCATCTCATCGAACAGAAATGGCTGAAATTTGCTTCCTAATTTTCAGTTGGACAGTTAAGACTTTTGATTGTAAAACAAATAAAGTCCGATTTACCCGTGAAACTGAGAAGCTTCCAAAATATAATAAAACATGGAAGCTGTGCAAAGAAGAACAGACAGATTTGCTTTGCAAGCCTCTTCTGAAACGAAACAACTTACGACTTTACTGGTAAGTTGCTTCGTTCTTCCCCGAAAAAACGTGTTTCTCCACATATGTCCTGTACATGTGATAACAATTTAAAATAGATCACAATCTCTCTTTAAACTGATTGAGTTTTTTACGCTTAACATCGAAAAATTTCTCCATAAAATTTAACTGGTCGAAGTTCAAAGACTTCCAGCCCAGTAATCTTTGAGATAAAAATCATCTAAGTCCAGCATCTTAACTTTAGCTTTCGGATAACAATCTTGACCACATAAATCTAAGATTGCAATTTTGTCCAGATTATATCAAATATTCCTGACACACACATACACATATATTTTCAGAGGTACTTTATGACTGACAATATTTTTCACGAGGGCAACGATACGCAAAGAGAAATTTTCGTCCTGATGGTTTCTTTACTTCTAGCTCTAACAGAGCAGGATAAATGTTCGAGCATTTGTCTTGAACGATTTCTCACACTTTACGTCAAAGCAATAATTTATGAACGTAAATCGTTCTCATAATGGAAGGCATTGTCGCTAATGACGGGGGTAGGAGAAATAAGCGGTAATAAAGACTTAGGGTGTCTTCAATAGAATATAAGAGAACATTTTGCTAAATTAGAAAACGTTTGGAACGAATACGAGCTGGGCCTGAAGTGGGTAATAAGGAAAGTTGATGGGATTACTACTGGAATTGTTGTTGATGAGAGTATCTACAGATGAGCAGGCATAGTAGGTGCAGAAAAGAAAGTTAATTCTTAACCATGATCTTCGATATTTTATTTTGAATATTCTTTGAAATATTCAAAACTCAAATATTGTTTTTGTACATCAAAAACCACACCGAGGATTTTCCGTTGACGTTTGAAAAGCTGAAAAGTTGCTGAAAAAAAAGAAAAGCTGAGCGAACAAGTTAGTTTTGAAGGATTCCAAGCATGTTCGTGAGTAGTGAATTTGTTTATATCAAAGATGTCAAGCCATGTAACATCTGTATTTCATTGGCATATCACCACCATTTCCTGGTTTGATATTTTCAGTAAATTGCAGCAAAAAATTAGAAAATCCTATCTAATGCAAATCTTATCAGATTCAGGAGGCAAGGAAACTTACATTTTAGGCTTTGAAATATGTGATAAAAATGAGAGAGAGATCAGAATTGTTTAGAGGCGTTGTCTTGGACGCACAGATTTTGCCGAAAAATTGGAAACGAATACGAAAATTCTTTTATGGAAAAGAATCTTCGTATATTCTTTTATGGAAAAGAATCTTCGTATATAAGAAGAATAATCCCTTTCCAGCTGAAGCAAGGAGCATTCACGATGGGAAGTCTTATTATTTTGGCGTACCATTTTCATCGCGCACGTAAGATAGATCTTCCATGACAGCCGAAGCAAAAATCGTCCTATTTACCCAAAAAAAATCCTCTACGGTACCAAAAGTTGATGGATTAAAAGAAGTGCTGTATATTTGCGGCGTAACAAAAAAATTTCACACTACGCTCATATTCTCATATTATACCTTAGTATAAGCAAAGCATTCGTTTTCATTGGCGCATCGAATTTCTAACAAAAGAAATTTCCCGAAATGCAGAAGTGGAAAATTGTCCACCTGTCCATGCTCTCCAAAGAAATCCTGTACGAGGGTCTAATAGACCTCATAAGAAACACTTTGGGAAAAAAGTCTTCAACACAGATCTGGAAACAACACACTACCTCGCTTCCTGTTTGGAACAGCAAAAGTTTCTTTAGCAATCAAAGTATCCAGAACTACATCCGATATAATCTACTGCGCAACATGATATCAAGGAGACAACAAGTAATGAGCGCTGTAAATCCTGTTTTCTACTCAATATGGCAAATATATCGGGCGAGGCTCTGAGCAAGGACTTACAGCGAACGCGTTCAGCAAACATCCAAAGACAAAGAGCGGTAGGAAGTGTACACTGAAATTGAAGTGTCTCCTGAACAAAGTTCTGAAAATCAACGCCTTCCTTGCTAGAGAGTGGAAAAACTGTGAACGGGTACTGGAGATGAAAAAGAATATAAGAAGTATAGTCATAATTAGAAGATCAGAAAGGCAACCATTTCTCGGTGATTGGCAATAACTTTTGGAGTTTGATTCTTGATATGGGGCTTTGGCTTAATCAAGTGCATAGTGAAACTAGTTTCTACTTAATCCAGTTTTTAAGCGGGCATTTTTGTTTCCGGTTATACCTGGTAAAGATTGGTAGATTTCGGTCCCCAGCTGTATGTTTTGCATGGGTGAGGTGGATGACGTATGTCACATTGCAAAAGATAGAGTAAGAAGTGTGTTAACCTATTTCGCTCAAGAGAGTACTCCTATTTCGTTGAAGAGGTTAGCAATATAATAAACTCCTATCAGAGAGTTTATTATACCGGGGAAATAGGAGAGCTCTTCTCGGAAACTGTAGTCACAAATATGCTTATAATGATTGAAAATTGGAATCGTGAGGCTGATTATGCTCGAACAGTCTTGACACTTTGAAAAAGGATACTGGAGCGAGTCCTTGGCGATGGAGGGATCTCTTGTCTGGAACTCTGTTCATTTCCCTCTAGCGAAAACAACTACCATGACCATAAAGGCGCCCGTAATTACAAGTACATAAGGTCTAGCCCGAAGTAATCTATCAAACTAGGTTCTATTAAAACTGCGTTCCAGGCTAGGAACTTATCAGGTTGACAGGGGAGGTTTTTAGGGACTAGACCAGAAGCATTGCATGTTCGGAAGTTCCATACATAGGGATTGAATTGCCTTCACCACTTTACCATAAAAATCATGTTATTTATCTCATTGAACTAATGTGTTTGAACTACTTTCGTCATGGCCATACTCATATGTGACACCTATGGAAAGAACATTTTTTCTACATCAAGGAGGAACTGACTAACGATGTGTCATAGTTGAACATTCTAGAAAGCAAATGAAATACCACTTGCATTGATTCCCCAACGACAGTCTCTACTTCTCACTCTGCATATTTAAACTTATAAACATTTACCTCAATATTTCGCATAGCAATACACAAATAATGTCAATGAAGATCTACCTAAATGTATGCATGGAACACGCTTCCTTTAATGAAAAGGATCGAACGCAGGTGGTTTCCAGGGTATTCCTGGACAGACTATCAGTCACTTTTTGAAACAAAACCGTCTCTATTCTAGAGTCGAACACGAATCGTGGCTTCCGATGGACCAAATTTTAAATGAAGTGGAGCCGTGAATACTGTCTAATCCTTAAGTAAAGGTCCACTTTGTATGAATATCCTTTAAAGCTTTTATATTCAACAGAAGTTTCTCAACGTAGATTTACTCATGTACTCATAATGTTTCAAACAAGAGCACACAACAAAAAGTAGATTCAAATCCAGGAAAAATAAATGAGAATCTATGAACAATCTACGTTGCAAAAGTAAGTTTTCTAAATTCCAAGTCATAATTCAGTACAACAAAATTTAGTGAAACGAAGAGCCGGGCCAACACAAATGAACATCTAATTTGATCACTAATTAGTCAAGCAACATTGCAAGGTTATCTCGACAATGATTAGAAGCAATCAAAGAAAAGTTCATCAAATGAAGCAATGTCCGGAAATAACTAACTTTTCTTCAAAATTTTAGCATTTTTTATTTATTTTTATCAGTTTGTCTGTACTTTATATGAACTTGGAAGAAAAAGTTAAACTTCCTCAACTTTGTTGTACTGGTCTGGTTCACGTTCCTCAATTAAAAATTCATTTGAATTATGATATATCATACGTACTGAATTTTCAAGCAAATTTATAGCATGAAATCGACTGCCTTCCCTTCTACTGTTGACTGCCTTCCCTTCTACTGTTGACTGCCTTCCCTTCTACTGTTGACTGCCTTCCCTATGATTTTAATCTATTGTTTTGTTGAAAATCAAATTTTGAGAACATATTTTTTATGGTTTCCCATGTTGAACATTTCACCTGCTAGAGCTAGAAATGATTACAAAACCGAAATCTTCTTGGATGGTTATTGACTGTCAAACATTTTTGCCTTGTCTTACAAGAGACTTACAAGTCTCTTGATTCTGTCTGCATGCGGAGACAATCAAGTTCAAATAAATTCGCAGTTCAAACCACAATATTGAGGATCCTTGAGAACATTGAAACTCGGCAGCAGATCACCAATCCGACTAGTGGAATTACAGCGACATTTTCAGCTACAATTTCACTAGTCCCCGTTGAAAACTCTCTATTTGATTCTCAACCCTTCTGTACATGAAAAATAATCTGCTTATGTCTCAACCTCTCTGCATTTTCGGAATTTTTTAACAACGAAATGTCATTTATTATTAGCGCAGAGCACTATTTTTTTAAGCACACAAAAGTAGTATTTCATACTGAAAACAAACTACTCATTTTATCTGTATTTTTTCTGAAGTAGGCTAAATAATCGAACCCTGATCAATGTAATGAATTCCAAAACAGGAAGATAATCTCATATCAAATCTCATCAAACTGGCTCATACGATGAGGGAAAAATAATCCTGTCGCTGACAGTGAGATCAGCATAAGAAGAACTGTATGCTAGTGACGGCGCTATAATGAATTATAGAAAGATTTTAACCTCGTAGACTGAAGAAGGCTCAGTTTGGGATCAGTCAGAGGAACTATTGGCAAAGTAAGATGAATTTTCTGGAAGTTTCTGGAACTATTGGCAAAGTAAGATGAATTGCGAATCAGCAAAAACAATAATAAGCTCCAAAACAGTAGCACAGGCATTTGACAAAATGCAATAATGGCTGAATGGACGTTCAAGTCGGTAGAGCTTACTTTTGGTCTCACATTATCAAAAATCGTGGAGAAAAAAAAAGGACAAAGGCAAAAATTCACGGGGAGGGGGGGGAATATCAGCAGAAGAAAACATAATTTTTCAGTCCTGCTTGTAATACAACAGTTACGTTTGAAGCTAGATGTTCAAACTCAGACGAGGACTTTACTCCTCTCGTTAGTTTATAAAATTTGGACACTTGTGAAGGCGATGAAAACAAATAATAAGGAGGAGGCAACTGGACGAGCCGGTTGAACTCGGCACAATGATGACTTGTACAGTGTATCGTAAACTACCAGTATCTGCCCTTGCAAATTAAAAAAATTATAAAGGATCATCCACATCGAGGGAATCTTAATCACAGTATTGATACGTTTATTGGAGCCGCGAGAAAAAACTATGGAATCGATGGGGGCCCTCTATCAATACAAGCAGCACAATACTTGCTGTAATAAATATAGAAAACTGGAAGACACAGTCGGATCACAAGATCATGGTGTGGCTTTCAGTCATTGTCTCCAGACCATCTTTACTTTGATGTCGATCCCATTTATTTCGACTGCACTAACATTTACTTTCCTTTTGTTCAAGATATGAGTTTCCTTATCAATTCTAGCTTATAAATCAGACACGGGGCATGTAGATCCTAACACTAATTGAAAATATACTTAATTATTGCTCAGCATTAATGCGTAAGTTACTCCTTTGCTGCTCACTGAACTAGAAATAGATTTCCCACCAGCTCCATACATAAGTTAGTTGGCCAAGTCATATCCATGTCACGTAAAATAGTGAAGAACATTGGAGTTCCAACCAAACCCGAATCTATGCCTCTAATAAACACATGACAAATGGACAAAATAACTTTTTTTGCAACTTCATTTCACATTCTTATCACTGACTATCTATCTTCGTTCTGCAAATATTCGGCGAGGTCAAGATTAAAGCAATAAACTTGTTGTTTGTGTATGCGACATTTCTTTCCTTCTTTTTTTTTTTTTTTGTTATCCGGTCAACTTGAGAACATTAATCACATATGTGTTAGAACGGAGTCGTGCTACGGGTTGGCGCTGAAAAGTTTTGGCTGAAGGGAAAGTTTGTTTGACCGGAAAACTAATGCTTTGGCTTCTACTTCCACCTGCTGCCAGATTGATGCGACCAAGTAATCAGTGCGCAAGTATTCACAGCAGGTGAATAAGAGGACGAGACTGTGGCTATTGATCATACTCAAACAAATGGAAGCTGTTTGGATAATCCAAGCACGTTTAAGTCATGTTGCTGGCGGAGAATCAAACACTTTGGCTTTTATTATATCCTGCCTGTTGGCCACCTAATTTAGTTAGTGTGAAGATGCTTGTAGATACTTGTGAATCGCAATCAGGGACAGCAAATTGTCTATGCTTTGGCATCAGTGGAACATGGGTCGTGCCGTCTAAGCTTGAACTGTATAAATCTACGTAGGAATGAGTAAACCCTACAGTTTGTCACTCTCTCTTTCCCTTTCAGAGTGCAACTTGAGTCCTGCACGCCATCATGAAAAATTAAACTTCCTAATTGTTCAAAGCGATTCTAGTTCACATTAAACTTTCTGCGAACCCCACTCAAAGTACTTCAAGTGACTCACACTGATATTCCTTATGCATTTACCTTTAAGCAAGTCGAATGCACTCAAACAATTGAACGCTTGTTAACTTTAATTACAACAATACCATATAATTCCCAAGTGAAGGTCGAGAAGGAGACAAATCGCTTGAAACTTTCAGACCCTTCTTGTTTCATCCCAATCAGTCACTCTCAATGACTTTGAATTGTTATGTCAATTTGCTCGTGGGAGTTAACAAGGAGAATCCTCGCAGAAGTTTCCAAAGTCAAGCACCATCGATGGAATCCTTCAGGAAGTTGCTATGAGATTATTGTGACGAAATAATTTGAGAAGTCAAAGTCATTGACATTGGTATGTGGATGGAAACGAGGCCTAATTTGTTCCTATTGGTGAAGGTATTTTTATCATAAAATATTCGATTCAGACCGGATATATGATTAAATTGGAAATCGTTCAGGGATTGATCAGTGAATGGTAACAAATCTTACAATATCGACAAAAAGCATATTAGAGAAAAAATTCCAGTTTCTTCTTGAAGTGACACAGATAACTACGCAAACTTCAGGGATGGAAATCTGTTACAATTTTAGAATCCTAAAAAGAAATTTATCGACCAGTATTCGAGTTTAGCCAGTGATTTTCACGCTTTGTCAGATACTATATCAGATCAGCAAATTAACATTTCATAATTGACACAATTTGCTCCATTTAAATTTTGAATTAACGCGTTATTAATGTATGATTAAAGTAATCAGTTTCGTTGCATATTTGAGATTTTAACACATGGTCTCAACTTGTTACGCCTCATTTCAATTTGCATGTTTAGTCGCTTATTAGTTTAATGAATAAAAGATAAACAAAAAATAGATTAGCTTAATTGGTTTTAATTTTTTTTAAGGCTGGAGCTAAGCCTTCATCAAAGTTGAAATTAATTAAATATTATCTTAATCACAAGTTTTCTGAACCATTTAATTTCAATTAATTAACAACTCGATAGAAAATTATCGTTGTCATGTTCTTGATACGGATTTTGTATCTTGCTCCATCAGAGCAGATTTCAAAAATGAAGGAGTTAGTAATGCTAACATTATAAGTCCGATAAAGCCAAACGCTGAACAAATAAAAATGACGATTTTCGCTAATAAGGCATAGTATAAAGGCATCGCTTATCGAGAAACGATGAAGATGTCCAGAAGTCCAAAAGAACGTCCTGGAAAGACGATCTTTTGGACGCCCTTTTCACCTATAAATTACGGAACGTATTTAAAAATTCTACCAAACATCTAGAGCATTTACATCAGACTTCAATATTGATAGCCAGTAATATCCCCGACAACAACACATAATCAGAAGAACCAAAGTTCATCATCCCTTCATCATCTCCATTGAAATTTCATACAAGAAAATCAAAGGGTAAGCACTATTGTAAAATGAGCTATGAAAAGGATGAAGGAATGAATAAAAAGTTCACCCATCCAACCTGATCGAGGTGATGAGTGATTGGCTTAATATTTAAATAAGGTTCAGATTAATCTGATATTATCCCAAAAAGTTCAGGTTAGCAGCTATAACTAAAAGTCACTAGGTCGTTTGGAGAAAGCCACATAAGTGCCACAATAAAGCATATTTTTTGAGGACCGCTTTATATCCTGCAATCACTTCACATCTTGCATTGACGGTGATTTACAAGGAATTGTACAAAAACATCGAGAATACTTCTTGCTGAACGAAATAAAGCTGGCGCTTTTATCATTCAATCGACTACCTGGAGTTTTAAGTTGAATTTGGGGTGACAATGATTGGATCCTTCGTGAGATTGCCGGAAGTCACTGCCAGATTATGTCGACTAGGTATTAACCACATTTGAAACCATAAATATTGATGATAGTAATATTAGTCTCATCTGCAAATCCATTGGTTGTTAGGTTTCCTGGTAGAAGTTCAGCTTGCATATTCCATTCGTAAGATCTTGCCTTCAAACATTGTCTCTAGATTTATCAGCTTTAGTTTATAGATCGAATATACCGATCAATTCGCCTATAAACATTTTTGCAGCCTGCAGAAAGTAATTAAGTCTTTTCCTCACTTTTCAAATTTCTACTCCAAATTTTTCCTACTCCAAGTCCTCAATCAAGCCGCTCGAAAATTTCCTTTTGCTTCATTGGCAAGTGTCAACGGTTGATCACTTAATCCTCTTTTTTTGACTTTTTCTTTCTTCCATGATCCCTTATTGCTCATTCCTCTGTTTTCCGCGGAGTTCTTATGTACTTATTGATATTTACTACGTTCCTTCAGCCGATGTCCATATGATTTCCGCTTTGAATTTCAAAAAGATTTTAAAGTGGACAATTCACCATTATTATTTGAAAAAATTATAATTATATCGAACCGTAGCATATGTTTAAAGTTTGACAGGTTTCGACAAAAGTTCGTTGGAACCATGGCT
Organism: Stratiomys singularior; assembly: GCA_954870665.1. Classification (NCBI taxonomy): domain Eukaryota; kingdom Metazoa; phylum Arthropoda; class Insecta; order Diptera; family Stratiomyidae; genus Stratiomys; species Stratiomys singularior. The sequence goes on from OX940877.1 coordinate 8,318,128, forward strand.
TTTTATTTCAGCTAGCGAATAAATTTTTGCCCAGTAACATTCCTAATTTTCCAGATATAATATTTATTTTATATTTTCCAATCATCAATTTAGGATTAATTGATAAATAAAACCAATGATGACCTCATAAAGGATACATTTTAAAAATCAACGAACAGCCAGTGGACAGTGTAGACTGTGTATACCAAACCAAGGATACGTGCAAAACTTTTTTAGCGTGGGTACTCAATAAGCTCTTAGTAGCTTTGAGTGAGAATAACGGGAATAAGGAAAAGGATTATATCCGAGCCGTCACGTAGAAGTACGCATACCAATAAATAAATCATAAATAAATCGTAAATCAAATCATTTATATGATAAAACTAGGAAAAATGGAAAAAGCTTCTGGACAAAACACCACGAAAGAGAAAGCAACAAAAGAACGAAAATCAAAGAGGAAAAACAACAAAATAAATTCTGACAGCCGATAAAAACCCAAAGAAGTGGCAAACATTTTTGCAGGGTTCATCCAAAATCATCTTTTAAAACTCCAAGAAGATAAAGGAAAAATTAAAAGAACGAGCGGCATACGAAGATTTAATTGCAAATATTGTTATAAGTGTATATTGGCCAAACGGTTAGGGTCAGACTGAACTCTTACATGAAGAGAATTACTTTGCACAAATGGCAAGTTACTGCTATGTGCAAGTCCTTTTGTACAAAAGATAATATATTAAGATACATCTTCTGCGTGGGGTCTTTAAAGATAAATCATACTCAGTTTGCACTCAAAAGAAAAATGTCGTGCTTTCTTTCAGTAGAAGTTTGAGTATCCCTTAAAAACACGCCACGAATTTCTGTTTTTGGGGTGGACAAAGAACATAAATTTTCCTATTATTATTATAATTAGACAATTAGCAGCATCCATAAAATCTCCATCGCAATTGTGTCACTGATTTTCCGCGCTTTTTGATAACTTAAACTACTAAACAGCTTATCTCAGAACCTTCTTCTTTCTTGGCAACTGGTCTTGAAACAGTCTTTGTCAAAATTTTGGTGCTATTGATGGCAAGAGACACACGTTTTTCTCTTTGACGCTGTTTTGACGTTTGGCTTGTAAATACGACAAAACGTCAAAGAAACCCTAGATCCTCTTTTCAACACAAACCACGCGCTCATTCACTAAATTTTGTGCGATAATCACTCCTTTCGCGAAAAAAACCGCGATATCCCGATAATATCATTATATTTTCTAGGACAAAGTTTTCCAAGTGTGGCCGCATAAACTACAAAACTCTCTAACGAATACCCGCAACGAGACAGAGTTGTGTTTGAGTGGAGATAATTCCTCACGAGTCGAACCTTTCCGAGGGACAAAATTTCGTAACGGGAGTGGAAAATCGTATGAAAGTGAGCTGAACTGATGCAGCCCGTGGACAAACAATACTTTGCAATCCATTTTTATAAGTTTATGGCTCGTTCAAATAATTGCTTAAATACCTTCGTCATAAACTAATTCAACATTGCTTTTGTTTCTTTTTCGCCATATTCATACGATTTGTTCAACTTACAATTATGCCCACCCACCTTACATGCATGTAATTAGTAATATTTGTGTTTGACCTTCTTTTGAATATGCAAATTCTGTTATTAAGTCCATTCAAAACAATTAAAGACCGTGTAAAGTTTGCCAACATTAATATGCATGAATGATTCGCAAAAAAAAAAGATTGAACGGAACTAATTGCCTTCGTTCTATGGGAAAAATTGATTGATTTTATTCTGCCACAGAATGGTCCCATTTAAAACATCCATCCGACAGACTGCTGAAGCTTTGCCAACAAAATTGTGAATGCTTTTCACAAGGTTTTCACTGTGCATGGAAAATGAATGCAATTGGATCAATCGAAAGCAATTTTTCATCGCACTATACAATGAAGTAAGAAGATAATGATCGTTATCAATGAAGCATGGTGCACAAAAACAATTTGCATATAGATCAAATCTCTGTTCAAAAGTCCTTAACAATTATGAATTGCTAAAATGTCTGAATTGAATTCCTGTTTAGATACTTAATCTCTAGATGATCTGTTGAAATCAGTTAAACGATATAGACAAAACGATTTTGAATGTCGTTGACTGCATTTTGGTTTGAGTTCGCTTCAGGATTGGCATCAGTTATGACGACCTACGGAAACTTGGAAGTTACTTGACTTTATTGGGCTTAAGAGCTCCCAACTCTCGTATTCTATTAAAGGCTCCACTAATTATCTGACTCACTCAGTACGTATTCTAAAAACCTTTCCCATCATTCTCAAAGCTAAGACCTGTTAACCCATTTGGTCATACCGAATAATATCCTAAGATTTGAGTACACTATCGTTATATCCAAGACCATACTTAATTAACAATCAGTTCTTTAATTTGATACGTTTTTCTTTATTTTCCTATTTTTGACAAATTACTTTCATACAAATCAGGATTCTGAGACCATTCAAATTATGTCATGTGCACCACGTCTAAGGCAAAGGTCCGATTTTCTATTTGAAAACCATAAGTTCTACGGTTCCTTAGCGAAGCAAAATTAGACGAAATATATTACTGGCTGATCTGAAGCTAATTCCAGCAAGGGAATTGAATGTTTCCCTTTTCTGCAACTCCAAATGGAATCTGACTCTGAACCAGAATACCATCCGATAAAAGAATTGAACTAATCAAAGCCAGAGTTCTGAAGAGATCCACCATTCAAAAAACGCTATGTTTAAATGATGACAACTCGGGGTACGCTATGAAACTCGTAACAGCTGTGGGAATCGAGGAATCGGGAAACTGTGGACATCGAAGCAAAATGAGGCTGTAGAGCACCTTCATTATAATTGACCACCTCTGACCTCGAACAGGTGGGAAGCCCTTGACGGCCAAAGTCTCAGTTTTTGGAAGTGGTCTCAAAATGTTGAATAAAACAAATCCCGAAGTTCGTGACTGCTATGAGTACTGTCGATCAAAACCAGAAACCCTCTGTTCCAGCTAGGACGGAGAATTTTACATTACATGGAGGATAACCTGGTATCACTATGGGTCCTCAAGGGCTCTGAGCGATTCTGATAGCCATAAGAGTCTTATGGCTATCTCTTCTTAGTCTCTTCTTAGAATCTACTGGAGTGTTTTAAGAAGTGGTTAAAGGATACTTTTGTTATAAAGTTTTGGGTAAATGTTCTAAACATGAAAATCATTGACGAGTTTGGCAAATGCTACATATCAAAATGTTCGTAATATAATCGCATTTCAGCTGCATGCCGATTGCATGTATGTAAACACTAGGTTTGCCATCAAACCTTCTCAGTTCCAATGTAAAGATTTCAAATATTGATTACAATAATGTTTACATCATATTGGATCATCAATGTATGCACATTCTACCTTGGTTAATAATACAACGCGTAATCCCGTTGTGGTTTGTTTCTTGCATATTTTCACAAGTGAATAATCTTGAAAGTGAATCTTAACCACATTCGACTCAAGATCTGGACTCATAGCGCCAATCATGACCAATGTGAAGTTTATCGAGTGCAGGCATGTTCCTCACCATATGTAAAATATGTTAGAATATGAATGACTCGATCTTGAAATGGAAATGATCGCGGATTACATACTTGGAAGCATGTCACACATCTCAATTTTTTTCTAATAGATAGCCTAGACATTGAAGTCGTAGATCAAATTCGAATGTGGCAAATATATGAGCCAGCATGTAGACTTACCACAAATTACAGGCAGTTGACAAGGTGGAACTAAATGAAATTCTTTGAGTGTGAATATACTTACACATATCATGTGAATCTTGCCTAACCCAAGGTCGAATATTGTTGTATTTTTAGTGTTTTTAGTCGATGTCTCGTTTCTCTTTTTTAACACTATTAAAAATCGTTAAAGTAAACCAGCAACAGCAAGTACTCACAGTCGGAGACAAAGCATTTACAAGCTCAAATTGTGTGGAAACTAATATCAACTTAGAAAAAATAATGTGATTTATTGCTCAATCAAACAGGTATTGTTAAAATCATTGCTCAAGTGACAATGCCGACAGAGTGTGGAATAAATTAAATAATTATCAAAATGCAATTGAAAACAAGCCTAATCCGCATGAAAATGATTGGGAAAACACACACGGATGCGGTGATTGTCTAATCAGGAACTGCGATTGTTTTTTGACTGTTTGATCAAAACATAATAAGCCAAATTTATAAGCATTGACCTTAGCTAGTTTTGCAAAATTTCTAGAAATTTAAATCCCTTAATGAAATTCAAACTTATGATTGGAGCTGCCAACCTAACCTTGCATTCAAAGTGTCCTAGATAGGGTTGAAGACTGATAATTCAAATGCACCTCCATAATTTATGCTTCCAACATTTTCAAAAAGAAAACTCTTCCAAAATGATGATTACTCTCGAATCAACGACATAGAAACAAAGTAACGAAATCTGAGTGTGTTCGGAATTTTTAGTACCTATAAACATTCCAAACTGAGCTTGAATTCAATCTACGTATATGTTGAGTAATGATTTACCTCACATCCCACTGACTACGACATTTATTTTTGCGTCAACGATCCTCAAACCTTTTATAAGACTTAAAAATGGCAGGATAGTTGGCAGATGATGAATCAAGACCAAAACTTATCAGCAAACGGTGTTAATAACCCTTAAAATAGCCCTTTCGCGACACAAATAAGTGTAAGAAGGAACAAATTTCTTAGTCAAAACGTACGGATCCACCCCTGCTGTACTGAGGCGTATACAACTAAGAATCCTGGCCCTTTCAAACCCAGCCGCTATGGAACGTTTCTCTGGAGCCGACCGTGCGCTGTACGTGCTAGTGTTTGTTAAAAACAGTCATTCGCCGCCTGCAGATCGTCGATCATTCTGCAGTATTCGAGATTTTCTTTACTTAAATGATGAAACAAGCAGCGCTCACATTCAAGGGGTCAAAAAATTTTAAGAAATCCATTCGACACAAAGAAAATCTAAATTGGAGCGACAAAAGTCACCAGAAACGTCAGATATCGAGACTTAACCCAGCCAACATAATTTCCAAAATTTCATCAATCCTTTTTTTTCTCAGCTAGAAAAACTTCTGAAGACTGGTAATATAAAATGCACCGAGGGTGGAGGGCAGTAGTTCTACAACCAACATTCATTAAAGCCAGGACATGCAAACTTGTCAAAAGTCCGTAAAATATTGAGTACATTGGAGGGGATCCACTGTCAAAGAACTCTCCTTTTCAGCATCAAGACAAGGCTTTATCTACTGCAGAATGAGCCAAGACAAGCGAGCTGAACATCAACGCCAACATGACAGAAATTATACTAAGTACGGGGTGCTGAATCAAGCAATATTATCATCCCACACTGTTGAAGGCAGCCAAAGATCTCAGTTCGAACAAGATGAAATACTTTTGAGTCACCCTGCACGACTAAAGGCGTGGGAAGCATTGTATGCCCATGAGTGCTTTTTTATGGAACTTTCAGAAAATGACTAGAGAGGATCCAGAGAAGTGACTGAAATTGAAACGGGTTATGTCCGTTGAGGCAACCACAAGAATGATGAAAAGGTAACTTTAGGTTTCCCTTTGCTTACTCACATGTGGCGCGAATGGTGGGATCGAAGTTACATAAAAGAAATGGAAACGACGATGGCGGCATGAAAGTTTGTGGTAAAAAAAGTTCCTTGATTATGCTCAACCTAACAGCCCCGTTTAGACATCAAACGAGTGCCGTCAACTGCCGCTCCCGATTATTTTTTAAGCTCGAGATTTCCAGCTACTACACTGGTAGAGTTGGAGCGCAGCTATTTCTAACGCTGTGAAGAACAAAGCAACCCTAATATGCCACAAGCCACAGCGAGCCTCCCCGAACTGCTGAAACCCAAATCGGTCCTAGTGTAACCCTACAGATGGGGCTCTACTGGGTCTCCCTGATTCCAGAATATACTTCTACAGAAAAGGCTTGCGAAATATGTGGCTAATATTCCACTCAGCAGTATGTGGCAAGCACGGCCGCTATGCTTTGAACTAAGATCTAAGTTCTGGTGTTTTTCGAAACATCTTGGCACTAAAATAACTCCCAACGGGCTTACTTGAATCATAATTTAAGCCCAGTATAGAGAGAAAACCCATTTTGAACCTGATTCGCCCGCCCTGTGAAAGACCGTCAAGCGTCAAGTCAATGCTACGCGGTGTTTCTACACTGTGACCGAAAGGACTTACTGTCAAAAATAAAACACATGTTGAAAGCTATGCAACAAAGTTCCCCTGTGCCTCATTGAAAACTTGACAGAAAATCAAGTTATTTGCGATTGGGGACTATCTAGATTATTTTATCATCCGGAGATCAAAATATATTCCCAATTTTTGCGCTTTAATTAAAGGGGCGCTTTTTTCCCCTAAAACTACTAATTTTTTGAGCGGGAAATTCAGATTTTTCATTTACTTTGCCATTCAAATTTTTTGATTTTGTAGTAGACACTCTCTTTGCTTGTAGTTGTTTTTGAGCATTTGTAATACGACAGAAATCGTGAGCCTGGGATGATTCTTTTTAAAATTCCTAAATTGTGCCAGAGCATTTCACCGCCTTTTTTCAAAATCCATATCACGAACTCCAATCAGGATATTGTAATCCAAAATGCTATTTTCAGGCATTTTTCATGACATTTAATAAGGCGTGAAACGGTCAAATATGTCGTCATTCATCGGAACATGATTGAGGACCGGATCAAGTAGTTTTACGCCAAAAATATGCACCAGTTCTGGATAAATGTCACGATCAATCTCATTCCAACTGCACACAATGGTCACATCGCCAAAAGAAAATTCCTCACGAATGTCCACAAACGTAAATTGTAACTATTCAAATTGTAGCGCCCAGGTTAATGGTTCAAAAATGTTAATTGGTTCTACCCTGTCGTCTGGTTCCGATCTCGAAAGATCGATATTGCCAACACAAGATCACTAAATAGCGCAGCAGGTACCCACCGTTTCGATGTGTGAATGCATATTTCCTTCAGAGGAAAAACAATCGTTGGAATTCACCTTTCGTAAACTTTTCCGGACAATGCGGATTGAAGGAAAAACCAAAGAACACAGAACGTAGCCAAGCGAGCACCCGCGGACTCAGGTTGTTACAATTACGACTCATTTCAGGTGCTTGATCAATTGGCTCGATCAAATTTTCGTAATAATGCGCGACTTTGGAGCACCAGCCAGCAGCACCTCAACGACGCGGTCCACCATCCAACAGGTCTGCATCGCGCCACATGTTGTACGTACATCGTGTCGTACCCAACCCAAGGTGGGAGGTGCAGATTATGTTGACGGATATGTGTTTTGTTTTAGATTAAGGCTAAGGTGGCAGGTGAAGCTTTGACTGTCTCTTGTCAACCAATTCAAAAACCTTCGTTAAATAAACTCCATTCAACCCTAACACAATGTTATAGATTTGTGATGGTGCAACTCATGTGTGTTTCACACATGAGCATCGGCTCCCATGTATGGTCTTCGAATTCCTCAACCTTTTCCGATTTGTCTATGATTTTTTTTCGAAAGTTGTGGAAAATATGAGGTGAATGCAGCTTATCAATACTATCAGCATTGTTACCGCACCACTCGACCGCCGAGACCACCTTAAATTACAACTTTACAACAACGCCCCTCATATTCATTTCCCGCTCAAGTGTCTTACCTTTGGCATACCACCGGCACTTACAATGGTAATAATAATTATATCAAAGTACTATTTGGCGGTTTGTGTATGGAAATTAATGCAAACACCAAGTGAACTATTTGAGTCATTTGCGGATGGAGGGTGCACACACGGTGAAACAAATTTACGCGCATGAAGTCGCGCTTACATGGAAGCGTAAGAAACGTTGAGCAGCGAAAGCAAGGTCATGGGTTTTAGAATTCGATCACTAGGCGCGCTAAATCCCACCCTCCTGAAGTATTTGATGCGATCTAGAGTAGCCTACTAAGAAACGGAGCGCAAGCCTATGATTTTATGGTCAAAGCGGTGTAGGATGGGTGTCCGCCCGATTTCGATTCGAGTATATATTGGGGCTGCTCTCAAAAGATCAGCACAGTTCGCTTACAGTCCTAGTCAGTTCTAGGAGGTTCACAGCCCAGAAGGATTAAATCTTTTATCAGATTAAACGAAAAAGGAATCATGAGAGCTTTTGTAAGTAAAGCAAGGAAACCTGGTAGCCAAACTACTATTGCTCCAATTAAGAAATTTGCAAATACTCTAAAGTGTAACTATTTGTTATTCGGTGGACTGTCTTTAATGGTCTTAATGACTGTTTTTGTGCAATTATTATTACATATTCAATTCCGACATGTGTAAATAGCCTTTTCGCGGTTTATAAGCATTAGTTTCCTAGTGATATAATAAAGTGCATAAACACAACTGCCTTCATACTTGGAAAAAACCATAATTGCATTCAGTTTTCTGTTAACAGGATTCCATTATGAACAAATATTCTCTTCATTCTCAGGTGATAGTCGCTACCTTGCTTTTGGCGTCGACATGCTCCGCATCCTTGTATGGAGCAGTCTCCACTCAGTATCATTCACAAGACCATGTCGGAGGATACGCATATGGATACGCTGAACCACTATCGCAAAAACATGAGGCGCGTTCAGCTGATGGTACAACACAAGGATCATACTCATACGTGGATGCAAATGGTCTCTTGCAATCAGTTTCTTATGTAGCTGACCCACACAACGGCTTCCGTGCTACCGGCACTAACTTCCCACAAGCTCCAGCTCCTGTCGCCACCTTGGCTGCTCACGCACCAGCTCCTTGGGCATACACTGTTGCTCCATACCATGTGCCTGTGATTACACCTTTGGGAGTACCTGCTGACACTCCCGAAGTCGCTGCTGCCAAGGCTGCACATTTTGCTGCTCACGCTGCTGCCCGCTACGGTCATCATTTGCACAAGAGATCACTGTGGGGAGGACACGCCGCTTGGGCTCAAGCTCCGGCTCCAGTCATCCACAACGGAGTCCCAGTCGATACCCCCGAAGTACAACATGCCAAGGCTGCCCATTTCGCCGCTTACGCTAAGGCTGCTGCTGAAACAGCTGTCGCTCCCCATGGTGGATATGCTCCAGCTCCAGCCGCCCCTCATGGAGGATATCACATTCCCGTCATTGCCAACGGTGTTCCAGTAGAAACTCCAGAAGTGCAACACGCTAAAGCCGCTCATTTTGCCGCTGTAGCCAAGGCTTCAGCTGCTGCTGCCGCTGCTCCAGCTGGTCCAGCACCAGCCGCTTACTCTGGTGCCTACGCGCATCCAGGTGCTTATGCGCATGCGCCTGCTGCTCCTTACAACGGACCAATCCATATCCCAGTCATCCAAAATGGTGTGCCAGTAGAGCCCGCCGAAGTGCAACATGCTCGTGCTGCCCACTTGGCCGCTCTTCACGGAACTGGCAGTGGAGCCGGAGTATATGGTAACGGTCATTGGGATCAAGATGGTCAATACCGTCATGACGTCAACGGATGGTAAAAAGCTCGCGCTTAAGCTCTCGTTCCCACCTAGTCCTTCACAAAGAAACTGCCAGGAGGAAATGTCAAATATTTTGACATGCCTGAAAAGTATATTTTTCTTTCCATCTACATATTTCTATTCTTTACAGCACTGAACAAAAACAAATAACCCTCAATCGAACCCAGAGACCAATTCATTTACCGACCCACGCAATGTTAAACGGACGCGATATTCACTTTGTTTTGTATCGAATTAACTGGAATGAAATTCCGGGTGATAAATCTCACCATAAATGTAAAGAGTTTACTTTTATTTTATTTTATTTTAAACATAAAGATTTACATAAATTAAAACTCCATGCATACAAAAAAAATCAAACAAAAAAAGAGTCATCATTGTAAATAATGTTATAGACAACGCAAAGAGCAAGCAATAAATGTTTATTTAATCGAATGCCTGATTTTTTTATGTTCAATTATCACAAAGGTGACATCATCCTTTTGCAGTATATTCATTTACTTGATACTAACTCAGTCATCACTTCTTGAGAAGTGAGTTAAGTTTTCAGCTAAGTCAAAAGTGTCACTGCGTATCAGTGTTTTTTCTTTTTGATTGTTGTGTGCTACTGCAATATACTTTTTTCATTTTCTATCTGACTACGTTGTCAAAATTACCAATTATCTGTTTAGAGAAGCGTACGATGGGTTTGGAAGAACTATGAGCGAATCTAATCTAATATATCATACAGTTTCACGCTGGACTAAGGAGTTTTAGCTAGGCTCAAAATTCATACGTTGGGTGCAACGAAAGGCGAATAAAGACATTTCTCACCAAAAATGTGAGTATGTCACTCACAATTCAGAACTGGCTAGTGAAAAACTGACCGTTGAATGTTTGAATAATGTCGTAGCACCACGTATGGAAATCATGTTAAACATTCTTCGCCCAATAATTGTTGAGAATAATGGCTACGAAGAAAATGCTGGGAAAAATTGACAATCTAAAGGTTGATCTAGAAAAAATGGCCAAAGGTGAAAGACAGAAGAAAATTGCAATTTCAAAGGTTCATCTTGAAAAATGTTATGCTGGACAGTAAACATTTTTGATCGCGTTAGCAACTATGAATATGGGTCCATTTGAATTTCGAGATCAAATAACAATCAATCTGCAGTGTTTCTCGTCTTCGCAATGCTGTGGCATTATCTGCCATTGCCCTGATTGGCTGTAAGAAACTCGGCTTAGTAGCCAGAAGTAAGACGAAGCTTCTCTTAAGAATTGTTAATTTGCGGACCAGAATAACAGATGAAGCAAGCCATAAGCAGCAAAAAAAGGCTGAAACAATGTTTCGATAATATAATTCTTAAGCGCATTACGTCAAAATAAGGATGGCCGTCTTTCGAAACGAAGTCCTTTAGAGCTAGACCACACGCCTATTTGACTAATTTCAGCACTTTTGTGCACTATATCCCTGTAGTTGGCTCAAAAGAAAGGTTGAAGCCAAAAAAACTTAAAAGTGAAGGCGAGGAGATCCCCAATTTAATTTGGTTTGGAGGACAGCAAGAAATTTTATTTTTTAGGGGGTTGTTCCTTTTAATCGAGTACAAATCTGCGTAAACTGAATTTCCTAGAATGTTTCTGTCAGTTCTGTATCGTCAATATAACGAAGATACATATTTTTAGAACAAGAGACCAACTGACAGACCAGAATTGTCCGTACCCAGTCCGCAGAAGGCCTGTTTGAAGAAGAAATTGCATTGGCCGAAATAATGAAAGCTACGATTTTTTGGATTATTTAGGAAATAATAATAATGGTCTGTTTGAAGAAAAGAAGAACGATTAAGTAATAGTAGGACCGGATGTCATTGGGTCGACTCGTAAATCTGACCCAGGAAATCTGCTACCAGTTGGCTACGTTGCAGAACCATTTCAAAGGCTTTCTTTTACAACAATCTTACTTGTCCGGTTGGGTATCCTTCAACTATTTTCTTGTCAAAAAGCTAGAAAAGTTAGAATCAATTATTTAAGTTCCTAATCCCGAACCAAGAAACATGTTTTAACTCAGATTTGTCTTTTTTATATTCTCTGCTTGACCTCTCCTGTAGGCGTTACGCATCTTTAGGTAATCCTATTGATAATTAGCAATTTTCCTTGTTTGACGAATGTGTGACAATGCTATAAAAGGAGGTGTTAAGTTGCGTAAAATGCCTGATAAAATTGTGGACTTAGGTTTATTATACCCATCCCGTTTTTGTCTAGAAGTCAGGTTTGGATATAGTCAAAACTATAATAAATTTGTGTTGGCTCCTACTTGCACAAGAAATCTATCTGTGTATGAACCAAACAGAAAACAATTTCTCATGGTATCCTCGGAAAATGGCTTTGATTTGTGTTGAGCTGATGAGAGCCACTGGTCCACCATATTCAAACTATTCTTTTTATGTTAATTACTATTGCCCTCACTTTATGAACATAGCATTAATGGTGTCTATTGGTGAAGAAAAAAGCTATCAAATAAGGACGTTTGTGTTTGTTTCTTCATTTTTTAACCAGCTCTGTCAGTTTTTATCGATTTCAAGTATTTTGCAAGCAAATGCACTGGCTTTCACTTTTGACTGCCTCATTGTATGTCAGCAGTCTAGCAAAGTAACTCTTTGTTACTATGTACCAAAGAAAAACAAGGCAGTTATTTTACTTTCAACTGTGCGCGTGGGTACGTCAGTGGTCTATGATGAAAAGACATAACTCGAATTAATGTTGTCCTGCAACAAACAAAAAGCAAGAGTTGATACCATGAACAAAATGGTAGGAGGAACCCTACGCTCTGGCGAATAAGTCGATGACCACAGGCTTTTTTTCTCTAACACGATCGACGTAGCAGCTTTAGTAGCATGCAAATGATATGATGAAAATAATGAAATCGTTGAAAGAAGGACTCATGAATGCTGATTATTGCGGGAACAATTGAGTGAAGAGCTTGCTTTGCTGGCCATAGAAGATCTTTGCACGAATGTTCAAATCATGAAAGACTAAGCTAGCTCACTGCTAAGCTAGCCATACATTTTATACTTGGTAGAGATGTTCTGCACGGCAAATGCGCCTGCTCAGTCCGCAGGGAATCAATCTGGAAGAAAAGCAATGACAGGATGCTGCTGTTTGTATTTCAAATCAAATAAACATAAAAACGGAAAAACTATAAAAACTTGCTCGTTTTGTTGGAACGCTATGAATTGTAAGATTCTTAACTTTTTTTTTATTATTTTGATTATTTCATTATATTCAAAATTTGAATTTTATTTATTTTTATTTCAAATATTTCTTAATCTACATCCCGCATATCCGGATGGTCCACATGATGTCTTACTTAGAATGCCAACATTTTTCTACATAAGATAAAAAAGAAAGGACTGCTTTTTTATATTGTTAAAGAGTCATATTACGAAGATCTGGAAGGAGCAAGTTTAAGCTTTAGGCACTGCATAAATATTTCATGATAATGCCCAACATAATGAGTTTTATATTGAGAAAGGTGGAAAGAGCTCAAGCTGGTTTCGAACACGCGTCCCTACCAAAAATTGATCTACCACAAACTTCTGATAATGAGTTTTGTTTTTAAGCCTCACTTTTCCCTTTTAGTTCAAAATTATGTTACTGATGTAATATAGAACTTTATTTTATTTAATGTTTTGGATGTTGAGTAGTTTTAATTTAGAGTATCTTTAGTACAAGTGAGTTTTTTGAATTATAAATTTTAGACTTCTGCTTTATATTCTTATGACTAATGAAGCGATTTGGAATTGAATTGAATCGCTGGCACTTAAACGATTTCTTGAAAATGTGCAATCATTATTTTGAATGGATACCCAATCTAATAGGAGATTCTGTTTTAATCAAAAAGAATGTTGTGCAGGGAAATTTATCATTATAATTATTCATGATTTATCTCTAAGTTTGACCAAATTATTTCTATTTTCAAATCGAATCATCGGATTTTTTATCTGTTTTGCCATTTCATTTACGAAATTACCCAATTTCTGCTAATTAATTGATGATTATATTATATTCAGATCGTCTACAAACCCACCCTCAAGGGAACGGTACGCTTGCCACCACATTTGTTCCTATCCTGGATGAATAATATGCATAATACGATAGACAGAAACAATATTATTTCTGTAATCGAGCTCGCATTTCATTGATTCCGCTGAAACGAAATTTCACTGAAGCTTAAAAGATCCTTATTATTTACTTTTAAAATTGAAAATTCTATTGCCAAACTCCACTATATACATCCGAAAAAGGTAGTCTTCCTGCCTCGTAAATCTACCTGAAAGTCAGCGGAGCGCAAACATCCTGAAATGAGGCCAAACATAGCAACCGAGCAGGCAACGTAATACGACTATCAAACTGTATTACTCGCCTTAATACTGAAAAATAAAATATCTATGCCTCAATCGATTTCACATAACAATAGGGAATTACAATGTCAAGGCTGAATCTTTTCTCATTCTTCGTACTTGGAGTTCATCTGCTTGTTGGGTGGGAGGCGTCTTCCCCACACACATCCAGCAATGCATAGTAAAACAGTTGAAGTCAAGGCGTAATGACTACGAAATCAAATTTTTTATTCTGATGGATCAATAAATGTACATCAGAACAGAATTCTAAGAGTACGTGACGAAGTCGTTCTGGGTGACTTGGAAAAAGACATTTTTATTTCTGATTATGTTTCAATATGGAGTCAAGGATAGCATGAATGAGTCGACGGTTGTTAGACATGATTGATTATAAATAATTATGCGATAGTAAATGTCACCCGTCTCTGAGGATACCATTTAGGGTTGCATACTATATGAAATATGAAAAAAGATTCAAAACTCAACGCAACGAATTGTACGCATGCATACTACTAAAATATTTCCGTCAGGGTAAGCACTTCCGTGAACCAGGGATGGAAACTACCACATCGTAATCGTGGTACCCAACAGCCAGAAGATAAAATGTCAAGGGACTGGTAAGCTCATAGCAATCGCCAGGGAAGCTTTGGGTCACGAAATAAATAAACTCTGAATGGTTGTTGAAAGCCAAACACTTCTGTGCTATTCAATAAGAACATAAATCACTGGAGCAAACAATCTAATTAACCATTTTCATGTCAATTACAATCGATCCATAATCAAATCTATGCTAATTCCAAATCGCCCGGCACTCACTCCGCCCGGACTCCAACATTGGCGTATGAATCGCATCGAACATATTAACACTCCCACATAAATCTAGCTTTGCATTCATTCAATACATGATGTGGAGGTCGCGACATTAATCTCATCAAGGAATGGCTAAACACCGCATACAAGAAGTTATCCATCAACTTGTGCTTGATTACAAGTAAATTCGCACGTTCAAAGATTACTTCCATATGAACATGCCTCATACATGCGAGTATCACACATGGAGCGTGTACACCAGTTATATCGAATCAATCCTTATTCATCAGAGAGCACATTCTACACAGCTTAATCACATACGCAACGGAGTGGCTACATAATACGATACTATGTATTTATGAATATCAATTGCTAATGTTTTCATTAACATTGATCTTGAGTTATTACGACATTTGCTCTTGTTTGTCTTCGGAGTCTGTGAATGGGGAATGAAATGTTGTTTTGACTATTCTAGAAAACATGCACAAGGTGTCGAGTAATATGTCATGCACCAGTGAAACAGTTGAAAGGACTTCGTTTCAGGACTTGCAACACCCAGAGGAAGATATATTGGAGTTGTGATGGGTCAAATCATAAAGGAGGATCTGATGGGTCAGATCAGAAGGAAACTACCGAAACAGAAAAAGGACGAATCTGCATTCACCAGAATTATGCCCCACTAACCACATTTAACCATATAATTACAGACAATTCATTGTAGGGAGTTGCCATTTCCACCTAGGAAGAGGGTCTTACGAAGAGTGCTAACTCTATCTTTTCGGACTGTTTGGCGCCCATAAGTTGGATTCAGATAATCTAATCGAGATTCCTCTGTGACTGCATAAATTTCCTGGGAATTGTTTACATTGTGTTAGTTGGTTTTCCTCGCGATTTAAGCCCCACGTGAGCATATTCGAAGTGCAGCTTATCCATACAACTCACAGATCCATTTCTTGAAACTTTTATTTAGATTGCTACGTACTTTGAGCAGAGAAGGATATTAAAATCACCATGTAACGAATCAAAAGATCAGTACAGTGAAAATATACACAAAACGAGAACGTGGTGTTGGCTTTGCAAAGGATGATGTCATTTTGAATGATAATCAGGCGGAGGCAAAGGGTGCAGTGTTACATAAGTTAACAAATTCGGGTCAATTTTTGGACCGAACGGATGAGAACAATTCTCACTTTCTCAATGTTATTTGATGTTTTAGAACGTTTGATGTTTTTAGTACAGATTGGTACTAAATAGTTATTGATATTGCGAATTTTGGCAGTACTGCTCTCTTAGAACGGCTGTCAGCTGATCATCAGTTACATTAAACATCATTTGGAATCGGGTTTTGTGCTGCGATTATGTGAAAGTGCAGAAACAATATTGCAAAGTCGATTCAAAGTGTTTTGGTTCTGGTTTATGGCAGTTTGTCGATGTTATATGCTCACAAAACGTTCCAAAATTATGACGAATGCACTCAAAGTTGCGGTACTTTGGTTTTGCTGTAGTTAACACTGACAAGTCATGGGTACTGAAATTGTTTTGTAACGCGAAAACAACAAAGCTGTACAAGTAGTTGCTTGGTGATAATGTGTACTTTTCATTTTATGTGCCAATGTTATGGAGAGAAGAGAACAGTCATATAACAAAAGTTACTTCTTGATGAATGTCATCAGATTTTAGCCATTCTTGAAAAAAGGAAATGATACGTGCTGCTGCGATAACATCAAGGGCTTAATTGGTGTTATGAACATAGGATCTGATTGAAATCAAGCGCGTTTGCTCCTAAATGGTTTTAGTACAGTTTTAAATAACAATTACATAGAAACATTGGAAATTAAAAGTAACTAGTGCAATTGCTCACGCAGTTCAAAGTAAGAAATGGTACAAAAGAACGCATAAAATTTTCGTGGGGAGCAAATGCAATGAGCATCAATGGAATATTTATTGACAAATAATCTAACCTGGACTTAATTTCAGAATATGTATATTAATTGGTTTATATATTCATTTCAGGCTTAGGTTAAACCAGGGTTAATGAAATTTTGCAGTTTTTGTATCTATGGGGCAGCCGTGGAGTTGATAACCATCAAATGACGAAAATGTTGACGATTCATATTCTTAATGAGTTAGGACAACAAAGCACGCCCTCTGTACCCCTTATGAAAAAACAGGACGCTATATTGCCACCTTTTCACATTAACCCTGGCCTTATTAAGGCCTTTGTCAAAGGATTCAATCGCGAAGGATCGGTTTTCCAGTACTTGATCAACTTATGTTCACAATTTTAATACACAAAAATCAAAGAAGGATTAATTGTCAGACCCGATGTGCGCAAACGAATGGCTGATGCAAAGTTTACAAGATGCTTAACACCGAAAGCAGTAGCAGTAGCAGTAGCATGAGCATCAATCCAGAAGTGTTGTTCAGAACTTTCTTCGTAACAACAATTCACAGAATTACGAGCAAGAAATCGACAACTTTTTCCAAAATCTCTTAAAGGCTAAAGCTTGAATGTCCTTCCAGATAAATTCTTTTGCACTCACATCTTGATTTTTTCATAAAACTTGGGCGAAACTCGTGACAAGTATGGAGAACGGCAACACCAAGATTTAGCGAAAATTAACAGAGGATACCAAGTAATTCATGGCATCTTGGCATGAAGGAAGGCCATGATGAGCGACCAGTGTTGGACCATTATGCATCAAACAGGTCCCAAGAAGTATAAATGATTCAGTTAAATCTCTTTGATTTCTTATCTATACTTTTTAATTCAATAAATGTGCATTACTTGCCAAAAATAGTCAAATAATGGATTTATTGAATATTTCGAAAACGAGAAACAATTCGAAGAAACGAGCTACTAATTTGGATACAGATCCCAAATTTACCTTACAAACAGGTTTCGGTTCTCAGATTTCGAAATCATATGAAGTTATGTTAACAATTCACCGGTTGTCAAGGAAATTGCGCTTCCTTAGTTCACATTTCGAATACGAATAAGAACTTGTTCCTGTCATTGTTTCACTCAAATTCGATAAACTTAAAAACTGAAATGCGGAAACCATGATCGATGATTTCCAGACAGCTCCGAATTTCATAGTAGGTATTGGAGCAACAAGAATTTGTTGGAAACTTTTCAAAAACAAATTTCGTGACCTTTGGATTCATGGAAAATGTTACTGATCATAGATTGGGTCGGAATTTTGCGAATCGGTCTCCGGAGCAGTCTGGAGCCTATATAGGTATTTAAGGGAAATATCTTCTTTACGGAAGACTTAAATCTCGGGCTGAATAAATTCGTGAATATGTAAAACTGCTGGCTTTTTCCTGTGCAAAATCCTTGAACGGTTGGCAAAACCTCTCTCTACTGGTATATGCAAAAATCACTATAAAGAGTGGTTTTCGTGCTCAAAGTGTTATCGTTTCTTTGTTTTTAAAGATGGGACTGAAAATCATGTAACTGATAACTGCATAAACTACGAGCATACGAAAACAAATTTCTGGGCTTGATTGGGATTCTCTTACATAAGCAAATTTTACTTTGAACAAGAAGGTGTCACTTATCAGAAAGGCCGCCAAACAATAGACTCGTTCCAAGCTAAGTTGCCTGCACGAGTTATTTTATCTGTACCTTCCTACACTAATCCAGATTTGGAGCTCCATATCGTAGAGAATAACGCAAGAGAAGTAACAAGGAAGGATATAGTCTAGTCACTATAGTTTGTTCACTTCGCAAGAAAATTTTACCAGCAACATCAGCGACAAAATTGACTTGTATAAATCATCTGTTTACAAAAGAAAAAGGTAATCGAACTCCAATGATTTTTTTCAAGGAACAAACAATTGGCAATAAGTCTCACAGCAAGTTTAGTTTTTTTTTTTTGGGTTGGGGGGTGAAGGCAATTTACGCCCGGAGTGTGGGACTCCTAGCAGCGCATGCTACCAGACTACCCACTAAAAACCCCCCCTGTCAAGAGATCCTAGCCTGGAACCGTTTGACACATTACTTCGGGCTAGGCCTCTTTTTTACTTCGCGCTAGGGCGCTGTCAGTCTAGAGAAATCTCCCTCCAGCGGGAGGGGGCAGAATGGAGGAGGACTGCTGGAAAGGAGACCTCCCTAGACCCCGCGCCCAAGGTTATCTATCGTATATTTTTTGGCAATAAGTATTGCCCGAACACAAGTTTAGTAGAGATGAATTGAAATCAAAATATTTACTTCAGTAATATGAATCCTGAGCGGGCATCTTAAATACAGATTAACTTCGTGAAATGTCATAAATGATTAACCAGAATTCATAAAAAAAATCGAGCGATGGGTAAACGATTTCTTGAAAAATGCAGTGAAAACTAAAAAGAAGCATTAGAAAGTGTTGCCATTGTAACAGATTTTATGGCGCTACAACCTCTTTCGGCCCTTGACCTCCAACAGTTACAGTCGATTGACCGCATCCTCCGATAAAAAAGTCAAAGACGTTGCGACTCATTATTTAGAAAGTTAGGCAAATGGAATACATCCATTTTTCCAAAATGGATCTAAGTTGGTCCAGAAACTTACCCAGTCACTAACTGCTATTCCTCATTTTCTTATAACAAGTCTCTATCGGAGTTATAGACCCCGCTTCACCATAGCACCCAGGATGTCTTGGAATCACAGAAGACCCTGCCCGACTAAAGAAAAAAAGCCCACGCTTTAAATTCATGAGAAGGAATTATAAATTATCTACAAGAAACTTGAGAAAATAAACACAAGAAAACAAAACAAAACATCCTTTGAGTTGCTTGCCTACAAGTCCCATAAACTGATAAACTAACTCAATGAAACTCGAGAGCCTTTCAGAATAGAATTTATTACCCTATGTTGGACTTCCAACGATTATCTGGTCTGTTTAATTGACTACAGTCTATTCAAATTATTTCCAGTTTTCGGACTCAATCTATTTCGAAATGTGGTTTGAATGAGACTATCCTTCACTCATTCTTATTCATTCAACCTTTGCCGAGTCGATAGGCTAAAGGATGTTGGCTGATTTCAAATCCGACAACCGTTTGGTAAGTATCTTGTAAGCCTGTAGAGCCGAAAATCAAGGAAATTAATAGGATCAGGTTTAATTTGACATGAAAATGGGTTAGTAAAATGCTTTGCTTAATTCATTGTTGACTTCTGATTTGCTGTTTATTTGTGTCTTCTTGTTCTATTACACATACAACATATTTGCCATGACTTATTTTGGTCATGAACGTATTCGAGCATTAATTAAGTATTGTTAGCAAGGAATGAAACATCTGGTTAAGAAGGACTGTAGTTTGTATATTATGGACAATAAGTTTCATTTTGAAAATTTAAGAGAGGAGGAATCATGGATGCAGAAACATTGAAAGGGTAAATGTGAAGCAGCAGCACATGTCCTTATGCGCCGCGTTCCTTTCCATGACTACAATTAGTTCTACATATTTTGCTGGGTTTCCGTCCATGACCATATTGTATAAAAGTTTGAAAGTTGTTTTTCTTCGTATTTTTTGTTCTTTGCACTGACTTATTTATAAGCAACTATGTTGGTTCCAATCTTGTTGAGAAGTTCAGGTGAATTTAATCAACAAAAGCCCCATCTGACTACAATATCCAGTAAAGTTTGATTTTCTATTCAAAATTCATAATCGTTATTTTTCCAAACTTTCGAAGATGATTTATTCAAAGAAGCAGAAGTTTGAGTATGGGAACGAATGTTCAACTAAATTTGAGGATATGAGCCAAGATTCGACTTTTCTTTTTTCAGGAATTTGGGACAAGGGTTTGCATAATTCTTATACGGAGTAGCTTTGTACAGTATGCAGTTGGAGTCTGATGCTAAGCTTTAGATAATTGGTATCTCATAAGATAGAGATTTTTGTAGTGTCCCTGAATCTACTTATTTAGCTCTCAAGCTGAGTATGCGAAACCGTGTTACAGATTCTATAAATTTTATAAATTCTCCCATACTAAAGTTGTCAAAAATTAAATAAATAATGTCTCCGTGCATAAATCAGCCTTCATAATATTTCTTGGCATATCTACTTGGATCAGATTCAACTTGGATCAGATCAAATTCAAAGAAATTGTGAAAATGAAGATAAAGTAGGCAAACTGGTCTCTCATGAGAAAAATCGAACAATTTAGAATCAATTGAGACAATGTAGTATTCCCCTCAGATTCTCACAACGTTTTCGGACTATCTTATCTTCACTTTTCATTTAACATTCATTTCTCATGTTCTTCAGTGTTCGGCGACGTTATTTTCGAAATAAATTTCGATTTTTTTTTTTCGGAAATGGCTTTTCCACTCAAAAGCAGCCAATGATGAGTTTCTTCCTGGGTACAAAGGCAAAGAAACCCCGAACAAGAAACAAGAACAGTCAAGTAAACCATGCCGCAAAGCCCTAATGTACAACCGTGTTGCTGGTATAACCCACGGATGGTAAAATGTACGCAGACATTTAGCGGGATATCAGCAGGGGAGCTGTGAAGCTCGATGGCACCCAAACTACCATTGGAACTGTTTAGCCGAGGGATTTCCCTCAGCAACTGTAGTTGACAATGCTCATCCTGATCAAGTGGAAGGAAAATACCGCACCGAGTGGGAATTCCTTTAATTCTATAAGGCTAGCATAGGGAGGCCTAACTGAAAGTAATGCATCGAAAAGTTTCAGGATAGGTACGGCGGTTGACAGGGGAGATGTTTATTTGGTAGTTCAGGTAGGTTTGTGCCACTCAAAGTCCGACACTCAGGGAGTTTATTGGCTTCATCACCTTTCCTAAACAAGAAAAAACACAAAGTTTTGCTAAACTAATTTCACTGCTTTATTTACGGGGAACGGGGCAGTGCAATATTTCTCAGGGTAATCAATTTTTCAAATTTAATGAAATTCGTTCAACAGCAGTTGAGGATCTTGCTTATCAGTATCACTAGCCGCTATCCCATGTTCACTGCAAAATCTTAAAAAAAGGCTCAAGGTAAGCGGCTTAAAATGAAATCAAGAGGGCCACAAATCAATAACTCCAAAGTTGATTTCGAAGTTAACAATAATAAAATATCACATAAATACAAAAGAACTGTTTTCTCTTTAGTTTTAACGTTCAGGATATGGACACAACTACTGACTTGCAAAAATTGATCAATGGTAAACCAACCTGTGACGAACATTCGACATTCACGTGTATAGGAGAGAACGAATGTGATAAATTTGGTAAATATGAGGCCAAATTAAACATCGTTAATGCAGACAGAATACAAATATTGTGCTAACCTTCACGAAAAAGGCATTCAAAATGCTTAGTTTCCATCCAGGATCCAGGATCCAGGATAATCTTGAGGAAAACGATGGCAATATTCCAATATTTATTGTGAGGATGATGTTCGAAAAATAAATGCACATACAACAAAACTCATTCATATTTTCAGAACAGATTAAAGCGGACGAAAATCCTATTTCATTGTTGCTTTTGGAAATGAAATTCCAGGTAAATCCCGTCCAAGACTTTAAAAAGGATTCTTTTTTGCCCGTGGGCTATTCAATAGTTAAGCATTATTTGAATTTTGTATCGAAACGAATAATGCGTTGCTTTTAAAAATGATGTGCCTTCAAAAAGGATATGATAGCATGATTTGAAAATTCAGCAAGACCGCAGTCGTTGGAATAATTCCAAGCTCTCCATTTTCTACCCAACACACCATCAACCATTTTTCAGTGTGACATTCAATCGTATAAATCTTCATAAAATAAACATTTAGCATAACGTGCACCCACATGTATGATCCTTGAACTAACAACCTATGTACACGAAAGAATATAAACAATGAATGAATTGAACGTGACATGTGTTTTTGGTATGTGTGAGTAAATTTCCATGCGTCATTTTAATAGCGCATACATAGGTTCTTTGATTCAATTATTTGCGTTTAAATAATCCAATTTTTTTCTGCGTCAGCTATTGCTCAGACATTTGGAATGAATTGCGCAAAGTGGCCTTGTTAAGGTTGGACAGGTTCAGGTTTCAGGTTTCAGCTTATTAGTGTACAGGCAGATATTCACTTGTCTTTCCAAACAAGCGTCTTACGATAAATACTTTATTTAAATTTCCTACAAGAAGTTCTTGCGATGGTTATGATGCGAGCAGAATCCGTCATCTAATAGATGCATGGCACTGATATGTGCATAAATTTAGATGCTAGTTGACATTGAAAAAGTTCGCGGAATTATCGACAACTTGTTCTTGTTTATCCATATCTCATCTTTTTCTGCTACTGTTCTCTGGTTAAACTGGAGCAATCGATTTTAGTCTAGATCCAGACTTGCTCCATGAAATCCATGAATCTCCATGAATAAGCAAGTCCTCTAAGGATAATGAGCAAGAGCGGGATCCAAAATTTTGCATACATGATAAAATGAAAAAGCCAACGTCAGAGTGCGGTCTTGAATATTTTTTAAATCTGAAAAATGTGACACTTTCAATGCTTTACGTCCTTTTGTCCTGTTTACGTCCTGTCTCAAATTATAGACTGTCAGCAATTTCTCTTGAAATTGAAATTTATTCTTTTATTGTTCTAACTGTAATACTTCATGGAAAAAAAGTGAGAAAAGAAAGCAAAAGATTGTTTAGTGCATCAAAAGTATTCCCGAAAGAATAAAAGCGGTCATCATATATAAGGGAGATTTTAGGAAATATCAGTATTAGGCATAGGTTGTATTTGATTTTTGAGTCTATAAATAGTCAAATAATAACAAAATGTTTATTTGACGTTTTTTGGAGACCTGAAAATATTCCAGAGCAAAGGCGTAAATTCAATAAGAAATCTTAGAGTTTCCAAGTTTTCAATTGAGAACCGTAGATATTTCTTTTGAAAACAGCTAAAATAATTTTAACTAACATGCAGAAGTATACCCGTTTTTTGGAAATCGTACAAAGTATTCAACAAACTAAACAACAGCAAACTACGAAGATAAGCTAAAACAATATTATGAAGTTTCATGGTGGCTCCTTGTTGCCAGATCTACTCCTGGTGCAGTATTCACACTTAAAAAAGGTGTTAAGTGATGTTTGTAGCTTAACGCACATGTTCAAAGAATTCTTGGTGTAATTTGACAGCGTACGACTGTATGGATTTTAAAGTGTGGTAACAAATTGCATTCGTTTTGATTTTCCAGATTAACCAGCTCAACTGATGAAAAAATCCTGATGATACATCTGATGATTATAAATAATGACTAAAAGCCTAAATTGCCAAAACTGACAACCAACTGAGTAATGTGACCGAACTGAGAACCAAAAGTGGGAATTACTCAAACTGAATGTAACTGAACTGAAACTGAACATAAAATCGGTTTGACTTAAACTGATGCACTGGCTATGTGACTATTCAAGCAAAAGAATAAAAGGATCATAAGGAAACTAACTGTTCCAAAAATATTCTGTTGGATTAAGGTTTGGAAAACTTCTTAAGGATTCATCTTCAGTAAAACCAGTCTCTTCCTTTAAAGATGGAATCAACAACACACAACTGACAGAATTTTGGACAATAATTACAGAGAAGACCGGGTACCCACAACTGCTCAAATTTCTACTGTCTGCAAGTCAAATCAACTCATACTTTTTTATAATTTGGACCCAAACGTAAGCAATCATCCAATACCAGAGCCCATAAAAGGTCGAAAATTCATCGCTTAAACCGAAAAGTTAGCGAGAACTTTGATTAGAGAAACCACAAGATTAAGTTCCTTAGACCATAGCAAATTAAGACATCCTTAAATCTAAACAATACCAGTCTATTTCAAATCATTTTAAGCATCATTGGAAAGTGCTTGTACTCATTAGATATCCGTCCAGACCACAACTCGTTTCGGACAAAAACTGGTCTACAACATAGAAATTAAGGTTCTCCGAGAATTCTTTGGTATTTCGACATTGATTGAAATTTATTGAGAATAAAGTTGTAAAACCATTCAGTTTACCATTACAATTTGCTAAAATGTCTGAATATTTGTTTTATCACTAAAACAATTATTTTAAGTTGTACTACAGTCGAGAAAACTCCATTAAATTTGAATGAAATCAGCGAAACCGTCAGAGGCGATGTGACTCCTATATATTATAGATTAGAAACTGTATCCAAACACAAACTGAAACTTCAGGAAAACTTGAATCTGTGCTATCATAAAGTTCATAAAGCGAACTTTTATTTCAACATTGCCTCGCCTCTTCAAACACAACCTTAATAACTTTATCAACTGAAAACCACTCACGCATTCCAACTAGATCCTCTCCTTTTCCTGTCGCCTCTTTCGTACTACCCTCAGATAAGCCGTCCCACGAGCTCTTCAAGAGCTTCAAGGTGTTCTTTAAAGTTGAGCGTGAGTTCAGTGTGATTCCTCAGGCTAAACTACTCTATCCAAACGTTGGCGGTTCTTTGGTAACTTTGTGGCTACTACAGGATATTCATCTGCATCTCAAATGTAATGGACTATTTGTAGTTGGCTATTAGGTCCTGTTACTGAACGAATAAAATCCTCGCGTTGTAGAATTGAAACGTTTTTATTTTCACTCGGAAACTTTGCAGACATTTGCATATCCATAATGATGCCAGCCGTGACTATCCTAGTGTTAACGTTGCTCGGTTGCCGGCTACGAAGCTTTTTTGTGAACCCAACTGATAGACGACAGTGAAAAAGGTAAATTGTCCAGGATTAAGTTATGAGAACGATGTTGGTGGATACGCTGCGTTCATTATTAGAAGTGAACTTTCAGGTATTTTCGGTAAGGAAGCATTTGCATAGCAGATTTTGAAGAAGACTTGAGAGCAGTACTGCGGGATTAATTATGTTTCAATTGACAAGTCCGTGAAGATGATTGCAATCAGGTGAATGCATCATTGACTGGTAAGATATCCTCTGAGTCCAGGCTCAAACGACCCCGTAATACTGCAGAATACTGGTCGACATGTTAAAGATTTCGCTTAGCATGCTCAACTGTTCAATCGATTTGTAGTTACCTTTAATCCTCTAGCGTCATTCATTATCTCTTAACATCGAAGTGAGCTTTGTACTGTTGATCAAACCATTCCATTCCGTACCGTGGGAAATTCAACGCGTTCCCATGTGCAACGTTTGACGTGCGCAATTTGCATTACGTAGAATTGCATGTGCATCATGATGCATTGAGAAATCCACTGAATGAAACAGAACACAATCAACCAACTTCAGTGTCTGAATTAGGATCTTGATGGCATCTTGACATTTAAGTAAACATTGATAGTGGTGTTACATACTCGCATAGTGTACAGATCACTCCTACAACAGTTCTACAAGCTAAAGTGAGCGATAAATAGCACTTTGTTTATGGAGGAGCTATAAAATTAAAGAAAATCACAAAACTGTTGAAATGTCCTTATCAGCTGAAAGCAGATTGGCTGGCGGCTATCATTACCACGTTTAAAACTTCAACGTCTTCCAAGAAAAAAACCATTTGTTGATGAATTTAATGCAGAAATCAGCTTCACCGGACCGCTGTAAAAAATTATTGATAATCTTGAAAATTTATCTCTTCGTTTTGGTAGGAGAAATCTAAAAAAGGTCACATTCATGTCGGACGATTTTTGTTTTTGCCAGACTGGCAGAGATTAGGTCTTATAGAGACTCTAGAATGAAATAGTCATTCTGGAATTCTACAATGAATTTATTAAATTAGTATTTATTTGATTAGCTTTCGAGACGGTTGGTATATCGCGAAATCCGAACTTGATTAAACGCTGAAGGAGTGGTCCTTTATTAGTTTTAGTTATTGATTGGATAAATTACAGCTCGAGTTGAAATTGCAAGGGGGATTCGCGTTGCAATCAACGAAGTTAGTGAAAGTGTTGAATAAATCGTGGAAAGCTGGCCGAAAGATTTAAAATGCGTGAATTGACTTATAATAATTCGAGGAAGTCTATGCTTCCTCGTGATTACACTAAATCATCGAAATTTCTGGAACGTAACTATGCAATGCTAACAGCTTTTTTGGGTTAGTATAGTTCGCATTATTCATTTGTTTCCTTACATGAATGATTCAGGAGTAATCATTGATTCGAAGGAACAATGCATACATACAGTGAAAACATTATTTTTATGTTAAAAATATGAATATTTGTTGCTGACCGTCATTTATGAAATGAAATCAGCCACGGCACCCTTTATAATTTCGAAAAAATTCGACTAACACAGAATTGATTTCACTATCCTTTATTAAATTTAACATTTGTTCAAAGATAGAAAAGAATTTCTATGACCCAGTCGAAGCTAGTTCTTTCGACGTCTATTTTGCATTCTTGCTGGAATCGAAACTATAAAGATTTGCAGAAATTGAATTGAATTCTTCTAATTAAATTCACATAAAAGTTTCTAGTATATGCTCTTGTGGAAGCAGTATTGAGTAAAAAGATTTGATATTGATCATATCAGCAAGAGAATCGCACAATAATAAAATATCTTTTAGCTTAAATGCGAAAATTTTCAATTTGTTATCAGAACTCAAAACTTGGAACTATCGAAATCGAATAGAAACACAGGTTTCATAGATTTCAGTAAGTCATACAATTTTAGTAATAGAAAGCAGTAGGTCATGTCTCGAGCCAATTGCCCACAGAAGGTTTTAACCTCCGCGCCTGGGTTTCCTTGAGAGAATTGAACAGATACAAGTAACATGGTATGCAATAAGAACGTTCAAATGTCTTCCAGCCGAATTGTCAAAAATGTTCGCTGGCCAGGATTGTTGTATTGGAAAAAATACTATTTTAAGGAGTTTCACTTCTCTCATCCAGAGGTCTTCACGTCTGCAGCGGCATGCTAGGCTAATAGCGCTTAAACCGTCTCAGTAGTAAACTGCATCAAATTTCTCGTGATCTTTGAAAATCCCTGAGCAAAACGTCAAACTGAACGAAAAGAATTGAAACGAAAACCTTGTCAACTGACAGTTGGGACTTGTCGACTTCCACTGGTCCAAACTTCCTGAACTGTCTGTAACCCTCAATCACTTAATATTCTATCCTAATCTAATCTCACTTATAACATTTCAGTATTGAATTGCTTAATTTTCCTAAGGGCTATTCAAACCGCTCAGTTACAACTAGGCTTCCTAATCAAAAAATCGTTGCGAAAACTGAATTTCTTTACTCGGCTTCTTTTGACTCGAACTTTCCAAGTTGGCTGCAATTCATGCTCATTGATTTTAAATCAATAAAACGTTGTTGCAGCCACATTTTTTGCTGATAATAGCGTGAAAAAGAAACATACAACTTCCTTTTCCTGAAATTTCGCTAAAAGATGCTCACGTATTTTTACATGGTGCAATATCTACTCAGATAACAAAAGATAAAGGACTCATCCGAACACGCCACACAGAAATCAAGCTCCATTTAAGTTATAAATAACGTGTTCCCATTAGGTTTATCAATTTAACATCAGGCACCGAATGCCATTAACAAGTTGCTTCACACGGATGATATAGTTATTTGTAATGTTCCCAAGTTTTCAGTGACCATAGAAATTGATTTCGTTGGTCATAAGACCTCCTACGGTGCATATTTATGCCATGAACTCTACCTCATAGTAACACCTCATCGTTGAAGTTATGCAGTCAATCTTTTCAAGATTCTTGTTGATTTTATAACTGCTATGGGAAGAAACTGAATACTTATATGTTACACAATTAAAATTATGATGGGAACGACAAAGTGCGAACAAAATTGCTCACGTGCTTTTGTCGCTAAGGGCATCCTCATTCAGCCCTTCTAGCACCAAAAAATACAATCTTTAATATTGCAAGCTCAGGGCTCAACGCCTCATACTTGCACATATAAAATAAAATTTATTCTTTTTAATCAATAATATATTAAACATTTTGTAACATAGAATCACCATCATTATGTATGACTTATCTCCAACGTTCTAGAAATTTCCACTTCATCCCACTCCTGTAGAAATCATTCTCTTGAAATACTCTCGAAAAAGTTTTCTAGCCCTGTACGAAAATCCTGTTCAGATTTTTAATTCCTTCCCAGTAGATAGTTGTCCAACGGTCGTGATAGTCCATTTGAGTAAAGCGGGAGAGTGTTGTATGGGATAAAAATTCGGGCCAATTCTCGTCGATTTGCGCAAAGGTTGCATCCGTTGTGTGTACTCTCGTATTGTTATGGATGATGATGACTCCGCAAAAACTGACTGATGCAAGACACTTTCCACACATTGTTTGTGGAAAAAACAACAAATCCGCATTTAACGTTTGATTGTGTTCCAAAAGCTTGGGAGAATAAATAACTCCCAAGGAATACCACCAAACAGGCTATCAGACCCAAACAGGCTATTAGACCCTGCGTGAATGCAAGTCTTCTTCTGAAGTGGATGCTGATGATGCACCTCGTTTGTAAACTGTCCGGTGCCATTCGTCATTATTGGGCAGGACCTAATTCGCATCCTCGGTAACAATTTATCAGAGAATCCTTCATCAGTTTGACTAGCAAATCATTTTGTTTTTGTAGTTTCTTTGCGAAAATTCTTTGGGTACTCAAGCATCAAACTTTGTCACATATGCTAGCGTATTAATACTTCTCCTTTTAGTGATTCTCTGTATCTGGAATCTCTCTGATAATTCTGTGATAGTCATTTTTCCACCTTCTTCTATGACTTCCAGTAGATCATCACCTGACACCTCCTCCGGCTGTCCTGGTCGTGACTGAACTTAAAACTCTTGTTGTTGATTACGAAAGTGGGTTCATCATGCTGTGACCACTGATGACATGTTTGTTCTGTTAGCATATTTTCTCCATAATGTCTGCTTATTTTTCTAGATCAAATTTGCCCAGTAAACATTGCTTAATATGCAATTCATCTTCAGCTTCCATGTTTATCTTACCAAAAAGTTCCGCTTTCAAGCTCTTCTCTTCTGTATGGACTTAGAGCAGTGGCGCAGAAGCACCAATAATAGTCAGGCATCATATTTGTATCCCAGCAATCCTGATAACGCTTCTCGATGTAATTTGAATCTTGAGATATACGTAAGCCCCGCTCTTCACTCATGTCCCCACAATTTTTTGAAAGCTTGCCATGGTAACTATGAAGGAAGTGAAGTTTTGTGCTCATATTGCATCCCAGAGCTTTCAATTGTAAAAGGAGATATTCTGAAGGAGGAGGAAAAGGAGGTCTGAGTCAATGAAGGAGGTCTTCTTTGTAATTTTCTGAATTTTTTTTTTCAAAAAACGTTGTGCACCACCGATCCGGCCGTCATCCACCGATCATAAAATTTTTAAATTCAGCATTTTTCATGAGTTTTTGAAATTTAGCTAAATGAATTCGTAAATTTTTCAAAAAGTAATCGATCAAAAGTAATTTCAGTGCCTAGAGTAAATGATTTTCTTTCTTTCTTTTTCTTATGCCAAAAATCTTGAACCTGGGTTAGAACGATCAAATTTTTTACAAGATCATGTAATGCTTTTTTGACAAGCATTTTGACATTCACAAAGTCAAAAGCAACGAAATTTGAGCTGGACAGAAAATGTTGAGGGTAGATTCGGCAAAAGAATAAACATGTCATAAGTGGACAAAATAACCCACAAAGTTCAAAGCTATAGACAAAAAGTCATGTTTTGAAAACTAGTAGCATTTTTAGAATTAATGGTTCCTATCTATCAATCAATACACATTGCGTTGAAAAGATGACATTTGTCAATCGGCACCGACATGATAGGACATGGCATTTATTTTCACTGAGTGATAAGAAATAAAAGTTCCAAATATGCTCACTCTCATGCGATTTCTTGCATGAGAACTGACAACAAATGCTTATATTAATTTCTAATTTAGTTTTCAACTTTAAGGTAATTTGATAATTAATACATTTTAAAAAAAACAATCAATCTAAGCTTTCCATTGCATCGTTTACAAAACTAACACTTAGTGCTTGCTGACATCAGAAACATAATTTTATAAAATTACAGATACAGATTCCACGAACTTACCCTCTAGGCTTACAGAGAACAAGAATCTTAGTAAATATTTGCATTAGTTAACAAGTAGGGGTCAATTACAGTGATAAGAAAAGTCAGAGAATGTTTTCTGGTACGTTTGATTCGCCTACACAATCCGGATGAGATATTTAATTAAATGTAGAATGCGTTCCATCGAAAAATTTTATTAACAAGCATCGATTTCCACTATCAACTGAATCATTTAGAGTTACACAATTGCCATGTCCAAGATTACGCTGCCTTAAACTTTTAAGTTAAGTAAAAAATTCTTTTCTGCTTAAAAAATCACTTCACGCTCTCTGCCATAAATAACTAAACGACTCAACACAAATTCGATTCGTTTCGATATAACTCAGATTCGAGCTACACCGTAGTTAAATCAGATTTGAAAAAAAAGCCACCAAGGATATGTTGTATTTACTTATTCAATATTACTAGTAAAATTTTACAAATGCGTAAATCAAATGTTTCCGGTCCTGAAAAATTGTTTACCCTACACACTGTTACAATTTTCAAATAAATAAACAGAATCATCCGAGCCAAATTGAGAAAAAAAATGTTAATCCTTATCAGTTTTACATTGTAGGCGAAATTGGTTGTGTTTTTTTTTTGACATCACAAGTCGAAGAAATGGTGATAGTAGCAAAAAACGTTGTTTAAAACCCACAACGTTGCTTTTGGATGGTTAAGTTTGCAAATTTTTGTGTCAATGTCAATTTTAATTACAATTAATTACTTTTTACATTTTAATTACAATTGTAGAGTATTTAGTTAACATTTGAAAAAAGCGCGTAAATGGTGACAGGTTTGAGACGGATTCTCCAAAACGAAGGATATCCTGATTTAAAGATGTTTCACACTGCGCAACTTCCGGCGTAATTTTGCTTGATCATCAATTCTAGTAACTGAGTCCCCGATTTGATGATTTTCTGTAAAATTTTCAGTTTTTTATTTTGTTAATAGTTCGGATTACAAAAATCCCATAAAAGCCCAGATTTACCAAAATTGAGTTTTTGTGATGATAGTTCTCGGGAATAATGGATGAATATCACACCAGTATCAATTACTGTTAGTGGAAGAAAACTGAATACATTTATTAAATTTTATGGCTACTAAGAGAAAAAACAAAAAATTTGACCGAATATATGTTTGTCAGAAATATAATGACATCATTCCGTATGAAAGTCCAAAGTTATCCGTATATTTTTTGAAAAACAACCGAGAGCTAGAATTTTCAAAATGGTGGTCCACCTACGAATAAAAAAACATGCTTCAATGTCCATCAAAGCCTTGGAAGAACGTGCCAAAAGATCAGAAAAAATCATTTTGCTCATTATATAGTACGATAGCAGTATTACCCGCGTTATAGTTACGCATGATTTTATGATTGGACTGTCCGGAGAAATATTCGCCTTTAGAAGGAACAAAGCTATTGTTGTTTCTTCGCCAATCAATCATATCCTGCTGACATTGCCCAAATCAATCCACATACCATTCACCACAGCAGCACCTACCATTCTACAATGAAATATTTCAATGAGCAACAGGAGAAGTGGATGGCGTTGAGAATTATCACGAATATGACTATATGCCATTGTTCATCATTGGTCTCTTCTTTCAACAAACACTAACAATTGAGACAAATCAAAAATGTTCCGTCAAAAAACCACACGTGTTCACAACTAAAAACAATTTGTATAGTATCTTGCTTTCAGAGGTATAGAAATTTAAAACGAAATTAGATACGAATAAAGTGTTTAGATTGCAATAAACTCGATAACTCCTGTTTCCTTTTTCACTCCATTTTTATTTGAATATAATGTCGGGCATGTGAGCATCACAATTGGTGCGGAGAAAGGCCAAACGAGAGTGCCAATTTTCTACTTAGCTAACCAATAATTGGGGTCGTATCTCGTCAATAACGTGGCAAATATTGTTTTACAAATGGTCAAGCATCTCTGGTTTATTGGCGTCGACGAGTGATTTCACGTATTCTCACAAGAAATAGTCCATCGGCGTTAAACCACAAGTTCTTGCAGACCAGTCCACAGATCCAAAACGAGAAATCAGACGCTCAGTAAATGCAGTTTTCAACAGGTTGATGATTGCCCTTGCTGGATAGCCTGTCCCACCATCTTAATGAAGCAAGAGATCTCCTGCATGACAGTGAGTCAATTCCCGAATGAGAAGGTCATTGATTATGGCTCTATAGCGGTCATAAATGGTTGCAATGTTACCTACAGCAGTATTTTTGAATGGACCAATGATACCACCGGCAGATAAAGCATACCAAACAGTGACTTTTTCCAGATGTAACGGTGTTTAAACAACCACCTGCGGTTGCTCATCATTCCAAATACGGCAGTTTTGTTTATTGACGTAGCCATTCAACCAGAAATGAGCCTCATCTATAAACAAAACTTACTTATGAAATTCGCGATCAGCAGAAATTTACTACATACACCGAATCTCTCACCCATCGACACTGATTATATGCCGTGCCCGTTGGTCGTTCTGCTTGAATTACTGCACGAGTTGGGTTTTGTAATCCGGTGAAGCAAGATCTGTCATAATGTTGATGGGCATGGGTTTGATAGTTAAGCACTATGTTAAACACTATGTATGAACTCACTCACTTGGGTCTTCATCGATACTACGCTCTACACTTGCTATAGTTTCTTCATTACTGTACGGTGTGGATGCATGCATATCATCAGCGAGAATAAACTTGGTGCGGAATCAATCCATGGTTAATCGAATTTTTAATTTTTTTTTTTTAACTTTTCTGATTTACGATTATGTCAGCCATAAAATTCACGTTGAGAACCGTTCATTCGAGATAAATCTGCACAATTTGCAGACGTTACTCAAGCATCAACCTATTTATGATTAAATAGCGAACCAAACTCACAATAAAACGTATGACAGCTGTCACAATCAGGTGTAGCCGTAAAAAGTGTTGCCAGTTTAAAGTTCTATAACTTTAAAAAAACATTCACTATTGCTCCCTGAATATATTACAAATATACTTGAATACATGAATACCTAAATAAATAAATCTTCTCCAATGAAGCACTTTTTCTCGTTGACTGAAAGTTTAACTTCTTGAAGTGTATTTGTATTTGAAATGAGCATTTGAAGTGCACACTTGTCCATTATTTTCAATACTTGATGCCATGGACAGAAGGAAAATGCACAAATATAATGATATTTAAGACATTCTCTTTAATATCGATTCCATCATTGAAATTTCCAAACTTCCTCCGATTAATATTGTATTCGAGCTTCCTTATCTAAACAGAAAATTTGTTTCGTTCTAATAACCTTAATATTACGCTCGAATTTCCAACACCTATGCAAGTACCAACACGTACATAATGATAACACAATCTTAAAGCTACCAAAAAACGACTCCACAAATCGGCTCCTTCCTTTCATTCAACATTGTTTACTGTACTATATAATATCAACTACACACAACGTCGGTATATTTCAACCGTATTAACAACAATGTGTCTGCATGCATTTATCGAGGATATCGAACCCTTGTAGATACTACGGAAATAAAGCGACCATTTTCCCTCTAGTTAAATTTTCGTCTCACCTTGAATCGGTTCACCATAAGCTCAGTGTCATAAGCTGCCTCCTCATTCGGTGGATGATACCATATACAACAAAGATGCTGGATAACAATTGAATCGTCCTGATTGCAAATTTCCTTCAGATAAACGTTTCGACGAAATCCTCCCTCATATCCGTCAGGGTTTGAGGTTGACACTTAATCCGAGACCCAAAACCAAATTGTTGGGGTTTCTCGTATATGTTAAAGGGACGATGGTGATAAGGAGACAGGGAGGGATACGCACGAGGATTGCGTTGAAGCTTTTGTTTATTCTTATCTTCAAATATTTACGAGTGAAAATATTCATGTGCACTGTTTTATCGTTATGTGGGAGTACAATACTAGTTCCTCGACGTTTTTGAGCGCATTAATTATCCGATTAAATTGATTTCAATAAATAAATTCAGATGTTGAAATCACAAAGCTGGAATGTACGGATTTACAAATCAACCCGCCTATACTACAAATAAATGTTGAAATAATCTCTTTCGTTTTCAGGCTCGCTGGGCGCATTCTGCATTGGGCTATGCATCGGATGGAGCTCGAATGCCCTTAACATTCTTGCATCGGAAGTGCTGCCCCTGAAGGTAACTTCATTGGTGTTTCATGTCATAATTATATGCATAAATTTGCATTTGCTCTGCATGTTTTAATCAGCCTTTAAGGGTCATTTGTTCATAATTTTCTATTTACGAATTCTGCACAATTGACACATTAAAGGGTCTCGTAATTGTGACGATAGCAAATAAAACATCCTTAAATGTGGCTGATATGTTTTTTCATTATTTTAAATAGTTCGAGGATATGACGACGCGTCAAGTTGCCTGGATAGTGGCAATATTTGCTCTGGGTGCCGCATTGGCGCCGATATTAGTTTACAAAACATGGCGCTTTGTTGGGAGTAAAATTTTCATAATATCTGGATTCAGTTTTTTGCTAACATCGTGGATATTGCTGGCAATCTAGTAAGTAGATATCTTCGCAGTAATCTAAGCCATCAGACAGAAGTTAGTTTGTGGAGAATTCTTGAGCTTGAAAGACAGATAAAAATTTATGAGATTAATGCGATGCTCGATAGGAGGCATTTAAGTTATCCTTTATACGAACATCAAGGACATTCGTATGTAAATAGATGCTTTCCAAATAAATTACTTGGTATTACTGAGTATAAATCACACTTTACACAAATCAAAAGAATCTAAATTATAAATATTCCATGTTCCTCTCATTCTGACGCCCAGGAGCAATATATTTCCTTTATTTTTAGCGAAAATCTTCTTACTATGCTATGTGCTCGATTGTTGGCAGGGATTGCAGCTGGCGGCTTACATTTCCTTCTGCCTGTTTATGTGGAAGATCTTGCTTCACCCGAACAGAGGGCTATCATTGATTACATATGGCAAAGTGGAGTTGTGGCTGGAATAATTGTGCAGTATACAATGGGTAAGTTTTCAATTTCTAACTACCTTTTAAGTTACATTTCTATCATTTATCTGCTTATAATAAAAGATTATATTCTTTAAGATATTTCATCTTATATGTTCTCTACTTGTTTCTATTTTTAAAACGACTGAGAAACGAGATTAGAATATCCAATGAACAAATCGAGTACCGGCAGCTTTATATCCTCGGAAAATATGCGTCAATCATTAACAAAATGCATCTCGTTAGCCTTGAAAATTTTCCGGCTCAAACTTCATCACGCATGTGAGACCTTGTCCTTCAATTCCGAACTCAATGCAGCTTCACACTTTTAAGGGACAGGCATGCGTTAAGTTGGTCTTTCGCCTATCCTTCGGGTCTTCCTTTAAATATCTGTTACTGTATCCAAATGTTGTCCATACGTCGCAAGTGATCAGCTCATTGAATTGTCTGCAGTGTCTTTTTTGGAAAGGTATTATATTGGAAACCTTGAACTCATTAAATATTTAGTACAACTCATTGCTGTATCTGATTCACGATTGGATATAACTCCTTTAGCTCCGATGATTCTGCTAAGGATTCTCCGTTGCAAAGAATTACTTTGCGTTACCTTTCATTCTACGATAGAATCTTTAATCAAGAATTTTTGAAGATTTGTTTATCGGAGTCATAAAAGCATCAATCTGGTTCCATGTGTTACCTTCTTGGAAGACCTTTGTCCTTATATGGATGCGCAAAGCTGGACAGCATGTAGATGATTCTAGAACGTGGCTGCCACGCACGAAGTCTTCGAAGTACTGGCCATGGTCATTTGAAATTATTAAACTACATTGGTCTCCATCTTGTTTTGCTTTGGTACGAATGCTCGTCCTGAAGGCGTTTAGCATCCTTTGTATGCTTCACCCATAAAGCATAATTCAGCTCCTTTAGTTGATTTGAATACGTGGTGCTTTGTTTTCGGCGCTAGGTGGACTTCAAAACAAGAACTCTAGAATGATAGAATTCACTTGTGATCAGGATTCGATCAGGATCAATTGTATACCACGTTATAGTTGTTGCGCCTGTGTTCTAATTTGCGTAAAGCTCTTCTCTAAGGTGTCATTTTTGAGTCAGTTTTTCAGCATTATTTGTATTTATTTCTGGACTTACTTCGTTCGCCTACAAATTAAATATTGCCACAAGTACAGTCAAATTATATAAAGTTTGAAAGTTTGATAAGGTTACTTTCGGGATGAAAAGGTGATCAGTCTGGGCTGTACCTAATAATAGGCTGAGCCGCCGATACCATTGCTGCTAGTAGTGGCCTACTTATGCCTAACGCTAGACATAACGGTCCATTATATATGCATAGTAAAAATGTCATTACTAATCAGTGCGATTTTCCGTGCTTGTCATTACCAATCAGTGCGATTTTCCGTACTTTTCATTAAGTTATAGCACTCTGAAAATAGCCTAAACACCTTTTTCTTTCTTTTCAACAACGCTTTGGGCTAGTTTACGTGAAATTACAATGCTATCGATGTCAGGTGTGACACATATTTTATGGCACTTTGACATTTTGCACATGATGACGAGCCAAATGTAAACAAACCACTAAATTTTTGTTGCGATCGCTCACCATTTACTCATTTTTACGATAGTCACTTCACTTTTTCCACCACTTCTTTCGCGCAAGTATCTCACACACATGGTTGGCACGATTTTGAGTTTGACCATATAAAATCGCATTCCTTACCAATTTTCACGACCAGTTATCCTGCATATGGTGATGATTGGGTCTGGGTTGAGTTGAGACTTCCATGCTTTAGCAGTTGTCACTTATCAAGTAGAACTTTTGCATATTGTTCGTCTCTATGTTCTCATAAATTTTCCTCACTTTTCTGTATTTTAGCCTTGTCCTTAATATATCAGGTCATCTGAGGCTGTCAAATGACCTTTTTAGAGTGTGTTTTTTTGAGTATGTTGTCTATACATCTTTTTTTTCCCGTTAAGTGATTTCTGGTTACCAATTACCAATAAACCAATTGTTAATTTTTCGTTGCTGGTCAAATATTTGACGATAGTTCGGCTGCTCGCTTGTTGCTGATTCTCATTTTATTCCTGAATGCTTCACTCAATATATTAAACGTGTTCCGACGAATCAGTATCGACAATCCCTTGAGCTTTCTTCTGTACACATCGGTCGCTGAATTATCTTAGAGTTGTTGAGTCTTGACCTTACGGACTGGGCTTACTTTTGTTCTGTATGTTTTTTTATTCGAATTTATAGACAAGCAGACTAAATGACGATAACGAAAACTGTTTTTCGATAAGATCTTTCATCAAGGATCTTGGAATATAATCTCCATATTTTGGTTGACCTTGTTGAATGTGTAGTCATGTGGAAAGGTCTATGGTACCTTGACATTGCGCTTTTGTGTTAAACGATTGCAATTTGACCCACAGTTGTTCTTCTGTCAATCAATTTGACAGAATTGAAATCATCAGGAATCCTCCGGTTTAAGTTAGTGCCATTTGATTTTAATAAGCTGAATCTGCTATGATTATTATTACCTGATGGCTACCTACTTTTAAAAACTAGATCTCTACCCTGTGTTCTTGCTGCCATTCCATTTTAACATTTGGTCTACCCACACTTTTGACCAATAACTGCTGTTCAATAAGGAAAAGATCCAAACAGTGCCAATTCAGCTAAATTTTCGAGGTCCACCAGCGTATTCTATTGCACATTGGTCCGGTCGCTTCTGTATTATCAACCCAGTCCAATGTATCCTGGAGCCATCGCTTCATCACTCAACCGAGAGGACCAGTTCAATTATGTTTCCCCCAATCCCATGACTATTTCGTGAGGGCTCGGCGGCCGATTTTTGTGAAACCATTCTCAAGCTTCAATGTCGCATTCGCTCTCTTCGAAGCGTCTAGTCGAGGGTCTAGTGCGAGCAGTATGGTTAGAAATGTTAAAATATACTTTATGAATACCATGGCAAAAGCAAAAAATCAATATTATATTAATCAATGATTGATTTCGTCAAGTTGTTTTACATAGTCAAACTGAATGTTTTACCTTTCCTTGGGATGGCCCTTAAGGAATTGTAAAATGCAATGCAATGTACGTGGGAAACACATTTCGAAGCGACTGAAAAGGATCTTTATCGCTGCTTTTGGTCCAAAAAATGTTTATTAGGTGTCAATTTCAGTTGATCATGTTATGTTCAGTTATGGTTGATTGGGTTTGAAGTGACAATTTCACCCTCCCACACTGATAACCCACCACAATTCAAATCCACCCAAAGTTCAACACTAGTTACCAATTCAAACTTAATCTAAGTGGGAATGTGAAAACATTTGCTTGCATTCAAGTTTATAATGTAAAAACTTTCACTTGCAAGGAAATTTTTGAGTGTAAACTTTTTAATCGACTTTCACTGCATTGCAATGGATTCGCAGGAGGTAGTGACTCCCTCTCTCTCTCTCTCTCTTTCTCTCTCTCTCGATTAAAAGTCAGAAGAATCATCTGGGAGTTTTCGCGTGCATTTATCTTTAGAGAAGAAAAGATTTAAATGTATACTAAGTTTATTTTCCTACACTCTCTTCTTTGAACCGACAACGTCAGGATCAAAGGTAACAAAAACCAAAATTTGCACGGTACGATGGTATATAGCGTATTGTTCAATACTTCCTCTGTTTCAGTTACGAAAAGTGAATAGTTCTCGATGGAAAACTTTCAACATGCCTTTAAGTTGAGATATTCAGATCTTGGTTGTTTTCTTGAGTGCATTCTTTTATCATTCTCTTGTGATATCCATCCGATGTTGTTTTTCTTTTCTAATAATACCAGAGCAGCTTGTTGCAGGGTGGAAAATTGCTAGTTCCTTTTGACTTACGCGTACATACAATAAAAATCAAAGGGTTTTTTTTTCAGGCGTGGTCGTAGCAAATGCAAAGGGACTGAACAAAATTATGGGTAAGGAAGGGAAAGGCGTACAGGATTGATGTATAGGAGGTTATAATGGTTGGGTCCTTAACGATCCTTGTATAGTCTATTGAACATAAGGAGTGATAATGAAGTTTGTTTTACATAATACTATCGGCAAAGGTCGTGTGAATCATATGTTTTGCGTTGCAGATTCCTTGGATCCTAAAATTGTTATTTCCTCACTATTCAAGCATAAATATTGGCCGAAGAACGAATGTCGTGAATGCACAAACATTACATTTTCAAGAAATATTTTGTATTGAAAAAAAATGTTTCACTCCAACTAGAATATTTAAATTTTCAACGTTTCCACTTACTATTTAAGATTAAACCATTCGATTTCACCTAAACTCTAAATTTAGTTATTGCTGCAACACAAAAGGAAACCATCAATACTAACATTGATTCAATTTTATTCTTCTGTTTCGTTTTTGAAGTGTACTTGGAGAATATGCAGCTGATAAATATCCTCTCAGGGATTTTGCCAGCGATTCTTTTGGTGGTATTCGTATTCATGCCTGAATCGCCGCGTTACATGTGCTCCAAAGGACAAACAAATGCAGCCAAGGACATATTGCGAAAGTTTCGTGAAATGGGAGATGAAACGGAATTGGATATCCATATTTGGTGTAATAAAAAGTTTGAGGATCGATCTTATCGACATATTTTCAAAAGTACATCGACGTTACGCCGACTGTTGCCTATATTTGTGTTGGTTGTATTGGATCAATTGGTTGGTGTTTGGGTTGGATGCTTTTATACGAGTTGGATGTTTCGGATTGCAGGTGAGTGTTTCATAAAAAAAAGAAATTAAAAAATATAAATATTAAAATAGCTTTTGATTCGAATTTGGAGGAAATATTTCCAAACTACTCTGAGAATTCAGAACAAAAAGGAGTCACTTGGGGCTAGATCTGTTGATAAAGGCGTATGGTCAAGCAGTTCAAACCAGTATTCGTGTTTTTTTTGCCCTGGCAACCGCTAAGATGTGAGACGGCGCGTTGTCTGCGAAACTGGATTTTCTTTTTCTGCAAATGCGGTCGCATTTCCACACAGTTCCACATTTCCACACTGAAGGAAGAAGCCTTCAGCTTGGCAAGTTATGATGCGTAGTATGCTGTAGTAATGGTTTTTCCTTTCTGAAGATAATCGATTAGGATAACTACATGAATATCCCAAAAATCAGTCGCCATCACTTTTCCAGACGAAAAACCATTTTTTGATTTTTTCCACAGCCGATTCTCCTGTTGCAGTTCACTTTTTTGGCTGTTTTGATTTCGGGAGTATAATGGTGTATTTTGGGGTCATCTACAGTCCTACTTTTCATCTTCTATTAGCCCGCACAAAACTTGAATTTATTGCGCCTAGACTTCACTAACAGAACTTTAGAAACGTTCCTTCGAACACATTTTTGGTCTAACGTGAGAAACCGCGGCACCCAACGCGCGGACACCTTTCTCCTGCCTAAATCTTGATTTACTATGCGACTTGATTTACTATGTGACAAACACGTTCTTTGGACATTTTCATAGCCTCTGCTATCTCTGAAACCTGAATTCGGCGGTCGTCCAATATCATTTGGTGAACTTTAGCAATGTTATCGGCAGTAGCTGCAGTTTTTAGACGCCCCGAACGTTGATCATTTCTTAACCCTCCGTCCATGTCGTGGGTCGTTTTTGCCCGTCGCGCTACTACACTCTCAATTATTTATGGAAAAATCTGAAAAAATTCCTGGTTAATCTTTAGACTCTACTTTTGAAGCCTGCAAAGGAAACTTTCCACTTTTTCCATATTTTATATTTTTTTTTTTTATCAAATATCAAAAAAAATGTGAAGATTTTTTTTTTTTTTTTCATTTAAATCCAGCGTGAGTAGAAATCATCGAAAAAAGGTTTCACTAGCGGTTATTAAAAGTAAAAAGGTTGCTCTTTGAGAAAAAAAATATTGGGAAATTGTTGCATTGAACCAGATACCCTATTCATCAACGGGAACATAGACGTATTTTTGGGAGGCTAGAACGAGGTATCGAAGAGAAAAACGCTCAATGTTGAGGGTTGTTTTTTTTTTATTTATTTATATTACGAAGTTGAAAATAACATTGAAAAATGAAGCGACAAAATGTTTCTTCATTTACATGCAATGTGAACATAGGTTGATTCGGTGGTTTTCGCATACCGGGACGCCGCATCGACCACAACATTGGTTTGTTTTTTTATCATCTTTACTCGTACACAAGGAACATCGTCGTGGTTTTTCTATTTTATTGGATATTCGACGCTGGATTCGTCATTACCTAAAATATGATGAATGCTCTGTCTTAGAGATCTCGGAATATTTGGAATTTTGCATCGACGTTCCATATGCGGTCGAACTAATTGTAAAGATAATTTTTTGAGGAAATTCATTCGTGTTAGCTTCTCGTTTCGCTGAATTAAATTATAAATGACTAACGCGTTGATACCCGATTGATCGACCATGCCGAAAAATAGTCTCATGGGCCATCGGTTCGTTATTCGCGCTACGGTATAGCTCGATATCATTTTATCGAATGTATCGACACCACCCTTTGTGCTATTATAAAATTCAATAATTTCTGGTTTTCCCGATGTACCTGCAACGCCTCTTCTATGAAGACTCGAGACCAAAAGAACGACTTTGTTTCTTTTTGGAGTAAAAGAAACTAGAGTTAGTTTTTTACCATGGTCGTACGCGTAACGGGAAGTACCGATCGCTACTGGCCTCACAAATGAAACTGGAATCTCGCGTTTATTTTTTCTTATGGTTCCGACGACGTCTAAGCCTCGCTCATTTTTCATCAAATTACAGGCTGTAATGGTGGTAAACCAATCATCAAAAGTGATGGTACGACCGGTATGCCAGATAGGCTCCGATAAAGCTCGAAGATAATATTCGCAAACTTTTTCGCCGCGATTACACGTTACTTTACCCGTATAAGGGAGGGCATTTATCATATAGAATGTTTTCGCGTCGTTCATACACACTATTTTCAAACCGTAACGCGCTGGCTTCGATTTTATGTACACTCTCGCCGAAAACTTTCCTCGAAAGCCCAATAATTGCTCATCGATGGTTACAGTATTTGAAGGACTATAATTAATTTTGCATTGCTCGATAAACAAGTCCCATATTTCCCGAATTGGCGCTAGAGCATCTGCTTCACGTCTCTCGACGCGAGTGCTGCGATCGTCGAAACGTAGAATTGTTGAAATAAATTCGAATCGTTGCGCGCTCATTGTTGACACGAACAAATTCATACCATACTCCGTCGACCAAATTTCAGCGAGTAAAGATTTCCTCTGTGCCAAAACACCGGCGTAAAACAGAAGGCCGATGAACGCTCGTATCTCAATCACATCTACAGGACGAAACGCATATCTAGCGCGCGAATCCTCGGACATTGTTGGCAATTTCCTCTCTCGCTCTTCATTGGAATATTTAACGATTATATCCATAATGGAGTCCGTAAAAAAAAGATTCCATGACTCCAAAGGAGTGGTTACATTCATTGCTCCAGCTTTTGGAGTAGCGAAGTGCCTTACCAAAGGTTCAGATCGTCGACCTCGGGTTTCCGGTGGCTTCTTTGACCACTTTGTCTTGTCTTTGCCGTAAAGATATTTCCGTCCACTTCTCTGTTCATTGATGGAATCTTCTTGCTCGGGCTCCGCTTCATCGGAATCATTATTGTCACTACCGTCGACACTGCTATATTCTTCACAAGAACCGACACTACTGCACTCCTCCTCGTCTAGGACATTATCAATTTCGTCGTCCGATGCTTCACCACCAAAATAATCGATTGGCTCACGATATCGGAGTGAATAAACCTCCTCCGCTCTTCTAACTCCTGTAGTACTCTCCTAAAATTAAATATATAAGTTAACCCCCTCGGACCTGAATTTATATAAAGCATCAATAAAAATATTTTTAAAGTTTTTCTGTAAGTTAGTAGTATAGTTAAAGGATTTTTGTATCAGTATGCGATTTATTGTTTTTAGATTTTTGAAAATTTTGATGTCCACTTGAGTGGACAACCGGTCTAGATTGTTGTATTAATACGTATTTAATAAATGAATGATTTGTAGTACTGTTTTGAAATAAGTAAGCAAAACTTTAATCATATTATTATAATGGTTTATTTATTATTTAATATTTTACACGGTTAGGATTATTTTTATTTTTGATGAAACTTTCGAAAGCAATTTCGCTCACTAGTAAAACATAGATGTATTTCACATTTCAGGCAGTAAACATGTGTC
This sequence comes from Stratiomys singularior, assembly GCA_954870665.1. Taxonomy (NCBI): domain Eukaryota; kingdom Metazoa; phylum Arthropoda; class Insecta; order Diptera; family Stratiomyidae; genus Stratiomys; species Stratiomys singularior. The sequence continues at coordinate 8,362,186 of OX940877.1, forward strand.
TTTCCTTTACATCCTGGATTTTTACATCGTGTAGCTTCTTTTTTCTTATCATATTCTGGCAGATGGTCGACAGTGTCATACTGAATTTCGCTCGCTGGTCTTATTTCAGGTCTGAAACGGTGTCGTATTGGTGTAACTGGTAAATTTACTGGACTGCTACCACTAGATGCAGGCCGTCCTCTTTTTCTGCTAGCAATTGGATGCCCCATTTTTATTAGAGCCTCTGCAACACGCTGCCGAAAGTGCAACAGATCTAAAACATCTGTACTTGGTATATTACAGGTTTTGCAATCTTCTTGGTATTCTAGCCAGCTATTAGTTAGGGCTAGGTCAATGGCGTGAAATATCATACGCAAAGTCCATTTTTTGGACCTAATGAAGATACGATATAAACTAATCAGATGATCAGTTTTATCTACACCTCCCATACCATTGTTATATAATTGCACAAGTTCAGGACGCGGTATAGTTACGTATTTTTTAGATGTTTTATCCCAGCGTCGAACTTCATCTTGGTTTCCTATTCCAACAAAATTTGATGCAAGAACTACACCTTTAACGTCCATCCACTTGATAACAACCACATCTTTAGTATTATTCGTAACTTGATCAGTATATCCCCTATCTTTTTTGGATCCTTCCTTGTCGGTTATGAGTGGCAGTTTTCCAAAACGATTTATTCTGATCGTTCCTCCTGCATAAACTTCCCTCTCGCGAAGATCCTTCAGCAAAACATAATTGGAAAAATAATTGTCAAAAAAGAGGTAATGACCAGACCCATTTATTCTTTTTGACAAGGCATTTACATAAGCAGCAGAAGTGCCATATTTCAAAACGTCATTTTTATCTAGATTTGTAGTTGCGCCTTGATAAATTATAAAATCGTAAACTAATCCACTCTTACCGGAAATCATGAATATCTTTACACCCCATGGCTGTGGTTTTCCTTTAACATATTGTTTGACTTCCAGTTTTCCTCGAAAAGGTACAATCTGTTCATCAACGCTCAATATTTGCTCTAACTTTAGTTCTAGACATCGTTTTCTAACTGATTCATATAAAGGTCGAACTTTGATAAAACGGTCAGTGTTATTTTTTGGAATGGAATTGTTATCAATTATGTGCAAATTGTTTCTCATCTGAAGAAATCTATCTCTGACCATATTCTCTAAAAATATTTTCATATCTAAACTAGAATCCCAATACAGACGAACACGAGGAAACTTCAGGTTACCCATTATGATATGAAGACCCAAAAATATTTTCATTTCTGTTGAAGTACATGGCTTGAAATTACGGACTTCATTTCTCACTGCATACAAATTTGTATTGAACGTAAAATCTTCAATTAGGGACTCTGATATGTATTTAGAAAAATAATCGATGGGAGCACGAGGTGAATCTATTTCTGAAGGTGGTGGAGCTGACCAAATGAATTGTGGTGATTCAAACTGTAAATGTTTTCTCCAAATTATTTCACTTTTAGGCTTACTACTTGATCCGGTTTTCCGGCTTGGTTCTTCCTCCTTTAAGTCTTCTTCTTCTACTATATCTTCCTCATCTTCAGAGTGACCAAGTATCACTCTTTCGGTTGATAGCGTTATATTACTACCCACACGAACATTGTTTTCTGGTATTGCCTGTACAATTTCATCGTCACTTTCTTCGTCGAGATCCGATATTGTGCCGTTTTCTAATAAATTGAGTAAATTATTCACATCTTGGCTTTTGGATAAATCAAAACCTAAAAAGAAATAAAAATGATATGTATAATTCAGTATACAATTTTAACATAAATACGAACGCTCTACAACTATTGTGACCCTATGTCCACTGAAATGGACATAACTTCATCTGCAATATTTTATAACAACAACCACATATTTTGTATTCTTTGTAAACGAACATCTTAATAAATATGATCACTATACGGAATAAAAAATATCTAAACAATCGATCAAGCCATTATATAGTAAATAAAATAAAACTAAAGACTTACTTGCTTTGTGCGTATCCATGGCGAACGTCAACACTTGACTAATGATTTCATACTACCCACAAAAAAATCCGATAGTGTTTTGTTTATTGTAACGTTTCTAGGTAAGTCGCGGGTAGAGTTAAATATTTACACTAGCATTTTTATTATTCTGTTTCATATTACACGCAATAATAAATCGTGTCCATTGAAATGGACGCCGGGTCCGAAGGGGTTAAGATGTCATTTTTACTTACGTCATCCATGTCGTGGGTCGAAAACGTCCCTTCTGATATTTGTACTGCTTGGCGTTTCGCGTATAACTGACTGCCACACCTGGGCCCGCGCGGTCACAGACCCTCAAACCTAAACTTTTTTTCAGTAACACTCAAATGGCGCCACCGTCGCCGGTGTCCGAGAAATTTCAGGTAGAAATTTTCGCCCGGACGAAAAAGACCCACGACATGGACGGAGGGTTAAGCTCACACGGCAACGTTTGGATTTAGCTGCCCAAAATGACACTGTGGTAACTAATGGTACAAAGCTCCAATCCGCCTAAAGTCCATGTCATGTTTGATTTGTGTAAGCGCATTGCCTTCCAAAAACAAAAATTTAATAACAACTCTATACTCAATTTCTTTCATTTCCACAAAAAAATATCGACTCATTCAAACGATTATCAACTAAAAACTGCTCGTTCAAAATGGCTGCAACTTTTGTGAGAAACTGTCATGAGATGCACAACTACGATCCACTAACTTTAATTGACGAGTGCCGCCATCTTTACGTTGTGGTCGGAAATTTTTCAGTCCATCCCCGTATTTATTCGCAACAAATATATTTTCTGCTGTTGAAACTTATACCAATACCAATTAAATCACTATGGTCCATGTTTTTATGTGATGAAGAAATATTGGACCAGCTATAACAATTGATGATAACTCCAACGTTTTGTCAGCACAAAACAATGATTCAACGCGAATCATACGACCGATGAATTTCATTGGGCTGATATCGGTTGGTAAGGGCTCTGGGGTAGTAGTTTTATCCGTGTCAAGGGAAAACCTCATCTGCCGCTCAGGACTTCCCATTTTACCAGCTATCACTTAGCCACTTGGTTATCTATATATGTCAACTCGGTACTAGATAATACTTTTGTTGCGAGTTCAAGAGAAATAGCTTTTGCAAAGAAAGACAAACAGAATAACATCAGCTTCATTGTCGGCCATTTTTCGAAATGAAAGGTAACAGAGTCCTTAGCGTGATTAAAAGTGAGTTTTTAAGGTATCAACATTATGAGGGAAGAAATTTTGCTGTGACACAGGTATCTTATGTGACACATCTTTTTCGAACGAAATTCACGTATCTTACTCATTTTCAACGCCCGTAATGATTTGCTTCAAGAATTGCTCGATTTCGTAGCGTTTCATTAGCATTTATCAAATGGAAATTCGGTCGATCAAATTTTTTTGTGTCAATTTATGCTGCTAATTGCTAATTGCATGCTGCATAATTCGAGCTTCTTTGTGTATCCAGCTTTACGCAAATGGTTTAAAACTGTTTGGTGATGGATATTCAGTTCCTTAGCAATGTTTTGGCTGCTTATGTGTCGGTTTTCTTCAATTTTTTGTAAGATTTCATCGACTTTTTCAGTGATTGGTTGAACTGAGCGTTGTGCATCTTTGACATCAAAATTTCCCGAACGAAAGCTAGGAGACCATCTCTTGGCTATGGCTTATGATAAAGTATCTTAACCATAGACACGACAATTTTTTTTCACGAGCCTGCGATTCATCCTCACCTTGATCGTAGTGATATTGTTAAATGTAACGAATTTTTTCAGAACCTTCACTTATTTTTAAATGAATACATCTTTTGACATGAATGACGAAGTACAAAACTGACCATTTGAAAATTGTAGACTGGAAACGCATGTCAGTTTGACACAATCTGATTAGTATTGCCCAATATATGACAACGAACACCACCTAGTGACAAAAAAGGCTCAATACTTTTTAGACTATCCAATATTTACGTGGAAATTGAAATATTTGAAAACAGATTCCACAATAAGAAACCTTAATACTGATAGATATATTGGTTTTCAACTTATTTTGATCATGATTGTCAAACCCAAAAAATGCCAAAACGAATTAAAGTTTGTGTATATTTGAAAAATAAATCTAGCTTTCCTATGGGAAGTTCAGATTTAGAAAGTGATGAATTGTATGATAACGGCGACAGATTATTGGGTAAACAAAGTGATCTACTGGGCACTGACGGTAACAGTGCTATTATCGAGAGTTGTGATGAAGAAATTGCTAGATTTATAGATATGGAACTCCTACACAATATAGATCCGTCAAGCGACAGTGATTGCGAAAACATACTATACAAACGTACGATACAATTCCCTTCTGAAAATGAAGATGGAAGTGAAGTCTAAAAGAAATGATGACTGGTCTGTTGTGGTATAAGCTGGTCATTTTCCCATGCGTTTATCTTTTACAGAAAGAGGATTAACTCGAACTTGAAGTTGGAAGATTCAACAGGAGCTATTATAAATGCTCAGAAGATTGATGGGTCAATGAAGAACTTTTTCTTAAATGGCTGAAACACTTTATCTTACAAGCCAAATATTTTGCTGAAGAGACGGTTCTACAAAAATTACACAAACATGTGAGCTACATTTCTCCGTTTGCCATCCATGAACAATCCAATTAAAAACATTATATTCATATATGTTACTGCCACTACTTACTTCACTCTGCATGCAGCCAATGGTTGTAAATGTTTTCGGACCATTAAAAGCTTCATATACAAGGGAATGTGACTTTTTCACGAAGAGCCATCCTTCCGAAAGGATAACACCTTTTGATGTAGCTTCCTTGGTCAAAAAAAAATTCACAAGTGTTGCCTCTATGAGCAACGGCGAAGCGGGTTTTAGTCACAACAACCTTATTTTCTTTGAATCCCAACGTCTTTTCAGATGAAAACTTTTTAGCAGCTTAAATCATTCATTTAACGCCCATTTTTCTACAAGATCTTGCGGAATTTATTTGAGCTGTTGAGCTGTTGACTCTGTTTCCGCACCACTATCTACTGTAGAGCTTGAACAATTCTATACGTCTACAAGGTGTCCTACGATTTCTGAATCAATGACTGTATCAAAGTATCAAAACTATCAAAAAGTGTCAGAGCTCCTGATTCTAAGAAATGCCAAAGAGGAAGAAAACAGCACACAAAAATGTTAATATCAACACAGATTAAAGATGGTCTGGTTGAGAGAGAACTAGAACACTAGGAAGGCTAAAGTCGAGAAAAGTGACGGAAAAAATTGGTAGCGAAAAGCAACGTTAAGAAGTAAACTCTCCAGGAGTCGACTAACACTTTGACATCAGATGTGAACAAGGATGTGTTATACCAGAATGATGAAGATTATAGGCTTAGGTAACATGGTAACATGGCTAACAATGAGGCTCAGGTAACTTGTGCCTTGTTTGCGGAGAATTCGGACGAGACAATGAAATACGATATCAGTACGCATCTTGCAAGCTTTGGGCGTATGTCGATTGTACAGGTTAGAGCTCCTCGTGCAGTGTTGCATGCGACATATGTTGATCAGCATTCAATCTACCCATGCTGATCATGATTACCAAAAGGTGTTGTAAATGGTGATCGGGGCATTTTTTCTCTGTTTTGAAAACTCTATTTTTCCAAAATGTACAAACCAAAGTGATTGATTGAAAGAGGTTGATCTCAGTTGAAAGTTAAGGACCTAGATATTATCAAAACATAACAATAAATACATGATCAGGTTTGGTTTTATACTAATTCTTGCTTAAGTGATCCTCATCACCTACATCGCTCCTGTGCGCGTTTTGCTCGCAAAAATACTGAACATGAAGTAGCTTAAGTTAACAAAATGCCTAGTGCTAAGGCCAATTCATTCAAAGAAAGCTACTTACTTATTGTAAGTCTATTGAGCCACAATACGATTAAATCATAAAGAATGCTACAAAAATCTCGAACCAGAACTTATGAACAATGGCGAATATTTTCAACAGCGAACGACCTTCAGTTTCACGCCACATACTTCAACCATGGCCTACCTAACGTGGAAAACTCAAACCCAGACGTAACTGCTAGAAGACTAATTCTTTATAATCCGATCACTTCATTGCACACGCATAAGTAATATTGTTTAACATGCAAACAAACATATCAAGTGCATACTATTCGACATAATAAATTCAAACAGGTTAATTAAGTGGTCATTCACTGTTGAACGTCAGGTAACAATCACCTGCTGGGCGATATGCCACTAAGACTTTTCACGGCTTTTCAAATTGTTCATAGAAGAAATACTGAAGGAGCGCACGCAATTTTATCGGCTGGCAAACAATGACAAGTACTTCTGGCAGGTTCAAATCCGTACTACAAAAATTATTCAATGAAAATCAGAAGGACCAGTCGTAATGGTAGTTGATCAATTGACTGGTTGACCGCGATCCATATCTGTAAGATATTCGTCTGACATCTGACCACGTTACAATCTATCCATTTGTTGACTATTTCGTCTAACAAAGTTCATATGCATATTTCCGGATCATGAAACTCTTAATAATCAAATATTAACATTCATCGGATTTCTAGCGTGATTGGTTTGATGTTTTTGACAGCAAGAAATTTTGAAAGTACCAAACATTGTTGCACCTTTTTCTGGTACTTAACAGACACTTCCCATATTCAGAGTAGTTGCAAGGTCGAAGTCGTCGAATTGACCAATTGTATATTAGTAAATCGAGTAATATCGATATAATAGCACGTCGTCGTCGGAAATCAGTGATAAAAATCTTAATTCATGTGAAAATGTAAATGTAGACACATTTTTCTTCGTAGTTAAAACAGAAGTTACCATTGCACTAATTTTTATCGCTACCGATCAACCTTGATTTGACTGATTGAAACGTTTTTCATGCACTCATAGTTAATCGTCTCTCAAGTGTGAGAACATTTTTGAATAATTGCATTAGTTTATTTCCATTTTCACTAGACAGTACGTCGATGCCGAGTGCATAAATCAATTTAGATGCAGCCGAGACACACTAAAGCAGACTCCAATATAATGAGAAACCACAAAGCTACAAACCCATAACAGCAAGGAAAATTTCGAGGAATGTCTTTGATGTAGGTGACTGAATGAGTCAATAGATGCTTCAACTCAATCTACAACAACCGACCTCCTGCCAAAAATACTATTCGGTGAAGCTACAGATCATATAAAATGCTACCTCCCTGCTGGTAGAAAGTTTTCTTCCTACCCTGCAGTAACATTGATGGAGAGCCATCGGTTAATATAGCTCCATAGTCGGCATAACTCCTGTATGTCGCTAGAGCATAGCTACCAATGCATTAACACTTACCACTCATTACCATTTTGAACGAAATGCAATCGAGTTCCCAAGAATTTCATTTGAAGTTGCAAAAAGAATTCCAAAAGAGAGTTAGAGTTAGACATATGAAGGCGGTAAAAGGATGCACTACTGCATAACTTATAAAACATGTATAATGTACACTGACCAACATGTACACTTGTTACGAAGTAGTGGTTACTTATGCCCTGATTGTTGGAATTTCAGTGGTGTAGGTTTGAGGACTACCGCACTCTACACTTCAGCTATCGGTTACAGGACTTAGATTTTAATGGCTTGTCATATTAATTCCATCAAGCTGTCTTCTTTCAAACTTTTAACCTGATTGCCTGCGCTTAACTTTTAACCAAAATTAGGTTTCCTAGGATGGAGGAGATACAGATTATCCTTGAAAACCGTTCCTTCTCTTCTCTCCACTGGAAAGCCGTCGGCATTACATTTCAACCACGAGTACGTAGCGTGTCACACAGTTACACCTATAGCTTGCTGCACGCATCTCAGGCACCAACATTTTTGGGGAGAGCTTCCTTATTCTGTCACCAAGATCTGGAATGAGCCCGCCTACTTTCCACTTTTCCTCCAATCCGTGGTTGTCTAATTATTGCTTTTCTGACCAAACCTTTGATTTTGTTTCCTTTTCGTCAATTTTTTCTGAGATGTTCTCCTTGCCTTCATTATGATTTACCGAGCAGAGGAAACACATTTGTTCTAGGTATTATTCACATAATATCGTAGTTAAGGATGTTTTTTTATTTGTTTTTTAACTAACGTCAGTTGTCAGTTTTAACGATGTTGACGCTTTACGCGTTTCCGCACTGCTTGCAATTAATCTTAGATCAGTCCATTGAATTCATTCCAGATTTTTTTTTTTTGTTCAGAATTTCCTCTTTTTCGAATAATTAGGCTTTTGATGATTATATTAGATTCTTTACACCTTGCAATCTTGAAAATCTCCTCCTTGCTCCACAGTTCATTCACACAATAATCAATCTCTTCGGGATTGTTGCTGAGCTACAGATCCCTAACCTCTCGACTTTTCAAGTAAAAGCACTGTTGGTAACACCCCGTGGCAAACGCTGGATTATTGGCTTATTACTCTCTGACTCTGTATATGCATGAGTCTCTTTGGGTATCGTTCAACAGGAGCTTTGACACTTCTAAAAAAACTACAAATCGGACACTATTCGACCCCAAATATTCGGATGCATTGGTATTTTTAAGCAGGAGATGTGGGAGATATCTTAACTTTTATGACTGACATGACGACTTAAATGACTGACATACTAACTCCCAGGAAAAATTATTCTGACATACATTCAGGCTCAGAAAGCTAGTCATCGCGTTCTTTCCAGTCACTTCAATTCAAAAGTTTCTAAGCTCTCTACCTTTCAAAGCTCGCTTTGTTTGCTATATAATGAGCTTTTAATATTTTTCTCTGTGATGCCTCTCCACACTCAGCGCTGCTTAGTGGTTACATTATGGTCACAAGTTAGTCCGACGGCGCCCTAGGGCGAAGTAAAAAGAGGCCTAGCCCGAAGTAATGTGTCAAACGGTTCCAGGCTTGGGACTCTTGACAGGGGGGTGTTTAGTGGGTAGGCTGGTAGCATGCACTGCTAGGAGTCCCACACTCCGGGCGTAAATTGCCTTCACTCCCCAACCCAAAAAAAAAAAAGATCACAAGTTAGTAGCGGCTGAAAGTAGCGTTTCGAGTTCTATTACACTAGTAATAAAATTTAAAACTTTTTTTCCAAATAATTGAAATTTCGAAGGCGTTTCCTAGTTTTGCTCATGATACCGAATACTATTTTTTATTTTTTTAAATATTTAGTACATTTGTTAATGTTCGATGGTCTGCTGTTATTGAAAGTGTATTATAACGTGTACTGAAAGTATGCTATTAAATGGATTCTAAGTTTTTTATTTGGATTACTGACTATGATGACATTTTCTGAGTGATAATTAGTTTTTGTGGCTGCCGAACAACTGGACACCTATCAATAACATCTAGTTTATATAATTTTGAATTTCATGTATCATCATGTGGAACCCGTCGACAGAAAGCGTGAAACAGAAAATTTTTTGATAATATTCGTACGCACTCAACAGTTTCTTCAGATAATAATCAATCTTCTCAGGTACTTTGTCGATCTACGGGTCTTGGTCCTTAATCAGGTACACAGCTTTTCCGTTCACCCATCCATAGAGTAAGATTTTTTCGTCTCTCTCTTCTCCTGAACATCTTGGCTCTACCAAGAATATTTCTATTTTAATCGTCCCGTGATACTAACTGGTTACAAACACAATATGCATGCGAACGAACCCTTAATAGGTCTTAGACTTGCTGCCAGTATCCGTATCTTCTGGTATGATTACTTATTATGAGTGTCAGAACAGCCTTCGTAGTTGTTAGAGTACCAACTCCAGTGTAATAAAAAGCCATATTTTGCTCGCAAGAAACGTGTTAGGCTCAATTGCTTGATGACACTAGAGTCGTGATCCTTCTCCACTTATTCTTGACCGAAAAAACTTCTTTTTGAGTCGTTCAGCGAGCCAGATTTTAAAGTCTGCTTACATTCCTTTCTTATATCAATTATATTGAATTCAATCACATTCAATTTAAAATAGGAAAAAGCTGCAGTTTTTGAAATTCCTTCATTTCAAAATATTTTAACTACGGCCACTTCCATTTGGCTCTAATGGTATCACCAACTCTCTAGCCGATGACCTTTCTTAGCATTATCCAATGAACGTTTAGAATACATAAGGATCGATACGCAATGATTGCCTTTAAATCCTTGTTCCCTTGCTGATCAATATCAGTTTCTACCAGCAGTTCGGGATAACTATCAGCGGCAAGTTTCATTTCTATCACTACTAATTCTGCTGAGCAAGTATGCAAGGAAAAGAAAGCGGTCTTGAATGCAGAGTTTCCGCTGAGGTACCCCATGCTTTTCATTGGCTGGTTCATTTTCCTTTAGACATTTTCAGTACCTGCAATCATCAAGCTCCTTTGATATGAAAAGGTGGCAATCGGTCAAGCCAACCTAAAGCATTAATGAAACCAAAATTTCAATCCAGATAATCTGATTGATTTTTTTAAGTCAAGCATACAGACTCCAAAATTTCGTGTTAATAGCTTTGAACCCTTAAGCAAGAATCCCATTGACGTTCTAAACGGTATTGAGTCAGTAGAAGTCCTTGTTAACATCAAGCAACTTTCAAGTCTGGTATTAGTATATATATCTGGTATCTATTCTAGTATTCTAATCTGTCAAAACTTGGGTTTTGCAACCAACAATTCATTTCCTTTTCGGACGATTCTCGTCTTTTTCCTTTGGCTTAAACAAAAAACAAATAATTCGTAGGAAGTCTTGATAAAACCCATTGTGGATTACAGTATATTTTACTTTCAGTCGTAACTATTCTAGCCCACGTCAAGATCTCACACACCGTATTATGTCCTTTAATTAGTTTATTTTTTTTTCACGCTCTGAATGTGAAAGGTTGCTATGTTTACAAATCACTTATTTGGTTTCTCTTTCTAATGACTGAAACCGGCTAGTCTTAGTGCTCATTATTTTGCTTGAGAGTCGATAACATGTGGAGTCAGAAGTAAGTACGGACAAAAAAGGTGTTAATTAGCCTCAAGAGGAACGGCTTGCGTCCATTAGTTTTACTATTCTGAAATCATTATCTATTCAATAGAAAGAGGGAAGAGTGCCATTTGTGCTCATCGGTATAAAGGATTCTAAGATTGTTAAAGCATTTACAATTTTCCGCATTGTATTTTTGGTAATAATATTGTTCAAATCTTCGATAAAATTTATAGAAATTTTTTAAATTCATAATTAAAATAAAAATTCTAATTCCTGTGGAGCTTGTTTCCAGATCTCTGTCACTCTTCTTCTCCCTCTTTCTGGCACATTTCCACCCGTTGACGCTAAAATCGATTGAAGGCTGTAGAATGTGTCACTGTTGTCCGTTTCGTTCGTGTTGTTTAGTGAAAACTTTGCCTTTAAATGGTTTCTTTGAAAGATTATAGGTTTCAGCGTTGGAAAATGTCGATAATAAATGGAAAATCATCCTTCAGTCCAGCGCTCTTCAATTATGTAAAAGTTGAAACCTGAACTATACCCTCCTCTTGATTATACCCAGAAGGATAGCAGTTGACCAACTAGATATTGAAGATTATCGATTGACATATGTCACATGGATGTCAGCTTTGGCTGCTTGGACATCGTTGACAATTTCTTTGTAGCCTTTCAATCTTCCATTAATTTTTCTTCAGGGTTTTTGAGAATTTTAAGGGTCCTGTCGCCAACTGAAAACTGAATGCGTTTGCAAGCTACTGATTTTGAAGCTATAGCAGCTATAGCTATAGCAATAGCCTTTGTAATATTACCATTTTATTCCAAGGCAAGTCATCTCATATTTTCATGTTCCTTGGTTGGGAATAACATTTCATCGATGCAGCAACTACCATTTTCCTCCCTTCCTTCGGTCTTATCTGCACCTTACGTTGTGGTTTTGTGTGGAATGGAATTTTCACAGAAGTCTATTAATTGCGCTGCAGCTTAGCCTTTAGGGACCAAATTAATGAGTTCTTTACTGGTATCATTTGAATCTTAACGAAAAGGGGGGTTTTGTCAGGGATAGAGGCAACTTGTGAAAAAGATCCTGAACTACGTTGCATTTCGCCAGCTTCATGTTGAAAATTTTTCGAAGTCAGAAGCAATTTCCAACACGTTCTCAAACTAAAACGTTTTCATTTATTTTATCAGATACAGTTGAGTTAACACATCCGACCGGTAACGTATCCTGATAGTGATTGAACAGTTCAACGTAGTTGAGTAATATTTTTAATCCTGAAGAAATTTATTACTTTTTTAGGAAGATCATAAATTTTTAATTTTTTCCATGGGAAGATTAATCAATAGACTGTTTACTTCGGGCACAGAGAAATGCGAAAATTCACTCTTTGTCTGCACCATGCCAACTTGGACACTTTTTACTGTCAATCCCCATTTGCCGTGGCCTTCCGCTGGAGCTTCGAATAGATTCAAATCTTCCTTTTGTGCCTATAAAGCCTTTCTTTTCCCGAAATACATAAAACACATGTGAAAATACACAATTCATCAAAAAAACAATTTTTTTATCTTTTCAGATGAACAATTCTCGCATGAACTAAATGCCATCATTATTGGTGCAATTTTCCTGGCAAGCATCTCGTCCATGAAATTTCTAGGAATCTCAATGAATGACAAGAAAACTCTCATTGTTACCGGCGTTATGATGGCAATTTCCCTGATATGCCTGGGCATGTACTTACACATACGAGGCTCATTTGGGCATTTCGATGATTACGGCTACATACCGTTGGGATGCTATGGAATTTTCACCGCCCTCTACGGCCTGGGGTTGTGTCGGATATCGTGGAAATACATAAGGGTTCTAACGCCGAAACGACGCTATTTTGTCGTCAGGTCGATGTGCGTGTCGTTGAGCTGGATGTTGGTTACGACTTTCGCCAGATCGTATCCTAGTTTTATTAAGACCGTTGGATTCGGGTGGATATTTTGGTTTATGGGCCTGTCATGCCTGTTGCTCTCCATTCTCACGAAGGCTTTCGTGCCCGATTTGGAGAGCATGTTAACAAAATACATTTTAGACGACGATGATCATTTGCAGCATGACTGCGAGGAGCAGACATAGGACTTAAGATGACAATAAATTTTAAGCTTTAGTTTAAGAGCTGATAGGAATATTTTTAAATTTAAGTGGACTAGGATAGGTTTTGCGTTGAATAAAGTTAAAAGACTGAGTATTTATACATGTTTGGTTGGTTTATTTTAGTTTTCTAACGTTTCTTGATTTGTGTTATATCCTACTCAAAATTTAATGGCCTCATATTAATTATATTAGCATTCACATTGCATATTAATGTCGTTTTCCGGTTGTGGTTTCGAATGTTCCGAGTAAGCAGGCAAATGAAATGTCTAGAATTGTAATTTTTTGATCTTTTATGTTTGTCTTGTATCAAAATAAAGACTTTTTGAATCCCATATTGCGTTACTCAACTAATTTCAATCCTTGAATCACCAAATAAATTTATCCTGCCAATCAACAGCAATGGCTCCGAGCTGACACGAAACAAAATGCTGAAACATTTCCATAATTATGACTGCTCGTAGTATGCCTAGAAATCCTTTACATATTCATTACAGCATACATTAGCAACAATTAAGTAAGATTTCGAATTAACAAATAGCTTTCGCTTTTTTCATTGAATTTTGTAGCAGCATGGAAAAATCGCTTCGTGGAAAAATGATTTCAAACAAATTTTATCTCCGATTTATATGCAACCGTTTGTAGATACATCTGGAAAAGCTTCAGGCTAATGCAGCTTTAATGTGAAAAGTTTAACACTGTTGCTGCCACACTTGCATTTAATTATCAGCCGAGATGGTTATTGTTTTCGTTCTAGTACAATTTCAAAGTGGGAAGTTTAATGGTAATTAGAAATTAGCAACTTCAAAGAGATCGGCGGTTTGCAGGCAAATCGCAAGAATGACATTGAAATTCGTTGTATAATGAATGCAAAAACAATTTTGTGTTTTGTTAAGCATTCGATACTGAACTCTTGTATTATCTGAATCTTTGTGATGACAACAATCAAGCGACCAGGAAAAAAATTTCTTTCTGTTCGTGGAACTAATATTTCAAGGATGATGATCCTGCTAGAAAAACAACTACTGTACAAAAGTGTATTATTTAACAGCCGGTCGCTTGGCAGCAGTGAAAATTTGATATTTGTTATTTGCAAACGCAGGAAACTCAAAATGAAGCATTATACAGTGAACAAAAGGATTAAATTCATTGAAGTTTATTACGTTTATTACGAAAGTTTGCTTTCTATTGAAGTTTTGATCTGCAGAATTCGTAGAATTTCCCAAAACGAGTTCACTCCGGACATTGGACCGAAACTATCAAAAGAAATCATTGGAACAAAAGGAAGTTCTGATCTGTTTCCGTACACAGCAGCTCTATGTCTCCAAATTCACACTGCAGATACACCAAATTCAGATTGATTTTTGAAAAATATAAAATGTGACATTGATTTTCAGCGACAAATGAATTCTATTTTCTGACGTAGCTACAATTATTTTCTCTTTTTTTCCAAGCAACCGGTTTCATTTCAAGGAATGGAAAATCATTTACAATAATTATAATAATAAAATTTAGAATAATTTATAATAATATAAATATAATAATCTATTAGTTTTAAAGCCGTCAGAACATCCTAGCTAACATTTTCAAATCCAAGGAACACGGTTATTGGTACTACAGGATCTAATTCTCCTAAGCCCATTGAGTTTGAATTTACTGAATCGATGATCAATGTTAGATCGGCATTAGGGAAACAGTTTTGGATTTTAGTGGTTGATACTGTGATCTAAGCAGAAATTAAAATATTTATTGCACCTAGGACAATGATGGTTAATTATGCTAGTCTTTATTTTCTTGCAGGCTAAAATCTCTAGCAGGAGTTGCTTCTGATATTCTGCTTTCCGACGAATGACCAGTTTGTCCATTGGTAAAGATGGATACGTTGTTTGGGGGAAAAAAAGCCAGCTTTGTTTTCTGTAGTACAACGTTAGGATGTGCTGGACTAAGAGCAACTTTTTTCGATTATTTTCCTCAGATATCATTCAAATCATTTTCAGACGTCATCCATGCCTTCCTATCTGATTTGTAGTTCCTGAGAAATCTCTTAGGAATTTCCAAATATTTTAGATTTGACTTTCGACTCCATCATGGGGCGTTGTGCATATTTCGGATTGAAATCATCCTTTTCGTCAGCAATCATACTAGCGTTCATCCAGCCCAGCTATAAGCCCGATACGTTGCAAACCATGTTCGCTCCTGGCCGCGATTCTTACGATTCAAACCGCCTTCCACCAGGGGCAAAGAGTACAAAATATTAGTATATTTACATATAATTTTACATAAATATTTTAATTTAATATCAATTGCCCTATAAATGCTTCAAGCGACGAAATGGAATGAATGGTTAAAAAATCAACACCAGACCATATGAGCCATGACCGTATCAAACCCAAAGTGTCAGGATTGGCTGCTCGATGCCCATTCCACACACTAAAAAGACGCTCTTCGTACTTCAAGAACGCAGATATTCGTACAAGTCTAATTCAACAGATTTGATCTATAAAGCAAACAAATATGTTTAACAAGGAACATACATATGGCGTATTTTCAGCTTTCCGTCTACCATGTGCATAAAGCTTGCATTGCAAACCATGTGAAGTTTCTCAGACCCCTTGAGTTATCAGAACAAAGAAGGTATAATTTGCAATTATTTGTTTTATTGATATTGAAAATATTGTTTATTGATTATTTAAGAGCAATAATAAAGCGAAACCGACTAAAGAAATTCACGATAGGATTCTTTTACAACATAGGATCGTAGAAACTTTCAGAGAGTCATTTGGATTTTTTTGTTACCGCGGTCTATTTAGCTTCACATGGTTCAAAGAAGCTTAGAAGTAGGAAGGGATAGAAATATGTAGGATAAGACAAGTGAAAGGACCAATGCGATGAATTGAAATGTAATGAATACGAGAGTGGTTCAATAAGTACCCGTGTTTGACTGCAGAGGGCATTCCCGAGGAAATTTGGTATTATCATCGTGTGCTGCCATCTATCAAATGACGATACAACAAATTTCAGACTGATTGATAGGCAGTTTGGATTTGGCAGCCATTCGAGTAAGACGTGTTTCGTGATTTTCGCTAAGATGGAAACCGAGCAGTATGGTTCGATAATTCGCTTTTTGGTTTTGGATCCAAAAAAGAGAAAATAAAAGCAAAGTTGGAAGCTGTTTATGGGGACACTTCGCCATCTATGACCACAGTTAGATATTCGTTGAACGAATCAAAAGCGGGCGAACATCCGGTTTGATGAGGACCAGGACGCCGGCAGACGAGATTACCGAGGAAATAACTCAAAAAATCTGCGACATGATTTTCGCTGATCGACGAACGAATATGCGCGAAGTCGCAGAAGTCGTTGTTGAGTCCAGCGGACTGGCAAAAAATATTTTACATAAGTTAGCGATGAAAAAATTGTCAGACGAATGGCTGCCGCGATTGTTCACGATGGACAACAAGCGGAAGCTTGTTTGTTTTTGGAGCAGTTTCAGCGGGATCTGAAAGAGATTTTGCGTCGACTTGTCACTGGATTCATCATTGCGCACCAGAAACCAAGCAACAATCAAAACAATGGATTTCTCCCAGTGGATCTGCTCTAAAGAAGGCCAAGACGGTACGATCGGTTTTGAACGGTCATGGCGACGATTTTTTGAATGCAAAGGGCATCATCCTCGTGATTTTTTTAGAAGAAGGAAGAACCATAACTAGACAATGCAACAGTGAGTGATTGGACAAAAGTGCGTTATTGGAGCTTCGACAAAAATTTTAAAGAGACATGGCCTTTGGCGAAAATGAAGATGCTGTTTCACGATGATCAATGGTTTCACCATCGTCGCCAAACTGCATGAAAGGCATTACGAATCGCTGGTCCACCTCCCGTATTCACCCGATCTGTTCTCCGCATCTTTTACTTGTTACCTAACATGCAGGAATGGTTCCCGGGAAAAAAAATTAGCTCAGAATAAGAAGTCATCGCCGGGACAGAGACGTATTATGGAGAGCTTGACCAAATTCATTTTTTTCGAGTGGTTAAAAAAAATTGAGCTCTTTCCATCTTTCTAAATATGTAAAATGAAATTGATGGCTATACAAGTGAAGGAATAGTTCGATTGATTCCAATTATTTCAACAGTATCTCATGTAATCACATGTCGAACTATTGTTCTGCATTTTGTTGAAGCTGTTAAAAATGTAAACACTAAATCAAATCACTAAATCAATTCATAACAGAAACATTCATAAACTGAAACAAACATTCATAAATTGATCGAAATGTCACCCAATCTTCTGCCAGCCAAAGAAAAAATTCGGATTTCTTTTCCCTTTCAATCAATGTTCCAACCCTCCTTCGCGAGACATCTCAATTAATCCTGTTCAAGGTATCTGCGTATCTTTCGTATTGGTGAACATCCTTGCTAAATATCTCAACCTGAAAAGAACAATGTAACAATTTAACGAAATCTGAAGAATTTCATGCTGTAGAAAGGATATTTATTTGGGATTAGATGGATATCTAAGAATTCAGCAATGCTGAATTATTGCTTTTGTGAGCTGTAAATGTATTAAAAGGACCGTCGTGAGTGTTTGTCTTACTGATTTTTCTGAATCTTTTCAAGGGCGTTGTAGGCAAAGGCATGATCTACAAACTGCAAACTAAAATTACAATAATATATATATAATAATATAGACCCTCAGATCCCAATCATGAGTCTTGAATGTCCCACATTCATATGTTTCTTCCCAGCCGTCACATCGTCCTGTACAACTTTTCACAAACAACAACTTGTAACTCCTCTTAAATTTTGCTGTTTGGAGTTCCTTTGTCCTGCAGTTCATTTGAACTGGATGATAATGTTGGATTTTATTTTTCCCTTTGCTTTATCGATGCTTCTTTGCCTGATTTTGATGCGTAATTAATAAACACTATTACCTCCTTAAAGTCAATTTGTTATATTAAATGGGCCTTTCTTTCTGTTATATGGACCCTTCTGTTCTATAATCTTCCTTCGGTAGAAACCTCATAATCGCTACTATTTCTCAGGAAGCCTCACTATCGACTCTTTCCCAAATTGTTAATGCCATTTTGCGAAATACTTACTTAGGCGCGCTTCTGTTTTGCATATGGATCTGAAAGATTTACGTGGATAGAATTTTTCAAGGAACATGATCTAGGGAGTTCGGAGAGTGAGGTAGAACACCATAATCATACTGTTATAGTTTTTGGCTTACGCTTTGACCAACATGTGCGATCTTGTGTTGTCATAATAGAGAACGACTCCTCATGGGTTCAACAATTCTCTTCAAATATTTCCACTGTGGCGACACTGAACTGATTGACTTGATTGCAAAATTTGTCAGGATTGCTCGTATCACTTTGAGGAAAGAGCCGATAGTACACGATACTTTTTCGGTCCCACTAAATGCACAAAAAGCCTTCTCTGGGTGAAGTCCAAGCTTCACAACACATGAAGGTCTATTTTCCTTAGGTCGAGTATGTTTTCGTTGCCCATTTTGATACAAAATCAAGGCCTTGTCTCGTTTACAAGGTTGATTGATTTTATGTCACTGAAGAAGCAAATCGCAGCACAAAGGCCGCAGAAAGGAGAACTCATATTACTTCATATTTATTCGCATATCCTCTCTTGCTTGAATTTTTATATACCGTTGTCTTGGGATTATAAGTGGCTCCATTTTCAGTGAGTCTTAGTTCTGAGCTTAGGTCCGTATCCGTCGCTGCTGGGTGGCCGTTGCGGTGTTCTTTTTTCAAATCGAAGTTGCAAAGGCCAACTCCTAATTTCTTCAGTCAATTGCGAAGAGCCTGAGAGTCGTGGTACTGCTCCTGTAAACGGCGCGAATCCCGGTTGCAGTGTCCTTTGAACTATTGCCTTTTTGAAATGAAGCCATCAATGCCGCTAATGCTTTCTTTGACTCTCCACATTGAATGGCGCAGAAAACCTCTAATCAAGATTTTGTCACCAACAAAAATTACTTTAAGGAGCTCTGGAACTACTAGAACCGATGTTATAAACAGCTCAGAGAAATGTCTGCATGTTTATGTGAAGAAAACCAGTTAGAATCATATAGAGTGTCACGCGGAAGAAGCTTATGAGACACGCTATTACATCAGTCTCGTATGTTTTTCACATAATTAAGGGCCTAAAAATGATCGGCATTCACAGAAAAAAAGAAAACTAGGTTCAATTAGTTGTTCACATATTTATTTTTGTGTAATATTGTTTTCTTTGACTTATCTAAGAAGCGATTAGCGCTTACCCACATTTTTCTGCTATCGACCTTATCTATTTGGTACAATTAGCAAAAGTATTTACAAGTTGTTTTTATAATTTTTCAAGAAAGGTTGTATGACTCTCATGTTTATATTTGTGTATATATATATATATTAAATACATTCCTTATAATAGAAACATTTACAATATCTATAGAATTATGAAGGATACAATATAAAAAGTAAAAAAATAGTGAACAGCAATAGCAACTAACGAAGATACATGTATATATTGAACGAATTGATAGCTTTGTTTAGCCTATGTCCCTAAATTTTAAGTATACATTCCTCAACAATGGATATTCGATACATGGCATGTTTCTCTCAGGATACCAAACTGAAGAAACAACGTTTGATAAGTTACACGTTTAAATATTCAATGATTGAAAATTAAGGCCATCATGCTATTCCACTCCGCGAAAAAGGACCGAACTTGTTTATTGTGCGTTGAATTCAAAGGCAATCTGAGCCCTTGGGATTCAACGCAAACACAAGCACAACTAAAGTTTATCTGTTAAAACTAAGGAATTATTGCTAGTCTTCCTACTAATATTGCTCGTCGAGTCGTTGAACAGATACGCAGTCGACTCCATGACCAGGGGATGACAAATTTCATACAGAGGCGCTTTCAAACTCGACTTGCGGGGCCCCGTACTAGACGAAGAACTAATACTGGGCCCAAACGAACGTCATCTCGAATCGGACATATCGCCCACATGGTCACTTTCCTCCCCTAAGGAATGGGCTGCTGCACTTGGCGATATGCTGGGGGTGCGGACTCCTGCATGTCGAATGGCG
The DNA here is from genome assembly GCA_954870665.1 of Stratiomys singularior. Taxonomy (NCBI): domain Eukaryota; kingdom Metazoa; phylum Arthropoda; class Insecta; order Diptera; family Stratiomyidae; genus Stratiomys; species Stratiomys singularior. The sequence goes on from OX940877.1 coordinate 8,382,408, forward strand.
GACATGTCCGAGTCCCGTCGCGATGTCTTCTGCGACAAACGTGGATTCGAGCAAAAGCAACGACATATGACCCGTTTAAATGCAAATCGGAAATCCTTTGAGAAGAGAGCATAAATCATCGGATTCACGGCGGAATTACAATAGCCGAGCCAGAACAGTATGGAGAACAGAAGTGGGTCAATACATTCCTCGCAGAACCCGCGGACAACGTACATGGTGAAAAATGGCAGCCAGCACAGGATAAAAAGCCCAACTATAATCGCGAGCGTTTTCGCGGCTTTCGTCTCCATTCGGAACCTTTTAACTTGCGCCTTAATGTTCCTTTTTCCCATCTTCTTGCTGGGCCTCGGCGAACTGCTTGTTTTGTTGATGTCCCCGCCCTTCGCACCGCCACCACCGCTCACCTGCAAGTATCCATCCTTGTGAGAGTGTCGAAACAGCTGTGACGCCGTCGTGTCCTTCCCGTTCGGCGACGTATAATGAACGGAGTAGAGGACACTGGTTGGCGCATTTGTTTGTGACAAATCGTGAATATTCTCAGATGAGGGATATGAAACGGAAATTTTAATTTTCTCATGTTTCCGCGTCGCAAAACGTGACAGACGGTCAGGTGAAGGAGTTCCTAACGTTGTTGTTGTGCTATGTGTGCTGCCGTTACTGTGCGGAGAATCATGCTGATTCGATGATCCCCGCCCGCGATGAATCCGCAAGGTGAGACGCTGCTCCTCGAAACGACTTCCAATTCCTTTAGATCCTGTGTGGGGAGAGAAAAATAAGGAAAAAGTCTTTTAGATGAAATCTGTTATGTTTGTTTTCGACATAGAAGGAAGTTGATAAATATATTCATATCAAGTGTTATGAAAGTGGAAAAGTTATGTAAATTTTGAATTCATGTTGTTTCAGTCACGTTGTATCATATGAAGGCGATGAATGAATATGAGAAATTTCACCACAACAATGTTTATGAGTTCAAGTTATAATCAAGGTACAACCAAGCGTGCCTTGTTTATTTATTCCTTTCAGGAATATCTCCAGTTAAATACCTGTACTATCACACTACACTGATCCAATCGGAAACTGGTAGCTTTTAAAGGACCTGATTTACGATCCAATAAGATTGAGTGGTTCCATAATGTTGATTACCTTTCAAGGACAAGTAGAAAATTTAAAAAAATTTAAAAAAGGAAGCCCTTTTAAAGGAGTATTGAAAAATACAAGAGTAAAAGTACAAGAGTGGTATTACAAATGTAGAGGATAATTTGATAAGGCAATTAATTCAAAATTTGTTTAACTTAACGAAATTATTTCTTTTAAATTTATTTATTTACTTTTTAAACTTAAAAACTTTCAATCCCATTCAAAGGACTCTCTACCGGTACTAAAACACTTTTCCAAACATTTATTCCATTGCTCAAAACATTTTTCAAATTCTTCTTCAGTGTGGCTGATAATGTCTCCGTCGTTTTTATGTTCATATTATTAATGTCAGCAAAACACTTTCCTTTCCTGGCTTTTTTCATTCAGGAAATCAAAAAGAAAGGGGTAAGGTCGGGAAAGTAAGAGGGATGGGCACCGGGGTCCTGCTATTTTTTGGTCGGAAATCGGCACACAGACAAGGCTGTGTGAACAAGTGCGAGATCGTGGCAGAGAAGCCAGTCGCATTTTTCGCCGCAAACTGTTGCACAATCATTTCAATACCTTCAGGTAGAAACCCTGGCTAGCTATCTGATCCTTGGGAAGAAAAGACGGCTCCTCTTGCTTAAAGAAAACCAGCATTGCTTAGGCGTTTGATTTCACTTGACGAGCTTTTTTCAAGAAGGTGAATTTGAAGCCTTCTACTGGCTTGATTGTTGCTTCTTTTCAGGGTCCTAACCCTGGCATCATGGTTTGTCTAACCCTGGCATCATCTTGGACAAAAAATTTCAACAGTTGGAGAACTTTTCTTTCGACCTAGTTTTTGTTCAGCAGCCAGTATTCGAAGCACGAAATCGGCAGACACCCGTTTCATCCTCAAATGTCCGCAGATTCACTGAACTAAATTGCAAGTAACTCCAGAAAGCTCCATAATTTCTTCATTCGTCTGTCGTAGATCTTCCAGGATGATTTAGCGATTTTTCATGCCAACATTTTCGTCGAGTGGACCGAGATGGATGATCAATGCGAGGTTCGTCGTCAATTGACATCACTTGAGTTTTCCCGATTGCATTATCTCCACAGACCTTTAAAAATTTCAAGAGTTTCTGTGCGAGTTATTCCGAGCAAGAAGCAAAACTTTACGGACATATGCTGTGGGCGAGAATTTGTCATTGTAAAACCGACGTGCACACAAGGCGACTGTTACTGAATAACTTACATAACCCAAACTAAACCTTCACTAGCGACGATGCTTGGCTTTCTGACGCTGGAATGGTTGCTCGCTACGCCTCTAGCGGCAAAACTCAGTATTACAAAAACTCCGGCCACTACAACATCAGTTCGGTTTCTAGTCGGTACCTCCTCGTATAGCTTAGAACAAACAAATAATTATGGGGCTCTTCCTTTCAAGATTGAACATTTTGGATTTCGTTACGAAAGCCTGTAAAAGACCTTGTGCTACCACATTAAGAATGTCTGTTTGGTCTCTTCAAGTCTCTCTTTCATTTTGAATTAAGAGGTTTAGTTCAAATCATTGACATAGCTTGTAAGTACTCAAAAATTAACAATTTAAAATGATGAATTTAATACATTCGCTTCATTTTTGAAATTTAAAGGACTTTGCAGCCGTTATGCGATCGCTCATTGTCATCCTTGGCATATCCTCATGCATGCGAACCAGCTCTAAAGTTATAGATTAATATTTCACAACTCGCCAGAACTATTCGCTCTGATGTTATCGCCAACGATCAAACTGATTTTGGAACTGATGGCACCTGAAATCGACTTAGTCACCTTCTTATGAATAAATGTATACTGAACCGCCAAAAGTACTCCTGTTCGCTGCTTCCGGTGATTCCTAAACTTTTTTTAATACTCTCCAGTATGAATATATTACAAGGTTAGACGTGGTACTGCCTGAAAACGTTAGCACGAATCCAGTCCACAAATTTCCAATGCGTACACTCAATTCGCCGAAAAGATTCTTACATAGTTCGTTACAATGCACAGGAAAACAAGCCTGAGGACGTCATGATTTAATTATTGAAGTTAAATTGGTATCCGGTGGAAGAGTAGTAGACATGATTTAAATAAGACTTTCTCTGATCAAAACTTGCTGATTTAAAATGTCAACTTGCCGACCGCGACTGATGACTTCAGGATTCCTTTAATTTCTTGTTGAAACTTCATTCGTGCGGATTGATGTTGCGGTCGTACCTAAATTGGAATTACATGGCAGTGAATATCCTGGCCAACAGTAATTTTTCAAGTTTTAATGAATTTGTGAAATTTAACAACTTGACGTCCATTATCTAGAAATACTTTCGCGCAGATATTTTTGAAAATGTTGAGTGTTCTTCTTCGTAGTAAATGAAATAAAGAAAATCCTGAATATTCCAAGGCCTTTTTCGGGCGTTTATATTTGCCGACTCTTGTATTCCTTGGAAACTTCTCCAAACGAGTCAAAAAGGATTGGACGGCAAAACGATTTTGGCATTTAAGAGTAGTTTTTGGCTGTTAGTCACAAAAAGGCTTCAAAACAAATAAACTTCCCATTCTTTCCATAAGTATAACCATCACAAATTTATGTTCATGTACTATTTTCTGTTGATCGCAAGTCATAAAATGCAGCAACATTTATAGCATCCTTAAACCCTGATGAATGCCTTGATGATACTTTAAATACGATCAGGAACATTGTAAAGCCTGTTCAAATCAAACCAATATAATTTCAATCAGTTTTCCAGCACATTTGCCATGAAACAATTGTGGAGCATTTGTTTGAATGCCTTTCCAGGCTTCCAGTAACACAATAAAATTTTATTTGAATTACCTTATCACATGAAATCTGAAGTCCTTATTTTTTCATCATCGTACAAAATCAATTTTATGACTCCGCACTGAATGTACGAATGTTGTATAAGAAAAATAAGCGTAACACGGATGCGATATTTTTGAGTGTACCATTTAAGGATATTATTATTCTTTTCAACAAATCGAAATTGTTGCGTGTGTGCTACAATGCGTTGAGAATGTATTCCTGCCTAAGCTGAATAAATTCGATGCATACAAATGTGTATTGTCCTCCTAATCATCTATTGTCCTAAATTGCGTTCTGATTCCGACATCACGATTCCATCGGGAAATCGGATAATCATAGCTTCAAGGGGGATGACTACAAGGCGTGTCGTTGAAATGATTTAAGGGTCTGAAGGAAAACATTAATTTTGGTAATTTCCTGATCCTAATTTCATCTAAGCATTTATTTATTTCCTCGATTCGTTCTTGTCGTTGACTGGTTGCTTTTGTTACGCTTACGAATGTAATGGACGGGCTTACTTCAAAGGACCTTCCGGGCATTTATTTCGACGTTATTTTCTGTTCCGGCCGTAGCAATAGCAAATATTTCACAGTTTGTGTAATAATATAAATCAGCTGTTTCATATTTTTGTTGGGATATTAACAGTATGGTGTGTTGTGTTTTCACATGTGGTATTTGTCGCACCACAACATACAATGGGAATTTTCTGGGCCAGAAGCATCCGATTTGAGAAAGTAGCTATAACGTAGTTAATGTGAGAAGCAAACGAAAAGAGAATAAAGTTAAGAATATTTTAATGATTGAATCTTTGAATGATTTTCAGTGGCACTCGATCCCTATTGTTTCGCCTTGAAACTCTTGTTCAACTCTTCTTATAAACATTTGTCCGTAATGGCGGGTATCATAAACCGATGTCCTGAGGCTACTCTGCCTCCAAACTTGAGAAATTTAATCACGAAAACGACCAGTCAGTAAATCATTTAAGAAAATCATCATAAAATCGTAAGAAACCAGCGAAAAAGGCTCTACTTAGTGATTTATAAACAGTTTTTTAAAATATTTTTGCTCTCTACAAGAGTTGAAAGTACAATTCTTGTTGATTTAATTTATTAACATTATAATTAATAAATTTTGTAGGCATTCGTGCATTCATTAATGATTTTCATAATTCTAAAGTCAAGGTTTAGATGGCAATAATGGCTACGGATTGCAACTTGCCCATAAATGATATTTTGAATGACTCACATTGATACCAAATCGGTAGCCAATCCTTCCCTCATAAAAAGCACCGTAAGTACATCCAGCACTAACACTGCGAACAAAAAATTGAGAATTATATTTGAACTGCTAGGTTTTCCCCACTGCTGCGAAAAATAAGAATACTGGTCTCAAAGGCATTGATGAAAAACGCAATAAAAATATAAATCTACTCTGCTTTTTCTATCTCTGTCTACCAGAAGCCGCCCGGGAGTGTTAATGCTGTATGTAGCTACGCTGATATGCTGCCTTAAAAAACTTAAAAATGGCTAAACTTTTCACTTCATTGGACTTCACATTATTATACAATTAAAAAACATAAAATTATCACACAAAATGCAAAAATCGCTTTATTTTCTATTTCCGTTTCCTGGCCGTCTATCAGTGGCCAGGAAATGAAATGCGGCCGTGGTTGAGTCTTCAAAGATTTACTCGCAAACCTGACGTATGAACCTTTTAGGCCGCGAGTTTTTGATGCAGATAGAATGGTCCAAGTCATAACTAGCTCCTTTTTATATGAAAATTAGCAGGTTCAAAGAGTTATTTTTAAAAATTGCGTTTAAAGAAAGCAAAACTAAATTCATCGATTGTCCTATATTGATCATTCGGCATACTAAGGTATAAAAGATGTAAGTTTAAGTGGAGTTCGGGAAAAATTTTTCTGCTGAGCACATTAAGGGGACAGGGGGCACCGAGATTAATTAAGCGAAACCGCATCGAAAAAGCTGTGAAACGCCCTAAAAAATAATGGTTTGGTCAGGCACAGCAACCTAAATTCCTCTGTACTTTGCCAAAATTATCATGGTAACAAAAAAGCACCATGATATCCCAGAAAATGCTTTTTTATCAAGTTATAATCCACTGCATTCCTAGAAATATACCAGGGGTGTTTGTTAAAATTCGCCGGTTTTACTCATAGATGTCGCTAGAGAATTGTGTACATTTTTATGATTTGGCATCTATGTCATATTTTTCTATTGACAATTATTATTATTGACAATTATTAAAAAAAATACACAAGTTACAGTGTGCCAAAATTATATCGTCATAGTTGTTTACCTCAGTTAATATGTCGAGTTTAGTTCCAAGTAAATCGCATTCGTTGCTGATCTTATTTCATCAAAAAAAAAAAACCAGTTGAATGTCATCGGTCACTGGTAGAAACTTATGGTGAACGTGCTCCAGTGATTAGAACGTGTGAGACATGGTTCCGTCAATTTAAAAGGGGAGATTTCGAATTAAGAGATAATGAACATCTTGGTGCCGCGAAAAGGTTCGAAGACGAGGAAGTGCGGGCGTTATTGGATGAAAACCCAACCCAATCACAACAAAAATTGGCACAAACACTACATGTGACCCGAGGAGCAATATGCCAAGGTTTAAAAGCCATGGAAAAGATCCAAAAGTATGGAAAATGGGTACGACACCAACTGAATGATAGACAAATGGAAAGTCGAAAAACCATTTGCGAAATGTTGCTTCAAAGGTTCAAAAGGAAATCTTTTCAGCATCGAATTGTCATGGGGGACGAAAAATGGATTTATTTTGAGAACCCGGACCGGAAAAAATAATGGCTTTCAGCTGGTGATGCCGGCCCATCGACTCCAAGGCCAAATCGCTTTGGCCGTAAATACAATGCTCTGTGTTTGGTGGGACCAGAGTGGTGCGGTGTACTTCGAGTTATTAAAACCTAGTAAGACGGTGAATACGGATCGGTGCCGACAGAAAATTATCAATCTGAATCATGCGTTGGTCGAAAAACGACCGGAATGAGATCGAAGACATGGCAAAGTTATCCTACAATATGATAACGTACCGCCTCATACCGCTAACGTCCTCAAGAACACTTTAAAAGCATTGAATTGGGAAGTATTCTCGCACCCACCGTACTCTCCAGACCTCGCCCCGTCCGACTATCACATGTTCGCATCGATGGGACACTCACTCGCTGAGCAGCGCATCGCCAATTTTGAGGAAGTGGAAAAATGGCTCGTCGAATGGTTTGCCTCGAAAAAGAAAAAGTTTTTTTGGATTGTTATCCATGATTTACCTGAACGATAGGCAAAATGTGTAGAATCGAATGGTCAATACTTTGAATAACAATTTTTTGAGATTCCCTTGAGAATTAAGTGTTTACTTTATTGAAAAAACTGGCAAACTTCAACTTAAACCCCTGGTAAATCTCCATACATTCGAAACGAAGTACTGTACGATAATGTCAGAAACGTCATAGGTTGCTTATTTTCGTCAAAACTTGCTTGACAACTCCCCAATCTGAACCCTAACAGAAAGTTATGGAAAATGCTGAAAAGAAGAATCACTACAGCAAAATCATGACAGCGACTTACTAGGATATGATCCTGTAATTAGAGAGTATGCCAGAAAGAGTTCGGGATCTAATTGCAGCAACGGTTGAAAACACTATCTTTTAGTTTATCATAAAATAAAACAAATTATATTTAAAGGAATTATAAAGAATTATAAGGAAGTAATTTGAAGAAATTATTAAGAAGGAATAAAACCTTGTTTCCCTAAACTCGCTGTTTTAAGCGAAAGGAATGGGAGTGTTGTTTTTTGTTGTCAGAACGATATTTCTTGGTGTCCTGTTTATTTTCTTGGATCATTCACAAACGCGTTTTGACAGTGTGCCGTCTTCTGTGTGTCTTCGACCTGAGATTGTCGGTCTTAAGTATCCTTATTGATAGAAAACATCAAAAAACAGGATACTATCGATAGCCCAAAGCTATAAGTGATACCCAAAGAAAGTTATGAGCAAAATAACGGCGGATCCTGATGACATATTAACGTTTTTCCACTTCCTTTAAATGAGTACTTATGAGTAAAATAACTTTAGCTTGATCGTTAGTCCAATAAAACTTTTTGAATACTAAGGCTGTCCACAAGACAAAAGAAATCATTCTGATTCTACTAGTACCCCTGTTTTCGATTCGAATTGCAATGTAAATTGTTTTATTTTAAATTTTTCTAGCGTTACCGAGTGTAAAATGATACATAGAATTGGGAAGGTTATTTATTAAGCAAGATAAGTTAATAATCAAAACGTGATCCAATCCACAATCCAGTGGCTTCAATAAATTATCAAATCAGGCAGGAGACATTGTCAATGTTAAATAATAAAGTTCTGCTTTTAAGAGAATTGTTATAATAAACTAAGCATATATTTTGGTGATTTTACTTCCTTTGCATAAAAGCTCCATTTACACACTTATGTTATTTTCATATGAATTTCATGAAATTAATTAATCTTAATAAAATTTCGTTAAATTTATATTCAAATATTGAATTTTCGTCAGGAATTTTATCAATATCAATTGATTTTTTGAGTGCATCTCTTTGAGCAGTGTATGTAATATTATCCTTACCAGAAAAGAAAGGAGTAAATCTAGCAAACTACTGAACTACCGCATATATTGTAACTTGGTTAAAAGGTGGCTTTGTCTTTTGATGTTTTTTGGTGATGCATCTGAAAATGTCATAAATACTAAAATTTGACCAAATATGGCCCAATTGTACGATTAGTTATTATACCCCGATGACGGCTTCATCATTCTGCTTTTTAGGAATTTGTTTTCTCCATCGCCAAGGAAATTCCACAACCATCTTGGATAGTAATGTTTTATAAATAATTTCACTTTGGCAGGGACACTTTATAGCATTTTATGATACACACAAGAACTGAGTTTTTGAGTATTTTTTAATCCACGATTCAGTGACTGACCCTCAGTGACAGTTGAACTACGAGCATGCTAGCTAGTCTTAACAATTTTCATGTCATTTTTTTCGGCAATTTAACACGCTTTCAACGTACATTACATCCGGAAGAAATTTCCTCAACTGTTGTTGAGCTACTCTAATGGATACAAAATTAGATCTTAACATTGTATTTCTTTTGTAGATCACTACGTCGTATTTTCATTTTGCAAGTAGAAAAAACATCTAGTAGGTACCTCTACCGAGTTTTTCCTTTTGACTGTCAAAGTGGCTGTCAAAGTGACACTTTAGGGCATACCTCCACGGTTCTAACGAATCAATCATCGGTAATTTTTGCACATTATAACTAGCACATGTTTTATATGCAACTAAAATGATGTAGCTAAAAAATAAATTACTTTTCAGCCGGTCTTATACTGAATTGACTAAGCCTATGAGATTTTCAATTCTTGTATAACGGATTGACAAGAAACTACGGTGCGAAATTTGAAAATCTCTCTAATAGTGGTCTACTTTGGCACCGAAAATGTGCTCGATTTTTTGTTTCTTTTCATTTAACTTTATTTGACGTTGAAATCGCATTGACGTTATTACAAATTTTTTAGTTTTTATGGTAATATTTATAGACTGGCCAAAATCTCACGCCTAAAATCAATACACATTTTCTCTCTAGGTTACCGGATGAGTAGTTTGAACTTCGTTTCTTATGATATAAAACATATTTATTTATATTATTTAAAATCAATTTCAAGCAAAGATGTTTTTTGTCCTTTTTTAAATATTGTTTCCTTCTTAATTTTTTGATAAATTACTGGATTTGATGATACTAGATGTGAGAATTTATGTAAGAAAATTGTCAAAAATAAGCTCAATTGATTCTTTCTGGATAAGTCGATCGTTAAACTATTTGTTTCAATTTTTGTTTTTGTTAAAAAGACCTAAAACTTGTCGTTATGTTCAGCTGGCAAGTAAAATCCTATTGATTACACTACATAAAACCATTTACTTTTATTCCAGGCTTTGTACCAAGATTTTATTACTTTTTCTCTTTGTTCCCCTTATATTTGACTCCCGACAACGACAAAAAAAACACATCTCCTGTATCCAAGACATTCTCACCGAAGTTTTGTGCATGACAAAAGACAGAAGGAGGCATACAAATGTCAGAAGCTTCAGGATAACCATAAGAAAAGATTACAGATGAGTTTGGAGGTAAAGTGGAATAACAAAATTGTTTACTCCTTTCGTCTCGAAATAAATTTGCATAGAAAATCGCATTTAGATGAGACGCATCCTATGGAGCAAAAAAGGTTGATGTTATTTATATTTGTATTGTGCGCGGGAGTTAAGTATGCGAAAATAGAGCATTGAGCACCAGTAAACTACAACAAGAGGAACCATTCTGAAATTCAATGTTATGTAATTTTAGATTGAAAGCTGTAAAGATTCAAGAGGGATGTTGATTTTTTTGTGTTTAGTGTTTTGGTTTACCTTCAGGGTTTATACATACAAACACTTTGGTGTCGATAGGATGTGATATTCAAGTTTACTCCTTGTCGCAAATAAATCCTTGTATCGAGACCCAATTATATGTTGTGCAAGAGGGTTTTGTTTTGGTTCGAAAAGCAATCGAAATAGCTGAAATTCTGAAGCTGAAAATTGTTCACTAAGGACAATTAATGTGTTCAAATAAATCAAACTGGCATGACGTTAAAATTATGCAGACATGCTGAACTCAATATAAACAAATCCATTCGCTCTGGCTTACATAATTTTTTACGACAAATCAAAGCTTGATTGCGAGGCGCATCCATCGTTTGCATCACAAGAAAAGAACAATTAGGGTCCTTTCAACGATTATATGCCAATAAACCTTTAATTAAACCGATTACTATCGGTTCCCCTTGCAGAGGAATCCCTTGCAATCTCACACTCCCTTCCTGCTGCGAAATGTCCTCAAATTACCATCGCCACATGTTGATACATATCTTTGATTTATGATGATAATTTAAAAGATATTTCGATTAGATTCAGCGTCTGCCGTTTGTGATAGGTCAACCACTAGTTAGAAAACGCCCACAGGCCTTATCTTTATCACAATCCAACCGTGCAGCGCTAGCATCTAATTATTTCAGAAATTTCCTCATAAATTATTCACCTTTCGGGCACACCTTTAATTAAGTTTATGATGGTGTGAATGGTGTACGGCGTTATATCTTACTCAGCACATGCAGCCGTACCTTAGCCGGAAGAGAAAGTTTTTCCATGAAAGGACAAAAATGATTCAGTTGTGTCTTGAGTTCAGTTTAATGGCGGGGGGCGAAACATGAATGTGACCAGGCCGAAGTCAAATGAGATATGATAAGTTTGTGGGAGTAATTGTAAGGCAAAAAGGAAACGAAATAAGGAATATTTTGCTCGCTGGTCTATCTTGAATTGATTTATGATTTAAGTTTATTAAAAAGTTCTTTTCATACATTTACCGTAGCGTTTAATTGAAATTTAACTGAGAAGGACATGGGATGGTTTCGCTTTGAGCGGAGTCCTTGTAGAAAACTACATTTGTGTTTACTTTGTTTATGAATGTTAGTAAGTTAAGGTTTAGCGTGAGAGATAAATTGTAGCATTTCAGGATAAAACATTTTCTTTTTTCTATTGCGAAATGATCCAAGTTAATAAAATTTACCCCTTTCAGTTTTATTCGAAACTAAACTATTACGATATCGCCCCATTTTTACCGAATAGATCTCGGCGCTGTTTTTCTTTTGCCGGCAAGCGAGGTGCGGCAGGCATATTATCCTCCCCCAAAACGTGTCCTTGAGAGATTTTCGCCTATCAAGCTTATGCGAGTAAGACCGAAGACATCCATTCCCACTCAAAGCCTGGCTCAGATAAACAGCATCTCCTCGATTCTGTCATTGCTTCAGGTAAAAGATCAGGAGTGCATTCCATCTTCTCTTTGTTTAGTTTTCTCCAGAATGTTCTTAATCATCGAGAACGTTGTTTTCCCTCCCTGGTGACCGCTGTCTTTGACTAGGCTCAACACAAAGGAAGGCGAAGGAGGGCACCATCGATGTAGAGACTGTTTGATGGCACGGCACTCATTAGAGACCATCTGCTTGATAAATAGAGTCTTGTCGTTTCGAGTTGGGTCTATTTCAATCTAGATAGTTTTAATGTTCCTATGTAAAATATTTCTGAAAAATAAAAGAAAGTAAATAAAACGAAGATTTTTGAAACAATCGCTGGGGAAGACCGAACGAGAGCGGTCGAAAAACGATTACGGAAACCATAAATAGATCACGCAAATCTTAAAGGAAGGACTTTCTTTTGATTTTGAAATTGTTGTGTGAATCTCAAATCAAAATTTGGATTGTTGCTGATGGTACTTTACTTGATATTTCAATTCAGCTATTTTGACCCGCTGAAATTGATCTTATTTGTTCGCTTGTTCTTTGATTCTCTTTCGTATATGTGTCCAGGCAGCGCTAACATCGCTGCCTTTTATTTTTTCTTTCTCAGCTGTCGTTCCAGCGCCTGCCTACAATGTGGCTCTAGCTGAAAAGCCACTCAACTAGAGATAATATTCTGTAACGCTGGTTTTCAACCAAAGAGGAAGCGCAGATTATCATTTCTGTGACGATGGTTGTGAAAACGAATTTCAGCGCCAGTTTCCTTATCTGTTTCTTCACCGTTGGTGTAGACTATGATTTTACTCTTTGCCGTCGTGAATTCCTGGGAAGTTTTCTACTTTTAACAAGTATGTTCCTCAAAGGAATCTTCTTTCTTTTCATTTTACTTCTTTCTTCTTCCTTTTCTTTGCTTTTTTCTTCCGACTTCATGGAGGCGTTCCCTTCGTCCCTAGATCTAAGGATTTGCGGGAAGCTCACTCGAGAATAATAGGTCAGCCCTTTCGAGACTTTGCGTCTCGCTAGCAGGACCACATCGCTAATATTGGAGTCCATCATGTCCCATGTTAGCAGGCAATTCAAGTATACTTTTAAATTATCCACCCAAAGGGACAGGGTCCACTAACCACTCGCATTGATAATTAAGGATGTCCCTACTTAATGTTTTCGAAGAAAATATTTTAAATAGTTTCTCGTATGTAAACAAATTTTCGTTATTCCGGATTAGTTTTTCAAGCCATTTCTCTTCGTTCGAGATGTGTCATGCGCCAAATATCAAGCGAACATTTCGCTTGAACATTTAGAAACATTTCGAAAAGTAGGCAAGCCATTATTAAGCCAAATGGTGGCAAATTTGTCGGACCATTCGATGATAACTGAGAAATTCAACCAGAAGACAAATCATAGACATCCTAAAACTTTGAAGTTTCACGTTTTGATGGAAGTGATGGGAATGCTTTCAACGACTTTTCAGGTGATCTCAAAATATTCTTTTCAAAAGAAATCACTTCCAAAATTAAAATAAGTAAAATATTCAGTAAAGAAATGTGCATACATTATTAAAACCTATATTTTCCATAAAAACAATTTCAAACGACCAGAAATGTTTCAATACAACATTTCAAAAATTAATCCACTTAAATCTTACTTATATATTTACTATGATATTCTCTACTCTGCAATGCTATTTACGATTTAGCACAGTAAAATGTTAACATTTGTTGTCCTTTTAATTGTCACGTAAACTTCAACGTCATCAATTGTTGGTTTTTTGTTGTTTCAATTCAAAACGCATCTACCGTATTTTTTTTCCTTTTGTTTTATCTTAAGCATTGGCTTCTTACACATTATTTAAATATTTGATTTGAAGGCAACTTAAGCATTTCTTTTGTCACTCCTGACATTTTGTTTCACTTTAGTCTTATTCTGATTTTTAGTGAGCGGCGAAGGAGGCAATAGTTGCCAGTCGAAATCATCAGTCTCATGTTGATTACACTCGGAAATAGTCTGATGAAAATTAATTGGAACCAAACAGGCTCTGGCCGCAACCATTTGAAAGTTTTCGGCGGCACGAAATGCTGACCGACTGCAGACACAACGGAAAAGGATACGCTTAAATGCTATCCGAAATTCGTTTGAGAACAACGCGTATATGAATGGATTGATCGCTGAGTTGCAATAGCCGAGCCAAAATAGGATGGAAAACAAAAGTGGTTGGATGCAGTCCTCGCAGAATGCCCGAACTAAGTACATGCTGAAGAATGGAAGCCAACATATGATAAAACCTCCAACTATGATGGCAAGCGTTTTTGCAGCCTTTGTCTCCATACGAAAGCGTCGAACTTGAAATTTAGGTCCCCGCTTACTGGATCCTGTCTTTTTTATTTTAGGTGATACCAAAAGAGTCGATTGTGCGTTAGCCGTAGGCTCTTCGTTTAGCGTCAACGAGGAGGACGCATGTTCATTTGGTCGGGGCGAACGTACAAAAGGATACGTTAAAATAATCGAGCTATCATCTTTTTGTTGTTTCAGTTTGCAGAACATTGCGCTCCCAGACATGGTTCTATTTGCAAACTTCCGATTCATGTTGCTCTCTCTGAGACTCCCTCCAACCGTGGTTGAATCAGTCGCTATAGAATCTGTTTTGCCTGTTGACTTTTCACTCTTGCTAGAACGGCCTCGATGTATTCGTAAGGTAAAAGTTGTTTCATCCAACGGATGTGAAACAGTTCCTTTGCACCCTGAAAAAGAGAATACCTTAGGTAACGTGAAACAGCGCATTCTCGGCGCCGACTTTGACTTTGCACATTGTTTTTTTTTTTTTTTTGTTGACCATCCACCAGCCTAGGAGAATTTCAAAATTATTTAACCAAGTCGACGCCGAAGAGCGTGCAGCGGAATAATATTTCCTAATGATTTTTTCTAATGCGACACTAAAAAATACAGGAACGATTTACTTAACTTTTCTCATCCTTTCGTACACGGTTCGGTATGTGTTTTCGGCCGTACACAATGGGTTTTTTATTATGTTTCACTAAACACTATATTCCAGGCTTTTAAACATTCCACACTAGATACGTAAAATGGAATTCAATTCCTAATATAGTTCTTAAAAACGGGACAAATGCATAAATTAAGGTTAAAATTCATTTTAAAACTGGACAAACAAAAGGACGTAAGTCTTATACATTTCATAAATAGATTTGAATGCACCATCAACACCATGCTTCACAAACACTACTTTACGAACTCGAAAACGGGCTTGACTTAAATTTTGACGAGTTTTCTGATTTGACTGGAATGAAAGGGAATGATTGAAAAACTACTGTACAATTTTAATAGAAAGGAGATTGAATGAAAAGTACACAAAAAATGCGAGAAGAGCTCATCGAGCCCTTGGAAGGAAATGTTAGATATATTATATACAAGAATTTTCAGTTGTCTTACATGCTAATAAAAATAGATCGAAAAAAATAGTGTTAAATTTTTTCAAAAAAGATGCAGTAGTCGATCTTAATAAGGCAATAATAAAATTTTTGATAGAAGATGTTTTATGATTTAAAGATAATAACACGTAATTGATGTAACTGGTTGACAGGATTATGATTTTCCCATCAGGAGATGAGGAGCGATCCACAGTTTTTATATGGCATAATGTTCCCGAACCCTAAGCGGAAATTGTACGTTGATAGTACCCAAAAGGAAACGAACTATAATTGTGGCGAGCCAAGTTTTTGCAGTGCCACTTTCTGCAACTAGGGGCGTAAAGAGCCACCATTTCATTGGTCAGTAGGTCAAGTGTCGGCACTGAAGAAGGGTCTGTTCGGTTCGTATGAATATTTTAGTGACAGTTGTTTCATGTGCTCGTCGTTTTTGCAATGGCTGATTCTTACAGAAAGCATGCGTCCCTAAATTCATGCTTCTTGCTCAAATAAACTAGCACAGTAGCTCTTGAAAAGTCAAAAATAGTGCCTACAAAAACGATGCTATTGGGAAAACTCAAGTGTTTGAGTGCTTTTCCTGGAAGCAAATGTCAATAACCACCAAATCTCACTCTGCCCGTCCTTCCACGAACCGAACTTACGAAAATGTTGACCTCTGAATAAATTGTGGAGCTGCCATGAGTCACATGGAGCTCACTCCAGCGAATTTAAATGGAAGATTTGAGGATGACAGGGGTGTCTGCCAAATTTATGTCTGAACTGCTGGTTCTGAACAAAAACAAACTCTCGTTGAAGCAAATTTTGCATTGAAAGAAGAGTTTCGAAATGATACAATACAGATGACGTATCATGATGTTGCGATTACGATTACTCTGAAACGAAGACACAATCAAGTCAGTGTATGACTTGAAGTTCGCTATGTCCCAAAAAAAGCTCATCAAGTGGAAATCAAACGTCGAAGCAATGCTGACTTGTTTTTTTTTTGTCAAGCGAGAGCCGACGTGTATTAAGAGTTTCTTCCATTGAGTAAGACAGTTAACCCGCGTTCCACCTAGGAGTGGCAACGGCAGTCAGTTGACTGATTTTGTAATACGATGATGTTTCTACTCGCACAGCTCTGTCTGTTCCCCAATTTTAGACCAAAAGTGGAATAAAAACGATTCTCTATCCCTCTTGCTCACTTGAACTTGCCCCTATAGCGTTTATTTTATTTCGCGGAAGATCATTTTCGAAAACTGATTTGACAGCAAATACGTCAGTCAGAAAATATTTTGGGTAGTAACCTGAACGAATAGTAAAGGGGCCACCAAGACTAACTTCATCATAAACGTACCAATTGGGTATACAAGGATAAACACTGCGGGCTAAACAGATAATTTGACAACTTTTATGACGAGATTCAAAGAAGGAAGAATTAAGAAAAGACTAAATTTAGAAGAGAGAAGACACAGAAGGGCTTTTTACATCCTGAACTTAGAATAATGATCAAAATAATGCCTTAGAAATACCTACTTACAGGTTACAAAAATAATTATTAAAATTCTAGTAGTATGAAAAGTTTAATTGTGTTTTCTATGAAACTATGTACTGGACCAATTTTCATAGCTTTGCGCAAATCTTATCCTTTTTATACAAGTATCACGGGAGTCATTTCAAGTTTTTTTCGGAAAACCTATATTAAACGATTAAAGCATCAGGAAATAAATACTTTTATTGTTTGTTTTAAGACAAAGGGATTATATCCTGATGGAATTCTCACTCTCGTTGTTATGAATGCTTGGATTTGTCGAATCCATTGAAACGCGCCTTGTGAAAGACAAGCGGTTGTTGTGAACCACAAGAGCTCAAAAATGTAATTTTATTTATATTTTCAGGATGTATGTGTATAATGGTATTCAAAGGAAATTGTGTATCAGAAAACTTTCAGAAAATATAAAAAAAGTTCTTATAAAAAACAGAAAATTCAGTTTTTGTATCAGAAAACAAAAACTTAAGATTATCAGAAAATAATCATTTCATTGACAGGATTTAAAAACTGTTTTCGGATAATTTTAATTTCTTGATAAGAATGTCCCTTGAAAGGACTCCACCACACTTAAAACGATTCGCCGAAATACCTACTCTCTTACTAACTCAGTTTTATGACTTCTTCTTTTCGTCCTTCATGATTCGTATATAAAAACTTCCTCACGTACTCTTGATAAATTATTAGCTAGCCAAATCTCAGCGCCTACATGTGTTTATACTTATATGAAATTACATTTATCAAAACCATATGCAACAAGTGTGTACATTGACAAATTTTTTGTTGGAAGCAAGATGCAATGGCATGAGTTTACAAGAATTTCTACTTTATTTATATCCCTGAAGTCAAAGATCTTTACAATTATGGCTTAAAACGTATTGCTCCTTCGTCCGAAAGCCGATTTATTTGTTATTATGGCCCACTTTGGTCCAAGCGGGGAGTAATTTTAGCATAAAAAACTATAAATCTGGAACTCCACCGCAATTATAATTAACCGTCTGTAATACTTCTTACCATGATGACCTCTTGTTGGTCATTAATTGAAATAATTACCTGTCTTTTGTATGAAATCAATGCAAATTGGAGCAGATTTAATCAGCTTAACTTAATATTGTCAAAATATTGTCATCGAAACAATCAATTAAAAAACGGCCTTGCATTCGCTGCTTTCTGACTCAATGTGCCTTTATCTCAATGTGAAATTAAATTGTTAAACTTCCGGGTTTTATTGATCTTAAAATATTTTCCGAATAAAAATTACTTTCTTACAGAGGAAAAACCAAAGCCTAACAGAGCTCACTTTTCCATGAACGATTTACTTAGTAGAAAAGCTTTGGACTTGATGCTTTGATCACGTGTAAAATTCCTTTTATCTTCTTGCTCACATGTCAACTTAATGAAAAATGTAATATCCCTTATAACAAACCAACACATGTACAATATTTGCACGAGTAACATTCCTTCAGGCAAATCAAACGTCATATCCTTTGTCCTAACAAAAAACCCCAAATAATTCACAACGGATTAGAGATAGCAATGAAAAATTTGTGTTTTTTTTTTTATTCTTTTCATTTTTGTACGCGGCCTTCGCATTTCTTCTTTTATCTACTCGCCACTACAGACCAAATTTTCGGCATTTTCAATTTCGAGAGATACTGGCCTCGACAAATCCTCCCGGGGGAGCGATTTTTCTTTTCGTATGTAGAGACATTTGTACGAAGTTCAGATATCTAGGAATGTGTTTCTTCTTCTTTCGAGATCCTGTCGTGCTTCGGTCCGAAATGGATATTGGTTGGTGATTGGACTCGAACTAATTTGAAGATTTGGATGAGCAAGTGAAATGGATACGAGCAGGCTGACTTAAAGGATGATATCAGTTTAAAGTGATGTACAAAACAGGCACTGTGAAAATTAAGGAAAAGGACGTCAATGATATCGGGGATAAGAAAAGATTAATGGCGCTCGGCAGAATGGACTATCGGAAAACTTGAGATAGCTGCACGTCTAGAGTTGTATGTTAAGTTTTGAGTACCATCTTAACGAGTGCCTTTTTTTGCAAGTGTTTTGCAGGCTTTCTATTTATTTTTCCGTACCAAGTACTACTATATTCGTTTATCGAGTAAGGCTGACTTTATAGTGCTCTATTAGCGAGGATTATTATGCCAAATGGATGTGTAACAGATAAATCTGTTGATTGGACGTAGATTCACGAATCCAGATACTAGATAGCACCTGATGCGAAAGTTCAAGAAGCTCCGAAACCAATATAACCAGTATACAAGGACTTGTCTCGGCGAGAATTGCTTGATAGCAAGGGTAGTAATACCCAGGAGAATAACGAAGGCTACAATACGTTTTAATTCACAGTGGTCTCGAAACTATTCAATTTTTCAATTATTTTGGTACGTCAACATTCAATGATGGCTAATTATCTTTAACGAAAATTAATGTGATGGGAGCGATAATCAGACCTGCAGCAAGAGATTGTGCCATTGGCAAAGGTTAAACAAAGCAAAGAGTAGAGGACAGAGGGACAGACAGGAGACATATTATGCAAAAGATGAAGATGACTTGAATGGGGCTGGAAAAAAGTAGACAGGCTATACGTATGATTTTCCGGTATTGAAACCAATAAAATCAATAATTTTGACTTAAGCCGTGTTTTCTCAAAACTACTTTTATAAAATTTCCTGCAGTTGTAACTAGAAGATAAATAGCCTGATCGCTATGATGTTGTTTCCTGATTGGTTTACTTAAAACCAATGACACCGACAGTCATTCAGTTGTAACCATCATAACAAAAAACATCCATTTCTTTAGCAAAATTGGGTCCTTTTTCCAAAACTCTGTTGATTTGGTAAGTTTCAATTTTTTTACAACCGTGCCTCATTGAATAGGTATTCTTGTTTAATAAACTTTTTTTTCTATGTCCCTCGAAATTAAGACTGGAATCACTGCAGCAATGTTGGACCTTTTTTAATGACATGGGAAATAGCGAAATAACTCGCTGAGAATAAGATTTTTTTGATGTATATTTGTATTTATGTATGGATATTTGAAAATTTCAATGTATATTTATTATTTTCGCTTAATTTTTTGTTATAATTGCCCTCAAAATTGTAGAACATTTCATGCAATAGTTTTCTTAAAAGGAATTCTCAACATTCAAGTTTTTTAAGGCGGTTAGACTCAAGTAATATCCCACGGAACACAGGCTTAATTTAAATTAAAACCAAGTGTTTTTGCACATTTAAATTTTATTTAAATAAAAGATAATTCAGTTTTTCCAGCACTACTGGATATGACATTAATTTCTAAAATTATATTATCCTGTTATTCATTGTATGTTTTCCAATTCTATTGCTTGCTATAAATTTAAAATAAAAATTTTAAGTTGACTTTTTGTGCAAGACTACCGGCAAATCCTAATGTTGTATTTTCCTTAATTTTCGGTGAAATTTTTTAGAGTTGAAATAAATTCCTTGCAGTTTTAGTTCATTTGATTGCGTGTCCAATTTGATTTTCAATATGAAATTGATATTGAAATAATCTGTGCAACGACGAATACCATTTGGATACCTTTTCCATGAACAGTCAATTAATAACGAATATACAAGTGAATTCGAGTAGACATATGAGAAGATTGTCAAAAAAATCACGTGACATGCTATGATTTTGTAGGTTTCCAGGCTAGGTTGACTATGTAAAAAAGTATTCCTGGAATCATCCATTCACGACAGGCTCTCTAAATGCGGGAGTAGCATCGATAACCTTGTGGGAAATAATCGTAAAACCAATATCATAAGTCCTTTTTGTTTCCGCATATAGCACACTGCTACGGAATTTCATTAAATCCCCATCAATAATATCCTTGATGTTGAATCATAACCAATGTTTACTTTGATTTCTGCCCTCGATTATTTCCCAAATGAATACACAAATTTTTGTTACATTAGAATACTTAAATCGGATCAGGACTACTTAAGGAACAGAATAACTTTAACCAAATGCAAAAATACTAAATTTTTGCTTCAAGTGGACGAATCGTCTTATAACATGGGTGACAAACACATTTGCGGGGTGGACGGGGTCATTCGTTATAAATGTTTGGGGGTTTTCTCATAACATATTAATACAAATACGTAAATACAGTTGCAAAAGTAGCATGAGGAACCAGAAGAAGGAACAGTAAGAAAGGTATGTATGTATGAATAGTATTCTAAAGACCAATGCAAAACTTACCCTTGGTCGTCTTGAATCCTTGATTAATGGCACGTGTCGTCCTGACAGCTGCTCTATAGATGCGCCAATAGAAGAATAGCATAACAAACATGGGAATATAAAAGGATCCGAGTGCTGAATAAAGTACATATCCCCGATCATTTGTCAACTCACATTTCCATGGACACGGTTCCGGTGTCGTCAGCTCTATTGGCGGTTCAGATGTCGCAAAATATAATGTCACATTGCCACGACTATAATGCATGTCATTCGTGTCTGGCTGAAAATTTATCATAGATGAATAAAAACATAATAAAAGAAATGGACAAGTGAATGGTATGAAAGACTTAATATGAGAATATTACTAGGAAGAGTCGTGTAATAAATGTATTTCGCAAACAATATGATTATTTAAGTCGGATATATATTGAATAGAGCACGAGTTGCCGAAGTTATTGAGAAATTTTGCTGGATTTATTTGTGTTTGGGTCTTAAATTTGGGTCCTAGTATAACTTGAATACTTTATAAGTAGCTCTTGATTATCTTTATGACCTTTTTTATGTTTCAGATTTATAATTCCCTATTTAAATTTAGTACAAACAAAATATTCTACCATGAAAACTGTTACTAAATAACGAAGATAATATCAAGACTTTTGTTTTCAAAAGTGGTTTGATGTAATGGTATGCATGCAACGTAAAACATGCAAATAAAACAGTATTATTTCTTCCAAAATAACGCATAAAGAAGTAAAAGGTAGAAGGCATAAAGGATTATGGTGTTTATTACCTTATTAGCACAATTAAGTGTGTTTTCTCAACAAATATTACTTGAACTCAAGGAGCGTGTTACAAGCTCTATTGTCATGACAGATTATTGGCCTTATATGCGGCCTTATATGGTCTTTTATGATGTATTTGAATAAAAATACAAGCATTCTACAGCGCTGAATCTTACGCATCACTCCCATTTTTATTTTATAAATCATATAACTGAAGATAGTCGGTCAGCTTTATTGAATACTGAAAAGCAAGGATTTCATAGAATTTCGTTATAAAGATCTTGAGATAGGAACTCTCTTAAAACCCTCTTATCGAAAATAAGGCGAAGTTATGTCGTTGGCTTCATTTTTTTTTTGAATTTGACAAAATTCATCACCTATTTTTTTCCTGTTATCAACTTCTTACCTTTGCCCAAATCGCAGATTATCATTGACGTGCATTTGCATAGTCTTATCAAAATTTGCAAAAACCAACTCCGATGCTTCTGGAGCAGTGAAAATGAGACCACATACCTGGATTGAACTGTGCCAGTTAATGTCAGTTTACAAAAACTTAGCCCGATCGAAGGTTTATCTGGTCCGTGTATGTATTAAAGAGGCTTTTGGCAGGATAATGACATCCCGTATTTCTAGGGATGTTTCAAAACTGACGAAAATATGTCAGTTGTGGCTTGAAGACCTAAGAGAGAATGAGAACATTAAGCTAGCTTGCAGCTGGTAAGCTGGAGTCAGCCTTTAGACGTAGATTGCTGCTTCATGATCAATGACGTATATGCATCTTAGTTTTTCTTATGCTAAATATACCCATTGTTCGTAATTGCCTTCAAAATGTTGTAAGAAGCACAATTGTTCCATACTCTACCCTTCTTTTGATTAACGCTACAGCTACTGACTCGCTTCTTCAGTGCCATTGTTTCGTCAAATCAAAACAAGAACAAGGAAAAACGAACTGAACAAGGGAGTTATTATACGTCAAGATTCCGCTAGTATAGCCAAAAATCAAGGTGTAAATCTTAGTTATAAATAAAAATTATTTGACAGGAAGAACTAACAAACAATATCCATTATATTTTGCAGTAAGACGAGCCGCTCACATAGTTTTTGGAGTCATTTTCTGAAAATAACTCAGAACAACTTTTCCTTTCGATCTGAGTCGTCTTTATACTGCAAACTTGACCAGTCATTGAAATTTCAAAGTTTAGACTCACCCGAAATTCGAACAGGGCTTTATTGAAAAGGTGAGGAGACTGAAGTCTTGTTTCTTATTTCTTTATTCATCAAAGAAATATGAACGTGCATTATCATGGTGTAGAAGACAGTCAGCGTTCGCTGAAAATTGTCAACATTTTCAGCTTACTGACACACGGAATGATTCCAGAACTTTTAGGTAACACTATTCTCGAAAAACTTTCGTAGAACAGTCCTTGTTAGTTTTGCACATGCGTTCCTATCGACTCTCATGAAGTGTTAACGCATAGTCCATGATGCATCAATGGGCGACATAATCCTAGTTGGTTGTGCATATTTTTGTTGCGTTTGGTAGTCTTGATCAGATGAAATCCTTTTTCTGAGCTACGCTTATAAACAATATACAACAGTTTCAAAAGAGCTCTTTTTGACATTAGTTTCTGGGCACGATCGAAACTTTCTGTCCAGTGATACTAAGCCCGACCAATGTAAACAATCCAATATAAATAAATATACGCTGCCTCCGACCATTTTTATCTGGTCTTGATGATTGCATCAACTGATGTGTTAATCATGGCTCATTAATAACGCTGTTACCGAACAGAAGCTACTTGGTATTTTCCTCTCACCTGCATTCGCCATAACCAGTTAGGACACACACCTATGATCCCGATGGAGATTTCGGTTCTCTTAAAGTTTTTTGTAATTTAAATGTCATGATTGACAACTGGGTATCCATAATTAGTGACCCCAATGAGATTTCCTGGTGAACTCCAATTTTCTGGATGTATTCGATATGTTAGAAAAACTTGTTGGAATAAGGGCATAACGAAGAAGGCAGAGACAGATGCTCATTAGCATTCTCTTATATAAACAGAAATTAAATATTTAAATTATTATATTTATTCATTCAAACAAAATAACTCACATATACTTTTAATGAATGATTTAAATGAATTCCAAACCACCTAACCATTTTCTTACCAACGTTGTTAACTTTCGAAGCTCTCTATTTTACAAAGCTCGCCCTATTCGCAAAATGTCATATTATTATTTTGCGTGAATACGCTATGCCTTGCACTAAGATTCGATCAATAGGCGAACTGTGACGGAGCTAAATAAAAAAAATGCGAAAAAAGGTTAGTGGTCAATACGGCCTGCAGGGAGTTCCCTGGACTATCACTTCAACTAAAATGACTTACTGAAAGGATTAGTCGATAATCAAAATATATGATTTTTGTGGATAAAAGGAGTTATATCTTAGAAATTTCCGGTTGATCTCTTGCGGCGGCTTATGAATTTGCCGTGTTGCTAATGGGACTAAATACTTTAGGGCATTTCCTAAACTACAATACGAGTTCCGAAGCAACACTTTATCAGTAACAATTCAATTTCATGCGGCATTAACTTGGTTCAAAATTAAACTTAAATTTATCAGTTATAGCTTTAAGTTAGTTAGAGTGCATACCACGCAGTAATAACACCATTCGCTATAATATATTTGTTTTTCGGTCCACATGCTTGTTTTTTATGTAGACATTCATTCATTACTTTCATAACTATGCACATAAACTTTCCACTAACTTTTCCTCCATGAATCATAACTGCGATGCGGCTGCAACTTTATTCTATTTAATATGCATTAGGACTATGAGCGCTTTGAAAAGTTCATGTTCGGGATAAAATCGTCCCCCGGTCCACCCACAACAAATTATTCAGTCGTACATTAAACAGAATTGAACAATATTCCACGCATCAAATTTAATACATTTAATATTTTGGTGCAGTTTGTATTGGGCATTAATTAGTTTAATATTAAAAGGTTTAGTTTCTTGCCGATCAATTGCGCACTAGTGAAACAGGATAATATTCAGCTCTTTTGCAGGGAATTAATGATCCCGGATAAGTTTAACACAATATTTTTCAGAAATCAGAACATGCCGTGTACGCTCAGGAAAATGTTTTTAGAATCACGACATCTGTACCATTCAAGGATATTTACCACGTACATGGAGTTCGACACTAGCATGATCACATAAATAATAGGAAAGTTTTACCGCACGTTTGGCTCGAGTTACTATGGTAAGAAAATGTCTAAATTGATGATATCCACATCCTTCCGTACCCTGCCAGCCCTATCCATGTATTAATGCACTTGCTCCCATACATCAATTCAATTTGCTACGTACAAACCTTTTGATCCTTCCATCCGACTAATGGCGGAAAACATATTACGAAGGATAAAACCCATATACCGGCAATCAGCGATTTGGCCTTTTTAGTCGACATGATGCTAGGATATGTGACTGGCCTGGTGACAGCTACATATCGATCCAGCGAAATGGCGCATAAATTCAGAATAGATGCGGTGCACATCCACACATCCACAGCTAACCATACACGGCACCACACGTCTCCAAAGATCCAAACCTGGAAATATGCAGAAAAGAAGAAAAATAAAGGTTACATGTCGGGAGAAATATCGATAATGGAGACAATAAATCAAATTACATTTATTTTAAGAGCAGGCAAAAACGTGATCGAAAGGATAAGTGGAAATTATTGTAAATGGAAGGTTGGGTAAAGAGTTTAGAATTTGAAAATTTAACTGTTGATATTTGAGTCAGTTTTTCCTCTTTTTCACAGTCCATCTGATACGTGAAACTGCAATTCGGTCAAGGATATATTTGCAATGTTCATACCTCTATAGTGGAGGTGGCAAATTATACCGAATATATGAAAGAATTTTCAACAATTCAAGGAAACCTTCCTCTATTTGAATTCAGAATTTCATTCAGAAGATAACTACAATCTTGCAATTACAACAGACTGAAATCTCGCACGCAAGACTACAAGTACCCGTACCTGGTATGATAATCTGTGGCGCAACAGCCACTTTTATTGAAAGTTAACTTCAAGGGATAAAGTATATTCGCATCTTCTTAATAAGGCTTACCAGAAGGTAATGTGGTCGGAATTGTGGCCAGCCTTGGCCGTTACCTTGATATATTACTCATTACACGTGTGAGAAGCGTTAAAAAGGGGGTTTGTATCGTAGACATTCCGTTGAAAATCTACATAGAATTATGGGAATAGACGATGGAAGCCATCATGTGAGTGAGCAGTTTTATCATCACTCAGTTCGTGTTTTACAACTGTGTAGGCCTGATCTCTTTTATCCGGGTTAGATTAAGGTAATAACTGACTATTTCAATGCCACATAAGTTGTTGAAAAAAACTTAAGGCTGTCAGTTTACAAATCGGTCCTGATTCGCAACAACATCCACACATGTCTGACACGAACAATAACCACTGTTAAAAAGTAAATCACGTGCATTAATTTTCAATGCCAAGGATATTACTCGTTGGCATGCAGACCTTCCCGACGAATTGCAAAGCTGAGATTAAGACCCAAGGTAATTATGTTTTTTGTGTTTGATAGGAAAGCAAGACTATAATCTACTATGAGCTCGAACTCTCCGATTGGACACTCAATCTGGCTCCTTGCTGTGCAAAATGAGGTTGGTTCAAGCTGATTATCAGGAGCAAGTAGACCGAACACGTCAAAAAAGAAAGAACCGTGTTCGATGAAATAACACAAGGCAAACAAGGGCTACAGTGCCTCGCCAGTGGTTCACAAGAATAAGAAGGTGGGAGAGTCAGAAGTTCTTTGCATCCACCATAGACCTTGACGCTTGAAGCGTTTATGGTTTTCTTGCCTATGCAGAATTCAATTTCCAGTGAAACGTTGTTTATAAAATTGGTTTGAGAATGGAGGTTGCTGTAGTTATTATTAGTCGGAGGAAAAAGCTCTCTGTAAGGCAGTTCATGCGCTTCAAAAATAAATCCTGTTTTTGACATGGGAGAACGAACCAAAAATGTCAACGTGAACACATAGAACCACTCCCGATCAACCAATTTTTATTGGGTCCTTATAAGCTTTACCTTGCTTTGCAGAATGTGATGCATTTTCAACATCAAAATTGCTGGATCAAAACATGGCAAGCAAGTCGTGCCACGTCTATACGTCTTTTCCATACAAATCGGATACTATTTGCTGTTTTGAAGATAGTTTACTTTTTCTTCAACCTGCTGATCAGCTGTCGAAATTTCTTAAAATTAGACGTTCGTTAGACATACGCGGTTTGCCTAAAAGTATCAAGTCTACTTTGATCTCTCCGCATTGGTGTTATTCTCAATAATCTGGTGAGTTACAGTTTATAAAGTTGTCTCCATTTGGTTGAACAACATACTCCCATCTGTAATTTCACTAACTGAAGCAGTCCTGCACGACCGTTTTCGCAATCGCCTTCATCGAACTAGTTTCAACCGTCTCTTTGTCATCAAATCAATGTCCTTAAAACGGACTTTTCAAGCTAGTGCTTACAAGGTACTTTGTCAGTAACATACAGAAGCTGACGAAGCTGTTGCGGTTTGATACTTTGTCAAATGTTGCTGCATCAATTTCGATGAATTCGCTGGCACATTATCATGGTAAAGAAACCAACTGCCACTTGAGAAAAATTGTGCACGTTTTATTTTTAATGAATCTTGTAATCTTTTCAATGTACCAACGTCGCATTTTGATTTTGATTTTGATTCTACTTTGACGTGATTTTTTGACTTAAAAAGCGATTTGAAAACGTTCCACTCTGAAGACTGCTGCTTTGTTTTTATTTTATAGTCAGAGCCATGATTTATCACCAGTAATAATATTTTTGAATCTTGTTTTTGTCCCGAACGATCACAAAGCGAAGATGAGATTAGTTTACAGTTAGCAATTACGAGGTGAAATCCGGACAAACACCTGTCACTCCCAAGTACTTGATAAAGGTTTTCCAAACAGTAGTTTTGGGTATTTCAAGGCCACTCTCTAGCTCACGCAGTCAATTGCTGATATCTTTCAGTCGCAAATCACACACGTTCGATGTTTTATGATGTTGTTGCGTTCGAAGACTGGCCAGAACGGGAGTCACTGGCAAAGGAAGTGCGGACATTGTTTAACCACTTGTTTTTTATTATTCTTGTGCTCATACACTCCTTCCCAAATGTCTCATTCACCATATCAATTGTTTCGATCTGATCTTTTCGCAATTAAAGCAAAACTTGATGCAAAATCGTTGATCTACTTTTTCTGTCATTTCAAGAAATAAGAAAATCGGACAAAGACGAACAAGTCTTTGTTAACAAATGAATGCTGCGTGCGAAATAGTGCGAAAGGCGTCTTCAGAAAAACTACACAATCACGAGACTTCCTGAAAAGTTGAAGTTTTTAACGATACGCAGTAGAAAGGACTCGAACGGTTCGTCAATTGATTTGATTTTTAATCTGTCGTTATTCTAATCCAAACATTTAAACTAGAAGTAACGACTTCGCGCTTATGTTACGTTTTTCCCAGATATCTTGCAAATTTTTCGATTTGTCTCTGTTTCAGTATGCTTCAGGTCAAACTTGTGTGGTGCAAGAAAGCTTTTTTCGCTTCCGTCTTTATTTTGCTGTATTTAGTTGGAAATGCACGTACGCACATAAATAATGATTTCTTTTCGCAGCCACGATAAAAAAGGTGCTCAGTATGCAGGTTGCTGTCGAATGGAATCAAGGATTGTACACCCAGAAACGTCCGAATGGAATCCCGAAAACATGTTCATTCGATGCCCAACTAAAGCAACATTTTTCTCCCTTTTTCAAAATATTAAATAGATATGAATGTATAAACCATGGATAGCAAAAAATGTTTAAAATTTATTTAGCAATAGAATTTATTCTCTCGTTTGTTTCGCTTTCTTTTAATCTAATAAATTAGTAGTTGCAGTTGCGATCATTTAATTACTAATTTCCGTCTATTCCAACGAAAAACATTTCCTTACCTATCAATGATTTTAAGTACACTCAGGACTTAGGACTGAAACTCAAATCCATCTAATAACAGAAGTTATTCGTAAAACTTTATCGCCATCACCTTGTTGCGTATCTTTTTGTGTAGTCTGTATCCTACGATTTCAACCCAAAAAAATTCAAGCCTCAAACGACATACACTCGCCCTTTACTTCTACAACATTAGTTTTAATCGTTATTCTTCCGAAAACAGAGCCTCAATGTCCTTACATTCCTTTAAACGAATAAAAATGTATTAAACTGACTGTCTTCGCTACGCCCACTAAGCTTAACGGAAGCAAGGCTTACTCACTTCAGAAAATGGTTTTTTGTCGTTTGAATGTTTTGTTGTCTTCATGTTTATCATATGCCCAGATCCTTTTTGTACATTTATTTTCACCAACCATTGTAACGGTAAGCTGAAAATCTTTTTATACATTCTATCATTCCACTTGTTCTACAAAAAAGTGACAGAGGAAAATGTTAAAGCGGATTAAGGCAATCAAATCACAGGACACTGAGTTGCCTAAGCGAACGATACATACGAAATTTCTTTTTCTATTCAAAATATCTTCTTTACGTTCGTTCCATTTTCCTTTACTCCTTGCCAGTTCAATTCTGAATTTCAAATAAAAATTCCCTCTTTTATTGCCGGCACTTAGTAAAACCTCTTCTGCAATATTGCTGTACATGAGGTTTTCGCCATTGTATGCTGAGATTCCATACGATGTAAGGGTTGTCCTTGTGTGCAGTGACGTACCGAAGTTGAGAGTCAGAGAAGGAAAATTAATCTTTTGACTCGTCATAATATCGGCTTTAACAATGATGTTTAACAGTAGATTGAGTCATATGGAACATTCTTTCCATATTTGAACTACGATTTCTCAATGTTAATACGAATTACTGACGAACGAACGTGTTGTTCTTTTGTTTCAATAATATCTTCTCAACGTTTCAAGGATCCTTTCTCTCAGAAGCTACAAAAGACGTTAAAATTGATTGGAATGATTTTTTTAAGTGAGATAAATCCTTGATCAAAGCAATTGTAATACATAATGAATGTTAAATATATAATAAGCCCAAAAAAACAACTTTGAATGACTGTATTTATTCTCTCAGCAAATTTGAGAGACTGCTAATCTCAGCAAAACTTTTGAATAAGAATAAAATAGGAGAAGGACGAAATTAAATTTCCTAGCAAATGCACTCACTATCAACATGCCAGGAGTAAGTTGGAGTGTGGAGTGATTAGTAGACATGTACATTTGGAATAAAGAAAGCAAGTTTTCGGGAATACTTCGCCCAAGAGACAAAAAATTTAAAGAATGGTTCGTTTTCCGCTGATGCTGAACAATACTTTTCAACTGTTTCAACTGTTTTAAAGATGGCAGATGGAAGATACAGATAAACATGTTCACTATGTCAAACGATAAAAAGAAGAGCCATCGTCTAACAGAATGGCGCCATGGGAATGAACTAAATTGAAATAATCCTGAGCTCTACTACGCCACTATACTCCCTACAGTAAGATTTCAAGATGCTATTTCAGGCATAAGAACGCGTAAATAGTATTCACTGAAAGATTCTCGGGACGATTAAACTTAAGACACACCATTTCATTCAACAGCCCTAACAAGAGATTCTTTATGGATAATAAATTGCATTTATATCCAAGCACACAAACGAAAGCTAGGCGACTCTGAATTGAGGAATATTATTAAATTTATGCGAACCACAGTGTTTGTGTTTAATAAACAGAAATTATTCGCAGAATAAGGTTTTCTGCAACAAATAGTTTTAAAGGGAAAATAGATTCGAGGTCAAAGTTCTATGAAAATTCTAAGTTTTAATATGATGAAATATGAAATATGAAAATTCAAAGTTCTATAAAATTCTATTCTTCTATCTTCTAGATACTAAGTATGGCAGAAATAATCTAATCAATTTTTTTTTTGAATTTATTATTCCAAATGTACCTATGTCATCATTATAGACAATGTTAATTGTCCATCAAGATAATGATTCCTTTCTATTCTATTCGTTGTTAATATTGGATCACTATAAATGGGTTAAATGTCAACATTCGGAAAACACTTTGCTGGCATTCTATATTACATACCTATAGGGCCAACGTTGAATATCAAATTGCCAAAACTACTTTTCCCCAACCACAACTAGCGCCAAACAAACATATCAGGAAAAAGAAATCAATAATATCCCTCTTCCACTGTATATCTGTATATTTTTGTATAAAAGATAAATTTATTAACGTCACAATCGTATCGTAACCAGACCCTCTCCCACGCTGCCTCCACACTATTGTCCTGATGTCAAATGTCTATCTCTACCTCGAAATAGTCGATTGCCAAGCCGAAATAAGGTAGTTGGTTGTAAATAGCCGAACAATAGAATAATGTAAAGGATATAAAAGGAATTAGCTGAATGCATGACCGTGTTAAATATAAAAATACACTACAATATAGACAAAAAGGACATGAAAAAGACTCTAGCTGAGTTTGGCTTTGACGAAACATACTCACCGGTTGAAATGCCTTAGCGTATCTGGATAGTAAATACCCAAAATATGGCATCGCGTGTTGTAAACAGCGAAATACTTTTGCAGAAAAAACGGGAGAACTATGCTAGTGATATTTTAGTTAGTTTTTCTTTGCGAGTGACATTTACGATAGAAGTGTTTCGCGGGCAGCTATTTATGTAACATGAAAGCTGTCTTTTATTTGAAATACATTTGAAGATAACTCAGATCAATACACCCTCTACGGTTGTATAATCCTGATTCGGGAAAACATATAAATCGTTCAAAAAGTTTCAGTTCAAACTTCGACCGCCAATGGGACACACGTTTGAATTTTTCAATCACGCGCCTCCTGAAATGCAAGAGGTGCACATCGATTATACGAAATTCGGATATGTCAAAACATTCAACATTCTTCACAACAATACGAGCACCTACGAAAATAAACACTAAAAGGCTAGGGATCGGACGTATAAAGGACACATACGGCACGCGTTCAACCCTGCTTTCGCCAACCAGATTCTCATTGATACAAGGCACACACCTAACCCTATCGAGTGCATTGTCGTTGTGTGTATCTTCTGATGATGAACATGTAATTCTACTGCAAGCAAGGACTTTAGGAAGACCGACAGCCCTGCAAGTTGATATATCATTCAAAAGTAAGGATATATATCACTTAAAGTATATTGTAATGAAAGAATTGTAACATCACCCGGGAAGGTTGTGGAAAAAGTTAACTTTGTATTGATAATTACTTTTTTTTAATTCTCTTTAAGAAATCCAACGTGTTTTTTCTACAATGAATTTGATTGAAGTTTTATATCTCATCCAACCTTTAAAATTATGTCGTTACAGTCATTTGTGTTCCATCAGGCGTTAACAACCGACTAGAAATCGACAATGAAGATTTTTCCTGGATAACTCCTTTGAATTTCGATGACCCATTGCCAAAAATCATCTCCATCGGATTTTATCTAAATCCGACCGTCATTGTTGAGTTTCTGCCTTTTCAGTCAATCTCAGCTCAATCTGAGGCGGCCGTTTATAATCAATGACTACCGCTGATTTCATGATCGACTTGTTTGTTAGATCCCTTGTTCAGGCCCGCTCTAAAACCACATCACAGATCCAAAACTACCAACGCTACCGGACAAAATTCATCCTAGGCACTTCAAGTGTAATATCTGCACCTGAAATTTTGACAACTATTGTCCAGCAGCTACATACAAGCTGACACTGCGTAAAATTTACATCATATGTTGTGGAGACGTAAACGTCTTCAATGTTAGACATCCCTGTTTGCAGGACTACGCGTTCAATCCGTACGGCCAGCAGCCATATGATTGGCTCCACAGTTCACCACTTCAAAACTCACTCATGTTCACTAGCCTCACACTCCCAACCTACCATCACCCCATCTCTCACTCT
Organism: Stratiomys singularior; assembly: GCA_954870665.1. NCBI lineage: Eukaryota > Metazoa > Arthropoda > Insecta > Diptera > Stratiomyidae > Stratiomys > Stratiomys singularior. Next base: position 8,415,262 of record OX940877.1, read on the forward strand.
TACATTGACCTAGTCACCCACAGCTCCGATGTCTCTATAATAGACATCCGGCTATTGCGGCCTTCTGAGAAACCACCGCCGACATCAACATGCATAACGACTTTTTGTTCGATTGCTTTATAAAAGATCGGCCTTTTTGCCGCTAAACGTTCTCATCCTCAAACAAATATGTCCCTACTAACAAGCACATTCTGAACGTAACAATGTTCTCTATCGATAAAGCTTACTCTTTAGCCTATCAGTTCATAGATTCACGACTTTTCCCCGACCAACACACCAACCACCCAACAGAGCTTATGGTCACATGCTCAATCCAGATTTGAATTGACCACCAAATAAAGTTCTCTGACATCGAAAACAAGTTCGATGCACTTTGGATCCTGCCTCGCACTTCACTTTTCCCTATTCTCAATCAATATCGTACCCAAAAAGACTATTTCGAATATCAGACGTTCCCAACTCAATAAAAACTCATTCAGAAACGAAACGATTCTTTTCGGAATAATAAAGAAATGGATAAAATGCCGTAGCCCTTTTCTTGCAAAACTCTACAACAATCGCATTCCGTATAAAAGTTTTTCCGCTCATGGCGTTACACCATCATTGTCTCAATCCTCAAAAATAACATGAAAATCTACTGCTCCTCAACAACTACCGCCCAATTTCGGAATCCTGTTCAAAGATTTTATCGCTAAATTATTAACCTCTTGGGTAAAAATGAAATTATCCCACATTTTCAGTTCGTAAACGGCCCCTTTAATTTAATCAACTAAGCTCTCCTTATCGCCTAAACAAACTTCTGTTCTAACCAAGCCAACTGCTCACCAGCTATGGCCTGTCTTCTACACATCCGTAAAGCCCTTCACACGGTATGACCAAACGGTCTGATCCAAAAATTGTTCATCACTATCCAGTTTCATCCTCACTTATGTAAACTCATGGCAACTCTCTGTTTCGTCGCTTTTCAAACTCATTTGGGTTCCCACAAGGTTCTATCCTATCTACCCTCCTGTTCACAATTTATACTAATTATATATCTAAGCCCACTATGTCCCTTGTTTCAAATCCTTATTTAAAAATAAACGGTTTTCCAATTTACTGTTTGAATGCTGGATGCAATAAATACAAATTTCCCCATTCAGTTCCATCCTTCCAAAATGCTGTTCTTAACCCCAAAGTACTTAATTCATTATGCAAAATCAAAAGTTCGCCCTTAGAGATTCTGATCTTTATTCTCCTCCTTCTTTAGTCCATTGGCGCCATTTCATGCTAATTATAAATTACATCAACAAGTTCCTTTTAATCCGGCAATGCGAATGTAAATTAAACCATTCTGAATCGATATATTAGGCCTGACACTAGCCTTTGTCAATCACTTCTATTGGTTCATCAGGGTGACAAGGCCAACCTAATTGCACTGGTAACATAGTTATTGAGCTCATCGGTAGCCTTACCGTAGAGCGTTTGCAAAAGGACCAACAACAATCTGATGATTGGCCAACAAAAACGGGTAACTACAAGTACCAGCAAGTTTAGTGAAACAAGATCAAATAGAATGATGCTAATTGATTGGGTTACTTGTTCTTGTAATCCTGCCACAGTATTCTATTTCAACAAAGTATCTACGTGCTCCTTTGTTTAATTAAATCGATAAGTTTAATTAAATAACACATTTACACTTGTTGGCAGATGAACACCTTTCGTTCAAACGGGCGATTGCATTTTGATAGTGGATTGAGTTCTAGCTCAAAACCAACCCGATGTCCGTTTAAAATTTCAACCAGGATTTCATTAACCTAAAATAGCAAATACCTTCGGTGTAGCTGGAGGCGTTGGAATATAATTGCAGATACGACTAGGTGTAGTCAAGTTTCCCAGTTAGATGAAAATTGAGTGGGAATCTAATCCTTGGAGTTTGCTGAAAGTTTTTAATCAGAAACTTACCTTGTACACTTCCCATGTTGCGGAGAATGGAAGAACAGCGAGGCCGACTAACAAATCTGCCACGGCCAAATTCACTATGAAATAATTTGTAACACTACGTAATTTGTTGGAACAGAAAACCGCAGCAATAACTAAACAATTGCCCACTATTACTAGGATATTGATAAACTCGAGAACCGCTAGTGATACAAGACGTCCTGGTTCTGTCCATTTTACCGATTCTATTAGATTATCACACACTGTTTCATTCATGGCGATAACGTAACAATGGATGGATAAATCTGTTCACCACCTGGAAAACAAACAAGAAAAATATTGAATTCCTTTTTGCGTTACGTTATGGAGGTGTATTTTCAAAAGTTTTCAGGTAAATAATAAGATTTGTAAACAAGCACGTTGATGAGGTTGCAAATGACGTACAACGTGGGTATAGTAACCTACTCTCTAATGTTTTGTTATTTCAGGCTGTGATGCAAGCAATGTGTGGGAAATTATTTTTATCAAAAAGCCATAGAAATCGTGTCTATTTCTTGCCCACTTTAAGGAAAAGGATTCAGTTCGACCAGTATGAAGAGTGCGTTCTGCACAGTGATGAAAAAATCCAACAAGGATCATTTTGAATATTGATTGCTAGTGGAAAAAATATATCCTTTAAGAATTTAAGTCCCATGTTAGTGGGGCTAAATATGGTACCCTAGTGACGCAATAAAAGCGCATTCAATCAACGGATATATTCAAAAAGTATAATAATAAATACAAAATAATATAAAAATATATTTAAATAAATAAAAAGTCATTCTGATTATTTGTCCATATAATCGCCGTTTAGGCTCATACGTTTCAAAAGCCTTTTTTCCAGAACTTAAAGTAAACCATTTTAAAAAAATCTTCTTCTAGTACACCTACAAAATCCCTTACAGCTGCTATCAATTCTTTATCATCTTCACATTTTATTTTGGCCCTCAAATATTTCTGGACTCAAGAAAACAAATGAAAATCACTAAGGGCTAAGTTTGACCTATATGGGAAATATTCCAGGATTACGAGGCCATCATCTTTGGTTGCTGCCCTGACAAAGGCAGACTTGTGTGTCGGTGCGTTGGCTTCCTGGAAAAAAAAATTTTCTATTTTGTATTATGTCTTTCTATTATGTTCGCAGACATATCTCCTATCACAGTGGCTCTATAATACAAGTATTCAACCTTTACAGCTCCTTGATTGCCTCAAAAAAGTGAACATGTTCTTACCGGCAGACGATTTTGTCCTGAATTTCCTTAGGGGTTGGAGATGACGGTGTTTTCAGTACCTCCGATTGTCGTTTTTATTCAGAATCGTAATGATGAAGCTGGGCCTGTTGTTATTTATTGAGCCCAAAAACCATCAGAACCTTAAAATTTACAAAGAAAGGTGGAAAGAGCTCAAGCTGGTTCGATCTACCGAAAACTTCTAGAATTCATCAGAATCTTGTTGAAAAAATTCCAAAGAGGCATTGCCGTCATAAAAGACCAAAAAAAAACTAGGGGTGATTGTCAGGTAATGTTATACAGATTTACGTAGATTTTTTCGTAGCAAATAATTCGAAAAATACATTTAAAAAACGATTACAAAGTCTTTCTTCAGAAGTTCATTCATTACAATATGAATTTTCGGACCCAACTGCGATAGCACAACTTTACCTGAAAGAATAAACACCGACAAAGTTTCTATCCACGTCGGACACCGAAAAAACATCATGGAAGATCATGGAAGGAACATGGAACATGGAAGATCTGGAGCAAACTCACCGAGGAGTGGCTTTTAAATATTTTTCCGGTGTTACAGAGCTAAAGTCGAGGTGTTTAACGTGAACATCTGCCGTGTTGAGCTAGTTTTATGGTCTCCCTAGACAGGGTTGCAACAATATGTCAATCACCACCTCCACGAACTGAAACAATTTTCAGTTCCAGGTCCCAATTTCCTTCAATCTTTCTGGATTCCGGAACACAACTGTTGAAAGTTTACCGTACTCTCTAGCCTTCGAAACCACTACCACCACATTTCAGCCAAGGATAGGCTCCTCACCGTGTAGGGGGCTGACAGTAATCTGTCATAGGCATCCCACCAATCCCATGGTTCAGATAAAACTCTGAGTAGGTTGCGCTTGTCTACAATCCGAGAAAAACTCTCATTTTTTGCTCCAGGCACACGGCATTGATAGCCCTTCCTCACTTCTTCGGGTACTTGGGCGCAGCACTGCCCAAAGACTGAATGGAATAAGCGGAATGCTAGACCATCAGCCCCCCTGCATTGCCAAGAGTCCTAAAGCACAAGTCTATAGCGTCCGGGTTAACAACTGTCAAAACTTAGTTCAACAATTTTAAATGCACATTTTGTTCAACATTTTCAACATCACTTTCAGCTAGTGCACTAGTCTCGCATCCATCCCATCAACATAGTTGATGTTGGAATGCGAGCTTTCCGATTTGCTATCAACATTCAATATCAACTCAGTTTTAAATCACTTTTTCGGTTTCGATCTTCTTCCCTCCCACTTTACACAGGCTTGGGATTATCCTGATGGAGCCATAAAGCGAATTAACATCAAGGCTTAGATGGTGTTACAGAGATTTCATATAGTAGCATTCCAAGGATCCTAAGCGACATACTTCACATGAGCAAGGTTTTGACGCGTAGGATACCCGGAATGTTAATCTTCGAAGAAATGAGTAAAGGATAAGGCAATTTGAAGAAGTGAATTCTGAAAACGTTGAAGCTGATGATCCTTGAAAGCCTTGGGGACGATATAAAACCATGGGCGAGTCTTCGATTCACTTTTCCTGTCAGTTTGTGTCAGTTTTTGAAGATTTCGCACAGATCAATCAAATCATCAGTCAAATGATCATGAGATGCTATATAAAATAAGAGCAGGAAGCTGGATTGTTATTTCATAACGACACTTCGCAAGTTCACAACGAGAATGTTATGAGGGCTCCCATTACAAATCGGGTTTCAAATTTTTTGAGCTCCCATACTATTCCTCAGAGAACTCATTTCTTTTCGTTGCTTCAGTCTTGATTCCTGACTTCAACCATTCTTGGAAGCTTTCTGGCTCCCATCTTTCTTGTTTCTAAATTTCTATTTCTATTCTTTTCTTCAAAACCAGCTCAAGGGTAAGAAGTTCTGCGACAAAAGTGAGGTGATGGCTCCGGTTGAAGCGTAGTCATCCATTATTTCAATTCAATGACTTTACTTTAAAGAGGTGCCTGACAACAAAATTTAAGCACAGACCGAAATGGAATTTGCTTACACGAATAACCATAAAATTATGTTGGAATCTCCTATTATAATTGGAGATTTTTAATCAAGAGGACCTTACCAACTAAAGGAAAATACTGAAGCCAGACTCAGATGACGAATGTATTTTTTTCTCATATTGAAAGAGGACTTAGAAAAACACAAAACAAATGACCGTGGTAGCTGAAGGTAACGTTCTAGTTACCAATTATGTGTAAATGAAACTATCAGGTCTGTTATACATGGATGATATTTGCCGTATGCTGTTTTCGTTTCGGGAAAAAGCCCATGAAGCTCGGCGAAGAAACGGACAACAAAAATCCACTGCACTCGGACAATCAGCCAGCCTAATGCACTGATAGCTCTCAGTATAATGCAAGGTTGTCAAAGTGTCTACAGTCTACAGAAAACAAGGATGAAGATCCACTCGATTCCAGTAAATGCAGGATACCTCCCAAATGAATGAAATGAAAATTTCCGAAAAAACTCGGGAGAAAGTCCCTAGTACGTGGACAGAATACTCAGCACGAAGCATCAGCCAACAAACCATGGAAGTATTCAACAATTTTGCTTAGTAAATCACTTCCAATGTCCACAAAGCCCCCGGGGAAAAGGACGATGAGAAGAAACAGTCCTGGGAAGAATTTCCAGCGATCATTGTTTAGTAAACTTGGGCTTGCACGAACTTTGGACAAACAGAACAAATAAGGACACTAGCAAACCCTCCACGTAATTGGCTAACCCTCACACAGCGGAGACGGAAGCATAGGAAGTATCAACCAATATCGACCATGCGAAGATCTCCCTGAGTGGTATAAGGTAACAATTAACATTTCCGAACACAACGTCTAATTCGCACATTTTCTCACATTAGCCAGAGAATAAATGGTATCGCTATGGAGGTGAAAGTCTTGCTTGCCTGCCATTCATATCTTTCTCCTTTTTCCAATGGTTTGTTGTGCTTTCAAAAACTTCCCGTTTTTTATTGAAGCCGATAGAGAATTCCCTGAACAAGTGGAGTATCTGTTGTGAAATCAGTGCATTACGAGACTTCTTGTGAAAACCACCCATCCAAATGCGTCAGAAACCACCTGGTTTCCACGATGAGTCTCACAGCCCAACAACGTAGAGGTATGGAATATTGACCAACATTGGAATAATTGATACACAATATTAACTTTGCTGAACCGTGGGCTAAAAGGCGCTTCAGGCAGCAACTATACAACATTAGCACGATTAATATTCAGGATTCAATGTGAACAACGACAGCAACAAAAAAGGATTTATAAAATATAAAAAGAGCTTTAAAAGACCCGTTGTTTGGTAATTAGGAAAGGAAGTAACTAAAGAATGTTATCTAGGACAAGTATTAAAAGTCTGATCCTTAAAAAATATCTTTCAGCGCGGAGAAATGAAGCAAAGTTTGCATTATAACGGCAAGAATTTGGAAAATATTAGGTTGCTGCAGATGAAATGGCCGAATTAAACTTTTTATAAAGACAATTTATTTAATCAAAATAGGTACCAATAGATGCAACACACTTTTCCCAGCAAGATATAAGTGCATTTATTTCAGTTTTGTTGAAGACCGAGTTTCTGGTTCGAAGAAATTCCTCGAAGGCATTTTTGATAGCAGCTTCATTATTAAACCCTTTTCCTGTCAAAAAGTGATCCAAATGTTTAAAGAAATGGTAATCTGTTGGTGAGAGGTCTGGTGAATGTGGAGGGTGAGCAAGAGTCTCATAGCACAACTTGTTTAATTTTTGGACCGTTGTTCTCGATACATGAGATCGTGCGTTATCATGTAGCAGTATGGCATCTAGCCATTGGGCCGATCGGTGACGATTATCGTATAAAATCCATTTTTTATCGCAGGTCACAATTCGGGGCAAGAACGGTTTCTTTTTATTGTGGGAGAGAAGAGAACTTGAAATCTCCATTCGACACGTCATGTTTTGCTCGGTAAGATTAGGCGGAACCCATTTCTCAAGCTTTTTCACTTTTCTAAGTTGTTCCAAGTGGCAGCAAACTGTCGAATTGTGAACGCCTAACTTCTCGGCAAGATCCCTTGTGATTTGGCGGGGGTCAAACTCTATTAATGCACGCATCTCGTCGTTATCGATCGATTTTCCTGGGTGTCCACGTGGCTAACTTCCAAGGTCCATACCTCCGGATCGAAATTTGTCAAACCACTGCCGAGTGCTTCATTTGCTAGCTGTATCAGGCCCTAATGTGCTGTTGATATTCCTCGTTGCTTCCGTTGCGTTGTGCTCTAATTTAATTTCGTATAGTAAAAGTAGCCATTTTTGATTCACTTCTCTGTTCACTTTCCCTTTTTTTGTTTTTGCGATCACTATGAAGTGAAAAACAAAAACGACTCCATGTACCAAGGTAGCAGCATTTATACTTCAACATGTCATATAATTTGCGCCGCCTTGTGCGAACATAATACACTAAAATTGCAGCCAACTTGATTTTATTGCTAAATCGGCCATTTCATCTGCAGCAACCTAATATGTGCAAAGATATTTTTTAATTTAAAGTTTTTTTAAAGGTGCTAAAATTCGAGTGAAATATTCAGTATGTTCCAAATTTTACGCCACTACTAGTAAAACCAGATGATTTGACGAATTATGATCAATTTACGATTGAGTTTCAGTTTTTTTCGTTATTTATGTCATAAAAAAGATAAACTATGAACACGTTGTCGGAAAATATCAGAATTCAACGACTGGAAGACAAGAAATATGTGAAATACAACTACTCAAAGATGCAAAATAAACTCAAATGCTTTCAAGGCGGAATTTCCTTTAACAGTTTGCGAAATATAATATTACAATAGTTAAATCAGTAGCCAAATTCCTCGTGATATCAGAATTAATTATAACGTATAACATATTCAAATCCAGCAAAACGTACTGTCTTTTCTCTTGAAAAGTTTCACTTCATCCTATTTGAGTAAAGCACCTATTTAAGATTTAATTAGCGAGTTAAAAAGAAAATTTATGATACACCATTAACAGCTTAAGCAACCAAGACATGAAAAAGCAGCCAAGACAGACCACCTAACACCGTATTTCAAACCAACCCTCTTGCATAGCAACTACGTAGCTTTCTAACTTACTCGTAAAGCCATATACAGATTGCCCTCGCATGTCTGCACTCACCTCTTACAGTCGCGTAAATCTTTTAATGTGTCCTAGAAGGATGTCACAAGAAGTAACAACACACGGTGAAGAGCAGCTAGTGAAAATTTTTCAGTACTTCTGGTTAATTAATGTACGAGAAATTATCTACGCTTTGATATTCTGAGGGATCGTAGCGAACAAATAAGCTGAAGGAGAGCAAATAGCTCTAAGAAGTTTGACAGTAAAAAAATAATGAACTAAAATTGGAAACCGTGTGGATGCAGAATAGACAGGACACTTCGGAGAGCAGCTGAAAGCAGGGCTTTGGATGTTTACAGGAATCAAACTATTGGGAAAACGTGAGATTACTCTTCCGATTTCTGAGACCATTTGGCATTTTATATTCCTGGAAGAGTATCGTCCTTACCGTCACCATCTCTGACGTTTCATTGGAAACAGCTACGCATGTAGCTGGTTACTTGTAAACCAGTATTCGAATCAATATTTGCAATCTTTTGGTTGTTACAGCATTCAAACGACTCAGCTTTAGAGTTTAGCCAACAACAGCGTCCGAGTAATATCTTTCGGTCACCACACGTGTATCTAAGTGGGTTTCCTAGCCAAATCCTAGTCATCAAGCTCTATCCGTTCTAAATCCTCTCTTCAAATCGTTTAGTCTACTACATACCTTGGTCAATACAAGGCTGAAGTGCATACTTCAGCTGTTGGTCAAATCTGTTCGTCAGGTCCATCCACAACTTCAGTGCCATACGTTCTCATCCTGTTATTTTCATTTTTCTTAACCCATCTATGGAAAAACTGGAGTAGAAGAAATATAACGTGTATCATCCAACTGACAAACCTCTTCGTTGCAATGTCTGTCTTTTTTTTTCTTCTTTTATTGTCTTGTTTTTTTCTCTCTCTTTTTATGTCATCGTACCGTGAAAAACGTTCCCGGATTTTCTTGGTTGGTTTTCAATGTAACTTTAACATTTTTTTTCGTCGTTCAACAATTCGAAACCATTCCTTTGTGAATTGTGAAATGTCTCCTAGAAGTAGCGGAAGTTGTTTGTACGTTGTCATAGTTGGAGCGCATTTACACATGTGAAGGGATAGTATGTGTGCATTTTTCGAAAGAATGATTGTTAAGAAACAAAAAAGAATTCTTCCTTGTTTTGCCAAGAGGAAAACATTTATTGATTTTGTACGTGCATGCACTAACGAGTATTAATTAACATCCTTTCTAAACGACTTTCGCGAGCTTTATTTAAAAGTTGATTAGAGCAGAGACTAGAATGCATCAGTAAAGAAAATAATTTATTGCTCCATATATAAACTTTCCTTTTCGAATGATGACTTAGAAGGATTTTTCTCCAGTTTTCTATCTTTTAAACAGCTATACTCATGCCTCTGATCACAACCGATGCTTAACATAGAATTAATGCAATATTTATTAATTTATCCTTGGCTCATAGAGCTTTTCCCTCGAGCGGGGTAAACTTTGAATTTAATTTATTCTAACTAAATTTTAATCCCTTTTTCTTTTTACCTACAATGCAGAGGCTTTAATGTGAAGGTGATTGAATGGAGATGGGGAGTCCTGGCTGACGTTAGACTTGAGGAGTCTGCAGGATCGCCTGCATTCGTTGACGCAATCAGTTCTGAAGATCAATTCTGAAGTCAGAATTCGCAAATCGGTCATCTGGTTCTATCTGTACATAGAATGGAGACTTGTGGTTCAATACTGTGCGACGGTTACTTAAAGTAGGAGAAGTGATATTTTCAGCTATGTTGCGGGTAACTACTTCACTGATTCTTGGTTCGGGATGAGTTACCAATTTCTTTAAGGGTGTCTAGTTAATTTCGTTCGTATATTGTATGAAGAGCTTAATTTTTGTATCTCTTTACAGGATAGTGCTCTGAGATCGTTTGTTGTTAAGCCTTCTATCTTTGGACATACAGTTCCTTAATGTATTCCTTTCGAAAATTTTCAGCTTGTCCGCTACGGTGAGGCAAACAGTGAACCAGGCAGGGAAGCAGAAGCTGATAGTGAGTCTGATTAGGCTCTTGTACATTAGAACTTTAGTAGGTGTTAACTTTAGTACTGAAGTAAGAGCTGGGGCTGCTGAAGCCTAAGTCGATTTTTGATAGCTCCGCGGGCCTCAGCATTAAATTTAAAGGGGTGGTGGAAAAGTACGATCAAATATTTTATAGAATTCCTTGGGGATACAGGCACATTATCGATGTTTAGGGAGAATCCTTGTTTTCAACTGGCGCGTATCAGTGCCCTTGCCTTTCCTGAAGCATTTCGAAAGTAGTTGGTTGAAGTCCGAATTTTTCTGCATTGGTTGAGAGGATCCATGTTTAGAGGAGATTTAGAAGAGAAGAGTTTTGAGAAGAGACGTTTGAGAAGGGAGATTAATTATTTAGTCCGCGTATAGGATTGTGTGATGAGCGGGGTTGATGATAAAGTTTCGTGCAGAGTGCTGTACACTGTTTGTATAGCACGAAGGCGCATGTTGTGGCTATCACTGTGCTGACGTACCCACAGGCGCCCAAAAGGACCCGTTGGTCTAATTAGTTGGCTATAAAGCACTTCAGCAGGGTCGATCAGCAGCATCAGCAATGAGTTTTTAAAAGCTTGTATAATAGCCTTTTGATCAACACGGCGTTGAACTATTCTTCCTCGTCAATTGGGCAAACAGTTCCATCTATTTTTTCATAGATCGGATGAGGTGTACCCAGATAAGAGTAAAGTAGACGCTTTTTCTTTAAACCCAAAATATTGCACCAATATAAGAGTTTTAGCGTAAGCTTTGAAGGCAAGTATCAAAATTTCCTCAATTCCTTCTCGTTTTCCTATAGTTTGAGACCAAAGACCTGTCCTAAATTTTTCAGATCGCCATTGGCTTCTTATTTTGGTGTAAGACGTAGTAATACGGTTTTCATGGCTCGGGACAAGGATCCATAGTTAATGTAGAATTATGATTAATAATAACCATTCGCAGGAAATGGAACATTTCCTTAGTATGTAATCTGCGAAACTATCGAAGTCGCTGGACTTTCTAGGATCGATTGAGCGGAAGGCGAAAAGCACCTGATCAGGACTTTCAAAGAAATGCTTTAAAGGCTCATTTGAGGAGCATGATGTTCCGTTGGTTCGTGAAAAGTAAATGAGTTAGGAGCCTTAGTTTCCGTTTACAAAATCGGTGACCGTTTTGTTTACAATTTTGCTAGTTCCTTGGTCCGAGGACGATTTTTCCCTGTACCGGAGACCGTATTGTAGTGAGCAAGCAGTGATTTTCTTTTGGGAGCAACCATTGATTTACTTAGTCTTGTAGTGTCAGAGGGGGAAAGGTTGTTCTGCTTTTATTTTGTATAGTTAGTTTCACGCTTAATTACTGATAATTCACAGAAAAGTGTAGTGTTGAACACTTAAGGGCGATTACTAAACGCGTCACGTCATGTCTGATTGACAGTCAGAATCTTTTGACTCCATGTATGAAATCCAACTTTTACGTAAGATTCACAGTCTGCTCCTGATGTTGGGTTTATGCTGAAAATCATATAGCATGAGCATGAGAACTCAGGTGTTTGTCATATTGCTTTTATTTGCTCATGCTTTTCTAGAGTGCAAACCAAACTTTGGCTGAAAATTTTATTAAATATTTGCTACATACATTTCCATGCACGTATGATTGTAAGAAAATTTGAGAATATTTTTATCAGAAAAAGAATTCTTTCCAGGAGTTCCCACAAATGTTTAAAATCAAATGCATACTTCAAGGACTCGATTAAACATGGAGATATAATGCAAGAGCGCTAATTGAAAATAAAAGCTTCTAGACTTAAGGCAGGATAATCGTTTTTTGTTTTTGAACGCTGAATTCCCTAAAGGTTACTTTGATCAACCGACGTACTAGAACCAACAATCAAATGGATTAGTAATCATTGAAAATTTCATTAATTGAAGCTCCAGTGTAGTGTTTGCGTTGTTTTTATTGGTTTATTTTCAAAGCTGAATAGGAACATTCTCGATCCAGAAAATTAGAACGAAATATGTTAGTTAACCCTTTTCAGTAATTTATTCATTGCAGTGTCGAAATATGCATGGAATTAATGAGTAAACGCTGAAAGGCTATGATAAAATCGGTATTTCTGAAATAAAAGCGCATCCACTTTCTGCAAACGAAACTATATCCTTTTCAGCACGTTTAATGTAAAACAATAAACGACTAATGCATTATATGAAGCTAACAACATCACTAAATATGCAGCAATCCCCTCAAGCTCCTTAATTTATTAGCAACTATTTATTTCAATGGCTATCAAACACGTGCTTAATTGAATCTGTTTCTGCTACCTTCTACACGACACGGTGCTTTGTTCACGTCAAACCAAACGCCAAGAATAAGGAAATACTTAGCTACGAATGTATACGTGCACTACCTTCAACGTGTTACAAAATCCAAGTTAAATCACGAAGAAAGCAACCCCAAGCCATTGATCGTCTATTCTCCAAGGAATCTAGTGAACGAGGTAGAAGAGTTAGATTAATCCAACGTAATTTATATTGCTTAGCGTAAAAACGCTAATGAAATACTATACAGGAAACGAACTAGCTTTTGCAATTCAATGTTTCTTTATTGCTGCAGGTGGAAGTGCTACAAGGAAGTATCGACTCGGAGATTCCCTGACGTGATTCCTTCATAAACTTCGCCTCATATACTCGTATTTATTCGAAGCAAGGAGCAGTCAAATATAGATTAACGTGTTTATTTCTTTATGCATAGAGGAGCTCCATTACGAGAACCACCACTTTTGCAACTATCTAACTCTGCATTAAATACTTCGCAGAATATTGTGTAAGAGGATACACCGCTGCTGGTGCTCGTATAACTTTTTGATGAACTTGCTGCTTTCTGGACAACACGGCTGGTAGAATCCATCAGGATTTAATTTCATGTGTAACACTCTGCTTTTCGTATCCCTCAGCACAGCCCACACGTGATGTATCCCAAATAAAATAAGGTAATTGTTTGTTATTTAACATAAAAGCGTAGAACGAACGTGAGTAACATTAACGTTAACCTACCAGCAATGAAGGAGGTGATAAATAAAATTGAGCAAATGTAGCAAATGCTCCTGACAAGCTGATATATTATTATCGATTACTATCTCGGCCAACTTTTCTAATGCGTTAGGCATAAACAAAAGCCTGCATTTGGTTCTAATGTTACAAACATTAGTCAGAGGAACCCATTGTGGGGCAATCATTTACAATCAATCTTTCGACTACTTCATACCGAAAGTTTTAGTGAGTGGTTACACTGCTTCATGTTTATTACATTAGTAAATATTTCTGAAAGCCAGCCGAGCTGTTGAGGAAGCTATTTTATTCAATATGGCCAACTAAACTCACCATCGAATTATATCGCGAACAATAACAATCAATATGGCATTTTTTACTGACGTAACTTGCTGAGTATTTTCGCTTCGACAAGCCTCGAACGACACCCGTAACATTTTTATTTGGGCAGGTGGCCAACCTGCAATTCTCATGTTATTGTTTTTGAAATCGGCGAACCGACATCTCTGCTGAATGATTTATACAATGCTAGTAATGGAACACCCCCTAACAATTCAATTTGATTTTGAATCCATAGAAATCCACTAACACACTAGCAACCAAACAAACCAGATTAATCATCCCTCCCCCGAAATCAATAAACTTCTCAAAATAGAACATTTTCTGACCAACTTTGCCTCAACTTTCTTTCGATCTCCCCCTCCTAGCATGACCTGACGAAAATGTAAAGCAATCCTGGTAGTCATTCTCTGATTCCTCTTCTGATATGCTCAAAAAACAAAGAAAAAAATGTATTATATGCCACTCATCTAATCAACTGGAGAATAAGAGAAATGTTCTGTTTGATCGACAAAAAACGAGAGAATTGTTTCAAACCGACATAAATGAAAATTGACAAGGGACAATGCTACCAATTCAATTTGGTGTTGTATTCTTAGAAAAATTATACATCATTTATTGTTCGTTTGCACCCCTGTCGGTCGGGACGAATATTTTATTGCAAAATGAAAAAAAGCTTCCAAGGGTTAGTGGATATTCCATGTAATACACCGTAGTTGAGTAGAACTTTTAAATTTTTGGGACTACAAGTGTTGGGTTTCTATTTGATTAAGATACTTTTTATGTTTATTTCAAACGATGTTATGATTTGCGACATTATATATGATATAGAGTAATACCCCTACTAACGCTACCCTGTTTTACGTGAATTAGGGGATACGCAGTTTGACTTTTGAGTCAAAAGTCGAGGTTTGACCCTTCAAAAGAACAGAAATATAAATCATTTGAACCTAAGGAGTAAACGAAAATACTGCTTTGAAGGCGTCAGCTGAAAATGATCAAAGAATTTGAAGCAAAAACAAAAATTTGTGAATTGACACCAAAATTTAACCTTGCGGAAATCATAGTCCAAACGTCAATTCATAAACGTCACTGTATTATCGCTCTGATAGAAACATTGTTGCAATCATTGCGAGATAATAAAGTTAAAGGAAATATTGTCCTGTTGGTCAAAACACGATGCGCTTTCAAGCTAAATAAACTTTTGAGAAATTAAAAGAATAAGCTGGGAAGGCGTGAATTATTGAAATGAAATATTTAAAGCTACAAACGGTTGGTTCATCCGATTTAGAAGACGTTGTTGTCCATTTAGCACCGTAAAGGGAGGAAAGGCGTGGAGCATCAAAAAAGCAACAAGATCACTCTATCCAGAAAACAAAGAAAAAATACAGTGGCTAGACTTGGCAAACTTTTTTCAATGTTGACGAAACTGGAAGAAATGAATTTTTTGGAAGAAAATGCCCAAATTAACGTTTATTGCTCATGAAGAAAAGGCGCAAAGGGTTGGCTACAGCGATGTTTGATACGAATGTAACTGGTGATAGTAAATTAATTCCCCTCTCTACTTATCGATCAGAAAAACTAAAATAAATCTAAAGCAGGTTTGCCTGTCATTTGGAAGTCTAATACGAAAGCTATGGTGACAGCTGCTCATATTGATGTTTGACTTACACGTCATTTTATTCCTCAAGTTGAACGTTGTTCCCAATCAAAATAAATCTCTTTAAAGTGATGCTAATAGTTGACAATGCACCAGGACATCCTTATAAAACTCTGATGGTAGATTGTGATGACATCAATGAACTGCTGGGTTCACTCAAGCAAGTGGTAACAGTTGATGAACTTACCGAAATGAGTGAACATGAGCAAGCCATGGAGCAAACTGACTTAGACCCAGCTGGATTGCAAAATCAAATAACAATTTCAAATTTAACAGAAGGTCTTTTACTTCAATTGAAAAAGGGTTACCAACTTTTGAGACCATAGTCCCATCAGAAGGGAGTGTTTCTACAGAAAAAAACAGACAGGGAAAGCGAGGAAGAAACCCCTAACTTGCAACATGGCATTGTAAGTATATACGAAGCCTCCGGTTTCAAAGTAACTTCGGCTTACCATATTTTATTTATTACAATTTGAATTTTTATATATTTCAACGTTTAATTAAACATATTTCTTCTAAATTATTGCTATTTTCAGACTCTAGTCCTGATTAAACATGCATTATACGTATTTATATGCAAAGTTGAACATCGACTCGGTTATCGCTCGGTCCTACCGATTGAGTAAGTCCAGAGAATTACTGTGTTCAAAATTGTGTGCGATTGGGTTGGACAACAAATTTTCTTGACGGTATGCCCAACAAACATTAAAAGCCTTGAAAGGACTGAAAAAATTATGGTCAAAAACCGTTGGCCATTTGGGGCAACATCCACTTTGCATCTTTGAAAACAAAAAAATTAAGGACATTGCTGACGAAAGTCGAGATTTAATCCTGTTCAGTTGAAAAAACTGCTGTAAGTGTGGCTCTGAAAACGTCATGATTCGACAATTAGCTGGTGCCAGACACGTTACTTGAATGTGGTCAATGGGAAAATTTAATAACTTCGACAAAACTCAATTGACCAGCGAAAACGAACAAGTTTCGAACTTTTACACTCAGCAAAATTTCGGAATTGTATCGATCTATACTAAAACTATAAAAATAATTTGTTAATTTAAAAAAAGTTTTGCTAGGATCGCATTCGTTCTGGATAAGACAAAAAGAATATTTTCAACATAATTCCTTTTCAGGTGATCTAAAAGCTATATTAGTTTATAAGACGTTGCCTGGAACAGGGACTTCCCATCAAAATTGACACAGACATTGGTGACGGTAATGTACGAGAAGAGCATGCCCCACGGAAGTTTCCTTAAACATTATGGCTAGTCGCAAAGGGAAAGTGAAAGTTTCGCAGTGTTTCGCAAAGATGGTGGTTAAAAAAGATTGGATAGAAGAAAAAGATACTTTCTTAAATAAGATACTTTCGCTAAGAAACAAGGCGGACAGAATGGCTTTTTCTGCTTCCTATTTTCCCTCTAAAACTAATGATGGGTTGCTCCAATGGATGCTGCCTCTATAAGAGATAAATCATCAGCATCTACTTCAAAGATTGCAACCATGGGAGGTTCTATTATATATTTAGTGGGATTCCCTAGGAGTCATGAATTGGGAACTTTTGGAACGAAACCAAACGCCATATGTGGACTTGTGCTGTAAGCAATTGAAGCGGCTTCAACTACAACGAATGGCTATACGTGATATGCATCCTACACTGGTCAATCATCACAGAATCATCTTTAGGAGATGATGACAGTTGGCATCTGCAATGCCAGCGCAAATTCATGGAGATTGACTGAGTACTTTACCCGCAGAGAGATCGTAAAACATTGAAGAGGATCTTCGTAAGTAACCAGCAAACTTTGTCATGGGTAAGGCAGATGATTTCTACAGGAGAGAGTAACAGAGACTAGTCATATATAATAATTGTGATTATATATCAGATATTATTTAAATAAATTCGTGATTAAAAAAACGTTACAATTTCTTCTTATGAAATAACAATGCTGTACTTAAGTTGATTCTGCCCATGAGTAAAAGAGAACTGATTTATCAGTCCCTGCTCAACTGTATGGGAGGAACCGGACGGAGCATGCTAACACCTAACGCAAGAACCAAGTCAACAATTCAGCTGATGTCGTCAATCAAGATGCTTCGATTTTGATTCGAAGATAAATGCGAAAAACATTACGTGATGGAAGAGGACTATTTAGAACTCTTTTGTCAAAACATTGCAACAGTAGCAACAATTAGGATAAACCGAGTCGAAATTCACAGTGAAAGACTTAAAAAATTACAGAAAAATCATTCAGATACAGAAAAATTAATGGTTTTAGATACTAACTTAAATAAATTAATAGAATTCAATTAATTAATTCAAGGTTATTTAATTAAATTATTAACAAAACACACGTATAGATGATCAGTTTTGTTCATAATGATGTAAAATTAAGACTCAACGAGTAGAAGAAGGCAAGAAAAAAACTCGATACTATCTGGAGTCTAACAAGAATAACGGCGGGCTAATTTGGGTGATGGAGTTTGTTACGTATTCCGTTGTGTAGGCGACAAAAACAAAACAAATAAAAAAAGTCTCAACATAGAAAAAGTCGCAGAAAAAAAATTCTCAGTAGAAAAAAAAAAACATAAAAAATTCTTAGAACGCTATTGAGCAAAATTTTCATTCAATTTGATTCACTTGTTTGTTGTGAACATATAGCTATAAGAAGAATAGTAAAATGTTGAGTAGATATAGAAAATGTGAATTAAGTATTGAGGATAATAATCGTTTATCAAGCTTTGAGGATAATAATCCAGTATCAAGTTTTGTGGATAAGGACTCAGAATTCTAAAGTCAAGAGAATCAAGAAGTATTATCAGCTGTGTGAAGTGTTTATCCCTAGAAGGCCTCGAGTCGCAAAATCATTGAAGTGCCGAAACCAAGCTGAGGTCAAGCAGAGATGGTCTGAATTAGCGCAGCACAATTCATGTAAATTGAATATTTTATGTTTACTTACTTTCATTTGATTATTTCTTCTTATTTATTAATTTTATCTAATATGAAAGAGTAAGCTCTTTCTGTGTGTGTGTGTGTGTGTGTGTATGTAACATGGAGGGATCAGGGCTTAAATAATGTCCTACAACCCCCTCGCCCGCGCGGTGAGCTAGTCGGTCAAAAGTAACTTTTTTCGGACACCTTTATGCCTTTGTATTTTCAAATAACCCTGTATATTTAACATTGTTCATTTCTTTACACTGCAGGTGCGACCTATCGGTTGCGACAACTATATCATTATCATTATTAATTATTAGTTATTTATTATTTTTTTTTTTTAAATACGTAACACGGTATGGTGTCCTACATTTCTTTGTAGTGAAAAAATATTGCAACATTCAATTGATATGAACTCAGCTCTTCATAGCATCTATTATACTCAGAAAAGGTAAATTTCGTTTGAGTTGTACACAAAGTAAACAAAGAAATATATATTTCGTGGTCTTTTCATTTATCTTAAACATAAATAAAAAAATAATACAAATTTATGTCCTCCGAACCTGACGTACTAACAGGTCCCAGCTACAGAGTTCCCTTTCTATGTTGTGAAAATTAAAAGGGAAATCCCCGGTTAACCTAGTAACATCGTTGATGTAATATACACACTAAGTATATATTTTTTTTTAATTTTAGAAGACGTGTAAGCCGAACTCAACAGAAAAACTAATATGAAGAATCAAATTTCTGTGAAGAATTCGCCACACAATAATTAAACAAAAAAAACTATCCCTGAGACTTCTTTCATGTTCAATTACAATCTTTGTTTTAGATATTTTGTTAAAAAACGGACACTCTGAATTCCAATAGCACAATATAAGTTGCACTTTTCCCTGAATAGTTTTTATAATTTAAGGCAATTATGAACATTTAACTTTGCCAAATAAATTTTGTCGTTGCATTTGATCTGGTCGAATTGTGTTTCCATCAACAAGCAAGGATGTCCGAAAATGCCTGCCACAACATCAATGCTATTGCAGGTCATTTATCATAATGTCAGTGCACAGGATAAAAATGGAAGACACATATGTACATGCACCATGTTCGTGTACAACTTCGATTTTTCCGTTCCAGTAAACAAACATTCTCAACATCAGACTATCAGGATATGCACATGCATCCATGCTAACGTTATGAACTCCATACTGCTCGACTCGTCCCTGTTCGTCCTTTCGCTTATGAAATCCAGCTGTTTTAATTGCTGGGTTAGTTGGTTGGGTATCTAACAACAAAATGAAATGAATACTGTCACCAGTTTAACCCAACCACGTAAACTACAAAAGCAAACCCGAGTTCATTTATCTGTTTCAGCGAACTGAACGCTATTTCGAGGACAATTTAACTCGATAAGCGAACCTGCATTGAAAGTTAATTAAACTGAAGCATCACAGGAGCTATTGGCTTGGCTTTCATGTGAAGAAGGAGGCGAAAAGGTGAATAACGTTCGATTTCAATTACTGAACTATTTTTCAATTTAACGTTGGCATTTATGTCAAAGGATCGAGCGCATAAGGTATGCAAATGCGATTAGGGAGAAAGAACATGGCGCAACAGATTTCTCTGGTATGTTTCCTAAATTTTTAGTTCAGCCAAATGTATATGGGTCAGATTTTGGTAAGGATGAAGGCGCGTGTTTACTCTCTAGTTAGGAAATTATTTTCAGCTTCATGTCACCTGGCAAAGCATGACTGCCAAGCCAGTCATATTTTCAAAAACATTTCCCTGAACTGAAAAGCATTTCGCATTGGTCGCTGGCTTTCCATTTATGAACGCCAGAAAACTACGCTCCACTGGCAAACGAAGTGAAACCATGCAGCACGGCCTTACCACCACCACCACCTTGTCTCAGAGAATATTTTATTCTGCATAATTTAAGATTTTCTGTTGATCTCACAGATTACCTCATCGTTTAAAAACGCTTTGAATTTAAATGGCTGCTTTTGCTCCAGCCACGCCACGCGAAACTCGACAAACATAATAAAACGAACATGAAAATGAGAAAAATTCTGTCGACCATCGAGGGACGAAAGGAAAACGCAAAGATAACTGTGTAATGCTTGAACTACAACAGCACCCGCTGATGAAGAGAGCCATAAAAGAAGATGGTCCTGCTTCCTTGTGTTAATGCCAGGTGTAATGCAAATGAGATAATCTACATTTTTCAGGTGTTAGTGACATGATTTTGTCCGTCCGACGAACGCGGGGGAGAGGTATCGAATCTATTTAACACTTTATAAAGTTTTGAAAGTAATGCTATTAATACCAAGTAGGTAGGTTGATGGCGAAGTAAACAAAAGAGATAATAAAAATTTCAAATTAAGTTGCTGACACATTTTTGATTAGGTTTTGTTGACAAGCGACGGGGTCAGACAATGATTTTTTCAAGAACTTATTTCAGCGTGGGAAACGTTTCAAGTGGATTATTATGGAACAGGAACTTTTTCCAACTCATAATACTAATAATGGTAATGATGAGGAGAGTCTAAATAGACGCCAACTGACTTGTAAAAATATATATTCAGGTATGAAGTGTACAATTTTGATTTCAAAGGACATTTCATCGGGTGTATCGGAGCTGTTCTCAACACAAACCATTCTACTGGTTTCAAACAACCCCGACATTTACTTAACTTTGAATGGACTTTGTAATTGAAAACATATATATTACTTCCTTTATCTACTCAAAGTGACCATTGGACATATTCGTATAATATTTGCTGCACTATGGGGAGCGCAGAGTTTGTCAACTACATGCAATCCAGATTTGATGGCATTATAATCCAAAATCATTTGTGATTTTGACGTAACTTCATCAGTTTGGGAATCTTCGTAGTTCCTTCAAATTACAAGACCATTTCTCTCTTTCTTCGGGACGAAAAAAAAAATAATTTTCATTCCCTTTTAATTCAAAAATAACCACTTTTAACAACTCTAGATTTTGTTTTCTGTGTTAAAATTCAGGAGGAAGCCGGCGCTTGTTTTTTCGCAAGATTCCCGACAATGGCACGTTTTTTTTTGAAAATTCGTAATAGTTGAACTAGTTATCGCAAATTAGATTACGTCCTAATTCAAACAGCAGTCAAAGAAGTTTATGTCGCCTCAAGGCGCGATCTTATGATCACTTCTTGAGGCTTATTGCTTATTGCAAACTAAGTTTCAGGCTGTTACCTGCATGTGTTTCAAAATTAAATATGTCAAAATTTTTGACATCGACCGCAGCATAGATATCTTTACACTGTATTTATCTAATTTCGGATAGAATGTACTGTACAGATGAACAACTTCCTTGCAATCCTTCCAATTTTTCATCCATTATAACCGCTTGCCTAGGTAAAGAATTGTCATGACAGTTCGCTACAAACAAGTCAAAAGTTTCACAAACTATTGCTAGCTTACCGTTCTCTATCTTTCATCGCGTGTATTTATGTTTTCCAAATGACTACACATTATAAAAGTTAATTTTTATGTCCTACGAACGAAGCTCCATCGTTCTCCGTCTGCTTCCTTCCGCGTATGTCTACGAAACGAGAAAAAATTCTTGACCAATTTCTTCGTCAAAACTCTCACCGACTTGGATGTCTTCTCTTTTTTGTGCATTTTCTTGACTTTGACTGTCGTTCTTATCATCTTCATTCGCTAGTATTTCCTCGACATCGAACAAAATGGGCTGGATTTCAACGAAATCTGCACAGATTTGTGGGTCGAAATTTTGACAAATTTTGACATTTTTCGTCTTCAACATCAACATTTTTTGATTTTGAGTGCAATTCAACGTATCACTCACTGAAGTACTGACATAAATCGGATACGATTTTCGATAAGTGGAGCATAGGCACAAAGTCATTAGGAGACTCAATCCAGTGCACTTCGATCTCACTGGTTGGTGCGAAAAAAAAGAAAATCGTGGAAGTATATCGGGCGTTTTTTCATCAACTGTCAAAATAGCAGATACTTTAAACAGAAGCACCTTTGCAAAAACGCATGACCAAGGTGACATCGATATGAAAAGACGTGGTTATCCTGACCAAAGCACCCGCCTCATAATGAATTACCTGAAACCACTGGAGCACAATTAAATGTACGGAATGTTTAGCGAAGAAGAACGACAGCGCAGCGCTAAAAATCGTTGCTGGTGTCATAACAATTAGACAGTGAACGATTGGAAAAGAGTTCCTTTTTCAGATGAGTCTACATTCAACATTATAGGACCTGAGCAAATAGAAAGAGTTCACCGGAGAAAAGGTCAAAGATTTTCAAATTTTAACACAGGGAAGCATTCACCTAGTAGTTTGGTACGAGGAATAATTACGACGAACTGAGTTGAAACACAACTTGTTCAGCAAGGCTCTGTGCACGCTTCTAAGCACTGTTCATCCAGAGTGGTGTCATTTCAATTTTGGAGCTACTGTACCGTGGTTCCCCAGATGCTTTTTTGAGGATAATTCAGCTCCGTGTCATCATGCTCCCTCTCTGAGCCATTTAGACCCTTGTATTTTTCTTCTTTTTTTTTGCAAAGTTACCTAATGAGTTTTTTAAGTTACCTAATGAGGTAAACGAATACAAAGAAAGCTCAGGAGTAACATCGCTGTCTTCACCGAGTAACAGTCTTGAGTTTAACCCTTAAAAGAATGTTTGGGCGTATATGCGAACGAGAATCCAGAGCAGTTAGCCTTCTACGATGAAAGGCAAGAAGAAATTGATTGAATGGGTTATTCCGGGAAATTTCAAGAAAAATTTGGACAAATTTTATGAATCCATGGCTCCAACAGTTGCCGCGGTTAACTCTGTTTAAGACAACATCATATTAAAAAGAAAGAGCCTATTTTTTATTACATTTTTTAAATTTCCAATTTCTCTAGACGTTGATAAAATAATCCCAAAACTAGGAATGAAATTGAATTTTTTTTTAAACAGATAATACCTGACGCTGTCCATCTAGGACATAATCCTTGACATGTTATAACGGTTAAAATAGTTCTGCTTAAAGATATTTGGAGCCAGTTTTAAATAATTTTTGAAAAGAGGAAATTATAATTATAAATTCGTAGTTTTGGCATATACTCGAATATATTATCTTACCTTCAAGATGTAGTTTGGCCACAATGAGTTGTAACTATTCTTATCCATTTTGTAGATTCACAGTTTCAATGTTACAAGCCATTCAAAATATTCACGATGCGTCGAAAACTACACACAATCAGTCTTTACAATTCATCGCAGCCTCTTTTTCGAGTTATAATGTTGTCTGTTAATTTGATATAGAATTCATTTTCATAGTCCTGAAACGAATAAGCAGAAAAAATTATTATTTTACATGAAAGTAAGTGAAATGTATGGGGCTCAATAATATTAAAATGATATTTTATTTACTCCACAAATCGAATTATCTACATGCGACCCCAAGATGGTAGGGAAGTTTTTCCTGGAACTAGAATTCTTTGATATTTTCCAACGCTCGTTAAATCGAGGTTTTCTTTGAATTAGAACTTGGGGCCGAGTCGTGTTATTTCTCGAATAATTCGCCTTATTTTTCCCTTATTCTAGGAAACCTGTTTGAATCGTTTTCTGAGAAGAAATGAGAGATGTACACTTCTATATCTAGAACTGCTTTCTGAAGCGTGTCCACAGCATAAGCACACGAAATAATTTCATAGAATCCTATTTATATTTTGAACTGAGATTAATTATGGTCGAACTGCAAAAGGTGCGAGAACAATCGTAGCTTCTTCTGTTATAACATTGGTGACCACGCTGCTTTGAAAAAATTTAAACAAACCCATAACCACTGTCATCAAGATTTCCTATAAATTCGAATAAATTCCAAATATTAAGATATTCGGCGTCAATTTTCCAATTTTACATTTGTGTTTGTAAGCAGAACTTATTGAAGACAGGAGACAGATACGAATATTCAGAGAGATGTGCATTAACATTGATTTAAATTTTGTATTCACACGTACTGACTCACAAAAACCATTCAACAGGAAAAAATAATTTCACATACATTTAAGGCCAGAGAATTTCTAAGCTCTCTATCTAGCAAAGCTCACTTTATAATTGAAAAAAAAAAACAATAATACAAATAATAATGGGAATTCATTCTTTTGATTCCTTCTTTCAGTAGTTATACTATGCCTAGTAAGCTGACCAGAGTCGTTTCGTGAAAATCCGTGATGAGTGAAGAAAAGAGACGGTTAAAGAAGCATCAAAACAAACGGAGGTTCATGTAAATATAGATTATTATTAATTTTATTAATTATTTTCAAACTCTCAACTATTATTTATACGAGGTTGCTTATAACTTGTTTTTTTCAGAGCTATTTAGTCGCGAAAGGATGCAAATTCTTTCCTTCAAAAAGATTTAAGTTTGATTTCTAAAAATAATTCAATGGATTTAACCACCGCAAAATAAGGATTTTGAGATACTTATTACCACACATAGTTTTTGATTTGAACTCCACAAATCTACACTCTGGAATTCATCTTGAAAGTTTTAGTATAAAGTTACGTGCTAATGTTCTGTCTTAACAAAGTGAATTTCAGAACAAATTCTGAGGTGAGTGATCTCGAGGTTCAGAAAATCATTTCAAAACTAAAATATCCTGTATATATTACAGAGTATAGAAAAGGAAAGTGTATTATGTGGTGCGTACATATGCTAAGGGTTATTAGTAATAACTGTTAGGCCTGTGAAAGGCCTGCAGAAACAAAAAAACAGATTTGTACTAAATATAGTTCATTTGTTTACATATTTCAAAACAGCTTTCTTGATTTCAGAATCCCTTTTCGAAAACCTCAAAATTCTAGAATAAGAATTATGATGTCCTTAGTCGAAAATTTTTTGTTTCAAACAATTAATTTAAGGGGGTTCGTTTCGGAACATTTATTTTATTTTTGTTTTGTTTTTATTTTTTTATTTTTCTTATGGACCTAAAATTGTATTCCTAGCAGCATACCATAAAACAATAATTACACATCTACATAATTATATTATAAACCTCTGTTATGATGATCATAATAGTATAAGGTTTTCCTGCCTGCATATAGCACAATAAAAAACGTCCCAAAAGAGTCCCAACGTACTTGCAACTACGATGCGAACTCCAACGGAAACACCATTTCTTAATGGAAATGCTTTAGTAACGCCCTTTAAAATTGTTTCGAAAATTATTATATTTTTTTAAATTAATTAAATATTTAAAAATTAAATATTATTCAAAAACAGAAAAACAAAATATAAAAAATGTTTTTTCTTCCATGGGTCCCTACTTTCATTTTCACTCCTACTGAAAAATCTGGTTGCAATCTTCCAAGCAAACGACCCAGTCATAACTACTCAATTTAAAATAGAAAGGCATTAAAGACTTCCAGCAAGTATAACTTCAAATTAAAATATAAAATTTCATCATATTCCTTGCCTTGAAAACTTCGCCTGCCTTCGAATCGTTCTGAATTAATAACGTAAATCTATAAAGTCCAGATTGCATCATACTCTATGGTACCAAAACTTTTGAATCATCTAGTGATGATCTGCGAAACGGATTTCCTTCTCTTCTTCCTATTCGAACCCGCACGCATTCACATACTCAAAATTGTCTTTCCGCCTGGTTACGGCTGCACTGCAGTATAACAGAGAAAGTCCTGAAGCTCTGCCATCGCGCTCACATCCAGTATGAACAGATGACTGTAAGCCTCATAAAACATCCATGCATAAGATTTTTCCGCGTTTAAAGACCAGAGCTCAACGATGCCAAAAAACGGTCGTAAAATTTTCACACACAGTATAACAATTGTTGAGAATTCGTCCTGGTAATATCCTATTTTTTCGTGCGACATGCATTGCGTTATTCGTCTGTGCGAATAGTGTGCGACAGCCTTAACAGAGAGAGAGAGAGACCATCTTTGTTGCAAGCAACGCTAGCAAACGGATGGCAAGGATACAAATTCGAACTTTATACATGGACCATATATAGGAAAGTTTCGTTGTAATCAGTCTTAAAATGGAACAAGGTGTTTGCCTTGTGGTGAATAGCGAAAGAAGAAAAGAGATTCGAGACTACCGTTGGAAAATGGTAACTTTATTCCTTTTTCATATATGCATTTACTTATAAAATATTAACCTTGGCCTTGTTTCACACACTTCAACGTATAGTTTAAACTTGAAAGGAAAGCAGAAGTTGCAATGGATACGTTTGGTAGATGCAAAGGAAGTATGGAATGGAAACTGTTACATACTTCGAACTAGGTTGCATAGCACATAAATGAAGACACAACTACATGCACATCATATTCTTCGGAAACTTCGCAAGTTGTACACATTGCAACGGCTACATAAATGTTCAGTCCTTGGGCTTGAAAACAGGGCTTTTAGCTCCATCCAACACAGAGAATACGGTCTCGAGTACATCTCTCGAAGCATTTTTCCTTTTTTTTCATTAGTTATCCTTTTGTATTTATTACTTGTACACATCTACCGAATGGATACAATACAACTCATTTGTGAGGAACGCTTAATTTGCTGCTTTCAAATATTAAATAAGTATTAGTGTGATAAGAAAAATGCTACAGATGATGTAATTCGTTGAATTAATCAAATAAATTGTTGTAACGAGCAGTTTTCCACCAGTTGGATTCATTTCCAATGATAAATCAATGGGCATTTGATTAGAACCAGCAAAGGGAAATAGATGCTATCAAAATGGATGGTGCCATTATGAACCATTCAATATTTCATTGTTCGCTTGATGAATGTTCACTCGATTTCGTGAAAAGGATAAAAACACCAAAATATTCGGGAAAATGCTTCGATATCATAGAAGTGAAAAATAAAATTTCACATCCAAGAAAATGGTTCAGCTAGCAAAATTCTTTTTTGAGAAATAAAACCCATAAATAATAAAATATTCCGCAAATAGATCACATCCCTTCAAAAAACCGTTACTTAATGATAAATAGTGTAATTATATTTAGCAAGGATTATAGATATTACAGCTATAAATGACCCCATGAGGAGACACAAATTTTAAGAAACAAATCCAAAATTAGAAATGACAGGAAAGGAAATGATGAAACTTAATTGCTAAATCAGTTTAGACCGTCAATTTTCTAATTTTTACTCATATTTCCTTTGAAGCAATTTTAATTTTAAACATAGTTTTTTTTTAACCCATAGGCGGCCCTATGAATTACCCTGAGG
The DNA here is from genome assembly GCA_954870665.1 of Stratiomys singularior. Taxonomy (NCBI): domain Eukaryota; kingdom Metazoa; phylum Arthropoda; class Insecta; order Diptera; family Stratiomyidae; genus Stratiomys; species Stratiomys singularior. The sequence continues at coordinate 8,442,880 of OX940877.1, forward strand.
CGGCCCTGAATGTCTTTGAAAAAAGACGTCCTGAATGTCCTGTAAGAATGGAAAAAGTCCCGAATTTGTAGCATTACTACAAAAATTCTATATTACGAAAAACTCCAAACGACAAATGCAAATACCATAAAACTGTGAGATACTATCCGAAAGAACCATCCAAACTATTGAAAATAAACAAATGTTAAAGCCAAACTACACAAATCACGAATAAGGGAGGGAGATAAATTTAAAATCGCACTAAGAAAAACCGAGGATGACTTTCCGAGGGCGTCGAATTCCGGCTCACTTTGCGGTAAGTCATTCAAATTCGAAGGGCACTTCTACCATTTTGCAAATCAGAGTGTATGAATTTCATTCAAATCAATCAGAGTATATAAAATTCATTATGCTCTATTTTCCGAAATCTGCGTTGATCGTTTATATATACTGTGTCCCAAAATAAAGTTCAAATCTAGTTAAATTTACTATTTTAAAAAAGTACATATTCTAGTTATTTATGGAAAATAATTTCATTCATTGAAATCCGGTCCAATTTTTGAACACATTTTGGATTGTGTGCGGCTCTATTTTGACAATGGCTACTTCAAATTCACTTTTCAAATGTCAATTGTTTGTCCTTCACAGCACTGGACAAACAGAAATCTAAAAGTTGTCAAATTGATAATAGATCTCTTTCAATTTAGACTAATTGTCTTCTTGTCTAAGAAAATTCTCAGCATTCCCAGCAAGGTGGATCCATGTGTGAGGATACATGATCATTTTCTTATAAGTTTTACATAGCACTGTTTCACTTCATAAACGGATTGGAGGAGTTTTTTAGCTTTTTTTAGGAGATTGGCTTCGTGCGACTCGAGTTTGTTTGTACGGCTTATATAAGCTATTTTGTACAGCAATATAGAAGGGATTTATTAGGTCTAGTGCCATTTTAAAAAAGCGATTAGGCCTCAAAGTATCTTCCACACTGGTTCCATGTGGGAGCTTTGTAGATTGTCAGGAAATAAATAGAACGTCAGGAAAGTATTACAAGCCTTAGGTTGTATGTTCTCCATACGCATTTTAAATATACTTTTTAGATTTTTTAGACCCACATAGGTAAGATATTCTGGCCAAGAAATTATTTGGCCTGAAAGTTGATAACGTGTAGCCAATTAAAAGTTAGGGAATACGGTAGACTTTCGTTTTCTGCTGAATAATATTGCCGTAGTGTTCTTAACGCGGGCTTTAATTCTCCATTGGTAAATTTATCCAGCATTTCCTCTAGATAGGAAATGATCAGGATAGAATTGTTGACAGAAGTATAGAAGCAAGTGTTGTCGGTAAATGCTGCTTGTTCGCAGTTTTAGCTTTTGGCAAGCTAGACCGATATCAATGAAAAGTGTTTGGCTTAGGCATGAACCTTGTGGAACACCAGCAGTTGGTTTACGGATGTTGAACATCAAACATTGTCCTGGTATATTCTATCTTTGCACTCTTAAGGAGTAAGCCGATATGGCAAACCAAATTAAAGGTTATTTCAATCGACTGACTGCTTTGTATTCAAGAAAATTGAGATAATATTTCACGCTTGAATGAAAACTTAGCTTATGAATAAATGGTACAAGGGTGTTGGTTGAAGGCTCTACCCTGACCAGATTTTACTGCTTTACTGCTACTATGCACGGCAACAGAAGGCAAAAAAATATTTCGCACCATATATCTGAATGAATTGATGAATGGGTGCAAGGACAGTTATGGAATAATGTTTCACTGAAGTCCGATGAACTGCACCGGAAAGCAGTGTAAAACTGGGCAACCTGGAGACTTATTAAATCATCTGGCACTCCTACGAGGATGTGTTCCACATACGGCCCAAAACATTTTCAAAAAATTATATTCCTAGGGAGGTTCCCCATGGCACAGAGGTTGTCCCAAGTTGCCTGCATAATTTGGCGATATCATAATTTTTTTTTCGACCGAAAAAACTGAAGCTGAAGATCCTTCAAAGAAGTTGACTTAATGCTCGCTACGGGTACATTTATTTTGTTCGTCCACTGACAGCCTTTTGTTATGAATCTTCGACCACCTACTTTACGAGACCTTTTCCGTATCCTTTATTTTTTTCTTATTGTAGCACTGGACACACTTGACACCTTTTATGTCTTATATTACAAGAATGCCTCGTAAATGCCACATTTTAAATGCTTTCAAGGATAAACTCAAATGTGATTTGCGTATATTAAATCCTCAAATTTGATATGCTTATTTAAAGGAGCATGGTGAAGCATTGCGTCAAGAGATAATCAAACTTGAACGTCATCATCAGGATGTGATTAGACTATACAGCTGTGTATGAGAGGTAAACAAGAACAATAATATTACTTGATATTTGTTTTTTCATTACTCCAACAGGGTGGAGTAATTGTTGTACCACGCTTCGATTTTTCGAATTATCGTTTTACAGAAAGTCCTCAGCTTTTAGGCGTATCAGTTTCCCTTCGGTGTAGATGTTGTTTTAATTTCTTCATTCTTCCGCGTTCCTTACATAGAAAAACAACAAAGATCAATATTTCACAGTCAAACTCAAAGGGAAAATCTATCGTCGAAGTTCCAAGTCCCACTCACCTACATATCTCAAGCAAGTTGATCCCCTTAACGTTCGGAAAAGGCCACATTATTACCAACAACACTCATAGACCTTTTTCAGTAAGATGAGCATGCCAAAAACCTCCACAATCATTTTATCATCAGAAGTAGTATCAACATCATCTCACATTTTATATTTTTTCAACTCACACTTGGTGGAAGCTTATTCTAAACATTCAGATATTCTAAATGAGATTGAAATAGGCAAATATGATTGCTTTTATCCCGAAATATATAATTCAATCTATCATCCTATCTGTCATAGCGTTCCCTATTTTTGAATGGCGAACTGCTTGCACAAAGGACGTGCCTTAACAAAATATTATATTCGTGTTTCTATTCGAGAATATCTTTTTCCGGGTATTCTACAAACTTTCATCACGATTTCCTCAACTGAAAGCCGATGTACCTATGTCAGTAGCATCTTTCATAATGTATGATGAGCCTGTAAGCTGTATTACATCAAAAATCATTTTAAATTCATAAATAGTCCAACCCATAAGAGCGTTGAATTTTTCCCCCAAATATATCATTGATTGTTGACATTTGTAGGATGCAGGAAATTTGTGCTGGGTGTGTGCGCTTACAGTTGGATGCATTCCTTTCAGAAAATATCTTAATTTGATTATGATTCCAGCAGGACTTATACGTGAGTTCAAAAATTTATTCATTTTCATCAGCAAGTGTGGCTAATGGTATCCTTGCGGCGATTGGAGATCAAAGAACAGAAAAAAAACCATTCGCAGGATGAGTTTTTAATATTGCCACGAAGAAAATTGGATGTTTCATTAAAATACGAAATTAATGCGTTCTTTATTGAGTGTTCGTTTCAGTGCCACAAATTTCCTCCACTTTCCCGATGCTTTTTCAGTCGGAAGTTAATCTTAGCAATCTCGTCATGCAAATTAGAACCTAATGAAAATTTGCACAACTCCATACCACGTACGTATTAAGTACTATTAAGAACATCGATTCATTGTGATTGACATTAAGGATTTCACCGAGTGCGAATTGGATCCTTTTGTTTAAAGTCCAAAGCGGCCAAACAAATCAGATTCATTGCACAATATACAGGAAGATGCTACGAGCGACATGAGTGTATATTTCAAGTGATTATTGAGTTTGGCACTCTCTCAATTGAAGGCCTGTCGAGTATTCCTGAAATTAAATTATGGAATTACGTTTTGAGGGTAAGCCGATTACCTCCAGCAGAACTGGCTGGGAATGGATGCACGGAAGAATGAATATTTGAAAGTGGAAATAGCTACGAGCTTTACTCAATTTCACTGAAAATGCTGTAAAGCATTTAATAAAACTGCAAAGCAAGTCAATTATTAGGAAATAATCATTTATTGAAAATACTAAAATTCAAATAAAAGTTAAATAAAATATTTAACTTAATCCTTAAAATCAGTTAATAATGTAGCACATCCAGCTTGAACTCAAAAATGAAGTATGAAATGGCAATAATCAACCAAACTCGAGGTTGTGATCTTGACTGCACATGACCGTTATCGATGTCCCACATATCATAATTTGACCGTTCTCCTGTAATTTCCAGTGTTAGTTGACTGAAAAATCTTTTCGCCGATTTCTTTTCAGTGCTAGTACAGACTCTTATACTCCTGTACCGACCAGTGCTTTCGGTTGTTCTGAGACGCAATACTCGTAAAGTCTGGACGAAAAAATAATCAACTTCGAAATTCAGGCTTGAACCAATTGGGTGCTGTGTCGAAACCTAGCGCTCTGTCTTCTCCGTCTAAATCCCTGTTTAGTTACTCTGAAGTGAAGCATAATAATATCAAATTTCAGAAAAGGAAAATGAAATACCAGTAATGATGCGAAAAAGGTTATAAATAAAATGTTTGTCTCAAGTTCATGAAAAGCCCGACTTCGGTCAATGGAATTGTAAGCGCGCTGTCTTCGGGCCACCTTGAAGTTACCTCACCACATTTTTTTGGTATTAACTCTGAATTCTCGCAATTATAATTCCTCATACCATTACTTTGCAATTAACATCAATTGCTACGTTAGGGGCATTAAAATGTTATGGAAATCGTTATGTTATGGAAAATGTATTCTAAGGATTAAAATTCTTCTACTGATGGCTATGGAAGATGACGTTTAGCAACTTAAACAAGAGGGCTTAGTCGGAGAACCGTAAATTCAAGTACGATTCTTATACATATAAAACATGTGCTTATGGTATTTTGTGCTATTATTAAATTAGGTGCATAAATATGAAATGTGGATTTTACTAACAGATGGCATAGCCATTGCATATGGTTTGTGTCGGGGATAACTAATATGTCATTTTGGAGGGTAAACATCTCCCAACAAATTCCAGTATGTCATAGGTTTTGATTGTACAAACAACAAAGTTTTTTTCGTTTAAAAAATGTCGAATTACGGTCCAGAAAAAGAGGTTTTGCGGGGAAGTCTAATAACCTTCTTTCATTTGAAGAAAACGGCAGCAAAAACTTATCGATTGTAAACATGCCCCAAGCTAAGACACTTGTGAACGATGGTTTAAAAGATTTAAAAGTAGCGATTCCGATGTCAGCAACAAAGAACGTGAAAAACCACTAAAAAATTTCGAAGATACAGATTTGCAAGCATTGTTAGATGAAGACAACACACAAACTGAAAAACAGTTGGCATAAGCGTTGGAAGTTACTCAGGCAGCCATTTCACAACGTTTAAAAGCCATGGGAAACACCCAAAAAGCTGGAAAATGGATGCCGTACCAATTCAAAGAAAGAGACATCGAAAGTCGAAAAAACATTTGTGAAATTTCGCTTGCCACACAGAAAAGAAAAGGTTTTTTGCATCGGATTGTTACTGGCGATGAAAAGTGGATTTATTTCGACAATTCCAAGCGGAAAAAATCATGGGTAGACCCAGGCCAGTCATCAACATCACAACCAGTCCGAAATATTCATGCGAAGAAGACTTTGCTGTGTATTTGGTGGGATAGTTTGTATTACCTTTGTATTACGAACTGCTGAAACCTGGTGAGCCTATTACTGGCAAAAGTTACCGACAACAACTGATCAAATTGAGCCGCGCACTTAAAGAAAAACGACCAGAATTTCACCAAAGACATGATAAAGTCATTTTTCAACATGACAATGCTCGGCCGCATGTTGCAATACCTGTCCAGAACTATTTGAGAAACATTAATTGGGAAGTTCTGCCGCACCCACCGTATTCACCAGACTTGGCTCCTTCTGACTACTACTTGTTTCGATCGATGCAGCACGGACTTTCGGAACAGCACTTCCGTTTTTACGAAGAAGTTAAAAATTGGCTTGATGAGTGGTTAGCCTCAAAAAATGAGAGGTGGTACTGGAACGGAATCCATCAATTGACATAAAGATGGGAAAAAGTCATAGCTAACGATGGCCAATACTTTGATTATTGAATTCATTCGTTCTGTTATTCAAAAAAATGCATATTTCAAGCAGAAAAAGTCCGCATTTCATATTTATACACCTATTAGTATTATAGTGACAAGTGATTATTATACGAAAATTCCTAAAATAAAGTACTACCGTCACCCTGTCACAAATACTCTGGGTGTAGTGGTTAGTCCAATGATTCGTGAGTGCAACTGCTCCTTTTCCTAAGCTAATTTTAGGTTATTTGATAATATAATTTAATTTATACACCTATTATTAACTCACAAATTTTTCTATTCATGTAACAAACAAGCTATGCAAATGTGTACATTGTCACGGGATTACGTAAAGCTGAAAAACTTTTCCCAACTGATTGGGAAATGAGAAAATAGGTCTAACATAAAATATCATGGAATCAATCATGTATGACGACCCATTGGCATAAGCCCAGAGCGTATAAGATTAAAAGAATTCAAACCGAATGCCACGTCAAATGTGTCCTTGTTTGAAATGCGAAGGATGGTGCATGAACTCATAACGGCCAAACTTGGTTGAAAGGTAAATTCAAATATAAAATTGAACTCCGCGTTTAAACGTCATCTTTGATTTCCAACATGAAAGGAAATTCAGATCACTGACTTTGATGCAGGATTATCTCATCCTTTGCGTAAAGTAAGTCTAAGCTGCAAACGTTACTCCATATTCTATAATGAATGTCATTTCTGACGTGTTTATATTTATCTTTTCTGAGAAACACATCCTAGACGAGTCTTTATTAAGATGCAGCATAATGTCGACTTTTTTCATTTAAGATTAATCCATCTTGAATATACTTGTACGATTATATGTATTAAGTCTCGAACTATGTAGGTGAAGCTAATATGTGTTCATATACTATACTTTATTAATATGAGTTATGGAACTGGCTTGTGGTTCGATGGTTTTCGCTATGCCTAAACGCTAAATTTGCGCAACAGTACGAGATTGCAAAAATCGTTTTGCTTGAGCTCTTCAATCTCATATAGTAGTAAAGCAAAAAGGCTACATAGGCCTGGCTCAAAGTCCTTTTATAACATACTCAACATACAAACATACAACATACCCTTAGTATCATAGATTTTATCAAGACAAAAAAACAAAACACGCTTGTCCTTGAATCGGCAAATACTTGAAATACATTAAATTCCTTCAGCAAGAAACGTCACTCTACAACCTCTCCAGGGTACCCTTGAGACTAGCATTCAAAATGTTTGAAGATTTATGACATTCAACGCATTCTATCACGTACAAATAATCTCTTTGGTTTGTAGTGCTCAACACAGAAAAACTCCTCACTCTGGATGGGATCTTTTTAATAATAAGGCACTGTTATTTCTGCAAATGCCACTTTGGAACACACAGTCATACCGTTTGCACTACATGAGCATCTTCTTATATCAGGATTAATCTTGCTTTTGAACGTCCTTACCGCCTTAGTAGGAATATAAGAGGTGTAAAATATGTATCAAACGAATGCACGAAGTCTAGACGCACTTGAAAAAGATTAGGATTAGCCAAACTCCAGCGCAATATTGTCGAAAATGTGGCTCGATTTATTATCCCTACGCTAGTATGCAAATCTTTTCCGCATTTTCCTCAGTAAATGATTTAAATGCTAAAAGAAAATTTCACCACTCACGGAAAAACACATTAAATTCAAGACACGTTTTCCAACTTAGCGGACATATTTTTTCGTGTATTTACAACCAAAACCCGCATCACCTTTCCTTTGTGACTCCGCATTTCACTTTTTTGCGCTCGTAAAACCATAGTTGGGCACTTAAACCCAAAAAATTACTTATGTAATCCATACGATTAATTGCCATGATAGAGGACTTACAACAGTGAAACTTGAAGTGTTAATTGAAATTGTAGCACAGTACTCATAAAGACACTGAGTCCTTGATATATCTGAGTTCGCTACCAACATTATCTCACTTTTCTGTCATAAAGTTGGCGTAGCTGGCATTTCATATAATTAAGGATATGTAATCGGGATGATATATGGCTCCCAGCGCGTGCACGATATTGAATTGGATTCGTGTACGTACGTTTTACATGAATGCGATATATGGAGTAAATGTATATTATTTATTTATTGTATATTATATATTTATATTTATTGCTTATAAAGCTATTACATACCAAAGGTTTATACTATAAACAACACACTGAGTACGGCCAGTTTTTACATTTCTTTTTTTTCAGCCAGTTTTTACATTGAGGTGATTCCCTAGACCAAGTCCTTTTGACCCCGCCCCAACGAATCATCACGCCGTCGACACGGCGTAGCCAACACTACACACTTAGACTGCAAATAAACTACCGATTATTTGGATTTGTCAAAGCTCTCTTATATCCTCTCTTATTGACAAAGAGAGCTCTTATGCTCTCTTGTCAAAGCTCTCTAACCCAAAGATAAACATGCTTTTTCTATCTCTATCTGGCAGATGTTACCCGTGAGTGTAAATCCTATATGTATTAAAACCGTATTTACTGCCATCAGTTCAAATATTTCTAATTGAAATTAAGTAAAGAAATAGCCACCACAGAGTTAAAGTGGAGCCGTGTATAGGCTTCCTGTATAGAACGCCTATAACAACCCATCTGCCAAGTCCCACAATTGAGTTTGACTTTCCTGGAATTCCCACGTTCGTTCTCGTTCGCAGCCTTATACACGAGTATCTGTCTAAGGCTCCCCTCTTCGTTTATCCACTGGACATATCATACTGGAGACATACTGCAGTTTAGCAGTCTTCCAAGCCTATAGATCGCCAACTTCGTAAAGTTTTTTGGTTTTAAAGATCTACTTAACACTGATAAATACATAGTACACTTACCTCTCGATTTACACGGTAGATATGTATTTGGACAAATCATGCGAAAAGAAACCGTGTAAAACGAGACCCAGAGTAGAAACAAAGTACTCGGACACGTTTAATAACCTGCGAACCGTGTAGAACGATCTAAAGAAGACAGAGAAAAGTCGAAAACCGAGTAAAAGAGAAATCGTGTAATTCGAGTACCGTGTAAATCGAGGGGCTAGTGTACTCATCAAATCATATGTATTATGTACTCATCTTATCTGGTATGAAAGCTTACTGCTGAAGACCCTGACAAAGGGATTGATTGCCAGCCTTTTGAAGTCCAGGCAGACATGTTGAATCCCCTTGCATTATATTGATTGGCTTTCGGTGTAGAGCAAATGAAAGGAACCCTATAACAATGTGCTCTTCGCTCACGTAACACTTTAAAAATAAAGTAAGAGATGAAAGATGGTGAAAATTGCATTTATTGATAAAAGTGTGCATTGGAAGTTAACTGCGGTCAAGCGAGAAGAAAGGCTAACGTGAATATCGACAGGGAGAAAGCAACCGCGAGAGGGTTTTGTAACACGTTTGGTCTTTAATCTCCGGGATCATCCGATGGCTACTGTCTCCGTCCGGCGAATCACCTACTTCAACCATGCAGCGGCAACAACAGGACCTGATGAGTTGTTCAGATTAAGTGTTGAATCACGCAATGCGGAGCCACATTCCTCTTTTACGAGCATGCATAAAATCATTAATCTTGGATATGAAACTTTTTCCCATTGAACATGTTTTCCAGATTTCACGCCAACGTCTTGTCAACAATATTATTCTTTCAGTATTGACTGGAAAGCATTTAAAATAAACCAAGAATTCCTTAGTAATAGCGGGTTGTTCCAAAAAGAAAGCCCTTATCTTATAAATCCCATTATCGTCAGCGACTATGCTAATGTTCTCATTTTTGCATAATCTATGGTATTCATGACTCCAACTTCCAGCCTTCTCTATGCGCGGATTGCTCGACACTTTTGTCGAGGTTTCCTCTTGAATTTCGTATCCCTACAAGAGAAATCGATGTACTGATTTCTTCTCTCAAACAAATCCTATGCATATCTTCTTCTTCGTAACAATACAGCCCCTTTCGAGCCGTCGCTTCCTCGAAGGATACCATCAAATTAGTCATTCTGCTTGGGTCGGACAGGATATTTTTTTTTTCATATGAAGCGTTTCATTTTCGACTTCCCTTTCATCCAGAGTTTATCAATGGTATTTTTGATTTCCTTGCCTAGGTTAGCGCCAAAATTGTTTTGAGAGTGTCACCAACCTTTTTGAGATCTAGCGACGTTTGGAATATCTCCATTTGCTACTTTTGCAAATTTCTACCTTTTTGAATCCTTTTGACGACAAATATCGGGAAATTGTTTCGAAATGTATAGGTATCATGTAGATTTGATCCGAGATTTGCCATCTGATGTTGCCCAAAATCTTTTAGGAATGCGTGGATGCAGGTAGCTTGTCGAGTTTAGTTCTATGTTTCTTCGACTCACAAATTCAATCAGGCTTTAGCCCTTTTTGTTGATTTGATTGTAAAGGCAACATCTCCCCAGTCATTGTCCGATATATTATTGTATTGCTAACTTTCGCGCCTAGCCTAACATAGTTTATAGAAATGGATTTTGGCAGCTTTTGTACATCTAAAAGATCTAGATCTTTTAAAAGTCTTTTATTTCTCCGTTTCTAAAAAATATTTTATTCCATTTTTTTTTTCTTTTTTTTTAATCCATCGAGGCATGAACATTTATCAACCGAATATGATTTTTTTTTGTTTTATTCCGATTCGCACACATAGGCTCCTTTATTGAATTAAAGTGAGTTCTATGTGATCAAACTATGATCCTATGTTTTATAAAAGTGACTTGAAATTCTCGGCTCCCGACTTTTATGGTGGGCAACCTCATGTCATTGATCTAGTTACTATTCCAGTGCATCTTTTGGATTGCCAATATATTTATCTTTTGACAGCTGGATTTCTGTAGCAGATCCTTGACAACACCAAGTCGTTCATTGTGAGTGATCTGGCATTGGAAGGTGCACTTTCACTATCCTTTTTGCGTTTTGAGAGTCGTTTTATTTGGTTCATTTTATTCTAAGTTCCATTGTGGGTTACTAAGTAACTTTTGTTTTTAAAATGGATACGTAGTTAGCCAACTCAGTTGCACGCATGTGATGACTCCACTAGCGAAGTGGCTAGCACGACTTTCATCCTCTTACGCTCATCTTTCGAGGACTATTGCAAAGGAAAGCAGTTGAAATTTCACCGAAGAGTTGCATTTTTCACAGTGTCAAAAATGTCAAAATCACATTTTTGAGTTTTCACAGTGCATGTTTCTTAGTATTTAGTGGCTCGCTGACATAAGCATCAAATCTTGTTCAATGCTGCAATTTGGGTAGCACAATAGTACGGCTTTAAAGAGTTGAAAAATTGTAAATTTCACATTTTGCATCTTCGAACAAATTCAAAAACATAACCATTGAGATCCTGAAAAAATTGACATTGCTCGCATGACAATTAAAATCAATTAAACGTCTTAGAGGAGTATTACAATATTCAAACACGAGTTTTCATCCTTTCTCGATTATTGGCTTCCTGCACATTGCGCCACTAAATATTCCGGCATCATGCATCGCACGTTTTCAATTCTAGGAATGCGCGTGGTTCCAGCGTTTCCTTGGCTTTACCACTGAGAGTTTTTCAATAGAATACGAAGAAATCAATGCTCCAAATCTCGAAACCAACTTAGGCTTAATTGTTTATTTTCCAGGCTGCATTAAATAGGATTCTTTTTGGAAATCGAATTATATCTGAAGCCAATAAACATAACGAACGTACAGAATACTGAATTGTGTTCTATTTTCACAACGAATGATTTTGAAATAGAATGTAACAAACGTCAGAATCTCTCATCAGTTTGCAGCCCTAAGCTTCCAATATCACTGTGATCGTTGGCTATAGTTCAACCTTGTAAGCATGAAGAATCTTCAAAAATTATTTTTTTAATCGTTGTCTTCAACCCAAGATGAGTTATAGACAAATTTAGCCAATGCAAGCAAGCATTTCATCCAAAGCAACAAAAGTTTCCAAAGCCAATCCCAAGTTGTCTCTCCGAAAATCTTGCTAGAGTTTGTCCTCCAAGTTTTCATTTCTAAAACAGTACAGCACAATTCTCAATAAAAAGTCCTAGACTGAAAAATACTTCGCCATATTACCGAAATCAAACGCAAGTAAAGTTGCATACTTGTTTCCAATAAATTGCCTTAAATTATAAATGTTATCATCATTCTCCCAATATCAACTCGAGCACAAGAAATTCAAATATACTAAATTTAAATTCCAGGAAAATTATCTTTAGAACTTTCAGAGGCTGTCATACGAGTGTAACTTTTTTGAAAACTCGGTAAAAATAGAACATAAAAATTGAAGTCGTAACACAAATAGAAAAGGAATTCGCAATGAACCAAAACGTCAATACGTTGAAGAAAACTTGTTCTTACACATGTCAATTATGCGAGCAATTTTTCAGATTTAACTCCTGCCAGACTCACCCACACAGGTAAATAAGTAAATAAACTTTATATGACTTTCTTCATTGCCGATATCAACTCGCATAAAAGCAACGTGGTGCGTGCGATTTCCTGTCGCAAGTCCTTCCCTGCGTTGGAAACTTCAATTTTGACTTATTATCATCATTTCTTAGTTCAAATCAATTTTCGTTTGTGAAATCTTATTTTCTTCTTTTCTTCACCCATTCCCAGGATTATATACTTATGTTCCAAGTCACGTCAAGGCTTCGTTCGCTCAAGCTTATTGATTTTTAGTAAACATTTTCTTAATGTTTGCGGTGTTCACATCAATCAAAGTCATCAATATTGATACATATCAAATACTGGCGGTTGCTGGCTCGATGTCAACTTGAAGAACATCTTTACCACCTAGAACATAAGATATGGTAACAGTCAAGTTCAGAATGTCAGGCACGTTGTAAAGGTTAAGGATAAAAAGGTGCTCTAATTTTCCATCCCCCCTGGGCAAGACCTCGTGGGAATGAATGTTATGAAGAATTTAAGGAAAAGTTTCACGTCTACCAAATGGATAATGAAACCTTCAACAGAATCCCTGAGATGTGGGTTGTTATGGATAAATATAGGATAGTGATAGAAAGTAAAGAAGCACAATATCTATTGTTATCCGAAGGATTATAAGCTTCGATTGTTGAGAGTTCATTCAGCCAAGATCGGTCTACTTGACTGCAGATGCTTTTTTCCATTTTACCTACAGACCTAAAAAAAATAATGAGCGGACTAAGATACCCCGGAAAATCAATGAATATTCAAACGAAGTAAACGAGAACATCCAACAAATTACTGGAATTACTCCGGCAAATATTGTGTTGACAATTTTGACCGATATTGAGTGTAATGCTTTTCCCAAGAATCTTGTAATATTGTTGGTACAAGTATGAGCTTTGCATATTTCGGAACACTATTGATCTGTTTCACCCAATTTTTAGAAATTTCCAAACCAACTTAAATAAAACGAATGGCAACAAAAAATCGGCAATTTAGTCGGAGAATGGTATTCCATTTTCTATTTTCGATTGCAATGCATGAAAAGCATTTTCCAGGAAAAGAGTAATTCGGATTTGAGGGATTTCTTTGAAGCAATGAACTATTGATTGCTTTTTGCACAGCATTCCGAACGCGATTCTTAGAGCGTTTGCTCAAAAACAGAACGCAAGCTGTTCCCTGTTTGACAGGATATTCAGATTAAACCAATTATCATCCAATATATCCAACCAGCTGCCGAGGGTTAAACCTTAATGGAATTAACCAGCGAGCCCTACAGTAACATATATTTCACTTTTTATTCTGTAATATAGTGAACATGTAGCAAATATTGTTTCTTGTAGGTTAAGTCTGTGCGGACAGCAATTGATGGATTAAGGCCCAAGACGTAATCTCTACCAGCTATTACTTTTCTGTTTCCAACTACTTTCCGAGTTGGAGAAAAACAAATGAAAAGGAATGCAAATTCTAATTCAGTTTAAGATACGCCATCGAAAATTCAGCACATAACTGTGATTAAATATCATCAAGCATAAAATTCAGAAACGAAACAGGAAAAAATACCAATTTCGTTTAAACACACCCACACCTTTCATTTTAAAACAAACTTTCCTGGAGACTCCCTGGTCAGCATCTTCTTCGAGTGACCACCATTAAACAATGTTGCCCCAAATCTTGTGAACCGCTACAAATTTTCAACGAGCATATAAAAAGGAAAATGTCAGATTTTTTAATTAAACGTCCTATTGTCAGCATAATATGTTTAAAAAAATTACTCATGCAGGAGCTTGCAATATACAAGATCGCTCCATTCGTTATGGACTAATTCAGCGATCGAGTGTGCTTGTGGTGCCAGTTGTATTATTGTCATAAATGTAATTCGTCCAGAGGATTTCGAATATTTTTAAAAATTATATATAAAGTATTCTAGATCAATTGGACCTATATATATTACAGGAATATACCTATATATATTATAGGTATAGGAATAAGTTTCCGACATTTTTTCTACAACGTTTTAAGTTTATTTCAACACTCAAGAAAACAGTCACGTCATTCAAAGTATGCACCATTTGAAGATATGACCTTCTCCCATCTTTCTCGTAGTAGATGGATTCCTCGGCGGAAACAATTCCTATCCTTCGCCTCGATCAAGTCATCAAGCAATGTTTCCATGCTCTCATCAGAAGTAAATCGTTCTCCAGTGAGGGCCAATTGCATGGAGCGGATCAAATGGATATGCGAAGGAGCAATGTCTGGGGAATACGGCAGGTAGGGTAAGATTTCCCTATTCACACCGTTCTCCCTCAGGGCTGGATTTAGACGGATGAGTTGCCGTCGGTACACATCCTCAGAGCTTATTTCAGATGGTTTCAGTAGTTCGTAATAGATGACGCCACTGTGGTCCCACAACATGACCTTGGAAGCGTAAATATTCCATTTCGGCGTCGATGGACCTGTTTCACCTGGCATTACCCAAAGTTTTGGTCGCTTAGGATTATCG
The DNA here is from genome assembly GCA_954870665.1 of Stratiomys singularior. Lineage (NCBI taxonomy): Eukaryota > Metazoa > Arthropoda > Insecta > Diptera > Stratiomyidae > Stratiomys > Stratiomys singularior. The sequence goes on from OX940877.1 coordinate 8,457,882, forward strand.
TAGTGCATCCATTTCTCATCCCCTGTCACAATTCGATGCATGAAACCCTTTCTTTTTTGTCGTAGAAGAAGCATCCCGCACGTCAGCAAACGCCGTTCGATGTCCCTCTGTTGCAGTTGATGCGGCACCCAAGTCCCAGTTTTTTGGATCATTGCCATGGCGTGCAAGCGCTTACCGATGATAGATCCGTCAACATTAAACTCCTGCGACAATTCTTCTAGGCTTCGAAACGAAACTTCATCCAACAAGGCCCTTAGTTGTGAATCTTCAAACTTTTTCGGTGCCCCTTCACGATCTCTATTAGTCACGTCAAAATCACCCTTTATAAAACGCCGAAACCACTCACTGCAAGTCGTCACAGATGGAGCATGATCACCGTTAACATCGAACATCATATGATTAGTTTCCGCAGCATTTTTATTGAGAATGCAAAAATTAACTAAGACTTCCCGCAAATGCAGCTTTTTCGTTATGAAAGTTGACATTTTCAACACGAGAAAAAAACCGGTGTTCACGCTTTGAAGGAATGTCGACTACTGCGTTCATGAGCCTACGCATACAACATCCAATTCCAAGAACACTACCGCAGCAGACACTAAAATTGTATCTGCAAGGACATCTGTCTAGTAATGGCGGAAACTTATTCCCGTACCCAATGGAATACTTCTAGAGAATATAGCGTTTCATCTCAAACCACCGAGGAATATCGCGTATCAACTTGATAGAGTTCCTATTATATGTTTTTAACTGCAACAATAAGGTAGATCCCTTCGATATCGAAGAACCGAAATACCGACGTGGTTACAACGTAATGATTCGTTGTTTCGTTGCTTTATTTTTTGTATCGCCATGTTTCGCGAGCCTACATGGGATAGGGCCCAAGAAATCTCCCCATCGGTAATCAAAGTAACCAAAGCATGGATAGGTGGAGTTATGGAAAATGGATAAAACGGAAAACGGAAGCACATCCCATCGAATATGACCTTTCTTCCCCTGACATGACATGTTTGAGCGCACCAACTCATATGGCTTTATCTATTAGAATTACACTTTGACCAACGCCATTACTGAATATTCTATTACAACAAAACCAAATCCAGATATTATCTACCTAAATCAATAAAAAATCGCACCAGCAAGCATTGTGACTTCTACTTGAACAACTTGAACAAAATTAAACACAAATAATTCACGAAGGTGTGAATTGTTTATCATAAACATGAATCACGAAATCAACAGCCGTGAACCTACCATGTCCGATGACTCCTTTTTCCATTCGCGTAGAAAAATTGCTCGGAAATAGAATTTGTCTACGCCCGAGCAACGAGCAAAACTTTAATCAGCAATAGATTTGTACTGCATTATGAAATTTCTTAAATTTTGCTTTACACCAACATTATAATACACATGGCAAGAATTATAGGATAAATTAGCGTGTCAGCCTCGCATCCAAGAAAAATAGTTACCAAACATATATCAGCATATCGTGCTGAACAACAATTCTTGAATTCATTTCGTCCTGGTAATCAAACTCGCGAGTTTCGTCATCGTAATCGTATGGCCGTGGTAATTGATTTAATTTTTACAACTCCACGTTTGCTGCCCAACTAACACTTCTGCCGGAAATATGTATTAATTAAGAAATTAACTGTGTTATTTTGTGTGAATTGTCACTATACACGTAAACGCTTGATATATGCTTGGTATTCAATTACACTTTAAAGATAACACTGAAGGATTTGGTACGGCCCCTTAGTATTCTACTTTCCAAGCTGTATTCGATGGCCAAGTGCCAACATATTTTAATATTACGAAACACTTGGAAGGGACGAATCAGCACTTTATAATCTGACATGAAGAATATCAAATCCTAGGCAAAATTTCCATGGAAACGTTGGCTACTTTCAGGTTCCACCCATCATTGTTGAGCCGTTCTTTAAAAACGATCCCTCGTCCTGGAGCTTCAACATTTCTTTAACTGAAATTTAAGCACGGGATGATAATATCGTGATAAACAATGGAACAGATACTACGTTCACAAAAACCCTCGCTTTTGAAACAACAAGAACTCACTCATTGTTAATAACCGTGTTACGATTTAAAAGAATCCTTCTTGAATGAAACTTTCATGATGAACAAAGCAAGCCCAGATGGACACCTCTAATTACACTCATGTACCCAAGAATGGACATAATTACTTGGGAGTTTCTTAGAAAGCGCTTTCACCGTCTGTAATTCTAAGAATGAGAGCCATGTTTCCGTGCTTATTAGAGGGTTAAACAATGCTCATGAGAGTACTTGATGAAATATGTACTAATCCTTACCATACACTGGTACGGTAGAATAGAGTATCATCGTTTTGAGCATTGAATGGTTTTGAAATGTTTGCAGAACAAATGGAGAAATGTTGTTTTTTTTTGCCTCTCGGAAACGTACGTGTGTATACACATACACATATGTTGGTATGTCCATACCAATTGGAATCCATGTTTTGTCAGAAGGAACTTTAGTTTCCACAAAATTAAGTACATTTCAGATCGTTTCGAGTTAAATACTCTTGACGACATCCGAACGTGGCCTTTTTGGCACGATTAGAATTAGTTTGAAAATTAAAGTTTCCAAGTTGATAGACATAAAATGTAGAGTTAGAGTGAAGCATAAGAGCAATTTAACAATTTTAAAGGAGTGAGTGAAGTTGTATCTAACAACTATCGTATTTAGCATTCATTTGTAAACTTCATGTGTCAGGTTAACCAGCTTCAGGAACGAGATAACATGGTTTAAGTGTTCTGCCCAGGCTAAACAATTTTTTTTATTTTGAATTTATTGGCACCGAAATTAAAGCAAGCAACTTGTTAATGCTTTAAACATTTTCGAAGTCATGATAAAATTTCAATCTATACTATCAGGCTTGACTCCGAGCTTTAATTGTTGCTAAAGTATCATTAAGTTCCCTGTCACTGTTTCAAAAAGGATACAGCATATATTATTTTCAGTAAGTCAACCACCTTTTTTCATAGCTTGAGAAATTGGGCTACTTATTAATTTTTTTTTATTTTTATTAATTAATTAATTAATTTTTTAACACACAATACAATAAGGCCCAATGCTAGCAGCTCCAGAAACATTCTGGACGTATTTTCAAAAAATTAGTGCAATTCTAAGGATGAACAGAAGTTTTGAGCTTCCAAAAAAATATTTCATGGGAAACGATCAAGCGATTCCGATTTCAGTCAAAAAGTCTGATTTGCCATACACAAAAATTTTTAGTTTCAAACGATATTATTATCCCTTTCAAACTAGACTCCGAGGTAAACTATTTGCCGGCAAAGTCATTGTTCCCATTCTTGAGGATTGGAACGCTTCAAGAATTTCAATTCTAACTCTTCAAGAAATTCAACTTTTGGGGCTTTTAAATAGTTATTCGCAATCTTTTGAATATTCTCCAGAGTTTCAAAGTGACATCCTTCTAAGACATGCTTCAATTTTGTGAAAAGGAAAAAGTCATGGGAGCACGGGTGTCGTGTAAGAGCGAAAACACGTTTTCAAGTCAAAAATTAACATATGAAAATGGTCCTTTGACACGGGGCATTGTGATGATAAAGCATTCACTTGTCTTAAATGACTGTTCTCACACGAATCATTCTTTTCCTGAACCTTTCAAAGGTGCAACTTTTCGTCAGTTTTCAGATTGAAGATCTCGCTGATGAGGTTGATCTTCAATATAATCTCAGCCTTCCAAAAATGATTTGCGTCTGCGGATAACTTGTGCTCTTTATAATCAATGTTTCCTATAGGCTTGCTACATCATCTTACATTAAAAATTTAGTTAAAAACTAGACAGTAACAGAGTAATACGCTTCGAAGAAGCTAGATAAAATGAAAACAACCTCGATTAGCATGTAGATGTTGAACTTAAGAGGGCAAGTCAGACTCAACTACAACCTGGCAGAAACACCTGAAACAATAGTTGGTTAGGTTGATGCCTTATGCAAAAAGAACACTTAGAGATGTACTGAGAGAGCTACTAGCCATCCCATGCCCACTAACAAGCAATAACACTAAATATAAACTCTCAATTAAACATTATTCTCTTAAATTTTGTACCCACACATAACGACTTGCATGTAGTTTTTGACCGAAAAAATTATTCTCACATACATTTAAGCTCAGAAAGCTCACTATCAATATCTCAGCACTCACCTATGTCGCTCTCTCGTTAAGCTCTCTATTTTACAAAGTTCACTTTATTTGCTGCATGCGGTATTCATATATCTTTCTTTTGGATGTTCCTCCGGGCTAGTGGCACTTTTAGGGGTTACGCTATTCTTCGCACTAGCACGATAAAATGGAAAAAACCACGAGCTAGAGTAATAATGTTGAATTAAAGAGTACAAGCCAGACAAAAACTAACTGACGAAAGCACTTGGCCACTGAAAAGTCGTACTAGATACAGACAGCCGCACTGATTTGTCTTGTTTATCACATCAACAGGGAACTTCCACTGGACACCAGAGACATTCTATACAGATGACATATATATTGTGGTCGCATTACTTGTCATCAAAAAAATTAAATTTTCCTAAATGGTGAATTCCCAACAATCGACATTCCGTTGGTAAGCATAAGATAATGCCTCAGATTCAAGCCCAGAAAATGACTGAAAAGGAGGTTTAAAATCCAGTATACACTCGAAAACATTTCTTTCCATATGCTAAACTATAATATGGCCTGTGTTATGCTACTGCTGAGAAAATGCAAGCCTTACGCAAGCATCCAAAAAAAATACTACGCGGTTTCCTATTGAGGTTTGCACTACATAAGCAACGGGCATAGCATTACCACTAACAAGCGTTTATAGTCCGACGAGCATCGCAAAGAAAGAGATATGAATAGCTCATGTAGCAAATAAAGTGAGCTTTGGAAGGTAGAGAGCTTAGATACTTTAAGCGACGGGGGTGAGTGGAAAGATCGCTATGACAAGCTCCCTGAACCTAAATTCATTTGAAAATAGTTTTTTTCGGTGCAATAGGATATGTGAGTCGATGTTTATGAATACGAAATTTAAGTACCGTTACATTGGGAGTACATCAATTAACGTTGGATTGGTAGTCTGTTTGAAATGTTCAGATCTTTAGTAATTACATTATTCTGAGGAGGATTCTCAGGAGTAATTCGAACTAAAATCAAAATCAATGAAAGGTTCGCAGCGCAGTACCGCAGCATTGTATCTTGCGCTTTGTTTGAGTAAGACAGAAGTGAATCTTTGATTGGAAAACTAGGATTGGAAGCGACTCATAAAGTAATATCGCATTGTTTGGAACTACTGGGGATGATATATGGTACAACGAAATGGGAATCATTTCTGAGTCAAATGACAAGTCGAATTTTTATGGAACAAAATATAGGAAACATATTTTATGGGTCCAGATTGGCGTCATGATATCTGAGTTGCTCAAATGGAATTACAATCCTAACAATTTTATTTGATTTACCTTTAATTTGAATTTAGAAAAGTAACTTTAACTTATGGAATTATACTGCAGCACTTGAAAATGCAATTCATGCAACATTTTATGCACTTTACCAATTGTACGACTACAATCCACACATATTATCATATAGTATCTCTCATGAAATCTCCTGATCCGCCTATTTTAAGAACATCGAAACTAAAGAAATTTTACTATTAAATGCTTTCAGCAATCAAAACATTCGAATTGCATTATCACTGAACAAACTTACTACTCACTTCAGTAACAGCTCTGACAATTTTCAATCGACCCAGTTTGGAGCATTGCAAACAATGTTGCAAATATGATTCCTGCATCCCTCTTTCTGTCAACACACTATACCTCATAACATTTTAATACTCCCCATAAATTTACTTAGGCGTAAATTAATTTGTGGTAGGCCGCGTTATTCTAAGGACACCCGTCGTATCACATGCTACGCTCATATGATCCTTTCCTCGCAATTCAACTAGTAGTTAATCAGTTAAAAGCTTCCAATTCCACCGTCGCATCGCTATCGAGATAAAGGGTTGCAGAAGAGAGGTGCCAACCTAATGGCTTCTGAATAGGACTATGTTTGTCCATGGAAAAGCTGAAAATTTCATACCTAAACAACATCACCAATAGCGTTTGCCTGGATTAGCTTAACAACGTTGATTGAATATGATTGATATATGGGACGGGTAATTAACACATCGAATATGACACTCATATAGAAATGACGCGGTAATTCACAACGCTATACAATCAACCGCATAGGACTCAAATGAAAGGAGATACAGGCAGAAGAGCGTCACCTTTTTGAAAATGGATTGAGGATATATGATTAAAATTCATGAGTGGATAATGGATTTATTGCAGAAAGATTTTCAATTAGAGCACTAAACATAAATATCAAAATTTAGTCTGATGAAAATTATTAAAAGCAGGACATTAAGTTATTTGCAGAAAAGCAGAGAGTGCAATTTCGAAAATCCATCAGACTTTCTCTAATCTTCATTACCAGCATTAAAATTGTGTTGGGAATGTTTTCCAGCCTGCTGCATCCTGTTTTACTGAACCATCCTGCAGCGCCATATTGCTCATAAATAAATTACAGCCGTTTCGTATTTGAGAATAAATCTCGTTTTCAATCTCTTTACTTCCATGACAATTAACCCGCATAATATCCTTGTATATAACGAAATAGTCGCAAGTAGATGCACTTGCGAAACGATTACTTCATATATTCATCCATGTAGAATGCATCCATGTTTTGTTTTACGGTCAAAACTATTCGATTGTTAAATCAGATACAGTTAGTAAGGATGCTCTAGAGCGTGTTATAATTCATTTCTCGCTACGATAAACCCAAATTTCATGTGACAATGTGATAACAGCTGAACTGAAATATGAAGTAGTTTCCCCCTTTCAATTTCATCCTTTTCATTTAGATTTTGCTATTGGTCATGGGTAATAGCATTATAATATTACGTGGTATGACACATCATTTTATACGCTACCAGACATGGCAAAAATGAAATTGCGGAAGCCATTTTTTATCAGGCATTTCAATAAATTTATTTGAATTAACAAGCAAACTCATCCAAATGCAACTCGTCCCAAAAACCAAAACAAAAATTGTTTATAAGCCTAAATAGAATTAGCCATTTATTAACTTCTTTCTTCAAAATTCAGTGAATCCTTAATCCAGTGACCTTCGTCTGCACACATTTCTTTGAAAAACAAAAGAAACACAACAGTGCAAAAAGCATCGCAACCTTATGATGTTGTAGTGGGTAAGAACTAGAAATGAAGTATACTTGGGCTAAGTAGGGCTTTCTGGTCATATTGCATCTTTAGCGAGGACAATTTTCGGACGTCTGTAGCCATAACCAGACCATCCTGTAGTCAAAAACCGTCATGGCGAATAATTGCACCATAATATCAGTTGGCATAAGCCTACAAATAACTGTACAAAATCACTACCGGTGGCTGTCCTATTTTTGATTTCATCCTATTCCAGGAATATTCAACAGGAGCATATGCAGAATCCTCGCTGTTTCGACTATCTAACTGATAGCACACCCTGCGTTATCAAATTTCACTTTGTGAACACTTCTGAAAATCTGAAACATGGACAGTAGATTGGTCATATGTTCAGGAACTTTCATTTGACAACCGCATCTTGTTATGCTGTTTTTTAGCCCGAGTATTGTAGAGACATTCTGCGACTGTCAACTCTCATATTCGAGATACATCAATCAAAAAGTCAAAACAAGTTGCTGTAACGCTTTGGTTGAACCAGTGTTGATACACGAATGTCAAATCTCGTATAACCAGAGTGCTAATGTGATAGAAAATTTACTAGTTTTCGAAAAAGAAATGTCTTCGCACATTTATTGATCTCAACAAAAAACCTGACACGGTGCGGAACCATTATAGATAAAAATTTAGATTTTATCAAACTGCCAAAATCGTTATGTGCACTCTAGTGACCGATGCCTTCGAAAAATCGACTACTCTAGTCTTAACTGATGTCAACGAAATTTGTACCAAAATGTTCTGAATGGATGTGTCTCACGTCACATCCAGGTCGCTGTAAGTGTCAAACTATTCCAAGAATCAGTCATTGCCAGCCATGCGTCATAGTAGAAAAGCTGAAAACTTGTCTGCGCAGTTGTTACACATCAAGTGGCAATGTTTGATACAATTCACTTTGAGTTGTGGGCGTATTGAAATACGCCAGATGTCAAAGCTATGAAAAATTGATCGCAATTTACGTCATAGTTTAAAAGCTGATTTTATGATATTTTGAGGAAGCTTTGAACTTTGCGAAGACTTTGAGTGGTAGAAACCTCCCATCAAAAGTTCAAAATAGATATTTTAGAGGAAGATCATTTGGGGGAGACACTTTTGATGGTTTCAAAATGTTGCTAGACAACCTGCTGCTGCTTAATTACTGCTAGAACTTCAAAGTTCAAGTTTTGATGCAAACGCTAAACTAAAATGTGTACAACCGAGTGCAATTGAAACAGCTACTGGATAATTACTGAATAACTTACTGGATAACTTACTTACGTTACTGGGACTAACTGGATTAGGTAACTAGACGTAAGATACTTATGTGCAAAAATTTGACAATGAACATTTTCAAAAAAAAATCAATTTTTTGACAATGAACTACTTTGATAAGGATCGTCCTCAGTTTTTGGAGTCCGTGTGCAGTAAAATATGCCTGCTTTAAACTTCTTCTTCCTTAAAACTTTTTTGCTTTGAACTTTTCTGAATTCGGATTTTAAAACAACTTTTTTGATACCCATTTAACACCAACTCCCCGGTTTTAGTGGTTGAACATATTTTTTCATGATACCAAGTTTAATGGCCAATGTACGAGTTCGCGTTTCAAATGGCACATTTATAAAATCAAGGCTTTCCTTAAATATTGCTCCCTTAAAATGCCGTTCCCTTCATACCCAATTATCTGACTTTGCTCGGTAGTCCTATAAACAAGGATTCTTAGTCTAACCTTCGGAAAAGTAAATTAATCATTTCGAAATCAACGGCAATCATACATGTTTTCGTTATACCTTATCCAATTAAGGGCTTGCCTCACTATAGGATAATCCTCCCTAGCTTAGGTTAAACTGCAGTCCGCTAGGATACTGATGTCTACCTGAATCATACTTTCTATAAGTCCATGAGTTTTTTAAGTGTTTCAAACGAAGTCAACACTCGAAAAAAGTCGAAAACTTGTATTTTGGAAGAAAAGAGTGCTGAAGTACTTATTGGATCAGGCTTGAGCACAAAAATAGCAAATACTCTAAGAGTTGATGGCGTGGTTTAAAGTATTTTCCAAAAAGCTGAGTTCAACTCTATATAAGGCTCGAAAACAGATAGTCCTCTATACGAGTTCTACATTTAAATATGTTCCTTTTACGTGTACTGTCATAATAACAATTTCGATGCTACCAACAAAATCTTACAAATTTATATAATCGTTAGGGATCCGCACTTGCCTTGAAATACTTTCAACGTTTGGAGGACATATATTGGTGTGTCGTATGGAGGTATTTAGTGCTGCATTAAGGTCATCAAGGATCTTATATTTGAGTGAAAATGGAGCAAATATTTATCAAAACACCTTCATCATTATTACGTCAATAAATAGCATGTGAACATGAATATTTGCTTCGCTGGCACCGGAAAAAAACAATATTTACTTGCCAAAAAGTCATTCATGCAAACCCACCATTTTAACCACCCTCATGTCTCGTATTTCGACTTCCATTTCATCGTCTGCTTCACCTTAAATATTTACTAACGCATTCTTGAATAGTAAATCGATAAGATATAAAGAAAAACGAATTTTCGCGGGCTATAAGATACGCTCACATACACACAAATATTATGCTCAACTGAAGGGAAGCTTTTGTATATATAATTTTCCGCTAATCATCCCCTAACCGTCTTACGCAGTGAAATATTTCTGAAAGGTTTTATTGATAGTGTGAAGCGCATGCATGGGCGTAGTTTGTTTACTTATGATCCTTGTGTTAGATTAACTCAAGAACTAAAAACCTGTCAGACGTTTTCACATTCGACAGTTTGAATTTTCGTTTGTTCAATTAATAATTAGAATCGTTTAAACATTGAATCTTTTACACAGATACAAGTTTTTATTTGGATTTAAAATGACTGCAGAAACGATAAAAATTAAAGTACAACATAAATTTTTTGCATCGAAACAACATGTCGAAGCATTAAAGCTGATGGTAGTAAAAATTTGTAGTTATGCTTCGCATCCTTAACGCTTGCTCACATAGTTCAGCAATTGGTAATAGCGCATTAAACTAAATGATAACTACACAGATTAAAATTAGAAATTCCATTTGGCTTAATACAAGGACTATGATCCCACACAATTCATACAATAGAGCAATAATTTGAATAAACAAAAACTTATTTTTTTATTATGTTGTATATTTTATTTGCACATTCCAACGAAAATAAGAGTGAATGGACCATTAACATTTTATCGTACATTCGAAAAAGTTTAATGGCCACTTATTTAGATTCGAGTTCTGAAAACAAAATTTGTTTGCATTCAATCCTAAAGGAAAGAGTAAGATTTATGACTTCATTCCTGTTTTCAGTTTATCAACTTAAAGTCTTTGATCGTAGACTAAAAATACAAAATTCGATAGCAAGACAAATTCATTGAGAAGTTCAAATTGTAAAACGAAAAAGTATGAAAATCAACTGATGATGTGAGTATATTTAGAATCGATTGGATTCTGATTTTCAGAATGTTTTATGATAGTTCAAAGATATTTTCAAAAGTTTGGATTGAGTACTTACTAAAGTCAACAAATCACCCCTATGTATACTTTATCTTTAACCCTCATCTAGGCATTTTTTGAACAATATCCCACAAGCATGTCAGGGCAAATAAAGCTGCTGTGAAAACAACTAAGGTACCAAAAACACAGGATTTGACACTGGTAGACATCTAACTACAAAGATCATTGAAATATAAACGAGGATTTCGCTGCCGCAAACGTAATAAGTGGATTCTAAAGGAATAAGGAATAAAGAAGAAAGGGAAAGGCAAAACCATCAAGAGCTAAAGACATCTATCTGCCGATAAGGTTGTGTCAACAGCATATTAAACAATACAGGATCGACGATGAACATATGCTGCAATCTCAAAATACCCATAAAGTTACTTTCATGGCCATGTTGAGCAGATTTCAACGGTCAAAAAAGTGTTATCAGTCAATCGCAGCCGTACCGTTCCTCCATACTAATGCAAGACATAGTCACACTAACAATCCAAACAAAATTTTGTTGAAATGCCATTGCCCGGCGTTTGAACACCCTCATTGCAGTGCACCCTTTCACCAAGTGATTTCTACATGCTCTAGCAGACAAATTTGGAGGATAGCGCCTTGTAAATGAATCTGATGATAATTCAAGAGTTCAAAAGAAAAGTTCAATTATCTCCAATTCAAAGACATTTTCCAAAAACAGGACGAAAAAATTTCCTGTTCTACGGAAAAATACACTTTACTACAAACTATACACAATATTAAAAGCACAAGAAAAAAATAAATAAACAATGCAACTACGATGGAGGCAAACTATGTTCAAAAACACCAAAGAGGAAATTTTCTTCTTAAATGTAAAATAAATGACTTTTTAGAATATTTTGTTCATTGAAATTTATAAAATTTTGTAGAATTCTTCGAATATGTATCTGAGGATCATTCAAACCCTTGCATAACTTTTCAACAAATTTTTGAGTTGAAAAATTGATCCACATGATGCTTAATTTATATTGATGCCTATATGCCTATATTCATGTTGATGAAAAAAGTAATAGATTATTTCGATTTTATGTAATAGATTATTTTGAATTTTAAAACCCTGATAAATTTCCTTTCAGTAATTTACTGATTATAAATTCAGCTGCGACTTGACGTGAAATTTTCCGGTAGGAATGATTTTTCCCACATTTCGGACTCATTGTGTTTCGGATGAGTTTTCTAGTCTGAATGCCTTTGTTTATGAACTAACGAAACTTATGATCGCAGGACTCAAATATTTTTCTTTCGTTTGAATTTTAGGTTCACATGAAATGCTTTTTCGTTTCCTATTTCTTTGCTTTTCTGTTTCTGCATTTGCCTTGTTTAATTTTAGGGTGTGTTTCACCTCTAATTTTGGGATCCTAGCATCTTTGCACTCGTTTCCGACGGTTGAATCGATCAGTGCTTACCAGGTTTCCTATTTGGCTTGAGTCTTTCGAAGCTTTTGTCAAACACCTTGGTGGGTTTCCGAGTATCATCCATGGTCTGTTTGTGACGAGCCAGCAAAGTTTCTGGTAATTTGTGTTTTTCGAGACTCCTAGCTCATCAAATATACTATGCAACTCATGCTTGTATCTGAATTGCGGTTGATGCTCAGCGGGAAAACCTGCTCCAATTTATCTTTTGAAGCGGTTTTTTTGAAAATTTTTTTTTGACGGTCAACAAGGGTCATAAGAGTCAACACTTTGCATCAATAGTATAACAAAGAAGGTACTAAACACTGGTGTTCCAGTATATGTCGCTGCCTTTCAACAACCTCCAGGACCAAATAAAACACATTATTCGGAGGCAGTTTCATCTTCGTATCTTATCAGTTGAGTGCCGAAGTATGCCGAAGTTATCATAAATCCAAAGTTGCGTGAGTCATAATTTTATTCTATAAATGTGCTGATCAAATATTTTTCCCGCAGCTAGTTCAAGGTTAAGGATAATTTCCTTAAATAAATGTCGACTTTCAATTTCTTGAAAGGGAATGAGACATTCTTCTTAAGTCGTTTGCGTACCAAATAGTATAATTTGGGAAAGGACAACGTGGTTGTCGCAACTGGTAACGTGCACTAGGGCCGAATGGAACAGAGAGGTTCGGTTTGTCACTCTATTTCAATCTAAATTTTGTCTGAAAAACTGATTATGCTATTAAACTTAAGATAGTCATCCTAGTGATTCAGACAAAATTTCCTGGATCCCGAAGTTATGCGACCTTTTCAACATTTGGGTTTACACTGTTTAACGTTTGTCAGAATTCAATAATTATTTGATAAACGTCGAACCCCCAACATTTTTCATTTTGCTAGACCTTAAATAATTGGTTAATTTTCGATTATTCATGTCATTCATGTTATTCATATTCCGTGATGGCCATGTCAGCCACACTTATCTAAATTCCTAAAATCTGTGTATTCCTCACATTCGAGCATTTCTCTATTTTAATGGAAAGGACAGGTCACAATCTGAATACTGCTGCGGCCTTAGTATATGGTTTGAATTTTTCACTCGAGTTTCTTTCGATATTTTCGTGATTTTCCCGCAATTGATTGCCCATTCAAAATTACCAGTACTAGGAAACCTTGAGAGTCGGCCAATATTTAGTCCTATAGTTCAGATGCAGAGCAGGAGGCCACAAATAATGTGAAGTAAGATGCCTAGCACACTGGTTCTGTCCATCTACCTCTCCAATCCTTATATCATCACTGACTATTCACTTTTTCTGTCGTGCTGCACATCCTGTTTGTCGTTTTTCAGACCATGTGTAAAAATTCTTGACGCAATAAGAAACCTTACTTCTTTCTGACACAAACATCATTGGTTTGGGCATATGGCTGCCCTGAGTCGCACCATAAAGACCGTAATAAGAGAAGAAATTCTGGACGCGCTTTCAAACGTTCAGATCACATAAGTAGAGATTTATACTGCAGATGAATAACTACCAGAAGAAGGTTACAAAATAAACACATGATGGTGGCATGCGGACAGTCTTCCCCTAAACCTAAAATTAACTTAGGGAGAGGAGCAGTTGCACTCACGAATCATTGGACTAACCACTACACACAGAGTGTTTGTGACTAAGCGACGATATACTCTAATAATCACTTGTCACTATAATACTAATAGGTGTATAAATATGAAATGCTGATTTTTTCTGCTTAAAATATGCATTTATTTGAATAACAGAACGAATGAATTCAATAATCAAAGTATTGGCCATCGTTAGCTACGACTTTTTCCCATCTTTTTGTCAATTGATGGATTCCGTCCCAGTACCTCTTCTCATTTTTTGAGGCTAACCACTCATCAACCCAATTTTTAACTTCTTCGTAAGAATGGAAGTGCTGTTCCGAAAGTCTGTGCTGCATCGATCGAAACAAGTAGTAGTCAGAAGGAGCCAAGTCTGGTGAATACGGCGGGTGCGGCAGAACTTCCCAATTAATGTTTCCCAAATAGTTCTGGACAAGTATTACAACATGCGGCCTAGCATTGTCATGTTAAAAATGACTTTATCATGTCTTTGGTGAAATTCTGGTCGTTTTTCCTTAAGTGCGCGGTTCAATTTGATCAGTTGTTGTCGGTAACGTTTGCCAGTAATAGGTTGAGCAGGTTTCAGCAGTTCGTAATACAAAGGTAATACAAACTATCCCACCAAATACACAGCAAAGTCTTCTTCGCATGAATATTTCGGACTGGTTGTGATGTTGATGGCTGGCCTGGGTCTACCCATGATTTTTTCCGCTTGGAATTGTCGAAATAAATCCACTTTTCATCGCCGGTAACAATCCAATGCAAAAAACCATTTTTTTTCTGTCTGGCAAGCAGAATTTCTCAAATGTTCTTTCGCCTTTTGATGTCTCTTTCTTTCAATTGATACGGCAGCCGTTTTCCAGCTTTTTGGATCTTTCCCATGGCTTTTAAACGTTGTGAAATGGCTGCCTGAGTAACTTCCAACGCTTATGCCAACTGTTTTTCGGTTTGTGTGTCCATCATCCAATGATGATTGCAAACTGTATCTTCGAATTTTTTTGGTGGTTTTCCACGGTCTTTGTAGCTGACATTGAAATCGCTACTTTGAAATCTTTTAAACCATCGTTCACAAGTGTCTTGGCTTGGAGCATGTTCTCCATATGTTTTCACTAACAATGGATAAGTTTCAACTGCCGTTTTCTTCAAATGAAAGAAGTTTATTAGACTTCCCCACAAAACCTCTCTTTCTGGAACGTAATTCAAAATTTTTTAAGCGAAAAAAAACTATGTTGTTTGTACAATCAAAGCCTATGACATACTGGAATTTGTTGACAGATGTTTACCCTCCAAAATGCCATATTAGTTATCCCCGACACAAACCATATGTATACGTTATGCCATCTGTTATTAAAATCCGCATTTCATATTTATACACCTAATACTAGAAGAGCTTCAGTTATAATCCATTTGGTGTTGCTGAATTTGCACAGAATAACTGAAGCCAACGTGGTTACCATTTTGAAGAGACTTTCATCACTTGAGTATGTTTTATTAAATTTGAACTTTTCGAATGAGAATGAGCAGCAATTTGTTATGAAATTTTTGTGTGAAGTTTGAAAAATTTGTAACTGAAACATTCGCTATAACCGTCACGATGGACGATGATGAACTCCAAAGTAGGTTAGAGAACGTTTTAAATGCTGAGAACCTTTGAATTGTGCTCGAGAGTCTTTTGAAAAAAAAGTGTGTCCTGGATGCACTAACCCATTCATTAGTGACCCACGAATCAAGGAAAGCATCAGCCTATAATAGATACTTCGATGCTTAATCATCTTGAAGGGTGAATGTTAGTTTGATTTTGTTACGATATTGCGACAAGAAAATTGAAGTTGAACTGCGTCACACCAGTCTCATTGCCACGCCTGACAATGGAAGACCAAAAATTCGGATTCAAGTTATTCAAGATTTTCTCAGACTTCTCAGAAAAAGCAATGGAATTTTGTTTTGTTAGCTGAATCGCATGTGTTTTAACGCTTGATAACTTTTTTCAACTATTTCAAATTTCTGGTGTATCTGCCGGGGCCCTTCAGCCCGGAGCCTTAACACCATGCAGGAGTTCATCGATGCTTATTGATTGTATCGAACTTGTTTGGGTATATACTTGAAAATAGTACCTATTTTTAGTTCTTTTCAAATCCATGTGCTCCTATAATCACATTTCTAGGATGTTCTTTTTGCACTTTGTGTGGAAGGCGGTCTTTTTTTTTGTTAGTATTTGATGAGAAGTGATGCAGCCATTCAGCAACGACTGTCATTTTGTTTTTTTGTAAGATACATTTACAATGCTTAATCTTCTGAGTATGACGAGAGGGGATAGGTTGAGTCAGAGCATAATTGCTGTCGTTTGTTGTCTACGTGGTCGTTCCGCGAAGTCTTATTATGGTCAAAAGCTTGCATTGTAAGTCGTCTCTTCTTCGTGTTGAAAATTGCTTGCATGTTATCTTAATCAAGCCAAATCGACGTTTAGATGATGTAGACTAGTTTCATTTTTTCAATTTGTAGTCTATACCACACAATGACTACCTCATCAAGGCTCCAACGCGGATAAAACATACTAAACTGAAGTCACGAGGTCTCCGGAGCTCTGAAATTTAGCTGGCATCATCATAACCCTACTGTCCATTCAGACCTCTCTTGTCGCGAGTTTCAAAGCGACCAACCTAGGGATCCATCAAACTGTATTGAAGATACCTTCTCAAAAATATTCTAAATGTGGAATATTTTCAGGTTTTCAGAACTTTCTTTGCTTCCTATCTTTCGAGCCCTGAATTCATTAAAAACTTAGGCTCACAAATTAAACTCAATCAATTCAAAATAGCGTCATTTTCACACGTAATCTAAGTTTCAACACAATTATTCAAATGTGGTTATATTGTCTGCAAATGAAGCTAATCCACTAACAGACATTTTGGTTCTGCTTTAAACAAGCGACAGATTACTAACGAGGATAATGTAAAAATTTATACAACTTAAACTGGCGTTTTCCATACTATCTGCTGAACTATCTGGTGGACGTTTCGTCAACCACATTTATTCAATTGATTCGAAAAATGGCGATAAATTTGATTTGATTTTCGGGTTTAAAGGCCAGAGAAGGTATGGGTACAGTCCTTGAATTATCCAAAATCATTCAATTCAAATTTAAATTTTTCAATTCAAATTCAGCAGGAGTAAGACGTTATAAATTTCATATTTCTAAATTTCGGCTGTATGCAGAAAACTAGCTTTTTCGACAGGAAAACACACAGTAACACAGAACAACCTAATTCCGACCAAAAAAAGACCAAAATTCAACCAGTCACACCATCCCTTCCGATTATAATCCGTAAATAAATCATATCACAGAATGAGCAAAACTTAAACTGATTTTATGCGGGTTTAAAAGTGATTTTTTCCACCACACCATAAAAGCCATCTAAACGATACAATAATGAAATCAAATCATAAAGCAAATTACACCACTAAGTACCAATTAACCCCTATCAGAGAATTAGAGGATCCAGTATAACACCTTCACTGCCGAACCAATGGTTTTGCTTGTATTCATTTCACCCCAAATCTTTTAATCCGCCCCGACGCTAATTCAACCGCGACAATGTAGTAACCCGAAAACATCCCCAAAAACCTTCATTCTATGGATGGAAATGGATCGCATAATTTCTTTATCGGACCGACTATCCCCGTTCAGCTTTTATCATAAGGGTGTAACATCATAGTGGCAAAAATCGATTACATCATACCTTTTTTGGCTAACACCGTGACCTTTTCGGATTTCGATTTAAAGTTTTTTTTCTTCCTCCCACCGATGAAAGCGTTTTATTAATTCCTGCAACACATGCCCAAGGCATAGTATGTCATAAGGAAACCGGACAATACATGATTATGGAAAATTCTAATAACAATTCTCCTGTTTCAAAATTGTTATTGGGGTCATTTCTTATACGCTTCAATTGAACAAACAAAATTTGTCACTTATATTTTCCTCTTCTTTTTCATTAGCCAGGAACACTTGATACTGTTCCCACTAGCTTTATGGATTAGGGGCTAAACTTTTCATTTTTCTTCCGACAAATCGTATTGTGTGGGTGGTTTTTGCCAATTTTTTGTTGTTTTTGTTGTATATCTGGATCGAGGGGAAAATCCTTTCTTTTTCGCTGTCTTTCACTTTTCTGCCACTTTTTTTTTTTTGGCTGGCATTCAATCCAGGAATGAATTTAAACGGCATAAAATTATCCTTCGGCAATTCCGGGCGCTCTAGAACGGTGTTGAAATGTTCACAAGGACATGATATAATGTCGTCTGTTGTCATTTCTTTTCTCCTCAGATCAACATTTCGGTTGTCTGAATAAAAATGTATATTTTATTCATGATTTCAGGATTTAGATGGAAAAATGTATAACAGAATCATTTGGGATAAACAGCTCATTTGCATTGTATGTGATAGCACGACTCGATGTGTTATTTAAATTTACTGATAGGATTTGACTAATGACTGTCAAAGCTTAAGCAAATTTGCATGCTTGTGGTTAGGACCTTCGGATGAGCGTGAGGCAGGAGAAGAAATACTTCAAATTTAGGATTTGTGAAGAAGAATGTGAAAATTGCATATCCTATGCATATGTTCAAAGGACTTTATGTAAATGTTGAAGCTACCGTTTTTCCGTATCTTCCTAAGCAGATAAGGACGATGGCAAAATTGATGGATGCGTTCTGTTTATTTTATTTTGTTTTTTCTTTAAAAAATTTTTAAGAACGTCACAATTTGTCTGGAAATTTTGCATTACAAACGCAACAGAGCCTCCTTGTCAATATTAAACTTCGCTTTTACATCAATTTTCGTTATTATCATTTAGTTTTGAATTTTTCGAGAGGAACGTGAGAATAAGCTTTCCTTGAGGGGTTGAAGGGTGAGTTCACCAATGGGCGCAGACATCTGACTAACTACAAATAAGCAGAGCTGAACAAGCTGCACGAGAGCAAAAAACTTTTTGGAAATCCTGTGTGACAGAGTTTTTCTATGCGGAGCTAGTATTTATTATCTGCGTAAATTAATTCATTCCATTCTTTTGATGCTTCATTCTGGATATTCGTGTTTAAAAATCATAAAGTTTTTTTTCAATTTCATCAACATCAAACTCAAAATACTTTGATCTTACTCAAAATACTTTGAAACTTTTGATTTTAAACATTATTTGAACACATAAATCAGTGGGAGCTCATTTTGTTTTATAAAATAGCATTTCTCATTTCCAAATGCTGCCGAAAATAAAAACATCGAAAGGAAAACTCTTCCACTCGTGCAAAATATATCAAGATTTCAACGCATTTCAATTTTTCTTTTCGTTTGACCCGGTGACAAGCTAAGACTATTTTTATGGGAATTTCCGGAGATTCACTATCACGACTTATTTATTCATATTTTTAATTCAAAGTTCTCCACAAATACTGGTGTATGAATTCGCCTCTTTCGTCGTTTTCTAAATTTTGATGTCATGAAAAACCCATCTGGTTTCAGGCAAACATCGACTTATTGTAAGAAGCATTTAATTACCGCATTTTTCTTGTTTTAAACCTATGAACTGGCTTTCAAATATTTTTAATTTAACACCAATGGACTATTTCTTGTGAGGATATGTCAAATCAATCATTTACGCCGACAAGTCCGTGAAAAACTTTTTTGGGTACACGAGTCAAGGAAGATTCTTCAGTAAAACGCCCATACTTCCTTATTGCCTTGAAACTGTGATAAAGTCAATTGTATGGCCTGAGTGTTATCTTAGTTTGCGATCAACGAAACCGCTCATAAAAGTGACATTTTTGCCCTGAAAACTCAAAAAATGCCACAGACTAAATGTCACATCGAAAATCATTCGGTTCATGGATTGGTGCACAAACAACATCGCACACTAGTAGCCTTCACAGCCGACGGAAGCCGACATTAGGCTACGAAAAGCTTTGACTTTCGTCTAACACGAAGTCGAACGTGCATTCATTTCCGAAGAAACCTCTAACAAGCAACCTATCTAAGACACAAGGCGATCTTCAGTACAGTTGCTGCAATGACAGTGGTAAGAACAATTCGAAGGCAGTCTGCAAACGTCTTAGTTTTCGTAGACATTCTTAGGTTATTTTAAGAATCTAAATGGGGTGATTGAATTTCGGAACAGTATTGTTTTCTTTTCACTGATCACACTTGTTGGAGCAATCATGAGTTGAAACTAGAGATACAATAAGAAATTGACCACAATTTAGAACATCAATGAAAATTGTTCAGTGGATACTTCCGAAGAAGATCAATTTGAGTTAGCTCAAAGTGTAGAGACTACTGTGAATATTCTTAATAAACTGACACTGCAGAAACAAAAGAATCTTCCAATAGTGAAGAGGAAAACTTCTTGAAAGTGCGTGGTAACAAGAAAAACATGCTAATTATTTCTTGTTCGGACACCGATGATGAAATGTGTTAGCAGAAATTGAAATCGCAGCTGACGGGAAACAAAAGATAAAACTGAAAGTCGAAAAATCTAGAGATAGGACTGTCGTTCTTATTATAGTCATGGATATCGCAAGGCCTACTGGGTACGTTTAAAAAATATTATCCTGGATTGTGTAACAAATGCTTTCGAATCAATCATTGGCACTCACAATCTAAAACACATAAAAGTGCAAAGAGACACATCGACTTTTACAAAACGACTGGACAGTCGCGATTGTTGAATCTCATCGTTTTCTAGTAATGAATGCATTCAATGCATCTTAACTATGGCCGAAAAAAGGGAC
Organism: Stratiomys singularior; assembly: GCA_954870665.1. NCBI lineage: Eukaryota > Metazoa > Arthropoda > Insecta > Diptera > Stratiomyidae > Stratiomys > Stratiomys singularior. Next base: position 8,478,538 of record OX940877.1, read on the forward strand.
CTCATTTCTTCCGATACACAATACCTAGGGAGAGACTTATAGAAATTCTGACTTTCAGATAAAGTCAGATTTTTTTTGACTTTCTTTGAAAAGTTTGACTTTCAGAAAAAAAGGCCAACGATACAAAATATAACAAACATAATTTGCGCGACATCGCAATTAGAAAACAAATTTTCACTTATAAATAATTCATTTAAGCCTGGTCCCGTCGATTCAGACTTAGTTTGAATGAATTGCATTTTTAAAAGAAAAATGTATTTTCGTTGTGCGGGAGAAGATTTGTATATATAAAATCCCCGTAAATCAAGGGAGGATTGAGGATGTGAATCGTTATAAGCCCATGCTTACGCCAATTCACCACTAAGGAAGATGCAGAACGTGAACGATGCTTCAGACTGAATACCCATTGTCAGATTTCGGCCTGAACCTTTAACGAACTTTCAACTTTTGAATATTTGCTTTGAAAAAAAAACCGCATGTTGACCAAAACATCTCTCAGTTCGAATTGCAAGCACCCAAAGATATTGATGTAGCTCGTCTCCGGGAATTGCAATTATATCTACAATATGCGATTCTTTATAAATGTATCCACAACATTCAAACACATTAAAATACATTTCGAGACATCATTCTGAAACTCAACGTTTGCTTGTTAAAAGTTGCAGTAATTTTAAATAGAGAACATGATTCCAGATAAGTTCATTGGATCGGACCAAAAAGTATACTAATAGGTGTATAAATATGAAATGCGGATTTTTTCTGCTTGAAATATTTATTTGAATAACAGAACGAATGAATTCAATAATCAAAGTATTGACCATCGTTAGCTACGACTTTTTCCCATCTTTCTGTCAATTGATGGATTCCGTCCCAGTACCTCTACTCATTTTTTGAGGCTAACCACTCATCAACCCAATTGTTAACTTCTTCGTAAGAATGGAAGTGCTGTTCCGAAAGTCCGTGCTGCATCGATCGAAACAAGTAGTAGTCAGAAGGAGCCAAGTCTGATGAATACGGCGGGTGGGGCAGAACTTCCCAATTAATGTTTCTCAAGTAGTTCTGGACAGGTATAACAACATGCGGCCGAGCATTGTCATGTTGAAAAATGACTTTATCATGTCTTTGGTGAAATTCTGGTCATTTTTCCTTAAGCACGCGGTTCAATTTGATCAGTTGTTGTCGGTAACGTTTGCCCGTAATAGGTTCAGCAGGTTTCGTAATACAAAGTTCGTAACACAAAGGTCCCTTATTATTCCACCGAATACATAGCAAAGTCTTCTTTCCATGAATATTTCGGACTCGATGTGATGTTGATGACTGGCCTGGGTCTACCCATGATTTTTTCCGCTTGGAATTGTTGAAATAAATCCATTTTTCATCGCCAGTAACAATCCGATGCAAAAAACCTTTTTTTTTCTGTCTGGCAAGCAGAATTTCTGAAATGTTCTTTCGCCTTTTGATGTCTCTTTCTTTCAATTGATACGGCACCCGTTTTCCAGGTTTTTGGATCTTTCCCATGGCTTTTAAACGTTGTGAAATGGCTGCCTGAGTAACTTCCAACGCTTCTGCCAACTGTTTTTCAGTTTGTGTGTCCATCATCCAATGATGGTTGCAAACTGTATCTTCGAATTTTTTTGGTGGTTTTCCACGGTCTTTGTAGCTGACATTGAAATCGCCACTTTTAAATCTTTTAAACCATCGTTCACAAGTGTCTTGGCTTGGAGCATGTTTTCTATATGCTTTCACTAACAATGGATAAGTTTCCACTGCCGTTTTCTTCAAATGAAAGAAGTTTATTAGACTTCCCCGCAAAACCTCTTTTTCTGGAACGTATTTCGACATTTTTTAAGCGAAAGAACGATGTTTTTTGTACAATCAAAGCCTATGACATACTGGAATTTGTTGACAGATGCTTACCCTCCAAAATGCCATATTAGTTATCCCCGACACAAACCATATGTATACGTTATGCCATCTGTTATTAAAATCCGCATTTCATATTTATACACCTAATACTAGAAGAGCTGCAGTTATAATCCATTTGGTGTTGCTGAATTTGCACAGATTAACTGAAGCCAACGTGGTTACCATTTGGAAGAGACTTTCATCACTTGAGTATGTTTTATTAAATTTGAACTTTTCGAATTTTCTGGAATTTTTCTTATTTACACTCTAGAAGGATGAAGAGAATGAGCAGCAATTTGTTATGAAATTTTTGTGTGAAGTTTGAAAAATTCGCAACTGAAACATTCGCTATAACCGTCACGGTGGACGGTGATGAACTCCAAAGAAAGTCAGAGAACGTTTTAAATGCTGAGAATAGTGCTCGAGAGTCTTTTGAAAAAAAATGTGTGTCCTGGATGCACTAACCCATTCATTAGTGACCCACGAATCAATCAACCCACATCATTCTGAAACTCAACGTTTGCTTGTTAAAAGTTGCAGTAATTTTAAATAGAGAACATGATTCCAGATAAGTTCATTGGATCGGACCAAAAAGGAAAAAAAAGAACACGACTTTCATCTAAGATACTTTCTGCAATTTTTGTATCTGATAACGACTGTTCACCAAATCTTGAGAATTCTTCAAAAACTTTTCTTGAAACTTTTATGGCTGACAAATTCCATTTAACGAAACGCAATGTATGGGTCCTTTCAACACACATACAAGAAAAAGAAAGGGAAAAAATCCTTCTCGGAGCTGACGGGCAAAATAAAATTATTCTTGTGGAAAGGATGAGTGTTACGCTTGCCTGTACATAAGTTTTGCACATATCATGAAATTCTGAATCAGTACAAAGCATTCCTTCACATGTTACATGGTTTCGTACTAAATTTATTCTCTAACATCCACTTCGGGCCATAGGCGCATAAATAGAATTTGTCGAAACATATAATTCAGTCGTGAAAGTTTCAACGAGCAACAACATTATGGCGGTTCGATGTTCTATAAATTTATTTCTTGTATCTGTATCTATTGCATGGATGTATTGTATTCATTCATTGATTGAAGTAAACAATCAGTTTGGCATGACAATAATGTTTTTCGTGAATGTTACGGCTCGTTAACTCTTCGAAATGAGATTTCGAAACTGAAGTTTTTGGAAAACGAGGAACTGGAGAATAATTTTGGGGAACTGATATAAGGCATGGACTATCTAAAAATACGCACTGGAAGATGTGGGGCCTTTTTTCGTTGCAAAAGTTGAATATAAGTTATGCAATGAATGCGATTAATGGGGTGAGAATAGTTCCATAAATTAATGTTAGACTCCGTGAAATCGTTAAGTTTTAGGAGATGCCTACTTAAAAATATCCACAGGTTTTAGGACAACTCCTGGTAGTATCAAAAAATTTCCTATTGGCTCGATTTTCGTTTTGGCGAAATTAAACATTTGAAAAATTGCTTAATAAAGTTGGCATGTTAAGCATAAAAGATCCCTTTCCTTTTGCGGCCAAATGATAATTTTTGTCGTGACAGAAAATATCATAAATAAAATTTTATGATAATCAAACAAAAATGATAAACATTTTGAACACTGTACGGTGCAGCTCTGGGACTATTCTGAACCGTCTAACATTTGAAATCAGGATCCAATTTCAAAATAAGCCTCTTCATTTAAGATGATAAGGAAAGAAGTAAATAAGTCACTAATCAAACTGTTCTGCATCCATAGGAACAATCTGCAACCAAAAGTAAGCAAGAGCATAGCCTAGAAGAAGGTCTTGAGCATAGGGCGGACGCGATAAAAGGTCACATTTGAGAGTTTTGGCCGGGGTTTTGTGACATCTATGACATGAATTCGGTGGTTGCCATTCGGGAAAATGGCTTTGTCATGTATTTACTCGAATGCTGTCCATTTAACTCATAATTTATGGCTCTGACAATTCAATACTAGCCAAATTCCACCGTGCGTATCTGAATTGTCAGATTTTAACAGACCATAGTAAGCAACACCTTTTTGGTCCTACTCGACAAACAGTAAGATCTTTCAACCAAGCACATTCAGTTTTTTATGGTCACATAGAAGCGCATGGCGATAAATGGATAAATGGCAACCACTAACATTACCACAAAATATCCTAGAAATAATTTTCAACCATAAATCTGATGAAAAACAAATGATGCTGATGATAATGCTGATGATGCTGCTTTCTGCAGCACGTCAGTCAAACAAACTTTGAACTTCTCTCGGTTTCACGTGAATAGGGCATTCAACCTCCTTGCATTTGAATCATTAACATGGATTTCAATTGAACTAAAGCTACTTTTTGTAACACTTTTGACGATTCTACGCGTTCTTCGCAATATCGTCAAGATACGCTTCCAGTTTTTACATTTGAGATTTTTACACCTAAGTAGCGCTCCAAAGGTGAAATCAGCACTCATGAAATAATTCAAAACCATCCCGTATCTGGTACATGTGATGAAGCAGTGCTACCATAAACTACCATGATTCCAAGGTGTTTCAGCTTAACTTTTCTTCCAATCAAAACTTAAAATCAAAACGTGAAATTCTGTTTCGTCAAAAAAATTTCGCATATTTGACACAACAAAACACAAATTTTTATGAAACTCAAATCGATAACAACTGAACAAATAGTGACTGTGGTCTATTCTCCCGGAGATCACCAAAACTGCTATTACTGAAATGCTTTAGAGCTTGACCATATTTCGAAAACCGACAGACCTAACCTTTACCTCCGTTTCGAGACACCTATTACAGAAATTTTACCATGAGTCCACATAAGGGCATATCCCACATAAGGGGATATACTAGGACCAATAGTCCCTGAGTAACTTTTGATCTGTATGTTTGTAAACATTGTTATTCTCCCTCTTATTTCGCCTGCTGTGCCTATATTTTCTGGAATAAACGTTTGACAACATGCGAACATGGTAGTTAGTAATTCTTATATGTATTTTTTATTTTTTTTTTTGTGCATTTTTTCTTTGTCTCACTAAAGTTTGATTTAATTTCCATTTAAAAAAACGAATTGAAGGATGTGACCTTCACTGCTACGCCATTAGAAAGTCCTGTCCAACGGTTGCGAAAAAAACGTGATCATGTAGCCCAATAGCATGGAACTGTGGGTCCAGTAGTCCTGTCGTAATTTCACTGATTCTGAATCTACTATCCGCGGATGCGGTTTTCGGAAAAAGCTTCTGGGTGTGGCCTGTCAGGCTGTAGCGTACAAAAAACGTCATCTAAAACTCGTCCCTCTTTCAGTTCTTTCTAAGTCAAAATGAATCACAAACGAGGCCGCGACGAAGAGGAAATACTTAGTGAGCTCGACAGACGGTCTTTGGCAGTGTGGGCAGGAACCAAATGTGGCACTAGGATAGACAATCCCTTAACATATTTCAGCTTTATACGCCGACCTGTTCAGCAGTTTGTTCATTCACACCATGTGATACTAATGAGGTAGGAAATGTCTTCGCTCTGTACATGTTGTCGAGTGCATACAAATGTTCGCGAGAACGAATTTCATTCAGTCAGCGATAAAAACTTCCATATCAGCGAATGGACTCTTCGCTCTACATCAACACCTGTACGTTGCCGACAACGATGCCTGGGCTCCGACATGCAAGGACCGCTGTATAAAGATCGGCCAACCATTGCCCGAATTTGAAACCAACCGCTTGAGTTCGATCTTGAACAGGATTGGTAGTGGTAAACAGATCATTTCCTTCAAAGGAAAGTTCATCACAAAGCAACACGTCGATAGCTAGCCCTGCTCCTGAGGATTAAAAGTGTATTTCCCCTGCGAGATGAGTGGGAAACCGATGGAGTTCCTTGTCTACCAAGGCCCAACAACACCAATGAACGAAATCCTGGTGAAAACGATCGGCAGTGTCTCCACAAACGGATTCCAAAAGAACAAGCCGAAAAGGGTTTTTACAATGATGACGTAGGTAGAGTATTCATCCTTTGGGCACCAGATGCTGGACACAAATCCCACTGAAAACAGTGCTATTAAAATTTATATTTTTGGTTACAGAGCATCTTTCAAACTAGTTATGAAAGCTCTCCTTGCCACACATCCTTGATAATGTGCCCATGATGGTTTAAAAGATTCAAAAAGACTCAGAAAAAACATGATGAATATCTCTATATATGGTTTTGGCAAGCCCAAAGACAATGTTTGCTTGTTTTTATTAAAAAGAAGTTCATGCACAACAAATAATCACAATGTTTTTCATAAAAATATTAAATTTATCGGAAAAAGATTGTAAGTCCTTTTACTCTTCCCATTAAAAAAGACACAAATTTGATTCTAAGAGGCGTTTGCTCAAAAATGAATACAATGACTGCTTTTGAAAGCTAATCATTGGTTTGGAGTTGAAGAAATTTCGTAGCTCCCCAAAAAAGGAATGAAAGCCAGTGTACGTCTTCGAAAGTGGAAACGTTTTCTGCACAGAAGCCGCCACACCCATGTTGATTGTATTTCAATTGTTTCTGGTGAAAAGATTTCATATTAATTGAATGAGTTTCTGATCAGTTGCTTACGTAAAACTAAATGAAACATAATGAACGAAATCGACAAAAAGTGGAACCAACCGAAATTAGAAAAGTTTAGTCTGAAAAAAAGTTGCTTCAGCAGGTTTTGACGGTCTGAGCTGACAACATCACACAAAGAGGATCAAAGCTCATACCCTCACCTCACGCAAACATTCAACACCTTCAAAAATAATACATGTAGAATATTCCTTGGGTGTTGCAACCTTATAGAAAATAAAGGAACTATAATTAACTAAAATACTTAGTAGTAAAGCTTAGTACAATACTTTCTAGTATTCAAAAAGTCAATGGTTTACGGCCTCATAAACTAAGACAGCCTTGAACTTCCTCATATCTACTACCTTCATTAGAGAGTTGAAATATCCAGGCATAGTCATGAGTTAGCAAGCATTTTGGGAGCACCGTCTCTCAATGCGTCCTACTTCAGACGTCAATTTCTTGGATTTCTTACCTTTTATGCAAGCACAAATTAGAGATATATGCGAAGCACTGGCTGAAAAAATCGAATGGCATGCTAGGGTCTTCCCACCATGCGGGAATACGCCAACTCTTGCTGAAAAGTACCTTTCAAACTTGCTGAAAAGTTTCAAACAATATCAAAGTTTGTTTGAGAGTCCAACTAGTTTGGTTTTAATCTGGGAAACCACGCCAAAATCATTTGGATATTACGAGTAGGTTAGTAATCGACGCATCAAAAGATGGATCAAGGAAGAAAATCAAAAATTCATTCAAAATTTGGAAGCGTTTTCATTTTGATCAAATCATTCGATATTCTCAATAAATGGGGGTGTAGAAATTCATGATTTTTTGGTTTGTTCATCATTATTTGCACCAGATCCTGGAAAACGTTTGAAGGTGTCGTGAATTTCCAATGACAAGCGTCTGGAATTGTGAATTGTATATAATTGAAATAACATTTAATAAACTTCAAACTAAAAGCAACAAAATGAAGTTGCATTACTGCTCATCAATTTGGAAATCTGACGAAATCAACGAGTCCATGCACTGATAAATCTTGTGCAAAAATTGCGCAACTTAAACGAAAATTTTTCCAACACATACGTGTAGCTGGAACAATAATGAATCATATTAAATATCACATTTTCATATATTCATGTGCAAAAATATTCATTTGAATGCTTATTAAAACACTTCATTCCCTGATTTCTAAACGTTACTGTGAAATTACGTACGAATATTTCACATATGCTTTGCTCTGCTTTGCAAAGTATACCTGGAATAGGTGAGAAATCAAACCAAAATTCCATTTAAGTGCAAACCTCTGGAGAAAAAAATGGACAGTGGTTTCCCAGGGAGAGGAGCATTTCACATAATTACATCCGCTATCTCTGCACGCCTCTAGTCCTCACATATTAAGCCAGCTTTCACATTCATCTGGCTCACATACAGCGAATCCTTCACTCATTCAACAACTTAACAATGATTTTCCAACTTTGGTATCTTCTAGCCATAGAACTCTTTTTCCGCAAATAGACATCACGGTGATAAAATATTTCAACCCCTGTAACAGGGAGGCTGCGACAATAAAAAATGAGTGAAGCACATGCATGCGAGCAAGTGAGACAGAAAAGTACATCAAGGAAAATGCAAAGGAGTGACTTAAAAAAAACTACCACTGCAATTTTCATTTCAAATGCTCTTTTTGTAACGCATCGCAGAATTGATCGAAACTACCTTTCCCGGCTGTTCGTGAAATGCAGCTCAGTTGGATTGCATTGTTGCATCTGGGTTAGGCTCAGCTCGATTGCAAGGATAGATGCAAATTCATTAAATTCAAGTGAGTTCTGAGTAATCAAAATGAATCAGATGATGCAAGAAATACGTTTTTATTATACCTTTCGTTATTTTTATCCAGAATAAGGATCGTGGAGGCTGACGATGGGACTCAATGTGGCTGCTACGATGTTTTATTTAAGCGATTGACACTGTTCTTTTTTCAGAAGTCAGGTTGCTGTTGATTCCTGTAATAACACTTGGATTTGGAAACTTCAATCAAAAGCGTACAGCTGGAAAACTGCAATAACAGAGGTAACACTCTTTAACACTAGACACTGATTTTAACCACACTAGGCTCAGACTACACTTAAGCAATTATTTACACTCAAATAATTTATGGTAAATGTAACGAAACATCAATAGCATCAATAGACAGTAGTCTGTTTGTATAGAAGAAACCACAATCAGACACTAAACACTAATTAAATCACACACAACATCATATTAACATAGCATTAACTTAACCATATGCTTGCCACTAAACCACCAAGAGCATGATGCATGCATTCAATATTGACACACTTTGAACTGGACCATTGGCGAAAACACTTGATCAGTTTGGCCGGCAGGCAAAATGACTATTCCTTCTCTAGCCTTGAAACACTACTATTCAAATAAGGAATATATTCTACCATCTAGCAAACCGTAACCGCGCAAAAGCCGACTAAGAACATCCTCCACAAACGACAACCAGATATCGACTGAACCCGGCACTATACTGTCCTATCTACGAGCATTTTTACTCAATGAAAAGTGCTTCTTTGGAAAAAGTTTTCCTTGAAAATCAGTGGAAGCAAGTGCGTATAGTATTCAAGCTGTGTGGCAAGGAATTCAAAACGCTGGAGCCAGCCAGGTTAGAATCAGCAACGCACAGTTCTAGTTCCCCAAAAAGAGCTTTCCATCCCAATTCCCACAAGTGGCGGAACTGAAGAAATAGGAAGCAACATGCGCATTGGTCATAGGAACTACCCCTAAATCGGAATGTTTACTATGCTCTGAATGAAGGCTAAATGCATCTCTTTTATGCTACTGTTTACCTATAAATTGTAGGCGGTGTTTGACGTGGTTATGCCAACTCTCCTGGGCATCACGTCAGTGCATCATTAATGTTGGATTGGGAGACAATTTATTGGGAACTTTTTTTTATTTTCGAGGAATATGTTTGCTGAAATCTACAAACAATTTAAATCGCTCAGCGATCTAATACATGGTGAAGGCTTTAATGAACATTGGGCTACTATCACTGGTCACCTTCATCAATTCTGTGCGTTTATCATCATTGATGGTAAATTGTCATCCTTTAATAGTTCAATATCGAAAAAAGTACCAAACCAATAATTAAACCTTTAAATGTTTCACCTTCAATGTACATATATCATCCATATCATATCCATATCATGTTTTCTTTCCACCGGCCTTACTTGAACATTCAGTTGATTTTCTTAAGCCTTGATCACTCACTATTGTCATCCTTACCAAACTGTTTACCCTTATATGCGTCTCTCCCGATCAATGACAACTCATTTTTAGGACAGGCGTTTGTTAGGCGCGGCGTCGACTGCAATGGTAACAAGGACCTTGGTACTTTAAGACAAGATTTTACTTCGACAAAGAGCCTCGTGCCTCTACAAAGACAAGAAGCCTCGTGGATTACTTATAGTAAACTGCAAACTACCAAACTGCCTCCGAAACAAATGTTTGCGGTGTACCAGCCATGGGTTCAACTGATCTATTAACTTTAGAGAGCACAAGATTTATGCAAGAAGCAATATGCTGGGAAGAAACAGGGCTGAAAGCCAAGGACGTTAGCGTAGCATACAGCCCTAAAACTGCCGATCTTTCTGTATTCGAGCGAAACAGTTAGAATTTTATTTATATTAGTAAATTTCCTCTTATTTCTACTCAAAACAAGGATACCCCGCTAAAAGCTTTTGTGTACAAACCTTATACAAATATAACCACACTCGTGCATTTTCTATCTCTGTCTGATTGAAGTCCCCCGATAGTGTTAGCGCTACATGTAGTTTCGCTGTGACTTTACAATCATAACAACAGCTGTGGTCTGTCATAAAGGCAGGATATCTGAATGGCTATTTATGCACAGAGAACATTTTAATTTAAAATTTAATTTTATTTAAAAACCTTAAACATTAAAATTTTAAAATTTTACTTTAAAATTTTAATTTTTAATTTATTTAATTTAATTTTTTTTTTAATTTAAAAACATTTTAATTTAAATGTTTTAGGCAATGATGTCCAAAGATAATTGAAAGAGTGTGTCTGTTTCAACTTTTGTAGATGCGAGTTTTGATACTCTAGATACTTGGACTTTACAATAGGAAGTACAGAATTATAGGCTTTATTTCCGGTGCCTAATCTCTACCTATTAAGTGTCTTTTTTATTCAGATTGGTTCCATAATACACCATCTAACCCTCATTTTTATAGGTCTTACCTCCTACGGTCGCGTTTATCGGGCCGGAGTATTCTTCCTCGCTTTTATCATAAGTTTGGCTTTCGTATCATTACCTCGGGAGTCGATTCAGTTTGCTTCAAACTCAAGTCTCAAAAATACTTCTTTGGAATCAAAGGTTGGTCATTACATAATATTGACATCAGAAGATTACGGCACCAATTATGCGGACTTCAACCTTAATGTATCAGAAGTTTCAGCTGTTGTCCTTTTTATTTTGTGTTCTAGCGTTATTTGAAAGAGCTTTGGGGCAAGTCCATTCATTTCAAACCTGATTCCATTTTGAAGCTGTCCGTTTGCTCTCAATTTGCGAAAATTTCCCAATTTAAGCTGGGACACGAAGTTGTGCATTGAAACTGATCATGCAGATAAGTTTTGTTGGGATACCAATGTCAAGCATTTTTTATTGAGCAAATTTCTGTCAATTCTGTCGTATGCGTGCTCTTCAAAGAGTTGATACACGTCGATGTTAAATTCCCAGCACTTTTCAAACACCTGCCAAGGGGAGAAAATTCGGTCTGTTGTAGATGTCCACTTGGAAACCTCCTTTATATCCTCCTGTCATACTTTAATAGTACTGGAACTTCTGCGGGTGTGACTCCTTTTGGAGCCACAGCATGAAGCCCTCATTAGTCTCAGGCTAAAAATGATGCAGACAAGTTGCATCTCCACTTACAACGAGGTATTAAACTGCATCCACAGATACCCAAAAACTCAAGATAACACCGTGTTACGTACTTTATTATGGCAGTGGCCTGAGCATCTGAGCACACGGCTTGGTCACGCCTTTCACATGCCAGGATGATTCTGTATGATGTTCAAAATGGGGGCAGCTGATCGTTTATCAACAGATCATTTTTGAAAACTTCTTCTTTCAACGGGCGACGGGATTATTTTTAAGTTTTTTCGTAAGCTGAAATGGAGCATTTTCAATCGGATACCTTCATTTTTTGTTTGATGGGTAGGTGAAGGTCCTTTTAGGGGGCCCTGTATGAAGAAATATGAAGGTCCTGTATGAAGCATCGAACGAGATGCAGCTTCAAAGCATCACAAGACTACCAAACCTGAAAATACCCCCCGTCTGCCTCAGAGCTAAGTCAGGAACCATCCTATTCAGTGCTGCACTCTGGGCCTAGTTTTGTTCCAAGCTTCAACGATCTATTATCTTGTCCTCATTCATTTCCAATGACATAATATTTGATTCCATCCTTCCTGAACGTCTCCATTCTGAACGTTTCCATTCATCAAACTATCGCATGATTTTAAATTTAGTAGACACATCCTGACATCGAAATTCAGTATCAAGTCACTAATCGAATTCCCTGTTAAATTATTCGCTTGTCTTCAATTAAGCGTAAAACTATACGAAGAACAGCAGTTGAAAGGGTTTGTCATCACAACATACATCAAACTCCCAAAGTTTTCATGATTACAAAGGGAACTAATGAGTGCTTACTCTGTACATGTATCCTCTAATTAAGTTTAAGGTGTATTTGAGATAAATTTGAACTTGAGGATTTCAAAATGATGACTAAGCAATTAAGATGTTAGAAGATACGAAGAACTCAAATATCTCAAATTCAAATACGAACTTCCATTGGATATTTTTTTATCAATCTTAGGATCTTTCTGTCCTTTTTTCAGATTGAAATTTTAGATTTATTTATTCATATTTTGGAGAAAATGGTAGATCCTTCTTATGTTATTGTACGCATTGTACTGTACGCAAAACCAATTGGGCAAGACAGTACTAAAAAAAATAAAACTAAAAAAATGACAGCGGTAAACGCCACAGGGTTCCCTAATTATACACAAATAAAATACCAAAAATATCGACTTTAAAAATGTATAGTAAAAATTTAATAGTTCTGCTGCTACTTTAATATTCGGTCAGGTTAGAAAATTGTGTTTTGAAAATATGGTGTTATATTATGTATAGTCTAAATTCAAAATTTTGTTGGATATCCCTATTGATTTTCAACATCTAACACCCGAGATGGTATATTAGCCATTGTTTTCCTTTTCTAATTCTGAAGAATTCTAAGCCATCCTTTTTTAACATATTTTCAAACAAATCATGAATCAAATTGACAGGACTCCGGCCTACTCATCGTTCTAGTTCATCACATGAATTCTCTATGGGACTTAAATCTGGTGTATCAAAAGGAGTATCACAATTTCACAATTTAAATTGTAAGGACAATTGTAAAGCAGCCTTGATATCCTGGAATTAGCAGCACTTTTTTAAATTTGATTTTCAAATGCTTAAGTATTTTGTCTTGTCCATATTTCCGTTGGTCAAAGCTATTTCATCAATTGCAGCCCTAAACCATGACATGTCCACCCCAGGGTTTCATGGTTGGGTTAAAGCTGTTTTTTAAACATTTCATTAGGTTGCTGTTATACCATTACTCATTCATCTAATTAAAAAGGATCGTTTTTACTTCGACGACGAATATCACGTCATTTCACCAGCTTTGATCCTTTTCGCGTATTCTTACAAATGTCTTTTCTGTTGTCACACGTCTGTGATACTTGTGATTATTGATTTATCTTCGGAACAATGGACTTGTTCATCGAGTTCCTGGAAAATTTTTGATTCTATGTTAACAGCATTGACCTTCTAATTTTTTCTAAACGTGACTCCGCTGCAGTGAATTTCGTTGATAGACCATTTTTTCGCTGTGTTTTCACCCTTCTTTCATTTTTATTCCTCCTCATTTTCAACATTTCAGCATTTTTTCAGTATTTTTGGTATAAAAATCACGAATTTTCGTTGTTGCAAACTGGAATCTTTTCTTTTTGGACCCATTTTACGAAAGGTTGTCTCGAACTCATACTATTTACTTCTGAATTGGCTGTCACATTCAAGTCTACACAAAACAGTGTCCTGCTATCGAAAATGCTGCCCTCAGCTGTCACAAAAATAGATTTCGGGCAAGAACCAAATATTAAAGTAACATTAGCAGGTTTATGCATTAGAATTTTCCTGGTTTTTTTAGTAACAAAATATGTTATTTTCTTCTTTTCATTTTATTTTTAATTTATGAACTCCATGCCATAAAAACTGCTTGTACTTTGCGGCAAACCATTCCTCGAGCCACTTTCCAACTTCCTCGAAATCACTGAAGTGCTGCTCTGCGAGCGCGTGCCCGGTTGATCTAAAGAGGTGATAGTAAGAGGGTGACATGTCTGGGGCGTACGGCGGGTGTAGAAGAATAACCCATCCAAGCGATTTCACTGTGTCTTTTACTGATTTTGCTGTGTGCGACGGCGCAGAATTATTTTGTCATGTCTTATGTTCCAATCCAGTTGTTTTTCGATTCATATTCATATTCAAATTCATATTTAAATTTATCATTTCTTGACGATAGCATTATATACTTAGTGGGTTTCAAGAGTTCATTATACACAATACTACTACGGTCTCACCAGAAACTGAGCATGATCTTCTTGCGGAAGCAATCTGGCCTTGGCTCGCCAGGCACAAAGCCACAATTTTTCCACTTTGGGATTTCAAAATAAATCAATTTTTCGTCACCCGTCACAATTCGATGCAAATAAGATACCAGATCAGATGGGACTTTCACAAGTGACTTTGCGATTTACCTTTTGACATTCATTCAAATCGTGTGGAACCTATTTACCTGATTTTTTACCATTTACCCATTTACCATTGCTCGTAAAAGTCTGCTCATCGTTTCCTATGACACATTTAATACTTTTGCCAATTGCTGTTGAATTTGAATTGCGTCATCACCCAATAACTCCTGCAATTCCTCCCCGTCGCATTTTTGTGGTATACCAGAGCATATTAACACTTTTGAATTGACGGAACCAGGTCTCACATGGCCTGATTGAGGCAACATGTCCACAATATGTATTACCAACAAACGATGACTTTCAAAAGCCTTTTTCTTTTGGCTAAACAAGAAAAGCCACAAGTGCCGCAAATGCCCTTTTTCAGGTACAAAACTCGACATGTTTAATTACCACGATAAAACAAACACGTCCATTTCCGGGAACTCAACTTATCGTGTTGTAGCTAAATACCAGACGATGGAAATGGCGTATATGTCAAACTAATACGCTGCTTACTTTTCGCTGGCGCCATCTCTTCGTAAAACCGGAAAAACTTATGTATACACCTGGTAAATTACGGAGTTTTCTTTCGGCATAACCCGAATATTATTTATCACTACAATTAGACAAGGGTTGTTCTAAATGCAAAATGTTCATAACTTTTACAAAAAAAAATTTTGCTACCATTTCTTCTAACAGCGGAACGCGTCATTAAGGCTTGACCGAATATTAAAGTTTCCCACTGTATGCGTTAACAACATGTGACTAAACTGTCGCCGAATCATTAACATTATCGAGTTGAGTATGTAGACAATTTGCAGGTAAGACAAGTGCATAAATTGAGGTTATACCAAAATTACATGGTCCCAACCCAAATGAAATAGATTTCGCAATCAGGCACATATCATTACTCTATGCTATCATTGTAACATATCATTTCATATCATGTTAACCCTTCAGGCATCATCCGACAATTTGCTGCATTCATATTAGAAATTTGAATATGGATTGATTTTGTCAACTGTTCATGAACTATCGTTCGGATCAAATACTTGCGACCATTCATCAAATTGTCCTTGATTAGTTCATTTTTGATAGGGTTATGCGAGTAATGGAGTTGTTTAGTTGTTAATTAAATAATTATCAGTCAGGAGGTGTCTATTTTCGAATCAAAACTGGAACTATGTATCTCACCGTTATGGTCAACATGCTCTCGTGCAGAACGTGCGCATCAATCTGAACACATCCTTATGAATGAAAGTTATACCCAACGATAGTCCTGCGAACAAATAACGATTGGCCAACTTCAATTTGAATGGATAGATGGCAATTACTACGATTTAGAATACAATTTTATTAGGAGAATAGCTCCTGCATGTTAATTATTCTTTGATTCATTCATCTACGGGTAGGTATGCATATTAGTTTGATTGCTCATTCATTCCAAAAGGAAAAACGCAGACATCAATGGAGCCGATGATAAAATTGACAGACACATTACATATGGGATATGCATGATGGGTTATTTTCTACATTCATGAATAATTTACATTAGTTTACACCGAGTTGAAATGCAAATACATTCGACAAATCATGTGCATCATGTGTAAATAACGCAATGGAAAATGCTTTCATACCTTCCAAACATATGTGAATGGAGACCGTGAAAATTGCTAACAGATGGCAATATTACAGCAATGATATTTTAGGATGCAACAAACTAATCAATGAATTTCGAGATATATATTCAAAATTAAATCATCAGAAGCAAATTTCTTTGGAACAGACTTATTTGATATAAGATGCCTCAGAGAAGACTCGATGAGACTGTTGAAAGTTAGCGGAGGTTGTGTTCAAGGAAGTTTCTTAACTAGAAGTTTCTTCCTACTTGATAACATGTTCCTACAAAGGCGGGAAACAAAAGTAGATAATTTGGTTGGTTACAGAAACTTCATGAGCTGGATGTTTGCACTTGGTTATTTGGAATCCATTAAAGTCACATAACCAGCCTGTTCTTGTATGAATATGGTTTTGAAAATGATAAATGTGAATTTCGATTTTCAATTCCAAAATACTATGCTTTTAATTTTGACAGATATATATTTCGGGAGTAAGTTAATCCCTTCTTCATTGTTCATTATTTTCTCAATTATTTATTTATTTAACATTATACGAAAAATATCTTGAAACATCGTGGGATACTTACGAAATTTGGTTTTTTGCTACATTGAATCATGTTTTTCCAACTTAAGCTGGCATATGACTGTTATGGATGGTGGGAAATAGTTGAGAAAGGCGGCATGTCGATTAGCTGATTGCATGTGATGACATTTTGACCGTGACAATTGAGGGTGTGGTCTTTAACCGTGTCAAAGATACCTCTTTGGAGCTTTCAACCAACAGATTTAGGGCACCATAAAAAGTGTGGAAACAGTTGAAAATGAATGTACCGTTATATTGCCGGATCCCACTCTAACTCGTTCGCAAGCAAACGAATAGAAAAGCGATGATCCATTAAGCTCATTTTTCCGCTAATGAAAAGGTGCGTTTTGAGTTATTTTCAGAAGGTCCAACTCCAAGTCCTACATGCGCTAGCAGACATGAGATTAATTATTCATGATTTGTTTCCCAAAAATAACTTAATTATCATTCTTCGCAACCCTACAAATTTTTCTTTTCGAGAAACTGGTTAATCCAAAATATTCCAAAAATTTTGACAAATCGAACGACGTAAAATGTGCTCAAAATAAAGACTCATGAGAGGATGGAGTTTTACCATGATTGGGTAGGTATCATTATAAGAGCTCAATTACATTCTAAAAGGTGAGGATCAAAAGTGTTTTGAAAAAAGCGGTGATAAGTCATACAAAATTGATCATTTTTCTTTCGATGATAAAAAATGTAATCCAAATCGTTTTGAACATTTGTCCAAAAGTAGCAGCAGCAAATTTGTCATTTGCAAATTTGATCATTCTATAATTACGGACGCTCAAAATACTTTTGAGAAAGCCATAAATGCTGAAATGCTCTCAAACGAAAATAAATCCCCAAAAAGTGCTCCGAAATCAGAGATAAATAATGCTTTTTGACTAAGGACGAAATACAATTGCTTGTAGCTTTTATCAGCCCCTTATTATGATGTAAGTCAATACATAGGACAAACCGCTTCGTTTAGACAAAGATGAAATTAGACGCGGTGATCTTCCCCATACACTAACCGTCTCTTTAACATTGTTTCACGACTAAATGTTATGTACTTTGTATCGGAACATTATCATTAAATTGCATGAACTGTCTGAAAGAGAAACACAGAACAATTTATACGAATACCGCATGCAAAAAATAAAACGAGCTTTCCAAGGTAGAGAGCTTAGACATTGATTGACAATGAGAGTTGAGCGTCGCAACGGCTGGCTTTCAGGACTTAAATTTGTGTGAAAATTATCATATAATTATTTTATATCTCAATAAAAATCGGGAAAATTGGCGTCGAATATCGTTCAATATGGAGTTTCTTCGATGCGTCAGTAATCTTTGGTTTTTAGGTTGTACTATTTGAGATAATCAATGGAGTAGCCCGAATGATAAAACCACTCAAAGATATCAATATTGTTTTCTTTTGGGTACCGACATTGTACAGAATCTATGTTTTCTCAAAGCAATTTTCAATGAAATTCGATGTAAGGCGCCATCTTGTCAGATCAAAATACCTAAAGATGTGCATGCCAATTCTAAATGTATCACTCCGGATACACAGTTTATGGAGTGTCTGTATCCATGCGAATATTACGTAATAAACCAAACAATGACTGAATTTAAAATAAAATTAAAACTGTCTCGTCAAATGCTACATATTGAAATTCTAATCTTCCAGAATGTGGAGTTTCAGTGTCTAGAACTAGCCAATCTAGTGATCTAGAGATCCAGTAACATCTGGATGTACAGCGAAGAGAATGTGTTTAAGCCGGGTACACTATGTCTGCACTTCCACGGTTGGCGGCGAATAACATACTGATGGTCAAATGAAAGATAAGCGGCTGGTCTACGGCTCTGCCGTAAGTTTCAAGGGAATGAAAAAGCTTCTTTCGAATTTTTTTCGCGATATTATCATAGGAGACAACTGTTTAGTAAGAAACAATAAAAGGAAACACTCTGATTTAACGCTTCCCAAAAACAGCGCATCGACAGGTATTTTCTTAAGCAGAAAATCATCGTACACGATGTTGCAGAGATCAAGTGTTAAGATCAGAAAGTCTCTGAAAAGCACATCTATATATGATTTCTGGAGTAGCAAACCATTGCGCAAAGGTCAAATGCTTACCTGTTCTTTTAAATCCCTGTTTCACGCCCAATACAGCTGATATCTTTCCTATTCTCACTCGAGAACATGTAACAACTATCGATCCTTAAGATCCCCTTTATAGAATTGGAGTCTGTTAAAATCACATCTACACGTATTTTCAGGGCTGGAAAATTGTTTGTAAAATTTCCGCTAAAAGTCAAGTTTTAAAATCGACTCCTGTTCCATGCCCATTCTAATTTGACGGCACGTAACTACCGCTGATCCTTTGGAAATGAAGTCACTAAAGAACAAAACTATTGGTATTGGAATATATTGGTCAGGTACTAAGATTTATCCTAACTCCACACCCAATGAGACCAAACATTTTCTTTCCCTTGACGATATGTAACGACTATCAATCCTTAGGTTGCCTCTGAAAACTGGAAATTCTGAAATACACATGAATGGGCAGTTTCTGAGGCAGCAAATAGTTGTACACGTTGTTTCAGCGGTTGTGTGCTAAAATTGACTGATCTCGATCCTGACCCCTTTGACAGCATATAACAACCATCTATCCTTTTGATAGCCTCATAAAGGTTAGCTAGTCAACAGAAATATGAAACTTTGACTCGTGGGCAGCAACGATTTTCTTCTGGTTTGGTTTTATCGTTTAAAGAAAAAGGTCTTGATGGCTTGGAGGCATTTCGAGAGACCAGTATTACAAATATCCTTGAGAGTTAATTGTTTCGGAGATACATAGTAGTTAGTATTAATTACGAAGCTAAGTACTTGGTAATTAATACCTAGTACACTTATTTCCGAGCTAGATGCCCAATGTATTTGGCTCTAAGGCTACCTCAAATTAAATACTTGGTACACATGTTTTTAAGCTTATTATTCCATCAAATCGGCTCTAAAAACGTTAACTTAACGCGTTTAAGGAAGCTTCGTGCAGCGTTAGCAGAGTTTTCATAAAAAAAACCATCAATATCTGGGGAAATTGTTTTCTTTCAGACCAAGAATTATTCTGGCATTTTGCAACTACAATTAGTAAAAGACTTCGGTCAAAAAGCTTTCAGTTTATTTTATCAACAATTGGATCATCTTGATTATATTACAGACAATATTGAATCAAAAAACTACCAAAGGATGCAAATAATGTAAATGATCTTCTAATTTAATTATATTTTTTTTTTTTTGATTTTAATACAAATTTTGGGCCTTCTAACAAACAAAATGTGGAAGCTGAGCAACATAGACTATCCTTGAAGCTTAATTAACCGTAAACTTTCCTATCGATTGTTGTTTTTGTGCCAGCATTATTTATAAGGGTAATAAAAGTGAGTTATTCATTTGCCATATCTTCAGGATCTTACAAACAAAAATCACGTATGGCAGCCAAGGGTACATTAATTCTAATTTGTTCTGTTCCTTAACGATACGTGTACAACTCTTTATCGAATCAAGCTAATCAACTGCTAAACCTCATCAACAATAACCTTTTTCCATGACTTTGTTGTCTGCCAAACGTCAATATACTCAAGGTTTAACAAATTGAGATGACTGAGTGTGTACCATCACCATTACAAGGAAGATTTCTTTTTATTCGTATGGGAATTTAGGACGAAGTAATAGGATGAAATCAATTACAATTTCACTGAGATAAATCAAGTAAACTTCGCTACTCAAATTCGACCAGCAATATAACAAATTTACACACAACCATTAAGTTTATAATCATGAATTTTGCTCGTTTCCTTCCTTGATACGAACTTGTGTGACCTTTACAAGAAATGTTCATTTAGGACGTTTCAGTTGAAATTCCAAGATCTTCACAATATTCACATGCATTTGAGAAGAATGTGCTATCAATTTTTCATTGCTAGGTTATAGCATGCATTCAACAACCAAATCCTTTTGAGAAAGGTTACATGCTGAACTTTCCTTGGTCTAATTCTCGGCAAGATTTTTTCGTTCAAGCAATCGGCATAATAGATTTGCTTCTATATTTCATTTTTAGCTGGCAGGCAGGCAGTTATTCAACCAATTTCCTTATCTGAAGTAAGGGACGTTCTTGCGAAACTTGAAAAATTCATCCCGCACTTATCGAACAACTACTCAAATAAATCTCGCCATGCACAGCTTGCAACCGGAGTTTCAGACCACATATAACTTTAATGAGTAAATATGGGACAGACTATCGCCAGCCTGCATTTTCACTGGAAACTTTTCGACAATTTGAGAGAATTTGTAGTTGATAAAAGTTTCCCATATTTCCGCCACCGCTACGGATGTAACGACATAGCGGAAGACTTTACCACAAGTTGCTCGTTCCAAAGGATAACGAAAAACTTATGTATAATTAATTTAATGTAATTTTATGCCATAACTTCATCTCAGACTACGGTTGGTTGGCTTGTCGTGGTACAATCTAAATCGACTCGTAATAGTCAGAAGCACTTTCTACCGTAATTGTTTGCAGATGAAAAACGTGTGTGCGAATATTGGATGCATGCTAAAGAAAGCAACTTCCGGTTTTTCTTTCTGATATACAAAACGTTCATGATCACACATGTGGTATGTTGCCCATACAAAAGCAACAGTTGATCGAAGCCCAACATTCTAACCACGTTTAAGCTCAGTCGCAAACTATCTTTAGAACCGCCATCCTTAAATTCTGAAAACTTTGAATAAGTCAAAATCAAAGTGTTATAAATTTCATGGGAACTTCAATATATTCTGATTGTTTTTCCCCGTATTACGTTGAGTGATTGAATTGCAGAAAGTACAAACGCAGATTTTGTGCTCCTTGTGTCACGGGAACTCTTTATCTAAACACATTAATGCAGCCCCCTCATCGATGAAATGGGGGCGTAACGCTCCTTTGGCACCTGATACTGCTGATATGCCAGCAGCACAGATACATGTCCGTATGTGCCGTTCCAGTGGAACTTATACACGAAATTAAATAATTATCAGTTCGTGGTAGATGATGGTTCACAAAATCTGCTCAAATGCCTAAACAGCACATACATACAGTGCCCGAAAAAAGTATTCACACACTGGGCACTTTTTTTTTACTTATTTATACTAAGAGTATTACAATTGATTTCATTAAAAAACATAAACTAAATTTATCCCCTTTTTAGCTGGGAAAAAAAGTATTCACAAAGTTACGATTGTTGGGAAAGGAATTACCGGGTGGCGGCTCTGGTGGTAGCATTATATTTAGGGAATCCCCGGAAAATTATTTACTGTTTGGGTGATAGCTCTGAGAAGTAATCTTTCTGCGTATGGGTAGCATTTGGTTACTTAAGGGTGCGTAGTGAAGTGTAAATAAAATTAATGAGTCGAAAATCAGCAAAGACATCTTTAGCTGAAAAAAAAAACTTATTTTGAGTTTTTATACCCAAAACAATTCGTTGGTTGGATTAGAGAAATGATAAGCAAAAGCCATCATACTGTTGTTAGTGTTAGTGAAGTGGTTACAAAATGCAGAAAATGTTAAAAATAAGGAGAAAAGTGGACGAACAAAGAAACTATCCGATAGAGAGGAAAGGTTTGTTCTCAAAACTATTGGAAAAGGACCGGCTAGCAACATCTGCAGCGATAACATCAGAGTTCGAGGCTAATTTTAAAAAACTGTCACATCTAGAACAAAGCGAATCATCATACGAGGCGCAAAAAACATTGCGAGAAGACCTAGGCGAAGCACTTGATAAATATCGTTAATAAGCAGAAGAGCACAAGAACATGAATTTATACTTTTGGAAAAAACCGTTTTTTGTTTTCAGACGAGAGCAAATTTGACGTTTTTCGATGCGATGGAAAGACTTTAGTCTTATGAAACCCCGACACAAAAAAGGATATACAAAAGATGATACCTACTGGGAAGCACGATGGCGGGGGAATAATGGTTAGGGGTTCTATGCCAACTTCCTGTGTTGGGAAAGTTGTTATTATTGGGGGACTAATAGAAAGCGTTGACTATTTACATATCTTAAATAATAATTTGAAAAAAGTTCCGAAAACATGGGTCTTGAAAACGAATTCTATTTTCAACCAGATGACAACCACATTGCGGATATTTTTCAATGATTTATTTTATATAACAACTCGCATACTCTGAAGGCATCACCAGAATCGCCTGACTTAAATTCAATCGAGCATGTGTGGAAACACCTCGATTGAAAAATCCGGACAGCAGTTCAATCTTCAATTGACGGAAGTCATCCCAGAAGCACGGAGAAAAATTACCTTTGTACAGGCCACCCCATCCCTCAATGACGCGTAACGTAGTGTAAGCCATGCAAACAAGGCTTTCTTTTTAAGCCTTCTTCCTTCTAATTACTTCTGATCTGGGGAAAAAGGTCCCCAAATGCCTCCCTAAATATGAGTTAAATGTACACTTATTTCTGTTTTATTCACTTCAAATATAACATGTATGAATACTTTCAACCCGAGAAGAATGGTGTTAAGTTTAGTTCATATTTTCTTAAATTAAATGTATTGAATTAGTTTTTTTATTATATTTGCACTTTCAGACGAAAAACATTTCAACAAATACACTGTTTTTAAATTTGAAAAAGTTTTAAGTATGTTTTCGAAATTTTACATAACAGCGTTTTAAAAGCAAAACTGTCAAGTGTTTGAATTCTTTTGTCGGGCACTGTGTGTATATGCAGTGCGAGTATACACTTTGCAATCGTAGGTGAACCTTTGCGACATATAAGTCTAAACAACTGAAGATGTGAAAACAAGCCGATGGAGCTAAATCGGCCTAAAAGAGTTGATGGCGTATTCACAGTAAGTCAGTGATGCACTCAATAAATGGATAATTTTATGGTGATGCATTGCAGCATTAATTTGATTGTTCGGATTTACTTTCCTAGCAATGGACATGATGTGAGCTTCGGACATAACAGGACGAAAACTTGACAGACTGAGCGTTATAACAGCCACATTAGTAAGGCTTTAGTTTCCAAGGCAATAGAAAAGCCGTCACACTCGTACCTAGTTTTCTATTTATATGAAAAATGTCGTCTAAATAAAGTTTAACATTATGTTGTTCGTCCTTTTCTGGAACCAATCATCATTCGTGCACTTGATTGTTCCTGAAACGGTGTCATATGTGGTTTATTTTGGTTGACCCATATTTGAAAGGAAGGAAACAGCATTGAAAAAATTGAAAAATGTGAGTCAGAAATTCAGAAATTACGCCGATTTTCAAAATGTTTTATCTTAGTAAAATATTTTCAAAATAATAGAAAATATTCAATTATAGAATATTTGAAAATCATTAAAAATTGTCAAGTTTTCCAACTTTGGCAGAATAATAGGTTAAGGTGTTTTGAGCACTTCATTTTTTTATCATTGCGGATTACATATGAGCTTTTATTTTCCCAGGCGTTTTTTTTTTGGCCCATAAAACTTCATACAAAGTTGAATCCTTAGGGGGTACCTTGCAATTATTTGCCTATGGACCAATTTTTAGTTTGTTTATGCGTTATAAAAAAAAATATTTCAAAAAAGTTCGTTGGAATAAATTCTCTGTGTAACATTTTTAAATACTGTTCATGTTTTGTCGAAACGAAATTTCAAAGGATCAGATTCATCAGCGTTGGTGTTGCTCCTATTGTCTGAACTCTATAGTGCATATTTACGTTCGCCGCGAATTTCTTCACTTTTTTTATTTAAAAAAATTTGGCAAACCTAGCCTTCAAATTATTTGAAGGCAAGGCTTGCAGGTTTCTTGAGGATATCTAAGCAGCCATTTCTTGATTGGAAGTGTCCTTTCAAGTTTTTTCAAGTTTTTCTACAGGCACGTAACACCATTTTTGGTGCTACGTTGTTGGAACATTAACACAAGCTCTGCATATAAGCAATGTCCTAGGCGAGGAACACCAACAACTTTACGTCCTTTTCATAGAGGATATTCTCTCAGTTTTTATTATCATAATTTGTGTAGCTTCTTCTTTAAATAAAGCTGATAGTGCACCGTTGTACTCCCCAGGAACGTATGCAATGGCAAAAATAGAATGACTTTCCTCGGCAAAAAGTTCCTGAGCGTTTCGATCGCTTTCAATTGATCAACACATGTTTTCTCGTACTAACGAATATTCTCAATTTTCGTTTTGAATTGATTTCATTGTGGTTATTTTTAATTTGGTGATTTTTATGTAATAAATTCAAAATTAATTTTGGCGGCTGTACGGATAGGGATAGTAAAAATCATTTGATATGAAGGACGTCAATTTTTACCCCTAAAAAGTTCTTTTTGTTATTTTTATTTATTCTTCTCATAAATAAACACATTTCTTTATTAAAAATAAAATAATTGACCATTTTCTACTGCAGTTTCATGCAGGACACAAATAGGTTAAGTAATCATTAAGGGTGGTATGAACTGCCGTCACACCTTCTGTCGAAATTATCTCCAACCTTCTCCTGGCTGAATTTCAAATATTCATAAAAAGATGATCAAAACTAACAATATTTACATGGATTTTGATAAGGTTGAGTCAAGCGAGAAGATTCATAATTAGAGAATATATGAATTGCGAGAGATAATAGTTCAAATATTCACCATTGAAATTTCTAATCGATCTTTAAAAATCTGAAAATTTACTAAATCAGAAAATGTCAAAATCCATCTGGTTTCATTCACGAATACAAACTATGTTAGGAAAAAAGTAGACGACAAAAGCTTAACTATTAGACAAGTACTAACCTAGTTTTTGTGATAAAATTTTCAAAAGTTTTAACAAAACAAAACCAATCTATTTATCTGTCGACACTGTCAGAGTTCACAGAAAAACCATCCGATCGTGCATTCCTTCTAATTTACTTCTGATTATTTGAAACGATCGCCAGAAAATGTCTCCAAAACCAGGTTTGTTTAGTCACAAGTTTCAAATCCCTATTTGCTATTCTTTGGAAACTGAGCTAGACTCAGTCTTCAGCGCCATTGATGATGATTATCTGTCTATTCTTAAACATGAAATTTGAATGAATGGTTTCCATTGTTCCCCCTTTGGAATTATGTAGTATGATTCGAAAATGTTTTTGCTAAAAAATTGTAAATTTTCATTAAATTTATGAACAGATCCTGAATATCAGAAGCTAATAAATCTAGAAAATGAGTAATGCGCTGGCCTTTTTCCAGTCATTGAGGAAAATTCCAAGCAAAAACCTCATACTTACAATAAGCTTAGCATATTCACTTATTCAACGTCGAACGCGTAAAATGTTGAAAGACATTAGTCAAGATTAAATGATCCCATTCATCATGTAAATTGGAGAAAATAGAAAACCACGAAGCTAAAGTGAAAATTGCTGGTTTTTGTCAATGTATGTATTGTATATTGTTTATATTGCAACTCATCAAACATGCATGCGATGACAACATCAAATGTTTCAGCATTAGAATACCAAATTGCAAAGGTCATGGAAGGAGATGCAAATCGATCCTTATAGCAATTTTCGGTGAAAATGCCCCAGAAATCGCAAGAGCTGGATTTGACTTGTTAAGTACTTTTTGCAATTTATATGAAACAATTATTTTCATCTGATTGCAATCAATTATTTGGAAACCACACGTAAACAATGTCAGGTTGTTTTACTTTACATAAAGAGCCTCTGAGGTCGAACTACACATTTCGAATTTAAAGTTTGCCCCGGCTGTTGGTGGTAAAAGTCGGTTTGATGAGAAAATGCACATAGCACGAGAACAATAACAAATCAACCATGTAATGATTAAGAACCATCGATTTGCTATTCTATTCTATTCTCTACATTGTAATAAACCCAAAATAGCTGGCACACATATTGTGTTTGTACAGAGTGTTGACAAAATTAATGATATACAACCAAGTATCATTCACCAATTTTTCAAAAAGGGTATGCATCGCACTTACGTGACAATCCTCGTATATTCCAATTTTATTCCAAATGGTCCTTGCTAAATTTTCCGATGTGTTTTCTTGAGCTAATACATTATTCTCTCGTCGTTTTCTTGTCGCGTAGAAAACATTTGTGTTTATCAGACATGTGGAAAACACAACAAAACTGACGAACACATCACTTCACCGTTGACAAATGCTGCAACGTCACGTGTACAACTTCTTTAAAATAATCTCACGTCTTGCAGGCATAAGGTCGAGCCACAAATGTAAAATATGTTTAAAAACATCATAAAAATTTCTGCGAATAGTAATCAATTTTTCACAATACCACATATGGGACAACACCAATGCTCACCTTCACTTTTAACTTTGCCCACCGCTAAGGAACAATGCAATGTCGCGCGTAAAGGCCGCGAATGCAGGGCAGCCAGATGATGGATAGCGTCAGTGAAACGCCAAATTTTCCGCGAAAACTAGCATTGTTTCACTTGAGAGGACACACATAATTTGGACGTCCGTTAAGAATAGAAATGCCAATTTGGTGCCACAATTTAGATACATCAAACGCAACGTCGCGAATCTACTAACAGATGAAGGCAATCGCGAAAAACGGTCTTACCAAGTCTATCTGAACGTCTGTCCGCCGAAATCTACTTCTAGGGCAAATGACGACAAGAAAACGCGAGACTTGGGCCGACAGCTAGCCCATTTTTAAGACGTGTCTTACTACAATGAAGCTTACACACGCTTAACTTTCTCTTAAATAACTGAAGTAATACCAAAAACTTCAAATCCACTGGCTAGCGTGAAGAGCCGGCACAACTAAAACTGAAAAATTCTTCAACATGAATCAAACATGCAGCGAGAATGGCAACCATAACAGACATTAAATTCAGCTTGATAAGAAAATCATATTTTATATTAAGACTCACATTAACAGCATAAAACAGTTGGCCGCTTTTCATGGGTCAACCCGTCACTCCCCTACCACGGAAAATCTATTGAATATTCAGTATTAAATACTTATCTATAGCGACAGTGTGAGACCTACTCATTGTTTGTGAAAAGATTATTTTCCACTGTAAACGTCTCCGAGCATGCATGATTCTAGAAGCAAGAACTCATAGATTGGAAAAGTATGGACACTAAACGTTATACGAACTTATTGAATATGCAAAATTAATTAAAAAGTTGCAAAGGTAATCCATCAAAATTGAGTGAAATGTGATATGGAATTGATATGAGGTGTGAAGCGCCCACAGATTTTCTCAGCTGGAAAAGAACGAGCTCGTTGGCGCATGGAAATTTTGTAGGGTAAAACTTTTCAAAAGTGCCCGTGCAGCGTTTTGTTGCACGGATGCAGGTTGCAATGCAATAAATATGCACATTTGCATATGAACATGCAATTTCCTACGCAGCATATTTGACTTAACGTTTCCAATTGGCAACAAATTCGTTCACACAAGACAACTTATTGTTGATAAGTAGAATCAAGGAAGTCAACTGATAGGTACATATGAGGTTTTTTTTTGTTTTCGTTTTTCTGTTACAATTTGAAATTTAACGAATTTCGATTGAATGCAATTTCCATCAATTAAGCTTTTCATTATTGAGAAACTATTGATATTTCCAGATATTGTTTAGTGCGTTTTATTTCTACGCTTTTTAGATATTATCATGTAGAAGTCAACAGACTGGAATGAGCATTGTAGATGTTAAACATTATTAAAACCTATCGAAGGATTTTAAATAATAAATTTTCCGGAAAACATCGAAAAAGTTAGTTTCTGCGACTTCCAAACAAATGCAGCTACAATTGCTTTCAGTACAGCCCAATGAATATGCTTTAGCAGCTCACAAATAGTGGATATTAGAAGGACCAAAATGGCTCCGTGGACTAAAATGTCCTGTTTTTCCACTAAATATTGAAGCAGCAAACTTATTACAACTTAGAAATAATAAAAGAAAAAAGTTACTGTATCAAATGTTGATGAAATAATCTGTGTGGCAGTCCTTCATCCCGAGAGTGGTCTCTGAAATAAGGATATAGTGACCCACATCTTCCCCGGGATGATAGTCCTACCAAGGGGAGCGCTGATGACATGAGCAGGGCTGTAAAGGGTCCCACGTTAGTATTTGAAGTGTGTTTCTGACTTCAACTGGTAACCGACGCTCCTTAGCTCAACTCTGTGGAAAGACAACGCAACGCAATGAGAGACCACTGAAGTGTCTTTTTCTGGTTTCCTTCCACCACGTCGAGCGTACTTTGGCGTCACCAATCTCATGCTACTCAGTTTAAGTAAAACTTTCTCCTTAGAAGCAACAAAGCAACATTCTTGTATAATCCAACGCTGGCTTGAGTACGCGTTGAGTATTTACAATGTTTGACTTCTTAGCTTGCTGAGCTGACTAATTTTCTTATAATTGCGATGCCGTCCCGAAGTTCGATCGATTTTCATTTTATTACCCCAACGTCCCAACGTTCAATTAATCGTGTAAGTCACATCAATACAGGTACAGTAAAGGTTAAAAGTATAGACTGCAGAGCCATCAAAGGCACGACCATCAAGGATAATTTTGACAGAACGATTCGTTTCGTAATTTTTGATGAATTGTTTTAGCAAATAGATTTAATATTTGTAACTATATGTAAAACTGGGTCTAGCGCTGAGCCCACTGCTTTTCAAATTGCAGCTCGTTTTCGCATGAGTGCTGATATACTAGAGCTCGGTATTAAGTTCACACAATCGAGAGTTAAAAGTCTGACTAAAAATAATAAATTATTTTTCTCTTACATAAGATTCACCCGCTTTTTCCCATACATTTTTCAAATTTTTCATTCAGCTTATGTATACTTTCATGGGAAAAATGTTTTCTCTTTGTCCGAAAGACAAGCTGAAACTGCGTCGTCCTTCACATCTTTATCGCTTGAGCATTACTTCCCACGAAGCTCTTTTTTAAGTTCGGGAAATAGAAATTAATTACTTGGTGCCAGTTTCAGACTCTTAGAGTAGGAAATCTAAAATATCAAATCCAACCATGTGCATGGCAGTCAACGCAACACGGAAATTAAGACCAAGCACGTTGTCGTATAGAAGGAGGACTCCTTTTAGCAATTTTCTTTTTCTTTTTTCTGCGATGCATTCTTTCAATCTCTCTATGATTGAAGCGTAGTATTTTCCGGTTATGGGGACGCATTTACCTTTGTAATCTGTCATCAGATCTCTTCCGATTCGAAAAGACTGTCGCTATTATTTGACAGCCAAACTTGACACCTTAAACTTCTTGGATGGTGATATACCTTTATCTGTCCCTGCAAAAAATCCTGTTTGGAGTCAGGTTCATAATTATAAATCCGAATTTCTTCTCTGGTAGCAATTCGATTCAATAGTCTTAACTGCAGAGATCCGAAAATGTGCAGGAATTCTCTACATGGGGGTTTTTCAGAGGATTCTCCGTGATCATGAGGAATTATTGGTAGGCCGCCGATTGAAGCTAAGCAGGATAGCTGAGACTATAATCATTTCAAAAGACCACGTGAGTTATATCCTGCATGCGATTTTGGACATGAGAAAGCTGTTCGCGCAACGGGTATCGTGTTTGGTAATCCCGGACAACAAGTGCAACCATAAGACCAGTGTCAGTTCAGGTCAGTGTTTGACGCTGTTTAAGCGCAATCTGAATGAGTTTTTGGATCGGTTCGAGACCGTCGACGGAACATGGATCCACTGATAAACACCAGAGACCAAGGAATAGTCGGAACAATGGGAGCAGATGAAGATTGTCCTATCGGCTGGAAAGGTTATGGCCACCGTTTTCTGAAATTCAAAAGGTGTGGCCTGCATCGACTACTTGTTAATGGATACAACGATCACAGGGCTTAACTGTCCCAAATAATTGGGCTGATTGAATGCCAAATAGCAGAAAAGAAAGTCCCATTTGGCAGAGAAAAAAATCGTCTCCCATCATGAAAACACACCGGCTCTCGCTCCCACGGTCGCCATGATCTCCTATCCCATCGACCACATTTCCTAGTTCTGCCCCGTGCGACTTCCTTTTGCTTCCAAACTTAAACTCGAACATGGGCAGAAAATTGACTCGAATCAGGGGGTTGTCGCCAGCATGGAGGCTTACTTTGCTGATCTGGAGAAAGCGTATTTTAAGATATAAAGATGTTAAAAGATGTTGGCGCCTCGCTGAGTCAAGTGTGTTGAGCTAATAGGAGACAACGATGAGAAATAAATCTTCACATTTCCATAATTTTCATTTTCACTACTCATCGGACCGCCCTCCTAAACCAAGTTATACTGCGTGATCACCGGGACAAGAAAAATTTCCTTCTTCGAACTGATTTTATAAATTTTTTGTTACCTAAACCTGATTCGTCAATGCAAAATTATCAACATGTCCTTAATCTGTGTTGTCCAATCTGTTCGCCGTACATCGACAGGATCCAAATCTAATGCATCACAACAAACAAAACAAATAGTGTTGTTAATTTCCGACACAATAACGTTAAAGTTCATTTAATTAAAATGACACCCATAAGCAACCAACAATGCAACATTGCATTAAATTAACTTTGCACTTTCCTGAAGCTTTTTCCAACAATGCATGGATACTAACCAGCATCCAAGGAACTATTAACCATTCACAGTATAGTAGCACATATGAATACTCGTATAAGCGTGTTGCATGCAATGCAGACTTCGATACCTGGTATGCCGTAGGTAATGCCGATAGGTTTTCCTGCTTTCCATTCATGCAATAACATTTAATAATGTTAATTATGACCGACAAACTTATCTCTTTGACTTTGTTAGTAATTTTAATGTGATTGGGTATGAAACAAAGAAGCAAATTTTCTAACGATGTTTGTTTAGTGTTGAAGGAGCAGTGATGGGAAATCTGAAAGGCATGCAAGAAGTTACATCAACTTATCGGTGGGGATTTGGAAAATTTTTCAGTTTTCAATTTCCTGTATTTGTTTTCAAGCTCAACGATATTTTACAAACTTTATCTTATGTTGGAGTATTTCTGCATAGCATTCAAAATGTTTGTTAGGCTGCCAATCTTTTAACAAATGGCGCATTGCGTCATTCAGTTCAAACTTTCACTAATGATGTTTTTAGTCTTCCATTCCATCTAAATATGTATTGATTGAATCGCAAATGATAATAAAAATCGAGTTATTCGCAACAAAATAACATAAAAACATGGGAATTGCTCACTAACTAGTTCGAAATGATAACAAAATATTTCTTAGAGCATCTAATTTCAGTCTTCAGACAACCTAAATGGAAAGGATACTAGTTTCCCTGTGGGTGCATTGACTCTTTCATCGATCATTACTCATACTAATTTCTAACAAAATTTTTTCTCAAAAACTGAAAGTATTTCCTTTCAGATGCAAAATTAAGACTACATGGAAAATATTTTCTGAAATATGATTTGTTTAACGTAAGCAAGGGGTATAATGCAAGTACTTAGACTCCATTTAATTTCGAAGCAAAGATATAACTGTTGGAAGCTTATTCTTGGAAATTTAGCAGGACCAGGACATCAAATTGAAGCAGATACCTGAAAATATATTTTTTTGTAAATTTGCCTGTCAAAACAGATACCGGACAGAATTATATACGGGTGGCACCTTTTTATAAAACATGGGCTGAGAAGTATTTAATCTGACATAGAGATAGCGCCACAAATTCATAATCCATGTACTCTTTGCAGAGTGAAAATCTTTTTTCAGATTCTGTCAAAATTTAATTGCATTTGGCATTCTTATTTTCAAGTTAAAGCTTTCGAAGTGATGCCATCTGTGAATTTTTTTTACATCATGGTTAAAGGTGAATTTCTTGTTTTGATAAAACATTGTTTTTTGATGGGATTAAATACGGCGCAAACAATGCATGGCTTGATAAATGTTACCATACATATGCTCCACCATATCCAACCATTAAATATTTATTTCAAAGTTTTTTTTTATATTTGGACGTCTTGGGTAACCCACAAAAGGAGCACATACATTCGCGGAATTGTTCCTTAAGTAGGCACACATACAGTGGCATCATTTCACTGATTTAAATGACATTTTGCAAAGCCATAAACCCAAGCAACATTCAGGGTTCAAAAAGCAGAGTAATTTCCCCAGCAAGTGATGTGATTAAGACGCTATTATCTTGTCAAATAGTAGAACTAAACGATTTTTTATCTTTGCCAATGAATTTTATTAAATACGAAATGAAATTCATTTGTCCTAAGCACAACAATCGAGTATAAAGTATACTCGATTGCCACTCAAATGACGGTGTTTACATTCTGAGAACAATAAAGCAGCGTCAAAAGGAAATTAAGCACCTTATTTTATATCTCACTGCTTCCTTTTCATTACAGCCCATTCCAAGAATCACGACCAACATTATCCTATTCAGTTTTCAGCTTAACAATATTACCACCAACTATAATCCTTTCCAGATACAATTTTCATGATAAGAAATGGAAATAAAGTTGTAGTAATTGCCACAACTTTGAATGTTATACAGAAATTACATGGCTAACGCTTTCATAAAATAATACATCAAAATTTAATATCAGTCAGTCATTCAGTACCAATTATAAGTAATGTTCACCATTAAGGATTTTAAACAAAGCCAAGAAAAAATCCAAGCTGACAGCATGAAAGGAATTCGAGGAGGACACTTACAGCCCAATCAAAATTTGTCGAATGGAAGTCTTAGCAGAAGAGCTTATATAAATATAATAAATATAGTAAATAGGTTTTTCCATAATGAAATAAATAGTTTTTCATAAAATTGAAATGAAAAGGAAATAGTTTAAAATTGACCACAAACCGCAGCTTCACATAAAAATGATGCACTTGACCCAGACATTTCCTTTTCGAAATCGATATCAATTTGACGTGCTATTTTGCATTATCCTCGGTTAAATTTATCAGGGTACCAAATCTTATAACCAAGATCTCGTATTGCAATAAAACGAAGCACTTGTCAGAAATTTATTTTATCAAATCGTAAAAGAGAACAGAAAAATATCTTCAACTGACTTTCAACAAAAGAAATGAAGCATAAAACTGAAATATTTTAGTCCTTTTATTTTGTTTGTTTCACTCTTCAGCTCCTAAATGTTTTTTTTTTTTTTGTGCCACAAAGAAGTTGAATTTCCACGACTGTGCTTCTGGTAATGAAAATTCTCGGATATAAATTGCCTTTTTATCCTACACGCTATCATTCAGGTGATATACTATGTTTTTTACACAATCCTACGTTTTCTGGTAGATTTATATAACAAGCAGCCACACATAAACACAGATGTAAGGTTTTTCGTCAGCTTTTTTTCATGATTCGCTCATTGCTAAATTGTGTTTATGGTATTCAGTACAATCCCCAGGCAAGTGTTTGAGAAAAGGATACTGAGTCTGTTAAGTTCAGTTGATATTGCTTAAAAGCTTATTTAGGATTTGGTAAATTGTATTCGTTCTAGGAATACTGAATTTGACAGATATTAGGTAAGATTTAGCACGAAACATACCCAGAATGATTCAGATAATCCCCAGGGAGGTGGATAAAAGATGCTCAATTTAAGGGAATATTCCTTTTGTCAGGAACAAGCACAAGCAGTATGGTGAGTTGAATATTACTTGAAAGTTTCAGATATTCTCATAAATGTAAATCAGCTTTGGGAAGGATGATAAATTCTTACGAACTGTTCCATTCTCTTCAATTTCTCTAGAAACCAGTTATTCATTCTTCAGAAAATGATTCGTTCTGACTTATCTTCGACAAGTCTGACCTTATTCTACTCCTCTAGACATATTAAAAAAAATACCATCGAATTCCAGTTCGTATCCCCAAGTCACAGATCCTGCAGACGGCTGCTAAGTCGACACACCAAACAAAACGTAGTACAATAATCATTGGATTCAAATACAAATGAACGTTATGGCCAATACAAAACATTGGATCTTATGTTCTCCTCGAAACATTGAAACCATGGACGATACGCACCATCAACTCTTTTTTCAATCCGTCTCGTCCAACAAAACTCAATCGAACTACATTCAAACACTTAACGAAAGTAGAACGAACATTTCTTATCAGATATTGCAATCACAAGAATTACTAAACCACTTTTGATACTTTTTCGTTCGGCTGAAAGTACTTTCCCTGGGAAGCAAGTAGGCATAAACATTGCAAGTAATTCAGCATTTCGCCTGGCAATTGAATGTCCTTGGAAATGTGCCATATACCACATATTGAAATCTATAAGGTTGCATGCAAATATGACACCAAGTTTGTTGACGACAAAGGCAGCATACTAAGTTTCGGGGAGAATCCTAAGTACATACTATACTAACAATTCAATGTTGAGTCATGGACCAATGCTAGTATTTCATTAGGTTTTGGAGATAACTATTTTCACGGACGTGACTTGAAAGACTTACGTATGTCATCAGGATCGTGAAACGAAAGGTACTAGGAAGGTTATCGACGCACATGATGTTCAGGTTGATTTTCAATGCTGTGTTACCATGTCCATATGTTGTACTACAAATTTAAATCTTAACAAAAATAAAACAAGATATTCCTTAGTTATTGTGTAAAATTGATACAAATAAAACAGATAATTTTATCGAATACAAAAGCAAATTTTCTTATAACTATGTGTGCAGTCTTCGAAGCCAGATAATAAATAAAATATTATGCGAAACTCGCAGACAAAGTCGCGATAAATACAACTTCTCCAACCACCCCAACAGTATAAAAACGTAGCAATAAAGCAAATAATAAGAAGACTGGAGTGGACATTCTTAGTTGATTAAGCTGACAAACAGGAGTGAGAAACAATATCCACGATAGCAGAAAACAATGGATACAAACGACCTGGCAGATAAGATAATAAAAATCTTCAAAACACCTCAAAAGCACAGACACGAAGAAGAAAGAAACAAAAAAACATGGACAACATTTTCATACACCGTGAAAAATATGTTGAAATACCAACGTACAAAGTAATAGACATTTTCAAAAAAAAAAAACAAGATCAACGTAACCTTAAAAATAAGATGCAGTCCGGAAAAAATACTATGCACAAGCCCTAACAATGTGTATATGAATTAAGTTGTGCATGCCAATAAAGCTACTTGGGTCAATCAGGACGTAAACAAAATATAGCGATCAAATGCGGAACTACAACATAAGGACGGAAGTCGCACGCAGCAACTGAATCAAACCTTACAAACCTCATGATTTCTTCCAATATCGCTCGTAAACTAATGACTTTCATGAAAAAAGTTTATTAAAAAATTGAAAAAAAATTCTTCAAATTTACGATTGAAATGTAAACTGACCGGCTTTGCCTATGGGAGCTGTATCTTTCAACAAGTATCTTTTAACTCTCCAAAAAATGTGGAGTTCAAATGAGCATCGTTCGAAATCGCAGAATTTCAGACTGGTTAAAATCTATAGAACCAAAGCTATCCTAATGAGTTTCCCTATCTAAAAAGTCAGGTTTTCCCTATCCTAAAAAGTTTAAAACTAAAAAGAACCATTGGACGTACCAGTCTGTCAAACCTAGAATTGCATAAACGATGATGACGATCTCTACGATCAATGCAGAAATGCCGAATTATCCCCGGTTGCCAGTAAAACCAAAAATATCAGTAGAAATGTCGATTTCGAAACACTCTTTCCCAACTTTTATTCCATCGAATTCACGCGTGAAACGTCAATAGTGCCAGTCTATAATTTCAAGCGACATATGCAATAGGATCATGCAAAAAGCGTGAGTTGCGAAAACTACAAACAAAACAAAACTACAAACAAAACAAAACTACAAACAAAACAAAACTACAAACTACAAACATTGGGTACAAAATATACCCAATGACTCGAGACTTTTACTCAGCAGAATATGACATCTTTTCAAAAAAGTTCGTGTCTTACAGAATGAGTGGAAGCCCAAGAAACCAGAAAAAAGTCCTTCGGCTAGTAAAAAAAAAATTCATCCTTAAGGAATCTTTGTGTTGATAGCATCCACAGCTGTATTTGATGTTTTCACTGTCGGACTTTGCAAGAAGAGTTAATTTCAAATTAAATTATTTCAAATATATTTTGAATAAGCTCAACTAAATATTTTTGGGAAACAAGATCTAATGAAATATTTATGGAAAAATTACTCTATACTTTACTTACGTTGCATACTTTATTAACTTTATTGAAATTGTCTTTTCCAGGATATTTATAGTCGCATTAAATAACGTCATAAAGCAGTTAATGTCTGGATGAGAAATTTAATATTCTCATACTGCACTCTATACAAGGATTCAATCCTGCATGTCTTCATAAAGTATTCTAAATCGTACTGGAATTGGTATTCATTCAAACTTCTAAGGACAATTAAGATTTGCAAAAATAAAGTTTCAGGTTTT
This sequence comes from Stratiomys singularior, assembly GCA_954870665.1. Classification (NCBI taxonomy): domain Eukaryota; kingdom Metazoa; phylum Arthropoda; class Insecta; order Diptera; family Stratiomyidae; genus Stratiomys; species Stratiomys singularior. The sequence continues at coordinate 8,515,549 of OX940877.1, forward strand.
CAAGATGGAAGCGATTAGCTCCAAGAACTTCCTCGTAAACTTATTCATCACTACTGACAATGCACTTTTTTATGTATGTATGTATGTATAAATTTAATTTCATAGTTTTTCGTTATTTACATTCAAAGTTCTTTTTATGTGTTCTGAACCTGGCTTCAATTCATCTATAACTAATTTCTTTGTTTATACAAATGTGATTTAACTATGTTATATGATGATTTTCATTCTTCTTCCACCTATTCTAGTACAACCATTCGAAATTCTACTCAAGAGAAAAAGGATCCAATACTTGATAAAAACTATTAAGTCTGCATAATGCTTCAACAAATACAGCACTTCATCCAGCTGGAAGAAACCATCCTAAAAATTTTCCAACTAACTCTGAACGTAGTAATCTCAAAGGATGTAGTATTCGCAATAAGCACGAAGGAAACGCCTTTATGTTTATCGCGTTGATTATTTTGAAGTAAGCCAGCCGCTAGAAATTTATGAACATCCATAAGCTTCCCGTACAGTTAATGCACTCCTCAAGGATCTTTCAAGCAATGTTTTCCATGTCCTACAAATTTTCGAATGCAAACTTTCGCTGATCTATAAATTATTTTCCAGTGATCTAAACGAATTCTGCCCTCACGTTGAAACGCATTCATCAGACATTTTTTTCTCGTTTCTACATTTAACCTAGGTAACCCTTTGCTTTCGCAGCAAAAGATAAAACTTTATTCGAAAAACGTGAAGCTAAACCAAAATGGATTCAGTCAGCGCATTGAATAAGGAACAGCCCAAGTAACTTTTGAAAGATTTCAAGGATATCGTTTTAGTATGTTGTACGTGAAACCTGTAAGCCGGAAGACCAAAAGAAAAACAGGCAATTCTTTTCACCTTGGTTTATTCTGCTGCTACTTCTTAGAATCCAGGACTATGCTTGAACTTGGCGGATCGCAATAAACGTTTTAGTACAAGCAGCTACTGACAATTTCAAATGTTTTTTCTTTTCGCTTCTTTGCCTCTTTTATCCACAACGATTTTCTGGTAGGCTTAGAGGACTTGAAAATAAGATAGCAATAAAGAAAAAAATCTATGAGTCTTTTTTCGGGAAAGAATGAATGAATGAACAACTGATGGAACGTATAAATGGACTAACAACAACGAATAAGCGTAGGAAGTGCGTTGCCAACAGGATTGAAGGAAGCTTTTCATGTAATTTTCTAGTTGACTGAAGACAGCACAAAATTATCCATTCAATAGAGCATTATTTTGCTGGTGGGTGAGAGACTGCGGTGATGGATGGCAAATCTTCAACCTGGAGCCACACAATGGACACGAAATTGTAGGTGTTGGATATGTCCTCCGTGAGAAGTCGTGATTTTAACACCCACTTGTCCTACACAAAACATGTAAATGAAATCGACAATAAAATTGAAAAAGAAACAAAGATTTGATCTCAACCATCTTAACATACAAATAAAGAACTTCAGGCTTCAGTCAAAATTGAAAATGATTTGTATCAAACTGAAGTGATATCTGAATTTTCAAGGACGTCTGATAATAGAACACTAGTTAGTAATGAAATGTTACTGATTTCAGAACGCTTTTGATTTGGTCAAACTAGTGAGCTGATTTTCGGAGGGAATCGATGTTTCGATTGTTGTGAAAGAATAAAAGGAAGTCCCAAAAAACAACACAATACTATTTTTAGCGTCAAATTCAAGATTTCAGAAGTGAATAAATTCTCAGAAACAAATCAAAGAAACCAAATTTCCCAATCCCCTTGGCTAGCCCAATCTGTTGTTGCCCAGAACATGCATTGAAATACTAAATGCTTATCCTTGTTATATGGACTTATCTTTACCACCAGATGGAATCATTGACACACAATCCATATAATGTGATTGAAAGTCATCCTTAGAACCCAAATTGTCAAAATTTATGGGGCAATATCGATTACACATTTCTGCAAACCTAGAGAAATTATTAGACCATTCAGGGATTCGACTTTGTTACTCCGAAGAAAATGTTTGCGAGAAAATCAAAGTTAACATGCATGATCACTTTCCAATATGGATTGGTCCGACCGTGAGTATGAAGCTGCTTTGTAGGAAAAAACCTACGTAAATCGATCACTGACATTATAGAAAACTCAATTTGACTCATAAAATATACTTACCGAAAAAGTCCGCATAAGATGCCATGGATGAGATGAGTTCTGCGTTAGCTGAAACGGGTGCAAAAATGGTTTCTACAGCATTTCGGGTTCAAAAAGTATTCATTACTAAACACCAAAAATGAAAAGAAAATTCAAAAAAATGATTTTCATTGTTGAAACTTTTCCAATCAAGATGAAAACGATTTCCTTTGCCTAAAAAAGTCGCAGTGATAGAGACTATTCCGAAGCTCGTTTGATATTACCTAGCATAGAATTGCCAACGAATAATTTGGAAAAGGACAGAACAATGATGAACAGGAGAATACTAATTTGTGGACATATTCAATGCTAAATCGATAATAACGACATATTTTGACGAAGGAGTGAAGCACCCGTTGCTGATGAAAACACAACAGGTCACTTGTTCACAAAGGATACAGGCAAACTAACTGTCCTTCTTAGGATTGAGTCCAAATTTCTGCTATGAAAAATGCAATGTCGGGTTGCCAAAAAGCAATGAATGTTGCAATGGATTTTCCTCTGAACGAATTTGACGTTGCAAGTCAGTCACCCACCAATTGCTTAAGGACGTAAAATCCGAGTATTATGCCAAAGGACTGTACCTATAGAGTCAACTGTTCGGTCACTCAAAATTCCACTAAGTTGCTGGTTTCTGACAGCGTAGCTCTGTTTGCCGAGGCATGCGAACGTGGGTATGACCACAAGAGGACTTCCACTCCGGTTTCTTTGTTGACACCAGCCAATTAAACCCGATTTTCCGTACGCACCATTCCAAAAACGGATTCTACTTTCCCCTACCGAACTGAAAATTCAAGCAACCACAAAACTATCGCGATGCCCGAAAAACAATTCGCGTTACTTAAACATCGAGATAAGCGTATTAATGTTCGGCAAATAACAAAGTTCTAGTCGTAACACGCGAGAAGAAAAATCAAGACACTGGAATCCAAAACCGATGGAACAATTGCTGCACCGCAAGGCCACTTATCCGTCCGCAATCACTTTCCTCCTGGAAAAAAGAAACGGCCTGCGGAATGAAAGAATGGGGATTTTATTTCGTACTCCATTTAATTACATTTCATATGTAAAATACAGCACTATTCAGTCATATTATACAGTGGGATTACGATGAACAACTTCACCTTAAGAGAAATGAATTTTTGACAGCCTCGGAAAAGTAGCCACGCCTCCATGTCAGTGGCCCCAGTGTCAGTGTCAAATGTCATCAGGCAAAAGTTTCTAGCTTTCGTGCATAACTTTTTTTTGTGTTGAGCACACTCACGATATAGAAGCCTTCTTTTTTACGTTTATTGTTTTATTATATATTCGCGTTCACTTTATTGTTTCAGGCCCACGAGGATACACACCAACGACCCCGCGAGTAGACTGAATGGTTTCCCCCTCATAGCGCAAATTCTGCCACGCGTGTATATTCAACTATTGTTGGACTAAATGTATCGAGCTGAAAAAAGACAATATTGAAAAATAAATATAAAAATTTAGGAGAAATACCTATGTTTTCTTGCGTCACATAGACTATAAAATCCCACTGTAAATGGACCCAATTATGAGTATCATTTGCTTATGATTTGATATTAGTCAAAAATTCAAAATATTTCAAAAGTTTAGACCTTATATTCCAAATGAAGCTGTGACCTTCCTCCTCGTATGCTTCTCGTGAAAGAGGAAAATCGAAGACTTGGATGTTCCAGGAACTTAAACTAAGAAGATACCTTTGGAACTGTTTTTAATGCTATTGTTTTGGTTAATTCTAATTCAACTGTTACAGAAACTTATGAGTGACAGTTTCCAATCATATGCATTTTTTTTTATTTTCTTATACAGAATCGCAGAGAGATTTTTAAATAAGAATCAAATTGAAGTAACTTGTCAGAGACTACATAAATGTTTCTGCGATTGTCGTTGACATTATGAAATTATTTTCAACATTGTGCTCTGGTGATCCTAATAGACTATCTTACTGAGACAATTGCTTGCATCATTCTTTTCGGGACTTCAGCCTCAGCAAGGAGAAAACAAGACATTGACACCAAATTTGCTGCTTCTTGGCGTGATCATTCTTGGCTGCTCATTTTGATCCTGCTATCAGGAGGTGTTTAATCAGTTTTCAAAGTAACTACCAGTCTATAAAAGATCCTAGGATCAGAGTTTTATTATTTTCAACACAATTCAATCGTTCTAACGCTGCCAAATCTTAAGCACATCACAACGTCAAGATAGAGGAAATAAATTAAAATCAATTTAAAATGCAAAAATTTTAATTAATTTAAAAATTATCATATTTTATTAAATATATAATTTTATTTTAAATTTCTCGTTGACACACAAAATTTCTTACTTAGCAAGTTGGAGGTGCAGTTGAGTTGAATTTATCGAATATTTTCATCTAAAATGATTGGCTGTTGGTGGACCTCACCTGGAGCCATCTGCCCAATTTTAAGTTCAGCAGAGGTTACATCGCTATATTCCTTACCGCAACGCATAATAACCTAACCCAACTTTCCACAAAAAGTTGAAGATTTGTTTTTATTTTAATTCCTCTTCTAGAGCTGATGATCTTTGAGGAATAGAGGTTGTTGATCCCGGAATAGATGTTGAAATGCCCGGTATTGCTCTCTGTGATCCTGATCTTCAGGTATGTGCAATTTGGAATATTTGCCGTTATTCAATAAGAAAACAGGAGGAGCCTCAGTGCAAGAGGTTTAGTTGGAGTTCATTCTTAGTGGACGTTCATTGTACTGTTTGGCTCGTCTTGCGACTGCAATTCCCTTTGAGTTTGGTCTCCCGTTTGTGATAGCTTCAATAGTCTGATATATCCCATATATCGCGTTCTCTATTTGGAAAACCGAATTGATACCATACGCTGGCTGCTGAATGAAGCGTGGAAATACATTGACGCGATTCAAAGACGCAGTATTGCGAAGGATTTACGGGATTCGCGCAAAACTGTTGATAGAAATTGTAAGAAAACTTGGGCACCTAAAAGTTTGAAAGTATACTGAGTTCTTTTCTCATATGGCGAGTGAAGAAATACGGCGCAGTTTCTAAAAGCTGGTGTATGTGGTAGCTACCACAATGTAGCTACCAAAACATGCTATGCATAATCTAAACTTCTATTCAAATTTCAATACAATCATCGTATCCAATTAACTCGCCTCTCTCTTCGATCTTCAATAAGAGTCACTCATAATGCGTCCTAAATTCGTGTAAAGATACAAATATTATCATTCGATTTTTCAATTCAAATACTTTGACAAAGGAACAACATGAAATGTATTTCTTTTTCGTTATAACAAAACAGACGAGAAACGGCGCAATTTCGTTCGGAGATCAATCAAGCAACATCTTCATTGGCAATACCCTTGATGATCTCTTAACACTATGCTTCTAGTCTTCTCTTTGCAACTGATAAATTGCTTCCCCAAATGGTACTCTGACACAACAGGAACCAAAGCTAATTGTTGTTTCTGCAATTCCTAGCTTGTTACCCAAGTAACAACAAAATTAAGTGCATATATTAACTCTTTTGAGATAGGCTTATACTATCCTTAAAAATTGACCCGGATAAAGTCAACTATAACCAATACACTTTCCTTGTTTTATTTACATCACGAGTAACCAATAAACCAAACAGTCGACATCGCATTATCTAAATAGCGACAGACAGGTCAAGTCCCTCGAGACAAAAAACACATATTTACACTTCTACCGCACTCCTAGCACCAATACCAATTGGCTATGCATGGCACAATATTCGACTGGAATGCCTGAAGCAATCTACAAAGCTTCCAGAATCTTCAGAATTACAGCAAACGATATGCGGAATATGTTTCTGCTTGCTACTCGTCAAGTTGAACACGTCCTTTTTTATGTGTGTGGTGTGTGTGTTTGCGATGTGAGTAAATTGTAGATGAGCATATGAATGAAAGTCATGCTGTTAGAGTGATAGAAGATGATTTGCGCTAAGATCCCATCCTGGATGGGTGCCTGGTATCCAAGTGGCTCCTCGTGCTGTTCGTTAAGATTGAGCTATGACTGCCTTGAGAGGGAGAATCCCACCGGGATAGATGATACTGATTTGAAATTTCTAAATTTAGGTGTGAATTCATTGATTCGCGAACGCTCTTGGGGGTCGTCGAATAATGATGAAGATTTGGTGTAACGCACAACAAAATGGTTTTGTTCGATTCGATTGTGAATCAGGAACGGAAACTGTCTATTTATAAACCATACAAAAGAAAATCTTCAAATTATGCTAAATATGACTGGAGACACTGAAATCAAAACTACATCAACAGCTTAAGTGTTCAGTAGGAATTGCGTTTTCAAGCAAACTGCATTTCAACTGCCCAAACCATTCAAATGAAGTTTCTTCTAGCGTAAAAGCTAATTATCCTGAAAAAAATTAATCCGTCGACGTGGGAACTCGAACTAATCACCTTGAGGTCGGATCTTTTGTTTTCTTCAGAAACTCTTCAACCTGTTTCGAAACCTTCTCCAATATTATCCGTTCATCGGCTAAAAAGCCAATTAATTGCTTTAACTGTGCCGTCTCCTTGCTCCTGCGATTGGATTTTCAAGTTTAATCGTACTTCCACTGCTAACTTTACGTTGACATCCAATGAAGTGATTTTTCTCCATCTTTCTGTTTGTTCATGCTGCTCTCGATAGGTATGGCGAAAGGAACTCGAATGAGTCGAGAGAGGACAAGAGCTATTGGTCCTTTAACGGATAAAGGATCAATAAATCCCAGACTCTTCCACTTGGAAATCAATTCATTTGTAAGCGACCATAAAATCAGATACGACCAAGTGTGGCAAGAATGGGAGAAGGAAGCTAAAAAGGCTGTAATAGAAAGGTAAGGGCGGGACGAATAAGTGTAATCGTAGAAAAGATTGTTCATTCTCTATCTGCAGATCTAATTGGTTTGAAATGCTCTTGCCATTACTTTTTTTATACGATGTTGCACTTAAATCCTCCTCCTTATTATATCGCCACCAGAACTTGACCATTAAATCTGGTAAAGGAGAAATTTTAGCTACAAGGTTAAATACTACCGAGATCTAATACGTCAAAGTAGGAAGTGCAATGTTGAAATGAATTGCGTTCACAGGGAATGTAACTGAGGGAGAATCGTGGCACATTACGTTTTATGCTACAATATCTTCTTTTGCTTTGCATCCTTTTTGCTAGATAAATGGCTCTGAATTGACTACTTTGAAGTAAATTACAAATACATTTGCAACTAGTGCAATATTGATTTGACTATGCCAATGAAAGTCGGAAAATAAGAACTTCGTAGATAGGATAACTGAGATAAGGAAGCTTGGAATAAGTACGGAAGACAGTCTTAAAAATTAAATGGGTATATTCAATGGAAGTTAATATTAACAAGCAGGATATCTGATGAGACAAATGTTAAGAAAGGCTGTGATAATGAAAACTGGATTTTTGGAAAGTGTTCAACATTTCACGAAGTTTGCCAAACCTTTGACGGATGAGTGTAAGTTTTACATACAGTTTTTTGTTCTGCTTACACGAAACTAAACAAAAAGGCATCCTGCACAAAAGAATAATTCCCTTCGATGGAAGATCAATGTATAATAAGGTATCTCCGAATGAGCTTCTATAAATAAAGATCCGTCTAAATTTAGAACCCACTTTATCCACACCAATGTACTCAAAAGTTTGCTACAGAAGACTTCCCAAGGGATACAATTACTTGCGAGAAGAGACCGCGCTCGCTCAACGATAGACAGCAGATTTAAGTGAATCAAACAAAAGGAAAGTGGACTGCACGGCTCATTCTAGATCTGAGACTACGGTGAATTGTGAAACGAGGACATGGTCAAACTGATTTCAATCTGATCCAGGTTTTGAGCGTGCATGGATGTTTTCAGGCTTACCTGCACAAAATTGCTAAGTTACAAGCCTCCGACATCAGATTTTGTCCAGGAGAGAAAAACGACGCTTGCCACACAATCTTCCATGCAAAAGATTGGAGAAGCTGCGACAGGACCTCTACTAGAAAAGATAAGAATACACCCCCAAGACACTTATCGTGGCGATACTTGAATGGATTGACAAACAGTATTACGAGACGTAACCCGAAGTAATGTATCAAAACGATCCAGGCTAGTTTTAAGGGTGACAAGGGAGGTGTTGGCTGAGGGAGGGAGGTGTTGGTGTTCACTAGTGAAGTTGCTGACTTACGTGTAGTGTTGAAATGTCGCATTGGTAATCAGCGGTTATTCAAGACAACACTTTTCGGATAGCATTTGGAAGCAATCTCTTTGAGATAAAAGCAACTCCAAGCACATCTAAAGTATTGGTAGTAGATTGGTGACAAAATCAATATCTCCGGGAAAAATCCCACCAAAAAGCATGATGAAGAATCGAAAATTTTCCCGGTTTGATGAATTGAAAAAATCAATACACTGTAATTTCAATCTTGATCCCAATTAAACACAGTCTCATAGAAAAGGATAACGCAAATACAAAAGAAACGGCAAACCAGCGAAGGAAGGGCAAAACGCATAGAGAAGGCAAAGTACGTACACGACGTACGTTTTGACCTTAACTTGAAGGACTTATTCGCACCTGAAGCATGCCTGCAAAGCATGGCTTGAGGAACTTCAATTGGTTATGATCCTTTAAGCTAACCGATTTCATTATTTCTCATTGCTTCAATATGTTTTTGCTTTGATTCTAGTATTGGAGGTCTGAACGTTTATCGATTCGTGGCATGTTGAGATAACTGTCAAAACACCTGTCAAAATACCTGTCAAAAAGACAATGGCTCTAATTTAAAAGATGATTCTTACGACCCCTGCATGATTGGTTACGATGAAGAAGATAAGGAACCAAAACACATTTGTCTCATATACGGCAAATACAGCCGAAATAACAGGGAAGGATACGTGTTCACTTCTTGTGGGCTATTGTATCAAACTACCAACACTAGCTGGGACATCTGTTCAATTTATTTAACCATTATTGTCAACCTCATGATTACCGTTGGCTGCATGTACGTAGAACAGTCAATGTAAACTTTTACTTCTATTAGATGATTATTACAAAGATACTACTGATATTATTTAAAAGTCCTTTAATGCGGAATGACTATGTTGTGTTTCTGATAAAGCGTTAATTAATAATTCGAGATTTTTACCACGAATTCGCTTGAGGAACAATCATTGCACACTTCACCCCCACATACCCATGTAGATTTTCATGAAAATTCTACAATTCATCATTCTTACCAAGCATCTACTATGTTGTATGTCTCACTGGGCCAATTATTTTCCCCGTCCTCACGGTCAAGATCATTTTTCAGTAGCTTAGTAGGGACTGCAACATATATCACCTACATGTTAATAATCTGCTTCACCTTCGCTCTGATGTGTGTCCTCCCAATGGCCTTAGTTTTCCCCAACTCATGCAGAAGCCTTCATCTTCGTAAAATCTTCTCGATATGGAATTAAAACAAAAAAACGTGCAACCGAACAAAAAATGCTTTATTTGAATTCCAACGTAATCTTAAAATTCTCTGAAATACCAATGATATTGCCGGCAATTCATCAAAGTTACAAAGAAGTGTAGCAAGGAAAAGTGTAATTCTAAAAATAGTAATTTATATTGCTTCGCCATAAAATGCTTATTTATCAGCGCACTATGAGCTAGATGGGATTTTATTTGCACAAGAATACTTGAAGCAATAAAATCAGTTACATTCAAAGGTCACATAAAAGTCCGTGTTAAAATGTCATTAAGGAGTTCCATAATCGTATAGAATCCTAATGGGGGCTCAACGTGTGCCACATTTGTGAATGTAAGGACGTTTGCAAAAACACAAGTTTTATGTATACGCAAGTACTTTTCAAATTCGACTCGTAAAAATCATAGCAGTGTATGTATTTACACACGTGTAACATGGTAAAGAAAATGAACTTTGCCAATTGAACAACTCCTATTGGCAAAAGGAAGAAACTTCTGATTTGCATGAATCAGCTATTATAATCTCGTCGGGCCAAAAATTGATATACCTTTCCTTAACTTTTTCTTCCTTGTCACGAAAGTGAAAGTTTTCGTTTTTTTCCGCTGTAGAAAGCTTTTCATCACCATCATCATCATCATCATCGCCGTCATCATTGTCGTTGAAACCATGTGGGGAACATTATAAAACTTTTGCAACGAATATTTCTAATATAAAACATGACCCGAAAATAAGATGAAACGGAATAAAAGTTTTTCTCTCAGCTATTTCGCAGTTGATGATAATTTCGTTGAGAAATTTGTTATTTTGGAATACAACGCAACGGATTACGACTGACAGAATCATTTTTCGAGTTAATATTCTTCTAGTTCTTCAGGATTTGTTGATGGTATGTTACCATTTCACCAGAGCTCGAAAGTATTCGAATTGGGGATGGATTCAGCTAGGAAGTCCGAAAATGACTCAGAAGCGCTGCAAATTGTTGATGAGACATAGTGCTATGTAATGGGAACAACTTGTGACTACAGGACCAGGCACTTATTTCGCTTGTATAGTAAGATCTGTATTTTATAATAAATTTATTATTAGTATTTATAATAAATAAAGTGTTTATAAAACATCTGTCCTCATACATTAGCCTCGTTCGAAAGTAAGGAAAATTTTTGAAAACGAGATGACGATGATCTAATTTTTGGTTTTTTGGTTCCGTCTGCTTTATCACTTCTTGACTTTTTCGTGCATGCTATCCGAACTTACCAACTTAGTTCTATAAATTTGATTTGTCGAATAAAAAGATTCATTGATGGATAAACCGAGAATAGACTGCGCCAAGCAGATGTGCCCTGGCGCGTTCATGATGACTCTTCCAAGCTAGTCCCACCGCGCTGACAACGATTCACTTAGTATCAACCATCATGTAACCAGGACAACAGCCTCGGATCAGATTGGCAAACTCTAGAAAATAATTAAGGACTATCTTTTTGGAACTTGGAACCAGGTGCACTGCAACAACGTCTTGATGAAGTAAGAAAGATAATAAAATCCTCGCAATGTAAGAAACCAGTTGGCACGGGGAAGATATCTTCGACATCCAACCGCCCGCCGTTTTCAAATGCGGAAAAAAAGCAAGAAAGTCATGAGTTGAGTGGCTTTTATTGTGGTCAACATTTTCAAACCATTTCATTTTCAATTTAGACCCGTCAAGAATGGATTCAGCGAGATTTGTGCTAAGACAAATTCTTATTGTCTAATGTCCTAATGTAATAATGTTTGTACTAATTAATTATCTAATGTCTGTTAGTACTAATGTCTGCTTGGTGGACTATCATGCGCCTACTGAAGACAAAGAGAAGGGGGTCAAGGACAGTTTTTACAGCATCCCAAAACGGGCGACAGATGTTTTGCCGTCAAAATACCTTAGAAACTGTTCAAGGTGACTTCTATTCACAAATTAACCGCGAACGGCGCATAAAGTGACAACTGGAGAACGCAGTCTTCATGCAAAGACCAGCAACGATGTTCAACATCTGAAAGACCTCCGCAGTCCACATTAAAAGAAAAGTTACTCTAAGGTCCGAAACCTGTAGGATAAATAATAACTCAGTTACTGTATCAACAAACCTCCGCAGGCCGAGGACGTCTCCCCACCAACCAGAGACGTGGATGCAAGTAGAAGTACTTGACCGCAGAAAATATAAGACTCCTGGAATGAATGGAATCCCTTCTAAGGTATCATTCTCTACTTCTTGATTTGTAAAAGATGGTCAAACCAGTAGTTATCAGAAGACTGGAAAACGTATTATTTGTCCTGTGCACAAAAAGTGAGAGAATATAATGTGTGACAATTATAGAGGCATCTGCTTACTGTGAACGTCACATGCAGTGATTCCAAAATCAAAAGAAGAAAATTGGAGCCATACTATTTATAATACCAGCCAAGTATTTTAGGAGAGTATGAAGGAGTCTTTCGAAGTGGTCTAATATAAAAGAAAAATTCTCACTTAAGCAGGTGCTCGAAAAATGCTGGAAGTATAACATCGACTTGCGCCAAGTCTTTGTAGACTACATGACTGACAAACTAGTCCGCATGGTCAGTTACAATGCTCAACATATACTCAACAACTAATTAATACCGTCAATATGGAAAAATGCTGCAAATAGCGGGATGTACTTGCCGCAATGCTCGTTAACATTGCACCGTAACACTTCATCAGAAGGAAAAAGCTGAAACGTTGAGTGCGTCAATGGTCAAGACCGCACTATGGTATTCGTACGCTAAGAAGGTCAAAAAATCATATTTGAGTCTAGAAGGTTAACACTAAGTTAATGACTGAAACGAGAGATGTCAACTTTGAAAACGTGAATAAGTTTGTGTATGTTGGGGCCAACTTGAATTAAAGAGGCACCAGAAACGACGAGATTGGATGCCGTAAATAAAGTCTGACAGTCTGGTTTCCCCATTCATACGTCTAAATTTGTGCATTATTGCATCGACATTTGTGCACTTCGCATCTAAAAATCAATATTTGAGCCTGTTCTGCTGTATCGAAGTGAAGCATGGACCCAAACCAGCGAACCCGAAAAAATGATCGACACATTTGGATGCAAAGTGCTCGGGAACACATACGCCCCAGTAGAAGAAGACTTTGAGTGGAAAATACTTTACAATGATGAGTTATTAGAATTAGTTGACAAACTACTTTCATAAACTTACATAATGCTACGCAGGCTGGAATGGGCGGGCCATGTAGAAAGAATAGAAGTGGCTTCCCAAATTTCCGGCAGGAATACTGTGGGTTCGCTTGAAGGACACTAAAAACTAACAGCCGATAATTGTTGGGAATCCTCAACCAGAAAACGAGGTCGCAGAACTGTGTCGATTGGAGGTGGTCAGTCCTGTAGGGCAAAGTCCGGCTTGGGCGGTCGCACCGTTCATGGTGATGAAAATATGAATAATCATTTTTCGAAAGAACTTAAAATTGAAACGCTTATTTCGTTATCACACTTTTGACTTAATTTTTACTTAACAACAACTCTCATGAACCATCGAAAGCAATAAATTCCGAAAAGTCAATTCAACAATTTGATTAATAATCCAATTCAACGTAGATTAACCTCTGTTGGCTCTTTGAAAATGTTTCATGTCTAGCATGAAAGGGTTAGGCACGACCAGCAGTTGTTCGTTCGTGAAATCCTCGGACCATTCTACTCAATGACAAAGTAAATTTGGGGGACAACGGTGAAAGTTTATTTGATATACCAAGCAATTATATTGCTATTTTGGCCGTTCCGAAAAGATCCTTTAATCCTTCCACCCAGGTGTCTGGTGTAGTTAGTATTATTCCGCTCTTGTAACTGGAAATTGCCTGTAATTAAATTTAATTGTTCGATTATTATCGCGAGTATGCATCAAACAACAAGGAAACAGGAATGTTGAAGGGCTTACATGTTGCCTGACGTGACAAATTTATTTCCTCATTATAGTATGGAAATTAAAGTGTGCCTGTTGGAATCTCGCAAAGCCGGAAAAGAGTAATCAAATGATTGAGTAGGCAGTTGATGTATAGGTTTTGTTTTTATGTGTTGGTTTATTTGTGCTAATGCGTTTCGTTTACAAACAATTCAAGTCCAATTCGTTTCTATTTATATTGTAATGAGTTAAATCAGAGTTCACCCAGAGTACCTTTTGCAATAGAATTGGTTAAAACTAATATGCTTTTCTGAAAACATATATCCTTCATCCTTACAAGTAGGAAACATTTTAACGCTACATGAATACCTATACCGGAAGACGTTGCTGGCTCTACTGAACAAGTTGGGGTAGGACGTCAAGGACTGAAAAAGTGCAGTGCTACTACAATGATTTGCTGGCGTCTAAAGTAAAATGAAAGTTTGAGTATCCAGTCTAATACCTGCTAAGAATATCAATAAGTCAGATTTTGGACTTGAAACATTTTTGAACTTTTTTTCACAATACTATTTTATTTTCGGTAGAGTTGTGCCCACTGGGAAGTCCAAAAGTATGCACTTTTGGACTTCCCTGTGGGCAGCTTCAACAGGGAGGGAATGTGTGGGAAAGCGAGCCCGTACTATTTGATCAATCTTGTTGACTTCTTATACACAGGGAGCTGTAGGGCACCGAACTTTCGCATAACTAGCCTATTATAACCCAGGCCCCATGGGTATCCTTCATCCATTCTAACAATTCAGATGATGTGCTTCGAAAAACAATAAATAAAGGATATGGACCAGAATGAACATCTTTGGTTAATCACGTTAGGTTACACAGCGTTCGGTATTTGAGCGCAGGGTTCTTAATTTTATTTACTTTCCTTCTACGCCCTACGTTTACGCCCATTTTATTACTACATGCCCAAGTTGCAGTATTTCAAATTAAAATTACATTGTCATATTTCATTAGAGATAATCCTCGTAATTAATTCGTCACAATTTCTATACCAAGGAGTTTCTTTGTTAAACTTGAATGTCATCTGTTTATCGTCCCCTTTAAGATAACGAAGGAAATTCTTCCGACAACAAATAAAAGTTCTTGCAAAAATTTCTCCTAGAATCATCATGCATTTAACATTGAAACATGTGAATCATTATGCTTCGTAGAATTTTATTTATTTATTTTTTCAAGCGAAAAAAAGGAAAAATTATCGTAGCAAGCTTTTATGTTTCAGATTTTTGCGACCTTGTCACGTTCTTGATATTTCTTCGGTCTGTTCTAATAATTTCCGTATCGGATGCAAATGTTCAAAGCTGCGTGACATTGACCTGCCATTGCAGGATGTGCATGAGTCCAGACGAGTCTTTAGAATGAAATCCTTTGACCAATTTGCTGGGTGAATTTTTTAAAGAGGGTTTTTTGTAGCGTGTATATGATAGGACTGTATAACATGAGTATTTTGATTTAGACAACATGTGTTTGTTCGACGAAAAATAAATTTTATTTTTCTTGGAGGTTCTTATACAATAGAAATTAAATGGAAAGAGAATTATTTTCAGAGAAATTTTAAATCTGCTAATTAGCATTGCAAAGTCATTGATGTGGTTTGTTATTCGGAATGAATACGAGCATATTTGATTTGAAAGAAAAATACTCGCGCATTGAAATTTTCGTGTCTGCTTTAGTTCAAGCGATAAATGATTTGCTTATGAATACTTAAATATAATATAATGGAAAATTTGTACAAATATACAATTACATACATTGGGAACATACATATGTTCCACTACGAGTCAATGTACCAAATTCGCCTTTATTTCAATTATTGTCCCTCGGTTAAGACGGGACAGCGTTAAAAATTCACATCATTAATTGAACAGTTTTGTTGGGACTATTTCAGGGTTCTGGAGGGCGTAACGATAAATTGTGGGCGTAACGCTAAATTTTGGGCTCCATATTTGTGTAAAATGTGTGAGACTTCTATTAGATTGGGCTGAACAAGGACCTGGACATTTGCCATTCGCTACAACAATCAACTGGACGGTACCAAAAGATCATTTTAGTGACTCTTGTTTCTTGTTCAAACACACTAACAATTATTCAAACTTGTCTACGGCCAAAAGGCCCATCCTACATAGTGCCGAACAGCGAGTGCCAAACCTTCCAAAACGATTAGAAACTCAAGATTCTAGTCCGGAATTCGTTCTCAGTGAGCATGATCAGGTATCTCAAGATAGTGGCCCAAATTATGAGCCTTTAATAACTTCAAAAGAATCGTTTCTATTGACTTAAAGTGATATAGACGGTTTAAAACGTTATTTTGATCCTTTTTTCATTCTCGGAATGAAATAAGAACACCTAAGACCGACAAATTCAGGACATAACCAGACATCGAAGAAGACACTCTGCCGAAACGCGTATGTGTTCGGTACAGGAAAATAGACGCAGAACGACGGAACTTCGTGAGGAGGACAAAAAAAAATGGAAGTAAGTTTTTTTCTCTGAAAGAGAAATTCCCCAAACTCAGAGAGGTAACAATTTAAGGGCAGCTGATAACATAAAATAAGGATAAAAAGCTTTGAAGGAAAACCGTATGATAAGGTGATACAAGCCTGGAAATTTTATGAATTCTGTTTAAAATTTGCCAGGAAACCAAAAGGTGGAACATTTCAAATACTTAATAAACGAGCTCTTATATGATATAAGACTTTGGTTTGTAAAAGATCCTTTAAACCCATAAGTTGGATACCTTTCCGACAAATTTTTACGCTGCAAGTGACGAACAAGGTGAGCGGTTCCAACAGGACATTTCCTCAATGGAAAACCGTCATCAAGAGAAATGGAGGCAATTATTGTTTGGGACACTTGCCAAAAAAAAGTGAATATTTGCTTACCAGTGATATTAACCTACTATTAGCACTGCTAAAAACGAGAAGCGCATTCAGCAATCTACTGGGGTGAAACATGCAAGAGCTTAATAGATTACCATTACAAAAAACATGGAAACCCCTCCTATGATAGAGTTTTTCGGTAGATCTCAATGATATTTTATTGACACATGGCATACTTATCTTTTCGAAAATCTCAGAAATAGCAAAATTGATGCAGAAAATTTCACCCAAAAAATACGAAGACAAATGAGATGATCATCCATGGAGTAGCCGTTGACTCGGGCCCCCAGTTCCTGATATCAATATTGACTGTCAAAAGGAACCTTCAATTCGAGGCAATCGATACAAAAGAAAGGTACTGATACTTTTTTTTACAAAAGAAACGTACTGACTTCCGGTTTTTGAAAACATTCAGCCAATTTTTTTTTTAATTAAGGCATAAAGTGACAAATTTTCTTTAAATTTTTCTATTCAAACTAAACCAACGATTCAATAAGCGATGTTACCTTTGTTTCATTATTGAATGTGTTATTTTCTAAATTAAACGCGACGCCACTTTGATTGACAATATTATTAAATCATTAAAACTAGTCATTCACATTGGAAAGTATTTTGAAAATTGAATTCGTGCAGATGTCATTGACAGCTAACAAGTTCGATTGGCTTTCCGCTGCAACCATATAACATATGAGCACATAAGCTGATCTCATATGTTGAGTATAGTCATATGTGTACTTAGTTGCTGTGGCACCGCCACATGGTAATTCATAAACGCCAAACGCGACAACTTGTGTTACGTTCTTGGTAATTGTCTTCGCCTGGAGTGGTTACCTGAAGCGGAGCAATCAAATGTGAACATGTAAACATGCATAAATAAATTGCTCTCTAATTATCTAAAAGTACGTTGCGAAGCACGTGAATGCTAAAGGGCAAGTTTGAATGTCAACGGTCTACTTTTGATGGTCCAATGAATAATTCCTTGCCATAATTCAGATTGAAATGGCAAAGAAGTGGCTGAATGGAATCCTCGATGGAATAGACTGCGATGTATTTTTGAATATTAAATGATGCTTCCAAAAATAAAGTTCATCAAAACCTCTTATGCAAGCTACTGGAAATATTCTTATGAATACAAATGATCGTCTTTTAATACACTTGCAAATATTTGCATGTCTTAACATTTTCAACCCCGATATCGAAAACATCCCCGTGCGTCAATATTGGTCACTTAGACAAAAAGCTTTTACACAGCTCTTTTTTTCGATTACTTATTAAATTCTCATCCAGACCCATTTTCAACGTTTTCCCAAGTGTAACAAATTTCACTTAAGCAGTTTGGCCTGTCTCGACATTCTCCCATCCCCACCCCATCAACCAATCGATCCATATTGGTTGTTGCTTTTTACCACCATTAAATAGAGCCTGAAGTTTTGAATGAATATTTCCGTCTACCGGCTAAACCTTTGCAGGGTGTGTGTACTTTCGCTAGCCACCACTTCCGGAATGGAATGTGTGAAGTGCCAATGAAACTTTTAGTCCCTGACGAAAACACTTCTTACAATCGACCTAACGACCGAAGGATCACTTTTTCGTGAAAGATTTATTCAGCCTCGCATGTAAGCGTGTTTAAACAACGAGGATGTATGCTATGAAGATGGAGAAACGTTTGATGCGATGAAACAGGAGAGCCATAAAAAGGTTTCACACTCTGTTCAGGTCATATCCTAGAAGTTGTCTATGTATGAGAATAGTTTGGTTAACGATTGACTTTCCTTCAATCGTAAGTAATACTTTGACTAAAGGATGGGAGTTCTACGGCCGGAGCATTTGAAAATTTAAGCAACTCATTTCTTATGCAATTACGATAAGGATGATAGTGAGGGTGCAGCACGTGGAATCGTTAGGCAATTTAACTTGTCTCATCGAAAATTTATGGACGGTAAAGTTCTTGCCCTTTGACTGTTTTAATTAACATTATGAACCTAAACAGGCATTTTGGCAGGCAAACATGACCGAATTTTTATTTTGAATGGAGAATGTTGCTGAAAATGTTAATTTTTGCAATTCATTTGTAAGGAAGAAGCTAGTCTCTAAATTATCATAGCAACCAGTAGAAGAGTGAACTTATAAACAATTGAATCTTACTTAAATCACGCAGCAACCAATTGAAAAGTTCAATTTATTATAAAATCAATCCTACGGATTTGACATTTTTCAATCCTTTTTTAATCAATAACTATGCATTGTTAATGATTTGCCCAAAATATTTCGAACTAAGGTTTGTGATGAATTATTTAAAAGCAATCGCTGTCATTTGATTACTCTTTTTTCTATTATTTGTTTAATGTGTTCTAAATAGTAATTAGTAGTAGTAGATAGAATAAGAAGTAGTAATTGCAAGTTGTTTTACTTCTATTTTGCCAAACCTTCGAATATTCGGATGATGGTCATAGCGGCAAAAGTACAATTGAATTGAGTAAATATTTTGTTTGCATTAATCAGTCCATTTACTTACTTGCAAGCTTGGCTTTGCAAACACCTTCCAGACCTAGCTATCCTCAAGGACCGTCTTACCTAAGTGTATTCATAGTCAGCAACGACTTCCCCGTGAAACCTCAACTCCTTTCATACCAACTAACACTTGTATCAGCGACAAAGATCCCGTTATCATCCAAACCAAACTCCACGAACGACTTCCGTAACGCCAAGTGGAAGAAATTAATCCGTACCTTCAGCACATATTGGGAACTATCACTCCTCTACACTTCAGTCTGACGACTAAGCAAGTAATTGTCGGTTTTTCACGAAATCTGCATACTTCATACTTCCAAGCTCTCTTAACTTCAGCTAAATTTCAATAAAACAATATTATGCTAAAACTAGGACTCCACGAACGTCTATTCATAACAACTACCACATATGCCAGAAAGTCCTGCAATCATACTAACACAGCCGCTCCACCATCCACAATGCCGCAAGACAAGTCCTTGACTTTCTCAATTTTCCATACATAACAGCCAGATATCCACCTTGAACAGTGATCCCATTCGCTTGTTTTATCACCAGTGACTCTATCACCCTACTCACCCTTAAAACCTCTAGACAAAAATGTGACAACTAATACCTTCTCACTGTCGCCTGCCTCATAGATATCTGAAGAGCTTTCGATTCTGTTTGGTAAAGTGGTCTGGTTACCAACTTTGTCAGTATCTTCAATTTCCACCATTATTTCAGCAAGCTCAGTTGGTTCTTCTTAACAAAGTGGAAGTTCCACGTCGAGCGTCCCAGCGCTCTCTTCTACTGGAA
Organism: Stratiomys singularior; assembly: GCA_954870665.1. NCBI lineage: Eukaryota > Metazoa > Arthropoda > Insecta > Diptera > Stratiomyidae > Stratiomys > Stratiomys singularior. Next base: position 8,535,381 of record OX940877.1, read on the forward strand.
GTCAATGCCAACAGGTTTCCCACAAGGTACGGTCATATTTGCCTCACTCTTTTCCATCTACACAGCGGATCCACCGCACCTCCGCCACCTTCCCAATCGCTCTCACGTATCCAAATGGGAATATATCCCTGATTTCATCAAGTGCGAAACTGTCGTAATTCATGACAACGCTCGTGGAATCAAGCAAGCCCGATCAGATTCATCTAAAATTCAACTACTCTTCGCTGCAGAAAAGACTCTCACCAAACCATTAGTCACCTACCTCGGTATCCCCAACAATTAGAAACTCGCCCCATCCCATTCCCATATCAAATTAATCCTACAGAAAACCACCTTCGCAGCCAAAGCCTCATGCGTTCATGCGAAACTCTCCCCGAAGCCAAAGTCATGTGTTATAAGTCTCTTATTCGTCCTGTAATTATCTATGGTTTCTCCTTCTGGTATGATATATCCCTATTTCAGATTGTGAAGATTACAGTATTCCGTCACTGTGGCAATATTTTCAAAGAAGAAGATAACCATCAAATTCTATACGATATCGCTCAAATTCGTTAGATCGATGAAATCCTCATTGACCAACTACTAAGGATCCTTGAAAAAGCGACCCATCATTCTATCCCGTTAATCCGACGAATCATGGACACTGGCACGACTATCGCTTTCCATTTAAACGTACAAAATCTACACGTTCTACGACATTCTACGTTCTTAACGAAATTCTACACGACTAGCAAATTTATAATATATTATTAAATTAAGACCATTCAGCTCAATGAAAATCGTACTAGAATAAATTCACTAGAACGCAAAAATCAGGAGAATTCGGAAAACATCGAAACCAACCATCAAACATTTTATATTATCCTAGGAAACGGTCGCAGCGTGCACGAAACATGTTTGGGCCACGTTAAGATTGAGTCCTCTAAGTTACTTCGTTTAGCAAGAATTGTAGTAATTCAATAAGAGTGATTTGAAGATTTAATATTTTAGGTTTATAATTATTATCTCATCAAAAAAATAATTTTACTATGTCATGATGTCCTCCACATTCTGCAAACTGTTTGATTTGCAACTGGATCTGAATTGCATTCGTTGATACTGAGATGCATATCATGGACCTTGCGGAAAGCTATTCTTGCATTTCGGATTTTCAAAGTTTCGGGGTAGTACTAGAGACTTGCATGTGTAATAGTAACATTTTCATTTGTACGTGTAAATATTTCTTGTATCCCGGAAACTACTTAGTTAGGAAAGTTTACTTTTAAACTTTTGGTGAGAAAAAGGACAAGAAACGTTCAACTGGACAATTTATATCAAGCATGTACTGAAGCAAACATAATACATAAAATATTCACAAGTATATCGTACAACTTTGAATTCTTAGAATATTACATGCATGCACAACTCTTAAATATTACTGGTCCCACCATATTCTGAATGTTTCTGATTTTCCCATGCTACTGGATTGTTCAACATACGTTTAACAACTTACAATTCTACATACGTTTGACTTTCACTTGTTTAACATTGAATGTAATGTAAGGACCTGACAGTAAACTTGCACACAAGAGAGTCTTAAATCGAATAACTAACTTTCTTCGTTGTGAATCAAATTCTTTTTACGACAAAAAACTTTTTCCCATTCATTTAAATGTTGCATTTATCTACTCTCTGTACTTAGAACGTTACAATCTGTACTATTTCTGTTGCGGATGTAAAAATGTGTAAAAAATACAGGAGCAGGATAGTTGTTGCTAAAAAGCTTCATCCAATCAATTTGAGTTGTATTTTTATTTCTCTCCCTTTTTTGTTTTAGCTTTTATCTAAAATTTGTTTTTTTTTCGGTAAAGTAACTTTCCAACATAGAGACCACCGAATTTTACCTTTGGGCTCATTTCATGGTTGAAAAATTGAGGGTGATGTTCCAGGACACCATTTAATTCTAGGGCATGTACATGGTAAAATTTACCATCTCCGAGTGAGTTGCACAAGGTAATTTGTAGATGTTTTTGCAGTGTAATTTGTACACTGTAGACTCTTGCTAGCTTTAGATTAGTAACTAAAATGGCTGGAAAAGTATGAAGCAGTTTTTGCTACGACTTATGTTCCACGCAAGGAGAGTGGCTCTAATAAGTTTGTTAAATATCAGACCATTTGTGATCTCAACAACGGGCGAAAGTTTTACATCTGCAGCTTCCAAGTAAAAAAAGAAAGCTCAACAACACTTACATTTTCATTCCAGATGCAGGATAATGAAGAATGGGGTCATAAAGTCTAAAGTTAACTTTTTTAAAAGTAAAATTTTATTCTGATTTTGGACTAGATCCAGTTAAAAAAAATTAATAACCATCACCGAAATTTTCAACAAAAATTAAAAACACGTTTCCTTTACCAGGTAAATTTATTAAGACAAGAAAACCTTTAAACATCTTTTTTCAAAAAGTTAAGAAAATAAAATTTTGATTTCAAGATCTTTAAAAAATTTTTTGTTCGTTGCCATTCCATTTAGTTACGACTGCCAGCTCCTCGTCTACAGTGGAATAGTCGAGGTATAGAAATTGGAAGCTGACTTTTTGAGTTAAGAACCTTTCTTCTTCTTGGCCATCTACGCTTTTCTGGACCAAATATCGCAATTTTTTTGTATCTATTGAGTAAGTTGCCCAAGTTATTAATGTAGGATATCTTTCCCAGTTGTTTCCGCCTAAAATTATTGTTCAAACTTTGTCTTTTGTCCAGTGACCTGCATTCTTGTATCAGTAATTCGTTGCACTTCCCCTCAGAGCATTATGTTTTTGGTCCTTTCTAGCGCTCAGCATTGCTCTTTTTATCTTTTGTTACTTGAAAACCAGTTTCTTAACTTGAAGATTGGAATGTTTTTCAGAGTTTCTTTGTCCCGGGTTTTTACCAGGCCTAATTTCACCATCCTAATCCGTTATAAGTTATTATCAGCTTGTTTTGCTACGGCTGATGGATCCTTGGAACCCCACCGAAACGGTTACTTCAACTTCAACCTCCATCTACCCTGGATTGCTCGTTAGGCAAGAATGTTCATAAAAGCTTATCATTGCTTCAACAGTCTGTTTTATGGGTCTACTGAGATTTCTTCAGTAGCTGTTCAGCTGATCTCTGGCTTGAAGCTCTACCTCCTTGAAAAAAAAACACGTTTGAAAGGTAGCTATAGCACTCTCCCCTTTGCCATCATTATTGTTTCAACTCTATTATCAGGTCGTTACATTTGCAAGGATGATTTATTCAGAGTTGTCTCTAAAGTGCTCTTATTTAAACGTTGAATATTTTGACAAAGGAATAGTACTTTGTAGGCTTAATTTCTTTGCGAATGTAAAGTACTTCATTGGGACGTTTTTCCTGAATTCTGCATTGGCGTTCCAGCAGGGAATTTGGTTATGTTGTTTTTAAGCCCTTTAAATTTCAACGGTTGAATCTTAGTTCTGGTCTAATACCTCTGCCTGACTTACCTTAATGATCGCATACTACACTACTACTACTACGCATACAGTACTATGTAGGAAGGCCAGGCGAAAATCAGTCACAATTATTGTTGACCTCAACTTTTGTCATCAGCGTAATAAAACGAACGAAGGAAATCGAAAATACCGTGAAATTTGTTAGGAGTCTCTCGGGCCAAGGACAGCTTGGATCCTAGAGCCATTCGCGCTTGAACTTAACCTTGGCCATGCTGCACTACAAGGTTCAAAGAGTCATAACCACCGACGAATCATATTTTTTCATTTGTTGTAGATCGCATCGTGAAACCGTGAAGCCGTATTGTATGACAATTTTTTTTCTAGGATATGTGGTGGAACGAATATATTGGATTGGTGTGTAGGAATATGTGGATATATATGGATATTTGTGTAGGAAAATTGTTAGATTGTTGTGGTTGTTGCTGTATCCATTTAGAATTGCCCAAGTTGCACCTCAATGGGGTAACTCGAAATCATATTTTTTTGCTACTAATATTTTTCAAGTTTTTTTTTAATGATAATCAATGAAATAGGAAAGCCAACAGGCTTGAAATGACTAAAATCATAAAAAAAAGATGTATAATGCTAAGCAATTATGTGTGAAAATCTCGAAGAAGTAGCTAACACATTGCAAGACTAAGTAAAGTTCCCAGAGCAGCAGACTCTTTTCAGGACTTTCACAAAGTCACAAGCTGATCCATAGGCATGTGGGCGCTAAAGTCCAACAGACTTTATATATGCCTACGTATAAAAGATGCAGATTACTTGGACGAATTCTACTATGTTTCGATCACCCTTTGCTATCGTTGAATCATCATACACGTAACAAAATATACCAGGACTGTTTTCACACTTTCTTAATGGCATTATGACGCACTAAACACTTAGAAAACAAAACACAACTCGATGTCACAAACAACTGTCGCTAACTAACTATTTCGTAAACTGTCGATGTCGTCAAGTTGACTTTGACATATCCGAAAATGAAAAAGTGTTACCATTGAAACGAATTAACATAATATTATACTAAACTATATTCCATCGGTGCGTCAAGTATCTTTAAGAAATAATTTTAATGCAATTTAGGAAATATCAATAAGTTAATTTTTTGCTCTAGTACACAATATCTCACACGGTTTTTTTAATTTTGTGAAAAATCAGAATAAACGTATCCGTTTTAGCTAAGGATACTTTTCGAATTGAAAACAACGAAAATCATGTCGGCCTATGTTATTAGCATCCAATAACATGAGGTCGCATGACACGAATTCGACTATCATTTACCTTACAGAGAATTACTAGATAACTTTTATTGGTAGCATTGATTCTCAGATTTCCTAGTTTCGATTTTAAATAATACTCAACCCATGATGATCATAAATCCTTGAGATTAATGTTAATATTATTTTCTGAATGATCTTTAACTTGTTACTGTTACCTATCTAACATTTGATTTCCACCACAAACTCTTCAAAATAAACTTCTCGACATGACATATAGATCCTTGGATTAAATCTGTCAAGGGCGAAATACGAATACGCTACTACGTACGTCATACTACGTTCTTTGTCAACATTTCGCATTCTTCCACAAATAAACATACTTCACAACTTTATTGACTACACTGCGGGCTCCCGAAAGTCTGAACAAGCCACTCTTTAACGTCCTGATTATGTACCGAAATAGAACAATTTCCATAACAAAATCAAGATAAATGTGTGGCATTTAAGTTGAGTTTATAGAATATTCTGCAGATACATTGAGTTACTATACACACCATACGTTTTTCTAACTCAACGATATACTTTCCTTATTCGAATTGAATTCATATTGTCAGGCCGTCTACTCATTCTCGCAAAAAGTAAAACGTGTGTATTTTTGCAAATAAATTTTATCGTATCCATTCTATTTATAAGGTCTCAGGCGGGCATTAAATGAACGAGGACAATTAACAGATAAGTAAGTTGCCAACATATAGAAGAATCAGACTATTAGGTGCCAACCAAGCAGCTCTGTAACTCACCACATTATTTAAGGATACACTCTGCCTTGGTTGCTGCCAAAGGCTGGAAATTATACGCAGGATAACATGGATTATTTGGGAACTTTATGATATGTAAAGAATGATAATAAATTGACGCCCAAGTTAGGATAATAAACATGTCTTTTATTGGTGCTGAAATATGTTAGAGTAATTTTGTTGAACACTTGCGTTATTGGTTTGCTTTGGTGTGCATTATTTAGCATTTTATGTCATATATCATCGGCAATTAATCAACGACGCTCTAATCGTTACAGTGATACCCATTCCGCCATTTTTCGAATTTCTAACTCAGTGAAATTAGGTAAATTGTTTCAGACGAAGCAATTCCACTGAGTTGTTTAACCTGAAGTGCTTTTAAAAGTCGATAAAATTGTGAGAATCAAATATTCTGCGTAAAACTCCTGCCGTCAACTTGATTACAAGCCTAGAAACCTGCATATGATTATTCCCTTGCTGGTTGGTACACCCTTTTTCCTCAAGCCGCCCTGAGCTCCGTCTTTCAATTTTGTTATTCTATGATTTTCGCAGAACGATGAAAATGGATACAAGCTCACATCCTGCATCAAACAGAAATGTTGAAAGTGTAGTTGAAGCAAAGAAAATCAGTCTAATAAATTGACAAAGAATGAGCACTCGCTTTTGAACTTTTCGACCAGACAACCAGCAAAACACTTTCCAATTTCCCAGTTATTTTCATGTCTCACAGCTTTCTCCGAATATGCGTGTGATGAGATATAGACGTGAAGAAAGCAATCATCCTTCCAGCGGAGAAATAAAGAATATTTGTATATTCGATAGATGGGCAAGCACCTGTTGTTCAAACTTATTACAGGGAAAGTATTTTCATTCATTGAATTCCTTTTCAATTCACGTTTTCATTTGTTTCGCAGATATCGTACGAATACACATTGATTGTACATGTTCACTTGTTTTCCTTCTGACTATGGTATCCGAGGTTTTCTATTGATTTTATTGAATTATATTTTTCCGAGAATCAACCAAAGTCTGGAACACTTTTCTTTTGAGCTGATTTCGAATTGGCTAAAGTAAATAAGATTCGGCAGCTTTATGTATATTCTTGTTTGCTTTGAGCAAATATTTGTACATCCATCTTGTGTGTGATAAGGGGGATGTAGTTCGAATGGGTATTTATTGAAACAGGGAGTCATAAGCGCATTAAATGGTGATCAATTAAATAAGTAAATGGGTATTTTCAGACAAAGGTAATGGGATATAAGTTGGTACAGCTGTTGCTCGTGCAAGTGCTTCAGTTGATTAAGCACTGAGACCATATAATCTCCTCAAACAATAGTTTGCTTACTTTTCCAAAAGTATACCAGCTATTGTTGGTGTCCCCTAGCTTAACGTCTACCGTTAAAAGGAGTTGGTACACGATTCACGAGCGAGGAACCCTTCATACACCCAACAGATTGTTCGCTTGAATTGTAAAATTTAAAATGCATTCTGATATCTTCAAGGATACGACGCATCTTTTCCTCTATATGATACTTTGCAATCAAGTTCAGACCGATTCGTTGTGATCAACGTGATCAACTATATCAATGCTCATATCTAAAGAATTGTTTCTGAGGAAGACAGTCTTTCTATTTGAAGTACCGCGGAAGGTCAAGATGTTTATGGTGAATAGGCTCTATCCTTGCAACTGAAGTGGTTTTCTGCGTTAAAAAAGGAAATTTTAGCACGGATAGCGAGAAATTAACATCAAGAATCACTGATAATAACAATGAAAATGCGTGCCAATAACTTCTGCACTTTATCGAATCGCCTGCAGCAAAAGTAATGGACGAAGGTCCCAAATTAGTTGAAGACAAGAAGTGTCTCTAAACGTTTCGTCAACAATGATCTGTTGCTCTGACAACAAGCAAGGAAAGGATCTTGCATCACTAGTCACAAGTAACTAAAAGTGAGGGCTGTACAACAATCTTGAGAGGAAAAATCGTAGGGTTCACCTAGGCATGTAATGATTTCTTGCTTATGCCGTGGAGATTGGATTTGGTGGAGTCAGCTGTGAGCGATCCATAACATACCGCTTCATATTAAAATCTGTTTCAACTTTGCGTAAATAATCCTGGACACTTCCACAGTATGAATGAGAGAGCACTCGCAATTTCAGGATCGACAATGAAATGATTCAACCTGTGGTGATGATTCAAACACTACTGTCGAAAAAATTGAAATTTCCTGATATGTATATTTAACTAGTATTGCATTTCCAGAATGTGTATTTAAGTAATAATAATCTCTGAAAATTGCTCATTGATCAGATAAGTATTTTCCGAGATACATGCATGTCTGTAAAGACGTCTCGGACTGTTACAAAGTATGAAGCAGGATCCATACTTTCTGTGAAAGCATGAAATGGTTTGTAAAAGTATTTTTACTGATCATTTAATTAATAATTTAATTCCATTCTCTTCTCTTCTCTTCACTTTTCTTCTCTTCTCTTTTCTCATCTCTTCTCTTTTCCTCTCTTTTTTCCTGTTCTTGTCTCTTCTCTTCTCCGAATAACTTTAAGAATACTCTCTTGGGCAACCCGCTTTATTTAAAAATGGATGAAGATTTATTATTAAAATGGATAAGGATAACGTTTGAATAACTGAACAATCAATCGCGGCAACAAAAACAAAGTAAAGCCATTTTATAGACTTTGTAAGGCTAAACGTTAATTTTAACGTGTATATATACAAAACCCGAAAATGTCTGCAAATCAAAAAAAGTTTCTATTTTATGTTTTAAGGCAATTGATAAGATCACAAGAAGATGTGGGCAATGTTTACGTTTGTAAAAGCACTTAGTGATTATCAAAGTGCCAGAAACAATCAGCATGCCTCTACTGTCGAAATCCTTTTGTAAGGTATTGCTCATGTGAAAGTGCATATTATTTCATATTTGCCAAAATTGACGGAGGTATATTGCAAGGGATCTAATTTAATACTTAAACTACTTTAATAAAAAATGCATCAGACTAGTGGCTCGTTACTTGAAGAAAACTAAGGGCTTCAGTTTTGACAAATGCATGTTAACATACTCAAGAACACATAATAAATTTTACGGTGTCACTGAACTTATTTACCATGTTGAATAAGTAAAACCTCTTTATTGAACGCTAAAGAATCCTTTTGTATGCTTTCTATTTTTATATTCCTTAACCATCACAACTTAACATCTAAGGGCTACAACCTCGGCTTTCTCAAATCGATGCAATCAATACATCTATAGTTGATTCTAGTATAGGAATAAAGGACGAACATTATACGCAAGCCAAGCTATATAAGCGTATACATAAAGATTGGAAATGGCGTCACATATACCGGACAATGGAGTCGATAAATTCGAAGACAATGCATAGAAAAGATGTGTAATTTATAGCTGAAACAGTTGGCATAGCGTAATAGAATCATGAATAAAACATTTAAGTTAAACCTATAAAGCAGATAATGAATGTCATGATAAAAAGAGTGTGGGCAGATGAAATATATTTACAAGTGTTGAAAGACAGATTAAATTTACGATAATATTCGTGTCTTTCACCAGGATAATCAATTGCTAATTAATCCAAATCAAATTAGCTTGGAATAGGAAACGGGAGACTGAAGGTTCAAAGGCTGTAATCTTTTTAAATAGATCATTTCGTTACCCGTCAACAATTTTCGCAAAATATTCTAGGCCTACGATTTAATATGAATTGAACCTTCATTCAACTTCAGAGCTGCAAAACTTCAACTAAAAAAAAAACATTTTCGGAAACGCTCGCGGATTCAACACCCTAAAATAATCTGAAACCGAAAAATAAATCTCCTGCACCTGAAACCCCATAAAATTTAGAATTAAAACAGTTCGCCGAATTCCGCGCAAACATTCATCTGTTACAAAGTCCTTTATGCATTTCAGCATCAAAATTTTTCCATTCAAAAAATCGCAATACACACTCAAGAACACAAATTGTCCATTCATCTTTCCCTATGAATTTCTAATGAATATGTATGTCTAATCCGTTTTGATCATACATATGCCTTTTGATTTCTTTTTCATTTTCATGACACACTTTCATGTGGCAGATCAATGAGGATTTGCAGAAAAGGATGCAAAAGCACGTACATGATCTGTTATGATAAATATTTTCAAGTGATTGCCGGGCTTTGTATGCCTCACATGCTAACATTCATCAACCTTTGGTAGTTTTCTACAATGCACGTCTTCATATGAGTAACAACATGTTAGTAAATTTGAATCTGAAAATGAAAATTTACATTTGATGAAACGTGCATGCAATTATTGCGATGGATATGCAAGGGAAAATTATTTGAAGTAGACAAAACACGTACATCAGAATATTTTTCCATATAAATCTACGAATTTCCCGTCACTGTTTCGCATGTACGAAAAACGAATTACAAAGTTTGCCTTTAGACATTTGATATCCTTGGTGATGTGCATGAACTCAAATAAATATATCAACACAATATAACAACTCAACCCGAAATTTGTCATTCTTTGAAAAAAAAAATTAGTTTTCACAAATAGTTCCACAGATAAATTATTTTTACAAGTTTGTTAAAACTAATCCCTAAAATCAATAATTCACAATACACTGACAATGCTCAACAAGTTGAACGTAATTCCTTCCAAACACACTTCATGATTCCATTTAATTCTGCCTCCCTTAACTACTTTGACTTTTCCAATTGACTTGTGTAAATATGCAAACAAAGGTTAAACAAACTTCTTTGCTGATACTCCAAATACTCTCGTTGCATCGAAAATGTTTGTTAGACTATCGAATAAAATTGTCATTTCCTTTTGCAGTGTTGTGTTTTGCTTAATCGAAATGGTGCAGTGCTGAACTAGTTGCCTGGAACGTACCAGCAAGTTTTTATGTGGCTCGAAATGAAAGAGTCGGTTAAGGGTCCTTACGATGGGGAAGCAAAACGAATTGCATGCATAAATATTTTGTTGTTGGGAAACCAGCTGTTTGTCAAAAACCAACAATACTGATTCAAATGGCAAACAAGTAGACAAACAAGTGAACAAACTCTGCAACTCCTTCGTCCTTACCCCATTTGTTTGATGAACTAGCTGGCTCGCCCACATGGCAGTCTCTGGTAGAGTCTGATAAATCACGTCAAGTGGTGAGTGCGCTGGTACAATGTGATCCTTGTGGCTCTTCCATCCGCCCTTGTTATTCCATCGACCAATTCGAGGAATTCAAAACCCCAAGTTATGATGGTCTAGTGCAAAAAATATCATCGACCTTCCCTTTGGAAAGAAAAGTTCATTGAAATGATAAAGTGTTCTTTGATGCGCTAGCAACAGCATTCCACGTTTGGGATATTTTTCCTTTCGGAAACATTTAACCAGTTTGAAAGCTCACTTTCGGATTTAATACGCTTCAATGGAGTACGAATGATTTTCGAAAACTGAAAACTCACTCTATTGGTCTAATATTCGACAACTCGGCGCAAGTTAACTCAATTTCCTTGAAATAATTCCTCCTCCATACAAATTCTAAAGTACCTAGAAGAAAAATCATACACAAACTCATTCCGAATATTTAGAAAAACTTTAAATTTAAATTCAGATCTTCTCTAAGGACGAATCTCAACTAGAAACCGGAATAAATTCATAAAAATGTGTGGGATCTGTTAACCTTCTCAAACGACATCCCGTTTATCCTTCTGACTACAGGATTTATCACATTACCTGTTGAACTAAATGTCCAGGCAGCAACAGCTTTAATTTCATTATTTGAGCAATGATTCCAAAAAGGTTCATCACCCCCAAAAGATTAATAATCTCTAGACCCCAGCAACAAAAGTGTCAAATTTCTACTAATAACTTAGCCTGAAGCAATTATGCCTACTGATTGCTGAATTAATTTTGGTGGTTAACTCAAATGGGGACGGTGGCAGCTTTATTTAATTGTGGATTTCCTGGAGAGTAACCTTTTGCTTGCATGGAATGATTGAGTACCATGATTAAGTGGACTATGAACAGCGTAGTTTATTAATTCATGTTATTTTTCAGTCATGGTAGGACTCTTGAAACGAATAGAATTGAAATGGGAACCATTTTCAATTATCTAAATGACATGCAGTTTTTTCAGAATAATGGGGGTTTCGGAATAAATATACATTAATTTTTTTTGTTAGAAATGGGTTTAAAGATTCTAATTTTATTTGACAATCTTTTTATATAGGATACTTTTCATGACAGACCACATGGGATACGACGTGGACCTGGAAGTATCTAAACTAGATGTCAAATGTCCAAACAGTATTTATGGTAGAGGCAGTCGCAAAGCAATAATGGTAGAAGTAGCCAAGGCGTACTTTAAGCAATCATTTTCCCAAATACTGTGCATCCTTCTTGTGCACAAAACTCAAAGAAATATTTTTTTGAAATCCAGCAAATGATTTTCAAAAAAAATGTTAATTTCAATTCAAAATTTCTGAATTCCTAATTCAATTAGTTTATTCATTCTTGAAGATTGTCAAAGATGTCGAATCCAAGCTAAAATAGATACTGAGACTGAGACATAAATGATACCAAATTGGAGTTTAAGTTTTAATCACTTAAAAAGGAACCAACCTGAATCTTTAAATAACAAACATACACATGAGGTACAAAGAGGTCAGAAGCTTCCAAACAAAAATTTCAGGAGAGATCCTGCGGGACACTGCGAAAAACTGCTATGAAAATTGAAATCATCCAAAACTCTATTTTTATCATAGTTTCTCTGTAGATTACCATTTATTTTATTTATTTTAATCATTCCTTTATTTATTATATATCTTTTTATATTCATTCCTTTATTTATTATATATCTGCTATCTTTTTTATGTTTATAATTCGATCATTTTGTTTGGAGAAGAAACAACATTTTCATCACTATTGGCAAAACACGGAGCAAGGCGAAAGTATTCGGTTCAAAACAACGAGAGCTTGAAAGTTGCTCCTGGTGTGGAATGTAAAATAGATTGACTCTGTCTTTTACACAGCAATTATTAAAATCATGTCTATAAGATTGCAAACCGTAGTGAAGAATAAATAATTGTCATCTAAATGTCACAAATAATAAAAAACAACAAAAAAGTCTGAGCTGTGTTCGTCAAGAAATTTGGCTGGATTTTTATTATTTTTTGTAAAATTTTCTTTTTAGACTTTTTATTATTATTAATTAGTATTATTTTAATTTTTAATATTTTTAAAATAAAATCAATAAAATTATTTAAATTAAAATAATTTAAATAAAATCGAGGTTTTTTTCCATTGTTCTCATTGTTTGTGTCCGTAAACATATGATTTCGATGTTTAAATACATTCTTTTATCATATCCCTTTTCAATTCTTTCAATTTCCTTTTCTTCTTTCTCCTTTTCTTCCCTTTCTTTTCCTTTTCAATTCAATTTTATTACTCCCACCTTCTTCCTTGGGGTAGTGTACATGTTCGGACCTACTTGCTATGGAGTATAAGATTTTATTATTAGACTATTACTTGAGTAACAAGTATTTTGACTCAAGCGAGCAATTAGCGAAACCAACAGCAAGTCCCAAATAATGCTCAAAATCCTTTAAAGCTTGAAAATTATTAGGCTGACTGGGCAATCCTTTTCTGAGCGATACGTTTCAGACTATAATGAATCAAAGATTACCAAATCTTTAAGTGAAATTTTAAATACTGATTAATTCGTGTTTCAGAACGATCATTGAAACGTTTTTACAATTACCAAAGTATCATCTATATTAACTGGCAAACAAATGACCAACAAAAGTTATCACATATTTGATTCACGTGAAAATGGGGCTTGACAATGCTTCAATTTTGGCAAAGCTTGATTTTGATGGGTGGATTTTCACAATCATTGATTTTTGAACATTTGAACATGGTCTGTTTCTAGACTTGCTTCATTTGAGAATTTAATAGGAACTTCGGTATGATTAGAAGGCTTTAACGTCTTCACACTAACATAAATCTTATAATTTATGTAGCTCATTTTTCGGGCCTTAAACTTACCGCTGAGAAAGTGGCACTTTAATAGTAAAGGTAAACACAGGTAAAGTTTTCTTTGATTTTGTGGAAAATAGTGTTTTCCTACTCTCTTCAGAAAAGCCAGCATTCTACTCCGGTGCCTTACGCTCAGCACACTCGACATAAGTGTTGCAACGATTTAGAAAGATTTGAAAACTCAATTGTGTTTTAAAAAGGACAGGCTCACATATCTCGACATATGACGTCAACGGTCAAGCAGAATACTTCTCTATATCAAGCAGGCAACTAGTAACAAAGCTAAGTTAAGAGCAAAGAACTTCCAAAAATTCAACACAATGATAAGGTAACTTATTTTGAATCACTTAGATTTCTCACCCAGCGAAGTAACAACTCTTCAAAGAGCCTTGTACAACCGTAGATGAATATCAAAATTACTTGGTGAGCTAAAAACTGAGGCTCCGGGTGTAGATGCTACGCCTAGGCAAGCAATATTTCTTTTGAATCTGCTATTCAATGCGTGCCTTAAACTCACTTACTGAAAAAATGAAAAATATACATATTACATATCTAATAAAACTTCCGAATAATTACCGGCCCATCAGTCTACTTCCAGTAGATCATCGGTAAAGTATTCAAAAAGATTGCTTCTGAAACTCGTGTATAAATTTTGATGTATTAGGTGTATAAATATGAAATGCGGATTTTACTAACAGATGGCATAACCATTGCATATGGTTTGTGTCGGGGATAACTAATATGGCATTTTGAAGAGTAAACATCTCTCAACAAATTCCAGTATGTCATAGGTTTTGATTGTACAAACAACATAGTTTTTTTTGCATCAAAAATGTCGAATTACGGTTCAGAAAAAGAGGTTTTGCGGGGAAGTCTAATAACCTTCTTTCATTTGAAGAAAACGGCAGCAGAAACTTATCCATTGTTAGTGGAAGCATATGGTGAACATGCCCCAAACCAAGACACTTGTGAACGATGGTTGAAAAGATTTAAAAGTGGCGATTTCGATGTCAGCAACAAATACCGTGGAAAACCACCAAAGAAATTCGAAGATACAGATTTGCAAGCATTATTGGATGAAGACGACACACAAACTGAAAAATAGTTGGCAGAAGCGTTGGAAGTTACTCAGGCAGCCATTTCACAACGTTTAAAAGCCATGGGAAAGACCCAAAAAGCTGGAAAACGGGTGCTGTATCAATTGTAAGAAAGAGATATCGAAAGGCGAAAAAACATTTGTGAAATTCTGCTTGCCAGACAGAAAAGAAAAGGTTTTTTGCATTGGATTGTTACTGGCGATGAAAAGTGGATTTATTTCGACAATCCCAAGCGGAAAAAATTATGGGTAGACCCAAGCCAGCCATCAACATCACAACTAGTCCGAAATATTCATGGAAAGAAGACTTTGCTGTGTATTTCGTGGGATAGTAAGGGACCTTTGTATTACGAACTGCTGAAACCTGGTGAGATTATTACTGGTGAACGTTACCGACAACAACTGATCAAATTGAACCGCACACTTAAGGAAAAACGACTAGAATTTCACCATTAACATGATAAAGTCATTTTTTAACATGACAGTGCTCGGCAGGATGTTGCAATTCCTGTCCAGAATTACTTGGGAAACATTAATTGGGAAGTTCTGCCCCACCCGCCGTATTCACCAGACTTGACTCCTTCTGACTACTACTTGTTTCGATCGAAGCAGCACGGACTTTCGGAACAGCACTTCCATTCTTAGGAAGAAGTTAAAAATTGGCTTGATGAGTGGTTAGCCTTAAAAAATGAGAAGAGGAACTGGGACGGAATCCATCAATTGACAGAAAGATGGGAAAAAGTCGTAGCTAACGAAGGCCAATACTTTGATTATTGAATTCATTTGTTCTGTTATTCAAATAAATGCATATTTCAAGCAGATTACATATTACATATTACACCTATTAACAAAAATGTATACCATAATTTTATTTTGGTGTAAGAAAGAATAGCAAAAGTTACCTAAAGGATATTCATTCCATCTTTAAGGGAACTCCCTGTTGGCATCTACGGTTAACATGCCAACAGGAAGTTCCCATAGAGAAAACCATTGATACCGGCTGGCATGAAGGACTTCTTTATAAATTTCTAGTTTTGTGGGAAAGCAACCTGGTCGAAAGTACCTGGTAGAACATTTAGAAATAGTTTTTTATCGGGTGGACACTTACGGATAGCATCAAAGGAATACATTACGCCGGAAAGTCAGTCCCAGGTGGAGTCCCATAAGGCTCTTATTTAAGCCCAAATCTTTATAACTTCAGAATCGTTGCAGATGATCCTTGTGTGTGTACATCAATCGATTCAAATATCACGAAAATACTTGAAAAATTAAAGCATATATCAGGTGAACTGTACCAGTACTTCCACAGGTGAAAAATCATATTAAACAAAGAGAAGACCAGAATCATTTTCTTCACAAAGCACATGAAAAAATTTTCCTTCCCGACAGATGGCTCGGTTTTTTGTGATATAGTACTGTTTGGGTATATCACTCGACTCAGACTCGATAAAAAACTAACGTTCAAAAACCACTGTTTCCAAAACATATGCTTACTCTCTATATTTATATACTATCTAATTTAAGAAATAAGTTTTACTTCAAACCAGCAAGAAATATTGACTATCTGAGATAAAATGAAGAGTAACTTAGTCATGTTCAAAAATGTTCAGAAACTTGGTGCAATCAATAAATAATAATGTATGTTTTCATAGAAGAAATGAGCATAATAAGATGGTCTTAAACCGTAGAAACTTTAAAATCCCCAATAGCTGATGTTCATGGATCCTTATCTCTTCCAAAATGTTTGAAATTTTGATTCGTTTTTGTAAATTATTGTCCCGAAAGACAAGAAAAATAGCAAGAAATAAACTCAAACTCAAAGTACCAAATTAAAAATTCAAAATACTTCTACAGCAATAATTATCACCTTACTATGCTATCACCTTATTATGCTACCTTACTTATCACCTTACTAATTATCACCTTACTATGCTATCAGAAACCCTAAATATATCCTTACATTTATAAAGCAAACATAAGTCTTACATGCATATTAAATTTTCTACAAAAAAAAGATAACAGAAAAGGAATTCTGAAATTAGTTTGTTTCACGTGAAGAACAAACGTAAATGACAAATAAGAATTGATGAATTTATAATGTAGCTCCAGAGGAAAAAATATTTACGCTTAATGAATGTATCGCATTTCTCTTCACACTCCCGAGTAAAAGGAGCAAGTTGATTTTCACAAAACCCTTATTAACATTTAAACAAAATACCAACCATTATCCTTTCCGAGTCGTAACGAACAACCTGAACTTTTGCCCGGCTAAAAATAAATCAAAAATATGTCATCCAGTTTTGTCAAACCTTATTGGCCCACACAAATTGATTTAATCCATGCTGAATCCTTCCAAAAAAAGCTTTCCCGACAATACTTCCCATATTTCTCAACATTATTTACCGTATCGAGTATTCCTCGTTCCCTTTGAAAAATGAAAATATTTACAATGATTTTCTACGTTGTTTGTCATTTGAAAAAAATTGAATTTTCGAAAAAAAACGAAAGACAAGTGAAATCAATATCGCAAAACATCCCCTTCAAAATAAATACATATTTTTTTTTTTTTTGAAAAGTAAAGAAAAGAAAAAACTTTCTACAAGTCTGCCCACGTTACATAACACCACGTTATATTTATTCCTTGTGACCACACATATCTTTGGAAGAAAATAATCAATTTTATTTTTCTGCTTGAGATACGAAAAGGTTTTTTTTTTGAGAAATCTTTTATTCATGTTCAGTCAACCTTGGAGGGCATATTGTTTACGATTAGGATTGTTAAGGAACAGCAGATAGAAGGAATATCGCAGAAAGCAAATGAATAAAATTTATTGAGAATAATTTGTTCTCGGTGATTCCTATGAATATCGATTAAGACAATAAATATTTGATGAGAGTTCCTATCTTTTATTTTATTTTGAATGAGCATCCTTTATTGGGTACGTTTTATTCAATTGGAAAGAATGTATTACAGATGTCATTTTGATTGGTTGTTCACTTGACCCTGCCGAGATAAAGGAAAACTCAGTTTTGGGTTGGATGGGGCTGAATGGAATGGCTGAACGCTCATTTTGAATCTCTCTCTTATAATAAAAACCTCACAAAAAGCAAGGAAACATTTGTCTATTCAATGTATCGGTATGATTTTCAATCTTATTTCAACTCCTTACTTACAGGACCCTTGAAAAGGCGAGTTTTAACATTTATATTTTTCAATAATGGTTTTAAATTTAAATGAGCTGAATCCTCACACATAATTTGCCTCAACATTTTCCTTGTGAAGGGAAACCCATTAACATAATGTCTTACTCCTTCCAGCATATCCCTTAGCACTCAACTTCGTGGGACCTAATGTCCAAAGTAAACAAGAGACTTTATAAACGTAATCAACAGATAAACAGCGTTCTTTTACTAAAGTTTCAAAATTGCCCTAACCCTCGGCAGCACCAGATGTGATCCACAAGTAAACAATGGAAGATACTGTCTGCAAGAGCACTAAATGGTAAACTCACCCCATACCATTTCTCCATTTAATTTGTGAGGATGTAATAGTATAATAATACAATATGACAATGTGAAGTACGATTCAGACGGTACCTGTTGATTACTTCTTGCAGAATGAGGAGGAGTAAGCGTTTAATTAAAATACTCCTTAAATATCCACGTTTCCACGAAAGATGCAAAACAAATTTCATCGCTGATGAAAAGCGTAGGCGATGCTCCTATTTTGAATGCTATTAAAAGTGACAAAACCGCATAATCCGGGCAAACTCCTCTTTCTGTTTTCCATTTTCTGAGAGAGTGAAAAGAAAGCAATCAAGTGGCTTTATGGCGTATCACTTTTTCAGGACGAGTTCATGACTGTAAGCTTAAATTTGTGATGATGCTGTGATATTTTTCCGAAATGCCCTGCAGCCTGTTCTCAAACAGTTTTGATTACTTTCGCTCGGGCTATGTAGGTCAGTTATAATTGACTACGAGGATTTATTTGAAAATATCAAGATGGACATGTGAAAACATAGGAATTAGGTCGCAGTAAAGAAAATAAATGCGCACTGTTTCTATGCTCTTTGATAACATTTGTTTTCGATTTGGCCCAAAGTATAGGAGCATGAATAGTTCCTTTCTTTGACTTTGGTTCGTGTTGTATCGTTTCCCAATTGGATCTCATGGCATATTCATTAATATTCAGATATTTATTTCTTTTAAGAACGAGGCAATTAGGTTAGGACAACAATGGAAATTGCTTGTAGCCAAATGTGTACTATTCATCTGGAGGTTCTTGGAACGACTTTTCAAACAAATACTAATCCAAATCCCAGAATTGCGTGAGAGGACCACAATCAGAGGATATTTCAGTCGCAAAAACAAACAAAACATACAAATATTATGATTTGAAGGAATTTGGTTCTATTATTAAACGATAATAAGCGGGAGAGGAAGTTAGTTATTCCACGTGTTAAGCTATGAAACTTCAAGAATTTTGAAAATAATATTAGGACGTTGACATGGTACACTGGTACTTCTCTAATAAAACTAAAATAATCCTAAATATATAATGGGCTGTAAATCGCTGGCACGATAACAAACATCTAAAAATAAACACTTTTTCGCTCGAGTATATTTTCAATTCCAGAAGCCTAAATTTTTTTCAAAAATCTTTGTAGAACATTAAAATACAACAAATTTGGAAAGCATACACATTAAATGAACTATTAGGAAATTAATCTCATATTACTTCGCCGATTTTACGGCGTTGATTCTTCTGGTCATATTCTCTTTGCAAGCTTTAATGCATTTTTATCTAGGGCAAGCCGAACTGGATTTATTGTACCCATTTTCGTTGAATTTTTATCAAAATCGTTCAAAAAAAATGAAATCACACCTATATTTGATGAAGATCAGGTTTGAATAATTCTTCACAACATTTTTGGGCGTTTCCCATGTCTCGTGTAAATAAGCTACGGGAGATGTCATTTTAAAAGACCCCAAAAAGAATTTCAATAAAAGTTAAAAGACTCCCAACAACTATCACTAGAACTATTTTCGAAGATCGTTTCCCTTGATATCTTTCTCCATCGTCACGGTGTCCTGCTGAAATCTTTTCCCCGCGATCGTCGCTGACCATATTTAAGATTCCTGAAATGATTCGAGGTGGCCATGCAGGGAATGAAGTTTTAAGGACATATTACATCCTAAAGCCGTATAATTCTGAAGGAAGTTTGAAACCATTCTCCCACGATTGAAAACTTCTTATTTTGCAAAAAAAATTCGCCGTTTCAACAAAATAAAGGCAAACATTTTTCCGCTGTTTTTCATTTTAAAATAAAACAGGAATACTTCATGGTCTTTCCAGGCCAACTAAATGGTCCTTCATATCTAGGCTGACAAAAAATCTCTCTTTTAAGTTTTCAGTCTAGAATTATTCTACAATATAATTCTAGAATTCTATATTATATCTATTATATTCTAGATTTCCAATGCCGCAAACCTTTTCCATTTCTATCCATGAGCGATATTTTTTAAACCAGATTTGAACTAATTTGATATGCAAAGGCGGCAAAATAATATTTGTTCGCTTCTCTAAGACGAAACATTTCTTTGTCTAGAAATGAAAATAGTCATCATTGGTCAATTCTTGTTCGCGTTAACTTCTAGCTGTACTTTCCCACTCTTATCAAAACAATAGTATTTTGTGTAGCCTTTTTGAGCTTTAAGATGCGCACATATTTTCCAAAAGTGACTGTTGCACTGGATTTCCACGAGATTTTTTTTAAATATTTTCGTATGTTTCTGTTGAGTCACCGCCAAGTCGTAAAAGTGGAGATGAAAGATAATTACCGTTATGCAGTAACACTGCTATCTAACATAATTTTTAAGAGATAATG
Organism: Stratiomys singularior; assembly: GCA_954870665.1. Classification (NCBI taxonomy): domain Eukaryota; kingdom Metazoa; phylum Arthropoda; class Insecta; order Diptera; family Stratiomyidae; genus Stratiomys; species Stratiomys singularior. Next base: position 8,555,919 of record OX940877.1, read on the forward strand.
AATAACCTCCGTTTATCTGGTGAATAGTCATGGCCCCATTTATTCATAAGGCCCTGCACATCATTGTAATTTTGGATAGTCTAAAAAGTATTGAGCCTTTTTTGTCACTAGATGGTGTCCGTTGTCATATATCGGGTAATACTAATCAGGTTGAGTCATACTGAAATGACATTCCAGTCTATAATTTTCATATGGACAGTTTTGTATTTCGTCATTCGTGTCAAAAATTCTGAAAAATTTCGTTACATTTTACAATTTCACTACGATCAAGGTGAGAATTGAAACTGAATTGAGGTGAAACAATTTGCGGTGTCTACGGTCAAGATACTTTATCAAAAGCCATAGCCAAGAGATTGTTTCTTCGCTCGCTTTCGTTCGGGAAATTTTAATGTCAAAGATGCACCTCGCTCAGGTCGACCAATCACTAAAAAAATCGATGAAATCTTCCAATAAATTGAAGAAGACCGACACATAAGCAGACATCATATTGCTAAGGAACTGAATATCCATCACCAAATAGTTTTGAATCATTTGCGTAAGGCTGGATGCACAAAGAAGCTCGACGTTTGGGTGCCGCATGAGTTCACTGTTTTTGTGAATTTGATCGACCGAATTTCAATTTGCGAAATGCTAATAAAATGCAACGAAATCAAGCCATTTTTGAAGGAAATCGTTACGGACGTTGAAAATGGGTAAGATACGAGAATTTCGTTCGAAAAAGATAATGGTCAAAAAAAGATGTATCATCACAAACGACTTCAAAGCCCGGATTGACACCAAATAAGGTTATGCTGTGTGTATGGTGGGATTCGAAGGGGATTGTTTATCATGAGATGCTAGTACCTGGCCAAACACTCAATTCGGCTCTTTACTGTCAGCAATTAACCAGGTTGCAACAAGCAATTCAAAAAACCGGCCGAAATTAATCAATAGAAAGGGCGTTGGCTGTCGAAAATTGACAGAGCTTGGCTGGCAAGTTTTGATGCAACAACCGTATAGTCCAGACCTTGCACCATCAGACTACAATTTATTTCGGTCTCTGCAAAACTTCCTTAATGAAAAGAAATTCACTTCAAAAAGGGACTATGAAAATCACTTGGCCAAGTTTTTCGCCGATAAACCACAGAAGTTCTACTCAGATGGAATAATGGCTCTACGCAAAAAATGGCAAAACATCATAGATAATAATGGACAATATGTACTTAAATAAAATCCATATTAAATAAAACACAAAATAAGGTTAATACTTTTTACACTTACCAATATTTAAGACCTATTTCTATTCAAATTTTCGTCTCTGACTAAATCATTTAGTTCAATTCGACCGATTAAATATAGTTTATTTTCATTTAAAAGAAAAACTTGTGGCAGGGAGATAGTCTGAGGTTAGCAATCTGATTCGATGTCACTTGGCCTCGCTTCTGTATTTAAAGAAGGGAAGGTGTTCTGCTATTGATAACACATCAAAGTACACACTTTTATCGATTCTTTAAAAAAAATTCTTTCAGTTTCTTCAGACAGAATTACATTCCATCACAAAATCTTTCTATTCCCTCCAAATCAAAGGTTTTGAAAAATGACACTGCACGGTTGGTACCTTTTGACCATCCTCTTAAAAAGTGATTGCCAAAGGTAGTCGCGTGGTACATTATGCTCAAATAGTCTCCGGATACTTAAATAAGCGTTACTGGAGCGTCAGGAGGTGTCGATGATGTAACCGTCTCTTCCCTTTTACCTCCCACTAGAGAAGGGATAATCTGAAGGCACTACCAGTAATTGCCCGAAGTAATTTTTCAAACGGTTCCAGGCTAGGATTCTCATGTTAACATAGATGGTGATTGGTTCAAAGTAGTCCAAAGGGGAAAATCCAGAACATTCTCTGTTTGGGAGTCGCAGACTCACGGTGTGAAAAGTCTTGACTTCCCTAACATATAAAAGTTCGGTTGTAAATTCTCACTGCAAAGTCAAGAACAATTATTTTTTGTAAATTTTATCATCCAGTAAAAGCAATTACAAACTACCTTAGACGCGGTCTCTTTTTAGTGACAAAAAAATTATTTGAAAATGTTATTTCAAAATAATTATTTGAAAATGTAAATTAATACAAATAAATATAATGCACGGAATTCGAGATTTAAACTAAACAATCAAAATACTCAACTAAAGATTTCTAAATGACGCACATAGAAATCCTCAGATTGACCACAAAAGGCACATCTATGAAGACTTGTCTAAGGTGTTGTATATTGAAAACCTTTCCTAGCGAATATCAGCGGAAAATCTATCAGAAAATTTTTAAAATTTTTTTTATGTAACATTAAATTTTCTACATTAATGTTTTAATGTTATGAAACTACTCAACTATTCAACTAGACTATTCAAGAAAAAATACAGCAAAAGCATTGTTAACAAAAATATGAAAATTAAAAAATAATAGACTTAAGTTAAAAAATGTCAGTGAAAGTTTTCGAAATAGAAAAAAAAATCACTGAAAAATTCCTTAAAGGGCATAGTCAAATAAAGATATTTTGCCAAATAACCATTGATTGGCATAACCATAAAGTTACGCCAAGGAGCCAGAGACTCCATTTCTCATTCGGTTTCATTACGTTTAATTGGCATATTTCAGACGAAAAATTGAGTTAAACAGCTCCCATTATTATCCTTTCACAAGTTAACTTACGACGAATTATTTCGCTTGCGTTTGCTTCTACGAATACTCTAAATTTCCACATAATTTTACTTGATGAAGAAACCATCATTCGGGTTCTAACCACTCATTAAGCAATAAAGCAACAAATAATACCAGACATTTTCATCATTTCTATACGAACAGGAAAAATATTACGAACAAAAATAAAAAGGAAGTTCAACGTACCTTGCGGACATTGTGCATACTTTATGTTTCCTGGGAGTATCTTTAGATTACTACTTTGAATGAGTTTTATAAAAATTAACTTTGTCAATTTGCATTTGCATTTTCTTTTAAATGGGGTCAGAAGTTTGTTTCATTTATTTCCTAGCTTTCTTTTCCTTTTCCTTTTTCTCCATCTGAAATTGGAACAAAAGTGAAAGATAAGTAACCTCAGAGGAAATCAGATATGATTGAACTTTAACATTTTCATGGAATATTGGTACCATCATAAGAAGTTTCCTACGAGGACATGGACAATATTCTGCTAAAGTTAATTGAATTTGACTTTGTGAAAGACTTTTTCGATGCCTCAATTGATCAAATGATACCGATAGGTAAGATTAAACGAAAGTTTCAATACTTGATTTCGTTACATCTTTTATGTGTTAAAGTAAAGCTGATCACGATAGATACATATTATGTGAAATGGTTGTGAATACCTTAAATTTGCCAGGGCTCGATAAGGGATATCATTGTGAGTTTCAACAGTGGGCGGAGAATTATTGCAACCATCTTTGACCAAAGATACGGTAGTGATTCTTGGGATGAATAGGGGACTTATGATAGTCTTGTTGGGAGCTATCATAAAACATTTCAGCAACTTAGATTTCAATGCAAGGTTATATTTAATTTGGTTTTCTACCGCTACAAATAAATCTCGAAAACTTCTCCTCGAAAAACCTTTCTTCAAAAATTCGCACGCAGATTTTTCCTATTCGCTCCTATTCGCAGATTACTATTTAGATTTCTCACTAATCTGTTCAGTTTTAATAACCACTGAAAAAGGATGTAATCGTAACTTCATCTTATTTTAGGTTGATGAACGTTTCCATTTATTGCTAACTGGTCCAGGATCGCTTTCGATACTTGACTTCCTTTTTGATAATGACTTCTTTTCGCTCAAAAATCTGTTGGCATATGTTCTGTTTTTGATTTTGCAACGTGCTTATAAAGGTCGTGGTATCCAGTCGTTCATTTCTCCAGATTTTGTTTGAACTTTACTGCACATTCAGCGTTTGGACCATGAGCTAGGAGATGTTGATAATATTTGTGCTATTTCCACGACCCTGTGAATTAAAGTAGCTGAAATTTCAGGCCATCCAGCTTACTCATCGTGGTTATCGTAAAACCATTTTGTGAATGAATCAGGGCTTACCCATGAATTTTTGTTGGCCTGCTAATATACAGGATATTGTCCAACGTTCATGCCCTTGGAACCTTTGGGTTTGAATGATAAGTTTTTATTTATTTATTTATATTTATTAGGTAAGGCTTTATAATTCTTCTGCCAGATGCGTTACTTCATCTTAAATGTGAAACGATCCTTAGATACCTTGAAAGCACGATGCTGATATTTCGATCGATCATAATCAGCAAAATTTTTTTCTGTTTTTGCCAACAAGTAGGTACGACTGTAAAATGTTGTTTTGGAACTGATATTTGTCCCAGACATTACCCAATTCGAATGGTATCCTCATTCTTTCGTATTGTTCTATTTGTGGCGTGATTTATGATTTAGCAACAGATGTTGGACCCTCGCCTCTCTTAAGGCAGTCTAAGATTTACATCTTAGTTTATTCCGCAGTCCTGTCGCCTCACAATACTTTGCTTTTGCTTAGGCTTCCTATAAAAGAGTGGTTTTCAGCTTGGTAAATATTAGACTCCCCATTTTATTCTATTGCTTTTATTAAATTATCGTCTCTGGCTCCTATGTAGAGATACAACACGATTCATGTAAAAACTCATAAACAATTAACTAATTCTTATTCAAAGCGTTCTGCACAACTAACACTCTGAATACAAAAAAAAATTAACTGAATAATTCATGAAAAAATATCAGCTTCCCTATTTTCATTCAAATCAATTTCGATTATCTCACATATGTGTTATAAATCTTACTCTATTAGGGATTGAGAATTAGACTATTATGCAGTAGTACGGAATATCAGATTATTTTGGCAACAGTGATAAGTCTAAAGTAACATAGAAATGCGAAACTCTTGTTCTATTAGATTTGTCCTTCAAATCTAGCAAAAATAATGAATCCCTCAATTATGATAACTTATCTAATTCCAAATAATTTTATGTCAAATCATTCCAGGCAAATTAAATTTCAATTACATACAACTGCTTTATCCAGTATTAAACTTCATTCAGACTTTAATTTGTTAAAGATTAGTTGGATCATTTTAAACAGCAATAAAGTATATCACAATCTTTCTCTGACATTCATAACATTCTACAGATTAATCAGTCTTGCAGTCTAGCAATCATTCATTCCGATATATATTTAGATTTATTATTAAATAAGGCTGCATCTCGCCACCTACACCTTTAAACGTCGCAACCATTAAATAAATATTTTTACCCACACTCAAAGGACATGTGCTATTGAATATTCATCCTTGGCTGTAGCTTTAGCGTTATATCAGAACTAAATGATTGAGAGCTTGAAGAGAAATTTAAATTAAATTCAATTTCACATCGCCTTCATCTTTTCTACATCTTTTCCTGAATATCCTACGATTCCAATCAGTGAAAGACGACAGACTTGCGTCTTCCAAAGCCTAATCCGAACCAGTGACCAAATTAAATAGCAAACACAACTTTAACTAAAATTCCAGACGAAAGCCTACAACTGATTCCTTACATAAATGAAATATTTTCTTGAACGTTCTCCATCCTAAGATTTTGCTTGAGAGTAAAAGATCCAAGTCATTAACTTACTTGTTTCTGAATAGAGCCAACTGAATAAAAGGCGGAGACAGAGAGAAAGAGAGAGACGAAGAGAGAGAGAGACGAAGAGAGAGAGAGAGAAAGAGGCTTATTGAGTTGAAAAGATGAACCCATGAAAATACAACGAACAGATTATTCAACGTTACAGATGATACCAGATAGCAGAATGTAGTGAAGAATATCAACGGCGAAGTTGGCAAAATAATTTTCCCAGCCAAAAGGAATTTCACTATTGGTATAATTGACGGGTGTATGTCCTGTTGTATGAGTTACTTATGGATAAACTTGAGTAGAATGTTTTGATTTCAGCATTGTCATTCATTTCTCCCAGTGTTTTATTGTTGCTGCTTTCCTGACATTGTTTGTGAATTGCTTTCGTAAACAATAAAGCGGAAAATGGAGAATTTTGTAAGCTAATAATTATGGTTTTGAATGTTAATGTGCTAAATTTGGGATTATGTAGAGCCATAAAAAAATTGAAAAATTTGTGCCATATCCACTTGATAACTTTCCTGCTAATGATCCTTGATAAAGAGTTTTGTGTATATCCTAACACGTGAATTTTTTTGTTTTTTATGCCGAACTTGATGTAACTTTATTGAATGGATGATCTTTTTACGATTTAATTTTTGAAAAAATTTTCAAGACAAATCGGAGCGAAAATAACCTTTAAAAACGTTCGATTATCTCTAAATTTTAGTGCGGGTGAAGTGCAGCTTGACGCTTAATTTCCCATGAATTTCCCATCTTTTTATTCTTCATTTTTCTATTTTGGTAGTCTTGACACTGGCATCAGTAAGAAATATAAACGAAAACTATCTGAAATTACAAGGTTCTGCTTAGATTCCTGCTTATATTAAGCCTTTGCTCACAAGTAAACGAATTCTAAGCCCTGGTTCAACGAGCAAACGGGTTCTAAGCCCTTGTTCACGGGTAAACAGTTCACGGGTAAACAGGTTCTGTAGACAATTCGCCACTAAGGATTTTCAATAACATATGAATTATGCCCAACGCTACTTGGAACCTTTTGAAACCACAGCCCACCATATGTGGACGACAATGTCACAGCACGCGAGTCTTCTCTACTTGAAGCTCTAACATATCTCTGAAAACCACTTTAATGTTCAGGATCCAGATTAGATTAGATCCGGATTAAATTTTATATTCTTATTGGTTCACTTAATTTCGATTGTGTTTGTAAAATATTTTATCAACTAACACAAAAGACTTTCTGACGGGCTAAAATTCCTTCAAATACTCGGATCTGATGTGATGCGAGCTCTTCCAGTCAAAAAGTGTGAAGATTCTGCATTCAAATTTGCCTACCAATTAAAAGCCGGGAAATATTCTGAAATATCGTTTCTATACTTTATATATTTACTTATGCAATTGCCAACCCATAACCTCAAGAAGAATCTAAAAGTTTCATTAAATATTACACCCATTACTCCTTGTATACGCGAGTCTAAGAGTATTTACCGAAACGGCAAAAATGAAGGACATTTCAACCTTTACAGCTAGACTTCACAAGCAGGACTTTGTTCCCTGAATTTTAGACAGAGTAATTGAAACAACGCACAGTACAAAAATTTGAAAATTTCTGTATTGGCACTAAACATGCAAAAATCAGTCAGAAAACAAAAGTAAAGGTTTGTAGGTAGGCCCTTTTCAAAAAATGTTTCAGTGGAAATTATAATCAAAAAGTTTTTTTTTTTGAAAGTATTGTCTTTGGGCGGGAAAAAATTGAAACAATGAGAGGATGATAATTAGTGAACGTCAAAGTTAACAGCCAACACTTATTTTGTTGTATGTTACTTTGACACTAAGACGCTGCGATTCTATAAAGGGTAATTTTTTGAAAAACCCGCAAGGAGCTGGAGTTAGTTACCTTCAATACGACACGGTGTGTTTTTGAACTGATCTAGAACTTAGAACTGCGTGTTCAAGGTAGAAAAAATTAGGCCCACTATTAACATCATGTATCGTCAGGCAACTATAAAGATGGATGTCTCAATTTGAGACATCCTTAACCATTTCAGTGTTAAGGATTTTGGTTATATTTAATTTAAATTACGGTAATAAAATCCGATTAATTTATTACAAATCACAATGTTAATTTTTGACTAACGATAAAAAACAAGACTGAACGCACGAACAAACCTCCCCCACCGGGCGCTTAACGTAGACTGACGCAATCGTCGACATAGCGACAAACCGCGCTCTCAAAGTCAAGCGCGCTCGTCGCTATTTCGACGAATCGCACCGAAACGGTTAACAACATATTAATATTTATAAATTTATATTTAAGATCTTTTTGTCTATCAATATCAGCTTTAGCACTAAACAACGTTAAATTGGTTGAAAACAGTCATTTTTCTTCTTATCCTTAACACATGCGACGATTCTACCTTCTTTTTGAATTTTACAAACTATTTTCACACTATTATCAACAATTTGTCTCAAGCCTGCTATAAACTCCAGTAGCTCGTGTCCTCGATACTACATTATTGAATTTTAATTGTTTTTACTGATGTTTTATTGGATTTCTTTTAATCTGTTTTTGCATTCAAATTTTAAATTTAAAATTTCTTTATCGCAGAACCCCTTTTTAAGATCATCGGCAGCATTTTTTCTACTTTCTAAAAACTTTTTGAACGTATTCAAGTAAGTCGTCATTTCAAGCAACAAAATTTTCAGTAGAAATACACCATTTTGATATTATATGACCAATTCCCAGATAATTTCGGCCAAACGAAAAACAGCCACATAAGCGTCTTTGTTTTTTTCATTCTGTCTGTAAATTTTGCTGTCAATGCAAAAATGATAAAATAACGAAAAAGTGTGTATTCTGCTCAATCATATTGAGAGTCGGCACTGTACTCACGAATTCCTTTTTATTTCGACCGATACAATGTACGTTGCATATTATTTGCAAATAATATATTTGAAAATAAACACTCAAATCGGAATTGCAGTCGATGTGTTGATTATACTTAAAGCATATAAGAATCCTTTTGGTGTTCAATGACTTAAAATTTGCTAAAAGTCACTTGAATAAAAGGTTCTCCAAAGCCATAGTTCTCCTTCCATTGTTGACCGTCTCTTTCTTTCTTGACTCTCCGACATAATCATATTTGTCCTTTTTTCGACCAGCATACATAGTATTCTGCAAGGATCCTGCAAATATAATCGATAAATTCATTTGATCTAGGTATTTCATTCAATTGCTGTGCAATTATTTCTTCTATCTTCCCAGATAATGGTATCGCCCATGTCCTTCAACGCGCTGGCATATGCAGTTAAATAGATGCTGTGCTACACACTAATCCGGTACCATTACATTTCATGTCTATCTGCAGTTAATAAAATTTTATGATCTCAAAAACAACATTCTACGTGTCAAGCATCCAAGATTTGTCGGGTTAGCAATCTGAATGACACACGAGGCATTCATTGAATACCAAAAAACCTTCTCTCGTTATCTATAAAGCATCGTGGATACCTTTGCACCTATCTATCGAACGACTACCCGACAGGATACTCTCGTATGAAAGGTATGGTCTAGCCATATGAATAGAAATCCACACATTGCCAAAAACGTTCAACAATGCATCCTTTTATGAGTGTGCTAATGTGCGTTTGGTTGGGTAAATTGCGAAAGTCTTTTTCGGCCATGTCGTATCAAGGATAACTAGAGTGTTGATACGTTTAGGGCTTTCCATTTGATTGATGTAACAGTTGAATAGAAACAGTTTAAGGGCGAACAGAATATCCCATTGAAAGATTTCGAAAAAATCGACGAAAGCAAAATTAAAAAAAAAAATTTAACTAAGAACACGGAATTCAACAGATTTGCATAAAGTATGAAACGTGCCCGATATCGGTTTTTATCACAAAGTTTTTCCATAAATTCATGAAAGCTCTCGAGAATTACTTTTCTTTCAAGGATTTGTCATTACACGTGTTCATGGGCAATGAAAAGTACTTTTCGAGGAAAACTCAGCGAAACATTGCATCTTCTACGCGACAATCTACAATCTCTACTCGCTTTAAAGCATCCATTTATTATCATCCCTCTTGCCATCCTAAAATATAAAAATCCGCAAACATTAATTCATACGTCACAATTGCCTCGGAAAAGTATACATCACACTTTCGCTAACTCATTTGAAAGCAGACACCAACAACGTGGCGTTTGAGCGTGACGAAAAGGACGTTTGTTTACCCGCAAGGAGGAGAGCAAAAGAAGTAACAAATCGACTCAACTCTAAAGAAAGGGTTCAGTTCATAATAGGCCGTTTAGCTTGAAGCGCTTACCAACAGTAATATGGCAAAAAGAACCAAAAGAAAGTTTGCAGCAAGGTGAAATTCAAAGGAGCAAAGAAAATGTTTAGAGTTAAAGCGAAAACGAGGACGAAACCGCTTTAATTACAATGGTTAGTAACACGTTGAGGGAAAAGTTAAAATGAGAAAGGAGAATGTAAGTACGAACCAATTAAAATGATCTGGTGGCAAAATGTGTCGGAAAAATGTGTTAAACGAAAAACCGGAGAGCGGCTGGAGTGGCAGTTCAAGCAATGGAATTATATTTGCCCTAGTTTCACACTCAAAGGCGAAGCCTGAGAAGTCCTAGATTTTGCAAGAAATAATGTCAGACACATTGTCCGGAGATTGGATTCGAAATGTGCAAAATATTTCTACTAAATACCACTTGAATTACATGTAAGTTGCTTGCAGAATTTTTCAACAAAAATCCATCAATAAATTAAAAGGAGATTTCAGGAATACTAGAGCTTAGAGTCTTCGAATTCGTTAAAGTATATAATCCTTAAATGTTTGGAAACGAACAAAAAGTTTTTTTTACTTCTCATCATAATCAGAACTTTTGAAAGGTTCTTTTAGAATTATGTTAAGAAAATTTATATAAAGATTGGATCTTTAAAATGAACTAACCATCAGGGATCACAATTTGTTTAAATATAATTATCAATATTTTCCGTTTTCCTTTTCATTACTGGCGAAGCAAATTTCAAGGACTACCGCCCAGTTAACCAGCCATCCTTTGCGTAAATATCTTTGAAGAGTGGCGTGGCTATACTCAAGGCAGCCTGTTGAAATAGAGAATTTTTACAGAACCGATCGCAAATACCCAATATGCAAGAGATATATGCTGACAATGTTTCTAGGTAGGAAGGAGCCTTGAGCGAAGACAAAGTCGTAGAGACGAAGTATTTCATTTGAGTACCTGCCAATATGATGTGGAGAAGAGGAGAATAATTCGTTAACTAACCACAGAAGTTTTGCAATATGAGTTGTGACTTGTGACCTATTAAAATAAGCTCAGGATGCCTGCCGTCGTACAAAAGTGAATTTCGAGTCTCATCAACAACCAAAAACTATCAGGTTTACTCCTTACTGTCAAGGGAGTGAAAGTAAACTGTAAAGATCAAACTTAAACTGACGTTTCCATTTTCCCACCGTTGGAGGAAAACTTCCAATATAACTCCCTTTGGCTTACCCAAAAAACTGAGGACAGTAGAATAAATACTCAAGGGACCCGTCCGCTGGAATCATTTTATTGGAAAGAGTGTGCTTGAGGTTAGAGTGGGAGCGTACACTGGTAGGAAGACATGTCAAAAAGGATATGTGACGGGAGGCATGACCATCTCCCGCAGTGTCTGAATTCTTAACTTTGTGTGGCGTCTTTAAACACAGGACATGAATAGAAGAGCGACTTGTAACCTTTGCTGACGAGTGGATGTTACTAAGTTCGGGTAAGCATCTATAACTCACTTAACGTGTGTTATACTTTTGTTTCATATCATACAAGACAAAATTGCAAAATTCCTGGCACAGATTATTAAAAACTTAGATCATAATTTAAATAAAATCAATTTTTTGGAGGATTTACCTTCCACTTCGATCCATTTCTCATATTGTTTTTAAGGATCCGATGGAAAATAGTGCCTTTTCAGTTCGTTCTCTTTTCTAAAGTAAAAGCAGCGTATTCTTTGATACGCTGAAATAAAAGAAAATGACCACCAACATAACCATGGAAAATCCTGTGAATACAATCAAAATACGCTTCCTTTATATGTTGAGGTCTTGAATCGTTTGACGATCGAGGTTAGATAATGAGTAAATCCATCAGAGAATGGATCACAACACCACGACTCAACGAAGTCGCAGTGTTTTAGGTGTATTATTGTTGATGTTGACCTGACCTCACGCTCTCTTCAACTTTGCTGACTCAATCCAAACTCTACTCTCATCGCGGTCTCTTTGGAAGGCATGCAATCCAAACAAACTTTTCCGACTCCCAAAACATTATGGCTATCAATACCTAAAAGATAAAAGGTGGAATATTTCAGAAATGAAAACAAGGCAACATTATATCAATAAGCATAAAATGGGTCTGTGTATCCGAATATTTAAGCCACCAGCCTGTGTTCTAACAGACATAGCTGAGCCATTCCTGAAAAGCTTTGTAAATTTATAAATATCGTCCTGAAATGTAAGCAGCAGTTAAACACAGTTTTGATAAAAGATAAAAAAGCCACGACCGCTTCATCCTTGTCTTTGAAATTTTTTAGCCAGATTTGTATCCTCAAACCATAGTTTGTGGATCATAAGACAGTTCGGGCCTCTTTTCTTTTTATGCAATTCCGACCTGATTACTAGCTCTGAATAAAGTTACTTCAAAGAAAATATTATAAAAGGTACAAAGGAAGGTATGTCTGAAGGTGGCGTGCTCAGTGATCAGCCTATCATTTCATTGTTACAACGCCTTTCTGACGTTACCTAGGAACGACGTGTACGTAAGGCTCTCCGCAAATGAATACATGAAGAGATAATTCCACCTGATAAATCACATTCTCACATTTCACATGTGAGAAAGTAGTATGATATTGAAAGTGATGATGTATGATGTTGAAAGTGATTTCACATGTGAAATCACTTTCACATTTACCTGGCACGAATTAGATTAGTATTAGAAAGGACGTGCTCGGTTTAGATACCAAACAACACGATGAAGGTGATAACTGGAATCACCAGATAACTCTGAAAAGAAACCGATATTAGTGCGTCAGTGCACTTATTTGTGCTGGTGTTATACCCTTATGCTGGTCCTTTGAGATCTTCAAAGTGGAAAGTAATATGATATAGCTTGAACCGAACTACTACGCTTAGCGGAAACAAAGAAGAAAACTTCATCGATAAACTGAGAGAGTCAGTCAGCAATTTACACACTGTTACCTTTGTAACTTTTGTGATCTTTCGAGAAGAAAGGAAGGAAGAGATCCACTGGACTTCAGGACATGTAGAAATTTCGGAAAACGAAAGATCTGCATATAGAGATAAGAAGCAAACATCAACCAAGTGTTGGTGATGGATATCAAATACCTTGGCACCATTCAAAATTGCCTTCAGTGTAGATTTTTTGTAAAAAAAGGAATATAGAGTTGCACTGGATTACAGGAAATACAGGAATCCTGAAGAACGAAACAGCTGCACATTGGGGCATTCGAGATAAGAAGCGAACGTAAACCAAGAATAAGGGGTGGAAATAAGATATCTCTACATACCATTTGCGATTGAAAGAAAACCAATTTTGCTATGATAATGTCCCAGTTCGTGACGTTTATTGCTGGTAAGGGCTACTGTTTTATACGTACATATCTCAAGAAACTAAGACAAGTAAACATCGCAAAAAAGTGCTAAAATCCGAACGGGCTCCACAATGAAATAGACACGAACACTCGATGTAGCAAGTAAAGCGAACTTTGCAAGATAGAGAGCTTGTAAATTAAACGACGTAGGTAAGTGTCAAATCCGCGAATGCAAGCTTTCTTAACTTAAATGTATGTGAGAATAATTTTTGCGGTGGTGTAATAGTATATATGAATCATTATGTTTGACTTTAAAATTTGAACGAATATTAAAACGCTTCAGCTCGCACCTTCGTCTTCATGTCGTTCTCCAACAAGCTGTGCTTACACATACGAATGCATCTGAAAATTGGAGTAGAATACCGTTATATTGGGAGTTTGTTCGAAAAGTTAGTACTTCTGATTGATTACGTTGTTGAAGACAAAGGACGAAAATAAGGTGATATTCGGACCGCCGAGCTTCAGTGATATTCTCAATACTTTTGAATGTATTATGAAAATATTACGGTTCACATCGACCACCAGCATACTCGAGCTGAATAAAAGCTGAAAATACGCTGACATAAACTGAACTGAACTATGTGGTGTTAGGTACATAAAATACGGGGTCGTGTTTTTTCCCAAAGTGTGCTGAAATACTATTGAGGATTTTGGTAGGCTAGGCCAAAGTGCGCTGTATATAATTCAATTGAGGAATTCACTGGCCTTATCATCAAGGTACATAATAAACTTGAAATTCTGACCCAATACTGAGCTTAAAAAGCCGGATATAGTCAGCCAGCATCAGAGCATTCTCTCGCACTACTTTGCCCCTCAAGGCTTTGAAGGCCTATGCGAAAAAAAACTTATTCAAAACACTTAACATTAGCAATAATTGACAGAAACTTCCAGTTACCTCAAACTACACTGATAACCTTACCTCATCAAAAATCACTTTCATTACATACTTAACCAAAGATATCCATAGATATACATATATATGTATAAATATATATATATATATATATATATATATATATATATATATATATAACATCAAGGATATCTCCTGCTATGCGAAGACACAATCAAATACTCTGAAATCGCCCTAGTCTGTCTCCATACTTTATTGCGTTGTTTCACTCTAAATGCATTCAATCGGAATATCTTCAAGCAATTGAAATTCATTGTTTTCTACCTATTATGCAACATTTGCTATCGTCATTGTTCATCAAACGTTTGTTAAAAGTCCCTATCTTTTGTTCAATGACATGCTGTTCTATTCGAATTACGAGAAATATTGACATAAGTTTTAGCAAAACGTTTTCTCCTAAACGAGAATGAGTGTTTAGAGACAACAGAATTATACTTTAAATTAGAATCAATATTTGGCAAAGCTGTTGGCCATAATATATTAATAAAACCATGTAAAATCAACAAAATAATAAATTAATTAATAAAATTATTTATTATTTTATAAAATTAAATTAATTAATTAATTAATAAGGGCATAACATTACCCTTATTTAAGTATAATGTGAAAGAGCAGATTAATCAAATTATTAAACTGTGTGTATTGTCCCGTGTTTAGCACTTCTAAATTAGATTTGATTCATTGATTTTTTGATTTTGACTTACTACCGAAATATATACCTGTCAAAATTAAAAACATGGCATTTTGGAATGGAAAATCAAAAACATAAAAACCAAATTATTAACTCATTGTTGGCTGCAACTCTTCACATCTCAGACAATGTTCAGAATATTAATTTACAAATTTCTTGTCTTCTGTGGTTTATTAAATTAGGAGCCAATTTTGGATTCCTGGAAAACAATGAAACCGTTAACAAACATCGCTGAACCAACAGCGCTGGAAAAACTTATAATCAGATGAAACAATGTCGAAAGAGTACGGCGGGAGCGGACAACGCTCCGATCAGAGGGTTTTTAAATATTTCTAATGACCGTCAAGGAATGAAATCGAGCGTTATCATGTAGGAGAAAATATTCAACATCACTTTGTTCGTATTGCGGCTACCTTGCTCATATAGGTTATGGCTCATACGGTTCCAACGAATCAATTATAGTCTATACCTATTGCAAATATTGAATATTATAGCAATTCATAACAACTCGTAAGATCCTTTTAGCCTCATCAGAAGCACAGCATGGCTGTTGAATACTCAGCTGGCCTGTTATGTTGACATTGATAGATAAAAATTGACCAGGTGAAGTGTAATACTGTCCCTTTTTGATAATATCATTGTTTGTACACTTCCCGAATCTCACCACAGTCAGATGTAAGAAATTCTTTCTTTATTGCCTTCAATTCACTTCTCAATAAATCACATTTTAATACCATCCAGTTCCAATTCATACACAAGTCTACAAGTCTTTTGAATCATTCCCATGGATTTCAATCATATGAAAATTACATGTTGAGTCGTTTTTAATGCCATTTTTCTATTCACTCTTATTTTTATCGAATAATGCCTCAAATCATTGTCTTCGATGTTTAAGCTCTTGCAGTGAGTCTTTCCAAAGAGGTTGAAGCAACGATGATTAACATTAATCATCGTAAACGTCCATGAACATTACATATGCTTCAGTGGCGGTTTTCTTCAGTTTAAAGCAAAAAACTAAAACATTCCGCATATAACACATAGGTAGGGCATTTGAAATATCTTTTGTGGTACAAGCACAACTGACATGTGTCTAACCTTTCTGAATAACCGAAATCAACTGTCACTATAGAACATTCATTACAGCCAGCGCCTCCTTTTGAAAACGAACTGAACTAAATTGTTCTCTCAATATAGATATATATTGTAGATAAATACTTACGTAAACAATTGGAATGAGGAATGAGGAACCAGGAATGAGGTCATATTATTTTCATTATTTATCAAGCAAAAGTTACTCATTACATATTGAATTTTTGCAGGCGCTCACTTAGTATTTTTCCGCTACAAGTCAATAATAAGCTCGCTGCGTTTTTTTTTTTTGTATTCATATTTTGTCTTATAATTTTACATCATAAACACTTCCGCTAAAAGGAGACGAAAAACTATAAATATCCACCGCGCAATTTTCACAAACATTGGTGAAAATGTTTTTCATCCTCTTAAACGCACTCGTCCCTACTATTACGCTGTTTAATTCAACACAAATCCCATTTTCCAATTTCATCTAAATAACAAAATCCTTTGGAAAGTAATGTTTTGCTGTTGTAATTGTAATCCAGACATTTTCCTCATCTTGTGCTTGACTACCCATTAAAAATCTTCCTACTCAATATTTTCCGGACTTATCCCTTTCACTTAGCTTTCATTCAGTGCTGGTTGGTGTTGTTTGTGTTGCTTATCCTGTGTGAAGGCGGAAAACAATGTCTGCTTTGGAATGAATGAATGGGCTAGGTGAATGTGAATGGATTTGAATTTGGTAACTCAGTTTCTACTAGAAAGAAGAACGTTGGTATTGTATTTCACTTACACATACATATGCTTTACAATGGAAAAAAAACGTGGATAAACTGGCTGCACGCGCTAGGGGGTTAACAATATAAATTGGCGTTGACGTAGTTTCAATTGAAATTTCATAATTGTGAGAAGGAAGTGGCGGAAAATAATCGAAGGATTTCGTGTATTTAATGCCAGTGAAATTGATTTTTGAAAGTTAGTGTGAGCAACTGGTAAACAATTTATTCTAAGCGGTTACTTAGGCAATCCTGGTGTAGTAAGCACAATATTGGATATATTCTGTTGTTATGTAGCTCTAGAGATAAATTAATGATAATGTACACTATTTGGTTGTTATTGTGAAAAGTATATTTAAAAGCCTCTCGTTACCACAGAGCAACCCTTAGAACATTTGAGGAATATCAATTGTTATTGCGTGATACGAATTAAACCATATTAATTTACTCTTTCCCAAGCAGAAAGTAATAGTAGTTTTCTTATATCGCCTTTTACTTTCATTTTTAATTTTGCTTTAAAGAAAATTTCTAACTCAAAGATCGAGACCTTAATGGAAGCGTGAAACGACGGATCGCTTTATAGTATTTTACTTCACATGCAGGTTTGCAGTAGATCGCTGAGAGTAAATTTTCTCAAATCTACCCAACAGATATTGAAGGAATAATGCTCCTCCGCGTACAGTAGACATTCAATAAATGCAATGCCACTGTAAGCACCGATATTTGATAACAACATATGCGCTAAGCTACACTGGATACCATCAGGCTTACAATCCTGAGCGAAGAACTTCTTAACTTCGCCTCCTCATTGGCACTCGCAACGAGTGCATATTGCTACGCATCGGAGATCTTTCCGGCTTACATCCTACAATAATTAGTCGCTGCTGCGTGCCGATTGGAATTCCTTGGCAGGAGCTCCAGCTCTAAGCTGGACAGAGGAACTGGGCTGGTACACATAGCACTAATACAACAGCTTAAGTCCTACTGTTGAGCTGCATTTGTCTTACTATCATAAGTGCATTGTCCTAGCTCCTTGGCCACTAGGTCCATGATCAGTTTGGTTTTTTCTGCACATGTACTGAAAACTGATAAAGTAATAATATAATCGGCGTAAATGATTTCACTGCACTCACCTTAGTCTCGAAACTATTTTTTCTAAAATTAAAAGTTCTGTTAAACACAATAGTTTAATTCCATTTTTAATGGTTTTTTATCCTATGAAGCTTGGAAATTAATGAAAATAATATGTTCTATGCATGAAGAGTTTTCATCAAAATCAAAAATTTTAATTACAGTAAAAAAATCATCGGCGTATAGATTAAAAAAAAAATCCTCCCAAGAAAATTTAACTCAATTATTATATTTTTATTGAATTGAATTTGCATTTTTATTTATATTTTTATTGAGATATTCGAGAAATTCATTCCTGTTGCATCTTAAGTGCATTTTCACGACGGTTCATGACAAGTAACGAAATTTCCGTACATTTCCGTACGTATCCATTTCTCAACACATCTTTTCTTCTAACCATCGTGGCTGAGCCCTGCAATAAAATAAACCAAAAAACTTCAAAGAATTATCGTTAATCTGGCGTGCACTTTACCCTTTAATTGCACCCACGGAAATTTCATATAATTCAAAATCCTTTTCAAAAATCCAATCATACAACCTTAAAGGAAAATATCTTATGTAATTCACATTCCATTTCTCGCTAACGCGAAGCTAATTATTCATGGTGTAAATCCCTTACATGAAAGAATTTCTGGTATTTGCTGTTGTTGAATGCCTTACACATGGCTTATTACACTACACCCTACTATTGTCCCTGAAAATTCCAAATAAAAGCTCAAGATTAACATATATATAAATTCTTTCCTCAACAAGGACATTATCCCCTCAAAACCAAATACTCATCTTATCATCATGTCTCCTGATTTGATAGGAGAACGAAAAGTTTTATCATTACGCAGGTCTGATAACCCAGTCCAAGGACACACATTTAACCATACTGTAAAACAGTGCAAAAGCCACCAGTTGCTCATGTTTGGAGCTTCCTTAAGTGCATTGATAGATTTATGCTGGGATGAGAGTTGTAACATCAATAATAGGAGTGTGGATGTATCCAGGATGAAAAAAAAACTTTTAACTACGCCGCTGAAAAGCCATAAAAGGAAAAACAGGATGAATATGAAAAATTTGTACTATTGAATCTATTCAATTTAATATCTTTGTTGTAAATTTTTATTTGACTTATTGTTGATGTCTATAGAAATTTCGTGGAACTCTTTTCATTTGGAACCCCCAAATCAATACAATTACAGCTAAAAGTAATTGACATACATCTAGGTTGCCAAGTTTTTCTCAAACTTAAGCGCCATTTATTCGTAGTACGCATACTACCATTACGTTTCATGTCCCTTTTCTACACCTTGCACCTCACTTCATCTGCATATTCTCTTGCAATCACCTAGATAGTGGTGAAATCGTCGCAAGACTATAGCTCATTTTAAACCCTAACTTTGAACGTCACTTTTTGTGTGTTTTAATCGACCACGTCCTCCAGTTTTTCGGTCTGTGCTGAGTGGATTGTCCAATTGGCCTACGTCCCTTCGGTTTTTCTAAAAGAATGCATTTTTGGGCATTAACGTTTCCTCCATTCGTTGTACAAGGCCAGATCCACACTGACGAGATATTACGCCTAAGACAGACGACGCCATTTGAACTAGTTCTTAGCGTCAGAATAATGTCAACGTTTAGGTAATATTTAAAGTTCTTCAGATTCTGACGTTATTAAGACATAAAGAACTAGTTCAAACAGTCCACGAGTGAAGGTAGAGAGATAAGGGACTTTGTTGTCTTGATGATTTTGATGTCATTAAGGTATCAAATAGAAGCACAATAGCAGCTACCGCAACTTTTAGAAAGATGGTAGCATCAGTTTGAACGTTTAAAAGTAAGATAATTTGGGGTTAAATTGCCTAAATTGCCTGTATTAGAATGATATTTTCTTAGGAAATTTTACTTTAAAAAAAGTCGAGTCGATTCTTCTTCGAGACTATTGCTTGTCATAATTTGTCACGACCCTATTTTATCATGGTATCCGTGGGTACCTCGTTTCCTAGTATAGGTCTAGCCAGTATTAACATTCAGTCTTTGTCTGGATTAATAATGTTTATTCTTACGACTGGTAATTATCGATGTTGCAGTCTTCATTTTATCATATTCATAGTCTTCATTTGCATATTTATTATTTATTTTCATTTATGCTTACATAATATCTTGTTGAAATTCTAAAATTTCTTATCCTGGTTAAATCCCACATAAAGCACCAATAAATGTCCCAATCTGAAGTAACGTTTACCTCCAGCATCGCCCAATTTGGTAAAGCCAGGACAGCCAAGACCCGAGATCTAAATAAGAATTTCCTGTCGGGGTATTCTCAACCAAATGGATCAGATAATACAAGTACTCGCAACGGATGCGGCGGAGAAGCAGTTTGGTCTTTTTGAACTTGGACAGCATCAAGTACGAGAGTACTGGGTATGAGAGTACTAAAAACTTCAAAACATGTGTGTAGAAGAAAGCAAATCACTTCAAAAACGATAATAGAGCTTGGTTTCATAACAAGAAACTTCTCAAATGATTCAAGACCATTAACAGACTGGTAACGAATAGCGCTATGCTACTTCCAGATCAAGAAGCCTAGGTCAGACAAACACAAGCTCTGCAACATCACGGGCACGGGATCTAAATTAGCAGATATGTCAATGCACTATTTAGATCGATAGCAGGGATAACTATGGTTTTCCCCACAGATGCATGAACGCAAGAGACTTACTTCTTAGAAAAATGGTAAAAAGTTGGAAGATTTTTGCGCCGTTTTTTGAGGCACTCAAGATTGTCATTTAAATTTTTGACCGGGCCCTACACATACTATCTCTTTCTCTCAAGACTCATTAAAACTAACACGATCTAAACTGATAGTGACAATAAAACATACATTACTAGAACCATTCAAGATCGTTTAATGCTACCCGGTGCCACTTTGTCAAAGCCAATTTCCTGGCCTCAGGATCAACCTAAGAAATTACACAAATATATATATATATATATATATATATATATATATATATATATATATATATATATCTTAGCTAAAGCTTCTGGAATTGCTAAATGTAACCTATGCCTTTTTCTAAACATTCGGCGTGACTGGGCTCTATTTCTTTTGGTCACAATCTTATAACAGTGGCCAATACATGGAATATGCTTCATTAAGTTTCATCCTTTTATAATGTTTTCATTATTATATAATGTATTTCGCTGAACGAGTAGTAGTTTTGGCCGTCCGAACGATATATATGAAAATAAAAAAATAAGATTTTCCTTTATTTGCCACAAATATTTGATTGAGTTAAGATGATAATTTAACTGGCAGCTGTACAGGAACTTCTTGTGAGTGCTCAAGTACACGAGGCTCTGAAAGCGGTCTTTCCTGAAGTTCATCGCCGTACGAAAGTACGCCGTGGAAAACTCTTTCAACGTCGTTCACAAACAAATTGCCTTCAATTTCATTCTCAGAAAAATCCTAATTTGCTTCGCCTCAAATTCCTTAGTTTTTCTCAATACTGAAAATTACAGTGATGTTATTCATAAGATATTGTTTTCAAACTTGATGTAAGCAACTCCTGGCTCTTTAAATTTAATTATTTTAAATAATTACTTTAAATTTAATTAAAATAATTTCCCTAAATGAAATGAACCGAATTTTAACAGAGTAAACGTCAACTACCGTTTTGACGGAACTTTTCAGGGAACCCATCCATGTTATTGAGGACTTACTATAAAAGCAGTGTTTCCAGGTTGAGCAAATCAATTCCTGAGGAAGACCGAACTATAACGGTCGAAAACCAATGAGAAAAATATAGCAAAACTTAGCAAGCAAAATAAATAAAAAGAAATGTCTTTATTTCATCTAACATAAATATATTGTGATAATCAAACCGATTAAGAACATTGAATTCGCTTTGTTGCAACACAAAGTAAACTTTTGTTTATTTTTTTATATATTTTGTTTAATTTTTTAAAGTATAATCAAGCTACAGGATACTTAATTGTGAACTCCACTCAACAAACGCTTAAGTTTCCCCTAAACCGTTATACGTTCTTTCGCCTTTGATGATGATATCATTGAAATTCAAAAATATCCCGCCCATCCTCCCGATTAGGCCTTTTCATTTCGACCACTTTGATTGTTGAGAGAGAAAGCGCCTGTTACGAACCAGGAAATGTCAAAGTCAAATGACACTTGAGTCTCGCGATCTCACGTTAGTCAGCTGTTAACGATTTCTCTCCTCTTTTATTTGTTGTTAGTTTCGGTCGCGTAACTCCTGGCGTACCTGATAGAAAAATGTTTTTAAACCGTTTTCCCACTAAAAAGCTGTAGTTGTTTGTGATAATTCCAAAATTCAAGGATGGCTGTCCCGAAAATCACTGACTACGAAATCCAAGAAAAGCTCGGAGCTGGCAGCTACGCGTCAGTGTACAAAGCGCGCCACAAGGTGATCAAAATGTCGCATCTGAATATGTTCTTGAACTTTTCTAATCAAGATTTAATCGCCTTCTGCAGAAATCCAACACGTACCACGCGATCAAGTGCGTGGAAAAGGCGTCGCTATCGAAGGCAGCCACAGATAATCTAGTCACTGAAATTCGGCTGTTGAAAAATCTGTCGCATAAATACATCGTCGGCTTGACCGACTTTTTCTGGGACGATAAGTAGGCCACAGAATATCGTTAGCTGTGATAACATATCTGTAACGTTGCGGTATTTTGCAGGTTTATCTACATCGTGCTGGAGTACTGCAATGCTGGCAATCTGTCGACGTACATCCGACAGCGGAAGGTGCTCCCCGAGGCAACCTGCAAATATTTTCTCCGCCAATTGGCGTCGGCGGTGCAATATATGCGCTCCAACGACATTTCCCATTTCGATCTCAAGCCGCAAAACTTGCTGCTGACTCGCACGCCAAATGTGGTGTTGAAAGTCGCAGATTTCGGTTTTGCTGAACATTTAGAGCTGGGTGAAAGTAATTACACGTTAAAAGGCTCGCCGCTGTATATGGCACCTGAAATTGTTCTAAAACGCAACTATGATGCGCGCGCTGATCTGTGGAGCATCGGAGTGATATTGTATGAATGTTTGTTTGGGCGTGCCCCGTATAGTTCTAAGACGCTAGAAGAGCTGATGGCGAAAATTCGGAAGCAGGAGAAAATCACCATTCCGCCGAACGCTAAAATCAGCGAAGAATGCGAGGATTTGTTGACTCGCTTACTGCAGCATGAAGTCTCGAAGAGGATTACGTTTAAGGAGTTTTTCGAGCATCCATTCCTAGACTTGAAACATTCCCCTAATGATCAGGTAAAGGACGCTTTTCTGATGATTTTATTTATATTTAAATTAAATACATTTCCTACGGCAGTTATTTGCATCCACCTTAACACTAGATTTACCAGCTTGTTAGGCATACACAATTCTCTCAATGCTAGCCAGAATTAATTATCTATACAGAAACAAAATATCGAGGTTTACAATCTTTATTCATTCTTAAAAATTACAGAAAAAAGGTGAACGATGCCAATTTCAAATTCCTCAAAGAATTTAAAACCGTTTTCTAACAATTCAACATCAAATCGCCAGCATTTGTCGGTCACAATTTCGACACATGCATGACATATGTGTACGCTTCCCGCATACATATGTTCTGCATTAGTTGCAAACATTTGCAACCCTATTGTTACTGAAATATCCTTCCTAACAGCATATGCGTTCAGGGACCGTACCACTTATAGTTGGTATATCAACATCGTGGGGTCCTCGCCTTCCGAAGTCTGATATCCAGGAGAAAGTTATTCTGTTAGTCGAAACAAAAAGTCTTCCTGTGAAGTACGTTCTCCTGATGTACCTGTGGACAATATGAACGTATTTAGCCCGTCTAGATCTAAAATGATGACATAGATTTGAAATTGCAGCCTTGGAACCTAATTTGACGGCATATTTTCGTGCCATTTCATCAGTGACATCGACACAATATTTGGTAATGTTATAAAACAAAACAGTTGCACGTTTTTAAATGTTTACCTGTTTATGTTTTGTACTTATTATGAGATTTTCATATGTGTTTTGCAAGTTTAGATCCACTGAATAGGTACAATCACATTGAGAAACGTGCCATGCTGTCTTTCTCCAGTTTGGGAATTGATGGCAGTTTCTTCTGGTTTATTGCATTGTTCCTACCAGAGAAGTATTTTTAAGATCTCAATTTCAACGCTAAGGATAACGTTTTGTAAAAAATTATCGTTTGTTGCAATTTCCTCCGATATGGCTCAAAAAGTTTCTTCACGACGAATTCGCTTTTGGGGTTTGATGCATATCAAATCTCATCTTTTTCTAACCGCGAAAATCTTTTTATCTATTTATTTATTTATTATTTATCCCGTTAGTATATCAGACGCCATCCAAAAATTTTGCAAAATTATGCCAAATTCATGGGGTTTGTTTGGTATAAACTTGATGAATCTGCATCTGGCTTTCGTTGGAAAGAGTTTCCATCCACGGTAATATTAACTCTCGCTTTGAAGCGATTTCGACTATTTGCTGCTGCTGTCAACTATTTGCTAGAACGAATTTGTCTGTTTCTAAACGAAGGCTCCTCTGATTTCTATTGTCGAAACGAATGTTTCGCAGTATCTCAATTAAATCATGGCTACACGTAGTGTTGCACACGATGGTCTCCACTAGTTCAGTATTGTAAGAAAGCCCATCAATTTCGTTTGTGTAATTGACCAATTTATCCCAAAGCTCGGGAGGCTTCTAACTCTGTGTAAATTCTTACATATTAAAAAATGTTGTTGTTGACGAGTAATTAGAATGCACTACTTACATCCTTCTAGACCACTTTACATCTTTGAAAACAATATAAACTGGAAGTCTTGTACTAACAGTTCCCTCTTCAATTGTTTTGTAATCATGGATTTCCTTCAGCGAGGCATGAAAAAACGTACTCTATAGGGATGCGAAGCTCGACGTTGATGGACCAGATGACTGACAGTACTACTGGCACGATTCGCGCAAAGACCTGAACGTTAAGATAAGTAGGAACGTCCACGAATCTTTAGTGGTAGATACGTTGCTGGCCTAGATTTCCTTTTGTGGGAATGCTTCGACTGTCGTGGATTAAAACGAATATGTATTTAGAAGATCCTGTCAAAATGTTGCACCTAAGTTTGATTGAACACGGTGAGGCATTTCTTTCAGTCTAAACTTTTTTTTCAACAAGGCTAAGCTATAATTCGCAATCGGCTAAAGGTAGGGCTTTAGAGAAATATTTTAAAACGTTCTCGAGTGGGCAGCCTGTTATTGTGAACTGAATTCTCGCACGTCGCGTTTATGATAGCACTTAAACGACGCAAGCAATTCGACGATAACATACTCAAATATCTGGTTCGGGAGTGCTGAGAGTTAACAGAGCAGGATATGTTTGAAAATCTTATTTTTTCCACACATTCGCGACTAATTGAAGTGATTCGAAACAATTATTAAGTATATGAATTGATTTCATCTTAGCGAAATGCTTCTGAAAATCATAATTTTCCAGGAACGTATTTTTACACATCATTAATCGTTTTTCTACGATTATAAATTCATTCTTTGCGTATTTTCCCGCTTTCCGGTCATACCATCTCCTTCGTGTCATACCACTTACGTCGCGTTTTCACAATTTTTAATCAATTCTTGGCTTACCATTGCGTGGTTTTGTTCCTGTGCTATAGTATATGAGATATAACATAGTAAAAATTTCATTATTTTGCTATTTTCGACAATTAACCGCAATTCATTGAATTATAAAGTAAAAATCAGAAATGAAGAGACGTTGAACTGACTCTTTTATACTGCTTACGATCCGTTCGACGCATAAGGGTCCAACAATAGTCAGTCAACCTTTGTCCCGAAATCCTTGCTGTCGCCTTTCGATTTAGTTCACCCTGCTCGTCACTCCTGTCGTCCAACTTTTGCGGGGAGAAAAAAATCAAAATGTCCTTTTGCTTCTCGAGTTCGTCATTTTTGGGGCATCTCAATTTTACTTCAACTTAATTCCTGGGCCGTAATCACGTGTACGGTTATCAATGAGGGGATTTTGCCCGTCCGACGGAGGTGAATCAGTTGTCTGTCATTATATTCCTATTGAAGTCATGAATGGGTTTTGTTATTTCTGTGACGAAGTAATCGCCGAGAGGCAAACCTCCAGACTCTATACTTACCAAGAAGAGGAATTCTATGAACCATGCACCATGAACCATGCACCATACCAAATTCTCTTAGTTGTTAAAAAAATGACCGATCGCTGAAAATCACAATCGATGAGATTATGAAGCTATCCATTAATAATAAGGGCCAGTATATAGTAGTCCAGTATAGCAAATTTCGATCAAAAATTTTCCCAAATATATTCCGGATCCTTTTTAGTGACCATTTATTTTTCTAATTAATCTGATAATTTTTCATAAATAAAAACCTACTGATTGTTGCAATTTTGGCTCAAACCAGTCAGCTAACGAATAACTAAATCATTTATTGTTCTTATTCGCTCTATCTCCATGGAGGACTTTCACGAAATCTTTTTCAAAGAGCCTCTTCCGATAGAAGCTGTTTAAACGTTTAAACCAATAAATTATAACGATCACTAATATAGTTTTGAGCGACCAGAGTGTTATTTTGTCTGAGCTTAGTCTAATGCAAGCCCTTTCCGCTACTCATTTGCCTGTATATCTTACAGTTGGCACTACAGAACGCTCCATTGAGCAGCCATTTCAGTCCTTTCTTTTTTAAAAAAAAAGCTGACTGGCCCAAGTTTCGTAGTTACATCAACCAAAAATTAACCATTAATCGGTTTACGATGGAAAAGCTGCACTCACCCTCAGATATCGAGGAAACCGTTGATCCTCTTAAAAATATTATCTGGGAAGGTATTAAATGCAGTGTCCCGAAATTCAAGAATAAACACCAGTGGCTAGAACTAGATAACGAAACTTACAAACTCATTAGGACAAGAAACTCCCTCCGGCGAGAATGGCATAGAAGACGGCTTGCTTCTACGAAAAATTGTGTTAAAAGGCTTATTGCTGCAATTCGAAAGAAAACCTCCTCGCTACGTAATCGCCTATTGAACAACATGTTTGAACATTTAGATTTCAACTCGCGGAAAGTCTGGAAACTTAATAAAATATTCAAAAGAAAGCAACACAGTTTGCTCTATCCGCTAATCGATGATAAAGGATATCAGACACATTTCAATAAGGAAAAAGCTGAAATCCTTGGCGATAAGTTTCTCACCATTCATTCCAGTCCAGTCACAATTCCATCACTGATATGGTGGTCAAAAAATCATTTGAAAAGAAGATGAGCCCTTCAATAGAACCCCATAAAGTGTTAAATTCGCCCTGAAGAAATAATTGCTGCTCTGAAAATCGCTACGATGGTACGACGACTTAACATGGTATTAAAAAATCTACCAATGAAAGCAATAGTTCTCACTTGCCATGTGTTTAACGCATGTCTTGGATCAAGCTACTTCCCATTATCTTGGAAACATGGTACTGTGATCCAAATATTGAAACCACGCAAAGACCCAGATGTGCCTGCGAGCTACAGACCAATAAGCTTATTACCAGCTTTAGGAAAACTATTCGAAAAAATTAATCCTCAAAAGAATCGCCGAAAACGTCGAGAATGAAATGATCCTTCCAAACATTAAATTTGGCTTCAGGCGAGGATATTCCACAGAGCATCAATTATTTCGAGTAACCAAAGAAATTAAGGCAGCCTTTAAGGAAAAGAAATCAGTGGGGATGGTGGTGTTTGACATAGAGAAAGCCTTTGATACTGTTTGGTATGAAGGGATTCTCTATAAACTCAAGCAACTCAACTTTCTGCAATATATGACCAGCCTCAGAGCTTCCTTCTTGCACGATAGGAAATGCTAAGTTAAAATACGAGGCAGGATCTTCTCAATAAAGAGCATTCCAGCAGGCGTCCCACAAGGCTCTTGCTTAAGCCCCACTCTCTACAACATTTCTACTTCAGACTTTCCAACAAACATGAATCGCCAAATAGCAATCTTTGCTAATGATACTTGCCTTTATGCAATAGGAACAGACTATAGGAAAAGACTATGATAAATAACTTAGAACAAGGAGCTCTCTAGTCATATTTTAATTTCAAGATCAATTTACTTCAGCAAGAAGCGAAAACCCACTATGCTTCCTGGCAGATGCCTAAATTTGTTGGGAAATAGAAAATAAGAAATAGTTTTTATTTAGTCTCAAGTTATTAGGCCCAACCAAGGTTTTTTGACCACTTTTTCCTTCAAATTTCGAAATCAACCGTGAAAAAATCAATATCAGCACAGCTAAAACAATTATCGTAGAAGAAATGAATTGAATTGAAAATAAATTTTTCAGAACTCTAAATTAAGTGACATGTATATTATATACAAATTTAATACTATCAATAAAGCTTTGTTCAGTTCAGTTCAGTCCGTTAACAATCACTAACCTTAGACACTAACTTTGAAAAGATATATTCTATTTTGATTTGAACAAACTATTCAGCGAAAACAATCAGTGCCATATATTACAGAGTCTCCAGAAGGCTGTTTCGTTGGTCACGAAGGCTGTTGAAGCGGACGAAAAACAAAACTACAAAGAAGCTTATCATTTATACTGCAAAGCACTACAATATTTTGCGCCGCTTATTGCCGATGAGACTGATGCAGCGAAACGGCAGGTCCTGCGTACGCGTGTCCTAGCTTACATAAATCGAGCTGAAGAAATCAAAACCGAGATGACAAATGCACGCAATCAAAGTTCGCCGGCCAGTAAACAAATTTCTACAACTATGAGTGATATTATTGAACCGAATCATCGATATAAGCAGCTTTGTAAGTCGACTTTTATCATTCAGATTCGATTCATCAACAAACTTATCCAACACAATTCTAGACTACCTTTGTTCGTCAAGTCCTAACATACAAAACGGATTGGATATTGGCCGACAAGCAGAACTTTACACGTATGAAAAACGTTTTGACTTAGCCCTTCAGTCCTATACATCGGCCTTAAGTATTTTAGTGCCTCTGCTGAATGGCGAACCGAAGGGTGATCGAAGAACGTTGCTTTATCAGCAAGTAAGTTTTATTTATCTTGTGAATATTTGGTTCAAACTCAATATGGAAATCGTTTCATTGCACCAGGTGACTGATTGGATGAAGGAAGCTGAAAGTATTAAAGCGCTGCTGTCGGCGAAGAATGTCGATGACGAGCAAAAAACTCTTCACAATTGTAGCTTACAATAAAACTTGTTTTTAGGTATTTATTATTAAAAATCAAAACTAGGATATTTTTAAAGAGGACAAATGAAAAATTATAAAATTTTCACGTGTAATATTGAAACGACAAACTACTCGCTTTGTGCTTTTGAAGTGCTTTTAATTCCTACTCTCATGGGAAACATTTGAATTATTATTATATGCGTAAAAAATACATGACGGTGTGTTGATTTTATTTCAATGAAACTACATTTTATATGCATGGAGATAGCAATTAGCATTTCAGATTAGTTGTAAACCGAGGCAATAAGGGCCTCGTAAAAGCTGAGTTGTACACATTATATATGATTTGTTACATTTGAACGTAGCATCCAATAGGAATCACCAGGCAAATTATACCTACAGTCGGTAAGAGTCTGGACGATATCATTGAATGTAGGCCTTCCCAAGTGAATCGTAATACTTTACACCGAAAACAATTCCTATATACGCACCAGATTATTTTCCTCGCAACTTTACTTCGTATCGTTCTGATTTTAAAAAGAGAATTCTAGCACACTCGACAAAAACGGCTAATCCCAATCAAATAGTTCTATCAAATTGCCTTAGTAAAAAACAACCAGATAAACAAACCTTATGGCAGATATTTTTATCTCCCCTAATATTGCTGTTTTGCATTTTATAAAAAAAAACAAATCGATAATACACAATCTTCTTCAGTTCAAACGTTAACATATCATTAGTGTGAAAAGGTTCGGATTGCTTCATGGTTGTTTTTTGGCGGTCATAGTCATCATATTCCTACAAATTTGGTAAAACTTCAAGTAAATCCTTATTCCAAATTGATTTCGCTCTTGTTTGTTAG
Organism: Stratiomys singularior; assembly: GCA_954870665.1. NCBI lineage: Eukaryota > Metazoa > Arthropoda > Insecta > Diptera > Stratiomyidae > Stratiomys > Stratiomys singularior. Next base: position 8,585,944 of record OX940877.1, read on the forward strand.
TGTTAAATTAAATTGAAATTCATCTTATTGATTTTTCACATTTTCTCTTGTACACGTTGCTTGTGATTTGGAAAAGTAATGAGAGTAGTTTACGCGGTGCTGATAGTGGCCATATATGGGGTGAACTTGGTTCATTGTAAGTATCCTTGAAAACAGTTAAGTATGAGTGTTGCTTTGCAAGCACACGAAAGATAAATTTGGATTTGTTTCCCAGCTCATCCATGTGCTCAACAAAAATTCACCAATGGCATCGTGTGCGTTTGTAATGCATCGTATTGTGATACTTTGGAATATGTACATCCAACAGGACCAAATGACTATGTTGTAATTTCATCAAGCAAGGTAGGATACATTCAAAGCCCGATTAAATTATGTTTGCAATAATGAAATAATATCAAAATGACAAATGATTAGACCTGTCGAACACTGGTCAAGGCAAAAAAAGAGTGTGAAGAACAACAGCAACGTCGAAGTCTTTGCAACCCTTTTTTAATTGATTCAGCAGCTTGTCCATAGCGGAACGGATTGTTCCTAGAGATATCTCGATTTCGCAGCTGTCATTTAATCCTGCTTCAAGGACTTTCAGTTAGGTGTTCAGTTATTAAACTTCCAAGAGTCGGCAACGCTATCAGTCATGAGGTCAGGACTTCCAGGGGGGCAACATACTAAGTCATATGAAATCGAGTAAATGGTCCTTAAGCCGACGTTATACGGTTTGAAACATGAGACAACATACATAGCGAGTCCTATGCAAATATCCCATGATTATTGTTTAGGACAATGAACAGGCTCTAAATTATCTGTCTCAAGGGCAGCTGCAGCTGTTTTCGCGCCTCATTGAAAAAACTCTGGAACCTCGTAGGACACGCTCCATCATATCATAGCCGATGCCGGATGATGGTCTCTCACCACCTCTCGCAATCTTTTCAGAAGCTACTCGAGAGCTGTGTGCACAGACCTAATGTGTTTACCAACAATACCTTATTCATCCACCATACCCAACCACCCTTTGCGTGCGGGCGCCACAATATCTTCGCTCTGGTTGCTCTAATGAAGCGCAAAAACATCATGTGGCATTTCTCCAACGAGCACTTAGCTTCAGCTCCTAGTTTAAAAATAGTTTTTCTACGGACTTGTTTTTTTTCGATTTCTAAGAGAGTTTTTCCTGGAAATGGATAGTTTGAGAAATAAGACCTACTTTTAAAGTCAGCTGTATTAGTGATCTTTAAAATGTCACACGCATGTGTTCATAGCGCTAACTTGTTTTGTTATCACGCCAAAACCGAAAGAATCCTCGTCCTGACTTGATCACACAGTGTTACTTGGACTATTTTGTTTGCGATGTGAGGACTCAAAATTGTGCTGTGAGTTCCTACAGGGTGCTGTCTAAGGTGTTCTACGAACCCAAATGGTTAGTTCAGTGAAAGAGCTAACGATTTGCCACTTGCTACACCGATGACAAAGACTGAACCGACGGATCAAAACGCTTCAATTATAGCCATTTCGAGACATCAGTTTTGCAATATTTGTAGCATGCTTGTCAAGTAAGCTGCACGAGCCCTCTCCACCCCCCCCCCATGCTGAAGCACCGTATAACATTTAAATAACGTTGGGCTGAGACATGTACCTTGAGGAACTCCAGCTGGTACCCTGTAACGATTACATTCGGACTCACGTATTTTTACATGGAATGTTCTGTTGTTAAGAAGGAAATCAATCAGATTGATCAAATAATGTGGAAACTCAAGAGTAACAAGTTTGTATAGAAGGAAGACCTTGGTGCCAAACAGTATCGAAGGCAGTATTGTGTAATAACTAAGAAAAAAGCAGCTGCATTCCTTCATCCGCAGTTCCAGTTTTTCAAAGAAAACAGAAAATAGTGCAAACCTTTCAACAGCCAGCGAAAATCGCGACTCAGTGGTTTCGAGTCACAATTCGTTTCTATGCCTAAAGACGAAGGATGTGTCAAAGAAACGTTTTGTTAACCAACCAAGGATCAATGACCTGTTAAGTGATTAGAACTTACGCATTGACAAAAAAGAATTATACTCTTCAGTAATAAAACAAGAGAATCTGTGTGAATCTTACGTAAACGTAACTTTCTACCGAAAAAGATGAAAGTTTCGTAGTATTCTGAAGAAGATGGTTTGGTTTCCGGCAATGATGTGAAGGTATTGCAGTCGCAATTTGGTCATGATCAACAGAATAATGTTGTTCCTGAAAATAGGTTTTTGATTTATTCTTCAAAAATTATTTGAAAAGCAATTTTATTGTAAAGTAGGAATAACTTATCTTCTTTGCCAATCGCCTATATGGCTTACCCTATGATTTTATGAAACATATATTAGAAAAAATAACTTCTAATCGATATAAATGGCTGATTTGTCCAGATCTTAAAGTATTTGGGTTATTAAATGGCTTGCAGCCGGACAACACAAAATGCTGCTGCTTTCTTTGCTTTGGGATAGCCGAGTGCGATCACCGTATCTGATTAAACAAAAGTGATTATCACGCGACTCTCTCGCTACGGGACGAAAAAAAAAACGTTAAATTTGAGCCTTCCATCGAGTCAAAGAATATTGTTTTTGTGTTTTTACACATAAAATGAGGTCTCTTAAAAAATTTCGTAGACCGCTTAAACACAGACGAGCCTGCTTTACAATTTTTTAGATAAAAATGTTCCCAGGTATGTCAGGCAAAAATAAAAGAGCGTGCATTTGATCCTGAGAAAGAAAGAGCGATCCTGACATAAAAACGCTGAACAAAGAAAAGCACGCTTTGAACGCGACAATCATTTCAACGGTAACAAATAATCTGCTGCCTTCCACCAAAACAATAAAACTGATGTTGGACTGCTACCATCAACTAATCTCAATAATTTCATTTCCTTCATCCTCATTTGGACTTTCTCCCCGCAACAAATGAGTTAAGTAAGTTACGAAATAGAGAAAGGAAAAAAATGTTTTCAAGGAAGATGGAAGCCCGCAATTTTTCAATATTTTACATACATCATAACTTCATAACGCCGCGCTGGGTTCTAAACCCTTCTTCCTGAAGGCTTCTTTCAAAGCAATCGCGGTTCACCAGAGAAACAAAAAGGGTTCTCATCGGCGTTTCTTATCCTGAAGTAGTTTGTGAGCTGCTTTCAAATCACTTTCCAAGTTGTTCTCATCGAATTTGCTTGAATTTCTCTGTGCTCTCAATCGGGCCTAATAGCATAATACCATCATCTTAAGATAAAATCTTCAAAATGTATTTGGCATCAACGGATGGAAGATTCACCCAACTTAAGTGACTCCATTCGAAACAACAAGCAAAAGAATGGCTATCGCCCGGTGATTGTATTTTGAAACTATCAAAGACTCAGCTGTCTTGGCTGACAGACTGTCCAAATTTTGGGAGTTTTCGGAACTCAAAGTGGAAGATTTTCAGAAAACATAAGCCATTAATAGAAAACAATTATTAATTATTATTTTGACAGATCAAATTCAAAAATCAGGAAGTGACAGACTCTTGAGTTTGCACGACGAAATCGATGGTAAAGCTTAGCGAATCTTTGCCTGATCTAACGAACATCTCAGACATGATTCTTAGTGACAAGCAAGTTTCTATGCAAATGTTATCGAAAAACTCGTGTTTTCTGAATTTTTCCATAACTTGTGCACATGAGGACTAACCACTAAACTACACAAGAAAAAAACTTGCCGTTTGTGTTGAAAATTAACTCTTCCAACTGCATTTTAGGCCGGAATGCGGTTTGCTGTATCTAAGGGGAAATTCGAACCTCCCAACAAAACAACGAATCCCTCTGAGCCTCAAGTTATTCTTCGTTCGAAGAGAAACATTTGGACTAGCGAACAAGGATTACTGCAAGGTAGGCTTTTATTTTATTCTTTATTTTTTTCCAGATGGTTTGAAAATTTTTGTAATTGTAAAAATTATTATATAGTTCTTTCAATTTTTAATTTTCAAGCTACAAATTAAGTCCATCTCCTTAATTAACTATATCCATTTTTGCAACAGATAATGATGTGACGATTCAAGTCAACCGTAATAAAACCTACCAAGCAATTGTTGGTTTCGGAGGAGCATTTACCGGCGCAGTGTCCTGGAATTTGGATCAAATCAGTTCCGATCTACAAAATCATGTTTACAAGTATGAATGCCTACAATTTGTAATATGTATTTTGTTTAATTTCTTTTTCACTTTCCAAGCTCTTTTTACTCGAAGGATATAGGGATCGGTTTCAATATAATACGTTTGCCTATCGGTGGGTCTGACTTCGATTTCGCCCCATGGGCATACAATGAATATCCTGTTGACGATACTGCTTTGAGCAATTTCACTAAACTAGATCCTCGTGATACGAGGAAAATTCAACAAATCAAGCGATTGATGAAAATCGCCATGATTAATGATATCAAGTTCTATGGAACAGCCTGGAGCCCTCCTCCATGGATGAAAACCAATAACAAATGGACTGGACCGAGTGCACTGAAACCGGAATACTATCAAACCTGGAGTGATTATCACTTGAAGTACTGAAGCTTGAATCAGATAATCCGTGATAATCCTTAGTGAATTTTGATCTCTTTAAAGATGGTTGCGACTTATGAATGAAAGCGGTATTCCTATGTGGGGTATTTCTACTGGCAATGAACCTGTAAATGGAGTTATAGGATTCCTTTTCGTAAAGTTCATGAGCTTAGGGTGGACTCCTCAGACTCAGGTTTGTTTTTATGGAGTAAACAAGTAATAAAATAGTAACGAAATATTTTTTTTACTTGCTACAGGCGAAATGGGTTGCTGAAAATTACGGTCCAACTCTACGTAACTCTGAATTCAAAGATATTGTCCTCATGGGGCCTGAAGATCAGCGTTACAGCATTCCTACTTGGCTCGAAGAAGTAGCATCCTGATTAACTGATACATGTTATTCACGCATTTTAATTTGTTCTTATTCAATAGATGGAACAAACCGTTGAAGGATCCACAGAATACTTGGACGGAATTTCAACGCATTGGTATCTGGATTGGCTATTTCCAGTATCCCGTTTAAATGAAACGTATCAACAATATAAGAACAAATTACTGATGCTCACTGAATCTTGCACGGGAAGTGGACTCTTAGATGAACACAAACCCATTTTAGGTGACTGGAAACGGGCAGAGTTATATTTGAATGAGTTCATTGCGGATCTCAGTAACTATGTAAATGGATGGATCGTTTGGAACTTGATTTTGGATGAACGGGGAGGACCTAACTATGTTAAAAATTTCGTTGATGCTCCCATTATTCGTAGCAATGGTATGAATTTATCTCGATAACTACTTAATGAAAACATCAATTTCATGCAGATGGCAGTTTGATCTACAAGCAACCAATGTATTATGCTATAGGACATTTTTCTAGATTCTTGCAACCTAAATCGGTACGCATTGCTACATCGAGCTCTGCGAATGCCGTGAGGACAGTCGCGTTCAAGAGACCTGATGGTAGTATTGCATTGATTGTCCACAATAGCAAATCTTCGTCACTGAATTTGGAAATTGTGGACTCAGTTCGTGGTCGAATACCAATGAAACTTCCTCCCAACTCTGTTCACACTATTATTTACAACTGAATCTTGTAAATAAATACATTCGAAAAACATTTTTATTTATGGTACATGTTTTCTGCAAGCTGCATCTTCATTTCTAAATTCGAGGATGTAGTCTTGACACGTCTTAGACCCAGATTTCCTCCAATATCAGTCACCATAATCCTTTCAACGCATTCTATGTCATTAGATAATGAGACAATTCCTCAAGCGCCTCCAGTCACAGTAGCAGCACTCATTAACACTTCAAACACACGATTAATCCATTAAACGCATCAACTCGAGCATCCTTAACTCTAAGTGGTCCTTAAGTGTGTTGACAAAGCATCGATTTGGTGCTAAATAGCGATCTCAACAACAACCAATCAGATCGTTTCAACTTCAAAAGAGTTTAACCGCCTACAATCTTCAACAGGCGATCCTGGCGCATGTATCTTTCAGGATTTAGTCATGAACACTTACATATTTTGACAGGACCCTAATTTTCATGTAAAAGGTGCGTGATTTATGCATTTCGGATACTTAAACTAACAGCCCATCTGACGAACAGCAAAAAGTTATTGCTTTTGAAATACGGCATGCACCCGAAGTAACTGAGCCATAAAATTTTCATCGAATTTCAAAAGATATCGGCCGAATAGGACTCACTATTCCGGATGTTTCCTTTTAGTAGCAACGTCAAGTAAGAGCATGGGTCGTTTGAATTGTATCTTTTACTTAATGTAGAGAAGAGTATCTCCAAGGTACTTTGTAAGTATGGATATTTATTTGTCGTTGCGTATTTTCAGTAATTATTTGGGCGGATCTATGCGTGAAGTCAACGCTTATACTTGAGAAAATACAGTGAGTGACGTTAAAATTTTTTTGAGTGCGGAATATTTCCTATAAATCAATTTAAACATTTATACAACAAGAGCGAGTACCAAATCGAAAGATTTTCGATATTTTTTATTAAAAATATCAATTGTAAAATATAATAACCAGTTTTGAAAGAAGAATTTAAGGATTTAAAATACTATTTTCCCCAATTTAATTTCTACCGCGAAAAAATTGAGCACGTTCCTTGATTAGATTATTTATTGAGCCAAACCTATGATTGAGCTTGATAGATTGAGATATTCTATGATTGAGCCAAAACCAGTTATATCAAAATTTGGGGTAATTTTCCTATATCGCTAGGATTTTTACCGGAATTTTCGTTAATAACAACAGGAATGCTGATCATTTATTTCTTTTGTTAAAACGTTTAAACAGTTTTGTTCCTTGTCCTAAAATATAGGTTGAAATTCTTTGGAATCAACTAACAGAAACAATAATTAAAGTTTATTTATAAGATTTATGGTTTATGTTTCAAATAATTATAATTACAGATTTTCCCAACTGAGGAGACACAAAAAGTAGGTGTCAAAAATTAAAGAATTTATTTTGCACATATTTTTACACAGTCCCAATGATCAGGTCCTTATAAACATCCATAAAGTGAGCACTATAGTCAGTACTGTGAGTATTGTTCTTGACTGAAATTACATCGAATTTTTTTTTTTCATTCTGTGCTGTCCGAAAAAACAAATGCTGAAGCACAAAGTAATATGATTTTTTCATAATTTCTTCCTCTCTGTAAATAAATATCCGATTTTCAACTTCAAGCTTCCTGGCTGACGAGAGAGAGAGAGCGGTGAATAACAATCTTTTGATACTATAAGATTAAAAGAAAGAACAATAACTGTGTCCTCATTTCTTGCACCTATGGATAGTTAACGAATGGTTTTGTCGGAATTATTGGGCATCCTTTTCTTTTCACAAAAGTAACGAATTAAACGTTTAAGCTAAGATTCAACACTGTAGATTATCTCTTTATAAAGAGTATCTCCATTGAAATTGTCGGGCTCGTGATAAAATTATTGAATCTTCTTGATAAAATATTCTCCAACTACGGTGACGGTGGTTCATCTTTGAAACAAGTCTCAATGTACCCGTTTGTATGGTCAAATGGCTGCGGAATCCAAGGACTTTCACATATTTACAGTTATTTACATCATATTTACATATTCCGAAGTTAGAGGTGTTGCAATATGATTCCGAAGACGTCTCAATCGACTCGCGTCACTTTAGCTGTTTTATAAATTATTTTATTCCATATTTTTTGTTTCCTATCTGTCTCAGGCTTTCTGCACAAATCAGTACAGCCACGAAGATATTTCTTTCGGAAGTTCTTAATCTTTTCATAGTACTAGCACTCTGCTTGTACCATGTAATACAGCAACATGTTATAACTGGTCTACTGGTAAGGACATGACTACTTTTTGTACTTTACTGAGCATGATTTTATATATCGCGCATTGTCGTAAGAATTCCACTTTTAACGAGAAATTATTTAACATATAAAATATTGCACATCATGGTCACAGGGTGTTTAGGAAACCAGTCCTGAAGGAGTTTAAAAATAAATCCATCTTACCAAATCGTAGTGAAGACTTCTCCATATCAATGAGACATGTTCCAACACATTCGATATTGTTTACTTGCAAACAGATGTCTGAGGCTGCTTTCGTTATTGTATGTTTGGTCGAATGCCTGGCACAAAAACTAGATTGGTGATTCAACACCAACTCATATTTCTGAATATGAGCGAAAATTCATTAGTATTCCTTCAAACATCTTGCAGATTTTAGGATACAAGCTGGTTGGGCGATCATGTTTGTGGCACAAAGATTCCTTTCTTCACGATCAGAAATACTTTGATCGTATTCAACTTATTGTCAAATATGTTTTGTTCAACATAGTATTGAACAGTATGCAAAAATAAGCTCAGGCGAATGTTGGAGAACTACATGTCAATAACGCAAGATTTTTGTTGTTTATCCTGCCAAATATAAAACACGCATCCTCGATAGTATGGTGGTCAGTATCCCTGTCTGTCATAAATTTTTCTTAATATCTATATTCTTAATTATTCATATATGTATATTCTTAATAATAACAATTTGAGTGCTTGTCGTAATTTTTGCGTCAAAACATGTTACCCATAATAAATACCGACGAAATCAATGGTTTAAAATAATTTTATTTATATTTTTACCGAGCAAAATAATGGCCCTGTACCAAGATGCAGCACTGTAAACTGCATCGAGTACGCTTACGTGCACATTACCTAATTGATTGCATCGTTTCCGAAACGTGTTCTTTTCACATTTTCAACTTAAGTCTCCTCCCAAGGGATGATATTCTATGCAGCCAACCACTTAAATCACGCTTGCAAACAAGAAGGAAGGAATAAAGAAAATTATGTCACTTAGTTCTTAATAGATTTTCTTTTATTGACTATATATGAGCTTCATTCAACTTGTGTCGCTTCAGTTTTCCCCATTTCTGTGTTATGTTTTTTTTTTTTGGGTTTCTTTTTTTTTCTTTTCCTTTCTACCACCGTCATATCGTTGCGGCATGCATTTTACTATTGGCGACCACCGCGAATGAAGATTTCAAATTGATCCTCAACATCCTGAATGCTAATCCCAACAAAAACAAATTTCATGTACAATTTTATTTTTACACCTTGGCTTAACGCTTAACATGCTTAACGTTTTCTAAGTACAAATCGTTTCTTCGCAGTAACGTTTTTACGATCTAAAAATTGCCCTTGCGCAAGCTACTTATGAATTTTATTTCGAGATATAACATAGATACACACACTCTTGCGAGCTGCACAAGATTTGCCTTGGAGCCATTTGAAAAAAGTATAACTTTGTATCCCGAACATTTTTATTTGATAATTATGATCAGACTTTATGATTATTTATTGTATGTCACGATACTTTATTACACATAGTAATCTAGGGATTGATGAAAATATTTCTAGCCAGACATACGTATCCACATAGATATCGGGAAATTTACGCTAAAATTTTAACTATTAACAATAAATTATGCTTTAATATTACACATATCAGACGAATGCATTCTGAGCGGGTTGTGTTAACATTTTATTGCGATGTATGCCATTGCTCATTGCTAACACTTATTGCACTTGTGGTCCATATTTCTGTTGTATTGTTGATACTTGATGAAAATTATTTACATCCGTTGTTGTCGGAGGTGAACTGTTAATACTTTGTACTATTAGATTCAGACATTCCAGACTAGAACCATTTAGCGATGGAGATGGGCTACTGTAATCTGGAAAAGAGCAATTTTCGGTTCTTTAATCAACCATCATTGAATTTATGGGGAGTTTATAACAAATATTCAAAAATAAAATGTGAAAAATTGACAAAGAAATTAATGTTTTCGTTGCAATAAAAAAAAATTATTTATTTATTAAAACCCTTTAATGTTCGGTAAAATTTTATTATTTCAATATTCAATTATTCAAAGAAATCAAATTAAATATTCGTGTCATAGTTTACCAAGAATTGAATTTTGACCATTTTTCAAAAAATCGTTTCTTCATGTACGCGCAAATTGCTCACAAAGATCAATACCCGCATGAGTGCTGCTCATAATCCAGAGGGTTCAAAATTGGAGAGGACATCAATGCCTAAACATGCTTAGAATAAAAGATATCCCGCCCCCCTCTGAAGAGCTAATTTATCACCATCGGATTGGCGCACAGAACGAGTTACCATTTCTGCGTTCAACACGATTGACAGGGGCAGTTCCTCGTTAGGAATTCAAGTTACCTTAAATATCTAGGATGTGAGGACGAGATATAGTAACCCTTCCTAGCTGACTGAGGTTCTGCAGATACGTTAACTTCTGAATATAGAACAAAATCATGGCTTCTTTTGCTGGTCAACATTTAATGCATTATTACTACTGGACCTTGTATTTTTTTGATTTGAATTAGGGAAGACTTTTTTGCTGGCGAAGCACATTTTACTATCAAAGAATTCGCATTGTTAATAAACTTAATATTTTTATCGATTTTCATACTAATTTTTCCAGGACAAAGGCAATTTTTCGATTCACTTTTCAAGAAAAAATCCTTTGAAATACATTTCCAAGTCGGTTTTTCACTTCTCTAACATTTCTACTTTTTTATCTTTTAATATATCGATCTGAAAAGGTAGTAATCGGACGGTGCAAAATCTAGTGAATAGTGTGGATGCGGTTAAAGTTTCAATCCAAGCTCCATTATTTATTCCTGTGTTATTTTTGTAGCGTGAAACCTCATGCTATTGAATTGAAGGATTGTTTTTTTGTTTCTGTTATTGACTGAAACATCGTTTTTTTAATTGGCTCTTGTTCCATTCGCTCGAGTTGTTCACAATGCATGCGTCTCTAGGTCGGTCTTATCAGGCTGGAGCAATTCTAAGTGTATAATTCCAGAAAAATTCCACTAGACAGAAACAACGATCTTCTTTATTGTTTGTGATGGTTGAGGTGTCTGTTCCAGAAAAAAACATCCCATTGTCTATTTCATACATGATTATAGTAAAGCACTGACTTCTAAACCTAATTTAAAATTCGTCGTAAATGGATCGGCTTCATTGCGTCACAAAATAGACGCTTAGGGACGCTGTTTTTCGAACTCGTACTCAAATTTCCAAGTTCCTTGCCTGTGCAATTTTCCTAAACGATGAAGATTATTCTTAAATATAGACTATGAACAGCCGGTCTTCAATGATAGTTCCTCAATCGTTTGACGTGCGCCTGAAATCTCAATCGCCTTCAGAATGTCATCATCTTCCATCCATCATCAATTTTATAATTTTCTTTCCCCTTAACATTTACGGTCAGTCTATCTTCTTCCAATGTTGGCCTCTGGTTTGACTATCCCACTCGTAACAAGGCTAGTGAGCAAGGATACTTCTTATAGCGACTTTATTGGCCGAGCAGCATACTTAGAACATTGAGATCTCCACTGATCATCCGACCATGTTTATGTATTTTATTTTATTCGACACATTTTTCAACTTGTAGCATTCCTTAAAAGATACACAATAGACGACTGGCATTGAAGCATACTTATTGCCATCATGCAAAAGGACTGCTTTCAAACTTCATTTTGATGAGTCTATTAACGATTTCCCCGTTCACGTCAGTTTCGATGTTAATCATTTTCAGCAAGCTGTTTTCGCAATACACTAGATCACGATATTGAGCGAAATATAGCACAAAGTGTCTTTCTCTGTTGCAATACCATGAAAATGAAATGCCTGGAGCAAGTATATTCTCTTCCTATAGTCTTAACTCGAGGACCTAAGCTGAATCTTTTGGAAAGTCTAGATCCCTCGTTAAGTCATTAAGTTCTGATTGCGAAAATAGTAGTGTTTCACTTATACTTGGCTCAAATTCGGAATCAGGTTGAGATACCGCTTTGACATCACTGTCACCGTCTTCAGCTTACAATGATTTCAAATTTGGTGTTACTGATTGTAATGGTTGATATGCCAAGTATTCTCTGTATTTGAATTTTAGCCTGTAATCTTGAAGTAGCAAATACAACAGTCTTGAGTGTAAGTCTGAAGTTCTAAGTTATATTCAACTGATTATTTATGAAAGTTTATTTATTTTGGCCTACTGCGATCATTCAGCGTGTTTCTCGTGATTGAAATAAAATATTAATTAACAAGGATTTTATTAATTAACAATAACAAGGAAGATTCCGGGAATTCGCGCAAAAAAAATCCCATAGCTAATAACTCAAAATTCTGACGCGATGGAATTTTTAAATATATTTTTTGTTTTTATATCCAATTTTATACCAATATGTATCCAAATCATTCATCAAAACCGAAACGGGAGAACCATTGCAGCGTAATTGGAAGAAAAGTAAATGAAAAAATACAAAAATTGTTTCTGATAATAATCTAATAAGGCAGGCCAACATGGCTCTCTGTGTGTTTTGTGCAGGGGAACCGGATGACGCCTGTCACACATTCTTCTACTGCAAAAGGTGGAGCCAGCAGCGAGGGGTCCTACTCAGCGAAATCGGAGAGCTCTGTCCGGAAACTATCGTCGGAGTAATGCTGAAAACAGTTGACAATTGGAATCGCGTGGCGCAATATGCGCGGGCAGTGCTTATATTAAAAAAAGCTTTATTGAAGCGCTGAGAGGCATCGGGGATGGATGGATCTCTTTTGTAGCACTTCCTTCCTCTCCCGTCCTTCCCGTTAGAGAAGAGATACCCATAATGCGAAGGTGCCTCTAGGTGTAGGAACACGAGGCCTAGCCCGAAGTAATGTGTCAAACGGTTCCAGGCTAGGTTCTCAGGTTGACAGGGGAGGTGTTTAGTGGGTAGTCCACAAGCATTTTGCGTCTGGGAGTCCCACACTCAGGGCGTCAATAGCCTTCACCTCCCAAACACAAAAAAAACATGGCTCTCCAATTTTCCACAGTTTCTCCAACATGACCTAAAATTTCATTAATGAAATTCCAGAACAATTTACGTTCGTCATTCTCTAGAAAAGACAAAAAAGGAATCGACGAACTACGCAAAACTATTGCGATAACCAATCAAGGAAGGACTCATTTCGTTGAAGGTTGCATCTAACGTTCAAAAAGTTTTACGTGATTCATTTTGATGCAGTTAGAAAGATTCATGTTTTAATTAATCAAAAATTTGCTTCAGACATTTAGTCCTCCAAATATTGCCGGAAATATATTTTCAACTCAATCAAAATAACAATCAAATTCAATTACCTGATATCGGTGTATATCTGTCGGTATCTTTAGGGAACTGCTGCAATTTCTCTCGAAAATAGCATCCTGCATACGAACTCTGAAAATAAAACAAAAAGAACAAAATACAATTCCATAAAAGTGCAGTTCAAATTCAAAAATAGACTACAAATTAATGCATTGATAAGATGAAAGCGACATGTTCATTAATTCTCCCACTCAATTCTAATTTGTGTCACACGACAGAAATTTTTCGAATAAAAACGCTTCAGGAATTTCCGTATTAGACCACAAAGTAAATGTCACCGAGTGGTTTTCCTTTCTTTCATACACATATAATTAGCCTAGACCAGGAAGACTTTATTTTGTTGATCATAAAACAAATTGTTAAACAACGTTACAGTATCTTGAGATACCAAAAATTTATCATGAAAGTGTAATAATCCCTTGGAAATTGGATTGTTTTATTTCGGTTTGATATTGAAATTATTCCGGCATGATGTTCAGAAAGGAGCACAACACACAGCGGTGACCAATTATTGGATTCTTTCAACTATAAATAGACGATCACGATCAGAAGATGTATCGAAATTGGATAGAGTAATTGCAAGAATGCCGACTTGAATGCAAATTGCAATTGAATGTATTTTGCATTTTGCGTAATTGCATCGCGATGTCAAAAGACGACATGTAAATATTCGAAATTCGCGACTTTTCGCCGAAAGTGCATCAGCAACTACTTCGGCGAGATGTTGAACTCAATAGCGAAATACGGAGAGCAACACACATTTAGGATCCACTGGTAACTGAGGTGTTTCAGTCAATTGATACTAAGTAGCAGACTCCAGTTTGTAGTTTAAAGGAGACCTTATTTCTTTAAACCATTTAAAAATAATTGTCTGTCCTGAAACTAACCAACCCCGGATACAACCCTGACAAAGCACCCTTGTATTAAAGGAAAATTAAAATATTATATTAATGGCAACCCTCAATTCGGCTACGATATGCAATAACAATAAACAACAAAACGAACGTATTGTGATTTAATTAATGTCTTGGTCAACTATTTAAATTAATTCGAATCGAGCAAACCACACATTACATACGAACATGACTTGTTGCTGTCTTTGACTATCTATTGCTAAATTCTCAGACGAAGTTGTCTTTCATTTGATATGCAATTTATCATTGCGATGCAGTTTATCATTTATTCATGGTTTGAACGTGCTGAAGTCTTCACTCGAGGATGCAAAAGGAAGAAAACGAGGAAAATCTGATTATTTCAGTCCATAATGAATGCATTGTGAGATCTGATACGGAATCGTACTGTGTACATATGGTTTAGAAAGTGGATTAGTGGCTGAAATGAAAGGGAGAGAGTAGCTGAAAAAAAAACTGCTGCTATAAATCATATTGATTTCAGTTATGAAGGATTACTTGTGTTCGTTTAGAATTTCGAGTAACTATGCACCCCTTTAAACGGATGACAACTTAATATGCCTATAAATAATACGGGAGAAAGTAGGATTTATGTGGGGCTTTTTAAAGGATTATTGCTAATCTATGATTTGTTTTCCAAATATAACATATGATGGAAAGTAATGAAAGAAAACAAATGTACACATATTATCGTTTTGTAAGAGTTATCATCGACCAGAAACACACATTAACCACTTTTTTTTCTTTGTCATGCTCAACGATAAGTTTTTGATAACGACTTGTTTTTTTTCATTCGATGAAGTGGTATACACCGTGGATGACACTCAAACACTGAATATATCGTCGAGTCGGTCCATGTCAGTTTGAATTTGCAGAAATATTAGCGTAGGTCCTGATCAGTAATGAATTCAATCAACAAAATCACACTGTTATTCCTGTCGAATCTGTGGTGTTGGTACCATACATTTTCCTCCTAGACAACAAACGTATGATATATATGTGGTTGTTACAAGCACTAAACACACACCCCATTGTCCCCCTAAAGCCCGACGTGGCACTACTTTTTTTTTGTCGCTCTCCATCATACTACTTCAAGCTATTGCTGATGTTATCACTGCAACTATTACTACTTCTATTACTACGTCTACTACTACTACTACTACTACTAATACTTCTATTACTACGTCTACTAATACTACTGCTGCTGTAGCAACAAGTTTTTTTGTGGCAATAGACGAAAGATGACACTATGAAATACCTAGATGGCATTCCATATATATTGCAATACCCGCCAATGTTTCCTCTATCCTTGCACTTTTTCTCGAACACATAACGATGAAACGCTCGATGATTGAAGCTGCATCTTACATGCTCTTGACAACTAGCCTGGCTACTGCCAGTATAATGGAGGCCCTAAATAATAAGTGTAAAAAGTGCATTGTCTAAAGCTTGATATGATTACAGATAAGTGAATGATGTCGTAAATGTGATTTCCTGTCAAGTGAATGAAGTGAAGGTTTAGTGTTTTGTTTACTTTTCGCTTGTACTGTTGAGCGAAACGTCAAAGTTGGTAAAAAATATGTGCGGCTCTTAGCTTAAAAAGACCATAATTTCGCAAATCCGGTCCCAAGCCCGGTTGAAAAGAATAAGGAGGCGGGAGGAGGGTTGCTTAGGTATGGGCTTATTCATCGAGTTAGAAAATTCAGGTAATCTTACTTTTCGGTAATGACATTGGCACGATGGAAACTTCATTCTCTCCCGTCTGCTATAATTAGGTTAAACTTAGGGGCTACCCGCCCAGCAAAAAGAACGATCAGGCAAATCACGCTAATGCTTAACTAATGATTAGTATATGCATAGCTAAGCCTTATTCTAATGATTATACTAGTTTTGAAATGTTCCTTTAAAATATTCTGTCTTCATTGGCATTTCCATGAACTAGTCAGTTACAAGTTGTGAAAGCCACTCTCAACATGTGTCAATAGGAGTGAGTGTAGGCGCCACCAAGGATTATCAGTGTATGTGCGAATCGTACTGGGACGGTGAATCTGAAGCGTGTGATGTGCTTCTATGCTTCTATGTGATTTCTTGTTGAGTCAATCTCATTCAATGTGATAGCAATCTTCAAAATTGATCTTTTAAAACAATTAGAATCTCTTTTTTGTTACCCAAACTGATCTCTATCTGGATTTTCCACAAATGTTGTTTGGAACTACTTGAAATGATTCTTGTCTTTGGAAATGTACTTAGAAAAAAGTAATGAAGCTTATTTGCATTTTAAGTAGAAACCTGCCTCAAATACTATTCCTAGAAAGCAATATTCATGCAATTAGTCATTAGTAATAACAACATGTCATCTTTTTGTTACACCAACGAAACATATGAAACTTTAAAGGCAAACATAGATCCGGGGCAATAGCCTAAAGTATCATAAAGTTGTGCAAATATTATGGTAAACGACTTGCTTATAATTGGAAGTGGAATAGAAACTAATTCATCCTAGAACAACTGGAGATGATAATCTCGATTATCGAGACGAATTGAATTGCCCCCATTTAAGTTGGACATCACTTGAACTTTGAAGTACGATGAGTACCGGTTTCAAAGGAACCTTTACAACATAGAAAAGCGAGCCATTTCGACAAGGATGCAGCTCGTGGCAGTGTGACGATGCACATTGGGGAGGCGATTCCCAAGAGACAAATCTGCGTTAACAATGAAATTTGCAGTTTTGAAAAAAGAGTACCTCGCGCGTTCAATGAAGTAAATCAGTAAAAAATCAATTGAATGATTTGCTTTAACAATATTTTTTATCTAATCAGATTGCTCTAAAATTTTCAGGTAAATTCACCGAAAATTACGTATGGATTAACTCAATGGTTTGAGCGGAAATTTTTTGAGTGAGAATTTATTTGAAGAAATTTATTTGCAAAATTTATTTAAATTAAGCGAAATGATAAAGATTAATAACTCTAATACTACTCGCACATTTTCACGATTTTTTAATATTTAAAAGCAATCGAAGCTGACATATAATGTCAAGCTTTTAACGTTAGCATTAACGTTTATTGCGGTTTTACATAGAACTTAACAACATTTGCTACCAACACCATTCCCCCTAGAAATTTCGTGTCCTAGATATCAATTTTCAAATGATAACGTCAGTGTATAATTAGTTGAAAACATGAATGAAAAATTCCTTTTAAATAAATCTTTTGTTTCCTTTATATTCCCTGAACACATTATTAGCTTTGATTCGATTTAAACATGAATGAGGAATATATGGTCATCTTGAAACAATTACACTATCAATGCTATGCATTAACACTTCTGAGATAGGGGTTAAAACTGATGGGTTAAAATACTGGGAAAATGTTGGTTTAAAATCAAATTCAATCAATAATTGGGAGTATTAACAATAAATGCACGGGTACCCTTTGGATAGTGACAAGAAGCAGTGTATCTACGCATGTGATATATAAACTATTTTACTCTCGTTGCTGCCATTAAACTTTTTTACTGTTAATCTAGGAAAACCGCAGTAAAAAGACAACTTCCGTCGAGCCGGATTTGAACCAGCGACCTATGGATTTCAGCACACCTTCCACCTCTTCTACAGTCCACCGCTCTACCAACTGAGCTATCGACGGAGACATGTGTATTCAGTGAGCGAAGCCTAACGAGAAAAGTAAATTATGTTAACTAACCATTGCAATGGTTTGGTCAATGTTAATATTAGTCAAAGAGAAATCAATGCTAGTCAATACCAATTGAAATCAACTTGACTTAAGCTGTACATAAGATTGTCTTGGCTACTTTGTTAAGTTAAGCAAAGCAACAAAAAGGTACACCATAATAAATACATTGATAAGAAGTTCCATTTAATCCAAATTAAATGATACCATAAATTTTAATCACATTTTCAGATTTCAGCGAAAGTTTATAAATCTTTCCCACTCATAATTCTTGATGACTATGCACGCAGCAATATATGCTGACGGACGTATCGCTTTCTTGCTTGCGCCATAATTTACGTTCGTTACCTCCCCAAAATCTTAGCAAACTAAAGATACTTCCAGTCACAGAGCCATCGGTAAGATAAAAGTAAAATATTTAAACAGCATGGGAAGAATATACGCGTGCTGATACTATTCAATAGCCACAACTCAACCTTTCATCGCGTTGTTTGCAATTAAAATTTTATTATCGAATGTTAACTTGTTACGATGACAACTGTTGTCTCCTTAAATGCTACCCGAGTAGCATAGTACAAGAAAAATGATTATATTACCATCAAGATCATTTGTAGTTCTTTGATAAATGGTCGTTGTTTGGAGGACGGTCCAATGTGGGATTGGGATGATATAAAATTATTTCTAATTGAAAACCATAATATTATTATGAAGGCATAAAGTGGACTTAATGAGTTGATGTTCACACACGGATGCTATTAAGATTTTTAAGCAAATGCAAAAGATTTAATTGCTACAGGAAATGCACTTAGAAAAAGTTAGGAAAGCTTATTTGCATTTTAAGCACCAACTTGCGTTTAAAACCATTCCATGCAACCAATATTACTGCAAGCAGGCATGAATAACCATATGAAATCCTTTTGTTTCACTAACGAAACATTTGAACCTTTAAAGGTAAAAATAGATGCGTTGGAAAAGTCTAAATTTTTCAAATCAAAGTGCACGCATCAAAAACCGTCGCAACGAAGGCTTCGTAGACACCAGAGCTAATAACGCATGGATTTATGGATGGAAGGAAATAGAAAGTCAAAACATATCTTGATTTATATTGAAAGCGTCATCTGAATTTCCACTATAGATATCACTTCAGAAAATTTCTTTCATTCGGTGTCGTCTTCATGCACTTGGAAATGAATTGGGGAAAAGGAATGACTGACTACTCGTGGAAAATGAAAAATTTAAAGGGATACTTGTTGAAGAAGAAAAAAACGGTGTACAAGATTTTTGAATTTAAGTGTCACTGTCTCGTGACTTCTAACACATTTCGATGTGATTAAGATTTTAATGCTTTTTTGAAATATTTTCGAAGGATTCGAATTTTTAAATTATGGATTATGAAAGGAACGATGATTCCGGTGTATACAAATGACTTATTTGATCAATTTGTTTTTTGTTGCAAAATGTGAATCACGGGACAAGAAAAATCTGCCGAAGTTATTGGTCCTAAATACTTTAATACCTACTGTAGATATTACATTTTATGTCCATATTTATCAACCGCATAGTAGTCTAGATAAAAAAATTTGAGAACACCTTTCCTTCATGAAAATAATAATCCGAAACCAAATTTTCAAGCATTGAATTATATTCGAATTTCGTCATTTCTCTATTATCCTTCTAGTTTAGGTTTCATTATTGTTTTTATTAAATTAAAATAAGGTAAAAATTAAAATAATTAATTTATTAATAATTATTCAATTCTGAAAAATTAAAAAAAAATTTAAAAACTCAACTCATATACATATATTCCTCCCGTCCTTATATTCCATTGCAAAATTACACATTCAAGTGATTCCCCAAGCTCTCCCAAGGGCCCGTGAGCGATGATCATTAATTTATAAATCCGAAATGAGAGTCGCTATGAAGTCTGGGTAGCTTGGGTCCGCCGGGCCTTGCTTTGTGGGTCTCGAGGACGCGTTTCGGCTGCATACAGCCATCTTCAGCTCGTTCTGATGTATGCAGCCGAAACGCGTCCTCGAGACCCACAAAGCAAGGCCCGGCGGACCCAAGCTACCCAGAGTTAATTTTGGCCTGCGGCAACACCAAAACGAACTTCGCTACGAAGTTTTTGACAAACGAAAATAAGTTCCTTTAATCTTCCTCGGTATTTGGACTATTGTTCAATTTCAAGTAAAATATATTAGAGTGTAAATTATGTACAAGTATATTAGAGTATACATTTTCTCCCTTTTCACGTAGTTTATTTCTTATCTTGAATGTTCATTTCATTTTTCATTACATTTCTTAAACGTTCGTTTCAGATTAGAGTACTTTCCTCGTACAATCTTTAAAAATCGGCATGCGCATGACTTCTGGATGTTGTTTGACTTCAAATATTAGTTCATTTATTAGAAATTTGAAGTCCACTCAGTTTTCATAAATCCAAGACCAACAACATATCAAATGATATACGAAAAATCAGATCTGAGATAGTACCAATTCCTCGTTTGATTCTTATTTAATCGAGAGGACGCCGAGAACAACGACTCGTCATCGAATAATATACACTATTTCCGTAAAGAAAAATCTGGGTTCACGACGTTTTACATAAAGATATTAGTATATTAGCTTCATACAGGAAGATTCAGTGAGTCGTTTTCATGTATAGCTTCGATTGATTAACCAACAAATATGCTTACTGAGTTAATCAAGATTATTTATCATATCCTCTTTGAAGTGCATTCAATATGATAGGTTGCTACCTAAATTAACCACCAGGAACACAACCGTTGTCTGTGTGTGCACAAGTTCGGAGCTGTTCATATTATCGTCCTTGTTAATAGTATGTCAGTTTTGCAACCACCAATCTGAATCACATATATCTCAAATCACTGCATGATTCAGGAATCCCTGCATCATAGCATAGAGATCATCATGAAAACGTTTCTACCAAAGAGCGTTCAGGATGTCTGTCCATCTCACTGAGTTGAAGAGATTACGAACAGTGAGTGTCACCTGGAGAAAAGTGTATCTTTCTACATGTAATAACTCTTCGGCACACACAACAGTAGGAGTCATCGACGAACCAATATTCAAGATCATCTTCAATATGCCTTTTAACAAAATATAGTTCCTGCATCCGTTCAATATAATTCGCTTCATAATGCTACCCAACATTCAATAGGATACTATAAAGGCTCTGAGTAGACAGTCATACAGAGGGCGTCTCACGTAATTAACAAAGGCAAAAACCTTTGCGAATTATAGCTGCATACCGCAGTGTATCTGAGCAGGTGGTGCTGGTTATGACGATAGTAGGAAGACGGTGGTGGTTATGGCAATAGTGATTCGCCATAGTGCTATTTAAGGAGAGGAAGCCAGGGCTACTTACTCAGGGGACAGATAGAGAAGGAAGAGACCTTGCTTTGTTGAACAAAATGTGGATACATGAAGGGCGAGGTAGATGGACCGTCAAAATCGTTAGTGATTTGGGGCCACGGTTTTGCGGAAAAGTGGAGAGACAGATTATGACTTAACGTCACTTATTAGTGGACATGGATATTTGCAGTCTCACCTCCATAAGATGAAAAATTCATCGTTGTCTGATTGCAGGTTTTGCCCGCAGCCCCAAAATGATGTCTACAACATCTAGTTCGTATGCTGAAAATGGTGCAGGCACCGTTTTTACCTCTTCGAGTTAAGAGGCATGCTCTCTCCGGAAAGAGCCATGAGGAATATTTTGATATCTAAATACACTTGGAAGTGCGTGTTACATTACGTCCGAATAGTTCCTCCTATGAAAAGAGTATCGCGAAACGCTTGTAGGTGCAGATGAAGGGATGTCTCTCTCGCAGCAAACCCTCTCCCTTCCATCTGTTCCTAATCCTGAAAAAGGATTTCATTTAACTGAAGCCGCTGCTCAGCGAGACTATGGAGGCCCAGTCCGAAGTAGTGTGACAAAATATTGCAGGCTAGGTTCTTGCCATGACTAGTGAAGAAGAAGAATCTATTTACGTACCGGAGAGCGAAAGAAAAAATACCCCTTGACAATGTGGAAATTAGTTTTTAAGTAGGTTTTCTACGAGGTTTTCCTTAGGTTTAGTGAGTAGTCCGACAGCGTAGCCTTTGCTTTGCAACCACAAGACAAAAACAAAAGCATCACTATTTAAAAAAAATTAAAATTAAAAAAATTAATAAATTAAAATTAGAAAATTTAAAAAAATTAAAATTGAATTAAATGTGGTTTATGTCATTCTCTGGTTCTCAAGACGCCGATCTCTTTCTGAATTAATGATCCACATTGAATTCAAAGAAATTTGAGCCAATGTTTTATGTCAAATAGTTGCAATGTTTTTTTCAATTTAAAAAAATTAAAAAATTAGAGTAAGTATATATATACTATATACAATGAAAGCTAGAAATGCGATGTTATTTTAAAAATTTATATTTAATTTAATTGTATTTTAAAAATTTATAAATTTAATTATTATTATCGATTACATTTATATAATAATTGGATTCGTTAAAAGTAGGAAAAACGCAATAAGTACATGATGTAATCATTGTTAGATCTTATCTTTTTTAATCACTTTGATATAACTTTCATAGTTTTTGAGAATAATTTTTCCGTAATAATTGTCTGCTGTTTGTGCGAGAAGTTAAATACTTTCGTATCGACTCTGCGCCCTGTGGCCCATCTCATTGTAACCTTCTAAACACATCTGCTCCACATATGTTATCTTTAACGAACGGAAAAATCTCTGTGTATGATTACAATTAACTTCGTAAGATCCTCTTTGCAGAACATACGTAGATATATTGTGCAACATACACTTTCTAGTTGATCCGTACAACATGAAAATAATTGCACTTACTTTCATGCGTAATGTCAAACATCATTTTGCCTTTCCTTTCCCAACCACAGCATATATGAATGTGGCAGATCATAATGATCCTCATGATCTTCAAGATCCGCTTCATGGTGGACAAAATTTGCTTTATCATCATTTTGATCTTCTTGTCGTTCTTGTAAGACCATGTGAAGATCGCGGATAATTTATGAGCTGCGGGTGAATTGTTGCATGTGCACCGTGTAAAACTATTGCGATTTAATGTTTAAATGTTTGTACCATCTCCTAAATTCTAATCTAAGAATGCGGCGAGAATTTTTCTGCTTTTTTTCAGTACGGTAGGTCTTCTAAACTATACGTATTGTGATTTATGGACGGTGAGCATTTTTAACGCTGAATAAATTGCTAACTAACTAAATCATCCGTTCGCTTCTGGAGCGAAATATGCTTTCCTCAAAAGATAGCAACCGAGAAAGAGCAGGAACATAAAGTTGAAGGCTTGAAAACTTCTAAAGGATTCTTTTCAACTATCAACCCCTTAAAAGATGCCACCGCGTCATCATCGTCATCATCGCGACTAGGACATGCTTTGTGAAAATGTAAAACACAATTTGAGAAAACACTTTTATTTTAATGCAAACATATGAGTGATATTAATGATATGCTTTATGAATGTGACTAAAGTGAATGGATACCATTAGTGTTGAGATCAAAGGCGGTAGTCGGCCGGAGTGCTGGAGGCATAGGAAAACATCTGAATACTATTAATACTATTTGATTTTTTCCTTGTTTGATACAGTTGCACTGTTAGGGACTAATTAACCAAACACGCTATGAATTATTTCCTTCGACCCATATATACGAACAGAAAATGTCTAAGAGCATTTTGAGATATTGTGTCCACAGACTCATAACATGTTCTGAATCGAATTAGAAGAATGGGCTCGCTATAATGGTTTTCATGCATGTATTCCTTAATTCAGTTTTTAATAAACTCTAATGCTTAACTAGACATTTATCTTTACCTTGTTTATCTATTTAGTCTTAATATTGAATTCAACACTACAAATAGAATATTTTTCGAAAATATTTCTGAAATTCCTGATCCCATCGTATCGCATCTCTTGAAACTAAAATTAGCTAACACATACGTGTGACTTCTGATTTCTGTGTGGTCGACCGTATCATGCCTTTCCCCGAATAACATAACATCTACGTGCCTATGGATTTCCTAGGGCAACATATATCTGAAACTCAATGACTAAAAGATCTTGCTAATCTATCAAACATTCAAACTGACAAATCATCCAACGAAGTCATGATCCAAAATATCTTTAACCACTGTCACATTAGATACTTAGTTTATTTTTCCATACGCAACAGGGAAAATAAAATTTTCATACCGGAGATGATTGTAACATCATATCGCTGTTGAAATTTCCTTTGCAGTTAGCGAAATTCATGATTTTTTTATATTTTTATTATATTTGCTTTAGAAGTTTCTTATAACAAGAGAGTCATTATTATCTCTTCCAATTTTTCGATATTCCTTTGTCATCACTTCATAGATACTCATTAAATTTCACAGTCACAATTTTGTTATCAACAAATTTGAGAACAATTTTATGATCCCACAACTCCACTACAGACCGTCCTAAAAAAGATGTATCCAACTAGAATATTAAGCATTCTGACACTGGTTGACAGCATAACATATTAACATTGCCATAATTATTAATGTGCAATATGACGATTGGTTCACTATTAATACGACATAATACTTTCAAAAGTACACAAGTGGAGGTGTAAGGCGTTTCGAAATGCTACAAATGGGAGAAGTTAAAGAGGAAATGCTAACATATTTACGTAGAAATATCGTAATTTTTATCGTATTTGCATCATTAATAAATTAAATCGTGTCTTCTCGAAAAAAAAAGTTGTCGACTTCCTGCTGCTTTTCTTGAATCAATTCAAACTTATACATTGAAGCACATAATTACATTGAAGCACATATACATTTATTACATATTTATTTAGTGCTCATTTAGGACACTTATAAGTAAAAAGTCCATTCACTAATATGTGCACATAACATATCAAGGATGCTCATAGGACCAGCTCGATTTCAAAGTACGTTTTATACCATTAGCAAAAGGACAGAAGCAAAAATTACTGCCAACAGAAAAAAAACTTTTAACTTTTATTAACTTTTAATAAGTTAATAGGACTTTTAACAAATTTGGAAAAATGTCTTCCGAAAAGAAAAAAGTCAATGTAGAGCGATGTCATCTACATTTTAAATTATATTCATCCCTACAAGCTAATGCAATGATTACAACCAAACCAGCTAGTTTCATCAGAATATAATCATACATTTTATTCATAAGAAAAATGTGATTTTTTTGTGAACTTAAGAATTATTGTTTTTAGTGTTGGGAGATGAAGGCTGTTTACGCCCTGAGTATCGGAATACTGACTAAATAACTCCCCTGTCATACCGAGAACTTTGCCTGGAACTGTTTGTCACATTACTTCGGACGAGGCCTCGTTAATCATCGCCTAGCGGCGCCTTCTGTTTAAGGCAAAATCCCTTTTTTGGAACGGATGGATGGAAAGGAACAGGATTGCTGTTAGAGAGATCCCCCTTCCATCTGCGCCGCCAAGCGATCCATGATGCTCTTCTTTATAAGAAGAACTGTCCGGTAATAATGCGACACGCATTTCCAATTGTCTTTCGATTGCATCATTTTTCCCGTTACGCTTTCTGGAAGGAGCACGCCTATTTTCTACGAGAGATGCGAACGAAGTCTTGTCCATCTTGCACACGTGAAGAACGTGTGCCAGGCGTCATCTATTATCCCCGGGCAGAACAAGCAAGCTGGGGACGGTGACTTTCTCTTCTCATACAGTTAAGATGGAAAATAACCGTGACTACTGAGTAGTTGCGTCAGCTAATAGTCAGTCTCACCATGCATTCTATAGAACCATGGCCCCATGTCACTGATAAGCCGTGCGGTCCACTAGCCTCGCGTTTCGCAAACCCATGATTGCTACCACAAAGTACATACGATGTCGTTCTTCTGCAAGACCTATAATAGGGACCACCTTCGCTATAACCAACACCCCATGTTCAGAGTCGCTATCCGCAGAACTCCTTATCTCTGCACCGATGCCAGACGTCCTCGGTGCGAGCCCCAGACTTCGGAGCCGTACTGAAAAATTATACTAAATACTAAATACTTAAACTAAATACTTAAACTTTATACTTAAACTAAATTTTAATAACATTAGTAATATAATTGTTAATATTGTTAATAAACAATACGACAGCAATCCCTCTTATTGCCGTTCATCCCTCCTGTAAGAGGGATTTCTTTAACCTGAAGGCATTGCTAGGCGAAAACAAACAGGCCTAGTCCGAAGTAATGTGACAAACAGTCACAGTCTAGGATTTTGGTGTCACAAGCGAAGTGTTAAGTAAGTAGTCTGGTTGCCACTGGGAGTACAACACTCAGGACGTAAATAGCCTTCGCCTCCAAACCCCAAAAAAATGTATATAAATTATGCTTGCGTGTAAACAAGAGAAATGAAATATGCGGGAAACATGAGCAATACTAAAATTAACAAAAAGAAACTTTTGAATTGAATAAAACTCTAAGGATATAGCAAAATAACAACCCACTGAAACGCATGCACATTTAGTGATGATGTGGGAAATATCAAAAAAATCAAATAACAATATCAAAACTAATTTATTTTTCAATAATTTTTCTTCAATGGTTCCAAGGATATTATGCAGAGTGTGATAGAACGGAATACGAATAGTATTTCTATTGATTTTGCAAAAAAGGAGTATTTCGTTTGGACTTTATGTTATCATTCAACCGATGGTCAAGGATGTTGATCTTGATTATATTGGTACGATTTTTTTACAGGATTTCTGGCGGAGATGAAAGCAGTCCGTCAAAACTTGGTTCTGATCATGGAGATGGTGCTTGACACATTGTTTCAACGCGTCTGTGGAGACCATGGAATTAGGTTTTGAAGACCGGTGTCCACGTAAAACACGCCGACTTCATGTAGAAATTGAGTGCCTGGACAGTAGTGGTGGTTATAAAGCGCGAGTACCACGTAAAAATTGCAAATCTCAAAAACAAACTAAAAGAAGCGACTCATTATTAGCAAAAGAGCATTACAACAAGGATCCAACATTTTGAGATACAGAACTGTTGAAGATAGATGAAAGTAAATTGAACGTATTTTATTCGGATGCCTCGAAGCGAATATAGAGGAATTCTTGCAAAGAACTTCAATAACAAAACCCTGGCAGAGTAAACATTGGCGTGGTGGAGTTTTGGTGTTAGGGTGCATGACATCGTCAGCGGTTGAGAAACTTGTTTTTATCGACGACATCATGGATTTGAATATTTATTGGAATATCCTGAGAGATGCCATGAAAATTAGCTGCAATATTTTTGATCTTAGTAGCAGTTAGGACTTTGGACAAGATGACGATTCCAAATAAACGGCTAATTATGTGCATCAATGGATCGCGGATAATGTTCCGCACATACTCAATATGCCCCCACAACTACCAGACATCAACCCCATCGAACATCTCTGCTATGACCTGGGAAAAGTGATTCGGATCCCATCGGAAACAAGACGCACCTTAAAGAAATTTTACATATGGAATGCGAAAAAAACGTCCACTGGTAACATGAGAAAGTTGGTTCCCTCGATGCCTAATCGTCTGAATGCCTTTATTAATGCCAAGGCTCGTCACACTATTTACTAAATGAAATACAATTACCAAGGTAAACTCTCTTCACGATTTCTTTTTTGCATTAAATTGTTTCATGAAGTTCTTACTAATTTGTTTTTGTTTAAGATATAAATGTTCTTTGGTTGGTTTAATTGTTTATTTAAAAATTTTATGAGCTAATGAATAAATTTAGTTACAAAAATTAAGTTGTTTAGTGTAACGAAGGGAACAATTGTGTCATATTTTTGATTTATATCTAAACGTCGAATAGGTATTTTTCGCCACTGTAGTTTTAATATGGGAAAACTCTTTGTTATGTGTTTATGTAACAATATGTAACGTTAAATTTAATTGACTGCATGCCCACGTATGTTTGAAAGTTAATTATAATATAAGATGCGAAGAATATCTTGCAACCTTCTCAGGTAATTATCTTCAATAATAATTGAATGAACCGATAAGAATAAATCCAATCGGTTCATTATTACGCTTATTTATCAATACACATTCCAATACATCCATAAGCAAGTTACTCCGCATATTAAATGTTGGCGAAACATGCTTTTTAATTGATAACCTTGAACACGTTAAGAAAGTTAAAATTTTATTGTGCAAAAAAACATATGAATATGTAATAGATTTTTTAACGTACTCAAACTAAACAAAGAGAAGCTCACACTCTCCACGCATGTAAAATATTTCCGTCGAGCCGGATTTGAACCAGCGACCTATGGATTTCAGCTTCAATTCACTTCTACAGTCCACCGCTCTACCAACTGAGCTATCGACGGCGATGTGTGTTGTGTGTCAATGCGCTTTTGTAATCGCAACGAGTGATCAAAATTATTCTCATTTTTTACGGTATGTGTTAATGCATCCATAGTAAAAAAAAACTGAGACAACACAAATGAAGTGGGAATTGCAACAATTTATCTCAGATGAAGAAAGTATCCGACAAATTGAATGTAAAACGAAACAAGAGTTGTGAATTATAGTTTCAATAACTTTTATTTGAGATTAGTGTTTGTTTCATTAAAGATTATTATAAAAGATATAGAGAATTTGTTGAAAGAAGTTCTTGCTCATATAAATCACTTTTATTAGATTATGGAATCGGGAAATTTAACTTAACTTGCTTAACTTCAATTAAGGGGGGAATACACGTATGATTTAAAAAAATGTTAATATCAGATCGATTTAGAAAACATACTATTTATTCAGAAAATTTTGAATAGGAAATCCTTTAAGTACATGTTTCAAAGCACTTGGAAACATTCTCTTAATGGTTCTTCAACACACAATGGCGGCGATGCGTGCGAATGAAAAAAATTCCTCACAAATGCCTCGTACAACTAGACGCCTTTCTCGGAAAACTTGCACCATTCCGAGAAAAAAATATGTTAATAGGTCAACCATTAGTATATATAAAAAATAAAATCTTGACGTGAATTTTAGATTAATCAAAATAATCGTGTTTTATAATAGTCTAATAGTATAATAGTCGTTTGTATTATAAGTCTGATGTTACTTATAAATCTTAGCCGGATCAGTTCAAAATTTTTTGAGATATTATTTACTAGTTTGAGAAAAACGCTTTGAGTGTTTGCCGTAGTAGAAATCATTGATTATTACTCGTTAGTCAGCAGTTATTATTTTCCGGTTTCTATATTTCCTTAGAATTTAAGATTTATAAGAATATGTAAGGGATAGGTGGCAGGTGGGCTTTGTCGGCTGGAAAACGCCACGTTGTTTATAATTGGCTATATCTCAAAAACTAATACAAATAACTCTTCAAATTCTGTGTTGCTTGGGTCCGCCGGGCCTTGCTTGATTGGTTTCGAGGACGCGTTTTCCTTTATCTTCAGCTCGAAGCCGAACAGTATACAGCCGAAACGCGTCCTCGAAACCAATAAAACAAGGCCCGGCGGAACCAAGCAACACAAACATTACTTTGCAACTAGGTACGGCTACTGCTACACAAACTCCACTTAATTCGATTCAATTGATTTTGATAAAAATATAAGTGTATTCAAAATATTTTCCTCCTAAGCCATATATAAGGATGTCGTGATAATTTTCATATCGCCAACATCGTGAGGATGAGTTGGAATTGCCAGCATTGCTCATTTCAAAGCACTCATTCTATACCCAGCTCCTAACAATCAATGTTAAGCAATCAGACCATAACAACTTTGAAAACCTAATTCCTTGAAAACCTGGTTCCCACTTCCTGGTCATACTTGCAGTATTTTCTCCTTTCGGCGGTATAATAAAGCGTTCAAAAAATCTCAATGTCAATCCATGATTAATTTCATGACAAAATATGTTTCGTTTAACGTCACTGAGACGATTCAAGGAACATGTGTTTTTTTTATTTATTTTAACGACAGATTTCTTCCTCTTAAGTAATTATAAATGATGTATCGAGATTTTCGAGCTAAAGATCCTCACGGAATTGATCACTGGACATGAAATATCTAATTCCTATTCAAAGAAAATGAAAATTTAATTCCCTTTTGAAAAAAAGGAAAAAGGCCTTACACCCACATGAATATTGCAAACACAAGCACAAGTGCAAACTGGATGCTTTATTATCGATTACACAATTATATCTTACTTATGAATAATGAAATACTGTGAGAATAAAAATGCATTAAGAACATTTTATTTGTTTGTTTGATTTTTAATTATTTTAGTTTTTAAATAAGGTTCCGCAACAGTTTTACTTTAGAAGTGATTTTGCGTTATCCTACGAAGAAAAAGCTCTGTGAAGGAAACGATAAATTCCTTTTCTTATCATCCCAAAAATTGACGTCACATAAATTAACTTGAAATTTAAAAAAAACTGACTCGCAAATCAGGCTTGCGTTACTTACTGAGTAAACAAATAACCAATTGAATAAATAAAAAAATCAATTTATAACTAAAGTCTTACTGAAATTTTTACTTCAGATGCGTTAGATTTTCATTTAATTTTTCGTGCTTATCCAAAAAGCAATAAATAGTTGTTAGGATACTAATAGCGAACAATGATCTCTTGCCAAATATTTGTTTAAATAACAAACAATTATTAATATACGAAAACTATCAATTAAGGTGCCGACTTTATGAAGCGAATATTCAAAGCATGATAAAGAAAAATATTGAAATCCTTCGAGTATCGCAGTATTGGTGTTATGCCAGGAAAGGGTCGATTTATCTTGGATCCAAATTAAATTAGTTCATGAAGGCGTAAAACGTTTGAAGTAATTTTTTGTATTTTGAAAAAAAGAGTTTAACATTTTATCATTTTCTAAGCAATTTAAAGGATAATTGAGATCATACTAACAAATCAAAGGCTATGTATAAATGAAAAACAACTCTGAGTGAACTCGAAAAACGAAAACAAATTAATTTTTTGCTCAGCACAATGCCCATCACCTTTCTTTACTCGTTCAGAAAATATA
Organism: Stratiomys singularior; assembly: GCA_954870665.1. Lineage (NCBI taxonomy): Eukaryota > Metazoa > Arthropoda > Insecta > Diptera > Stratiomyidae > Stratiomys > Stratiomys singularior. The sequence goes on from OX940877.1 coordinate 8,616,857, forward strand.
CATAGCTTACAGCAAATGTCTCATTACACTTAAAGAACATGCTAATCTTTCGTACACATTTAATATTTGTCTGTTGGTTTCATTTTGGCTTTCTTCCATCAAAAGCAACAAAGAAGTCAAGTCTTATAAAGTACGTACACAAGAAGACGACAAGGAGTTTAAGGAAGAAGGTATTTTCAGAAGTATAGCAAGAAGTCAAGATGTCTATGGTTGATAGTGAGATATGCATTTTTGAGATCTCTATAAATAGAACTCAAGATAAGATTCATTGAAACAATTTGAATTAATTCTAATGGAAAATTGTGTTTTCCATGGCTAAATAAAGACCATTAAGCGAATGAATTTTTCCGATTTTTATGAAATTTTATTTATAAATATTTTATCGCTCAGAACAACTTGATATAATTTCCCTGTATCGTCGAAGCACTTGTTTGAGTCAGATAAAAAAACTTTGTCAAACATATGTTCGTTGATTAAAAATAAAATCAAAATAACATTCCGTACTGCTTGTTACACTTCCCTTTCGGACAGAAAACATTCGAGTTTTGTGTTGCCTCTGATGTTGTCTTTTATTCGTTTTTGTTTAAGATTCCTGGACACTTTTCAACTCAGTGCGAATATTTTGCACTGCCAGATGGTCCCGTGCGATTTGCATTTGGGACATGCACCCGGTAAATATTATTCGTATAAATCATTTTAAGGAAACATCAGTGTAACGGCCACAACAGCCTTTTGATTTATATTAAACATTAAAAAGCATTTAACTAAACTGTATTTTGTTTTACTTCGCATTTAACATGCACTCAGAAATTAGCAAGTTAAGTCTGCGTGATAGTTGAATAAAGTTATTTATTTTATTTTTATGACCGGCAAACCTCATTCTTATCCTTTCGATAAGATTTTAAATACAAACAATTTCCTTGCAAATGATAGACAACCATAATATATTCCTACATCTTGTTATCAACAAGATACATGTAAATTGCTCCATAGTAAGTTTAAGTAAAACTTAAATACGAAATAAAATTGGACTAAATGAAATTCAGTAATTATATGAGGTAAGAAATTATAAATTATCACTTACCAAGTAATCCTGCCCTTTTGTCCTTGAACTGAAGCTGTCTGCAATACTACTGCCAGAATTTCTTGACGGGGATGACTCCTGAATGATTAAAAAATATTTAATAAGTAAACAAAAAATTTGAAACAATATAAATAAGGAGAACCTGAAGCATATCCTCTAAACTTTCAATATATTCTATTGCATTCCTTAAAATTTCCACTTTTGGAAGTCTCTGATTGGGGTTGGAACTTGATCTTCGCTTTAACAGTTCGAATGCTTCATTAACCTGTAAAACATAAAAAAAATAAACACTTATTTATTCGTAGTCTTGACTATACCCCTTGACTATACTTGACTATACTCAAACACTCCTTTTATCTATTTATTAGCCACAAAAAAAGAGATAAAAACCATAACAAATTTACTTTTAACATAAATAAAAAACATTCGATAGACTTCATTGCAGGTGCTGATGGAAAATGCACTGTACAAGAAAGGAAGATTCAAAAGATTAATTGAATGCTTTACAGTGTGACCGAGTACCATTCCATTCGAGGATTTTCTATTTACAAATTTTTTAATTTGGCATGAAATACAAAATAAGCACATTAGTTTTGAACATAGCAAATTTAGAAATACTTCCGTTCCATCTAATCCCTTTTAGAAATACTTCTGTTCAATGGGGGGGATCGTCTTCCGAACCCTATCACTGGAGAAAGCAGCATTATCAAATTGCTGCCCGCCTAACGCCTCTTTCAATGGACCAAACATAGGATGGTCATATAGTCACACATCTAGAGTGTAAGGAGTTTTTCCCGAAGTTTTCTTTTGAAATTGGTCAAGTTGAAAACAAGTGAAGGCTGGCGTGTGTGGTTCAGCATTGTTATGCAGGAAAATACCATTCTAAGTGAATATTTTTCCGTTTTATGTAAGGATAAGCTGGCTCAACGTCGTTTAACATCTGACAGTAGTAGAAATTTTCACATACATTCATCGTACGTCGATCTTACAGAATAGAAAGTCTTCGAGTCCCAAATCATCGTACTCATCAACTTTCCAGCACAATGTTAAGTTTTGGCATTGCTCGGTGCTGTCTCTCCGACGTCGACTTCATGATTACTGGGATATAGTGATGGGTTCAACCTCTTTCCTTCCAAAAGAAGCTTCTGTTTCGTCTTCATATTCTTCTTTCAAAAGTAGATGACGGAGTTCTTTTCGTATATTCCTTTGCGCATCGTTGAGCAAACATAGAATCTCCCTTGACGATATATGTATCTGTATTCAAGGAATTTCAATACATTGCAAGTTAAGACCCAATGCATGCCTTGCTTGCTTCGATTGTTTTGCCTATTCTTATGATACATGATCCAGTGAGAAAGCATGCAAAATAAACAAGCCTCTTATTTGGTCAACTCTTAATTCGAAGCCCTGCATTGCGCGCCTTAACAGCTTCGCTTTTCAAAATAAACCTTAAATTGAACTTGAATCCGCATTGAAAACTTGTTAAGATCACCTAAATTTGGTTCGTTTGGTTGAAATTTGTAGTTTTATTAAACTTTTTTGATAAATTAAATGCAAGTATAAGAAATAAAAACAACGTCCTTCCGTCGTTTTAAAACGTTTTTACAGAAACTGGTATCACGTACCGATATCAAATAAGCAAAGCAAGATATGACAGCAAAACTCCTGTCGGACATTCATTTTTATTCAAATTAATGAAGCTATTTCCTCAACAGTCAAGAGACAGTCGCCCTTTTTAAATCCGGTCATTAATTGTTGGATAGCGTAACTACTTAAAAGTGCGAGTTGAAAAAGTCAGTCCAGAGGAGCATCAAAAAGAAAGAGGTACGAGTAGCCCATATAGCAAATAAAGTGAGCTTTAGAAGATCGAGAGCTTAGAAATTAAACAATGTAGTGTGTAGCAAATACTAGTTATCTTTGTATGTATGTAGTTGTACTAATGTATGTAAATACCAGTTATATTTATAAAATAGGTAAACGATCAAAACTCAACTTCAGTCAATTTCTAAATGCGCACAAATAGTCAATCATATAACAAACAGCTTGCTAAAAAAAACTTTTGATACCTCGAATAAAATATAAAAAATTGATGCTTCGAACTTTCGAATTTTAATCTATGTCGCATTGCTTACTAGGGAAAAAAATATGAAATAACAATTTAAAATGCTTCTAAAGTACAGTTCAATCTTTTCATAAGGATATTTTTACTGGAAACATGGCGTCACCCTGATTAACGCAAGTTAATAACCATTAAAGGATTATATTTCGTCACGGCGTGTGCCCAAAAATCTTTCTCCATATTTTGTTCTTGGCACGCTCCTTGAACATGAAGAACATGAACTTGAACTCCTTGAAAAATCAATCAATCAACGAATCTTTATACATATAGTAATCGATATTGGAATATAGAATCATAATCAATGCCACGGCAGTCCGAATCGAGCCTTGGGTTGAAGAAAACCAACCGTATAATCGTCCTGGTCTCGAGGTAACTTAACTCGATGGCTAGAAGAGGTCGAAACGTTTCTTTGATTAACAATCGACCATGCCTCAAGGATACAGAAAATAAGTAAAGAAAAATAATTCTTTCTTCGACTTTAGAGCTCTGCCTGGTCTTATCATAATTGGTTTGGACACGCTTTGCGGTCTTTGGCAGCCTCTCAGATTGTTCTGAAAGATTAACAGTAGCAAGATTAGTTTCACCATGTACACATATTAAAAACAAATAAAAGTAGTACGGATGCATTGAAAAATTCTTCGGGTCACGAAAATGTTCACTGCGAATATAATATGGCAGTCCTTTCCGATTTGTTTGGTTATTTGTCTCTGGTTCGGCACCTTCCTATATTTTTACAAGTGTATTGAGCACTTAGTTAGTTACATTTTGTTCACTTATTATTTGTTAGACATTTTTCCTTTAAAAAAAAACGCTTTTGAGAGAAGGGAAATTTTTTTATTTAATGAAAACGATCAGTTTCCCTTGATTTCTACTATTATTTGTTATTTTCACAAATCCGAATTTCGCCTGCTACTTGTCGGCTCCCTCTGTGTGCGATCGAGCTTCTTTTTTTTTCATTTTTCTTTTTTGGAGCTTGGAGACATATGGAACTTGGATTGGAATTGGTGGGATAAGACGTTGGCAGATTATTTCCAAGAAAAATTTCTTTCATAGATGTGGATGATTCTCATACCGCCACGAACTAAAATTAGTCCGAACTCTTATCAGTTAAAGTAAAATGCGGTAAGACAATGAGTGAGTCTGCACAATGAGCAAATATTCCGTATCCTGCGAGCACTTAAAGGAACTAGAAAGCATAACGGAATCTCACGAAGATGATCTGTTTTTGCAGTCATGGCAGAATAGAAATGGTGATCCAAAAGCACCGTGGTCATCTAAATACAATTCAAAATAAAGGATATTACATATTGGACCATTATTTCAAAAAGACATAAAAGATACTTCTTACACTTCAAACGAATTTAACATTCAAAATCCTCACCGAAATTCACCAGACTTTCTGAACAAATTTATCAAATTATTTTGTCTTCTAAACATTTCGTTCTTTTTTCCTTTTTGTACATACCTCCAAACAGATCCTGTCAACTTTCATTGATCCCATATAAATTGTTAAATTTTAATGCATTCATTCCAGTTAAATATTTTTATGGCAAGCTAGCTTTACATTGCTTTATATTTTGACTCGTGGCATTTTTTGATCGAATGGAATTTATACTCGGAACACTTTTTCCAACGGAATAAATGTCAAAATAAAAATAAAAATCTATAAAAATAAATCTCTGTAATGTTGAATCGTTTTCTTGACTATATGTTAAACATAGCCGACGAATATAAATTGCATGTCAAAACTGTTGATTTTTTTTTTAGATTTGCTTTTTTGCGTTTTTCATGCAGATATTTTATAACACTCATAAATATTTACATACACATATATGCAGACAAATTCTCACTTTGACTTAAATCGAGTGGTGAACTAAAAAACGGAGACCACCAATAAATATTAGCAGAAGATAATAGTTATAGTTTATAAATTTTATTTGTGCCCAAATGATCTTATGTCTGATTATTAATTATAAAAGCTATGAAAGAGTAATGAAAATACATAAAAAAAAATAAATAAAAATAAAACACAGACAACAAAAAATCTAATAAACACATCAGATTTTTATAGGCAGCAAATATTAAGCATAGTAAATCTGAGTTTATTTGAAACTGAAAATGTCCTCTAAGATTGATTTGAGCAGGAATTTCCAGAACGAGGTAGCGTTGCAATTCAGACGGACATTCGAATGTATGGAAGGAACAAGAAATGCATTCATCTAAACATTAAAGGATATTTTTAATATGGAAGTTTCCTCGCAATAAGATAATGAAAAAACCAAATAAAATATGGTTTTCTTTGTGTAAAAACATGTATCAATTAGTCAAACATGTACATAGCAGACAAACAGGGGCATAGTAGACAAGCAAGGACATGGGACCCAAAAATAAGCCCGTTAAAACTCGTAGTTATTTAACTCGTTTAACAAGGAAACGCTTCTCATGTGTAATTTGTTTATTTTTTGTTGCTTTTCCCACCCAAATTTGTGTCTATTCAAATTCTGTTGTTCTTTTTTTATATTATTGTATCACAAATTATTTAAGCTTTGTGATTTTTAAGTTTTGTGATTTGTATAGGTTTGAATAGGGTTTCTGTTCAATATATATTCAAAGTAGTTCATACAAGAATATGTTTATTATTTCAAGCGAAAGTTTCAAAATATTAAATTAAGAAATCAGGAAAAACCATCATTTCAAATGGAAAGTCAAATGTTTCAAATCCAAACGATAGAACCAAACTCAACAAAGAAGCATGAAAAATAAAAGCAATGTCAAGGATGTGTTAAAAATTTTCAAAAAAACCTTATTAAGTTAGAATTGATTTGGCTGAATAAGAATAAGCGCAATGGGTACAACATTTCTTCGGAGCCATGAAGCAAACTATGAATTTATTGTGTAAAAAGAGTGAGGAGGCTCCGAGGAAGCAGTAATTAATGTCAATCTACGTGTAACAATCAGATATGAGTTTATGATAACTTGTCAATGTATGAGTTCCCCTACACAAGACTTGGATCGTGCATCAGATCTTCGAGCATCTCAGATCCTGGATAGTAATAATCGTAAAAAATCCTAGCCGTATTTCTTGAAGAATCAAGTAATTAGCCACTATTATGAAGTGTAAGTCACCCATACGGAACTGAATATCGTGGCTAAATTTTAATATAAGGGTCCTTTGGCCAACATTTACCATGAATTCGCTTATTAAAAAGTTAGCAGCTGTCTTAGAATCAAATTGAATTAAATTGAACCGATTCAACAATTGGACGATTTTGACTGCGTTTCTCAATTTCTGTTTTAGTTTAAACTGCCAATTTTAAATACAATCATCAAAAGATTTAAAAACTTTTAAGAATTGAAAAGCTAAAAACCTATAATCAATTAGCAGCTAACAACCGACCTAAACATAACCTTCGGTGTCAGCACAACTTTCCTCAAAGACGGAGTAGTGATGAATGAAGCATCAAACTGAAGCATCTGCGCTGACAAGCGCAGAAACAATATGAAAAGAGCAATTGCTCGAAAAATACATTTCCTGATCCTTTTCAACTATATAATAACTAAGAATATGAAGACGTTAAAAACTAGCTCCAGTTTCGTAAAAAAGCCTCTCTGGATATGTCAGTAGAGGTCTCCGAATATAGATGTTACTCGGCGGTTCTCAATATTGGTATCGGTTGAACACAGTTGGACAGTTCGGTCCAGTGTTCTGCTTGCTGCCAGTTAACAGCAAGAAGCAGAGATAGTGGAAGGCTATTCGCATGGTTTGTGGTAAAATTATCATATAAGTTATTTATAAGCAATAGAGTTAGTGGAGTACCCAACTCGACAACTCAACAACTAGAATCAGGAGGGAGTACAAGGAAGACTACTAAAGGCCACGGTCAAACCCTTCATACGTAGCTCAGTTTAGGCTGTCAAAACGTACAAGGTATGAATTCCAAGCCTGTAATGGCAAAGGTCAATCGGGATTGTTTGCAGGTACCTTATTCTATCTGAAAATATTATTTTAATAGTGGGCTAAATAATCCCGATAGTCCTGTTGGCACTTGAACGGAAGAAAAGGCATGAAATTGAAATGCATTAGAAGTGAAATAAAGGCCATTGCTTAGGTTCGTACCCCAACCTTGCAAATATAGTAACAACGCTGATTCGGTAGTGTTTCAGTCATCACTGGCTGCCTAGCTCGATTGCTGGATAATATGGTCCAGAAACCAGTCAGAAACCACGAGTGATAAACTTTTACGTTCGCCAGCACCTCATTCAAATCAAACATCTTCATAAAATGTAAAATTTAGGGACACTAGAGTGTAGATATTGCAGACGATTCGGTCCGCACATTCTTTGTTCAGGAATGCATTGGTTTATAGAGAGCTGCACTTGTCTCTATGCCGGATCAGATTTATCCTGGCTCAAACTTGAACGAGATGGTAAGAACGGAGGATACATGATTAATCTGTTCATAGACTAAAGCGAGATAATACACGCTGCGCGGCTTGGCATGCATACGAGTAAAACCAAAAGCTTCGAAGCAAACTCTCTGAATTTGCTCAAGGCAACGTAAAACACTTGAAGTAATACACAATCGGTCCCAGGATAAATTGCATTACAAATAAGAAGCTGCTGTGATATCATGCTTCTGATGGAGCCTTTGACATATGGAAGGCAAACTTATTACCTCCAAAGCCACTTGAACAAATTGAAATAAATAAATAAATAATAATTTATACCCAGTTCTTCTGAACAATTTGGAAAAGTAAGCAAGGATCTTGCGCAATTAGTTATATATAAAAGAAAAAAAAAAGAAAACAGAAAACAAAAATATAATATGATAAGAGTGAAACGATTGTAGCAAAATCTATTTTTGGGGGAAACATAATGTTCAATTGATCACATAAATGACACAAAAAATAAACAATTAAATGAAACTCTCACTGGAAGGAAAGCTCGAAAATATGTTTGAGAGTTACTTCTAAAGAATTATTTGATATAAAATTTATGCAATTTTATCGTTTATTTTCTTTTTTATTGGACGAATGTAATTTAAAATGAAACAATTCAAATAGTTTGTTTACAATTAATAATTATAGAATAATAAACTTAAATATGATTATTGCGTGAAAGCTACAGTTGGGTATTTCCTTATTGTGTCCGAGAACTATGTCCTCATCAAGTCCGAATAATTTTTAATCAGAAGTGGGTTACACTCCATCAATTCACTTTTCCTGTTGGTAGTATTTAGTAGTAAGCCTTAATTATTAAGTATTAAGTATGTATTAAGTATTAAGCATTAAGTATCAAGTATAAAGTATTAAGTATTAAGTATGAAGTGTGAAGTATTAATTATCAAGTATTAACTATTAAGTATTAAGTATTAAGTATTAAGTATTAAGTATTAAGTATTAAGTATTAAGTATTAAGTATTAAGTATTAAGTATTAAGTATTAAGTATTAAGTATTAAGTATTAAGTATAAAGTATTAAGTATTAAGTATTAAGTATTAAGTATTAAGTATTAAGTATTAAGTATTAAGTATAAAGTATTAAGTATTAAGTATTAAATATTAAGTATTAAGTATTAAGTACTCAGTATAATCATAGTATTAAGTAAAATATAATAATTAAATAAACATGTAATAAACAGAGGAAGTACAGGAGATCAACCGGAATGTCTACCCAATGATCGAAAAACCTTAACAGAAGTACCCCATCGAGTAGAAAACAGAGATTCAGGAAGAGTTAAGCGTTCAAGTAAAGTAATTTCCACAAGGATCATGTTGCATATGATTCGAACGTTGCATCGTCAAGGTGAATAAATAATTATAGGTGTTCTATATATGGCTAGGAAAATCGGTTTACACGATAAAGAAGGTGACTTGGTCCATAGATTTACGGAAATTATCAACATTCCGGTGAAGTTCACTTTGTCTAAAACTTCCTCTAAGTAAGTCTTCGACTGGAGTATCCTTTAGGATAATTGCCATGAGGCACATGAATGTACTACGTTTCCTTTTTATAGAAAACGGAATTCAAAAGAATACGATCAATGGCCGTGATATCCCTCAAAAACGTTCTCTACTTTAGTTGTGGTTGACAATCACAGCCTGTGGCTCCCGTTAAATATATGCCTTCATCTTTCATCTGAGTCAATCTTCTCCTGTGTAGCAAATCTTCGAACAGTTTGCTGGTTCAACCTTTTTAATATTCTAGATCTGATTAAAGATGTTGATTTTCGATAAGATCTTCTGTCATTTCAATACTCATCATCTGTAACTCGAAATGATTTTGAAATTCATTGTTGAAATAAATGTAATGATAAAATGTGAAACTTTCATCGTTTTATCTCTTTATTAGGCAACTAATTTCAGCAAAGAAATTCAAGAAATAATTTTGTAAACTTCAAGCAATAATTTAGGTAAAAATTAATTGTTACACCTGATAAATTAAATTAGTTATCTTGCACTCTTCGTGGGTATATTCCGGATGAAAACTTTCAGTAATAAAGTAGGTAGTGACATTGGCAAAAATTATATTTAGATTTAAAATTCCATTTCTACGACACTATTTGGTGAACAGTATAGAATTGAATGAAATTTTGCTAGGCGTATTACACAGCATATGAAACAAATAATGTCATATTGTAAAATGTTTATAATCAAATGCACTTAGGAAGAGGAGTTTTTTTCGTTTAAAAATTTACACATTTGATTATTATTAAATTTTATTTTAAAAAAAAATTATCCTACCTTACGCAATCTTCTTCTTTCACGAAGTGTTGCAGCTTTCCTTCGATCAATCGCTACACTTTTCTTTTTGCATGCCTTACAGGCCCAGGTTAAGCAAGGTCTAGTTTGACCTGCTGAACAACTGAGAGGAGCCAGAACATGTTGCTCCTCGGAACTCATGCTATTATCATCATAATCCGTTAAAAGGGGTGACTGTACCATATTGTCCTTATTGTTAGTATTCATACTTTTCATATCGAATTGATGATCGAATTGTCGATACAATTCTGCAACTTGATGTTGTTGGAGCTGATAATCCGATTTGAATGATGAACGCGAAATATTATTTGCAAGGATATTTTCTGGATTAAATTTCGTCATTTCGCCGTCGGTTGATCTTCTGATAAACTATTTATATTAAACCGAATACCAACTTCTACTTTTACCACCATCGAACCATACTTTCAGGAAGAAAATTATATATTCAAATTTAAATAATTAATAATCTAATCGCACTAATTGCACATAATGAATTATATCGATTTTTAATAATTAGTTGTCACTTATTCATCAGCTTTCACTCATAATTCAATAATATTTCGAAACATTTATTTTGAAGCCTCAAAATCGCAGCGAGCAGCGTACTGAACAATTTTCGATTCACAATCAGATAAAATATCCTGTCAAAACAACCGGAAAATCCGTGCTACCCGTGTGTCTCTAAACGTTTGACAATGATCGACTGAAATGTTCATCCAAAAGTCAAATGCATGCATCCACGCAAGGTACTCAACAAATATCTTTCGTCATAAGATCACCCTTAAATTCAAAAATTATTTTCAAAATACCAAAGAAATTATCCATTGGTTGATGAAGATCTTAGGGTGGCGCTCGGTCCAACCAGATGTGACAAAATTTTCGTTAGCATTACTTACTATCACATTGTACGAGAGATACATGCTCAGTTTTTTCTACGAACGAAATTTTACATATTCTATTTTTAAACATGCATGAGTTTAGATGCTAAGATGGGGTTGGTTTCAAGCATCAGCCCAAACTCCGCCTCTCCTGTTAGATTTTATTTGTTTTGAGGGTGGACTACTGCAATATTTAATGAAGTGTTGTAGTATCATATATAATTTCAAATGGACTGTGCATTGAGTAATATTTTTCAAATCTTAATTTGAGTTATTAGTGCATTCGAGTTAAGATACATTTTGAAATTTAGAAAAAACTCTTTGAGATTTTTCTGCGGCTCAGTAGGTTACGCAATAAAACCAACCACCCAAGACCCTTTTTTGGGTCGTTAATTCTCGTTTGTAAAGTTACTCTTCCTTCAGCATGCCAATCGAACGTAATGTGTTATAATTATTCATTATTTAATAATTAAATCTCATGGCGCATATGAAATTTAATTTAAAAGGAACTAGATTATGGCAGCACTAATCGCTAAGCAAAATAGGCGTCTTCCAACGCGCTATTGACTGTACGAATTTATGAGATTTATGATTGAAATCGAAGGAGCATGACGATAGTATGGTAGCCGCGATTGACTATCAAGAAGGATAACGCTCTGGAAATGATGTGAGACTAATTGCAATTTTTGTGACATGAAGTTAGAACTTATTATAAATTTCCTATCTTTAAGCACGCACTTCTCGATTTTATAGTTTGCTTTTTATTATACTAACTTACGATACTACCTAAGATATTTTCAATGAAATAGTTTTGATCGAAACATATACCAGACGGATTTTAACTCACAAGAGTTATTTAATTTTCATTCGCGAAGCAATCGCGTTTTTTGAAACATAATCTCATGCAAGAGTAGAGCTTCTGTAAAAAACAACTCACAGAATTGGAGATCTATTCGTCAATGCTCTACAACCTAACTCGAGTCCGACTCGACTTTTTTTTGTGTCCTCGACTAGGAGTTTGTTTTGTGTCCTCGTTTTGTTAGGCTGAGACCAAAGATTTTGGCTTCTATTGCCGTCCTTCGTTTCGTGTCTTTCGAGTGTTCATCTTTTTTGGTTGCGTCTTGTTCCCTTTTTGCTCTTACCTATGCCGCTGTCATTGTGTCTTTTCCAGTTGCATTTTGGTCGACTAATTGAGCTCTTACTAGAATATCGTCTGTTTCATTTACCCTTCCACACCATTGTGTCTAGGGACTTCTGTCAGTTGTATATTTACTCAAGTTATTGTGAATTTGAGGGGCTGCCTACAGTCCTAAACTAACTTTTAAACCACGTGGTTGGAGGCAAGAAATTGGAGTGCTTACTTGCTCTTCGAGAATATTAGATAGTATCTCTTCATTAGGCTGGTTAGATGCCTCTTCCGTGACCTCTTCATTGCAAATAAAATGTGTTTCTCAGAGGTATAGAATTGTAAGCTGATAACACTATATAATGCTGCGTATGGTGTGAAAGCTCTCATACATTTTATAATTAGTTTAGTTTGCCATTTCATCGTGAATAGCAACTTCTGTAAATTGTGCAGCCTCATTGCAGAAAAACGATTTTATTCGAAAAACTCATCGCGTACTACGCCAATTTAATTGACGACATAATTGTCCATCAGAATAATTAGTTTGATTAAACCATGAATCACTTCCTCACCACGTTTACTCTCACTGATAAAACGCATGAATCCAGATATCGTACAATGCCTAATGAAGAAACCATAGCGGCTCTAGAGCGTAGTATCGACTAAGACCCTCGTGAGTCCATTCGACATGATGCTCAGCAATCGGATCTGTACCCATTCACCTTATGGAAGATTTTATAGAAGGATTTTGGCTTATGGGCCTCCAAAATCGAACTCGTCAGGAATTGAAGCCGGACGAACACCATATACGGCGTAGATTTGGTGTATGGGCCCGAGAACAAATGGCTGCAGATCCCGAAATTCATTAAAAAAGTTGGGCGGTGAAGCTAATTTCTTGTTGAATGGCTGCGTTAATAAACAAAACTGCCGCATTTGTAGTAATGAGCTAGCACAGGCGTTTGTCCAAACACCGTTCGATTCGCAGAAAATCACTGTTTTGTGTGCTTTATGGGCCGCTGGGATCATTGGTCCATATGTCTCCAAAAGGTTAGAATAACTTTACAGTCAATGGTGCAAGGTCTTGTGATTTAACACCGCTGGACTATTTCATGTGGATGTATGTGAAATCACTCATTTACGCCCACAAGCCTTAGACACGTACCAATTTGGAAGAAAACATTCGCTGCGTTGTTTGCGAGATACGGCCCGAGTTTTTGGTTAGAGTAGTCTAAATTTGGACTTCTTGTTTTGACTTCCTCTGCGCTAGTCTTGGCCTTCACATGCCCAGAAATGTCGCACATCATACTCAGATAAAAGCGGCAAAGAACTATCTTTCGAATAAAACCAATTTCATGGCAATCAAAACATTGTTGCGTTGTTTTTCTCATCCGTTTTGGACAGTGTATAGGTCACAATTTCTCTTCCAGACATGAAGTCAGGCGCCAGTTCCTCATTCTTCATGATATTAATCCTTTATGGGACGTTGTGTTCACCATCGGTTGAATGCTATATAGTTCTCTTTAATTTGACGAGGCCATCACCTTCCGTTGCTTTTGCAGTGTTGAAGTGCCCGGTTTAAGGTTGATTAGGTATCTTATTCATGGGTTTGTGGAGCTGATGTTCACAAGTAATACCTTCGAAAATGAATTTAACGAGTGGCAAAAGTTTGAGCATTATCTCCATTACAGCGGTGGGAGTAATCCAAATGGCACCTGTGATGCTGGACCCGATGGATCTTTGCTTGTGCTTTTGCGGTAGTTTACTTTCATGGTACTGGCCACTTTTGATTGATAACTTTTATGTTTTTACTGATTGTGGAACAGTTTTAAATAACTGCCATAACCCTCCAACGCTTTCATGGAGAAACATTTAATAACGGATAGCTTTTGTATTGGCTTTCTTTGTCTATTTCGTCCTAGTGATGTAAAGGGTATTTGGTTCTCGAGTGTAGGGGTCTCAGCAAGTTCAAGTTTTTAGCTAACGTACTTAAAACCTTTCTATGTATCTTAAAACCTACCTAAACTGCAACTTTCAGACACATTCTGCTCTACATCTAGTAATTTTCAGGTTCAAATACAGTTGAACTTTGTCGAAGGACGCCTGTTACTTCTGGAACAGCAACGTAAGTATCGATAGCATCTTCGTGTGGGAATAACCAAGAGAAGCAGAAAGGAATCACTAGAAAAGCGGAAACTCGCCAAATACCAGTTGCCACGTTTTAAACTTTTATATCCTTTTCTATTGCTAGAAATACTAGGAAGGAAGGAAACATATCTCCTAGGCATATATCCTAGGAAGGAAACATATCTCAACTTTCGGTTAGCTTACCTTCGATACTCATGTCTCTTTTATCGTTATATCGACAAGAATTAGCAGTGCTATCAGCGTTTCTTAGTATTGACCCTAAGCTTCCAATAGGGATAAAACGTGTTAGTACTTACGTACTGATTCAGGTCATTCAAATAGTTAAATGGTATCGGTGAAGTAGTAAACTTGATTATCCGATAGACTAAGCGATAGGCATAGAATCATCGAAAATTGACATGAGTCTCACAAACTTCACAGCTCCGGTGTTGAGCATATTTCTTGACCAGATCTACAAAGATTATTAACATAATTCGTTAGACCTCATTGAGGTCTACCGTTCACTCACACTGGTGGACAGACAGACCTGTCATATTCTAAGAAGCCCTGTCATATTCTAAGAACCAACATAAAACCAAATGTATTCTTGTTCAAAATAAAGTGTTAAAAGTTTCAAATCAAAAAGTCAATGGCGTTCAAAGACAACGCGGTCCTCGAAATCGTGAAAGAATCGATACCAATCAATTGACTTGACCGCCACCAAAGATCATCTGTTAGATGCCGTTTTATCTTCCCATCGTTTTATCGTAACGAAATGTTACTAACATTAATACATCAATAGTTATTGTTTTCTATTATATACATATCGAGAGAAAGTTGCTCCCTTCCTTCCAATGTCAATTGAGTTTTGTTTTTAATATAAAGGGTCTTCTTCTTGTTTTGAGTTTATCTTTGCTACCCACTCCTACGCATCTACTTGGGCTCTAATTGTTATTGTTTATATACTGGTTGGCACTGAGGAAGAAAGGAACTTACTCCCAAAATATATATTTATATCAAACAACAATTAAAAAATAGCGTTTTGTTTGTAACATTAAAAACCAAAATTCACACTTGAAGCGCTATAAATGGGGGTGAGCGTTCAGAATGTATCACAAGATATTGTCCCTACTTCCTCTTCTGACCTCTGGTTCATTTTCAGCATATTTTACTGAAATTAATTTTATCTACCACCTTAGTGGATGCATAAATAGCAAGAAAACTCCCGCGTGACTTCTAGTAGACAGAGATAGAAAAAGCATAAGTAGATCTATGTTACTATTGCCATTTGTTCAAAGCTGTAAGAGGGATTTCCTTATTGATTGCATGAATGAGAGAAAATCCACCAATACAAACAAAATTCATATATAAAGCAAAATTCCGCTTATTTCGCTTGAGTCCCTTTAGATCAGGATTACGTTCGAAGTGTTCTAACTGTTTCCTGTTTACCTTGTGCGTTTGCATAAGTCCTAAGACTTTTGGAGTCACTTGTTAGGATGGAATCTCCGTGCAACTGCTATCAGTATAGTCCGCAAATCAGCACAGATGAAAAGGATTGATTTGCATACGCGCAGCTTATTTTCATTTTACTTATCGGGACATATGTATGGGTTTTTGTAGATAAGTAAGCCAGCCTGGCCGCATTTATTGTCAGTTAAATGTCTTTCCTTTCATCACAATGAAATCGATGTAGATTTCTAAATGACCGTCAATGGTCTCACCGTTGTCATTTGGTAGTCAGTTAAAAAGAATTTCACAAGCTGGAATCCTTATCGTTGTTTGAATGTTGAGTTTGGTCTTAGTATATTGACTTCCTTTGGCAATTTTACCATTAAAAAAAGTTCGGTTATGATTTTAACAGAGTATGAATTTTGAGCACTTATATAACAGGATACAATGTCAAATAGAAATAATTCCGTAATTTAAACAGAGAACTTTCAGTAACTCCATGGTTAAATTATTCCGTTTATTGTTGTTTATACAAAGAACTAACGTAAAGCGCTTTCTACAAAGCAACTTGACAATGATAACGAAGCAAAATAACAGTTCGCTATCTGGTTTTTCGCCTGTTTTGCTTGTGAATTGATCAGTTTTACACTAAATTGACTTGCAATACGAAATCCATTCGAAATACTTCCGCTCTTATGCTTACACTCATCGCATTCACATATAAATTAAATGAGCTCGCCTGTTGTTATGCAATGAGTCAATCAATTCATCTTTGCGTTCACGCTCTTTCCTCATCTGCAAGCTTTTGTGCGAAGCACTTTCATGACCTACTGACAAGTAAAATCTATGAAACCTCACCGCTGAATTGCATCATTTTTAGTTTCTCCTATTCAGCACATACTCACATTGTAATACCATGGAACTATGTTGTTAGAAGGATAAACTATCGCACTCGTAACGTCCCCTCTGGCACGTGTCACGGGAAAAGCTATTCGCGTTCTAGGAATTGGTTATTGCACGACTATCAGCTGATCAAGCAAAAAAGACTACCGAAAAGTGTTTAAATATACATTTCCCAGCCGAATTAAATGCAGCCGGATAAGTCCGAAGTTGCCGTGTTGTAAAGTGTAGTCCGAAGATGTAATCGCATAACTGTTACAACGCGATTTCCAATCCGCATACAGTTGAGACGAGTTCGCGGACGATTGCCGGTAGAAATTCTTCGTCGCAACCGCAAAAAGCGAATGTTAGGCCGGAGACATGCGAAAATAATTGCACGGCCAAGGTGGAATTTTTGATGAGCGACGCATCCAAAATGTTTCATCAGCCATTGCATCCCACATGCCACATCTTCTGTTAGCATGAATCAGACTCGCTTTTATTCAGGTGCGGCGGATTGTGCGCTTTCAATTGACTCCTTGCTTTAGTTCTGGTCGTTTGTCATTTTGTGTACGCTAGTGTAAAACTTTTGTGCGAAAAAAGTTCCCATCAGTGGGTCACTAAAACAATTGACTGGTGTTTGTGCCATTTCGCGCGCTCGTAACTTGAATCCCGGACGCGTGATATGTGTAGTGACATTCGGATCAAGAAATAAATAAACAGTGAAAACTAAGAAGCTGACGACTATGCAAATTTATGCAAAGACGAATTGGTGGGTTATGTAGCAAATGGATCCGCAAAGTCTCGATGTCTTAACAGGTGAATAATCAGTTTGATTACATACTTCTTCACAATGTCTGTGAATATTTATAGCTGTTTTGTCTATTCTTTGCATGTTTTAAGCTCATTCGTACCATCCTTGTCGGGTATACTTTGCTCAAGGTCGTTTGTGCTGGCCGTGATTAAAAAAAAGTGAATAGTGTGGAAAGGTACTAGCAATACCCCCTAAATGCCGAACTTTGTTGGGTCACATTTGTGAAAATGGGATGAGTGACTATGACTTTGAGGAAAGGAAAGTATGTGTTAACATCCTGAGTGTCAGATGAGAACATGCGCATTGAAAATCCAACACGTGGTCATGTCAATTATCCAGTCAAAATACAAATGAAGACTGTTGTTTCCGTCTCCTGTGTTAACATCTTTTAGGATCCCTTCTAGCAGAACAACCTCAAGGTAGCTTAGCGACCTTCACCCAAATAGGGTGTAAGCAAAGTGAAATACAGCGGAGACGGCGAACATTAACGTTCATCATTTCGCTAAAATTATTCAGTCCACGTGAAAATTCGTTCCGCTATGTCATAGCAAAAGCTTAAACGTTTAAACACCCAATACCTTTATATTTATCTCCTCTATGTCAGCTTACCCATTTCAGCCTGTCGCTATAGGTGTAAGTGGCTACAGCCTAACCTAACAACCCCAAAGTCGACATTCTCCACTTCCCAAACGCAAATCGGAGCAATCAATTATGCATAGAAAGCAGAAGAGTGAAGGTAGTGGAATGATGACAACCCAACTTCTTAGCTTTTCAAAAGTAAATGTTTGTTCAAAAGTATTTACCTCCTGAACACTATCCCGTCAAAGCATCTCTTCCTTCATTTCTGCAAAAATTTCAATGAATGGCTCCTCTGGATCCACGAATTTTCTTACTAAGATTCCCAACAAATTTTCTATTTAGTTCAGATAGGAACTTATCGCTGACCATGTTAATAAGTGTATTCCGAAATGTTGAAACCACATTTTGGTGGACACTGTCCACCAAAGTATTTTAACTCCTTGAGGATAATATTTATAACTTCAACTAGTGTTAAAAAAGTCAGTAGGTGTTCCTCTTTTAACTCCTGATAGCCGTCAACATAAATTCTACCATTTACGAAAAGTATTTGGGTCTTGGTAAATCCAGATCCCTGAGCTCTTCGTGGTATTGAAGCAATTTGGTCCTTCTTCCGTCGCTGACAACGACATGGTTCCAAATGTTTCCATTTTGTACGAAATTTTCCGAGATTTGAGTCTAGTGTGTGTTTTTTCATACTTGACCTTTTTTGAGGATGCAGCCCGTTTTCTGATTGAGCTAGGATCAAATTGCATATTCAGCCGTCTAAAAATTAGCGATGGTGAAAGTCAAGTCTTCTTTAGTTTTAGTATGATGCGCGTTTTACCACAAGCATAGTTTTAACAGTCTTCCCCATTCAGCAAATTTTTTGCTTCAGCATTTAAAATGATTGATACAGGGAAAATTATTACCTTGTGCTCACCAGGCGAATACTTTTAATTTTGTAACGCCAATGATGAACTACACGAAGTTTCCTTAAATATATTCTCGCTCACCCTGACATGGGGTATCACCAAAACTTTAGATACCAACGCGTCTACGTGAAAATACGTTTGTAGAATGAACTTCATGCACACTTTTGTGTACATCCTGATATCACCCTCCTTGCACAGAGCGTAAAAAACATACTTCTGAGGACTCAAGGGACTAGCAATGAAAGTTTTGAACACTTGACGAGTTCCAAAAATTGTCGGTAGACTTATCAGAAGCATGGCGTAACTGAATTCTACCTGACCCATCGATTGTCTCAATTGTTGTCAATCTTCTCGACTGTATCTTCTGTCAATATATGCTCAATCGGTATGTCACGGTTTTCAGGTTGTTGTTTCCAGTTTTCACTGGAGGGAAGGAAAATGCCTACCATGCAGCAATTCTTCATCTTCTACTTTTCCTTTCTCGCTGAAGAATGTATTCTTCTGTTGCGAAGACGGCATTAGGCGTAAACTAGAATGCCCAGCCCAAATAAATGTGTCAAACTGTGTCAGTCTTGGTTCTATGATTCTCAGGGGGGATGAAGACGGTAGTCTAAGTTTCTCATGTTGGAGTGATCCGACACTCACGGCGTAAATAGTCAAAAAATGTTTGCTATCTTA
Source organism: Stratiomys singularior (assembly GCA_954870665.1). Taxonomy (NCBI): domain Eukaryota; kingdom Metazoa; phylum Arthropoda; class Insecta; order Diptera; family Stratiomyidae; genus Stratiomys; species Stratiomys singularior. The sequence goes on from OX940877.1 coordinate 8,636,258, forward strand.
TCGTCCTTAGTTACCCGCAGGGTAATCAACGTTTTACTTTTCTTCATTCTGAAAATATCGAGTATTGTGCTAGTAAATAGTATTTTCTAGGATTGCATACTGAAACACCCAGATCTTATCTTGAGTCCTGCATGTTAGCATGTCTTTCAGAAACGAAAGAAAAAAGCTTGAAGACGCAAGTTTGGAGGCCCGATCTGAACAGCTTAACTTAACTCATAGCTTAACTCACATGAAAATTCTGAGTATATGACAAAACTTTTTCTCGAATCGTTTGACAGTATTAGCCATGAACCATAAACAAGGATGGGGCGTATTCAATACGCGATTCGAAAGGAAAGTTTTTTGCATTTTTTCATGAGTGGGGACGAAAAGTCGAAACAGTACACTCACGTCAAACGAAAGGATTGTGGAATGAGCTCGAATATGCATCATTATCGACCACAAAGCCAAATATCCATGATGCTAAGCTTTATGTCTTCATTTAATATGACCATCAACATGTTAATTCTTAACCCGAACGGAATTAACGGATCCTAAATAACAGACAACATACTTATTTTATTATTCTTTTTGAAAGGCAACTAAGCTGGACTAAATGATGCAAAACAGGCGGAAACCTTAAAGTCCTATCTCAAACCAACCCTCCCTCTGGTAGCAAAGTAAAACTCGTCTAATGTACGTATTGGAATTATTCTTTTGTTACTTCATGGATAAAGTATGTGTGTACACATATGTGCTCTCACCTAGTAAATATCAGATTATCAGTACGACAGTCATAACCATATGAAGAGCTTTTTTAATGCTTACATGACTTAAAGATTTAGTTTAATTTTTTCTGATGTGGAAACATTTTATATAACTGCTCACCTGTTTAAGCGTTTCCGTTCAAGTTCAAATAAATTGATTCGAACTAGAAGCCTAAGAAGTGCTAACAAAGAAAATCTTTAGCTTGAGACGCTTTTCTGAAAATTGATTGAAAGGTGTTATAGTAATGATTGATAGCTTTACCGATGTTATGTCAATTAAAGACGGAAACGTTCATTGTGACGCTATTGAAATTTTATTCGACATGGTAAGCTACATGATAATAGACAAAAAAATGTCGCTTTGAAATTTGTTTTTGAATACAAATTAACTTGTTTTCCATGCAGTCGAAACTAGACTTTTTATAGAAAAAATGTCATTTGAAATCAGATACTGATTAATTGGAAAAGATTTTTAGTAGACCTTTCGGGGCTGACGAATTGAAGCTATAAAAGTTTGAAATGCAGAAACTAATCAAGATTTTCTTGAATTTAAATTTGTTCTTCTATTTTCGATGCAAACGGTAAAGTAAAGATAATTGAGAAGAATTACATTGCTAAATAGACACTTTTCCTAGGTTGTTAAAGTGTGAAAGAAAAACAGTTTAGCTACCTTTTAGTGTTTTCAGGGCGTCCAATATTCTCATTCAAGACTTTGTAGACCTCCAAGAATTACGAGACACAAAACTTGGCTGCTAAAGACATTATCACTAGTTACATTTCAGTATTTGCTGTAAGCTCGATGCCTTTTTTCCGAATTGGTATAGAAGCAGATTTCTGGAATGACATTGGATGAAATATAGTAGCTAATATTCCTCTAATTTCCGCGTCCGTACGACTATGGAATCAGACGGCTTTGTGGATTCCAAAGTGGTTTGATGTTTTTCCCAGTGTATGACGTCCCAGTATATGTAGAGATGGAGTGATGAAGCACAGATGGGGGTCCCAGATCGCGTCGTAAATGGCTCCTTGTATTAAAATCAAACACCTATAATAGTTCAAATTGTGAAAGGCAAGTCGTATCTTTTTTAATTTGCAAAAAAACGTGTCGGTTGATAGTTTGCAAGAGAACTGCATTAGTCTCTAAAGTTTGTCTCAAGCTCCGAACTGTTGTTAATTTTTCGTAATGTATTTCATTTCAATTGATTTCAACAAACCCTACAAAAAATGATATCGAAGTGTAAATTCAACGTTAAGCATAGTTCTGTCCAAATCGCCTCGTATATATTTGGCTGCAAAATGAAGTTGCTTTGACTCAACTTCACTTAGGCCTTAAAAGAAGATTATTTGCGCCACTATTCATCATAAGAGAGTAATCCCATTCGAGGCATAGAATGTAGACCAGCTTGTTGTCATTAAAATGTATATGATGTCACCTTTGAAATATCAGAGAATCATATGCAATTTTTTTTATATTCAATTTTTTCGAATTTCACGATTTTCATGGACAATCGTCCTGGCGTCCGATTCCATCTTAGTCGTTGGAATTTTAAACTTTTACTGTCTCGATCACTTTAAATCTATAAATTATAATAGATATCTGCTTTCAATTCTACTTAATCTACTATGCTGTGACCAAACAATGGTTGACAGATATAATGTGAGCCTAAGTTTAATTTTTTGAAGAGTGAATTTTTCCTATCCGTGTCCTGGAGCAGTTTACAAAATTTATAAAAGCAGCCAAACTGTCCCTATTCCTAACAAAAGAGAAAGACAGTGAAAAACTGACGGAAGGTAGAATTTTGGCTATTTCACATTAGTATCCACAGAACTGATAGGATAATTGTCCTAGAATACGGACTGCTCGAAGACGCTTGTGAGAGCGCGGACTTCTAACAAAAAGAGCTGCAGGAGAACCATACGGGACGCATAGATTGGAATACTGCAGAGCAATGGAGAATTGTATTGGGTTCGAATAGATCCAAGTTTAATTGAGGCTGTAGTGATGGCAAACGAAACGCCGACGTCTCAGAAGTTCCCGACAACATTTAAAATACACAGTAGCAACCATTAGACACGATGGGGGGGAATATTATGCTATTGGGTGCATTTTCATTCGCAAGCGAAGGCCTATTATTTTGGGTTAAGGAAATGATGTATTAAGTTTTCTACCAAATTTTTAAAGATATACTCCCATATGCTAAACAAATTATGACGTCATGGTGGATGTTTCAAAATCATAAACACCCTAAATGCAAGGCAAGGTAAAAACAACGTTGACTTTCTGTAAATAATATTCGAGTTAATTATTGACCATCGCAATATCTAGACCTAAATCCCATCGACCATTTGCGAGGAGAGGTGAAGCGTCTAATGATAGGGAGGACAAATTAGGAATAAGGAAGAACTTCTTGAAAAGAAAAGCTACAAATGGAACAATATTAATATGCAAAAAGTGCGGAATTTTGATTCTATGCCGGATAGATGCATGGAGCAGTAAGAAAGTATTAAGTTAAGGAAAGCAACATTATTCAACCAGATGATTTATTACTCTGTTAATACACGTAATTAAAACTTTGCAGATTTTCTCGGTTATATATGAATTGCTAAGTATACTGCAGGTGTATTTCTCAGAAATTTTGCTTCGTCAAAAATGTTTCCAGAATTTTGCTCGCTATTATATATGCATCAAGAATTTTTCATGAAAAAAATATTTCACAAATTTGCCAGCCTTCTTTCAGTCGATATAGTAGCTCACACGTCATAATGGGAATAGAATATTTCTCTGGACGAGGGATCACTTGGAGTACATTTCGAAATCTAACTTCCATGATTGTTTCGGAATTTCAGTCAAACAAGGACCACTTTGAACTATTATTTAACCTGCGTGACAAAATACAGTCCCAGTGCGCGAGCTTACACTTAGTAGGGATGTAACTGGGGCAGACCTTTTGCATTTCTCATATACTCTGTAATAGAATAATCATCCTTATCTCATCTCGGTTGAAAAAATGACTTAATACATGTATTCTGCTGTACTGAGTATCATGTATCATGATTCATTGATTGTTTATGTTACGATTAAATAGTTGATATAGTTTGATGCTTATCCCGTATTTGAACCTTTGACGAACAAACACAATTCGTCTGCGATTTCTCTCATTTTTCCTTTTTCTTTAAGCATGTGTACGTCATTTTTCATTGATATTTTTTCAAGTGCCATTTATAATGTTAAAACGTAAATCTTTTATCATTTTCATGCTAGGAAATTATTTGGTTATTCTACAATTCAAGATTGAATTAATAATTTAATTAAATTTTCTTCAAACCTCATTTTCCATAATTTTTTACAGATAAAAATGGAGTTTAGCTGATAGTCGGCCAATTTAGAGAGATAAAATTATAAAAAATAAAATTTAACCAAGAATAAAAATAAACGACGGATTATATTCGATCAGATGATAACTTGGGCTTGGTTTAAAATAAATTGAACAAATAAATTTGTGTGTATTTGCGCTAGAAAGTTTTGCAGTAACAATCCCAGAGGAAACCAGACTAAACAACATTATTGCAGCGCAGTGAATAGACGTGCAGATGTTAATACGACCGTCTATCGGTGATCATTGCCACCCCACCGTAAATAAATAGTGCAAGGTCGGAATTGATTCGCATTTCGGGGTTGATGATAACATTGTCGATAAGTTTGCTGCACGAACACTAGCGTCAGGTGCGCAATTAGCTGAGACAAACATTTTCAGATAATCGAAGACGCGTCAACATCTCCCACCGCAAACCTCAGCGTTTCAATTCAAAGCAAATGTTAACAATTAACATTGGCAATGATGATTATATGAGAGTGAAATTGAGTGCACGTACTGCGACTACGTCTCCTTCCTAAACAATTCTCATTTCAGTAATCGTTTGATAAAGCTTCATCACGCAATATTGGCCACCTCATATGTGTTTTTCTTTCATTCATTCATTCATTGAAGCCAAACAGCGTAAAAGTTTAATAATGCTTCACATATGAAAGGCAGCTAGTGAATATTTCAGTCGACGTTCAAACTTGGCGGTAGTGAAGTGGCTTTCATCCAGTGTGTTTTAGCAAAGGCGGACTGAGTGCAGTCAGTTCGCTTTGAATAAAGCAACCAATGAATAGTTATTGATAAAAAAATAATAATAAAATATTCGATTGTGAAAATAAAGTGGCTTGAAAGCAGAGAAAGTGCAACTGAAAATAAAAAAAAATTGATAGAAGAACGATTAAAATGCGATATTAATACTTCACTTAAAATTCAAACAAAAATTACGTTCGTGAAAATTACCTACGTCGACTATGCCTAAAGGAAAAACATCTTGCAAACTAACGAAAACGTTGGATACCAAAACCACTTGATCTCATCACTCTAGTAACGAGGATAACCATAAAACACACTGGAAAATATCAAAACGAAAGCCAGTTGGATCACTCCACCGATATTAGCAAATTTGTACTAGTGCTATACAAATATTTTTTAAATCAAACAACACAGACCAAGCGTTTTTCACTATGGAATACCAACCATTCAGGAATATCTTTGCTCCTAACGCTGATTTTTACAATGCATATGACGCTCAGAATGCCAACTACTACAACAATGCAAATGGTATCCACCATCAAAACAACAATCACATGAATGATGCAACGTCCGTTTGGGTTTTTGGTTATGGCTCATTGTGCTGGTATCCAGGATTTCAATATTCAAAATGTGTGACTGGGTATATTCGCGGATACGTAAGACGATTTTGGCAAGGAAATGCTACACATCGTGGGACACCGGAAAAGGTGAGCGATTTTTTGAGTATAATTATATTGTTCTGAAAATAAATTGTCACCTCAGCTGTTTCACAATAATGTGTTTTATAAATAGGAACATTGCACTAGGCGAAATGTATCCTTGTTAAAGTCTATGTTTGAGCTTCTATTTTCTATAATATTCATACATAAATTGCTTCGACAAACAAGAGCCAATCAGCAAAGCACTCACTTTACAGCACACATTCAAAATTTTCGAAAATCAAATCTTTCTCTCGGGAAATTAGTTTTATCAGCTTGTCGTCGTCATCTTAATCTTGCCCTCAATACTTGTTTTGCTAAATTGAGATAATTCAATTGTGCGTCCATGTGTTTGGCTTCAACGTAAAACCGATCTGTTCTGGAAATAAAATTTCTTAAATAAAATGAAGAAGAAAGAAAACAATTTCCCAACAGGAGATGAAAGTCTATGTGAAATGGCCTCACAATTGACTTCTTCAATGCCAAAACCAAACACGTGCTGAGCTCATAATTAAAAATGTTACGAATTGTTTCTATCAGTAGCGATGAGTTAAGTTGTTTTGTTACGTTTATAATTTATAAGAATATTTACTATTGGTGATTAAAAGTTTCAATTTATATGTGGACATTAGGAGTTGAAATTTTTAATTAGAAAATTATCTTTTTTGTATTTCACTTCCTGCAGCTTGAATGTAGCCTTGCGATAGTAAACATTTTTATAATTTTATATAAAGGGGGTGATATGCATCGTTTCACGTTCGATGTGAATAATTTTATTTTGTTATCCTAATAGACACGCAAGGACTGAATATTCTTGAAGCATAGTTAAATTCTCACAAATTCAGCTCTAATAATATTTTCAGTTTTCTGGTTTGCTGAAGCTTAAATGTAGATATAAATTGTTCTCTTTTGAGTTTTAATTCAAAGGATTCTCCACAATTTCATCGGGTATACTGTCGCACTCAATCACTATTTTTATGTGACAACAATTGCTATAATTACGTCAGTGTAATTATAGACTCATGTATTGCTTGCAATCACATAGATTTGGTCTATTCATAGTATGACCAGCATTGCTTTAATTTTGGGGGTCGAAGAATCGACAATTGACTTTGTTTACATCGTAATTTTCTTGCTTCTCTTCCGCGATGCATATATGTTTATTGTGCTAGAATATTTATACTGTCTCAGTGCGCTAACTTGTCGTATATTTCTCTCTTTAATGCAATGTTTAATGCAAGCACATCAGCAACTACAGACATGTCGATTCATTTATTTTTAAGCAGCCTCACATCACTTTAGTTTACACGACAAATTCCCATGGCACCATAAGTGTAAGTGATATTTTACATGTCATGGCGCGATTTGCGATTTTTATGATTCTTCAAATAGTTTATTGAAAATACATATAATTGCGAAGTATAAGAGCTAACTTCTCGTATATTAAAATCACTAATGGGATTGAAATGGTGATTTCACAAATTGAACGAAACTTCCTGTATTTATAAATACAGGAACTTCATGTGGCCACTTATAAATCATCTTGATGTTCTTTATTGAAATTTCAATAAAAATGTAAATTTTTTCACGAGCACAAGTTGAATTTGCATGCAACTCAAATTCACGAATCGTTAGAAAACTCAGGACCAAAATAACTTTTAGATTTATTGGTAAATGTACCTAGAAATAGAATTCGTCATTGCAGCCCATTTTGGGTCCTGGTTCTCCACAAATTTTGCTTTCAATCGTCTCCAACAGCAACCCTCCAATCCTTCAAAGACAGGATCCTACTTTCTGGGAATCCAAGCAGCTATCAGCTATCTTCGTCTGCAGAACAGTCCAACGTCTCCTAAGTTTTCTAACTGACCATCGTCGTTTTGTTTCAGCTGACGAACTCTTTCTGCAAAGCCCGCCCTTCGTCTTATCATTATGTATCTAAAGTACGCATCGTTACAAGCACGGTGTCCAATCTTTAACAACTTTATAATATTGAGAAAGGTCGAAAGAGCTCAAGCTTGTTTCGAACACGCGTCCCTGCCGCTTCCCGTCAGGTGCCAACTCACAAGCCGGCCTCAATATTAATTCACTTTCGAGATATTCGACAAATGTGATCAGAACTTCCGCACCCATGAGTCTTCGCTGAGTTAGCTTAGCAAAGGTATAAATCACTTACAATGTTGTAAGTGAAATATAGAAAAATCGATCTACCAAAAACTTCTGAAATTTTATAATGTTTTTTTTTTCTAAAATTGGGACTTCTCGAGTGCGAGAAAAATCAAAATTGCAAACAAAACAGCATTTTGATTATCTATAACGTTCAAAAAATGAAGCAAAATCGAGACTCTGCGTTTGCACCGTTGTTCTTATACCTTATTCGCTGTGCTTGACAGTGTTATTGAAATTTCTACTCTTAAATTTTAAATATTTCGACACACACGTTTCAGAAACAATCTTCCAAGCAAACAATCAAAAAACTAATCACTACTTCAACTAGCTTTTCATTTCTATTTTCCGTAGACTAAAAAAATTTGTGGTCATCATTTAGAACTTTTTGGAATTTACTATCTTTTTATATAATTCATAACTTTTAAATTTTCTGCCTTTCTAAACAACAAAAGACAAATCGAGTGAAATATTTCTGAACTGAAAACATTTTCTAAGTGAATATTAATTGCTGATGAAAGTCATCTGCTATGCAAGTATAAGTTAAAGTATAAATTTTATACCTAACTATTTTATTTTATTTTTAAATAAAAATTATCAAAGACAACAAGAAATGTGTCCTATTTTGATATCATTTTTTTAAATTAATAATTTGCAAAACCTCATTTAGTTTCTATTACAGACTTACTGGCATTGTGTCGCTAAGTCTATCAACAGGATCGTTAGGTTATAACCTTTCGTTAGACAACACCACGTTAGGCAAACCTTCTAGGTCTTAGTCTTCTGCTTCTTGTTGGTCACTTTTTTGGCATAAGTCCCCAACGGTGTCTTATCAGATTGAAGTCGAGGTCACCTCTTAGCTAGAAAATGGTATTTGAAGTGTGCGTTCTTGTAAATGCAATGGCCTTTATTTTTTTATTTTTTTTTTTTGGAATTTCGTAGATAATTGTACTGCCGTGAAAAATAAGGAGAGAACATTTTTTATAACAATTTTCAAAAAGAAATTCAAAAAGTGAAAATATTTGACACAGTTGCGTGTGCAACGATGCAAATTTCAGACACATCTAAGAAAATTACTTTGTGATGCGGTCTTGATATTCGAACCTGGAAGGAAGAAAACAGCATTATTATTTGAATGGCATTCACTTGTAACTAATTAACTGACGCTGTGCATCCTTTGATATCATAATGTAAATAATGATACCACTCCAAATAACTTTTGGATTTGACAATCCAAAATTATTCGCGTAGTATTCGCAGTAGAAAGATTTCGAATATTTGAAAAAAAAAATAGATTTTTAGGCATTTTCCCTGGCGTGAGTGAGTATCTTTTTTGGCATAGATTGCGTTTTCATTTTGTTCCCGTGAGGCATCTAAAAATCCAATACCAAACTAGATTCTAAGCGAAAAAATTGGTCCAATTTTTGTCCGTCAAAGTATTGTCTATGGTTAGCAACAAATTTTCGAAAACTTACGTCTTTCGAGGGCCCTCGAGAATCTATCAAATTTTTTTGACTTTTTCGAAAACAATAACGCCCTATTGGAATAGGGCATAAGTCATCCACGGTGACAATAGATAGGCAAAACGAACAATCTCTGGTCAATACGCCGGTTGGTGTATGACAAACCAAAGAAATGCCTTCAAAATTTTCCTGACAACATGTGACCAACCTGCGGGGTGTTTTGGGGTGGAACCTCATTTTGTCGTCTCTGACAAGTTGGGTGCGTTTGAGTTTCAGGGCATGGCTTTATTGTTGCAATTCTTATTGTATACATTCTTCAGTTAGGCATAGAAATTAAGGTCGTTGATTTAACAGATGCTCAGCATTAGTCTGGAAATATTCAGTATAGCTGGGATTATCCGAAGATTTTCTCCGGCCTTGTTGTAGTAGCAGTTATAGAAGTCGGAGTAATAAAAGAAGAAAAATTAGAGTAATTGTAGTAGAAGTCTTAAAAGAAATAATAGGGCCAAAGTTAGTTGTTATTAGAGAACTGATTACAGAAGTAGTAGTTATAAGGTCAGCAATAACAAAGAAAACAAATTTAATCCAAATTATGAAAAATCATAAATTAAATAAATTCTAAATCATAAAAGGAAAAAAGAAACATAAATTAAAACGAACTCTTGAAATTTCTGTAAATTGTAAGGTTTTAAAATTTTCCACTACCAACACAATACCGGGAAGTACGAGTATATTCAACGAACAAATACATCTGAAACAAAACAGTTCGTCACAATCATCCTTCCGATTGCATCATGTGAGAACTAAATTATTAAATTATTTATTCACCCGACAGTCGTATAAAGTACAGTGTAATCAACACTTTCCATCCATCAGACGATTTATCAATTACGAATTTGCAATTTTCCAATTGAAATTGAACGTCACATGTGCTCAAACTTCCGTCTGATTCCATTTTAATAATAATTGACAAAGAACTGAAACAAAGAGCCGCCGTAAACATATGGGATTAAAAATTATATAGGTTGGTATTTATAGACCGTATATGAAGACAGTGAAATTAATTTTTTATTTCGTTCGCAACAAATTAAAATGGCTTAAATAATAATAAACATACATAAAATTTCAATTCAATGCATTGTGTGCCACTTGTGAAATAGGTCATGGTAAACCGAAATAAGTTTATTGTAGTATGCATGTTTAATGATAATATCTAAAACTAAGTAAACTTTTTTTCTATTTGCTTGCGAAATTTTTGACGCAAAATTATACACCAACGAAAAGATTACGCAGATCGAATTTGCCCGAGAATGTTGAATGTTGCTGACCTATTTTTTGAAATATCGAGCACAAATTTAGATTTTTTTGCAAATAAATTAGTTTGGTTCAATTTTTATTTATGTATAACTATATAAACTTCGTGTATGTATGCCTAAAATAAAGCATTTGCTTTGGTAAATAAATAAATAATAATTAACAATTATTTCTTGGAGGAAATATTTTTAAAGTATGACACCTTGTGCCAAATTTTCAATTGTAATAATTGACTCCAACAAAAAGTAAAGTTTACATATGCCAAATTCTTATGCAAAGCACAGATTTATTTTGCGCTTAAATTTAAATGCAAATAGTAAAGGCAAAAATCAGTTGGTAAACATTCCCAACTAAATTTTGCCTTTATTATTTGCATTTAAATTTAAGCGCAAAATATATCTGTGCTTTGTATAAAAATTTAGCATATGTAAACTTTACTTTTTGCAAGCGATTGAAACCATAAGTACCAAAAACAAACGATAGATCCTATATTATGGATGAAAAGAGGGATGGAAAGGCAGTCCTTCATTATAGCGTTCGGGAAAGTACCTTAGGTTATCCGAAGCATTGCGGAAACCCTAAGCGTAGGCGCTGATAGCCATCCCAAAAGTTGGTTTTCATGCACAGAAGGTTATGTTTTGTGTCTGCTTGGGGAAGGAAGTCATAAATGGATCCTTTATTATTATGTTCTATCAAAAAACGAGACATTAAATTCGGAATGATGATTCACAAGTAGAGTCTTGTAGAGTCTAGTAGGCTTAAACTTGAGGGGACATTACACTCGATTTGTCATCACCTCCGATTTTTAACCTATTGAAGCCATTATAAAAGTGCGAGAACTTCAACTGCTCGATCGAGATAAAAGAAATGTCCTTAGAACCTTGTAACTAAAAACACAGAGATTTGGAAGGATATCTGTCGACTTCTTGGAAGAAAATGTTGGAAAAAAAAATTAAAATTTGTCGACAATTGTCCAGAAAGTAAACAGATTATACCAAATGTTGATACATAAAAGAAATGATTGTAAAAGTATGATAGATTAAAGTACATATGATAAATAACTACGAGTAAAAATGAATAACATGGGTCGTGCATATGCTCTATTTGAATCGGCACGTATATCAAATGTAACTATATTGCATGTGATGAAAAGCAAAAATGGTTCCGTCCATGTCTATGTAAGCAAATATAAATCAATCTAGAATTCTGTCGTCAATTTCCTGATAAATTAATAGACCAAGGCATAGCAGCGCCAATTTGTCTGATTTAAAATTAAACATTAGATTTTCATAACATATGCATACATTAGGAAGCTAACGTTAGCGTTGTATATACATAGATATCTAACGTCTAAACACACGTCGCACATTGCCTAAATTCACAAACAATTTAAAGATTTGGCTATTTGCAAAAAAATTTGCGTATTGTTAATTTTGCACAACTCGCAACTTTAAATATGAGCACATATGAAGAAAAAAAATTGAACGACCTTGTTCGCAAGTGATAACTTGAATGTTATATAAATAGTTTAAATAAACACACTATTCTAGCATAAATTAAATTAAAAATATTCCGGGCCATCTCAGTGCACATTTAGAAATAAAATAATTTTTACGTGATAATTTATTTTATCATTTGGCATCGTTGTCGTTCTAGCGTTGGCACGTGCTCCTCTAAATAGAAATGAAAAAATAAATCCATCTATAAAATAACGCATAGAATGAGCAAAAATTGTTGAATCATTTAAAGAGCTCAGCAGGATTATCCAAAGTATTATATGATAGATTAGATATTATGCATAAGATTGATTAGAAAGAGTTCTAATCTGATTTCCGTGTTGAACATGTATTTCGAGAATAGCTACATGCTCATGCATTCTATATACACGCCGCGTGTGGGCTATCGAAAATTATCATATTTGTTAACACGCTCACAAGGTTAATGATAGTACTACCATTTATTATTAAGACTAGTAACCCGGAATCCATATGGTTGCAACTGTATTTAGTTGGCTCCTGAAAATTATATTGATAAGATAAAAGAACGCATGTATGAACTCATTCCATTATTCAAACGTCAATAAATAAATTAATCTTTCTTGGAAACATGGTTAACGACATGTGTAGCACTCAAAACACAAATGGTAAAAATACATCTCCTGAAAATAGAAGGCAGTAAGAGAAAATAGTGCTAATTTTTAAAGTATATTCTACATATAGTGCTGTTGTATTCGATATATTCGAAATAATATACAAGTGTACAATATAGAAATACATATAAAATGAAATCGATCCTCTACAACCCCCGTCTTTGCGAATAAATTCAACTCTGCCTTCGATACTCACCGTCATGTGGACAAACCTCAGTAGGGCTTGCTTACCTTACCTTTATTACAACCGATGCACCTATCAATATTGTAGCAAAGTTCGTTTTCCAGGCAACCTCTTTCCAATAACTAGTAAAGCTACAAACAAACCAGGAAAGGATTAGGTGATTTTGATGAAAAGAGTCTTTTTGTTCTTTTCCTCAGAACATACGACGATTTTATAATTTTTTTTTTATTTACAAACTTTTTTATCTCACATCGGTCTCTTCAATTTGTCTTAATCATGTTATAAACTAAAATAGCACGTTTTGCCGATGCTACATAGATAAAACATTTTAATGATCTTGAGCCCATCTTAAGGTTTTTTTTCCCCCAAAAAGTGCACAGACTATATGGCTGTACTATCAGCGTTTGCCTTCTAAACAAGCGGGCATTGGATCAAATCCCGTTGAATATAATGAACACCTCTTACTCCTACGAATGAATGTGGTTCTGTTAGTAGGATTGACTGAAAAATACCAAAAACTAAGACATGTTTCAGAATGATATTCATCACAAATTATTTCTTATCAAACCAAAATAAACAACAAAAAATTAACTATAAATTTCATAAGTGAGTTATGAGGCCCGAAAAAGTAATCTTAATCAGAGAAGTACTTGGTCTAAGCTGAATTTTCTTAGATTTTGTAGCGCAGAAGTCACTTTTCTACCGCTGATAGAAACGTTTTGCTAGGATTTTGCAAATTTGTCTTATTTTCAAGAGTTTATTTTGTATTTATTTTATATTACTTTAAAATAATTTAATTTATGGGCTTTATTTTAGAAGAGCCCAATGTCTCTTTATCGAGCAAAGTATTGGAACGATTAGTTCAACAAGCTCCCGAATTTGACATCCTTCCGCTACTACTCAATATTTGGTTTTTCATGATGAGATTTCTTCTATACAATTTGATAGTGGACGTGTCTGTCATCTCCAAGTAGAAGACGCCAAAATCATGTAGAACTACGAGATTTGATAAACAAAAAAACCTTAAAATTAAATTTTAAAATTTTCTAGAAAATTCCTCTTTTTGAATTTTTTTCAATAAATTTCTTTCCAAAGAGTGAGTGTTCTACGAGGAAATTCACCGTGAATTCATATGTTGAGTTACAAAAGAAAACTGTTTATAACTTTGCTTGAAATGCTTCATTTTTTAATGCTGATCGTAGAGAAGAAATTATGCTTTAAACAATTTCAATATTTCAGCGTAATTTGATTAAAATTATTAAATTATTTGCGTTTGCTATCATTCTAAAAAAACATCTGAATATTGATTTAAAAATTTTTGCATAATTTATTTTGACTTTTTCAAAATATTCCATTGAGTGGGTTTAAAAGTAGAATCTTCCAAAACCTGGAAAACATGTTGAACATAATAGAAAACTCGAAATGATTTTTTTCATATTTGTGAACATAACGCTTGATATTATGCCCCATCGATCCTTAGCCAACGACTCATTTAAAGATCAATAGGATATGACTCTGACTCCTAATATTTATTCATGCAATTTTAATGCAAATATCAAGGCCGTAATGATCACTTTCAGTTTTTTTGGATGTCTATTATAAATTCTAATTCTAAATGAACAGATGCTTCCATTCTGAATTATGCAAAATACAAGAACTGCCAGTGTGAATAAATTAAGAACTTAGGTGTCATAAAAGCATGCCGAATTTTCCATAATAACAAAATAAAATTTATTCAGCTTATATTCAGCTTTTTATCCTTTTTGTCGACAAAATATAAGGAAAAAAGTCATCATTTCTTGAAAATCCTATATTGAACGTTCCAAACTTGCCGCGATTATCTGACAAAAAACGTGAAAATGATTACAAACTTGCTTAGAGAGCTATAAACAATGAATGCTAATCTTTCTTTTTTACAATTTTTTCGTCTGCTTCATTATCTATCAAGTGCCACTTGAATTGCGAATTGTTTCAATAAATTTTGCTGTCAATTTAAATAGAGTTCGCTTTTATGAATGAGTGCAAGAATAATAACAAATTTTATGACATCTGGATTGATTAGCTTGGAGGACTTTTATTTTATCTAATACATGATAACGTAGGTTACATTCACACTTAAGAGTTTCCTCATTGAATTAATAACATGAACATGGCTTGACCCAAATGTTTTAATAATGCAATTTTCGCTTATTATCGTCGCTATGTCTAAATCTTTACGATATCATTGGAATAATGAGTTATAAACCCTATAAAATTACACAAAAACTTTTGTCATCACTCTTTTAAAAAAAAAAAAAAAAGATACAGCTTCCCAGCGCAACTGAACTCAAACGTCATCAAAAATCTCAAACGCAACAATTATATTTGACTTTTGGCACTCGTTCCATCATCACATGTAGACAGCACTTGGCAATTTTTCGGTTGGAAAATTTGTGAAGTTTTTGTTTTTTTTTTGCAAATTGGCACGCGTAGAATATAGAAACATATGTCAGTACATACCTCTCCACTGTCTCGAAATGAGCACGACATGGTCACATGAGCAAAATATACTTAGCGTATATTCTATACTACAAATTGATAAGGAAATACTTTTGAAATTTCTTTTTTATTTTGAAAGAAATTAAAGAAGAAAAAAGTCTCGCGAAGATTAGGTTGGCTAATAACATCTGACTCGTCTGGGTCAGATATGGCGAGTTATTCATAGATCTCGTAGATAATGTTGTCATTAATTTTAACTCAACGCGTACAATATTTATATCTTGTTCCAAATTCAGATTATAAATATTTTTCTTCGTTCTCTTTCTTTTAATATTATCATGATGTGTGTTTATAAGCCATTACAATGTTTATATGTTTTGTCTTTTCAGCCTGGACGCGTTGCGACTCTCGTCGAAGACAAAGAGGTAAGTCAATATGGTAATCGGAAAATAGTTTTTACGTGGACGATTAATTTAAAGAGTTAAATGCCAAAATATTTTTTACATTCAATTCGCTTATCTGAAATTTTATAAGGTCTGAAGACTTTTTTTGGTCATTGTATGTAAACTTTTGTGAAAAGTCTTCGAAGAGCAAAATAAGAAAAATAATTTTGTAGAAAAATTGCATATGTGAAAAGAATCCTGAATATTTCAAAATGAATCGAAACAACAATAAAAAAATGGTAACATTTTCTAAGGCAATCAAACGCGCTGTTCTAACATATTTCCAAATCGATTTTCTTTAATATTTTCAAAGTATATCGTTTGGAGGTTATGCTGAATAATCTTTATTATTCATGATTTTGGCAGTATTGAAAGATTTTGAACACTTTTAGCAGGCAGTGGCGAGCGGTTGCACCGCGTCACGTATGAATCTCTTGTTCGCAGCAATGCAGCTGCTCTGATCTTTCAATGAAATTTGAATGGGCCATATATGCCAGATTAAAACTGAGAGTTTTTCTCGGACTATGAAGAAGCGCAATCTGATCAGAGGTTTATCTTAACCACGGGTTGGAGGGACGCTCATGACAGGTTACTGTCAGCCCCTCGGCTACTCGGTGAGGAACCTATCCTTGCCTGAAACGTGATGGCTGTGGTTTCGAAGGTTAGAGAGTGGAATTGTGTTCGGGAATCCAGGAAGCTTTAAGTAAATTGGGACCTGGGACCGAAACTTCTTCGAGATCTTAGGGGGGGTAATTGACACATTGTGTCAACCCCGTCTATATAGACCGTGGAATTAAGCCGTCAAGGCAGGTGTCCACGATAAACCTCTCGACTTCATATGCCTGATTCTGAAGAAGTAAATAATATAAAAATTACAGCAGAGGCCGTCGCTAACAATATTTTTAAAAAAGCAACGAAGAAAACGAAACGTATGAAGCAAATCTCGCTAACGAACTGTTGATGTCTGGTGACAGAATTTGGACATAATGTGGCTTTCATCTCTTCTGGGTGTTGTTTCATTACTCACCATCGGCCTACAAACCGAACAAATCTTCCGAGATCGTAACGCACGGCGTTTACACATGATTCAAAAGAGGAAAGAACTGCTCGTCGAAAAACATATAGAAGAAGAAGAAGAAGACAAACATGAGACTATTGAAGAGATCTTGTGTAGTGATGTCCTTGCAAATAATTTGTTAGTACATGTTTATATTATTTTTTCCCCCGAAAATATCCGTACGTTAAACCTTGAACTCATTAATCTCTTATGAATCAGTATACAATCAAATCAATCAATAATCAATTTCAATAATCTTCTATGAATCTGACGGGGCATGGGAAGCTAAACGTTGAATATATTATTCAGTATAAATATCTACCAATCGTCAAAAAAAAAATCATTGAAATAATTTTTGAAAATAATCGTTTCAAACTTCAAAAACGTACAATTTTGTCAGAAAAAAATTGGTAATTGTACACACAAACTGATATTGGCACTGAAGAGGAATTTTCTGCTTTCCTTTTTAAGAAAACAATTTTCTCTAGCATGTGTCAAAAATGAACGAACAAATGCATTCTTCATCAGTGTCCTGAGCAATTGTAAGGAATCTGAGGATTACCAGAAAAATCTAAAGCTGAGCCTATCGTTGTTACTAAATGCATTTAAATATTTAATCTCAACACAGTCTTTACCATTCTAAGCGTAGGCTTTGTCCTAGAATGTATAATTTATTTAAATTTAAAAATATACAATTTATCATTGACTATGGGTTATACCTTGTATTTATTACTTTTTAACTCGTGCGATATCTTTCATTAATTTCTAATCGTATCATCGTATCTTAGACATTGTATTGCTGCACGTTGAAAATATTCTGACGTCGAATTTTACAAGTAGCATCGAACCGAACACAAATGGTTGCAGTGAGAAAAAATTAATTTCTATCTAGAAGCTCTCCGAGAGCTTTGTAAGTTTTCTTCGACTTGTATCTATGAAAAAAATACTTTTGTCGGATTCGATTTGAGAGCATGCTGTTCTTATTTCATATAAATATAACTCGCGGATATGAAAACTTACTTGATATAGTTTAAAATTCCGGCAAATTCGCTCTTATATGTCACACGTGGGTCTTTTCAGCTCGACTCTCGGGGTCACACACGAGTTCCTGGTAACTCACACGTCGCGCACGTGATTGCACCCTGGGAAAAGTCCCCAGGCCTAGGGCAGAAAGTGCCAGGGCGTTACTCACCCATATCTCGAGAATCTCGCCATTCCTGAGAAAAGAAGGGACACATCCGACGTAAGTGGTATTCTCGAGAACCGGCCAGAACGTTTAGAAATGGGCAGCAGAGAAAGTGCTTAGCCGGGCTTTCACGAGCTCGTGCGAACACTTAACACAATGGGGCTTACTTCGAAAAGACCTGCGGCCAAATCCTCTTACCCAAACTAAAGGGTGAGAATGATTTGGCAAGGAACGTTTTGCTTTAATTTTTTAATTAATCAGCAAAATGAAATAATGGCGAAACAGGAACAAACAAACACTTCATGAATTTGTTATTAAGGAATTATATTTGAAGCTTTTTCACATTCGCTTCGACTTTGATCATAATTTAAACAGGCAAGCACAATGTCTCGTACTACGTAACTAGATACGAGTGAGCATTTTAAAGTTCGCGGAATGAACCGGTACGTCATTATTTAGTGAAGTTAACGAAGTGATAGCGCGTTCATTAACTCATTATCAGTACTCGTAAGGTTTATCTGAATCAATTCACTAATTCTTGAACCATCGTCGATTAAACATCTCAATTTGATAGTAAGTGTGAATTATGGAAAAAATCGAGCACCAAGCGCTCCGTACCAAGCAAGGACACCATAATGGAAGTCAATTGAAACCATAATGGAAGAGATGTCGTCCGTTTACTGGAACCTTGTTCGGGTCGAACCATGGTTAACAAGTGGCACTGTTTCTTTAAAGAAGGCAGGGACTCACTTGGAGAAGGCCAACAGCCCGGACGGCTATACGAAGTGACTACTCTGGAAATGATTCAAAAAGAAGAAAAATTAATATTGGAAGATGTTAGCCTAAAGAAAAAAACAGCTTGCAGAATAAGTTTGGGCATTGGATGCGACAATTTAAAAACTTCTTCACGATTATCTTGACATTAAAAAGGTAAGCGCTAGAAAGGCGCTGAGGATGGTCACGCCGCTCCGGAAACAAGACAGCGTAGAGTGTTCCTACGCGTTTTAGAACCCTTGTCATGAAGACAAAGATGGACTATTGAATCGAATTGTGACGGGAGACGAAACTGGTGTTAATCATAATGAACCTGATTCCTAACAGGACAATATGCATTAACACAAAAAGGACGCATCACGATCCAAGAAGTGTAAGGTGTTACATTCGGCTGGCAAAATCATGGCGACAATCTTTTGGTACTCAGAAGCAATCCAGTTAACAGATTATAAAGATAAAGGCGCCTCCATAACCGGAGAATACTACGCTTCAAGCATAGAAAGATTGAAAGAATTTATCACTCGAAAAAGAAGGAAAAAATTGGCCAACAGTGTTCTCCTTCTACATAACCACGCGCCTGTTCGTAAGTGTCGTGTTGCGTTGGCTGTCCTGCACATATTTTCTGACTTCGATGTTTTGAATAGCCCTCCCTACAGTACTAACCTGGGTCCCACTGATTATGAAGAAATTTTCAAGCGATTCAGAAGTGGAATTTTTTTTTTTTCGAACAAAGACAACACTTTTTTTTAACGAAGGTATAAGCAATTATGCGTGAGCTTAAAATACGCATAGGCTTATTGAAAGATCTAAACAAAGAATTGAGTCTCTTGCACGTTCTGTGGGGATGGCATTTTTAAATGTTTAAGTTTGATATAATTACATGTATGTTATTCATCTTACTCAATATTTCTTTTTCAATTTTGCAGGGTATCACATGGGGTTGTGCCTATAAAATAACTGGAGACAGTGCATTAGAATATCTAAAGCAAAGGGAATGCACCCTAGGTAAGACTGTTGATCAAAGTTCAAGTTGAAAACAAAATGCAAATTAAGTATGTATTTTTACTGGGAATACATCTACCAAGATGGTCACAGAAATAACATCTTTCAGGTTTAATTTTATATACCATGAATCAAGGTCTCAAATCACAAAATGAAATAAATTTTTGCTTTATTTTACTGATAATTTGGTTTACTGCGACAATTCATACAGAAGTGGCCGAAAGTGATTGGATGTTACGAGAAATAAGCAAAAAATGCTTTTACGAGTATGAAATGAAAACTTCTTTAGGTTTTTTTTTTTAGATTTGAAATTCTTTCAAATAAAAACATGAAAAGAAATGAAAACAAATTGATGAAAAATTGAACAAAAAAAATTCTAGTCGATTGGGGAAAAGTAATCGGATACACATTCCAATGTTCTTTCTATAGAACAAAGATGTACAAAAATTCCACATATGAGAGATTTTTACTACATGGAGTTAAGAAATTGGTCAAAATTTTGTTGATTTTGGAGAAAACGGCGGAAAACTTACCTATAAAGTATATCCAATACAAGATTAAAGGTTGCGGCTGAATTTTAAGCATAACAAATCCATTCATAAATCATGGCAAGAAGCTCGTAATGTGTTGTTTTTCAATCTAACGCTAATAGGCATGTAAATACTTGGCAATGATATAGAAAAATCAGTTTTTCCACGTGATTTTCGAAGTGATTTTCCACGCATGCTTGTCTAATTATTAATAGCTAAAAAACCGTACATTATTAGCTTATTCCTTTCACAGCTATGCCTATATGTAGTTAGGAAATTGATCAACATTTCGAGGTTTATGGAGAAGACGGAGGGAAAAGAACCTATAAATCAATTGAGTACATAATTTAAGATCGTAAGTCAATTTTAATCGAAACAGGCATAACAATCCATTCATAAACCATGGTTAAACTGGCAAATGCAGAGTTTTCCACTTGAATGCCAGCAGGCATATAAAAAGTTAGCAATATGATGGCCATAAACACCAGTTTATGGGATTTTGCACGCCCTCTTTCTGACTGGAAAAAGCATAAAAATCCCCAAATATTAGCTTATCCATTCATTAATCATAAATTCATAGTCTTATGTTGGTCCGGGTTCTTTTTAGGAATTGCCAAGGAGCTTAAAGTACCGTTCGAAATGTTTTGTACACGCTTTAATTCAAAGTAACCCGCATTCACCGCGGGATTTAGATAATATAATTCGATTTATTTTACAAAATATTAAATACTTATTAATCCAAAATAGTATTAGGTGTATAAATATGAAATGCGGATTTTACTAACAGATGGCATAACCGTTACATATGGTTTGTGTCGGGGATAACTAATATGGCATTTTGGAGGGTAAGCATCTGTCAATAAATTCCAGTATGTCATAGGTTTTGATTGTAAGTTTTTTTCGCTTCAAAAATGTCGAATTACGTGCCAGAAAAAGAGGTTTTGCGGGGAAGTCTAATGAACTTCTTTCATCGGAAGAAAACGGCAGCAGAAACTTATCCATTGTTAGTGGAAGCATATGGTGAACATGCCCCAAGCCAAGACACTTGTGAACGATTGTTGAAAAGATTTAAAAGTGGCGATTTCAATGTCAGCAACAAAGACCGTGGAAAACCACCGAAAAAATTCGAAGATACAGTTTGCAACCATCATTGGATGAAGACAACACACAAACTGAAAAACAGTTGGCAGAAGCGTTGGAAGTTACTCAGGCAGCTATTTCACAACGTTTAAAAGCCATGGGAAAGATCCAAAAAGCTGGAAAATGGGTGCCGTATCAATTGAAAGGAAGAGACATCGAAAGGCGAAAAACCATTTGTGAGATTTTGCTTGCCAGACAGAAAAGAAAAGGATTTTTTGCATTGGATTGTTACTGGCGATGAAAAGTGGATTTATTTCGACAATCCCAAGCGGAAAAAATTATGGGTAGACCCAGGCCAGCCATCAACATCACAACCAGTCCGAAATATTCATGCCAAGAAGACTTTGCTGTGTATTTGGTGGGATAGTTTGTATTACCTTTGTATTACGAACTACTGAAACCTGGTGAGCCTATTACTGGCAAACGTTACCGACAATAACTGATCAAATCCACTCCCGCGCACTTAACGAAAAACGACCAGAATTTCACCAAAGACATGATAAAGTTATTTTTCAACGTGACAATGTTGCAATACCTGTCCAGAACTACTTGGGAAACACTAATTGGGAAGTTCTGCCCCACCCGCCGTATTCACCAGACTTGGCTCCTTCTGACTACTACTTGTATCGATCGATGCAGCACGGACTTTCGGAACAGCACTTCCATTCTTACGAAGAAGTTAAAAATTGGCTTGATGAGTGGTTAGCCTCAAAAAATTAGAAGTGGTACTGGGACGGAATCCATCAATTGACAGAAAGATGGGAAAAAGTCGTAGTTAGCTAACGATGGCCAATACTTTGATTATTGAATTCATTCGTTCTGTTATTCAAATAAATGCATATTTCAAGCAGAAAAAATCCGCATTTCATATTTATACACCTATTATAAAGCACGATTCGGTTGAGTTTCTCGTGGAAACTAAATCCGACTAAACAGAATAAGTTGTAAATAGCAGGGATGCAGCTCGAGTAGGCTCGAATGCCTACTGTTGCCTACTAAATGTTCGAAAACATTTTTGAACCATTCTAACCGCCGAGAGGGGGAGAGAAATAAGATTTTTCAGCTTGAAAATTGCCGGGATCTAACTGTAGTTATCCCAGGTCCTTTAGTCCGGAAGCATAATTTCATCGGGAACTCGAAGATCGGGAATTTTACATCCCTCAAAGTGTTTATTTGGCCACGTAAAAATATAATTGAAAGTGAGGAATGTAGTGGCGGCGAAGTAGTGAGTTTTGGGAGAAAGTTGATAAATAGAATTTCATCGAGTTCGACCTCCGAAACTGAGGATTAATATGCCTGTAAAGACGTTGACGACATATTGCAAGACTTGTTATAGACGCAGAAGGAGAGCTGAAATCTGTTCATGATTCATTGGACAATATCCAGTGGAACGAATTTGCACACAGGCAACGATCATTTACGTTACGAAAAGATGAGGTTCTAATGGACTTGTCGTCTGATATTAGCACAAATGCAGTGCTTTTGCTTTTCTTAGACGAAAAAGTGGCAAGCATTTTAGCTAAAGAGACAAATAGATACGTAAAGCAAACATTGTATTAACAATTAATGACTCAGCATACTCGACTCAACAGGGCAAAATTACTTCTGCAAAAATAACAAAATTTATACATTTATTTGAATAAGTTTGGATGGATTTAGTGTATGTACTAACTTGTCAAATACTTACTTCTCATTAAATGTTAGGCAATGGATCCTATCTACAACTTTCCGTTTCCGCTCAGCAAGATGTACCGTAATTATTTCGAATTACCGTTAGGAAACTTCCATTTTGTAAGTATCGCAAGATAGAAGAGGTTAGCCGACTTGGAAAAAGTATGCATCTCCTAAATCTTTTGATAGACAATTATGAAAAAGTTTTTTCAGGCGAAAATGTTCGTGCTCCATCGTAGGGTATCGTTTTCTTTTTTGGTGTTAAAAGAGAGTCTTCAGGGACAAATGTGAATATTTTTGTAAGGATCATGGTGTTCCTAATTTTTTGATCAGGGACTATATGCAAACACCTTTGGCTCATTCAAAACGAGCTGAAGATGACTGTAGCCAATCATTGATCCCTTATAAATATCACAGTTTATAAAACTTCATGAAATATACCACATGTGAGCAGAGTGACTTTTGAAAATGCTTCAAAATATCTTTCATAATGTAAACGGGGGTCGCTATAAGCCTTTGACTGCTTACTATCTCATTAAAATATCGCTTATTGCTCTTATATGTAGCCCATACTTAAGTGCTGAAAATATTCAAGTCGCTGCACTAAAACGTTTAGCCAATTAGCAAATTTGATGTTATTTGTTTTACTTGTAACCTTATGGTAAATTCTGCTTCAAAGGTTACAGTAGTTTTAATACTCTGTGTTCGCATCGACCTCGTAGTATCCAATCATCTAAACCACTCGCGACAATCGATAGTATTGCAGCAACGTGACTAAATTCAAGCTGTCCTATGTCTATTACAGTTCACATATCTTGGTTATAAATAGCTGGAAACGTGACTTTGCACAATTTACGAAACACCAAACTGTGTATTAACTGATTTAGAAACTCTCACATGAGGTACACTATTGCTTAACCCAAGATATTGACATTGTAAAACAGTTACATACATGGTTTGTAAATAAATTAATTTTTCACTGTTAAGAATTTACAAAAAATGACACAAATTTAATTATACAATAAATACCGGCAAATGTACTCACTCAGACTTTTCTCTTTTCAGGTGGATATGTAACAATCGATACGAAATTCTTTCCACGTGTGGCGGTTGAAAATTCCGACATTTGCGGTGAAGCTTTTCCCGTCCTAATTTACATAGCTACCGAGAAAAATTGCCATTGGCTTGGAGAGAGTTGCATTCGTAGCATAGCACAGCAAGTGACCGAATCATCGGGACCGAGTGGTCACAATGTCGAATATGTTCTACGATTAGCAAATTTCATGAAAGACGAAATTCCTGGTGCTCACGACGAACATTTGTTCGATTTAGAAAAACATATTCGAGATATATTAGCAGAACGCCAGATACCGCTGCGAGCTGTGATGGGAGCATCTCCACAAAGGATACGGCGAGATTCACATGAAGAAGCCCAACGACCCACCACCTTTGAATTTACATCACGTGTGCCCGAGAAGAAGTTGCGCTGTCTTAATATTTAAGGTAGTTGCGACTTGTGTACATTAGCTGAGATTCCATTCAAGGATGTGGCAAATTGTGTAAGGAAAAAAATTGTTTTGTGTGATATACATGTGTAGAGAGGCTAACGTGCTATAATTTAATGAGAGCAGCTATTTTGAAATATAACTGTAAAATAACGAATGTTAAATTGAATTTCAAACTTCCGATAATTGAGAATTGAAAAATTCTGATCAGCTGCTAATAGTATTAGGTGTTTTATTTGTACTAACTGAATGAAATTATGGTATTTTGACCAGATTCTGTTCGTAAGAATTTTCTGAAATAATTATGGTACATGTAATCTCAAAAAGCTTTATATATATTATAATCGTAAATATGCAAATGTATTCTTTAAGAAAATGTCTGATTTTTATACGAACGAATGAAAAAATAAAGGTTTTGAACATGACTTCGGTTACTTGTTTGTTTGAGTTTGAATTTATTGACAATAATGCAAATTTTCATCGTCCTATAGCACAACAAAACACTCGAACATAACTCGATTATCCATTAAATCAAGGAGGCAAAAATATGTGATCGATAAGAATATAAACGACGGAGGAACACTCTAACCTACAGGCATTCTTTGTCATTTGTATTATTTATTGTATTGTAATACTCCTTGTACTCCAATACTACTCGAAGAGGTCAAAACATTGGATTATGAAATGAATTTTTAATTTGGTAATAAATCAACCAAATCTTAATTAGCCAAAGACATTGTAAATATAAAAAGGTTCAACACTAGTATCTTAAAAAGGAGCTGAAGATGGCTGTATACAGCCGAAACGCGACCTCGAAACCCACGAAGCAAGGCCCGGCGGACCCAAGCTACCCAGAACTAGTATAACACATAATTGGTTATACATAAAGCATAAGTAATCAGCTCTGGGAATCTATAGGTCCAAGATCCTTAAAGCGAAATTCCAATAGCAAGCAGCCTAATGTGATCAGTTACAGACATACACTAAGCTAAAACAACTTCAATAACTTTCTTTAACGAATTCAAAGAACATCATTCCCTGTTATGATGAGTATTGTGTGATCTTGGTATATTTTTGATGTTCTAAAGTGCGCACAATGAAACATAATTATTTGTTCCCTATTATATCCTAGAACGAGTCCGGGACTTGTATTGCTTGTTTAAACTGGCTGCAAATTATAAGGAACTGAATCAATTGTCAGCATTGATTTCATATTCTCAAAATATTTGTGCTGAATCAAGCAAAAACACTGCTTTAATTTTATGCTCATTATCATGATTTAGCTTACTTTGCGAATATTTATTCTGGACCACGTTTGAACCTCTTGCACTCTATATTTAATGTGAGTTTGAAAGATTATCCACCCACCACAGAAACCAGGGCTAGGTGTTCCATTTCCAACTATTGCGTAACTCCAACAGACTCCTTTGAAATGTTTTAAATTAGGCTCGGACGATTTAGAAAGAAATGCTCTAAGCTGTCGGCCTTCTTGCGACTTGCTAGGCATGTGTTGTCCTTTTGAATGTTTTTCGTTCATCCGAATTCCCCGAATGAATTAACTGTCTGCATATCTCGTAAAAATTTCTTCAGTTCTGCTTCGCTTACTTCGTCTGTCCCCGGCAGTATTTCAAGTTATCAGGAGACAAGAACGAGTCAGGTTTTGTTAATCTCAGCAAATGTTCTCATGAGTTTTCAATTCTGTTCCCTATTTTCAAGTAATTTCGAAGATGTATATATGTTTGTCCAATACTACTTTGGTATTGCCAAAAGGCAAAGTTAACAATGCCCCTAGGGTGACTAAGCCTGTTCTTCTCTATCGTTTGGTTCTCGTCGCCTTGGCTATGGCGCAAAGGACCCCATTAGATCTGTAGTCGTTTCTGTCACGTTAAGCCGATTATGCTCCATCTATAGGATTTCGTCTCCCTTCGCACTGATTCCAGAGTGATGATTTCGTTGAATCCGTTCTTGCCATGATTTGACCGTTTGAACGAACTCTAGCTCTACAACTCTTTGTCCATTTTAGCCTTTTTTTCTTCGATTAACAACAGTTTTGAGCGTAACTCTATAGCTGGGTCGAGTAGCGCACTTCTTGCTACCTTGCTATTCGGAAAGATGTGTAGTACATCGTTAAAGGCCATGATTGCCAACATGGAGCCTACCTTGATAGCAAAAACTTCCGATTAGTACACCCAGGTGTGAGAAGCAGGTTCTTGGAGGGTCATCTCGAAGTTTCATTATCCATTTGAAATCTACGCTGGATTGCCCAGCCACTTCCGATTATTCATTAATCGTTAGATTTACCTCATGGGGAATCCGTCGAACTCTACCCAAATGCTCTGTGCTTAGGAAAGGTAATTTCGCCCGTTGATATGAAAAGTTTAAAAGTCTAGAGTTAATCCTTTTTCAGAGGAGAGGGATCAGTTATGTGTGAACTTCAATTTTGTGCTCACCAGTTATACCGCATCTTAGGATCTATTTGTTGAGGGGTATCTGCTGCACAATGCTCTGAAACACAGTTGATGGAAACACTGCATATTTGATTTCAAATATGCAGTAATGCTCCGCGGGTATATAATATTGACCTTAATACTGTGGCATTGTTGCAGTTAGTGAATTCGAGCCCCATGTCTTATGCACAAGTCTTTAAACAGTATAATTTCATTTCGTTTAATTCATTTATATAATAATTTCATTTCATTTAATCATTTCGTGACTTCACCTGTGAGAGAACTCCTCGTTAGTTTTCTTCTCAGGTCTGCACTTAAATATTTAATATTTTTCAGTAGGTTTATTCGCTTGCCGTCTATTGTAAGAGGGGGCAAGTTTGCCGCTAAATTTGCTTACTAATGCTAATTATTCCATCTGTATTGATCCTGTGCTGTAAAAGCACCTTTTCCCAACGTACCAGCGATGAAAACACATGAAGAAAAGGGAGTAGCTGTTAGAGTGCATGATAGAAAGCTACTTCCCGTTTCTACTAGAACAAAAAGAAGAATCAAGACAAGGAAAAGACACTAAAATTACCCGGCCCAGACTTGGAAACATTGTTTGAAAAACAGCCACTTGTCACGAGCGATTAAAAACGAGCTAGAAACATAAATGAAATAGTTTAAAGCACTACGACTCAAACAATTAGACAGTAAAATTCAATGCAGAAATATTCTAAGCTCCATAATGAACAAATAGGATTTTCATTAATTTGAATAATTAATTGCCTGGGTATACAACACCCCATAATAGATCGGAGATCCTACACTTGTGTACTTTATCACTTTTCGGTAATTTTCAGCAAGATCTATAAGTTCCTTGCCTATATGCAGTTGTCTGTTGTGCGAATCCTAAGGTATTCTTGCTTCGAATGTACCATGGCCAAGAGTAAACAACTTTATTCTGCAAAGAATTGTGTACCATTTCTGTTGGTTTTTTTTTCGGGAGAAAGCTGTACGAACGTATTCTAAAGTTGGTCGTAATAGCTATTATTTATTTTTTATATTCTGTATATATTTTGGCGGCCTGATTTTCGGAGAGAACTGAAGGATATTAGCCTACAAACACAGAGGTCACGTTTTGTCGTGTGATCACTTGGACGCAACTTGTGATATGAAAAAGAAAGACATCAGTATAGGCCAGGTATCCTATCAACTTGCTCCATTTTATATCGTCCTAGTTGATTTCATCCAGTTCTTTTGATGAATATTCAAAGCATATCATCGGGTTCCACTTGCCTTTTTAGTATTAATGCGAAGTTAGTGTCAACTTTTATCATTAAACGTTGTGTAACATTTTTGCCACACTCCAGTTTTCAATGTCAACTATTCAAACTATGCATTTACTCCTATGAAAAACAAAACTGCATCATTACCGAAATCTTTTCATTCCAAGTAAGTATAAAAAAAGGCAAATGTGATAATTTGTAAATATTTTCAATTTGCACATTACATACATCATTCGAATCGAATCTAATTTACTTCTAATTTATCAATATTTCGCCAGCTCGCGCTTCCATCAATTGTTCCATCGATGTAATCGATTGCATCCACGTATCGAGTGTTGTTGCCATTGCGATTACTTGCGATTTGTCTAAGACGCGAGGTTGAACCTGAATGTGATTCAAGAAAGGCAGAAATTCAATTATGCTAGCCATGCTACAATTGTTTGTATTGAATATTGTCTGTCACTAAACCGTATCGCGGCAGTTGAAATGATGATCAAACATTGTGAAAGTGGTAGATTTCACAGAATTTTCATTTATTACACAAATAGGTTTTAGAGCATTGCCGTCAGTGCAAGTAATGCACGCCAAAGGAAGCACGTAAAACATTACCCTGTCCGTACTTACCCAAGACATATTCACAACACCAGCAACTTGATCTATAGCTCCGCGCACCAATCCTTGCGCCAACGCTTTCATAATAAGCAGTTCAACTTCTTTTAAAGGCAACTTCGTCTCTTTTGCAATTTCTTCGAACGAAATGGAGCGTTTGTTAGCGGCACGTTTGAATGTCATCTCCATGAGACATAAAAGTGAGATCTTTTGGCGTAGTTTTAATTCTTGTGCAGCTAAATCAGGAATTTTACTCCAAATTGGTTTCATGTCCATAAATCTACGTAAAAGATTTTACCAAAAATTTTGTTGACTAAATAATGTCAATACAAATAATGCTAAAGCGAACTTACTTTGTAATGTCACCTCGATTAAATGCTTTCAACAATTCCACCAACCATTCATTCTCAGTGCCATTCAAGGATTCAATGATGGGATGAGTAAGCTATAGCAGAAAAATTACAACAGGGAAAATATAAATACGTAAATAGAAAGGCAGTAATAATGGAGCTCATAAGTAACTCAATATAAGCAACATAACGAAATGTTCTCCAGATAAGAACAGAATAATTACCAGCTCGCCAATGTTATAAATTCCTTCACCTAGCAAAGCGGCTAATCCTAAATAAAATGCCTGTTGAGCCCACTGATCTCTGGGATATTCATCCATCGAACAGCCGAGGAACTGCAACCCGCAACGGTAATAATCTGAATGTTGTCCCACACGTTTATAATATTGTGAAGCCAACATATAGTATTTTCCATGGACAGGTGTTACGTTGCCCGCTTCCTCTAGAACCTCCTTCAGTTCCAAAATGATTTTCTTCGTGTTGTCAAGATCATTAAGATGATCCAGATAGATATTACCCTGCAGGACCTGAAAAATTATGACAAAATTTACTTGAGGTTTATTTGGGATGTTGATTGATCGAAAATTTGAATTTATTGAAGTAGGAACAAATAATTTTGATGAAGCCGCACCATGTTCAAGTATTTTCTTACCTCATTAGTTTAGTTTATTTCTTTTAGTATATTTTGACAATTTGAGTTTTGTCAAAGAAGGCATATCTCTACGCATATTTTAGTAGAATTCAATCGTAAGGTGAATACTATTAGAAGCGAACTGGAAAGACAGTACGATAGTGACGTGACCCAAAAAAGAACCATGAAGCGACAAAACAAAGGAAAACCTAAAGACGGATATAAGCCTTGGCATAATGAAGTCTAAGGCATTCAATAATTTGGATTTGGCGTTTTGGCAAACCACGTGAATGTTTATCTTCTATTCTGGGGAGATGATGACCTTGATTCACCATTCGTTTTTTCCTTCGTCCTATTGTCTAGTAGGCGGTATTGTTCGCATTGAAGATAATTTCGGTCTCAACACTCTAAGGCTGGTTGGTGTTCGTGCACCTTTGGGGTCACTATTATTTGGTTTCATTCAAATTTGTCATCATTATTTACCTAACACAATAGCCCAATGCCTCTCAATATTACGTTTTGGAATTAGACCACAAATTGAAAGGTAATTTAAAGAAAATAACACCTCTTAAGAGGAAGCCTTCAACTTCATTGGTTTAAATAAGGATACAAGCTGTGGCGCTGAACATTAAAACCTAATCAAGAAAACTTCTTAGAAACATGGAACTTACCTTAATATACCAAGTAGCTTCATCGCAAATCTTTACTTTTTCTTTAAGTTTCTCCAAAAATTGAACCGCTTCGCTTTTGTCGGTGATGTGGTCGACAACAACTTCTAGGATCTCGACAAGACCATATGGATTTATTCTATTAATAAACATTATCAAAAACAATAAGAATCAGATTCGTATTACATATTATTATTTCTTACTTTGTTTCGAAGGACGAAATGAAGTTTTGATATAACTTAAGCAAATCATCCTCATTCTGCAGCGATTCATGTTTTACAAATTTTGTGAGTTTTATTGTCAATTCATTCCATAGCCTGCAAACAGACAAACATAACAATTACTGAAGATTGAAAATTTAAGCGGAATAATAACAGGTTTTATGATTGAACAACATTTTAACTTACTTTTCATTGTAGAGGTCTTCGATTTGTGTCCATTCGGCAGCTAATTCCTTATTTGGAGTTTTCTTTTGTGCCGCTAAATACGACGAGACATTTTGACCGGACGCCATCACGATGACTTTTCTAAAATGTCAATACATTACAAAAATTTAGGTTAGACGAGTTATACGAAGTCATCAGACTATACTATGCGATGCACTATCGAGTACGTTTAATGTTTGTAATTGCAATCGTGTTTATTTTCCAAATTGGAAGTGACGTCATGTTGTGTAAGTAATGTAAATTTTGGGGCGAAATGGTGCTTATATTTTCTAAATGAAATAAAATTTTAAAATTTAAACACATTGAGTGCTAGCCTTGAGTGTTTACGGTGCGGAATCCATGAACTATGATATACCGTCATTTAGTGTTGGGGAAGAGGGCGGGACATATTGTTGTTTAGAAGAAATCCATTCCCTTCATTCCAATTGAATTATTTCATGTATTAAGTTATTGCATAGCACACTCTTTATGTCTCGTGATAAAATGCAAGGAAGAATTAGTTTCATACCCAGATTAAATTTAAAAAGCAGAAAAAGAATTCGATGAGCATTAATTAACAAGAAAAAATATGCTTGACTATACGACGGAAATGAACCTCTTCCTGAGAGTACACTACAATTGTAGTAAAATTAAACAAACAGCGAAACAGTACAGATACCATAGCCATTTAGATGGTCTGATATAAGCCCGTGTGATCTTATCTTATGGATGATACTTGAAGTCTGTCGTTTACAACATCAATCCGAGCAATTTGAGATGACTAGTAAAATATTCTAGCCAAATTCAGTTATTCCCTATGTACTCAGTTATTATACCTATGAAAACATGCGGGATAAACTTAATAAGGAATATGTTAGGGTTAGAGGGCATCAATCGGGGAACATGGTTTTCAATAAATCAATTTGCATTTGTTGCGTTCGAATTGAATTGCAATAAATTGTACTGGAGGTGTACTTTCTTTTTAAAACTGTTTCAAGCCTTTTAAAAAGTCGCTAGGCACCCTATATTAGGCTGGTGAGGGAATTTATTATCTTTTCTCTTCAACCAATTATTCTATTAAATTTTTCGTTTTGTAATTTAATGTCCTGAAAGTCACCCATATATACATAACTATAAGAAGGTTGACTGGTTCTGAAAACTTTGTATGAAAGTTTACTGTTTCAAACGGCCCACAACAGCTAAAGTTGGGAAATACTTACAATTATATTGGACTAAGGTTAGCTTCCTTTTTGGAAAAAGTGTCAATCGTGCGAGTGGAACACTTGTGCAAAGTGTATCGTCAAAAAAGTGGATGGTTTTACTGATTACGCGAGGCCTCGCTAGGAATCCGATGAAACTTTATGTATTTTTTGTAGCTAACTCTCAGCGCTTGACAGATACAATTCATCTGAGGAATTGGGCTCCTTACATAAAGCTTTTCCGCATATAAATTCCTCAGTGTAGCTTACCGCATGCCGCAAAAGTTGAGTGGACCATATGGGAAAATATGAATATGTTTGCATATAAATTTATGGGCATTTGAACTCACTTAAACTCTGAATACCTCTGCATAATCGTAGCGTTGTCCATGTTATTTCGTGGCACAGAAAAAATTCTTCAAAACATTCTCTCACCGTTTATTTTGCTCAATTTCGCTTGATAGTATAATATATTTGTTATTGAAAATTTATCCAAGAAATGCTTTAAAATGCCAAATCTTTATTTAAGCAAGTACTGAACGTATACTTAATTATATTTTACGCTCATAGCTCAAAGGTATTTCCAGAAACTCCCATTCATCATAGCGCTTAGACTTGGTATTTAGATCTTTAGCAGGTTCAGTACTATGTGTTGTATGTTCAGAATATTTCAGATACAGTTGACGTATCAAATCAAGAGGTGGAAGAAGGCTAAGAATGATTGCGTGTAAGCCAGGGATTATTGAAAATTTCTCATAGCTATTTATCAATGCCTTACCAATGGGCGCTGCTAGATGTTGAATATTTTACTAAGCATAGTCTTGCTTCACAACTTGAAATCAACCAAAACCCCAGTCGTGAGTCATAAATTCATCTGAATTCTCACATGTATCGCGCTTGTAGAGTTTTCTGCACAATTTAAGGGGGTTCTCCGGTCAGTTGAGCTTAAATGGCAAGAATGAAAGAAGTGCTGGAATAGTCAAGAAGAGGCAACAAAGTCTAAGTGTTGTTGATGCGATTGTAAGCCAGCGCATGGCGGGGTAGTCAAAGTACATAGAACTCATATCTTCGGAGGTTATCAACAGGTCATGTTTCTGCGAACTTAGGTACTAAACTCAAAAAAGCTCAAGAGTGATTCCGATTATGACGAAATATAATACGAAGGTTTTGCTGCTCAAATTATTCTTCTTTCAACAAATGATTCTATTAACGCCATTTAAACCATGACATGCTCGGTTTTGCCAGCTTTTTTTTTTCAAAATGCGAAGTAAGATGTAAATATGACGAGTGTAAACTCCGTTTGGAATTCCCACAATGGTCACGGTCATGGCGTGCTAAGGCAAGCTACTCTTTTTAACTCGGCAATCATTTTAATGTAATACGATTTTCTCATGACTGCTCGAATAACGATAACTTCATATACAACAGATTACATACGAGTACGTATGGTCATTTCGCTGCGAGAAGCTTCTCCCAAGGAATCGCAATAATTGCATTAAATCTGGTCTTTATCACCGTCCATGGATCGTCTCCAAGGAAAATTAGCATAAATCTAAGAAATACGATCAGTTATTTGTCGCGATTGCATGTAGATTGAGTGTGATGTTAAACTTGAATCGAATAATGTGATTAGTAATCTCGCGAATAGTCTTGAACCGCTTAAAAGTTGGTAGGTGTAGACGAGTAGTCGCGATTAAGATCATCTGAAGTTAGTATGAAAGTTACCGGAGTCTAAGACGGTTGGTGGACGAAAGTACTTGTCGCTTTGTTTCTTTGGATGGTGGCGAGTCGAACGATTCCTAATTGATTATCAATCGTCGAATATTTTCCAACCGGTGAACTCGCGAGTTGTTCTTGCTCTCCCGGTTAACAATAAAATTCTGAAAATCGAAGACTGTGAAACGCGCTGGTGGCAAAATGTCTTTGTTTTGGATAACTTTTGTGGTTGGCTTAGTGGTGAACTCGATCAATACCCGTAAGTTTTTAGCCAGAGCAATCTGGTTCAAGTGTGTGTTGTACTGCACGAGCGTTCCTAACAGCGACCTATGACCATAAGTCCTAAATTTAGTAACAGATTAGTTAGTTGATAGAAGCATTAGCGCTTTCTACTAAAAAATATTCTGCTTTCACATGGATGTGCTTCAAAGCGAAACAAATGGTTGAATATTTTTTTATATAGCTTGATTTATTCTTGACCATTAGGAAACGTAGAACCGACAAATGGGTTTATCAATTGACGTGGGTTTTTTCCCAAAAATTTATCATCAGGCGCTGATTTTTTCACAAAGAAGAATAGCAATCGGGAAACCACGAGCAATGACTAGATAATGTTGATGTTGGTAGCCTTCAGCTCCGACAGCAGTCATCTCTTCATTTATTTGAGAATAGAAAATTGTATTCGATGCAAACACAGGTATGCATGTGTTAACATGTAGGTAATTACCGGTAGTAAATTGTTTAAATGAGAAAAATATACAAGCGAAAAGTGAATCCCCAAAACCGGTTCGTCAAATAGATTAATCTAAAATATCTGAGAAGTCACGCTAAGGGGTTGGGTTACATTGATGCCATGGAATTACAAATTGATTGAAAACAACATTTTTTTCGAATTGAAAAGTTGAAGTGGAACTCGTCAAGGCATTTGATAAAATTTAATTATTGCTATTATGTTGTCTACGTGTCAAAGCAGTTATGATGTCACTTAGCATTTGTTATAAATATTAAATAATTTTAGTTGAGTTGTATGTTATTAGCTACGCAATGAACTAAATAAATAGCCTTGATCTTTCCCAATTATATCATCGCCATGGAGATAACATCATCGGTCTTGTGTTGTGACGATGTAAACAGATATTTATTATCACGTTCGTTTTCAATATGAATTTTTAATGAAATACATGCATTAGCAAGCGAAACAGAATGTGTTTACACTTTTAAAAAGCAATCATCTGAATCTAAATTCAAAAATTGTTTGAATCAATACTTATTCTTGATTTTTTTACGTTGCTTAAACTATTTCACACTTTATTTCTTACCTATAGGTCTAGTTGTTTATTTCCTACTTTACTCCGAGTAAAAACTTAAAATTGTATTTGTCGCATTGCTTTTGAACGATAATCATTCTTAAATTTTCAAATATATATCTGGAGCGTGTTCAATATTGCGAGTGTTGCGGTTCTAATTCAAATCCTTTCGTGAAAGCAGATAAATGAGTTTTACAGATATGTATCATTAGCAAAAAATTTTATAGAATTTAACAATCCAAAGAATATTGCGCACCTGTAAAATATAGGCTTGATATTGCATGTATCTAAAATATAGGCTTTGATACTGCAACAGCCAAATCACTGTGCCGAAGTTTTCCCGTCCTTATTTCAGTTTATCTACTTCTCTATTGTTCTTCGTCCACTTATAAGTTTTGTGGAAGATCTTTGTAGAATACTTTATACAAGAATAATCTTTAGAATCTTTATAAGAATAAGTGGTAATATCGTAGTAATATGTCAAGTAATCTTTTCGGGCAAAACGTACAACTCATAGGAATCGAAACAAAGGATATTTGCGAAATCGCGGCCTGAGAAGAGGATATACAGAAGACTTCTTTCTAGATTGTCAGAGACTGGCCAAAGAACTTCTCATTGGCTAAGGCGCATTAATTTAACAGAACTGGAACACTTGGCTACCATACAGCTAGAAGACCTCCTTCAGATTGTCTGAATATTAGATTTTTTTAGGTAGTCACAATGAACCAGTTGTAAACAATCGAGGAATTTGTTGGGAGCTACGTGCAGATTCTAGATTCTATAAAAAAAGTATAGCTGAAACCATGATATTCGAAATCAACAAGGTTTACTTATAAAAATAGGAAAAAAATAGAAAAAAGTGCATATTGAGCTAAACCGAGAATTGGCAACCCTAGCCTTCAACAACCCATTCATCTCTGCCTTGGACTAGGCTTAATGTTCAAAGAGTCCACAATAATTTCTTGGTCTTTTTTTACACTTACGACGTTAGTGTAAATATTTCGCATAGAAATTGTTTTCATAGCTTGGAATTCAATAAACTAAAAGAAATATAAATTTACATAGGACACAAAAATTTTTGCTGAGTACGGTTTTTCTTTGGTTCTCATCTGAACTCATATAATCGAAGTCCAAAAACTTTAGAGTCGTCAAAGTTGGTGAGCCATGCAGTGCATGCAGCAGTTAGTGCTGCAATAGAGAATAGAAGCATAGCGTAAGTACAAACAGCAAAAACATTCCCGGCCGGTATCTATCAGAAAGAGATAGAAAAATCAGAAACAGACTTATATTTGATGCGCGATTTCACACAAAAGGAGATAGGGTATATTTATTTTATGCAAAACTTGGGCAAATTCACCGAAAATGAGATCGGGAGTTTCTTGGAAATATTAACGTTCGCATAGCTTAAGTGTTCTAACCGTGTTGGGTAGTGTTTCTCCTTTGTAGCAAATAAAACGTGCTTTACAAAATAGAGTGCTTTTAAATCATACGACGTACGTTAGTGGTGCGATCTCGTTGATTAGCTTTCTGAGCTTAAATATATGTATAGTATTAGTTGTGTTGTAATAGTATACATGAGTCATTGTATATGCATCTATTGTCACCTTTGTCTTCATGTCCTATCTTTAACAAACATTGCTTTGATTGAAATATAAAGCATTCTTCGTGTTATATAAACACGAAGTTTCGGAT
Source organism: Stratiomys singularior (assembly GCA_954870665.1). Taxonomy (NCBI): domain Eukaryota; kingdom Metazoa; phylum Arthropoda; class Insecta; order Diptera; family Stratiomyidae; genus Stratiomys; species Stratiomys singularior. Next base: position 8,673,188 of record OX940877.1, read on the forward strand.
TGGGGATTGACAAGGGAGCTGTTTAGAAGGTTCTTCGGATGAATTGTGCAACTAGGATTTCTAATCATCGAAGTTGAACAGATTTTATCGTAGTAGAACGGTGAACGGACAATATAAGCGTGAAGTACATGTGGTACATATAAATTTGAGTTTAAGTTAACCAGATCGTTTTAAGTATGCGTGTCCATAATATTGACGACTTATTTCGTGGAAGATCGTCAGGAGCACAAGTATCATTTTGTAGATTTTGTTATATAACTACACTATAACATTATAAGACAGAAAAGATTATCATGAAAGTATCTTATGAACTAGAAAATCGTTACCATGAATATCACAGTCTGCTTGAAGCAGGATGCATAATTATTGTCAATTTTGCCGAAAGATTAAAGTATTTATGATATATATCTTATCTTTACATATATTTTATTATAAGATTTTACACCTCATACTCTTACCTCTCTCGATACTCGATTCCAGAAGCTCTTTTCTTTGAAAAGATCTTCTAATTGATATGTCTATGCTACTTTGAAGTTGAGAAAAGATTTGGAATTAAAATTGACTCTCCACTGTCCCTGAATATCTGAGCATGTGTTGCAGTCAAAAGTGGATTACTCAAAAATATTATGAGCAAAATATGAAAAAACTTTATGCCGTAAGTAAACCGAAAGTCAATTCTCATGCGATTGCTGATTTGAAGGTCCGATTTTCTTCTTACGAAATATACTAAAAGTTGGCTTTCAGTCTATCCTGTTTTAGTCTTTAGTTAGATATGGTTTTGACGTACTGGATCTAGATATCCGTCGCTCATTTTCATGTGACGATTTCGAAGGTAAATTCTTATCGTGTTTTTTTCGGAGATCGGTTTTCAATTATTTTATTCGGTAAAGGAAGTTATGCAGATTTTTCATTATCGAAATGATCTGATTTGCAAAAGATTATAATTAAATAATTGTATTGAATGTTGTCTCTTTTGTCTAATTTTTGTTATTAGTTATCGAAATCAAAGATCGGAGAACATTCTAACAATGAAATTGCTGTGCTTTGTTGAAGAATTGAAATTTAAAAATAAAATGGTGGATTTTAAAAAAAAATTGTACTCGGTCGTTGCCAATGAACAAGGGATATTTCATATCAACCTCCAAATTGTAGAATCAGTCCACACACGTAATATTTGGTGGTTTATTTACGTATCTCACAAAACAAGATTTTATTCTTTTGAATCTGGAATTTCTTGTTATGAAGGCACGCGCGTTCATCAATTCGCCTTGGCTGTTTGTTATGAAGATAGTGTTTAATTCTGGTTTGACATCAAAAATAAGAAATCAGTAAAGATACAAAATGAATCTGCTCATTGCGATTTAATTAATTCGAAATTTTAAGATACTGGTTTGTAGCGAGTATACCAAAAGTTTTTTCTTTTATGTTGTATCGTTGGTTACAATTACCCCAGCCACGATAGTTGAATAAATCAGTTTCGGGCAACTTAAACCAGATTGATTGAATGGCACATTATGGCCATTAAAATAAAGGGTATAGTTAGAACGCTTAAGACTGACAAAATGGGATATGGGACAACTGACTCAGCTATTTGTCCTAAAATTTACGGAATATTTCCAAGCAAAAAAGAACACTGGAGTAACCTTACAAATACACCTCTTTAATTCAATGAGTTGAAATACCCCTTAAATGGGCGACTGCCTTGCTCAATGGCAAGTTAATGGCTTGCAGACCACAATATTCTTTACCTCGGATAAAGGTGCAAGGTTTAGTATGCAGAATCTATAGATAGCGATATTTACTCAGAAAAATGCGATTTAAATTCGAGTTTACCATTTTTCTTACACTACCTTGCTGGATGTTTCAATTAAAGTGGTTTTCGTTGTCTCTTTAAAGCCAGGTTCAAGTCCCATACACCACCATTTATCATTGAAGGTCAGACAACTTTGAGTGTGCATTAAACTTGCATATTTATGTGGCGTCTTAAGGTTGGCAAATGTTTCATTAATGTCTAAATGTTCATTTATGTTTAAATATGTTTAATCAATATTTAATTAATGTTTAAAATACTGCGATTGAATATGTTTTTCACAAAATATTTTGCGTCTGCATTGCTTTATAGATTGTTAGCGACTATAGTGACTGGAACTAACCAATGGTCATTAATTAAAAATAAGTGAAATTTCAGGCTACCTAAAGCATCGAGTTTGATCACTGATATCTCAAATATTTCACTTGTACCGCCCCTCTTTCACATTGAAATCAAGTACACAACATGGTTTTTAGACGGACGTCTTTGTTTTTAATTGTCTGCCAACTCTTCGTCTGGAGGTTACATTTTTGAAGCCATGCATTAGTCAACAATTCGCGATATTCTCAAAAATCTGTAGTTCGTTTTGCAATGCATGCAGTGCATGCAATTCGAACTGCTAACGAGGTGTTTGGTTAAGTTGTGGCTCATAAACGTATATTACTTCGATGGCTTGGAAAATTCCGATCTAGAGATCTCAATCTTCATCATGAACCACTTGTGCAACCCGGGGAAAAGACAGATGCCGAACGATTGGAAGCTATAGTGGAAGCGAGTTGATCTGAATGACACATGAATTAGTAGAAAACTTTTGAGTTTACATTCTGAGAATATTTAGCGATTGGAAAGAGAAGTTGGAATTGAAAAAATAGATGGATCGCATACATTGAGTCCATTGATAAAACGAGCGTCAGGAATGGAACCGATTGTTCTTTAGTTTTTCGACCAAAAGCGTTCCGTTTTTGCACAATTATCCCGTTCAATATAAATCATACCATGAAAAGTGGATAATCTTCGATAATCGCTATTATTAGGCAAAATGGTTGGACGATATGAAGTTTTTATTCTGTTGCACATGAAGATAGATTAAGTCGTTGATATTGTACTTTCCCACTACCTTCTGTAAAATGAGCTAAATATCAAATCCTGCGAAAAAAGGAGGTCGCCATAATCCGCTATTCAAATATTAATTGTACCCTTGCTGCGGTAATTTTGAGCGGAAAGCAGAAAGATAAGAATTTAAGTTTATCAATGCTGAAATCAGAACCTTCATCGGAGTGACGTGATTTTCTCTGATAAATCTAAATTTTCAATGCAATTCTCGGAAGGGAGGCTGGAAGAATAATGATCAAAGAACGGTGTACTAGTGTCCTGAAAAAAACCCGGTATAGGTGCACTGTTACAGACGATACTCAGGAAGGGGGCTCGGAAAGCTAATCGTCCTTGCGGAAACCCTGAGTGCTGAATTACTTCTTTAAATCTCCTGAAAAATGTATTTGTAATTAGTAAAAAAAGGTATTTGCAATTAGTGAAATGCTAAAAAAAATTAAATAACCTAATAGATGAGGACTCCCTTACCCAATTACCCGAAACGTTTTGAGGGCAGTTTGAGTCCAGATTTCGGGTGAGATGTACAATCATGTTTTTTTCCTTCAAATTTTCGAATAAAGCTAACAGTTTTTTTTACTTTACATATCTCTTACTTAAATTTATCTCATTATTATTTCTCTATGTATAAATTTTCAATTATACTGACCAAAGCTGGGCAATCCTTTTACAATGCAATTAATTTGAATAGTTTAATACTTTTCGCTTAAATATACCATAGCTAGCTATGGTTTGTTAAAAAATAACAAAAGCATGTATGCTTCGCACAGTTCACATATATCATATAACTATTTAATCCTCAATTTTTTGTATGAAATTTTGAGAACAAAGGTTGGGCCTAACTTAGGGATGTGTATTCGAAATTGGCTCCTCCTAACATGCTTGACAATTTAATTCCGCTAAATTAAGTAATTGTCCATCGCATGATGTAAAAAGACATAAAGGTTATATACGTTAAACGGAGGTTAAACACAAAACAGGGTATTTTATGAATGAGATCCTCCGAATGTAACGCTTCGCTTTGTACAATTTGCCCAAACATGCAAATAAACGATTGAAATTTACCTTGGAATGAAAAGTTACCACCAACAACATTGGCAACAAACATTGTATATGTTACTAACCAACATAAAGACACACGACACGTGGTTATGGACATAAATGTGAAAATTGTTGAATTTTAAAATAATTTTAATATCTTTTTCATGAAATGTTGACCAGAAGAAATTATTTTTCCAACCGAAACCACAGAAAGATTGGGTGAATCCTTTGGCGAGTGTTTTACACCGAATCGGGAACGCGGCCAGTGCATTCGCTTGAATGATTGTCGACCATTGTATGCGTTGCTGACGAAAAATCCATTGACGAATAGCGATCGGGAGTTTTTACGAAGGAGTCAATGCGGCTCGCGCAATAATGATGTGTTGGTAAGTCATTAAAGTAAAGTTGCGAAAGAAAAAAAATATCTAAAATACTCCTGATTGTTTTAGGTATGCTGTGCCCTCCAATCCAGGGTAACACCACCCACATCTGGTACAAATTCAGGAGGCGGTGCAAGTTTGTTGCCTAGTCCAGGCGTTTGTGGAGCAGGATACATGGACAAGATTTTCGGTGGCAACATCACGAAAATTGATGAATTTCCATGGATGGCATTATTGAACTATGATAAACGTAAGTTATGCTTAAAACACAATTTCAGCCTCATATATTCAACTGAATCGAAAAGATAAAACCGTCAAAATGCCATTTTTCAGCATTATTTGTTGATTTGCATTTGTCGTTGTGAGTTGCCAGGAAATAATCGAAGTCTTTTCTTTACGGCGATTAAACCAAAATTTGTCGATATGTCAATTGTTGACTTTATTTTCATGAATTAATGTGTCCATTACACATTAATGATTTAACAAACGGGTCGGTTATAATTATTAACTTGTTCTAGAAAGGAATTTCAACAAAAATCTCATCTCTGAAAACAGAGATGGGTTGTATACAAAACTCAGCTATTCCGAGACGCCTTGGATCATTTCTTATTTAACGTTTTAAAGTGTTCGTCTGACCATTTACACCGAGGTCCTTGAATAACTCAAAAGTTCTGGATCTCGAGCCTTGTTTGGAGTCTATTTTAGCATGAATTGTAATTGTGAAGTAAGTTTGTGACTACGATCAGGACTTACTCCATCCAAACACTCACCATCTACCATATCCTACTCATAACATACAGATAAAGTTTCATTTACTTTTCTTCCTTTGCATAATAAACGCATTTCTCATTCATTCGAATTTTGCAGCGAATAATCAAAAAGGATTCCATTGTGGAGGAAGTCTGATCAGCAATCGTTATGTGTTAACAGCATCACATTGTGTAAATGGTCGAGGAATTCCTACGGATTGGCGTTTAACATCAGTCAGATTAGGCGAATGGGACACTTCCACTGCAACAGATTGTGATCGTGACGATTGCAATGAACCCCCAGTTGACGTAACCATTGAGCAATTTATCACCCATCCCAGCTACCAACCAGGATCCAAAAACCAACACCACGATATTGCTTTACTAAGATTGTCGCGACCGATTGCCTTCACAGATTTCATCAAACCAGTTTGTTTGCCATTAGCTTCTCATTTACGGAATCTAAACTTCGAAGGTACGAGCTTAGATGTCGCTGGTTGGGGTAAAACCGAAACTGCAGCCAGGAGTAGCCTTAAATTGAAGGCGCGTGTGGATGGTGTTAATTTGAACAGTTGTGGCCAGGTTTATAGGCGACAAGGAGTAACATTGCAAGATTCTCAAGTTTGTGCCGGAGGTGAAAGTGGTATTGATTCATGTTCTGGTGATTCAGGTGGTCCTTTGGTCGGCATTGATAACTCGAATCCAGCTCGACCATATTTTTATCTTGCTGGATTAGTTTCATTTGGTCCAACCGACTGCGGAAAGGCAGGTTGGCCGGGTGTATATACTCGCATTGCCAGCTATCTCGATTGGATTCAAAGCAACATCCGGCCATAAATTGTATTTTAAAGTAATTGTTACAAATAATCATGAAATCCTCATTTTTAGAGAATAGAAACGAAAAATTTATTAGGAATATTATGGAATTATTCCATCAAGATTTATTTTAAGGATGTCAAAAAAAAGTTTGTGATGGCAATAAAGTGTAACATGAAATCAATTTATTTATAATTTTTTTCTAGCGCTTTTGATGAAAAGACGTAGCACGTAGCACAAACATTGAGATGTTTCCGTGGCAGGATGCGTTGTAATAGCCGTTGTTGACATGTCGAGCGTCAATTAACTTTTTTACACGGCTTCAGTTTGCAGTAGTTTTTCACATGGCATGTTTTAAGTATCCAATTAAGATTAAAAAATCGATGGTGATTGTGAAAACAGGGATGCTACTTTCACAAACAAGAAGAAGACTTAGTCTTCTAAATGTTCACAGTGATTTTCAAGAAATTGTTTTTCGTCGAAGAAGAAGAAATTAGAAATAAGCGCGCTGGAAGAAGTCTTACATCCAAAGATGCCTATAGATATATGTTCATTGGCAATTACACAGAGCGATACACAAAAAAGAGGTGGAAAAATAACAAATATTAAAAGTAGCAGACTAAGGGGGGGGGGGGGTATGTGATGCGTTCTTCACAAAGCTTGCGCATCGAGGAGTTGGTCTTCTATTGGGAAAAAAAATTAGCACACACTGCGAAAGAAAAAAACTTAAAAATTGACTTGCAAGCCAACGAAAAACTACAGAATAGCTTCCCCAGCTTTAACCCAATTATGTTATTGTTGGAGATAATATAAAGCAGAACTTCGGGATGCAAGGAAAAGACATTTGAAACTACCATACTGAAGAACTATAAGATCCAATAGCACCAGAAAAATTTAAAAATCTCATGAGTACTCTCCTGGTGCCAGTCTGAAATAAACATGTATAACGCAGGCAAAATAATACCAGGCAGACATTATTTACCTCTGAGACCAAAATATCAAGAAAATCCATTCCCGTTCCAGGATTGGGTCAAGTAGAAATCTTCACCACCATGCGTTTGACTCGGCTACTGAACCAGGTCACTGATAAAGTGTGCAGGCAGATTGTGTTGCTTTCCCAAAACGATTGTCAATTGCAGAGGAGTCTTTGCCTTCCCTCTTTGTCGAGTTCACTTTTTCAAGGTAATTTTTACAGCGGTCTCTAGCAACGAAGGCGAAGGAGGTGTAACTTAATGAAGGGAATCTTCAACCCACCCGTTAGTGGAGTTACTGCCCTTATACGCGCTGTAGAGTTAACAACTGTCGTTGATTGTCGTTGTCGAAAAATTCATAGTCAAACCAATCAATACGTGCAGAAATTTCACTGCTGATACTGATTCGACCATCATTACTTCAATACCGGGTACTTCCTCTGCTGAATTTCTTTTTGTCAGGACGTCCACCTATGTTTATCAAGTTTCAATACTGATAATATTTTTATTTATATAGGCGCACTAGTTATTTTGAAGTGAATAAGTTTAAAGTAGATTTAATATCATAAGTAAGATTAAATCATTTATCCAATGAAACAGTAAATCACAAGCTTTAAATTCGCTTTGTCTTCTTTATTTATTCTACTCATACTTGTGTGTGTATATATTCGTATGTTAACATACGATTGTTATTCATCGTTTCATATTTGGGGTGTCATTTAAACTGACCTTACAATTGGAAGTATTTTTAGTAATACTACATAATTTATTATATTGTCGCGAAATTTGTATTATTCAACTGGGCAAGTGACATAAACGGATATTTACAAATGTATGGGTCATCGCTAAATGCAGTCGATTCGTTTTTCGAAAATAATAAAAAATAATAAGAACAGAACTATGGTAATGTAAAAAATATCAGTAAAAAAGTTCTTATCGTCTAAGATATTGAATAAAATTACTTAAAAACTAATCAAATAAATAAATTAAATCACAAATTTAATCCATATTTGCTACTATCCAATCTATATATGATGAAACTCTTGTGTATACTCCTGGGAAATTCGAAACGCCACATGTTCTTGGACCAAATGATACTAGCCCCAATAATGTGAATCTAGCATTTGTCAAAGGTCCTTCAATCATAAGCGGTCCGCCACTGTCACCTGATTAAACAATACTATGTAGGTAAATCGAAAATTATGATGTTTGGTTATGCAGAATTTACCTTGGCACGCATCCATATTTTCCATCCCTTGAGCACAGATCTGGGCGTCCGTAACGATGATTGGTGTTCTTGAATTTGCACTAAATTGAGCGTAGGAGGTTGCACATTTGGTTCGATTCACGATAGGTAAAAGGACGTATTGAAGTGAAGGATTTTGTCTTACACCACCTACGCACCACAAACGTTAAAAGGCAAATTAACATGAGAAAATGACGATTATGTTAAAAAAATTCAGTTTTTGTTTTAACTGAATATATTAACAGATACAATATTGTCAATTATATAAGCGAAATTATTTATGTATTCAGTTTTATAGATTGTACACTCCTAATAAAGAATGAAATGGTTTTTGCCAGGAAAATCTTTACAACAATTTGATAAATTACAGACTAGTTGTACTTAGATTTTACTAATATTCAATATTTTTTTGAAAATCAGCTGGAAATGGGACCCTGGTTGTGTAATAGTACGTCTGAATTTTTTGACAAGTTAATCACTTACATAAATTGAACAACTCAGAGTCTTGAATAATAAACTTGTGAAATTACACGATAACAATATTTTACGGAGTTATAATAAGAAATAATAAAATAATGAATAATACGTGTCATTAATAACTTTTATGGGGGCGGTACGTACTAGTAGGTCTGCAAGTGTCCACTAGCGCCCATACACACATAGCTCCAAGTATGCCGACTGGTCTCGAAAATTTGTGTGGAAGTTCGTGATTTTACATGGCCGCGGGCGGATGACGTCCGATGAAGTTAGCAATATCGATTCATATCGCAAAAATTTCGAACATAGGACACTTGCACGAAGGGAGTAGCATAAAAAGGGATGTGACTATCGCGAAAGTGAGTAGGGGTAAGTGATCAAAGTAAATTGTTTCTGATATGTTTACCTTGCGTTCATACTTATGAGCGAAAACTACGTGTGTACGATTCTGGCACCAATAGCAGCTTAATTTCGTCTAAGCTGGTCCCAAACCCGCTTGAAGGAAAAGAAAGATTAAGGTGCGAAGTTGTTTAATGGTTTCAATCCAAGTACCTCAAAAATCTAAGGATGCAAATTTTAAAAAGGTTAACTTGGATGAAGCACATTTCTTACGCTTTGAGTATGATAATAAGTAAGATGATTGAACATGAAGCTAGAAAACTTCTAATGTAATTCAAAAAACACTACTATACTCAAAAGGTTACTATGTGGCAATGATCACATAAGGGTCAAGTTTAATGTAAAACAAACGTGTGAATAGCATCATTTGGGTGGATAATCGAAGATATTGATTTGAATTCGCATGATTTAATTTATAGTAATGGCGACAATGCTTCCGTTGGCCTTTGCATTAAGAGCTTGAGGTATACAGGTTGGCAGAACAAACGATGATATCATGCGAATATCGTTGGTCGTTGACATAGGGTTAGTTATTGGTGGGATATGGATGTAAGTTAGTGAAGTGAGCTCTAACTACCAAAGATATATTTTGTTATTACGTACGGGAAGCAGAATAAAGTCAGATATTTTAAAAGCTCTAGCTGTGACGTGAACAATATGCTCGAAGTATAAAGGAAAATTTTCAAAAAAATGCAAAAGCAAGATTCTTCTTTGATTGAAGATTGCCGAAAGTATGGATACGGAAGACAACAAAAAAAATTATTAATAAAATTATTATTAATTATTATTAAAAGGACAATGTGATACGAAAATATTTTCGAAAACAAAAAATAAGAAATAGATTTAGAGAAAATGAAGAGAATAAATTTCACTAAAAGAACTTTTTGCATTCCGTCTCTATTACAACATGCAGTAGTTTCTATGAATAACTAGGACCTTATTTATAAATATCGGGTTGTGGAGGTACTGGAGATCGTGCTATTGTCAGTGAAAACGCGTTTGGCTTCTCGGAGCCGCCAGCTCGTTAGAGCTACTGATCGTGCCGCAGATGGCTGCAAAGATAAATCGGTGGTCCTTGAAAATTCAAGAATTTCGTCCAACGATAAGAGATTTCAATAGAGCAGACATCCTTCAACAGTCTAAAAAGATGGTTACGTTGAATTATTCTAGCCGATTGTAGTTTTAGGGAGGAGACAAAAACAGAGAGATGAAAATGAACACTTTAGAAGAAATCTGAGTACGATGAATACTAGATTTCCCATTTTTGTTTCACTTTTCTACTCTTTTCATTGAAATGCTTCAATGAATATAAGTGGGGAAAAGCAAGATTTAATTAAAGCAGTCAATTTTAACATGCTACATATGAAAATCTCAACATAATTGAACTACTGAACATATTTTGTGTATATTGGGTGGTGAGTGAACAGTTTATATGATGCCAAACCATTCAAGTTAAATTTTCCGTATTTCACGTGATGAAAAAAAGAATTCTAACATAACCGAGCTGATGCCATGATGGACCAAGAAAACACAAAAATGGGCTTACTTTACAAAAAAAAGATATTAACAAAGTTTTTCCTAACAACAAAATAGGAATTTGAAAAGAAAACATTTTGTTTAATAATTTTTGTATAAAGAGGGAAGTTATCCAAAATGGATACTACAAGATTTCGACACAACAAGGTTTCACATTCGAAGGGAACGTTTCCGATTCTTCGGTCTCATTAGTTAGCAGAAGTTATCCCAACACAGCATCACTTGACTGATGAATTATTAAAAATCAATATTAATCAAATTGGCAATCAAAGTAAGCAACACAAATTTCTTACGAATGTCATTGAAAAACGTTCGTTAGTATACAGAGAGTAAACGTGTAGTGTCCATGAATCCGGTTTAAATTAAAGTAAAATAAATACACATGTTCTTTAAACACTAATTGATTAATTGAAATTATTTTCTAGGTTCTAGATAAAACTGCAAAGTGCAATATTATTACCCACCAGCAACTTTTGAGCCCCATCCAGCAATAATACCTGTTTGGCCTGTTAATTTCTTGTCCACATTGGCCAGATCATCCACAGGTAAGCAAATTTGTGTAATTTGTGCTAAAAATTTAATGATTGTAATAATCAATTGCACTTGCATTATAAGTGTTATTTCTAATTTCCGACTTACTTGCATTTACGGGTCTCATTAACTTGATTAAGGCAATATCATTGGCATATTTTGGACTATCATATTTTTCATGAGGAATAATTTTTTGTATATCATAGTCCTGTGGTACCACACACGTTACAGGGTTTAATTCACAGTCTAAATTTCGTTTGGTGTCCAATTCACCAACTCTGACTAGAAAACTGCAAAAAATTGATCATTAATATAAATTCCAAGCATTATTTATTGCATCCTTACACTTCCAACGAGCTAACTAAGTTTGTAACACAATGAGCAGCAGTTAAGATATATCGATCGCTAATAACTGATCCAGCACAACGGTATGTGAGTTTGCCCGAAGCTAAAAAGTTAAAGTTTTCATATTGTAAGACTTAATTAATAATAATCAAATAAAATATACCATTTTAAAATAAAACACTCATCCTATGTATCTTTTTCTCATGAATTCTAATTTCAGTTTATTTCATCCATCAATAATAAGAATATGGAGGATGTCAAATCAAAGTTAACAGTTCTCAAGGAAACTTTGGAGAAGTGTTCCTGTGAGCTTTACAATGATAAAATGTCCTGGTCGCTTATTAAGAGTACGTCGATATTTTTGCTGGGAGTCTTTCTAACGAATCGATTACAAAAGGTTGTTGAATCCATTCAATGAAATAAGTAAAACTTCTAATGAAACTGATTTAATGAAAACGAATTTGCAACAAATATTAACGTTTCCAAATTTAATACACACTTATTCTTGGCTTTGCTAAAATATTAGTTAAATACCGCGAATATGCCGTCAATTTTTATGAATCACGAATACAATAAAAATATAATTTTTGTAAAAACAAACTGTTGGTGCTCTTTTAATTACTCAACTGCGTCGAAATGTTTATCATCTCATCTTGAAAAAGAAACAAACCATAAAAGGGGGCTTAGGTACTAACAACGATCCTGAATAAGTATCTTTCTATAAGTGGAACAAAAAATGCGTCAAAATTGCCAAAAAAGCAACAACGAGATCAAGTGGAATGCGGATCAAATCACTAAATACTATTATTTGTCTTCACTGGCTATTTAAATATTTTTTTTCTTCGTTTAATAGTATAAGAGTTTTGCAGATTATCAGTATGTAATACAATAATGAGAATGCTCACAGAGAATCAACGGAAAGCTCTAGCTTTCTTAATACACAACTGCGAAAGTTGACTAGCAAAATCTTAGATTTTCACCCAAGTGCTATTTCTTTATCTAATAATAAAAGTCGATAAGCAAATGTTACCTTTTGCAACCCCTACTTTAAACGGCGTTCGAGCGGTCTGATCTCAGAATAAAGGTACGCCGCTAAGTGATTTCGTTAATAGTGCGTTCAATCCTGATCGTACTTTTGTTAAAGCTGCATAAAAACGTCAAGAGTGCAAGAAGAAAAGTGTGGGAAGAACAAACCAATGAAGATCCTTTAGAAATTTGAATGGCAGCATGGTGAAACAACGACAGGATTATCATCTTAGGCGTAAAGGCGGAAGTATGTATGCAGAAAACTATTTTTCTCTAATACCAACCTTGTAGTTTTCGAACAAAGTATTTTTGTTTTTGCTTAGATCATAGAAAAAATTGTTAAATTTGAAATACGTTTATACAAGAAATACAAGAGATCAGTGTCCTGCTCGTCTAAAAGAAGTTACGTCTGAAAAACGATCTATTACGAGCACTTCCTATTCTATCTTATCCCCATATTTAGTCCCTAGTGGTTATTTGTTGTTTCCTCCCTTGAAAACTTGGATTGGAGCTAAGGAATGTAAAGATGGTTCCTCTATATAATTCCGTATTTCTCCATTTAAAAGAAGTTAAGGAATGGAGATCATTGCTGCGTTAGAAATGAGTATTTTCAGGCATTTAATAAAAAATACTATTTTGGCAATGTGTACAAGTATGTGTATCGCTATAACAAATGCATAAAGTTTATGGGGACTATGTTGGGAAGTTAATCCCAATATCGCTATCAAAAGTGTTGTCTAAAACCATTAATGCGGAATAACTGGGCGAGACTTAAAGACATCAGGAGTCTAGCAATCGTACGAACATGAAACAAACTATGATTGCAAACTAGTCAATCTCACTAATAAGATATTGAAGAGATCACCGAAAAGTAAGTACACTTGATAAAACAGTACGCATGTCTTTCGGGAGATTCCATTAGAAAAAGGAGTGGCTATCAATGATTAAATTTTCAAAGTTGACGGAGCCGAAAATATTAGCGTCTAGTAGCGTTCTGGGCACTAGGATAACTGCTTTATCGTGAGTAGAAAATTCTGACCTAGAAAGGCATTTCAAGTCGCATGCTATCAAAAAAGGATACTATAGGTACAATATTCCCTACGCAGATTGCTGAAATATGTTTGGAAGTAAATTGTGTCTTTCACAAGAGAATATTGGAGAATGTTGGCAAGGACTATACAATTTTCGCGATTTGCAAAGCTTCCACCGATAAATCGGAGAATAAAGGTCATGTGAAAAATTAGCAATATCAAATCGCGCAGTCCTGCTAGTGATTGATATGAAAATCGGAGGGAAATATACTTTATTTGATTTTTTGAAAATTGCTTGTCCCTACTTGCATTTGTTTTTGATACTCGCCGATACACTCTTAACGTTGAGTGGTAAAAGTCCTTGAACAGGACAAATGACAAGCGGTGCAAAGCCCTTTTGATTCATATACATAAATTCATAAAAAATATTTGAAAAATCCATTAATTGTTTCCAAATCGTGATCTTTAAATTCAAAAACGCTTAAAATTATCAAAAATTATTTTTTTTTCCTATTTTACGAGAATATATAAAGTAGATTTAATTTAAACCATTAAGAATCGCTGGGTTCGAAGCTCCATTTAAATTCAGTAATTTCCCGCTGAAATTTAATGATCTTTAAATTTGTTGCTAAATACAAACTTGTTAACTTGAAATTGTATGAAAAAATGCTTTCCCTGCTATTCGTTCATTATAACGATTTCGCAAAATTTGAATATTATCCAGAGCACTCCAGATTGGATTGGATAAATGAGAATACCGAAAACAATAAAATTCCATATTTACACCTCGATTCAACCTTATTTGTGGCCAATAAAAAAATATTTTTTTCTCTCGTTCGGCGCTATCCGATAAAAAATATTTCACTTAAATCATTCGAAATTTCAAAAAATTCCAGCAATACTCATATTGCACGGTATAATACTCACTTCGATTGCGATATGCAATGCGTGCCATCCATGGGAATTGCCCTGGCGCGATTTCGCGTCCACCCACAATCCTTGTGTTAACTGAAATTCCGCACAACGGTGAATTCACGAATCTCTTAACAGGTTGCCGGTTATTGATCTTTTGATTCAGATTGAAACCATTGACTTGATTCAGTTGGGTTCCTTGATTTTGGAAGCGACGTCGTGTCATTGTAGGTTTGTTGGCCACTCGCGAGCCTGCCAAAGTAGATGATGTTGCTGTTGTTGCAGTGCTTGGTTTCCTCGGACTCGAGTTACCATTCTTGCGTTTGGGTGTGGCCAACGGCTTACTAGCAAAGGGCATATCGAATTCGTCATTGAAACTTGGCGGACAATTTTTATGGGTGTCGGGATCTTCAAAGTCGATCAGATTGTGCTGATAGTCGTCGTCGTTGTACTTATAATCATTATAAGGTCCTTGAGGCTTTCCTAGAACTGCTTTCGAGGGAGCGGGTGTGGCTGGTGAGAATTTATGGAATTGGGTGTGATCCCATCGTTCATAGCTTTGGCCGAAATTGCTGTTCTGGGTTGTAGTTTTGCGTTTGTTGGGAGCATCTGGTGCGTTTCTTGTGATATCCCAAATCCAAGGTTTTTCAGTGGTCGATTTCACAATCGTTACCTTCGCTCGTGCTTTAGGGCAACAAACAACTGCATCGTTTGGATAGTAGCCGCATTGGGGATCAGGTAAATTGGACAGGAGCCAATCTGATAGGGACACTTGGGATTGGTAGATTTTTTCTAAGACAACCGGACAATCTTTCAGTCTCTTACATTCGCATTGAGGAGGAGACGGTGTCTGGGTACGTTGTTGATAAATGGTCGCTATTGTACTATATGATCTGGATGTTTCCGTGTTATAATTTGTTTGCCGATGAGTATACCCAGGGTCATAGGATTGGTAGTCTGGGTAGTAATGATCATGCCAACCTTGTGCCGAAACAACTAGAAGAAGAAATTTATGCATGTTGAAAGTGTTTTTCACTATTCATAATGATTAGTCTGATAGTAATGATAGCTGATATTAATGTTAGACCCCGTATGGTAACTTAAGTTCTAA
This sequence comes from Stratiomys singularior, assembly GCA_954870665.1. Taxonomy (NCBI): domain Eukaryota; kingdom Metazoa; phylum Arthropoda; class Insecta; order Diptera; family Stratiomyidae; genus Stratiomys; species Stratiomys singularior. Next base: position 8,688,676 of record OX940877.1, read on the forward strand.
GTGTAAGGTCAAAAAACCAAAAACAAGAAAAAATTCTAAATAATTCACTTCGTTGGTATCTTAAGATTGATATATGTTTATCATGAGTTGCGTCTCAATCCACCTTTTCAGAGCATCTGATAAAAATTTCTTATGACATGGCATATTACGATACAAATGTCTTATTCCACATAAATTAAAATAATGTAAATGGAATAATGATAGTTATAATTAGAGAACAATAAATTTACCCAATGTACAATTATTTAATGCAAAGAATGACTTAAACGTATTTTGAATTAAGAAGCCATAGCTGAATAAAAACCAATGGGATTATGAGTAATGTAACAAAAAACAGTGATTAACTTCTTTTTTCAAACAACACATAAAACAGTCACAAATATTCTAGTTCGAGAATTTAACATGAGTGCTGAGCATGATTCCATTAAATTTGAGGGAAATTTCACCAACTCAGTCGCCTCTATTGGCGCAATTTTAATCGATTGTTTTCTCTGCAATAAATAACAAGCGTAATATTACTTAAAATTGAAAACTTTCAGTCACTGTAACTCTTCAAAGGGAGAATTAATTTTTATTGCATGAAATTTTATTCGTTGAAATGATGTATTCCGACGAGAACGAAAGCATCACACCGATGATGGTGAAAACTTAAACGCCGAAACTTAAAATTATTGCATTCGTAGAGTGTCCTATTTGATGGAATTTACTTAATTTTTGTACGTGTCGAAAATACTGATTTTGCTTCTTCCAAGCGGTAAAATCTTCGTGTGAGGCAAAATGTTTAAAGCTGTGGCTGGAAAATGATATTTTTTAATTTCCCAATTATTTACAAACAATTTGAAAGTTTTTTGAAAGGTTCTTTTGCGTCGAAGTCACGGATTCTGTGATTTTTTTAAACGAATTCTGTGATTAAATTAGTTAAATTAAAATAATTGATAAATAATTATCATTTGATTGATAATCAATCAGTTCAACTTAAGTATTGCATTAAATCTATCAAATATTTAATTTTTTTTAAGGGCGAATCTTGATTATTCTCCATTTGCCATGGAGATATTCGGACATATATCTTATATCTTTCCATGATTATTTTTCATGTACTCAAAACACTGAAAAATAATTTATATGAGGTCAACTTCGGCCAACAATGTTTACCGAAATAATTTTTTCGTGATCTGTTTATTTAGACCGACAAATTCTTTTTCACCTATCCAATGATGTATCTGGAGTTTTGTAATTAAAAAGTTTCCCCAGAGCAATTAGAATTTATTTATTGAAAGGGATCTGCTGGAGAGCGTTCATTATTGTTGTTGAATTTGGCTTAAAAATAAAGCAACTTTGTTAAAAACACAATTTTTTAACATTTTTCAAAGGATTTTTCTTGTTTTCCAATTTCGTTATTGAATGAATCTAAAGATTTCCCGCCAAAGTAGACTTTAGTCACTATCTGCTAGGCTTCAAACTATTAACCTCTCACTTGAATGATGTGGACTTGCGTTATAGAACTTGAAAACTTCGCGACCACAGAGATGGTAGATCTACATGATTTTCAAGATCCTTTCGTGAAACTTCCAACAAGTTTCAATCAAAACAATAATGGAAGTTTAAATCAAATCAAATATTGCATAAATTGCTGCTGATGTAGCAGCGTGCATCTTTAATGAACGCTAATTTGGTTCATTAATCATTTGACGAAAGACGAACATAAAAACAGGAATGGGCGCGTGCGGAAGACATCCTCCATAACAAAAGACCAGATGAAAAAGCTGCAGAAGCAACCACAAAAGTCAAAATAGACTGCAGGTAAAAACAGAAACTTGTCTTGCATATTTTGAATGATAGCGCTTGGCTTTACGGCCTCAGAATCGATTATTTTGTCTGAGTATTCCAGAAATAAATGCTTAAAAACTTTAAACGCGTTTTTAATGTGATTATTTTAAGTTCAGTGGACACTCCCGACCTATTTCAAAACCACTCAATCGGTTTCATAAATTTAAAACCAAATTAATATATTAATAGTTTTAGCTTTATCTTAAGTTCATACAGCACTAACACCCTCAGGGGATTTCTATCAGACAGAGATAGAAAAAGCACAAGTAGTTTGTAATAGTATTGCGTTTTTATGCAAAAGCTTTGATAGGGATATACGTTTCTTACGCGAAAATTGGAGAAAATTAACAAACCCAAATAAAATTTAACTTATTTTAGCAGAATACTGTTAGATCTGGGGTTTCTTCGAAGTGCTAACACTGTACGGATTGTTAAATGTTAGCACTATTAGCACCTTTACGCTGGTTGTAGCTACACTGTGTTTCGTCTAATATTCATGTAAATATTCATAAAAGGGTTTCGAGCAGAAGGAGGCATGCATTTGAATCTGAATAAAGGAACATATCAATATACTATAAAACGGTTTGATACGAACAACGTGTTGCGCTCCTACTTTTTGTCAAATTCAATGAACCAATTAGCTCTAAATCAATTTAGACTAATGCAACTTAAATTAATTACACTATAAGATAAATGAATATTGCTATTCCTGTTGTACAAGCTCATTGCTTTTGATGACTCTATTCACTCATTCCGCAAATACAAATCTTTCAGTCTATCAAATCTCATATCAAATATCAAGTCTTTTTCCTTTCAATGAAACCATATCAACTAAAAACTCTAAATCCGGAAGACATTTTGCTTGAAACGATTTCCTTGCAGGATTTGAAATAAGTATTAAATAAGAACAGAGCAAATTGCATAATCAGCCATTTATACTCACAACAGAATGTTACATTATAATGGTATTTCCTCATTACAAACCATATAAAGCCAAATTAACATTTATAGAACAGAGTCGGTCATTTCAAAGCTTATGTCACATACGGAACTCGGTTAGGACATACCATTCATTATTACTCAACTTGACCTATTTGAACTTTTTCCACGTTATTCAGTTTCATAATACACAATGAAACGGATCTCCTAGTTCCGGCGCATTGATTCTGGCTCCGGTAGCTGCAAAGATTGTTCTAATTAAAAGATTGTGGTACTCTTTTGGTTCGCTTATGAGTCAGGTTAGTCATTCGATTTGAAGTCTGAGTGCCGTTTCCCCCTTCGAAACTCATTAGAACGACAAGGAAAAAGTTTGCTCACTTGACGTCAAATTGATACTTTGACGAGTGTTCTTGAAAGATACTTCCTCTGTGGGAACTGACTTTGCTGGTAAGTCGATTGCCACGATTTTTGGTAATATGATTGAGTGTTAGATTTCTGTACTTCATGTGAACGAACAGAAACCTATACGAATTGGACGAGGTACTTCGAGCTGTTCTAAATGATTGTTTTTCATATCCATTAGTGTTTAGTTAGAAAGTACCGAAATCTGCAAAAAATGTCAGCTTTGACCTTCTACCGGCTACCACATTCGCAAAATTTCCACATTCATTCATCCATACGAGCATGTATGCACAATAAAATTTATTAGTTGAACTATGAAATGAATCATGTTGCTTGCAGCGTTTCAATCAGTAAAATATGTTTATTTATATTATATCTAGCTGCAGTTGAGAGGAAAAAAGTGCAATATTCGCTTAATGAATCGAAACGGTGAAGCTTACAAAAATGAATAAAATCACAATAATCTTTTTGAATTAATTTATTCAGACGCATGATTCATTGCTTGGAGGCACTGTTTTTATTTTAATTAAACATCTTTAGTGGTTTTTCTTGTTACCAAAAATCCCCAACCGCTTGGAATTAGTTCTGCGTAAAATTCGTTGTTTTTCTGGGAAATGAATTGACCATTCCAAGTAACATATTTACGGTAAACTAGGCTTTTATTAGCAAGAGCTCTTGAACGTATAAGGCCATTTTATACAGGAGTTTATTTTTAATTGCGACAGAAGCGTATGTTATTCTGCTAATTGCTTGTTACAATTGATGTCTAAAATGATGAAATTTTTTGACCTTAAAAATTCATTTGGTTTTTTATTCTTACAGGGTAGTATGATCTATTAATATGTGAGCGATAGGTCAAGCAATAGATCAGTCAATTTTAATTTGACTGTGAAATACCATAATGTTAAAGTTAGTAAAATAAAGTAAAAAGTTACAATAATGGTAAGTGACTTTTATACTGATAATTTAAGCCAAACTCATGGTAACATAAATAAAATATCCGAAGTTGATTTGTGGCATTCTTACTTCGGTTACGTAAAGCATTCCACATTTTCAAATTCCAAATAAAAAACATGTATAAAAATTTGACAACCTTCTAATATCTTTGAAATTTCTGCATAGAAACGAAGTGAACTGAAAGCTGAAAAAATATGAATTTTATTTGAGGAAATCGCAAAACTTTTTCGTGAGATTGTAGAAATCTTCTCTCATGCAAGTCACCAAAAAATTAAAGAAATTTTTGCTAGAAATCATAGCGTAACCACTAATAAGTGCTAATCTTGAGACGAACCATAAACAAAGAGATTAGAACTCCCTGTGTAGCAAATAAAACGAGATTTGCAAGATAAAGAGCTGAGAAATAAAACTACGCAGATGAGTAGAGAACTAGAAACGTAGTAACCTATATCTATACCAAAAAAAAAATAATAAAAAATACGTCAGACCAACCACTGACAAGATTTTCTATTTGCGTCAAATAAAATCAATGTTCCACTTAGTCACTTCCTTATTTTCAAATTGTTGGAATCTTGGAACTATGTCTGAATTAGGAAGCGGCTGACTAGGAACCCACTCCCTTTTCTAGTTAATGCAAGTTATATAAACAATGTTATGCCAAGTCGGCGTCGCATTTCTCATATTCCTTATATCTTGCAACAAATTATCCAAATTTTATATCACATCGTCAGAGGAAAATTAATTTGCAACCTTGAAAATAGATAACTTCTATATTGCGTAAATAGATGAAACTTTTTTTCTTGATTTCTTCAAGCTGCTTAACTTTACAATTTTGAGAACAAAAATAAAATTTTACTGTCTTGTTTATGATATCAAATTCAATTTTGTTTTTATTTTATATAAAATACCAAATTGATTTCATATCAAATTGAATATTGAAAAAAAAAGAAAATGAACAACTCCAACCAATTCTCCATTGGTTTCGTTTTACTAATTTTGCATGTGGCATGTGGAATTTTTTTGGTTTTAAATTCTTCACGCAAGTTTTTGTAACAATGTTAACACTTAGCACGACTAAAGTATAATTCATTGACTGCAAAGGTACTTAAAAGTCAATAATAATATTTTTCATTTGTGTAAAATTTTAATTTATTCACGCTCGTTATTAATTTTGATGGAAATTTAAAAGTAAAACTGCCATCATATTATTTCAATCCATGCTATACTGAGTCCATTCAATTCGAAGTTGATATTGTATAGTAAGTTGATTGAATGGTAATGTAAGTGCCTCCAGAAATATGCAGTTCAACGACTATATCCATACATCATACTTTGCAAAACTGGATTCAACAGAAATATATTGTAATGAAGCACATAATAATTTGTTTTAAAAGAATAGCTCCAAAAGAATTCGATCGTTAAATTGCAAGAAACACACCCATTAAGTTTTCAACGAACTATGCAAGCATTTTGGACAGAAGCATTTCTTTAAATAATGTGTTTTGAAATTATCGAAAATATCATTTGCCATAAATTTTTCGAAATTTCAAAACTGTCGTCTTGTTACTTTCATTGGAATGACACATTAATGATCAAAACCACATCTGACTCATCAAGTATAGATATTAATCATCATAAAGTAATTGCACAGGTTACCATTTAGTAAAACTCATGAAAATCATTCACATACGTCAAATCGTCATACGGGCTTTAATATTTATAAACTTGATTCAAGAAAAAGTGTCGTGAAATATTTTTGGAAAGATATTGAAAGATATTTGATTCAGAAAGGTTCAATTCATCTGACTCCCTTAGTCGATTCTTTGAAGTTTCAAAATGAAAAGGAATATACAAACTTACACGTTTCAAAACAACACCACTCACGGTTTCATGCACGAAAGATTCCTGTCTATAGAATTTCAAGTAGGCACACGACGAAGAAATCATTATATTTATAGGTCTTTGAAAAGCGAGGATACTCATCAGGCGGTTCAGGCAGATATATAATTGACTTTTCGTGAAAGTTGAATGAACCAACTAGACCTTACATTTAACCATATGAATCAACATATAATCAACTAAATTGTATTTACGAATCAATGGATGGTGGTCGGCACACATGTTCATATACACATGTTCCTTATTCCTTAGCTAAGCGAAAAAAGCTTAGCAAATAGCAAAAAAGCACATCATATTTAGATACAGCGAGGAAAAATGGATATAATAAGGTGGGAAACTTAAAAGTAGTTGACGAAAAAACAGGATCAGAAATGGTGAACCACCACGAACAAAACCATTGGATAAAATTTGAATAAACGGCGGAATATGTCCGAAACAGTAACAAGTAGTAACACAAAATTGAGTTTAAAACTGCGGACATTAAAGAACAAGAATGCAATGGTAAAAGTGGTAACAAGTTTTCACGGAAAAAATTCCCAGATAGGATAATCAAAGAGGGTAGTTGCAACCCACATTAATTCACATATGCCGTGTGCTAACATAAAAAAACTATCGCATATATGTTAGAATTCACAAAATATATGGTACAATCTTAGCATACCATTGGATGGAAGGCTAAGAATACGGCGGCTATCAAAAATAGGACGCATATAAAACGGTTTCCTTGAAAACAAAGGTGCCGAAATGCAACGTTTCTCACATACCTCATATGCTATGCCGACTGCGCTTTGTATATTAACTAATAGCAATTAGTTTTGCGCAATGAAAACGCACCGTTTTCTAAGATGTCTCTTGGAGGACCAACTGACCACTTTCGGCAGGTTTCACTAGCAGTTCGCAACATAGGTTTTTCATAATTATTTTTATGTGTTTGCGGTTTTGAAGAGCTTGACAGATTTCTCATCTGGAACTGCCACTGCTTGGAAACCTCGGAGCAGTTCGACCGAAGCAGGACTTGAAGCCTCGTTTTCGGTCCTTTTTATGTTTAAGGAAACAAAGGAAATACGTAATATCATACACAAAATTTTAATGCGCAAGAAAAATTGATTTTACTGAATTAGCTTCGTCGGTAGCCGATTAGATAAGTGATAATTTACAGGGTGTAGTATTCACAACAAACTATTCAATTGAAACAACAAAAAAACACTAGATCATTCATTTTATGATACATTCCATATCAAATCAAGCATGGCTAAATTAAATTGATAAATTGATGGGGAACGTTTAGCTTTTATTTCAGTTTTGGTAGTCATAGATGTGATTTTGTTCTCTGCGGATAATATTATATCTTTTTTTGGAGATATGCAATCAACTTTTCGTCAAGGAAATTCTATTTAGCTAAAACATTGTATCTAATGCTTGCAACTATTTAATATGGTTAACGAGACTAACGAAATTTTTTTGTTGGATGCAATTTAAGAAAAAGTGTAGGTTTCACGTTTTCGTTTACGATAGATACAAAAGAATATCTAATAGATTTTTTCCTATGGCTTCCAACGTAATTGGAAACCACATAAACGTGTATGCAATCAAAATCTTGAAAGATACTTAATTGCATTTAAAACTTCTCACATTTCCATACCGTTTCGCAAGCCAAAAGTTACTTAAAAAATATTTACAAGTAAAACGCAGCATCTAAATTCCGCGAATATTCATTTGACCTGAATTATGCAAAGACTTTCTAACAACTGATCACATGTTAACTCAAAGTGGACTCACTTGTTTTCAATCGAAAGGTTAAGGGTTACTTAATCTCCAAAATGTGTACAAGGGAAATATCCTCATTGTTTTATTCATTAATTATTATTTGTTTTTTTTTTTTGTTTTTCTTCTTCGAACAGGTACTTTGCGAAGATTCTTCGTAGATTACTTTGAATTTAACTCTAAACTTTCTGTAAGCACCGTCATGTGATTTTTGTTTTGTTTCCTTCTTTTTTGCATATTGCATCTTTTTCACCTTGATCCACTCACCAGTATGACTGACACAAAACAATTCAGAAGAGTCTTCCAATTTTTCCTCAAATCGACCGTAGTTCGTTTTGTAATGTATGGATTTTTTTTTTTTTTTTGAAGTGAAAACGTAATATGCACATAATTAAGTTGTTGATATAAGTTCTCAAGGTTACACGCCAAAACTGTAGAGCTGCCATTGTTTTCACTGCCAAGAATATTCACAGACCATAGTGAAAACTTGAGTGCATGTATGTAAAAAATGGCAGGTGAAGTGCATCGATACAGTTTTATTTCCAAAGATATGGATTGATTGTGTCCAGTTTCAAATAAAGTTTGGATTGTAAATTGAATTTAAGACGTAATCGATGCCTCAGGCTCAATCATTTCATAGTAAAAAAGTTGTGTACAGCCAGCAGTCTTATAACAATTAAATTACGAAACCGACCAGATATACCTTCGATATTTTGGTAGGATCTCCCTGAACCAACAACAATTCAATGCACTGGAAAGATAGCGGAATTTTACGGCCGAGATTGATATTGTTAAGATTAATTTAATTATATAATAGTAGCATTCGTATCAAATTGGAAGCGGATCGACCCGATAATTAAATTTGATAGCAATCGGGCAATTAATTGGTTTATGGTTTGATAACCCGATTTGTGTCCAATTAGCGTAAATAAGTATTTGAACCGATAAGTTAATCAAGTTGTCAAGCCTTCGCGGGACAGAAGTTTAAAGCAGAAATTGTAGTTTTCAAGTAAAATTCTTATTTAACTATATTTATATATTGGGTGTGTGCAAAAGTATTTTCGGGTTTTCCATATGGATTTTCATTGAACTGTAAATCAAACATCCTTGATCGCATTTCAGCACCAGGTAACATTTCGGAAATCTCATTTTCGCCACTATAAGAAGAAATCACCTTTGCATTTGCATTTTAGTTTTCAGTCAAAAGTGATGAGAAAAGTATGGAAGCTGATAAAGCGTCTATTTGGCAATGTTTACTATGCGATTTCAATCTTGGATGTTACAAAGTGGAGGTCCATTGGAATATGAACAGAAGTTATGGAGGAAATGTGCTAACAACGAGCATATCAACTGTGGATTCAGCGCTTTCGTAATGGAAATCAGCAGTTTGAACTTAAGTCAGAATCAGGACGCCCCAAGGAGACGACCGATCGTGATCTACGATCAGATCAGATGGGAGATCCTACAAGGAGATGAGAAGAATCCATGCTAAGTTGGATGTTTGAAATTTAAGAAATTAAACAGAGGCTTAAAATCCTCCCTAATTTAATGGTTTCCCGTTTCTATCACGGGCTTGTTTTATATGAAATTAGTTCGGGTGAACTGAAGACCCTCGACCGGCAACTTTGTGAAGATATTCGAACTTAGCTCAGAAATCTTTATGATGTCCGCAAAACTTTTTTTCATACTTTCATCTGAGGCGGTGGTAAAGGTCGACGCTGAAAATTTCCTTGAACAGGCATGCGTCGTATACTCTTTACTGAGCCATGTGGACTGATTTTTCAGATCATCGTATAATTTGGAGCTTTAACTTTAAAATGATTTTGAAAAACTTGGGATTTTCAACTGCGATGAGCAGTACGAAATAGTTGAGATGAAGCTCCTTATAATAACATTAAACTAGCTCTTAGTACTAGAGTTGATAAAGGCTTTTCCATCAAGAGAACTACACAAAAAGCGAGTTGAAACAGAACTATTGGTACGTGATTTTCATGCCTGATTATATAATATCTGGGAAATTCTACGGCAATCAATTGCGAATTTTTTTTTGTAAATTTTATACTTTGTTGGTTCATGTTTTTATCTAATTCGGTGACTATAAATAAAGTTATCTTATTCGTTTGCAGGATTATTAAAAAAATCATTAACCGACACAAGATGAAAAAATAACAGAGCAATACCCGCCGTAGAATATCTTTTAAGACAATAACCTGACCCTGATCAAATGTAGAGAGACATCATGAAAAATGATTTCATACGGTCAAATTCAAACTCAAATTATTCTTCAGTTTTAGAAAATTGGGTTTCAGACCTAAAAACAAATTGGTCTCAGCCAACGTAGAATTAGTAACTTGTTGAAATTTCGCAAAAACATAATAAATGGCTTAATTGGATGCGCTTTTTCGGTATACCCGCTTTTTTGCTAAGATTTCAGCAGCCAAATGTTAACATCAGTTGCCGGTGCGGATAAAAACCTCAAAAGATCAATATATCTTTTACGAATAACTGATGCAATCCCAAGTGATTTTACCAAACTCGGACTAATCTTTTAAATTAGTACCTAGGTATAATATTTCAATTGCTTTTTTACATGCTTGGTTACCTGGTAAGGCGTTCACCGACAAATCGTTGTAGTTTTGTATGTGAGTTTGTTTTTTTTTATTGAAATCAAAAATTCAAGTGGAGTTTGGGTCATGAGGTCATCAACGCGGAATAGAGGAAAATTGACGTTTTTGCGTGCAACGTCGCTGAGTGTTATAATAATTTCATAAGTTAAATGCATTTGATTACTACACTTGTTCATCATTATTAGTAAAATTTGCTGAATGTATCTGTTTTTGGGCACAAAAAATGTTCCTCTTCGAAGAGGAAGTATTGCCTGAATATTCTTTGTAAGCAATAACTATTAATCTAAATAAAACAAAAGCTTCTTCGTAACTCATGATGAGCACATATCCATCATTTGTTCTTCTTATACTTGAGCACTTTTTTTATCAGAATTTTCAGTCGTTAAAAAACTTTAACAAGTGCCAAGGTCGTGGAGCAACAGCATGGAAATTGTCTTCTCCCAACCTATTCAGACACATAAATGTAAATACAATTAACCATTCTGATCCAAATTTTGATAAACTGACGGTTGATTTATGAGAAGTCCACCTGGCATTTAGTTTATGAGCAACAACTTATTGTTTTCCATCTGGTTCGCAAGAAAATGAATGATGAGTTCATGCTAAGCGTCCTTGTAATTAATTATACCACTTTTTATAGAAGAACTTTTGGTGTTTTATTACTGATGTGAGAACTATATTTGCGCAACTATGTTAGAATGGAAAAGAGTTTGGAGTCGGGAGTTCTTCGTCTCAACAGAATTTGGCTGATTCGGGGTCAGCTCAGCAAGTTTTCCCAACGTGATTTTTAATTTTTGTTTTATTTTCAAATGTTTGCATTTTATCATTGAAATTGATGTCCATGTCCTTTATTCGCTACCAAAAAAATGTTCTTATGCTGATATTGACAAACCTGTTGGTATTCAGGATTTTGAATATATCTTCTGACTGCGGCGGCATTTTCCATCCATAGTAATTCGGTTGATGCTAAATTTTAAGCAATTATTCCTGGAAAGTCAGTCAGAATATCTCAAACCACTATTATCACATTAATAAAAATTTTGTCACCTTTCCGAACACGCCCCACAACTTTCAAAAAAGCAAAAAGAAAAATTAAATTAGAAACATTATGAATGACCGCAATGAAACATATTAAACATAGGCACACGTAAGAAAATAGAAATGGTGAGTTTTCAATGTTTCGTTGAAACAAAATGAATTAAACGTTTCGTGATGGAAGCATTTGTGATGTTTTCATGTAGTTATTAGCCAATTAATGACCTTTAATGCCCCCGAACGAAACACGAAAACTTACCAGCTATATAACAAGATGGTTTGCATACATCATCTATTAACGTTTCGATATCTTTCAAGTTTAATGCGGACAATTGCAATTGAAGTGCGTTCAGTTTATTGGCACGAAAGTAATCTGAATTCGATTGCACAATTTCAAATGCCCGTCCCCCTAAAAATGTTGGAAAATTTCGTGATTAATTTTTTTAAAGATTGAAGTTGAGATGCAGATGCGTAGCAATTATTTCCGCTGTCGGAAAATCAATTGAATTTTCAGTAGTTTAATAAACACTCGAGAGCTGTTTTTTAACAGGTTGTTTGCAAAAAACGTCTTTCACTATATGCACTGGAAATTATGATATTGTTTCAATATTATTAAATAGCTTTTTTCATCACATAATTTTTTTGAGTAATGTGCGAAACACTTAATCTATAGTATTTGCTGGTGCCTTCAAGTCAAGAAGAATATATAATATTTATTTGCTATTCTAATTATTACATACTCGTTATGAGTGCACTAAAAATAAATATTTCTTCATTTTAATTGGCATCAAGTCCAAGGCAAGTCAAGGCATCAAGGGTTGTTTCCGATTGAGTATACAATCAGCTCTAATCAATTACGCAATTCAGACAGGCTAAAAGTGTGAGTTTGAACTAGAATGCAAATCGCCAGCTCGAGATTCGCAACACTGTATTTGTGTTTTTGAATTCACTTTGATAAGGGATGAAAAATGACATGATCAAACCGATGTTATTAGTGATCGGCCTCAATCACTCATCGACTAAGTATTACTACATTCTGTGAGAATTATACTATCGAACTATCGTCATTGGCGTGGGTACTACTGTTATTCAAATAGTCCAAGGCTTAACCAAGGAATGGTTGAGGACAAATGCGTATTGATTAAACCGTACTGATTACTAGTAAGATCTGAAGACAATGTGTGATTTGAAACAAACAGCGTTTTCACTTTTCGATAAGTAAATTAGCAATTCTAGCAATTCAGACAAAATGCAGCTTGTGTTATGCAAGAAGCATCGCGAAAGCTAACAAACTTTCCCATCCAATAAACAAGTTCATGAAAAAGATGAGCTTGTTTGCAATTAAACTAGACAGCATACTAATATGGACTACACATATAGGAAAAATCAGAAAAACAGGAAAAATTATTGTATTATGAAGCTCTAAAGCTCAAACTCGCCTACTGGATCTACACTTCAGTGATAAAAACGACAGTGTAATGGCTGCCATGATAGAAGCATAATTCCATATATGATGTAACATGAAAAGATCCAGCGATTGGCCTTCCTGGGTATTACTGATGGAATGGAAATAATGCTCGAACTGATGCCCCCGATTCAACACATCCGAAGAGAGCAGAAGAAGAAAATTTTTCCAATTAAAAGAGCTATTGAAATGGCAATCAAAATACACATCCTTTCTATAGCATGTTAGCGTTGTGCCTCACAGCCTGCACAGCCTCACAGCTTGTGCAAACCGCATGCAGAAAGTCAACACTGCAGATAACCGGAGGAAAATTTAACTGATTATCTGATAATGGACTCGGAGGTATAGAGGAGGAAGTTTGACAAAACCCTCTAGAAGCAGATTGACATGAATTGGATCGGATTGGCCACAGGGTAATTGATCCCTTTGGCCTCATCCTAGTAAAACGTGAAAGCAGTGCGAGGAGCATGATACGGAGGAACAAGAATGGCGTAAGAAGTCTTATGGCATTACTCACAACCTGCAATATCTAAGACAACTGCCAAATGAGTTGGCATTCCAATGGACGACATATGCCACATGCGCCGGGAGGAGGAAGAAAAGGTAGAACACTCAAACAACATCAAGTGTGAAGTCCAAGAGCATTGCATGTTTGGGAGTGCTACACCCAGGACTCAAACGGCCTCCACCTTCCCACCATAAAATAAACTTGACTGGAAAGAAAGGATGAAAAATATATACTACTGATCGAGCGTTTTGGCATCTGCGACTCGCGAAATTACATTTGCATACACTTTTAAAGAGTGTGAAAGACATGTATCTTGTACGTCCTCAACTGGGTTTCGGTAAAAATAAACACGACCATAGTTATAAGAAAACCTCGTTTGTTGACTGCTTACTGCTTACAAAGGTTTAGAACTTGTCACAATTATTAAGCGTTACAAAATTTCATTATCAGCGCCCACGAATAAACTCATGAAACAAATTGTGTTTCTTCATACTAATTTTTTAAACAACTTACATGCATGACAAAACCACTAACCTATACTCATATAGTTCTAGAAGGTATGAATCCGCTAATTCAGTTCTCCAATAAAACTTGTCCATCTTAGATCGAAACGTTCAGCTTCTTGCGCTTATGAATTGTTAATTTTGTAAAAACAAGATTAAAATCTTCCCATGACTTTTCGCATTTATTAGACAATTATCCACGCACATGACTTCATCCAATCTTGAATTTGTTAATGAAAAGAGGAAGCAGCTAACAAAATTATTCGAAATAAAATATCATCGTCATCGGAGCGTGAAATATTCTTCAGAATTCCCAAATGATGAAAAAGAATCCATGGTGGATCATGTGTGCTCCTTTCGCAATAAAGCACTTTACCACTTATGAAACGCTTACAATCACAATTCAGAATCACACTTTGGGCAAATATCTAATTAAATATTCGCCAAAAAATAACACTTGACCAAAAATTATGTTGCGTACGAATATTGTAGGTACGTCTGAAGGTTAAGATATGTTGTTAGGCCTAGTTTTGAATTTACATATAATATTCGTGTATGACCGTATGTTTATTATTACAAAACGAAAACCCAACATTAGAAATTGAATGAACTTACACAATCGCTTAATATTAAACTGCAAATTTCAATTTCAAGGAGCATATTTGTTTTAATTTTTAATAAGCCATACTGGTCGGTCCAGTGAAGTTGATCTTGGATACTTATCGCACACTGAAAACATCTTAATTTAAAAATCAGCTTGCAACACGTGCCCCCAGGCAGATATTAGAGTTGGGTCAATTCGGAGGAGTTGATGGTGAATGCTCTTTAATTGTTAATGTTTTGGATAGAAAGGAAAGACTTCATTACGCACATATTAGAGTTTTTTCTTCAACTGTCCAATGATATTAAGCATTTTATGGGCTGTGAGTGGTAGTCAATGTCTTAGATGCGGCTATTCTTGTGAGAAATTTATGAAAATTTATGCCCATGCTTCAATTGCGTAAGGCATTCAGAGTAAAATCGTAGCCTCGCCAGAAGGGGTTGGAGCTTATTAAATAATAAACAATTCAATGATATTTGTTTGGTTGGAACGCATAATTTTAATTGAGTTTCAGTGTGGCCATGACATTCAAACAATAATTAAAATATGAGGTGATGTGAAGTTTTTACTTTAATTTTGTTTTCCTGATGAAATTAATTCGAAATTAATGAATCCTCTAAAGCTAAAGCAAAATAGCTAAAATAGCAAAATAGCACCGTCTGAATTCAAAAGGGACTCAAAAACGACTTGAAAAGGTTGAAAGCCAGCCGCATAAGCTCAGCTCTTTGGCCTCTCCCTAACAAAATTAAGAGCTGATTTAAGGCCAGAATAGGGATGGCGAATTATTCTAGAAATTTATTTTTTTCATAGATTTATAACTTATAACTGAACTTTACATCTTTATTTTGCGTACAACAATACGTAGAATGTAGAACAAGCACGCTAAATAGTCGGTATTTCTCTTAAGTGCTCCAAGCAAGCAAACTGAATGGAGGCTAATTTCAAAAATGGTAATCTAAAGATAAAAAGTGGGTACATAAACAAGAATTTTTCATTTTGAGCTCCTACCCCCAATCATAATTCATATCTGACAATGACAGTAAACCGGCTCATGACTAGAACTATAGGTTGGTTGACGTGTAAGACTATAAGACCTATATGACGCCGGTTTCGTCTACATTACATGCTGTAAAATGAGAAAACAGAACAGAGAACTTGCAGAAAACTGGGAGGGCTATGTTCAGACAGCGATATCGGAGTATAACTGAAATTGGTTTACAAGTATATCCTGTAGATACGTAATGCTTGGAATATACTTAAAAGAAAAATGGAAACATTTAACTGGCTATAGATGTGAAAAGGCGACGGGGTCCTTCTTTGGCAACTCTCCCCTTCTTCAATCATGCAGGGTGGAAAATTCGAACGCCCCGAAGCTGTCAAAAGACGTTGAATAAAAACGCCTATTCTAAAGTGATGGGTCAAACAGTTTAGGCCAGGTTCTCTTCATCTAATCCCTTAATCTCAAACAAGAGTTAGTGTTGTGTTATTCTTATTCCAAGAATAACACAATGTACCAAAATATCCAAATAAATGCATTGGATAATAGGGATACAAGATTCAATGTTAAAATAATCTTATCCGTTTTGGTTTTGTGAAATTATTATGCTACAGTCACCCATGACAGTACCTTGTTCCAATATAAATACTTACGTCTTCCGTTTTAACATGTTTCACGCTCTACTAAACCTTCTTGAGTTTAGCTGCTCTGAAGATGGGTATGGATAAGGAATTTTGGATTTTGGTCTTCCAAATTAACAAGACATGACCACATGGGGCTGTAAGGAGAACATGGATTAGCCTGCGGTAACAAAGCACACATTTTCTGAAAATAACGTACATAAATTTGAACAACACATTGACCACATCCCATTCTAATGAGAAACAAGAGATTATGATAGAAAAATTAAACGAAGAACTCAATAAATTCAAAATGCGATAATCATCAGACATATTTGGAAATTGGATGGCCGTTTTCTTTTGCAATAAATACATTCATAAATCAGAAAGAAAATCAAACTAGAACTTTCGGTTGCCAAACAATTCGCAATCTAAACGAAGCAAGATTAAACGCTTAATGCATTGTTTATATATCTTATATTTTAAACAAATAAAAAAATGAAGTTTTTAATTTTAAGGTTTTTTTATTTAACTGACGTATTGTCGCTAAGCTTCGTTTTTCAAATAATTTGAATGCTCACCTGCGAATGTTTATCGTTTCGGGCATTAATATTTTTTTCTGTTGTTAAAAGAAAACACCTTTATTTATTATTATTATTATTATTATTATTATTATTATTGTTTTTGACATATCAAAACATTCCGGGTGTAAGTTGTTCCTTTTCTCAGCGTTGTTTTAAAACAATTGACCATGTTTTCACAGAAGTTTACACGAAACAAAACAATTGACACTGGAGTAGGAAGCCATCATGCCCCGATATTTATACTTCAAAAAACAATTAAGATTAGGGTTATTTATTTTAAAACAAAAGAATCATTTATTCCTTGAGCCAACAGGGTTGTTCGACTTTATTAATTCAAATTTTGTTAAATAAAAATTTTATATTTTTTCATTTTTCTTCTTACTCACACGCTGAAAATTGAAACGTGATTCACTGATAAGCTTTATGGCAGTGGTAACAAGTTATCAAATATGCTAATGAATCTGAGCGTTTTATATCAAGTATGTGCGAAAGCTACTTTATTGAAAAATAAGGAAAAGTACCTACGAAGGTGGTCAGAAATGTGACATTTAAAACTCATAAAAACTACATCAGTGAAAAGAAATTGTTTTTATTTCAGATAATCAACGGGCTTGAAAATATGGTCAAAATGTTTTTTATTGGCCGATTTCATTTGATAAAATATGATGTTTCTGAAACTTAACATAAATTAATAAAAACACGTTATGGTATTCATATATACGATATGGCTATTATCAGTAAAACTATGAATTCTAAATGATTGGTACTGGCACAGTTGAACGAAATCAACAGATCAAATCGTAAGTCTCAAAATGATTGAACATACAGGATTATGTTATAATAAATACATACGATAATTGAGTCTTTTATTAATCCCCGACTAATTTTCATTGAATTTTACTGCTTTTTAATCATCAACAAAATGATTATTACTCAAATCTACTCACCATCAGTGAAATTAATCAAAAAATTAGCATTTAAGAACATTTATAATACCAGCAGGACTTAAATCATACAAATTCATTTAATCAAAGTCTAATTGATTTTCTCATTGACCTATTTTCGCTCTTGTAATTGTAACATTTTAATTTACAATATCGTAAACATTTACTTCAATTTTTTAATTGACGCTAAGCAAGCGAATAGACCAATTAACCACATGAATTTACCTAGTGTTTTCGAAGCCCCCTACATTGTTTAAATCCCTGTTGTTTCGGATAAAATGAATGCATGCTAAGTTAAATAGATGTAATAAGAGGAGAAGATACGTATATGTGTCCAAGTACGCTAGATAAGAGTACTTTTCAAATATTTAATTGTTATTTTTTTCTGACGCATTTGCATTCACAATGTACATCTCAAAATTAATCGATCTTAGTTCATAAGGACAAGTTCCTCCTTTCCAATTTCGATACTAAATTCACCCTTTCCAAGAAATTCAAGTGACATCTGCTTAAAACGAACGGTTTTAGTGGCGTTCGTCTTCCCACGCAGGGTTTATTTATTTACATTGCTTTTTTCAACGCTCGTTGGAGCTTGCGGCGACTGAAACTTTTACAGAAATTAAAGATCAGGTTCATCGAACATTTGACTAACCAAAATGTAACGAAACAAATTCCAACAATTTCAGCACTGTCTTCTGCAGCTTTGAATCGTCTCAACATATAGAATTCTGAGTTCTGTCAATGAGTTCTGTCAAAATATCTTTCTGTTAAATTACTTCCGAAAATCGCTTGAGGACATACAAGTCGTAGACTTATGCATTTCAGAAACTTATGTCAGAGTAATGTCGTGTACGCAGATTTATCCATTTGGAGAAAACCTACGCCAAGTCAAAAAAAAATCAAAAATAATACCACAGTAAAGTAACAAAATCTAACTGATATTCCTCTGATGGCCACGTCGATTTTCATCAGTTGACGTGTATGAAAGCTCTGGAACAACATCGGCTTCAACCGACTGTCAAGCACCCCTTAAAATGTTCCTGAAGTGTGCTTTATTGGTTCATAGTTACAAAAATATAAACTGTGTTGAACGTAGATATTGCTTGGAGAATTCTTTGTCTAAGACATACTCATTGACAAGGTATAAGTCAAAATTTTCAAGTCTAAGACAAAATAGCACATCAAGTCGTTGATCATTCAGATAATCTTTTCTGAAATCAGGTAAACTCAAACTTAAGTTCACTTTAAATCCACCTATAGAATCAATAAATTATTAATCAGGTGATTTATTTAGACCCAGTGTCATCAAGGTAATTTCACTGGAAACAAATGTGACCGCTTGAGCATATATTTTGATCAAAAATATAAAATTGCAACTATTGTTTCTTATTTCACTCTTTACGTGTCGTTAGCACGGTTTAACGTTCATTGATCGTGAATTGAAACAGAATCCGTGTATAACTTTTAATATGAAAGAAGGAAAACAACTGTTTAAAGTTTTCTAGTAAAAAAAATTTTAAATACCAAAATGAGATTATAAATCACACTTTTTAACAATTTTTCGTCCATTTTCAAGCATTTGTTTAAGCTGAATTTTTTTGAAGTCATCGCCAAACTACAAATCGTAATCAGAAAAAGGTGATTTCGAACAAGCGTCCCTGCGATTCTCACAGGTGTCAACTCCTTGGTGGGGACGCATCGACTGGAAAACAAATAACTAAGAAGGTTGCCAATTGAACTCTTTCACATTTCTTGCGAATAAAGTTTCGTTTTCGAGTCAATTCGCCAAATAGATTGATGAATAACTACAACTCCTGTAAGTCGTCGCTGAGTTACCTTAGCAAAAGGTATAATTCACAGACATGATTCTAAGCGAAAACGACAAACGTAAAACTCAAAGCATCTAGTACAAGTTATAAATAAATGAAGGATTGACTAATTCTACTTGCTTGCAACATTGTAGTGCATTGGAAGCCACATTTTATACTTAACCACAATAACACTCCTACCAATTTACATGGCTCTATATCTAATGACAGTCTCCTTTTTAAAGCTTCATCAAAACACTGTGACGCCAACGTAAATAAAATTAAAATTATCCATTTCGCGATCTAAATTTTGATTCATTATTCACATTTGCATGTATAAAACTAGATTTGAATAGTTTGCGACTAAATGAAAGACTTTTTTCCAATATGGATTCTCTCAATAAATGAAATGAGCCATTCTTACGAACTCGTCTCATGCAATATACGCCCAAAATATGAGTGAAGTCAAATTAATATGGTTCGAATGCATTGGGCATGTTTTCCTGGCAAGTAATATGTAGCCAAAAGCCAGATATGGAGCCGCTGAACGTAATCTGCTCAGTATTTACAAACTTGTAATATATTATGTAATATTGTTCCAATCTCTGAAGTAACTCAAATCATGATAAATGATATTTAAAAGGAATGGGATGGAAAAAACAATATCATAAAGCCTGCAACGCATGAACTTCATCAGATTATTCAACTAAGGGGTCTAGACAACGAAAAAGAAAGGAATCCAACCAAATGACAAAGATACAATTACCAAAAACTGAATGAAACTCAAAATGGAAAATATTTGGTTAATTATCTAATAAATACCTCCTTTTGAATACAATGAAAAACGTGAAGCGCATTTGCATCAGAAGTTATTTATCACAAATGTTGCCTTCACTTTCCCATTGTTTTTACTATATTTTGATTTATAGTCATTTGTTTTGCAAACCATGAATAGAAGACACACTCATCATGTGTGAAATACATGAAAATGAGTTGACATGCCAAAATTAATAATGATAAATTGAGAACAATTAGTAACGGAATTTTTTCCGATAATTAATTTGGCAGGTATGTATTAACACAACATTTTACGTGACATAGATATTGAGCACAGTGTCAAAAGATCTCCAGTTATAACAAAAATATTTAGCGGATGTGTGAGTATGTTGGGAATGTAAATTTGAATTTTACCAACTTTACGACCCTGTGACGAATAACCATCTTCTGATCTTCCACTGTTTCGCTGTTTCAATTTTCGGATTTCCATCCGCTCACATTTTCAATGGCTTTTCAACTTGAATTAATGTGTATGCAGGAGGAAAAGTCAAATATGATATGATATATGCATATGGTTCCGTTTCAAATGTCGACAATGATTCTGTTAACCGTGATTGGCTTTCAATCTGAACAGCACGTGTCGAAATATATATTGCTAAAATATTTTCATAAGTGTAAAACAAACTCCCACATTCGAATGTTTTTTCTCCTTTTCCGTTAATTTATTTGCTGTATTGCAAGTTAACCACTTTCTGAATCATGCAACATTCGAAGGTCTCGAAATTTTTCGTGCCATTTTCCGTTTGTTTAAACAGACACGTCCACACCTTCTACCGAAAATTCAAACTGAAGCACACTTGTTCGTACGTGGAAATAGGAATTCAGGCAAACCTTTTTTCTGCTTAAGCGTTTTCTCATGTTTATTAAAACTGCATAACCAAAGTGCATTCAATTGACATTGAAATTTTTTGCTCGATTATAGCAAAATCTGTTTCTTTTCTACGTCAGACATTTTGGCACTAATTTATTTCGTATTAGACACAAATGTTGATTTTATCGATTGTGCTGCCTACCTATGTATCTTTTTCTCCTCGCGTAATATATAGATAGCGCGTTTCAATGTCGAAAATCTGAAATTTGCCGTGAAGCAATGTGTGTTGAGGATCTGTTCGAATTGCATTCGATTTTCGCCGCAACATGTGGGAATCTGTTTAAGATATTACACTGATCAAAGATAGCAAATACGGATGAAATGAGGCGGAATATAAACGAAATGTCAACGATCTGAGGCAACTGTGGCGTCTTTATCGATGCTTTAAAATTAATTTGTTGATTGACTCAAATCAATTCATCGATATGTGAATTTAGCTTTAATTAATTATTTTCGAAGAGTGTCGCATTGTTGCTCAGGTTTCATCACGATAAACTAACCCAGACAGATTGAAATCCAGAAAAAAACAGTGGTTCCGACTTATGCAATTTCAACACTTCAAAATATTCAATACGAAACGAAACAGTCCTCATGACATAATCATCAATTTATTAAAACAAAACACGGGAACTGGAATCTGAATGGTATTTAATTATGGACTGGTTGCGGCAGTAAGCAGCCAATTGGACGTTTTATCACAAAAGTTAGCTTTGTTGCTTCAAGCCAAATCGTTTTTGTAGTCATCGGATACTGAATGCGGCTAATCAATTTTTTGCTTTATTCAAAAAATATATATAAATTAGCTAGGAAAGTCGTTAGGTCAAAATAAAAGATATACCTAACTTTTTGTTTTTTCGGTTTTGATCTAGTTTATCTGGATATTAGTTTTGTGATCTGAAGTTTTATAGTCACGTTTTTTGACGATTGACATTTTTATGAGAGCAGTTTAAATGAAATTGACTATTGATTGATTTGATAATATAAAAAGTTTGTATATTGTGTTCTGCAAAATGTTTCCTTGAATATTAATTCGATTCACAATCAAAAGATTTGATTCTCATAAAATGCTTCATACGCTGACGGCACGTGCCACTGTCAAGCGAAGTAGTTGGTGCAGTTAAAAAAAGAAGAAGAAAAAAAGGTTTTATTGCACCGAATTGAGCATTAAAAATGGTCGTAAGTTAATTTAATGATCATGTCAAATTTAAAACACGGAACAAAAAGATAATCATTGCTATCACATCTCCTAAGGAGTTAATTTTGGGATTGATTAGGTGATTGGGTGCTACTTTTATCACGAGATACCCGGAAATATGTTTGCTTATGCATATTTTTTGCTTGGATGAACACTATTTAGGTTTGAGCAGGGCATTCCTCTACATATCAGCCAAATAATTTCCAAAGCAATAACAGCAACATTATAATTAGTTTGATGTTCATTCTTGTTCTGAAAACGAGCTGATGATACCTAAAAACAGGCCAAATACCTTCTCAAACACAGCATGGCCTGGAAGACCTCAAAAACACCATATTTCAACCTGCGGCAATAGCCAGACGAATTGCAACAACATTAATTGAGGTATGCTATATTTTACACTAGAATCGATGTGAATATTCTAAATCGAGAGTCTGTTACAACCACTTAAATATGCAAATAGAATATTGACATATTTGCAATCAGCAATATCATATTAATTTTCATTTTGCCTTTAAGCAAAAGCCTTTAAGCTAAGTTTCCTTTAGGAATGAATTGACTATGAATATATTGATAAATATCGCAAACGAAACGCATGGAGGAAAAAAACCACAAATGTATATATAATATATTTCAAGATCAATAGCATTATGCCAATTAACTGGCAGAATTCATCCTTCCATGTTAATTTTTTCGCTTCATATGACTCCAGAATGCATGTACTGCACATCCTCCAACGTCCTTTTTTTCATTTCTCGAAGTCTAAAATGTCTTTTCCCGGTTCAAAATTCAAGTTCAACCGTTAATTCGTTTTTTCTTAAAGGAACATTCTCTATGGAAAGAACTTTTAAATTAAGAAAATGTCCAGCAGTCACTCGAAGCTAAGTCAAGCCAACACAGACGTTATGGAGTATGCGTTTATTTTTTCCAAATCTCTTTACATTAATGCAGTGTATGCTATTGGGCTATCACGATACACAAACTAGCAATAGTCTGTCCAGAATTTCAACATTTTGCGGTGAAAAGCTTCAACAAACTACACGTAACTCTCAAACAAAATTCCTAGTTAGTTTTTCAATCCACCCACGGAGTTTATAGCACACTATACCACGATAGCTAAAGCAATCTGTCAACATGACGCTTATTTTTTAAGAATCGATTTTCGGAACGGGATATTTTGTTTTTAGTTGAACTTCTACACAATATTCACTTGATTAACCGGCTTTCTTCGATTTGTAAGCGTTAATTAAGTTGTCAGCTACCAAAATTATGGATTTCCAAATGCTTTCGAAATCCATAACTAGCATGTAAAATGCAATAAAATTTTTCGAAGTTTTATTTACGGAGCGTTCCGAAGTCAAAACAGTATCAACACTCATGACGATGCTGATTTATGATCTTATCTTATGACAAAATGTTTGCCTCCACTAACGTGCTGCTAACCCACTGATCATCCAGGACTCAGTACAACGTACATCTTTGGCAGTTTCCGTGACTAAAACTAGTTACGACTAAGTATTCCCAAATCCAAATTTAATATAAATCTTTTGCTCAACAAAGTCAGAATAACAAAGTCGTCCTCGTTTTACGTCATATTGTCGTTTATGTTGACAAATAGAAAAATAATTCTCAGAATGCTAGGTTGGTTTAGTATGATGGCATGGAGAGCAAATCATCACGCAAATCGTACAAATAAACTGTGAAATCCTTGTGAAACAACGATTTTTTCATATTTTTCAAATGGGACTGATCTTTTCCTGCAACTTTTGACCAAATCATTTGAAGATTTTACTGTAGTACTGCACCGTGATCTTGGTTTCTTCCTTTACAAAATTCATGAAGATTACTCGTACGATTTAAAAAACTGGACACGTTTTCCATCCCTGGGTCACTCTGGATCCGTTTTACCATCTACAGATCAGAATGACACAAATCTATTACTGCAATCGTGAATTGGTTCATGGAGTGTTATAATAGTATATATGCGGTTTTCAGCTTTTATCAACGATGACCACCTGATGCAAAAATTACCGAATTTAAATAAACGAGGTCAAAAACTGCTTCAACATTGTCAGAGCCAGTTGTTCCAATCGTAACCAAATCACCACTTATTTTGGTCGAATATTGTGAGAACTGCAGTTTGTACGATATGTTAGTGCTGTATGTACTTCCGTGATGCCTAAGGTTTCTGCTACTGCACGCACTTAAGTTCGCTAATCAACGAGAAAAATGTTTTGGACTTCAGTAGCCATGTCTGCCGGGCACCCTCGACACTCTTCATCAAATTATTCAAATTCGTGGAACAAATATATCACAGTTGAAATAAATAAAACGTTTCTAGAAATGAGCCAAGATGTAATTTTTGCTGAAAGGTATTTTTCACTTCATTATCATTGCTGAACGGAATGAACATCTTCATAGTCCCGATTCTTACTCTCGAATGGTTTTCTTCTTGATATTCGTTCTTTTTCGCAGAGTATGAATGAATATCTTCCAGCGTTTGACGTCTGTCAAATTTTCAGAGATCAAATGTCGATCAAATGACTTTATTCAACAAATAGCTCAAATTTATGGATGTGGATATGGAACATTATGGTACAAGTTGTCTTTTCAACTTTCCATTTACTTCCTTACAGATGATATGGATTTAGACTTTCCATTACATTATCTTCGTGTTGCAGGTCATCCAGTAAGTTTCAAAATCAGATCGTTGATAAGAGAGTCGTAACTCTAGTGAAAACAACTGCACTGAATAATTTGGTTCTATCTTTCGAATGTATTATCATTATGTTATATTACAATGGATTTAGTCAACATTGAGGATATAACCAGCCTATTAGTTGCGCATTGAGTAGAGTTTTCACCTCAACACTTTCATTACGAAGCATCTTTCGAACCATGTCTGAGTTTTCTTCTGACCACGGCACACCAAGATGATTTTTGCAGGATTCATTCTAATGATTGCTTCAAATTATTTTGCTTCTTTCTTAATTTGGCAGCATAACGAGGGTCACTCCTTGGATTCTATTTCGTAGACTGATATAGGGTTCGTTTTTAGCTATCGAACATTCCAAAAACGCAAAGTTATCTGTCCACTTTTATCACTATTATCAATTAGATTATAATAATTTTAAATGAAATTGTTATTATTATTATCATTTTAATAGTTTATTGATATTGATCATACACGCTCATCTGCATAGCACAGATTTATTACAGACGAGGCGTGTTCATAGTTATGATGGATAAAAATCGTAATGAATATTACATTTTTGATTTTTGATGGCTTTAAATTTCAAGGATAGTATGTTTGCGTTTCCAATATTCGGTCTATTTTTATTACAACTAGTTTCTATTAACCCTTTCTGTATTTGTTATTGAAGATTACGTTGTGTTCTCTTCCATTTTAGTTTCACTTTAACTATTACTTTGCTTGTGTCATATTCGCTAAAAAATTTATTTCCATCGAATATTTTTTATGATTAACATATTTTTTAACATTCAATTTGAACGTCTAGACGACTAAAGCATGGAAGATATGGAATGAATGAGAACAATATTGCAAAATGTTTGGTTTTTTACAGAATAACTTGTTTCAACAGAACATATGACGATTTTTTCGTCAACTTCCTGGAATTTTCTCTATACATATGCAGATTAAATGCTATTGAAATTTTATCGAAGGATATTTTTACCAACAAATTGGTATTCCGTAACGCCCGCAATACGGACGGAAAATTAATTGAATATCAAATTTCTGAATACATTCCTTGAGATCGGTAGTGATAAGCGAGGATTCGTTCTGATCCCCCGTAAATGATCGATTGTGTATAAGGTTGTATATGATGGCTATTTCTCAACAAAAATATTATTAAAGCTTTTGGATACAAATGATTATATTCGGATTAGTCTCATCTTTGTATCTGTATCGCATTGTGCAATATTAGTGACTAAGAGATTCGCAACAAAATAAGATGCCACGAAAAAAAATCGGAAAAAAAACAAAGGTAAGCCAATGACTGGGATCTAAGAAATTGCTGTTTAAAATCTGTTGATTCTTAACAGAAATCAAGATTGTATTGTTCGAAAAAAATGTGATCGAATTGTAGGTCCGACCACGCTCCATCAAAAAAGGTTAACAGCTTTAGAAAAGGTTATTTAATAAAATACATAGAAAACTGCAAAGTAATAACATGAGGAATGAATTGCAAAAATTGGGTTCAAGTGATAAAAGGAAAAAGTGTTTTTGTTTCCAAATCCATTGGGAAAAAGTTTCCTATGTCAAAGCATAGGAATATAATACACATTACAAAACTCTAGTTACTCTAGTTAAAGATGTAATTTTGAAGACGCATTGTCAAAAATTTTAAAGCATTAATATCGATTGATTGGTATTGTTCTGGTTAAATCGATTCTTTCCATTTCTGAAACTTCCAACAGAGTATTGCACTACTGTTCTGTAAAATCCCCATCACTCTCAACTATTTTGGGATAAATCCCAAAGAATCCGAAAAGAATATCGGGATACAAAAGGTTACAACTTATTACCCAGAAAATTATATTCATTATACTCATATTAGCCACTTACAATTTTATTGTTCATAAATGCAACTAGAGACAGATTTTCGTCCGGGAAGCGCACTTCAAGAGATGTCCAGATCGCCAGTCAAATGGTAGTAAATTGTTAATTATACTCCGGCTCGAGCTATCAACAAAGAAATTCATTCACTAGCAATCATTCTTCATCTTACCTTCCATCTGGAGAAGGGAATTCCTGTGACCCGCAGGCGTCACAGCAGTAGTAGCAAGTAACATAGGGTGATCTAAGAGTCCAGCTTGTTTGTGCTAGTCCAGCTTGCTTCTACGGGCCAGAAAGTTAGGGCGTAAATATCCTTTGTTTCTCTACCCTTAAAAATTCAGCTTTAATTCCATTACCCACACATTTCTCATCAAACGAGAAACACACAATTGTGATTTGATTTCTTTCATTATTTGATAGAAAGTAAATAGAAACAAGCTCTTAGAAGTGACCGAATGAAGACTTCTTTGATAGCTTTGAAAACTTCTTATAGTGGCTTAGCATAAGTAATCGAATGTGAAGTTTTGAAAATGAACGAGATTAAAAACGTGAATTCATGGAAATTCATTATTTGTCATTTCTCTTATGGAGAGTTCGACCTTCAAGACGTCTAAGAACCTTCAAGAAGTCCTCAAAAAATAAATTCTTTGAAAATCTATAATTTTTATTATTGCCCATTCATATAATCGATTTTAATATCTAATTGCACAAAATTCACTTTCGCTCGACATTAAATTGGAAGTTATTTGTCCGAATAAAATTAAACTGAATAAAATGCCCTGATTAAGGATGATACTTATTTAATCCTTGAAGTTTTAGTCCCTTTGCTTGCTTCCTTCCCACTTAAGATATACATTTTTTTATACAAAACTATAAAAAATGATACTAATTTAATTCTTAAAGCTTATCTCCCTTTCCTTAATATACCACCATCGATAATGTATCAAGGCATTGATTTACAGAAGAGATTACACAATTTCCGATGCACTAAAACATCAAACTAACAATAATCAAATGGCAATGATGGCTGTTTTGAAAATATACAATGACGGAAATTTCAAATAAAAGTCTCAAAATCAAAAGGAGGTGTTTGAAAACTATAATTTCTAGACTTAGATTTTTTAATAAGATATAAAAAACTTCGGTGCTCGCAAAATATATGTGCCAAAATAACAGATAAGAATTGTTCTTTCGTTTTATTCAATAAAGTCAGTATTAGAATCTAAAATTCAAAAAACTTAGTCCTTAGTTCGTAGAAATATGAGGAGGATTCTTAACAGCAATTTAAATGTGAATAAAAGCAAGGGGTGATTTGGAAAGAAATACGCAAACTTTAACATCTATTCCTTGCTGACCAAAAACACTATTTTGATTTGTTTATTAAAATTTGTCGCCTCATTCAAATGAAGTTGCATTCATTTGATCTTATATTAATGCAGTTAGCTTGCAACATTATCTTTGAAATTTTCGAAAAGTGTTATATATCGCAGTATTTCCTCATTGAACATGAATAAAAGATGGGTAACACCAATAATCTGAAACTGAAATAATTCAAAACGACCAATGCGATTCAAATGCGAGCGCAACATAAAGTTCAACGAAATTTAAATTGAATTACCTCTTCATTAACACATCTACCCCTCAACGCTTTCGAAACAAAAGACACTTTAAAATTAACATATCAAATCACTTGGGAATTATTTCTGACGTATTCTCGTGTTTCGATTTAAATTTGGGACTGACATGCAACTTATTCCAAAATGTTTTTAACTTAAGTGCAATAATATATTGTTTTATTTTTCGTATCTTGTTGCAGAATTAAAAATTGAAAGATTGGGAAACGAAGTTACAAAAATGAAAATACAATGCACATTTATTTCAGTTGGAGCTTCCCGATACATCTCTGGTTATAAGAATTCCAAATTTTATTTTAATGCAAAAATTTTCTCTTTGAATTTTTCAATGAAGGAACAAATCCCATCTGAAGAAAAACCACTAAATATTAAATTAATTTAAAGTGAAAAACAAGCGTTTCAACATAAAACCTAATGTACTTACACGAATACACTAGTGTGATTACTATAAACTTGAGCAAATACATCTTGGCAACAATTTGGAGTCCAACGCCGATACCAAAAGAACTTGAAACACCGAAAAATTCACAAGGACAAACGAACACTGATCGCTTGCCGATCGACCGCAACGTTTTAAAGACTCTTCCTCGATGTCGGCAATATCGGATTCTTATGCTTTCTTTGCTAGCAGAACGACCAAGCCACAACAGTACCAACAGACAATGGTAATAATGAGAACAATAACAACAAATCAAATTAACCCGAATTTTTCACAACAAACATCAATTAAATTGCCATTAACATTAGCCAGCGAACTTGAAGCCTTTTCAACCTGGCCCAAGATACAACAAGCACATTTATTATCAAGTTAACAACATAAATACGTTCCAAACAAATTGCCACTTTTTCTTTCTTTTCAACACCGTTCAAAAGACAGATAGATGCTGAGAACTATGTATTTCGCGTCCATTCACTTCATTCAATGTTAAGACACTTGCAACGGCTTTTACTGCTTTTCATGCTATGGCCATGTATCGTCGATCTTCAATACTTCTCCCTATCTTCAGATTCGTGTTATGATTAAACTCCGCGTGGATGAAGATGGAAATTTCCACATCCACCTGAATTAGAACAAATCGTACTAAATAATTCAATTGAAGCATTCAATTTATCAAATAGCGAATCTAAATCAGTCTTCCAAAATATATTCGACACCCAAACTACCAGCGATCCACACTATCTTTCACCACTTTTAATAACCAAAAGAAAAATTTGTGCACTACAAAGAGGATGGCGCCTGTGGAAAATCACGCGGTGTAACACTTCATCTACGGTTGCGCGTCTGAATTAAACTGCCCCAGAGCACCTGTCCAAGCTCGAGATAGCTGGTCGCGGATCCAACTTACCACGGACTCCACTATCGATGATTCAATTTGTTTCAGCGCATAATTATTTATGCTGACTTGTCTTACTCTAATAAAAATATAAATCGGCTTAAATATATTCCGGACTTATACATTAGCACTTTATGAAATTCGGGCGCGCAAGGATGAAGTTGGCGAGTTTTAAAAATAAAAATCCCAAAAATGTAGTTCTTTACGGTGCAGATGGACGGTTCAAATAAAATTTAAACAAAAATTCGACTCCGTTTTTATGCATTTTAATTAGCATGCTATAGATGGTACTCGCGCAAAAGAAATGAAAACATCAGAAACAGGTTGATTTAATTTTTTCATCTATATTTCGCGAGATGTCAGCTTCACCGAAGTATCTTCCATCGCAATTTGAAGTTCATTGTTCGAACAATATTCGCGCGAAATATTCATTTTAACGTGCGTTGATTCTGGCAATAAATAAGTAATAAAGTGGTCTATATGGGAACCTGAAAAATATGTACCTGCTGCTAGAAATTCGCCTGCCTTTCCAAAATTAATTACAACATACGACAAGCTTTAAATGTCAAAACGGATCCTCCAACCATTCACCGTGTGAAATTATTAGCATGTAAAATTTTGAGTACTGACTATTTGGATCTGCATGTAAATGGACGAAAAGTGTCGAAACACGAATATATATCGGCCCAATCAATTTTTCTTGAACTACTTGAATCCCAGATGAATCTCAATGGCTTTTTTGGGTTTTCCAGTAGCATTACCCTAAGAATCACATGCAACTTCTTTCGATATGAGTCTGCCAACACATCAATAGGCATGGAATGCCCACAGTTTCCCAAGATAGTGATTCATAGTGGTCATCACCAATGTTTCGTCACACATTGTATGTAAGAGCTTTACTATTTGAACACTGTAACTTATGCTATCTAAATATTCAATATGCAGAATTTTCACAGCGAATTTAAATCAAAACAAATTTTGTTTCAGTTGTTTAAGCCAAATAATTACATATATTGAGCCAAGAAGCTTGAAAGAGTAGCTTAGCAAAATTTTTAGTCTAGTTTGTTAACAGAGCAGAAAATAACATCAATTTAATATCATTTGATGACACTAATATTAACACAAATCATCTTCAGCAATGAGGTATATATGCAGACCAGTCTCGTTAGAATAAGCAACGCAAGCCTACTGACAAAATGTTTTTCGTGGCATTTTCCTCAGTCCCTTTCTATAAAACTCCTTACTCATTAAATTCACGCATCGCTCACAAATGTACAGAATTGCTACCACGACTGCGCTGATTAGCGGAGTCTTTCGCTCGAGACTCGTTCTGATGTTACCCATGAAAAGAATGAGAGCCGATCGTACTGCTGTTAAAAACGATAATTTAATAATGATAATATCAAAATTATTCATCATTTTTCGTCGTATTATCTAATTTTTCTATTTTAATACTAAACGATGGGTCCTGAAACGATCCGAGAAGAAGAGCGAGATAACCCGTGCATTATAGTATGCAATAAACACAGAGAACAAAAGTTCAGGAGGGAATTAAGCTGAAGTGTTTCTTTCAGATTTTATTAAAACAATAACAAGAAATACAAAAAACGAAAAAAATCAACTCAATTCAATTTGAAAATGAGTCCAATACGATCTAACTTCGTTTTAATCATGGAAGATTTTATCTTCCTTATTCAAAAAAAAAAATCAAAACGGACAGCTCTGTCCTCTTTCTCTCTCCAGAAATATTTCAGTGAGTAAATTGATTTCATTACTACAGAAAGAAATTTCCGGCAACCTGGCCGACGTACATGTTTTCGTTAAAAATTGCAAGAAATGTAATATTACCTTAATTTATGTTATTGGCACTATCAATTTCTCCAGGTAATATTTCATTTTTAATTAGACAAATTCTCTTCTTATACCACCCATGTAAATACTCAAACTGATACCTCGACAATGTCAACATATGGACAGATATTTCGAAATTTATTTGAGTCAGATCTTACTAAATTTACTTTTTACTGTACATCTGCCGCATCCTCCATATAAAAAGACTGTAACCTTATCCCAATGTATCGCATTTACCTAATAAAATCACTTTGGCAGCATCTGACCACTATACCCAAGGTTCTGCGTTTTAAAATTCTCGAATCGCTCCTTTCCATGCATGTTGGTCCAATTTCTTGGTATCGAGATACTGATTGTGTTTTCATTTTTGGCGAATGTATACTACGAACGTTGCAGTTTTTTTTTCTCTTCAAAGGTTTCTTTCAGATCAAGACTGGAACGCTCGTGGATTCCTTTTGTTTGAATTGCCGGGATCCATATAGTTGCATGTTTCATTTCATTCTATATACACACTGACTTACTGTTATTCACTGTCGGAAGTAAAGGCAACCAACAAGCGCCATTCTATCTGGTTCGTGAAAAAAAGGTATTTCATTGAATACTTTCTTTCAAATAAAACGAACGGTGGTGTTTAAGGTTATATTGCAAATGTGAAATCCTTATCTGAATTGTTCATTCGAAAATGTAAGTTGGAGAGTCCATAAGATGTTTTGTAGTCTTACGGTTATTCGCACTCTCCTTGTTCACCTTCGTCGGTTTGGCCGTTCCTATTTATTATTCTTTTTAATTTTTTACCAAATTTTGAATAAGGTGCATTGGTCCGCTGAATAAGGAACAGTCATTATTCATTCTAGACCCGTCTATATCTAAAAGATATAAGTAAAACGTATGACAAAGTATGTTAAGACGTCACTTTTCTTGTTTCTACTAAATCTATATATTTACTGCCTTGGCTTAACTCTTGCACTAGAGATACAGAAAGAACAAACAATAATTTTAATTGTGTCTCTCTATATAACCTTTCGGAAGGTTTTTATAATCTGCATTCATTATACGTTATATGTGATTAAATTTTACTACTAAATTACGAGGACTAACTATTTATATATTTGGCTGTAACAACCCGAATATGAAGAACATTTAATTCTTTGATAGATAAGTATAGTCCTTTTGAATGACTACATTGAATTCGGTAGCGGTCATTATTTAATTTTGGCTATCGATAGCATAATTTTATTTAACGATTCTTTGCAGTTGCAGCAGCAAAAGGTTGCAAAAACAATGTAGAGTGCCAACTGTCTGTATAACTTTCAGAAAATGCTATCACCGCTTGAAAATAAACGAAATGGAATGAACTCCGTGTGCCTAGAATGTTCCAATAAAATGTTATACTCTCAGATGAGCGTTAGTTTTGCATATTTAACACTGAAGAAAGGACAATCGTTGAGTCCAAATTCCAGAAATCATTTACGAAATTTACCAAAATAATAAAAGAAAATTAAAATTTTGTTTTAAACGAATATTATATTCGTGCAAGCATATGATGGTTATAACAAGATGTCCTGCCCTGATGTCCATCTGCCCCGAAGTTGGCAGACGGTGATAGTTCCTAAAGAGCTTACTCTAAATAGATTATGTAAGATATTCAATTTTTCTCCAAAAACAAACAAAGAATAGCTATAAATTATTGTGTTACAGGAATTTTTATAAAGATATGAAAGCTGTTGCAAGTAAATGTATCCCAACCTCTTTGAAAATGTGTACGACTGTTAGTCTCCAAAATTATATATTTACATGCTATGGCCAACGATTTCTCGGCATAATATTTAAAGATAATTTAAAATCTGAACGCACCTAAAGTATTTTCAATATACATTCGCTTTATTTGAACATAATTTTTCAACAACGATTAATTACGATTTCTATCCCAGTATAAATGTTCGCCAAATTCTATTGTTAAAACGGTCTTCAATATTTTGTATAGTTGCGTCATTGTCACTTAATCTCTTTTCTCGCAGAAAATATGTCAATTTTGAAAATAAAGAGCATTTGCATTGAACAGAACGTTACCTGTTCTCTTATGCTAAATATTTACTGAAACAATATATAATTCTAACTTGTATTCCTTATTTCAATCTTTAGTTCATCACTTGTTACATTTGGCCGAATTAGTCTGCACGGCAAAGCTTTTAAAATTCTTCACAGCACTCGACATGATACTGACTGAAGGTTTCCAACAAAGCCCAAGAGGACCAATTTGCGAGTTTTTCCTAGCCACACAGAAGGACACCTACCTGCATGTGTGAACGACGAACCTAATAATAAGGATATTTAAGACTACCAGTTCTGGAAATCTAAAATCTTGTTCGTAGAACGAAAAAAAAACATTTACACCCCTGTAGGACAATACACGGAATATAACGAAAGAGATGAAGAGTGATTTTTTGTGGATAACATGGAAAAGGCATTTGTTTAAAAGCATATAATATATTTTTGTGGGAGACGATATATTTTTATTTCTATTACTGATCTAAATTTCATGATTCACTCATTAGAAATTACGATTACATGCTAGTTCCCGAGGTTGCTGGGATAACATTTTTCATATGAAATACTTCATGACTTCATAAATCATTGAGTCATATTTAATGATAAGAGAATAAAAAGTACCGTACTAAAGTTATGATGACGATTTCAATTGGAAATTGTTAATAACTTCAATCATGCACTAATATAGTTGTCTATCAAACGATTCATAGTTATTCTGTGGAATAAAACAATCTCAAATGTTACATCAACGGAATGTTTCTCTTGTATGGTGGATGTTATTGCCATCAACAATACTTAGTTGGTAGACTCAGTAAGAAGTTTCCAACTTAAAGGTGCTTACCTCAAAAATTCTGAGCATACATAGATTTATCACGTTTAATGCTTTATTTGACCTTTATATCTAGCATACCAAGATAATTATTTTTCTTTTCTTTTTTAACTATTTGCTAACCAACGAGTTCACCTTTTTTCATTGAGTTGAAGGAAGTCTTGAAACGATACAAACAATCAATAACCAAAAAAGATAACAACATACAAATGATGGATATCATCGTGAACGAACTAATATCTACTTTGACTCACCAATTATTCGCACTGCTAGAACATATAACGACCTCGAGCTTGGTCCTTTTCGAGCTTCGTACTTAGGTTTTACGTCTAGGTTTAGACTTCCTTCTTTTTATCGAATAACTCTGATTTCATTTCAATTCTTATTTCTATTTGTTTGATTTTATTTTGCCATTGTCTACAATAAGTCTGTATTTTATAAGGCAATTTCATTAAAAGGATGAAATGCTACCTTTATGATCAATTTTTATTTCATATAATAAATTTACTCATACCTTAAGTATAACTTATAACTTAAAAATTACATATAATAAACCTAATATCAAGAGGCGCAATGCAGAATAGAATTCAACGAATAGCGGATTAAAAGATTCCTTACAGGACGAAACTATGGATTAGGTAAGAATGCAGAAAGACGATAGTTCTACCCTCAGGAGAGTCATAATCTACATCTACATGCTTTAAAACTTAAAAACTTAAGAGGGAGGAACTGGAGTTAGAATCGAATACCACGAAAATCTGCAGTTCAACAGGAACAACCTAGCGAAGCATTCCATGCTTTTGTTAGTCTGAAGTATTTGCAATTGAGGCAGTCAGAGGCACGGTGGTCTTATGGGAGGGAGCAACCTCGAAGGAAAACTACTCATTTACTTGGATAGCAAGCTGGAAACGTAGGTTTCCGCATCTAATCACGTTGTTTGCTAAACTCTCTCTAAACTCTCTAAAATAAGATAGACTCGACTTGGAATGATAGTAGAAGCAAAACTCTTTGATTCAATCCTAACAGTACGAAAACCAATCAACTGAATGGACAAGTATGGCGTGAGAACCCAATCGACAATATTAAAATACAACACCCTTGTGGCTCAATATACCGAACAAATGTAAATATTAAACCAAATAGTAACGACTGAAACAGTGAGCAAAGATAAAAACATGGGGATCATACTTGCAAATCCTTAGAAAGGAATTATACACGCGAAATCAACATCTGATGATGACGAAACTATAGACTCTATTTGATACTTTTGTTGGGTAACCGGATGGGCTATCTCACTTAATCCATTTGTGGACTGGCAAGCCAAAGACAAGCTTTTTATGCTTTAAAAAGTGGACCCCCAAGAACAAGAATAACACCAAGCTCTCCCTTTTATATAACCTTTATTTTTAACCTTTGAAATTGAAACGTTGTTTGGCCTTCCCCTACGCTGTTCAAAAATTTATCATGAATTGATTTTTATCGTTCTATGAAAATTTAGTTTCTATAATCACCAAAAATGTTCTGTGAATATTATGGCCGCGAGTAGACAGGATGGCAAAGATGAGAAAGCGTACTAGAGACAAAGTGGTAGAAGTTCTCCAAAGAAGCGAAAAAAAAAACTCTCCAGATCTATCTCCAACCCCTGCAGGCACCAAAATTTATTTTTGTTTTTTTTTTCTGCTTTGATGCTGATGGAAGGATTCACTAGGCTTGAAAAATAATATATATAATATAACATTTTTGCTATTATGTGTTTAAAGCGGACATAACTACGCTTTCAAAGGAAAACTATTTACAGTTTTTTTTTTTGAAGCAACTGTTAATCTACATCAAAGAACCTGATATTATTGTTGTGTATTTTCATTTGGCTTTTCGTTCTGAATATAGATATTAGTTTGTTTGTTTGATTTCAATTAACAAACATACTATTTGTATAAACAAAACTGATTTCTAATTTTTGGGGCAAATATTTTTAAATTTTTTAAAAATAATGGACATATATACCTTTTGCGCAGCACCATATTGCACCACCCAAAAAGAAATGAAAATGAGGAATGTTATTTCAGGAGAATAATATAAATTAGTTTAAAAAACAACCAATTGTTAGAAATCAGAAGGAATTGGTTGAATCAATTCAAGCAAGCATTTCCCATTCTTGCAAGCTAAAGGTGGTAAGGAATGTGACCACATCCATGAAGTTATTAAGACAAAAATTGAGGAAAGTGGCTCACGCTAGTTCAATAACTAACATTTTACTTATTTTGTATTGGTTTATTTGTTTCCTTGTTTGTGTTTGCATTACTTGACAGTGGTTGAGTGGTAAATTTTTTTGCTTAAGAATTTAAACAATGGTTTTCTTATAAATGTGCTACAGTGATCCAGGTTTTAAAAACGAAGAGACGATTATAATTTTAATAAACCTTATTTCAAGATGACTGATTTTCTATAAAATATCCGTTCTAAAACTAAGTGCATAAACAGATTTATCAACCGCCCCAATATCACTATTTGTGGGTGGTTTCAAAAAAGTGGCATCAAAATCATTCTCCCACACATTTCATCTCTTTGAATTTTATTCTATTTCAACAAAAATCTAAAAATCAACAAACATCCTACGTTCGGTCTTCAAACAAATGAAAATTATCTACTTGCCAATATATAAATAATAAAAAGTTTGATGACCTTATCGTTGTAGTTTAAAACCCAATTTTCAAAAATACAATTGATTAACTCAACTCTATGAAACGATGTCACAACACACATATGGAAATTTCGTAAACGTGTCAAAAGATTAATCACAAATTAATCATCAATTAATCAAGAAGATAATTTTTCATCACAAAGTTTGCCTCAGAGTTTTTTTCGCTGTTTTCTTTATTTCTTTTGCTCTAATGAATTGCAAGGGGAAAAAATACTTTCAAATTATTTAAAATTTTAATTGTTCGTGGTGAACAATCGATTCGAGATTTCGCTTTTAAGTTGCAACACATGATTTGTTTGAGAAAGTAAATTTAAGAGAACATGCAGAATAATGGCAGAAGCAAATTAGACAAATAGTTTATATGTTACTTTTCTCTTCATGTTCTAAATAATTGAAATTAAAGAAGTATATGGTACTAAGTTCAGATGATAGATGATTGAAGTTTTTGTGTTAGAAATAAAAAGAAAGTGAAATTTCTAAATATTATTTCTAAATATTACATTTCTTTGAATGCAGAAGTAGATAAAATTAAATGGTTTGTTGTTGTGTTTTTTTCTAGATTTAACGGAAAGAAGCTCTTTAATTTGATTTTCGTATAAACATTTATAAAAACTATATACTAAGATCTTGATGTGTTTGTACGTATTGATATTGTGGTATCCAAATGAAATTTATTGGCACAAAATTCTATTTGAAATTTAATTATTTTTTATTCAAATTGTATTTTCACAAAGCGTCTTTATTATGAATGCCTTTTGTTGAAAGAAAAGAGATTAAATGACCTGGCGAGTTACCGGAATTTATCAGGCAACAAGTGGGGTGCAATGCAGTTTGTAAAACCCTTCCTCATGAAACCATATTTCTCCTGCCTGAGATTAACTCGACGTACTAGCTAACTACGAACTACAAATTTGGAAGGATTGTTATGAAAATTAGGTTCTAAGCTACAGGTTTCATTGAGTATGAAGAACACAAAGTACTTATTATTCAACCGCACATATTTTAGAATAAATAAAAGCAAACAGGAATTGGCCAGGAATTCATTCAAATCTGAAGTTTAAGAGAAGGGATTTAGGCTACAATAGTAAATTTCTTGATAAGAAAGATATCATTTGAAACATTTAGAAAATTATTTATGAAACCCAAATAAAGAGTGTGGCCGCAAAGCTATACAGACTACGCTAGAGTACGATTTCACCAAAAGTGAGGTACACAATGATTATGAGCTCTTAAACTAACTTTTCCTGTAAATAATGATATGAATAACACAATATGTAACAGTCATATCTTATTTGTAAAATATACGAATTTCATCAGACTTCTATGGGGAAAATTTCATAAAATTTTACACATCACAAATAGAAAATTTTACGACTGATTTCCACGAATCGTATAAATTTGAATACAGGAATGGGGTTGCTCTCAGTTTTATTGAATTTACACGTTTTGAACATTTCCATGCTTAACATATCAAATAGCAAAAAGCTCTTTATCAAATTAAATTTTAATCTATTAATCTCTAAATGAAAAACATATTGACCACCCAATTTTATTTTTATAAATATATATGTGATGTTTTTCTTTGCGGACCTCAAAGAAGAAAAAAAAACAGATCGAAATCTATCCTCATAAAATCGAATTTTCTGTCGAAACAAATAGTCGATTCTTGTTTTCGCCAACAAACCAATAAAAAAGTCGTTAAACTAAACATTCGGTTATGTTCATTGTATGCTTTGAATAAAATCAATTTGTTAAATTTTCATAATTTTTATAACTATTTTATCAAAATATTCAATCCAAACAACTACAAAAATCAAAAGAAAAATCTTTAAATGCCTTCCGGAATTGAAAGAAGTCCTTGACGTTGCAATGACGCTGTAGCACATCACAAAGAAATGAAAGTTGGTTGGTTATGAAAGTAGGTTTCATCAAATATTTTTAACTTTCATAGAATTTTTATGAAAATATCAGGTGAAAATAGGATCATGTCATATAAATTTCAGCCGTAGCTGTGAATGATGAAAAAAAACTATTCGGAAAAGATATCTAAAATTATATTGAGGGACGCTAAACAAGATTTTACAGCTTTTAACAGAGATACTTCCAAATCAGAAAATGTAAGCAACAATCGGAAAATTTATAAAATTGAATGAATAAAAGTGTTAAGTTGAGTATAAAAGATGTTGATAGATTTGATTTATTCTTCACTGATGATAAGATAAAATTGTAATGGAAATAGTCAATCAAGATTTGAATTGAAAATCAATTTTTTTTTCTCAAAGTGCAAACTTTGGATATAAATGTTTGAAAAGTCCAAATATGTATCGACTATAACTTACCGTCAAATAACAAAACATCTGTTTTATTATTTTCAATGCACATTGGAACATGCAGAAAGTTTCTTTCATTCATTTCTTCTTGATATTTTAATAGGTCATGAAAAATACGAAAAAATCTTCAGGAATGTTTGATAGCATTACTAAAATGTCGAGTTTTTTCCGACAAATGTAAATAAGAAACACAAGTCGCTTATAACTATATATTTATTAACCTCAATACTCTTTCGAAAACCATACAGACAAAGCCACTTTTTCAATCGAACGAGAACCCTCGAATTTCCAAATAACTGTGCAAATCAATTCGGGGCAGTCACGAATGCGCTTTTAATGTCTCCAATTATTTCAAATAATTTGATATTTTTAAGCAACTGTCAAAAGACATAATTATTTAATTGAATTATTACTTCAGCTGATGATCTCTCAAAAAATGCACCGTTATAATTCAACCTAATCAAAGTAAATTACAGAGGCAGTGAGCCATGTAAGGCAGATCCATTCTAGAATAAATATATTCAGGGAATTGTTGAAATTGCGCATGTATCGTCTTGCAGTAATTTTAAAACAATTCTTTGTCCCTTTTTTTGTTAATTTTCATTGTAGTATCATATCAATGAAAATCGATTGTTATAATTTGCAGAAAATTGATTGCCACCAAATTAGATATTCTGATTGGCGCAATGCAGTTCTGCTAGCCCAAAGAAATTGTGACCGGAGCTCAATTGGACAGTGAAGCTAATCCGAAACTAGTCTCCAATTAAAGGTGAATAAGACTTATGCTTTCTTGAAAGTTTATTTAAAGATCTATTAAAGATTTTTTATTTTATTAAGGAATCCGCTTTATTCCATCTAAAGGATGTCCATTCAACAACTCATTCAAAATGCTTGCCTTCATTATATGTCGACATATATTGCGTGATACACCTTTGCCAGCACGAATGCACGAAGCAAAAGATAAACTTTACGTGGAAACATTACAATGCCAGTTTTAATTTCAATTAGTCATTTTTTTCAACAGCGCATGAGACTATTGAAATTGCTCAAATAAATTAAAAAGAAATTTAGTATTGATGGAATTCCCAAACCATTTCCAGTCACTCTAAATCTCTCTTGTTTCATCAATAGACGCGTTTCGGAGATTTTTTATCGTTGTTTTATCGTGTTTTAAGTATTTAAAGAGAACCTT
The DNA here is from genome assembly GCA_954870665.1 of Stratiomys singularior. Taxonomy (NCBI): domain Eukaryota; kingdom Metazoa; phylum Arthropoda; class Insecta; order Diptera; family Stratiomyidae; genus Stratiomys; species Stratiomys singularior. The sequence continues at coordinate 8,729,561 of OX940877.1, forward strand.
GCAAAAGGCTATACCCCCGAAAAGGTGGTCGTTTACTTTTGACACTACTATAAGCTGAGGTTCTTTTCCAAGACTACAAAATTAAGGTAATCAAATTTTCATAAAGTCACAAATAAAAAATCCACTTTCAAACCCATGAGTTTATTTTAGTGTTACGTCAGGTTCCGCTTTTGTATGTAGCATAGTCGAGTATCAGCCCTTTGTTTTCCATGTTTAGTACTTCTGTATATAAATGGTCCGTTCTGATAACCTATAGAATTCAAGGAAGTACGTAGCACTTTAGTTACTAGGTGTTCCAACTATGTCACTTTAAATTACCTCCTCTAAGTGAAGGGTTTGATAAGCAGGCATGCACAACATTATCAAAGATGTTATTGTGTTAACTTCTAATGAAAGTAAATTGAAAGTAAATTTTATTGTAAAATAAAGCTCATAAGGTTAAACAATATTTTTAGATAACGTAATATTAATTAGTCAAAAGGAAATATGTCCACCTCCATACTAGAATCAGCCTGAAATCCTCAAATTTATCTAAAACATATCCAAGAATTTCTTAGATATTCTAATGAAATTGCATTTCACTCAACTATTACAAATTGAACCAGCTGCAGTCTATACTCCGTCTGGGGCCATTAATAACAATCTTTTTTAATTTGGACCACTTATTTTTGATAGAATTTAAATCAAGGTAATGCCCTGAGCGAAGTCCAATTCAATCAATCCTAACCATTTGGAAATGCTCGCAAATAAAAAAAGGCAAATAAATTAAAAATATGAATTCAAAAAGTTGTGTATACTATAGCTCCTTCTTGTATCAAAATCACTTCCACTACGTCCATAAATTGATAGTGAATATTTGTGAAAATCGTGCACAAACAGAGAGAATATATTTTATGTAAAATTTTTCGCTATAGATAGTTAGTTCTTGATTAAAATTTTCTGCTATAGATATTTAGATCCTGATGCCCCTAAAGCAGAATTTTCGCAAACATCAATTACAGTAGCAGTTACTTGTAGTCTCGAATACATAAATTATTGTTTGCTTCTCCTTATAATCTTGTAAGAACTGATTACTCGACCAGGACTACACACTAATTGACCCCTTTTAATACAAGTAATCTTTGTCCACTTCTATAGTTCACTTCTGTTCCTCGCAACAATTTTCAGGACACGCAACATTGTATAGCTGCCTTGTGAAAATAACATTAACAAAATATAAATCGACGAGAAAATTATGCTCACGATTCAGAGAAGCGTTCCAAGCGTAATAATAAATACTCAGTACAGCTAAATTCATAATATAAAACGATTGATCTTGACAAAAATACTTTTGTTCTACAGTGCCAATCCTATTCAAGAACATAAAAAATCTGCACCTTATTTATCCACGCAATTATAGCCCATTCCTTACAACGAACCACAATAAGATAGATCTCATGGTTCCTTAATGAATTCTGTGTGATAAACTTACCTACTTGTTACTTTTATGGTAAGCATGCAGGTCACACCCAATATCAAGTGTTGAATTCTATCAAAAACTTCATCAGAAATGGATTTTAATTAAATCGAATGAATTCGGGCAATGTATCAATATATTCACATTATTCTTCTTTTTTCCTTGGTCTAATTAGCTCGAGCAAACTCATAAGATCTAATGAGCGAAATCCTGTATCATTCACTCTGACAATGGTGAACCATTTCGAGTATTAATAGCTAGCGGGTATGTTGAATTTGAAATGAATCCATTCGTTCATTATTAATTTTAAAAACATACAACAAAACATTTGCTTGCTACATAAATACATTAATTTTTTCCTGTTCACCTTGCTAATAAAACTAAATAAATTTTCTTTAACGTCATCCACACATGGATTAGAGTTTCCTGTCCTTGATGAAAAGAATTGTTTCGGAAGCAAATCATGAATGTCATACGATAGTAGATCATTGCATTTGTATAGCATGTGCATATGCATTAATATCACACTTAAATTGTATTAGAGAGTCCCATTTAATTCGCTGGGAATAAATTATATCTCGTATAGATGCAGTCAATGAATTTCTACACCAGAATACCAATAAAATTTTCTACTTTCAAAAAAAGCATAATATATGATTCAATTATTAATCAGCAAACTTGTAATTAACAAATTAATTCCGTCTTTCGTGCGGTATGGATAAAATTCCTCTTCAAATACGATTTTTTATTTTACATGAGCACACTTGAAAAAGACACCATGTCAAAATTATACATGCCCTTAAAATTTTAAAATTCCTCAAGCACGTTAAGTACATTCGAGAAGATTAATAGCTAAGATTTAAAAAATTAACATATCACGTCAAATCTGCCAAATTGTTAACTTGTTGTGTTTGAACCGAAACAAAAATTCAATCAAAAGCCACTACAGCTCTCAAAAATACTTGAGGGAATTCAAGTGGTTATGAATAAATTTTGGATGTTTTTATACAAAAATTTATTATGGAAACTATTATAGTCATGGCATATTACCTTAAAAACAGGAAACATTCTTTAAATCGCTGCGAACATTTTTTATAATAAACTAAAGTCAATTCAGGAAACTTGGCTCTATAGTATAACTCCATTGAATTTTACTTTTCATTATTTCCTCGTTTATTTTCAAACAAAAATTCAATTGATAAATAATTAATCGGCGAGCCCTTTCGTGAATGCCGTGGTTTTCTTTTTGTTTTTTGGAAAAAATGCAATCGCGCTCTTCAAATTTTGCATTTCTCGTTTTGTTAGTTGGAATCAATGCATGTGTTCAACATTTTTTTTTGTTTTTTTTTATATACATATAAACATGAACGATTTAAATACATTCAATAAATGCCGACCGTCTGGCATTTTGACATTGGTTGGTTAATTATGGCTGCAAAAGTTGAATGAATAGACAGGAGGTAGACTTTTGCAGTGATAATGTACATAATAAAGATGCTAATTGATAGTTGTAAATCAATGGAGCTTTATGATAACATAAAACACAATGACATTTGTCTTTTTTCTCCGTAATTTTAATTAAAATGAGGTAGGAAATCAATCAGAAAAACTGCTTGATACCCTTGCATGCATGTGGTGCAGTGTGAATTATTACTACTTTCTGAAATCGTTTTTTTTTTATATATATATTTGATCAGTTCTTTGATCAGATTTCTGAATAGTTGACATCTTCATATATTTATCTTAACGATCTCCACATATTTGCAAATGTGTCTGTTCAACAGTACATTTCTTTTTTATGCTGTTATTTTCAATTTTTTTTTCTTTTTTCAAAATAAAACAGAATCTGTTCCGAAACTGTTTCACCCAAAAGGTGCAAAATTATTTTAATCACTTCCAGTAAGAGCGTCATCGTTGAGAATGCTTGAATAGAAACAACAGGCCTCTACTTTTTATACCTAATCAAATGAATCAAACTACTATTACTCCTTACATCCCCACAACATTTGTTGTAAGTTATGATTGCAAGAGAAATTCTTCTAAAACATGAAGAAGGAAAACCCAATCGTAGAAGCATTGTAGAACAAACTACAGTCAATGAATATTCAACTCATCAATATTGAATTAATTTATAATGGTGAATACAATTTTTTTGCATCAAAAGGTTCCATTGACTTTCAATAAATTTTCAGTCTGAGTGAGGCACATTAGCTGAGTTTACTTAGCCTTCTGTAATGGAAGCCCGAGTCATAACGCTTCCAAAACGAAACCAACATTAATCCAAACATGCATTTAATTTATTATTAATTTTATTCAAAAAATGATTTTCTATTTGAAAGAATATACAATTGAACTTAAAAAAGGCTCAGAACTCAAAAGATGATCTCCGAAAATTACACGCGAAATCGATTAATTTTCAGATAATTTTTGGATTCACCTTTTTGAAATTTGTAATTATTTTGATAAAAAAATGTGATACTTTTGAAAAATGTGACACATGAGCGGAAATATTGCACAAGATTCTATACAATTTTTTGAATCTAACGCGAACTGACGTTTCTCAAAAAATTTCAATAGGTTATATTACCACAAATGGTATATTTGCGGTAATTTATGCATATTGAAGTATAGCCTATAGTAATTTTTCAAAAATAACTTATAGGTGCACATTACTCAATTATTTATAATTACAGTGAAATTCTATTCTATTCAAATCTGTCGAAAGCGATCCTAGATTCATTAATCGATTTTCGTGGAATTACCCCTCCCTTCGTAAAGCCACTCAACATGCAATCGAAAGTAAGACGCCCCTTGATGACGAATTATGCAAGATCCTCGGCACAAAAAACCTCACAAAGCAATAGAAAAGAATCACATTTAGATAATAATTTAAGAAAATAAAATTGTGATTTTTGAATAAATTTTAATATTATCCTGCCATTTAATTCTACCTTATGAAGAAGAACTACTCTTCTTCATTAGTAACGGGCAGACACTGGTATTTGAGATGCAAACTACTCCTTAAATCAGTGCACCCGGCTATAGATTTATTTCTGCCCGGTGGAAGAAACATCATGCAAATAAAAATGGAACAAACGAACCGTAAATGCAATAAAGGACGCAGAACCACGATACAGACATGCTACAGACGATAAAAACTAGATTAAGCGCGGCAGTTCAAATGGGCTTTTATTTTTTAATTTTTTGTCTTATTAATTCTTCACCTCATAGTTTTCACTCTTTTTCCAGGATAACGACGAAACAACAAAAACGAATTACAATTCCGAATTTCTCCCGTCCTTAGCATAGAAAGTGAAATCAGGGTTTATTTTATTTAAAAAAAAAAAACAAATTCTGTTTTCAATATTATTCATCTTTTTCTATTAATCACATCGTAGTACATTTGCAAATATAAGTCGCATATGCTAAAAAAGTAAAAAGCTTCCATTCTCGCAGTTAAACTTTATATTCAACGCTCGTTAAGCTTGATAGTCCTCTCAATGAAGGATTTCACCACCTAATTATTTGAACCTTCACCGATTAGCATGAAAATTTGTGAGATGTTGTCCTCAAGTATCGGAAATGACATAGTATCCAGTTGTGCTTTTACGTTGCGGATCGGTGAAGACGTCTCAAAGTACTGGAAAACACATTTCGAATGAGGTTCAGATGGAATCTTTAGCAAGAAATCTAAACGAGTTATGATGAAAATAAGATAGAATTCTAGATATTTTGAAGAAAAGTGAAAAATCGCGATTGACTATTTTACTTTTGCTTGTGATTGTGTTATTTTTTATACTATCGGGTTCACCCGTAAATTAATTTAAACAGGGGTAGTTTTGACAAATAAATTTCCACCCTCGTGATGAGATGATATCCACACGCAGGATAACAACTCAAGCCAGCACAATGCTACTTTTGATATTTGAGACATCCCCTAACTACTCACCAATTTTCATAAAAATTAAAGGTTCAAAAAGTTTGGAAGTTGTACCATGCTAGAAATAAACAAACCTTCCTTTTAATTTTATGTTTTTTTATTTACCTTGCGGAATCGATTTTCGACCGTGATCGTTCTCATCAGCTGATGAAGACCGGAAGGATTAATTAAATTATTGTTCTTCCTTTATTATTGAATTAAAAGGAAGGTTTTTTTATTTCTAGCACAAAAATTTTATGAAGATGGAAGCAATTACAAATATAGTTATACCATGTTTTTAATTCTAATTAACTTGACTATGAAGAGGTTTTCCAAAAAACATAGAGAATAAATAAAATATTGAAATGAAAACTTGCCTTCACTTCCCCGCCCTCGCGTCATATTAACATTATTATGAAAGAATGTTTGAATCGCGGCAGACCTTAGCGTCTTAGTGATTCTTTCCTTAAACATGATAATATCACCTGAACTATGCAATTCATTTTCACTTGGCCAATGGTAACACAAGTCTTAACTACAGTACTAGTACGTAGTTTGCTCCCATTAACAATCGAACTATGTCATTCAAACAAACGAAATTGATTAAAAACTCGAAAAATAAGGTTCAGGCGAAAATATAGTATAATATCATGCAATCTACCCTCAAAGTCCCCTTGTGCTTTGAAACCACATTTTTAGAGCATGTCTTATTATATTGTGTCTTTCCTTTTAATGGAAGACACGCTAGTCATTCGTGTCCCAAAATCAAGTAGGAAGCCTCATCACATTAATACAAGCACACCAATAAACATTTTCACAAGAGAAAGAAGTTAGTTGTTGGCCAAGTTATTCTTAAACAGATGAGCAAATTTGTTGATTACCTTAAAAATCAATTTAGTTTCAGTCCTCTACATTCAAAGTTGCTATTTAACTACACTGTGTCCATCAGAAATTCAACATGCCCGTAAATGAAAAGCTATAGTGAGAAATAACGTCGCTTGATATTCAAAAAACGGTCGATACAGTATTGCATAATGAACTACTCTACAAACTATTCCAATTTGAGTTCCCGCCAAATTTTTTATTAACAGAATAAGCTCTTCAATATAAGCTCAAAAAATGTCGTCGAAATTGAAGAAATCTTAACTTATTTTCATAATATATCTGCTGGAGTTCAGCTAGGCTGGTCCCTAAGTTCAGCTAGGCTCGTGCCTAGCATTACTTATTCATAAAATGCCGAAACATGTTGTCAAAATTCACGGCACCTTGCTTTCGCAGTATACCGGCTGCCTGTAGTAGCACCAATCACATTGGAACTATTTTCAACTATTTCTAACTCAAATTTCAAATTAGAATGCTTTAAAAATGAGTGGTAATTAACGAAAAAACAAGATACATTATGAAATTCTGTTTCAAAAAAGGGAAAAATGTGTCACAAACGTAAAAGGGAGGCCGTCAATTCGAGCAATCTATCACATTCCTAATATTCAGTGGACATAGCGTCCTCGGATTGTTACATGTTTTTAGGCTTACAGTTTTTAAGAAGACTTAGAAAATTTTACCACCGAAAAGATAACATGCAAAAACTGTTTTAATTTTTGTCAAGGCGTCATCAATGAAAACTAACACTAAAATATATAAGAAAATTTTTATTTGAGAAACTTTATGAGAAAATTTATTATTTTGTATTACTTTAAAAAGGGACAAATGGACCAGTTGACCTAAACATGAAAATAACAAGTGACGAAATATTTTGAGCATAAATTTTGAAAATCTCAAATTTGGATGTAGAGTTATAACGAACGTATTATCGAACAGAAGAAGGATTTGACCCCAGCAAAAATTTGAACACCAACAATTTAGTGGGGGTCCTTGAAGCAATTAAAGCAAGGCTTGATGCAGTTTGAAACGAGATCAAACATAAGCGTTTATTTCTGATTAGTCATAATAGTCTACTCGCTACTCGCACTTAAGACAACAAAAGCAAGAAACTGATAAGGCATAGTGAATGAGCTGAAATATGAGTTTTTCATTTAAAAAGTACATCGCAAAAGTAAAAGGTATGGGAATGAATAAAAATCACAACGTTGAACTCTGAATTCTGAAATGATGAAAGTTCCACGCCCACGTGAAATATTAAATTAATTTATTCGTATTTTTAATTCATATTTAATTCGTATTTTAATTAATTCGTATTTTTCTTAAGACAGTTATTACTTTATTAAAATGATTTTTCTCATTCGAGAATGCTTGGAATTCTTCCACCAAATTTGAAAATTAAATGTGCATGTAAAACATTTGCAAATTGTTTGCATTTGAACGGACACCTATGGTTTCATTTCCTATAATGATACTTTGAAAATATATTATATTAATTGAATTAAGACTTTTTCTCCATTCAAAAAATGTCAATCAAAATATTTTAAGTATTAATAAACCATTTGGAACACCGTTCAGTAGCTAAATTTATTACAAAAATTTTTTGGAAAATGAATTGATCTCCAACTGGGAGCCATTTATTGAAGCAAATATGTTAGGTCGTTAAATGAAACACTAAACAGGCATAGAGAGAGGTTAATGTTCATCATAAGGAAATGAGCGTGAAATTATCAGTGGCTCATGACATGCTCCGGTTTTTATCACGTGGTGTTATTGGAATTTACATACGTAAAGTTTTCTTCGATCACATCATAGTCACAGTAGGACCTTGGCATTAAAATTTGTTGCGTTGTGAGATCAATAGTGCAGAAGATAGAGGTACTGTTGACCCTTATTATTATTTATAGAGTATTAAATCGACCACCTTAAATCGGTTAATAGTGGGCATTAAGAGTAAACCAGATAAAACTGGGAATTTTGCGAAGTTGATAAAAAAAATAGAGCATAAGATAGAGAGAGAAATAGAGACCCATTATTATTTATTTACGTTTTACAATCCGTCTTACAATCCAGACCTTTTGATGTATAAAAGAATTTAGTTTATGCTTTTGATCTTCATGGCTCCACTGTTAGGTACAGCATAGACAATAACTTGCCTTTAGCTCCCGCATGTGGTTCAACTTATTCAGATGGTCCATGCAGGCGTCTTACAGACATAAAAGAGATACTCCTAGTTCTGTATCAGTTACCTGATTACACCCTAACCGTTTCAGATGCTTATGAAACATGCTCGGACAACTGAAAAGTAAGTGTTCTCTTCTTTTTCTCATCACAAAGCCGGAAGGTGGTATGAATCGGTGTCGTTAATCGTATGATCCTATTAACAGTCCAAATAGGGATTTTACGTCAGTTTTCTTGCTCTGCACGAGCTGTTTGTTTCTCATTTTGTTAAGATGCCACCAAAGAAGACACTTTATCCTGAAAATATTCTCTTCACCCCGAGCCAAGTGCCACTCGTTTCAGAAGGATGATAATCGTATTTTCCGTGCACGATTGTTGGGTGTACAATGATTGACTATCAACCTTATCAACCTTCTCATTGGCACCTAAATATAATCCTTTATTTAGGTGCCGATGTAAATTTCGGTTTCATCTAATTACATGCTGCTTCTATGGCCCGCGCTTCTGAGCTAGCTTGGATGTTATACAACTACAGGTCATTGCTTGCACTGCCGATAATGGAACTCAAACGTCAAAATTCCTCACTTATTTCCTTTTATGGCTGATTAAATACAAACAATACACACAATACGCTAGCAAATTTGAATGGGAAAATGACTGAATGGTGTGACTAGTAAATTTCGACTTCTTTTCCATCATACGGGTTAGATCCATCGATGAAAATTAAAATAATGACTAGATACATTCTCACCTGAGGTGAAATTCTAACCCGTTTCCTACTTTTCCTTATTAGAAAATTGACCATACAAGGGATCATTTCCCCTGCTGCTTGACTTTTTTCCAGTTGTCTTCTGTTTTATAAGGGGATTCTCTCCGTGGATTTACAAATGTGGAAGTGACCCGTATGAGGGAGGCTGCTCAGTTCCTTCATGAAAAATAATCTGATATTTACAAGTTTTGGAAGTCTAAGGATGTGTCTGTCGGGGGTATCTGATTGATCACATACTTCTTTGGTTACAAGTAGGGACGAAGTCTTCAGTGTTCAAATTATACCGAGCAGACAATTCATTGAACCTTATATCGTCCATTTATTTTCTTTCAGACATCCTCTGATAGCGCTAGCCACCATACTATCATCTTGGTACCTTTTGGCCTCATTGATATGAGTCAATCATTGAGCAAGTTTCCGTCCCGAAAGCCATTCATTCATTGTTAAACTCGAGCTCACATCGAAATCCTTAGTAGGCTCATGTTAATAAAAGGTCCTGATTCAAACGTGGTATCGACTTTATTTTATATCTATTTGGCATTTCAGTGTACTGAAATTGTACAGTGTACAGTGTACTACGATTACAATTCTAAATTTAACTTTAACAATAAAAACTAGAAAGAAATTTCCGCAACAAGTTATTAAATTATAAAATTAGGTATAGGAACAGTTGTTACATGGTAAATTTTTTCGTATAAAATCTCATTGACGTGATATTTTTGTAATTTCGCAAACCAACAAAAGAGTAGCAAACAACTTTTCGGTAGTAGTTTTTGCAACAATCGGGAAGAATGGAGTTCTATGAGATCAATCAATTTAAACAATAACATCTTAATTAATTAGATACATTTTCGTTCGCTGAAACTCACTTGATAAAAACAACAATATTTCGTTTGAGATTTGCTTATGTATCAGGAAGTATATAATCAAACAAGTTATATCGAAGCATGTGCTTGTAAATCTTGGAATATTAGCAAAACTTTTCAGACTCATACACAAAAGTTTATAAAATAAATGAATAGCTGGATTGGATGTTAAAAGAAATGTTTGAGTTAATTTGGATATCAATATTGAAATCAAAACTTTTGTGCATGTTTAATCCAAAATGATGTAAACTATAGTTTGTCAGCTCTCTGATTTGAATTTCCACCATAAAGTATTGCTCAAAGTAAAAAGATTTTGTGCAACGCATTCCAATAAAGAATGAATACGTTAACAATTTCGTAAAATTCAAGATATTTTTGGATTTTCAGTGATGACACGCTTCTTTCACTTAACCAAGTCTTATAAAACTGCTTATTGTTTTTTACACTATGACTTATTCAACGCCCCCTCTCTCCCAAATTCTCGCTTGTCATCACAATTACATTTGTTTAATCATTTATAGCCTAACGAAAAAGTCACGTAAAGGTTAAATAATTTGACCTGTCCATATGCAATTCATTATTCGGTCAACAGCACATAATATTGGTCAGTTTCTACATATGACTCAGTCGTTGTTTGTTGTTTGCGTCAGACCAGTAGTTTGTTTCCTTTTATTCGATTGAATCTCGGATAAATCCTTATAGTTCAATAAACCCTGTATCATGCTTACGTGCACATTATACCTATCTAGATACGAAGATCGATTGAAAACATTCACTCATTTAGAGAGGAGTGTATTTTTCGGTATTTCAAACTCCATGGTAATTTGAAAACATTTATGTAAAACAATAAAAAATTTATAAAAAAAGACTCCGAAGAAAAACTTGCCCAATTTAAATATGTCGACATGCATTTTTTTTAATAAGGCAAAATAAAAATTGGCCATGAGGACAATCTCTGAATGGAATCGTAAAAAGATAATAAAATGTGATACTTCAACTGGAAACAGCCATTCATTATTCATATTTAATAAACATAAACTCAAAATCTATCGATGGGCTATCAAATTCGAAATTTCGAACCAAATTAGTCAAATAATTTTGTAGGTAGAGAAGCGGCGATATTTAAGGCCATCATTTGAATTTACGTGTTAGTTTTTTTAAATCTATTAATAAGATGCATAGAACTTCGTCGAAAAATGTTGTTGAGAGTAATAGACAATATAATCTGAGGTGACATGATTTTTAACTAAGTTATTAAAAATTTCATTGGAAAATGCTCTGTCAGAGGAAGTGTGATCAAATAGAGTGGAACACTTATTTATTATTATTGTTGTGGTTATTATTTCCGTGAGTTTCAACATGAATATCAAAAATAGTCCTTTTGTTTTTGAATTATTAAAATAAACAGTTTTTCTGTTTATTTTATACCATACTTACTGTACTTCAATATTCCAGCCTGGGTCATTTCGGCTGCTCACACTCTATAAAAGACAGTAAAGTTTCTGGTTTCCTTGCATTAACAATAAATTTAAAACCTTGTCATTGAAGCAACATGCGTAAAATAATCCATGAGCCTTGCTCTACTTTTAAGAATTTTTTAATAGCAGTATTCGTCTACTGAAGATGATTTGTTTATAAATACCAATCACATCCTTGAGAGGTGAATTTGGCAACTTTGAAACGCCTAAACACAATCAAACATGTCAAAGAATTTTACACATAATCAAAATGCAAATTTATCATTAAAACATCTCACAACAATGTCAGAAGCAAATTTAATTCCTGCTTAGCTATAAAACTTAAGAAATCTCGCGTCCTGGGAAAGGACACGCTTTCAAATAATCGTACCATCGCATCCTATATCTACGGGCCTAAGCTCTCCATGTATGGACTTACTGTTTCAAAACAATACACTGAGCTGTCCTACAGACTATTATTACTATATAATCCCAAAGTTCTGGCGTCTCCTGCTCTGCCAGCTGTATGATACTTGGTGTCCTCAATCAAATGAAACAGTTGCTAATCAGAAACAGATTATCTAGAAATAAGTGTTCTTTGTATTTCTCATCCTCATCGCGCGCTAGATAGGTTTTGTCCGTTTAGATTACAATTCATTTGGTGCATTGACCGAAGAGGTTGAGGTTGACTACGAAAAGACAATGGTAGTGAATAAATTGACCGATTCAGGTGAATAAATTGTTTCTGAGATTAAGGACCCCTAAAATGAATATCTGCATAAATGATTCTACCTTAATTGTTTTGATTCTACTTTGCTTCAATCCAGAGATCAAAGATGAAACTTAACTGTTGCGCTATGAATTATTTCATTTCTTAGCCATCAGGAAAGTTATAGCTTTTATCTATGCTGTTAAAATTTTGTTTACTTTGAAATCCAGCAGTATGGTAGCCTTTTTTGTGGGCTAAACACTCTGCCCAGATACATACAGTAGTGCTGAACGGTCTTATTTGCTAGAATTTTTTAAAATTCAGAAATATTTATAAAAGATTTCGATTTTTTTGGCGTATACAAATTGCTTTTATTTTTTTAATAACATCATTCAGTGGTGCACTGAATAACTATAAGCATAACAATCTCGTTCCTATTAACTTGAAATGTCTTTTATGAGCCTTTTGTCTCCGAATGTCTTTTATGAATGGCATTAAGGAAGCTTGATTATTATTTTTAAATGTATTTATATATTTATATGTTTATTTATTCAATTTATTCTGAAATTTATGTAACGAACTGAATTGAAATCAATATGAATAAAATTTTGATGAGCACGACAAATATAAAGCACTACGCATATATTAACATTTTTGCACCAAACTTCAATTTAAAACTGGAAGTTTGAAAAGAACTAATTTATTAACGATAGAGCTACTGCTCAAAGTTAAAGAGAAAAACAAAAGTTCAGCTGTGTTTTGGATGGTAAGGGACTTAGATCACGAGTCTTGTCATTCCATAGAAATAATTTCAGAATAGAATAGAAATATATGCTTGTGGGGACGAGTTTGGGAAAGGAACCTCCTGCAAATTTAGTAGAACACTCTGGAAATAATAAGGATTGATATTTCAGTAGAGGAACATGATGGCAATAGACTGTTGGTAAGCCCAAAAAACAACCGCTTGTCGAAAAACTCAGCTATATGGGAGACAAATTTAAAAAAAATTAATTTCGAAATATGTTTTTTGTTCTTATTATCAATATTTGCAAAAGTTTCAAAATCAATAATGCTGTTATTTTTTTAACTTAAATCATGTTGTCGAACATTCTTGGCTATTGTTTTCAATTTTCAAGCTTTGATACGACTCAAAAGAAAAAGGTCTTCCCCACATGAGCGTGCAATGAACACCTAATTAGGACATTTTCTGCATATATCACCCAAACTGGACATTTCATTCAGAGAAGTCTCCCTACAATTACTGAAATTATAAAAAGAATCTCAGCAAAAGGATTTGAAGTTAACTGGAGAAGATTTTATTGACTTTTCATTTAGAAGACAAATAAAAACGATTATTTTTAAAGACATTTGTGTCAGGTTACTGGCTTAAGTCTTTCGTTTTCGTTTATTTGGTAGGTTTACGTTGAATTTGTCATAAGATTTATTTGGTAAATTTACATTGAATTTGTCTGCTAAGCACTTGTAATAAAGGTACATGCTATAAAGGAAATTCCTTCTTCAAAAAATTCCTCATTTTTCACCAAACGCTTCGGAATGTTAAAGTTATATTGGTCCTAAATGATTTCATGGTTTATTATTAGCAACCATAAAATGAATTAGCTCTTTGTCAGTTTGTCAAAATTTAACAATAATTTCAGAAATTCATTTCAATTCATTCAGACTAAATTTTACCACTGCATTGATTGCTCTCCACGAGACTTGTTTCATCTAAATTTAAACATGTCATAGCTCAATTATAGAAATACAGTCGTTGATGCTACTAAGTATCACTTACTTATCTCGCAAAATAACCTTTTTTGTATGGTGTTTACAAATTATACACAAGATTGCTTTAAATTATCGTAAATATATGCACAATATAATGAGGCCAGTGTGGGTGCTCTGTTATCGATAAGATTTGTATCATACGCATGTCAATTTAAGAACATTCACTCCGATATTGCGTCGAATATTATCAATTGAACTGAGGATTGCACCCACCATTGGACAAATATTTAAGTCAATATCAGAACAGGCTTCAGAAAAAATTCAGTCGAAAACTAAAAGATTGCAATTGGAAATGACTTATAACCTATTGAATGCAATTTATCACGATTGCTGTTAAGGCATGATATGATTTAAACAATGTTTATAAAATTTAACCTATTGTGGATATCTGAAGCGTAGGCGTTATTGATGAAAAGTATAAAGAGGATCAGAAACGTGGGAGATTGGATAAATTTAGTTTCGGGTAATTCACTGCTTTATAATAAAACATGAAATTCCTATGCTTATTTTTACAGATCAAAACAAATATTTCACGAATAAATGCAAGGGTAATGAACAGGAAGAATGCAGGCATTTAGAATGAAATTATCTCAAGGCTAATCATATTAACTCTTCAATTCCCAGTGTCACTTGAAGGTGACAGATGCTTAATATTTTTTTTCTACCACATAGGTTTTTATTTTTAAATTCTAACACTATTATAGCAAAGGCAATTAGTAGTAGTTTCTTATTTATTTTTTCTGGCAACACTAACCAAAAATCATTTATCAAATTTATTCATTTGTTTCGCGCGTAATTGGAGCAGCGTGAGTTTGTGTGATTTCTTTCGATATAAAGTGAAACAAAAATGGATAGACCGTAAGTATTGTTTTCTTCTTATTACATGTAATAAATGAATATATAAGCTATAATATAAAAGTATTTTACAATGAAAATAACTTATAGCATAATTGTTACAACTTTGGAAATATGCCGTGGCACCTGTGGGTGATACTGGACAATATAGTAACTCTATTGTTCTAAATTCATTGTAAGTTATAACAAGACTATTGTTTACATTTGGGCTTATCGCTATGTGGTGATGTTGTTTGAGAACTTGTTTACGTATAGAACTTGTTTACGTAAATCGGAGATGAAAATGAAGCTAATATCCTTCATCTTCCCAGTCGCATGCTTCGATCTCATGAAGAACTACAAAATAATTTACATGATCTGGAAGAAGAAGGAGAAGAAATTATCGTACCTGCACCGAAGAAAAAAAAGAAAAAAGACAATACTATAAAAAAATGGTATAGCGATGTTAGTAATACTTCTTTTACTACTTGCGGTAAAGGAGACCGTGATGAAGAAGTTTTTGCTAGCTCGCAGGAGGAGATGACTTGCGTCGAATGTTTCGAATTACTATATAGTGAAGATATAGTTAAATTCATAGCTAACATGAGCAATTTGTATGCTTTACAGAGAAATCACACTCTAAATGTGACTGGTGATGAAATTAGAGTGTACATTGCAATACTGCTACTTACGGGATACTTGACGCCAAAGTCAATGCGACTGTTCTGGGAAGTAAAAAGTGACACGCACAATGACCTAGTAGCATCTACTACGAAACTATAGTACCATACTTCGGAAGGCACGGTACGAAACAACATATCCACGGAAAACCAATAAGATTCGGATACAAGCTCTGGTCCGCAGCTACTCGCCATGGATATTTAGTCAATTGTGAACCTTATCAGGGTGCGTCTGGCCCTGGTCTCAAAATGCAGTCTGATTTGGAACTAGGAGCTGCTGTTATTTTAGAGCTCCATTCAAGATTACCAAATGAATTAGGACCATACAACTTATATTTTGATAATTTTGTTACTGGTTTACCATTACTAATGTATTTGCGAGAGCAGAATGTTGGGGGCACAGGTACTGTTCGGGAAAACCGTCTGGAGAATTGTAATTTACCAAACTCAAAGGACATGAAAAAAGAGCCAAGAGGGAAGCTGTGTCATAAAGCTTCTAAGGACATTATTGCAGCTAAGTGGCATGACAATAGCATTGTCACCGTTGCATCCAACTGCCATGGATTAGATCCTATCACAAAAGTAGATCGGATTGGATTTCTGAACAAAAAACGGGCAAAAATTCAAGTAAATTGCCCAGCCATCATCAAGATGTACAATAAGTACATGGGCGGTGTAGACCGTTTTGACGAAAACATTGACTCCATGAGGGTAGGTCTCCGCGGCAAAAAGTGGTGGTTCCCTCTTTTTGCTTTTGGCTTAGATGCAGCTTGCCAAAATGCATGGCTAATCAAAAGACAGTCGGAAAATAACTGGACCTACTGCGATTTCTGGCGAAATGTGGCAACCATCTACCTGCAAAAATATGGTAAGCCTCCGGCCCGCAATTCTGCTTGTGGTGTTCCTGTGAAGATAAGAGTGCCTATCGAGGTGAGGAGTGCAGGAAGGGCTGACGATCACTCTCAAATCGATTGCTCTCAACGAAGGTGTGGATATTGTCACCAACGCACTAGAAAAATGTGTGCCAAATGTAATATCGGTTTGCATCTTAAGTGTTGGTATAGCTTTCACAATAAATAAGTATTATATTTTTCCATATAAATAAATATTATTATAAAAATTGACGTGTTATTCCTACCAAAAGAATAAAAAAAGAATCGCCTATCTTTCAGATTATTAACAAATATTAGTGCCCAGTGCCACCTGTAGGTGACCCCCCGTAATTAAAAATGGGGGTAGTTTACATTTTTATTAAATATTTTTTTGTGTTTTCCAAACGTATGTAAGCTATTTTATTTAAAAAGAAAATTTTCATTTTTACTAAGTTGGGCATGGGAATTGAAGAGTTAAAATCAATATTAATGGTTGTATTGAAATTTATGTCATGTCATGTTTGGACATTCAATTATAATTATCAAGATAGAGTATTATACCTATTATTACACCTATCTTTCTCACAATAGTTGTGGGCAAGACTACCCCATTCGCGACTATTGTCGGGACCTTTCCCAAAGTTTCCAGCTTTCCAAAGCCTCAGATGGAGCTTGTTCCACTGACAGGTAATTCAGGAAGGATAATGCACGGTTGACGGTTGTGATGAGGATTTATCATCATCCTAATTTCAGGAGGATTTCAGGATTACATCCGAGGTCTGAAGACTCGTGATTCCGATTTGGCCTAAGCCGGAGGGCTGGATCACCCAGAGTGGGTTCTTTGTTCAAGAAAAATATCTATAACGAATTTCGGAAGATGAAATCCGTATCTCACCACCAGAAATTCATAGATTAGTAGAAAACTGTGAGCCAAATCCACCACTCTTTATTGGAAAGCACGAGAATGTCCACGATGAACGTTGGGACAGCGCCGATACGAGTCAAACAGATAGAGATTTTTAAAAAGTTCATAATGTAGAGAATACACCTGGAATCGCTACAAGACAATGAATGGAGTCTTTAGATACTGACGTCAACGTCATGCTTTACCACAAAATTCTGAGGTGAGGCCTTGAAGACTGTCTATATTAAAACTCTAAAACGCACTGACTGGACGTTATACAACAAATGGTGGCTGGAAAAGCACCAGGACGTCTGGAAGAGCCAAGCTCAAGTAAGTTGTGGCCGAAGTTGACAAAGCTATTGAAAATGTACATTCGCATTTGTAAGGCAGAACATTTTGTCCGCATTGACAGACAAGGATAAAATGAAATGTCAAAACATTTGCACAATGCAGAGCAGATACAAAACACCGAGGAAAACACTATACAACTGCATCTGAAATTGTTCAAAAACGGTTAAATAGTCAATTATGCGTAAGATAAAAAATTCTGAATGTTTTTTTGTTTTAAATAAATAGTAATAGTACTAATTCCATCACGCTTAAAGCTCTAACCAGAAAAGAAAAGATGGTAAATTGCTTTTAACAAGGTTGTATATTTATTTAAGCCGTCTCACTTGATGTCGACTCAACAAGTGGCAATAGCGAATCTTTGCAATAGCATCTTAGCTACCATATATGTGAAGTGGCGTGGAGTGGAGTGCTTGTTCTCTTACACTTTGGTCTTTTAAACATATTTCAAACAGAAAATTGCTACCTGACTTTTTTTCCGTAGTTAACTAATTTTATGACGCTCACTGAGTGCATTCCGAGTAGAACATTAAGGATTTCGCATAAACAAAAAAGGGCGTATTTGAGGAGCTGTCTAACATGTCTCTGCTGAGACCAAATTCAGAGACTCAACAAATCATTCAGTCCACTTGCGAAGTCTAAACGAATTGTTTTCCTAGATACTTTTTTAATAAATATTGGCCAGCTCATTTGTTTTCCAACTCGATAATTTTTTAGATGTTAATTATTTATTTGATATAGAGTATGCATAATGCAAAATATTAAAAACATCCGAAGTATTTGAATAATTTTGCGTGCACATTCAATTATGCATAAAAGCATGGCTCCTAATTTTCACTAACACAAAGAAAACGGTCATTGATTCAAAGAAGGTTGAATATTATTCGCATGGGCATTGTTTGGATTTGATGAAAGTTTTGATTGTAATCCCATTTCATCCTACAGTAACTTTTGAACTTTTTTTGAGAAATGATGAATGCTTTTACAAAATGATTTAGTGCTAGTTTCTACTAAGCGTTTTATGTCAATGACACACAAAACTATTCACCCAAATCACTATCTCATAGGATAAAAATATTAAAATATTAATCTAGATAAGCATTCACATTTGAATGGCGTTCCTTGCTTCGATATTGATTATTATTCAAATAAAATTTTTATGTCGTTCTATGAAAGGACGTAGAATTTTAACTTGTATGTATTGGCTCCGACAATCTTGCGATTTGGGTGATACAACGAAAAAGTTTCTGACTTTTGTATACTAATAAACGAATGGATTTTAATTCAAACAAGTTTAGGATGTGGTAAAAAATTCGTCAATCACGGTAGACATAATTTTTTTTTCATCCTATCTAAATTGAAGGTTATTGGAAAGCGGCCATGCCCACAGGAAACCGCAAGCTACGTTTGTTCAACTTTTTGCTGCATTTGATTATCTTTTGAAAAAAATAGTAATAGTAACTGACTAACCATGAAAGCCCCCCGAAAATTAAAGACGAAGACGAAATGATGAATAGGAACAAATAAAAACCACAATACTTCATAATGAGCTCAATGGATTTCGTTAAAAACAACCTGGGCTCATGATTATTGATTTGAACTCCATTGGGGTAGGTCATGTCACGAATTTGAATTGGGGTATGCCGCACAGTTGAGCGAATTTGTTAATAATTTTTTTTTTAACAGACCGAGTGCCATTTAGTAATAAACATAAACTTGTATATTATTGTCTGTATGAAATATTTACTGCATGGGTTCAATATTTTGTTCGCGCGAAATATTAGCTGAAATGGTCAATACGTTCTTTAATTTAATTATCGGCTTACATAAAATCAAGTTATTGAGAAAGTGTTGGGCTGAAAGGTAGGTTTGAATATTCGAGTTATATTGAAAGTTATTCATATATGTGGATGGTTACTTTAAAAGTCGGTCTTATTTGTGCTTGCAATCAGAATCGTTGTGAAAGTAACATTTTCAATGTAACGGAAAAAATTTTCCAAGCGTTATTGTTTCGATTGATGGAGAAAGTCAAAAGAATAGTAAGATTTTATCATTGTTAATATATTGATGGGCTGTCGTCTACTGATTAAAGCTGGGATATATTCTGAAGACCTCAATGCAGTTTTTATTTTTGTTCTATGGGGAAAACTGCATTCAATCGCTTCTAGTGTGTTGAAATCTGATCTGAAATCTATCCATTCTCAAACGTCTAATGTAAGCATGTTAAATGTTTGCTCATAAGATCGTCCTATTGAAAGCGTGAAACCTGAAATTCAACCATGGTCCTTAAGCCCGGGCTCCGTAAAGATTGTTTATACTTGCTAGCATATTTTTAACGAATCCGTTGGCGAACTACTATCATTCCGAGTCCTTTTTATTTTCACTACAATTCCTCACATAAGATGCTTACTTTCACTTTAGAGAAGGGACGAAAATTTTGACGAACAGCAGATAAAAAATTCGTCGATAATCTGAATAGAAAAATTGTATATGAAAAAAAAAACGTGGAAACTCTTACGGATCACTATTGTCTTCCCCTCTTTTTATTCAGGAAGCTTTTATCAAAAACCAAAATTTTCTACACACTTATTGGGTGTGTACAAAAATTTTTTCGGTCTTACTAAATGGATTTTCTGTGAACTTAAAATCAGAAATCCTTGAACCGAGTTCGGCAGCAGATCATTACCGCGACTATGAATATAAATCACCTTTTCATGCGCAATTTACTTTTGTATGATAAAAATGAAAGCTGATAAATTGTATAATAGGCACTGCCTACAATACGAGTTTGATCTTGGACACCACGCACTGGGGGCTCACGCAAACCCAACAGAATTTATGGAGTTCTGATACTGAATGCACATGTCAACAGTGGTTTCAGCGCTTTCAGCGTTATCATAATGGAGAACGAAAACTTGAAGATCAGACGTGGTCAGGACGCCCCAAGGAGGTGGCAGATGATGAGCTATTGGAACTCATACAAGGAGGTGATAATCCGCCTATTGCAGAATGACATCAGAGGTTCAAGTACACAGAACCACTACAGAGAGAAGAATATTGGCAATTGTCGAACTGCTCTGTTTCCCATGTTACTTGTCAAACTCATGAAAGATTTCTCCGGCCATTGGTGCTTGGAAATGGAAAGAGGGTCCTGTACAGCACCTGCACAGTTTGCAAGAAAGCCAAACCACCGGCATCCGCTTCAAAACCAGGCTTGCATCTACAAAAGGTCTTATTGTATATTTAGTGGGATTTTCGAGGCGTCATTTATTGGAAGCTTCTGAAATGAAATCAAAAGTTAAATGCGGACTTGTACTATCAGCGATTGGAGCGGCTTCAACAAGCAATCAGTGATAAGCATCCTGCACTAGTCAATTGTCGTAGAGGCATCTTTCACCAGGACAATGCAAGATTGAATACAGGTGAAGTTCCCCAGGGCAAATCAAGGAAGATTGACTGCAAACTGAGATGAACGCGAGATTTTTATGAGTGAGTTGTGATCTTCTGCATACCTCATCTAATTTACTGATTTACGCCAAGCTATACAAAATCGACCACTTTATCTACTCTTTTAACATTTTCTTAGACCATGCATCATTTGCTCAGGATTGCTTCCGTTTTTTAGATTTGGACTACGCACTTTGTTTTCACCCTTGTTTTCGCACTTTTTTTCACTTTGCGAATAATTCACACACAGCATTGCTTCGATAGACCTTGAGGGTTGATTAATATCAATGGCTTTACATCGGAATTGGCTTACGTCTTATTTCAATGAAGAATTTTTTCATGACATATTCTGGTGCTACGTTAAACAACTGTTGGCCATCTTGATTCCCTAGCTCACTCCGGCTTTTTTTTCAAAAACATCTGCTGTCAAGTGAATTAAGAATTACGTTAAGAATTACGTTTTGTCATTTTGGTTAGACGGATTAGTGTTACTGTTGTACTAAAATTAACATGATTTGACACATTAGGCCCGATCACTTTCATATGCTTATTTGAAATCCACGAAAATTCGATGAACATGCGCCACGTCTCTGCATGACTTGCTTGAACGTGAACACGTGGTTCGTGGCCAATCTTCCAGTTCTTAAATATCTGGGAATTCCCAAACAAGATTTCCGTAACAAATTCTTTGTATGATGTATAAGGTGTTATAATTTTTACACTTTTGTATGTGTCCTTTTAATACGAATAGCGATTCAATGGATTGGTAATAGCGGTTGCTGACTTTGGAATAGGTTCAAGATCATCGACATTTCAAGAGAAACCAGTTTTTCATTACTAGCAATTCCTTACTAGGGTTTCATCAGTCTTGACCTCCCAGGAATGCTCGCCTTTCAACCTTTTACGTTTGACTTCCAAAGGAGTTGCTAGACGCCACCCCGAGGAGTTTAAAGTAGGATTTGGTAGCGGTGATGTATGTTTCCTGGTGACATTTTTCAGTTTTAACATTCCTACTCAGGAAACTATTAATTGGGTCGACGTTGAGGCCATTTAAAACCAATTGTATAAGTATTACCGCCAAAGAAATTGTGCATGCTTGCAAAACAGTCGCTAACATATAAGTTTTAATACGGATTCCATATCCTTTATTATACAGTCCATATCCTTTATCAATCACTCAACTCTTTATAAATGTGGGTTGTTATTAATAAAAGCAATTTCGCTAGAATTACCATCCGTATGCATAGACACAAATTGTAACGAATTTCGGTTTCTTGTGAAAGTAAACATTTTCACGTTCACTTACCTCGTGGCCGCAACTATTCACTACCAGTGGCTCTCAAGCCGTCTGTTACTCTGCTGTTACTTAGCAGATTGATTAAATGTCAACTGGTTCGAATTGTCGAAGAATTGGCACTCGACAGAACAGCATTCCACATAGTGCACCTAATTAAAATATTTACCCTTTCGGAAGCCACTTAATTAACGACAATGTCAGTTTAACATACCATTGACTATTTGCTCCATTCGAAAGTTTATAACGTTTCCGCAAGTTGCATTGTAGTCGACGTCATTGCAAACAGTAAAATTGAGTGTATACGTGAACTAACTGCAACTAGAAACCAGATCCGTCAAGTTCTACAGCACCGTTTCAATTTTGACAACAAAACATATGGTTGATGTGTTATCCAACGTAAAAGTGCAGTTTTGTGCAATCCACATTGCAAAGAACAAGAATTGTTTCGTTTGCTGTGATTATTGAGCTTAGACAACTGATTTAATTATTAAGTTGTACTGATATGTCATCGACATCCAACTTGTCAATGGACGGAGAGTTTCGCTACATCATCCAATGGTTTAACGAATGGAGTGAACTCCAACGGGAAGATTTCATACCTATCCTGGTGGAATGTTTGACTAAAGATAGTCAGGGCGCCTATGTTAATGGGATAGTGTCAGGGATGGCAGCTGCAGGTTGTGCCGACAAACCAATGAGTTTGTTTCAGTGTCGGGTTTGTATCCATTTGTACTTAATTATAAATAGGCCTTCCACTAAATGAATAATAAACACTCCATCGAACTCCAATATTAATTGGACACAATATGAAACTTTGCAGGTGAAACTATTCAGAGAATGGTCTAGCAAATGGCCGGAAGATCTTAAAAACAAACTCAAAGATAAAATCATCGAACTGGACGAAAAGCTTGGTGAAAAACTACAAGAAGAGCTGAAGGGCGCTCGTAAGGTTCCAATGACTAATGGTAACGGAGAACTGGCTTCTCTTGAACATGTCGATGATCCTGAACCCATTGCTATGTCGCCAGCAGCCGCTGTTGTTGTTCCTGTGTTGAACGAAGAAGTTCCACTTAATGCCTAAACCAACGAAATGCTCAAATATTCCAAACAACGATTTTACGACATAGAACTCGTTTGTTCACGAAACATTCCACACATATTCAATTTAGAACTATCACATTCAACATATTTATACTCTCCTCCAAAATGAAATTGTTCAAAAGAAAAGACTTCCGTTTATAACATAACATAACATAAAGAAAACACATGTTATATTTTCCACGTAGTTGTTAAGTGAAAAGATTAGATTTATATTATTCCACACTCAACATTTTCCTTATGTAGAAGATTAATATATACATTGACATATATTTACAAACCCCTATATAAATAATTCAATAGACAATGGCGTAGCAAAGAATTAATAATGATGGCAACTATTTACATACTCGATATTTCTATTTTTCTACTTTTTACAAATTTCCACCTTGATTGAGAAGTTAGCCGAGCTTTGATTGTTTGATTCAAAACTAAATAAGAGTTTGAAAATTGATGTTAATGCGAGAAAAGTTTGATGGCTCAAAAAACTTATTGAAAGGCTAAATTTCGGGAGGCACAGCTGAATGGAGCTGTGCAGCTAAAATTACAAAAAAGAACTGAAAAACATTAATGTTTAATGAATTATCATGACATTTAAACATTGTTTAACCTCCAATGAAATTGAATCTCCTTTATGGATGTTTTAATGGTTAATACATATATACTTTTGAAAAGAAATTGTTTTTGTTTTCCATCCCGCTTCGGTGTTCTATTTTTTTTTTCTCTCTAGGACGACATAAGAAATTAAGGTTTGGGCGTTGATGAGATCCCAGAAGCCGTATAAATATAAATTGGCTCAAAATGCCATCCAAAGCTGATCCAACACGCCTGGGATCAAGAGCTGATGCCGACAAAGTGGCGAGTATCCATTATCCCTAGCCAAATTAAATAGACTCAAAGAAAAGCGTGAAGATTATAAGTGTATTACTACTCGATACAACCTACAAAATTTTGACTAGGATGTTAGAACGCAAAAGCGCAGTTTACGCCGAAAAGTTAATTGGAAAGATTTTAAGAGGGCTTCAGACATAGAAGATCAACCCATATTTGATCTAGTTCGACAAAGTTATGCAGGAATACCGAAAGCTCAACATTTTTAAAATTTCAATGTTTCAACGAAGGTTAATAACGCCCTGAGTGTGTGACTTACAGACGCGCGATTGTTATGGACTGCCCACTAAAGATCTCCCTACACAAAACATGCAGTTAGGGGACCGAGATCTTATCAATTTTGTGCAGGTAAGAGTGGAGAAATCCTACCCTCTTGAGCGAGTCAAGCAGAATTCAGTTTCACCATGTATTCGATTGAACCTCCGCCTCTAATCAGGAGCATATTTTACGACGTACATTATCGTAAATCATAATGTATCGCAAAACTAGTGAAAGGCATCTCAGTGTCAGTACGAATCGAGTACGCTTTATTAGAACAAGGCGTGCAGAAGATTAATGGTGAATAAGTTGCAGCCGGCGACAAAGGTCCTCAAGAAAATTATGTAATCCCTGGTCACGTTCAGCGGATGAATGACGAGTGCATACCCAGAAAGGTTATCGCAAGTAATAGTGGAAAGGAAGACCCGAAAAAAGTCCAGGAAGCGCTCATCGGACTCGATTAACGAGTGTAGTGAATCGCTAGTCTGATTTTTCAATCGGAGGACGCGGGCAGAATGTTGAAGTGTTGAAGACGCCACTTATGCCACGACAAAGATGTCGTCGACATAAGTATCATTTATAATTTAAAATTGCTCAGCAAATTGTGCTTTAATGAGTGTGTTCTAGTACTTTGACAAATCAGGTTTTATGTTTACATGCTTGAATGCGAGGGTGAGCTGAGAAGTTCCGAGCCTGGATATATTTCCGTCGACATTCTGCAGTTAAAATCCCTAAAATCCCTTGGGGAAAACTGTGCTATTTAAAGAATATTGCTAATGTCTATGTTAATTAACCCATGAGTGGTAAAGTTAGCCTGGTTTAGTTGTCGAAGCTTTCGATATTTTGACGAGTCTTCTACTCTTGTCGACCAATTTTTTTCTGTATCAACTATTTTTTAGTATAGTCTCACTTATCGTTAGACTCTTTTTGTACGGTTATCGTTTTGAAGACGTTAGATCAAGTCAAATAGTCAAAGACCAGTAGTGTACGTATCGTATCGCTTTCTGTATATTTCATACTACAGTTTATTTGATTTTGTTTGTTCAACCTTTAAATATTCGTTCACTTTCATTGGAAGTCATGGTTTTTTCTCTTGAAGTATTACAGTATCTGTTCTTTGGTATTCTTAGCTATACATATGATGTCAACGTAGCTTGATCCTTCGTGGACAATTTCCAACGAGCATTATTAGTGTTGTTGATTCATATTGAATTGGAAATGATTTCGTTGAAAAAAAGCCTTTAGGGTGTTTATGATCTGCCCAGAACCCCTTTATTTGTCAAGTAGTGGCCCATATACTAAATAATATACATTTACTAAACAAAAAAATGATGAATGAAATATATGTATTCCTCAAATTTTATGCGATTTGTTGTTACTACACAATTAAGGACGAACTTAAAAGTATTCAAATTAGATTTTGCTGATGTTATGACTCGCTGACACTCCATCAGTGCGGCGCATATGTGATTACCTGCGAACGGGGGTAAGGAAAGAGAAGATTTAGTATGATTTAGAAGATTTACTCTGTGAGTTAATTTATCTCTTTGATAATTATTAGACACGAAGGCTTTAATTTTGTGCTCATGCTCAACCAAATGCACCATCGACGTATTATATATTATGTAGTCTTAAGTACCATTAAACTTACGTTTAGTACCATTAAGTGCCATTGATGTTATATTATGAACTTTACGTGCCACAAACTATCCTCAATTTTTATTTAATAGATCCGGCTTGATTTAACTGTCGAGGTCCGAAATTGAGTCTGAAGAAACGAATTGAGCTAAACAAATTATTCCCCATGCGAAAATGCTCCTTATGATGTATATATATATATTAGTATATATTATAACACGAGTATTTAGCATGTTCGCCTGGGGAAGCGCAGGGTAAGCATAAAACAATCTGCTAATGATCTCAAAAGTCATTTCGCCGCTTCTAATCTATCCCGTATGATTTCACATGATACTTCCATTCGAATACTGATCTTAATTGTGTTTACACACAATTGCATTAATTACAAAAGTATTTTTGTAAATTTCATCTATTCTTCTAAAACATTTTCTTTTGTTTACAGTATAAATATTACAACAAATTAAAATAAATATACACAGTTTTTTTTTTTTGCTGTTCATACTTGTCCAGGATGTTGTAAGGACTTTTCTTACTTTCGTTACGAAATTGTTACTGTGCCTTTTTGTTTACTTTTCCAAAATCTATAACAAAACCCGAGAATTCCTGATTTGGATTAATTTTCACTAGAATTGCGCTGACTTTGTTTGGATCATTTATTTGTATGGTAGAAACTATTTCACATAAATGTAAAGAAATTTCTTAATTAAAAAAAAAAAACAATTTAAATTTGTAATCCGCCAATGCTTTTTGATGACTTTAAAAGTTTCTAAATAATATTTATATTTGGTTTTTTATATAAAATCCAATGTAATATTGTTACACTATTTGTGAAAAACTAAATGCCATCATCAGCCAGTAAACTTTCATATTGACTAATTCAACATAAGGTTTTATTTTGGTATCCATTTAACCTCATGATCCTTTCAGAATTAAAAATTCCTCTAAAGCTTTCCCAAGAACTTTACGATCAGCATTATGTAAAAACGGATTATTTTTACTAATTCTTTTTGTTATTTTATTTATGTGTGGGTGTGTATGTGTGTGTGGACTGTTCCTTGAATTTTATTTTTCTGTTGGTTATGTGGGCATTTCGTTATACTGAATTTCTCTCCAATACCGTTCATTATCTTCCTTTCTTTGTGTTTATTATTATAATTCTTTGTATGATTTGTAACTGTTTATTTTCTCCTTGCTTTTGTATCAGAACTAATTGATTACAATTACCAATAGTTGTACTACCACTACGCAAATAGGCTCATTAAGGAGCTTGCGTATGCCATTGGCTTGACATCCGGATGGCTCTGGAAAACGGAAATGAAGCATGTATTGTATTTGTTGGTTGGTATTTATCATTTTTCTAGTCTTAATTTGCATTCACCTCGGCGCCGAAATTATTTCATGCGGTTTCACAATATTAGACTAAGATAATTAATTGTTTGTACTTACCACAGCTTCGAAAGATGTAAACCTAGGTGTAAGATCATTGCCCTTAATTGTTATATACGCTCCTCTGTTGCCCATTGTATCACTGTGCAAAAGGAATAAAGTTAGTGTACCCATCGCTCGCTGATTCATTCCCCCAAATACATACCAATAGTTTGGTGCTGAAAATACTGTGATGCATTGACCATTATGTGCTACTTCATAGCCTGCGTCTTTCACTTCATGACTCCGAACAATATATTCTAAGTTATTCTTCTCACAAAAACTTCTCGTAACATCGGGACCAAATTGTATACCAACACCACGTTTCGACGGACCTCTTCCCATTCCCTCTTGCGGATCGCTCCAAAGCAACTCGCACATCAAACCCTCCTCTGGTGGCTGTCGATTTCTCTCTATTTTCCGCAAATCGTCTAATACGACATTATCAGTTGAGAATAGACCGCCATGCATGATCAGAATTTTGTTGTTTATACAATGGCATAGTGGTAACCAATTGAACACTTGTGTGAACATCTCCGCCATCCGCGATGTGTATTTGTTTGTTACCTCACCCGTAAATCCATACATTTGATTCATATTAATACTTTCATGATTGCCTCGTGACATAAAAAAGTGATTTGGGTACAAAAGTTTAAAGCCGAACAACGTGAAAATGCATTCAACCGAAAACGAGCCTCGATCAACGAAGTCTCCATTGAATAGGTACGGATTTGTTTCAGAAGGTAGTCCATTGATTTCGAATATATTCATCAGGTCATAAAACTGACCGTGTATATCACCACAGATTGTGAACTTTGATTCGGCTGGAACGGTTATATCGACTAATGGAGGTTGCTTACGGAAGTAGGTGTCTATGTCACACAATATCTAAATTGAAGCCACACTCAATCATGAAACTTTATAATAAAATGCTCAGTTTACTGACGTACCTTATAAGCGAATTTCTTATGCAATTTTTTCTGGCCTTTATAATGGTCCATCAGTTCCTTCATGAAATCGAGGGTGACCTTATCATCTTCGAGCTTTGGTCCGTCATAATCATCTTCAATAGCTAAAATTGCATTATTTTAAACTGATCCATTCTATTGTCCTATTTTTGTCAAATATACCTATAAACTCTAGTTCCGAAAACATTTCCGATAGTGTCTTGTCTGGCTTATCTACAGCTATTGCCCTTTCGAACGCTTGTCTTTTCACAATTTTCTTACATTCATTGAATTTCAACTTGGCATTTTCATCATTGGGCCGTAACTTCGCCACATACTCGAAATCCGCTAATGCCTGCTTGAATTTACCTAATGACATGTGTGCCGCTGCTCGTCGATAATATCCTTTCAAATATAGAGGATCTTCTTTGACGGCAGCTACTCCATCGCTAAGTGCATAACCAAAACTTTCCTGTCGCAAATGTGCAAGGCTTCGATTCGCGTAATAAACAGCATTATGTGGATTATATTTTAAAGCTTCTGTATAACAGTCTATTGCCTTGTGGAATTCTTTTTCTGTCAAACGGGAGCAATTTAATTAAATTTATAATTATGTCCAATATACATTAAAGTGTCATTATTCATACTAGGTCTAAGGTGTGCTAAATTGATAAACGATTTAACCAGAATGTTATGAAAATTTTTTGTTCAGCAACTGTTTCTATTTGAAGCATTCATTGAATGAAAGCAAACTTTCAATCCTTTTTTTAACAGCTCTTGTGATGAAAAATGGCAAACGCATCATTGGTGGTAACCAACGGATTGCCCACGGTGTAAGAGTTAGACGCACGAGCGAAGCGAGTGCCTTTACTTCCACCATGGGCAACAAATCCGCCACTGTTGCTTAACATGCTATTTTTCCTATCGTTTCCGTATTCCCTCTATTTTTTTTCTGTGTATATTATTCTAATCTCCAAATACGCACACCAGAAAACAAGAAATCATGGCGGCTAGCAAAACTATTAAAATTACAACAGGTGACACTGAGTCTTCGGTCAAGGTAATGGGATCCTAATTGCAAGCTATCGAATTGAACTACGTCTGAAACTTGCGTGTTAATCTGTCCAATGCTATTTAATATCGGCCTAGTGTTATTTAACATCAGCCTACGATACATACTGACGAAATACTAGCCGATAACATGCGCGCGGGCCACATAAATTAGCCTAACAACAAATAAAACTCATACTATACTCATGATCCAGGCAAGGAAGAACCCCACAACAAACCTTATCCGGATTCAGTTTTACACATTTTGATTAACAACTAGAAAGTAAAGGAAATATATAGACACCACTCATACCAGCTGATACTTGAACATAAATAATAAGTTTGAACATCAATGAGCGACTCCGGATTGTTCCTGGACGTGCTCGAATCTGAAGTAAAAGAAAAAAGAATCTTTGGAAAACACGAAACAAGCTTAAGATCTCATTATTTCGTACCTATGAAGATCCAATCGGGTCTATATTCATGCGATTATATAAATTACAATGAGAAGACCCATGTCGAATGGACAGCAACGATTAACTCTCTGTTCGTACAAAATCTCAGATTTAGAATACAAAGTAAACTAAATGAAGGGCAGACATCGTGGTTGCTGAAAGCGGATAATGAGCGTCACTAACGAGATATCTGGGCACAAGTAGGACGAAATCAGGACGATGAGAAGTTACTTCTTTAGGGACCAAAAGTATGACTCGAATATTTAAAATGCTTTTGCCAGTGGATTTACACACCCGAGAATCGATGCTTGCGACAACAAACAGGGGCACATATATATTATATGGCAGTTCAACTGTTTTTAAAGCAGATACACTTTCATTTTGAAGCACGAGTAGAAGCAATCAAATGAAGTCCCATAAGATTTTTGGGGGTGAATCGCCACACTTCAAAACAGCAAGACTACATCACTGAGTACTCGGTTTCGGATCGTGTAGAGATCCAGTCTATTTGGCGATGTTACAGGACATACATTCATCAGGTAAAGCGAAATTCAAAACAAAGAGAACTTGTCGTGGATGCACTCATAAGCGGCATCACATTCTGTGGTGTATTTGTAACGCACCGAATTCATGATCCTTTACAAAGCATCAAATCAATCAAAGCATGTAGAGGTTAAGATTGGAAATCGGCTTTGTTAGCGCGAAACTCGGGAAGCGACGTGTGCATATAAGGCCTAACAGTGCTGGTTTTGATGCGTATAATTTGCAAATGTTATGAAATCCATCCGTCTCGTTCTAAACAGGATCATGCCTTCGTCTCTATAATTCATATCGCCTACACGCTCCTAGACACCCTACACTTGGTGTATTCAGTTTGCGTTAAATACAAATCAATTGGATTAGATGATTTACTGCTTCACACCGTTCACCTTTACTCATTTAATTAGCAGCCTCCCGTGACACACGTTAAGGTTATGTCTAATTAGGAAGACCTAAATGCGAAAAATCCCCAGTGCCAAACAACATGACGGCCACATTACGACAGCCCCTTTCTCACAGACTTCCGCAACCCTATACCCTTTTTCCACTTAGCCCTATCAACCAACCACTTACTCTTTATGTGCTCATTGCCCAAATTTTTATAGTATTCAGCCTTTTCCTCGTCGATCACGGCGGCAGGCATTTCTGCTGTCTTATCGTCTTTATTCACGATTGTCGGCGCCTCTGAAGACATTGTGTCTAGCAGCAAATAAAATCCCTAATTATTTACAATTGATCGTTTATTTATACGAGACCCGGTTTATTTATTACGTGCGACAAGAACGTGCCGAAATGATAGGTGCAATAGCAGGCAATTCACGACCGAATCAATCACTGAGCAATAGAAAACCGATTGAACCGAACGAACAACTAAAATCGCAAGAAATCGTCGGCACAGAGTACACTCGTCCGACGTCACACACCCGCTCGAAAATTCTCATACAGTCTAAAATCCAAATCCACCAACTCTGACTGACACCGACCTACCACCGACATGCAGCCGACCGACCAGTAGACGACAGACAAGAACCCACACCTCGCTAGCAGTTAGCACGCCTGGTACGCAAGTATGAATGAAATTTACGCACAAACGTCTATTGTCGGATGCGAGTTGACAGTTCTCGCAATGCGGGCCATGCGTTGCAGTGCGTTCCGCATCAATTGATTAAACGGTGTGTAAATACTGCGGCATACCGTGTCGGTACACACGGTCGGACATTACCATGCATATTCGATTTGAATTTTGGATTGATTTGGTAGCCGCAATTTAATTTGGACATTATCTAAACTCGTTTTAAGGAGATTGTGTGGTTAGAAATGCTGGTTTAGCCTTAAAAAATCATTCGAAGACTATTTTGATAAGAATAACTCCACATGAATTCTTCTTTTGGTGGCTGATTTATTCGGAATAGGGAAGGACAATCTCGGCGCTACACTGACTTTTACTAATCATTCTCATATCATTGCTAAAATTACTGAATTGGATATAGAAATTCAATACAAACACATGAATGTATACCAAATTGTATTAAAAAATGCAAATTATTTTATGTAAAACAAATCACGACACTGATATATCTTAACTGTCATATTTTTTTAATTTTCGTTGAGGTCTGTTTTTGCAACATGTTATCCTTGCTTAATAAGCCTTCCTCGGAATTTTAAAAGAATAATACATAACCCTTTGCAAATACACCGCTGTTTCAGCTCATGTTACACAAATACCAAGACGATTGAAGTGTGAATGGTTTCATAAACGTTTGTAACAAAAATCTGGACAAAAAATCATTATTAAGCCGATACTAAGCTCTTCACTCATTATCCAAGAACACATGTTCCTGGAAACTGGGATTTTTGGTTTAACAAGCACTAACGAATCGAGTTTGTGCGTACCAGACGCATTGGGATATGGAGTAAAATTGACTCTGGCTTTACTTGCTTTATAGCCTAGTGTGTTTGCTTCCGTAGACGATTCGCCATATGATGCCACAGTTTGTGTGCCTTTTTTTGATTTAAAGCTGTTCTCTTAAAGTTGTTTGAAAACAAATTCGGACTGAATATCCAGCAGCATACCCTGAAAAACGGAGCCTCATGCAAAAAATGACCTAATAAAGCCTGAATTATGCTACGGATTTTAAGTGCAGACTCTACCATTTACCATTATAAACGCTTTCGAAATAATAAAGCTCCAGAAACGTACAAGAGCTTGTAACTTGCAATATATGGAGATACCATTAAAGGTATTTGGTGAGAGAACAGAAGAACGAAGTGATTGACAGAATAATCAAAATTACTTTCCAAGCAAAATTTATTCATTGATCACAGTTATTCATTAAATAAAGAGCGATTGCGACTTTCTTACACGAATTTAATCTAAAGTGAAGATTCGTTTTGCGATGTCCGAGATCATCCAATCAACTGCGTTTAACAATTTATCCCCTGTTACAGCACTGACACCAATCACACTCCAATGATGTGATGTAATATTATCCAATTCCAGTATCTACACAAAACGAATATATTCATAACGTTTTAATCATTATTATTTCACTTGTACATACATCCTTAATCTCCTGGGATGTCAATGCACCTGGCAGATCTTGCTTATTCGCCATTACTAGCAAAGTAGCACCGCCTAGACGTTCTTCTTGTAAAAGCACAGCAAGTTCATCTTTGCATGCTTCCATACGCATACGATCAGCACTATCGACAACCCAAATCAGCCCATCTGTGCATTCAAAATAATTACGCCAGTATGATCTTAAATAATGAGCAACCAAGATAATGTCATTTTCCTGTAATAGGCCAAGAAATTGAACATTACCTCAATGATTTCTGCCCGCCGACATCCCACATATTCAATGTATAACCCCTGTGTTCCAATGTCTTTATGTTAAAGCCTAGAGTCGGAGATATGGCATCGATTGGTTCACCGTTGAACCTTTTCAGGATCGTGGTCTTTCCAGCGTTGTCCAACCCCCTGCAATGATATTTTATTCATAGTAGACCACACCTTTCTATTATAACAATTATCGAATTACAGAAGCAAAATACGCATCTCCTTTTCCTTTTGTCTCATTTTTTTCAACACTGTTAGGAATCCCATCTTCAAAACTGTTTACAACAACGAAATTATGTCCCAATCTGATTCCAATTTTCACCTGTATATACCGCTGATGCGAACAGTACCGTAAACAACGACGATGAGTAATTTGTCAATTTTGACAAGTTACAGCCAAAAGAAAAGGGTGCCCAAAGTCAGAAATACTTTTCGTAGCAAGTGGCACCACTTTTTAGCGTATAAACCAGAAGAGACATCTACCATCATTTTATGTAACATTGCAAGTGTCATTCCGTTTTCTATCGAGTCGACTTCGTGCTAACCCTTCTTGTGATTTCCTTCCTACTATATCTAAAAAGTTAAGCCGAAATGAGCATTTCACAGGTAATTTTGAGCACTTCAGTGATTCCAAATAAGGATTTGATTAATTCAACGATTTGTATTAAATCTTCAAAAATAAATGATTACGTAACGTGTTATATTTTAGAACCTCGTCCGTCTCGGTGCTCGACAAATTTCCACGACAGCGGCCCGTTCCGCTCAAGTGGAAGTTTCAAAGGGATACTTCGAGTTGAAGAAAGTCCAGGATAAGTTCCAAGCGAAAGACGGCAAACCAGTCTTCTTGAAGGGAGGTGCTTTCGACGGACTGATGTACCGGGTTACAATGGGCTTGAGCTTAGTTGGTATCGGTGGCATGCTGAAACTCTTCTATGATCTCAGCTGCCCATCAACCCCTGAATAAGTCAATAACTATTGTCATAAGTCCAATACCACGTAGAACTTTCTTCGTACCACCATTAACTAGTGTTGTATTTCACTGCTGATTGTATTACATGCCTAACAACAGTGTTCCATTGATGTGAATCGAAATTACCATCCTTGTAGCTCTTGATTGTTGATTCATCCTAGTGTTGAATGTTAATTGAAAATTATAATTCCAGTTCATTGCATTATGCTGCTCAGAAGAGCAAATGGTAACGGTAAGAACAAAGTCAATATTCATGTGTGGTAAGCAGAGAAATATAATTAAAAATTAATGACTAGATGTGTTTTATTCATATGAGCTAGAAGTTTATTTTTACTTTCGTCGGGATTAGAAAAGATAACTGTGTGGGGCAGACACACACAGCAGATACAATACGGTTAACAACAGAAAGCGATTGGTCGTATCCTACAAACCCCGTCATGCGTGTAAAGAAACGCGAAGACATTACCCTGAATAACTTTTTTATTTTGGTGTTACTGTTCCATCAGGTTCTTCGTTAATTGTCTTGAAGACGCATTACGAGTCAATTTAGCACCCTTCAGATATCTAGTTAATTTAGGGTTTAGCCATAGTTTCGTTTGAGATGTTCTGCAATAGTGGCTTTAGTTGTTTTTCGAATCTGAATCTACAAAAATTGATTCATTTCAAGTTGAATTGTGCTGAGTTTTATCCTAGATGTCCTTGGCATTCTACACCTATAAATCTAATTTCCAGTCAGCCATTGAAATCGCAGTTCTCTCAAAATCTACCAGTCGAAAATTGCAATCAAAAATGGTTGCAGCGAATCATTTTAGTCAAATATGACTCAACACGGGGGAAATAATATCTTCTTGTATTTTATCCGGTTTATAGGGGGTCTGAGCTGGTTTTATTTGCAAACAGCCCAGGTCCAATTTAATCTGAATCGTTCCATACGAAAGATCTACGCGTAATGAAGCCAACAGTTTGGCCTTTTTATTGTGATCTGAAAAATTTTATTTCCCTCAACCTATGATTCATCAAAAACTAGCTGCTTTCTGCTGTGGTCTATTGTTGAAGGATTCACAACTTCTTCCTTTTTTTACATACCAATGGTTACCGGTCCTATCACATGCAATGTGATGGGAAAATAGAAAATTTGTTGAAAATGGAATACTGACTACTGAAAGAAATATTTTGTCAAAGGCCATCACTGTCCCCATCCTACGGACAATCATTTATTTATCAAGCGAATCCTTTCCACTTCGGTTATAAGTCGCGGAGGCTACACTAAGCGGGGGCTATTTTATAATCTACAGTTGTAATGATGGATTTGCATATCTTAGGAACGAGACATTTTGTTATTTCATGTCTCAGATTCAATTCCTCATTTTTGTAACTTGATAGCGGAACCATGTGGATCTCGAACCTGGTTTGACCCACCTCAAATAGAAGCCAAGGTTGGAATTAAGATAACTCAGAAACCGAATTTGATATTAGCTGGTGTTGAAACTGCTTCTGCTCTCATCGGATGAGAAAAGCTTTCGCGGGCAGTGACACGCAACGACGTCGAAAATGATAAGTCTTAGCGAATATTATTTATGACATTCCTCATTTCATAGGTTCAGTAAAACAACTCTTTTCTTATTCAATAACAAAATCTTTTATTGTTTCTGCTATGCTGGACAATTTACTCGCATCAATCAATATAACTTTACGATATGGTGTCATACTGCTATCATCCTCCACCCAATCGCCTGATATACCAGTATCTGCTTCCGACTTCACTGAATACTCAAAACTCGCTAGCACATCTTTACATATGATCTCTTCTTCTTGGTTTGAATAATAATCTTCAGATGGCCTTTTACCTTCCGCTTCCCGCCTATGAAATTTCACAATAGCTAGGATATGAGAGAAATTGTACGGCTTTCTCTTGGCACTGGCTTCTTTGATTTCTTTGTATAAGGTTTCAAATAGTGGAATCGAAATTTGAGCTGGTATATTTACGAACCGCTCATTAATCAGGAAACCAACACAGTACTCTGTATTTTCTAGGATATCTTTTATGATTTGTACATTCTCTGTTTCGTTGCTCGATGCTGCTTTCTCCAGTATATGAGCATGTAATTGTTTGATGCATTCAGTATCGCGTTTATTTGAAATATTGACAATAGTCGTAATGCCAAACACGGTATTGTCCTCAGCAATATCATCATCCTCATCGTCGTCCTGTTCGTCAAATTCACTTTGTATTATAACACTTCCGATTTGATGCTGTCCTATTATTATATCTGTAAGCTGTGATAGATTTATGTGCGATTTGAGAAAGAGTTGCTGTAAAAGTTGTCGAATCCCGTGGAAATCACCATCGGTTGGGTTACGTCCTTCGAAATCAACTTGTATC
Organism: Stratiomys singularior; assembly: GCA_954870665.1. Lineage (NCBI taxonomy): Eukaryota > Metazoa > Arthropoda > Insecta > Diptera > Stratiomyidae > Stratiomys > Stratiomys singularior. The sequence continues at coordinate 8,766,461 of OX940877.1, forward strand.
TCCTCGCCTTTGGCATTTGAATCAACGTCTTCTCCATTCACATCAGAATCAGATTCACTGCTTGAGTCAGCAACCTTAGCATTCTTACCGTGTTTTTGTCCTGACATGATGCGCGTGCGAAAATATGAAAAGTATAAAAACTTCGAGTCAATGAGTGTTAAGAACTTTTATAAACATAACCTTTCCGAAACTCATATGTTTGCATGGCGTGCGTTTTGACAACTAATGGCAGTCGTACACGTGATGATCAAACCCTTGTCTTGCGTTGTTTTTTTTAAACGGTTTTTTTTCAGAAACCGATTATATAGTCCAAAATAAATTAAATTTATATTTTAGCAATCGAAAGATTTTCAAGTGATATTAAGTAAAACAATACCAGATAAAATTAATTTGATTGGAGAAATGATATTTTCAGTAGACTTTCAAATGGTTTATTAACGTTTAATGTTCTAATTTTTTAAGGCCTTATGGGTTGTTTACGCCTTGTACTCTCATTTCATTATACGCGTTCGCTAATTTGATACGCTTAAAACTATTTTGTAAATACAGACATAATAAATTAAGAGCTACAAGCCGAATACGCGTTGTTAATAATCGTATATCTCTTAGCATGGGTGGTTCTCCGTAGCTAAGGAACGGGATAGCACCTTCATGCGATTCCATATGAAAAGATGAACCATCTGGTCCAATTTATGGGATCAGTCACTATTATATCCTCGATGCTGAACAATTGAACGGATTGGTGGTTAAGTAAGCGAGCCCATAGAGTTTTCTATACGGGATTGTTTTGGCTTGTGTTGCTTGTATTGGGAGACAAATCCTGCGATATCTGTTTAAGTGTTTGCTGATCAACAGGCCAGAAGACAGATCGATAATCTTGAAATCCGGAGTACATTCTTCGCCTTCCAATTGGAAGGGGATCTCCTGATGGAACCCATGAAAAGAAACCTGCGAAAGCAAAACGAAGATTTCTTCAGTTTCGACCACTTGAATTGCCCTCAACTTTTCTTCTATTGTTAGCGTGTTAGTGTCTTTTTTGCCAAGTCATTAGTAACCGCTTTTTCCACCTCACTCACATACCTAAGACGAACCGACAGTTTTCTCCCAAGAATTATGCATTCGTTAGAATTGGCCCTCAGACGAACACTTATTCAGGATTTTTTTCTGCCTTTTGATCAGGTTGTGGGATCTCAATTTTCAGAAACGCATCCTTAATGTTATGCGTTACTTATTGCTGGAACGCCTCAGCAAATTCCAAGAAATTACATTTCACTTCTATAAACAATATTTATTTACCAATTTATCCTAATAGTTATAGCTTTTATTTAGAGTTTATAAAATTAATAATTCTTTCAATATTATCTTTCATACAAGTTTTAGATAAGTGTGAAATAACTTTTATATAGACTGCTGGACAGTTGTAACTAATCATCTTCTGAAAATATTCGATCGATTGTTCTTGCAACAACTTGGGTTGTTTATTGTTTAAATACAGTAACACCGCTTCTGATATTCGATCAAACTCTCTTTCTGGTACCTCCATACTTTGTATCAGATTCGGACATTCTTTTAATAACTTGGACTGCAATTTTAATTCTTGCGTTGGACTGGAAGAATTCAACTTAATACCAAATAGCAATTCAATATAGAAAAACAGTAACTTACACTATGTAAATTTTCCCCAGGCTGTTTTTCGAAGACTCCTCTAGAAATCGGCACAAGAAAGGGAATATGTCCCTGTAGAAATGTCGTTAAAATTAATTATTGCATTTAAAATATTTCATATATAAAGCTCACTTCAATGTACGCTGCAGAATAAATTCTCTAGCAAGTAGTGCAAGTACTTCTAAAAGTGTAAAGCAACGATTCAGTACAATGACATCTTTCTCCTTGAAGCGCTCGGCAAATGGATACCAAATCAAATGAACAATTGGCAGCAGTTCATCTTCATAATTTTTAAGTAATGGTAAGCCAGTGATAATGCATTCAATTGAAATTATTTTGTGCATTTGAATCTTAGATGCAATAAATTTCAGAACCTCTTTGATTATTTTAATAACAATTTCTATATGACGAGGTAAAGATTTGTTGGTAGATAGCGGTTCATTTTCTTGTTCACTGGGAACCATTTCATCATTCACCGGAAAATCGTTCGATTCGTCGATTTGATGGAAATCATCAGTATTTGGGACGTCTGACGTGCATTTCTCTTTATTTAATATTTCTACCCATTTTTGGTACATATCCAAATGTATTTTCGGTTGGTCAGGTGTTGTATCTTCACTTGACGGTGATTTTTTGATATCATCGAACTTTGTAGACCATTTTTCTACTCCTAATAGAAACATATGAAATATTTTAAGGAATGATTCAATATTGTTCAACTGTTCATTTTTAGAACTTTCTTCAAGGATTGTATCAATGATATTGTCTGAGCAAGATATCGAGTCAAATGATGCGTACTGCAATACTGTACTTAAAATATCTATAGCTGTATTATCCTGACCTGTCTGAAAAAATTAAAGCTTTATTAATAATAATTTATAAAATAATTAATAAAAAAAAACGATTTACCATTGTATTGGGATATCAAATATGAAATTCACGAAGGCCAAAAGCATCAATTACAGTTTACAAAAATTTGTTTCTTTTGTCTTTAATAGTCTTAGATATTGTTGTCTGGAAGTTACTTTTTGTAGGTCATCGATAAATAAAAAATTTCATCGATGAATAAAAAATGGAACGATTTTCGAAAATCAGTTTTCGCCGTACTAATAATGCGGACAATTCCAAATGTAACGAGGTATTTGGCGAGGATGTATTTAAATAACCAACAGTACGAGAATGGTTTAGAAAATTCCGATCCGGAGATATTGATCTACAAATCATATCACGCAAGCGTCCTCAGGACAACGATGAAGGTCAACTGGAAGCTATAGTGGAAGCATCTCTATCATATCTATCATAACCTATCTAACAAGTCTTTTGTAAGCTGCCGGAAAAGTAAATAAGGCGGTTAGGAGTTATGTGAGTGAAGCGAGTACCCAGGATGGAACTGCTTTAGAGCTGCGATAAGAAACACTTTGTCATTCAAAGGATTCTCCAGATCGTGTACCGATTGATAGTCGTTGAAAAAATATTTGATTTCCAATATTTGGTGGATAACACCTTTCGCGACTAACTATCATCCAGATTTTTTGCTAGTAGTATTAATAAGCTACCATTTATTGATAATTTTCGCCTGAGATTAAATAACCAAAAACTATCTGCCTTCACTTGGAGGACAGACTTAATGATCAAATATCTATAATCGGAATGTTCTTCGTACGTGTATAACTATTTCTTACCTTTTTCAATGCAATATTAACATGATATGATATATAATTGGAATACTCTTCAATTAAGTCGGGAATCGAGTTTATTCGGAATGCTGTTTGCAAGCATTTGAGGGCAAACATTCCTGCTTCGTGAACTACATAATTGACGCTACCTATAGTTATATCATAAAAATTACAGAACACAACGTTTTTTTATATTATGAAAATATTACTGGCTTTTTGGAGAATTCTGTGCAGGGCCCTGTACATAAAAGGCTGGAATCGTTCTTTCAGAATCAGAGCTAAATTCCCAGTTGCATCCAATAACAAGCATGTATGTAACACATTAATCTGAGCATCACGAATGTTGACAATTGACGAATAATCGTTAGCTGGAAAAGGTCTCGTTGGAATTTTATTTAATTTTGATTATATTTCGTATATACAACTAGTTGTTTTATATGTAAGGCTGTTGAATGTGTACTTACCATGTTCTTCTTCATCCAAATTAATGTCTCGAGTTCTAATTTCGATTGCTGACTCATACAGACCTGGAGTTCTATCCTCATACCATTGTGAATTCTGCTCAGGGATAAATTCATAAGCTATCGAAGTAATTTATAAATTTTCTTTAGAAGCATTTGCAAATGAAATAACTCATTAACGATTTATTCTGAAACATTTTGATGCAATAATTGCCAAACGAATTTCTTGAAAATCATGCTTTATTAATAGAAAGAACGAAAAAGGTTCGATAATTCGGCATTTCATTCCAAACACTTCTAACACTAACCAAAACCATTACACATTATACTCACATCATTTACCCGTAAACGCTGCATTTGATTAGGATGTAATTCTAATTGCCATCTCCGATCCTGAAAGATTTCTTCTAACGTTGCCAAAATATTCTCATATGAACTTTGACTGTCGCTTGCATTTAGAATCAATATCAATAACAAAATAGCTTCATTACATTCTGGTGAATCTTTGGCTAAAATATTAATGAGATGATCAAAAACTAAATCAACGATTTTGGATTTTCCCAAATTTTCACAAATTGATTGTATTAATTTGACGATTTTGTCGTTGTTTATGTTTTTAAATTTTCTCCAAACAAATGGCTTAGCTCCATTTTCACCTTCCCCTATATCTCTTATGGTATATTCTTCTTTCAACAGATCATTGTTTAATTCAAGTTCTAACGCTGTTATCAAGCAATTGCAAAATCTTTCCAAAGTATTCGGAATACAAAGGACTGTCGAAAGACATTCTTCACCAGCGTTTTCGAGAATGCCATTTAGGAAAAGGAATTCTGCGAGTTGTTCTGTATCTTCCCAACGATGAATTATACGTGGTAGTGATATTAAATGCATTTCAAACAAACTGGTAACGCAATCAGAGAGATGTGAACTAAGCATTGAGTTTTCATTCATTTTCCGAAGTAAGTTTTTGCATAAAATTCGTATTGATTCATCTTCGTCTTGCGAAAGAGCAAATATATTTTCAATGAAAGTGGGAAGACTCTCCTGCAAGTTCCTGTTACATTTTTCTATTAGATTACAACACATAAGCGCATATTCTTTCCGAATTTGATTTGATGTGTTTGCACGTAATTTAACCATAGTTTTAAGGATAAATGTAAGCTTCCGGGAAGATGCACCAAGCCATCCATCGTTTCTTTCCAATTCTTTTAATGTCTTGAAACGCTCTTCGAGTGGACGGACCTTGAGATTCATACCAAGAATTTCATCATCGGTTTTGTCACTTATTTTCATATTTTTCACAAGTTCAATAAAATCAGTTGGTTTTATATCGTTTTTCGTTGGATCTAGTTCATAGTCTTCAAATATTATACATAGGATTCGCCCAAGGCATTTGATAGAAATCTGTTAACGATTCGAGGGTAAGTTTAGCAGATATATTTTCAAATCGAGATGCTATAGTTTTGTTATCAAAAGTATAATACTTACAGCTATTAACGTCTGCCCTGCTTTTTCATCACCATTAGCTATAGTAACAAGCGTGTGCACAATCTTTGGTAGGAATACGAAAACAATGTTGGCAACATTACATCTTAGTACAATATCAGTGAAATCCGCCGCATCGTGGACATAGAAGGTATGCATTAGACACTCAATAGCAGCAATCCTATATGGAATTATAATTCTTATGACTTAGAAAACTTCACATGATAATTATCTTGTCAATTCGCTCGGCCTAGCCTTGATTTTCGTGAGCCGCGTTTCAGCTCTCCTGATTTGTTTTTACGCTAGGTCTAAAGCAATCAAGGCAATATGAGCGAACGTATACGAGGATAATGAATCAGCTTGTAACAAAGAGAAATGAAACTTCGCTTAATAAGTTTTACCTCAACTTCCGATATTTTTCATTGTTTATCAGGTCCACACATGTCACTGAGATTTTGCCAATCAAGCCTGCGTTTTCCCTTGAATAGAATCCTTCCAATACATCTGACGTCGAACATTGAAATGTACTTGCCACACATTGCATTATTGCTGTTTTCAATTCTTCTGAAGCGGAGACGTTAAGTTTTCCTGTTTGAAAGTCATATACTTGCTTCAACGAGACAACTATAATTGTTTTGATAGCCGATTTATCTCGGACTTTAATCCTTTTTATAATTTGATTCAAGGTGAACGCTAAGTTTGCCTTGAGATCTCCTCCGCTACCGCTAAAAGGATTCATATTAGTCGCTTGATGTGACAGATTGATCGTTGTTGTTACCTATCTATGTTGTCCATTTTCATTAATAAAGGTATCAGGATGTATGACTGAAATCTATCCAATGAGCTATCTTCAATATTATGCAGTTCTCTGTTGACATTTTCCAGATTTTCTGTAGTTGCCGACCGAATGAATTGTTCACACACTGGTTTCACTTTTGTGAAAAACGTTTCCGCAGAAAGCATTTTAATCACACTAAAATTGCCCCAACCAGCAAGAAATAATGTCAACCGTTCATGAATTATTAGGTTATATGTTACTTACGGCAAACAGCTGATCAATGTTAGATACTTTCCGGTGGGGTAAGGACAAAGTGAGTACGTTAAATTGTTGGACATATTCTATATTTGTAATGAAGTACCATATTATTTGTGCCTATTTTAGGACATGCCATATTATTTGTTCCATTTAGAGCAATATTAACGTGATACACATCTCCCGCTTAAGAGGAATATACAAATAATACACAAACATAAAACGGTTGCTTTGGGGATTAACCTAAGTTGCATATAGGTCTCCTTGAATAATCTTTTGCTATGGATTTTTCTTTGGCGTAGCTAAAAGCATTAGAAGGGCAAAATTTTTAAAAAGTAAATATTTCAATTTTAACATGCATATTTTCTGATTGCACAATGCAGTCGAAAATCCATTGAGTAACGTTGTTCAAAGAGATATAACAATAAAAAAATTAAAATATCTTTAATTTAACAATACCTAAGTGTAACAATCTCTGATAATTTATTCGCGAATCTCAGCTGACCATATATGATAATCCTTTCATTCTGTGCGGTTTATGTGCATTTATTGATCCTCTATTATTAAATTCTTCTTGAAATGCCTTCCTTCTATTGGGCTACTTTTAAAAGCTGTTTTAATCTTCCCGTCCGTAAAAAGCTTTCAAATCTGAGAGCTGTCTGTGCATGCTGCTGACTTTTCTTCACGTAATTCAAAGTATTAAGAAAACCTTTTTTAAATGATGTGTAAATTCCGTTTTTTTTCGAGACGTGACACATTTACCGAGAGTTCCATATCATATTGTATAAAAGTCAATCCTTTCGCGATCAGCTGCACAGAAATCTATAAAATATCGGCAACCATCTAAACGAAATGTTGGCACTCATACATTCGTTTCCCTCACTCAAAAATCACAAATACTAAATGTGCATACTTGATTTGTTTCTGCTTCTTCTTCAGGCGGGCGTTTCCCAATACACTTTGTCTACAATTTCTCACTTGATGACTTCAATCGGTCACCCGTGTTGACGTTGTCTTTAATCAAGTTCCGTCCTTGTTCGAAGTAATCATACTTCATTACCCCAGAGTTCTCGCAAACAGCGAACAATTCTTAAATATTGTCCGACGGGTTTTAAATCCCGAATTCAAATCACGATGGTGTTTAATTTCCTTAACGAATTGGGTTTTTTGTTTTTCCTTTGATAACCCAGAAGTCAATTAGCGATTTGGCTGAAGTTTGGTAAAAATTGTGCCAATTAGCCGTTCAACAATGCTTGCGTGGAAAGATAATCCTACCCACACCAACTCCTGCATTCAATGCATTTCAGTGAGCATTTTGATGTACTGTGGTGTCTTCTGCTTCAGTACGAAATCTGCGTTCAAATTTGAATCTGCATCTGAAAAATATATTGCAACTCATACTTACAGCAAGGTTACGTATAATAAACGCAAAAATAACCTTACAAACATTAAATGATTCCCCAATGGGCATTTGCCAAAGCCAATCTATAAATCTACATGAGAATGGCCGTTCATACCTTAAGCCACAAACGAAAAGTCTAGCCTCATATAGAGTAATATTTACGGAAAGGTCCTTAACGGAGTAAATCTCTGAGCAGTTAGATTATTTTCTTTTGTAAATTGTTCTAAATTTTAACATTTGGTAATCGAATGAACCCGATACTATCGAGTACGAATTCAACTTGAAGATGAAAAACAAATGAACCCTTCAGTATCACCTATTTATAATAGAATCAACTCTTTCACATTGAACTGAAAAAACTTATAACGATCTCGTTAACATTTCATGAAATAAAATACACCGTTTTTAATGTTTTCAACTATTTGCTTCATTCTCATCAATATCATCAATAACTTTTTTCAAACATTCTTTCGTTGTCATGTCATCTAAATTACAAACAGTTGTTAAATCCATTTGCGATATCCTTTCTACCATTTCTTTGATTTTCTCTTGCTTAATCATTTGTTTAACTGTCATCTTCGCACTCGCTTTGTCTGAATCCGCTTCCACTGACCGTGCACTTAAATTCTCAATAAGCGAGCCCCTTGAAAGATAGTGCTGTTCAATCAAATGACGTATTTTAGCTTTGGTCCTTCCCATCGATTTCTTAGACAGTTTTCCCAATGCTAAATTTCTCAGTTCAATAAAATTGATATCTTTTCTCGACCCAGTCTCGAAACTTTCGTCGGTTTGCTCTATAGATTTATCTACTGGCTCATCCAACTCTTCGGTTTCTCTGACTTCGTCTTCTTCTTCGCGAGTGTCGGTGTCCAACAGAGGTGATGATGATGGTGTTGGTGATTCAGGAATTGGCATATCGCCTTGATAAATATAACGTTTCAATTTCTCTTCGAATCCATCATCCACATCATCATCTTTATCAACATCGAATTGTAATTGAACATATTTATATCTGTTATCATAAACGAAATCTTCTTCCGTTTCCACAAACACCTCACTGCTGCTAACATTTTCCGTACTGTCTTCCTCGATGGTAGTGGTTTTTTGATTTGATTCACTTTTATCGACGTGTACATTTTCGCTTTCTTTTGTAGCGGGCTTTGCCTTCTTCCTTACTTTATCTTCTGAAGGCATGTTCAGCCTTTTCTCAGTACGTTTGTCTTTTTTAGCTGCTTGCTCTTTCTTCGCTGGCTTTTTAACTTTTAGTACACCGGGTTTTCGTTTCATTATTCCTATACACGGTTTTGTTTTGATTTTTACTGGAAACCCTGTATCATATTGCAAGCCAATATTGCTGAAACATTCAATAAACTCAAGAGCTTCAAAATTTTGCGTGAGAATCGGCCAGTCGGTGTTGCTTTTACTTTTGGCTTCGACTAGTAGATGTGTGAATTGTTTCGTTTCTTCATCCGCATAGTTGAGATCCTCTTTTTTGCTGTAACTGAAAGAGAATTTAGTATTAATTAACGAGTCCTTCAAATATTTCGAACGGTTTAATACATCCAATCTGGTCGGATCTCGGTAAATCTGGATACTCCTGTCTGCGCCGCTAAATTACATATGTGCACTGAAACATTCGTTTCACTTGCTGCTAGTCGATGTAGTCGTGACATTGCTACTCCTCCTGGGTAGTTTGTACTTGAAACGACCAACAAGAAAAGCGACAAGAATATGTTCAGAAGAATATGGACTGTAGCAAAGAATACCATGCAGGCATGAAAAATTGATTTTGATCTATTGATCCACCTGAGAACAGAAATCGTTTGGATTTTAAATTTTAATTAATCTTTTGAGATACTTACATTCGATGGCACGCACATGATACTGCTAAATTTAACAAAGGGAAAACATAAATGATAAATCGCAGCTCTTTGTGTGGTAAAAAAGAATATAAAAATACAAAAGTTAGGGCAGCCACACCAAGCGCCCTTGAGCGAGGTTCCAAAAAGAGTCCGATCGGCACAAAGAGCAGCGAGAAGCCCATCGCACGAGGAATGGCCGAATAAAAGTACCACATAAACGGCGACGTTCCCCAATCCGAGCTCTTATTCAATATCGTGTTATACCATAGCACTTCGCCCTCTGGCCACAATGGCCGTTGCCAGAAAAACGAATCAATCATTACGGTTAGAGACAACAAAATTATCCCGGCTGGAACAGCTGTTTTAAGTACCCTATGAAATTCAACTTACACTCAAATCACATTTTCAACTATATCACTTAGTCTTACGATTCTATGGAATACTTCTTCATGAACAAATCATACATCAGAAGAAGTCCAAGCAGGATACAAACTTCTATTCGAAATATGATGATTGCTGCTCCAGCAAACCATATAAATGGTTTAAGTCGATGCCTCATCCAAAATGAAATCGCCCATAAAACTATAAACATTGAATTAATTGAGTTTCGTTGAAGTTATATAAACAAGGAAACCTTACCTAAAGGTAGTGCGAATACATTTGGCAAAGGCCGACTCATATAAAATAGGAAATGGAATTGTGACACGGTTATCACTGTATACCATAGCGAAACCATTATTCCAAATCGTTTCTCAATTACTTCCCTAAGATGTTCCCATGAAAAGGCGACAATTATAGTTAGTGTCAGTCGAACTGTAATTTTATTTTTTCAAAGTTTTTTTTTTCTCTTTTAATGTCGTGACCTTGATTGAATCCAATTCATTTACCTACATATTGAGCCCAAAATTTATGTATTTCGAATTGTTCGAAGGACACAATAAATGGGGCCGATAGTGTTGTAATGACAAGCGGACCGAGAAATGTTCGTGGTACGACACCAGGAAATTCATGATGATCATACTGAAATTAGAAAATGAAATATTAATAAAGTGCTAGGCGAACATTTAAGCGTTTTACGAACATTCTAGCAGATAGGCTTATAGTTACACAACTTATATATGATAAAAAAATAATGACACCTGTATCTATGACATAATTGTTTTTGTGGTATATCCTGTGTATTATCTATATATAAAAGACTGAAATATTTACAATTTAGGAAAAAATTCTTTGTTGTTTTTATTCAGGGGCTCAATCTCTGCCATATGTATCCTTTTAGCAGTTTTCTGAGACATACTTTCCTTGCAGCTCAGTAAATCGGTCTGCCAAATAAAGTAAATCCAACGATCTTTAAGATTTAATTTGTTCAGCATTGAGTGAATTTACCAATTGATTTACTAATGTGCAATTTCCCAATTCAATTAAATCGATCGGTTCATCTTTATTTCTCTGGAGTTATTTTTCAGTTTGGAAACGTGAATTGTCTTAGGGGAAACATTTGGACAATGAAATGAAATAACTTAATAATAGTTCAGTAAATTCGATTTGAAAAAATCAAATTATCAGACGGTGCGACGTAGTCCTGATACAGATTTCTTTTTCTTCGGGAGGTGATAGAGGAAATTAGTTGACCCTTAGAGTTGATCAACTGTGTGATTGAAACATCATGAAGCTCTTAGTTGTCAATAATATTAATCATAAGCTATCTCAACGAAATTTTATCATCAATCACTTTGGGGTGAAGTCTTCGTAGATCTAAATTTACATGACCTGAGACATCTTGAGGACTCAATCATAAATTTCCAGGCCGAAAAAAAACATTTCTGAACTAGATCTTTTGTGAACGAATTAACCACTTTCTCGATTTACACACACAATAATTGCAAATTGTAGCGCGTAACCACGCTTATATTTTTCATCTATATTCCTATTTTTTTTCACATTTTACGATAGAATTCCCCTCACGATGGATCCCTGGATTGTAAAGTAGAGGAACAATTGAATGGCGTGAATTGTATGTGCTTTAACTTCAATGCATCATTCCATACGCCTCCCAAATTAAAAAACAAATGAAATTTGATGCGTATCTACTTGCGCCAGCGTTCGGAGTACGAAAATTTTTAAGCAAAACGTTCACTTTTCATTTAGTATTTTCATCTACTTCTTTCCTATGCTATTTTTCAAAGACCGTGGGGATATCATACAAAGTTTAAACCAAAAGCCGGTCATTGCCACCAGGAATAGCATGTTTAAGTACTTGAAAAGAATGGTTTCGGGTTGGAATTTATAGAAATTATTTCAAACTTTTGACTCAAATACACACAGAACGTTCTTTTTTGCAGACCAATAACATTCTTCATATTTATGAAATTTCTTTCCTTACACCAAACCCCCATGGAGTACCACCAAACAGCTAGGCAGCCAATTGACGCATGTACTTTTATTTTATAAATATCGAGAATTGCCAATGATATATCGGTCAACTCATACATTGGTTTATTGTACTACAGTAGATGTGCTTCGACCTACATTAAATGAATTATTTTAGAGTAAGTTCGCAACCTGTGAAAGGTTAAACAATCGAAGCAAGCATGTTAGCATGGAAAAGTAGTGTCAAATCAATTGGTGTTTGACCACCTAAAACACAAAATATTTGTTTCTATGAATACAATTAGTGATTTAGTTCATCAGTTTTTAGAAACATGAGACCCAGATAATTTTGAAAATATTTACATTATTGTGAGGTCGACGTCGAGTTCAAGTACAGTATACAATGCAACCGATCACGTGACTTTCAAATTTATGTGGCACAAAAAAAAAAAACCATTTGACGACTGCACTTTCTCACAATCCACAGATTTTGAATTATTTTAATTAAAAAAGGACGGCAATTGTTAGCTAGATAATAAAAACGTAACAATTAAATCCAATTTAGCGGTGCACCTTATATTTGTATCAAAAGACACGCCAAATAAATTCAAACTATATAAATTCGGTTGTTGAGAAACGAGGCTCAAACTTAATCAATGGAAGTCTAAACTGAAGTTATATAAATTGCTTTTCAGGCGCTCTTATGGTCGCGAATGAATGTAAAATTCCTGCTAAATAAAGTTCAGTGTTGAAAAGCTGTTCACATCCTGCATATTGGCACAAGTGACGATCCAGGAAGATTTGACCGACAGTTTTCGTCGTTTTGTGTAGTGTAACTAAGAGTGACAAGTTGGCTCAGTTGTTTACAATTTAGCATTTGACTCTGTTATCAGGAACCCTGTTGAGACCACAGGAATTCTGCTACTCAAGCCAACTCAGTAGGAGGGCTGCGCCGATGACAGCAATATTCTATCGCAGATTTTCAATGACGCCAAGTAAAAAGCAAAGAATTTGCGGAGAAAACGTTTCGAGGTAAATTACTTTCATGTTGTATGTAATTGACGCCGGCGAAGCATAGTGGAACCACGGGGCGCACATTCAAGGTGGAAAATCATATGACAATTTGTGAACTGATCTGTGACAATGGGAAATAAATAGTTTTTTAGTAGCGCCAAGCAAAGTCTCTATTTATATTCGAAACTTTTTTAAAATTTGTAAATTGGCCCATGATATTGAATCGAAATTGTTTTCTGAGTTGGAACAGTACAAACTTTTCTACAACTAAGATTATCCCGAATTATTTGCAGGAAACTACTTTGACGTAGTTTATGGAACACTTTTTCACTCTCAGTATCTCACGTTTTAATGCGGTAAGACTCCAAAAAACTTCGTCATTGAGGCCACCATAAATCATAAAATTATGTGAGAAATACTTTCATCTACACTTTATACGATATTTTTAGTCATTCTCCATATCGTAGCCGAGAGATTGAAAATCATCTTGTTTTATGATAGCAAGTTGTAGATATACGGCGTAACGGTGGCTGCTTTCAAAAGGATCTATAAATAGATCGCCTGCTTGATGTCTATGATGTCGCTATTATGAACTGATCCGGCCACCAAAAGTATACATCTAGATATTTTCGGCGCAGTCAACCATGCGAATTGTCGACTGGCGAATTTTATGCAGATTTATTGCAATTCAATGTGAACTTACTGACCTGTGAAAAATTAGATCGATGGTAGAGGAGATCATGGGTCGCCTGCAAATTGAAGCTCTCCTCCACTTTCGTGAACGGCGTGTAGAATAGATGAGCTAATGCAACGAAAAATACAATGAGGCCCATTTTGTCGGCTACCGGACACTCCGAATGTTTCGAAATTCGATGGGGATCACTCAAGTTTAAAAGCACAGAATACGGGTCCGTGGGACCGAGTCTTGATTCTCGACCGCGCTGACCCCTGCGGGCCACACTCCGCTTCGCCTTCAATCGTACACTAAATGCAATTTTCTGCCGTTCGCCATGCAATGCTGGACCTGTTGCTATTACATAATTTTACCCGGTAGCTTAGTAATGCTCTCCAAGCACGTTCAAATGCTGAAAGGAAATAGTCAGTTTCGAGCTAGGAGATTTTCTGTATTTTCTAAACGTTCGGTAAAGAGACACTCACCGGGCTTAAATTGTGATGCTGGCAAATGCAGTTATCATATGCGCTACGAAGAGAATTCTAGCACCTCGCTGACGTTGTCGTATCACGCTATTCCCGCCCGATACAAACGCAAAGTAAGCAGAGATATTTCATGCAAAGATAATGGGAGCGTAATGCCAATCGCTAGGAGCCTGCGATTGCTTATGTGTAGTTATAGATTCGATAGGAGATTTAGTGGCGATGGCGAGAGAATGAAAGTTTGTTTTCATACGCACATCAGATATAAATAACCAATGTCAGCGGGAAATAAACAAAACAGCTGTTGTAAATGCAACAAGCTGTGAAGCAAAACGTCAAAATCAACTTATTGGAGCGGATGTGATGGGCATTGCCAGCCGCAGTTGTAATATGGTAAACGCTACGAAATAGATCGTACGCTAGTGCAGTGTAGATGGCGGTGTAATTGAGTGACGTCAGCAGCTATTTGATGCCAACAATTTTTGAGTAACAGAAAAATTAAAATAGAAATATACAGAAAATAGAAAAATTGCTACGGATTTCAATGAATTTGTACTTTAAAAGCTTTGATTAAAAAAAAAAAAAATAGAGTATTGGCTTTATTTTCGAGTACAGTATAAAAAGAATAAGTCTTTGCATAGTTATTGAACAACGTTTTAGTACAATGATTAGTTTAGAATTGACTAAATGTCTTCCACCCTCAGTTTTTTTGCTAATCAAGCTCGAATACTCCTGTATTTCAGGCCATTTTGGTCTTTTGGAAAATTAATCGATTGTACGTACTATAAAAAGCAGTTAAAGCAACGCGGTAAGCCGAGCCTCCGTATGTGTATGAAACGTTTGGAATTATAACAAATAATTTTTCCGTAGCCAATATTCACAAATGGTTTATTAAAGATATTATTTAATGGTCCAAATGTTTGATAAACGAGTCATTTCGGTTAGATGAGAAAAATCCATTCTCTGTAAAATAGAACGAATGAAATATGAGTTCCTCATGCCTGCAATGAAGGCATTGAATGGCACGAAATCAGCTATATGAAAAGTTTACAATGATCTTGCGATACGAATTGAATAGTCTGCAAATCTGATAATATTTCAAAGTAAATGGAAAATGTTCCTGTTTGAAGATTAGCGAAATTATGTAAACTTAATAAAAAACAAATGAATTGTTTTATTCAAAAAATTTTCGTTTATGTCTATTATTCTAACTCGCTGGCACTGTGTGATCACAGCGGGTTTTCCAGGTGGATTTGTTTGGATCTTTCTGTTGCTTCCTTTGTACCAGAATTCACGAAGTTCCGATTGTAAAATTTGAATGCGTTTTAGCTCTGTCAAACTCTGGCTCTGACCTTAAGAGCGTTCAGAAACAACTGAAGTGGACTAGAAGGAGTACTACGTCGTCAATCAACAACAATCAGCATGGTATAAGAATAAACTATTTAAATAGTATTTGTACCGTTTCCCTATAAATTATTTCCTTTCTAATCGCAAATATGTTACGTATTTCCATGTGTAGGCGACATTGCACAAACAAACAAAAATATATATATGTAAATAAATAAATTAAGAAATTAAAATAAAAATATGTAAAGTTAGATTTAGCAAAATAATAATTAGTTATTAAAAAAAAAAAAAAAAAAACATCACAGAAAAAAAAATTCCAAGTAGCAAAAAAAAAACCCAAAAAAAAGAAAGAAAAAAAAAAAGAAAAAAAAACCCCACAATAAAAAAAAGAAATTCTTGGAAGTTATTTACGATCGATACGATTCACTGGGTTGTTGTGTTCGTATCGATATAAAAGGAGTGGAAATTGTGAGGAAGGGGAGATTCAGCCGATAGACGACAGCCGATAGAAGATACCTAACAAGTGAAGATATTCAGCCGATTAGCCGATAGCTGATAATACCAGTTGCAGCAGCCAGTATAGGACACTCAACCAGTCTCAACCAGTTGCAACCAGTGGAGCACACTCAACCAGTTGAAGCCAGTAGAGGTCCAGCCAGTAGAGGTCCAGCCAGTAGAGCCATTCTGCCGAGGACCACCAACCAGTAGAAGCCAATCTGCCAGTGGATGACACTCAACCACAGAGGACATTCTGCCAAGGAACACCAACCAGTAGAGGCCAATCTGCCATTGGATGACACTCAACCAAAGAGGACATTCTGCCAAGAAACACTAATCGCCAACCAGTAGAGGCCAATCTGCCAGTGGATGACACTCAACCACAGAGAACATTCTGCCAAGGAACACCAACCACCAACCAGTTGAGGACATTCAACCATAGAAGACACTCAATCAGTTGAAGATACACAACCAGTAAAGGAGGAGGTGTTCACATTGAGCGCAGCACAATTCACAGGTTGTTTAATTTTTTTTTATAATTTTTATTTTATATAATATGAGGAACTAAGCTCTTTCCCTGTGTGTGTGTGTGTGTGTGAGTTGCATGGAAGGATCAGGGCCTAAATGAAGTCCTAACCCCCACGCCCACGCGGTGAACTAGTCGGTGGAAAATTAACTTTCTTCGGCCGCCATTATGCGGCCTTTGTATTTTCAGCTAACCCTATAATCTTGTTCTTTTCTTTCGCTGCAGGTGCGACCTATCGGTTGCCCAATTATTATTTTATTATTAATTATATATATATATTTTATTATTAATTTCCCTTTGAAAATACATAACAAATACTTATTCGAATGGTATTGAAACTTGTTGAAACCATATTGGTAAGCACTTTATGTAATGCACTTATTGTCTTAATGACCTTCTTTTATATCGCAGATTTTTTCTTTATTTTCAGCTTTCTAGTCTATTTCCTATTAAAACGCCATTTGAGTTTGAGAAATAAGGAAAAGTGAAAATAGCAAAATCAGGTAAGTACATGGTGGCGGAGGAGGGGAGTTGTCAGAAAAGTAATATAGTGCTTGCCGAAAAAGTCACTAGTTCTAAGAACTGAAGACTGGAGCGTTATGTGGAGCGTATAATTAGGGAAAGGGAAACAAGTAATCACACCTTCAAAATTACAACCTTTTGCAATGAATGTTCTTTTGCAACTTCAGGGTAGTGTCTGCTTTACAAATGATCACAAATGCGTTTAGTATCGAATAAATTTTCAGCCTTTTTGTAACTGGTGAGGTAGCGTTTCAACCATTTAATGGATGATACAAACGCTGCTATGAATGGGTGAACCATATCCATATAAATTGACCATTGATTCGATATAATAACGCGTATTCAATAGTTCAGTGTCTGTTCTGAATCCTGACATTTTCATATACATTCAATTGATACATCAGTACCGCACGATTTGGACACGATTGTGAACTTCGAGTGAATCCCTTCCTTATAAAACATAGTTTTATACGGATAAGAGTCCCCGCAAACGGGCGCCATATATGCCAGTATAACTTGTGACTTTCCTTGCTTGCTAACGAACTTAATGACGAACTTAATGACTCGATGTTTTCCACAACACACTTACTATCAGATTGAGGTGTTTGATCGACGATAGTTCAAGGATTATTGACCCGATTAAGATAAAACTAGCTATTCTGCTATTCTGATGAGTTATTGAACTCGTTATCACTCCCTTGATTGCATTTAACCAGTTAACTGTGATTGACGTGTATACTCGTCATGCGCATAAAGCAGTGACCATTAGCTATTTAATTCAAGCAACGCAAAATGGTGCACACTCTTAAACGAGGCCGCCACAGTTAGCTGGTTAATAATGACCAACCCCTCCATTTCGCAAACTTTAAAACGCACCCTCGTGTTTACGAATTTCTATTAACCTTTGTTGAACAATAGATATATCTTCTCGAATTCCAGAAGGAATCCTATCATCATTGTTCACTCAATTGGTGCACAAAGTCCAGTTTGTCAACAGAAGCAAACTTCAGTATTGCTGCTGGATTAAATGGAACTTCACTACTTGTCTTAAATTCAGAAACAGCATTTTTTGTTATTGTTGCTTTATTTCAAACTTTATTTATTCATAGCGTCCGAAATGGTAAACTTACGATTTGTCCACCTGGATTTAATGCATAGCCATTAGTCCACAGCCACCATTGCTTCTGCAAATTGTGTCTATTAGACGCTGCCCAAACTTAGGGGGTAGGAAATAAAATTCGTGGTATAGCGTAGAACGGATTTTTGGAAAATTTGATCAGGGTTTCATTGAAATCGCACTGCGTACACAGTCTATCGGGATACAGTGATGCTTTTCAATGTGCTTTTTGAGTTGGAAAATATATTTTGAATCAATATGTCGCTAATAATATGTTAAATATTTCCCACCATATGTAAGCCGATATTGTTGGCATGAATATGTAGGAGCCCAGGGATCATCCCATTAGGTGTGCCAGGTGGTTGTTAATACATAAGTCTGATTAGTCCATATAAACTATGCAATTGGGTTTCGGCCTTAAAATGTTTATTTAGAGTTTTTCTTAGCGATTTCAGCTAAGCATTGAATTCGATTCGTTTTATAGTTTGCCTATTGATCCTCCTTGGAACTTCCGCAAGGCAATAACTGGGTTTCTGCAAATGAACATTTACTCTTCTTCCGACTCTTCCTTTGATTCACTAAATTTATGTGTGTCTAGGATTGATTGAATATGTTTAGCTATTCTGTAAACTGGTTCGATGCAACTGGAGCATATGAGAAATTAATTATAAAATGATTACAATTGATTACAAAGTTTTTAGTTTTTGATTTGGTCTCCCACTACAGAAATAGCCAAATGAGTTCGTAAGTCTATCTACAAACAATGCCGTTGTCTCTTTCGCTCAAAAACTGCTAGTTACAATGACAGATGGCAAAGTTTTTAAAAAAAAGTGACCCCAGGTGTGTTACATCTTTCAGGTAACTCCAAAAGAAGTGAACCATATTAAAAAAGTGTAGGAAAGGATTTTTGCTTGGCAATGTGAAGCCACGTGGAAGTGGAAACGCGAATGACGGCAACACACGACGACAGTTCTTTAAAAAATTTTGCAAAATCTGCAGTGATGACAGGGATCAATAAAGAAGCTCTAAACTATTTTCAATCATTCTTCGTACACTTTGCAGGCGATACGACATTAGCGCTATTTCTTTTTGATACTTGTGAATTCGGAAGAGCTAGATTATTTGTCCGGGCGCATACTTGGTATGAAATGCCTTCGAATGCGCATGATATACTGAGGTTTTGATTAAAAACTATTGAAAACTCGATACCGATCGGAAGGTTAGCTTTCGTTCATGCACAAGGAGCGAGGAACAAGGTCATCAAACGATCCGGAAGAGATAATTCCAATAATTTTATCAAGGCTAGCTTAATCATTTCTTAGTAACATCAGATCTCTAGCATGCGACTTGAGCCTAAAAAGACATGAACAACTTAAATGCCAAATATCCTTGAGCTACTATTTGAGCCACAACTAGTGCATATTCATTATTCATGATGAAGCAGAATGTGAAATTTTCTTTTTTTTCTTCAAAGGTTTTATGAAGCACAAAGTTGAAAAAAGAAGGATTTAGGGTTTGGCCAGCTCTTAGGGCATACTGACCCAGTATGCGTTGCTTCAGATATTTCTAGAACTTTTATACTTCTCATTGCGGCTCCTTCGACTACTGGTTAGTTGAATTTACTTTGAAATTACATTTTGTATCACTTTCTTAACTTTCGTCTTGACTTGCAATCGTGCGCCGGGTTCTGCCTGCTCTTCAACTTTGTTCCAACCGCAAATATCGCCTGGACTAATTTCTTTCGATTTTCTTCGTCCTCTGATTTCAAGTTTCAGAAAATGGCAAACTTCAAAGGGAACCTCTTTCTCAGTTGAACATTTTTTTTGAAAACCTGTGGAAGTTCAAATTGTTAGTCAACCTTAAATTACAAATTACCACTCAGAACCTGGCAACATCAATTAACAATAATTGGGTATTGTTTTCAACATTAATTTCGAACCAGGCTCGACACATTCCTCTTCCTTTTGCCTTTTTCTTGATTGTCTACCGGATCTCATCGGGCATTTTATGTCATTTAGTTATTTAGTTGTTCTTGTATTTATTTCGAGAGTTTTCCGAGGGGTGTCGTGGACGATTGCTACTTTTTATAGAGATAATTTTGCAAATGTTGTACAGGGGACAGCAGCTTAAAGCCTTTACTTCAATTAGGTACGGCTTTCCTTTGGTACATGATTGGCTTTAAGTGATCACGTCTTCTTTTTGTACGACTGAGATGACCACAATAATTATCAAAAGTTTGATACCCAAGACAAATCAAAAATTGAAGTCGGATAAAATTTGATATTTTCAAAGCGTAGTGACCTGAGATACATTTCTCTAATGAATTTACCTTCTCACGCACAAAGTTAATAGAAGTTTAAAGAGTTAGACTTGGACTTAATGGCGTTGCTCCTCGGTTACGTTTAAATATTGGTGGCTGAAAAATTCGGGGACCAACATCAATTTGTTGCTGCTCTTCATCTTTTCGAATAAATATTAATTTTTATCCATAGCAAAAATCTGGTCTTATTTCTTTCGGTGCAACTTTCACAGTAGATTAAATCATTAAAAAATCAAGGTCCTAAATTGGAAGGTTAATTTTTTCACCTGACTGAAACTTGGACTGTGGATCAATCCCACTTGAACTCATTCTTTATTTAAATTTAAATAGACCTTGTTGATTAAAAAGTATTGACTCATGATTACTTTTTGACGCATTATTCTGTTCTATTGGGTAATCTTTCTCAATCTAGTTTGAAATTGCTGAGCTCCTTTTAATGGCAGAAAAAATGGTTATTTTCTTCATCTGTTCTGATTGCATCATATTCATTTGTTTACATTGCGATGCCAAACTAATTTCGTTACTGCAGTGAGGTCCTTTGGCGGCAGCAGTAGGTACTCTTTCCAATGTTTATGATCCTTGACGAACAGTTTTTTTTGATAAATGACTTTAATCAAAGAGGCGGTCGAAATGCATTGCTAATCGAGCAAATTATATTTATCTGACGAGTACGCATGAGCATACATAAGTGACTTGTCGACATTACTTGTCAGCATGCCTAACAGCTAGTAAATTCGTTTCTTTTATATTCTTGTGTGATGGTCTGTCTCCGAATGGGAAAACTTAAGTAAAAGGATGATGAGTAGTAGGGGAGCGGTGCAGAGCCAAAGTTATCGTTTGGTTGGTTTGCTTAAGTTAAGAAAATGTTTTCGCCATTTATTCGAGCTCTATTGCGAATATACTTGAAAACTTCTTAGTGTTGAAGGTAACTCTAGTAATCCTTAGACGTTTTATAGAAATCGAAACCATTTCCATGCAGAAAAATAGTGTGTAAGTTCCGCTCTTTGTACCAAAATCATGTGGACACTAACAGGTGCAGATCCTCTACTTTAATGGCCGCCCAGACATTCTTTCCGAACCAGTCCATGGAAGAAACATGTAGCTACCGTTTTAGGTCTATTTTGAGTAATTCAAAGTTGTTCAAAAGAAACATCTTTAAATAGAATTTGCATTATATTGCAGTGACCGTGCTTGTGTAAATACAATAACGCTTCTAACATGCATTCATTTTGTAGTGAGTTACACTTTAGGGACAACGAACATTTATTAGAAACGGATGAATGAAAACGTCGTTTGTATGAAATGGTATGGAACCTTAATAGGCTTTAATTTAAGGTTTTAATTGAATTTCATGAAATTGTGCAAAGATTTGAGAGCTCGAATGAATTATTGCTAGCGTTACATGCTTTGAGTTTATTTCTAGCATTGTATGTGAAAGTCAATGTAATAAATTTAAGTCTTAACCATTTGGATGTTGTTGCATAATTTGTTCATTCTAGGACACTAACGTATTTCTTAAGTAGGGACATTAGGCAAGTCCCTAATAATTGTTTTGATGCAACCCAATCTCAGGGTGGTTGATACATTTATTTGACAAACACTTATAAAAGATGGTTTCATTCCAGGATACGCGAACACAAACATGGTAAATTTTAAAATACAAAATTAGAAGAAATTTTTTCAATGTGAAAGATTAAAACAAATAAAGTGAGGTAACAGACTTTTTAAGTATTAATGTTGTCAAAGATAAATTATTTATAATTCACTCAAGATGGTTGAAAACTTCATTTGTGTACTTCCAAAACATGAAATCCAACAATTTTTTCACGTTTCATTTTTTGTTTTTATTTCCGTCCATGCCATGAAAATGGTAGACTATGACTTGAAACCAATGTTAATTACATGCACAAATAGCCAACGTTTAGAAAATATTTTTTTCCATCAATTTTAGGAAAGTATATCAACATTTATTTTTTCAATTTAACACATGTAGGAATTTGTAAGATTTAAATACGCTTTCGGCGTTTTTTTAATGTGTTGATAATAGTGTTGTGTTTGTTTGTGGTGTTGCTTTGTTTTCGAAATTGAATGGCCTTGTATTAATTGAAAAACGTATTTAAGTTGATGCGTTATAATCACATATTAAACAGACAGTGGGTATTGATTTAATGCTGACTGGAATTTTTTATAGACATTTGTAATAACTAGTTAAATAGCAATCACGAGATGTAATGACATTTTAGTGCTTTTCAAAAGTATTGCCTTAAAGACAATTTGTACGTTTGTTTATGTCTTAAATTAAAATGCAATTTCTTTCTTATTTTGTTTTAGCATTTTAGGTAGTTTTTATTTTTATTCATTTTTCTCCCCTTTCTTTTTATTAATTTATTTGAATATCTATCTGCGATATTTGTTTTCCACTGAAAATTTCAAGGGAGAATAAAAGCCGAAAAGAATAAGAAAAAGTGAATTAAACTCAAAATAATTCACGTTAATGTCGATAAAGTTGATTCGGAACAAAAAAATAAATTGTATTTGTTTATTCCTTTGTGCCATTTACTTCATAAACAGCCCGGAGTTAACACAATAAATATTCGGAATTCATAAATGGTCATAAAGAACCCGAGAGCATGTCTGGCATCTAGTGAATGGTTTGACTTGATATGTTGATGGTATAACAATAAGAAAAGTTAATAAGGAAAATGACATAAAAATAAACATTTCGAGCAGTTTGTGTTTTATTATGCAGAATAGCGTTCGAACCAGATCGTTATTATAAAATATTCTCCAAAATTTCAAACTTTCCATTTGATGTATATGATACGAGTATCTATTTGAATAATAAGATCCTTGTCGGTAGTGGGTCCTGATTAATTTTGTTTTAAAGTTAAAGATTGATTATAAAAAGTGCATGGTGGCCAAACCAGGGAAATGTGGAGGATATTCTAGTCATTCGTACTTTTGTGCCTCGATTTCGATCCTCCACACAATTGTGTTGAATTTCATTGGCGGATTCTTTAGTTGGAAGATGATTCTCTTTTCTAGTCTTGATCTCATTTTCCCGAATTTCCTGATATCAAGCGAATCCTTCCAATGTTTGTCTAAGCATATAGGGTGCTCTTTAAAGCGAGCATATAGTATGCTCATTTGGTATGAGTGTATGAGCTACCATTTCCATGGTAGTCCATGTTACTATCTTCGACTACTCTGGAGCGTTTTTCTGCTGAAAATTAGTAATTTCACTGTGGTCTTACTTTTAGAATGTAGTATGCATGTAAACATATTGTATCTTAAGTAATGAAACGAAATTACGACAGCACTGTCAATCATAATGCTATGACGATTGCGATCGGAAAATTCTCAAAATAGGTCATAGGACTGCGTTTCTTTGCAACTGAGAGCATAATTCATACTTACTTGCCTGGTTTTTCCACAAGCAACTTTTACGTTTAAAAGCGCAAATTTCGAAGAAAGATTTTTATCCTTTATATTTAAGAATGAGAAATGCGTTTTGAAAAACATTAAAACCTTTTTACAAACAAAAGAACAATTTTTGAGAGCAATGAAAAAATTTTATTCAATGAACACGAGCAGTTTCCTTTGATGCCACTTTTTATTTGTTCTTTAACACAAATCCGAATTTCTCCTGCTACTTTCAGGCTTTCTCAGTGTGTGCTCAACTGATCGAATTGTCGAAAAACAACTAAATATTGGAATTTAAGGGAAACTACTGGATTTCATCGAATGAAAAAACAAAAAAAAATTGTTTGGGAATTATGTTTGAATTTTGAGAGCTATGTAATAAGGAATTATGTTGACTTTGCAGACTATTTACTAGTATATGGCGCCATCTTTACTGGTCTTTAAAGGATTAAATGAACGAATTTTATGTTTTGTAAATAAATTGTTAATAAATTAAACAAACTTGAATTTTCTTATCATTATTGATCTAATTCGTAAATTTTTATTCATATGACCCCATACGACGCCTGATTTACATTTACTAATAGTTAAATTAAATTTACGAATCTTTTCAACTTCAAAGGATCCGTTTTGTATCAGTAGGATAATCAAAATATTATACAGGGTGGGCCATTTAAAGTGGAAGCATTTGTTTCTGGAAAAAATATATGAATATATATATATTATTTCTTTTTATTTCGATTATAATTTATTTTGGTTCAAGGAGATATGTTACAGCTATTTGTTGAAAATGATATCGCGTAAATGGCCACCTTGGGCCTTGAGTACAAAATATGCCCTTTTTTCGGAGTTTTCCATCGTTTTGACCAATGTATTTGTCGATATGGCGGCGATTTCACGTCGTATGTTGTCTTTAAGTTGAGCTATGGTCCTTGGCTTATCAGCGTATACCTTGGATTTCAAATAGCCGCACAAAGTCTGGTGGCGTAAAATCGGGTGATCTCGGGGCCAGTCAAAATCACCGTTTTTCGATATTACTCGTCCGGGGAACAATGGTCATAACAAATTGATTCTTAGTCGACCTGTATGGCATGTTGTACCATCCTGTTGAAACCAGAAGCCATTCAAACCATTTCCATGAAAAATGGGCATCACAAAATCATTTATCATGGCTCGATAACGTTCGCCATTAACAGTTTTCGTTGCTCCATCATCGTCTTCGAAAAAATAGGCACCAATGACCATATCCGCACAAACACCATGCCAAACTGTAACTTTTTGGTCGTATAGAGGCTGTTCCTCAATTAATTGAGGGTTTTCAGTGGCATAGAAGACAATTTCGCTTATTAACGCTTCCATTTAACGTGAAATGTGCCTCGTCTGACATGATGATTTTTCGCCAAAAGTTGGCCTCGTTCACGGCCATTTCGATGATCCATTTGGCATAATCGACGCAACGCAGATAATCACCTGGGTTCAGTTTATGTTCCATTTGAATTTTGTACGGAAACATCTTCAAATCGACACGAATTATGCGTTGGAGAGTGGTCCGAGCGATGCCCAACTCCTGAGAACGACGAAGAGACGATGTTGTCGGCTCCTCCTCAACACTGGCTCGTACGTCTTCAATATTTTCATCGGAACGTCTTGTTCGTTGTCTGGATGCATGACTGGCATTACTAACATTACCACAATTCACAAATTTTTTAGTACTTTTAACTTTATTTTTCGAACGAAACGCATGTTTGGTTTTCACAATTGAAAAGTTACTTTGAATGTTAAGCTGAACAATTTCAGTGCGTTCTTTTGGTGTGTACTGTTTCATGATAAAATTGTCTTGGAATGACGCTTCCAATGCGATATGTCATTAGCCGATCTGACAATTCTGTCAAAAGTTATTGGGTTGCCCGATGCTTCCACTTTAAATGGACCACCCTGTATATTGGATCATAAAAAAGTGTTCGCAGTTGTTTGCATAGTTACGACTTGAAATTTTTTGAAAATGTCTCTGTCCTTGTCTCTTTTGAATATAAATTTTAATTATTTATAAATTGTCCGGCAGTTTCATAGCCTCATCGATATAAAATTATATTTTTTTATCGGCCAAACTTGTTTACATTATTTTCAACAAAGATGGTGCATAGACTGAAAAAAATGAATGAGCTCAGACGCGCTAGTCAAGACCTATACGGTGTATGGATTAAAACTTTCTAAACAGGATCCAAATTCGAGTCATCAAAAAACAGTGTGGCCTGGCATTTTCATGATGGATCCCTTCTTCTTTATTGTTGGCCAATTTTCGTCGCTTTTCCTTGATTGCTTGGGTTGAGCGGCCAAGTTCAGGATAGTAGAGAAACAAATTGATCGATACATCCGGCAGGAGTGCAGATCGAAATAGGCAATTACTTACCCATCGCACCAGATGCCTAGCAATACCTTGCTTGTCGTCAATCCAGACTTACAAAACTTTTGTGAAGTATTACCGAGCTGTGACCACGATCGGTTGCGTTGAGTATTTTCGTATTGAGTCCACTTTTCACCACACGTAATGATTCCCTTAAAAATGGTTCCTTTTCCTTTCAACATTGTTCTATTGAAAAAATTTCAGTGAATTTAAGTGAATTAAACTTCTTTAAATGAATTCATGTGACCTTATGTAGTCTGCTCCCTTTAAATGATTCCATTATTCTGTGATATGGTTGATTATTCTTTGTTCCGCCATTACCTGAGACCTTGTGGGTCAACTTTGCTCCGACCACGCTTAAATTTCTTCGGCTTAAGATAGATACACAAAACAAATATATCTGCGATATATAAAGAATCACTCATATTTTCTATTTTGAAAATCTAATTATTATTATATTCAAATAGTACAATATAACTTTGATTTGAACACATTTTTTTATACTTCTAGATTAAACTACTCTCTTGCTCAGTGTGGATTGTTTTCAAAGCACAGAGACGGTTTGAAACAATTGACAATAATCGAAACACTAACTTGGCTGTCAGTAACACGAACTAGACTAGAACTAGAACTAGAATTCGCTGCAATTTCTGAATTCAAATTTTAAACAAATTTTTTCACGAAAAATAAATAAAAAAACTATTATTTAAATAAACACAGAAGCTTTAAGCAATAGCAGGTAGTGGTGCGCGTCCAGTGCCTACAGATAGGATGGAGTAAAGGTCGCGCCGACTCACAAGAAACCAAACTCCCATTATTTATTCAAACGAAACGAATGAATGTTACAATACATTATTGCCCACGTGGTATATAAAACCCATCTAATATGTAGCCATAATGCTCTCCTCTCTACAGTTTGCAATGATTTTCTTGCAAATATCGAACGATACAAAAATATAATTTTAGTTTGATAATTTAAAATTCATTATATGGCTTTTGGTCACAGAAAAATTGAATTTTTCACAACTGTTAAAATATAAATATTTATGTTACATGGAAATTCATCCAAGTAAAATTTTACAATAAACATATATGTAAGGGGAAATCGAGTCAATATTGCAAAATTTCCTGCATTAAGTTAACGATCCATAAATAAATTAATGTTAGCAAAATAAAATTTAATAAATATAAAAATTAACAAAATTATCGTTAATAGAATTAAAACTCAAATAAAACTATTCCATGTTGTATTCTTATTATTTTTTAATTGGATTGATGTGGATTTTTGTTGGATTCTCAATTTTATTCTAGCCACTATGCTAATGTGTGAATTAATCAAATACCTCAACGTATGTGCTATTACATGTTGAAACAAACCGAAAAAGAGGGCGGTAAATTGAAGTAGTTGGCGGAATCGCAACTCTTCATTTTCTAAATTCTGTTAGAAAATAAACAATGAATTAAACAACCGAAAAAAACAGACTAAAATTTCATTCAAACTCAATTAGTATAATTATATTAAATTTAGTGATTAAACGAAGTTTTTAATTAGATCAGATAATAATATTTAAAATATTGCGATGTTTAATTAGCTATTTTGTGGTGTAAGATTATTTCTTTGTATGTTGAGATACTGCTATCTTTTAAAATTTTGCTTAAGTAAACGCTTCCTATATGAGCAATTGTAATGGTTGGAAGACAAACTGAAATTATGTTGAACTGCGTACGTTAAACAGTTTTGAATGTTCTTGCTAACTTCAGAATCTGTATATGATGTCTAGATATAGGTGCAAATAAAATACACACTAATCAATCTAATTTACTATCTTTACTAACTATAACTATACTGTACAGCTTAATTTATGATGAAATGGGACCCATTTTGTTTGTAGCCACATTCGTGATGGAACAGGGTTCCAAAATTTGTTTCGATTCAACAAAAAATCAGAAGGATTAGAATTTCTTGGAAGAATTCTTAGCATCAGTTTTCAAATGTTATAGGTATGTTATATGTTTAAATGTTTCTAAGCCCTTGCTTATTATTGTTGAAGGTTTAAATTTTTTTGTACACTAGCACGCAAGCAATAACTTTATAATTAAATCAAGACTCAGCAATATACAAATCCATTTTTTGAGTCTGGGATGATTGCAAACATGTAAAAATGACACAAATTCTATTTGATAGCTTTTTTATGAGTGGCTTTATTCAAAAGAGCAACAAACAGCCGTTTCAAAGATTTTTAAGTCGCTTGGGGGATTACTAATTTTTAAATAGAATAAAGCAGACAGTAGTAATAGTTGTCTGTAGCTAACTAACCTGAAAAAGGAATTTAAATAAGAGACTTTCTCGTTTTCATAATAAGTTTGCTAGATGTTATATATGAAGGTATGGTTGGCCTTTAACTTGCTTAAGACAATTATATATTAACTAATATGATATAATCTACCCAATTATTTAAATGAATAACATCCGACAACATGTTAAATACATCGGGGATACATTGAATGCGGTGATGACCATTTTAAACAAAGGGAATTTGACGGAAAGCAAGCCGAAAACATCGATCCTTTCTACATTATCAGGTAGGATATCAAAGATCAGCGCAAGATTGGTTATCATAAATAAAACATAAAGGCCTTAACAGGTTTGTGATAGTGGCAGTTATTCCCATAGAACTTCTGAAATTTGAAAGGAAAAAAGATAGAAAATCATCCCGTTGTCATGCCTAAGACTTGTGAATGAGGCAGCTCTGGACCAAGTGCTTCAGAGGATTGGACTTCTGGGCTTGTGGGAAATCTTGAAAATGAGGATATCGTGTCAAAAATATTCTTCGTATGCGAGCAATATTCTTCATAAATGTCTGTTAACAGTTTCAAAATAGAGCAGGTTAGTTGTGACTTAATCACGACGACAATGCTTAAAAACTGATAGAACATAGAGTACAACGCCTAAGTTGGTCAATTCAGTCATCAACCTCATCTGGAAAAACTAAAAGGAGGATGAGTAAAAGCGTTGGACTGGCCGGAAACCTAAATAAATGTCTCTGGGGACTCCGAATCAGAAGATGTATCTACTGGAAGTTCCAAGGGGGAGGGAGGAGCACTTTAGCGTGTTGGTATCTCGCATACCATTTCTGCGATGGCTAGCTAAGATGCGCGGTACGCAAATTTTCCACTTCCGCTAAAGATATTTATGAAAACCAAATTACCAGTAATATTTCTAGGATGGTAGACACAAACACACGGAGTTTGAGACTCGCAACAGAACATGTCAGCTTAACTATTCGATTAATAGCTCACTTTCAAGAAATCCTAGCCAGGAACCATTTCACCCCTTATCGCTGACTAGACTTCTTTTAACACCATCTCAATAACACCTTCTTGTCAGGGGCTTCTCTGGTAGTCAACCAGATGAGAATGGTTAGAGCTACAATGAGCGAATCTGATCCAGATCCGAAAATCGATTCACGGTGCCCTTCGTTGTTTCATGAACCAAACAAACCCAATATGCGTTATTTTTCCAGTATGTAGCAGTGTTTCATCTACAAGAACCTTCAAGGAGCTCGAAAAAAGCTTGCGTTCTGTTTCTCTCATTTCTCTCAGAACAACAAGAAGGACTGTTAAATTAATCTACTAATCATAGGCTAGAGACCGTATGTTTCCAATTATTGTCGAGATGAACTGTCCTTCTTCTGTTTGTCCCAGTTTCTTATTGTTTTCTATTTTCGAAGACTCAAACAGGATTGATAGGATAGAAAATACAGACAGGATAGAAAATATGAACTTATAAGTAAAAGTATAAAGTTTTGTCAGAAGCAATAATTTTATTGAGACATCATATATTGGCTTGATTTGGCACAGCCAAATTTAATCACTACGCTTATATGCTTGTTTCCGAGCCTTCGATGGATATTTGTGTTGAATGTGACAAGCACCTGCTTAGATGTAGAATTCTTGCCAAGCGACCATAGTGTTTCATTTTAGTTTCTTTTTACTTTGTATGGATTTAAATACGAGAGAAGCACCAGCTGTATCGCGTCTCAAAGGGCATTAAGACAGCCCTAATAGGGAAGCAATCAGTTGGAATGGTCACCATCGATATTGAGAAAGCTTTCGATAGAGTCTGGCACGAAGGTTTGCTTTATAAACTCCAAGAGTACAAAACTCCAGCATATATACGTAATTTGATAGCTTCCTACCTCAAAGACAGATCATTTAAGGTAAAGGTCCGAGATAGCACCTATACTGTAAGATGCATTCCTGCTGGTGTTCCCCAAGGCTCATGTCTGAGCCCTACCCTTTTCAATATCTACACCTCCGATCTCCCTACAAGCGAGCACTGTCAAATAGCTGCCTTTGCGTACGATACCTGTTTTTATACTTCAGGAATTTACCCAAGTACAATAACTGCGAACTTAGGAAAAATACTTGAAAAAGTTTATCAGTTCTTTTACAGGTGGAAAATAAGCATCAATATTGATAAAACTAAGGCAATATTTTTCACAAAAAAACGTAAATGTTCCTTGCTCGACCGGTCAACTTTTTAGGACAAGCTATACCATGGTCAGAAAATCTGCAGTTTAATTCTGTACTTCAACTGTATCCACTACTCAACAGAAGGTCCCAACTGAACATAAAGAATAAGATGATAATTTTAAAAATGGTAATTCAGCCTATAATATTATACGGAGCGCCTACTTTGAACCAATGCGCAAAATATTTGAAATCAAAGCTTCAAGTCACTCAAAACAGGTACTTGAAAATGGCGCCAAATAAGCCTTTTTGTTTCTCATCACGCAAATTACATGAGCTTGCTAATATTAGCCCTATCAATAAACTCGCGCTCTCACACAGAGATAATCTACTAGCTAAGGTAGAACACGCTTCGAATCCATACATTCAAGCACTCAGGATTTAAATTAATAGATTAACCTTAGAGATCATGCGTCCTCAACCGAGTATTCATAGTTATTACTAAGATTCAAAATAGTATGTAAATAGGTTTTAACATAGGTAGTAGTAGTTTAAGTTAGAGTTAAGTTTAAAAGAGGTTTTTGTTGTATTTTCCTCTACTATTATAAATATATCATATGAATAAGAAACATTTGTGGTACAAACAGAAAAAATACTGCAGATGCAATGAATACCAAATTCAGAACTCTCACTTTAAGTATTAGCTTAGTCCTGTAAAAATTTTAGAAACAATAAAGAACTTATTAAATTTAATTTAAATTAAATACGAGAGAATTGCTATGTTCGCTTTTCAAAAAAATGCATCTTCTCTTTTGAGCTACGATTAGTTCTGGAGTAAGAGGTTTGTCATTGTGAATTGTTTTCTTTCCAAGAAGAGATCTACTAACTTCCGAAATTTATACATCAAAATATATTCTCATCTTTCTTCTTGTATATATTATTGTATATCCTTGCCGCATCTATTCTTCATGTCAAATGTATTCGATGACCTTTTTGGATGGCACTTCGAGTGCTGCTGCGATCATATTTTTAGAGTTCAGCCCGAATTCTGTCAATGCTCAACTTCTAGTTGTTCCTTTTTATGGTGATGGACTTGGCTACGTTGAATAAACTATTGTCGATTCATTCACCAAAGATATGTAATAGCTCCAATCTTCTTTGGTTTTGGGCTAGCCTAGGAAAGTCTATGTAGTTAGAGATCCGTCTTTCTTATAGTTTTTAACTAAACTAAACTATAAAGGATAAAAGTGCCATTTTAACGTTACATGAAATAGCTTGAGTTCAATAGATAACGTGGCATAAAACAGCAGTTTCTACAAGTAATAATAAAGATTACACGCATTTTTATTAGGAAATTTTCAAGAATTTAAAAAACCCGAATAAGTCAACAACACTATAGCTTTGACGCAGTAAATTATACAGAGGGAAGTTTTTCCTTCCATTTCTTTCAACTATATTCTAGTGTTCAGTTCCCATGTTAATATATTCTTCTTAATGCTTTTATTTTTCGTAAGTAACTAGCATATTTTCTAACATACTTCGTAGTAACATACTTTGATGATAAGTTTAAGCATCATTTGTCATCTTATTTGTTAACAAGAGTCTAAAAGATTAGTAAATTCAGTACTGTTTAGTAATTTTCAATCAAAAGTTTCTAGGAGGTGTATCTTGGCAGTATGAGTTCGTACATGAATTATTTTTGATTGCTGATATTTTGTATTGTGATACGAATTCGCTTATTCAAAATCTATAAATATAAATAGAGGATAATCAAATTACAGAGATCAATTGAAGCAATGATTTATATCACTTTAATCAATTATTATTAACTTTATGTAATTTTATGTGTAATGGCTGAACATGAGTTTTTCCCAAAATTAAACTTCGATAAATAATTCATATTTTGTTTTTCTTTATTACTCCCGCCATTTATTAAACTGTGTTATGCATCCACGTTCCAGTTTTGGACCAAAAGAGTGAATGGCTTGCAAATTTTTCACATTAGATAAACTCGTTTGGAAGAAAACTCGTATCGTCTCTCTTTCTATAGACACAGGTGAATTGCTTCCTTAACGCTTCCTTAACCTTAACGCTTAAAGTATCAACCTGAAAATGTATGCGTGTAATTAAAAGCTGAAACTAATCAATTCAATACCTTGTGCCCTTTAAATAGATATTCGCGATAGCGTACATGTAAAAATGTTCATGTTGAAGTAATGTTTGACTGAATTTGTTATAAATGTCCTGACAATAAGAAAGTCGAATTCAAATAGATACAATAACATTTTTCCGTACTATAGTAAATATTCTGCACATAAAAGCATATTAAATCCACAATTTCATTTTCAATCACCGTTTTGCATCTGTATCTGACCCTTAAACTATCTAAACGGATAGTGATTCTATTGCTCATCCTGAAAATTTCGAAAACCTTATCATGCACGCTTCTCAGACAACAGCACGCAAGAATTTCTGATCTTAAGGTATTCCATACAAATATATTTGCTTAACATTTGGTAAGCGACAAGAAAATGAGTTTTGCGGGTCATTTTTCGTGTCAACCAGAATGTCTAAGAATTTCCCTTCATGCCATGCTTGAACGAATGAATGCTTCAACGATATTCTAATTTGTGGTGAATACAAGTGTTGAGTGATGAAGAAGGGTTATAGTTGTTGAACGTATGTGGTGGATTTGATTGCAACATGAACCACTTTCACATGGCATGTTATAATGCGCATGTAACGAGTATTTCGTTTTTTTTGTTTGAATATAATTAGGACCGCAAAATATTCCTTGAAATTTCAAATGCAGAACTGGATTGCATTGGAGCAAGATTAAAAGTGAAAGATCGAGCATTAGTGCATGAAATTTGCTATTGATGAGATGAAATATTTATTTTGGATTGAAGCCATTTCGCTTTCCATAATATCTCCCATACATTGAGTTGTTAAGAATTGCTGAGATTGAGAATTGTTTTAAAATGTTTTTGAAAATGGTTTTGATTGTTATGCAGTCCTGATTGGGTAAGAATTTTTTATAGTAATATCGGTGTACATGCATGTAAATCAAAAGTCAAAATAATCCAGAAAAGCATCATAAATTTGTTTGAAATTATGGGTTATAATATAGATATACGAGGGGCAAGTAAAAAATAAGGTTCCCACATTTTTTTCAGGTGTAAGACATTTTTTATTGCAATAAATAAGTATACCATCTGAATGCTTGTACTGTAAACTATTTTTCTACATAGTCAGTCACCAGATTTTTCTACGCATTTTTCCTGACGAGTTATCCACTTCCGAAAACCTGCTTCGAAGAACTCCGCCGCTAGGCCGCCGATGAACTTGGTGACCACTTCCTTTACCTCTTCAACTGTACCGAAGCGTTGTCCACCTAAGTGTTGCTTCAATTTTGGAAACAAGTGGAAGTCGCTGGGAGCCAGATCAGGGCTGTAGGGGGCATAATCAAGCAATTTCCAGCCGAATTTGTCCAATAGGGAGGTGGTCTGTCGAGAGACATGCGGGCGCGCGTTGTCGTGGTGCAGCCTAACGCCCTTGGTGAGTCTTCCTCTCCGGCGATTTTGGATGGCTCTTTTGAGTTTCGTCAACGTCTCGCAGTACTTGTCCGAATTTATTGTGGTCCCTTTAGGCATAAACTCGGTAAGCAAGACGCCTTTTCGGTCCCAAAACACCGTAACCAACACTTTTCCTGCGGATAGCGTCTGCTTAAACTACTTCGGCCTTGGCGATCCGGGATGGCGCCATTGTTTCGACTGTTCTTTTGTTTCCGGAGTGACATAGTGACACCACGTTTCATCTCCCGTAACAATGGAGTCCAAGAATTCTTCGGTATTCTCGGCGCATTGTCGAAGAAACCACTGGGCACACTTGACACGATTGTCTTTGTGGGTTTCTGAAAGCATGTGCGGGACCCACCGCGCACACACCTTGTGATAACCAAGTTTTTCAGTCAAAATGTTGTCGATGGTTTTTTCACAAACCTCAGGAACCTGGTCAGCCAGCTCTCGAAGCGTTACTCTCCGATCCATGAAGAGAAGGCGCTCAATCTTCGCCACGACTTCGTCGGACACCGATGGTCTCCCGCTCCTTTGCTTGTCGTGGACATCTGTGCGTCCTTCGGAGAACTCCCTGCACCATTTGCGGACGTGTTGGATGCTGATTTACACAATACACTTCCCCAAACATATGTTAACATGCATTTGATAAACGCTCCGTAGGATATTACTTCCTTCGATTTAAGAGTTGATTATCTGCTCACCGTCAACCCCATACTTTACATCCTGTCTGATAGTCACATGAGGCTGGCCTCTAGTATAGAACTGTAGGTGGCAGAACTTACCTACCTCGAGCTTAAAGGGAGTATAACGTGGAAACTTGGACAAATATTTCTAGGGAAGACGAAGAGCTATCTTGTAGCTATATTAGCCATGTGGATTATTTAAACTTAGCTCATTAGCGCCACAAATCGGGCAAAATCAAAGAATTTGGTAGAATTACACAACTGGCTACCAAGGAAGAAAGGATTTCTTTAGTTTAAGCAGATAAATCGAATAGGCAACCAATTGAAATCGACCACCCGCGGGTTCAGTTTGGCACTAGAGAAAACCGAGGTGGTCATTCTCACGAAGAAAAGAATTCCCACGGTAATTCCTTCGCGGATCGGAGATGCGACTGTTGAGTCTAAATTTGCAATAAAATATTTGGGACTATTGATCGATTCCAAAAAGTAGCTTTTCGGAACAGATCAGGGCAACGGCAAAAACGGCCGCGATAGGCGTCTCAGCTTTGAGTCGACTAATGTGCAGCATCGGTGGGCCCACACCGAGCAAACGCCGACTTCTCATGAGTGCTGTACAGTCAGTGCTACTGTACGGCTCTGAGGTTTGGGCCGGAGCTCTCAGCAAGGAGCTGTACCGAAAGCGCTTGGCCCAGGTACAGAGACGAGGAGCTTTGCGGGTTGCGTCTGCATACCACACTGTCTCTGAGTCGGCGGTGTTGGTGATCGCAGGAGTGATACCCATCGCCCTCCTTGCTAGAGAACGACGAAGAATTTTGACCGAAAACTGGAGGGGTCAAGATATGCTGTCAACCGAGAAGAGAGGCAGCGCACAATACTCGACCTTCTTCAACTGTAGAAGGTGGAACAGGATGCGGCAGGACTTGTGGGAGGTGATGGGAGAGCTTTCTCCAGACAATCTGGTCGGAGAAATGCTGAAAAGTTTCGATAAATGGACCTGCGTGGCACATTACTCTCGGGCAATACTTATTGCCAAAAAATATACGATAGATAACCTTGGGCGCGGGGTCTAGGGAGGTCTCCTTTCCAGCAGTCCTCCTCCATCCTGCCCCCTGGAGGGAGATTTCTCTAGACTGACGGCACCCTAGGGCGAAGTAAAAAGAGGCCTAGCCCGAAGTAATGTGTCAAACGGTTCCAGGCTAGGATCTCTTGACAGGGGGGGAGGTGTTTAGTGGGTAGTCTGGTAGCATGCGCTGCTAGGAGTCCCACACTCCGGGCGTAAATTGCCTTCACCCCCCAACCCAAAAAAAAAACAACCAATTGAAATCCAAAAACACTCGGGGAGCTAGGGGCTAATGGTAATAACATACAATGCAAAAGTATTATTGCCCTGTGCCTTGGGGATTGCCATTTTGTTCGAACTGAACATTTTGTTTTAAGTCTGAAATAAAAAAAAATCAATGGAAAAGGATGCTGTGGTTGTTCCAATAATGCATAATTCATTCTACAATTTTGGCCATTACGTTAAATGTTGCACTTTTATCTGTAGTGATGCTTTTGAAACCAATATATTCTGGAATACTTCTTCTCTTGAAGTTCAGAGAAAGTGAATTGATTTGAAGTATTCTACGAGGGAGTTAATTTTACTTTGAAGAAAAAATGTGTCTTATAAGGACATGATAGCATAGTAGAGCCTACGATCATTGGCTTAGATGAGACGAGGAATATCACAAAATATTTCGGAAAGATCTGGAATGCAACTGTTAAATCGAAAAGAACCCAGAGAAAATCCCTCGACGTTCAGCAGACTAAACATTAATATCCTTGGACACAAACACTTTTTATTGACACAATCGGATTGAAAATTAGTACCAAACAAATTCTTTACATTTCTCCGGATTACCTGAACTTGATTGAGCTATATAAGATATAAGCTATTAATTTTGGAAACTCTGGAGACTTGCAGTTGAGAAATATCAAATGCCGTTTGGTAAATATCGAATCCAAAGAAATTTTCAGAAATTTATATAAAGATTTTCGCTAAAGTCTCCAAGGACATTTTTCAGGACCATGCTTCAAAGATTCAAGCTGGAGTTCTGAGCTGGTTAGTCTGAAATGTCCATATTCATAGGACTGCCCATCATACCAGCCGATAGAATTCCGTTGAGAAAGGCATTATTTTATTATATAATTTATTCAAATTTAATTATTATGCTAAGTATTTCTTGTGACCAAGATTATGCCCTATCGAGATCTTGGCTGCTCGTTTATGATTCGGTCGTGGAGTGTTTTTTTTTGTTTGTATGACGCCAATGCTATGTTTGAAACAAAATAAATACTCTCACCATATTTTTGCCAAAACTAAGCACAATGATATGTTTGCTTTCGCAAACTACATCTGTTTACGGTCTCATTATAATTCGACCTTTTCGATTCTTTTTGAATAAGTCCTTGGAGCATGACACATTTTGATTTAATGAATTTTGTCATCTTATTGAGAGAAAACATTGACAATATTGGTAATAATCTTATTTCATTCTATTGTTGTTGGTTGTTACATAGTCACTCAACAAGGAGGTAGGTACTGTTACAACCTTGCAAAATATTTAACTATTTAAAAAAATATTTAAATAATTTAAAATATTTATAATTTTAAAATATTTAATAATTTAATTTCCCAAACAACTCAGTATTGCAATAACTTCACCAACAAGTATTAAATTTTTATATTCGGCATAACAAATATGTGAATAATTGGTTAAAATAAAGTTGAAATCAAGGAGTTCATCCAGCGAAATTAGTTAATTTTTTTTTAATTTTGTGAATCGACAAATGCATTATTTTTTTATTGTAAAACTTTATTTAATCATTCGATAAAAATTCACACGAATTTCAAGTCATATTCTTCACTTCACAAAAGATTTATCGAAGGATGTACTTTTAAATTTTTTTGAAATTTCGCATTTATCAATTAATGGCGTTTTAAGTCATTTACCATATACATGCTGGTCCTTACCACTAGACTATTTGACGACATCAACATTTTTCCTCTTGCATCAGTTTCCGATCAGAGTGTGATCGGATTACATCCTCCATCAACAAAACAGCGCACCAACAACGCACAACTGCTGTACTCAACCAATGAATAAATAGAAGGCAAAAAATCCAATTGACTAAGCGATTACATATGTTTTTTGAATTGATACGAAGGTCTCATTACACATCCGTATAAACGAGTAGCTCGCTCTTGTTAAATATTCAAATAAAGCCGGAACGAGCGAATTAGCTACTCAACCACAAAAAATGTTGACAACATATTTATGACAAAGAGGCCTAAAGCCCGACCCAAAGATATTGTCGAATCGGGTCGGGAACGCTGACTTCAAATAAAAAAGGAAACCCCCTCCCGTTGTTGAAAAACAAATGAACATTATGTTGAGTGTTTGATCTTTTCGGCAACCGAACAAACTAAAAGATCGAAAAAAAAACGCGTTTGACAATGTACTCCTTCTGAACTAGTGCGACAGCCAACGTCGACGGTAGATTCGAATATCAAACGACTTGGCCATCAGATACCTCATCACAATGTCACAGATTTTTGAGCATATGTGAATCGGAAACGTAGAATTTTGACGCTTGCCTTCATTTAAGAGGAAATGTCTCGATGTCAAAATCCTTTCGAAACTATGACATGCATGTGCCTCATGAGAATCAGATGCTAATTTGAATGTTTGAAATTTTAGCTCAATGATCCTTTTTACTGTCTAATTAGACGAGCACGTCAAGCCGTAATGGTGAATGTGAAGTTTGCGTTGATAGCTCTCATAAATTCCACCTGATCGTACGAATTGATTACCCCAGCATCGGAAACGAGTGTGGCACTGATTAAAACGGAAATATGATCAACACATGTTTCAAAACCAAGACGAAGATGAAGACAAATTTTAATCAATATTTTCGGCGGTTTTCTTTTTCTCTAAGGGAGGAGAAGTCATGCCTCATAAATAATATGGAATGAGGGGTAGATACAGTAGATTTTTGCCCTTGACATTTGCCGACACAAGAAACATGATTGGGGAAACTATGGAAATAAATTTTTGTTAATTGCCTTAATAATTCAGTGTCTTGCTACGTTGTTTAAGAAAACTTTAAGAAAAGATACTCAAGAGGATGCTATATAGTATTAGCATCAGCAATTAAAATTGTATTTGGATTTTTCGAAGTCACATTTTTGAAGATTTATAAAAATTCATTTTGGCTCGATAACCGTATACACGCGCAAATAATTAATGATACACAGACAAAATTAAAATTATCTCGCTCTCAACCCGATTCCTTTTTTCAACCAATTAAGCATGTATGACACTTGACACTTGGTTTTATCAATATCTATGCTGAGCGTGGGAAACTCATAATTTCACTGCTATCGCAGCAAAACTGACGCCTGCATAGTCATAAATGCAATGAGGCAACTTTGTTGATACGGAGAAATACATAACGATAATTAAATTCGGCGAGGAAATGTCTTTAGTTAGTGTAACTTTGAAAAGTTACCGTTTAGGTGTTCAGTTTGATTAGTTCAATTTAGACTTTGGCAAGGTGCCGTTCACAACCTTCTTAAATTTAAATAAAAAATCAAAAAAAAAAATAAATTCTTCCTCAGGAAAATACAACGAAGTGGATATTGATATTTCACAATTGTATGTGCACCTTGCAACAGGCAAGGCGCGGCTTTCCGTCAACCGTTCATGTTTGAAAGCTTTCATTTTATCTTGGCAAAAATAAAAGTCACATAATAATTAATTGTGCATGGAGAAACAATACTGAAACGAATCGGCACCTTTGTTTGAATCCTGAACATAAATGGTCTCATTCAATATCGTCAACGTCTTAAAGTCGATTTACCAACATTGAAAACTACCTTGAGAGCGACAAGTCCGTCCGTGTGGCTGTCAATCAACGATTTCATGTGAAAATGGTCTTTGTTCATAAAACAGGTAATTAAAAGTAGTGCGTCGTTACAAATTTCCAATGGATATGTGTAGGTTTCAGTTTCATCAGAGTTTGCATGAGGAACAGGCGTGACTGACTGGTAAAATATTGTTGAATATTTTATGCATTTAGATCCAAAGAATTGCAATTGCAGAAAATGACATTTTGCTGTGAACTTTATTCGTATTTTACAAAGCTGTTGACTCATAATACCTTTAACTATGAGCGTATGTTACCTATTTATGTCAGCACATTTGTAGCTTCTCAATAAATGAGTTATGAAAATTGTTCTTCGTTTATTAACCAATCAAAAGTGTTTCGAATTGTGTAAGACCATTTCCTCTTATTTGCAATAGTATATACATCCATTTTATCCTTAATTTCAATTCGATAACTGAGGGGAGTGGTTTATTTTCAAAATTGAGAGCAATCTGAAGGAAATTTACGCAGCTTAAAGCAATTAACAATCTAGATAAGCTAGGCTTAGTTTAATCATTATTTCTTCTCAAGCCTGTTCCTAAGCCGATGTTGTAGATTTCGGTGTTAATTTTATCTGCAAAGTGGAGTTATCAAAACCGTTCAAAAAATTAATAGAAAATCCAGGAGGTTGGCTTTCGTTATATGCATAGCAAATCGCTTGTTTCCTATAGGCTTCGGTAAGCACATACAAAAATTTATTGTGTAGGTATTTATAAATGCATTGTTTGCAGAAGCTTCTAGAAAGCTCCTAGTAACAGGAGAAGAATAAGGGAAAAGGGATAAGCAGGTGACGATGTACAATATGTCAAAATTAAAAAATTGTAACCATTACTTCATAGAATCCACAGAGATATTCCCGCAATCCTTATTCTGTAAAAGAAACTTGTGTATCCCAATGAATTTTCACCAATATTCAATAAATAATAGAATCTGTTTTTGGTACTAATAATAAGCATTATATTTAACGACTAAGGTTCTAACATGAGAACCGGTTTTCACTTTTTATAAGCCCTCCCATGTCTCAAAAAAACTTCTGGCCAAATTTTTGCGTAAACAGTGTTATTATCCTTGTTTTATTCACATGCAGATCAAACTTCAGCTGATTTGTTGAGCAGTTATACAGATAATGGTATCGGAAAATGTCAAAGTATGCATTTTTTGTTTAAATTTAAGGTTAAATATTTTTGTCTAGCAATAATTCAAAGCTGGTCTTAAGTGGATTTAGTTTCTTGCTTTTTCCTTAATGTGATATTGTGAATTTCGTATCCGCACTGACTTTTACAGACTGGG
This sequence comes from Stratiomys singularior, assembly GCA_954870665.1. NCBI lineage: Eukaryota > Metazoa > Arthropoda > Insecta > Diptera > Stratiomyidae > Stratiomys > Stratiomys singularior. Next base: position 8,807,733 of record OX940877.1, read on the forward strand.
AAAACCCAAAAGGATAGCAAAAACTCATTTATGAGCTCACAATAACTCCTCTTACAGGAAACAGAAAATGATGATACCCTACCAAGATGAACATCGAAGCCTTTATTGCTAGAATTCGCTGCAGGATCACCACGTCATTGCCCGTTTGTTGCACTATTTTTCTGATAGTTTTCTTCTGAATCCATGCCGAGCTTTTGTCTTGTTGCACAAGACAAATATCTTGGTGATAATCCTGTGGCCGGTCGAGTCTAGAACCATAGCTCTCAAATGACACTCTTTACGTAGTCACTGATACCGCGCGGTTGAGAAGTAAATTCAGCAGAAGCCGTTTTTTGGAGGTTTCACCGGAGAGATGTGACATCGTTCGGTACTATCATGAACTCAAGCTTAACCAATGTCCCCAGTGCGAGTAAACTCTGGCCTCACTGCAGCTCAATGAAGAAAAAAGAAAACGATTCTCAACGATTGGTTGTCTGACTGGATTTATCTGGATCATCCATCCTGACTGGATCTGTACGGTGAGAATGCCCTAAAAGATTGTGCTATTACATGTTGTTTATTATTGTAACGCTGCTGATGTTCGATTAAAAAATGAAGTTGCACCGGCTTAGTTGAGAACTTCCGTGCCTATCACTTAATTTGCAAGTGATAAATTAAATTTAAAAAGTTTTCTATTTCCTTGCCGATTACCAACTGGTAGAGAAAACATTTGGAAGATGTGTGTCCTAAAGAACCTGCACTTTACTATAAACCTTCAGTTTATAAGAATAAAATAAGTTCGTTATCTGCGATGGCTGTATCGCAAGTACCAGGCTTTGGTAGGAAAATATATTTTTTATAATCTTCTTTCAACTCGATACACTTCAACCAACGTTGTTTTTTACATCAAGCCGTTTGCAGTTTCATTTGCGAACAGATAATAATTGACAGAATAATTGACGGTAAAACCTATTGTTTCGACTGTTTTTTTTTGTCTGACCCATGCTTGCAGTAAATATCTTTTCCATTGAGCTCCAGTATTGACATATTTATATATTTATCATATTTATCATATCCAAAAGAATCGGCTGTAAATCCTGGACGATGTTCATCAAATTTACTTGCACGGCTGTATTTTATTTCTGCTGTCAAATATTGTCCAGTTGACATAGACAAAGGTGTAGAGTTCTCATGAACTCAATCTCACTCCATTTCCAACTAGTTTTTTTCCTATATTAATTTTATTTTTCAAAAATAAAATTATGCCACAAAGCGACTTGCCATGATTAGACATTTGTAGCTGGTAGTGCTAAAATATCAGCAGGACGACCGCTGAACTAGGCCCGATACTCACTATGAAGCGCGTAAATATTTACATTTATTTTATTACATATATTCAGTAGCATTTCATTAAATTAAATGGGGTAGTTGCAATTTCAGGCCATCACATACCATCACTTATTTGTATTAAGAGCGAAAATCTCAAAAGGTCATATTTGAAATAAATCGCTATAACGCTCATAAGAAATTCGCGTTTGGATGCGGTTCATGCTTCATAGAGATTGAATTAGGCTTATGAATTAGATTCTTATCCAAAAATTTAATGCTACTGCGTTAGTTTACAATTTCACAATCAGGATTTGTTGTAAATGATTATGCTTGGTAGCTAATTTTTTGTACTCAAAATTCGAATGGATCGGAACAAGTATTCCAATCCTTGATGGATGCTTATAGTATTAATTTTCACTATTGTCGGTCAGCCAAAACCCTTATATTTCCATCCTACCACTTGAGGTGTTGGGCACATACAGAATTACAATGACTTTTATCATCACTCTTGTAGATGTGCAAACGCTTTGAAAAGAAACCAACTAACCAGTTCTCGACTCAGTCTCCGCATTCCAACATGATAGTGCCTTTTAAAACATTATAAAAGTTTTTCTTTGAGTCAGAAATACACTTGAAAAAATTTTGAAGAAATAGCAGTCCTTCATAACTTTCTTCAAATGCTTACTTTCTTTCAGCAATGATCTGCTTTGAATTGTTTTTGGCTTCAGTGGTATTTCGAGCTTATGGCTGAAATGAAAACAATTTCGACTCTTGTTTAAGGTTTCCGTATCGCAACATTGTAGACTATTATTTCAACTATGAATTAGCAATGGGGATCCTTTAAACAAAGTGGCCAAATAATAGCTTAAGAGTAACACTAATGTATTCAATTTTAGCATATCGTTTCATGCAATCTTGAGTCAAAACACTTGACAAAATATGAATGCCTGCAGATGATCTCAATAATAAATAAGTTAAATCAAATCTGAAGTATTTTGTCGCGGTTGACTTCTTAACTTCAATGGAGCAGCGTATTCCGGCTAGTTGCCTTCAATGTACTATTTAGCAGTTAATAGAACCTATCCGGCTGTTTTATGACGTTTGTATGAAGCGATGTAAACTGCAAATACTACAAACTACGCACAGAATTATAAGAAAATAAACAATTCATTAAGTTCAATAATATTCCAGATAAACAGCGATGAATTTGTTAATGAGTGGAACTGTTTTCACCTTGTAACCCCAAAAGCTAACGTAGCAACTAGAGGAGTCCTATCAATAAGTTGAACTGTATGATATTTGCTATGATTACGTTTCACTTTCCAAAAAATCAGAACCTTATATAGACTTTTAAATTAATATAAATAGCAAGTATGAGTATCTGTTAGAAATGCGCCGGACTTTTCGTGGACGCAGAACCAAGATGCGAACCAAGTTTAAAATTGCCTAAACAGAGGAAAGAGACTGCTGACTACGATGTTCGGGTGTAAGCGCATTGAAAATTGTTAAGTAAACCAATGGACATTAAAAATACATACCTAATAATCGAGTTAATGCCTCAAGTCGTGTGTTCATGTTATCTTCATTTATTGAGAAGAATTCTTTCTCAAATTCTCAAATCTTTTCGTGCTCCCAATATGACTTTAAGCCGCAACTTCTAATTAGTTTTGTTCGAAAAACAGGTTTGAAAGAAGATCCGCTACATTGAAATGCTACTAATGAACAAAATAACAATGTAGTCAATTTTTACCCACCCAGTTACAGGGCATTCCAACAATAATCGCCATATTTCATTACCAAAAATTATCCGATTTTGACCCACCTATCGATTGATACAGTACAACGGCATATCATAAATATGGCAGCGATCTTTCACAGATAGCGTTCACCAGATCTATTAGTACGCCTACTTCCACCGCTACCTAACATGATACAACCGACCGTATTCGTGTCTGAAGAGGCTCCGCCTTTGATCTCCCATCACGTCGTTCGAGCAAGAGTCAAGCCCGACGGCGGGACTGCCTACAACGATGCCGTGCGAACACAATAAACACTCCCCTTCGAATCCATTCATTTCGCTGGGTGGTTTAGCTGTTCACGCTTTTCGATGGGGATACACGCGATCTGTGGTTTTGTATGTGATTTGCCGCCTTGCGGTCGTACATGTACGATTGAAATGAGATTTTTGGGTCCGAATTGAATGCGGGGAGCAGTCTACACACATGGACATCTCGTTCGTCACACATGTCGTATCTGGCAAGCGCTAGTGCGGTTGGAGCACGATCGCTTTTGTCTTACTATTTGTTAAGATTAATTTTTTTTTGTGTGAGGCTGAGATTCTTCCTCGTCCCATTCCACTGCTTGTTGGCTGTGCTGCTTCCTAGTGTATTTACTTTTTTTGTCGTCGCCCTGTCGCAAGAGTTTCATCAAAGCGATCCCCGCTCGGCTGTGGATCGGTTCCGCGCCGGATGATCATGTCTGATGCTGATGCATTTCACCGATCATGACGATGGGTTTTGCCTCGCTTCGGATAAGTTGAAATAGCAAACGGTTGACCTATGAGCGTTTAGTGTTAAGTAGCATTCATATGCGTTCACACATGACGAAGAGGTAGAGGACCCAGAAAGGTGTGTAGGCATTCATTCATCCAGTGGGAGAGAAGTGAGCAATCTTACGAGCGATTGAATAAGTCATGCTGTGCCGTGGATCCATGACCAATGTTCGGCGTGTGATCATGTCTGGTGAAAATTGAAATTATAGTGAATGGAAAACTTTTCAACGTTAGTTCGCGCGGCGAATTTGTACAAAAATGCTCTAAATTCCCGATAATTGCGATCGTCGAACTGTGATGGGCTTATTCATGTATTGTTTTTTCGATTATTTACGAGCAACTTTTGTGCGGTCAAGGGATCACAAAGCTGGTGTTGATAAAAAATCTATTGTGAAAATTATTTTTTGAACAGTAACAATTGTATATTTTTAATGGACGCTTTATTGCTTTGAAGTGAAAATTCATTCTATAGTAAAGAGTTGGAAAGAATCGAAGGGTTATCTGGTAGTGACACAGTTATTTGATAAGAGGGTGGTAAAATTGTTTTTCGGCAACCTCCTTCACTTTTTAGATAGTTGCAAGTGTAAAGTTTAGTGTTCTTTCAAACGTGATAAATCCTTAAGATTAAGCGCAATCATTGATATCCTAACTGAAATAATGGCGGCCGGTGGCTACAAGGGATTACCGTCGGATATGGATGCAGGTTAGTTCGCGTCTGTTATTATGTAATGAAGGGTTCCAAATCTTTCCATATTCATATCTATTTCTAATTCCGAACCTCAAAACAGGTGTTCTGATATTTTAAATTATTTGAAGTAAATGAAATCGATGACTGGGCAAAGCGAATAAAGTGGAGAAACAATGCTGGTTTGATGTTTCAAAGGTTCTTCTCTATACAAAAAATTTTCTTGTAGTTCATTAATCGTCTGTGGTAGCGCATTCATCAAGAAAGTGTGAGTGAGTTATATATGGAATGAAAACTACCTACTAAGCACACACGAGCGTGATGATGAGGACCATATATTCAACTCTAGTTGCTTCAAAGCATAGAATTTACACACTACTCGCATCAACTATTCCCAATTACTCTCCCCTAATCTTACATTTCGCTTTTTCTTCAAGGAAACATTTGCTAGATGCCTATGAAAGCATTACCACTATCCACCATTACCACATTACTATCATCACCAGTAAACAATAGTTTTTATACTTAACAAGCTTTTTTCAATACAATTTAAATAAGTTGAAAAGTTGTTAAAAAAAATTAAAACTATTAAAATTATTCGAAACTAAATTTTTCATTTCTTTTAAATATAAGCAGGTTTTCATTCTAGTGTATAAAAAATATAGATGATTGTTGACAAGATTCCTACTTTGTTCATTTCTACATAATAGAAAATAGTGTCAGAAAATGAGGCTATGATTTGTTATACATTTCCTTAAATATCATTGAGAAATCTAGCATACAACTGAGCAATACCAACCGCCTTTCGAATCTACTTCTGAATGTTCGTACTCTACTGTAACCTATACAGGGTAAATGATTTTTCCTTGCGATCAAATGCAAATTACTTGTTCCTGATAACTTGGCAGAGATTTGTGTTGAATTATTCAAAACATTATTTTTCAAATGTGTCCTCCATTTTGTAGACAATTTTTATTCAACCTCTCACTATGGAGGTTGACCGATAACGTTCATTATTTTCATGGCTGCGAAGATAGGATGAAGTCTACATCCGGAATCGTGAAACATCTTGCTTTCATCTTTGTTTGCTTTATTAATCAATTAGTAGAATGACAATTTTAGCTATTTCTTGGCCTCTAACTATCTTGATCCTTTGATTTTCGATTTGAACTCACAGAGTAACAATAAATTCGTTTACGGCTTCTATGCGTTTCATAGTATTATATATGAAACATATTGACAAATTTGACACAAGGATAGCTCAATAAGACTTTGTCGATAAAAAAACAAGTATTGGCAAGAATTGATCGCAGGAAAATCAAGGACTTTTTCATTCACATGGCTCGGTTTCTTTTATTTGTTGGTCATCACAACGATTTTCTGCTCTTTGCCGGTCTCATTTTGTTTCCACTCTAGATGCATAGAATGTTCTTTATCTATAATACAGTACAGTATAGAGTTTCATCCGTGCTTTTATATATTCATATTATGCAAGACTATTGGCTTTTGGACAATGGGGGGGAAGTCTCTTAACATGTCAACATGCTCAGGTGAATTTCAGACATTTCGTACAAATGTTATTGAATGAATTTTAGACATTTCGTATCTTTTATGATACATTCTCTTGTTTTAATCAAACGATAAAATATTCGTTGTTCGCAAGCTGCGTCTTGTTTGTACCCTTTTTATGCTTGTTTGGTAGCATTTCGGCTTAATTTAGAATGTAATAAATTCATCAGTACTGCTGCATACGTTTATGAAGTTTGTATCCGTGGTTAAAAAGTACTCTACCTCATTTTATGGTATTAATACGTAAAATAAAATCCTTTGTACGTAGAGAACGTAAAGTTGATATTTTTTTTAAGTATTATTTGAGGGAGGTGGTCTCTGTAGCTCTGCTAGAGCCTATGCTCTGTGATGCTTGTATTGCTATAGAAATAAACTGCCAAGAATATCGTCTAGCATAATCAAGTTTGCAGAAACTTCATCTGCGTAGTAATTTTTTTTTTAAAATTACACTGAAACGTTATGTACGTATGTTGTAAATGCTGGAAAATTTCTAACACGTGTTCTAGTTTATCAAATATATAAAATATAATGGCGGAATAAATACAACTGCACCAATACTTAAATTAGTGCAAAAGTTGTACAGCTGAGTCGTGTACTTTAGCTTAATACTGATCAAAGATTTTTGAGTTTGGAGACTAGAGGGACCGCTTTCAGTGATTTTAAAGTGAGACCTGAATGGGATTCCAGTTCTCTGTCTGTTTTAAAACCATTCGAAACTAATTCCACGTTTTCATTTTAAACATAAACGCTATTTTGATTAAGTGTATCCCATTTTACTTAAATTATATTCAAAGGTCATTGGGACGAATGATTGGGAAGAGATGACAGATAGTGCAAAAACTGCAAAAAATAGTACCAATATGTTAATAAGCTTTGGAAAATAATTGGTAACATCCTTTGGTCTACTAACTAAGGTCCGAAAAAAACAAGTAAAAATTTAACATACTCGACTTTTATTTCTACAGGATATTATTATATTATTATTATTGTACTGGGGTCCACTTGCTGGAAACTAGCATAGGCCAGAACTCGGCCCTTAGCTCCCCATGTGTAGTACTATTGTTTACAGATGGTCCATCTTGTCGTCCTACAGAAGCCAAGGAGTTCCCGCAGCTCTTTGGTCGCCAAGTGTTTCAATTCTGTTGCGCCAGTACACCTCAGCCAAGTAAGGCGTTTGTTGGCCAGACTCGGGCAATCTAGGAGGAAGTGTTCTGTACTTTCTTCCTATTCGCCGCAAGCTCGGCAGGTGTCATCCGTTTGGATTTCTATTCGTTTGGCGTGTTGACCTAGAAGATTATGGCCCGTTAATACTGCCATCAATGTTCTAACGCCATTTCGGTTTTTCCCGAGGAGTTGTTTTGTCCTCATTTGATTAGGGTGAGGCCAATGAGCTCGGCTTATCCTGCAGTCGTTCCTGTCATTCCAAGCCTTATCTGTCTCTTTCCAGAGGATTTCGTCTAGTTCCCTTTTTACCGTTGCTAGTGGCAATTGTGTCTATTCTAGTGGCGTTTTGATCGGCTGATCCAGCTCTCGCTAGCTCATCCGCTCTTTCGTTTCCCTCTACACCGCTGTGTCCAGGGACCCATGTTAGTTTCACATTTACTCGGGTTGTTGCGGCTTTGAGAGCCTGCCTACAATCCTGCACCAGTTGTGAAACTACGCGGTTAGAGGCAAGCGCCTGCAGTGCCGACTTACTGTCCGAGAGTATTTGTATACTTCCATTAAGGTTGTTTGTTGCCACTTCTATAGCCGCTTTTATTGCAAACACTTCCGACTGGAAAAAAGTGGTGTGGCTCTCCAGTTTATAACTTCGGTTGAGTTGCGGGTGATCTGGGAAAAAGATTTCGGCGCCGCTTCCTTCATCCGTTTTGGAACCATCGGTGTAGATCATGATCTCACTTCCAGATGTGAAACCCTGCACCGTTTTCCTCGCTTCTCTGGTCGAAATGCTGATATTGTATGGAATTGTTGTGTCCACTATCGGTTGAATTCTATCGAGCTCCCTTTTAGTTGACGGGGCCATTCTCTCCATTTTTTTTCAAAATGCATACGTGCCCCGTTTGAGTTTGGTTAGATAACCCATATGAGGATTTTAATCTGATGCTCACAAGTGATGCCTCTCTGAAGATGAATTTGTCGAGTGGCATGAGATTAAGCATTATCTCCATTGCAACAGTTGGCGTAGTCCTAATGGCACCTGTGATGTCAAGGCAGGCCTTTCGCTGGATCTTCTCTAGCTCTTTTGCAATGGTTTTCTTTTGTGGTGCCTGCCATCAAACCAATGCCCCGTAAGTGGTTATAGGCCTCACTACTGTTGTGTAGATCCAGTGGGCAATTTTGGGTTTTATTCCCCAGGTTTTCCTCACTAGTCTTTTCATTGTGAAGAGCGCTGCTGTAGCTCTCCGTCTGACTACTCCTATGTGTGGAGTCCAAGTTAGTTTGCTATCCAAGGTTACTCTTAAGTATTTCATCTTGTTTACTAAACTGATATGTTTTCCGTCAATGGTCGGGGGTGTAAATGTCTCCGGATTACGGCGCTTTGTGTAAAGCATAAGCTCCGTTTTGTCGGCATTGATGCGCAGTCCGTTTAGCTTCGCCCACACAAAAAGATGTGAGAGTGCCGTCTGCGTCAATTCCGACATGGTTTCCGGGAACTTTCCACTTATCAGTATAACAATATCGTCAGCGTACGCTATCGTTTTAAAACCCTCCCCGTTGAGGTCTTCCACTATTTGGTTAACTGTGGGTACCCAAGCAAGTGGTGATACTATGCCGCCTTGTGGCGTACCCCTGTTTGTCCATTTATTCAAGGTTACGCCGTTTCCTTCGGCTGTAATCTTCCTTTTAGCTAGTAGTTCCGTCATCCATTTAGTAAGATATGGGTCTATTGCATATCTTTGCTTTGCTGCTACTATGCTCTGAGTTGAAGTCTCACATTGTTGAAGGCTCCCTCGATATCAATGAAGGCCGCCAAGGTGTAATCTTTGATGGCAAGGTTCCTCTCTATTCTGCTTACGAATTCGTGTAGTGCCGTCTCTGTTGAACGCCCTGGGAGGTATGCGTGTTGGTTGGGGCAAAGCCATCCACCAGGCGTTCCAGGGTTTTCAACATGAAAGACGTTAAGCTGATAGGTCAGTAATCCGTTGCTTTGTAGTGGCTAGCTTTTGCCGGCTTGGGTATGAAAACTACTTTTGCTTCTCTCTAGTCCAGAGGAATATAGCCTTTGGATATGGAGGCTCTATATATTTTCACCAAAATCCGTATTATTGTGATATCCGCTTTCATGAGCATGATCGGATACACTTTGTCGGTTCCTGGTGATTTGTAAGGTTCGAAGGTATTAATGGCCCAAAGGACCTTTTCTTCGCTTACCATTTCTTTTAGGGGGGGGGGGGTACGGTAAGGAGTCATGTTTTTTAATTGTTCTGTGTCCTGATCCGTTGAGCCCGGAAAGTGTTGGTTTAGTAGGAGCTTCAGACGTTCTATGCTATTTGTTGTCCACGATCCGTCCTCCTTTTGGAGCATCGTGTCCACATGTGGTTCTCTTTTCAGAGCCCTGTTTAGCCTAGAGTCTCGTTTCAATATTGCTGCAAAAGAGATTCCAGGATTTCCTTTTCTTCTTACAGTTTCCTCTCTTCTTACAGCTGTTTTAAAAATTTTCAGATTTTGCTTATAGTCCTCCCAATCCGTATCTCGGTTTGTGAGGCGAGCTATTCTGAATAAACTTTGAGTGTTTTTTCTGATCTCTTCCAGTTCTTTGTTCCACCAGCTTACCTTTTTTTGTTTGACGGTAGTGGTTGGTTCTACACGATAACTTTAAATGACACTGCCACAAAGCCTTGAAAATGCCATCAAGAAATAAGGGTTTGTTTCGATACACCCTCGCTAGAATAAATCTTTAAATGTTGGGCAAATCAATCTACAATAATGCGATGCCAATAAACTCTCAAGGATGAGTCGGATTAGTCCGTTCCATTCCTCCCTCTTACTCAAATTTGTGTAATTAAATTCAAAATATTGATTTCATTAATTATAATTAAGGTAATTTAATTGAAACTTATCTTTTACATATTCCTCTGTTACATGGATACCTTAGTAAGTAAAAGCTAATAACTCAGCCAAAGTTTGTTTCATTTCTATAAATACTCATTTTTTGAATGTTTTTCGCATTTTGATTGCATTAACTAGTAAACATGCTACAAATCAAGGCCTTTTTGACCGCTAGCGTTGATTGTTTAAATGGCTTTGAGGTAAGGTTAACAGTAAATACCAAAATCGTGATTCCTTATTTATGTCTGCCAAGTCATTCAAATCCTTCTACCCTAGAAACCTTCTATCTTAATCATGCATACTTTAGTCTACTGTATTACTTTTTTTCTCTCTGTCTTGATACATATTTCTAGCATAGCAAAACTGTGAAACCACTAGGAAAAAAATACAGATCTTACGATATCCAACTAAAATAAATAGAATTTAATTTGTATTGGTAAATTTTCCTCATTATTTCGTTCAACAAGAGTGGAATCCTCAAAACGCAAAACAAACATAATCTACTATTGCTTGTTCTATCTCTTTCTACCAGAAGTCGCCCCGTAGTGTTCTTGCTACTTTGTTTTCACGCTATGTTTCCAATCTGTCGATCTTTTGATCCTACGTATGAATTCACGCAGTAGCAATATGTTTTCAAATCCTTTACATTTCACTGTAAGATATTTTAAAATTTGATTCAAGGAGAACCTAATGAAGAATATGTAGACGTACCTCATATGTTGTATTCCAACACAATATGCATATAGCATATGATTTCATTTATTATTTAATTAGTAAATTGTATACTATGAATAAATTAAATACCTCTACATATTTCTAATCTTTGATATGGATATTTAAAGGAAGTTTATTTTACTATTTTCGACTAATGTTAATCATTTTTATTTAGTACTATTTATCTTTCGTAGGCTTTAATCTTCTAAGTTTTCGATTTGATGGACTGGAGCATTCTTCCTTGTTTGGAGTATGAGATAATTTCACGTTACGATATTTGCAAAACGAAAACTTTTATTTTGTAGACTATTCTATTGAATATCTTGTTCAAAGTCTACATTAACACATCACAATTTACTTTAGCAATAATTTTAAAAACAAGTTAAACTGAAGGTTTAATTAAAAATTATTAAAAAAATAAATACTCAGGGATTAAAATCATATTTGTTAGATACCGTAGTATCCGTTTGACCAAACAACACACGAAGGATGGCGCACAGTCGAAAGGCGTGTGTGTAGGCACAAACCAAGAAGGGTATGACATGACAAAATTGTTCGGGGACAAACATATAATTTTTATTTATGAAGAAATTTTAACGGACTCCATATATATGGCATATATGTTGTCCTTAAACTCACATAGCCTAGTAATGTTGGGTTGCTTAAAGCTTTCCAAAGGAAGCGTATATGGCAAGTTCTATCACCACGAGATTAATTTGACATTACTTGGTTACCGGATAGTATATGATTCCAAAACTGGAAACGATTCGTCCGGACTGTGAATAATTGTGGCGAGATGTCGCCAAGAATCACCCTATTTTACAATCCCATATAATCTATTCATTGCCGATATTCTCATGCTGATCTCAAACATAAAAATACGCAACTTGTCTTATGATATGGGATATTTTCTGTGCGGCAAAATTCAAAATTCGTGTTCTAGAATTGCAGTACGTAGTCAATATCTAATCGGAATATTTTCGTAAAAGACTTAAAGTCGTAAAAGTCGCAAGTTTGACTATGCCTTGATTAGTCCTAAGCTCAGAGTCACGTTAGACAGGAGATGTGAGATCTCGTACTTTGATACTGGTATGCATGGAACCCATCTTTTCCTGATGCTGTTAGGGACAAAACAACTCTTATGCACCACTAGCCATAACGATACTCCTGGTAGGGCCAAAACACAATGAGTTCTTCCAACCTTTCGAATGGATCTTAAACAAGCTACACGTGGCACATGAATACAATTTCAGGATTGTTTTTTGCGGAACGAGTCGCATGGACACTCCTGGTAGAATCTATCTAGCACGGGCTCTATTCTTCGAAGTAATATCCTAGTTCTACTCTTTCCGCTAAATGTCTAAGGACCGCGGAACGCCAACATCCGTCAGGTTGAAATGAAAACTGAAATTTTAACTTAAACTCAGTGTTAGGGAGTTTCTTTCAACCAAACTTGCCAGGTTGTACGGTAAGCTCAGATGAAATGCAGGCCCTTATCAAATCAAGGAAGAAGTGACAAATAGTAATCTGTTCATAATGAATGCAGCATTTAAAAACGAATCGTTAAGACCGTAGGACTAACTTTTGACGGTAACCTTACATGAACAATCTATATTTACTACAAACCAGGACAGTGCCATCGTTTGCCACCATCATTATATCCTATCCGTATAATTAACAAGCATTGTGATGAAAAAAGATGCCTAATATACAAAGATATGATGTAACCAACCATTTAGTGTGATTCCTCCGCATCGTATCGAGTGATACTGTCCAACAAAGAAGTTCTAATACTCGCAAAATAGTACGGTCAGGAAAATCTTGAGCAAATATTGGAATCCTAGAATTTACATATTTGTAAAGCCTCTAAACATTGCAATAATTGATAAGAACATACACGGCAAAGTCCTCAAACTTTTGACAAGATAGACAGTAAAGAAAGGAACTGAATGGAGGCATGTTTCGGTGTTCTGGAAGCGGGAAGTAGTTAGACGAAAGATCAACCGTGGAAACGAAGAAACGGAGAGGATATTTGTAACGATTATGGAGAGGACAGTCTCTGCATTCCAATTCATCCCCTGAAATACTGCGTCCAGGATAACTCCAGACGGCCGATACGTTATAACTTTAAACATGAGTGAACTCAATGAACATTTGAATCCTACGAATTAATCTCAATCGCACAATAACAGGAAGTCATTTTTCTATTGGTAGCAAAAAAAGTAAACAAACAAATTTTTCACGCTTCTCGAATTGATTTTATAAATTAACAGATTCAACCAAATTTCCATTCACAGGTCAACGATGTTGACTTAGGCTTGTCAAAAAAATTTATGACATGAATTTTTATTTAACATTAACGCTATCTGTCATGAATATCCAAAATATTTATATTTATATATTATTTAGACTTTCAAGTCTATCATCAGTCCCTCACCTTAAGCGTTAAACTCTAATTGTACCTATGATGACTGTACTATATGTCTTTCCTTTCTCAGCCCAAATTCATTTCAAATAAAGAAAGAAATAGCGCAACGAAATATATAACTTAACTTATTGCATTGCCAAACAAACGAATGCTATGATACAATGAAATAAATAAATAGCTGAAAATTATGTGAAACAAATCCAGAACCACGAATTCAAAATAGAGATTCAGATCAAGAAAGGAACCAAGAAACAGCAAACAGTGACACTGTTGGCGAGGGGAATTCACTATTAATTCTGTTGCTTCAAAGTGAAAATCTTTGGATGTGATGAAAATGAATCTACTGGCATTTTTACGAAATTCAAAGATTCTCAGTTTGAAGCAACAGAATTAACAATGGATTCCCCTTAACAACAGTGTTACTGTTTGCTGTTTTTTGCAACGGAATGAACTCACTCAAAAGCAATTAGATACAGCAGTAAAATCAATCAGAAAGAAAGATGAAATAAGTAAGGAAACATCTTAAATGAGAATATAAAATGAACGCTTTCGTTTATATGCCTTTTTGGGATCAAATTGTTCACTATCTACGATTTCAAAACTCTCCGGTTGTATTTCAAAGCGAATTTTTAAAGGTCCTTGTTGACCATCAACGCATTGTATTAGCTTATTGGAAAATATCATTAAATTTGTCCATTTTTGGTAATGCCATAGTGAGTTCCACTTAAATTCATCAACGGTATGTACGGGAATGACACAGATTGAATTCAAAAAAGACGTTAGGAGGTGAAATACCTTGAAATGAATTACACCCATAGACTTCTTCTATAGGTGTCACTATTTTTCTATTTCATCCACATTCTTCACTATTCATTCACAGCTGATTGTAGCTCCCAGAGTTGATTAGATTCCACATTTGATTAAGTTGATCGCAATGAGTTCTTAAATACAAAAATAACTATTTTTTAATCATTATGTCTCCAGTTGATAAGGAACAAAACTTTGATTTGGTAACATATTTGATAGAAACTCTTTTTTCTACATTTGTACTTAGGAAGTGATGAAATTAAGTTTTGAAATACGTTAATAATTAGAATTTTTGTACTTCATTAAGAAGTTCCAAAGGGGTCTTTGTAATGAATTTTTCACTTTAATATAATCGGTTTGGAACGTTTAATATCCCAAGACGAAAAATCTTCCTCGAATATCACAGAAAGGAAAGAAAAGGCGAGCAATAAATCTGTACAAGCAAATAATTAACAAAGATGTCAAATTTCATCGCCCTCCATTCTTGTTTCTCACTAAACAGTGGTAGTAATGTGGACTAGTCTACTCTTCAAATTATGATGCTCCAGTTAATTGCATGTGCCTACAATAGTGTTGTCCTGATAGTGTTTTAACAGCTTGATTGAATTAGGAAAACTGGACAACGATAATAAACAGTAGGAAGTGGATTCCAAAAGCTGATCCAGTTGATCTTTCGTTATTGGGGCGCAATTTTTCATTTTGTTCACTTTGATTTTTAAGCTACTTTACTGTTGACTAGGCATCCTGGTTTTATACATATAATTAGTTGGCTTCTAAAACGTCACGGGTTTTTCTCTACACCTTAGTAGAATGAGTCCATTTTCAGCGGCATCAGGTAGGGATCTGTATGTAATGAGTAAAAATCGCTCCGCATATGAGCGAACCTAAGCCTTCTTCGAATGGTATCAGATGAACGTCACATCGGAAATCATCAACATTGTTATTATTCTCTGGAATATTTTCACTATAACAAGAGCTGGTTCGCTATAATTCCTGCCTATGTGACGCTTTGAAACAATGGAGCTCATCAATTTGCATTTAGTACTAATCCAAAGATTTTTCATAGACATAATTCCACTATCTCGCTTGGCAAGTGTTTTTTTATGGGTAGGGAGGGGAAGGACTACCGACTAAACACCTCCCCTGTCAACAGGAGCGCCTAGCCTGGAATAGTTTGACACATTACTTCGGGCTAGGCCTCCCAATTTTACGTCTTTTGGCGCCTTCGGGTTACAGGGGTTCCTTATCCAGCGGGGAGGGAACGAGGAGAAAGATTGCTAGAGAATGAAACCCTCCATCCTCGACGCCTCCAGCCGATCAAGTATGCCTTTTTTTATTACTAGAATTGGGCGAGCGTAATGTGCCACTTGATTCCATTTGTCAACTGATTTCAGCATCTCTTTGGTTAGTTTATCTGGATGGAGCTCTCCCACTTTTTCGGCATGATCACCCATCTTTTTAGTTTGTCCCATCTTCTGCGTGAAAAGAAAGTATGACACGAGTCTTCTATGTTGCCTATTTTCAAATGAAAGTTTGTAATCAAATTAGATTATGAGCCTTAAACAAATTTGATGCTTAAAAAATTTGTTTATGGCTCAATATTTAATTTATTTGAAAGTATTTAAAGTTTACTTAAATGGAGCAAAGGAATGCGCGAAAATTTTGATATGGGTAGCCGATGCTTTGCTGAGAGTCTACCGATCATTTAATTGAATGTTAATGTATAATGAAATTTTCAAAACATAACAAGAAAAACAAATACAAAAAGCGTACCAAAGTTAACAATTAGTTTTACACACAGTATCTCAGTCTGTTCAACTTACCGATTTTCATAACTACCCTCTTTAAAAACGCGAGGATATGAGTCTGATGAAGATCCAGCTGACTTCGTTGGTAAGAATTTTGAAATTCAAGATGATTCTCTCCGCAAAAAATGTGATAAATATGAGTTAAACAATTTGGTGTGAGGGAGGGGGAAATTTACTAGAAGAGCAAAGTTAGATAGATAGAAATAGAAGTTTTACGAACTAGAGAAAGTTGATACTGGGATTGGCTATTGTCAAAACTTACATGGTTCCGTAGAAAAATTTGAATTTTGAATATAAAAGGCTACGGAATAGCGATTGTTCATACTGAAGTTGTCCACTTCCCTCTTGGCAAGCAACGAGACTATACAAAGTATCTCTGATTTCGGAACATGTAGAATGGTAGACACCAGCTATCGTAGATCAAAAAAGAAATTATATTTCCTCCTTTTTATAGGAATTTGTTTAATCTTTAACTTGCTTTACTTATAGGAATTTGTTTGTTTAAAGTTTTATTTCGGATTATCCTAGTCTTTTATTTAAAGAGATAAAGACTGGAATCCCTGATAGGCCACAGATTTGGCAATTTCTAATAGATAATCGTTTCATACGAACAATGCTAACATCAGAAATTCAAAAAAGGCTTGGGTGGCATCCCTAAAGCCTTCTTAAAGAAGTTCTCTTTCTTCCTCCTTCTTCTTCAAAATCGTCGAAGATCGCTTTTAAAGATTGAAATTGTTAAGTTCTAACATAGTTTGGGTTGCATTTTCTACATATCCACCTAGTTAGCTATTCAGAACATTTTCGACTCTACGGTTTGTTTAATAGTCTTTGAACATATTTTATCGAATTCTTATTGAAAAAAAAGATCTCTCTATACCTGGATAACGAAATTTGTCCTCAACAGCACAACTCGAAAACCTCTCTTTACTGAATCTACTATACAAGCTCTCTTCTGCATCTCAAATTATAGCTACACCCAGGAGTTTTTGCCCTTAGTGTTTTACTAGGCGTACTTTTCTTGTTCTTAGATATTTACCAAAAATGTCAACTTTGCCTCGATTACCCTTTAACCCTCATTATTTCTATTGTATTGTACCGCCAAATGTATTGTAATGTTTTCCAGATTTAAATTTTTTGGTATTCTAGAGTTATTAAGTAAACCAAATGTCCCAACCTCTTGGGTTCGAACATTATTAAAACTAGTACACATCAGAATTATACTTATTTCATCATTAAAATCATTCTACAGTGCATTCAATATCTGATCGTAGTTCCTATAGTTGTTGTCCTGTGGTTTGAAAAAATATTCTCATCAAGAACACAAGTCATATGATCATCATCGGTTGATATTGTTTGTCGGCATGTCTCATCCACATTTCATATACGGCTTAATACATCAGTTAAAACTTTGTATGACATTGAATGAAAACAAGCAATTTAACGCCAAGCTGAAAATCGATGAAGCTCGACATCATAATGATGAATAACAATTCTGCGTATGGTTTGTTATATTTCCGCGCATACATTTGTGTTTTTTTTTTTCTTAACTAGAAATATTATTCAAATGAGATTAGAATTAGAAAAAGCGAGAGGCTGACAAGTAAATAACTAATATCAATAGTTTATTAAAATATTTAAGCTTCAACCTCCTAATAGAATGTACCTTAGCTCGTTTGGACTGATTCAGTATTTGTATTTAATTATTTGGACTTTGGTCTAACGTGAAAGACTATTAAAATTCAAACACCAATCATATAAAGAATAATTACCTTTTACCAATAGAGTACCAAAAGAGTCCGAAGGTTCGCTATACGACTGAGACCCTTTTAGTCCACTTTAAAAACAAATCAAAATTCAAAAACAAAACCTTGTCAGTTACAAATGCTGGGATGTAAGTTTTTCTTTCAGTGGTATTACAATGAGGCTATGTAGCACTTTTCTAACATGAATATTTGTAATGCTCCACCTATATCTTCCTATTGAAATTCCTTCAAAATAAGCTATTTACGATTTTATCATACTAAATTTCCACTGTTTCGGCAAAAAAATTCAAGTGAACGGTTGACCTACCGTATTCACATTTTCAAAAAACGTTCATCATTTATCGCGCAAAAATCCACTACCGGTTACATACAATATAAGACAGTATCAATGATCACTTCGATTTCAGAGCAAATTAGACATAAAATTCGTCTTGAGAACATGAACAAAAAACGACTTCACAATTTCTTGCAACAATGAATAATATGATTCAAATAAATTGGCAGATGATTACAATACGTTCAAAAAGTTTCCCTCAACCATCAACATATGTATATATTTGTTATCATGACCCGTTAAACATTATCAAGACCCTGTAACGATAACTCTTCTGAACTTGGTTTAAAGCTAACTCTCTTTCCCTCTCTCGCATTTCGAATTGCTACTACAGATTTTTAAATCGTTTTATTGATTTACACATTTCAAACTAAAGTACGATTTGATTTCATCGCGATCTTATTGCCTTTTCTTAAGAACTGTTCCCATTCGAACATCCCATACGCAAGAAATGAAAACGACACGAAAAGACAAAAAAAAGTACAACACTCGGCGCTGATTATGTATGACTGAGCTTTAATTGCGTTATTATCATGCGCCTAATACATTATAAATTGAATTTTAATTAAAGTGTAATGAATCTATGGCATTAAGACGACCGGGGTTTGGCGTAGATCTTTGGAAATATTGTAAGTCGCTTCAACTGATTGCGGACAGATCATAGTGTAGGTGAGTTTGATTAAGTTTCGGCTATCCAAGCCGAGGAATCTTTGCTTAGCAGGCAGAAGGATTCATGGAAAATAAAGCCTTGAACAACTTCATAAAAATTATGACGAGAAATTTTTTTGGAACTTGTGTAAATATTGAAATTTACCTTTTATATACGAGCAGTCTGAAGTACGGGGTGTCGATATAGCCACACTTGGGCGTCGGTCTCTCATATAAACCACACAGTTCTGGTCAAAATCTAGGCAGCATCCTCCAATTGTAAAATCTTCAAGATTTTAGGAAAAATGCTCCAGTCAATGATAGTCAATCAAGTTTGACCAACGCTTTTGAACTTTATAAATTCCTTTCGCATTGATCTTTGTCCTTATCTGCAATAACTTTCCTAGTTCTTCACAATAACCTGCACAGGATTGTTTCGAAATGGACTCGCAGTAAAAACAATTCATAATGAAAACTTAATTTTCAATACTATCCACAGCTATTCCGAAAAATGTCCTCTCATGTCTTCATTTCTTCTTCGTTCGGCTTTCTTTCTTTCAACCGTGCATTGTTTTATCTTTTCTTCGGGAAATTTCTAGATTTAAGAAACCGTTGCTGAAGTCTACTGAACGTATGATTTATGAGTCCTTTTTCTTGAACTACATGATCTTGTCTATTTAATTGTAGTGTATCCCGGCATTTTCATGATACAGTTTTCCTTATTTCTTCAGCTTCATTTTATTGTGTGACCAAGAAGGATGAAGCTATTTTCGCTGTGAATATCTGACTCTCAGTGGCATAAAAAAACTGGTCCACTGACTAAACGTCTCCCAGTAAACCGTTTGACACATTAGTTTGAGCTGTCTCCTTATTTTACGCCTTATCATGTCTTCGGCTTAAAAAAATCAATTTTTCGGCGAAAAGGACTGAAAATGTGTAACTAGAAAATCGAAAGAGGATTACACAAAAGACTCTACTTCACTTTCAACGTCCACCACCCTTTAAAGTGAGACGTTCTTTGTATCTAGGATAGCTCGAGCGTGATCTAACTGATGGTTCTATTTGCCAAATGATTTAACAATCTTTCCAACCAAACCGTCGCAAGAGCTCGCATTTTTCGGCAAGAACACTACGCTGTCTGCCCCATCTTCTGCATGGAAAGAACAAGGTTCAGCTTTTTCACTAGGACAGAATATGTTGTCTGAAGGTCATGATTTACCAATCGTGTGCAGGTTAGACTGAAATCATCTACATCCACTCTAAAACTGGATCTGGTGGAATTCAATCTCACCAAGTCTTGTGTTGGTCCATGATGTCAACTCTTTGATAAGCTACGCGGTCTATCTTCCGTTCAATTCTCTTGATGACTCTCGTCTAGAGTACGTCTTTTACTTTTCAGTAAAAGTCAGTCTTTTCAGTCTTTTACTTTACAGTCTTTGTAGCGACTGCTTCCATGTTACCTCAGTGTCTTGATTGTTATATGGAAGATTAATATAGATATACAGATAAGTATATAATAAAGTGGATAAAGTGCCATCGTCTTATGCTCCATGGTACAGAGTTCTATGTGTATCAGAGGCGTATGGGTAACAGTCTCATATTTAGCATGAAAAGAAGATATTTAAGGTCGCGTTATCCTTCTCATTAATACAGAATATTCAAAGGAAACGTCACACTAACTGACGTCAGGCAATTAAAACTGCAAACATCCGTGTCAGCTCAATTTAGTGAGAGTTTTTTTGAAATTTTTTCTCGGTTTTAAGTAAATTTAATCAATTTATTAAAAACTGGTGAGCGCGGTTTGAAAAATTGGTGGGAAGGCGGAGGTGTATAGAAAAAGTTCAACTTTTATACCTCTACGAGTTTTGACATACATTACAGGTGAAATTACAAAGATTTACCAAAAATGGTTTAACCAAAAAATTAAATTAAAAATGGAGTTTGACACAGTCGTAACATACGTTGCCCAACATTAAAAACAGCTTAGGCTATTTTACAACATATGTTTTCAGTTTCAGGGGACCCCCGCCCTAACCATGATTCGCAAATGTAACCTTCAAGCAGGACAGGGATTTAATGAAGAATGATTTAAGGCTGAGGAGGCCGTTTGAGACTATTACCATAGCAAATGTAGAAAAACTTGATAGATAATAAAAGTGAATGTCAGTTTGCAGGCAAAAGAATATGTAGTTATGATCTGAGTGTCAGCTACAACCACTCAATCAACCATCTTATATACTTTCCTCAGCATGTCAAAGCTGTGCCCAGAATGAGTGCCGAGAATATTCAGGCAACTAGAGCTGCAAGTTTAGTGTTTTGGTCCTCTAAAGTAGAAACGGGGATGCAATTTAAGGTCGAATTGCGACTATTAGAAAACTTGGGTCCATCATTATGAATGAGAAGTCAAACAAGTTTTTGTGCTGTTTCACATAAGTGAAAAGGCACCCCAAACAAGTTCAAGATGCCTCCTCTGGCTGGAAAAGTTGTCACCACTGTTTCTTGCACTACTGAGAAAAATCGTCCTGTTAACTACAAAAATGTATGAGCTACGCTGTTGAGTAGTGTGCTGTTTTATGAGAACTTCTGGCAAGGAGATAATATGGCGAATATTGGTCGAAACCCATCCTCGAGGCGAGAGGTGCGATAACGGCTTAATAGCCTCTGGAACATCATCTTTTTATTGAGCAAGAAAGGTGGAAAGAGCTCAAGCTGCTTGAGCTTTCTTTCTAAATATTAATTCACTTTCGAGGTATTCCACAAATTCGATCAGAATTTCCGCACCCATGAGGCTTCACTGAGTTAGCTTAGCAAGGGTATAAATCACTTACAAGTTGTAAGTGAAAAAGGATAAATTGATCTACCAAAAACTCCTAGAATCCTCTTTTTAGTTTTTGTAATTTTTACCCTGAACTAATTTTTAACGAAAAATATGAAAAAATCTATATTTATCATATTGGAGATTATATTTTTCAATGGTTTGGAGGTGAATACCATTTCCGTCCTTGGTGTAATGCACCAAATATAACAAGTCTTCCAAAATGGTGCGTAGTCATCTGCTCTGACATCTAGAGTGAGAAATTTGGAACTGTTTGTTTTCGAGTTAGGTATCCTTCTCACTGTACGTTACCTTCATGGTAGCAAGTTTACTTTTTAACACGAGAAAATTGAGTGCAAAAAAGTCCTCTCATCCCCGGAGACAAACGACCCAAGATGCGCTTCGTTGTATGAGCATTGTGTGACACATGGTTTAATTACATTTTTTCCAAAAAATTATCTGTAGAGTGCTGGCCTATTCTTTGACATTCAAGATAATAACCGTCCCTCGTCAATTCTTCGCAAGTGAAGAAGGTTTGGGAGTCATCATTTACGGTCTCTCGGGAAAGCAAGCGGACATACTTCTGGATTTTCTGCAGGAAAGAACATTGTTCGTTGACCAGCTGTTGGTAATAATCAGCCTGGCTCTGATTTCGGTTGAGCCACGACCCAAGGTAACTGAATAAAGGCGAAACGCCCTTGCCTCATATTTCCTTCACTTACCCTTCCTACCATGGCGCGGAAGTCCTTTGCTGTTTGCAGTGAAGAAGATTTTCTATCACCTAATGCAGAAAAAAATTAAAATCGAAGGATGAGAAATGAGCGTCTTACTTCGTTATTTGATTAGTTGCGTGTTGCTAAATTATGAATTATATCCCCAAACAACGTTCGCAACTTAATTTGTGACTCAGGTAGATATGCTTTGAAAATTTGGCAATCATTTTAAAAAATTATCTTTAATTTAAATTTGTACAATTTGCTATATCGCTATCCAGAAGGGTTAATAAACTTTCCAAAAATTCGTCGTGCCAATAACGATAACAAATTAAACTTTGTACTCTTGGTCGTCTCCGGACTTACATGAATACTCTATAACCGTATTCGTCTAAACTCAGTCGTATTAATTTTTTGTCAAAAAAAAAAGTTTCGGTGGCACCACTTTGGCAAATTTTAATTGATGGGTCATAGCTTATCGCACTACAATTAAATGTTAAAAATTATAATCACATTTCAAGTAAGTGTAATAGCCAGACACTAGCGAAAATTAACAAATGTTTATAAAATATTTAATTTAGAACGTTTCGGCCATCACGAAAGAAGATGATGCAATAATATGGATCAATGAATTCATACATTTTTTTTTCAATGACTTCGAGTACAGGCAACAAACGGCTTAAATATAGTTCTTAATTATGTTAATGTAGCACCCAAAATTTGAATGTTTTTAGTATATTCTTTGCTGGCGAAGTCTAGCAATTCCTCAAATTATTTGCCAAACTTTCAAATCAGTCTCCTGTTTCGCAATTTGAAAATTATCCATGAAATTACCGCAAGCCATCTCTATCCACTTCCTCATCTGCAAATTATGATGAATCAAATAATCTGCGAAATTTTAAGACACTTATAGCATCAATAATAGATCATGTAGTACATCGTCCATGTCACATACGACTATGTACTATAAAGCAACCACACACATATGAAATTTTGCGTTCTTTTTGCCAAAATATATTTACGGCCATTCGCCATGATCCTATGATTTTGTGCCAAGGATGATTGCCGTAGCAGCGAACCGACGATGAAATTCAGAAGGGAAAAGTCCAATCATCAGTAACAAATCGATTTAATTAAGTACTAGAACACTTGATGCTATAACTTTAAAATCTAATTTGTAAATGCGACACATTCTCATAGACCTTGCGGTTCATATACACATGCCAGCACCAACATTTGAAAATTTCTTCATAAATTTGTTGAATTTCTTAGTTTTCGGTCGGGGCTAGCGGCTGGATCTCCCTTACTTAACGGGAACAGTTTCAAGATTTTCTTGGTTTCGAGGTGATCCCGTATACAGTGGCGGGAATGATCACATGAACTTTTGTCACCGAGATAAATGGCGCCATAAATCATTGCGGACAGCTCTTGATGCTAGTTACAAACTCACATTTGAGTTCTTTATGGGATGGCTACTCCGTACCCAGATGATGATGTTCCAATGCTTACATGAGTTACATAAATCTAATTACAATATACGTGTGCATGCAAACGTGAAGTACAGAGTGGATAAGTAGGAGTCCTTTTTTCGTTCTTGAGATTCTTTGACTATTTTTGTCAACAGTTTAACACATTTTGTTCCATAGGGTTGGAGGCGCGTGTTGATGAGCTGGTTAAGGATAAGACAAGGGTATGTTAAGATAATTAACTGGAAAGGTGCATTGTTCAGCACATGCTGGGTTAAGTGGTGGTTAAGGGGTTTGCTAATGATGGTTTAGAAATTTTGAGAATGTGAGGAATTGAGAATGAATGGGTTTAGTAGTGCGTGCTGACACTTAACAAGTAGAGTTCACACATGTTTAGTTGAATGTGTTGTTCGTCGAGGAAAAGCAATGGGCTTATGTTCGGAAATGAGTTAGAAATAGAGTTGTTAGTAGAAGATATCGAAGAGAAACCAACCCATGGTTTGTTTGAGTCCACGCGGTGCCAAACGATTTTCCTCTGTATAACTAATATTTTGTTCTTTTGAATCTTGGAAACGAATGATTGAAGTATGCACGAAAATTTAATTTTCTATTTCAATCCATTTTAATATAATCAAATTTGCTAATGTCACAAACTTTAAAAGTAAGTTCTCAAAAATATCAAAAAATAAACCCCGAAAAATATTTTTAATTGGTTGCCGTCGTCGTCGTCAAGTCTCTATCATTCAACGAGCCAATCAGAAAGCTTTGCCTTTAAAGTGTCTGAACTCGACAAATCTTTGATGAAAGTCTATGTCACACTTCCAACATTATTCTAATACTTATTTGACTGTGATTCACTGCTCAACAGGTGAACGCTCAGCTTTGAAACCTGCGTAATATTGACCCACACTCATGTCAGCGAACTCTTTTTTAATCGCAAATATATTTTATCAAGATTTTGTATGAAGTACAAAGAACGTTACCTCTGTTATTCTCCATTTCTGTGGATAGGACGAACAACATCTCTTGACCGCTGCTGTTGCCTGTGTTTTTCGTTGTAAATGTTGTAAGCCAACACGAAAATTATGGTTTGATCCTTTTGGCTCCAATTGTTTATGAGTTGGAATGAAATGTCATCGATGACCGGCGCTATGTTGTTTTTGCTGTCCTTTGATTGTTCGTTCAATTTCATTGACCATAGTTTGGCCAAAATCAAAAGCATTGCTCAATCTTTCTGGCTTGGATGGTTTGGTTTTACGTTAGGAGTTAAGACAATAATATAAGACGTCAAGCGCTCCCGTCTTTTCAATGATTTGCTATAAATCTTATATTTTTACTTTTGCAAAGGATTGTTTTTGATCAAAACCCACACGTAAGATTTTCACACTGTGTAGGCTTGTCTTGCCTCATGTTGCTCGTTAGATTGTCAATAATTTCCTACAATCCATTACCAACGATGCCAGTTTCCTTCTTTGTGTCTTGTTATTCCGTTTGCTGCTCTTTTAAGTATGGACGTCGTAGATTATCAAATTGATCTCTTTTCATCCTTATGTTGCCTTCAACATATTCTACAGTCGGTATGAGTGCTTTCTGCCATTCTATAACGAATTTTCATATTCTGACACTTAGAATAAACTTGTCGTTGTCATTTTGAAATTTCATTACACGCAAAGTCAATGAGTTGCTTCTTGTTGGTGTTTAGTATTTCGGAAGGATATCTTTTGTTTGTAACTATCCTTTTCTTTAGTCAGGACGTGAATGTTTATCAATTTTATGTTGAACAATCTTTCTCGAATGCAGATACCACGCAATCATTCATCGATCAGTTTGAAGCAAATTATATATAACTTCAGTTCTCTATCCACTGTGAACACGACTTTCATTTCACGATTAACTGAAGGTTACCCGCTTTAAATCATAACTTACCTCGATGGTAGCTACGTACGCATTTCCAAAAGAATATGGACCGGTGATCCCATCAGTGTTTATACCACACTACGCAGCGAAATATCATAGATGTAATGATGGTAAGATTCTTCTCTTGGATCACTGGCCAAAATTTTAAGGTGAGAATCTGATTAAATTTCCTGCAGACTATAAGGCCAAACTGGCAAACCTTAATCAAAATGTACAAACTCATAATCCAAAAGGGCTTATCAGGGAAGCCATTTCATTGAAAGTCACAAAATTTCATGTTCCTTCAAAAATGGGTCGAATTGAACCCAAAATCCCTATGATGGTTAGTACTGCGGGGTTGCGAAAGCTTTAGCAAAATATTTGGCAACATAAAAAGCCATCAATGATTTCCTAGAAACCTGTACAAATTTCGATTGCTCCAAACAAACACTAAATGCATAGAAAGTGTGCCTTTCAAATGATTTTTATAAGCATGCATCTATGTGTGCATGAACCCAAAATGACTCCTGAATCACAAACAGAGACCTTAAAACGTTTTTATTATTCAAATATTGGCATGACATGAGTGCGACTTTGTATTTAACAAATATTATTCATTAACCGCACACTACCCACTTACCAACAACAGCAGCCACCGTTTCACAACAATATCACCACACTGCTGCATCCAATTATTAATACTGCACATCATTTAACATATCATATGCAATGTAGGAAGATCACTGGTGCCATCATCAAAGACCAACTGCAGATCGTTCCAACGATAAAGTAAAGCAATATTGTGCTGTTTTTCATCAACTTCTTACTTCTTCGTCATACGTTCAAGTTGCACACTATATAGTACGAGTATTCTTGACTTTGTTGACACAACAAGTATTAGTGCCGCATAAGTCCATCGGCCAAGAAGTTAATCAACAAATTTTTACACTCATATCTGGCTACCGAAAAATAAAATGATCACAGTCATTAGTTTTGGCTTTCGGTCTTAATAACAAAATAAATATTCATAGGTTGATTAGCTAGCCCAAAAGACTTGGTAAAACAAAGCGTCCAAGTGTATATGTAACATCCGTTTAAGTTCGCTGAATATTGAGGGAAGAGTTGTTGCGATTGTTTACCCAAAGCAAATGGTGAACGGGTGGATGACTCGCCGTGATGAGTGAAAAAGCGGGTTAACAGACGGGACCACCATCAACGGTGGCTTTCTAATTAATATCGAATATGACAATATTTGAAGCTTTTTTCAGGATTTTCCTATTTGTAATCACTTTACGCATATCCAAGTGCTCTTATAGAATAAGACAAATATGTTAATGGAAGGGAAGAATCATCGACGAGTCTCAACCACGTGACCGCGGGCTAAATTTCATAGGAAAATGATGAAAAAATAAGTGAAGAAATTGTTGTGACTCTTTGATAAAGCACGAAATTTTCTTGAAAGCAAAAAATCCAACTGTCTCTCGTTTAGATCCTCGAATAGGATAAGATTTTACCTATTGGTAGGTATGATCCACTTGGCCGAACTATTCAAAAAGTTTCAGTGGAGACCCAAAAAGCAACCGATGGAGACAGTGCGAAAGACGCATTTTCCACGAATGTGTATCATATATTATCAGCCAATTATCAAAAAACGATTCCTCTTCAGGGGTCTGTAGTGCAAATCAAAGATACGAATAACCACCCGCGCATCGAATCCTCTTTTAAACAATCAATTTAATCCAACATAGTAGCAAAGTTCACATACAAATCAACAGTATCTCAAAGATTTCGTTTAGTTGACATAGAATTAGAAGACTTTGGTCTCTAAAACCACATTGTTTTCACAGTTTTACAGCACTGGTCAAGAACTCAACGAATAATCAAAACACTCTTGGCCTGGACTACTACCTATTGTCTTGACGACTGGCTGGAAGGGCACTCAACACTTTGTGTAGACTTAGACCAAAAGAAAACATTCTTTACCAAAGAAACCGAAAGAACATATTACTACGAGTATAGGAGCGTAGTGTAAGGGAAAAAAATCCCATTAGCCGTATGAGTAAATTAAAAGTAAACTTCTCTTCTTATTCTTCTTCATTTTCTTATAATGTGCGCTGGCTACTGATGACGGGTAGCCTGTAGGATTTTTATGATGTATCCGACACATGAATGGATCAATGGATGTACTGAAAACAGGGTGCCAAGCATGCTCATATGCACAGAGTTTAGTTGTTGGTATCAAGATGGACATCTTTCGCTTCTTAGCCTTGTGGAGCCCGATCTTATGTAGTGCGTTGTAAGAGCAGACGCTAACAGTGATCTTAATTGTGTACATTGCTATTAAGCCGTGGACTTAAATTGCCGAAAACCAGTAGCTGCTACTGACTACATTGTGTCAATATTCAATATTTCATCAGACATTAGATTTTGAAACAATGCCCGGTGCGAACTACATGTAAATATGATACAATGAATTCGAAGAAGTAACTTTATTGATGTTGCTAACGTTCACTTAAGCCAACGCCATTGTTGTTTTTGAGGTCGATTTACCATTCAAAGTGCATGACTCTGGCTTTGAAATTCGGGTATTGTCTGCATATCATGCTTTGTTTTTTTGTTCTACTGGATGTTAGTTTCAATGGAGCGCAGAAAGCAGAAGGCTGGTCTTGCTAGGTCTTTTTATAGGGTTTATCAGAATTCAAACGCTGCCAATAACGAGGAATAATTAGTTCTGTCGTATATCAATTTCATGGAATAGAACACTCTTTGTTCAGAAGCCAACTATAGAATTCGACTCAACATGCGAATATAGTTGTGGCCGACACTCATTCTCAAAAACCCTTAAAGGAGATAAGTAGACAGTCGAACTCTCAAGCAGTCCCTAAGTACTAATTAGCATAAACCACGCCCCTTTAAACAAATAACGATAAAATTGAAAACTAAATTTAAAAAACTGAATAGTGAATCTTACGGCTCGAATAGTAAATCTTTTTGATTTGATTTCACCAACGTCATAAAATTGTTATCAAAATAACAATTTTAGTAGACAACTTTGTGTCTACTTTGTGAGTGAATTACTGAGAATTTTCCTTTAACATTATCAATGTTCACGGGTGATATTCAAAAATGAGTGTTTTGTTGCACCTATTTCCTATTTCAAACGACTCTATTCCACTCTACTTCAATTTTGGATTGAAAAGCGGTGAACCAGGCCAACAACTTCCTTCAGTGCAACCATTGTATCAAAAGTCTGTTATTTGTTGGGTAGTTTTGAATTCTCTTCGATAATGGGAATAAAATAAATAAACAAACAACAGTCCTTTTGATCAAACTGACTAGTTTTTCAGGCATTAAAAAATGAACTGCAATCAGTCATCGTATGTTTGAGCCAATATAATACTTTTAACCATTGCTTAAAAGCAACAATAAGTCAGCGTACATCAATGTGAAACTTCACACGGTTTATATAATAATATTATATTCTTAACAGTGAATGAAAATTGAAAATTGTATTATATGCTTAACAGTAAATAAGTCTTCCATTTTGAAAGCCAATTATATAGTTGACAATTGCATACTCTCTTATTATATTTTGAAAATGATGGTTTTGTATGCTGTAACATGTAGAGAAATATCTCTGAGGTTTTCTCATTTTATTTTTTCTTCGTTTTATGTATTAAGATCATACTCATGTGGCATCGTCTCTTAGTATCAGAAGTGCAATGAATGCCAATAAACCAATGTTGCATGGTCCTGTGAGCACTATTTATATTTTATCAATTCTACTGAAATTTCATAATCCTCGTCGTTTTGATGGATTTCTCGGACTCAGAGGCACCGGTTGTTACGTATCAGAGACATCAAATGACTGCAATGTTACTGAACCGTGTGCAAGTTTGATGAGTATCCCAATGAAGCCGCAAATCTTCCCTTAATTTCCTTATCATTAATAACCTTATTAGCAATTTAGTTTTTTGATTCAAATCTTTAATATCCTTGTTATAGTCTTTAATTTACACTTAGCCTGTTGCCATCTAACAATCTGCTTAAACTTTCGATTTCTTTTCTTGCTTTCTTTTCTTTCCTTTTCTTTTGTTTTCGTTTTTTTTTTTGTAGAATTAAACTATAAATTAATCGTTTGCTTAGTTTTTTTTCATTAACATAAAACATAATTTTTGGTCTTTAAGTTTTCCTGTCTTCTCCTAGTAACTTCGCATTTGAAAAACGACTGGATCCTTGACGCCGTTTTTTGAATAACTTTGTCCGTTTTCAATGCATGTCGGTCAAAGACATTTTACAAGCACGGGTTCTCAACAAAACATGTGTTCTCATGTTTTCCTATGTCAATTTCAGGACTCTAACCATATTTTCTTCAGTGGAAGTAGTTCAGTGATTTGCAAATTGTGTACTTAAAATTAAAGCAGAGTCCCCATTCTTTTATAGATCCCCATGTAATGCAACAATATTTTGAGGTTTGGCTTTTTGCAAGTCTCAGTTCGGAATGAATGGATGGTTTTCTGCTATGCTGAATGTTTAAATATTTTTTTTTCGTTAAATTTTTTATTCAATGAAAGTATTATGTATATTAATTTGGTTTAAATGTTTAACTCAATAACTTATTTCGAGTAATGTTCGACCGAAATATGCAATTGGGCACATGCAAACTTATCTCCTGATAAAATATATCTCGTGAAAGAAAATTTCCCAAACTTATATTCTAGATTTAAAACCCGATCAATTCAGAGTAGTAAGTTTCCTAGTAGAAAAGTAATAAGTTAATACGCTTCTCGAGTCATAAACGTAAACTTCCAGACGTCTTCGTACAACAAATAGCAATAAATTTTCTGATGCGCACAAAATCTCGTGAGCAAAGTACACGAAAAAATTTAACTTCTGTTTTTCTTTTTTTGCCAATCGCAAACTGATAACTAACAAATTTTCTATATCCGCCTCAAATCCCACTTGAGACAAATGAAATATTCACAATTATTTGTATTGTGGCTTGTGTACAACCCGAAATCCTTAAAGTAAATATTTCATTAGCCATTAATGTAATAACATGAATGCATCAGCACATTTAAAATATAAATCTCATCGCATCAATACTCGTCCAAGTTGAAATATGTTTTCAACGATGAAAACAACAAAGATACTAAACGCGAACCCTGCGATTACCGTTCTTGAAGGGAAAAGATTGAAATTTGTATGAAGATGCATGGTGCTACTGTTCTAAGGTGACTAAGTATAGCGAAATAGCTCTAATGCATACTATTGACGTTATTATGTGTGTTTCTCATCAATTTTGACTACTGGTCGGATGACTTGGTCGATACTGGTCGCGGTGGTCGATATCACATATCATAAAACCTAATAAGGTGTGTAAACACGTCCAGAATCCCAACGCAAACCATGCACGGTTCATCTGAGATGAACCGACTGCATCTATGGCTGGCCATCAGTAGTAATTTTCGTTGGTATAAAAGGTACCAATGTAAATAATGGTAGAAATTTTTTTCCCGACAGCGTGGTTCGGCTTTTTGAGCCAGTCAAGAGTTTTGTACCGCCACCGCTGCTACTATTTGAGCCTTCAAACGCAAACATCGCTGTCTTTCAAATCGAACTAACAAATTAAAACAAACATATCTTCGGCTACTGCTTTTAAGATTTTATTTTCCTATATGCAGGGCCTATCAGTCTGGTGGGCTTGAGGATTGGATTGCCATCTGAGTATTAGCTTGTGCATGCACAGAGTGCTGTAGAGTCGCTACTGATACTGCGGTACTTAGATAATATCGTTATTTCCATTTCCATTCAATGAAAAATCAAATAAACCACGTAATGGATTGTAAACGTGATTTAATGAATGCCGAGTAAACGGAACGAAGAAGTCAATTAAATCTGATAAAATCATTTCGACAAGCGGTGGAGCACGAGCCGAAAGTCAAAAGTAAAGTCTCGGAATTTTCCAGGGGACCAAGCGATTCCAACTACCACCCTGATCTTTTAATACTACTGAAATTTTAGTTTCAAGAATATCGAGAGCAAGCAAGGGATTGGAACAAGCATGCCCCTTGGTTTCTTGCTTTAAATCAGTCTTGCTAATGAATAAAGATTCATTTGCAATAAAACCAGCTCTCCACCTCACGCCTAGACATCAAACGCTGACGCATCTCATTCCAATTTCTCTTTCTTAAATATTCAAGAGAAGAGATCGTGCATGTCTTTACGATATACGCATGATGAATTTCATCGACAAAATTCCTTGACATTTATTCAACATGTTTTTAATCTGTCCATCACTACACACATCCGAATCGAAGCAAAATAAACAATCGATAGTACATCCTAAGTCGACACATCCAACTACCCTTCAACCAATGATCTAAATTATTTTTATATTCTTGAGGTGGAGGCTCTTACACCTGCGCAATTCGAAATACAATTTAATACAATGGCGTTCATTTTGCTTGGCAATATTTTCTGAGGTTAGAAGCAAATTCAAAAATACATTCACCGAAACAGCCCTCGCTGAAATGATGCCAAAGAGGCCATTATACACACCGCCAATCGCAATGAACACTATCGGTCGTAGAACGCAGCTTGGTGTACTACCACAAGAACTACTGATTTGCTGTCGTCTTGTAATTAATTAAACTTTCTATTTCATGCCAAATTTACATTCAATTTGTGTTTGTTGAGCCTACAAAACTAATTTCTAATATTTTTATTTGAGAAATTTTTCCGTTGAAATTTTTGCGGCCCGTGTGTCAACAGAAATTGATGTGTATCGTCTATTTATTATTAGAAATGGGACGTTAATGGTGATTATGTCTGTATAATTCATTTTCATATACAACAGCCGTATGCTGAGGATTAATCATGGCGATGCTCTGTAGATAATATCTAATCAAATTTTGGCAACATTTTCCCATCAAGTGTCTAGGAAAATGGACTCATATGAAGAATATTAAATTTATTGTACAATTAATGTGACGGCGTATTACCAATTGGGAACTTGGTCATTTAGAATGAAAATTTGGTTAATTTAATTAAGAATTAAAGAACGATAAGGTATACCAGAATACAAATTCAGACAAACCACGGACGGAGATCAATCGATTGTGGTTGAAAGTCGATGTGGTGTGGTAAATTTTAGAAAAAATAAAACGATATCAAAAGAATACGATTTATGTAACGGCTGAATATGAATTGCGTTGAAACATTCCGCTTTATTCCTTGGCATCCTTGTAAGTTAATAACAGAGTTTTGACATGCATCTATAGATTGTGTGAGCTGTGGTCAATTTGGTCAATTGCTTATATCTGATGGCTTGATCTGATGAATCTTGCATCCTTTAATAATTGAAAATTTATGTGGCAGGTCACTTTATCAAGCCTTTATATCATTGGTAAGCATCAATGCTTGTTCAAGATTTTGAATGAAAAAATGAATTGCTATCATGAAGGTTGGTATCTAATGATTTGTATTCATTCATGAATCTGCAGAAGATGAAGGTCTATAACACCCTCAACCGTTTTAAGGTCGGAAGATGTTAGACCGACGGTGCTAAAGTGCTTTGGGAATTAATGGATATGTCCGCCCACTTTCAAGATCATACTACACGAATGTGTCTCCAGAATTTGAGGATGAGAGTCAAGTCAGTCAAGGAGGCATTAGGTCGCACTGTTTCTGTCGTATAATCGTTAGTATTCCCTCTAGGCCACGATACTCCCTTAAAGTTTGACAATTTATTTAAACAATTAAACAATGGTGACTAGAGTATGTTTGTCCAAAACAATAAAGTCGACCAGTTGTTCTCGGCAATTTTAAGAAAACAACAAATTAATAAATAAATAATAATATAATTTAGTTGTCATTAGGTGTGAAATTTCCTCGGTTGCCGTTCTGTAAAACTGATGTATACAAACAACTTGAATTGATGGTCCTTTATTGAAATCGTAATGTAACACGTACACAAAAGTCGAAGCTCTTCAACTTTAATCACAAATTATGCTTATCAAATAAATTTATTGTCTTCCATCCAGTCATAACTCAATTGTATTGGAAGGATCCGGTGTCCCCTGAATCAAAACATGTGGACATTTATATGCTGAAAATTTCACTAGTAATCATAAATTCAATCAATTCTTCAAAGTATGTTGATAGTCCTATCCAACCCCGTCAGAATGAGCAAATTCTAAACAAAAGCTTTGCCATTCGAAACTTACAATCTCATACAAGAATAATTTGACCTCTGTTGTCATTCTTTATCAATTATCATATTGCTTCCAGTGCTAACTAGATTGTATAGCGAAAATTCTAAAAACGAGCTTATAGATTGACTATCTTTCACGAAGACCTTTGTCATATTGAGGTATCAATTACGTCGCCAACGACGCGACATTTTTATGCTTTTACGATGAAAAAAGCATCACATGAAGTCAATGAAAAGTGATTCTTCGGTAATTCTGTTTTGTTTTTCTGTTCATTTTAGTTAAATTCTGGTAAAAAAAATATACGACTTTTGAGTGTCTAACTCAAACGTTTGGAAGCTATAAAAATTCAGTTAGTTCTGCCCTTTTGTTATGAACAAAAAAAGGACATTTCACTGCGGTTGTGCAAATGTTCTATTATTTATTATTATTATCATTATTATTATTTATTATTATTAAAGGAACAGCACTCTGGCATATGCAATGATATTAGGCAAAATGTTTTCAAAAGAAAACCTTAATAGAATTATGAAGAGACTGATAGAATAATAACAGCATGGAAATATTTAGCGGTTACGGCTAATTAGTTAACAGACAATTCAACTAATTAGCATGTTGTGTCGAGGAAAACAGAACACATGGTGAAACCATACGTGTATGCGATTAACCATAAATGTGTATGCGATTAAAGAAATTGTCTTGTGTAATGTATTGAGCTTTTCTAAAGGCTAGAATTATACTTTTCACCCAAGGATCGCGACTAATGTTGTTGTCGAACAATGGTCTGATGGAATGATCTTTGACTAGTTTAATATACAATGGCTATAAAAAAATTGGATTGGCAGCAACGAAAACAGCAAATCGTTCTTAACTATTGTCCCAATCTCGGGAATGTACTGTCTATTGGATAACTACAAGGATCATATCAGTTTAACATTGAAAACTGATGAAGTACCAGTACCAGTACCAGATAGATGACGGCTATTGGCGGATGGCGGACGCTTAAAAATTAAGTTTGAAAGTAGTCTTACTGTATTATGGCAATGATCTTTCGTACGTACCTTTAACACATGGCGTCTACATAAAAGAATCATACGATAGTATAAGAAATATAGTGGAGAAAATCTACTGCAATCTCATTATCGAAGAATATGCGTGGATCTTAAAATTGTTGGGATATTGCTGGGGTTGCAAGGAGGCTACACACAATACTGTTGTGTTTTATGCGAGTGGGACTGTAGAGCTATACGTTTACAGATATTAAAAAAGGATTGACCAATGAAGACTTTTTTTTTATTCCTGGACAAAGAAATGTTTTCTCTTAGTAGAAAAGTACAACAATATTTTCCGGCATTTGCATATAAAATTAGTTCTCGTTAATAATTTTGTTGAGGCTACGGAAATAAATCGATAAGATTTCCTGTATTTAAAATCATTATTTCTAGACTTAGTGAGGAGATCAAAAGAATCATAAAGTCTTAGTATGTAATATACTCTCAAAGATTAATTTCCTGCATTCCCATCCCGAGTTTTTCCAGAAAACTTAGATGCGGTGCGTGACGAACATGAGGAAAGCTTCATGGTGATGGAAAAAGTTATTAAGGAGAATATTCGCCGAAAATGGTTGCGGATTTTTGTTGGATATTAGAATCGATATCTCTCATCGTGTCCAAAACATTTTCAGAACGATCAAAAGTGTTCAGGTTTTGAACAAAATAGATGTTAAAATGTTGATACCCATTTAAAAGCCTAAATGATTATGATATGGAGAAAGATACCCCTCATTTTGATACATATTTAAGTGAAATGAATGTGTTGTAAGAGCTATGAAGATGAAATAATCGTAAAAATGTTATACAAACATCACGCTTGCAAGTTACAAAAAGTTTGAAATACATCTGAGTCCAGCGACATTTTAACCTAAGCGAAATTTCATTCATTCACAAATAAATAAAGGAGAGAAAATAAATTACGAAAAACAACTCCACTTATGAGTAAAATTGTTCGGTTGTACCTCTAGCTGTTTTTTGAAAGACATATTACAAACAAAAGTGGTACAAGGAAAGGTACACCTTTGGTAGACAAACGAGTAGAGAAATGGTTTTTTTTTTGTTTTTCATTGAAATATAGATTTAACTTAGTGCTATTGTCAATTAATCAGTCACCATGATAGCCAAAAGTACTATACACTTTTTACTCATCTAAATATTTTGTCGATAAACACAAAATCAATATTTATTACGGCAAACTATTTTGTTTCCTCAAAATTATTATACTTAGACACGCCTTTGGTTTTCTTGCTGCGCCTTATGTTTATTGACCTCTAGAGTACACATCTAAGGAGCTTTTTTTGAAACATGGTCAATATGGTGTTCGACTTTGATACCAATGCGTTCTTAAACTCGATTTTCATATGATATCTTTGTATATGTAAAGATTTTCAATATTCTAAAGGCAATAAGAAGATTTGCAGGTACAGAAATCACAAACGCAGCGTTATAATATTTGTAATAGTTTTCATTTCACAAAAAAAATCTGGTCAAAGAGATAACAGTCTTCCTTTTAATTTTGTGGTTCGTGTAATCTCGAAAACGCCTTTCGACGGGAATCGTTCGATCTTCTTCAACGTATCAGCATTAAGTCCCCTTTGCTACGGAAACTTTAATAAATCCTGAGAAGACTGACTACCAAGAAAGAGAATGAGATGCATTCACGAGTTGTGGTGACTGCAGCGCGCAAATGATTCGTGGAGGAGTTAAATAACAATATCATCAGTGTTAAAAAACTTCTTGAGGGTGAAATGCGTCTAAACACCAGTGAAGTTAAATGTGAGTTTCATAGAAGTTATAAGAGTTTGTCCTTCATAATTACAGAAGGGTTTGATTTTCGTAAGGTGTACACCAGAATGGCTCTTCGCCTTTCAACATTTGAATGGAAATTCTATTGTGAACATATGTGTGAACATCTTCCAGGGAAATTTCTGGAAAAGAACGGCTCATTGCTCAATGTCGTTATCATCTGCGATGGTATGTAGGTGCATCATTGTAACACTGAGTAGAAATAAACAAAATGTAGTGTAGACCGCAAATGGATCAGTGAAATGAACAAGTGAAAATTAAAAAAAAAAAAACGATTGGTCTAACGCTACTGGTCTTGTACCAGTGTCTACCCTTGTTTTTCCTCGATCTTTGTATGATCGCAGGATAATTGATGCGACCAATCAGTTTGACATTTTCAGTGCAGGGAGAAGTTGAACTTCTCGATGACACGCATACATTGTCATTCATTCATCAACCCTGGCCAAAGCGAATTGAAACTATTGGGTAGTACATAATGTAATAAGTTGATTGAAGCTTAGGATAGTACTTAATGAGAAGTACTTGAGCATAAGCTTGTAATTGCAATACCTCCAGGCAGGTCGCAGCTGTTTTACACCAATCTCAAAGACACTGTCTGTATTCCACTGTCTGGAGATTTAGCCCTCGCCTGTTACACAACCATCCAGCTTCTCTCTACGATAAGGGTACATCAACTAGACTTCGTACTAAGCAAAATTTGCATCTAAATCAAGAAACTAAAATTAAAAATAATCTTTTATTCTTTAGGGTTTAGAAAGAAATCAAAACCTTAAATTCTCGCTTTAATTTTCTTTACACGCCTTCTTTATCTGTTTCGACACAAAACTGGCAATGCAATTAAAATTATTGTTTGAATTTAAATAACTACTACAGTGGTTGAAGCACGCTTCAATTAAATTTTAAACACTACGAGCTCCACCCAGACATGTGACTTCCAAATCAAATTTCAGAAGCTAAACAGAATATTTTACTCAAAGTCACTTCGGGCCCCAATGAAGAAAGAAGTACACACTGAACGGACTAAAGAGCAATTAAAGTTTGTTAATTTGCATTGTTCAAACACTAGAGAGTGGGGCGGAGAATTTAAGTAAATAATAAATAAAGTTGAAATATTACATTCAAATGATATCTTAAATTTATTGCCTGATTAAACTCAATACTGAACGTCAAACGTAGACGAGCTTTTCGGTTGATTTGCAACGAATTGCTGAAAATTAAACCGCCATTGCTTCCTAATTTGAGACAAACGAATCTTTTGACAAAATTTCATAACTCAATGCATAAACTTCTACTCAAACGTCAAAAAATTTATTTTAATCAAACGTTTGAAAGTCTGACCTCGGCAAAGCTAAATCAACTTTACAAATTAATTAGCAAAAAAAAACCAAATATAATTTGCTTAGTTATTGATCACGATATTACATTTTCAGTTTTCGTTTATTTTTGCTTAAAGTTATTCAAATTCCACAAAAAGTGAGTCATTACTATTTTTATTTGTCGAAAGCGAGGAGCTAAAGTTAAGGTTTAATAAAGTAAGAAAACAATTGGCAACGTAAAGATGAAGAGATTTATAGTTTTACACAAAATGGATAGTTTCAGCAGCTGAATTTATTAACTGTGTAGCTTGTACATTGATTAGTAACATTATGTTAAGCCTAATCATGCTAATTTTCTTCTAACTCAATTTTTTGCCCATACTTATTTTCTCACTGGTGTTAACTTTTCCAGAAATAATTTTTGTTCATTCATTGTTTATCTTTTTTAATTAAATTGTACGAACAGCACACGCACAAACAAACGATAAGTTCGATTTCTGTTTAATCTATTCATCGAAAACCTTTTTAAAACCACCAATTATTGTTTGGTCTTCGTTACTAAACATATTCACGCGATTGCTACGTGCTTAAATACGTTAACATTCCGCTCAGAAACTGGTTGTGTTAATTTATAGCAAATTAGGCTTACGAAAATTGACAAAGTTGGATTCTAGTTTAGAATAAAAACAAAAACTTCACGTCATGCACTGAAAACTCGCCGAACAACAATGTTTAGTGAAGAGTCAAAAAATTTGATTCGGGCTTTCCATTGTGTTTGCGTTTTAATCATGCAGTTGTTAAATTCAGCTAATTCAATCAATAAATACAACTGAAAATGTTACTGAAAAACTCTTGATGGAGGTGATAAACGTTTAAGCCGAACTGAGAAGCGCCGTTCCTGTCTTTGGCTTCCAGTCCTTTCCAGTTGGAGAGAAAGAGTTTCCATGGAACTTGCAAACGTTTGAATAACGAAAAATCACTTTCGATGTTATCATACTGAACTACAACTATTATACCAATTCTCGGAATAATCTTTGCAAGATTACTTACACTTAATGGATACGATTTCGCTAAACGTTCCAAGAATCAGTGTGAATTCTTATTCAGATACATTTCGCATAAAACTCGCGATGGAAATGTTGAGATTTCCACAAGACCCGCAACTATCAGGATGATGAATATCGCATGGATAGTGGGAATCATCGTGGTCGTCGTCTTCCATTCCATTGGATTTTCGCTCTGTAAATGAAACGCGGAGACTTAATAGCCCTTTTTACTATCGGCAGAGAGCCATACAATGATTCTAATTAGAAGAGGTCACAGCCTGCTTTGTTATGTTTTAACTTTTCTTGAATTGAGGACATGCCTGAGGACGTGGTTGCATAAAAGTATTGAAAAAATTGGGCTACGCCACCGACGAGGATGGGATTCGAACCCACGCGTGCAGAGCACATTGGATTAGCAGTCCAACGCCTTAACCACTCGGCCACCTCGTCGATATACCTAAAATTCGAGTTATTATTTACGCGGTCAATTGTTTATAATCTGTTCAATTCAACTCACATAATAACAATTTCATTCCGCTTCACGTGTCTATGAAAATTATTAACTTCGACCGACCTAATCCTTATCAACACAGATAAGGGCAGTGATGATTTCGGTGAACAGTGACTACTGGATAATTATCTTGCATACATTAATCAAAAAGAGTTAACATTTGTATGAAATATTGTTAGGTTTTTCTTTACTGGTATACTGCAAAAATTGGATTTTAGCGTATTCAAAACTATACTGATTCCATTTGTTGTTTGAGATGTTAACCACCTAGGAGAAGGTGAGCAAATCTATAAATGATCCTTTATCTGGTTTGATGTATTCTTATATCTTAAGAATAAGAATAAGTTGATCTTAAACAATCATCTTACAATTACTTTATTTTCATTACCGCAAACCATCTTAAGATATCCCATTTTATGACCTGAATCCGTTAAAATAGTACTGAGACGACTAATTATGCGAATTCTTCCGGCATTCGCATAATTGATAATGTACCACGACGTAAAAGCCCTCGCCCCAAATGTGCGAGTAATAGAAACATTAAGTTACATTGAGGACTGGTTAATAACACAGGACAACTCTCTCAAGTTTGGAAAATAAACACCAGACAATACGCCCAACTTTGCAATTTTTTTATGATGGGACACTACTTTATGTTTGAAGAAATGTTGTTAGAAACCTAAGGAGAAGTCATGATGTTTATTTCTGACCTCTTTAAAACCAAAGAAGGAGTTTTGATGTTTATGATCAGACTGGAAAAGAGCTTAGCTATAAGAATAAGCTTCCAAGGGTATGAATACCATGTATAAATGTCATCTTTGTTGTCTAAAATGATGAGTCCCCAAGAGTTCTTACATACCTAGCAGAGACCGAGAGCATCAGTTGCGCGATTGAGGTCGAAAAGGACAAGAACTAGCATTCCTGGTCATGTTATAGTATGAACAACTGATCGCTGCCTCACCTTCGAAGTTTATAGGAAATCAACCCGCACCTAGAGAACTTGGAATTGTTCTAGTATATCCTACATTAGCTGTCTGTGAATGGATTGAACTCATCAACAATGCAGAGGATAGCAGAGATTTCAGGAAACGCAGAAAAATGAAGGACTGATCAACATTAACCACCTTTAATGTGGACTTTGTGGTTAATGTGGACAAGAAGCAACTTTTTGTCAGACTGTGACATAAAATTAGGGCAAACAACTACAACTACCTTAAAACGATACTAATCATGTCGGAGAATCGATTTTAGCAGCAAATACCAGCTTAAAAAATCCTGGAATGTACAAAGGACTAGCGGTAGTCGCAAGATAGATCGGGAGTTTATTCGAGAATTGAATTCTCGAACTTCCACGAACTCGATATCGGGCAAACCAGACGATTAATCAACACCAGAATACGAGAGTACACTAGTGAAGCAGCAACAAGCAAAAAAGAAGGAAGGCTTAACAACAACAGATTAGCCGAGCACATCATCATGAAAGGACATGACGAAGGAATTGATAGCGCATAACCTGGATTAGAAACAAGGAATTGAAGAACATTACACGCCCGGAAAGTCTGACGATGTTAACAAAAATGAATACTCTTATGAACCAAGATAGAGGTGATTGCAATTTCTTGGTTTTTCTGCTAATAACTGAACATTAGCACAATTTAGGCCGCCTGAATTATCTTTTATTATCTGCTGCACTGAATAATTTTCAATTGTCAATCAACTACACTATATGTACTCGTCGATAAATGTTAGGTTAAGATCATTAGTTGATGAAGAAGACAGAAAAATTACGATTCAAAAGCGAATTGGAGAACTCGAATAAAAGTAATAAACAAAAATTTACAAAGAAAGAAAGTTTTTTATTTTTCTAGCCTAGGTATCATTGCTATTTTAGATTTCAAACTAAGCATGTCCGCTTTTCTAAACAGAAAGCCCCTTTAAGTTTAGTATGGCAGTTTCCTGTTTCTGTCAAATTTGCTTCTTTATTTTCAGGGTGTAAATCGTTTCATAAATCATCATCCAATATGATCTAGCTAAAATTATAGCAATGTTTAACTGTTATCTAGACTTCGATATCTCTTTGGCAGAACGATTTATATTTACTCCAAACTTCAACAATTATGACTCTCTTAATTTGTTGACCTAGCGCCTATCGTTTTTAACAATTAAAAAATAAGCGGATTCTTGGTGGAAAGCAATGTGGTCTCTACTGCAGTGTTGCGTCTACTGAACTTTCTACTGAAGATAGACAGAGTACTAAAGAAAGCACGATGTTGGCTACAAAACAAGTGCTCGTTCGTTTTTTTTTTAATTAATCACCTGGAAAAGGAAATAACTTTCAAAATAGGTTACTAAGGTGACAGAAATTAGGAATCTCCCGAATTCTACTATTAATTTATATTTCATTCTGGATACAAAACCCAGACTATATCTTTCTTTGTAGATTCCAGCAATAAATTTTTTCGTTAGTTATTTCATCTAGAAATCGCGGATAACTATGTGCTTCCATTATCAGAACAAGTCAGAACTGCATTTAGTCGTTTCCATACGTTTTAAATCCTCAATCTCGATTCCTTAAAATAAACGATCTACCGCGAAAATAAATCTAGCAAACTTGCATCTACATGTAGAAACGACAGATACTATTCCATAAATTGTTTAAGGCAATAGAAATCGAAAATATCGATTGAAACCCCCTTGGAAATAATTTGAATGAAATCATTTATTACAAATGTAAAGATCACTTGATTATTTAACGTCACCATGATTTTGGCAGTATCTTCATATCAAATTTACAGATTTGATAGTTACGCATCAAGTATCGATTAACACATGTCTGGATATTAATGCATATCTACGTATGTGCGAAGTTATATTACAAAATCAAATGCCATTCTGATTATTACGTGATATCTAAGGTCAATAATAACAAAACAAGAGAGAGAAAAAAACGTAAATTAGAACAATTTAAATGTCACACCTTCAAATAAAGTGCGGGAGAGGCAAAGTATTATTGCAAATAGTAACTGTTGCGCGAATAGGATGTTTTCAACGGTAATTTACTGTGTCAATACGCGTTTATATTTGCAATGTGAGGTGTCCGTATGTGGTGATATCTGGTTTAGGTCAGAAATTTTCATAAATATTATGAATTCCAGCTGGATAGAAAATGTGAAAGTTTTCGATTGAGAATTTCGAATTACTTTCATGAGCAAGCAGGAATAATTTCTCGGTCAGAACATAAGTAATCATTTAAAAAATTTTTTAAATTTAAAATAATTATGTTAACGTACGAGTCCTTTGATGTTTAAAAGAAAAGCGTCGCACAAAATAAGCAGTCACTCGTACAATTCTGCCAACTCTCTTGCAATTCATAATTTCGTAGCTCTCCGTAGCTACAACTAACAAAATATTCGTCTTGCGTATATGTTTGTATATACTACACGCATATGTTAATTAGTTTTTCACTTTTTCATATAGTCTCATCGGACATTACTTTAAATCATCGCCTTTGAAGGTAATAAGTCATGTTAAACATTCCGTGAAAATCAAAGTTCAAATCTGTTTTTCAATTTACATGCGTGTAGTCTACTCATTGGCATTAGCCAAAATTAAACGAACACATGTGCACATGATGAATGAAAAAAAAAAAATCACAAAGAAATTTTCGAGTTTGTCGTCTGTGAAGGAAAAAAGTGCAAATGCCTCGACCCCAGTTTGTACCACTTTGTTCTATCTAAATGTATTAAAAATGTGTTGCACATTTTTGTTGTTCTTTTAAACTGGCGGTAAATTAGTTACAATTTATAGGAATCCATTTTAATTGAAAAAATAAAACGGTCAAATGAGGGTGTGATGGTGGCATTTCGCTCTTATTGATAATTTTCCCCAGAAAATAAGCAAATAACTATATTTTTTTTGTGTTTTCTCTAATTTTGACATGCTGACAGGCATCTTCAATAGGAACATAACCGAGATTGGAACAATCAGACCACAAGACTGAAGATCTTGTTTTAGCACTCTTCATACTAGGTATCTTTCACAATTATCTAACTATATTTGAAAAAAAAAAAGAAAAGGCCAAGGGCAACCTTCGTAATAAATGATTGTTATACAAATCTATAACACGGCCAGTGTTAAACGAAAAAATGCTAAACGCTCTCAAGATGACGGATGAATCAACGAAGAATCGAAGAAGGAAAAGAAGCCAATGGATAATTAGAAACAACAATGAATTTTATATTATACAATTCATCCGAGATGCCAAAAGCCTCCAAATATTAAAACCATGGAAACCACCATAGATTGTCGACTTTCAGAATCCGCAGGGCGGAACTCTTTGCATCCAGTCTAAGGAGTTTTCTACATAATGGTGTACTTAAATTCTGATACCAGTGAAGTAGACCGGAGTTGGTGGTCCCGCAATCCTTAGACGCTTCATGAAAAGACTAGAAATAAAATCTTCGTTCGAAGCGAAGCTGCCAAGCTTATTAGATACCACCACGTGAATTACTTTTACGTCTCGTTTTGCGAATCTCAATCCAGTAGGTAAGATAAGGTATCGAATAAGGGGTATCAGTATGAGTTACACCATTACAAAGGCCAGTAGTTGGAGAATTTGAACTCTTTTC
Source organism: Stratiomys singularior (assembly GCA_954870665.1). Taxonomy (NCBI): domain Eukaryota; kingdom Metazoa; phylum Arthropoda; class Insecta; order Diptera; family Stratiomyidae; genus Stratiomys; species Stratiomys singularior. The sequence continues at coordinate 8,851,860 of OX940877.1, forward strand.
TTTTTCTAAAATTAAACTTAAAATTAAACTGTGAGGTTTTTTTATTTTTTTTTTTTTTTTTGGGTAGGGAGGTGAAGGCTATTTACGCCCTGAGTGTCGGACTCCCAGTGGACCTACTGGACTACCGACTAAACACCTCCCTTGTCAACCGGACCGCCTAGCCTGGAACCGTTTGGCACATTACTTGGTGCTAGGCCTCCCAATTTTACACCTGTTGGCGCCTTCGGGTTACAGGGATTCCTTCTCCAGTTGGATGGAAAAGAGGAGGAGGATTGCTAGAGAAGGAAACCCTCCACCCTCGACGCCTCCAGCCGATCAAGTATGCCTTTTTTCGTTATTAAGATTATCCGAGCGTAATGTGCCACGTGATTCCATTTGTCAAATGATTTCAGCATCTCTTCGACTAGGCTATCTGGGTGGAGCTCTCCCACTTTTTCGGCAATATCACCGCGCTCTTTGTCCCATCTTCTGCATGAAAAGAAAGTATGACAGGCGTCATTCTTCACAACAATGCAGAATATGCAATCTGGAAACCGTAACTTACCTATCTTGTGCAGGTAAGACTGAAAACAACCGTGTCCACTCAGTAGCTGGGTCAGGTAGAAATCAGTCTCACCATGCGTTCGACTGAGCCACGATCTCAAGTCTTTGGTGAGCCGCGTGGTCCATCTTCCTTTTAGCTCACGTTCCCATGATTGTTGCCATTCGTCGAGAGTGCATCGTTTTTCATCGCGAGCAACTTTTTCTTTATTACCCTCGTGCCTTCGGAGGTAGACTCTATTGTGCTCTCTAGCAAGGAGAGCGATTGGTATCACCCCTGCAATTACCAAAACCGCTGGCTCAGAGACTGTACGGTATGCTGATGCAATCCGCAGTGCTCTTCGTCTCTGCACCTGTGCCAGCCGTTTTCGGTGCAGTTCCTTGTTGAGAGATTCACTCCATATCTCTGCTCCATAAAGAAGCGTCGATTGCACTACACTCATTAGCAGACGCCTTTTTGTTGGATTTGGTCCCCCATGATTGGCCATTAGTCGACTAAAGGAGACTGTGAGGTTGAGCCTTATCAAGATGGATACTCACGTCAAATCGTTCGCCTTCATGCCCAGATGCAGTGTGGGCTAGCCTGCTTCAGAAAAAGTTTTCTCCTTAATGCTGGGTTTATTTTCTGGTTCCACTGAGCCCAACGAAATTCCATGTTCTCGTTGTCCTTAGATGATTAGCAACAAAGTATTGATTATGTTATACTATACTGATTATGGTTAGCAAAAGTGAGTTGTTTATTCAAAGCGTAGTGTTATTGCTTGCTGAACGGTTTGTTTTGACCGTCGGAACGATCCGTTCAATGTACCTTAATCCAAAGAGTTTTTTAAATACTAGATACTCCGCATAGAATTTGTGAAGAATATTATGTAGGAAGCGAAAAATCAAAAGGAACACGGGCTTTCACCAGTTTTAATACACGTTATATTAACGTTCTTTATTCCAAAGAATAAAAACTATTCTGAGTCTCAACACTGACTCTGGTCTCATGACACTGCCAGGAACACAGCTTGGACAACAAACATGTGCAATCACTCGAATATCGAATTCCTCGCATATTATACATTTCAGCCTTTAAGAAAAACTCCAAAAATTTCAAATTTGTCACCATTGAGATTTATTGAATTCTTCAGGAGGAAAAATAAATTTTTTAGTAAGACTTATCAAATCCGTTCCCACTTTGTCATTTCTTATTGTTTTGCTGCGCAAAAGAAGAAGAAGAAGAATATGTTCTACTTTACTATATATTCACTCATATTGCAGTGAACTGCATATTTGTAAATGTGAAATGGAAACTACCTAAATTTAGAAGCAACAAGAAAATTTTCTTAGCTCATATTATAATCAACAAACTAGACTGCATTTACATATTAAAATCTGTATAACTCATTCATCGTTGCATATGTAGATGCGCTCATCTTTCTTTTCCATACCACACATTCGTTTAAGGACATCTCGAGTTAATTTATTGGCATGGGATTAAAATAGTCAAACATGTTGTCAAAACCAGTGAACATCATGTATGCCGCATGACATTTGTGTGACATCTATTTGTAGTGTATGCGAGATTTTAACATGTGCATAAAAACATATGTTCGGCATTTTGTTCCCGTCTTGGATTGATGTTCGTTATGAAGTTAAGTGATACAACATAAGTGATGAATTAGAGATATTAGTATCCTATTAATGTAGAATAAATTCAATGAGTCGGTATTTGATTTGATTGTTGTTACTATACTGAATGTTATTTTATTTTTATTTGTAGATTATCCTTATCAATTTTGTATTAAATTATCATATAATGAAAAGTAGTTTATTTATTATTTTATTCAAATTATTGATGTAAGTATATGGATGTAACTTTTAGGCCATATAATCTAAAAGCATCAAACATTGTGAGTATGCAAAAGAACATGGTTTTCAACATGTAGAAACCGTTGGTATAAATTTGTCATAGCGCTTAAATCGTTTATTGCTTCACCAATATACAATCAAAATATTTAGAATTGAATGGAATAAGTCAATAAAAGCTATAAAGGAAGCCACTTGTCAGTCCAATGTCAGTTAACCATTTAATGTCGTGAAATTTGACATCGAAATTTTAAAGCTAAGAGTAATTTGAAATCGCCGCCAATCGCAAGATCAATTGTTTTTTATTAAATCTTAAATAAATTAAATTGTGTGTTTTTTTTTTAAGAAATCCACGTCTTGCGATTATTGATATTAAATTAATTAAATAAATTAATCAAACCAAGCAATTGAGAACAGTTACAGCAAATTAAAAGCTTTATTAGCATCAAATGCTGCTCATCGTCAGTTTCTGCTAAAATAAACTTCAAATGACATAATTACATAAGCAATACTCTTAAATTGCAATAAATTGTCATACTATAAGTTTCAAGAAAAAGTCGAAGAGAACAAAGATTGCTGTTAATTATTTGGACTTAGGCTGGTATGCTCAGTAGTTTAAAGTCCTTTATAATGAATTCGCGGTCGTTCGCCGACGTCTTTACGATAATTTGATTCATAGATCAAATACTTAGTTGCATACTAGATCTAATTATTTTCATGTCAGTAACCTGTTGTACTGGTATGCAGCAGTTAATTGTTTTCAAACAAGACCCACTTACCGTTATCAAAAATTGGAACTTCATCCTTTAATCAGGGGTCGTGTGTATGGTAAAAATATGCAAATGCAGACACTGGGAAATATTTTTATTAGTTTAGAATTAACTTAAGATAACGCACAGCATAGTAAATGTGAACTTATGACTAAAATCTTGCTTAAGACACCATTAAACTAGACTAGTCTACTTGCAACGAATTAAACATTAAGTCGGACTATATCAGGATCAACCGTTCGAAGATTGGTGGTTCCGACCGGTATTTCGACAGGCACTGCCTCATCAACAACTAAAGGAACATCCACTCTCATTTTTGTTTTGTCTGGAGAGAAACGACTTTCGAGGTGTTTCGCCAGGTTACTTTCTTCTAGAGTGGCTCTCCTGATTTCGACTTGGGCTTGTGTTCCTACTTTTATCTCATTACCAATAATGGAAGCTTCAACGTTATTCATCTCAAGCACATACGTGTCAGCTTTTGGGGTTGAAGAAGTCTCCGAAAACTTAGATAAGACCTCAGCTATATTTGATGTTGCAGTAATTTCGAGCCCAGGAGTGGGCACAGTGAGTGGTAGGGCACGAGTCCCGTTTAGGATAATTTCCGGACGGAATTTCACACAATCAGTACAAGCTATTCGAATGGTACAGTTGCGACAGGTTACTAGAAGAAAAGATATTTGTACACGTTACCATGTATCGCTCGTCTTATAATCAGGCTTCAGGACAGCCGTATGAAAGCCGAAACTACTCTAAGAAGGCAATCGCTAAATCATGGTTATAGTATGAAATGAAAAGACGTCATGATTCAATAAAAGAAATGTTGTTCCAACTAAGCTTAATGATAATACATTATAATTCGGACAGAATGTGAAGCCAGACATGATATTAACGTAGCTTTATTCAACTATAACATTTAACTTCATAAAAAACAACACTAAACAGTCTTCACACGGCAAAACAATGAGGATTCAAAAGTAACCATTAATTATCAAGCGATCTTCGTACTATGCTTTCGGATACTTACAAACTGGAGTCTCCTTTCGTTCAACTCGCAATCCTCGTTCGCTGGGAATCGCCTCGTCTTCCAACGGAAGTAATGGGGCGGATGATTTTTCTTGCAGCTTTTCACCAGTGGTTTCAACCACTGCATCATGTAAAATCTCCACAGGAGATTCATCATCAGCAGTAGCGTTATTCAATGTTTCTTTCGGCGCTCTTATTTCTGATGAATTTGTAGACCTTCCATCCTTCAAATACTCTGCAGCTATTATATTTTCAAACTCGGCGGGATCATGCACATTTGCTTCAACTATCATTGGGGGTGGGAAGTGTTCGTCACCATCCGGCCCAATTATTGGACCAACCAAAGCTCCCTCGTCTAAGATTGTTTGATAGTTGCCCAAAGGTATGCTCACTGGTTGTTGAGATGCTGGCGTGGGTCCCATATATCCATTGTTCACACTGGCTACAGAGCTGGGTGGATACATATAATCGCCCCCTGTTGGATAGGGACTTGATGTAGTGCCAAGTGGTGGAACCTGATTGTAGTGATAAGGTGGTAGTTCAGCGGGTGGAGGATAATTGATCATCGGTCCATACATCGGGGGTGGGTACTGAGTGGCAGGAATGGGTGGACTTTGATTCTGGAAGCCAGTAAACTGATGATCCGTTGATCCTACCGTAGCTGGACTTACAAATGCGACTACTGGATCAGATGCATATGCAGGTTGCGATGCAGTCATCGGTTTGGGAAAAGCCTCTTGCGGTGCCCCAGTTGTTGCAGCTCCGAGAGAAATGATAGGTATTGCATCAGCTGGTATTATCTCAGATAATATAATTTCACCAGGCGTGGTTTGTGGTACATTCGCTTGAGTGGTTATTTCCTGTACAGGTGCCTCATTAAACAGTTCGTATATATCGGTCATGACATCAGGAAACAAATCTTGAAGTGTTTGTTCATTGACCGGTATTTCATCTGGGGGTATTACATTTGCTGGAGGCGCAGCTGGTTCTTTTTCATTTACTGGGAAGAATATTGGCAGCGTTCCTAATGTCACTGGTCGACTGGCATCAGTAGGTGACGGTACTGTTTGCGGAGATGTAGCTTCCACTGGTAAACTGACCACTGGTTCTTTAGGGTAAAGATTTTCTAAGCCCAATGCTATGCCAGTTGTACCAGGAAACACGCCAGGCTTTGGATCGGATGGTACCCCTTGAGACGGTTGTTGCGCTGTTGAAATCGAAGATGCATCGACAACTGGTAATTGTTCGGGAGTCCCAAAGTCCGTAGCTGTTGATGCTATCTCTGGTGCCATTGTTGCCACTGGAAATGCTTCAGCTGGTGAACTTGTTTCTGGGGGTAGAAGATCTGCTAAGCCTGCTTGAGCCAATGCTGCCTGGGCCGATGCAATTCCACTTGCTCCAGTCAATACACCCGGTTGTTGATATGAAAGCTCTTGTATGTTCGAATTCCCAGATGTATCAAAAACTGGTAATTGTTCAGGAGGTCCCAAATCACTAGCTGTTGTTATTACCTCTGGTGCCATTGCTTCACCTGGTAGTACTTGAACTGACGAAGTTGCAGCTGCTTCTGTGGGTAAAGGATCTGCTAAGCCTGCTTGAGCCAATGTTGCCTCAGCCAATGCTACCCCGTTTGCACCTGTGAATATACCCGGTTGTTGATATGACGGCTCTTGAACGTTGGCCATCCCAGACGCATCAAAGGCTGGTAGCTGCTCGGAAGGTCCCAAATTCGTGACTGTTGTCATTACCTCTGGTGCCATTTCCTCAATTGGTATGACTTCAGTTGGTGAAGTTGCTACTCCTTCTGGAGGAATAAGATCTGCTAAGCCTGCTTGAGCCAACATTGCTTCAGCCAAAGCTACACCACTTGCACCAGGAGATATGCCCGGCTGTGGATATAAAGTTTCCACCTTAGGTGGCTCTTGAGCTGTTGAAATTGCAGATACATCAAAAACTGGTAATTGCTCGGGAGGTCCCAAATCAGTAGCTGTTGTTAATACCTCTGGTGCCATTGCTTCCGCTGGTAATGCGTCAGTTGGTGAATTTGCTGATGCTTCTGGATTTATATGATCTGCTAAGCCTGCTTGAGCCAACATTGCTTCAGCTAAAGCTACACCACTTGCACCAGGAGATATGCCCGGCTGTGAATATAAAGTTTCCACCTTATGTGGCTCTTGAGCTGTTGAAATTGCAGATACATCAAAAACTGGTAATTGCTCGGGAGGTCCCAAATCAGTAGCTGTTGTTAATACCTCTGGTGCCATTGCTTCCGCTGGTAATGCGTCAGTTGGTGAATTTGCTGATGCTTCTGGATTTATATGATCTGCTAAGCCTGCTTGAGCAAACATTGCTTCAGCCAAAGCTACACCACTTGCACCAGGAGATATGCCCGGCTGTGAATATAAAGTTTCCAACTTAGGTGGCTCTTGAGCTGTTGAAATTGCAGATACATCAAAAACTGGTAATTGCTCGGGAGGTCCCAAATCAGTAGCTGTTGTTAATACCTCTGGTGCCATTGCTTCCGCTGGTAATGCGTCAGTTGGTGAATTTGCTGATGCTTCTGGATTTATATGATCTGCTAAGCCTGCTTGAGCCAACATTACTTCAGCCAAAGCTACACCACTTGCACCAGGAGATATGCCCGGCTGTGAATATAAAGTTTCCACCTTAGGTGGCTCTTGAGCTGTTGAAATTGCAGATACATCAAAAACTGGTAATTGCTCGGGAGGTCCCAAATCAGTAGCTGTTGTTAATACCTCTGGTGCCATTGCTTCCGCTGGTAATGCTTCAGCTGGTGAACTAGTTTCTGGGGGTAATAGATCCGCTAAGTCTGCTTGAGCCAACATTGCTTCAGCCAAAGCTATGCCGCTTACGCCAGAGGGCGAGTCCTGCATTGGATCTGATATATCCAGCTTAGGTGGCACTTGAATGGCTGAAGTTGTGCTTGGATCAAACACTGGTAGTTGTTCAGGCCGATCCATGTTAGGAGCTGTTGTAATTGTTTCTGGAACCATAGCTTCCATAGGCAATACATCGCCCTGATTATTTACTGGAAGAGTAGATACAGCGTCCACAGATAATAGGTCTGCTAATCCTGCTTCAGCCAATGTTGCTTCAGCTAATGCTATTCCACTTGCACCTGAAAGCGGATTCAGTGTTGGATCTAATGTATCTGTTTGAGGTGACGTTTCTGCAGTTGGCTCAAAAACTGGCAACTGATCTGCAACGCCAAAGCCCGAAGAAGTCGATATCACCTGTTGCTCCATAGGTTCAACTGGTTGATTAGGCTCTGATTCAGTGGGCAACAGGTCTGCTAGTCCCGCTTCGGCCAATGTTGCTTCAGCTAATGCTATTCCACTTGCACCTGAAAGCGGATAAACTGCTGAATCTAATGTATCTATTTGGGGAGACGTTTCAGCAGTTGGATCAAAAACTGGTAAAATTTCAGGAGGACTGAAATCGGTAGCTGTTGTTGCTGTCTGTGGGGACATGCCTTCCGTTGGTAGTAATGATGAACCAGGTTCTGCCTCTACAGGTAAGAGTTCGGCTAAGCCTGCTTCAGCCAACGCCGCCTCAGCTAATGCTATTCCGCTCGCACCAGAAGATGACGCCAACGTTGGATCTGATAGATCTACTTTGATTGGACCGCCATTTGTAATCGTTGGATTGGATGCCGGTAACTTTTCAGGAAAGTTTAAGTCAGAAGCTGTAATTGGTAACCCTGGGCCCGAAGGTTCCAGTGGCAAAGCTTCTACCGGTGTAGTATTCTCTGGTTCGAAGGGTAAAAGATCTGCTAAGCCTGCTTCTGCCAATGCTGCTTCGGCAAATGCTATTCCACTTGCACCAGAAAGTGAGCTTAACGCTGGATCTGTTGGCTCTACTTTAGATGGTGCTTGATTTGTAAGAGTTGGATCGAAAACTGATACTTGTTCGTAAGGACTTATATCAGAAGCTGTAATTAATACGCCAGGAGACAAAGCCTCCACTGGTAATACATCCTTAGGTGGGATATTCTCTGCTTCAGGGGTCAAATGTTCTGCTAGACCAGCTTCTGCCAATGTCGCTTCCGCCAATGCTACTCCAGATGCACCAGACAGCGGACTCACTCCAGTATCTTGTATATTAGACGGCATCTGGGAAGCTGCATTAGTTATAGTTGATCCAAAATAAATCGCAGAAGCTTCTGGTGACAAAGACCCTTCGCTCTGTACTGAAGTCATGTCATTCGACACCGTTCCAGCATCTGAACTTTGGAATGAGGTTTGTTCAGGTGCAGCTGATTGTATCAGCGTTAAACTCGGAGGGTAATTTTGTGGCCCCACTGGTGCTGGTGAAAGCGTTGGCTCCGACTGGAATGTGCTCACAGGTGATGTTGAAGTTGACTGTAAATCAGGTGCAAATGGTTGAATTGGTATTGTGTCCGGAGAGAATGTGTCAGGCGAATTAGGCACCGAAGAAATTCCTTGTAACATATCGATAGTTTGCAGTGCTGGTATTGATTCTCCGAGTTCAAACGTAGGTGCAGGTGGCATTTGTGAAATTGATGGAGGCGTATATGTCTGAGATTGAGTGAATTCTTCTGGGTAAGTACCAGAGGTTATTGAGGATGGAAAGCTAGATCCCATGTTTGGAGGAGTTTGAATGTCGATCATTTCGGGTATGTTGGAAACCCCTGAAGCTGACACAGATGATGCAGGTGCGCCGAACAATGCTGAAATTCCAGAGCCTATACTATCTTCAGTTACCCCTGAATTAAAAGGTCCTTCCGTATTTAATTCTGATGAGGGCATTGCTAAATTTGGCCCTTGTGAAGACATAAATGCAGAAGATGTGACTTCTTCAGGTGAAAATACCGAACCAGTACCACCAGCAGGAAAGCCTAGTGAACTCGGTGGGATTGGATCATTTGAAAAGTCCAAATTTGTGTCAGATGGTTCAGCATACATGGGTGCATCGAAAGTTGGCATTGCTGAAATTGAGGCTTCTGTATAAGGTAACAAGGAACCATTAGCTTCAAACAGTGCGTCTTGCTCATATTGCGTTATTGCTCCTTGACCTTCAACCGATGGAGCTTGTGCCGGGGCATACACATTCGCATTCGTTTGTTCTCCTTGTACTATAGATGGGCTCCATTGCCCTGGCTCCATGTTGGAAGGGTCTGCTGGTGAAAAAATTGCTTCTGCTTCCGCTTCAGCTTGCTCCATGGCGTTCATTATAGCCGGCGATGTAGAAGTATCAACACCTTGTAGTTCTGTCGGTGCTAATGGTGGCAAGGCGGTTTCTGCTTGGAAGGGAAATTCGTACGCTTCCTGATGAGATGGTGTTGCAAATTGTGGGGGTGGCTCGTAGAATGATCCTGGTTGAATATCTTGGTTTTGTTCGGGAAGAGCTTCTACCATAGTTGCAAAACTTTGTTGAATGGGTGGTGCTGGTAAGGGATCCGGGATCGAGAGGGATTGTGAAGAAGCCATTGATAAAATATCTACTGGCGATGTAGATTCAGGCGTGACCATGCCATGCTCTGTTGTAAACTCAATAGGGTCGATCGGATCGATTGGATATGCTTCGGATGGAATTATATTGTCCACCATGTTGGATGATGATGTTTCGAGAAATGGATGAAGGTCAGCAAGCGTTTCTGCTCCAAACTCATCCGGACCAGTAGTGGATTGTACAGGTTCCGGAACACTTTGTATAGCCAATGGAGAGATAGCTTGCGTGAGATCTGAGAATGAATTTGATGCCGTACTTCCTATCTGCGAACCCAATGAAGGCGCTTCTGCTTCAACGACGTTGGGATACAAGAATTCTGAGGGTTCCGCTTCAGAAGGTGATTGAATCGTTTCTGGAATTTCAAGTGGAGTAAAGTATGGATTATCTGCTGGTACTTCCAAGTTAGCAACATCTTGGTTAGCAAGCGATGCCTCAGGAATAGCTGGAGATGTAATTGTTTCCGATGTTCCATAAGTAGTAGCTTCTTGAACGTTATCTGGAGTTTCTACTAAGGCAGGGTACGGTTGTACTTCTGCTATTCCTGCTAAATTAGCATCCTGCATAGTTGGCAGTGATTCGAACTGGTTGGGATCTTGAACAGTCACAACGTTTTCTTGAGTAGAATTCTCAATCAGGTTTGGGTTCTGAATAGGGGAACTCATTACATCTGTTTGCTCTGGCATCGTTGAACTCGGAAGTGAACCTGGGGTTTCAGCAATAGTAATAGCGTTAATATTTATGGAATCCAATATAATCGGATCCTGATTAGTGGCAACAGATTCTTGCGGTTGAATTACAGGTGTTTCAACTGCATTCGGATATTTATTCGTTGCTTGCGCTGGATCTATGCTAAGTGAGGGAACTGTGTCGACCACTGTAGACTCTTGTCCTAACGCAGGCGTTTCAATGTTGCTTGGACTCTGAACGTTGACAGTTATTTCAACAGCATTTAAATTTTGAACTAATGATGGATCTTCTGCTGCGGTAGCAGCTTGAGCAGGTATTGGAACGTCAAGCGGTTTATTTTGGTTAACTGCAGGTATTTCAGCTAATGATAAGTCCTGCGAAGGTACAACAGAGGAAATCACTACTGGATCTAGAACATTTGTTGATGGCTCAGTCGATGTTAAGCTATGATTTGTTGTAGCTGTTACACTTTCGGAAGTGCTTGTTGTTTCAAGTGCTACTTGATTGGGCGTATTATCTACTAGACTGGCTACATCTTGTGCAGCAACGGCGCCTTGAGCACCAATAGTGTCTTGTGTAGCAACAGCATCTTGTGCGGCGGCTGTGTCTTGGGCAGCAACAGCATCTTGGGCAGCACCAGCGTCTTCAGCAGCAACAGCATCTCCTGCAGCAACAGTATCTTGTGTGGTAGCAACATCTTGTGCAGCGGTAGAATCTGGCGAAGCAGTAGCACTTTGTGGAGCTGCCGAATCTTGTTGAGTGGCAGCATTTTGTGGAGAAGTAGCATTTAATGTAGCATCAGCAGCTTGTTCAACACCAGTGTTTTGTACGGTCGTGGAATTTTCTGTGCCAATATTACCTTGTGGACTTGAGGCAGTTTCGGTTGCATTTGCCGATACAATTCCAGCGAGTGTATTCGGTTCGGTTGATGTTACTGGAGCTGACACTTGCGCTTGTGAGCCAATCATCGGTTTGAGCATCTCAAGAATACCGGGAATTTGCGATAACGTTGGAAGTGGCTTTGTTGCGCCAGGCTTTAATGGCTTTTTCAATGATTGCAAGAGGGTAGCTAGAGATTGCAATAGTGCCGGTGTGACACTGATCGGCTTTTTTGGTTCTCTTTGTTGTAAATTTGTTGTAGTATTCGTTTGAGTTTCGTTTAATTTTGTTGAACTAGGTGCGGAAGTTGCATTTGAGTTTGGAGTAATGTACTTCTGAATGAACTTCTCCAAATACTCAACGAGTTTCTGCAAAAAAATAGGCATAAAGTATAGACTTATCAAAAAGCGTCTGTGCCACAGAATCCAATAAACACGTTACACTTGAAGGTATAAGTAACTACAATATAAATTATGCCCGAGCGTTATATCACGAAATAAACAGCACTTTCACAAACCTTCAAATTTTCTACATAGGTAGGATAACCCCCGTCCGAAGTTACAACTGGCGTAGGAAGCGAATTACCCGAAATTGATTGTTTCGAATCGTCGTCGTCATCATCATCATCACTTTCATTGTCGTCGTCATCGTTATCCTCTTCTGAATCGACTTCTTCGGACAAATCCTCTCGCGATGGCCGGGCACTCACATAGGTCACATAAATCACTAATAGCAAGCATGCTTTTACTGTCGTTCTAGTCAGCTTCAGTCTCATCTTTCCCACTGTCGGAAAAATTTAAAATTGCTTGTTACGAATGGCGCGTTAATATAACGCTTACCTCTTTATATACCGCATACCATAGACTGATAAGAAAGTATCTTGAGTTATGTATTTTCTCCAATTCTACTTACTCTTCAAATCTTAGTTTCCCATGAGACATATCACGACTTTTTTCTAGAACGGAGGCTAGTTACCATTTCTCTAATAATAACTTGGTATTTATGTGGCTCATTAAAGTATCTTAGAATCTCTGTGTTATTCGCATGGCGTAAACGTTTTCCATTTTTCAGTGCGAAACATTGTCCAAGAAGAGAGACACGCATAGGGCAATAGATCTGAAATAGGATATATTTGAGAAATTTAGGCCAATGTGAAATTTTCACCGGCATGATATAGGAGCTAAACAATTTATTCGATTCTTCTTTTTATTAAGTTTGACAAAAGAAAGTCATTGCACGGTGACATCAACTGAACCTTTAGATACTGGCATTTACGTTGAAATGTATGTAGCTTATCCTTAAAATCGCGCATTTAATTAATCCTCTTACCCAATTGGTGAATAACGTTTTTATTTTGTGCTCTGACATTCACAAACGCCAGCCTCCCCTATTCGACTTGATAAAAATATTTACCTAGACAATAGACGCATCGATTCCATCACGTTTTCCATTCTGTATCTTTGCAAGTGTTAACCACTGGTTTCAAAGAACATTTACAATGAAAAATGAGTTTTACAATACAAATACAAAATGTGGCAAAATAAGGACCCTCTAAGACCAATCAATGAAAACTCGGGGTTTCATACGTAGTAATTCAACACATTTCACGTGTTTTGGAAAGCCTACCGTTTTGTTTCAGCATTTGTTTATAGTCAAATAAAGTAACATTTCATCATAAGCATATTACCTGAACGACGAATATGTATTTAGGAGTCATTTAGACTCTTTGCTGGTCGTAATTAAAATGCTGAATAAATTTTCACGCTTGAGTATTAGAATGAAATATTTCGGCTTATTTTGGAATATTATTTGCTTTACTTAAATCAGATGCTCTATTTTTCGTTTCATTTATTTTTCTTCGTTCTACTATTATAGATATTCTTGATTTGCTCCTCGTTATAATGAATAGCAAAAACTAAACTAAATGCCATTGCAAGCTACTTGAATCGAATAAGTAATGGAAAAATTGCTGTTTTAAATATAGAACTATGTTTTATTCACAGCTATATATATAGTTACAAACTTAGTAATGAACTCAATGTAGGTCAGATGTGTAGAAAAGACTTTGCTTCAAAGCGCAGGCTTAAATATTGTTTGAACTTTCTTTGTTATTATTTTCGTTTTTTGAAATTATTTTCATTCATCTGATATGAATTGGAAAGTAATTGGGGCACTGAAAGCAGGATTTTTTAAACATTCACCAATAATTTTTAGAGAGAATATAGTTCGATTATTTTACGAAACGAAACAGGCAGACTAAGAAAATGTCGCGACGTAAAGCGGAAATTCTGGATTATGTATAATTTTTAAAATGGTGCTTCTGCTCTTGATTCTGAATTCGATTTGCATACGGATTTGAGTGTACCGAATAAAAGTTTCGATGTATTGTTTTATAAATCTTTCGTTGAACAAGTGTTCGTTACCTCAACAGGAGCGAGATCCAGCTTCGATCATAAATTTTTCTTAGAACCTCAAATAGTTTCTCGCTTTTCTTATTGAAAATTAATGCTTAAAGTATGTAGTTAAAAAGATCGAAATGAAAGTATTGCTCAACACTAACAACAAGTTTAACCATATTTCGTGGAGCATATAAATTCCACGTCTGAGAAATAAAACGTCTTTTAAGACTACAAAAGGATTCTACCATTTTCTCAAAACTAGGGGTGCGCTACTCCGTAAGTTATTGTGCCAACAAACACAAGTAATAATCGGGAGGAGCTATGTCTTCTCAGTCATATGATTTCTCAGTTGAGTATTTCCATGTCGTCATATAATGTTGTCATATAAGAAAATAATCTTGTCCTTTCTCTGAGAGAAGAGATCGTTTTTCTGGAGCTAAGCTCCAAAGTATCATGCACAGTAAACTGTGATTTCCCATTATAGTTTCTTCCTGATTCATAATAATGGCACGCTGTTAATCACATTGAATGTAGCGAAAAAGGTTCATGCATGAAAAAGGTTCATGTTCATTCAAGGTTGACATGCTTACAGGTGCATTTTCCATCACAAGTTGAACGAACCGAAAAAAACTTTTTTAAGTATATTAAAATTTGTTATTGACCCTGTTTCCTAATTTCTTTATCTAAATTATTCATTGCAGATGCATAACATTATCTTCTAGACTTTTGTCAAGTGGGGAAATTATCATTACAAGCTTAAATCATATTAATTATAAGCTTCCGGTCTTACGCACTTACAATTCGTTCCCAAAAATACTATGATAGACATTTTTTTCTCCATGCGTTATCATTATTTTCATTCGTTTCAAATATTTGATCTAAATATTTTAATTATAATTTTAGATGAAATGTCCCGAAATGCTTTAAAAATTTGTTAAAATTTTTTATAAAATAACCAAATCTTGCTGGTATATATTTCAACATAAATAAGTTGTATAGCAGACTATATGCGCTCATTTGAGTAGTAACAATCAAATTTAAAGTACCTTCTTATCTTTTAAGTGTCACATTAAAGTATTCAAATTTTATAATTATTCATAACGAACGATAATTCAGCATTTGGCGGAACTAAGCTTTCATTGTTTCCAGTTCCGCATTTACATAGCTAACTAAAATATCTTCATTCCGAATACCTAATCAAGGCACACATCTAACAAAAATTCAGAAAAGGATGAATGAATGAAATCAAACTCCCCTTCTATATTTCTGTTGTTTTCACAACTAAAATTGCAAAATATTTTCCAACCACAAAAATGTAATTCATTCATATCAACAAATGCATTACGATACTTTAACGCATGCATTTGCTAAGTGCAATTGTATGTAGATTATTGATCAATAGACTACCTTGTACTAGAAAGTATTAAATAACAAACAACAAAATATACATGGCTGATTCCCTTGCTCATTTGTTTCTGTGTTATCTCAAAAGAGAACACGCACTAAACTATAAACTATTGTTTTGTAGTCATTGACTTTAGTAGGATTAGTCATGAATGAATTGAATGAGTTGGCCAGATGTCTTGTGGTATACTACAATGGTACGGAATAAATGCGTGATAGAAGAAAATATGTTGGCATTTTAAATTTCTTCAAGCTCTCAGAATAACATTTATGGAGAAGATTTAACGCTGTCCAATTAATTTGGCTTTTTCAACACAAAGGCTTCAAACAAGCGGTATTTCCATCAATAATGCGACATTTGATAAATTGATTATTTTTTTTTATATATTTTTAAGCGACGACCTGCCACGACCTGCCGACTCCCACGGCAATGGAGACGGTAATGTAGTCACTATTATGCTTGGTCATTTGGTCAGTATCATTTTTGCTCAAATTCATCTATCTTGATGTGACTCTGACACCATCAAAATGTGAGTTCTCATTCGGGCAATAAACTTCGAACCAACATACGTCCAAGAGTTCCGCAAAGGAAGTCGAGTTTTCTAATTACCACATGCGAAATTCTGCAGATTTATTCGCAAAGCATTGACTAGTAAATATAAACACATAAATCTTTGACTAGAGTCTATCCAAAGATTTCATACTAACATTTACTCCTTGGAATGAGGAATAGAAGCCAACTCTGTTTCCTTGCACTTGTATCGTTACTGCTGATATGTAGTTTATGCAAGCTACATTTCTAGCATTCAGCAATCTTCAAGATATTTTTCCAACATAGTCCAGCATCGTAACTCAAATTTGTAGTATCGTTTTCGTTGCGCTTAACACCACTTCCAGGAAAATTCTTTCTATCCTTCGATCCGTTTGTTGATATTAGTTAGCTTCGAATGGTAACAACATGCATAATCTTCAACAACCTAACAATAATAATAACAACAAATAATTAACACGTTGTTTCCGTTTCGGTTTCAGATAACCAAGCACAACAATACGGCGAGGTCAATCAATTGGGTGGAGTATTTGTAAATGGACGTCCGCTTCCGAATGCAACACGTATGAGAATTGTGGAATTGGCGCGATTGGGCATTCGACCATGTGATATTTCACGACAACTTCGCGTTAGTCATGGATGTGTGTCGAAAATTTTGGCTAGATATCATGAAACTGGATCTATACTACCGGGTGCTATTGGTGGGTCGAAGCCACGTGTCACAACACCCAAAGTGGTCAACTACATTCGAGATCTTAAACAAAAGGATCCAGGTATTTTCGCTTGGGAAATACGGGATCGATTACTATCTGAAGGAGTATGCGATAAGAATAATGTTCCTAGTGTAAGTTCGATATCACGAATCCTACGAAACAAACTGGGGAATATATCCCATGCCAGCCAAACGCCTGCCCATCATTCACATTTATACAATACTATTTACACACCCTATGGTTATAGTATGAAATCGTCACCTTGCGGAAGTCCGTCGCCTCCACAAACTGCACTCAGAACAGCTCACTGCTGGCCATCATCGCATTCAGTCACAGATATCCTTGCCAATGTTCACCACCAAGCGACAGTAGCTGCTCTGCGCGGGCCATGCCCCCCGACGGGAGCCCCTCTTGGGATGGGCGTACCACCGAATTCTGTTGCGGCTACCACGCTCATGGAGGACCCAACTAACTCCAGCCAACAGTCCTACAATTACTACATGTATTTACAAAACGGTGGCATGCACCACCACGGCGGCTTAGCAAGTGCCACAGGATTATGAAATTAGGAGGAGAGCTGCAGTATTTACAACAAAAAAACATAAATAATATCCCCGATTGCACTCCGATTTTTAATGCAATCCAATTTAAAACGAAGAAAGAAACGCAATTTTTAGTGAGCAAAAACTTTTCGGCGAGACGAAATTTTTCTTAAATTCATTGTGTTTTAGAACTTTGAAACAAGAAATTATCACAATGTTTCTAATTGACTATCTGGGTATATTGCATTAGCCAATAATTCCTAATTTAATTTAAAACCTGTACAAATGGATCTTTCACTGATTGTTTGTTTTATTTTTGTTTTTGGTTGAAAGTCACTGAGACAAGAATGTGAGAATTTTTTCCGACCCCAGCATTGTAAATACTATGTAACTTAATTATAATAAAAAGCCTTTAGTTAAGATGATTGTTCGAAATACACACTGGTACATAACTACTAAACAAATTTTATTTATATACTTACAGTTGCCTCTCTTGGGTAACATTAAAATTAACTTAAAAGTAAAACTGTATTAAAGTAAATCAAGGTAATATGTTCTAATTTTTTTATATGAAAAATGTAAAGCGAAAATATTGGGTGGTGCACAATTTATTAAGAATCTTAAATATTCATATTCTACTGTAGTATTGTATTTAGAATAGTTTTTAGCGATGAGATATTTTTTGCAATCTCAGATATAGTTCGCTGAGTGAGCCAATCTATGAACATTATCGGATAAAACAAGCCAAGACTCTGATGAGAAAATTTACGCCATTCGCTGAAATTAATAGCACCAACCCCAAATACATAAGCGTGGCTACAACAAAAAAAAATGTATTCGAATTTGAAATGATGTTGAATGTTAACACTTAAGGCTTATAACAGTAGAATTTTGTGTGAAAAGTAGCGAAATGTCTTCAAAAACTAGTGGAAAAAATGTTACACACACAAATTCTTAATTTTGTTTTCATTTAAGTTTAAGTGATGAAATAAAATTATTGATATATATATATAAATTATTTTTTTCCACATTTTTGACCGAATTAAATGCTGCGAGTTGACTGCGAATTACACAAAACCAGTGAATATACTCGAAAGACCACATTAATTGCTACAATCTCGATACTTCTTAGCTCAGACATCTTGAAAGTTCACGGAAAATTTTACAAATATACGATAAGCCGAGATGTGTATATATTTATACTATAGAAAATCCTATAGTGGAATCATCAAAACGAATTAAAGATTCAGTTGATCTAGCAGTAACACTAATTTCAAATCGTTCCATGGATCTAGCTTTTCAGAAATATTTGAGGAAAATCTCCAACAAATTTACGGAGCATATTTATGTTTCCGATTATTCAATGTATTTCAAATGATTTCCAAAAGTATTTCAAATCCTTTCAAATCACAATTGGAAATGGTTTCACCGTCCATCTGTAGGCTCAAATGCTTTACTTTGTTTTTGAACTGAATATTCGTCGCATTACGATATATGTTTTGAATTCAATAAACTTTTCAATTAACGTTTAACTTCTTATGTGGCTTTGTCCGAATTGAACACTAAATTTATTATTCGGCCCCAATTTGAAGCGCCCTTTGTATAATATTACACGGTAGTAAGGGGGTTAATTGGTTAGAATGGCGATGACAACCCCCTTTCTGCCAATCTAACTAAAACGTTATCAGCCACATCAATCTATAATCAAAGTGGCAGAGCCCTCCTTGTGGCCATCCACAACTCGTAATTTCGATTTAACGATTATCAAACAGGCGTATCAAATGCGCTTCTGCTCTTCTGAAAAAGGGTCAAGAAACTGTATCTGAATAATTTACAATGTCCAGAGAAATTGGTCCGGGTATGGTTGAAACACATACCTTCAGTAGAAACATACCTTCAGTATTTCTTAATCCATATTTTAAGTTAGTTTTCTGTTATGCCAGAGGTTTATGCTATTTCTTAGAAAATTCTAAGTAAATCTAGAACGATGATGGTCTACCCAACAGATATTTTACCGTCCCAATTACTGGTACGTTTTACTTACGATGAATAAATTAAGGATATCTCCTTTTGCATAGTATTACTAGTTTAATTGAACTGTTACCATTAATCTATAATCGGAGGATCATAGATTTGAATTTCCTTGTTCAAATTCTCCCCTTCAGTTTGTTCTCTAATGGATTTCCAGTTAAAACGTACCTCCTTTTTCTACATCTAGCATAGATAGCTCGGGGTTAGTAAAATCAATGTTTAAGATCAGGTTGAAAAATGACGCAGTTGAATGGATACATATTATGATCTTTATTGCTTATTTTTGACATTCATTAAATAATGCTTTGTAATTGTTTCAACTTCATAAGAATGAATGCAAACTATACTTTTATTAATACACCACATAAGTGATAGTTTAGAAATTAGGTAATATTTAAGGTTACACATTCGTATTTTGCTTTCTGGTTGCCAGATATACAAAATAAAAATTGGATATAACACTGAAAATGGATATATTGGAACATGATTGTGTTAAAATATACATAAATTAACACTTCCTTGCATAATTACTCCTTTCCGAATATTGCCAAATTAGTTGCTAATAATAACCTTGACTTTTATCGCAGCGAATTCAATTCATAAGATATTGAATAATAATTTTTCCAAAAATTAGAGCCAGCTCAAATGATTAAGTATTTTAAATGCGAGTTCTCTGTATATGTGATGGTGTAAGTGGTATTAATTATTTTGCACTTCAATTAATATGTAATTGAATCGCTGTCTTATCTGATTAACTCGCATTAAGAAATTCATGACTGCAGACCTATATAAGGAAGGAATTTATTTTGAAATAGTAACAAATGTTATTTGTTTGTTTTCCGGACGAAGTTCACTCGCTCCTCATCTGCTTTTTTTCTGTAAAGTTCACATACGCGTTTGGAAAGTATGCCATCTTCGGTGTTTCATTTGGTTCTCAGATTTTCTTCTTTCCAATAAATGTTCATGATACCTTTAAGTTTTCATTGGATTTTGTGGTTACGGAGATTATTGAACACCTTTCATACCCAGAATGTTGGATTTGTTAGTTGCTTTGAGAAGTAGAGGCTCAACTCCCACCTATGCCAAGATGATATTTGAAGAATTCGAAAACGTGCACTGAAGAACCCCAAACATAACTCCCGGCTGCAGTCTTTTATTTTAAACTGCGAACATGTGCACAATGTCAAAAGGTAAATTCCGGTGTAAGTCGAAATAGGTTGATTTTGGCGATGGACATTAATACTATGGTTTACGATCCTGGAGACAGGCTACCTGTTAACTAAACTGTGAAGAGTTTCTCTAAAGTACTTAAGAAGATCCTACGTGATTCTAGCAAAAAATTTTCCCGTGTATCTCCAAAAGGGTATATAAAGGTTTATATTCATACAAACGGTCTCTTACTAGCATTGAGTCTAAGGTCTCAAAGTGGCCGTTCACGTCATGCTTACTTGTTTGATAAGTATTAAAATATTCGCGCTAGTTAAGCATTAAATATTTTTTTCATCGAGGTCAGCACTTAGTTCATTTTTTTACATAATTTGGCAGAAATTCCAATGTGGATTAATTATAAAATGAAAATAGGATCAGTTTTTGTAAATAGAGAATTTCGAAATAGTTTCAGCATATTTCTCGACATATGCAAAATAATCTAATGAAATTTCAAACGGATAATCAGCTACTTATATCAATTTTAGAATATGAATAAAACACGCATCAGGTCTTGTGTTCATTACACAATTCTATCGAATTCGCCATCCATACTAGTCTCATAGTAACAATGTCTTAACTCTATTTATAATCAGCAGCAGTTAGTAGTTTCCCGCAATAACATAATAGCTTATTTATCAATTGAATCCGCCTTATTCGTCAATAAATCATTAAAAGAATTTATACTTTTCATTGGTCTGACTGAAATGTTGTTGATAAAATCGATTAATTTATATTATATTTGGTTCGTAATCAGCCAATTACTTTCTTATCAAAACCTGATTACCTTGACGAAATATCCCATGTGAAGATCTTTAGTCAACGCCTAGCATATATTCTTAACACCCACTAAGGTGTAAAACATTCAAATGAAGATAAAATGAAATTTATGGGTCAGACAAATTCAAGCTATTCGAAGTACTTGTTCTTTGTTTTATTTTTCAGACTGATGATTTGATTAAATACTTGCGTTTTTTATAGCAATATAACTTACACTTTATCTTTTCACGTTTCGTTCATCATGATCAAGACATTATCCACTTACAAATTCAGAGGATAATATTAAGAAAAATAAAAAGTAGTTTTAATAACGTAAAAACAAATTTAATAGGTTCCTGTCTTATCGTTTTGTAAAACCTTGCTTAGATTGCTTTAAAATTTATTATCGATTTGACAATTAAATAAATTATTATTTGATTTTTAATTTTTGTTTAGAATTATTGCAATTGTACCAACTAATTCTCCTCCTGCGTTCTATCGTCTGTGTAAATTATAAGCAAATTAATTTCTCAATTGGTAAGTTGGATTTCACAACACGTGGTTTGGACGGACATTTTGTAAAGTTTTATTCGAAATTAGTCAAATGTTAATAAACGCAAAACCATGTTCTGGCTTGGTTTTGCGTATATTAACATTTGACCAATTCAAAACCTTTTATACAAAAAGGTCAGCGCTACAATAGGATAATTTTAAAAGTCTATAGTCAATGTAATAGTCAATTACGAAGTTTGAGCAGAATGCCCGCTCATCAATGGCATACCTAATTAATATTATGTTTTTTACCAAGAAAAATATACAACCAGCAGAAATCCTGATGGGGTTGAGTGAAAAGTTCAAGAATTATTCGATTTCATGAAAGTGTTAAATAACTTCTTTGTCGTGAAGGCTGATCATAGGTTGATGTAAATTATGAGAGTACGTTCTCAATAATTGCATGGAAATAAGGTTATCTAGTAGGTTTAACATCTTTTGATATTCAAGCGGAAACTGAACTGTAGACGTGTGAGCGTTTCTAGAGAAATTTCAGGATGAGCTGCACTCGTCTCTTACTCACATTATCACTTGCATTAAGACCAAGCAAGCAAGCGGTAGAAACAACAAGGATAACCTAGGACCGTCAAACCCAAGTCAACTCTGTCAGCTGACCGGGTTTCTTCGTGCTTCTTTCATCTTGAAGTTTTGCATAGGCTCAAGACTACTAATGGAGCTCATTACTTTGCCATTTTAGGCAAATTACATGCGTACGCTTCTTATCGATCAAAGAAGTGCCACTTTTTCATGGCATTGCTTGTCCTCATGCAGTAACGCTGACCAAAGAAAAATAAGAAAACTTTTATTAAGAGACACGTGAACACCCCCGTGTTGCGTGAAACATCTGTCCTGCGAATTTAATCTGTTCGATCCACTCAAAGAAGCTCCATAGGTCTGAAGATTCAGCAAAAGCAAAGAGGTGGAGCCAAATGATATATACAACCATGTTCCGCGTTAAGTGTGTCGAAATTACCTAAACGCCGTGAAAATAAATTTCCAAGCCGAAGGATTATATCTGTTATTCTTTTTTCTTTGAGTTCGAAAAAAATTAAAATTATAAAATCGCGTTGATTTTAGATTGAGCCTGGTTATAATTAATTACTTATTTTTCAGTACTTTTTCGGACTTATAAACATAAAAATTTAGAGTGTGAAATGTTTTGTACTACCTGCAATATTATTTAAACTCATGTTTATAAATATTCGTATAATATGAATTTTCGGTTTTTCATTTTAAACCTCAGTTGAAGTCAATAAATGACAATGTTGAATACTTGTTTGAAAGACATTTTAAATCAAATTGCTATGCCTTGAAGTTT
This sequence comes from Stratiomys singularior, assembly GCA_954870665.1. Taxonomy (NCBI): domain Eukaryota; kingdom Metazoa; phylum Arthropoda; class Insecta; order Diptera; family Stratiomyidae; genus Stratiomys; species Stratiomys singularior. The sequence goes on from OX940877.1 coordinate 8,874,577, forward strand.
CGCTTTATTAATGTATTAACTTTACTTTCTTCTTGTATACTTTGATAATAGAAATTTTCATAAAAAAGCTGTTATTATAATTTCGAGATTAAATCCACGATACTTATTGTTTATTACCAATTTTCAGCGCAAGACGATTTAAATCTTCTCGACTTAAATGTGTAATCAATTTGAGGTTGACACTCATGTTAAAACCACTGTTCGACTGTATGTAATACTATTACTGGGTGAAATCGAATTTCCTATCGTCTAGTCTAAATCAGAACTCGATAAGCCTCAAAACAAGGAAAGAAATTACTTTTATTGCAAACAAGAAAACATGAGTGTATGTCATCAAGCTTAAGAGGATTCAAATGAATTTACCACTTAAATTCCATAATCAATTCTCATATAAACTCCCAACTCACTATTCATCTTAAATGCTTTCGGAATCTTTGCTCAGTACTGCATTTCAAAACCAATGTGCATCCTTATAAGCGAAAATTCATTATGGTCCAGATGTTAATTTCTTTCGCTATCCGCATATTTGAAAATATGTTTTTCTTTTGTTTCTCAGTGTCAAATTCCCAAAGTATATGCGCCTCAACATTAATCATGTTTTTCAATATGTATATTTTGCTTTTTTTTCCCTTGCATGTCGTTGGAATACATACATGTACTCATATGATGTACTGGTATTCTATAAAATAAGCCTAAAGATTCATGTCCGCGTATCATGTTAAAATTATGGAGGCGGACACTTTCTCACTCCGTTTCAGCTCATTTTACCAAAGCGAAAAATATGTCTTATTTGGAAAAGGATATTTTTTGACCGGAATCCTATTTACATGTCAAGGGTCAACATAGATTTGACTAAGCATGAATAGATAATGGGTGGCGATGAGAATAAATTAAATTTATTTTATCGCTTATCATAGACAGAACGAAAAAATTACGAAATAAATGAAATGAGAAACAATAAATAATCAAAGACACAAACTTTCGGCTATTAGGTACAAAGGAATTTGATATAACCATTAATTATTTAGCAAACGCCGGATTGTAATCCTTCATGTTTTAGTTATTTTATGTTTCGAAAATTTCAAAGCGACCGAAAATTTAAGTGCATTCCCATTTCCTCTGAAAACAAACGACTGCATATTGAATATCATTTGCATTATGTTCAAACTGATTTTTTTCCACATTCGCCTAAATCCATTAAAACGCTTGGCGGTTTCTTTTGTTATGGAACGTGGACGTTACTGAAAATTGCGACATTCATAATCAACAACGTGAACTCTCTTAGAAAGTTGGGCATGACTCCATTCGATTCCATTTCGAGTTCCAGGAACTACAAAAGGGTGCATGGAAGAAAATTATGCTCGTCATTCATTCTTCATAAAAGTTACTTCGAAAATAAATAAAATAAGTAATTTGATGTTGCTGGAAGTGTTTTTTTTTTTATTTTTCTGGCTTAAAGTTACTACAAAATGCTTATCTAAAAAAACGAGTATTCATATCTACTTGCTGGGCGGCATGCTTCGATAAAAATAAAAATAATAAATGTTTTTCCATAATATTTGCTAAAACAACTCCACCATGTATTTAACGATAAGGTAAACTCTAGAAAATCGATAAAATTACGTCAAAATGTCATTAAAGGATTAATTAATTATTGGTTTAAGTCTAAGCTTGATCTCCAGTGCTTTGAAAAAATTTCTTCTAGTAGCAGCATTCTCCGCCATCATTGTTTCCTTTCTTTACAATCCAACCGAAAACAAAGTATCCTGATGCTGCTCCCAGGATAATGGCCAACCATAACCAATAGTTGCATAACATGATGATCATCATCAGTGAATAAGATATTGTGATTTGAACAGCATGCAAGCATGCTTGAATAAAATGAGGCCAGTTGAACATTTGTTCATATGCTGTCCGACGGGGTGGTGAAACACTTTCTGAGCTTCCATTACCATTTTGCTTAACCAAACGAGAAGATCTTTCAGCTTGGGCATTCTTCACATAAAGATAGTCTCGTAAAACTTTCAATCCTTCATACGCAAAAGTAATCAATCCAATCGCTATTGCTGAGCCAATAAATGAAGGGACCGTGTATGCCTGCCAACTATCCCAAAGAATTTTTTCACACGCACGTGCGTGGAACTGGAATGATAAGAAAAATTAATTATTTCATTATATTTATCAGGAACAAGTTAATATTATTTGAAAATTATATGGTTAATTATTGCCATATCGCTTATAGCGTCAGATCAATCGGGCCAATAAAGAGTCCCATTTTGTTTTCGACCACTGCGCCAAAAATATCCGGTGAAGGCTTGCAGAAGAACAAGTCGGACAAGTCCCCAAAAATGTGATTATGTTAATTGAAATAACGGATGCGATCGTTGGAGAAAATAAATACAGTCCATTCTCAAAATAACAAGGAGCTAACCTTCAAATCGGAGTGTCGTTGTATAATATACAACGTGCGTTCAGGATTACGTGACCTACCTTCGCCCAACCTATAAAATACCAGCAGGATTACTGCTAGAAACATTGCACGAAGTCATATGACAAACCGTTCAGCAAACCCAGTCTGCAGTGCAAGGATAAGTTCAATTCAAGCTGGGATCTGGCTCCTAACTAGGTTCTCAGGTTGGCAGGGGAGAGACTCTTACATAAGGGATACATAGGCTTCAGCTTCACACCACACAAGAACCTAGCCGTGAGCTACAGAATCTATCTTTATTTAACTTACTTTATATTATTATTAACAAACACAATTTTATGATTTATTCACTTAAAGATTTCTGAAATCCTTTTCGTATTTTTCAAAGGTTTTGATTTTGATTTAATTTCGTACATCGTTTCATTTCGTTAAGTCCCGGTGAATGCATTACTTTCATTTCAACCACAAAGATTCATATATGCTGTGTAGAAATTGTTTTCTAAGCACAACACATATTTAATAGCAAATTAGCATCGGCTGTAGATATTTTTGCGTCACCTACCGCCAAAAAGTGCGTTGGGAGCAAAACAAAAAAGGAGACGAAGAAGTAACATTTTCTATAATCCTCATAAAAATCTAATCTTTAACCTATACTTATTGTACTCGTATAACGTCATTGTTAATATTTGGCGATTTTGCACCAGAAGTAATTATCTTATTTCTTTTCAGGTGATAAATTATCAAATAGGAATTACATTCCAAAGAAACTCAAAATGCCTTAAAGAAAGATTAATGTTCGTATCAGTGGATACGCTAGTACAATTTTTATTAATTACTCTACAAGTCTGTTTCTATTTAGGTATGAGCATACTTATATAACTTTTGAATTTTAATAATCTCATGAATAATCTATGAAATTATTCTGAAATAGAAATAAGTATGTTTACACTGGGTCCGAGAGATACGCTTAATAACATTATACAATAATTGAAAAGATCTTCGTAAAAACAACATTTCCTTAATCAAAAAGCAATTCTGATCGGAATTCTTAAAAATCTGGGATGCAGGAGCATGATTGACCAGCGCTCCAATTGAGGTTTAATGGGTAAAGATGTTAATTTGGGGGGAAATTTCCAATCAGGTTGGCCAAGACCAAGTGAATATATTGTGATGTTAACGAGACATCAACGGAGGATATCAAAGATGACGGAGTGTTCCGCTCTGCCATCTTATCCATCAATGAATATACCAGAAACGACAACAGAACCCACAATGGATGCTATCTCCACAAAAACCCACAGCAAAAAAGGACGGAGCCTACACACAAAATAAATGATTCTCAAGTTTGAATATTTTGGGACTCAATAAACTCATAAAGCTGAGAGACATCAAATCTGCATAGCGAAATGGAACTTAGTTTGTAAATCATTCCAAAATCTACAAAAGGCCATAGAAGCATAACGAAGCTATAGACAGAGTTTAAGTGGGAGGATAAGATTCACTGTTCCAGAAGGAAAAAAACTTGAACGTCGCCATTCGTCCATTCAACGAACAAAAAGACTACAGAAATGATGCAGTATCTATTGAAACCATTTTGAACAATCTTCACGATCATCTTGAAAGCGAAAAATAGATGTCGAAAAAGCTCACTCCACAAGCAACGAAATTTTCGAGAGTTTTTGCTCCCTGTTTTGGAAACATTTTTACTTTCAGACCGAATTGTAACTGAAAGCCAAAATTGAATTTATAATTATGAGCCTAAGATCAATCAAGCTTGTGAATTTCGATCTTACGGATTGAGCTGACTTTATTCCATAAGTCTCTCATTTTCGACCTTTATTGACAGTTTTAGCCTAGAATAGAAGACGGTTCTTCCTTGGTTTCTCTCAGGAATGATCTTAGTGGCATGGTCTTCCAGAGAGATTGCAACAATGTGAACATTGAAGAGAGAGAACAATGTGATCGATCAGATCACCAATCTAGGATAGTGCATTTCTTTCCATGGCATCCAAAGAACACACTCCTCCAGAAAAAATTAAGGCTGTCCCAATCAGCAGAAAAAGTCGTTGAAACTATTCTTATTGACTTCAAAAAAAACTAGAAAGTCTACGAAATGCCTAGAGGAAAAGATGGTGAACATTGATCGAATGGTCACTTTGCAAGAAAATGCACCTGCTCGGAATGCCTTTCTAAGTCACCGCAACTTTCGCATTCCGCATTCTGTACAGAGTAAGGACATTCAGAAACGTCCTCCCTATTGACCAGATTTAGGCGCAAGTGATTGTGATTGTATTATCTGTTCTTAAGCATGAGAGATACAGAAATACTATACACAAACTAATTAACTCAATCGTCGGTAGATACTTAAGTGTTTAATACTTATAAGATATTTACGAGCAGTTTACCGGGCAGAAACTGAATGCAATAAAAATCACAACAAAGCTCTTGTAATTTTAGAAAACAATTGACACTAAAGAAGTGGCATCCTACCACCGAAATATAAAGATTTAAAAAAAAATAGATTAACAAATCTCTAGAAGCGCCGAACAGAGAAGGATATACAATGCATTAAAAAAGTGCGTCAATGGAAAAGTAGGTGCAGCGATAAAGATGTAGAGTGCGTAACTTTGGCCTTTATTAAGAAAAGAAATAAAGCTGCTAATAAACAGATTGATAAGTATCTAACAAATGCATTTGAGTCAAAGAAGAATAAAAGAAAAATATAATTTTCACTCTATACCCTCCACTCCGCTAATTTCTTACAGGCCCTCGCATGATAAGGAACTCATCAAACACATCGGTTAAATCTCAACAAGCATCCTGATTTTAATTTTTTATCAAAAACAGCAATCAGGTCATAATGCTATTATAGAAAAATCTGGTGGATCTGCTTATTGTCTGATAGTACAAACAAACTGAATCAACAGCATTAGAATGAAAAAGGATTACATATCAAGTTTGTATACATTCCCTAATAATGTAAAACGAAAGGACTTTGATTTAATCCAACAATACAACATTATTCAATGAATTCAGATTTAATTTACAATTTCATTAGGGCCAAACACGTTCATAAAACTTCTCGGGTATAACTAGACAACGAAGTTCTGTAATTTTAAAGTGATTCTTTCTTCTTGTCTGTCACTAGCACTATCACTATCTTGTCTTTTTTCACGGTAACCCTTTTAAACGTGGGGTTCAGTTAGTCGATTCCGGTAGTTTTCATTTATATTCGCAGATGATATCAAAGGTTTATCCGATAATTATCATGGCTTTATCGTATCTATCTAACGGAACAAATTGGTAATCTATGAGATTTAATCTCTTGATAAGGCTTGAGCAACTCATCTGATCCTTATCCTCTGTAATTTAGTATTTAAGCCACACATTTAGCACATTACTCTATTGACTGCTCGGATTGATATTTTGACCTATTTGTACGTACTCGCATACACATGTGTGGCTGTTATATGCATTCACCACTGGAGTGAGATTAAACGTAGGCTGTAGACTAACATGCTATGCTCTAGCATACTTGAATATACCAGTGGCTTCAGATAGAAAAGTTAATTGTCGTTTAATGTTTAGATAAGATTCAGTTTCATTGTAGTATTCAGCACCTTCGCGATTTAAAGAGTCAGTTCAAAGAACTTTATCTGAGTGAAATATTTTTTAGGAAAGTACTTTCGCCGTTGGCGGTAATAAAAGACAATCACTGTTTATTGCAAGAATTTAAAAGTGTTTGGTAAGACTTCGCACTTGTTAAAAGTTGTAATGCTTACTAGCACTTTGTTGTTGGGAACGTAATCGTATTCTTAATAACATGATCGAAAAAATGTTATTGTTATTTTCATTAGTTATCAAAGGGCAAACATCATTTTGACAATATCAAAATTCCGCGTGAACAACTTACTAATATCCCACTATGAATTTTTTTCATCAGATATTTGTAAATTTAAAAGTATTTCAGAAATCACTTCATTAACGACACCAATAAAAATTCTGGACATGAAAACAATCGAAGACGTTTCAAAAAACAGACGATTAATAACTGAAGAAAATGACGCTCAAAAACATTCGGAGCCAAATGCAACGGTACTTACATACATATTCATCCGGCAAGGATTTTCCATATTCATTTTGACAGAGTTTAAATAAAACAATTAAGGAAAATTAAGGAACACTAAAATTATGTTTACTATATAGCTAGTATTCTAACACGCTACTCAATACTATATGAAAGAATCAATTGGTTCATTCCTTTATATACAGCAGAAATGCACTTACTCAAAACCAAAAGCTAATTGAACTGATATAAAAGTTTAAGAATTAAGTCTTACAGCTACGAATTATCACCTTGTCTTTATAATTTATCTCATTTCTTATCAGAGTTCGTCGCAAGCATACAAATAGCTCATACTTAACCATAATACCAATGCATGTGAACTTCACGCTTTATGTATACGCAATAAAGATCAGAGTCTCAATACTTATAAACATGTATTGTTAAATATATACAATCATGTGTATGAAATATTAAATATTATTTTCTTAAATTTTTCCTTTCAAAAAATGTAAAACATCATTATCATAAGCTTATTTGCGCAATCCTAATTAAATGTGTCCAGATAAGTATCTCCGTATATAATAGCGTAGTAAATAAAATAAAAGTTACGATCTTTACGAATGTATAACCTTTCAGTTGATCATTTCACCACGACTACTGGCTATTATATTAAAAGTGAAAACGGCTTGGAAACTGTTGTTACCCCCGAAACTCACCGGGTCCAAATTGGTTCGGTGTGCAAAATTGTAAAGTCATTATATGTGCTTGGTATCCCGCAATATTGCCGTGTGCAAAAATCGATTTTCGAAAATTGGTATCGTGTGAAAATTTTTGATATCACCTTTATTACATTCGGTAAGCAAGATAAGAATGCCAGTCTGCATTCACCCAGCTGGTCAACAAGACGTTAACGTATCAGCACGCTTGGAGGTAGCAGCAATATTGGTTTCTCAATCTTATTCCTACAATTTGACAGAATCATTCAAATTTTGCTATTTTTAAAATTTTGCGACACCTTAAATGAGCTCATTGCTCAAACCAAACATCATCTGAGTGCATGACAGTTCCAGTAAAATTTATATTGCCCTCAAACACACTGAGATACATTGTCTCATTTTTTTGAATGACAAGTTTTCTTAGCGGTAGATTCCGAATTTTCTTAAGCATATTGGCATCGTACTATTCCCCACAATTGTTGAGTTTCAAGTCTTGTGCCTCTTTGGTCAACAATGTAGCATAAATATCCATTAATCTTTTGAAAATAGCTTAAAGCTAAATTTTTTGAAAATAGTTCAGAGATCATAGCCAACATAGTCTACCAAAGCAGCATATCCTTGATGCAAATCATATGCGAACTATAGTTTAGAACTTTACTTTTTCCTCCTTTATGGATCCTTTTAGCGTTGATTTGTTTCTCGGTAATGTCAAGCAAAGTAATTATACCATTGGCCTACGAATTACGTTGATATGACAAATTATAAAATCTTCTGACTATTTATGTTTAATCATTATTTTTCTGAAGAATATCCTGTTTTCGGATTTCGAATTGCATACAAACCCAGCAAGCACAACATTTTTGCAAAACAGTTACGGAAAACTAAATACTAAAAGTATAATTAAAGCAGTTGCATACTCTCCCACAAGGTGCTTTACAACATATTTATGGAAAACTGTGTTAAACCTAAGATTTTCGTTGAGCACAGATTAGTCCTTACTTCGATTAGATAATTTTAACTTTATGTATGCACAGCGCTAGGAAAAAATCGTTCTCAAAACTATTTTATCACATTAAAAACAAACCATCTAGACAAATGATCACTTTGTCTTGTAAAGGAATTATAGTGTTGGCATCTGTTTGAACGAATTTTTTAAAAGTTTATACTTTAAAGCTGCATATTAATTATATTGGAAAGCAAAGCCTCCAAAGCAACTAAAATTGTAAAAAAAAGTCATAACGTATGTACAAAACAGCAAGAATACTTCCAACAAACTCGCCATCTAAGCGAATTCAAGCAAATGAAGTGACATGGCATGTGGATTAGTAAATTTTCCCTCATTAAAAAAAGAATATCCCTCTCAAAGTTTATGCGTAAAAACGCGTAGTGAATCTACCTCATCTAAACCTACTCATAGTTTTATCTCTTTCAGCAGCAAACCACCCGGGAGTATTCTCGCTGTATATATTTACGCGTTGGCTAAGTCTTTTTCACACGCTCGTCGCATAACAATTCGTTCGTTCGAGAACTCACTTCACTTTCACTTTTATGTATCTTGAGTCTATATCACATAAACTACTTCTCAGTGTAAAGAACCCGCAAGGCTCTTCCAAAACAACAACATTTTATAAACTAAAATTTCAATATTTTACAATCTACTCAGTCGATGACATTAAAATATAGACATGTGACATCTTAGGCACATGAAAAGCGAGATCTCGTCGAGAGAGTACCCGTAGATGGCCTCATGATAATGGAAAAAACAAAGTTATTGCTCAGTCTCTCAGGATAAAAGAATTCTTCAAAAGCGTCTAAAATTGTTCTCAAATGAGTATTTCACTTTATGTGATAGCAGATTTGCTTTATTTTGCACATGATATGTTCATTGTATTCTATTTGCATTTTAATCCAGCTCCAGGTATTTTGAATTGGTATTAACCTGGCTAACCTCTTGAATTTTGAGCTTTGTGTACCTTCAACTCCCGGTAATTCGAGAGTTGGCTGTATATTTAATAACAAGGACTACAATCTTCCACAAACTGACTTAGATTTTATTAAATGTTGTTCGAACGAAATACTTCAGTTGAATACTCCTGCATGTCGTACTTTCTTTTTTATTTTCTCAACCTCTTTCTTCTAGGTTTTCCTGTTCCATCAGTAAATTCCCTCTTGAATTCCCAGAATGAAAGATATTGCTATCACAGTTGAATTATATTCAAAAAACATATTTTCCATCTTAAAGCTTCAAGATTGGATAAACATTCTCAACCATTTATGCATTTATCAAAATATTTTCTCATTACAAATATTTGGGTTATTATTTACGACTTCGATAAATTCTTTCTTCGTGTTTTTCGAGAGTTGTCGCAATCTTTAACGATGCTATTATGGACTTTTTATAATTCTAGTGCACTACGATGCAAGATATATTTGTATAAGTGAATCAAATCTCGAATTTAAGTATATTCTTAATCACAGTTACCATCAAAAAACCTAAACGTAAACAACTGTCACAACAATACAAACAAAATATAATTTCTCAGTTTATCATTTTTACTATTGCTAAATAATATATATGTATATATTTTAAATATTTACCGTATTTTTAATATATATACTACTTGGCTGCTGTAAAAGTCATCCACTTCGCCACACGTTGAACAAAATATAATCATCCATTCTGCTCACATCAAAAAAATATATAAATCGACGATGAACGGAAATGGACTCGGTTATCGTTGAACCTCAACTTTGCAGCAAATCAAAATTCGGAAGAAATTGCCGATTGGCAGCGGACAAGTCCGGAAAGGATTTTCTTAATAAACAGCGTTCACCTCTTATGGTATATGAACGGGCAGCTGTATTTTTAGACCAATTCCGACCAAATAGAAACAATTCGATTGGGGATCAAGTAATGCACAAAACCAACCAAATAAGCTCATGCAATCAACATAAATCCCATGCCAACATACATGTAAATAATGATCATACAAATAGACTGATTTCGAAACAAAACATAACTCAACAGGAAAATGGAAACTGGCAGGATCGGAATTCATGTTTCAGAGAACAGCCGACAACCGTCTCCTCATGTAGTGAAAGCTGCTCACTGAAGGATCATCCTAACAATAAGCATCAATTTTGTAAAAGTCCCAGCTCTATTTCAATTCACAGTCAGCAAATCACGCGTTACCAGATGCATGACTGCCCTTTGATGGACGAAACATGCATGTTCAATAAGGAACTCGATCCACTTTACCAACTTTATGGTGACAAATTTACTATTCCTAGAATACCGTCATCCTTATTTTCAAAACAAACAATGCGAATCATCCCGTCAACAGAGTCACTACAAACTAACCCTTCGGATCACTATCGATTAAGACGCGGATCAACAAATTCAAATGCTCTAGCCTGCCTTCCTTACACCCGATCAGATTGTAAGAAGGAACCATCTTTACAACGACAACAAAGTTCCGAAAGGCAGAATAGCCAACCAGACGTTAAATATCGATTAATTGCCTTGATTTCCAATATTTTGATTTTCATTATTGGAAGGATTCTCAACTCATCCTTCGCATGCATGGAGCGTTTCAAAAAATCTATGGATCAATTCATCATTGATTGCTGGATACGATGGGAACTCTCGTCAATTGTCCAGACGAATAAATGCAAAACAATGAATATTATTATTTTCGGGCCGCTGATGGCAATAATTGGTACATTTTATTCAGCATTTTGGGTTGTATACATGTTCACGAAAATGCTTTTAAGTCCTGCTCCCGAAAGGTTAATGCGGAATTTTAATTTCGAACGATTTTTCGGTAGCATTTCGTAAAATTTGAACGAAACTTGAATCAAATTTAATTTGCATGTAGGCAAACATGCTTTTGAATGTTAAATTTTAAGATGCACAATCAAATTTGGAGATGACTCAAAATACAAGGAGTAGAAATATTAAATGAATTTGAATTCAATATCCTACCATCAAAGCGAATTGAAAGGATTTCGATTTCCATTACTCTTTTCACAATGCTATACGCGTTTGCTTTCCGAGTTGATATGCATATAAGTCGAATAAATTTACTGTGGCCTCTTGCTATTGAACTTGCTTTGAACTAAACAAACTTTAACAATGAGTTTGAGCGAGATTTCGTTGTGTTTGCATTTTTTAGGGTCTATCAGAACGGTTTAATAATTTTAAGATGGTTTCAGTCATCCATCTACTCGATATTACATCATGTAAATTATTTTATTTTTTAACGAAGAACGAATCGCGGTTTAATAATTAGTATCATCCTATGTTGAAATGAGTTTGCATTCACCTCGACACTTTTTCTAATGTTTTCGGACTGTTTTAAGTCTGAAAATTTAAAATGTCCAAAAAGTCAGCTTAAAAAGAGGTTAATCACAGTAGCTCCATAGAAATGTCACTCTGAGTCGAGTATTTACAAACTTAAATTTATTTATCCGGTCGAATTAAATATATTTTTAGTTCCCACGTACGCACGCAAATTTAGTTTCGAGCTACTACAGTCTTCCAAATTATGAACAAGAAATATGGCAATACTGACTTCTTTCCCCAGTCGAATCTCCAATCATCAGCTGTTTGTTATTGTTATGACATTTCTCATGACATTTGATGTAACATGGGGGGAACCCATAGTCGTTTTCAGACGTAACCTTAAACCGAGTTGAGGAAATGGCAATTGCTTTGTTGACATAATCTAGCAGCGCTAAAAGTCGCGCTTATCATTTGAATTAATTCAATATATTGGAGAATTACGCCTCATCATATTTCTCGCCTTTTTTGTATCGCAGGAATACTCGAAATTCATGCTCAAGAGCTAATTCCAAGGTCGACAAGCTTTTTTCTCTTTGCTACATTTAATATTCCGGTTTTCTAACATACCTTGTCAATTTGAAGTTAGCCATTCTTGCCATTAATCATAAGATGTCATAATGAATTTTCTGCGTCCGACGCTTCGAAACAACCTCAACAAATTGAACCTGACGCTTCCCTGTAATCGGTTACTCAGTGTGAATGATCGTTATCACTATGTAAATAATCAAAATGCGGTGCCTGGTTCTCTAACTGTTCGTAGCCTAAGGAAATTAAGTGATAACCGACCATCTATTAAGGCGAGTGGAGAATATGGACAACCATCCCTTTCTACTAAGTCGTTTGTCGATATTGTCAAATCCGCTACAGGACCCTATGCCAGACTTATGCGACTGGACCGGCCAATTGGTAAGTTTGTAGGTCATTAAAACGCCGCAAACATTAACCATATTTGCAGGGTCATGGCTGCTATATTGGCCTTGTGCGTGGAGTATAAGCTTAAGTGCACCAGCAGGTTGTTGGCCAGATCCTTTGATGTTGACTCTTTTTGGAGCTGGCGCGGTGATTATGCGCGGTGCAGGCTGTACAATAAATGATCTCTGGGACAAGGACATCGACTCGAAGGTGGAACGGACGAAAACACGGCCGCTTGTTAGTGGCGAAGTGACACAATTCGATGCCATAGTTTTTCTCGCTGGACAACTTAGCTTGGGCCTTTTAGTCCTGTTACAGCTAAACTGGTACTCGATCATTCTGGGTGCAAGTTCCTTAGGTCTTGTAATAACATACCCGTTGATGAAACGGATCACTTACTGGCCGCAACTAATGTTGGGCATGGCGTTCAATTGGGGTGCTCTCTTGGGATGGAGTGCGACACAAGGAGAAGTATCACTCGCGGCATGCTTGCCACTGTATATTGCAGGAATTTGTTGGACTATCGTGTACGACACCATTTATGCGCATCAAGTGAAATGCCTTTTGATACTTTAATCGAACATTCCTCTAATGTTTTTGTTTTCAGGATAGATCTGATGACTTAACAATCGGTATAAAATCCACAGCTTTGAAGTTTGGGGAGAAAACTAAGGTTTGGCTCTCGGGATTTTCGGTAGCAATGTTATCTAGTTTGGTTACATGTGGAGTCGTTTGTGATCAAACGTGGCCGTACTATACAGCAGTTGGGCTGGTTGGCGGACATCTTGTTCAACAGGTAACAATTTAGTATGCAATATGGGAGTTACTGATTCAATAAACAAATAGATTTACTCGCTTAACATCGACAATCCTGCTGACTGTGCCAAGAAATTCATTTCAAATCAGCAAGTTGGGCTACTTCTCTTCTTGGGTATTGTGTTTGGGACACTTCTGAAAAAGCCGTCAGCAGAAAACGAAAACAGCAACTCATCAAGTACACAACAGGCATCGACTGTGATCCAACTACCAACGCCAGATAAAGTACTAAACAAATTTTAAATTAATAACTTTTAAGCGATCATAAGGAAAAGGTGAAGAATTCATGAAATAGTATTAACGAAATAACTTATACCAAAGGGTTTCTACGTACGCAAGAAATGCAAACAAAGACAGGAATAAACGGCAAACAAAACAATTGTTTTTAATTCATATTTTATAACATCGACGAAATGGTTAATACTAAACCACCCTAAACTTACAGTTTAATGCCACTCATATCGCAGACAGCACATCCTGCAGAGCCCGCCAACCCAACACATAACTACAACCAACAGATGGCACTCATGGCAGCCGGAGAGAAAAGCATTGAAATTATTAAAGCTGCTACCTAATCATAGCATGTCTCACCCGATCCAGGGTTGTACAAAGCTCACATTCCTAACCTCTCCGCGAAAGAACATTTGACAGGTGAACGTAGCTTGAGTCAGAAGACATGGAGTCACTATCAAGAAGCGGTGAAAAACCAGCGCGTCGCACCAGAAATCAGCAAGCTGAGGATCTTTCCAATGTGGAATTCGAAACGAGTGAAGATGTGGAAGTTATACCGACATTCAATTCCATGAATTTACGGGAGGAGCTTCTACGTGGAATATATGCATACGGTAAGCACACAGTTCCAAACTTTCATTCACTTGACACACTAACCCATAACTGGGAAAGAAATTGACTAGCAAACAACGCAAACCCTTCTTTCAGGATTCGAAAAACCCTCGGCCATCCAACAGAGAAGTATTATACCCATTGTAAAGGGGCGCGATGTTATCGCTCAAGCTCAATCAGGCACAGGCAAAACGGCAACCTTCTCAATTGCCATTCTGCAAAGCTTGGACACGACGCTTCGGGAAACGCAAGTTCTTTGCCTTTCACCCACTCGCGAATTAGCCGTACAGATACAAAAAGTCATTTTGGCTTTGGGCGATTTCATGAATGTTCAATGTCATGTGTGCATCGGTGGAACAAATTTGGGAGAGGATATTCGTAAATTGGATTACGGTCAGCACATAGTGAGCGGAACTCCGGGAAGAGTGTTTGATATGATCAAGAGACGTGTGTTGAGGACAAGATCAATCAAAATGTTGGTACTGGACGAAGCCGACGAAATGTTGAATAAAGGATTCAAAGAACAAATCTACGACGTGTATCGATATTTGCCACCGGCAACGCAAGTGGTCTTGATTTCAGCTACGCTTCCACATGAAATTTTGGAAATGACTTCCAAGTTCATGACAGATCCCATTCGAATTCTCGTAAAACGGTATGGATAGTGATATATTTGAAATAAAATAGACTCATAGGAGTATTTAAGCAATCAAATAATTTGTAAACTATTTTCGCAGTGATGAGTTGACGTTGGAGGGTATCAAGCAATTCTTTGTTGCCGTTGAACGAGAGGAATGGAAGTTCGATACTCTGTGCGATTTGTACGACACATTGACCATAACACAGGCGGTAATTTTCTGCAACACAAAGCGCAAGGTCGACTGGCTCACAGAGAAAATGAGGGAAGCGAATTTCACGGTTAGCTCGATGCATGGTGACATGCCCCAAAAGGAACGTGATGAAATTATGAAAGAGTTTCGCTCCGGACAAAGTCGTGTTCTAATCACAACCGATGTATGGGCTCGAGGAATTGATGTGCAACAAGTCTCGTTGGTTATTAATTATGATTTGCCAAACAATCGTGAATTGTATATCCATCGTATTGGTCGTTCGGGACGTTTTGGACGCAAAGGTGTTGCTATCAACTTTGTCAAATCCGACGACATTCGTATTTTAAGAGATATTGAACAATACTATTCAACACAGATCGATGAAATGCCTATGAATGTCGCAGATTTGATTTAAACACTACGGTAAGAAGTGGATTTTAATTTATGCATTAATGATAATTCTTAGTTAATCAATTTTTACATTTATCATGTATTAAACCTTGGCTTTCGTAAAAAGAATATATATTATTTTGAAACTGACGTGATTTTGCTATTTGATATTTTAACAATGTGCATGTAATGATAACGAACGAGGTTACAACTGTACCTAAAAGTTAAATTAAGATTTTGTGAACACATACAACCTTTGAATTGAGGACAAGACAATTTTTTAAAATTAAGATTAGAAAGTGCAACGTCTCAATTGTGGCTACCCAGAAGTTGTGGAAAATAAATAGTTTCGGTGATGTTGCTGCCAAAATAGGACATACCGAAAAGCAGTACCATTCTAAAAAGCCGAAGAAAAGTGTGGCGATATTTTGATACGGAGGCTGATTATATTCAATCATGAATGACTTTGAGAGCTGCATACAAATCTTCCAGGAGACGAAATTGATAGTGAAGATTTTGCCACAAACTGAGAATAATGAAACTTTAATAGACAAAGAAACAATCTAAAGCATGCCGAAGATAATCATGAGAGTCATGTAGCCGAGAACACGGGAAAATTGCATGAAAATTTCGAACAATGTTTGCGTTGAAGCTGGAGACATCTTCTTGGAGTACTTAAAACAATCCGAATTATTTAGAACCGATGTAACCACGTACCGATGATGCCATTGTGGCGGAGCATCATTGCAACAGTTAAATATTAGATATAATAACACCAATTATAATTGTGTTGTTATGTGGACAATAAAGAACACAATTTTCTTTGAAAATGAATACAAATTCTCGCACAACACAGTTTAACCCTATGTGTTTGTAATAAATAAAATAAATGCCACTCTCTCTCTCAGTACCCTGTAATGTAAATATGCAAGGCATAGCCGGATTAACAAGATTTTAGTGTGACTGATTGTAAAAGCAATATTTGCTCTTGAGTAGGTAATTTAAGGAGAGGGCTATGCGAATACCAGGGTAATTGTTCCGTGTGCTTCGTAAGTATCCGCTACAGATTTTTTATGAACAAATTTAAGGCCTAGAGTCTACTTTTGACGGATACGTTGAGAAGCTACTCTATAATTACCATCGGAATTTTGTTTAAAAACATTTCAATTATTTGAAGAAGAAAATATAGTTCCCCCCAAAACAATCCCGTTTGCTTTGCAAGGAATGGTATTTCGTCAGCGTTCACTGTTCATAGTTCACTATTCTAAGTCATATAAATAAAGGAGGATACCAAATGGGCCCGAAACCAGCGCAGAACTGTGATAAAATTGCTTTAGAATTAGTTCTGATTTATTTTGATGTTACACTAATATTAATGTAGTGATTAATGTAAAGGTAACGTATTAATTAATACACATATAAATGTCGTGTCTATTGTCCATTACGTGACTAGATCTTTCGAGCTCAAACTAGCATAGATACATGCTTACTTTATTAATTTGTTTATGATCGAGACTTTCGGTACAAGTTTCGATTCCGAGTTTAGTGTTCATCATAATGCTTTATACCATTTGTATCGAATCATTGATTGCTTGGGTATATAATATACCCAAGCAATCAATAATATAATATTTTCTTTTCGATGAAATACCAACCGTAATCTACACCCTTTATCGTATACTGAGTATAAGTAAACAAAATTGTTCTGCCGTACTGACATGCACGCATCTATTATCTCTTCGCACAAGTGTTTCGTAACAAATGCAAGATAAAGGCGGCGATGACACCGGCAATGATTTTCTGATTAGACTCATTTCGATGTAATGAAAATTCGCACACATCACCACCTACCAACGACAATTCGTTATCTATTTGCATTGATTGAACAACTAGCACCAATAAACGCATCAATGGGGTTTTACAAAAAAACATTCTAGTTTATTGGGAAATCATTAGCTTTATACAAATTCCTTTTTAAAATTGTTTACATTAATAAATGCATCGGGTCGTGGACATTGCACACTAGGATTCTACGATATAAAGTCCAATTGTAACAAAGGAGAAAAAGACCCAAGGCCACAATTTGATTGACATCGCCAAATAGTTGGCACACTCGATGAGAATTTTATTCGCCTATTTTATGTGTCCGCCTTCCTTCAGCTTAGAGATGAGGGTATCGACATCGGGAACAGTGGCACCAGCCTGACGAACTGGTGGATCTTCCATTGAGACAATATCCATCCTTGGTGTCGTATCCACCCCTAAATCTTTTGGAGCGACTTTTTTGATTGGCTTCTTCTTAGCTTTCATGATATTCGGGAGTGTTGCGTAACGTGGGGTGTTCAAACGCAAATCGGCACTTAGCACAGCTGGACTTTTGCACTTGACCGTTTCTAGACCTCCGTCAATTTCACGGGTAACGGTGAATCCGTCGCCTGTCTTTTCGATCTTGGAACAGAATGTTACCTGTGGCCAATTCAAATTAGCAGCAGTCATTTGCGCAGTCTGGTTGCTATCATCATCAATAGCCTGTTTGCCAACAATCACCAAATCAGCCTTCTCGTCTTGGGCTAATTTCGCCAGAATTTTCGAAACGTGGATGGGTTGCAGAAGGTCATAATCCTTGCCGCTGACTTCAACGTGGATTCCCCTATCAACTCCCATGGCCAAGGCCGTACGAATAACCTCTTGAGACTGTGTTGGTCCAATCGAGACTGCGACTATTTCTGACGCCAGTTTCTTCTCCTTCATCTTGACTGCTTCCTCAACAGCAATTTCATCGAAAGGATTCATCGAGTGTTTAACGCCTTCCGTCACAACGCCCGATTTATCGGGTTTCACTCGAATCTAGAAATTACAGTAATGCAAATCAATGTATCCACGTCTTATTGTTACAATTGAATTTTAAATTATCTTTGAACCATAACTTACTTTCACGGCATAATCAATTACTCTTTTAACTCCAACTAGAACTCTTGCCATTGTTCCCACTTGAAAATTCCTACGGCTGCACAAGAAACGACAGGATTAGAACCCAATTAATGTTGCTGTGAGCCAACAGAGTAGAAAACTACTTT
Organism: Stratiomys singularior; assembly: GCA_954870665.1. NCBI lineage: Eukaryota > Metazoa > Arthropoda > Insecta > Diptera > Stratiomyidae > Stratiomys > Stratiomys singularior. The sequence goes on from OX940877.1 coordinate 8,893,000, forward strand.
GTCAATTGCTGGCTAAGTCCAAAGGTTACAGGGCTGCCATATACGATTTTTTAACGAGATTAGATGTCAAGAAAAAACTGAAGGAGTTAACATTTACCCACCACCATCTGTCCGGCTGTATGCTTTTGTTGAAAACATGAATATACCCCTATCAATTTGAATATTCTTTTAATTTTTCTTTTCTAATTAAACATAAAGTGACCAATAAAATTTGACATATTTAGTTTGTCATCTGGTTGTCAGTCTGGTGCCACTGCTCATCCTACGTCTGTCGTACGTAAACAAATGGAAAGTTGCTATTGAAAAGAACGAGAATTCCACAAACCCCGTAAGATTGAAGCATATTACCATGGCTTCTATAAGTGCACCTCTCGTTATGAGAATCATGGCATCGTCCATTAACACTGCCAAACGGGCGGGAGTAATTATTCGAGATATCATGAAGACAGGCGAATTGGGGATCGTCGATAAGGTGAATTCATTCTAGTTTGATAAATTTCCTCTTATTGAATACTTCCTCGTACTTTAATAGGGAAAAGACGACCTACAAACTGAAGCGGATCGAACTGCCCAGCGGTGTATAGTAGCGTCGCTTGCTAAGCTTTATCCAAACATAAAAATCATAGGCGAAGAAGGCTGCTCTGACTTGAATGTGCCTAAAGATTTACTGGTTACCGATCTAGATACCGACTTTCTTAAAAGCGAATGCCCCAAAGACTACTCCAATATTGCCGACGAAGATTTCGTAGTATGGGTTGATCCGCTGGATGGTACATCAGAATATACTCAGGGATTTCTTGAACATGTAACCGTGCTTATTGGAATAGCCATCAGAGACTTAGCAGTTGGCGGTGTGATACATCAACCTTATTACAAAAATTCATCTACTGGTGAATTAGGACGTACCATCTGGGGCCTTAAAGGTTTGGGTGTTGGTGGCTTTGAGCTAAAAGATGCTCCAAGTGGTAAATTTATCGTAACCACAACAAGATCCCACTCGAACGCAATTGTCCAAAGCGCCTTAGATGCACTGTCCCCAACTGATGTGCTTCGAGTTGGTGGTGCAGGATATAAAGTATTACAATTGCTAGAAGGTAAAGCTCATGCTTACGTTTTTGCTAGTGCTGGTTGTAAAAAATGGGATACTTGTGCACCTGAAGCGGTCCTAGAGGCAGCCGGGGGAACGCTCACCGATATGTTTGGGCAACATTATTTATATAATAAAGACGTTGACTTTCCCAATCGCTTAGGAGTTTTTGCGACGTCACGTAGTATAGACCATTCGGATTTGTTGAAGAAAATACCGGATAGTGTGCGGGACGCAATGAAAAAGAAGTAGTTGGCGAAACGCTTCGTAAAATGTGAAACATTTTATAAGGCTAGAACAATTACAAAACGAAATTGATGCTTTCCTTTGATCAAATATAACTTTAAAGTATAATTATGTATGTTGTTTTCATGTATTTTCACAATAGAGTTAAGTATGATTATTTATTTGCGCATTGAAGTTGTTTCCAAGTCTTAAATTTCTTTTCATTGAATTAAATATATTAAGTTGGCTTAACCTGCAATTCCTAGCCCTACATCATTTGGACTCGTTTTAAATAAGTTTGAATTGGACCAGTCCGCCAACGATTGATATAATATCAGTGTTATATTTCTTTAAAAATCATCGAAACGGATGGACAGAGACATGAGTTGAGAAGGTTTGTAACGCCACGACCACAAATACTATAACATCCAATGTTTATCACTACTTACGATACAATATAGAATCAGACAGCTCACGAAGAGTCATGTCTTCTGTGTCAATTAAAAATTTCGCAGTCGAATATGCGCAGCACCATAGGCAATACTTCTGACTAGAAAGTATAGGAGAAGTGAAAAGAAAAAATCAAAACCTAGTTTTAAAATTAGGGCGTACTGATGACGATATTAAAGGAGTCTGCTCAGTGGACACGAAGCTCTATAGCTCACATAGTACAGATCAATTATTAAGTAGAAAGTAAGCGATAAGCTCCTAGCACATTCTATAATTTTTTTTAAGTCGTAGATGTTTGATGCAAAGGATGCCAAAAACGTGTCCTACACACGCCTCAATCAATTTAACCACCAAGAATCTTACCGGAAAGGAAAAGCAAATATTGTGGGTGAAATAATTAAAACGTAATTTGTAAACGAATTTCCACTCTCAAGAGAAGATTTCCCCAAAACACAATCAAGGATTTTGTTACATATTTTCATTCAATATTTCTGAATGATTGCTGTTTTTTAAGAACATGTCTCGTCTGTCGTCCTACGGAAGCCATACAAAGACCATAGTTCAGTGTTTACCCATTATTCCACGCAACTCTTTAGTTCAACTCCAGCCATCATCCATTCTTTATCCCTCCTCATCGCCAGATTGAATGATTGGTTGAAACGAGTCGTTGGAGTATTAAACGAAAAAATTGTAGCCTGTTAACAATGCTACTAACAATCTATCGCTATTTGTGTTCTTCCCCGAGTTGTTTATTCTTCCCCTTTTTTACGGAGAGGTGAAACGAAACATTTGTGTTTTTGTTGCAGTCCTTTACGTACAAGGATCACTGAATATCAAGCAAAGTACATTTAACCACTGCTTATGGAATTCGTGAATAAAATCTAATTTACAAACACTTTGAAAATAATGATCACCCAAACGTTGTTCCTACTCTGTCCCATCATGCAATATCAAAAGAGTCATTTAATTTTTTTACGAAAATATTTTTATTTTATATGATTACTGTCTGTCTGTTTCTTGTTGCTTTCATAGTTACACTAAATTTTAATCTCACAAAACTCCATTGAATTTACGTACATGGTGTATGCGTGTGAAAAAATAATTCATTTACAAACACAATTACGCGAATAGAATGTAGTACGCTTAAATTATTCATATAATCTGTTTACTGGAAATTTTTAATTTGTTTAAATCTAAAATTCAAGACTGTATTCAAAACAATGCTTGGCATAATCAATTCATAAAAATGCATTTTATGATGTAATTGTGAAATTTCGTTCTAGAGAAATAAATAAAAATTCAACATTAACGTTTCTATGGATAATATACATGTATGGTGCGATTCAGTTTCTTCATGTTTTGTTTATTATACAAAGCAAAATGCATGGATTTGGAATTCTTGAAAATAATTTTCATCATTTTTCGTATACTTAAGATTAAAGCAATGCCAGATTTCTTTAATATATCTTTTTGAGATGATCAAATGCAAACAATACAGGAAAAATGACAAAACGAAGACAAATGGAACTGAACACTTGGCAATTCGGTTTGACGTTTTCGTATGACAATTTTAAATTTCGAATTAAGTACTATAAGAAAATAACAATATGCCTCTTGAATAAAAGCAAAGGATCACTTTTGAAATTTGATTGTGTCTCAATTGCAGCAAGTAGTTAACTTGATTAATCCTTCAATCCTAAAAATATAATTTTCATAGTCACTGTAATCACAACAATTCTGCTTCACGAAAATTGTGCCCTCAATAAATCCAAATAATCACGTTTTGTACTTTTCAATGTATAAAAAATGTTTTTTTTAATGATCCCCTTGCTAATGTTCCCTGAATGGACAGCTTTGAATATTGAAATAAATGTTGACTACCCGAATTCTCTTTAAACTTTTACTTTGCCTCGTTAAAAGTTATCCAAAGCTGATGGCAGGACAAGACTTATTTCATTCTGAAGCAGCCCATAATTGGCAGCCAATAGGTTTTACGTTTTTTTTTTCGCCCTTACGAAAAACGATTTCCTCACTTATTCCTAATAAAGTATCGATGTAACGTATTTGGTCCGGCTGTTGTAGCAACTGTAGGCGTAGCTGTTGAAGTATTCGATCCATGGTGGCTGGTTTTTGTAGTGAGAGAACTTCGCCACGACGATATCAATTCATTCTGGACGTCAGCAGGCAATTCTTTGAAAACCTCTGGATCAACTCCAGACGGACATGGAATGTTGGCTAGATTTCCCTTTATTGTTGTTTCCACACAATTTTCCTCTTTCGCAAGTTGGCACCCGTTTGACATTGTGGTGTTGCTAGAATCAATTACTTTCATTGGACTGTCCATTGCAGACGAGACGTTTTTGTTCGGCAGGGGTTTGTGTAATGTTGAGACGGCGGTTGTGGTTGGCGGGCTACCAAAGTCTTTTTCACTGTCACGTGAGTTCAAACGAAGTTCCGCTACTCTTAGTTTGCTCGGTGAAGCGATGTCACTTGCATCACTAGAAGAAAGACAGCGGCGCTTTGCAATCAATAAACCCAATCGCGATTTTTTCGGAGACGGTTCAACCTCTGGTTCAGAGAAATCTGAAACATCTGAAAAAGATTCAAAATCCATTGACATTGTTGAGGCAGGTGAAGAAGTTACGTTTCGCTGGTTGAATGCCAAAGAGGATGTCGAGCACTCTTCACTAGTAGACTCGGTCCCAGATTCAGTTCCCTCACTCTTTAAACTTGTTACAGACTGAACTTCTAGATCTGATTTTTTAATGAAAAAATTCGCAATGGACGAAGAACCAAACTTTCTCTCTTGAAACTTTGAGAACGCTAACCCCAGCAGAGTAATGTTGAATGGTTTCGCCATGTCGACAGTACGTTCGAAAAGACGCATTATGATTTTCAGAAGTTTGTCTTGAGCGCCATCCGCAAGCATGATTTGCCCATCGTGCGTCTGTTTAAAAAACGAAGGCAACACGTTAGCTTGCTTTGTTTCGCGATGGCTAGCTTTCTTCTTTGCATCATATTTTCGGACGATAATTTTAATCGTGATAGGAATCCGTCCGTCTTCGGAAACTTGTCCAACAAGTCTCATCAAAAGCAGTCTGAAGCGCTCTTCTACATCTTTTCGTACTGAAATGGGTTTGCAAGAGTCTTCTAGGCCGATCGATTTGGGTTTTCCAGTAGATCGTACTTGCGTTAAATCTCGGCCAAAAGCCAAATCTTTAAGTCTCTGTGCTGCCTCCACTCCAAGCTTCCTTTTAACTACATCGAAATCACAATTTTGCAAATCATCTATCGTTCGTATATCACTTTCATTTAGTAATTGTTCGGTCTTCTGGCCGATACCAGTTATTTTGCTCAATGAAATCAAGTTGCGCACAAACTGGGCTGCGAATGTAGGCACCAAGACAGTTTGATTATTTGGTTTATTCATACTTCCAACTAATTTAGCCAGGAGCTTGTTATGTGCCACTCCAGCACAACAAGTCATCCCTAACGTTTTGTATAACTCGTCGCGGATTTCTTTCGCTAAACACGTACCCACAGTCAATTTTTGTGCGCAACCACAACCGCAAGCATCTAACTTCCCACCTTCTGGATAAATACATCCTTTCACGTTGAAAATTTCATCATTGAAGTTCCCATTCAAACGCTGACTAACAATTTCAGTTACATCTAAATAATTTTCATCGAATCCTAGTTTTTCAACGAGCGGCGTAAATTTTTGTAAAACTTCAAAAATTCGAACGGACATTTGACGATAATTGGTTAGATCTTCACCATTGATGAGAATTAGGTCCGGGCAAAGTTTCTTGGCATCGTTTATCAACATCATTTTCTTTATTCCATATTCACGTGCTGGATAATTCGACGTGACAACATGAAACCTCTGTTTAATTCCCACTGGCTTGTTTCGTAGCGACGGATCGCGAATTTCTTCCACTTGAGCATAGAAATAATCCATATCAATATGGATTATAACTCGATTATGAGATTCTGTGTTGCAGTCTTCCAAATCATCCATTTCTGAAATTTTAACAGAGAAAATGGTGTTAATGATGAACTCATTATAGTCATTGAATTTTATTTGATACATCAATTTTGTAAAATTGTTAGATATGGTAAAACATTTGTGATTGATTCCATTTTCGCAAAATATATTTGAGTATAAATTTAATTGTTCGGTATTCTTTAGCCACAGAAGAAAACCGAACGATAACGGTCGAAAGTTGACTTTGAAAATTCAAATAAAAAAAACGGAAAATTAGAAGGAAAACTTTCTATTTATTTTCTTTAGGTTGAAACATTCGATTGCAAGAAATACCGAAAAATAATGCATAATATTAGCATATTTCAATCATAGCGAACCGCATTAGATTCAATGTTTAGGGATGTCGGCTCTTCACACCACCGATAACCAAGCCGTGTTTCAACATGGTTTCAACCGAGAAATACAATGCATAATGCAATGAATTATTAAAAGAAAAAATCATAGCTGCATGTTAATTCTCAAGGAAAGGTGAAAGAGTAAACGTGAAAACTGATATAGTGCTTCCTAAAGGCTGTGCCTATATAAGCATTCGACCATTCAGTAAGAGCATGATAGAAGTCCTTTAGTTCCCCGGAGTGAAACCACAACATCAATGGCCACATGAGATAACATTTAACGATTTGCCGAGATAGTGGATCATAGTCATCCATGCCTAAATGATGGGAGGGCTTCTATTATGACTCACTGCAGAGAAAATGATCCACATTTCTGATATATTTAAATAATTTAGAGTCGGTCGAACGTAACTTCCTTCGAAAAAAACAAAAACACACGAAGCTTGCTGTGTTCCTCATTGTTTACCAGTCTGATGAAAGGTTTCTATGACGTAATTAAAAAGGAAGAAGGCAAAAGCTCTTGCTTACACGGGATACCATATTTTATTTGTATTTATGTTTGTATTTCGATTTTCATACATTTGCAGCATTGTTTAAAAAGCCATGAAAGAGACAAATCCGATTGAATTTATACAGCAGAATGCGGAGAACACATCCTACACCCAGCGAAGAAGAAAATATTCATTGATCAGATTGATCATATACTCACGACGTTGCTTCTAAAGGTTATTAACAATTTCTTGAGTCGATAAATTAGGTTTTAAAGAGGAGAGAATCCTTTATTGAAGATCTTACAGAACTGAAAAATTTTATCGAGGAGTGCGGTGATTTTTACCAGAAAATTTAATCTTTTTATCTTTATAGAAATCTTTTATATTCTATAACCGAATCTACAAAATTTATAAACATGTCCCACACACATGTCGGGATTTCGCTATACACAATATGACGGAAAAGTTCCCAAACTTTTGAAATAAAAAATCGGAAATTACATCTAAAGAAATTTATTCCAGTTAACTTTCAACATAGTCCCTTTTCCTAGATATACACTGATTTGAGGGCTCCATGAGTGATTCGAAGGCTCTCTGGTACTCCTCTGAAGTTTTCGCTGTGAGACGCTCGGTGCAAGCCGCTTGAATGCTCGGTACATCTTCAAAAAATCGTCCTTTCAAGGCCATTTTTAGCTTGGGAAATAGGAAAAAGTCGGCTGGAGCCAGATCTGGCGAGAACGGGGCGTGATTGATGTATGGGATCTGATTTTTGGCGAGATAACGCTTCACAATGTTCGAAGAATGAGCAGGCACATTGTCATCCAGCAAACTTCACGATCCCGGTTCGTTGTACTCGGGCCTGATGCGATTAATCCGGCGCTTCAGACGTTTTAACACCTCTACGTAATACGCAGCATTCACGGTGGTGTTTGGGGGCACAAATTCTTTGTGTATCAGGCCTTTGGAGTCGAAGTAAGCGATGAGCATCGTCTTTACGCGTGATTTTTGTTGGCGCACTTTTTGAGGCCTCGCACGGCCCAGACTGAGCCAAGCGGATGACTGGCGCTTCGTGGAAGGATCGTATTCGCATATCGTAGTCACAATTGAGGTTAGAAAGCCCGGAGTGGTGTCGCAAGTCTCGGCACGATGTTCAAATTTCTCATCCATCGTAGAGCTTGCACCGGGGTACTAAACACACGTTCACTCAAGCACGTCTATCTCGGCAACTAATGAACGGATACTGGTGAAAATACTACATTCCAGAGGGATGTAGCAACATAGTACCGGTGTCGTCCAAGATGTGGGGCCACTCGTACAAGCGCTACAAAATATGTTCGGGAACTTTTCCGACATACTGTGTGTATGAAACTGAAATATGTTCTGCGACAGTGCGAAATGGTTAGAGAAAATCACCCAACATCCCAGAATTCTTCCAGCTCGTAGGTTCGTTTTCAATTGGGGCTGGGCGGATTAGTAGATTTTGGCTCTGGTTACTTCAACAGTTCAGGGAGGATGCAGATGTCCCGACCAAAGATAGTTAACGAGCACTTCTAGGAATTTTCTTGTAAGTAATGCTGCTCGGTGCTCTGCAAAAGCAAGCAACGGTAACATGCCATTTTTTGCATATTTTGGATAATTTGAATGTATTTTTGTCTTCACTTCATTCAAATCGTCAGCAAACATAAAAAAATGAAAGATCGTCGCGTTTGCAACGATGTAACTAGAAACTGAATTATACAACGTTATTAATAACTTTCCTTTATAACATTAAATATTCGGGTTTCGAAAAGGTCCGAAATGGCGCTAATTCTTTGATTATTCCCAATTTTGCTTTATTGATTAGGCTAAATTGAATGAGATTTGGAAAAGGCAAGTTTTTGGCTCAAAATCGTTATTTTATTGTTTGCAAACAAACAGCAAACTGTTATCGGTTTGAAAACACAAACCAGTAAGATGCTAATGGAAATATTTCCGAAAACAATGTTTACAGAAATCATTATATAACGAGTTTGTAGAAACTTTATAATTTACGTGTTAAATTCTTTCATGCCGATTTTTTTCAGCTTTGCGATATAGTCGAATCATGTGCAAAAAAACAAGTGAAGTAATGAGTGAACATTTTTGAGACTATCCGAAGGGTTCTCCCGAAGGACATATTGAACGATGATCCACAACTAGATAGATAGATAGATATTTATTTATTGAGACTTTATACGCACATGATTTTCGTTATCTGATATGATTATGTCTAATATTTGACAGCGACAGTTTGTCAAACAACTATTCTATAAATCTGGTTGTAACCGATTCTTGACATAGGCTTAGATTACATATTTATTTTAAAATTCATCCTTTGCTCATAAGGCTTTTTTTTCCTATGATTGGTAAACCTTAAACCTAACTTATTCTAACTTAATCCTACGCACTTTTTCTTATTTACAATTTAAGGGTTGATATGGAGGTAGTAATTGGATGGAGGTGCGAGTTCGGAATCTTGGCTCCAACCATGATGATGTTTGTGTATCCTGCTTCGATGGCGCGATTGACCTTGGTCAATTATGAAGTTCGCCCATTGCTGGCGTAAGTTGGTTAGTCGCGGTCTCCTTGTTCTGTGCGCACATAGAACGGAGGCTTGTGGTTCAATATTAGGCGTGGGTTTATCAAGGTAGAAGAGTTAGAGCTAAGCAATTTGATGGGCGAGATGTATGGGGAAGCGATGTTTTCAGCGATATTCCGGGAAAATAATTCACTAATTATAAATTCAGGGTGAGTTACCCATTTCTTTAGGCGTTTCGAGCTCGTCTCAATCATATACTGCATTATAGGCTTGATTTTTGTTTGACTGTATAGGAAGGTGCTCCGAAAATGCTTCTTGTTTGGTCTTCTATACTTGTACAAACACTTCCTCAAAATTTTCCATTCGAAAATTTGCAGCTCTTCTGCTACGGTAGGCGAAATAGTGAGCCAGACAGGGAAGCAGTAGCTAATAATGGGTCTGATGAGGGTTTTGTAGATTAGAAGTTTAGTACTTACTTGGACAGACTTTTTGGAGAGTAGGGGGGCTAGGGCTGCGGAAGCCCAAGTGGCTTTTTTGATGGCTCTGCGGGCGTGGGGATTAAACTTGAGGCGGTGATGGAAAAGCACCCCCAAGTATTTTATGCAGTTCCTTAGGGGGACGGGGACGTTATCAATTCGTAGAGAGAGTTCTTTACTCTCGGCTGGCGCAGATCGGTGTCCTTTGCCGGAAGCGTTCCGGAACCATATGAGTTCGCATTTTTCAGCGTTGATAGAGAGGGCCCATTTTGAAAGGTACTTTTGTAGGAATTGCACGTGTAGAGCGATGGCTTACTGGGCTTTTAGGGGGGACGCGTGGGTAGCCAGAACAAGTATGTCGTCCGCGTATAGAATTGTGTGTGTGAGGGGGTTGGTGATATTTATTTGGGCAGCATACTGTGCATTGTATATCGGTTGCACTTGTGTTGGAATGTCGTGAAGAAAAAAGTTAAAGAGGTGGGGGCCGAGTATTGATCCTTGCGGGACACCGGAGCGTACGTTGATAGCATCAGAGAAGGTATTGGAAATTTTTACTAGGAGGGTTCTTTGGTGTAAAAAGTTGGCTTTAATTCGAGTCAGTGGGGTGGGGCATTCTGTCTTAATTATTTTGTACAAGAGACCCTTGTCCCACACGGAGTCGAACGCTTTCTCAAGGTCAATTGAGCAAGCCACAGTTGCCTCTTTCTTCCTCAAACCTGATGATATGTAGTCGTGTAGAAGGAGGACTGCTTGTTCGGTTGACACTTTTTCTTTAAAGCCAAATTGTTGTGCTGGTACAAGGGGCTTGGCGAAGACTTTAAAGGAAAGAAGGATGATTTTCTCCAAAATTTTTCCTAGGTTTGAGGATATTGGTCTAAGCTTTTTTAGGTCGCCGTTGGCCTCTTTCTTTGGTGTGGGGAGTAGCAATGCCGTTTTCCAGGCGCGAGGGAAGTACCCATTGTTAATGCATTGATTGATAATGATGGTGAGTGGCCTATGAATGGCGTTGGAGCATTTCCTTAGTACGTAATTGGGGATATCATCGGGGCCGCTGGATTTTTTGGAATTGATTGAGCGGAGGGCAATTAATACCTGTTCGGTACTAGCAAAGAAACGTTTTAACGGCTCGCTTGAGGGGTTAGCGGCTCTGTTGGTTGGCGAAAAGATGGTGAGGTAGGAGCCTTGGTATCCGTTTAGAAAGTCATTGACCGTTTTCTCTACAATTTTGTTGGTTCGTTGGTCCGAGGACGTCCTCTCCCTGTATAGATGGGCGTAGTGTAGTGCACAAGCGGCTAATTTCTGTTCCGTCGTGATAAACAGTTGTCCATTTAATTGGATAGGGTCTCTGTTTATTGAGAACTTGGTAGTTTGACGGCCCGTAAGGGCATTAATCTCCTTGAATACGTTGGGGGAAGGTTTCATAGCGGATAGCCTTTCTTTAAACGCTTTGTTCATTTCAGCGTACACCTTTTCCCTTATCAGTGTCTCCAGGCAGTTAATTTGGGACTTTAGTGTGAAATATTCCGAATTGATTCGATTTAAGTTTAGGTGGAAGATCCTTTTAAGGCGTTGCTGCCACGTAGCCCTAGTTCGAATTAAGTTCCTTGTTTGAGGGGATATTTTACCATATTTGGAGAATAGGGGTGGTTTAGCTGGTGCGTGTGTGTTCATCAACTCTAGAATATAGCAAGAAAGCGTTTGAATTGACTCATCTGTTTCATTGTTGTTGTATATTCGATGATCGGTAAATTTTCCTTCTAAGTGGTCGGAGAGTTGTTCATAAAATATCTGCCAATCTACGCCCCGGTATGATCGGGTGAGTGCTTGAGGTGGTGGAATCCTTGCACCGGGGAGCGACGTCAAGAAGTAAGGCATGATGGTCAGATGGTGCCGGTATGCTGATGATTCACAACTCTCATTCGACAGTGCCGTTGCATCGAAATGAGACTTTTGAGAAAAATCAATTGATTGAATCCTCAGATTTTCAACTATCTGAACGATCAAACGCGACGATCTTTTCTCCCTAGTATTTTTGGGTTTCTTGCAGTCTATTTCTTCTCCATTTCAATCCTATCACCCATATAAGTCAAAAAGTAAGAAACATCGAAACCGTTGCGTTTGCAACGATGCAAACTTCAGACCCCACCTTCCTGCGTTGTTTTTCGAAAAAACTTGCGCACGTTTTCCTCGCAAACATTGCCTCAAGCACCTTCGATGTAAATTTTGGTTTATCGATAGAAGGTTTTGATAATCTGATTTATGTGTGCTCGAATTGTTCTCATTTTCACTGCAATACCTATTTTTAATGTAGAATTTTTAATTTTTTGTTTTATATCTTCGGGCTTGGTTCCATTGTTTGCGTACAATTGGAGATTTTTCAAGATGAAAAATGACTTCCTCGCATTATTATCCCTTGTCTTCCGACCGATTTGAATATTTTTGCCGTGCTAGCTATCGAATATCGTTGAATACTCACACAACACCTACATTATTTCGAATCAAATAAATTCATTCCATTCATACTTTTGCTGATGGCTAAATTTAGTTGTTAGTAATGAAGACTTCACAAGCTAGTTGAAATTTAACTACTAGATTAGTTAATTCAATTATAATTTATGGTTGTTCACTTTTCGCGACGGTGGCATATTTTGACCATGACTTATGCAACCATTTGCACTCACTGTGATAACACATGATGCAACACCGAAGTCATTGGCAACTTTAGCGTTTGAATATTACTTTGAAATGAGCAAAAGCAACGGGGAATAGTAAATGCATCTGCACTTCACACAACCAGTTTGCCGACTTTTTTCTTGTCAGACTTTTAATTTTTCACGGTGCCTTAACGTGCGGCCTCCAAACATTCGTGAATAGTTTGCTTGCTACGATACGAACCACACGAAATAAGATGCATAGCAAGTTTCGTGCTTCCCTCCAAGATTTTATTTTTGAATCACTTCGCAAAAAATTCCGCTGTCTATGACGATCGTAACATGTTTGAACTTGTCCACACGTCGCTCTGATAGAGGCTCCATCGCAGATTCATTCTATTTGTGCACAAGTTTATTATATTCAATGGAATTCTCGTGTTGGATATCTAACGGTGCATTTTCTACGCTCTAGCTGCTTCGTGATGGGTTAGGTTGGTAACATTCCGAGCGTAAACATTTATGATAAGAACAAGACATATCAGAAATAAATCATTGACCCGGCAGCAAAACAATTCTGACCTTGAGCGACTGTGCAACACAATTGCAAGCAAAACATTTGAATAGCCGCGTACATAGAGTGCTGCGGAAACATTGCGCAGATCCAACAAAGATGTTGTCATGAAAGTTCCTACTGAAAATGACTAATAAGACTACCCCAAAACATTCGCAATTACGTCATCGACGTCGCTGCTAATGAGTGCTAATGCCAGTGGAAATCAATACACGTTGACTGCTACACTTTCCTCGGGCTGCTATGGCAAGGCGCCTTCTTGCTTTTCCATAAGTCGAGGCGCGAAATGCACCGCCTTCCGCGCAACCGTCGCCCCCATACCAGAAACTGCGTGATTATAGAATTCCAACAATTGTTGAATTTTCGCAAGCGGAAGAGTGGAGACGTAACCTAAGTCAAGTTGTAGGCAAGGATTATCTGGAAAATGGACAATTGAGTAAGTGCTTTGATTAGATTATTGCCCGGCAAGCTGCAAGCAACATGTTCATGTTTCTGCGTAGATGGGACAATTTCAAACGCCAAAACTTTCCGACTACATCTATTAACTTTATGCAATCGCCATACCCATGATTGCGAAATACATTGAGCTTATTGCCCTCAACTGTCTGAGCATAATAAATTGTAAAACCAACAACATAATCACTCCTTTCCAACTTACCTTTGTCTGCTGACATGACAATTGTTTAACTTTGAAGGATGACCAAGATGATTTCCCCAAAATACCGCTAAAACGTATCCACAACGCATTGAAAATCGATACTGATTCGACCTTATTTCCTTTCCAACTTGATGGTAACATCACATTACGAATTGCACACCAATAAATACTATTCATGGAATTTCATTTACATTAAACTCATCTGGATGAACATCCGTGTTTATGCAAAAATGAGGCCAACATGAAAATCGCACTTCACTGCAAATCTATTCACGGTTTCTTTAATTTTATTGGTTAATTCACAACCGCAGCACTATCGAAAATCACTCACGATGCCAAATCATGTAGAAATTCACGTGAATTTTTCACATGCAAATATCCCGACGCAACTCAAAACATGACCAATGCGACAGACGACATCAGGCGACGTTAACTTTCTTCTATCGAGAGGAAAAAATGTGTGGAAAACTCGCTAAAAACACAAACACATCATTCGACTTTATTACGTCGTATTTACATGGAAATTTCCCTCTTTTTCGTTGTTCCCAAGTATCACACAAGCGTAAATGTGACATTTGCTATCCTGCCGATGGCCAATGCGACTGGAGCAAAAGAGAGGGAAAAAGCGTGTTGCGAACGATCAGTCGTCAGCGCGAATCTATCCATCTCAGTCGCGGAAGGGAATTTTGTTATTTTGGGATTTTTATGCGAGAACGGTAGCAGTGACATCTGGTGCTTGGCGAGCTAGAGTATCGCGAATATGGTAATAGTTAAGGAGAAAGGTGAATAGATAAAGACGATGCATTCCAGATGACCCAATTAATCATGTTGATATGTGCAATTATATAATACAGCTAGTTAAAGAAGCGAGGTAATGAACTCACACAACCTATTAATAACTCAACTCAAACTCGAGTAGTCATAAAAATTCACAGAAAAAAGAAGGAATTAAAGAAGCATACATCGACGATTTCTAGCGATATCTTGATGTCGCTAGAAATCGTCGAAATGCAATAAAACGAAATTCTTCGCACCTTGGCTTGTGGCTATTCATTATTGTTATCTAGTATAAACTCATCCATTGGATTAATTGATTCTGATGCTTTTCATGAATTTATCCGGCGGGGTGAATGGTGAATGTAATTAGGGAAAGCCAATACAACGACAAAATAAATTATGTATCTAAAAATCTAAAATGGATTGCACATCGGGGAAGGAGGTTGCAGTACTTCAATGATTATAAAAGGGTATTGATTAAAAAATTTCAACATGAATAATTCCTGTTGCCTTTTGATTACTTTGAACGGCTTGGTCGTTAGTTTGATCGTGTTGAGCATTCCAAGTATATACACCAAATCGTTTCGACCAACGTCATTATGATTAATGCAATTGGGTGATGTGATGATCATTTTTTCCTGCGTTGATGTATTAAAATTACGATTTTCACTTTGATGTCACCGCCGAGTATGATGAGTTTCGATAAAGTTTTGTTGCGTCACAGGATACAAATTGAATTTTTGATGTTTCCTCATAATAAGACCTGAAATTATTACTCTGGTGTATTACGTTTTCCTCTGCTTCAAACAAATTCCATATTTTCTCATACTCGCACTATGCTTTGGACCTTTAAGGATACGATTTGGGCGTTTTTTCCGTAGAATTGGATAAATTAAAATTTTTGCGTTCTCGATATTTATTTCCTGCATTCAGAACTATATTTTGGTGGGGCTTTTGACAAAAAATCGGATATATGATAAGTTTTATTTTATTTTGTTAGCTGGAAAAATCGTACAACCGTTTCTTGTACTTCGTGACCTAATTTAATGCGTTCCTCTTTCTTTTTCAATTGTGAAATGCAATTCAAGATCTATGTGTCTTTTAGCAGCTGGAAGGCACTCACATCGTGCATTGCCCCGTCAAAATCTTTGTCGGTAAATATTTGTGAACGTAGAGATCTTTTTATTTTTAATTAATGTTATTAATCACAAATAAAAGGATCTCTACAATTCCTAATGAAAATAAATGGCCAGAATTCGAAACAATCCTAAACTTCGAAACGAATGTTAACAAATTCTTAGCAAATTATGTTGTACAACACCGAGTTCATCATTTGGAAGGGATGCAAAATACAAATAAATAATTTCTGAAACCTTTGTCCCAAAAATTAAGACAATGTTGAGTAAAATATTTCTGAATTGATTCTAAGTGATAGTCAGCCGTTTACATGTTAAGTGTAAATATTTTTTTATGCAGTGGCTCACAGCTGATATGATGTGAGTACTTTGTTCAAAGAAAACCTTTGAATCCATATGAAAATAAATAAATGAATAAATATCTGATTCATTCCTGAAATTTGTTTTGTTAATGATCAATAACACTTATATCCTTCGATTGTGCAGATACTTTCATATGGTGCAGAGTTGTATTGCAGGTGGTTTTTTTTCCATAGAAACAAACACCTTTGAGCACTCTGGGTAGATCAGCCGTCATAATATTCAAATACTGAAACTTCTCCTGGTTTCTATAAATAAAAACCAAACTTTCCCACCGGAAGCCGTTATAAAACCCTATAGGATCGTATAATTGCTGCATTGTCTGAAAGTGTAGCTTAAATTTAGTGGTTGAAGCTCCATAATTACTAAAAGCCCTTCCATAGGATTTTTTAAATGCTCATTTGACGCTCCTGTCGAAGGTTACGTATGCCAAAACGAAAAATTTATAACATTTTTATCTATTGTCCGTGCATTTTGAAATTTCAAACAAAGATGATTCAATGTTCAATAAGCTGCAAGCTCAAAACCAGCGAAATGTACAGAAAATGCGTCATATGTGTGGCTAATTTCAGAGTTTCACACGGGTTTTGTTTTATTTTTTGTTGAACAAATTAATTCAGTTTTGGCTTTTTATTGAAAACACAATTTATTAAGCGTGAACATTTTTTATTCTGAGAGTTAATAAGTTTATATATTATATATTTAATATGTAGGCCATTGCAAATAAAGGATATGACTCACAGCATAACATCAAAAATAAAAATACCAATAAAATATAAAATAAGTGTGAATTTTTAATAATTTCTGACATTTAAGATTTTACTCATTAAAACATTCAGATTTCCTTTATATATTTGTTCCATTGAGATTTATGCTATTAAGGAAATTGAGCGTCCCAAATCTTTCACTTGCCATCCATGTTCCTTTCCATCCAAATCCCAACATGCAAGGACAAATACATGATCATTCCTGTTTAAACCAAAAACATTTCCCTTGCAGCGAACACAGCTGTTTCTGTTGGACAGTATCCTTTTCAATTGTAGTGCTGCCAGCTGCTAGTCGTCAGCAAATTTAAGCAAAATTTCAAATCAAGGCTGTTTTCAACTCATTTTCCTTACTCCTATGAAATGCAATTTCATTTGTGGAGGCACTTACAGCAATAAAAGTTTAAGTTTTTAAATTAAATTGATTCTTATGATATTAATAGTGTCTATGAAATTTTAAAATTTCATAATGTGTCGTTAATTCCAATAACTATCAATTGTGGCTGTTAGTCACCGCAAAATCATTCATCTACCGAACGTAACTTAAATTTGACATTTCCAGCGAGCATTCCAATCGCGACCGCAACCATTTTCAACGTAAATGAAAAGTCAAAATCAAAAAGCAGTAACGGTTGGGGAGCGTACGTGTCTTCTGTTTATTTTCTTGGCGTTTTTCTCGTATTGTGAATTGCTTGTTTTTAGTGGTAGTGCTAATCATTAGAGGAAATACAACAAATATAATTTAAGATTGACTTTTGATATGGAATCACGTCTTCCAAAGCCGTCAGGGCTGAAAAAGCCCACACCAGTAACGAAGACTATTTTACCAACCGACAGGATAAAAGCAGCAACTTTGGCTAATTTGAAGTGTGGAATTAGTTCGCAGCGATTTCCTTTATCTCGAGATTTGACTAATTTGGGGTCGACAACAGGTGAGTTTGAAAAACTGTGATCAAATGTGAAGTGTAAATTTTCGTTTTCAAACAGGGCTTGGTCGTTATGGCACCAATTCACCGGACCCTCCGAAATCTTCGACTTTCAATAATCGAGCGCGTTTACGCCGCAGCCGTTCGGCGTGTGATATTAGAGATCTGGAAGCGTTCACACGGCCACTTAAGAGAACAGAACCAACACTGGCTCCGATACCTTCGAAAGCTGCCAAATTAACTGGCGCTGCTATTAATTTTTCTACCGGAGTTTCGGCATCTAGAAACGGCATGATTACACGAAATAAAACCACAACCGAAGGCAGTATTAGTTCACAGAATTCCACCTCGTCATCCGGTTCATCCCTTAATGGAGTCCGGCGGAAAGCAGCAGGAAATAGTGCAGCAAATGCCGCTCCAGCTAAAGCTATGGTCAAGCGAATACCTCCTTACGATTACAAGGCGCGATTTAATGACTTGATGGAGAAACACAAAACTCTGAAGGAGAAATTCGACGAAGCCAAAGAACAGCTCGCAACAATGGATTCATTGCCAGAGCAATACGAAGAGTGTCAAAATGAGCTGATTGCAATGAAGGAAGCGCTGAAAAATTCACAAACTGAGGTTGAGTGTTTACATAGACAGACAAATTTGCAAGAAGTAAAAATAAATTTACTGACGAAATGTTTACACGAAACACAGGAAGAGTTGGAAACGCTCAAGGAAAAGTACGAGGTACGTTTTGTGTGTGTTTATTTGTTCAGACATTTTCTAAGTTTAAATGGCAAGTTCCAACTGCTAAAACACTTTAATGAACCCTTTCCGATGATTTTTCCTAAATACTTTAAACTTTCGAATGTGCACCGGGTTTCGACAATCAACTCGAAAGTTTATAATCAAATAATTATTTCATCGTAACGTTTGACTAAATTCGTAGTCTTTAGACTGCATGTTACTGTGAAACTATTCGGAAAAATTACACAATTTTCTTAATTAAACTTCCGATTGCTTCGACTAAAAATATAAAATATTAATTGTTGTATTTTCAGCGACAAATTTCTATGATTGAATAACTAGAACGTTAAATATGAACAACAAATTTTTCATAATTTTTATTTTCAGTTCCAATGTAACGAGCATGAAACAATGCTTTCTGAATTGACCGAATTGCGTGAACGCTGCGCTCGCCTCACGCAACTCAGCTCCACGCAGGGTGAAGAACTGACAATATGTCGAGAACAGCTTTTCCGCGCGAATATGGAACGCAAGGAATTGCACAACGTTGTGATGGATCTTCGCGGTAACATTCGAGTATTTTGCAGGGTGCGACCGCCACTCGAGGATGAAGCAGACCGACTTTTGTGCGGATGGAACTACATTGACGAGACAACATTGGAAATTCAGAATTTGGAACTGTTGTCGTCGGGCCAACGGAACAAAGGAGCTTGTCATGAATTCAGTTTCGACCACGTGTTCCATCCCAAATCCACACAAGAGGATGTTTTCGAAATGGTCTCACCCTTAATTCAATCAGCCATGGACGGCTACAATGTGTGTATATTCGCATATGGACAGACGGGCAGTGGAAAAACTTACACAATGGACGGTGTGCCTGACAATGTAGGAGTAATACCGAGGACTGTTGATCTGCTGTTTGAGTCGATAAAGAACTATAAGCGTCTGGGCTGGGAATATGTTATTAAAGCAACATTTTTAGAGATCTATAACGAAGTTTTGTATGACTTATTGAGCAACGAGCCGAAGAATATGGAAATTCGTATGGCTAAGAACAAAACTGATATCTACGTATCGAATATCACGGAAGAAGAAGTTGCGACTTCAAATCGTTTGCGGCAACTGATGCAAATTGCAAAAATGAACCGAGCAACAGCCTCAACTGCCGGAAATGAACGCTCGTCAAGATCACACGCCGTGACAAGGATTGAATTGATCGGACACCACGAACAAAAGAATGAAATCTCAATAGGAACGATAAATCTTGTGGATTTAGCAGGTTCAGAGAGTCCAAAGACTAGTATTCGAATGAACGAGACGAAAAACATAAATCGATCGTTAAGTGAGCTGACGAATGTTATTCTAGCGTTGCTACAAAAACAGGACCATATTCCGTATCGGAACTCGAAACTTACTCATTTACTTATGCCCAGTCTTGGTGGCAATTCCAAAACACTTATGTTCATCAATGTCGCCCCATTCCATGATTGTTTCGTAGAATCGGTGAAGTCATTGCGATTTGCAGCATCTGTGAATTCATGTAAGGTAGCTAAGGCGAAAAAGAACAAATTCTTAAATACGTCGACAAATAACTCGTTAACGATGTAGAGTTGATTTAATTATATTCAAATATGAAATCGTCAGAGTCACCGCTAACTGAACTTTACTCATAGACGTTCAGTAAACTAAAACTAAAATCGAATAAGCTTCATGCGAATGTTTAGCCTTAAGCTTGGACAATATTATTTGTAAGACCAATCTATTTTTCAGGGCTTTTCAGAATACAACCGAACGCCTCCTTCAATTATTTTAGAGTATTTTTGTGTTAAGATGCCTGTTATAACAAAAATACAAACTGAAATATTTAATGTATTATATGTATTCTTTTATTACTAATTCTAAACTTTTGAGAATAAAATGATTTATTACAAAATTTTTAGTGTGGGTTAATAATGTTTGCTTTTAACATTCCTTGCACAGATGAATATTAAAAACGCAAGGACAACAGGTTTGTTAGAATTATCTTAGCATCGTGTTGTATAAGTCGACACAACTTACTCTCGAGATCCTTCCTTACAATTTATTAAGAAGAAATCTTACATTTTAGCAACATCATTGACACTTCTGGTGTCAGCCGCCCCAAAACAACGCCAAGGTTTTTCGTTGTGGGCATGCGCGAGCGATGTTAGAGAACATATTTTTCAGCATACTATCTCAGCGAAGGTAGGCTAACTAGGACGGTCAACATAAGATAGTCAGTTGGAGAGCTACCGTGACGCTCTTCACGATGAAAATATGTATGAGCAAAACTTGGGCATTTAAAACACAAAATCGTCTTTTGGATGTATACAAAAATAGTGAAATCAATAACCATACAGGGGGCACTGTTATGGTGGCCAGCACTAGAAAAAAAAACTGGAGAAAATCCAGTGGATGGCCTGACTTAGATGATAAGGACTACGTCAATTGCTGTAAAGGAGATAATGCTCAATCTCATGCAACTCGACAAACTCATTTTCAGGCACGCATCACTCGCCAGCTTAACTCAACAAACAACTTATATAAACAACCCCAAACGGGACACCTCTACATTTTGAAACAAAAGGAGAGGATCGCCCCGTTAAGTGAAACGGGGCTGGATAGAATTCAATCCGTGCTTTACACAACGATCCCATGAGGATCAACGTACCGACCAGAGAAGAGTGGAAGGCGTGATCTACACCGGTTGCTGCAAAACGGAGGATGGAAACGGCGCCAGGATCCTCTTCTGGATCGTCCGCAACTCAACTGAAGTTAAAAACTGCGAGAACCATTTGCAGATGAAGCAGCCTTATAGGCGTCCACAATGGACAACTTTGACGAGGAATACAAATATTTGCACAGCAAGTTGGAACTACAGACGCTTGCCTTAATCGCATAGTTTCACAACCAATACAGGACTGTTGGCGACCCTCAAAATGCTCGTCACATTATCTTATACCTCAATGTGTAAATTAGATTCATAAGGAAAGGCATTCACGATGTATGTAAAACAGCAGAAATATTTCACAACTTGCGGAGGAGATACTTGAAATCTTATTTTGTTTTACAGAAAACTAGGTAGAAGTTGGTTTAACACATACGTCCCTGCTAAGTTTCATCAGTCATAAGCCAAATCTTATAATTCACTTACAACTTGTGACAATGAATCATTTAGTCGATTTGAGAAATTGAAACCGCCGCTCCATATTTACACTTGCATGCGAGAATATCCTATCTACCTTCAATGATCAACAACAACAAAGTTCAATTTCAACAACAAAGTTGTTTACAAAATAACGAGAAATATTTTTTCAGGCTGTATCTCATGTACACAAAGCAACTTTTATTGCTCCCTCAGATCTCTGGCCTCTTTGTAGTTTCACAATTGCGTTTTAACTCGAGCTTCAGAGCCACATGCTAACTGTTTCATGTCCACTCCATTTCGTTGCCAATTGAGCGCACCACTTTAATACTTACTAGTTTTCTTAGCTTAGGTTCTTTTCAGCCTGAAGCAGAGGAAAGAAAAGCAGAAAAAAGACTTTGTGCTCTTCTGTTTGCTCACTTCATTTCCTAAATCTTTATTCATACCATTATCGCCATTGGATATAGAAAGCCAAAAATACCACATAATGTATATAATAATTTTATATAATTTTTGTATACATAAATTTAGCATTCTTCTCATTTTGTATTTGTCTGTAACTTCAAAAACATTGGGCTCACTGAAAATTTGCTTACGAAGTTTATTATATTTATATAAAGTGATGTTAATAATACAATACATCAATCCCGAACTTTTTGCAGGATCTCACACATTCAAAATTGTCCCGCCACATTAACTATTTCTCACTGGGAACTTTCTCTAAGCTTTCATTTGCCTGTCAAAGTCCATGTTTTAGATCGAAAACGAAAAGAAGAAGAAGAAGTGAAGTATTCTTACGGGTGATGTTGCATATTTCGAAGCGGCGAAGAAACTTCATTCGAATATAAATTTCATACAGGAAGCGGAAGAAAATACGATTTCAAAGAATAAAAGTGAATACTAAAAGTTTGGTATATTTTTGGTATTGGAAAATTGTGTGATCGAGATATTTGGATCTCGCAGCAGATTGTGTTTATTAGACAAAAGGTAACCTAGACATGGAAAGCAACCCGTTTGTGTTTTCGACAACTCATTCAAACACTTCTTAAATCAATTTCAGACATAATCATGGCAACATTAACATCCGCGGCTGGTATAATTTCGCTCCTGGATGAGCCAATGCCAGAGCTAAAGGTGTTTGCATTGAAGAAATTGGACGGCATTGTAGATGAATTTTGGCCAGAGATTTCTGAATCGATAGAAAAAATCGAGATGCTTCACGAAGATCGCCAATTTCCCGAGAGTAAACTAGCTGGAATTGTGGCTTCCAAGGTATTTTATCATTTGGGATCGTTTGAAGACGCTCTAACATATGCACTGGGAGCGGGGGATTTGTTCAATGTCAATTCGCGGGATGAGTACACTGAAACGATCATTGCAAAGTGCATTGACTTTTACATTCAACAAAGAGTTGCAACTATTGAAAATCCAAAGGATGCTAAGCCAGTCGATGCGAGACTAGAAGCTATAGTAAATAGGATGCTGCAAAGGTGCTTAGATGATGGACAGTATCGACAGGCGCTCGGTATTGCTCTGGAGACTCGACGGATGGACATTTTTGAAGCTTCCATTCTGAAGTCCGATGATGTGAACTCTATGCTTGCGTATGCGTTCAATGTAACTATGTCGCTGATTCAAAACCGAGCTTTCCGCAACGATGTTTTGCGCAGTTTGGTTGGGTTGTATCGTGGTTTAAATGTCCCCGATTATGTGAACATGTGTCAGTGTTTAATCTTTCTGGAAGACCCCCTTGCTGTTGCTGAAGTTCTAGACAAATTAACTAGGTCCTCGGTGGAAAGGAACAATTTAATGGCTTATCAGATTGCCTTTGATCTATATGAGTCCGCCACACAGCAATTCCTTACACAAGTCATGCAAGCGTTGAAAGCTACAGCCCCGATACCAGCGGCCCTTCCTAGTACGTTTAAACCACAAGGAACAAATGAATCAAAAAGCGATGATGAGAAAGCGATGGTGGAAGAAACAGAAGATGCGGAAGGAGATGCTAAAATCGAGCGTTCTATTGACTCATTGAATGATTCTGAAAAAGTCCATCAGAAGAATATCGAAAAACTCATCTCAATCTTGTCCGGAGAAGTTTCGATTGATCTCCAACTTCAATTCCTAATCCGTAGTAATCATGCAGATCTGCAAGTATTGCGAGCAACGAAGGAGGCGGTTCGCGTTTCGATCTGCCATACTGCTACCGTAATCGCTAATGCTTTCATGCATAGTGGAACAACTAGCGACCAATTCCTGCGTGATAATCTTGACTGGCTAGCTCGTGCTACCAACTGGGCTAAGCTGACCGCAACTGCTTCGCTTGGGGTGATTCATCGAGGCCATGAAAATGATTCTCTAGCCTTGATGCAAAGCTACTTGCCCAAAGAAGCAGGACCTAGCTCTGGATATTCTGAAGGTGGTGGATTGTACGCTTTAGGTCTTATACATGCGAATCACGGAGCGAACATTATTGACTACTTACTACAGCAACTCACGGGCGCTCAGAATGAAAACGTTCGTCATGGAGGCTGCTTGGGCTTGGGATTGGCTGCAATGGGAACCCATCGTCAGGATCTCTACGAACAACTGAAATTCAATTTGTATCAAGATGATGCTGTAACAGGGGAAGCAGCAGGAATTGCAATGGGAATGGTGATGTTAGGATCAAAGAATGCTCAAGCTATCGAGGATATGGTTTCGTATGCACAGGAAACTCAACATGAGAAGATTCTTCGTGGACTAGCTGTAGGCATCTCCCTGACCATGTACTCTCGTTTGGAAGAAGCCGATCCGCTGGTCACAAGCTTGTCAACAGATAAAGACCCAGTTCTGCGTCGATCTGGAATGTACACGTTAGCCATGGCTTATTGTGGTACAGGTAGCAATAAAGCCATCCGAAAACTTCTCCACGTCGCAGTGTCAGATGTGAACGACGATGTTAGACGAGCGGCTGTAACGGCAATCGGTTTCATTTTATTCCGCACGCCAGAGCAATGCCCCTCAGTTGTATCCCTCCTGGCTGAATCTTATAATCCTCACGTCCGGTACGGAGCTGCGATGGCTTTGGGTATTGCATGTGCTGGCACAGGCTTACGTGAAGCAATCTCACTCCTAGAACCGATGGTCAAATTTGATCCCGTCAACTTTGTGCGTCAGGGTGCGCTGATTGCGTCGGCAATGATCCTTATTCAACATACAGACCAAACATGCCCAAAAACGACGTTCTTCCGTCAATTGTATTCAGAAGTGATTACGAACAAACACGAAGATGTAATGGCGAAGTATGGTGCAATTTTAGCCCAAGGAATTATCGATGCTGGTGGTCGTAACGTCACATTGAGTCTGCAATCACGAACTGGTCACACGAATTTGCAAGCAGTAGTCGGAATGCTTGTATTTACACAATATTGGTACTGGTTCCCTCTAGCACATTGTCTTTCGCTAGCTTTCACACCCACTTGCATTATTGGCTTAAACTCAGATCTTAAAATGCCGAAAATGGAATTCAAATCATCAGCAAAACCATCACTGTACGCATACCCAGCTCCATTGGAAGAGAAGAAATCAGAAGAACGAGAAAAAGTTGCGACTGCAGTTCTTTCCATTGCAGCCCGCCAAAAACGTCGCGAAACTGCTGACAAGAAAGATGACGATAAAATGGAGGTTGACGAAGAAGTGAAGGAAGTTTTAAGCGAAGCTAAAGATGATAAAACCGCCACAAAGAAAGAAGAAGATAAAAAGGATGAAAAGCCATCGAAAGATGACAAAAAGAAAGATGAACCGAAGGAGAAGGAAAAAGAAAAAAAGAAAGATGAACATGTCAAAGAAACACCTGCTCCCACACCATCTACGTCAAAGGAAACATCAACTCGAAAGGAACCCGAGCCCAGTTTCGAAATTCTACAAAATCCAGCGCGTGTAATGCGACAACAATTGAAAGTTCTTAGTGTAGCCGATGGTCAACATTTTGTACCCCTAAAGGATGTTGCGATCGGTGGAATAATTGTGTTACATCATGTAGGACAAGCCGAACAGGAATTGGTGGAACCGGTCGCTGCATATGGTCCGAAAAATGAAGACGTCAAAGAACCGGAAGCGCCTGAACCATTTGAATATATTGAAGATTAGGCTGTAGGATATTATAATTATTATTTCTTTTTTTTATGTAGAAATTTATATCGGAGCGCATGAGAATAATATAGCAACGGAATAAATTGAAAGAAAGTAATGTCGAATTTCCCAATTCGCAATCATTAACGAACGATACTGTGTCTAGTTATTTCGAAATATAAAAAAATCGGCTAATTTTTTTGTGAAAATGGACATTTTAATTTTTCTTGTCCCGTAATGCTGGATGTGTCTCATTAGATGTTGTGTTAGCGAGCATATGATGAACCTTTATCGTATTAGCTATTATTATTTATTATTATTAGTATTAGTTTTCTGTATGTATACTATTGGTGAATTTATTTTGATCATGGGCCTCGCAATAGTTGAAAGACCTAAACCTATGTTGGAATGCTGCACATTATCCTGTTGCATTGCCTTCTCCGATAGATTAATGGCTTTTCAATATGGTTGGCAGTAGAATTCTATTCCTCTTGAAGCAGATTGTGGACTTCAGTTTCAAAGCACGGAGTAGTTTATCCTTTTTACAACATTTATTGTTCGTTATCCATTTCGAATCTGTACTTTTCTACGAAATTCATGAATAACCTAAGTCTATCGCACATCGAAGCCATCTTTTTTCCCTTTTCATTGATCGTGTTCGATGTTGTTGGCTTTGTTGGATCACAAACTATGGAAGCTAGAGCATCTAGGCATCTTATGTTTTTACTGCTCCTCCTGCTGTTTATTGTAGGTGGTATCGACTATGATTTAACGCATATTAACCAGTGCTGTGGCTTGCTGGCATTTAGGCTTGTTGGTTTGGCTGTGTTTTCAGGGTTTGATTTATTAATGTAAATTGGCCTATCGACTGATCTATTACGAGAAAAACTAGATTATCGACTAATTGAAATATTAGGTTAGCTTAGACTGAAATTTTTTCCTTGAGCGGTAAGTATACACGATCCAGCATTAGGCTTTGTAATATTATTGGCCACGTGTTGAAATTCTTTAAAATTGATCAATAATTTGGCATCCAAACATACACGATTTTCTCCTATCGGAAGCAAATCAACCATTAAACATGACAAATAAAGTGTTCATGACGAGTTGCTCGTGTGGGTCCGGATGAGGCATTTGACGATTCTTGGAGTAACGGAAGGACATCGTGTTCTCCACGAAACTGGCACTGTCCCATTTTGTGTCATTCGAAATCTAGAATGATCGAGCCGACGGCAGTTCATTTTTATATTGCTCTTTTTTTGCCACAGTTTTAATAAGTTTCCGCTTTCATAGCTCCACAAAAGGTTAATCGTTATCGTAATATCGTTAAAAGTAAAGGAAATGCATTGCAAATTCTTGATGTTTATTTACATAGGAAAATACAAAGAACAATATATCCTTATTTATAACGTAGTTTGCACTCATAAATACAACAAGAAAACAAATCCTTGCGCGTTCCATAATCATTAGTATTCAGCAGTAACAATCGTTTTCCACTGATTGTGACCGATGTATGATGATCTAAGATTGTTTTACTCAACTAAAAAAAACATTCATCTTGATTAAATAAAAATTTATGATTCCGATTCATGTTTGACGTCTTTAGCGTCAGATTCATGTTTAAAGTCTTTAGCATCAACATCGCTATCAGTCGAGTGGGTGGCTGTAGTGGTGGTATTTGGCGGGTCCCAAAAGTGTAATTGTTTCTTCCACACCTTGATCAATCCATCCCAAGCTCGTCGGCTGTACTTCTTGTACTTATTGGGAGTGCGCGGGTGATCGGTAGAACGTCCGTCCCTAAAATATATGCAAATATTATCAAATCGATTTTTATTTACGGATTGAGAAAGAATATCAAACATACTTTGGCACGGCTTGGAGATACCTATCATAGGCCAATGTGTTTTTTCCATAGTCGATTTGTTTTTGCCTTCGCGAAAGAATAGCTGGATCAGTTTCCTGTTCATGCGTTCGCTGACTGCTGCCCGACGATGCTGATCGTTCGCTGTTGTTTCCAAAGCTGTCTAAACGTGTTTTCTTACTCTTTAGATCCTTTTCAGGTGTTGAATTAGGACTGTTTGACCGACTTTCCGATTGCGATGAGTTGCCCGAATAGCGTCGCTTGTAAGGCGTTTTGATTTTCTCTTCTTTCACAAGGCGTTCGTATTTGGCTTCATTTGCACTGTCTGGGAATTTACTTATTATAACTTATCAACATGCTTATTACAAGCCTTACCAATAAAATCAATTTCAAGATCTCTCTCTGCCGAAACTTCTCGTTTGACTTCTGTTTTTACTTCATTCACATAAGTTGACCTCGGGTTGCTTGATTCACTTTTCTCCATTTTAATTGGAATTGCGTTACTTAGCTCCTTTGTTTCCACATGTTCTGATTTGACGGCAATATCAATTTCACGTTTTATCTGAAAATAAAGCAACAAACATTGAAACAAAATCTTGACAGCTATATCTAAGGGTTGCTTACGCTTTCAAAGTCATCCTCGTTATCGTCAATATTCGCCCAACGAAATTTGCCAGCAGAGCGCCGAAATTCCCCTGTGTACTCATCTACAGACATGATCGAGTCTTCAAATATCATCTGAAAAGGAAATATGAAATAGTTACGTAAATTAGTTGGACGTGTGTCTGTGGCATCTCTATATGCTTGATTTGATAGATATTTGTGTATCGTTTGATAGATATTTGTGTTTTTGTTCGCAATTTGGATTTGAAAGATTTAGGAACAAGAGCTTTGTCTCTAGTGAGCCAATCCTTGTTTGCCGTTGAAGTATTATCTCCGTTTAAATTAAAATCGCATACATTGGGAAATGTCGTGCGGGAATCGCATATAAAGAAATTTTTGTTCTTGTATTATTAAAATACTTCTCAGGATATTTATACAATGTTTATTTGATCCACTCATCATAATGACACGAGCAATAAATTCTGCTTAGAACTTAGGATAAAACTTACATAATGTTTACCGATGGACACCACAAACTTTTATTTGATTGGCAAACATTCAAACCAATTAACTGAATACTCAAGACACCAGGACGATTATTTTTCACATGTACAACACAATCTTTAAGACGGTCACAAATTTACTACCTTCGAACACCACAAGAGTTTATTATCGTATTAAAAGCTTCTAATCGATTAAATGCAGAATCTATAAACTTATTGAAATGTATAATGGATAAAGTCACGTCCAGTAGCCGAGAAAACTTAAAAATGTAGTTCGAGGGAAACACAGAAATTCACATCGACAAACCCACTTTTAACTGTTTGCGCGGTCTTTTTGGCATTTGGCGTTAGTTACCTATAGAACAGTACTACGAAGAATTGTTGTTGTGGGGTGCCCGATGGACTTCTGCTTTTCAATCCAAATCTGAAAAATAGATGGAATAAGCTGTTAAACGGAAACACGTGTAGGCATTTGAAAGTAGTTTGGAATTTCATTAGAATCGAGCAAGAGTTTTGCTTGTAACATTTAACAATTCGATAATAACTACCAATAGTAGTAATAATTTAATTTAGAGTTGTTATCTACTCCTTTCTAATATCTAATTATGAAACAACCTTGCGCAATGTGTGAGGAAAGACTAGTGGAAGATAGGTAAGGAAGACGCAAAGACAACAGCAAGTCCTTGCTTTCAAAATTGTAATGCAACATTCGGACTGAGCTTTGTGTATTCTAAACTTAACTGAAAATGACTGGTCATGCATCATGTGGTCAGATCATTCTGTTTTTTATGCATTAAGCATTCTTAACTCCTTTCTTTTTTTAATGAATTACAACCGTCTTTATAGAGAATTTGATGAGAAAATGAGAAGAACATCAAAGGAAAATCCGGTACCCCCAAGACTGTACGACAAAAGATAGGTCGACAAAGTTGTCAGACTGCGAAAGCAGAAATCGGCTGGTTATATGAACCGAAAGAATGACGAGCGGATCCGCGGAAAGTTGTTGCAAGTAGGGCAATGAAATGACCTGTGGGAACACATAGGAACCGCTTGTCTGCTCTAATAAACGGAGAAACACACTTGAATTTTTCGCTTTGAAGTCGTGATCAGCTGGTTGAGATTGTTGAAAGTGTCTTCTGCGAGAGGCTAATGATCGAGAGCTGTGGCCTCAAGATGACAAAAGCGGGCATTATATTCTAGATCAGCTTGATGGGGTTGGCAAAACATGTTCTAGTTGTTCTAGCATTTGTGTTAGTGCTCTCATCAACGCAGAATGACCTCTTTGATTCCAATTTGATGACCCATTTCTAACAAGGTAATGCTTCTTGATGTGAATCACCATAAGCAAAGAGTCGAAACCATCCTTTTCTTATTATAGTTTGTAGTTTGCTGAGGAAATGAAATGTTCGAAACCAACTTGAACTCTTCTGCCTTTCATTCTAATATAGGTTCGATTCCTAGTCAATCTGACGAGAAGCGCGACAACGTTCCGGCTAAGGAGTCCTCAGCATAGAATAGGAGTCCTCAGCAAGAGAAATTTCGAAAATAGGACTAGTTGAAGCTGAGATCAATTATCGTAGCGAAAATTATTAAATCGTTAATACTGTAGGGGCTGTAGTAAAGCAAGCAGCAAAATATTGAACATCGAAACCATGCAAATATCTGAATAAAATGCAAATATACTATTGGAATATTTTATGTCTTTTATCTATAAACAAAAATAAATCTTTTTGTGTTCTGTGTGTGTGGCCGAAGAATGTTATTTAAACTCTTCAGTAATTTAACATCTGAAGAGTAATAAAACTTTATTAGGAAAAATCATTTACTGAAATTTTAGCATAGCAATAAAATGTGTTTCTTAAGGACAAAGGATTAATTGAAATCCTTCGCAGCATCTGCAAGCCACATGAATATTTTTCTAAGTTAGGATAAGTTCATGTAAATGATTTTGTCTTTGGTCTTGTTGGGAATTTCATTTGTAAAGGAACATGTCCACCTATCTATTGATGAAAGAGAAGTCAAAGAATAAAAAAGTGTTTAATGAGAATAAATCTAAGTGAATTTCTTATTTTAGTTAATAACCTTTTCCAACATATACAAATGAAATACAATGAAGCTTGAGTAAAATCCAAACTACTATAATTATTTGAAATTAAAAGGCGTATATTATGATGCGATGCATAAATTTTAAGTGTTCTTTTCAAATTATATTATTTTGAACTAAAAATCAAAGTGCAAAATATATTACTGGGAACTTCATTATAAAATCATAAATTAAAAAAATTACATTAATTTTTTTTCGAATATTTTTCAAAAAAAGGCTATATCAGAATCAGAATTACATATAGCAATAGCAGATTGAAATATTACAATATTGAATTATAATTATTTATTGTATTTCAAAACCTCAAAGTATACCTTGTGAATGGTCACTCTTTGGCAAAGTACGGCATCCAAGGTAATGCAGTTCATTGCTGTCATGGAAATCTTATGTTTGGTGTTTATAATATGCGCTGGCTGTATTAATGTGAAAATGTCTGGTCTGGCATTCCGCTATTATCACCATTCTTTTCATATATAACACAAATGCCATTTGAGTTCATAAAATAATGCTACACAATGCAACGACAGTTAGTGACAATTACGTCATAAGATTTCTTTGAATTTTAACTGCAATTAACGTTCGGCCTACGTTCAATTGATTCATAGATAATCAATGCAATCAAATTTAAGTACAACAAAATGAGTGAGCAATTGTAACAATAATATTTCAAGCATTGAACTTTACTGAATGTTTTGAATTGAAAATTGCAGAATATGCGCGTAGCGTTTTCTCTGGTAACGAAGAAATCTCCAGCTGTTAACAATGTAAACAGCTGATACATAGTACCAAGTTCGCCATATGTGCGCTGCCACCGGTCCCTCCGGCATCTCTTCTATGGATAGCGCATGGCGCCTATATCAACAATCTGATTCCCATGACATCACAATCAGCTGAATAAACTTCTGACCGGCATAGCTTTCAGATCTAACTGTTTGTGTTGGGGACAAATTTGCCGAGGGAATTAGTCGCTGGTGTGTGTGTTTCGCGAAATTTATGAGTTAAAATTCCCAGTGTATTGCGAAAAATTGTGTAATCGACTTATCTAAATGAGGGACTGGGTTTCTCTTGTGAAATCGAAGTATTAAATTGAGTTCTTGTTGGCGAGTTTGTCCCATTCGTGGCTTGGTGTTTCGCTGGCGGTGGCGGTGACTGCAGCTTTGCTGTTGCAAACTTGTTTTCCAGTATTCCGTCAGAGTACAGTTTGTACGCCGAGCTTTTGTAACGCTGTGGTGCCTTGTTCGAAAATCACCTGTGATTAGTTGGTGACTTTGTGTTCAGCTAAATTGAATAAATAATTAAGTCGATAGTTCTCAGATTTGTGTAATTGTGCAGCTCGAGCGGGGGGTTCACAGATTCACAGTTCCAAGAAAAATTGCTGAGATTCGCTATTGAGACAAAAGTGTAGGCAACGACGCCAGTGAAGTCTTTTGTTGTCCCTGAACTCTTCGCGTCGAGCGGGCCAGCTGTGCAGTATTCGCGTTGACGACAAGTTGAACAAGTGAACATTTTCCGATTAATTAGTAAAGACGATAGATCAGTGGCCGCGTTGCACGC
Organism: Stratiomys singularior; assembly: GCA_954870665.1. NCBI lineage: Eukaryota > Metazoa > Arthropoda > Insecta > Diptera > Stratiomyidae > Stratiomys > Stratiomys singularior. Next base: position 8,925,148 of record OX940877.1, read on the forward strand.
TTCTCATAATATCACGTGAATTGAGGCGATGATAAGTTCCTCACATCGATTAAATTAGTACTAAATAGAAATAAATTTCCAATATGAATCGGACTAAAAGTGAGTGCAAACATGAGCCGAATCCGGTTTTAAAAGCGAATCTCTTCTCGAAATTTACGTTTTGGTAAGTTCCAATTTTCTTTGTCAATTGAATGCCAAGTCTCTTAACGGGAGCCATTTAAGACCCGAAACAAAGAATCTAATCATCAGATTGCGTCAAAATTTGATAAATCATGTACACGCACTACCGTCTGTAAAGTTGGCACACTGCCATGTGTACAGAAACTATTTCGAATTTCTGTCAAATGATGTCTGTGTTTCGTGCCTGATGATGATCTTGCTTATGAGATAAGATATGCAATAGACGCTTTCTCCATTTCTTTTCCGTTCTTTGCACTTGTATGGATTCAATGTAAGTTTAATTGAATTAGTCGTTTTTGTATCTTGTGGGTAGCAATCAAGGTCAAGCGTAACTCTGGCCAAAACACCATCTCATGTACCTTTGGTCTCGCAATAACGTGGCTCTAACATGTGTATGTTTTTAAGTGGACTTTTACGCTGTTCATTATACTAATATCAATATGCTATCAGGAATAAATGAACGTGTACAAGTACTGATACCATACGTTTGTTTCAAATATATTCAAAATATATTCCACGTGCTCCCGTCACACAGATTTCAACATGCGATAGAAATAGTGTTACAGTAGGTCTTGAATGGAATGATTTCATATTCATTCTCTCCAAGAAAGAGTGAAATTTGTGGTTTACATACGTTGATAAATCGAAAGCATTCATTATGGCTGACATCACGGCTATCGCAGCAAATTTTTAACAATACTTTTGATATTTCCAATAAGGTTTAGTCTTTTCGAGGCAGGCATGGTATCCATCGCTGATGTAGCAGTTTTTTCCCAGATGTTGAAAGATTTTTTTGGCAAAACGAGTAACTATATGATTAAAATGTTAAATGTCTAAAATTCATTCTACAGATATCCTGTTAACATGTTGTTAATATTACCAACGTTCCTAATTGCTTGCTGAGGGGTGTTCATATTAAAATATTTAATTTTATGATGTTAGCAAAGGTTATCGTCCAACGCAAAAAATCTAGCGCTCGTTTCCCTGTAAATTTCGAAACCATCACCTGTTCCTGTTTTATTCAAAGAACGGATTTATCATTCCGTAAACCGTGTGCATAAAAGTTACATTACATGTGGGGGTTTTCAGACCTCAAGAATTATCAGGACAAGTAATGTTATTCAAGGGTAATAACCAGACGAAACGAAGTAAAGTAAAGAGATCATTGGTATTCTTCCACTATGTAGAAATATAGGAACTTTTAAAGACTTACACGGATTTGACCCCTCATGGTCAACGCATGGTTGAGAATAACTACAAATCTATGACTTTGACCTCGTATTTGTGAGAACAAGAACTATTCTAACAAACTATATTGCGATGGATTTCCTTATCCAAAATTTCAATTCTAAATATTCTAAACACATTTGCGTTGGTCCGATACGTTTTAATAATAATTACTGTGGTAAAATGAACTGTATCATTACTTCAAACATCGTGTTAGTAGTAGTTATTTTAATCGTACTTCGTGTACACATTAAATATCAATAAATACATCAAACTCGCCGCTCTATATATCTTTAGTATGTGAACTAAGGTAGACTAGATACAGCTAAAATACACTAGAGCCACTAATTTTGTTTTCTATCGACAGTCTATTGTCTTAACTACGTTATGCATCTGGTTTCGAATTCTCAGTTTTCTTTTTTGTGAAAGAAAGTTTAGGTTTATAATATTATCTGGCCATAGGGATTTTAAATTTTGCTCTTAATCTTCATTTATTGTCCCAAAGTGCTCAATGTCATGATATGCAATCTTTGTTGCCAAATATTTCAATAATTTTAGGGGCCAGTTCTGAGAATATATCTCATTGTTGGTGAAGACAAATGTAGCTGAATAATCACAAAGAGGAGATTCAGAACAGATTATATTTAGTCCGAACTACGTACATTCAACGGGAACAGGAGAAAGAGGAAAATTGAAAATCATTTCACTCTACAGTACACTAAAGTACGGGAAGTACTGATACTTTGACAAGCTCTGCCGCGTTTATAGAATAATCAGATCGATTAGATGGGCCATACAATATTTTGATGGAATACTCAACCAAAGTATTGGAGACTCAAGATTTTTGTATGTTTATACAAGGCAAAAAAATTTTAAAACACTTAACTACGCTTATGAATTTTCTTTGGTTCCAAACGCACTTCTCTGTAGATTTGTCAAGTCCTCGAAGTCAAGACAAGCTTGGCCTGTTTTTTTTCTTCTAAACTTTTCAGAAAGATTAAGTCTGCGATACTGAGCTATTTCTCGTTCGGTACTAAACGGATTTCGCACACTCTCTGCTGCTCCAACTGTGGTCAATTTGCGTTGTTTTAATTCCATCAAATACTCAATTGTGACATATAATATATATAAGTATATATAAGTAAATATATATACAAGTAAAACTTAACATTTATTGAATAGAGTCTAACGTTCACTTAGAGTTAACTACAAATGTATTTCCGTCTGAAGTTATTCAGTTTATGATAATTGATTGATTGATTGATTACTGTCGGGGATAGTGCACGTCAACCCTTACAGGTTTATTGTGCCCCCGCTTCCGGTGCGCCTAGAGCGCCTCAAGCAAATCGATCTTCCTCAAAAAGTCAATGATTTGCTTCGGCCTCAGGCGTCCCAAATCCTCCTCGACAAGGAAACAACTTCCCAGACTGTCTCTTCTCCTGCGGGACAGCGCGTCGCAGTGTGCCAGCAGATGCATCGGTGTCTCCTCCGCAAGATCACAAAATCTGCACTCATCATTCGCTGTCAAGCCCATCTTTTTGAGATGCCCTCCGAGTGTGCAGTGCCCCGTGAACATCCCAGTCAGGACCCTTAGCTTTCTTTTATTCATTTCGATGCACGCTCGAAACTTTTTCTCGTCATAAACGTCGAGGAACAGCTTCGACATTCGAAGCCCTGGAAGTCCATTCCAGAGCCTATTGCATTCTCTTTCCTCATTTTCCTTTAGGGCCCTGTGAATGAGATTCATTTCAATTGCGCTAAAGGGTTCAGGGCCGATGAATGCTGTCGATGCTCCTTTTCTCGCCAGTTGGTCCGCTTGCTCATTACCCTCGATACCTGCGTGCCCTGGCACCCAGTATAGGGTAACTCTATTGTCCGCACTCAATTTGTTGAGTGCATTGCAACAATCTAGAACCATTCTCGATGTAATCACCGGGGATTCTAGTGCTTTTAGTGCTGCTTGGCTATCGGATATTATAGCTATAGTTATGCCTTTGTATCCTCTGTCTATGCTGAGTCGTCCGCTTACAGCAATGGCATAAACCTCAGCCAGAAAGATACTTGGCATACTTCCCAACGGTTGGTAGTATTTGGTGCCAGGCCCAAATACTCCAATTCCCGTTCCCTCAGATGTCTTGGAACCATCCGTATACCACTTGATCGCATTCCGTCTTATGAGGTGTATATTGGATTCAACGCTCCATTCCCTCTTGTCACTCAACACTACACGGAAACTGTTGTGAAAGTTAAAAGTCGACGTCATGCGATCCGACGCTGCATATATGAAAGGGGACACCTTCGCTAGTTTAGCGTGGTCCTTGTGCCCAATTATGAGGCCATTTTCTCTTCCTTCATGGAAGATTCTTGCCATTGTAGATGTCGCTACTGTTTCTATCACCAAATGAATTGGCGATAGGTGTAAGATTTTCTGGAGAGCTGCCGTGGGACATGACTTTATAGCTCCGGTGATACACACATGCCAAACGCTGAACTCGATCGAGTGCAAGCCTCGTCTTGTGTTCTTTGATTTTGTCTGCCCAGGCTACCGCTCCATAGGTGATGATTGGTCTCACCATCATGGTGTACATCCACCGCAGGATTCCCGGGTTACCCCAGAACTTGCCTGTCATGTTTCTGCACACCATCAGAGCCCTGACAGCCTTTGCAGACACTGCCTTAATGTGTCCGTTCCACCCGAGCTTGCCGTCCAACAGCAATCCGAGATACTTGATTTCATTTTTATACTCAATCTCCATTCCATTTAGATATATGGTGCGAAGTTCGTCCAGATTTCTTCTTCTTGTGAACGGCACCAGTGTGGTTTTATCGGGGTTAAGCCTTAGACCTATCTCTTTGCACCAGCTGTTCACATTTCGAAGTGCCCCCTGCATTATATCACACAGTGTCCCTTCGAATTTTCCTCTGGTTAGAATTGCTATATCATCCGCATACGCGTGACATATCACCCCAGCTTCTGACAGTCTGACTAAGACTTCATCTGCCACAAGAGTCCATAGTAGTGGTGAAAGAACACCTCCTTGTGGGCATCCACGATCCGTACGTACGTTGATGCTGCTTGATCCCAGTTTACATACGACGGTTCGCCCCGCCAGTGCCTGAGTCAGCCAGCGAATAAGGGTAGGATTAACCTCCCTTTTCACTAGCGCCCTCTTTACCGCATCATGGCTGGTATTGTCAAAGGCCCCTTCAATATCGAGGAATGCACCTAGTGCTACCTCTTTGTATTGTAAGGATTCCTTGATTTTGCTAGTCAACTCGTACAGTGCGGTGTCTGTTGATTTTCCCGTCCTGTATGCGTGTTGATTTGAATGTGGTGAGTTGTCCTAATATAATTATCCACCACTTTCTCCATCGTTTTGAAAATAAGCGACGTTAAACTAATAGGTCGGCATGCCTTTGGATTCGTTTTATCAGCTCTGCCCACTTTGGGTATAAATACCGCTTTCGCCTGCCTCCATGGATTTGGTATGCATCCCAATGCCAGGCTACTTCTAAAGAGGCGTATCAGGTGCGATATAAGCAGATTCTGTCCCTTCTGAATAAGGACTGGATACACCCCATCTACTCCCGGTGATTTAAAGGGCTGGAAAGAGTTTAAAGCCCACCTTATACGTTTTTCCGTACAGATGCTCGCAACCTCCTTCCATTCCGAACTGTTTGGTCTTCGTTCTTGTACCATCTCGTCAATTCCTTCATTTATTCTAGTGCTTCCCGGGAAATGGGTTTCTATGAGCAACAGAGTGCGCTCCTTTTCGTTTTTCGTGAAACTGCCGTCACTTTTTCTTAGTAGCAATGTTAAAGTTACTACCCTGCTTAGCCATGGCTTTGTGTAGTCTAGCTGCCACAGGTGTTTCTTTAACATTCTCGCAAAAGGATCTGAAACTGTGGCGCTTTGCCCTTCGGATTTCTTTCCCATAATGTGTTAGAATTCTATGGTATTCGTCCCAATCGTTGGTACGTTTTACCTTATTGTGAAGTTTCCGCACCTCCACTCTAAGTTTGGCTAGTCCTTCATTCCACCATATGGGTTCTTTGCTCCCCATTATGACGCGTTCAGGACAGCTTTCTTCAAAGGCATTCACAATAGCCTTGTTAACTTTGTCTACAGCATACTCAAGTTCAAGAGGGTTTTTGGGCGTCCTTTTGAACTGGACATGCTGGAGATTTTCCCGTAAACGGGTGGTGTACAATGCCCAATCAGTGCGTCTTGGGTTCCTGGTGATGATGGGCTCCATCCTCAGCCCCTTCAGGTCATATCTCAAAATTTTATGGTCCGACATGGAGGTTACCTCGGATACATGCCATCTTTTAACCAAGGAGTTCAGAGTCATACTACTGATAGTAATATCCAGTACCTCCTTGCGTATTCTAGTGACAAACGTAGGTGTATTCCCTACGTTGTGGATAATCATGTTTGATTTCATTATGAACTCGTATAGTTCACAACCTCTTTGATTCGTGTCAGTGCTTCCCCAAAGCTCATTATGGGCATTAGCATCGCATCCGATCAAGAGTGGAATATTTTCTCTCTCACAATGTGCTACTAACCTTTGTACTTCCAGTGGTGGAATGTTTTCCGCATCTCTTGGAAAATAGGCTGATGCAATATCTATATCACGGGTGTTACCCTCGACCATAATAGAGGTCTTCAGAGGTACTAAGTCCCGTATTAAGTATTCTGAAAGACATATATATTTAATGTTTTTCCTTATAATAGCACCCGCTCTGGGAGGATCCGGCCCCTCTGCACAGACTACAATGGTATCGCGAGTGTTTAGGCCTCTGATACGATTCTCATGTGTCCAGGGTTCTTGGATCAGTGCTAGTCCTATTTTTTGTTTTGTGAACATTCGTACCAAAACAGCCGAAGCCGCTTTGGCATGATGAAGGTTCACCTGCGCTACACGAGTTACATCCTCGTTTATGATAATAGGCTGTAAAAGAAAAAATAGTCGGAATTTCAGGCCCATCATATCTGAGTATGGTGTTTCGCGATTAATCGATCGGCAAAAATCGTTACAAGAGAAACTTACCGATTTCGAAATTAAGGAGTTACAGAGCAAATTACAAACATATTTGAACTACGTGAAGAGCTAGCTTGTTAAATAGGGCACAGATTTGAAGAAGTGGTAATTCATATTCATATTTATAGTCTGAAAAACGCGACGTACACTCATCTTGTACCCAACCTAAGGAAGAAATCTGAAGTTTGCATCGTTCCTATTAATCTTGTATGCGAACGATCATTGAAATGAAGCATTTGTAGAGTGAGAAAAAGGAGAAATTGTGAAAAACAATTTACAAAGTTGAGTTCAATTATCCGAAAAAATGGTGACAGTTACACATAAGGAGCAGAAGGTGTGCTCCTTTCTTTTATTTTTACCGTTTGGTGTCGATGAGGTTTTCATGAGGAAGTATTACTTTATTCTTTCTTTAGTCCGTAAATGGGACGTTTAATAAATTTACTAAAAGAGTATTACTGAATTTGGGTTGGCTCTGTTCGGGAGTAATAGCTTGACGATGCTCCAGAAGCTCATAATTGCTCTAAGCGAATCACAATACTAATAGATTCCGCATACCAACAGATTCGTGCAAATACTAATAGATTCGTTTTTGCAACTAATGTTGATGGTTAGCGCAGATTAAACCATACTTCGCTAGTTTTATCTCAAGAAACTGGCTTCTTATCACCTCGAGTGATTTCGTTTAAGATTACGTTTTTCTTATGTCAACTGTCTAATTAATGTTTACAAACAGTATATAAGAAGCAAATTTGTCTTCCTTTATTTAGGATATTCAAAGTTTTCATCATTGAAATGCAACGCAATAGTTTTGTTTATTTTATTCATTTCAATCATGAGAAAGTGTGAATGTGCCAGTTGTTGGTTTTATCAAATTGCTAGAATTCACACCATTCGAAGCAATGGATCCACAAAACTTGATATGACCGAGTCAGTAGTGATCCTTTACCGTGTAATTTCTTTTCACTAGGGCGACAGACTGGGAAATGGTGCAAGCTTTCGCCTCATGTCTGACACGCACGATTAGCAAGAGCTGCATCAATAGTTCAAAATATAGCTAGATTGTATAAAACCGATGTGCCAGCTGCAATTCTAAAAACAGATTTAGGCAGACCACTCTGTTACAAAATAAAATAAGATTGCAATGACAGTTGAAATGACCCTCGACTAGTTTGCCTTGGGTGGTACTGGGAAGTCTGATGTGTAGATTCCCTTGCGAAAATGCGACGCGACACGATTACTCTGCTTAGCGGAACAAAAAGTGAGTAAAACAAAAACGAATGTACTGCCGGAACTCTCTTTATTACCGACACGATGTGTATATTACAATGGTTTTCTTACGACTAACTTTCTTACAACTAAGCTCGTCCTTTTTCTACAATTTCATTTTCTGTAGGCGTGATTGTGGGTGGGCCGTCCATAACGAAGACGAAACTCACTGTTTTGGGTAATTACAAGGACCATAAAGGGATAAAGGTTTACAATCGGGACTGGAAATACAAATTTTAATGAGTTTCACGTGTTAAATTGTAGAACATTCAAAACGTATCCTAGCTCTACTTATTAAGCGGTGTATGCACATGTAGGGAATTCCTTCAAACTACACGTAACAATAGAGCTCATTATCTATTAGAGACATCATAAAAATTGTTCATTTAGGTCTTGTAAAATTATTCATATAACTAAGTGTTACGTATAAACTATGTACATTTGGGACTGAACAACAGTAATAAGTGGAAGATAAGGCAAATCCTTTGGCATCACGTTCAAAAAACGAGGACCAGATTATTCCTAGGGAGGATCGGGAATATTGTCAGTTCCCTAATGGTATTGTTCACAGGGCATAACTTTGTGAGTTAATTGATCAGTAAAACGAACGACACAAGCCACAATTGCAACGAAGAGGAAAGAAGCGTGAAACACTTTCTTCTAGGATTCTAGACTTCGAATAGTACAACACTCGGCAAAGCTAGAACACGAAAATGAGATCTCCTTGACTTCTGTAGTCTAACAAGATTGAGTAGCTACAAAACCTAAACCATATAAAGGGAGTCGAACGTCAATGCTGGCTATAGCTGAATCCACCAGTGAACCACGTAAAGAATAAAATAAAAAGCAATAATAGAATGTGTATCTTTTCACAATAATAATTATATAATGATCAACACACAAGAATTTGCATAGCAAATTAATTTTTTATTAAATTGATTGATATTTCATTTTAATTTAATCAATTCTTTGCGTTTTAACGAAGAAACATCCTTCCATATTTTTAATTTTGTATTTAATCGAAAGGGTAGTTCTTAGTATATGCCTTATCATTGTTTTGGTAGCTTTTCTTTTATATATGAGTTTTGGTTCCGGATTCCGTTAAACATGAAGATTTTCATCTCTGACCGTTTTATTTTGCTGCATTTAAACTTTGATCTATCTGAAAACAAACATTTTCATTGCGATTTCTTGCACAACAATTGTTTTCTGTTAAATGACAGAATATTCGTTCAAAGTCAAATTAATTAGTTGCATTTTTCGGGTAACATACAAATTTCTTTGGTTTGTTATGAAAACAGAGTAGAATGCAGCAACATAAATTTTCGTTTCTCGAATCATGTCCTATATTTATGTGAAATTCATGTACCCGAGTTGACATCTTGTAAAAGAGTAAAACTTCTCTCATAAAAACAACAATGACTACGCTGCATATATCCAAAATGGTGGACTTGTTGGATGTGTTCAAGTATGTTAGTGTGCTTTTACAGCTATCACTAAAATTAAAATGTATTTTCGCATAATAACAGAAGAATTAAAATGATATACAGGGAGGGGCTCATCAGGTCAGGATTAAATGTGTTAGGTTATGGCACGATAATCATTGGTACAATGAAAACAAGGGAAAGTTTAATGCGTTTTTTGATACTCTACAACTTTGCACGTTGCTTTCACAATTTTGTGCATGTTGTGTTTTGTTTTTGTAATTCAGTTGCGTTCAAGATGAAACAAAGTTCTAAAAAAAGGAAAAGCAAGAGAAACTTAAATGCAACGAATGACGACCTTCATTTTGTTTAAAAAAGGTTGTGTTATAGTTCCTAGTTCGTATCTCATTTACTTTGAAATACATATTTAGTTGCATTTTGTTGGTTTGATGATCAATAATAAATTAAGGAATTTCTCAAGGCAATAAGCTTTGCCCACTCATTTCACAATCATATTGATCTGACTGTTAAAGTCTTAATACAATGGCCTTCACATAATGTTATTAGTAAAACACTAAGATACGGCGTTTAGCAACAAACTTGTTTAAGCATATCGTACTTTAATTCATTGATAAATTTCATTTTCAACCTAAATGCTACATGCGATTGGACAATGTAATAATTTGAACACCGTTTAAGTTTGGGTAGTAAAATAAATAATTGCTTGATTTGCAATTCCCATTGAAGAAAGTGCTTATTTCTGGCTTTTTTTTAAAAAGAAGCCTTGAACAATAGAAATTTTATCATCTTGTTGTATAGTACTGATAAAACTTTATAAATTATAGTTATATAGAGTCTAGTTATATAGAGTCGTGAAAAAGTGACAAGTATTTGTAATTTTTTTCATTAGATCCATCGTAACGAATTAATTGTGACGATTGTCCGAACCAATCATTTACTTATTCGTGTCGTATCCAATTAAGCTTAATTATGTTTTTTGGATTTGTTCTGTTTTCATATGTTGAATAAAATTTCTGCGTGCTATCTTAGGACTCTACAGACTATTTAATCAATTTACGACCGAATTTATTGTATCTTAACGCAGATTCCGTGGCTCAACAAGAAAAACAATATAAAATAAGTTTGAAAAGTGTAGCGAGACGTCAGCTATTTTATCTGGTTGGATTTCACAACATGACTAAACAATTATTTCGACTCAAGATTTTATCACGTCTAATTTGGATTGGATGTAATTATGGTAAATACTTATACAAAAGCAGTAAACAGTCCCAAGGGAAGCTTGGCGTTCTTAATAGAGCCACACAAACAGCCATAAATAAATCGGTGATAAGAGCAATATACATATTTTCAGTTGTTTTTGGGATTTTAGATAGATAAATTGCATTTAATTTCATAAATGATTTAAATTATTCGCTTATTACAGCACAAAAGGATCCTTGTTTATTTTTTCGACTTAAATCGTGAACGTTGCGCGTGTATGTAGCGAATCTCTCTTTAAGAAAATCAGAAGGCTGGTTCCTAGCTCGGTAGTCGCTAGGGACTAGACATTTTTTTACCGAAAGTCTACCCTCGCGATTTGATACCTTTATGAGTCAGGTTAGCAAAATTTAGAAAAAGAAGCGCTCTCCATTTCCCTTTTTTTTACGTCGAAAAGTTGACAAATGTTGTCCAATTTATCCCCTCCCCCTTATAGCCAATGGTGGAGTTTATGATTTCACTGTCTGCTCAGACTAAATCACAGCACCATTTCTCCTCTTCCGTACTTTGTAGATTCATTCCATAATAGATTTTTGCACCCAACTTCATTTTGAGTGCTATCCAAATCCGTCCTTATAGACTGGGCGGTTCTCTCCAGGGATTTGAAGTCAGCAAATGGCCCAGTGAAAGAGGGTTGTTTACATTTAATTTGGGCTGGGGTATTTGAATCGGATGCCCGCATAATGCGGATTTTCGAATATGTCTATCGAAGCGCATCAAGTTCATATTGTCTGCAACTTAGCTGTAGATCCAGTTTTGTAGTTCCATCCTTTGTTAAACCAATTTTTCTCCTGGAGAACTGCCATTCACAGCGTCAATCTGTGGGTCGTTATTGTTGTGCGTGCTGAAGTAGAGTGCGATTTACACTTAGAATCTAACCAACCAGCACTGTCGCTCTTTTACTGACTTTTCCTATATGAGCAGGCCAAGTTGGTTTGCTGAAGAGGATTACTCCTAAATGTTTGTTTATATATTATTTTGGTCTCTAAATTTTTTTTCGCTTGCCTTCTACTATCAGTAAATGTTGCCCGGCAGCGCGTAAGCACAACACAGCAGTAACACTTCGAAGAAACTTTCGATCTAACGAGGTGCAATCAAAATAAATGGAATTTAATTTGGATTTGTAAATTTTCTGGCTGTTTTCCGTGAAACAAGAACACTCCTCTCAAAGTTTTTGTTCAAAAACACAATAGAAATATAAATCGACTCATGCCTTTCCATCTCTTACCGGTTTTCGGTAACTCGTGTAAAGCACCGTTTAGTTAACGTTAATGTTTAGTGTTATATAGGAATAAATCGGCAAAAACAAATGGATCAACACAGCAGAGCGTTGGCAATAGCAGATCTAGCAAAAGAGAGTCCGGAGTGCATTCACAAAGAAAACGTTACGAATAACCCATGTAGCCATTAGAACAAGCTTTGCAAGAAGGAGAGCTGGTTTATTCAAGTATGATACCAATACTCCATGCAGTATATAAAATAACCTTGCAAGATAAAGAGCTTGTAAATTGAACGACGTAGGTGAGTGGAAAGAACACGATGGCTAGTTTTCTGAGTTTAATAGTCTGTGAGAATAATTTCATTGTTTTTGAGTATAGTCATTGTTTTTGAGTATATGAGTCATAGTTTATGAATACAAAATTTAAGAGAATTTTAATGCGAATCTTTGCGCACTTTCGCTTTCATGCCATATTTTCGACAAGTTTTGCATACAAATACCAATGCATCCGGAAAATTGGAGTCGAATATCGTTAGTTTGTTCTTTGTGACGTCGGTTACGCTATGATTAGGAGGTCCTCGGTGTATAAAGTCATTCTGCAAGACTGAATATCCATGCTAGAGGCGACAATATTTCTCCCATGTATGTGCAACCATATTTGTCCATGTTCTTGAAGTCATACCGTTCCTCACGCCATGGACTTTTCCGATTATTAGAAGTTCCGCGAGTCATTAGCTCGAATATGAGCCAATTCCATATTTAGATGGACGCTGCTCTATTTCTTGTTTTAACATCTTCGGGAGCTCCTTTGATGTCGATTAGTGCCAGCTCGATCTCTCTCTCTCTCCCTTTCTAGTTAACTCTCTATGTAACCGTGCAAGTGAACATCCTGGGAAGTATTGGTTCTGTGATAAAAGTGGTGGGCGTGTCGTTTGCCGAAGGATATAAGACATCAGGCTGACAGATTTGTTGTGGCTTTGTGTGGGGTTGCGTAAGTCTACTTCCGTATGAAATCTCTCTTAACTAATGTCCAGTTCAATGTATCCCTTTGATAGATAGAGTCTGTAAATTTTCGCCAGGAGTCATATTATAGTTATATCAGTGATTTCTGCTTGGGTCTTTCTATTGGGATAGAGAGGGGTTTGATAATGTTTTCTCGTTTTCGATTTCTTGTATTCCCTTTTGTTCCAGCAGTTTTATCTTCACGTCCTTCATAGCAACCGTTCAAATAGCAACTATAACCCATGGTTATAGTTTTTTTAATCGAGAATGCTGTTCCAGGACGGGTTTTGGGCTAAAATAAGTCGTAAAAGAAGGGTGGTTCAATTGATGTAGTTTTTGTGCTAGCTAAAATTTCATTTGTTTTTGCAATTGCGCAAATTCAAATCAATTACAAAATGAGGTTCAAAATTATAAAAAATATATATATATATACCTAAAAAAATTAAATGGAAATCAAATCTTAATTTAACTTTTAAGGCTTTAAATTAAATGGCTCTTGTTCCAATTAAACGCATGTCATATTGTTAGCACTCTATAAAGTTGGTTGAGCGCAACTCAATGGAAATCATTTAGAATCCCAAAGAACGTTGATTGCAGATAATACTGAGAGAGATATTACGTAAATGCATTCATACATTAGCTAATGAATTAGATTGTGATGTAGTAAATACTGGAATAGGGCAATAATTTCCAATTGATGATGGTTTAATGGGTCCGAAGCTATCTATCGACTGATGAAATTGTTTGTTTACTAAACTGAATACGAACAATGTTGAATATTATCATTGATTGGATAGATGATGGTTTAATTGGTAAAGAATAACGAGACCATATACTTTAAGGTTCAAAATTGGTGGGTCTTTTATAGAAATTTCGGTCAGTGAGAATGGTTGTAGGGTAAAGATGAGATGACCTTAGAGCTCAACGATAGTTTTGTTCAAATAATTGCACAAAATCAAAAATACGACTTGCAATAAAGTTTTACACACTTGCATAGTGTGAATCTGTTAGCCTATCGGCTATATACGATGCTAATGCATACATTTGAGCCACAAAACATGCGATAATCACGAAGTCGGGGGTAGATCTCCCTTCCAAGCTGCTGCAGCTCCAAGGGAATCTATATATATGTGTGCTTTCAGCAGCAATCAGAATAGAACACAATTGTCTTTAGGATAACCCTTTATGGCTACTTCGCGTCGATCGTCATTAAAGGACTACAACGAGTGGTCGGCCATACGGCAGTTAAAGAAAGCGGATGATTTCCTCGCAACACTACCAACCTTATAGTAAAATCTGTCAGAGCGTTCTTCTGGCTTTGAAGTGGTCTGGGGTGTTTCGACGATCCTAAACCACGATCATTGGCGTTTTGGATTATCGTATGTGATCCACTTTCAATCACTTGCTGTCAAGATCCCTTTTAGAAAAAGAACTTTGTTGTGGTTCAGAAGCAATTCGCAGATGGGAATTTGGTCAATTTGTAAATTTAGTCCATTTTTTTTGTCAATTCGATCAAGACGATCTAGTGGTTGATCTTCAATTTCTAAGGGAGAAAACTTCATCTTTTGAGGCTACTTAAGGTTCAACATGATTTTCGTATATCTTCATACAATGTAAAGTATTGTTTGAACAAGTCATGCTGGTCTTCAACTAGTGAGCAACCCTGCAACTACTGACTGGGTTGTACTTCGACCATAAACAATCTGCTAAATACTCTCGACAGAATTAAACTATTATTGTTCCATTTGAATTAATATGGAATCAGAACAGACACTTTGTATTTTAATGCGCAAAACGTAACTCCCTACGTAGCTCCTTCAGCGAGACAAAATAACGTCCTAGTATCTCTTGATGAGAAGCCATGAAAGTCTTAATCATTGTAAGGATTGATGATCGATGAATGAAATTGTTTGCCTTTTGTTGACACTATACCAAAAATAAAATGTGGTCACAAAACACTGCAAACACTAAACTACAAAAGAAATTTTACATTATAAAATTACATCACGGATAATTCACGGGCTTGTTGTAATAAACATACGTGAAGGCAAAGAAAATGAATGAATGCATGAACATGTGCGATTTGAGTAACGTTTCAGAATTTTTTTCATCGCAGGGGTCAATTGTAATATCAGTGGCTACTCAATAATTCAGTGATTATTATTCACGAAGTGCAGAGAATATCCAGATGTGACGCAAGACAATAGAAGTAAGTCAGTGGAAATCAAAACGAGTTGCAATACTGGAGGAGCCTCGCGTTTGAAAAAAACAGGAAAAGTGCTTTTCTTACGATGGTTGAACGTCCTATCTTAGTCATGTGGCCAACTCCTACTTTGGATGGTTCGTCTACCGATCAGACTTGGTAGACGATCAACTTCTTTCTTCACAGGGTCCAGTGTCGAAGTTCTGTTTTCGTTGTCAGACGATTCATGGACTGAAAGCATGAACTCACGATGGTATCTACCAGGAAAAAACATCGGATTCCTGGTACCATTTACTAAGAAAACATCTAATAAACACACATTTCGAACATCAGCAGGCGAGAAGATGATGTGGTGACCCCGCCTAGAATTTTTCTTTAAGGAAAGATTTAGGCCAGTAAACTCTATAACTTTTTTAGAAATCAAATGAGACATTCAAGCGAAATATCGTTTAGAATTATTCTACAAAGCATAAAAGTTGATCAGTTAACAAATATCATTCGTATAGAGTATGGAAATGTCTATAATTTTCAACTGGAATGAATTCCATTTAGATTTGAGATCTTTTCAATCCTTAAGATATAAAAAAATTAAGCATAGTGACCCGTGAACCTTTCCTCGAATAGATTAAAAACAAATAACTCGCAACGGCAATTGATGTTCCCTTATCGCTCTGATTCCTAGATATTAACAACGAAGATTTTTCCATTGTTGGCGACCTTACGATATTTTCTGAAAACTTTACTTTATGCTTCCACAAATCGCTCAAATTGCAATTAGAAAAAAAAAAAAAACATTTAAAAATAGTTCCAAGTAAATAAGGAAGTCAAAAATCAATTTCCCAATTGGTGCAAGAACCCAGCACTGGGGAACACTACAAAGAGTACATTTACATCCTATTTTTTTACATTTAAAATACGGTGCATTTGCAAGCGTTTGTGTTTCCCATTTAAATTGTTTAAAATTTGAGAAGAATCATACAGAAAGTAATCGATGGTGGTATACACTCTATTACACACATTGTCGAAATTTTTCAAATAATCTAATAACGTCTTAGCTGTCGAGTAAAGTTAAAAATAGACCCGACATATAATCAATATTTGTAATATTTCTTTATGACAAAAACAACTAGTAATAAGTTATGCAACTTTTATAGGTGGGTTCGACATTTATTTCGAAAAGGTTACAGTCGTCCTCTAAGGGAGGAGGAAATCTACGAAAATAAACCATGGCTTGATAGCGAAACAAATACGAAAACTTTCGAAGAACTTTGGAACGAGGAGCTTCAATCGAAGAATCCTAGCATGCTCCGAGTCATTTGGCGGGCACATGGATGGTCTGTGATAACTTTAGGATTACTTATTTGTATTGTAGATTCGTTTGCCAGGTAAGGATTTTTCGACATTCGTCCAAGCCTTTTTGCATATTTTGCATATGCGAGTAAACAATTGGTAATGTAAATTTCAGAGTATTGCAACCATTGTGCCTCGGTGGACTCGTTTCCTACTTCGTTCCAGGCCAAACACAAATCACTAAAGACGTAGCTTACTTGTTTTCTTGCGGTATCGTTTTGGGATCGTTTGTACCTGTCATTACATTTCATCCATACATCCTGTACATGTTCCAAATAGCAACGAAAATTCGAGTTGCTTCTGCCGGATTGATATATAAGAAGATATTACGAGTATCGAAAGCATCGTGCAACGATGGGCTGAGCGGACGTGCAATTAACATTTTATCAAACGATTTAGGGAAAATCGATATAGCCTTAGTTTTTATTCATGATTTATGGAAGGGTCCAATGGAGGCTTTCGTCATGGGCTATTTTATGTATATGGAAATTGGAATTTCAGCTGTGATAGGGGTAGCATTCATGTTGAGCTTTATTCCTTTGCAAGCATGGGCAGCCAAAAAAGCAGCCTACTATCGACAACGTACAGCCGAACGCACGGATCTGAGGGTGAAGTTAATGAATGAGATTATTCAAGGGATACAAGTGATAAAAATGTACGCTTGGGAAAGATCATTCGCAAAAGTGGTAGCGAATGCGAGAAGGAAGGAAATCAATGCAATCAGAGGGACGGTTTACATTCATGCTGGATTGTATACGACCACAATGATTTCCAGATTCGCCATATTTATTAGTTTAGTATCCTATGTTTATTTTGGAGATATTGTAACAGCGAAAAAAGTGTTCGTCATATCGTCGTTTTTCAATATGTTAAACGATAGCATGGTACATTTCTGGCCATTGGCAATAACATTTTGCGCGGAAGGCTATGTGTCCATTAGACGTGTGAAGGAGTTTTTGATGGAAAAGGAAGGAAAAGATCATCCTGTTGCCATTGCACGCCAAAGCAGTAAGGAAGAAATGAATGGGAATCTTACAAAACACAGTAACGGGGTCGTGAAAAGTTTAGACGATATAAACGAAAGTAAGTAGGCAAAAATGGGCTTAGAATATGAAACAATTTCCTTCTTGAATGTCTTTTAAGGTGCTTTGAGAACTACCACAATTGTTGGTAAACGCCGGGCTGTAAATTTGAATGCAGAAAAGAAAGGTATTATAATTAGCTCAGCAACAACTGCATGGGACAGCAACACCGGAGAGAACACAAAGGCTGTTATCAAGGACTTCAACATCGAAATTAAAGATCCGTCTTTAGCCATTGTAGTGGGTCCAGTTGGCGCGGGAAAGTCATCCCTTCTGAATGTAATAATTGGAGAACTTGAACTAGATGAAGGCTATGTGACCGTGAACGGAGTTCCTAGTTATGCATGTCAAGAGCCATGGGTGTTTGAGGGAACTATTCGAGATAATATTGTGTTCATAGACGATTATGATGAAATGCGTTACAAAGAGGTTGTTCGAGTTTGTGCCTTGGAACGAGATCTTGAACTCTTCCCAAATGGTGACCAGACGTTCGTCGGCGAAAGAGGTATAAGTTTGAGTGGTGGACAGAAGGCGAGAGTAAGTTTGGCGCGAGCGATTTACAAGAAGGCCGATATTTATCTGTTGGACGATCCTCTGTCGGCAGTTGACGCTCAAGTTGGTCGTCACATATTCGAAAAGTGCATCAAAGAATTCCTCAAGACGAAAATTTGTGTTCTCGTAACGCATCAATTACAGTATTTAAAAGATGTTGAGCATGTGATATTTATAAATAATGGAACAATAGCTGCCCAGGGTAATTATAATGACTTACAAAAATTACCTGATTTGGAGTTCTTGTCGGTAATGCATGATGAGTCAGGCACAGCAGAGGAATTAGAGAAGTGCGATAAAGAATTCCAGAAAATAACGAAGCCTATATCAAAACAGGCGGTACAAGATGATATTGACGAGCGGAAGGAAACTCAAGCAGTAGGAGCAGTCAGTTTGAAAGTTTATAAGTCGTATTTCAAATCGTTGGATGCGTACTGGATCATGTTCCTTGTATTCTTCCTGTTTATTTCTGCTCGAGCAACTCTTGCTGGCGTTGATTATTTTATTTCAAGATGGTAAGCAAAGTCATGTTTTGTGGCTGAATCTCTTTTCAATAATTTATCTTTGTTCCTATTTCTCAGGGCGATTTGGGAGGAAGAAGTCGGAATAGCTACAAAGTTGTTACAAAATCCATTCAAGAATGAAACGGGGTCAGACGTTTTAATACTCGATATATTAAATACGACGAATCTGAATAACGTATCACGAAAAATTGATCCAGAAATAGATTCGGAAAGAGAGAATCTAATAATTATCTACTCGATTCTACTGGGATCTGCTCTACTGCTGTATTTGGGAAGAACTTATGGATTTTTCATGATGTGCCTTCGAATTTCATTGAATTTACATGACAAACTATTCCGTGGAATAACAAGAGCTAAAATGCGATTCTATAATACAAATCCATCAGGACGAATATTGAATCGTTTTTCGCGTGATATGCATACGATCGATACAGCAATGCCAGATTCATTAATTGATTGTTTGTCGGTAAGTATATTTTTTTTTTTTTGGTTTTTGTTGGCAAGTAACTTCGCATAAAGTACTTTCCGTTTCTTGTTCTGTTTTCGACTTTTGTCTAAAGCGTTATCGTATTTTTTGTGGCTTTATTATCTTTACTACATTGTTTGCTGGTCAAGTCAGTTGGTTTCTTTTAATTATCTCCTGAGTGTCATCAGTGGTATAAATAGTTCTTGGGTGAACAGATCGTACATAAGATCCATTATTCGTATCACAGTTTGAGGAGACACATTCTCCATTTGTGGGATTGCACAAAAGAAAGTTCTTTGCCCTTAGTATCGCAGCTATGGACGCTTAGTGTTGCAAGGATACATCTTCAAACTTTCCCATGTCTTTCTGATATCCGAATTTATAATAAAATATACGGAAATCCAATAAACCATAAAATTGAAATCTTTGCTTCCGCAAATCGATAACTATTGCCTGCAAACAATTTTCACAATCAAACACTTTTGCATTGCAAATGCAAGTGGAAAATTAACGACTTCTGTGACTAACTTCGAAATTAAGAGAATTTATTATCACCTGGAAAATTTATTATCCACATCAAAATTGCAGTATAGTACAGCATTAAATGTGCTTCGTTTTCTCGTATTTATGCAAAATTGAGCCCCGCAACGTGGATGAAGTAGTCAGTATTTACGAAGGTTGGCTGATAAGATCGTATCGTAAGATAATGTTATAAATGATTGGGAAGTATGCATTAAGCATTTTGTGGAAATGCTTATTTGAAATATCACCAACTGCTTCCACCCTGGCCTGTACTTTTTCTGTTCCATGCAACATTTTAATTCTTTTATTGGCCAGTATTAATTTTTCTATTATTCGGACTATTTTTTCGGCCAGGACTGTCAGTTTGCGTAGGGGCGCTCACACAGGTATCTCCCTTTTGTTGGGATATTCAAAACTATAACCTAGAAAACCGTTGACATCCTCTTAAAAGTAATGTTGACGTATTTCCTCTTTTAGCAATAAATAGAATAATATTGCGGCGCAACAAATTTCTAAATTATCCAGTGTTCGTTGATATTGTGCGGTTCAAATGACGCTCGCTCCCTCTGGCTCCTGTCAACTCTTTGTATAGAGAAGAATATTTTAAATGTAATGATAAATTCAAAATTGTGTGTAAACAGCGTAAATGTGTATTTTGATTGAAAATATCGTGTGGATTCTTGAACTGAAGGCAAACCGTGTTAAAAATGGACTGTGTAGATCGATAGTAAAGTATAGTTTTCGAAAGTTCAGAAAATATTGTCTTGGCTTCAGTTGTGATTTGTGAACATTAAAATGAATTTCATGATTTGTTTTTTATTTCTTAATGATATTCATTATTTAATTTCATTTTTCCTCCAGTTTGTAACAGACATATCTGCGGTTCTTGTTATGGTTGTCGTAGTAAATTATTGGCTTCTGCTTCCCGTTTTCGTAGTTTCCATAATATTTTATATATTTCGGACCGTGTATGTCAATACAGCCCGAAGCGTAAAACGAATTGAATCGATGTGTAAGTTTTTGCTCTAACATTTACCTGATTAAAATACTCACTGATTCACTTGTAGTACGTAGTCCAATCTATTCGCACACAAATCAAACATTCCAAGGACTTACGACGGTTCGAGCTTTTAGAGCTGAGGAAATACTAACATCGGAATTTTACAGCTTTCAGAATTCAAATTCAGGTGCCTGGTACATGTTTTTAGTTGTAACCAGAGCCTTCGCGTTCTGGCTGGACATGGTTTGCGTGATTTTCATAGGAGCAGTAACTTTCAGTTTTTTGGTACTTGAAGATAAGTTCCAAAGTGGTGATGTTGGATTGGCAATAATGCAATGTGTGACAATGCTTGGTATGGTGCAGTGGGGGATGCGACAAACTGCTGAATTGGAGAATCAAATGACAAGTGTTGAACGAGTAGCAGAATATGCTGATCAGCCAAGCGAAGGAGAGTTTGAAACCGTTGCCAAATATAAGCCACCAGAAAATTGGCCGGAGAAAGGAGCAATCAAGTTTGATAAGCTTTCGCTGAAGTATTCCGAAAACAGTGATCCAATCCTTAAAAATCTGGAATTCAACATTGTGCCGATGGAAAAGGTGGGCATTGTCGGCCGAACAGGAGCTGGGAAGTCTTCAATTATACAGGCGATGTTCCGATTGGCTTTGAACGAAGGACTCATTGAGATTGATGGAAATGATATTGGAAACTTGGGACTGCATGATTTACGTAGCAAATTATCAATCATTCCGCAAGATCCAATTCTATTCTCTGGCACATTGCGCTACAATTTAGATCCGTTTGAAACGAAAACAGATGCAGAATTGTGGAGGTCGCTAGAAGATGTTGAGCTGAAAACGTACGTGAGCTCACTAGCAGGTGGTTTGAATTGTAAAATGTCAGACGGAGGATCGAATTTTAGTATGGGTCAAAGACAATTGGTTTGTTTGGCGCGTGCGATATTGCGTGACAATCGAATTTTGATTCTGGACGAAGCAACTGCTAATGTGGATCCAGAGTGAGTGTTATTTTATAAATTAATAGGATCTTAGTGTTTCAACAAGTGAAGAATATTTCGAATTAATTGTTTGTTTTGCTATTCGTTTTTTTTAGAACCGATAAACTCATTCAACGGACGATTCGCACGAAATTTGCCAAATGTACTGTACTAACAATAGCTCATCGTCTTCACACTGTCATGGATAGCGATCGCGTGATAGTGATGGATGCCGGCCAGGCCGTGGAGTTTGGAAGACCATATGAGTTACTGCAACTGCCAGATTCGCATTTGCGAAACCTTGTCAATAAAACAGGCGCAGCGACAACTGCAATCCTTATGGAGGCTGCGAAAACAAGCTATGATACTAATAATTCTAATAGTAACAACCAAACCAAATCGACTGGAAACAATCACAATTAGTAAATTTTATAGATTTTATTTTTGGTCTTATACAAAGTGCATACATTTGTTGTTTCTCAATGAAGAGACGAAGATCTCGAAAGTATTATTTCCACTTAAGTAGAATTAAAATGTACCCTCTCCATCATTTGCTTTTTTATTTGTTTTAGACGAAACGATAAGTGTATATAGTAAGAATATGATACTTGCATGAAGTACTTATGGTTTTAATTGTGTTGGATTTGTTTCAATCATCACGTTTTTTCAGTACCTATGAAATTAATGATCAAATTTGTCGTAAATTTGCGTCTAGGATAGTTTTACGTATACCCAAAATGTGATTTTACACATGCTTTTGTTTTCGCAACATGCTTGTAATAAATTTTTTACATATGTTTGTTTTATTATTATTGCGTTGATTAGAAGAACAGCGCTTGAGAATATTAAATATGAACACATGATAGTTTAAGCAGGCTTTTGCAAAAGGTAAGTTGTCGAGAAGAATAATCTTTAAGACCAGCCTGAGCAAAGTGTATTTACTTCTAAATCGTTCAGTAGTGGAGGCTTAGGTGTGGGTTTTAGGTTTTTTTCAGAGGTATTTCAATAAATATAATGTCTCGTAGAAATTCCATATTAATTAAATGTTATTTAAATGAGGTACCTGGTAAGACTGATTAAGCGGTAAGTTATAGATTGGTTTATTTAGGCTGTTTTCTAGTTCCTCACAAATTCAAAATATTCATATTCAGCTTGTTGCATGCTTCGATACTTAAACAACTCAAAAAAAGGGATCGTCAATTCGTTGGTTTGTTTGTACATCGTTTCGGGCAAAGATCCTTTTAATGTTCTTGAGATTGTTGAACTACAACCATAGCCATATTTTGCTTTACATCCACTAAACCTTGTCCTATATCAATCGGTCCACAAAAAATTTCAAACCTAAACCGAGTTCTTATGAAAGCATACCGAAAACTATGCGATGGGTTATTTCGTATGCACTATTGACCATAGGACATGAGTTGATTAGTTTTATTTTTCACATTTGCACTCCATAGAAATAATGAAAGTCACGTGCAAAACTCTGAATGTACTTTGCGATTGCAATTTTTACAAATAACGAACTTTATTTTTTTCTTTGTTTAAACGATTGTTTAAGTATTTGAATAAATTTTTCTCAATTCAAAATGATGTCCTTGCATTATTACACATAATATCTACTTATCGCACGTTACTGGTAGTAGCATTTTTATCGGTCATGTTAAACTTATCTTCGCATCGATATTTTTAATTTGTAGATACGTTAATGTAAGTAATTTTCAGCTTTCAATGAAGTAGTTTGAATTTCTTTCATTCACACATTAAATTTTTGCGAACAATCAATTTACTTATCATATTATTGAATTTTCAATGACAATCAACTTTACAATGAAAGGCTTTCAACAGTCTGAATAAGATTTCGTTTTATTTCGTGTTGGTCTACTGAAAAAGAAATATATCTAATAATTATTTGTGTAATTTTATCGATATTGCTGATAGATGTTATTTATATTGAAAATTTCACATTTTATTACTGTAGCGTGATGATTCCGTTAGTATTAGCTTGTAACGGTGCGGCCCTATATGCTTATTTGCTACGACTCCATATTTTTGTTATAATAATGTTATAATAATAGTGAATAGAACATATACAAAAATATACAAATTTAATCAAGAAAATAGGACGCTAGCATAGAGAATTATCTGAACATAAATATGTAGAACATGTGTATGTGTGAACATGTGTAGGCTTTATCTATTATCATTTTACCGTTGTAATCTTTTAAGTAATATCTTGCAATAATTTAAATCTTGAAGGATTTCTTGGCATCTACAAATGATAATTCTTAGATTAACCCTAGGATGCATTTAAATCAATGAACGTTTTTGATTCCAAGAAGCTGGCTTAACTACCAAAGGATTAATCTTGTGGTAACGATACTTTGCAAAGGAGCTCAAAAAAGAAATGTGAAATTAATTCCTTTATAAGATCAAAATATACTTCTATATGCAAAATGCACTTCTATACAGGAGACCGAACCGAATAGTTAGATTTTTAAGCCGCAATGGATAAAGGAAATTGTATTCAGATTATTCTCCCCATGTTTGGCGCTTGGAACCTGCCTTAACCCTTGTTATTGTTATTGTGGTTAAAAAAATTTAATTTTTTATTTTTGACGTACATATTTGGGAAGTAATTTACTCCCTCCCTCAAACGAAAAGAATTGAGACTGAAATTAGAAGCAACTAATTGCTGAAAAATATTTTTAATCATTAGAAATAAATAATGCGAGCGATTATAATTTATAACGAGTTTGAAGTATGAGTATGAAGAGAGTTGTGAAGGTCTTATCGGGTTCGTGGAAATGCTAATGTGTGGTTCCTCGCGTTTTCTGTTCCTAGTAAGGATTGGGTCGAGAAATGTACGATTAACCTATACGCTATTAATTTTAAGTGGTCGGTGTGGTTGGATGTGGTGTGTTTGGTGCGATCCGTTGCAATTGATTTTCTGTTAAATTTCTTGGTCCAAGAAAATTCATATGCATATGATGGTTAGGTCCAAGTAGTGAAGTTCTACGTTTTCCTCGTGTTTGAAGTAAATTTCTTGGCAGATGTTGTTCATGGAAATAAGTAGCTGGTTCATATTTGAAGTATCCGGAGGTGTTATTCAAGCCAAAAAATAATTTGGATTGTTTGACTATCCTAGAATAAGTAGATGTAGGAAAAAAGAAGAAGATGGAAAATCTTGGAAAATATATGGGTTAACCCAATGTCTTATTTTAGATGAACCAAGGATCTAGACGCTCTACTCAATTCGTTAGTAGCAGCGTCTTCAACACTGAGTGCAAGAGAGCAGTCGACGATTCTACTGACTTCCCAGAGCATTCCACCAGGTCACATACCTCAAGAAATCTTGCTGTTTGTAATCCACCAGCCTTGGTGCAGCCAGGAGGAGGTTCATCACATACAATTTCAAAAAACCAACAATAGACTACATCTTTCCACACGAGGCTAGTAACTTTAATTATATGTCTAGAAACTCATTGAGAAAAGTTCTTCTTGCCATGTGTATGGTATTGAGCTGAAATGGGAGCTTATATAGCCGATATTTATGGCAGAAATTAGGGAAGTGTGCGCCTAAATAAATGGTTTTAAAAATGTCTCTTATTATTAATGCTATCTTTTAATACTAGTGTTTATATTTACATTATAGAGTTAAAAATGCTTTAAAATACATATTCATGAAATTTAACTAACCGGTACGGCGCCAAACCTAAGAAAGCTTCTCGCGAGCAAACAACTAAGCGTTCTTCGCCTACCGCGATTCGTTTTAGCTCAGTGCGCACAAAAACTCGCGACTGTTGAGACGTATCTATCTTTTTTCCAGCCTAGGCGAACTAAACGTGAAAAGTGAATATAGTGGATTTGAATAGTACGAAAATGATTTGCAAGTTTTTCTAGCAAGCGCCTATTATAATAATTACGCGCATCATTGGTTTTGTCGGCTAGAAATGTTTATTGATATGGTTTGAGCTAATCAATCAGGACCTTGCTCGTTTGAAGAATTGAATGACCTGAAAATAAGTAGACCATACTATCCGCCCGCGAATCGGAAAAATCAAAGATACTCCCAACATGTGTTTTGTTTAATTGTTGTAAAAGATAGAATTTATCGATTTGTGGGTTCACGATGACCATGTGAGTGGATTGTGATAATTTTTTATTTAGCTTATCAATTACTTTTGCAATTGGGATTTGTTGCAAGAGTGCAGCTTAGCAAATTAGTTCAAGATGAATCGGACTAAACGAAATTGTGTAAATGAACCAAATCCAGTACTTAAAGCGAGTTTCTTCTCGAAATGGACATTTTGGTGAGTAAAAGTTTCTTGTGGTAAATTACTATGTCAACAAAAATATTCAAGCTGCTTTTTCTTCACGATATACCATAAGAAGAATTCCATCAGTAATAAGTTTTTCAATCGGATTATGTTGTGAAATACTCACTTGAAATAGACTGGAACAATAGTCGGACTGAGTTAGCTATGACCCACTGTTTACTGCATTTTCGAACTGATAAGAAGATACGAACATAAAAAGAAAAACTCAAACAGCGAAGAAAAGCGCAGACGAATACTAGAACCTCAACGAAAATTTGTGTTTTCATTGCACTCGCATTTATCTATGAAAAGCACAACTTTGGTTTTATTCTGCTGTATGAGCTCAGCGGTCTTTGATCTCTTTGTTTAAGCTTTTATCTTTTTGTTAGATGAAGTATCTGAGTAAACTTTCTTCGCCAGCTAAATTTATATGTGCGTAAGTTACAACTAAATGTTTGGCATAATTTTATCGGATCATTAAGAATGCTTTGTTATTTGCTATGAACATGTGACCTTATAAATTTAGAGAAAATGGCGAGATACGAAGAAAGTAATTATATGTGATGATTCTCAGATACAAGTGGAAAGAAACGCTGCAAGATAGTTCTTAGTCGAGCGCATGGAACAGGCTCTTATGATGAGTATGCAAATTTTCCATGTTTGTCTGGGTCTGCGGGAGTTCCCTCCACGTGCGTTTATTTTTTTTTTGGTAGATATTTTTTGATAGATAGATAAGTTTTTCTGTCTCGTTGCTGTTGTATGAGTGTAATTGGATTAATTCATCCGTAGATAGCTGACGATTAGAATTGTCTTTATGGTACTCATCTGTAGAAGGGCTGCGTGCTTCATATGTCTTTTATTTTTGCAAAAGCGATAGACCTTATTCGACAGATATCTTTAAATAGATGATTAAAATGGTTTCCATTAGAATAAAATTATTTCTCATTAAACTTTACATATTTATTAGAAACTATAGTGTATGTCCAAACATAAAGTTGAATGACCTCTCTACTCCAAACTAAGGCGTTATGGAGCGGCTCAGTGACAGGAATTGTTGATTAGGGAATTCTAATGCGAACGATACTCCTGCCAGTCGTATGCGGGCTTCTGTACATTGCACATAATCGTTTGCCTGGACCATGTTGAAGTGACAAATGGGATTTTAAAGATGCCTTGTTCCCTAGAGCCGCGTTACGCAATAAAAATGTGTGTTTTACTCAACAAAACAAAAGTCAATCATCCTTGGAAGACTTCAAGAAGTTGCAAAGCAGATTGAATCGCGTGAAAGTGGGGGTCTGTTCGATATACACACGGCTTTCGATATTTTCAACTATCTGTTCAAACGTGGCCACTGCCGCAACCTGGATGAGGACGCCATCTGATTTACAAAGATCAAGTAGTCGCTTTTATACAACAACAAATCAACCCAGAATCTTCCATGTGGATTGTTCTCGTGTTTATGCGCTGAGTCACTTGAGGGACACCAATTTGGAGTTTTAAAAGCAGTCCAAACGTCGCTTACGAAATGCTTGAAGGACGTCCCGTCGACGCCTTGTGGAACGCGCATTGCGAGCGAAAGGTATGCTGGCGCCGGTCTACTGTCTCGAGGAGACGAGAACAATTTTAACTACTTGTAGCAATACTTGCAATAAATTTTGACCCATAATGACCAATGAAGCTGAGCCCAGCTTTTGGTCTGGCTTAATATTTGGCTGTCCAAACCGACTCCAATAGAAAAGCCGACCGGTAAGGTTATGGTATCGATATTAATGGACGAATATGTCATTTTGTTTATCGTGCATTTTGCAATTTATTTAAAACCGAATGTCATTATGAAACCGACTGAGTTCAAAAAAATACAGAAAATGGTCCCGTTCGCAAAAGAAAGAAGTGCTGGTCGAAGATTGCATCCTTGTTATCACAACGGTGTGGATTTTTTCACTTTTTGGGGTTTTGTCGATGATTGCACCGAAATAAAAAAAGGAAAGAAAGAAGGGACGCTCCTTTAACATAGGGGCAAATTTCAGATAACTTTTTTTGTGAAAAGTACTTGATGATCAAGACAAGCATAGAGAATTTTAGAGAGGAAAGGTAAATTCTCCTACAAAAAGGGTTTAAAAAGTTATTTCATCTAACAAACTACTGACTCTTATTAGTGAATGCATGACTCTTGGATTAGAATATGTTGCAAAGTAAAATCAAAGACAAGTACGAAAAAAAACAACAAGCAAATAAAACAACAAAAAATATTTATTCTCGTTTGAAATGGAGGCTTATTGGGTCATATATGGATCTGGCTTGATCAGCCGGCAAAGGATTGTTGCAAACTGATAATGAGTTAGACAATCGAATTAGTTATTTCTCATTTTTTTCAGTTCAGTTATTTCGCATTATTAACTCTAATTTGAATCATATCTATTTAAACGCTAGTGTCCCTGGTGCATAACCTATTTCGTCGTTTAATTTGAATCGAATCAATTGTAGTAAATATTGACTGACTTAAATTTAATTATAATTCTGTTTTAAATATATTGCTGTTAGTCATTTACTTTTTGATGAAATGTGTGTCAGAATATTTTTTTAAAAGTATAAAACTCGATTAAACGCAAAGTTGCGTAGCATCAAAATGTACCCAAGCCCAAAAATATTGATTGATCGACATTGAGAGGACTTAAGTGCGAGAATTCATTCAAAAATGATAAACCTATACATGCTCATAGCATGTATGGGCTTGACTAATTCAGGATTCCTGATTGCGGGTGTCAAATTCATAGCTTTTTCCCTCCATGACATAGAATAGATAAGGATGACTCGAATTGACCCTTGCAAAACCGCTGACACATTTCAGGGTGAACACCCTATTGAATTTTTTTTTGAAATAGTTTTAATCTACCTTCAACACATTCATCACAAATAGTATAAAAAATAATCTTAATCTGTTAAAGCGAATGAATATATGAATTTTGAATAGCTGATGAAATTAAGTGAAATTGCTTTTACATAATCTGAATCGAATGAAATAGTTCAGATGCCATTTGATAATAGTTAATATCAAGAGGAAATATATTTGTATAGGTTAGTTCTAGTTTTATGGAAATTTTTGTTTTTGATTGAAGTAACAGCGCTCTGGTGCAATGCTGATAGGGCAAGCTTAGTGAAGAAATTTAATGTTGTATCGGAACTATATTCACTAAGTATAAACGATTTCTTTTAAGTTTAAAGAGTTCAACTTAAATCATTCTGAAGTGTGAGAAAGACTATAGACGTAGTATGAGGGGACACGGTGGGTCATTGAATTTAATTAACATAGAGTTTTCAGCTTTCGTCTTTATCACCAGAATAAGAAACTGCTTTAGTAGGAGAATAATCCTCGATTTCGTATCGTTATCGGTCTGGTTATATGTGTAAGATCCCGAATATAGAGCATGGTCAATGAATTTTTGGCCAGTTGTGGATGTTGCGGACTCCATTCATGTATTCAATTATACATGAATTCAGCGTCTTACTTCGACCCAAGACTTTCCCCGGGAATTTTATATTATATCGCGAGAATTTGTATTCTTATCGCTGGCGGTTGCACATCGCAGTTTCGTATCAAGGCTTCATATTTACAAAATAGGTCGATTTTGGAAACGTGCGTCCCTGCATACCTGTGTAGTATCTACAATGTTTTTCGTGTGCGCTCTTCCTAAGTTGCTTGCTGCTTCCTAGGTTTTTACTAAAATCCGGCAAATAATCCTTCAAAATGTGCTGAAGAGGATCAGAAACACTGAAACGCCTCTTTTTAAGGTTATCAAAGTCGGAAAAACCTCCAGAGTTACAAGACCATATAACAAATCATTTGTTGGAAGAAAACAAAAAGCGACCATTAGTGTGAATTTGGCGAGCCTACTAAAAATTAATAGACACATTCACTGACTAGTTTCAATTTAATTGTTATAAATGTATGTTTCGGCTACTACTTGCAGCCTTCTTCAGTGCGCACGAAACTGAAGAATTTTTTTCATTTTTTTCGCACTTATAGGGGGAATATTTTAATAACATGGGTTTTATCAAATTAACTATTACTAAATGATATTTTCAGACTTATGACTACTATAAATATTTGAATATCTAAGTATACTCGTTTGCTTGGTCCGTGCTGATCAGATCCCGTCCTCTGTTTTTGTACATCTCGGGACTTTCTTCTACATCTAGTTTCCTTAAATCCTATAATTTTCTATCTATAATTTTCGTCTTTCATTTTTGGGTCTTCTCCTATGGTTTTCGCTACTACGTGCTCTGTGCTCTCTCTACGTGTTCCACATTGTGTCCTTCGGTGTCCGGTATATTTCTTATGTCTTCCCGCCTGACTATTATATCCTATTTTCTCCACCTCGTATGTAGAGTGTACCTTCTTGTGCGCGGTGTTCAGGTTTTGTAGGGTTTTTTGTATTTCGTCCCTTTTGATAACCGAACAGCTATTGTCTACGTAACCAGAGTTTTGCAGTTTTCCTTCTTCGTTCAGCTTGCTTTTGATGGTGTTGATGAAAAGGTCGCTGAAGAACACTTAAATTATAGAATACCAATCGGCACACCTCCTTTTTGTTTATAATACTCTACTCTGAAAGCAAAGTAATGTCCTCCATGCCACATTGCGCTAGTTGCATGTACCCTTGCTCTTTTTTGATGAAAAAATAGCTAAGAAAAGTTCAGTTTCGATCGTCTCTCTAAGATTTTGGAGTGATTTTCAGGGGTCAATTTTGCATGACTTGTTGCAGGTTAATGAATTGCGCCCAAGAGTTCAGTCTACAGTAGAATAGGCAGAATCATTTTGATGATCAGGATTTCGTTGTGCCAATGAATGATCAGTGCTTGAAAAAGGATCAACATACAGTGTCGCCACTGAAATTTTGGCCAATTTTAATTCAATTTGTTCTTTGAATGTGAATGTTTCATTGAACATGAGTTGAAACTTTTGATTGGAATTTCATTCAACCGAAGAGTTTCTTCGCCAAAAATTTGAACAATGGCTGTGCAGTAGGCGCGGTTTTCTTCTCCTTAGAACGGAAATTTTGATAGTAATCAAATTTGATATTAACCTTCCAACGATGACAAACCTCATGACTCTTTTCGAGCTATGTTGCTAAACTAAGAATTATAGGAAATTTGTTTGTTCGTTGCGATGCACCCAAGTTTCTTCATTGTTGTTAGAGTGGGATTCTTTTTTTTGTCTTCGAGGACTCAATTTATTTTATTAAATAAAATAAAAAATACTTTTAATCTTACAACTGTTTCGTTTAATTAAAAAAACATAAAACTGACATATAAAAATATTTTTAACCTTTAAGGTGGCTTCGAAAGTTACTTTGGAAGGGTTACAGTCGCCCTCTAAATGAAGAAGAAATCTATGAGAACAAACCCTGGCTCGACAGCGAGAGGAACACAAACAATTTTGAGAAATTGTGGAACGAAGAGTTGCAGAAGAAGAAGCCCAGTATGCTGAAGGTGATACTGAAATCCTATGGCTTCCGGGTTATAGGTCTAGACATATTGTACTGTTCCTTAGAGATTTTAGCGAGGTACTTGTCAAGCACTTGACTCCGATTTTATGCATCAATTTGCTTTTACTTTCAGAATTCTGCAACCTTTGTGTCTTGGTGGTATGGTGACGTATTTTGTAGCTGATCAAACCGCGATAACTAAAGAAGCCGCTTACTTATATGCCACGGTGATTGTGCTTTGCTCGTTGGTGCCAGCTCTAGTTTTCCATGCCTATATTTTGTACTTATTTGAGCTTGCTCGAAAACTAGCATTAGGCTGCGCTGGACTGATATACGATAAAATTTTGCGACTGTCTAAAGCATCTAGCAATGACGGTTTGAGTGGACGAGCTATCAATATTTTGTCAAATGATTTGACCAAGTTCGATCTGGCTGTGTGTTTTGCTCACCATTTGTGGAAAGGACCTGTGGAAGCTGTTCTGCTAACGTATTTCATGTACCGAGAAATGGGCGTCTCAGCATTGATTGGAGTGGCTTTTATGTTGTCTTTCATTCCGTTTCAAACCTGGGCAGCCAAGAGGGCTGCTTACTATCGACGGTTGTCAGCAGAACGAACCGATTTCCGAGTGAAACTCATGAATGAAATTATTCAAGGCATTCAAGTTATAAAAATGTACGCTTGGGAAAGTTCCTTTGCGTCGGTGGTAGGGAAAGTTCGCCGAAAAGAGATAAATGCTATACGTGGAAAGATATACATACACGCTGGACTGTATTCAGTAACGACGATTCCTAGAGTGGCGATTTTCTTCAGTGTCCTGTCATTTATTCTTTACGGCAACGTGCTTACAGCAAGAAAAGTTTTCATTGTTTCATCATTCTTCAATGCCCTGAAGGATTCAATGGTGTTCTTTTGGCCGTTGGCTATAATGTTTGTTGCAGAGGCTAACGTTTCCGTGAAACGAGTTCAAGAGTTTTTACTGGAGAAAGAGGATAGAAAAATCCATAAAAGCGATCAAGCGGACAGTTTGGAGACAAAAGATAAAATAGAAAATGGTTTTACAAATCTCGAGACTAAAATAGTGAAGGAAGAAAAGCAAAAGTTTATCAGTAGACGAACGGTTAACCTGAATACAAAGTCAAAAGGAATTGTCTTAAGAGACGCTACCACCGCTTGGGAGAGTGAAGTGGATGACGTTATGAAAAACTTCAACATTGAAATAGAAAATTCTTCGTTAGTTGTTGTTGTTGGTCCAGTTGGTTCGGGCAAATCATCTCTTTTGAACGTTATAATAGGCGAACTAGAATTGAAACAAGGATTCGTGATAGTGAATGGAAAACTGAGCTATGGTTCTCAGGAACCGTGGATATTTGAAGGAACTGTGCGCGATAATATTATATTTATCGACGACTTTGACGAAGACCGATATCGGAATGTAGTACGTGTATGCGGTTTGGAGCGGGATTTTGAGCTATTTCCTAGTGGTGATGAAACCATGGTTGGCGAGCGCGGTGTCTCTCTGAGCGGCGGCCAAAAAGCGAGGATAAGCTTAGCGCGAGCTGTATATAGACAAGCCGACATTTATCTGTTGGATGATCCACTCTCAGCGGTTGATACACAAGTTGGCCGACATATTTTTGACAATTGCATCAAGGACTTCCTTAGAGATAAAATCGTTATACTAGTAACACATCAGCTTCAGTACTTGAAAGATGTTGAGCATGTGATATTCATCAATGGAGGACGAATCGAGGGACAAGGATCATATAAGAGCTTACAAAAAATGCCAGGCATGCAATTTTTGGCGGAAACGCACGACGAGTCAGAAAGTAATGTGGACAAAAGTGATGTCGCGTTTGCTGAGGTTACAAAAACGGTTGAGAAAAAAGTTGATGGCAACAATACTGACGATTTCAAAGAACAACAGGCTACTGGTTCTGTACGATTTCACGTTTACACCTCGTACTTCAAGACCCTCGATCGATATTCTTTTATGTTCATTGTTTTTGCCCTTTTCTTTTTGGCTAGAGGAATGCTAGCCGCTGTGGATTATTATTTGTCGAGATGGTAAGTCTTAACAGATTTTTCGAAAAATTTCTTCATGTTGATTTTTGAATTGAAAATTTGATCCAGGGTGATTTGGGAAGAATCGATAGCGTTCCATCGGAGCAGTGTCGTTGATTTGGAACCAAACAATACTGAAGTGCGTCTGGTTGCATTGAACGAAGGAAATGATGCTGATCGTGAACAATCTGTGATTGTTTATAGTATATTATTAGTATCCGGATTGATACTGCATCTGTTACGCACTTATGGATTTTATATTATGTGCTTAAGAATTTCTTTGAATCTACATGATAGACTGTTTCGCGGCATAACTAGAGCGAAAATGCGATTTTTCAATACAAACCCATCGGGAAGGATACTGAATCGTTTCTCGAAGGATATTCATACGATCGACGCCTTCATTCCAGATACAATGGCTGATTGTTTGTCGGTGAGTTGATCAGAGTGATGATCATTTGCATGACTTGGAAACAGTTTATTGTCTAATTAATTACTCAAGTTAAAGGTGCCCCAAAAACAGCTGCAGGATTGTTTTTGAGACGAACAATTGGTTGATACCTATTAAATTTTTAATTGTATCATAAATAAGACACAAGAAGATGATGCGTAACATTTAATATGTTTGAAATGATCTATTGTGTCTCAACTTGCAGACCATAATCCCTAATTAAAAGTTTCCCAAGGAATGAGGCTCTATTTTATGTTTGACAATCTCAATATTTTGACAGTGAATATTTGAGCATTTGAATCAATTGCTCATGGTTTGCGTGGACCTTGTTTTTACATGATTTCAAATGAAATTTCGGTCTTTTGAAATAACAAACTTCAATTTTGACTGATACCAAACGAGGAAGCCATTTCTTCACTTACGAGTATTGTGGAACACCCTACCTTTGAGATGCTACCATTGCTAACAACAATTATCGTAAATAATTTTTCCATATCGAATCATTACTAGTTGCCAGTAGTCCACTTATTCATTTATTTATTTACGCATCCATTTATTCTTATTATTATTTTTTCAAGTGGCGAATATTCATTATGATGTCGGGGCCATGATAATATTTTTCCAAATTTCCTAGTCCTAGTCTAAAATTGATTCTGGGAATTACTGTTTTCTCCAGATTGTTTATAATTGAAATTAAGGAGTAAGTGTTGTTATTGTAAAAAATGATGAGTACACTAAGCTTCAAACCGAATCTTTGTGTTTCATTCAGCTACAGTGAGAGCTAAGTCGATTCAATGGCAAAGACAAAAAAAAAAAATTAAGTGGAGTAAGGAATTACGCCCAACTTGGTACGATGTATCTTAATTAAAGCATGGTATGAGGAGGTTATACTGAGGTTGGGTTACGGTATAGCAGTCTGAATCACGCTTAGAAATTAACAAAAAATTATCCTAAATATTAAATGGGGCAGAACTGTGAATAACGTTTCTATTGTTATTACTGTCTTTATAGTCCTTTTTGAATTTAATTTGGGTTTTTTTTTGCAGTTTTTTGTTGATTTCGCTGCTGTACTTGCCATAGTCGTTGTTGTTAATTATTGGCTGCTAGCTCCCACGATAGTTATTTCTGTTTTATTCTATTTGATGCGTACGGTTTATGTCAATTCAGGACGTAGCATAAAACGGATGGAAGCCATTTGTAAGTATTTCAACTCTAGTACAGTGCAGATTGAGTTCAAATAATTCTAATTTATTCTAGCACGAAGTCCTATTTTCTCGCATACAAATCAAACCCTACAAGGAATAACAACAATTCGATCTTTTGGTGCTGAACCTTTTCTGAAAAATGAGTTCCACCATTTTCAAAATCGCAACACAGCTGCATACTATCTCTTTTTAGCATCCACCAGAGCTTTTGCGTTCTGGCTTGATATAGTGTGTGTCCTTTATATAGCCGTAGTGACGTACAGTTTTCTCCTGCTCGAAGATCAATTTCAAAGTGGCGATGTTGGCTTGGCTGTCATGCAAAGTATAACAATGATAGGAATGTGTCAGTGGGGAATGCGTCAAACAGCCGAGTTGGAAAATCAAATGACAAGCGTTGAAAGAGTTGTTGAGTATGTTGAAGAGCCACCGGAACAATCTCTGGAGACTCCACCCGATCATCATGTGCCTGAAGGATGGCCAGAAAAAGGGCAGATTATATTCAATGAAGTTTCCTTACGATACTCAGAACATCGAGAGCCGGTGCTAAAGGATTTGAATTTCGTGATTGAGGATAAAGAAAAGATTGGAATTGTTGGCAGAACAGGAGCGGGAAAGTCGTCAATGATTCAAGCTTTATTCAGATTGGCTATAAACGATGGAACCATCATAATTGATGGGATCGATATAAACAATTTAGGACTTCACGATTTAAGGAAGAAAATTTCAATAATTCCACAAGATCCTATTTTGTTCTCGGGCACTTTACGATACAATTTAGACCCATTCGAAGCCAAGTCTGATGCTGATTTATGGAACGCGTTAGAGGAAGTTGAACTGAAGGCGTATGTGAAGACTTTAACCAATGGTCTTAGCTACCGACTTTCAGACGGTGGTTCTAACTTCAGTATGGGTCAACGACAATTGGTGTGCCTTGCACGAGCAATTTTACGAAATAATAAAATACTCATTTTGGATGAGGCGACAGCTAATGTTGACCCAGAGTAAGTACCAATTTGATAAATTCAATGTAGAGAAGAGTGTAATCAAAGGACTCTGTTTCAGAACGGACAAGCTAATTCAGCAAACAATCAGAACGAAATTTGCTGATTGTACGGTCCTTACAATCGCTCATCGTTTACACACTGTTATGGATAGTGACCGAGTGTTGGTGATTGATGCTGGACGTGTTGTGGAAATTGGATCACCTTATGAATTGTTGCAGAAGTCGGATGGCCACCTGAGAAATCTAGTAAATAGAACAGGCAGCGGAACTGCCGCAATTTTAATGGAAGTAGCAAAATCGAATTACAAAGGAAATTCGAAAGAGAAATTGAAACAACATGAAGAATAACATTTAACACTTAATTGAATTTTTATAAGAAGTATGGTTAAATTTTTCTTATGGTTAAATTTTCATTTTAATTGTACGAGTAAGCATCGGTTTTCCCGTTTTCCCGCCATTAAAGATTTTGTGGGATTTATCGATGAAAAAACTTCGTGATATGTATTTACAGGCTTATATTAACCTTTAAAATGTTTAATTTTTAACATGTACGTTTATTGTACCTGCAAATTTTTGTGATCAGTGATCATTAATCAACGGAAGTAATATATCAATTGAAAGGATATGTTGTGTGAATCTACTGTGTTTCGATGGAAGAATGATGAAGTTACGTTTATCTTCCAGAGATTCTATGGACTTGTGGAAGATAGTTTAAGGCTCGTTGCAGCGTGTGTATGCAAGAATGGGAAGGTGTGAAGACCGAAAATGCCCTGGAGATTGTCTTGCGGCATCTTGAATTGAATTATGTGGTCTTTATGTTTAAACTTTCAATTGTCAATTAAGATCCGAGATAAATCATAAACGCGATTGGCATCTGAATGAGAGGTTATCACTTACCTATATTAAATAGAAGAAATGCTTCTTTCATTTACAAGAGGAAACTGAAGCTCACACGTGTTGTAAATATTGAGAGAGCTTCGAATTCAGCCCTGCTGATGACGAATCAACTGACAAATGGGTCTAAAGTGCTTTGGCTTTAACCATATACCAAAAAGCAAAACAGATGGGGTTTTATATTAACGAGGTCACCACAAATGCCGCGGTCCAAACAAGACAGTTGACAAAACTAACAATTATATAGATTAAATAGAGATAAAATTAAATAGAGATTTCAAGATCAAGATCTCAATTAAATAGAGATAGAAGCTAGAAAATTTGGCGTTCTCCTAAATTTTTGGTAATATATATGGAACATATATATGGAACACGAACTAAATTTTTGGTAATTTATATGATAAAGTTTCCAATAAAAGGTGATAAGGAATGTGTTTGGCAATGGTTGCGAAATTTGGAACTGGAAACAAGCACCCTCAAATTCAATAAAGATGGGTCCTAAAATGCTTTATGGGATCCGAACAGGAGCAAAATTAAAAGTCAATGAATTTTAAAAATAGTTTATAAAAATAATGGGGAAAAAATATAATTGATTGAAAATTATACAAAAGTCAATAAATTATCAGCACAATGTTTACATCATTTTTGACGAACAATAGGTCTCAGTCATTATAACGTTGGTAAAAATTTGCAAAAAGCTGTTCGGAGCAAATGCTTAGGAAATAACTAGGAAGGTTGTGGAACGCGGCGTAAAGCCTGAAAAGCGTTAGTTGGACCCGATGGATGAGGGGAATGAGTCCTTACTCGAATTATTCAGTTGAAGGACGCGATTGATGGAAAGAGCTTGCAAAATGCGTCACGTTCGTAAATCAATCGATGTCGTGGTAAATGAATGAAGGAAAAAATTCCAGCAGGAATGTGCTAGTGTTGGTTAAATGGTAACGTTTGCATATAATCGAACCAGTTGGAATCAGAGTTAATATCATTTTCATCAGCTAGACGAAGCAGCGTAAGTCAAAGGTAAAAATTTGGGTATAATTTCTGTGGGAGTTAAGGTGATTGATAAACGAAAGTAGTTATTCCCGTAAGGGTGTCGTTGATTACTGCGCGGGCCAAAAAAACAATTCTGGGTACTCGTCTAGGATCTGAAAATAAAAACAAAAGCACAATCAAAATTTCAGAGGCACGTTGTCGATAAATTGTGAGAATTCATGACAAGGTACATCAAGTTGGCTGAGGAGAAGAAAGGGCTGCTGTAAATTTGAAGGCTCAAAGTGTGTCCGGAACCATGTATTTGCTGGGAACATGGAAGGGTAAAGTTTTTCCCGTATTTGTGAAAAAATAGAGCAAGTTTTGAATTGTTTTTGAAAGCCCGCAACTGACAAAGTGTTGCTTTAAAAAAATTAGCGCTTCTAAGCTATTGGATTGCTAAAAAGCAGGACTCGTTATCTGGACACTAACCTGGCATGCAATGCGTCATTGGTGGCAGGAGATGCAAAAATTGAAGGTAGGTTTGAAGCTCGGAATGTTATGCTTTGTGTATCGAAAAAATATTAAAAAGAGCAGAAAGGCCTATTTATTCTCTCATTGACTCTAGAAAATTGTAAAGATAACATATCTAGGATAAGATGATTTCTTTTATCATGTTGCATGTAATCATCAAAATTACTATCACAAACTTATTGAATTAGCTTTCCTCTGGTAATCAAGAAATTTTTTCCCTAATTTAAACGTCAGATTCCGTTATCTGGATTCTCAAAATGTACTTTCGTTTGAAATTATTCTTAACCGACTGTCAACTACCTTACATACTTGTATCACGTGAGCAAAAATTTTCCAAAATTATTCATTGATATGTCGGAAAATGCAATATATGTAATTTCATAATTTAGATAATAAAACTTCAATTATATTAGACAGATAACAAAGTAGTACGACTGCTTATAATCCCGTACTACATTTATTTTAAGATTTCATATCATGCCATTATTATCTGGTAATGCATAATATTAGAAAAAAAAAAAAAAATTATTATGTCAATCCATAAATTCTGATACAAGTTTAAACAGCCTCGTTAACTCGTTTAATCTAGCGGGTAGCTATAGTATTATTATCAATTGATAATAAGATAGTGACTGGTAAATAAAAGAATAAAATTAGTAAATAAATCACTCTCAACTGGCCAACCCATTCATAGTCTGACTATTGATGTCCGTTGCTCTAACACAAGAGTATCTTAAATGTGCATGTCAGAAAAAAAGCCGATTTTCGTGAAATTTTACGAAATTCGATAAGAAACACCAATAAAATAAATTCAATAAAAAGTTACTCATTGGACAACATTTTTGCAGTTTGTACCACAAATTTATTTGTTTTCATATCGCATGTATCTAAGATGGCTCCCAATCTTTGATATACCGTTTGGGGCTATTGTGTTTAAAGATGGCGAATAGTTAAATAGGAGGATTTTGAGCAAAGTGATTTCAATCGAGCTTTTGAAGGTTAGAAGTGTGTGCATTGATAATAGAGTGAATTTTGGTATTTGATGAAATTATTGTTTTATTTTCAACCTGAATTTGGGATTTGATTTAAATGTAAAAAGTGATGAATCGTGACGTTCGATGCTATAAAGGGAGTGATAATCCTGTGGTTGGAGCTAACATATTCTCTCAATGGACATTTTGGTGAGTTATAAAATAAGTTGAAGGCTTATTGAAAATTGTATAATTACCTGCAGAGGAATATTCGATTGGCTCTTTTATACATTTAATATATTAAAATTTATTTTTCAATAATCGCATTGAAATATATGGGATCCTTATACTATAAATTAATAAAGTATTTATTTTTTTAAATTATTTATATAGTAAAATTTCATGTCAGTAATTTTCCTTATCGCGCTCTCGTTACTTTTTAGAAACGTAAATAGTTGCTAAAATTAGATTAATATTAGCAGATGTATCTTAAATAATTTCAAAGATAAGGATTTTAACTGGCAGATATACTTTGAATTGATATAATGCAGCTAATTCTATTATATTGTTGTAACCCGAAAGTGGTGATTTTTGGTTTCTGCTCGAATATAGTTTGAATTCTTGTGACTGAACTATAGGCGACACCATAAATTTGGCTTTGTTTTCATTTGCATGGAACCTTTCTACAACGATAAATTGTGTATTCCTACTCAGAAAAAGTTTGGGCAAAAGATATGCTCATTTCGTATTTATTTGAAAATGATTTAAAATAATTTTTTGGAAACACAAATTATCAATTTGTGTTTTCTACATACCATTTCATGCGTTTTTATATAAAAAAAAAATGGAAAATTTACTTTTGTCCGAAAAAATAACTTGTTTTCCAGAATTCCAGTGGCTTATTGTATGTTCGTGAGCAGATGAAATTCGTTTATGCCTATTAGTTAATGATACGAAAGGCTCCTTCGGTGCAACTCGACAACGATAAACATCGTTCTTAAAAAATTCAAACATCGTTACAAATGTTTTAAAAATTGACTTAATAAATCTCAATCTTCGCCTTTCGCAACTTCAGCATTGTTAAGTCGTTAATATTTCTTTACTTTACATCATCCACAGCATTTTTCTCAACGAGTCAATTGAGAGAGTTGTACCGAACGAGGCTTTAAGGCAGTAGACCCAATCGATTTATACATATTTATTATTCTTTGAGTGGATGAATGTGACCTCCCAACCGATTCACCAATTTTGCGGAACGTTTTTCCATCCTTTCTTAGTTTCACTATTAAATCTCTTTCACTGGTACTTGGTTTTTTTGTCCATTTTATATTTTATTTAGGTTTTGAAATCAATTTATCACTCAAACGGGTCTAACAATTTTCAAACAGTGCTAACAATGCAGATTTTCCCTTTTTTTTGTACGCAAACATTTTCTGTGACAACAAAGCCAACTTATTAAATATTTACCTATAAAAATAACTTGCAACATTCTTTTCGCAATTATCCTTAAAAAGTTGTCAGCCATTTAACCTTTTTGACTCAATTATCGGTATTTGAATTTTCACGCATTTGAATTAATAATCAGCATTGTATGCAAACTTTTTCTGTCTAGTGTATGTCAAAATTGACAGTTACGTGACATTTGTTTTGAATAAGATTTGCTGTTTGATTAGTCTAGCTAAGATGGATGAAACTTTCATAAGTGGCGTGGTCCATTTACGGTAAGCTGGATTTACCAATATGCAAAGTGGTTGTACATGGGATATAAGCGAATAATCCAAAGCATTACCGTGATAGTGCAACAGATCCATTAAACTTGGCAGAGTGGTGTTGTGTACACGCTAAATGGGACATGGACTCATCCTTTTTTTCAAACGGGGAAGATGGTGGTGAAATGGTGCACCTTATCGGACCATGCTCGATGAATTTCGTTTCCAGAAGTTAATAAGATTACCAGAAATATCAACTCCTACCAGTAGAACACTGTGTGCTTTGAAAAGTTTTAATCAATATTTATTCGCAAAATAGCTCAGTCAATTTGCCTCTGAGATCATGTAATTGGATGCTCTCGATTAATTTCTTCGTAGCTAATTCTTTCGTTTATGCCCCAATAATCCAACACTATTGGGTTGGCATTGGGAAAAATGTTCGGCGTGACATTGACGAACTAACACAGCGTTTTGTAACTGCTAGTCGTGGTGATCATTTAATCAGAAAGTCTATTTACACAGCGATAAATTTACTTTATGTTGTTAAAATAAATGATCAAAATTAATTGTTTTATTTTTTATATTTTCAATTGATTTATTTCAATTGAAAGTTGTCAAGCTGTAAGAAAGCACTCTAGATAACTTTTTTATATAACTTTTTTTCTAGATAACTTTTAACTTACTAACTTACTTTCCAATAAAGTTCTGCTACCTGTTTTGCGTATTTTATCCAGATATTATCGTATACTGCTATTTTGTTTGTATACAGTCCTTATGCGAGGAGTATGACTTGCTATAGGACCTGCGGTCGTTGATAAGAAATCCTCACAAAAAAAGAAGAAAAATGAGTAGGATTATATTTTTGGTGGATTTAATAATAATCAAGGATTCTTATTCCTGAATAAACGTTTTCTGAAAGACTGGATTCTGTAGGATTTGGTAGAATTCTTCTAGGTGTCGTTCTAATATCTGAAGTGCTATGTGGAGTTATGTTAAGGAGTATGATGGTGATGCCACACGAAAATTTCATTAGAGGTATTTGTGCAAGTAAACATGTTGGAACGTGATACTGTCGGAATCCTCTTCTGGTGAAATTTTTGAAATGAAGGGCTCTTAAAATAATTTTAACAAACCCTACGAATGTGTTTATGCTGTTACTTCGAACAGAGATTCTAGGAACGTCTAATACTGTAGTAAAAAAGGCGCTAGAGCCGCTATCGAATAGCGGCTTCCGGCTCTACTATTGTACTCCATTATTATTATTATTATTATTATTATTATTATTATTATTATTATTATTATTATTATTATTATTATTATTATTATTATTATTATTATTATTATTATTTTTAATTAAATTATTATTTATTAAATTAATAAATTAAATTAAATATTAAACTCTAATCATACCTATTTCATTGTATATATGGAAGGTAAACATTGGAAGTAATCCTGAAAGTATCAGATTAACGTCAAAAAATGCACATGTTAACTATAAATCATATTCTAAATCTACACATTTGTTAAGTGCCCTTTCATGTCTACCCACTACGGGATTAGTAGTTGAATGAATAAAAAACAAATCACTGATCAAATTTGACTTCCCGCATGTATTTATTTATCACTTAAAAATTCTTTAATTAAAATCCAGACTGCTATCTGGTTGAAAAGAAATCTTATCATATTAGATTAGTTACAATATTGTATAGCATAAATTTTATTTTATTCATTCAAATTTATTGCTATAGTTTAGGGTTTTATTAAAAGAAAATACATGTGTGAGTAAATTATGCAAAAGCTTTGAAAGAGGTTTTTGTTTGACGGCTTGAGGCTAACATATATGCAAACAAGTAAGGATGGCAGTCCTTATTTGTTGTACCAAAAATAAACTCGGAACACAATAATGTTTATTAACTAAACAAGATAAAAAACGGAGATTCTGTGATTCTTTTTATTTCTGTTTCCGAATAAATATCATGTAAATAATATATTTTTAGTCGCAAATTTTCGTTTCTATGTCGGACCTCAATTCTGTAGAGGCTTTCAATGGTGAAATCTGAAATGGTGACCGTA
This sequence comes from Stratiomys singularior, assembly GCA_954870665.1. NCBI lineage: Eukaryota > Metazoa > Arthropoda > Insecta > Diptera > Stratiomyidae > Stratiomys > Stratiomys singularior. Next base: position 8,968,153 of record OX940877.1, read on the forward strand.
TTGAGTTTCCTTTTTGAGGCCACACCTGGAAATTAAAGAAACTCAGCTGTGGTACATTTGATGGCGGAAATAGTTTCATCTCTTCTTGATTTTCAATGACATGTTTCATTTCTTCCATTTGCTTTGGATCAGATCTGCTTCAAAAACAAACGTATAATGCTGGGTTTAAGTTCTGATTCCAGTGAACCTCTCGTAATTTCGCGTTCCCATGATCCTTAGTTGCTTGGTAAAAATACTAGAGCTTCGACTTCTGCTAGGACCTTTATGGGTCTTGGAAACCTCAGCAAATATTACTGATAGTTTAGTGGATGGTGTGAGCTTTGTAAGAGGCAATACCTATGCGTAGAGTTTTTCAAAATATGGATACAGCATTATTTAGTAAGGGGAAAGGCTGTCTTTGTGACAATAGGAAGTATCCATTTGTACATCACTGTCTAGCACAAAATCTCATATTGCTGCTTGCTTACTAGATGATAGGACCTTTGCGAGAATCAATGCGAATGGTGTCGATGTTTCCAAAGTCAAGCCGCTGTATGATGCCGTATGGTAAAATGCAGTTTTTGGAGGGTATAGAATTTTGATCTTCAGCATGGGTGAGAGTTATAGTTTGACCGGTCTCTAAAGCGGAGCTTTTCCTGGTTTAAGCGTTATAGCTGGTGATTTAGCGTTCCTGGAAAACTGAATTCAAGACCCACCCAGTTGCGAATTCGGTTTCAAATACTAGACGCAAATATTTAAATTGCATAATGACAGTGCTCATATTATATTCATCTTGAAGAAGATCGACCAATTCTGTTTTGAGGAATTTCTTTTGACTTTTTTAAGCCTTCAAATCACTTTTTTTGAGTGACATTTTTTAAAATTTTTGTTATATTTTATTTGGAACTCTTGCTAAATGAAATGGTACGCTATCAGTTTGTGCTCTGGATATGCCCACTCTTTAGAGACCCTGCATCAATTGAAAATATCATCAAGGACGTGATACCAATATATATGAAATGAAAGCTTTGAAGAGAAGATTCCAATCATACATGGTATCGCCAATGTTTCTGACCTTTGATATGAAAAATCGGCAAAAACTATCTTCAAAAATTTTGACACCTAATTGAATTTTCCATATAGCTACATAGTTCGCTTGATTTCCATTAAGATAACCGCGGATTGGCTACTAACGTGAAATCCTACGTGTATACATCCTTTTTAAGGAACACGTCGTGCGCTCCACTGCATTCAATACGCAATTTATAGTGTCCTTTTCTATCGATCGGGAATAGAACTAGCGATCCCATAGGAGACTCCGGAATTCAACTTAAAGTCAAGGTAGCAAAATTCAATACTTATGTGGGAATGGAAGCAAAATAAATTTATATATTGTATTATTATATTGTATTATTATTGTACACTGTGACAAAAAAGTATCCGGAGATTTTCATTTAAATTGCCCGCGTTGAGTATTTTTAAGAATTTGAAGTTTCTGTATGTTGGTAGGACTGTCCGTAATTACTATGCCAAACATGAGCGCGGTCTGTCAACTAGTTTGTTTACGACAGCTGTTGAAACCAGTCAACCTCAGTGGTAGTATGCGAATTTTACAATGGAAAAAAATATTGAACAAAGAGTTTGTCTCCAATTTTGTGTTTTGAATGGAATTTCGTGTGCTGACTCGTTGCGAATGCTGGAAAAGGCTTATGGAGACTCTGTTTTATCGAAAACCCAAGTGTTCAATTGGTACAAAGCCTTTAAAAACGGTCGGGAGATCGTCGAAGATTTGCCTCGTTCAGGACGACCGTCGACCTCTTCAACCAACGATAACGTCAAAAAAATCAAGGATATTGTGCTCGAAAATCGTCATGCCAGTTTTAAAGAGAAAGCTCGTGATCTCAACATCTCTTGTGAAACCGCTCGTTTGATTTTGGTCAACCAATTGGGCATGCAGCGCGTCGCCGCTCGGCTTGTTCCGTTAGAGCTGAATTTTCTTCAGAAACAGTACCGGATGCAGGTAGCTGCAGACATGCTAGATCGTGCGAATTCTGATCCCACGTTCATGGGATGGATCATAACTGGTGATGAGACATGGGTCTATGAATACGACACACAAACGAGCCAACAATCATCTGAATGGGTGGGAAAAAATGAGCCGAAACCGAAAAAACCTCGCAAAAGTCGTTCGAAAATCAAGACGATGCTTATTGTTTTCTTCGATATTCGTGGTGTGGTTCATCATGAATTCATTCCGCAAGGTCAAACGGTCAATAAGGACTTCTATTTAACTGTTTTGAGACGTTTGTGTGAAAATATTCGCCGTAAACGGCCGGATTTGTGGCAAAACAATTCGTGGATTTTGCATGACGATAACGCACCATCACATCGAGCCACGATTATTAACGATTTTAAGACCAAACACTCGATAAATACCATCGACCAGCCACCTTATTCGCCTGATCTAGCTCCGTGTGATTTTTTTCTTTTCTCCAGACTGAAATTACCGCTCCGGGGAACCAGATTTGACTCCATAGACGCCATAAAAGAAAATTCGCAGAAGGAGCTGAAGGCCATCCCTGAAAGCGCCTATAAAAAATGTTTCCATGATTGGAAAAAACGTTGGCACATGTTTATCGCTTCAAATGGAGCATATTTTGAAGGAGATTCAATAAATATTGAAGAAGTTTAATATTTTTGCGTTTTATTTCAAATTTCCGGATACTTTTTTGTCACAGTGTATTAACTATTTAGAATAACTTCAAGTTTAATTTTTGTTTAAATTAACAAGTGAAATTTATTTTTCCGAAGTATAATTTAAATTGGTTTTTAGCCATCAAAATGAAATGTTTTTGTATTTATTTATATATTTTCAATTTAGAAAATTCCATCATTCAATCCATAATTAGTGCAATTAGTGCAGCAATTAATGCAAAGTGGAAAAGTTAAAATAAAAATTAAATTTTTCAAAAGTTCAAACAAAATCCTTTCAATTTTGTGAAATTTTTGTTAAGGATGGGAAACCGATTGTCAAAAATATTGATAGCATTTTTCTCCGTAGTTATTAGACCAAACATGTAAATTTGTTTTCTTTTCACAAACATGTAAAATTAAAATTTCTTTTGTTTAAATTGTTAATGAACATTTAATTTTAGGTGGATGAAAGATTTATTTCTGAATGGATACAGTCGTCCGTTGACACAAAATGATATTTACCAAAATAAACCAACACTAAACAGCCAGAAATTGACAAATAAATTTTTGAAATTATGGAACGATGAAGTTCGAAAAAATAAGAGGCCAAACATTTTGCGAGTACTATTTCGTGCATATGGAATACTCTCAATGACTGTGGGACTACTCTATTGCATACTTGAGACAGGATCAAAGTAAGTTATTGTACTGTAGAATGGAGTTTGAATATGTTGATTTCGTTGATGTTGATGTTGATTTCGGGGAGTTCAATGATTCTTACTTTACTATATGGTAATGATCGATTGAAAGCGTCCGTAGGAAAATATTTAAAAAATTGAATCTGCAAACTTCATAATTTTTGTCGAAAGAAAAAGATATAAATTTTGAAGGATGCCAAAATAATAAGTCTTTTAATAGAAATTCACTTTGAATTACGAATAATCAATGCAATAAAATCAGATTGATGTTGGTCGGAAAATTCAAATTTTTTTCTCTTCGCGCTTCTGACACCAAATGAAAGTTAGTATAATATACATCCAAAATTTGCTCATAAAAAGGCGGCGTGGAAAAAAGAAGTAATTGTAAATCCAGTTGTTTCTAAGATTATTTAATTGATAATTCATATTTCTATAAAATTTTCTCGTTTGTTTTCTGTTATCAGCTAATTTGCAACTTTTCTAAATTAGCAAGTATTTACCCATCGAAATAGAACAAAAAACGCAAATAATTTAGAATCGACCGCAAATATAATTTACTACAATTTATAACTTTATATGTAACTTGCTGTAATTTATTTAACCACACAGAAATCACCCTATGCATGAACGCTAGCTAAAGGACACATTTACAGCATAATACTATTAAAGAATGTTTTCTATAAATTTTATTGTTTCAGAGTCGTACAAATTCTTAGCCTCGGTGGACTTGTCTCTTACTTTACGCCAGGTCAGACTGACATAGACAAGGATTGGGCATGGATATATGCAGCCGGTATCGTTGTACCAATACTATTGAGAGTAATAGTCTTTCATCCGTACATGTTGTGGTCATTCTTCATCGGTACAAAAATGCGATTAGGATGCTCGGGACTTGTCTACCGAAAAATTCTAAGGCTATCAAAAGTAGCAACAAACGACGGGCTGAGTGGTCGTGCCATAAATATCCTCTCAAACGATTTGGGAATGTTTGATCCAGCCTTGACTTTCATTCATGATTTATATCGAGGGCCTATTGAAGCGGTGCTCTTTGGATATTTGATGTATCGGGAGATAGGAGTTTCGGCTATCATAGGCGTGGGATTCATGCTATTGTTCCTGCCGATTCAAGCTTGGGCAGCTAAAATGACGGCCACTTTCAGGCAACGAGCAGCTGGACGGACCGATGTCCGCGTTAAGTTGATGAATGAGATTATTCAAGGGATACAAGTGATAAAGATGTACGCTTGGGAGAAATCCTTTGCTAACATTATTGCCAAGATTAGAAAAAGCGAATTGTCAGCGATTAGAGGAGGAATTTATATCCAGGCAGCGCTGAACTCAATTTATATGATATCGGGAATCTCAGTTTTTCTTAGTTTAGTGTCATATGTCCTTTTTGGAAACCCGTTGACGGCAAGGAAGGTTTTTACGGTTTCGACATTTTTTAACGCGTTGAGTGATTCATTTGTGCAATTGTGGCCGATGGCGATGACGTTTTGGGCCCAAGCTTACGTTTCGGCCACAAGAGCAGGAGAATTTTTACTGGAAGATGAAGGAATTGCTTCGAACAGTGGAACGAAATCGGGTGAAAAAGAAAGTATTTCGAGGAGGACCTATAACCGGGATACAGACAAGGTATCGGTAGTTTTCGAGAAAGCCACTGCTTACTGGGGCTCTAAGGATTCAAAAAAGAATATTGCGATAAAAAATTGCAGCTTTGATGTTCAGCGTTGCGGGTTGACTGTTGTAATTGGTCCTGTTGGGGCTGGAAAGACATCTTTGCTGAATGTGATCATAGGTGAAGTTGAGTTGGAGCATGGTGCTGTAACAATCAATGGTCGTTTGAGCTATGCTTCCCAAGAAAATTGGGTGTTCGAAGGAACTATCCAAGATAACATTGTGTTCATCGAAGACTTCGACAAGGCTCGATATGATGAAGTCATTAAAGTTTGTGCGCTTGAGCGTGATTTTGAGCTTCTTCCCCATGGAGATCAAACTGTTGTCGGAGAGCGAGGAATTAGTCTGAGTGGCGGTCAAAAGGCCAGAGTAAATTTGGCACGGGCGATTTACAAAAAGGCTGATATCTACCTTTTAGACGATCCCCTATCGGCTGTTGATGCCCACGTTGGGCGCCACATTTTTGAAAAGTGCATTAAAGAGTATCTAAGCGATAAAATTTGTATCCTGGTTACGCATCAGCTGCAACTTCTAAAGGAAGTCGAAAATGTTATCTACATCAATGGTGGAGAAATCCAAGCGATGGGTAGTTATAGCGATTTGCAAGGAATGGAGGAGTTGACGTTTGTGAGACAAAGCCACGATGAATCCGGGGAAGAAGTCGAAGCTAATGATAAATATAAAGAGTTTTCGCTTGAAAACAAACCTTCGAAGGAGAATCTAGAGAACAATGATGACAGTGAAGAAAGAAAGGAGCAGCAAGCTATCGGTTCGGTTGGGTATGATGTTTACAAGTCTTACTTTAGATCAATGGATGGCTGCTTTATATTTTTCGTTATATTCGGACTGTTTGTGACTGCTAGGACAGTGTTAAGTGGAGTCGATTATTTCCTATCTAGATGGTCAGTTTGAAATGAATTAAGAGGTACTGTTAATTAATTATTGTATTCTATTTGCAGGGTCGATTGGGAAAGTAATGTACCAAGCGGAAACCAGACAACAAATCCTGGTGAGGATGTGGAGACTTCTAAGCCATTTGAAGAAGAAAGATCGACGTTTGTGATGATTTATTCCATCCTATTGGGAGTAGCTTTTGTGCTGTTCTTATCAAGGACATATGGATTCTTCATGATGTGTCTTCGGATATCATTAAAGTTGCATGATAAATTATTTCGCAGTGTAACAAGAGCCACAATGCAATTTTTCAATTTGAATTCGTCGGGAAGAATATTGAATCGTTTCTCGAGGGATATATTTGCAATTGATAGTAGCTTGCCGAATTCGTTGCTAATTACTATTGGGGTAGGGCTTGCGAATGCAATTTCATTGTACAAAACCCATTTTACTTATTGCCTGCAATTTTTAGTTCTTTATGGATATGACAGCAATCATGGTAATTGTCGCGATCGCTAATTATTGGCTGATGATTCCAGCAATTGTTATTTTGGTGGTGTTCTATCTGATTCGTGATATTTACATAAGGACGAGTCGCAGCTTGAAGCGAGTTGAGTCACTAAGTAAGTTACATGCATTCGAAAATTCGAAAAGGACGAACTAGCTAAATGTCAATTGTTCTAGCTCGTAGTCCGCTCTATTCACATACAAATCAAACGTTCCAAGGACTCACAACGATTCGAGCATTTGGGGCTCAGGAGGTGTTGGAAACAGAATTCCATGCACATCAAAACATTAACACATCAGCATTCTACTTGTTTGCAGCGGCGAACAGAGCTTTAGCTCTTTGGTTGGATGTAGTTTGCATCCTTTATGTGGCGGCTGTTACATTCAGCTTCCTGTTGATAGAAAAGCAGATTCAAAGTGGAGATGTGGGATTGGCGATAATGAATTGCATCAACATGGTGGGTCTGTGTCAATGGGGAATGCGACAAACGGCCGAAGTTGAGAATCAAATGACGTCCGTTGAGCGAATTGTTGAATACACCAAGCTGCCGCCGGAGCCGTCGTTGGAGACAATCGAGAAATTTAAGCCAAACGAAAAATGGCCTCAAAACGGCAGCATCAAATTTATGAATTTGAGCATGAAATATGGTGAGAATAAGGACTACATCTTGCGTAATCTCAACTTTGCCATCGCGTCACGTGAAAAGATTGGAATTGTGGGAAGGACAGGTGCTGGAAAATCTTCGATAATTCAAGCAATGTTTCGGCTGGCCATCAACGAAGGAGTCATTGAAATTGATGGTGTTAATATAAATGATTTGGGGTTACACGATTTGCGAAGTAAGATATCAATTATTCCACAAGATCCTGTTCTATTCTCGGGTAGTTTGCGATATAATTTGGATCCGTTCGGGACTGCAAACGACGACGCGATTTGGAAGGCGTTAGATGACGTGGAGTTAAAGGCTTATGTGTCCAGTTTGGATGGTGGATTAGAGCATACAATGTCGGATGGTGGGTCAAATTTCAGTATGGGACAGAGACAGCTAGTTTGCTTGGCAAGGGCCATATTGAGGAATAATCAAATTTTAATATTGGATGAAGCGACGGCGAATGTTGATCCTGAGTAAGTTTTTTCTTAATTTTCATATTGTATTAGTATGTTAAGTACTTCGTTTTTGATTTTTTAGATATTTATTCATAATTAAGGGGTAAAAATAATTATAAATCTTGAATGGACCTTGTGAGGAGCAGCGAGATGTATTTACTTCCTTCATTGGAATAAATAATCGCGATAGCGATGAGTCTTTGAAATACATACCATCCTTTCATCCACTGCAAAGGCGCAATCACTGTCTCCTAAATGTTGACTTGCAAAGCTCCTTCTCCTTGTCTAAGATCCTTGTCACGAAGGCTCTACAGCCATGACAGGACTTTGTCTCCAGGACTATACTCTATTCTTTGATCGGATCTTACAATATAAGAGAATCCACGTAGTGTTGCACTTCCCTCGTTGATAGAACCGATCCTGTAATATGTCTGTTCACCCCAAACATTGTTTTCGGTATCCTCAGGTGGTCCATGTGCTGCAAGTGATTCTGTTGATTTATGAATCGGCAGCAATGTTGGAGTTTTTGGAGATCATAATTCTACCAGCTGCTCTTCAGGGATATTAAAATTTTGGAGCAGAATTTCCAAAGGATTATTTTACACCAGGGATAACATTTTCGAAATTACTCTTAAAGCGCTGTAGAGAGGGAAGGAGACACTGTTGACCGGAACTGGGAATGTGCATAATATTTTTTGCACAAATTAGGTCGACTAGTTGACCTAGTTAGAGTTAGTTCTTTCTTTGAAGGCCAAGCTGACTTCTCCTGGTTTATTTCTCATGCACGAAGTTATTTTTCGACTTGTTTGGCGTGTGGTAGTGATCGGCTTTAACATATTTGGTTTTGTGAAATTAAGTGAGAAATGTGTTCAGCGTGAGTGATTTATCGTCATAATAACTTTAGAAGTGCCAGTAGGTAGTAGTAGATCTAGTAGTAGAAGTAGTAGTAGTAGTAGTAGTAGTAGTAGTAGTAGTAGTAGTAGTAGTAGTAGTAGTAGTAGTAGTAGTAGTAGTAGTAGAAGTAGTAGTAGAAGTAGTAGTATTAGTTGTAGTAGTAGTATTATTAGTAGTAGTAGCAGTAGTATTAGTAGTATTAGTATTAGTCGTAGTAGTAGTTTTTGTTGTTGTTGTTGTAGTACTAGTAGTAGTAGAAGTCGTAGTAGCAGGAGTAGTTTTTGTTGTTGTAGTAGTAGTAGTAGTTATTATATTATTATTTTCCATATAGACGCTGGGAATTTTGTCATAATCATATGATCCAATACAGTTTTAAATATGATTCTCATTTTTGTTGTTACAGAACCGATCAATTGATTCAACATACGATTCGAACAAAATTTGCTGATTGTACAGTATTAACAATAGCACATCGTTTGCATACAGTGATGGATAGTGATAGAATAATTGTAATGGATGATGGTCGAGCAGTGGAAATAGACTATCCTTATTCACTTTTAAAGCAAAAGGATGGTTACTTGCGAAGCTTAGTCGATAAAACAGGCCCAACAACAGCTGCTGCCTTAATGGATATCGCTAAGAGTAGCTTCCGATTAAAAGTTGTAAAATGTGATAGTTTATGAGACTCACACTTACTTGAAACATGTGATAATAGCATTAAACGCAATAATTTTAGCAATTAGAAATAGTTAGATTGAGTGTGTTTTTTTTTTAAAAGTTTTACTAAAACTTAACCATTATAATGCATCTGCATCTAAACTCTGTCGCAAATATTTGAAATATTAGCAACAATTTTTTTTATACATCCAAAAAACAAAAAAAAAGGACTTAGTGCTGCATTTGAAAAGATTCGACGTAATTTTGAATGTATTGCTCATCATCCTTCTCAAAAGAATTTTATTTTATTTACATCCGCCATAATTCGCGAATTATAACCGCGTGGTCGTGGGACAACAGCTTAAATTTCCCAGTAATTAAACTTATCATGGCACAGTTACATTTCAACCAAAATCAAATATCATTTTCCAAAATTAAATTCTGACAACAACTTTATACGATTTCCTTTTCGTTACGTGCAGGATATACGAAATCTGAATAAATAAATTCATTCTGAGTAAATTATTTGTCAATATGTAAGCTGAGATTAAGAACACATGAGAGAGATTTTCATGCACATACTGACCTTCTTAATCATTAACGACAAACAAATTGGATAAATGATTCATAAGAATTTAATTTTTTTATATTTTTCCTTACACTCATATCATTTGTAGAATTTCCCCCATGAATATAATGTGCAATTTAATTGGATACATGAGGCGTTGCGTATTAATTTTAAGCTCTATAATAACTTTCTTACAATGGTTGCATTAACCAACCACATACCATAATAACTAAGTGAGTGGGGAGGAATGTTAACTTTTATTGAGATGATTGCAGAAAAAACTTAAGAGGGTAATGACACGAACACTTAGGGATATAGTCGATAAACGTAAATAAAGAAAACATTTATTTGTTTTTTGAAAAAATTCCCTGCTGTTTTTCAACATTGTTGTTAGAAAACTGAGCTGGCCTGAACGAACGTTTTAGTTAAACGTTAAATTGAACGTAAGTCTAGTTCAAGAATGAAAGAAATAAGATTATTTTATAATAAAAAAATTTTCTCATGAAAACTCTCGAAAGGACTCCCGACTGAAGGTATGTCGGAAGGGCCAAATTTTGAGCCTTAAAAGACTATTTTATCTGTAAAGCATTATACCATGAGGTTCGCAGCCAAGAGAAAAGGAGGGAGGATGCCAGACAACCACTTATACTAATGAAATAAGCTCTAAACAGTTATAACCACATTCAGCTTTACCCAGCAGCATCATGTTTAACTGCTAGAGGCTATAATTTGCTGATTAAGCGCCGTCACCAGATGAATTAAATACTTTCATCTTAATTGATTTACTTAAAGGGCATAATGTTTAGGCATTAAGAAACCTAGCTGACAGCCAGAACATGGATTGCATAACAAAAAAAACCAAACAATAATTATGATGCGCAGAAAACTCATGAATATAAAGTCTTTGTATACGAAAATCGACGATCCATAAGAATTTCTCAGGGGAGAAGTGAAGTGAAGTGAAGAATGCGCCTCAGGAGACAAGTGTTCATAAAGAAAGCAAGGTGTCATTTAAAACTAAACAATTTAAGCACTATTGCTATTCGTCTGATACACCTATCAAGGTGAAAGTTTCGAATTGAATTGACAGAGCGAGATACCACACATTTATATTGCAAATATCAAAGGAAAAACGTTTACCTTTACCAGAAACAAAATCATAAACACATACATTGCCTATAGATAAAAAGAAGATGGAAAATCTATAGACTTTCCTTAAACCTGGACATATGATCCTGAGGTTCAACATTCTTCATCCATGTATGGCTTACTAAGGAAAACGAAGATAATGACTTAAAATATGTATTTTGATTACATTTTATTATGAAACCATATATTTATGTGTAATAAATAAGTGTTGTTTTTTTCATTTTTAAATTTTAAATCTTCATTTATTTGTGCAACCTTCTTAATCAAACATTTTCAAAAATAAAAATCTGAGTGTTCCACCATTTTACATCACTTAATTTATCATAAATTTGTATATCCTGGTGAGTATAAAATTAGAAAAAAGCCTATCATAGTGTAAAAAAAGGGTATCATTATTCTTCTCCCCAAACTGGAGTTGCCTGATTTAGGGGATTTATGGTAGAGGTCAAATAAGCGATTCAATTTTGTAGTTAAAGTAAAATAGATATAAAATAATAAGTATAAGAGATTAAAATCAACGATCATTGTATTGCAATCGCAAAAATGCTTGTGAAAATTTTTTCCGGGATTTGCGTTTAAGTTGATTCACAAATTTAGTCTTTTTAATTGGAGGCTCATTGAATATCTTAACGATTTCGGCATATTATTTCTAAATCAATAATCAAACTCACTTAATGTTTGACGTCAATTATACAATACATCTATTGCCAGATGGAACTTGAAGGACGCATCCGAATCTAACATCTCGATGTTGAGTAGTGTTGTGAACCTAGTAGATACTTCTTCCTTGATCCAGACTCTTTCGTTTTCCGGTTGGTTTGTGTGTGTGTCAGTGTTTAATATGTTGGTTCATATGTACATGTAGTGAAACCTCTCATAGGCAGACACTCATGGTGCCAGTCTTGTTGTCCTGTCCGGCTATCAGCGCATAGACTGGGAAGCTGTTAATGTTGACCTGAGTAGAAGGATTGAAGGAATCTCGATCAACAGATCGCGAAATCTATCACCCACAGAGATTGAAGAATGCATTGTTTGTTTGAACTCGACCCTTGATACGGTCATTTCAAAGATATCCTTAAAAAATTCCTCCAGAAATTATCTTTACAGAGACTTACCGGAAGACATCCTGAAGCTACATCGTAGACGTAGCACCCTCAGGAAACTGCTTTCAAGGATATATCATCGCAACCTGAATATAGTTAACTGGGAGTATCAGCGGGTACACCTTTTAATAATGTCCCTTAATAGAATGATTTCGAGAAGAACATCTGAATTTGCCAATGAGAGATTCGAACAGACCCTAGCAAATATTCGACCAGGTGCCTGTATGTTCCCCCAAATTAATAAAATAACTGGTCACAAGCGCCTGCCAGGAGTCCTCACTTATAACGGATCCATGCTCATGGATGAAAAGGCCGTTGCTGACTCCATAGCAAACCACTTTGCGACAGTTCTTCAAGAGGAGAAAGCAAGTGAGGACTCTGCTTTCAATTCATTAGTGTAGAGAACAATATCAACGTTCGACGAAGACCACAAGAACCAGTGCTTCAGATTCGAATCCCTCCGACGCACTTATTGGCAGCATCCTGTTTGTGAGCCCTGAAAGTCTCAGCATGCTTGCACTTGAGCAAAATTCCAAAAAATCGGCTGGGCCTGATGGAATTTCAAATTTTTTCTTTAAAAAAACTTCCCCACACGTATTTTGTTCTCCCCGCAATCCTTTTAAATAACTGCATTAACATTTGCTACTTCCCACAGCAATGGAAATGCGCAAAAATATTTGCCATCCCGAAGCAATCCAATAGCGTAGACGTAGTCGACACTCGCCCAATATCTCTCTTGTCTAATGTATGAAAGTTGCTTGAGAGAATCATCCTCCAAAACATCACACAGTTCTCTGAAGGGGCAGGAACTGTGCCGGAAAGACAATTTGGCTTCAAAAGAGGTCACTCAACGATAGACGCATTGGCGGTTTTCCAAGCCAGTATACAACGGAACTGGCAAGAAAAAAAGATTGTTGCAGCGTATCTCATCGACGTAGAAAAAGCCTTTGATTCAGTTTAGATCGACGGACTTATCTACAAACTTATCCAACTGGACTTTCCGGTGAATATTATTAAAATTGTTTGCAGCTTCATGAGGAGATGAACTGCCTTTGCGGTGTCTGGTGGAGCTAGGTCTGAACCCTTTTTCATTAATTCGGGGGTCCCACAGGGGTCCATTCTTGGACCCGCTCTCTTCAATATATTTACGTCTGACATCCCAGGGATCAGGGATGAATTTCAACCTGGAATCGAGGTGAATCTCTTTACTGACGACTTACTGGTGTGGTCTTCTGAGTACAATCTCCGCTTTGCAAGGTTGAGACTCCAAAGGTACCTGGACTCGTTAACATCATACTATAGAAAGTGGGGGATGAGGGTTAACGCCAAGAAAAGCGAGCTGATTGTTTTCAAGGACCCATATCAAAAATTTGGACGTCGCACAAGGAGTATCTGTGACACAAGAATAAAGCTAAACGGACAGGTGGTGCACTGTTCGAAACAAACCAAGTATTTAGGGGTAATTTTTGATAGGAACAACAACTTTAGTGCCCACGTAGACGCAGTATTGGAGAAAACAAGATACGCATACCATCTCCTTTTACCTCTTTTCAGGAAACAGTCATCAGCTAACAAGCGGGTGAAGCTACTCGCGTACAAATCACTTATCAGGCCCATACTATTATACGCGGTGCTGATCTGGCAGGCTACAGCGACATACAAATGGAGCAAGATAGGATTACTGGAACGCAGAATCCTTCGAGCTTGCACTGGGATTTATAAACGGGAGGACGGACGGCCCTACCCCAACCGACAACTGTACCGGGATGCAGCCTTGGAACCAATCAACCTCTACGCCAAGAGCTTGATCGAGCGAGCGGCGAAACGAATGGTGGAGCATGAGACCACCACGATCAGCAATGCGGCAGACAATCGAGCGATGGAAGCAGCCAACAGTTAGCAATAAGTAGTATGTAAGGAATTTAAAAAAAAAAAAATCATTATAGAGTATAAGGAATTATAATAAAAATATATATATATATATTTTGTTACTGTAAGCTAAAATATGGAATATTCAAGACCACACTAAGGATGTAAGTGTAGAAATTAAAAAGAAATTTTAATATATAACAACTTAATTCAAAGAATAAATAAATTCTAGTTAGTGCTGAATTCTGGGTACAGCCATTAGGCAAAACCCGTAGGTTAAGTGATACGTTAAGACTTATTGGAAATAATTGTACATAACACAAAAAAATTCACCCAATAAATTATTGAAACTTGAAACCTGTCCGGCTATCGGAGGTGTGATAAAGGAGGTGATAAAGTAGCACATATTTCAAATATAATTATTTCGTGTTTATTAATATTTATATGTAGAAACAGATAAAGGCTATAAAATATAAATATTCATACGTACATATTTCTAGTTCTTATAGCAATAACTAAATAATAACTACAACAATATGTGTTACGTAGTATGCAGAGAAATAATCTAATGAAAAAAAATTATCAATTTTCGATTGCTGAAGCTTAGTTTGTTTCCATTTGAGCTGTTGTTTCTCGAATTGATTCGCTGCTCTTTACAAATATTGAAATGCTACCTAGTCATCTTTTGCGAATTGTTTCAAACAAACAATTTGCTTCAGGGCCTCATCATATGACTTTGTTGGATTAATATCTTGAATGGTTTCCTCGTCATCAGAAGTATTTTCGTTCACAATGTCAATTTGATTTTCAAGTCGAATCTCAATATCGTCATTTTCTGTATGTACTGTCTTATCAATGTTAAAAAATTCTCCCGAATTTCGGTTCATGAAATTGACGAAAACTTTTTGTAAATTTATGAACGATGATAAGGGCACTTCATCTTCGGCATTGAATTCTAAAATATTCTGAACTGTTTGTTCGAATGCTGCTTTTCACAAACAATTGTTGATCTACGTCAACTTTATCCCAAAGGGGCTTTGACAAAGTATAAAATGTCATGAAAATCTGACTTGGTTCTGTCAATTTTCGAAAGACTAAGTTCGAGAATCAGTCCTCCATAATTAATCTTGAAAATTTTGTATAATCCCTTGATCCAAGGGTTGACAGACTGAAGTAGTGTTAGCCGGTAAGCAAATAATACTAACATGTGTTGAAATTAACACATGATAGTATTATTTTCTCTAGGATGAGATGCCGCATTATCCAAAAACAAAAAAAAACTTTTCTGTCCAATTTTTTTCTCCGTTTTTTCCATCCAACATTTTCCTGTTCAATTGCTGTAGCCGTTCGGACATTATAAACAGCGTCATTCACGCTTTTCGGTTTGACTTTTTTTTTGATTTTTGAATGTACGAGGACGACCTGCTTTACCTATGACTAATAGTATCTCCTTCTCCCCTGCGATATTCACCCACAATAAAACTGTGAGCATTTCATTCGAAAGTTTTTCACCAGTACATTTTTCGGATTTCAAGGTGAAAGTTTTATCGGGTACAGCACGAAAAAACCTCATCCACTCTCATCAGCATTATAAATATCCTCGGGTTTATTCCCAGACAACATAGTGGGCACTTCTACCCTAAACTGGTCAACGTCCAATTGATCAACATCTGAAGATTCGCCAGTTATGCACTTGATTGTTATATTGTGCCTTTTAACCCATTCTTCTAGCCATCCATTCGACGCTAAAAATTCACAATGTCCCAATTGGTTGGAATGAAATTGGAATATGTTGGCTTCTATCCTTGGCAAATCAATCAAAGTAGATCGGATCTATTCGGAGCCTCTCGTTTTAAGTAAGCTTTTCTTTTCTTAAGCCTTTATACCAGAATTCCATTTGGATCGAATGACATCTGGAATTTTGACAATATTTGCCGCTTGAGTATTTCCAATACCAAACCTGTCCAAGAAGAAAAATATAGTCTTTTTCACTTAACTTAATAACCAAAAATGACCTCCTAGCTAATTCGCGAATTGACAGCTTTTCTTTTTCAAATACGTTAATTATTTAATTTTTTTTCGTTTAAAGAAATAACGTTTCGCGTAGCCATACTGATATCTGCAAATAAAAATCACGGTGTAACACACGCGAACTATCTTGGAGCATATAGAATTAAACCAGAATATCGAAGGACAGTCAGGCACACAACAATTTATATTCTAAACTGGGGAGTCCCCCTTTACGTTCAGGCAATGGCTCCCGAAAGCATTCAACGACAACATTCTTGTAAGGGGAATTCCCGATTTGATTTCAATTTCCGTAGTAGTATTTTGTAAAATACGTTTTGTGTCCGCTTGTAAGGGGTTTATTTGTATCAAATGTACAGAAATATGGTGTCCGTGTCCGTCCATTGGAGAGTCCCTTCGTTGGAGGTTAATTCGTTCCAAAAACGAGTCCAAAAGCATTGTAAAGGAAATTCGTCCGGATATGGGATGTGTCTGCAAGCGGAGGTTTCATTATGTACTAACAATTTACAGACTAAATGTTAAATTAAACGTTAATTAAATGGCTTCAGATATTCCTTTAGAGTTTACACTAAAAATTCATAGCATAAAACCATTCTATAGCAGCGCTGGCGGATTTGATGATGTTGCGATTTGTTATGAAATAAGCTATAAAGTTCTTTCTTTAAAACAGAATTGAAAATTCTTCTCCAACTTTAGTATGTTTTTAATTCTTCAAAATCGGACCCAAAATACGATTTTGACGCTGCCCTCGATAATGCAGACTTGTTCAACAAATTGTATCTTATAAGTCAAAATAATAAAAAAACCATTAGTGGCATATTTCATCATATATATTTTATTTATATATATTTTATATTATATTTTACTTTATTTAAACAAAGGACTATTAGTGGCATATTTTCCATTGATTTTGAAACTTCAAAGTGACTACTTTATGCAGTGCAGTATGTTTTACAACGAATTGCAAGCTTTACTACATTAGTGTTTCAGATAAAAGGATTTGCATCGTTGCTTATAGCAATTGGTAGTTCGGATCGCTATTGGTTTAAGGAACAAGGCTTGCCGATTGGGTACTCGTTTGAATTCCATGATTGAATGCGTATTTCAACGTCTATTTGCCATTCTCAAGTTCATCCGCCATTATCTTTTCCTGTATTTATACTTTTATCCATCACAACACCTAGCGGCTGTCTTAAAACTTGAAACAACAATAATTCAACCCTTTCAAATCTAACAACTCTAGACATTCGGCTATTCTACAAACGTCTTATCTAGACACAGCGCCAAGTCCGTTATAAAAATTTAACAACAATTATGATACTGTAGGAGCTTCTGTTGGCGCTTTATATAAATATTAGATACGTACATATGTACATAGGTTACTCCCTCTCGGCACATCTGTTTTAAATGGAAATTTCTAAAATAAGAAAACACCACAAGGAAAAAAGAAAAACCAAGCGACGAGCGCAAGAACGTTATCATCTTTTATTTATTAGTAAGAATGCTGTGAATTTTGCGAAGAGGTAATATGATACATACGTACAATTGTCGGTAGTATCTTTGTATCTTTGCATCATTCACGATTATAGAATAGAATGGGCTCGATTTGTTCCTTAAAGTTTTGCCTGTTTTGTTGTCTGCTTTCGCCCAAGTTTGCCTATAAAAAATAAATCATTTTGTTATTGGGTTACTGTCGCGCGAGGAACGAGGCTAGAACCATCTTTCGATTGGGATGCAGCATTCGCTAAGGAAAATAGAACAAATTTCTCAAATATTTATTTATTCCATTCTTATTAATGTGATCTCGGTAGTGGGTATACATTTTTATTGCGCGTGACAGGTAGTAGATTAAAAATTTGCTAATGTGATAAAAAAAAAAAATAAAATAAATTAAATTAAATAAACAATCGTAAAAAAATTTAGATAAAATCACATCTGGATGTACCTACTGGCTGTTTAACCCGGAATTAGTAAAGTGACATAAAGTGTTAAGGCTGAAGTGGAAACATCGCAGTCGTCGTGATTGATTTGGTGTAATCGTTTCGGAATAAGGAAGCTAACGAAGGAAAAAGTTTACTCTGGTTACTCTTCACATACGACAGAATTGACAAATTTTTATTTTATATGTACAATTCAAGAGGAATCGTACGTCGACATAAACGCTTTAATCGAGCTATTTTGCAAGTCGAAATTGTAGAAATTAATTGGAATACCAGAAAGAAAAAAAATTGGAAAAGGATTTGTGGAAAAGAGCTAAATTAAATGTTCGTCGCGCCGAGGGCAAATCGCATTGTGAAAAATAAATCAAAGTGAGGTCAAATAATTGTTGTGCAGTGATAATGAATCGTAGTAAAAGTGATTGTAAGCGAAAAGTAAATCCAACCGTAGATGCCTGCATTTTATCGAGATGGACATTTTGGTAAGATAATTTTCTAGCGCAAGGCACTACGCTTTTCTTATCGGTCTGTATGAACTATGGCTGTTTTGTAATACTTGTAGCTCTATCTCAAGTTTGACCAAAACAAAGCTACATTGAGTATTTTTTAAATACTTTATGTATTTCTATTCTTATTCAGTGTAATATAGGTCATAAATTGTGACTGGTGAAGGCAAATCCCTGTGAGCCCAACAACAAAGTGCCCTAATATAACCAATAAATCAAACACCTGATTTTTGCAGTTTAATTTTAAATGAAAGTACTTGCAGTTGTATAAAGATCGAATTCTAGTTCGGTCCATGCATGTCGGAGGATTTATTTCAATACTATTTGTTATTTTAAATAGTACTTGGTAATCAGTATTGACGGTGATTCGAAAAAGCTAGTAAAAGTTGTGGAGAAAATTTTACGTTCTTCCAATGAACACAATGAGCGGCAGAGAACGTATCGAACTCGACAATGAAAATTACCCAATAACATTCAGATTGAGCACTCCTCACTAACCGCCATTTGAAACATCGATCCCTTCTACCACTTTTCAATCTTATCTAAGATTTTGTTTTTTTTTTCGATCCAACTCAACCGACCGGCGTCTCTAAAAGGACTCTCTCTGTCACATACCCTCCAGGAAGAGCTGAAAATGGATTAAACAAGCGAAAAAATTTCCTGAAAAAAAAAATACCTAAAATAGGCAAAACAGGTCAAAAAAACACTGTAATAAAAATAGAGTTTAAGTATCTGCAGAACTCATCTAAATTTTGCCAGTGACTACTCACTAATGTTGTTTGGATTATATAACAATTGCCTTTGTAAGCATTGTGACCACAAATGAATATTTCACTCAGATAGTTGTTTCATTCAAAATTCAAACCAGTAACATTATCAAACACGAAAGAATTCTGCCCTTAAGGCTGAAAAAAATTTTGAACAAAGCTGTGGTCACAAAGGCTAAACACTATTTTACTCAGTTCATCACTATTCGCATTTCCAAATTTTAGTACGCGGTTGATGGACCAAGACAGTTGGAGGAGCTTGTTGCAGGAAGTGAAGGCCCCGGAGGTGTTGTAGTCCTAAAAAGAAGAATTTTTCTTAGTTCTGGTTACCAGTTTCAAGCATTTTTAGGTCTTCAGTTCTTATCTTAAATTCTGGGCTTGGTGTGTTTGACAGTACTGGTTTTGAATTAGATCATTATTCTACCTATAGCGCGGATAAAGCGCCCTTTTTCAACCTGTCTTGTGAAAGTCACACCAGATATAATGTTGCTAATGTAATATGGTGCTTGGATAAGGCCGTATAATCATATTTCAGTTAATAAAAAAATTATTTTAGTAAAGTTATATCTGCCAAAGCTATCGGTGTAGTATAGTTAAATGAAATAAAAGTCTTGCGCGTGATGACAATTTTAGTAAAAATATTAAATTGCAATAAAAATTTAGAAAAATACCCGGCTAAGTAGATCTGGACAAAAGGAGTTTTCTCATATTCAGTGATTTTGAAATTATATGCAGTTAATTTTCACACGATGCCTGGACGCTTATTGAAGACACTGGAACTAGAATCTTAGGTCAAAGCAAAGTTGTCGAGTCTGCTAGATACTACCAAGCAGAGTATCTTTGCGACTCGATCCTAGAAGTATAATCAGGTACCGCGGTACCTGGGTATGCCCCTCTCATCTCCGAATAGATAGATCAGTTTATTGTGTTACGGCCAATCCGGAAACTCGCCATGGCTAGTAGTATGCATTAGGTTGACGTTGTCCTTTTCTGCTTCAAAGAAAAAAAAAAAAAAAATAGAGTTCTGGATTCACTGACAAACAAGTTGGATATCTTTGATATTTGGTACCTCATAACAATGTTATGGAAGGCGGTCGTTGACGAGATGAGTTTGAAGATTGAGTGAGATTGAACCTAATCAAGGTTGGAAAAACAAAAGACATTGCAACTCCGTACTGAACACCGACTTGACTTTCAGTTGAAATTCACAAATTTTTACAAAATTGGCGATCGTTTAAAAAAAACGTCTCTGTCGATATCAGCCGTATTTTTATATTTTCAAATATTTTGGTCTAAGCAGTTCATAAAAAGTCAATAAACTTGTGTAAGAAATTTTTAGAAAATTGTCAAGTAAGTGCATCTTTAGCATCTTTGCCTTAAAAAAATAATATTCAAGAAAAGTGCAGTAAAATATTTGAGACCAAAAGCAGTGTATTTGTCAGTTATTTATATTATTCTGTGAATTCTATCAGTTCGAAGGCATTTTCCTTTCTTTTATCTTGGCAAGCGATCTTTCAATTTCTCCGTTTTTGTTACTTGACATTCCTATGAAGTGTGGGCGCACTAGAATTCGGCTTGCTGATGTTATACTCAAATTCCAAATTCAGAGCATATTCCTCTGAATTTGTCCAACACTTCCATAACTTACAAAAGCCAACGTACTAGAGATTTTAGTAATTTTGGAACATACAAAGGAGTGCTTCAGCTCAATGTGCCAAACAATCTAGTTTAGAAACGCATTCTTATTTTCAGTATTAGCATCCCGATATTTTTCAATGTATTATGCTTTTTATGATGCGTCGTGGAGATGTGGTTCCTGTTTCTTTCACAGGCAACATAGGTGTATGTTTTTCTGACTTTTGGCAGCTTTGTTGTACTCGTGATAGTCTTATTACAGCGCAGCTACTTAACAGCGAGCTCCCAATTCAAAGGTATTCAAACAAAATATGGGAACATTTTTATTTGAATTGGTTAAATTTTCCCTCATTTTTCCGTAAAACGAGAATACCTTTCTCAAAGCTTACGAATGCAAACCAACTTGTGATGTTTCCTTTTTTCCGAGAGACGCTGCCCAAAAGTGTCAGCGCTTTATCTTTTTCACCATAACCTAATCTTGTTTACTATGGCCATAGTGCCGTAGACTTCTCTTGTTGACTTTTGCGTTTTTTCGCTTCAGACGGCCTGTGAATTATCCTTCTAGAGAAATGATTGACGTACTCGATATTGTGATTATCATTCGCGTCCCCTCTGTAGAATGCAGATTTGACATCATATTTCCCTTCAGATCAAGTTTGTCTACCTACCATTTTCCTACTCTACCGGTGTGATTAACAGTGGAGTCATTTTTCATATTTTTAAAAGCGTTAAAAGCAAGCATTCTTTGTTGTGCCCCAGGAGTCGGAAAATTTACAAACCAACTGAACTATAATGTCTTGAATTTTACAAAACTAGTTACCAGTTCTTTTAAAACAAATGCTACAAATTTAAACCAAACATAGTCTAAGTCTTACCTGAAGACATTGATGAACGATTACGCTGAAATCTTCACGCCTCATCTGCATGTTCTTCATACTGGACAGCTTCTCGGGTAGAAATGTTGTACGCCTTCGGCAAAACATTGCGAATATTGCTCAACTCAGTTCTTGACATTTTAACGAAAACATCCTTTTTAATGATCAATCATCCCCGTATTCACCTGTTGAGGCATCTTGCATCGTTTCTATGTAGATCTATGTATGTAGATATGTAGATGTATATGTCTATGTATGTAGATTCTATCTATTTGACTGTTTCTTGAACAGTTTCTACGAAGTTTCTTCCATGCTTTTGCATCAATAAATGCTCAGGTCTCCTTTATTTTGATTTCATTCCATTGAAGTATTCTTTTTACATTTGCGGAAAAGGATCCCTAGAGAATCTTCCCTGCCCGTTTGTTACGTTTTCTATTATTCACGAACTCATGAAGTCAGAAAAACGTTTAATAAGACAAGTTGATTTTTTTACGAAATATGTTATATATATATATAACTGTTATAAAGCCTAATGCAGAAGAGTACGTCTCAAAAAACAAAAAGCCGGTCTAGATCGGTTGAACTTGAAAGGCCTGCAAAAATGGTCTTTCCACTGAATTCTGCAGGTTGTCATCTAAATCAGAAGTTCGGGACGGCATACTTTTTTCAAGGCTGAGATTTTTCAGGTCACTGCGTTCTACTCCACTTTACAACTATTTCGATCGCGCACATTGTTCAACTCATCTGGAACTAAATCAGTTATGTAAATTTTGTGATGATGTGATAAATGGCATGGCGTAAGCACAGCTTACTGTTGTTTCTAACTTCCCGTCTAACGGTATTCAATCAAAATAATTATGACTTTGTTTTAATTTGATATCTTTTTTTAACCTGGATTGAATTTGAAATAGAATGCCGCTGACTTTGGATGAATACAGCTGGATCGGTAGTTTGATTGAAGTTTGAAGAAGTGTTAGCGCTTAACGATCTATAGAAACGATCATACATTACTGTTAATGTACGTAACGTCCGGTGAATTGAATACAGATTTCGATGATGAATTCTAATAAACTCTTATGGGATGTTGACTCTTCAATCTTTATGCGTTATTACCAAAAAAAGTGGGTGGAGGAGAGCATTTATGCCATTACCATTGCATCTGTTGAAAGTTCTAACGTTTAACTTCATATATGATTCGCGTAATGTTATGAAACAACATTCATCGAACTGTGTTTTTTTCTTGTAATTTTGTGACGGTAAACGATATGAATTTCTTAAGATTAGTAACGCATAAACTCTTCTTTGAATTTCAAGCTATTGCATTTCTTATTGGCAAATATAAGTGAGGCAGGACTCGATTTGGGCTCAATGCATTCTTTATAGCGTAAATAAAAATGCGAAGTAATTGTTTTTCTGACCCTAAAATTTTGAAACGATGTTCTGATCCGTTTGAGTAGTTTGGATAGTTTTATTGTACCACTATGTCAGAATTAAATGATAAACAACTCATCCAGCGCCATCAATATACGTTAATCGTTCAAAATTTGGGGTTGAAACCAAATACTCATTTAGTATGATCTTCATTTACTTTTCTCTCAAACACGAACTGATAACATAGTTATAAAGGAAGACGAAGCAATGCGTCAAAATAACGCGATGTCAAAGGCAATTACCAGAAAATCTTTTGAATGTGTATCAGGCAGCCTATAAATACGTAAGAAATGAATTTAGATATCTTAACATGGTTATAAAAGAAATTTATCACATAAAGATAAATGCAACTGGTGGTAGTTCTTCATATTAATAAATTTTTTGAATGTTTCTTTTTTTTTCAAAAATTTTATGGGTCAAATTTGTCGCAGGGGTGACGATTGCAGCTGAATCAAATTAATCTCTTATATTATTTAGTAATTTAACAGTATAGCCGCGCTTAGGAAATAAACAAAAAGTATTCAGGTATATGACACTTGCGACGCATATAAAATTTATATATCTTTAAGCTGCATAAATGCAATGGCTTTGTGCTTACTACTGAGTGATTAGAAAGATTTCAACCAGTTTATGAACTTTCTCACCGTTTTGCTTTATTTTTGTTGCTGTATTGACTTTTGCGTATACGTTTGGTATGAGTAGAAACAGTTAAAATTAGTTCGGAATGTGCATTCAGTTTAAGATTGATGGTCACTGGCTCATATCGTTTTGTACTTTTTTGAGAAACCATTCAAGACGTTCAAACGTCTTTTGATGTATGAAATTTTTCAATTTATTTTTATCATGAATTTGCTATTATCATTTCTAGAACGTAAAAGATCACATTTTAAACACGGCCATGGCAAAGTAAGTCGATTGAATACTACGAAAACTAATTGCCAACAAAATAGCGTCCATTAACCTATATAATATTGAGTTTATCATCAATTTTTTTTATCAGCTAGAAGACATGTGCATTTTGAAGGATAGTTTACCATTCAAGAAACCATCATGGTATTACGTCGCAAGTTTGGTTGAAGTATCTGTTGAATATGTTCAGGTGTTGATGGTGAACAATCATGTATTGATTCAAGTGTTTGACATCAAAAACTTACGTCGAATTCTTAATTATTCACGTGTTTGCTGCACAATCCACTAAAGTCTAGCGAATTAAAAACCATTAAAGTTCAAGTGATCAGGGTTACTGCCAAAGTTGTTCGAAACTTAGAGAGACTTAGAGTTTATTTGAACATCTATTGATCCTTTTAATCTATCTTAAACTTGGAATGTTTAGTTTAGTTTATTTGGAGTCATCGCGAATTTCAAGTTTAATAATCTTATTGTATTGTCTTTCGAGAAAAATAAATAAACAAATAAATAAGTGATTAAAAATTATAAATCAAAAAGCATAGATTGACCCTCCAATTGGATGAAACGTTTCCATAGAGATAAATTGTGTATGACATATGTCAAAATGGAGTTGAACTCTTATTCAAAATACTCTCGAGAAACGCTTCCTACGTCTGGAGATTTATTTACAAAGTCAAACTTCAAAACACGCAACTTTTAGATCTCATAGTTGAGGATCATTATGCACAAGCAAAATTTTCGTATTTGATGTGAGAATAATCGTCGGTGATATCTTGAAGTTCAATGAAAACTATTGAAATTGATTGTCTGCTGTGGCGTACACATCTCAGTTTTCATCAACATGTTGGTTTGGTGTTTCGCATGTAATGTCGGCTTCAATTTCTTTAACAGTGGATTTTTCCTGGAAGACGATCGGTCGGCTGTAGTTTTTGCTATCAATAAATTTTGTATGCTTTTAAGCCAAGATCTTCACATAAACTGAACCAAGTTGTTGCATACACAAGGCTAGCTGTTGAGTGTCGATGAATTGAATCTTTACGGCTTTTGTCTACGCTATTCACGACGTTGTCTTCATTTTATATCGTCTACTTGGTCATTTATTATCCACCAATGAAAAGCAATAAATTAAATGCACGAAACACATCCCTCCTCTACCACCAATCATTCTTGTACAACTTAATAATTTGTTGGTGAGCTTCAACTACCTCTTTCTTTTGGTTAACTAAAATGAAGACTTTAGGGCTGATTGAATCGAGTTTGTCAGGACAGTACCTCCCTAACCATTTTGTTAAAATTAATTTATTCATGGACTGTTTAATCTGTGACATCCTTCAAGGATGTGATTGATTAATGGTAGATTTTTGAATTTTTTCGAAATTCACGAAATCCAAGAAAGTGTTGAACGCCAACTTGAGCTGGTTTTATACTCCTTCATTTGTTTGTTCAAATCCTGTCTTTAGTAACTCATATATGAGGATGCCAAACTGAATACCTCTGCAATGTAGAATTTGTAGAATCATTAAGGGATCAAGTTGGTGATTGATCATGATTATATTGTTGCGGGGAGTTTGGAGAGTTTTTTTTCGATTTACAATGGATCAGAAATATACAGGAGCAATAGTCCAAAGGCGGCAATTCATATAAATATCTGACAGTCATTGTCGCGATTCTAAAAGAGTTTAAAATTTAATTTCTGCACAAAACTCCACCCTGCTTTCTCAACTATCGAATTCCCACTATAATTCCACTATCATTTAACTTGTTCTTATTCATTGAATCTTCCTTTCATCCTAGAAGATCCGTGGTCAATTGTTTTATGACTGTGTAGTGGGTGTGGTATTTGACTGACCCACTAACACAGTACCCTATCATTAAGCGCGTTCTTCAAAAATTGTCACCTGACGGAGCAATTAAAAATGAATGGCGATCAATGTGTGACGAAAATTCTGCATAGCTCAGCGTATGAAAAAGCTTGTAACATTCTTCTGTGTGAAACGCATCACCATATTAATGCGGCAAGCTCAAAATAAAAGAACAAAGATCACGAATTTCAGAAGTCTAGATTTTTAGTTCATATATCATCCATGTGAAGATATTCTAATGAATACATATGCATCCGCTTCACAGTCACAACTACTATCGTCATAAAGTTAACGTTTGCCAACGTAATCATATGACTCTATTTACGGCTTTAATAACAACGTCTTAGAAAGGATTTGAAATGGAAGAAGTGTGACATGGTGTGTCAAGCTCAACGCATACAATGTCATTACTCTTTGTAAGTACCCACCAGGTTCATATATACACACTTTGAGTTATCTGTGAATTTACTTTAAAAATATGTACTAAAAAATAAAACAGTAGCAATATTTGTTGAATAATTTTTTGTTGCCCTAACTAACATATTTGAAGTGTATTTTTTTCTGTTAACGCAAAGTTCAACCACCTTTAAGTTTCTAAGGTAGGAGGAAGAAGGTATTACGATTTGAGTCAGTCACGGTAAATGGATATGAAAAAAAAAAAATTATTTGCTAATGTGCAAAAACTCTGGGCTTCCTTCATTGCTTTGTCGAATTTGGAATGATTTTCCTGTCTTGCTTTTAGGTCATGCACTTTTTGTCTTACTTTCAGTCATGCACTAATATGACATCTAAATAGAAATCTAGCAAGCAGAGAGACGTTTGCCAAAAATTGTCATCCTAAAAGTTTCTAGCCAAAATTCTAGCCATTTCTTTCATCCAGTTCTCTCTACGGTCCTAACTTTGCTCTTTCTAAAATCTGATGCAGAAAGGTCTATATGGGTTTCTTTGATATCTGCCCGATAGAAATAAATTCCGTAATATGTAGATACAGATTCTTTGGATACTCTAGAGATTTCTCGGTGTGCTCTAGACGACGGGCAGATCGGGTGATCCTGTAATTAGAAAAGTACTCCTATCCTTTTTCCTGTAACTGGAAAAACTAATCGTCTTATTGATGCTTATTGATTAAAGCAAAATATATTCGTAACTACGCGTCATCTTGCATCAATATCAGTTATTGATACTTATTATCAAGAAATTGTGCAAAACAAGAGGTTTTTCCCTGTTACATTCACGGTACTTCTTGCTCCACACGATAAAATTTGCCCCAAAGGGTTGACATTTCCGATATGACAGAACGTTAGTTTTATATTTGTTATTGCTTCCATCTTCATAAAATTTTTTTGTGCTAGAAATAAAGAAACCTTCCTTTTAATTTTATGTTTTTTTATTTACTTTGCGGAATCGATTTTCGACCGTGATCGTTCGGTCTTCATCAGCGATAGTTTTATGTTTGACATTTATGAAATGGGCCTCAATATCTTTAACAAACTTTAGCAAACAAAATGGTGAAACTTCTATACAAACTGTAAGAAATTTATCAAGAAAAAAACTTGACAAATATGATGTGCCAAAAAACAGTTTGTTGATCGATTCGTGAAGTGAAACTGCATCACCGTTGGATAAAACAACCCGTGTACATGCTCGTTCAGTGTGCTCAAAAGAAAACATCGCTGCGTTTGCTCAGACCATTCGTAAACAACCATCAAAATCATTTCGTCATCGTTCTCTACAATTGAACATTTCAAGCAATTCTTTGAGAAGAATTCTGCATGAAGATCTCGGTTTGAATGCGTACAAAGTTCAATAATTGCCATATGACATGCCAATGCTTTTTCTGTTTGTTCGACGGGTCGAAGACTGCTTGATCGAAGATGAGCATTTTTAACGAAAAATCGTATTAACGGATGAAGCTCATTTGCATTTCGAAGGCTACGTTAATAAGCGAAATTATCGTGTCTGAGGCTCAGAAAATCCACATGTCATTGTGTGGTTTCTACTCATGCATCCATAAGAAGTGTCTGTGTGGTGCGAAATTTAGTTTGGTGGCACCATTCGGCCATTTTTCTTCGAACAACGTGGGTCATCTGCAACGCCATTGCAGTGATTGGCGTTCGCGAATGCAACATGCTAAGTGATTTTTTGTTTCCCGTATTTGAAGAGGATGACATAAACGACACATAAGCAACGTAGAAGTTAATTAACTGTTTTCGAAAATCATTTAATCAGATGAAATGCGTCTGTCTGTTGGTCCCTCCGAAGGTGCGGCTCGACTCTTTTGGAATTTTTTGAAAATTTGAAGATGGAGCTTTGTCTTTAAATGTAGCTTTTAGTCGATTCATGCATTCTTGGTTTGGTAATCCACGTCGGAAATCGTATTAAATAACCAAACGAAAATGTTCACGATTTAATTCCATTCTTTGGCTGAGATGAGTTTTTCAGGTTATTATAAACAAAAAATGTAGTCATATATGTACGTCAAAACGATCTGAGTACGGATATGCCAAAAATATGTTCAAGTTTAAGAATATGACAGCGTTCCCATAGGCCAAAAATTTAAATCGCAACCCTCGTAATTGATTTAAACCTTTTGCTAGATTATTAAGCTGAGTCTCACGGGTGCAAAAGTAGTTGATCAATTTTTTTATCAAATTGACTTGAAGTGAAGCGTCGTTAGAAAAAAAAGTTCGAGTTGATTTCGGACATACGTCTCTGCTGGTCCCCGGGAACCTATCAATAATTTTGCTAGCATGTTTATTGTTTTTAAAACCAGACAATAATTTGGAAATGATCGTAACGTTGGTCCACTGATGCAAATCGAAGTGAAGTGAGTTCCTCACGTGTCAGCGGAACTGATGAATTTTTGACATGAGATACGGGCCTTTGTCCAACTAGTGATGTCATGGAACGAATTTCGTTCCATGGGGACGGAGCGTAGCTTTTGGAGATGTGTATGGCAGTTGACGAGTCGAGTTCAACGGTGGCTTTCGAAAAGGCATCTATTGGTTTAGCCGTCGAGATCCTGTTGATATATGGCTGTTAAGATTAGCCCCATGTTCTTTCGAATTATCTAAATGCCACCAAAGTATCATGAATGAATAGATATTCTGTTTAAATCGTTTGTTTCCTGTTCGACAGCTTCTTCCGATGGGCTTTCGTTAAAGGAGTGTCAAAAAATCGTAATTTAAAGCATGTTAAAAGATTTGATGCGATTTTAAACGAGCATCTATATGCCGTTGCAAGGTTTGATGTAACCTGGGAACCAGATAATGCATTGGGTTACAAAAAATTTCACGCATTGCAAAAGTCCTTTTCAATAATTTTGTATTATTTGACGTTTTGTCTTGATTCTAAAATTACAATTGATTAATTAGGGTAATTCGATTATTTTTTGCTTGAGTGCGTGAATGCGTGTTAAAAATTTAAATTATCCAAATCTTCCACAATGAGACCATTGAATGTAGTTTAAATCAAGTTTTTGTTGTCACCCGGACATGAATTTCGAAAAAATTCATTATGAGTGCGTTTCACAAATACCTGGAATTAATCAAATACCTTTTTACTGTCTTTTTAACTAATATTGATTGTTCATAGTTGGCTTTCGCAAAACTGGATTTAGAAAATGGTGGTAAACTTTTTAAGTGGCTATTTCGAAACTTTTCCAAACGAAATGCGACCTTTTTTCGAAGATTCCCTGAAGAAAACCAATTCAATTTACTATGAAATAGTGACATATCATTATATGAGTGTAGGAGGAAGGTTAATATTTGTGAAGCTGTCATAACTTTTAGCTGTGGTTGTATTGAATAACCTGATTGTCTTTACCGGATTAAATTTTGGTTATTTCCATTGCAACCCCTTAGGTTATAAATAACGTTTGATGTATGGCATTATATAACCATATACGATTCATGTGTATTCAGTATGGGCAGCATTTACTGGATTTATTAGTGTTTGTTATTATTTCTTTGAAGTGATAATGCAATCACAAATGCAAGCATACATGTTTTATTACTATATATACATCAGGCATGTTTTATTATTAAAATATTTATGATTTTAACGAGCCGTAAATGATAATGTACGAATTGTAAATAGCTTTTGAACTGATGTCAAGCACATTCATATGTGGAAGTATTACAATTTGAGTTTATGAAAAATTGTCCTGCAAAATAGAGAGCAGTGGCATTGAAAATGAAAATTCAGCGGAACTCAAATCGAAGTGACAAATGAATTGATTATTAACAATTTCAAATGAAGCATATGCAGCATATGCTCATCAGCGGTTTTAGTCAATTATTCGGAATTTCATTCGTTGCATAATGCTGCGGATTGAGTTTTGGGGAACTCCCCATTATGTCAAATTACTAATACAGTTTTATAAGCTCTTAACCTCCGTGATTTGAAAATTCCATGCAAACTTATTTCCTTACAATGATAGTGGCGTCAAACTATTGTAGCCCAAACATTAGAATTTTGTTTGGAAAGCTAATTTTCAATATGTACATAAATGATCACAATTCTCACGTATAGTAGTTGGTTGGTCTACCAACGGGCACTAGTCGAGTATGGGGAATGCATTGTTGTATGTGTAATGCATGCGAATTGAAGTTTGCATGCTTTAAAATATGTTTTGAAACAAATCATTTCCTCAGTTTACGGAAAAGCGTTGACAAATTAGCACTCAAATTGGATAGAGTGCATTTCTTGTATTGATAGTGCTGATAATGTGATGAAAAATTTAATTGGTGTTTAATTAAAAGTTTGCGACGACGGAATTGAAACGAAATTTAAACGGAAAGTGTCAAAATATTCAACAACTGGTCAACGTTTTTTTTGGGGGTTTTACAACGACGGTGAAATTTGTTTTGGATGATGCTCGGAAGTGATAATTTGAACGCAAAACGTACTGAATGCCCGAATTTGAATGCTGCATTCATTTCCAAATTGACATTTTGGTGAGATTTTGAAAGTTTATATTATAAACCAAATTAAAAATTAATAAACTAAATATAAACGCGGATATAAGTGTATATTATAAACCAATATAAATGTTCTTGTTAAGTTTATAACGTTTATATAAACTGGTATAAACGTTTATTAAAATCAAGATATTTAGTGTTTCTTTGTGTCTTAATCATGACGTTTGAATGTAAAACTGATTTGTCACCCTATTTTAAAAACATTAGACACGCTCACGTGTCCATATGAAACGTATTACTTGTTATTCTTGGAACTTACGGTTTGTTTTACATACATACGCAGAACATATCCACATACATTGGCTATGTTAGTTAAAGCTTTTTTAGATACGCACATATAACTGTTCTTTCAGAATGATTCACATTATTTACGTCACGATGACATACACTAAAATTTTGAAAATGAAGCCTTATTTAACGTTTCGACTTGATAGTTGGATGTTACACACGCTGCGTGAAAAGGATAATACTATAATAAACATTAATCAACGTTAAACATCAACACATCCCTTGATCTGCAGAAAAAGGCGCCTCCCATCCTTCCTATGTTTTTCTGCGGCTTGTGACGATTGACGATTGATCTAGGTCCACTATCAGAGTCAGATACTGTCAAAGCCCACTGTATCTAGGGACAATCGCCTCAGCGCCAATGTTGACGTTTTCATTATGTCCCGTCCTTCAAGGCTCACTTGAGTAGCCAATTATCTGCCATTCTTTCGTTGCCAGTTTGTTTATCACGTTTAATTTTTCGTTATAATGAAGTTTCTTCTTTGTTGCATGCTATCCTGACTAAAAAAGTTTTCTACCGATCTGACGTGGTTCAGCAGTAAACTCTTTTAGCGTACAATTAGGTCTTATATTGAGTTATATTTAGGCATCTCTTTAGTAGGCGAAAGTCATTGTCAAGACTGTACGTTGCATTTTAGAAGTGTATTGCCTGCGACATTCTTGATATCTTGATTACCCCTTTCAATTTTGGAATCTGTGTGGCTTCATACCGTGTGCGCCGATTGAATCTATGCAGTATTTTCGACGTAGATCGTTTGGCCCTCATCGGTCCTTCCTTGAAATAACTTTTTTGATATCAGACAATCATCTGCACACTGAAAGCTACCAGAGATCTGAAATTTCTGCAGCTTCATTACTTTACAGACTTCTGGCTCATCAATCCTTTAGTACGATTTGGTTTTTGTATCTGATTCATCATAGGCCAATACATCGTTTAGTCCCGAAGATTCGCCTTAATCGTGAGCTTCATTCGTTCTTTAAATTTGACAGATTCGTTTCCGTGTCTTATCAATAGTGTTCGTTTATTTTCGCCGGCAGGAATTTGTTTTCTTCTTTGAAACATCGTTTTATTATGTAGACTGATTTATTGAGCTGCTGCACTGCATTTGAACTAGTTGTAGCTACTCTGAGGTCCAAGTTCCTAAAAATAGGGCGTATCAAATCACTCTGTGTCTGTTGGTCGTTTGTTTTGGACAGAAATTTGTGGTTTTGAAAGATTCTGACTTGAGCTATTGAGTTCAGCATTATCATTCTTTGATGTCTTATCTGACTTTTGCTGAGATCTCGAGGAATATGTTGCCCGAAATGTTAAAATCCTTCGAATCTACTACATCCTTGTGGGTATTGGATTTTCTGGTATTCTCCTGGTTTGTAGCCAAGCAAATACGGATATCTATGGAAAATAAAAAAATACCAAACTTGACATCCCTTATTCTATCCATTGGAACCTGCCATAAGCCCTAACATAGGTGTGTCCTGGTACATAATCTTCAGAATGAACCAAAAATGACTCTGATAACCCAAAATGCAGCTAAGAAATACCCACACGAAGCTACTAATCAAGACTGTCTACAGATATTATTGACACAAGATCGCTGTTATTACACAATGCCATATTTTTATGATAATAATATGTATGAGAAAACAACTCTTGGAAAAACGATAATGTGATTAATTAAGCGAAACTATGAATAATTAGCGATTGATTTTCAATTAACCCCTCTGGTTCCTGTACTAAATACTTCCCTCTTACTAAGCCTTTCGCATTTTGCTTTCTCAAGAAAACATTTCTCTGCCGTCTTATCACTGGTAGAACATTTCAATATTGGGGTTGTGCTATTTTTTGTGTAGTCTAAACTATTTGGCAAGCATCAAATTATTAGGGATAGTTTTGGAACCACCCTCTAGGCTCCACCTGAACTTAATTATTGATTCTGTTGTCGAGTGCGTTTGTTCTTCTTGGTCGACTGGTTACTTTGTTTCAAGCACGGTTTTGTTTCTCTTTGAAGCCTAACTTTCAGGATTGAAGTTTCCCACGATGTCTCGGGGTTAGTTTTCATTAGCAGGGGTACATTCACGATATTGTTTGTAAGGCCACATGCTTTCGGATCGAATTTCGAGTATTTCTTATGTAGTTGAGGGTATTTTAGTGTGTTCAGACGTGAAAACACGTGGAATGTTAAGGGCCGATGATATTTCGTCCAAGATTCAAAAGCCTTCATTGCTTACATCTACGGAGGTAGAAAGCTTCCGGAGGAGTTGGCCATATTACGAAAGTGGGACGAACATAAGTACTGCTGATTTAAGCTGGTTGGAGACTTTTGAATGTCTCGCTTTTCTGATTTTAACCCGGACAGGCTTAACGTATTTCACGTCACTGTCGTTGTGTCCCTTTAGCGTATACCTTTGGAACGTACCGTCAGCTCGGCCTCTTTGACACTGACAGTTCAATGCTATATTTTGATGCCACATCTATACTATCCCATGTAGAGAAGAAGCTTCCCAAAATTCAATTCAATGTCGTTCAGATAACGTTGAATCAATAAACGCTGACAGGACCTTACAGTACTGCAAGGTTTCATTGTGCTTGTGCGCCAAAGTTAACGGATTTTTGGCTCGATTGCCGGAGTGGCTCGGAAGAATATTCGGATGTAAAACACCGTCAGCAAAGGAGCTTCATTGATCTTATGGAAACCGAAGTTTTTGACTGTTTTTCATGAATTCTTGAACATAATATGCACCAGGATTTTGTTAAAAATCGAAATGTTTAATAATGATTCACCCAGAAGTAGCTTAAGATGATCCTCTTTAAATTCGATTTAGCTTCACTAAACATCACTAAATAATCAACAATATTCATACATTCCAGGTGGCTCAAGGACATTTTCAAGACGGGCTTGAAAAAACCGTTGACTAACGATGATATGTATAAAAATGTACCGAGTTTGGATAGTGAAAATCTAACGAACAAATTGGAAAGTTATTGGGAGGAGGAGAAAAAACGCAAGCATCCTAGTTTCATTCGAACGATATGTCGGGCATACGTGATAACAGCGTTCATTATTGGCGCCTTTTATACGATAGCTGTAGTTTGCTTAAGGTAAGAGAGGATTATGCCACTCACTCTTCAAATACACTTTCGACATTGTCCGTTCTGGAAAAGGAAACGGAAATTATATTGCTCATTTCATGCTCACGTCTTATTAATCGAATTAATCTTTCCACAGAGTCATTCAACCACTATGTTTAGGTGGACTAGTTTCATACTTTGTCAAAGGACAAACAACTATAAGTCGAACCGAAGCATGGTTCTATGCTGGTGGAATTGTTATATCTGCGTTCCTCATAGCCATCCTATTCCATTCGTTTGTTCTGTATGGGTACATGGTCGGGATGAAGGTTCGGCTTTCAGCCTCCGGTCTGGTGTACAGGAAAATTCTGAAAATGTCCACGAACGACGCGAACGAAGGGATGAGTGGACGAGCAATCAATATCCTGGCCAATGATGTGGAAAAGTTCGATTCAGCTTTGCAGTTTTTCCATGATTTGTACAAAGGTCCCATCGAGGCTGTAGTGTTCGGTTATCTTATGTATCGGGAAATTGGAATTTCAGCCGTGATAGGAGTTGTGTTCCTGCTTGGCTTCTTGCCGTTGCAGTCGTGGGCGGGCAAGAAGGCTTCACATTATCGGCAGCAAACAGCCAAACGGACTGATTACAGAGTGAAGCTGATGAACGAAGTCATACAAGGAATTCAGGTGATTAAAATGTATGCATGGGAGAAGTCCTTCGCGGCGGTTATTTCTGATGCTCGACGCCGGGAAATTAATGCTGTACGCGGAACGAATTACATCCAGGCGTGCTTGCAATCGATATCGATGGTTTCGAAGATGGCATTGTTTATGGCTTTGGTCTCGTACGTGTATTTTGGTGAGATACTGACGGCCAGCAAAGTATTTGTAGTGTCCTCTTACTTTAATTCGTTGAATGAGTCGATGGTGAGACTTTGGTCGAGGGGATTGATTTGTACGGCGGAGGCGTTGGTCTCGGCGAATCGCGTGGAAGCGTTTCTATTGGACAGCGAAGCCACCCGCGAAGAGGAAAGTTTAATTATGAGGAATCTTACGAGTAATGTGATGGAGAGTCGTAAATCGATTGAAAGCAACGTATCAATCATCCAACTGAGCAAGGTGAGGAGGCTTTATAATCCGGATTCGGAGAAAACGGGGATAGTCCTTCAAAATGCGTCAGCATCAACACGCAGCGACGAAAACTACATTGTCAAAGGGTTCGATGTAACTATTCGTCCTGAAGAAACAGTTGCGATTATCGGTCCAGTCGGCTCAGGGAAGAGTTCGCTTCTAAACATACTCATAGGAGAATTAAAGTTGGACGAAGGATATGCTATCATCAACGGCAGAATCAGCTATGCAAGTCAAGAAATTTGGCTGTTTGAAGGATCAGTACGTGACAATATCGTGTTCGTTGAAGCCTATGATCCTGCGCGGTACCGAGAAGTGATTAGAGTTTGCGCTCTGGAACGAGACCTGGAACTCCTGCCTCAGGGTGATCAAACGATTGTAGGTGAACGAGGGATCAGCTTAAGTGGTGGCCAGAAAGCAAGGATTAATTTGGCTCGAGCAGTGTATAAAAAAGCTGACATTTACTTGCTGGATGATCCACTTTCAGCAGTAGATGCAGCAGTTTGCCGTCATATCTTTGATAAATGTATACGAGAGTACCTGAAAGGGAAAATATGTTTGCTGGTAACACATCAAACGCAATTGCTACGCGATATGGAGCATGTCGTGCTCATCAATTCGGGTCGAATCGAAGCACAAGGCAGTTTTCAAAGTCTTCAAAATTTGCCGGGGTTGGAGTATCTCCGGGATTCGAATGTTGAGACAGTGGACGATGACCGTGACACGAAAGTGATTTCAACACGGAAAAAACTACAACGACTTTCTGTGACCGACTCGGAGGATCGACGCGAGCAAGTAGCCACGGGCTCCGTTGAATGGGACGTGTACAAAGGATTTTTCAATGCACTGCAGGCTGTTTGGCTTCTGATAATCAATTTAGCGCTGTTTATAATTGTTCGGTGTTTGCTGTCGTCCTTAGATGTTTTTCTATCAGGATGGTAAGCTGCGCTAGGTGAATACATCGATCAGTACTTTAACGTTTGGATTTTGTTTTTCAGGGCGACGTGGGAGGAAAATATTTCGTTTGTGATATCATTATGGAAGCAAAATGAAACAAATCTATTCAGTGACTATCAGATGGTTGTTGACCACGAGCGAGGGGTGTACATTTTAACTTATGCCGTTCTTTTGGGGTGCACATTTGTGTTTTTCCTGACGCGCACTTTCACATATTTTACATCTTGCCTAAGGATATCATCGAACTTGCACAACTATTTGTTTGAGGGTGTAACGAGAGCTACAATGCATTTTTTCAATACGAACCCATCTGGGAGGATATTGAATAGATTTTCCAGAGACATCAACATTATCGACACAACTCTGCCCAACTCGTTGTTTATTTGTGGAATGGTAAGCATGCTCCCAGCGTATATGGCTCCGTTTTCACTTTTACGATTTCCATTTCCTTTCAGTTCTTGCTGGATATTGCGTCTGTTTTGACGATCGTTGCAATGAATAATTATATTCTGCTGATACCGGCATTTGGAATTTCTGTGATATTCTACTTACTTCGCCACCTTTACGTGAGTTCCAGTCGGAGCCTGAAGCGTATCGAATCCATGGGTCAGTTTAAACAATTCCCAATGAGCTGATTTGTCGAACTAACGTTACGATTTTATCCATTCTAGCTCGCAGCCCAGTGCTATCACATACAAATCAGACATTTCAAGGACTCACCACGATCCGAGCGTTCCATGCAGAAAACATTATTGAGAAAGAGTATCATCATTTCCAGGATTTTAACTCGTCGGCATGGTACCTGTTTGTGAATGCAACCCGAGCGTTTGGCCTATGGCTGGACGTTATTTGTGTCCTATACATAGTGATTGTAACATTTAGCTTTCTGATATTCGGAGGACATTTCGATAGTGGGAACGTGGGCTTAGTTATAATGCAATGTTTGCGCTTGACTGGTCTGTGCCAGTTCGGTGTCCGACAAACGGCAGAGCTTGAGAACCAAATGACCAGCGTCGAAAGAGTGTTGGAATATACATCCCTTCCGTCTGAGCCTGACTTGAACAGCCAAGAAAAGGATAAGCCACCGAGTGATTGGCCGCAGAACGGGAAAATAAAATTCATCAATGTTGGGTTGCGGTACTCAGAAAAATCAGGTTGGGTGCTGAAGGACCTGAACTTTACCATACAGCCGAAAGAGAAAGTTGGAATAGTTGGACGAACTGGTGCTGGCAAGTCGTCGATAATTCAATCGATATTCAGGCTTGCAGTGTTGGAAGGCGTCATAGAAATCGATGATATCGACGTAAGCACCATAGGGTTGCACGATTTGCGAAGCAAAATCTCAATCATTCCACAAGATCCGATCTTGTTTTCGGGAACATTGCGTTACAATCTGGACCCGTTTGAAGAAAAAGCTGATATTGCAATTTGGGATGCACTACAGGCGGTAGAGCTGAAGAACCATGTGACATCCTTAGCTGCTGGGCTCGACAGTCGAATGTCTGATGGAGGATCGAATTTCAGTATGGGACAGAGGCAGTTGGTATGCTTAGCTCGAGCAATTTTGAGGAACAACAAGATCCTAATATTAGATGAAGCTACCGCCAATGTAGATCCAGAGTGAGTTGATTTTGTTTTTCTTGGTTGAACTTATGCCAACATTTCTTTAACAAACGTTTTTCAGGACTGATCAACTAATACAAAATACAATAAGAAAAAATTTCAAGGACTGCACGGTTATCACAATCGCTCATCGATTGCATACAGTTATGGATAGTGACAAGATTATTGCGATGGATGCAGGGAGGATAGTGGAAGTGGGCCATCCTACAGAACTTCTTCAACACAATAACGGCTATTTTCGAAAGCTTGTGGAGAAAACAGGCACTAACATACCTGAATTACTCTCCGAACTGATAACCAAATCGAAAAATCAGAAAAATGATGATTTATGATAAATATTTAATTTTAGATAGTTAAATTATTAGGAAATGAATTTAATTTTAACAAAAACAAACTGAAAATGTATAAAAAATAACTTAACTGTTACCATTAAGTAAAGTTAGCTAAGTGTTATCGTTAAATGTAGCCTGATGCAGTGATTCTTAGATACCTTTTGTCCTATTTAATATGATATTTGTGATGCATGTGGTGTGTATCCTGAGTGGATATAATATTTTATAATATTTATAAACAATATTTAATAAATTTAAATATAAAATAGCATATCGAAATAGGCAAAAAATCTAGATCAAACGAATATGGAAACATCAGACGAATACCGAATCGGTATATTCGCAAAGGATTACATGCTATGAAATTTAAGTCTTGACTCTCATGTAAACTGGTGCCTTAAATGAAGAAAAAATTTACTGTTAAACGGTGTTTGGAATTTGTTCTTCTTTTGGATTCTAGGACCAAAGTGGTGCCTCCTTCATGTGGGAGCTGCGGAAATAATTGAAGACGTGAGGGTAACAGCAAAGTCCAATTTTTCAATCAACAGAATTTAATTTCTTATTGCTATTGATGAAACTCTCCACTGGGGACAATTGGCAAGGTTCAACTACTGCAACTTCAATGTAGTGATTTTTTAATCGGTTGACAAGAGTAAGTTGTTTGATCGAGCAAATTCAAATTGCTAGAAATTATAAAAAAAAAAGTTTTCGTTGCGTCCCGAATGTTAAATTGAGGAAGATGAAAGTAGTAAAGTTAGTGAGCAAGTAAAAAAAATTGTTAAAGGAATCAGTGTTTAGGAGGGCAGTCCTTTATTCCTTATGTGTCGCTCTTTCAGGGCTGTTGTCAACCGCTGATAGAGCGATATCTCATTTCTAGGCGACGCGATCCCTGTTGTTTTTCCTTGTTGGAAGGAAGGTATTCTTGCGCTTTCCAGCACGAAGGGTGACAGCTTATTAATATTAGTAGGCTGAACCCTATTTCATATGCGCATGCATTTCTCCGAACTTCTTGTCTTGCACCTGTGCCAATCGCTTCCATTGCAACAAATTGCTGAGAGTGCCCCGCCATGATTCCGATGTTGAGTACTGCGGATTGTACAGCGCTCACCCGGAATCACATAAACTGGCCATCAGTCAATTGAGTGCAGTTACACGCTTTGCAGCTTTATCAGCCATTGTCCTTTGCTCAGAAAACGCCTGCCGAGAACTATTTAAACACATCCAGGAGCCTAGCGTAACCGCTGAAAAGTGCTCGAATTACGAGCAGACTACTAATCTAACGATATTTGACGCTAATTTTCCGGTTGCATTGGTATTTGGGATGAAACAAAAAGACAGAGCTTTGCAGTAATATGCGCTAACATTCTCTGAGATAAGGTATTCATACACAATGACTCACTTATCCTATCACATCCGAAAAATTATCCTCAAATGCATTTAAACTCAGCAAACTAGCGGTCGTCATGTCTCCATTTACTTAGATCGTTCAACTTAAAAGCTCTCTATCTTGAAAAGCTCGCTTTGTCACTCACCTTTTACACTATGACCAGTTACACTATGACCTTACACTATGGCCAGAAGTTAATTGCTAGCTATGATTCGATCAAATTTTCCCTTAGCAGTTCTTAGTCTTAGGAGTACATATAATCTAAACGCCTTAGTTACTGATAGTCTGGGAACTCCATTCATGCCGGTATGACAACTTTGAGTTTTACGTTCCGCAATACTATCTGCTCTCTGGTAACTTTTGTGGTTTCTTCAGTCATGGTTGAATCAAGCAAAAATATCTTAGC
This sequence comes from Stratiomys singularior, assembly GCA_954870665.1. Taxonomy (NCBI): domain Eukaryota; kingdom Metazoa; phylum Arthropoda; class Insecta; order Diptera; family Stratiomyidae; genus Stratiomys; species Stratiomys singularior. The sequence continues at coordinate 9,008,075 of OX940877.1, forward strand.
AATTCTTTTCTGTTACATTTTGACTTATTTAATAACAGAAACAGTCCTACCTTCACTTCTCTCAGCTTTTGGGTGAAAATCGGGCTTAGAAGTATAAGGTTTTGGTTCATTTGGAGAGAGCTCTGTATTTGGTTGTGAATTATCACAGAGGACTGAATTTTTGATTCCTGTGACCAAATGCTTTGAAAACTTCGTTTTATATTGTTTTTCTGACAGATAAAGGATCATGTGAGGCTCGAATTCTTATTTTTGTTACTTTCCCAATAAGATATTATGTTATTGGACACTCCACAGAATAACCTTCTCGATTTTTACTAGCGACATTGGGATCGAATTCAAGGAGCTTTCAGAGAGAAAGAGTCCAAGTTACCGGATCCACCAAAATTTCCACTTTGATCTTACACTCATAAGCAGCATCTAAACATAAATAAATGGATAGTCCCATAGTCTGCTTTGATTTTTTCTCCTTGCTTCTTGAAAGACATTTTGCTTGTGGCAATCTGTCTTAGATACTTGATGTTACTTTTTTCGTGTAAAGTGTAGGACGTGGCATCTCTGTATGAGACAGATAATCTTTTCTCGCATGGAAATGTCAACAACGGTCCTATGTAGCGGTGCTGGGCTTGTAATAGGACAAGTATGGATGTATAGGATGAAAAGAAGAGGAGCAAGCACATATCCCTGTGGTAGTCCGTTTGTAATCAACAATTTGTGTTGATTTAGTATTTTTTTGTTGACGGTAGAGGCTTAAAATCCAGATAATGTAGTCGAGATTTGTAGGTCCGCAAAGATTTGCTTCAAAGTGAACAATTTTTTTGCAAACAGAAGGGATTGCAATTTTAAGTCCCTGATTTTAGTCATTGTGTTTGTAGTAAGAAAAATAAAAGGAATTGTCAGGAGCTTCCGTTTTTATTAGCAAGACATGTTCGTCTTGATTACACCCCGCAGTTATGTGAATCCTTGATGGAAGATTTCAGTTATCAAAAGAGTTTTCCCGCGGAGCTTTAACGTGAGCTTTAACTTAGTCGAACAAGGAATCATGGGTAGCAAATAAAAAGAATTGGAGCTTAAGTTGATGATGATGTATATTTAGTAAAATTTGTCAAATATATAGTATAATAACTTATTAAGTTTAGTACTTCCATATCTTTTCTTTCTTTCACAAAGTGATGAGTTTCGACTATCGTTAGACCTTAATTCCGAACTATGTCAAATAGATTTGATTCGTGTGATTAGGGATTTTTTTTATTCAATTTTTATTCTTCATTGTTTTACTATACCTTTTTCTTGCATTAGGCATTTTGACTATATCATTTCGGTATGTTTATGAACTTTCTAGCAAAGTTTCTCATCTACTTTAAATCGAAATTCTACGTTGGAAATGAAAGGATAGAAACGTTTTGTTTTAAGATTCAAATGATTGCAGCATTTTTACAAAATGTTAGTATAAGAGAATGATTTTATTTTGTCTTAGATTTTGTTGTTGTAGCTTTCGTATGTTCTTAAGGTGTTCATTGTAGATCTATTTTGTTTTTTCTTATTTTTATGCCTTTATATATTCATGATTTGCATGCTGTTTGTTGTTGATTGCGCGATATAATTACACGGACGTATGTCGTATTTGTTGTTAATATTTTGTAGATTTCGTGAAAATAGAATTTCGTGAAAATAGACGTATGAATGCGTGGTATATATTTAATAAAGAAAATTCTTCGTAGTGTTTCCCGTTAGTTTTTGCATGGTATTTATCAAGTTTTATCATGTGTGATGATGAATTGTAAGATATAAAATTATCGATTTTGTTGATTTTGTGTAGAAAGGAATCGATTATAATTGGATTGAAGACGTTTTCGCTAGAGTTATGAATACGTATTTGTATAGTTTAAATAATGGTCATTTGAATTAAAACGTAATAAATTCGAAATTCTTCCCCAAATTTCCAATTTAGTTCGTTTTGCATGTTGCACTTAAATTTGTGAGTTCTTATTAAAGTTATACACATTATTTTCTAGGATTTATTCGCTTAAATGAAAGAGCCGCTAAAATCGTTGATGCTTTGTAAGTTTAGCTTTGTCTTAGATACTAAAGTATGTTTTTATTTTATTTTTCTTCTTCTTTTTTTAGTTAATTAGCGTTTTAATTTCATTGAAATTCAATATACATAAGTCTAGCACTTAAGAGTTTGATTATTTTGGGTTGAATTATTTTTAAATGTTTAATTTTTGTGCTTAATTAAATTGTCCGTTTTGTTTAGGGGCTTGAATAATTCTCTATGTTTTGTTAATCGTTTTTATTTTGTGTGTATTGTTATGTGTAAACGTGTTCGTTGATTATTATATGAGTATTGCATATGCATTTTATTTAGTTCACAGGTTAGCTTTATTGATTGAGCACAAACAAAGCAATATTGAATATATTTATAAATTGAAGTCTAAGTAATTCGAACGAATCAGTTGTCTTTTGAGTATACATAATTATAATTTACACATAGAGATCTTCTCGAGAATAATCAAATACAAAGCAATTAAAAATTAGTTGCTGGGATTCTCATTTTAAATATCTATTCTTTTATTTTAAAATATTCTTCCAAAACGCTTCCCCCATTCAAAGAAAACTATTGAAAAATATAAGAATAACATTCAAAATGATTCGATACGTATGCCTAAGTTTTGATTTTCTATATTCATTATAAATAATTTATGCTTAAATTTGAACTAGTTTATTTTTGTGTAAATTTTTTGTTTTTAAACTTTGAATTATGCATCCTTAACATTAGCTTATTTGTATTGAAAGCATTTCTCAATAGATCGCGTCAGAAATAGAAAAATATTCATCCTAAGCCCTCTGAAGGACTCTTTATGTGGTTTTACGTCTAAAATCGATTGGCATAAGTATTTTCCGAAGTTGCGAAAAGTCTAGAAAGATAAATGAAGCTTGGCCTTAGAGGCCATCTACACGTTCTATGCACTTTGTCAATTTTCTTTGGTTTTTGTATTTTTCTTTACATTTACTTGCATTCTACATGACTATATGACTTTAAAAAATTGCTTTGGTTTCCTTGAAGTTTTAAGGTGAAGCGTGTTGTACGTTTAAGTATCTGCAATTGTTTAATGTGGGATTTAAATTCCATGTATTTTGATATGAGTGGAAACTATCAAATTGGTATAAAGGATCCATGCCACTGGTTTATGAGGTACACAGGAGTATTTTGAATTAGGGTCAAATGATAAGAAAGGATGTGCTTGTCGGCCGAGAGCCGAGAGTGGATTCCTTTTGCTTGATTCGAGATTTCTACTTACTGTTTAGTAGAGTGCATATCGTATTTATATATTGCAAATAGTTATAATATCACGATACTGTAATTCGTCTACCTTTACACCAGATACATCTACGTTAATTGCTTTAAGCATATTTTGTTTGTGTTTGAATAGGCAATTTATAGTTTGCCGTATCCTTTACTATCAGGACAGCACGCAATTGTTTGCCTTTATTTAAATTGGTTTCTTAATATTGTGTAAAATATCACGTTTGCTTTTGACATCCAAACGATAAATTACATTTGTATAATTTTCTAATTACATTCGTGATTTTAATTGAAACTTTTCTAAAGTTGAGAAAAATAAAATTTCCAGAAACGAGTGTGCGTATGAGTTCGATTGTTAAAGTGATGGAAAACAGGAGAAAGAAGGTGTGAAAGAAAAGGAAATTTTTTGAAATTTATTTCGTTTTATGATTTACCTTTCAATAAATTCTACTACGCTACAAGGTATTCACATGATTCGGAGAATATTCGAAAAACACATTACATATAAGAAACACATATTTTTTCTAATGTAAAAAATATGGTCCCTAAAAGTGTTGCATGAAAGTACCATAATTGCAATCGTTACTAGAATATTTAATGTAAATTCAGCTAGTCTTTATTTAAGCCGCAATCTTTTGTAAAGAGAAGTAAATAGAATCGTTACTTAGTTGCAGCTAATGCTACATGCTACATTGGAGGCTAATTTTCACATTTTCCTCTTTTTTATTTGAGTATACAACCTACGAATTTTTCGGCACGCGTTGTGTGCGAATGAATAGCCGTTAAAAAAAGAAACTGACATTCATTTAAACAAAGAGAGTCATGATCCTCCAAGGACCTTTATGTTCAGCCGTATAGATATTGAAGTACAAAATAAAGGTAAGGCCTATTCATGTTAGATTTCTAGATCTACATTTCAACCAATGAAACATATGACTACTGATGTTTCTTCTACAATGTCCACACGACAATAGTAGAAAAGGACATTTGCTTGAATAATTAACTTTTTCTGAAGAACTAAATTCTACGAGGCGAACATTTTTATTTTTTTATTACTGAAACAGCATGACCACGATCCGTTTTAGCTCTTGCCTTGTGCTGGTTGCTTTATTTGTTGTTTGAATATCATCCTGAATTTACTTCCATCTGGATTTGGGCTGGACAATTTCGATCGTTACACTTTCGGCTGCAGGATTTTCGATGATATTTGTTATTACTAAAGTCGAATTGGAATCAGCACAATTATTATTTGCTGTTGGCTTAGTATCCATTGCGACAGCTAATGCGGAACGAGTTGATATTGCTGATGCATCGCTACTGCCACGGGAGCCGGGTCGTGATCCTGTTTGTAATAGAAATGACACATATGAATTTCAATTTCACATGCAACTATCGTTAAGATCAAACACAATCTATTTCTACATGAAATCCTAGAAAACGAGAACCAATGAAACGAATAGGCTAACGTGACGACAATTTTTCTTCTTGCCGAACAAAAACTACTACAAACTCAAAAAATGATTATACTAAACAGGAAAAGCGTATGCATGAACAGTAGATGAGTAAAGCGAGTAGCGCGTAATAGCTGGCGATTTTCTAGACTAGCCCTGAATTCAATCCTTGACGGATTTCATATTAATAATTGTGATAATTCTTTACGAAATTTCGTACTTCGAGCAGGAGCATCCGCACCAGTCGGTTAAGTTTGAGTCCCTTATATGCTACGTTCCCTCGAACTTTTCTAATGTTAACAATATCTTAGTGTAAATGGAACTACAGATCTCAGAATGGTCGACAGCCGCAGTCAGAACTTATTGTGTGTGTTATTCACAAATAATAATAATCTAATTTGAAGTACGCTTCCTTACGGAGGTATTTTGCTGGTACATTGGGACGCTCTTTGTGGCACCCACTCATTGAAGTCCAACCGAATAGAAACACGCAAATTAGACGCAAATTATTAGCGTCGAAATTGTCATTATATTGAATAGGGACTTGAGTTTTTTTTTTGGAAATTTATTAAATAAAAACTTGAGTTATTTCTTGGAAATTTATGGTAGTAAACCAGAAAAAAGGACGAAACGAGCCGCAAAAGAAAAATACTTGTATTTTAGTTACAAATCACCACTAGCAGCAAAAACATTGACATTGATATGTGTACGTAGACATTTTGCTTTGGCAATGCCATTTCATTTCTTCTACCAAAAGTCTGGTTCCAGATGCTACCCACATCAATGAACCCACTCAAACTCACAGAAAATAAAACAATAACAAGGAAAAAGGTTTGAAAAGTGAATGAATCAACGTTTAAGCCTTGCTACGGTGGTCACCGTCAATAGTTGCTTTCTATACATTTCGTTCACCATTCAGCTCAATAGGAAAATTTCCCCACCGTTGGACCCATTCGTTTCCCCAAGCATTAAAAGCTCGCAAATGATTGAAGTTTGGTGTGGTATTTACTTTTTGCTCGTACTTATGAGAGAAACGTCAAAATGGCCACCAAAGACGTGTGGCTCGTGACATAAATAGCGCGTTTTCTTCACCTGTTTCTACAAGCAGAATTGGGCCAGTCCTTCTTAGATGCAGCTCAGCACTTCATGGACGAAAAACTCCATGTGTTCCGTCGTCTACTCTGACTACACCCCAATTACCATCAAAGGGAGGTGCTACCTGGTTTATTATTACGTTCGGCCCGATCAGAGTAGTAGTTCAAAAACATTCTCCACTCCGGTGCTTCGTTGGAATTGTCCTAGTCGGGCATTGGGCACTCAGAACGAGTGCCAGCTGCTCGACATCAGTGCCAAAGGTCGACATCAGTGCAAAAACTTGAGAATGAATGGGTGATGTCAGCTATGCAGAAGGTGAAATAATCTCCGAAGTAGCAACCCAAAATCAAGGAGTATGATTGCGAGTGCATCATATAAGAATAATGTGTAGAAAACGAAACCCAGATACCAATGTACGTTTACGTGAAATTCGGTTGTGATTCCTTAATTGTGAAACAACATCGCTTAGACGTATGTAAATTTTTTTCAGTGAGTTTTAGAATATCATACTGTCTTCAATGTGAATATTGTTTGTCACGATTCCATTCGTTTCGGTAGTGCTCTCCAAAAAACGTTTCCAGGTTCAGGTTCATCACTTCACTAGTCGTGGTGAGCGATAATCTTTCAGTGAGAGTGGTAAGTAAGGATTATTTTGGGTTGCGTGGCGTGGATGACCGGTCATGTTTTTTGTTTATAGACTAGTCCTTATTTTGTCACGGAAGTTTTTCCGGCGAATCATGCACTCACTTGGCGAATTTAAAAGACTTGGCATCTTCAAATTCGCGTTGATCTCTTGCACGTTCGAGCTTATCGAGGAAACCTCTGCGGTAGGAAACATGTGCTAACTTTTTCAAATTATTAGAGATGAATAAGTGTCATCTGGAACCTGAAGATCTATTTAAGCTCCGAATTTATTACGAATATAACATAACCTAAACGTTGTTGTCAGTGAAATTGATTGAAATTTATTTTCATCAAATATATTTTCGGTTATAAGGTTCTTATTGATAGTGTTATTGGGCATTTAAACGGAGTTCTAAGTTTGCATAAATGTTGAATGGACCCAAATACATAAAAAATAATTGAGAGAAAATTTTCACACATAATATCGTGTGCGATTTCAGACAACTTTTAGGGACATCAGCGCTATCTTCAATTCGTTTCGCCGAGGTGAGAGGGTGAGTGAGGTTAATAGGCCAAAAAGTTCCAGACACTGACCAAGAGTTCCAGACCCTGACCAAGAGTTCCAGACCCTGACGAAGAGTTCCAGATGAAAACAAATAACCAGACGAACCAAGAAAAGCTCGTTCAGCCGGTTAAAATTTGGTAAGAGTGGACTCATTTAAAGTGTCACCAGGAACAGTGAAAGGAAGTTAAACGTGACACAGTTGAACGAGATAGGAGAGGACTCGAGTGACAGGATAGGCCGAGCATCCCGACCTCACTCTAATAAAACGACGATCCAACAAATTTGACAGAAGACGAAAAGTAACGCAAGAACTCTAGTAACAATATTTACAAGTCGGTAACCAAACGACCAGATATCTCAATCGATAAGGCACCGCGCGCCTGCGTCAATACATATGTACATATAGCGTTTAAACTTCGACAACAATTGCCAAATGTAACGGAATCCGGCCAAACTTATTGGAATGTTATTTGGATAGATAGATATCCTTTCATTTTTGTGCAAGCCAAACACATCCCCACAAACCTTCACATACAAACGCAAATCAAATCAAAGTCTACTTGTGCGTTTTCCATCTCTATCTGCGAGAAGTTGCTATAGAGTGTTAGTGCTACATAGATATGCTGTGCTTGTATCAAGAATGATAATGTAAGAAAGTAAGTAAGTATTTTTAAGGCTGATTCGATAGTCCTCTAAGTGGTTCGGGACAAATTAATTGGAAAATTGGAGCGCCTGGGGATCATAGAACTAGAGGCTCTCTTTGGCTTTGGCTAGGATAAATCAAATATTGCAACTCTCACGGGGAGCGAAGGACCAATAAATAAAACTTCAAATTTTTTTTATCATGTAACCATTTAAAGCAGAATGCGCTGTTTTGTCGGTCAAGGTGAATCCATTTTGGTCTAGTAGTCCCAGACGGTCAAATTTTGGATGCTTTTCTACTATGGCGTCTCCCTTTCGGGGGTCATTTCTAGCTCGTTTTGAGCAGAAAGTGTTAGCAAGCGTTATTTTTTAGCTGAACGGTGAGACTTAAAGTTGTCGATAGGCTTCCTCAGATGGGCAGCTACTTAGTCAGTAAGGCTATGATTGGGTAGTTTTAAAAGTTAAATGCACTAGTTAGTAGTCTGGCGCCTGAAATGCGCCACAAATGCAAATCCAATGCACTGCAAGAAGTGTTGCTTGAACTAATGACCTGATGAATAGCAGGCAGGCAGTTTAGTTTCTGAATTGGTGATAAATTAACAATTAATTCCATTTAAGTGTAGATTCTAAGCTTTGAATTGAGTTGAATTAAATATGGGTTGTGTAGAAAATATTTCCCCATGATTTTTCTAAAGAATTTTCAAAAACTGCAGAATCGTTTATGAACTTATTTGGGAAGTCCAGATGTACAACCATCTGAATGTATCTTAACTGGTGGGTAAGTTATTTATTTTACGGCCTACCTAGAAATTGTGTGCTCGCGAATGTGTGTCTAGCAGTGTGTCCTGTTTTCTTGGCAATCAAACTCCGCATGAACATTTAGTGTGGTAAACAGTTTACTTATATATATTTTATAGTTTTAGTTTTATATATCGCACAATATACTCCTTCATGCCCGAGCTGTAAGCTGGTTGCCCTTGTGGTTGTCTAATTTGACTTTCTATTCATTTAGTATTACAAAGTAATGTGAATGGTTCCAAGGAAAATTAACTTTCTAGTTTAAATTAGAAAATTAAAGATTTTTTCTGCGTTAACGTTAGGTACTATTACTACTAACTACGGTCCTAGCTGTAAGCGAAACTCTTTACCAGGATGTTCAAAGATTGTGGTTTATAGTAAAATGTTACTTCCTGCATAGGCTGCAACTTATATAGTTTGTATTCCTTTGACCGCCAAAAAGCCAAAACGAATTAAACACTGAAACTCACACTAACAATTTGCGTGATAAAATTTCAAAGACACACGTAATAAAGGACAGTTAGAAGATCTAATCAATTTTGCTACTATTCCACTAAGTGGCTACGAAGTAAATAACATTTACTCTAAGACAATTCTTTTACACACCTCTACCCTGAGATCTCTTTTAAGGATAGTATCTTATTGCCGTAAACATACATTTTGTATCTCGTTTGATTTTTCAGAACAAAAAGGACAATGGAAGACAATTGACTTTATAGATACGAAAGAAATTGTTTATTGAACTTGTTTTGATCTTGCAATAAGATACATATCCTTGACGCTTCATCACGAAGATCTCTGCAACAATTGATTAATTACACATTAAGCACACCTGTAACTGTTAGAATTTATTCGTTTTAACACTATTATTGTGATGCGTTTCAATTGATGCTGTGGCCGTCGAAGTAGTAGGAATATTATTGGTAGTGGTACTATCACTAGTTCTGACATGGTTGGTAGAGTATTCACTGAATCGTGAATCATTTGACTTGATAGTACCTTTGGATCGTGCAAGGCGTCGTTCACCTAGAATATGTTCTTTGTTTTCAACCATGTTAACTTTCTCCGTTGCAAGCATTATGATGTATGTCGTTCATCATTTTATCAAAGCTTTTGTAATGTATAGTATGTGAATATGTGAGCGATGGGAGTCAAGACCTAGCGAATATCATCCTTTCACATTTTGGACTTATAAGGAAATCTACATAAAATTCATCCTGTCTAGCGAAATTTCATACGAATTAGGCGATTTTCGCGGTTGGTTTTGAGTCCCATCTCTCGATCAAATATGCATGGTTAGCCAAAGAAGCACACCGATGCAAGCCACACAAAGGGACAAGCAAATCATATTGAAAAATGATGGAAAATTCAAAACAGATAGAGAAAAGTGGGATGGAATAAACAACGAAAACCAAAGAAAAGAAAATATGGAAGAAAAACCTAAAATGTGGACACATATTTGTTTTTGCAGCAGTAAAGTTTTCAAGTTTTCCTATTCTAATCAAATAAAATCTCATGTGGACATGGTCATTCATACGATTTTAGTAGTGTCTTAATTATTATTATTTTTCAATCAAATCAATTGTACATTCTTGCAAAGCATGCAAACTTTGTAAGTTTTTCCATTGGATGCTTACATATCCATTGCTCATGAGAATGTTACTGAATTTTCCACGGATTTTTACGGGACATACGATTTATGTAGTTTGGAAGTGGAAGTATTAAATCAAGAACGTCACTTCATCTATAAGAAAATTTATTTAGTTAAGATTTTTAATTTGTTGAATAAACACAAATCATTTATTTCTAATCTACAAATTAAGACAAGACTAATAAAGAAGAGTAGCACAGCTAAATAGATGGGCATGAGTAATATAGAAAGCTAATCTAGAAAAATGAGAATATTTTTTTCAAAAATTGACTTTCGGAATCTCAAAACTATGAGCTTACACATATTTTTTTCTCATTAATTTCATGATTTGCACTTCTCAAATGGGATAGAAATAATCTGGGAGTGGAAGACGAATCTGAGATATGAATCCTCTATAACAGAAAGTAGGCTACAGGCAGCACACCGTTTACTCCTGATATAATCCCTAAATGCTCACGATCTGTCCTTTTTCCGTACTTATTTCAGTATGTAGAATGGAATTACAAGGAAAATTTTCGAGGTATCGCGGTATCATTGAACTTGATTAAAATTCTGAAAATTCGACGGGTAATGCGAATACGAAATTAATAAAAACAAAACTTTATACTTGCTGGTAAGGATCTTCGTAGGGATCTTTATCAGCTAAATAACCTTTGCTTGATTACTACGTTTTAAGCACCTGAAAAAATTAAAAACAAAACACAGAGAAATATTCAGACCAAAATCAAAGCAGAAAACATTTCCACGAATATAAAAAGTTTCCATAGTTCGAGAAAAAAAACGGAATTAGTGATAGTGGAAAAGCTTACTGAATTTTGGATTTTAATATTTTTAAGCGTTAAACCCGCAAAAATCAGGAAATATTCAATTGTATACTACCAGATCAAAAGCAGACAGCTGACGCTGAAGACGAAGCAAAGAGGCTTTAGCGATAACATTAGTTTATAGGGTTCTGTCTCAGCAATAACCTAAGTCTAAAAAGGCATTGGATAGTGCTTGAATCTTCGAATACATATAGAAAACCGAAAAAATTAGGTCTTCGGAAATTACTGAAAGAAAAGCGTGAATAGATTAAAAAAACATAAACATTGTATGAAATGGATATTGGTCTGTTATTATCCTTTTCTTTCCTATTATCTCGTATTATTAGCTGCAGTTCTGGATGTTATATACTTTTTCTTCATTTAAAATATCCGTTACTTAAAAAAATAATGCAAAAGATGAAACAGGATATAAGGATTTGGAGATTTATATCCTGCTATGCGAGATTCTCTCCATTAACCGGACTGTACAAATGTCTGCAGATCATTTTTCAGCCTTGTATCATATGACCACGGAACTGGAAGCTGTAGATTCGTTTATCCACGGAGATAAAGAGTTGTGGTCCTAAAATTTTGAAAACATATTAAAATTGACGAAGAACTACCAGGTCTCACCGTCTCATGTGAAGCGCCAGGTCTTCACGATGACACCTAGCGCTGCGATGAGTCTCCATGATGGATGAAGCACCCAAAACACTCTTTCTGTCCATGATAATCCTGTCCAAGATGATTGCATCAACCTCACAAAGCCAAGGTGTATGGTGCCGTTATCATAAATTCCAGTGTTGCTCCAAAGACACTGGGTAATGATGCCTAAGAAAATGCTGGGAGTGGGGGTGACAGCGTTGAGTATCCACAAAGATCATCACGAGACAACTTTATCAAACTTGACCGAGAAAATATTCTTGGGCAGAAATCAAAAGCAGTGACCAACGTAAAACAACAGTGCGGCCTTGAAAACTTCGCAGAACCCCTCCGACGTTATCAAAAACGTGAGTTAAGACAGTAAAAACGTAATCAGCGAGCTCAAGCACCTAGTTAAAAATATTCCACATTCTCGTTAAAGCTATTTGAGGTCAAGGAACGTGCTTAAAGGATCAATTACGTTGCAGCCAAGATCGAAAACTTCCTTCCCTGTGAAAACATCGAAACAATATAGTCTCGCAATCTAGTACTGAGTCAGTCAGCAGAAGAGAACAATACGATCCGAGCCTATAATCTCCAGCGAGAGGGTGAAGAACGAAGCTTACTTCCACTTTGTACATTCCAAGGCTAAAAAACAGCAAAGGTGTTTGTGTAAACGTGGATGAAATCACATACCGAATATGGCACAGCACCGTTGCTAGGATGTAAACGTTAGAAGGGAACAGACGGGAAAGGACGGATTTTCGTTTGGAGAAAGAAAAAACTATCTATAAAGTATAGAAAAGCTATCAAGCCTTCAGTATAAGAGTATGAAGCTGTAGACCTGAAACCAAAGATCAATGAATATGAGTCATGAACAGCTTGAGGGTCCTCTACTTATATGACCAACTGATGGGAAGACTTATGATGACATTTCTGAAGAAATAAAGAGGAATGTCAAGCCTGATAAAAGAGAAGCAATTCATTGGAATCCAAGGAACAGAATACGCAATCAAGAGCATGTTCGAAAGTGCTGTAAACGGCGTGCTTGAGCCGAGAGCAGTATTCTCTAGATTATGAGTGGATTATGGGCTGAAATAAAAAACGGCATAGAAAACACCCTTTCATTATGCTAACGCTTTCAGCGCAAGTTGCCGCAATTAACAATTTCGCAGAGAAATATTCAGGTAATCTTTTTGCTAAGCAGAAACACCAATTCCTGGTGTATAGCACATGACCTCTACTGGAGCATCAATAATATGAATGTCTCTGGATATGGTTAAAAATGGTAAAAAAAAACCCACCAACGGCCATGAAATGACACATTTGTATACTGGGTATCCTGCAGAGGATACTGAAATGTGAAGCGCATGTCGTAGCAAAACTTAGAGTGGGGTTTCGATCACTCTTCAGTAAGGCAAAACGTCCTGACGACTGATGAGTCAAATTCTCGTGTACAGTCATACAGATCAGCTAGAAAACTACTTCGAAAGTAGACCGGTAAGTCAAAGCACGTTCCCGATACGGCTATATTGTTGTCAAAAACTTAAATCCACAAAGATTGGTTTAAGCTAGTTGAATAGAAACTCGTAACCAAGCGGGCACCTTGTGTGAGGCCAAAATAGGATTTATTATTCCAAATAATTGTTTTTGCCTTCTGTTCGTTTGAATACTTGGGCCGAAAAAAAATTCTATTTATTCCTTACTCAGTGCTAAAAAGCTTAGCGAAGTCGTACATATCACTCGAATGACAAAGTCACAGGACCTAACGAAATCCGATGAGAAGGGTTGTTATTAGTTTACCATACCTATATCTGTTCTGAAATTCCGTTTGACACACCACTTCTGCTTAAGGAAGGATATTTTCCTGAGGTGCTGGAATAGAGCGCGGCTTGTGCTGATCCATATGACCCAAAAGAGATCCATTCAATCCACTTAAGCCAGTTCAGGTTGAGGGGTGGATACTCTAACGTCACAATAACAAAAGCGATGGACTGGTCACGGGATTATGAAGGTTGAAGGTGTTTTGCTGGTACTACTCAATTACGTCCCAGTAGAATGTTTCGGGATGTCAAAGTATCTGATGGATATACTGAAGGAGTAATTGAGATGACAGAAGCTCGCATATGATGCATGCGGGGGGGGGGGTTAGGTGTGAGTGGCAAAGAGTCCAAGAATGACATCAAGGATGACAGCAAGGACATCAAGGACGCTGCAAGGATAAATTTTTGGCCCAAGCCTTTGGAAAACGTCGTATAAAGAGTTTTAACGGCTCCAGCTTTCGAATGGAAGTCACAAATAACGGCTGCCGCAGCTCATGCGACAGGTAGTTCATGTTTCGATTAAACATGTCCCAGTTAATAGAGAGATTACTTTAAAATTGGGAACCATTTTGAGACCGCCACAAAATGGCGCAAATTAGAATTTACGGTGGCATAAGTGAATAATATCGATAGGAACTACTTTAAAAGGCATAGTGAAAGTTTAAATGTAATTTTATTGAACACTTAGGGAATATAATCTATTGAATTCGTAAATTTTCGTTTTTTTTTGGATTGCATCTAATCATACAAGATTTTTCGGTGAATTAATCCGCTCCTTTAATTAGTGACTTGCAATGAATTTGCATTGAATTATGCAAATTATGCAAATGCAAATCATTGAAGCACGAGGATATATTTAGGATTTACTGGAATATTTCGAACTAAATGTTGAAAAGGAGGGAGGACTCTTATCAGAAGACCCTTCTGTTCAAATTATTATTATTCATACAAAATCATATTAACTTAATTAATAATTTAAATAAATTTCATAATTAATAAATAAAATTTATTTTCAAAAGACATCTGAAGAATATTTACTAACTACGAATATCTAATTTTATACATAAAATGAATTCGAATAGATGCGGCTGAATTTACACATAATTAATCGGCAATTAATCTTTCTAACCTCTAAACACCAACAAGACAATGATTAGTATCCTGGCATATGTTTGGTTATATTTTAAATACCTTTAATTCGTTACCAGCTAACTAATACATGTACAAAATCACGACAAAAACTTTCGTTCAAATTAAGCGAAATAAAGCCGCCATTCTGAAAATGCATTCAGCTGAAAGCACTTTTCTGCTGCATAATGGAGAGAAAAATCATTTCGAGGTATACAGAAGACAAAAATGAAAATGACGGACAAACGGCTGATACGTTTGAATGTCAGACGATCATCAAACGAATGAAGTTGAAAAATAATTAAAATGAATGGAATTTATGATTGAGTATAAAACTTAAAAATAAAAACAAAACAGAAAAGTAGAGGAGAAAAAAAAAACAACTCAGATTTGAAGCATAGAGAAAGGAGTGACTTTAAACGTGCTTGGGGATAAATGAAATGTTTAAAAAAAAGTCTGAAGAGAAATATATTCAAATCATATGCACGTCAATCCTCCCCATTCGACGGGGATGGACACGTGTGTTGGAATATTATCCTCTGTTCAGAGGTCATTTGAAATACAGGCGAAAATATAATGATAATGTTGTTTATACAAACCTGCCTTACCTAACGACGGGTTCGGCGAATGCGGTCGCAACGATGCCATACTAGGCTGGCGTGATGGTGCTCTCACCGACATCCTGGAACCACGTCGCTCCTGACCGTGCATCAGCTTGTTGTCACGCAATAGTGAAACGTTCATCAGACGCGGATTCGGTGTATTGAATATTGTCCGGTTCTCACGCCATCTTGCACTGTAACAAATAGAAGAAAATCAGCATTTTTTCACTCGCAATTAATTTAAATTAAATTTAAAATCCAATACAATTAAGAGTTTCCTGGTGGTAGTTTACTATTACTTTGAATGAAATACTTTAGTAACCTTTCCATTTCGTGGTTTACGTATTTGACACTGCCCATTCATCAGGTGGCTTAAAGTTGAATTATGATTATTCATTCTGATCCCGATTCTGATCCTCAGATTCTGAGGGTCAGAATATGAGTTATTTTGATACGGCGTCATTTAAAATGCCTAGCAAAGGTAGCAAAACAAAAAATGGGCGGGAAGTGACGAGCTTTCCAAGGAGCCTAGATGAAGTACTAATGCAATGTGCCATATCCTTGAGGTGTCATGACACCCTATTATAAAAATCGAAGACCTGCTTGAACAGCCTGAATAGGCCTGTCGCTGCTCAAGATTGCAACACTTAGTTGTTAGGATTGTATCCTTCCCAATCTGTTACTACTGCCATCCAGGTCCAGAAAATCGCTTAGTGTCGAGTGCAGAGCCTTGGCTGAAGGATTCGGTAGCGACATTCTATGATGTAAACTTAGCACCAGCGAAAGGCATTTTTCCTAACCAGCCTAAGGATTTCGGAGGACGCTGCTACGAGGACGGACGGTATTATTTTCATGGGTAGCGACTTAAACACTTCCGCTGTTGGATGTGCACGCCTGGAACAGTTTCCGGGAAAAGGAAAACCTTCGGCTTTGCAAATATTGAAACAAAGGAACTACAACAGGAATTGTTATGGTTAATTCTGGTAATACACCTCCTCTGTGCTGTTTGGTTGTGTAGCAACTTGAACAAACTGGCAGGCTACACACGAGGGATCGTCACTATGTTTCCCACTCGCAACATGACCAATATCGAATCGTGAGAAAAACTAGGAGGATTAATGTATCAGGTTGCGAGCAGAGCTCAATATTCCAGTTTTACTGGGAGATTGGTAAGGAAGTGGAATATACAAAGTGAAAGACAGAACGGAATTAACTGTGACTATAAATACATATTGTGACGTGTTCAGGTTACGCGTACTGTAGTCGGCGTAAACAAAAAGTCGTAAACATGTTTACAACTACCAACACATCGATTGTTCTCGAATGCGTAAACACGTCCCGCACATTAAGTACAACAGATCCCGGTGCAAGCGACTCAACGCGTACACGCGAGAACAATCCGCATGGAAGGTTCTGGGATGGTTGGTAGTTGTATAAAAGCAACTACGGCGAGTGACGAAAGCCAGTTGTGAATGAAAACGTGACAGTGACCGACAGTGCGAGCAAGAAAAGTGCGGTGAAATAATTAGAATTGAAAAGTGTTGGAAAAGTTTCATTAAGTTTAAAGTTCAATTGCGTTAAATAAGTGCTTAATTAATTAATTTAAAAGTGGATTCATTAAAGTGATTTTAATAAAATAATTGAAAATCGTAGACTAAACTTAGAATAAAACTTTTATAATTAATTTTAAATTATTCGCGAGTGTTTAATTTTCACTATTGGCAATATTTGCGAATAGCAAACAGGTCGCGCACCTGCCAAAGCGCAACAATATGATTGTAGATCCTTCATACCTAACTGCATACACCAGTTCATCGGGATTGCATTGTATTAAGGCTCGAGTGAAATCATGTACCAGTAAAGAGAATTTCATAAGCTTCGGTAAGCTTCTTTCAGAAGCTAGATAGCGTGTATCCGAGTTAAGGCAAAGATTAGGTCAGCTGTATGCTGAAATTGACTTCATGTATTTGTCGATCGCTGTAAGGCCTCGACTTGTCAAGATCTCTTAGAAGACGTGAACAGAAATCCGCGCAACAAAAGCTACAAGCTCCTCATGGCGAGCCTTGTCCTTACTTGAATGATATGGATGAGATTGTGTACACTCTTTTGCCTTCCAAAATTTGGGAAAAGACTGTTCTTTAGTTATTCCCTGAAAAAGTAAAGCAACGTCAAATTGCCCGTACACAAATCGGAAGAAGAAAGTTTTGACAACGAAGGAAAGGAGAACATCCATCCAACATTTGCCTTGATTAGCTTCCTTCTCCACCATTAAGTGATTTTCCTGGAGAGTTGGAAAGAATGGAGCCTTCCACTAATTCAAAATAAAAAAGGGAACTCGGATTCTCCGTCTGCATACCGTTCGTTTTGTGTAACAATTGCTGTTGTGCCATGGCTTTTTACGTTTACGTGCTGATGAAACTTTCAAGGAATCACTGATAAAACTCACGCCACTGGAAACTGAGTATTCCACCATCATGAAATATGAGTGTAACCCAACGTCTTTGGGAAGACGGACAATCTACTATAAGTATAGCCTTGTTTGTAACATTCTAATTCAAGATGACAACAAAGTTGTTTCTCGATATCTATCACTATGATATATGTTTCATGCATGTCCGAGGTAAATACGGTACGTCCTTTTCTTAGCTAGAAAGCAAGACTGATTGTCATTGCATATTTTTTTTTGAGGATGCGAAACCACCTTACTTTAGCACATGGATGGGTGTCGGGAAACATCGAAAAACTTCCAAGTTTAAGGTAATGTTAAGCTAACTGAGCCTTTTTCAAAACTGAAAAGCGAATAAAAGGACTGCAGCTTGTTGTATAACATTTCGAAGGAGATTCTGCAAACGATGATGGATGATTAGCCACAATACATGGCTCCATTCTTGACACAGATCTGTGAAATGGCTTCCATGAAGGACTGTTGAGATATGAATTGATAGTGCTAGATCAGCTATATTTATGACGTTTCGATGCTTTCCGATGAATATCCATTTGATCAAATGAAACTTCGTGTTGTGATTGATAATACATCGAGTCAGAAGATGAATATTCCTTCAATGATTAAAAGGGACTCTAGAGAGAACGAAGTTTGTCATCTTCACAAGGCATATAATCTATAGATTTAGACCATGCCAAAAGAAGGTAGTCGAAACTAGAACTTAAGAATCTGGGCTTTCTGAGTAGCTTGAAACAAAGTACCTTCAAGGAACTAGCCAAATAGACTGTAGCGGGCAAACCTCTCACGTTCAATTTATGAGGGCCGAACTCAAAGAGGTGGCGATTCATGACAGACGATTCAGACATAGGATTGATGCTCTCAGCAAGCAATTGCCCAATAAATGAGTATCACAAGAGCAAAGCATGCATCTGAAGACCGTTTTGGCATGCTGAACATTGTTCCATTTGCCGGTTTTGGTTATTGCAGAAGTGATACTCATTGCTCTCCTTACTACCGAGCGCGCAAAAACTCTTCGAACGGCGGAATGACAGCAACAGGCAAGCTTTCGCGATGATATACTACGACAGGTAGCATGTACTTATCATGTGACCAGTTTTCCCAAAGTGAATACAAATTACAGACAAAGGGCGGTACAACTTATAAAAATTTCAGTTCCTGGCTTAAAGCTTTGTAAGACCGATGTCCACCTGGCTCAATTGGTTTTTGGAGTCACTTGGCAAACATCGATTCCCTTTTTTTTTGAGGAGGAAATATGATTCCTTTTATACACTCTATTCATAAAAAAGATAGAATATGTAATATGGTGAGGTCTTTGAAGTCACCTGACATCAAATTTCTTTTTCCCCGTTATTTAATTGGAGAGATGCTCTCTCTCCGTTTGATGAAGAAACTCTGAAGGATATTTTGTTGGCACTCGATGGCACCGGTAGTTGCTGGCCTCTCTTACAGAATTTTGCCTGCCCTGTGCAGAAAGAAATTCGTCGCGCAGGAAGAAAGATCTCAGTAGTGTATGAATTTAATACATGTGCGATGAAGTTGAGACGAGAATGACGTTGAGTTTGATATGATATATGATTATACAAATATCCTTAAGGTGAAGTGTGTTACTGGTGAACCTATTGAAGTTGGATCGCGACGGGTCCGCGAAGATTCGAAATAAATAGGTAACATCTAAGCCACAGCATCTAAAAGTTCGCTAAAGTGGCAAATCATACCGAAAAATGAATCGCTCGCGTAAAAGGAAGTAGGTATATATTTGACTAGAGTATTTAGATTATATCCATCTCATCTTCCTTTAAGGAACACTTCGAATTGTTTTGAAAAGGAAACTAAAATGTTTTTTTTTTGTTTTTCTAACAAGTTGCAAGCATTTGATTGATTTAATGCAAGCTAACAAGTTGCAAGCATTTGATTGATTTAATGATTTATTTATCATCATTTAATCATTTCACTTTTTTTTATTTTATTCTACTCATTTTTAACAATAAACTCTCTCTTTTAAGGTTTTCGTCGTGAAGATTTCCAAAAAATATTACCCCATATTTGCTTCGTGGGTCTCGAGGACGCGTTTCGGCTGCAAGGCCCGGCGGACCCAAGCTACCCAGAGTTAATTTTGGCCTGCGGCAACACCAAAACGAACTTCAATATAATAAATGCTCATATCGCTGAGTAATACTACGTGAAATATTCTAACCTGAATGAACAGCAACTTGGCCCTAGGACAATGGCCCTTCTTAGTTGGCTTACAATGACTCATAAGAACCGAACTGGCGAAGGATACACGCGCGAAGGCGTGGGAATTTTTAGAAATTACTGAAGAACGACAAAATCGATTTTTTCATTGTAATAAACGAAAGGAGTTTTTAGTGAGTAATGGCCTCAGTGATTCAGTGCGAGTTAAGATGCTGAAGATTCGCAAGTTTCTTTTTATATTCTCGTTTGTTTTGCTGAAACATACAAGAAAAGTAAGTCATTAAACCTAAGTAAATAATAAATACTTTCAGAAAGAGTAGCCGCATACGCAAGAAAATGTAGTTGTTTGTTTCAAAAAGGAAAATCTATATGATCTTTGAAGATCACTTAAAGAGAACATTCTTTCTTAGTTTCCATTATGGTCACTAACTGAACGAACTCCAAAGCACAGTTTTAATAAGATTTGGCAGCACTTTGACAGATTTGGAAAATTTTCTGTGCAGATAAAAATGGGGGATTCCCACCGCGGCAAATGTATGTATATATGAATGAATTCAAACAGTACAGAAGATCTATTCTTATCCACAACAGTTTTTGAAGCGTAAAACATTATTTTGCACTTTATGTTGCAATGGTACCTAAATCGGAAGAAATCGGTGTTACGAAACAGAAAAGGACAATCATCCTTAACATACGGGACCCGTCAATTTGACGGCTTTAAGTTTATAAATTCGTAAGCTTTCCTGAGGATTCCAAATTCTTTGAAATTTTCGTGTGGTATACTTATCTCTACGAAACCTTTTTAACTGAGGAGTTGGCTAATTGCATAAACAATGCATATGTATTTGCTTTGTTCGTTAAAATCATTCCTCTCAAAGTAGGTATAAGGTTCAAAACGATCAAAACGATCCTGGCTCAAATGGCTGGCTGGCTATGTTGGTGCGCATATAACATGCCTCAACCGTCGACAGCCGAATTTAGGCTGCGGTATGCTTTGTTGACGTGTATAACGCGAGCATCGATCTCCCAAGAAACCTCCTAGATACGAGACTATCTCCAGATCGTTTCCATCCAGATCCAGTGGTGAAAACATTTTTCGCAAACAGTGTACAAAATCTTAAGATATTGTAAACAGTTTTCGGTTACTGTTAGAATTTACAATGGAGTGATTGATTTGAGGCAAAGTATTTGTGCATTTGTACCGATCATCCTTTTTTAGTAACCATGGGTAAAAACAGGAGATATAATAAGAAATCACCCAAAGTTACCAAAATTTACAAAGATTGTTTAAGAGATTCCGAAGTCGGAGTCGAGTTCGAAGTGTCAATCACTTGTCAATTCCGGAGCGGAAGTTTACTAGTGGTCCAAGCCACGTGTGCATAACTTGCCGAACAGAGCTAGTCCCACAGTAGCCACTAATTTAGCGGACTTTCGCGAGGCCGAACAGTTGACGCGTTGCTCCGATTCCTACGTCCAATACTGAGGTACGTTCGAAAAAGTTCAACTACAACGGTTACAATAAATATTTTGAATACTCTGAAAACTGAAACAATGGAAGGATCGATAGGATAGGATTGTGAAGAGGAAAACTTCTTCAAAGTGCGTCGTAACCAGACATAGGTGCGAATTATTTCTGGTTCTGACAGCGATGGTGAAACGACAACTATACTGAGCACATTCCAAAATGCAATGGAAGAAATTGAAATTGCTGCTGACGGGGATAGGGGATATAGCTAAAAGCAGGAAAATGTAGGGAAAGCACGCCCATTCATATGATTTTCAGAGATATCGCACAGCGTACTGGCTACGATAAAAGAAATATTATGTCGGGTTGTGTAGTTTGTGCTTTGAATTGATAATTGACGCTCATATTGTGAAAAATATAAAAGGCTGTATTCAAAACTGAGACACATCGACCTTTGAAAAACACTGGCTACTAACAACTGCTGAAAAATGTAGTTTTCTTGGAATTTTTGGGCACGTTTGAAGCAAGAGCATTGAAGACGTCTTATCTAAGGTCGGAAATATGGAAACTCCTTTCTTCCGAGCGGCAGTGCGTTGAGAAAGTTTAACAGAATTTCGAGATATAAGCGCTTTGACATAAAAGGCCTACAATCCGAATGATTTCTACCAGATAAGCTTGTGCTTCTCTACGAAAAATGAAATAGATTTATAAGTAACAGCTTGGCCTGTTATAAGCCACGCCAAGATATCTCAGTCGAGGAACAATTATTTTCAATGAAAGCGCGTTTTAGGTTTTGACAATGTCTGCCGAAAATATAAAGAAAGGAATGGCAAGATTATGTTGTTCTCCTCAAATTTATATAAATCAAAATTATTTTGTATTGGAACGAAAAAATCTAGAATTGGGTTCATATTTTGTTTAGCCAAGGAATTTACCGGAAAAAACAAGGAGAACATTTTTCAAAATATTTTGAGCGTAGCACACGTCAGCATGTCATAATTTCAAATAATGCTCAAAAGTGTTATGACCGATAAACGAAACGAAATTTTCAGGTAAGGTACGTCCAAATTGGTCAAATCTATGCCAAATCGAGTGATGGGGGTCTTCTAAGGAAAGAGATATCGAACGCGTTATTAAGCCTTTATTTTATCTCAAAAAAATTACTTATTCTGTTTCTGGATACTTATTCTGTTTATTCATTGATTTTTGCTTTTGTTATGCCTAATTGATTGTTTGTAGATATACAATATTTATAAAATTATGTATAGAGAAGCTATTTAAGGAATGGTATAAAAATTGTCAGTACAACATTCGAAACTCGCAGTTTGCCTTACCATGAAGTTTTAATGTGTTTATTGATTTTCTTTGCGTACGAATAATTTTTCTCCCAAGTGTATGTCAAGTAACACGCATTTATTTAAAAAAATTCTAATCGATCTTTAGACATACACTGGACATGTTCGCAAAAACTGCATGTTCCTGGACGAAACAATACATTGTGCAAACATTGTATTGAGTGCATGAGAAAATCAAAAACGTCACGAACGGTAATTTTATCCAGTTCGTGCATTAGAGCGCTCCGCAGGGCTTTCTCTGAATATGTTGCAGGACGAAAAAAAAGGGAGGAAAAAAAGAAAGTGCATCATATCAGCGAACAAGTATCTATTTGGGTCAAATTCGCACGATATCACAATGTTTTGATCTTTATTAACGTGATGACAAGGTATAAGTGCTAGGCTCTGACAATATCCATATTTTATCCATTGCATTTTAATTGTATCATGCACATGTGAACGTAAATCATGCAAAAGGATTGTTTGTTCATGCAAATATTATAAATACTGTCACAACAGCTAATTATGCATTTATGAGTGATTTATAATTGATGATTAAGCATTGGATTGGTGAAATGAAATCGTTGTGTGTGCAGGTTAATGCAAATAACGCTAGGATGTATGATTCCTTCATATTTAATAAACGATATCTGCTGCACGCTATTGACATAAATTAATTACAGTATAATAACAAGGATCTAAAAAAATAGGAATAAACGCTTTTCAAATTGAACGCAGTTGATGCAAGCAGGTCCTGACAACTCACGTTTCCATTTGCTTATGGCGAACGTCTTTAGTCTTTTCAAAATTCCCAACGAAACAGCTTTAGAGCTTACTCCATTTATTTGCCGCCAGAACAATTTTATCATTTCTCTCGGGCTCAAATTTGATGCATTTCGAGATAATTTTTTTTTTTCGTTTTAAACAGAATGCGTAATATCCTCCAATATTTAATTATCATCATCACGCATTGAGTATGTGACGTGAAAGCTTTTATCTGGAACGAAGATTTATTGCAGGCTCATAAAGGAGTGTTGAAGCTGATGACAGTAAGAGAAATATAACACGCATGGATGCAAAGTAAATTTAAACGTTAAGTTGATGTTGATAATTTAAAATTGCAATAAAAACTACAATATTTCAAAATGCTTCTGAAAATAGGGAAGTCCGATCATGCTCATTGAGCTACATGCATCTGTTGAAGGGTTCAACAAGATTCTAAGGCTATTGTTCAGCAAACACTCAAGGAAGTGTAATCTAAGACGGATTGTCGATACTGCCAGATAAGGGAGAGTAATTTGCGCTGTGAAACGTTTTTGATTTTACACAAATGTCAACGTAAAAAATATTCATCGTTCATAAACCGAAGTTTATGAAGAAATACACAATGCTGTTCAAAAAGTCTCTTAATGGTGTAGAGAATTAATAAAAGAGTAGGTCGCATGAAAGTTCACAATGAAGACCGGAACCGGAAGGCTATCAGTTTCAGCCGGGTTTGACAACAGAGGGAGAGCACACTGCATGCATCTTAAAGGGTCACTATGAGCAACTTTGCTGTTTGGGTTCTTGGTATTACCAGCACTACAATTTACAAGATTTTGACCAAAAAAATGGGCTACCGCAAAGCTAGGGGTCAGCCACAAATGCCGACCTTAAAAATCCAATGCGGGCCTAATGTGCCCACCCCAACAATGTGCAGAAATAATTGTTTGACCTTTTTTTTATGGCCGACGTAACATGTGCGTACGCTTTCGGCCACGATGTACATTTCGTTAAATTTCACTTCCGAAACAAATATTGAAATAAATTTCGAATAAAGTCACGCAACTTTTTCCAAAGCCAGAGAAGGTTAAACAAACTCCGTCTGCTGGCAAAGTCGTGGGAATTGTCTTCTAAGTATCGCAAGATCTGTTTTGACCAACGTTATGCGTCCTGGACGAACAATAAAGTCTGATAAATATTAAGATCACATTAAGCAAAGTCAGACAAGCGAATTAAAACTGCCGGAGAGGAAGACTGTTAAAAGGCATAGAGTAGCTAAAATGAGCACGATCATATCAAACAAACACCGAATGTAAGGGTGTGCGACCAAAATGAGTGAAGCTCTGTTGGTATGGGTAAATTTTCTCTCATTTTTGCCTAAAACTAGAATACACTTTTCATAGATTTTCCGTGAAAGCGTAATACAAATAAAAATCGACTTACTTTTTTCTATCTCTGTCTAGAAGAAGGCGACCGAGAGTGTGAGCGCTAGGTATACAACTTACGCTATGCTAAAGGTGTAAAGCTACTTGAATAGAATGCTCGTCTTTACGTCATACGTAGAAACTGCTGAGAGGCTTCGGCTCGATTTTCACGAGCGAACTGTGACACCATAACAAGGATGTGTTATTGTAACTTTTGGAGCAAGCATACATGGAAAACAGAGGTATTTCGGCAAGAAAAATGTTATTTCATATTTTCATTTTCAGGACAATGCAGCGACACGTGATTGTAAGAACGTCTACTCTTTCCTATAAAAAATGAGGGATGTACTATTGGGGCCTACAATTTGTACCTTTCTCGTTAACCACTTCAAAATCATTTGGCAAATCACACTCACAAAAGTGTGTCAGACTCCGGCAAAATCACATTTAAGAGGGTTTTGTATTTTGACTCCTTAATCGATATTTTTTTCATTTCCGCGTCAACGGCTTTTCAATTATTAACTCGCTAAATTTAAATCGAGAAATATTCACGTTGAATGCATCTGCATTAGCATTTTATCCACCGATTGCATGTAGGCTTCCATTAACCGGTCGAATCGGCTCCAACAATTTATGTCTTTCGTAGCAGACATGCAAAACTACCTCCTTAACCTGGTTCCGAACAGGCTGCTTCCTCCGATCCAGGTCAAAGATCCATGCAAATAACTACGGAACGAAAAGCCTGCACCAACTTTCATCCGCTGGATACTGGTATCAAATGGTCAAGCGAAGTGAAATTGAGCCCATCCATTAGTCAGGCGCATGGTTTCCTCCGATAATCTGCAGTAGAATTAATAAAACTGTCTGCGGTTACTTCCACGGTCATCTTAGCCATCGTCATCGTCATCTTAACGCCTTTTCATTGGAACATACTCAACGAGTAACTGCCTGATAAGATGCATCCATCCAAAGTACAAGTTTGTTCCAACACTGGTAAAATTGATAGATTAGATTTAGAACTCATGCCGACAGACTTGTTCATGGCTAAGCCGCGTAATAAATTTATTTGCCTTCTAATCGTACGAAAATTCCAGCCAGGAACATGCTTGCGATTAGTCTATTATTTGGAGGAGTTGTAGCGCTACAGGCGACTTTATGTGGATTAGGGTGGTATCAGTTGGAAGCGGTTACGGCTGGATACAATGATTTGGACTTATCGGGGATGCAAAGTTAAGTAGCAAATGGTATTGAGTTTAATTAACAATCAACATCTATAAAATTCACACGAGACTGCGTCTCTATTAACTATTAATACAACAATTGACTCGTTTCCATGCGGGAGATATGTGCTAAAAGCTGCACACGCTTGCAAGATTGTTTTAACAGCAAATCGGCAGGCTTGAGAGACAAAAAATAATTTGCTCATCTCTGTCGAGGGAACAGTTCATTATCAGTGGTCAATAGTCCTGGAAAAGCTAAAGATCACATAAAAATCGGAGGATCAGCTTTTCATCCTTTTGCAATTCAAGGTACTAATACTAATCGTATTATTATGTCTTCCGGTTCTTTCCAAGCAATCTTCCCTGAATTCAGCGCAACTACACATCGAAAAATACTTCTTTTATCCAATTTCAGCATTTTAAGATTTAGTGAAAACAGTGATAACGATAAAAATTTTGAATGTCAGTCAAGGTTGTTGAGGTTGGCGGTTATGGGTGTAATCAGAGAGCTCAGCGAGTTCATTACGTAAATAATCATAAAGTTACCGAAAAAATTTGGCCGTTAAATTCAGAGGAGGTTACATGAAAGCTGGAGATCATTGTGGAAAGATAAAACAAATAAAAGATATGAATAATTAAACTGAAGAAAATGTGACGCGAAAACTGCGTTATGGACGTTGCTGACCGAAGTGACTAACATGTGCTGCCGTATCGTTGTTCACATGAGAAAAACAAATACGCTTATTAAATTGTACATATGATGGTGGAAAAACATCTTCTATTCTCCATTGTATGGTATGTTTTCTTTGGTCCATTTGTTTACACAAAAATGAGGTATCTCGCTCGATCTTACACCAAATGGCGAATCATCTCCGAGACAACCAAAGAAACTCAACCCTAAAGAGATTCAACGTCATTCAAACAGGAAAATTTATAGGTGAAAATTCCAGCCAGCTGCCATTATTTTTCGACATATCCTTAAAATCGGTTGTTAGGTCCAAATCTCTCATTTGGATTTAGATTTTTCAGTGGAAAAGTTTCTTTTGCCTATTTGGTGGTCGTTTCACCTGACTTTGTCGTTTTGATTATGTTTCCGTCTCAGGGGTCCAATTGTGGACCTATGTTTTATCCACTGCTATGAATTTTCTCAAAACTGCTGCGCTTTCTCCTTTACGGTGTCAAATTTGTAATTGAAATTGTTTTCTCATTGAAGTTTTTTTTGTATCTTCGCAATCGTTTAACCATCTTGCCAAGAGCTGGCCCATCCACAAACTCTCCTGCAAAATATTGCGCTCACCTATCGTTGACAGCCTAGTCTGGTTTCAGCTATCTTGGTTGCCTTCGATTTGACGGGTATTTTCCGAAATTTTTTCCGTGTAGGAAGGTAAAGGCTATTTAGTCCTATTTTAGAAAATAACTGGAGCGACAACTAAACACCTCCCCTGTCAATTAGAGAATATGTGATAGACCCATTTGGCACGTTTTTTTTTTAACATGTGCTTTTAATGATATAATGATTGTGGTGACCTAAAGTTACAGTGTCAAATTGTCCTGCGTGTTTTCTCGTTTTTGTCGTTGTATGCCTGTAGTTCACAAAAACGTCTTTTTACGTCTTACTATAGCGATTAACACGGCGTTATTTTTAGCTGAAAAATCAAAAACAAGGAATGGCATATCAGCTGGTGTTTGATTGTGGTGGAATATCAATTACTGATTGTTTCACAACTCTATGAGTCCTTTTAGATATTTTTAAACAAAAACTTAATATTCTCTTAATATTCTTGTTCACTTTTAGCAAGAAATCTCAATCCTCGAGGCCATTATAATTTGAAGAAATAGAAATAATAGTAAGGAAATCATTCACTTTTGACGGAATTTGGGGTCCTTTTATAATTCTCGGCACTTCTAGTCACATACATTCGGATGATTGGAGTTAGGATTTCGATGTCAAATTTTAAAAGACAGGCTCTCTGCCTTTTAGTGTTTTTGTGTCCAATTGTAGTCTGTTCTTATTTCTAAAATCTTCGCTTTGTCTTCTTCAAGACCAGGTTTTTTCACCGATCTCTCCTGGCTGCTTCCATTGGTATAGTTGGGGATTGCTTTCGATATCACGGAAATGAAATTATATTCGCTCCCGATTAATGAACCTTCCGATTGTATTCCGACGGCCTGATCGATGTTCATATGACGGGTTTTTTGAACACAATTCAACAATTTTGGGAAGAAATGTTTGCGGACAGACAGCCAACCAAAAAGCCAGCAACTTCGGCAGTTTCTTCAACAGAATGTCATTGATTTCCCATGAAAGTTTCATTGATTTGGTGCTGATGGTTTGGGTCGTTATCATTGACATCACTCACATTTTATGTAAAAAGTTTGTACCCCATCTAATGGATTTGTTTCCCAAAGAAGACTCACCAAGCGGCGCTATCAACATTTTAAATTAATTGAAGCACTTGAATATTAACGTTATTAATAATTATTAATAATATTAATAATGATACTCTCTTCAATTATTTTCGATATCAAGAAATCGTCACACACGACAAAATAAGTATGTCTAACTTTCAAAAATATGCCTTAATCTGTCAAAAACCAATTCAAAAATTCGAAAACGAATAATGGCTGAGAGTGAAAAGTTTGTTGGAGAGAGAAAGAAGAGTGTGAAAGAACGTATCTCTCGAAATCGTCGTAACGTATCCGATTGTCGCCTTTCGGTTGTTTAATTTGCGCTTTTATTCCCCTCATGGATGCTGAAGACATCCATGTTATAAAGGTCGGTCTAACGAACTTCTCGAGTCACATGGTATTAGTCATCTTTATGATCCCCGTGATTCAAAGCATTGTTATTATAGGGAATCGTATCGGTCAATATGAGCACAGCTGATCAAAGCCTATCAAATATTTGAGTGTACTCTGAGGCCTGCTAAGGATTCGCGGGGGCAGAGACAGTACGATAAAACTTACGAGAGTTGCCCCAAAAAGACGAACGTCACTGTTTTGCTTTTTTTTTGATTATGGTGGTGTTGTGCATCGTTTTTAAGAACATTGTACACCAATAATTGACAAAAGTCATAGAGCTTCGCCAACCTCCTTGCAGTCCTGACATTTCTCCTTACGTCTTTTTGCTGCGACGCTCAAAGCACTATCCATTGCTTCGATGGTAAAGAGACTAATGCGACGAATGCACTGAAGACAATTCCATAACTGTATCCCAGTATTACTTCAGAAAGTCGAAACATCCTTGGAAGCGTGCTGTTAAATCAAATGAGAACTACTTTGAAGTATGTGACTCCTTGGAAGATAAGGAATAACACCCTTGTAGAGAAATTAAGGTAGGATGAATTGTATTGAAACTGTTCGCCCGTGAACCCCAACGTGGATTGCAATTATTCCAAAACTTCTTGACTGACAATCCGTTGAAATGAGTTGGTGGATTCCAGAGTCGATACATTATCATCCAGAGTCAATCATTCATTGGGCTATCCACCGACTCCCAGGGTATATTGAAAGCAGACCGCTCATATTACCCGCCCAGGGAGCATTCTCAATTTCATCCGTACTCCTTACTTGTCCATTTGAATTGTGTTTCCCTAATTATTCATCGACTATTTCGTTTGAGGAACGGCCTCAACTCCTCATCCTAGTTCCAATAACCCGGCAAGTGGTTTCCCGATTTACTTTTTCATTTTGCGTCGATTTAATTCAACCTTCATTGAACTTGAGGTTTTGATTTCCTTATTTTCCTCGAAAAGTTCACTCACATGCGAATGCAAATTTATCTGTGGCTCGGTAAGCTTTGCACTATGAAAATGCAAACGGTTCACGTGCTTATGATTGTGATAGATACATTCCGAAAGATATTTCGCGAAAAATGTAGACGCGATTCGGTTTGGGAGTGAGATTAGGAACATAGTAACTGCAGATTAATTCATGACAGCATTATGAGTCCTCGCGACCGCGTGTGCACTACATGTGGTTGCGCGAGGACGTAGCAACAATCGCTTTCCAGCCTGCTTCTGGTTATTCTTGGAAGTGCGACTAAAGTTCCTGCTGCATATCAGGCGAATCAAGATCAAATTAGTCGTTGGTCACACGCGTCATGCGTTCATCCACGCATGAATAAGTTCAAAGCTTAGCGATAGTGGGACTAACGTCTCAAGCTTTGAGTGCGATTAACGATTATTCGATTCGAATATGTTTTCCAGGTAATGTGGTCATTCGCGCGCGATGCAGAAGTGCTGCCAAGCTTAATTGCAGAGTTGCTCAACCTGGCCACGAGTGCGACATGTGCTGGCGAGGTCTGGTATTATTTTCAAGGCAAGGTCAACGTCTGATGGGGAAATAATTGTTTTGAATAGATAATGGGACCCGGTGATCCGCGACGATTTTCGGCTCTTGTGTTTGAATAGACGCATCCGTAAGCTATGGAATGGGAGCTTCGAAAATTTTTTTTATCTTCAATCTTTAAAACGAGTCTGTTTGGTTTTCTCTGCGCTAAGCTTTTGACTCACTTGTTGTTGATGTGATAACAAAGAATTGTTGTTGTCTGGAAATTTTGCTGGTAGATTCTATTGAATGAGGACTTTAGGTAGAAATCTGTTGACGTCAAATTTTTCGAATCTTCATTTCCATAATTTTTACGTAAAATTTTATCTTGTTTGTGGCACCGCGATCGCTTCGCGCTATGTAACTTAGCTTTTCTTTGTTGCAAGCGTCGCTGTGATAACGATATCATCAATGTTCTTAGTATAGCGTTTCGCCGGGCAGCACTGGAACTCCCATACGTGTAATTATTTTTAGTGAGTGGTTGGTTGCGCTACCGATCGCGACACCTTCCTCGTAAACTGAAACTTTATAAATAAAATCTTATTTTGTATTAACCAAAAATACAAACACATAAATTAGATCGTTTGTTTTTGAAATGTTCACAAGCCTCATGATTGGAACAATTCAGATCCAGTTATTTGCAGTTGTGGTTCCGTGTGTGGAGTCTCGATTTTAGTGCGTACTTTAAAAATGTGACAAAATTAACCAAATTACATGGAAGTAATCTCAAGTCGAATTGAGCTTTGGCTGTGTTGAAAGAAAAGATTCGAAAATAACATTTCATTTGTTTAGTTTTTTCGGTTCGCTTTTTATCACTGAAATTCGAACATTTGTTGCTCGACAATTCTCAGAAAGGAAGTTAGTACGCATTTGAATATCGAATTGAGAGGCGGTGTCGTATCTTTCAGCTCTGATGCAGTGTTTAATGGTCATTCCAAGAATAATTGAACGCACTTTCAAAGGATAATTGCAACAGTGATTTTTATCTAATATTTCAAGGCGTCCGTACTTACTTGACTGTGTTTGTGGATTTATTTTAAATTTTTTTTTCCGAAAAATTGTTTGTGGGAGTGCGTTTGGATTCATATCACATATCACGCCTTCAATAACATTTTTAAGCAACCGTTATTTGTTTTATTTGATGTCGCCCAGTTAGTGTGTGCTTACTAAAACTAAAAGTGGTTTTGTGTAGTCATATCAGGGTGGTGTGAATTTTTCAAACTTAATGTGCCATATGGATCTCTAATTTCAGTGCGAATTAGTAGTGTGGACAATTGAAAGTGTTCTAATTGATTGCGGCGAATAATCTACTACGTTTATATTGATAACACGTTTCAGGGAAACTTTTCGGTTCGATTTTTCCAAGGACAAGTGGCTGATACTTAGAAACTGAAATAAAACAGGTAAAATAGCAAATATGGAACTTATTCAAAAACAAGTTCTCAGCACTCCTGAATAGTGGGAGGAAAAAAATATTTGTTAAACTACTAAATCAAGTTGATAATTATTATAATTATTCTAATTTCCTTCGAAACAATTTAAAAATAGGTTAAGTAACTACAAGTCGCTAGCAAGAGACTTATTCAAAAAAAGCTCAAGTCACTAAATTTCTAGGAAGCTGTATATTTCAGTGACCTTTCAAAATATATTTCAGTGAGCTATCATGAAATTATCAATATCTTTCATATGATCTTTGTTGAATTTTTCATACCATTAGTTTGTTATCAGGAGAATCCAAATTAATACTGACGATAGGAATCTGTATCCTACTGGTATATGCATTGCAGTGTTCTTCAAATCAAGGTACAAAACAAGCTAAAAAATTATAGAACCGCGATTCATCATTATAAAAATTTGTCCTTCTTGAAGTTTCATTTTGAGTTATTTATAATTGGGTAGCACTTGACTATTTAAATAAATGAAATTTTGATAATATGGATCTCGCTAGGTGATAACGTCGCGTAGATTTCATTGCCAATTGTATGGATTATGCAATTAGCAATTGCTGATAAAAATTGATTTGGTTCAAGGTTTCGTTCGCTGTTAACAGACAATCTGCTCTGCGGTTGTTACCATTATGATAAAAAAGTCAAAACGTGGGTATGCCATCTGGAATTCCGATTATAAGGACAAGTGTATATGATAATGTTCAGATATGTTTTAAATTATGAAGTCCGTGTAGTTTTGGGACATTAAATTTGACTTGAAAGTTATTCAAGCTATTGTGCATTATTGCTATAATATAAGAAGAAAATCTGAATCTCTTGAGGGTAAAAACGATGTCACGGACTCAACTGTTCGCGACTGGACTTAGAACGACAGAGGTCCGGCTCAAAAGTTAACTATAGGCGGCAAAACTTTGAATATAAAGTCACATTATGCACGTAAGGATACAGATCAAAAGACGAAAGCGGACATCAATCGCCTTGAAGGTGATCCATGTTCCAGGGTTGATTAATTGCTCGCTAGTGAAGGGAAAGACAGTCGTTATTATCAAAGCGAGTTTCTACAAGATAGTTTTTTAGATAAATCATATATAGTATCTAGACAAGGTCTAGAAAGATCCAGACCGAAGATTCCTTGATCGAAGTGTCTGAAGTTTGAGTCGTCCCAAAAGCAGTTCCAAAGAATTTGACATTGCGATGATAAATTCAGTGTAGAATGTTTGCACTTTTCATATTTTGTCTATAATTGGGCTTTAATTAATAATATATAAAATTAAAATTATGAAAAAACTGTATGTGAAATCCAAAATTATGATCTGTTAAATTCAAAATGGAAATCTATTAAGACCGTCGCATTTGAAAAGATGCAAATTTCACAAACTTTTCGATAAATCTCTGTGATATTAGAAGAATTTTTGACGAACGCTTTCCATGTTTGTATTCACAGGCATGGCGAAAAAGGTGCCCGCAGAAAGATTGACAGAAGAGCGAACCGTCTCTGATGAAAACCAAATGGGCTAGTCAGCTGCTGAACTTCATGCTTCTTTCTTATTCAACTGAGAACCTGTGGTTCTCAGTCAGAAACTATAGTTAACTACTAGAAACTATAGTCAGAAACTAGTGTTACCTTGTATTATCTTGCTCCTGGACAACGTTAAACCTGCCTTTTTTTTAAAAAAAAGTCCTTAACCAATTAGTAGAAAAGCAGTTTTTGCATGACAGGGCTTTGCAATACAAAGCCATACCAGTGCTAGATGAACTCCACTCTTTCCAATGGAGAAATCAATGATTATTTAGTCTTGGTTTCTTGCAACCTCTATTTGTTTATGCCTCCGAGGAATCACTAAGCAAATAATGTTTTAAGAAGGATAAAGATGTTAGAAATTCCGCTTGCCACATGCTTCTCAGGTGAACATATTAGTTTTGTTGATTTCTTTAAAGGGGTAGATTTTTTCGTGAAATTCGTAAGGGAAAAAGAACTGGATAGGAAGTTGAAATAGACGATACATTCTTAAAAAAACATGTTTGCCAGCAATTCTATCAACAGAGTAGTTTGCATGTCTCTATGGTTTTTCATGTTAACTATGGTTATATCGTAAAGACAATGTCGTTGGGATGCTTTGAGTGTAAAGGTTAGTTTTTTTTAGTTGGTTCTTCTTAGTGACTTAGTCGTGTGATTTTGAAACTAATCCTTGACGGATAGGGTTCTGAAGAAGACTATTGTACGATCTTAAGGTGGATTTGAGTTCTAATTTTCAGTAAACTTATCACCGAGCAACGTTCCCGTTCGAAAAATATTTCATTCAAAAATGGTCAATGATGATTGCTATTCGGGGATCCCACCGAATTACGCATGCTCACTAATATATGAGAATGCCTAGAGATCAGCGTACGCAAGGACCACACACTATATGGCAGCCCATTTGAAGTTTTAAGTTTTGTATAATTTTGTAAAACATTGCTGGAATCACCGGAATAACGTCCTTAGGTGGTTCCGTAGAAGTTCCTGCGTTATGGCGTTTAAGCCAAAGCTGGTTTCATGCATAAGGGGAAATAGGTATAATCAGAACGAATATATGAGTTAACAGTGCCATCTTAATAT
Organism: Stratiomys singularior; assembly: GCA_954870665.1. Taxonomy (NCBI): domain Eukaryota; kingdom Metazoa; phylum Arthropoda; class Insecta; order Diptera; family Stratiomyidae; genus Stratiomys; species Stratiomys singularior. The sequence goes on from OX940877.1 coordinate 9,042,441, forward strand.
TTGAAACGTAGTCCAATGTTGCAGAAAAGATCTGATAAAATAGAGCTCTGAATACTAGCAGTAAAGGAGAGAAGGAAGAGTTTTCATTGACTTTTCTGCTCGAAAGGTCTACGTGCCCTTTCCCGCTGTTATTTGGAGAGAAAGATAAACCAAAGCTAAGACTGAAAATCGAAATATTATCTTTACATTTCGGATTTCTTGTAAATTAATTTTCTTCGGGTTATTGTTCTATTGTAACGAGGGCTAGCATTGATTAAACGCTCAGAGCAGGGAAAAAATGCCCATGTATGGCGTTGAGGGCGGAAAAAAATTTTTTCTGTAGGGCATCTAATTCCCTCGATTTGTGGCTTATGGCTTATTATTTGTTTGTTTGCTTGATTAGTATTTCATATTACTTACATTATTCGCTTAATGTTGGAGTAACTCACAACGTTTATGCAATTTGTTTTTTCATTATAATAAAATATTTTTGATAACAAGAAGACAAAACTAAACCATCCAACGTGGACAGTATAAAAAGAAAACCTAAAGTCATTCTGAGTATATCTAAGGTGAAAGCGTCATCAAACCTGAATAAATATTCATGAATGCTAAGAATGGAAGAGTTAGAAGTCGAAAACATGTTCCAAAAACATGTTTACTTAATATTGTAAACATATTCTTGGAATATGTCGGCAAGAAAGTTCAAATCGTCAAATTACCACTTTGAAATCAAATTTTTTTTGCATGTTTGGCTTCTGAAATGTAATTGAATATTTTTGTCTGATTTGATGACCTTACAAACAGATGTAAGGTGGTAAATGGAAAATAAGATAAATATAACTAGGGAAGCATCAAAATATTTTCAAAATCATAGAACTTGATTTGTGCACGAAATATTATCTTCAATTTCAATTCGCTGGATTAGCTCTTATTCTAGGCATCTGAAATAAGGCGAATTACTTCAAAGATAGTGTGAAGGCAAAGAAAAATGTTTAACAAGTAATTTGGATCCTAGTTGGCTCCATATGCATATGCAGTTTATAGTCAACGTGCGGAAATATCCAACCTATCAATAGTTTTTCCTATTCAGAAAATTAATAGTCAGTCACTCGAATCGTTTTTAATTTGCATGCACTTGACGAGTATTTTCTGTTTGCAGAAATCTTAATTTATTTCGGAATTGGTCCTCTTAAAACCTGAATGAAACGATAATTATTGATTCGTCTTCAACCATCCTTTTCACAGTCTTTAAGTGTGGCAAAATAATTTAAAAATTTATGGACATGTTTTTGTATCACTTTTATCCGAGCTAAAAATAAAATGGTCATGGGTGCAGGATTAAGATAAAATTGCCAAAAAAATGCTGAAATTCAAGTGAATTTTTTAAGTCTAGCATTCATTGCTTTTTTAATATTGAAGGCGGTACTGTGCTTAAATTTCATCTTGTTTTCTCTCTTTTAGCAAAGAAATAATTTTGCTTCAGTTCACGGAAGTGGATACTTGAAATCTCATATTATTGCAGACGAACACGAATATTCAACTTACAATTCCAAGAAAATCAACAGAACTTAGAAAAAGTACTTCTGATATCTTGCAATAGAAATTTTTAATGTGTTAATTTTAAATTCCAGAAAGGGAAGGAGCACTAGAAAAGAAATTTCCTCATTCCAAACACGTCCTGACGTTTCATTATGCATTTTAAATTGTCTGAACTGCTTTCAATGGTTATTTTATGTTCTACAACTGTGTTAGTCAGTCCGTAGGTCGTGACCTATGAAATTAGTGTAGGTTCGACCGGAAACAGCCATCCTCGATCAAGAAATTGGTCAGGTAGAAATTGGTCTCACCAAGCGCTTGACTGTACATATCTTCCATCTTGGTCAACCTTCCATTTATATCACGCGTCGTGCACTGTTTTCATTCACTGCGTAAGCGAATAACAAGCGTAGGCTTTCCATGTTGAAAATGTCGCGTCATAATTTTGGACCACAGAGTAGAACGGACTACACGAAACTCATGAGGAGTTATCTGTTTGATCTGGAGGCACCCGTATATTTACAATTCATTGAGAGAATTTGCATTGCATTGTTCCCTTTATTCGCCTGGAAAAACTCGTTTTCTCGCTGTCTACACGCTCTGGTATTGCATGTCTAGTTTGGATTCGCGCCTGCTCAACCAGCGAGCAACGATCCACTCTCTCATTCGCCGAATTCTAATCTAAGCCGCGCGCGCTACACTCAACTAGCACCGCAAAATCTTCCGAAAAGCCAATAAAGCGTTACTTAGCTCATGTTTCGTTACTACACCGTAGGAGATTTTCTACAGTTCAGGGCCTAAAAAGTACGCAGAGAGATAACTGATGTAACTCCTGTTGTTTCCGCTGTCTTCCTTTGTATCAAGTAAGTGCGTAACTTCAGACAGTCCCTCAGGATCTGCATCAGATATTCTGGTACTTGGAAAAGATTTACAAGCGTAATTCAATTCTCCACTTGACAAGTGCAAATCATTGACCTCTCAACGGTGCAGAGGCAAGATTAGGTCTTTCAAATATCAATTCCTCTCTTTTCCATCCATCCCTGCTGGAAAAGAGATTGCGAGATGCGAGGAAAATGATGAATTGGTTACCAGGTAGAGGAGACAATTCTGTCATCGTAATTGGCAACAGTCCTTAGAGTACTGACATAAATTACTGGTTCAATCCACCGCATCTTCAGACTGATTTCTCATCGTCCCAAGTTTCGAGCAAGCAAAGATTTTTAGAATCTTATCTGCATAAAATTGATGATCACCAAAACGTATGTTCTGCATGGGGCAGGTGAATTATATTTGTTACCTATTTTTTTGTTTACGAAATTGGAGAGTTCACCTAGAAAGTATGGTAAGAAGCATATCAAAATGTTTGACAAAAGGAAATTTAATCAGCTAGTCCCTACGGTTGACAATGCGAATTGGAGCGTTAGCAGTTGAGAATGAAGGAATCTGCTTGAAAGTACTTACTTTCTCTAATTTCATGTTCACTAGAGACAGGATTTCTGCAACCTAGAGGTACCTTTAGAAATAGAATAACTAAGCTCAGCCCGAAGTATTTGCAGTCGGTTGCAGGCCAGGTTTTTAGAGTGATAGGGGAGAAGTTTAATTGGTAGTGTCGATGTAGGAACTTAAGGATTAAGCAGCTTTCACATTTTTACCATAAAAAAAATTACTTACTGCTGGTTTCGGTACAGTATTCATATTTGAGAATCATGGATTGCAAAGGTCTTGCGTTCTGATGAGAAACTTTTTCCAGTGAATATTTAGTGTCGAACCATAATTACAAACCAAACTCATTTCTTTGAAAAACTTGAAAATTTTATGGTTTTTTTTTCTCTTGAAGGAGACTAGCGCTGAAGACATTGTAGGAGACACTTGCCTCAAACAGATACAAGGAGAAAGTCATTCTAAAGATAGTAGTAATAAGAAGGCAACAACCAGAAGTTGAACTTCCTTCAGTTGCAACATTTACAATGAAACCAAAAAATGACGATTGACCATTTCAGGACATTCGCCGCATGTAACCAAGCTAAATGCATTCCTGGCATTCAGATCGACTAGCAGGACAATCTTTCAGTTGCTTGGCTTCACATGCAGGACAGCGCTCATTATGGTTGAATTAATGGTGGAGCAACTTGCTTTAAAGCAATACCAATGTTGGATGAATGAAGCAGAATGATGTCTCTATCTTCTTAATAATTTTTTATCATACAGAGTGGGTGATGTACAGTTAGTGCTTGGCCTTAATCTTCTTATTGCTATTCAGCATGGTCGCCGCTAATAGGACTATGTAACCGAACCCCCGTTTAGGAATGCGTTGAGGGCGTGGAGCACTTGGAATCCAATCTCCTGGTTCGTTTCCTAACTTAGAAAGCTAGACTGCTTTCTTCAGTTCACTTCAAGAAATATGGACACTTCATTGATAGATACCATTGTAGATGGGTTTTAACGTCGGTGCGCTGGATAGGGAAACAATCATTCATCTTTTTGGTCTCGTATGCGCATGAGGTCACCTTTCAGTGCTGAGCTATTGTATGGCTAGCATGTAGCCTTAAACCGCAGGTCCTGCCGTCCATCAGATCTTCCCAGCGGCTGGATTTTTAGACAAGTTTCGGAGACATTTCATAGCTGGCTTCTAAGCTACCCATCTGCGAATACCTCAACGCAGGTCCATATCTCTGGAACTGCCTTTGGTTTTTAGAAAATTTTAGTCAAGTACCAGTTAACCAGGGGCTTGCCCTGCAGAAGTTTTTCAGGAGAAAAACTTCGAGATTTTGCACATGAAGTGGAGTCCTAGTTGCCTCTGACCACCCCACGATGCACTTCCTTGCCTGGGCTTCAATGTTGTTTCAAAGATCGACCTAAACGCCATGGTTTAAGCGTATAAGTTGTTGCCGTAATGCAAGTTTATTGCCATAAAGTTGTTAGTGACTAGTTAAGCGGTCTTTAATGTATCAAGGTAAATATTTATTCCCCATAAAAGCTACTTATGAGAAACAGGTGTGGTATATATATGGCATTAGTTGAACTTACCGGTGTTATGGTTATTAAAATTACCACTTTAAATAACTTCTTTTCTTCTTGTTTTCTTCCCCATTATGTCCCTTAAGTTCATTTCTTAATTTCTGCTCCTACTTGAGACTTAAGCTCCTTTTCCATAAGTCCAACCATCAGTTTATAATAATTTACCACGTTGGCGTGATTTGTAATTTTTTTAAAAGAAAAGTTTCCACGTTTTAATTCTTACAAATAACCTTAAACAAAAAAATTAGTTTTTCGTTGAATATGGAACTAAGATCTTTAAAATGAATGAAAACATAAATCTTAAAATATTACGTGCACAGGCATGTAAACGAGCATTAACATCTTCGATAAACATATACTTTTCTTGCTTTTGGCATATCCAGTAGTAACAAAAGCAATTATCGTACTCCGATGTTGCATATATGGCATTGCATTTTTATTCTATTGTAAGTATAAGTCAACATTGATCGGCGATTTGTGGTTTTGAACATTATTTTTGTGAATCCTCTTCTCTCTCTCTCTCTCTCTCTCTCTCTCTCTAGTTTTGCTAAAAATAAATATGGAAAACAAATGTTCATACGAGGAATTTCGTTTTTTCCACATACATAACCAATGCATAACCATTGCAACATTTAGCACATGACTGTCTTTTTTATCGGTTAATTTAAATTCAACTTTGAAGGTCGGTTACGTGTCATATGAAAGTTGGAAGAAGCTTTTTCCTTCTTTTGTTTTAATTCATTCGAATTATTTGATATTCAGGTGGAAGACAATTTCATTCGTTGTACCTGTTTGTACCATTTGCTATGAAAATTAAAGCTCAGTATGCTGTAGTTCATGGACAAATGTACTATAATGGTTCTGAGTTTTTTGTTGTTTTGAAGGTTAATAGGTGTGGTACGAGTTATTAAGGCTCTTATGATAGCATGTAGTAAAATTTCATCACGACATTCTGTTAAGTCCTTATTCAAACGTAATTTAATGTAATTTATGTTAAGGTTGATTTAGTAATCATAGATTGCAGTGAAATGTTCTCTTTAGTTCTATGTAACTTGAACAGAATACCCAACTGCAGTATGCATTCTTCAGGATAATTTCAAAATCTGCCGATTCTAAAGGACAAACGATCGCCATCGTGGGTATTTCAAGAGAATAGTAGTTCTTGGGCAAGGAGAAAATTAAAATCGGCTCCAAGGAACTTCAGATGCAAAATTGGAAGTCTACCGAATTCTCTCGAAACGGTCCTTACACGCTGCTATTTATTCCTTGCATTCAAGCACATCTCTCGAACTGCAGGGAACTAGGTCTATGCAACCCGTGCTGAAAGTGAGGCACCACCATGCACAAGGCAAAAGAGTGCATCCTATATCTTTAGCAAATGTATCTCAAGTTTCAGAAGCGAAAAGTGTTTGGTCTCCAAGGAAGTCCCAATACAAAATGTAAAGGTAGGGAATGATGCGACACCGCCAGGTAAATGCGGAAGGCTGTAGGGCTTCCAATTCAAGAGTTTTAAGCCAACATATGTCGCAAGTGGGCATAACTTCTCCATTGACGGAGTGTCAATGCCACCAACTCCCCTCATGAAGATTGCTTATCAACGCCTAATTCAGTTTAGGTTTCGATACATTCGGTTAATACTCAGAACTACCTTCTAGCCTCATTAAATCACAAACCACAAAGCTTCAGCCCGTGAAGGCTCCTTACTTTGTAAGGGAAGACAGCAATCTGCACCGGGCTCTCGATCCGACCCAATCCATCGTTAAGACCAAACCTCTGATCGGGTTTAGCCTGCCGGTGGTTTAAAAAGAGCTGTCATTTTGAACCCTGCATCTAGGAATGGTATGTCAACCTCGGGTTCTTGGGATCGAGGTTGAGATGCGACAAAGTGTCGGTGTACTGCTGATATTCTAACAGCATCGAAAGCAGAAGGACTCAGGGTGAGTCTGTGACTAACCTGGCATCGTGGCTATCGGAGTGCGAAATAGTATTCGGCTTTGTACCGATTCCGACTTTAGAGGGATGGCTTTGTGCTGATCACATGATGTAGTATAAGCATTTTCTGTATCTTTTTAATGTCATTCAGGCCAATCAATTGCTTCTGAAGCCGGCACTATAAACTGCAGAACGCTAGCTCAAATACGAACAGCAAATGGTGTTGGAGATCTCGACAACTAGCTTGGAGACAACTACGGAGGAAACCTTACCCTAGAAATGACTAAAATTGCCAGGCATGCTGGCTATAAAAGAATTTTCCGGCAGAGTTGCTGCACGGAAACTGCCCCAGATGGGAACTTTATTGTGGAGTCTTCTTCTGCCTATAATTTGGAAGTGCGCTCCGCCAGAAGTGATTGAGTATTGCACTTAAAATAAGGAACATGCTTCTCGACACGCAATTATCCGAACTGTATTAATATCCTAAAATATTGCTAAAATAGACTTCAAAAGTTTGTAGTAGTGAGTTGTAAGGTTGTAATATTTGGGGTCATGATTTCACCGGGTTGGTTAGGGGGTTCCTCCTTCCGAAGTTGATAAGCGAGAGCAAACTCCGCTGTTGCTAAGACTTTGAAAATGGCATTGATATGTACCCATGAGACTTTAGGTATAAGCTGGTTACATAGAGCCGCTTACAGACCTGGGTGTATGAGGTACAAAAGAACATGAGTTGATTAGATCCATTTTTCCAGTAATTTCTATTCGTTCGAATGCTGTAGCTGAGCAAACTTCAATTGATTGATCGTTGTTAAGTGCAAGGTAACTTAAAAAAGGCTATGTTTTACATTGTAAAAACCAAAGTCCACGCAAGTCGGTTGCATTCCACCTGAGACTCTGTGATAAGTTTACCAACTTTGCTCTGATATAAAGCAACATGCCACGCTTTCCTATAGAAGAGGATCTAACCCCAAAGTTCTATAAAGGGCCACGCTTATTTGCAAGCAATTATTTTGTCCTGGAAAAATGTTTGCAGATTTGGACATTTCTTCGAACAATTGGTGAAATATGTCCCCATAACAATATGTTATCAAGGTTTCCATTGTGGTATTATCAGGAGTTGCTGATCGGCTTTCTCCCATTTGAATCACGGTTAATTCGTGTCTTCGCCATTTGATCTCACGTTTTGAAGAAATTTTAAGATTCATAATAGAATGTTACACACCTTTACATTGCAAATATCGTAGTTTAAGTATAAACAAAAATTTCTTGATCACTTTCAAAAAATATTTCATCACTCGTTCGATAATTAGAAATATTTCGCCATATTTTGCATTAAATTATACACTTGAAATTGGCTTCGCTACAAGGGGACATCCTTTCGACCTCTCTTTATAGTGTGTTTACCGAAAAATTTTCACATAAATAATCACTATCTGTCGATCTTTTTATCGGTATTTATGTTTCATCGAGCTCCGTGAGCATAGGCTAGACGTCGACAACAAAACAACGACCTCATTAAGGATTAACAAACCTACAAAAGATCAATGCAACACGAAGCAAGGTTTTGACATTTGAAAGTGACAAAGTGATCTACCAATGGTTCCGAAATAGATGCGGGAAACAGTTCTGGATTCGTCTTCCGAATTTTTCCGCAATTCAACCAAGTTACAAAATTCAGGGCCATATCAATATATTCTAGGTGGAAGTCTTTGCAGTAAAATTGTTTTGTTGCCACCACAGAAGTAGTCTTATAGTTGCAGCGGGCATCATCCTTAACTCATGCGTAAACACACTCTAGTACAGCTAGATACCATCGCAGGCGCTTGCATCTAGCAACGTAGTTTCATAGCAAGTGTAGGATTGCAGACAAGCGCTCACCGCCGTCACAATGCATGAAAACATCAAATTAACATGTTTCGTTGCACAGAGAGGTGTTGAGGAACAGGTAGAAGCAGAGAAGCATGCAAGAGTTAGACCAGGCGACCGGAATGCAATTCGATTAGACACGATCAAGGTGTCTCCAACATCAGTAAAATGAGAACAGTATCAAAGCTATTGGAGAGTGATAGATACGGCTTGCAATGACAGGAAGTATAACAGAATAAGCTGAGCTTTTTCTTGGGACTTTAACAAAACGACTCCCTGCAAAACGGCGAAAAGGGCATAAGGAAATCGGTTGCGATATCAACAGGCCATGATGTGAATATACCGAACGAAAAGGAATCCCAATGAGTGTCATCTGCCGAACTTACAGTGAGCAAGAAGAAATTACAGAACACTTTCTTCTACATTAGCCGAGTATGGCCAACATACACCTCACTTGGCTGAAGTTTACCAACGTAACAAAACTGGGACACTTGGCGACCATACAGCTCGGAGACTTGTTTGCTTGTTTCCCTATAATCCGTGTTTTGTCTCACATGGACAAATGTTGGAAATGTTGCTGATGACCGAAGACGGTACATCGCTGTAACGCATCTGCGACAGTAACGAAAAAAAACAGGAGGAGAACAATTTTTTTTCGTTTGGAAAACAAACAAACAAGATTTCCTGGCACTCCGCAAAATGACCGGTTCATTTTTTATTCATTACAAAAGAATAATTTTTGTTTTGTCTTCCTTTTGCCTTGTCTACGTATTTGTATATAGTTAACATGTTCAGAAAAGTGCTCGCGTTGAAAATTCTTTGTTTACTTCGGATAATTGTTTGATCATATCAGCTGTGCATGCTTTTCCGCTCAATTCGTCAATTATGGCGTACGGCTGTAAAGTATATTTTTGTTTACATTTCATTGGATCAATGCCAACCAGAGATTTGTTGCTGATGCAGGAAGTTAACAACTTTGTTGGCGTTTCATGTGAAGACTACTTCAAAAATAAGCTTCAGCCTTGTTCATTAGAACCATAGAACCATCGAAGTGTATGTTTTGGAACCATTCGTTCAATGTGTAGCGATTTACATATCATAGATACATAATTCGCGTATAACAGCATCTTAATTGTCGCAGTAACATTGTTTATTAGTTTTAATGTCTGAGTAATCATTAGTAATGCCTGAGACGTCTGTAATTGCACCAAAATTGGGATCGATTCAATTTGGAAAGGGATCAGTCATGATACGCTCCATCATCCCCGAATGTACAACAAGAACACAAACGACAAGACAATGCGGATGTTGAATTAATACAATCTACAATTGAGATACAGTATGGGAAAGCAAATACAGCACGCACATGAGTATGTAGTCGAAATCTTCAAGAAGAACCTTGGCCGGTCTTGTGGAAATTGCTTAATGGATTTATGTGTAAACATGTCAGCTTTGTCTGCTTAAGCCTAATTGTTAGAGGAGTAGCTGGTTCATGGCGCGTAAACAAGAATGTGCAAAGTTGTTGTGTGAATGGGAGAATAATGGGGCGAGGATAAATTTTAATTGATTTCGCAATCCATGCTGGCCAGCGTCAATTATTCAGAGAAATATTTTTGGTGGACTTGCACAACTTGCACGATCAATTGTTATGAGTTTGCCTCAATTATTTCTGAAACAATTCAAACTACAACAAAAGCTTTTTGTCCTTGAAATTAATTTCAATAATATCATCAACATTTGTTACATGAGCAAAATCCTGGCTCTGAAGTGTAATGATAATGTTAAGAACGATATAAGATAAGACATGTGTCTTCTTGCTGGCGCGGTTCGGCATGCCTAGGTAGCATTGAAATTTTATGCAGATGGTCGACAAATGGATCAATCACTGCGGTATGCAAATTGTGTGAATGCGTTCTAATTGCGTAGTTGTTGTAAAAGATTAGATGACTCTCAAATATGCTCGCTTATGCGATAAGTAGAAATGTATGTTGTTTACCCTTCCCAGTATTGTTGCTTGTATAAGTTAACCAAAGATAAACATTATGTGCAAGAAAAATGCATCAACAAAGTTATGCATGCAAATGGAAAATCATAAATGTAATTAGCTATATTATAATATAGATGTAGTACATACATGGTACATACATGGTACATCAGATGTGGTACATGTAGTGTGTAACAAATTATAGTCTTTAGGTCATCAAATGTCTTTTGGAATTGTTAACGCAGGTGTCCTCACTTACCCCAGAGGAAGCTCCTTCATTGACAACTTTATAATTTCAGCCTCACTCCTAAGTCCCACAGGACTTGACTGCTTCACGGTGTCAGCACCATCTGACCACCATGCTCTACTGCTGCACCTACCCCTAAACAACCTCAAACTTTTGGTCCGAAAAACTCCTCATTACCGTTCCTATTCGCAAGTCGATTGGAGCCAATTTGAAGACGACCTACGACACAACGTTCAAGGAGTAGCCCCTGACGATCGTACCCTCTCTAACGAAGAAATTAAAAACGAAATTAAGGCAACTACCTCTAGAATCATTTTCTGCATGGATACACACGCCCCGTTAAGAAAGAAAACGTCTTCCATGTACGGATACGTTTCTGGAAGCACTTTAGGTCTCATTCGAACCAAAGCTCGATGGTTGCAAAGATTGAAAAGAATATTCCACAGAAACTTAAAGCGCATTAGACTCGAATACACTTCATTGCGAGCCCAAATTAACTGTTTAGATACCATCATCCGCGAAAAAACACGTATAGAACTCAACAGCCATTTTAAGCAACGTTTGTCGACTATAAAACCCTCTCCCAATGTATTCAAAGAGATTAACATACTTTCCGATCGCCTAAACGCCCCCTACAGCCTGAGCTCGGATCCTATTAGGTGTGGGAACCAAAACCTGTACACCAAAACCTGTCTCGGTTTGCACAGCATTCTATAGATCCCTTTATAGCAGCAAACCTTCCATGGATCAGGCCACCAACGATCTAAACGAAAAAAACTGAACAACTCGTAAACGCATACAGAGGGTCCTACTTAACTGTGTTCTCGGCATATAATCGATCTTCGTGCCCAGTCACTGTAGACTGCAATAATTTCTTCACCACACCAGATGAAGTGGAATTTCTTCTACACTCCCTTAACCGAAAGAAATCCTACGGGCCAGACGGAATCCCCAACTACGTGCTGCGAAAATGCAGTAACGCATTGAGCAAACCACTCTGCACTATAATTAACAACTGCATTAATAACGGATACTTCCCGAAATTATGGAAACAGGCAATTCTTATTCCCATTCCCAAAAAACGATCAAATCGGGAAATTTCTAAACTAAGACCCATATCACTTCTTCCGAATCTAGGTAAACTTCTCGAAAAAGTTTTTCTTCGGTCACTGAAGGACTACACTATCAACCTTATACCGGCCGAACAGTTGGGGTTTAAACAAAAAATGTCAACAGAGCACGCCGCACTACTCCTCCATGACGTTATTTCAGCAGCTCTCAGAAGGAAAGAAACCACAGTCGCTTGCTCAATCGACCTGAATAAAGCCTTCGACTCCGTCTGGGCAAGAGGGCTTCTGTTCAAACTAATACACCATCGTTGCCCAATTGCACTAAGCCGCATATTAGCAAGTTTCCTTAGCGAGAGATCATTTGTGATCAAAATAGCCAACGAAACCTCAAACATTACCCAAGTACTCTCCGGAGTCCCTCAAGGATCTATTCTAGGCCCGACCCTTTTCAACTTTTTCATCCATGACATTCCGCTGACTCAAAGGCTCCCCTCCGAATCACACCTCGCTTCGAAAGCACTGTTCTACGCCGACGACATCATACTGTTCGCAAGCCATGCTCGGCCAAAGACAGCTCTATCCGTAATGAAGAAGCATGTGGACCCTCTGCATGAATGCCTTGAGAAGTGGGCACTTAGCATAAACGCAAGCAAATGCGAACTCATTTGCTTCCGCAACGCCAGTGGAAAGGGACATAAGCACGCGCCATCTGAAAGCAAAGAGATCGCGTTATCCATCAACCAGCAAATGGTTCCCTTGAAAGGAACAATCAAACACCTTGTCATTCTGTTTCACCATCGCCTAAAGTTCAACCCACATGCCCGTATGATTCTGCAGAAGGCAAAAGTTGTCACTGCGTCACTAGTAGGGGAGCTAGTGACGCAGTGACAACTTTCTAAGAAATGCTTAGACCCGGGAACCAAACTTCTCATGTATAAGACCCTCATAAGTCCAATTCTGACTTAATGCTTCCCGGTTTGGATGACTATTTCCCCCACCGTAGCCGAGGAACTACAAATTTTCGAACGAAAAATCTCTCAAAATATAGAAGGCCAAATAAGAAACATTTCCGGAACGAAGTCCTCTACAGCGGAGCGAAAATAATCCCTTTCATCCGTTACCTAATTGAAAGCAGTAGAAAACGCATAGACGATTGGGCTATCCACCCAGAACTTACCATAAATAATCTCTACCATCACAATATATCACAAAACGATTCCTGCTACCTATCGCCAATTAAACTGATATGCGCAAACGACTCTCGCCTCCGCATACCTGCATCACATCCCTATCATAAGCCTCCCTTCTATATACTGGCAGATGAGGGCACTGATCGGGGCTAGATCATGAACGAATAGAAAAAAAAACATCCAAAACAAGTAGAAATAAATGACACCACTCACAATTCTGACACCAATTACTAAAACTTTATTACTTAAACTTAAACAATTGTAAATTTTAACTAGGTTAAGCTATGTTAAGTTAGAATAAGCTACACTAAGAACAAGCCATGTGAGCATATGGCATAATTGCATTCATCAATAATAATAATAAAAAATAAAAATTTTTCAAATGCATTGGCTACGGCCGAATCTTAGTCATAAGTCCGTGCTATTTGACATAAGTGTCGCTGTCAAATTGTTCTAAGACGTTAATGTAACATGTAAAACCAATGTACGAAAGAAGTCTCAATAAAGATCTATCTATCGCATGAAAGATAGTGCATCTATGTAAATAAAAGTAGGACGCTTAGGCATGCAAGGATACATGGAAATGTAAGGATTTATGGCAGGCTAGTCTTGACCGAACGGCAGGCGCGTCAACAAGTTTGCTAGATCGTTTCGTGATACTGTTTTTCTTTTGGTGTACTGTAACCCATATAAATTTAAGATACAAATCTAATCAGAAACTTTTTTTCTTCTTTCAGACTTGGTCCCCGTTTCCTTTGTCCAAATTTAAAAGGCTGAGCCGAGCCAAGCGAACAAGTGAAGACGCTACAATATAAGAACAAATGTTTGCCCATAATAAAACTTCAAGTGATAATCCAAGTGCTATTTCGAAATTTCTCAAAAGTTAGTGAATCACAATTGTCCGAAAGCCGGTGGAAACAAAATTAGTGCGTGCTCAGTGAATGAGCATAATTTTTAATATTTATTTTGTGATATTCTAATAAATTTGTTTATAAGTGTGATAGTGTCAGTGTTAAATTGTGCAAATTTGTCCAACTGAAAAAAAATACGAGAAAGAATAAGCAGATAAAATGAATCGGAGCGTGGAAGATTGTTCACAAAAGACAAATCCTTATGAAAATGCGTCAATCGTTTCAAAGGCAACATTTTGGTAAGTAGACGGCAGTGGTATGCAGAAAATCCTTCTAGGTTTGAAGCTTATGTGGTCAACGATGTGCCAAAATTAAAAGAAAAGAACACAATAACTATCAAATCAATCAATTACCCAAACATCGAATATTTACCACTACTAACCCACATTCCGCCCACCATTGTTAATTTTATAAGTCAATTTTTTATTTTTCGTTCAAGTGTTTTCCGAACGATTGGTGACTCGTCGCCTTTGTGTCTGTAAAATTTTGATAACAACTGGCATCAACAAAATTTTCTTGTTTTTTTCTGCTTTTCTTTTTTCCGTCACAAGTCTTTTTGTGCTGTTGAACATGCTCACAATGAGTGTACAATATGTTATCGTTGTATAGCAAAATAAAAGCAGAGTTTATTGGAATGGTGGCTTGAGGGCGTAAAAAATGCAAAAAGGATAACATATTGCTATTTTTGAATGATTTACTCGATGAGTCAAGCTCACATTTGTTTGATATATCTCTTTATTGAATTTGATGAATGAACAAGATGCATTTCGAGTTTTTGGATGACCGGCAAATCTATTGTCATCTCTTTGTTCGGAATAATAGTAGTCAGTTTTCAGTACCAGGATTAAAACTAGTGTTCATACAAAGAGAGATATTTTTTCTATAGTGTCTGAGGAGATATTTCTTTTTTTCTTTTTGTAAACAATTTTTTCTATGTACTAATGTACATAGAAAGTTTCACTCATGGCGCATTACTTCTGTACTTATAGTATATATATTGTCGGACAAAGTGAACTCATCACACCACTTGTCAACAATTATAAGGAATGTAGTTTGGAAGTTTGGTGCGGACTACTTTTTATGGACTCGATACACTTTATTCTCTCGAGATGGCCGTTAGTGCTTCAGATGACGACAGAAGAACGTTAGAAGACAGAAGAACATACAGCGTTAACACTCTCGGGCGACTTCGCCCAGACAGAGATAGAAAAATCACAAGTCAATTTGTATTTGTATTGCGTTTTTACGCACATGCTTTGACGCGGGTTATTTTGTTTTACACAGATATGAGAGAAAATTTACTGATACAAATACATGTCCATTTATTTTGGTTGAATACCTATACATTGGGAGTTTGTTCGAAGTTTTAGCGCTGTATGTAATCACACTATGACCCTAGCTTTGCTGTAGGTTGCTTGATGGTCTGTAGAGGCATTTCTTATCAGGCACGAACAGAATGAGTTGTTTACCCAGGTGGTACTTTGGGTATCGCAGCTAAGTAAAAGAGGAAGGGAAAATTCTTACTCATACATCATAAAGCAACTTCCCATTATGCCAGGCCAGCGATTGAACACTTTAATAACGTCGACATTAGCCCTCTGGACTGATTACTTTTAGTCCTGACTTGAATCCTTTAAGTATATTTGTGATATGGTGGGACGAGCGTTCCTATCCAAAGCCCACTGCCTACTGACTGTCACAATCGTAGATCATGCCTGGCATATCTTCTTTAAATTATAAACGAGGGTAATACATCGTTTGCTTCTTGAGTAGAGAATAGGAGCATATTCACCAAGAAACTTAGTAAACAAGATGTCAGTATAAAAGACAAACGGACTTTCTTTAGACAAGGAAAGGTATCTTCGATCGTATGCCGGCGCTGAGGGAAGGAGACTCATTCTCTTAGTTATCTTTCTACTTTCCGAAAATTCTTGCAGAAAGGTGATCTTGCTAGCTGGGAGACGCCAAGAGGCGAGATTAAAAAGGTCTAATCCAAAGTAATTTAATTGCTTTAACAGTCCCAGGCAAGGTTCTCAGTGTGATAGAGGTGTCCAATTGGGAATCTTATATTCAGGATGTAAATAGCCTTCACCTTCCATCCAAAAAATAACTAGATGATTTATTATTGGAAGGGGTAATCAAGATTTTTAAATGGATTTTCGAATTAAAATCCAAGACTATAAAACCTTCTCATTTGCATTGATAAAGAACAAAGCAAACATTTCTGAAGTTCGGACAAGGTAATACAAAATATTAATTTAACACAAGCGTCATCAATTACTGAGAATTGCTTTGGCTCACTTAAAAAAGTTTTCCAATAAACTGCCTTATTCCGTTGAGAACACTTTCTTAGAAGATAGGAAACCCTTGAAGATGGCCA
Source organism: Stratiomys singularior (assembly GCA_954870665.1). NCBI lineage: Eukaryota > Metazoa > Arthropoda > Insecta > Diptera > Stratiomyidae > Stratiomys > Stratiomys singularior. Next base: position 9,058,557 of record OX940877.1, read on the forward strand.
AATATTTTGAAATAGAAAGAGAGAGTCAGCATTCGTTAGTAATGGTTCTGGCGACCACATTTATAAACTGGCCTTCTACTTCGTTAAAAATTTTATGTGCTTCAAAATGGTGTTGTGAATTTGCCGAATCATACGAGGGCGGTCCGATAAGTACTTTGTCTACAAAAGAAAATCGGGAATTTCCGTAAAGTGCTGATTTATTTCTCGACATAGCGTACTTTTAGCTCGACACACTTGACCCAGCGATGTTCCAATTTCTTTAAAACGTTTAAAAAAACGTTTTCGCAAGATCTTCAAAGAAGGCCTCTGTGGCGGCGATAACCTCTTCATTCGATTCAGATTTCTGCCAGGTGAGGTGCTTTTTCAATGTTTGGAAACAATAGGAAGTGGAACGCACTTCCCTGAAAAGGACAAAATCTGGAGAATACGGTGGATGGGGTAGCAATAAGTTGCCCAATCTGGACTACTTTGAGTATGGCAATAACAGAAGTGTGAGTCGGTACGTTGTGACCTTTTTTTTTTCACCAAATGGAGCCTTGTTCCTGCAACTCGTTCTTCAGACAAACAAATCAGACAAATTTTGCCGTTCTTCAGACAAACGTAGATGTAGATTACACCTTGGGACTCCAAGAAAACGGTGGCCATCACCTTTCCAGCCGATATTACTGTCTTCGTCTTCTTCAGAGCACGTTCGCTGGGTGAAGTCCACTGTTTCGACTGTTCCTTGATTTTCGTGTGCACCAGTGGATCCCTGTTTTGACGACGGTCATGAAACGAAGCAGAAATTCCATTCTAGTAGAAAAGCCGTGTTCTATTAGGAACCCTTCACTGCAATAAAATGCCTTCTGCTCTCCGGACTCCTTTCTAGTAAGGTCAAGAATGTGAAGAAAATTGAAGAAAAAAATTAGATAAATTCATTCAGTAAACGTGGGATCGAAAAATCTTCAATAACCTTGAGTAAGGAAGAAATATATTTCAACAGGAATATTTTTAAATGATTAGTAAATTCATGTGTATTTCCATTCGTCGAGTTATAGTTAAATTACTTATGTTGTGTTGTTTCTCTTAAAACATCAAATCCCATGTTCCATATAATCTCCAGCATCAATAATCCTTCAAAAGTTCATAACTTACTCATGCAATTGGCTTGTAAACAGCTCCAGCAAATCCTCAGCATTTAAATCTAGTTCTGATATTAATCCATCTAATCGCCTACTTCCATTTCAAAAACTTGATAAGCTTCTTAGCATTTTCATTCATAAAACCCACCGAGAATCACCGCAAAACTTCAATAAATCCTTCTTAAAGTGAAAAGTTTCCTTCGTCATCTAAAGAAAGCCAAAAAGAAAAGTACGGTGACTTCATAAAAGTTCTTAAAAGATTTATCATCATCTCTTTTAACAAGGACTTCGTCAAACCACGTTGCATTTGCCTTTCTTGTAGCAGTGCGCTGCACATAGATCACGCGAACATGTCCTGAAAAATGAACTAGAAGATTGTACACAAAATCATTTCTAATTCAGTCAAAAAAAAAAAAAAACCGTCACCAACAAGGATGTTCTCAACTGTTCTCAAAGTGATTTATAGATGTTGGTTAAAGTTTTTCCAAAAAATGGAATCAATTTAAATTCGAAATAAAGGGAAAAGGGATCTTAACGTTGTCCTTGCTGTGCACGATGCATACTATTCTTGTTCGCTATTCCGTTTATATTTCAACATTTGATACAACATTCGTTTTCAGGTGGCTGAAAAATCTCTTCAGACGTGGTCTCCAAAAGTCCATCGAGCAGGAAGACTTATATGAAACGGTAGCAAGTCACAAAAGCAAGGGATTGTCGAAAACTTTTAACCAGTATTGGAAGGACGAAGTGAAGAAAACGAATCCGAGTTTCTTGATATGTCTGTTGAAAGCGTTTGGAGTGAAGCTCATTTTGTATGGGGTAGCTTATAATTTGACTGATACATGTGCAAAGTACGTGATGGATTTTTTTTATATTTAAAAATTGTAAAATTTAATTTAAAAACAAATTACATGCTCTTACTTTACTTACTTACTAAACAAATCTTACATGCTCCTATTTATTAATTACGGGAATGACTCGTTCTGATTTGCAGAATTTTTCAACCGCAATTCTTAGGCGGACTATTATCCTTCTTTTCCGAAGGACAAACCGAAATAACCAAGACTGAAGCGTACTTGTACGGTGTTGGAATTGTAATGTGTTCATTGATTCCAATCCTTGCATTCCATCCTTTTGTTTTCTACGGATTCCAAGTTGGAATGAAATGTCGTCTGGTGTCGTGCTCATTAATTTACAATAAGGTAAGGAAATTGGGTGCACTTCATTGTGTTAAACACAGTAGAAGCGCGCTTATTAAAAGCCAGATTATATGTAATTAATCCTTGCGATTATTTGATGCGAGTAGAAGGCATATGTGTTTCCTTTTTCATAGAAAATATTGAAAATGCTATCGTATATTATTTCCCGGAGTGTATTGTAAAATATTTTCGTTTCAACTTCCTGTACAGGCATTGAAACTTACGAGATCCGTGTCAGTGGACGGAATAGCCGGACAAGTCATCAATTTAATGTCGAACGACGTCTCACGGTTCGACTTCTCCACAGGCTACATCAATGATTTGTTTAAAGGACCTGCAGAAATGTTTATTTTCGGATATTTCATTTACCGCGAAATCGGACTCTACGGACTCATTGGTATAGGATGCCTGTTGAGCTTCATTCCAATGCAAAGTGAGTTGGGTTTTTAATTCTGATGTCTGTTTGCATTTCATCGTGCTGTAATTGATTTTCACGCAGTGTGTACTTCGTAAAATAAACACATTTTCTTGATAACACTCACACGGCTTTCAGCACAAGAAAAACACGCCAAGAGCGCAGTGAGAGCGTTTTTTAATATCCATTTGCCATTATGAATTCTCCAAATGAAATCCACCCTTCCCGTATATTCATGTCTTTTTCATCCCTGCAGCTTACATGGGCAAAAAAGCAGCCCACTTCCGTCTCAACACCGCCAAACGCACAGACATCCGCGTACGTTTCATGAACGAGATTATCCAAGGAATACAGGTGATAAAAATGTACACGTGGGAGAGGTCGTTTGCGAGTGTAATTGATAAAATTCGCAGGTAATGGAGCTACGTCGTTCGAAATACTTTAGGTTGCATGAAAAAGATGAAATATTGAAAACACAGCAATCGCCTAACTGATTTTTTTTTTCTATTGTATACTTGCATCCTGGCAGGAAGGAGATTCGCGCCATACGTGGAAGCCTTTTCATCCGCGGTACACTGATATCGTTCAATATGGTTTCGCGGCTGGCGATTTTCCTCAGTTTAGTTTCGTACGTGTATTTCGGAAATGTTTTCACTGCTAGAAAAGTATTCATCGTTACATCCTATTTCACATCTCTATACACGTCATTGTTCCACTTCTGGCCGCTGGCCATAACATATTTGGCTGAAACGTACATTTCAGTGAAAAGGATTCAGGAGTTCCTATTGATTCCCGAGCACAAAGCCACATTCAGCGAGGACGGTGATGCATCGCAGGAGACAGATAAATTACTTAAAAATGGTGTACCGCCAAAGGACACGACAAATGGGTTGCACAAAAATGGAATCGATTCAAAGGAGGATCAAGTGATGTCGAGAAGGATTGTTAATCGAAATGTTACACATCCATCGATTTTGTTCAAGAATACAACGGCTGACTGGGTGATAAATAAAAGTTCTAAGCAAGTTGGTAAGTAACTATATTTTGTGCATATAGTAAGCAAGGTCCTGCTGAATACTAAGAGTGTAATGAGCTCGAATGTGGCTTGTCTCCTTGAAAGTAAAGTAAGATCCACCGGTTTCCAATCCGTCAAAGCGACCGACAAATTGCGACCTTAAAAGATCCCATTGTCAAATGACATTTTAGATCTTTCTACCAAAAATGTTAGGAGAAACTTCCCTGATCCTCGCAAGGGTTTCACCACGTTTCTTATCACAGCTCTCACCTTTGTAAAAATATGGAATTAAGATCATCAGCCTTATACAGAAATAATCATCCTTATACAGACTGAAAACGTTGCTCAAAGTTAAGAATTTAGAACTTAGTCTCACCATGCTTACAATTCATTGAAAAAATCAAAACTTTATTAATTCCGCGAGTCCCTTCCCCGTATATTTCGCGTTCACACAATAATCTTACCCGTTTTTTGGTATATGCTACCTCTTTTAGAGAACACTTACTCTCTCTCTCTCTCTTTTACCCTAAATTCAAGTAAGTTTTTCTGGCTTCTATATTCCAAAATATAGAACCACAAAGTAGTATCAGTAGTAATGGAATGGCTCGATTTATTAATGCCGTGCCACTATCACCAACGTGTGTTCTTCGACATGTTTCTGTTTTCAAAATCAGTAACCAATCGTCGTCAGTTATCAATCAATTTCACAACCCCTAACCAATTGAGGTCAACTACTAATTCCATTGACCCAAGTATGTATGCTGGCTCCGATGAAGCTTGTACTTTTATTCGTTATTCCATAGCAGTTTAAACTATGAAGCCCCTCTAAAATCTTATTTCACCCATAGGGTGAATATCTGTTGTCTGAATGTCTGCAACACCATGGGGTTTCAATATTTAAAAAAGTGGATACCATTTTGGCCAGTAAACATCAGCTCATATCCGAAGCCTCCAACAAAATTCTGGAATGTGTTCAGTTTTTAATAAGGATGTAAAAGATTCACTGTCTTTTTGTCCTATATCCTATATCCTCTAATCTCTCCTATATTCTATATCTTCTCAATAACATACTATTGTTCCTGAGAGTTTTACGGCTACGAGTCTGCTGGAGGTCATAAGGGCCGTTGCTTTGACTTTTGACAAACGGCTACACCAGGATTAGTCTTTTCAGATCAAAGAATCTTCAAACGTGTTTGATTCTCTCTTATCTTTTCATAAGCTGAGATGCATGGCCGTAACTCTGATTGTATTGAACTAGCTTTCTTCCTCCCTGTCCTAGTGAACTTGTCAAATCATCGCAGGGCGACAAGGCGACAATACTTTTTTCAATTTTTTTTCCTTTCAAAATAGTTTCCTTGTGGATCGGTGTAACATTTTGCATGGTTATTTGGCAATCGAATTTTTAAACATTTTTTATGAATGTCCTTTAAAATTGGGGTAACTGCCTTTGATATGGTCTCAGAGTCATTGTTTTCACTACCCCATACAGTTTTTGCAAGCGAAGAAGTCGTGAGTACCGAATAAGGAATAACTGACGGTGAGTGATGAGTGAGTCAAAAAATCGTTATAAAGTGTCAAATGGCGAAGAAGCGTTAAAAATGCCTACTCGTCATTTGTAAGGTATTATCGAGACATTTTCGATCAACAGACTCTCGCGGCTATTTGCATCGAATTGCAGTCTCGTACGGTGAATAGATGGCAAGAAATGTTCCATTAAATCCACATAAATCAAACCAGGCATCATTTCACCTGAAGATACGTGCCTTTGCGGTTATTTTCCCGATATCGCAGAAAAAAATTAAATATATCGTGACTATTGACAATTTTTGACTGCAGCCAAGATATGAATCCCTCGCATGGGTTCGTTGAGCATTTATAAAAAAAGGATGCTGGCAACAATATGTCTCATTTAATGTTCAATGCTCTGATTAAAGCTTTGATCCTTTCTCATCTCTATCAGCAGCGCCACATTACCAAAAAAATTTGTTTGGTTTGTGAGAGACCTTGAATCCTTACTTCATGAGAAAGAAAATTATCCTGGAAAAGAATTGATGTTGAAACTAGGGAATACTGAAAATTGACATGTTTGTAAGATATAACAAAAGACGGAGCAGAAAATATTGTTTTGTTTTTCATCTGAACATGTTTTTGATTCGTGGAATTTCATCGTTCTGTGATCACTTGCAACATGCATAGTTGTAAGGACAATTTCAAGCGCCGTGTGTGAAAATGCAATTTCCTTTCAGGCGTGAGAAAAATCGAAATCGACATTCAACCAACACGTCTGTGCGCCATCACAGGTCAAGTCGGTTCCGGGAAATCCACCCTGCTGCAAGTTATCCTTGGAGAATTAGAAGTAGACACTGGAAGTTTGATCGTAAACGGTCGCATCAGCTATGCATCACAGGAGCCATGGCTGTTCGAAGGAAGTGTGCGAAAGAACATAACATTCATCGAACGTTTCGATGAAAAACGCTATCGCGAAGTGGTGAAAGTTTGTGCATTGGAACGTGACTTCGAACTTTTCCCATACGGAGATGCAACCATTGTCGGGGAGCGAGGTGTGAGTTTGAGCGGTGGACAACGAGCTCGCATAAATTTGGCCCGTGCGATATACAAGGAAGCCGACATTTATCTACTAGACGATCCTTTGTCAGCCGTCGATACACATGTCGGCAAACATATTTTCGAGAAATGTATCCAACAATTCCTTTGCGAAAAAGTCGTTGTTCTGGTGACACATCAGCTGCAATACTTAAAGAACTGCAAGCAAGTGGTTGTGATGGTAAATGGAGAAATAGCAACGCAAGGATCATACAGTGACATAAAAAAATCGGACACATTCAGCGCTTTGGAGTCGGTGCTCGGAGATGATCAAAACCTAGAGGTTGAAGACTCAGCGGAGCCTATGCAACTTCGCAAAGGAAAGCAAGTGGACGAGAAGGAAGCGCAAATCGTGGGAAACATCGGCTTCGAAACGTACATAGAATATTTCAAAGCCGTTCGAAGTTGGTTGTTCATCGCCATCGTGACATTCTTATTCATCGGAGCACAAACTGCAATAAGCAGTGTTGATTATTTTGTGGCGAAATGGGTCAATTGGGAGGAAACAGTGGCAATGTCGACCGCGAATCAAACGCTGACAAATGGAAACAATGCAACGATGGTGGCTCCTTTGAACGGGTCTTATGCACAACCTGAAGACGCTATGATTGCTACGTTTGCCAACATGTCGACAACGACACTCGAAAGTGAAGGAGTTTCTGAGCATCGGAACTTCTATATTCAAACGTACAGCATTGCTATATTGCTGGTGCTATTCTTAGTCCTGAATAGAACCTATTGTTTCTTTCAAATGTGTCTTCGTGCCTCCATACATTTGCATGACAAGCTCTTCCGGGGCATTACGCGTGCTACAATGTATTTCTTCAACACAAATCCTTCTGGTCGAATCCTCAATAGATTCTCAAAGGACATTGGAGCCGTAGACACGACATTGCCTACAGCCTTAATGGATTGCCTGGTGGTAAGTGAGAACCAAAACACATGTCCTGCCTCTGTATGCATCTTTGGCGCCATGCAATGAATGCATTCGCATGACACGGGACCATCTAAAGCAAATCGATACAGAGACAGCGAACTACATGATTTGCTTGCATGATTCATGTCCTATTTATTTCGCAGTTTATTGTGGAATTGACTGCCATTGTAACGCTCGTGTCAATAGTGAACCATTGGCTGCTGATACCAACATTTGTCATGTCCTTGGTGTTCTATGGCTTGCGCTATGTCTATGTGAATACGGCGAGGAGTGTGAAACGATTAGAAGCGTTGAGTAAGTTTACCTGTAGGCGTTAGGGAATTACATCCTGACGTTGAATTCATGTATAACGTCAATAACACATTTTTTTAAATTTTTTACCACAGCCCGCAGTCCAGTTTACTCACACGCCAATGCCTCCCTGCAGGGTCTATCCACAATTCGCGCTTTCCGTGCAGAGGAAGTTCTTTCGTCGGAGTTCGACAAGCATCAGGATATTAACACTTCTGCGTGGTATCTCTTCCTCGCAACAGCACGTGCCTTTGCTCTGTGGCTCGAAGTCACATGCGTTGTCTACTCAGCATCAGTCATTTTCAGTTTTCTCATATTTGCCACCGAAAGTCGCGGAGGCAATGTGGGTCTGGCGATCACTCAATGTTTCAACTTAATCTTCATATGTCAGTGGGGCATGCGACAAACTGCTGAATTGGTTAATCAGATGACGTCCGTTGAGCGAGTAGTCGAATATACAAACTTGAAATCAGAACCACCACTGGAATCCGAAAATAAATACAGACCACCAAGCGATTGGCCACAATACGGTGGAATTCGATTCAATAATTTATCTCTGAGATACTCTGAAAAGTCAGATTTGATACTCAAAGATTTGAGCTTTGTGGTGAAGCCAAAGGAGAAAGTTGGTATTGTAGGACGGACGGGAGCCGGAAAGTCGTCAATTATACAAGCCTTATTCCGATTGGCTATCAATGAAGGAACAATCGAGATTGATGGAATTAATATTGGAACGTTGGGCTTGCATGATCTTCGTAGTCGGGTGTCGATCATTCCGCAGGATCCAATCATATTCTCAGGGACATTAAGATATAATTTGGATCCATTTGGTCAAAAGACTGATGAACAAATTTGGAAAGCGTTAGAGCAGGTAAGGAAGCATTTATTCAGTGTTTATGCACATTTCCTTAAATTTGGTTTGTTTCTCGTTTTTGGGTTTGTCCAGGTTGAGTTGAAATCCGTTTGCAGTGCATTGCCCGGTGCCTTAGACTTTAAAATGTCCGACAGCGGCTCGAATTTCAGCATGGGTCAGAGGCAACTTGTCTGTTTGGCACGCGCTATCTTAAGGAACAACAAAATACTTGTGCTGGACGAAGCTACTGCTAATGTGGATCCAGAGTAAGTTTCAATAATGATTTGTAAATTAGGCATCAGATAAGTTTCATCCGAATCAAAGAAATCATTTTTCGAAGGCACCTTACTATTGGTTATGTTAATTTCAATATGAAAAAGGATACATCTCGTGTGCACACTAAAGGCTTGCAAACCGAGGTTAGGTTATGTTTTGGTTTATTTTAGGAAATTATAGACGAGTTGGTTTGTGGAATTATAGAATTTACAGGAAATGGATATCGCGAATAGCACGTGATCAGTTTTTTTTCGTATTTCTCATTTTGTCTTGTAATATTAATTGCAGGGTCACTAGTTGCAACTAGTGACCCTGCCCTTAGTTTAACTTTATCCAAGTACTTTCCTTTTAGATATAGTACTAAATGCATTTGATTTATTTACTTCCAGGACTGACAAGCTCATTCAAACGACAATTCGTTCACAATTTGCCGAATGCACGGTATTAACAATAGCTCATCGTCTTCACACTGTAATGGATAGTGATCGTGTCCTTGTTATGGATGCGGGACGAATTGTCGAATATGCTCATGCCTATGAGCTTTTGCAACGGCCAGGTGGTTTTCTCAGAAAATTAGTCGATCAGACTGGTCCGGCAACAGCAGCTGCCCTAACCGACAACGCGAAAAATAGTTATAAAAGATATAAGGAGAAACAATGATTGATTCAATCTAGAATATTTTTTTTTTGTTTTTGGAGAAAACAAATGAATGATAATAACGTATGTGCTATACTATTTTCTAAAGTATATCTTTAAAACAAAAAATAGACTAGTTTTTTATACATTTGAGTATGATAGTATAAGTGTAAACTTAATTAAGATACTGATAGGACAAATATATGTTCACGATTCGAAAATTTAAGATGGAAAAATGTTTCTGTTTATCCTTTGAAATTTATTTCTTATAAATAAGAAAAAGTATTTGATGATCATGTTAGAGATGACTGTTTTTCCTCCTTAACTAAAGGCGTAGAAATCCTCATGCGAATTTTGAACAGCCGAATGAGCCTATCAGGTAAAATAGAATAATGCTCATGAGCCGGCATATGGTGAATGATACTTTAGAAATTATTGTGTCGCTTTTTCAAGTTCGTTTGATTCGATGAAATCCATGGACTTTAAGTTTTAATTCAATAAAGAAATAGTAGTTCCAAATAGGAATCGAAGACGGGATTACCTGCAGTGAAGGAGGATATCATCGAATCAGCACAAAAAATTTCAAAGAAACCTGCAATTACAATTCAAAAACAAATAACGAGGGAAATATTAGGAACAGTCGCAAATGGAAGAATAGGAATCGCAATCCAGGAACGAATCTTAAACCATATGTTATCCAGATTATTCATAAATTAAAATATAAAATACACCCATACCGAATAGCTTAGGTAAAACAGAAGGAGATGAATGTCCTTTAAAAAAACCCATAGCAAAACTCTCGGAATGAATATATCCATATGGACAAAATATCGACAGATTTTCCGCAGGACTTTACGGTCTATTGTAAACTATGTATACAATCCTTACTGCTTTGAAGATTAATATAGTTTCAAAAATTCCCCATTTAACGACCCGATTATCAGCCTTTTTGACGCCAACCCCTCGTATAAGAGTAACATCGACGCTGTAAGGAGTAGATTAAACTGTTTTTGATCACCGTCTTTTATGTCCCTTGAGCTTATGGTGATAAAAAAGTTATACCCGCCCGTACGTCACCATATCGTTAATCGTTCTTGACAAAGTGAACTGCTGGGGAACGATTCCCTCATCCAGTTCATAGTTTTGATCTGAATCTACCTCACTTCAAGCTTCAAAAGAAGCAACCTCCGCGGGATTGTGTTTCCTGGTGTTGAAAAGCGTTGGTGGAAGAGAAACGACCCAACACGGATGGAAACGGTTCCACTAACCAGCTGATAGTCCTGAATTCGGCACAGTTACCTTCAAAATCACAACTGAAGCCTCTTCAGTGCTTTGTTTCCCGACGGTGGAAGAGTTTTGGTGAAAGAGAAATAACAAGACAGGTTTGGATGTCCAATATGAGCAGGACTCAGCACGGAATACTGGCACTTCTTACCCGTTGGCAAGTGCGAAGGAGAAGGTTATTTTGGAGGAATGCAATCATTTCTATCTTTCTAAGTAATTAATTGTTGAATTTCTGAAAACTGATTGCAAAATTTGGGGAAGTCCCCGTCGTTAACTACTTTCACATCTGAGAGATCGAAAAGCCGTTATATTAGCGTATTAGATATTCTAGGCTAACTTCCTGTAGAGTATGTAGACGGAAAAGTTGCCTGAAAATATAACGTACAAGTATATTACGTTATAAGATCGTGAGATCTATATCAAATGGGATCCTTTTCTGATTTTGTGGCACATTTATATAATGAAAGAGTTGGTTTCTGAATATCCGCAAAGAGAAATTTCAAACACTTGACTTTGATTCGAGATTAAAATATTTTAGTGGTTATTTGGATAGTTGGAAAGTGTTTTCACTGAGCGATGGCCAATCGTTTGTCTAAAACGAGATCCATTAATGATTTGCGTTTCACCTTGTATAATCATAAATTCCGCTTTGGTGCTATCAAATTCATCTGATGATATGTACAATCATTATCCTTTGTCATCGTATCGTATTTGACTGAGATAAAATGGAAAAAAATATTTACTCACCGACTGAATAGACGAAGGACTACACAAATGATTATGAACATGAGAGCCATTCCAACGAGGACACCAATCATGGCCGGGTCAACATATCGCTCCACTTCATCATGCTTCATCTGTTTACCTGTGCCAAAGACGGAACAACATAAACATTCCTAATTAGAATGGCGTTCACACTGTTTTTCCATTTAAACTCGCGTATTTCGTACTCGTTTTCATTTTTTTTTCACTTTTTTTGTATTTTTTGCAGTGTAGAGTTCTGTCTCTCTCTCTCTCTCTACACACTTTCGAGTCTCATTTTGTGCATGCTTTTATTTAAAGATGATTAAAATGATAATAAGGGAGGATTTGAACTGACCTTTACATTCAACATTGCCATCCTTGTTGACAACGGGCGACATTTCGAAACGGCAAACACAACGATTGTCGCGGCATTCTGTTTGGAAGTGGAACGCCTCGCATTGTTCGTTGAAGAAACAACTTTCGTTGATGGCCGCCTCTGCAAAAGAAAAAAGGAAATTGGGGTGAGCAAATGAAAATGTAACATTTAATATTTGGAGTAGGTGCTTAGCGTGACGTGGGATTTTCAGAGTTACTTAAAAAATTGTTTGCTCGCAAAAATAATTGGTCCAGTTGGCATTTTTAGTTAGAAATATTTTGCATTTTTTCGCAATTTGAATAGTAAGATCAGGGTGGTTTCAACTGTTTTCAAAATTACGAAAATAAAATGTTGCAAGGATTATTTGGTGTGTTTTATACCAATATATACATATGAACGCGTGTCAATATACGTAAAGCTTGGTTATATTGTAGTGTAAAGGCTTAAGGAGGTCCGTCCCTAGGTCCAGCGAGGGGCCGAGCTCACTTGGCTACTAATGTCCTCCTACCAGTCCTCATAAAACTTCATGAAACGTTGGCTCTACTTGATATTACATTTGGCATCCCCATGCCACAAGAACGGCAAAACAGGCTCAGAAAAACCCTAAAAAAATTTTAAATGAAATATAACCAAAAAAAAACACAGAAATAAAAAAATTAAAAACTAGAAAAACAAAAATAAAAAAAGTAAAATTAAAAGAACATTTGTTATTAATTTTTCGTTAATTTTTATTTTAAGGTTTATTTTACGGACTCCGCGGTATTTCATATGTTATATTCTAACCTTTCTCAGTGTCAAATGAACGAATATATTAGTAAAGAAATGTCTTTATACACATATCACTCTTTAACCAAATTTTATTTCCCTTGAGAAGGAACTTATACCTTATGTGGTTGTTTTCTTTCCGGCTCCACTGGCTTTCCACAACCTGGAAATAGCTTCTTGGATATGATTGAAAAACGGAGTTTTTCAATCATAAAAATAGAAGTTTACCCCCTACGAACTCAACTCCTGTTTTCCGCCTAAAATACTCAAAACAGGAGTTCACCCCCCTGCGAACCAGCTGAAATTGAAGAGATATGGACCGAGAAAACGTATATTGGTTCGTATATAGTGACGTATACAATAAAAAAGGGAAAAGACAACCAACAAATACCATCAATCCAAAGGAGGCGAGCTACGTGAGCTCAAAACCGGAAGAGGTCAAAAACAACCTTCATAGATTATACAGAATATACTGTTGTTCATTCTGGGATGCGGATTGAGAAGACTACAAAATCTCCAAGTATCTACAAGAAGAGAAGGAATCCTGGGTGTCTCTTATATAGCAACCATAAGCGAGTCACTGTGACACCTGAACTAAGAAGAGGCTCCGAAAATGGAAAGCCACATTCACACGGTATTGTGGACAGGTACGTGGCCTTTTCATCAAAAGGATCCACTCGCTTAGACTGGTGGGCAAAATAAAACCAAATACCAAAACCGCTGAAAGTTAGCCGTTGGAATTCAAGGGGTTATCGGCTGATTAGTCTTTCGTCTTTAACGCGTACCCTATGTCAATGTCAAAATGGAGAACATGGTCAGAGGTACCAAAAGTATGGAACGAAGCAATGGACGACAAAGCTACCATCAAACAAAAAGTTTATGGCTGACGAACAATTCCGAATGGAAATATACATTCAAGCATCGCAAACTACCACGATTTCCAAGGTGATTTCTTCAAGCGAAACTGAAAGGGATTCCCCAGCAGACGACAATGATATAGAAGCAAGCAGCATGCTTCTTCGGTTGTCATATACTTCCATCGGTTGAGAAATGGAGGATCTGTTTCCAGATAGTACACTTCTAACTCGATTTTTCACCTTCTGGGTTTGTTGAACTAGTAATTCGAATGGAACCCGATTTGCAGAAATAAAAGAACTCAACATTTACGAATTTTCTACATTAGGTCTCAAATCTAACTCAAATCGGACTAACGTTTACCACGCTTTTGAGGATCAAGTGAATGAAATAAGAGCCATTAAAAACAAGGCAAAAGAGAAGAGAACAAAAACAAAAACTAGTACAAAAACCTGCCTTGAAAATTTCCAGTGAAGATGATTTGCAAAGATAAACATTTTTGATACTCCAGTCTGACTAAGCCAACCAACAATGAAATCAATTATGCATACCTAGCAAATAACTAGCCGAAACGAATGAAACCCAAGGTATCCCTCAAAGAAAGAGGCCTTCCGGAGAAGATGGTTCCGGGTCATAAATCAATCATAAGATAAAAAGAAGAAACGGAAGGACGATGGAAAACACATAGAAGAAAAGAGATAGAAGATTAAAGAATAAATCTCGTCCTATAATCCTAAAGTGTGAGCGTGATTCGCATTTGAATGACTGTAAACTGGTTAAACACAGGACCAACAAAACAGAACACAATGAATTCAACAAAGAGATGGGACTCGCAAATCAAATAAGCTTCGAACGAGTGGGTGGTATTGGTATGCTTCAGGAACAAGTCCTGCAAAGTTACTACAAATTTTTAGCATTAATGCATATTTTAGGAAACTGCAGCAGTTGTGCAGCCAATTTGGATAAGAGAGGCATACAGCTCCTAGAAAGGATTTTTAGCATACAGTTTGCACCCTGAACCAAAGTTAAGGTAACGACTTGTTGAAGCAACGACCTATCTCGCAGGAACATATCGCTATAGTAGCAGGAGCGGCGTCTAGGCAGTAAATTAGCAATATGGATGGGGATAAATAACTAATTTGGTAATACGGTAATCGAGGATTACCGACAGGAAGTGATGAAACAACCGAATAACAGAAGCGTACAAGCAAACATTGGACGTGCCTAGGTTTGCAGTCGCTGTACAGCACTAAATTTGACAATGGAAGAGGACGAGATGATGATGGACAACGAACTAATGGACGCATCAATCACCATCGCCCAAATATCATTATTGCCAACTAAATGCTTTGGGGCAGAACGAGGGAAGCTGCCAAAATAACACTGAGATAGAACATTGCTTGAGGTTTTTTGCAGGTTAGTATGGTACCTATGGACAACGAATTTATATAAAATAAATTTCAGCTCCGAGATTTGTGTTCAATAGTAGATCTTTCGTTTATGAGCGACTTCTTAGCCGAGGACATGCAATGACTGGTTACGAAGCACTAGACCCATTGCCATTCTCAGGCAAGAATTACTGTGATAAGTCACCAGTCTTTGCATTAAGCAAAGAAGTCCTGGCAAAAATACAAAAATGATGACGAAAGCGTGTTTGTACAAGGCGTGATATCAAATGAAGTCGAAAAGCTTACAGGTAAGAGGTTACTTAACGCCATTGCTGATTTTTTGACAAAGAGTCTGACATGAGGTGTTTTTCCTAGCTAGTGGAAAAATTTGGAATTTGTACTCCCACAGAAACCATATAAGCGAAAAGTAGAGCAATTCATACAGACATGATGCCAGCTGCATGTGATGTAACATTTCCTGAGACTGTCACCTTTGAAGGGTTGCTGGCTGAAATCGAACAACAGGAAGGACTGTCAAACCGGAACGCCCATAGTATGCAGACTTCAAGAAAAAAGGATTTGAAAGTTCGCTCTATTTGCTCGGTAATCTACACCCGATTTTGTGTAACAGCAGTAGATGAATTTCTATCAGACTCCACCACCCCCTCTGGGAGTTTTACCTGAAGAGATTTGCAAGCAGGCTCATTAGATCGGGGTTTGACAGAAGTTGAAAGACTGCGTATGGGGATCGGAAAAACCCGACAAGCTTACACAGTTGATGTTGCCAGAGTGTCAAGAAGTAATGTTTGTACCAAGAAATTGTCAAAAAAAGGACTGAAACGCTGACAGTTCAGTAGTGTTTCTGTGCTAGGTTTGAATGCTTTTGCGGAGTGATTTCGATTTATTCGAAATTCAGGGAAATTAGGGAATTTAACTTCACACGAAAGTAAATTCTAAGAACTATAATGTAGTCCTCGTTAGATATAAAATGACTAGAAAATTATGCATTCAAATGATTGATTTTTTCTTGCCGTATTGTGGAACAACAGCTGAAGTAGGACATGCTGTCAAATATTTTCTAGTTTTCGTGCTTAAACAACGACGGTGTATAACAGTTGAAGGAATGGTCGTGTGTACGCAAATATGAAGTGCTTAGTTCAGGTAATGCATTTAAATTTTCCCATGAGTCAAACACATTTAAAATGTGTTTTTCTTTTCAACTCTATTACACTTGAGACATTCAGGTGTGCCTTCATGGGAATTCCTTTATGTTTTTCATAGCGTGTGAATATGTTAGCTACTTAATTCATAGCTTGCTCACGCTGCAGTAGTGTCCTGCACTCAACCACGCTTCACATAACGAACTCATGTTATCAACAACACTATTCATAGCTGCATATCCTTACAAATGCATACAGACCCTATGTATTTGTGTACATAAATTCCAAGAACATCTTTCTCACCACATATTCCTATTTACTTATGCAGATGAATTCCTATGGCTTGGTACTGAGTTCACGAAAAGGATTCCATTTTATTTTCATTTTTTAATATCCACGTCACATTCCGTGATATTTTCTCGTATTTTTCACATGGGATTTTCCCTCAAGATGAAGGCATACCATCAACTTGCTAGCACCGCAGTGTTGTAATGTTTCTATACCGTCACTTTATTTATTCAAATGAAGCATGTATGTTTTAACAATGAAGCTTTGTATGATGGCACTATGTTCAGCGTGCAGTGTTACCCTCAAGGTATAGTGGTTGAACGTATAACAGGGAAATAGTTTGTGGAAAAGTTACCTTCTTTCATCTTACTTCCCTTTGTTAGATTCTTTGGGTTTAAGGCGCCACCTTGGTGAAAATATTTAGTTATATTTAGGAATGTAATGGACGCATTGTGTTGCGATGCGTAATTTAGAGTGTAGCTGACCATCTTTTGTCCTGTAATCTTTTGTTAATATCTAAGCCATCAGCATTCTGTTTTGATGTTACTGGCAATTACAAAACTACTGACAGTGCAGGAGAAATAATGACGATTTCCATGTTTCCATGGGAATATGAAAAACTATTATATATTGCAGGACTCAATTAAGGACTTTTCGTTACTGGCCAATATATACTTCACCTCCTCTCAGCATTTTAGGAAAGTAAATCTTTGCAGGGGGAAATGTTTTTCGAAAGGCATGTGATGAGTATGCTAACCAGCAAACTATAGTGGAAATGGTAAAGTAATTGCGGAACTATTGCTAGGATGCCATCTAGCCCTGAAGAATGAAGAAAAAGAATGCTTCAGATTCAATGCTTTCATTGAACAACCTCTGGCGGAGCCGTTCAAACGTGTGGAAGTTTGAAGTCGACTGTGCCCTTTCATTTGGCGTTTGTAATAAAAGCCTTGACTGTTCCTAGTGTTGAAATTTGACTGTTCCTAGTGGACAAAGAAAATGGCCACTCCTTCGCCGTCAACCTAACACTCGTTACGCATAGTCATGCCCGGATAGGTCTTCGAAGAGTTATTAAGCCTCCTGATGTTGTCAGCAAAGCGACTGGAATGGGCATGCAATAATTGACATCACGTGAGGAATCTTTTTTAACTGATGGAAGAATGGATAAGGAATCCCACATCAGCAGGATAGTCATCTAACTGGATGCCTTAGCATGATCTTAAAATTGCGACCACAAGGAGTAAGCTTGTTAGCTTGACAGAGTGGAGGAAGCCAGTCCAAGTTCCCTTGAAAATTGACGAATTTTGTCTCTCATACCAGCAATGGAATCGGATATCTAGGAGTAAGTCCCAAGAAATTTGCTATTTTACGGCGAAAATATCCGGAAACACCGTGACCAAACAAATTGTCTGGTCAACTTGCTTAGGGGCCACTAGGAAGCAAGACGCAAGCACCTTTAGACCGATTATTTTTGCGAACGATGAACTTAGCCTTGTTGGGTTATGCTGAGAACTAATTTTGTATCATTCAGTTGAAATCCTTCATATCAGTTGAAATCTCAAGAGCGTTCAGTATGGAGAATTAGGACAATAGGCGCAGTATCGTATGCAGCCGTTGATCTGTCTCTGAAGACCCAATGGTTGTGATAGCAGAGGTGAGTCCAATAGATTTACCGGCACTCGGGAAAAAGGAAAACATTAAGTTGTGTCCACCAAAAATAGGATAGCTTGCATCAGGCCTTTGTATGGATAATGTAAGGATGATGACAACCCAGATAAGTAATTAAAAAAGTAACATTTTCATTTTCCAGCTTCTCAAGTATTTCTAAAAATTCTTTCATCTGATATCATTTGATATTTAACATTTGTACTGGTCAAAACCGTCAGCCATGTTTTGAAAAATACACAAAATTTCATTGCATGACAAAACAGGATGCACTGCCATGCACAATGGAATAATACATCATTAACGGGATACCATCGGAACAGGGATTTTAGGCGAATCAAAATACGAACTTCTATGAATCATATTTCAAAACCTGTCGAAAACTGCAAGGAGTATAGCAAAGAACTTGATACTTTGATTGGGTCATCAATACAAATAATTAGATTGTCCGAGTCAATCCTTCAGTATCAAACGACAGCATGGATACCGAGTGCATTTGATAAGAGCGGGAAATATGACTGTCTACTAACAACGGCATCTTAACAGCTTCACGGGTAATAAACGAAAAACGATTCAGCTCCTATTTCCTGATCACAAAAGCTCATAGCTTGCAAGTTCTAACGACATCAATTACTAAACTTTCACTTCATAGCTCAGGAAATTCAACACAAAATAAACTTTACGGATGCTTAATGGAGGCGTGCAATAAACTGCTTATAAAGATAAATGGGGAAGTATCTATCCAAAATTCATTTTCTTCACATTATTCGTATCGAAAAGGTCCTTAGTCTTTTGTACACTTATAATATTATCTGACTCCAAAGATAATAAATAATTCATTTCGTAAGAATGTTTAATGGACTCCTTTTCCTACGTTAAGGATAAGTTTATCAACACTCGTGTAATAAACGGAGAATGGGAAATTCGAATCGATTCCTTTTTGCTTGGCGCAAGCTATGTGGAAATTTATTGAAGCGCGATAAAATTCGCGTGACCAGCAATGAAAAATAATACTAACTTTATACTCGTGACTTGGTACTCAACGAACAATTCGATTAGAGAAGTCAATTTGCTCAATTGACTGTAAAACAACGCCGACGTTGTATTCTTCCTTTTTTTTGAGTGAGTAATAAAGTCTTGTCATTGGGAGAAAAATTAAAGCGGATTCTGTTGATTTGAATAAAACTTATGATTAATAAATTTTTAAAGTTAGCTGAATTCGCCTTTTAGAAAATGTCTCAATGATTTCTTCTTAGAATTGTTCTATCTCTGTCTGAGAGAACCCATCCGAGAGTGTCAACGCTATGCGTACTTACGCGAACGCTGTAGTGTTTATTGTGCGTAGGTCCCAAGACGGAGACGCAACGAGTCCTGTTTGTGGGACGATCATAACTAATTGATACTTGGAATCAGTTTCTTTGAAAGGCGATACTTGGACAAACTCCACTTTAAATAAGTGCATTACAAGGATTTCATTAAGACCAAGTAGAGTTAAGGAGGAAATTTGTGTGCCATACCCAAGCTTGTGATGACAAAGCTGCAACGTCATAGACTAGTTTACGCTCCACGACCGCAACAAGGACCTGTTCCAACTATGTGCATTAGAAAATGAGTTCATAAACCATTTCACTATCTAAATTGCAATTTCCGCACTTGCGAAAATCTAATCAAACGTACAATCACTTATCTCATCGATTTTCATTAGTTGACAACAACAGGACATGTTTGTAACTACCCAACCATATTGAAGGAGTCTAATCCATGGTCGACTAATGTGCAAATATGTAAATACTATCTACTAAAAGTCATCAAAGATATAATCGTTTCTGATAGGAAATACAGATTTTGCATAGGAACACACACACACAAGCACACTCGCAATGGCTCGAGGAGTTAAGAGCTAGCAGTTTTCTGATTATTGATCCTGAATAATAATATGTTGCCAGTGTGTCCGCTTCAGGTGGAATGTGTTCATTTGAAATTCAAATCGATGCTGCTGTATCGACGACAAGGATGATTAAACTCAATTGGACTGAGAGCAAACATTTGTTTACGTTCCGATATCGAAGGAATCAATACCGGAGTGTAATGATTCCATTAAGTGTAGTCTCTGATAATCTGTTTCGAAGCACAGGATAATTCTCTGAATAATTATATAATTTGTTATATTAGTGCTAGTTGTTTGCATACTTCTGCTAGAATTCGATTCAAAGACGGCAAGACAGAGTTCGATTTATAGGAAGCAATCCTTCTGGAGCCGCCCTGAATTTCATCTAGTAGATCTCATCCTTTTTAATATAAATATTGAACGAACTATTTTCCAGTGTAGTCGTATATAGTCACCCATTCTCAGCGTCGTATCGATCGATTAACTACATTGAAATTATGAAACACCCCTCAACAGTAGACGGCATTGGGTTTGTGAGAAAAGCAATTTTCCAGAAAATTGAATGCGTTTGAGGAAAGCGGCGTGGAAAGTTGTACTTGGTTTAATTGAGCTGTTTGCTTCAAACCGACACAGACAAAATCAAAATGCAAGCACTCGCGAATATCACGCTTTTGAGATCAAAGTTCCGTAGAGGAGGTTGAAATGAATGAATTAAGGCTTGTGTTTCTTATCCTTTCACCTTGAAGTTATAAATTCTTTCAAGCCAACAATATCTTGAGGCAAATAAAATTCGGCCATCCGCAATTGTTTTGATAGCTCGAAAATCAATTTTGGCTAGCGATTCTATCTAAAATGTCGAGATGATGATTTTGCGCAACCAAAATAAAATTAAGGATATTGGAGTTTGTGTTTGTGGAAGTCCGCAAAGCCAGCTTGTGGCTTTGCGGACTTCCGTTGAATTTCTCCTTGAATCGATTGGCCATCAAAATTTGCGCTTTAGAAACTTCTAATTAAGTTTGTTCCTTGATATCTGAAACGTATTTGGCTGGTAGGCTGCGGGCGTACAAGCACAAAACTTTCAAACTATTAGATAAATAATTTAAAAAGTTCTTTTAAGAGTTCCTGCATAACTCCAGCCCACCAGCAGAATTTGAAATTATTTCTGCCCCAACCAAGATGGCAAATTAGAAATTCAACATTTATCTGGAAGCGAATTTATCTGCGGTGCAGTATGTCAAAGAGTACGAACTTTGCGGCGAACTTTTTTCTGAGCATAACTTAAGATCTCTTAGAAGTTTATTCTTATATCACGAAGTTCACATCACAGTGAACACGTTGTTTGTATATGTATATGCGTTACGGCTAATAATTCATACTAATATTTAATTACAAATAGAATTAAACTCAATTATTTACAATCGCAATTCAAACTTTTCCGTACCAGTCAATGTATGCGCTTTTTGTTATCAACTTTTTGTGTTTACTTTCCTTGATAGCGATATATAAAATCACATGTATGTAAGACTATATATAAGAATCAGTGTGGAACATTTGCTTCAGTCCAGTCCGAACCAATAACACAGAAAAACGTGCGTTATTACCATAAAAATAAACGACACGTTATGTAGACTGTTATGATGACATATGCAACACTTATATGCATCTGTCACTAGTATTCTCATCGACGTGCCAAAGTACTGTCAAAGTTCTATTAAATTTGACACAAGTCATTTGTTTGGAGTGTATAAAACATTTTCTTGTCACCTTGAAAACGTCGATTTGCTATCCAAGAAAACAGACTTAGCGAAGATCATTAGTTTTGTTCTTTAATCAATCGAAATGTGTCACTAAAAGTTGTCGTTTGTTGCGTGAAAAGTATTCTGAGTATATTTTGACACAATAATCAGTCCTTCGTGTTTTGCATGATTTAAAAGTTCTGATTTTGATATGTGTGTTAGAGAACATCCTTAACAGCAGAATCGAAGAAGGAATTGGAGACATTGCTCAATGAGGGCGCTTATCAAAAGCAACAAGAACTTGCATTTTCTTCGAGGGTCAAATGTGGAACAGATTCAAATGCCTAAATGAACTAGAATTCATACAAAGCAAAGCGGTTGAGTTTCATACGCATTGACGCTACATCACGTCAAAAGAGGTATTTTGTCTCTGCAATTCCGGTCGAGTGCCACGAAAAGAGGTTTTGCATGGGGATTGTTACTGGTAATGAAAAATGGCGATTATTACATTTAAAGCGCGCAAAAATTTAACATAGTAGACCTAGGAATAGGAAGTAAGTTTTCTGCAATTAGATCTTCTCGCCCTGCTTGTGGTTCTGTGATGTATGCTGAGTATTCGTCGATGCCCAGCGTTTTGTGATTTTCTGACAATTCCAATGACCGTTAAAAACTTTGAATTTCGCGGAGAGTCGTTTTTGACTGTCTCGATTTGTTCTGAAATATTGACTTATGACCTTTCACCACGATTTCCTACGCATCAGCATGCCTCTGTGGTCACTAGTCATAGGTTATGTAGTTCACAGCTTGTGTAGCTCTCCGGGTTAATCAGAAGCTCAAGCCATTAAGGGCCAGAGAATTCATGAAGAGTTGTCAGATGGTCTGGTTATTGCTTCTTCTAAACCAGTTCGTAAGTCCTCCTTTTCAAAGCTCCTTTCCGCAAAGCCGAAAAAATCACAAAAATATAAATAAATTTATGAGTATCGTTGAAGAAAACGGGTAAATTAAAACATGGAAGTCGTAGAAAAAGGTTTGAAAGGAAGAAAGCTACGTGTCTGATCACCCATCTTCAAAGAATCTTAAAGTAAAAAATAGAATATGTCTCCATCAAACTAGTTTATGTTATTGTACCTTCCATACAATAAATTTCAGGAGCTACAAGACCGATATGAAAGACATGACTGTGTATTCCTCTCCAGATGCATTCATCCTCGTACACCCGCACATTGGAGCACCAACATTTGCCGCTCAGACTTTGAATATAAAGGATGTCTACATCAAACTGTAATGCTTGAGATGTCGCTTGATTCCCAAACATTTTTCATTTAGCGTGTGCTCAGTGTCTGACAATGTTTACACGGCAACAAGTTGGATCCATAAAAGTGTAGTCTGGCGCCCAATGATGCAAAGAGGACATGGAAAAATTTAATTTAATTTTTCTGCTGTTAAATGAAACTCTTGATTCGCTCGACTGTTTTGTTGACCTAGCTTTTATCCTATGTAAGAACTTGGCTTGCTATATACCGAATAGAGTGCTCAACAAAGAACGACCACTAGCTCTTGACTGTACTGTGATTCTAACCTAGAAATTTCATTCTGGTTATTCATTTCTATGACAAAGCTGAAGCCCATAAAATCAGCAAATACTTTTACAGCATCATGCTCCGTCCAATGCTTAGTTGATTTCAAGTGGTATCACCACATAAAAATAACTCCAGTTAGTGTCAATTTGGCGACAAAGAAATTCCGCATGCTCCGCCCCTTTGTCATCCCTGTAAAATATTTACCCCATCCACGAACAACAGTGCCAAGTGGAATGAACGGAAAAACGATATTCCTGCAATACAATCAATTCCACTGGCGTCACCAATCCTTGGCGTCGTAGGACTATACTCAATCACGAAGCGCTACACTTTTACTTGGCGCGAGTATTAGCTCCATACGAGTACGGTACTCATGTAAATTGTTAATGCATGGCAAAAAATATTAACTCTGCGTGTACATTTAAGCTTCAACCTAATTTCCCCATTTTTTTTCGTCCTTTTCACCTCTTTCACCTATCGCATTGCATGCTTAGGCTTAGAAATTAGATTCTGCAGAATGCCATTGTCGGTGGTTGGAGTTTGTCCATTGTGGTTGAGATTGAGTTAGGGTTGGGGTCACAGGATATCCAATTACATATTTTTTTTCGGTCGACACTATGCTCGGTTCTCAACCCTGCTAGCTCGAAAGCGGCAATTTCGGTGCTAGTGGAATGATTTAAACAGGACGATGGCGGGTTACTGCATAGTTCAGCATGTTCAATGTTGTTGTTGGCTATTAATAAAATTCCAATTAATGTTCGCCTATTTTACGAAAAATTTACATTGGAATCCAATATGGCAACGTTTGATATATAAATATTGACGATTTCGTTTGTTTTATCTACAACGTCTTTTAATTAATGGAAGTTCATGATGATAAAGCAAGGAGATACTGATCAGCTGTTTGAAATTGGAATCACATCTTTAACATTAGTAGCAAAATGCCAGATATCAATCTCATATTCTATGCACTCATATGTAGCTCATATGTTGGATTATTGAAGGACGAATGCAGAACGCAAAACACAAAGATTGTTAATTATAAGTCAAACCAGTCGAAATACTTATTGTTGTGCTTCATGATATCATTGAGACTAAATACGGAATTCAGGCTGCGTATATCCTTGATTATAGGTTTAAAGTGAATAATCATTCCTCTACGAAGAGAAATATAAAGCTGCGCCAGGCTAGGCAAAGTGAATGTACTAGAACAATGGCAATGGAAAAATTCCTGAAAAAGGGATATGAACCCAAAGCCTATCCTGTGGAATTTTCGGAAGCTAATTAGTTCATGAATGACTGTGATATATTTCCTGCTGAAGCGCAGAGTACCATTTTTCGTCGTGCTCGCTCATTACCTCGCTATTTAGGGATAATATTCGGCGCTATAAAATATCCGGTGGATTCACAACGATCCGGCAATAGCCTGCAATTAGCTATTGTGTTGCTTGTTTAAATTGCTTGCGTTGTATGTGGTAGTAAGTTCGGTGCAGTGATTAGAGTAGAGTATTCTGAACATTTATAAATAACAATGCCATCCAGGAGGAGGTCGCAATATAAATCGTGCAAATTCATTTGTAAATTGATTTGGTACTTTGTAGTGCTGTGAGGAAGATCATCATGATGTTGCTAACCTTAGTAATGCGTTTCGTAATGGGATGACTATGAAAAACATTTTGTTGGACTTGCACTTGCTGAACTTTTTTGAATCTATCCACCTTATATGACTTTATTGCGAATAATAAGCAAGAGCGAGCCAAGTTTACCTCAAAGGAAACACTAGAAACCGCTAATTTCCAGGCGAACCTAGCAGACAATTTCTATTACCGTTCTCGCACAACAGTCTCTTTGAAATCTGGATGTCAAGCTCCTTTGATTTTCAATTTATATAAATTTGAGTTGCCGTTTTC
Source organism: Stratiomys singularior (assembly GCA_954870665.1). Lineage (NCBI taxonomy): Eukaryota > Metazoa > Arthropoda > Insecta > Diptera > Stratiomyidae > Stratiomys > Stratiomys singularior. The sequence continues at coordinate 9,083,540 of OX940877.1, forward strand.
AAATTACATTTAAGGTGCCACCGATCAGTCCCCGGAGCTACCATCCATTTCCCACGGTAGTTGTTTCGTCTGACAGAAATCCACTGAATTATTTATTCGTGGTTGTGAATTACCCTGGACTCCGTATGATCAGGAATTCCCTTAATTTTCACCACCTCGTCACTTCACTTTGTGAATTTCGTTGCATTCATGGAATCCAGGAATAGATAATTTTTCGTAACTCAAAATGCCCTTGTATTTATTTTTTTTTTGTGCTCGGAAAACTCGGTCGTTTCCCGTCACTTTCTTTGTTTCGTCCACAGACGCGTTTCGGCGAGGCGCCATCTTCGGTTCTGATGTTCTGTTCAACATTGCAGCGAAACATCCTTGTATTTCCCTAATTATATTTTTGCTTCTTTGCATGAAAGCGTCTCGGACACAAATAAATAATAAAAAAAATCAACTATAGATAACATATAACATTGAGGCGCTCACTAATTTATCTAGCTTCCGCTTCCTTTGAAATCAATTTGCGAATAATGCTGTACGGAATCCAAGTCTACATAGAACCGAGCCACAGCGAAATCATAGCATAAGTACAAAGAGCGCTAACGTTTCCAAGAAACTGTCGATTTAACAGTCTTCGACCAAAATAAGTGGAGGTTTATTTGTTTTGGTAAATTTCCTCTCATTTGTACGTGGAACAAAAACATCTCTCTCAATCTACTTCTGCTTTTTCTATCTCTGGCTGAGAGAAGCCGGCTGATAGCGTTAGCACTGTACGAGACCAAAGCGGTCATGTCCGAAGTTATATAACAAATAGTTCCAGGCTATGCTCTCGGCTTGCAATGGAAGACGTTTAGTCATTAGTCCGCTTGTCACTGAGAGGAATGAGGAATCAGGAGAATAGGTATCCTTAGAGAATGCTCAGTTTTAAATGTGTTTTAAACTGTCTCTGATATCTTTCAAGCGTGCTGATTAAAATTTATTGCTGGTTAAAATCTTTTTAGTGCTCCTTCCAGGATTATTTTCTTGAAATTATGTGAAGGCGACAGGGTACAGGACTAGGCACTAAATTTTTTCCTGCCTTAGTTTCATGTGGCAGTTATCGTTGGGTGTTGAATTTTTCATAGCGAACTCGTACTTCCTCTATTCATGACACGTATCCTAAGGAGGATATTTCAGGATAAACGTAGTTTGATCAGGAGGATTTGACTCAGGGTAAAGTAGGTCGCGTTGAATTACAAGAGCATCGCTGCCAAGAATGCCTTTTTCTTATATGTCTAAGGACCATATTATTTCGAGTGCTTTAAAAAAGTTGAGTACCACTAAGAAAAGTGTATCACCCTGGAAGGGATCAATTACTGTACTCTCTTACACAATCTGGAAACTTTTCAATCTAACCTCGAACGTTTATTGCTGACTATTATAATTCATTCCTTAACATTTTACAAAATATCAACATCTAATCCTCATTTTTTATATCGATTCATGCTTGCACTTACCTTTTCCGCATTTATCTAAATGATTGGTGACTGGTAAGTCCTCTATACATTGACATGTATTCTTCCGTGGATCACATAGCGACCCTGGAAATCCACATTCTTGCGTATCCTCACATCTATCACCAAACTTTTTATTGCCTCGGGTTGCGTTATCTGGAAGAAGGAGAGAGAAGAAATCCCCAAAAATTAGTAGTGAAAAGAAAACAACAAATCCAATGAAACTATCAGGACAAGAAATAAATGTCCGAATAATGAACAGTGCTCTGATATCTGAAAATATGTGTGAAAGCAGTCCTGCATGATATAAGATTAATATACAGTGTGGAAGTGTATGCCGTTTCGCACGAATTTATCTTAAGGGTGTGGACATTTATGTAAGCATTAAACTTGGAGAAGGTCGTCTCTTCGCTTAAACTCTGTCTGTAAAGGACTCATTTATTGATGGTAGGTGTTGGCAAACAATTTAGATATGTTAAATCCCTTTTTTCTCCTGGCAAATACGATTAGAGAATGAACGACGACGTCATTAATTTGTGTTTTCTTTTCTTGGTTTTATGCTTTGTTGGGTAATTTCAGGGAAGTTCTTTCCTTTGTAGATTGTAATGAGATTGCGATTGAGAAAACTAAATTAATCATGTGGGGGTGGAATGATGAATGTTGAATTCTGAAAGGGTTAATGATTTGCAGACTCTTTGTTCAAAGAAGGTAATGTTAGCGCAAGTCTCATTAAGAAACTTGTTGAATGCTAGCAATAAATCGGTAATTGAGAGTGTATTTAGTCAGATAAATACAGAATTTGAAAGTTTGTAGCAATTGTATCAAGTCCTTGCCAATGTAAAGGCAGATGAGCATTGAAAAACTTTTTGCTAATTGAAACGCAATCACATTTGTAAACAATTGAACTAGGTTACTAAAGATTTGCAAAATATACTTAAATCCTCAATAAACAAACTGTTTTCGCAAACTTTTCTGGAACTTAGACCCTTTATAACATTTGATCCCACTCACAGGACTCACAAACATTGCATTTCTCTTCGGCTTTGCATCGCAAGTTTTCGTTTACGCGTTCTTACCTCCACCACTGAATGGCTGTTGGTAAAAATTATTCACATGGATGTGAAAGTTCCATTTGTACCTGTTTTACGTTGAGCAGTCATGGCGAACACACCCCATTTTATTTTAGAAAAAATTAATTCAATACTTATATACTTTATTTTATAGAAGAGTGAAAATATCATCTCCACTGAAACGCCTCGGACGTTTTCACAAATACATCCGATAGATAAGCAATCACCAGGTGTTCAGGACATCCTTCAGTAATAGATCATGCTCTGAAGAATACTGAGTCAGTATTCTTCAGAGCATGATCTAGGATCGTCAATCGGAGAATCCCCTATGGATATCAATTAGAGCGCCCCCTCATCCCAAGAGTTTTCTTTCAGGCTCCTTAGGAGTTCATTCAGAACAGCCTGCAGATATGTATCGACTTATCCTCACTGATATTGTTGATCGGATCTGAAAAACCGGAGCCAGAAGTCTAAAATTCGCACCTAGATACCAAAGTCCCTGTTCGAAATAAAATTTTTGCATATTCATAACTTGCTCTGAATTTAGTCTTACACAGAGAGCCAAGTTTAAAAAAAGTTGGGCAGGAGCAAAGAAAAAATATATATATATACATTAGTCTAATTCGTAGATGCTATAAATTCGGCAAAATCCTGCCGCTTTCCATCCTGGCATATCCTTGTTTTTCAGCACTTCAAAATCATAGCACAGCATTCAGATCGTATTTCCTGTTGTGATTTTCGGAGGAAATCTTCAACATTGCCTAAGTCTTTGTTGTATATCAACCAATTTTTTCGCGAAACAATTTATGGACAAAAAAATCTTGCAGCAGTGATCGTGGCAATCGATGATACTAGCATTCATTTTTTTTCTTAAGTTTTTGAAAATCTCACGATCTCTCCTCGCTTTTTTTAATGTTTCTCAGTAGTATGTAATAAGACAAGTACAGCTGCGGGCGATCTGGCAACGTTGTGTCTACCGCCCTGTGTTCGTTGGGATGGTTTATCTCCTCAACTTTTTCAGTCCGAGATTCAACTCTGTGCAGTTTACACATTACTTCACAGCGAACTTGTGTGTTTTTTTATGTGTATCACAAAAATGGAGTATCAGAGATCAGAGCAACGTTGTCCGATCAAGTTTTGTGTAGTGCGTGTTCAACACCAACCTCGCTTAGGGAGACCTTCAACTTCAAAAACTGACGGAAATCTTGAACGTGTGGGGGCTCTTGTTAGATTAGACCGTCGTTTAACAATAAAGATGTCGTGTGAACTGTTAAATTTAAACACTTTCACCGTAATATGAAATTTTGAGCATGCAAGATATGTATCAAAATGGCGTCCAAAAACCAAAGAGAAGATCAATCGTGGAAACGTGTTTATTGATCTTCTTGAGAGGATTGGCAGTGACCGAGAATTCTTTAATTGTGTGAACAATTAAAGAATTCGTCACAGGCAATGAACCCTGGATGGGAATGTGAAGAGTGGCACATAAATCATCTCCTCGACCGAAAAATATGGAACGAGCAAATCTATGATTAAGACCATGCTGATTTGATTTTTTTTCAGGCAAGAATAACGTAAAGCGTATAGGGTATAGCGTACAAAAAGGGTTAACAAAGTGTTTTATAAAATATCCTTGAAATGCTCCTGCAAAGAGTGATCCGTGTGAGACCAGACATTGCAGACAAGTAGATGTTTGACTATCACGACAAGGCTTCGTATCACACGGCCATGTCTATCAGTGAATTTTTTACTTCAAAACAAGTTTCTGAGTTTTCTCAATTATACTTTTCCTGTTTTGAGCCCTTATGACCTTCTCCTTCTGATGAAATGAATCCTTCTGCTCTCTTTTTTGCGTGAAACAAAGCTACCGCTCTCAATGCTTTTGAGTAAAACTGCATCATAAAAATAAATTGAATTTTGCTGAGAAAAGTCCCCGAGAGCGTTAGTGCTGTATAACGCTACGTTTTGGTATAGTTTCTACTTTTTTAAGATTTAATTTGTATAAGCATGAAATTTCAATATTTTTGAAATCGTTTGCATCATTCAAAAGTATATTAGTGAAAGCGAGGAAGCATTGTTGTTTTGTGGGAGGGGAGCGCAGAATCCCTTTTCTCTAGTGCGGTCCCATTTCACTGACCTAAGTCGAAGTCAAGTGCATACACTTTCGATTCTTGGGAATTTTACAACTGTTCGTCATTGTCAGTCACTAGTTGCAAAATTTATCATACAGAAAGCTTCAATACTTCTTTATAATTCGCAATATCCTTCAAGGGTCCTTGCGTTTTTCCAGTTTTCTTAGCACTACCATTGCCTTTCTCCTCTCTTACCGTCTGGGCTCCAATTTCAGAGTAACACAGTCATGTTAGTTCGAGTCAGAAAAAAACTCCCACAAGTGGATCTACAATATCGTATTACAAGTCAGTGAGCCACCATGCAATCCTTTATGTCCATGTGTCGAAAATATTCTCTATTGTATGTCGCGTCTATCACAAAATTTGAGTTGATGCAGTTGTTCCTTTACCAACACATCATAAATTGGTTTTATTTTATATAAACGAAAACAACCTACTTATGCTCTTTCCTCCTGTTGAATTTGGTCTCCTGTGAATTCTAAATTACGAAGTACTTCATATTACACAGGAGTTGAACAACAGCGATCCTGGGTACCACAAAAACGAGAACTTACTCGATTATAATGACGAGAGAAGTAATTATGCGTAATGGAGTTAGTGAAATGAACAATTAATGTTGTATGGACGCTAGGAGTTTTCACAATTGCATTTGAAAACTTATTACTTGTGCAAAATAGTCCTGAAAAATAGAGCGATCGCCCTCTGTCAACTGAATTCGTCCGGGGAATACTCGGTTGAAACTTTGAGAAATTGATGCTTTTTTCATTCTGATGGACTTTGTCTAGACGATGAGGTGAATACAGGATACTAAATACTTATGAAGCAATGCACAATGCTGAGCTAATCCTTTTACTTGGGCTTGTATTCCGCTGAGTATGTTTTTAATTAATCCAATTGTTCGTTTTACGTAACGTTTCAGTCATTCTGGAATGTCCTTGACGAATCCGGTGACAATTGCAATCAACTAAAAAACTTTTACATCAAATTTTCGAAAGGACGAACAAGAGGAGTTCGTCAGAACTCTCAAGCGTGTGATTTTTCACATAATTTCATTTTAAACTACCAGAATAGGTCAATTTAATTCAGTCCTTCGTGAGAATCGTTACCAATAACCAGCACGAAGAAATTCCTATCGATTTGTTTCTGCCGAAATGCTAGTATGACAAACCCATTGCATAACGATACCGTATTTTATTTCTATTTTCAGAAAAAGGAATACCCTTTTTGAATATAAAGAAAGGTCAAACACCTGAAAGTGAAGTTGCTGAATGAAAACGAACACGGCACAAAAAATATCTACCACAAAAGTCTACCCGACAGCCAGATGAGTCAGAGACAATAGCATCTCTTATCCTCATTCATATTGTGATAAGGATACAAGGATAGTTGAATAGTGGCGGATTTAATGCTGTCATAAAATACCCAAAGGATGCGCTGTCGAAACATATTCAGAGTGATATATCAACTCATTAAAATGTGAAAAGTATCACGGAACGGAAACAGGATCAGGTGTTTTGCAGGACACGTTGAATGATATGGGACACGGTTATCCTATTCTTTTTACTTTATTCCGATGGTGTAGAGAAAAGTTGAGTTGACTTCTTGATAAAAGGGTTATTTCGTTGGTATATGCACACTGTAACATTCAGGATCATTTGGTACAGATTATTACATTTCTCGGCAAAGTTATAATTTTATGACTTAAAGTTGCTTTATGTGTTAGAGTTACAAAAAACAACCTGGAGTAACTGAAATGGTTTGAATACTTTTATTTATTATTTATTCAATTAAAAAATTAACCCGACATTCCGTTGTATGCCTTCGCTGGTAAAACATATTTTTTTTAATTTAAGATATTTAGCTAAGGAATCAAGATTACGGAAGAGGGATCAGCCTCAAAACAATTTTTTAGAATGAGCCTTTAGCAGTTCACTTTCCAATACCAATGAAAATTTTAACTTGTTTAAATAAAGTCTGACAAGTCATTTTATTGATACAAGGCAGACGAAATTGACAAGATTTTAAAAGCTTTCTTTCCCAACTAACCCATTCCCTTTGATGATACCCACCCAGTGGAATACCACAGATAGAAAACCAGTGGAAAGTACATTTTTCACGACGTGGGAACTGGAGGTAATAGTCCAGATTACCTGACCAGATTCTATCTGGGGTACTGGAAATGGTTCTGCCCATTCGTCATGATCTGCCCCTCAGCGCGTTCTATGGATACCTGCGTGGAGGAACGTTCCTAGAAGTTTGGTTGATGGTGAAGCTCGTTGTGATCAGCAGAGGTAAGGAAGTCCTGATCCACACTCTGTATACTGCTGAGTTTAAACGCTAGAAACGGCTGGAAGACCTCTCGAACAATTTCTCAAAAAAGGATTCACTGACAAAACTTCATGCTATCCCCACGCCAGTATGGGTTCAGAGCAGGTTGCACCTGCATGGGATAAATTGAGGAAACGGCGAGAGCAGTCCAGCTTGCAGCGATACACAACTGGTCCAAACAACAGATTGTCCTGTTGGTTGCTCTGGATGCCAAAAACATGTTTAAATGTGCTTCATGGTCGCATGTCCGCATGTTCGCAAGTTTTTGAAAATGGTTTATCTGTTAATACCGGATACGGATTTAGAGAGACTATTTAAAAGATTGGCAGCCTACACCATGCCGCGAAGGAAGGTAACTCATGGGTTATAGTTGAATAAGGTTTTGACAAACTCTCCAATGAATGGTCTATAGGAGAACCGTCTGTATGAGTCTTTATGTTGGTAAATCAAAGAAGTATTGAGATTTTTTTTTAATTTTTCGATTGATAATTTCTTTTATTTAAAATGGATTTTATTTAAGTACATATTGTCCATTATTATCTATGACCTTTTGCCATTTTTTGGGCGGAGTCATTATTCCATCTGTGTAGAACTTCTGTTGTTTATCGGCGAAAAACTTGGCCAAGTGATTTTCACAGTTCCTTTTTGAAGTGAATTTCTATTCATTGAGGATTTTTGCAGAGACCGAAACAGATGATAGTCTGATGTTGCAAGGTCTAGACTATACGGTGGATGCATCAAAACTGTCAATTTTTGCCGGGTTATCAAAGATGTGTGTGGTCTGGCATTGTCATGATGGAAGACAACGCCCTTTCTTTTAATCAAGTTTGGCCAATTTTTTCTCATTACTTGTGGTTAATTGATGATGATATTACAGAGCAGAATTGAGTGTTTGGCCAGCTTCTAGCACCTCATGACAAACGATTCCCTTCCAATCCCACCATACACACAGCATAACCTTATTTGGTGTCAATCCTGGTTTTGAAGTCGTTTGTGATGATGCACCTTTTTTTGACCATGATTTTTTTTTCAACGAAATTCTCTATTTTACCCATTTTTCATGGTACGTAATGATTTGCTTCAAAAATGGCTCGATTTCGTTGCGTTTACTAGCATTTCGCAAATGGAAATTCGGTCGATCAAATTTTGATCTTTGGTTTTTGATAAATTATCATGTATTCTCATCTTGATCGTAGTGATATTGTAAAATATAACGAATTTTTTCAGAAATTTCACACATTTTTAAATGAATACAACTTTTGACACGGATGATGAAACACAAAACTGCCCATATGAAAATTGAAGACTTCACTGTCACCTTTCAAACGCATGGCAGTTTGACTGAATCTGATTAGTATTGCTCGATATATGACAACGAACACCATCTAGTGACAAACAGGCTCAATACTTTTTAGACTTTACAATAGAACAGAGTATTGAGTATTGAGATTGGCTGTGAGTTTTTCAGAGTGATTTGACTCGGGGAAAACTCGCTTGATTAGTGATCAAAAAGTTGGTTGTATCCATGATTATTTTTCCAAATAATGCTTTGAAGCTACCGCTGAACTAAAACGACATTTTTCTCGTTGAAAATTTTATTAATACAGATGAATCAATCGTATCGTGACATCTTTTCAACCAAAACAAACGCAGCACCACTGGACCCTCAATTATCAACAGTGATTGAACTGAATGTCATGATATTTGCAAGAGCATCTTTCGAAGGTTGTTGATCGGACCAAATCGGTCCCCGGACATAACTTAAGGACCTTATTTATACCTCAAGTACCTTAAGACTTAAGTACATTATCATTTTATCATATTAATCTGATTGTAAGTAGTTTTCTCAACGTTTGCTAGGTTCTCATTCTGATTTCATTGAATGTGACTGGAGTTGATTTTCATGAGAACTCTAGACGCTTAATAAAACTTAAAGAACTAGGACCTTATTTTAAAGTGGAGTGACGAAAGCTTCCGGAATATTTTCGCTTGTTGTGATACGCCAGTTCACTATAACACTTGGGGCCTTCGACAAACCTTAGTCCTGAAGCTGTTTTCGGATGCCATTGTGCTATGTTTTTGTGACCCTTTTTGTTGTCTTTATCGAAATTCTATCGGGCCAGCCAGGAAGGGACTAAATTTTCACCTTCCGTTTCCATTCAGCCTTCCTTTAATTGCCTAAAGCATGCGTTTTCGTTCAGAGCATGCTTTAAATGAAAAAATGAATGGCTGTTAAAATGGTTGTACAAGGTTTGAACGTGTCCTCAAAGTCGCTAAGACAGGGCAAGATGGAGTTTGAAGACGAAAAGCGATCAGCAAGGACCAATCAAGGCTTGGTATTTTCTTTCAGGGCTGTGTTGAATCTTTGCAGGCTTTAAGGTGTTTATTTTGCGTTTTATCATATCATCATATATTGTCTCAACAAACGTTGCTTTGGATGCATGAAAAATTTTATTTCAATGGACTAAGAGGAAAAATATTGAATACCGGGACTAATTTTTGTATATTATACAGCACTAAATACAGTTCCCATAAATTTTTTTCTGAAATTTTTCTCTGAAATCCTTCCCCAAATTTTAAAGTTGGTTTTTGCACCAGCCTTGGCTTATGTTAAAACTTTTGTGGAGATTTTCCTTTAGATTAATCCGCAGCACTATAGCATGCTCGTCAAATGGTAATCCAAAGTTTATTTCGATTGCATTAAAATACGTGTTAATGTTGTTAATTTTCCATTTTTATTTAATTTATTCTGTGCGATTCGTGTGCAAACGTAGTCTTTGTAATAAAATTTGGTTGCAAATAGGCCATCAAGCGAATTTAATTTATAGTTCGTGAAACATTTTGCGCCTACACAACCTTTCAAATTCACCTGTTCACACCTACAATCAACAAAATTTTTATTAACGTTCCATTGTTAATATGCACAAAAGCAGAACCCAACACTAACATCCTACTAAGTGATTTCACATAGTACAAAAGGCTCTCGGGATCATCAGTAAAATTTGAACAAGATGGATAATACTAAAGTCTAATTAACAATAACCTCGTCAATTTCAATTTGCTGGAATAAATTCAAAATCGAGAAACACTATAGCGCGGCAAAATGTATAATTACTCAGAGCATTATTTGCAGGACATTATCCTGCAACACATTTATGGGTGGAGGGAACATTCGAAAATGGAGCAAGTTAGATTTATGCTTGAATTTATGTTGATGGAACCTTTATGGGAGGTTATTTTGGAGTGCTAGTAAAGTCATTTATGAACATTATGGCAAATGGCTGTTTCAGGTAGTTTTGCAAATTGTGAGTAGTAACACTTGTAATGGATGATTTAGGGACATTTTCTTTTCTTATAACCTCAAAATTTGTCGCTGAGGTGAAAATAGGCGCGATGAAGTTATTAAATGTGTGTTTCCTGGCTAAATAGCTGAAAATGACTTCCTTTTCATTTATTTTTCAATTAATTTCGGTTAAGAAAATTTTCCTTTTTTGCGTTACATTAGCATTTAACTTCAGAAAGTTATCAGTGAAAATCCTGTAGTCGCGTAATTCACACAAATCTTCTCGGTCGGTAAATTTTTCATTTAAAAAAAAATTGCAGAGACCGAAAAATGATCACAAGCCCACAAGGATAAATGTATGAAAACTTCTCACCCAACTTATGTCCTAGCCATCAAAAGAGTGTACAATTCAACTTTGTTAATGTGGAACAGTGGAAAGCGTTTTCCCTGAGCGTTGGAAGACGGCAAGACTCGTGCTGATCAGTAAGGTCCCGAGTCGCCGTCAGCATACCGACCGTTATGCATGCTAGACACGGCGGTGAAAGTGCTTGAGAAACTGATAAAGAGAAGACTCGCTAACGTTATCCAAGCCACTGGGGATCTTTCTCCAAGGCAGTATGGTTTCAGAACAGGACGTTCCACTATTGATGCAGTCGCGTAAGTGGTAAGTCTGGTCCAACAGGCGGAGGCACGCAGTCGACCCAACCGTCGGGTAGTCCTTCTAGTGACGCTGGACATAAAGAATGCTTTCAACTCCGCTAGATGGACGGATATTCTGGAAGCCCTGGAAAACTGTTTCCAAGTTCCAGAATATCTGATGCGGATAGTCCGAAATTACTTGAAGGATCGCACCCTGATCTGCAACACGGTGAAAGGTTGTCGGAGGATGCTAGTCACATCAGGTGTGGCCCAAGGCTCCATCCTCGGTCTGGACTTGTGGAACGACTCCTACGACTGACTGCTCAGACTTGAACTGCCGGAAGTGTCGCGACTGACCGGCTATGCAGATGACGTTGTGGCTTGCTGATAGACTCTAAACTGAGTTTCTCGGAGCAAATTAAGGCTACGACGAACAAGGCCGCAGCAGGGATCTCGGCAATTATTCGACTAATGGCCAATCATGGGGGACCAAGTCCAACAAAAAGGCGTTTGCTAATGAGTGTAGTGCAATCTACGCTTCTTTTTGGAGCAGAGATATGGAGTGAAGCTCTCAACAAGGAACTGCACCGAAGACGGCTGGCACAGGTGCAGAGATGAGGAGCACTGCGGATTGCATCAGCATACCGTACAGTCTCTGAGCCAGCGGTGTTGTTAATTGCAGGGGTGATACCCATCGCTCTCCTTGCTAGAGACCACAATAGAGTCTACCTCCGAAGGCACGAGGGTAATAAAGAAAAAGTTTCTTGCGACGAAAGACGATGCACTCTTGACGAATGGCAACAATCATGGGAACGTGAGCTAAAAGGAAGATGGACCGCGCGGCTCATCAAAAACTTGAGATCGTGGCTCAGTCGAACGCATGGTGAGACTGACTTCTACCTGACCCTGCTACTGAGCGGATACGGTTGTTTTCAGTCTAACCTGCACAAGATAGGGAAGGCACGGTCTTCAAATTGCATATTCTGCATTGGTGTGAAGGATGACGCCTGTCATATTTTCTATTCATGCAGAAGATGGGACAAAGAGCGCGGTGATCTTGTCGAAAAATTGGAAGAGCTCCATCCAGATAGCCTAATCGAAGAGATGCTGAAATCATTTGACAAATGGAATCAAGTGGCACATTACCCCCGGGCAATCTTAGTAATGAAAAAAGGAATACTTGATCGGCTGGAGGCGTCGAGGGTGGAGGGTTTCCTTCTCTAGCAATCCTCCTCCTCCTCCTTCCCATCCAACTGGAGAAACAATCCCTGTAACCCGAAGGCGTCAAAAGGCGTTAAATTGGGAGGCCTAGCCCAAAGTAATGTGTCAAACGGTTCCAGGCTAGGCGCTCCGGTTGACAAGGGAGGTGCTTATTCGGTAGTCCAGTAGGTCCACTGGGAGTCCGACACTCAGGGCGTAAATAGCCTTTACCTCTCTACCCAAAAAAAAGTGGAACAGTAACTGTCCTATTCTCCAATATCTTTGCTTTTTCTTGATTGCATCATTCGAGTGTTCGAGTATGTAGCAAGAGAGAATTAAATTAATTTCAAAATTTCCGGAATGGAATCCTCAACGCAATCCAAGTGTTGTTTTTGGCTGATATTGCAACAATGGGATACAGACGCTAACGATGAACGCAAAAGGATAAACAACCATCTCCGATACAAGCCTACAACAGATAATGACCAAATTTAGACAGCTCACTACAAACAGAATTTCCAATCCAGTCTCCAAACTCCTGATCAGGTGAGCTACCCGTGTGATTTGCGATCGCGAGGGTTCCCACACTTTATAAGGATCAAAATAAATTCTTGAAATATTTAAGGCTGTTCTCTACTCACAGGTAATTTTTCCATAATTCGGTAGTTAACTGCAGGTTACATGAAAAACGAACTACGATGGAAACTACAATGTTTGTCCTTAATTTCAGTTTTTCAGTGCAAGATTTGGTTTGATAAGAAAACGGTTTTAATTTGCACTAATTTAGGTCCTTTTCAGCTCTAGCTCTCAATACAGTCTTAAGCTACTAAAATTGCAATGAATCCAATTTGCTCACGAACTATCCTAGTGTAACAGTATTAGATCCTTCACAACCCAAAGTCACGCATAAATTTCAAACTGAATCGATATCTCTCAAGCAAATCTGTACGTACCCAATACGATTCCATTTGCTGTTCTCTATAATTCAAATGGTGCAACCTACACAGTAAAATCAATCCTTTCAAATAGCAGAGTGATACGATGATGAATTCACCTATTAATAAATTCGAAATGGGAATTAGGTAAAGTGCTCCTTCCACACTATTGACTGGCTTTACGTTGATTAGCTCAGAAGGAAGGCTCTTAGCTGGAATGGATTTCATGTAATAAGCTGACAACTGACATACATTTGCACAACGACTCAAGCAAATATATGAACGCATCTAAAGGACAATGATTCACATTATTGATCCACCACAACTTTGGTTGGCGTTAACTTCTCTACATGTTCATGCCACATAAAATGAGTCTATGTATAGGGCTATATTGCAATGGAGTGGGAATCTTCAACAGAAGATTGCATGTCATTTATTCTGGTGACATTAAAAGTGGTGCAATCGAAAGAGGTGGTACAAGAACTTTTATTGCTGTTAGGATTATCACAGTTAAAGGATACTAGTCTATGGCATCGCTTATGCATGACTATTAAAAGGGATTTAATGAAACGTGTATGGCTAGAACTTTTAGTGCGCATGGTTTTGTTGCAATACATATCTGAAATATTAAATTTGAATTAGTTTAAGGATGACATTCGAGGGACTCCTTTATAAATTTCATCATATGTGGAAAATTTATGTTTCGTGTCTGTACATTTGAATAATATTTATAAGACACAAATCGTCACAAATGCATTATACTGAATGAGCTAGCAAACTTTGACTCATTCAAAATGAGTCGGCGGACTCCAAAGGTTAAAGATGTAGATTATAGGCCTACTCTACCTTCTAACGACCAATATTTGAGACTAATATCAGATGACCAAGCGCCAGATGAACAGGCTTGCAATGGGAGCGCAGCGTCTGTAGCAGCTTTGAGACTTATATCCTTTAAAGCTGAAATATGTAGCAAATTTTAAAGTGACGACACGACAAGTCAAAGCTTAAGTTTCTGACTCCCATTGGCACAAAGCGAGTGGACTATCAACTTTCCTTTCAACCCAGCGTAGAACTGTTGGTCACAATAGTTCGCACCAGGTCTCTTTAGTGTCATTTTGCAGCCCCTACGGGTCAAGGGGATCCCTCTTTCAGCAAGACGGATTCAAAAAAAAGGAATTAGATGTCGATATCTTTCCCACAATAATTTCTGGAGAGTGCTTGCTTATTTTCTCGGAAATGCATAACAATCAGAGCAACCCCAATCGTATGAGTACGATAATGAGTAACAATAATAATAAAAATAATATTAACAACCATAGTAAATATTTTCTATACATTTGCTACGGCCGTAGTCCTAAGACCGTGATATTTGACAGAAGTGTAGCTGCCTCCAGGACGTCAATGTAACACTTATTTGAGTATACGTTAAAAGTGTCAATGGAGATTTTACAATTTACCTTCATTCCTCCACAATTAAAACACAATTAAAATCAAGGTAGTCAGGTCAAATCTTCTACTACTCTAACCAATCTAACCAATATTTGGGGCCGTATCTTGCCATTAATATGACATATATTGTCTTCTAAACTGTCAAGCGTGTCAGACTAACCGGCGCGGACGAATGATTTGACGTATTCCTTCAAGAAAAAGTCCAGCGATAGTAAATAACAAGATCTTGCAGAACAGTTTACAAGGCTAAAACGAGGAATTAATCGCTCATTAAATGCTTCTCTTAATAAGTCGATGGTTGCACGAGTTATGTGGCGTATCAAACATTTTGTTGAAGCCAGACGTCTACAGTATTTGGACGATTCAATTTTAGAACAAGAAAGACATTGATCATGGCTCTAAAGTGGGCTCCATTGACTGTAATGTTGTTACCAGCAGAATTTTTGAAGACATTTGGACCAATGATTCAACAAGCCCGTCAAGCCCGTAAAGTACATCAAATAGTAACTCTCTCCAGATGTAATGGTGTTTGGATAACAGCCGTAGGTTGCTCATCACTCTAAATATGGCAATTTTGCTTATTAGTGTAGCCATTTAATCAGGAATGAGCCTCATCACTAAATAAAATTTTCTTAAGAATTTCGGGATGAGCAGAAATGCTTTCTTGGTTACACACACCAAATCTATGCCATGCCCGGTGGTCATTCGGCGTCAATTCTTGCACGAGTTGGATTTTGTAAGCCAGCAAGATCTATTAAATCCATAAAATTCCGTAAAATCTACGCACAGATTTAATTGTTAAGTACGATGTCAAATTGACTCACTTAGGTCTTCATCGATACTACGCTCTACAGCTACTTTGGTTTCCTCATTATGCACAGACGTCTGGATGGATACGTATTATCAGTGAGAATCTGTACAATTTGCAGACGTTGCTCAGACTTGGGCAGACCTATTCATCGTAAAACGGCTAATCAAACTAACCACAAAACGCATGACAGCTGTCACACCACACGTAGCATTAAAATGTGTTGCCAACTTAAAGTTCTATAGTGCTTAAAAAATAACAACCTTTGTTACAAAAGGTAGTTCCTGTTAAACAAGATTAGCGCTCCGGTTAATCTATGCTTGCATTTGAGCTTTTAATATAAAAAAATGATAATAAGCTCACTGTTCATGATAACGAGTCGCAAAATTGTCGTTTTAATACGTAGATTGGTTAGACTGCATCCAACATGGGGAAAAGTGGTGCAGAGCTCAAAAATGGGTCCATTTTGCGCCGTTTCTAAGTATTGAAGTTTTCCATTAACGCATTTCAAGCCAAAAAACCATCGTTTTGTGGGAAGGTTGCAGATTGGCAGGATGGAAAGCGATCTTACCTTTCATGGAAAAATCAATTTTCCAGTTGACTGGACCCTCCGTTTCTTGATGACTTGCAAGCAGTCCCAAGTTTCTCCTTCGAATTTATGATTCAATTTATTGAATTCCAACTTAAATTCAAGCAAAAATCCTTCGCCTACTCATACCACTTAAATCTCTCCGTGTGTAATCCTTCTGACATGTATACTACCATCATGACAAAAGTAATTCAAACGGAAATCCATTTCATTTTGATCGCTTCAGTGCACTTGAATTTCTTGGTTGTAACTTTCCTCCGGCGAAAACCCAGTTTGCGCGCAACATAAATCGAGCGAAGTATTTAATGAAACGTCGTTTGCTAACAATATCAAGTCATTATACGGATGCCATTGCAGTCATTCTGCTCTCCTTTCTTTTAATTCCTGCCCTGGCTGGATAAAAAATTGCTAAGATGATGTCTTTTTTCCTTCCTGCTTTTTTCGTATTCCGTTCCACTTTCGCAGGAGCTTTGCTACTTCTTTAAGTTAGGCTCGTTGTCATTAAGACTCCTATTAAGAAGAAACTAGTAAAGCGGCATATCTTTGCGTTTAGTTTTGTAGTGTCATTTTATTTTTTCTAGGCTGTAACAAGCACGTACTCCGCGTCACATTATGTCCTAGATGTTTTGCTGTGCACGTTCGAGTGTCTCCATCTGCAGTATGTTTCGTGAGAATGACCAGGATTAGAAAAGTCGGTGAACGAGCATCGGGGACAGGAGGAGGATTTTTTTCGTACAAAAATTGCACTTATCGCATTACCGAAATCTGATAGGCTCTGGAAATGTTGTTGCTTAAGTGTCTTTAAGTGGAAAACATTCACAAAAATACGTTGAAAAAAAAGCGGAATCCTGGCAGATGCTAAGACCACAATAGTCTCCGAGTGCCATTGAGAATCTCTGAAATGAAAAACCACCTCATATCTGCATGCTTTGCGTAGCTGCTTAGGATGGAGTAATTCATTCACGACATCAAACTTTATGTTTAAAATAGGTGAAGTAGACTCCTCCTTTCATTTTACGATATGCACTCCTTTTTCGCTTCGCTTCAAGACTCTTTGTCTTCTTTATAGTCACGATGCTTGCTTTTGCCCCGTAGATACTATGGCAAGTGGTGACTGCTCCCATTGTTTATACTGTTCCCGGGGAGATGAATTCCATTACGACGTTTTTGTTATTTGGTTTTGCTTTCTTTATGCTCGAATCCTTCATCAGCGGAAACATTCTTCAAGCGAACTCTGTAGGGAATGAGTAATGGAAGACGGGGATGCAATTGCAATTGAAAATGAGGTACAGGGAGTCATGGATTGCATTTAAATTGTAAAATAAAAAATTTAGGGCACGTAATTCAAAAGTTACGTCGTTCTAGATTTTGAATGTATGCTGGTGCAAATGCAAACTGTGATTTAGACTGGGATCCTTCTAAATAGTATTCTTGGGAATAAATGATAGGAAGTTGCCTTAATTGGATCTGAGATTATTGTAGGGGCTGTTGTATTTGAAAGAAATGTTCATGCTTGGGTTGCCCAAGGTTGCCAAGGATTCAAATTTAAAATAGGATAACAATGTCTGGAAAGTTGAATTCAAATTTTCACATGGTTCAAATACAGCCCAACGGCTCGAATAATATTCACGCCTTGTTAAGCTGTTGGAGAATGACAGAATAAGCTCGAGAATAAGAGATTTTATTTGCCGTAAGAGAATGGAGAACAGAATTCTTTTTGCATAGTTTTTTTCCACAATTTTTGTTGAATGTACTCCATTTTTGTATTGGTTCAAAACCTTACTTTGATATTTTATTACGTTTATTCATATGACTCTTTGTAACCATCAATTCCTTTTAATAAAATAAATTGAAGCTCGCTGTCTTTGCCATACGTTAACGAAACTTGGCCTTGTAGCTGCACGTGGACCTTGAGGTCCTGTGTTTCACTGCATAGTAGAGTCAAGCAATATTGAAGAGAGGCAGAAAACTTGCTCAATGCAACCACCGCTAAGTCCAATGTTGAGCGATAAAAAACATTTTTTAAATAAATTTGCAACAATATTATCTCTGCAAATTTGTTCAAAGTTTAATTTATAATTTTTTCAGGCTTATACTTTTTTGTATTTTTGCGATTGGAATTTGCGCTATATTGGATATGTTGTCTATAATCAATGTAACACCTCAGCTACTACTGGTATTTCTTGTGCATTCTCTTGTTATTTACCTGATTATACTCCTTAATAACTCGAAAACGCCCAAGACAGACATTCTGCATCTTAAAAATTTATTTTTATAAGCTCAGATCTCTAGCTTCTGTCCCCTAGCGTCTTCCTCCGATTTTTTTATATTCCGCGTTATTTTAAATTTTTGATTGAGTTTAGATTTGGTATCATTCTCACAAGGAAAATTTTCGTGAAACTTATAATGATAACCAAGATGACCGGATCAGATAGCTATATTAAAAAGCTTCTTCATCAATGGCGCTACGGCTCAAAATGAATGCCTTTCAAATATAACGGTTTCTTGGTCTAGTGAACAGGTTTGCCAATCTGATATAGTGGTAGGCGCTATTGTTTTGTCTTGAAAATTGTCTTTAGAGCTCAGTAATCATCAAATTTTAATTGCTTTCCAATAGGTTTAATATTTCCTTACTCCACTCAGTGCTATATATTTTAGATCTTTCTGATTCATCTCAATTCTTTTTTTTCATTTATGAATAGGAAAAAACGTCAGTCACTTCTTTTCAATTCTACTAACTTAAGGCATTCTTTGCTGAACTTACCAAGATTCTAGCAACCAGTGAACTTTCGGTCTTCATGTATTCCTTGTCGATCATTTTTGGTCATGTTTATTAAGAAAGTAATACAAAGGAACTCCGATCTTTCATCCAGATGAATCCTTGACCGTTTCATTTATTCTACATCTTAGTTTTCATGTATGTCTGATTCTGAAGGAGACTCACTTTCTAAGCTGCTTCCAACAAGTAAGGGAACCAGACCCAAAATCTACTTTCACGAATCCTACCACGAGATTCCATTAGGAAGCGTTCCCAATTAAACCATGCACTAAGATGATAAGAAGGGACTCATTGTCAAACATCTGAGTAACAGAGGAGCGTCAGACTCCTTTTTACATAGCAAAACAGGACTGGAGTTGCTTGCCG
The DNA here is from genome assembly GCA_954870665.1 of Stratiomys singularior. Lineage (NCBI taxonomy): Eukaryota > Metazoa > Arthropoda > Insecta > Diptera > Stratiomyidae > Stratiomys > Stratiomys singularior. The sequence continues at coordinate 9,102,599 of OX940877.1, forward strand.
GTATCCAAGTTTTCAAAAGTTAGGACAAGTAGGCATGCTGTAGGCAAGCATTTATAACTTCCGCTAACGGAAAGGTGCGTCCTTGGAAATTTGGGCAGTACAGAAACTTGATAGAAAATTCATGGATGGTCAAGGAACACCTGAAGCAGCTGACCAACATTCAGCCATAGTGGATACATTTCTTTGCTACAAACAACAATTAAAAGGGAAGAGCGAACAGTAAAAACGGAATAAACTAGCAAGAGTAGAAACATTGACTCAATTCAAGGAGCATTCAAAAAGGAAGCAACCGAATGTTGTTGGAGTCAGATTGCATGAAAAGGCATAAGTAACTAAAAGACTCATAAGGAAGTCTCACAAAAAGAATAGTACAGTAGAAAACCAACAGAATTATTAACAGGTTACGCTTTTGAAAATACCAAAAGACTAAGCATTCCAACGTCTGACATGTTTGGGTTTTGACACGCACATGACATCAACAACAATATATCAACCTAGGGGTTGGGTTTTTCAAGGAATGATGAATTAATTATATGAACAAATAAGAACCTTAAAATAAATAGGAAATATTTCAAGGATATGAATCCTCGAAATTCGAAACAGGAAAAGTAGAGACAGTTTAGACCGCGCCTGACGCACAAGTACCTTCAAAGGATGAAATCGAATCACAAACATGAACAGAACTAACATTGTTTTCAAAAATGTCCGAGCCTGACGGGGTTATGCTGGAGGAAGCTTTTTTTTGCTCTTTTCGAACCATCTTAAAGTGATGTTTGCTACGTAGCGACTTAAAGAAGATCAATATTGGTGCAGTGTCAAACCATAGTTTCCTCTGAAACTGCGTTTCTGTTATTTGATTGCTCCGTTGGTGATTATAAGTTGTTCCAAGTTAATATATTGGCAATGATAGTACGTCGAATCAAATAAAACAATAACCAGATACCAAAGGGTAAATGGCAGCATATGAGGTCTGTTCAAAAAGTACCCGGAATTTTCGTTTTTTAAACAAACATTTATTTATTTGTCTACATCAATGTGATCCCGTTCAAAGTAGTCCCCCCCCCCCCAGATATAATACACTTATGCCAGCGTTTTTTCCAATCTTCGAAGCACTTTTGATATTCACTTTTTGGTATGTCCTTGAGCATTCTCAGCGATTCTTTAATCGAGGAAAAACGCTGTCCTTTCATGGGTCTGTTCAACTTTGGGAACAGGAAAAAGTCACACGGAGCCATATCTGGTGAATATGGAGGTTGGGGCATGACTACGGTATTGTTTTTGGCCAAAAAATTACGAACAAGCAACGACGAGTGCGCAGGTGCGTTATCGTGGTGCAAAAGCCATGAATTCTTTTTCCATAAATCGGGGCGTTTTTTTTGGATTGCTTCACGCAAACGTCGCATAACTTCAAGGTAATACTCCTTATTAACCGTACGAACATGTGGTAAGAACTTTTGATGCACTATGCCATTATAATCGAAGAAAACAGTAAGTAAAACCTTGAGATTTGATCGAACTTGACGTGCTTTTTTCGCTCTTGGTGACGTTGAATGCTTCCAGGTGGACGATTGTGCTTTGGTTTCGACATCATAACCGTACACCCATGTTTCGTCACCAGTTATGACCCTTTCAAGCAAACTTGGATCGTCGTTGACGTCATTTAACAGCTCCTGAGCGATGTTCATGCGATTGTTTTTTTGGTCAAAATTCAGCAGTTTTGGAATGAATTTTGCTGCCACTCGTTTCATGCCCAAAACATTTGAAAAATGTTATGACATGAGCCAATTGATACGCCAACTTCATCAGCAACTTCTCTAATTGTTATTCGGTGATCATTTATAACCATTTTCTCCACTTTTTCCACATTTTCATCGATTATTAACGTGCTGGGTCGACTGGAGCGTTCGTCATCTTCAACGTCTTCGCGGCCATCTTGGAAACGCTTATAACACTCGTAAACATTTTTTTTTCATAGTAGACTCACCATAGGCTTTTTGTAACATTGCACACACTTTGTTACACTTTATTTCATTTTTTACGCAAAATTTAATACAAACTCTTTGACTCTTCAATTCTTCCATTGTTTAAACAAGCAAAAATTGCCGAGCTCATAAAAACACGTCGAACCTTAGCGACTACCACAGACAAAGTAAACAGTGAATATGGCTGAAAATTGTATCATACTTTAGGGGCATGTATACCAACACAATTGTGACAATCGGACTCTCCAGACCCGCGAAATTTAAAAATTCCGGGTACTTTTTGAACAGACCTCGTAAGAGGCCGTATCTCCGCTGTTTACTCCTAAGAATGTGCAAGTTGCATCATAACCGCTACCAATTTCCGGAGAACAAGTCAAGCAGCTATCAATGGAATACTGGAACAATTTAATCGACAATCATACCTCGTGTAACTTTGGAAATCACGGTCTTGTCGATTTGGCGGGTGAAGTATGACAACCCATTTAGTGAGCGTTGATACACTTGGACATAACAGCAAGTCAATAAATCAGATCATTAGCCGAATTATAAAAACTCGATAAATATCTGTACTGGTTTATCGGGACGAATTTTGGAAAACATTCGTGTACAACATGTAATGCAAACTATATAGGACTTCCAAACTAATTTGGTACACTAAGCCAAGCACATGAGAAAGGACGGTGTCGATGACATAGGTATACTTGCAGTTTTGAGAAGACAAAATGATTCCTGAAATTGTTGGGAATACCAAAACACAGCCCACACTGCACCTTTTTCCAAGTAGTTACAACGACCCTTTCGTCCCTTCTCTCTATCGATTTGAATTTAGAAGGTGAAGAACATTTGTACGAGTGAGTTTCCATACGACACAAGATTACCTCTCTCCAAACGATTGCGTAATATCAAAATACATACACAAACCTACTGGCGCTTTTCTATCTCTGTCTCAAGGTAGTCGCCCGAGAATGTTAGCGCTGTATGTAGTTTATGTATTGGGCAATTTTTCATTTTGACTGATTTGTGAATAAGGTGTTTAGAATTAGAGACTTAAGAAAAATAAGAGATATATGGTGATACAAAATGAATGTAACAGAAATGTTAGTGCAAAATTTGTTGAATGTTAGCTGCAGATGAATGTTCCCATGCAGATCAAAAACATTAAAAAGAGAAACAACCCAAAAAGGTACAGAGGTCCTAGGAAGAACAAATACAGAATCCATGTTTTTCTTCTAAATACGAACATGGTACTACATGTTTCTAGGGGTAGACAAAACATCAGGAAGCCTACGATTTGTGAAAATTCCTGATGTGAGTGTTCCTGGACTGGCGTGAAAATACTGATTAAGACATTTTATTCGTTATGCTACTCGGAAAAACTGCTTTTTTACAGAAAGAAGGAGTGGGTAATATTGACACTTTCGAAAAATGTAGCCTGGAATGGCAGCTGCCGGAAGGTGAACCACTCAAAACTTTCTGTATTTTTTCTTTTGAAGGCGGTGTGAGCAAGGAGGAAAGCTTAGTTAAGCCAAGTTAAACTGGATTTTAGAGACATCCGGTGAATGGAGAGGAGAATGGAGGATCCGGTTATTGAGCTGTTTGAGGTAAAGTTTTCTCTCCCCAGTTTTCATCTTTAAGGTTCGAATTGTGGTGAGAATACTCCAAAATTGTCCTCAAACATCATACATCAGTTGTCGTGGATCAACGCACTTCAATAGTGTCTTCCATTAAGGGAATTCTTTTTTATTGGACAAAGGACAATGCATAAACATACAAGTCGTCGTCTTAGTCACTACTACCCGTGTGAGCAAGTTGATAGTTGTTGTCATTTAAGGCAGTTAAGCACCGCATCGAACGTCGTCATATTCGTTTAGGTCTTCTTGGCTTTTTCCGAAAACAAGTTCCTGTCCAATCTTTGTATTTTCGCTAGTGGTGGATATTTGGTAATAATTGAATTAATAAATACACAAAAACACGACATGAATTTATAATATAGAATGGGAAAAACAAATGTCAATCGGTTAGTCACCATCCCAAATACAATTTCTAAATCTCTACATATTCCCTCAGGACTCTGTGCATTGAATTCAAATATTGATATTAACGATGTAACTCCGTGCATCAAGTCAATATTTTCAAACACAATTTAAACAGAATAGTGGCCAGTGAAGTCAGCATTGATTGGTCGAAATAGTATCCTGTAGGGCATTCACTTATGAATCGGAACTGAAGGGTAGAATGTACAAGAAAATGGATTTTTCATACCAACTGCATCTCGTATTATTGTTGGCAAATCGCCAACCAAAAATCTCACCATCATTTCAAAACGATGTTAGGGGAAATATTTTATGAGAGCGAAATAATTTGATGTATCTTCTCAGAGGACGTGAACTGATTTTTTAACTGGGCAAAAAAAAATCATTTTTATCACAGAAGATACAAAATCTCATGACATTTTACTGCAATCTGACAAGAAAATTTCGGTTCATTTCCTATAGCGTCTGAAATCGCCTTAATTTCTTCGTTTCAAAGGATTTTCAGTTGTGTCGTTGTATTTTGCCATCGTAACCGAACCTCGGTTATGTTCTAAGTAATATCTGAGTTTCACATTTAATTAATGATTTGGGTGACTTTGAAATTCCAATTATAAACTTGTAAAATGTTGCAGAAGTCATCAAAAATACATCTGCGTCGCAGGATAGAAAACGTTGTTATTTCGCATCAACACTACCCAACGATCCCCTTTATGCTCGGTGTGCAATCTTTATAGACGTTTTATCTCCGTATTCTATTTTAATGACGAGGATTTCAAATGGTTGGCTTCGGAAGTTGCGCTGCAAAAGCACACAGAATATAATGTAAGGCTTTGCTCGTCGCGTTCATAAGTAATTAATATATTACTTCGCTTTGGAGGATAATACATACATATCAAATATTTTATAAGCAACATTCCATACTATCATTGCCAAAGGCTCTCTGCTTCCTTTCTGGTAAGACGCCAACAAAATTATTGTGCAAACATAGAATTCAGCTTCTAATACGTAGGCAAGTAGACAAATTTGCCTCGTGTGTGGTTCTGCTTATTAGGAAAGCAACATTTAAAATTTATATAAATTATTCATTCTCGAAGACTCTCACCAGCACTGGTATACCGTCGAGGATTCTCAGGGGATGCTGAATATCCAGAGCCGAAAATTCATGTGGATTGAATTTGAAATGAACAGTCCGCGCGCTATAACTGAATATGGATTTGGTTATGTTTTTGGCATAAAATAAAAACCCCTTTCGCTTTATTTATTCTTGCATTTGTAAGTTAAGGAGTATTATTCAATTGGTATGAGCAAATAAATGGGGGAGCAACGGCTCGTACGGACTAAATACATAGAAAATAAGAAATCTGATAGTACTTACCAAATGGCGGTATGGTCGGTAGTGATATTAGTGATAGCGTAGTAAACTCTGGTCCCACACTAGATCCATTCTCATTTTCACCGCATAAAGCACGATTTGTGAACACGCATAGTAAAAGGAACATAATCAAAAAGCAACATGACGGCGAACAACGAAAACGTTGCCACTCACGCAATAAAGAAGGAAAATTCGATGATTGTAATGGTGATAGCAATAATAATGATTGTTGAACTCGCATCATATTCACGCGGCAAATTTCCGGGGCGGATCGAATCATGTCAAGTATATTAATCCCCACAAATGTCGTTTTCGATCCTTCCTCATCTCTTCCACATGGTCGGCTCCAGTTCTTGTGCCCTTTATCAAGATTCGCCTCAATCCGACTTGTTTTGGTATTGGTTTTTTTGTTGTTGCTTCTGGTAGTGATAATATTTGATATATGGTTGCTATTGGTACTGAAGCTGTTGCTATTGGTGTTGTAATTATTGATAATAATGCTGCCACCAAAAGAGTCATTCCAATAATTTGAATCGGCTCTGTGGGGCTGGTGAGCCCCAAAAAATTTCATATTTTTTTGTCCAAATCTTCATCCATTCTTCTTCGCTTTCACTTTCAGTCGACGTTTCTTCCTTCGTCTCGTAATATTTGCTGTCGTTTTCTGTAATAAATAAAACAAATCCTGGCGTGAATTGTCTGCTGTTAGGTAATTTTCAAAAATTTCTTAGTAATTTTTCAAACTCAAGTCTTGTACGCACTACGCAAGAAGTGTCAACTGTATACACTTCTTCAAAGATTATCCTTACAAGTCCCCTACACTCGCATCGAACGGAATAAAATCTTATACCATATGTAGTGAAAGTTCCAATCGTTTAGCACGTTTCGTTTATGTTTTGTTGGCAATGCCAGCCCTGAGTTCCCATGAGCTCCCCTTTTTCATGCTGGCAAGTTATACAAAATGAGAATATTATTGTAAGCCGACAACAATATATCAAAGGAAATGTCTCAAACCAGTGGAATCAGGAATCGATAATCCTGTCAGACGAGTTTTATAGTCTTCATTTCATATAGTCTTAATGGCAGGATGCAGGCATTTACGTCTTGCACGTCAAGGACTTTTTTGCACCCTAAATATTATCAATGTTCTGAACACAATGTTTTCAACCATATTTGGAATGTCTGGCAACAGGAATTGTTAGAACATTGTAACCTTACATGTTTGTCCGAAGATTCTTAAAATAGATTGTCACAGCACTAAAAGGATTTTCGGAAATTGATTATCAGCTGGTTATGGAAATTTGGCAGGGATATGCGAGCAGCAATGGATTATTAGCAGTAAGAATCGACTCTGAAATACTAAAAATACTAGAGTTAAAGTATTTTTTCTTCAAAATGTAGTATGTTATTTATATATATTACATAATTAATGATAAATCAAAACGAGTTAGACAATTTGGATGATGAAAAATAAATTCCTAACCATGGGCCTAGACAGGGAACAAGCCCTACTCAAAAATCTGGTGGTTCGCGTTTTAAAGCAAAAAGTACTTTGATTGTGCCGGAATGTGCCGGACTAAGTTCTGAGTACTCTCCTCGCCTACAGACATCCTTTCTCCAACAGTATTTCCATATTGAAACTGTGCCGGTATCCTTCTTTTCTTGTCTATCAACTCTTTTCTGTTATTAATCTTGATATCTTGAATCGTTTCGAATCAATTTCATTTTAAATATCCCTTGAGTTTCGGAAGCATGAAAAAGTACAAGGTGCAGAGTGAAATGAGAATAGGAAATAAGGAGTAGAGGGAACAATGATTGATTCCCATTTATTGAGTGGAATTTTTCAACCTTCTCCAAATGTGATGCAGGTTCTTATTGTTTTCAACGTTCTGTTTTTTAGATTACCTTTTTACAAAATCAGTCAGAAAATTAAGAACAGGATTACGTCAGCTCGAAAAGCTACAGGTTCCTTTTCACAAGTGAAATCAACCCGATAAAGCAATTAAAAACGTTTTTGTCTTATATTATGATATGATTATGGTACGAATTCTGCAAAAATGCAATCTTTCTTCGCCTTCGGAAGTTTCGTAACCAAATCCAATTAATATCCTACACTCTTCGTGAATGTCAGACCTCTGTTTTTCGTACGTAGATCTAGGCTCAACACTGCTCTTAAGGCAAGCATCAAACAACTCTCCGCCCTCTTTAGACGATAAATTGCGTCCATCGGTTATGTTTCTAGATTGCGCACTTCTACGCGAAATAATTTAGCAATGGTATAAGAATAAATTGCATTGATCCTTAAGCAACGCTCGGTAATTGAAAAAACTCTCCTCCTTATTAGACTGAACACATCTTCAAAAATCTCCTGGTAATAAAGTCACAAACGCACTCTGAAAATCTTATCTGTCAACAAATATCTGCTTCCAGATAGAAGTAAATGTCGTAAATGCGACAAAAGGAAATAACTAGATAAACAAAAGAGAGAAGTGCAATTACCTGTCACAGCACGTACCACAGTTCTTCTTACAAATCGTCTTCTTAGAAAAGGTATCATCGATCACATTTCAAAACAGAAGGAAGAGAATCTTATTCAGATTAATACGTCTCTTTTCTATCCGTCACTGCTGAAAGAGACGTATCCTTAAACTGAACGCGGCACCAGTGGGGACTAAAGAGACCTAGTGTAAAGAAATGTGTCAAACTTGCCGTTTGACGCTACTTAGTCGGTAGACCGGTTGCTGTATGCCACTGTTAGTCGAGCACTCAGGGCGTAAAAAGCCTTCAAAATTTTTTTCGTTATTTTTATCAATATTATATACATTCACTCGCCACATGGGTATTACCTGAGCGGGGCCCTATTTCGAACACCGTGGAAAGCGGATCTTGCTGTCTGGAACAGAGTTGCTACCGGGTGTCAAAAACTCGTCGAAAACACTCCTCATATCAGTATTCCCTTGAAAAGTGCCCTTTGTGTTATAAATTCACAAATATCAGCAGGCATTTTATGCCAGTTTGTACTTCAAATAGAACGTAATGTTAAAATAGAACGTAATGACAAGTCGTGGTCTGCAAAAAAAGATTAGGGATACAAACGCTCAACTCAATTTTTCAACCAATTTAAGGCCAATTGAAACATCAACATGGACTTTGATGGCACGATAGCATATTCTGAGTTGTGGTCTGTAAGTGCCCTAATTTACCAGTTTTGAATCAAAAAGGATACCCCAAAAAAAGTTTTGAGGAAAGATTTATTAGAAAAAATAATTTGTTGATAAGTAGTGTACCAATCCAATTGTTTGTCTCCAATATTTGAACCAGCTCCTTTAAAAATCCTCTAAACTCTGGTGGTCTTATGCTGACAACAAATCTTCGCCCAACTTTGAAAGCCTGTAGCCCAGAGTCCAATTTTTGTATCCTTACTTTGAAGTATATTTTAACATTATTAAGATAAGTAAAATTTTTAATAGTTCAACCTTTGTAATATCTCTTTGTTCTCTCCCTCTCTCCGCTTGCTCCCTTCTCACTCTTTCTCTCCGTATTGCCTCATTTGTGTTATGACATCCTAAACGATGAGAGCTCATACCCAATATAACAAGCGTAACTAAGAGTTGTTGTCATTCAGATCGTTTAGCTGATTTGAATAATATTTCATCCTTTCAGGATCAACCTACAGATCTGATGTTGTAAGGCCTCAACTATTGCAAACTTGCTAAGTTTCATTCTCACTCACTTCCGCAAATCCCATCACGTCTAACAATATTCAGGCAAATGGATTTCAATTTATCACTGGAGAGCAATGTCTAACTTTTTAATATGTTCAGAAGCAACAGAGTCTCGCAGCGTTAACAGAAAATTGTGTGAATTACGAGAAAACTCGAAATAACGACATTTTGACTAAATTACTTTTAAATTATTCAACAAACACTTGTTCGGTGAGTGGCAAGTTGGAGTTTGTGTTGGCGCTTTCCAAGTAATTTAAACGCTATTAAAAATACATGAAAGGGATGAATTTCCCAAATCTGCTGCTTGCTTATCCTGTTTCTTGCTTTGTTTGGTTTACGCTTGATGGAAAAGTGCGTATGCGAGTATGATTTATACATGGATGCGTGTGCATGTGGGATGCTTAAGATATAGGATCGGTATCATGAGTAAATCATTCACGTCGTTTTGAACTTTTCAAATTGGAAGCTTGTCAAAATTACTATCCCCGAGAGTGACTTCGAAAAGACTTATCTGATGGGTAATCAATTGAAGGTACACGTAACTTTCGGTTGATAGAATTTCAGAGGAGCTAGTTAATTATGAGTTGGAAATTTGGTAACCACGTTTTTTTTCACTTTATGGTTCCAACTTCCCCCATCAATTTCCACTTCTCAACTTGACTTATCAGTAGCTCTTTTTGAGTTGATTTATGATATTTTAATGTGATTTTTTATTCTTCAGTTAAGATCCTCTAACTTTATACAAAATTGAGTTCTGTCAACAACAAAATCCCACCTTAAAATCAGCACTTCATCCCCAAAACAAAACATATTAAGTATCACTCGTGCCTCGAAATCAAATCGATTAGATTTCGAGGAGGAATGCTCCTCACGAAACTGATGAAAGCTGATGATGTGTGAGCATGTGGCGTGATGGGCTTAAATGACATAATGATTGATAAATTGATAAATACAAGAGGGTGGCTGAAGTATTTCGATTTGATAGTTTCGAAAAGATTCGGGATTACAGCTTTAATAGCCATTTGGCTTGAAAAGAGAGACGTGAAAGCGAGACAATTTTGTTTTGAAATGTTATGCCGCAAACTTGATTAGAAGTTTCTACGATATTGGAAGGTAGGAAAAAAAATGGCAAACTTATGCCTTCTATTCACCCTAACCAATTGGTTTTATCCATGAACATTGTGGAGGAGTTTTGATATTGTTGAACGAAAACAGTTGGAATTATTTCAATCATCCATACAATCGTTTACATTTGCGATATTTTTAGTCGGTCTACATTCATTTTTCATGTTCCTATAATAAACATCTTCTTGTCGAGATTCTCAAGTTTATCTCAGAAGAATATCACGTCTCAAAGGTTCGCTATCTCTTGATCATTCCCTTATTTTGGAATCCCAGCAGCTTTGCACTGTTTTTGTTTGCTTCCCTAGTGGTGTGCGTCTTCCGCGACTCCTATTGAATAAATTTCGGGTTCGAAAAACCTTTCCAACAATGCAAATTCAGGGTTTCAACGCCAACGAAGAATCCAACGACTCTAACGCTGAATCCTTCACTTCACGCAGACAGTTTCTTCAAATGTGTGCACAGCTAAATAAAGTAGTCCAAATGTTTTGATTAGATTAAAGTTATTCCTACGATCGTCAGTTTTCCTATTTATATCATAAAACTTTTTTCTTTTTAATCATTTGAAGACGATCCATGCTTGGTCCTAATATAAGATGCATCAAAGTATCCTTTCGTAATGAAAACTATAGCGATATGCTTTTAATGTCATTTGCATAAAAAAGGATTTGACTACACTTTGACTAGAATAATGTATCTGATGTGATACCTTTAAGCTAACTTTTGATCAAGAAATTCAGAGTTAAATCCGACAGGAATTGGCTAGCACGGAATTCTCGGATGGCCATTATCTTCTCTGACGGGACCCAAGTTAAACTTTGTCTTCCTAAATTGCTTAAGCAGACAGTCTGCTCTCCAGTTTGTTCGTTCCATGTATCTCCAGAAGGTTTGAACGTAAAGCTGGGCTTACAAGCGTAAAATGGAGATACGACATCGAAAGCATGCCAAATACAATTCAGGGGACAAGCAGAAAAGGATTCTCCACACATTCATTCATTTTTAAGTCATACTCACAACATTTAATAATAAGACAAATTCTGTTCAGTTGGTTTCGTCCCAAGTAACCCCCAGAAGGCTTGAGAGCAAAGCTAGACATAGGCACGGTGTGGAATAGAGATACGATTCCTAACACATACTACGGAAATTCAGAATGCAAATCCCCCGAAAGAAGATTTGGTATCCTCCATATTTATATTGCCCAGATTGAACTCCGCCGTAGCTGCAACAACCAAGTTAGAGGTTTATTTTATAAATTCAGTAAGGCTGCTATCGATTCCTGATGCTTTATTCTCCTCCTGATATATTTTTACCCATTCATCGTCTTTCACGTTGGCAGCTTGAAGTCTATTGTATTTATCAGTCTTGTTGTCCCACGTAGTTGAGTCATACGTGCAAAGTTTAGAAGACCACTAAAGTAAGATATCCTGCGCTCCAATTTATCTCCATAATTTGCAATTATTCTTTGATCTTCGTTTAAATTGAGAGCCGCTTAAGGCTGATATCAACGTCATCGTCTTTTCTCTATTTTGCAAACTTCTTTGCAGTGTTTCACACCAGACTGCCATTGATTTTCGTTAATGCATCATCATCATATTTTCGTTTTTTATGCCTTATAATTTTTTCTAGAGCTCGCCTTGACAGATTGCCCTCTCTTTGATGTGGTCGATGATTTTGTGAACTATCGTTTAACCTTCCTTTTTCTGTTGATCACTTGCTAGGAAACCGTGTCAAATTAGTTCTTCTTTAATGGGTTATAAATTGATTCCATTTTTTTGGTTGCAAATATTGTCTTTAAGTATAACCAAAATGGTCTGGAGTAGCAGCTTGAATTTTTCTTCCAGGATACGCCTGTATGCATATATCCTGTCTACTAACTCATTTTGAAACTTTTGAATCTTGGACTGAAGGCCGAAATACAATAGTGCGAGGCTGCGATACGAGAGCGCGACGAGAGTTTCGGAGAATATGACAAGCAGTTTTCGTAACATGCATTTGTATGTGACATCGTACAATGATTGTGATGCGTCGATGCGAAGCGGGAAATATTCGGAAAAACGAAAATTCCTCGCAACGAGGTGTGTGACGTTTGTCAGATGCAATATGGAGCTTAAATAAAATTTGAAATTCAAACGCGTTAATTAGTTTTTAAGTTCTAGGGTTATTCTGAATGAATTTTGAATGAAAATTTCGTGAATCCTGTAGGGGCTATTGTTTGCTAGACGAAGGAAAAATCCAAATTCAAAACTTTAAAAAAATCAAAAACAATTTCATTTGAAACGTCACCTATATGACATTTGTCATATGAACTTTATAGTTCCTCACATCGCTTGCATTGTAAATTGAATGCGTTGCGTGACGACGAGCGAAAGTCATATCGCGCTCACGCATCGCCGTCACGCAGTATTGTATTTTGGCCTTTACGGTTGAGTTAACTTGAGTGTAGCTTGAGTTACGGTTGAGTTGAGAAGGTAACTTGAGTTGGCTTTATTCCATAAGTTATATTTATTCCATATGACTTAGGAGTTCCCTTTTCCTTGGAATCTGTCATGAGTGATGCTTTTGGCATGATTTTTCATCGAGAGTACACTGTGATCGATCTGGTAACCTATCTGCGATGAATCATTTCTTTTCGGCATCAAAATGAGAATGTAGCCGCCTGGAAAAGGCCATGTCAATTTTAGGACGCACTTTTGCGGGAAGCATATTTTTGATATTGCAGAATTTTTTTAACTCAATGAGACGGCCATGAACAGCCAGATCCTAATTCGTGCCTATATTGCACTGAATTGAGGACAATGAATTTACAGAAAAATTTAACTTGAATACAGATCATACGTAATTGTTTGTTGTTTGTTGTTTGTTTTGAGGTTAATTATGTCTTGCTGTTATTTATACTATTTATTCGACATAAGCACGTCTTCTGATTTACGATTATCTGAAACCTTGGCTTTTTGAGAATCCTAAATCCGATTTTCCGTTCTCATGCCTGTAGAACTGTCAATTTGTAACGATCGGTCTACTAGAGGAGATTTTCAACTAGGCACTAGGCTTTATCACTGATCTTGCATTCAAAAATCCACAAACGTAGCTCCTAACTTGTTACCTTGATCGTTTCCGTTTTATTAATCAAGCATTCAAGAATTCCATCTTATTGCTGTATATTTTAGTTTGGGCCAGATGACAGAGCGCTCCGTCGCAGTATGTCCTCTAGCTTGTGAATCTACATGTTCTAAACAGGAAAACGAGATCGACTGTGTTTTCGATTGGAGATGTGACACACTTGCCCTTACCTTCCTTCATTAATAGCTCCAGAGAGGACCATGTGGCTACCAGCTGAAGGCTGAAGTTAGGACTTAGGGGCAGGATTGCACATGTTTGCTGCAGTCAAGCATTTGTCGGGATCTACTCGTAATCGGTAACCAATTTCGCTCTGAGATGTGTACTAGAATACAAACCCAAGAAATTTCAGACTCTTACTTTCAAACCATAACCACAACCAGCTTTCCTAGTTTGGAAGAACTCCTCCCTTTGTAATGAAACAGGGCTGAAGTTGACGCATATTTACGGGTATATTTATCGTCTGTCACCCTCAAAAAACTATTTTATCCTGCCCTCAGTAAGCACGAAAGCCCATTCACAGTTATACCCATATCATTTGCAAGAAAATTTTATCGAAGCAATCAAACGCTCTGTATAATTGGAAGCTTCATACAGACGATGAAACCGCCAAATGCTTTTCTATGAATATTAATGAGGATGGTCTATCCTTGTTTCCTTTTCAGCTAGACAACACGGTATTACACGCTGCAATATCATACCTTGTTCCGTTCTCACGCATATACACCCTACCCATACGACTCATCCCTTCGCGTTTGTTTGCTCTGAACGTGTAACACTCTTAATCCCTATTGTCTGCAGCAAACTTGAATATTACCATAAACTACGCACGAAAGCTCCTGGAAAAATTCTCCAAATTCCATTTAAGCACGTGTTGTTATTCGAAATTCAAACCAGCCCTCATAGTGAAAAAGATGATTTTATGCACCCTACACGCAAAGTAAAAAACAACAAAGAGAAACATAACCAAGCATACATTAACGTTTATGTGTTCTGGTTAGGAAGTACAAAGGAAAAGTGAAAACGTGGAAGCAATAAAATTGTTGGATTATTAGCGGTATGGCTGCTGGCGACACCTGTAAAAGTACAGGAGAAAGGTGAACGCAAAGGTTTTCTTCCTTGGAGCGGGAGAAGTCGATGAAAAACTGGAAATTCCATTTAATATGCAAGGACTAGGTATCAATGTGTCCCACTAAAGTCCACTATAAACGCTTACCGTTGTACTAGTATAACTAGTGGCTCCGTTTCATTGTCCCTGCTACATTGCACGGCAATTTTCCTTGTGTACATTATGTATATCGTGATTTGCTTTTATTACCGGCCAGTATTGGAATTTAATGTTGGTCTTGTTCTGTAAACATGTTGGGGAGGCGAATGTGCATACATTCGCAATATATTTTAATTAAGGCTGAATCTTGATTGTGTTAGGGCAGACAACTATCAAAAGTCGCTTGTTCAGCGTAAAACACTCAACAAAGCGAACGTGCTTGGGAAATATTTCAAACGGTTTAAAACTGACCAGTCAGTCGTTAAAGGATTTAAACTTTTCATTATCGATTAACACATATGAGCAATTTTCTTTCTTTTCTTTTGATACTAACGCAGGGAGTTACGTTAAAATTAATTCAAACGATCATGGGTAGCAAACGTTCCGCACGGAATAATACATTAACACATTTAACTATTAAAATGTATTAAGAAAATTGAACGAGGAATTTTATGGTTAGCTATAATTTTTTCTATAATTTCACGGAATTTATGCAGAAAATACTTCACGAAGTCATTACATTTAGGCAATTTCCGTACTCTAGAAACTGGCAAAGCTGTTGCGTTCACGTCTTTGGAGTCAAATCATATTTTATATGTGTGAATATTTCATTAATTAGGGATTTGTCTGTGTGTGTTATCGTGATTAAAAATCTAGAAGCAGTATCAGTGGTATTTAGTTCGAAGCCAAATGGTATCCACCACTACACAAATAAATCACAAACATATCTTTATTTCCTGATTTCGTTTTTTAAGGAATTAATTCTCTAAGAATTTTTTGCAACGACACAGTCAAGTAGTCATAAATCACTTCTAGTATGACCCAACCAAAGTTATTAACAAATGTGGAAAAATTCGGCAAGTGGAGAATATGACGCATATCTGGAAATACCGAGAGTAAAAATTTGTATTCTTTCATTTCGACGAGAATAAATGTGGAAAATGGTTCGAATTCTCAATCTGATACTGAAGCTCATACCATCAGTTGAAGATGCATGAAGATATATTCAAATGAAAAGAGGACTCGTGCTGGGAAAATAGGCGACGTCTATGCAGATAAATTAGTTGGAAACATGTTTACAACAAAGTTAAAAAGGTTGTCCTTATTGGTCCAATTTGATTGCCCCTATCCGATTTTCTAAGGACATTTTTGACTAATTATTGGCACCGTGGATGAGAGGTTGCTGTTGATTGATTGGAAGATATTCCGCTGCATCTGGAGCGCCATGGGCCGATCGATTTTCTTAGAAAGTTCATGATCTGCTTTGGCATTAGGTGTCCCAATTAATCTTGGACAAAGAAGAACTTCCTGGATTGTCTCGTCTCGTACGGGACAGTGCTTCGCAATATGCTAGCAGATACACTGGTTTGTCCTTCACAAAATTGCAGAATCTACACTCATCGCTCGGTTTAAGTTCCATTTTCCATGAGATTTTTGCCAAGCGTTCAACGTCCCGTGACGATCGATGTAAGGAGCCTTAGATTTGTCTTGTCCATTCCGATGCACGCTCGAAATTTCTGCTCATTTTAAAAGTTGAGCTAGAGTTTCAACATTTGAAGTCTTAGGAAATCAATTCCAGACCTTTTTAATTCTCTCTCCTTGTTTGCCTTATGCCGCCTGTGTATTCAATTTATTTCTTTTAAAATAAAAATCAGGGCATATAAATGCTGTATAACTTCCTTTTTTTACTTGTTGATTTGTTGATACACATTATTTTCGTTACTTGTGTGCCTTGGCACATAGTTAAAGGGTTACCTCATTGTCCTTTTGACTTAAAATCAGCAATCTAAAACAATTATCCATGTAATCACAGATGTTTCCAATGCTTGTGAGGTTGCTTTACTGCCAGATAGGATGGCTTTAATTTTAATTTTGCATCCTCTGTCTTTCGTGAGTTGCCCGCTTGCAGTGATGATTTAGACCTCAGCCAGAAAGATAATTGACATACCTCGGTTGGACTGGAAATATTTGGTTCAACGACTAAGTATTCCCATTGCCGTTCTCAAGATGTCTTGGAGCAAATGTCTTAGAACACCCCCATGCCATCTTAATGCATTCTTGCTTGCGAGGTGCATGTTGAATTCCATGAAGTAACTGTGAGATTACTCCCTATTCCCTCTATCATTTCTAGTTAGAGGATCCCGCGAAGAAAAGTGGTATATAAATAAAAGTATAACAAATTATCCACGCTTTTACAGTACAAGTGTATCTGAACAAATAGTTTAACAACTTACCATAAGCTTCAGCGTATGTTACTTGTTGTCCTTGCTTCAAATTTGTGCGTAGGGTCGTAATATGAAACGTAGTATGAATGTATATACGTATGAAACGTATATATGGAACGCAGGGTCGTAATATGTTCGATGTGCACTATCTTTATCTAATGTTATTAATGTTTACTTAACCACATGATGCTCAACGTTGCGATTAATTTTCAGAATTCTACTTTTATTAAAATTTTAGTATATCAAAAATAAGGAAAATGTACATACAAAATCCCAGAGGAGGCTCCTAACCAAAATGCGATGCAATTGGAAAACTAATTTGGAAAGATTCAAGGCTAAATCGTTCTACAGCACCAAAATGCGTATTGTCCTTCGGCTGTAAGCATGAATAATCCACGAGACCATGAAACAAACAATTCACGTTCACTGCATAAAATTATAAGCTCTTAACAAATTGATTTTTTTCTCCTAGACCTTGCCTACGTATAACATCATTAAGATTCCAGTTGGTCTGGTTTGGCCCCTAGAATGAATGTCCTAATGCCAGACTTGTACTTTGATGTCGACTAATAATGTCCTTCCTTCCATTTCTGTTTACTAATGGTAATGTTCCGATCGTAATCGAATGGAAATAAACGTAAAGCAAAGAATGACTGGGCATAATAAAATACAGGGTGTACAGCATCATCTTAATGAACGATTGGGATTGAACTTTTTATTTTGTTTTGTTTCAAATGACCAATTTTATATCCGTGATTCTCGTATCAGGATATGTTTTCAGATGAATATTGTCTATCTTTTTCTGAATTCAAAGCACATCGTGAGCAGGAAAACTAATTTTCTGCGAGTAACAAAACTGTACGCAGTAGCGAAAATGAAGTCGCAACCATTACCTACAACACCACTTAGTCCTAGCAAATTATATTGATTGTATCTTTTTTTGAGTAGGTGTTCTGTTTCGTGGATACAATGCGACACTTGAACAAACATTATTTGACACAGAAAATAGAGTGAAAATACGAGGGAAACATTAGTGGAACCATCTTTATACCCTACAATAAATAAACTAGTTTTCCCGCATGCTTCCAGCAAGGATTTAATTAAATTTTGTTGAAAGTCTAAAAGATCCTACGCAAACTAAGTTTCTGAGTTTCCAATTCCGAGTAACTGTGGCTAGGATTCTTGTATACCAGTTGAATTTGAATTTTGAAATAAACTTTTTGACTTGATATCCAAATTCATAGAAATATGTTTAGTATGTTCATGGTTGTATGCTTATGTTTGCTAAACATAAACATAATAAACCATACATATAAACAAGCACACTTTCCGCACAAATACTTGATGGCTAGAAGTCATGAGCGTCGAAAACATTTATTGATTCTTCAATATTTTCCCACCTCATCGAAGACAAACAAACCTCTACCACAGGACAAAATTGCGTGATTCAAGCATCCATCGAGTGTGAATACGTACTCGTCTTGCACAAATAAAAAAAAGGATTCCCATCAATAAAATATTGAAATCCGAAACATCTGACAACAGCATGTGGCGTTTTGAAGATTGAATTCGGTGAACGGATTTCATTCCCGAAAATCCTTTAGGCTCAAAGTTCATTTGATTCTCAACCCAGCTACAAACACGCATCTCTGCTCCGAAGCATCAAGAAGGAGATTTCCTCTCAAGGAGGCGAAATATTCTTTCTTTTTTTCATCAATGAAAAGTTGTGGCAAGTTGAACCTTTATTGCCATCCTCACATTTCCTTCAATCCTATGTTTGGCTTTCATTTATGCAAATCATAGCAAACATAAAACTCTATTTGAATATTTCATCACAACCAAAATCTGGTTGAAGTCAAACAAGGATCGAGAGGAATATCTATAAGTATTCGATTTGCGTTGAATATCAAAATAGCATGAAGAATGTGTATCCGATGTATTTGATGTTGGTTTATCAACTATTATTGAGGTAATTTTAGTAAACCACAAATAAATACACTACCAGACCTACATGCAAACTAAGGACGCAACCTTATCGGAAATATAAGACTCAGAGTTTAGAGATACTTTAGCCGGGATACGATAGGAGCGGAACGCAGAAATCGATGAGATATTAGGAGCGAGCGTTATGTCTGGTGGATAATTTGGTTTTGCGAGCCCGATTCATCATTCACGCTTCCTTGTTTACGATAAGTATATAAAATTATCGAGCACCCATAAAAATACAATTTAATCGAGATGGGAGTAATAAAAGACTCCTCAGACGGGGATACTTATTCAGATTTAATTAATTTTAGACGGATAATGAGGGGAAAAGGATATCATGCAATTTACAATGATTCCTTCAAGTCAATTCACTCTTAAGCAAACTAAGTTCCATTAAAGCATTATAGCTAAACTTCATAATCAAGCATCATCGGAGGATATACCAATGAGAAGTAAGGTAAGAAATATTTTAAAGGGTTGCAGCAAACTTCTCTTTATTATTTAAGACTTCTCTTTAAAGATGAATGTATTCTGCTCATATAATTCTAAGTGTTAACACACATGCGTTTCCCACTCATGTAGAGGTAGTGGTTAGATTTTTCGTCTTCTTTCCAAGAATTCCAGGAAATTACTGTTGCTTGTCTCTTTGTGTAACC
The DNA here is from genome assembly GCA_954870665.1 of Stratiomys singularior. Classification (NCBI taxonomy): domain Eukaryota; kingdom Metazoa; phylum Arthropoda; class Insecta; order Diptera; family Stratiomyidae; genus Stratiomys; species Stratiomys singularior. The sequence goes on from OX940877.1 coordinate 9,122,081, forward strand.
AGCTGAGAAAGACAACTATGGTTCTGAAACCAGGATCAGCTCTAATACCTTTGGTGCCATAATCATGGCACAAAAGGCACATAGCGTTCCAGATTTCCCTAATCGATTGTGCCATTAATTTTTATATGATTCCTTTAATTTAATTAAGTTGTTTAATGGGAACACAAAAATAAATTCCATGCTTACAAAAATTTTTGTAAGCATGGAAATTAAAACGATGTCTCAAATATTTAGGAACTGCTCATTCTAGGAATAGTATCCGAGTCTCACACCTGCTTCAAATTTTCATGTTTCTCCTGATCTTAGCCATTAACACTGATTTGCACTACTGTATAGGCAACAGTCACCCTCTATAAAGTGACCATTACAACCACAACTTTTAAAGACTGAAGGTACTCAAGCAGGCGATTTGGTCAGTATCACGCTTGATTTTTATAATTGCTCCGAAGATACATGTAAAAACTAAATGACCCTATTCTTGGACACCAGAGACACAAATTCAAATATCATCATCACAATAGTGCTACATGAGTCGTTGCCACTGACTTCTTCACTCTTCGTCTTCTCACATGTTATCTAAATACTTATCAAAAAGGTCAGCTTCCTTTGAACGATACGATCAAACACAGGACCGTCCCTATGGTTTATATTCAGGACAAATGAAAGTTAGACTGGATATTATTGATCTTGTAACTCCGACCAGATCATTTGTTCATGTAAATTGGTCTTGATAAGAAACGGCTCAAACTCATCTAAAGGCAAAAATTCTTATATGAACTGCTCTTCTGGGTACTAATTCCAAGCTAAATTTCGTTAATTTGCGATGGATAACTGAAGCTGAGTGCTGTCACATAGACGATGTGATCTTACATGGATGAATTTCTGGTCTACAAGTGTATGCTTGTGGCTCATCTCCCTTGCAAACCGTCCAGTGCCGTTTCAAGATCTTCATAGGACCTACTTTCCATTTGTAGTAACCATCTATCAGTGAAATCCTTCTTTAGTTCAGACGCAAGATGGTAAAAACATTAGGCCACCCTGTCTTTCTTGTTTCAAACTTGCAAAAGTTCGTAAGGTCTTCAAGCACCCAATTTATGACATATCCTGGCGCATGGATTCTGATCTTTAGAGTGGTTCTATAGACCTGGCATTTGTCCATCTTCTTGTATGACTTCCAATAGGATCCCATCTCCTTTCGCCGTCATGATCTTCCTTTCCTTTTATATTTTTTATATTTATATTTTATATAATTTATGTAATATATATTTGTAGTGGCCATAATGAGATTTCGAATATCCTATCTGATGCTGGCAAAATGGGTTCAAGCGTTTATCATTGACAAAAAATCCTCATGAAAAAACCGAATGAAATTTTGCTCACACCCAATGCAAAGTTCAAAAAAATGTAGACGTAGAATGGAGCCTTGCATCATACCTGCGGTGGTATAGTACGCAATATTCCACCTGTCGTCCAATTCCTCGGTAAGTTCTTACCATGGCTAGGAAGTACATCTGGATGTGAAAGGCTCAGGGCAAGTGTTACTCAAATAACTGTTGTCCTTTCTACGTGACAACACTCTACATTACGTGCTCCTGCTTTAATCGCACTGAGAGTGAAACGACACCGATATTTGTAAACTTTTTCGGAAGCTGTGTTTTCATTTTTGTCCCTAATAGATTCATGTTGCCTATATCTGACGGAGCTCCAGGAGTTTTCCTGCTATGTCTCCCATTTGCTTCTGTTGTTAAAGTTTTATCATCGCCGAAGCAATTCTATACAGTCACGTGGAGTTCAGATCTAGCATCTGTTGCACAGAAACCTACCATTACTGAGCCCTATCCGGAATAATTACCATCACTGAATTAAATTTTTTATTTGATTCCACACCAATCTAAAGCGCAATCTGATCCTTCATTGTATTTTGTTGTATGTTTTTTTTTTTCTCGCTTTGAGTAAATTAAATGAAAACTATTCAGAGCGTCTGTGAAAACATAAAAACCGTTATGAAAAGACCCAAAACTTCTCACAAATGGAGAGTATATTGAAAGACATTAGAAAACTTTTTCCATTGCAGTCCTGCGTTCCATCTCAAGTAGAAAATTTCAGAATGTATTCACTTAAATTTATTCACATCGTCTCATATATGCTCTCCACCCCATCAAACTCTACATCGATGAAATAAGCTGGAGATGAAGTGTGAAGTGAAAGTTATAGTGATTAATGAAGGAGCACTTTGAAACTTCTAAATGACTCTCCAAATTACACGGTCTTCGTTTTTATACATAATCTGATTGCGAAAATTATTTGCCAAGATTTCAAATACGTAGAATGTCCTTGAAGAGTGTTTTTCCAATATAGATAATTGTTTTAGTTTAGTTTTTTGTGTATAAACTGCATAAATGAAGAGAACTTATTATAATGAGCCCTGTATTAAATGATTTACACGGAAAAGCTTTTTGCGCCTCTAAGGATGATGTCAGATAATCTGATAGTTTATGTACAGGAATACTCCAACTTCAATTGAACGGGTCTTGTGTAGGTGACCCGTGTTATAAAAAAAAAGTTTCGATCTATTACTTTTGGGTTCTACTTATATTGTACGCAGAACCATTTAAAATGTGATATTCCCCTACAGCGTCATATGCAAACCTCATTCAATTGTTTCGAATATAATTGCAATTTTACTGCTTAATGTAATTTCTCGCAACGCAAACTTGCCTTAGTTTGTTTAATGAGAGACTACATGAAATATTTAAACGTTATACATTAGCCTCACAAGCTAATTTCGGCCATTTTAGGGTTGTTTCGGATTTGCACCACTGGATTGTGCCAATTATACTACTCTTTTGGCACTGAGATATAAATTTATTAACTTGCAACTTTTTTTAAACACAATTAACTTTCACTTGTTTTGACTAGTCAAGAAACGGGTCGTTATACAAATTTCACGCGATATTTTGAACTGATCCATTTATCAAAAGCGGTCACTATCGCCACACTTTTCTGTTATTTTGAAAATGTCATTCATTGTTGCTCTTCAAATTTCGTTCCCCTGACAGCTTGTTGCTTCGAAACATTCGGAATGTCACTTCTACTTTGACATGTTTTAATGAACTTTCAACCGACAGAGTGAAAGTCGAAAATGTTTGGACGCCTTAGTGTGTAGTATGAACTACAAAATAAAATTTACGTGTAGAAAACTACATTACTTCAAATATCAAGTGTCATATATTGCAATTATGTTTTACAAATGTTTTACAAAAAAACTATGAATGAAAACGCGTTTAACGTTGAAATGCGTTGAACGTCTTCTAAGTTGCATGCTACCGTCTCAATTAGAGTGACTAAAAAGATTTCCAGTCTCGCCAAAAACTAAAACGAGCACCAAAAAGTGTAAGTCCCGGCGTAAGAAAAAGGAATAAAAATCATATACAGGTAAACCAACACTTCTTTTACTAGTTCCAATAGAAAAGACTGAAGACTGTGAAAACAGGAATAAGTAGCAGAAATAATCAACTCAAATTTCTGCAAGATTGAAGCTCAGCGGACATGCAAACTTTGCTCGTTTCAAAGGATCTTAGACCTAAAAGCAGCAATTACTGAAATGAGAGAACAGTAGGCAAAGAAAAAATATAACTCCCGCGTTTTTAAGTTAACTTTTAATTCATTGAAATGGTATCGAACCGGAACTCTCAGCACAAAATCTGCAGATACCTTAAAAGCCAAACTCGCACGATCCGGTCACTGCCTTACGCTCGCATTGCACGTTGCATCTTATTATTAAACAATTCTATCCTTTATCTAATTTTATCATCCGTTTTTTAAATTTATTTGACCTGGAATTCCATTACAAAAAAATACCGAGATTTGTTTAATTTTATGCGAATGATATAATTAAAGCATTTTAAGATGTCCATCAGCAACAATTTAAAAAAGTTTTTTTATCCAATGTTGAAAAACACAAAAATATAAAAAAGATTCTCTGAGCAAACATTAATCGCTAAAAATTCTGTGAAATTTTTGTTTTCAAACATCGTACACTTTTTGTCTCCAACACTGTTTAATCCTTATATTCATATTCGAAACTCTCCCACCCGAAAATCCTCATGAATATTTGTTCCGCTAGAAAGAAGTTTTTCCCATGTTGGTGGTATTACATTTACATTTATTCCATGATTTGCATAAGTCGATTAGAAACCACTCTTCTAGAGCACCAACTTCTAGATTGCTACAACCTCCACCTTATTCGAATTAAGTCTCCTATATCCTTCCTACACAAATCATTCGTAACAACTTTTAAGCTTGCCAAAAACACCACGTGAAATTGTTTCGTTTTTATTTTCTAATGTTCTCATTCATACTTCATTGTCCTTATACAAATACTCAACCTCCTCCACAAATGTCATCAATATCAACGTTGAAGAGAATTATAATTTTTTATGTCCTTATTTTTATTACTTTTGCATATTGCTGTAATCGAACATTACGCCCTTCAAACATGATATAAACACTTCAAATCGCCTGATGCTGTTCTTTACCTTATTTTTATAAAATATTTAAGCGCGCAGGATGCATGAAATGAATTTTAATGATAACTTACGTTAAAAATGATTCTTGGTTGAATTCTTTGAAAAATTAAAAAAAAAAGACATTCTGTTCTGAATATATTGATTTTTCTTCAAGGAACAAGGAATTTTTCGTTTATCTTCGTACTATTTGTGGGTTGATTAATTTTTTTACAAGCGTAAGTTGAACAGGGAAGCGAAGTTTGAAGTTGAAAAATAAATTTCATCCAAGGATATGCTTTGTCAGGGACTTTCGCTGCGTAGTAACAGTATTTATGTGATAAAGTGATATCGTTTCAACAATATCCTGGTATGGATGTAAACAAGTTTTTTATGATTTATTTTCGCAAATTATTTAATCAAGAAAAAAGGTTTTGAAAAAGGACTTTTTGTGCCAATAAATCAATTAATCATTCGACATTAACTGAATCTAGAAAATTTTTTGTTAGTAATCAGTTTCTTAGTAATCAGACAGTCAGTTCGTGGTGTTCAGTTATATAGCTTTAGCGAACATCCTTTAGAATTTTACTCCTAAAGTTTCCTTCTTATCACGCAAGACAATTTCTCAAATCCTAGACATATCTTTGTAATATCAAAGGCGCTTTATTAAGTTTTGAAAACTGCCATCAATTTAATTCATCAGGAAACAGAAAAAATACGTTATCCAAGCTTTGTTCATCGCAGTTTCTAAAGTCTGCCTGTTCCTTCCATTACAAAAGATTGGAAAAGAGGTCATGAATAGATTATCATGTGATTGCTTTACATGCGATGGCCTTATATCATGTGATTGCTTTTGTTAAACTGAAGATGATTTTGTTGGTTATTTTATGCTTTTTCATGTGGAAGATCAAAATAAACTCAATGAATTTTTTCCCATTATAAATGCATCAAGGCGGCCGGCAATTCCTGCCACTGCTGGAAATAAATATCGTCAGAACTAATTTCATTGATTTCCAGAAAGAAAATTTCAATCAGCATATCCTAATAGCAGCCCGATTTTCAATCATACTATGTCCATTTACAGTGTGCCCCAATTAGCGGTTCTGATTTGAAATATCGGTTACATTGGCTCTGGCAACACCAATGTCAACCTTCATTTCACCAGATGTCAGTATATTATTTATAGTTGACGAAATGAGTCGCTTCACGCTTCAGCAAAAATGAGAAATATTGGAAGTTTTGCTTCAACAAAAGAGAGAATAGGTCTGAAACCGCAAGAATATGCCATAAAAAATTTGGTGGACAACGATGCTCACACCCAACGGTGTCAAGAAGGTTTCGCAAAAAGTGCGTGATACAGGCTACCTTTGTAGTTGACAATCTAACGCTTAGTCGTGCTCGTCGTGTTCTATCAGCTGTAACTTTGGCCACGGTGGACGAAAATGTGATTTTTAATGTGATTTGAAATGAAAGTTGTCTCGTACATCAGAAATTAACATCAGCCGGTTTGCCATGCAATCAACTCTGCATACAGATCATGGTTTATGGCCTTGTAAATTTCAATTGGTCCAGCAGTTGAAACCCGATCCGCTTCGATATTGATTCGCTGTGTGAGCCCGCGACCAACTTGAAATTGATAAGGATTTTGCTGAAAAAATCGTCTTTTTGAGGAGGTGCATTATTATCTCGGCAGGTACGTAAAAAAGCGAGACTCTCGTATATGGGATCGGTAAATTGACAGGTATATTTGAAGAACTTATTACGTGTTACCATTTGGTGGCGTGGCGATATTATTGGGCCGTATTTCTTCGAAAATGAGACTTGTGTGACCGTTGACGTCAACAGAATAATCTGCGGTCACATGTTAGAATCATTTTTGAGATCACATCTTCAAGATATTGATTTGGACGACCTTTTCCGGTAGGATTGTGCGCCATTCCTCACATCGGGCATTACAAAAGCCGAAATGTCTTAAGAATTTAACGAAAGCTCCATTAGTTGAAATACTGACGTAAATTGGCCATTATGCAACTGTGATTTGACGCCATTGGGTTTTGATTCGTGGAAGGACGTGAAAAACAAGGGAAGTCAATGTTGAAGCAGCCATTACTGAAAAAGAGCTGCACACAATCCAAAATATGCTCAGAAATCGCTTCGACTGAACGAAGCACGCCGAGGCCCGCCCGGCTCCCAATTGAATGAAATCATTTTTCATAAATAACCTTAGGGGTTGTACATTGAAACGAAAAAGTAAACTGAAAATTTATGAATATTGTAGTGTATGAAATTGTATTGTGTGAAAATTATATTAAATTTTTACATCCGAACATCTTATTTGAACTATACGTCTAAAATAAAAACTTATGATCCGATGATGCACCTGCACATGACATGAAAAAAATCAAGCTAACTTGATGAAACAATTTCGTATGGAAGTTTGGGATTTTATAGGGCCACGTGTGAATTGTTTCAGAGAAAATTGGCAATTTTGGCAGCCTGTGAATACGAGGAAGTATATCGTTGAAAATGCGGTATTTTTGAGCGGAAAATGAGTGGCAAGTGTTGAATGAGAAAGTCAAGTGCTTTGTTTACGTTATGTTCATGAAACGTCAACGCGCCTGCGAAATTTATGTGTTGCCAGAAACTTAAACTACCTTAATTTCATCAAAGCCAATCCCAAACTCAATTTTAAAAGAAGGATGATTTCTTGAATAAGTTATTTTACAAATGAAATTACTGAAAATTCAGGAAATTGTACGTTTTGGTAATAAAATTCCATATTATTTGAAAATTTGATTTTCCCAACCTTCCCAACCATGTCAAGACCCTGAGGCTTGAATTGGGGCTTGCGTACACCTCATCAAACAAATAAAGGCTTCATTAATGATGACACCCGTCGGTACACCCCTGGAACTAAAATTTTGTCTCCTAAAAAATAGGTGGATGCATTTGTTTTCAAAACTAAATTCGCAAAATATGACAGCCTGAACAAGTGATGCTTCAAAAAACATAGGATTCAAAAATAGTTTTGAAGGTTGTGGCAGCTGCCGGTATCCGTAGTGATTGGCAAATGAGAAATATTGGGAATATGATATTTCTACTGTGTAAACATGAATAAGAATTTCCAGACAGCTAGTGACAATTCCCGAGGAGAGAACAAGTTATACGCATACTGGATGGCACGTACTGCGTTCAAAACTAATGAGGCAATTTCTGAACACTGTGAACTAATGTCGCTAGGCTGCCCAGCAAATCTACTAGATTTTAATCCTAGATTTTTAAAGACAATATAATCTAGGTTTAAAGAGCGAAAGAGAAAAAGAAGAGAATATTTAAACGAGAGAACAACTGATTCCCAGAAGATAAGCGAGAATCAATTGCTGTGCAGTGTTTAAAAAGTTGATGACAAGGCTTCTCAGGAAGGATGCTTCTATGTGCAGAAAACAACGGAGGCTCTGTAACTTATTATAATGTAAGCAATAGGTTAAAATATGCTGCGAGTGATCATTCAATAAAACTTTACTTTGCATTTAGGAATTAATGTTTTTTTCAATTTGTTTGTCCCCCTTAAAGCTTTGTCTCAGCTTCAAGCAACACCTACGTCTCTTTAAATACTTTTAAATAATAAAAAAACCTCGCATGCTAATCGGCCTACATTTAAACTATTTCCTTATTAAAAGAAAGGAAATTAATTGCTTCTAGCAAAAAGCTTTCTGCTGTTAAATTACAAACAGCCGATTCAATGTTTAACGATTAGTTCTATCATGTATGCGTTGAAAAGCGCGTAATGAGATTCATCTGTTTGGCTTCCGGGTTTGTTTTATTGTCTGAAGAAATTAATTAAAATTTGCACTTTCCTCGCTTGCTGCTACACACGATGGAAGGCAAATTCAATGCAATTAAGATCCTTTGTGCTCGTGTTCCCTTTATAGACACGCAGTTCATTATACCTTTCTCTTCCCATCCCCACAGCTTGAACAAGACATTCTTCTTACCGAAGAATGTATGAACTCCTGCAGATCCTTATTCACTTTTTTTTTTCTTCCTGAGTAACGCTAAGTCGAAGCTTGAAGTACTTATTATCCTGAATTTCCTTGAGATCTGCCAGGTGGCATATGAAACGAAGGTGAAGTAAGTACATCAGTTAAGAATGCATAAAAAAACAGTAATGACGTATATTCACGCCACAAAACCTTCATAATGATTCTTGAGTCCGAATCTATACCAATAAAGACTGTCTGCGGATGTTTCGCACCAGGATGTCTTGATGGAACCAGATTCATTCATGCTTGATATTTTTATCCTTCTCCCCAAGACTCTAGTAAGAGTTTTTGCTAGCACGACAGCTACTGGTAAGCTCTAAGGAATTGTGTGTTATAACTGCATGAGATTGGGGCAATATGATAAAAAGGATATCGATCAAATCAATATATCAGTGTGTATTTCGTGAACGAAAAAACATGTAACAATTTGGACGCTATCATGGAGATGGCGTAATGAATATCGACACATGATTTAACACTTAAGTTATTTTTTCGCCCATTCAGAAAGCAAGAAGGATAACGATTTGTTCAGTTTGACGTTGCTGGCAACAATCTGCAAAATTCAAATGCACGAATTAACATTCTGCAACATGAAATATATACTTTTATAGCCATAAATTATCGTTTCCCTACTACTACGGAATTTATTAATGATTGTGTATTTCACTACCATTGCGTGTGTGCTCAAAACAAAATAAATTTTCTTCGGGGATAATATTTTAATGCCAAATTCAGTTTATTTGTTCTTCCTGTAACGAAGCAACCAATACGTATACTATTCTACATAGTCACCAGAAAACTACGCAGAACGGCAATAGCAACCATTTCCTTTTTGTTAGTGACATTTTAGGTTAGTTCAGGTGAATTTCACCAGGAACACACTGTACAACAATACATTCAACAGGACAAACATTATTTCATCTTGATTTTGGCAAATGGCCAAGTTCATTGATTGCCTGACTAGTTAAGCTGTTTGGTTTTCGGCTGAATGTTACAATATTTTGAACAGTCCTTCTAGCTAGCAAATGTCTAGGCAATAGTGCAAATAGGTATATAGGGAAACCTTAAAAGGTATTTTAATGCAACCGAAAAATTTTCAGGAAGAGGAAAATGTAAATGCTTTTGTGACATGAAGGTTAGAAAAAAGGTTTGACGAAAATGTTAATGCATATTTGATGTGAAGTGAATTTATGCACGAATGAAAATTGCAGACCATAATGGAGACATTGAAACAGTTTAAGATCGAAATGAACGTGATTTATTTTGAATGCAGTATCAATTTGTAATTGAAATGCAAGTGTGGCTTCCAAAACAAGGATCAGATTAGTTCATGCTTAGTGTAACGTTGTTATCTGCTAATAATGTGTACGCAAGTTATTCCAATATTTGGCAAACGTGCCAAACCATAATCTAGTGCAACCAGAAATGATGTCCTGTAGGAAGGAGTTTCTTCTAGAAATGGAATCATTTAAGGACACAAATCATTATTGCTTCCTATATAAGATATCAAAATTGGAGTGCCTAACGAAAAATTTTTCGGAAGAACAATTTCAAATACTAAACACCCTGAAAATTGTTTGCACAGTACACGCTAATCTTCGCTGGAACGTTGAAACTATTGTAGAATAAAAAACAGGAACTATTATTAGGTCACTTTATATTTTACCCTAACTCCAAAATTTTAATAAAAACATACATTTATAATTATATTCGGACAGCCGGACTTGTAAAATACCTTATAATTAATAGAATAAATATTATTGCATCCATTATACAATATTTTTTAATAAAATCGCAGTAAAATTCACATAGTTTTAACCCTTCTAACTCTTGCTTAGCGCCACCTATCCGAACGGACTTTACAAAGAAAGCTAAATGAACACCCCATGCAGCAAATAAAGCGAGCTTTGCAAAATGGCGAGCTTAAAAATTGAAGAATGAAGATGAATAGAGGGATCGTAATGACTAGCATTCTGACCTTAAATAAATATGAGAATAATAATTTTCCGGTGTTATTTTACACAAGAATCTTTGTATATGAATGCGACATTCAAGAGACTGTTAATGCGCATCTACCACCCCTGCGTCTCATTGTTCAACTTCCAGAAATACAATTAGATTGAGAATTTGTTCTAAGTTTTCAGTTGCTCTAAATTATTGAAGAAATTCAATGGCGAAGAAGTCCACTTGGACTTCTCGTCACGCCTTATTAAAAGTGACCGCGTTTCCGCTCTGAAGCCTTATTCGTTCTAGGTCAGCCCGTACGCTAATGGTTACCCTAAAAACAATAATACAGCTAGCCTTTATTAGTCCATAAAAACACAAACCTATGTATTGATCCTTAGCGAGTGTGTACTACACAAAACACGTTCAAAGATTAGTGGAACTCTATCTAAGAATGATAGAATAAGCATAATAAGTAGTACTGCAAATAAATACATAATCCTTGTAAGCTTTGCTTTCGTAGATCAGATGATTTTCCTAATGAATGAGACCCTCTTCATTATCATATAGTGGGTTGAAATTTTATTGAAGCGAAGGCAACGCAAAATTCTTTTTCCAAAACACCGTACAATCCGGCTATAACACTTTGAGACATTTCTCCAAGACTTCACCAAGAATATCACTGTAAAGGAACTTTCTTGACAACATGAAGACGATTCGAACGAATTCTATGCGTCTATTCCTTAAACCACACTGAAAAAGACCGTCCTTGTTGTCATAGCGTAAATACATACAATACTAACAATAAACTCCTGATCTAAGGGTATTCGACCAAATTACTCGAATTATTTTAGGATTGGTAAGTTTATTCTCAACCTCGCCTAGTATTCTTGTTCTACGCAAGGTTGAGAATAAACTACTTCCTGTCCAAGCTTTTACGGAAAAACCAATTAAAACAATATCAACTTGCGGTTTTTCTGTCTCTGTCTGATAAAGCTGCCCGAGGGTATTAGTGCTATATGTTCTTATGCTTTGCGTTGGTAAGAGCCTCAACTGCGAAGCTCCTTTTCTGTGCAGATTCATGCTACAATTAAATCGATTTGTAACTTGAAATGTTTATTCCTGATCACAATGCTGCGTAAGAGGAAAAACTTATCCCCGGGACTTATCCAAAATACAAAATCGTCTGTGATTTCTAATGTCGGAAAGATTTCGTTTTTTGCACGCCTTATACTGAGCACATTAAATTATGGGAATGAATTGAAGGACGTTTTTATCCCGATCCAATTCAGGCACATTTCTTACACAAAAAAGTGAACGCACTTAATCGACGCAGAAGATCTTGAACTCAGAAAAAGACAACTCACCGACCATAGAGTCCGCATCAGTCTAAAATATCAAATAAGTTTTAACCAGGAATAGGGGTGTAAGATAATTAAATATTGATAATATGTTTAATTCACGAAATCAATATCTCGTTAACACATGTGTGAACTCTAATAATTCCATCATGTATCTGCCCCTGTGAAATTCATATCATTCATTTTCAAAGTACTTGAAATAATTGCAATACATATATCCTGCAAATTCGTTTCACATTTGATTTATTCTGGATAATTCGAAAATATAGTACCCAAAATTTACATTTTTTTAATGAATTTCACTTTCTTTTTATTTTCATTTTTATTTGCTGGTCGATAAAATAGAAGGATGTTTTTGGTATTCATTCAGTCACCCTCACAGCCCGTAATATTTATTGCAATCCAATTTAATCCTTGGTCAGTGAGCTATCATTGAATGCATAAACGTGTGTGTATAAAAGACAGGATAAAAGGGTTGCGAGAGAGCAACCGATCAATATTAAAAATTGTTCGTTGGAAGTGCACATATGCCCCCATATAATTCATGTTTGCTGAAATCATAAATCAGCTAACCCGTTAGGTACCTAGAATGCATGTATATCCTTGTATTTGCAACGTTATCCTCGTAGTGTGCTTGGAAGGCGAGATGAAAGATGAAAGATGTGCAGGCACTATATGGTTTGAAAGGTAATATATTGGCTGATTTGTTGCTCCGGTGAGTGTTATTCATACAACTGACATATTTCCTTCTTTTTTTGAAGATTGTGATGAGGACGAGGTGAAAAATTATAACCTTAAAACCAACTCAAATCAACCAGTCAATGATTTAATAGCAATAGAAGTTCAGCTGATATTAAAGGAGCCATTTTGAGCTTGAACACAAATAAAATTAATTAGTATTCAAATTAATAAATTATTACTGTATGTACGAGACTGTAGATTATAAACATTTTTAAATTTATCTTACAGTCCTTGCTGGTCAATTTTTTTACCTATATACAAAAACATTAAAGCTCAACCTACAAACTGAAAAACAACATTTATTTCTTCAAACTCCAAAACTTTTTCTAAGAAAGTATAGGGAAGGATTTTAACATACTTCCAAAAGTGAAGAGTGAAGCGTTGGTGCTTGTTTTTAACTACCATCGACGAAAATAATTTGCGTCTCAAATTGTAAACAAAATTAAAATTGATGGAATATTGTCGGAGCTATAATTGGTCCTCGTGAACTTAAGAACAGTCGAGTGTAGCCTTTGCGATAATGATAAATTGTATAATATAAACGGTGATCCACCTGTGCAAATGACGAAAAAATATACGTAAAAACAGGGGCTGGTAATCGATCATCAAAGTGATTTGACCACGAGGTAAACTGATGAAACGATGGAAAGACAAATTCGACGCTAGAAGGATCCCTGAAAATCTTTGCAATCTCAAAGACAAAATCGCAGACCAAAGCCAACTAAAGGCGATAAAGATTTATTCTCGTTATATATTTTCTCGTTATATATTTTTCCCAACACACTCGGTCTGATCAAAAATGGCATCCTTTGTCCCTTTGTGGCACAATGAGGAGAAAGGTCAAATTAAATTTTTATTTGTTCAAAAGGACGTTCTTAATTTAAAGAGGCAGCTGCGGCGGGGAAAAACAGAATTAGCTCGAAAAATATGACAAATAGTTCTATAGAAGACAGAGCACGTTTTTAAAGGGAGACCCGGGCTACCTCTACTCATGGAGAGTCCCGTGTGCCTGGAGCAAAAACTGAGAGTTATTCTCGGACTGTAGAGAAGCTCAACCTGATCAGAGATTATATGAACCACGGGTTGGGGGGACGCCCATGACAGGTTACTCCCTGCCCCCCACACAGTGAGGAGCCTATCCTTGACTGAAACGTGGTGGTTGTTACAGACTACGATTTAGGATAGAAGTATTGCCTAATTTTTCCAATACTGTCGTTGTTAATTTTTTGAAAGTTACCCAGATTATTGCACTAATCAGTTCCCTGAAGTCAGTTAACAAGAGCCACCAGATAAATAATGCGTAAATTATATAGAAGCGTTGAAAAAAAATCCTTAAAATGCAGTATAATTTATATTGTAGGTACATATGTCAGGTGAATGCGTCTTTTTTCCTTGCGAACTAGTTTACTTAGCAATGATAATTGGATACTTGTCCTCGTGAGCGTACTTTGCACGATAATATAACAAATAACATGTAGTGTATGAAATTAAAAACAAATGAGTGATATGCGCCGGAAACTATGGAAATGTAGGATGTACTACTCCCGAAATTTGCACCGGAAAAGTCAAAGTTTTGTGGAGATTTTTCAAAATTCGACGGTTCCAATGGGCTCCCGTGAACAATGAGTGAATCAACTCAGAACAAATTTAGCGATGAGTTTAGTTAGCATGCCCTACATGTGTTTTTTGCAATTTCCATGGTTTGGAAACTTTAATTTTATTATTCATTTCTCTAACTCGATTCAGAACACATTAACTCCAAAACTATGGCCTTAGGTTCAAAGAGCTTGTGGATACTCTACTTATAGTTTACGCGTCCTCTAGTCTTCAAATTTTATGCGTTTAAATTTTGAATAAAGATAATATCATAGATTAATTAAAATATTTCTTAATATGATTTTTTTGTGCGCTGTGCCATCCTCACATATGTTGAGAACAATTAAGACAGTGACATAATAACAACAAACGAATGTATTCATGGTGTCTAATAAATTTTGATACATGTAATGTATCAACATGTAATGTAATGTATGAAATGTAAATACAATTTGTACCCAAATTTACCCAACCAGTCCGGCGAAATCTAGTCTAAAATCATGAGTTGAAAAACTTTATTTGAGCTAAATAGTCTGTGGGAAAAGAATTTTATTTCAACACAAGGATCCTTCAACTTTTCAGAATGAGATCTAGAGCCTAAAAGTTCGTCTCTCTTTCACGGGATCGTTATAAATAAAAGAGCAAACTTAGTCGTTGCAAACTACATTTTACCCTCATGAATTATATTTATTGCATCCCACTTCTAAATTTTATGACTTTAGGATCAACATCAAGCGCCCTTGCCGTAAAGGGTTGACTCATTCCGTACCGAAATTAAAATCTAAAGTTGCTAAACTTACGTGCACTTTCCACGGCGAGATGTTCGTCCGGGAATAGGTAATCCTCGACTTTACTCACATCGGATTACAGACGTCGACTTTCCTTTGTGTTTACACAAAATATTTGCTAACTCAAATAGCGAAAACTATCACGGAAATCTTTTGTGGACAGCGAGACTATTTTCCGCACTGGGTTTCACTCATATTTTTCGGACACTCTCGTAATGCATTCATTGATTCATTTTGCGATATCGCCACACTGAAATTAAATGCAGTAGAAAAAATAAAAGAAATAAATGCAGCAACCAAAGTGCATCAAAAAGAAGAAATATAGTCTAAACTTCTTTTTATTCCGGCAAGGATGTGCAAATTACTTTTAACGTTTGAGTGGAAGCACGTGACGTGCCGCACTAAAGGATATTAAGCACACATTGCATTCCATTAAAATCACTAGGGGACGTTATAGGGTCAGGACCCTGTTACAGAAAATCGTTATTACTGTCGAGTCATTTAAAATGCAGACGTACTGCAGCAGTGACAATTTTCTAGTCGAAAAAATGAAGTCATCACAAAGAAAGGCAAAAGTACTAACTTTCTAACCACGAAAAGATCAAGCACATTCCTCACCTCGTTTTCACACCAAATTCGAGATTTTGAGACGTTATTGATTTTTCTGCAAGGCAAATTGAAAACTCGAAAAAGAATCACAATATCCGAAATTCGTTTTTTCAAAAACGACAAGGAGACAACTTATATTCCTTCATGCGTCCGAGATATCCGAGGATTACAGCAAGACTGTGAGCATCTTATGACTCAAACAGGCAAAATACTGCAGAGAAAATAGCGGCGGGAAATGCGCAAGTCTATTGCACATTGTTGTTTGTTGCTTTTGTTATTTCTGTTGGGCTAACTCTTCTTGCTGCCTCTACCAGGTTCAATTGGTCCTTGCTTGGCTTTAGTGGTCCGGTTGATTTCGAGACTTGGCTAAACTGCTTCTAGTTTCAAAAATATAGTCCTGCGAAAAATATTCCACACTAACCACATACCCATGCATGCTCCTTTTGTACGTAGTTCTATTGAGGCCACGAATCCTAACTGGATTAGTAGGTTTTCCTTCTTGTGCATAGACGACTAGCGAACAGCACGATTGTTATTCCACTTGCTTTGCGTTGGATATACACGGTCAGGTGAGCTGCAAATACCAGTAGGTGTTCGCTATTTGTTCAAAAATCCTTTATGCAAATGGTGTTCAGAGTTGGTGCCGGCGCGGGAGAAAAAGTACACAAAATCCACATATTTGCGTTACGCTGGAGGCAATCAGTTATATTTCAGGATTAATATCATTGCAAAATCAATTAAAATTTTTTCAGCAATAGTTTATGTAGTGTTTCTCTGGATTTCCATGAAACTCTTCCTGCTAAATGGGGAGGGACAGGATATTAAAAAAATAATAATTTTGAAGTTGCAGTCATAAAAATATTTCTTTTATTTAAAAATTTATCGAGTATTAAGGACATTGAGGGGGGATTTAGTTTTGTTTTGATGAAAAAAACTTAATGGATCGTTGAGAGAAAGAAACTTTTTGTTTAATAGGAAAAATATGATTCTTTATATCTTTATTAAAAAACCTTACTGAAAACATATAAACATGACAATAGGGACACTGAGATCCCTAACACAAACCAACATGCTTGTATGATATGGGGAAGATTTAAAAGTTGGTATGCATTATCTACAAGAACAAGAAAGACCCTGTCGCCAGCATTTACCAATCCTTGAGCGTAAAAAATTGCTGGAACAAACGCAAGGATAGTTTTTCATCACCCATTGCAAAAAAACTTTTTACGAATGTGTATATGATGATTAATTAATACTTTTGTTTATCTACTCAGCAAGAAAATAAACTATTTTCAGCCAGGTTATTACCGAAGAGTCTTTTTAAAATTGCTCCTTTTGCTCTTCTGTGAGATTTTTTGCTACTTTTTGCAGTACTAGTTTTATTTCGTACAGATAAGGGAGTCACAATATCTGTTTAAATCCTTTGCTTTATGGTTTCGTTTCCTTAACAGTAAATAAAATCACCCTGTTGAGCCGGGAATAGGATGACAATAAGGAAAAATTCAGCCATAAGTTCTTCAGAAATTTCAGGGATGTCTTGTAAATTATGCGATTAAGGAATTATATTCCATCTATTTTTTTGTTCAAACTTTATTCCATACAAGATCCTACCTTTAATTTGTTCACCCGTGCAAAAATCTCTCGCTGACCACGTACGGGTTAGTCATTCTAAGTAAAAGGACAAGTCTGTCACCTTCTGATGCAAAGGTACTCTCCAGTCACATGTTCTCCAGGGATTTCAACGTTATTGCTTCGTTGCGGTGGATAGAAAGAAAGTCTTCCATTCGCTCTTACATCTCGCCGCTATAGTGACATGTGTCACCCGTATTAAGCATATGCGATCTAAACGGTGCATTCTATGTGTGCAGTGCAGATGGGGGCTATGCTTTATAGAATAACACATAGCTTCAAAAATTTTGTGACTTGCCCGCCAAATAAGAAGAACCGAATCCTGTTGTGTGGCTTGTATCTCAATTGTCTCAACTCCTTTAAAATCGCAGCGTTATTCAAAAAGGTTTTTGAGCTGATTCTAGCGTCCTTGTAGGTTATCTGACTGCTAATTCAGAATCCTCTACTTCAAGAGGTTTTCTGTCAATTTCTTTTTCTCTGTTGCTGGTGTTGCATTGATTAGATCCACTTTTCCTACTTTTAAATAGATGTTTCATGATGTTGGTGTCATTCTGTATACCTCTGTGTTTAGGGACCAACATTAGTTTTGATTACTTTCGTTCTGAATGGGCATCTACAATCCTGTATTAGCTGTGACGCTATGCGAGTATAGACACTTTCTGGTAGTGTTTCAGTGACTAAATATTCTAGAGGATATGCGTTTTGTAGTTGAGATTGGTAATTTTTGTTTCGATCGCAATTGATTCCGATTAAAAGACCGCGGTAGGACTCTGCAGCTGACAGCTTCGGATGAGTTGTACATGATACTGAATGTATGTTTTGGATTCAATTTGTTCCCACATTTGCGTAGATAACGGTATGGCATGTGACTTTACCCTCCCTTAATGTGAAATCCAGTACTATTTTATACTTCTAAGTCAGGTAGTTAGTCAGATAAGACGGCTAGTGTGGTGTTTTTTCAACAATAGAAAATGGGAAGGTATTCTGGACAATCAAAGCAAGCCGGAAGAATGGAAAGAAGGCAAAAAGACGAACGTTTTGTCTATAAGACATGATGAATAAACCGCATAAACTCTAACCATGGTATCACGTACATTAAAAAAATAATATAGCCCGACTGAAAAACACACTGAAATACGGAACATCACACTAAAAAATCTAGTTAACATCTGTCCAGGACATTACATTACTAATAATCAGTCACCTACTGTGATCCTTATCGATTTGGAGCGATCAGCTGATGAGAGATGTTGCATTGTTCCAACGGGATACGGGTCCCAAAGGTTCCCACGTTTACGAAGGATGCATCCACAAGTGTGCGTTTGCAATGCAGCACTGTCTCAGAGGACTTTGATTTAGTTGACTGAATGGAAAGAGAATCTGAGGATCTCAGGTGGAGAAGACAGCTCTATTATTTTCGCTGATGATTTATTGCAGAACAGAGTGATTAGCGTTTGTTTTTTTGGGGTAACTAAAATAAGGATGAGATAATTTCAATTGCAAAATTATATTTACTTCAAAATATCTTTTTTAAATATCTATTTATATCAAAATCCAAAATACAAGCAACAAGGGCCAACGTATCGCGCTGAGTTGCGATGCATCCTGAGTGCCTACCAGGTTTACATGTCGCAATAAAATACTGAACTAAAATTTGAATAGATGGCCTTGTGATACGAGCACAGGATTACTAGGTCACTTTGCAAAAATATTTCCGCATAACTGTCAAGCCCAAGTGTACTTCTATCGAAAATCCTGCTGACGCACTTGTCCTTCTATGCTCGATTGTTCCGAATAAATCCCAAAGGATGACGCATAATTCGGGTTTCGTTATAATTTTGGAAATTACTGAAAACAAGTGTTTCTTTTCATCATACCTTTTTGATTAGGTATATCATACCTATCGACCATGTCAGAGTGAAAATAATTAAGTAGTTATGAATGTCCGTTCAGCTAATTTTCAAGAAAAATCCAATGTTGTGCCAAAATATTAAAAGCATCCTAAGAGATACGTTACGTTATAGAATAATGTTCAACACAAAAATTATATTCTCTCGACCCGTCTTTCTAATAATCGCGAACTAAATGAATAATTGTTATCCATTTTACAGAAATAATGGTCCCATCATTTACATTCTCATAAGCTTAATGTTCTCGTTAATGGACTTCAATATAATAGGGAACATCTCCATGATTTGGAAACGCAACTCATATACACCCACACACACTAAAAAAGCGGCAATCCCTGCCCAAAACAACTTGGTAATTAATGGTGTATCGTTAAACTAAACTAGTCCTTTTGGATTTCAAGGTTGAGCCATAGCCTAACGAACCTGTGTTTGTTCAGCCGTTCAACAAGTTATTTATTAGAAAGTTCGTCGACGACGATGTCAACTCAACAACAAATCGTTGCAAATAAATCGTCAAATTCATTCTTTGGGAAAATCCTTCAGTACAAGTACATTTCTTTTCGACTCCACACTACAATCGCAACCCTGTTGAAATAGAATCAAATAAAAAGAACCCTGAAAATGTTGTTCAAAGGATCATCGTGTTCAAATAGGACGTTTGTCGTGTTATGCATGAATTTACAGCACGTACTTCTGTCACTGAGGGAGGATTTATAGATTTGTGTTTGACTAGTCCCGGATAGGATATTTGGGTATCGAATCAGTTGGTGGGATTTTTGTTGAGCCTAGCGGATAAAATTCCCCGTGAGCAATGTTCATTGGGTCAATGTTATTGTATAAAATTCGAACGTAAATCTAGCGCTCATACAACCTTTGTACAATGGGCTCGATGCAAAATCTCGAAGCTTTTGTTTTTGAAGAACTTCGAAAACATCCTGCAATGGATACTTACACAAATTGTACGTTGTTACTTCTTGTGATTGTGTCGACATCCAAACAAAATTCAACGAATCACATTCACTACGTTACTCAAATACAGGTCATACATTATTGATCTAACAACGGCACTCAAGTCCTTTTGAGTTTTTATTACTATTGACTTTCTTTTGTTTTTTGTGGCTTGTGCCGTTGGAAAGGAAGCTAAACAAGTTTCCCTCTCTGGAGTTCCTTGAATATAAATTTACCGGAACTTCTACTAGGATGTTGGTAGGTCAATTCTTAGAAAAGTTTCCTTCGAAGCTGCTTCGAAATCAATGCATTTGTAATTTAAATTTTAGGCATAAAGTTAAAAAAATGTATGTTTTAATTATAAAATAGAGTAAACTGTTGAACAAATAGGACCCTCTCATAAAAAGCGAAAATCTAAATCAATTCTGAGATACTACACCTACGAGACGTAAGTATTTGCCACGGAAGGTGGCCGTCTCAAATGATTCCAGAGTCGAATCTATCAATGAAATATATCCTTGTTTATTATGTACTTGTATTTTCTGAATTACTCAGGATACTTTTCTCGCATTCTCACCTGCCCACCGGACAAAGCGCTTGATGGTTTCAAGTTTCTAAGCGAATTTTCTATGCACTGTGAAAAACTAGATCGTTTTTCTTGTCCTATGTCTGTTTGAGGTCGCTCTCTTTATGAAGAATACCTTGTAATGTTTGTTGAAACGTTTTTTTCATTTTTATTATTTGCCAGGCCTGTATACACACTGTGTCATGTGTATACTCCAGTGCCCTCTCTTTTTGAAAATTTCCTAATTTTCATGATCTCCAATGGACGAAAATTTTACAGGATGCATCCAATAAAAGATGCTCAGGGTTGAAAAAAAGAAGTACGACACCATCTCCTTGGTCCACGTCTCTTCCTGTAGAAGATTCCAGTCAACTTTTTATTGGGAAATTACTTTGTACCTTCATTTTGGACCAGTGTTATCTACTGAAGTCCGCATCGGGCGAACCAATAAATGCGCGACTGTTAAAAAAATGAACAGGGAGTCTAGTCGTACATTGTCGAAGTGAGCGCAATAACTTGACATGTAATGGTTGAATTGTCATGAAACTATGACGAAACGAAACGTTGGTTGAAGGATCTGCTTTTTCCTGTAAACCAAAAAAATTGATTTCTTCCTGTAAACCAGAGCTTCCACAATACTGCGCACTGTAAATAACTTCATCGAAAAATCTCTTGTGTAATTAAATTTTAGAAATTTTGAGCAGTTAATAAAATATTCTCAACACAAGCTAATCGAAAAGAATAAGGAGCACCTAACGAGATCTGTATCAGGAAGAGGAGGGATTAAACAAGCGAAACATACGTTTCACAACTAAATACTTCCGGAGAAACGAAAGAAAACTACAGTCAAACAGAGATTAAATGGAGTAAATCTCATACACCGGAGAT
The DNA here is from genome assembly GCA_954870665.1 of Stratiomys singularior. Classification (NCBI taxonomy): domain Eukaryota; kingdom Metazoa; phylum Arthropoda; class Insecta; order Diptera; family Stratiomyidae; genus Stratiomys; species Stratiomys singularior. Next base: position 9,143,608 of record OX940877.1, read on the forward strand.
AATTTAATATCATCTGAATTTCAAATATTAGATTATAAGCTAGTTAACATGCTCAAAGCAAATAATTAATAATTTACATAAATTTAATGACACCCTTTCAGTTCGAAAGAGCAATCTATTTACTCGAATACCCTAGCACCCTTTAACCATTCAAACCTAAGACGCCAACAAAGATGCGTCACAACTTCAATGAAACTTTCATGAAAATATGTACCCACAGCACATTGTTACAAAATGGCATATTTGTTTTCGTATCATAGTACCCAAATGTTACCGCATACAATATGTGTGAGAGTCCTTGGATCTTCCTTCATGCTTGATTTTCCCAGAATAGAGAAGGAAAACCTCTTGCAAATTTCATACAAATGTTACCACATTTTGTTGATGAATTCGGGCTCGAAACGGAACTCAATAGGATCCTTGTCTCAATTGAAAATTTCACTTAAAGACTATTTTGAGAGTGTTCATAGTTGAGACGGTAGTGCAACTTTGTAACAGGTGAAAATAATGTTGAAAATATGAAGTTTCAATATTCACCTTTGTTGATAAGAAAGGAGCAACACTGTGAGTTTCAAGCAAAATTTTTCAATAATGATTCGAGTTTTATTTTAAGTACATATGAATTGTTCCCGTCCTGTAGAGTCATCTGACTCAAAATTGTTGGCGACAAGAACAATATCTGGCTTACCTGTAGGACCTGTAGCTTGTTTCCTCCGTTAACATTTCTTTTCATTTCTTCTCCATTCGGACTTATTATTCCTAGAATCAACAATCGAATAACCGGTTAGATTTTCAACACGAATTATTACACGAGGCTAAAGGTTTTAATTTGTGACCATTTCCACTTGATTACCACATATGTAAACCTCACTTCCATCACATTCAAACTGCTATTGAATTCGTGTATTCGATCGAATAATTAATTGAACGTTGAAGGATAGCAATTTATTGAAACGAATATTTACATTAATTCAACATACTAGTCATGTTTATGCACATGTGGTGACATAACATATTCAGATTTTGTTCAAAACTATTTGATTATCCTTTCCATGCTATATGTGTGGAAAATTTTTTCATTCAAGTGTACTTCGGAATCGATTAAACGCAATCCATTTCACATATGATTAGCTAACAGTTGAAGGCAGCGCAATTAGGTGGCTTGCTATGGAAATTTTAAGCCTTTTGATCAGCTCAAGGAGAAAAAAAAGATGAGCTACGGTTTTATATCGTTCATTCCTCTTTCCTCTGCGATTGACTAATTTGCTGAAAAACTGCAATATCAACGTTAGGGCTTCAAAGCGTGAAATTATCCCAGGGCCAGCAGTGACCTCATAAGCGCGAATTTATGGTGCAGATGCAGATTCGTGGTGCAAATGTGATTGCAGCAGGAGATGCATCTGCTCGTGCCTAGAAAAAAATTAATTTGCATATGTTCCTCTCATGTATCTTTTACTTAATGCATATGCTATTATGTTGCACTCGATGCAAAAGGAATTGTCCTATTCACACATTGTCCACAACCCATTGCTTAGTGCCTTCCGAGTAAATTTTAGGTGTCGCATATTCCAAATGTACGTGGAAATTAACTCTGAAGCAAAGTCTTTTTAGGTGTTGTATGGATGTGACATGAAACGATTATTAACCATTAATGAAAATACCTCAAACACACATACCAAATATAATAGCAGAAAGAAACGTTCCTAGATTCCCACAGTTTTCCCCCATGTTTTCCACACATTCTTCATGGAAATTATTCAACAGCCAAGCATGAGTGTGTTGACATAAAGTTATCAGTTATGTAAGAACACTTTAACCCTGAAACGGAAATTGGTCCTATAAGGGAAAAAAGAAGCGATAAGGACGCCCATGAAGCCACTGCCGACGAACAAGGCGAAATATGAGTATGGAGTTTACCATACATCACTTCATACGTCCAATGGCAGCAAATCCCATTAAAATCACCAAGTCCTAAATAATATTTCTAAGGACAAGAAAAGTAGTTAGTATGCTTGGAAGGATATAGTTCGTTAACACTCAAAATGTAGTGGTATAACGAAGGATGGCAGGCAGTCATGGCAAGCAAAGCTTTCGGTACATCCACATATAATGTTCCTTTGGTCTTATATAATTCAATGCTCTCTGCCTGTCTGTCTGCATAAATAGGACAATTTAAGGCGTATGGCAATTTTTAACTAACACGATACTTATATTGTCAAGTAGTGAAATGTTTTTCTAGTGTCGCCTTGCATTTGTGTGCGCTTTTTTTTTTGATATACCATTCCCAAGCTCAAGTGGACAGACATGGGAGGAGCTCTCGCTGACCCTTTCGAGCAGCGAAGAAAATGAAACGAAGGAAAATAAAGATGTTTCTTCATAAGCTTAACATCTCAGAAAGATGCAAGGTGGGCTTCTTTCTGGTTCTATTTTTGTTTAAATTAAAGAGATTACCACCTATTGTCATGAAGCTGAAGGAATAATGCGCTCAGTTTGGCGCCCGTCTCAGCAGGGTGTTGCATGTCGGCATTTTGTCCTAAGGTTGCTGTTGTTGCAAAAATAATACAAGTTGGATCGATTTGGCTATAAAATCATGCAATATTAAAGCATCCGAAGGTTTACAACCCAACAAGAAACCAAGGAACATTGGAAACAAAAAGGCTTGCAACGATTCCTTAAGAATCTTTTGAGAACATGGTCTAGTTAGTAGTTCTTTCTCTCATAAATAGCTCTTTTCCATCCTCTCTTTAAAGTTGCTTCGCAGTTTCAGAAATAACTCTATATCTTTAAGGATAATTTCCTTTCCACCATCTTTTGGTGTGATCCAGGGCAACTGACGGAAGCATACCTGAAAACCTTTTGAAGTCATCAATAATATGAAGCTATTTGGTGGTGAATAAAAATAAATTTTTTATGAAAGTATAAATGCCAAAACCTTGAAAATCTTTGGAATACTAGCGGACTTACACTATTTACTCCAAATGTGTATTACTGCTTTTCCTGCTATTTCTTTGATTATAAAACCAGGTATTCAAGAAGGAAATATAAATACTCTCCTCTATCTACCCTCTATACTTTCAATAATTCAACACTTTAGTGCTATTCCTTATCGAAATGTATCGAATTAATTGTTTTAATTTATTTAAATGTTAGTCATTCCCCATGAGTATCCTATCCTGTCTTGGTTGGCCTACATCTCGACGTGTTGCTGGAGAACAAAAGGTACCCAAACAAACAAAAATAAGTGACAAAATCTTAGAAAGCAAGCAAAACTATAAACAACGACATTTCAGAAGACCACAACACAGCCTCTCTGAAGTAACAAGGAGGTAAAGTCACTAGTGCATTTTTCACTGCTGGAATAGATGTCTCACTAATTTAATATGTGGAAAATTAAAAGTACATAATTTCTTTGAGACTGCGCGCCGATATAAGACAAACTCGACAGCAAGCTATGAGATGGCACAGCTGTCAGATCCTGTATTAAGTGCTCCGCGTTCATGAAAAATCCGTGGTAATGGAAAGCGCTCCTCTGCAAGGGCTTAACGCTAGATGATCGGTAACTCGACAAGCGCAACCAAATCGCAGTGGACGTTTACCACTAGTGATAATGTTGCAGGTACTATAGTTTTGATAAGCGCATTCTTAGAAATTATAAGGAATGACATCACTATCCGAAAAAAATGTCAAAAATGATATCAAAAATGGGATCGATGAGCTGCCAAATGTTGCATCACTAACGCCGTAGATAACTCACGACAGAAAATGAAATGAAAGACCTGAAACCTAATGCAAAGCATAAGATGATCTTCTAAAGTTATGATCAACGGAAAATATCAAAACGAACCGAGTCAAAAGCTTCCAGCAAATGGAATAAGGTGAAGCTGACATCTTCTAGCCTCCCTAGATATCATAACAAAAGGCAGCAGTTAAGTTCAACATATAAGACAGAAGAATAGAATAAGAAGAAGAATATAAGAATATTACCTTGTAATACCTTCGGGGCTCTGTTAGGACCCATAGCTGAGCCTTTGGCTCCAGCCTATGGTTCTTTTATATCTGGAAGAGCCATTGCAATAGCCATTATGCAAACCCTTCCTTAGGCTAATGATTCGCTTCAGAGTAAGTTTCACGCTTATTTGTCACGGAGGGTGTCAAGGTGAGTTCTACTCATAAATTCCAACATTTATTCATTTGTTCACTTTGACCGCAACCCATATCCTCCATTCTCGTAATCGTAGATCGTCATAAGTCGAAATCAGTCAAAGGAAACCCTGCCGCAGATTAATGTGATATAGAGCTCCAAGTCTGCAACGTGACAAGGAGGTGTTCAGTGGGTAACCCAGAAGTTCTGTACTGCTGTAGGTCCTGCTTTCAATGTTTTAAGTTTCTAACATCAGCAAGAAGATGTCACATAATATTATTGTATTTATATATCAAATATTAAAGTTTCTACTACCGTGATTATTTTTTTTTTTCAAATATTTATGAAATCTGCTTTATTAGTAAGTTAACATTCTTTCACATATCCTATTATTTCGAAAAAAGATGAAGAGTGGAGTGTGAACATTACTCACGGCTCGAAAGCGCGGTTTGGGGCCTGAGCATGCGACTTTGATGACAGTAGAGAAAAGGACTCACTACATCCTTCCACAAGCGTGATTCTGTGCTTTTTTAAGGGGGTCTACAACGCAAAAACGACAAAAGAAATTTTGCATTTTAGCAATCAGTTGGAATTGTCGTTTATGTTAATTGTAATGGTCCCAAATGGGTTCAGGCAGCCATCAGGTTTTGCTTTTATGTCTTTTTCTTGCTTTCAGTTCGAATTGTTTCATTATCTCGTTAGTCAATTCAGACTTTAATTAATTTTTTAGTTGTGTGAATAATTTTTGGGAATTTTCCATTTTTTTTTTTAATTTTTGGACGGAAAAATCAATTGTCCATGGAATTTATTCTAACAAGCAATGGACACGTCTATTCTTTTTTCTATCCCCATGTTACTATTTAGCTTAGGAGTACATCTTAGGATAAACCTCTTTAATCTCCGCTTTCAATTTGCTCTGCCCTAATCTTCTTTTTAAAGTTCAAAATAAAATTAATAACCACTAAAAATCTTAATACAAAAAGGAAGGGAAACATATTCGCAAGCATAAACTGAATTTTCTTGCAGAAACTCATTGCGAAACTCGAATTGAAAAAAGGTTGGAAACCAATCAAAAATAATGACAAATCAAAAAGGATCCAAAAAAAAAATTCATTGAGCAATAATAATTAAGCAATATCAGAGTCATTTTTTTATTTTAGTTTAATTTTTGGGGCAATTTAAAAGGCAACTGGTGTTTTGATTACAATTTTCTGTCCTTGTGCATATTTATCTTATCTGTATATGGTAGATGTTGATATACTTGTAGCTTCACTTAATAAAATAGAGGAAAACAGACCGTGACATTTTTTGGACTAACCCATTGCCCAATTACAAGATTTATGCCACTAAGAAAAACCAACAGACGCGTAGACAAACATCTCGTAGACGTCTAAAATCTGTATTAAAGCTGTTAAAAACATACATGAATGAAAACATTTGAGCACATGTTAACGCACATTCCGAATATCAAATATACTCATAGATATATTTGTTTTGTATGCTCGAAATCGGAGTTGAGTGAACTTATTTCAAAAATGAAAACTAAAAAGAATGTACGCTGACCGTTTAAAGAAAAATATAAGGCAAAAAATAGATAGTTCGTGGTAGAAAAGCATTAAAAACAGGAAAATATTGCGTGGCTTTGCGTACCATGTGGGAAAAATCCATCAGCGATTCCATGCATGCATTTACTATACATCAATACATGCACGTTCCTAATAGCTCAATTTGTGCATTGCACATATCTTTAGTCAAGTCGGGATTATCTAACACTTGAAATCTAGATTTGGCTATTGCGGCGACATAATGCGAACTATGTACGTATGAGCATAATTGATAGTTGCATAACCATGTGATATTTATTGGGTACACAAATTAACAATGTATCAATGGTTTATTAGCTAGTTATAAGTATGCACTTGAAAGCTCCAGACGTTATGGGAATTTGATATGTTCGGCGAGGATGTCCAAGATGGTTGGAACAATTCACAACTTGCACATACAACAGTAATTTTAAGGATTAATCGTACAAATAAATATGCACAATAAATGCAGGCTAGTCAAAATTATCAACAAGTTTTGGAGTGAATTTTCTTGCGAATCATGTTTTGATATTTTTCCATTATTCACTAAAACAAGGCGGGCCAAAGCTAAAAGTTTGGACCATTTACAGGCTGCAAATCAATTTCTCATCTGCATTCAGAACAACAAATTAATTTAGCAAAACTAACCTGACTGCATTTTTATTCAGCTGAGTGTAAAGATTTGAATTAGACGCCGACTACCCAATGCGCGAAAAATTGCCACTCTAGTCCACCAGATTGGCAAATCTTCGATCGAAGAAAGGGAAATGCTTTAAAAACTCCGCTTTACTACTTCAGGCCTGAGATCGTTTCGAGGTCTTTGCGGTTCGATGGTGCTTTATATTGTAGTCGTATAAGCTTGTGCTTTTCATTATTAATTGATATCATAATTTGTTTTTCCTTCGGAAAATCTCCCGAAAAACAACCAGTGAAAATCCAGTTGCCGTTCTATTTCAAAATGGTGCTCGGTATCAAAAATGTGTTATTCGTCCTTTTTGGGTTAAGTGTACTTAATGCTACGCTGGGTTTTCCCGACGGTGCTCCGGCCGATACTTGTGTTAAAAAACGTGCAAATCAACCAAATCACGGAGCAGCAAGAGCTCAACCCCATCAAACATTCCCCTATCAAGTGGTAGCCAGTTCAGAATCATACCAACCTGGTCAACAAGTTCATGGTAAATTCTCTATTAGAACTTTTTCTAAAGTACTGCTGCGTACTATGTCAATACAGAGGTAGAACTTGTGAAACTTCCTTCGATTCTCATAAATCGTCTTTTTTGTCGCCCTACACCTCCAATAACGAATAGAGTACTTTGAAACGTACTTTTTTCAGAAGCAGCACTTTGTAAAATCGCTTGAAAATCTACCCCAAAGCTATTCTCGAACAATCATCTCTCATTATCCTTTTCCAATTTCAGTTCAAATCGCCTCCACAAGCACTAAAGACCCGTTCCGGGGATTCTTTTTGCAAGCACGGGACGCCGATACCAATGAATGGATCGGTGAATGGGAGCAGAGTCCCAATACAAAATCCATCCCAGAATGTTCATCCATTACCCATGCAGACCCAAAAGATAAAATAGGCGCTACATTTGTATGGAAAGCACCGCAACATAAGGCAGGACGTGTTTACTTCAGGTGAGTTCATAGGTGTTGTAAAGTTTTAGTACATGTAGCATGGTTCGAACATTAACAGTGTGAGACGGGGGTCATAGGTTCACATATTGCCAACCACCTATCGCTGAATGAAATGTACGCCAAGTGAACATACCACCTTTACCTCTACGACGTCACACCACGTGTGTATGCCCATAGATTGATACTATCTGCAGGTATTCCGTTTGTCTTTGATACGAGTATATACAGGCATGTATTATGCATCCGTTCATTCGCGAATGGTCAAGTGACGGTATCTTGAATCTGTAAAGTTTTATGCGTTGTCTAGTTGCGTAATGTTGTTGGAATAGGGAACATGATGGAAAAATAAAAATTGACCGACATTTACTACACCACAAGACAGCCGGTCAGCGTAGTTGCGTGCGAAATAACTATGATCGCTATTAAAGTTATGGTCATTGCAGCACCGACATACGGATAAAATATCTAAATGTGTGGTTATTTATAGATAAATGTATTGTACCTGCACTTTTATCTGATCAAATACATTGGCGTGAAAAAATTATTATCTATAAAATTAGTTGTTTAACATTTGCGTTCGCGGAAAACGCTCTTTAGGTGTTTGTGGTGGGAATGCGCATTTATTTTTGATAGCCTTTATTTTGGTGTTTTTGTTTTCAAAGTTTTGTCTTTCCTAAAATCCTCTGCAAGGGATGAATGAATTGGAATATTTGCATTGTAAATGTAAGCCCATATGAACGAGTTTCTTATAGTCTAGAAATTAATTTATGCTGATGGGATGGCAGGAAACGGATATTGAAAAGTTTCTAGGAATCGAATAAGAAAATTTTAAATCCTACCACCACAAAGCACTGGTACCATGAAAAATGCTGCTTGTAGAGCAACTATACAAAGCTTTACAACCATGTTTACATTGCACCTACTCCTTACTCAAATTACTGAACAAAATGACTCAATACCATACAATCCCTTTATCTAAAATCTAAATTGTTATGATAAACGAATTATAAACCATTATAGATTTTTGCATGCATAACAGTTCTTCTCATATATCGTCAATTTTTAATAAGCCCACTTCATCCTTTTTAATTCGATTAACATTCAATTTTTAGTATTTTTGTGAAGTAAATAAAGACTTCTTCATAATCTTCAAAACGATAATTTTTTTAAAGTGATCTAGTTCGCAAAAAATTTTAATTGAAACAAATCTACAACCTGAGTTCCTTTGAACTCAAACGTTTGAGGTATTCAAACCTTTTGAGTATTCAAAGATGATGCTACGAATTTCTGTGTGAAATCGCAAACTATGAGCTTGTTCTATTATAAATAATAATGAAAGGTGAATAATTTCTTACATTTCATTTTGAGTGTTTTCAGATATCCACAAATAATCGATTTGTATTTGCTACAAAATTTGATTCGATACAAATTTGAAAAAAAGCAACACAGAATCAGTGTTTTTCTAACAATGACTTCGACGAGATAAAACACTGCTACTTCCTTTTTCTTGACATTGCGATCGCTTCTCGTGATGTTTTTTTTTTTCTATTTGTGATCTTCTTCTTTTAAGCACAAACGTCCGATATCGGTCCATGGCTTTTGTTAGGAACCGTCCACGTTGGCCTCAATCCATTGACTGCGTCCTCCAATTCCTAAAACCAAGCAGATTTTGACAAGCATTCGCAACAGAATCTTCAAATTGCTTCCTTGCTAAGCTTGGGGCTTGGGGCTCGTTTTCCATGTATTCTTCCCAGCAGAGTACATCGTGGGATTTGCATATCCTTCATGCCGTTGACGTGGCCTCCCCATTCGACGTTATTAAGACATAGGCTTTTAGGTTGTCACTAAATATATGCAACCTATTTTTTGTACTTCATTGGCTTTCGTCAGTCCTCTGTTACTGAACCGAAGAATCGTATTCCAAGCACAAACAAATCTACTTATGCTTTTTCATTCTATGAGAGAAAACGTCCAACAGTGTTAGAACTCTAACTACTCACAGTTTACTCACAGTCTGCTGCTTACTAAGTGATTATTGTGTCCGCTTTAACAATAGTTTTTAACAAATTTTAACATATTTACCAAAATTTTGACAAATTAATAGTTAAAAAACATCATCAAAACTAAAGCAATCTTATTTTTAATCTGTTATATTTTATGTTTATCGATAATGATTAACTTTCTTGCTCCCTGATAGGAAATAACGCACCATCTTGTTGGAGTCAGTACGCGTCAAGACCTTTTTCGTTTATTACCGGGCAGATATAATCCTCATCATCCACTGAGATTGATTTCCATCAATTGTTCCGATTTTTTTTGAAAAAAAACCTCCCAATTATTGTTAGGTGCAGACGTTACGACACACAACTCCTTTTTGTGTATGCATTGACATTTCATGAATTGTGGAATCTCCCTTCCTTAAGGCGCGAAATGGAGCTCGGGCCTCTTCGTAAAAGTTTGCTTCTAAAATCCAGTGACAGCCATTTTAGCGAATATATTAGCCGTATTCCAAGTGGTACTGATTGTCTGTCAGCAAGAACGTTTGTGTTAATTGCACTTTACATGGAAACAAATCCAAAGCATTCATCAAACTGCGTCACAAAATGGTTTCTCTTAAGCCAATATGCTTAGCGCGATGACCATACAAAACTTCTGGGTTCTGAGCAACATACTCTTCAGTTCGATGGAATATCTTGATAGCCAGTGAACGACCTTATTACGATCTCCCATTGTCCCTTGCTCAACAAAAGGCGACGACAAACGACTAGCCACCAAATTTGCACTGAGTTAATACAACACAACGACTTTTTCCAATGTACAGCGTCACTATTTCAGATCCTGTTTCGTTGTGAAGCGATACATGGTCAAAATTGTACTGCATCAACATCAGATCATTTTTGAGTCGGTTGAGTTTATGAGTCGGTTGAGTTTTTGAGTCGGTAAGAGTCCGACATAAAAGATGGCCTAACCTTTATATAAATGCGTATATACAGTATCAAGTAAAAGTTAGCGTACCATTGTGTAATGCAACAATTTATCCACTTTTCTTTTGCATATGCAATGATTCGAAAATGTTATCTACTTCACATTACAACTAAGAAAGGACTACTTTCTTTCTCTTTCAAAACTCCTGGAGTGGACATAAATCCTTGTTGCATAAGTTAACCTTCCCTTCCAATCTAATCCTCCCCTCTACCACTTACGAGGAACGGCCAAAACCGAAATGGATTCACCTAATTTGAATTCGACTCTACCAGCTTCCTTCAAAAAGAACGGACAAAAACCCCTGATGTTTTCACTGGGATTAAAGAAAGACTTTTTTCAAGTATCGAATACTTAAAGACAAGCCTAGGTGCGTTTGGTCACGGATTCTTAAATATAAGATACCAAGAGAAGAAACGATACAAGAGCAATAGTGCTTTTTGCTCATAGCTTAGATGGCTATAGATTGAAACATGATAAAGAAGGAGTGATTATCGCATATTGCACATCAAATCAGGTAGTTCCTAGGAGATTAAGATGCTAGCAACCAAATTGCTTCGAGTGGGAACTCGTATGATACATGGAATGTTGAGCTGATTAGTATCAAAACCTAACCGGCAGTATAGAATAAATTGAAGCATGAGCATTTTCAACATATCACTACATCGTATGTCATGCAAGCTTGTACGATTTTTTCTTTCCTACTTTTGAAGCTTTCTTGTTAAGACTAACAAAACACCTTCGCTAGTCCACGTAATGTCTTAATATGTTACTAGGCCACCATCATTCAAGACATTAGGAAAGCATCTGTTGTAAGCAACGAAGCAATTAATTATGAATTAATTCATTTGATCATTTAATTGGCTCTTTTCATACTGAACAAAACGTGTTTCTTGGACTTGACTTGGACTGCGAAATACTTTAATCAACTCTTACCATTCGATTCGAGTCATGTTTGGCTATTGGGCATCACAATGTCGTTCATATGAAAATTTTCATTCAGCATCACTCAGCTCCTTGCGAAATTGGAGGTCAATCCATTCAAATCCATGCAATCAATTCTGCCATCGACATATTCATAGTTGCAAAGACCAAAAACGTGCTAGCACAGTTTCGAAATATCAATCTTGCATTTGACTTAAGTAACCCTACCGTAATTTATCTTGATGCACGCTTTCAAAGGCCAAACAAATGGCTATCTTAAGTTGCCTGCCAACCTTCACAAGGACAATACAAAAGAAAATTCATGTTATATAGTACTTTTTTAATTTTATTTTCTTCCACTGCACAAGAAAGTTTTCCTATCTTTGGTTTTGTAACAACAAATATCTGCAAAAACAGCCGCAGGGTTTGCAAATTCTATTTTCAAAACTTTCATTTTGTATGCGTAAAAGTAAAAGGAGACTTGAAATTGTCATGTAAACACAACGACCTTTTCGAACGATGAAATGATCAATTACATCGCCATTAGCAGCCACAGCCAGTATCGATTAACGTTCACCTAATAAAAGATGTTTCTTTGAGCAAGCGGTTGGCAAGCTGCACTTTCGCGCAACACCTTAATCTTAATAAAGACGATCATAATCTATGAAGAAAATTATGCCGACCAACGAACTTAATGACGACACTCGATCATTGAGATTGCTAGCGCTATTAGTACTTTACCTTTACCGCCAAATATCATACGCATAGTACTCGCAATCTCACACATTATATGCGGCTCTAATTTGGCTTCATATGTGTCTTTTGGTATTTAGAGTAACGATTTAGCCAGTTTAAATTTGGTCAGAAGTTGATTATTTACGCTTATTAACATCGACGATTACTGAAGCTGATAGCGAGAAACATGATATTGTTATTGTCTTCTTTTTATAACAATAATTATTACTTTTTTTCTTTCAACTCTATGATATCTATTTATTTTTACGCTCTATTCAAGGAGGATATATAAAATCATTGTCAGAAATTGAAACTTAAATGATTCCAGAATATCGTAACGAAACTACCATGGACAGCCCGCTCAATACCAAATTGCGATAATTTTATTGTTATTTAAATTAATCGTTTAAGTAAAGAGTTGGTAAAATTAAAATTTCGGAGCAGTTAAAATCCAATATAATACAAGACTTGCACCAATTTCTTAACGTGAAAATCTTAAAATTCGAATCCTTCAAATTTATTTCTCATAAATTGTCTAATTAGCAGTTTCAGCTGCATCTGCAACTTTCAGTTTCAAATGAGATTTCAGCTCAAGTTATCATAAAACGAAATTAATTTGCACAGGAGATGTAACAATAACACAAGACTTAATTGCTATATTTCCATGGATTGTAAATTTCATTTGGCTTATATTCAAAAATTCAATGCTTATAATTCTAGTGGATTATTGAAGTTGATTAATATAAATACGCAATTCTGTATAGCTCAGCACTTTGAAGTGGAATTTCCCTTAAAACTCCTGAGATAACTACAAAAATCAAGCATTACGCGCTGAATTTCATGTGTGGATCTCCAGATTGAGTCACCGTTCCATTTATTTTTGCCGATTGCTATTATTATGATTACTTTTATAGTTCTAAGTTTCTATATTTTGTCCTGCCCTGTCTGCTTACCAATCATATCAATATGAAGTTTCGGTGAGCGTTGATAGACATTTTCTCGTCCTTCGAGTCCTTATGAATTTATTCGCAGTACTCATAGGAAGGATTTAGTGGATGCTTCTCCTCTAACCTTTTCCTCTCTCTCCAGCTTACTCGTTATAAACATCTGACTCACAGCAAAAGCCAGCTGGCCAATCAGAATATGTATCGCCTCCCACTTGTACTCCTACTTTGGAGACAGTTCGATAGCAGCAAGGAATCCAAAAGCCTCCTTATCTATGAACATTCAAGATAATAAATCGGTACGTCGCCGCAACACCGACATAAGGGACTCACCCTTGGTATAAAGGACACCTGTACAGGTATTTATATTTACACCCAGAAGTTTGGATACCACAATTTTATTCCACCCTAGCAATCGTTTTAAATTGATACGCATAAAAGGACCAGTAAACCAAAAATTGAAAAATTATATTTTCAATTTATTGATTTATTTATGATATTAAAAAAATATTGTAGTTGCCCTAGCGATGAACGTCTTTCTGCAATAAAACTATAGAGTGTGTACGCCCATATTTATTGCACAAAGTACAAACTCTTTATTCTGATATTAAGTTGTTTGGACTGCTTTGCTATGGTTGGTTTCGATAGTTATTGGAGGAAAGGAAAAATTGCATATTTTTCAATAACTATCTTTATTCTGGTTTTTAAGACCCTGGATATGAAGAAAATATCAAAAAATTCGTACTTAATATTGCTTCGAATAGAATATCCCATTAAATGTATGGACGTATTTCTGTAACTCTTTTCTATTCTAACAAACTTTACAAGTATTAAAGATTCTTCAGAAAAACTTTAATTAAGTTAAAAATACCATATCATGTAATGCAACATCTGGGGAAAAAAATTATCTGGTTTAACCCAAAAATACTACTCAAATGCTACAGGAATGAAATAATGTGCAATCCCTATCTAAACTTATTTAGAGCCATCATATTATGACCACCATCTTCACTGAGAAGCTGGGTCAGCTGGGAGGAATTGAAATTTAGTTATTTTAATGAACTTTTATCTGAGCTAATCCACCAATTTATGAGGACAGTCTGCCCTGTCAAACCGGCCCGTATAAAAAGTTCTTTCCTGTGATATACTCAGAAGAAGGTGCTACTTGTTAGATGACTTGTTGTGTTTTCCACAACACGTTGTCAATAACCCTGGTAGTCTTGAGTGTCCATACTTAAAAACTTTAAATTTCTCAAAATAAGCTGTTCTTAGTAGCGTTAAATAGCAACTTCACTATCTTTTTTCGCTTTTTTACTACCTTCTTTCTTTTACAACTTAACTCCAAAATTATCCTTTGATTCGTCATTTCATCAGATCTCAAATCTCACATATAGCTTTATGCTTATCTCGACAAGCTGACAGCTACTGACATTACAATGGGTCCCCCTTAATAGACCGGACTATGTGCTTGGCCCCAGTTACAGCGTAAGCATAATGTAAGTACGTACTGAGCGAATACGTCGAACAAATTCCTAAGCCAAAGGAAAGAAGTCACCCGGGGACAACAACACTGTTTGTCCATACGCTATGCTTGTGTTTTCAAAATCATTGGTCAAATTAGGTATTACGTCAACTTCAGAGTTGAGGCATACATGCAAAAATTGACAGATCACCTTCAAAAATAGTGAATGCAATCTGTCAATTTTTCGACACTAACGATCTCTATAGATTCAGCTTTGATTGCTATGCGTAGTGGGGTAGATGCTGCTATACGGTTTCGACTTTTGGGGTGAAAGTTTTAGTCGAATCGAAAGCGACTGATGACTGTTGCAGAGATAAGACGGCTCGGCTTGCATACGGTCTCTGCTGTCTTTGAGCCGGCTTGTGTTGGTTTTTGTGGCTACGTTTTCTCCTGTGCTCCTTGTTTAGAAACGTAGAAGACGTGAGAATAACATAAGGAACGTGATTAACAAGAGGAGAAAGGAAAGGCTCTCGCGTTATGGCAAAACTCAAATACAAGTTTTATCGAATCAAATACGATGCAGGTAGGCTGCGCGCCTGTTCAAGGAACAGGAACCGTGGCTGAACTGAACGGCGAAGCTGAATACTACCTGACGCAGCTTCTTTTGGGCGTCGGGTATTTTCAGTTTTATCTGCACAAAAGGAGAAGGTGGTTACAGCGTTTCTGGCTTCGCATTTCACTCGTGGATGACATATTGGTTCCCGCCACACCTTTTTCAAATGCGAAAACTGGATCAGGCTTCATCATGGAGAGAAAATTGTTGAATTTCTTCCAGATATCTTAGCGGAGAATATGCTTGAATCAAAGAGCAAATGAAACTGTGTTTTGAACTACACAAGGACGGTTCTTTTTACAATCAAGGACATCTTTAATCCTTTTCAGTGAAGAGCGAAGGCAGCTCCCTAACTAGTCTCGCTTCACCATTCCGTACTAAATAAAAGGTCTTACTAACCCCAAAACACCACTTAAAAGTTCTTGTCCAAAATTAAGTGACAAACAGTATCAGAGTAATTTATCGATGTGATAGGAGGAGGTTTTCAATCGATAGGTCAGTTCCTGTGTATTATTCTATGTCTGAAAGCCAGGGCGTAAAATCATTCACCTCCCAATCACATCAAATTATAATTGTTATCAATTTAATTTTCAGAGTAAGTTTGCCACATTTGCATTAATAAGATAAGAGTTAAAATGATAATCATTCGTCTTTAATTTAATTGGAACAAATAATTTTATATTTTACCAGAATAGTAAATTAACTTTTAATTCCACTGCAAAGTACACTCCAGGCATAAGTTAATGATGTCCTTGTTATTTTCCAGTGGTGCTATCGTAAAGGATTATGCAACGTTCTGGGCTGATGTTCAAGCATTAGTAGCGGCTCCACAACAGGAATCACAATACCAGCAACCAACACAACAACATCAGCAGCAACAACAACAATACCAGCAGCAATACCAACAACAACCCCAACATCAAACTCAGTCCCAACCCCAAGCCCAACATCAGCCTCAAACACAATACGAAAACTATTATCAACAGAAATAAATCAAGGAAAAATGTTTCTAAATTTAAGACAGTTATGGTTTAAGTATAGCTTTAAATAAAACTCACACATTTTTATAAAATTGGTTGTTTTTATTTTTGATGATCACATACGAGTATGTATTAATTATTTAAAACCAAACTAACGAAACGTAATCCTCAATACAAACGCTATGTCATATATTCTCCCTTCTTTCGGTTACGCGTTTCCATTTTAAAAGTCAGGATACAACCGGTAGTAGTTCGCACTTGAGTATGACACATCATTTAATGTTACCCCAAGGATATGTTTTTATTTTTGCTTATCTCATCGCTTCACATGCGTTACATATTATTATCTTCACGCGTATTATTGTATTACACAATACTCACTAGGTGACGATTAAGGCCCAGACTCGTACATTTGTTGGTTGTTTCTTGTAATGACTAATACGTACACATGTGCAATTACCCTGATAAGAATGTTAACGCTACCAAGTGCGTAGACTGCAATGCAATAATAAATTGTTTTTATGTCATATGTTTATTTCTTCTTTGCGAAATTACACAAATAGTCTGGATTCGATAATTTATTATTATTTTGATTGATTTGACTGTTCTCGGAAACTTGAGGGTTATTATTTTGCTTTCGTCCTACCAAGACTATATCCCTTTTACTATAAACTTTTATAATTCTACATTACTATCTAGACTATATCCCTTTTACTATAAAACTTTATAATTTTATTTATCATTTCATATTCAAACTTCTTTCTTAGATTTCCATGGTTCCGGATTTTGACTAATAATTTATGCAACTAAAATCTAATTTTGAATTATCAATACTATCAATGTGACATTTGAGAAAGAAATGGAGACATCTTCTTGTTTACTCTTATTCCAATTTCTCATTTTACCTTATCTCAATCAGGACTTGCAAAGATTTTGAGTAATATTTATTACATCACATGAAATTCTGCTTCATAGTAGTCTTTACTTTTGTACAAACTTCTTCTTCACAAACTTCTTTCAAACGTAATTGTCTGGAGAAGGGAGCAACCAATAACTCCTAATAAAGCCGCAAGGATTATATTGGAGGGAGTCATAGCGTATGCAAAACATAACATGGACACTTCACTGACACCACATAATTTCTAAGCTCTCTATGTTCGAAAGCTCGCTTTATTTGCTATATGAGGTAATCGTGTCTACTTCTTTGTAATTCCCCGCCGAACAGATTGCACTTTGTACTGGCGATGCTATGATATAAATCAACTTGTGGCTTTTGTATGACTGAAGGAAGACGCGTGGGAGAGTTATCGCTGTTTGTAATACGCTATGATGAGGCTTCTAGAGTAGTCCGTTTCTTAAATCAACTTGTCTTGGTTGCCCGCTTAAAAAACTGTCCAGATCACACTATGGTGAATGGGTATGAGTCGAATTGTATGTATGGTTCCAATTGCGTTTGTTGGATATTTATATCTTAGGGAAAGCTTAAGTAGTGACTCACGTAATAGTGAAATAACAAAACAGTGTTAGCACTCTCAATGTGCATCTCCAAAAGCAAAATATGGTAGATTTATAGTTGTATATTGCTTTTACTCAAGCGTTTTGAAAATGCTATTCTTGACAAAGCTAAATAATAACAAAATTTCAATATTCCTGGTTAAATCCCGTTAGATCCGAAGATAGTTTGGAGAGTTATCGCTGTTTTATGAATATGCTCTGCATACGTCCCTATTGCGATAATCTATTCTATTTCGATTAATCGATATACTACTGTGATCAAAAAGTAAGGTGAAAGTGTTTATCAAATGTAAATTTTTTATTTATTCTTCCAAATCAATTTCATCCCCTTCAAAGTAATCCCCGTCCGTTAAAACACACTTTTGCCAACGCTTGTTCTAGTCCTCGAAGCAGTCGGAATTGTCTTTTTCCGGTATAGCCTTAAAGACCTTCTTCGATTCTGTTTTTATCTCCTCAATCGTGGCAAAACGGCGTCCCCGAATTGGCCTTTTGAGTTTGCTGAATAGTCAGAAGTCACACGGAGCCAAATCAGGCGAATACGGTGGTTTCGGAACTATATGAGTCGAGTTTTTGGCAAAAAAGTCGCGAATAGTCAATGCAGTATGACATGGTGCATTATCGTGATGATGGAACCAAGAGTTCTTCGCCCATAATTCCGGCAGTTTCAGATGAAAAGCTTCACGCAAACGACGCATAACTCTCAAATAATACTTTTTGTTGACAGTTTAGCCTGGCGGAAGGAATTCATAGTGCACCACACCACGATAACCAAAGAAAACTGTCAACATGACCTTGATTTTTGATTGACTTCGCCGTGGTCTTTTCGGTCTTGCTTCATCTTTTGCACGATATTCTCTGGATTCGTCGTGGTTTGAGGGTCGTATGCGTAAATCCAAAACTCGTTTTCAGTAATGATGCATTTCAATTGGTCCTGATAGTCAGACAGCAAAGTTTCGCACACATCAAAGCGACGCTGTTTTTCAAAAAAATTGAGTGATTTTGGCACCAATCGAGACTTGACACGTTTGAGACGCATAACATCTTTCAAAATGGTTTGGCTGAGCCGAATGATATTCACACACTATCAGCGAGGTCTCTAATTGTCAATCGACAATTTTCAATCACAAAATCTTCGATTTTTTGAACGTGGCCCTCATCGGTAGATGTTCACGGTCGTCCAGAGTGCGGTTCGTCTTCAACGCGTTCTCGGCCCGCTTTGAATTCTTTGTACCACTCATAAACATTTTTTGTACCATAGTTTGATCACCAAAGGCTTTCCGCGACATTTTCAATGTGTCCTCACAAGAATATTCGTTCCACAAACAAAATTTGATGCAAATTCTTTGCTCAAAAAAATCAAAAATTTACCTGCCTTCCTAATGCCCAAGAGTTTTAAATGACAATTTAACCTTACTTTTTGATCACAGTAGTATGTGATTTAATGATCGGAATGCCGTTCACTGCAATGGACGAAAACATTACGGCGCCGTACTCAAAAGTCAGGTTGATGAAAATTTGTGTAAGACCATCTTTGTGTCCGGGAAAAATTTTGACACCGCAGAAACATTTTGAATAAAATTTCGGTCTAAGAGTATTCAACTGAAATAAATAAAATTTTATTTGGATTGGTAAATTTTCCCCTTTTTTGACGAAAAACAAGAATGACCCTCTGAAAGTTTTTTGGTAAAAACGTAATACCAATATAAATCTACTTGTGCTATGTCTCTCTATCCCTGTCTGGAAGAAGCCGCTCGAAAGTGTTAGCTTTGTATTTACTTACGTTATTGCTTTGGTAGAATATTCTGGATTTTTATTTGACGTACGGGATTCTCCATTGTTATCTTTACAAGACGGACTAATTTACGAGGACTTGACAGTTCAAGGAGCAGGTTGTATAGAACGTTCTGATCGATGCTGTCATAAGCTTTCAAAAAATCTACAAAACATTGGAAGACATTGATGATTTGTTTCAATCGTTTTGAATGTCAAAAACCGTAAAAAGCGTTGTTTTCTTTTCAAAAAATTATAATATCTGGAACGTTAAACACGAATAGCAATTGGAATTTTGTTTGAATTATGTGTTGGTACGCTACCAGAGTTGCTTTAAAGTCCTGAATGTTACCAAATTCTATATTTTTCGATCTGGGGGTTTTGTCTGCCGCCGTTTTTACGTCTAAGCTCATACTTAGAAGAAAAAAATGCTTTTTTCTGGCCCGGCTGCGTTTTGGATTTTGGACCTTGTAAACCTTGTTTTTGTTCTGCTGATGCATCCCCTGCCCACCATAAAACAATCTTATTTCGTTCAGAACTATTGGTATCCTTATATAACCTTGGGCGCTTTTAAATACCATTTTGATGGCCGGCCACAACGATCGATTTATGTCAGTCTCCTTCTTATCTTATCTCTAAGATATCTTACCTTATCTCTAGGATTCAACATTTCGTTCGGGGGATCAAAACGGGCAAAACAACAACTTATTCTGCTAAATTATTCAGATTTGGTCTAGGAATTCAATGAGATGTTTGTGGTACAGAGTAAAGGGAAATTACGGAAAAGAAAGTGGGATTTGGCGAAAGTCACACTTGTAATCTGGTTACAACTGAACCATGTCACTGAAAAGGAGCGATAGGACCCCTTCTGAAGAGTTGATTACGTCAGTCATCTCGTCGATCATGATTATCCTTCTCAAAAAAAACAATAAATGCCAATTCAAACACCTAGAATTATGGTAAATAAATAATGATTTCAATATCATTATTAATTAAAGTTAAGAAAAGTGCATTCCTTAAAGAGATTTCTATTTATTTCTAATTACTCACATTGTTTTAAGCCAAATTTTAAAATGGTCTCTTGTTAATCCAAACTCAATATTAATGAGAACTGTGTCTTTATTATATGATTCAATAAAATAATAACACGACGTGAATAAGAACTTTCCTCAGTAGAATAACACCAAGTAAATTCAGTCTTAATTGAGAAGTTCACTGTAGTAATAAGCAGTAATGTAGTAGTAATAATCCGTTTACGTTCATTGGCAATAGAAAATTATCATTTTCTTATCGCAACCCATATGTCAAAATATGTTTTTGCCAATATTTAAATTGAGATTACAGCGAGGAAAGTCTACAAACACGTCTCAGACTTAGTCGCGGACCACATATATTCTACCCGGTGATAGTGACTGGTTAAGATGAGCCATTTCATTGAGCCGACGTTCCAAGAAGAGAACTCGAAGAAAGGGAGAGAACTTTAAGAAACCAAGCTCAACTTGGAATCAACTGCAGCCAGTTATCGCTGTAGTTTCGAATTACTTAATACCAGTAGAGTGTGTTGGTCGAGTGCCGCAAGAAATACGTGGACTTTGTGGGGTTCAAAGCATCAAATCATCAATATCGAAATATAAAAGGAAGAACGGAACTAAATGAGTTAAGAAACGTGTCTTGGAGCTAAGAATTTGGTTCGAACCAACCGCGAGATTGAACTTGCAAGCAGTCGACTTCCAAGAAACCGTCCGCGCGCTTGATAGTGCCACAGTTCGAATTTGTTTTTGTGTAAATCAAGTGAAATTGGGTCTGTAAAATGGTTATAAACTTTGGTGCCGGTCCAGCCAAGCTACCTGAAGAGGTAAGTGAAAGGATTTTATTTGTTTCAAAATTAGAATGCTATTTAACACTGACAAACTTACTAAATGCATCTCAAAATGTGTCATCTGAAGAGTAAATGATCCAACAATCGAATATTTACAGCTATAGCTTGAGATATCTAAACATTTGTTATCTAACAGAACAAATGCATACTTGCAATACGTGATCCCAATACCGGTCTCCATTCCCCATAATTTATTTATTGAAAGCGTGCATAAATATCGTTCTAGATCTTTAGTTGCAGCCCCCCAGTGTGGAAGCTTTGCATTGAAGATAGTGGAAGCCATTGTGATGCACTTGACATGAATTGAATTAAAATTCGCAGGAAATGTTCGTTGCATGTAATTAAAATTCCATATCGGAAGTTAGGAATTTATTTATGGCGAAAAAGAGATGTCTTGCTAAGCAAGAAAGTCTTAATTTCACTGTTTCACTCGAAAAAATTATATTTGCATTACCCGTTTTTTGTTCAGTAGATTAAATCAGGAAAAATATTCTTCTTATTATCAGTTCTAAGAATTAAATGGTTTTTGCTCTGAACACAATTTTAAGATGAATGGCCGACGCTGTTGTCGAAGGCAATTTACTTACTGATTAGAATTTTCATTCTAAGATGAATTGATTCATTCACAAATTCATTCAAGATGAAAACTCCAGCCTCTAGCTTAGAATGTGATAATGTTAGACATTGGTAACAAAATCTTGAGGTATAGCCTACCTTTGATAATTTATAAAATCGCTAGAAATACGGCTGGAATGCCGCGGATCCCGCTTTATTCGTTTAGTTTCGAAGTTTAGAAAGTAGTTTCATTTCATAAATAAATAGTTCGCCGAAAGAAAAAAACAAATGAGAAAAGCAAACAAAGAGAAAATAAAAAACAAATTCGAGAAAAACAAATTGCGTCGCATTTCAGCAATATCACTTCATCACAATATCACTAGATAGGTGGTGCCTAATAAAGCCTATAAACTTATTCTTTTGATTTTTTTCTCTACTTATGAAGGATGTTTTAATGGCAGAGAACTGGTAATGATGCGTATGGTGTGACAGTTGTCATGCGTTTTATGGTTGGTTTACCATTTCATCATTAATAGGTTGACGCCTGAGCAACGTCTGCAAAGTGTGCAGATTTATTTCAGAATAAAACGGGTTTGTTCGAGAAACTGGCGCACTCCATTGATTTTATGGCCGATATAATCGTACATCAGAAAAACTATCCTATTAGCCCTGAATCGTTTCCAGCCCCGTTTACTCTCACTGATAACGCTCATCCATCCAGAGGTCGTACAGTGGGTAATGAAGAAACCATTACTCACAGCCACAGTGCGTAGAATCGATGAATACCTAAGTGACTCCATTCTTCAAGTGGCGTAATTACGGAGAAATCGAACACCTGAGCGATAGAGCGCAAGCCACATACGAGACTTGTCTTCGAGAACGCACCCGAAAAAAGACACTTGGTGTCGGAACGCACCCAACAGGGAAGCACGCGAGGATGGGAATTTTCGCACCTGATGACAGTTCCCGTCTAGCAGTGCGGTGAGTTGTTTCGCGCATGTGATACATGAATTTGAGTGAAAGAAAAACCGACACGAGAAGGTGGTCGCGATGGCATTTGCTCGCTGGAGAAATATGATCTTAAATCAGAATTGTGTGAAGTTGTGAAGCCCGCAGTGGTCCCACAAAACGAAACGGCCGCCTGTTTGCGATGCGCACAGTTCCCGTTACTAATGTTACGAATGCGCGTGACGCCAGCAAAGTTCGACTCCGCATCCACCTATTCTCTGTGCCAAGCAAGACGCACTTAACTTATTGTAATTATGTTTATATTTTGATTTGCATGGTTTAGAATGCAAAGTTTGTTTATGCATTATGAGGTATACAAAATGTTATGATATATAATCGTAGACACACAATCATTCGTGGAAAAAACTATCTTTCGTTGCTCAGGCCGTCGATCCTCTTTTTCGTGAGGAGGGTGAGGAAAGCGCGCAGGAAAGTGGTCATGTGATGTAGGCACATCACTGAATCCTTCAATACAGGTTCGCGGTGCCGTATTACCGTTCGCGGATTACAGTTTTTTCCCGGTGAACTGATTTTCGTTGATTTTCAAGTAACATGGTTTTTACCTACGCCGCAACGGTTTCGCGGTGATTTCTGATAAACAGCCTCCACGAAAAATAGTAACAAAGCGCCTTCAAGCAACCAAATCTTGTTGAGTTATTAGTATAAACCAAGTCTTAATATACCTCCAAAACAAATATAATTTGGGAGCGTCATCGAATCGCGAGTCATTGTAGGCAAATTGATTGCAATAAAGCACATAGTTCCATCCTGTTGGAACCAAAGGCTTTCGATGTTGCTGTTGACTTTTGGAAGCAGCATGATCCGGAGACGTCCACTATATAATATAATCGTAGACGGTATAAGACGGTATCGAGCTTCATGTTGCTGCCTTTGATTGGTCTCACTCCATATGGCGCTCGACTCTGCTCACTCCATATGACGTATTTGATTGTTGTCATTGCCGAAGTTAACATGGATTAATTCCCAGTTGATTATGAGCACAATTTTTAAAGGCGGGGCTTGAATCTTGTCCAAATGTAAAGCATGAATCTTTAGGTGAAATTTTTCGAGTGGTAGATGGAGAAAGTCCTAATTGTTGTGAACTTCAAACAACTGACATTTTTGACTCTTCAGAAACCCTTTTACCAACAGGAGTTCTATTTTCAAGAGTTCGCACATCACGTTGTTTTGTTGGCAATTTTGCAACGTGTAATAAGTAATCGGTACGGAATCCTGTACTAGTGACATGAATAGCTTGTTCAGATGGACAATCATGTTGACGATAAAAAGGATGTAGCGCTCTATAAGTTACCCGATTCCAATTGTGACTTTCGAGATATATCTGCGCAGTTTGAAAGCATTGTATGAGTGTTAAACGACTTATGATAATATAAATAAATATAGATATAAATGATAAATTAGTAGGACCCTCACTTGCCCGACACATGATTTATGATGAACAGGTCTGGTCACTGTATTCGCGCTTAAACCTAGAGACCACAAACAGGAAAAACATTATTTTATTCACCTGTAAATATATGAGAGTGAGAGTTGACACCGCCACTTAGCACCAAATTTTGGCAACCCCATTAATTATCCTTCGCAGGACTCTGACGATTCAATTCAAATTTGTTACAAATGCTTCTTTTGAAATGAGAAACAAACGATCGCTTCTGAGATTCCTGTAATACTCAAGGGGAGAAACGATTGTAGGGTCTTCGATCTTGGTCTTCGATCAAGCTTCTTCAATCTTCGATCAAGGTTTTGCTAGATGATGAAGATGAAGTCCTTATTCGAAGATACCACGAAGTTATTTTAATTTCTTCATCAAAATTGATATCTAACTAAAATTTTTCTTTAATTCTTCAGGTACTTGAGGAAGTCCAACGAGATCTAATCCACTATCCTGGTGCTGACATAAGCGTGATGGAAATGTCTCATCGCGGAAGCCATTACAACAGCATCCATGATTCAGCAATTAAAGCATTGTACGATATTATCAAAATTCCCGATAACTATAAAGTTCTGCTGATGCAAGGAGGTGGAACTGCATCATTCGCAACTGTTTGCATGAATTTAATGGGACGTACTGGAGTTGCCGACTACATAGTGACCGGATCATGGTCCGCAAAAGCTGCCAAGGAGGCCGAGAAATATGGAAAAGTGAATTTAGTCATACCGAAAATGGCGAAATACACATGCATTCCCGATCCATTAACTTGGAAACTTGATCCCAATGCATCCTACGTGTACTATTGTGATAACGAAACAGTTGATGGTAAACTTCAGCGACGGGAGGATATTTAGAATGCTTTGCTAATGAAAAATTCTAAATTTGTAGGAGTTGAATTCAATTATGTGCCCGAAACGAAGGGTGTTCCCCTTGTGGCGGACATGTCTTCAAATTTCCTGTCGCGACCAATTGATGTATCCAAATACGGACTGATTTTCGCAGGCGCGCAGAAAAATATCGGGACAGCCGGTATTACTGTGGTAATTGTACGAGACGACCTATTGGGAAATGCCATGAAAATTACCCCAACCATCTTTGACTTTGCGTTACAATTGAAAAACAACTCGATTTACAATACACCACCGACTTTTGTGTAAGTAGTTTTGAATGCGTCTTTAATTATATTTTTGATTGTTTAGTCGGCTTTGTTGTAATAGTTCGGGTCGCAATCCAGTTTCTCATGGTTTTCAATTTCTTGTAATCGTTTGTAGAATATATGTGATGGGGCGGGTGTTTGAATGGATCAAACGTAGTGGCGGCATTCAAGCAATGGAGGAGAATTCCCAGAAAAAATCTCAACTAATTTACGATGTGATCAAAGCCTCCAATGGCTTCTACAAATGTCCGCTGGATTCCAACTGTCGATCGCGAATGAATGTCCCCTTTCGGATAGGAAATGAGAATGAAGAACTTGAAAAAGAATTTCTCAAGGAAGCCGAAAGCAAGGGGATGATACAACTCAAGGGTCATCGATCAGTTGGTGGCATCCGTGCATCTTTATATAACGCCATCACCATTCAAGAAGCTGAAACACTTGCAGAATTCATGACTGATTTTTCGAAACGTAATTCATCTAGAGTTTAATCAGCTGTTTAGTTTCTCTTTTACATATTTAACATACTATAAAAATATATAATTTGCATATTATATGTACATGCATGCATCCGAATAAACTACTTGTTTTTCTAGCGCATTTACCGTTTTACTCTAAATAATAAATTTCTTCGCGTTTGAATACAATGTCAAGTGCATCTTCCAGTGCCTGATTCGTGCCGCGTAGATTGTCTACAACTTTTTTACTCCAAACGAAGTAATCCCGACGACGATCCTGAAATATAAAGGAGGAGGTGGATAGCATTAAAAGGGTGCAAGTGTAAATGTATTGGTTAAATGGAATAATAGCACGTATAACCCTTCGAATATAGATTACTCAAACGTATTCCATGCACTAAATCCTAGAAGTTTTCGACCTATTGTGAGCATCAAAGCGACCTTAAAAGTAATCAGTTTTTCTTCAATTTATGCTCCTAACTCTTATACGAAGAGAAAAATAAGAAAAAATTCATATCCTACAAGACATCTGCGAGATTATATAACACAAAGAAATAAAGAAAAGATGCCGCCGAATCGAAGGGAAAACAAATGTTTATAGGACGAAAACAAAAGGTAAGACGTGTGGACGCGAGCGTTTCTATGGAATATGAGTGACATATTTCGTTTTCAACTTGAAAAAAAGCCTTTTTAAACATTGTATTTAATGGGAATTTAAGGATTAAGGCAATAACCTAGCTAAAAACGCAGCTTATAAAAACTCAGTCAAAGATACGAGGGTCGTTTGATGTAAAATGACAAAACGTGGTTTCACGAAAAAGTTTTTGCTGTCGCTAGGTAGATGGCACTTTCGAACGGTCTCATGAATTTTTTCAGGTTTCTGTAGGTAACAGTTTGTTTTTGGCAGCCATTCTAAGTTGACGTGTCACGCGAATCGTCAACGATGGAGCACGTCCAGTACCGAGCTGTCATAAGATTTTTTTTATTTAAAAGGTTTAACGCCGGCCGAGATAAAAGTCGAACTCGATCCCGTGTATGGTGAAGCCTCGTCCTCATATGCAACAGTAAAATTTTGGGTTGCTGAATTCAAACGCGGGCGTACGAGTGTTCTTGACGAGGAGCGTTCCGGGCGGCCAAAAAGTGTGTTGACGGACAAAAACGTTGAAAAAGTGCACGATTTAGTTATGAGTGACCGTCGACTTAAAGTGCGCGACATAGCTAAGTCCATAGGCGTCTCAACTGAACGGGTGCATCACATCCTAACAGTTGATTTGGAGATGAAAAAATTAACTGCGCGTTGGGTGCCGCGCCTGCTCACAGTCGACCAGAGACGCACCCGAGTCGTGACTTCAATGGCGTCTCTCGAACTCTACCGTAAAAATCCTGACGATTTCTTGAGGCGTTTCGTTACTGGTGATGAAACGTGGGTCCATCACTATACTCCGGAGATGAAACGACAGTCGATGCAGTGGACTAAGAAAGGAGAACCGGCTCCAAAGACGGTCCAATCGACGGGGAAAGTGATGGCCACCATTTTCTGGGATAGTAAGGGGATTATTTTGATCGATTACTTGGAAGAGAGGAAAACCATTAACGGGGAATATTACGAAAAACTTTTGGGCCGTTTGGACCAGGCAATCAAAAAGGAACGTCCTGGTTTGAAGAAAAAGAAGATCTTGTTCCACCACGACAACGCCCCTGTCTACACCTGCGCGGTTTCCATGTCCAAATTACACGATTTGCGGTATGAGATCGTTGACCACCCACCTTATTCGCCCGACTTGGCCCCATGTGATTTTTTTTTGTTCCCCAAATTGAAAACTTACCTCGGCGGACAAAAATTTTCATCGAACCAAGAGGTGAAAGACGCCGTTTCCCAATTTTTTGCAGACTGTGACAAAAATTTCTTTTTGAACGGTATGAAAGGACTTGAGAAACGTTGGACCAAATGTATTAACCTCCAGGGAGATTATGTTGAAAAATAAAAAAAAAATTTCCGGAAAAAAAGCTTTTTTTTTACTTGGGCCAGGGACTTATCAAACGACCCTCGTATGCTAGAAGCAATTCGGACCACTTCCTTCCACAGAATATCGACAGACTGCTTTTCGCAGCACACCCGGTGTTCAGCAGGTTCCGATTCCTGGAATGAATACCGATAACGCGATCAATCCCCACTGTCCGACGAAGTCGAGAAACCCCATTCAAGAACACTTGAAAAAGAATGAATTGTTGGAAAGATACCTTTGGCGGGACCACCCAACATGATAAGAAGTAGTTCAATGACTACACCTGGTCAACGACACTGAAACTTATTTTCCAGTAATCGTCCTTAAACCACAGAACAAGTAGCTGCAAGTATCTCTAACGTAAGTTTAATGCCAGTTTTGAGAATAATGGAGGTTTGATCATTGAAATTGGTCCTGCAGCGGTGCGAAATTTAAACGAGCACGACGATCAGCGGTTAACAACAGTCAAGCGCCGCAGCCCTGAAACGTTCCAGAGAGTTCGCGCAAGTTTGAGGGACTCCAGAATAGAACAAATTGAGTTTTTTGAACAATTCGACACGTTCTGCGTAGGTAGCTGGCGTTGCTGATTAGAATTAATGTCAATTTTTTTATGATTTTTCAATAAAAAAATTTCAAAAGCGTTATTCTCAAAATCGTCTTTTTGGACAATGCCGCAGTGATTCGTCCGAAACTACTTTATTGATCTTTCTGAAATTTTGGCCCCATATTTGTCACATATGTGCACATAGTCGGAATGCAATATAATTCAGTTTAAAATCGATTTTTTTTCTTATTTTAATACAATAAAAGGAAAAATTTTTTACAATTACCTCGGTCCATCCCTTCGGCAATGATTGTTGTAAATCTCTCAAGTTGTACAATTTATCTGCCAGCTTCACGAGTTTCGCCTTATACGAAGATGTAGCCGCATGAACTATTTGTAATCGTTTTCTTTCCATTTTCGGTAAACTTTTATCATCGGTCACTTCTTGAACGATCCTTCGGACATTCTCTCCGAAATGATATTCAATCTCATCGAACGTTGTTTCCGTATCTTCCACAGTGTCGTGTAGTAAAGCCGCTATTAACACTTCAGGATCTAGAATGTTGGCTTCGGACGTAAGAATATACGCAACACCAATTGGATGATTTATGTAAGGCGTTTCGTCCTTATCCAATCGTCGTTGATTTCTGTGCTTGACCGCCGCAAAATTCACACATTTCAAAATTAGCGCCAAAATATCACTTGGAAAATCGCCCATACCTGCCGGTGGCGGCGAGCGTTTTAGCAGTGTAAGTGCACTCATGATGGTCCTTAGCTAGCGGATGATAGGTGGCAGCAAAGCAAGAAGGCAGGCTGTCACTGCCAATGCAAAATGTAAGGTGGGAATTTTTCGTGATCTGAATCGAAAATGCACTCACCAGTTCTTTAAATTATTCGCTAATGGTCTTCGCAGGAAGACGTTCTTACAATCAAGCAAACAAAACCTCCGAAACAAATCACAATAATCGAAAAAACTTGCACCACCAATGACAACTTATGATTTCGTTGGGCGTTGTTGCCGACTGTCAAAGTATTTCATTAGGTGTTGATAAATTCAGTTGAACACATGCGACGGTTCCTTTGATGTCGTTAATAATCTTCTGACCTGTCGAATTTTAAATGATTCAGTGACTATTCGTTGTTTTATATTCAAATCAACCTTTGAATTCATGAAAACAAGTATGGATAAAATAACGTAAAAAGAAAAATTAAGGGCAGAATACCGACAAAACTAGTTTTATCACCCTTCTCACTATTCACCCAATTTGAAGCGGGCAGTGCATTGTACGTGTTTTTGCCTGCAAAGGCTATTCCCCAGAAGTGGGATGTAAAGGTTTTCAATTCCAACGAATAAATGGTAACAAGGCGCATCGGGATCGCATATTGGTATTACTGGTTCCCCAATGGTGGGATATTAAATATCGAGACATGCCAGTAACTGTAAATACACCTACAGCTCTGCTATTCCTACTTGTTCCTCTTCTGTGGGGACGTAAGATAGAGTAGGCGAATATTCCGTGCCTGATAACAGAATCAAAGTAAAAAGCATTCCGATGTACTGGAGGTTAGGAGACGGGTCCTCAATCTGCGTCCCTGTAAACCACCTGAATTGTTTCGAAACCTGTAAATAGAGCCTTGAAATGGATGGGACCTACGGTAATGACCTCGAAACCGAAAAAAAGGAAGAGGAAAATGGCTTTGGATCCGGGAATGATAGATCGCTGAATAACCCTGGCATTGTTAAGAACCATTTAAACCAGGACAGCGAATATAAATTGAACATACTGGCAATCCAACGAACAGGACTCGAGGTGATATCAAAGATATGAGATCGTACATAATATTTAAAAGTGGGAATCCCACTGGACAAAGATAAATTGAAGTGGCCGTCTTTTTGGATATGGAGTTCAAATCGCATGTTTTTGACTTTAAGGAAGTCAATGTGCGGTTGTATGCGATCCGTATAAAAGCGAAATTTTTCAAAATGTGGCTTATAAATGTACGCGCCTCGACAGAGAGAAGGAACGAGGAGCGAAGAAAAACCTCTACAAACACTTGGAAAAATTAGTCGACTTATTGACTTATTCGACGAAGACCAGCCCTCTACAAAAATTCGAAATCAAAAGGCTCCAAACGGTGTCTTGCCAAAAATTTCACGGACACCCTCAACAACCAGCTCCCATCCTATCAGATACCTTGCTGAAAACAAGCAACGAGCCAGTGGTGGAATGAAAATGGCAATTAAGACCGCGACAGAACAAATGATCGCTCGTCATGCCCTGCGCAAAAGAAATGATTGGTTCGATGACGAATGCGTTAAATAAAAAGAGTCAGGGGATTCTGGGGAATGATGGGCTGGCCCCTATTCTGTGGAATTTGGCTCTAGAATATGTAACAAAAAAGCATGTCGACCCAAATGGCACACTATTATATAAGTGAAGCAAAGTCAAGCCAAGCCTTTGCGGATGGTATTAAAATTTTGTCACGGTCACTAATAACCGCCAATGAGCTTTTTCTGAAACTCGACAGCGAAGCACAAATAGTGGGGGCCTCAAATCAATGAGAAGAAAACAAAGCTCATGACGCAGTCGAGAAAAACTAACTTAAATACGCAAAACTTCATAGTTGGCGAATACTGTATTGACAATGTGGGCAAATTTGTGTATCTAGGCGCCAAAATAACGAGAACCGCTAATGAAAGAAACGAAATGCGTCGAAGAGTACAGCTCGCATATAAAACCATTTGTTCAATTCTTACGATTATGAAAACCAGCTGCAAACAGAAGAAAACAAAGCTTGAAGTACAACAATCAGTAATAAGACCTGTTTTATGCAACGTGTGTGAAACATGGACCCTAGCCCAAGCATCCGCAAATATATTGAACGCCTTTAAGCGACGAAACAATTCGAAACAATCATGATCTGTATGAAATTTCTGACGAGCCAGAGGTCTCAACGATTGTATTACTGCGGAAGCTGCAACGAGCTGGCCATGTGATTCATATGGATGAAAAACGTATACCCAAAAATTTAATCGGTGGGGGAACTGAAGGGCGAAGACCAGTGGAGAAACCGAGGAAACGTTGGTCTGACTCTGTTGACGAAGACAGTTCATCGCTGCTACGATTTCATAATTGGAAGACGTGGTTAATGTACCAAGACAGTTTAATTCGCATGGTCCAAGAAACGAACGCGAGAGAGGCTATAGTGCTACGAAGAAGAAGAAAGATCTATTAAATTCCAGAAATATATCAAGCCTATTTTTAACGTATTTTAACGTATAACACTTTGAAATGAAATAAAATCAAATAAATTGTTTTGATTATAATGAAATTATCGGTTTTATTGGAAAGGGATTTCTTTGTCATTTGAGACATTTGATTGAGGAAGTCCAAACAACAGGTAGACTACTTTAACCAATCCAACCAATAATTGGGGCCGTATCTCCGAAAACGCGGCGAATGTTGTCTTCCGAATGGTCAAGCGTTTCGGGCATGTTGGCGCAGACGAATTATTTGACGTATCTCGAGAAAAAATAGTCTCATGATGTAGAATCACAAGTTCTTGTTTACTGGTCGAAAACGAGGAATTATGAGGTCAGCAAAAGCATCTTTCAATAAATCGGTGGTTGCACGAGCTGTATGGCGTCTCTCCTCAGCCTGTTAAAACCAGCGGTCTCTTGCATTATTGCCAGTAGATTCCAGAACGAGAAAGTCATCGATCAGCAGCTTATTTCAAGATATATGGACCAATAATTCAACCGGCCCGTAAAGTACACTAAACAGTGACCTTTTCCGGGTGAAACAACTGGACAACCGTCTGAGGTGACGGTTCTTCATCGATACCACGCTCTACAGCTGCAATGTTTTATTACGCACTGTATGACGTCTGGATGGATGCGTCTTATAAGTGAGAGTAAACGTGGTGCAGAAACCATCCGTGGTTGATTGACAAACTAACTCATAAACGCATGACAGCTCTCACGCCATACATAGCATTGAAAAGTGTTGCCAGCTTAAAGTTCTATACCTCTAATAAGGCAGCCTTTACTTTAAGAATAGTTGTTCAAGGCAATTGCTGGTGTGTTAAAATTTATAAGAATGCGAAAATCTCTTGAAAGTCAGCGTGGAAAATCTACAGTCGTAATGGCATATTTGATACTGCACGAGTACTTGTGTGTACATCCCTGGCATAGCCACATATTTGCATCCGTTTTAATTGAGCCTAAGCTAATCAATTACGCAGTTGTTTGTTGGGCGCTAAATTATCCCTACAAACTCTATTGGATCGTGGTCTTTTCTATTAACTATAATTAACCACATTCGGCAAAATTTGTTGGAGCCAATCCAAGGAACAAAATTACACTTTAATTTTGAACAAGATTAAGGGACTTAATTTTAGCTCTTGCCAACGTTTTTTTTTTATTTAGAAAATTCCGTTATGGGTAAGCTTTCACTGGAAATTCGTGGAATCGAGAGCCATATCGGAACATGTTTTCAAATTTCTCCTCCAAGTTGAAGATCGTTACTCAAGTCACATACTCGGAAAGTTCTAAGAAAAACGATCGTTGTTGTTTCTTGTGCAGAACGAACTTGGAAACCGGTTACCGGCCAGAAGACGTTCGGGAATTTTTGATAAAATTTGATCTACCGGCGAATTCGCGGGTTGCAAAACTGCGTTGTTACCTTTGCCGGGCGAGTTTATCTGAAGTGGTACAAGCGTGCAGCTTTTTTTTTATACGGTCTTGAAAGGGGAACGACGTGTGAGTAATTGTGCCGATTAATTCCGGCAGCCAGGCTGGAATTGTTACGGCACCAGCAAAAGCTGTTGAGAGAGGGCAACTAGTAGGGAAAAATTTCCAAGCATGACATCCAACCGTTGAGTCAGTTCAGTTTGTCGCTTATTTCGCGGTAATTTAGACGTGGGAAATCGCGAGCTCAGAGGGGCTGCGAAGATAGTGAATTTCTTTTTGTTGTTCAGTGAGGACATTTTGTGTCGAATAATTTTCATTAAGTTCTGTTTTTGAGTGGATAATAATTAATTTATCAAGGTAATTTGCGTTTTATCTATTTTTGTATTATGTAATTGGCCAAGATTGGAATAGGGTACAGTATTTCACTGTACTCGGAAGATTCTAGTTGCTAGCAATCCGATAGTCGAAACATATGTTGAATCACTCAAGAGTGAATGAACCTTTCACGCAGAACAACTGTGATATAAAGTGCAGTTTTTGCACTTATACTACATATGTGTCGTATGTGCCTATCACACATTACGGCGACACTATTCAAGGTGGCGTCAGACAGTTAAAGGTGAAATAGAAGTCATTTATTCTCCATACCGGCACATGAGTGAGATTTTGCGTGGAAAGCTTCCAAGTAAACCAAGTCCATGGATTATCTCACTGATGCGCAGTCGCATTACGTCACTGCGCACAACATATGTCGAATTTATTTTCTAATTTAGGATGTTGTGTTGTTTACGATAATTGGAATTTATTCCACCATGGACGATTTTTTTGTTGATACTCACCATATGATTAGGCAAGAAGCCGGTACAGTTGATAACCGTTACCACTAGTGCAATGGCGCGTTAAATTTGAGGACTCGCCTCCAGTACGCTGGCAAACCTTAGGTTGCATGTCACCTGAGTCGGTCTAGGGTGATGACTGTATGCATATGAAGTATTTCGTAAGGTATACGCTAAAAAACAGTCGTCATTGTTCCCACATCTTTGACCATGATTTGACCTTTACGGAGTAGCTTCCAAGAAGTTAAGTTTAGCGAAGAGAATTTTCCTGCTATGCTGTGTTCAAAATAAAGAAAATTCTCAAAGTAACTGAATCGGGAAATTGTTTTTGTAAATTTACATTTAAATAAACGAATTAAGTAATAAAGTCATCAAATCAAATTGTCCAAATTAAATACCTATAAAAAGATGTTCGTTTGTTGTTTTTTCTGTTTATATTTCCTTAAATTTCCAACTTAGCCTTCACCAGCGAAATCCTCATCAGTTAAAAACCGCCCCATCGCCTGCACATGCATACAATGATGTGCTTACTTCGTTTGTTTCATACAAACGGAAATGCCATCTTAGCCAATTTAAATTTTGACCAGCGTACCACAAGGCTGTTGATTAGAATCTTCAATGTTTATTGAAATAATTGAATTTAATGTTCAATATCTGGCTGTTGCGTGGACTTATTGTAACTATAGAATATGATAGATTATGTTTGTATATCACCTGTTCAGAGCATGATCTTTCTCATGCATGACTCGGGTCTATCTTATCGCTGAAATACAAAAAATGTAACATACCATACAGAAAGTTATTAAAAAGTATCAAATATCTGTCACTAATTATGTTTAGCTATCAACAAGCTGATATTGAAATAAAAATATATCTGCGAAAGCGATGTCAGACATACAATGAAACCGAGGTGATATGTAAAGCATACACACATCAGTAGTAGGTGGAAGACCCCAAATAATTTACTGAAGTAGCTACTTTTGTTGATTATTGGTGATAATTATTTATAGCTCACCCACCGGGGTTATTGATCCGAGACTAACATTTAATATTGTGATATAATATATCCTAATTTAAGTGTAATCCAAGTCGAATTACGGTTATAAATAATGGCACTTAAGCAGATATCTCTCGTTTTGCATGGGAAACATGGGATTGCTTCGGTAGATTTTCAAATCACAAGTCAAGCTTGTATGATTCATAGATCTTAATGATTTTTGTCGATTTTAATACGAAACGAGCAAAAAAGTTACACATTTGGCATGTATGCTAGTTATAGTTAAATAATTTCTTTGTGCCAAACAGAACGATGTTCGCCACATGTCTTGGAACTCTGTTTCAAGATTTCGAGTTAGCTAAAGTCGCAGGGCTAGTAGCGATGTTGGAAGCGGATGAGACGTTTGATAAACTATGCCATTCATGCTCTTTTATCCCGCCGTCCCAGGGTTCGTATGAGCCGTCAAGGCTATTTTCCTTTCATTCCACTGATTTGAGGTCTTGCCAACAGGTTCGCTTCATTTCGCTGCGCACAAACTATATAATACTCATCTGAAGTTTGCTTTTTGCTGAACTTGATCTCCCTAATTAGGCCGTTAATCGAACAATTGTCGAGACCTCATTATGTCACATTATGCTCAGATACATTACAAATAGTTTTGACACCCCCTCCCCACCTCTGTAGCACTGACGCTAATCGCTTTGACTTTAGAGGTTACCTTATTTGCCAGGACCGCTTCAGTTTTGTTTAGGGCAAAAAATTAGTGGGATCCAGCTGATCGTCGCATTAGTGCATTCAATTGCGTTTGATCGACTGTGCCACACTTCAAAAATTATAGCCGATCTTTAATACATCACATCTCCATTAGTAAGAGCCCAAGAAGCTCATGACTAGTATCTTTCCTTGGCCTTGCTTATTATAACGGAGCAGATAACGGTTATTTCTGTGAGTCCTAAGTACCCCAGTAGGTATTATGCTAGTTGGAATTAGTTTTTAGAGTTATTCATCCAGAATGTCCGTCCATCTAATGAAGTTAACTGCGTTCCTGATATCCAGCTTGAGCAGGGGAGGGTTGCACATATGTAGGAACAACTGTTTTCCTCCGCTTGTTAGTCTGCATCTATCATCTTCACAGCTGAATCGATTTTGGATCGCCTTATTCCGAAATCGTACTGTCGTGGAAAAAGGTCCCCAACAAAATGGACAAATTCGGAAAGTCTTCACTTTATGTAATTTTTGAGCACAAGTTGGTTGCTTTTCTTCGATGATTTTTCAAAAAAAAAAAATGATTTGGTACTTTTCGAGTTCATGTTTATATTATCCATATCATAACTCTGGCTTTTCTGTGCTTTGTTGGTTTTCAAACATCTGTGATCGCCTTGAAATCATTGCGGTCGGTGTCTGGCATTGTTTGTGAAACTTTTGCTGCTGCGGCTGTCAGAGACTTTTAACAGTGAAACCTTTAGGCCTTTCATATAGACTCCAACTTCATCGTTTCAAATTGTAGCGAAGAAATGCTGAACGCTGTAGTTTTTTTATATGTGGAAATTGTTTCATTGTACAATATAAATATAATATTGTGCAATGTATATTATATAAATCATCAAAATTTAAATATTGAAGGAAATGAAACATACTTCTTCGGCTAAAATCTTTGGTTATCCTAACTTTCCGCTGTCGTTGCCGGTCTTGACGCTGTAGCTCCTGTCGAGCCTTGGGTCCTGTGATACCTCTGACCTCTAACTGTCTCTTTTCATCGATTGCACCTAACATTCGCAATTCCGAGTATCAGATTTGTTATGTTCGTCAATCGAGTCGGATCAGCACCTATTGGATATTCTAATTGGTCTTCGTCTATATATGTTTGCCTCAAACTTGCCTGCATTCGGTATTTTGATTTATATGTTTTTGTTAATCCTTGCTTACCTCAGCCTTACCTTGGTATTTACTCGTCATTCATCTGTTTCGTTTAGCCAACTCATTGTAGCTTTCTTAGTTTCAATATCTTAGAGAACTCTAGTTCGTCAAAAAGTTCGTACATCTAATGGTTGTACCTTCCTTACTATTGACATCCTTCACATTCGCTCTTATATTGCGTAAGGCAGGTCTGCCTTTCAAATGCATTTATTTTGTTTGTCGATGCTCGCGTCAGGCTTTCTTTCTCTCTATACATTGACTGAGGCGTTTTTGACGCTTTGTGAACTTGGAGCTTTGTCTCGCGTGTAAGCAGCATGCCTTAAGACTCCCTACTTCAACTAAATTATTGCCTCGGTTAACATGTTCTTCGACAACTTATACGAAACTGTCAATGTTTCCCCCCACTTCGATAATTCATATTTTAGCAGAACGTTTATTTTTAGTCCTACCTGCTGGTAAAGTTGGTACGTAGAGAACCGTGAAAGGAGCTTAACATCATTTGGGTAGGTTGGGAATGAGTTCAATTTATAGTGCAACACTTGCATCAATACGGAATTTCATTGTCCCATATTCTAGACCTTCGTTAACAGCGGTGGCGTTTGCCCATCTCCATGCTTTGGTCCAACTTTTTTATCAAAAACAACTGTCAGCTGGTAGTTGGTTCAAATTTGTGATGGTGATCCTTTCGGTTTCAACTTTTCCTCCCCAAAAAATAATCCTCTTTGGATTCTTCTAAACCTAAACTAAACCTTTTTTTAGTTTAATCCGGGATGCCTACTCAATTTTGTCGAATTTTGACTTTTGCTCAATATTTTTGACACCACTGATGATCTTCCAGGAAAAAGACGAGTTAGGCAGTCACCATTTTTGCTCTGGTTGTCTGTAGTTTCTGCAAGTAGCAAAGGCATGTTTTGGTGTTGTATAATGATTTTATGTTAATCCTTTAAGATCTAACTATTGATGCTAATTGCACGAAAATAAAAAAAAACGCAGCACTCACTAAGAAAGATTATATACATAGGAACAAATACAAATACAAATTTATTCTAATAACATGATCACGATCAAGATAAAAAACACGTATGGAGCCAAACCAAAAGGATATTAGCACGATCAGAATGAAAACAACAATTGAAAAAAGCAAATTGGTAGAAATTTGATATTATTTGACGCCTCCTCGTTCTAATATTATCATTCCAGACAATTTTTGAGTTATGAAGTAGAATTTGAAGCAATTCATTGAGAAATTTTAACATTTTCACCAACATTTCATGGAAAAGGATAAAATTTAACGTAATTTAAGCCTATTTTTGATGAAATAAAGTTGATTTGTGATTAGTAATGTATTTGTTATTCTCATTGAGAATGAAACCAAAATAACAAGTTCAACATTTCTCAAACTTCACCCATGTAAACAACCAATTTTCGGATAATGGTTTATTTATAGATTTTTTTACCCCAAAATAGATTCTTCAGCAAGCACAAAGTGTGCCGCAAATTGATTGATGTCACTTTATAGGTTTCTTGTCCTTCATTGACTTTCAGTTTTCGTTTTATTGTTAGAACGCTTTTTTTTTTGTATGGTTATAGCGATCAGATTTTCTGCAAAAGATTTAGATTTATGAACTTTTTAGTTTGTAATGTTGTGATTTGACCGATTTGGATTATCTTAATGAAAGTGTATTTCAAAAATTTGTTTTCCTTTTGAATTTTATTTTGAAATATTTGAAAACTTTTAAGTAATTTTTGTGTGTTTGTTTTAGCAAAATTTTCTATTTTTAAAATTACTAAAGTCTTGATTGTTATCGCATTAATTTTGAATGTATGTTGTTTTTTTTAAACAGTTTTCCTTTTTTTTTAATAGACATATGTATTTTAATAATTTTTTGAGTGTGTTTTTTTGTTCCAACTAACAAATGATTTTATTTATTTTTAAATTGATTTTCAGAAACGCAAAAGCAAATTCTAGCGTATTCACCCTATTCAAGTCAAACACAGCTACCATAAACTGCAACACATCGTGTTTCTGGATATAGACAGGAACCCGACCAAATTTTAACCATATTGCGCTAATTAGTAGGCAAGCGAAAAATCTTTATTGATATTATTTAACATATAATTCTATGTTTAATTGCTTGATGTTTTGTCCGACGCTTGCTAAACTTAACTAGGACTATCATGCATTCAAACGAGACAGACACACTCAAGTACTACTGCATTATACCACGTAAATTAATTATTAAAATTTGATTAGTCAAAATGCATGCAATTATTTATAGAACTTTGCTTGGAATTACTCAATAAATGCTGGATTTATTAACGAAATTTCCCCCTTTCACCGCATAATTTTATATTTTCATAATTGCTAGAAGATTTTCTTGTACATATTCATAAAATACTAAATAATAATCTCGTTTAAATCAAATGAAATCCATCGTAGGAACCCACATTAAACATATGAAAAAACTATGTACTTGATTTGCATAGTCATGTAGAAATACAACAAAATAAATTACAAATAGGTGCTCTATTTATTGTTGCAGTGCGAATTTGACTATAGATAAAAATAAGTTTATTTCAACGCAACAGTGTTATTCTATGTAGTATCGACAGAATATTGTAAATAGGTTGTTAGTAAGTACATAGTGACTGCAATGTTAGTTCCCATCATAAACGTGAGAGTGCAGTCAGGATAGTTGGGCATCGGGAGTAGTGTCTACAGGATTCATGTTGGTTAGGACGATCCATCCGTGGCAGTGATTTAGTTATTTAGCTGTTTGAATGTTTATTTTTAAACCTGTAACATACAGTTTACGTACTACCGGCAACTTCCGTAAATATTCGATTGTGTTGTGTAAAGATGTAATGCTGGGCACATGTGAAATTGTAAATACAGGCACACATGCTTGTTTGTCAAAGCATTGCCATGCTCAGTGCCATGCAGTTAATTCCACATGTCTTATGTGCAGTTAATGTGTGCACCTTTTCTCAACATTATTTCAAATCACCTAAACGAGAGTTATTAAAATTTTTATCATGACATCGATTTTGATTCAACTCTATTTTTTCGTCCTGGCTTAATACAATTTTTTAATTGCCTATAAGTTATTTAACTTCCAGCCATGAACGTGTGAACGGACATAAATATGAAGTTATAGGATATAACTTCATGGATACAACTTCAATGAATATCTGTCTTAAAAAATTATTTGATTGTTATCAAATATTCTAGTTAACTCCTGACGCCTAAGAGATTCAAAATTTTCAAAAAAACATCTGCGGTTTGCCTGAGTGATAAGTGAAAAATATGTTAGAACACCGTTAGTTCAGTGGTATTTATTCCTTGCAACATAACCTATATGAATCCACATTCTTCATAATATGCTTATCAAAACTATAATAGAATTTCACGTTATGTGTTGTCTTGCAAACGTTTGAAAAACAACGCTTTACCGAGTGCTGCTGTGCATTCTTTATAACTATTTGGATATTACCTAGTGCCGATGCAAAAATATTAGACATATAGACATATACTTGTCATTTTAGCCCACGCAAAGTATTAATTAATTTATTAGTTAATTTCTTTATATTATTCGAAATGTATCTACCAAATTCTTTTGGTTATATGTATTTAAAGTGAGATTTGTCATGTTCCGAACCTTCTTTGATCTCTCTGGTATCCTCTCTGGTATTCACATAAAACAATACTTATTTATTACATTAACATTATCTTCTCCCTACAGAGTGAGTATTTTATTGTATAGATTAATGGGTGAAATAAAGTCTAAACGAAAAGTTTGTGTCCTACGGCCAACAAAACGCATGATTTTTTTCAATTTTGTAATGGAACCACTTATCTGCTCTCTGTTTCAGGTTCATTTCGCAAGACATCTGGCTGGTTTGTTAATCCTTTTTTCTACTATAGTACTGATATATTTTTCTGCTATAGTTTATTTCAATTGATTCAGACAATAGTATATCTCTTAGATGTGATGATTCCATCTTGAAAAAGGAGCTCATATAATTACACTGAACCTTTAAATGTCCGTTCAAAGGAACTAATCAATTTATTTCGAATAAACTACAAGCTTTGCGAAAATCGAGGATATTTTTCCTGAAACCATTGCATCTTTTATACAATTATCTTTTTATATCTAAATCCCACGGCCAGTGACACACATATTTAAGAAAAGATACTTTTCATCACGTTCAAGGAGAAAATCGAACGTTAAAACGTGGCATGAACAAATATCTGGAATTAGATTTGGTTTTTTGACTATCTATTCCAAAATGCTATGTTTTCAATTTTGACAGATGTATATTCAATTATTTTCTCAATAATTTTCTCTCTCTGAAGAAAATAATTGACACTGAAGAAGAGAGCACCTTACTCCCGAAATATCTATCTGTCAAAATTAAAAACAGCATTTTGGAATGGAAAAGCAAAAAATAAAATCCAATTTAGAAGTGCTAAACACGGGAAAATACACACAGTAAATATCTGTAATCCGAGAGCATTTACATTTTAAGTTTCTTTTCTGGACAGCATTGAACCATTGGCCATTATAATATTTCTTCGAGTTCCACTTATAGGTTAGATCATGGGTTGAACCTTACTTCATCCATCAGTGCGCAGTTTCACTGGCCGATCAGCTCCTGATCCAACATATACTTGAAACATTTGCGATCAAACTGTTTTATTCTTTTATAAGTGTTTCAGCAGGCCAAACTAAAATACATTACAGGCAGATAATTTTCGGATAATCTGAAACATCTATGCTCGCCTGTCAAGAGATAACTTCACCTCTGTTGTTGCATGTTCGTTGAAATTCAAGGATCTAATGCCCAGGACAGACGACTTCGTTTAAACTAGTTCTCTGACGTCATAATGACGTCAACTTTCAACAGTTTTGACGTCATAATGACGACGTCAACGTCAAAAGAACTTCTTATATTTTCTGAAGGCTAACAATAATATGAAATTAAAAACTAGTTCAAATGACGTCCCAGGTTCTAAAATAAACAAAAATTGTGGGCAAAAAAAATCGGTTCGAGTACCGTCAGCATCTAATAGCTCTTGTTAATTCAGTTGGGATGCTCGTAGAATTCCAGCCATAAAAAACAGTCCAATACACACGAATGATTAATCAAAATTAACAAGTTGCCAGTTCAGGTCTTCCCGAAAATTATTTTTTTAGGCAGGATATATTTATAGGTATATTCCGAAATAAGCTCTTTGTTTTCCGGTGAAAACACTGGGAACTGTTTTAACATAACTCATTGTGACAATTGCAGGGGGTTTGATAAAAAGAGATCTCATTGTGACAATTGCAGGGGGTTTGATAAAAAGAGATGAAAGAGAGATTAACTCTCTCCTAAAAGTTTAGATTTTTAGTTCAAATGACAAATGAAATTGCGTGCCACATTACGCATGGACGGATCTACTCATAAAGAAGGCTATCTAAAGAAAAGCGGATTCTTCTCCATTCTATCATCAGTCTTTGTTGAAGGTGTTCATTACCCGATGCCATCGCTTGGTGTGACTTAAAAAGAGTTAGATCGAAATAATGTGACTCATTTATTGAACTAGTAGTCCATTTGCTTTGCTAACATTGAGAGGCCGGACTCAGCGTGTAAATATGCTTCACACTCATACCACAAGCAATTATTAAAAAACAGCGGTAGAAGTATCAGTAGTAATCATAGTATAAGTGATAGCGTTAGTAACGGTAGTACTAGCGATACCAGTGGTGCGCACAAGAAT
This sequence comes from Stratiomys singularior, assembly GCA_954870665.1. Lineage (NCBI taxonomy): Eukaryota > Metazoa > Arthropoda > Insecta > Diptera > Stratiomyidae > Stratiomys > Stratiomys singularior. Next base: position 9,186,158 of record OX940877.1, read on the forward strand.
TATTACTATTATTATTATTGTTCGTATATTCGGAGTCCGGCAATCAAGGAGTAAAAAGCCTTTACTTCCCAAACCCCAAAAAATAAAATAAAAATCCGGACGAGGAAGATGGTTCAGACTTCGTTTGCATCTCCGAGAAAAAGGCGTGCTGTCTAGAAAATATAACGGGAAAGATGTTGACATCGAAAGACAGTTGGAACTGTGTCTCTCTGGCAGCAATTCCTCTCCTGCCCATACATCCCTGCCGAAATAGGGATTTCCCTAATCTGAAAGCGCTGCTAAGTGAGACCAAAGAGGCCTAGTCCGAATATAATGTGACACCAAATTCCAAGCGAAGTTCTCGGTGTGAACCAGGGCAGGAGTTAAGTCGGTAATCCGGTTGCCACTGGAAGTCTAAGACTCAGGTCGTTAAAAGCCCTCACCTCCTTCACCACCGTTTAAAAAATAAATTTATTACTATTAGCAGAAGTAGTAGTAGAAGTAGTAGTAGTAGTAGTAGTAGTAGTAGTAGTAGTAGTAGTAGTAGTAGTAGTAGAAGTAGCAGTAGTAGTAGTATTAGTAGCAGTAGTAGCAGTAGTAGTTTTAATACTACAGAAGTGGAAATTTCGGAAGTTTAAGCATTAGCAACGGAGATTGTAGAAGCCAAAAATACGAGAACCAGTAATAGTAACAGATAGTGACCAGTAGTAGTAGCAGTAGTAGCAGCAGTAGCAGTCGTAATCATTACAGTCGTGGTGTAAGTTCAGCCTTTACATTCGTAATGTAAAAGGGGCAAATCTCATAGGAGTGTCCTTCGCTCTATTACCTCATTTAAATACAGGTACAATCACACGTACTCGATTGCGAAATAAACATATGGAATATCCTAATATGCGCACATTTGTCAATTTATCTTTCTGTTCCTATGTTTCTCTCACTTTTTGCCCTTGTTTACCTTTTATTTCCGCATTTTCAGGAATCCTTATAGTAAATGTAAATACAACAACCAATGACTTTCTTAATTTTTTAGAGGTAGTGATCGAAAATTCAAATGTTTCTTTCATATTTTTATGACCAAAATACCCACGGAATTCCTATTCTGTCCAGTTTTCGCATTGATCAGTTCTCTTTATCTCACATTCACCGGGAAATGCATTGATAAAATTGGTATCCTTAACAATATTTACTATTCACAATTTGAATATTCAACAATAAAGAGAAGCTGTGATCAATTATATTGATTAAATGTATTCATTGACCCACACCAAATAAGATAAACTTAAACTTTATTGTCTCACTTATTAAATATGTGTCAGACTTGGCAATATTGTCTAAAGAACAATACAAATATTTTTCCACATACATCAAAACATTCTATGAAATATCTGCGTACTCTATTTGAAAACATACTAAGAAATTGCATTTTTGTATTTCTTTTTTCCCTCTATGCGAGACATTCCATCGAAACCGAAATTTTCGCGCAGTCTCAGTTGATTTTCATTCTGCGAAAGCAACATTTTATTACCGAACCTAATAATAGTAAAGTGACAGCTTAAAATAAATTGTATTTAACATTTGCGCTCACCTTAAACTTGAAAATTAGAAAATTTTACTCATGGAGAAAGCAATAATACATTTGCAATTCACACATGGCGGCAAAGTAAAACACATGTAATATATTTACGATATAATGTAATTGTAATATGACTAAGTAGGTACGGCTCGTAGCTATTACGTTTATATTTATTTAAGCAATTGGGATTTCAGTGTTTGTTTTTGTGATGTATTGCGCCTATTTTTTCAAACAATCTTAGCTATCGAAATGGGAGAGCTGCATGTGTATGCTCTAATACGAATTGAAAAATGTTAGTTTGTATATCAAGTGAGAAATTGATTTATTCATCGTTTTCATGTCGAAGTTTTCCTCTGTAAAATTTTGTGATGTGTGTCAGGATTAATTTCCTTGTCATAAACTGTATGCACGATAGTGTTACAACCCCTAACCATCAGATGAACTGCTCTAGCAGGCGCATGTCTACCCCTCACTTTATACATACATAATTACATAGGATATTCTCCCTAATATATTGCATAAACCAATACAAACTCAGACGGGAGCCGGTAGTCGCGATTCCTTAGATTTCACGTAAGATATCTACAATAGTCGTCCGATTAACTCACATAGTCCGGGTTGACTTGACCGTGTGAACTCGACTTGTCCCAGATTCCACAAAGTCTCTTAACTTTTCGCGGAGCAAAAAAAGAATCACAGATTCCAATTAGCTTCCGCCTGAATCATAATTTAGCGCGTCAGGTGTAAAAATAAATCAATTAGCAAAGGTGTGACGTGTTACGCGAAATAAAATAAAGGAAAATATATAAAAACACTTAAAACCACTGCCACCGTGATCGCAAACTGAAAACATTTCCATTCGAAAATTTTTCATATAAATATTTTCCGATAAGAATAAATTCAATCGCGTTTTCCAACGGGACTATATCGCGACAACAAGCGTTCTAGCAGCTAAGAAGTTATTTGTATCCTGCACCGTTCGGTCAAAACGAGATTTTCAAGTTGCAAGGAGGAGATCTCTCGTTTCGAATAGTAAAAAGTGCAAGTTATTTTCAAAAAACTTAACTAGTCATCAGGAGCAGCCCGCAAGAATGGTTTGGGCTTCGATTTACGACGACAAAAGGGATGCAGGCGAGGTAAATTTAAAACAATTCATAATTTGTGACGAGAAAATAATCTGTTTTCGTCATATAAAGTAGTATGAGTGGGTTATACAATTTACGCGTGCCCTTGGTGAAGGACATTCGTGTGATATTGAACAGTGTCATCTGTTCGCATGATGACGTTTTAGTTGCTATACAAGGATTGTATGTGGGGAAGATTGTGCCAAACAAATTCTAGAAATTACCAAATTTCTTGAGGACTTTCATGATCTCCATTAAACTAATTCTTGCTACGAACTACACGTTATTTTCGATCTTCTATTTGATTAGTAAAACTTAGTGTTCAGAAAATAAGATAAAATTTTTTGATAATTTCAAAATTGTTTGTAGATACGTACAATCGCTAGTTCAGAGCAATCAGAAAGCGTTAAGTAAATTTTTTCTGATAGCAACTAACTCAACGTTTCATCTTTAGGCTCCACCTTAGTTAGTTAGTTTCCACCAGTCGCGTGTTAAAATTAGGCAACCTTGAAAAGCCCTTCATTAAAATTTATACCCTTACTCGTTTAATGAAACAATGGTTTCGAAATTCAAGTGGTTTCGAACATACAATGGACGTTACTAGCTTTCATTGTTTCTTTCTTACTTAATCACGTTGTGCGGAACTAGAATTACTATTCGAAGTTGTTGTTGTTAACAATTAAAGTCAAAATTTAATAAATTAATATTTCACAGTTATTCTCCTTTTGAGTCGAAATCTATTATTAAAATTCAAAAGATTAAAAAACCAATATGTACACACAAAAATCAAAAATATTTTGTTAAACAGTATTTTTAAAAATCGGTTTAGTTTATTTCTTCTCTGGATTGCCCGGCAGTTTATTATTTTTCCCCTTGTCTGAAGTCATATCAAATGTCTTCTTTATTACCATTAGAAATTCTTGCAGAACACACTTAAATTTTTTTCAACATTCCTGCAAATCTGCCACTTATTTTAAAATAAATACAAATGACGGGATATTTGGAATCAGCTTTTTATATTCAACAAAAATTAAATTTATTTGATTATATTAACTTGGTTGAATTTTTTATAAATGGAGCGAGAATTATTATTTACTATTGTGCAAAGTGCAAAAATTAACAGGTAATATTAAAATAATTTCATTCGGTGTGCCTTACTAGATAGACATTAACCGTAAAACTTCTACAAAGTAAAACCAAAAACACTTTCAGCAGAAAATCTATTGAACCTCACAGACCGACAAAGATTTTTCCTTTTCTTTACATTTTAAATAAATTTCTTAAGTTTCCTTCATTTCAAAATTTTTATATTTTAAATTTTTTAATAAATTTTTCATTAATTTTTTTGTTATAAAACTATTACGTCTATTAAATTAACCAGATAAAAGTAAATAATATTCCGGCCGTTCACCTCATTCTGAAGAAACTGATGATGGTTACAAGTAGCCGAAACGCGCCCTCACCTAGAACGCAGCATAGCTAGGCGGAGATAAAGAACAATATAGCTTCGGCCAAAAGTATTAGGCACCCGAAAATTTACTTAAATAATGAAAAAAACAACGTCTTCTTTCTAAGTTGATTTATTATTATTAAAACATAGATACCTAAATGCATTAAATAAACACAGAATCTAGTCGGTCTATCTTTGGATTTAACAACTGCATTACTTCTATCTGGAATGTTGCGTACAACCTTAAAACAATTGTTGCTTGTAATGGCATGCCATTCTTGCACCAACACATTTTTCAATTTAGATCTTATACTGCACTCTTTAATCCTCCACTTCAAAATTCTACAAAGTTTTTCAATCAGGTTTAGATCTGGCGATTGTGCGATGTCAATATTGTTCTCAGTAAACCAAGGCATCTTCGTCGCTGACTTTTCGTCGCTGAAAGTGCATTGCTTTGTTGAAATATGACTTCGTCTAGATTGGTTTCGCTAAAAATAGTGGTTATCAAAGGCGCTAGCGCAGTTTTGAGTACTTGTATGCACTCTTCACTGCTCATGCGACCTTCGCAAATAAACATCTCGCCAACCCCATTAGCAGTCAAACAACCCCAAATCATTATTCTGCCTCCTTCGTGCTTGACCGTTGGTACGACGAAATCTGGGCGGTGTTCTTCGTGCACACGTGGCCTCACGAAGGTCACACCTGGTATTGCAAATACTAATAACAAAAAACCCTTTTCGTTTCTATTTTTAAAGGCTTTTTTAAAGAAGGCCACAACCTTTAATTGACCTTAAAAATCGGAAACTCATCTATGACTCGTTGGGAGGCCGGCGAAGAATTGATTTGACATCAGGGGTCGCGCAAGGTTCCGTTATGGGCCCGGACCTCTGGAATGTCTCGTACAATGAGCTTTTGAGGCTGCAGGTACCGGGGGAGTCGCGCCTGGTTGGCTACGCAGATGACGAAGCAGTACTAGTCGCCGGACGTACTGTCGGACAGACGCAGCTCAAACTGGATGCGGTAATACGCCGAGTAAGCGAGTGGATGACAGACCGTGGGCTTAGCCTAGCGCTGGAAAAGACCGAGGTTGTCGTCCTCACAAAGAAGCGAATCCCTCGTGTTATGCCGGTTCGTGTGGGGGAAATGACCATCGAGTCAAAAGAATCAATCAGATACCTTGGCTTGATGATTGACTCGAAGATGAGTTTTTTCGAGCAGATTTGAGCGTCAGCAGATAAGGCCTCCGTGCGGGTATCGGCGCTAAACCGCATTATGGCCAACACACAGGGGCCAACCTCGAACAAAAGACGTCTACTGATGAGTGCAATGGAGTCAATGCTCTTGTATGGCTCCGAGGTTTGGGCTGACGCTCTTAGTAAAGAGACGTACCGAAGGCGTCTCGCACAGATGCAGAGGCAAGGAGCTCTGCGGATAGCGGCTGCATATCGCACTGTCTCTGAACCTGCAGTGCTGGTAATCTCGAGGGTGGTTCCTATTAAGTTACTTGCAGACGAACGGAAACGTGTATACTCACGTAGGGAGGAGTCGGCGAGAGAAACCGTCAGCCGAGAGGAACGGAGAAGAACCCTTATCTTATGGCAGCAAACATGGGAAAACGAAACGCGAGGCAGATGGACCGCACGGCTGATAACTGACTTGGGGCCGTGGTTCGACAGAATGCATGGTGAGACTGATTATTATCTGACGCAACTACTGAGTGGTCACGGGTATTTTCAGTCTTACCTGTATAAGATGGGAAAGACACCATCCCCAACTTGCGTGTTCTGCCCGGGGATGACGGATGACGCCTGCCACACGTTTTTCACGTGTAATAGATTCACAAGACTCCGTTCGCATCTCTCGGAGAAAATTGGCGTAATTTCCCCAGAAAATTTAACGGGGAAAATGATGAAATCAAAGGACAATTGGAACTGTGTACTCATTATAAAGAATTGGTACTCATTATAAAGAAGGACATAATGGATCGCTTGGCGAGGGAGGGAACATCTCTGTAACGCAATATTATAGTTACTAATTGCAATTCCATCCTATCCATCCGTGGAGAAAGAGAGATTTCCCTTAGCGTGAAGACATCGCTAAGCGATGATTAATGAGGCCTAGTCCGAAGTAATGTGACAAACAGCTCCAGGCTAGGTTCTCGGTGTGACAGAGGTGTTTAGTCGGTAGTCCGGTAGCGGGGGAGTCCGACACTCAGGGCGTAAATAGCCTTCACCTCCCAAACAAAAAAAAAAACCTTTGATTGAAAAAATAAGTAAAATTGACTTACCTCAAAGTTAGATTTGTCAGGACACACCACATTGGACCAATCTTCCTCTGTGAAATGTTGGAGCCGTAGAGCCCACTCTAGCCGTTTTCTTTTATTGGCTTCTGAAAATCACAGTTTCTTCCTGGCTTCGCATCCTTTAAGGCCCGCGTCTCCAAGTTTTCTTCTGGCTCCCCGAGCACTAATTGGCTTTGCAGCCTCATCGGGCAAGCCAGCAGCAAGCTCTGGTGAAATTTTATTCAAATCTTTCAGGGATCCGTATATTAGTTTTTTATCCTCGTGCTTCGTATTTACGTATTTACTGCCTGTTCTTGGTTTATTAGCGAGTGTGCCAGTCTGAGCGAATCGTTTAATGACAGATTGCACAGCGCAACGCGAACATTTCACCAACAGCAATTAATTTATGCAATCCATGTTGTTCATAGCGAAGTTATATTTTCACTACATTTCCCAAACTAATGTCACTTGAATTTCGGCATTTTTGAATAAACTAGACATCAATTTTATCACATCATCAAAAATAATAGTTTGCTAACTCATTAGAGTCCTAAACACTAGTAACTAAACGTAGACTAATAAGACCTCAACAACACCAAATCGATTGTTGTCGGGCATCAGGTGTTTTATGACCTTAAAAATATGCCACTTGCTATTCTAGGTAATGATTTACGATTCCGGCATGTCACCTAAAATAAGCATTTATTCATTGTTCTATAAGTAAGCATGCTGTATGATGTTTTATGGAGTGCATTATACTTTTGGCCAGGATATAATCAAAATATACTGAAATTTATCCTTAATACCATTGTCAAATTTTTAAAACAATGCACGATTTTTAAAACTGGAATTCGATCAATCTACAGGCTTTTGATAAAGCTTTTATGCAACTGCTTAGGTTCTGAGTACCCTGTCAAATAATTTCAGAGAGAAATTGTCTCAAAACTCAACTTCAAATTTTAGCATATTCCTAGAGGCAGAATTCCGTTGTCAAATTCATCTTCCAAGAATATTCCAGGCGTGTTCTATTAGATTCAAGTCCGGTGATCGACAGACAGTTCACATTGATTGAATTATACCTAGCGTCATCAAAGTTACCATCACTTACTCCATGCACAGTGTGGGGCCAAACTTTGGCACGTATAAAAATAAAAATGTTGTCTATGAATGAGGCAAAAAGGATGACATGAGTTTCGGAGATTTTCTGCTAAATATCGCTGTAAAGTAAATGACCCATTTTTGATGATCTCTAATACCTTGCAAGCTCCGGAATTTGTGCCATCCCACACATTCACTGATCCCCAACCATGAGACATATTCTGGTTTTACCGTTACCTCCACATCCCTTATCTGCCAAACAAGAAATGATGCATGAGCGGCTCCTACTGTCAAGTAAAACACTCCACTCAGTTGTTCATGCTGCCTCATGTTTTGGTGCTTTTGCTGAGACATAAGACGTGAGGGCTAACTTACTGTAAATCCTTTTGATAATTTTTCTCTCATTTACATGTCCTATATTTTGTAATCGATTTCGGGTCTGATCATCTGTTTTCTGACTTTTTTTGTAAGACTAACAGGGAAAGTCAATCTCCAATACCGAGTGTCTTTTTTCTGCCTTGTCCTTGCCGTCACACAGAAGAACTAATTTACTAAATCACCGATGTTAAATCACCCAATGCGCGACTTATTAAGAAGTTATGACTAAGAATGTCTCTCTCCAATTATGGTTGCAGCCACGGATCCCTCATTTCGTGCAGTCAAACCATAAAGAATATCCTTCTATCCTATCTTCTCCTCCCTTAAAACAATATCTAGATTTTTATGTCGCTAACTAGGAGCTTAGTCTCTATCATAACTAAATAATACTTTTGGGAGGTAAGATGTCTATTTCAAATGGAAAGGACGAAAGCTGCAAGAATTGCTGTGATCGTCGTCTTTTAACGCCGAGAAGCCGTCAAACATCATTCTTCACGAGGAGAACTTCCTAACATAGTGTAACACGAAGCTTGATTTGTACGTTGATTTTAATGTTTGCTGCAACATTTTCAAGAGACGGACCACCTGATTTTTCTGGTAGTTACAACTATAGAGCGCTAACATTGCGAAAAAATTTCGATCAAGCGGCATCCCACTAAAAAAGTGGAATTATATTTGGATTGGTAAATTTCCTCTCATATTTGCATAAAACAAGTCCCCCTTCAAAACGTTTGTGTAAAAGAACAATACAAGTATAAATCTATTTTTAATCATTCTATCTCTGTCTGAGACAAGCTGCCTATACGTAGCAACGCTGTGGTACAATCGTGCCTGAGACAAAAGTGTGGCAGACATTCGCAATCGCTGGGGGGTAAAGAGGTCAACAGATCGCGACATAAGAAAAATTAGCATAGTTGTGCCTGTTGAAAGGCTGCATCAGGTAATGATCGGTCTCACCTTCGGTTGAGCGATGACATCAAGTCACTGATAAGGAGATGTGCACCACGACTGCCTCGTGTCTTGCTTACACTCTTTTCCTATCAAAGAGCAAGGGTCCTGCTTCTGTGCAAAATTAATATTATTATTTAATAATAAATATAAAGTAAGTAAAATAAAGTAACATGAAACGTACTGAGTGGATTCCACTTAAAAGTTCAGTGTGATAGATTCAAAATATCAGCGAATATGTTGAAAAAATGTTGCTGCTGTATGAATATGAATCATGTTCATAAAGCAGCAAAAAACTAACAAAAAACTTCATGGAAAGTAAATTTTAGATATATTTCATTGGTTGATTGTCAATTATATAATATCAACAGAACAAAGCGCCATACACGAATTGTAAGCCAATAAAATTGTCACACATGGTTGCACTATCAATGAAACATGTGCAATTGATTACATGTGCCTGTTAGTTAGTATTTAATTTTGAATTGAATCAATACAACCTTAAACAGTGGCGTTCAATTCTATGCATTTATTGCATAAACTTAAATTATATTTATTTGTGAACGGCGCACTTATTTGAGTGTCTGCACAACAAATTTTTCTCATGTGAACGGAAGATGCTCAATTCATCTTAAGACGAATTGTGTAATCCTGTTGGCACCAGATCACATTGACGCATATTTTAAATCGTTCTGTTTTTGTTTAAGCGTATTGTAAAAATACTTTCAGATAGGTATGTTTATAAAGAATAATACAAGTGTTTTACCATGCATGAAAAATAATGAAGTCACATGTTCTGCCCCTTACTTTGTATGTTAAACCGCTCGACTTTCTAGTATGAACACTAATAACGCCAGGAATTGTATTTTCCCTGGGTTTTTGCCTCGTCAGTTCATTATGATTAATAATAAAAGCGACTGGAATTTATTATTGACAGTTATTTACATTTTAACCTTTTTTTTAAAATTATTTCCATCCGATTTATAATTTAATTATACAAAAAAAAACAACCAAAAAAAATTAAATTCTCTTTTCTTTTTTTTCAAAAAATAAAGTTTATCCTTGTTCATGATTCATACTACTCCATTTAATGCAAATAATGCCTCACCACAGTATGAAAATGATGTTGCGTAAAATAAAATATTGATCAATTTATTTGTTCACTGGAGCAAAGCAATCAAATCAAAAAATAATCCAATAAAGAAGACAAAGTTCGTCATTGAATCATTGAAGTTCAGCTTGAACTTCAATATTGCTCTGGACAATTTATCAAAGTCTTTGCTTGAATGAATTCATTCAGTTTTCAATGTATATAGAAAAACACATTCAGTGTGTGTATAGTTCGTATTATATATATTAAATCTTAAATTTTATTACATTTCATTCAATGCCATCGAGTCACGTTTTTGATAATAATTGACCCATGTGGAAAATTCATATAGAAATGAACTTACACTTTAGCTAGTAAAAATGTTTAGAAAAAAAAACGATAATATTAACGATAAGATAGTGCTAAAGTAGTAGAGAAAATTCTATATTATTTTTATCACTTTCTTGAATCCGTTCCCGAAGTATGTACTGAAGGTGTATCTTTCTTTAAAAAATTTTTCTTTGCTTAATTTTTTATAAGAAAAAGAAAATCCGTTGTAATTCTTGCTTCAGGAGCTAACAAGAAGTTGAAATTGAGTACCAGCCACGGGATCCTAGCCTCACATTCCCTTCAGACATGAGTTGAAATCCTCTCTTTAACTTCATAATGAGGTCCCCGTTTGATGAGATTATGATCTTCAATTTGCATGCTGGTAGATACAGAAACTGGTTATTCCCGACGATGAAAGGTACAGCGCAATCCAAATGCATTTCTGGCCATCACCCTAACCAAAAAGTCCTAATGAAAGGGCGAACCAGCTATCCGCCTTAATATACATCCTGGTTTACGTTTCGCGAAATAAATCGCATCTTTACACTATAACGGTAGTATTCAACCTCCTGGGCTGAATCTCATTAGTTTATTTATCAATTGAGCGATTAACGCCTTTCCTCTAGTCTTTTTTTTTAAAGGATTTGACAAATCCCTTTTTTTGTATTTGCTGTGTCAATTCAATACACATGATTTCTCCTACCTTCAAAAAGTTGCGCCGATATTCCATCGAAGACTTTATTCTTCTGGGAACCAATGTTGCTGCGCCTATTTCAAGAGATGACATTCACGCGTATCTTACATCTTGACTGTCCAAAATGTGGAATTCGAATGAATAATTTAACTATTACCTGAATGCTCAGAACGAATAATTTTAGTAGATCCGTAGTAGAGACTAAGCATGCAATTGGGCTTCATCTCTAATGGGTGTTTGGTATCATATAAATTTAATGATATACTATAAGAAAGGCTAAGAAAAGTCTTTGAATCAGACTAATAGTATTCTTTTTTTTCGTTTTCAGATGCCATTGCCCCAAATGAAGGCCGCCGAAGCAATCAATCATCTTGAGCACATGTGCAACCTGGACTTTGATTCTCCAGTTCCACATGTACGTCTTACCGGTATCATTTGTACTATCGGGCCAGCATCCCGCTCGCCCGAAATACTCGTGAAAATGATGGAGACGGGAATGAACATTGCCCGTTTGAATTTCTCACATGGATCTCACGAATATCATGAGGAGACCATCAAAAACATTCGCATTGCTGCCAAAATGTATTCTGAACAATTGGGTATTGAGTATCCATTGGCCATTGCCCTGGACACAAAAGGACCTGAAATCCGTACTGGTCTGTTAGAGGGTGGTGGTTCTGCTGAAGTTGAACTTAAGCGCGATGGAACCATTAAACTCACCACAAACAAAGATTACGCAGAGAAGGGAACAGCCAGCATTGTGTATGTTGATTATGATAACATTGTTAATGTTGTCAAGCCCGGAAACCGTGTGTTCGTTGATGATGGTCTTATTTCATTGATTGTTCAAGAGATCAACGGTGATACTCTGACCTGTAAGATTGAGAACGGTGGAATGTTGGGATCTCGTAAGGGTGTCAACTTGCCAGGCGTACCAGTCGATTTGCCAGCCGTTTCTGAAAAAGATAAGTCCGATTTGAGGTTTGGTGTTGAGCAAGATGTTGACATGATCTTCGCTTCGTTCATCCGAAATGGCGACGCTTTGAAACAAATCCGTGCCGTTTTGGGCGACAAAGGCAAACCAATTAAAATCATCTCGAAAATTGAAAATCAACAGGGTATGCACAATTTGAACGAGATCATTGAAGCATCCGATGGCATTATGGTTGCCCGTGGTGATTTGGGTATTGAAATTCCGCCAGAGAAAGTATTTTTGGCACAAAAGGCAATGATCGCAAGGTGCAATAAGGTAAACTGAAATTCCTTGATTCCGAACAAAGTTAATAAATACAAACTTTTGATTTCAGGCTGGCAAACCAGTTATTTGCGCCACTCAAATGTTAGAGTCCATGGTGAAGAAGCCACGTCCAACCCGTGCAGAAATTTCTGATGTTGCCAACGCTGTCTTGGATGGCGCCGACTGTGTTATGCTTTCAGGTGAAACTGCCAAGGGTGACTACCCACTTGAATGTGTGTTGACCATGGCTAAGACAAGCAAGGAAGCTGAAGCCGCTTTATGGCATAAGAATTTGTTTGCTGACCTCGTGTCATGCGCATCAAATCTCGATGCTGCGCATTCAGTTGCTATTGCTTCCGTTGAAGCAGCCTCTAAGAGTCAAGCCGCCGCTATTATTGTTATCACAACATCAGGACGATCGGCACATTTGATCTCAAAATACAAGCCACGTTGTCCAATTATTGCTGTTACAAGGTACCCTCAAACAGCCAGACAAGCACACTTGTTCCGTGGAATTTTGCCTTTAGTTTACCAAGGTGAGTGCGATGATTAAAAAAAACATTGTGTTTAAAAAATTTTTTATATATATAAAAGAAACAATTTTTCCTTACTACAATTTGTTTTATTAATGCATATGCGCATTTCGGGGGTTACTTACTCCCTTCTTCAGTGCTTTTGATTCTTGGGAATCAAAGAAGCACTGAAGAAGGGAGTAAGTAACCCCCGAAATGCGCATATGCATTAATAAAACAAATTGTAGTAAGGAAAAATTGTTTCTTTTATATATATAAAAAATTTTTTAAAAGCAACTACGAACAACGGAAATATTCAACATAAGATATACATTGTGTTTAGTTTTCAAGAACAAAGCGTTAAATTTATTGTTTTACGTTCCCATTAGAACCAGCACTTCCCGACTGGCTTAAGGATGTCGACGCACGTGTTCAATTCGGTCTAAGCTACGCTAAGAAGAGGCAATTTGTCAACAAGGGTGATCCAGTTGTAATTGTGACTGGCTGGAAGCAAGGCTCAGGATTCACAAACACCATGCGCATTGTGTATGTATTTTCAATGTTTTGAATCTCAGTAAAATTTCATTTCAATTTTCTCAGAACTTAAACTGCAAAAAGTCCAATGAATTTGTCCAATTGTCTTCTCTTTTTTTCAAGGAATGCTGAATAAAACGAGGACATCAATTCTCAGCGAATCGAAGCACAATCGTGTGAAACACTACTAGCAGGGATAAAACCATCTCATTGCAATTATATTTGAGAAAAAAACTACATAAAATCAACATGTTTACTCATTAAAGTTAACATTTCGTGCAACATTGAATATGTTTTATGAATCTTCAAGTTGTGCATCACATTCAACTAAATAATATTCAGTTTCAGCACAATGTACCGATTGGCTTCTATCGTTATCTTATACAGGAAAATTATATTAATTTTATTATAAATCAAGATGTTGATGATAAAAATTGTATTGTTGCAAGTATTTAAAAACTATCAATTGTAAAGACATTCAAGGAAAATTCATCGAATCAAATTAAAACACATAATACAAAGGATAGCAACTGGGTTGCATTAATCTTACTTAACGACTTTTATTTACCACTTCACAAGAACATTATTTGCATTGTCACACAAAAATATGACATTAATACCAGTAATTGTTGCTGTTGATAATGAAAAAATTTTACATTTGAATAAATATTTTCGTAGAATTGTCGTTTATCTGCGACGATTATAATTATAATACAAAGAAAATACTACATAAAAATATTATAAATATCAAATTGATTGCTTTAAAACAGTCATAGTTTGTATATTAATTTATTAAATTGCTACTATCATGCAAATAAATTATGGAGGAAACCAACCTACTAAGTTAGGCAAAAGGTTTCCGACCTGATGAAGAAAAAAGCTTTTGTTTTGGAAAATTTGTTGCTTTCTCGACATAATGTTGCTTGTGACGAAAAGATCCATTATAATGTTGGTCGTGTAAACCATAATTGATGAATGAAATTGTCTGACAATTTTTATCATAGGCAGGCGCAAAATTCTAGCTACATATGATAAACCTTATCGTTTCAAGTCAAATGAATCGATATCTGGTAGAACAATCGCAGTACACAAGCGGAAAACATATCACTGGCTCAATGGAATTTATTAAGACAGAGAAGTGTCAAAAAACTTTCACTGTGTCGAGCGTAACTAGACCTGCCGAAATCTTTCCATGGAACCCTGTTTTAATATGCTGGCAAACACTTGTTAGCTGTATTTCCGTCGAGTGCATTTGCTTAAATTCAAATCATTCTTTCACGGAAAAAGTTTTTGTTCTTATCAATTCCATTAAGGCGAGTGAATAGCAGCCCCAAAAATTCTCTTTATAGAAGAAAAACAACTTGAAAAACTCAGGCCCACCAGCGCACTTCAGGTGACAGGACCAGAGCATGTATTCAACTGGCATACCGGGAGTAACTGGGTTCCTTAGTCGTGGTTCGGAGCTGTCGAATCATATTTTGGCAGTCGATTTGGTGGGAATATTAAATGTTGCGACTGGTCTTGAAGGCCAGCGTAGACGAGGGGGTTGATTATTTTTTTCATTTCATCGTCTGCTTCGTGATAAGATTTTTCGGTACATAACCGATGGCTTTATATGCATCTGATGAGTTCCTTAAATGGCCTCAAAGGCACTATCAAGCATATTCAATGTGAATACCCATCAGCATGCAGTTCTTCATCACCACACACTCAGTTCAAGTTGACCCCGTTGAAATTTCCAGCTGTGTAAAAACTCTGTGACCAAAAGTGAAAACACTGCTCCAGTTACACGTATTCCTATATTTAAGCGGGATCCATTTGCAGTTGTACAGGTAGCCAACGTTA
Source organism: Stratiomys singularior (assembly GCA_954870665.1). Classification (NCBI taxonomy): domain Eukaryota; kingdom Metazoa; phylum Arthropoda; class Insecta; order Diptera; family Stratiomyidae; genus Stratiomys; species Stratiomys singularior. The sequence continues at coordinate 9,201,231 of OX940877.1, forward strand.
ATGAGAACAAACAACACAGACAATACATTCGTCGAGAAGTGTACCTGCGAATACTAAACTAATGTCTCTTCGAAATAATTCTAAAGGATACACAATAGAAAACATGATGACAAAAATCTGAATGTTGTTCTCACGTCTACACTTGTTCCCGACCAGGCAATGATGCTTCCGTAGGACTATTCGCGGTTGACTTAGACAACGTTTCCTATAAAAAACTAAGAACTATGGCATCTGCATGAACTAGCTCGCCAGGCTTTAGTTCCATGGCTTAATACCCCTGATTTGCTCATTTATGTTTGAAAAAAAAACAGTTCAAAAAGAATTTAATTGAAATGTTATAGGTTAGATGATTAAAGGAATAATTTAAAGTAACTTGTAATTAGTTCCTGAACTGTCTTCTGCAATCATCAGCAACTTCCTTTGCAGATAAGTCTTTGAGGGAATGATAGAAAGAGAAACATACCTGTGTGTCTCATTAAAGATGGTAAGCACGGTAGATCCTGTTGTAGTCTCCGCGTATTTGAAAGACGGTTCTTGCTTTACCTATACATTGAAAATTATTGATGCATTCAATTCGGTACACGAATTTTCGAATTGAACGAATGGAAACTGTTCTATGACGAATCAAATGAATGGAAGTTTTAAACAAATTATTATCTACAACGTGGTGTTAATTTTAAATATAATATTTAACAAAAAACCCAGTATATGAAAATTATTAATGAAACAATTAGATCCTTTAATAGTCTTGGAACAGTTTTGTTTGCACAATTTACAAAAACGAAAATAATATTGCTAGGGTGCGGGGTTTTGATTAAAATGCACAAAATGTAAAATAACACAAGATTACTGTATGAAAATTTCAAGTAAATCTAAGCGAATCTGACAAGGAAATGGCATTACACGAAAATGAGCAGATTGTTTTGTCCTTTTTGTGTAATCCCTCAATTGATGTCTTGGAAAAAACTTATGCAGGTTGACAGATGTTTATAGACTTATAGGCATAGCGTCACGACTCAAAAGCGCTAACATGTGCTTTGCAAGATAGAGAGCTTAGAAATTAAATGACGTATTCGTAGATGAGTCGAGGGATCACGATAGCTAGCATTCTGAGTCATAAAGAATAATTTCTCCGATGAGAACAAAATTTAAGAGAATATTAATGAGTATTTCTCTTGATCTAAAATCTCCTGCAGAGAAAAAAATAGAAAACGTTGCTGGGAAACGAATACTGCTTGCACGGAAAATTTGTTCGACGTGTTGTTACTTTTTAGTGATTGCAATTTGTTGATAACGTTCGTGATTACGCCCTATTTATAACCTATTCACATTAAATTGCAGTTAGACTTAAGTTTTGAGATAGACGTTGTGTGAATGAAAAACAACAGTTGTGTTGTTCTTCCACTCAATTTTGCTACTTTTGTAATGCCGAAGAAAATTATTAGAAAAGATCGACAGAACGCCTGTTCAAAATTGGGAATAGGAATTAGGAATATCATTTTTTCACTGATTCCAGTATCATGCCCTTTAGAACCTCGTCTAAAATATAGAAAGATCGTGGGTTGTGCACGCGACACGGAACTTAATGCAGGATATTCCTGATATAGCCTTATCTCTCTTGTGGTAGCGATCACGCCAGTATCTAGTTAGTTGATAAAATGAACAGCATGGAAAAGGAAGGCGCAGAAAATAATGACTATTTAGATATGCATGTGACACTCGATGAAATTATAACACAGATATATGATGAAACCATGGGTAAATGGCAGTCGATAATACATGAGAATACATATAACTTCACAGCTTGTGTTTGAAAGTGAGCATATTACATCTAAAGAGATAATAAAGCTTGGTAAATGTACCAATAAGATTATTTACAGATGGCTACCTAATAGAGGTTACAACAATCTGAGCCTCTTCCAGACCAAGAAGGCTACTTTCAACAAATGCAAGTTCTGCAGTATCAGGGACACCATATTTCAATCTATTAAAAAAAATAGCAAAGATAACTACGTTTTTTCCTTCATGAATAAAGTAGTGCAAAAAACTTACTCCTAAATAACAACGGTAAAATTTTGGAAGATTTTTGTTCCTATCATGAGTTAACGAAGATTGTTATTTAGTTTTTTTTACCACACGCAACAGTTGATTGAATTCAACTCGATACAAACTGACAGTGACAGCATTGGAAGGATTAAGGCCGAAATATTAAGTAATTAGTAATTAAGGCGTTTGAATTTCAAATTTCATTTAAGCGCCATATTGCATTTGACAAACGTCACGCACATCGTTGCGAGGAATTTTCGTTTTTCCGAATATTTCCCGCCTCGCATCGACGCATCGCAATCATTGTACGATGTCGCATACAAATGCATGTTACGAAAACGGCTGGACATTTGCTGCGAGACTCTCGTCGCGCTCTCGTATCGCAGTCTCGCAACTTTTGTTTTTCGGCCTTTACATAGGCCGGTGCCAATGGGAAAGAGACAATTTCCTTGGTCCCAGGACAAAAAACTATTTCGAATTTTTGCAAGCTATTAAGTTGCCTAGAGAAATGAAATTTTATTTAACAAGTAGCATTCAACAATTCACTTAGTTAATAATAAATCTTTATAACTTACTTCAACTGTCAAAGTTACAAACAGTTTCCGACCCCTTGCGTGTTAGATTTAAACTGAAAAGTCCCATAAGACCTGTGAATAATTCGCCAAACATTATTCTACTCGAAGCATCCTTAACTGCTTCTGTTTGCGTTTGGTCGTTTCAGCGTTTTAAAATTGTAAGCAACCAATACATTCTAGTAAAAGGATATTGGTTTTAAAATCTGGTCAAATACAAACGATAGTTGATCTGAGATGAAACAAGCATAAAGGAATCTATATTTTATATTAAATATATTTGATGCACTGATCATGATTATCCTGCAAAACATGTTCTTAAGCTAAGATAATGTTTACTCTTATTTTTCAGTAGTTTTTATATTATTTGGTCGATTTATTCTCCTGTCAATTCAGAAAACCTTCTCTATTGAGAATATACATCGATCCCCTAATTTAGAATTCTTTTAATTAAAAAAATTTCATTGCTGAATTTCCTTAAAATCGTTCTTATAATAATATACTATTGTTAATATTCTGTTCTGAACTAGAATATTTATTTATTATTCGACCTTAAGAATTTTACTACATTCTAGCCTGAACGTGCCCAGCGTCAGGATGGCCGAGTGGTCTAAGGCGCTGCGTTCAGGTCGCAGTCCACTCTGTGGGCGTGGGTTCGAATCCCACTTCTGACATCTGCTTTTGCATGTCACAAAGTAATTCTCGAACGTCAGAATTTCATTTTATCCAGTGATGAATCTGACATTCAAATTGAGTTCACACGCAAATTAACACGTTTCCGAACATGAAGACTTTAGCATTCAAGTTTTTGTTCATTTAATTTTTATTCTATCTTAAGTTTCTGATATTTACCGTTGCTTTCTGCAATATAACATTTCGTTACCAGCTTCAGTTCGACATTTGAGATCAAAGAGGAAACATCTGTTTTGAGATTTTCGTTTAAATTTTCTTGAAGAAAAATGAATCATTTCTCTCATGTTCGCCTCCCATGAGAGGCGAACGCGAATTTTGAGATTATTTAGTGATTCTGATTAAGATCAAGATATAGGTAAATGTAAAACGGGAATAATTGGAAATTAAATTAGTAAATGTAATGAAGACCTTTGTTATAAGATATTGACAGTTCAGCGATGACTCAAGAGAGAGTACTCCAAACATATTTTTGTCAAACAATATTGCTTTATCAACATCATCTTCTGATTCAGAGAATTCTAACAACATAAATATTTCACAGGGGATAGATAAGACAACTACTTTGTGGAATGAAGATACTGGACAAATACAAGACTTTCATTTTGATTGGTCTTCAATGGATGTAGCAAATGATGTGAAAAACTGTAAAACGCCGATAGAGATTTTCGATAAAATTTGGTCTACAGAAATAACGGAATAAATAAATGAATATGCGAAAAAATTGCTATCACTATCACGTCCGCATACGAGAAATAGCCGAATACAGAGTTTCAAAGAAATAAGCTTTCAAGAAATAAAGAGATTATTTACCCTTTACTTGTTGCAGTCTCAAATAAAGACACTTACAATATATTTAAACTGGTCTAACAAGCCGTTATATTATCATCCAATTGGAATTTTTGTTGGTTATACAATTCATGATACCAACATAATTTACATCGATTTCAGAAATAATCTTGCCAACAAACTACTGAATCGTGAGTGGAAAACAGAAATACCTGCGATTCCGAATAGCATCACTGCAAATGCACAACATTTTCCTAAAAAATTAGAAAAACACGAGGGCAGTCCGATTAGCCTACAAATAAAAGACTTAGCCTACAAATGAAAAACAAAAATTTTGGAACAAATGCAATTTATTTTTCAATATAATCGTCTTTTAGTTCGATACACGTGACCCAGCGTGACTCGCCGGAAAAAAATTTCTCTCGAGCTCTGCAAAGTAGGCCTCCGTGACGGCGAGTACTTCCGCATTCGAGTGAAATTTCTTCTAGAGAACTAAAAAGAAGTCGCACGGGGCCAAATCTGGAGATGACGGTGGATGGGGCAGCAGTTCGTTGTCGAATTTAATCAGTTTAGCCGTGGTGGATGCGGAAGTGTGAGCCGGTGCATTCCCGTGATGGAAGAGCACTTTTTTCTTCGCCAAATGTGGCTGCTTTTTTAATTCGGCGTCAATTCGGCCCAATAATTCGACATAGTACTACCCTGTGACCGTTTTGCCCTTCTCAACGTAGATAATGTATAACACACCAAGTCCAGAAAACGGATTGCCATCACCTTTCCGGCCGATGGGACATTCTTCACCTTCTTCGGAGCAGGTTCACCGAGTGAAGTCCACTGCTTCGACAGTTCTCTGGTGTGTACCAATGGATCCTTGCTTCGTCGAAGATCACGTAAAGACGCAAAAACTCCTTTGGATTTCGCTTAAGTAACGCCAAATACTGCTCTGAAGTTCTCACACGGTTGCTCTTGTTATTCGGAGTGAGCCCGCGTTTGCTCACTCCGGATATCGGATAAGACCTATCTTGCCGACAGCTTCCTCATACCCAAAATTTAATGTAGGATATGCGCCACGCGGTCTTTTGAGATACCAACTTTCTCAGCTATCTTGCGCACCTTGAATCGGCGGTCTGCTAAAACGAGATCGTGGATTTTCGTCACATTATCCTCCGTGGTTGCTGTTTTTGCGGCATCTGTGCGTGGCTAATCATAAAACGACGTGCGACCGCGCTAAAATTCGTTGAACCAATTTTTGACGGTCGCCATCGAAAGAGAAGCGTTCCCATTCACTGCATCTCTTTGATTTTACTGCGCGCTTTCCCTTCCAAAAACAAAAATCGAATCACCAACTGGTATTGCTCCTTTTCCATGTTTTTTAAATCAACAGACACGTTTGCTTTCACACGCTCTAAAAAGAGAACTACAAGTCCTATCTGGCTGAGATCTCGTCAGTAGCCGTCTACAGGACAGTACTACACTATAGTGTATTTCTCTTGCGATATTCCCCACCAACGGGCAGTTCGGCTAAGTGCTTAGCAGACCGCCCTCATAAATTTACATGTCGTGTATGCTCCGTCAATAAAGAGCGCACAGCTACTATGTCTGTCTGTGAAATATCTAAAACAGCTACGGTACTACCAACTGGGCTTTGTATAGAGAAATGATCTACAATGTATCATACAAATAAAAACCGTGTGTTTGCCTTAAAAAAAAAAACAATTTTCATTTTCCTTTTCCTTTCCAATTTTATTCCATTTCCTTTAACTACCATGTGTCCAGTGACGACGGGACTGTCAAAGGAATGATCTATCTATAGCTTAGTGTCACAAATGTGTGTCAGTTTGCAAAATTGCTAATCTCACTTAGAACGTTTTAGATACATCCCACAAAGATAAATAACAATTGGTATCATATTTAAATAATAAAGCGTCTGAACTATAATGGCAGTTTTTCTCCTGAAGCTCTGGTAGCGAAAGGATTAAACGAAGCTACTACATCTCAAAAAAAAAAGTTGCGTTGGTTTTAGGCTGGCTACGTAGGTCACTCTGTGGGGTGCTTTTTTGAGTTATGTTGTTATTTAGATATTTCTTTCTGGAAAGAAGACCTTTAGGTAGTTTTTGTTCAAGAGTGTCATTCATGTCCGTGCAAATTCACACTTATAGTTAGGCCGCGTTGGTTTTCAAGGACACGAGGGCATAGTATGACAACTACAGATATTCCACATCACATTGTATCTTTAGGTTTATATACAAGCTCTAGATAAATTTCTCTTGGTGCACACTAGGAACATTACTTTTTTTTGCTTATTCAGATGTCTTCCAATAAAGAAGTGAACTTTGTCGTTAGATAATGTCTCGTTTGAATGGTTGTACAGTATGTGAACATCATATTCAGGGAAGAGTTTCTTAAGGCAATGTCAGAATCGTGTAAGCCTTGAAGATTTCAATTTCATATTGATCGAAATTGGTCTAATTTACTCTGCAGCTGCGAAATGTATTGTCCTCGATTGAATGAGGGATCACGAATGAATCACGCTATTGACTAATACGCTATTGGATTATTGAATCGACAGCCTAATTCAGACCACCACGAACCACACACACAAAAGTTCTTTTTGATCAGTTTGTTCCTTGAGATTAAATATCATAGACAAGGCAATAAACAGCCTTTCGGTCCTGTTTTTCGCTAAATCCACTGAATAAATTTATGTAAATTCAGTGGCAAAAATTTCGTAACCAGAACAATCAAATGTTAATTTCATATGTTTATTACAAAACACTGGAAAGAGGAAAGTTGACCTTCTTGAATAATTCTTTATTCTTTTCGTTTTTAATGACATAGAGAAGCTAAATATGTGCCCGCAGTAGTAATTGTTTTGCCATATGACTGGATGCAAGGAACCAAACTTAACAGGATTGTCCACTCTTCATGAAGTATATTACCCGAAGGAAAGGATCCGACTCTTTTAAATGAAATGATATGAACACCAATACTTAAAAGTAAACTTAATAAACATACAATACTTAATAAAGAAAATTTGCAGTTTACAAATATGAATCGTCATAGTGGATTCAACACTCACTCATTTCTTCATTTCTCTCATTTTCAGCGCGCTGAATGATAAATGTACGTGGCATGCTTGAGGATAATTAAAATAGTAAATTACCACTTTTTGTAACATTTTGGTTTGTTAGTTATTTAAAGTTTTGCAAAATTAATCGGATAATATTATGGAACCAAATCATTTTGAGTAGAAATGTTAACTTGCTCATACCTACAAAGGAGTATTGAACGTAACGTAGTGTGCTAACGGAACTCTAAACTTCTTGACAGCTCTTAAACCGATCACGGACGAATATTAGCTTGATAAAAAATATTATAAGCCGGAGTGTAAATTTACGATCCATGTATTGAAAAGCTAATATTTTAGGGTTTTCATGCTTTTAATAGTTAGAAAACAAGTGTTTAAGCACACAGCAAATTATAACAGCACATAATGAACAGCAATTATATGCGTGCTAGCATTTGATGTAAAATTAACGCATTTGTCAGCTTTTTGTCATGATTTATGAATGGATGAATTTTCAATGTCTTTGTCAATTAAAATGAAGTTGAAGCATTAAATTATATTTTTGAACTGACTCTATATGTAAGTTCCCCTCTGATTTCTTCTAATCATCTAAATCTTGATCAATGTTCTGACTTCATGTTCTTTATTCTGTTTTCAATTAAAAAAAATCAAAGAAAATGTCTCACAAAAAATTAAATGGAAACACTTATCATGGAAACACTATCTTTGAAAAAAAAATCGAAAAAATATGCACTGTTACTTTGACCCCGACGTGATTTGAACACGCAACCTTCTGATCTGGAGTCAGACGCGCTACCGTTGCGCCACGGAGTCATATACTTCGTACAAATACACATGCTTGTATCAAGTTTGAAAAGCCTTGAATTTCATTCATTTTTCACGATTTACCGTTAACCGTTTAGAAAAGGCGTCATTTAACTTATTTCATCAGTTAACCTCTTTCTTAATCCTGTTACGCGCTGGAAACTGACTCGGAGGTCGGTTAGAATTTTGCTTGAAGTTTTTAATTACGAATTTCAATGCTATGTTGTCCGGCGACACAATTGTGTCGCACGTAAAGTATCGCTCAGCGACACAACTGTGTCGTTCGTAAATTATTGCTCAACGGCAAAAGTATCGGCAAGCGAACTTATCTTAATAAGAGCTATCCGTGGCAAACGAAGAAATTTTCACGAGATTCGTGGACGGGAAAGCGATAACAACAGCCTTCAAATGAGTTTAAATCTGTATATCAAAGCAGAATAAATACCCTCAGTGAATTATTAGTTCGTTGTATATCCTTGACTTACAATTTACTGGAAACAACCAATCGAATAGAACTAACAGTATGTTGATATTTCACCACAGTACACCATATAGTGGAATGCAATCTGTCACAATGATTTTCCGCTGTGATGAAGTGGTGAAGTTAACAGTGCTTCCATTTGAAATCGTTTGTTCAACATGCCGACGAGGAGGGCTATTTAAATTCGATGGAAACAAGAATTTATTAATATATTTCGAGAAAACATTTCCGAGTTTTTTTAAAATGTATCAGGATCGGTTAATAAGTTCTTAAGAAATGGCCAAGGGAGATCGAACGATAATTAGCGTAAATCTATTACGGAAAATAAAAAATTTAACACGCAAAATTAAAAGGAATGTGGTGTTATGGTCCGAGGATTGTTTTCAAAATAAAGGTAAACATTTTATGGCAAACAGTCTCAACCCTTGGAAAAATGGCTCTAACATGGAAAACTAATACCTGAGAAAAGGCGAATGTTGAATTTCGGCTACAATCGATGGGCTTTCAACAACAAAAATGTGATTCACTAAACCAAGTTAGGGCCCCATTCAGGAACTCCAACGGTTTGGGCAAAGCAATCAAGATGATTTGTGACACATGTCGTCTTCGAGACCTCGTTTGTTTTGGGTTTACTATTGGTTTAGTTCTAATTTTAGAATGGTGGACATAAACGCATGATTGAGAATAAATTCAGAAATGTGTGGCAATTATTTCGCAATATATTACCGTCAAAGCATATACACCATCAAAAGCTGAATTTGTTTTTCCTTTGTTAAACTTCTGTTTTCAAATTCAAAATTTTCTATTCAATTTTTTTTTCGAATTTTCTAAAATTCTACGTCCTGTATATTGATCCTAGAATCATTTTCGCAAACACATATAGACTGAGTTTTTGTTTTTATAATTTGATATATTCAGCATAAGTTCCTGCAACAGTTAACTCCCTTGTACTCACAGTTACACTGGTATAAATATATACGTATGCCTTGTAAATGTCAAATGAATAAGGGGCAATTTCTAAAAATACGCCGACCCTTCAATAAAAATTTGTTTCAACAGCAACCATTGATACCTAAATTTATTTGCTAAACTACTATTCGTCTTCATCTTCGCGACTTCCGACTGGATCAGTTGTTGGGACACCTTCCTTGTCATCACAGTTTGTTTGGCGGAATAATGTCAATTCCACTTCTTTTCGAGCACCAAGCACTTTTCGCGATTTTCGCATGAATCCATTATCTGGAATTTCATATCTCGTATTGGAGACAGCTGTCGTTGCAGCAATACTGCTTGTATCTGTATTCATTGAAACTTGATTCAATTCAGCTGGTCCGTTCCGCTTAATTGGTTTACCATTTTCACCTATTTTAATTTCAAAAGGGATTTCACTGCTTTCATCGAGACCCTTAACGAACTCCTTTTTCGCTTCTGGTTCGCTTAAATTGTGATTTCTTTTTGAATTATTCGTGTTGGGTTGATCAGTGGGCTTTGATATATCGCTCCGAGGATTAGAAGCTGTTGGACTCTTCACATTATTTCCTTCGTTTGCTTCCAGCGCGGGATCAACTCGTTCTTGAAGTGGATCGGGAACGGAGAAGCGAACATCTAGGAACGAGCAAAGTTCTTCGAGTCCATCCAATGTTTGATTTAATTCATCCGGTGAACTGTGCGGAATATGTCGTCGTAAAATAGCTAAATACTTTTTCAATTGTAATCGACTAACGAAGAGGATTTTTTGTGCCTGCTGCAGTTCAATACGAAGTACCTCGGGACTCTGAAAATAATAATTTGGTTATACTGACGCCATAACGCCTGGTGCGATGCGCTACTCACATTTTCTCTGTAACCGTCCATTATATGGAGATCATTCTCCTGTATTTCATTGTTAGTAATAAGCCGATCGATATTATTATTCGTGGAATACTGTAGATCACGAAGCTTAGCTTGAAGTTGAATGCTACCTTCCGTCGGAGCCGATGATGATAGAATACTACCTGAAGTTAACGATGACGATCGGCTGCGTGGCGGAGTGCGAGGTGCCTGATTTAATACTTTTGGCGACGCTTTCGATGCTGTCGACTTTCTAGGAAGTGTTGCAGATGCTTGGCCCTTGCTATTGGATTGTGTAGTTGATTTACTATTGGGCTTTGACGTGACGTAAACAAAGGCACCAGGAGGTAGTTCATACTTCTGTAATAATTAAATACAAACAATCAAGGATACTAGTATCAAATGTTTAGATTCATTCTGAAATATTATTGTATTTTAAGTCTAGCTTGTAATATGTCGTCAGGCTTTCGCGCTCGATACAATGCTGTTCCGGACATGAACGAATGTAACTATGACGATATATAGAGCTAGTGTAAAGATATAAATGATTTTGTCACAAGCGTAAAACGTTATTTTGAGTTATCAGCTAACGTCAATTGAATAATAATGAATTTATTATTATTAAATAGGAACCCAGTAGGAACCACATCGAAACGCTCCATAGGCATTACGAAAATTACCCTATTTTATCGCTGGATAATACTTCGCGTTCCTTACCGAGCTGAGAAAGCATTACACATATTGAAGCCAGCGTTGAGTTAAGTTTCTTCAAAATTCAACGTGTCCCCAGAATTGGGTCACCAATTCTTGGGGCCCATTAAAGTTTCAGTCATGTACACATTAAACTTTGAGATCTCTTCATTGTTGTACATAAAAAATGGTACTGGCACTGGGGCCTGACTCAACGTAAGACTCAAACGACTCAATCTAAGCTAAAAGGTAGAGTCCCGTGCCAAATTTCTTTTGAAGAATTTGGTACGAAATGAAAATGACGGACTTTAGTCGCAAATTTCACCGCACTTCGCATAATAACTCAGCATTGAAGGCGAATGCTTCGTTTTTAGTCAGCATTATTGCTTTTTTGCCTCATTTTTCTTATCATTGAAGGCATATGCTTCGAAATCATTATTGCAGGAATGCAGTATACCTCTGGAAGCTGCAGCTAACAGGAAAGAAAGAGAAACTAGCGTGAATCTTTGAATATATTGTGTAGAGAAAAAAAGAAAATGGTTAAGCTTGGGAAAATGCAGAAACTGTGTAGCTGTGCAAAAGGAAGGAGGATACTTCCTGAAATGCAATAGTCTCGTCTTTAAATATTTGCAGGGCAAGGCGAACTTTTCCGCATCACTCTGACAAAACGGTGACCAAATAGCTCTTAAGGAAGAACACGAATAGAACATCTGCTGGATCATGCAAAACGATTGGCCATTCAATTGGATGACGAATTGCTGGGGTTTTATCACAAAAAAAGGAAAGGAACATAAAGCGTGCACGGAACTACGGTTCGCTTAGTAGTTTTTGTGGGGCGACCGTCAAGACTAAAATGAGACTAAACGAAGACAAGCGGATAGCTGAGGACTAATGGGAAACTAGAATTTACAGCTCAACTGTCGACAATCTATTCTATTTTTGGAAATTTAAATGAACCCTTTGCACTCTAGTGGTGCCGATTTCAAGTATGAACTCGAGCAGCGCCCGAGTGATTTGTGTTAAGTCAAGCGACGCTGCTTTTGTAACTCGATCTCTTTATTTACGAGGTGCGAACGAAATTCTTTTCTCTGAATTACTTTCGCAGACTAGGATCGGCTGCCATTGTAGCCAAATCTTAGCTCAGTTCAGTCTCGAGTTGTTATTTTACGCAAGCGAAAAAGGCTTCGAGTGCAAAGGGTTAATAAATTAAACTAAAGCCTTCTTAAATGCAGCCAAACTTCCAAAGTATTCTGGCTTGATTTGAAATCATGTGAAATTGTTTGAAAGATACGAATTTTACTTCAAGTTTATACAACGGCCTAACTTATTGTGGTACAACTGCTATATAATACGATGAATGCATTACGGACGACAATACAAATGAATGCAATTTTTAAATGCTGTTAACAATCTATATGAAATTTATTATTTATGTGATACGTAACACAGAGGAGCATGAATTTGAAATTTCTGATCAATGAATTTTAAACAACGTACAGAATAAAGTTACCCACAAACCTCTACACATTATTAGCCTGATGAAATCACATTATTTCCGGTTACAATTTAGTTTCGTCGTTCATTGTCTGGCTATCAATATTAAATTTCACATAATACATATAAGCGTTTAAGCAAATAGTAAACAAATAATAATTTTAACATACAAATACTCACTTGTGGTATTTTCATATGTAGAGCATGTCGCAATATCAATGAAATGTCAACATTGTTCGGATAACGCATCAAATGTGTTAAACATGTAGTATAATCGCTCAGCAAAACTATAAGTGTAAATATAATAACAATAAACATTTGACTTTCAACAAAAATTATTGTTTGCATGTTGAAATTTCCTCTAATCGCTTTATTGTTTATTTATTGCGTTTACTTACTCTTATCACGTATTCTAATCAGCATTGCAACTAAAATATAGTCGGGCAAGTCGAATGTATCGCTATCAGCAAATATCGCATCCCATAGCATGAGTAAGTCTTGTAATTGGAATTCACGGCCAAACAAAAGACGCAACCATCGACTGATTGCATGAAATAGTAAACAAAGCAATGACTTTAGTTAATGATAAATACATTGAACTGAATCCATTTAAAGTTTAATAAATAGCGCTAAATATTTAAGATTGTTTTTTTTTAATTCGCATTGTATTTTATATTTGTTATTATTGATAAGGTCGTTTGCGCACAAGGAAGAGAGTACTCAAACGTTTTTATCTCTAGGCCAGGGCGCCAAGCGTGTTTTCGGGAGGAAACCAAAGGCATGGCTCCAAGTAATCTGAAAAGCACTTCCAGTCTGGGCTGAGGATGGAGGAGTGCATGTGTGTGAGACGACTACCCAGTTGCAAGTGTTCAGTACCCTTAGATGACCTCCTGGTTTTCTTGCACATTGTCTAAATAACAACCTCCTGGTGGTTGTATGCATCCTCCAAGCACCTCCTCCAAGCATTCGAAAACACCAGAATGTGTCTATAGTGACCTGGTCTTGATATAATCGTTTTTCAATCTTGTATTGCAGGAGCCTCTCTCATGCCGCAAATAGCATTCACCCCCCATCCTCCACCACCAAAAAACACAAAAATTTCATGACTTTAATTTATTTGTTGACTTCTTTACTATCTGTAAACTATTTTCTATAGTTTAAATACTTACATTCCAAATATATGTAGCGGAATATCCAATTTCAATAAATGATTATGCAAATGCAAATCAGTTTTTGCTAAAATTTTATCACGAATAAAATTAAGTTGACCGATCACTTCATTTTCAGGTAGGACAGGCGTATCAGGTGACTATTAACAGAGAAAGGATAAATTTTAATTACAAAATCAAAGATACCACACATACCGGCAAATCAGTCTGTTTAGGAAAATATCCTTGCGAGTTTGGAACCATATTAACAATGCGATAGTAGGACTCAATTTTTGACATTACACGTGAGAATATGTAGCTGAAATCGATTCATATTATATTTGTCGTTGAATTGAAACATTTGAAGAGCAAAAATGTATTTTACTTACAAACAATCCGATTCCAAATACTGTGGATCAAGTACAACTGCCAAAGTCGGACTAGAAAAGTGCAAATAAATAATAAACAGTATGAAAATTATTTGTCAGACAAATTTACTCGATATCCTTTGTAACTTCTTGAACATGCTGCAATGCCTGATGATCGCTATGCATGACAAATAAAATTGGGGCAAGAATTTCGTGCATTCCTTGGCGATAGCACATGTAAGGATGTTCGCGGGCATAATTGAAGAGAATGTTAGTCTTGAAAATAATCGTATTAAATTCAAAATATTTTAAGGACAGATCTCAAACACTACCATTGTATCCCTAATGATTGGCTTACGAAAAAACTCTACACCAGGAAATGTTCGCACCACGTCCTGTTTGATAACAGCCATAAGTTCTTGGTCACCGAAGTATTGATTCCATAGGCTCTGGCGGTTGAAAGTATCGGATTATGTTTAGTTTATTAAGATATTGTTTAGAGTGAATGAAGGAAATAATGTTATTGGGGTTTGTTATTGCGTGTACACAGATTTAATTCAAATTTTGATAGATGATTTTCGAGTCAATTCAAAGAGGCATCGCAGCTTAGTAGGAGAATTTACAAGTTCGTTTTTTTTGGGAAAAATAAATCATAGACATAGCGGAGGCGTTGATTAAAGGTTGAACTCAACATGTCAGGGAAAACTAGGGTCAGATCGGACGTAAATTTTTAATGTCAGATACAAAAATTTATCGCTATCCTGGGGAATGTAATTTCCTCCTTGTGAGTGCATGATATATTTTAATTGTTAGGAGAACATTAATCGAGTAATTTTAGGACGGATTAAAGGATTTAAAGGATGCGCGAATTTGTCTTACCTTAAAAAAAGGATTAGAGCATTTGAATTGAAGTTGGAGAGAGACTTTGCACTTTTGTTTTTGTTATTATTGGTGACTCGAGTTTTTAGTAGTCGTTTTCATTGAAAATAAACGTGCGAGTTTAAGTCACACTTGTCTAAGATATTCTATTTAAACTCTTTATTTATTAAGGATGTCCCACCAAGATGCCCATAATTTGATTTTGAAATGAAACGAGCCATTGCTTGGATGTCTACTAAACTATTTTCTGGATCATAATTTAAATAAAAATTGGGAGTCGCCGAGTTTGAGGGGTCCATGAAGGAACGAATCAAATACAATGTCAGCGATACAAAGTCGACAATACGGACCATTATGATATCCACTTAAAGTAAAATTTATAAGAAAGAATCTTCCAGTTGTTTTCTTCGCCCAACGAATCATCAATCAATTGCAGGTTACGAGAAAAACCTTAAATGGATGATTGGGATGGATTGCGATTGCCAGGAGAAAGGAGGGCTGTAACTGAGCGGAGCGATATTTAGTCAAGCATTACGATCCCGACAAGGTGTCCGACAGTCCGTGATTCGGTCAGTAATCAATCAATACACGATGGATAGCCCGCGACACAAGTAAATTTCATGGAAGTGATACTTAGTCGAAATGTAACGTGCAAAAGTGTGTGGAAAGTAGACGGTAAACAGTTAGTGTGTGTGAAAACGAATACTAGTGGACAGTTGATTATAGAAAAAGTAAAAGGATTTGGACAGTGGCATTTGAACAGCGTAAATTTCTCTGTTGAACTAATAGCTTTAGTAATTAATTTTAACAACCTTAAATTAGACTTACAGAGTTTGTTAGTTTTACTAGAGTTAGAGTTACACTAAAAAACGACGTCACTAAAACACGAAGAACGTGCATGAAGTACGCGTTATAGTATCGCGCAGCATCAAACCATACAAATTAGCTGGACAAAGTCAGGAAGAGTTTTCATACTAGAGCTAGACTGCAGAGGCATAAACTCTAGCCATATCAGCTTAACCTTTATCATGATGCAAACCTTCGGGCGCCTAGTAAATGGATTCATAATGCGCACCGCGAACATTAAGAAGCAACTAGCACGCATTGCTTCTAGGACGCACAACGAAAACAGTGGTAGACGAAGTGGTAGGCGAAATGAAGATAAAGAGAGCTGTGGCCGAAAAGAATACAACCTAGTAGTTTTCATCGACATTGAAGGAGTTTGTAATAACTCTAAAACAGGAAGTAAAGTAGCATCCATTCGACTCATATTTAACCAAGTGGATGGACAAACTTCTCACTTAAAAGAAATCATGGCCGGAAAAAGTATAACGGGTGAAATACAAGGGAACACCACAGGGTTGTATTCTATCATCTTTATCGAATAGTTGAAATTTAAACCAAATGGGGTTCAGAGCGATTGCCTATTTAAAAAAACATTGTCACGAATAAAGGAATTAAAGTCCTAGTTACTATAATTAATCAGGCCTTTATTATGGCTTTCCAAAAATAAATATTATGGTCTATCATTAGGAAAAATATGCAAAGGTTTCGGCTAGAGTAAGTTACTCCCTTTCCTAGTCAACAATGTTTTCTGTATTGTTTTTCTTGAAGGGTGTTCTAGAGGTATAGATCTTTGAGTTGGCAACACTTGATGATGCTACGTATGTTGTGACAGCTGTCATGCGTTTTTTTAGTTAGTTTGGTTTGACATTTATCATAAACAGGTTGACATCTGAGCAATCTCTGCAAGTTGTGCTGATTTATTTCGCAATAAACAATACTGTTCGAGAACTAATTGCGCACTCCATCAATTTCATAGCCGACATATTCGTCCATCAGTTCAATTGTCCATCGTTCAAACATGGATTGTTTCCGCAACACGCTGAGCCTCACTGATAATATCAAACCATCTAGACGTGGTTTAGTGCGTAATGATGATAGCTAGGAGCTGTAGAGGATAGTATCCATGAAGACCCAAATAAGTCCATTCTACATTGTACTCAATAATAAAAATTCTGCGTATCTACATTATGGGAGATTTTGCGTGAGGAGTTTGGTTTGCGGCAATATAAAATCCAAATCGTGCAGGAATTGAAGCCAAACGACCACCAGACACGCCGTAGATTCGGTTTATGGGCCCAAGAAAAAATTGCTGTAGATCTCGAATTCCATAAAAGTATTTGTTTCGTGATGAGGCTCATTTCTGGTGGAATCGCTACGTTAATAAACAAAACTATCGCGTGTAAAGTTATGGGCAATCACAAGCGGTTGTCCATATACCGATACTTCCGAAGAAGGTCACTGTGTTCTGTGCTTTATGGGCCGTTAGGATGGTTGGTCCATATGTCTTGAAAAATGCTGCTGTTAATAACATTGCAGTCTATGGACACCGCTAGAGAGCCATGATTAATGATTTCCATGTTGCAGAAGTGACTCGCCGTAATGCAGGGGACTTCTTGTTTCAACAGGATAGCGGGACATGCCTTACAGTTCATGCTACTATTGACTTATTGAGAGAAGCATTTGATGAGCATATAATTTGTCATTTTTGACCTGTGAACTGTCCTGCATAATCGTGTGATTTATTACCGCTTAACTATTTGTTGTGCGGATGCGTCAAAACACTCGTCTAGGTCGACAAGTCTTAAAGAAACGATCTGCACAAGTCGAGTACGCTTCCACTTTGAAAAGCATTCTTCACGATACGATCTATGAAGCTACTGTTAACCACCGAGCATATGAGGCAACAGCATTCAGGAAACTGCTGAAGAGTTGGCGGGACACCAAGGGCGTAAATTAGTCTAATGATGAGTGCAGGGGGATGATAGAAAAAAAATTAGATTAGTAAGTTTTGGAATCAAACACGCGCCTTGGTCATAAATGCGAAACTTTAGGTCCAATGCTACAAAAAAAGTCTGCAGACAAAGATCAAGCAAATTAAATAACAAAATTTTCAAATTTTGATTGATAAAAATCAACAAGCAAAGTAAAATATTTCCAGTCGATTTCAAGGCATGGAACCCAATAACTTAACATCTACATTAGCCGCCGACTCTCCATCGCCTGCATGATTACTCGCCCAGTGTAGTTGCATACGTTTAGTCTAATTGTGATTTAATCTATCGAAATTTTTTTCAAAGCCACAAAAACCCTCACACAGCCGACGCAAATGTGTGATTTTCGAATGCCAGCGTGGTGTATGAAAGCTGTAGCACAGTAAATTCATTGGAGTTATCAATAAAAGCAATTAAACTTGATAAAGATGAATAAAATCGTTTTGACCTATTTTTTTTTTTCAAACTATTCGATGGCTTATCGTCAAAAGCATTTTGCAGCACAAACGACAATTTCCCACCATTCCTTACATACTAGCTCTGAATACCTGTTGTGACTGTGAGAGAGGATCGTCATTTTTGTCCTCCGCATTATGAGGGTTCCTGGCGAATTCTTCTTTCAGTTTCGTGTATCTAACAACGAAAAGTCTCATTAGTGAAGGCAACATAAATTTGTTCCTGTCATTGTTACCCAGTTCGTTGCTTTGCACGTTGTTTGACCCAATTGTTGGGACCATCGTTTAGCACCCGCAGCAACAAGGACCAGCACACACTCCGGAACTTTGAAACTTTCAGATCTCCCTCAAACGCCAATTGTCGCAATTTCTCCAAATTGTTGGCAATAAATTCAGTCTTGAGTTGATTCCACTCAGCTCTAAAGGAGTCCACAACAAACGATTCAGCATGAGAAAGTGAGTGAACAATTCAGATCTTATCAAGATTGGTTGACAATAATTCACAACCAGATCGGTAGTTACTCACTTGTATTTATCAGCTGGTGAATGTATCGCAGCTGGGGCTCCTGCGACCGGTGAATACAATTCGGTTGCCTCGAGCACTTCAGTCGAGGATGATGCCATTTCGTGTTTTGTGCTTGATTTTGATGATGTCTACAGATCCATGAGAGTTCGGGCGACAGGATATTGTTGGAACGGGGAAGATAATTGGCTTGTCAACGGCTTTGTTCTCAAACAGTCCGAAACTGTATTGTAAACAGAGGAACAAGTCGACGATGTATGACGATGACATATGGGGTGAACTTCGTTCGGAGGGAACACATGACTGTCAAATTAATATGCATAGTGCGCCACCGAAGTGCCTGTGGCGAGAATTGGCAAAGATTCGATGACACAACCAAAGCTTTCTTGCTTCCACGTTTGAGCAGCCCTTGAAAGGGAGCTAAAGTCGGAGTTTAGTTACCCAATGAATTGTTAATTATAATCAAAATATATTATTAATTAATTAATTAAAATAGATTAATATTAATAAATTTAGCAAATTAATACAAACTTATAATCTGCTTTTGTTGCTTAATTCCATAAAAAAGAAATAAAAACAAACAAAAAAAAAAACAGTTCTGATTGAATACTCAACATTTAAATTAAATAATAAAATTGAACAAAAATGTTTTTCAAAAAACTGATTGTGGTGAGTTATTTTTTAACAAACATTTAAACATATTGTTGGAAAGTATTTTAGCGGCAATTTTTAATCTTTCCGTCTACAATTTTTCCTTAATTCTTACTCCATTCATCCTGAAGTATAGTTTCGAATTGGGTTTTGTGTGTATTGCATCATTATTTTATTCATTTCCTGAATAAGTTTCAAATTATTTCTAGTTCAAAGAAGTTCAATTACAAGTTGGTTGGTTGGTCCGCCGGGCCTTGCTTTCCTATTGTTTTCGAGGACGCCAAATTTTGCTTATTTGCAAGTCGTTTCAATGATCAATGATTTGAATCTCGTAAATGTATCGTGAACCGTTGAGTGTAGTCCATTCACTATTTTTCTTATGGCTCGATTTACTTCTTTATTAATAAAGAATTTACTCCCATGCTGTTACTTTATTAATAGTTCTCTGTCTTGTAGAAGTGTTTTTCCATTCATTTGAAACTTTGAACATCAAATTCAATTTACAGGAAATGAAATTTTTTAATATGACTTGTTCCCTGCTTTTCAAGGGTGTAACTGTCTACTGTCATTTTAACGTAAACAAGTATCGAGAAAGCTTCCTTGTAAATGGCAAAAAATAAGCAGTATTACCGCCTATACGAGTTCTTCTAAAACTTTCCTTTTATAAATTTCAGCTAGATGTTGTGATGGACATGGAATAATAATCAATTTTAATAAAATTTCTAAAAAACTTACCTTGAATCGTGCAGACACCTCATTTTTGATGAAAAACAAAACAGTCACTAAAATTCCGAGTTTCGGTCTTTTTGCACATCAATGAAATCAATTGAAATTCCATGGTATTGACTCAAATTTGATTTTTTTTTTCGTTCAGGGTTTCAGATTCGCAACGCATGGTTCATCGTTTCAATGTTCAATTATGGTGGAACCTCGATTTACACGTACCAGAGCATTGGTTTTGATGAAATGTCGGTTATCAGATACTATGAAAAGAGGTCCAGAAAATCCAGGGCGTCGACGTTTAACTTGGACCTTTTTAACTTTCTATAGAATGTTCTGTTTGCTTGCAAAATACGTTCCATAAATAAAAGTTAATCCTTATTTTGCAATTTACCACATGTCTGAGTTTCATCGAAATAGATGCCCGAATCAGGGAGATGCAAGGCGAGGCAACTTTGTAAATGTTTGACAAAACTATTCAGGTATTTTTGTGTATTTTATTTCTTCACATTGTTTATAAATACAATAGCCTTCCTATTTTAAAACTATATATGATATTTTATATATCAATAACAACAACCAATTTTTATTAAGAATACATTTTTTATCAGTTTTTACAAAAAATATATTATTTTCACATTATTATGATAAATAAAATTTGTAATCATCCGTGCTTAACAGAATTTTTCATATAAAGATCCGTACGTTTCTTTCAATCGAATCAGTATAAAACTTATTGAATAATCAGGATTTGAATATGTACAATATTGTTTTTAATGTAGTTATTGGTAACCGTATAATATTACAAGTAAAATCACAATTAAAATAAATTCCATTAATATCAAATAAAATTATTTTCAAGCACGCGGATCTCCTCAAAAATGTTTGTAATGTTATAAAATTTGAAAAACATCCTTCGAGGGATAAATTCATATAAAAATAATCAAAAATTTTGATTTATTTTGTGTTAGAAGTGAATTTATGTCAGCTAAAACATTTTCAAGTGAACTTGAAATTTATAAATGCGAAAATAAATTTAATTTAATAAAAAATAATTATCGCGTCATTTCTTTCAATAAGAATTTGTTGTTTATTTGTATTTGTTTTTCTCGCTGAATTTTACTAATATGCGTTCCTGGAAAACCTTTGGAAAGCTACAGCCGTTTAAAGTATTTTCCTGTCTTGATTTTTCTATTTCTAAAGAGCTATTATCTAATGGGCAATTATAATGTTTCTTTCATTTAATTTACGATAAATCTAAATGTGACTTAAAAAACGCTTAAAAAAAGCAGAAAACTTAAAAACAAACTGTCCATAAATTAATCTTCCTTATTATAGATATACGCTTCCTTTTTATCGTCTTGTGTCATATCCTGATCATCCCACCCCCAAATATTATTTTCAATATTGTCGTGATTGTGTTTTTGGTTGAGCTCCAGCACTAAGTCAATATCTCGCTTACTATTGAATTCTGAATGTGTTCCATCACCAGTTCGTGCAACACGCTTCTCGATCATTTCTTTAGAAACGGTCTTAAGATCGTAGGCCCAGCCTGAAGAATGAAAAAATTTTAAGTCAGTTTTTAAGAAAGCCACATAAAAATAATGGTTTATTTTTTTAAATGCAAGTTGAATCCTAACCAATTTTAGCGAAGAAATCAATCAAAGCTGTCGAAAAATTGAAGCTATAGCTTCCCAATTCAGCTGCTTTGTAGTCCCATGGGAACACATGATGATAGTTATGCCATCCTTCACCGTTAGCCAAAATGGCGACAATCTTATTTTCTGTTGGTGTAATTGATTTATCGAAGGGTTTCATTCCCCAAATATGAGCTGCACTGTTAACAAGCCAGGTAAAATGCAACGACAGGACATAACGTAGAACAGATGTGATGAAGAAGGACTGATAAAAAGGTCTTCCCCAAAGATAGTAAGGTCCTAGTGCTGGCAAGACGAAACAAAAGATTGGCATCAAGATCATGTAGTGTCTGAAATAGTAGAAAAATTATGATAGAGTTTCTCGCGACTGGAGATCAACGAATTTGTATTTTGACAAACTTACTCTTTTTGGAACATGACAACTGGATCAGCTTCCAAATCGCTCATATCAATCATTTTTCCCTTCTCTTTGACATCAGGATGCTTTTTGCACATCAACCAACCCATATGGGAGAAGAAGAAACCACGTCGTGAATTGTGTGGATCAGCATCGGTATCGCAAAATTTGTGATGGACACGATGATCGCGAACCCATTCGTGAATTGAATTTTGGAATGACATTGTCTGGCAAAGCATCAAAAATATTCTCAACGGTACTTTTGCCTTATACGCTTTATGTGCCCATAGCCTATGTGCCCCGGCTGTTATTCCAAATCCTCCTACGATGCCCAACAAGTGACCTGAAATAATAGAAAAAAAAAAAATGGTTAAATATTCAACGTTATTAGGATTGCGGAGCGTTAATATCTGGAAGCAGCACTAAGCATTACGAATTCTAATTCCTTCTTTTCCCATTATTTTTTGCAACTCTTGTTCTAAAATTTATCCATCCTTTATTTAACTACCGGCGGATTACTGGACTTCACCTGTCTCTACTTATAATTGTGTAGTGGATTGAATTTCCACTCAAATTCAGATATTTGAAGAAAAAGACTATCTACAAGATAGTGGTGCGATCAGATTATTTAAATGTTGTAGTAATATTGTTATCAAGCGAACTTTTAGAATCCAGACTTCATTTATCTGCGTTAGAGATCTTTATTTTGAAGATCGACATACTCGTGAAGATGATTCGGACAGAATATAGTGTGATCTTGATCGTGACGAAAAATTCGCGTAACACAACCATGTATGTTGCCATGAAGAACCTCAATGAGTTTGGAACTAGAACGCGGGACCCGTTGAATTGGTTGTGAGTGCTCTGACCACGGCATCATATAAAAATGTCTTACCATAAGCAAATTTATAAAAAATTTAATGCAGAATTGAAGGTATAAGGAAGTGAAGTCCATTTTTATAGTTTCTGAACTATACTTGAGACGCCATAATATGCACTAAAGACGCAATCAATTGGAATATTAAGTGAACCTTACATGTGTAGCACATTTTTGAGTAATTCTTTTCCGAATCATGGTTGCATGAACAATGGGCCAAAATTCTCTAAAATAATCAAACTGCAGAAATTTCACTGAGGTAACCAATTACAGTACATGCATGGAGCCCTGATGCCGAAAAGGTCTTTCATGAGTTAACCAAAAATCAAAGGTCAGCAGCTGAACGAAAGTCGGCTACTGAAGAACAAGAAGAAGAGCCATTGCCCAAATCCTTGAAATTTTGAGGGAATAGAAGATTAAGGGGCATTAAAGAGCTGCTCAGGTTCTGGAATTGTATTTTGCGGTCAAAGAATCGAGAATGTTGACAGTAAATCATTTTAAGGGCAAGATATATGAAAAACCTTAACTAAAGAATTCTCGCGAGTCGTATGCGGCATGCTTTGACTTTGTGGAGCTTTATTTCTTTGCGCAAAGTATGAAATAGTACCATCATATTCCTAGATGAGCAACGATAGTGATATCACCAGAATCAGGGATGAGTTTATCAATTTAGTTCAAATTTAGACCAAAATTTTAAGCGGACGACATAGCTAGTACTTAGTAACCTTATGGAGCATCTATCTGATTTTAGAGCCTTAGCATTAAGTAAATAAACCTGAAATATCTCGCTACTGAATTGAACTGAAAGCCTCATTATTTCCATACGTGCACGAGAATGTAACTTTCACATACAAACAATTGTCGACGGAGCACCAATCTGATTTTGGAGCTTTGACATTAAAGAAATACATCTCGAATTCCAACCTACCGAACTGGACAGAGACCTTCTTTTTTTGGACGGGTGCCCGAAAAAAAGGTGTAAGAATAATATTTTACGTTGTTTAGTTCTGGTAGATACGACTGCCCTCGAAGCTACATACCAATACCGGTTTGATGTACAGGTGGTTCGACTACGGAGACATTAAGGAGTTTTTCCACGTAAAAACATTTCCAAGGATCACGGCAGCTAGCAATACCTGAATTTGAAACCAGTTGTATAGTCAATAAATTTTTGAATTTGTTCACTACCTAAAGAACAGTCGTGCAACCTCTGTTTTTCAAATCCAAAGTTTGCATGAATAAAGCCATTGCAAAATTGCAAAGAAATTTGACATTTTGACATTGCGTACTGAAACATTCAACAACAAAACACAAAATTGGCCGATTCCAAGCTTTGTTAACATTGGGTGTTTGCATACTGGGCCTGGTGCTTTGACAACGTGCTCATTTCGATTGAACTGTCATCGCGCACAAGGCTCTAACGTACGGTCATTTGACTTCAGTGATAAAGGTTGACAAACGTGCGATTTGGTTAGTACCACGCTTGGCATTCATTGGCGCTCGGCATGTGTATTTTACATCAACAGTGTACGTGAAATGAATATACGCAGTAGATACATACACATATGATGGATAAGAATTTAGAGAAACATGATAAAAATGTGTTTCTATAAAATCAATGGCACCAAACTGCCAATTTCGTACCTTTTTTTCAATCCCGAATGCTTCTACTTCAACTGATTGTTTTCACAATGATTCAATGCAGCAAAGAAACCAGTTACGAGCAATAACCTCAGCAATTATTATGGTTCATTGGACATTTTTATTGATCGTTGACAATAATATAAGAGTAATTGGCAGTAGTTGATCCATATCTTTATACCCAACTCGAATTGAATTGAATTGAAAAAAAGTTTTCATTTTTTTTAAACCGTTTCTCTCTCCTATTGTCTCTTCCTATCAATCATTCATCATTCATTCAGCAATTTTTCTATCATCCATCATAAACTGATAATTCGTGATCACACTTCGTAATTCGCAAGCATTCAAAATCCGATCAAACTTTTCACCAAACAGAATATCTATTGCTTCATTAAAAAAAGAATCGTTCAAGAGAAGAAACAAAAAACCCAACTCACTGAGTCAGGATTAGGCAATACTGTGAGTGATCTGAATAGAATACGTAGATCGCTACTAAGGAGTAATACGCCTAAAACAATTGTGCTTCGGCCGAATGAAGCTACATCCATTGTTTTTTTCATTTTGATTTCATTCAATAAAAAAATAGTTAGACAATAAGTGACAGAGCCATAGAAACTCGCCGCTATAATATCAAATAAATTAAAAACACAAAATAAAAAAATAAATCAAAAATGAAGAAGAAAAAAATTAATCAGAAATGCCGTTTTTATTATGACTTTTACAATTGATCGATACGTGTGTGACGTCAATAAAATTGGGGATGAGGTATGCATGCAAAGTAGAAGAGTGCTCAGCACGGATGCATGGGGTTATTAACTTTTATGAGTGGTGAGTTACATCAGCATTATGATAATGCAGAAACCTGATGAATTTAATAATGAGAGCTTCGATAGTTCGCCCAGCAACAATGATACATTAATTTTGACACATATTTGTCTACTCATTTGTCTCTATGCCAGACACTCTTCGGTGAATGTTCTATTGTCCTTTTATGTAAAACAGATAGGCTAGCAGATGACCACTTCACCACCACAAAATGAAGGTGGGTAAGACTTCATCAGGCGGCAACGACAACTCCTGAAGTACTTGGAACTAACTATGCAACCTTAAATTACTTTCCTTTGCTTTTCAAGGAATACTATGATATCATGTATGCAAGCATATATATATATTTGTATTTCCAGGTTTCGGATAAGCTTGAGCAGCCACAAAAGCTCGTCAAATTTCCTTGCTTGAATTTGTCTTGAATTGTCTTGTTATTTGACATACAGTATTTTCTAGCCTTTCAGACAGGGTCTTCTTTTTTAAATCGATATTGTGCATACCTGATACGCAGAATAATATTAAAGTATATTGAAGTCGCCTTTTTATTCTTATTCTGTTTTTCTGCAACACATATGAAAGCTTTTTATGAGATGTTTTCTTTGATAAGGAGTCTTTTTGAAACAGTTTTGACGTTCCTTTAATGATGATAATTTTGAGCTTATACCGAAATTCTTTCGTAGCGGAATTCTCTTTCGCTGTATCACGTGAAAACTATTTCATTATTCAATTTGGACATGTCAGCAAAAAACGTTGAGAGTACAGAAATGTTAATCCTTTTTCATGCGAATATAAATGGTCTGTTAATCTTTGTCGCCCAAATCTAGAATATCCTAGATCTTGCATTGTCTTGATTCCTTCGGATCTAGCAGATTTAGTTCTCGTTTAGGTTCAGATATAAACCAGCGTTGATTAATAATAGAGCCCAATATGGATCACATCAATAATTAGTGGAAAAAATTATTGTTTTTTAGGTATGGCAAAGGTAAAGGACCATCGAGGCTTCCTCCTTCTTCGACACCCTTGACAAGACCAATTTCTAATTCAGTATAGCCTTAAAAGTTTACCAGTTTCGGATATGCTTTCTTTAAATTTAAATAGTCCTTTCTCGGACTCTTTCCTTGAAAATGGTTTCTAATT
The DNA here is from genome assembly GCA_954870665.1 of Stratiomys singularior. Classification (NCBI taxonomy): domain Eukaryota; kingdom Metazoa; phylum Arthropoda; class Insecta; order Diptera; family Stratiomyidae; genus Stratiomys; species Stratiomys singularior. Next base: position 9,227,828 of record OX940877.1, read on the forward strand.
TTCGTGAGGGAAATCGCTAAATATATTTCTAGTATAAGCCTAGTCTCAGAAAATTGGCTTCATTTATGTATGGCAGTATCTTTTCTTTGAGTTGCAAAATGGAAGATGATAGGACGGTATTGATCAACGGAAATGAAATGATAAGTGCAAGGGAGACTCCCTGAGATTATTGGTTCTGAGGTGGCTGCATTCACTACAGCAGCGCGTCACCAAAAACGGATCATTTTGAAAGTTAAGGATACAAATCTGCGCTCAGAAAGAACCACATAACCATTTTTCATGTCATATTGTGCTTATCATCGATCACTATATGACGTACGCCTTCAATTCAAGACCGAGATACATTCTCGAAAGGATTTTTAAAGGTTGGCAGAGAATGCAACGTTTGAGGCGCAGGGTTCCGTTCTTGATCCAGAATTCTTGGCTCACGAGATGATAGCTCCCATTTCCATTTATTACAATAACATAACTTAAATGAGATTTGGGGTAGGTTTCATCAATGAACTGGAGCAAAGACTTTAGTCTTCGCAAGACTCAGGCGATTGTCTTTATAAGAAATCCTGTGGTTACTCATTATTCGAGTCAATGGGGAGGTATATCACAAATTTAAGTCGTACCTGTCTAATTGGAAGAATGGTCTCCCTTACCTGAAGGCGCTATTCAGCGTAAAAAAAAGTGTAGCTCGCAATAATGTGAAAAATTTGAACTTAGTCTTTTCGGGTCGTTCGGAGTCCCTCACTTAAGATTTTAATTGCATCAACTCCTAACTAGAAAAATGTTATTAATATACTTTTTGTTTTATAATATATTGCTGAATTTACGTTTCGTTAAAATCTTAGTTAATGATTTTAAAATTTTTTGCAATACTGCATTTTTCGTTCTAATTTGTGTTTTACGGGAGGCTCGATTCACGCGTATTCATTTACAGATCAAAGAAATCAACATTAAGAAATGGAGTAATGATTTATTGTGTACTTTTGAGAATGTTTAGGTAGGCAAAATTTCTTGATAAATTATTCTTTTAAATGTTAATACTCATAAATATATTCTTTTGAACAGAATTTGATTTATAACTTGGAGAGATATTTCATGGACTTATTAGCAGTGTTGGATTCTTTTTTATGCTGACAAATTCAAATACGTTGTTTGCAATGTAAATACAGATTAAATTAATATGTAACAAGTGTAGTTTAATTGCATTCAAAATTCATGAATTAAAGATTCGATAGGCTTGAAATGTAAACGTTGATCCCATGAATATGGGCTCATTCTTAACAGGTTTATTCTTAACAGGTTCATTCTTAATATATACAATAATGATGAATAAAAGAAAAGGATTGTCATCAATCCGATTAATTTTATATACACTAGCTTCTATTTTAAGGCGCTTCTTCAGACTTTGATTTGATAATTTATTGCAATTGCTGTTTCTGACGAGGTCAGGTTGGGCCTCTTTTTAAAGTTTTCCGGTATAACTAACATACTGGATTGAAAGAAATTAACAACGCATCATAACCCGATGATATTTGGTATACACTCTTTGACAAGAAGTTTTCATCTTTTTACAAAGCATCAAGGAGTTCCGCACTTACATGGAAGCTAGGTTCGTAAGGAATGGGGCAAATTTCGTCTTTATGCACCGTTGTGCACATATCCTTTAAAATTCCACACGAACATACATCACCACACTTTTTAGCAAACTCCTTGCTGGGCCAATGCGTAAAGTTTTCTGCACTAGAGTGTTGGTTGATGCGCGAATTGTTTGTTGAAATAACGATTGTTCATGATCCTTCGAACCACCATTTGAATTGAAACATAGTATTTTCGCACAAAAAAAGCTTCTTAGAAATGTCAGCGCAAGTCGTCTTCACACACAGAAATGTTTCAGTCACAGATTTCCAACAAAAAATAGTGTTTCGATGGTGGAGTGGGCTTTTTGAGTTTTGTTGTTTTCTCTGAAAATTTCCTTCAAGATTCCTTTTGTGTTCAGCAGTGTACAAGGAATGTCGAGGGCCTTTGGTGACTCAAATTAAAAAAAAGATAGTTGGAGCAATGACTTGCAATGTTTGAAGACAAAATTTTCCTGTTTGATTTCATATTATAGAAAATCATGTTGTTTAGACTGATAATTATATTCCCTCCCGGAATTTGCCGAGATCATCATGTGAAACACGAGTTAGAAACCATAAAAAAGATTTGCTGGTATTTAAATCTAAAAATACGTAAAAATTAGAAATTCACAAATTTCAATTGAAAGCTTTGATGACATATAAATGGTTAAATTAATGCTTTAGTTTTAAAATCGATTCAATTTAAGGTCTCTTGACAAAAAATACACTTAAGAGAGCTGTGTTCTGATTTTTATTCAAAACAGAAAAAAATTCAATTAATTCAGTCAAAACAAAATTAATGTGAACGCAAATCACCTAATCTTTGAGTTCAACCTCAAATGTTGAATTAAAGTTATAACAATAAATACAACATCAACGATCTTGACCGCAAACTACAATTCTTCATACATACACATACATCCACATACATCATACACATACATCCAGCGCAAAATTGAGTGTACTTGAGGTTAAATATTGAAATTAAGGGCATCATTTCCGCTTAACAATTTTTAAGGCTCCAACAAACACACACAGATACCGAGCTCATGTTTTTCGGCTTCTTTTCAATGCCATCATGGTCATACCAATAGATAGCACGTCCAAAAGTTCAGCGGCTCAAACTTACTAAAACCGATGTCTTTGAGCTTGATTTTAAGAAGTTCAATGTTACTTCTTCGGTACCACGTTCACCATTAGTATACGGCGGAACGCTTTTGGTGGATCTATCATGCAAGTTTAACTTTCGATTTCCGAAGCAACCAGCTATTGACCACATTTTGCAGGAAGGTTATCCAAGAAACATATTTTCTTCGAGCTGTTATAACAATATACTCAAAATGACCGGTAAATCAAAGAAGCAAAAAGTTCGGCCATTGATGTAATTAGTTTAAAATTATTTATCGATAGTTTTTGCAAAGTATCTTATTTAGTAAAGTTGTAAGTTTTTGTTGAAAATTTCTTCAAAGCTTTTCATTCGTCTAACTCAGCCTTGAATATCAAAATTCACTAGAGGAAATGCGAATTTTAGGTAGTCATGTGCGAGTATCTCATGCACAACATGTTAAGCAACAACACATGGTGCATGGCATGGATTGTGTGAGCGGTAGGCTCACCATTTTTGAAGATGCTTTATCTGTGAAGATTTATGACTACTAAACATCTATGATTATATCTTATTCAAATGATAATAAAATATTCATTAATATTAATAGGGTGTCAAGAATAAATTAAAGGACTCAACGAATTTTATGGATTGAACGTTAATTTTGGAATGTGTGTTCGTACTTGGCATGAGTGCAGACATGCAAATTAAATCCGTCTAAGGATAGGAGGATTCATTACGAATTCCATGAACAAACTATGTTAATTCGCAGGTTAACGTATAAAGTCACTGTGACTGCGTAAATACTCAAGACTATTATAAGTTCTTGATCGCTTTAAGTTTAAGATTGAGCATTTGTAAATCATACGCACAAAGGAAATAAAAATTAGTGCAGGATTTTTCGTATTCCACAAACGTTAGTTTTCAGAATACAGACTTTACAGAATACAGTCACGAATTTTGGTAATTTTTTGTAGATACCACTCGAGTTTGTAAAGTTAGAGCTGAGTTAGAAAAGTTAGTATCCACCTATTCGTTTTTTAACTAGTGATGACTAGAATTGCGGTGGTTGGACTTTCAAGTCCAACCAAGAGTGAATGGGCAGCAGAAGAATTTACCCAAACCTATGTGCGGTGTACTTAAGGATTTGCCTTATACAACATTTAGGGATACATTTCAGATTAATGGAGCTTGGCGCACTGACGAATATCGAAGTCCTCTAGGTCAGAGGTGACTCTAGAACGTGATTTATCGGTGCCGTTTCCTTTAGTTCACGTAGTTTCTGCGTGAATCACTTCTTACAGTTCCCATTCCGTAGACGTGTAACGTAACCAAAACGTAGTAGAAACGAAAGCAGTAGTAGTAGTACCAAAAAAATATCTAGTGTATGATCTCATCAGGAGTGGAAAAAATGTACTTTGCAAAACTGGTTTTGTGCTTTCTTTATTCGCTTGGAAGTGTTCTCGTTGTTTTGCGGTTAAATCATGCCTTGAGATCCCTTTATCCTCAGGATGTTTACCTTCTACAATTTGTGCTTCGATAATTAAAGAAAATTCATTGCCTTGAATTTGCCTCCTTGCTTTTGTATTCCCATGTGACGCTCACTGACAGTTCGACAATCATTGTGTTACAGATGTCTCTGAAACGGATTTCATAGTCCGGTCTAAGATTCGAAGCCACTTGTGTACTCAGAACAAACGATATATGTAAGGAATGTTTCCTGCAGATAGGTCATGCTGACCAAGCTATGTAAATATTTGCATGAGCATTCTCTTACATTACTTTAAATATCAGACACCTACCTACTCCGATCTATCAATCACCTACTTCATCTAATGTATAAGCTCTCAATATTGTAAAGCTCGCTTTATTTGCTACACTTTCGAAACTGATTCGAAGGGATGTCCCTTGAACGTATGAGCCGTTGTAGTCACGATATTTAGAACATTGTACAAATGTCCTACGCTCTACAATATGTGATTTGGAACTATAACCCAACACAATAAGCCACAAGCCTTCCGTATAGGAAAGTTTGCTTTCCTATACGGAAGGCTTATGAGATGCCCTACGAGACAGTGAAAGACACGAGGGCAGATTCATTGCGCATTTATTTGCAATGTGCTTAGCATATGTGTGTATCGGAGGCAATGTAACGTCGCTCAAGTCTGCCCTCGTATTTATTCGCTAGAGAAGAATTTACATCATAATAGCCTTGTAAATTCACATGCAGAAAAGGGTTTGGCTCCTTATTGTTTTGAAAATTTATCCAGGCATGATATACTTGAAAAATGTTATATTTGTCCGATGATTGTCATGTTGGTTTTGCCATTTTCTCTGAAGTATCCTGGCCTTGGATTATAAACCATTGAAACCTTAGCCATCCTTCCTCATGAAATATTTATTGAAAATTTAGTGACCGTTCTAGGAAATGATTAACATTCAATATATTTATTAGCATCCGGTCTAGGGGCTTAGTTTAGTACATTAGTGAGACACTGCTAGCGAGTCGAAATCGTGCGAAACTTCTTGAGATAAAAGCAATCTTCGTTCTTTATTCTTTAAAGTTATTGGTTGGTACAATCGAAACTTTGGAATTATCCTATCTCTAACCTATCTAACTCAAATTATTAATTTAAATAAAAGAACACAAATTAATTAAATATTTCAAAAAAATATTCTTCTACTTCTTGTGTAAATCACTTCTAATCTAAAAAATAAAATCTTTGAAAATTTGAGCAAAAGTTAAGGTCCTTACATAGGTCCTCATGATAGTCTAAAAAATGAATATCTCTCAACATCAACCTTGATTTTGAAGGCATTCATAAGCCGGTTAAAAGTTTTAGGTATAAGAAACTATTGTTAAAGCTCAACCTTCCAGGACTCGGTTAAGGTTATATAAATATTACGAACAAATTTGTAAAAAAGAAGCAGTTACAAAACTCTTCAGGAGCCAGTGGATGAGATCCACCTGTGAAGTTATAAAAGCTTCAAACCCCGGTAGCATCCACCCAAAATTTTTTTAACAAGAGGTAATTGCTTGGAGAAGCAATCCTTAATGTCTGGCTTTCTGATTTACGGAAAAAAAGATGCATGCATGCATACAATAACTTTAAATTACTCACCATAAATAAAGTCGATAATAATAAGTTTTGAGATCACCAAATAAGCACCATACAGGGCAGCACAATGCAAAAGGAAAAATAGGATAACATTTCGCCATACAATTTCTAGTTTATATTCTTCAGATTTGTTTGTAGCTTTCGCATCTGTCGATTCGCTTACTTCCAAGGATTTTTTCGTTAATTTTTGTGTTACTGTTGTGGTTGCAGTCGTATGATCGATTGATGCTGGAGATGGCGGTGATACTGTGGCTATAATTTGTGTTCTCTTTGATGGTTCCTGTTCAATAGCTGTTTCAGCTAATAGAAATGTATTCCCAATTAAATTGGGAGCCATGGTTATAGTCTGAAATTTAAAAAAAAAATTGACTTATTATTAAGATCGATTAATAAAGATTTTTTTGTTTATATAATAAAAAACCTAACAAAAATATTGTGTGAGGCCCTTATGACAATGTCTAAGAAGAATGTTATCATTGCCTAGGACGATTAATGTAGGAGGGGGGGAGGGGGGGGGTGATGCATATGGTTTGTACAACTTTAGAGAGAAGATAAACATTTGATTCAGGTAGTGAAACGAAAGTATATATAAAAAGGCAGTCTTTTACTAGGACGCCTGAAAAAGACTGCACGAGGAGTATTGTAAAGCACAAATTAAAGGAAAAGTTTGGTTTTAAAATGTTTACACAGGCAAAAAGTAATTCTTTCTGACATTTGAATGTAAAAAAGTTTTCGTCTCTATACTAAATTAGCCTAAATTGCCATGACAAGTTTTCCTCATCTCTTACAAACTTCTGGAACGCCTGAAGGGACCCGAAGCACGCCTTGAAAGCTAAGGCAGGTGAGTCTATAAGACCAAAAAACGTTCTTCTGAGCCAACACAACAAACTTGTGGATACTATAACATAACATTATATTGATAATCAAAGTATGGATACTAGGAATGATAATCATTTATATTAAATTTTTATGTCATTTCACCAGATTTCAGACAGCACCAAGCACTTATTCCTGGATATGTTCACAACGAAGTTCTTGCAAGTACAAACTATCTGATGTTAACGACACAACGCCACTTAAGTTACTATTCATCATCTATTTCAAATTTATTCGGTGAAATTCATGAAAGACCTTTCCCTTTTGCATTTTTCTTGAAAATGCAACGAAACTTTTTCATCATAAATATATGCGTGTGTATAAGTGAGTTCGACGGATAAATTGCGGGTCATTCGTTGGCAATTATTATAAGTACATTAAGGGTCTGTTGTTTAGGGTCAGATAAGGTACCGAATGTAAATAGGTTCTTATGCATACATATGTAGGGTTTAATGAAGGTAAATTGCGGTTTGATTATACTTTCCAAGTGAAGAAATGCGCATTGTATAAATACTGTGCGCATTTCCTCACGCATGAACGACCTGATAAAATATATTTTGCTATTACTTTAAGGGCTTTGAAAAACTTATTTTGATAATGAGCGTAAAATTTCCGGCAAATTACACGAAAGACTTTCGCTCGCTGGCGAGAAGCGTATGTCGGAAAAACCTTGGATTTGCTTGAATGTTGTGAAATACAGTTATTGGAATTTCTTAAGTCGACACTTTCACTCGGAACTGTAACCAAATATTTTCCAGAACGAAGTTAAAGGCAATAATTTTCAATGGTCCAACGCTTGTTTTATTGAAAACGAGAATTGTTTCCTTTGATTTACCTTTTGAAAAAGTTTCGAAATTGAAAAAAGCCGCGAAACAACTTCTTAGTAAGACAAAATTTCTGTTGAGCTCACTTAAATTTAACACGTACTCTTTGGATCGTTAAAAACAAACTGGTCAATACTTACACGACACTAAAAGCCAAAGCACTTCCCAAGCGACAATAATAATAATGAGACTACAGAACATTTTTGTCAGGAGCGCTTGAACGGCAGAACTGATCATGGTATGGAATCCCCAATGATAATTGTGACAAGGAGAAAATCTACCACAAATATACGATGAACGATACATAGCTTACGAGTATAGATACTTTTAACAGTGTCAGCAAGTGCAAAGCTTAAATAGATGAAGAGCATGTTCATTGATCAAAATGTTATTTATGATGACGGCGTTGTAAAACTGAAATGTATTGTTTAAATTAAAAAACAAAAAAAGTAAAAGAAAAAACCGCGATCGCTCACGGTAACTAACGATTGACGTATTTGCACACGTGATCAGAATCTTATGCAAATGTCCGTCCTATTGTCTTTGAGGAGTGAACGATTGAAAGTGAAGAAAAGGAATAGTTTGACCAAGAGCGTTCCCCTAAAAAATGGTTCTTAGTTGAATAAGATGAAGAATGGTAGAAGAATGTAATGGTAAAAATTTTCATTTTCTTCCAACGGTCAGTGCATTTGGTTCTGAAAGATATTCTTATCATACACGCAGGTTTGGTGGGGATGTCTATGTAAAACTGGTAAATAGACGTTGTCAAACGCTGATACATAAATGTGCTTCGCAATTTCGTACTTGTACCTTCTTTAATATAATTCAAAAACAAGAACTATAAAGAAACGTGTAAGCAAAGTCCACTGCGTCCCAACCAGGGGAATCTAGAGTTGCTTCCAATGAATGTCGGTACTATTTATGACAGCCGAAATTGACTGTGACATGTCATGCTTCATAATTCATCTAGCTTTTCACAGAATCTGGATGAGTGGCGGTAGATAACCCAGAGATTCAGATAAACTCATCAACTAGAAATGTGGAACAGATTTCAACGTGATGTCTTTTATGAATTTCAAATGAATTTTGGTGAAGTAATTTTGTTTCCACACTTTTAATATTCCTCGTTTAGATTTCGTATGCCAATATATCTAAATTTATTTTCATAATTGAATTTAATTAAAAAACAAAGGTATAATTTTACTTTCTTAAAGATTCGACGCTGATTCAAATAGCGAGTTCGTGGTAAATGCTGGAGGTTTCGCCCCTGATGGCAATGTTGCTGTCGACAGTAATAGCTAAGTTCCTAGATTTGCTGCTGATAGTTTCTCAGAGGAAATCAGGACGATTATTGATAAGGATTTCGTGTATGTCAGCTTTTAATCTATTAGTCAAGTTGTGGATAATTAAGTGGGCCCCAAGTCCAACAAAAATGTTACTCTTGATGTACAAAAATATATATGTGTAATATATATATTTATGTCTTGGGAGACATGTCAATTACGTCATTACGATGAAAGACGACCTTCAGTAGAGTTAGGGGAATGGTGAGACAGATTTTTATTGACCCAACCTTTGAGCGGAGGCGGGTCTTGTCTGCATAAAATTGATAGATGCCAGTTTTTGGATCGCATTTTTCCCTCAAAAAAAATCTCCTCAAACCTTCTTCATCTCATCTTTAGCAGTCTTCTTCCTTTGGATTTTTCCTCCAAAATATGCCATTCATCTAGACTTCATTTTATAGTAGACAGGGCGGAGATTTAGTCAGAAGTGAAAAGGCTAGCGGGGAAAACCTGGGAAATAAAACCCAAAATTGCCAGCTGGATTTACACAATAGTAGTGAGGGCAATAACCACTTACGAGGTATTGGTTTGATGGAAGGCATTACAAAAGAAAACCATTGCAAAAGAGCTAGAGAAGATCCAGCGAATGGCCTGCTTTGGCATCACAGGTGCCATTAGGACTACACCAACTGCTGCAATGGAGATAATGCTTAATCTCATGCTACTCGAAAAATTCATCTTCAGAGAAAATCTACTATCTATCAGATTAAAATCCACATATGATTTATCTAACCACACCAAACGGGGCACGTATGCGTTTTGGAAAAAATGGAGAGAATGGCCCCGTCAAGTAAAAGGGAGCTCGATAGAATTCAACCGATAGTGGACACAACAATTCCATACAAGATCAGCATTCCGACCAGAGAAGCGTGGAAAACGGTGCAGGATTTCACATCTGGAAGTGAGATCATGATCTACACCGATGGTACCAAAACGGATGAGGGAAGCGGCGCCGGAATCTTTTTACCAGATCACCCGCAACTCAACTCTACCGAAGTTATGAACTGGAAAGCCACACCACAGTTTTCCGCTTGGAAGTGTTTGCAATAAAAGCGGCTATAGAAGCGGCACTGCAGGCGCTTGCCTCTAACCGCGTAGTTTCACAACTGGTGCAGGATTATAGGCAGGCTCTCAAAGCCGCAACAACCCGAGTAAATGTAAAACTGACATGGGTCACTGGACACAGCAGTGTAGAGGGAAACGAAAGAGCGGATGAGCTAGCGAGAGCTGGATCAGCCGACCAAAATGCCACTAGCATAGACAACTAGACGAAATCCTCTAGAAAGAGGCAGATACGGCTTGGAATGACAGGAACGACTGCAGGATAAGCCGAGCTTTTTGGCCTCACCCTAATCAAATGAGGACAAAACAACTCCTGGGGAAAAACAGAAATGACGTTAGAACATTGGTGGCAGTATTAACAGGCCATAATCTCCTAGGTCAATACGCCAAACGGATGACACCTGCCGAGCTTGCGGCGAGGAGGAAGAAAGTACCGAACACTTCCTCCTAGATTGCCCGGGTCTGGCCAACAAACGCCTTAATTGGCTCAGGTGTACTGGCGTAACAGAATTTGAACACTTGGCGATCACAGAACTGGGGGAACTCCTTGGCTTCTGTAGGATGACAGGATGGACCATCTGTAAACAATGTAGAGCTATGAGCCGATTCTGGCCTATACTATTTTCTAGCAAGTGGACCCCAGTACAAATAATAATAATAATAAGAATAATAATAATAGTCAGAAGCGTAGTTATTTTATGCTTTTGGCAGTTCTAAACTTCAAAAAGTCAATACAATGTTTGATAATTATTCCCAGATTCTAACAACCATGCTTAAACGTGGTATGAAATCCTTTTTATTCTTTCTTAAATGGGCTAAATGAATTTACAACAGACGCATGAGTGGGTATCTATTAAAGTACAGTCAAAAGTATTTAAGTTTAAATTTAAGTTTTAGTGTTGACAGATCAAAGATTGCCCTCACCGGGAGGCCACAGATTTAGTGAACTTATTTGCAGATTTGAGCCAATCCTTATAAATAAATTACGTATGAAGACGTCCTATACACTTGACTGCCGATAATATTAATACTGAATCAACGTGCTAACATTTCGAGATGTGATTTTGGAAAAATTCGTCTTATTCCTCAAATTCAGCGCCAAGGGACTTTGTGATTAGTTTATGTTAAGCATTCAGGGTTTAGAAGAAGGATGACATGAAGCAATATGAAAATAGATTTTTAGGTATAAAAATTACAAATAAATATAATTTTAATTATTTTTAAATATAATATCATATAATTTATATAACGGATAGAAAGATGTGTAGTATTAGAGGTAGACAATCATTTTTAAATTGTACAATATAAAGCTTTGTCCTTCGAAAGAATCTCTTTATTATAGGTATGAGCAATATCATCATCTATGGCGTGAAAGTTCCAGTTGGGTGTTGGTTACGAATAAGGGTATGATACCTTTGAAACACTGGTTTTACTTCACAAAGTAGGGTGTGGAAGTTGTAGAAAATTTGGACCGCAAAGAAATGTGACAGTCATAAGATGTATTAGAATATTTTGATAAGTCTTGATTTGACTCTAGTGAAATAACATACTGAAAATTAAGCGGATTAACAAGCTGGTATGAAGTCTGTTACAGTTTTCGGTTTAGAACCGTTCCATCAATCAGATTTGAAAAATTCTTGTAGAAATATTGAAGATTTTATACTGGTTAACATATATCGCTATTATGGTTAACATAATGGCGAATGTTATTGTTTTGTGTAACTAAAATAACATTAATAAATATTGATTTTCACATTATCAACTATTTTGTGAATTTCCCAAAATTTGCTTGTTTCTTATGTCAGCGTCTTATGCTTATGCAGTTTTTATCGCTAAATTGTTTCATGTACATATGAGTCATGCATGTATGTTGCTGGCTTGATTTAATATATTCAGTAGCATTTTATCAAAATGTGGTTGACCATTAGTGAGTGGAAAACAATTGTAATATTCATTAAAATACTTTGAATTTGAATTTCCGTGAATATTTAACGATATGGTTTCACCGCGAGCCTTTACATTGCGAATATAAATAATTTATTAATGCAATTAAAAGTAAACCTCATTAAAAAAACATTAAAATTGAAAATTGGAGTAATAAACTTAGAATTACAACTATGTTCCGTTGAATAATCTAAGAACTAACTTGAATTAAAAGAAATATATATAGTCAGACTATGTTTGCAGTGTTGTTAATTATTTTTTTGTTTGACTATGTACTAAATCATTTCACCTGAAGGTTTTTCAATTATTTGAGTAGATTTTTGATTATTATTAATTTAAATTATTTTTGTGATAGTCGTAGCTTGATTCGAAAGACAAGTCAAAAAAATTTGACTTGTCTGTCAAACTTGTCTGAATTTTTTCTTTTTTTTTTCCGGATATTTCACTGGGGAGAAATGAAAAATAATTTAGCCTCCATTTTTCCATAGCACCAGTTTTTTTTTAATTCAGAAAAACAATATTTAATAAATTTCTCTTTTTAGTAGTGCAGTCAAAGAAGTATAAATTATAAGACTTCTAATAAATACGCCTTGAAAACATGTAAAGAATTTTGAATTTGTTTGTAATAACAATGGATAAAATCACTTTTTTGAGAAAGGTTATGAAGATTCTTTAACCACGTGATAACCTCAATGAATCGGAATGAACCCCTTTTTGTTCCATTTCAATAGATATATTTGAGTGCAAAATGAAATGTACGTTCATTTATATATAATCATTTATATCATAATCATATGTATCATTTATATATAATTGATTTATATATAATTGAAACTCGTCGTCGTGTTACTGTGAACGAAATTATGTCCTGATTTTTTTATCTTTGTGTATATTGTTTTTATTTTCTCCTACTTGATTATAACATATGATCGTTATATATATGATCGAACATATACCGTAAGATGGGTTTTTCATCATAGAGTTGATTTGCATTCGTAACTGCACTATCTCATATGGAGTTGATTTGCATGCGTACCTGCTCTATCTCATATTCTGGCGCGTGCATTGGCTATTTTTCAGTTGTTGAAAAAAAAACTGTTATCGATCGTATCTTTTTCTGAATCATAGAAAATGAAATTTTTTTAATATAGCATTAATCATTAATAAATTCATTGACTTTGACATTTATTTAAATTAATTTTAAAGCTTTAAATGCGCATGCGCTTAAATTTTGTAAATATTTTCAAATAATTTTTTTTGTCATTCACAAAAAATTAAGAAAATTTTTAACTTAAAAATGTTAAATATTCAAACAAATATGGTATTAACTGTTAAGCTATTCAGATAAAACAATGTTAAAGTTTTTAATTTTTCTATCGGGTAATTTTATTGATCAAATCATGTTTTCAACAGCTGGTAATAAATGGCCTAAAGTTCAAGTTCAAATTTGAATAAATCTGTGTTGAAGGTAATGGCATGTGGTCAGATTGTGGCAGTATTGATGCATACTATTGAAATTTATTAATTTTTGGATGACTTCCGATGTCGACATTTTGGTCGTTTTCATTAATCATTCACGGACAAGAAGGACGGAAGCTATTAGCTATGATAAAATACATACGGCGTTTTGTTTTTGTTTTTACTATTATTTTGGATTTTCTGTATTGAGCTAAGGCTGTAGGTGTGGTAGATTTTAAAATATCAATTCAATGCAAGTGGTCAGGGAGAATCTTGTATTTAGGTAAGAATGTGACCATTATTTCTTATGTTTTCATCGGCGAATTCCCAACGAATATCCTTCATATGTCCGGTTTAGCAAATTGAATGGTCAAACACATAATTACAATGTGTTTACGGAATTAGGTTTGCTTATGTGCAAAGGATTTTTGTAGACGAGTTGTGGTTCAGTTGATATTTTGCGTATTTCGCGAAACCAAGCTTCCTCTTACATTCTAACGCATATTTCTTGATGATATCATCGAAGATTTGGGTGGGTTAAATTATCCTTGTTATTTAATTTCCGTCTTTCTATATCGATTATCTTTCATTTAATTACATTTGGGTATTTTCATACAGAAATTTGATGTTCGTATTGACGAAAGATTAAACTGATGTTGACAAGTAACATATTCGCCTGAATAGAGACTTGGTTTGAGAATGCTCGGTCTGGGCATATTAGCCTTCTCGCTGGTCAAACTCGATTTCGCTGATTTTGCTTCCCACTGGTCAACCTCGAAAAGGATTGTTCTAGCGGTACTTAGTTACCTTACATACTAGGATTCATGCACTTGAACCTTATATACTAGGACTAATGCGGTTAATACTTTAATATGCTTCCATTATAAAATGTTAATAATGATTTGATGTTATTCAATACTTTTCACTCGTAATGGAATCAATTTGGACAGAATTTTGCTACTTAAACAGTCACAATATTACAATGAAGCTATTTCATTACAGAGATTGAGAATGGGGGGGGGGGGGGGGAATGACAGAGGTGCGGAAAGATTCGGAAAATGGCCTGTAGCCGAGGTATAGGTATTGGCCTCAAAGCAGCAATGTTGAACATGTTTGCCACATATCTTAAAAGTGATGTCACTTTAAACACTAGATTCAGATCTTGACACTAGATCCAAAAAAGATCAAACCATCATCTCTGATTGGGCCATTTTCAGAGTCTCAAATCTTCAGAGAGAATGGATTAGTCAAGCAGAAATTGGACGGAAATCACCGTATAATTTATGCAAAGATTGCCGAAATTAAAAAGAAGGGAGGAAGCGACAGAAGACATAACTTAAAAAGAGATAATCAATGGCAAATGACAATCTACACTGAAGACTTATAAGCGAAACAGGGACATTGAACAGGAATTAGCTTTCATGATCATCTACCGAAGCTATAGGGTAGAAAGTCTTACTACGGTCTTTTGGACAAGAATATTTGCGTTAAAGGCGGCCGTTGCGATGGTGATGAGCGGTCTCAACTTAAGTTCAAAATTTTCTGGAACATCAAATCAGCCCTACATGTATAATACTTGCCCGTAATATAATAACTTGACAGTCTAGCGTAGCTACAAACAGCGTGAATACTCTCGGGTGCCTTCTGATAGACAGAAATAGAAAACTAATTAGTAGATTTATAGTTGTGTTACATATTGACGTATAGGTTTTGTAATGGGTATTCTTTTGAGGAAACAAAGAGCGGATGAACCAGCAAGATGCTGGTCATTCAGTCTAGCAGCAGTACCAGCAATTCAGAATAAGAGGTTCGACGGAACTTTCTGGAAAGGGAAAAAATCAGCTTAGGATGATAGAAATGTCAACACGACAAGCCGAGTTTTTAGAAGTCATTTATCCAAAACAAGGAATAAGCAACGCCTAAGGAACAACAAAAATGACGTAAGGATGATAGTCACATTGCTAACTTACCAGATCTTTCTGAGTCAACCTACTAGATGGGGTCAAACAGATGACATGGATCGAACTTGTGGCGAGGATTAAGAACACTTGGAATACTTTCTTCTATGTTGCTTGAACCTGAATTAAAAATAGCACTTCACATGGCAAGAGTGTTATCAAATACCACTATTGAAACCGGGAGTGGAATTAGGCCACTTTTAAGGATGATCTGATGTCGTCTGTAAAAATTAAGCCATGTCGCGGGTGTGTTGTGCCAACACTAGTTTATGTTGTCTTCAGCAGTAAATTTAAGCGAACAATGAAAAGGGATGAACTATGAACTACGAAACGATAAGTAAAAGGAAGAACTAGAAATTATAGAGCAAGCAGAACAAAAGGAAAAAGAGATCCTGATCCTTCGAATGGAATGAAAAGCCCGTGTATTCCATACATTCTTTCATAACCAACAGTATGTCTACATTGAGTATCAAATTTGGCACAGGTATGTTTCTTATTCACGATTTCTTTGAATGTCCCCTGGGTATTCAGTCAACCAAGAGATTTAGTTTCGATTTTCTGACGGAAAATTCCCCAGCCACAAGAGTGTCAATCTCCCAGAATATTGATATCCGTTTTCATTTCCGTAGTAGCATATTCAAGACTGGTTTCTGATTCACGCATGTTGTTAAATATTGTTCGATTACCATTTAAGGAGGATACACGATAATTTTTGTTATTATATACTTTTAAACGTCACGGTCACAACACGGGCTGCCCAATTTCGATTTGGATTTAATCATGATGACATAATTTCCATGATTTATTTCATATTGATTCATTGAGGATGTATACGATCCGAGAATATTTAATGAACATTTGCATTGACAGATTGATTATCGGATGCCATTGATTGAATAAATTAATACATGTTATTCTCTTGAGATGACCTAAATACAATACTTTACGGATTTCCTTCAGCTCATAATTGGATTGCGGCGAAAATGTCATAGAAATAGTTTGAAAAGAAAAGGATATTTTAGTTTTGCACAAAAGCACAAAAAAGAACAAAGCAGAAGAAATAAGCAACTAAATCATTTTTACAACAGACAAACTGAAATTGATTTCTATTTAATTTTACAATTCTTTTATCATATTATTTGCGCAATTTATGTTTCAAGGTATCAAAAAGATTATTTAACAGGGAATGAATAATGTGTACAATACGATGAACAATAGTGTAAAAGTACAAATTGATAGAACAATGCAACTGGAATGAATTGTATTTTGTATATGTAGTTCTTAGTTAGGAATACAAAGCGAGTATGACTTTATAGCTGTTGTTAGCAACTGATATTTGATAATGAATTCACTCCTTGAAAAGTATAAACAATAACATCTCCAGGGAAATATTTTTCATGTTTTGTTCGTTCAATTTTTTTTTCTCGAAAAACAAAACATAATCTACGATCCTTTTGGATAGACTAGATTGGGGACCTTATTTTTCAGAAAAGAGAGTTAGAGCGAGAGAATAAGAGAGACCAAGTATAATTTTAAAGATAATGATGACCTTATTACTATATTTGCAATATTTAAATTTCTATTAAAATTGGTGAATATAATATAATTTATTAATTTGACAAGAGGAATCTATAAAGTTCGCCGTTTATGTCTAAAATGGAGCATTACTTGTGAAAGAAAAGTACAATACGTTCCATTCAATATGTTGTCCATCGTCAGCAACTAGTTTTTCCCCATTTTTCTGAGAGCATCGGAAAAAACCAGGAATTGGAATTTCCAGGAATCAGTCTGAATTTCGGTATGTTCATAAGATGTGTGCAGAGTTATGGAAGAAAACGTTTGATCAGCAAGGATAATTTCGAATTGAATGCTCAGTTGTTTTGACCATGCTTTAAAGCATTGAAGAAAGTGATAAAGTCCTAATCTATTGTTGTATTCGTGACAAACCAAACAAACCGATGGAAAACATTTATTTTGATGAACTTTTTGTTAGTACATCACGTGTTTTTCTCATAAGATACACACTTGTGATTTCCTTAAACTTAAATGATGACTAGAATTAACAATCTCGCCTTTTTCTGACAATTGAAGTGGTAAACGTGCCTATGAGTATTGATCATTGTGATTTTTTCGGTAATGGGTATGGAGTCTCTTGTTTTGACTGAAAATGCTGCGTTAACCACTATCTTGGAATCTGCAGAGAAACAGGACGACGGAGAACGACAACCTAAAGCAAAAATTCTAGACTCTTGTTTCTTTTAATGCGAATCAATCATTGCGATTCCTTGATTTCGGTGCGAAGGAACTTCAGTGATTAGTTGTCGATACTCCTTTTCTTTACTATTTGGAGCTTAGGTTTTGGAAGTTGTTAGCAGACGAAACGTTTCTGTATGCTATGAAGTATTGAGGTCTTCAGTCAATGAAAACAAGTGATACGGAAATCATAAGCTTGACTGGTTAAAGTCATGATTTCGACACTGGATTATTCAAGCGAAATTATAAAGGAAGAAAACCATGTAAACAGGTTCGTTTCTTCGATCGGCTGTGGTGAAAAAATTGCCGAAAGTCGAAACGATTAGGAAACATGTCTAATGTCAAGAGATGATACTATTATCTGAAAAATCGAACCTTTTAGCGCATAGACAGTTTTCTTTTGATTGCGATGGACGGTCCTTTGTTGGCCGTTGCCATTTCTGTTTGATAAGTGCTTTCACAGGACATGAGAAAACTCGGCATAGCTGGCAGTCTTGTCAAACTACAGTGCCGTCCAGTTCTTCAAAATTGTGGCTTACATATAGATCGATAGTAAGTCGAGAACTTCCAGTTTATTGAGACATCAAGAGATACATTAAGAGGATATTTTCGTCTCAGTCACAGCTATGAGTAATCGGTTTGGTTTGAAAACAAACAACATTTCAAAAGGGGAAAATGTGATAAATAGGATGAAAAAGCCGAAAAACTCCTGCGGAAAACTTGAACTGAAGTTTTGAATCTGAAAGATACCAAAGGAGTTACAATCCATTTCTCATGCATAGGAGGATAGAATTGTAATGCTTTCACCATTTTTTTCAGGACCATGCTCCTGTAAATGATGATGAAAGCAAACCAAATAGAAGAAGATGTGGCATAGCTAGTCGTGATTGAGACTCAAAACAAATTTATGTGTTGAATTGGTTTAGGTTACAGGGTCCGTTGAACATAGTGGAATCTGAATCTTGATTCAGACCGCAGTGAAATCTGAACAAGGTGGCGAACTGTTCGCGCTTCTAACTATATGAAGGATTTTCACATTGTCAACTGCTAGGTCATGGCATTACGATGTTGAAAAAGAGGCAAAACAGTACCTATTAAGAATTGGTTAGGTCTGCTAGACTTCAAGCTGAATGTTGCGTGAGCTATGATTGAACATTTGAAGGTGGAACTGTTGATTAACGTTTTCTGCTGCCATTCTTCGAGCAGAAAAGACTCGTAAATGCATATAAAATCTGTTGCAAACGAGAAACTGTCAAAGAAAGAAGAATCAGAAAGTTATACAGCAGCCGATGCCTGAAGTCTTCTAGGATTGACTAATATACCAGCTGCGATTCAGAATTGACAAGTATTTGAGATAACTAATATGCTCATTCTGTTGCTGAAAAACTTGAATCAAGTGCAACGAATACGTATTTTTTTTTAAATAACTGTTTTGAAACATATCATATGAATGAAATATAATGAAATTTTTCCAAATATATTATTTAGAACTGTATATTTGTGCCCATGTAAGGGTGATAAATAAAAATAATAATAATAATAAGTTGAAAGATTACAACTGATACAAGGATTCTATTAGATTTTCATTTCAACCATCTTTTTAATGGAAGAAAACCAAGCAATCCAAGAATTTAACTCACGTCATTGTCTGGGTCTGAAGAAGGTAATCGCTTGCTCGTATAACACGGATTTATATAACACGGAATGTCTCGTCTGTGTTATAGGGGAAGCTATCGTGCAATACATTTATATCTTGAATAGTTAGACGCCACAGGGGCGTATAAGAGTTTACTGCGACTCCTTATGGGTAGTGACCGGCCTATAAGTTGTAAAGTTGAAATCAACGAAATCGTTTAACGATTTACAGAGCATGGGACTGTAGTGCGTGCAGTGCTCGTTTTTGGTGAATATGCTTTGTGGTTAGGTGAATGTTAAACCCTTATTTTAAAACCGCATCAGAAGATCCTGACATTAAACCCCGCGGAAGGTATTGACCTATGAAGCCCTACGTGCAACCTGTTTGCATTATATTTTTACATTTAGACATAATATTCGCTTTGTGTAAGCTGAGAACTGACTAGCAAGTATTTAGCTTGGTTTTGGTTTTTATTATAAGGACATTGTTTTTCCTGACTCTTGGGGAAATTCGTGCAATACGGGGACTCTAGTTTTTTAGAAAGAATAGTTTAGAAAGCGGAAAATATTGATTTATTTTAAAACTTGAGGTTATGGTTAAAAAATTGTTATCAGTTCTATATCCATATGCACAATATTAAATTTTTTTTAACAAATTATTTTTAAAATTTTTATGTTTAATTAAATGTCGTTGACAAGATTTTGATTTTATATGTTGTGCCAAGTGTTAACCCTCTGATACAATGTACACCCGGAGTGATAAATTAGTGCAAATCATGCAAAACTAAATTATTTTGAAAATATCAACGCCATATTTTCGAGTCAGGATAATCAATCGGCCATCAAAACTAAGTGAGCTATGCGAGGTCTACTGTTAAATATTTAGTACTGCCATATGATGTACTACGTGAGTATCATCGATTATTTTAAGTTATCTAAAAGTTCTTTGTAAAGGGCAAATATTGATTATTCAAATCAAATATTGTAAGTTTGAAATAATAAAATGAACGACAGCTTATTTACACAGCCAGTAACGTAAGTCGTACAAAAAACCTTCAGATTATTCGTTACTAAAAATTTTTTTGTATATTAGTTAACAAATTCGTATGATCTGAATATTAAATGGATTTTCATTAAAACTGTCTACAAAATTACAAGCAAATGATAAATGCTTTGAATAAATTACAAATGTATATTAATTCTTGCTGTAGAAGTGTTGCTTTCTAATTTAGCTTTATGTACTGCACATGAATCATGTATGACCGATGTTAATGATGTATTAAGCATACTTAATAAGTTGATTTGAATATTCGTTTGAATTTTTTTCTGTTTTCGTTTCTTCTTTCATTTGAAATAAAGATAAAGATATTTGAGCTTTTGACGCGACGATGCGACATGAAATATTCAACATAAATTCAATTTTTTTTCGGTGAGAACGACATGAGAATAAATTAAATACTAATAAGAAAAAATTTTATTTAGATAATGAAACAAGAAGAGAGGAAATGAGCGTTTTTAAATGCGGGCAGATAGATCTTGACAAACGAAAAATAATTTCAAGGAATTTAATAATATTGAATTGTTTTCTGTTGAATTGAGTTGTAGTTTTGTCAAGACTCTTTCTATGGTTTCGTAATTTTGGAAAGAAGAGGATTAAAGTTACATTAGCAGGTATGGAAAGTATTTATC
Organism: Stratiomys singularior; assembly: GCA_954870665.1. Taxonomy (NCBI): domain Eukaryota; kingdom Metazoa; phylum Arthropoda; class Insecta; order Diptera; family Stratiomyidae; genus Stratiomys; species Stratiomys singularior. The sequence continues at coordinate 9,248,704 of OX940877.1, forward strand.
ATTTTTTCTGACCGGGGAAGTAGGTTGGTCAGTTTCTGTAGAAGCAGTTGATAAATCTTGTTTTGATATCATAAATGATAATAGATTGCTCCATTGAAAATGCAATGATAAAAATTGTAGAAGGGTGATGAATCGAGTTTTCAACTAATTTAAACAATCATTTTATCAAATAAACATATAGTTGTATGATGTTAAAGTCCAAAGATTATCACTCATCTTCTCGGTTAAACGATCGACGCGAACATATTAAAAAAAGATACAAATTGAGAACTGTGCAAAGTCCGAGTAATAAAATATTTAATGAAGATAACTTTTTTTCGTGCACCGTGTTTCTTACTAATTTCTAAACCTTTAACTGCAGTTTTACATCTAGTGTATCACATTGAAAAATTTCGTAAATTACATACACGTAGTCTCACATGTGACCATGGTAATTTTGTACTTAAACATAACGAAATGAAGTCTCTTTAGAATAGAGCAATTAAAAATATGGTGACATGCCATGAAAATGCAATCGTCTTTTCGAGTTCAAGATTTTTCTTGTTACTTTAAAGACAATTGTCTACTTTAGCATGATAACATAAATTTCCACCATAATTTTAACACATCATACAAAGTTGTGAAATTCGTTTTATAGGTTGGTTGCAACGATATGTCTGATACATATAAATTGTTGTTAATTTTAACCTTGCCAGCGGGGAAAAATTCTATAGAAATGAGTATTTTCATAGCGCAAATGCATTCATTTCAATATGATTAATGAGTTGACAATACTTAACGACAATCCGTAATGAAAAGTGGAAATTATTAATGAGTATTTGTGAAAAAATTTTTATTTGTCAACCTTTTTTGAAATAGTTTCCGTAGTCACTGAAAATATCGTTTAAATATTTTTGACAAATTATCCTAAGTTCTGATAACAAATTATTATACAAACCTATTCGTGGATATTCTCGAAGAAGAGTATAGTCTGCAAAAAACGGGGAAATTGTTTTTCATTATTTGGTTTCATATGAAAAATATTAAAAAATAAAATACAGAAATCATATGAAAAGTTTGCTTTTCAAAGTTATCATTGCAATTCATCGTATTCAATGGTAATGATGGTTTTCATAGGTATAGGTTTGTACAGGATGAATATTATTGAAGTTAAAGTATGCTGGGTGTGTGTAATTGGATGTAATTTCAGTACATTTGTCGCATTTGCTCATAGTTAAGCTTAGAATTGATTACACCATTGGAGTATTTTTAAAGCTAGTTGGACCGACAGTTTCACAGCCTGCATCTGGTGCTTGAACGAAGAACCACTTGATTTGAAGGCCAGAGCTTTAATTATAACGTCATATGAATCATGGAAAATCATTAGTTTTTTCAGGTAAGGCCCGGTATTGGAACACTTTTTGAATGAGGTTTTTCAAAAAATTAATTGATCCTTGTGGAATTTCCACTTCTAAGGGAAGAAATACATGTTTGTCAATTTTCACTTTTCCAAAATTATAAATCATTTCGTGCATCTATTTCGTAAACTAACTTTTCATTTATTTCGATGCGACCAGATTGCGCACAAAACGCTCGCAATCTTTGAATGGACCACTTTCTTTTAATTCATAATGCGTACGAAAGAATAGCCAACTGAAATAATTCCTCAATGAGTCCAAATTAATTGTTAATCGTTTGAAAATTTTCAAGCTGGGTAGAAATGTTATACATTATTTGCAGTTTTGTCGTGGCTAAGAGGATTCCTCATTAGGAATTGTCGGCGCAACACGAACGCAATACTGAAGACCTTATATCAGGCCTTTAAATACTTTTACCAGCAGCAAGTTTGCGTGATTATTATGAGGCTACTATGAGTCTTCATTCACTTGAAGTCCTGGCTTTATTTTTGCTCAGTACAACTGTGGGTTCCAAATGAGCCTTCCTTCTATAAATGGTTGTATAATACCGTCACATGTGCTTCACAAAAGGTAAGGATCTAATACTTGAACTCAGAAAAAAACTCAAAAATATAATGATGCCAGCGTTTCGATAGTTTCGATATGCAGTTTGTGGAAATAATTGACATGTCTGCTCGCAAGATTGTCTCAAAGAGTGAAATACTGCCATCGTAGCTAGCGCCTCAAAAACATGCTTTTCTATGACCACTATTAGATTCTAATACGAATTTTTAAGAAACTCAAGTCTTCTTTTGTCCTATTATAGACTGTTAGGAAGACCTTATCGGAATAGGCTCGAAATAAAAATTGTGGGATCACAAACTAATCAATAATGTAGATGCAGACTCGCATACTTGACAGTATCATTGCTCACCAGTTAGAACAGCTTATATTGACTGGGAAACTCAACTTGAAAGCATAGAATACATTCATGATGATTTTAAAACTTCCACAGTAACCACGATGAGATTAAAAATTCTAATATAATTATATTTAATAGTTAATATTTTAATAGTTTTAATATTTTAGTTATAATTATTTTGTTTAAGATCTGAACATTTTCGAAAGTAAAAATTTTTTCGAAATCTGCCAGCTAAGAGCAGGATATGCTTCTCGATCCAAATATCGCAAAAGTGTAAAGTTGGTTACCTCTACTGACATTTCATTTCGCAAAAGTTCTGTGGTCAAAGTTCAATACAAAGTTCATTCAATAGGAGCTATAGATTCTCTTCAATTGGAACAATCATCTACCAGCAATAAGCAGCAAAAAGTGTTCGAAACCAGCTTGAGCTCTTTCCATCTTTCTGAAATAGCAAACAGTGCTATTGAGGAATTTCATCTCAAAAGAGCGTGAGAAAGAGAGAACGAGAGAGAGAGAGAGAGAGAGACCGAAATCAAAATTCTGAAACAAAAACTGGGCGTTTAATGTAACTTTTACTTTGCTACTCCGGACTGAAGGCAGACGGTCATAGCTGCAACTAATTGAAGACACGTAAAGAAAGCGTTGATACCCAGAGAAAGAATTTCCGGTGCGAAGTTATATTTTGCCGAGATATGATGTACAGAAGACGCGCAGGACGTTCAGGAAACCGGTATTTACGATATATAAAAAATAGAAGATCAACTGATCAATCTGCTGAATTCCATCAAGAATGGATGCCATTGAACTAACGCTAGCAACAGGGATTGAGAGAAAATCCTCTGAAAGGTGATTTAATCGGTTTTCAATGACAGGATTGACTACCAGGTAAGCCAAGTTATTCTGCCTTACCTGAACATAACGGGAATGTCGTGAGGACTAAGTGGTGATACTAAAGTAAATCGTAGGTCATGTGTAAAACGAATAGGTTTCAAACAAATGGCACCTGTCATACCTGTCGCTATACCTATATCAGAAGTATGGCAATTTTCTGAAATATGTTCAAATCAGATCGTTGTAAATGTTAATCATAAAACAGAAGGATTTTCTTCGTTTCTGACAAACGACCAAATAGATCATTTGTTTCGTAAGATTTCATATGGAAGCTAGGATAAAGTTTCTAGTTTCACTGTTTCTAGTTTCACTCTACTTTCACTGGAGCTTTTTAATCATACGTTCATTTTCTGACTTCTTCAATACTTTTTTAAGAGACTTCGGACATTGTAGTGATATTGGTTACAGTCTTGCTGAAGACGGAGTATAGCCAGTCTAACTTCAATTATGAACACTTCATCGTCATAATGCAAGGCTAGCTAACTTTTTTGTGGACTCAAGGGAGACTTCAAAAATTCAAAAACCGTACCTAATCAAAGGAAAGCTGTTTTGTTTCATGGATTTTTACAGAAAGAATTTAATTGACCAAGCGACTCCATTTGTTATGTAGAATGACTATAGAATCTAGATTTATTTATACAGCCCTGTCAAAATTTCGTAGAAGTAAAATTAGGTCAGCGAATCAGATAAGACTTACGATAAGAAATAAGTATGTAATTTCCTTATTTGTTACTTTCGAATCAGAAGCAGTCGCTCTCGAAAAACTACGAATTACCTTCAAGTTCCGGTTATTAAGTTTTATTGTACATTATTTTACACTTTGAGGTCATACCAAAGAAATGTATAGTCAGCAATTAAATTCTAAAGTAAGCCTGTTGTAACATTGACCTTTACCACAAATGTTATTTGTTTTTACTTAATGCAGAACATAAAAAAAACACATAATCATAATACCATATTACAGACAATTTTTCTGCATGAACATAACCACTCAACATGGTTTCTTACAGCATTTGAAATTAAGGTGAAGCCACAAGAAATTGTTGAAAGAGGCGAAACAATGCTCATTTACACCAGATCCTACCCCTTAAACATTCTTACTAAATATAATATAAACAAATACGGCTATACAGCTTTAATATGACTTGAAGCTTGTCTAGGTCAGGTATAACAGGTAAGTTGCTCATTCACCCAGGAGAGGAGATAAACGTAACTTCCCAAGCTGTATCTTTAAGATACTCACATCACGGTTTCTGGCTTCGCATCGAATCTATGGTTAACACTTGCAATTTCTAGATAATAAAATCTTTACGCATGTAAGTTAGGCTTAGTAGTAGTCTCCCCATTTCACAAGAGTTCACACATGCATGATGTACTCTTACGGTTGTGTCTGCGCGGATCAAGGTGATAGACGCCCGGGTATTTCAAGATAGATTTAGTATAGACGAAGTATTTTTTGCAGCATCTTGTACGAGTATCCAAGGTGAATTTTTCTTATCGGTCAATCATGTATAATTATCATTGCCAGTGCAATATGTGCAAAAGGGCCAGAAAAGTTCAGATGATGTGTGTAAAAGACTTGAAGGCTTTTATCTGACCTTTTCCCTTGTACATGAATCGATTCGCTTACAAGAGGAAATTTGTAGTTACTTCGGAATGTTTTCCGGGGTTCGATTAGGTTGCTCGTTTCAAGGGTCTCAATCAGGTGTTGTAATCGTTTCCGTCTGTAGCTTCCAAGCCCTTCCGCGACTACAAACTTAGATCCTTCGTGCAGATAGAACTACACTGCAGTTACGACATTCTATCCATGAATTTTCTTTGTCAGGTTTAAAACCGTTGGTTGGTGATGGCTCAAGATGGTAGTGGCAACTCCCGACCGCAAATTTTATATCCAGCATTGTGGTGCCAATGTGTCGTTTAAAAGTTGGCCACAAATTTCAGCAATATATGATTTATCGTGAAAGAATCTTTTATAGGTTTTTGATCATTGGTGACGAAATCCGATCTCCCGAGCATCACTAAGTCAAAAACATGTTAACAAATTTTTAAAAAACGTTGTCATCGAATCAGCCTCAGTATCATTGATGAGAGCGAGCCACGAAGAAGAGTTTGTTGTTGTTGTTGTTGTAGCGGATTCTTAAGACACGAGATTCAGTTGAATTTTTCTGATTTCTGACCAGAATACTAGACAAGTTGAATGTTGGTTTTTGTGATCGAATCGACCCCATTCATTTCACTTTTATCGGAAATTTATTTCGATGCATGAGACATCATGAATGAATTACGTAAAAGAGCAACGATCTTTTCATTCTACTATCTTGGCATAGTATCTTTGATAATTAAAGTATCTATTATGTGATAGAAGTGTAGTTTTATATGGTTCTAATTAAAGCAAAAGCTGTAGTGCTTGTTTGAGAGCTGTGAAACCGGTTGGGCAAAGATAATTTTATCCTTGACACTATATTTACAACAGCTTTCTCATGATGTAGTTGCTGCGAGTATCATATGTTAGAAATAAGAATTAATCGAACCGCTGGATGGAATAGTTGCACCCAACTAGTTTGCAATCGACTGATGTGAATTTTTAATAAGTTTGTACGCATAACACTCATATCCACTTTATGTGGATATTTTATATTTTTTACAGTATTTTTATCAAGATCTTCAGAAGATTTTCAAAGATTATTATATTTTATCAATTATACATAAAACATGTATATTTATTATGTTAAGGTAGTGGATGTCGGGCTTAGTACATCGTTTAGATGAAGCGCAAATTCAGCCACATATGTTTGACTATTTGTATCATTAGAAAAATGAGAAAACGATGCATGGATGTTTAATCGAGACCAAGAACTATGGATTAATCTCCTACAATATCACAATTTGCAAGGATTTCACACAGACATTGTCTTCTCCCTTGAGAAATAATTTGAAAATTGTGATTGTTTTGTCTTCATAAGACATTTGATGATATTAAGGGACAAGGGCTTATGTAAAGTCGACTAACTCGATTTCGCCATTACTCCCGGGGACGATCCAACAAATCCACAAGTAATTATTTGAAATTAAATATAAATATAAACAAATCTTCATGACTAACATATACATTTTCTGATATGGTTTGCTTAATTGTTGATCATTAAAAATATCAAATTTACCTATTGCTCACACTAAACGGAACAGATTTAAATTTAAATAAATATATAAGCACTTTCAGGTGACTTAATAGCGCAAAAGTAGTCCCATAAATTATAAATTATAACCCATTGCTGACTTTATGAGCCAACAGTACTAATATAAACATATTTGACCGTTTGCATTTTGCAATATTTACTATATTTGTTATATTTATATATATATTTTATATTTATTTACTATATGGTACTTAGTCTCATTGTCTAATAGGAAGCTTTTACAAAAATTTGAATGCCAAATATCAATTACGGAGAAAATATAATTAGCAACTTCGTAAAACAAAAGCATTTTTTAAAATATTGTGTAAAGATAACAAATTAAATACTGAAACAAATTTCATATTGAACCAAATAATTATTTTTAACATTGAAAAGAAATATCATTGTAAGCAGATGTTTTTGGTCAAGTGTGAAATTGGCATGTATATTGAAAGCTAAATCAAATTTGAGCAAGGTCTGTAGCGGAAAAGGAAATATTAAAGATTTAAAAAAGCGCTAATAACACATAGATTAGGTTAAATAATGAGGAAAATGCATGATTCATGCATGTTTAGTAATTGTCCTTAGAGTATTTCACCACAAATACCTACCAAACCTTGTCAAAATTTCTCATTTATTTTTCCAATTTATGCATATATTGTATCTACTGTATAGTATCTAATGAATCTAACGCTGCAAAATCCAGCACGTTTCAACAAAAAATGATACAGCTCGAATGAAAAGAAGTCAGTACAAGAGATGCAAGTGGTAAACTTTGTATGAAGTTCGAACACAATTTTCTAAGTTAAAAAATCAAAATTTTAAGATCCCAAACTACAAATGTCTTTGAAATTTCTCTCAGGCGAGTAAAGTGTCTATTTGAATTAATTTTTTTTTGCATTTCTGCAAACTCAATTTCAACCAAATTAAAGAAGTCACGGTACGTAGCAGATATGTCCTTGTTAAAATATCGAAATTTGTTTACATTGCTAATTAGCCCTAGCTATTTACACGATCCAAATAACTTTGAAATTACAAAAGCAAAGACTTACTTTAGTTGTGGTGATGTTCCCTGCAAGACCTAAGTATTTTTATTAAAAAAAAATAGTCACGTGTGTGTTTCGATCCTGCTGATAATTCCTAGGATAAATACTTCTTGTTTCGGTGAGAAGAGTATCATTAATTCGGAAGTTAAAAAAGGAGCGGATCGATGAAACTTAAGGTTTCGACAGTTGGTAAAACCATTATTATGAAGTCAGAACCCTTGTTATTGAAATTATTCTGGATTCCACTCAGCACCTCTGATCATTGTACATGAAAATTTTCTGGCTCCCCTGCTACTCGTGTCGACAACGATTGATTGTTGTTAATCCGTGTCACAACGGAAGAGCGATGCGACCCTTTGCCAAAACGATACCCTTACATTGTTTTGGAAGATAAGATTCGAACCTTCGAAATATAAGAAATTGGTAATGTTTTTTTCGAGAGTTTTTACAGGATATTTGTGGACTCGGAGAAAAAACTGCGAGCTTTACTGAGATATTAGGAAAACTCATATTTACCTATAATTTTAAGTCCCTTTAATTTTCTCTTTTTCCGAAGTTTTTCTTCTGAATTGCTTCACAAGTCTCTAACAACTTACTTAACGTCCGGGAAATGTAGTACCGAAGCTAAACTTTATGGAAACCTAATAAATTGCAAAATAAATTTAACAAACGAAGCTGAAAGACGATGACAATTTTTGGTTTGCTAAAACGGTTGCTCAGTGCATAAACTAAACATTCTTTGTTGTTAGGTAAGAGTTCATAAATAGCTTTTAGGTCCTACTTCTCGTTCTCCTACTACTTAGTCAACAGTTGAAGCCTTTGCATACGAGAATCCACTAAGAATCAATATCAACTCAACTGAGTTACCCAAAAAATCCTTAAAACAATGTTCAATGAAAATAACATGTGTTGGATGGATTCTGTTCAATAACTTACTTTTAACTTGCTTGGCAAATATTTTGGTAATGATAAGGTTATTAATATTTACCTTCTAAAATTAGTCACGCAAACTGCGTGTGATACTATTATCGTTCGAAGTGAATTAGCTTCCTTTTGATTACCAACCAACTCCCCAGTGCAATACATTGGTCAACGGAAGTCCTGTAAGTTCCAGATACAGCTGAGAATACCTCAACGACAGGTGGAAACATCTAACTATGCTCGAAAGCCTTAACGCAGGAGTATTGGTATGTCTGGTATTATGCAGAACAGGGCTGGTCGTTTAAGCAAATCAAGAAGAAGTTCTCCAAAAAAATGAACCCAAACATGCTGTGACGGTCAAGCAGAGTCAAACAAAATACTAAGTGCGTCAAAATTGACCAGTGCGGATGAGATATAGCTCCCAGGCTAACTGTCAAATTTATTACTTATGTGTAAAATGGCTGCGATCTTGGGGGGATTTGTCAGAGGATTTACTGCGCTTGACAAAAAATGTGAATAAGTATGTGTGAATGTTGATTTGATTATTGCTGTGAAATGGGTTAGTATATGGATTATTATATATAACTCATGATATATTATGTAACGAGTTGCATTTATCACTGATATTTTTAATAAAAATGAATAAAATTATATTCATTTCAATTTTATTTTATAAAATAGTTCTTGTAAAATTGATAAACTCGATAGTCAATGCTAAATAGATCCAATTTGTTTTGTTTGTCGTGCAAGGAAGCTCAAAAGGTATTTTAAAAAAGATTAGAAAAGATAAAAGTGAGACCCAGACAGTTTGAACTGGGTCTCACTTTTACTTTATTTTTTCATCACACTCTCTGATTCCCTAATGCATAAAGCTTAAAAGTGATTTGAATAACTGAATATGCCTTGTGTTTCGTGACTTGCTGTCAGTATTTGAACATCGATTCTTTTGTCACATGAACTTTTGGTATGAAAAACGTTGTTTGTTCGAATGACCGACTAATAAATTACATTATCAAGGAAATTTCTTCCTGCCATATATTCAAATTCATTTGTCCATCTATTGCGTTCTCTCTTTACAATTCTAAAAAAAAACAAAACAATTAAGACGCTCTCTATCATGCATAAGTAGACTTTATTTGTTCCAAAGCGCATTTGTGTCTCTTTCTTTGTTCTACTAGCCGGGAGTGTTTGCACTACTTTGTGCTTGCACTTTTTTGATGGGTAACAAGTAAAGGCTAAAATTGACCTCAACACATTAGGCCGCAAAGGTTGCTTGCTTGGAAAATATTTAAATTAAAATTTTCAGGACACAATTCAGCTTCGTCTGTGCGGGTGCAAAATATTTTCACAGCATGCTAAAAGTTTGTTGTGAAATTGGCAAAGGGTAAAGAAATTAGCAGTCAAATAATTTGATGAATTTTTCGACAATGAAACCGAGCGTAATTAGTTAAAGGACAACTGTATGCAAATTAGATAATTTGGCGTGAATTTTAACGAAACTTTCACACTTGGACTTTTCAATTGCATCATTTCAGTCGCAAGGATAAGGTTAAGTAAGAATTATTGATTATATATTCATTTCATGAACCCATTTTTTATAGAGTTTACACATACGAATGGATAGAAATGGGGGAAAATATTATTCTAAAATTTGTTTGAGGAAATTATCGAATCAAATAATTTTTAGCGAAAGAAGTTATGGACAGGACAAGCTACAGGATATTGGTCTCACCCTACTGTGAGGCCAACAAACAAATATTTGAAAGCACATCAGATCGACTAAAAACATGAGCTAATGTCAGTGAAAACAGTTTCAATGAAATCATAACTGGATTTTCATGCATGCATGCATTAAGTTTAATTATTCCAATAAATTAAAAATTTAAATGAAGTTATAGTTTTTTTGGTCAAAAGAAATTTCAAACATGGTAACTCGATTTAACTGGACCTAAGCTGATTTTACATTAATTGGCTAGCGGATTCGAATACAATTGATATATTCAAATTTTCAAGGCTCCAAATTGTGTTTTGTCCTTTGGATAGAAAAGTGATGTTTTTGGCTCCACTCATTGATTGCTTCGGAATAGTTTACCAAATTTATTTTTCTAGTAAAGTTGAAGATCGAATCAATGTTTTTCAAAATACAAAAAGAAAAATGGATAAAAATGTTTTCTGGCTGCATCTATGAAATGCAAATTGATCGTATAGAGTATCTTTCGTCAAGGACAAAGAAGATTTTCAAGCGCATGAGTTCAATGTAACTTGCTTTCATATGTTAGTAGGCCATTGAGCAGATAAGGTAGTTTTCAAATTGGCGATTTGTTTTTGTTTTCAACCATTCGCTCACGACAAAATTATTATTATTTACCAAGTGAAATTTAAAAATTATTTCATATTACCTCTGAAGAAAAATTAATGCAACGTTTGGTGTTACTATAAAAATGGATTGGATAGTTCTAGTTTCTGAAATACTCAACATGGTTTTTGCCATATTTTTAATAACATTTTTAGCAAGATTCGTTCGTGAAACTACAAATTATTGCAAAAATAATTTTAAAATAATAATTATTTGTTAACTGAATTGAAAATAACAAAACGCGGTTCTTCGGCGATGAGAATCAAATTTATTTCAAATTTATTAAATCCTTCGATTTGAGAACAATAATGATTTGAAAACAGATTTACTTTAGGTAAATCAAAGCGCGTCATTGGCTTAACGAAATCCTTTTCCTTCACGACAGATCGTATTGCTTTGGAAAATTTTCGGATGAACTCAATGTTTGCGGAAATATTATCCAGTTCAATATTGGAATCGAGTTAAGACTGAATGCTAACTGATATCACATTGAAATTTAATTGAACGTGTTATACAATAATTAAGATTCCGTGATTTTCATAGCCTAAATTAATTTAGCACATATGTTAGGGTTAGTTAATTTTCAACCAGTCAAAGAGATAAATTTCCATAGTTGGTGGAATACCAGTCATAGTAATTTCATGTAATCCTAGGTGCTAAACAATTTTCAAAATTGGTCTGGTAAAATGTTTATACGCATGTGGAAAATAACCAGAGGCGTTGTTATCCTTAAATAAAGAATAAAGAATATCCATAAATAAAGAATAAAATAATAAGAATGAAATATTTTTGTATTCTAAAATAAAAAAATTACTAAAATCAAATTTTCATTTCATTTCAATCGGAAAATAATTAATTTATAAGCTAGGATATATCACAAGTGAAGGACTTTTGTGAAAGTTGTCATGAATGCGTAGTACTTAGCATGCGATTCCTGATAATATTTCAAAAAGTTAGTTGACAGTTTCGAGGTCAACATGGTCTTCTGTTATTTGCTACTATTCTCTACTATAAAACTCAACAGGTATCGTATCTCAATAATACTGGAAAATACAGCAGCCACCTCATAATAGGGAAGAATACTGGCCTGAAGAAATGCCAGGAGCGATAAGCTAGAGGCGGAAGAACTTTTCCAGCTGCTGAAGGTGCTATTTTTGCAAAAACTTGACAGCCATGGCGTGATGTGACTTACTGGAATTGGTTGATGCCAAGAAGGAGCCAGGAGGCTCAAGTAAATATTTTGAAACGTCCTTGAAGTTAGATAAATATAGTCAAGGAAAGCTCTGAGCGTAGATAACGTCAAGAGAATCATGTGACAATTCACAAAAGTTCTGTTTGCTCATAAAATATAGCCTCCAGCCATGGTTTCTGCCGCGCAACCGTTGCCTACCTTATTTCAGGATAAGAGGTACTTGACAAGACAATTTTAGTAGAACGAAGCTTTACCTTGATAAATTCCCTAAAGTACCTATCGCAGGTAGCGAAACAGTTGATACTCCGACACTAGAAACACAATTCAAATATCACCATTACCAGCTGTTCTTTAACCCAGGATCTGTTGCACCGAGGATGGAGATCTGATGCACCTTAAATACTACATCTTTCGGGGTACTAGTCTACAAACTTTAATCTCCTAAAATAACCTTTGATAGATATAAAACTAACAAGCCACATCTAGTATTTTAGTATCGTCCAGCAAATTGCTGAAAATCTAGTTTTGCCAAAGGATACCACGCTACCTCTGCAAAAAATTGTGTCATTGGATTTGGGGCTTAAAATTTGTAATCTGCTTCTAAAGCCTCGCATCGTGCCTTCTCCATGATCGGATTTTTGCCTGATGACTCAGGAATTCAGCTGCACATCCTTGGAATCTTTTAATGGCAGGCTGGTATTATATCCGTTACTTGCATAACTTCGACCAATAACATAATGTAATAAATATTCCGTTTCCTCAAATTGTTGTTAAGCAATGAACGCACTGGAGTCCTCTCATGCAATCTTAACATTTATTTGAAGAATGAGAAAATTTTTTCGAGATATACTGCCTTCTAGAACATGTCATCAAGTCCAGGGAAGGAACGAATCTGTCAACTTGTTATAAGGAGAGGGTAATTCGAAAAAGTGTTAGGGGTGGATATAGAAAGCCCTACATGCAATGTTAGAAACGGTTGATCAACAGCTTATAGCTTTAGTTCAAACGAGGTAACTGGTTCACACAACTTAAGGTTGATTTCAGCAAAGGTTCTTTGGAAAGGTTGATATAGAGAGAATATGATTTTCTTTGTTTGAAACTATCAGGATTACTCTGTGCAATTCTGTATAAAGCTATATCAGAAATGGCTTTAAAAACATGCATTCCTATTGACTTGTAGTTGCAGCAGGAAATTTTTGTTGAAAATTTTAAGGAAACCAGGAAAAAAGGAGACTTCACAGTATCTTCTTTTGTTTTGGATACTTCAAAGTTGTGAACAAGGTCTCTGCATGAATTAAATCCTATTTTTGGTAGTGATAAGCACGTTCGATGTAAACAGACAAGTTCCTACCATGACAAATTGGATGACTTTTCACGTTTAATTGAGGGAGTGACATGATAAGAAACCTACGTTAGATGTTGTGGTAGAGGCTAGGTAAAACCATAGAAGAAACTATTTATTTAGATTTACCTAGTCTATACAACAACAACTACTACATTTACTATATGTCTCCACCACAACAACAACTACAATCACTAAACTGATTATTTTTTTTCTCTAAATTTTGTGTCACAGTTTGTATCCTATTTTCAAATATGCTAAAAACTTATCACTGAAATTCGGCTGTATTAGGTAAAGAGATATGAATGAGCATCTGATTTGTAAGTCATAAATTTGTCCTATTGTAAGTTGTCACTGACGAAAAATTGTGGAGAGAGAGATAGAGACAGAGAGAGAGAGAGAGAGAGATAGAGGGAGAGAGAATAGTATATGACAACTGAGGGAATAATATGAAATAATTTTTGCCCAAACATATGTCTGTATCATACACATATCATATGTATGTCAAATTTCAGCTCCTTTGATCTGTCTTCACAATGAGAGAAGATTGATGAAATTTAAATGGATTCTTATTTTTAAGCAATTGCTTGATAAGCCGGGACCTGTTTCGTATGTATAATGATATGTGATCTTTTTTAAAAAAACGAAGATATCACAAATTCTTTTTGGGGCATTAAAAATTTTTTTTGAAAGTAGGTGCTGTACTCGTTTGGCCACCAAGTGTGCTAAGTAGATTTCATTAAAGGAAAACGTTTGGATGTAGCAAGTTAAAACATACTTTGAAAGGAGAATTGGGAGGTTAGGTTTCATTGAAAAGCAATCGTTTTCGTAGGATTAATTGATTAACATTTATAAATTGCATTTAATTATTACATTTAGTTAATAGAATAAAAAGAAAATTATAATCCTCTCATATGGATATCAATTACTTTTGAATGTGGAGTACCTCTGACCACCAAGGGGTGGAATATCAATATTGGACCGCTGGACACAGAACTTGAAAGGAAAACAAGAAAAAGGAAGAGCCGGCAAGAGCTGTGTCATCCAGTCGATGTGCAGCAAATGTGGACAAAATCGAAGTACACCAAATACCTTTTTTAGAGGTTCGACAAAAATGCCTGCACTGAGATGGACTCAGTTCGGAATGGCTAGACAATTTGAAGACTTCTTTGGACTGACACTTAAAAAATGAGGGCCAAACAGTATCAGTGTAAGCATTTCAGTGTCATCGTCAATGGCCACAGCCTTTTTGGGTAACATTGCCAAACGACTAGGCATGTCATGCTCGAACGGATAAACATTGCTGAGCTTGCTGTGAACATCTAGATGTCTTAGGGCACTTCCTTCTACGTTTTCTATGTAAGAGGCAAAAAAACTGCAAGAGGTTTCGCTGGAATCATGTTGCTCGGTCGGAACATCTTGTAAAAAAGGAAGTAGGGGCTTAAGTTGGTTAGTTTCTGTAGGAGGACGAATGAACTCTCTGTAAAAATGAAACAATATGCAGAAAACAAGGAGTGAATGCTCGCTTGGTCTGTATGCAAATATTTGCATACAGACCAAGAATAATTGTAAATAATGAAGAGGGAATGACAGTGTGTATTATGCATCACACCAAAAATCAATTTTTGAATATTGTGTAGATTTTTCGCCATAACATATTTCAACTGATTTTAATTAATAACCTGTTGAAGAGGTTGATTGTTTCCACGATTTTAATTGAAAGGACTGATTCTCATCAGGAGCTAGGACATGATGCGACAATTTAAATTTTTTTCAAATTTGATTTGAAATCAAAAAAATTGTTTCACACAAATCAAAAATTTCAGTAACACAAATTCAAGTATTTTTTTTCCGAAAAAAAGTGAATTTTTAAGGGAATCCCCGCATTCCAAATTATTTTTGAAGTTTTTCAGTGACATTTTGGTAATTTTTTTCTTGGCAAATCATTAGAAATAACAATTTACTCACGCATGCCAATGAAGGTAACAAAATTTGATATCTGCTTTTATTTGAGCGCATGAAAATTGAAACGAATTGAAATTACATGATCAAATCTCATAGAATCTTTTTGTCGAAAAATCGGGAAATTATTTCAAATTAAAACAGTTGGTGATTTGTTGTCGGGAAAAACATTTGAGAATTTCTGGCGGTTATCTTTGTGGTATTTTACACATTTTTTAAGAATCGATTTTTTAACACTTTAAGTTTCTTGGGAAAACTAAAAACAAATTCTTACCTTAAAAGTTCTTCGAAAATTATTCGACTTGAGCTATATTTCCACCAAATAATAAAAGTCCTTGTTGTTTAAATGTTTCCACTAGAAATCCTTTTATCCAAAAAATGGTGGTAAATAATCCAAACTTTTCAACCAAAACAAACGTTTTCAGTAAATATGTTTACGTTAACGAACAAATCCAATTAAAAAAATCGTTTCCGAACAAACACAGTCTTTAAACAAATTGTTTTAAAATATCTTAACTAAAGATATTCTAGTTAACGTTCACAAATCACAACGTGCGTGGTGTCAGTTCGAATAATCGTTTTATAAATCAAAATTAGATACAACTTTTAAATTTGTTAGCTCCGTTCGAAGTCAGTTGACTTACAATTCACCGCACAACCTAACTACCAAAATTTATAACATTCGAACGTTTGGTAGTTTGGGTTGGAGTAAAGTTAGTGGAGTTAAGTGATTGGTGGTGAATACTACGATGAACATATTTTGTTGTTGTTGATGACGTCGTTGTCGTTTGTCGATGTTGAATGCATTATGTTTGCAATAGTTTGCGAAGCACACATGTGAATGTGGGGACATAGTATGCGATGCAGGTGAATGCATTGCAAAAGGGTCGAGAGACACCTCGTTGGGGTATGCAAGAAAAGATAAAAATGGTGAGGGATACTTCTTGGAATGTTACGATATGAATGTTTTGATATTAGAAGGTTTTAGCTATTGGTGACGAAATGTCGCGAAATTGATGTATTTAGAGTGTTGTGGAAGTAGGATGTTTGAAATTAAAAGATTGAAGCAAGTTGAACACATACACATGTTAACACGCACGTCCACATGCCTCCCAGCGTTTTAATTCATGATAGACATTCTCGGCTGATTAAGGCCAATTTGCCTGGTTGTGGAAATATGATTAAGGGATGTTTTAAGTAATTTGAAGCAAACTTCATGCTGTTCAATTATTCTGAATTTGAGAAATAGATTCATTAGATAGACAGATAGGTAGATATATATATATAGATAGATAGATAGATAGATAGATAGGTACATTTATAGATACATGAATAGATTCCTCCCTCAAATGAAACTCTATGATGAGGCCAATTTTTTCGGGCAGATGAAATACGACAATTTTATCAGATGTGCTGAGTGTCTTTCAGGTCACAATTGATTGATTTTTTACTCAAACTATCACACAAAAACGTTTTATTTCGATTATTTAATCTAAATTTTCTCCAAGCCTTTCAAATATAATTTCACAATATTGCCGGTTTACGAAGCCAATAGATATCTCTGAAGATCTTCCATTAGTCTCAGGAAGCCTCGATAGTATATTTGGGAGCATCAAAAGAGCCGCAAAGTTTCAGGAAAGTAGATCCACAAGAAATGCTGAGAGTTCAACACTGACGTAACTGCATTCATTTCAAGCAATCATATGACATTATTCATCGCTTTTGTATTCCGGTGAAATTAGTCCGTCCAACCAAACTGACAATGATGTTGACAGCTGCCAAGTCCCTATCAACAGCCAACTAACCGATGCTCTCGACAAAAATATCGGCTTAACACAGGGAGGCCGATTGATCCCAGTTTTATACAATTTGGCTCTGAAATACGTCATATGAGACTTATCTGTCAAAATAAGAGGTACACTGCTATACACTGCTATAAGTCGAGCTAAAAAGTGGCCTATAATATCCACATTCTGCCATGTCAGTTAACAATCACAACAGACCTGTTCTGCAAACTTGGATATGCTGGGAAATTGGGACAATGAAGAAAAATAAATAGAGTCAGAAAGAATAAAAACCAAATAAAGCGCAAGCGAAGTAAAAAGCCCAAATACCAAAAATGACGCTTGGCTTGTCCTACGAGCGGTAGATTCTAATGCGGATTACAGGAGCAAAACAATAAGCAAACCAATGGCGAATCCGATGTCGCATTGAGCTGCATGAAAAAAAAACCAGATGGATTGTAGGTATCAAAGGATATGAAACTGTAGAAGCTGCAAAAGTCTTGCCAAGATAACCGTATGGACAAACAATTGGTATCGACCTAAAAAGAGAACCGAAGAGTATATACCAATCGGAAAGCTTATAAAACGCTAGTTTGACTCTACCGACGAAGATAGTTCTTTGCCACTCCGATTTTGAAACTGGAGGGCCCAGTGGCTGAACTGAGTTGGTTAGAGGAGGTTTTGTCAGAACAGGATGTTTTCCTTGAGTTCGATCTCGCGGTTGTTCAAAATTGTCTTTCAATTGTTTTACAAACATTTTTCGTTTGGCCATGATTTTTTTCTTGTTTTCGGGGACGCGATAATCTTCAACACATTCTGACATCCTTGTGGTTACGTGCATCTTTATACCCGAGCAATCCGACGTTAGAGTCAATCGAGGGACATGGGTTGAATTGATAAAACGTTAATGAGAATCGATGTGTTTGGGCTTTTCGGGTTTTTTTGGGGTTTCCATTGCTGCATTTGCTACGTTTTCTTTACTCATAAGGATTTGGTCGAGGGCTGAAAAAATGCGTCGATAATCGTCACTAGCTCTTAATTGGATATTTTGTCTCTTTTATTTGTTATCAAATTTCTAGTTTGTCTAGTGTGTCTTCTCGTGGTCCTTCTTTATGTTTGTGTAGTAGCTTAATAGTTGGATGCAGATTTTTGTGTTTAAACAAACTCAGATGCTTCTTGTGACGTGTTACTTTTCGAGTCCTAGTTATTATGCATACCTGGTCGCAGTCCTTGCATGCCAGTTTGTATATACCACTGTTGTCAATTAAGTTGAACCAATCATCCAAGAATCGTTTGCATCGTCCAGACATGTTTTGTAGTGAATAGAATTAACACGTTGCGTGCCACGCGGTTTTATAGCGACTTCCCCGTCAGGCCGCGCGCACTGGTATCGTATCAGTATCAGGTATACTGTCAGTCACCGGTGACTGACGCGTCCTGAACGGAAAGGTCGGTGTCAGTCACCGGTGACTGACTGATTCAACGTGTTAATCACCTTTCTTCGGAATAGGAACTCCAAAGCTAGCAAAGTACTTTGTACGAGCGACTTGATATATGTCAGTTGTGCTGTTTGCGCTGTGATATGTGGTAACGATTTCTTCACAAAACATTAAAAATTATATTTTACATTGTTAACTTATTTTTGAAAATAATATTTGGTAAACTGATCCATCCAAATGCCATTTCTCGCGAAGTTTACTGTCGAAAACAAATTCAGATTAAGTTTAACGTTTATTTTGACCAGTAAAGCTGTCAAAACGATGCATCCTTTTGAGAATTGACCAGTTTTGAACTTTGTTCGCTTTGCTTGCTTTCTCAATAAGCTTAGTTCCATAAGTTGCATGCATTTCATTAGAACTGTCAAAGCACGTGAAGCGATCAAAGCGATTTGCATTTTTGTTTGAAAGTAAGTAATGCACGTTAATAAAGCATTGGACCAACATTCAAATCTTTTTGAAGTTTGGCTCAGAATTTCCACAAAAACTTTCCAAATGCTGATAATCTCACAACAAAATTTGCTACAATAAGGCAAATAATTTCATCAAATATTAAATATAATTATTCAAATAATAGTAAGACATATGAAGTAATCTGGAAAATGCATGTAAGACATTAATAATCGTCTCGTTTACGTGCAGGAACTTTATTAGTGCGTGTGGTACTGGAAATTAAATGAATTATGACTTTACAACCATAGCGTGTCTATGGCTTGATTTTATCATTAGTCGGATAGGTTGCCATTTAAATTTATTATTGTTTGACAACGCAAAATAATTCAGAACAAATTGCTTAGCTTTCATGATCTCTATAAATGGACTAAGTCGTATGATATCATAGATGCCCATTGCAATAATTTTACTCCTTTTAAATTTAATATAATAATGACAATGATAAAGAAATTTTGAAAAAGAAGCTTAAAATTTTGAAAATTACTGAAAAGTTGGTAGGCATACTTATACTTTTACCTCATTTTTGAATGATACATAAAAGTTAAGCACTTGTATTTGCTTGTCAATGAGTTTTTATTAATTATAGTTCAAATAAAATGCGTAGAACACTATGCGTTCTGCTTTGTAATTTTTGTTTTGAGAAATTATACTACAACCTGGGACAGATTTCAAATGTCGTATTATATCAGTATTATCACGTATATTAATCAAGTAATCAATTTGAGTGTTCAATTTATCATAAAGAGAGCCAGTTACCTAACTTCCAAATCTACTGATGCCCATCATCATCTTTGACAATGACAACCAAAACAAGGAATATGGAAACTGTCACTGAACCTGGCTCTCATTCAGTTGACGGAATATATACTAATCTAATATATACTATCTGGCTCTGGTCAGTGAACAATAGTTGCAGAGCGTAGTATCGATGAAGACCCAAATGAGTCTATCCGAAATCGTGCTCAACAATTAAACCTGCACCGACTCGCATTATGGACGGTTTTACAGAAGGATCTTTGTTTGAACCCATAGAAAATGCAACAAAATGAAGCAGAACGACCACCAGGCACAATCCTGGGAATCCTGAATTTCATAAGACAATTTCGTTTAGAGATGAGGCTCATTTGCACGAATCAAGCGTAATTGGAGGCATGAACGTAAAAAAAAGGCTGCAGAAAAAACGATCAGATTCAGCAGAAGAATCAGAGCTTACATTTGAAAAATGGGACGAAGTCAACCCTTTTTTCAATGACGTAAGCGCGACGTGTAATCGACATCGATTCAAGTGGCCAAGGAGAGGGTTATGGTGAAATAATTTGAGTAAATTCGAGAATTCAATTATTTGAGAATATCCATTGAGCTAAAGAAAACACTGAGCTCAAAATTTATGATTTTATGAATTTTTTTATTTAATTTTATTATTTTATTTAATTTTGTTTTGAGTATGCTTTCATAGTATCACCGTGAGAAGAGTCTTAACAATTGCATTCAGCAACCCGCAAGCAGGGAGGTAAGCAAATGCTGTCCAGGTTTAGGATGCGGGACTATAAATTTTCATCAAATGGGGTGTGGAATCGAGAGTAACATCATACATGCAGAGCATCAGAATGATATGGTCATGGTCAAATCAATATGGTCCTGCGTAACACTTACTCCCTTCCACAAGATGAAGAAAACATAAATCTATATATTCTTTATTTGTTGATTTTCCATTCGAAAATGCTATATTTTGTTTTAATTTGGACAGATATATATTTCGGGAGTAAGTTGCTCCCTTCTTTAGTGTCAATTATTTTCAAGAAGAAAAGTGCCAAGTGCTGGAAAATAAAAAAAAAAATAAAATCTGATGCTCTCCAATTTCGTGGAGAGGAAATTTAAATCGTTCTAAGAAAGTGTTGCAGGAGAATTTCAAGGAAGCTTTCGAAGTGGATGGTCAAGAGTAAATCAAATTCGCAGTTGAGCAAGTTCTGAAAAAGGACTGCAGATATAATATCGACGTCGGCATACTTATTTTAGACTTCAAGCAAGTATACGACAGAATCTACAGAAATGCGCTGTACGAAACATTGTTTGACTTCGGTATCCCAAAAAAAATTTCGAGTCCGCATGGTTACGCAAAGTTACGATGCTACACACTGAGAACTAAGAACAAACTAACTTTTTTGTTCTCTGTATTGAGTGCTAACACTAAGGGAAAGCAAAAACGAAGGGACAGCTTCAAAATGGAAACAAGATTGAAAGTAGTGTACTCTAGGAAGAGTACTCTAGGCTGTTTGTAGGAGACTAGAACCTAGAAAATGTGTGTGGTTTTGTGTATTCTGAATAAAAACACACCAAAAAGGACGAGATTAGAACTCATATAAGCCTGAAAAAAATCATATCACTCTCATGTACTTATCATTTTCAGGCCTAAACTTGTGCACTGGTTCACATTTACAAATTATTAGTCAAGCCTGTTCGGCTCTATAGAAGTGAAGGATTGGCCTTGACGAGTGAATTTAAAAAGGTAGTGGTGATATGAGAACACATAGTTCTCTGAAAAATCTATGGTCAAGTGGGAGAAGGTTCAGAGTGAAGACTACTTTACCACGAAGAATTATTTGACGAATAATCTGTCCCTCATTACGTGTAGCTACGCCAACTGCAATGGAAGGATTAGGCAAACAGAGAATGGGAAAAATTTGGTTGCCCAAAGGACATTGAAGGATAGTGTAAGGCAATCGTACACCAAGAATGTCGAGAATTCAATTGGGAGACACTATATTCACTGGTTACAATGTTTCTTGGGAGGAACAGTGAAAATTCGCCTAAGTTAATCCTGGAGACTAAAGTCTTAGGCTGTTGGGCCATAGATGACAATGAAATGAAATATGAAAATCCTTTTCCCTGATGAATACCTCACTGCGTGAACATAAATTTAAAGGACGACTACATTATTTAAAAAGGTTTCATTCAGGCTTCAATCAAGGCATAGATTCATACAATATTCTGTTGTTAAAAATCTGTTTTGGTTGGAATCGTGCATAAAAGAGGATACGATCAAATTATGTCCCTGTGAAATCACTGAAAGGTAGCATGTACTATAACTGTACTGATTGAACCAGGTTTTTGTTGCAAGAGATGAATTCTAATAACATTTTAGCTAGTACAATACAAGTGTTTAAAATTTTCAAAAAATATCCTTTTACAAATGCCGATCAGTGTAATAAGTCAGAAACACTTTGGAAATAGAGGAAATCGTTAGAGGATTTCCTGTGATTTCATGCTACTTAGAGGAAAGAAAAAAGGGGAAATTTTAACAGGAAAATTTTAAAGCTGATTATAAGATTAAGGCTGATATAATGTTGGTAATTATTCAAACATGATAGAATGGTCATGGCTTCCGCTTTGTTTTATCTTTCTGAGAGCTACAAAGCATTAAAAGTGTGTTGCTTGCGATAACTCCAATGATTCATTTGTGATCTTCCAAAAGGATATGTTCAGAGTTTTTCGATGTATTTTTGATTTGATTTTGAGCATTGTTTGTATTCTGAGGACAGTTCTAATGTTATAAATTCATGTTAAATCAAGGGAAAGATGATTGTGCCAAAGAATAAGGATTCATTAAGTTCATATATAAAGTAGGATAAAAATTCTTATTTTTAACCTAAGATTAGAGCGTAGATTCGAGATTTTAAAGGAAATAGAGTTCATTCGGATCACCTCTAATCGTATTTCACATTTTCAGAATACACAATAAATATTGCATCAGAAAATTCGACTTCTATTTAGGCCGAATAAGATAATTTATCGTTTACTGGACTTGTGTGCAAGTTTTTATGAATATTTTTAGTGGCCATATGTATTTAATGCAATCAATGATGCATCGTATTTTTGCACACAAACAATTGAAACTTTAATAGGAAAAGGGCGCTACTATTTCTCCATAGTAAGCTGGAAAATGTGTTTAACTTACAGCTGAAAGTATAAGTAAAAGGCTGATTAACATTATAATAAATTAAACATTATTGGAAAATACAATTTGTAAACGGTCGTTGTTTTATAGGCCGTAGTTCTAATACATAGATAAGTTAAAAGGCAAATGACCTAATTTTATAAATATAAAACGATGATTCGAAACGAGTTTCCCATTCTTCGGTGAATTGCAAAATGCAAATTTTTTTTAACAAGTTTAATAAAGTTGAAGTTCGTTTTGAAACGAAACGCGTCCTCGAGACCCACAAAGCAAGGCCCGGCGGACCCAAGCCACCCAGATTTAATAAAGTTTATTGCAATATTTGGAATTGATTGACTTTCATTCTTATCAAACTGATAAAAACGACTAAGGCGATGTTCCAGATGGATATTGGCAAGGGATGAGAAATGGAATTTCTAAATTTTCGGAAGAGGAAGAGCCTACAGATTGCGATGAATAAGTAAAGAGATAATATTAAATACTTTAAACAATACAAAAAACGTGCTTCACTCTGACCAGACCTTAAAGGTATTCCTTAAAGGACCTTAAATCAAAAACCTTAAAGGACCTTATCATCGAGGACATTAGCATCTGCACCTGCTTTCCATGGTCATGATAACAAATCGATAGGTAAATGAGAGCTCATTGCCTTGAAGACAAAGTAAATGCATCCTCAAGCCGTTAAACTTTTTTATTTTGCTAAAAATAAGTTTAAGGTCTCAATTTATTTTTCACCTAGATCGTGTTATGTGTATAGAAATAAACTATCAACTAATGATTAAGTTCCGTGCAAAAAAAAAAGAAAGTCCTTAACAAAAGTCTATTTTTAAAGTATGTTTGCATAGAAATTAACCTTAGCATCGATATTTTGATGTATGGCTAAACTTGAACGAGATTTCCGATGAATGGTGAGAGGCGGAAATTATTCATTGATTTTATTCGTATGCAAGCCATAAAGAAATTTTGACTATGCAGTCTGCGTTTGAACAGTGAAGCCAACATAGAAAACATCTTACAAAATCATAATTTGGTTGTCATGACATTGAAAATTATGCAAATTGCATCGTATTTCTTTCATAAATTCATTTTAAAGTGTTAATTGTAAAATTATACACAATCTTCATTTTATATTTATTATATTTGATACTCTGGTTAATTCATTGGTTCAAAGCATTCAATCAAATTTAGGGGCATGACTATATGGAGGCCTAGGAATAGATCAAGAGTGAAAATTTCACAAAGCAAAGATGATCATGAATACTAAAAACTGAGTCCCTGGTTCTAAACAGAAAACACTAAATATTAGATACTAAACACTAACCATGAAACGTTTATTCATAACTACTAAGTTCCATTTGTTGATTCGGGTGTTTGCAACTTTCTAAACACTCAAAAATATAAAACTTAGTAGTTTCTCTTTGTAAATTGAATTTTAATTTTTGAGAACAAAAAGTTATTTTAAGACGGATCCATAAGTGAAACGATATAAGACTAAAGAAGGGACCATATGAGAGCCATAATCATAAGAACCATTTTTACAAAACTATTAAAACTTATCTTCAAAATGGGAACGAATAGGACATCACGTTGGAAAAATTAACTTTTAAGTACTTGGCACTAAGTACTGAATAAAATGTTGAATAAAATTTATTACCAAAGGAAAGCTAATTGCTTGAGGTCAGACAAAATGTCCTACTCATATCTGGCTCGCATGAATCTGGCCTGCCTCATTTCCGATAAGTCCGATTTAACTTTACTTCTGTTCGTAACGCCATCTCTGATTTGCCTTGTAAAGTATGTTGTCACAATTTTCAACTATCTTCAGTCCAAAATTCGGAGTGCCCAATTGTTATGTTAATAGTAATGACAGCATTTTTGCTCGCTTCATATGTCACGGCCCAAATACAATACTGCGTGATGGCGATGCGAGAACGCGGTGCGATTCTCGCTCGTCGTCGCGCAACGCATTCAATTTACAATGCACGCGATGCGAGGAAGAATAATATTCATATGACAACTGTCAAATTGGTGACGTTTCAAACGAAATTTGATTAAAATTGTTTTTGATTTTTTAAAAATTTGAATTTGGAATTTTCCTTCGTTTGGCGAATAATAGCCTCATCAAGGATGCACGAAATTTTCATTTAAAATTCATTCCGAATAACCCTCGTACTTAAAATGTAATAAAGGCGTTTGAATTTCAAATTTCATTTATGCGCCATATTGCATCTGACAAACGTCACGCACCTCGCGAGGAATTTTCGTTTTTCAGAATATTTCTCGCCTCGCATCGACGCAGCGCAATCATTGTACGTTGTCGTATACAAATGTATGTTACGAAAACTGCTTGACTTTTGCTGCGAGACTCTCGTCGCGCTCTCACATCGTCATCTCGCAGTATTGTAATTCGGCCTTCGGTCTGTTAAAATCACCATGGAGCGAATAGCGAATATGAAAATTTGTTTGACGTTAGCCAAAACTGCTCAAGAAAAATTTGAATCGATGAAAATCGTTGTTATATTATAAAAATAGTATTAAACCCGAGAACAAACATTCTGCTAGGACAGAGTAGCTACTTACCAGCGCTTGCATTTCGACCAAACTTCTGATGTAACGGGGTTCAACTAAAATAAGTGGATTTTTATTTGGATTGATATATTTTCTCTAACATTGCTTAAAACAAGAATATTCCTTTAAACAATTTTCCGTAAAAACGCAACACAAACAGAAAAAATCTATTTTTAGTGGGGGGCTTATCGATTTCAATCAGAGTGACGCCGTGCGGGAAGATTGTCGGTTTCTTACTTACACTACCTCACTAGTTTTTATATTTCGTCCTTGTCATGAGCTGGAGCTAACGTCAAGATAGTAAAGGCTTTACAGATCTGGAAACTTCGAGAAGAGAAAATCAGCCATAGTTTGTAACCCAACAACTGCTTGTTTGCAAACAAATTCCTGTGGTGACTGGCATTCTGCGAGGGGGACTTATTGCATTCTTACTGAAGATTTGGAAAAGGAAAAGATCGTCAAGCGATTTGTTCTACATTCTCTCAAAGCGGACTAAAAATCCATGACGGTGAGTGAGCACGAAGATATGTATTATTCCAACAAAGAGGGTACTGCATTCATGTCATCTTATTTGTAATAATATCTTTTTATATATTATTATTTGTTATGAAGCGTGGTGTCTCCTCTATAAGCCACTCACCAAATGCAGAACATAACAGAAGCCATTCGTTAAGCCGTGCGAAAAGACAGAGGGTTTGTTCTCACAGTTCTCACTGGTCTCTTCGATTCCATGAGCATAATTCAGAAAAAAATTCGTTACATAACGTCTGTATCACTAGGAAAATCATTCCACAATGTCGAAATGTGAATGCTCAATATTATTTAGGTGTTCAACCAGAGTGCAAAAATATTGGCAGTTGGGTTTCCTTGTATTAAAATGGGCCTTCGTACGTTTATCTAATGGCACGTCAAGTTCCATATATACCCCGGACCCATATGGTCCGAACCCTACGATTGGGACTATTTGTTGAGCTAAAATGAAGGATGATCAAGAAGTCCTTTAGTACAATTCTTTGATTCAGAAGGCTTTAACCGATAGCCTGAAGGCTATTTCGGATTACTTATTTCAGATATGCTTAGACAACTACTATGCTCACTTGGAGCGGTGCTTTAACTCAGAGAGAAATTATTTTGAATAGATCTGATGTAGAAATGTCAAACTACTATCCAGCGTTAAAAGTCAATTGAATGGGACTCGTTCGTAAGGACCTAATGGGATTCAAGCAAAATTTGCTTGATGAAATTGTACTTATAAGAAAAACTGCCTGAAGACTGGACATAAAGAAGAAGATGCTATGAGATGCGCATTAACTTGAGCATTAACACCTCACCTGTGAATCCATTGCAGTGACTCGCAAAGATAGTTATACGGGAAAAAAATTTCCTACCTACATTTAACCTATAGTGCAAGTACATGCAGCGCCAACACTCTCTGGTGGCTTCTCTCGAGCGGGGATAGAAAATGCACAAGTAGGTTTATATTAGTTTTCCGATTTCAAGTAGAAGCTTTGGGAGCGGTAATCTTTTACCACGCAAAAATGAGAGGGAATCGACAAATAACAATAAAATTCTCCTCATTTCGGTTGAATATCGTTTAAAGAGGAGTTTATCGGAAGCAAAGCAAATCTTGGAGCGCTCACACTTCAGAGGACATTCACAAAGAGAGAGAGAGAGAGAGAGAGAGAGAGAGAGAGAGAGATTCGGGTACTTCACATAGTTAATAAAGAGAGCTTTGTAAGATAGAAAGCTTGATAGTTAAGAACGTAAGTGAGTGGGGCGATCACAACGGTAAGCTGTATAAGCTTGAATTTATATGAGAATAATGTTTCCGGTGCAGTAGTTTATGTGAGTTCTTGTGTTTCATAGACAAGGATTCACTACAAATTTTAAGAAAATGTCAATGCTTATCCCTCTGTACCTTCATCTTTATGTCTTATCTACAAAGCATTTTGATTACAAATATCAATGCATCTGAAAATCTAGAGCCAAATATCGTTTTACTGGGAGTTTTCTCGAAGTTTTGGTGCTTGTTAGTGGTTATACCATGGACCGAAGTGTTAGCGCTAGCAAGTAGCTCTTTGTTAGTAGTTTCCTCTGCTCAACGACGGTGTTCAACGTGCACGCTCTCTGCCTTACGAAGGCAGGATTTACTCACTCTAGAGGGCCTCGGCATATCATTCTTCGTCATGCCCCTGCGGAGTGTGAGCGCTTTATAGTGGATATGCCAAAGTGTAAGCCCAAAATAGCGCTAAAACTTCGAAAAAACTCCTGATCAAACGGTAATCAACCAAAAAGAGTGGGAGTTTACTTGGAATAGTATTTTTTTCTCTTAGTTTTGTGTAAGTCAAAAATCACGCTCAAAGTTTTTGCGAAAAATCGCAACGCAAATATAAACATTCGTATACTCTTTTTCTCTCTTTCTGCGCGAAGTCACCCGAGAGTGTTAGTGCTGTATGCACTTTCGTTATAAAAATTTTTAAATTGTCAATTGGGAATTGAAAAGACTGAGTAAAAGCTTTTTTGCAGATTTCAAAAAATAGCATTGAGCATCATTAGAAAATAGTTTTGCAATAAATTTTGGTAGGTTGTTACACTCGCTACATTTTCCCATCCGGTTAGCATCCATTTCCGACTGTTATTATTTTCTCAGAAAAAAAAAAACTTTATCGCTATCTAATTTTCCAACGACAATAATTTGATACAACCAAAACCATGACCGATTTATCTTAATCTGTTTCAACGCTACAGCCATAGCGTTCGCAATCGTATCGATGAAATTTCAAAGATGAAGCATAAAAGAATTGGAAGTCAAGTGGAAAAAGCAACTGCTTTTTCCATTTACCAGCGACCTTGAAGAGATTTTTGACGAAAATTTTCTGGGTCAAAACAAAATGAAAACTGCATCCCACAGACATGGTTAATTGCATGTTGTTGCACCACGGCTACCACGGATTGATGATGTCAAAGATATTCGAAAAGACATCGAGACTGTTGAGCTTTTGGACGATGGTCAAGGATTTGTTAAGTTGAGACTCGTATTGTGTATAGCATGCGGTTAGCAATCGGAAAGTGGAAGTTGCTATGAAACGGATTACCCGGTATTTGGGTAGTTAGTTCAGCATGTTGGTGGTTCGGTTGTGATGGCAAGGTCTTTGCGTGCTTGATGATGGATTTCAGCTGTTCGCTTGGCTATCGAATGAGGAAGGTAATGTTTGGGTAACACTGTTTCCTGGCTAGATATGCAAATTATTTGCTTTCGGGGTGACACTGGTTTGTGGTAAGTAACGTGATTTCGATGCTGGAACAATATGGTGTTATAAGTTTTCAATGAGGTTAGACTTTGGATAACGGTCCAGTTTTCGGAAATAAGGAATTGAAGCGTTCGCCATATGAAGCAGTTTAATTTGGAGACGTGTACCTCAACAGAGGATCCCTAAACTATCATCAAGTCATGAATGATTGTGGGTTTTCACTGAGGGTTTTTTGATCCCACTTAAAGTTAGCATAACGAGCTTGAGGGCTAAGGTTTAGCCAGACCTATAACCTGGTTAAGGGTCAGAAATAGAAATCTCTGTTCTAGTTTGATTGTGCGGCTCTCTGAGGCCTATTGATTGATGCATCGAAGGCCAGTGCTGGCCATTAGTATGTTCTTTGGTACTGGTTGTACGGAAGCCATAAAAATCCCCTAATTTTGTGGTCTTCTGGCATACTTCCTTTTTTTCGGGATTCTATATCGGGTGTTTGCAGATCAGGCGTAGATAATGTAGAAGAAGGTACAGTTTGGTCTCTAACAAGGAAAGGACTGGTTTTAATATGACTGCTTGAGCGCAGGATGGCAGCTTTTTGAATATTTTTAATCGAAGTACTTTGATTGGTTTTCCAAAAAAAAAAATTGAACCATGATCCTTTCTTGAACTATCGGATAAGCTTTCTAATTTTTTGTAAAGCATAACTTTTTGAACAAAAAACTGCTCAATACGGTCATAGTTATCGTATGCACTATTGTTGATCGAACGGAAACCAATGCAGGGTGTAAAAAGCACGTTCCGATTATGCGATCAACAGTGTGTATGCGATGATCAATGGCTAAACCAAATCGTTTGAGGTAAAATGTTGAATTTGATTCGATGGCATTGACATTGACCAGCAAATATAATACGCGGTTTCCATGTCACATATGGTTCGGTAACGTTTGCATACGCATGAATGTGATGTCCAATGTTGTTGACCATTGTGTCCGTTTTAATTGGCTGTTAAGGATTGTAAATATTTTCCAGCATTAACTCTTCTTACTCATTTGTTATCATAGCTAACGTGCAGTTTATCAGTTCTACTTACATTTACATACCCAAATGAAATTGTTAATTGTTTTATAAATTCATAATGCGTCGGATGTCTCAAAGTGCGTAGGAAATTATTTAGTCATTCAAATGTAAGTTATTTGATAGTAAGCTCAGTTAATGTTATAAATTATTGATGAGTCTTATTGACAAGCATTTATTGCAAGGACAAACGATCAAAGTTCGGAGTTTCGTCGATTCATATAATTCTATTGATGTATGGAATATTTTTCGCTGAATTTCATCTCACTGATAGAAGGCCAAATATGAACCTGTAAAACGTTTCAAGGATATATTTTATGATCAGGCTGGCATATCTATGGAATGATAAGAATTTCGAGCGGCACTTCCAAAGTCAAAATTTTTGAAATGATGTGCGAAAAGCTTAGCGAAGGAGAATGATGTACAAAAAATCAACTTATTATGCATGTCGCATAGTAAATATTACGCATAGTATATTAGGTACGCATCAATTGTGAGGAAGACATAAGAGGATTTTTCCTGAGAAGTTTCAATGAGATTCACTACAGTTTGGAGTATTTTGAACACAATTTGGCGACAAAGTAAAAGATTGTGAGTCAAACAACTAATTGAACTACAACTTTCCAGAAAGTGTGTTTATTTTATTTTATAGAAAATGTATTGAATAAGAGCAAAAAATTTTCAAGAACATCCAAGATTTGTGAATAAATTCAAGTTTTCCATATGGCCGTCTTTGGCCCGGACTATGGCTTTAATACGTTTGAAGAAAGACTGACACGCTGCATGAGTGCGACGGGCTGGAATCTTGACCCATTCACCGATAAACGCTGCCTCAAGCGCATCAAATTTGCGATATTTTTTCTCTCCAACCTTCATCTGCAAAATATTCCAAGTGAAGAAGTCCTGTAGACTCGCATTAGGGGATCGTGGAGGCCACTGTGTGGCTGAAATTAAGAATGGAACGCTTTCACAGAGTGATTCCTGATTGACGCGTGCTTTGTGCGACAGAAGAGAGCCTTGTTAGAACGTAAACTCTCCAGTACCGAAATGTTTTTTTTTCCAGCGGCCTTAGAGCAGCTTCCAAACTTCGTTTACGGTATACATTGGTATTCAGAGCCATGGCACTGTTCAATAGCAGCAGGGGAGAGAGGCCATCACTCGTTACTCGGCCCAAATGATCACAAACGTTGGAACTTGAATTCCAGTGGCCATCCGACTGTCAAAATTATCGTATAACCTTATGTAAGCACGATATTTGTGTTTGTTCACGAATTGCTTAATTGGAAATTGTTATTTGGTAATTTACCAGCTGCGTGCAAGCGTAACAGCTCCTTCGCTGGATTGACCCTAACTGAGGTGAGGTTTTGTCCTTTTTAGAATGTATAAGGCTTTACTTTGAGGTCATTTTTCAATATTCCCTGCATCGTTGTTTTCGATATGTTCAAATTTCCAGCCGTTTGCTTGCCGCTACTACGCGGATTTCATTGAATTCGTTGAATTCACTTTTCGAATATCCTATGGATCTGATACTGTCTTTCTGTGATCGTCACTGTAGCGTTTTTGCACGGTACCAGTATCACGGTAACGAGCTACAGAAATATGTAAAATTTATTCACAATGACGTGTTCGAGAGCTCTCACGATGGCAACTTGTATCTTTCCGGAAAATACAACCAAATTAAATTTTTAAAAAGGTTAAATTTTTTCGAATCAGTTAAGACGCAAATCGTTTGACATGTTTGTAATCAATAGATTTGCTATCATTCAGCACACATATGACATTAGTGGTGCCAAATGTTTGAAAGCTTTAACTGTACTAAAAAAGTTGCAGTTCGATTGGGCTACCCTGTATTATCCGTTATGAACAGTTTTGTTTATTTTGTTTTTAAATAACAATTTAGATAATAATTTTAAATGCAATATTTCAAACAGGATAATGGAAACTGTATGATAGAAATCAGCTTTATTTGTAGCTCCTCCCACATAGCTGTCCCAGTATCTCCCATCGAAGATAGCTTCTGGCTGATGATTGTACTGAAATAAAATGAATTTGTTGTCTTTAATTTTATTTTTAAAATGAAGCGGAACCGATAAACTTCATGAACCATGATGATAAATTGGAATTATATTCTAAGTCATTATACTCATAAGTCATATTGAGTTTCAACGCAGTTCTTAATCTTTGGTATTGTTACTTATAAGCGAAAGATGTTTTGTTTTTTACACAATATAAGCTTTTGTTATGTTCACGCTAGTTTGATAATTTCACTTGATTGATTGATATTGCTACTATAAAATAATAACTACCTGAAAAATATCACAAGATCCATTGGAAAGCTATCGGATATAAAATTTTGAGCATAATTAAATGTTATGTCTAACGTTCGTTTTTAATGCTGGATCTGCTCAAAAAATATCGTGAATTATGAATTTTCGCGGGCTACGTGTATTTGATTTTCGATACTATTAAGGCGTTATGTACCATGTTCTTCACTTATGCTGACAAATCCGGCCATTTTGAATCTTGAATTTATTTTTGACAGCTGTTGTGCTGGGATGTGTTTTGGCTTGTGTCCGAATTTTGTCTGCTCAAAAAGAGTATTAAGAAATCTGTATCAACTTTCGTATGAAAAACAACTTTAAATGCGCGGACGCATTACGAATGTTGATTGTTGTTTATGGTGGAGCTATCTAGGACTAAATCAACGTTTAACGATGGTACAAAGTGTTCTCAGAGACCCAGTAATATGTGAACGACGAACAGCGTGCCGGATGCCCGAACACGTCAACAACAGGTGAAAACATTGGTAAAATGAAAAAAATTGTATTGACCAATCGTTGAATTAACATTAAAGATGTTGCTGAAGACCCAATCATATCAATTGGCACGTGTCATTCGATTTTTGGCAATTATTTGGGTATAAGACGGGTCGCCAAGAAATTCGTATCGAAATTGCTCGATTGTAGCCGAAAGCTGCATCGCATTAACATTGCTAAGGAATTCTTAGACTCTGTCCGTGACGAATCAATTTCGCTCGAATTTTGCATGTGTTTATGGTTATGACGTGGAAACTATAACTCAATTGTACCCATGGAATCTACCGCAAGAGACAATACCGGAAAAACGCCGCACCAGGTTTGGTCAAATGTGAAGGTTTTGCTTACAATTTTCGTCGACTGCAGGGTCGTGGTATATGATGATTTCTTTTTACAGAATAGAACGTTCAAAAAGAAATATTATCTGCAAGGAACGTACAGTTTGTGCGAAGCAATCCAACAGATGTACTCGCATTTGTCGAAGAATTATGGCTCAATATATCCTTTGCACCATGATTACGCTCACATATCGTTGCTTGTGTGTGTGAATTTACGGCCAAAAACAACACACACAATGATGCTGTAGCCTCTGTTTTCCCCAGAACTGCCCTCCCATTTGTTTCTTGCTCCCGAAACTGACGAGGTCCATGAAAGAGCGACGCTATGCAACGATTGAGGAGATAAGGACGGCATCGAAGCAGGAACTGAACAAGATAACACATTGTTTGTTATCTATATGAAGAGCTTCGAGGATTGGGGAACAAATAAGCACAAGTGTTTTATATCCAATGGGGATTACTTTGAAGGAGCCAACGTAGAAATTGATGAATAAATTGACAATTTTTGGAAAAACTAGAAAGTAATACTTCTTAACCGACCCCGTAACGTACGCGTAGCCAAGATTTTCTGAATGAGAAGACGCTGATACCCCAAAAATGATACGTAGCCATCTAGATGGTGGCGAATCCGTTTCGAAATCAACGTATCCTTTCGTTGAATTTTGTCCAGGAGTTGCGGCACACAAAACAAAAATTAATAGTTGAATTGGTTTTTGAAGCTAGTTTGTGTTCAAGTAAAAAGTTCAAATAGAAGAGAAATGACGAGTTCAATAGTTTTATTCAGTTCTTGTTGAGGAAATTAATTAATTTTTTAATGATAGCCAGGATGCGCGTAATGTACCAAGTGTTCTTCCGTATTTCCGGAGGCGGTGCGAGCGGCATACATGATTGCTGCCAAAAGTGCTCCACTATTAACGAGTGTACTCATTATCGCGGCCATTTTCACGGCTGGCAACACAAATGGCAGGACTGTGCCCAGCAGAACGGCTGGCATCATTATTAAAGGAACAGCGAGTTGCAGTATCTGTTTGTAGGATTTGTGTTTTCTTCCCGTTGAGCTATCTAGAAAATTCAAAAATTTCACTACATGAAACAATTATAACTGAACTCTAACGTACTTCGTCTCAAGGACAATCGAATCCGGTTTTCTTTGCTTGGCACGACGCGCACCATCATGCCAGGAATAAAATGCAACTTGATTTCCCGCTCCTTGAAAATCCTCTGGAAGCATTCCACTAACATTTCGGTCAACTGATTGTCGTTGATCCTCGTGTACTTTTTGTCCAACAGCGACGGCTGATTTCCATCCAAATGCAATAATCGATCCAAGAAGTCCTTCGTTATGTTTCCGCTTTTCGGAAAAACTTTCAAATTCGACATACGTTGCAGCAAGAACAATTTCAAACATCGAATCAAACTCAACTTTCGGGTACACTCAAGGATTTGAACTGGTGTCGATGCTCTCACATAGGTGACTGTGTCTTTCAAAGGGGTTTTTGTCTTCACTTGGAACAGACTTTCACTGCGCGAAAAATTCCCCAAATGTGTTTGCGGATACAATACATATTGGTTGTAGTATTCAGATGTGGCGGAACTAGCGAACGAGCTTGCGGCCAACATACTGATGAAAATTCGTAGAAAGCTTTGCATGTTAACACGATTTCCAACTTGAGTAACGTGCGCGCAACAAGAGTTGGGTTTTCAAGGAAAATTTTATTCTTTGCGAGTGAACTTGCGGGTGATGATCGAGGACGAGAGGAATCGCACTTGTTGCTGCTGTGACCAATGTTCTAAGTAAACTGCGAACTACCTTAAGAATGAATGTTAACTGATGGTGCGGTCTATCGCGAACCAGGAAACGTGGAAAATAGATTGCAATGCAAGATTGCGGGAAATTTCTATTGATGCGTAACTAGAAGTGTTAGTTAGATTGATGTTGATCTAAAGCAGGTCACTGTGATGTTCTCTGAGGAATCGTACGAGTGATGTACATATACGATGGCCTAAATCAAAGAGAATAAAAGAATAAACGCTTTGCTCTGTTATGGCTGGCACTGCTGCAGAAAGTTGTAACAGTAACTGTGTTTGGAATCAAATGTTGGTAACGACACCAATCTATAATTAGTCTTTGATCTTAACTGATTTATTCGTCTCCAACAACAGTTCAATGCGTTGCGGAACTGAGGTTTTAGCAAATTAAGAGCTATTTATGTCGGTGCGGGTTGTCTTTGACCTTATTCACCTGAACCTTAGGATACGACCAAACTGTATGAAACCTTAAACACATATGTATATATATATATATATATGTATATATACACATAAAAGTAACAAACATTCACTTGTATTGTAGATGATCAATTAAAACTTAAAAGGCATGGGCGCTTCCTCTATTACATCATACTTTCATTCTTATTCAATGTTTTTGATCCCTTATTGCATGGCCAAGGCAGGATATGAAGAAAACTTCGATATGTCTCAAAATTTCATTTACTTTTATACTGCTTATAAATAAAATTAAACTCAAAAAAGTAAAAATTCAAAAATTTTTTCACGTGCATGAAAGTTTGCAATTTTTTTTTTGATTACGTATCTTGGTCCTGGGAGCAGGAAAATTGATTTTGGCACTGTGTTATTAAGCAGCTTTTAGCGCTTTTGTGTGGTTTTAGTCGTCATGTGTGTTCTGCTGTCATAGTTATTTATATCGTGTTGAATTTATTGAGTCTTGGGTGAAAAAGGTGTAACGTGCTTGGTGTGGTGAAAAACCTTGATGACAATTGTCATTAAGGTTGCCTCAAAGTTCCTTCAATAGTGTACGGTTTTTTTGGTTAGAAGTTTGTCGCTTACACTGTGTGTACTGTGTGTATTTTCCCCTGTTTAGCACTTCCGAGTTTTTCTTCAGTTTTTATAAATATAATAGTATTATATGTACTTTAAATATCCCTAAAAAGACTTATATCAGAAAATAATTAACACTGAAGAAGGGAGCAATTTACTCCCTAGATATATATCTGTCAAAATGGAAACAAAAACATAACATTTTGGAACGCAAAATCAAAAAAAAAAAAGGGATAGGTTGTCGCTTACGTTACTGTATCTGTGGTAAAACCGTAGTAATTAACTCAGCTTTTGTTGTAATTGTTACGTGAAATGGCCGCTGATCCATATTGTCCGGGATGTTGCTGAATTTATACTTGTCGATGTTAGCCTTCTTGATCTTGAAGAGGCGCAGATTGTTGTAAGATATGTTAGTCGACAATCAGTTAATGATCTTGATACATTTGGGAGAAAGTTGTTTGTTATGAAACCAAGATCTATTAGGGTTTTAGGTGATATGCTCACTTCTAAACACATGGCTTAAAGTTTATCTTATCCTCACGTATAATCGCCTGCTAGTTACCCATGGGAAATAATTTCATTCTGTTCCACATGCGTATCTAGAAAGCTACTTCTCACAGTCTATTCCTTTGTCAAGCTGTTTATTTTTTCCACTACCTGGAAGTCTTTGTGGTCGGGAGTGCAAGGAATTGTGTATGCTATATCAGGATAATCCTGCATTCATTTCCATTGTCGTGTGCAGCCGTATGTACACATTTTTTCCCCCCAAGCTCTTGAAGTTCATATTGTAATGAGTGAAGAGCAGTTGCTAGGGGGACTCTTCTCTGAGGTTGAGAAAATGGCACATAGGTCCCTCCCTAGAGTGGTGACCATCTTATGATGGCTTAAGTTGTGAGAACTGTTCAGGTTAAGGTTGCGATGGCCGATGCCAGTACAAAACTGCTTTCTCGCAGCATCCGCAAAGAGTACTATTGATCTCTGATCTGTTAGGTTGTCATCGTGTGTCAGGAAGTTTAAGTTTGGGTCTTCACTCTTGGATGTTCTGCCATTAACATAGGAGGTGAGCCTGGCGAATAAGGCAAATTTAAACGTGTTGTGATAGGAATTTATCCTGGATAGTGGTTCTTAAATTTCTTCAAGGTATGGTTATAGCTGGGTTTGAGATTACTCTCCCAGTTTTCATTGGGCCAATGAAGGATGGTGTTATTGATAAGCTCGCCCACCAACTCAAAAGTTCAGTATTTTTTTCTTAACTCGATTGTAGGCTTATCAGGTAAAAAGCGTAAAATTTAGTGTCCTGGGTTCTAAAAGTAGACACTGTTTCAGTATCTTAGCTTTAATTTTATCTATGTTATGAATGATAAATCCTTGAGAATGTGTCAAAGTGGTGATGTTATACTCTAGCTCCGGTCTGATGAGCGAAGTTAAGCCACAGAATAGGCTTAAAGGTGTTAGGAAGTCAGTTGAGAAATTCTCTGATAATGCTGGTTTTCGTAAAGGCTATGGTACAGGCTTCCTTTTCTTTGAATGAACCAGTTCTGCAGATTGCTCTGATTGGACATTTTTTAGGGGTGTTATTCAGTTATAAGGATATTATGTGAGAACGGAACATCACACCAAAGATGGGGCACTGCCGAACGCATCTGTGGACGAAACAATGGAAGTGAAGGAATGTTCCGAGGACAAAGAAGGAATGTATCCTATGGTTCGGACCCGTAGTGAATAAGAAGTTGATAGCCCGTACCTTATCATGTTTTATCGGTTTTTTTAAGATCTTCAGTTTCCACCAGATGAGTACCTCCTACTCGTATCAGAAAATCGTCTGCTCATTGAAGGATACTGCTGTTTCAGTCAGCTATGGCATTAAATTTTGTGGTATAGAATTTGAAGAAATTTGGACTTAGCACATAACCCTGTGGGATTTGTAAACCCATTTGTAATCTCTTTCCTAGCCGCTTCTTGATGCAACAATGTAGCGCTATACAAATTCCAGAGCCACTGCACGTAGATACTTGGAATGTTAAGCTTTATCAGCATTTCTCTAAGTTGATCCAAATCTTCTTTCAATCTCAAATCCAAATCAAATATTTATTATGATAGCTAAAGGGTTTCGTGGTTCTGTTGGTCAATTTCAGGGAGAGTAATTAATTTGTTCTTTGTGTAAGTGAAGCAATGGGTTACTTTCTTTGTGTATATGAGCTTACTGCTTCTGTTCTGTATTGGTTTGGTAATTATAGATCGCTAAGAAGTGAGATGCGTCAGAGGTGAGATGGACGAGATTGAATCTGCCCAGGTCGGAAGGACACCTGTAGGATTTTGGAACGGGTATGAGGATCCTCAGGAGTTTGGCTACTTAGGGGATCTAGCTTTTTGCTATCGTATTACTAATGACTTCGATCAGATTGTCCTGATGGCATTGGAAAAGGGATTTCATCATTTCGTTCCGTGGATCTTCCTTTTTTCAGCCAGTATGCATTCAAGTATGCTCTGGGCCGAATGCTAGGTCATCATCGAGGGAGGCTATGAGTAGTGGTTGTAAAATTGGCCTTTGTTGGTGTTTCTGTTTTATGTGCTCTAGGAAGCGTGCAGCCTGATCCTGATTGAAGAAGTTTTGTGGCTCGAGTTTCCTGCCGAGTTTGATGTATTTAGTGAAATTTCAGAAGTGTTTAATTTTTTTTCTTAATCCAAGAGATAGCCCTAAAGCTTCCATTGGTCTTACTAAATGTGGATAAAGTATGTTCTGCCTTCAGAGCCTTCAGGACATAGTGTATTCATACATCAAATATGGTGTTACCGTGTATATACGTGATTCAAATCATTTGACATGGAGAACAAATGTCAAACGAGCAGAGACAATCAATCATAATCTCGATGTCATCTCGAAATAGATTCATGAAAAAGATGACAAATTAAATTGCGAAAAATTGATTTTTCCTGGTCTCATTAACTCGTAAGGAAAATGTGAGGCTCATAAACGTTTTAAGGAAAGCCTTGGAAGTTGCGTGAAGTTCATGAGAAGGAAGTGCATCCATAGCGTTGTAAGGTATGGTGTAACAGCAAGTTCCGACTCAAAAACAACTAAGAGTTTCATGAACGGCTTGAATAAGCTCCTAGATTTTGAGCCAACGAGAGGCCGTTTCATGTTTCTAGTTTAGGCCAATGCAAATGGTGATTTGAAAATTTAACCACTATTTGCCTGAAATAATAGAACTATACAAAGCTTCGAAAAATGGAAAGCCACAAAGAGCCAACTGTGTCTAATATTAAGGTAACAGAGAGGCTCTGGCGACACGTGATTGTTTACTGAGTGAATCAAGGAAGTGTTTAGTCCTTCTGTGAACTAAAGGGGATCGAGAAAATACCTGTTAAAGTGCAATCAATCAGATTTTGGTTTCATCCACTATCAAACGATTTTAGGTATA
Organism: Stratiomys singularior; assembly: GCA_954870665.1. Classification (NCBI taxonomy): domain Eukaryota; kingdom Metazoa; phylum Arthropoda; class Insecta; order Diptera; family Stratiomyidae; genus Stratiomys; species Stratiomys singularior. The sequence goes on from OX940877.1 coordinate 9,287,880, forward strand.
TAAAAATGATACCGGATAGCTTGTAGAAAAGCGGAGCCATGAGCTGACCACCGTACAGTCTATGGAGTTACAGCAACAAATTTGGGAGGAAACTTTTCGAGAGGAGGAGGAAAAAGTAACAGACAACCGAAAATCTCCTGGCGCAATAAGAGAAATGTTGAAAAATTCCAAACATCATCGATGAATTGCTTTTGGTCCGATACCGTGGCGTTTCCTCAAAGACGACCAAATTGACTTACGCACGTACAAGTTTGAGCAAAAAATGATACCAACCTGACACACATACAGAACAACTTGACAGATATACTTACTTGAGATAATTTCAGGATGCCAGCTACCAAATGGAGTTTTACGACATGGTGCTCCAAAACTACTTTTCTTCCCAAGGAGTTCCTACAAAACTAAAGTACTTAAATCAGACTTCACGTGGAACAAGCTACGCATTTTGTGAAGGCAAATTGTGGCAAGTTCGATCCGAATGTCAATGTCTTACCATCAACAGAAAATGTATGGCAATATAATTTCGAGTTGAACATAGAATTGGAACATAATGCCAAAAAACGAGTGGAATTTTTTTTATCTTAAAAACCGATTCAAACAATATTTATGTAAAAACTGATATCCTTCAGGTATGCACTAGAACATTTTTTTACAGACGTGGCTTTAACGGTCAAAATTTTCCCACAGAATTTTGTGTTTTTGGATCATTGATGGCATTTCTTATGTGCACAAACATTTTGCTCTTGAGAAACGCCCAGAAAAGAGAACAACTAAAAATGTCAAATCACAAGATCTTGCAGGCCAATGTACATATAAATTTCTTGAAATTGAGAGTTCTTTTTCTTGAAATAAAGCCTCCGCTAAAATTTGACCGCAACAACACAACGTTACCGAGTAGTTTGTGACAGGATGCATCGTTTTCTTTGAAGTAAACATTTTGTATGTCATCATAATTTACTTTTACTACTTTTCTTGAAACAACAACGAAGTCAGTTAACATGACACTCTATTCCTCCCAATTAATGGGTTTCGCATTTCCGAAAAAGTCACAAAGTACGTGAAAATTTTGTTTACTTTTGTACCCTTATTCTAGTGCCCCTGAATAACTTTCATTCGTTCCTCAATTGTATACAGCTCCATAGCGATAAATGACAAATGTTCAACTATCACAGTGACATGTGATTGATAAAAATCGTATTAGAGTCTGTGTCATCTTTTCTGTCATTGACAGAGCACGGTCTCCTAACTGTGTGTTTTGTGCAGGAGAATAGGATGACGCCTGTCACACATTCTTCTACTGTGAAACGTGGAGCCAGCAGTGATGGGACCTCCTTAGCGAAATTAGAAGCCCTGTCCGGAAACTATGGTCGGAGTAATGCTGAAAACAGTTGACAATTGGAATTGCGTGGCGCAATATGCTCGGGCAGTGCTGATACTGAAAAAAGCTTTATTGGAGCGCTGGGAGGCATCGGGGATGGATGGATCTCTTTTCTAGCACTTCCTTCCTCTCACTTCCTTCCCGTTAGAGAAGAGATTCCCATAATCCGAAGGCGTCTCCAGGCGTAGGAACACGAGGCCTAGCCCGAAGTAATGTGTCAAACGGTTCCAGGCTAGGTTCTCAGGTTGACAGGGAGGTGTTTAGTGGGTAGTCCAAAAGCATTTTGCGTCTCTGCCACAAATAAAAATCTTTTCTGTCAAGTTAACGTTCGGTTTCCTGGATCTCATGTGGCGGACGACGAAATTTGAATTGGAACTACGAGTAGTTCGAGTATGATATTTATCAAACGCTTTAGTTAATCATATAAAAATTTATTGAAATAGTAGTTCATCATTTGATCATTAAAGCTGCTTTATTTTAGTTTTCTAAAATTTTCGAAGTAATTTGCCTAAATGATACATTCAAAATTGTCTTTAGAAAAATAAAATGTAACGCTTATTTATACTTTGCGGAAGAACTTTAAATGCTTCCTTTTAACTTTTGTCATGGTTGTTTGGTATTGTTATGGTTTTTCCACATTATTTCAATAATTATCAACATTTGGTGGAAGATTGAATGTACGAATTGTAGATGAAAGCAAACGGATGCAGATTATAAAAATAAAAATTGTTCTAACCAAATGCATATTTGTCTGATGGTTTCTTCATGCCTGAAATTTAGTATTTCTCACATCACTTTCCAATATCCACTACCCCAAACAAAATTGTTTTGAGCTTTAATGAAAGTGAATGACTTAATTGCGGTCCCTTAACATACGTGATAATATTTACACAACGTACAAATATGAATTTCCGTTTCTTACCAATGTCAATCGAGTCTAATATTCATTTGTCAAACCATAATGTGAAGATAATTAATTCACATATTAGTGGCTGTAGTTTGTGCTAGAAAATGTCTGAACTTCATTCATTTCAATTTGTTAACGGAAATTTGCTGAATATTTTGATAGGATATGTTATAAGGATGTTGTATAGAATATTTTAGTGGTATGTGTTAAGACGACACCGTCTAGAATGGTAAGTCGTTAGTTTCATCTTAGGCTTTAAGTTAACATGACCCCCAATGTAGCTTTCTTGTCCTATTTTTGAGTCTTGTATATCTTCTTACATATAACGCTATGTTCTACGGTTTCTCTGAGGGGTTAGTTTTTATTGGTTGTATCATGGAGCACTTTTTGGTTGGGTGGCTTCAGCAGGTGAAGGCTCATGAACTGCTTTTGCCAATTACACCAAAGGCGGCTTGACCCAAATAATATTAGGCAAGCTTCTACAACACGCTCATTATCGCTAGTTCCAGATAACGCGTTTTCTTTTTATTTATCTTGTATCCTCAACGATGTTTTTGAAGAATTGATGCTTAGTTCCTTTGGAAATTTAACCACACACTACCCCAACTCAACTATGATAGCACTTATTGTCACGCAGTAGGTTCTGTATTTCAAAACAACTCAGAAAGTCTCCAGAAAGATATTTTTGGAACACAGACGCCATTGCATCAGAATACGGGTTCATCTATAATAAAGGATGTTTTTTATGGGTTATTGAACTTTAAGTTGGCATAAATTTTTAATGTTACGTATTGTGTGACAGCTGTCCTGCATTTTATGTTTGGTTTTGTCTGCCATTTTATCATAAATGGGTTGACACCTGAGCAACGTCTGCAAATTGTACAGATTTATTTCGAAAAAAAAAAAATACTTTTGTGCAAGAAACTCATGCGCACTCCGTCAATTTTACGGTCGACATAATCGTCTATCATAACAATTCATTCGATTAACCATGAATCGTTCCCGCACTATCGTTCACTCTCATTGAATAAACATAGATCCAGACGTCATACAGTGCGTAATGCAGAAACCTCAGCAGCTGAAATCCTAGTATCAATGAAGACCCATGTGAGTCCATTCAACATCGTGCTCAACAATTTAACCTGTACCCGGCCACATTATGGACGATTTTCTGGAAGGATTTTGGTGTGCGGGCTTACAAAATCCAACTCTTGCAGGAATTGGAGCCATATGAACATCGGATATGGCGTCGATTCAGTTTATGTGCCCAATAACTATTTGCTGCAGATGAGGCTCATTTCTGGTTGAATAGCTATTTTAATAAACAAAACTGCCTCTTTAAGAGTGATGAGCAACCCCAGCCAGTTGTCCAAACACCATTAGATCCGGAGAAAGTCACTGTTTGCTGTTCTTTATGGGCCGATGGAATCAATGGTCCATATGTGAATAACATTCCAGTCAATGGTGACCGCTATAGAGCCATGAAGAATGACTCTCGTTCTGGAACTGACTCTGGTTTCAACAGAATGGCGCGACATGTCGTACAGCCCATCAGCTTATTAAAAGAATGATTTGATGAGTGCATAATTTTTCGTTTTAGACCTGTGAACTGGCGTGCAAGATCCTGTTATTTAATACCGCTGGAATATTTCTTGTGGGGGTTCTTTAAATCGCTTGTCTACACTGACATGCCTGAAACGCTTGACCGTTTGGAGGAAAACATCGCTCGAAGTTATCGCTCTCTTGAACTGATTTCCTGACCTCTTAAGTAAAACGACTGATCCGTGTGTCTGAGACTTGTAGGCTACAGGTATGTAGGACCCCTCATGCGCAGCAAAGTTCTCTTTATGTACCGATATACGAATTGGATCTAGGATCTTTGCAGAACATCATTTATGAAAAATGTTTTCCGCCATTTCCCATTTTTTTATTTAATGCACGGACGTCTTTGCAACTTGATGTAGCTCACATATTTACATCTCTTTTTTGTTTTCATCTTGCGACTAAGGAAAGATGGATGGTGTTATATCGTACACATCAAGTCTGGTAACATTAACTTGTGAAAGAGTGTCCAAATTCTGTGTCATATTTTGATAGGGTCTGTCAACAAATTTGACATTATCCTTCAATGTTTTAGGGAAGTTAAAAGACTGTTTTAGTGCTGGAGATCGCTGAGGCAAGCCCCGCAAGAACTCTTGAGAGGTTGGTCTTTAGTATCGTATGGAATCCGAACACACTGTCACAGCTCAAAGGAATCCTTTGAATTCGAAAAGTTATATTTATTTCAACGAATAAGGGACTAGAATGGAATCAAAATTAAAGTTGTAAAAGCAATGCTTTGAATTATGCTGGTAAGCATTTTTTAAGCAACTATTTACAATTTATCGTCGTGCCTAAATTATGCTTTTCCTGAGACCCAGCTTCCCCCTTTCGTTCTGGGTTCGATTTGACAGTTCCTGATATATACATTTCATTATATGTTTCTAACGGGTTTTGGAGTTAGAAGGACGAAACTTTTATGCATGTGTCTGTTATATGATATTGTATGGGTGTATCTATAGTGCATGATGCGTAAATGCTTTTGGAGAAAGTCGGTTAACTGATTGCATTACACAATTTTGAATACATTCACCTTGAAATAGATCCTTATGTCAGTGTTATCTGTGGTTATACAATATTAGATTGAGTATAATTCCTATTTCGCATATGAACAAGTACATCATCAGTGCCAATAAGTCTTATACAATTTAACAGCTCTTTAAGCTTAACGGTAAATAAGGAGTTAATTAGCGATATTGCTTAATTCCTGCAAAACACTTTTAGGCAACTACAATACATTCTACACATTGACACACGTATACTAGGCGCTAAAGGAATTGTATGAGCCGTATTCAAACTCTGATTAAAATGGCAATGCAAGTGGTAACGTTGGATATGAAACCATAATTGCAAACATGCTTCAGTGAAGATAAACCGAAAATTCCCTGATTTGTGGCAGAGTTTCTCTGTTTCATTTCGCCGAAATTCAAAAGCATTTGGAAATTTTGTGGTACAACCAACAATCGAACATATCATTGTTACCTATCTAATCAATAGTTGAACATCCGAATTATTATGTGTAATAGATGCAATGCAGATAATGGTAAATGCAGGATGAACGTGCTGCCTTTTCGTTACCAATTGTTTGTGAGACAATGAAAACGCAACGCAAAGTTGAGTATTTTTGTGCAAATCAAAAAAGGATTAACTCAATGGAGCATTCAATGAATTTATATGTAAAATTTTGAAATGAGCGGTTGACATGATATGGGAATACTAAATCTGAACAGTGAAAACCATTATAAAGGATATATACAAAGATTATACGTTTTGAAATGGGGCGTTTTATGATGCGAACTATTCAGCTGACCTGTTCAGCTAACGCTTCTAATTCTGAGGATTAGAAGCGTTTATAAGTACCCCACAGTAGGAACATTCTAAGGAGCAATTTAACTTATTTGGTTTCGATTTAATCAGTTGATCAGCAATTATTTTGCTGTGACTTCTAGGTGCGCGGTCTTCAATTTCTACCCTGTTGGCTAAATCAATTAGAAAAACTATTGATTCAAACCCTGGAAATGCAAGGGATCAAACGCACCTGATTAGTTATGATTAACCGACTATGGTTCCACTCCGCTGTTGTTGAAATCTTTTCCTGCTGATCAACACATTTCCAGTTAGCCCGACGTGATTATCCTCATATGTCAATCTTCATATCCTCAATGCCAATCAAAAATGTGTTGTCTACTATGTCTTATTTACCTTTGAAGATTGTTCGTTGGCTGGCTGTTCTCAATACACGCCATCAAAGCTTACTATACTTCTTATTGATAAGATAAAATCTGTTGATGAGACTAGAAAGTACCGCTGAATTTGTATGCAGATCATAATTTCTTGTTTGTTTACTCGCCCACCTCAGGGGCTTCTAAAGTTTTCTTAGTTAAAGTTAATTTCAGGCAACTGGAAGGCAACACGACCAAGCGGGCCATATCAGATTGACTCGTTGGCCATAAAATCCATAAATCTCTCCAGCGAAATTAGCCGTCTATTAAATGTGTCCCTTAAAAAATGCATGGCAATATCAGTTGTGAGTTCCTTGGCAGCACCTTCTTCAAATAAAGTATCATCCAACTGGATTTCTGTCAAAGGATGCTGGAAAAGTTCCTGCAACAAGTCAAGTAACGATTCAATCATATCACGGTGGTTGGTTTAGGAAAATTGGGGTCCGAAAATCCTCTCCTCGATATAGCTCACATGATAACACGGTCTGAGTGCAGTTTTACCAGAAATTTGGCAAATTTTCTGTAATTGAAGGCATTCGGTCCAAAAATGGATATTTGTTGTGTGTTTTAAACCACTGAGTCCCATAAGAGGACACAATTGTGTTACTTAGTAGGTTGGCATGCATGACGTGTATGACTGTTTTATAGTCCCGTCCCGACATTTCTTGGACCATGCACATTTAAACAGATGATAATTCAGTTTACTCTGTAGAATTCAGTGAGGAATATATGTTGACATGACGTAAGACAGTGTTTGGTTCTGAGTATAGTCCTATAGAGATCCTAGTTAGTACTTTTCTAAATAACTCGAAGTATTGTTGCAGTAGTAAACGTTCTCTCCGGTTATCAAAGAGAAGCTTCTTGTACTTTTGAGTCAAAAGTCGACAATTGATAGTCATCTGGAAACACGATCTACTATAGAGATAGTGTATCCAATCATACTTTTTCAATTATATAAGCCTAACAAGTGCACTGCACACTATGTGCTTCATTTTTGATTTTCAGGCAAGTAGTTCACGTCCATTTGAGGAGTTTTAAAGGGTAGATTACTGAAAATTTCAATGTGTGAAGGAAAGTTAGTCCTTGATAATTTACGAGCGACCGACTTTAACGAGTTTTTTGATAAAGAATACTTGGTTGATATCATCATATAATATCCTGCGAATTCAAGAACAATGCTTTGATGATTCCTCTTGAAATTGTTGGTTGGATGGGAAGGAACTCCCTATAAAAACATTCACTCCATGAATAATTGATTTCTACGGAACAATTCCATCTCTCAAGGAGTCCAATCATGCTTCGCTTCTTCAGGGTTCATAAACTGCTAAGCTGGATTAGATTCTGGAGTTTAAGAAACTGTTAAAAGCAGAAATTACCTATGAGAGAAAAATATGTTTTGTATGTAATGTAAAGTCGGTATTTGACACCATAAGGACGAGTTTGCCTGTTGCCTTTTACAAATTCCTTATCTCCAATTTCTAAAAGATTAATTTGATAAGGACACACAAATTTTGGATTCTTGAGTCGATGCTTCAAGTTCCTCGTTCAGTGCTGATAATGCTGTAAGACTATCGAAAGGACAGAAGTATAATTATGTTACCAAGAAAGTGTAATAAAAATACTAATCTCTTTCGAGGGATTATTTCCAGGATCTGATTACTGGAACAGCATATAGGATGATAAGCTGTTTGCACAAATGATAATTGCTGCCCATTTGTTTTGGAGAGTTATGCTGGTAATGTCGTAGCGACTTTTATGCCAGAACAGCCTTCATCTAAGGGCTGGAGGGGTGCATGACCAAGCAGAAAATTTGTGATTTTCCCTGGAAATTGCAAAGACTGAGGTCATAAGTTGATGAGGTAAAAGGGCAATGAGGGGATGACGTAAGGGTAATTTTTATAGAGGGTAAACGTTTTAGTCTAGATATCAGGTTTCTGTGTTGAAATTCACACCGGTTAGTCGGTCATATACCTCGGAGTAACCACGAGTATCATGCTGTCTAATTCAATTGCATAATGCAGCGATCATTCCAAGACAGTCGACAACTGTCAGACCACTAGCCTAGCGTCAATGATAGGTAGCATTGGCAACAACCAGATATATAGGCAACTTTCTCTGAAGATGCAGTTCTTATGGATGCAAGTTCGCTTCCCATAGTCTTGTGAGCAATTGAATGAACGAAAAGGATTTCGATTGTAACCAAATACTCAGACCAATTCATAATAAAGTGATTTTTGATGCTTGATTCATTATTAGTCTTGATCTATAGATCTATTGATCTTGATCAGATAGAAACATCAGGAGGTGAAATTACATTTCCTTCAATTAGTTACAGGACTTCGATAACTTCCTGAGTATTTAAATAAAAAGAAGGACTGAAAGGAAAGACTGTATGCAAAAGGATGCTTTAGGGCTATTACCATGGCTTTCAATTCTCAGGGTGTCATGAGATAGGAATAAACCCAATTCCAAATGTTAGGAATACCTTTATAGAAGAACTTTATTAGATAAAGTCTTTTGTCCTTTTAACAAAAAAATGTACAGTAGACCAACCTGAAACAAAAGCAGAAGGAGAAACAGACCTCGTTGGGAGAAACTCTGATTTATTTTCGGAAAACATCATGTATAATTCTGAATAAATAACAGTTGAAGACCTAAAAGTTGTTATTGCTGGTCATGTTTTTTGTCAAACTATATCAAATAGGGCCAGGTTGCATCTTCCAAGTTAAAAAAAACGTCACTGTGGGTGATATACAGTATTGGATGTCTGAATTAGCGAAATTACAGAATTTGGATCTGTATCCTAAAACGATTCACAAGATACCTTTTTATGTTTAGAAAATCTCTGTTCGGAGTAGTCTATTCACGTATATGGAACTAAAGCGTATATGGACCATATTTTTTCGAGATCAAAATGGAAATTTACATGTATGTAACTTGGATAAGTTTTTTTGGCGCAATTTTTGGCAATGGCGAATGTATTTGGCGAATAAATTTGTTTCGGCACATACAAGTATAATTTTTTGGGCCAGACTGCAAAGCTTTCACAGAAGTCTTGTTTATCTTGAGACGTATTGTGAGGTTTGTTCCACATCTTCGGAGATAATCGACTTCCTGTGAGAAATATTGCTGGGATCAGTTATTTCGAAAAATAACCATGGCAAATGGTCTCCAAGATCATGCGATCTCACATTATGAGATTACTTTCCATGGGGGTAATTTGGAGTTCTCGGGTGTAGAAAAATAAGGAAAATAGGACAATGCAACGTGTTTTAGATGATACGACGTCCCTATGAACATTTTCCACGCAATATCTGCGAGGAAGTGGAAAATTGTATGACAACAGTCGGAGTCAAGCCATGTTAAGGAGAGAGTATTTTAACTTTTTGTTGGCACTTAATGCCAGTAATTATTAGGTATATAATTTCAATTCATATGGATATCATTTCTCGTTATCATTTTGTTTCAATCCAAATCTCTCACGCAATTATTGGGAAGCCAGTATTAAAACCAAGAATGTATGAATGTATCTCAGAGAAAATACCAACAGCGCGGATTGACCGGATTATCTTGGGAAATACCTGAAAGTTCTGCTGAAAGATTTAGCTGGAATGACTGATATATATATATATTCGAAGCGTGCGTCATAAAAGATGGGTACTACGAGAGGGTGCAGTGAGCAACATAAAGCGTACGTTTTTTCTGATTCTTCCAGCTGATCTGTTTACTAAAAAATTCAAACTGAATAGTTTATATACCTTAAACATACCTATTTTTTTTTTTTTGGGTTGGGGGGTGAAGGCAATTTACGCCCGGAGTGTGGGACTCCTAGCAGCGCATGCTACCAGACTACCCACTAAACACCCTCCCTGTCAAGAGATCCTAGCCTGGAACCGTTTGACACATTACTTCGGGCTAGGCCTCTTTTTTACTTCGCGCTAGGGCGCCGTCAGTCTAGAGAAATCTCCCTCCAGCGGGAGGGGGCAGGATGGAGGAGGACTGCTGGAAAGGAGACCTCCCTAGACCCCGCGCCCAAGGTTATCTATCGAATATTTTTTGGCAATAAGTATTGCCCGAGAGTAATGTGCCACGCAGGTCCATTTGTCGAAACTTTTCAGCATTTCTCCGACCAGATTGTCTGGAGAAAGCTCTCCCATTACCTCCCACAAGTCCTGCCGCATCCTGTTCCACCTTCTACAGTTGAAGAAGGTGTGACATGCGTCATCCCTTTCCCCTGGGCAGAAAATGCAGTCTGGGGACCGTGATTTACCAATCTTGTGCAAGTAAGACTGAAAATACCCATGCCCGCTAAGAAGCTGGGTAAGGTAATAATCAGTCTCACCGTGCCTTCGATTTAGCCACGATCCTACGTCCCCTATAAGGCGGGCAGTCCAGCGGCCATTGGAGTCGCCTTCCCATGACTGTTGCCACTCGAGTATTGTGCGCTGCCTCTCTTCTCGGTTGACAGCATATCTTGAGCCCTCCACTTTACGGTCATAAATTCTCCGTCGTTCTCTAGCAAGGAGGGCGATGGGTATCACTCCTGCGATCACCAACACCGCCAACTCAGAGACAGTGCGGTATGCAGACGCAACCCGCAAAGCTCCTCGTCTCTGTACCTGGGCCAAGCGCTTTCGGTACAGCTCCTTACTGAGAGCTCCGGCCCAAACCTCAGAGCCGTACAGTAGCACTGACTGTACAGCACTCATGAGAAGTCGGCGTTTGCTCGGTGTGGGCCCACCGATGTTGCACATTAGGCGACTCAAAGTTGAGACGCCTATCGCGGCCTTTTTCGCCGTTGCCTTGATCTGTTCCGAAAAGCTCATTTTGGAATCGATCAATAGTCCCAAATATTTTATTGCGACTTTAGACTCAACAGTCGCATCTCCGATCTGCAAAGGAATTACAGTGGGAATTCTTTTCTTCGTGAGAATGACCACCTCGGTTTTCTCTAGTGCCAAACTGAACCCACGGGTGGTCATCCATTCCCTCACTTGACGCATTAGCACTCCCAGTCTGCGCTGCACATGTTCGACTGTACGTCCGGCGACCAGTGCTGCTATATCATCTGCATAGCCGACTAAGCGCGACTCATCTGGCAGCTCAAGCCTCAATAGTCCGTCATATGTGGCGTTCCACAAGTCTGGTCCCAGTATGGAGCCTTGCGCTACACCATACGTTATCTCCATACTGCGTCGCCCATCTTGTGTGTCATAGAGCAGTCTGCGGTCCTTTAAATAATCCCTCAAAATCCGCATCAGATACCCTGGCAATCGGAAAAAATTTTCCAATGTGCCAAGAATATCCGACCATCTGGCGGAGTTGAAGGCATTTCTGACGTCAAGCGTCACTAGCAAGACAACTCGTTTTTCAGTTTTGTGCGCTTCGGCTCGACGGACTGCATTCACCACTTCCATGATGGCATCGGAAGTAGATCGCCCTGCTCTAAAGCCATACTGCCGAGGAGATAGGTCCCCTGCAGCACGAATTGCGTCTGTGAGTCTTCTTTTGATGAGCTTTTCGAACACTTTCCCGGCTGTGTCCAGCATACAAAGCGGCCGGTATGTAGATGGCAGCCCGGGGTCCCCTTTTCCCTTGCTGATCAATGTGAGCCTCACCACCTTCCAGCGAGATGGGAACACACCTTCTCTCAGGCAAGCGTTGAACACATTGAGCAGCAAGTCAGGACAAACGTGGAAGACCATTTGTAGCACCTCGGATGGAATGCCATCTGGTCCTGGTGCCTTTCGAGCTTTCATAGAAAGCACCGCTTCCCCCAGCTCATTTTTAGTGAACGATGGACATTCGCCTGAGTCGACCTAGTGGGCAGCATCAACACGGACAGGGTGAGTTGGAAAAAGCGCCTGCACTATGCCGTCCATCTTATCTGCTTGAAGTAAATACGGCTTCCGTGAGGTACCGAGCTTGCGCCACACTACCTTGTAGCCGAGCCCCCATGGATCCCTGTTCACATCGTCCACAAGTTCTCGCCAGCAGCGTGCCTTGCTCTCGTTGATGAGTCTTCGGAGTTATTTCCTTGCTGATCTGTATGCTGCTGTCCTATCGGATGCTTCCTCTACGTTTCTCGACCGCTGAGCTGCACGTCGAAGTCTGTGACACTCGCCTCGTTTGTCTGCGATATCTTTTGACCACCAATGTACAGCAGGCCTGTCGTGTCGAGGCCTCCGTCGAGGCATAGATGAGCTACAGGCAGAAGTGATAAGGTTCATCGTTGACTCCGCCATTCCCTCGACTCCAGCCCTTCCGTTCCCCGAAGGGCATCCCGATGTCGTTCCGCCTTTTAGAATCACATTGGCGAAAGTCTCCAAACATACCTTAAACATCAAAACAAAATCAAGACGAAAATCAGGATAACTTCTTATTACGCTTCAAATTTACCGATTTTGCTTAAATGGACTGATCATAAGGACCAGGAGTTGAGTTGAGGACAAAAAGATGAGTTGGTTACCACATGTTAAGGAAGCTGATTTTGACGTCCAGTAACCACGAAAAAGGATAGGTGTATATTAGTACCACTCGGGAATTGTGCGCTAATGTTGCTATTTCATATGCTTACCCACGGGATCATTGAGAGGATCAGGGGGTCCGTGAGAGATCAGTCCATTGATTACGGTGGACGGAGAAGAATGAAAGAATTTCTTTAGCATAGTTTAAACAATTCCAATTCTGACTACTGTTCAATATTGTATCTCCTTTCAAGTTTTGTTTTCCTCACGCGGTTTCAAAATAAAACATTTTTTCGCCTAGACTGTTGGAATGTGTGCAAATTTGCTCCAGTTTTGTTTGCAATTATTCCGGTATCGTGCGTAATGCACGACCAAAAAAGTCCTCATAAAGAAATGAATGAATTTCGAAGTGGAAGTAGAATCCACACAGCTTAGTCGGCTGCTGGTTTCTTGAACACCTACAAAGATCTCTTGCTGAAAAATTAATATTCATCAAATATCGTCGCTCAACACATGGTAGTAAATGAAAAGGTCTTCCTCGCGACTTCTTCCTCCGAGCCATTCTACCTTTACGTAGCTGAAATACTTTGCTTGCTTTCGGTTGATTCACGCATAGTGACAATATTTCAAGTGCAAATAAGCGTATGTACACATGGATATGGCCATGTGTCACACTTTTCACTTAGTCGTGATACTACACTTAATGTTTGGTGGAAAAAAAGCCCCCAAAACAATGGGTCCGCTATTCAATTGCAATAAAAAACGATAGGCCATCGAAAATCATCATCAATTGTTTGCAATCGTTTACCGAGTGAGTTACAATCAAAGCTGTGTTGTTCGTTGGTGCGTAGCTTCAGGATAAGCTTGATACGTTACAATTGTCCTAGTGCGTTTTCTGAGAAATCAAAAGAATCCCGAAACTTACAATGGCTGCCGTTCAAAAAATCATTTTCGTTACTTTCGCCTTCAGTTGCATCTTATCTGTGGCTTATTGCCAAGATGAACCTGCAGGAGCTACTGAATCCCCGCTCTCTGGTATGGATTACTTTCTTCGAAAGAAGGATTACTAATGCAGCGATTGTATTAACGGCATTATCCGTGTTTTTTTTTTCTTGCAGAGGCGCGTACATTCGGACACCACTTTCTGAAACGTATTAGCTTCGCAGTTGTTCCGGCAGCGTTTGTTGTTGGCGTTATAACAACTCTCCTTGCTGCTTTGACGGTGGTTTCTATGAAAGGACTCGGCGTTGGAGTAAGTTTAAATAATTGTCAAGTTATTTTCAAATTCCTCGAAACGAATTGTGCAGGTCAATGGGTAGTATACGAACATGAAAGGACTTAGTCGTATGAAATCTGGCAACTTCTTAGTGAGTTTCTGGGAATTTTCTACAAACGTCGTGTAGGTGGTGGAAAATTTAGTCCATATGAGTAAATATCTTGTTAGGGAATACGCTTCATACATAAGTTTTTTTAAAAAACATATTCAGTGTGGGAGTTTCCGACAACGAAGGAATATTTATGCTAAATATATTCCTTTTCGCTTGACTTCGGCCATGCATAGAAAGCACTCACAAGTCCACATGGAAAACGTTCAAACTCAAATTAAATATACTCTTGCAAACATGATTGCGGCGATCCTGAGAAAATTTCTTCGCAGGAAATATGTTTGAGACTGTTCGAGTGTATTTGCTGGATGACCTTTTCATTTATTATGATTTTCCTTCAAGCCATGCTTACGTTCATCATCTTTTGATTGACCTTCATTTGTGTTGATATTAAATTCTCTTTCAATTTATTCCCGCAAGGTCAGGAAGGAAAAATAACTTTGAGAAAATTGTCTTCAAGTATTATGGAAAGTCTTAATGTGAGTGTGTTGGTGTGTGGAAAGAAAATTCTAGACAATTCTCAATTTCAGCTGAATAAATTTGCTCGGATTGGATAGATGAAATATTAATTTTGAAATATAAAGTAGACAATTCGTTTCAGTCTGAATTGTGTCCACTCATTAATCATTACCATCTTCAATCATTTCCAGGTAATTCTCTTGATTTTAGCTCTGGGACAAATTGTTGGACGAACTTTCCCCCATGTTCACGCTGCTGCTCAATACTCAGCAGCTCCAGTTCCGGTAGTCGTTTCACATCCGGCGCCACCAGCCCCACTTTGGGTTGAGAAAGAATGGTAACTTCCTGGGAAAATTAGCCTAAATAATTGATAAGAGCGAGGATTTTTGTTGGAACGACTTAAAGTTATTGCGCGGACCCCCCAATATTTATTATTTATTCTATTTATTTAATGCACAGTAAACAAAAACAACAACAACAAAATATTTGATAGGTACCTACATATAATTAGCATATTTATTTATTAGTAATAACTTTACGAGCTTTATCTATATACACGTGTATGTAGTGAATAAGAATCGAAGAAATGATTTTTTATGTATGTTACGTTTTATGTACAGAAGAATTCGTTACCGAAATAAAAGAATGTCTGCCCCATATGAAAAGTGAAATTTATTGGCGTTAATTTTTCTTTGGTGGAGTACAATAATTTCTTTGGACTTATTATGCAGATCAGGTGTAGTCATTAGTTGGTTGATCGTGCGTTCTGTAGCCCTATTGTATGCATATTATTGCTAATAGTGTCTTCTCTTTGACTTGATTGTAACGCTTGTGCCCATTTAAAGATCACGACTTTTGTTTTCGGCAATACAATTTCTTCCATGAAAGCTCAATCGAAACAAGATTAATCTAGGACAATGAAAATGACGAGTTTTTGCAGCGAGAAAAACATTTCAGACCAATGTTGTTGGAAAGTATACAAGGAATTTCGGGCTTTCCACGTATTTGGGGTTCCATTGTTATTAAGACGGCCATTTTCTTTGGTACGGACAGGGAAAGAAACTAATACTAGTAGATAATAGATCGTCATAACAGGGGAGGATTCCTGTAAGATAAGTACTAAATTGTCTTGTCATTGATAAGCTGCTCTTTACATTTGGGAATCTGTTTCAGCGGGCGAAGCTACAATTTCTCTTCAGGACGTGGGTGGGCCCAGGTTACCTTTACCAGCTGGACTGGCTATCTGAAATGTAGTTAAGTTAGCTTTTACATCTACCCCAATAGTCATGATTTCGAGTTACATTTCACGATAACTTCAAAGTCACATAATCAATTACAAAATTAAGCAAAAAGAAAAGAATTATGATAAGAAAACTGTTGCAAAAATACAGGACAAGAAAGCCAGGAGATGTGGGTTGCTTGAAGCTAGTGTTTCCACTCTTGCTTCATTTATATTTTCTGGGGCTATTTGTGCCCAGATTCAATACTCAGCTTGTTTGGTGTTCTGTCTATTCAGTAATTTGTCGTAGTGATTTGTAAGTCTGTCTGGTTTGGCTTGTCGAGAATCTTAGGATATCCAAGGTAGTATTGTCGTGATTGTCAATTTTGTCAAAGAGCTTAAGAGCTTTGTCCCGTAAGTATTTGTCAACTGTCTCGAGTCGCAGTTCGTTGTGAATGTCCACATTTCTTACATACCATGGATATCCGAAGATTCTTCTAAGAGCAAGGTTCTGGCACGACTGAAGTGCTTTTTTGTTTGTATTCGTCGTCTGACAGAAAGCAGTACTGCCGTAGAGTAGCGTCGGTCGTATTATTTGTTTGTATATGAGGAGCCTGTTTTTAATATTTAAGTTTTTAGACTTGATTAGGGGGAGTAGGGATGTGAGGATGCCAGTAACTAGTCTTCGTTTTGTTTGTATGTGTTCCGTCCAGGAAAGTCTGCTGTCAAGCGTTAGTCCAAGGTATTTAGCAGTCTTTTTCCATTTGATGTCTTCGTCTTGTATTGTTAAGAGTGGTGGTCTTTGGTGTGGGCGTCGTGTTATAAATATGTTTTGTGTTTTATCTGTGTTGATTGTTATCTTCCATTTGCGAAAGTACCTTAAAAGCATGTTGGTGGACTGTTGCAGTTTTAAAGTGATGACTTCTGCTTGTCTGGATGTATAATATATACAAGTATCGTCGGCATAGAGAGAGAGTTTGACATTCGTGGGTAATTGTCGTAGCCGGGTGATTTTCTAATATTTAATGTCCGTACAAGATGTTTAATTTCCTCAAAGTCTGCTGGTCGTATACCATCCTCCGGAGGGACTTGCGTTCTTAATATTCTCGCGCTTCCCCGTAATATTTCCTCGTCATCGTCAATGTCCTCCTCCGAGGAAGAGTTCTCGCGAAATTGGATCTCAAGCGTGTCTGCAAAAGCCTCAGCCTTGCCAACCTTTTCGAACATCATGCCGTTGGGACCATGGATAGTAGGGATTAAGGTCTTGTTTTTAGTGCGGAAATATTTGGTCACTCTCCAGAATCTGTCCTCGCCCGGTTCGAAGCTTTGCAAAAAATTCTCCCACTGTTCGTTGCGAAAAGTGTTGATCTGATCACGAATGGTGTTTGTGAGCCGGTTGGTTAGCCTTCTAAAGCTAGGATCACCTGTGTTCCTAGCTCGTCTCCGAGCTTGATTCCTCCTCCGTATCAGTCTTTTAATTTGCTGAGGGAGTTCATAGGGATTGTTTTCCCTTGCCGGAGTTGTGATTGTGTTGTCCTCTTTAGCCTGGATAATTTTCTTAGTAATTTCTTCAATTACTTTTTCTAGGTTGCTGGCCGTATCAGGTGTTTGTGTCAAGTTTTCATTGGCCAGTGCGTCTTTGAAGGCTTTCCAATTAGTTTTTCTTTTTAGTTTTAGAGGAACATCTATATGGATGTCCTCTATTAAAAGGAGTACCGGCTTGTGATCAGACGACAGCTCGTCGAGGACGTTCAACTTGATGTTATGGTTGAATGCGAAAGATATCGCAATATCTAAAGCGTAGCTGTTTCTCGGGCCAAAATGTGTGGGCTCGTCGGGGATATGCAGGCTTCCATTAGTTTCTGTGATAAATCGATTGAGCTCAATCCCAGCTTGATTGCTTCTCACAGCTCCCCAACTGCGGTGATATGCATTCATATCTCCTGCGATTAGAATTGGACCATCGAATTCTAGTAGAGCGCGAAGGTCTTGGGAGATATTTTGCAGCAGCGGTGGTTTGTACACAGACGCCAGAACGGACAAGAAAGAAAAATGCAAAGCATATATATACTGTGTCATCTTGTAACTTATGATTCACACCAATTAATCGGGTATGACTCAAACACCAACAATAATATATAATCACAACGAGGGACTAGTACATTCATTGACTTTGGAAGACAGGGACTTAAAAATAACCTCTAAAGTTCCCCAGCTGATCCCGTCAGAGTTTCAATCAAAAAATAGACCTCGTCCGAATTATGCATTGCCAAATATGTTTGCGAAAAAAAATATCACGAAAATACAAATGCGACGAGTTTGGTTTCATAATGAAGCATCATAAAAAAGGATATGAAAAATGAAATTTTCAAAATTTCATGGTCTCGCATTATACTCAGTAACAATTCGTTACCAAATATGTCCTTAAACTTGGTTGAATTTGTATAGCATACTTTCGAAGTAATACTTTCGACGTAATACTTTATTTTAATAATACTTTGCCATCTAAATATTCTGTGATACATTGCCGATCCATTGCAAGTGAAAAGAGTTGAGCAAATTTGTAGGTGTATTCATACGAAAATCCGTCATTTTTCTCCAACGAACTGTTCTTATTCTATCAGGATAAACGAGATAAAACTTGTTTGGAATCTTTCAAATGTTTTCGATTCTCTGTAGACGGGTTCGCTCTTTATTCTGTCATACTGAAATGATATGGTTATAAGGTTTTCATTGAAGGATCTTATTTCGTTTGATGTTTCAACTAATCATGAACTGAAGATTATCTAAGTGTGATTGATAACTACTGATTTCGTGGCTGTTTAATCCAGAACGAGAGCCTTGAGGCTCTTTTGAGCTAGCTCATTTCAAGAAAAATGTACGGTCTTGAAATGGGTTGGTCAGTGGTGGTCAAAGGTAGGGTGGGTGGTCAGAGAAATAGGTGGTGGTCAAAAAGTAATAAGCATGATTACGTGACTACGAGAAATTAGTTATAATATAATTTAATTTTTCTTCGCAATCGTCCTTCAGGCAAATTTGACACATTGAATATTTTTTCCAGAGCCAGGATTCTCTTTTGAAAAAAATGGACATTTTTATAAAATTTTTTGCATCTTAAATACTTCTTTACCTGACGAATGAAATAAAATTCACAAGGAATGAAGACAAGTAATTATGCAGGATCTCTGAGGATTTTGAAGCCAGTGTCTTGGGTTGCTACCATGGCAACTGCAGGCTTGAGTGTCGATACATTTTCTTATGGAAAAGAACTTTTTTCGTCGGCATTTCTTAGAAATTTCCTGTCGTAATTTTGAAGTTTGTACTGCGTATTCACTTACAATTACAGTGGCTCTATGATCAGGGTATTCAACCATTCAATTAAACCAAGCAAAAAGGCCACATGATCCTACCGGTAGAAGATTTTATGGTGAAATTCTTTCAGGTCAAAGACGAGTTTTATTTCCATGCCAGAGATAGTTGTTTTGTAAATGTCCCATCACATTTTTGTGTAACGTCAGAAATTCTGTTTGTGAAGGTCCAGGGCGAGCTATTTCTTCCTCTACTCCACAGGATGATCAGGATGCCGATCATCGGGAACATCATGTTCAAAGAGCGTGTCTTGATCTTGGAATCCGTCACTACGTTCAAATTTTTCATTTATTTTCTACAAGATACGAAAGTGCTCCTTGAATGTGGATTACGAGCTATTGAAAGTTTTGAATTGCTTCATATACTTGGAGCCAAATAACTCTTCGAAGTCTTTGAAGTTCAAGCATCTCGGGGTTTTATTGTCCTTTAGCGACACTAAATTTGACTACCTATCAGTGGGTATCACTGGACTGGATTGATATCCGAAAACATTTTGTATAATCAATTGCGTTCGGATCAAACAGGTATAGTCCACTACTTCGGATTCGTTTTCAATATATTCTGTTTTCATATGATTTTGCACCACTTCCTGTAAAAGTCATACAAAATAATTTTTTTGAAAACCTCGCATTGATATTACGTCTTTTCAAAAAGACAAAAAAACAAAAGAACCGCAGGCTGCAAGATTCTCGTCGAATTAGGTGCGTACAAATTAAGCTTGTCTTTGATTCCTCACATAATTTAAACAAAGTATACGATGTGTTAGTCTTATGTCTATCCACGCAGAATATTACCGGAAATTGTGCCTGTTCTTTAATATGAAACGGATCAAAAACTTCTTTTATGTAATAGCAGAATACTTCAGACGTTATTCATCTGTTATTTGTTTTTTGATAATAAATCCCTTTTGAAATGAATTTCTTGATGACATTGCGGATCCTTATATATGGGCAAACTGTCATGTATGGCACCAATAATCTGATTACAGATAAGTAAACATTTGCCTGCGCTCTATCTGTTACTAGCGCCTTACATGCAAATACTGAGAAATAAATCATAAATGCATACGTCAATAAATGACTTGTATTTTTCGGTACATTTACTGGCAATAATTAGCCAGGCTTGAGGTATACTTTAGGTTATACTGAGGTTTGTCTCATCGCCATCGTCAACACGTCTTCGACCTTCCAAAATATCTTGATACATTTCTTTGTTGAAATTGTCACTGATTTGAGTAAACCTCTTTTTGACACCATTCTAAGATACCTTGGTACTAACATTCGTTACAGCTTCTGGCGTCCTTTCTGCTATTTCCGGATGATGCTGTAAAAATCCTCTAAGCCAGGTATCAGAATTGCTTCACCAATATTTTAATATCATGTTTTCTTTTCATGAATTTCTTCATTTCATTAGTTTTCTTCTTTTTGTGTCAGTACAGGTGAAGTTTCAAAATAAGAAGATTTAGTTTTTCCATGAATCCTGTTCTGCAATGTACCACATGGAATTTTATACCGTTTTATTACGAGTACTTCATGGATTGAAATCACCACCGTCCCATTTTTCTTTACACCCTTCTCTAATTGTTCACGGGTATAATTTTGCCTTCTTTCAATATTCAATTTTCAATTTCAATCAATCCTTCAATTTCAATGTTCCATTTTTAGTATTTTTAGAGTAAAAATTCAAATCTATTTGGCCGAGGCGCTTGAAATCAACATTTTATCCCATATGAAGACATCAAATAGTATTATATTGAAAACTTCGTGAACAAATTTTGACATCAAATTCCATTTTCATTCCATTTTCCATTGTTTGTGTGACACTGTTGCATTTGACTTGATCGTATTTTATATTTTATGTTTCGATATTGGTTTAATTGTCTTTTAGAAAAAAAAAAGTCATTGAGCATGGTGCGATAACGGCCAACATTTACCGTAAACGCAGTCCTTCCCGCATTTCGAAAGAAACATGAATCAATGATGTACCCGTATATAACATTACACAATCCATTTTTAATGGATACAGCGCAGCTTTCAGTTATTGCGTGGGATTTATCTCAGTGCAATATGAGAGAGGCGTATACAGTCCGTCAAATATAATCTTGCTATCAGTTTGCTTTCTCTCAGTAATCTGTAACTTTTATACTGTTCATTTCTGTACAAAAGAAGCTTTATAAGTATCGCGAATCGAAGTTTAATGTTGAAAATGAACTTTGGTAATTTAGAAGTGCTTTTCGCGAGCTCAATAGTTCTTTATTAAGTGGCAAAGTTTGTCAAACACAAACGTTACAGAATTGTCAATTTTTGCATATGCCATACACAATTTATTCGTATTGAAAGATTGCGTGTAGTAAAACAACATCTTGTAGAAGCAAGAAGATGTATTTTCGTTATATTCAGAGATCTTATTGCAAAGTTTGATGTTTGGTTTTCAAGTTAATTCACGAAAAGAGTAGGGACAATGCTCACTTCGTTTCAGGAAAACAGAGTTCATTTGCTCTTTGAGGCTCATGTTGTCTTGTTAATCGTTTCGGTCATCTTCTGAAGATGACTGAAGATTCTTTTCAAGGATCTAGTCAAGGATTGAATGATTCAGTTCGTCAAAACACTACTTGTTTGTTTTGTATTAATTTCTGATCAGCCAATATTCCATTTATTTTGATTGATGTCTGAATAATCCTTTGACATAACAAACAGTATGCTTATTCCACTATTGTTGATTTTCTATTGAGGATAGTTATTACCAGAGTATTTCCAATAGCTCTTGGATATTATTTTGTTTGTTCCTTGAACGAGAAAAACATTCGTCGCCTTGCGCCTTGAATCGATCAAAACAAACAGCAAGCAACATGGTCACCGAAATAAATTAATCGGACTTTTTCTTTCAGCACGAGCCTCTCTCTGCATGCAGTATATTGTGGTGTGGAAAATCATTTTCTTCTCTTCGTGGGGAGCATCAACAAATCGACAATACAAAATTTCCTATTAATCACAAACGCAATGTACCATATCATTCCCATATCTGTTCGTCTATAATTCCAAGTATGCATACATCCGGAAAATCGAAAGCAATATGAGATCCTATAAATAATCGAAGCACAAGATGACTGAGCTTAACATTATATCCTATCCTTCGGAATCCGGTTCGGTTTCAGTGGAAGTCGTAGGCACACATACGCCTCGGAAGCGTGTGTCGTGGAACAGGATCGAACAGTTTAGGCGAGAGAGTACGACTAAAGATTTGAAATAAATTTTATGATAAATGCTTTGAAATTGGGGAGCATCTCCATGTTGGATCGGAGCTACCCAACAACAATATCCGTTCAGCAGATATCGATGTTAAGCCACGTCGCATCGAGTCAGCCGCGATATTTATGCAATCCAAATCTTTGCACTGTTCTGCTCTTTATGCAATATGCGATATCCTTTACTATCAGTACCAACAGTAGCAGTTGGGTCACATCGCGCCTCTTCAGCTAACTCGCGCTTCTATTGCTCGGCTATATTGTTCCCGCGTAATATTGTTTAACATTCAAATCGATTTTATATGTCCTCGTAAAGGTTGAGTATTTCCATATTTTGCTGCGGAAAGCGAGAAAGTTAGATGAAAAACTATGAAAAGTAAATATACTCTTTTTTCGTTACAGTTATGAGACGATGGTGGCAAACGTTTAGCACGGAGGAAATGAAATGGCCGATTTCATTCGTCAATGTCGCTTTTTGTGAACGCGATACGCCATTGATGGCCTCACTATAAAACGGGCATTATGTTTTGCGCGGCCGAGGTAGTAAATGTTGTGGATTTAAACGGTAGGGAAATTAGGGGTGGGAAGGATTTTCAAATGAAAAAAAAATACTCGGAAAATAGCGGCTACCAGAGCAGAAAGATATTCCTTTACTGCAGGGCAGAAAGTTTAGTGCCAAGTGAGAATTGAAATGTTTACATTGGTCTTTAGTGCAACAATTTTGGACATTTCTAGTGACCGCGTTAAGGCAAGAGGGTTGCAACTGATAAGTCCTCTGAATCGATTAAGTACAGCAGATGGAAGCGAGCATAATGAGGATAAAGTCGTTTTTATTACATTCAAAAGCCAAAATTTACGCAAAATCTGTCCAGCCAGACAAGGAGTCCTTAAAATTTGCATTGAAATTACAAGTTGTAAGCCCCTTACATCTATGTTAAATGCCTGCAAATTTTACTAAAGCTTGTATGTAACATACCAGTTGCATATAAGGATCTTTATCAGACTCTCATCAGTTCATGGATTTAAATGTGATTTGAATGTGAACTGTAGCAAGACATAAGACGGAATTGTAGCTAGCATACCTTCAGCCAGAACGACAAGTAGTAAGATATATCGAAAATCAACCAAAACAAACCAAAACATCCTTACGAATTAGAGAGCCAAAAACTAACTACCATTGGAGGAAAACCTAAGAAAGTGGTTTTTACTCCGAAAATAACCATACTGTCACTGCCATAGACGAAAGCTTAAGCTTGAACCTAAACGGAGAATCAGAAGACCAGAGTCTGACTCAGCAATTTTAGTAATCTCAAGGATGATACCCTATCGCCAAATTCCCAGTGAGCGCAAAGAACCTACCACGGACAAGTGTCATCAATATGGGGATTATGAGCCAAAAGGAAGGTGGGACTGCCGGCTTATTAACGAATTAAGATCGTTGTGTAGTCGGAAGCGTGAGACTGACTTCCAACTGACCCAACTATTGAGTGCACACGTTTAGTTTCCGTCTTTCCTGCATAAGGTTAATAAGTTTATTGCATATCCTGCATAGGAAAAAAAGACAATATCTGTCTTACTTTCTATGCATGCAGAAGATGTTACAGACTGCGCGACGATCCTTCCGAAAAATAGGAGAGTAATAAAATAATAAAAAGGATGTTAAAATCGGCTGACAAACGGACCCAGGTGCTACATTACTTTCAGATAATCCTAACAATAAAAAAAGGCATACTTTTTCAGTACTTTTTTTCCTCCTTCCTCCCTCCGCTGGAGAAGGTAATCCAAAGGTTCCATTAGGCGTAGAAAAGGGACCTTTCGCCTAGAATAATGTGTAAAACGTCCAGTCTAGGTACTCCGGTAGCCGGGGAAAGTATCTAATCATTAGTCCATTAGGTTTACGCCACTGGGAGGCCTGAAATCAGGGCGTAAATACTCTTCAAATATCTAAAATTAGGTTTCGCCGAGAATCATAAGAGAGAGAGAGAGAGCGAGAGAGAGAGAGAAAGAGAGAGAGATAAATAGAGAGACAAAGAGAAAGGGAAAGAGAAAATTCAAAATAATACTGAAGTCTTAAGTTGTTGAAATAGTTTTCGAAATCGCAATCCGATACTACCCTACATTTCACCCCTTCCGAATATTATCCATATCAATTTTTTTTAAGGACTATTTTCAAACTAAACGATACAAATTTATTGGGACCCGAACTCACTAAAATTTCGGTCATTTGCAGCACAATGCCGGAATATGTTTCTACGCATTTATTTAATACATGGCCAGTGGTATCTTTTCCTCAATATATTTTACTGAATATATAATTTTCGCAAGCATCTCCGATCGTACTCCATATCTCCTGCTGAAATAAATTGGCTATAGATGTTAGCGATATCGATAATTTGCTCGGCTGTTCCGATAGAAAGGAAGCAATACATCATAAAACAATTTCAACTATAGCCAGAAGGAAAATGTCCTTAAACATTATTGAACATTAGAATGGGTCGTTTAAAACGGGCAAAGGAGATATAAGATATTGATGTGGAAATTATTTTTGTCAATTCTCGCAAGGATCTTTGACTGGTTTTTAGTGCAGTTTTTTATCAGTGAAGCCTTGAGCCATTATTTTTGAAATAAATATAACCAAATGGTCGTTGGATGCACATGCCTTTTTATGTGTATTTAAGTGTTGAATTACGGTTTGATTTTGTTATCAGGGAATAAATGAACGTTACAACGAGGAAAATTAATAGTTCCTTTCCGTATTTATTCATAAAAGTGCAATTTTTAGTTCTATAGCCAATACAAGCTGTCAGGACGAACATATATCAATCGATTCAATTCTCTCGATAAAAAAAACTGAATAAAAAGTTATTTTTTAATTAAAAACGATTTATCACCAATTTGTCTGGTCGTATCGTTCGTTTAATATGAAAAAATTTGTAAACTCTGCACTCGTTTCCTTATTAAGAAACTGGCTAATTGGAGAGAGCCTTGAGCTTCCTTAAATTCGCAGAATACATAAATTGATTGGAGTTCAATTAAAACTGCAGCGTCCAGAATAATTTACACTACGAGTTGGATAATCAAGTCATCCACACTCTTTACATCCGTTCTAGTAGTACAATGCGCTCATGTCCTTACCCGTCCTCCATTTGCATTTCTGATAGTGAACATTGCATGTTGGTTGGAGTCGTTTACTGAAATTGGTAGTAGAACGAGAAGCGAACGAATTACATTGCTTTTAGTTTGCAAATCGAAATTTCCCTTCATATCGTAAACCTTACAAGGACACTGTCATTGAGTGAGAGATAGTAGTACATTTGAACATTTTGCAAGTGTTGCTCTTGTTGCAGCTTTAACTGCTGTAAATTATGGCTGCCAATAAATTGACAGATTTCCAAGCAGATTCGATTGACTGTCGAGTAGATACCATACTATAAAAGTTTTGATGTAATCCATCATTCCGAGGAGTTTGTTATATTTCGTCTGTTTTCCAAGCATGATCCAGCATGAAATTCAGTGTGTGAGTAAAGCTTTCATAGAAATGAATGAAATTGAATTATTTATTCAATTATTATCTAAGTATGAGTGATAAATCGGGCGAAGAATAAAAAGAGAAGCGAATTCAAATGTATACATTTTTAATGAAATAATTTTTGTTTTTAAGTTTCATTAAATTGACCTGGTATTAAAATTTACTTTGGTTCGCATTTATATACACGTGTTCCTGGGAAATCCTCTCCTTCCTAGCATTAATTTTTGCAACAAACAGTGAGACACAAGAAACAGTACTGAGATATTTTTTAGAAATGTTCTCTACCTCCTCTGCTGCACTTTTCTCAACCCTAGATACATTACGTGTGCGGAAAAGACTTACGGACAAAACGGTTTTGTCTGCCACTTTTTTAATTTTTTATACATCGCATCGTCTGCACGTGTTAAGTTAAGGCCAAAATACAATAGTGCGAGACTGCGATGCGAGAGCGCGACGAGAGTCTCGCAGCAAATGTCAACTAGTTTTCGTAACATGCATTTTTATAGGACAATGTACAATGATTGCGATGCGTCAATGCCAGGCGAGAAATATTCGGAAAATCGAAAAATCCTTGAAACGAGATGCGGTGACGTTTGTCAGATGCTTGATGGCGCTTAAATTAAATTTGAAATTCAAACACCGTAATAACTTTTTAAGTACAAGGGTTATTCGGGATGAATTTCGAATGAAAATTTCGCGCATCCTTGTTGAGGCTATTATTTGCCAAACGTAGAAAATTCGAAATTCAAAACTTTTAAAAAATCGAAAACAATTACAATCAAATTCCATTTCAAACGTCACCAATTTGACATTTGTCATATGAACATTATTCTTCCTTGCATCGCGTGCATTGTAAATTGAATGCGTTGCGCCTCGGCGTGCGAGAATTGCATCGCGCTCTCGCATCGCAGTCTCGCAGTATTGTATTTCGGCCTTTAGTCTGCAGCCAGAGATCTCGAAAAGTGAACGTGCCCCGCAGGTAAGCTTCATATACATGCATATAATCATCGATAGCGAGAACGTACGTAATAATAGGCCAGGAACTCTCCACCTACAGCCGTTTACACAACACCATAAGAAAGCTAACTCTTCACGGCATTTCATAAAGCACTTCCGTAATTGGTATGACATTGTCGAAATTATCGGGATCTCATTTTATTTTCGAGAAATAAGTGTCCAATTCACGCGTAGTATACTTGCGCAAAGTGTCTCAACGAAAAAGTTTAGGGGACAAAGGAGAGAGTGGCAAATGTTGAATGGTTGGTGTTTTGTTTATGTTTCGCTTGTGCTTATGGTTGAAACGTCAAACTGGTAACATGAACAAATGGCACCTTCATATCGCCAAAGTTCTCAAGAATAAGAAGATTACTCAGGTATATGGGTGTTAACAAGCAGTTTCTGACCAACGTGGACGTTCCCAGGGGTTAAACTTGATTTGGATCAATGAAGTATACCTTGGATCATCAAGTCGAATATAATTTACAAGGCGTTTGTCTTTAAATCTGTCCGCAAAATATTGTTGATTTTTAAAACGTTGGGCTTTACTGTTGATGCGTATGGACATACAGAGCACTCATTGTGATAAGCCGGATGTCAACGACATTTAGAACGTTTATACTGCTTCATCAATGTCGTAAGTTTATGAAGGTGTATTCCTGTAGCGTATAGAAAACGTTTTAGTCGTATATTTTCCATGTTGGACAGAACATCCCCTTATTCCAGCAACGCTGATATCTGAAAGTAGTAATGCACTGAAAATGACGTAAAGGATCGGTAAAAGTTGATATCTGTCAAGTTAAAAACTGTGTGATACTCAGCTGATCTGTACAATCATAGCGACGTCAAGCAGATTCTCTGGGAATCTACTGACTGATCGCAATTCAATGGAATGATCTATTTGTTGAATAGACCGGAAAAGTTTCAAAACTTTATAAGGTTTGATCAAAATATATTATAAGTTCGACATAGAAGTCGTTGCAATAAGTTACAACTTCTAATTATTTATCTTGAGACGTATCTTACAAGGGAAATATTAAAATCCATTAAAGAACGTTTATCCGGTAGTCTCCCAAGTGTCAGACGAACTACGTGTGACGAGTTAAAAGAGGAATAATATAGCTCATATTCAATGAGCATATTAGAGAGTGCTTCAGTTTCTTTTTGGAACGTTCAATTTTGATTGATATTTTGAGCTGTTTGACGATGTTTCACTGATCCTTCAGCAGAATGCAAGCATTTAACATAAACTAGAGAATAAAAATCTCTCTGAAATTTCATCGGTGTTTACAGATGTCAATCTGGTTAACCCAGACTCTACATACCAGAGACCTACTGTTATTGCTGTGAAATCATGAAATTTGGGCAGTGTTACTAGCAAGCTAAGTGTTCCCTAAGAGAGGCAACGCGAAAAAAGAACAATGTCTAATGCAATACTGAAGATAAAAATGAAAACGATTCAGCGATCTGCGGTGGTCTCTTTATCGTTTTCGGTCTTTCAACTAGTTCAAAATTTAGATTTTTAGATTAAAAAAGTCGAGACAAGTGTAGAATGTAGAATTTTACAAAGAAGCGCGTTGAAACAAGTGTCAAGATGAAGTATTTCAGACGTTCAAAAATAGTGAGTTTTTTCGCTTTTTTTTGTTTTTCTTACTCAATGGCTTTTATCATGGGTTCACAATTTCAGGCTGCAAACTCCGACAAATTTATGATTGAATATGATAATTTTTTCCAAGAAAACAGCAATGCTTTTAATATACAAATAATTTATCCTTTGGCATCATTAATTTCTGCTTGTTGGACATACACAAAGGACTATACAGTGATTTTCATAAGCCATCATTACAAATAACTTTTACGCTGGGAACATACCACTACCACTAAAAATCATTACATACATGCTCGTGCAGTTATCCTTCCGAAATGTCCTCATATATAACAGAAATATCAGCCTGTTGCTGATATTACCGTTTCGCAGTAGTAAATATAGCATCAGGCAAGATTGTAACGGATGCAATATATCGTCGATAATTTATTGCTCTATTAGAGACATCATAAATATTTATATGTAGGTTCAATGGCTTTGTTAGTGGGAGTAGTAATAGCAACACATGCAAAGAGAAAGAGGAAGAGACAGACAGAGAGAGCGAGAGAGAAAGAGAAAGATAGAATGAGCACGGTAACAGGCAGCGGTGAGATGTACTTTTGTTATAAATCTGATTTTTTTTATCATATGGTGAAGCATATACACATGTGAGTATATTTTTGAATTCGTGTATTTACACATAAATTATGTTTTTGAATACAAAGAGATAGATAATAAATTTGAACAGTTGTCAGGATCTTTAAGATAAGATTTATAAGAGTGAAGTTTGTTAGAATATTATAGATTGTCAATTGTTTGGTATTTTATTACATAATTTATCATTTCATATCAGATGGAAACTTTCCAGATGTGCAAAATAAGGGTGGGTTTCGTTCGCTGAGCTCATGGCGTTAAATTTCACGTAGGTTTGAATTGCAATGATGCCCAAGCCCAACATGGCTTTTCAACGGAATGTTAGAGAGAAAATTTTGGACTTTATTGTCAGTAAGTCGAAAAAGTATTCCAGTATCTAGAATTATCAATAGTATCGTCAAAAGTGAAATAAAAGATGCTAAAATGAAAGTAAGGCTTTCAAGGATATGATTCTTATCATGCAGTTTCAGCTCTTATTCTCGTCCATTTTATGGTCATCAGTCCGCTTAAGCTCATACGCTTATGCATTTAACCTTATTTATCCTGCGGCCTGGGTATCATGACGAATATCATAAGAAAATTTTTTTGAGTGACTTACGCAAATTATCAACTTGCTCGGTAAATTTCAGGACAACCTGCTTTCAAATGTTCTAAGAAGGTTGACCTCGGGAGTAATAGTAATAGTTGTTTCTCTGTCCCATATATCAAAGATAATAGGATGCAAGGCAAGAGGAGGGAGCTCAGGAAAGTTGATCACCCGTGAAACATGCAAAAAATTGTTCTTAATGAACCATGGACTGACGATAACGACCAACGACATTGTCTATTACATTAAATTTCGATAATGGGTCTACAATGTTGACTACAAAGTAAAATGCAAAAGGATACTCTATTTAGTGGAGTGAGTTTGGAGATGAAAGTTTTCATTTGCCGAGTAGAACCATTGTGCCATTGCTGTAGAGCTTCTGAGTTTTTCGAGCAAAGAGCTGTGACACGGGACTTTCACTGTTCTCTCTTGAAGCTGAAGTGAAACCTGCTTGGTGGTTTGATTTGACAGCTTGATTTGACTGACTTTATTTGACAATATTAATCAGACGTCGAAAACTCAGGCATTGAAACTACATGTATCAGAATTTCCTAACCAAAGTTCTTTAATTTTTTTTGAGTCCTTAAAGATGTTTGAGGGTATTTGGGATTGTCATGGTCTTTTTTGCTGATCAGTTCTGGTCACTTTTTTGAAGTTGCTTGTTGTAACCTTACAATCTTGTGACAATACAGTTTAGAATCGCTGGTTTGTCCAAGTTGAAGCAGCTAATTGTACACATCTTTCTTGTATTCTGTTTGCTATCGCTGATCCTTAACCCGCAACCG
Source organism: Stratiomys singularior (assembly GCA_954870665.1). Taxonomy (NCBI): domain Eukaryota; kingdom Metazoa; phylum Arthropoda; class Insecta; order Diptera; family Stratiomyidae; genus Stratiomys; species Stratiomys singularior. The sequence goes on from OX940877.1 coordinate 9,318,264, forward strand.
ATAGACAATGTTCACCTTGCCTCAACCAATTCCTCTTTCGCAGAGTCTTGTCATATGTCATCGGATTTCCATCGACCGGATTTTTGGAGAAGCTCGATTTTGCCAGTTGTAAGTGCGTACAGTTTAGGGACGAGTGAAAATAAAGAAGATTTGGCACGATTATGATTTGTAGATTGAAAATTGTTCCATGAAGTCCTGAATTGTGAACAAATTATACATTCAAAAATCTAGCTTCGATTTGAGTTGCTCCGAATACAAATACTTCAACACTGTTTTACATATTATGAACGTACATTTCTGAAGTAGTAAAAAGAGCGCTTTTTGTATGATATCATCAGTTTATTTTTTGGCAAAAACTTGACAAATGCAAGGGCATTGTGAATTTTGACATCCTTGCTTATATTACATACTTTCGGAACCGAACATGAGAGAGCCATTCTCACCCAAAAGCATTAGCTTAAGCGGTAAAAAGTTTTGCAGGTGAGTTCCTCCCGTTTTTGAAATGTCAAAAAAATGTCAAAATGTCTTATTCTATTTCATTCAGCTGGAATCAGAGGTCGTATTTGTATTGAGGCAAATTACATTTCGTAATAAATAAAAAAAAAATTAGCTCGAAAACGCCAGCTATCAGTCCGAGAGAATTTAATTTAGCAGAGGTAGGGACCTTTATCCATATGTAGAGGAAATCGACTGTAACTTTTGGGTGAATCAAAAAGAAAAAAAGAAAAACCAAGCCAATATTAATTATTTTGTGGTCTGTGTAAACGTAATACGAGTTTCAACTTGGAGAATGCACAGCGAAGGCTTATCGGAATATATGCAGAATTTACAGAGTAAACGTATAACACATACAGAACGAGGATGTCAACGGTTGTTTCAGCGCTTTTCTTTGTCATGGAGAACGACAGTTCGAGGACCAGACACGATTGGAACGGCCCAAGCGACCTATTAAAAGTCACAAAAGGAGTTACTAGTTACTACTAGGAGTTACTACTAGCAAAAGGATTACGACAGAGAGTAGAATCGATGCGCAAGGTTATTTGGCAAGGTTGGATGGTTGGGTACTCTATGACATGTTGAAAGAGCATGAAAGTTTCGCAACGAAACAAGCATGGTAGAATGAGTTGCAATTTTCCTTATCTTGGTCGTCAAACTAATGAAAGGTTTTTCCGACGGAAGGTTAATGGACATTTGGAGCAAAAATTGGTTCATATGTGATAAGGCGCGGGCAGTTTGCAAAGACGGTGAATCACCAGCATCCACTTTAGAACCAGGCTTCCATCTACAGAAGCTCTTATTGTGTTTTTGGTCGTACCATCGAGGAGTCAATTATTTGGGACTGCTGGAAGGAAATCAAGTGTCAAATGCTGACTTGTATTATCAGAAGCAAATTCAACAAACAATGCGTGATAAGCGTCCTGCAGTCAGTCCTGCCTAGACGGTCGCAGTTAGTTGAGGGGAGGAGTCTCCGACTTAAAGTTGGCTTTTTTTGATATGTACAACCGTGCAGGAGACAGTAGTTGCAGCATAGTAAGATAGTAGTTTCGAAGAGTTTCATTAAGAATAATCTACGGGATCAGGTGTGGTTGGCCTCTTTGTCTCAATGAGCAGCATAATGAAACTGGAAACCATGTTATTATGAATTTACTTGTTCAACATATTCTTCCTGATGAAATCAAGAAAAGACATATTTGACAAAATAATTTCTATTTCTCTGGTTAGTCCAAGCCACGTAACATCATATAAGGATGCGTATATAATACAAGCCGTGGTTAGCTTCCAAAGATGGATGTGACAAAACGAAGACATTCAAGTCACTTTTCGCCTTATGAAAACAAATGGAGATATAAAATATTATGCGATGTTCACAGTCACTTATCAGTGACTGTCTGGATCAATGGAAATTTCGCGTACGATAGACTTCATCCAAAAACTTTTGACAAAATTTCGGAGAGAAGGCTAAAGATACTATTTTCAAAGTAGTGAAATAATAGAACGATGATCTTTCTGCTAGAAACTTGGAATGACCAATGAGTGTACCAGAATGTTAAGGAGTAAAAAATTGCGTCAATAAAGTGACTAAGGAGGGATAAGCCACACTCGATGAAAGTTGAAGGATCGCTGGGAATGTCTGCTAGGTTTTTTCAACTGGTCCTGGATGTAGTGACAAGTCGCAAGGTTTGTCTTTGTTGTGGAAATTATGGGCTCGCTTGGTAATTAGTCGACATAGATAAAGACCGACTTCAATGTGAGATGCAGGTTGCCAACAGCATGGTACTGTGTTAGGATTGTGTCCTAATAATATTCAATGCTGTAGTCTTCTGAGTTTCCCAGTTGTTTATTGAAAGTTAAGGAGGTGGCGATGGGAAATCTCCTTAGATTGGTCAAACCGATGCACTACATGCATTGGTTTGAACAGACATATATGTACCATTGTTAAATTTTCATGACACTCACTCATTTATTTGCCAACCCATATTTGTTATTACTTCGCAGCCTCACAATTATTCAGAGTGCCCAATTTGCCATTTATCGAGGCAAATTTAAATTGCTGCGTCCAAAATTTTTATCCTCGTAGACAATTAATTGGAAAAAACATTCACCACATGCCAATATATCATTGCGGTAGATATCCTAGCATTAGCTTACTATTATTACAATCCTTAACAACCTACTGGTAATGACACTTGTTAACAGGCCACAAAATGCTTTAAGTTTTGGCACATTTTATTAACGAAGAAGTTTTCATGTTAATTATGAAAAGGCGAAAAGGGGACATTATAAATTGTATGTATTTTGTAAGCTTTCACACATGTACGTACATACACAACTGTAAAATGGAATGTACGTAGATATGTGCACGTGTATTAATTTTCATGTCCTTTTCATATTTTCATACATGGTTGTTGCAAACAAACGCACAATATCTTCATATATGATATATGAGCAGAAAATGGAACTCGACAACTATGGCACATATTCATTCAGTGAATACATTTATCTGCTCTGGCAGGTTTGTAAATAAGATATTAAGAGACATGTAATATGTCGTCAGAAAGCAAAAACCGAGTTGGAGTAGATATGCATATGTGTGGATGCCGTTGCGATTGTCTTGTTATCATTATTATTCTACTTCTGCTCCTATGTAGATGGAGTGGTGAAAGCATAGTTGTGCTACCACATAGCACAAAGGACGATTGTTCGGTGCGGTTGTCTATGGAAGTCTCGGCAAGCTTTCCAGTAACTAGAAATATCAAATAAACTTTCACACAATCCAACATTCAGTTGCACATACACACAGCCATATGTGCGACTACATAGGAGCATATGTAAGTAAAGCAGTCATCTAATTAGTACACTCTTTGACACATATATTTTGTTTTCATACGGGAATTGAGATGGAAAATTCAAGGATGAGATAATCGAGTGTTTGATGAGCTTACGATAATATGTTGGATGTATTTAAGATTGTTCAGTGGACCATGAATTATTAAGGGTTAACTAGATAAGTTATGAATGGGCCGGGGACCGTGTGAAATGTTTGCTAGGAGACTATTTTACTCAACGGGAGCTATTCAACTCGTCAGTATCCTTGTCACGTTTAACTATCACGCCGGAAATTTCAAAGCATTCATGGTAGGCGATTGAGTTATAGCATCGGGATTAGGACAAAATAGAGGTGATACGAATTAGCTCGATGCAATTATTTTTGATTTTTATTGCATGTTTGTTGATTAGGGTAAATTTCGCTTTGTTCGTTGGAAAAGTTGCTTTGGTTTTCGAGTTTTCACTGAAAACTATTAATGAGGAGAAGGTAATTAGGTTTCCCACACTAATTGGTTGTATTGGAGTGAAGCTAACTCGATGCACTGATGCAACTGCATGATATGCACGCAAAACGTTATAAAAGTTGATTTCACATGCCAGTGGCTTTGCAAATATGTTTAGTATCATTGAAAGGATCTCGTTTGAACTTTCAGATAGTGGATATGGTGGTTGATGCTTAACAAAATTCACATTTGAAAACTGTAAAAGATTTTGTTCGAATTAATTGAAATCTTTATTCTGAATGCAAAAGATTCGCCGTTCGCCACAAACTAAATGAGATTTTTTTAAACAAAACAAAGGTTTACTATTTTGTTTCAAAATATTACATTCCCTGATCAATGGTAAGTTTTTGCGAAATCAGCAAGCACGTCAAAGAAATTTCCAAGCACGAATCCCTGAAGTAATATACTTTAAGGTCCTGATTGAAGTTCGTTTTGTATGGTTTCAATATTAGTATAGCGCTCCTCTTTCATTGCCAAATGTAGCAACTCTTAGAGGTAGAAGTCACAAGGCGCCAAATTGGGCAAAAATGCTCAGTGGTTGATTGATAAAATAAAATTTTCGGTTAAAAATCGTGGCCTAGGGTCAGAGTATGGATCCTATCTTCCTTGTGCAGAAGCATTTAAACCACCAGTTTCACCATTTCAAACTGTCGTCTGAAAGAACATGCGTCTACTAAACTTTAATGTTTTCTAACTCTATCGCGATTGTTAATTTGATCCTTTTGTTTTGTATGTAAAGGGGGAACTTGGAGGCCTTTGATATGAATTAATTACAATGCGCAAGAAAACACGTAGCCCACACTTAGACTTTGAATTTTTGGATTCTTTTTTTTGTTTTTTTTTTTTTGGTTTGGGGGTGAAGGCAATTTACGCCCGGAGTGTGGGACTTCTAGTAGCGTATGCCACCAGACTACTCACTAAACACCCCCCCGCTGTCAAGAGACCCTAGCCTGGAACTGTTTGACACATGACTTCGGGCTAGGCCACTTCGCCCTAGGGCGACGTCAGTCTAGAGAAATCTCTCCCCAGCGGGAGGAGACAGGATGGAGGAGGACTGCTGGAAAAGAGACCCCCGTAGTCCCCGCGCCTAAGGTTATCCATGGTACCTTTTTTTACTGTAAGTATTGCTTAAGAGTAATGTGCCACCTAGGTCCATTTGTCGAAAGTTTTCAGCATTTCTCCGATCAGATTGTCTGGAGAAAGCTCTCCCATTACCTCCTACAAGTCCTGCCGCATCCTGTTCCATCTTCAGTTGAAGGAGGTGTGACATGCGTCGTCCCTTTCCCCTGGGCAGAAAATGCAGTCTGGGGACCTTGACTTACCAATCTTGTGCAGGTAAGACTGAAATTACCCAATGATTCTTGGAATCACATAAATAGGATGTTACTGACGACTCTTCACTGTGGCAAAACTGAAACCTTAAAAACTGGAGGCATTTTGAATGGGGCCCTTATACCAAACGAATTAGCTGCGTGGGTGCCATTTGTATAAAATAAGCTGCCAAACGTGGCTTGCCAGGAAAGACAAGAAGTTACATATGCCAGGTAAACTAGAGAATGGTTTCATCATCACTGGACATTTTTCGGTTAATACGACGAATCCCAGAAACCTTTCTAAGGAGAGCTCGGAAAATGCTGATACCTCATACTATCGCCATTGAAAATACTGCAATTACTCGCTGATTAGACGATTGGAATCCAAATTTGAATGGCGCTTGAATGAATGGATGATATTCAAGGAGTGGCTTTTAAAATCCTTTAAAATTTGAATGGACCGTTAACGTTGTTCTACTGTGACGGCTGTTTCTCAATTTATTGGTTCGGCTGCCTAACGCTCCACTGCTACTGCTACCTGTCACTTGTTCGACCTCTCTGCTAGACGGTTTTCTCTTTTGACCTTAAATGATAGTTTCAGCATGATAGGGAAGAAAAACAAAATCACCAATAAATGCCCCTCGTGCCTTTCCTCTTGTCTTTTTTATTTTCGAGTTCGAGCAGCAGCCACCATGTGAACACCGTTATTTCGGTTACAACAGTCAAAAAGGGAGCCCTGGGTTACTTAACTAGAATAACCATATTATCCTGTATTTTACCATGCGTGTCTTATATTAGCTGATCATGAATTACGGATGTCCGTTTTCCAATGCCTTCTTGTAAAGTTTTTGTCCGAAAAGTGCAATGATTCCTTGATGAAATTGTCATCATTGTCATCAAGATGTAGTAATGGGAGACTACGATAGGAACATGCGAGGTGAGTCGCACATATCATCTTGCATTGTCGTTTAATATACAATGCAAGGAAAGAAATGTTTCTCTGTCCAATGTTAACGTTATAATGGACGTTTTATATCGTAGCTTAATGAATAAAAGCGCCAATAGTTCAAAAGGCATAAAATAAGAGATAACCCATGTAGCAAAGAAAGGGAGCTTTGCAAGAAAGAGAGCTTTAGAAATTAAGCTTTCTAGGGCTAAACTTATGTTAGGATAATATTCCCTGTTTAATATTATGTTTAATTCATTGCGTATCAATGCAAAATTTAACAGAATATTAATGCATACCTCTCTGGATCTTCGTCTTTATCTTTTGTGCAATGAGTTTTACTTACAAATACCAATTCATCTGCAAATCGGATTGAAAGGAAAAGAACTATTGTGCGCAGACTTCATGTTTTCTCTTTTCTACTATGCCTTTTTTTTATAACTGTACGTATTGGCCATGGTTATTTATATTGTACGTTTATTGTGATCTTTAATTTCATTTTTTATATGTTACTGCTCCTGGCGAAGACCGAAATTGCTGAGGCTTCAAATTCATATAAAAAGCTTCATAAAGGTCCAAGTGTAAGTTTGAGAGTTGTCTTTGTAGATATGCAGGAACATATGCCTTATATTACATCGAAAGTCATTGTTTTATATTTTCAAGGAAATAATTTCTGCATTTCTTTTATAATTTAACCAACCTCATTTCCTCAAGGACTTCTTATAATTTTCGTCATTTGTAGTGACACGATTCCTTGAATACGTTTTCAACAATATTTATTCTACCGAAAAAACAACAACATTTCACTCCTTCATATTGTTTTTATGTTTTTCGGGGGGAAAATCACGGTCAGCGCAAACAAAAGCATTCACCGGTACCACTTAACCATCCTAAGCCGGCTCGCATGCTGCATAGTAAATGGTTTCTGAAACTTGAAAGTTAACATGTCAAGTCCACACCTGGTCTAATTTTGCTAGGAGAAATCAACAGCAAATGACTAGGCGTACAAGGTAGTTAGTTCTTTGCATCTAATCCTATTAAATGGTTGACTGCCTTTTACTGCATATGATGTTAATAGGTTAGTGGCGCTGCTTCAACTTCATCCCCAAGGAGTGAGAAATATGGAAGGAGTATCGTTAGATGATAGGAAATGCACCATGTTAACGATATTTTCAAGCAATCGGGTCCTCCATCTCCAGGCCGGTAAGCCGCCAAAAGCGGTTAAGCGGACGAAACGTCGAGAGGATTTATGGAAGGATATAAGATCATCAATGATTTGCACAGAGATGAGCATCGTAGTGACAAAGAGTCCATTAGAGATGCAGGACTGGATGCAATGTGAGTTCATCTTAAATATCGACGTCACATGAGCAGCTGGCTGCATGTATATCAGTCCATGGACATGATGGTAAGCAAAACTAATGTGTTGTACGTTTACTTTATATCTCCTCGAGTCCTGGCAACCGCATCGTTATGATTCAATGCTGCACACTTTCCATCTTCACGCTAGACATCACTTATAGAGCACTTGAAAAGGAATAAGGAATCGGGTAGTTACCCTCATAAACGCTCACTCTCGAGCCAGCGCATACTTGGTAAGAAGCCTACAATGTACTTAGTAGTGTCCTTGCTTGCATCCATCTTTATTTTCGAGCTTTTGATATTGTGCTTACCCCTGCCCTATTCCTCGTTGTAGTTTTAACATTAATGTTTCCAGGTCAATGGGTTGGCTTCGTCCGTAGCCGCAGTAGCAGCCCTTTAAAGTTGCTTTCGTACGTGACACTAGGAAAAAAGCAACCAGCCATACCGCACCCCAAACGTTAATAGAATTTAACGCAAGGCTTTCCTAACTTCACTCGTACATGCATATAAATCCACATATCATGCGGCCTGTACCAAAGTACAAATGCGTGTAGACACATTTACGTATGTGTTGGTACAGTGCCGGGCAATATTCGGAAATATTTCAAGGAAATTAAGTATGTAGAGGAAGGAAGATTTATTTGGAATGGAATGCAAAACGAAACCACATTTAATGCTGGATGAGTATGAAATGAAGGAAATATGGTTATATGGAGTCAATTTTAACTCGAAATTTAAAGGTTTTTTTACGTTCGTTTGGTTGTATCAGCATACAGAACGTGTACGTCGTTAAGATTTGCGGTTTTGGTTTATATTTGATTTTATGTTGAGGTAGGATAATGTTCGTATACCATATAATAACGAAACATATTCAGAAAATTTAAATATTTCTGCTTATGAGCTGATTTCCATATTATATAGCAACATTTTAAGCTTCAGCGAAATGTATTTATGGCTTTTCGATTTCGATTTTTTTTTTATTTAAATATGAAAAGAAAGTAATAGAATGCATGATCAAACATTTTTTATTGAAATACTTTAATGCGTTCAATTTGAAGCTTGGTTTAAGCTTTGAGTTTTGACGGTCGGAATCTAAATTAGAACGAATTCCCGGAATAATCAGCACAGGTTGATGATTGACGATAAGTAAGAAGGCGGCTTATATTCATATTGATTGTAGAAGCCTCTTAATAATTTGTTAAGCGTTAATTTCCGATTTAAAAATCCTATTTAAAGTGTATACAAACAAATGCAATCACTAACACTTAGAAGTGTAAACACTGGCCAAACCCGCGGAAGCATAGGTTGGGCTGGTAGACTCTCTACCAAGTTTTGTTTATTTTTTTGAAAAATTTGTTTCAACATGTTCCAATGATTATCCTCAACTTTTCATAGAAAAGTAGAAATGCTGCAGAAAGTAGAAATGCTCAGCAAATGGAACTCAGCATACCTTATTACGTACAGAAAAAAGTATCTACGGAAAAATACATGGACAAAAGGCTGTGGAAGCAGAACGGTTTGGCACAGAATTACAAGAATGACCTCAAGATATAAGCATAGCGTTTGGCTTTACGTTCGCAAAGTGGGGCCTTGAAAAACTTCAAAGAAGGAACATGAATCGTGTAAGAACACTTGTGGCATCGCTTGCAGGACACAACGTCCAGGGTGAACATGACAAATGGATGACATATGCCACATTCATAGTAAGAAGAGGTCTAGAAGAAAATGTCTTACACTGTTTTACTCTTATTTTTTACACGTTTTTCTTACTATTTTATATTTTGCTTTGTATATCACATTTCTTCTTAGCGTGGAACATTTTCTCTCAGATTTCCCAAAGCTTTTTTATGAGCATTTCAAGTGGTTGAGTCCAGAACCAAACAGAGAAGTTAGGGTATTCTGAGAGTACTTCGCGAAAGACTCTTTTTGCCTTCTGTAGGGTAATTTGTTGGCTCATTTGGAAGACTGTACCATGAGCCGGAAGTCAATTGGTAATGCAGGCCATATGCAACAGAAAAACCAGGGAATTATATGAAACTAACAGCTTGTAGTAGGAAGGTATGGTCTGTTACCAACCTGACTATAGGACGCCGAGGAGGATATAAGCTCGCGGCAAAAAAAAGCGTCGAGACTACCCACTGAACGCCTGCTCAACCGGAGAATTCAGTCCCGAACTGTTTGATGTGCATAATTATCATTTTAGTTTTTAGTGCTTGGACAATTACGGTCGTTTACACCCTGAAAATTGGACTCCCAGTTGCACGAAGCAATTGGATTACTGACTAAGACCATCCCTGTCACACCGGAAATCTAGCCTGGAACTGAAGTTAAAGTTGAATTATTCGTTAGGTTTGTGATATATTAGTTTTTGTGGTTGGGGAGCGAAGGTTATTCACGTTTTGACGATTGAACCCCAATTGGTAACTGTCCTGAAGAACCCTGTCTGGAACAATTTCTTACGTAACCTCGGACTGGGACTCTTTTTTCACAACTAGCGACGCCTTCAAGTTAGGGGCACCATTTTTTGGCATGAAGGAGGCATTGTCGTGAGAGAGCACCCATTATCTCACGCGATTCAATATGTCCTTCTTGGCAACAAACAAACGCGGGACTCAATATGCCCTTCTTTGCAAGAAGCAATTTTTATAATGTTTTTTTGTCATACTTACCTTAGAAATAATGAAATTCTATATTTTAATATTATATAAAAATTTATGAAAACAAAAGTCCACACATAATGTGAAACATAAACGAAATTGCGTTGAGATGTCAACGTCTTTCCATCTAAACTTTCTGGAAAGAGTATGTTGGTTCTCTAAGGAAGAGACAAATGGTGACGGCTATATTTTGCATGCGAGGAAGGTGTATTAGGCGTCATCTGTTATTCCCGAGAAAAAAGCAATCACGGGACGATGACTTCTTCATCTTATGCAGGTTGGACGGAAAATAGTTATACCCACTGAGCAAAAACATCCAATAATAATCAGTTTCACCATCCTTTCTGCAAAATTACGGCATTAATACCTAATGAGTGATGAGGTCTTTTTGCCTGGCACTTCGTGTACTCACACTCCTGTTGGCTTTCCTTTACTGTCGGGTATGGTGCATGTCATCCCTTACAGGTTTATTGTGCCCTCGCTTCCAGTAATACTAGAACGCAGATCGATGTTTTTGAGAAAGTCAATGATCTGCTGCGGCTTCAGGCGTCCCAATTCCTCCTTGATAAGGAAGCAGCTTCCAAAGCTGTCTCTTCTCCTACGGGACAGTGCGTCGCCGATTTCACGAGCTTAGTCCCCAAGTTTGGGGACTAGCGACTTTAATCAAACCAACATAAAATACCAATAATAAAAATAAAAAAGATATTAAAAATTATAAATAAAATACTAGCACGGAAGTTAAAAAAAAACACATGACTTTACACGGTTCACACTTAGGCAACCGACACTTGTCTACAAAGAAGACGTCCATTGTTTGGGACTAAACTTTTTAAGCACAACAATGGTATCAGACCTTCATGGAACAGTGGCGAAGAATTCCGTAATTTATATCAAATATTGTAAGAGTTAAAACGGCGGAGCAGCTAGCCAACATCATGGTGGGAAATTTTATGAAAAATATAAACCAAAATAAAGTTCATGGAGTCATGTACCGACTCCACAAGCAAAATAGCTGCGTTCATAGCATGTGCCACATAACTTGACAACTTTCTAGTATGAATCACATATGTGTACAGACGGCAATAAAAATACGATCTGATAGATACCAAATAATGAAACCAAGACCGGGTGAGGAGCGAGGTAATATAAGTTAACAAAAGATTGCTACTGGATCCCATAACATCGTCTTTGCTTCACGTGTCTTTCACGTGATATTTGGGTCCACAAATCAGAGTTCCTATTTGGAATTTTTGACGGAAGAAAACCGCTTATTGTGAATATGGCACAAGAGGTCCTGCGAGGTTAAATTTGATCTTTCATGATACTGCAACTAGAAGTAAAACATCTGAATTGAGTAAGTACTTCAAGATCTACATAAGATTTTCACTTAAATCCTTGATCCATTTATCTGGGTGTACAAACGCTCAGAAAGTCATTAGATTGCGCCTCGGTTGTTAAGAAAAACGTCTGCAATCAACGAGTTAAGGTTCACATCTTGATAGGTTCGAAACTGACAAGTGGGGGGATACGTCTCCTGCGCAAAGGCCTTTTCTTTTTCATCATAGAAAATTAATTGTCCTCTTTAAGATTGGCAATGCAAATCGAAAATAACGTTTCAATTGGCTGGATAGACTCGTTAGCAAGGTATAGGGATACCAGCAAAAGGTGGTCATCATGACTTGCTTACTTCGAGTATTGGCTAGATGGATAAAGACAATCCTTTCGTTCGTATTGCTTTCAGTGTTTTGCTTACTTGGACTATCATCTCTTCCAACGTTGGTGTTTAACATATGTAGTGTGTTTTAGGTCTTCAAGTCCATGCTGCGCTTTTTGCAAGGAGGCGTTTGGACTCTTTGTAGCTTTGTAGGAATATTGTGAATTCGTCATCGCAGAGTACGCGTTTTTATCATACTGCGCCATAGATAATTCAGAACGAGCTGTTGATCGCTACGAGTAGTCGTTACACGTCCATTCCAGAGGAATCAGAAGGAGCTGAAGTCGGCTACGAATAGGCCGAACGCACCTTCGTCAGAACGCAGAGTAGGTCGATGATAACCTACTTCAAATTAAAAACTTTACACTGTAACATATCTTTCAATTTGATGAGCATTGTATCGTTTCCCATTCGCGAACCTGTTCCTTCACAACGTTACTCTTGATCTAATCTTCTGATTGCTATGCATGGAGGATTTTTCGTGGCCAGACCGTGGGTAGTATATACGAGCCCAGTTGTCTTGATACCACATCAATGCAATCAGCTATCAATCAGCTCTCAGCTACCAAAAAGTATATGCATGTGTAGGCATAGTCAGCCAGATGAGTTTATTTGCTGCAGTCCTTACTGTACTGTAATTTTTGAGCATTAAGGATGTGTTTACCCACGGTAAATACAGTAAACAAAGGTTGACAGTATATAGTTTGCGTTTAAAATACTTTGCATAAAATCTAATAACGTCAAAACTGTCCTTATAAATTAGTACGCTAAGGATGATAATATCCTCCGAAAGCACTTTATTTTATTTTTAATGTGTTAATATTGTTTGAATTTTCTGTGATATTAGAAAGTTTAGTTTATGATCGGAGGACTTCATCTCGAGGACTTTCATTCATTTATTATTAAGACGCTGTTTATACTTGATCCTTTTAATTCCATTTCTGAAAGGGAATGTTGCACGATTCAAACAATTTTTTGGAATTTTTTATTTCGCCTTGAAGGTGCATTGGGCGGCATTTGTAGAAAACTCTGATTTCATTGAGAGCTCCCATGAAAAGGAAGCCAAATTCTGAGGCTGAAAATAAACGTTTGAATATTAAAATGAATACGAAAGTAGTCCTTCCTTTGACATATCCTATCTTTTTGCACGAAATATATTCAGAAGATTTTCCCGTAATATCCTGAAACTGCCTGCGAGCAGTTCTTCCCCATAATCTCAGCCTATGGAATGAGAAAGACAGTATGAGTAGGCTCTATTACACTTACATACTTTATTTTTGAAATCCAGCTATGTCATGCCCAATTTACTTCACCTTACATCACCGAACAATTACGAAGTTCGTATTACACACTCATAATATACCGCACTTTCATCTCCACACTCGGCAAGAAAGGAGCCGTCGCGCTAGGAATTTCCAGAATAAAGTCACATCTTTTCAATGTTCGACATATGTTTTTCTGGGAAAATCCTGCTGATAGTATACATTGTAGTATATCCCTTGGTATCAAGCGCGCAAGCAAAGCTAGCAGGAATCCGTAGCCGTGCCGTGTTCTAAAGGACATAATGGCACTCTGAAGCGCCGTGGTAGCGTGGGCCTGGTATTGTACATCTTAAAGAAAAGTGTTATCCTGTTGTCTCCGAAAGATACAACATACTAGACTTTTTGTTGAGGTTGAGTTTGAGGCCTCTTCGAATGGGAGAAACGGATAAAAAATGCGGCACGGCTCTATTGCAGCACATTTCAACGTCTTCTGGAAAAACGGAGTTGTGTTCTTCGGGCTTTAGCTATTTGGTTATTTCATTTTTTTCGTTTCTTCACTCCTTTCCTGGGATCTGGTTAATAGTACATGACTATGAGAAAAAGAATTGTTGCCACATTTGAATAGGCCTCGTGCCATTATCTTTATTTGCTTTTCGTGTTCCCTTCGAAGGCAGATTGTGTACACATCCTGGGCTTTTGTAAGATTGGTCTCATCTTATTTTCGGGCCCGGTGGATTTTCAAAGCCTATTGCTTTTGTCGGTGGTAGGTGGTAGTGTATGGACGTTGCTGTTGTTCGTGGTGGCCCAGACACTTTCCTATTGTACGACTCTAAACGGACGATTTTCTACCATCTTAACACCATTTAGGCGGTTTTCTTTGGGAAACACTTGAGAATTCGAGAATTGAATATTTCACCCCAACTCAATATCGATAACTATGTGAGTACAGGCATCATCGGCTGCAGTGTAAAGTAGATCGTCGAATTTTAGGTGAAATTCAATTTAGTGATACCATTTCATTTCATTTTCGATAGCCTTCATTTCAAACTCGATTGTTTGGGACGGGTGGGGGCGAACAACAATAAGAAGGTTTTCGTATAAATTGTCAAAACCATTCACTCCACTTGCTTTTCACCTTGTGAAAGGGTTTCATCGCACATTGCAGTTTCAATCCTTGAAAAACATTCCAGAATGTCTTCTCTGTGTAGACATGTATGTTCGAATGTTTCCCCAAAAAACAGGGAAAAAAGGAGCAACTGTAGAGGCAAAAGAAAGAAAGAAGAAAATAATGGAACTACCAATTGACAAACATACTTTACCTATCGAAAATAAGAAAATGTATGTATGGAATCGACGAACGGTCCTGCCATAAAATACTATTTGCTGGCTTAGTTTGCAGCCCGTCTTCTTACCATTTCCAGTCCTACTCCAGTGGTAAGAGAAGAAAAATGAAGATGGATATGGCTTTAATTTACATGTTTTCACTATAAAGAAAACTATTTGATGGAAATTTATGGAAATGCCAGACACGATAGACAAATCGAATATGTTGGCTGCTCGAAATGTTACAATATTGAATAAAAGTACTTTTCATGTGATAAATTCAATTGAATGGTCTAGTTTAAGAGTGATTCTACATAAGAAGACTTAAGGAAAACTTATGCCGAGAGATAACATGCAAATCGGAAAAATAGAATGTGCTTCACAAACGACTAAGACCATATTACTAGTTGCACCAAATCGGGTACCAGAATGAGAAGATGGAATAAAACGAGTTCGGTTGTAGCAAGCACATGAAAATTCGGTTTGGTTTGGGGCTCAAATGAATTCATTTTTAACATTTTACTGGCCTTCAGCTTAGGGGTTTATTTTTTGGGTATTTAATGCTTTGGTAACTTACTCCTGGTTGTTAGTTACTCAAAACGCTGATTACTGATTACTCCATGGGAACGGATAATCATTTTGTTGAATTTAGCGTTTCTATGCGATTTGATTTGATTGAACGTAGACTACAAGGATCACTTTAACATGGTACGAAGCTCTTTGCTCGAATTTTATAAATGATTTTTTTGTCATTTTCGAAACAAATCCCTCTGACAATCAGCATGATATTTCAATATTTTGTATATTATATTTCAAGAAGCCCATTGCATACCAGGAGAGTAGACCTCAGAAAAAACTTAGTCGGTTTAACAACTGAGCAGATGCCAGTACCAGAGCTGGAACGCTAAATTGGATCGAATAAATTTCGAGTTCCAACAAATATTTCACGGGAAGAGGTCTTTACGAAATCTTAGACTAAGCAGAAAAGCAATAGTCAACCCAATAAACCTAGCCCCACCCTTTGAGAACATGAGTGAAAATTGGCCAAAGCCGGTACGTTCCAATGTCAGCGGATACGGTGTTGAGAAGCATCAACCAAATTTTTGCCTCACATGTTAATAAAAAGGAAGGAGGTCTGCCCAAGTCTGCAATTGAGACAGTGATGATAGCAGTAATATATAGCAGTCATCAAACAAGCAATATCCGAGAAACAAATTAACTGGTGCCACCAAGAATGAACCATCGTAATTTTCAATTTCAACTAAATTGTTTAAAAACAAAAGAAAAAAAAATATAAAAAAACTTAAATATAAATACTCAAAAGTATTATGATTCGAATTTTATATTTTTCTCGTTGATTGTCATCTTAATCGCAGGCACCCACGTGTGTTCTTGGACCCGACATCAGCCCAAAACCGCTATCGCTGGCTGTTCAGGAAAACAGTTCTGTCCCGCTCGTGAATGTTTACTTTCCAAACTTTGGTGAAGACTTATTTATAAGATAATTTAAATTATCTTATGTATAAATTACATAAATTATGTTACAATACTAACATAAATTACTTGTAATGCTTTATTACTATTAAGTGCGTTTCATTTGTGCACCATAAGTATTTCGTCAAAGAGAGTTGTGGGGAGAAAGGCGAATAAAAAATGACAGTTTGGTTGAATATGTGGGAATGGAATAAATGAACAAGAAATGGCGATAATTTATCTCGTTAAAAATTAGATTCGTCAGATTGATCCTCAAAAAGGATTGGTTCGCAATAAGCTGCAATTCCCACTGACATAATGTGCTCAGTAAAATAAAATCAATTTTTAACATTTACAACTTTAAAAATAAATTTAAAAATGACAAAAGGAGAAATGCTTTATTGAAAAATGCTATAAACCTTAAAAGTTCA
Organism: Stratiomys singularior; assembly: GCA_954870665.1. Taxonomy (NCBI): domain Eukaryota; kingdom Metazoa; phylum Arthropoda; class Insecta; order Diptera; family Stratiomyidae; genus Stratiomys; species Stratiomys singularior. The sequence continues at coordinate 9,334,575 of OX940877.1, forward strand.
AGTTGAAATCATTGAATAATTGCCAAGGAAGAGAATTTAATTTTTTGTTTTGACGACAATGCCGACCTTATTTTGAGGAAGCAACACAAAATTCAACTTCACCCTAAAGTCAGTATTGACGGACATCATGGTCCCCTCGAGTTAATTAATTAAAAGTAAATACTTGCAAGAAAGATTTAAAATGAGCTATAACTGTGTCGAAATAACTCCTGCAAGGCATCGACAGAGAATAGAAAGAGAATAGGGTTGACTAAATGACGAAGGATAGTCCTTATTTTTATGGTTTGCCCTCGTAAAAGGAACATCTCGCCGCCGTCTTTCAGATGAATGAAAGCAGATAATGGGTGAACAGTAGAGCGGGTGAATTGTTTGTAGGGCCTACCAAGAAAAAAAGATGTTTCTTAGAATTGGTTGGAAGATCGTTCAACTTGCGATTCGGTTCAAATGACTTGAACTAATTTTAGCCGAGAGGAGGAAGTTGTTGATAAAAATAGTAATTGCTTGTGTTGCCTGTTAAATTGATTGTCTAGGGACACGCTTTAGTTTTGGGGGGTCGTAACTTCCCGGGAAATTTATGCATTTCTATGCTACTTTATAATTTGAAAATTGTTACTTTTTAAGGGATTACTAAAACTAAAATTTACATAACGTATTAAAATTTAGGAAGAAAAGTATTAATAGCACGTTAAGATGGAAATACATGTTTGTAAATGGGTTTTGATGAAATTACAACCGAACGGATGGAAGATGCGGTGGATCGACACATTTACGTTTTCCAAAGGTTCTCTAGTTTTCTTCATGTCATTTTTAAGACGTGATTAAGTATGATTTCTTTCATCAGATAAGCCTTCGGATTCCAAAAATTTATGATTGAAACAAGGCGACCTAAATTCAATCGTCATATGATGGTTTTTCTTAATATTTCTGGATAATTGCATCCTCGCCCGATGATTATTGTAACTATTTCAATTTTACGAAGCCAGTCCCAAATTTTCAGCAGAAGCACACTTTTCCCCATAATAATTGCAAGTGTTTCAGACTGCTCAGAACTTTAACTTTCAAGCATCCTGTTACAGCATGAACTTCACTCATCCTGGAAGATTTACAGACAGAAATCATAATAAACTAACGTTGAAAAGGATTGCAATAGGGGGTGGAAAACGGACCAACAATAACCGCATTCGGTGATTATTGTTGTGACAATCTGCTCCTTTTATTATCAACCATTTTTCAGTTAACCAGAACAAAAATATAAAATCATTACACACATACACAATACTCTCAATTCTTCTATTCGACAATCATCACCATGACAGAAGTCAAATCTAAGGGAAAAAGGGAACAATCAAACGAATGAGTTCAGATTGCAACCACAGAAACAAGACAAAGGACGACAAGAACGCAAAAGAAATAGATGAAATTCAAGGCGATGCGATGTGATGAGTGTGAGCAAAAAGAAATAAAATAAAACTACAAGCATCAGAAAACCATCGCAAAAGCATCCTCGTGTCAAGTCCTTTGGAAATTACCATTTAACCCCTTTTTGTTTAGTACAAGATTTATTCAATGGTACTGGCACTTCATAGAATGGCCACTCAAAAGAAAAAGGAAGCTCGTTTTCCCCGAGATGAAAAGTGGATACAAGAGGAAAAGTGTGTACACTGTGAATGGTCACAACACTGCTTTTTCCCTTCCTGGTGTTTTGTTTTCGGATATTAAGCCAAAAGCGGACTAGAAGCGTTTGGAAAACAAACGTTTTTTTTTGTTTTAAGTTCAACTGAGGCAATCAGGGAAAACGTAATTTTTTGAGTGTTGGTAACGAGTGTGCACGCAGTAATTATGCATTTGATAAAAGGGGTGGTTGGGTTGTAATGATATATATTAAGCTGTATGTCTTGTCGCTAACGTTTTTTGTTAAATTCACTTTTTTCATTTGATTTGAATCAACTTAATCGCAACCGAACATATTTCCTTAAATTACTTTTTAGGATTTAGTTTACTCTCATATTTATTCAGGACTGCATTGCGGGCTTTGTCAAAAAGACATACAAAGATTATGCATGCAAAAATAAATATGTATGTTAGTTGGAACGATCTCCTGGTTCAGATCAAAAGTGTGTAGTAAAGGATAAGTTTTAATCTAGTTATGTTTATTGTTTTCATGGCCTTCTCAACAGGTTCCTGCGTCAGACGCCAGGAAATGGATGCGAAGCAAATCCAAACATAGCGTGGAAGCATGGATCTTAATCGTTGATTAAAAATTGAGGTTATATTAGCGGTGTGTCAAAAAGACGACTTATATTGCATAGACCAGTATCAGACCACAGCCTTTCGCGTATAGTACGTGAGGCTTTTCCACCTATCGAGGAGGAAAGTTGTGAAACAGTAAAGTCACGCCCACACTGTGCGCTGAATGTGTCACTCGGCAAAACTATGTATCCTCAAGGATATTGGTTGCGTGAGTTATTCCAAAGAACAGCGCATTGCGTTATACTGCTGGTAAAACTCATGGCCTAAAAGTTGCAGGTTTAATGGGCTTATAATGTAAACTACTGTTGACGATCAGCATAAAATTATGTCAGTGAGCACTTGCTTAGTGACAGCCGAGTTGATTCTACAAAACGCACCCTCATACATAAAGAATAAACAACAGATTCTCAATTTCAATCTGGCAAAACTGGCAAAAACAAGAAACCTTTCTCACATCAGTAGTGACCGAGGCCGATAGTGTTATAATAATACAGTGATAACATATTGCAAAAAGTCTGGAGTAATACACCCTGAATACGTTTGAGTTAAAACATAATGACCCACTTATTCAACTATCAATCACATATCGTTTGAAATTTATTCTAATCCATAACGGCAACTACTGTATTCTTTCCTACCTGCCTATAATCTACGTTGTTTAATTTTCGTCCTGTTTGCTACGCACCATTTCGCTTCATTTAATACATGTCTAAACGTATCTCAACCATATCTAAACGTTGCTAGCGCCATCTGAGAGTGTTAAGGCTCCCCTGAAGTTACGCTCTGTTTTACCTTATGAATGATTATAGTCTAAAATAAGGATAATCAAGGAGGTGCGGGAAGAAAGACCTTAGATGACCTCGTACACTTTTAAAACGTTTCACCTGCCAAAACTCCGAGTACGTCATATAAATGAAGTGGAAATTCTAGGATGCACTCCTAATAATTATTCAAACCTACGGGTAAAGAGCGATGCGGCCCACTTATATTTATCAGAGACTCCCCCATTTTATCACCATCATTGACAGCTATGTATAATATTGTCAAGTTTACTTTCTTTGGTCCAAAGTCGATACCGTGCAAAAGTTTGTCGGTATTATGATATGACGATGATTCAAGGATATGGCAGAATACCAGGCTCAACGACAAACCAACTAAATTCCATCAGATGGCGGAAAAACCATAACGGAAAATTTTCAAAAATAAAACTTGTTTCGTAGAGTGTACAGAAAGTTTCGAAATCACATAGAAAAGGCGACAAAACTGAAAAATTTTTTCACAAAAAGGCCTGACATCTATCGATGAAATCGACAATTCATCGAAGTTTTAGGATTTTGCCACGGAGCTCTGTTGTATTTAGCGTTTGAAGCAGTAGGAGATGTTATTCGAAGTTCCGAATCAGTCTCCATGAAAGGTATTGAGAGCGTTGCCAAACTATTGGGCAGCAATGACAGACCACGGCTTGGTCTACAATTGTTTTCAGCTCCACGGTTCAAACGTTGACACTTCAAACGTTGAAGAAAGAGTTACATCAACAAATCAGTGTTTCCACAAGTCCACATACTCCGGACCTTAAACGTGTCAATGTTTGGTACATAACCCAAGAAAATTGGTTCTGTTCCTTGATCATTCTGTTCAACTTAGTTCTCCACATGTAGATAAGTAATTAGAGAAAGTTGCGAAGTCCTTCCGTTGCGAATTGCCCTTGTAACGCAAATTCTAACAGTCAGAAGCTCAATTCTCTTCTGAAAATTTAAAATCTATTAATGTAATCATTTCCATTTCATCCACTCAACACTTTCCTTCTTGTTCTTGTTCTTCCTTTGGAACTGGGTAACTGAAGCTCTTCTTCTATAAATATAATTTTAACAAACAAAACCCTTCAACCTTCATTTCAAGTACCATCGTCGAGTTTCCTTTTTTGTTTAACTCTATTGCGATGCGACCCCATCACAGCCGTAGTAAATACGCTAGGGATTGTGTCCACCGCTTTACCTCTCTGGCTCTTGGTCGATTTACTTGAATGCCTTTCAAAATATTTTCCTATCCTCCTTTTTCTCCTCCACAGTAAATTTTGTATCGTTTCTAGCCAGGACATAAGTTGAGCTCACTTTGATTACTCGCCGGGGACTAAGTACTTTTCAGTACTTTTCGGTTTCTGGTTAATTTAATTCGATGCTTTTCGATAGAACCTTTTTTTCACGACAAAGGCAAGGAACATGAGTCGAGCGGCGAGTTGACTAGGAAACAGATTTTTCTAAAATTTTAAAGAAAGTGAGAGAGACAGGAAGAAACAGACAGAGAGAGAGAAAGAGAAAGGTATAGGTACCCAATGAGGGTTGGAGGAATATCACGGCTAGGTATGAGAAGTTTCGAAACTTTACCTCGAATGAATGATAACTTAACGAAAGCCCTTGCGGTCGCACTGGGAGCTATTTTCGAATTTACAATGTACGGCGTCGATGTTTGGTACTTTCTTCTCTCACTCGCGTCCAGGGAAATCTGACAATTTTGCTGCTACTGCTTTACATAATGTTATAATTTTTCCTCGAAATTATATCCGCTGGTTTTTCTTATTCGGCGAATCTGAGACCATCAGAGAGAATGTGTGTGACGTGCATGGCAGAGATATGTAGATGAACCGACAAGATCCTTAACCAAATATTTCGTTCTCGTGTCACTTTTTCCACGAATTGGAATCACTACGAGGCGTAGGCGGTAGGGGAAATCTGCTTATGAACTCCTTTGGGATATTCGTGTAATAAATTTTATTTTGATTTTAAATTTTATTTTGTTATTTCAAGAAAAGTTATCATGTCACGAAGTTGCACCACTGGGTTTAATGAGTTTTCGAAGTTTCACCATGGCCTGTTGTACTTGTGCTTCCCCGCAGGGGACAGCGAATGTGAAGCATGCATGACTATGTAAAAATATGTTTTTGGCAAAAGTTGACGAAGTTTGCATGAGCCAAATTTTGATGCGATGCGAATGAAATTTGAGGAAAAATATGATTAAAGTGGTTTGGGAGTTTTGCGGATAGTATTTTGCTATGCTTGTGTATTGGTTTAGAAAGAAGATTTTCCAGATGAAATGTTGAATTTGCTTGGCGGAGAGCTCTGGAGAAGAATTCAACCCGTTTTTCATTGTGGTGGGTGACATAGTTGTGATTGTGCTTCCAGTCTTGATTGTGCATTTCCGCGAATAAAGATTTACGTAAGGACTTTAGCGCTTGAAATCAGCTCAGCCTTTAGCAAACAATCAGACAACTGAAGTTCACATGGGTACCAATAATGTTGGTTTGGAACTTCATGGTCGAGATAAAAAAGTCTTTCCGAGGAATCAAATGGAACATTGAATATCTCGGCTTAAGATCCCATCAACAACCTCCATTCCATCGATTCTCACATAAATTTATTCTATATTTCTCGGTACGTTTTACTGTGTCCATTGAGCCATTGAGTAAAGCCACAACCATTAGAGGTAATTTATTTGTAATCTGAGATATTTTACGGCTCACTGATGGTTAGGAAATTCACATATATCCGCAGAACCCTTCTGTAGTTTAAACTCTTCATTTCAAACGCGCTTCGTTTGGCATTTTCCGAGTTTTTATCTTGAGGAGGAAAAAGAAAATGTTATAGCGTGCCAAGAAATGTGTTTTCGTGCGATTCTCTCATTCACCACTTTGCAGTTCATTTCAGCTGAAATATCTTATGAACACATCTATAAGTTCTTTCAACATTTTATGCCCTGGCCTGATAATATACCGCTCCTGCATTCTCATTTGTGGCCACTCCGTTCGTTGCTCAAATATCCTTTATCCATATTATCACAAACTAACCTCAGCTGGCCCAAACTATTCCCGTGCTGCGAAAGATTATGCACCGAAGTGGGTGGCTCGAAACGGGTCCTGTGGTGGTTGGCTTAGGTTCAGCTCTTGCTCGAGGCTGATATGATGCAACCGTGGTGAGTGAAAGTCTGCCATAGGATTCCATTTAAGCGTATCGACGAAAGGAATCATCAGTTCATTAGGTTTTTTTTTGGGTTCCCTTCTCGTGGTTGCTTTTTAATTTTTTTCTCCTGGGCGAAAATTTTATCTGTGCCCTGAAACAAAAAGGAAACCCAGAGCTGACGATAGAATGAAGTTATATGGTTGGGAATTAATGGCTAGAAAAACCTCGAAAGCATTGCTTATATACTTTATGTGCTTTTAGGTAGTAAATGCTAGGGAAAGAGTTTCGCACTCACATTGCATGCATTCGAGCTCATTTTATGAGAAAATTTTATATGTTGGCTTTGTTGTTTGATTGGCTTGAAATTTTTTCGTTAATGTGTTAATGGTCTGGGTTGAAGGACGCTTGTTTAATCAAATAATTTTCGTTAAAGTCGGTGTTGAATCCATTTAAAACTTTTGGAGATGAACTAGATCTCCAAGATGTGTTTTTATTATTTTCGATTCGGGACCGATTTTAAGCTTCAGCAAGCAGTGCAGGCATTACGTAGCTTCATACGTTTCATCTACCACTCCTCACTCTCTTGTTCAATACGAGAGTGAAATATTCGACGGAAGCTTTGTCTTAGGTGATGACCTGATTCCAAAATACTTTGATCTTCCAAATCAAACATGTTAAAATAGAACTAACATAGTAAAGTCGAAATAATCAAGTATAACATCCATTCCTTGTATATCCAAAGGAAGACTACTATTCAACCTTAATGACCAAGAGCTCTTTTCGGGCCACGACCCCCAAGATGTCGCGACTACAACTTTCCTGGTTTTCTGTCGGAGCTTAATAGATCTCTGATCCCCGGTCGTTTTCATCTTTGGTCCCCACAGAACGGCAATCGAAGGAAACGATGAACATTCTCTTAATCCTCGAGCAAATTCCCGTAATTCGCAATTTTTACTACGATTCTGCAGCCAAAATTCCGTTCAAAACACAAAATTCTAAGCAAATGACTTCCTGTTTTGCAACAAAAAATTCTCCTAGTAAGAATCGCCCGACAAACGTTTCGCGTCATAAACAAATGACTGCCAAACTGACACTAGTGAACGTGCCCCGCTTAAAATGCACGCGAAAGCCAATGCATGTTGCATCAACCGCAATGTCTCGACCGTTTGATTTTCGTGCTTTCAAGTCGTATTAATCCGATTCAAATTGAAAAAAAATTTATCAGGTGGTCTAATACGTTTTGTGTGAAGGTAAATTTGAAGACCTGATTTTCCGTTGTTTTTAATATAGTGCCGAATAGAGCTTAGACTTTATAAGTTGGAGTTGTAGGGTCTATGTCTGGCGTTGGTTTCAGAGTTTAAGGTAAGGTTGGTAAAAATAATTTCATTGACATTTGTTTGGAGGAGCCGAATCTGCGTTTCACTTGCCGAACCGTTTTTTAATCAAAACACTATAACTAGTGCTCAAAGAGCTGATAAAAATCAATCAACATGAGAAAGTTTAAATAGAAGGAAAGAGTTAAACTTTAGTTTTCAGATCATAGGACTTGAGTTGTTTTGTAGTCGTTCATGCTACGCGACAGCAGTTTTGGGAATTTAATTAAATTTTTAGCAAGCGGATCCTTTAAAAAAAATTTTTATGCAACGTTTCGGGCGTAGGAAGAAAAGAATCATCATAAATTTTGATAAATATGACTGAGTAAGACCCGAAACTTTAACAACCATTTCATTTCATTTTTCAAGACGTTGTAAAGTAAACGAAATTTTTTCGAAAGACCTTTAGAATTTTCGTAAGAAAGTTCTCTGAGCTGCTGCTCATCCCCTGGTCGGGTTTCCTCACTTGTTCTAATACTTATTACAAATGTACAAAAGTACGTGGAGCGTCTGCTAAGAAATGAGAATCCTGGCCATGCCATTTTCCTCGTCTTTTCCCATCACATATCTTGCAAACATTGTTCAGGACAAAAACAACGAGCGAATCTGTCATGTTTTCGGTTTTTATATCTCCCCGGGGTGCATATATCTTTCGAAAATGTTTATTTGTTTCAATACACCCCCAAACCGTGGGACAGAACATCGAAAGGGAGGCGAGGAAATACGAACCGTATATGTGGAATACACTAAGATATAAAAGTCGAAAAGTGGTGAGTGGAGGATGAGTATGCGTTACATTGATGTCTTGTATCAATTTCATGTTATATCTGTGCATATAGATATAATATGTATATACACTTTTTTGAGATTGAGACGTTGTTTCGTTTTTATTTCGTGCAGTTTCTAGAGAGGTTCTTCCAATTATAGCATGCAAAACAGTGGTACGAAACTATCGCGTTCTTATTTTCCCGGGAACGAGGTGTCTTGGGAAAGTTGGTCTGGGCACAACCTTATGGCAATCATTTGTTTTGACAATAAGTAAGATTGTCTAAATTTCACAGAATCCTTACCAAAAGCAAACTTTAAATGTTGAGAATTGAATTCATGACCCTGTGAAACCTGCACCATTCGATAGCTTTGGGTGGAAATAAACATTCAATTATTACTGAATCGCAAAATTTTGTGAAAGCAGCGTTCGAATTTACGTGGCATTATTCATCTACTATCACCCATCAGTTAACATGCTATGAAAACAGTTTACAAAACACTGAAGTATATAATTTTCGTAATGTCTTCCCACAGAAGACGGTTACTCCAAGTTTACTCTTGTGATTCGCAAGAGCATAACCTCCCCATCAGGCAACGGTAAAAATACCCATGAGTTCAGCATCCGACTTCAACGATGTTTTCTCTCAGCTTGTCTCATCCTTACCGCCTTTTTTCATAATACCTTTTTCTAGAATATTGTACTTGCTCCTAGACATTCGGGAAATCCTCGAAGGTATGTAAATTGTCTTGTCCTCTTGCCTACTTCACTGCAACTCCAGATTTGAATTCTGATCTTTCATTCGAACATAACCCTGGGAACGAGAGAGTGATTGGTCTGTCAAACGTGACGGGGATTTCTTGTTGAATTTCGTTTTGGAATTGTAACGCAAGGATACAAGAACAATACAAAAATAGCTGCCTCTGTAAAGAGAAACGAATAAGAAAGTTTTCTATTTTGTATCCTCGGTTTTTTGTAGTAGTAGTTGTTGTTGTTGATGTTGCTGTTTAATACGAAGAAAGATGAAGTGGTGGTTGTATGACAAAGGATACTGTATGTGTTGAGGGGTATGTTGATCTCCTCCAAACGCGAGCCCACATGAAAATTAAATATTCCATTTGCGAACGTTGGAATCGAAGTTTTGATTCAAAGACGTGTTCAATGAAAAGGAGGCTTTACCATTGTTTTTCCCTGTAAGGAGACAACATGGCAAGATAATTTAAAGATCCATTCGACTCTGATCTACTTTAAGTCGAAAGCATTTCTGGGCTATGTGTAATTTATCAATAGCTTCCGCAGGTACAAAAAGAAGAGAACATCAATGCGGCCTGAATTGATTGGCGCTACAGAGAAGTCAGGATAAACAAGTCCTTGGTTTGTTGAAATTATTTCAACAACTGATTGGCTATTTAATTTGCTTTCATATCATGGATTATCAATAGGTTATGGCTTTATGAAAAAAATTAAATTTTTCTTGGGTTGAAAATTGTGTTACGACCAGACACAAACCAAAATTTGGGAATAATGTAGGTGACACGATACATTAAACATATTTGCTTTGCAATAATCATTCTCCATGTTGGTACTGGCAAAAATACACGAATAGCCAAAAAAGTTTAGTCCTTATCGTCTCTCCCACTTCGATTTCTGTGCAACATAGTGCAAATTTTTCCACTGTAATTTGCTAAAATTTGAAAACTTTGAAGCATTATAAATTCTACAACGTATTCTAGGAAATTTCCCTTTCAGTAAGAACGCATGAAAGAGAGAGGGATTGCTATCAACGAGGCCCTCCCTTCCCTCTGCATTGGTGAAAAATTCATGACGAAGTTACGGAAAGGAACGCATTCAGATGCTCTAAAATGTTGTATTCGTACACAATGAGTCACATATACTACTGCGCTGGAAACAATTTTCCTAGTCAGCTAGTCAGCTCGATCTCCCCACTCACCTATCGTACTTAATTTGCAAGCTCTCTATGGTGCAAAGCTCACATGCGGCATTCGTAACTCTTTCTCATGTTCTTTCTCTTGTTCAAACTGTGACCGCATTTTTGAAGTTCTTTAGGGTATAGTTCGAAGTGTCAGCGCTTGTTAGTTCTTACAAAATGCTTCCAAGCGAGAGCGTTTCAGAGTAGTTACTCTGTATTCTTCCACTTTTTTTGAAACTACATTGTTAGCGGTAAGTTCCTGTACAGGAAACTTTGCTGCTTCGGACCTGACAGGGTGTACAGCAACCTTCCACTAATCAGAATATTAATGTCAACAGCGTATGTTTATCATTCTGAACACCTACTTGTTCAGGTCTTCAGCTATATGGTTAACCTATACCTATTAACCTAGGTTAATACTATGAAACCCTGTGGTTATTCCATTTTTTCATGCTTGCGCCGTTTTTTCGGTAGAATCTTCTTTCAAGATGCTGGTTCCGCCATCAATTTGGTTACTAATGAATCTCGTTCTTATCTTATCTTTCAATGGCTGCTCCTTCGCTTTCAGTTTTGACATTGCTGAAGGTGCTATAGTGGCGATATCGATGAAGGCCATCAATGTGTAACCTTTGAAGGCAAGGATTCTCTCTATTCTGATAACTGATCTCAGCTTCTCTCTTTTCTTTGTTGGTCTTCGGAATTAAATTACCCCAAATTCGAAAATTGGAATGAACAATCGAAGAATTCTGGGAGTGGTTGATGAGGAATATCTCCACAGAGTCGTTTTAAATGAACTCAAATTAAATTACAAATATTGCAAACAGAATCAAGGACATCTCACAAACACTACATGCCAGAACTAAAGGTGTTTTACATAGTGAAGGCATTTTCGCGTCATTTCATGAATCCTTAGAGAATGAGAAAAAATTTGGGCCGTTGTGAGTGCGAAGGAAATGATTGATTTTATGAATGAACGTTACAATCAAACATTCGCCTATTTAAAAAGGTAAAAGGTGATTATTAAAGCAACCTTTTTTTCCCCTTTGGGCTTATCTAATTACCGATTCTTTTGCAACCTGCTTTTATGTTTCTTGCAAACTTCATTTTTTCTGTCGAAAAAACACCCATCATTCAAAATGATGTAGATTTTATATCAAAACATTAATCTGGCGTCTAGGCCGAACAAGCTACCTAGAAATTACAATATCCTCCCGAAGCATTCAGTTGCTGCTATTATAACTTCATAGCCTAATAGATTACATACAGCTACATTAAATCCACCATCATTAAAAGCGGAAACGGAAAATTTCAAGAAGTCTTTATATTATTCGCCCACCACCATATCAGCATCGCTATTATGGCGCTTTAACTGCAACGTCTCCCCTTCTCTTCATCCCCGCGCTGTGTTGCGTTTTCGCCGGATGAAAGAATATCCTTATACCGCTCAAAGGCTTTTCACTTAACAAATTAATTAACTTAATGTCTATCTTTCTGCCCGAAAAAGAAACAAACACAGGACTGATGTGACGACCTGGTAGGCGGAGAAAGTTGGGTGAAAGTATAGTCGTAGAATCCATTTTTGGGAGGTTGAATACTGAAACGGAAAAATAAAATTTCTCATATAAAATGATGATAGCGTTGTTGATGATGCTGATGATGATGACGACGATGATGATGAAGAGTAAGGGTAACAAGTTATCAGAGAGGGTGAGAAAAAGGACAAAAGGGAGGCGGCAGAGAGTGAGAGAGAGGTAGCATGTGCTATTAAAGAAAACGTAGAAAAGGTTTCGTCATCATTGCCCGTACCGTTTCTCAGCATCATCATTTCGATACTCCCCGTTTTAGACATCACTACAAGACAAGGCTCATATAAACGCTTGTAGGGTGCTCAACTAGCTCAGGACTAATTAAGAAAATGGAAACGCTATCTACTGTTGTGATACTCACTAATGGTCGTGGCTAATAAGTCAAATGTAAGAAAAATAAGTGGAAGTGTGACGAGTGAGGCGAATGTTTTGGAATGCTATTTTTTTACAGTGAGTAAGACCAAGGAGCAGTTCAAATGGGGGAGGCTGAAGTGTATTTAGAACATAGATCACAAAAATGATGTACAACGAATGTGGAAGCAATAACGAACAGAGGATAGTAATTTGGTCCCTAAATTTACTCGAGTGTTTTTTGACTTCTGTTTTAACATTTTATCGTCCTGTGATGACCAACAAGTCCGCCCTTAATGAAGATCTTATATTCGAGTAATATAAATTGATAGAATCTTGAGCCTTGATTATTGCGGATTGATTATTTAATCCCTGGGAAAGCCAGGTGTGACACTAGAATTACTTGTAAAGATTGATTTTTTGGTGTATTTTGTAAATGTTTCTAGAATGCTTTAAACCGAGGCAACAGGATGGCAACTGAGTGATTCTCATCATGGCTAGAAACTGGTATAGAATAATCTCCTGAGGGGAGGAGTCATGATGATAGTTAATATCAGACTCAATCGGCAAGCTTTGAATTGAAAAAAAATTGGCAAAAATTTTACAAAACGTAGAGAAATCGCCAACTCATGCGATGCTTAGTTAACAATATTTGTAACTCTTTCATAGCCAAACGTTTTTGCATATTTTTTAGAGAATTTTATTCTTGCTTCCGATTAAAGTTCGTAAAAAAGGTTAAAGATCAAGGACTAAAATGCTTAAATCTTAATCACTAAAATCTATCCTTTTTTTGATTTTTTGTGCTATTTTGAATAGAACGCAATAAGATCCAAGAACGTAAAATGCAAAAATCTTCAAAAAAAGTCGATAGACAATGACAACTGTTCTAATCAAATAGAGATAAAGTACGTGAGTGTTATCCGATGAAGTTGTTTTTAGTTTTGTCGAGGTGACGGTCATAAGTAAACGTTGAACTGTCACTGACACAAAGCAACTTCACTACTAACTAGCCACCACCCCTGTCACACTGCGATCGGGATTAATTGTTGTATCCCTTTTTGCTAGGCATCGTTCATCCCGTCCAGCGATACTTTCTGTTCAGAAGGACAGAATGACTTCCAGTATTGCGAAAGTGACCTCGATTTCCTATACGCCGAGAAGAGATCAAAGATTACCACCAGGTATTTCTACTTATCTTTCGAACCCCACATCTTACGATTAAAACTGTCTGATGAGGGCTCGGCTATTCTCTCGTAGAGATTTTTTCAAGGTTCGATTGAATTTAGTTCGAATGCTTCATGACAAGAAGATCTAGCATACGTCAGTTGTCAGTAGTCCGGGACAAAAGTAGCAATCAGGATACTGTGACTTTCCTATTTTATTAGCTAAGAGAGAGGGCTAATTCGCTTCCATATCACAACAATTAGATGTTTACATTTGAAACTGACATTCAAAGCTCATGAAACGACGAATACCTTAGGCAGCCTCAGCAACGTTGAGCAATTGGGTTACCGTGAATTCAGCAGTGTGTGGTAGATATATCAATATAACACTTTCCAAATGTTTCTACATGAAACATTTTGAAGCAATGCGCATATCCTGGTTACTTTTATCCGGTTGAAACTGAGCAGACCATGTATCAATCATTGAAGAAACATAAAATTGGTTGCAGATTTTTTTTAAAAAATCGATTCAAATCGGTAGCGTTTTTCACATTTCAGTTTAGAATATGGTCAACCTTGGTTTAAAACAGCAATGACTTGGTTGACGTAAATAAAATGAATACAGCTCAAAAAAAGGGTTTTTTTCAGTTTAAAGTATTCTTAAGGCCATCTACGTGCAGAGAAGTATAAAGCTGAAAATAAGAGTCTTATCACTAATCAAAACAGACGCAGATTCTGACGCAAGCATCAGCAAGTCAAATAAATGCATTTCTAAGTCGGGTCCTGAGCTATATTATAGGAACAGAATTTGTTGGAATTGAAGCTGTATGATCTCTGGACTAGCATTGAGCCTGCAAGACTATTGTAGAACTGATTTTAGGAGATCTAGAACTGTTGAAGCTATGATGAACTGGACACGATTATTTTGGGCCACGAATAACATTGCCCAAACGAACGGATATCTCCAAAGGTTTTTAGATTAGTCTTAAGGACGAAAACCAGTTGAAACTGTCAAGCTCAAACTTGATCATTAAGCGCGAATTATTGCTATTAAGATTGCTCTTCCGCAGGACTCTGCTGATGAGCCGTAATTTTTGAAGTTTTCCGAGACTTCATTGCCGAGATGTGCTTTAGCGTCACGACGAAGACATTGTTTAATGTTGAAACGAGGAACTAATTGAACCAGTCAACGCCAGGATATTTGTGATTGAAAGTTTTGTTGGAATGATAGGTTAAAGTCAATGTGACAACGAAGAGAAAAAGGGTGGGAATATCACCAAGTTGGGCTTAAGCACATTTAAAACGAGTTGTAGTTATTGGGCTGGACAGAAAATCGGCAAGGAGCGTTTTTTTTGAGATACTTGCGTGGAATGTTGTATAAGTTGGCATCGACGGAACTTTGTTTTCTGGATTAAGATGAATGTATTGAAGCTGGAGGCTGGAGACTGGTTCTACTAGAATCGATCAAGAAGATGCGAGTATGGATTGAATGAGAGCTTAAGCTTTAAGAGAGTTTGACAAATGGTGCGTGGAATTGATGGTACGTTTGTTCTTTGATGTATCATTGTTGTACAAAGCCCTGAACATTTCAGTCTAAGGATAAGTGCTTCTGGAAGTTAGTCTATTTGAATGAAGCTAGCAGACACGTCTATAAGTTATACGCTGCCTTCAATGTTTAAAAGGAAATCACCCGTGGGAATGGCTTCGCTATGTTCTATGGTGTATTCGTTGTAGGTTACTTGTGTATAGCGCTGTAACCCTTAATGCAATTTTGGTTGGTCTTACTGAATTCCGGGTCAAAATTACATACTCGCAGCATATATTATACTGGTAATTATTAATAATGTGAGCAGATATAACGGTAATTCATTATGCTGCTCAAACTAGGATCACTTTTGAACAGCTGCTTGCTTCGAGTTTAGGCGGCTTTTAACTTCTTCCTCTTGAGTAATTCTAACGACTTATTACGGTGGAAGTGCTCTCCAACAATTTTGCGGACACAAGAAACGACCATTGGCTTTTTATATCTTTGGGAAAATTAAGAGTTAATCTCGAACAGCAGGGAAACAGAACCTGACCAGCTGTTGTCATTGGACCATGACAATCGTGACTTAAGGTTACTCTTTTCTTTCCAAACGGTTGGAAGCCTATCCTAGCTGAAACATGTTGATTATGGTTTTAGAATGATGATGAGCATGAGCCACCTGATTTTTAGATTAAAGTAAACCTTTTTTCGCGAAGAATAGCGATAGTTGACACATCTTATCAACACCTTTTTAGTGGCCGTCGAGTTAAGAGTGAAACATCGTAAATTGAATTGAATTTCTTAAAACTAAAAGTAAACTCAGATCTTTCCAATGCAAAACTAGTCACAGAAGTAACCGATCTTGTTTATGACAGATGCTCCACGAATTCGGATTTGAAAGACACTTCTAACAATGGCAGCTATTTCCACCGTCTTCATTTACTCTGATGAAGGGGTTGCGCTGGGATGTTGAATTATTTATTACAGAGATTCTTATAATAATCTTACAGAGATTGAAAAGGATACTTGGCGCAGCAGCACCGATGATACTTAACAAAATAGTGATAAATTCTATTATTGTAAATCTATCTGTTTGGAAAAGCTACCGTCGAATTCGTTTGTATTTTAATTGAATAAAGGGACTGAATTATTTGATTAAACGAAAAAATTGCTTAGCTTTATTTTGTTCATAATTTACATTACAGCTTCTGCTTAAAAACAAATCACAAGAATCATATTCAATTCCGCGTCTTACATAATCAACATTTCAAAACAATAAATTAATTTTTTCCCTTGTCGAAACAACAAATCCTAATTTGATTATTATTTATGATTTTTTCTTTCTGTTTTTACAATTTCTAAGTGAATTTTGTCTTTCACTGAAAGAATTTCTTCGTATAAAATCTTGTACATTGCATAAAGGGGACATTTTGTTTTTGTTACAATATTTCTTTGAATGTTGGCCGTTATACAAGACTCGAATGGTTCCGAACTTAAATAATTTGAAGAATGTTTTAAGGAATTCCGCAATAAGATTACGAAATTTAAATTAGAATAAACAACAGAAACGCGGGGGGACAGGTTTTTACTTCCACGTAAACTTGATGTAAATTTTAAGGGAGATGAGTCCCCACATTCGGTAGAAGAATTTTTGGACATATTTCATATTAATATTTGATAAATATGCAATTTCTCTGGATATCATTAGATTTTAGAAGCTTGGTTTCTTCTGAAGGAAGCGCCGAGCAGCGTGAAACACGCAAAATATGTTTCTAAATATGAACAAAAAACGCAATAAATTGGATTCCGAATAAGTCTCTGTTTTGATGTATGTTAAGAAGATTTTCCGGATGGGTTGAGAGAGGGATTCATTTAAGGGTTGATCGCAATAAAATCGGATATTATTACAGTGTGAAATATGAAAGGCCGTACGGACTCATCATATTAAAGACCAAACGTTAATTCATCGCTATATCAACCCTAATCGAGACCCGCAGCATTTTGCTCATTTATGCATTCAGGATTAAAAGTTGGGATTAACTAAATTCGTACAGAATCGTATGAGGGGAGCAAAAGGAGTGGAGAACGTATAGGAGAGAGAATAACACAGGTTTCACTTCCATGCGGACAGGCTTGAGGTTGTGGCCGCACTGAATTGTTGCACAAATGCTTTCGTATGAGATTATTTTGACATTTGGCTCCAGAACGTTTGCCCGTTTTGAAGGTAATATTCCCATCTTCGCCCTTGTCATTGATTGATGACAAATTATATAGCAGTTCCAACTTGATAAAACGGATTTTTGATATTTTTTTTTCTCGAAAAATTGGTATCCTAAAGGTACTTCAAGTCAATGACGTTAATTTTTCCAGCAGGGTTCTAATTGTCTGGTTAACTTTTGCTCAGGTTTTTCTTGACAATTTTTTAAGACAAAAGGTCGATCTGATATCCGATAACGTTTCGACAATACTTTAGAAGATCATGGAACCTGAAAAGTGATTGAACCGTTTTGAAAATACCCTCCAGCCCTTCTTAGCTAAAAAAGGAAGTCAAGGAATTGATAAATCCTCTACAGAACAATATCAGACGATTAACTATTGATGCTGTCAAAAAGCAAAATCATCTCTTTCACTCGCTATCGATTTCGCTTGGCTGATGCAATTATTTGCATATCCTTGTGACCACCATTGTCCTCGACGATTGTTGATGCGGTCGAAAATCCAACAATTTGCATGCGAACAAATGAGAATGTCGTCACTGAGTTGAAAATCGCGTCTAGAAAGGCTTAGACCATATAGGAATCAATACGAAATCTACATCGATTCATTTGCAAGGACACTTGAATCCGAGTCCGTTGCATTGATAATCCATGTGCTATGGAGAGAAACAAGCGTCCCGGGATACGTAAAATTCCCTTGAAATTCCGAAGCGAGACAAATAACTGTCCACTTCACTACACAACGCATCACAAACATGTTTTTGGTGTATCGACACGCTCCTTTCTGGCGGCGGCTGGTAGACCAGGGTATGGCTACTCCCGGCCAGCCGGGTTTGAGGGCGAATAGCTGAGATTTTCTACGAAATTCCTAAAAGCGTTTCGGTAAATTGCCATGATTATTCGTTGAATGCAAAATGCCTGAACTTTGTTCTATGTCGCTTGCTGCTAACCATTTTGCCTTGGGGTTGGGGCGAATTTAATGTCCGGCACATATCAAATAGTGTCCTCTGGTTTCTACAGGGCAGTATCGTTCAGTCGTTGTCTATGGCGTTGTTTCCATGCTTGATGTCATTTGTGATTGGCATGACGAGGGCCAGAGTGGTCTGAGATAAATCGGCAGGAAGCGATGATTTCGGTATAGGATGTATCTATCGCCTTGTGGCATTTTGGTTTAGGGCAGAAAGGGTGCACCAATGAGATCAGAATCAGGCTACAGCCAGCATTCCATTAGTGTTTTATTGCTGAAAGAACGAAGGGAATTTTCGTAATATAAATACACATGGTTGGTTTTTGATAAATCCTCAACGAATCCACACATTTGAAAGGTTCTCCTAGTGAAAAATTAAATTGAACTGTCGAGAATTGTTGCCGAAGAACGTAGCTTCAACTTCAAAAAGTTACATCTAGTAATGTGCCACTAGCATTCACAATTCACAAAAGCGAACCAATTTACATTTTCAAATGACTTGATCCTGGAATGTAGCAAATAAATGGTCAAAAGTGAAGTGCTTTGAAGTTTTCGTCGGCGAAACAAAAGAAATAATTCTCTCGCGCCTTCTGCAAAAAGATATACGAGTATATTTAATCAAATTCCTGTAGAATTTACGTTCAAAGGACCAATAAAATGTTTTGTTCAAGTACGTAAACATCTCATTAGTATCACTCGAGATATTCATGATTTCGCATTTCTGCAGGCGTTCGATATTAACTAGTCTGAAATACATGGAGGGAGTGTGCCTAAATTTGCATCAGGATATTCGTTAGGATGTTGCCAGCTTCGTTAGAATTTTTCCTGTGCTTCTGTGACTAAAACTTGTAAGTATTGGCATACTCTATTCCTTTTGTTTCATCGACTGTAGAGATGTGTTTCTCGGGTAGAAGGAGAGAACATCCTGACGTTAACCAGTACTGTCGTTTTGAAAATTTCAACTTCGGTAATGCTGGAAACTCTGGTTTACATGACTCAGTTAATAATTCAGGGATGTTTTGATGTTGTCGACGAAACAGTAAATGTTTGGTTGTGAAAGTAAATGCGAGCGAATAGCAACGACCTCATCTAATTTTAGGCGCTGCCACCAGCTTTGGGCTTCTAAAGGGTCATGGCATTTGATGGAACGCCTAAGCCGAAGGACAACATAATGTCTGTCTCAATATGCGTGCAAAATCAATTTCCAAAAATAAAAACAATCACACAAAAACAAGACATCAGCAACAACTTAATACGACAGATTATCCTACTTCATGCCGGATGAGTTCAGTAGGGAGGCGGCTGCACAAGGTCGGCCCACATATAAACACACACGCACAAGGACGACAACATTGGGAAAATGTATGATTTGAATAATTGATATGAAATGATTGCAAAGTGCTTTTGTTATACGTTTGAAAGTGAAGTGGCAGGCGTAGACTTGAGCTTGCGAAATGAAAGTAAAAGCCTATTAATATATGTACGTTTCAAATTTTGGGTGCGTAGTGATGAAGCAATGGAAAAAGGAAGGACGAAATTAATGTTTCGGCATATTTTTGTCTGTATGACATCCACTAAATGATATTTTTAGCAAATTGTTGGAAACAATTTCATTCGAGAATTTTTTGAATGGATTTCGCAAAATATTCGAATGAGTTTAATTTTATATTTGTCGAAGGATTTTCTACTATATTTGAGAATTCTTTCTTCTCTGTTGGATTTGATGAGAATATTTGATTTAATAGAATAAAAAAATTAAACAAATGATGAATTAAACAGATGAATTAAACAAATATAATATTTTTTTTTTTGCAAAAAGTTCGGTTTCTTTTTTGGAATAATTTTGTTTATGCAAATAAAGAGGACCATGCACCAGTCAAGGACGATCCACGAGGTAAGAGCATGATATATGGTTCTGCATTTTCACTAAAGCTATTGAGAAGCATGGTTGTTCGTCATCATCCCTCGTCTTACTTTCAAGAAGAAAAAGATAAAAAACGGAAAAAGAAAGCCATAATCTGAATGATTCGATGTTGCATTCAAATGATTAGCGTATAAATTGTCTGTTCCGTCCTGAATTTTTTTTTCAGAATTGTTGCAATTGATATATACGTTGATTACAGTTTAAATTCATGAAAAAGTCAATCAGTACGCTTATAGTTGGGTTGTGTCCCTTCATGTCAAATTTTTGACATTTTTGGCATTTTTGGCAAACGCATGCAGAACTTCACAGGGTTTCAAGTGTAAATGACGGTCTATGACCATATGAAGAGAAAAATGAAGAGATAGTGCTAATAACAATTTTTTTTGCACTGAAATTGTGAAGTTTTGCCCAATGCAACTACCTATTAGCGGTAATATTTAATTGAATTATATTTTAATTTAAAGGGAAATGGTGCGGCATCATAGAGAACTTCCCGATTTTTAACGGACCATACTCCATCAAATTCAAACTGGCAAAATTGTTAAGAAAACATTAACAAGGAACCACAGTATCGTTTCAAGAATGCAATTTGAAAGAACTTTTGGTATCAGGTTTGTATTTAACCGATAAAAGCTTGCGAAAATCGGCGAGAGTTACTCAAAAAGTTACTCATTTCATTTCCATTTGACATTCATTGGACAGAACCTTGGAAACTGGCTTTCATATGATTTGAAGCCGAGACGTAAGGACAAGATTGTTGGGTCTTTAATACTCGTCAACATGGGGAACAAATTCATTTTTGCATTATGTTATTGGGCATATTCGTTCTGATATTCTATGGAAATAGTCAAACCCAGCTTATTTTTTAGGTTTTCTAGCCAGTCTAGTTGCGTTGAACATTTTTTTTATTAGTTTGAATAACATTGGCGAACCACGTAAAAATAATGATCATTTTTTCATGAAAATTTTTTTGGGGATTCTTTGTAACCATAGTATACTTGTTTTCTTCACAGCTAGGCCTTTACTTTACTGCATAATTTTCGGGGTCTTAAAATGCATCTGAAATTTTCACGGAGAGCCAAAACGTTGCTCAAATATAGAAACAAGTTTGTAAAGTATCCTTGGTATCTGTGTGCAAATTTATTAACTTGGGTCTTTACCATAGTCTTGTACGCTTCTGCGGATGGACCTAAAATTGGGCACTAATAAGGCTGTGCGCTATCATCGTTTGCTCCGTATATTAATTATTGTTTCTTCATTAATTTTTAAAGGCTTTAACATTAAAGGCAAGGTCTTTGAATGAAACGGAGCCCTTGGATGCACCTACAGATGACTTCTCGGTCATTTTTAATGATCAGAAAAGATCTTCTTGTGTTTGACGCAAGTCCGCATAGTGTCATGGTTTTAATTTCGTATGCTCAATAGAAAATAGAAAACACAGAAAATATTCACAGAAAATGGTTATATTGTTTCTTTTAATGTTTTGCCTGAGCCTGTTGTGGTAATAATTTTAAGCCATTAGTCTCATCCTTGTTTAACTTCGACAAGAAGCTGGCGATTCACTGCCAAAACAAATTTCATTTGTTGGATGAATCTAATTTTCCAGGGAAAACTGTTTGATGAACTGCATAGTTTTAAATTAAACTATCTGAGGAAGCTTGTCTTCCGTACTCTGAATAGTATTCACACAAGTCCTTCCAATCACATATTGTTCAATAAACAAACAACCATTTAACATTTTTATTTACTTTAATACGAATCATAATCACTGCCATCAACATTCACATTCTCACTTTATTCTCTGCACTGCTGCAACCCTCCTTTAATTGACCCACACTGTTGGTCTTCCTTCCACTCGATAGCCTGTAAATCCTTCGGAACGTCGGGATGGGTGTTCTGCTGCATAATATGTCGGAACTGGCTCGTATGTTGCCACCTTTTGACTGCTCTTAATTGCTGAAATCACCAGAAGAAATATTGCCAACTTGCCAACAATTATTGACTTGATCAATAAGAGTTTCAACTTTGCTACAATAAACGGAAAAATTGATGATTGAATGAGAAACGGTAGAATAAATAGCGGCAGGATTTTCATCATTAGACCATCCTTGTCCTTCTTCCGACCTGAAAGTAAATTTAAAGTGTTTAAACTTAAACATGTGCGAGTAAGGAATAAAAGGGAAACATTTAGAAATGAACTTACTTTCACCATGGTGAGAATTAGTAAGCCAGTTTGCTGTCAAAATGTCCTTAACGTAATCCGCATTCATGTCGACGCTGAAAATCTCTCGGCTTTTACTCAAGCTAGCGTTAGTTTCCGGACCAATTTCATATCGGAGGATTTGATCATCAGCGTCATTATTGATTAATTCGCGGTGATTTGTTCGTTTCTTTTTCTTTTTTCGATGCTTGCTCGATTTTTTCGACTTCCTCGATTGGCTTAATTCAACTAAATCCGATGAATGTCGAGACTTTTCCTTTGAAAACTCTCCTGATGAGCCATTCCCCACATTCAAGTTTTTATATTTGGTGTGGATTCCCGCAAATAAATTACTCAATGGAAGATTAGGTCCTTGATCGTTGGTTGGAAACGCGTGGTATTGACTTTCTGTGGAATCCACTGACTGTTCACGTGAGTTAGCACTTGCTTTGGTTTCGATGAGCGAGGATTTGAGAATTAAGAAAATTTCAAGCAGCACTACAAGTTCCCGATTGCATATAGTCACCATCCTTTGAGGAAGAAAATTTCAGAGTGCTTGCGACTTAAACTAAATTCAACGTCCGAACATTTCTGAGCAACAAGAACCAATGTGTACAACTCCTGCGGCGCAAACTATTTTATGAATCAAGTTCATGCTTAAAAGTAGGATACCTCATCAGTGCCAATGGTTGGATCAATGGTTGTCGGGATTGATGGTATGGGAAGTGCAACCAACTCGTTACAAGCATAAGTAGCATAAATTAATGTAAGCATGCAAGTAAACTAACTGTGTTCTGGTTGAGTGCAGATTCTATCTAGATGGCTAATGGAGAAATATGTGTTAGTAGTGTTAATCTGCTTCTTGATGCTATTACACTGCTCATTCCATGCAAAGCAGTTTCAAAATTAAGTCTAGAGTTCAACGACGAGCAGCTGCTGATATTTGCATGGAATCAATGCTGCATTAACATATCATGAATTATTATAATGAATCTAATTTTTAAAATTAGCTTTATTTTCATCATAAGTCCCCGCAAAGGTACGACTTCGGCGTGATGGGAGGACTTGGCATGGTTACTTGATAAATAAACTCGAAAATAAACTGATCTTTAAGTGAGCAACTATAAACCAAGCTGTGAAGGAGTCGTGATCGTATGCAGACTTCTTTCTAGTTATCAGGCCAGAGATAATTCGCAAGGAAACTAAGCGGTAGGGATATACTTTTTCACGAAAGAATGGACAAATGCAATTGGCTAATGCATGGAGGAAGGCATGTTCACCTCCATGTCAAAACTGCTTAGAGGATCGTCTCAAAAAACGCGAACATTGCTGCCGAGTTACAAGTACTGACCCTTCCGATTGACATAGCGAATCCAAAAAGCTCTTCCTATTTGGGCTCCTGCATCTCTTTGCAATGGAGTAACTCCCACGAGAAACATAGTTGAGACATTGGCACTATAAAACTGGTAAGTCTTCTTGTCCGTTAGCTTGACGATATGGTTCAGTTCAGTTGTTTCAGGCAGTTGAGGGCAGAAAAGAGCTTAACCAACTTGAAGCAAATTTCGAAAACATCCTACCCGGCTTAAACGCTAGGAATAACATAAAGTCCTCTCGAGCCCGATCAGGGAAAGAAAAAGATAGTAAAACTGCCGGAGCTTATAGCTCTAAACACAAGGATAAAGGACAGAAGCACACTTTCAACTTGTATGCTCTAAAGTGTAAGCATCTCAGGTCCAGGGAAACATTCAAGCCTACCCCCAGAAGGATTGAAGTAGTTTAAATCCAGAAAGAAATAAGGAAAAATGTCCAATCTGATAAACCAGGAGCCTATTGCAGGACGGTGAGCACAATAAAATCGGATGATCTTATTGTGAAACATTTGCTTGATTAAGGATGCCCTGATGTCGAAAATACTAGCCTTTACAACCATAGGTCTCACTGGATGTAATCGGTCAGATTCCTATATTATGTTGCGCGAGAGAAGGTCTGAATGGGTTACTAATAAACTCTGTATAAGTTGTCCTTATAATCACCTGGATAACTCTTTTAATATGATTACATTGGTCAACTAGTTAAGATTACCTGATAGGTTGAGTCTTGACAAAAGGGTATCAGATCTGGTATAGCCAAGATTTTAAGTGTCATTTTAATGATAAGAGTTTCCAAGAGAAACAATCTTCGCACATTTACTGGCCTCTACAAAAAACACGAGTCAGATTAGAGCCATTATACACCAAACCGAAAACTTTATCAAACTTCGATAATGGCGAAGATCCATGTGTTCGATCCTATTGTTTCCATGTTAGATTGATTAGTTCTGTTGTTATCAGCAAACATTCATGAATTTCGCAACCATTTAACTCTATAGACAGTTGCCTTTGTTCTGATCCAGTGCCGGGGTATGACGTAGTTCATGTATACCAGCAGCCAAATACGCCAAAGTCATCCTTGAATTGAAATGGGCTATCTTAAGAGCTTGTCGTAAGATATTTGTCGAGGTTAACTTTTCTGCAAAGTTTACTACGATATAGCTCTTTGGTGAGAATAGAAATTGTTGCGGCAGGTGTTGGAACCACTACATGTTTCCGTAGTAGAAAGATAGACCACGATTTATTGACCATCAAAGTCTCGGTAATGGCCAGCTCTGGCGACCGTAATATGAGCTCTTGCGTCACAAAAACAACAATAATAAGCAAAAATAGCCGACGACGTGTACCTGAAAATTTGTTTCCTTTAGTCGCATTTCAATTGCATTCATAGAGAGATTTTTAATTGTATTTTCGCGAGCTTTACAATGTCAGACACGGCAATATTTTAAACAGGATTCAAAATTTGGAGCCAGTTTATGTTATTGCCACAGAGTATAACCTAGGATAAAAATACATGAAAAAGGTAATAGTAATAGTAAGCATTGGGTGGTTGCATTGAAAGTGTCGGTTTAGGGATGACTGATCTGTATACCTCCTTATTCCAGAACGTCATGTCATTTTCACGAAATCCGTACACCTATCTGAAAGGAGATGTCAGCGGCCATTATAAAAGTTCGAGTGTGGTT
The DNA here is from genome assembly GCA_954870665.1 of Stratiomys singularior. Classification (NCBI taxonomy): domain Eukaryota; kingdom Metazoa; phylum Arthropoda; class Insecta; order Diptera; family Stratiomyidae; genus Stratiomys; species Stratiomys singularior. The sequence goes on from OX940877.1 coordinate 9,359,834, forward strand.
CAAATGTATCAAGTTTTTTGGAAAATATGGAAGTGTAAAGATGGTCATGAAACTCTAAAAGTAACGTGTGCTCTCTACTACGAGTTCAAATTACGGACAAATGTAGCAACGGCTACCCACAGGATATGTGACACATTTGGAGACGATATTGTGTCAGAACGTACAGCTCAAAGATGGTTTGCCCGATTCCGCACCGGGGATGGCAGCCTTGCAGACGACGATCATCCTGGAGCGATGTTTCGGATAAATGACACGGAGCTTCTCGCTGACATAGAGGACAATCCCTGCCAAACTTTTCACGAATTAAGCGTTTAGATCGACGTTGACAAAAGCACCATTAGTCGCTATCATTGACGTCTGAGAAAGAAACGACGGCTTGATCAGTGGGTTCCTCATCAACTTACAGACAACAACAAAAGGCATCGTATAAGGATCTGTGCTTCGCTGTTGTTGCGCGAACGAGAGGCGTTTTTGAATCGAGTGATTACGTACGATGACAAATGGATTATGTATAAAATAGCCGACGCACGTATCAGTGGTTATCGCCAGACGTCCCTCCTTAAAACTATCCCAAGGCCAAGCTTTCATCAGCGGAATACCTTGTTGTGTGTATGGTGGAATCACACATGGCATCGTGTGGTATCAACTGTTGAAGCCTGGCCGCAGAATTACAGCTGAAGTGTATAGTCAGGAATTAAGAGAAGTTCATCAGTAATTGCGACCTACGCATGCAGCGCTCGAGAATAAGAGGGGATTCGTGTTCCTCCAGGATAAAGTACGACCACATTCAGCGGCATTCACCAGGGACACTATAAAGGAAATTGGCTAGGAGACTTTACCACGTCCACCATATTCTCGCGACATTGCGCCATCAGATTTTCCCCTTTCCCGGGCGGGGACGTCATGCAAGGACGAGGACGTCAACTTCATGCGAGGACGGCAATTCACCAACCGGGCGGACTTAGAAATAGCATTACGAAATTTCTTCGTTGGGCGAGACAGAGACTTTCAAGAAACAGGAATATATTGTTTACGATTACGTTGGTAACGAGTCATAGATGCCAATGGGAACTATTTTCAAGATTAACTATATTACCTTTTATTTAAAAAATTTACATATTTTACCATGTCCAAAACCGACAATTTCAATGCAACCACCCAATATTTTTAGTCTTGCGAACGAAATTTTAAATCGTTCACCGTATGTCCCCTTAAATCGTTCACATATGCGTTTCGGCAGTATGCCATCTTTGTTGTGTGCTTCGTCCTTAGTTTGTCGATTTTAAGTGCCCTTTTTTACTGGTCCATCATTTGCACAAGTAGATTGGGGTCCTTTTACGCAGGTGGGGTCCATTTATGCGGGTAGGAAATGTCCAAATTTCTATTGCGAGGGAGGCCTTTGAATTGGTCTTTCGTTCCTTTATCTGCTGTAATTGTGTGACATGGCTTTTGATTATTGCAAACTTATTGTAGCGGCTAGAAGATTATGTCTGTAAATGTAGGGCATTGTAAATGCATTGCGATTGTCGCAATGTGCTACTGAAAACTTCCTGTCTTCTGTTCTATCTAGAGCATATTACTTTATCATTGACATGATGTCCTTTGGTTTGCTACAGGGAGGATCTGTTGCATGATAAATTATTTAGAACCCCACGACAGATCTAAAGTGTTTCCATATTACTTTTAACCGCGAAAACAACATTAAATTTAAAGTATCTTTAATAAAGTTTGCCGTTTTCCTAGCCGCACCGATATGTCAAAGGATCTTTGGCATAAATAATTTCATATGAGAAAACGAAAGAAGTGGTAGCAATGGCAAAAAAAGACAGTGAAATAGAGTTTATATGAAAGACACCATTAAAAAATCAAGGAGAAAATCGAAATCTTTTTTCATTTTAGTTAGAAGAATCTTCCAACAACACATATGAACCCATCTGATGCATCCTTGAATCCTTGGGTTAATTATTTAGCTTAAAGCAATTTTCAGGTTGTTACTCATTTGTCGCTCAATCCTCCATTCAATGATATGAAAGACAACAAGCAATCCAGACAAGAACGGGAGGAGCCTCCTTCATGCGATAGGTGCTCTTGTGTTCGCTAGCCTACAATTGCACACATTCTACATTGCATGCCATGCATGATGGTATGTTTTTGCAGATATGTGAATGAGAATGAGATCATCAGGTGTGCTCCATTGGCCTCAAGCTCAAGATTGATTTTAGAATGAATTGAGTGGAAAAAAGTAATCATTGTGTGCTGATTAGGTGACCAAGTATTTGTGTTGCACTCGATGCGAGCGAGTATCTGAGTGCTGCGTGCTGAAAAATCAATAAAAGTTTTATGTTCTTCTGCAAACAAAAGGAAATTATGCTCAATTAGAGTCAGGTGGTTTTTCCAAACATATTATTTGCATCGTAAATCGATAGTAAAGACGAGCTAATCAACTGTAGCGTGAAATAATTTTGATTAATTTATGGCTACGACGTGGGCTCGACCTTATTTTCAGGAATAAAACTAACACTGGTCAACGAACTGTGCCTAGACCAACAACATGTAATATATTAGTTAGTATTAAATACAAATGTTGTACTTAAATCATCACAAACTGGAATGTGGACCAAGAGAAGTTAATTATATCTTCCCGAGAAACATCTCTGGTGCCTGCAGTTCATTAAATTCTGCAGAAAATTTCTTGAATTTTTAAATTATAAATAAATTTATCTATCAAACGCATTATAGCTACTTTTCATTCACTCAAACGAACTGGAGCGACATCCTTTGCCCGATGCCGTCAGCAAGTCCAGTGCATCCAGTATGTACTGAACAGTGCGGGACTTAATGGTAAAAAGTCGAAAGAAAACATCAAATGAAATTCTTATCAACATTTTTTTTTTTTATTCAGGACATCCAGGATTCTGTGTGCATGTGGACGGGAGGCAAGCAAACAGGCAAAGATCAGTAATGCAGCTGGGAGTTGGACTGGTCGTGCAGGTTGCTGTCCAAGAACACTCAACGTGGCAATAATAGTGGTCTGAGCAGCTTGAAAGGATGTTTGTGTATACAAAATGGATATACTGTAAAATGCAAGCGAATGTTCTCAAGCTAAAGTATGGTTCACGTCTTGTCCTCCGAGCGCAACTTTTCATGTGATATGCATGTTACATAAGGATTGATGGTTAGTCTAATGGTGAGGTTATGTTTTGCTGCATGCATGGTGTTCGAGTTTTGAAATTTTTGATTTAAATGCAAGACATTCATTCTTCATTCATACTAACCCACCGGTAGCCAGTAAATTGATGATAAACTCTAGGGACATGTGCTTGAAAAGGACGAAGTATAGTGGGAAAACCCAGAGAACGCTTGTCTTATTTGGTTGACGAGGATAACGAATCGCAAACCGAGCTTACTAATTGGACGACCTGGTTGATGGAACGAGATTGTTGGAGGCATCACATAAGGAAGGCTCGGGCCCGAGAGGAGCTGTTACGCCGCAGCAACGAGAACGATTCATTTCCCTGAAACAGAGAAATTACCTTAGCCATTTGTGCGAACGCTACAAAATTTTATTCTTGTAGTCTCATCATGACTTCCTGTGGTAGGAAGCGTGTGATAAACTAATCACATACTGAAAACAGTCCTTCTGAAAAAAGGAACGTTGGCCTGCTAAGAGACACCCACATTCATTTGAACTTCAAACTACTTTGAACGTCTATACATGCGATTCTCTAAAAAATTATGATCAATTCTGAAACTCATGGTCTTTTAGCAGATCTTTGGCCATAAACAACATTTAATACCAATATCCTGAAAAGAAGTTGTTACAATAACATCCTGTGAAATGCTGCTTTGATTTTTGCACAAAACTTGTTGAAGAAATTCGTGAGGCAAAAGGTTTTTTCTGCAATCAATATTACAGAAATAGGGCAACTGATTGAAATGGGAGTGTCGAGGGTCCTTCTTGTGCACGAAATTACCTCCGTGATACCATACAAATTATTGTCATTAGGGTTAGATTTTCATTAGGGATAGATTAGGGTTAGATTTTCTTCATATGACATTCATTCCTGAAAATCTTGATCCTTTTTTCGAAATTGGTTGAGCAGCAATAAAAGTGGAGTCAGCTATCAAACGCGTGAAAGAAAATACCAGAGGATGTATTCCCAAGCGGAATGGATTGGTTTGACGATGAATGCCAAGATGTACTTTTCGAGTCCCTAATTGGGGTTACTTCAAGGTTCTATAAAGTTTATATAAATTATTTAACACTATTTCAATTTTTCATTCAGCTTAGACTTTGCGCGGTTTCTGGAAAGTTTGAACTAGGAAAACCAGTTTCTCGGTCAACGGTTCCTGGGTTTTCCTGGATAGTTAAGGACTTTGACGCCAAATCTGTCTGTCAGAACAATCATACATTGAAAAACTTTCAACCAATGAACACTTTTAATGTTGAATTTTTTTGTGACTTGATAATTAATTGGAATCCTTACAAAAGGATGTTGTCATTCCAACATAAACTTATGTTATCTTCGTTTAAATTTAACTTATTTCGCCCATCATTTACGACTAAATGTGTCATTTCTGAAGACAGGATTTTGCCCGACAAGTTAGAACCGATTGTTTTATTTTCGTGAGCAGGATTCCGATGTGAAGAGTAGTATCATGCCAGGCATTCTATCCACTTTTCAGGACACATGTTGCCAAAAATTGTTGACGCAAAAATTTACCTATCATAGTCCTAACCTATTTTCCTCCATTTTGTAGTAATTTTTCCCATTGAATATTTTTACCGTGTACACTGGCCTTTACCAATTACTTTTCCCGAATGGAAGAAACGGATCTGTAAGAAAAACTCTCCTGGTTCACTATGCTAAAGATCCGGTTGTCTTAGAATGAAGTTGAAATAGCACCGGCAAGGATTTTGAGTTTCAGTTCTCAAGCCAAATGGAACGGATACAAATTGCGTCATGGATAATAATGGGTTTAAGTTTCGTCTTAATAAATTATGCACTGTCGATGCAGGAGCAAAGAAAGCGCAGGATAGACATTTCGGTAACGACGATGACGGTGGACCATACTTTGCTTCACTAACACAAAACGGATTATTCCAGCGAAATCCAATGCACCTGGATAGAACAATGTTCAACTCATATTCGCTCGCATCCTTTTATTTGGCTTTCGAAATGCCCGGGGTGGACTTGATCAACTATTATATTGCTATTATCTCATCAAATATGAACATGATGGTTGAATGGCTCGGGGAGTTTCAAGTTTTACTTTCTGCATGTTTTAGAATGCGACTATGGCAGGATGTTGGCAGAGAGACAGACAAAAGTTATGTCTGCAATCGAAAGACATGGGAAATGGAGTAAGTTTTGAGAGTTGATACCAGGTGTTGGTTGAATTAACTTTATATAATTCAAAACTAACGGCGGATCTTTGTGTGACAAAGTCATTGAATATTTATAGTTTGTTACATGCGACCATGTAAAATTATCATAATCCTGGCAAATCTGCTACAATTTATTTCAAATTGACTTGCAAGCAAATGGTATCCGTGGAATATATCTGTTACTTATTAAAACCCCTGTTTGTGTGTAATTTCCCTTGTCACACATTACACGATGATAGAAAATATGAATATTACCTTGAAGCTAACAACATCGCCCGACATTAGACTAATTTTCCTTACACTTCCACTCACTGATCCACTAGTACACATGAAGCTGATACCTATTCGCATCTACTGACACAAATACATTTTGAAGCACTCAGGAGGCATGTTAATAGCATTTCTGACATGGATGTTGTTTGTTGACTGTGAGAGGGATCCTAAAAGGATATTTGACAAGAAAATGACATTTAACTAATAAACTCATTAATTTCATGGGATTGCTTTTGTTTTTAGTAGATTCTGTACTTAAGAGGGATGCTCCGTCGATTTTATCAGCATAGAACCCGTTTTCCCAAGTGTAAAGATAAATACATTGATATGAAATAAATGCTGGAGCTTGTGGAAGAACTAGGATTTCTATGTAATATCAATGAGTCGTATAGAATTTCCAATTAAATTGGACCAATGAACATAAATTTTAGATTAAGGTTTATGCAAGATAAATATTGTGGTGGTATTTGGGACTGCGTGTTGTCGCAATAGTTAGTATATGTACGTGGGTAGTACGTGGGAACTGGTGACAGGATATAAAATTTCAAAATTCATGCACGTTTATAAATTTGAGATATAAAATAGAGCGAGATATACCGAGGAACAAATATTCCTTTAAAAATTAAATATAAATTTTCATCATGGAACAGAATCCACAAAAAAATATCAAAAGTGTTTGTCATTTTCAAAAAAAAGGGGTGGCTTTCTGTTTTTTCAACGAAACAAGTCTTAATTCTTGCTTGCTACAGTTCCGTGGAATAACTCGCTTGCACAATAGGCAATCTCAACCACAGAAAATGTAATAAAAAACTACCGATTTGAAACTTTTCTTTGAAAATTGGTCTTGAACTCTCTAAATAAGTTTTAAAAAGATCCTATAAGTTATACAGGCAGAAATTGAATTTAAGCATACTGAAACTCTAAAAATAAAACTGTTACCAAAAAAGTGAAAAATTGTTCAGGAAAGTAGTACTTTATTGGATCTTTCAAAAAAAGTTGTTGATTCTGAGCAATGCAGGACGAAATTTAACGGACACCCGAGTCAACATTTTTATCAACAATTCATTTTCATTTATAAAGAAAAGAAGAAAATCTTACATTATTTTGAAATGATGAAAAACATTAGTCTAAAGAAAAAATAATCAATCTAAAGTTTTATTTTAAATATCAACACAGTCAGTGTCCGTAAGTACGCAATGCAGTAGTCATACTGCAGATGACAGGATACGCAGCCTAATTTCTTTTTCCTGCCTTCTCTTCTTGTGCAGCCTTCATTTCAAATAAAACTACCTGAACGTTTCTGGATTGATTCTTGATTGTCAAGATCCTAGCCAACCTGACCAACCTCAATTTTTCACACAAAGATATCGTTTTGTATCTTTGCTTCAGATACGACTTCACGAGATACTGATTCAAAGTCTCCAAACTTGGAATGGCAGTGACTTTATTATTTATGACTATTTATAAACGAAACTTTTCTTGTTCGCGATTAGAAAAAGTCTAACTTATTATTCTATTACGAACTATGGTAGTGTAAAAAGATCTGGTAAGTGGGAATAGCAATGAAGGAGCTGGAGCTTGTCTGCCTTTTTAATAATGTGTTGTCCGAACTTATCCTACAATCGGGGTAGGACTATCGGCCTCTTGCTTTCAGTACAGATTTTCTAACTTACTCCTTCAACCTTCTAACTTTTTGTATAGTTTTCCGAACCTTGCAGCAAGTTAGTTGCAGGAAATTTTTGCTTTTAGCGAGAGATTGAGCATCATCCCCTGCGCGAAATCATCAAACCTGAAATACACTTAAGAATCGATTGATGAATACTACGTCTAAGGAAATATTTTGGTGATTCGTCCTTTGCTTGACACTAAGTTGAATGTATGAGGCTATCGATGACACTAACCTCTATATGGACTGCTCGAGGGAGTAAGGTCAGATCTTTTTCTAATTTCTTTCTCCACTCGTACGTAGGCCCGTGAAGAACATCAAAAATGCGAAGGGAATGTTACAAAGGATCGCAGTTCGAAAAAACAGTGCACAACATTCCGCGAAATATTACAAAATTGTAGATATGGATATAAAAAAGGACATCTAGTGATCGATTTATTGTAGAAACGACCAACAAACTATACAGTTGTTCGACATAATCAACGAATTTCGATTACCAAATTTTAATTGATAAGAGCATCCTGAGTTTTGGTGGTTTTTGAATTGAATGTAAGCATTAATGACCAACAGGTGATGCGAAACGGCGTCAACGTGTGAAAATTGATTCGTTTTGTCCTCCTACCATGCTTGTCAGACTGAGCAAGTTATAAAATATTCTGGAGAAGACATGTATCAATCATGTCCTGTGAGAACAAATCAAAATTTCCACTATGAGTAAATTTCGATTAAATTGATCCATAAATTAAAGCCTCCAAGCAAAAGTTCCTCCTCCTAGAAGTTCAATCTTTGTTAGCTTTTTTTCGGGGTCTCCTCCTTTTCTCCATACCGAATTTATCACACGAATGCAATTCTCAATTTATTCAATTTCGCTGGCACAGTATTTACTTAATCCTCGTCACTATTCTACTTGCATCGCTTTAGCAGGTGTTTCATTTCCTTTTTGTGTGTGTGGCTCGGTGGTAGTTGGTTTATTTGTTTGTGGGTAATCCTTTTCACTTAGAACTTTTTAATTCGGAAAATTGTTTCTTACTATTCCGCACAACGACGTTCCTTTAAGAGAGATCGCACAAAGTAAAACTATTGGAACTTTTATTTCTACTTACTTTGGTTTACTCTTCGGCTTTTCTGTTCCGATTTTAAGGAATAAACTTCACTCCGAGGATACGGAATGCTGCGAGAGAGAGACAGAGAAGAGAAAAAAAAAATTATCGTAGAACTGCTTTGTGCATTGAGACTCCATTTAGATTCGCTTCACTACGTCGTAAGATTGGATTAGCTGAGTTTAAATTTTTTTTTGTTTGAACGAAATACAGTGTATGAGGCTTTTACCATGCCGTCTCGACATCATTGTCCTTTATGAATTTCGAAATACGTAGAAAATCTTAGCAGACTGTAGACGAACATTTTCAATCAAAATGAGTCCCAGTTTAACCAGCTTTTGTTTGCATTTGATGACTCCTTCGATTGTTTTTCTCCGCCAAGCCGAATTCTCGGAATCAATTCATATTTATAGTCCAATTCAATTAAAACTTTTCTACTTAAGTCGATTTCAATTGGCTCGAACGTCCTAATACGTTTATGCTCTTGAAAACAAACCCCTGAAGTTGAGAGAGTCAACTAATCCCATGTGAATTTACTAAATCGCTCTTCATAGTACTCGTTACATCCCCAAAGAATTCCACCTACGAACTGGTTAACTTTAAAGCTTCGTAATGAGGATATATGGGCACTTTATTTATTTTGTTTAGGTCGTCGTCACTTTTATTAATAATAAATGAGTTTTTCGTGAGACCAAGCCACCAAGATACAGTGAATGTACTTGGTACACTATATCACGGCCAAGATGTAATTTTGGGGTTTGCAAGGTTTCCAACCTAAGCACTATTGGGAGTCATTCGGAAAGTTTTAATACCGTCGTAAATGCTAGAAAATGGATCAATCTGAGAGCCATTATGTGGTCACAGCAGTTTACATTATGTAAAGGTTGCATGGGGAGTGATTGTAATGTAAGGATGCTAGTTTAAGCTAAAGGCGTGAATGTGAATAATTTAGTAGGAGCTCTTGTGAGAAGGACTTTAATTTTGGACGAAGCTGGTTGACAGAGGAACGTTGAGGACTAATGAATCATTAATCTATGAGTTGTATTTGCAAGCTCATCAAAACAAAAACAGATGGTCATAATGAAGTGTTGGGAATATAAATGATTTCTATTGTTTATATGTTTATTTATTCAGAACCTGCTGCAAATAGTTTTAACGAATTCGGAACAGCTTCCAGAATTGCTGTTGAAAATTGCAGGACAATTATTTTCAGAATTCGGGAGTGGATTTTAGTTTGGCCAAAAAGGAGATATTTCTAATGGGGTCAAAGGTTGCAACCTTATGAACCTGTCTTTTGAAAACTTGACGTTCAGATCACTATCTTCAAATTGAATTGCATTTTTTAGCTTTTTATTTTTCGTGTGGGGAGCTTACTTTCTCGTGGATGGTGTCTAAGTTTTGCTGCAGGATTTTCACTCCTTGAATTATGAAGTCGTAATTTGTTTTTTTCTCCATTTTTTCAACTATCTACTGCATGAATAATTGACTTAAGAATGGTTCCAGAAAGTTTCAAATGAGTGATGAATTTTTTGATGTATAATGCCTTCTGCAAAATTTCTAGGAGTTCCCCGAGAAACATAGGGCCGCCATTTTGTTTTCCCCTCCTTCTTTTCGTTTTGCTTCTTTGGCGGATCCTTCAAGGTTACTAACGGTTGTTTAATGGGTGTAATTAGATATAAAGCTTTAATATCGAACGAAGCCATTCAATCTTAAGTCTCTACGTAAATGAATTTGCTCAGCCTGCCATTTAAACACCTTTCGGCGTTCACTGTTTGTTGCTGTATTGATATCCCTTTTTTCTCCAAGAAGAGAAATTCTTGATGGTGAAGCGTTCGTTGATGTTATAATGTCTCTCGTTTCTCAATTATCCTTATAGAATTTTAGTTGACTTTCTAAATTTCAAATATTTCCTTCTTCTTCTATGGATTTGCACCCATTGAGCTCTGTTTTCACTCCTTTCATTGAAACTGGTAATGGCTCATCTCTAAGCTAAGCTAAGCCCTTCGTTACTTGATCATTTAAATAACACACGCTTTAACGCTTTAACACACCTTTCTTTGTCTCTAATTATAAGTTTGTATCCCTTATTGGGTTTTAAATAGAAAATAAGTTCTCATTAAGTTTCGGCGGCATTTTACTTACTTTTTTGTGATTCATTGTTTTCCGAACCCTTTTAATTTAAACATTTTGTATATTTTTCAAAAGAATCCTTTGTTGAAGCACAAGTAATTACTAACTGGCACTATCACCTCGAAAGAATTCCACTCTACTCTACCAATATTTTCTAGAAGCATCGGTATTTGTTTGTTAAACTCGTTAGAGAGAGAGCAAAAGAATAAAGTAAAGTGTGACGCATCCAATCAATCAATCTTATCACGGCTTAGACAGTAACCATCGTGATCTCTGGACTCATGGAAAATGTTAAATTTACAAGCTCTCAAATCTACTATGTTAGCTTTATTCGCTGCATGGAATATTAGTTTCCTTTTCATCATGTTACCTCCCCACTAATTGTTAGCGTTAGTGATTGGTTACGCTTTGCTACATTGGATGTTCGTTTCTCTCAGTTCTCAACATGGCTGCATTTCAAATAAAGTAAGACATATTATGATGAAGAATTAAGGTTAATACTTTATCTTTCGCTCAATATTAGGTGTGCCCTGTGAGGGATTAACAAAAGATGGATCAACTAGTACTACAGCACATTTGACATATGTTGTAACTGATATAGGTTATGTTATAACGTCATGTTAAAAGGTCATCATTTTCCTCTTATAGCATGTGTCATTTCATTAAAGTGTAAACAACATGCATTTTTTGTGCTAGAGCTACTTGTCCATTTTTGTGCCGACGAATCGACATTTGCGGGAAGCGTTGTTTTCTTTTCTACAGCATGAAGGAAAGTGTAGCTGAAGAACGTTAACAGCTACGTGAAGCATATGAAGAGCATAGTCTATCACATAAATATGATATAATATAACACCATATTACTTGGTGTAAATGGTTTGGTTTCGTTTTTATTACGATATTTATTACTGAGTTTTGTTACAATTTCCTAGGTTTTATACGCATTCATTTCTGTGCAGAATATCGTCAAAGTTTTGAAATGGAAGCAAAGTGATCTACACTAAGCATTGGCTTTCTTTAAATCAAAATGCTTTATCTATTCCTTCAGCAGTTTTGCATTTGGAAAAATTGAATTGTTAAGCTTTTAAAGATTTCACTTCTTGTCAACTTTTGTTGTTTTGGGACCATTCAATTTGGGCAATCCGTCATCCTTTGTTTCTGCTGTCGTTGATTATCTCCGCATTAGTATGAGCATGGTTGGTCTGCTTAGTGGCGAAAAAAAAATTATCGCTGACTTGTGTTCTCCGCGTTCTTGTTGACGGTAATCAGGACTATAAAAAGTGGATAACGAGCCCGAGTATTTAAAATATTTGATTCCTGCCTTCCTCATTGTTGAACTTAACAAAAAGTTAGATAATATATAATAGAAGAATAATAATCATGCCTCGGCAGGTCACGATTATTCGGCTTTGCCAAAAATTTTGTTCAATGGTTTTAAACCAATGAATGCGGATCTCAGCAATTATTTGTTCTCAGAAATTTCATCCCAGCAATTATTGGAACGCCGTGGAATTAGAACGAAAGCTTCAATCAATATATTTGCAAGATAGCTCCAAAAACGATGAACGGCTGGGCCAAAACCGCTAGTATTGCTGTATTTCTTTCAACATGCACGTTCAACAATGGTGTTAAATCATTATTGGAGATGAACGTGTTGGAAATATTGGTCGTATCGGAAACGCACTTGCACGTGGCAAGAAAACGATCTTGAAGTACGCTAGCAGACAAAAGAAGTTTAAGTTTAAGAAGTTTTTTGCCGACAGCAAAATCTTGATGCTATGAAAATTTCGTTGAACGTAGGAGACGTACACTATGGTGTCAATAATTCCATTTAAGTGAACAAATTTCATGATTAATTCATTCCCAAATTTTGAAAATTTTTTTTGTCAAAACCTCTTTTTCTAAGTAGGTGACAGAAATGTCTCAAAAACGAATGGACCGGTTGCCTTGAAATTTTATGTGGTTATTCAACACAAAATTATCTATCTTGGTTTTTGTTTTATTGACGAAATAATAACTGATTTTATGTATGTGTGTTCAAACGTCCGCCTTTTTCTCATTAACCAGTATTTTCAAAATCGAATATGGCATCCACAAAATTATACAATCTATTTTGATAATATCTTCGTTTTTTAGATAACTTTGAAGAAACGGCAGTGGTTACCGTGTACAGGGATTTTTTACGGTGCCTCAAGTTTTTGCACAGAAAAAGTTCGAATCTGCACAATTGATTCCGTGCTTTCTGATAAAAGAGAGAATAAAATATGTTTGAATGTTGTCATGCAGTTCAGTAGCCCTAAACAATCGACCAGATTACCAGAAAATTGTCTTCGCTATGGATACAGAAATCAATTTATCAAGGACTCTCAGACTAAAGTCACTTTCGCAGCACTTTCGACAGAGAAAACTTCACCAATTCCTTTTCGCCCGTTGTATCGGTCGCAACATGTACTGGTTATCAAAATAAAATTCAATTTATCGCATGCTACGTCTTTCACTTTGAATTATTGATTTTATAATCCAACAAAATTTCTCGTGTCCGTTCTATTACGTAAACTTCTCCTTGATGATGCCGTTGAAATGTCGAATCATATTAAATCCATATTTCCAACCGTACTTACAACAAATACAACAAACAAACACACTGCCACACGTACACAAACACTTTCACATAACATATCTTGTGTCTATCCTTTCGGTGAAAACCCTTTTCGCCTTATTGAATAAATAATATTGAACTAATCCAGATAAATTTCCAAAATCAGAATGTATGCGAAGAATTTATTAGGGTTTGTATAGACATTGGGGTAATATGAGTTGAAGGTTTCCAAACCGTACAAATCCATATGTAGATACTTTCATACTTACCCTAGATTGCTCCGAATCTGTTCCTTAAATTTCAGTTTTGAATCGCCGAAACGATCTGAAATTTGATTCAATAGTCATTTAGCATATTTGACTTTCATGTATTGTATTTATGGTTTTCTCTTTATTTATTGATATTGTATAACAATAAAATTAACAATAATAATGATAATAAATCCGTTGGCTGTTTTTTTATAATATATGAATACAAAAATCATAGCTTTTACTCGTCCTCGTTATTTTACAACATTATCATAGCTAAATTATGAGCATATTTCATAGTATTGGGCTTTGTTTGATTTCCTTGTAGACGTTCGTAAGCTATTTTACATTTTGTGTGCGTTGTCCTTCGGGCTCCCATAACATTGATCGGGAAAGCAAGGACCATAAAAGTGAAACGCAAGTGTGTACATTCTATGAATTTTTCATATAAATATTATTTACAATTTTATGTTGCCATGTTTATTCTAAAGTATTTCAGTTTGAGTGAATAACATGCAGATACTAGAAAAAGTGGTGCATCAGGTTGTGTGACGAATAAATGGATTTGTCTTATTTTGGTATCCTTTTTCGACTATATGACTGCACTTAAAAACGATGCAACCCTTGGACTTTTCATCCTACGAAATAATTGTTCGATCATTCTCGGTTTGTGCTTATGAAATTGTTAAATTTATGATTTCAATCAATAACTTATGGTTAAGTGAATTTTATGTTAACATCTAGATGTCATGGAATTTTATCTCTGATATGTATTAAAACGGAAAATATAATTGATTAGTTAGCATTTTTAATTGTTTCTTGGAAAGAACACTAAAAATAATAGGAGTCTTTTAAAATCTTTAAGTAACTCAACTGAAAATCCTTTCATTAAACGGTTAACCTTTTTTTCGCGTCGACTTTAATTTTTCATAACTCCGACCAATCTAATGAAATAAGTAAATTCAAGGACCTTAAAAAATTGTTTGCTGTGGCTTTTAATGCTTTCAAACGATGTTGAATCATTTCTAAATTGTTCGATACGTCGTGATTCTCTTACATCGACCAAACAAGGTTGCGAGGCTCTGCTATGGTCCAGCAAAAAAGTTTGTCATCCTAAATGACAGTGGTGGGACTTTCTCGGTCCACTGAATAGTTAACAAAGAAGTCAGTAATGTATGGTATGTATTGAAAGAATTCTATCACAATGTGCCAGAATTTTTTAATTCTGCACAAAATAATTATGACAATTAGCCAATTTTTATAAAGATGAAAAAGTATGTTGAAAACCGAGTTTTCATTCACCTTTTAGGAATAATCTCGATTGGAGGATCGTGAAGATTCGTGACCCCCGAAACAAATGTAAAATCAGTAATAGGCGGGAGGAAAATAAAATAAGTGCAGTACAGTTGTGGTCCATGCTAAGCCATTCAGTACAAAATATACACAGTGGACAGTTCGTGATAGAAGAGGGAAAATATTTCCATCATTCATAAGTATATGGCTCACTCATTATTGATCCGATCGGCGGCAGTACTGATTTAGAATCAGTGTTGTATAAATCAATTTAATCCTGGAAATGAAATATCTCATACTCAAAAGTCGAAAGCCCGATTTCCGAAGTGAGATGGCTCTCTGTTAAGTGCAATAGAAGCAACGGTTGAAGCCTAAGGAGGGAAAGGGAAAGAGGCCTTGTGAAAGTTTACAGACGTTACTGGTGTCAGAAGTGTGATAGTTCTTGTAGTGGGTTCTTGTTTGTTGTGATATTTGCCGAATTTTAGCAGGCGAAAAACCAAAATTCAGTCATATCGACCGGATCAAACTTTTTAAAATTATTATTAGGTTTTGTCTTCCAGCGACATTAAACGATTAAACGACATTCACCCCAAAAACATAAGGAAAATAGTCTGAAAAAAGAAAGAAAACAATTAGCCGACTAATGACTGATGACAGTTCGAGTGGAATGAAGTATCAAGATAAAGTGGAACCGCGCATGATTAGCCAAGCGCTAAAGTCTTTCATTAGGAAACTCTCAATTCAAATAGTGTTTTCTACGCAGATGTCATTGATATGCGATCCAAACTCTCCGGGTCCCCTGAATCTCGAAAACATACCCAATATACCATGCGAGGAGCAAAACAGGGAGGGCCACATATGTTAAGGTCTCAAACAAAGTTGAAAGTTCCAGTTCGAAAAATGACATCAAATTGGTCTTATTTAATATTAAATGAACATAGCGTATAAAACTTGGTTGATTTCAGTTAAAGAGTGCTAAGGGATGCGTTTTTTTTTCTAGATACATACATAAATTAGACGAAGAGTATACATCACTTTACGTTATGAACCACATACGGCTGTGGTCTGCAGATTTTTCTTACTTATAAAAATCAAAAATTGTATGTGGAATACGGCTTAAAGAGGACACTAACCTCAGTAGAAGTCGAGCCAATATTCTGTTGACCTAAGACTGTTGCTGACCAATCTGACTACCCGGTGCACGTTGACGCACGAAATATACGTTCGATATATTTTAAAAGAATTGAAAAAAAAAATTGATAACTTAAGATTTGAGTTATCGAATGCAAGAAGGCCGAATAATAACCATCGAAATTTGATTACAACAAGTGTAATTTAATACGCAAAAATAAAAGGAAGTCCTTTCTTTTATTGAAGGAACATTTATGGATGCATAGGAAAGACAATTTTCCTGAAATTGCTTGAAACAAGCCAAGATGCAGGAAATATTCATTGAAGTCAACAAATGGTGAAAACTGATCCTTTGGTCTATGACAATGGATTACTCCTGGAAAGGAAATCGTTTTGCATTCAATAAAGTCAAGTGTCACAATTGCCCTTAAACGAAAAAATCGAATTAAAGTTATCTCATTATCACCAAGTTAAAAACCAATGAAAATATTATACTGAAAAAGTATGATACTGAAAAAAGAGTCACTTATAAAACGCGATATGCGTTGATTTTCGTGAAGTTGAATCCTTTTAACTCAACTGTTTTAAGCTTAATTGGTCTTTTCATTTTACCGATTGAATATTTAACGAACTGAATAACGCACCATTTGAGTCATTGCAGTATTATCGTACCGAACAACGTACAATTTGAGCAACTGAAGTATTATCGTATAGTATAACTCGTCAATGGTGTCAGAAGTGGGCAAAATGAAGTCAAGTTACAATAAATACGCCAGAGATATACTTGAAGATGGAATTGCATCGAACGTGACTATTAGTTATTACTAGAAATTGTCTTTTAAACATTATTTCAATAATTTTTTAAGTAATAGGATAATGAATAAGTCGGGTTTGAGCAAAATATTAAATTCCAGGTCACGTATGCAAGCAAAAAAAAAAAGATTTTGATCGTACTTGAGTTGTAGTGTCGGTTCAAGTGAAGACTAATTAAAAACAGGATAAATTAAAAATTGGATTATAAAGTATGATTGGGTCGCATACGGAGCTTGCTGTACTGAGTAATGGTGTTACAAATTGTTACACATTATTAATTTATAAGTGGAAACCATTTACCTACGAACACATTTGTTATAGTACTAGTACTAGTAACAAGTAGTACTAACCTAATGAATGTACTTTGATGTTATAAAAAGAAGCTTTCGGACGGGTTGAATGTCTCGTGAAAAGATCGAAAAAGGAGGTCAATCCCACAGTTCAATTAACAAGTAATGCACATTACCACAACGAACCATTTGCAAGGGAAGAAGCAAAATATATTTTTAAAAATTTCAATAAACATGTATTTAGTTTAATATAAATCTGGAATAAATATAAACATAAATATAAAGATGGAATGATTTGTTTTCTATCTTTTCAACAGTTTGCAAAGAGACCTTCAAATTGGAGACATGGAATATCCTTTGGGCAACTTATTTTTTCGAAGGGTCTGATAAATTTAACAAAAATTATATCAATAGTAAAATTCATAGAGATTTCTCTTGAAAACTACGTTAAACTGAGACTTTTTTATCCGCTGAACGTGTTGAATGCAAAAATTATTCCAATATTGATCAATTTAATTCAAAATGTAGTTCTTAAATTAAAAAAAAAAATGTTTAAATTCATAATTCACGCTTCTCGGTTTGAGAATGCAAATTGAATTAAATTTGAAATTAATTTAATTTGAAACACAGCAAAGCATGTTTAGCATTTTGTCTGTATTCGTTAATTTTCTATTGTTAAAAAAACATATTGTTTATAATTTTATGTTTGTAATTATTGAATGAATTACTTAAGCTACATTTTGGTTTTCTAATTTTAATATTTTAAATTAAATCATTTACTTTTAGCAGATGTTTGTTTGTGTGTTTTTTTCTTTATTATCTTTGATTTTATATTTAAAGTCAATGATTTGAATGAGACCTAGCTAAATTATTGATTTCAGATGAAACATTGCATAATTGACAATTTAATGGTTCTTATATCATATCAACCTCTTTTTGATTCGTTTTTGAATTTTCAATACAGTCAATCATGAGCAAAAGCTTAAAAATCAACTTTTAAGCTTCACATCTCGACTCCTGTTAGAGCGCATGTTATTGCTAGCTTTCTTGAGCGGGGGATCTGCAGAAAAGAAGGCCGGTACGTTAAAATCGAACTGAGCATCTACAAAATTTCATTGTCTTCTTACTGTTGTTATGTGTTTTTAAATGTCAATTTTGACTGAAACACTGACATTTTTGACGTTTGCGACGACAGCATTTTTCAGTTGAAGAAGTTGAAATAAAGACATTTTTGAATTTGCAAATTGATGTTGAAATAGGTGTCCTTTTGTAAGTTTATAAATTCATACAGATATGACTCTAACCAATGTCAGAGTATGTTTTTAGAAAGGTGTAAGTAAAAACATGACAGCAATTCTAAATTGAATTTTTGGGCGGTAGACAACTACGAACAGAGTGTGCAGCCTTAATTCACAATATGATATTCTGGTCTGGTGGGAATTTCTATTGCACAAGGAGACCCATGGAAACGTTGAAGATCCGGAAAACTTATGACTATTTTCCAAAACACATTGGTGTACACAAACCTTATTTTCCTACGAGGGAAGCTTTTATCAAAATTGCAATTAGCCTTACAACGTTGAGGAAAGCGCTTTACAAAATTGGCAGCGTATGGAAAGTGAAGAAGTTTATGATGCCCAAAGAGGTGAATGAGAGGAACATATGACCAACACCATCAAAATTAGGACCGTTGGACAACGACATTGCTCCATACCCTATGGTAACTAATTCTGTGGGTCATCGGAAAACTTAGAGGATTCCAATCTGACTGTAATAATACCTTTATTTTTCTCCTTATCAAATTTCTTATTCCTCCTTATATTTTACGACTGTCAAATTTGGGATCCACTTGCTCATCGATAAGCATTTCTCAATGCTGCTACAGGATTTTCTGCTACAGGATTTGTCTAAAATAGGTACAAAACTAACCGAGTAAATCACAGCATCCTACTTAATCACGACGTAATTTGTTCATGAACATTTTTCCATTTTATCCTATTTTAAGGCATTTGGAAAAATGGGTACGGTAATGGTGTAAGTTTAAGACTCAGACAATAAGGACTATCTGAGAGTTATTGATTCTTTGGACCATTTTTTCATAGAAAGTACATTCATGCCTTATTGTATGCATGAAAGAGCATTGATGTATCTTTTTCATTAAGTGATTTTTTAAAAAAAAACAACGTTGACATGCAGCTTTTTACATAGACTGTCAAATAAATGCACAAACAAGGCACACAGAATAGCTATGGTCATTTTCTTCCATGCGCATTGCCTGATTACTGGTGGATAAAGTTTTGGACTCGTCAAACCTTCAACGCAAACGTGCAGCTGGAGGTGACTTTTGTGATCATTATGTTTCTTTTTGTCTGCAAAGTGGATTGAAAAATAGATGGAACAAAAACTAATTTTTGATGAAATTCGAAAAAAACCAAGCGACAAGAATTCCTCCTTCAATAGCCTGAAATGGATAAAAATATGGTTAGAAAACAGACGGTTCTACGTTTAGCACCAACTGCTTACCTTCTTTGTTTTATGGGGTATAGGTATAATGTGTCATCTGATTGCATTTGACACCTGATTTCTGTGCGTACTGGATAAGGATATTTGCGAAAAACTATTCTACATTTCCAGACAGACCACTGCCTTGTTTGTCTATAAGGAAATGGCGTATGACAGTTCCTAGACCTTCCTCAATCAAAGGCATAGAATCGAATCAGTTTACATATTTATCTCGTGTAGATTAACATAAAGACAACCGTGCCTCTTGGATATATGGGTCAAGTAAGTCTCCGAATAGTAAGCCTCAAATCCGCAGTCTGCATAATGACACCGAATACACACGGTTTTTTTTTACCAACCACCAATACACTGTCCACATCTGTTTTTTCTCTTTCTGTCTATCTCTATCTATCTCTATCTGTCTCTATCTATGTCTATCTCTGAAAAGCCTGCCAAGAGTGCTTGAGTTGCATATTATTGCAGTTCGTCGCAGGCACACAACAGCAAAAATACTATAAATGAACTCCCGGTCTAACGGGACTCAAAAATAAGTAGAATTTTATTTGTACTTGTATTAGAAGAAATATCAGTCGCCATACGAACTTATGGTCACACGTGCCTCCAGCTAAGCAGACACTGCAAAAATTTGTACTTTATGGACTAAATTAAATTGAATTAAATTTCAGAATTCTATCAAGTTTTGTCCGAGAAAATTAGCCAATTAATCGATTCATTGCAAGTTTTTAGAAGAAACAAGAGGTTACCATGTAAATAGGAAAAGTAAAGCAAATCGTACTTCTTAGTAATGACATTTGTACGGTGGAGATTTCATGGCCGCTGTCATATTGTCTCCCGCGTACCATGCCGTGGCCGGAACGAGAAGCAGTTGAAGGGGCACCCAGGCCTATTTTCGTGTAAAAATGCAGTGTTGTTCGATCAAAAAAAATCGTCACTGCTTACCTACACACATAAATGAATCGATATCGATCAGTTTATCTTCACTGAAGTTTGAAAGTTTCGTGATCAAGTTTTTGGATATGCTCTCCGCTTGATGAGCGACCTCATCAATCTGATTTCATGACTTCTTTATTCTATCCAGGATAGTTACGACGTTCTAGATGCTCTAGATCCATATGCTAATTGAAATTGTCTTGAATTTCCCAAAAAGGAATGAAAATTCAGATAGGTATAGTTAAAACATGTTTTAAGTTGACATCCAATACAACTATCCTACAAAATAACTAGAGTGGTAGCACCTCAGCTTATCTGCCTTCATAGCAAAGCCAGGAAACTTCAGCAGTGTAAACTCTGGGTTCAAACTGAATTTAGACGTTACCTCTACTTGAGATGACGACTGCTGATATTTGAAAAAGTATGTTCCTGATCTAAATGTTCTCAAAAATGTGTGCAAAACCGTTTTTCCACATTCTTCTACGAGTGCAAGTGCTGCTAAGGTTTTTTGTGCTTCATAGAATTCTTAAGAGCTCTTGCTTTCGAGTTACGATTCCAGTGAATCGAGTCCTGGTTATATAATCAGAAGATCAATTAATGATCTCCGAAAAAATTATATATTGTAGGCGTAAAGTTATCGTGTGGCAAATGATGTGATTCAAATTGATCCATCCAAAGTATGAACACGTCCTACAGCTCTGGAAACAAAATGAAATTCGCTTAATGACCACGTTTTTGGGTTTGTTCAGTAGACCAAGTAATGTCATGCAAAAGAGCTCCATTATATGATTGCTCTGTTCAATAGACTAAACTTTCAACTAGTTGGCAATTTCCTTTTTCTCCTTACGCCGTTATTAGTAATTAATGAATGCTAATATTGAAGTGCTTTCGAAATGTAACCATAAACTATCTGGAGCATTCTCATTTTACCAGAACAATGGAATACGGAGCGGCTTGAGGATGAAACTATCTTCGCGTTTAAATCATCTTTCCCGAGGACAATTACTAGCGAGATTGAGAGTGGACGTTGTGGGAAGGATAGCTATCAATGGTCGCTCTGAAGATTGCATACGTTTGAAGGCGATGACAGAATTTCGTCTTTCATTTATTCGTTTTCACAATCATTTGTCCCTTGTCCATGAGCACAGAGTCATCTTGGTTTCCATTTTATCGTCTCTATCAACATCTTTGTCGCTTTTTCTCAAATATTTTATCATTCCATCAATGTGGACCAAAACGTTTTTTTTTCTTTTTTGGTATTCTTTGCAAAACTTTTTAGGAATACGAAGACTATTTCTAAGGAAAGACATTTCTATTCAAGAACGTTTCAATTTCAAAATGAATTCAAAGTGATACGATGCGGGTTGAAAGAGGTTTTGAAACTCAAGACGGAAAGTGGCATTTCAACGATAATTTTCCTTCGTTTTTCTTTCTTTCATTTCGCATTGTTGCTTCAAAAGTCGACGTGAACTGAAATTGCCGGCATCTTGACGAATTTCGTGATCAAGATAGTAATGTCCTTGTTCAGGTCGTTATTGGAAAAGGAATCATTTAGTTCACGATGTAAGTGCATAGGCTGCATGCAATGCCGTTTTGGTTGCTGATGCAGCTAAGGTACTCATATTTTGAAATGTTTTGCATGCTATCGAGCTCTAAAGGATAATTGAAAATGTACTATTGTCTACGAAGCATAGAAAGGAATGTGAAATTATGGTTTATTCAGCTCATTCAAACCATCAACATACTCGAAAATATTTCGCTTACAGTTTAAACTAGGAACTTTTAGAGTTGTGTGAAGTTTCTTAGTGTGTTGAATAATGGTGAAAAGGAAATAAACATTTATTCTTAATTTTGATATTAAATTTTCTTAATTTACATTCAAGGTAATCTAATCAAGCTTTCACTTCCTACTGGAGTCGCTTGTTTCACTTACAACTTTATTCCTTTGGCATTCATTTTTATCTATCATATTCGTGGAAATTTGCATGAATTTTCTATGAAAATTCTTTCAATGCGTTGAATATTTTCCACTCATTGCACTTACTTACGTTAATAAGCTTCACTTTTTACTTACTTTAGATTTTGATCATTTTTTTTGGTAGGCTTCTATACCTTTTAATTTTATTTTAGAAAATAATTGAAATCGAGTTAAATAATGTAAATGCATTTAAGATCTAGAATTTGATTAAACTAACTACCTAGAAGGAGCATTGATCCGTAACGATAAGACAACCTGTTTGATTATGATGAGTACAAGGATGAGGTTACTGGCTGTCGTATATTTACCATGCGAAGACTGAGCTGTGAATGTAGAAAGTGATAAATTTACTTAGAACGCAATACGAAACTATAAATTAAAATGCAGTTGCTGAAAATGCACTTTAGGTTACTAATTTTACAAGAACTTCGGAACAGTTTATATGGCAATGCAATGCAAATCAAAAAGTAAGTTTTGAGTCTAGAGTTTGTCCACTTGTCTACATTAAAATATATTTTTTACAAACCAGTGTTAATGATGAGCGAAAGCCCGCATCAGCTGTTTAATTTTGAGGAGAGCTTTAAAGTGGTAACTCTTGTTTTAAAGCTCCATATTTGACAGTTATTAGTTGTTAGACATTAATTTAGTTTTCATTGGCATCTTGTAATGAATTGACTCACATCACTGCAAGGTGTGCGAATTTTCTTGAAAGAAAAAGCCATAGCCACTATTGATACTGATGGAAACATTTCCCACAGAATTTTCTGCAATTTTTCAATGCGGAATCTTGTTTTGTCTCATTCAGCTATGTTATGTTAGCAGGATTGTCGTAGAAGCTGTGTAAACTTCATACATCATTGCATGTTACCATTGAATTTTAACAGATTCAAAGGTAACATGCAATGAAGATTACGAACGTTTTTGACCACCATAGAGACATGATTACTAAAGCGTTTCAGTGCCTCAGTAAATTGATATCACTCTTGATAACCGCGTCACATGCCATACAGATTGCGATATATTAAATTGATGATTTAAATGATTCAAAGAATCAAAGGAATTTGAATCAATGGACATTCACTTAGAGACGTATAATTCCTTTTTTTATGAAAATATCCAAGGACATTATCATCACTGTAATCATAGTCGAATTGTGTGGATTTCACTAAATTTTTCCTGATTTTGCTCATGGATGTAAACAATGGAAAAATAATTCACTTTCATAAATAACTCATGCATCATCAAAATCCTGCCACTCACTGAACAATATGTATTTACCCTCGTACAAAGACGACAAGGTGAATGAATTACTGTGATCAGAGTGGAATTTTTCGAAGCATGAACAGAGAGTTCCATTGTGTCACACATGTAAGCCAATTAAGCCTACGTCCGCACTCATCAATCATAATTCTCGGATTCTCTCTTCCAGGAATCATACTCGTAAAGGACTAAGGTACTCATAGTCAGCAAATTTTCATCACCATAAAGCCTTACTTTTCCTGAATTCTGCGATTTTCCCACTACACTCGCACGAGGCCTCAACATGAGCGTTTGTAATCGGAGACAGATCTGTGCAGAAATAGGCAATTGTAGGTCAGTTTGGTTTATCCTCCTAAATGCTAAATTCGAAAAATGACTTTTCCATATAAAACAACAATACGACATCGATTTCGCTTGGTTGAATTCATTCGTATTCAGTGTTTGTACTTGCACTCTGAAATACGACTCTATTCAAGGGTGTACCGATATCCTTTCTGGACCTGTTAGTATAGGTTTCTGTTTTCCAAGCGGGTTTCCTCAATACTTACCAAGCACTGTCTATTTCTTTCTCTTTCAATACCATTAACTCAAATTTGGTTCAGTGAACAATTTCTGGCCACCCCAAATAGAATCTATTGCCCCTAATTGAGTTCAATTGTCTGGAAATATTTTTGGCTTCGGCCATTCCTCTGCTCTGTCATTTTTCGGCCTTTTTATTTCCTCTTTGTACTTTCGTGATTGCTCAAATGTTTCAGAGAAATGAACGAACACTTTTTTCAACTATAAAGTCAAACGAAACTAGCCAAATGACAAGGCACGAGCCTTCTGTGTTGAGGTACGTTTTTTGGCCATCCGTCGTCGGTGATGGGGTCAGAAAAAGGTTCTCTCTCACTCCATGAATTCGGGCGGCGGAACCGAAAGGGTATATAAATGTTCAAAAAGGCAATCGGAGGTTTGTTGACTCAATACTTGAGTTGTTGAATCAATTCCATTTTATTTTTTATCTTTTGCGGATGAATTTAGTTTTTATAGTAGGTAAGTATAAGCTTAGTATGTTCCTTGGTTTTTTTTTAAACCATTACGTTCCCACAAGGACACCAGAAAACACACATGAGTACACATTTCTACCCTTCTCATGCAAGGGCCTAAATAAATATTTGTTTTGACAAAATATCGTGATTGCAAACAATTACCATACCTGCACTCCTCGACGTAATTAGCTTTGAGTTCCTTAGATTATCATCCCTAATGATGTACGATGTTGTTTCCTTTTCGCGTCGCAGAAACGCTATCTGATTAATATCGGCCACACACTTGAGCTTAAGGACATCTCTTGAATACATCATGTCACGATGTTTATCGAAAACAAATCGAAGTTCCAAACTCCTTAGTCGTAAATTGAATCCATTTGTTGTCATCGTTGTCTCCTGTAGAGGTTGAAGCAGGTCTGGCGATGCCTAAATAGAAATCGAATACTCCTACTTTAATATGCAGGCACATGTGCTTGAATGCTAGGATATGGTTGATATTGTGGAATAGGGTTTAGGCTCTTTGCATGTAGTGCTTATTATATTTGTGAATTGAGTGATCATATTACAAATTTATAAACATGTTATATCGAAACTTCCCGACAAATTGACTTTGTGACTAATTTGGAAAATTGAATTTCTCTGTAAATGTTTTGATAAATTTTGATTTGATGGCTCTTAACAAACGATAAACAATATTTGCTGATGACATTATTTACATGCAGTTCCATTCCGTTTGATCAATTTTGTTTATCTTCCTGATACTGCTTGGGAATCATTGAAAAATTAACCACCCAGTTTGTCGTTTAGGGTCCTTCTATTCAAATTCGTCGTTTCATTTACAAGTGGGTGTGCAGTATAGCATTCGCAAGACAAGTTAAAAATAACAACTACTACGTTTGAAATAAATACGTTTGAATGGAGACTGGCTCAGGGGAATGTATTGCAAGTAGGTTGGTTCGTATAATCTGGAATATTGCACAATTTCTAACTTCTTAAACGAAGAGGAAATGAGTACGCAAATAATTTAATGAAATCGTTTGCCTTTGTAGTCTCAAATAAACAACCCCCAATACTTTGATCGAATCCAGAACATCCCTGTTTGACTGTTTTGCTCAACATCTGCTCAAATGCGGTGTAGGCAACTTCAATCCTTGGCCCCTCCCAAACTGGAAAATCCGGATCCGGATGGTGTAGCGATTGCAGTGCCTACCCTTCCTGCAACATATACACAAACTGTTGCAGAGATATTTGAATTTGTGTTCCTGGAATCGGATTATCAGCACCTAGCTCTTCTGGGTACCTGCGGGTAGATTATCATAGTCCAACGTGATTCTGACCCCAAAACCTCGTGTACTTTAGTCCTGAAATGAGGTGGCTCTAACTCCCGTCAAGTTTCAAATTTTAAAGAGAACTTTTGGGCCTAGGAACGACAACAAAAATACTGAAAATTCTACCTGACAACACATTGAAACTAGTGCGACTAGTGCGGAAAACTGGCTTCCAGGACTTATTTAAGGCGAGAAAGCACTCATGGTAGCTTGATTTCCAGTTAGTTTTTTACATAACTTCAGGTTTTGGTAAGGTCAACTTCAGCAGTGTGATAAAAATAGTGCTTCTGTATGTGGAATTGAAAACTCAGAATAGGGTTCCTTAAGACAAATCTCGTATATTGCTCATGACGCAATACCAAACATTTATAAGGAGTGAATCTGTTGAGTCCGGGAAGGGTTGCTTTACTAGTGACATTTCAATATTGCCTTTGAAGAATTGTATCTATATGTGTCTTTTCAG
The DNA here is from genome assembly GCA_954870665.1 of Stratiomys singularior. NCBI lineage: Eukaryota > Metazoa > Arthropoda > Insecta > Diptera > Stratiomyidae > Stratiomys > Stratiomys singularior. The sequence goes on from OX940877.1 coordinate 9,386,276, forward strand.
AGACTTACCTAACCTTAACATCTGGTTGAGTCCATCAATGCTGCCGCAGAAGATATTCCTAGACTTCATTTCATCTTTTCATACAGATTGTCAAAATATTTCATATTTTGCCTCTAGTCCTCCCAATCCATACCTTGGGAGCCTATTCTATAAAAGGTTATACGAAGAAATTCTTTATATTCAAGGGCATTGCATTCTTTTCCAGTGAAAGGGGAACAGTGAAACGAAAGCTTTACACAACAGTGAAAAGGTTTGTCCTCGTCAGTTGGCAACATTTGTAGGAGCGCGGTTCAATTGGAATTAGGACTGCACATTTGATACCCTATCTGATCCCGTGATTCCATTGGTTGCATGTTGAGGTTTATTTTTGACACAGCTCTTGATAAGGCATGGACATTTCGAGGCTTACGCGGACAAAGTTGATACGCTACGGTCCCAATCTTCATCTTCTGTATATAGACGAATGACGCGTGTCACATTTGTTTCATTTCCTTGTCAGAGATTGAGCAAGTAGAGTGTCGTCTTCATCAGATAAATTCAAGAGCTATTCTAAGCTGTCCAAACTGCAGTCGAATATATCCTTACAACGATTGCGACTAAAATTGAGTTGCAAATCATGCATAACAATCGTGAAAGTTAAAAAAGGCAGACTTAAGCAATGGGACGATCGGGGATAGAAGGATGTGTTTTTAAGTACTCTCCTCCTTTTGCATTTTTCCGCTAGAGAAAGAATTCTCGTTAGTAAAAGGAGGCTGAAAGAATAACATAAGGCCTTGCCCGAATGAATGTGCCGAATGGGTCCAGGCTAGGTTTTCGGGACACATTTAGTCGGTACCCTAGAAGCCTTTATCCCTCACTTGGAAAAAAGCTGTTAAAAACAAAAAAGTTAAAAGACCAGTTGACTGAGTTCCTTTAAAAACTTTAAAAACCAGCTCCAAAAACTCCTCTGGGTAGTTTTTTCAAAATTTGGACAAAAAAACTTACAAATGTCCAAAATTTTGACGTAAGGACTCTTCGATGTGTTAAAACTCGCGTAATACATAGATCGGCTTTGGTTCCAAGACGCGTTGACGTGGAATATCCCTTGAAAGCAAGTGGTGACAGGGGTGAAAGATGAAGTTTGTGGCCTTGCAATGGCAAAGGCGTCCAATATACGTTTTCAAGATTTCTCTTCATTCAGAAATAATGGAATTTAGTGACCTTATGCGAACCGGAAAAATTTTTTCTTCCATAGTTTCCAGTCTTCTTTCTCTTGACTGGTACAATATAAAATAATCCAAATAAATATTTATTATAGATATAGAGATTAACAGATTTATTTGTTATATAACATATATATTAGAATTTACCTTCTCATCGTTGATAAACCAGGATAGTGATGCTGCTGGGCTGGACCAATCCGATGAACAATTGGCGACTATAAAATCGTTTACTCTGTACGTTGGGTTAACGCCATTTATCAGTGGATCGTGTTGTGGCAGGACTGTTGACAAAAAATAAGGAATAAATTAAAAATGATAAAAAATGACACTAGCGAAAAATTGAAATATACTACTCTAATATGTTTTGAATTTTGTAGATGTGGTTTGTCATCTTTTATTTTATTAATTAAATTACCAGCTCATTGCGAAATTGAACGATAAATACAATGAGTGGCTACGTAATGTTTTTGCCCCAGCAATTATAATGTTCAAAGGCCGGAAGGTCCCTTTTTTGTAAGCTGCGCGTTCTAGTGTTTTTGACAGCTCGATTTCAAGAACGAAGTTGCAAAAGAGAGTTCGGCGCAGAAATACAAATCTGACGATGTCTGCGACCCTTTACAAATGAAACTGAGACTTGTTGCGCAGAAAGTTTATGCTACGTGGGAAGGCCACTCTTTTATCTATGCCCTATTAATCTGTTCTTCTTTTTTAAATGATACTTTTTGAATGTCGCCACTTTGAAGGCTATGTAAAGGGTCTATGTAAAGTTTGTTTGTTTCGGATTTTTTCTTCAAAATCGTTGAAGGGAACTTGTTACAAGTTAGAAACTACGTTGAAAAGTCATTTCAAAATTAGGAAATGTCTTGGCGCAACTGTTCTCATATTTAAATGGAATTATAGGCGACAGCCTATAATGAACGAATTATACTTTATAAGCTGATCCTGTTCACACGGAATAACCATATTTCAAACATCCTCGATTGATTCTCTTGCCTCAAATTGCATTAATTTTTCCTGCGTATCACGAACGCTCCATTTATTTTATTAACTCAATTTTCTCAAACTATTAAGCTCCACCTATAAAGCATTTTATAATCTCATATGCAAATTTGTATTGGGCACCACCATCACGTTGCTCCCCATACCGATTCATCAGCCTACCCTTGGTATAACCTGATTTATAATTCCTGCTGCATTCACCAACATTTCGTATCGCACCCTGAAGAGATTACATTCCATATTGTTGTTTTGATTGTGCATTATCCTCTTAGCCTACATACAAACGTCCTTTTGGCTGCAATACCGTAAAAATATATTCTCACATTTCCACAAATGTATGTGCGTGCATATGTATGTACGGAAAAGTGTATATTGTGAATGTTGTGGAAGGAACAATGCTGGCGGTACTGCTGTTCTGTGCTTGGTATGTTCCGGGTTCCCTTCCTTCCATTAAAACAGGACAAAGAATTATCGTCAACTACAAATATTTTATATAAAGTGGAATTTATAACCATTTTACATTCCCTCTTAGAATGAAGATTTCGAAAAGAGGGTTGTTGGATGGTAATGGGAAAATTACGTTGCATACAAGAAATTTCGGGGAACCGGGTTCAGAGTATTGGTTGGAGCGATACTGTACGGAGCGAATTGTTCAATTCATTCCGATTATGGAGTTGAGCAGGATGCTACATGGAAAAAATGCTGGGTGAATATTTTTCAAATTTAAAATTCAGTGAACGTTTGAAATAATATCTTAAATATGTCGAATAGATACATGAGAGCCTAGCACAAGATGTCTTGCACGCTATGGCTAGCTGTAAAGTTCCATGAGGCGAGTGAACACTGCTTCCACTTGAGTTTTGAAGTGTACTCCAGATCCTTAGACTTTATCAGTAGATGTTTTGAATATCAGATAACTCAAAAGAAGGAAAACATTTCAAAACTCGGAAAAGCATTCCTTACAATTCAACACCCAATGTAGAAGCCAAAAAGAGTCAATAGGAGTCAAAAGGAGCAAATTTCAATCAAAATCTTTCATAAGCTGCTTGAGCGATGTTGAGAACCGCTTGAGAATTGAATTGAGTACATCAGAGTAGTATTCACTTGATTAAAATTCTTTAATATCTGAGGAAAAGTAAAATTAATACACTGTAAGGCGCTTTTTTTGTTTTGAAAAAAAAAGTTTCAGGTAAAAAACTAAAAAATTAATTAAGGATTTCTCAGTTTTTTTTTTCATTTGACGTCGCAGGTTCTTCCTTCCTTTCAGACAAAAAAAAACGTGAAATTCATTTAGGATTTCCCAATTTTTTCATTTAAGTCCAACATTTCCCCACACTTCTGCTGCTCCAAACATTTTGTTCATGCTTTTAAATTTGTACAGAACAATGTCAATACATTGGTCTCCATGCTGTTGTAAAAGTGAAACATGGTTGACAGTCGATTTCCACTCCTGTACTTTACATGTAGTTATGGAATCGTACACTATCAATTTGCCGGCTCAAAAACTGGGTTTGGATGGAATCAGCCGCACTATTCTCTGGAATGAGTCATGACCTCAAGTCAAGGAGCCAAGCAGACCACTGTCTGTAGAGACAAAGACGCTTTTCTTTTCTCTGTTTTCATTTTTCTAGTGAGGTATTTTGCACTTGGTTAATTTTCCTGCGTTCCAGCACTGTCGTCCGATTGACTGGGTCAGAAATGTTTTGATTGGCAATGCTTGCTGTCTCTACATCTCCAAGAGCCGCATTCTGTTTTAAACCATGCAGAGAGTGTTATCAAATAGTTTTGACTCGTAGAGTTGAACCAACCGTAAGAAGCGAGTCCTCTTGAGGACTCGCTTTATGTGATTAAGAAAAATGAGTCCTCTTTTTTATGTGATAGGCTTCCATATGGTGTCTCTTCATCAAAAGAGAGTGTTGGTCAGCTTTAAACATGTTTTGTTCGGAATTGACGTTTTTTTCATCAGTGCCGTCTCGATATTGATTCACCTTGCTCTGGGGATCATCCCTTAAATGAGAATGGTCACTTTGGTCAGGAATGCATATTTCTGATCTTATCTTGAACCAGAGGATATGTTTCGGTTAAAACCCAATTTGTTACACCTTGTTCGCAATATTCTTGCTACAGCTAGGATTATTGGGAAATTAGTTGCATATTATAGACCGATTATCAAGTCTCCAACAGCTCATTTAAACGATAATTTTGAAATTTTCAAACTTCTCCTTTGGAAATGATTAAAATTGCTGCATCACAATGTCGTGACAGTGAACCTCAGCACACTCACGAGGGTCTTTACAACGGTATTTCATGGAAATCGATCACGATATTCCACGTACCATGCTTCAAAATGTGAAGACTGCTTAAAAAACGTAATGTTGATAGCATTATCTGTCAGGACATCAATCAAGTAACTGGAAATGATTGAGTAAATAGCCTACCTAGTTATAATAAGTCAACTTTGGACAGTACTAGCATGTAGCTGAGATCACGGGAAAAATCCTTGCGATCAAAAGGTCTCTGATAGAAGTCCCTGCGTGTTAGATACCAACAATCTGACGCGACAAGCACAGCAAATAAACCAAAGCAGGTTCAGGAATACATTTTTTCACGTCAATCAAAGTGTCAAGTCGATTTGGAAAGGCTTTTTCAATGAATTATTATGGTAAAACGAGGCCATTATTTTGAAATTGTGCTGTCCAAACCTAAGGACCAATTCCAAATCAGACCAAATCAACAAGTAATAGACCAAATCTTCAGACCAAATTCTAACCTCAAAGGAGATCATTTGGCAAAAAGTACTTTGTTTCTCCAACCTGGAGTGTTGTTATTTCTGGCATCACCCAAAGCAATCGACCAGGAAAAATCTTCAAGGGAACGACAGAAAAAGCTTAAGAACAAAATTGAACCACTAACTTAGGTCAATGGTCAATCTCCTGGCTATCTTGCTGCTGAGAAGCGAAAAGTACAGACCACTTCCTTAAAGAATTGGCTGATGGTTTTAAACATACGCCTGAGTTCGTTGCCTGCCTTTGTCTGCTCATTAACGTTACAGGATAAGGACCCCAATTACCATGTTAATTTGAACCTTTCATTGTTATTTCTGGACAACACTATGAGCCTCCTGTAAAAAGTGCTACGACCTGCAGTGAGCTTGGGGATGATGTTGGCAAACGCTTCATCCAGTTGCACAGCTCAATGCAGGGATAATAACAAGCAAAATAACAATACAACATTTGGAACTCAATTTCAAATCCATGAACCCAATTTGGAAGCTTCTGTCGATTCTTAAGACGTAATTTTCATAATATTTTACCACCAGCATTTTCTACTTCAGTGGCGACAGACTGATTCCCAACAATCTACAATTTTAATGAGTTTTTCATTTTACATTCATTCCCCAATGACACACTCACTGCAACCACACGCTGCAGGTGGAATAGAGCAATGAAATGCGCATATATATCCTTCAGCTACCCCCAAAAATTATCTACGACTTTCGAGCTTATCGCAGTGAAATAAAATATGGAGCGTATTTTAAGTAATGCACAGAAAAATATATAACTCTGAAATAAAATGCACCACATTGAGCCCGACAAAAAAACGAATGAAAATCGCCTGGGCAGGAGGATTCATCCAGTCCAGCTCGGCCAGATACACCATCCATATATTCTGGGTCCTGAAATAGTCACAACCATAAAGATAGAAAAGCAGACTCGATCCTGATGGTGTCTAGCGGTAATCGTATGACATTCTCTGGATATGATTTATGAAGGTCGTTCTTGGAAGAAATCGTCTTGGCGGAAACGAAGCATATCCTAGTCGGTTATCTTAGGATTGTACCTATTCATTGTAACGTCGACCGACGCAGACGGGCAACGACGATCGCTTGACTTCAGACAGAATTCATTACCCACCGGAAGGACTTTTAAATGGTCGAAATCAGAAAAAGACATTTTGTTGGCCAGTCCACGTCCGCTTATCCGGACCACCCTATTCAGTCCTTGTTCAGTCTTGCAGAAAGAAAAACTATTATGTATGATTAAATACTTACCGGCCACTGTCATATTTGCTGTCCGACTGGTCAATTTGAAAGCTGGAGCATCGCCAGATACCTCGCACCGGTAAGCACCTGAGGACGAAACTTTGAGATTTCCTATATCTATGCTACACGTTATCTCGTTGCAAAAGTAATTATCACTGAGGATTGTCACGCCGACTACGTGGAATTGCGAAAACGTAGGTGGTGTCATCGGTGAGTATCTGTGAATGGAATTGTGCAAAGAAAGGAAATGAACATTAAATATGACACTGATTAGGTAGGGACGGACTTGGAGACTTTCTATAATTAAAAGGGTATAAATAGACTCATTTATGCAGGACTCGGGCTAACAATGTTATTTGGTATCAATGGAGAGAAGTAAGCGCGTGGCGTCGAATTCACTTCTGCAAGATTTAACCGCCATGAAATGAACGAATATATGAAATAAAAACGATTGCATTCTCAGGCCCTGACATGTATCCTGGCACTAGCACGCGTGCTATCTCATCCGGGACTAGTTTGCCGTGAAAAATAAGAAGATGCTGATAATTGAAAAAAATCGCTTTTTATGCTTTTCCCTGCTGGAAATTGTTCACAGCTACTTCCCGGCCGTTTCACATTTCAACTCGGATGTCCTCACGAGTATTCCACTAATTTGTCCACTTCCTAATCCTAATTAATACTCTCTGTTGTATAATCGCATGTACAAGGCAACACACTTTCACATTTTCACTTTTCCACCATTAATTTATCCCATATTCACTTTCGGGACATTTTTTGCTCCTTTCAGCCTCCGGACAGCCCCAAACGTACATCCTTTTTTTGTTCGGCAATATTACATCCGTGATAAGGATATAGAATTCCTTTATGCATGGATTGACATCAAATATCCTGTTTCTAAGTCCTTCCTGATATTTTTTAGTTGTTCCACTGCACGCGGTGTGTGTTTGGATGTGTGTGTTGCGGGGTGATGTGTGTAGGTGACAACAATGTACGGAAAAATCCAAAATATTATAACGAAACAGTGAACGAGAGTTTTGGGGGCAATCATCATGTTGTCAAGAGGATATTATCTAAGGGTTATCGGACAAAAACGAAGGGTTTCCGAGGGGATACTATAGACTACGTGATACAAGCGAGTTAACGTACTTCGGCAACAACAAATACGTGTGGATGTTAATGGTTGTATAGTAAATTTTCGTGAAAATGTTGTATCATTAGAGTCGAGGAAGAATGTGTGTAAACGGTCGGTTGTATCTTTTGTTTAATGAGGATTTCATGTTTAAAATATTTATGGTTGACATTTAGGCGAATGAAGTTAATTTTTTTGCGGATGTAAGCGATGTTATGTATGAGCTGGATATTAAAAGTTATAACGGTTATATATTATACGTTTCATTACGTTTTTGGACTTTTTGGGTCATGTAATGAGAGCATTACGTGTTAATAAGGCGACCAGTTTTTTGTGGGTCTTTTTTGACCGATGCTTTTGTCTCATTGGTTTTTTTGAATCTTTTAAATTAAGGCTGATGACGAGAGCTGTTTTATTGAAGCATGACTGTTAGATAGGATGTGTGGTTTCTGCTGAGAATGCCTGATTGATGCATGCAAGTAGTGACTGAAAACTCGCTTCCTTCCTGTTTACCTCGATTTTCCTGCAAAGTTCAATCAGTGTTCAACGGCTGCTTTGTCAAGCTCATGCGCTTGATATGAATTGTTATGGTGATAAAATATAGTATCTAAAGCCTAGATTGTTAAAAAACACATATGACACGTTGGTGAAACATTCCTATTTCGGCTAAACTTCACGGTCTCCTAGACATGAGTTGAATAGTCTTCTATAGTGATAATTTGAATCGAGGATCTTGAACTATTATAGGGGTAGATGCAGATCTTGCATATTCATAACGCTGCATGATAACACCACTTAGTATGCGTCAATAGCTTTTATGATACTCTCCGAAGGGTCAGCACTAAATAAGCAGATCTTTCCAAAGCATAGGCTTCATCATCTATCATTAATATCTCAACATGCCTCCAAGATTGCGAAACGAACTACGATAATCCTCGATAAAGTAAGTGTATAACACGCTAAGTCACAATATCTTGGACCAAGGTCCTAGTCCCAGCATGTCGCTAAGCGTCTAGAGCCCGCGTCCCACTCTCAAGAGATTCAGTCGAATCAGAGTTCAAATATAATATTATGCAGTAAATAGTTTTTACGTAGCCACAGGCCAAAATTTCTATGTTGTTGTTAAGGTCCGCCGGGCTTTGCTTCTTTTACATTAACCTTTAAAAGTTGCATGAATAAAAAATGGACATTCTCATAAGGACCTAAGAATAAGTCACATATGTAACGAAATATAGAGGTGAAACACATCTTAGGCAACAAACAAGCAAGGGCCGGCGGACCCAAGCAGCAACGAAGAAACCAATTTTATGCCTTGGAAACGACGCCATTTGACGTGACGTAATAAGGACCTTAATATTCAGAAAATATACGAATTTCTTGTAACGTTTGACGTCAATGTGACGTTAAGAATGATTTCAAACACATCTGTCCCAAACATTTAAAATGAAAATTAATTGAACTAGATCGACCCTCCCTGGTGAGCACCATCAGTAGGATTAAGTTTTCTCTATTGCAAATGAACGGTCATTGTCAAAGGACGTTTTATTATGCTTTAGTAATTGTTTAGTTCATCTCTTACGATAAGTTTTTCCCACTGTTCTAATAGTGCATGGATTCTAAATAATACAAACACTTTGTGTTTTCTGGCTCTTCTCAGTTTAGTCTATGGTGATTAGGTACCAGGTGAGGTACTGCTTACATTGACCATATTCTCAAATTTTTCAATTATTTCAAAATGGCTGGTGTGCTAGAATTTCCCAATTTTTTTCTATCTTTAGTAGCCTAGAAATTTCCAATCGGGTATTTTCTCAGAAAAGGCTTTTTCGAATAGTAGTTTCCATCACTTCACAATCAAGATCGCATTTCTTCCACGTACGTTTTCACCACCATAATAACCGCGAAGTATTTGTTGTTTCTTTTTATTGCTGATTGAATACATTCTGTACGTTCGGTCCTACATCTGTATAACCTCCAGCAAACGAGAATCCTTTCTTCAAGATCAAGATAACTTAACCACTTTTTGCTGAAAACTTCTTTCGATTGATGAGAAGAGTAAGTACCGGAAGGCTCCAATGCTTGTGTTGAAGTTTTGACCAATTCGTTCTTTGACGATCACAGTGGCTTTTAACCTAACACGAGTACGTACAACAATTCTCTATTGGGCGAAACATTCTTCAGCTAAGATTGGTGGAGGTTACGATAGACTATTTTGACGACCATTGCTCACATGCTGAGATCATGCGATCCTTGCTGATAGGATCTATTATTTGAGAATCCTTAATTCAAACTTCTCCATGTGCTAACATCCATGGCGACAAAACATTGTCGTAAGGAAGACATATACCTCCATGTGTGTTGTATCTGTGATAAGCGTTTTGCTAATCTCGGGAATCTCCAAAAAGAGTTTGATTTTAACTTAAAAGACATTCATTAGCCTGCGCATAATTCCTATTTTTCTAACAAAAGGTCATTCAAATAATCACTCGTTTGGAACTTTTTGGATTTTGTTCCTTTTAGACAGGAACGTGAAGTAGGTTTGTTATAATCTTCTTAATAAACAAATCTTAACCTACTTCAAACCAAAGTCTAAGCCTCTTGTAACCTAATTCAATATCATGTATTGTATAATGATATCCTTGAAAATATGGCTGTGTGCGTTTAAATTTGAACCTTATTGTTAGCTGCATTCGATGAGACGCGCGGTTATGCTGACGCTATAGCAGTTTTGTATTTTTATCGTAATTTTTAGCGTCATGGTTCATTTTCATTCTTTTGGTACTGAGTATTTGAAATTACGCGATATTTTATGATTTTTCGTCTAGTGAGTTGGAGCAGGTTCTCCATTTTGTTCAGGCTTATGTTTTCACAGTGCTGTACCGCTAATCTATGTCCCTTCTCATAAGATTTGGGTAAGCAAATATGCGCCTGATTCGCACTCTTCATTTTCCATATCCGATTCCACAGGTAGTATGGTGCTACAGTTACTGCTTCCTGGAATCTTGTACTTGCGCAAGCAGGAGCTGTTTGCTTCACTTGGACAAGGGCATTCTCTGAATTAGTCTTAGCTCTGATATGGTGGGTAAGTGTGAGTGGTGAGCGGGTGGGAGTTGCTTGTTGAGATATCGTGCAGCAAATAAGCTCGGTCCTAATATTGAGCCGTGCGGTGCACCGGATAAAATGGTTTTTAGATGATATTTTCAGTTTGCAATAGATACTAGTGCGTATCGATCGCAGGGAAGGCTTAGTCGGTGAAGAAACAGAGGCTCTTGGCCCGACGAAAAACAAAATTGTGTGTTGATGTTCTTGTTATGATTAACAAGCAAGGGGGATTTTTTCAATGAGGGTTTTAGTATTTCTAAGTTTGATATGAATATTTGGCTCCATCATTCATTGCACTGAGTGTTGTAACATGGCTAAGTTCGAATTTCTGAATTGGCTAGGCAATATAAACTGTTCTAAATTACAAAAAAAATTGAGAGCCGCAAATATTGCCGTGATTTAGTTTTAGCTTTAGGTCAACTATAAGTCAAAATAAACGTAGTTTCTGGTTATGCCATGATAATCTGAAACTTTTCCTATGAAGATACGCCGGTGATGGTCTGAAATGTCGGCATTACATTAGTATCTTTATGAGTCTTATTGTTGTGGTACAAAGCTGGTTCATTCGGAGACGATTGTACATTTCTTTCATTCGGAGCCTATGTTGTGGGCTGATAAATCACTCCGACTGTTGCTAGTTTTTAATATATCCTGCAGTTAAAATAGCTGGCACACGTTATACTACTCTCAGTTAGGTTTACATTCTGTGGATTCTTAGTTAAAATTCTACGCTTCTGACAGTTGTTTTCATTGAAATTGAATTGGTTCTGCTGCTTTCCTTTCCTTCAACTAGTACCAATAAGGGTCTATTTAACTTAAAGTAGCAGTTTCAAAAGCGTCTCTGAGGGTGTTCAAAACGTCTTGTATAGCGTGCCATTTATCCCTTGTTGAGAAAAAGAATTCGTTAGTAATTACGAATGCACCTACACTAAACAAAAGACAAAAATATTTATCAACAATCCATTGTCGAAAGAAAAAAGAACGAGTTCATATTAGAGGAAGAGTTAGTCCATAATTGAATCGAAAAACTACTACGGCGCGTTTGAAAGCTTAAGTTTAAAGTGCATTCTCTTTGAGGAATGAAAGAATTTCTTTTAATTTGCCAGGATAAAAAACTTATTCGCTAAAATTCAATATTTCGCCTCCGTTCTAACACTGAAAACCCAATTATTTTTTCGTAGTTTGCCGCCATTGATGAAAAGGACTACAGATTAGTAGCGAAAATTTCCGGGACAAATTTATTATGCGTCAATTCGGAATCTCTTGTTCAAAGGAGTTGCTGATATGAATTTCGAAAACGAAATAAGCAAACGCACGCAAACATGTTCACGTATGTATGAAATACTAGGACATGCTTTTTTTCAAGGGTTTCGTTGACCTGAAATCATATTCAGTGATAAAAGAGCTTATCTGGCAAAATAGATTAGCTCAATGTAGTACCCACATGTTACCACGAACACAAGGCAACATCATTAATTCCCCACCCCTATGAGGTACTTCACATACAATAATTTCCAAATACTTTTTTATCTTTCTCCAGCAACATTTGACAACATAGCACGTTCAACGTCTAGATCATTCACATTTATCCTTACCTGAAAAACTCAGCGCCATCCTTATACCATTTGACAGAATTTAGCTTATGCCCACTCATATTGTAGCTGCAAGACAATGTTACACGAGCTCGGTAGTCAACCATATCGGGAACTTCGATATTTGTCACGAATAGCCCATCGACAACTTGATGATGTCCTGGAAAAAAAAAATAGAAATAAAATACAAATGAGAATGGTGAATAACTTGAAGGTGGCTAGAGGCTTTATTGATAGGGACGATAGTGTCCTGTCTGAGTTGCAAAACTATTCATGACATTGATAGTTGGCAGTTGTAGTTAGTTGGATCGTTTTGGACAAATGATTAGTAAAAGTTTCCAACAGTTTTCCTGGGAAAATTTAAAGCTCGTAAGCGAATGTGAAAAACTTTTATATACGTTCATTGATTTTATGGGGAAGCGCTCGCTCTAATGCTCTTCTGCCCTAAAATTCGGTTGAAACATTTTCCGGTCGTGAAAGGACCAACATTATTAGCCGGACAAAATAGTTTGGAGTTGTATTTTGTAAAGTCATCAAATTAATTGGTCGTTTGAGTGAAGGTGAAGCTTCTACCGATTGGAAAACTAAATGGTTTAGCTCATCAAAAAGTTAGGATTGAAATTAAAAACAAGAGAACTAATTAGAATGTCTTCGACGTTAAGGACTTGATCGTGAACTAATGGCACTTAAAGTTTCTAAGGATAAACTTGTTATCATTTTTCGAATATTGTATGCTTCATCCTATTGTGTTCGTTATGAAGGATATTAAAATTTAAATGATTTTTATGAGGAGTTGATTAATACGTCAATTAAATGGGGCCGTGATATGATTCAAAATATAACTTTTAAGTTAAGCTGCTGAGAAATAAGAAATAGAAACACTTTCAATGAAAAACGTGGGGGCGAAGACAGGCTTGGGCGACCACGACTTTTTAAACGGTTCTAAGAGGCGTACAGAATCCGCGCCTTCTTGAAAACACTAACTAACTAACCTAGTCAACAGTAGAAATAGAGATGACATTTGAAGGAAAGGATTTTCACATCGCATTGTTGCTCGCATCGAAGATTAAGTATAGTATTGTCAAGTAACGATTTCATCTCCAATAATCATGGGGAGAAGATCTTGCTTCGTCAGCCGTGTGATTATCTGGTCTTTATTTATTATGGGCCCCTTCAATTGGTCAGATTTATTACCGAAGAACTCTAAGGACTTCAATTGATGCGTTTGAACTGACAAAATTAAAAAGGGAGCATTGCTACTATCATGATCGACAATACAAAGTGACTTTGCTCAAACATAAAGTCAAACTATCAAAAGAATTTTAAAAACTTATACGGAAATGCTGGACTGGATATTCCCTGTCCATCCGATTGCATCCACCAATCTACCAGACGTTGTTCCACTTGATTTTCACTTCACTGTGACTAAAAAATTACAAAATCCTCAAAATTATGGATATTCTTTTTAAATAATTTTCGTACTGTATTAGAAATATGATAAAATGGCTAAAAAGCGAGAAAAAATACTTCGGATTATGCTACTGTGATAATTTTTTTTCAGAATAAACCATCAAAATTTGAAAAAAGAAAAAAAAATTACCTTCTCTATTTTTGTCCAACTTATGGAAATATACCATTACTTTTTCTGTAGCAATAAGCATGAAGGGACAATTTTTAACCAAATAAGTTACATTGTCGGCTCAGAAGGATTACAATATGGGGGCTGATATAAGGATGAATGATTCATAGAATGTATTCAGCTTGTTGGCATTAAATTTTCAATAGAAAAGCAGTACTAGCAGATAACCAGCACTACATGCTGAAAGCCACAATAGCACTCCTTGTTTAGGGGGGGGGGGGTGGTAGATTGAATTAGTGGTCGGTAAATGAGGACTGAGTCCTCAAAGGTCTAGTAATTTTCCCCGCGGGTTGAGAGAGGGCAATCTCCACTTCTACTCCCTATTGTTCGCTAAGGAGCAATTGACAACCACAACGATTACCGTTATATACCGTTACTTCATAGAGAGACCTTATATTCGGGCGAACCATTAAGCTAGATTTTTTCAATCGTTTCTTGGCTTTGACGTATACTTCCTTATTCCGGATGTTTATGGCACGAAGGATCATTGTTGTAGTCTACATACCCATCTGCATTTTTTATTGCAGGCTCAATTTATCCGTTCGTGCATTCGTGGTCGTGCGTTCAGTGCCATGAATGGCTACATCGTTGGCACACCCGATAAAACGTTGGAAATAGAGATGCAGCCCTTATAATTGATGTAAGAAATTGATCTTTTGGCCTAGGATAGGAAGTACTCTGTGATGATGAGCTCGGTATCCATTTTGAGTGTCAGAAAAGGGGTATTGGTCTCAAAATTAGTCTGTTAAAAATTAGCATGCATGGTACTGAGGCAACTTGTAACTTTGAAAATGTGCCTCAGAATAGCCATTTGAAAGGATTGAAGGCGTCCTTGATGACGAGTATCATAAGCAGCCTAATATGTCCACTAATTCTTCTGCAGTATGAATCGTAGATTGTTCACCTTGAAGCCGTTTAGCGATCCAATGCGATTCATTCATTCATTTTACACCTGGAATGTGGTAGAAGTTTTTGAATTTTTTTTGCGGTTAAAAATACTTTTATTAATTATAACAGGTATTTGTGTCGAGCCATTTTAAGGATTTAAGTATTTAAGTAGACCTATTGTACCACAAAGTTCGTAACGATCTCTTTTGGTCGAAAATTTATAATACGAATTAATAAAGGATAAAGGATGATGATTGTTAAAAAGTTATTTATGAATTTTTCGTTCAGCTTGTGTCCCGGGAGTCGCCCACGTTCTAATGGCCTACCGTCTCCGTTCCACGAACTTAATAACGCACCCTCTTACTTGGTGTAAAAACTGAACATAATACTCAACATGCAGTGGCGAAGGATAAAGGATTAGAGCGATGTCTTTCGGAAACCGGGTTCAAGTGGCGCTCCCAATAAACTTGAATTTGACACAATGAATTTGAATTTGACAAAACTACCTGAAAAGCTGTCTCCAGGTTCACCATAAGACTAAGCGTGATACTGAGCAAACGATCAGGGAAATGTACTTTTGACATTGAAAAAGGACATCTAGATCCAAATCATGTAAAATTTGGGTTCTAAGAGTAGAATTTTGCTTTATCAAGTATTATTCTGTGAGTTCTGATTTTTATGGAAAACTTAAACATCGGTTTTGACGAAATTTAGCGCTAAAGCTCATTTGTTTTCAATAACCAATTGTTTTATAAAACAGGATCCTGACTTTAATTAATTTTCAACTATATTACAAAGTTTATAATCACGACCTAATATCAACATTCTACGCTTTCTCCATGGTCTGCCCCACGGAAACAAGCAAATTTCTAGTTAAACCCGATTAAGTGACGGCAAAGAAAGCTTAAACTATTGTTAATTGCAATTATTCAAATTGAATACCGCAATGCAATTTGCCTTTAAGGAGCCGTTTTTCGCCAACTGACAACTAGCAAACGTTCGTAATTTTAACGACAAACAATAAAATTAAAAATTCCACTTGGGAGAGTTTAATTTTCGTCCGTGTCGCTCACATTTTTATATACCCAGAGAATGTTTTAGTTCAAACTTTTGTTACGCGAAAGTTTCCTTAAGATATTCACCACCGCCTTCAGACAACACTTTACAAGATGCCACCACGCTATTTTACTGCTCCGATCCGCTCCAGTTTCCATCTCTGCCAGCGATTTTCACCGTTCATTCGCTTTTCATTTTTTGCACTCACATTGTCCATTGTCGTTTTTTCTCCTTCTGCTTTCTTCCTTGTATTATTTCATTTTCTTTATTTTTCCATCCGGTCGTTTTTATTTCGGAGACAATGAAAGACATGAAGGAACAATTTAAGGATATTATGTTGTCTTTAAAGTGTTTCTTATTGTTTAACTTTCATCAAGACAACGATGCAAGAAGGTAAAGAGCAAGTTTTCAATGAGTGCCGTGAGAGAAAGGACACATTTATAATGCTAAGTGAGGAAGTGAATGGACAAGTTTGCTCTTCTGCAACAGGAACAGTCGAGTGAATAGTAAATTCGGAGGATGGCGAAGTATCGATGTCCTTGAGAAGTTTCAACGATACAACGTTTGCCACCAAACATAGGTTGCGCTCGTTTAATCGAAGTTCAATTGTTCAAATACTCTTCCAATAGAATCGTACGGCTTTGGGGTATTTTCCTTGAGGAGGAAGTTCAAAGTAATATTCAGTAGAAAAAGCAGTGGCTTTGCGCTGATTCGGAACTCGGAAGTCGACTTCGGTGGTATAACGAGTGGAAATTAAAATTTCAGATGTTCTTATGTCGATGAACTACACTTTCACTACAACTTTCCCGATGGCTGTTAGCGCTACAGAGTTAAACCTCTTAATTTCTAGTTATTTATTCAACGTTTTGAAGGCCAGTCCTCTCGCTCTGCTCCCTGCGGATCCTGCCAATAGTTACGGCTAAGCGTATAAAACTCATTTCATGAACGGTTTTATAGGTCAACTTGATGAGCACTCTGGAATTCCAGTAATGCTTCGTTCTATCTCTAAGTATCCATCTCGAGCCCACAACTTGAACGCACCCTTAACCGAGATACTATTTATAATGGTCGGAGGGCATCTCGAACTGAACCCCAAATTAAATATAACCCTTGCGAAATAAAACAATTCAAACTATGCTAACTTTTGGCTTTGTCTATAAGCGATGCCTTTTTGTTTTCCTGACGTGAATGCCTGAAATTGTGCCAACACGACAGGACTACTCGCACAGGGAAGGAAACCCGTCGTCGATTTGCAGATTTACACTGGGCATATCACAGAAAACTTTCGTTCGATTCAGTCAAGGCCTTACTTTCAGGATATCTAATAATAGTCCTTAATTGTCTCAACAATTTCAAGAAAAACGACCAATTTACCGAAAGGGAATTCCATTCATTCGGTAATTGTTTGAGTAAACTCGTTTTTCAGTCGCAATTGCTCCTTTCTGTCTCTGGCTCGTTGGAAAAGTACAAAACACAATAATCAGTGGAAATTATACGGTAGTCATTGTTGTTGTGATCGTGATGCTCTTCTCCTTCGCCGAAGCGACGTCAGTTTCGTCAATGTCGCGCGTCCTTTAATCCACGTCATCTCCATCAGATTTGGAAAATTTGTTGAATTTGCGTTGGTTTCATGCAAATCGCCTTCCCTATTTGAGGTTTTCATGGCGACAACTTTTATCCTGTAGCCTAATGAAAAGTTTTCCGTAAGGCCAAAAGCCAATTAGGCGCGTGATTTAAAAGTTTTGGTATCGCATTATTGTGAGAAGTGGCTACGGATAGTTTGTTTGCAAGGGTGGGAAGAAAAACGCGGGATGAATGTTATATTCAAGGGTTTCATAGCGAAGGCGTTAAACTGCTTTGTTGCTACGAATTAATTTTGATTTTTGTGATCAAGTAGCATAAAATTTCAATTTTTTGAAAACATTAATGAGGGGTTTAGTATAACATTGAATGAGAATATAAGTATCCTTTGTAGCTTCGCTTGTGATTTTTTGAGTATGATTCGTTTTCGAGAGTTTCATAATAATATAAGTTAATTTTGGAAATGAGGAAACTTTGGAAACCAAGAAATAAACATGTAAGGCATAGTGCATCTGGCAAAGAGGAGCCTTGCTTAAAAAATATTGTTAAATGGTTCCTAATTGCAGGTATCGTCTTTAGTGGGCCATGGATCCTTAAGTTATGTGTTGCTGGGAGTCTTTTTCTCAAGCCTTAAAACCCACTACAACATAGGGCCCTAAAAACGTAGCATAGGCTGCTGACTCAATATGAAAGTTTGGAATAATGTTAAAATTTCCTCATGAAATAAACTCGAAAATATAATTTCGCAATATTACACGCGAAGAAATATTATCGAAGTTGGGTTTGCTGATGCTGACTTTGACCACGAAATCCATAACATAAACACGATGATGCTGAGAAAACTTGTGGCACTCATCAGCAAATGAGAGGATAATGGGACAAACAGGCACAGTAAGTGATAATTCGGCCTCATTTTTTGTAGTTCAGAAAACAGAGAAGGTTCCTCGCTTCATGTGTCGAAGCTTTGACGTCTGAGAATAGTCACGTTTTATTTGTTCCTACAACGTTCTACGAGGAAAAGTCCATCAGTCCATCAAGTCCATCATCCATCAATTCAAAAAATCGTGATCATAATCAATTTGAATTAGATGCATCTTAAAGAACTTTAAATCACAAACACTAACAATTCGACCAAACTCCCAGTCTACCTGCACACGGCTGAAATTTTACATGTGCAATGGTATTTGTAAGCCAAATTTGTGGGAAATATGACTAGCGATAAATGTAAAGTGAGATGCGCCTTAAAATCCGGTAAAGTTTTTAATTTTTCATGCACATGGCTCAATTATACTTTAAACAAAGCCTAGAAAGCTCGCCATTGCAATGGTCCCCCACCTTCATCATTTAATTTTCAAGCTCTCTATCGTCCAAAGTTCGCTTCGCTTGTTACATGGGGCTACCCATCTCTTTGTTTATGATGCTCATCCGAAGTTCTAGCGCTTTTTTGTACTTAGGCTATATCAATGAAGACTTCTAACCAATGTTCTCGACACTATCATGTGGGAGTGTCGAACACTGACAATGTCGATACGATAAAAGTCTTGAGGATATGTCAGCACAAATTGTGAAATAGAAATCATAAATGCAGAAAGTACAACAGTAGTGTCAAAATGGGTTGGACTGCTTTGACAAACACAGGAAGCATCAAGACACAAATTTGTGAAATTAATGATGGAATTGAATGTCTTATAATAGGGAGCATTGGACAGTTATTGCGCAAAAATATATCATGGCAAGAGGACTCATCGGGGCGCAGATTGTATCAAAAACCTGTGTATGCTTGTGAAGCTAAAAAAGAAAAGGATACGAATGTTGGACTATGATGCTTAATACATAATCGGAATCTTAATTTAGGACCCAATTGATCAAGAATGCTAATAAAACAGTGAAGGTCAATCGATTACAGCATTAAAAATGACTTTTCAATATACTCGAAAACAAGAACGAGTTTAAACGAGTTCTAAACGAATCGAAAAGCATTTACCTGCTAATAAATCAGTGAATATTCCTTAAAATTAAAAGAATATCCACATAAAATCAGCGCGAAGAGAAGCAAAAAAACGTCCCTGAAATTCATCACGAACATATTTTTTCCCTAACAATATTGTTTCTGAATGCATGTAGGGGTCCTGCCTGAGGAGCAGTATTTTTATTAAGAGAGAACAAGGCGGGCAAAATAGGATCAAATAACCACATTAAGATTCCAATGGAATACGTTTGAAAATATGACATAAGAGACGAAGAATAACAAAAGACCATTTAAAAATCCAATCCTCAAGCCCGGCTAACGCTTACTAATCATAGAAAGGACATTGGCAGTATACCGACCGTCGTGCATACTCCACTCTATAGAGAAAGTTCAATAGTTTGCTCAATTTGTGACTGCTACAAGAAATTATATTAGCGGGAGGATCTCTTTTCTGAATGGTAGCACAGTTCCTGCAAAGGACACGGCACTCACACCGAAGAAAAAAACAAAAAAAGATAGTATTGTCAATCCCATTGCCATACCATTGAAATTAGAACTGCAAGCTAGGATCAGTTAAGTTAGATATCTATATTGCTGAAGCTTGTGAAAGAGTTGTATGTTGCTGGTAGCTTGCGAGTTCGGGAGTTTTTCAATGATCAATTGTTGTTATTTGCAGCTAAGGAGGAGCAGGACTTGAGCGAGTCAAATTTGGTTTGACATATGAATCGATCGTAGAACTTGACTTCTGGTATTTTATAAATTATGTTTTATACTGTTGAAAAATCCTTTAGCTAGGGGGATATATAGATGGATTATCGATGTGGATAGGTGTGGACGGAACAGTGACATCCTTATCAAATTTGCTTGCCTCAATTCAAAGTTACCCAGTCCAGAGGAAGGAAGAGCAGTAGATAATCAAGAACGGTTTCAAGCCGAGGATCGCCTTAATTCAATTAGGGTCCTTTTATCAGCTAGAAGAAACCAACTGCATCGCCCATGAAAGTTTGCTTTGTTAAAATTCAGACCAAATTGTTTGTTGAAAAGGTTTGCGTGGCCCTGGATACCAACCTGCCCTATTGTGTAGATAGATCTTAACCTTCAGAGCTGTGAGATGAGATCTCGTTTTCGATTTTCTTCAGATTCTCAGCGTTTGGGCTGCTACAATCGTCTGATAGATGGTTTTGAACCTTTTAAGTTACACCCTACCGCAATATGCGTTAGTATTTCTTTTCGTTCGTTGCTGAGTGATTGGTTGGATAAAGTGGTCGATTGGAGTGGGATTTTCCTTGTCTTTCCCAAGAAAACCTCTTGCAATCTTGGTTTTCCGGAATCGGTACACTAATATTCTCCATCCTTATGAACTTAAATCCATGTAAACGAATGTTCATTAGTCTCAATTACTCTCTTCTTTCTCGTTTTTCACGATTTCCGCTTTCTTTGAAAATAAGTGTACCCAAAGCATACAATTAAAAGTATTGAGGGCCCTGCAGTGAGATCCTCAGTATTTCGAGATTTGCGAGTAAAGTATTAGCAACCAGTTCAAATACGTTGGAATCGAATGGGAATGTTTCTCTAATCAAGGGAAAATTCTTCAATCTAAAATTTCAATTCATCATCGCATCCCATCTTTATGTATGATCAGAATTCAAAAGTTTTATGGGCTGATACTTGAAATTTCTTTAGCAAAGTTGGAAATCATGAGCAGAAAATACATCGTCAGAATGTTACAAGGACTTCATCAAATTTATGTACTTTCAACTAACTTTCAAAAAAGGAGAGAAAAGAAAGAGAGAAGAGTTTATTTGGAATTTATTCAAGAATGGAAAAGGTTGTTCTTTGGGTAAACTTTTTCCAGGAAGTTGCCAATCTCTATTAAGAAGTTTTAAAGGATTGTTTGAGAAATGAAGTATTAAAGGAAGCTCGCCGGGAATTTCTTCGAGGTAAGAGAAGACTTTCGAAATACTGCTTGAAATATGCTTGATGTCCATTAATTACAATGGTCGTGGTTTAAGTTACGTATCCTTTTGAGCTCATTAAAAATCTGGCCGTAATCATGAGTTTGGCCGCACTTCTGGGCTTTGTAGATTGCAAACTCGACCGTTCGTGAAATTTTAACGTACGTAAAAATGAGTAAACGCATCCTTTCTGTCCTTCAGCTTATTTTAATTACATTCCATCGTGAAAAGCTTATTCAACAGTGAAATTACAAGGTCTTAACACTTACATTCCCATTCATCTTCTACTTTGCTGCCATTTTCCACATGTTCAATATAACGCAAACATAATTTGCCGGACACTAGTCACTAGTGTCCAATTAAATTAGGAAAAATTTCCAGCAGCATTGTCCGACCTTATCAACTTTAAAACATGGAAAAGTAATTTATCACGAAATATAAAAGTTATATGTGTATGCTGAATCTTCGTTTGGTAACGGACGACGACTGCAACTACCAAAGGACACAACAGCATGGCGAACGTGTAAATTTGCAGTCATCTAGCATCGAAGGACACGCTTTCACATGTTTCACAGGAGAAAACTTTATTTTTCCGCACAAGAACTTGAGCTGTAGGTCAAAAAAATGGTGTGGTGGTATTTGTTGGTGAATAACCGTCATCTGAGAGCGGCAAGAGGAAAAATGAGTTTGGCTGGGGTTTGTAAAGTTTTCGCATGTTCACAAACTTTTAACCTTTTTTTGTCGTCATTTCAGAGTTCATTCGTCTACATTCCTTTTTCTTGTCTCCAAGTCGTTTTTAAAGTAGTAGCGAATAAAAAGAACGTTGAAACGAGTAAAGTTTTCCGTTTCGAGTCCATCATCACACGTTTGGGGTGAAAATATTCATGTCGAAAGATTTACGTACAAACATACTTGGAGACGCTCCAAGGCGAGTGTCTTAGAATAGCAAATGTATAGCGCCAGCATCGCATTAACTAATGGTGTCCTTCAGCGATAGTTTTCTTCGTAATCCCAAACCGCTCGTGAAGTAATTTAGTTTGCATAATGTCCAGCAAGGATATTCTGTTGTCAAGTGGAGACTCGTGAGAAAGGGACATACAAACAAAACAACTATAGAATTGCTAAGGATAATAAAAGCATTAAAATTATGTCCGGTAGCGCTTGCCAGGATTGAAAATAAAGAAGTTCGAGAAAGGGTCGTTGACTGGTTAATATTTTCACCTGAATGGGCTCGGAAAACTTCTCGAGGATTTCAGATTCAGTCAAAAATGCGTTCTTTTAAGAGTCCTATTGCATCGGGAGCATCATGCACGCCTTCAAATCATATGAATTACGAAAAATTAGATATAATAGAACCACGAAATAAGTATGCCTCCAATTCACGTCAGACTTAAGCTGGATACAATTTCTGGAAAATGCTTGGGCAGGTTCCAAGAGTGCAAACCGGCCGAGAAACATCACTTTAAACTGCCATCCTTAATCCTGAAGGCATTCAATTGTCAGTATTCTGAACGCGCGCAAGAAACCATCACCATGAATTCTTTTACACTCAACAAATTCCAAATTCATAACTTTTTTCATTCAATTTCGCTGCAAATGCTATGGGGGTTCGCCATGGAGATGTTGTGAAATTTCCTTCAATTACGCTGTACAATGTTTTAATGAAAACCTTATGAAAGTGCTTTAAGTATGAATTACTAAACGACATTGATCCTTCTGCCGACAGATGAGAAACCTTCCTCACAGCGATTTAATGCGTTTTGAATTTAAAAGAATTGGATACGCAAACCAAGTTCGCTTGGTTTGAAACTCGCTGTTTCGTTCCAAGTATTTTAAGGGCTGTAGTTGCGAACCAGGTTAATAGCAAGAAAACTGATTAAACAATATCACGGTAATCAATTCGATGTTACTAGACTTCCCAGAAGTCAGAGCAGACTCAACGTAGATTTTTTGAAAGCTATTTGATTCATTTCAAACTTTCTGCCCCAACCAAAGTCACCCTTATGCAATGTAATTCAATAAGTTAGATGATTTCCATGAATTTTAAACGTTGAGTTAAAACATCAAGATTAATTCAATTAACAAACAAAAAATTGGTAGGCAAGGACTTATTTATTCGAAGTATAGAATCTTGAGAAAAAAAGAAATGGACCTTCCTTTAGATTTGTGTATTTTAAGTTCATTTTCCTACATTTTCATACATTCCTAGAGTTTTTAATTGATAAACCGGAGCAAAGGTTTCTGCTTTATAGTTCATGGAAATATTTTCTGGTAAGGATAGATGTAATCAGAAAAAGGAAAGTAACAGTTCATTTTCTTTTAATTTGAAAGCGTTTCAAAAGTAAGACCTGCAAGTTTTTTAGATAAATTTTCATATTTTGTATATTTTTCAAATACTATTTTGGTGGTGACATGATTTTCGAACATTGTTTTCACGTTTCAAAAAACCAGACCGGTCTTCTAAGGTAACCTGACTTCTAAGAAAAAATTTAATTTAAATTAAAAAAATGATATGAGTTATTCCTTTTATGATCCATAAAGATTGATTAAGACTCACATAGAATTCATGACAATGATATATTTTTTATGCAAATTATTATAATATTTCTCAGAATTCTTCATGTTCTTAATTGATCTTGCCCGCGAAGGTATTTCGGTACGGAGTTGGCGCAATCGAAATTCGCTTGAACTTGATTTCCAGGAATAAACAATTGGCACAATGGTAAATATAAAGAATAAGACAGGCATTACCTGACAGGAGATTGTATTTGAGTAGGCGATGGCTAAATGATGGCTAGTCTGCCGAATGGGACTCATGCTTAGTAGGCGTGGCAAGTATTACTTCACCTACTATGTAGTTCGCCTGATAATATAAGGACAGCTAAGGACTGCATTGATTGTTGTTCTTGGTGCTGGTAAGCGAACCGAATTTTTTCATGATACGCACGAACATGAATAAATACTCATGAATGTTCAAAAACAGTAGTTAAAAATGTTGCTTTATTAAAAAAAAAGTTCAAAAATCACACCTTTTCGCAACACCAATTGAGCCAAGGACGTTTTTGGGTCTACCTTACATACCCTTCACTAAATGTTGACCCAAAATAAACTTTATTTGATGTTCTATCATGGTATAATCATTAACATGATGTAATCGGGCTTTTTGCCGCCAAATCGCGGCCTATAGCATAGACCTCTTTTGACGTTTTCGTACTTTCGGAATGAAAGGACAAAGTAACGAGGAGCAAATTAGGTGCACTAATGAGTTTCACTCAATATTCGATGCGCTAGACGTTTTCAAGAAAAATACTTGAGAAACAAGTAGTTATAGTCGTAGCGTTAGTTCACGTAGTCATAATACTCTTATGCAGCGTCTATTAGAAAGAGATAGAAAAAGCACAAGTTAATTTATCGTTGAGTAACATTTTTGAGCGTGTATAACTCTCATTCTTGTTGTTAGCAAAAATTAAAAGAAAATCTACCAATCCGAATAAAGTTCCTCTCAATTTTGGTTAATACCGTTACATTGTGAATTTGTTTGACATGTTAGTGCTGTTAATTAGTTACTCTATCGTTTGCTCTATCGTTTTACCGTTACCTATCGTTTGCTCGGTTCAATATGCCTCATATTTCGCTCTCTATCAATGACTTACTGCTTGACATTTTTGCGCACAAGAGGACGCCCCCTTAAAACCAGAAACATTCTTAACATAAAAATACTTTCAATAAAAATTGTTCATTGTAGATGCTATTTGCATTTGAATCTAATTGAGATATACTTAGGATATATTTAATATCTAAACGTGAAAATGTCGGAAAAACATTTGGAAATGAACCAATTGGATCGCAAATAGAAGCTGTTACTGTTTATAATAATTCACCAACGCTATTATGGTTCATACACTTCTATATACTATCTATAAATTCAAATTTACAAAGAGCATAGTTCGGTTCTTAATATTATGTTGATTGAGAGTTTGAAGGACATCAAGCCACTTCTGACACCAGTGGATTAGTTTTTGGTCTTTGGAGAAAGTCTGCGAAATGAGTAGAATTTGAATAATCAAATTTTAATTATTAGACAGCCTCCATGTAAAAGTAAGAGGCGGGTAAAATCTGTTCTCTCAATGCGAGTTTTTTTGGTTCATCAAACATTTAATTTAACCTAAAATTCCCTGTTGAAATATTTTTCGTTTCTACCTTTTGAATCAGTTTTACAAATGAAGCTTTAACGAAATTTGACAATGCTTAAGAGGAAACTCACTGCGAAAAGTAGATAAGAGTAGGTGATCCTTACCCCCAAAACTAGGAGGTTTGAGAAGATTTGCGATTTGAGTTTTCCTGGCTTACCGATGACAATGTACTTTAACTTGTAGCTAAAGGGTTTTCAATCCATATATAAGGGTAAATTTAAGGGAACAAGTCCGTTTGCCTGGAGTTGGTGCTTTTGGGATTCCAGTTTTTGGTTTCTTCTTTTATTAATGGAAGAAATTCGATGTATTCGATTGGTGTGTACTCGAATTTTCTAGGTTATTATAAATTTTTCACGTTGCAAATGACGAACAGTTGTAATAAATCGTATAAGTCGTGACATTTTTGAGTAATACCTTTGGAAAATGTATATTTAAATGCTTAACAATTCTTATCAATTCGTCAGGGAGACATTGCTATTTCAGTTTGCAGCTTTGGCCAGCTTCATTGTCATCCAAATCTGGAACTGCCGCTGTCTAACAAGCTCAAAGCAGTTCGACTACAAAGTGGGAGCCTTTTCTTTGCTTCTCCTTTTTTTCACACATTTTAAACATTGACCTACTGGTGTCAGAAGTGGCTTTGTCCCTTTAGTATTCTTGGGTGCGTCGTCTTGAGTCTTGAGTAGTGTTGAGAATAAGAAATTGCTTATCAGATAGTGACAAGTCCTCACGAAAAAAATCAGTCAAACTACTTAGAAAAGGATAAATTCTTTTTTAGTAAACACAGTTATCCCGGAAACAGGAAGGAATACATTTTTATAAAACGGTAGAGAGAAATTATGATACAACGAACTTCTTCAATAATCCACACATACAAATAAACCCACACCTTCATTTGCCATGCCAATTATCAATCCAAAGCAATTCTGTCTTTTCGTACATATGTAAAAAGTTGTTCCACGCTGTGTTTACCGTACAGCGTATCCTTGAGGAAAGAAGGTTAGACGCAGTAGTCGCAGTCCAACCGTTTTATGTGTTCCACGATAGAATAAATTTATTAGAAATATATTTTCTCGGAAAATGCCTTTTAGTTTGAAAATATATTGATAAATATTATCGCTCTTATTCAGAGAAGTTTTCAATTTTGTTGGTATGCCGCTGATTTTTAAGAAAACTGGAAAACAAGGAAGAAAGTAAATTAAACAACGATTTAATAAGAACGATTGAAGAACTATGTGTTGATATCAAAAATATTTTAGTTGTTCTCTGAATGAGGTCTGAACGTATCAAACTGTGCGAATACATTAATTATAATAAAATAATTGAAAGTTAAAGAGGAATCAAAGACAGCATTGAAAATTCATGGACGGTTCTAGCGAGACATGGATTCCTGATGTATTAACCAGCACAATGTTCTCTAAGTCATTCGCGGTAGTCCGTCACGTATTGCCCAAAACAATTATACTCGAACATAGGCAAGAATTCAAAAAAACGTTTGACATTGCGTCGGCGTCAGTGCAGGACCTTCTAAATGGAAAAAAGTATTTTGTACAGTAGACGATAAAAACTTTCTTAAAAGCGATGCGAACAATTTAATACAACTTTTTTCACATTATTCGTTTATTTATTTTATAGCCATGTTATAAATAAGGATTTGAGTTACAAAAGCAAATTAAAGAATTCAATAATTCACTTACATGGAAATGCAGTAACTAAATTGATAGAATTTATGTAGATACAAGGTAATGTGTTACTCATAGAAATAAAACAATATTTTTTTAAGTAATTTTATTATTAATGAAAGAATATGAACACAATTAAATTCAATCTAATTTAAGTAACTTTTTTAATTACGATGGGGTAGAGACTCGTAATATGGCCAACAATCCCTGGGGATCACATTTTTAATCTCTTGTAAATCTTTAAACTTCCTCGCAGTAACTGACAAAGGAGCAGAATGTAATTTTGGAAATTCAGCGTGAGCAAGGTCTATATTTTTTGGTCTTTGTGGTAACAGACGGTATTCTTCATCGAATTGCAGTTTGTAAGATATGCCCTTACTGGTGTATTTTATAGCTTTGAGTTGAACAACCACAGGATCTCCAACACTTCGACCAGGGCGTATCGATGTATGCTTTAACAGGGATTTGTATCCATAATCACGAAAGAAATCAAAAGTTGGCACGAAAACCTCATACGGATTTCGTTTTCTTGCTTCCTGAGAAATGCGGTGATAATCACTGGGTAAATAGATGTCATGATTTTTTAACGCACTTTCAATAGTACTATGGACGGAGTCGCACTCCATTTGAGTGTGTCCTTTGGTAAGGTACTTTTGAATTATTTCAACATCATATTTTTCGGCAAGACTTAATAGTGCATTGGACATTATTACATTTCGGTTCTGGGCTGTACAACCATCAGAGTATATTATAATAGGGCGATTATCACCCTTTCCCAGAAAATTGGATTCCAAGTAATGAACCAAAAAAGTAGCAAAAGTTGATGCTGAGCCGTCACTAACAGTTTCATCGAACCAGTTACATGTTGCATCACTTGTGGCAAGATTGTAGATTGTAAAATTGTGGTTACATAGCTTAGTCCGATAGTAAAGAGCATTGGCTTTCGTCATCGGAGACAATTTAACAGCTTGGACATCCATGGTTAAGACATGGCATTTACCCTCCAAAGCCCTGATTTTATCTTTACTTTTTTCGTCTCTTGCTTTATTCTTTTCAGCTTGATGAACCTCGTACTCATTTTCTGGTAAATGTCCGTTAGTATAGGCCAGACACACCTCACATTGGTCTTTACGAGGCTTGAACAAAGAAACATTCATTTCTGAAAGTACATCTTTCATTTTGTTAATGGTTAGGACATCTATGCCTTCTTTTTCACAACTAGACTCATAAACATTGTAAAGCGATTGATAAGTAGTAAACGTCTGTTCCAAGTACAATTTTTTTGTTGATTTTCGACAGTAATGGCTGGGTAATTTATTGAGAAGATTAACGAATTTTTTTAGAAACTCAAGCTTATCAGTGTTCTTGTTTTCTCTAAGGGGTCTGGAGGCCACAGCTGTTGAATGTTGTTCTATAACACCATGCTGGCTTTTTGCCGACCAATCTGCAACTGACCACTGACCCAGTCCAGTTGTGTTTAAGTACATGGTTTTACAAACAACTAATAAATTATTCCTTATTTGCAAATGGTAAGCTAAAGAATGACTACGTCTGCTATTTCCTTCAGTAGTCTTACGTTTAGCTTCACGGTTGAAGACGGTGTTAGACACGAAAACTTTTCTTTGATCCCAGTTCATTTTAGACCATAGATTTGTAAATATTTCCTGTCGATCTGCTTCGGTTATCTCATAACATTTCTTCGTCGATTTTGTGACTTTAGTGTCTTTTTTGCTGCAATTACATCTGGGTAATAATTTTCTTTCGCTTCTTTCTGTATCATTAAATGTATTTTTTTGCCCTCTTGGTTTACGAAACCCCACATATTTCTGGCCTTCCATTCTTTTCTTCTTATTAAGGACTCTTTGATTTTCTTTAGAGCGCTTTCTTTTTGTGGGTTTCTCTGTCAGCATTGTCCCACTTATACTAGGTTCATTGTCAGTGTCATTTGTAGCAACACAATTTTCATTTGCTTCTTGCGTTGGTGCCACAGAAGGGGGTATTTCGATATTGATGGGTCCTTGTTTCTCTTCTGAAGCATTTTTTTCCCTTAGTTCTATTTTTTCAAAGCTATCGTTTATATTATCTAGTAAAATTGTAGGTTCTTCGGTTACTTTTGTATTATTATTTAGTATTTCCTGACTTGTAGTTGTATGGTTTGTTAATCTTACATTGTCATTGACATTATTCAATGTAGATACATAACATTCTAAAATAATTGTTTGTTCAAATGTTGGTGATTCAACAAAAGGATTCTCTATTGCGGTTTGTTTATTTCCTTCTGGAACAGGCACTAATTCTGTTAAATTGTGAGTTGATATCTCTTCTAATGTATCAAAACTATCGCCAATCAATTCTAGTAACACAAAAGGTCCTTCATTAACGTGTACTTCAGTTAAGTTAACATTGTTATTATCATTATTTATCACAGGCAACAATTCATCAAAAGGCTGAATATCGAACAAAAATTCTTCAACAGGAGACAAAGTATTCTGCTTATTAGTTTTACAAGTAATTGACGCAATCGTATTACTCTCATTCATGGTATTTTCTTTTAATAACACCTCTCTCTGTTGGTGACAGTTTTGGTTAATTTGTGAATCACATTGAAGAGCCATCGGTAGAATCTTTTTATTTCTTTTATTTTTTGAAGTGTTCGTGACTGTGGACGTAATTTTCGTAAATCATAGGCGTTTCAAACAGTCACAATGTTATATTATGTCATCAATATAATAACTTATTAAATATATTACTTACATGTCCTTTTTTATGCTAGAACTATAATAAAAACAAAACTTCACACTCTTCTAACTTACGAATTGTTTTAAACTGCAGTTACAAGGTGCTGCACTAATATTTTTGAATTGTCATTTAGAAGGTACTAGATTGTACTGCTTTACCGGCCAAGTGTGCTTACAACCTAGTTTATTGTTTCATCATTAGATGGCGGGATACTTAATTTAATCATTTTGATGAAAAAAATGTTTTCACCAAAGCATGTAGTTAAAAGGTCCTGCACTGATGCCGACGATTGTTTCCAAAAGCATGAGAAAAATGTACGTTCTTAACAAATTGAATCGAAGGAACCTTCCCCATCCAAAAATTAATTATAACAAAATGTTCACTTACTGTCAAATGCAATCAAATAATTGAAAAATTCTTTCAAATGCCATCGATAGACGGAGACATTATAAAAAAAATACCTACAACATCAATTTCGAAAATTTTCTATTTAATTCTAAATTTTCCGGAAAAGAACATTTCCTCAAAGCAAGCGACTAATTTTATACATCAACATGATTCTTGGAAAACAGTTTCCTTTTCATCAAGCATTTCCTTGTACACATTTTCATTTCCTACTCTTCGAAAAATACAACAACAACAACAACAACAACAGGAACAACATCATGCCTTAGCCAGTTGTACAGAAATCTAAACGATGCCAGTTTCCCCAGAGATTTCCTATCACTGTAAAACTGATGGATTTGTTGAGATATTTCATCCTTGCGTATCAAACATTCTATGGATTTCGATTGATATTGTAACATAACAAAGTACTCGATAACATTCTTGTTTGACATGTAGAGTGGCTCCCTAGCTCTATGTTTTTCGTTAGCCCCTCTGTGATGCTCCCTGTCAATACGTCGCCGAGTCGTAGGTGGAATCCTTGGGAGGCCTGTCTGTAATCAGCAAACCATAGTAGTGATAGTAAAACAGATGGAACGGCCCGTACCGGCAAGTTGGTTTTTGAATTCCTTTGTATGCACGACAGGATGGCCGACAACGATGATGACTATGACGATGGACGCAGTGAAAAGTATCAGTATAACAATATTGGTGACAGGTAATTGGAAAATTGCCTTAACCGCAGAATTGTCATTTGTTGATCGATTGGAATTGGGAAAATGCCTTTGAAAAATAGCTCCCGGAGCAAGGAAAACTGAAGGGGCTTAGATGCTGAGGAAGATGATGAGTATATCCCTATACATGATACACAAAATGCCTTTTGATTTGAGTTTTCCACCGGTAGCAAGGATGTTTTGATGCCATTAACTTTTCAACATAAGTTCCAACTAGTGTAGTTTATGGCCATAACTTTGCACCCCGTCTGGAAGTCTCCTTCGATTTCATCCAATTTCGAATGCCATTTTGCTGCTGGTCATCGGGGAGAAAATATCAAAAACAGTTCTAACACCCTAATGACGTTAACATTCACTTGACCGGATATATTTATTAACCGGGCGGAAATTTTGTTCAAATGAATATGTGGGATGTGCCATCATTTTCTTCGAAGATACCTATTTGCTGCGTAGAAATGAGAATTGTTTGTCAACGGACAGAGACTTAGTTTTTTGATTTCCTTATTTTGTTTTTCAGACGGGAACATTTTCCTTAATATTGTGAAAGACTGGTAGAACATAGTAAATACCTGTTCAAGTAAATGAGGAGCTCTCAACATAATTGATTCAATATAAAGAGCAATAGATTTACATTAAAGAAAATAAGAGGCATACGATAATCACATTTAGTAATCAAAGTCACTAACATTTTGTTAAAGATGGGAAATGCAGATTATGTAAGCCCTCATCCGCAACTTCCGAAATGCACAAAGAAATTCAACTACAGAAGAAACCACTCCGCTTTCAAGCCTTAACCTCGTTAAACTAGCGTTCAAATAACTTCGGACCAGGTCTCTTAAGTCTTGCCTAGCGGTGCTTTCGGGTTCTACAGATCCCTGTTTCAGAGGGATCGATCATGGCCTTCTTTCTTCTCCGCACCAGCAACCAACTGATGACGACTTTCTTAATAAGAACAACCACTCGTTTATAGCATACAGTTTCATTTCTTCCTTGACAATGACTTCTTTCCCGCAAAATTATCTGAAAAAGACTATTATTTCAAAGATTTAAACGAGGTCTTCCCAAATTTCCTTATGTGAAGAAGTTGTGCTTCGTATCATCTGCATTATCCGGTTGAAACAGGCATTAAGAGCATGCTTGCTACCCCATTTTGTGCAGGTATAACTGACGGTTCTTGGTTCTCAGTAAGCACGCAGTATAACTGCCTCGCCTCCACCGAGCAAAGCCCATTCCTTTCTCCTTTCGTCAAGCAATCTTTCTATCTTCTTTTCCACTATACAGATAAAGCCTTCTTTAGTTTCAAGGAAGGATCAAAGGTAGTGGATCCCTAAAAACCAATATCGCCAGCTTATTGACAGTGTGATAAGCAACTGTGCGTCTCTTCCATAGTTCAAATCTCCTCCAGCCTAACCGTTGGAGCCATATAGCAGCCAGACAGCATTGGGTTCATCAGCAAGACCCTCGCTCGGTCGCGAAGGATCGTACCTGTGTTAGACATCTAGTTGTTAATACTCCAGCTACGATCTTGGGCCTTCATCGCCACACTGATTTGAAAGAAGAAACTCATCTCCGCTTCAATCAACAAAAATAATATAATAAAAGAAATTTTTTGCTGTTTGGAGGTGAACGTAAAGTCTTCTTTTAAACATAATAAATCTAATGCATGTTTACGCCCAAATTATAGACCCTTTATATGGTGTCAGCTATTAAAAACAATAAATTTCAATGCTGGATTTGTTTCAATATGTAGAGTATTTGTTTTTTGTTTTTTTTTTCAATATCTGTTTATTTTTGTGTCCTTGCGCTTACAAAATAGGAACAAAATTTCGTAAGGCATTATTCTTTTTCAAACTGAGAATGGCTGCAGGCAGATTTTTTGTCGAACAAATCCGTAATGCGTGCAAAATTGAATACAGTGGAAAACACAGGGCTTTAAATAAAAATGAAAATCTCAATAATTATACACTGTTTGAATAGTTATGAAAAACGATACGATGTCAATGATCGGCTTCACTTTGCTAACATCCCGTATTTCCGATAAAATCTCATAAATCCCATAAAAATTTTGCATAAACATAACTGAGTAATATTACTAGAGCTCTGAATTTCTTTCTTCAAGATTTAAAAGGAGTTTAAGTATATTCATAGAAAAATTAGTAATAAAAATCGCTTGAAAAAAAAAATAGTCTTGTAGCTGTCAGATATTAGAGTTTGAAGCAAATACACAGAAAAAGACCACTGTTAAAATCAGGTAAAGAACACTGCATTAGAAAAACTAAAATTTATTTCTAGATTTTTTTCTTCTAAGTTTCACTTTAATCTTCTTTTCGTTTTTTCCACTCTCCAATAACGATTCAAAAATTTTTTTGAAATCTCTTTCGTTATTTTTTCAGATGCAGACGAAATAAGCCGCAGGATACAAGGTCAGAAGGTGAGGATGATCATGGCAGTGACCCGGGGACACCTCATATATATTGCAGAAATGAGTTCAAGTCAACACTGATATAATCAATGGATTACCGAGGTGATGCAACATATTTTTGATGGCCAAAGTGGAGTATGTTTCTCACAATTTCTTTAAAAACTGAGTCAATAGTTTACAAACGCACTGGTCTGTTACTGTTCATCACTTCTCTAAAACCTTTACAAGGACTATTTTATTACCCATGGCTATCATAGATGTGGAAAGATATCTTCACGGGCAAGCATTTTACTTGGTTTGCTTTATGATAGATGTACTCATCCAAAAGTAAAATAAAATTTCTGATAGATGTTGATCTTTATTCGTATTTTTTCCTTATCCGTTGTTGTGTTCCGTCAAGAAATGTCCTGAAAATGTTTTTCACTCTATTTCGGGTTTTACCTCTTTAGAGTTATTAAGCTGCGCTTTCTCGTGGAGGAAATCTTTTACTCAGCAATGATATGAGGAAAGGTGAGTGGTTCCTTAAACCGCGACACTCTTTATTCTGTATTGCTAAGCGACCCAGACGCCTTTTTTAAGAAAAATCAGCAATACTTATTTTGACATTCAGTTCCCACTTTCTTGAATGCCAGTATCTTGTCTTCTCAATTATCTTGAGAGAGTGTTTATTCTCTCAGACCCGTTATTTCGGCGCTTGGATCTTCTTCTGTCTCTACTCTTAGTAGCATTGAGCAATACTACTGAGTTTGTATGAGTTTCTCATCG
Source organism: Stratiomys singularior (assembly GCA_954870665.1). Lineage (NCBI taxonomy): Eukaryota > Metazoa > Arthropoda > Insecta > Diptera > Stratiomyidae > Stratiomys > Stratiomys singularior. Next base: position 9,420,343 of record OX940877.1, read on the forward strand.
AAAATGTCCTGGAAATGTTGTCAAATTACTACAATTTGAGTCCACTTTTTGGGACATGATTCGTAAGTTACGCTTTAAGTTGAGCATCCTTTAAGTCTTTGATACTTTTAACTAATGTTGGGGCGCGTCATATCATGAAATATTCTTCGGAACCAGCATGGAGATTAACCAATAAATCAGTTAAACATTTTAGCTATCGTAGCGCCAGTAATGGGTATGCATCTCATAGAATTCATGTTACCACAACAGGAACCATATGGTGTTTTGAAGTTACCAAAATAATGCTGCTGGAAATAAGGATCGTCCTAGTTAAAACCTGGTCCTATTCTCTGCTTGGTGATAAAAAAGAGGCCTCGCCAAAAGTAATGTCAGGAATGGTTTAGGATGTTCTCTTAGGATGTTGAATAGTTAAGATGTTCTCACGATCAATTATGGGTGACAAGGGCATGTAGAAAGCGTAATAAAGGTTTTCTCACTAACTTACAAGTTAGGAGGGGTATGTTATTTCAACAAAATGGTCGAACTATAAAGTTGTCACAATGGAATCCAGTTGTATAAGCGTTAGAGTCACATATCTCGTTCAACAATGGGAGGAAAATACAAAAGAATTTAGTGCAGTAACATATCCTGAAGTGAGAAAATTATACATGAAACCATAGACAGGGTGGATAAGCTAATATCTCATGAAAGGATCTATATAAAGTTGCAAAATGGACGCTTCGGTCGCTTGAAATCATTGTTGCTACTACCTGGTTGGAGTACAAGTGCGACCAAGAACTTAATACAATAATCCTTGAGAAGAAGTTTTGTTTTTGATTTTTCGAATAAGCATAGCCAAAAGTTTTTTCTCGGAGAAAGCTAAAGGCAACGAGCATGGTGAACTTTGTTGATGCAAGATACCTTCAGCAAAAAAAACTTAATCCAGAATCAACACTAGACATTGAAATCCATTCCGAAAAAAATTAGTTTATTATCCATGCTATGAAGTAAATTTTGGAGCCAGTAGGTGGAAGCCACTTAGAATATAAATATAAGACGGATAGGACTTTTACGAAGTGTAAACTTTGTCATTGCCTATATTTTTCTTGTGTTCGCTAGGATATGTTGCGCTTTTGATGAGGATGCATTTCGGCGACTTTCAGCTGGCGTTTGCTCAGAAAAGACATCTATGATAGTATAATTTTGACTTGCAGTTGCAATCAAACGAATTTTATCTTTGCTTGGTTATAAGTTGTAACTGATTTGATGTAACATTCCTTTGTAAACAGTGGCTATGAAATTCAAATTAAGTTCAAAACGTAATCAAATCATATTATTATATTTGCCCTGAATTATTACAATGAGCATCGTTTTGAGACCTGATGCAAGTTCGAGTGGAGAAGCTGTCAGGGTCCATCGAAACATCAAATAAATTGTTGGTGATAAAATTATAATCAATGGACAACAATTAGTCGATAATATTGAAAAAATCATTATAAAAATAATAATTAAATAAATATTATAATAAATAATAAAATAATACAAAAATAATAACTCGAACGGTTAATATAAATAAAAAATGAATTGTTGAAAAGAATCCAAATAGAACCAAAAAATATGCTTTGCTTGAAACTAAACAAGAACTTTTAAACCTTCCTCGGTCTGCCAAGATGGGCTTATGAAGTCATTCAGACAAAGGACGTTATCTGAATAGCAATAATGCATCACAATAAATTTTTTCTTGGATTACGAGCTAGTAAAGATGGTCTAAAACTTTTCAATGTTCAATGTCAGGTATTGCAGTTGGCCTAGTTAAATTTGGTACACATTTTTTTAAATAATAAATTCTAGATACCACTCGAGAATCTCGAAATGAATAAGTATAAGGATTAATGCTTATGGACAAAATTTGCCAAGAAAATCAATCAAGACATCAAAATCAAGTCAATCATCAATTAGTCAATCAATTTGTCTTGAATCGAAATCAAAACAAATTTAACGATGATCTTTTATTGAATCGGATATTAAGTTTGATTCAGATAAAATCATGAGGATGAAACATAAGGACGACAAACACTCACAAATTTGTTTGAAAGACAAAGAAGGACAACAAACTCACAAAGAAGGATGACAAACACTCCCGTAAATATACCATAAACAAACAAACGAGGACACTGTCACGACTTTGTCATTTTTGAATACAAAAATCTTGACTCTCTTTGAATCCAAAAGTCAGGACTCAAAAAACAGAGTTCTCATATACAAACATATTAAACGCGGGAACGTACCGTATGTGACTCAACTTTTTATCAGACTACACTGAATAACATAAAATCACTTTTAGCCTTTTTACAACTGAAGCTCTTTTAGTAGCGAACAGATGTTTCGATATTTCTTGATATTTTCGACTGACTGGATTTTGCAAGGACATTTTTGGAATTGAAACTGTCATCAAGGACTTAATCGACATACACTGGAACTCTTAAACACAATAAACACTAACCTTTGTAGAACCTTGAGAATTAGAAGGATCACGGCTGATCAGTAATTTTGTAATTTAAATCTAATTATGTAATAAATCCTGAATCAATTTTTCAAATAAAAATTGGCAAGAATGCAAAAAATTAATAAAACTCCATTTTAAAGATAAGAATTACTGAAAATGAAAAATTGTAGACAAGAATGATTGAAAATGTGAGAAAAATGATAAAGTCCCCAACTCTCACGGATGGGATTGAAATAAAACAGTTCAATCGGACGATCTCCCAGTATTTTGTATTCCTAGATAATATTAATATACACAAAAAATAATATTCCTGGCGATGAAACTTTTTCTTTTTGACATGAAATAAGTTCTTATTAAGTGAATGGGATAGTAAGAAAGGGCAAAGAATAAATGGGCAAAGTTCAAGAAAAGGATCAAATTGTCGCAACGGTCACGATTTTGTTAGTTTTTTGAATTTTGTGAGTAATCAGCTGTTTTACGTTTTTTTTTTGTAACCTGGTTTCATAAAATTTTCAATTCAAACATCGACGGTAATATAGAAGCGAAAAAATCGAGCCCGTTGTGTTTGCAACAATCAAAATGCATACGTCTGCAAGGGATTTGCTGCGACTTATTAGGATTCCCGTCAAGTTTTTTATGTTTTGACGATATCCTTAGTTTTTCCTGCTTTTTATTTGTAAATAGAATGATTCAGTTATCATGCAAGCGGATTTTTTACAACGATCATTTAAGGTAGCACGAGCTCAAAAATTCGCATGGATATGGAACATTTACTCTCCACGTAACAATAGATAGAAGCTCAAATATTTCTCATAAATGGTTAAAATAAATCTCTGCACAAAAAATCAGATAACAACGAAAGGTAGAAGGTGATTTTGGATATGTAAAACAGGATAAACTGGAAAGACGTATATTTGGTGCTCAAGAATACAAAAATGCGAATCCTTTTCACAAGAAATATTTATATTATGGTTCCTGCATTGAACAATCCGAGCTGCAAATTCAAATTTAATATTTACCAGAAAAATACATCAACAAGGAGTTCCATCAAGTAAAAATTTCAACCATCCCCAGCAAAATAAGAATCAGAAAAAAATGAATTTCCAAGTCTTAAAGTCCTTTCATCATATCCAACCTCTGCAGCCTTGTGTTTGCTTTCACCCTGACCCAGGCAGCTACTTTTCTAACATTTCACTGTAATTTGCTACAAAATCATAAACACTCATTTCATATACCTTATTCAGACTCGTTGAGAATTTCTATTTGCCTCATATCGTATGTAATGTCCCCACGGCAAAATAGCAGCCTGGCAGCAGGCGGGCACGGCAAGATCCTTTCACCCTTGCTGACTGACACATTCCTTGCATTCAGTCGTCAGTCCACAACACATCCAAGTAGCACAACAAACAAAATATTTACTCAGCACTTGTACCAAATGCCTGGCGTTGTCGGGCCCCGACTCTCGTTACGTTTGCCAGTAGCTTCGATGGTAATATTTGCTCAAATCATCATGTCAATTTATATAACACACTTTAGAATTCAAAGAGCGAACGCTTCCATAACCAAGTCATGTTATTGGACACGTTCGTCCTGTTCAAAGAGATTTAATTTAAATTACAAACAACAAGAAAGACGTACCCATTGCCCAAATAAACAGCAGCAACAGCAACGGCCAGTAATCCATACTTGGTGCTGGTAACAACATGCAGGCGGAGAGATCGGCAGGATATAATGGGAGCAGTGAATGAGTGATGGGCACTGATTTGAATCCTGTGCACGAAGATATTACATTGGAAAGATTCTTCGCGGCTACATTACCACATTCACATTGCAAAGGGATGACACAGTTTAAATGAGCGATAGAAACCGAATAGGATGCGATGGCTCCTTTCCAAACAGTGTAACTCACGAATAGAGTCCCTGCAGGCTACAGGACGTGGAGAGAAGTTCACTACGCCATAGAAAGCATTAATCAGGACATTTCATTCACTAGACGCATTAAATCTTTTCAAGTAATCTCGCATTTATCTACTATTCGAAATAAAAGCTCAAGGGTGTGGCGCGATAATTTGCATTTTTCGTTAACATGCGTTTTTTGTAGGTCGTAAAGTTACGACACCGTCATACATGATAGCACCAATCTTCAGGTAACCTATACCTGCATGCATCAACCTCCACGGAACAGTAACCGATAGAAAGCTTCGGTGCAAGGATTTCTTCGAATTACGCCACTCACATTATTTCAAATGCCGGAGAAAAACCAACGCTTAATGGTCTAGATCGGATGGTGGCGATAAGGAACCGGGACCACTGTAATTCCGGAAATCGTTATCAAATCCACGAAATAACGTCCGAAATCGTCTCGCCGATTGGCAGGCTGGCGGTCGTCAGATGGAATTTTGACAAAGAACTGAAATCTGCGTGAAAGGCAGCATCCCTTGATGCTTGCAATTTTTCTCGTGCTGCTTCTTCGTCTCTTTTAACTACGTGGAGCACTTTCTCCTTTCGGTCGTCCTGTGAGCGCTATTTGAAAAGTCCAAACATCTATGTCAGCGCAGGTTTTCGGAGTCAATTCGGAGCCAAAAGGAGTCACTCAGTTGGGGAAGTTGAAACATTTTATGTATATATATTGACAACTATTGCGACAATTCGCTGTAATGAGATTTCGGTTATTGTTTGGATCTGATGCTTTTTGGAAATTGACAAGAAAGCGTTTACCTTGTGATTTTATATAATAAATTGCATCCTTATAAGGATTTTCGGTTGAATGTTGTGTATTTTTCGAGAGGAAAAGTTATTGCTCCAGTCGCAGAATTCGAATGAATCGCAAATTGATCTATGGCTCAATGCTTTATTTTCAGTTAAGATTGGTCGAATTTATTTTCCAAGAGTAAATGTCCATAATTATTCCTGGAATATAAATCTAATCTTTTTTGAATTGCAAAAGCAATGAAAAAACTCCCGGAAACCCTTCATTACTAAAAGTTAATTACTAAAATGTTATAATAATTTTTTTGTTTTTTAATTTTGATTCAAAATTTTAATTAATATTGTATAAAAGATTTTATCGTTGAGTTGAATTTAAATTGAATATTAATTTAAATAATTATCGATAACTACCCTTAAGTATATTTTTAGAAATATACAAGAACTACCGCATGTCATTCGGGTAGATTTAAAATTTGCGCAAAAATTGGTGAGTTTCAATAGATAATCTCTTGTAGATTTGACAAGGACATGCCATACTTTTCTATTGATGTGTTTTGTTTCATGTAAATTGATTTTCAGATAGAAATTAACTAGCTAAATAGGAAAAAACTTAAGAGTCTAAGTTTAATGATATAAAAAGTCACAAAAAAAATAAATTAAAAAATGTCAAAATTTTTGACAAGCGTATTTGAATGATACGAAAAGTCAAAAAAAAATTTAGAACTGTCGAAATTTTTGACAAGCGTATATTCGTGGATAGTATGGAATATTATGGCTCTATTGAGTACTGTCTTTACTCTTCCATGAAAGAAAATCAAGATGAATTTTATAAAAGATTATCTGTCAAGGATTTCATGGCAAAAGGATGCGACAAATGTTTTGAATGAACTAAATGATGAGTTGATTCGTCCAGAGAGCAGCTTTTGAAAAATGTTTGTTTCATTCTTTAGTTTGTTATATAATTAAACAATTATCTTCTTCTTATACGTAGCAATTCATCCCCTCTCGGCGCTTTGCTTCCCGCTGCAATTGTCTAGTCCATTGACCGCGTCGTCCAATTTCGGATTCCGTGCAGCGATGAACTGTCTCCATCAACAAAGTCAGACCCGCGTTTTCTCGGTTTCCCACTGGTCTGCGCCCTTCAGTGCTCATTTTACAACTTCATGAAATTGATACTGGAAAACAAAATACAATAAATGATGATTGTTTTCGACGAAAAAGAATTGACACCACTGACTTGCGATTACTCAAGAATTTTTGTGTTATTTTGACATGAATCGATTATCTTAACTATCCCAGTGAACGAGATTTATGCTGGTATCCACTTCTCTTTCAGTGTCCTTATATATAATAACCTTAACGCATACGATCAACAGAACGAGAAAGCCAATTAATTTCACCAAATCCTAACGTAATGTAGTCCAAGAGGAGCACACATTTCAGGACTCGAATTCGTCATTTTTGGTCTTAGAGCTTGGGTTGTTGGTCTGTAATATTGAAGGCTACTACTTGTAAGCGTTACAATTTTGCTGAGTTACCAATCAAACGTAATTCGATCAATTGCGCCCTAGATGTAATGGTATTTGGAAACAAAACTGATTGGGCAGTGGAAATAAAGGTTCGCGGAAGTTTGCATTGAAACTCTCATTAACCTGGGGTCTATTAATCACATATACAATGACATTCGAAAAGTTTTCCTGAGACTAAAGTTCTGAAAGCCAGTTATCGCGTTCTCTTCTCTCGCGCTTATCGTTTAATTTTTACATTCTCCATCTTGTATGAGTTCAGCTCGTTAGTTACAAGGAGTATCGGTTTCTCTTTCTACATGATGCTCGTCGTGGGTGTGAGTGCTTTCCGGTGGTCATGTTTCGATTCAGGTTTGAAAAGTGATTGACGATATGTGCATGATAAGAGAGTAATTATTCTCGTCATGCTCATGGGAAATTATGGTCAAATAACACCTGTAACATACACCAATGTGCAAACCGTAAATATATGCCGGTGCAAGGTGCATGTCGCATGCAGCTATCTTGAATTTTTCGCGGCCCAATAACAAAAATTCTGATTGATTTATCTCATCATTCAGGCGAAAATTTCTCTATTGCTTACGAGTATAACAAGTTTGTAACCGTTTTTGGCTCGAGGACTCAGGATTGCTCTTATGCAGAGTCAGGAGCAGTACATTTGCTAGGTTCAGATTCTCTGGACTGAAGAAAATCATCAATAAACCAAAGCTCAGTAGAATCCCTCGCTCTATATCCAGAAGGACAGTGTACTATTGCTTATCTCTTAAACTTTTCAAGTTAGCCTTTGATCGTACTGAGCGCGAAGTCCTCATCGGTCTTCTTTTCTTCAGTGTTCCTCGTATTTAATGAACTCCACCCCAGAGAAAACCCATGTTATGAGTGCGATGATACTTTTGTCTTGAGTAAAAGGACAAAAAAAAGGACGAAAACGACTTTAAGTCCCAACGGCCAAGCCGTTACGCTACATAAATGTGTAGTACATGAAAACCTATTGCTGTACAGTACATAGATTCATGTTTGCAGCATTGAAGAGCAAATGGCACAAACTAGATAAAAGGATTAAACTAATATAGTGCTCTTCTCTCTTTCTCTCCCTCTTTTATCGATCGAGTACTGCCCAAGAAATCGAGTATCGATCAAGTACTGCCACTGTGAAAAATTTAAAAAAAATTTAAAAAAAACTATCCTTGAATCGGATGACATGAGAATCATGTGTTTTTCATCGTATTTCCTCCTTGGAAGTCTACACAGGCAAGCTGCGGGTCAATAAAATGGGATGGCAGAAGCTTATTTTTAACCTATTGAAACCTTATTTAAAGAGGAAGCGTCATGATTCATAGAACCAGGTTTAGAGTAGAAAACCGTTTCGAAGTTCTCCCAAAATAAATTAATAAATGAGGACGTAGCCAGGCCCTGGAGTAGAGCAGAAACAGGATATCGCACTATGTCCTTTTTTAATAGAAAAGTCTAAATGACGAAAGGCTTGTCATATCAATCCGAAAAAATTGAGAGTTTCCAAAAATATTCGCACCGAAGTCACTGGCATTGAATGAACAGGATGCGCCAGCAAGTTGTTTAGACCACGTTTTGCTAAGACCACGTTTTGAGGCCCAGCTTATCCTGTAATTCCAGCCGAGTTTTCCAGGAGTTTGCCGCACTTTTCTTTTATCAATGCTAAGGATAATTTTACTCTCATTGCATTTTGACTGGCTCAATCAGATTTTGCAACTGTGCTCCCTCTTTACTTTCCCTTACTCTTATGTGTTAATTGAACAAAGTAGGTTTCACCACTTTGCCCTTAGCTGTTACATCTTTTGAATAACGGCCTGTAGTCATGCATTAACAACGAGGCTGCAAAATTTTAGGCAAATGTCTATGACGCTCACGTGCAATCCAAAAATATGAGTACTGTGCCATATTTGCACTAGTTTTTATTGGAAAATTTCCTACTGGAAAACCGTAGCACGGCTATCTGGTTTGTATTTTCCTTAAGTTGTGGGTAGTCATAGACGAATATTTCAGGTTTATTGCCCGTGTCTATTATAAACACTTCAGTGTACGACGGATGCGGTACAAATCAATTCCTGTGGAGAAATCCTGATCGATAATGATAGATTTGGTGAAAGCAGCCTTGAAACCGAGGTTACAGAACGAGACGAGATATTCCAGACGAGCATCCTTTGATATTTTAAAAATGTGGGCGTAAATGGGAACGCCGTCTAGTCTACAATGCGTCTGAAAAGTAGGTGGTCTTCAAATTGATTTCGAGTTTAACATATACCTACAACTAAGGCATTTCAACCTTTAAATAATATGGAATGGAGGATGCAGGGTATCAAGGATAGTCAATAGTTTTGATACTTAGTTGAGGAGAACAGACTTAGTAGTACTTACAGAAAAACAGATAATACTTGTCTTGGAATTCGATTTTTCAAGCATTCTTATCTCCATGAACTTTTCGTCAACAATTTGTTTTCCTCTTATCCTTTAACAGGATCTTCCACACTGTGCCGATAAATACTGGCGAACGGTTGTGTTGATTAAAAATTTATGTCTTTTTTATGGTCTAACAACACATTTATGGCTAGCGTATCAAATCATCTTCAAACTATTGCTTTCCGCCCGCTCCATACAGCAGAATATGTAGCAACCTGCCTAAGGACTAATTTATTAGGCGAACTCTGCAGAGCAACCTGGTAAATGTTCTTTAGGTTGTGCTCACGCCGACATGAAATAACCGCCAACCAGCCGAATACGAGTAAAAACGATTCTCACCATGTTGCTTTGACGAATTGGCCAGGAAGTGGCAACGCACTGAAGCAAAGCAAGCAAGGAAAATTCAGATGAAAAGGAAACGTAGGCTCGGTACCCACTATGACGTTACAACCGCATATATGAATGCTGCAGATGGCTGGTTGTTTGAAAATGTATGGACTGTTTGCGAACTCGTTTTTCCACTCTGCCTTATCGTCAAGGATATTTACTTCTTTTTTCTGCTGAAAGCAAAGCGTTTTCTCATTTATTTTACGACCATGTGTCTGTAATGCTATTTTGTTTCATAGGCGTTTATTTTTTCGTGGCCCAGTAGGCTTAGCTTATTGGTTATGTTGAGTGAGCGGAACAGCAGGATCAAAGGCGTATTGCCTTGCAACAGCCGAGAATAGATTAAGCAGCCAACATTTGTCTTAAAGTGGGCTTTGCACAAGCGTTATCCATTTCAAGCGTTGGAGGTTAATTAAATTCATTTTGTTTTGATGGCTTTCACTTTTATCCGAATTAATTGCCTAGAGCGCGGAACTAGCTTCGAATTGAGTGAAAATTAAATGATATTTTATAAAGCTGCAATAAAATATTTTATTAGCTGGCTGGTTTGTGAATCCTGCAGGTCTTACTACAACATGAAACGTTCACGCACGCTCAGAAAGGGTATCCTCCAGAGAATACGTATAAATTAAATTCTTTTCCCCTAAAATTTTCATAATCGAAAATCGGATTATCCCCGACCAAATAAAAATGAATTGAAACTACGAATAAACTCTGTCACTAGCACCAATTTTACGCTGAGTACATTTGATTCGAAAAAGGGTTCAGACTATTCCCAGAAGAATTTGTTTTCATATGGAAAAGGTTTTCGATTTCAATCTTTTCTATTCTGCGGAAATAAACCTCTGAAAAGGATACAATTACTTTGTTAAGGATATCCTCTAGGAAATTTTTTTATGACTGAGAAAGATTGAGAGCGAACAACTTGGATTTGTTGAAGGACTTCAGATAGTTTGAAATGCCGTACGAAGGCATTTCATCGGGACACGTTACAAAAGAGGTTTTAACTTGCTGAAGCTTTTATCTTTTGCCACGTGATAATGCAAGCTGATTAGAGTTTCTACGAAGTCGGAGCAGATTAGGCAGTATCCTTACTCTGAATAGAAGTCGCCCTGAAATCGACTTTACTGAGTTACTGCGACTGCAAATTCAATTTTGTCTTTCCAACTGACATAGTTTTCCTATTTCGAATTAAGCAGATACTGCTGAATATTCATACAATAAAATTCCTATTTATCATCTCATAATTCCTTGCCGTTTTAGACTAGGATTCTCCTTAAACTACTATTCATGCTTTCCGATCCGAATGACTTGCTTGCAATATATTCGCCTTGTCCTATTCCTCGTGGGTCCATTTCAATGAAGTTCCAGTGGTAGAATTTCATGGGGAAAGGGTTCAGTAGTAAAAGAGTTGAAGTCCTCGGATTTGATTATGGAATGGTGTGGACCGTTCCCAACGTCTGGATTGTCAGGATGATTTGTTTTGATGAAACCAAAAGATAAGGTGAATCATCTACACAGTTTGGCACAAGTTTCGCTTGCAATTGCTTAAAATGTATTTACGAATGGATGCAATGCAACTTTTATAGTGCCAGAATTTTGTTCAGCATCCAATACGTGCACACAATGCTTACATGTATGTGGAGACCAATGCAAAAAGGATGAAGAGTATGCTTGCAGTCAGTTTTATGAACTATGACCGGATTTTTGAGTCAATAGAATAGATGCGAGAGGTTAAGCTACTAATGGATGCAAGTTGTTGACGACTTTATCTTGATGTGACACTGATTGATCTGACTTGCCAAGAAGGTTATGCGTGGAATTTAATTTTCGAGTAATCGCTGTTGACTGATGAATTTCGTTAGATTTATTCTCAATTTATTTGTGTTTGATGGCATTCCAAGTCAAATTCAGTAGTCGAATGGTTTTGAAATATTTGTATCTTCAAACTGAATTTGAACTTGCTTGAATAGATTTTGAAATTATTACCGATGAATCAACCGCAGGATCTCCGCGCATTAAATAAACGTCTCAAAAAATACAATTTCTTTTCAAAACAGAAATGAAATGCAACTGATTAACACGCTTACATTATGTTGAAAACAACTACATACACCCTGCTATCTTAAAACGAGTTATGCCGTACTTTTTCCAAAAAAGTCCTGCATTCGAAATGCAAAGAACTCGGGAATAGGCATCGCTAATGCTGGATGTTGGAATCCTCTGCGAGTCTAGTATATTACAAAGCTCCACGGTGGTTCTGAATTCTTTGAGAGAGTGCATTGAGGCAGGTTGATTCCGAAGGCAAAGATTCTTACGCAAAGAATTTCGATTCCACATGTAGCTCTCTGAACTTCCCCCATTATGAACAAGGCTCTATTACCAATCTTGGCCGTTAGGATGTCTTGCCTTCAACTTTCTTAATATTTTGATTGGATTCTCCAATTTTGGAATCCAATTTGGTTCGTGATGTCCTCATCGATTGAATCGACTCAGCGATTTTGAGGATTTTGAACTGGCCTTCATCCTCTCGCTAAATACCTCTGAAAACCTCTGAATTTCTTTGATATATTCTTTTATTTGAAGTTTCCACGATACAAAGTATTACCTTATATATGATATGATATGTTGCATTCAAAATACAGTGAATGATTTCCGAAAGAATCAAACATACCACCATTAGGCTTAAAAAGGACGAAATCTTGCCGCTTCTTTGATAATACAATCCATGACAACTGTGTATGCGAAGTCCCAATCCAATCGCTGTCTTAGCTTATGTTTGCTGGCCTATTGACTGAATCGTATGAAATGCGTTAGTGATCCTTGATAAAAATCCAATAAAAACGTGTGGTTCGAAAGTATTGCCGCCTGGATTTGAAAGGATTTGCAAAGTCGAACAAGTTTACAGGATGTTTCATTGAGGTTTGAACTTGCAAAATAATCGAAAAAAATCATAAAATGGTATGTGCCATGAACGCGCTATGACAGCGCACTTGCGTATACCGATAGTCAAACCGGTCGGTATACAATGTCAAAAATAGTCAGCATAAGGTCAGTATACGAAGATCGGTTGACGTTTGAAATGTTACTTCCCCCAGCATATTCGCCGAATTCATAATTTTTTCACGTTTCAACTTACAGGATGAAGGTTAAACTATCGCAACCAACGTCATCGTCATCGATTTTGATTGGTTTTGGTTTGGTGGTTGTTTTTTTCGGAGAAACTTGACAGACTAGACTTTAAGGAAGACTTAGCTGCCTTAGAGCACTGATTCGAAGATATCATGGTGGAGATCATGCAGACAAAGAAGATAGAAAAAGAAGATGATGAAGTTATTTTGCTTTATAATACTAGAGACATTTCAGTCCATCTTCGTTTCCGTGGATCCATCTCTTTTGAGTTGAAGCTACCCGTACCAAGTGTTTGCATATATGTGCTTTGTTTGTTTTTTTATTTCGGAGGCAACCCAAATTTGGGCAAGTTACCCAACAGCTTACATCCTATTTTGACTAAATCAAATGCGGTTGTCCTATCTATATCGTGAACATAAAAAAAGAAAATAGTGTTGGTTTCTAGACATACTCGACATTTCTAGTATATATTTCGGGAGCAAGTTGATCCTTTCCTCAGTCTTAATTGTCAAAAAATAAAAAAAATTAATTCTTTGTTTTTAACATATTTTTCGATAATATTGTTGTAAATTATTAAAACGGAAGAATTTTAATTCTTCCGTTTCTTCTTCTTTTGAATATCTTCAAAGGAAGATATTCAAAAGAAACAATTCTCACGAATTTGTTATTTTAAAGCCGATATTCATCATGCATTCATCGTTCAATTTAATTTATAAAATCTGAATTGTGATCCCAATTCTATACCCTTAATCCGCTGATATTTTTTGTGGATAGGATGAAGCATCAAATTCTCGCCCAGAAAGAATTTCATGCGAATTAGTTGATATTTAACAATATCTGAATGCGGACCTCGAATATATCCCGAAGGAATTCTAATCTTCTATTCGATGGGAAGGGTAATCAAGCTGACATTTTTATAACAATGAATGAGCACACAGACTTAAGATAACTTTAGAAAAGAGAGTACCATTTAAGCTTGTTCTCTGAGTGATTGAAATTAATTATTTGAGAGAGTTATGTAGACTTTCCTGGCTCTGTTTCCATGTGCTCTATTGTTGCCTAGAGATCGACTAATCTTGCGGTTATATCTGTCATTCCAAGCCCAATCTATCTCTTTCGAGAACATTTCATGCAGTTCCACATTTGCTGTTGCCATTGGACCTTAAAATTTGATGTGTGCCTATTTTAGTTTGAATTGAGATGACTGCATCCCTTACTATTCCCTCGGCTTTTTTATTTAATTTCATGCCTTTCCAACAAGTTGGAAATCAGCACATATAGTGCCAAATTGCTGTTAAGTTTTGACGTTTTATAGTTGCCTCTGTCTTGGCAGCACTGATTACTTTCTTATTACAATACTTTCAACTCAAAACGTGAGGGATAAAGTAATTACAAAATATCGATCACACTCCCAAGCGGCTTTACTTTACGGTCAACTAATTGCAGCGACTATAGCGCAACTACTAGTAATCGCTAATGCTCTCGAGAGGCATGAAGAAAAAAGAGATATTGGTACCCAATATAACAAATAAAAGTAAGCTCCAGCAAAAACAGAGAGCGTGAAAGTTAGATGACGTAGGTGTTTGAATTGCGTTGTTTGAAATGAAAGTTAAGTATTTTATACACGCATCGTTCGGTTTCATGTGCGAAACGTCAAATTGGCGAGGGAATGCGTGTGGCTCTTGTGATAATAAGCGCATTTATTTTGTCAGAGATGGTCCCAATCTCAGTTGAAACGAAATAGGATGCTCAAGAAAGTTTTTTCATTCTTGAACTTATCAAGAAGTGCAGAAAACTTTTGATGGTTGTATTTTCACGATTGGGACTTTATAGGTGCAAACATATGTGGTTCTAATTTGAGGGTAGTATTATAAGTCCCTGGTGGATTTTGATAGGATACCCGCAAGCGTAGCCTTTACGAAGATTATTTAGCGACATACGTTGCGCACTCCAAACCGGCGAACTTTTGTATTTTGTTTGAAAAAGTACTCATCTGTGTTGCAAGTTTCGAAATTGAAGCTCAGACAGTGTTTATTTGTCTCGTGACTGTTGAAGCATGGTCACTTGTTATAAAGGAATGCAAGGGAATGCTTTGGCGAACTTCCTTTTGCCTGTTCCCACTTTATTAAAGAGGTGTAAACAACACGCAAAATCGCGCTTGCTGTTAGATCTGGCTCTCCACCGAATTGTATCATTTGCTTGCTTTCTTTCAAAAATCAGTATATGAAAATATTTTCGTTTTGGTCTAGTCTAGTTTAGGTCTAAGTAGTATAGTCTAGTTTGGGTTCAGAACTTTTTATCAGGCTGGGATATTCGATCTGTTGTCTGGTTCGTTGGGGTTTGAGACATAAGAAGGATTCCTATTTCATTAACACTTGGCATGACCTCGTGACAGCTGGTTCTATGGGATTCTCATGTTGAAAAGGCTTATATTTGGTTTCCGATAGATGGATTGCAACTTTATTTGCGTGGTTTTTTCCTAACTAAGCAACGATTCGGTTATGTTAATTTTAGTAGCTTAACTTGTTACAATACGACTCATTTTTCTGAAACAGGTTGGCATGGTTTTCGTCGTCTAGAGGAGCCAGTTGACAGTCGAGAATTGCTACACAGATGTTATCGAACTGATAGTAAGAACTGATTAACTTTATCTAAACCTGGATAGCCGACAATAACGAACCTTTCGGGTTTCTAAGAAATATTGTAAATGGGATTTTTTTGAGTTTTGGATTCTTTTTTGGATTTGGCTATAGAGTTGTAACGTTTCCGTCATTTTTTCGTTTTCATCAGCTAGTGCAAGGACAATCGACACTCGGACAATTTGAAGAAATCAGTTATTAATGCTCCACAAATACGTTACGATAGATCAGAGGCAAATGTTATTATTCTCTTGATGCTGATTTTTTTAAACCCCAAAGGAGAGATATTCTGTAATTACTCTCTGAATAGTATATAAAAGAGAGTTTGCAAAATGATCTCCTTTAGCTGGTCAAATGAAAAATATATTTATTATTATGTCCCACAGGAGCTCAAGTCATGAAATGATTCTTCATACCTTTACTTTTAACTTAATTGTGCATATAAACTAACTGAATATTAGCGCATTTAACAGTAGCAATGCTTTATTATATTACCTGTGTTATACCCATGGCCATTTGCAGATTCGTTCGACCCTTCACAATTAATTATCATTTTCGTAATTATTTCACAGATTAGCGTTGACTGTAATGACACCCTAATAAATTTAAATCAAAGTAGCACTATAAAACACACATTCACGCAACTCTCACATATGTGTATGCGTGCATTTGTGCGGGGATATTTTACTTTTCATTAGCAGAATGAACACCTACCGAAAACGCGACAATGGACTGATGGTAATGCCATTCGAATTGATTCGATTTAATTAGCTCTAGCTCTGCAATCAGTTACACTTTAATAGGGAATGCATAAAGGATATGGCAACGACTTATAGCCAGGCGTATTTGTCATGCAACCAATAGGTGTGTAATATATTGTTCGACGAAATTAATTGTACTTGGGTATTAATTTGAAATTATTGAGCGCATTACAGGAATGCCAAGTGAAGTGTACTCCCGAATTTCATTGAATTTATCAACGTTTCATGGTGGAATGTAAAGTTGCGAAGTGATTTACGAGGTGAAAGGGACGTGAAATGTTGCAGTACGCGTGATTGTGCATTTTTAAATGCAGCGTTTTAAATCTTAATGAAAGGTTTCAATCCATACGGTTTCCAACAATTCATTTATCAGAGATATGTGCAAAGGATTAATGAAGAATAATTTAATAATACGAAATTACTCTCCGTGACGATCCGAGCCCCAGGCTGGCGAAAGTACTCAGCGAAATGATAAAAGTTGGAGGGAAGTAGTCCGGAATGCGCATTGAGAGATGATCTCTTTACGGTTGACTATTTTCATAGTTCCAGCGGTTATATGAAGCTATTTCTGTGAATCCGAAGACGTCGCTCTTTCAAAGCTTTCACTAATTTCGGAAACTTTTTATTGTATGGCATCGAAAGTTGAACCCTTTCATGCTTACGGCGAGTGAGCGCCAAAGAACATGTCCTCAATCACAAAAAGCCTGAAAACGAGAAAGTAACATATTTTACCAGAACATGAAAAAAAAGAAAGGGAACAAGATAAAACGCAAAAGGATTTCCGCAAGGTCCTATTTCATTGCTCTCCTGACACACGGACTCGCAAACTTTACAGCCAATATATCTTGTACGTGGCGATTTATGTTTGGGCCCCGATATACGAAATTGTTCGTGACGTGACTTCTTGATAATAAGTTTATTATTTACTTTCTCTCTAACATCTCTCCTAACGCTGAATGATGATGTTTGGCGGGCAGAGCACGGCGTTGCCTTAAACATTATCCTATTTCGTCGGTCCCTCGCCTGCACGCTTCGTTGACTGTCAGCTAGCTGGCTCGAAAAATCATCGAACTTTTTTAATTTCGCTCAACGGACTTGTCTTATTTGCTCGGGACTCGCCATGTTACGAATTGATACCATACGAAAATTGCTGGAAATTTTCTCGGGATTTGCTAGCAACGAAAAACAAACCGTCGCTCTGTTTCCCATATCGCAAAACGATCTCACATTCCTTAAGATGTCAGCACCAATAAAGTGCCAGGATACTTTTCCCGACATGTATACGTCTTCTTAGTTAATTTCATCGAGAAATGTACACATACACATGCAGAGGTGAAATCACATTCGTACACACGTTATCGTATATCAGCGACGAGCGGTGTACTCGAACCCTAATGCTGCATGGCTTATCTATTTCATCTCATTAAATATGAAGAAAGAGATACTGGGGAAAATTGATGATGGTGGGAATTTCCCTGGCATGCTTTCGTGCTGGAATAGAGTTTTCCCGGTATAAAGAATCATAAGGACCATGAGCTTGATAGAGGATCCACAGTTTGCAACCGGGAATTTATGTAGCAACATTGTCTTGCTTTCGCATTGCCATGTCCTTCTCTTTATTTGAGGTGAAATAATCGCCGCTCATTTCGAACACGATGCACTTTGAGCTGCAACACTAGAAAAGTATCCCGCGTAGTGCTGCTCATCTAACGTTTCCATCTTCAGCTCAAGAAAATAAATTTGAAGCATAATAAAAAAGGAATAAACATACAACCCTAACTCTGTACGTTTGCAATAGCTTACACTCATAGCATCTGATCCCGACATCCACGAATGGGTCCACAGCCATCCCAGGACAATCAATTCCAGTTGAAAGCCTCGTTTCATAGATAATTAGAAGCTGGTATTGTTAATGAACATAGTTCTAACATTCACCCCCCATAAAAGCTATCCTGATATGATTTTCCCACAAGCAGTTTACTCATACACGTAATCTTGCCATAATACCATTTATGTTTTGCCTTCTGGCCATCAAATTAATGTCTACACATTACCTCAACTTAATCCTTTAATACTTTAACCGGCCCGCATACTTCCATGTTGTAACGGTCTCATAAAATTTCAATTTCAACTTGATTTAATTTGGTGACAATTTCGTTAGAGATATTTACAACATGCGACATCCTTCCGCCAAACTCGTCGGCTTTGGTCGTAGAACTTCGCCTAGTCGAACTTTCTTCCTGATTTTTTGTTTGGTTTTGTCTTTTTTGCTGGAATGCGGTTTGCTTAGTCATTATGCCAGCCTATAAACAGATATAAAGTTAAGTCAATAATAAAATTACTTTTGTGGAAGGACGAAAAGTGCCATTAAGAAAGATTTCATTATTTCAGGAATAATAAACGGTTTAGCGAGAATTAAAGTTGGATGAATTGCTCATTAAAATGGATTCATCGGGGTTTTGATTTCGCCTTGATGCGATGCTAATGGATGGAGTGATTTTAGAAGGGTTTATGTCCTTGCGGGAAATAACGACGTGCAAAGTTTGTAAGTAACGAATAAGACTTGAAGTTATTTGAGGTATTAAATTTCTAGAAGTTCTTTGATTGATTTTCAAAGAAGTTTGGGTGGAGGGGGTAGAATTTTCCTATTTCAAGTAGGAAGGAGCAAGAAATAATGAAGGTTGATCGTTAATCGAAATCGTTACAATAATATAGATAAATACCGCAGGAAAAAGACGAGAGCTTAACATTGGACAGTTGAAAAGTAATGTATTCGAATTGGGTTGTGCTGTCTACATTTAGATTCTCCATATCCTTGGAATCCTCGATATCCCTCGATATCAACTGGAATTGATTGTTCTGAGGTGGCTGTGGACCAGTAGTTGAATTCGCTGATATTTTCAATAATTTTTAGGGACCATATCCATAGAGCATTCTCGCTATCAGTTTCTATGCTCAACTGTATGTTTCTTAAGTGTCCTTGCTTACCAGTGAGAGCGCATTGTCAGTGTACCTGATCCCGAATTTGGACAAGAAATCTTTTTCTATTTTCATTTCGATGGTTATCGTAAATAATTTACCGATTAGTACTGGTCGTGGGTAGCCCATGAGTGCCTCACTTGTTCCTTTGAAGAAACCTCCTCAGAACGAGGAAAAGTTCTTAGTCAAATTCAGATACGTGAGCTTCATCAAGTGACACATGTCAATTTTCTGTTCCCAGTCATTTGAATTTTGTTTTGCTGCCAAAATGAAGTGTTACCATAGAGCCAGAGCTCCTCAAATCGTTTGGGAAAAGAACCGTCACGTCAAATTTTTGGAGGACCTGAATTCGCATTTATTACTGGCATATTTTGTATATATGTTTGATTTCTTGGTTGATCTTCATGTGTTTGATAACATTAAAAAAAGATTACGAATGAGGAGACCGTCAGAAGAAACACAAATCGATCAATTTTTCAAATTTTGAATGCATGAATAAATAAGAATAAATTTTGAACGTTTTGTGCAGCATCTGTTGGCGTACCCTCGGACAAGAGTGACGAAAATAGAGTGAGTCTAGAGTGTCTCGGACCACAATGACAGTTGGGCCATTGCCGATGAAACTTCTCTGAACATGTTCAAATATATACTAATTGAACTAAGGAGTTTTGCTATTTCCAAATGTTTACAGAATTTCGGCTTTGTGGAAAATGATTGATTGAATTTCGCATACCACAAGAAGTTTGAAGGAAAAAACTTCTAAAACTGAGGGGGAGACTTTATACAAAAACGGTGGAAAAGCTTCGAGCTTGGAAGGGAGTGGCAAAGAACTCCTGTCAAACTCGACAAAACCGCAATTGATAGATAGAGGTCCCCAAAAATTTATAAAAAGTATCAAAATTTATGCACCAGGATTTCAAAACGCCAAAGCTAATCACATGCACCAGGATTTCAAAAAGGAAAACGACAGAGCTAATTGAGAAATCAAATATCATGAACACACATAATACACTCGTCCTTGGAAAGCGAACAAACAGAAAAAGGAGCAACCATTCGGGGTTTTTAATTTTCCCCTAGAGCAAAAACAAACAGAGATTAATGAGCATGCTAGCATATACGATTTTACATTGTGCTCATTCCGAACCATAAAAAGGGTAAAACTCCATCCTCAGGCCCAGAAATTCAAGTGAAAATTGTCCTTTAATCATTCATTTTGCTAATTTATGACCAAAGTCCGCGCAAAAAATTATATGATGCTCATTTATCGCCCAGAACAACCATTAACCCCTACCTAAATGATATTCGTGTACATCCTTTGAGCGCACCAAAACGGGGCAGAAAGCCAGTAAAGCTGAAAATCGTATCTAAAATTATCACCCTCATTTTCAGTTGAATTGTTACTTTTGCTGTCATAATTTTCCCGTGAGATTTCATGATAGGCTTCGTATTGTGGTAAGCCTTAACTCACCGCTGCTCCGACAAAAAAAGAACACCAATACAAATAAAATATTTCAGAATAAACAAAATTAAATCGAACATAAAAATCGTTTCGTGATTATAATTCGCGGAAATTGTAGCGTCATGAGCTGATTTTGACGGATAGAGAAATTTGTTGGAATTTGAGTGTTTATTGATTGTCCTTTATTTGGTGGGAATTTTTTCAGATGCAGAAAATTCTGCACCGAACCAACGATTTCATTCATGATCTAATTATCCAGAGGAAAATAATGGAAATTTTTAATTGCATAATACTTCAAGGCAATGAGATAACTTGTTAATTTCACAAGGGAAAAATTCTCTAGAAATCTTTTTACAGATGCTCTCATTTCCTCTGGAACAGCAAGGAAACGTAACAACATAAACCAAAATCAAAACAGGACTTGTATAGAGATAAAAGGGGTTAATTGTGCTTCCTTGCCATTCTAATGAAATTCATTGTTAAGGAGAAATGTATTTGATTAGCTTATGTCCCGGATTATTGTAGGAAATTAGACAAAAAAAAAAAAAACGGATATTGCGGAGAAAATTAATTCTCTTAAATTCCTATTATGATGGAGGTCATGGTTATGTCAGATTCCGGGTAGAAAAGGAAGGGAAATGGTTGATTTGAGGTATGGAAACCAGTTTCAAAAGCTTCCGGAATTGATTAGTGGGCACCTTTTATCTTAATTAATTTGAAAAGAAGGGAATTTTCGTAACTGTACCGTCATGCCTCGCTAATACTTCAAGCTGAGGCACCCCGAATGAAAGTAGATGAAATTTAAAGCCTGCGATTACTTTTTCGATGGAGTGAGCCAAAGATCTCCTCGTTCTAATTTATTTGTAATTAATTCAAATTTAAGGACTTTATGGAAAGAGTTTTGTTGTACTCAAAGAAAACAGAATTTCAAGTGCAGTTTCTTATAGAACAAATTGACTAGCCAGGACATCATTCTTGTCTGATTGATTCCATATAGTAAAGACGGAGGGAATTACACGACAAACGCTGGGTGCAGGCGTTGCGTAGTCAATTTGTATCAAGTGAATATAATAGCAGAACTACAAGTACAAATATAACTTGATGGCTATCGAAAAAGTTATATCAAGTCAATAATTTGAAAAACTCCGAAGTTTTTTGTTACCAAAAAATTTTGAAGTCTCGAAGCCCACAAAAACTTTTTTTTGCTTTTCAATCAAACTGTCGTTATGATTCATGTTGATAAAGATATTATTTCCATTTTAAACTAAACAAACTTTTTATTTGTGGCTTGGTTGCAATTTATAAATCCACACAATGGATTTCAGGACCTTACTTTCACCGTACTTTTATGAGCGCTTGACTAAAGTTGTATCTCTTTCATCCTGGAAACTTTGTTGTGTTGGAGTTAGAATATTAAGTACTTCTCACTTATGAATTCATGTGACGTAAAATGAATAGGAAAGTTGAAAAGGATCAATCGAATCTCGTTTACTATCTAAATGCATTGAAATCTTCTTGTAAATTCGACGTTCGTACATTGTATTGCTTTGAACTTTGATGATGGATACCCACTGTGCATCAAATTTGATTTCACGTGCATGGAATTTTCGTTTTTCACATTGAAAAGTGTTTTCGGAGAAAGTCAGATTTTCCAAATAAGATTTTATTTTCAAATTGACGACTGTGTCGTTTTGTTGTTGTTGAGAGTGGTGGAAAGATTGATTTTTAACAAATTATTTGAGCAGGAGAGGAAATGATTCCTTTTCAATAGTCAAGGTCATTGTGATCAGTGTTTTGAGATTGATATTATGAAAATTTTATATACAAATTTAGTCATTGCTGTTTGAAATAATTGTTTGTCGATTTCTGGATACGTCGAGGATACATCAAGTGACCCAAGGGAAACAGACATTTTAAGGTGAAGTATGGGGGGGGGGGGGAGAAAACAGAGTGAGGAACATAGGTGGAAAATCAAGTGGTTACCAGGTGGCTGGAATAGGCAGGATAAAAAGGTGGAAGAAGAGAGAGAGAGAGAAATCAAAGTAATGTATGAAACATGCTTTAACAGAGTTCTCAAATCCTTAAGCTTCTTTGTGTCCTTGCCCTATTAACGATAACTTGGCTTCCGCATTGATTTACCCTAATAGATGGTTGATTCATATGAAGCAAATATAGTATGGTTGGCCTGTCCTGGCCGCGAAAGGAATGTGTATGTTGGAATAGTTTGTCCAAAATACGGTACCAGTTTGTTATTCTTTGTATTTTTTCTACATATCTCCATCTTTTAGCTTCTTGAATACGAATCAAATTAGCCACATAATTATTTGATTTTGCCACTTAAATATGCTTTATTGAGCTGTGCCAAATCTTGTTTCCAATGATGAAATCTAGTGCGGAAACAATCACGACTTCAGTAATCCAGCGTCTTCAACGGATAGAGTAACTTCGCAATCTCCTCTTGGCCTTAGATTTTAAACTTCTTTTGAATCCCTTTGCTTATGACTTAATTTGGGTCCTTCTGTTACTTAGTATAAGAAGCAACATAAATAAACAACACGCAAACAAATCAACCGACTGATAACTAAATTTTTTGCACCGCATTTGATAATTAGGCTCGAAAAAAGGACAAAATCAGCTAATGCAGCCAAGTAAATCACACGAGTAATTTAATTGGTGCGGGCAAGCTATTTTGTAAACATTTCCTGTTGGCGTATCAAGATAACACCAAATTGTCTCATATTTCTTAATAAAAACATCTATAAAAATGATTCGATGCTACATCCACCAAACAATATTGTCAGAAGGAAGATCTTATCCACCAAACAACTGGTGATTAACAACGACCGCAGCATTATCTTTTAATCTTTGTTTATTTTCGAAAAAGAGAAACTAAACAGCAAATAGCATTTCAGCGTATTTTATTTCAAGGACGTGCCATGCCACACAATACGGATAATACAAATTTACTATCGGCTGGCCCTTTAATGTTCATCTTGAACCGCCACTGCCGCCATCAAATATATTTTTTCATTGTGTCATACTTTGGTATTGCTGCTCACTAACTCAGCGTGTCGCTGGCTCCTTTGGCAGATAGTCTGGACGAGTTTCTTATGCGAAGCGACAGGATAGACATGATAGCCAGTTGGGAAAGATGGAAACCTCAATCTTACAGCGAAATTCATTAATATCAAATGCAACCATATCCCAACAGTAGCTCATTAATTGGTTAAAAACTTTTAAGTGGTTTTCAAAATTCATAGAGAGTCCCAAGCCCTAGCGCATTGGAATTCATAAAATGGTTGCTCACTTGCCGAGATCCTGTCGGTGCAAGGTGCGAAATTTTTCAAATCGTCTTCGCATAGCCAAATCCTTTTTCCAGTCAGAGATGAAGTTTCCCACTAGTAACGTAACCTCCTCAAAGATAGATCGGCGATAATACAGACAGCACTATTTCCTCTCCATTCTTTCAAAAAAATGTTTTATATGCAACTCGAGTTACTTTTTGCTAAGTTGCAAATCCCCATAAGATGATCCGTTTCTTGTCTCCTTATTAGCTATTCAAGTCGTGTTGTTTGGGAACGTGGGCCTGGGCCTGGGCCAGAGCATACGGCGAGAGGAATGGTTCAGCCACTGTGTGAAGAATGTTAAGCTTCAACAATATGACGATAGATCTAAGAAAGTGGTAGACGAGGAGAGTTTGCAAAGAACAAAGCACAATATATGCGAATTTCTTATTTGCCTTGCCTGCTTTTTGTTGCTGCTCGTCCTTAACGCCACACGAAAGACGATATATTAGTGCCATATTTTTCGGATAAGCAAGAATGACGCGTATGTAATAGTTGGAGGTAAGTGAGTGTGTATGGGATGGAAAGATTGAGTGATAAGTTTTGAATGTGCTGTGATTATAGAGGTGTGAAAAGATGTAGATGTGCTTGGCGAAATTTTCACGGGGAGCGGAACGAAACTCAGGCAGGTGTTGGAAGAGTGAAACTTTGTACTTTGTTGATACAGGAAAGTTTGTTTATAATCAAGGCGGAAAGTTTTCCTAGTTAAATTTTAAGCTTATTACAATTGAAAAAAAAATATCTTTTTTTAAAATACAATTTTCATGCATGCATTTCTACGTGATGTTAAAACTAATTCCTGCTAGTCATATCCATCCACATCCCGAAAAAGGATGTGAACTCGGTCAAATCGTGTAAGCATAGACTGGTAACCCATTGTGCCACAGATTTATTGTTGGTTCACTCAAGTGTGGCAAATAGAAATACTAACACAATATGGTCAAGTCCAAATTCGTCCTTATTATCTTTTAACAATCCTTTCCATCGAGTATGTGGAGGCAGGTAAAGAGGTATTCAGGTATGCAGTTACCAAAATCAAACACAGTGTTAAGTAAGGAGAGTATAATCATCATCATCCTTTTTGAAGTTCATTCTTCTGGTTCAAACGCGCAATCCGCTATTTGATTTACCTTCGAACCGAGTTGTAACAAAAAATAGTCGGTCAACTTTTATTGTCCAAACTTTTTTCTTAGTAGGCAGGTATGCGCGATAAATTTAAGGATTGTAACGAAAGACATTTTATTCAAAGAAAAGTAATTATTTAACAAAATTAAGGAACTATTCAAAATATCATGAGCTAAAACTAAGGACTGGGTTTTGGCACAAAATTAAAAATTCAAATTCAAATTTGTTGGATTTTTTTGATTCCGAAAATTGGCTCTACTCAGCAATTATAGCCCTATGTTTCATTCAGAATGCTTGGTAGTGGCTTGGTGTTAGTTTTAATGGAACACTCTCACAAATAATCTATCTTAACAACTAAGATCCCCATGCTCCTTGGACGAAGGTTCACCAGTACCAAAATTCTAGTGGAAGCAAAAATTTATGATCTCCGAATGGTATCTGAACTGAAAATCTGTTCTCGAATTTACTGTTAATAATACTATTTTTTGATCTTCAACTTTAAAAGAATTTGATGTTACCCCCTCCAATAAGGAGCGTGCAATTGATCAGTAAACTGCTTTGTGTAGCGACGGTCATACGCTCATTGAAGAACATGGTTTCACGTGTACAATATTTGAAGGAAGCTTTTGGTTTCTCTTTTTGGTTCAGCAGTCCTAGGCTGGGAATGTCTATCACAAAACTTAGACGTCATGATAACTTTATGTTTAATCTGTAGATCCGTCATCCGCAATTGTCTAGACGTCATTATTACCACATAAGAACATATTTCTTAATAGATTCGGGGCAGGTAACAACTCTCCAGGAACTGTCCTGAACGCCTCTGTACGACATGGGGATGCTGACACTTTGCACTAAAGGTGGTGATCAAAAAAACAAAAGAGGTCAATCATCACCTTTTTCACCACACACAAATAAGAATTTTGCGAACATCAACCAAAACTATTTCGAAATTGGATACGAATTTCACTTCAGCTAGGCTCGATTTCATATCTTACTTGCTGAAATTTTTACGATTTTGAATTCCATTTTTTCATTCTCACTTTTCCCGCGGAGACTCGAAGGACTAGTAGTGAAACACGTGTATAGTTCGTTTCTCGTAAATTATTTCTTCTTCGTTATATTGAGAATCTTCTGCAACAAAACTATACGCTCCTCCAATACAAACCAACTGGCGTCTTGATAAATTGCGTCTGCTCATTTTCCTCATGCCACTCTCATCGCTTGCGCTGTTTCTTCGCTGACCCGTTCAAGATTTTTTTGTCAAACTCTTGTCAAAAATGGGTCCTCCATGGAGAGCCATTTTGGACTGCTCCTTAATTATGGGCTCCACAACATTCACTACAGTCAACAGTATATAAATTTGCGTTGCTTTCATTCCTCATCCCTGAAAAAAATAAGTTCGGTTCTATTCAAATTTTTCAATTCAATAAGAATGTTGAATATTGAGAAACGTGGAAAGAGCTCAAGCTGGTTTCGAACACGCGTCCTTGCCGCTTCTCGTCAGGTGCCAACTCACAGACTTTTTTCAATATTAATTCAATTTCGAGATATTCGACAAATTTGATCAGAACTTCCGCACCCATGAGTTTTCGCTGAGTTAGCTTAGGAAGGATATAAATTACTTACAATGTTGTATGTGAAAATGGAAGAATTGATCTACCAAAAACTTCTGAAATTGAATTTTCAATACTTTTAGCAAAGATTAATATTTGATTGAACACACAGTTTCTTATTAGATCCTCAAAAAAAAAAACTCGTTGCCGTTTTTGAAACCAGTCCCGAGTTCGAACTTTAGGACATTTTTTGTGGTTGGGACGAGAAGGTTGTTTGCGGCCTAATTGTGGGACTCCCAGGCTCACCATCATTTTGAACTACCCAGTAAACACCTCCTCTGTCGACATGAGAGCCTAGCCTGGAGCCGAAGTTCAGGACATTGGGTTTGTAGCCACTGACATGCTAAAGTATTGATGAAAGATAGTTATACAATTACATCATTCATTTTCCGCGCATGAATCCCATTTCCTTCAGCTGATCGTATCCCAGGCTATTTTATGGGCCTTAAATCAAGTTTTGTTTTCATGATGGTTGAAAGCTTGCTCATTATTTCACCTGAACTCAAAGGTATGACAATGGTGCTCCCGTCACCAGGTGTAGAAAACAAAACTCTTACGTTTGCCTTCCTAGGAAGTTACAGGAGCACACGCAACGTGGTGGATGTAAGAAGTGATATCGGATATAGCTGAATATTAGGCTTTTCGCGGTATTAAGTTCCTTAGTCAGGAAACTTGTAAATTAATTTATCGCTGTGATCATTGACACACACTTGGTGACAATTTTTTATTTAAGTATCTTATGACAAATAGTTATCAACTTTTATTAAATAACTATTAAATGTCAACTTTTATCAGCTTGAAGAAATATCCTGCAGAATCCCACTTCGGACACCAAAGTTTATGCCTATATAGAATGAGTATGATCTAGATTTAAAATGTCACATCAGGATTTCGAGAAAGAATTACCCGGGGGGCGGGGGGGGTATTGATGTCTTAAAAACGCGACACCCGATTCAAATTGAACAAACTACAATGTAAGTGCATGTTAAAGGACGTTAGCACAAAACAAGTGGAATTCGAGTACCATATTTTGATCAAGAGATTGTTAGATTATGGAGAAATATATAAAAGCTTACAATTGTGACAATGAACTGGTGTCGAATAGACGACGGCCTACACGGTTGGAATTTCTTCCTTAGGAAGACATTCAAACCGACGATGGCCTTCAGACCCGAATTAGGACACGACCAGTTCATCAACTGGCCGCGAAAGCCTCAACCAATTCATCAATTGTGACAATGACTGTTTGCCTGTCAGCAGGTTAAACTATTCAACGATACTTCTCTGACATAAATTCGATTAATCCTTTTTTTCTGAACTTCTGATTTGCCGGAAAGCAATTCTTCATTGAAAGCAGAAACCAACTTGCATCTTGAAAAAAAATGGGCTCTACTGACTACAAATGTTGCCTTCTTCGATTGAAAGTATAGTCTAGAGTCCTTTACACTCGCATTCTTGGAGTCAAGTGAATTCCTAGAACAATTAGAATATTATCTTAATATTTTTCAAACCGAAAAAACTAACAATAAATGTTGGTTAACAACAAAATGAAACCTCCCTTTATTCAAGCATTTTAAACAACATATCAAATATCCGGGAAGTTTCCAGTTGCTTGCACGTACTTCAGCATTATCCTAGCTGCAAAGATCCATCCATAAATCACTGCTGTTGATGGTGACATAACTAGAGATAAATGTTGTCACTACTCTAAAGCGTAGATATTACCATAATGATTTGTTCTTTAGTTGATGGGTATATGATGAGGTTTTAAGATGTCATGAACTATAGTGTCTACTTGTCGCGTACTTGTACGCTGTCTCAGTTTGATATTCTGTTTGAGTATTAGTGGGGGTATACAGCTAGGATGCTTTTAATATAAGAATAAATGACAGAGCTTAATGAGATGATGGTAGAATTTGAATTAGATGTTTCGAACATAGCGAGGAGGAAACTATCACGTCGACGGGTAAAAGTCGTGTTTTTTCCAAGAATGGTGAGCTGAAAGATGATTAGGAAGTCCTGTTAAGATATATATATATATATATATATATATATATATATATATATATATATATATAATAAGTTGCAAAACTGTTTGCGACAACCAGCATTTATTAAAACTAACAACAGAAAGCCAAGGCGTTGTCTACTCTCACAGAAGCCCATAAAAAATAACATCCGAAGCATTTATCCTATAAAAAATTACAAAGGAGTAAGTCTTTAATCAAATATGTACAAAAAAGTGGTGGTTATATATTTCGACAAGGCAAGAGAAACAGATTTAATACAAGCTCCTGAATCTCTGACTCAAGACAATGGAGTCTATAGTGGGATGAACATCTTGGTATTTCAGGCATCTGAGTCGAAACAGTATAATCTCAGTGAAATCTCGGTAACATCGTTTAAGTAAAAGCTCCTTCGCTTTCCACTCCAATCTTAAACTGACACCAACTTTATGAAAAGGTCCTTGTAAGGAGATTTATGTGTCAAACGGCTCGTATTTGAATTTATTGAGCTTAAGCCATTTGCTTCAATGGTTTGGAGCGCAAGCAGTGTAGTCGAGCAGTGGGAAGTGAACACTGAAATTGTAAAGGATTTACGACTTCCTTAAGTTCGCCAGCATGATATTTGTACAATGCTTGCTAGAAGGATACTTGTCGGCGTGGTGATTTGTATTTTCTATGAATCGAGTGCATGCAACCGAAGACGTTGTAAGATATGCAACATCGCCATATCTCTGTTATCGTTGCGATTGCATGCGCCATAGATACGATTGGACCGAGAAAATGTTGTGATGGCATCGCAAATGTTGAGGACTAAGTCGGGTTAAATTTGTTCGATGTGTCCCACTGATTGTTGGCTTAAGGATGGTTTATACTGACACTTTCGGGACCCAGCGTTAAAAACCACAACAGTCCAGCACGACCGCGAAAATAAAGCCAAACGCTTGTGATTTCATGAATTTTATAGCTACTTATTCATACACCCACTAAGTTGATATGTTTTAAGATTAGCCATTCTGTATCGTAATCCAATTTTTAAGGACATGCTTGCTGTTCAGCACATTTTGATCTCATTTTACAACCCCTAACCGTTTTAGATACATGCTTCCTTTTACATCGGCGTAAACACATTTCCCTTAGATTGCATTCCGCACTTGAAAGTGCGCTCCCAGCAAGTGCTTTATGGTTATGAATTGGTTTTATAGAGTCACCAAGAATCTCATTTGGTTGTGACTTTTATGACCACTTTATATCCTTTGCGAACAAATCATAATGGTTTTGGAGATTTTGAATAATGTAGAATATTATGCGTCGTGAAAATGTGAAAATTGGACAAGTGCTTGGAATTGCATACGAAAAAAAAAACAACAAAAAACACTGAATGTAGTAATGAAACAGGATTTTGAGAAAGGGTCGTCATTTTCTAAAATAAAACATGAGTGCACATATAGTTGAAGAATTTGAATTTTAAGAAATTAAAATGGAAATGATTTAGCCGAGACGGTTTGCCTTGTAGTAGAAGTTATTCTTAGTACAATGCTATCAAAATGAATTATGAGTACTCAATCAGAAAAGGCAGCTAGTCGAGTCCTTGATGGAATAAATACCTAAGTCATTAGCGTAAACTAGAAGTGACTTTTAGACTTTTTGACTTTTCTAGATCATCGAGCTGCAACAACACTATACCATAACTATATATAAATAATTCTAAATAGTAAAAAAAAATCATAAAAATTTCTGTCCAAATATCCAAAACAAATCCCACAATTTAAAAAAATCCAGACCGTTGCGATTTTTAAACGATACAAACTTTACACTATTTAGAAAACCATATAAAAAGCCCGTCAGAAACCCCTCAGCAAAAGGTGATCCTTAAACTTCTAATTAAATTCAAATCAAGTAATTTATTTCGAGCAGTGATATATGTGTTGTCTCCTCGAAAATATGTCTACGAAATTACGTCATGAATTTTTTTCGAGGTGAAATATACGGAAAACGAATAAAAATAACTTAAAGGACTGCTAGGGACTATCTTGTTGCTATAGTTAATTACTTAATGCAGGGACTTAACAATAGGATAATTCTCAAAACGATTCAATCATTTTTGTTACAATGGAATATTTTAGGATGACCCGCTTTTTTAATTTAAGAACCAAGTTTTTTGCATCAGTTTTTTTCCAAATCTTGACGAATGGTTAGAACGGCTTGAGTCCTGACCCTTGAAATTTGGCAAAACGAGAATAGTAGCTAAAGAATATTATAAATTTCCAACGTAATTGGCCTGGAAGTGAAAACAAAATGTAAGAATACATGATCGCTCCTGACAGCTCCTTACAACAGAATGTTCATGTCCAGAACACAAAATATCCCAACATTATACCCTTTACAGTGTTACTTTTTGCTTGCGAATTAATATATTTTATAAAGCTCATGCTGATTACTCCTCGGTGTAAATTTGAACGCTAAGGATACTTAAGTTTCAACGTACGCTGACGCTTTCCTAATCTAGACATAGTTTTAAATTTAGTTTTGGTCTGCGAACTTTCCGCTAGTTAAGGTTCCAAGTCTTCATATAAAATGATGAAGACCCGGGTAATGATAATGTCATACAATCTTACATGATGTTAATCTCATCCATTATTAACTGTTCCGTCTACTGTCAAAGTTATCAAGAACATTCAAGATGGTGGTTTGATTCTGTTTTGTGGGAAACGGCTCGATTCTTTTCTTTTTCTACAAAGACCTGTAGCTAATGAAGAACAGCATATGCCAAGAGCTGAATGGAAAGTGAGATACTTTGGTCTAAACATCGACATCCGGATATCTTTGGCATCTCCTGTTTCAATTATGATCCGTTCTTGGAATCTCAGGTCCAACAGGTTGGATATATAATACTGCACACACTCAGGAAGCTAATAGTTTGAGCGAAGAAAACCATAGCATAAAAAATGCTACAGCAGACCGAACAGAAAGAATAGACCGCAGAAAGTAGGCGAATTAGGACACTTACGCGGCCTCAGTTAAAGGGGCCGGCTGTACCAATTGTTAATTTTGGTAGAGCTAGGCAAAGGCAAAACTTATGGAAGGTTGGGAGCAGAGCGCTGTGGAGCATTACTGCAACTTGAAAAAACCAATCGTTTTCTCACTTGCATAAGGAAAGACTAATAAAAATATAATCAATGTCTGTATATGCATAGCTTAAACACAAATAGCGATATAACTCCCATGTGTCATCTCAACACGGAGGAATGATTCGAGGGTATAGTATTCACAAACAATCGAGCGAAAAGGGCAAATGCCTCTTGGAACCACATAAGTAAATCCACCGAAGAAAACAGGCTTGACAGGGCAGAAACACATTTTGATTAAAAATTAATTAATTTTTTTTTTGTGATAGGGAGGTGAAGGCTGTTTACGTTCTGAGTGTGGGACTCCCAGACGCAAAATGCTTTTGGACTACCCAGTAAACAGAAAGAACCTAGCCCGGAACCGTTTGACACATTACTTCGGGCTAGGCCGCGTCTTCCTACGCCTAGAGGCGCCTTCGCGTTATGGGTATCTCTTCTCTAACGGGAAGGACGGGAGAGGAAGGAAGTGCAACAGAAGAGATCCATCCATCCCCGATGCCTCCCAGCGCTCCAATAAAGCTTTTTTCAGTATCAGCACTGCCCGAGCATATTGCGCCACGCGATTCCAATTGACAACTGTTTTCAGCATTACTCCGACGATAGTTTCGGGACAGAGCTTTCCAATTTCGCTAAGAAGGACCGCCTGCTGCTGGCTCCACCTTTTGCAGTAAATGAATGTGTGACAGACGTCATCCGGTTCCCTTGCACAAAACACACAGTTAGGAGACCATGCTTTGTCCATTTTGTACACGTAGGACCGAAAAAAAACCGTGCCCACTTAAGAGCTGGGTCAAGTAGAAATCGGTCTCACCATGCACTTGACTGAACCACGGCCTCAGGTCAGGGATCAGACGTGCAGTCCACCTTCCCCTTGTTTCTTGCTCCCAGGACTGTTGCCAATCGCTGAGAGAGCGACGTCTCTCTTCCTTGGTGATCTCTTCGCTTCGATCTTCGCCTCTGCGCAGGTAAATACTTGTGCGCTCTCTTGCAAGGATGGTGATGGGTATCACCCCTGCGATTACCAGCACTGCCGCCGCGGAGACCGTTCGGTATGTGCATGCAATTCGCAATGCTCCTTGTCTCTGCACCTTTGCCAACCGCTTCCGGTGTAACTCCTTGCTGAGAGCGTCACCCCACAGTTCTGATCCGTAGAGTAGAAGCGACTGCACAACGCTCATTAAGAGCCGTCTTCTTGATGTGGTGGGCCCCCCTATGTTGGCCATTAATCGGGTGAGTGCCGTCACGCGCGCTGCAGCCTTGTCAGCTACTGCCCTGATTTGTTGGGAAAAACCCATCTTCGAGTCTATCAGGACACCCAGGTACTTTTCTGCTGATTTCGATTCGACCAGCTCGTCCTTATACTAATAGACCGTATTCTGGGGATTCTCTTTTTCGTTAGGATGACCACTTTGGTTTTTTCCAGTGCCAGCTTTAATCCGTGAGCCGTCATCCAGTCCATTACCCTCCGCATTAACGTATTAAGTCTGAGTTGCGCATGGTCTACTGTGGGTCCTGCGACCAGCGCCGCGACATCGTGCACATAGCCGATCAAACGTGACTCATCCGGCAGTTCAAGCTGCAGGAGTCCATCGTAGGAGACGTTCCACAGGTCCGGGCCAAGGAAAGAGCCCTGAGCGACACCTGAAGTAAGATTTGTACTTCGCCTACCCTCCTTCGAGTCGTAAAGTAGGCTGCGGTCCTTCAAATAGTTCCTGAGAATCCGCATCGGGTACACTGGTACTTGAAAACGATTTTCTTGCGCTTCCGGAATATCTACCCATCTAGCGCTGTTAAATGCATTTCGGACATCCAGAGTAACCAGCAGGACGACCCGTGTTGTGGAAATACTGTGAGACTCCGCACGTTGGACCACGCACACTACTTCTCCATTGATGGTGGAGCGGCCTGCTCTGAAGCCATACTGCCGTGGAGATAGATCCCCGGCAATACGAATCACGTCAGCGAGTCTTCTCCTGATAAGTTTTTCAAAAACTTTTCCCACCGTGTCAAGCATACACAGTGGGCGGTATGCAGCTGACGACTCGGGATCCTCTTTTCCCTTCGTTTTTTGGAATTTTTCGAGAGAAGAGTCTGGTGGGCGCGAAAGATGGGTGGGTTCCTCTTCAGCTTAACATAGTATGAGGTGAAGTCTTAAGAAACCTTGGAAACATTTTGAATATCTCGTCAATGAATCAAAAAAATCTAAAAGCTTTCCAGTGTGATTTAGGAGATTTATAGAGGTACTGATAATACTAATACCAAATACATCGACAGTTAGACTGAAGGATCACCAGTAAAACCTCAAAAGTATCGATCGCATTCAATCAACCAAGCTAGTTTGAGGGTTTCAGAGAAGGCGACTGACGGAAGCAATTGGAGAAATTTGACGCAAGACTTGGTAAATAAAGATCGAGAACGCATCCATATAGATATAGATGTAGATCTAGAGTAGAAAAACTATCATGTGAGTATCCCTGGAATAATTAGAGTAGTAGTGATTCGAAGGATACTCACATGAATCAAAGGCTTAATCAAATTGCTTCATTCATGCAAATTTATTTTGCTGGAAATGCAAGTTTGCCTGAAAAACAGCTATCTCATGTGTGTGTATTACAGGTTTCCGAGCTACAATCAATGAGTACCTATTAGTTCTTCCAGGTTATTGATACCCTAAGCTTATTGTTCTGACTCAAGTGCGGGACCTGGACAGTTTTTGTTCAGAAAGAATGACAAATTTTTCTGCTGGAACCCTCATGTTACCATAATTATCGATGCGCCCCAATTTCAAGTATCTTGAAATTATTCACGTGCTATGTCTTGTTCAATTTGAAGGAGAACTGATAAATGCTTGTGAACGTTCATGAAAATTTAGTGAATGTCGCTGAGAACCATCATGAGTGTAACACATTGCAGAGTCTTGTTGGTTTTTGATTGACAAATCAACTAATCGATATGATAGTTGATGAATAGCGAGTTAAGGTTTTGAGTGTGTTAACTCCTTGACCAGTTCTTATCACAAAAACTGAACGAAAGTGATTGAATAAATTGTTCCTTACCATGAAAAATTCATCCGATTCGGTTCATAAACAAGAAAACAATAATCAAAGAAGAAATTTATTAGCAATCAATCATTTCAAATGAAACTTCAATACGCCAGGAAAAAGACGTCATACGACATTCAATCTCGATTCTGACTTTCATGTATTGCACATATTGATTCAATCTTTATCTTATCGACTAGGAAAAATGCCAAAGTGCAAATTGCAATCCATCTTCCATCCAATCCAATCCATCATTTCATCCCGGAAAACTTGAGACCACATTCGCCCAGAAACACATCCATAGTTAAATCCTAGCTAGCCTGGTTTGGTAACCACTAGGTTACTCACTATACGAACTGCTTAGAGAATTCCACTCAAGCAAACGACGACATTTCAATCATTGTAATCTCCCAGCACTCTGGCTCGATGTCCTGAAATACCTTGACACTTAGTAAACCAAGAACGGAAATTGCATCGAGTTTCACACATTGCGATACGTGTTGGAAAGAAGACACAACACCATGTAGATGGATACGAGTCCTTTGGATTGATCAAATTTAAATCTTTCATGGAATCACTAGTGAATCTTGACTCACACAGATCTGAGTTCTAGCTTCGAGGGAGGTGGAGTGGACTGGGTTGTGGGAGTTATGCAGGTGGAATGCCAAGCAATTGTTTTTGTTGTACAGTAGATGATAATTGTTTTCATCCAACTATCGGGTTGGATTATGTTCAAAAGTTTTTCATCCTGTTTCCATGCACAACGGTCGTTTTTCTGATGAACTCCTCTCCGTCATAATTTGATGATGTGTGAAGACCAAACCATAAGCTTAAAAAATTTCTGCATACGCTTCCGTTCATTTTGAATTTTATCCTTGTGTCGATGTTCAGGTCTGAGCTGCCCTTATTAGAACCTGGTCATTGAACATCTATTTAAAACATTCTAATTCGTATGTGTAGTTTTTCGTCGAAAGCTGCTTTGTTGGGATCCTACGAAGTTCGGCTCAACCCTATTCTGCAAACCGTTCCTGAGTTTGATAAATTTCTCATGTTAATGGACTATCAAGCATGGTACAAAACATGCTTTTTAGGTTAGGTTCGAAGTAGTACTTGCAGGCACGATGTGGACAACTTCCTAATGAGCCTTGATACGATTTCAACCGTGCAACGTGTGTAAGTGGAGAAACTTTAGAACGCTTACTTTTACCATATTGATTTAGAGTACAGGTCCCTTTCCACATGCCACTCATCTGCAGAAAAAGGGTATTCGTTTAAACGTTAACTCTATTCGTGGTGGTAGCCGGGGTCAAGTGGAGATCCATTGACGCCACAGCAGGTTGGAACCACATGCGACTACTTTTATTTCAGTCATAAACGAAGACTAAACAAGAGCTCTATCTGCTCGTCCAACATGGAGTATTCGGATCTGACGACGACAGGATGCTTTCATTAAAATTCAGTTCACGTCACCATGTCCGAAAATGTGTCGATGGTGACCAATTCAACATTTTGTACATCTGCCTCGACCAGGCGACTCTGCGCCACCACTAGTTGTAGAGGAAAAGGGAAAGTGCCAGATTGAATGTGACACTAGTAATGTGGAAGTCCTGACAACTGGCTTGTCGTGTAGTTTGGCTGAATATAATTGTGTGGTTGGGCAAGTTTTTTGTAACACATTCACGAAATACTTAGAGATGCATGAAAAATTACATGGGGCATGTAAAGCAAGCAAGTCATTACGTATTTATCGCACGAAATAGTTTGAAAGCTTTTAACCTAAATAAAAGCGTGTAATTAGCACTCTTAGCCCTTCAATATCAAAAGAAATTTTAGTCATCTTTCAGAGTTGCTTGTCATGAATGGGAAAAAATTTTCCATTTGAAAGTTGCACCCATTTGCAGAAAGCTTTTCACATTAATCATGTAAAATTTTTCGTATATCGTGTCCTTTCAGCTATTTGATCTCAACTTTCAAATGTGCTTCAGCTTAGAAGCGTTCTGGTATCACCACCATAGCTCCAGCTGAAGGACCATCTTGAATCCATGACTTGAGAGCGACGACAGCAACTATGCATCGGCTACTCATCTCGAAAATTCGTCAGTTTCCGTTTCAAAGGGAAAGTCTGAAAATTTTCAAGTAATCAACAAATAATATCAAGTGGCGTGATTATCTCCGAGTGCGAGGCGGCTGGCAGAAGTGAAAATATCCCAGTCAAGTGATGCTTGGTGGGGTGGCGAAAACATTAATATTTCATTAAATTCAAAAAATCCTGAAAATTTAAACGGGTCAAAACTTTAATCTGCCGCCCTGCGAAATTCAGGACAACGTGCACAAAAGGTTGCTCCTTTATTATGGCCCTCATTAATCACATTCTATTTCTAATTAAACTGCCAACTAGCCTCGCTGAAAAGCTTAATGAAGGGAAATGAACGCTCCTGGTATCGATTAACCCTTGTTCCAATATCGTTTAAGGGGCCGCGTACTTCGCGCTGCGTTCTCCTTGCGAAACGTTTACTTCGGAACGCGTAAATTATAAAGGTCTCATTTAGTGTATTTTAAACTTTAAGGATGTTGCTTTATTATCTGTTCCGGAAAAATTCTCCAGAAGATATTGCGAATTCAATAGAATGCAGAGTCCAGCATGTTTGATCTCGTATAATATAAATCGGAAAAACATCCTCCGCCCACCAGCAGGAACAATAAAAAAACTGAAGGGAAAAATGAAAATGTTTCGTAAACAAGGAAATACGTTATAGGCCTTCTTAATGCAAACAAAATCTATTGTTGCCTCCGGTAGGTGCGAGGGACGAGGGAGGGGGGGGGGGGGTTGGCAAAGGGAAGCATTTCTTCCGCCGAAACTCATTTCCGAGCGCTTGGTTCCGGCCGGGAAGAGCAGAGAAAATTAAAAACAAATTAAGTCTACGATTCAGCACGTCCATCAATTGTACGTGATTCTGCTATACGATAAAATAGTGGCCTGAAGCATTTCGGTCAGTACTTGACGCCCACTCCGGCTCCGCCTATTCCCCGCGATCCTGCCATCGACACCAATCCCAATTGAAACGGATGAAAATACACTCCTAAGAGTTTTCACCGACATAAACATATGCACGCATATCTAAACGGATGTTGGATAACAAAAGTTTAGTCTCCGACTTTTCCAATAGACATTCAAGTCGAACAAGGCTAAGTTTGTCTTGCCATCTAGATAACTGCTGACTTTTGAAATGTGATAGTTAAAACTAAGCGGGAAGGCTGATGGGAAATGGGGTGAAGCGAATGGGAGAAAGTAAAGTGAAATGGCAAAATTAATTTTACTTTTCGGATGGAGGAATGACGAAAAAAAAACAACAATCTGTCCAGAGGCTCGTTTGATGTAAGAAAAATGAGAATTGTAAAAATGTAATAGAATACCGTCAAGTCATTCGGTGGATGTAGGACATTTTGGCTTAAATGAAGATATTTCATTTTTAAGCTCCAACTAGAAATCGCAACGATGCTATAATTTATCATGATTGTTTCGTTTTAATGAATTTATTGGAATTATCCTTTTGATTTTTATAGGTAAAGTGATGGATACCGCCAATGACCTTGATTCACTCCTCAATTTATGTTAATACTTTTACCAACCGTTTTGTGTTTGGTTTGATTGGACTGCTTTTATCCGTGAGTTAATTTGACGCAACATCCTTACGCTTTCGTGTCAGCAAACGTGATTTGGCCATTAGCGTATACGTAGGACAACGTTTGTTTAACTTTTTTTGAGAACTAAAAACGGAAAACTTCCCTTCAATTCAGGTTTCTTATCGTTTTTTAGACAATATGCCGATCAGCATTCATTTTCCAGTGAATGTAAAATGGAGAAATTTTCCACCAATTTGACGAGAAAAACGGAAGAAAACAAAGCAAGCTATTCTGTCTTTCCTGACGTCTTGCTATTGATAAGATATCTCTCCCATCGATCCAAATTTACCAGATATTCTACCAATAAACGGTAGCTCGTTACAGAAGATCTGCGAATCTCTATGTTCCCTAATTATTCACTTTAATCCTCCTTATTTTGCTTCTGATGGATCTTCATCCTTGGATACGTTTGGCTGTTATGATCGTAGCTGTTCTGCAAATCACCATTCTTTATCATGAAATCGATGATGTTCGAGTTCGTCTATAACGTAGCGTAAGTTCATTCAGCGTTAACACTCAAAACGATCGTTACAACTTTGAGCATGAAATATTTGGCCTGTTAGGAGAGATCCGAAAACTCAGAGGCTCGGCCGAGCTTTATGGTTTGTACAATAACTTCAGACTATGACCCATTTTGTTTAAGCCTCAAGGGGCGATCCACGTGCAGTAACAGTGGGACAGTAGCAGTGGGACGGACGCAAGAAGAGGGACAGCTAGAATAGGGACATTCCAACGCTTATATTGTAACGTGATCAAATATACAAGAATTCATAATACAGTCCAAACGGAAGTCACAAACAGCATCTGTTCGATCAGTCAATCCCGAAAGATTCCGCATTATTAAATGTAGGCCGGCATACGAAATGTTTCATGGATTTTAGCTCAGAATATAGCCTTTGACGACATCTTGATTGAAGGTAGCAAGGAAAAGTTAATCGGCGATTGACAGCAGCACTAGAATCAGAAGAAGTGCAGCTGAGTAGAGCGCTGCAGGAATAGGAAAAGTTGAACAACATCTCGAGCTTATGTTGTTATTAAAAATGTTTCTAATTTGGCGACAGACAAGCCTTAAAAACGAGGTTTGACCAGCTAAACTGAGCCTGAACCATACGGGTAAGGACGTCTACATTCTGGGACAAATTTCTTGCACCCACGCGTCATAACGTCTGATTAGGGAAGAAACGTATTGGAAAAAAACTTTCAAAATTTCGGGATAAAGTTATAAGATCTCAATGACTCAAACTCAATTGTTGAAGTGATATAATATACGTATCAAAAACTAACGAGAGCATCTTATAGACTAGATTTCATGGTAGTTCGAAAGATCAACAACTCTTTCCCATCAAGCCACTGAAAATGATTTTAGCAACATTTGACGCATGTTTTCTAGTCCCTTCTCTTATCGTTTCGGGACAAACACTACATTGAGACTCCCCATTGGTGCCATCTTCATCGGCTGAGAACATAAGTGGTTTTTCATGCAATCTCTTCTGAAAATCGCATCAATTTTTTCTTCTGGCCCTTTTTGTGTTCTGTTGCATTTTTCATTCTTCACTCTAGTTTGACCTGTCTTTCATTGTATTCCTCCTGTTTCTGTTCTGGATCTCTTGTTCCTCGGATGTATTTTTTGTTGGGAAGACATGACTGGTTCGTCTGGTTGGAACTGAAGGCGGTTCACTAAAAGATTTAGTCCCTAAATCACATACATCTACCGGGAATACCATAAGAAAAGAATTATTTTCGCAACGCTCCTGGTGTCAGATGTCTAAAGATTGTTGACCGAGTTGCATGAAATATGCTTGCTAGTACTTGGATAATCAGCGAATTAAACAACTCGTTTTCACCAATCATGTTCAAACGTTACTACCAAACTCAACAATGTCAACTTTGGCCTGTGTCCGATATGTCAAAATCTTACTGACGTTTTTGGAACAAGTATTTTAACTTGTGAACATTTAAAATATTGCTATAACCAATCATTGCTGTAACGTCCCATCCAAAATTAAAAGAATGAGATACGCGTTCTTTGGATTGTTTCTTCTTCTTCTTCTTCTTCTTAGCACTTCAGCCCCTTTCGGGCCTTTGATTCCTGCAACGAGCGCTTTCCACTATCTCGATCCTTTATTCGCGTCATCCAATGATGAAACTAAAGAAGCGAGGAAGTTGATTCGCCAACAGAGCCGGTCCAGCGTTTCCTCGGCTTCTCCACTAGTCTCCGCCCTTGGTTTCTCCCAACGAATATCTCTTTGGGTCCTTGTTGTTCGTTTCGCTTGGTTAGTTTTTTTTAATGTTCGCCAGTTTATGTCGGCTTGGCAAATGATTATGATAAATATTTGAATTTAATCATCACAAAAGTTAAAGCCACGTCCTGTAATATTGCGAAGTGGTACAAAAATAATGTCTTCAAACCAGACTTAAACATATATCATATGGCGAGGACAAAGTGGTGACACGATCAACACTGCCATCTGGCGAACATGAGAAAATCGGAACTGCTGCGCATATCTGGTGATCCCGGGGCTTCCTCTAATCCAGTGTTGTAGAAAAGAAACAGAGGGAAACACATGTTCCTCGAATCAACACAGCAAACAGACGCAGTGCAAACATCATTTTTATTTTGACATTCAAAAAATACAAATACATAAATCGTTTTCATACAACAATAGTAAAACTGAAAAAGGAACGTGACTAGTAAACAAATGTCCTTTTATGTACCAACACAGCGATTACAAAGGATACATGTTATCGAGATAACTGTATAAACATGCAAAAGTAGAAAAGCAAATCCTTAAATTTAAAAGTAAAAAATTGCTGAAAAAGTTAAATTTTAAAAAATTTACAGAGCAAAAAATTAAGAAAAAAATGATGTGTTAAGGATCAAAAAACGGGACTTGCATAAGTAAATGTGAAAGATTTTCAAAAAAGGGTACATTAAAGATGAAAGAAATGTAAATTGAACAATACAAAAGCAACGGGAAACGAAAAGCAACGAGAAACGGATGTGACGTACTAAAACAAATTAAGAAATCAGTACCTTCAACAAAAACGCCATCTAAAAAACGCCGTAGAGACCACGGCTTTTTGTTTAGAATTGTC
Source organism: Stratiomys singularior (assembly GCA_954870665.1). Classification (NCBI taxonomy): domain Eukaryota; kingdom Metazoa; phylum Arthropoda; class Insecta; order Diptera; family Stratiomyidae; genus Stratiomys; species Stratiomys singularior. The sequence continues at coordinate 9,461,890 of OX940877.1, forward strand.
AAGTGGTAACAAATGGTACAAGCCAGAAGATGAAAAAACATCTGAACAATGTTCCTTTCTTCTCTACTGATAGAGCCACTGGTACCTTTCCAGAAAAATCTTCTTGCTGCCTCGCAGGATAAAACGATAAATACAACAACTCAATATAAAACATTTGATAAATAAAGTCTTCATGGTAGCTACGGTAGCTCCTTGAAGTATTAGGGCTTCTATTATAACTTCTATATAATAACAATTATTATAATAATTAGGTGTATAAATATGAAATGCGGATTTTACTAACAGATGGCATAACCATTACATATGGTTTAGGTCGGGGATCTGTCAAAAAATTCCAGTATGTCATAGGTTTTGATTTTACGAACAACATAGTTTTTTTTCGCTTCAAAAATGTCGAATTATTTGCCAGAAAAAGAGGTTTTGCAGGGTAGTCTAATAACCTTCTTTCATTTGAAGAAAACGGCAGCAGAAACTTATCGATTGTTAGTGGAAGCATATGATGAACATGCCCCAAGCCAAGACACTTGTGAACGATGGTTTAAAAACTTTAAAAGTGGCGATTTCGATGTCAGCAACAAAGACCATGGAAAACCACCAAAAAATTCGAAGATACAGATATGCAAGCATTATTGGATGAAGACAACACACAAAATGAAAAACAGTTAACAGAAGCATGGGAAGTTACTCAGGCAGCCATTTCACAACGTTTAAAAGCTATGGGAAAGATCCAAAAAGCTGGAAAATGGGTGCCGTATCAATTGAAAAAAAGAGATATCGAAAGCCGAAAAACCATTTGTGAAATATTGCTTGTCAGACAGCAAAAAAAAAAAGATTTTTTTGCATCGGATTGTTACTGGCGATGAAAAGTGGATTTTTGTCGACAATCCCAACGGAAAAAATCATGGATAGACCCAGGCCAGCCATCAACATTACAACCAGTCCAAAATATTCATGGAAAGAAGACTTTGCTTTGTATTTGGTGGGATAGTAAGGGACCTTTGTATTACGAACTGCTGAAACCTGGTCAGACTATTACTGGCGAACGTTACCGACAACAACTGATCAAATCGAACCGCGCACTTAAGGAAAAACGACCAGAATTTCACCAAAGACATGATAAAGTCATTTTTCAACACGACAATGCTCGGCCGCATGTTGCAATACCTGTGCAGAACTACTTGGGAAACATTAATTGGGAAGTTCTGCCCCATCCGCCGTATTCACCAGACTTGGCTCCTTCTGACTATTACTTGTTTCGATCGATGCAGCACGGACTTTCGCAACAGCACTTCCATTCTTACGAAGAAGTTAAAAATTGGCTTAATGAGTGGTTAGCCTCAAAAAAAGAGAAGTGGTACTGGGACGGAATCCATCAATTGACAGAAAGATGGGAAAAAGTCGTAGCTAACGATGGCCAATACTTTGATTATTGAATTCATTCGTTCTGTTATTCAAATAAATGCATATTAAAAGCAGAAAAAATTTCCATTTCATATTTATACACCTATTATTATTATTGTAATAAATATTGTCATCTCCTTCATTTTCTGTGGCGCTACAGTGCAATATCGGTCCTAAAAATTCCATGGACTTCGATCCCGATGGAGTCCCTCGTTCGACCGTCTGTTCTTTAGAGTCCCCTTATTAGTTCTTTGGTGTTTCTAGAGGTTGCTTTCTATGTATTCTGCCCTGTAAAATACGTCTTGGGATTTGTTTCGTCATTCCTTTCTCAACCAGAATAAGAATAACACTTGTCTAGCACTCTCAGTTTAGTATGTTATGAAAAATCCGACAAATCTTAAACACATAAAGTCGATTTTAAAATCCACTTACCATGTAAGACTTTTCCGTCCATTTTCACTGGCGTTGTGAAAAGCCGACCCACTTCAAAATCGGTCAAGCAGAAGACACTGGAGCCTGTTTTTATAGCGCCAATCTACATACCTGGAAGAAAATGTGAGACTCATGAAGGAATCTTAATATCGTCTACTTTCCCTTAGTAATACCCTGCTAACTCCCACGAAGAAGCCATATTGTCCATGAAGGTAAAACATTGATGTCCTTGAGACAAATGACAAATGCTTAAGCTAAGTGAAGCTTGTGGTTGACACTGCTCTTGAGTCGCCAAAAGTGGCGACTACCTTAGGGTTACCAACAAAGCTGTTCCTATACCTAACAATTGTATCAGCCAGAATTTGCGTCTTGTATCAAGTCTAACGGTATGTCATTCCTGGTAAGACAATAAAGTCCTTCAAATAGTCAAATCCAGAATAGAAAAATCTTCTTAGCCTTAGTCCAAGCATCGTTTGCAGCAGTTTTATAGTTACACAGGATAACGAATTTGATTCGAAGTTGCATTTGCAGCAAATACGTATGAATTAATGCCTCAACTTTACCTCAACGTTCAGTAAAAAATTGAAGGAATTCACGCTTTCCAAGTCAATTGAATCTATGACTCAATTTGAAATGTTATTCAACTTGTTTCTAAAAATCAGAGGTAAATTATTTTGTCATCACAACGCATTTACATGTTTTAATTGTTTATACAAATAGTAACTGGCATAATATTTGGTTAGCATGCAGTCACGCAACAGTTTGTTGAAGTTATTCAAGGACTTGTTTGTAATTTGTGGTTAGGCTTGTGAGGCTATGCAATTACTAAATTAAACTGTCGAAGGACCACAATTGATCCCCTTATAAACGTAGATGTATTAAATTCGATAGATTGAATAAATGAAAATTAGTGAATTGAAAGGTAAACAACAGATAGACATATCATTTGCTTCCTTTTTGCATCCTCGCATCATACCGGGTGAGCTTAGTCTCCTGATCATGTATGGAAGGCTATTCGGAAAACGATGATTATTACTTCCTCTTGAATTTGAAACCATTTAGATGGGATTCATAAATAAATTCATAAATTTGTTTTTTCTAGCTAGAACTCGATTTGCAATTCAATGGATATTAATATTCAAATAATTTGTTGAACACATTTTCCAAGCTCCCGCCAGCACATCTGTACCAACAAAAAAATGAAAAACAAAAGAAGAAAATTCTCACATCTGCACAGTTACCTGAAATTCAACCAAATCTCGACGCAATTTCACTTTTCATAATCCACTTAGTCCGAACTTTAATCATTTTGTTAATAAAGCGCAGATAATTATTTTTTGGCTTACAACTTGGTAATTAGACGTCGGCTCATTCTTGGTTTTGGCTAAATGTTGTTATTTTCTCGTAACTTTGCCCAGCTCTTCAGCACTGTTCGACTACGCTGGAAAACTCTTCCGCCAGGATGCCTTCGCCCTTGAAACCGGAGAAGAAAGACTAAACTCAGCAATTTAACAGCGTGCTGCACTTTCCAATTAACCGCCTTCATAGAGTGCGCACCCGTGTGGAGTTTCTTCCTTGTAAGGTCGAACTAATTTTTTTTTTTTTTGGTTCCTTGCTTCTGCACTCACTCCTCCTTTTCATGATTTCAGTTTGGTCGGCGGTCGGTTCGTTGTTTTCATTTTTCGTTATTTCCACCCTCTACATGTTGTTGTTGTTCAACTTTTCCTCTGTGCAAGCATTTACCGCAGTTGGTCGAGTTGGCAGGATCATATTCGGTAGCAATTAAAAATTCCCTTGGAAATTTCCTTTCCGTTCATTTAGCTATTGTGGTGGCTTGGAAAAGAGACCATGCTGGTTGAGTGAACTCCCGCATGAGTAAGCGTTTCAAACTGTTACCGTTCCGGAAGGATCATGGAAGAAAGACTAACAAATTAATAAACAGCTTACAGGAGCCGACAGTACACTTGATATTAAACGAAAAGATTCATTTAAGTTTCCTGTTTTAACTTCGGCAAGGTCTAACCAACTAGGGATGCATAATCGAATGCTAGCGGAGCGATGAGCATCCTGTGGAAGTAATGTTTTCCTGGAAATACAAAACTGTTTGTACTGTCCATCGTCCAGCAGTTGGAGAAATTCTAAATTGTTTGCAAAACAATTTTTTCCTTAAGGAAAATTGAACGAAGGAACACTTGACGTGAAACCGTCTATTGGGAACGAATCAGTTGGGAGAATTAATGCTCGTGCAAAACCAAACAACTTGGTCCTTGTCTCATCTACTTGAGTCAGACTACCTAGAGGGAGCGTGCCAGTTGGCAGAAATGCAGTACGCCAACAATGAAACGCTCGTCCCGCAATCCCATCTCAGCACAAAGTGTAGTGAGGCAAACGATTTTCAACGAACCTGTTTTCCAGTTCATTAGGCACTTTTTCTTTTCTTTTCCTTCGTTGGCTTAAACAGTTTTCCTCGATAGAACTTCTTCGTTGGTTCGGCTTCATTGGCAACGTTAAGGATGTCATGCTGGACGCCTTACTGTGCAATGGCACAGCAACAAAACTCTTAAAACTAAGCGTATATACGCATCTAAGGTTGTTTTCATTGATAACTTCCTTTTTGTTTCAACCACCAACCACCAGCCATTCCAGACTAGGTCTTTTGTTGAGATAACGTCAAATGTTTTCTGCATCCCCCACCCAGTTTTCATTGGTTCACTTGTACCCTTAAAAATTAGTTGTTGTCGTGGATGGTCAAAATGGTTTTTTAATCGTCCCTTCACAATGTGGTGATTGTGGTGAAAATCGTTTTCACATTTTGTCCCAACTGATTCATTTCGGATTGGATTCAAGGGGGATTTCCCGAGGTAATGAGAGTATCGGAGAAGATGTTTGCCGCAAGAGTAAGGACAGGCAGCCATGGTGGTAAATTGTAACGATTTAGTGGTTAATGAAGATATCGAGTGGTTTACTAACAGATGAGTGGATGTTATTTGTCTTCTTCACGTTCGGCGGAGATAAAGGATAAATTTTACGAGGAATGAAAATTTCAACTTGATAATTTCGTTTTTATTGTCTTTGTGCATTAAAGCTTTGTTAAGTGAAAATTGTTTTAATCTCAAATTCTTTGGGTTAATTTAAATATTTCATAGCACTTGTTAATGTTTTTGATTGGTTTTCGGTATGTTTCCATGTAAAATATAAAAATTTCCAATTTGAATTTAAATATAAAGTGACGTGTTTTTTTTTTCATTGAATTAATGAGTATATAAGTATTGAACTCTCTAGTGGAAAACCGACTAGACAAATCAGTCAAAGTACACAACCTGAAACTCTTTGAGACATTACACCCAGCCAGCTTTCCTTATTCAAAGGAATCAGAATCCAGTTTGTCTTTTCTTTTGCTAGGATTATCCAAGTATAATCTAATAATAATTTCGATTTAGCCTGTCTGGCCACAGCTCTACACACACTTTCTCTCTTTAATCACCTCGTTGTCTGCGTCACCTTCGGTGTGAAAAGACGATAGAGCCATCTTTCCTGCAATTGCAGAATATGCTATGTGAAGCTTGTTATTCACCAATTTTACACAAGAACAGGGTCCGCCATCTAACGCTACGAATTGTAGCTATATTGAGGTTAGATTCAGCTTGCAAGATTTGATGACATTTCCGATGAGTACGACATTTATGAAATGGGTCACTTTTCACTTGAACAACTTGTGAAATATTAAAAAGGTATTTCCGAAGTGGTAAGTCTTCTACTCAAACTGTAAGAAAGTTACGAAAAACATATAATAAAAAGGATAAAATACGTGAATTTGTGAGGCGAGTGGGTGAAACTGGATCGTTGTTGGAAAAAACAACCAGTGTACGTATTCGTCCAGAGCGCTCAATCGAAATATCTTTGCTGTTGCTGAGAATGTGCGTGAACTACCATCAACATAAACTTGTCATCGTTTTCGAAAATTAAAAATTCTACGCACCCCTTTCAGAAGAATTTCGCGTAAAAATCTCGTTATGAATTAAGACCATTCGATACGTTTCCGGTTAGTTCAATGGGACAAAGAACGATCAAAATACGCTTCCCAAAACATTTTGGGAAAACATTATCTTTTCAGAGAAAGCGTCGATAAGAGGGTACACCAATAAGCAAAATTTAGATTTAATTGCTCCTAAGCCGAACGTCATCTGCGTAGACGATTAGAAAGACTCTTCTGACACGTTGAGTCTGAGCAGTCAGTCGCATCAGACGCTCCATAGTTCTAGTCCGAGAATGAAGCTTTGCGCTATGATGTGATTGACGTCTTCCATCAACCTTGTTTTATGTTGAAGATCACACCGTAATTCTTCAGGTTATTCCTTAGTATCCACAGCAGATACGTTGGTACTTGAATTAAACTTTCCAGGACTTACAGAAGATTCGTGGATTTTTGGGCTCTTTTTTGGAAGCTCAGCATCTTCAAGGCTTCCTTTCCGGAGGGGGTTTCCCCTCAGCGATATAAAGTAACAATACAATCAATAATAAATTATTGAATTGGTCTACGATAAAAAGCAAGGTGCAAAGATCAGTTATGTATTAGGGTACTATCTTCAGCGAGGACTAGGGAGCGTCTCGTACTATGGAATGATTTGAATTTGAATTGCTAGAAAAGCTGGTTGAATTAACAATAGAGAGCGATTAAAGTTGTACACGCTTATGCACGGGGCAAGGAAGGAGATAATCTCAAGTGTGTTCAATCAAGCCTCGAAGACAGCCATATCCGTCAACACTAAAAGAAGAAGAGAAATGTTCTTTTGTTTCAAAAAGGAAACTTTCATAGAGAACGAATGATCTGTGTCCATGACACATAAGTGCAATCAATCACTTGACTCAAATAAGTATAACGTTTGCTCATGATCTCTAACCTGGGTTTGTCTGATCTAACCAGGGCAATTTGGACGCAGCGGAGGTCTCGGCTATTAGGCGACTTATGGCCAATCTATGTGAACCAACGACAAATTAAGTGAATTTTCGTAGTTATTCTTGACTGTTTTTTTCACAAAAGGAACAAAGCAAAACGTTGAGTGTTTTAGATAGCATGAGCTTAGAAGATGATCTTCGGGTTGGAGGCATTTCTAATCACCGCGTTGCTACTTTCTGTTCCTTTTGAAGATACGAAGGTAATTTGGAAGCAGTCACAAACAATGAATAATGACACTTTCGACGAATGGTAATGGTCCTTTCAGGATGAGTTTAGTAATAGCTCTTCCGGACCATTAGCGATCTGAGGTCACAGACATGACAAAAGTAGAGTAGGGCGTAGAATATATTTTCTGTCTGACGCACACAGGATCGGTAAATCAAGGTCTTCAAATTGTCTACTTTACACTGGAAAGTAGGATAACGTCTGTCGTCTGTGTGGAGGATATTCTTTTCATACAAAAGATCAAATAGATAACCCAGTGGACGGACTTGTCCTGTAATGCAATTGTTAAGGATTGTTATTTGCTTTTAATAACTTCATCGGTTTTTAAGATGGTTGATGAAAAGGATGTTGTAGGTATTTAGCTTAGTTCATGGATTTTATTCGATTGGGATGATCGCCTTGAGATGGTTTATTTGCGTTTCCTGTTCTTTTATTCCATTCTAATGTTGAATGAATGGACGAAATGATTAGTAGTTAATATATTTACGAAAGGCTTTTCATATATTTATTCTGCAAATCTTTGAAAGGAATACAGCGATAATTTCGTTATTTTTAGCCGCAAATAGTTCTATGTCTTATATTTACTTTGTCGTTATTTCCTTCACAGATCACTGAAAGAACTTATTTATTGCCTATTAAATTAATGGCACATCAAAGGTACAAATTGACTCAGAGTTTTGCTTCAAAAAGCAAAAACAGATTGGTACTATAGAAAATGATTTTTCCAAAGTTATTATTCTTCGAAATAATTTCAACACCACTAAGTTTTGATTCGCTGGTCAAAACTCGAAGTGACTGCACTTTTTGTGACTTTTTGAATCTTAAAATTATTTATTTCGAATTTACTTCAACGATGGAATCAAGGGCAGGCCTTAAAACTATTTCTCTTTGAAATGAGGTATTTAATACAAATGCTAGCTTCCTCTTTTCAGTGAATATTTTCTCTGTCGTTGCATATCTACAAAATATGTAAGTCAATACGCAACTTATTTTGTAAAACATGAAAACCTCAAATGATCATTCCTGGGTCCTATAGGGGGTCCTTTTTCAAAGCAGTCATTCCAGCCTGACCTAAACCAGGGTCCTTGCTGTAATGCAGCATGATATCTTGTAGTGAAAATTTTACTCCTGCAATTAACGTTAACTAGCTCCATAGTTTTTAATTTCCCCAAATTACCATTTGCCTAAAGGAATCATAAAAAATAAATGCCTTCATAAACTATTTATTATTTAATAAAAAAAGTCAAACGACACTTATAAACCGTCGGTCGTTATCGTTCAACGCACTCTTGCCATTCCTTATTGACTCATCACCCAGCCAAGTCGGACACGTTTGTCTATGAATACCATACTAAGCTCATTCGATGCCATTATATGTTAGCATATTCTATCGTTCCGTTATTCCCATTTTTTGTTATCCTTGCGTAACATATTTCGACAATAAGACACCAGCCGCCCATAAAACTGTCCCACTGACCAAATAAACAGCTGTAGAATCTCAAATCACGTGCATTCATTGTTTCATATAAAGGACACTCTACTACTTCGCCCCAAGGAGGCCATTGAATCCAATAAATTATTTCCGGAATAAAAAAGAAAGTCATCAGCAAACTTTGATTGTGGGGTTCGGAGCTGAAGGTCTCCCTTGCAATAACGTCGGCCAGCAAGGAAAAGCTGGGGGAAAGATTATGAGAATTATATTCGTTATATCGAGAGTAGTTATATTGTCATATATACGCAGTCCACAAAAAACCAACAACGTGCTCCTTTTCGCCGCAAGCAAATTCTCAATCGGTATAGCATTGTTGGATAAAAAGGGATCTAGACACGTGGAGATATCAGGCTCGTATTTGATTTGGAAGTCATTAGTGTGCGATAGGAATTCAAGCAGGGCCAGGCAAACAGATTTTCTCGTGCAAGATTAGCCTGGATGTGGGCGTAATTCGGCTTAAAGTCGTCCTGATTTAATATCTGCAAGTGAAGAAACGAAGCTCATCGACAAAGAAAGAACTAGAGCCACTAGCCGTCACTGTGGCCTAATCCGAAGATTCTTGCGGAGTATCCTCTTTCTGGAAATCAATTACTTATGTTATTTAATAGTTCTGGGAATCTGCTCAATCCAATCTTCATGTATGCTCGCCTTAAGCTCGAGCGCCGTATTAACACTCAACTGATACCACATTGGCGTTCACATACACACGTCTCCCTTGTCGCACGGAGTCAAAATATTCCCGGGGGGTATGACAGTCTTGGGAATGTTCGCCGAAATAAAGCTGCTGAAAAGTATGGAATTATGTCGGCTTTGCTGCGAAATTTAGCAGATTTGCTTTGATTTCATCTTTTTATTGCATTTCATAAAAATGTCCTTCATTATAGCAAGCAACGTTGGCGAGACGGTAGTGCAGCGAATATTTCGAACAATTCGGATAAGAAACGTGGTGGGGTGAGAAGTGAAAATAAGCAGTTGTACCAACAGCGGTTAGTCGTAGCGTAAGGATGTTATTTCATGTTTTTTATAGGACGATGGCGAAGAGTTAAGTGGCGGGAATAAAAATGGTCTCTTTACTTCTTCCAATAAAATCTTTTTTCGGGATTTGTCGAAATAAAATTCAGATGGACAGATACCGAATTGTCAAAAACGGCCAGGACAGATGACAACGTTTCAACGGAATGATAATTGCTGGGGAATAGGGAGCAAATTATTGCGTTTGGAATGAATTTAGGGAAAGCATAATTTGAAATAGCGTAAGAGGATTAATGGTGGTGGTTTCCGCTCTTGTTGGAATGTAATTGAGATTTGTTCAGGTCATTATTGTATTTATGAGTTGAAGCAAGAGCTAACGATAAGGATGCATTGATAATTGTCCGCAGGATGGGAGCATTGGTCGACTTGTTGGCATGAGATAGAAATCTGATTCTGAATTAGTCTCATGGCTGATTGTTGAACGTTGACGGGATGTTGATTGGGGTTAAATTGTTGGAGCAGGATGCAGTATTTTGTTGTTTTCAATTTTCTCAATTATTGAAAGGTTTTCCATTAGATGATAAATACGAACAAGCATTGCATCAAAACAAGCAAGAGCAATTTTCAAAAACTATTAAACCTAACACGGTGAGTCCATTAGTATTAAATTAACCATTGTGAGGAAATTTACAACATCAACTGAAATTAATTTTCAAAAAATTTCAAAAAAAACTTTTGAATACGAGGGTTATAATTAGTACCCAAAATGAATAAAAAAATGTACATTGATAAATAATTTTAAGGCCTAAACTCACAAATGAATGAATAAATTGGATAAGCGAAAAAGTTTTTGTCGAAGAAAGAAGAAGATTCTTAGGAAAAATTCACCTAAATTCAACCTACATTAGAGAAAATTGGCTGAAATATGAGAACAGTGAAAAGTTTATGCGCTAAACCAACTCAAAAAGGAAACGGTAACGAAAAACAGAGCTCTGACTATGGGCAATAAATCATATGAAACAGGGATATGCGAGAACTTAAGTAACGAAAAGTAACTTGGAATCAGAGAAGATTTCTTGTCATCTTCATTAAAAAACGACCAGGAGTGTCAAGCTCAAAAAGTGCCAAGCATTGAAAACGTGTCAATTGGAGGATAGGAGGACGTGTCTTATAGGAGAATAAGGAAACTTTAATGCAGTTCTTATTGATCATGGGATATCACCAAAGGAATTTTTTTTGTGATAACCCAGAGGATCTGATAGATTGGTAATTGATCTACAACATCCAGATTGTATACAACGATGAAATAATGTCTTTCAATGGCAAGGTTTACCACGCGCAACCATCTTAAGAAATCCTAAAAGATCAGCTACGCAACAAGATCACTCAAAGATCAGCAAAACATAACAACAAGTGAGGAGAAGAAGTTTTGAGTGGGCATCGAATAAACAGGAGGAAGCTAATGGTTCATGTTGGGATCTTCGCGGAGTATTACAACTTTGGGAGATCAGAAAGCTCGCTAAAGAGAGCCAGCCTGAAAGCAAACCGTGACAACAATTATCAGGAAATAGAAATAGCAAGACAATGAAAATTTCGAGACTTTGCAAAAGAATTACTATCCTTTAAGGTTGAGATATGTGAAGCAACAATGAGAAGTCTTCTTTCACCGTTTCCAATCGAAATTTTCATCGTTTGAATGAGAGAAATCCCAAAATGCTGAGTTGAGTAGGTCGACAATTTGCTCATCATCATTAGAAATAAAGACCTGAAAACTTACTGGAAAAGTTGGCCAATTAGCCATTGGTCAAACATATGTAGTTTCTTGAAATGAAGGTTAATAATAAGCTTCAATTTTTACATAAGTTAATTCAGAGTATTGATAACAAATCAGAAATGTTGATTACTGCAACCAAACAGACGAAAACCTGAAGAACCATTTCAAACCCCGTCTGCGGGCCACAACAGCCATGTTTCTTAGAACGTCAAATTTCACTTCATATCTCGTATTTTCCATGACCCTTGCGTTTTTGGTCATGTAAATTCTGTTGTACGATTAATAGACCAGCATCATAAAAAATCTTTACTCCTTCATCTTATGTTTCGGAACTATAAAGGTGGCTTCCCCCGCGCATCTCTCGACCATTGGAACGCAACGTAAAGGTCGTGATAGGCACGTTGTCAAAACTTTGCCTCAATGACGAAAACTGCCCTCAATACGCCACCAAATGGATGGAAGGGAGTCCGAGCATGTCTCCATCTGTCACATCTGCTGATGAGTTAAACCGATCAAATGACGTTTGAGGTTTTTTTGCCTTGAATGTGCCTTTTGACAGCTTTGTTCGCTTCCTCTAACCAACAATTGATGTTTAAACTCTGCTGAATACTAACAGGTTTTTCGCAGCTATAAAGTACAACTTTTTTTCCTTTTTAATAATTTAAATATTTTTTCTTTTCTTTTTGGACACAAGCAACGTTGATAGCTTAGTAAATACTTTCAAGATCTTTTCGGTTATTTGGCTGAAATTCTTGAATACTCCTACAACTCACCTCTGCGAATTGTATCGAATGTTCAACTGCAGTAAAAAAATAGCCTAAGGCGACTTAATGATTTTTTTGGACTTATTAGAACTATACAAATTTTATTCTCTCAGAACTGTATGTTTGGCATCACCAAATTTTGAAGGTTTACGTTCCTCCTATTTTGGTTGATTTATTCATTATATTTCTATCCCCTTCGTCCTCATAAGCCAAGGTTAATTTATTGGTAGCCCTCCTTACCGAATAATTCTTCACCTAGTTTTCTTTTGGTTTTTGTACCTCGAGTTCAAACATTTCAAGCTAGGTAAGGTTTGGTGAGACTTTGCAAATCATGAATTTTTCTCAGCTTCCTCCCGTTGTGGTTTGAATATGATTTCTGTCTTACGCAATAAGTTTTACCTTTGACGTTATAGTTCGTCCCCCGCATGACATTTGTTTTCCTTATTTTCCATTGATTTTTCATTCAATATTACTCCTTAGGACTTAAAATTTAAAGATTTTCAATTCAGATATCATGGATTCTCAAAATAATTTCTCAATACGGCACCATAGTGTACTGCATTTGAACTAATCGCAATATAGATGGTCTGCAAACGGCAATCCTTAAATTTGGTGAGTCAAACATGCAGTCAAAATACTTTTGACAAAGCCTGCATAAGTTGCTAGCTGGTTCAAAACCATCGGAATCGAAGTAATATTGCAAATTTAGCAAAGACAGCTTTTTGCTTGAGAAAAAGAGAAGGCTCGAAAGCTCGAGAAGAATAGTAAACAATAACTGGTGCAAATAAATGGTAATTACTATGTTAGCGGCTAACCTCCACCCAAGGATCAGTGGCTTGAGCAGACAAAATTCAATAACGCTAGACAAGGCTTACACTTGATCGGGTCAAGCGTTTGACGTTTATTGTCATCGTTGGAGTGCCAAGGCCCAAAAGCAACCCTTGAGAAAATTTTATGCTTGTTGACACTTCATGTAGTGATACTTGCAATGTAGAGAACCTTTTATGAAAACACTGAGATAATCTTGAAATTGGGCATAAAGACTAAGTAAAATTACCCAAAGTGCTGTAGTGCTGAGTGACAAGAGAAAGTGAAGCAAGTCATACTACAGAACTGACAAGGTTGTATACGAATGATTGAAGAAATCTTCAGGTACAGAAATACTTGATTCTGGCAACAAATAATCTCAACCGATGCGTAGACTCCTAAGTATCTTTTTGAATACTTAGGTATATGCCATCGTTTTAACTGGACAACTCAGCATAGACAGAGGATACAAAGGGAAAACTATACGTATCGTATTTTATATCCAAGCAGCCTTAAGACGGTGGAACCATTGATGATTGTATTGCGAATTGTTCTAGGTCGCTTCTATTCAATCAACAAGTTGAATGCAGAAAATAAAGTTACCCTAGACTGGGCACATATTCATGCGCGTATTCATGGATCTGCTAAGGAGAAAAAAATTCTTTCTCAACATTCATCAGCCCTGTGTCCAATCATGCAACTTTATTTTAAAGGATCGCAAAAGGAAATGAAAAGAGAGTGTGCAATAAGAGAAGACTTAGAAGGCTTCAAGAGTCGAAGTTCTTCCCCGGCATCCATGATGAAGTTCGAGAGTGTATCGTACGGAACAAGAGAAAACGAAGGGTCCTTACAGCTCCCATGCCAGTGCACAATCAAAGGCACAATCAAAGGACATATCAAGAAAAAGTCCTAAAAGCGAACGGTGAAAACAGGTTCTATAATATTTTGGCGGATAGACCAGCATAAGGATGCAGCTACTTCATTGTTTAAGAAGAAATAGGACGCATGAAAAGAAAGCATACTATTTCCTTTATATCAGTAAAACGATCTGCCTAAGGAACTTCAAATATCCTGGAACGGGTGAAAAATAGATCTTTGACTATCAACGATCCAACAATCTCGATCGCCACATGAAATCTATTACAATAAGGTTTGCTGCACAATTTCAGTTTGGTCTTCTCAATAACTCGGCTCCAGACTTGTCACTAGCTGCCAGTCATGTCAGTAATTATAGTTTCAAGACTGTCCGCAAAGATGACCAAAAACACTCGATCACTTGGAGGATATTTATTACATTTTAAATAAGGATAAAGAAAAGAACAAAAGAAAAAAAATAAAGAAAATTATTGAATATTTATGGAATTTCTTCTTGTTACTACTTCGATTTCCAATAATTCAATTCTTTGACAAATTCCATTCCTGGGCTACTTACCCATGAATGAACCCCATTGGATAGGTCAGTAGCCATATTTATGGTAGGTACCAATTTATGGGTATCTAGCCCAGCGCTAGTACCTCAAAGGAATCTTCGATGGCCTAGGTCCAGTCGGTGCTGGCTACTGTAGTGAATTAAGACCACTACTATCACCAAATATTTGTGGAACTACTGCAGGTATGCATCGATAGTAAAGAATCCTACATTTAGAAGTTATTCCTTTAGTTTGTAAAATTGCAAGCATACTCTATTTTGCTACTTTAATTATGGCTCGCATTACACCAGATGTCATTCTTTGTTCTTCCAGTGGGATTGTCAAATATTTTCTTCCTACATCATTTAAGATTCATTCCTTTTATCCTCCCGTTCCGTGTTTGTCGTTTTTTGGATGGGAACTGGATTGCAAATTGGTTGACTTATTCCCAATACGTTTCACATTCAGAGCCTGAATTGTCTGTCAATGGAGAATTTTGAATTCTACCAACATCAACTTCATTATTCAACTGGTCCTTCGCTTGAAGGAAGTGCGAAATTATGAAAACTGGTAGGTGGCAAACCTCGAAAAACCATAAACTCATAAGATACGCTCACCCTGAATTTCAGTCGTTTGTTAGTATTAAAAGTTAATACATTAAAATTTAGAATAATGAACCATTTTTACATCCTCCATTCCCAATCGTCTATCCCTAATAGCTGAAGAAATCGAATGACGGAAAATTCATGTGTAGGTGGACTAGTATGGGCAATAGTCCTCTTGGTCCTGATTTACAAGGAATCATATTAATTGCGTCTTCCTAGCAAAGTATTCTTCGTGTAATCAGAACCTTGATTACCATCTCTATCTCTCTCTTTCAATCACTGGCATCATAAGGATCTTACTTATATCCTTTGGATATTAGCGCAATGAAAATTCTCTTTAACCCCTTATTTGTAACTTATAATTTAATTTATTCTTGTTTTGAGTTATTTTTACTGAACACATAATAAAAACAAATTCAGATTTTTGATTCATGCGAAATATTTCCAAGTAGGAAGACCTAATCATGGCAATTTGCTTCTGACATAGAATGTAACTATGTAGACTAACAGCATGAGATCCATGATTAATATTGTGAATACGCCGCAGGAAGGAAGATCAAAGAATATTTTTGTGGAAGCTTAAAAGTCATCGTTGATGCTTGCAATTGCTGATTCCCTTTTTGGGGTTAAATGAAATTTTTTTGACTAATGACTGAGTTACTGTGTTTTGGGATCTTTCAAGAGTTTATGTAGCAAACGATTGGTTTTTTGAATGAATTTTCTTTGAATCCAAGGACCCGCTTTTACTTCCTTTGGATAGAATAAATTTTTACAGTTCAGGTCCTTATGAAACTGACAAAAACCTTGAGCGTATGATAAGCTAAATGTGATTAAACACATTATAAGTTCATACTTTATGCTAGATTCAAATAGATGCTACTATTGGACCTGTCCTGGTTGAGAACTCATCACAAAATATTCTACTGTTTCTTTGTAGTATCGCACTTAATTTTCCTCAATTGCAAGCATTTAGCAATAATTAAAACTATCAACTCGATGCAAATCCTCTCACGCGATTTCTACACTTATTTGTTAAATATTCATAGGAATTAAGTTGACTATCGTTGGCCTAATAGAAATACACAGTTGCTGTTGTTGCTTCCGCATCCTCGACACCACGCCCTCCACCTTTTAACAAATATACACTTGTCCAATTTGTTACCAAAGTGTTTCCTTCAGACGCTGTTTGAATACGAAATGAAGTTATCCACAAAATTTGCATACTTAGAGGGCTCTGCTAAAATCTTTGCATAAATTCGAAAAAGAGTTCTCTGCTCCTTCCTCTTGTTTTAACAATTTCCTTGTTCACATACACGGTCGTACGTATCTCCATCGACGTGTATCTGCCATTCCGATGTAAGGGATATGAATGTGAGTACGGCTGGAGAAATACGTTACTATGACGCTAGAGCCATATGTAAGGACGACAAGATTCATATGTTTTTGGGTGATTTTCCTTCACGGTCAGGCAACAGACAACAGAATATATTTTCAATTTAGAAATTGAAAGGGTACGGATTGCGTCAAGTTTAAATATATTCTCGTTGATATGAATTAGGCTTTGGGGAATCGTTTGTCTTAGTGGAAAGTTTATGGATTTGAAAACAAAGTTTGGTAGAGTTTCAGGATTGGGCTGAACATACGAAGGATAGTCGTGTTGACATGGCAAGGTAATGCTAATTCAAACAGACTTAAGGATTTCATTAATGAAATACGGAGAGAGTGTTCGCGTGAAAGTTTATAATGGTAGCTGTGTTTCCAAAGATATTATTTGCATGTTCAATCAACTCATATTAACCTTCCACGTGCTCATTTAATCCAGCATCCTTCAGTTTTCCTCAAGCAAAACATTCAATTAATACATCCTTCAGAAATTATCTACTTGGTGCGCATGCTTATGAGCCATTTTATCACAATTTGCAGGTCAAAAAATGGCTCTCGTTCCGCATTTAACACAAAAAGGTTTGTTGTCCGCTTTTTCAATTCGAAATCTCTTCAAACTCATCAACCTCCTTTAGCACTTAAGATTGAATGAATTAGCACCTTCATTCAAGGAAAAGCCATCACATATCCTATTCGCTTCAATTGAAAATACTTAAAAAAAACCCTCAAAACATCATTATGTTCGTCATTTCGTTTCCCCGACGCTTTTCACAACTCTAAATAGTTTCCCTTTAATTATTTGCAATAGAACGAAAATGTGTAGGGATGCCGCCGGCAATGAAAGGAATAGAAGTTTTCCCAAAGAAAAAATACTCGAGTGTAGATCCTACACAATTTTGTTTTTTCCTATTCTAACGTTGCACACTTTGTACACACTCTTACTATCCGGTTGGGTTTGCTTCAAGCTTTGTGCAAGATTTTTTTTTCCTTGCCACTTGTGCATATAACGAAGTGGCAAAAAGTACTCAAAGTGGCTTTTTTGAACATCCTTTTGAATTTTTACTGTTAAAATGCCTTCTTTAGAGCAAAAGGAGCGCACAAACTGAAAGCGTCACACAGAAAGTTGAACACGTTGGCGAGGAGAGGGGGGTTGAAGCCTTGATGAGAAACTAATGGCTGCAAGCGAAAACTTGAATCCTTTTAGTATGATATTTGTGTTCATGCTGGGGAAAGGTTTGTGCCCTTAGATGCTGTCTTTCAGGCAACAAGCTAACATTTAAAATGGTTTTGTTTTGTGTTTGTTTACAATTGTTATTGATAGGAAAATAAATCAGCCTTTGTTCGAGGACGAGCAGCTGGCGGCAAAGAATTAATTTGATGATGGCATGATGACCAAGTCTCTAAAGTCCTTTTAAGCCGATTGCATGGCAAAAATGTTTAAGTTGTAGATATAATGCATGCAATGGTCAAAGGAATTGAAGTAATTCGGATGAAAGTTCTTCTGCAGTGAGAAAACATATTAACTTCGACATGTGAATATGTAATGCATATCATGTAAATACGTAATAGCCTAATCAAGTTATCATAAAAATTCTGGGGAGAGCGCTTAAAATTGTTTAAATGGATGGCATTGCTCTGAAAAAGAACGAAAGGAGTAATCCATGCATCGACTTAGGAAGGACATTATCAAGACTTAGGAAGTTATCACGGCCATATACCATTAAGATAACTTGCCTCAACCATACTCAATCGATTGATCGAGTCCTCCAATGTCAGAATTCGAGCAGTTTTTTTACATTGCGTTCGCAGGCTGGCTACCGTTCAACTAATGAAATTGTTCGACAAGTGAAACATAAAAAAATTTTAGTAACGCCAGTAAAATGCTGTTCATGTCAACGAACTGAAATCCTTTCTTCTGGGCTTCGCTGACATCAAAGGAAATACCACTCTCAAACAGCAAACAATCAAGCACGGAACATGAGGCCCCCTCAAAATGTCCAAAAAATTCCCAAAAAGTCACAGACGTATTCCTACTTGCATTTATGCATCCTTGACTGCTTGCATGCACGATGGACTTATAAATAAGGAGGGATAAAACGGTAAAGCTTAAAAAAATGCCTCCGTAAGTAACAAATGAGACAGGAATCGAAGGAAATTTCTTCAGTGAACAATATAATTTAATATTAATTTAATAAATCCGCCAAAGGTAGACCTTTAATTGGAAAAAATGACTGGATCACTGATTAGTTTATGCCATGCTGATACCTTAACTCGAACAAGCTAACAATCATCACTCGAGTTACAAGCGCAATTCGAAGTGCTCAAGAAGGATAGTGTATTACATTATTCAAACTGTGGTTCACTGTTTAAAAAAACCATAGGTCAGCATCGGTTTGTATTTCTCCACGAATGCTACTATCATTTACACCTGGTTCAGAAACGAAGGACACCCCATAGCTCTGTAGTCATCCCAGATTTAAATGCCTGCTGTGCCGCCTTGTTGTCAAAGCTCCATTACTAACATTTTCTCCATTAAAGTTTTCAGTTGTGGTTTTCAGGTCTCATACATATCCAATTCTTCCGGCTGAAACACTTTGCTGTGCTCCTCTAGTTTGTAAACACGGTTGAGTTGCGAGTAATCTCCAAAATAGGTTCAGACACAATGTTGTCCTTTATTTTCGAAATACTGTCAGTGAAAGTTACGTTCTTTTTCCGGGCTTGAATTTCTGCACCGTTTTCCATGCTTCTCTGGTTGTTATGCTATTACTGCAGAGGACCGTTTTGTTTAGCTCTCTTTTGCTTCAACCATTCTCTCTCTCTACTTATTCCAAAACGCGGAGGGGTCCCGCTTGGTTGGTTATTAGATACTACTTTGTTGAATTAATCCCCGCAAATGTTGCTTCCCTTAAAACGAGTTCCTCGAGCAGCATCTTTGCAATTGGATATATTGTTGATCCTATCTTTGATGTTTAAATTGTGGTCTAAAGATGCGAATATGTTTTGAAAATATGACTTGCAAATTACTTCTCACATAATTCAAAAAAAATCAAATTTTCTCATGTACTTTGATCCTAAATACAATACTATGACCCTAAGTACTTTGATCCTGTTTTTAATATGAGGGTCATTGAAGGATAAGCGAGCCTTTTCCGAAAATGAATTTATGTTGCATTTAAGAAGAGAATTTTAAAGGTATTTTCTTACATAGTTCCCTTCTTTAGTAATGTAGTTTTCCCATCGAACAGGTAGGTTTTTCATGTGATTTTCAAAGAATGAGTAACAAGGTATTCAACTGGTTGATTGTTTGCAAAATTCTCTTTTCCAAGTGCCCCCTTGAGAGATCCAAACATATGACCACCCCATAATGAAAGGGCAGGGCTTAGGCTGAAATGATGGGTGTTCAAGCGCAGTCCATTGTATTTCTGCCAATTTGTGGGTTATTAGGGTTGCAATATGCGGTCTTTCATGCAAAACAAGAAGTCTCGCAAGGGCTGACGACGTCTTTTTGACCGATATACGACTCGAACCTGGTGAAGAAGGTCACATTTGCTGGCAGCGCCAATTATTCAGTGACAATTTTGAAGAAAATCAAAGTGTAAAACTCATTGAGAACCCCGAAAAACCGGTGACATAACATTCCCGGCTGGCAAGAATGATTTTTCTTTCCATAGTCCTGGCTTCCGCTTTCTTCTGATTTCCATACTAGCCCTTTTTGATTCGGGAGTGAAGTAGTTAACGCATGTTACAATGCATTGCATGGAAGTCTGCCCTTCGTATTGGAAACGAGCAAGAAGACAAACATTAACTCCCGCATTTGTAGGTTGGTTAAGCAGACATGGAATTCACCTCACCAAGATTTTTCAAAAATTATAGTCATCTCAGATGGCGGTATGTACATTTTGAACACTGCTAACCGTTTTCTTATTGATTTCTGCAACACAAGCACAACCCTTCCTTTCAATATGTTCATGACCAACTGTCACGTTGTCAGCCGTCGTGCTGCAGCTGCGACTTCCTCGGTGACACACATTTACCATTATTCATGGCCGCGAAAGAGCATTCTCCCCAAACTGTGCACGCAATCGATCCCCAATTTCAGCTGTATCAACGTCTGCTTTGTGAAAAACTTTATTATGATGCGCAACCAAGGGATGAACTTCTGTTTCGCTCATTTTAGGACAGCTGAAGAACTAAAGAAACCGATCGCGCCGTCTGCTGTCACGCTTATGCTTGTCTAGGTCCAGGTCAAACATCCCAGCATAAACTAGTGATATTTAGTTTGGAGCATTTGTCGCATCCCAGTCAATTTTCAAAAATATAGCCTCAAATGATTTGCTACTTATTTTGGGACTTACTATATTTTTTAATTAAGAAACAATGTGAGTTTTAAACAGGATGCACAAAATGACCTACATTTTCTTTTCATTAAGAGTTGAGAGGGAACCAAGAGAGGTAGCTTTCTTAGGTGTTGAACAGTTGGAAATAGTAAGGGCAAGAGCGTCCTTGATGAAAAGTACTGATTTTTTTTTCCAAAGCTGTGTAAGAGCCTATGGACTAAACTGATAAATTCATTATTTGTTTTTCAATGTTCGTCCAAAAGCAATACTTTGCCTGCAGGAAATTTCATTACCAAGGGGTCGAACGTTAAAAGCCTTATAAAGTCTTTGAACGAGAGAAATCACAACAACATAAATTCCTAGCCACTATGCTCATCCTGATTTATTCGGGAGACAAGGTTTAATGTACTACCGGATATACCATACTTTCAAACTTTATATAAGTTGCAATGAATACATCAATTCAACATCTCCGGTAAATATAGCAAACAGGTTGTCAACTTTCAAAAGTTCATCCCAAGGACCATCGATTGCAATCGGTTCATCGATAGGGTTTCATATTTTCAGGGGTATTCCATCCCGCACCCTTCGGTTACTTTGCCACCATCATAACATAAATCGTAAACATACCAAGTACCGGAAACAAGGGAAATCTTTTCCATATTTTCAAGGATTACACAAACTAGTAAAGCATAATAGGGTTGTTTGAATGAATTCCTAGTTGTTTTGTTCGACCGCCGAATCCACCCTATCAGTCTTAATCGCATCAATTCATCCAAAGGGATCTGGTGTTTTGTTAAAAGGCGTTATTTAAAGTTATGCCCAACAGCAATTATAGGATTATCTGGGGAATTTATTTTTGTTCGAAGAAAACTTGAAGGAAGGAACATTTTGTTTTCAGAGTCTTTGGTAAAATATTTGGTAAGATGATCCCTGTTTACCGAAACTGACAAAGAAATTGAGGGTTGAAATGTGTATTATTAAAGTAAAACTATCATCATCGGATTTCTCATGTTATTGAAGTCTACGACAATATAAAGTTATGAAGCGAATTCGTCTAAGTGTCAATTTTGACATATGTCACGCACAATTTATTCCTGTTGAAAAATCACATGTAGCAAAGCAAAAAAAAACAAAACTTACCATTTAAAACGATTCAATTAAGGAGAGAGCAGGCCTTTTTTGAACAATTACTGGCGTATTTTTTTGTGCCGTTTCCTGGCGATACAGCAGCAAAAGCATCGCTGAAGATGACAAAGCGGACATCGGAACAATAGTCAGCTCTCCCGAAAACTTGAACCCTTTGTAACCAAATTTGAAGAACGAAGTTCAAAATCGATATGGCTTGAACAAAAATACGGTTTCTTATTTTCAAAAAACATCTGTGACAGAAAATTTTAATTAGTTAGGAAGGAGCTAATGTAAGGATATGTGTGTTTTGTCGAAAAATGATTTTGATTCTGACTGCTCTTTTAGTCCGCCACTCTAAGAAAGCTCGGAAGCGAACATTAATGCTTCTGGCAACTTCTTTCCTATTAGCAATTTCCAGTCGCTCCTACAGTCGTTTCATCTTCCGTAAGGATAAAACCTCACAAAAAAAAAATGCTCTCCCTCAGTTATTACTTCTCCAGGCTCCCCAGTTTTACTGATAAACATCCTTTCCCAGTCACCATTTATCATCCTTTCATCCAAGCCGGAATGGTATACTAAAACCACAAAGTTGAAAAAATTCAATATAAACCGAAGTTCTTAAAAAGTCATTTAAGTTTCTATCAGTTTGTGTAATTACTTCAGAATATTCATAAATAGACTGTCGAAACGACTTGTGGAAACAGACTTGTGACGAACAGAAATTCCCGACGACATGGTACGTTGAAGAGATGAAACAAAAACACGAAAAATACCGAAAATGACAGAAGATAGAATGAAGCGAATAAGGTCGTAGAAAATGAAACGACAGACAAATGACAGTTAAAGGATGTAGTCAAAAAGTCTTAAAAATGAACTTATGTAAAAGTTTTATAGTGGCATCCCACCTAATTAACATCCCCCTAGCTTTGAGATAAAGAAGAATCAAGGATGAACAACTGATGAAAGGGTTCACGGGTAGCGCAGAGAAAGGTACGAACGATCCTTTTGATAAGATGTTTATGTTTTCTAGAAGGCATTGTTAAAATATGCAAAATCTACTATAGATGCGTTGAAGGTTTTTAGCAGAAATAAAAGGGTATTGGACAAGGTTCGATTGAGCTGGAGGTTTTTGGTTGTTATTTGCTGGAAACTTTCAAAAAATATATTAATAGTAAGGTAAAGTTGAACTTTATATGCAGTCCTTGCTAATTGAATCCGATGAAATCCTTTTAGCGCATCAACATGCCAAGTCATCCTTCTCCATCACGCTCGACGATTGCAAGAATGGAAAGCAATTTGGAATGAGGCTAGTAAAGGAGCGATTTCAAAGGATGATAAATTCCAAACTTCTTCTTTTCCTGCACAGCTCGTTGCATTTTCTATTTTCCATCGCGGAAAATACCGTATGTATTGGTGGATTTCAAATTCAACTATCTTGCAATGTTTCCTATCCCCACAAGGAGTGTTTACGGAGGTTTTACTTTTTCCGAATCGCATATCGCCTGGTAATGTGATACCGCCCGCAATGTAAGTTCCAACTCCTGCAACTTCGACTTGATATCGCCTTACGTGAGAATATTGTTGCCCGATGTGCGAATATCCTGCTGGGTGAAAGTATGAAATTTTATGATGTTATGTTGCACGAACGTTAATGCACCGCCAGTCTTTCAGACTGCTCCTGCAGACATACGAACACACATGACGTTGCCGGTACGTACGTTTGATGTGGGTATCTAACGTTTCGCTCGTCCGG
The DNA here is from genome assembly GCA_954870665.1 of Stratiomys singularior. Taxonomy (NCBI): domain Eukaryota; kingdom Metazoa; phylum Arthropoda; class Insecta; order Diptera; family Stratiomyidae; genus Stratiomys; species Stratiomys singularior. The sequence goes on from OX940877.1 coordinate 9,485,332, forward strand.
GAAATATAATTTTATGTGAATTATGGAATGGGATTCGAATGACATTTATTATACGATTTTTATTAAAAATGTAATAAAGTGATTTCGTTTATAGTGTAAATTACTGACGTCAGCGTGGGGAGCGATGGAGCGGAAAATTTAGATGCGTCTTCCGAGCGAGATGTAGATACTTTGATATAAATTTTGAATTTATATCTTCCCTAAACGGATACATCCGTACCTGGAAATTCCCTCAGTTGTCGTAAGAATTAAGTTATAGAAGATAAAGTTGCGCTGGAGCATGAAAACAATAAATTTGAGTGAAATTGCTTCATTCATCCCCCATTGTAGCGTGCACCCTCATAACATATACATTTAGTTTTGAATTCTTAAATGAAAACAAATGAAACTTCTGTCTTAAATTTAAACTGATTTCGTTCAAATTCCCTGGGGGAAATGAATAATTCATTAAACGACGAGAAAATGCCCGACCTTCGAAGGTCATTCATTACCTAGCAGTTTGTTACTGCGATATATACCATCAGCATTGGCGCCTTCGTCGTCTTCCATTTCTTCTTGTTGTGTTTCTTCGTCGTCCCTTCGTCCTTCCTCCTACTTTGTCAACGCAACTCGCCTTCAGTTGGGTCTTCCTTCGCCTGGAATATTCCTATACATAAATTTTGTCATGCAATTAAACTGCCACTTAATTAAAATGAAATCCTTTGGCACCGCTTCAAATATGAATTATTCAAAAACAGAACACATTGAATAGACAACGAGGACGATTGAGCTGGAAATTGTAGATTGACAGTTTGAATTCGATTCCTTCCGTATTTGGGTCATTCTTGGAAACCTGAGAGGTACGTCATGTAATGGTTTGCTTTTCCGAAATGCTATTGTTACGATTGATTTTATGAAAGCTAATAACTTCCGGAGAATGTATCAGTTGTAGTTCTGTTGTCATGCATATGTTGAACATGCACAGCAGGATGCTTTTGATCGAGATACCTTCGTTCTTATATACACAGTTTTTTTTTGTGGTAGGGAGGTGAAGGCTGTTCACGCCCTGAGTGTGGGACTCCCAGACGCAAAATGCATTTGGACTACCCACTAAACACCTCCCTGTCAACCTGAGAACCTAGCCTGGAACCGTTTGACACATTACTTCGGGCTAGGCCTCGTGTTCCTACGCCTAGAGGCGCCTTCGCATTATGGGTATCTCTTCTCTAACGGGAGAGGAAGGAAGTGCTATAAAAGAGATCCATCCATCCCCGATGCCTCCCAGCGCTCCAATAAAGCTTTTTTTAATGTAAGCACTGCCCGAGCATATTGCGCCACGCGTTTCCAATTGTCAACTGTTTTCAGCATTACTCTGACGATAGTTTCCGGACAGAGCTCTCCGATTTCGCTGAGTAGGACCCCCCGCTGCTGGCTCCACCTTTTGCAGTAAATGAATGTGTGACAGGCGTCATCCAGTTACCCTGCACAAAACACACATTTAGGAGACCATGCTTTGTCAATTTTGTACAGGTAGGACCGAAAAAAAACCGTGCCCGCTTAAGAGCTGGGTCAAGTAGAAATCGGTCTCACCATGCACTCGACTGGACCACGGCCTCAGGTCAGGGATCAGACGTGCAGTCCACCTTACCCTTGTTTCTTGCTCCCAGGACTGTTGCCAATCGCTGAGAGAGCGACGTCTCTCCTCCTCGGTGATCTCTTCTCTTCGATCTTCGCCTCTGCGCAGGTAAATACTTCTGCGCTCTCTCGCAAGGAGGGTGATGGGTATCACCCCTGCGATTACCAGCACCGCCGCCCCGGAGACCATTCGGTATGTGCATGCGATTCGCAATGCTCCTTGTCTCTGCACCTGTGCCAACCGCTTCCGGTGTAACTCCTTCCTGAGAGCGTCGCCCCACAGTTCTGATCCGTAGAGTAGAAGCGACTGCACAACGCTCATTAAGAGCCGTCTCCTTGATCTCGTGGGCCCCCCTATGTTGGCCATTAATCGGGTGAGTGCCGTCACACGCGCTGCAGCCTTGTCAGCTACTGCCTTGATTTGTTGGGAAAAACGCATCTTCGAATCTATCAGGACGCCCAGGTACTTTACTGCTGATTTCGATTCGACCAGCTTGTCCCCTATACTGATAGGCCTTATATACACAGTGAATTCAAGGAAATAGTAATTCGTGGACATCGAAATTTGAATTATTTTTTTGCCATTTTTAAATTACTTTGTGTACCCACATGTGCATGCACTATTCAAAATATTCCTTTATTATTCCATTGTAGACGTTCTAACATATGCACTTCACGTAATATTTGTTTTAGACACTGTCCTCATACTCGATATTACCAAGTTATTGATCAGAACCATATTTAAGCCTTAAATAAATACACGTTACAATGAACGCCAGGACGAAGCCTTTTCAACAATCCTTTTATCAATAAATCACCGTGAAATTTAAATGTGTCCAATAAAGTAGAGGCTATCAATCAATTCGACTGCAATAAATTCATACTATGACCGAATGAGTACAAATGACATTCCAATATCTGCTGTTTTATTTAATTTTTTGCATTTGTATCATTCTCGTGTTCATGAAACTAGGCTGCAATGGATAATGTCATTTTTATATTGGAATACAATTTCCCAGAACGGAAAAATCATTCGACTGTTAAAAAATGTAAAATGAGTGTTTCATGACACTTGTCGGCCTAGGCACTATTATTGCTTTAAATTGCAAATATATTTCTGTATTTATTTTATGATTTATTGACGCTGATATAGTATGTCTCTTTTTTGAAATTGAATGCTTGGACATTGAGCTAAAATTGTTACCATTCAGCTAAGAATTTGCAGAGAGCTGAAAGAGAAATATGCAAATTTTCTTGCTGTATCACCACAACAGGTTATTCCACAGGGCACGAGCGGCTTCGTTTCTCGGAGAATATATTGGCTGGCTGATGATCAACACTGATAACCTTTGGAACTGTTTCGACATTTAAAACGTATGGAATTCGTTGGCATGACGGACCACTTCATAAGCTAATGGAGTGCGGTACTCTACCATAATGGCACAAACTGATTCATCCTTCCTGAGAGGTAGAACATAGAAGCTTACCACTACGAAAACTGTCCCTGGTGGTGTTCCACAAGGCTCGTGTCTCAATCTCTCTGTTTTTATATCTACACGTCCAACTGTCCTATAAACCAAATCGGCCAAGTAGCTGCACTTGTGGACGACTCTTGCATTATATAATTCTGGCAACAAACATAACTTGATCCTCTAGAAACTAGAGGAAATGCTGGAATTAATCTATAAATTACAAAAAAAAAATTTTTTTAAAAGTAGACTATTAACGTCAAATAAAATACAGCCATGCTAATATTATTTGGCAGAAGACGAAAGTTTACCATGTTGTCTTATGGACTCACAAATTTCCTAAACCAAATGATTCTGTCGTCCAAAAACCTGATATTTTTAGAGCTGACACTCGATCGAAAGTTTCACAAGTGCCATGGCATTCATGTTTATCCTTTTTCTGTACGTATTACTCAATCAAAAATCTTCTATGGATCTGAGAGCCAAAATACTCATCCTTAAAACGGGTATTCAAACTTTAATATCCTTTGAAGCTTCCACATGAAGTTAGTGCGCTTAATACAGTAAATCGAAACTTCAGGTCACCCAGAATCGCTACTTCGAAATGCTCTCTTCCAATCCTATAACTTCATCTATAGCTTGCTTGAACACAAAATAGCGAGTCTTATCCCTAAAGACCATCATGTCTGTTTTTTGCGTGTTTCTAGTTTAAAACCACAGCAACTTCCTCTTTGAATTATTAATGCCAGATCAGTGTCCTATATGTCGTTTTGTTTTATTGCTCACCCCGCTGTGCTGTTTTGTATTTGCGCAATCGAATCAACATTTCCCGTCTCACAGTTCTATTCTGCTTTTTATACTTCTATTCAATTCTATTTCTAGTTCTATTCAGTTCTATAACTTACCTCGACCACTTAAACGTTGGACTTCCTGTCTAAGCATTTTAAGTTTCGTTTTTGGCAAGAAGTTTGCAAACGCCCGGACCTGGTGCTTATCATGCCGCGGCTCTCCTTGGACGAGGAAGCGGTATCCATGATATCACTCTCAATGAGCTTGACAATATATTCACATGTGGCCATTCCAGTCTCTATTGAAGTCCTCGTTATCAGTTCCGCCCTCAGAAGTACATCGGGGAAACATCCGTTGAGCTCCCTTTAAGTCTCACCTTCCCCTTCAAACATATTTTATATCGTCTACATTTAATTTTCGTTATAAAGGCAACTGCCATATAACCTGACCATAAATGTCTCGAACTCAAATTCTAAACCATTCAACTATCTCAATTCGCCCATTCTCTCTGAGATTTTTACTTAAAGACTGGACCATCTTCCACTCAAGTAAGAGGTTTGGCAGGCGTTATCTGTGATCCCCGGCCAAAACAAGAAATCAGGAAGTTTTCTTTAATAGTTATGTTAAATAATTAAGTTTCATTAATAGTTGAGTAAGCAAATAATAAGTCTATGTTGAACCACATCCTCGTGTCAACAATTATCTGCAAGGCTCATCTATCACACGTATCCTTCACCCATTTCCTCTGCTGACAAAGTTTGACCTTTAGATCTGCTCTTAAGTTACTATCTTTCTCTTAAGGCGCTAAGTAAGTGATTTCACCTTCACTTTTCAGTAAGAAGAACCATAATGACTGTTGAAGCCGTATAGTATGCGTATACAATTCCCAAAAATTACCATTTCTGTCGTTTCTGCAAGACTTCTTATTACAAGGATCGCCTCATAATTTTGAGATTCAGAGGAATACGAATTGAATTTCACTCATAATAGGGCACCTTTTAACTCGAGTTTACCTGACTGCTTGTTACGGTCCTCTGGATCACTGGATACAGTAAAATACCTTGTTTGAGCTACACTAGGTCAATAGTCCGTCTGGGCTGACGTTTTTATAGTTGAAGTATAGGCACGCATCTTACAAAGTATTCCAGGGGCGCAGGCCATAGATGATGCGAAACTCGTTCCCATCTACTAACCTGCCTCTTCCATCGCTTTAAGTTTCCCTGATGAGCTACTAATTTCTGTGGTATACCTGTATTAGGCACTGATTTATGTATCTGCAGAATTCCATCCATGTAGTATCCAGTAGAATTGAAGGCAGGTACAAGCAACAGTTTTACTTTTGTCCTATCCTATGGACCGCGTGTGTTTATATGTCCTATGGACCTTCGCCTCCTTCTAACATATTAGGAATGCAATGTTTTGCAGGCAGAAATTAAAAATGCTAAGGACCAAGATGGTTAGTTAATGGTCAGTTCATGGTCAGCTAAAATGGTCATAGTTGTGCTTCTCCGAACAGTAGCTTTTCACATTTCTTGACTGCATAGCTCCTTTGGATTGAATTTAGTTCTCAACAAGTAATGCGTCGAAATAAACAAGATGCACAGGGAAATTTGGCCACTGAACGTTATTCGATGTTGAAAACTGCAAAACACAGGATGTCCTTCCGAGTTCCTGCATTACCAGCTTACAGGTCAAGCCCATAGGGTGCTAACTCGTCTGATTCACGGGGAAAGGCTTGCTCAGACAGATAACTTTGCAAAGGTGTTTCCTAGTCGATCTATATACGAGGGCGAATCAAATATAAACGGTAATTTAAGAATATATATTTATTAAATAATATAATACATAAACTACACTATTAACATTTCTCAATATAGTCTCCTGCATTGTGTACACACTTCTGCCACCGATTTGGAAGCTTGAATATTCCCTGTTCATAGAAAGTTTGAGGGCGAGTTGTCAACCAATTGCGCACGTGCTCTTCGACTTCCTCATTACTTTCGAATCGCTTTCCTCCAAGTGATTCCTTCAACGGCGCGAACAAAAAATAGTCACAAGGGGACAAGTCTGGACTATAAGGAGGGTGTTCGAGGGTTTCCCAGCGCATTTCTTCCAATGTATCCCTTGTTAACAATGCGGTGTGAGGCCTGGCATTGTCATGGAGAAGGATGACATCTCTAATGGGCATACCTCGTCTTTTATTTCGGTAGGCGGCTTTTGCCGACTTTAAAAGCTGACTATAGTAAGCCGCATTCACGGTTCGTTGATCGTGAAGAAAATCAACGAGTAAAACTCCCCCTGAGTCAAAGAAAACTGTCGCAAGAACTTTTCCTGCTGAGAGGCGAGTTTTGGCCTTCACTGGACAGCCTTCATCCTTCCTTCGCCACTCCTTACTCGCCATTTTCGACTCGGGAGTGTAATGATGGACCCACGTCTCGTCACACGTGACGATGCGCCTCAAAAATGCCTCCCCTTCTTGTCGAAATCGGTTCAGAAGTCTCTCAGAGATCTCCGACCTGATCTGTTTTTGATTTTCGCTCAACAACCTCGGAACCCATCGAGCACTAATTTTTTTAAAGCCGAGATTGTCAGTGATAACGGCTTGAACGCTCCCGTAACTGATACCAATTTCCGACGAGATTTCAGCAATAGTTAACCGGCGATCACCTTCAATAAGCTCTCGAATGGCACTAATGTTGTCATCTGTAAGACTTGACCTTGGGCGCCGACAGTGGCTTTCGTTTTCGACACGTTCTCGGCCACCCTTAAATTCTCTGGCCCAGGTATACACCCGATTCTGAGACAGTGTAGTGTCCCCAAACTGAGCCTTCAAGCGAGTAAAAATTTCTGACGATTTAACGCCTTCATTGCTCAAAAACTTAATTATTATGCGTTGCGCAACAGATGAATGTACCTCTTGCTCTGTCATGGCTGCACTGACAACAAAACTGAGCGCAGGCGCTAGCCAAGCTGCTTCCCCCACTCCTTAAGAACCAAGCAACAATCGCCTACTACTATATCCACAACGGAACAGCGTGTAAACCATAACAGGAAAATTACCGTTTATATTTGATTCGCCCTCGTATATTATTATTAGGAAGTACATCACTTACCGGTCTCTTAGGAGTTTGTTTTTTGGATAGATCCTGTGGTAATCTTTTAACATTTGAGCACGGTCAGCAGACCACCCGTTCCCAGTAGGCTTCTTGTAGCAAAGCCTTCTTTGTGGCTTTCTTAGCCAACTTTAAGGCTTACAAAAAACATCCTCAGACGTAACAAAATGCAGCCTGATTTTTACCACATTTTCAGCTCAAGTTCCTGTTGTGATCCACGAGATGGTATCACACCTCACTACTAGATTAAACTAAACGATGAACATTGTAGCAATATTCCAAAGTATATATGCTGGTGGGGCTGCTAAATGTTCACTAGTTTAGAACCCAGAGTAGAACTGGTGATCGCTCACCTACTATTCTTTCAGGGCCCGCTCGTCCCATTCCTGAATCATGGACAGAAAGGACTACGAATGGATCATCGCATCTGGATCGATTCTCATGCGCGTACTTCCGTGAAAGATTGGTGTGTATACATTGTTTGCGGGGGGAAGCCAACTCTTGCCACCATTTCTACGATATGTTTACCCATGGAATTGGAATACAATAATTCACGCGTAAGACTATGGCGCGTCCAGCGTTCAATTCACTCAGAATAAACTCATATTGGAAGAGATCAGCTCGAAGTCATCAATCATTATCCACCATTATATTATCAGCTCCTTTGCCGCCTTGTTCATCCATTGTAGCAGTGGTTCAGGATGTCCTTACAGTTGATTACACAGATTATCAATAGCCAAGAGCTGCGCAGCATATTTTCGAACGTTTACAATTCCGGACAGGACATTAGCTAGTCTGATTATTCTTAGCCTGACGAAAAGTTTGCTTATTGCCAAAAATACCCCTATCGGTATCTTCTATCTATCTGTCCTCACCAATATACTGCCTCTCCCTTATTTGCAACTTATGTGCGACATATACTTTAACACAAAAGCCTACATACGCCCAGAGATTTTTCAAATTCGAATTTTGCAGTGAATGTAAGTAAGGACGGTGTAAGGAGCTTCTGTATCTATTTGCACTAGTTTTCTTTTTCTATCCAAATGATAGGTAATAAATATACGTTTTGATTGAGGACAATTAGACAATTTGATCTCAAAAAAATTTATTAATGATAAAAATTTATCATGAAAAATGGTTCCTTTGACAGATTGCAATGCATACTTAGATCCAATCAAAGCTACTGAATAGCGACATATATATATGTCACTGCGAACACAGCTGAGATATATTCGCTGGATATCACTCAACTAATCTAGAACATGCACACCAAGGACACTTTGATTTTAACAAATGCAAATTCTATAAATTTGAAATACACCACTCGAAACTCCTCCATCGTGTCCCGGGCCCAACCATATTTCATCCATTCATTTCTAGCCCTAGGCCTAACCCGTATATATTTTATCTAATGTACCTATATAGGATATTTTTCCCGGAGATATGTACACTATGCAGAATACATTGCACGAATCCCCATCCCGTTCGTCCTCATCCTGATGGCATGACTCTTCGGTAGCTGCAACGCGCTGAAGAGCTCTCGATTGCAATGGTGGCATTGTGAGTATGTTTTTTGAGTCCTTCCACTCAACATCGACTTTTATGAATAAGTTCAATAGGTCCGGATGTCTATCGGGCAGAAATTTTTGATCTGTTTCCAATTTTGTTCGAATCCATGGAAAAATTTCATCAATCAAAAGCAAACGGCTCTGCGATGCAATAGAAGTGTTGGAAATAACGCTTTGAAAATAATGAAACACTCCAGTTTGTAGACGATTGTACAGATCGCCTGTTTTGCAGGCAAAGGACTACGGGAAAAAAATGAGGCCATCTATTGACCAAAAAGTGTTGGCAAGGGATCAATAGAACGGAAGCATAGTTCTAACGAATGATAGATCTCGAATGTTGTACGTTCTACATAAAATAAACGCCACCCTAAACAAAAAGGTAGACATGTGTTTCGCGTATTATATCAACGTATGTAATATAGAGAACCATTCATCGAGAGATATTTTTGTGACCTTAGTGAAAGCGCAAACTTTGCCAGAAGCATTTTATAAAAAGTTCTTTGAATAGAGCTCTATTTTTTGCTTTAATAGCCGAAGAATAGAAAAGACCTTGAAAAAGAGTGAGTATACGCTGCAGTAAGGTAGTATTTAATTCGTAGCATTCAGCTTTTCAATGAATCTAGGATTTGCATCTGTCGAAACAGTTGAGTTGAGTTCGAAATGATCCAACTTTGATTTCTCAGAGTTAAAAATCAGTCTCGCTGTATGTATGCCTAGATTTAGAATTGTTGCATAATTCATGACGTCAATTCATCTCTGATATGTCAATAAAAAAGGGTCAGATGTTCCAAAATCGAACGAACTATAGATTCCTTTGCTTGATTTGAATCTCCCGAATAACGGTACTAGAGCTGGACGTACAAGGCTCCCCGGGTACAATAATTTACATTGGAATTATCAATCAGAATACAATAGGTGTCCCCGCAATATTCCCCCATTTCTTTTTCTTCATTGCATCTACCTTTCCGTTGGAGCACCACAATTTCACACATTTTGAACCATCTAAAAAGTATCTTTGGCTATTTCGCATGAAGTAGAATATCCAAAATAACAGATACTTTATTATTATTACACACATAATTATCAGGAATAACGATTCCAAATACCATATTTTACATTGTCAAAGTTTTCATTCAAAAGCGCTAACAGTCTCGTTTGGCATTGTAAAGAAAGGGGTCTGAGAACTTGAAGTTGTAAAATAGTAAGCTTTACGACATAGAGAGCTTAGAAATTTTTTTGGGTAGGAAGTTCGCGCTAGCGAACTTTCTGGGCCCAAATTTTTTTGAGAATAATTTGTATGAATATATATTTTAAGAAGTTTTTAGGTTTTCTCTTAGTTATGAATAACATAAGAACACCCCTCTGAAGGTTTTGTGTTGAAACGATGTCTGTGTCTCCCTCTCTGAGTAAAGCTCGCCAAGCGTTTTTATGCTGCATCTAATGCCGGTATAGCAATGTTTTTGAAGTATAAAGAGAAGGATTGAGCTCAGATGTGAGATAAAATGAGAGACACAGCAGAAAATCTACTTTTCTATTTCAAACATGGTTTCTGAAAAAAAAACGAGAATACGTTTATGATTGCTAGGTACTATTAACATGTCTGTGAATATAGTGAAAATGTAAAGCAAACGAGTAGTAGTTCCCGGAAGGATGAGCGCTGTAAATAATAGCTTTCAAAAAACAATAAAGAGGAACCAATAAAAAAGAAAGTGCATAATTTTCGAGGAGACTTGCATCGAATCGGGATTTTTAACTACCTAAACAAAAACTGCAGGTGGAGTACAGTCTTCCTGAAAATTTCTCACGTTGTTGTGGCGCTACAGTCCACTATAGATTACAGTACGCCTAATAAACAAGTGTAAAAATCCTGATTTGAATAAAGATTGTTATGCAAAGATAACTTGAAAGCAAGATTTTTAATGGCTTTTCATCATATGGATTGTGAATAGTGCTAATTAGGCGTGTAATTTTCTAGACGTTCATTCGGTTTATCAATTGATAAGGATATCCTTTCACCTTTTGGTGTTTTCATTGGTAAAAAATATCAGACCAGAAGTCATTCGAATAAATATTTTGTTCCACTTTTAACGTCATATACAGCACCTGTTATCTACGTTTACTACTTGTATCTCTAATATCCTTGTATATAAAATAACGCTATAATACAGATATCTCCTACCACTCACAGTTTAAATTGAACTTCCCAAGTTAACACTCTCATAGCCTTCAATGGAGAGCAAACACCATTTTTATTGATCAATTTGCACCATAAGTTCATCGTAGGGTAACTGACTGTCTTATCATAATTCATGGCGCATCCTTAAATCAATGCATCATACCTGATAATGTATACCGAGAATACTGTGGACTTCATCATACACCCAGGAGCTCCCGTGGAGAATGAAATTCTTCATAGTAGTACGTAACTACCACCCTTGTGGCTACATTTTATCACAAAGATTTTTTTGACGAACTATTATCAGGGATGTCGTTCTCCTTCTACAGAAAACTTCGTTTTTTTTCCACTCCTATAGAAATTTTATCATAATGGTGAAAGTGCGCGAATTTATTATGGTTCATAGGAATATCAAATTTAATGAAGAATGGCGCACAGCTAGTTATCCAGACGAAAAATGTATCCAACTTGTACCCTTTATATTTGTTCCTTTTTCATAGAAACCAATGGCAACTCCTCGAGCGGAAAAAAATGTTCAATCCAAACATATTTTCATGGTTATGGATAATTTAAGAACCTGTCTTCCTTGATAATTAAATGCCTTCGGGCAATAGTACACCAAAGTGTGCCACTCCTTCCTGCCCATACGTCCTTGTATGCAAGCGCATCAAGAAACCTCGAAAGAATGAGAGAAGAATGAAAAATGACAAAAAAGAAAGAGGAAAAAAACACTGAAATAAAAAAAAGAAAACAGGAAGAGGAACGTAGAAGGATACTTGATCCGGAAATTTTATGGATGGCAGGTGCCGTAACGAATTACCATCCAAGCATCCGTTCAGGTGGTTTAATGCTTCAATTGAACGTGACAGTGAATCCTGATAGATATTTCAACCACCACCCCGACCTCTAATATAGTTCCATTGATCCTATACTTTACGTTTGTATGTTTTGGGCATGGACATGAAAGGAATATTTAGAATATTTTTAGATAGTCTGAATGAGGGTGGCGGCAACTGTGGAATACAAAGACTGGATAGTGTATTCATATTGGATTACGAAAAGCACATTGATAATTCCATTTGTGGAGATTTCGGTTCGTTGCTGAAGGTGGATTTTATGATTTTCAGAGGATATTGTTGAATTTAGAACTAGTCGTTGGATTATTTTAAGGAACACGCCTAATATTCTGCGTTTATTTCGAAGCTTATGGATGTAATTTTGAAAACTATAAACCAATTTTTTTCGTTGAGATGTTGAATAAATTTGATAATTGCGTCAACAATTTTGCAGTTTACACTGGTTGGACAATAAGCAGAATGGTTATCCTGGAACAGTTAATAGCTACTCATTCAAACAATCTGTTTGTCTCCAACGGGCATTTGTGGATTTGTTAGGACCAGGCAACGGTCGCCATATAGAGAAAACGAAAAATACCTAAAAGAAATTGCTCTTTACTAGTAAATTGCCAGAATACAGTAGATAGGAAAATGTCAGTAATATCAGGAGCAAAAAATTAAATTTTATACCACAACTAACATTTCCTAGGACGAATTTAAAAGAACGAAATAACATTTCAATTCAGTTAAAAGTGACCATTAATAGTTATTCGTAAGTGGAAGAAAGAAGGATTCCCGTGAGCAAAATGAAAAATGTTGTCAAAAGGATATGGTAAACCTAGCTAAGTGAAGGGGTAAATCAACAAATTGACACAAAGATAAAAAGAAGAGGTTGAAGGAAGAGAACTACCCACATAAAAACCAGCCATAGATGCAAACCTACATGAACCCATTGTTCCTCTGTTTATCTCTATCTGTCAAAAGGCTTGTTCTTCAGTTGTGCATATTAAAAATTGTCCATTTTCAAACATGAAAGTAAAAAACGTTAAAAAATTTGCTGAAATTCTATATCTAGAAAAGATTTATTTAAATTTAAGCAGACTCTTTATAATCATATTTTTAGAACTTTTTATTTAACTTACCACGATATGAAACAGCTCAACAATTAACCAACTCTAATCCTTTCGACTATCCACAATGAAACAGTTTTTGATTGCCAGCCGTCCAAACAGTTGGAATAAGAAGAGGCAGTCCTTTCATTAAAAACAAGGAAGGCTCAGAAGGGAAGGGAAGGCTCAGATGGTATTCCAGCTGAGATATAGCAACTTGTCATTCAAAATTGTCCAGACTTGCTGCTCAGTTCATACAACGCCTTCCTGTGGGAAGCGGTTTTCCCAGAACGGTAGGTTGAGGTGAAGCCAGTACTGATTAGCAAATGGAAAAAAAATTCCGAATTGCGGTCTGCATATCGTCTGCATGCTAGACATGGCTGGGAAACTGCTACAGAACACATCAAGGGAAGACTCATTGACGTGATTAATGAGACTCGAGACCTGTCCCTTCGACGGTGGGTTTTCTGGGCAAGTCGTTCCCCCAACAAAGTACAAAGGCTGTGTGTCTGTATGTGGCACTGTGCAAAGGCAGATACATATATCCCCACATAACGAAGCCCCACATCGTTAGAAACTTCGACGCAACTTCGTTAGATAGGTGGATATCCTGCATACATTGAAAGCATCAATTCAAGTTCCGGAATATTTGATGCAACTTTTGAAGGACTATCACAAGAATCAAATTCTGGTTTATGATATGACACAAAGCTAGCAAAGGATGGATGTTACTTCGGGTGTTACCTGCTCTATTCTTGATCCAGAGCTTTAAAACGTGTCTTATGCGGGACTACTGAGATAGAACATGACAGCGGAGTCGCGCTTGGTCATCTATGTAGATGATGTTGATCAAACAAAATTTAGACTAGGTACGATAACGCATCGAGTGATGGACTGAATGATTACTCGCGGATTCCATTCAGCGCTCGAGAAAACTGAAGGTGTTCTTAATGAAGAAGAGGATCTTCAGAGTAAGGGTGGTCAGTGTTGGCGATACACTGATCAAATTTCAGTCAGCAGTTGAATACCTCAGGCTACCAATCGACTAGAAGATGAATATCTCTGAGAATGACGATCAGGGTAACGGCTGAGAAGGATTTAACTCTGAAGTGACTTATGGCCAATGCAAGAGGATCTAGCCCATTAAAAAACGCTCCTTGATGAGTGGCGTAGAGTCAGTGCTACGGTCCGGAGCGGAAATATGCAGCGACGGTCTCAGTAACAAGCTGTAACGTACATAGATGACATAGATGCAGAGAAAAGGAGCCCTTGCATTAGCATATCTGACAGTCTCTGATTCGGCAGTGAGAGTCATTGCAGGTGTATTATACTTCGCGTCTACACGAAGATTCAATTGCGACAATAGCCTCAAAGAAAGACGACGCTCACTCAACGATTGGCAGAAATCTTGTGTCAAAAGCATGAAGAGAAGGTGGACTCCGTGGCTCATCGTGGAGCTAAGACTGTGGCTAAATCGAAAGCATGGTGAGCTGACTTCTGATTGACCCAGTCTTTGAGCGCGCAAGGGTATTTTTTATATTTATATATTGTATATTCTGTTTAGATACAAAATTATTTTCGAAGGTAGCTACTTACCAAACCTAAAAAAAAGTTACGAATCTTGTGTTGAACGATCGCAAAACTAAATTGAGTGAGATAGCTCATACCAGGGGTATCTCAAAGGGACGCGTTGCACACATGACACACATTTATTAATAGTTACACATGCGTAAGTTGTACGCTTGATGTGTGCGGCGTTTCCTAAAAATTGACGAGAAAGCACATAGTGTTCGTATTTCAAAGCAAAATTTGGAGCTATTTTTCCACAATAAAAAAGGAGTTTTTGAGACGGTGTGTGACAATTGATGAATTGTGGACTCATACCTTTACACCTAATTCCAGTCTAAACGCTTAATCATTGGAAATTAGTTTGCTAATGGAATTTAATTTGGGTTCAGTCCCATTATTTATAGCCAAGCTTAGCAGATATATTTGCATTGTCCATGTTCAAAATAGATTAGTTATTCATGAAATTCAGTTCACAAGTTCAGACTTACCAAAGGGACTAGCCAAAATATGCTTTGTTCTGAAATATATAATTTAGGCTAGAATAATTTGTCCAAGAAAGTATCAACACTTTTCCAAATAATCCTACAATGCTCTTCCAAATAATTCTACAACTTAAATCTTAATGCTGCCTGTGGATACTTCCAGTTAATTTGACAGATACCTCGTAGCATCGACGAATTGTCAAGGATTTCTCAAGGTACTTTGATTTCCCGAGAAAATCATTGAAATTCTCCTCGAAACAATCGAATAATTCATCTTTGAATGCAAACATGTTAACATCAATCACTCAATTGAATAATACATCCTTATCTGGAATTTTCTCGACTCGAGTAGAATTTATTGGATCGTTTACTGATTAAGATAATTAAATCAACGAAATATTTATGCTAATCTTCCAGAATCTAATCAATAACTTTATGACATGCATAACATATCTAGCAAGTATCATCGGATTACACATGCACGTAAAGGATCACAATAGCCAACTGTACGCATAGAAACGTTGAAATCACCGATATCTGCTTCAATTTCATGCTTATCGGACGATATTATTGTGCAAAAGGATTATCATCGTACACGAATTTGATTTCATCAACATGTTTCGTCTGCCCTGTAGAATCACACTTAACGCTTCAATGGTATTAGTAATTATCATTCTGTGTTAAATCTCCCGATTGAAATTAAACTTTTGAAGTGTGTTATTGCTGAAATGAAGGCAAATTGTCATGATTGAATTTTTTTAGCAATGGTTTAAGTTCACTTTTGTATATTAAAGTTTTTCCGCAATTTCATTTTCACTTCGGAATCAATATGTGTTACAGTCCTGACAAGTTTTCGAGGGGTTCATTTGCTAACTATTTGTGGAATTTACGTTTTTCAAGTAAAATTTCAATTCTGTTTTAATAAAACTGCTAAAACGCGATGGAAGTGCTGTGAGATTTTCAATTGTTGTGGAACCTTCAATGCAAATATGTTAATAAACTCAGTTATGTAGTTGCATTGCAATTTCGCAAGTTTGCTGCTTCACATCCCGTCTTTGCTACGTTAAGCGCCTTATCCCATTAAAAGTTTTCCGTTTACTATTCCATAATTTCGTCCTTGACACCAGATTCTTCCTCTTTCTCCAGACGCTCAACCGATCCTTGCACGTTTTGATTTTGTTTTTCCTCTTTTTGATAAACATTGCAAACAATCGTCTTGGTAGAAAATCCGTAGAAGAAATACGAACCAACTTGCGAAATTGGATATTCTGACAGCAACACCTTCCTTAGATTTGTCCTTGTCTCAGTTTGAAATGTAGCATCTACCTGGAAATTTAATTTTCAAAAATTCACCCTTCGTTTTATGGTATTATCTATTTTTTTTTCTTATTTTAAATTTACGTTTTTTGTAACACTTCTTCTAATATTTTTAGAGACCTTTGTTGGCTTTGCATTTTGAGCCAAGGTAGTCAGGAATGGTATTATTGTAAAGGACATTTGTTTCTGTTGCTTGATTTCATTAAATTCTGCACTCATTTGTTCCATGTTTTTCGAAAACGTTAGAAACATCCCTTAGAATTCTTTATAGCCAAGTCAGCCAGTTTTGTGGAGAAACAGAAGGAGTTTTTCGAACTGTTATAAAGGCTCTATGTTATTCAAAATTAGAATTATTGGATTAGTAGTTTCTGAGGTAATTCTTAAGGCGATTGCACAAGGAGCTCATACATTACGTACTAATAAATAACTCTTGATATTCAATTGAATAGGATTTTATTTACAGTCATTTACCTAGAAAGGATCGTATAGTCTGAGGAGCGTATTCAGGTATTCAGTCCAAAGCTCAGACACTGCCTTCTTGCAACATCAAATTAAAAACGGCACAAAACTATCCGAGGAGAGTCTCTTCATCAAACAAGCATGAAAAATTTACTAAATAAACCCTTCGCAAGTCAGGGGTTACACACCCGAACAAGGTCTTTGTGTTCGAATTAAAAAAAGGTCACTCTGACATTATCCCTGCTATACCTGCCCTTCATGTGGCAGGTGATAATATCCCATTTAGTGTATTTGATTCCTTTCTGTACTCTTTGACGGTACAAGGCTGCTCGAGATGCATTTTCAACTGCAGATCAACTTGTGTAAAGGTTGCAAACTTCAAATTGACGTTTTGGACTGTTAAAGCAAGGGCAATTCTTGCAGCTATATCATCATCCACCTGGGTGATGATATAGCCTAGTACAAAGCCAGGGTGCAACGCAGGACTTTGCTTTGCACAAGTCTGTTTAGCCTGAACACACTTTCATAAATAAATCTTTGGTGTTGTTCTTAAGTTGAATTCCCTGTATTATGCACAATCCACGGTTTTCTATGACCATTACGCACCAATTTATAACCGATCTAGCATCCCATTGTACCATATAGCTTTTCTTTTCTTTCAGTTTGGGACATTCAGTAATCTCAGCAGCAATGTCCTGTTGAGGTCATTAGCTAGCTGAGTATATTGATTCATCCAGTCCAAATTTATTCGCTCTTTTGTTACATTACCAGCTTAAGCTTCGCGATTTTGACACGCTATTGAGGTGATGTTTGAAGCAAGTCAAGAGGAATGGCATATAAGGAAACTTTTTTCATTGCTCGCAATCCCAAAATCGAATCACTATGTTTTTTGCATCGAAAACCTCTCGTTTGTACATATGTAGAATAGACGTTGCAAATCTGACTCAGAGTCGTATGGTTACAAAAAATCCAGAACAAGAACGAAACTGTCTATGGTACCAGTGATGAAAAATTTGTGCTGGAAGAGGGAATCTCCAAATCATGGTAGACGGTTGATCTTTTTGAGAGCGTGTATGATGTCTCTCATAACATTACGTATAGAAGATATCTTGCTTCTGAAGTAAGTGATGTTCATTAAATTTGGTAGCATCAGCAATATCTTGGCACCAGTGTCAATGGTCACAGTACAATTTTCATCGTTGACTGGTCAAAAAACATCGAGTCTACGTATCCGTTATGTATCCTTGACAGGGTTGCTGTAGTGTAAAGAACGTTAATTTTTCCATACCGTTTTTCTCCAAGGAAAGTACTTTTAAAATTTTTCCAGCTATCCTTGCTTTGAGGAGAATTAATTTTTTGGTTGTGATCTTGGATTCTGACATTCTTTGACGGGTGTTCGTCGAACAATACCTCCGTCTCAGGGATAGCTAGTTGAAGTCTCGCTAAGGGTGCTCTCATCCGCTGCAATCTCACCTTCTAGTTTCAAATGCTGAAATATGTTTGGCGGAAGCTCACGTATCCTGTTACAAATTTTGTTGCTTCAATGTCAACACTGTAAGCCAAGGCGCCCTCTATCGACCGTTTTAATCTTTCCATGGTCGTCGTTAAATTCTTTGGCTATAGCTTCTTCCTCGGATAAATGTCTGATAATTGTTGCTCCAGCCTTGTTTTTCTTCATGATTTCCTACTGCTGGTCTTTTCCGGCTTGCATATCTCTGTAGAGTCTTTACTCTTTTAGACTTGTCATCAGTTAAACTAATTGCCGTTCTCTTTGGTCAAGATGGATCCTAAATGTTTAAGTATTGGCACAATCTTTGCATAATGGCTCGTTCTGTCGTTTTGGTCTTCTTCGATACTGTGTCCATCTCAATGACTTGAGAATGCTGCAATATGACTCGGTAAGGCAGACAAAAAACAACCTCATTCGAAATTTATTCCGTCGGTCTGGATGTATTCAGGCCTATCCATTTGTTTAACATATTTAAATATGTACGAGGTCTGGCTATTAAATAACGAGACTGGTTTCAAAAAAGGGTCTTATTATAAAAATTATTCTACATATGAATGCTCCCCTTCAATATACTCCCCTTTCCTCGCCACACATCTTTCCATACGTTTTTCCCATTGATCGAAGCAGTGCTGGAAGTCTTCTTTGGTGAGGGCCTTTAGGAGCTCTGCCGTTTTTTGCTTTACCTCTTCCATCGACTCAAATCCCTTCAAAGCAGATTTTATCTTCGGAAACAAAAAAAGGCGCACGGTGCAAAATGTGGCAAGTACAGCGCGTGTTCGAGCACTGGAGTGCGCTTACCGGCCAAATACTGCTTCACAGATAGCGCGTTATGGGTAGGTGCGCTGTCCTGGTGCAAAATTCACGAGTCGTTCTTCCACAACTTGGGCCATTTCTTACGAACTCATTCTCGCAGTGTTGCCAAAACTGACAAATAGTAAGTCTGGTTGACAGTCTGAACCACTATACCGTTAATGTCGAAAAAAACAATCAACCTTGCCTTCAATTTTGATTTGAACATCCTTACTTTTTTGATTCTGGGCGATTCAGGCGTCTTCCAATGCATCGATTGCTGCTTTGTTACAACATCGTATTGAAAAATCCACGTTTCGTCGCAAGTAATAATGTTTTTCATCAGTCCGGAATCTTTTTTTAACCTTTCAAGGAAATCTGAGCAGACCTGTTGACGCTAGAGCTTTTGGTCAGGAGTCAGGTTTTTTGGCACCAACTTTGCACAGACTTTTGTCATGTGTAATTCCTCGTGTAAAATTTGTCTAACCGTTTCTTTATCGGCGTTTACAGCCTCGGCAATCATCCGGATGCTCCTTCGACGATCTGCACGCAAAATTTGGTTGATTTTGGTCACTGTTTCCGGAGTTGAAACAGTGACAGGGCGACCTGGGCGTTTGTCATCTTCTGTGCTCTCTCGGCCCTTACGCTTCCATCACTCAAAAACACGCGCACGGGATAGAGAATTGTCACCATAAGCTTCTTGCAACAATTTATAGCACTCAGTCGGAGTTTTTTTCAATTTAAAGAGAAATTTGAGATTGATAAGTTGCTCCTGTTTTTCGTCACACATGGTTTTCGGCACGAGAAAAAAAAACACGTTCGTTTCAAACCGCTACTGCACAAATACAATAATAGTGACGAGAACGTGTTTTGGTACGTGCATAGACAAGATATCTAGATACCCAACGCACTACTCGTTTTTTCCCCACCCCTCTACGGAGCCCTCTAGGCGCGCAGTCTCGTTATTTAATAGCCAGACCTCGTATATATATGCGAATGTAAATAATATGTAAATAAATATTATTTAACATAACAACTATTTTTTGTAATCAAGATTGTTATTATTGCACGAAAATTTTCTTACAACATTGCTGAATGCAAACCGTTTTTGATTGATTGATGTTTGTCATTATGTGGGCAAACTTTTCAAATCCTTCAACTTTCAACTTTGCAAATCCTCTAAAGTTCTTGTAATATCTCGGACCAGCAAATATTCCCTGTTTCAACTTTCTTTCTATGCAGACTGGAATATTGCCAAAAATATTTGAAACATTGTCTTGGTTCAGGAAGACATTTAAGGAACTGTTCAATGAAACCCAGGCTGGTATCAAGAGGAAGAAGAGAAAGTGATTATGGGGTAACCGAATTTTGGTTTTAGAAAATTCTTTTCCTAAGCCATAAGTGTTCTTCGAATCCAACTTTCCAAGGGGCAGTTATTATTTTGGTCACAATATTAAAATGGGCAAAGAAATTAAGACTGTTTGGTATGCTGGTTGGTCAGGCACCATACAAACTAACTCCGAATTGCCTAAAATTTCCTAATCAAGATCTTTATATTTGAGTTTCTGCCGAATCACTTTTAAACTTATTATAGGTCCCTTTCAGGTACACAGAATGCCCGACGGGTAAGGAAGCTTTAAAATCATTACACCACGATGAAATAAATAATAAATAAAATTTGGAATTATACTGTCAAGAAAATCGTTATAACTACAATGAATTAAAGCTTCATGGATGTAGTCGTCTTAAAACCTTATAACACTTTCTAAGCTAAGAAAAATGTACCTCAGCGAGCAGTTATCTTCGAATCTTTCGTCTCAATTCATAGAACTCAGCAGCATCTTTGGTACAGTATTACAACTAAAAAGCACACAGACTGCAAACGTGCATCACAGAGAAAGAGAAATAAATATCTCATGAAGCACCTAAAGCAAGAAGGATAGATGGCTTGTATATAAAACGAAATACAAGAGTGAAAAGATCACGGCGGCTGGCTTTTTGAGGTTCAAATTTTTGTGACAATAATTTTTCTTGTGTAGTATGCGTGCGTTATAATGTATGGATACGTAGCTCAAGAGATTCTCAGTGCTCACCTCTCCGAGACTTTCTTTTATGACTTTTATGACTCTTTTTATGACTTATCCCAACAATCTTTGATCATAATTATTGCATCTTTGATTACATCATTCTGGGAAATTGGAATCAAACAAGGTTACATTTCGAAGTTGTTCTTAGTGTTAGCGCTCGTTAATAGATAGTTTATTATTTCTTCCACCGAACTTTCTACCAAATCTGATTTGAATCATTTAACTCTTCTTGGGAATAAAATGTTGGTCTAACATCATCTTTAAGTCCCGCGGAGTCCTTTTTTTTACAAGTTGTACTTGGCAAACTTTGTCCCAATCTTTGTCCGAATTTCAAACAATTGTTCGAATCTGGAATTCTTCTTAAAAACTGGTTTTAAACGTTTTTAATCCCAAGTATATCACTAGGAAGTTGAATCCTGGCAGTTCCTTGACATACTTTTAATAAAGTAAACATTTTTTAATGAATTGATTGCTTAAGAAAATATTTAATCACTTGCCAATTCGGGTTACAACTTGTTTATTCTAAATAACCTTTAAGCAAATAACAACAGGAAAATAAATTCGCGTCACATGCAGATCCTTATATTATTCAACGAAGAAGACTATGATCATTATTTGCAAATGTATTCATTTGGATTGTTTGACTCCACTCAAATTGCTGGGTCTTATTTCTAAGAAAGTGTTTTTGTCTCATTTTTCAATTATTTGCAAGCACCAATGCTCCTTTTTTTCACTTCAATGCAATGTATTTCCATCAAATAGCACTGGCAATAGTAAGAGCATGTTAAAATATGCACAACTAATACAACAGCAGAATATCCACCTTCCTTTTGATTATTTCCTTCATGGGATCCAACGATAAACCAAAAGACCCACTTCTTAGGTTTCTTCAAAAATCCACCTATTCCCGTAAATTTTGTCCCTGGCTTTGCCGTGTTTTGCATGCTAACATCGTAGACAAAGGTTGGCGAAACACAAGAGTATACGATCAATGATCACTCTAGTCTAAAGTGTACGGTGTAATATCTGTCTGTCGGTTGAAAATTCTAGATGCGAATGTATAATGAATTCAATTCATTTGAAATCAGGTCGCTTACGATAAGCTAAATTTCTTTCGATCCGAGAAAACAAAAGAAATCCCTTTGAATTCTTTACATCGAGCTTATATGTATTTGTTCGAAAGCAACAACGATAATAGGGATGTCCTTGCATGGAACGAGGACAACATTGGAGTACCGAAATCGTAAGATGTATCTTACTTAATGGTTCAAGGACACAACGATTCTTCGTCGAACCTCTTTGAAGAGCAACATGCATATGTTGACAATATGTTCAAATAAAGGACTATCCAATTGAACTCATTGTGGTTGATTTCCTGTGAAGTGATTGCTAGTAACTTCTCTTAAAATCGTCTTACAGCTTCTTTGTGACTTCCCGAAAACATTCCTCGGAAATTATTTCAATACGAAATTGATAACTTAAGATTTTCGAAAATAGTCTTAAGTCCTTTCTTTTGGCATACGAAAGACATCAAACGCTTAAGTTTATTTTATCGCAATTATGTAATTTTTTCCTCCACTTTATGAGTCGTCAGCTCACGGGCACCTACTCGAACTCTGTCATCATTTCAAAAGCGGAATAAAAAAGCTTTCTATCCTTCAATACTGATCCTCTTACTTATTTGTAGTCCCAGTTTGAAAATGAAATTTCTTCTTTTTCCTCGATGGTGGCATTGAGGAAGAAAAGTTATCAAAAACTCTTTACTTATTAAGTTGAAAATATGGAAGCGTGTTTTTTTTTGTTTTTCTTTGTTTTTATTTAACGACATGCATATTGTGTCGAAGCATATGCACTCTTGGATGGATCCATTCCGAGCTCCAACAACACACGTTGCGATTGCGACTCCGTATAGCATTAGTCCATTGTTTCGTATGCTACCTTGCAGCACACAGTCATGAATACTAGGAAAAGTTTTCCCCTGTGAACTTTTACCTTTTGAATTATTTATTGAGTGCAAAATACCGAAACGTTTCTTATACTTTGGAGGAAGTTAGTCCAATATATGCGGAGAGTCCTGGATAATGGTCGCGTTTCACATAGAGCAGTATTGTCATTTTGAATTTTTACATTGAAATTTGATAAAAGTGTTTCTTTCACTTTGACATGTGTATGATGATACCACAAAAGGGATTTTGAATGATTTATGGAACACAAAAAACGTCATGTAGAATCAATATTATTTAAAAAAAGTAGAAGAAAATTTTTTTAGTGATTTGATGAATTTATGCAAACCATTTCATGTGGATATTTCTTGAAACTTTCTTTCTTTCTTGATATTTCTTGAAAACTGAAAAATTGTTTGTGATTAATATCAGACAAATCAGACACCGCAACAAATTTTCAGGGTTTTTTTGACAAAATTATTCAAAGTATTGTTCTTTGCTTTCCACAGTGTTTGCGATCTTTCTGACAAATCACGGATAGTTCGTCGACAAGAACCAAAAGTCTTCGTAATTTTTTGTTGCTGCTATGCTCCTCTCCTGAGCTACGCGCTATAGACAGGACCAAAAATAAATCAAAGGGAACAATGCTCGCAAAATATAGCGCATGGGATAGAACTTCTTACTTAAGTGTTCCATGGTTAGTTTCTACGAAATTGCTAACATGGGGTTATGTATTGTCGTGAAGCGTACTCATTGTGTCGCTTCAATAATGAATTTGGGTACGTCCAATCCTCAATCTAAACTTAATATTTCTAATGCAGCGCAGTTGTTCATTTCGAAATTCGGGCTGTGAGGAGTGTTGGAGCTATTCTCAAGTACATGGTGTCAAGTCCAAGGTGATCTAATCAGAATGATGCTTGCCGATATTGATTTCCCTGAAGATTTTCACCACAACAAGCTCAACTGACAGTCCGACAACAGAAATCAAAACTTTAATATCACTGTCCCCAATGAGATCCGACCTCAGAATCTGTTCCACAGAGGGAGAGTACTCTAACTACTACACCAACCTGAGCCAATACAAGTTTCCCAGTTGTAATCACGCCCAGCTGATCCCAAAATAACCTCACCATGGTCCACGCTCTGTGAATATTGTTTTAAACCAAAGATAACATTGTATCAGGGGCCAGATGGTTCGTACTTCAGACTATGATTCCCTGCTCCCTTTTGTCGCTAGTAGTAGTGGTGCTATTTTGAATACCTTAAAAATAAAACGTAAAAATAAAGACGTCCATAGAAGAACCAAAATGAGGGTCTTTAAAACGATAACCAGTCGTAGACCTGAGCTTAGGCGTCCGAAAATTTAATTATCGCATTTTGAGTAGAGTGAACCTAAGAAGAATCTTTGAGTCAGTAACAGCAAATAGCAGAACGAATAAGGTATAACATTGAGCTGTACGTATTAATTGACGAGCAGAAAGTCTCTGTCAATGCAGAGCTCAAAAAACTGTGACAGCGCAAGCCATGTTCATAGGGTGAGATTGCGAAGACCTCACAACGTATTCTGCAAGGAAGAATGCTTCAAAATAACGGCTTGCAAGCCAAGGTACTGATGGATTACCTTACTTTGTCATCATGATACCGAATCAGCTTAATAATAACGTAACTCGACATATGAACAAAGTTTTTATCGTTTCCAGTTTTCAGTAATTTGTGGCTTATAACCTTATTATTTTTATAAGGTCTTACGTGTACGAGGAGACACCGGTTAGTTCAAAGCCTCACCGTAGTCCAATGGTGCTACTATCGCAAGACAAATGAACTATCGTGTATTTAACTGTTGTAGACGACTTCTGTCAAAATTTCGTCCAAATCTGTATAATTGTTTAGTTTTGACCGCATGAGGAAGCGGTCGTCTCGGTCGGGGTAGGCATCTCAAAAGAAAGTGTAGTTTATATCCTGTATGAAATTTTAGGCGTTTGAAAGCTGTCAGCGCGATGACAACCGCATGTTGTTAATTCCAGACAACAAAAGCAATCATGATATCATTTCAAGCAAATGTTCGAGGCTGTTTGAGCGCAATTGCAAGGAGCTTATGCAACAATTTGTGACCTTCCACAAAACATGGGTACACTGGTACACACAAGAGACCAAGGAACAGTCTAAACAGTGGAATCTAATCCCACAAATGAGCTCCAAAGAAGGCGAAAACTATCCAAACAGCCGAAATGGTGATGGCCACCGTTTTCTAGAATCCTGGAAGATGTGATTTGCATTGACAACCTGGAGGAGGGGAAAACTAATACAAGGCTCTACTATGCCGCATTATTGGGTCGATTTGATGTTGAAACGTCGAAAAATGGTCATATTTGTTGAAGAAATAAGTACTCTTCCACGTTGAAAATCAACCGACTACAAACTGTCACTCCATCCACCGTTTTCGGAGCAGAAATTGGAGTCGAATGAGGAGATGATCACCACCACATAGACCTAAATTGCAGACCTCAAGAAAACGTATTTTTCAGATGGGTAAAAGAAGTTAGTGCATCTCTAATTCCAGTCAATCGAACTAGGGAAAGGAAAAATTATTGAGAAACAAATCGTCACTTTCCCAAAATCTTCGTCTGTCTTTTGAAGGCTAAGAACTTATCGGACCACCCTCATATATGAGAGTACGAGTGATCAGGTCAAAACTTGATATCTATCTATTCATAAATCACTATGAAATTTCATAATCTTTGGCAACCCGTTTGCTTGACAACGCGAACATATGAAAATATTTTATAAAATACGATTTCAACCAAGGATAGAAAATGCATGTCTAACATTTTTTTTCACTCCACTTTGAAAATTCTTTGATTCCTTTCAGCCGTGAAAATACAATTCATACATATGTACATTCCATGCGTTGTTTCTTGTCTAGAACTATGATACAATGAAGGAGCATATTTCAAAATGATATTTCTTCACTCGTCACACATTTTCACCTGAAATGTCTTTTTCCTTGGAAAACATAAAAATCGACAAAATGGAATGATACTATGTTTTTTTATGAAAGGATTTCATTGCCGTGCATACATTCCTTTCTTCGACATATTACGAGTATGCCTCACGTCTATGTTATCTAGTCTGTAGAGCAGCTGTCACAAAAGATTTCTTTGTTTTCTCATTTTTCACATTGAAAATGGATAGTTCGTGTTGTAACGTATTGAGTATTGACAGAGAATAGACATTTAAAGAATTTTGAAGCTTCATACTGTTGTCAAATATCGAGTTAAATTATTTTTATTCAAAAATTACGTTGAGTATGTGTTGTACATCGCTGTCCATTATTGAAATTATAATTTTGAAGTTGTTCAGGATTAAACAATAAATCAGTTTTATTTAACGAAACTTCATAGATTTTCAATAATTGCAAAAGAAATTTATAGAGTATCGTCAATTATTGATGAATCAAAAATGTTGCAGTAGTCCAACATACACTTTCAGTAATATTTTAAGAGGTTGATTGCCTGATTTCGAGTTTGTTTTTCGAGTATCTTTGCTCAGAGTGTCCTGAACATTGAAGTTGAAATAATAACCAAACGATGGCGCTCCTTATAAACGTCTTCATAACCTATCGCATCACTCGTTAATTGCATAACATGATTCCTATGCCCGTTGATTACATCTTCCTTTAGAAACATTCTATGTCGCTAAATTTTCAGAATGAGCTTAATAAGGCTGGAAGGAAATTTTTAAAATTTATCTATTCACGTGAAATTATTTATTTACGTAAATACAAAACATTATCAACGCAGTGGATGGAAAAAGCTCAACTTGGACTGAGCGCTGAGGAATTGAAAGCTCAAGTTGTTGTGAACTTGTGACAACACAATTTGACATGTTTGTAGCTTAGCTAATATTGTCACAAACAGAAATGATAGTTCGTTGGTTGTGCAGATTTCTCTATCCTTGCGATTGATTTTTATTCATGATCTTATGATCACAGTTTGAATAGAACAACAATATGGATTTTCAAAGGAACGAAGAACCCCTATGAGTTTCGCGAACAGAATTTTTTCAATGCTTACGATCAAGATAGTGTGAAATGATATGTGATATGTGTTAGTGTGATATTGTACGTTTAAAGGTCAGAAACCACAACTGAGCAGCGACACCGGATGAAACGTCAAACACTGTCAATTTCAGTGCTTAATTGCGCAATAAGTTGATTTGTCTCAGTGCCGAGTATCATTAAACGCTTCGATCGTGAAAATTAGATCGAAAATAAGGTCTTTAACGGGCATAACAAAATGTTCAACTCGTCTGATAAAACGAGTTATCGGCTTCAAAACTGGTCACGGAGTCACAACAAGATCCAGCTAAGTTATGCAGTTCAGAAACAATTTTTTGCGTGCTACGAGGCTACAAGTTCAAGGATCGAGAAGCTAGAAAAATGTCATTCATAACGAGAAAAAATCAGATGAATCGACATACCTTGAGTTATCATAAGAGTATGCTGGGATTTTCGAGACAACGTTGTATTTGCCGACGAGTCTAAATTTAGTATTTTCGGTTGATGAGACTGAGCAGCGATGAATAGATTTAAAAAAAAACACAATAAAGCCTACAGCAGTAGAATAACAGTTTGGGTTTGTGTGAAAGCAGCCGGAATAGAATATTTGGAGTTCATTGAATTGCAGGACGTAACCATGAATTTCAATATTTTGAAAAAAAAATTGATCTAAACTGAAGTGAATCAGGAAATACCCAATGCATTTCGTTTGTACCAAAACAACGACCCCAAGGCTATGACTCTAATTAAGCACTGCTGATGTATTTGCAACTTATTTGAAAATTTATGGGCGATTTTGGAAAAAACTATTCACAACCACAGTATTTTCAACAAGAAACAATTAATAGATGTTTTAGAGGGTAGTTTTGAGAGAGATGCTATGCTAGAATGAATTAAGGATGTTACAAAAGATTTCTTTGTATTTGTATTTGTATAATCCTTTAAAAGGATTTATTTGAATTTTCTCTACATCTAGGGTTGCTCGCATACCACCTGATACAAAAAGTTCCCGGAGTTTCGAAATTGGAAATCGAAATTACAAGATTTTACATCAAAATCGATATCGTCCCCTTCAAAGTACTTCCCATCGACTGCAACGCACTTATACCAGCGCATGATCCAGCGGTTTGGCCATCAAAGCCATCTTCGATTTTTCTATGATTTCGTTTCGGGTGCTGGAACGCATTCCGCGGAGCGGTTTCTTGAGTTAGGTTGAGTTGAGGAAGCCTGTTAAGGTGAATTCGATGGTTGCTAAATGTATTCTTTTCGTTTTTAACCAAATTTTCACGGATAAAGGTAGCAATGTGCGATGGTGCGTTATCGTGGTGCAAGATCTATGAGTTTTTTGCCCAACAAATCCAGGGTTTATAGGTGAATTGCTTCACGCAAACGCATTTGAGTATTATTACCCATATAATACTCTTTGTTGAGAATCTGACCTTTTAAAAGGAATTCATGATACACAACATCCTTGTAAGCCATGAAAACTGTGTGGAGAACCTTGAACTTCGACTGAAGACAACGTGTTTTTTTCGGTCGTGGCTCATGTGGTGCACGCTATTCACTCGCTTCATGTCTGGATTACGTGTCATATTCATAAATCGACGCCTCGTCTCCAGTCATGATCCATTTGCTGAATTTTGGGCAGAATTCGGCCTTGGGAATCATGTTTTTTGAGACGTCATCGGGGTCCCATTTTCCATGATTTTTAAGTTTTTCGGCATCAGCTTTGCAGCGACACTTCTGAGTCCCAATTTATTAACCAAAAGTAATGTCCAACCCCTTGGCCCGGAGAAAATTGGCGTAATTTTTCCAGAAAATTTAACGGGAAAAATGATGAGATCAAAGGACAATTGGAACTGTGTGTCGCATTACGTACGGACAGTACTCATTATAAAGAAGGACATAATGGATCGCTTGGTGAGGGAGGGAACAAGTCTGTAACGCAATATTATAGTTACTAATTGCAATTCCTTCCTATCCATCCGTGGAGAAAGAGAGATTTCCCTTAGCCTGAAGACATCGCTAAGCGATGATTAATGAGGCCTAGTCCGAAGTAATGTGACAAACAGTTCCAGGCTAGGTTCTCGGTGTGACAGGGGAGGTGTTTAGTCGGTAGTCCGGTAGCTGGGGAGTCCGACACTCAGGGCGTAAATAGCCTTCACCTCCCAAACAAAAAAAAAACATCTCTCTAAACATCAGTTTGTGGTCTTAGATCATCCCTTCTTTGATTTGGTTGATGTTTACATCGGTTTTCGATGTCGTTGTCCTACCACTGCGTTCATCATCGTTCTCACGGTCACTTCTGAAACGTTCGTACCACTTACGAACATTGTTAGTTAGTTTCCGATGTTGTTGTTGGTTTTGAATGTTGTATGTAGCTTGTATTATTGAAGAAGCTTGCCAATTCGTATGTCTCCTTGCCTGCGTATGTCAATTTGGGCCATTTTTGTGGGTCCTTTGGTGTGTCTGATGTTTGATGTTTTTCTTTCTGTTTGTGCTGTGCAATCAGTTTATTCTTGTATACGTTGGTTACTGTCGACGATCCTAAATATGTTGTTTAATTCGTCGGTGTAGTCGCTGGAATTCATAGGGATGGAGTATAATCTCTGCACCATTGATCTCTATGCTGCTAGTTTGTGCTGATGGGGATGGTTCGGTGAAGCGTGTATGTTGTGGTCCATAGCAGTTTGGCACCAGTAAATTTTGTGTTCTAAATGTGTTTCTTTTTGTATGATGGTTAGGTCCCTGTAGTTGATTTCTCTGTTTAACTCTTTCTCCATGGTGAACTTTAGGTGAGGAGTTCGTCTTCCGCGTTTGACTCGATTATAATAAAGCAGTCGTCCACGTATCGATTGTAGTATATGACTTTGAATTTTTCCACTATTCTTGGAATATGTTCTTCCTCTTATTTTTGCAGGAATACCTCGAACATGATTGACGACAGTGGGTGTCCCATACCCAGTCCGTCTTCTGCTTATCAAACTCAAAGTATTTCTGTTGGAGTGTGATCCTGATGTAGTTCATCTATAGTTGTATCTATAAAGTGATGCACACTACGACAAAAATATCAGAATGAAGTGAAGATGGCTGCATATAGCCGAAACGCCTCCTCAACATCAAGAAAGCAAGGCCCGGCCTTGACACTAAGCTACAAGTTTTTGTGAGTTTGACGTAGTCTCACCACTATTTTCAATGAATTTTCTTTAGCGGTTAGTTTACACCTTTTCTCACTACTGTACTATTACGAACTTTAACATGAAATTTGACACTGTTATAGCTTACATAATTGTCTTCAATATAAAAGGAAACCAAGAAAATTGAAGGTGTGAATTTCGAAATATTTATGGATAGAGGACACTGTAACGATTTATTTACCTTTTTTTGGGTAAGATGTTTCTTGCATGGTTTTTTTTTAATTGTCCGCACTTTGACGTTAATTGTCAAAGAATGTACTCGTAAACCTGACATTTAAATCTTATCGTGATGTTTAATGCTTTCTTAAAAGCAGCGCAACATATTTTAAAATTGGAACCACATGAAATAAGCTGTGGGCCATTGTAGTTCGTACACAATTCATCTTTATTGAAAGATTTCATGAAATTAAAAAACATTGTTAATGTTAACCTTTTCATTAATCCAGAATTCAATTGAATTCTCAGAATCTATTCAACTCTCGCCATGAATCTTTATCTTGTTCATATGTGAAAAGAAACGGAAACATATGAAAAAAAAAAAACAAATCACTAGCTTTCACTCATATTTACCAAGTTTTCATGGGAAAACCAACATCCGTAATGGAAACTGCGTCTTACGGAAATTCTTATGTTATTGCGCGTACAGTTCAAGCTCGTTCAAGACTTACTTTCGTTCCAATAAATATCTAAACCCTCCCAATTGCCCAAAATGTCTCGCTAAACATTTTCCTACTAAGAGAGAAGCAACTAATCTTGTAACAATCCTTCAAGAGATAATTGTTGCTAATTACTGTTAGTGAAAGCATTTTTTGTTAAAATTGACGACATGTCACCTGAATCATATTTTACATTGCTTACAACTCACTCATTACGGCTCAGTTTATCTTTAGTGAATCATTTTTCACACTTTTCATGTCAACACTTTTGTCTTGATATCGGAATTTCTAAAGATAAGTGATATGTGAACATTCTCGGCAAATCAGCGCAAACAGTCTTGAAAATGCTTTTTTGTTTTGTTTAGATGCATTCATTGTCATGCACTGATGGTAGGAACAACAACAATTCTCGGTTCCTGCTATTTATTAATGCAGAAAAATCCATTGGAAATTAGTCTGGAATCTACTCTTAGCAACGATGACACTGGGAAAATTTCTTCTACTTCTCGCGGTAGCGGCTGTTGCGGCGCAAGACTTTCCCAGGGATGCATGCACGGAAAATCTAATAGGGGTAGGTAGTAGTTAATTATTCTCTAGTAAACAAATCACCTACAAACTTGCCCCTTTCCAGTGCTACAAAAACGAGCAATGTTGCTCTGGATATTGCCACCCCATGAAAAGTATTGCGGGCAACTACGTGCCATATCGAATCTGTTTGGATCCGAATGAGTTTTCCGACCAGAACGTTATTAAAAATAATGATAAATAATATTTATCATAACGCTCCACCGTTTGTAATATTTAACCAACAATGTCACCGCATCCACTCGCAAATTTTTGATTGCTTCCAGTTTAAATGAGACAGACATTAATTAAACGTTAATTTCAATAAAATTATTGTAGATATTATACGTGTGGCGATTTTTCTGTTTTTTTTTTGCAATTATTCCGAACAAACACGGGAAAATCAATAGTGGAATTTTCATTTTGTATCTACAAACACCGACGCATTGTACGCGTCCAAGTTAAGGTGTTGGTTTCGTTTTTAATGTGGTGGCTTTGTGGTAATTGTTTGCTTACAATGAATTATTTTAAATAGCAATTGATGCGCTTTGATGCCGAGCTTTGTTTTGTATCTATCTTCAATGCGTGGCAGTTTACAAACTGAGTGAAGTTACATCGATGCATAATGGAAAGCCAAAGTTTGTATAAAATATTAATAATAATTGCCAAGCATCGTTTTGTTATCATCACGCTAATTTGCTGTGAAATATTTAACTGAATGCATATTTTCGCAATTATTTCACATCCTAACAAAAATGTTATATGTTGTTGTTTGCTAACTAAAAGCTGACATTTGATGGATTCCACGCGTTACAGAAACGAATTCAGAGGAATTTATGCAACATCATTTCAATAGAAATACCTTTGCCCTTATCGAAAGTATTGACATGGGCGCAATAAACGGGTTAATTAATGCATTCCTTGTACACATCTATCGCTCCATGTAGACTGTAACTACGCTGAACCTAATCGCGGAGCAAAAATTTACAATAAAATAAAATTAATAAGCTTTGAAACCAGAAAACTAGCTTTTAGCCAAGGCTCCTGAAATGTCAAACAGACAACAGACAAGGCAGGCTTCAAACAGAAAGCATTTTTTGTTGTTGTTGAAAATTAGGTTGATTCATCAATATAGTCTCCATCCAGAGCAACACAATCATTCCAGCGCCGATCTTATACTCCAAAACCACTTTTGTAAAACAATTTATCTTTTGCCTCAAAATGGTCATTAGTTATAACGATAACCTCTTCCTTTGGACGAACTTGCTTACCTACATACATTTTTTGAGGTCTGAGAACAACCAGTAGTCACTGGGAGTCAAATCTGAGGAAACGGCGAATTCAGGAGCAACTCGAAGTTCAATTCATGTAGTTTTGCCTTTGCTTTGACTTGTGACAATGTGCGTTGCATTGGTGAAACAAAATTTTCTCCTCTGTCATATGTCATGCATAATGACATAATGAAAAAAAATATAGATAATTTTTTTTGCGTTTAAACGCTCCAATAATGCTTAATAATATTCTCTGTAGATGGTATTTCCCCTGTCAACGTAGACGATAAATATTATGCCATGCAAATCCTAAAATACCGAGGCAATAACCTTTCCAGCTGATTGTTTTGCTTTCGGACACTTTTTGGCGAGGTTCAATAGTTGCTGTCCACTCAGATAGCGATCGTTCTGAGACTGCAAGTTTGAAGTGATGTACCCATGTTTCATCCATTGTCGACACAAAAATTCCGCTTTGTTCCTCTCAGACATGGTGAAATACGCGCACAATCAATGACGCATTCTTGTTTTTGGTCAGCAGTGAGCAAACGTGACATTCAATTTAAACGGAGCTTTCTTATGGACAAACACTCATGCAGTATAAAACTAACACTTTTTTTTGGAATATTTATTATGTCAGTACGATTTTTTGTACAATACAGTACGATTTTGCTGATTTCATTTTGTGTTACCGCCTAATTTGGACGTCAGCTGCGTTTTGCATCATCGGTGTCTAAAGCCTTTCAAAGCCAGCAAACCAACGTTTTATTGTTGTTTCTGATAGAGCGAATTCCCAATAAGCCATTTCAAGTCATTGTTTAGCTCGAATTTCCGATCAACAAATAGTGTTAATTTGAAACACGAAACTAGTTTATTTTATACATTGTTTTGAAAATAAAAAAAGTAGCGTCACTCAGAATAATAACTCAACAAGTAATGAATCGAATGCCTAGAAATTTTAACAGCTCTTTCTTGAAGCTTAGTATTAACTAAAGATGAGTTGAATACAATGAAATGAGCACCATCTACGCGTGAGGCTTGGAAGTTTTCAGCCCATTTGTTAAAAATATACAACCACTTGATGTTCTCTTGGTTTTGATTTCTGGATCTTCTCTTCGTTTTGACTTAGCAAAAAGCTGTTGTATTCTCTGCCCAAATTCAATATGACTAAAATGGGATTCTCGACTTTGCCTTAGGGGATGTAAACGTCTACCCCTCGGGACCCACTGTATTACAAGCGCTTTCTTCTCCCCACCTTCCCGTGATGTTCTCATTAGAAGCAGCAACAAATCCGACACATATGTT
Source organism: Stratiomys singularior (assembly GCA_954870665.1). Classification (NCBI taxonomy): domain Eukaryota; kingdom Metazoa; phylum Arthropoda; class Insecta; order Diptera; family Stratiomyidae; genus Stratiomys; species Stratiomys singularior. The sequence goes on from OX940877.1 coordinate 9,519,209, forward strand.
GAAACGGTTCTACTGCTTCAAAAAAGCTAACTGGCGCGTATTCCGGAAAATCATAAATGACCATACTTCTTTAGCTCTAGACACGCCGAGTTCCTTTAATTCAGCGGGAAAAATTGAACAGCGAATAGAGGAACTCAAAAACACCATTTGGAGAGCAATAAATTGTAGTGTACCAAAATATAGCAGAAAAGTCCACGCTATTGAACTCGATGAGGAAACTTACAAGCTGATTCAAGCACGTAATTCTCGACGACGCCAGTCGCAGAGAAATCGTGACGCCTCCTTGAAAACTGGCGTAAACTCTTTAACGCGAGCTATCAAGGCCAAAATGAAGCTCCTCCGAAACAACCGCTGGAATAATCTACTCACCAACCTTGACTTCAATGCACGGAAAATCTGGAAGTTGACTAAAATTTTAAAACGTAAACATCACGATTTTCCATATGCTCTGAATGACGAAAATGGTAGCCAGATACATTCTAACGAAGGAAAAGCAGAGTTACTTGCTGATAAGTTCCACGAACACCATAATATCTCCTATAGAATGAGCAACAACATGGCAGAAGTGATAGTACCTAGTCACTACTATCCATTGAAAACACCACCATTTTGCCTCCCGGTGCTCTAATAAAACCGAAACATTTAATCGAGCAAATAAAGAGGCTAAAGAACGGTAAGGCCGTTACCGTTATAAAGAAATAAAGAGGCTAAAGAACGGTAATTGACGGAATACCCAATACGGCCATCAAGAAACTTCCCAAGGAAGCGATAGTGCTAATTTGCCATATTTTCAACGTCTGCCTGAAAATGTCATACTTTCCAAGCTGCTGGAAACACGCTAGCATAATACTAGTCCTGAAGCCCGGTAAAGACCCGCGTGACCCTAACAACTACCGGCTAATAAGTTTACTGCCAACGCTTGGCAAACTGTTCGAGAAACTAATCTTGAAAAGGTTGACGGATTACATCGAAAACAATAATATCCTCCCTCACTTCCAGTTTGGCTTCAGACATGGATATTCCAAAGACCACCAACTGCTACGTGTCTCCAAAGACATAAAAGCAACACTAACTGGAAAACAGTTTTGTTGTGGGCCTACGCCAGTAGGCCCACAGTATCAAAAGGCGTTTGATACCGTCTGGCATAATGGCCTAACTCACAAACTCAAAGAGTGCAGTACTCCTCCTTACCTGGTGAAACTAATCGCGTCCTTCTTAAGTGACAGAACATACCAGGTGAAAGTCTGAAGAGCAACATCAGCTCCCAAAACTGCCCTTGCTGGTGTTCCACAAGGCTCATGCCTGAGTCCGACACTATACAATATATACACGTCTGACATTCCTGTGAGCCAAAATTGTCAATTAGCGGCTTTTGCGGACGACATTTGTTTGTACACCACTGGAAAAAATCCTAACCAGATAAACTCCAATTTAGAAGAAATGCTAGAAAAAATTTATCAATGCTTCTACAGGTGGAAAATCAAAATAAATGTCAACAAGACCGCAGCAATATATTTCAGTAGAAAACGTAAGCCCACCATGCTGCCAAACAGACCCATCAACTTTTTAGGCCAAATGATTCCCTGGTCTGAAGAACTGACCTATTTGGGTCTAAAACTAGATAGGAAAATCACATTTGAAAACTACATCGAGCAAATTAGTTCTAAGGCATTCAAGTCGGTTCTGTCCCTATATCCGTTGCTCAATCGAAAGTCGCACATGAGTTTACGCAATAAAATCCTCATCCTCAAAATGAGCATATAACCCATAATTACCTACGGAGCTCCCACTTGGTACCAATGCGCTAAATATCTTAAAGCTAAGCTTCAAGTCGTCCAAAATCGTTACTTGAAAATGGCGCTTAATAAACCATACTATTACTCCTCTAGATTACTACACCAAAAAGCCAATATTACCCCTATCAGCAAACTCGCGGAATCACGTAGAGTTAATCTACACAAAGAAGCCGTATATATATATATATATATATATAGATATATAAAAGCCAAGAATAGGTGTCCTCAACCATGGATCTGCCTAGAATAATTAGTTTATAGTTTAGGTCATAATTATTATAAGATAATGTTAGATATAAGTTAAATGTAAGCCTAGTAGGGGTTTTTGTCAATTTTCCTCTCGAACTAGATACTACTCCTTTTAAAGATAAATTATCATGAACTTGTAAAAAATTTATGTTAGAATAGTTGTAATGAAGTCTCCTTCAAATCTCTAGACATAAGAAATCTACAGTTAAAACTCTGTAAATAAGGCATATCAATAAAGAATTATTATAGATATATATATAGAAGTATCATGCAAATTTCTGATCGTTGCAGCATCATTGGATACATCCCACACTTGTCTTCCTAGTTTTCGGACTTCCTTCCGTCTTCTTGTCTAATTATTGCGTTCTTTCAATATTCTTTGACCTAGTCTTCGCTTCTAACTTTGGATCGCAGATTTTTCGTACGTCGTACATTGCAGATTTTTTGTGCTACGTAAATAGATATGCCAGATCCTTGGCATTCCTCCACAGACATCCTTCTTAGGGCTCAAGCATGAATCATATGTTATCCTTTCTAATCATTGGAAGTTAAATTTTATTTTCAGATTAAAATTTAGAGATAGAGGCATCATCTTTAACTACTACTTCCGTTTTGCGTGGCGTCTTCTGTTGAAATCAGTTATCCTGGCACTATATTGTTGATCTCTTAGCAATGAATGTCCACTTTTTTTGAGCTCCAACTCAGTGTGAATTATTTTTATGCAATCAAAACCTCCTGTCTAGCAAGGTTTGTTTAAAATCATTTTTCTTCCAGAACATACTGAAGCGCAAGGAAATGGACCTGAAGCAAGTTTTAGACGATTAAAGGATTAAACAGACAGGTCTAAAGACTAACGAGAATGCAAATACATTAGAACCACGCTTGAACTTAATTATTACTAAGAAAGCGACAGCTTAATCCTTAGTTGTTAGCCCGGCCAAAGGATCACTAACCCATGAAGCAACGCAGCTGATTGCATTCAAACCCTGAAACTGCTGAGCAGAAGGCATGCGCTCTACGACTGCACTCATCGTATTTCTTACTTATTTTCCGTTGTCTTAAGGTGAATGCTTTACTCTTTTTATTTAATGTCGTTGCTTTCTTTTCATCTTTCATATTTCTAATAATTCTAAGTCGCAATTTTCAGCCTTCTTTGTAAGTTTTATGGTCTGTTGCCCCATTCAACTGCCGTACCTTTGCAAGGAGTTGACATTAACGACTGAGGGTAATGATAACAACAACTTTTTTTATAGTTTTTAATAATTCTCAGTCTGTCACCAACGCTTCGTAGACTCAATTTTTAAAGCCCAACATTCCAACTGCCAGCATTAATAAATTGAAGACAGTTCGTCAAAACTTCAGCAAGTATTTAAAATATTTTAAATAATTCACGAATTAAATTCAGTATACATTGTGTATTGCAATTAAATCAATCGGAAACATTCAATTCTTTAAAACTTACAAAACATTAAAATTTTCATTATTGCATTCATACGGTAGATTGACAGTCGAATAAATAGCACGAAATAAAAAATCTGTATCTGCATCTATAAAATCTTTTCTGTCATACACGCACACATGTCACATATAAAATATACACAAACGATATGTGGGCTATTATCTGGCTTATTTGAAATGAACTCCCATCGAGTTGAAATCGAAATAATTTAATTTTCCTAGGAAGGAAAATATTTTTTGCTGAAAAGAGGATATGATAGTTGCCTTTTCTGTCATATTCTTATTATAACTTATGAATTCATATGTAGTCGTTGTTCTGTCATTGCCATAAATGTTTAAACAGCCAATTTGAGTATGTAGAAATGTGTGCTGAAAATTGAAGGATGAACATTTATCAGTAGTTGCTGATAAAGACTGAAAAATCGCGGTTGAAGAACTACTTTCTAAGGTGAGTTTGTAAAAAAAATTCAGAAAAGACGTTTCTTCATTTTTCAGGAAAATATTGTGCATAAACGGACGGAATTATAAATAAAGGAGATACGGGGATATGATGCTTTGGCTGAATGAGGAATGGGCTGCTTAATCATGTCACTCATTGATATAAATGAAAAGCCAGCAAATCGTGTCTTTCATAGCCGAAATGATGTGCTGCATACCATGTGTGAAATTGTAGTATCTTCAGAATATCTTTCGAAGTATCTACCGAAGTATCTATCCACTAAAAGACCAGTGCAATGTCGCAATGTGCACAAACCTTTTTTTTATAAGTCAATACTTGTCAAAAACAGCCCTTTTTGGTAAATGAAAAGCAATGACTTAATTTAATTTTCCTTTTCGAAAAGAGCATTCCCGAAGCAGGATATGTGGGGAACAGAGGCACGGCCTTAAAACGCATAGGGGCAATTACAAACCTCTAACCTCGAGAAATCAGGAACTTGGCTCAGAAAGAAATCATTCATTAGTTGATCTGAATTTGAGAATAATGAACAGCCTGATTTGATCACATATAATGGCAGTCAACCTCAGCAAACAAAAAATCCGACCAAAAAAATCGAGTAGTGGCAAAATTTAGTCAACAACCTTACACATGCCTGGAGATGGTCTAAAACGACCACTTTAAGCTCTCAATCGCATATCTGGAGCGTCTGTATACCTTGAGATTGACAGCCGGCTATATATCCAGGAGGCACACCAAGAACCAAGAGCGAAAATGAATATTCTACGTTAGCACCACCCTTTTCTATATCCTTATCATGTCATCTGACAGCCCTGCATTCCACACTGTTGATTAAAATGTATTTGATGGTTTTTAACTTCATTTGCAGTTTGGGAAGCTAAAAATTTAATTGGGAACGACTAAACACGGGTCGTCGGCATATTTAAAAAATTTAAACCCGCAATCGTACTCTTCACTATCCATTTGGGATGATTTCAGTAGAACCTTGACGTTTGAAGAAATATTTTTTGCCGAAATGTAAAATATCTAAGGTGGCATGGTTGTGACTCGCTGAGATATGTGATCACACATGCAAAGAAGCCGACATGTAAGTAAAGATAACGGTACTTTCTTGTCTGGAAATTTTTCCACAAATTGACGAAAGTGATGAGTGTTGATGGTCTTAGAAGGTTTCATTGATTTCTATGTGAAAACTAGTGGAAGAAGATTAAAAAGAATTTTCAAAGAGTTTTCTTGAAATTCTTTCAACAGAACTCGAAGTGGGATGTAAAACAAAGTTGTTGCTTCCTTTAAGTAACGAGTTATGGTGGCGTTATGATTAAATTATCTAAATAGGATGGGGAAAAGATTCGGGATTATCAACAATTGTTAGTTGGTCGTGTCTTATATTTTCATCGTTATGATTCAATTCAACGGCGTTGCTCATATCATCTCTACTGTTTTCTGAGTTGTATTTTTTCTCAAAAAGATTTTTCAGATCACTTTTATCGAATTGTAGCTCTTTCGGCTACACGAAAAATTGTTTTTCTGATGTTATCCTGCTAAAATATAATCAAGTCGCCAACATAACCAAAAAACAAAGTCCGAATAATTAAATTCACGAAAAGCGCTCACTAAGCTCGAACGTGCACTTCCCAAGCAGCTAAAATGACCAGAAATCAAAAGCGCAGAACCCAGTTAAATTACACTTCCGTAACATTCCGCGCTCAGCAACTGACTGAATTGACATTAGCGATGTTTTGATTAGCAGCAACGAATTGAGGTGCACCGAAAAAAAACGAATTTTTCTCCGCCATGCAGTTGAATAAGGGTTTATATCCTAAAGAGTTTCTTTCTTTCATTTATTGTAGTGGTGAAACTTTAGGCTATACAGAAGTCTATAGACTGAGTTATTAGACTATAGACATTTATACTGAAGTCTATAGACATATACTTTGTACTTTTGTAATTCGATGCAAACATTCTGGTCAAGATTTCAGATAATAACAAAAATTATGTATTATCGCTTTAGTCATCTGTCAGTCTTGTCGTTAGTTTTTTTCTATAGGAGGACGAGTTTTGACTGTGTGCAGACATCTTCAGCTCATTTTGATGTCCTTTTGGCGATGTGCACTTGCATATAGCCTGAACGCATGTTCGAATAGATAAAAGCTGGACCCAGTGAATCCTAGCAACGATATACAGATCTTGACTTGCGACAACGAACAAATGGAGTTCAATTAGAATTATCATTGCTGCACAACATTTGAAGGATTTTGGAAAAAAGGGAGGCTCTACTGAACAAAAAGCATCTTTCACGTAAGCATATAATCTTGCTACGTGCATACCAGGTCTGATTTCATCATCTTGGAATTTTTCTCTGAAAAGTCTTTAATATTCTGTCGTATTTCATACTCTTTGTTTTCTCTCAGTATTTTACCATATTTTGTGATTGTATCTGTTGAAATGAAACAGTAATGACAAATTTTGTAGTCCTTACGCCCTGTTTTGATAATAGTTTTGAATGCTTATCTAAGCGAGGGAATCGTAAAAGGATTTGCATGTTAATTTGATCATATCTTGTCAAGCAATTATCAACTCTACAATTGACCCCCTCTCCCCACCCAAAAAAAAACACAGTTCACACAATTCCTGTTGGGAAATTACAAATGCATAAGTTAATTTATAGCAGGACACAATATATTTAATATATTTCACAACAATTGTGCTTGTGAACTTACATTTATAAATATATATAAATACTTATAATTAACAGCATTATAATTGCATGAACATGGGAATATTAATTGCACTTGTCGCAAGAGCAATAACAGTCAAAACAACAGTCACAGCAGAAACTCCAGGAGTTCCAGGACTAACAACCATTTGGCTTTAGTTTGTGACACTCTTTGCCTAATTCCTTAATGACCATGCTAAACATGACACTAGCAACGGAAAATGTACCGAGCGTATGTTGGAGGATGTGTTTTGGAAGGTTAACACGGACCTGTAATTAAATAGGTCCTGAAAATATTAACATATATTTCGGTACAAGGAGAAAATGTGGGAGTAATTTACAGTGGGTGAATGTAAAATTTATGAGTGCATTAGAGAATTTGAACTTTTGGTATATTTTGATTAATTGTTTGTGCAAACGGAAATTCCAGTGAATCCAGTCAGGAAATTTCCTTAATTTGAATCACCATAATAAAGGTCGAATAATATCTTTTCGGAAAGTTAAGAAAACTCTTTTCTTCATAAAATTGTTTTGTTCATCGCTCAAATGAAGAACCTCGAATTCGAGCGAGATTAAAGCAAACACAATTATTTCACCATCAAATATCAGTGTCAAATACACACAAGTCCTTCTGCTCCTTGTGATTCCACTGAACAAACGACAAGCTCCAGAGACTTCCAATTTCGCCTGGGAATTTGTTGATAGTTCATCACTAGGTAGATGGAGGTGCAATAAACACAGATTAGACTAAGGTTCAGCACAGTTGCATATAAATTGGAATAATCTCAAGTTAATTACAGGAAGTGAACAATGGGGCAATCGTATGTGAACAACACATGCGAGATGGAATGATAGTGTGGCAGTAAAGAGGATTTCAAATAATACCAGACCAATATTCACACGATCCCAACATATGTTGACGACTCTTCCGGCGAAAATTGGTCGTACTTTAACCATTCGATTGGATTGTTGGAGTTTAGAATAGCGACATAAGGTGCCGGTGGAAGCAAATGTTAGCAAATAGCCTAATTAAAATTGCAAGTAGCCACGACGGATGATGGAAGCTATAAATTTGCATACGTTTATTCCCACATCAGACTACTAGTTTTGTTTAATTCGACTAATTCATTTGATTGTACAATTGGTTACAATTCAGTTTCGTGTGTGTTGTTTTCAGTGTAAAATAACACAAGACATTTTTGGTACCTTTGAATCGTCCTGAACTTGCCCGAATAATTTTTAAGTCTCTTTATACATTGAACGATAATTTAAATCCCAATCTGAACACGTTCCTTGAAATGTTGCGAACCGCTGAGGTTGGCGAACAAGCAAGCTACAACCATAATCGAAGTACAAAGCGAGTTAAACTTTCAAGTCTCATTGTTCAAAAAGCAATGGATTTAGACAATGATGGCGTTTATTTACGGCAAATCAGTTCGATTATACGATTGATTCATAGATTATCATTATAGAATAATTATTATGGTTCATGAATTTAAAATAAATAAATAAGCGGAACATGGAGTACCAGTCTACTGGCGGAAGCATTCGAAAGGAATGAAGGGACTCCTTCAGAGCGGTGCTAGAAAGATGAATTTAGAAAACTGTCAGATTCATTCAAATATAATAGGAAGAAGTAAACCTTGGGATTGACAACCGAGCATGACAAAAGATGGTCAGATGCCATACCAGAATATCTAAAGCGTACAATAAATAGTATTTGGAGTAAAGTGATGAGAGTAAATTTTGTAGAATAGCTTGAGCTTGCTGTAAAATACTCTTTGAAGTTTAGTGAAGCAAATCACAACCGGCAGCAGAAATGCATATTTTCCAAATAAAAGAACAACCTGGTACCACAAAAATTTTCGGAGCTGGCTTCTTTTATTCGGAGGATGAAGATTTTCGGTAAGTTTAGACATGATTATTCGAAGAGTTTCAAAGTAGCTTCATAAATTCTAAACGCCAAAAGTACTCTCGTCCCTTCTAGCCTAAATATTTGAGGGTCTCTGCAGGAACCAATAGAGGCCAACATTCTGCATGCGCAGAGACAATAGCATCCATCTAATAATTCTGAGAAAGATCAATAGAAGAAAATATAATGCTAATAGAAGACTAAACAACTACTACTACTACCACTACTACTACCACTACTACTACTACTACTATTACTACAACTACTACTATTACTACTACTACTACTACTCCTACTACTACTACTACTACTACTATTACTACTACTACTACTACTACTACTACTACTACTACTACTACTACTACTACTACTACTACTACTACTACTACTACTACTACTACTGATAACTCCAGCTACACTGGATAATCACTTTCAAGGGGAATTGAGGTATCGTTGATATTCATAAGCAATCACTCAATTGAATTCTTTTATTCGGCGAATTTGGTATAAGATCGAAATTGATCCTAGATTCATCAGCAAATCATTTTACTTTAACTCAAAACGTACATTTTCGAGCGACAAAATTCAAGAACCTTTTGATTTATCCTTTGGCCAAATCTGAGTCGACTTTCGATGTTCTTTGATATCAATTATTGTTTCGGTTGCTGTCGATGTAATTTTCAACATCAGCTCGCTTAGAAAATACATAATACTAAACCGAACCTGGTCACTGCACAGTACTTTCCAAAACTTTCATGGACATGTTTAACTGCCTCTTCACAACTCACACTCGTCTTATTTTTAGTTAAGCCAGAAATGTATGTTATGGCTGTAGGAATCATTAATCACGGTCAAAACTCCCTAGATTTATCGCTCGCTGCGCCATTTGATTGCTCTCACGATTTTGACAGCATTTCAATAGACGTGGCAGATCCGAGCAATATGGGCGTGGCTGAATGTCCCCTAAAAAATTATTTTCTAGATTTTCATCCATTCTTTGGGTTCTTCAGGAAGTCTTTTTCACTTTTTTGAACAAAAACTTTTTGACCAAGTTCAAAAAACAGGTTAAAACACTATAAAACTCCCTTTTTCAATGGTGGTGGTTTGTGATATGATTTAATTTTAATTTTTTAATCGAATTGTTGCGCATGATCTTGAATGACCCTGGTTTTTTTTGACTGGCCTTTTCAATATTCAACTCTCGCGTTTTCCAAGCCTAATAAGCCTTTGTTTTTGGTAACGCTGCGTAACGCAATGCTCCTCCAAAAGCATTTTAAACTTTGAAGCTCCACCCATTGTGGTTGGTGTGACTTTGACAGATTGCCTTCGTTCTCCTCGATTTGACGCTTATAAGTCTCTTCTTTTGTTAATAATACATTTTCTTGAATGAAGAACTTGTTGTGCGATGCAAACTAGATTTCTCGTGTGTTTCATGTTGGCCCGTTTTTCATCTGGGAAATATTTTGACAATGTTTTGGTGGCAGATCAACGCTCTATGGTATATCCTGTCACTGCTCGTATTTGGTAACGTTGATCATTCTTGTCACTGACTAACATTACGGGTCATATGTCCAAACCTCTTAACTATCAAGCGCCTAAAATTTATCAAGACTTACCATTATAATGTCTTGGTTGCGGGGCCGAACCCCTCTTCGTTCCTGACCCTCTCGATCAGACGAAGATCTAAGAGGAGAACTCATGGCTCAGTTTGCAGGATCTTGTTCATTGATCCGAGTCTATCCGGGGCATCGTACTGGCATTTTTTTGTCACAAGGATTAATTTTAATTTGATTATTCAATTTCTTTTTGGCTGAATAGTTGCTACGATTCCGCTTCTAAGTTTTGTGAATTGTCCTCTAAACCCTCCAAGAATTAGGGTTGTTTGTGTCATCTGTGCGACTTTGTCCAGACAAGTTTTATTTCGGTCTTTCTACTTAATCAAGCATTTTAGTTTTTATCTTATAGTTCCTTTTCTAATTGTGCCATAAAAATTTCACCCTAAAAAAGTAAGATCAGATTTGTATACCCTTGTTCCAAATCTTCATCTGCACTCCTTTATGTTTCCTGTAAAATTTCCGTCTCACTGTGAGAAAAACCCTCAGACAAATTTTAAATAATTTTCTTGCTCTTTTCCTACTTGTTTCTGAGTTTTTGTTTCTTAGTGGTCCAGTCAACTAATGAGGGTGAACCATTATTTTTGGTTGCCATCATAATTTTGTCTTCTGCTCATGAGCTAAATTTTAGTGGGTTTGATGCTGGTTACTACATTGCCAATCATAAACAGGCTCTAAGGACTGCTAAAACCTAATCAGGCTCAAAATTAACATTTGACCATAGACAAAGGGAGGTAGAGAGAGATGAAAAGAAACGAATGAACTAGCTCAAGCTGAATTACCCAACCAAAATGCGGATGAAAGAGATATACTTAAAACAATAATGAAAAAGAATCTACATGAAACCTTCTAAAGCGAAGTAGATGCAGCTTTGAATGACAAAAAACGACTTCAGGATAAGCCGAACGCTTAGACCTGATCTTAACTAAGCTTAAATCCTGCATAAAAACGGAAATGTTGTAAGGAAATTGATCGTAATCTTAAGGGACCACAACTCTATTGAACAATACACCAGACGACTAGGACCTGAAAAGTGTGACCAGGCCTAGGCTACCAGCACGAAGAAGGGATCACAGACCACGCCCTGCTTAGCTAGGACGTGCAAACGCAACGAAAACAAAGTATTTGGTGGTCACAGAGCTAGGGGACCTCCTTGGTTTCTGTAGGATGCCAGGATGCCAAAGTACCACTCGTGAGAAACGATGCGTCGATGCGGGCCTCGGTTCTCCCCAAAATTGGAACCTAGCGTAGTAGTAGACAGTTTCATTTCAAAAAACTGATATAGGTAGAAAACAGAATATAGTAAAATTTATCAGACCTGGGATAAAGTTGGACTGTAAAAGGAGATGCACAAAAAATATTCAAAATAAAAAGCAAATAGTAAAATTTTCGCAGTTATAATACGAAGCATGAAAAATCTCGAAAGGAAACGAGTCTGTAATATTCTTCCATTGACACAAAATGAATTTAGAAGTTGCTTTGAGTTGAATGTGCTAGTTCAGCATTTATATGTCGAGCATAATATCCTTCCATATTATCCGCTTTTATGGAATATTCTTTTGATATTCTTCAAATAAATACAATACAATGTGGAATGTTATTGGCTGGTTATGGCAGAATGCCAAATCCTTGATGGAATTCATTGAAGGGTTATGTTGGAAAAGTAAAGTAAGCATCGAGTAAATGGCGAAGTACATATAAATATATTTTTGCAAGGTCTCGTCTGCATATGCAATCATATGTGTATATTGACTATATTGACAACATTCAATGTCATACATACATGCATATCAACAAACATGGACGCGTGTAAGTTTTCTGTTATTTTTTCTTCTCCAAGCTACTTCCGTTTCATCTTGTATATTTTCTCATCAAATTTGTTCAACGAGACAACAACAAACATTTTCCATTGATTTCATACGAATTCATAAGTAAACACTCTTGGATTCCTTTCTAAGATGTTAAGTTATGCAAACAGTTCATATGAGTACATTCGAAAATGGCATGAAAATCTTCTACTAAAGATGAGATCCTAGACAAAGATCGGTCGTGAAATTGCATTCCGTGAATGGAAATGCTGAAGTGGACGAGCCAAAGTGTATACCACTAAGTACTGAATGGTTTGAGGTCAAAGAGTTTATGGAAATCTCATTTTGTCATCGTTAAAAGTAAATTAAATTGTATTGGGATAGTTGTATGTGCCAGAAAAGTTTTTTTTCATAAGCTTTCATATATAAAGGAGCAGGATGTTCTCTGTGCTCGCTAGTGAAGTGTGATTTGAATACAATTTGAAGGTAGAGGTAGACTGAGCTGGTTGAAATTGTTGTTTTCAGAATGAATTCAAAATTCAAGGATTAAATAACAATTAACATTCAAGGAAATGTTGGAACTATTTCGGGAACATTTCAAGAATGAAAGGAAGTGAAAATATGTTACTTATTGGCTGATGCACGTAATGATTCAAAGTGCTGACAATATCCGAATGATAAAAAATATATGCTCCAAAGTTAGGAATAAAGTCAACTTCTTTGACTTATACAACTATCAAAATATTTTAAAAAAAGATCAAAGAATAAAAGTGAATTATAATTTTAAAAAAAATATTGTTTTCAAGCCGAAACTGAATTCTTACTTTCCTACCAAAAATCAGGTTTACTTCACTTTACTTTCATAAATAAAATAATGTTAATATTCTATCAATATTTTAAAAAATAAAAGAAATAAACCAAAAATATTAATTGAAGATAAGTTTCAAACATAGTTTCACTTTATTCAGTATTTATTTTATTTTTTTTATATATATTTGTATATTTTTTAATATTTATTATTTTATATTTAAATTCATGAAGTTAAACTATGTTTAAAACTGATTTTTGACGGTAAATTTCCTAGGCCATGTATTTTATATGATCCTTGCTGGACCATTTTCGAATTCTTTCAAATCTCTTCACATGTGATGTGCCTTGACATGATCATTTCAAATTTTTTTTGGCCTTAAATTGGGAAACACTTTTACAATTTAATGTCATTTTTCTGCTCCGATAAAATAGAATTTTTTAATTATATTTTTATAGAATTTTTAAAATTTCAGCCAGATGCCCATTTTACCATTGAACAAAATGGCACCTTCCCAGACACGTAGAAGTTAGCTAGACGCGCACTGATACCATAAAATTTTCACTTCATACAGTTAAATTCGGTGAATCAGTCTTCCTGGTACTTTTCCTGGTTTTAGGTAATTTTACTATACTTTTGATGGTGCATGCCACCGTAGAAGGTGCCAACATAAACTTCCACACTCAATGGATAAATCATGTTGATATGCTCAAAGCAGCAAAAGTCAACGAAGTCTCCAGTCCAGGAAAACTCTTCATGCAAGAAGCTTGAAAATCTCAATGTTAATTGTTGAATCGTCCTTGTCCGGCGTTTGGTATATATTTTGCTAGAGCAAAGCCGACAAGCCTGACCTAATCTGCCCTGTCATTGCGAGGCAGGTCTATCTAGTTCCAGAAAATTTCCTCTGATTCTCATTTCATTGCTTCCTTCCCGAATTGGTATCCCAATGGATTAGTTGTTGTAGATTACAAAAAAACTACCAATCTCTTCTCTCTCGCTTATGGACTGAGTTAAGGGTTTCCCTCTAGGGTTTCAGATCTATCATTGAAGATTATGACTTTGTTTTGTTAAGTCGAAGTATATCCTTGTCCGGAGTGTTGCGTCATTTCGGGATTATTGTGTGTTGGTTTTGTGAAACCAAATTCTGGTTTGGTTACACTCTCTTATCCGCCTGAATATATCATTGCTGGAATTGTGCTGAAAATTTAACAGGTGGTCCTTATTGATGGCAGTTGGTTCCTTTCTTTCTTAGTTTAAGGCAAATGGCTGTCCCCTGTTCAGAAAAAGATCTGTTAATCCATAGATATAGATAGAGCAATATTATCACTGCGATATCGGCAAAGTCCTCAAGGTACCTAACCTGGCGATTTCCTTGTTCTTTTCGAGTTAATTCTTGGCGGTTTTTTACGGCCACCACACTTTCCCTCGTTTTGTGGCCGGTGATTTCATCACTTATTTGTAATTCTTTAGTCTTCAAATGTTACAGAGCTGTCACTTCATTGTTGAAAGTTCTGTCAATTTTTTTTCTGGATTACTCGATACCATAAATTGATATTTGCTTGCTTTCTGGATTCAGCGCCTGAGTATTTTACCTTTTTCCTTGGTACTTATTTTCTTGCAATTGTTAATTGCGAACGACACAAGCTTCGATGAAATAAGCTTCATTTCGTCTAAGTTTTTGTTTAGTTCGTTTTTTTCTATCGTATTTCTGCAACCAGGAGTGCTCATTTCGTTGTCTGTGTGAAATTTCTCGTTAGCATAAACAATATTTTGAGTTACTCTTAGGTATATGGTCAAGCATCTGATGGGCCATGGTTGCCCTGTATTTGGGATGACAGTTCTGTGTGCCCAGGGAGTGCTTTCCTTCCGGGAAGAATCGTAATATAAGTGTATTTCCCGTCGAGATTCGTTTGCACTCTGGTCAGTCAATGTCACCATTTTAAAGTTTCCCAGCCCGCGAAGAGTACGTCCTTCCATCATTAAATACAACAAAAATGACGAAACAAGGGCCAGAGCATTGAATTCCTCCAAAATTCATCCAAAACGGTAGAGATAACCCCAAAATAACAAAAGTAACCCAGGCGACCTCTGAGGCAAACAAATAATATCAAGTCCAGAATCTCGGAAGTGATCTAGACCAGGTTCAAAACGATAGCAATAAGCCTAAGAGTTAAAGTAGGCGAACTTGAAATAAAATAGGCAAAACCAAAAGGCTCCAGAATGACAATGTTGATCCAATCCAGATTCTCACAGTAGATACAACCCAGTCATCAGCCTTCATCCGTAAATGCTAGTCAAGTCCAAACCAATGTAAATGTGAATTTCTTTCCCTTCTTTCTGGTTAAATATGACTTCTGGAGGTAAACAGTACATTTGTGGTATTAGAGCTGATAAGCTGCTTCCAATTCTGTCAAAACCAGCAATACCAGCCTTCTATTCATGGTTGAATTTCTTACGTAGTGAAATTGTCTTAGCGGTGGCCGAGTCAGCTGAAAAGGTGCTCAATATCCATGAAGGACACTTGGCAGGGAGAAAGTGTGTCAAGTGGAAGTCTTGAAGTAAAGTAAAGTAAAAAGAAGTCCTTTCTTTTCGCAAATGAAACATTGGTAAAGTTTCGCTCTGTTTTCAAAGGAGAAAGACGTTTATCAAAGATTTCCCCAGGAACAAAAACGTTCCTTAATATTTTATACATTTCAAATCATCTTAAATGATAAAAGTTTGTTTGATTTCGCATGAACTTGTTTTATACTAAAATTGCTGAAGATATCGTAGTTAATCGTACAGTTCCTAGAATTTTTAAGGTTCCAAATTAATATTACTTGCTTTTTGCCGTAGCTTAGGTTAAAAATTAAAAAAAAAATCAGAATATTTTCAAGGAAACCTTCTTTGTTTCGTATACAAAAGTGCTCTTTGAAGAGTTAAGAGTAGAGGAAGCCGGTTAAATACCACTACGTGTAACTTTTCAAAGATGAACTCTCTTATAGGTACAATCCAGTGGATCAAATCCGAAGGATCATCCAGCCGATCTAAATTCCTTAGTAAAGCTGATCCCAATTGGAACAATTCATCAAATAAGTTCTCCGTTTCTCCGGAAGTCCAGTTAAGCCCTGAAATTATAGCAAAGGCAATTATTTCCCATGAAAGTCTTCCAGGACCTTTTTCTTTTTCAAAAAAGCGTAATTCCAGAGTTAATGCTTGACGCACTTCATAATTAACCATTTCAACAAAGACAGAGAACAAACAACATTCGAAAAGGGAGAACCAAAAATTAAGGACTAGAATGCTAGCACATGCAAACCAAATGAAGCAGTGAAAAAAGAGGTGAATCGTTTTTCACTTTATCCCACATAAGTTTTCATTTGGTTTTAATTTCATTTACGGAAGTCTGTTTTCCGGACGGCTAGACATGTGCCTGGTTCGTGCCGAACGAATGCATACCTAGTTTCCGGAGCCCGCGTATGCGGAGAGTAGGCGGTCTCGAATTTTCCATTGAGGACTCTGCCGGCGCGCCATTGCACCAATTCTTACAATGTTACACAGGATCGTGTAAGGGTTCCATTCACAACGTTAATACCCCAGATGTACAGTTTCAAATAAATGTTGATTTTTTCCTCGATGCACGCGTTTTTCCAAAGTTTTTCATTTAATTCGAAAACAATTTCACTCTGTCGAATAGAAACGAAACGAAACCAAGTTTTCATAAATTTGCCACTGTTGGATTGGGAAAATTCGCGTCAGCAAAAAAGGGTTCGAGTGGAGAGGGCGACGCTGAAAAGAATTGAATAACGAGGTTTTGGTAGTAGGGCATAGGACCAATGATGCTAATACGAACGGAGCACACTGCATAGGAAAAATATTAAATGATGAAAATAGCAGACGCGAGCACTAGCAACGGGTACAATCATAAAATTACTCCGCCAGGCGAAAATGTAAAGGATTCATTGCTTTGCCAGACTAGCGTTGCACTCCCTCGGGGACCTTTTTTGTACATTAGCATGGAACAGTTGATAAAAAGAAGAGAGAGCACCATGCATCGCTAGTGCACTACCACGAACGTATTTAAAGTCGACAGGCTTGCAAATACAGTGGAAGAGCTAACGTTAGTCAGCAGGAACTTCGCTTCCATAATGAATGGCACGGATTTTTTTGTCCTGGCGTATTTTCGCGCGACACAACAACAATGAATGCAATACATAATGGATGCCAGCGAGTTCCGGCTTTGTGGCTTATAAGCTAACCCCCAGAGATTGTAAAATGTATACATACGTTGAAAGAAGTAAAGATTGTTTTTCAATTGAATCATAATTGCATAAGTGATGCACACATATGCATGTTTGTTGTATGAGCATGAAAGTAAATTAGAAAATCAATTGAGTGTGTAAAATTGATTTGCAGGGCTCTCGTTGTTGAAATGGAATTGGATTTAGTTTAGGCTGAATAAATTACGTCTTCATATGGATTTTCTGCTAGGTTAAATGGAGTAACGTCTGAAATCACTTAGGACGAGTACGCATCTGGCAAAAGGGGAATGGAATTTGAGAGATGATTTAAAGGATCACTCATATGTCTAACCAGTGTGATTAGTGAATTTAGGCGGCAAATATAAGCAATATAAATTTTCAAGTACGTTCAGAGGAAGTAAACGGAGGCTGGTTGGAGCTGAAACGCGTCCTGATAACAGAATGAGTCTGACAAGGGAACCTGTATGACCCAAGATCTTTGAGTTATTATTTTCAAGCAAAATGATGAAGGGAATCGCCGCCCAAATTTAGGAATTTACAAAATTATAGTGCTGAACATACTCCCTACCAAACGGGGAACGTAGGATCCCAGAGAGTTTTTAGGACATTATTTAGCACCAAGCCTCATTTTTCCCTTACTTTAAGCTGCCAAACAACATTCGAGATCCTTGTTACAGTTCGAAGCACGTGAGAGAAAGGAATTGCCGAAAGGGAAATTGTCACCTGTAGCTAGGAGGCGACTTTTTGTATAAGGCTCACTGAGCACAATAAAAGACTTTACCCGATTCATTAAGGAGGTTACCATGCCATGGTTGCCTTGTCTCCTCCTTGTATGAAAATGATGTATGACGCACATCACATTTTATTCAAATATTACTCTGTACTTAAACAGGATTGGGTCTTTAAAATTTATTGCATGCAAGGCTGGAAACATATTGATTCTGGCAGTCATGTAATAATAATAAAGTTGAATTAAAATAAATTTCACTTTACCAGCGATTACGCTACGGCTGCAGATTTTGACTAATCTGAGCCGTTCGACACCTATTGCATATACTTACTCAGAATGTTTCCTCCTGAGTGTGGATTGCAACACGTATTGTGTACGACAGCTTTCCTGTTACCTATGCTATTGTTTCGTTGTAAATGTAAACAATTAATATCGATGCCAGAACCGAGTTAACTAAGAAGAAGAAAAAAAAGTGTCTGGTGTCAGAAGTGGGATTTTGCAGAGACAATTCATTAAAATGTAGAAGTTCTAAAAGCTTCTAAAGTAAAACAGTTGCTAAACTTAAAATATTATTGGCAATTGCATATCAGACAAAGAAAGAGAGAGTGATAGACTCATTGAGCTAGACAAAAATATGCTAGAACTTCCAAAACCCTACAGCCCACTATCCAGCGTGTTGCGGTTATATTCTCATCAATATGCGAGGGTCGCAGATAATTTGCAGCGCTAACAATTTCAAAGGTGCCAAACTCTCTAAGGATAATCAACGGAAAGCGAAGCCCGCAAAGTGTCGGTTATGCTTACAAGGCACGTTTGCAAATGTACTAGAGAACGCATCACGGAGAGAATTGTGCTGCTGGGCACCTGTCTTCTTGGCAGTACTGTTCTAAGAGCAGGTTGCTACAATTGCTGATGCTGAAGCATCGATTGCGATGGAAGAAGTGGTTTGTAAGGTCCAGTGTCAAATGGAAGGGTTAGAAGTAGAGGTAGAGGTTGAGGTATAGGGAAAACCGCACCAAACATCGGAATGGTCCTTTCGTGACCCTCGGCGTTGAGAGCGCGTTCATTCCACTAGACAGGTGGATATTCTGGAGATTCTGGATTATCTTTTCAAGAATATATAATACTTTACTATACGGAATATTTTATGTGACTTCTGAGAGACTACCTAAAGTAAGGAAGGCCCAATTTATGCCAAGACATGGTACCAGCGCAGGATGAATGTTACTTCATGTTCGAGGTTCGAAAGTTACTAGGGATCGACCCTCGGTCCAGATTTGTGGATCGTGCCTTAGGACTTCGCGGTGACACGCTGTGACAGGACCTCTAGAGTTTGGATACCCTAATAATATTGATGCTTGGATCGGTTAACAAATTGAACCTTGTGAAACATTTTTCATTTTTCAAGGAGCAATTCTTTAGGATAATGACTCTCAAGGTTGAGTTCTATTAGTCCGAATTTGAATATACTTCAAGAGTTCTAAAACGGACCAAGAGACCTAGAGAGTTTTGTAATCGTTGAATAAGTAAAATGATGAACGAAAGTATACTTTCACATGCATATGGAATCGAAAATAATTATTGCTTCTGCAGGCAGCATACACAAGTGAGTAACTTTGAAACATAGTTATGGTGACAGAAATGGAGAAAAAAACACTGATTTAGGTAAATCCTACGACACATATATCGGAATATTGATAAAACGTGAACGGCAGTCACGAGATTGATAGGGCAAGTTAAACTGAAGAAAACGAATTGGCTGAGCTAGACTAACGAATAATCTGACTACAACATTTATGTTTTTATATTATATATGTGTTTAGGTGATGACTCCGATATTTAAGATGCACGCAAAGGACATGAGCATGGAGGTTGAACTTTGAATTGAACTTTACTCTAATTTCCTGTAATAAAATACACCAAAACCTGAAATCTCACAAAGGAAATGGTTAAAACAAGAGCAGGAGCCTTGCACCTGGAGACCATTATGACATTTGATTTGAGATTTGTATCAATAACCGAGGGCTATTAAGGTGTTGCATGAGGAAGACCTCATCTGCAAAGACATCGTCTGCATGTAAAAGGCAAGGGTAGGATATTATAGATTAAGGACCATTAACAAGCAGCAGGGAAAAAGAGTACCAAAACCGAATCCCTGAGGAACACTGCGACAGATGCTTGAGGGACACCCGGATATGGAACAATGGCAAAAAAGGAGTGGATGTTGTACCATGGCATTAAATGCAAGCTCGTCCAGGGAAAATGTGGGACAGTGGCCAGTCGAGAGAAACACCAGAAATGCCTCAGGACTTTAATTTGAAGCACAGGCTGGAATGATTCATAGAATCAAATGCTTTTTAGGTAACAGTAGTGGTTTATCCGAAGCCTTCGGAGTATGTTCTGTAAGTTCTTTCAGTTTACTTGTAGTAAATGAATCCTTTCCAAATCCATGCTGCTCTTGAACAGAAGCACTAGCCTACTACATCTGCCGGATATTCA
Source organism: Stratiomys singularior (assembly GCA_954870665.1). Lineage (NCBI taxonomy): Eukaryota > Metazoa > Arthropoda > Insecta > Diptera > Stratiomyidae > Stratiomys > Stratiomys singularior. Next base: position 9,539,496 of record OX940877.1, read on the forward strand.
CAGGTAATTTAAACAACTTAGAAAATAGTTAGGCAGTAATATAGGACATTCGACACTCCTACCTGAGCATAGAAAATACTTCAGCGTTTTACCCACAACCAGTAAAAGTACCAGGGCTCAGACTTAAATTAAAAAGCCGTGCTATATATGATCGAATAAAAAAGAGCTACCTTGCTGATTTCATGATATATCCCCAGATAAACAATCCCTGGCAACACGGAGCTACCAACATTTGGAAAAGCTTGTACAAATATCCATTTTCACATCGTAAATACCCGGGAAAGAACGCCACATAGTATCAAAATAATCACAAATATACCGGATCCCATAAAATCACTAAAAGCTATCCTCGAAATCTAATCTAATTTAGCATAAATCCCTTCGTCTTAGCATCGTCGTTCATCAGGAAAACATTTCGGCTCTCAAATCCCAAAAGCATCGTTGCCCCGACAAAGTCCTTACAGACGCAGAATTAATAATTTAAGACGTTGGGTACAACATGTTTTTAGTAGGCCTCCATTCGTGCTTCGTCTTCTGCACATGAACAAACAAATTGGAAAACTATTTTTGCCAGACAACTAAAACCGTCATAAACCAGGCACTAAAAACTTAACCCCCAATAACCCAACAAACAAGATGGGTGTGTTTTATTTAAAGAGACGTGATTTGTCTTGACCTAAATTCAAGGATGTCATCAATTTCCTGTCCTATTCAAATTCATGAATGATGTAATTGTAGCAGCAGAAGCAGCAGGAACAGCAGCAGCGGCGGGAGCAAAAGAAAGCTCTTCATTTGCTGGCTGGAGAGTGTAAGCACTCCTCAGGCATGTACATATGTGAATGATATGTGAAGAGCTTGTTAAATTTTATCAGATTAGACAATGCTTAATTTACATATCTGTACTGCGACTCAATTTTGTAGTCTTATCTTGTTTATGGTTTTTGTGCGATTCCGTCTCCTAACTAACTACCGTGCGATTGTATTTGTTTGTATTCATTACCATGGTACTGTGTGTAACATACATATTAAGGACTGGAACGCGTATATCGAGCCGTATCCCATGCCATCTCAGCTTGTCTTGACTTTACTGTGCGCTCATCTGTGGACATCCCCACGAGAGCCGACCACTTCTATCAGTTGGAAAAATCTAGGATCATTTGTCGATGTGGCAAATTAGCGTCACTGAGTAAGAACATCCCTCCGGCGAGGGGGGAGGATTTTTTCTGATTTTTGCAAATTATCAAGAGCCTTCGTGACATGGGCGCCAACACATGGGTAATTAGTTATACAGAAATGGGCTCATTGGAGCTTTATCAATGGAAGGTCCGGCGAGGCTTCGTTCAATGTGCAAAAGGTCACACGTTATAGTTTGTAAAATTTCGAAAATTCATTTATATTACCCCTGCACATGTCGTTAGTTATTCAGTCATAAGGAAAATTATAATTGACAACTAAGAATCTTTCTGGATGAAGCTTAGCTCGTGTATTTGTTTGAAGTTACAGATTGTTTCGTCTGTCTCAATAATAAGCTGCTCACCAGGGTAATAAGGGAGCGCATTATTTTAATATTGAAATATTTCCTTCACACTGCAAATGTCCAGTACCTTATATTTACGTCTCAAAGCGGCAGTAATTTAGCCATCGCACGTCTCCTTTTGACTGAATGGAATCACTAATCTAAATCCAGCCTTTCCGACAAGCCAGATTAAAAATCAAGGGAAGATCCAGCCACTGACAAAAATAGCAAGCATACACCTATGGATACAGTCGCCCAACCAACAAAATGTCCTTTAAATGTATGTTCTGTACGACTGCGTTTTATCAGCCTGGACAATAGGCAAACTCCAGCAAGGATAGGCCGGCAATTAATCATGGCTGTGTTAATCCAGAGACTTATAAATATTTATTTTCATGTTATGAATCCTTATTTGAGCTAAAGAGTAATAAATCTTAGCCCATGATTTATTTTTCTCCTGCTCACCTGTTTGACCAGCCACGAAATTAAACGTAATCAGGCCAGCGCTCCTCTCATTGCGGACTCAAACCACGTTGAAGGAATAAACACTGGTAGCCCGCCATAAGTTTACAGCAATCCAGTGAGGTGGAAAACGAGGGCCATGTTTCACATTGTACAGATGGTCTTGTTCTGCGTGGTTAAAGAAAAGTGAAATGGCAGCAATAGAAAAACCATTTCCACGGAACTTCTTTTATACAATTCGCCACCTATTCACCGTGCCCTATACGCTGAACGTGTAGCGTTAATGTGCAGCAACGAAGGCGGTATTTCATTTTCATATCTTGGCTGCGCACTTTTATTTATTTACTTCTCGGGCAAATCGGGAAGGAAGTGGTCCATGAAAGGATCATTTAACGCTTTACGAGGTGACATTCAGTAGAAGAGATTTATGCGAGACATGATTTATCGCCTTGTCGAATGAAAAAGCAAAACGTACGAAGGTGAACAGGAAGGAGTAAACAAGCTTGTAGACAAGTTGGTGTAATTAGACCTAGCGTGATGTACTGCCTGTTTGCGAAGGTTAAAGGAGCTCGAATGAAATTTAATTGCCGCCATAAAGTAGAAGAAATATATTAAGGACATTTTTATGCTGCACTTCACGTTGATGTTGGAGGCAACGGCTATGACTACATAATGTTTAAGCATTTCCCATGAAACAATGGCGGTTACTAAAAGCTTTCCTAGAAACATACTGGTAGGATTTCCAAGTCCTGAATTGGTGGGCAATGTTACGTGGAAAAAAGAGAAGAAAAAAGTTGACAACATAAACCATATTTTTCATGATTGCATTGTTGAATTGAGCGGAAGATAGAATTTAAATACACAATTAACACGTTTTCAGTATTTAATTTCTTGAAGGAAGACCTTTAAACGTGCAGACTGAAATCAGGATTTGACGGCCGCTCATTTCGGTTATATTTGAATGTGCAATAGCACGTGCGCCTCGTGCGACTTAATGAAGACATGCAGCACATTTCCAAGGATTTTTTTTGAGCATTCCCTGAACTTTGCGGGGCTTATTTATTTGTTCTGAAGGGCAAACAAAAATTGGATCATTTTGAAGCAGTATTGAAAACGATTGCGAAAGAGCGGTCGCTTGAAAAATACTTGCTTTAATAAATATACAAATAAAAGTTCAAAGATAAAAAAAGGAGTAGTATTAATAGTCAGAGTAGTAGCAGTAGTAGTATTAGTAGCAGTAGTAGTAGTAGTCATAATAATAATATTTGCTTCATTGCTGGGAGGTGAACGCTATTAGCGCAGTACTTTGGGACTGCGACATGCAACTGGACTACCGACTAAACATTTCCATTGTTAAATCGGAACCATTGAGGTACGGCTACTCTCTCAGCGGTAGAGAGAAACACCACCTTCCTTTTGCACCGACAAGCGATCGATGAAGACGCATAGCTTCATTTGTCCATTGAGCATATCATCTTTTCCCCTAACATCCTTGTATCCACAATAAGATGTAAAATAATAATAATTATTGTCCCTGAGTGCCGGACTACCAATTGCTATCGGACTATCAACTTAACACCTTCAATGTCACACTGACAACCAAGCTTACAACTCTGTGGCCGCTGACTTCGGACCAAGCCTCATCAGTCATTCAGGATGGGGTAACTACCTCTTTCAGTAAGGATGGTTCCATGGCGTTCTTTTTTGTAAGAAGGGCCGTTTGCACGTGACGTGAAACGCAGTTCCTATTGTCTATAAATGTCAATAACTTCCCCGTTATGTTTACTGAATACATCATACGTATTTTCTCGGAGAGTTGTAAAAATTCTTGCCTTAAAGCTATAATCCTTCTCCTTTCCTCTCAGCTAACGATTCCTCCCTACCTAACGATAACCAAGGATCACCAACACCGCCGCCTCAGAGGCACTGTGGTATGCAGCTGCTATCCGCAAAGCTCTTTGCCCCTGTACCTGTGCAAGACACCCGCCTAGTGCGGAGCGACTCTTCATTTATTCAGAAAATTGCTTGATGATTGAAGAAATAGCAAAAAGGGGTCTGGAAGTGCTAAGTGGAGCAGGAGTTCCAACTGCCATAAGGCTCAGGCTAAAATTGTTGAAAAGCAGAGTTTAAAAGGCTGTAGCTTTTAAACCTTTGGACAGAAAGGCAGTAGAAGAAAATTCTGGATGCATTTACTACCTTCCAGATTGTAATACTCTACAACCATCAATCTTGAAACGCAAGGATGAGGGAGTTGCATGGGTGAAATTATGGTGAAAATGAATTTTGAAAAACATAAAAACATTTTCGACATAGTAATTCTTGAGAAAACTGACTTAAACGCTGTGGTCAGGAAGATGCGCTTACATTAGCAACCTAGTGATTAACGGTCTGATTTTGAGATTGTGGAAATATTCTGGAAAAAATGCTAGAAGACCAGATTTCCCCAATCTAATTACTGTCAAAAACATCTCATAATAGGCATCAACCGATGGGACTATAAGCTTAACCCTTTTGAATGTCATAAAAAAAATTCTCTTTGTCATGGCTGCGAGCTTGTTCTGAAGTGACTGAGCACGACGTGGCCCAGGATCAGTTCGGATTGCGCGGCTTCATGCCTTAACAGCCAATGAAGCAATGAAAATAAAAAATCGAATAAAAAATCACAATAAAGCGTGTTCCTTTCCACGGAAGAAAAACCACCTAAAGTCAAACTAAAGAGGAAGAAGGTATTTAGGCTGAATAGAGTCCCAGTGAAAGCATTGAAACCAACCTGACTTTTCAATAGTAGAAACCAACCGGTTGCTATAGTGGCATATACATTTTTTCGACTTTGGTCGTGGTCATTGTCATCGTCCAAGATAAGTGAAGTCCGAAATCTCCACCAACACTCCATACTTTGTCAAGATTTGTGCTACTACTTAATAGAGCTAGTACGAATTGAAATAACGACGAATGTCTCCTTGCTTATTATATCTAGATCTCTAGAGTTCACCCGAATCAAATTCAGTTAGGCAGAAAGGATTTCTCATGAAATTGCAATAGTTATTGCGATACACAAACCAACGAGTACTTCATTGTTTTGTTGAGATTTGAGAACAAGTCACCATAGGGTCAGGCTCGTACGGAAGGGTTAGTCTGTTTGCCGGACGTTATGATCAACACGAAGTATACTTCAAAAAAGTATTAGCAGAACAGGAATTAAGGTGGTAAAGGGTCGAAATCACTCTGCAAACTTATAGCAAATTTTAGGCATTCTAAAAGCAAGACAAATACTATTGACAGTCATGGCCAACCTCGTACAACTCAATCTGGCATGTGTTATGCAATTTTCAGAAACGCTACTCATGTGCGAGTGGGTGTGATACCTATCGATCTGCTTACATATGTATGCAAAAAAAATTAGGCGGTAGGTACCATCGTATCTTTAGCTCAGGCTCCCGCACGCATCCAGATACACAAGGTGTTGCGAGGACATATCACAAATGGGTCGGAATACTAGCCAGCTGGGCTTATTAAGCAACTTGATCCATGACCTGAAAATCCATGAAAACGTAAGGTTTTACTTGGCTTAGCTTCTGATAGAATACAGTTATCTCTTCAAAAACCAAGCGTGGTAATAACCAATGTACTTATACGTATAAGTTTGGCCTCAGTTTATCATGAGCTCAGTTTTATTTTTGAAAAATGATCTTTGTTTGATAGCAAACTTCTGACAATCCATTTTTCAATTGGAAAGCGGCTTTGACAAAGCTTTGATAAAGTACCACATTTTTTAGGTTTATCAACTATCACTTTGTTGTTATTTTGTTTAAATACGGGTGGGCTTATGAAGAAGATAAAGAAAGGAGACGCAATCACAGATTACAATCACTTGTTTGCGAACATCAACGAACTTTTTTCACGGCTTGTTTGCAATCTAATACAAAGAGAAATTCTTCTCCTATTTTTGGAAAAACTTCAAAAATTTTCATTGAAAACAAGAAAAATATCAAACGTGAATTCATAAGAATCTTAGTCTAAAGCTACTGAGATCATTTCACCCAGCTTCCTTTTCAATAAAATAATCGAATTCGACACAAATCAAGCCCAAATTATTCCCAAATCAATATTTGCATTGCAAAATTTTCTATTTTGTTCGTTCATAGAATTTCAGTCGTTGAGCCAGTTGAAATTAAAAAAAAGGTTCAATAAATAATATTATACATACGGACACTCGCACAAAAAAAAAAACCAATACAACTATACTTCAATGATTATTTTGGGAGCAATACAATTTTAGGTCTATTTCTGTATCTCTGTGATGCTTTTGCTGCACTTCGCACATGCATTTTCGAATAGAAAATAATTTTTGGTTTCGTTTAGCCATTGCAAATACTCCAGTCAAACGAAAGCCGAATTGGTGGCAATGCACGCAAAATTCATATGAACTAAACAAATATGCAACGTCTAAAACAATGCAAGTAAATGCTATAGAGAATAATTTAATTGGACTGCAGACAAAAATCGATAAATAATTAAAATTCGACTTAAGCTGGAAGCTAATGATAAAAAAGTTAATTCGCTAATAGGGAAAGGGGTTCTAAATATAATACCGGAGTAATGCGAAAGGCATTAGACAGAGTAAGTGAAAATAAATAATTTCAAATTGAAAGACAGCATTATGTCCAATGTAAACAAGTCCCCAAACAACACGGTACTAGTATAACACGATTTCTCCGATAGCATGCTTAAAAATAATGATAATAACCGAATAACACGAAATTTGAATAAAGGAACTGTTTAAAACAAGTAAACATTATTTCAAACACATGCAAACCCCTCATATAACAGGGTGCTAGCAGAGCACGAAGTCTCGAACAACGCTGTACGAATTTGTCACGACCCTCTTATAACACGAAATTTCAATAAGGAGAGGGGGCGAACTTTTATTTCGAGAATCTTTTTTTTGTGGTAGGGAGGTGAAGGCTGTTTACGCCCTCAGTGTGGGACTCCCAAACGCAAAATGCTTTTGGACTGCCCACTAAACACCTCCCCTGTCAACCTGAGAACCTAGCCTGGGAACCAACCCTAACCCTATGCTAACGGTTTGACACATTACTTCGGGCTAGGCCTCGTATTCCTACGCCTAGAGGTGCCTTCGGATTATGGTAATCTCTTCTCTAACGGGAAGGAAGAGAGAGGAAAGAAGTCCTAGAAAAGAGATCTATCCATCCCCGATGCCTCCTAGCGCTCCAGTAAAGCTTTTTTCAGTATCAGCACTGCCCGAGCATATTGTGCCACGCGATTCCAATTGTCAACTGTTTTCAGCATTACTCCGACGATAGTTTCCGGACAGAGCTCTCCGATTTCGCTGAATAGGAGCCCTCGCTGTTGGCTTCACCTTTTGCAGTTGAAGAATGTGTGACAGGCGTCATCCGGTTACCCTGCACAAAACACACAGTTAGGAGACCGTGCTCTGTCAATTTTGTACAGGTAGGACCGAAAACAACCTTGCCCGCTTAAGAGCTGGGTCAAGTAGAAATCGGTCTCACCATGCACTTGACTGAACCACGGCCTCAGGTCAGGGATCAGACGTTCAGTCCACCTTTCCCTTGTTTCTTGCTCCCAGGACTGTTGCCAATCGCTGAGAGAGCGACGTCTCTCTTCCTTGGTGATCTCTTCTCTTCGATCTACGCCTCTGCGCAGGTAAATACTTGTGTGCTCTTTCGCAAGGAGGGTGATGGGTATCACCCCTGCGATTACCAGCACTGCCGCCCCGGAGACCGTTCAATATGCGCATGAGATTCGAAATGCTCCTTGTCTCGGTGTGCAAACCGCTTTCAGTGTATCTTCTTGCTGAGAGCGTCACCCCAAAGTTCTGATCCGTAGAGTATAATCGACTGCATAACGCTCATTAAGAGTCGTCTCCTTGATCTGGTGGGCCCCTCTATGTTGGTAATTAATCGGGTGAGTGTCGTCACACGCGCTGCAGCCTTGTCAGTTGCTGCCCTGATTTGTTGGGAAAAATTCATCTTCGTGTCTATCAGGACGCCCAGGTACTTTACTGCTGATTTCGATTCAACCAGTTCGTCCCCTATAAGAATTAGGGTCTTGGTTATAATAGAAAATGACGGGGAGATATGACCAAGGAATCTATACCAAAAAAACTCTGAACGCAACAAAGGTTCTGTGAAAAAATGCAAATTACGTAAAAGGTGAATATAGTTGTCTAAAACTGGTTACATAAACGAAATACAGACAATAGGAAGAACACAAATTGCTTAAGAGGAATCGAACGTGTATCGCAAATGTGGCTATTACTTTGATTGGTTTTCTTCAGATTAATTTTGTGTTCCTTCCTTGGGAACATTTCTAGCAGTCAAATAATCAGCAAACAATTTTGCTGTCAAAAGAGGAGATCTCTACAAAGCAGACGCAACTGAGAAAAACTATGGCTTTATTCTTCGGATTGCCTGCAAGTCGGGTTGTCTAAGGAACAATTTCACGAGAATTTTTTGTAGTCCTCCGTAGAATGCATGCTACAGCTGCTCCAAAGATTGTAAATGCATTTCAGTGTAGTTCAAAAGGATGGAACGAATGTAGGGAATGTCTTTCAAAAAATTGAATTCGTGAGATGCTTCTGGATGTAAGACGCGTAGGAAAATACCACAGAACAACATTCATCAGTCAAAAAAGGAGTTCTTTGACCGCAAGTTTGGGGTTGATTATGAGCGCTTATTGCAGCATGCAGCTGTCAAGACATGACGGAAAATGTTATGGCATACCTTGTGATATCAAACTATGGTCCCATCTCCGACGATCTTATTCCCAGTTATTCCCTCTCGTATTCCCTCCCATAGTCCGAACTTGCCATGTATTATCAAATTAGTGTCCAGACTCAGATGAGTATTTGCATTTTCGTATGAGTTTGAGTGATGGATGATCGCAAATATTTCTTAAAAAAATTCAGTGTTTAATAGTAAAAGATGTAAGATTCAGAATAAGTGCAAAAGAATATGTATCAGTCGAAGTTCTACTTATTTTCGATAATCTTTTGCGAACAATCTTATTTTATTGAATGTTCAAACATTTTCCACAAACTATTCGCGAAAATTCCTTCTGAATTTCAATTTCTCCGGATATCTTGTTGTCAGCAAACTTTTATTTAAATGTGGCCTAAGGAGGCTAGACAATACGATGAAAAATCAACATTGCAACGAACCAGATACTAAGATAGCAGCGCCAAAAATATTTTGTAGCAATTTCTGATAAGTTTTGATCATCTTTAAGGTAGGAATTATTCTGGGTTCTGTATACTACTACTATTTTTCCTCCCCTAACTTTCGAAACACATCTTCTACACTTCCAATCTAACATTAGCTATTTCAAAGAATTTTCAATAATAGCTCGAGCGTATCGCACAATAAGAGCTGGATCACATTTAATTTATATCATTGCTATACAAGCCCGAAGACTACCAGTCCAGACATAAAACGTTTCAGTAATTCTATATACTTTGCAATTTATCCCATTGCACCTTCAAAGCTTAAGTGAAAGAGTGGCAGCGACGAATAAAATAAAAATAATAATAAGGAGCGAAAGTAAAGCCACTTGAGTAAAAGCAACATCTCGTCTAGTATAGAATTTCATTCTGACGTAGAAATACTTTGGAAATCCTTTGCCTTTCTCAGCACACACATTCACAACGGAGTCATTGCTTTTGTGGAACTTTAACCCGGCATCGGTAAAGAATCTTAAGTCGCATCCTGGCTTACCAATCCCTTTACCTCAATACCATCAAACTTTCTTAGGTAATCAGACAGGGACAATGCGTAGTAGTGGTTAAATGCGGTAGTTGTACTTTGAGTATCATCAGTATGAAAAGCCAGAAGAAAACTATAATGAAAAGGATCGAAACTTCAGTGTAAGTTTCTTATCATTGTCCTGTCAGACCATCGACCTGCTACCGGAGAATTCCCATTTGGACGGTCTGCGGTCGTTACCACAGTGTAACTGCTGCTACTGGTGGTTGTGATGGTATTAGTAATGTCTATGTATGAGCTAGGTTTTCACTAGGACGAAAATTGAAAACTAATCAAGTCAATGATTTGACACGTTCATCGATCCGACGTGTTGGCCACCAGGAATACAATTGTTTTACTCATTTCAGCCAAAGTTATGCCAAAACTAAGCGAAGATGACCTTTTAATAGAGACAGTTTCTGTCTTTGCCCATTCACTGTGTTTGGCATGTCCTGCGGAACAGTTTTGTAGGGGAATCGAGAGTCACCTGGCAATTTTCGATATTTGTCGGAAAAAAAAGTAAAATTTTTGTCTTGAACTTTAAAGTTGTGACTATGAAAATCAACAATGGGGGACCTTGATTGTATGCTTGATGGTATGATGGTTTGCCCTTTGTACTCTCCGAAGACGAACAAAGTGGAACTTTGTATTGAAATGGGAATGTGTTAGGTAATCATCACATTAGTAAGCTCTTCATGCCATATTTGTGAACTTTTCAAAGTATTCTTTTTCAAAGCATGAAACAAAAGCCCTCAATCTGAAGTATTGAAAAAATGAGTGCAGAAGAGCAGACCTAGATAAGAGCAGACTAACTAATCAGAGCCCGATGAACCCGTCCAAATACTGCAAAGAGGGATACAATTGAAGTATTACCAGAAAAACTCGAAAGGCGCTTCAAAGGAACCTACACAGGTTGACAAAACCACAAGTCAGAATGTCAGGGATCACTGAAAAAGATGCCATTCTCCCTGGTCTCACGTTATTGAAAACAACCACTTAAGTTCTAAAAAACCAAAATCGACTAATCATGGCCTACTAGATCATTATGCTGGATAATTAGGCATTCAAATCGACGAAACCAAGTGAGCGTGTAATACAGGAGAGATGTACGAACTATCTAAATTTAAGTCTTAAATCTAAATATAAAATTATCCAAATCGAATAGCTAACACTTCAAATTGCGGAGCTGGAATAAAACTACTGAGTTGGATCATCTGGTAACCACCTAAAAAGCGACTTTCCGCAGCTTCTGTTATACATTTGGCTAGCACATCTTTTTTGGACGAAAGCATAGAGCATCCTTCTAGCAGCTGCATTTGTGATGAAAATTGGGATCCAACAATTCCCTCAATGATTCTTTGCACTTTTCTGATCAAATGCTTTTCCCGATAGATGTTTGAAGCAATTTTTCTCCAGTTTCTCATCGAAATAGGGCACATAAGACAGCTCGACACTGGCAGTCAAACAACACAACCGGGAGTTGTTCTCCTCCTTGAACTACTCTCTGTTGAATACGTTCAAATGTTTTGGCTTCAGACGTTTTAGTGTCTGCTCATATGAAATGATCCTTTAAATCTATCACTTTTTGCTACGATCAAATCCTCAAAATTTGGTGACAGGTAGGTACTGTGTCGACTTCAAGCCGTTCGCCTTTTTATTTTGGTAACTTCTTCTTCTTTTTTTGGGTCACTACTTCCAGGGGTTGGCACGAGGCTCTTTGGGGACAGGTAATGAGAACTAAAATCAGTAACCCTTCTCAACGAAATTTTCACCACAAAACGTAGGGAACAAGCCATGCGCGTACTTCAATGTGAGGTCTACAAATACTAAAACGGCTTAAACATGGTGTAGTAATTAAATTGGAGCCTTTGTAACTGAGATTTACCTCGAAGGTAATCCATCAGGTATGCAAAAGGCCTAGACGCAACCGACTAAACTACTTAGTCGTATCTGCAGAAAATCACCAAATCACGGTCTCCGAGATCCAAGAGATTTCACATTGGAGGCAAGCATGCCATACCTTCGTTTCATGTAGAAAATAGGAGGAATATCACAGTGATCATGCGAGAAAAGTAGGTGAGCTCTGGCCGGGAAGACCAATTGCAGATATACTAAAATCAGATGGAACTGGGCACTATTCCACTCTCGGCGATTTGAAAAGTGAAGAAAGGTGCACCTGGTTGCATGAAGGCATGAAGGCATCAAGGAATATTTTTTATGGCAATTCTGTCATTTTTTTCTAGCTCGGCTAGGGATTTCTGTGACCCATAGGTCACAAAAAGCATAGAAAACCAAACCCGAAATAATTATTCCAAGACGCCAGGTTAGGTACTCTCGTTGACCGGTGAGGATCAAAGTTGTTTATCTCCTTGGTATGTCCAATGACAGTCCAAGACATAGAGCTTACCAGAAAAATTTACTAGAACCTAAGCGACATAAATCGTATTTGAGACGCTTACGATACCTTTAACACGTTGATTGACTCATGGGTTTCGAAAAACGTTAACAAGCAGACCGGCCCTGGTATCAATAAATAAAGGAAAGTGGAATACAAAGTATAGTTGGCAATAAAACCACGCAACCACATCTCGCACTCCTATCTGATCCACCCTTTTTAGTGTCTGATTTCCTTTGGTTTCAGATGTTTTGAGGTCTGCTTATTTTTATTAAGTGCTTCGGAATCTCTATCACCTTTTGCAGGGTTCAATCTTCCCAAATATTCTTAGTGTAAGGTAGACTTTGACTCTGCTTTTCTCTTTGATTGCTTAAACCCGTATGTCATTTTCTTTTGCTGCAAATATCGAAGTCGTAGTTTTTGCCTTTTAAATGTCAGCGATCATAATAATAATTGGATCCTACCTTCCGATCATTGCCTCCGAGAGTTGGCACGAAATTTTACATGGTCAGGTTCTGAGAGCTCCAGTTGGGTATTCTTCTCAACCACAAAATCCACAACATGACCACAAAATGACGACAAAATCGACCACAAAATCTAGGGTGCAAGACGTGTACTTTAAATGTAAGGAAAAACATGTTGGAGGCAACATTAGGGTGTTGGTGGCAAGGCAGCCAATAGCAGAACTTTAAATTAATGTTTTTAAAAAAAGGAGAACTCTAAATAAATGGAGGAAACTTCAGCAATCGGTATTCACATCCTTATTATTAAGTGCATATTGCACATCTTAACACAATACTGACTGCGTGATGTCCTTGTTTACTACAAGTCATCGCCTCTCAGGTTATTCCATTAGTTTTCTTACTTCCTGACGGTAAGGCGCATTCGAATTAACAACTATTCATGTTTATGAAAGATTGGATACCTACCAGCTTGATTGACAATTCGTCCTCTTTCTATGTCATTGATCACGCAGCTACTTTTCTTCATGAACACTTGTTTTTGGATTATGCGTGCGTGGTCAGAAAACTTGACTGGACTTCACTTGGCCTTCTGACTTCTTCTCGCTGAGGAGTAACAACTTAACAAGGCAAGAACACTTGGTGTCCACAATTGTAGGAGCCAAGTGGTTTTTGTAGGGCGCCAGGACACAGCATCTGCAAACAAAATACGTGGCACTGAAGGCCAGTGTCGTCCATTGCTTTTTTCGAGCAGAACAGTCCCCGGCCAAGAATAATATTTCTGTTGTTTCTGCGTTAAACCAATTACCAGACATAATTTCTAACCAGTACCAGCTGGTATTGCTGAAAATATCTCATAGGATCTGAATAGTGGCTATGCCTGACAATTTGACATATAAATCTTCTCAAGACTTACGTCTTGATTGGGCGTACGTTTTATGTTCTTCTTGCAATAAGTAGTAAGTTAAATATATTGAATATTTAAGTCGTTAGTATAAGTAAATTGAACTAGGGATTGAGACTAGGGACAAGTGTAATAGGGAAGCTTGCTTTCATTATCCTGTATTTGGAAAGTAATAGAGGAAGCTAATTGGCGATCTTTGCTTCCTACGACAATACAAACAAAGTCATCTGATTAGGATGCTTTTCGGCAAGTTCTTGTAGAAACAAGGACCTAATTTACACTCCTGTAGTAACATTCAAACTTGCGCCATTGTAACCTCAATTTTATAAAATTTGAGAAGAATTACAAAACGGTAGCATGAACCACAAAAAAGAGAAAAAATTAACAAGTTTGTAACTTAATCAGATTTATTTTTCTTTTGAAATGAACAATTTAAGTATAAAATTTTCTAAGTATCTTTTATTGTTATCCCTGAAATTTTCATGAAAAACTTCCATCATTCTTACTCCAATGTCCTGAAAATCAGCCTCTTTTTACCCATATCTCCCCAGTTAAGCCGATTGATTTCCTAACAATATACGACTTGGCGCCTAACTATTACACAGTCTCAGCTGGAAATCAAAGAAAAGTTACTGCTGTTACTCGTCGTCGAACAATATTAAATGGGGAAAATCAGAAAAGTACGAAAAAGAAAATTACTTAAACTTTTCTTGTTATTATTCTTAACAGTATTCCCGGCTAAAGCATGATAGAACACACGAACATTTTCTATTATTAACGAAGAAGAGAAAAAAAAACGTAGGAAAAGGAGGAAAATTAATGATTTGTTTGTTGCGATGGTCGGTTTCTTCGTCATTTCTTCTCTTTTATACTTACAAGATGATCAAGAAGTGTCTTCAGAGTCTTTCCCTTTTTTTGCTGGAATAGCGAATATTCTTATGCCCATGTGATGTTTGGTCACTGTGCGTCGTCCTAGGCGATTAATTATTATTTTTCATTTGTTTGGTATGTATCTGTCAAGGTGGTATATTGGCATGTGTATTGATAAGCATGCGGTTGTCATTGAATACGGAAATAATTAAAGTTTAATGCAAAAACCTTCTTTTCCGAGAAATACAGTTTTCTAATATACGAGTATGTAGACAATGACTGACGTATTGTTTTGTTGTCTTGAACATTTCAAGTTAGCAAAGTTTTCGAACAGTTCCTTGTTTCTGCTATCTCTTTGGAAGGCTCAGGGAATATTAATTGGCGCAAGAATAAGCCACGTGAAACGTCAAATTGGGTGAAGCAATGACTGAAAAGGCAGACTGAATTATTGAAAAATTCTGGCTGAGTCCGCTTAGAATAGTTTTGATATGATATACAAATGGTAACGGATATGATAAATAAATGATTACTCCAGCCACACTAAAATTGTTTCGCAGCAGTTCAAAAAAATTGTGAGCGGAAGCATGACACATTTTTTATGATATTTAAAAAAATACGATATTAGAATAGGATAAGATGATGATAATAATTGGGATAGTAAAGAGAAGAACAACTAGGATACTAATGTTCCTTAAAATAACAAGAGGAGTACTGGCTTCATTGGAAGAAAGTGTCAAATCAACTAGAAAAAAGGGCCTGTAGCTGACAACTAAAATGGTATTCATTAAGCTCCTAAAGCATTTCCTTTGGATCTAATCTGGTAAGAATTAATCTTACGTTATTATACCACCTGCTCCAGTTGGTTCTAAGGAAAACTGTTCATGTTACCATTTTTACACATATGACCTGATGATAAAACTGTTTCTTGATTAGGTATGTATATCTTCATTCGTCCATCAGTGGCACGATTTTCAGCGACATAAAATATTTTTACCAGCAGTCTTCAGTATGAGTGTCCACAGGGAATAAAGACGTGACGTATGAATTTCGCGTTCATCGCGAAAAATATGCCAACCAAGCATTGAAAGTCAATTGACTCTGGCGAGCGTCCTGCCCCTCCTCCCATTTCAACTAATTTCAAGCACACTTCAACAGGACTGACGTCCTAGTGAAAGCAAACCATGTTTCTTTATCACGAAGTCTGCTGAAGATCTGTTTCTTCAGTGAAATCGAAAAAAAAACGTTCCATTTTTGTGAAACTTATCTGTCTGATGACTCATGACCAAAACTCCTATTGCCCTGAAATTTGATCGTTCAGAAGATAAGGTGTTGCCAAGGATCATAATAGGCATTGGACAAAGAATTGACCGTTGTTAGTTAGTGCGTTGCAGATATTTCAGTACATTCAAAACTGAAAGTTTTCGTCGATACAATGACGTTATTTGCCAGGAAAATTTCACGCCATGACGGTAAAACTTCACTATTAATTTAAAAGTTGATTTAATTCATTTAAGTTCATCATAAAAAGCCGGACACCTGGGAGACAATCTCTGGTTTCTCTGTCATTGCGAGGCTCTATTCCAATCAGTCTTATGTCTTCATTGACATTTGATTTGACGCGCGTTTATTGTTAGTTCTGTACCCCCAAATACAGTTGTCATCATCAAATTCCTCATTTTTTGTGTACTGAGTTGGCACAGTTCCTTCATAGAGCCACCTTAATTCAGGAGGAAAGGTAAACGAGAAGGAGCTTTGGTCAGAACCACGGTTGACCTTATTCATTTCCCAGCAGGTACCTCTTCCAGCTTGGTGGGCTCTGTTACTGCGACACCGGAAACGTGTGTTCAAATGACATAGGAATCACTGAGATTCGAGCCTGTCATTTGTTACGCAAAGGATAAGTATTCTAGCGACTGCATCAGCCAGAGTACAGTCGTTATTCATAAAAATATTCGCTCTGAAACATTAAAAAAATGAACATTTCCCTGGTGCTCTAATCCTGAATCTGAGATAACCATTTAATAAGTGTCTGGACGAATTACTTCTTTGCAATGTTGCAGAGTAGGCAGAGTACACTGGATAATTGGAGTAAATTCTAAACGACTCTCGCATAACCACCATTACGATGCGACGGTCAAAAGATTAATCCTGAAGTTCGTTTGATTGTCGCCGCAGGCCAAAATTAGCTTAGTTTTGCTTGAGTCCGCGGGATCTTGCTTTTTCGATGCCGTGGACGCGTTTCGAATGCATGCAGTCGTTTTCAAAGAGAACGGAGAACGAGCTGAAGATGTTTGCATACAGCTGAAACGCGTCCTTGACATCGAAAAAATAAAGCCCGGTGGATCCAAGCAATACCAAGCCAAGATTAATCCTTTTTATTTATTTGTAAATTTATATTCCATCTAACAGACTAATTATCCGATTACAAAACAGGATAAAACAAGTAGTAATAAAAATTAAAATTAAATTTCTTACAATTGAAACGAAGTAAGTCGCTTAGCCTAAACTTAAAAGCTAAGTACAAAAAGGATCGTTATGTCGTTATATGTTCTATGAATCCAAACAATTGGTAAGGTATAAGTATGAAAAATGGAACCACAAACTGATTATTTGTTCGCGTAGTACATCGAGGTGGTCGAAAACATAAATCAGTATAGAAACTACAGCCAGTCTGATTGTGTCAAAGCTGGTACAGAACGCACAGGTCTAGGAAAGTCCGACGAGACACCTTAGAAGGGAGACGAAGGAAAGTCAAACTTGCTATGCTTATAGAACACGAAGTGAGTAAACCTATGTTGAACGTATTCAATCAGCAAAATGAGGTAGGAATAAGGGGTAGACAAGACTACAGAGTAGGATTCTTAGAGGTCGTATTCTAGGGTTCCAGGACGGCCCGATTAATCAAACAAACGCACCGTAGTGAAAATCTGAATTTCTGAACATGCTTTAGAATGAAACCAGACACTTTAGTTGTTTGAGTAATCACATCAAGGACATACACCTGCACCTAAATTTTGGTTAGAAATAAGCGCTAGACGACAACACGTCCGGAAGGCTTGAGCTGGGCGTCTAACAACTGGATCACAGCTTCCCCTTTCACCTTTCCCCTTTCTGAAGCCAATTTTTCATAGACGTATGCTCGCAGTAGCGTGAATGAATTTCCCTAGCATTCTCCAATCGTCATGTAGCCAACATAACGTATGGTTTGCAGTCGCCTAGTATGAGCTTCCTGGTATCAATACTTACCTTCACAGATTTATTGTTCATCCAGGTTGAAGAGGGACGAACAGCAAGTCGTCAAAAAGGTTGGGGAACAGTTTTAACAATGTAGCTAGGAGACCATCTGATTCTCGTACTTTCCTTCCAGTTTTCATCCCTTCTCTAGTTCTTTGTATGTTGAAAATGGACATGATATTATTTTGCTATCGTAAAAAGCTTCATTATGGACCTGATGTGGGTGACAAGAGCCTGTACTTTTCTGGCAACCCCTTAGCTCCAAGTATGGTGGATGGCCGTAGGAGATTTAGCTTCCAAAAGACGAGCTAGTCGCCTAGACTTAACAATTGTCTTTTCTCACCATTCAACACCAAAAGGACGCTTAGCAGATAATGTTACGTATGTGAAGGCATTTTCTAATATTTTCTCGATCATAATCTGGGAACCTCTAAGGTTCTCTTTATAGCTGAAAACACTCACAAGAATGAGAGAAAATTCATCTACTCAAATCGAATACCTTTGCATTGAGAGTTTGCTCGAAGTGTTAATGCTGTATGTAGCTACACTGTTATAATGATAATCATTAAATTGGAGGTCCTTCGGGTTTCGCCAAAAATCCTAAGTCAATGACACGTCTGCTGTAGTTCTCATACAACCACGATAATGGCAAGCAGTCATATTTTCGGTGTTAAACCGAAGAAGTTCCATTCTGACTTTTGTCTTCATAATTTGTTCACTTTTTGTGGCATGTGACTCTACTTGACAACAGTATGGCCTTCCTTGGTGAAGGCACGTCAAAACTGATTTGGAAAGGTGATCGGCTCATTTGGTGCTAACTATACACTACAGCATGTCCCACCTGAATACTTAAACTTAACAAATCGACCCCTTCAGCCAATAATCTGCACCCAGAAATATAATTAACCTCGTAGGTCCATTTGATTTTACTTAGATTGCCCTTAAAATACGATTTTTTACAAAATTTATTGCTGAACTGCAATAATTAGAAAGGTTCATTTCTTGAAGGATATGTCTAAATGAAATGATAGATGTTGATAACAGATACTTTACTAAGGTTCGATAATCCTTCTTTGTAGTATCGTCAGACATTCCGTGAGTTGCTTTGCGAATTGGATGTTGGCCGTGGAATATTAAAGAACTTTTACGAACACAGAACTTGGCGTAAGAAATCAGCCAAAAGTCAAAAACCGAAGGACACTTAATACAATCACAGCTATTAGATACGTTTCGAAGGCTTCTAACTTTTCCTACGTTCTATAAATACACATTCAAAATTCAATCCATAGATTTTTTGTTAAGTAATTTCTAACCGAATACTACAATTAAATAAAATTAATTTTTTTTATATTTCTTACCAAAACAAAAATTAAAACTTTAACGTTTAACGAAAAGTTTAACTACTTATTTCTTCAAAACAGATAATTTTAAACGGAAGTCCATTGAAGTCTCGAGGGCAAAATCGAATGAAAATTAAAACATTCTTCATTTTAATAACGTTGCAGACGGATGCTCGTCGTGCTCCTTTTTTTTCGCCGTCTGCGAAATCATCATGGAAGGACCCTCCAAACCAACGTTCATTACAATTTTTCAGCTATCAACTTTTTCCTCACCTTTCAACTGAATGCTAAAAAATTTCTCGTCTGATTAATCATTGTTCGCCTCCTGCATCCTATTTCGACTGTTGAATTTACATAGTAGGAAAATTCAAGCCAGCCAGTTTTAGGAGTGTCCTCATTCTTTTCCCTTATTTCTTCTTTTTTTGTTTTGATTTTGGCATCACCATCGCTCTGCCACTTGCTGGTGGTAATCCTTTTATCAAGCTGTCTTCTCATATTTCTAAAAAATACTTTTGTACGATGACATTTCCGGATCTATACGGATGTATGTAAGTATCTTTCAACGTTTTATGACAAGCCCGGCATAAGCTGCAATTTATCATGAATGTGTCATAACAGGATGGATGGAAATTTTCATAAGGACTCACTCACTGACTGGCTCGCACACTCTGTCTCGGGAATGTTTCATAGTCAGGGGGTTAGTAGTCGTCGGTCGTATTGTACCGGTAATGCTGATGATGTGCTTCAGACGGTGAATTCACAATTGTGTCCTAAATGTTGAATAGTTCTGATATATGTTGGTGTCTCGATTTTTTTTTTCTTCATTCACAGTAACAAGGATGCATGAAGATTGAGAAAACGGGGAGAAAACTATTTAACCCTTGAGTTGTATTGGCCCAAATGAAGGGTACTAATCTATATTTTGTAGCTCCCATGCTTCCTTTTGTCAAAAAACGATGTTCCAGACTTGAACTTGTTAAGCTTCCAAAAAATCGTGAAACGCGGAAACAAAGAGATCCTAATTGGTCGCCCTAAGGATCCATAACCTTAAAATTAAAATTGTCACCGATGGCTGGGTTTCGATAGAGCTTTTGACTGATTGTTGTTAGATATCCTTGTTTTTTCTAGCCTGCGATACAGCATAAGCTCATAAGAGTCGTGGCCAAGAAATATTCCAGCATATAGACAGGTTTAGTAGTTGGTGAGCTGGGCGTGCAGAAGGGACTGGAGATTGAAGAGATATTGAAGGAAATTGAAGGCACACGGCTAGACTGAATGGAAAAGCAATAGAAAAGCATTTATAACAAGGTGCAGCTTTTCAATAGACATAAAAATTAGCATGCACAGCATTGGAAAGACACAGCCACCTGATTGGCACAATAACCTAATTGATTTTTTTGCCTGGGAATCTCGGACAATGCCTGGCACTGCCGTTTCACATAGCGAAAGTGATCCAGGCACGGTTTCCGTCCGATAAAGGGAATTCTAAGATCTCTAGATATTCAAGGAAGCTGTAAACATTCAAAGACAAAGACATTCAAAGACATTCTTCTTTTGAATAAGAGTTTCTTTGATCGCTTGTTGACCAGGGAAAAAGGGAGCTTCAATATTTAAAATCTCCAACCCCTCTATCCTTTTTGACTTTCGGAAATGGAAAAGTTGCAGCTCATGCGTATCCGGGATCGTTCAATATTCTAGACCAGTAACGGGTGAAAACTTTTATTGCGATTCCTCCTTTATTGCAATCTTGTGCTGTTTTCCATTATTGACTCAGCGGAAGGTTCTTCATGGGGCCTTTACATCAACTGCTGATTGAAATATGTTCTGTTCTGTATCTTCCAAGTATAATTTTGACAGTTGTAGTTTTTTTTCCAGGTCAGCTCTTCAACTATTTGTAGGGTTAAACAGTGTTAAAATTTGTAGGGTGTTTGCTTAGCGATTTCCCAAGTGTGACACAACAGTTGATCGAATATCGTTGCTCGAAATATTGACTCATTTTGTTCATCGACAATTAAGAAAGACACGCTGCACAATAGCGGAAGTCCATACTCAAGCAAAGCGCGTTGTTGAATACGCGCTGTTGCTGTTGAGTGGCTCCTCCGCCTCTACCAGGCAGCCAGACCTCTCTCCACAGTTCCAGTCCCGCAACTGAAAATCAGTGCTGCTACTTTTGGTATAGGCCTTGTATAGTTCTTATGTTTCGCAATGTCAGGACAAAACGTATTTGATTTTTTGAAACCTTATCTCAAGATTTCAATAAATTGAACGTTGAATTATTCTCATTTAATTGAAATCAATTTTCCAAACCTGTACCCTTTGCAGGGTTAAATTTTTCAAGCCACTGCACAACAAAGTGGCTAAACCTATCAAGAAAACCAAACGGAGGATGATGAAGGTGAAGTGTGTCAACGTTGAGGAATGGCGTTGGAATTTGAATTTTTCCACCAACGCCGCAATCGTACAAGGAAATTTGTTTCACTTTCCTCCACTACCGACGAAGGCAGCATGATAGCAGGTGAACTTTTTTATTCTTCTTCCATCTTAAATTTTGCGTTCCATTTGCATTATAAACATCCTTCAAAATATTCTGTGCTGCAGCACATGAAGTTTCAACATGTAAGGTGTCAGAAGACAAGTGATAAAATACATGTATGTTTTTGAAACATTGCATCCAGAGACTGAAGCAGCAAGAAAACAATAAAATGTCGAAATATCTTTATTGTCTTTGCATGCCCCGTGTTACGTGCTCCACTTAAATAAACTGAATTTCATATGATGCACATAAATCGACAAATCTATTTGGATCCTTTTCACTAGGAATGGGGATATTCTTTTTTGGGTTCAAGGAGTCATTACGAACAGCTGCTGCACTATATTTTCCATATGGTGCTTTTTTATTATTATACCGTGCTGAAGATGCGATTGAGATGTTCGATTGCCTCTGGTTTTAAACCAATGTTAGGAGAGTGATCCAAGATACTGAATCACTTGCGAATTGGACTGAATTTCAGGATAGAGAAGTCACATGAATTCTGAAATTGAGTATAACGATGCAAAAACTATTTGAGAAGAGAAGTTGGGAAACCAAAGCAGTTGTTTAGTGCATATACGCGAAGTAAATAAGTTTATTATCACTTAAATGAGCTTTTAATTGTTTTCAGTGGGAGGGGAGAAAAGGATATGGAAGAGGCTACCTAGTACAATAAAATCTATTCCTATAAACTTTACGCGCTACTTCAGTCCCCACAATTCCTATCATCCTAGAGTTGATGCAATACTTCCGCTTTGGCTGTGCAAAAGCACTCACTCAAGTGATGGTAATGGCTGATGTTCACACATAAAAGCCAGCAAGCAGACTTTGAGCCTCCACTCTTTCCGAACCACGCAAACCCTTAATTTCCCATTGAACTTTCCTCGTACTTATGTATCATTGCTAGAATCATACTCTTATGGATTATTTCCCAAATGACGACGATACGGCTACTTGATTGTATAAAGTCCATAGTCGTTGCTCTCAACTCTGGTTCATCATTCACCTTCCATTCCATATAGCCTTTTGACTCATTCACACATCGTCCTGCATACAATGCATGCCGTTACATAAATTACGCAAGTTTAGAGAGGACCTCATTAAAATTCTGCAAAGCATCTACACACCGAACTGTGAACATATGTTCGTAATTTGAAGTGAACATTTCAGTAGTGCAAGGCGAATTATGGTCCTGACTATTATATAGTAGCACGGCTCGGGCTATTGAAAATAACATACAAAAAACTTCCAACTAGCTCAAGAGCTCTGGAAGGATTAGATTTAAAACTCTCGTAAATCGTCGTTGCGAAAATGACGGAAATTTGAATATGAACAAGCTAACGATTAGGCGAAAGTGTGATTTGCATGAGTGTTGCCAGTAAAGACGTTTAACATTGTGTATAACAGCCATTCGTTTTGAAAGTAAATATCCTGCACCGATCTTCAGACGTGCAATCTTAAAAACGTTCATACCAATGTGCCCATAAAGTTTGTTCAGGGGTCACTCTCATTAAATAAGGACTATGCACTCTTCGCCGAATATCAGACAAAATCGGTAGTCATGAGCTTAGTCGTGTCATATCTCATAACAATGACAAACAGGACACTGCCACAGGCAGTAGATCAACAAACTTAATCGACCACACCCAAAACATAAATGTGGGTACTGTGCAGCGGCTTTTGTAGTCATTATTTTATATCATCATTAAAATAATAAAATAATATAATATGTCATCATTATAATCCAAGAGATTTAAGAATCACTCAATCAATAAATAAAAGCCATCTAAAGAAAACGAAAATAACCTCCTGCTTGAAGTTGCCGTCATCTTTCTTAAAGCACTGAAACAACGAAAAACTCCCAATCTAACGGTTTTCACTCCAACTTTACAGTAGTGAGAGTATTTGTAAGGAAAACTTGTTGTAAATAGGATGTAAAGACGAAAGTCGAACAAGAAGAACACACAATCACTTCATTTAAACTCTGAGACGTGGCCACGTCGATCTCTCCGATTGTCTACATTGTTTGATTGATAAGCTCTCTATCATGCAAAGCTCGTTTTCTTGCAAAGCTCTCTCAGTGTGAGAGCTGCTAAGTGGTTGCGATTGGTTATACAATTAACTTATGCCCAGAATCTGGTAGCCCACTTCTCTGTATGATGCCTACGGCCTAGGCCTATATCAATTCTCCCCCATCGTAGTCAAAATATTTTCACCATGCTCAACTGAACAAACATTTTAAATCAAAAGTTTCACGCTAAGCTCGTGTAAATTTCTAGATACTTCCTGAGGAATTCTCCAATCTTCCTCGAAGGTTTGCACCTTATGTTAATGTTAATGGCATGCTCCAATTCTTGTCTTAAGAATTGGAACATGCTGATCAGGTACTACCATTTTATTATCCAAAAAGTAGTGCGTCTGCCTCTAAAGATATATATGATCCTTAGAAGCACAAAAAGAGGAAAATAAAAAAAAAAATCTCCTTAGAATAGGGGAAAGAGGGTGTCAGGATAATGTCACTGTTTCACAGGAGCTTCTCTAGTCACGTGCGCCGTATGTGTAGATGGACCAGCATATTATATAGTGATTCACTGATCAGATTCGGGCTTTTAGTTCTCAACTTTAGACTGGGGTTAAATATTTGGAGAAAAATTCAATTCACAAATTCAAGG
This sequence comes from Stratiomys singularior, assembly GCA_954870665.1. NCBI lineage: Eukaryota > Metazoa > Arthropoda > Insecta > Diptera > Stratiomyidae > Stratiomys > Stratiomys singularior. Next base: position 9,563,661 of record OX940877.1, read on the forward strand.
CAGAGAGCAAGTTCACAACCAAAGAAAAATACTACCAGAGCCGTTTTGGTATTCAATTTGGTGTTTTTTATATCTGGTTTGTCGCAACAATCTGAAGGACCTCATTGGACCGGTGGTTTATTCGAAAGCACAAGTGTATTAAAATGAAATCGAGGAATAGGTGTTTAATTACTTTAAATTTCATGGTCCTTTTATGTTATCATTTTGTGTGAGTACATTATAGGATTAATATTAGGTTAAAACCCTCCAACTCTAGTCGGTAACCCAAATTTTCATTAAAACCAACCTACTACTGACACTACTGTACAAACAAGGAACTTTGAAGCAACACAACCACATTACCTAAGCAGAAAGTAATTCATTTTACATAGAATGATGTTGAACAGTTCACACTTGCAGCCTTCACAAATAAAGTGAATAAAGCCATTTAGCGTATGTACTCAAACATGTATGCACATATGCGAAGGAAACCAGTTGACTGACATTTTAGGAAAAACTTTTGTATATGCATCTGATTTGATCCCTAAAATGAACACATCAGGACACGCATTCATGGGGCAAACATGCTCTCGGGTATGGGTGTAGACATTAAAACTATGATTTCATTCACGTGACTGGATCGTATCTAAACACTAATGCCCTACAGCTAAGTTAAAAGCGAATTAAAGGATGTCACGAAGCGCAACAAAAATTTATTGATGGTTAGCTGTCAAGTATGGAACAATTTTGTGACTTTAGGACTAGAGGATATAGGATTGGGACCAACTTTTTTCAACATTTGTGCAATGGAAGATTGTTATGAAAAGTGTTTTTTTTTTCATCCTCCATTTGAAGGATAAAATCAAATAATAAAATAAAATAAAACTTCAAAAAGAAGTTTTTTCTAATCGAAGAATGTGGTCAATAAATCGCGGCTGTATGTATGAAGAACAAAATATGGGCGGGTAAGCTCCGAAAGGGACTGTAGCGCCATAAAGAAGGCACATCCATGAAAATATCATAATAAATAGCGTTACTTTATTCGTTTTGGTTAATTCAATGTATGAGCACGATTGGTATAGAAATGGTTTTTAAGAAAGGCATTTGAGATCGTTTGAAGAATAGCCCAGACAGGATATATGCACTATCTTTCGAAATGCAAGTATACTATATATACTGTGAAAAACTATGTTTTCCCTGGACTTAAAGGCAAGGAACCAGATCATAACATTCGGTTTGGTCGGCGAGGGTTAAAGCCTTGATTTCCTGCAGGATGTATTTGATGCCATATAACCTTATCGCTGCTTTGTCCAGAGTTTTGCTGATTATATTCAATGATCCTGATCGTTATTTCTTGTGAAATATTTCCAAAAATTCGTTATATTTGAGCATACATCGATAAATTTATTGGTTCTAAATCCGTGTCACTGGTCTACTGGTAATGTTCACACTGTTATTTTTCATGTAAATGATTTAATGAAAGTGAACCATCTAAAAGAAGAATTCAGTGATAAAACATTGGATCCCGGGTCCAGTTGCTGAGGCTTCTAGATGAATTTTGATTCTCATTATGTGAGTACGTGATATGTATATCAAACTATGCTTCACCTCACCAGACCCTCGTCTGATCATAATAGAAGCATGTACCGAGATGATACCAATTATCCTCTTTGACAGACTCCGAAAAATGATGTTGTCGAAGAAGTGGAAGAGCTCAGTCAGCGTTGATTTATTGAAAAGATGCGCTAATTGGCTAGTTCATGGCTTCTACCATAAGGTACATTACGCTCGGTGAGGTATACTTTATCAGCTAGAAATGTCGAGGGTGGGGGAATCTCATCTCAAGCATCCCCCTCCTCTTGCCCTTCTGGCATTGACTTGTTACATCTGTAGGTGCCTTAGGTATTTGAATAAAATGTCTTAGCTTTGATTAATGTGTCACAGGGTTCTTGATTAGTCTGGTCGACAAGGACATCCTTAGTATGTAGCCACTTTTCTGTGTCACTAACTGTCGGACTCTAAGGACTACCCTATTCTCATGAGAACAATGAATATAAAATGCACAATAAACAGTCAATCCGAAGTCCAACTGAATCATGATTTGTTAAAGAGTATCACAAAGCAATCAAGGAGTTGAGCATGGGGAGAGAAAGCTTTGAAAAAATAGTGAAACTGGTCAATTGACTCCCTTTCCCACTTGCTTAACGCATAATAAACGCCCACAGTAAAATAAAGAATATAATATAAATATATTATATATAAGAAGAATTGAGGGTGGTGTGCTGCAGAATGAACTAGCGCAAAAGCGAGCCTTACCATTTTGCATCCAGATCCGAGTTCCTCGAAATTTCATCCGGAGTGGTCGAAAATGGAGAGCAGCAAAATCCGATTATCTTTTGATAAAGCCTCAAAGACTTGAACTATTGAAGCTTGATGTCTAGGACGCTAAGAAGCTTTGAGGGTTTTGAACTAGATCACGCAGAAAGCTGAGGATCCTCATTGCTAACTTCACGTTTGGAAAACCATTCAAGGAAACAGGATTGATGGCGAATGATAAGTGCAGAGTTTCAATTCTTCGGAGGAGACAGAAAAGCATCAGCTTGTATACTCCGATGCACTGCGCCGCAGGAAGGAAAACAATAGACAATAAACAATAAACAATAGAAAAAAATAAATTTGGGGATCACAGACTTTCTGAGGAGGATCACTCGGTTGAGGTGCTTTAGGTGCATCGATACGAAGGTGTAATGGACCTTTGAAAGTTGACAATCAGTCCTTTTTGGACCCAATCTACCTATCATGCCGTGTTTCAAAAATTTAAGGAACGAAAAAATTTGGTGTAAGCTGATGTTATCTATCCTTATCTAATACTGGTGGTGATAGTTATAGTATTGTGGGAGTCATTCTCTCCTTTCCTTTACCTTCACGTTCAGCTTTCGATATCGGAGTAATACTCCAGTGTATTCAATCAAGAAATATTCTATATATTGGAGAAAATGATATAATTAAGAAATACTTGGAGTGAAGTAAAGAAAAATGGAAGAATTAGTATTTCATTTAGAGGATCTTTGCTTTTCGGTCTCAAAAAGATAGTTTTCACGATTCACTTTCTTTCACGGGGCAGTTTTTTTCCAGCTAATGAACTGGCCACGAAATGGTATTTGGAAGAGGAACGTGTGTTGCTCCGCAAAGAGTTCGTCCGGGATAGCCGGGTTTTCTTGCAGTATAATACGCGGTCATAGTTTTGACCGCGTACCAAGATAGACCAAGTTTTAAATAGATAAATATATTTTCGAACACAGATTAATACAGTATTGTTGAAGGAACTATCCTGAGCGTTAGAATCCTTGACTTAAACTATAAATATTCGGATCAATCTTTAATTTTCATGCTCATTTTTGACATGGAAATGCTAAATTTTGAAATTATGCGAAAAAATAAATGTTGAAAAATAAATAGGAAGGAGGCGGAAGAAGAAAAGGAAAATCTGATATTTTTCCTCAATTTATTCATCTTAAAGAGTACTTCACTCAACTAGGGGAGTGCAGCAGTTGTGTGGTGAACTGGTGAGTATGCTAAAAATATTTTAACCAAGAAAAATGTTCATAATGAATTCAATTATGCAAATATATGGTCTGGTATTTTCCAGCAATTTAAAACCCAACTGCAGACTACATTAATTCGAATGCTCGATGATGATTAAATAACTTTTGTTGCATTAGCGAAAATATTTCGGAATTTGTTGCGGTTCGCCGTATGTGTACAATGCAATCCCGAATCAAAATACACTTACACAAGTACGCCGTGCATGTTGGCTTTTCAATTTTTCACCCTGACTAAATGATATTTTAATCCTACATACCCCATACAATTGAGGTTTAATGACATGACGGTCGGATGGTGTGGAAGGACTCAATTGTTGCAATTTTGGGGATACCAACGTGGCCTACTAACAAAACTACATAGTCTGCATGAAGTCCTATGTAATGACATGAAGCAATGATCAGGATACGAAAAATGGCGGAATGCAACGCTCATGCAAGTAGAAGAGTTCAGGTTATATTTTGAGCTATCGTATTTTGCCTCTATTACTCCCGGCGCAACTCGTTAAAATTAGAAGGAATGTAAGTTTTTTCCAAAGTTAACAATGCGATTCATCGCATTCGAAAGGAACATTCCTAATCACCACCTGTCAGTTAACAAGACGCATTGATGCCAGTTTCATTACTTAAATGTATCAACTGCCAACGACATCCTTTCGCATTGAATATCTTATCTACTATAACAACAGTGGCTTTGATAATAACATTGCAAATTTCTACTAAAACGTTTGTACACCCCTACAAATAACATTCCGTAAGTAATTGTTAGTCAGATAAGATATACGCTGTGCTATGAGGAAGCGAATTCTCATACGTATCATAAATGTATGAATCCTGTACTAATTCCCCTGCCTGCAACAGATCATGCTCACACTTGACTTATTCTCTTGCTCTTAAATATGGATTTAAATTTATATGCAAATTTACATCATCTTATGAAAGGTTTGAACTGACAACCAAGGATACACCTCTTTCAAAATGCACACACGCCCAGTAGAAGTCCTCGTAGACAATTTTGATCGTCTTTCGTGTATGATTTGATGTCAGGACAGACTGTGCGAGAATTGAGCCTTTTGCACAACTTCCCGAGACATCTATCCGGGTTCCAATTGAAAAGATCAAAATGTTTGCTTTTCGTCCTTTCGAAGTGTATTCCATTGCGCTCTCGCAAATTAACGTCCTAAGAAAATACTCGAACAGTGATAGAACCTATCTGACATATGTACATGCTTAGCAAGCCTATCATGCACGGTGCCACTGTCTGTTCTCGCATCTGATATATGGTAGTGTGCCAACATGTATGCGTGCTTCAAGGATAAAGGTACCGTCAAAAGGTGTTGCATGGCATGCTTGTAGGAAAATTGCACGATAGCATAAATTTTCAAGAAGTGTTCACAATGAAGTCCCATTTAGATCCTTTGCATTTGATAACACTTCTCAAGCACGAAAAGGAGCAATCTCGTAAAGTATCATTGGAGCACATGACATACCAGGAGCATGTTGGAATGAGAGAACAAAAGTACTTCTATGATATATAAGGCGATTACAAACACCTTCGCAAAAGATGCATTATTGAATGGTTGTTAGGGCTTGGATGCTTCCGTATTGTTTCGCAAAATTTTAAGGACTCCAATTTCTATTATTTTCAACTTTGAAGCTGAATTTCCTTAGTCGGTTTGATATTAAATATTGATTTCGTGCTGGCATTATATGAAAAGAATTACGACAGCATTTCAACATAGAAAATGTGCCGATAAGAGGCAAAGAAAAGTGAAATACTTTATAAGTGAAAAGAAATAAATGAAAGGAATTTAATTTGAATTTGACCGAATAAAATTTGATAAGACATTTTCTCTAAACTATGAGTCATACGCTGTTACGCTTTTTTAATTCAAAACATCCAAGGAAGTTTGGTTTGAGGTGGAAGAACAAACTAAACCTGAAACCTAAACTTGAACATTCAACCTTGCAATAAAGGACGAAATATGACAAAGCTCCTTTTCCTGAATGATTATTTTGCGAATAAAAAGCGTAGAAAAATGTCTTTTTGCCAAGCCAACACACGGGGGCTCACAGCTTATTCCGGCCAGCACGTATAAAAAACTTGAACTGCCAATAAAACCTAAACGAAGCAAAATATTAAAATGTTCATTATTATCATTTATTCATAAATATTTTTATTATTTATACGACCAGTTCACAAATTCATTATTTAAATTCGATTTGAATGCACAAAGAACAATTTCGATATTTAGTATGATGACACTTCTGGGCAACAAACATTTTGAGTGTCTTAGGCATCGAATCGAACAGTTTTTAAGTAATTTCTGGGGTAATTTTGGCCTATTTCCCAAGTAATTAAGTTCTGATGTCAATTTTACTCCAAATTTTCGTTTTCGGATATTTATTTCCGAAATCCAACACGATTGCACACACCTGCACTGCACCGCTACTCAGTCTAACCACCTCATCAATATTTCTGCGAGGAAAGACATTTTTGAAGTGACTGAGAACAAGTTCTCGCTGTTCAATTTATGTGCTTGGTCTCATTTCTCAAAACTCACGTTTCAGCACGGTCTTCTTGGAAAAACCACCGAGACAGATTTTGATCACTCCAAAAATAATCGAGTTATGGTCAACACACGGAAAAATAAATAACAGGTGCATTGCAACATAACGGCTCATTGCTTAACAGCTAAGAATTTGGTCGACATAAGCTGAGGGAATGTTTTTGATTGTGTTTTTCATTTGTATTTGTTTTAAAGTATCGGACAAAAATGTGAAAATATAAGAATGTCAAATAAGGGAGTGATCAGCCCTCAGTCGCTTTTTGGCAAACACCGGGGGCCAACATCGAGGTAAAATAACTTAGTCTGGTGAGGACGTCATCGCTCCTGTATGGTGTATGGGACAACGGTAGGTTTTAAGGATTCGTACCGAAAGTTTGGCTATATTCAAGCTGACTTTCATTAACAAGCACGATACTTTCATTGACTGATCTGTGCGACAACGACCGAATATTTGGTTTATTCGTAATGTTTTCTTTGACAATTTGTTAATTTATTACATCCTAGAAGTTTTGATTTCAAAATCAAAGTATAAAATGACAGCTACTCATTTGATTGACTGATGAAAATAAAACATATTGGGCATAATTTCTCATTCATCATCAACAACAAATTCCAAAATGGACAATTCCAGATAAATCGTTTTATTAAAATTTAAGCTGAACAGAGAGAGAGCGAGGGAGAGAGAATGAAGTCGTATTTTAACTTTTCTTATCGCGACTATACCCAAACACATACACATAGTGCTCATCAGGCGAGCTCCTTACTCAAACCGAAGCAAATTGAGCTTGAAATATGCAAGGCACTTATTATCACGAAATCACGTCACGAAAGATTTCGTTTATGTTTCAATGAAGGAAATTTATCGGCCATAAAAAAAATCTGTCTTATTTCCCAACCATACCGATCTTATCTAGTGCCTTCTAATTTTACTTGCAAGACGCCCGAACGACGACTACGAGATGAAAACGACAAGGACGAATGATATGATTCAGAATTGCAGAAAGGAATGTGAAAATCCTTTGAAGCGACAATTACAGATTTAATTTTTTCCATCTAGAACGGGTGGAGGAAGCCAGAAAGCCACAAGACGATGGGGCCGCTGAAGATACGAATGAGTTATTGTGCGGTGATTTTCAGCATAAATTTCTCGACTATTCTGAATATCCTTTTTATGGGCAAACGTTAAATTTTCTGAAAGCTGTGTGTAAGATTCTACTTACCTTATCTGTTCAGACTTATTCTAAAGAGAATACAATAGACGGAAAACAGGGAATGGGTGCTCGAAATGTTCAGCAAGGATGTACTCGGGGTGTAGGTAGTCTGGTACATTTCCTGATTCGCAGTTAAATAGTAGAAATATCTGGCGGGAGCAGATCCTTAGAATTTAGGTGTTGTCTTTGACTTATATCGTGCTAAATCTTATGAATAAATGTCAGTTGCATTACACGATTGTGAGCACCAGTTTTTGTTCTTGTTACAAAGAATTATGTCCTGTGAATATTATGATAAGGTTGTAAATAACATAGTCAACATCACCGTTTTAGCGTTTATTCATCGCCCACCCATAGTTTGAATGATACATTTGTTTGTTGTTCATGTTCAAATGGACTCTGAGTCCTGGAATCTCACCAAAATACAACCGGCTATGAAAAACCCAGCATTCAAATCCTTACTCATATCAAGTCTATTAAATTAAACCTATCTACAAAACACTGCGGCAGTAAAACTAAAATAACATTTTATATGTTGGTTCGTAAATTTTTTTATCGGCACTACTTACACGTGTGAAATCTGAGTAATTTTCGGGGCCGCACCGGGGCAAGAAGGACTTTAAATCCTTTGCAAGCATTTTAACAAGCGGCGCATAAAAAATAGGTACAAGCAATAACTCACTCCCACTCTCGCCCTCTCTTATTCTCGCGCTCTCCGCACTGCGAAACACAAAATCCTTTGTGTTGACACTATTTCACTTTCTCGTCGAGGGCAACATAAAAATTTTCGGCTCAACTATACACGACATTTTTGGTTTGGGTCTCGGTTTTGTCATATTATTGTCCTTTCGTATTCTGGTCACGTTCTTTTGGTAGTTTAGCAAAAACCCATAAAATAGCATTGTCATGCAAAAAATAAACTTTGGAGGAAAATTACATTGCGTACATGCCATTACAAGCTAACCTTGCAATACCAAATCACAATCTTGAACGAGAGAACGGTGTGCTGTATCGCCGCCAGGATCAAGGATAATGTAGCGACGATAATATTTGATGATGCAAGGATCATATTTTGTGGATATATTCCTAAAATCAAGGTCAAAAGGATTAACGTTCACTTCGACTGCCTCTATTCATGCTACTAGCTCAGCTGCAATTTCGCTTATCTCCTTCAACCAGGACAAATAAAATCATAAACGTCCATTCTCCCCAGCTACCCTACCCTGCTCTATGAATGACGCAAGATTCTTCCTTATGATTCTTCAAAAAAAGCCATCTTAAATATAGTGCCAAGACATTATAAAGCATCCTGTGCTCGATGTGACATTTTGTACATCTTTACAAAAATGCCATTTCGCCGGAGTGAATCCTTTAATGGAATCGGGATTAGCGTGAAAATCATCTATCATTCTTGTTTTTGTTGTTCAGTACTTTTGCCTTCTTTTTCTGTGAGCGCTTTCGGACGTTGTACTTATTATAAGCAAATGCTTTCAGTAACAAACAAGGAATGAACAATGAAGTGAAAATCAGGGAGGAGCCCGTTGATTCTTTGTTTTCCATTCATTTTTAGGATATCTTATTGTTGTTATCGGAATTTCTCAAAATGTTTTCAATTGAATTTTAATTGTTTTGGAATTATTGACGTGAAGGGTGCATAGTAGAGTGTTAAACTTAATTGATGGTGGTGAGTGGAATTAATGTTTCAACAAAGGACTCTGATCAGCAGGATTCATCGGAAATATGAAAAGCTTAGAAACAATGCTTCCAAATATTTGAAGCTCAATTCTTCATCTCATTGCTAGATTTATCGAATTTATTTTAATTTGTCCAATATCTGAAGGGTGGGCAGGCTTTGTTACTGAGTCGGACATTCAAAATTCATTTGAAATTTATCTGCTTAAGTGGGGATGGAGCGTTTTTCAGTGTGGGTTATGTTATAACTTATATGATTTACAAGAATGTGGGGGTTGAGCTATACTCACCCAGGATTTAAAAAATAAGGTTTTTCCTTTGTTTCTCCTTCTGTGTTGGAGAGAAGGTTGCATGAAGTTGCGGCTCCACCGCACGTCGGAATTTCATTCCTTCACGCAATTTGTGCTTTTTTTAACGGTCTTGATATTTGTTAATTGGCTATTAACTACCATAGTAGAATATTTTCACAAATTCATCTGAAGATAACTCGCCAACTCTCTCCTCTTTTCACGCTTCATATGAGCAGAAGATGTGGCAGGCGTCATCAGCGATTTCTGGTGAACACAGCAGTGAGGAGACCATGATTTTGCACTTTTTATGAAATTACGACTGAAATACTTGCTCTCACTTAGAAGCCAACTAAGTGGTCATAAGTCTATTCATGCTTTCGACTGAGGGAAGGCACATGTTTCTGATTAAGCACGCATACTACTAGCTGTGTGTTTTGTTTGTCCCGGCTTCGATGTACAGAGCGAGAGTCCTACTCTCTCATCCAGGATATAAGCCGGTCAATCATCTTCCTTCAATAAGTCGATATTTGCACGAGATGTATGACATGTCGCTCGTCCTGTTAACGCCAGTTGTCCCCTGCATTTTGCTGAGTTGATTTCGAAACCAGAAACTCATTGTTCATGGCCGTAAAGAGGTCATAATTAACTGAAATGTTAATCCCAGCAGCATTTTTGATGACCTTTGGAACAATGATGCCCATACGGTATGGCTTCTTCCGGATGTAACAATGTTAGGACAACATTGTTCTGTGCAGCTAATCACTCCAAATTCAAACTGAGAACCTTTAAACCAGGAATGAGACTCATGCCTAAACAAAATTTTCTTATGAAATTCGGGATCGACCCCATTTGCTTCTTGGGCATATACACCGAATCTACGCAGTATCCAGTCATCGTTCACGTTCAAATCGTGAAGGCGTTGGACATAGTAGGCCGACAAATCAACATCTCTTCTGTAAAATCTTTCATAATGTGGTTGGACACAGGCATAATTGTTGAGCACAATATTGAATGGACTTATTTGGGTCTTCATTTATACTACGCTCTGCAGCTGCTATGCTTTCTTCATTACGCACTGTACTGCGTCTATGTGGATGTGAGTTACGGGTGATAGTAAATGTGGTGCAAAAATGATGCATGGTTAATCGAATTAATTGTTCTGATGGCAAATGGAGAATTCACGGAGCGCGCAATTGATTTCTCAAACAGCATTGATTGTGTTTCGAAATAAATCCAAGCAATTTGCAGACGTTGCTCAGTCGTCAAACTATTTATGATAAAATGGCAAACTAAATTAACCATAAAACGCATGACAGCTGTCACACCGTACGTGCCATTAAAAAGTGTTGCCAATTTGAAATTCTATTCCTGTAAAAACCAGCCTAAATTTAGGGCTTCATAGTGTCAAATCCATGGCTCGTAGACCCTGTTGTCATCAGAGATTGTATTGTTGCCTATGTGCTTGCTAGTATCCATGTCTCAAGTTCTATGTGCCTGGAATATAATGTGAAAATGAAAACAAGCAATAATGGCGGCACATTCTTGCACAAATCCCAGCAATTAATAATTATTATTTATTATTGCTCTTGTTTTATACCTTATTGTGGTTTTTGAAAACCTTTTTTTGTGTTTTTTTGAATATTCGTAGCTAAATTCGATAGATTTAATTTTAACAAATGTCGTACCAGCAAGCGGAAAAAATTACAGAGGTGAAACATAAAACAAACTATAGCGCGCAAGCAATGAAAATATTTACAAAAGAAAATTCTATATTTATTTCTGTACGTCCTTCAATATGCAAATCTAGGCAAATATGAATCTACAAAAAGGAAAACTTCTGATCAGTTCCACAGTTTGTTCCTACTTAAGTATTTCTTGTGTGCACTTTAGAGCGCGAGACTAACTTTGTTTAACTTTACCCGCGTTGTATACAACGTATCCTGGGGGAGGTTGCGAAACATCTTGAATAATGAAGTAGTCTTTTGTTAGTGCATGTGTTAAAAATAGGATGGCAACTTCCTATATTATGAAATTTTCACTAACAAATTCTAGATGAACGGTATTTCAACCGAATTTGTGTTGATAAAACGTAATAAGGATGAACATTTTATGCAAATTTAATTACTTCTACTCCCTTCATACATGTCCTTTGAAAGTTCGCGCTATTGAATTCAAATGAAACATTTTTTTAGCTGTGGATTCGGTTACTAAAAGACAAGATTTTTATGTCCTTGGTACTCCTAAGCACAAATAACTTAAATGATTCCCCACGTTTTCTCAATTCTTTGCAAAATACTTTTTTTCGAACAATCTGTAAAATCCTGTCCGGAGATAGAAATGGAGCGACAAACGAAAATGAACATTAGACGAAAAACACTTTCTCAGAAATTTTCAATCCTTTTAAAGTGCCATTTTCATTACAGTTTCATTACAGTTGCTAAAAGGCGACATCTGTAATTGTCGCACGAGTCCCCATTTGTCGTTATTTCATCTTGTGTTGATTTTTATTTTCATCTTGAATATTTTTAATGAAGAACACATTTAATTAAATGCAAAAGGAAGGGTCGGTGTGGCAAATTCAAAAATGTTTTATCCAACGTGTGATATTTAATTGAGTATGGGTTTTGTAGGTTAGAATGTTTTTTTCCAGAATAAATTATGCCACAGTTTTCTAGCCAAATTATAAATATTGAGAGTAATTCCTTCATTTTATTTTCCTCTATTAAGGATAGAGATATTATTTATAAGAAGATTTGAGCCTTTTGCAAACGTGGGTGGTGTTGATATTTTTCTCATTTGTTAATTTATATTGTATTATTATTATTATTATTATTATTATTATTATTATTATTATTATTATTATTATTATTATTTGTTTATTTCTATAAACAATTCCTTTGTACTCATTTGAGAAAGGATTAAGAAGTAAAGTTTAAGCCTCTTAAACTTCGTTTGTTGTTACATGCTTGCGCGGGGTATTGCCTTATTGCTATCGAGGACGCGTTCCAGCCTTCTTCAGCTCGTTCTTGAGTCCTAGTAGCGGTGAGTATCTTTTCTGTGTTGTAGAAGAATTTTAAAGCATTAATGCGGGTAAAATTTCTAATAAAATCAGGGTCATTTGCAATTTAGCTTCAAATTGTAAGAAAGACACTCAATATGAATGATTACATTAGCTTTAATTGAACTTTTGCCTTCAATTTTCAACTTTCATGCTGGTAAATGTGGAATCCAGCTACTACAGAAGCAGTTTTAGTTCTTTTTTTTGCTGAAGGCCTGGTACCATGGTAATGCTGAGCTACATCAGTTGGTTTTGAATCAGAACTTAAAGCATTTTAAGTGAATCAATCGGGATACAATCAAAAACGAGGTCTCTCCACCTTGTGGGTTTTACCGCTGTGATCAAAAATCTCATTTTCAGGAAGAAATTTGACCAAGAACTTCTTAATGTCTTAAAAACAACCTTATTATTTTCCATTTTCAGGTTGAGGTTTTTCGTCATTGGTCCTTTCTTCAGTGGTATGACTATTTAGATAGACATAGAATAGACATTCCACTTAAGCATGGACCATATCGGCATGGAAACAGCTGTCTTTTGAAAATGAAATACAATAAAAAATTTTTTAATTTTGTAAGAGGTTGCAAACACCAAAATCAACAATAGGAAATTCTTAATTCCGTTATTCCGTGCGACTCGAAAACTAGCAAGGACCTTTGCAGTGATTGGATTTTAAGTGTGTCGTAAGAACTCTTGGAGCCGTTTTCCAATTGAACTTTGACATCCCAAGACTCTCATGGAAGAATTATAAAAAGTCATGTCTTATACAAGCATTGTTGCGATTTTATGTATCATACCAGGTTCCGATCAGTAATGCCCGGATCAGATAACGCTGTTTGAACAAGTTACAGATGTCATGATGACATCAATGTCAAAATAATTTCTCATATTTTCTGAATTTGAGATTCCAGGCTGTAATACCTCAAAGTAAATACCTGTAGTAAACTTGTTTCTGTCGTCATAATGATATTGTCGTCAAAGGAATGTTTTAATCTTTGTTGCGACGTGAAGAACTAGTTCAAAGTTCAATGTTTGGTTCTTGGAAGTTTGATTCTTCGACGTGAAGAACTAGGGTTCAAAACGTCATCGTCTATCCCAAACATTTAAGAGGAAGTGACCAGTTGGTAGGAACTGCGGTATCACTAAAAGTCGGAGTTCGAATAAAGGAATTATAGCACTTAGCTGTTGAGTGAGATCGAATAGCACACGTAAAGGGATGGTAAGTGAATTGAAATTTTCGTGGCGATAATGATTGGACCAGCAAACTATCTCCCAGTCGACGATTCCGCGAATCTCCTGACACCGGATCTAGTTTATATGAAGAGTGTTCAGATGTACGCTACGGCTCCGGTAAGGTTGAAAAGGATGATTGTATGCTGAACATGCAGTAGGACAATGCTCACGATCAGAAATTGTCCCTAAACCAGACCTTCTTCTGGTTGTGGGCGATAGGGTATGACTCCCGCTAAAGATATGTTCGGCTTCGCACAAGCGTCATTAAGGCATAGCCGAGGAATTAAACTTGATAAGTCGCAGGAAAATGAGACGGGAGTGATCGTAAACTCGACAGTATTCCTTTGCAAATGATCACACTCATGGTTCACGACAAAGTCGTTGCTCAAATGTCAAACGATAAACAACCAAATCTAACTACCGAAATATTGGGGAAGACTATCAAGCGACTAATCGACTCCGGAGTTTCGAGTCTCTTTGCAGATAAAGCGCATTGGTGGTAGCGTCAAAATTTGGGGGTTGAGATCTCCCTATCGGAATGCGAGACTTGCCAGGAATTAAAGGAAATTCGGTTGACTACAAGTGTGAAAGGACGATAGAGATCTATGGAAGTCCCAGTGTTGACACTTTCTAAAGTAGATAGTTTAGGAGTGAATTTTTTTTTTCAATGGTTTGCGTCCGCATCAACAATAGGAACAGGAGCTAGAACTATCGTATGCAAAGTTACTCGGTCTAATGTGAGGAAGAAAAGCTTTTGAGAACATTGTGGGTATTTGTCTTGCACTCGTCGACCTGGTTTTTACTTAACGTGGAGGTGTTTATTGATGTCTTGCGAAAAATTAGCTCTTAAATGATATTTCATGATAATTAGGGGAAAGAATCAAGCTTGAATTTCCAATTCCAGCAAAATAAAATTTGTCCAAGAACCAAATTAAATTTTACCAAGTCTTGGATCGTGAGTGTGCGACCAAATGTGTGCATCCTTTTAACGCAATCGTACGTTATTATTGTTCTTACGATGAATTTTACATGCTGAAAAGTTGAGAGTGGGTTTTTACATATTGGACCTTGGGTGAAAGTGTCCAATTTGATCTACTCTATTGATCGTATAATGATTTATATCTCAATCAAAATACATGTTGAGAGTGTAAAGATTGTCGGATTTTATAGACATGTTGCCACCATTGCTATGGTAACCAGCGATGTAATGAAATATTTGGTCAAATTTTATACATCATTTTTTCCTTTTGGCTATTATTATCAACTGGTTACTCGTTTATATATAGAATTTTGGCTATTAGTTTACATTTCCAGTGTTAAATTAAAATCCATTTCTTATTGCTTTCCATGGAGGACTCATCCCTTTCTCCTTTCCTATAAAAAATCAGGAACACGACGTGTGCCTAAATATAAACGCATTAATTTTTATTTTAGAACACGCAAATATTGCCAGGTAAAAAACCAATTGAAAAATCAATCAAAATGCCTCAAGTATTTTTATAAAATTGCACATGATAGCACAACAAAAATATGATATCTCATTTGATATCATGTTTTGCAAACAAATCCCACTCTAAATAATTTATAAACGTTCATTCAAGCGTTCATTGAGAACAACAACTAAAATAATATTTAATTAAAATAAAACAAGTATTCAATATTCGGCACGAACTGACAATACTACAACCTCAAATGAATTCTTCTAACATGCATGGACCATACGCGTATGCTGCTGCAGGAATCCACCACCTCCATGTTGTATTGAATAGCATACAATTTGAAAAAGGGTTATTTGAACAATAGACGCCTATTTAAAACATTTTTATGTGATTATACACAAACATATCCTTGCAATCCTTTAGAATCGGAAATAAAAGCAGACGGTTCTATTTTGGTACTTGGAAAGATAGATGATATCACGCAAGAAATATATGGAAGCAGAGAATTCTTAACTGTCTCTTCACATAGAAGGATATATAAGCATGTAAGTGTGCATACGGAGATAAAAGTATGGATTTTCGATCGGCCTTTATCGTGTACCCATCCATCGTCATGTCCTTTGAAATGTGCACCTACTGTGCTGCTACTGCTGCTGATATTCCCATTATAATACAAAGATCTGCCGTAAAATGTGAGCAAAGGAGACGAACAAGGACATGCATGAAACCTGCTCAAGACATATTTTCAAATTTAAGTTCTTGTCATGCTTTTGTGTGAGACTCCTTTTTTTCGTGAATGTAATAATATTCCTGTTATACAAAAATGATGGATTCTGTTATGCTTTCATTTCATTTTACATACGAAACGATAAAAACTCAGAATTACAATGATATGAGAAGAAAGTGATTATTCAGCGGTTTGAGTAACTTAAAGGTTTCTTGAAATTTACTGGATACTCAATTGTTGACAGCTGATTGTGTATTCAAGAGAATCACACGTCAACCACCAGAGGTTTATTGTCCCGCTGACTGCACGACGATTCTAGAGCGCCAAAGGCTTCCCAATCTTCGTAAGAAGACCAATGATATGTGTCGACTTCCAGTGTTGCGATTCCATTTCAACTTAGAAGACATTTCCTAGGTCGTCTTATCTTCTACTGAATTCTGTCGAGTAGTATGCAAAAATATGAACTGAATCCTTCCCCACACAATTGCAGAATCTGCCCTCACCGTACACTTTTAGCCCTTAATTTTGGGATTTCTTAGGGGGATTTCTTTGGGATTTCTTGGGAGTATGTGTCACAGAAAAAAATGTCCCGTGAAAAATGTGTAACATAAGAAACACATTAGACAAAAATTGGACAAAAATAATACATAAGAAAGGTTGAGAAAACTGTTGGGAAGTATCCCGATTTCCATTCTCCTTAATACGAACCGTCGGTATCAGCAACATGATGTGGTACAGGCTAGATTTGAAGCTCTTTCCTTCCTTATAAACCACTTTTGTTGTCAATGTTTGTATGTAAATTTTGTAAGTGTGTACTTATTGTAAGTCTCTGAAGAAGTGATAAGTCCTTTGAAGAACTTCATTAGGACATACATTCAAAGCTCTTGTGATAAGGCCAATTCCAAACGCTAAGCTCGATCGACTGCGAGTCTAACATCGCGCTATTGGATATTTCGGTCCATGCTCTTTAGGTGCTAGTTCGTTTTGTGATCATAGTCCATTCCTGCATTATTTTTTTGCTATAGGAATACTAATGAGGTCTGCATTAATTGTGAGAACCATAAAGATCAGCGACTTAACATTCAATACCATTGTCCAAAATATAGTCACACACTGCGGAAATCGCCAGATTCTCAAACAAACAAGTCTAATAATTGAAACCCTGAGGAACGGCTCATTATCCACGCCCATCTTATCTAGTACGAACTTCCTGGCTTCCCTCTTTGGTCTTCCATCCTCAGGCTTACCTATGAATATCCTCCTGGTTATTTTCTCAACAGTCATTTATAGGATGCTTTTATACAAGCTTTATACAATTTATAGGACCCTGACTCCTGAAAAAATTTTATGCAACTTCTGGTTGAATTATACTCGCTTATGATCTCCATCAAAATGTATCAAGTCCACAAAATACTGAAGGTCTTCCATTTCATGTATTAAACTTTAGCGCAAATATGGGGAATGCTTAGAAAGTCAGTGCATCTGAGAGAACAAACAGCAGTGATTCTTCATTTCTTGAGGACTAGCAACACTGCATGGTAAAGAGAACTAGAGAGGAAAAAACCCGAAAGACAAAAGCTAACGTCCTGAACGCAGCGTGGCTACATATAGCGCTAACACTCTCGGGCGACTTGTTCCAGACAGAGATAGAAATAGCACAAGTAGTTTCATATTATCTGAAAAGCTTTGGGTGAGAGTGAGGTAGCCTCGTTCTACGCAAAAATGAAAGGAAATCGATCAAACTAACTGAAATTTCAATTTTCTTGTCAAATGTTTTAGATCGGATTTTTGTCTAAAAGTTTTGCGCTGTACATGCTTATACTATGATCTCAAAATATTATGTCAATGAGAAATCTCAACAATTGCGTATCACATGATTAAATAGGGGTTTCTCTAGAAAAATGTGGATGCAGAAGGCTTTTTGTAATAGAAACCGTGGTTCCAATTTCTACTTATTAATAATATTTATGTCCTGATAACAAAATCAGACATTTATCATAATTGTACTGGGGTCCATTTGCTAGAAATTAGCATAGGCCAGGAAACCGGTCCTTAGCTCCCGGACATTACTTTACCTTTAGTGGTTAACATTTATAGTTACCGGATATCCCTCTTTATATACAAAACCAACTTTTTTGAGGACAAAGGCCACACCAAAATTTGATTTTCTTTAAGCATAAACAAGCAAGTCGTGCGTGATTTGAACACTTTTGTCAGTATATACCCTGCTGTGTGGCTTAACACTTCCCGCTAATCTCAATAAGTGAAAGTTTGACGAAATAGGATTGAATTTCGGTCCAGATTTTGAAGTCAGAGTTTCTACGATCAACGTAGAAAAGAGAGGCTCGAATATATCCTCACCCTCTAGCTTGAGAGTGCGGTATTCTTCACTGTACGTGTGGTTTTACGACGCACGAAGGTTGGTTCATTCGCAATCAAACCAGTTTTCTCAATTTTGCTGATGAGGTGAGAACAAACAGCACTCGATTTATTGATGTCGTGGGTGCTACTTTTCTCTCAGTGAACATTCGGCGTACTGAGCACTCACTTCTATGGTAAATTCTAATAAATTCTACGCGTCATTGAACTGTCAACTTTACGTCAACTTTGCGCAAATGGGGATCGCTCAGAAAACAAAACGGAGTAGTTGTCAAAGATTGCGTTTCTATTTTCGATCTGTATTACCGTTCAGATACAGGAAAGTTCTAACGTCTTTCTTGAAAACTCTAAATATGTACATATATATACATACTGACACTTTCATGAGAACTGAAAGTCGCAAACAGCATTTTAAATTAGACGAATATCCTTAAAGCACTTCTAAGACCATATTGCATAATACCTTAAGCCTAAAGACGTAAATTATTGCAACAGAAAACTTTACAAATCAATTGTAATACAAATTCCTATCCTGCAACTCAAACACTATCCAAATGCCATTTTAAGAAATTCACTTTGACAAACAGTCCCTTGAATGTGAAAAAACCATTTCATCGGTATTTCTAACTTAGTTCTCCGCAAGGATCTGCAAATGTAACTTTTAGTGCAATCGAAACGTTTGACAAGAAAACATTCCATGATTTTTCTCCACACAAACACAAGTACGAAACACAAATAAATGCTAGCCCCATAAGTTTTCGTCAAATGATGACCTTACATTCGAATTTGTCCTTTCTAAATATCTTCACGTCCTACGTCTTTCGTTTCCCAGATCGTTACTATTTCATAGCTGACCGAATACTATGACAACATTTCCAATCGTAGTGCAAGCTGCAGGCTTTAAGTGAATTCAATTACACTATCAAGCTCAACTGAAAACTACAGGGCCTAAGTCCACAGACAAGTGGACAAGATAGTTAATCCGTCTAACTTTGAGAATCCTTTCCGTTTGGAAAATTTAGAATGTACACTTGTATGGGTATACATGTATGGGCTTAAATGAAGTTTTTATGGACGTGTTGGATGCACTTGGTCATATAGTGAAACTTCATGCCAGTGATTTGAAGTCGGCGTTGGAGTTCATAGGGTGATTGTTAAGCATTGTAACCATGTAGTTCTAATATGCAATAGAAGTAGACGATATCAAATGGGAAGTTGATAGGCAGTAAGATTAGATTTAGTGCATAACTCCTGCCTGTTTACAATACACTTTATTATTTAGTACTATTTGACAGAACTGCTATTAGGGCAATATCACTGGAAAGGTAAGAAACCTGATGTTGAAGTCCAGATTCATTTCTACTCGAGATATAGTTGCTACATCGCTTTCACTCGAAATATATTCATCTTACTGTCATTCTGGAATTAATGCGCCTTCTTTTGAATTTCTTGAGAGTCCTTGTAGTGTAATATCTAACTGAATTTCAGTCATTGAACAATACCTTACAACTGAGGTATAAAAATCTCCAATAACATCTTGAGACTCCAAATTCTTGGTCAATAAATGGTCTGAAATCGTCAAAATGTAATTACTTATTGAAAAATTATTTGGATGTAGTCGAAAAAAGTGAGTAATGTTCCATATCTCAGTCTGAACTGTTCTATATTCACCTTCCTTGTATCTCTTTTTTCGTATATCAAGGGGAATAGGAAGTTGAAGCCTAATTATCCTCAAACCTCAAGATCTTCGAACGCTTAAAGGCGAGAAAATTTCTTGATACGAACCAGGGTTTTGTTGCAAGGATAACCACATGTGCTGATGTATTAGGTGTAAAACTTTGCTTCCTTCAGTTTGTAATAGATGGCTATAGCGGTAAGAGGTATTCAAGACGTGTTGAAATCACGTCGGGGTCACCAATCCAGGGATTCACTCAACCTAAGTCCATATAAAAACACGTTGGATACAATGTAATAAAATATTTTTATTATCTAGGAAAAATCACGTCTATAAAATATGGCGGTTCACTTGCGAGAGAGTGATAACAGGAACCTGTCAAAAAATTAATATCCTTCCCATCCTTACTTCGTTGCATATTCAATGGTTTGAGTTGCAGTGTCGCTACAGGTAGCCGAATAAATAGATCGTATATGTCTTACAATAAGCTTAGGTATTTGTAAACATAACGCCATCGAAATATTAGTCAATTTGTGTCTGCATGATAAAGTTATTCTCGGTTAAACATGTCAGCTTACAAGCCAAATTCTCGTCATATACGCCAAATTCTCGTCATATCATAGGTTTTAATTTTCTGCTTTAATATGAAGAAATCTGCGGCTGAGGCTCATCGAATGCTCTGAAAAACGTATGGTGAGGAAGAGAGAAGGTTTTCGAAGATGCAGAATTGGAGGCATTAATTGATCATGACTCGTGTCAAACGCAACAAGAATTGGCAGGATCATTGGGAGTCAACAAGCCATTTCAAAACGCCTAAAAGTCATGGGAAAGATTCAGAAACAAGAAAATTGGGTGCCGTACGAGTTGAAGCCGAGAGAGGTTAAATGGCGTTTGTGTGCTTGTGAACAGCTGCTTGCAAGGCAAAGATGGAAGGGATTTCTGCATCGCATTCTGACTGGGGACGAAAAATGGGTTTATAACGATAATCGCAAGCGCAGAAAATCATGGAGATATCCCGGCCATGCATCCACATCGACGGCCAAACCGCATATTCACGGTTCAAAGGTCATGCTCACTATTTGGTCGGACCAGCTCGGCGTAGTCTATTATGAGTTGTTAAAACCGACTGAAACAATCACAAACGATCGATTTCGAACGCAATTAATGCATTTGAGCCGAGCATTGAAGGACAAACGGCCGCAATACAACCAGAGACATGATAAAGTGATTTTACAGCATGGCAATGCTTGACCCCGTGTTGCGAAAGTGATCAAGACATACTTGGAAAAGTTGAAATGGAAATGCTACCCCACCCACCGTATTCTCCAGACCTTGCTTGCTGACTTTGCTACCTTGCATACCTTGCTGATCAATGGCGCATGGCCTGGCTGACCAGCAGCCATCAATGGCACACGCATCAATGGCACACTTATGAAGAAGTAAAAAATTGGATCGATTCATGGATCGCTTCATAAGATGATCAGTTTTTCAACGCGGGATTCATACACTGCCCGAAAGATGGGAGAAAGTAGTGGCCAGCGATGGACAATACTTTGAATCGTAAATGTGTAACCAGTTTTTTTACAATAAAGCCTCAAATTTCGGAAAAAAACGGTGGAAGCAAAGTTGTACACCTAATATTTTAAACTATGCTGGATTCTGCCCAGTTTTCAATTTTCTGCTTTTCGCAAATCCTCTACAAGATATAGAAAAAATAAAACGTTGGGCAGGAGATAGGACGACACAACAGAAGTTGGCTACACTTAACGAACGCGTGGCGTTTCGAGAAACGACCTCACAAGACAACTATTCATCTTGGGCTCTCACGCCATTGATTGATAACAATTGAGATAAGCTTGAACAACACCTTCTATTTGTCGAATTTCTGTCGAACCTTCTATTTGTCGAACAGACTGCTAACATTAGAAATCAAATACTAGCTGAACGTCTATTGATTCCTTTAAGTTGGTAAAGTTCGGTTTCGGTACCTACTAAACGGACAAACGAAAGATCTGCGTATGATGAGAAAAAATCAGTTTCGCTCCGATTCAGATTATCCCATTTTAGAGTTTTGAAAAACCAGAAACCATGATTTTTTCGATTTGTAACTAACGTTGGCACCCTGTGAGGGTGAAAGCTGCCCAGCCACTGCTGCATTTCCTCAAATTAGATGTATCTGCAATTTTACAAACGCATTTCTCCATTAAATTAGATTTGCTTGCCTTTCTGAATGCTGGCCTAATAGCTATCTGATGCTCAGTAAAGCCCTACATGTACCTATGATGATAGATAAAAGGATAATCCACAGTATTTCAAAGTTTTCATCAGTGAGGTACGTTTCTTCGGTGAAATGTTAGTAGCACAGTTCAACTTATAGCTGTATGCGTTTGTTATATACGAATGACTATTCCGAAGCCAACCAGTTGGCTTTGTATTAGACATTTCTTCTTCATTGGTCTATTGTTATCGTCCTTAAGTAAATTACAATCAATTCGGGAGCCAATCTGGAACGATAGTTCAGAGCGGACTATATACTGTTGGGATATGGGAATACTCAGATTCAATTGAAAATTTTCATGTCACTTAAGTCTGCATATGTCACGAGTGTATTTCATTGTAATATTATTACCAGAATAAAGGATGGATGCAATGCCGACACAATGACAAGGTTCGTCCCAAAATTAGTGAACGAATCGCAGAACTTTGCTGGTCGACTCGCCGCCATAGTGGTTTTTAATTCAAAGCAATCACACTCATTTCATTTATAGACGTTATCCTTAGCGTCTTATCCATTTCTTTAATCTATGCAAACGATCCATTACCACATCGGAACGCGAATATTGCTAATTCCCCATTACAGAGCCAAATCCATAGAATTAAAATAATTACAATTTCAAAAAGGATAATACTTTGTACACACGACAGGATTAAATGAACAGGATGTACATACGCGGCCCTGTGTAAGGATTCTCGATTACACGAGAACGGCGTCTGCAGACTATCCATCCTTTGGCATTGGATTCGATAAACGGAATACGAAATGTATAATAAAGCCGTGTATACAAGAGCGAATTTCATGTTGTTTCTTCACGTTTCAGTGAATCCTGCGGCCGCGGCGGTGGAGGCAACGCAACTGTTTAAAATGCCGCATGCCTCCATAATAAACTTAATTAACATAAATAAATGCTGAAAACAACGTTTTCTATGGCCTTCACCTGTGCAAGCAATGGCAGCTTCGCCATTCCGCCTGATATCCTGCCGGAGCAGCGAAGCGCTGTCTTTTTAGGCTGCTCAAAATTTCGATATTTATTTTAAGGCTTGGTCGCTAGTGTGAAATGTGCTTGCTTGCGTGCAATGATGAAGTTTTCAGCTTTAGACTTGCATGTATGTGTAGCAGCGTGTATAATTGCTTCATTATCGTGTTTGACATTATTTAAAGGATTAAGCCCGTGCTGAGTTTTGAGAGACGCTTCCAGAGGTGAATATGTGTCAAAACTTTTAATGGAATTTCTTGAACAATGGCTTTTGCCAGCTCTTAACTCTTCTGTTTGCCAAGCAATTATTGAGGAAAGCTTGTAGCATTAAGTTGACAGTATTGTCAAGCAAATTCATTGAAAAGTTGTGTCTGCAGGAATCTGCTCCTGTGCCGTTGAAATGAAGACGGGGGTAATGAATCTATAAATATTAGCTCATCATTTGCCCGAGTGGGATTAAATAAAAAATAACCAAGTTGTTTCACATAAAAATTTCAATCGTCGAAGGATATTCATCGTCACAGGCTTATAACCAACTTTGGACTTTAGGCGAGCCAACTTGAAAAACGATGTAAAATCTTGAAATTTGTATGACAAATAATATGGAAACTTTGACATTCGTTTTATACTCCTTGTAATTTATTCCGTCGTTCTCCACTGTTGAAATTAAACTTAAAAGTTTATAATGAAACAAAATGTCTTTCTTCAACTTCTCAAAAAGGACGCGAAATACTTTGCTTCACTTTCCAATTCAAACACAGTTTGTGTGAAGGGAACAAGTTAGCTTGCAAGGAATAAAAGTGAGCTTGAGAAAATTTCCTTTCCGGTTGGCTCTAAGCAGTTGGTTCGTTTGTTCCTCCATGCTTTCATATCGTCCTTGTCCGTTGACATAGTTCTATATACCTCTCTTATGTCTCAGCGTTGTCTACTTACGAGAGTCATTCGTTCAACTTGTGTCACAAAGGATCACCTTTTTTTTCTGTGTAAAACTGTTACAAGCAATGACCATCGCATTTTCTCGAAAATTATTCGAAACTTTTGCGCGACACAAAGTTGATCGTTGTCTTAGTGGATATGTCGCAATGTCGTTTTGTTTACTTTTAAGCTTGTTTATTCGTTTCGCTTGTTTCGATTCCTTTTGCTTCGACATGTTGAAAATAGTTCACAACAGGATGCTAGCCGATTCGATTAATTCTCAACTTAACTTGCCAAGCATTTTCTTGACGATTCGTAAGGAATTTGACAGAGAGCAGTTGATTTTACAAGTTAACCTAACGAAAGTTTCTGATAAAAAGGATTTGCGCTTATAACAATGCTATTGAAAGTAAGAACGGTTAAAGTCGGCTGAAATTTGAAACAGTTAAACGGACGAAATATGATTCAAATGATGAATAATTTGCACAAAGAGTATACTTAGACATACTTCCTAGATAAGCGTATCTATAAAAGAACATAAGACAACGCAATGGCTTTACCAGCAACATAGTCTTTAACAGTGTTACTTCTTTCAGATAGTTCTGAAGCTTCGGTGAATCAAGGTCTTACCTAAGAATGAATTGTGATACTTTTCATAGCCAGCGCGATCTATGCATTCTGAATAAGTAACAGACAAGAGTGCAGTTAGTTAATGCAGGAGTTGCTGCATCAGTTATTGCAGGAACTGCATAAGAGCAAGTTACCACAAACAGAACACTTGTATGGGGGAGCAATGTGGGACAATATTACCAAACACCTTGAAAAAAATCATAAGATGACACTTGGGGTAAGGTCCTGATAAAATCTTGTCCAAACAACTTTGGCATACCACATTAGCTTCATCAAATAAATGGGATGTCAAATAAGAATAAGACGCGGCAAGTACATAAGCAGACGAAAGACAGACCGGAAAAAAGAGTTCATCTTTGCGAACCACATAATCTATAACAAATGTACAGAAGGACATGTTCATGAGACAGCTAATGTGCTGGATGTGCAACACAAAGGATAACACGTGAACGGACTCACAAACATGGAAACATAGAAGAAAACAACACTCGACGGATGAATCATAGACTGATATACATTACAAACATCCAAAGGGGTATCAAACGACCACATCAGACAAAGTAACACGGAATCAAATCATAATGACCCTGCCACATATCCAAACCATAAATCAATACCAACCCTCAAAATAAAACAAAATTACCGGCTACGCCCAAACTGGCGGACTTATCATTTAGGAATTTTGGGACGGAACAACTCAGAATAAATTAGTACTTCGAAGATAATACACAACCGAAACGCGTTTGCAGAGAAATCAAAGGAACTGTGCAAAGACTAGGAAATACTCTAAAACCCTCAAATTCAGTTAAAATGAACTGCTGAAGAAAATCGATCCGGTGGCTGGCAAAGAATTGGAAATATAACCTGCGAAAAATATGACATTATTTCAATACTGAGTACCAGAAAGCGCTCAGGAATAAAAATTAGACTTAAAGAAAACCTTGAAAGCGCGGAAAATCGGTTAGTAAATAGAAAAAAGGAATTTTATATTGTCGACCTTAAAAAAATTATGACAAACTGGCAAGTGATAGATTAGAGCAAGCCTTCCAAATCGAAAATGGAATGAAAAACCTGAAAAAATGTTTTGAATTCGGAACAGCTTTCAGCAAAATTAAATCCGGCCGATTACATTGCAACATGTTTGAAGTTTACTTTCGCGAAACCTTTGTTGACTACGAATTAACCCATGGGAGAATAAACTAGAAAGAACTGGAGGAAACCAACCTCATGTTTGAATTTTGAACAAAAGCAAGAGTAAACCGATTCAGTGGCATGTTATATTCGACAACAACTTGGCAAACGGATTTAGGTATGAAGTGGAGTAAGAAAATGTAAGACAAACATCGTCAAAAAGCTTTTCACAAAAGCAGAAACAACTTATTCCTCGACTTCTGCCAAAGGATATACAGATGCAATCAATCCCTTCCCAGCCTCTAGAAAGGACATTTTTTTGAGCTCTGAAATGATATCGAGCCTAATTGGTGTTCTTATTCACAAAATTGAAATAATTCGCATTGTTCAAAAAGGGAAGCTGATGTCAAAGGGAGGACCTAGAGCAAGAAAAATACAAACAACTTAAAAATATACAAGCAAATATAAGTATAACCAACATAACGAGATAATAGACGAAAACTTTAGGGACGAGCCATTGGAAGGCAAGGTCCCAGATGGGCTCATTAGCAATCAGAATTTTAGCGATGCAGAGAAAATTCTATACGTCCTCGGTGCTGGTTCAGTCCAGCAGATAGAAAAACTCCTGAGAAATTTTCAAAATCTTTATTGCGCAAGCACAGTCAAAACCGGTCTAACTCAAAAGTTATTGCGCGACAATTGATCAGAAAAGAACTTTCGTGCCACGAACGCAACTCAAACAGTGACTCGTGGTGAATGATGTGGTCTTTTGATGTCTAAATTTTGGGATCACTGCACTTCAATAATTGCCATGTCGTCTGAAGACATCAATCTTGAATCAAAATTATACGTTGATGAAAATGAGTAACATCAGGGTTGGACGAAATCCTTCCTTGTAGAAATTCATCATTGAAGTATGGAAATTGATGAAGCATGTTGTGAATGCAGTCATGTGACTGGCGCCATCTATCGAAAAAATCGATGAGTGGTCCTGGCTCCTAGCAGTGGAGATGCAAATTTTTTTGTGGATAATGCGATGTAGTAACCATTATCCCCCGAAAACTTGTAGGTTAGAACCGACAAGTGGCTCGGCTTGATATCTTGCTGACGAAGATAGTCAGTAGCTTATCATTCTGGTCTCCATCCTTGTACAACTTTTTACCTTTAGATCGGGTTCCGATTGTACAAAAACAATGATGGACTGGTCTTGGTCTCTGTGTTTGATTTTGATGGACGTGCTTTTTTGGGCGATAAGACTGACATGCATTTTGTACGTTTTCATTTAGATCTAAAGATCATAGCTCTTTATCTCCTGTTGAAATTGTGACTATGAAATTCAGATATGCTTGAAGGGAAGCCTTCGATGACATGCAAGACGAAAACGATTTTGCTTCTATTCGTCAGTCAAAAATCTGGGAACAAACTTTTCACTGACAGGTCTCGGTTGAAAATTATCGACTGAAGTGTTTTTCTTGGACCCCAGGAAAAATATTCACCATTTCAAAGAGTTCTCGCATAGTTATCTGACAGTTATTATGAACAATATTTTTCTCTCGTTTCACGTTGTTGCTTGATTTGAAAGTCGTTGGAGGTCCCGATCATTACATCAACTCAGCCAACTTACTCCCGTCTTCAACTCATTTATATCTTTTGTAAACAGTCTTCAGAGTTACCACATCTTCACGATACACCGATTTTAATATTAAATAAGCTTCGTTAATAGTTTTCTTCAACTTAAAACAAAACTGAATGACGGCATATTCATATTGTTCGATTTCCATGATGGGAAACAGTTGGAATAAACAGGACTTGACTCTCAGACTTGGCTCAGCAGACTGACTGACTACGTATAACGTTTTCAGATTTGACGTAATCTTTCTCAGTGGATCAAGCTGTCAGAAATGTCAGATTAAATGGATCACAAGTTCATGTTCTGAAAATTCTTCATGGTATTTTTCGGTCAGACCTCGTATACGAATTAAGCAAACACTAAAGACATTTGATTAAAAATATTCAAAATTTTAATGGAACTCATTGGAATTCAGTTTGACTATGCAAATATTTTGTTGACAAAGTTATCATTTTCATGCATTAAGCCCGAAAGATGTTTGCATGTTTGCAATAAATGCATGGCATGCACTTATTGTCAGGATAGACGCTGAGAATTTTTTTTGTAGGTTTGCTTAAATCTAGAGGAATAAATAAAATCCCTCGAAAAAACCAAGAACTATCATCACAAGCATTTCACTGAACGTTATGTCACAACATGAACTTTGTCTCCAATAGCCCAAACTACTACACCTAAATGTAATGACAAAGGATTACAACACTAAATTTGCAAATAAATCGCCAAAAAAATTATTTACTGCATCTATCGCATCGTCCATAATCGCATCTAATCCGCTAAATGTTTGCAATCATCAAAAGCGATTTTGATCCCTTATAAATTGTGCCCGCAAAAAGGAAAAACCTTTCATTACGCCTTGAAAATCCTTTCATTACCACAACATCCGATTTGTGGAGTATCTTTCTATTACATTCAGATTCGTTTAAGGCCAACCAAGAATCTTCTGTTTCTGAAATTTTCGCAACGGAAAATATTCCGGATGGAAATTCTGGTGATGTCAAAACAACCGAAAGCATAACAAACAAAACCATCCATGCCGAAGGGTCAGAGGTTAATTCATAGCTACAAGGGTCCTATAGCGGTTGGAAATCGTTTTTTCCTACCCCCCGTGTTATTTTTATTATTATAGAGTGTACAGCAACAAACTTACATAGAGCTGGCTCCAATATTGAGGGAGGAAATCGGAAGGAAAATTATATTCAAACGAAAATGACAATTGAGAGGAATTCAAAATATAAGTGGAAAAATTGAAAGCCATTTTTTCTTTTAATTCAACATAAATGCGCAGATTTGCAACGGCCAATAATGACTATTTGTAATATCGACGAGACGTTTTGCCTGTGTCGATTCATCTGCTTCAGCGAAAACTCAATGATACTTTGTAAAGAGAATTTCGTAAGTAAGGATACTCTCTTAGTTGTGACCAATATTTTGCAATACGATTTTCGCTAAATAGTGTGTGTGAAAATCCGCATTTGAAATTCGCCTGCCGGTTCAAATGATTTTTTCTGCTGCAAACCAATTCGAATCCTTTTTCGAAATAATTAAAGACAGATTAGTACCACATGAGGATTGTGATACGCAACATGTAGGCTTCATTTGCCTGTTAAGATGGAGTAATATAAGGACGCGCATATGAGGCTAAATTTCTGACCAGACTCCACCGGAGTCTTTTCCAGGACTACAATCCTTTACACCGATACAAGTGTACACGCTGCCTATCTCCTAGAATAGTCGCATTTAATCAGTCGTGCGTGAAGTGAACTAATTCATGCAGAAAATTACAATTTCGTCCTATTACTGCGCCACGAGGGTAATTTCGATTTCTCCATTTCTTCGTTTTGTAGAGAAGCGAAGCTGGTGCAAATAATGCTGATTCAGGATACACGTTGCAAGCTTTGGCTGTCTGGAAATAGATACATATCCATCCGAGTGTCAGTCGGTTTGTCTGGGGAAGTGGCATTAAGCCATTTACAACCGTATTTATACAAAATTTCTTGATCCCGACAGACTTGGCTCTTTCTTTGGGCACGTCTATAGACTAATGCATACAAGGAGGTTTTGTGTTAAGCATTTAGGAATTTCCTTCCTTGTTTCTCGTGTCTCAGTACATTGATTTCGACGTATGCTAACTGCATTTATTGCATTGCTGCCTAATTATCGAATTGATTGGCTTCTGCTTGAACGCCGCTACCATCTCACATTGCTTCCTGTTAAAAGGAGCCTGAATTTTTTGTTTTGTTAGTTACAAGCAAGTGATGAAACTAAGATATTTTCGAAACTTGGACTTCCATCATCAGACAACTTGGACTTCGTACCAAGTGAAGCGTAGCATTACTCGATCTGTTACTGCTCTCCCTGCTGCGAAATCCTTTAAACTTATAAATCGAACAGCTGATGCTGTTAACCTTTAAAATAACGATAAGTTTATCAGTAACCCTCCAATTCAGGTTTTTCAACAAAATGGGCTGTTTTTTGACATTTTCGGCTTCTTTTTGAAACACAAAACCTTATCGACCTCTTGAAGTTCATCTCTATCCATCTCGTCATCTCAAAGCCAACCAGTTATGCTGTTCTGATGAACGTTTTTGGATACATAATTTGCAATATATATAATTTTCAAAAGAACACCGACCGAATCATTTCATTTTCGCACTGTCTGAGTACTGTTTTTCTTTTTGCGGCCCCAGTTTTATAGGATCAACATAAATACTCACTCAAAGTAAGCATCCGACCTTATAGTTTGCAATGCACTGTTCCAAATAATACCTCGTTTGTATGCTAGTGAAATCTGCCCACCCAACTCAAATGACAGTTTCCAATGACAGCCTTTCAACTCGTTATCAACAACCAACTCACCGATGCTTATGGTGCAAACATCGGGCTAGCAAAGGGAGATATGCTGGTCCCAGTATTATTTAATCTGGCTCTGGAATACGTTGGAAGAAGGCTACCTCAATACAAGAGGTTTAGTCAATACTTCAGAAGTCAAGTCAAGTTATAGCCTAGGTAAC
Organism: Stratiomys singularior; assembly: GCA_954870665.1. Classification (NCBI taxonomy): domain Eukaryota; kingdom Metazoa; phylum Arthropoda; class Insecta; order Diptera; family Stratiomyidae; genus Stratiomys; species Stratiomys singularior. Next base: position 9,594,084 of record OX940877.1, read on the forward strand.
TGACCTCAACATTCTGCGGGGCTTATTTACAACCGTGTAAAAGTTATACCTGAAACTCGAAAAACTAGGACCGAAAATTGGTGATAACGAAAAAATTATGATGCCGTTAAATGAAAACGCTCATATGGTAAATACAATAACGTAAAATTTGGTGAAACAATTTTGGTGAAACAATTTAAGGTATCGCAAAATAAAAAAATAAATTATAAACATACCGAAAAACACAGCTCGCTCATTGCGTATAACTAAGATTGCGTATAACCATAACTAAGACTGTGCTATGCAATGGGTGTGAAAGATGGAACCCAAACACCCATAAATATACTTAATGCTTTCGAGGAAGATCTCTACTGTGTCCGACCGTGTCAGGAGAAGGGTAAAAGATGATGACTTAGATAATCATGAGGCATCTGGTAGATTTGAAGTGTCGAGAGGACGTAAAGGCTATAAGACTACGGAAGCTGCAAAAAGAATGGCAATGTGATTGGTATGGAATTACAATTAGTAGCTAAGAACGTATTCCAAGTTAGAGCCGAAGCCCGCGGACCTGTGGAGAAGCCAAGAAAACGCAAATTAAACCGTTGGATTTCGAAGCTGGAGGACGCGGTTAATGAATCGAGGCATCGAGGCATCGAGGCATGGTACTGTTTGCATGAAACCATGCAGTGTAGCAAAAATACTTAGCTGTTTCTCAATTCTCTTTCTTTTTTATTTTGTTTGGAAGCTGAACGCTATTTACGCCCTGAGTGTTGGACTACCGAGTAAACACCTCCCCTGTCACACCGAGAACCTAGCCTGGAACTGTTTGTCACATTACATCGGACTAGGCCCCATTAATCATCGCTTAGCAGTGCCTTAAGGGTAAGGGAAATCCCTCTTTCTGCGCGGATGGATACGAAGGAAGAGAATTGCTGTTACAGAGATCCCCCTCCCTCACCAAGCGATCCATCATGCCCTTCTTTATAAGAAGTACTGTCCGTACGTAATGCGACAAACATTTTCAATTGTCTTTTGATTGCATCATTTTTCCCGTTACATTTTCTGGGGAGAGCACGCCTATTTTCTCCGAGAGATGCGAACGGAGTCTTGTCCATCTGGTACACGTAAAGAACGTGAGACAGGCGTCATCCGTTCTTTTTCAAATCATTATTTATATTATTATTTATACAATTACTTATAAGATAACCTAGAAAATTATCTTTTGTATAAATCAAAGCAATTGGCGTGCGAATTTGGTTTCCTAAATTCCAGCAAGCAATCAAGCACAACCATAGTCCAATGTGAAAAAAGTCTTTTATGTGTTTCTTTGGTTCAGTAGGACTTTTCTTCCTTGTATAATTTCGTTAGCTTCAGGTTTGGTCACTGTGATTTTGATTTTCCGGGCATTTTCCTGTATAATATCATCCAAATGAATTTATCTATTTCATGATCTTCATATGCATGAAGCAGCTTTTTGACATCCTGCTTCATTTTGACTTGATTTAACCGTTGGTAAGTTTTCCGTTCTATCTTAAAAGCTATTCTGTGCCATCAATTGCTATCGCTTGGTGTAACTTCCTTTGTTGCTCGATTTCAGCTGCTCTCTTCTCTTTCTGCTCGGAGCTGAATATGAGCTGAAAAAGATTCATATCATCAGTAATGCAAGTAGTCGAGATCTTCCATCCTACTTGCACAGTGGCATCGATGAGTACTTTTGCTATGGTACTATATTACAAAATTTCACTTTTTGTCTGTTGCTGTGAAATTTGTGGACAATGTTGTTCACTTTAGTCGTGTTTTTTTCCAAACCTGCCCTCAAAAATTTTGATAAGCTCAAATTTTATTCAGTTTTGACTTTCATCATTTATCGTTTCTTTTCGTTGAAAGCATGAGTTTTTCAATGTGTCATGAGTGAGTAAGAAGGAATTTATTTAAACAAACCAAATTAGGTTTGCTACCTATATGGTATATATAGGAATAGACATAACACTGAAGAAGGGACCAGCTGAACCAGAACAGCTGTCTGTTGCAAAATAAAAATATCAACCTAAAAATGGAATCTAACAAGTATTTTTTTAATTTTTTAGAAGATTGCAAACATCCGAACCAACAATTGGAAACCAAATCAGGTTTGCTACCTATATGGATGTGTGAAGAAACGCGTTAACAATTTTTAGACTGTACATTGGAATACTCTTGCATAGAAATGTCAGGTTTTGAGATTCCGGCTGCGTTTGTCAATCATGTACTCAATGCTGAAAATTATGGAAAGTCGATTAAAATAGGTAATTAAAAGTTTGGAACACCAACTTGTTGGCGAAAATCACTGTCTGTCAATCATTTTGTTTGTACTGTCAAAATCTATTGCAGAAACTTTCAAAATTAAGCTAACTGACAGTACCCCACAACTTCTTATGTTCAGCGTCTAGTGCAAAAATTACTTGAATTTCCAGTGTTTAGTGGTTCGTCTGAGCCCATGATACAAGACAATTGAGGACCAAGCTCATCAGAACATGATACTGATTTTGTAGTTGTATATCAAACGAGCCAAATGCTTCTCATAGAACGAGTTAGATGATCTTATTAGAAATTTGTATTGTTCTAGACAAACTTCAAAACCAATTTCAAAAGAACCAAGCCGAACCAAGCAAACCAAGTCCGAAAAAAAACTTAGCTTTATCCAGGCTCTAAAAATACTTTTTAGAGAAAGAGAAAGAGAAACGATTCAGGGTTAGGTGTTAAAAACTTGCTGATTCAGCTGGCTCTACGGAAAAATGAAACAAGTGATTGACGTTTATTAATTGACAACTCAAAACAGATCTAGAAGTGCATTCTGTTGTATAACAAAAATAAATACGCAATAGGTATCCCTATCACTCAAAGTACAAAGTTAAAGGCAGAATTTGATAGCCTCTCGTTGGTCTTAAATAAAATAAAATATAATGATCAGAAATGTAAAATTTTTGGTAATTAAAAAATGATGAACATTATTCTCGGTCAAAAAAAGAGTCCATGAAATTTCCATGTTTTATACGTTTCTGGAACAGCAAAGCTAAACAACAACATTGGCTACGAAAATAATGGAACTTCATGGAACATACGAAGCCTGTGCAGGAAAATATAGTCGAAAATTCACTTGTAACTCTCTAGAAAAATATTTTGTCATCACTACATACAAAACTGGGAATTATAAAACAGTTTGTTAAGCCAGTCTATGAAAAGGAGAGTTGCTTTTTTTAAACATTGGTCAGTAGATTCCTAAGCTCACAATTTATAAAATTAAACCTGGATTTCTCGGCGGACCAATAATCAGACAGAAATTATGTGACTGAGCTTGAATAAAGAACAGAAATCACTTTTGAAAAATTTCTCGAAAACGTCAAAGCGAGAAATCGTCAAAACAAACGGCAAAACGAAAAAGAGTCAAAAAACTACACTGAACACAGTATGAGCATAAAATTTCACATCTTCCATAGTCACCTTGTCAGGTTCTCAGAAAACTTAGGAGACATGAGAAAAGACCTAGGAGAGAATTCGCATCAAGATTCACGCATCCTATAGGAGCGTTATCTGGGTTTTTGATGCAGGAATATGTTGTCTGACTTTTGATTGTGCCTTGTACAGAAGAGGTTTAAATAGAAGGTTTTTTTGGACTTGAATGAATATATGAATTTTTTTCATAGTAAATACTTTTTTCATTTCTGATCATAAGTATCGGAAACTCGTATATCAGCGCTGATGAAAAAAACTCTACTTGTACAAATGTAAGGATATCATATGTGAACGGCAACAGCAAAAATTTCATCGTAAACAGATGCAGTTTATGTTATCTGCATAAAATTCAACAATGAAACCAAATCCTTCCTTATAAAAATCCGCAACCATCAATAGAGATTATTCACTGGAGCCAAAAAAACTTTTCTCCACCGAATGGTAGACGTAGAAGCGTGGCTCCTGTCATTAGTATCCTTATTTTGCATCACTAATTTAGTTCAGAGACTGCTTATGAAAAGAGGAAGCTGCCCAGGTTTGTTGCTTCATTCTTGAAATTACCGGAGAAGAAACAAAAAGTCGTTCTTCTGGGTAATGGCATTGGGGAAATAGAACTATTAACACAGCTATGTATCAATTGTTTTCCGCAAGGACGAAGCAGAGCAATGTGTCAAACTTGATTGATTTTATCTGAGTTAATTGTAGAAAACCATTAAAATTTGTCTCCATCTACAAACAATTGAAGCGTTTCTCCTCTTAGGAAGTCCTACTTAAGACAATAAACACACATACCAAACATAATTTATCATCAATCCTTACGGTATCCTCCCACTTACAAACGGTTACGCATATTTAAGTTCACGCAGTCTATGAGTAGGTTATTTTCATATCAGTGCTTTTCACACTCCTTTACGTAATTTAACTCTCAACCTTCGTTCTATTTTGTAGTTCCTTAATCATTCTTGCTCTTCTCGGGATCCTAGGTGAAAATGCCAAAGTTACCGTTATACATTATATGTTATACGGTCGTACAGCGATTTTGAATACCCATCGAAAAAGTTTCATTTGCACACAAGAAGTCTTGTAATAAGGAAACCAATGGAATACAAAGTAGCTACTTTCACTTGACTGAATGGTGGCAACATGTAGTGAGTGTACAGTGAATCCTTTCCTCGGCGGAAGTGAATGGCAAGGCGGGAGGGAAGGAAACGGAAAGTTGTTGAAAAGTTCATGGTTCACAGCATGTAGGATGCTTCAACTAACGCAACTACTACGGTTGCTAAGGTAAATTAGACCTAGTATTCGTTAATACAACGTTTGCTCCTGCGACACGTTTTGCTGGGGTGATATTTGAATTTCGGGTTAAATATGTTGCAAGCACAGTTATTTGGTCTAGTTTATTGCTGGATTTTGCAGGACGTAAATATCCTGAATGAAGAAAAAACACGTTCAATGAGCTTCACACCAAATCAAATGATTTTCGAAATTTTTGAACTCGCAACAAAAACGGATTTGATGCCGTGAATGTATCCTTAAAGTCGATTTTTCGAATCATTCACTTGGCACCTACTGTAATTGCTCTTAAGCAGGGCGTATAAAACGTTATCCTGCTGATACTACCTTGAACTAAACATAACCACTTCATGAAGTTCAGAAGTTCCCCAAACATGAATACCTCGCGACACCTTTCACGGAGCATTACCTACGTTTAACCTAAGACATAGACACTTCATGTTCGCACACATGTTGTATATGTTGTTTTTGTTGTTGTTGCTGTTGTTTGTGACATAACATTTTCGTAGAAATGTTGCAAATAAATCAAGTTTGCAGGCTCCCAACGAAACATGTACTCTAGACCGAGGCTATGAAAGTTTCGCAATGGAAAGGAAGAAATTGTAACAGCGTTTTGCGTACAGGATAAAGGAGAAGTCATATTGAAGAAAACTTGAGCTAGCAGCGTAAAACATGATAAAGTTATTGGTGAACTCGACTAACTTATGTTAGAAGCAAAATTAGTTAGAAAATGTTCGTCCAATAAGTGCTGATAAGGTTGATTGGTTGGTTATCGGGTTGTTTCTTAGGGATGTCATGTGTACGTTAATTGCTTGACATAATTTGGAGGTGGCAAAGATTGAGATTCATTACATCGGCAAGGACTCGTAAGTTGTCGTGGGGAGTATAAAGTTTTTCGATATGTTTGACGGTCACATTGACTGATAGTAAAATATTTATTATTCATTTTTTTGACATCAGTGAAGGGATCCAAGGATGATCAAATTTAGATTCGGATTAACCTCACTCACTTATGTTAATTCTAGTAACAGTTAATTCTAAGAACACTTATCCTATCAAGACAGCTTCAATATATGTGAGCACTTAACAGGTTTAAAAGCAAGGGAAGTAGGGAAAAACAAACAAGGGAAAGACGCGGCAGACGTATTGGGTCTGATAATTCGAATAATCGACTTAGATACTACTCGGAAAGGATAATGTTAAATATCTGATAATCATCGTAGAGCCTGATAAATTCGCACAATAAGAAAAGAAACAACGTTCTGGCAATTTCCAAAAGACTGAGCGTTGATACCCGTTGAATACCGGTAGAGACTCAGAAAAGTATACCCTTTATCCTTTAGGCTAATCGAAGGTAGGTGTTACTTTACCGAGACGAATTTGCATTCTGAATATTTTAGCCAACACTGTTTGAAGTGAAGCTTAGGGGCGATAAAAACTGTGCCGATTCGTTCGTGGCTTATAGATAGCATTGAGATAATTCTATAATTCTTGCGTCAACCTTTGCCCGACTACAACTAGCCCTTACTCCCGGAAATTCTCTGATTTCCAGCATAGATCTACAAAGAGAAATCGACTTCTTCTTTTTCAAGATACACCATTCAATCAATAGGATGTCAATGAATCTTCGCGATATAGACGTGCAATGCGCATAAGAGCGGGCATAAGACCTCGAAGAAAACCTAGAAAGAAGAAGAGTGGTGCCTCTAAGACCAAAAAATATATGCAACCCTTCATCAACACGATAGACAACATATGTGTAACAAGAACTGATGGAGCTAACTAGTTTGGTGCCCAAAGGCATCAGAACGAGAAATCCTCGAGATAGACTGGTTGTGTCACACCAAGAAGTTAGCATCCGTCGCAATAAGATCGGACCTGCTGCCTATAACAGGAAACACCCTGTCCCAATACACCCTATAAAAAAATATAGATGGAAAACTGGATGACAAAATCGCAACTAAACGCCTTGCTCAAGCATCTCTATTAAAGCTATTAACCCAGACATGAACATGTTATGTATCCCTAAACTCGTAAGTATGCAGTACTCAAAATTCTCATCATATGCTAAATAGCAATCTTCTTGCTGCTTGACGATAGCATCCTGAACGTCAAACATAACCTTTCACGGGACCAAATAACAAACAAGAAACTGATGTAGCTTCATCTCTGAAAAATATTCTCCATTAAAAATCTGGCTGAGTTTCCAGTTTTTTTCAGACAAATTTATCAAATTTCAATCAAAATTGCAAAATTTACCGAGTAAAACTGACAGAAACATCTCACTAAACGAAAAAATCAAAAATGGTCAACATTATCATATGTCATATTCAATTTATCCCTGTTGACAGATCTCATGCATCCAAAAAACGCCGAAACTCTCGCGCAATCTAATTGAACTATAGTTCACATAGTCACTAACATTTTGCATTAACATGCGCTTGCTTATGTGTCAATACCGAGCAGTCCGGTGAACTTCAAGGATCAGTCATGGGTTAGGCACGATGTATACTATTTAGACTGATCACCGAATATCGGCAATAATTTTCCCAAACACCTATCTGGGATCAAAGGTACGTGAAATATACTTCTGCCGGCTCAAAGTAACCCTTCCAGTAAAAAGTCCTTCCCAGTAAAAAGACGAAAAAACCATATACTGTAGCCTTCGACTTGATTTTGTTTATATCATCCGCAGTTCTTCAATATCTCGAAGAATATTGAACATCGGAAGAGATAGATTGGCCAAAATCTTCACAAATTTAATGGCAAATCACTCAGGTAACCTTATGAATCGTTTCCTCCGTTACCTTGCTTGTCAGATTTATCTTCATGTTTGGAAAATTTTCAGCGGCATCACTGCAGTCCAGGAATGGTGCACAATGCCCGGTTTGAGCTTGTCAAATACAATAATCTGTCATTGTTTCTGCACGAATTCCTGAAAGCATGTCTCTCATGGATTGCATAGTGATTGCAATATATTTCAATGAATGTGTATCACAGATAACCAATGACAAGTTATGCCTAATGACAATCTCCTTCTCACTGGTTTCAAGATAGGGACAGTCTTTGGATGATTGTTTCACGCAACAACTGCCCCTTTGCACGTTTGGTATCCCTGTTGGTATTTTCAAGTTATCGAAAATTCAATGGTTTTTCATAGTACAGAAAAAGGGGCTTGAAGTCGACAAGCATCGATGTCCTATCAGCTTTTACCACTAGGTTATCTGCAACACCCATGCACAAGCTCTTACCTACTCCACTCACACAAAGTAAACTAACTTTCGATGTTGATCCTTTCATGTCATCTGAACTTCCTGCTGCAGTTTGGTCCAACGTTCCTACGATCCTTGATGCTACGTTAAAATAAGGTAAATCGTAAAAACTCTGGACATACAGGCTCCGAGTTTCTAATCGCCGATATAAATAAATATTGAACGGGGAACCCTTATACTGCAACTGTGTGAAATAGCATAAAAAAGGCATGATATTAGTTAATTGAAACGAAAGAAGAGTAACAAGAAACCCGAAAGGACCCTTCAGTGATCTCTTGCTTTGTGCGTTGCCCTCCGCTATCAGAAGTCCACAAGACACGTTGAGATTGAAAACAGCCAGCGACGTTCTTGGCCTTGGCGTTCTTGGACCTTGTTGCTTCGTGTCCACTGCTCCAGCAGGGTTTCTCTTGGTATTCAAGTGCGTCAAGGAAGCCATGCTGATTAAGTTAACTAAAATTTGTGCTGATTAAGTTACCCAAAACATTTTGAACCCAAAACATTTTGAAAACACCAGAAACAGTTAGTCTTTAACTTGTTATGTTCATCTTCATCCAAAAAAGGATACTCATCCTGTTAGTAAATCTTGAGTAATTATTTGGGAGTTGTTTTTCTAGATATTTGACAAGCATTTCTAAAACGCGCGTAACATTGCTTATAAATTTAAATCCTTTTGAACACACACCAACAAACATTAATGTTTTAATTTCTATGAATCCCGAGCCTCATAAAAATCGAGGATTCTATCGTTGAAACATTCTTTTTTCCTTCCATTATATATTTACCATCGCTTGGCAACTAATTTTATACCTACAAAACAAAAGAGAATCAAATCTTCATCGCTGGAACAGATCCTGTTTAGCATGGCAACCAAACTGTGCACAGAAGACAAAAGTGTATCCCGGTCTTATAGCGTAGACCCATTCCCCCGTTTAGAACAGAGTCAACTGTTTTAGGGAAACCAGAACTCAGCATTGAACCAAAAGCACTTTGTTTATTCTGAGGGCATTTTCTAAAATCGTAGATCCTGTCTACTCTACGCGCTCTCTCGCTCAGTAATGGTGGATTTATGTTAATCCTGTTTCAATTAAACCGAATCTTAACGAGAGCGCTTCCTTCTTCTGTACGACTTGGCGTCCTTGTCGTTACGCTTGCTGCCACTGTATTAAAACTAGGACAACGAGACAACGGCAACAAGGACATCTGCGAGACCGAGAACGGCGGACGAGCGGATGGAGTTGAGATATTTGTTTGCAATGCAGAACGTTTCGTGCCGTGAATTTTTTAGAGCGAATTAATCGCTAGAAAATGGTTTTACGAACAAAGACGACAAAGATAAAGGTGACGACGCAAACAAAAGAAATGACTATGTTTAAGGCCAGGACAATGGTGAATGGATGGAATCAGAATGACTGCGATATTCAGATTCAGATTTCAATAGCGGTTCGAAAGAAGGAGGATGGGTGTCCTTCGAGCGTGGCATAGTTGCGGGAAAGATATCACTTGCGTTTACTTGCAACAGTAACAAACTCTTATTGACACACAAACATAACGAGGCTCTTGTTGTGTCCAAACATTAACTGAGCAACAAGGACTCTATCTGATTTGAAACAAATTTAATGTTATTCGTTTTTGTAACTTCATTTTCACAGGAAATCAATTTTTGCTTCTGGTGCTAGTCTGGCAAGTATTTTTTGCGATCCTTTTCGTTGCGCATCATTCTTTTGAGCGCAACCTTTTTCCCAGAAATATTCTTAATTCCTCCGTTAACGTTGATATGTGCATATTGGTCCGAAACGAAACTGTTCATCTTTTCGGTGGAGTAAATCAATAGTGGCAAAACACTGCAGTTCGAAAAGCACTCAACTATGAAGTGCTTCTTGGTACACAACAAAGTTACCAACTCCCTTCTGTATTCTCTGGAACGTCCTCCTTTCAAACGAATACCATATTCAATAGTTCGGCGGCCAACCAGCCTGCGAGCCTGCACAAAGCAGTCAAGTCAAGTGCACCGCAATGCAGCATTGAAAGCGAAGGATGATGCTTTCGTGCTCTCGATGATGATTTACAAAACTGATGGATTTCATGTTAGACGAAAGGAATCTGAGCTCAAGTATATGTGTGTTGCAGGATACATTCGAGTTTAACGGGAAAGAGTCATTACTTTGGATGGACCAAAGAGTTTGGTAGCGAAGAGGAGTTGATAGGGTTGTAGAATCAAACATGCTGGCGAGGACTTCCAAGCAATCGTTTCTACTTTTCATTTTAATTTTCTGCTGCGTTGGACAAAATTAGATTTTAAATTTCATTTCACAAGATTACTTTGAAACTAAAGGAGTTTGGTTTGTATATAAAGCGCTCAGAATAAACATGAAAACAGTCCAAGAGGGTTTGCCTACACATAATTTCATGGAAGTTATGTCGCTAACTTAGTTGGAAATACAAATCTGAACATGCACATTCTGTTTTGCTTATTATCAAAGGTGTGGTAGACTTTAAATCTTACTTAAGTTTCAACTCTTTTAGCCCATGCAGGATTCTTACGTTTTTTACAAATAAGATAATTTTTTTTAATAAATTAACGCATTGCACTCCATTTTGCCTTGGTTGTCATGAAGCTTGCTTTTCGGCATCCCACATTTAGTGGCCTCTTCTTGTTCACTGAAGTTCATTGCTCCGATCACCTTCTTTCAGTCTTCGAAAGAATTAGACGATGATAAAGGAGACGCAACACTCGTCACCTTTTCTAAAAGGTGGCAAATATCTTTAACTCCTTTGAATTCAAAATTACCAGCAATGTACGCTGATGAGACAATGGCCAGTGAAGATTCTTACCATCAGTGCACAGAGAGTCCTTGGTAATCATATGTTAATATTTTTTCTTCATTTATTACTCTATTATTATCTTTCTCGTGGCGTTTATGACCCGAAGCTGCACCTTTTAAGATGCAGATATTTTCCTCTTCTCTCAAACTCAGCGTCACATTTATTCCCCAGGATTCTGGCCAGCCCTGAAATTCATTTGATCTGGCTTTTCGTTCTTGCGTAAACTTTGTTGTTTTCTTTAACAATCCTGTTTATTTTTCATCTTGTATTCAAAGATAGTAGAATCAGAATGTCAGATCCATTTATTCCATGATTTCACTTAGCATGATAGCTCGGCTGTCCTTTTTATTGCAAATTTCTCTGTTTGGATGAGTACACTGCAACATTTACTTCGCTCGTCTGGTTTAACCTGTTCCCTTATACTACCACCTTCTCCTACCAAATTGCCTTTTCCCACCATTCTATTGCTTGGAATTGTAGCAAAAATGTTTTATCCTAACTTCCTTTCTTGTTACTATATAGTTAATGTATATTTTTACCTCGAATATCTGAAGTGTCAATATTCATATGAATGGACTCTGAGCTGCCCTGTGGGTATCGTTGAATACTTAGCTGACGCGTGTCTCAAAGATTATGTGCACTATACCTAACGACAGAATCATTTAAGGATGCCGAGCAGGTTACGAATTGCTCGCTCCCTCTCGGGTCACCTTGGCATACCTGGCTACCCCTTTCATTTCTGTACAAAACTTTATTCACAACAGGTTTTTTGACCAAAAATTCTTGGATATATATCGGACTTCAGACAGCCATGCAAACACGGGCTTAGATCTCAGATGTGAGGCATCAGTTGCAGCCAAACAATTTTGCTACCAGTAGAAACAATCGTTTCTCTTTTAGATCTATATTCGAGATCATGTACTCATGACAGTTTATTATACAGAATGATGTTTAGATACTCTTCATGGCTGGCTTGTGTCAGATATCCACATTCATTTGTAGTATTTGCAAGCTTGTGGTTGATTTACCCTAGTAAGCTTTTTCCAAATCGGTACTGGCTTAAATACGACTGACTTTCCCCTATTGACAGCGGGATGACAACTACTTTCTGTGTTGCGCCTCTTCTGCAATATTTTCTGATCAGTTTACCTTTTTTCCCAATATCTCAACACCCAATCCTCTGAAGTGTTATCGCTGGTAGAAGATATGTTAAGACACTTGACTAGGCAGCTATAGGTGTGGTATGGTGTATGATGTTCCTTAATGATGAAGGGAGTATAGATGCTCCCCGAATACCCACGAACGGCCAGGAGTATTTCCTCAGCTTATACTCGGATAAACATCTTTACTGCATTTGTTCCCTCTTTCATTAGATGAAGAGCATAGATCTTTCTCTTCTTCACCTTTCACTAGATAAGGAGGAAGGGTCTTCTATAACGTCTACCAGTCTTAGCGAAAGACCAAGTTTTACAGCGACCAGCACGAACTGCATGCATCTTGCACTTACAAATTTTCACCGTTATAGCTGTATCTGACAATACCTGTGAGTTGAGCCGTGACACCGGCGGAACCCACAAAACTGGCGGAAAAACCCGCGAGAAGATACCTTTTTGGCATTGGAAGTTCACATGTTTGATCAATTTAGCTGCTTTAACTCATATACTTCTTCCGTTCACACATTTCGAACTTTTAATATTTCGGTGTAATTGATTCAGAATATGGAAGGATGTTCAACCCGATTGACCACCTACTAATCATGCTCGAACATAGTTTTATAGTGGTTCAGTAATGGTTCACGTTTTCATTGTTCGACAACAAGGATAGTTCTTCTCTTTGAAATGTGTGTCACAAAAGTGCTATAAATGGTTTGACCAAGGATGTCTTGGTAACACTTCTAAGGCAATTTGACATCTATGTTTATATCAACATCTAACGATCTTATACCTACAAAGGTTCTTCAAGTGTGGATGAAAGCTTTGAGTTCGATTTAATTTAAATTCTTCCACTTTTTGATACTATGTAGGACAATATTTTGAGCAGTACTGCCGGATGGTTGTACGACAATTTCCTTGAAGTTGCTCCATCGTAGGACATACGGAATAATGTCCTGATATTTTTCCCTAATTGTTGCGGGTATTGTGTTGAACATTTGTGCTGGAAATAGTTCACTTCATGCCTTAGTCTGTTGGATGTGTTATAGATAAAGAAGAGCGCAATCTGCTCAAAATTACGAAGGACTTTTACAATTTTACCTATGGTACCTATATCAGCTTCCCGGGTTGATACTCCGATACAATAAATACGAATTCAAAAATTATTAACAACAGTACCACCAGATTGAGCTCTAACTCTAGCACAAAAGTGAACACTCTTACTATTAAGTCTTTCGGAGTTCTTTTTCTTTTGTCTGAATTCACCATTCTTTCGTAAAAGCTTGATCTGTATAACGTTGCCTTGATTTAATTGTTCATTCTGATCATTCCTTTAAGCTAGTTGCTAAGCCCACTAGATAAGTTACAGTAGATTGTATAAACTTATTGAAAAAAATACAAAAGCACACTAACCGATTGAGAAGTAATGCCAATTGGATATTCCTTGAGGTCCAAACAAACTGGACATCATGCAAATCTCCTGAAATTGGGAAAATCGCGGTCGCTTTTTTATACAATTCCTAGTTATGGGTGTCATATTTATATAACATCCTTTGAATCAATAATCTGCAACGTACGAACAGTGATAACAACACCATGAAAAAGGAGACAGCGAAGAACAAGCCGTCAAAAAGTATTTTGTCTTCTTCGTAGCACTACAGTCCCTCCCCGACCGTTGTTTTTGCAAACAATTCCTCTTACAATCTTAGTTGATTGACCGCGTCTTCCAGTTTTGAAATCTGTGCAATGCTTAATTTTCTTCTTTGAAAAAGTCTGACCAGCATTTTTTGGATTTTTCAACTGGTCTCCGCCCTTTGGTTCTCCCTACGAATATGTTTGTAAATACCCGGTGTTTGTCCACACGATCCACATGACCAGTGTGTGGCAACTTCCGCAGCCTTATAGCCTTTGAAAACTCCAGGTTGAAATACCGAATAAGAGACCCTTGAGATAAATTTGAATTTCATACAGCAAATGGATATATCAAGTTTATCATGGTTATATTGAATTCGTCATTGGCCGATTTCTCGTTCTCTTCGTCCTCAAGGAATGATCAGAACTTATCATGCGACTCGTAGTCCACCAATAAAAAAAAATGCATATCAATATTATGAAATCGAATCCTGAGTACTCTGATCTGGACAAACTTCTCCAAATCTGGACAAGACAGAAAATCTGGACTCATCTTTTTGATCCTGAAACGAGAAAGTTGTCTTCGAATCGAAAAATGCCATCACTATTTCCGTTGCATTAGTGACATTAGTTGCGAAGGCACTCGGTGTAGCCAGTTGAACAGAAGAAGTTATTTTGGGTGCACTAATGAAATTGTAACGAGATATTATCTGGGAAATCAAGCTCCAATTACAAGATCGTCTTGTGCCAACCAAATCAAGAAATAGCTGGAAGCAATGAAGGATCAGTTTGACTAAGACAGCGCATTATTTCGGTAAGAGGAGGCCAAATCTCGTGCATAACCACACCTTCCATCAGATATTATTTAACCGATTTCTATTTCTTTCCGTGCCTTAGGAAGTAGCCTTAGTATAGTTTTAGTATATATAGCACCAATACTTTCGTCTGGGTTCTTTCAGACAGAGAAAGCACTAGTAGATTTTCATTGACATCGCACTTTTACTCTTTAAAAGCTGTAGGAGGGGTTACTTGCTCTTCGCTTAGGAGGGAAGAAATTTATCAATCCTTTTATATCGATTGCTCCACACTTATTTTGAATGAATACCGTTCAGGAGTTTATTCAAAGAGCTAGTGTTGCTTGTTCTTAGGCTTTGGCTGAGATCTGACCAGTTCAAAGTGAGGCAAAAGGATGGCAGTGACTATCCTAGACGCAATTGAAAAGAGTTGTGGGGAAAATTTTCGTGGAAGAGAATTGGTTGTAGAAACAAATCCGAGAACTGAAAGAGAAATTGGTTCAATGTTGAGACTTTTTAGGAGATTGTGTTGGATGACAAATGATTTTACCTAATTAAAATTGTTTCGCATGCAAGGCATGATAACTTCTTGCATCGATACTCACGAATAAGAAATATTTCATTGTCAGAAGAGCGATTCTGTTCTTTGAAAAAAATACTTTACATAGCAAGAAAAGCACAGGAAAGATGCTCAACACAACCAACCCAACTAAACACCTATTAGTTTTCTTCGGGGAACAAGAATCACTTTGTATATTTGAAAAAAAAAACTTTTATGGATGTCTCTATTGAAAATACATCAGAGCTCAGGAGATGCAACGACTCAAAAGACGACAGAAGGACTCAAAACAAGACCAACCCTACACGCCTAGCATAGACTATACCCTAATTTTTGCAAAATCGTCATCAAAAGCGAAAGCCACGACAAGTAAACATATTCCCAAGGATAATAGAGCATTGCACACAATTTGTCAAAGGACTTAAATTTTACTTTCATTTTCCTTTTGTTCAACATCATCATAAATAATTCCAAGGAGCATTTAATTACTAAGAACTGACAAATGGTTGACAAACTCCAGGCATACTTTTCTTAATTGGTAGTGTCATGAATATCTTTTTCCGTTGTACAAAACAGGACGCGTTCCACGAGCAAAATAAAAATATCATCCCGTTTGTGTATGCATGGATGTGTAGCAACACTTATATGATAAATGGACAAATTTGTCAGCACATCGAACACTGTAAGAGAATTCCGCCTCATTTGTCACCGACAAAGGACAAATTATTCAGCCAGGCAAGCTGTAATATGTCAGGTAGCAAGATGGAAATTAGATTGATGAAATGTCGTCATTCAGATTACGCAAAACCTCCTGCCGAGTGGATTTGATGAAAGTTCATGGTTGCCTTTAGGCCGGCAGAAATTTCAAGAATTCAAGATTGATTTGAAGTTAAATTGCAAGGTTGGTTATTTTAATATCTAGTCAGGATCCACGTGGATACCGTGCTAAGTATCTATGAGATGGAAAGTTTGCTGGGCGTTC
Source organism: Stratiomys singularior (assembly GCA_954870665.1). Taxonomy (NCBI): domain Eukaryota; kingdom Metazoa; phylum Arthropoda; class Insecta; order Diptera; family Stratiomyidae; genus Stratiomys; species Stratiomys singularior. Next base: position 9,610,061 of record OX940877.1, read on the forward strand.
AAGTGTCAATAGCACTTAGGAGCGTGGGTGCTGATACCAAAAATCATCTCGAAAGGACTCGGATGTGCAGTCGCAACTTTCTGCGTTTATCTGGTTCAAGTACAGAATTTGTGTCCTTCCTGGTTGTTCGATTGCTATTAAATTAATTCCAGAACTACCAGAGCTGAGAAGATAAACATTTTATCCATTGCCTCGTTCTCATATAGTATTTATCTTCAGAACGCGATTGAAAGCTCCAAGTGCTCACTTAATCTGTAAACTGAGCGTGGCTTCTTGGCAGCGAATAAGATTCGCCTTTCAACAAGCGAAAGCAGTTGTAAATCCATTATTTATCTTTTCATTGAGCAGAATATGAAAACATGCATTTAATATATTCACTATCGGATGCGTCAGTTACTGGACTATCAAAGTACAAGCTTTCAGTATGTCGACTGATTCCAAGCCCAACGTTCAATTGGTACTCGTCTATTTGTTGCTCGTATATTGTATGTTAATTTCAATGTCGGCACAATGTGTGGGTGAAATTTATATTGGAGATGGTGTTTCGCGGTGCCTCCTTGATGGATTTATAGTAACATACTCCGACAAGGTGAGACAACAGATACTAAACTCTTATTTTTCTATCCAGTGCCTATGGAGTGAGATATGCTGTAGTGGGAATTGTGAAAGGATGTTTCTAAGTCCGTACAAACATTGTGCTTAGTGTCTGCTATATTTCAAGGTCTTCAGTTAACTTTACATGATAAGCAAATAAGTTCGCCATTCAATGTTACTTTGAAGTTGTGTCAATTAAATAATTTTTTTTTTTTAATAAAAACGATTTTTTCAAAACTGACCGTTTAGTCTCGTTTTATTCTTTCAAATTACCAGCTAAAATTACAAACTACTCGTCATATCTAGATAAAACCGCCAGACAACAACTAGACAATCAAAATTAAAGATAACTCGAGAACTCGAAGCTTGCTTTTTTTTGCAAGCTGTTTCACGGCTATGACGAAAAAGTTGCTGTGATAAATAAAGGAAATATCCCCCATGTACTCGCGACTGAAGCATGCCAATTAAATAATTATATGCGTTTAATTTTAACGTCATCCCATAAATTAATAAATTAAAAGGCACTTCACAAAATCAAAATATCAACAACGTGGAAATGATTTCCATATTCCATTTCCATACGCTTGTATGTGATATACAATGAAAAACTAATCTTAGATGGGGTGTACAGCAGATCATTTATCTGAGTCGAGGAATCTTTCATGTCAGTATATGCATCACGCCAATATGAATGATCAAGAGATGAAACATTTGGAATTTGTTGCTACTTTTGAGCATTTCGAATCTTTGAATTCCAAACAAAATGCCAAAAAATTGAAATGAATTTTGATGATTCAAAGATCATTTTTAGTAACGTTTCCTCCGACCGGTGGCATGAAAGGCCACGAATATTACGTAAATTGGTGATTTAAATCTCTGTTTTTGCGTGCAACCATGAAAAAAGTGTTTTAGGTAAAAAATTAAGTATAAAAAATTGACTTTATAAAAGGCTTTTTATCATTTGTATATGTTTGCATAACTTCTAAAATTATGCCTCCACCAACAAGATAGGAAGGAAGAGTAGGACCAGTAAATAATAAACCAAGCCCTCAGAGCCGCCGATAAATCAAGGCTCTTTGTTGTTAAGTTTGTATCAGCATAACAGAGCACTTGGCTCCATTCGACAACTAACTTCAGCAAATTTATAAAAAGGCTATCTAGACGTTCCGCTCTTACGTTTTCAACAAGATTACCACGCTTTCTGCTCGAACTTCTGCATGGAAAGATTAACGAAGGGCTTAATATGGCCACCAATGTAAAACAAGCAATCCGAAGGCCGCAACTTACCGATATCATGCAAGTTAATCCAAAATACAACCATGTCAACCGAAAATCTAGCTGAGGTGCAAGTCAATCCCATACTTTCCATACTTTCGACAACCATATTTTCGACTGAGTCCTACTGTCAATTCTTCGATGAATCATTGCTTAAATAAAGATTTCTAATCGGATTCTAAAACGTTTGGCAAACGTCAAGAGAGCGACGTCTTTCACCGCTAGTGACTTCTTCTTTAATAACATTTCCATACATTCTCTTTCCAGGAGTACGATGGGTGTCACCCCAGTGATTGCAAGAATGGCTGACTCCTCAGACAGTATGTGGTAAGCTGATGTAATCCACAGTGCATCTTGTTCTGCATCCGCATCAACCGTTTTCGGTACAGCTCCTAACTAAGAGCTTCGTTTTGTATCTGCGAACCGTATAGAAGCCTTTATTGTACAACATTCATCACGTACGGCTTTTTTGAAGAACCTGGTTCCAAATATTGTTGACTTAGTGTCCGGACTACCACTGCAGCCTTATCAGTCACTTCCCTGATTTGCTCCAAGAAACACAGCTTAGACACCATAAAAAAGCCCATTTAATCACAGATATCTTCGATTGTACTGATGTATCTCCTGCAGGGTGAGCAGATCTGGTTGAAGGAAAACTTCTCACTATTACTGCCTTTAAGTTATGATTCCAGTGAACTCGACTGGTGTTAGACAAATAGTAAAAAACTAGACGTAGGATCTTAGTTCAAAGCTTCGATGTTACTGAATGATAGATGTTACCATACGAAGTATCGCCTCCTTCCGCAAATCAAATAGTTGCCACGGATAGTGGGGAAGTCCCCATAATTTTAGTTTAGTTTACCACCTTTGACAATGCTCTGCAACCATACGGCCTTACTGTTGTTAGCCAGCAGTAATACCCCATGCTGTTGTTTCCTGCTTGACAAATATTAAGCAATAATCATGCCTTTTTCGTCCTGATTTTGTGCCGTGAAGCTTCTCGCTGAAGTTTATTTCAGAATACTTTCGTTGTTCAGCGTAATTTCTGTTGACCACCAATACATTCGAAGCTTTACATGCCTGGAGATAAATGACTTACATGCAGACGTGCTCCTTACAGAGATCACTGTTTCTCCTGCAGCTAGGATTTCTGGAATACATTTTAGGTCATCATAGAAGGGATCTGCGTTCTTGCTAAAGCTGACAAGCACTTTCCCGTACTTTGTCACACATATAATACAAAGGTCCTTCAGGTCGTTTCAGATCCTTTGGAACCTTTCGCGGTATGGGTTGTAACCTGAGAATTCGAAACAGTGGAGAGAAAATCTTCCTCACTGAATTGTGCACTCTACATAACCTAGTTACACTCTACGAATGTTGAGAAATTTTTTTCCCATTTTTCTCAGTCACGTCATCGAAGACCATGGACCACTCCCTATGATTTTCAGAGATTAGTTTTTTTAGGGACATGTTAACCCGAGCTTTTCTGAGATATTCTTTTACTTTGACATGCCCGTGATGCTGTGAGTGTGATGTCTGTGAGAGTTTTGAAACATTTGAATTATTATAAGGACGACTATTAGTAGGGCAATGCTTGCCTTTTTGCGAAAGGTTTTTCCAGTGAGTCACGGAATGAGAATCAGCTACTTGTTGACATATTTCCAACCATTTGTCGCTCAGATTTGGTTGTTTGTTCGCCGCTTTTGGAGGCTCTTTGGCTCGATTTATTGTCGAGAATAGCGTTTGAGAAGGATGTTTGTACGAAGCGGGTATCCTCACTCATCTATGTAGTCAATTTAATGATCCCCTTGGTATTTCTTCAAAGCAAAAAGGCGTGAGGCAGGTGATCAGAGCCTGACAAGTTCTTATTGCAAGTTTGCCTAAACTCAATCGACTCCACAAATTCAATGATGTGAGCCTTGAAAGTAACTCGAACCCTGCCCAGATTACACTGGGACAGAGGCAGGGCAGAGTAGATTTCCATTGAAACATAATTGTGAAGCAGTGCCGCACATACTCTATGTATACCAGAGAAAGGACATGTATGTAGTACTCTGCAGCAACGATAGTAAAAAGTTCAGTTTATGGTCACAATCCGCTGATATCATAGGTGCGAAACTTTGTTACCTTTACATTTGAATGCTGACTTAATCTACTATTAGCGAATTAAGCGTTTTTCCTGGACTTGGGTCGAGTTCTTTGACAGACCAATATGCTTGCAAGATTTTTGTCTTCATCCTGAGGCTGACTTCAGAATCTTTGACGGTCTCCGATGCCAACAACGCTGACTAGGGTGAACTTTTGTGAACATATATGTCTCAAAATATTTCATGTTATGCATCATTGATTTTAACTTATTTCCTCTCCTCTATTTCTGAAAAAACAATGGTCCGAATTTTCTTTAATTTTAAGACAATGTATTAGGACCGAGATTGTAGGGATCATTTGAACACTTTGGTATTCCATAATCAAAAGATAAATATTAGACTCTCTTCTTGAAACAAAAGTTCAGTCGATATTGCATAAGTTTCGTGTAAAACTAGGCCTCGATTAAAGTAGGAGCCAATCTATTTTCATTTCGAAGATGGCAAAACACATTTTGCCCCAGCCATAAAAAAGAATAATTTTCTTCTTAAATGAACCAAACACAATGAATTTCATTAAGACTCCACCAATCCATTCAGCACAAAACCAATCGATAGATAACGAAACGTTCTTTCTCATTTGGAGTGCGGCAATTTATGTCCTTGTTTTCTCCTGTTTTATTTACCCGCCACTATACCGCCAATCTCATATGAACGTTCAGCTACGCATTCTTTATCTTGGAAGCTCTTTAAAGATTGCCAATTCGTTTGCCAGAGATAATCAAATGAAATTCTTGAGTTCACACCTTGCCAACTTACTGCAAGGATACAGTAAAGATTGATTGACATTGTCGATATATATTTTATGTGATGGGTAGACATTAAACGCTTTGGTCGTGTTCAATGCTTGAAAGAAATATCAAGGAGTCGTTGAGAGACTGTAGCAACAATGATTGATGTTTATATCAATCATGTAATCTTGTATGGGCGAAGAAAAGTTTTGATGTCGAGGATTTTTTTTTGTATTTATAGGTTTTAAGGGTGAGGAGCGTGCAAGCGAGTCTCCGGGAGCGTAATTTTTCCCAACATATTGTTGTAAAAATAACTTTAAAATTTGGCTTTCAAGATTCATCTACTTACATTCGAAAATTGAAATCAACTGGGAGTCTTTTCAACTTATGCTTACACTGCTAGTCCTTAATTCGAAAGCTGATTTGGAAAAACGTCCTCTGTTTTTGTACAACATCCTCTATGCTCTCCGTAATCCTGCGTGGAGTTTCAAGCTTCAACAAGCTCTCGACGAGTTACATCCAATTACGTCGAATACATTTTCATTTCCGTTAAATTTAATTTGAATGTTGGACACCATCTTGGTCTGAAACATTTATCAGGAGCCTACAATTGAAATTCATTAAATCCCAGCGTATTCCCACCTGCTGCAATATGTAACATTTGCTACTTCAGCAAATTAAGCAAACTCATTTCGCGTGTTTCGAATCAACGATTAATGAGTTCCCCCAACGATAGCCATCGCACATGATGGAACTCATCCTAATTCTAGCTCGACTGGATTAAGGACATAACAATGGCTCTAATTCTGCTTCTAAGAACATTATGTTGAATTAAAATTCGAGTGTACTTTCATGTAATTTCGCACTCATGCCACAAATAAAAGGCGCACTCATTCTGCTCATTCACCTGCTAAATGAGATATTAGGTATAAGAGCCAGGCATTCGCTGTACGAGAACGAGAGAGAGAGAGAGAGAGGGATAACACACATGAATTGTCTTCTTCATAAAAAATCACGGATTTTAGATGTCGGGCTGGTGAAGAGAAAAAATGGCATCACCACATAGAGATTCTGTTAATTCTTCGCTAGACGTACAAACAGACCGCATTAGCTGATACGTAGAAAAATTTTCACGGCTAGGGGAATGAGTAGATGCCTTTCACGGAGGCCATCACATAAAAAATTACGACAATACCTAATTATGCATTATCCTGCTTGAAAATTTTCGGTCTTTGGAGGAATTATCCCCCAAAGGAGAGACGGGAAAATATGTGAAGTAGAATAAGTGGGAGTATGGTGTCAGAGGATAGCAGAAGCTGATAAGTCGGTTTTTTCTTCAGGATGTTCACGTACTCGTAAATTACACGGAAGCGGCATCTCACGCAATTTTTTTCTTAACATTGAATATCACTACAGTGAGCAAAGTTTGTATGGAGACACTTTCATTGCAGTGAATGCTTCAGGGCCTTAGCGCAGTAAAAAAAAGGGGGATCAAATAATCTGTAAATATTTTGTTGAAGGTTGAATAAAAACTAGAATTTCTGATTATTAGCATTAACAACAATCGCCGAAAATAAAACCTTCAGTGAAAAACGAGGCACTGTTTTTATCGCATCACCTTGGAAGCGAAGGATCACTGAAAACTAGATCGGCCTGAATGATAATTGAAATCTGTTACAACGGCAACGCACAAAAGTAACAGCAATGAAAGTGCAAAAGAAATTCTTAATATAATGAGCATCCTTTGCGGCCCTTTCTAATGCTGCGCTTGTCTCCATATGTGTTTTAAGTCCGCAGATGCGAAGGACTCGGTAAGATTTGAATATTTCTTTCAAATAATATGTGAAAGCTATGATGTGTCCTGATTTGCTTAAAAGCCCTTTTCATTCTTAAGTGTTTGTCTGTAGTCTGTCTGCCGTTTCGAACCTCTTATCGCTTAGTCTCTCGGAGGCTGCTCATAGTAAATCCAAAAAAATGTTAGCTTGAAGAAGGGGATGAGAAAGTGATTCCCTATGGTACGCTCCTGCAGAAATTGATATGGTCGAAATCATAGATGTCCTTAATTCCGAAAGCTGTTCGCAAAGATACAAGCAAAGCATAAGCACAAAAACTGCGTACTGTGTACTACCAAAGAATATTTATATATTATGTTTTATATTCTTTGGTACTACACAAATACTCCTTGGCTACGTTCCACTGAAAAAGTTAAAAAAAGTATAAGCAGATTAAGATTTGTATCTTAAGTAGATTTATATACAATAAGGTTCTGCTTGTTTAGCACGAAAATTAGAGAAAAAATTTACCTTCTGAATTAAAATTTCACTTATTTTCATGACATCCCATTTGAAAAGAAAAACTAATGGAAGTCTTAACGCTGTTTCGTTCTTACGCTGAAGTAACAAGCAATTTTGCTTGGTAGCATAGTGGGTGGAGCTAGCATCAAAGCGAGCTAGCATCGCGTCAAAATTTTCTTCTACATTCAGCTCACAATCAAACCACCACTGAATACCACAACAATGCGAGCTATGATAAAATTTATGGTAGCATAACATCAAAACCTAATTGAAATCCATTGCCATAATTGTGGTTCGCGCTTTTTCTTGAATATCACCAAACAATCAACACAAAGACATTATGCGACAAGGAAAGCCTCCGGGAAAACTCAGAGAACAAAACTCGTTTGTTTCTCAACGACTCCGCTCGTGCAAATATGGTCAATTTACTCAAGAGCTCTTGGGCAGCTCACAATCATCCACCGTGCAGCCCAGATTTGGTATCCTGCAACACGCATCTAACATTGAAGATGTGGCTGGCAAAGCTACGTTTTGACAATAATTCTCAACAACACTCTACATATAAGGGAATTAAACTCAAATTCGCTCAAGTATTTGCAAGCAAAAGTGTTCGGCGAAAGGATATAAAGACGGAACTACAGTTAGATGCCCACTGAAAATTCTCTTAAAATCTGCATCAACACACAATGACTTGCATGCAAAATAGCCCATGAAAAACTCGATCGTTATTTAGGCTTGGAAAGCCAACGTGATCTTATCACTCACCTGCGTCATTTCATTAACAAGCTCGCTATCGTGAAAAGCTCGCTCTATTCACTACATGGGGATTTTGTACCACTTTAATCGTGATATATCTCCATTGTACAACCGCTAGTTACCCTATGACACGGATTGTGAGCGCACGCTGTGCTTCAAATGCCCCCGATGTTAGCCAGTTGTTGGAATCGCAGACGGCAGCTTTCTTCATGGAGAATATTGGAAACATGTACCATGTTTTGATAATGCCTTAAAACTAATAGCGATTATGATGGAATATTGCCTTAAAGTATACCTCTAAAATGTTTTTATCGGAAAGAGAGGTTGGAAGAGCTCAAGCTAGTTTCACACAATGTTTTTAGTTCAAATGTTTGTCTAAAGGTTTTTTTGAGAAGTACATCCTTTATTTGAAAACGTTTGTCATTTCCTAAACAGCCTTCGTGCAATCCATACTAACAAAAAAATGCACTTCTCACAATGCAACTTCCAATTAAAGTCGGGGCAATCACATATTCAAATCCATCCAATGGTGTTACAACCCGGGATCTGCGACGTTATTGCTCAGATTATTCTTCTATTATACTCTGAACAAAAGGAAAACGCAGGAATGAGGTAATGCGATCATTAGATACAACAATTGACTTCCGCTTTTCTACCTCACGCAGTAGAGATAAAATCTTGGCCACTTGTTCAAACAATATCAAATATCCAGCGAATTTCGCTAACCTAGAGATTCAGATTGGAATAGCTTCGCTAAGTGTTCTGCAGATTTGGATGAAGAAACGAAACGAAATTGACTAAACATCGTTGCATGTAGTCCAGATCCCTCCCAAGACTCATTCCAAGATTTAATTTAATTTTATCTAGACACAGTATCGTTCTCATTATTAGTACCTCTATATAATCATAATACAACGTTTGCCTTTATTACGTTCACCACGTTGCGACGTGGTAAATTCATATCCTTCCCTATCGTTCTCATCACAAAGAAAACAGCTCACTTTGCGGCGGCATCCTCGCTACAAGATTATACTATACTTATCTACATAACACACATAGTATTCGTTTATGCATATCCATGCGTAACACTTCCAGCTACAAACCCTCTTATTCCTTCATCTGGCGGATGATAGCTACAATACTTTACTCTTGTCGGGAATGTTAATTTGGGTGAAAATGTGGTAAAGATTTTCATCCTGTTGTTAATCTTGCTTTTTACTTTTACTCCTGTGCATGTTATACACGACTAGAAGTAACGCAAGGAAAGATACTCCTGTAAAAGTGAGTAACGAAAAAAAAATAGACGGGAAACGGAATAATTGCTGCATTTATGTCCTTATGAATTTTATTCATATCTACGGAAAATAGTTGTGATATGCTTGGAGCAATACTTTGTGGACAAACCATATGTGTTCAGATTTTATCAGTAGATATAACGTTACGCTTTTTATTTATGTAGATAAATAGAGAGGGAATGTTTTTTTTTTGTCTATATAGTGGGATAAATTAAATTGTGACCTGAAATTTTCCGTCGCATTGGCATCAATCCAAAATGCTACTGAAGAATTAAATTGTTAAAGTTTTTGAAGACAAGAATTGCTGAACACTGAAAATAAAGTTCGAGTTCCAACAATATCTGAATGAAAGTAAGGCAGCGCCTTTTTGGATTGTTATAAGATAGTCTCAAGATTATGACAAAAAGTGGAGATGCATCCTATCATTGACTTGAAGTCCTTTACATTTAACCAAACATTTAAGATGCCTTTGTTCATTGAACTCTCGACAAGTAATTTATACGAAAGTTTTTTTCACATTAATCAAATGCTTGTGAAGGAAATGCTGAATACCTGACCTGTACCTGTCTTTTATCAAATTTCACCATTGCTTCGGATTTGCACAGCTGGATTGCGCTGGTTTTTAGTTCGCCGTAAACTTCACTTAGTTAACAAAAGTCTCTTAAATGTCTCTATAACCCTTTAGTTGGGATCAATGTGCGTATCAAAGCAAAATGAAGTTATTCGTTGAACAAATCAATATTAACTGTTCTTCCTGAAACGTCTTTCATAGCTGTTATCGAAATTCGATTTCCCAAGGCAACTTCAACAGTTACAATAGTCTTCAAAATTTGACTTCAACTTTGATGTGTTGTTAGCATGCACAGCCTACGTTGAGAATTTTTTGACGCGTCACAGGTTAAATATTTCTAGATTTATGCACACTTTATTTGACAAAGATCGAGAGAAATGTGCACAGCTATATTTTTGTTGAAGATTTTGGTAGGTTTTCCATAAAAACTATAAGGTTAAACAGTTCCTAATCAAGATATATAAAAAAATTTTGTTATCTAAATAGAGATTAAAACTGCAAGACCTAGTGACCGCGCTGATTACTGTGGAGAAAGTAAGCCCACTCTTTTTTGAGATTTTTTTGCAGTTATCGGATAAGAATTTTTACTTTCAATACAACGCAATTAAAATAATCGTTCCTGTGGGCATTTTCAATGGAATTCTGAAATTTGCTTCTAAAGTCGAGTCAGAATTCATGTTTCAAATCGTTCCAGGCTGGGTAAGCATGTCGACAGATTACATGATTAGTCCATCCTTGCAATGGAAGACCTTTGCTGCAATCCGATCATTATGTCTTTCCTTTCAAATCAAAAATCGGATCGTCTATAGGAATATTAGTGGAAGGGCATGTATACCTGACCGATAACTTCTTATGTCAAAATAGAACTCTTCCTGATCGGAGGAAATATTCTCAAAAATCTACTTTCGGTGTATCAATAATCGATAAGTTCTGCCAATTTTTGTTTTACTTTTAATTTTTTCTGGTAATTTTTCGGTATGTTTTGGCCGTGTTTAAAGTGACATCAACATGTTTTCAATAGTGAGACCAATTTTTTTATTGTATTGACTACCCTTTAAGCTAGGACTGATACAAAGTACACAAAGGTTAAACCATGGCCATTCTATCTAACAGTTAAGTAGCGTTAAATACGTTTGAATAAGGAGTCATTCCATGGTGAACGAATCTCCAGACCTGTCATGCACTTAGAGAAGCGCAAATGGAGTTGTTCTTCCTTGCTAGGTAACGGGGCACACAGGAATCAATTAGACAAGAAAAGGAGCTTTGATAGTATTCATCGACTTTAAGCTTTTATTGCATCTGACATAAATTTTTAGAGTCCTAGAGAAAGAAAAAGGAGAAAGATTGCAATCCTCTGCAATGGACTTTCAGGTCTTGAATATCGAAGATTTTCAAAGACTACTCTGATGAAAAGATTGGATGGAGATTATTCCTTTCGTTGTTTGTTTCGAATGGGACAAGAGAGGAATTGGGTACTACTGGGAGTTTCATGGAGTATTCCTACAGGAGATCCCTGTAGGAATGCTCCTTAATACCTATGAGGATATTTTAGAAATCGACCTGTGAGCCAATGGAGAGTGCAGATTTAGTAGTCTTGCGAAGGAGACTCCAGTGCATCTGCTGGCACACGATCAAGTCATGTCCCAAAAAACAAGAGACAATCTAGGAAGCTATTTTCTTGCAAAAGAAGCGTGGAGCCATCTGAAGCCAGAGCAATTCACTAATTTTTTTTTTGAAAGATCAACCTGTTTAATGCAACATTTGGGTGCATCAGAACGAGGGCACAATTAACCTTTGGAGATTGATTTTAACTAGTCCAAACACAAGCATTTTATTAATCAATCATTTTTCAAGGAATCAACAACTGTCGAAAACAGTCGCCTTCGCAAGTCAGAGAGGAATAAACGATATATTGCGAATTTCTATAATGATATTATATGTGCTTTGTTCTACTCTGCACACAAAATGTTGTATGCTAGAGAGGTTAGTTTGGTAAGAACTTCCGTGCTTTACCTTTTGCTTTGTGATCAACTGACATCCTGGTTCCGTGTCGAAAGCCATCAAATATTTTGAAATCACCCTATCACCACAAAGACTTTAGCTACAAACACATGAAAGCAGGTAATTCCCAGTGCTGTCGTTTTTGGTTTGATGTGTTTTTACTTTTTTACTAGGTTTTCAAGTCTCCATCACCGAAGTTGATAAAAACACTAGTCAGGAGTTCATCGTTGTTATTCTCAGCTACGAACCTACTCAGTAATCCGCCAAACCAGATAGCTTTGTCACATGTCTCCTTGGGGAGTAGAACAAATTTTTAGTCACGACCATAAGACCGACTTTATGGGTTGACTAACTCTACTGAAAAGGGGTCGCCTTGCTGTTCTTCTCAATTTCGGTAGTATTACGTCCGTTTCATCCATATTCCAAACCTCTTCATAACTTGGTTAGTAGTGAGTGTGGAAGTCAATTGATCTGGTGAATAGAGTTACCAGCTGTTAAACGCAACCCACAAGGGACATTTTCATGAATATTTACTCATGAAAGAGAGTGTCGTATAGTATTTAATACCACACGCTTCCTTTCTAGTTATGATGGCATACAACAACCGCAGATTCCAGAGACCACTTGCACTCTTCTGGGTCCTTCTCATTCGTCCATCTAACTAACTTTTTCTTTTTTCTAGAAGTAGTCTAGTGGTTGTGGTAGTAGTTGTAATGGTAGTAGTACCATATACTTATAGTTATAGTCGCAGAAGTAGTAAGACGACCATAAACCACTATTAATTCAACTACTTCTATCTCTACTACTATTACTTCTACTATTCCCACTATTACTTTTACTAATACTTCCACAACAACAACAACTACTACTACTACTACTATTACTACAAGGACTACCACTACTACCACTACTACTACTACTACTACTACTACTACTACTAATACTACTACTACTAATACTACTGCTGCTACCACTGCAACATAAGTTTTTAATTTTATTGCTTCGTTTCTCATATCAGGGTAGCAGTTAAAGGAATCGAAATCTTGTCCTAGAAGAAAAAAAAGGAGGTTCGACAATGTCAAAGATAATTTTCTGTATCCTCATGTAGTTCTTAGGACATATAGAAAGAGAGGGGCAGAGAACGAGACAGAGAGAGGGAAAGGAATTCGAGCAGCGCACATCAAGAAGTTCTCTTATACCCCCTAAAAGAAAAAAAAACAAAATATACCCTCAATCAAAATATGTAATCCTAATTTTCAATCGAAAAATCACGTCGCGTCTTCAAACAAAACGAAATCAAAGATATTGGACATCATCGAAACTTTATCGAAATTAAGTTCACAAATGGCATTCGCAATATTGCCGAAAGCAAACATTTCACCAATAAATGCGTGCCAATTCTCTATCAGTATTCCGTCAGACTTCGTCCTATTCCTGTGAAAACTGAGATGCTCGTAACAGGATAACTAGTTTTATCACTTTATCGGCAAAGGCATCGAGCATCATCGATGATCGAAAATTTTCAACTTAAATTGAATTTCGAATTAAGTTTCCCATTAAGGATATGACAGTGGACGTACATGTAGCGAGGAATCAGGCGGCGTGAGTTTAGCTTGTAGTCGTAGACAAGATGAAAAATCCGCCGGAAAAACTTTTGCTGCGAACATTTTTCCAGGAAAATTCTTAGCGAGTCGATAAAGTGGATCAATTTTATTTCGGTGTGCTTATGATATCAGGCTAAGCATCTTACAAGATAAACGATAAGATGTGATGTAATATGCTGGCGATGATTGGGTGGAAATGTAATCGTTCCCGTTCAATATTGCGAGCGATATTTGAAATTTGGAATTTCCCGCGACAACCAACAACGAGTTTTCTTCGCGGATGCAGTTGAGTTTTTAAATCGGTGAAAACTGCCAAATAAGTTGGTCCGAATCAAGCAATGCTCGCTTGTTGGCCGCCAGCAAATCCAACTTTCTTCATCTAATTTCAAAGGATTTTTTTTTTCTTTAGAATAGGATTTCCTCAAACACACGCATTGGTTGTAATTTTTTTCAGTTTTCGCCGAGTCCATCATGACGTTTTCATGTCGCCCTGGGGACACATAAAAGACACATCGAGAAAACGTATATCAGGTTTGTAAAAGTTATGTATGTTCCTATGGAATTTTCATGAGGAAATCGCCATTTTGTGGAGGACAGCGCCTCTTTGCAGGAACCCGAGCCGTGCCACACGAGCATGTATGATAGTATGTTACAGTGATATGCGCGTAAGACATGAATAATGTCCGACGTGGTGGTGTTTTAAAAGTGAGGTCACAGGAGCCGTGATGCCCACAAAAATGTCATCCTGCCGATTTCTGTTGAGTTGCGAGGGATCGTATCATTCAAAATAAATGAAAATGAAAAACATCATCCCGCCACGAATGCTGCTTGCACAGCGAACGATATGTGTCCTGTCCACGTTTTTATTGGGATTCTGTTGGTGTCGTAAAAACGAATAAAATTTATTACGTACCTTTGCGACCACAAGAAATATTTGCTTGCTCTGGATGTCGCTTTTTTCCGCGATACCGAAGATACACACAGTTAAATAAGTAATTTTTAAGAAGGTTCTTAAAGCATTAAAAATGTAAGGCAGGCAAATGGTTTGGTGGACGGGAACGAGTTTGACGATGAGAATTTCGGTGACGTCAACGCGGATAGAAGGAATGGGCGTATTCAGTGCAAGGATGAGACTCATGCTTTTAGGTCAACTCATAAAGCTTGCAGGCAGTTTGTTTTTCATGTGAAGTAATAATTTTTTCCAAAACGTATGAGTCGAAAAATAGTCTGAAAAAACTATTTTTTATTTTCGTATTTCAATAAATTTTAAGGCAGCTTAGATCATGCAAACGTGAATAGAAAATCTGTTGTGCAAAAATCTTTGGTTTTTTGACAATTTTGAAGTCCAAAGAAAGAGATTTACATATTCTTGTTTCATCAAAAATTTTGAATTTGGGTCAACTGTTAGTGCTTTCTACAATCACGAATTCGGACGTTTTCGGAAGTAACCTTGTTGTTCCATTATACATGCGATGGATTCTACTTCGCGAAATATTACTTTCCAGCAGTGATTGTAGCTTGTTTATTGCTATTCCCACGGCAATTTTCACTGTAAGGCTCCAGGAAGGTGAAGAAGTTTCCGCTTATACTAAGAAATGCGAATTTCTGAAATTTTAGATGTGGATTCTTCCATCATTTCATAGATGTTCCATATCTCGCCAGCCAATCTTCGAGGTGAAATGGTACTTAGTTAAGTGAAACCCTTGGGAAAATTGAGATCATATGAAAGCGTACCATGATGTCCTCTTCATCAAGCTTATTCGTCTGTTTCAATGTCTTCATTTTCTCGTCTATGTTCCTTATATCGATTTTGCAAGTAGAAAAGGATATTTATTGCATTCCCCGCTGATCCATTTTCAGTCGTTGAGGCACCTGTCACATTGATTATCTCCTGTATCTTCATTCCTTTGAATGGATCTTGCGATATCAATTTGTGTGGGAGAGAAATGGTTTGTAAGTCTCTAACGCATGTATCTAAAGCTAATCCTGCAAAAATCTCAGTACCTTTTTTTTCTCAAATATTGCGACGAAGGACGCCTCTGAACGTCACAGGGCTTCCTTTAACCAATTAGGTGGGGCTTTTTTCAAGTGAAACATATTAAATCGTCAATCTGAGAGCAGTTTAGGCCTCACTCTTTCCCGCATACTCCAGAGAAAACATTGGAAATAACATAATACATCGCAAATTGCAGAAATAATTATTTTTGTTTATTAATTTTTTATATTATTATTTTTTAATATTATTTTTTTAAGCCAACCTAATGTAATGTTCTATGCGAAGATCCTTAAACGCTTGAAGTTTTGAGCACTGCAATTAGTGTAAATTTGATGTTAAATTGCACAACTGGTGCAGCAATTCATCTCTAAACATCCAACCCCCCTTCTCAACGTCAAAAAAAAAACAGAGAAAGTAATACAAGCTGTCACGTTTCACCTAGCCTGCAAGGCTAGTTTTGTACCCTAGATGCAGAACACGAGGGAAGATTTACCCTTTTGATCACATTGTTGATCACGTTGTCCAATAAATTGGACAGTGGTCTACCCGTTCTTTTTTTCATCTGCTGTTTCGGTATTTTCTGGAATATTCTTAAGTTGTCACTTACGCTTGGCAGCCTGAACATTTCATTACGCGCGAATATCCTAAATTCATTCGAGAGCGCACACTTGTGTTGACGACATCGTCTTTTTTGAACTCACAGTTTTCATTTTATTTTTTAGCAGATTTTATTAGGTACTTTTCAATTGAATTCTTACTGAATAAATACTTTCTTATAAGCTTATTGTTTCGTTCTATAATTTTTGCAAATTTCTTTCGCTAATTCAATTGGAAAAACGAATAAAGTGATTTTACTTGCACTTCTACGCTGTGAAAGTGTCCTGCGCAATATATTGGACATGCGTACAACACGGTCAGGAAAAAAGCATTATCATGTCACTTCGTGGGGTAGACCCGGGACCCAGTAGCTCAGTGCTAATTCCACTGCATCTGGATCTACTGAAGTTGGGTCTGATTTCCAGCAAAAGTCCATGAGTGTAGCCCGTCAGGCTGTGGTGTCAGTCAGCTAAAACCAGTCCAGATTCCCGCTCTTTTTAATTCGAAATAAATCGCGGACGCAGCCGTTGCGAAGAAGAAATTCTTTGGGATAAACACCATCGCGATGTCCCGATCAGTTGGATAAAGCAGGTTACGAATGCTATTCATTTGAAAATCAGCCCCTGCAAGAAAAATTCGAAGTAATTGCGTCCGATTCGGAAGAGATTGGCACCCATTGAATAAGATTCCCTACATAATACCATCGCAAGCAGAGTTTCAAATCTTTTGTACAACAAACGATGATATCAAATAGCCTCCCCTACTAACTGCAACCATGAAACCTGATGGAATTTCTTACGTTGGTGTTGACAGGAAGTCGATTGATAGCACCAGTGTCAGCGCTCCTTTTCATGCTTTAGCTGCGATTTTGATGGTGGATTCTTAGCTGAAATAGCTTAAAGACCGACGCCGACGATTAACTATTCTCTGATAAACTTTTTAGGCGACAAAAAATTCACACCAGACAATACTAATGAGGTCAGAACTTCCTTTCTTTCCAAATTTTGATGAGTTGTAGAGGAATTTTCGCGAGAACGAATGTATTTCATTCGGCGATACAGATTTCCCATTTTCCCCCTTAAAACCTGGGAGCCAATGGTTTCTTCGTTCTGCGCCAACACCAAATAAATAAACGAATAACCGTAAATAAAGTTGAAGCCTTGAAAGCTATAAATATAAGAAATATCTTTGAAGCCTTAGTTTAAATATACTCCTCCAGATTTGCAATCTAGCGTCATTATTGACTATAAAGTCTATGATCAAAAGGATAACTCCTATAAATAGATTAACGATCAATCGCCTGTATAACGTTGTGGACAACAATACGTGGCCTTCGCAGCGGCAGTTTGTATAAAGTTTGACCCATCATTGACCAAAATCAATGCTGACTGCTTGTGTTCGATCTTGAAGAGAATTTCTATGTTAATGTATTGATCATTCCCTACAGAGAAAAGTTCTAAGGGAAGCCTTGCACCTGGAAAATCTAAGTTTATCTCCTCTACGGAGAGAGTAGAATACCGTATTATTTCCTTGTCTATCAAGGCCCTGCAACACCCATGAATGAAATCCTGGTGAGACCGATCGGCAGACAGGTTGTTATTCAACAGCTTTTCCCGTCATGCCAATTGTTGGAAATTTTAAGAAACCTGCAAATGAACACAGCTGGAAAATTTCAGTCCACTGCTCTCAGACGCCATAACAATGACTGCCAGCGGGGTCGGCTCCAGCGGACAGTGTTTCATCTCTGACGGCAAAGTTATATTCAGTCGTTTGTTTGACAATAAGCAAGTCAATTTGGCTCCTTTTATTTTGGAACTGCCGTCAAAGACAAATACCGTCAAAGACACAACGCTGACACAAAGACAAAGCAGACGCATGGGGCAATTGCAGTCAATCGTCCTCATGTTCTATTGCCCTAATTCATCAGTATAACGACAGTATGGGTAGGGTCTATTTACAAAATCAAATGATCCAGTAATATTGAATCAATAAACGAACTATTAAAGGGACTGTGCGAGTGATTATGTATGTCCCCGTTCTGACTATCTTTTCCGTTTAGTAGGACTACAGAATGCTTGAACGAAGGCAGCTCTATCCACGAAATGTATTTTGGATTCGGTAGCATTACACATCAAATTAGCAAATATCCTGATCAAAGCGAAAACCAAAACATCCAGCAATGATGACTCATTAACGGTGCCGAGGTCAATAGCCATCTTCAAAGGGCACAAAAATCCTCCACATCCATCTTCGACAGAAAACAGCAAGAACGGCTGAAGAGGACTCAGAAGAGTTCAGGGACTCTCCGTGCCTCTCACCTGTTAGAAAGAAAAAGGACATCAAACCATCCCAGAGGAAGAGCTGCAAACAGACATGATCCTTCACCATACCATATTTCCCAAATCCAAAAATACCAGCAGGTGTTAAAAGGATGAATGCTTCAAGGGAACACTTCATAAGTTGCAAAAAGTGGAAGGTCATACTTTGCTTGAAGAAGGACATTTATTGTTTTTGATGACTTTCATCAAACAAATTGAGTTTCTATTTAATTTAAATCATTTTGAATAGTCTGACTCATTTTTATCAGATTGATTAAGTTAATTAAAATTGGAACAAAAAAAATTAAAAATGAATAAAAGTGAAATAAAGACACTTTGACTCATGACAAGTGTTCAGGTAAAAAAGAAACATCTGACTACCGTCTATGCATGTCAAATTTATTGAACCTTGCGCTGCCTCAAACCTGAGTGTATTTTGGAGCTTATCTGGTTCATCTTAGTTGAGATACTTATTGATCGAAATCTTCGACGAAATAAATAGTGAACGAAAAGGATAACATTGCAAGGGATCCTTGCACATACAAAGGCAAATCGTTACTTGGAGAGTTTCTTCGGAAAGTGAAGGGGTGAGAGGATGTTTATGTTTGTTTGTCAGCTGGAAAATAAATTGTTTTCTCATGCAGTATTTCAAAAATATCTAGTAAGACAGTCTTTGTTCCAAGGTTCAAAAGAGTCCTTTAAGGAAAGTCTTTATTTGATGGTCAAAGATCTTGCCCAAATTTATTTTGATCAATTCAACTTTAGAAAAGCATTTCCCCCCTCATTTTTTTCAGGACTTTGCAAAATGAAAATGCACCGAACCAACTTAAGATTCATTTGATTATATGAAATTTAATTTCGGGGATAGAATGAGAGAGAGCTTGGTGCAATTAAAACATTTCACTTTGTTCAAATACCTTTTACGTCTGGCCTGAAGATGAAAAGCAAATCGAGTCGTTCGTTGCCAGTAACAATCTTTCATTCAATCTGACGCTGCGAATCACAAGCACAAGATTCGGAGATTTCTTGCTGTTCTGGCAAAGCTGTTCTTAAGTGGAAAGTAGCGAAGGAAAGTTTAACGATTTCCTCAGAATTAAGTGCACTCACTGCCGCATCGCAGCATCATTCGACTCGCACAAAGAACGGAACGAAACGGAACGGAAACGCCGAGATTTATTTCCATAGATATCTTCGGCATCCCTTCCTCGGGTCGCGATGCCCCGGAATGGGGGAAAGCACAAGGACCAGCTTCAAGAGGATGATGATGGTTTTGTGTACAACTGTAACTCGTATCTGATCTCAAGATTAGCTCCATAATGCCAAGGAATACAGCGAGATAAAAAGGAGGAAGAGGCGAACATTCAGCACACTATCTATCGTTTGTCGTCGCATTTGCTTTTATCTTATCTTTAATGCATTAAAGCAAGTTTCCGTGTACTACGACGCTTCCTCGCTCCTTTGTATCCGAACATTGCATGTTCGCGTAATACGGCAACGAGACGAGCGAGCGAATATCCTTTTTACAATATGTTGACGATACTTGCAAGCGTGTTCGCTGCATTTCGTCCTGCATTGTAGCACTATTTTGTAGCTGAGAGCTTGTGCATTTTATTTTACGTTTATAGCGAAAAATTCCATACAGAATGCACAACAACTTGAAGATTTATGATCCCTGGATGGGAATGTGCAGCTGAGTATCATCGAGTTTTCCTATTGTGAACGATAGCGAAAATGTGAAACGTTCGCGAGGAGGGGATGTATTCACGTCATTAATGGCAAATAATATTTATTCAATATGACAACATGAGCTCTGGCATATTTATGAGATTCGGTCCTAGATTGATACGCCCCAATAAAATGCTGATGTATTTATGAATGTCAGAGACAAACGCTTTGGCAAGGAGAGCAACCCACTAAAGACACGGAAATGACATCTTTGGGCTCGCCTCCCGATCCAGGCGTTCTAGTAGTCCTTGCGCGTCTCAATCGGCTGCTGAATTTGGCGAAGCTGTTGCCAGTCAATCTATTAGACGCTATAATCATGGCATTGTAAATATTAATCATGTCTCCGGTTTCGTCGAGTCTATCAGACGGTTACATATCACACATATGAACAGCAAAAGCATACGTTTAAGGATTAGGCAGCAAGTTATTGGGGAAATCTTTGTTGGAACGCTAATAACAGCTTCTCAAGTATCCAACCATGATACGAATCTCTCGCAATCATAAATATTTGCTTAATTTCATATGCATAACGGTTATTTCGCTTCTTCTTTGTTGACTTTATTGATGGTCATGTGTGGGCTTATGATGTTGTAGCGGACTACCAAGCAATTAAGATTAAAGCATAATACGACAAGATAAGCAACAATTAATGAACTTGTGTGATTTGTTTATAAAGAGTAGAATTATTACTATAGCGTTTTTGTATGCCTCGCATTGAACATGATACATATTGATAAGGAAACGCGGACTGTTAATCAAAAATTCAAATTTCGGCTATTAAACAGAGTCCTTTCGAAAGAGTTATTTCTGTAGCTAACGTCAAATTTTCGAGTCTTTCATTTTTTTTAACCTACGCAGTTAGGCGAATAAAGGTGAAGTGAATCAATGATGCAACAGACCTTTTTTCTTCAAGGCCTTCAAGGATTATGAGATTTCGAGATCATAGGTTAAATGAAAAGGTAGTCAGTAGCAGCAGTAGTAGTAGTAGTAGTAGTAGTAGTAGTAGTAGTAGTAGTAGTAGTAGTAGTAGTAGTAGTAGACGTAGTACTAGTAGTAGTAGTAGTAGATGTAGTAGTAGTAGTAGTTGTAATACTAGTAGAAGTAATAGTTGTAGGAGTATTTTATAGTAGTAGCATTAGTAATATTTGTACAGCTGCCAGTAATAGTAGCAACAGAAACAGTGCTGTTTCTTGGAAAAGCAGCGAGCATGATAGTATGACTAGTAACAGCAGCAGTAGCATTTGTAGTAGTATTTGTAGCAGTAGAAGGGTTAGTATGTGAAATGAAAAAAAGTAATGCAGCAGTATAGTAGTAGTAGATACCACTCGCAAAAATCATTATCCTACTGGTTTGATTAGATACTGGAAACGTTTTCGATTCGGCAACGTGACCGGGTTGTTTTGAACCCTCGACAGATATTAGGGGCCATTTACTGTTATATATCATTAAGATATAACTTACAGAAAGGTTTTCACATATAGAGTGAAGGCATCAAACGACCAAGTTGATTTTTACGACCACCCTTTCCATATCTGCTGGCTATTTCAAAACGCTTTTGTAATTTTGCTGGAGTCAGTGAGAAAACGAATCAGCAGGGCATGAGTTAAAGCTATACTTGGGTTTGGGGATAGTGATTGAAAGTGTTTTTCTCTAGGTACCTTGCATCTAATAGCTGTAATGGTAAAACTGTGACAGATGTTAGCCCCAACAAGTTTTGATTAACCAAATGAGCCCTTGTTGGAACTAACCTAAAGAAAGTAGTTTCTAATCCTGTCAAAGAGATTTATAAAAGAAATGTGCAATGTACTGCTGGCAGACTTTAGACAGGGTGCCAAAATCTTAGAGTTATTGGTAAATAAAATCAAAATCACGGATTATTCGGAAAAATAGAAGTTATAATGAACCTTTTTATCTCTAAGGACAAGCCTTAGCAAAATCAAAAACGGTTAAAAAATTATTTGCCGTCGTCAAAGAATCCTGGGTAAGTTGTCATGGGTATCTATCTAACGTTCATAGTAGTCATCGCAGAGTCTCTCCTTACCAATGTTCCTTTGTCTGAGACGGAGTGACCTTACCCTTGGACATTACAAAGGGCTTATAATATAAGCGTGGCATGTACTTGGCAGCTGCAAGCTAATCATGTGCTTCTATGAAGTTTACTGGAAAGCTGGGGCTTTTTAGCTGGTCGGCTTATGCCAATATATATTGAAAGCATTTCTTTATATCAGGGGACATAACTCTACGAAGAATTTTGCCTACTATTTATCGTTGCTATTTCTTAGTCTTCTGATTCCATCATCCCCTCCTGTAACCTTATATGATATGAGTTATTGAATAATTGATCAGGTCAGCTCCGATTCTGCTAATTTAGGATGTTATTTATTTCCTCTAACATACCAACCACCCAACTGTTGGACCAGTTGATTGTTTGGAAAATGTTCTCCTCCAAGTGTCTTCTTGCGAAGCCCGAGCATATAAAAATCACGATAGGAATCAATAAAGGATGAAAATAACAGCCAATTTTCGGGCTATTAAACAAACGAAATGTTGTGTTGCATGGTCATAAAGGAGTTGGATGCCTGGTGTGGGTTGGTTCTAGGTTGATTACGTTTTTTAGGCTACTAAACAGCTCAAAACTTGTTCGAAAGGCCAGTGGTAGTAGCGTTCATAGAGAGACAATCAAGAAGAAAATCAAGGATTGAATCTCTATGAATGTCTAAGAAAGCACTTGACGTAAGCATACTGTTAGACAAACGTGTTGTGGCTCTTAGTGCTCCTGGCTTCTGCTTTCTCTTCCAATTTGTACAAGTCTTCAAGCTTCAAGTCTCATATTGCTGTGTTTTTTGGTAACAAGACCGAGATTATTCAATGTTTGCGATCGGCTGTATCGATATCAAGCATAATGCTGCAGCTGGAGCATTACGGATTATTCAATTTTTCAAGTCATACTTTCAACTTAGCGCGGCGAACTTTCACTCGTATCAAAAATGGACATTCTTTTAGCTACAGACCCTACTTAACTGGTAAAAAGCCTCCGTTTATTAGAATACATTGCGAACTTTTCTCAAGCTTCAAATACGAAGTACAAACGACGGAGCAATGGGCCTAGCCTATAATTCTGCAGAATTTTCTCTCCCAATATTTTCGCAATGATATGCACATTTTCAGGATGTTTAACGTTCAATTGAAGGCAACAATTTTTCTGGGAACCCTGCAAATTTATTTGAAAAACCGCTAGTTGAGTAGATGAACGACAATTTTGTGAACCTAATTAAAGTCATACCGTCAAAGAGGATGTTTAAGACTGTCCAACAATGGTTGGATCTTGTTTCAAATTTTCATCTTTTCAAAATTTTGTTTTAATGCTTCACATAGTTCTTTTTTCGCAGCTTATTCGCCATCAATCCAGCCTGAAAACGCTAAAGTTCATTCACAGAAAGCAGCACCAACTTTTCTGGATGCCAGTGAAGATTTGTTCCCTTTCTCATAATCGTATTGTTCAAATATAGTACGTTTTTCAATTTCTTTCATTTGTTATCTAACGCAACGAACTCCCCAACCAAACAGCTTTTCAGACAATTGCATACTCCAAGTGACGTTTAAAATGTCATTTTCGTCAATGTCAATGTCGTAAAATGTCATGCTAATTTTGGGTGGATTGTCTGCAACATACCTTAAATCATTCGCAGTTGACGCCATCTATCGGAAAAATGATACAGACTACCTCCTGGAACGAATATAAGCGATGCATCCAGATCGCGATACAGCAGATTCCACCATTTCTAGTTATTCGGCTAGAAATGCACTCAAAACGGAAATGTCGTCCTGAAAAAAGGTTACAAATTCCAGCTTGTTGCTTACTTGTCAGGATGATTTATGTAAGACGAAAAAGTGCACGACCATATTATACGACATTTCATCTGAACTTTTCGATCCTTTAATAGCCCCGGACAAATTTCAACGTCACAGTCTGCAAGACACCTCATATGCCAAAGGGACATCTAAAATGAGTTCGTCACCTCATCATTCCAACTGCATATTATCCTATTCAGTCGCGCCCCGGTGAGTTTGTCTTCGTTGTGTGACAGCCACCTTATGATTATGCCATTCGCCTAAGCAAAGTGAGTTAGTGTGTGACAACAATAACGTAAAGTGCAATAAAAAAATTTTTCAAACTTCCTGCATGCATAGAGCAAGGAGCGTGAACGATTCCCGGCCATAACTCACACGTCACCAGTCTCGACCGGTATAAGCCCATTAGTATATTTATATTCACATATAGGACGTTTCGTGGAACCAACTTGCAGGTTTGAAACATGAAAAGCTGCTTCCAGAGTGAGTTAGATATGGACAAGTTTCTGGCAGACAAATTAGGATTACACTCACTGGTGTTGTGATTTTACCTAGTAAGTGTTCAGGACGTGTTGGTGAATTTATGTTTCCCCATTTTAACTGCTGCAGCAAGTATACGTGCAATGACCGAGAATTATTCGGGTGCTTATTTTTTGACGAGTTGAATTGCTAAACAAAGGAAAAGCAAGGTGCACAATGCTCCGTGAACAAAACTATGATTGACGAGACTCGAAACAGATTATCCAGAGTGTAATTTCCTCTTCTCGTTCAGCTCAACATCCAGTGACCGTAGGTTCTGAGGAACTACGATACTGTTACCCTTGAGTGGTCTATAAGCCAGGCAAGTTCTTCCTTCAAGCAACGAGAAAAAGCAAAGATAGGACGTAACAGGTCCTGAATTTTTGGAGCCCCGTCCAATAGTTCTCCATGTCAGCTAAGCATGCAAAGGTATTTTTTTAAATAACTAGTAATAAGACGCATTCTATACTCAATTGAATATGAGCAAGGAGTAACATTAGGACCAAAAATTCATGAGATTTTTCCTGCTCTCAAATATACCCTACAGTTGACATTATTTGAAATGAGTCCTGAGAACTGACCTAAATTAATTTGAATCCTTTTATAGGATCCCTTACGTAGACTTGTTGCGTATACTTAATTTCCTTTTACCAGATTCAGGGGTCACTTTTTGACTCCGAAAGGACTTTCAATAGCCTGAATTGCTTAATGTATACCAACGCCAAGAATGTTTTCACATGCAACAAAATATCATACTTACAGACAGCTAAAAGCCACATCGAACATGCTGCCCTATCATTGTAGATCCTTCAACACTAGGTTACCAGGATCGAAACTGCGTCGTCATGCTACATGGAATACAAGGTGTAGTCGCATGAGCTTCGTAACAACCGGAAGTCAAGACATAACCAGTACGAATTTCATGCTTGAAGGCTCTAAGGATTGTTGTCGTTCCTCCGTTCCTTCATTCCTTACAACCCGGTGAATTAGTCAATTACAGGTTAGGAAGGTCGTTTACGTGCCAATAAGTGCTTGCATTAAGGATCCATTTATGCAAGCATTAGCATCTCCATTCAGCCGGAGAATTTGTCTTCATGGGACAAACGAACGGCAGGAACGGTCAATTAAATATTTTATTGAATTTGGTGAACAGTTTACCCCGACAATTGCTAATGAGAGGAACATTTATACGAAATTGTAATTGTTATTGTCGTGTTGTAGTTAATTGGTGTTTGTACGGTGTAATTATGCATGCTTGTTAATTTCGCATAGCATATGAATTAGCCTCTAACTATTGATAATGGGGAATTGGTACATGTTACTAATATAATTGAACACATTATAATATCGGGAATCAACATTGTGGGACTATCATTGTTAACAAGAAAGCTTGTTATTAAAAGATATGCCGGAGGATCCTGAAGGAATCAGATACCATGCATGCCTTTTCGTGTAGTTTTAATAAAATTATGGGTTGGGCTAACATTTAGCATTAATTTGGTGAGGAAATGAACAAATGCTGAGAAATTTGTTTTTAATTTTTGAAAAAAAAAAAAACGTGGAAGTGCTTAGCATCGATGAATATTTGAGATAAGATAACCTTGTGTATGAGATCAGTTAATCGTCAATAAAAGTGAGCAATATGAATTTAATTATAGTAATATGAAGTTTAACGACCAAATTGTATTAAAAATTTTTCAATAAGGGAAATATTTCATGTTTTAGGGCCCCCAGGCTTATGAAGACTTGAAAATTTTAGTACCTTGCTCGATGTTGGTAATTCAAAACAAGAAATTTTTTGCAATTTTGACATCCATGAAATGAAAATTGCGTCAAATAGAATTGAATATAAACAATGAACTACTCTCCGGTAGATAGATTTATAATCAAGGTATGAGTCAACTTGACACGGTGTAGTGGTTAAAAAATTTTTTCGATATATGTCCAGGACCTAGCACGTCTGCTACCAGTAATGACTTCTGCTTGGAAGTTTCTTTTCCCTTATCCACCTCCAGTTCCCTTTTCTTTGACCTATAACTTTGGACAAGGATCGACGATATAAAGTCAAGAATTCTCATATTCAAATCACTTGTAAACTTTTTGTTGGTATATTCTAGCAAATACTTTTTCTAAACATTTTCAAGCGACATACAACGTTGGAGCCTCAGACCTCGAGCAAAACTTACATCAGAATGATAACGCCAGAAATGATGGCCATTTCGGCGTTATTAATCCGTTCTTTATCACGCTCAACGGAATACCCAGCGAAAGGACCTCGCTTTCCTACCGGATATTTAAAACTCTGATCCTGATTAAACTATTATTACGACTTCAAAAAAATACCCAAAAGAAGGAGTCGATAACTGTTGAGTTTGACGGTATTGCGAGGAGCTTTGAATCGCCAAAACGACAAATCGGGCACGTTGAAAAAGAGGCCCTTAGAATCCTTGTAATGCTTGGAAGCATTACACACCATTGCTTAGTGCTGAAGGAACCAAATCCTCTCCTATTGAGGAACTATAAAGTCATCGAACACGATTCTGCAGCATCTGCTATTTAAATAAGTCTTTTGATCCGCGACTTTTTCAAAAAACTTAGGAACATAGACGGCATGACACTTTTGAGAGTATAATCAAGTGTTTCAGTTACAAAAAGTGATTGTTTTTTGGTTTCTATGAATCGTCAGTCCTGACAACTTGTTAGGGGACATTTATGAGCCGGAGTCTCTTCAAAGACGGCCCAATGATGCAATACTACGCGGAACTTCCTCTGGTTGATACTCCAGAGCTATTTCGTTCATTTGTAAAAAGAGCTTGAAATTCGCAACAGAACTGAGTTATCTGAAGTTTCTATGGTTGCAAACTCAACGGTCTCAACTTTTTTCTCTTTCTGGATTTGTTTGCCATGTCGCCAAACGATTGTTTTCTTGATTCGCTTAGGACAACTTCCACTTTCTAGGTATGTGCTGAATCTCCTGTTGAGCGAAAGCCTACCGAGTGTCATTGTTTATGCGCAAGAAGATATTTCTGCGTTTTCGCAATTTCATCACCTACAGCTCCTTTTCATATAAAATTTGTCATGCAGCTGAAAACAGGAGCATTTCACATTTTTGTTCTTGCGTTGGACGTTGATGCTGTAGATCCTGATTGAGAGCGTTCGTTCAAATTTTTGGATTAAACATGAGTGCGAGCTGTGCGGTACTCATTATATGTCTTCATTATATGTCTATATTAAAATAGGTGCCAATACATTTTAAATAAGCTGGCAGAGAACTATTATAACAAGTGCCGATTTTCCAGCCGTTGTGTTGAATCGCTTAGTGAAAATCTTGGCTAGGTCAATCAGAAAACCCAAAGTGTAATTGCTAGTTTCTTCTTCACTCTTGTGGTCTCGTTGGTGCTTGATTTCATGCTTCTTCCTTAGCGAAGGAGTTTCTTTTTAACAGGAGTTTCTTTTTTATCTTTATCCGTATTGGTTTTCTTTCGTGCTAGGCTTAATGCATGAACAAGGCTATCCAGGTGCTCATTTGGAGAGCTCACATGTCTTTAGCTCCTGTTAGCCTTGGTCCACTCTTGGTTAGCCTTGGTTAGCCTTGGTTAGCCTTGGTTAGCTCCTGTTAGCCTTGGAAAATATTCCACAGATTTGGGTTAAGAATAGACGCTTGTGTGACACTTGATGCCAGTTTGTTACATCACTAACTTTGGTGTTATCCCTTCACGGCTTTTCTTCGTATTCGTCATACTTTTCGTAGTATTTAGTAGAAGTTTGTCATAGCCTGAAGCAGGTGAATAGAAGGCTGAATATTCAGAATATCATCAAACGTATCCAGTGAAGCTGAACGCATTCATTACTTCAACGGACATCAGAAAGACTACCCATCTGGGTTCTGGCTGTGAAGATCTGCTCAGTGAAATAAATTCTGACCTCCTTCAATTGCATCACTTATTGAGGGCTCGATTCTAAGCTTGGTCACCCTCAGTACAACCCTCTTCAGTTGGTCCAGTAAATATTTTGGTATACATAAAGGGATAGTTTGGGATCGTTTATTGATTAGTCCGAATTCCGCTTTATCAATGGTTTTGTAAGATGCCTGCATGCAGTACGTATCGGATGTACCGTAGAGCATGTCAATGTAAATAGAATAGACTAGTTTCAACGCTTTCCTGGGATGTCTGAGAATTTTGTTGCTTCCCTATCTTGACAGAAGACAGAACTGTCTTTTTTAGGTTTTGTGTCTATCAAAAGTGGCCATTCGACTACTATTTTACCCAGAACAACCTGTGTAATAACAAAGTGTTTATGGAAAAAAATCAGACTTAATAACAAACTTATCAGTCGCAAACAAACAGGACATCCATACAATAACGAACTTTCACATAGCTTGCTTTTAGCCCAAGTTCTTAGGTCCTTAATCATTGTTTTCTACTAGCTCTTACCAGTATGTCTAAATATGCAAATACCCCCTTCATCATCCAGCTGAGAAAGGTTCAAACGAAGGAATTATTAAGATCAAGCAGAGAAACTCGGCTAGGCCAATCTGTAAATCCAAATTTTAAGTTCTTGTTTCTTTCTTACATTGTCATTCTCGTCGTTACTTGATTTCTGTTTCCTCATTGGTATGTTCAGCTTTTTTCTACAGGAACTCATTTTTATTTTTATCTGAATCCATCTTGGTTTTGCTTACTGCAACCGTAAAGGCAATCGTAATTATGACCAGAAAACCTTCTCGTGTCCCTTTGGTCTTCAAATGAAGGGGGATCTTGTAAGCCTTATTGCCATGTTTTCTGTTGTGATCTCCAGTGTTATAATCTAAAAAACATTGCAGGAGATCTGTAGGCTGCTGACCTAGTGCTTACTTTATCTCGATTTTGTTACCTCTTACCTAGTCTTTTCAGCTCATAACACTTCCTTTTACCCACCATTGTTTCGGTCAAGACGCGAGCAAGGTAATATACATATAGAACAGGCAAAATTCTAACTATAAATTCTGAGTCCTGTTCATTATTTTTAAAGATGAAAAAAGCAGGAAATAATCTCAAATTCAAATGAATTGTCCATTACTAATTATCCTTTTTTCGTTTTTGTGCAAATTGTTTGAATGAAACTTAAGTGCAAAGCCCTCGAAATTTCCTATTATCCTTTAGACAAAACGAAACATAAGCACATACATGGATGGTCTCTGGTATGTAATTAGACTTTAGCCTAGCAGCCAGTCTTCATTATGTTGATGATGCATTTATTATTTCTGCAATTTTCGCATGAGATAGCTTCTAGAGCACAGAAATCAATATATAATATGTCGCCATATACATATGACTGCACATAGAGCCATTCAAACATGATGAAGACTGTTGGAGGTGGACTTTTGCCGTTGTGTATTTATAGAGCCACTATATGATATTGTCTAGCTGAATATTAACATTTTATCTATGCTCCAGTTACGATATCTCGTTTGTCTAATATACTACTACTGCTGCTGTTGCTGCTGTTGCTACCACTGCTCGTGCAGAAGTCCTTGTTGCAATAGAACATCACAATTCAGTGTTGTTTCACCATATAATATCAGGAATGTAGAAGATGGTATGATTGTGCTCATTTTGATGAAATGTATGACAACTCTAGAACGTAAAGGATAACGTTGAACTGGTTTGAAATTGCGTTGCATTGAACTAAACGTTGAGTTATTCTAAATAGTTTGACTTTATCGTTGAATTCACTTCAATTAGATCGAACTTCATTCAAAATCATATGTGAATCTTTATTATGTATTCGTAATAGTTTATCATTATAATGCAGACCTTAGCTGAAGCAGAGGAAATACTGGTAATAGTTTGCGCATTAAGTCCTGTATTGTTGCTTGTATTCCAAAATTTATTGCTATTGTTGAGCTACTTTGACGCGTGATACTGACCAAATCATCATTCACACAAAATTGATCAAAATGTACAACAAGGCTTAGACTTCACTACTGGACTAACGTAAGTGAAATTAATTTATGTTATGGTCGAAGCTAAGTGCTCCCCTAACTTTCTGGAGTTCACATACAGATTGGGAAATCTCCTGATTTCCCAGGAAAGTTTTTCCAGTCACTAGTGGAGCTGCATCAGCGACGGAATCTGCAATGTCAGTGTCAAACTTGACGACTCTGATAGCAAATTTGTTATTCTTGACAAAATGCTAAAAATTTGTTTCAAGGAACAAGGGACTTGCCGTAAGCGAGCATTAAATTGTTGTATGGTTGTCTAATACAGGAAAACATCCCGAAGAATTGGGAAGGGAAGAAGAAGGAAACCATAAATCGTTTCAATAAGTAATGAATAATATGAAGACGTCAGGAATTGAAGCCTGAAACCAACGTTCTAGTTGTTCTCCAAAGGTGAAGTGTAAGGAATGTTGAAGCTGTGTCGCTCCGCATAACTACACAACAAACCGTATGCATTTTTAATTAAATTTAAAACAAATATATATTTTTATCCATTTACATTAGACAGAAAACATAGTCGCTGCCTATTGCTTTGCATACTTTGAGAGTCATTGCCTTATCCACGTTAACCCTTTGCACTCGAATGTCATACTGGTGGCACACAGGTGGTGATGGCAATACTAATGTATGTCGGTAGACAATAATGTTATTAACTGTAAAATACATTGCGGCATTCGAGATTTTACACCGTAATATATTATCAAGTTTTGTTAGTCGAGTGTAAGTCGTACACGGTATTTGTTCCCTTTGTATAATTCAGTACGCATACATTTTCCCCTCAAAATGGATTTTGATGGATTAGTGGCAATCAGTCAGGATAATGACAGTGAATTGAATTTACTATTATAGATGTGCGAGATAATAAATAATAAATGAAAAAAATACACGTTGAATTCTACCACTGCAAATTATGTTTATTCATGTAGCTATAAATATTAACTAGTTGACACGCAACAACTTTGAAAATAAATCGAGTCTCAAGGGTTAAGTTATACCCTCTGAAAATCATCCTATCAACATAAATAGTAATTTGAATGCAATTACAAAAGATAAGTTCTAGAGTATTCGACATACGGTGTTCGAAAGTTAAGGAGATTTCACTGTGAACACCGCAAGAGAAACGAAAGACCTTGGAATCGCAGAACCACATAGCCCAAAAGTGAGGAACCACAGCTAATAGACTTTGGAAGTAGTAACACTATGTTACTTCTGGAAGTAGTAACAACTTGTATTCCCCACAAAAAGAAAATACACAAAAGGTGATGGCAATTCCATGATGGTAAATAAGAGTCAATATTATTTTAATTAATGCTCAAGACCTAACTGAGAAGAAATTCCACGAGAATATCCACGAAGATTGCATAATATGTCCAATCTTTCAAAAGGCGATACGCTATGCTGACAAAATTAAATGTCTTTATTATATGATAAGGACTTGTGGCTGTCATTTCTATGGTATGTACGTCCGTCAAATTCAAGCATGATACCATTCAGATCACCTTTTCATGTACTTTTTTTCTTGAAAGGAAGTTGCTCTGAAACGCTTCAAGGATCAAGTTTTATAGTGAACTGTCTCCCCACTACAAAGAAAGTATTCAATAAAAACCTGTTAGTATAAAATCATGTAACTGGCGTGGATCCATAACATTTTGAGTTTTTCGGTTAGCTGAACAATTGAGGACTGAATAAGTTGATTTTGAAATGGACCGACAATAAGGACTAAATAAATACCAGACCATAAAAAATATGAGCTCGAAATCTTACACCATCTGCACTCACGACGCTATCTTATCCAATTTATTAGGAAGTAACAGGAAGAATTTAATTTTATGAGATACAGTTGATCACTGAAAATCACCAAGAGGACTACAAGAACCTAAGAGATCTTCAGAGGATAGAGATTGAGAGGGGGGATCAAAATAGGTCTGCTTATCAGTTTCAATAAACCGGAAACGAAAATGTGGCTTATGGAGTAAATCCTCATATGGGTTCTCAGCTTTCTCAATAAACAAGGAAGTGCTTGGAATCCTGTGTCAAATATTCCTTATTTAAATCGTCAATATAAAATACAAATAGACATCAACTGAATATTGAGAAACAATTGTTACATAAGGTAATGTTCTAACCTGTAAAGAGCATTGATATATGCCTTTAAACCAGAAGATCTGTAGAATGCGTCTTTGTTAAAAACGGAATACTCTCATTTTTGCTAAAAATACAGAATGAATCAGCCTTAATTTGGGATTTAATATATTTTGACCTACCCATTACCTGTTAAATTGCAAAATTCTGGCCAGCGTTAGATTTAGCCAAATAAAAGGACCAATTTGTGATGTCTCAATGAATAAAATTCGGTTTTTGGGATCCTTTTTGAGTATAAGAGCCGAAAACTATGGATATCAGCTTCGGAAAGCTGCCAATGCTGGTCCCGACTAATAAAGGGAAATCATTTAACTTTCGGTTTCATAAATTAAAATTTTTTGCCACCAGTGAGTAGAAACCAGAAGGATTAATGGCATGAAATTTTTCCCTTCTGATGATCAAGTCTCTTTCAATCAAACTCAAATATGTGGATTTTCTTGATCTGCATCAGAGTTGATATATGGATTTACACTGGTATCACCACTATTTTAACCACGTTTATTTATATACCACGGGATCTACTTCATTGCCTGATATAATGGCTGTCAGATAATTAACTCGTTGTCTACTGTAAGTATTCTCAACTAATACTGCCTACCAAATATCTCCTTACTGTTAATGCTTATTCTCCACTCAAAGTTTTCTCAATGATAACTACATATAAACAACAATCTGACAATCTGCAAGGAATAAAGTCCATACATAGCGTAACTACTAAACACGTAACATAGCGTAACTATTGTTCTAATAGCGATAGCTACGAGTATCCAAACTTGCGAATAAAGCGAGCTTAGCAAGATAGAGAGCTTGTAAAGTAAACATCGTACGGGAGGGGAAACATCACGATGAGTATCTTTCTAAGCTTTAACCTTTGTCAGAATGGTCATTATTTATATATATTATATATGTCATTATTTATGAACACAAAATTTAATGAAATGTTAATGTGCAACTTTTCACAAAATTGTGTCAATGTCCTATCTCCAACAAATTTTGATTACAATAGCTGATATATCTAAAAACCATTGTGCAATACTGTTTGAACGTGAGTTTATTATTATTATAATTTTTTTTTCAAGTTGAAATTGGAAGATGAACATTTGGAAAATCACAAATAAGTTTTCAAGGAAATGTGAAGTTAATCCAGTGATCGAGGTTTGCGTCGGCCGATCTTTGTTTAGTCTAAATTATTTTTCTCTAAATATTTAGATATAATGTACATATTTTAAATAAATTGCCAAAAGCAACGTTTCGTAATAAAACAGTGTTTTAGTCGTTTTTCTCCTACTTGCGAGGTTTGTATATAATTTTTGGAATGTGTTTGGCTCTTGTGTGATCCGAAACGATTCATGGTAAAGGATTTTTTACAAGACCAACTTATATCATAAATAAATATTGATATCAAAAAAGCTTTTGCTGGGTGATTATTTCATTACGTCCCGTCATTATTAAATGCTATAAAACATATTCAGATATCCTTAATCTAAACGTTAAACCTTCTTCAAGTTAAATCTCTTCGTCGAAGAAACGCATGCTCAAGCTCTATTTAGTATCTCCATAATTATTTGATTTATGCCACAATCTAATTCATATTTCATTTATCTCATTTGAACTTGGTCCCTTTAATCGGAAACTATAAAATAGATTACTTGAAATTTATAGCATTCCCTTTGTCTGCATAAACTCCAGCAGTGTCTCAACGAATTGCTGGAGGCCTTTAGCTGGTTAATCAAATTTTCGCATCTCGTCTTTAATCAAAATATTTCACTATAGATACAGATCGAGGCTATACAATTAAGAGTTTGCAAATAGTACGTTAAGGCAACAAAGTGAATTGAAACACAGTCTTCTTTATCAGCGAGGTTGACGGAGTTAATTATGAATATTCGTAGACGTTTGTTACATCCAGGACGCGTGTCCTGAAAGCAATTTCTTCTGAAATAATTTCGTTACATAAATCAGTTTTTTGTTTCTTCCGGAAAAAAAAATTTGTTTAAAATCTATTGAAAATTTAACTGTTGAAATGTATTTGTCATCTTTTCCACTACAATTTCGAAAATCCTGGCACGTTTCAGGACGAAAACTGTATGCTTTATTTGTTAAACATAAAATTTCCAAACCGAAATCTTTCACGTTCTGATTAAACTTTTCTGTTTGCATTGTAAATCGTTGCTTGTGCTTTCACTACTTCAATTGCTAGAATAACTTTCTCCGGAGTTTGTGGTAATGCTTTTGCTGTTTGCTAATGCTGTGCGGATGTATTTTCGCTTCCTCGCATTTCATTCTATTCTTAGCGTTATGTCAAGATTTATCTTAAACATTATTTGCATATTTTACGTTCAACTTAATTATCGTGAGCTTATCTTATTCTGCATTTAGCCTACTAAATCGTTCATGGGCTTTATTTAAATTTGCGATTAGTTCAGTTTGTCGATAGAATACGAAATATAAATTATCCTTTTCCCAGTAGTCCAACTGATAAGTATCAAAATGCGATGCTGCACCTAATCCCGATCCAATTCAAAAAGTGGAAAAATAATGGATGTAACATTAAAATCAATAGGTTAAGCGCTGAGAGCTATTTGTTTTGTAAGTGGGAGAAAGGAAAATTTGAAACCAAAACAAAACATGATCTGGAAATAGCCTTGAGTAAAGGAATTTCCGGAAGGAAGTTCCTCATGTAACTTGGTATGCTTTAACTTTCTCGATGTGCTATAAATAAACGTAAAAGTAAATTATCAACGAGTTTAAAACTCGAATTTTAAACGCCCTTAGAATTTGAGTTGGTTTTCTCACCACTTTACATCACGTCAAAATGTCATGATTGACGTCCAAATAGGTGAACAACACCCTAAACCTTAAAAAAAGTCACGCCTGAAAAAATCGCGTTGACCAATCCGATTTCCAGGTTTTCAGACACGGCAGAGCCGATGGGCTTACGAAGCATAACAAGATGAGTGAGTGTCCGAGTCAGACGTCAACCTTTAAAGGTTTATTGTGCCCCGTTTTCGGGGCTCCTAGATCACTTAAAGCAAATCAATATTTCCCAAAAGCTGATGATCGGCTTTGGTTTCACGCGTCATAATTTTGTCAGGTTTTCTTCTATGTCTGCTTCTAGTCCTTTCCGGAAAATCGTAAAATCTGCGCCAACCATACGTTGACAGTCCCATTTTTGAGATATCTGCCAAGGTTGTATTGTCCCCTGGGAATGTCAGCACGACCTTTAACATTCTTTTGCTAAGAACTCAACTCGAGACTTCATATCGTCAAGGAAGATGTCAACGAAGAGCTTTGAGACATAAAGTCCTTGAAGTCTACCCTAGAGCCTTTCTAATTTTCTACTCTCATATTCCCTTTGGTTTCGACTAAATAATTCCGTTTAGTTGTATGAAAGGATTAAGGGTCGATAAATGCTGTCGGCACTTCTTTTCTTTGCTAATTGGTCAGTCTGCTCTTGACCGTCGATTCCTGTGTGTCCCGACGCACAGTATAGAGTAACCTCTTTTGTCAGCCTTCGGCTTCTGCAGTGAATTCCAACAAACTGAAACCATCCGCGATATAATTCCAATACCTTTCAAGATGCTAAGCTATCAAATAGTATGGTTTTAGTTTTTACTTTGTATCGTCATTCTATGCTGAGTTGATTGCTTACAACTTTTGCATAGAACTCAGCCAGAAAGATAAATGAATTAACTCCGACCAGTAAAGAATGTTTGCTGCCAGGCATTAATATTCAATTAACCCTCCTTAAAATCTTTGAACAATCCCTTAACATCCCAATTACAATTTATTTTTTCGGGTATATTTTTGGATCAAAGTTCTATTACCTATTATCGCTCAACTCACCATTTCCTTCACTGACTTCATTCATACTTAAAAAATTTAATTCAATACGAATCCATTTCAGAATTTGTAGTTAATAAAACTGCAATTTACTACCGTGTACCTAAAGGTAAACATCTTGCACCTTTTCTGTTTATTATTTTCATTTCAGAACTATACGAACTGCTGTCAAGTATTCTCTATCTTTAGATTCCAAGAATGCGATACAACTCCGTGGAATTTAAGTGTTAGTTTTACAAAAGCGACATTATTTGCTCAAAGTAGAATCTTGATTCTCCTAAAAGGTCAGAAACGAACCCAGTTTTTCTTAAGGTTCGACGAATGCCAAATAATCATTTATTCTCGTAAGAGTTCGTTCTATTCTCTCAAATACCATCAAACTTATCCAATTGAACAGTATTGGCGATTTCGTCCATATTTTGGACAAAAGTCTCTGCTTCAATTTGGTCTACGATGAAATGCTCTGTAAAGCCAACAAGCTTATGAGTTTTTGACGTAAAGCAGTTCAAGAGACATGTTTAGGTGTCAGAAGGCATCAGAGATTCAGGATCTCTATCCAATTTTTTTTTTCTCCCTCTTCCTTCCCACTAGAGATGTCCACTATTTGGAGTTGCCTTAAAATATTTTCAGTATGATCTTCTTCAAGATTTTAATTTAGCGATATGTGTCCTGAAAGTTATATTTGATTTGTGGTGAACTGAGGTGCTGCGACTTAGTGAAAGATTGCTTTAGGACCCAAAGGGTGTTGTGTAGTTTCTAGGTTTAAGAATCTTCATGCTTTGGTAATGCTGCTTGTATTTTTTGAATATGTGATAAAAGCTGTTAAAGATTGTTCTATCGCGTTCAATGCACCAATCCCAATACCACTGTTTTATTGAAGTATTCTTCTTTCCCTTGTAGTGACACATTCTGTACTATTTTTTTATTGTGAGTTCAGCAACCATCTCAAAATTTTAAACATTGCTGATTCTCAGAGTAAGACCGGAGCATTGTTTTAGGATCTTGGCTTCGCTTGAGTCAATTTTGTTACAACTTACTTCGGTGCGCGAACATAGGTAGTGATCTTATGGAGGTTATATGCATGACGTGCAGACAATCTGTCTATGAATTGATTTTAAGGCGATGTGGTTGCATATGATTCTTATGTTTCTTCGAAGTCATTTTCCCGTTCGTGACATTGACACCATATTATGAATGGAGTTGTATCAATGGTCTGCAAAATTTGAGTGTCAACATTGTTTTGAAACTGTTGCTGGTACTGGCCTGTTCTTGTGTTCCGTGACATACGCCGGGATGTGCTTGGATTTCTTCTCCCTGTTCGTTGGTAGTCCTTTTCGTGTTTACGAACTTAATGCTATTTTCTTTACTGGAATTATTGCTGTCAGGTTAGAGGGTCTTACAGTTTTTGTTGAATCTGTAGCATGTACGTATTCGAGGTTAATTTGCATTTTGTAGTCGTGGCACGTTCAAACGAAGAATTAGATCCCCTTCTAAAAGAAAAATAGTTTCGCAAAGAACCTACCTTTGAAATGAGAAAACCGTCAGAATATTTCAAGACCATGATATTGCTGTCCTTGATGCTATGAAGTGTAATGACTCGCGTCAGCTGACAGAAGACGTAGAAAATTTATAGTTCACAAAATGTTCATACTTCCCAAAAATTTCCAGTTCTTTTTTAAAATCATGTTTATCAATACCCCAATCCTCAAAATTTCATCTTTCTAAGGCTGGAATAATATAACTGACACGTTATCATCTGTAATTATGTTCATGTGAAGGGCGTGTCACAATTTTCAACGAGATGGCCGGTCAACATGGGCCTAGGAAGAGTCATGTGCCAGATCAGCAGCTTAAAAATCAGCAAGCAAAGGCTTTCACAGACTCTTCCACAGCAGTAAGGGCAGCCAGTTGCTGGATTTGGATGTTACATATACATATGACATTTCCATATTAAACTATGTTGCCATACCTTTTTCCACTAATAAACAAGTAAATAAGAAGGCTTCACTTTTGTCTGCGTCTTTTGACATCAACTTGAGCCTTTTGATGATATCCAGCTTTAATTGTATACTTATCTCAAGCATGTTCCGTTTGTCCTGAGCAGAAAAATTTATCACAGATTAGATCCGTTTGCTCAACCCTGAGAATCAAATTTACGTAGTTTGAAAGCCTCCACAGTATCTGCGACATTTGCATTTTTGACCCCTGTAATCACTAGTGGATCAGATGCACAGGATCACTTTATTGCAAGGTAAGCAAACGACAAATTACAGCTGTTACATACACTAATATATTATTAAATATGTGTCAGGTACTTCTTACCAGGACATGAAAATTTGACTAGCAAGGGTTAAAATTAGGAATACATTTAAAATGCATTGCATCTGTACTAGTCTCCATTGCAGTTATCATATCCAAAGTTCCATTTTGAGGTATCACTACCAACAACCAGCAAGCAATTCAACTGGCATATGTGGTCATATGTGCATGCGATGGGCATATGCATGTAGAGATGATACCAAATAGCATGCAAGAGATCCGGGTGTGGTGGCAGAAACATTGGTAGAGAGATACTAGTCATTGGGTTTACATCGACGGCAATAAAGTAAACTTAACCGAAATTAATGAGCGAAATTAATTTTACTTTAAATGCAAATGAGTGTAATGAAGACTCAACGTTACATGGCCTTAGTTGCTGTAGAATCGTTTTCAAATGCACCAGGCTCAAGGAGTACGGAATCATTCTTGTTAAGGTATTTAAGCATCTCTAAATATTCCCAAGTCCAAGGAGCTTTTGACGGTGAATCGGTTGGCAAAGTTACCTTGGTAAGGAGCAAAGTTTCGAGTTTAAATGCATATGGAGGATATGTAGTGAGGAGTAAGTGGTAAGGTAAGAACATTTTCTAGAAATGTTATTGCAACCATGAATGCAATTGGAGGGAAAATATTGAACGGTTTCCGTGTAATTGAGCACTCTTAAGTTTTGATATCGGAAGGAAGGGTATTTCACTTTTGTGAATTCCAAGCTTTATTTATAATACCTTAATTGGGATAATAGGATTTTGCTTTTGCATGTATTTGGATTAATTATTTCAATAGTACAATTGGGATATTCAGCTGAGCACAAAACTTTGTGGTTTCGGCTAAGGAAGTGACTACCTAAGATCCAAATTTCAGTTGGTGTTTTCCACTTGGAAAAGATAATACCTCAAATAAACTGCGACTATATACGATCAAAAAAGAACCTCTGGTAAAACTTAGACTAGAATTGAAAACTAATGTGATCTTTCGCTTAGAAACCATAATTGATTTATATTCTGAGTTGCTATCTTTATGAAGTGGAACTCTCAAAAATCTTTTGAATTCTTTTAAACTCTAAAAAGTTTTCCGAATTCCTTGACGTTTCACTTATGGACCCGAAGAAAACGTAAATACAAAACTTCCAATACTAATCACATCCTCAAATTGGCATTAAATTTGAAATTTTCCGAAACGTTTTAGACAAGAGTTCTAGGCTTGCGATAGGCACTGCCTTTACAAATACAAAATAAAACTGCGCCTATCGTCAATTTCCTGAAAAAAAGCAGCCTAGCCGCCATATAGAACTTCAATGATCCGTACGAATTTCCTTTACGAGCCAATATATTTATGGGCGTGTTTCCTTCTGATGTGCCTAGTCCTTTAAATTACGTAGGGACTTGATTTTGATGATTTTATAGGTTATATTATTTTATAAGCGTCAAAAAAACTCCTTTCTTGCCAGAAAAGAAGTGTATTTGCTCTCAGATCCTACGTTTTGTTTATTATGTGGGTTTTTTTTGGTCCTACAAAAGCGATGAGTCCAAATAATCCTGTTTCCAGCAGTCAGGGCTCTAAGTTTGTCTGGGTAGCTTGGGTCCGCCGGGCCTTGCTTTGTGGGTCTCGAGGACGCGTTTCGGCTGCATACAGCCATCTAAGAACGAGCTGAAGATGACTGTATGCAGCTGAAACGCGTCCTCGAGACCCACAAAGCAAGGCCCGGCGGACCCAAGCTACCCAGAGTTAATTTTGGCCTGCGGCAACACCAAAACGAACCTCTAAGTTTGTGTTTGCTCTTTAGTGCCCGCTATAAATTACTCAGTGATCTTTGGGCCTGGCTCTATCGCATCACCATTTTCTACGGTACGCATCTTCACCATTTGACAGCTTCTGTTAGGTTGCTGACAAACCTCTCCTTTCAATTTTTGAGTTTTATTCAACATTCATTCAATTGTTTCTTAGTAAAATCCTTCAGCAGTAAATCGTATGCTTCCTAAAGGTTTCAGAGGCGAATATAGTTCTCATATGCCTTTCTTGTCCCTCAATCAATAGTCAACAGTCTTCTATGCTGCTCCTTCTTTGAACCTGCGTCCATACTAATTATGCCTCCGTTTGTCACCAATTCAACATTTTGAACGCATCTATAGTACATCACGTTTATGACCACCATCAATTATTTTAGGATGATCTTAGTACAATTTCAAAAGGCTTCTTATTTTTTGAATAAAGTGTGAATACTCAATGGATATATATTTCCCTTCATTCAATCGAATTGAATTTAAAATGTTTGATAAAGATTGGATCATTTCGCATACACTAATATGGAAGGCAACTAAACAATTCCAAAGCTTAAATTGTTTTCCTTAATGGGAATCTTTCATAGTGTAGTAAAAATATTTAAAAACCTGAACATGAAAAAGGAGGAAATTGAAGAGATCAAACCAACAACAGTTTCTTTGAGTACGTGGAAACAAATATATAGCCAGAAAATTCCTTTAGGAAAATGAATAATTTCCAGAAAAATACTAGCCCCTATCATATTGCCCTTAATTTATACGAAAAATATTTGCCCCTAAATGTTATGGATAGCAATGAATTCAGTACTCGAAGTGAAAGTTTTGCAATACTTGCGTCCTTGCCTCATCTACGTAATACTCCTTACCTGTTCCACCTATGTATAAGCGGTACCGACAATACAACAAAGGCATGCACTAAGATTTTCAATTATGAGTCTGACAAGTGCCAAGAAGACCAACGAAAAAACCAGCTCCCTAAACTCTATACCAGGAAAACGGTAGGGAAATGCACTATAGATTGGAACGTACTCCAGAAAAATAGACTCTAACGGTAAAATCTTATATCCGTCAAAGTATAATCAGAAATGAGAATAACGAAGCACATATTGGTCGACTGGAACTCGTAGTGGCACCATCTTTGAGAAGGATTGCTTATGGCTGGAAGTAGAAGATCAACTCAAATGGAGCTTATGTCCTCATCGAAATAGGAGGACGTGATCAATGGGCCATGACATTTGGAGGTACTTGCTGGAAGTGGTACGAAGAAGAAGCAGAAGATTACTAAAGGTGCCTTTTAGAAGACATCTTTAACGCATAAAAATTGACTAATAAGTTGATCTTTATGATACAAGATGCTTTCTATTAATTTCCCTGGATGCCTTTGTACTGAAACCTGTATGGCAAAAAATGTTTTGCATTTGTTTTTCAGCTGCTTCTGATCGCAAAAAGTTTACACAAACGTTAATCATTTTTAATATTGTAAACAATATGAAGGCACTTTAAAACCTTATATTTAAGGTTTAATTAAAAGGCTCACAGTCAAACCGAAATCGTAGGATGTTTGCCATTGATTAGTAACCAAAGCAATGATAGTAGGAGGCTGTCGTTATTTTCAAAATATTCTAACAGCAGATAGATATGGTGGTAATTATACTGCCTTCCTTTTTCTTAGAAACCATCATGGATCAATCTGTACGTTAATTTCATTACTTTTATTGAATAATTTAAAATAAAATCGGTGTCGAATACAACAAACACTTTCTAACACTTTGTATATGGTCTGAAACTCGAATTCTTTTGACATAACTAATAATTTTCTACCCAGAATTAGGAAAACTCCTTAAAAATAAGTACAAACATTTGATGTTTTACAACAAGTTGAAAGAGATGCGCCACGGCTACTAGGATCCTTTGTGTCTTGTAATCTGCTAGGGTGACCTCGTTTACCTGTTTTGCATTTATGCTCTTTAATGAGAACCTTTAAATTCTGATAAAATTATTTTAAATTTACTTTTAGATGAACTTCGCCAAGCAATTCATGGAAAATGAGCGTGTCGATTATATGCAACAGGACACGATATCTTTTGGAACGTGATATTTCACATGAACCAGACATAGAAATCAAGGCCACATAAAATAAATAGGTCTAGCAGCGTCTATCATTAATCGTATTTTTGGCCCATTTATTGAAAAGGTGTAAAGCATATGAACGCACCCATGTGACTTCCATCGCTCAAATGTCATTTTTGGGAGTTTCGCCACTAAAACAACTAACGTGGGGACTCACGCCTTTCTTCTGTATTAAGCTTAGGACCAGGTTCAACGAAATTAAGACACTATTGATAGTAGGAGGCGAAAGAGTTTTGTATCGCTCCAATTGCTTCAGATCAGAGGTTGTGACAAGTTATAGTCGAATTAAGGTTCTAATTGACGACAAGAGCTGCATGAGTTTTGTGCCCTTCCTCCTTATTTAAAACACAGCTTCAGACCAGTCTCTTGCACTTAAGGTGCTATTGATGGCAAAAGTCACACGAATTTTGCGGCCATTTTGACGTTTCACTAATCTGTATAAAGCAAAAACGCAAACAAATCACTAACTTTCGCTTCAATAACTTGCCACAGACTGACGTCCGCTGTGAAATACGTAAAGTGATACACTAGGCGCAAGTTTTCTGCGTACTCGACATTGTGGGTTTCCTTTCACACAATCTGTAAACTCCATTTGAATTTTCCCCACAAATCAGTCTTTTACGATCATGCACGTTTTGGGTGCGTCAAAAGACTTTGTGCCTTTTTAATAACGTGCTGCTTCGGTACAATGTTTAGCTGCCCTTCTTGCCATACGTACCAAGTGTCACGGAAAAGAATGTGGATGTGTGCATAGTGATAAGCATTGGTGTGAGTAAAACTTAATGCAAAATTAAGAGGAGATATTTAGATATCAAATAACTAGATAGAGTAGATATTAAATAAAGAATGCCAATTTATCGATCGTTAGTATACAATTAAAATGTTTTTTGTATCCTTTTCAAAAATGTAAATTTTTTCAATCATTCAACTCACAACCGAGTTTTGTAGTTCTGAGGCATGAACGTGTAAATAAAGTTCTTATCCGGGAAAGGAAACCTAGGGAAGACAATCAATTTCATATTTAATTCACATGTTTATCAAAAGCAAACACTCCAAGCTTTTATTTACTACTCAAAAATAAGTCAGGAAGGATTCAATGAAGACATTTATCCACAATTTTAAGCTAATAAAGTGCTTAGAAGTACACTCAACAACACGTACACATCCTCGTTGTTACTGAAAGCAAAAATAAACTAAACAGCAACGAATAAATAAATAAAATCAAGACTAATCCTTACTTCCCTCTTTCTTATAACATTCCGAGTTGAACATAACTAAATTGCTAAGCGAGCGGCGATGAGTAAGTAGCCTCATCCAATGGCTCCCCAAAAATCCTTGGCCCCGTCCTCCCCCTCCTCCTCCTGCTGTCCGGGATTCATTCAAACATTCGTTCTTTCAGTCATTTTCCACCTGTTTTTCTCCCCCACGTGCCAGCAAGCCTAAAGCTCATAATTCTAATGTAAACAGTAGAGCAGAGGGAATGATAAAAGAAAAATCTTAAGCATGCCTTGCAGGCTTGTTATTGCAACAACGAGAACAGCTATAAGGCGGGACGCAGTATACTTCTTCCTTTCCCTCTTCGCCAGTCGCCCGAAGTACGAATGCTTGTCTCTTTAGAATACACAAAACATTCCTATAACACATGCTTTTTACCTGAAAAGAGAAACACATTAATATCAGGTGTAGCGCGAACAAAAGGAATTTAATTTATGGGATTTTGGGCGAGGGAGAGGACCGCTGGCTGTTCCAAGCACTTGAAATTAATTTTGAAATTGCTGCCTGCATGTGAGGGTGGAAAGCGGTCTTTAGAACATAGCGAGATTCGAAATAAGTCTGGTATGTTTTATGATAG
This sequence comes from Stratiomys singularior, assembly GCA_954870665.1. NCBI lineage: Eukaryota > Metazoa > Arthropoda > Insecta > Diptera > Stratiomyidae > Stratiomys > Stratiomys singularior. Next base: position 9,654,377 of record OX940877.1, read on the forward strand.
TCATCATGTCAACGAGATAATATGATATTAAATATTATCATTCTAATAAAGACGTTTGTTGAAGTGGTTAATTTAGCAGACGCGGAGGAAAAATATTCATTCGAGGGGGAGCGAAAGTTTGATAATAACTAAAACCAGATTTCCCAGTATTTTGGGGATATTGCGTGACAAGCTGCTATCAGGCGAAAAACGACGTAAGCAAGGCTCGTTGTACAATAATCATATGTGGAAAGTGTGTTGATTTGCGGCTTCTGAATGCTTTGCATTAACTTACAAGGAAAAGTTTATAAGACCAAGTTTATCATACATTAATAAAGTGAGTTTGGAAGCGCAGATGTCTCATGAATAAGGATGAGGACAACGTAATGGAAGATTTAATTATTCGATTCTATCAGAATAACTTTGTAAATTTTTTAAAGAGAAGCGAATATTGTAAAAAAATTTGATGAATATTTGGTTAGGAGGCTTAAGGATCATGCATTTCGGGCTATATATCAGAAGAGGCAAGCAAGTTCAACCCGTGAAAACTTTACATCTCTTCATAGCAGGTTACAACCTTATAAGTTTCAATATGACATGCATGATGAGATAATAATTATAATAATAATAAAAAAAATTAAAGCGTCAAAAGTGGCAACAGAGGGTAAAAAATGATAAGGAGCAAAGACGGAACCCAGGAAGAAGCTACGAACATGGAAGACCTGTGCGTTATCAAAGAATTAAGCCGCTAGTCTTAAAAAAAAGGAAGTGATCAAATCTACCTATTTCGAAAAGAATGACAGAAAATTTCCAAAAGTCTGGAACCTGGAATAAAATTCTCTGGAATAAAATCCTTACGAATGACTGTTTAAGTACAGTCGACTACCTCTTGTCATGGCTCCAATGAAGGAACATTTTCATGGATGCTGTGGATTGTAATAAAGAAACGTTTAGAGTTGAGTACTGAAATTGAAGTCATTGATATGGCCAGTTGTGCTTCGTTAAAAACTCAACTTGGTACGTGTTCTAACAAACAAAAAGCACCTGACTATGACTCAATTATCGACACAAGCTTTTTCTAGGTTTCCAATAAGCTAAATCCAAATGAAAATGGGCATTAATAGTCTTGTAATCTGTTTTATGTAGCATATACAGCCAAGAATTGAATACTGCCTCTATGTAGGTAATACTGATCCTCAACACACTTTTCCATAAATTCGAAGACAACAAATTTATTCTTCTTCGTTTCTCGGTACACGTTGAATCCTTTTTCCTGTATAATTTTTTATAGAAAACATATTCTATTGGATTCGATTTCGGAATTATCCGTTGGGGTTGTCACTTATTGGGTCTATAACTTAATTCGTGCGGTTTTTTTCTTCAAAATTTGGACGTTTATTTAAGAAAAGCATGTACAATAGTATTATTCAAAGTATTGCCCATCTGAAGCTATGACCTTTTCCCATCTTTCTGGCGATTTGTGGATCCCATCCCAAAAGAACTGCGCCGGCTTGGCAGCCAAGAACGGATCAAGCCAATTTTTGATATCCTGCTCTGATGTGACCCGCATCCAGTGAGGGCTTCTGCATCGATCGGAACAAATGGTAGTCAGAAGGGGCAAGGTCTGCGCTATAAGGCGGGTGGGGTATAACTTCCCATCCACTGTTTTCCAAGTAGTTCTTAATCGGAAAAGCAACGTGGAGCCGAGCGTTGTCATGATGGAAAATTATTGCCTAGTGTCTGGTCGCATATTCCGGGCGTTTTTCGGCTACTGCTCTCTTCAAACGGATTAATTGTGTTTGGCAGCGTGCTCCATTGATGGTTTCACCCAGTTTTAGCTGCTCATAATACAGCACACCCTTCTGATCCCACCAAATACAGAGCATTACCTTCGCGCCATGGATATTCGGCTTTGCCGTTGATTTGGCTGCTTGGCCGGATTTCACATATGATTTTTTGCGCTTGAGGTTGTCGTAATGGATCCACTTTTCATCACCAGTAACTATCCGATGCAAAAATGACTTCCTTTTGTGGCGTTCCAGCAGCATTTCGGACACGCAAAACCGCCTTTCGGGTCTCTCGGCTTGAGTTTATGTGGAACCCAATTTCCTTGCTTTTGAATATATTCAGCTACTTTTAAACGTTTTGAAATGGCTGTTTGAGTATTACTCAAGGATTCTGCGAGCTTTTCTTATGTTTGGCAACAATCTTCATCGAGTAATGCCTCCAGTTCTTCATCTTCAAACTTTTTTGGCTGCCCAGGACGTTCATTGTCTTCCAAGGCAAAATCACCACTTTTAAATCGTGCAAACCACTTTTGGCAGGTTCGTTCAGCTAGAGCATGTTCACCATAAACTTCCACCAAAATACGATGACTTTCGGCAGCAGTTTTCTTCATATTAAAGTAATGAAGAAAAACTCCCCGAAAAAACACTTTTTCAGGAACAAAGTTCGACATATTTGAGTGAAAAAAAATTATTGTTGTTAACGTTTCAAATGAATGACATACACTGAAAAGACGTACAGTGACAGTAACTTTCCAACGCAGGTTCGGAATATTGGAACGATGTAATATTATACAAGTTACGCCGTCTCTTAGGAAACCGCACGAATTAAATTATAGACAAAATATCTGAGTCGTCAAACTTTTGTGAGACGATTAAGGTACTAGCAACCTGAAAATTTGGCAGAATGTTAGCACATTATAATTTTAAACCTTTTGTTGCATAGTCTTGGAAAATTCTTGTTTTAAAAGGTAATTTTGAAACACTACAAAAATATTTTTTGGATTTTGATCATTTCTAGAGGGTGTTTCAAATTGGGCTGCACAGGAAAAAGTACGCCCATAGCGGGCAGCCAATTTCGTAAAAGGCAACTTTAAAAGATAAATACAAAATACTGTTTCAGAGGATGGGGTTCCCGCAGACAATCCACAATTCTTTTGCCAAAAACCGACCTAAAAAAACCCAAAATAAAAAACACAAAACAAATAGAGTTCTGCAAAATTAGAGAAATGCTATTTCGCAACTTTTTTGTCACGTAAAATTGGTTTTATAGGGTCCTGTTGGGCATTCTGACAAGCAAAATAAGTCCATGTCATTGTAAGTCGGTTCAGCCCAATAACACATACAGATTGAAGTATGCACTCATTTTTAATTAATATTCAGGTGAAAAATTAAAAAAAAATCGAATACAATTGGTCACAAAACCCTTACGTTTGGTTCACCAGCAGTCATTGGACAGTATAGAAGGATTTGCTTAGTGATTTCAGTGAAACTCGTAACATTTTTTTGGCCGTTCCCTTTTCTTGCTTCAGTATATGATTAGAACCATCTTTCTACCGACTCATTTTCACCAATTAAAGCTGACATACATGAGTCACGTCTGCATATAAATATGAATGAGATTTGATGAAAGAAGGAGAACGTCTGTCAGGAAAATGTAACAGCTCCTAGAACCAACGGTGAGCTCAAAATGTACCCAATTGAAATTCGCGAAGATTACAAAATTTTCCAGTGGTTCTTTTTCAGAATTAAGGAGCTGGCTTTGAACAGAAAATGGAATCGAAAAATGCAAAATCAACTTAAATCGATTTAATGAAGAAATTTGAGGATACTAGTCCTCTTATGACAATGTTTCGTCGTCCTCTCTTTTAACACAATTTATTGTTTATTTCGAAAAAACGAATTCCCAGAGTTCTTCCTGTGGTGGTGGGCGATACAACTGTTGAGTCCAAGAACGCACTCAAATACCTTGGTCTGATAATCGACTGCAACATGAGGTTCTTGCAGCAGATCACGGAGGCCGCGAGCAAAGCTTCAGCGAGGGTGTCGGCTCTAAGTCGACTAATGGCCAATGTTAGGGGTCCGGCTCCAAGCAGAAGACGCCTGTTGATGAACACCACGGAGTCTATACTCCTGTACGGATGTGAGGTGTGGGCTGACGCGCTTGACAAGCGCACGTACCGGAAGCACTTGGTCCAGGTACAAAGGAGAGGAGCATTACGAGTCGCTTGTGCGTACCGTACGGTCTCGGAGCCGGCAGTGATGGTCATTGCGGGCTCAATTCCCATCGTTCTCCTGGCGAAGGAGCGCAGCAGGATCTACCTTCGGAGGGCGGAGCAAGGAAGGGAAACTATTGCGCGCGAAGAGAGGCAAAGAACCCTGGATATGTGGCAGAGCACCTGGGAAAGTGAGACAAGGGGAAGGTGGACGGCACGTCTCATCGGAGACGTGAGAAAGTGGTTCAACCGGTGTAGAGGTGAGACAGATTACTTCCTCACCCAATTCCTCAGCGGCCACGGATACTTTCGATCATACCTCCATAAGATGGGAAAAGCACGATCTCCTGAGTGCTTGTTCTGTCCAGGATGTGAGGACGACGCGTTCCACACCTTTTTTATATGTGGGAGGTGGGCTGGCGAACGAGGGTTGCTCTTCGAGAGAGTCGGAGAGCTCTCGCCAGAGGCTGTGCTGGATGTGATGCTAGCCTCAATTGACAAATGGAACTGTGTGGCACATTACGTGCGGGTGGTCCTTCTCACGAAGAAGGAAATCTTAGTCCGGAGGCAGGCACGGGGAGAAGAAGGGCTGCGTTCGCAGTAATCCTATCCTGCCTCCAGCTGAGAAGCAGGAAGGACAAACAAAAAAATAACAGGAAAAAAGAAAAAAAAAAAAAAAAATTACAAAAATAAAATGTAAATAACAGGAAAAAAGAAAAAACAAAAAAAAAACAAAAAAAAATAAATAAAATGAAACAAAAAACTGTCCTCCCAGTCCCCTCAGCTGCGATCCGAAGGCGCCATCAGGCGATGGAAGGGGGGGCCTAACCCGAAGTAATGTGACAAACAGTTCCAGGCTAGGTTCCCTGACAGGGGCGGTGTTTAGAGGGTATTCTGGTAGACAGGTCGGTACTGCTGCCAGCGAGTCCCTCACTGCGGATGTAAATGTCCATCGCCCGCCAAAAAAAAAAAAAAAAAAAATTGTTTATTTATTAATTCTTATTTAGAAAGTTTGAATACACTTGTTTTCTCCTTTATGACAATGTTTCGACGTCAAAAGAACTTGACAGTGATGATATGCATGACATTGAGTGCCCTATTTTGTTTTCCATATATGAACAAGGAAAATTTGAGATTTAATCTGAAGTTGTATCTGAATCTTTGGTAAAGTGTTCCATTTGGAACTCTAATTCAAAAAAAAAAAAGCTAGTTACAATTTGCACAGATAGAAATTGTACCCAATTTGGGATTCAAAGAAGACAATTTTGATGAAATTGCAAGTTTCATCTTCATCGGGTCAGTAATCTTTGAGCTATCGTCGACCCCACATCTCAAACTGGGAGTAAGTGTGAATTATAGAAGAATTCGAGGAGTTCGTCGTTATTGAGTTCCTGATCAAGCAAAGAAAGTTAGTAGAACCTAAAATGGAAGAGATGGCGTCCATTTGCGCAGAATCTCGTCCGAGTAAGCCCATGGTCTGCAAGTGTCACTGTTCAATCAATCAAGGCAGGAACGTACTTGAAAAAACCCACGTTCCCCCGCGGTTTTTTTACCTCAGTAGTGAAGACAACGATGGACTGTTGAATCGAATTTTTACTGAAGACGAAATTTTGGTTCATCATGTTGAACCTGAGTCCAACGTCCTATGCGACTACATAGAATCCTTTGCAATAGCATAGAAAGGGGTCAGCACCACCCAAGAAGCTTAAGGTATCACAGTTGGCTGGTAAAACTATAGCGGCAGTCTTTTGAGACTCAGAAGGGAAACGACAGACAACCCAAAGATAAAGGTGTCTTCTTAAGTGGAAAATACTACGCGTCAATGATGGAGACGTTGACAGAATGTATCACAGAAAAAATTGACCGAGGGTCGCCTTATTCTACACGACAACACACCTGTTCTTATGTGCCATGATGCGTTGGCTGCCCTGCATAAGGTGGGCTCCAATTTTTTGAATATCCCGCTCTACTGTCTTGACCTAGCTTGAAATGGTTGTTGCCTTTTTCCAAAATCTTAAGATTATAAAGCGAGGAAGAAGTAAAGGACACAGTTTACGCTTCTGTTTCGGACAAAAATAAAACTTTTTTTACAAAGGTGTCCATAGACTAATTAAATGGTCAGAAAAATGTATTCTGGGAACAAGTGAATACATAGAAAAAAAAATATAATTCTGTATTTTTATTCTTACTTCTTACCCTCTGTCCCGTTAACTTAAAAATGTCTCCTCGTAATTACACACATCCAAGCAAAGAAAACAATCCACAATAGCACACTCAAGCTTTTTCTTATTCTTATATTCGATTTGAATTGTCTTTTCTTATTTTTCTACAGGATTTGAACTATCTTTATTAGCATTTCCTCGAAATATGCTGTTATGAGTTGTATTCAATGCAGACATCCCAGATTCGCATCGAACCGTGATGTCCGCGTACAGATGAGGATTATCCGTTTCTATTATCTATCTCTCTGAGCAGGGAAAATCAGTGCAGGTTCAAACAAGGACTATAGAGCGTGTGGATGTATAAACTTACTTAAGTTTAATATTAAGGTATATAATATAAATATTTTCAGATATTCAAAACGTTATGTTAAATGACTTGTACAGCAGCCGACATAAATACAATTTAAAAATAATATCAACTAGGCCATCATACTTAAAAAAAGAGAATTGTCAGCTGGGAATTTCCAATTTATAGACAAACCGGTTGTGAATTTAAATCGGTAACAGCAAAAACAAAAATCACAAAAATATGGACACTTGTTGGTTAAAAATTTTGGTTTCGCACTGAAACTTCAAACTATCCTTTAAAATTGTGACTCCAGGTTATCCAAAACCAAACAAGTTCTATGTTATACCAAGCAAGTTCGGGCTTTAAAATTTAAATCCGGAAGGATGAGATTAAGCCAGAAACTTTTGTGAATGACAGGCCTAGAAGGCCAAATTTTTTTCTAGTCTAAGTCGCCTTTTCATAAAATTTTTGAAACCCATACGGTGGTGCCGTTCTCATCCTTGAAATTTCATTGTAGCAGTTTCAGCGCAAGACTGGATAGTAATGATCGCGGATCTGCCACGTAATTGAAGTATACCATTGCGCTTCATACAGAGAAAACTCATTTGAAGTCGACATCTTGATGGGAAACCTCTTCGAATATCGAAACAAAATTCAATTTCATAATTTCGCAGTGTGCTTTCCACTTTGCCTTTGTATCTCTCCAATATTTTGTGTCCAGAAACTAAAGTCATCTAAGCCTTGATATATGCCACTGGACACCCTCTAGATTATGTCTCCATTTGTTCACTGTGCCCTTTCTTCCGTTCGATGCATTCATAGATTTCTGAGTTTTGAAAACGCATAATGTAAACAAGGACCTCTGAGAAACTTGACCCAAAACTGACTCAGCTCATATAGCTGACAATCCCAATGTCCACCATTTCATTCTTCGGGTCAATCATCTTTCCGCAATGTTTGCGGTCTACTTTGATTCCTTGTTCTACCTCACAGCATCACCCGGCCCAGTGCAATAACTTGATCCTTCAGTGCAATATCGGACATCCTTTCACCTGCACTGGAACCATTTTCAATTTGTAATTAAAAAGCTATCATCGACACCACTAGCCAACTCTTATCCACCAAATATTTATTCGAGCGTTGCAACCAGCATTTCGCAAAATTATCTTCTCAATTTTATCATTAATTTGCAGAAGATTTCCCACTCGATCTGCGAATCATCTCCTCGGAGCTCTTCATCACTTAAATATTGGATGAATAGGCAATACCATGCAATTAGCAACGGAACATTCATTGAATTTTCCTACCAAGTTAATTAGGAAACCAACACTTGAACTCTTCTATTTTCGCACAAAAGGCCGCCTGGTACGGAAAAAACACGCAGATATCTATTTGCCGTGAGTCCTGTGGCGGAGGACTGTGTTAAAAGCATAATGAAAGTACTGAGAAAACCGAACGGAAAATGCACTTGAAAAATTACAGAGCGGAAAATACGGAAAAGACGGTTTAATTAATATCATAATTATGAAAGTTCCGGTATTGCGCAAACTTTCGTCGGTATATATCCTTGAACGGAATATTGTTTGCTTGCTTACTATGTAGACACACAAACATACAACTTTCCGGACATGCCAAAAGTGTTTTGTGTAAGGACACAACATGATGAAGATGAAGAATTGTTTGATAGAGAAAGGAAAAAGGCTGGCGGAATGAGATACGAAGATAAGACGAATGATAGTGTCTAACGTTTGGAAACATGAATTTAAGTAGATAATAAGCTTGTTCATTAATTCACTGATAAGTCCATTCATTTTGTGCTGATGGATCGGTGAGAAGGGGATGAACGATTGACAGGCGGCAAGTAAAACGTTTGGGGAGAATTATGGAGAAAAGTTTTCGAGATTGATCCATTTTATTGGTATGGTAATCAGCAGTTGATAAAAACTTGATTGCATAGGGATAAATTTGCTGAGAGTTGCTCGCAACAGAAAATAAATTGTAGGAAGGAGTTAACTTTGGCATGCGAGTAATTAGAAAGTTTGTGCTTATGTTTTTGTTACTGTCAACAATAAAAAGAAATTTTGATTAGCATTTGCCTTCCATTAGCAAATTAACTTTGCTCGCACTTCCTGATGTCCGGAGTGCAAACCTTCATAGGATCTTTGAAAGAGCTCATTTTTTTTTTGGGTTTCTCTCAATCGGAACAATGCATCTCAGGTTTTTGTTATTTCGCCTTTAGTTGATACTTCTCGCGATTCGCTTTAAGGTGTTTGGGAGCAAATAACTCTTTACATAAGTCCGATACACATTTGTCAAAAAGTTAAAAAATTTGAAAAAATTCTAACACATGCGAGTAAATAGCAGGAAAATCAAATGTTATGTCAATTCAGTGTTCCTGAAAAATGAAATTGTATCTAATCTAAATTTTTCACACGAAATCAATTGTTCCTCCTTACTCATAACCTTAAACAGTGATGTGGCCTTGGCCCTTCAGATTTTGCTTACTGAGTTGATTGAAGATCCCCCCCTCAATCTTACCATTCCAACAGTAAAATCTTGCTGTACCACTTTTTGCCAGGAACCCACACGTGTTTCTGCGTTGTGTTGTTCCGGTCTATTTAATTTTAATAGCAAAAAAAAGCTGTCAAACTGACATGTGTCTTTTGACATATCAGTTTAGAGGGAAACGAAAGAGAGAATTATCTAGCAAAAGCCAGTGCCGACGAAAAATACAACTAGAATAAACACGAAGTTCCAGTAGCAACAGTAAAAAGGAAACGAAATGAGAGCCTCTAGAAAGCGATAGATACGACTTTTAATAAGAGGATATACGATTATGGGATAACCTAAATGCCTTAGTTCTTTGGTTCTAACAAAGCGAGACAGAACAACTTATTGGGAACAAAACAGTAAAGACAAGAGAGTACTTACAGGCCACAGTCTCTTAGAGTAACACACCAAATGAGTTGGAGTCCAATCGGATAACACCTGTCAAGTTTGTGACAAGAAAGAAGAACTAGAGAACACTAGGCAACTGCAAAGACAAGGGACCTTCTTGGTGTCTTCATAATGACAATAGGACCATCTTTAAACAAGGGTGTCAAGACTGGGAGCTTAGGGCTGATCCTGATCTCAACTTCATTCGAACAGTGAATCCATAATCCATAATGGTAATAACATACAAAGGGAAAAACACATCGAAAATGGAGCACCACTGGGTAACAGAGGAACGGAGAACGGCAAAATTATGTTCCAAAAACAACCAAATATTTATGTTGCTGCCGCTCTAAAATGTGAAGTTTAGTCATGAAAAATTTAGAATCGCGGCTGCATCGCAATTTGGCTGAAACATATTTTGTGAGAAATGTATCTAAATAACCAAGACCTTTATTCACTGAGCTATCAAGGAATACTTAATAAGGGCTTAACCAGGCATAACCAGAGGACTATTAGCTCTAACTCACTTATAGAAATCGTACACGGAACATTTGACCGATTTTTCGGCACCCATCATTCAAATTATTCTTCGGAATTATTATTCGGAAACATTTATTCTTTAGCTTTAAAGCAATTGTTCCCACAGTTTCAACCACGAGATGATTCAATTCCACCCTCTCTGGAAAATCTTTATCAAATGGCTTTCGGAACAAACAAATTTAACGAATCCAACTACATCTAATAGATGTTCTTCGACTGTTGATTCTCAACTTACTTCTTAGCGTATATAATCGAACCTTGTTTTAATAAGACTAACCATATACTTCTATATAAAATTCTTTTCTTTAGTAAAGCACTATCTTTTGATTTCAATATTATTACACACTTTTTACTTTGGACTAGCCTTTTTATTGTCATTACCAAGTGTCAACAGAGATTTTCGAGGCTTGGTTTTGTAAAATACCTCGCCTTTAAATCGCTCGACCATGACCTCCTCTTTTGGCAGTCGATACACGCTCGGGCTGTCATCGTTCGAAGGATCTACGAAGTGATTTCAATGCCTATATACCATCCACGCATTCCAGTCCTCCCGTCAAACGACTTTTTTAATGTCCATCACGTCACCCATATGCTGTTCACTGAGGTCATAGATCGGTTCACTATGGACTCTGGAGGCTTTTTGTTTGGATGAATTTTGGCATGTTGAGGGTTCTGTATACTTTTTGTTTGGATCCTTTGATCTTTTCTGGTTGATTAAATATTTGAGAGGTGTCTATGCTGGTCTCTCAACATTCTCAACAGTTGCTGATTAACAGTGCTGATTAAAATTGAAGATCACTCATGGAAATATGCAACCGACTTAAAATTGAGCTCTCGACACACCTCTTTCCCACTGTAAAGAATCTTGCAGGGATACTCTCGATAGCCAGCTCTTTTTAACATGTACGCCTCGGAGAACAAGCGTTGAGGGATTCCATTGTCAACGGTGTTTTTAGTTCTGGGAAATGCTTCTCCAAACTTAAAACCTACAGCTTTGCGATTGAGTACAGCCTTTATTATCCTCGTGATCTACGCTGGGGCTCTTAGGGCGAGAGCCCCAGGCTAAAGAAGGAGGGAGATCGTAAATCTTCTGCGCGTCGGATCCCAAACAAAGTCGGACAGGACATCCCTTGCCGTTAAAATAATTATACGTACGCTAAAATTTATGATGGTTAAACTCCGAAACAGTCCAGCGGTAGAAATGTACAGGACAAATTTGATAAAACGGTAACGATCATTCAAATCAACAGTGGACTGAGCTAGTAGCTCCTTGTACCTATGATCCCTTGGCATAGCTTCCAATGGAAGAGAAAGACTCGAGCATCCTAGCCGTAACACATCAAAACTACAGGCAGTCCCAGAAATAGGATATACTGGAGATCATCGACATGAGATCGCAGACAATGTTCACAAAAGAGAAAATCCTTTAAATAATCAAACAGATGCCAGTGCTGGAAGACCTGGAACAAAGTTTTTTCAGAAAAGACTGGAGATTGGTCTACTAGCGTTGCCTAATTTGTAACAAGGTACCAATTTGCATGGATGATATTCAAGTTTAATGCAGATAAATATGGACCGTAGCTGTAGACGTTATAAAGCAACGTCATTCTTAATTTTTTGGTAGATGCCGGTACTTATCAATTCCTGGTGTCAGGAACTTATTTTCAAATAAGTTCAAATAGATTGTGAAACGGAACTTTATTTCTCTGACTTAAGCGTGTTACAACACCAACAATGAGTGGAGTCAGTTTTAACCTGTGGTTCACTGTTGAAAAAACGTAGATCCGCGTTTGTTTATATCTGCAAGAGATGGTAGTGTTGTTTAAAGATAGTCCAACTTGAATCCTCTATGAGTTGAGCAACCACATAGTTACAGGCAAGAACCAGCTATGCCGAAACGTTGTCCGCGAGTATATGTTTTCCTCCTTAAACGGTCTTCGCTGGTGCTTTTTATCCCGTTTCTGTGTCAAATACTTCTAACTGCAGAAAGTCCGAGAAACTAGTTCACGAGTGTCAAATTCAATGCCATGAACTGGTTCAGAAACTCTAGTCCTTCCTAGGAATAACGACTTGCGCTTTTCCCATAAGGGTCATACCTAACCATCTGATGCATCCAATGGATGGTTCAGATGGAACTCGTTCAATGGATAGAGGCATATTATTAGCTAAACTTGGTACCAGAATAAACTTCCAGGATTAAGAGTTGTCTAAACTGACACGTTCGGACTTTTAAAGAAATGTTGAAAGATTTTGGCTACTTTAATTCAAAATAAGACCCCATTTCTAGTACTGAACGTTTTTTACTGAACGCCTGCTACTGCGGAAACGCTAACTCATGACGGGTTAAATAAACTCAAAATTTCAGCCCAACATGAGGTCGTAGACACCTTTGAACTGCAATAGATCTGTTTTTATGCAACATTGAATAAGGTAATTCGTTCAGAAGGGCATAGGGAATTGAAATAATCAATTGATAGCAAATCATTCAAAGAATATTCTCATTAGAACAAGGTTATTCGAAATTAGACTGACAAATGTTGACAGCCCCACTGAACACTGAATAAATGACAACGTTACATGAGTTTTCTACAACTGTCTTGAAAAACCAATCGATTCCTTGCCCTGAGTAATATTCAGATATTCCTTGGTGACCTCAAAACCAACCAGAGATACGATATGTTTCACGAAAAAATGAGTCTGGATTATAGACTCTAGGAAACAGATTTTTGAGATATTTAAGGAAGGATTAGACAGGCAAAATACACATAAAATACAGAATAAAGAACTATTTTTCTTTAGAGCCGTCAGAATGATGACGACTTTCTTTTATTATCACGGATCAAAGGTATTCGCTATAAAATTTGGTATTTTCATTTGGAACATGTTTAAAGACTCTTCATATGGTGAAGGAAAACATATTTTGACCTCCTAATTATAATCAAAAACATAATTAGCTTGTTCATCAATCTAAGACGCAGCCTCAACAGTTGTTCTGGAGTAATATTCGTCAGGCCTTCCGATTATCATTCTCCACATGCTGCTACATATGAAACACATATATAAGCATACAGAGAATTGTTACAGGAATACGATGGACAAACGTTATTATTGATTCCACTGTAAGGATATGGATGAATGCTGACTAGGCAATCTCGATTGGCCGTCATAAATCTCATCGGCAAAGACTCATTTGGTAAGTTGCAACAGGAGATGATGTTGGGCAAATCATTAATCAAAGAATGAGGTACAATCAATCAATATTTAAAACGTTCGAATAGTATTGGTGGAAAGGGGAACACCACACACAGTGTCAAACAATCCACACCACCCTACCTGAACGGGTAGCTTCCAATAAATTGAATGCAGCTTGAAGATGGTGTTCCAGCCGTTAGACGAAACAGAATAGTTTGTGGTGGCATAAACAAACACTGGGGGTGAAAGTGGAATGTTCCAAGGATATTGTGGCCGAAGTGGGTTTACAGTGAGCTGACAATACAACAAGCTGTCTGTCATTAAGTGGCTCTTTCATATGACGGCTGTGAAATACGTAATAATGTTTAGCTATTAAATTATTGAAATTAGCAGGGGTTCGTGGCATGTTTGGATTGTTATTGTTTCCATCGTAAGGAAGACATCACAATGTAATGGGCATGACATAAATATATCTTAGATATTGGCAGTTACAACATAACGGTAAACTGGTTGCCTTATAAGGCCATCATTAATATCTGAACTAAAGATTTGATCTGGGGAGAAAGTTCAGTAAGCGAATTCCGGCCAGGCTGTTGCCGCTGGCCAAGTCCAATTGTATCCCCATCCCCATCTAACATCAGAACGAGGGCACATTCTTTCAATGAAATGGGAATGTATTCATGTAACGTTGTCTTGAAATCAGGGCACAAGTCAAGAAGTGCATAAATTGTATTTAATATGGACTTCCCCCCGCGCTAGGTTAGGGCTTCCCACGTTCTCCTAGCCTGGGTGCCATGACGGTTTGTAATGTTTTAATCTAGTCCACAAAGGATAATTGCAGATACACGAGAAACGAGACAACAACGTCGTCGGCAAGTTATGCAGGCACACTTATCACAACATACAAACTTAACTTGCAGTGCATAATCTCATTAGAAATGCAAACTTTCTCTGCAATCGCCAGGAGTTTTGTTGCTGCATTGTTATTGCATAAAGTATGGACATTTCTGTGCATTTTGTTCACTTCTGCATCCAGTATGATTTCGTTATTCACGCTCAAGCAAGCATGACTAAGTAAGCGTACTACGGGGTCGCCGAAGAGCCCAAGGAACTCAAAGATCAGTTTCAATGCGAGTTGCCCATGCCCCCCAGGACGACGAATTTGCAGAAGTTGTAAAGTTACGAACCAAGTATTCTCTAATAAGCAGTAACATAATCTACATGAACAGTTTATCGGTAAGTTTTGATAAAGCATAGCATATCGCATAAAGTCCATAATTCACGAATCAGGAGCGCTACCAGGAAGTGTATGAAACTTAGTCATAGTCGACTGAGGAAGCAATTACTGCTTTCTCAGCTGCTAATATTTTATCGAATGTTGTACCAAGTTGGCGGAATGATTCGGATAACGCGGAAATTGCACTGCACAACGCGAAACTTTCCTCTTGATTCGAATGATTCTCAGTTGAGGAACTAAGGAAGAACTGCACTGCCAATCCAGAGGGAATAAGGAACATCACACTGTTCTATCAGATACATACATATGTTTGGTTGTGACGCCCGATCCTAGATCATGGAGATAAATGAATAAATAAACGATTATTACAAGGTTTTCCATGCGAATGAACCTTTCGCAAACATACAATCAATCCATACTCTCCCGGACACCATGTCGCACCTCCGCAACTTTCCCAACTTTTTAATTGTTATTGGCTTTTCAGTTGAGCCTTAAATGTCGCTATGTCAACCGCATCCATTTTCATAAGCACACCAAAAAGCAGCGAATTTCACACGGCCAGCACATGTCCTGGCATATGACCCGCTTTCATGCACATGCACGGTAAACATTCGTGCATATGAGAAACACAGCTGTCCTGCCTTTTGGGGGAAAATCAAATTGAAAATAAATAAAGTTCGTTAGCCATGGGAAATCCGGGAAATTAATTTGCATGCGGTTAAGTACCAATTAACGAATCACATGTCAACAAGCGCGTACGTACGTCGCATATGCGACATTTTATCAAGAGTATAGTAACCCTTGTATCAGGAACCCGAGAGAAGCTCTGAATTGCGAATTGTGCATTCGATCCTTGCTATTCATAAAAGGGTTTTAGCGAATATGTTCTGCATCGTTCACTTGAATCAACATCGACTTTATAACGAATGACTAATGGGCAGAGTGTAGATGATTTTCTATTTCTAATTCTGTAAGAGCGTTCGCAGGATGCATGTGTGGAGACTTGGCCCAATGAAAAATTGGAAAAAAATTGGAATTGGGACATGCTTGGAACTGCGAAGTTTTCCAGTCTTAATATTTTCCCATGCTCTAATCATACTTTGAAGACATTATTCTCTCAGGAGTAAGTCTTAAAGCCACCTCGGAGCCTCTTAGTGTCATAATTTTGAAATTCTCATATCGCGAATGCACAATTTTCCGAAACTCAACGGTGACTGCGATACCTGTCTTCATATGAATATTTGCCTTCTACCAATTTCAAGCAGTCTAATTTATTCATCATTCCAATGCTATTAGTTATGCAAGTTTTGAGAGTAGGCTTCAGGTAGGCTGTCAGGACTTTACCCATTTTCTAGTTTCAATATCCAACTTCGAGAGTCCTTTGTACGCTTCTTAGGTAGAAAAAACATATCGGTTTCTATTTCCTTTTTGTTACTATGTTGAACAAGCGTTGACATTAAGGCGAGGACTCCTATATTATCATAGACACTACAATAATCTCCGAGGAGCCAGCAAGCTGATTCATCTGAAGCTTGGAGGTTTCTCAGCTACTCGTGATACCTGAACTCACCTCCAGTGTTGAAATTTGAGTGACTTATCGCTCGGTCGTTTCTAGCAGGCTTTCCCGCTTTGTTTTGAATAAAGAACTTAGTTGTAGTATTTGACTAAGCATTGCGACCACGGAATTGCCATCTCCCGTGGTGTTCTCTGGAATCCTAAATCAAACCCAGAAATAGTCCTTTAATGCCTTTATTGACCAGATCAGTCCAACCGGTCCGATCTCTTTTCAAAAGGTTTACAACTGTCATTCCAAGGACCCGTGGAGTAAACATAACCGTGGAGCCTCTTATTTTCTTTCTGGGAAACTGGTCAAACTAAAAATGAGTTAAGGCATTTGAAGCCGTGACCTGTTAGCGCACTATGCCAACATTTGTAATTTTCGACATTTGTTTTTGGAAGACATGGAGTTTCATATACTCATGGAACAAATATCGAAATTTTATGTTAACAATTAACCAGATACTAAATCTACTCCTTATCAGCTGTAGTATTTGAGCTGTCTTCCCTGTCTTGCCTGTCTTCCCTACGGATTTCCGATGCATTTTAAGACACTGTTACGACGTAGTGTTGTTCGCGTTGTTCCGCACTGAAGTTATCTAAACATCCGTTGTCCTGTAGCTAAAGCCAAAGCAAGTAGCTATGGATGTGGACTTGGAAGTCCAAGTGGGTCCTTTCCAGTTATGCTCGCACTGTTTAATTCCTATAAATCGAGGTTTTATCCACCTTTGGATCCAAATACGGGGGCGACCCTCAAAATCTTGACCAATGAATGCATCTGCATGGATAATGATGAAAAAGGACATTTATATCTGGTCGCATGGTTGTGAACCATGCCAGTCTTTTAAAGTTTCTAATATCTATCAGCATCAAAGATATACTTATCGAATCTCCTAACGCCTGACGAATATTTCCAGCAGGGCTTCTTCGACATTATCTCGCTGCTTCATTTGAAAAAATATAAAATGTAATTTGAAATAAGGTTCCTTGATTATTTATTTGCTGAAAAAGACTTTCAGACCTTTTTAGACTTTCCGGACTGAATAGACTTTGCGGCCTTTTTGAACAATTGTGTGCCACATTTGATGGAACTAAGCACTGTCACGGTAGACAGTGGTACCGAGTTTTAAGACTCGCTATTAAAAGCACTAATCGTGTTAAGTTGTTCTGAAAGGATCAGAACGTTGCCTTATGATCTAGCGTTGTCAGATCCCAATTGGCACAGTTGAGCGTCAGTGACGCACTCTTAAGTATACGATCATGGGCCAGGATAAGAGCATGTTTTCGTGGTGCAAACTGTGCAATGTGTTTGATGGAATGTCAAAGAATATCTGACAACTTCATGCAGAAAAATTCTGTGCATACTTACGATTTCATTCAACGTTGAGCTATTGGTACCCAGTCAAGTAAGGGTTTAGCCTTACTCATCAGTCACAGCAACATAATGACTCCACTTCGTCGCATCCTTCGATTGACGTTCGTTAACAAAAACCTTAGGTTCTTCCTGTGGTATTCTTCCTTTGGCAGTCGTTTTTCAACGGAAGTAGCGTTATAAGACAAGAGTTTTGACTTGAAAGTTAAGGTTTAAAATCTTTGCCTTGAATTTGAATTACTTTAGGGCAGGTGAACAAGATTCGGATGAATTTATACTTATTTGTGTTTTTTATGCTGCCATCAGCAACAAAATACCAAAATTCGTTTCCTTCCCTTCATCAACTTCGTTGTCAATTTCACTGTTCTCAAAATTTGAAACCACTCAACACCAATTTTCCAACATAAAGCAACCTGAACATATGATTAATTAATGGTTTGTTCGAAAAAATCAATTCCTTTTGCAATAAATTGCATATCAGCTATAGATTGTTGGACATTGAATCCAAAGATTCTGCAAGTAAGGCTCACTAAGCTCAAAATTAGATCAAAATCGAATAATCGAGAAAAAGAATATCGGTAGCACTTAAAGATCATTCTACTGCCACATCCCCAAATCTAAGATATGGCGTTTGACATTTGACAATTTGACATTTGTCAAGGAGGGAGAGGGGGGGAGGGGTGGTTTTGAAGGATTAATCTTGGGTGAAACTATGAGAACTTATTTATATTCAATTACCGAGCCGAAATACTCATTATAAATTTTTGAAAAATTGTTTCAAATGTTATCTATGACTTACAAAACAAACTTTTCACAACTACCTTAGTATTGAATAAAATAGATATAATTCAAAATAAGAGCGTTTACGTACGAACGTAATCAAGGCCTACAAACGTAATAAAGGAGATGCAATTGTATGTTGGTTGAGAAAATCCGGATTAAGGCAAACAGGACGATGTTTTCTGACCGTTTTGTCAAAGTGCAACCACATTTTGAACAAATGTTTAACTTTAACTCCTTTGGACAACATCATCATTGGACTCCCCAGTCATTATTTATTAGCTCTCAGCCCTTATTTTTCGCTTTTTTGTGATTTGCGATTTATTTCCGTTCCCCATAGAAATTTTTTTTACACAATTTGAAAGATTTTTATATTACTAACGAAATTCCAACGAGAAATCCCCCGTAAAAAAGGAGAAATGAGCCGTACCAGGGATAGCTCCTTTTAGACAGGTAAAGTCTGCAAGGATGCGTCATTGTAAATGAAGGGGAACCATTTGTAAATGAAAACAAAAGAAAGTTCCACACAATAAAGTTTAGTCAGACTCTCTTTATAATCGTTTGCTTCCTTGATTCAACACGTCTCCAAATACAGCAAATTCTTTGGTAATTTCCACTTTAGTTTGTAGGATTTCGTCCATAATTCGTCAAGAATCTACCAAAGAAGGAGACAGCCATTATAACACTACAATGCGATTCTTCTTATTATACAATTTTCTTTGAAAATGCATCCAAACAAGCAGGACAATGAACAGTTCTACTAACCCTAAGGGGGGAATTTCTTTCGGCACTGTGGTGTCCAGTATTCAATTCTTGCATATGAAACAGGACGAAGTACGGTTTGAATATTCCACCACGAAATAGATGAGACCGAAATATTTTGGCATCCTAAGCGTGACATGTTAAACATTCCATTCTAGTGTCAACTACAATTTAGAAGCTCTTCG
This sequence comes from Stratiomys singularior, assembly GCA_954870665.1. Lineage (NCBI taxonomy): Eukaryota > Metazoa > Arthropoda > Insecta > Diptera > Stratiomyidae > Stratiomys > Stratiomys singularior. Next base: position 9,673,429 of record OX940877.1, read on the forward strand.
AATCTCCTGACGTCGTTTGCAACAAATATGTGAGCCTGTAAATTTAAAGGAGAGCCACACGAGTTTGTTCATAACTATGTGCATAGTAAAGTTGCATCCCAGAATTACTTGTAAGCTAGTTGCAAGTAAGTAAAGCGTTTGTATTTCATTTGAAAGCTGTGTACGTGCATGATGCGACGTATCCTTGTGCCAGGATAAGTCGCGGCTCGGAACAGAGAGTTAAATAATCATTGAAAGCCTTCCACCAGGTACCATTTTTTTCCATCTTATCGCGGTTATGAGTCCTTTAATATGGGTCCGAATAAGGTTTCTCCTGGTAAGAGGTACAACATCAAATCATATCCTGCAACACTCAAATAAAACTTACAACCCATTATGATTTTGTAAACATTTTATTTGCTGACTCTTCGACAAACTCTTATTGTAATATCCAAAACTTGCAAACTCATCAAAAACTTGTAATTTTCTCATATCCGATCATCTCGAAATCGAGTGTATCCTTTGTATTATTATTGTTTCGCTAAGAAACACAAAATCTGTGAACATAGTAATGAACAAACATTGAATTATCGATAGGAAAGCGTATCCTGCTGCGTAGTTACTCATCCGCACCGGCAGTTAAGGTAGTATCTCACAAGGACGATGCCATATTCCTTTTTTGCTTTATGTTCATTATCTAGCTCAGTAAGTTGGTGGCAATGGGTAATGTTCATCAAGACAGATGAAAACTTTTCGGTAAATTCACTGGCCAGGATCATCAGCAAACCCCTCAAGGCTTGATATTTTCAAACTTTTTTCGTCCCAGCCTATCTATGTCGGGTCGAAAATTCTTGCTATCGCGTTCCCGAAATCCTTTCCCATGCTTATCTTTCCCTCTTGCTCTCTCTCCCTCTCTCTCTTTGTCTCTGCAGCTCTCTCTCTCATCCCTACCTCATTGCCACTCTTGACGATTCGAGAAAGTGGCCTGTTTCTAATCAGCACATCATTTGCGTCACCGACATCCTAGCAAAATAAAAAGAAAAAAAAGATTGCGTTCGAATGAAAGTAAGATAGTTTATGAATGTGAGTGAGGAACGGAAAAAAAAGAACTCCAACAAAAGTACGTGGCAATGGATATTTATCCCGTACCGATGAGTCTGACGTTTCGGATTATGAGGAGGGGATGAAACGATAAGAAAACGGCTAGAATTATCCATGATATCCTATATCAAAACCCTATTAGAAAAACTTCTATCACGATATAACTTTCTTAGATACGAAAAACTTTTCTGACAGGTTTTCGAGTGTTTCTGATGAGAGAAGTTGCGTTTCGAGCGACAGAAAAAGGCTTTTGGGAGAAGCAAGGAACGATATTGAGTATAGTTTGTTCGAATGCTCGTTTATTCCGTCAGACGTAGGAAAAACTTATCCAAAATTGAGTTTGATAAGCAGTCTAACGATTCTATGATTAACCCTTGTGTTAGTGAGTTGAATAGATTTTGGATGTCGAAGGACAATTAGAAATAGAAGCATTTAGATATATTTAAAGATTTAATTGCTGGCTGGGAGGCTAGCAGGAAGGAAAAATTACGTGAATTTAGACTGCAAGATGGAGATTTTACATTGTCTCCATATTCGTCAAGGGTAGGTCAGGATACTTTTTTTGCATAGCAATGTTGGATATAGAATTAACCATATGAATCCGAAATTTATCATTGTCATATATTAAGTACTATTGCGTGGATTCCCATTTCGAATACGCTGAAACTACGGTGTAACAGCATGCAGCGCGAACACTCTTGGACAGCTTTTCTCAGACAGAGATAAAAAACACAAGAAGATTTATATTTCTGTTGCGTTTCGTTCGCAGGAGTGCACATGTCTTCTGCAAAAATGACAGCAAATCTACAAATCTAAGTATTTTTTTTTATCTTTCGGGCGAATATCGTTAAGTCGGGAGTTTTTGTTAGTTTGAATTGTTAGCGCTGTACGTACTTAAAAATGGCTCACATCTTCTCGTAGAAGGAGTGTCAAAAGAAACCTGGAATCTTTGGCATGTCTTTTCCCATCGCGGGCGAAAATATATTACTATTATATTAGTAAGTATTCCATGTACACGCCTTTGTACATGGGATCCCAAAATAAACCACAAAAGATTGGGTAGCCAAACCATTTTTCTTGGGGAAAAATCCATAGAAATTTTCCCGCAGCTTCCCCTTCACATTGATATGGATAAGACAAGGTCAACACCACCTTGTTATTGAAAACCTAGATTCAGCCATCAAGTCAGTGTTCCCTGATTGTTAAGCTTGTGTTTTTTTTTTTTGAGTCGACCTAGAAATTGCATGTTCTTTGCCTTTTTTATGAATGATGGCTTGAATTTTCGCTCGGGTCGTCATTAGTTGAAACGCACCCTGGTTTTCTTAGTTCTGGCAGTATCTGCAAGCCATCAGCAATACAGATAGATAACTATCTATCTATAGGTGTTGCTAATAACTCTCCCAATGTTTTCACGAGAAAAGTTCAGACCAACAAGCAACTTCACTAAACAATCCACCTCTCACCACGAAGAGGTTGTTTATAGAGCGGTTATTGGGTTTCGGAGACCCAATATCGAGATTTTTTTCTATCAACTACTCCCGAATAATTTAAGTATGCTTCGCCACTCAATTTCCAGATATTATGATCGGAAAACATTCTCAACAATGCTATTGCTTATCTCATTTGTTTGTCGTAGTCTCTTCGCGAAAATTTTTGAACAACAATTGTCTTCTACTTATGAAAATGCAGATACTGGTATAAGATCTTGTCAAGTGACTTTTGACAGTTGTCAAAATTTTTGACGGTTGTCAAAATAGTTGCAGAATGTAAAATATGCACTTTCTATTTGCTGCGTTACAAGAGGAATTAGGAGAACCGTTAGCAATTTACTTCACACATGCCCATCAGCAAAGGAATCATGATCTTTGGCAGAAAGTGATTTTCTCCTATTTGTCCAAATATACCATCAATGGACCCGTTAAAAAATAGAGAAAGGATTGTGAAGACTTCAATCCAAAAAGCACCCGAAAAACGATAAAACATAGGGAAGAAGATGTTATAAAAGGGGTTGTAGATGAAGATGTAATAGCAGTTGGGGTGTTGTAAATCATGTCTTCGAAACAATATAGAGAGATAAGTTTCCAATGCCAACAAAAAAAATTACAATAAGTGCAGAGAAGCTCAGTATTCTTGACAATAACTCCTTCAAACAGGACAATAGTGATAGAGATGCTGTTGTATGGATCCCATTTAATATATTACATGTTCTGTAAATAGCTCCACAAGGATCAAATCCAAGTCCCATTGAATTGTTATGGGATCATTTGAAGCAACGCCTGCCTAACTATGAAATGAGGAATACACGATATATGTACAAGTGCATGCTGTTTGAATAGAAATAACCTCGACTTACAGTACCACATATCTTTATTCACAAGCTGGGTGGACATCGTTTACACTTTAGCGAAATTAAAGCTGAGATCTCTTTGGATAGTTTGTTGAAAAAGATCCTAGGATCAAAGGACCAATGGAAATGTAAACCGCACTACGCCCCAGACATTCTTTGTATAAGGATGGGTCTCTCAGGTTGATTGTTGCTGCCGATGAAAGGAAACCCCTTTTTTGTAATTAATCTCTTTTTTGTCCCTGCTGAAAGAAGATCCTCTTTCCAACAAGTAAATGTCAATAGGTGAGGTAAAAAAAATTTATTGTAGAAGCAATGCGACAAGTGGTTCCAGACTGAATATCCGGTCTGCCAGAAGTTATTGGGTTATTCCTCTTAGTAAAGAATTATTGTGGAAACAACTGATGGTGGTGCAAAGGTAAGGCTAATCAAGGATTATTTTTGCACGCTGCACTCTATTTGAAAGTACGGTGCTTGTTTTAGCCTGGGTGGTTACCATACTGCTTTTTGGTACAGAGCAAAAGAGAATTTTCAAAAGTAGGGAGAGTGGAAGAACAGTTGCCTACTCACAGAGAAAGAAAAATGATCCTGACTTTCTGGAAGTAAATTAGGTGAACAAATCGTGTGGCAGGTTTATTATCTATCTTATCATTTGGCGTCATTTTTTAAGGTATGATGATACTCATTTTTAACTGATCCAACTGTTTAGCGGACTTTTAAACTTACTTGCATAAAATGGAGAAGTCACGGTCCATTGAATGCTTGTTTTTTCGGGACCCTTGATGATACCTGTCACATATGTCATTTACGCGGAAGATAGTCTGGCAATCTACTGAAATTTTCGAGAGAATAAACAAGCTCTTTCTAAATCTATGGGTTAACGAGTAAGTTGTTCAACTAGCGGAGTTATGTGTGCATGTCAAATTTCGTGCAGATGGTCCTTTTCATCAAGAAGGGACTTTGAGCCAGTCCAGAAGATTTATAAGTTGGCTTTTTCAGTATCCACTCCTACTGAACAAGTTGTGAGTCATAAAACGAATGTTTAGGAATAGGGTGTTACCTCTATGCTGGCTCTGTGGGAAAAGATTGAAGGGTAGTTGAGAGTAGTAACAGTGTCTGATACGCACAGCACAAGGATGTTGAGAGCCCAAAGTTGAAGGGCAAAAGAAAAGCGAATTTAGAAGAGATAGTAAAAATCTGCTAACAGTGACAGTAGATCCGATTCCTTCCTTCCGAGCTTCCTTCATCGAAATAAGACCACTTGAGCTGAAAAACTGGAGGTGACGTTTTCTGCATACCATGACCCAATCCGAGCCAACATATGATCCTGAACTTTGTCTTCAATGTTGAAGCTATTAAGGATAATGTCTGAAAAGATTTGTTTTCATTCTGGTGCTTAAAATTATTTAAGGAAGTAAATTCTGTGTAATCATCTTCCATTTAAAACCGTATTGAAGTTCAAAACCTTTGAGTGCATGAGAATCTTCAAGTGAATTTCGATACAAGATATATCAATACGTAGTATTGGATGCCTTAAACATAACCTGATATATACAGCCAAAAAAGGGACGAAGGTGTTTGGTCATGGTATATATTAACAAAAACACGCTTGTAAGGGCCTTATTGAAAGAAAACTTACTAACTTATGAACCTTCTAGATCTACCATTACACGCAAGTATCTGCACAAAGCATTGTTTATTCGGTGCGTCTCAGATGTAAAGTTCGAAAAGTTGGAAGTTACAGCAGGATACTTTTGAGGTAAAAATGAGTGATTTCGGGAAAGGGAGACAATAGATCATCGAATATGTCATTAATCTTTGCACTCCCAAAGATGACGGAAAGACCTCGGAGCGCCTTGTTTCAAAGGCCTGATCGGGGTGTCGCGGTGATCGAAACAATGTGAATCCTTTAGGTTCACTATGAACACTGATTAACTTGAGCTGAAACTGATAAATTCAGTTTAACAGATGCATTTTTAAGGTCAATTGGAAGATAGAATGAGTTCTGTGGAATTCTACCTTACTGGCCACTTACTAGTCAGTGGAATACCCAGCGTCCCCTCATTTCTTGCATGCGATTCCTGCTTTCTCATTGATAATCCTTTATTTTGGTGAATATTGTTTTACTCTCCTTAAAAAAGCTTCACTCGCCATTCGGATCTCGCAGACTAATGGCTTTGAGCGCTGTCAAACTCAGTTTTTCTCTATCTGATTTCAACTCATGGCTAAGAGAACATGTCTTCAGTTACTCTTCACAGTTTCCAGAGAAACTAAGGGCATCATTGGAAAACGAAAATAAATTGAAGTCATGATGCCTCCTAGCTTAATGGCTAGAATAAATGAAATAACTGATATTCTCAATCATATACTTTAGCTAATGGGAACTAATCAGCCTTTTGACGTCATCGAGAGTGATCATGAATGCTCATGGAAGTCATGGATGTACATGACGTATCCCAACGACATAGAAAACGTATCTCAATTCAGAAAAACTTAACTCTAAAGTTTCTTGAGCCTCCTTATGTTGACATAATGTCTGATCCTGCTCGATTTCGCTGAAAGCGGGTCATGGTAGTTCGCCAACACGAGAATTACATATGAGAGAGCCACGAGTACCAATTGTTCTTACACGCGGTGGGGTACCATGCTTTGCATTCAAGGAATTCTTCAAAACGACTGGCGTACTCCCGGTATTCCTAGAATAATTTGGGTTTATTTCAACATAATTTGCGGTCCTTAATAGCCACAAATTGTTACTTCGTTCATAAAACGTAAAGTTAACATTGAAGACAACCTAATCCAAGTTCGCTTTTAACTTCCAATTTTTCGAATATCTAACGGCAAAATCACATAAGACAATCACGCCAAATAACCATCAGTCAACCAAGAAACACATCACAAATGGGTTAACACTCCATCACTCTCAATCACCCCATCTCAGAAACAGAGAAAGTTTTCTTGTAAATTACAGTGAAGGGTATGTAAACGTTTTCTAAGGACATGTTTTTTTCCAGCTGCCTGTTCTTCTTCTGCTTCATCCTCAGTATATCCTTCTTCATTTCATCGTGGCGAAGTATTCGTCGATGACTTGGAAGTTTTATGTTACTTCTCGTGGGAGTTTTTGTTTCGTTCACTCCGACATTTCTTTCCAACGGATATCAACGAAATACGTGTTTTACGGGAATATTACTTTGTTTCGTTCATGTTCCACCCGGGTCACTTGTTCTAGTTGGTACCCATCGACCCGTCCACCCGTCCTTCCACTCGTATATCCAATCGTCTTCTCACTTGTCCATCCGTCCGTCTGTCCAAGTCGAATCAATAACATAGAATGGGTAACTTACTACTCAGGATGTAGCGCGCAAAAAAAAAACTTTATTTCGCTCCTTGCGAATTTTTCTCGAGGAAGTTTTCCAATGTTATTGCTTTTTATTACTTTCGATTGATTTAACGTGAAACGATAGTGAGTCCCGCGGTGGTTATTGGTGAAATGAACTCCGAGGATATTTAAGTTATTGTTATGAAATAGGTAATAGATTAATGTTCCTTGCTGGGACGAAATGCGTCTGGCTCGTTAACGTTCGTAAATTTCCAGCGAAATGTTTTCGCAGGACTCGTCCTTCGGTAACAGATTTTATTAATTACAATGTAGAAGGCCCTCTCTTAGTCGCCGTGTTTCTTGGAAACTAGAATAGGTCTTGAGGGCATTTACCAGTAAAGCCTTGAAGTTGAAATGAGTTTAACAGCATCCTTAAACTTGTGCTTGAAATGAAATTTTCACATTGCTGGCAGCAAGCATGCATGTAAAGGAATAAGCAGATACTCTTTCACGCCTACTTTACCAAATGAAATTTTCCGACTTCCCTGTATTCCTTTCCGTGTGTAGCACCTACTTGTGGAAATTTTCGACCTTGCATGTAGTGTTTGGAAATTAAAATTTCGAAAGATAATTCCTCAATTGAAGGGATGACAAACTCTTGAAACGGAATATATTTTGAATGTAACGCAAATTTAATAGAATTTAATTTTAAAATAAGGAGTTTTGAAGTTTCAATTTGGCCATGATGTCAACATGAATGCTTCACTTGTAGACGAAGGTTTTGCCTACTATTACTGCAACTATATTCGTCAGGATAAGATTCAGTACTCGAACTTGAGAACATTCATCTTTCAAGTACATTCTCTTCAGGAATTCTTTCGCGAAAATCTGCTTTCCATGAATAGAGTCATTAAGAATAACATAAAGCGAAAGGAAGAAAATCAACCTCTCTCTTTCCCACATACACCCTCTCTCTCTGCGACGACCTTGTGAAAATTTCATGAACATCTACAATTACTTCATTACAGGAAAAATACTGCCTGAATCATATGGCGTGCTCGAAATACTCTAATCTTCATTAAGGATCTCCCATTATTTTCTCGTTGATGAGATAAATCCCATCATTTAGATGGCAAGTAGTTAAGTAATGTGCTGCCGTACTTGGGCTGAGTTGGAGGTGGGGGAAAAGAAAAGTGCTCTATAAAAATAACGTGAGAATTCGACGAGAATGCGTAATTATAGTACTTATTTGGTTCTTGATATTTCAATTAGAGCAGGCGTTTATTTAAAAGCTGGCTGCAAGGAGGTGGAGCTAATTTACGAGTATAAATGTTGGTGGGAATATTGAGTTCGGACAATTTTTCAAAAACTAGAGCCCGAGGTACCGCGGTCGTTGGTAAGGGACTTTTAGCAACTATAGTTAGTCAACGATTGAGATTTTTTCATGTCCTTATAAACTCTGCACTCAAATCAGCCGATCATGCCCATAAAGGCAAATATATGAGCAAATATCTAAATAAAATTTGGTAACTTGCGTTTTAAAAGCTAATTTAAGAATAAAACCATTCAATAATCAATAAAAGTCGGTGAATTTATGAGAGTTTGTAGCTCCAACTTGATGATGATTCAGTATCGAACAATCATTAACATATGATGGCGTAGCGGACGAGCAAGTTTCTAGGTTAAGTGAGGTATAACAGTCAATTTTTAGTATTAACAGTATTAACAGAGGCTACAAAGTCAAGGTCCTCTATTCCAGCCTGATAGAAGTTACTCATGTGATTATTTCGGAACATTGTGAAGAAATTTCGACACTAAAGTCTCATCCCTAGGACTACCACCCTCCGTATTAAAATAGCCTTCACCTTTCTTCAAGCAAAAAGGATCAAAGGTACAAGCAACCATTTGATCACGCATTCAATTCCACTTCAAATATGAGTATGCATGAGCTGCAAAGCAAACTTGGAGGTGCAGGAGTTTGTGCTTGCAATTATTCTTCATTTCATGCGTGTGACAATGTCTAGTATTTCCAGGATAGGTGAAAACCTGGAGCCTTGTGTTGCTGACAGTTCTACAGGCTGGGAATGAAGACACTTCCCTTTCCTACAAAAAAGGCTCTCCAGGTATAATCAGCCATCACTTCTCTCCTTTAGGAAAAGTAAAGAGGGTATAACTCTCGAAGATAAGTGAAGTTGGGTCATTTAAATGACATTCAAATATCCTTCAAAAGACATTGTTTTCAAAATGGTCAAAAAATTTGATCTGATGTGACAGCGTGACCAGATCTTTTCTAATGATCATCGTTAAGCAGGCGAAGTTTTTTTCTGGAGGAATGTGCAGTAGAAACGTGTTTGGAATATTTTGCTTCAAGCTTCATTGCGAATCATTGCTTCCTATTAGACAAAGGACGTTTCCGTACGAACAAGCTTTTAACATTTTGCGAAAATGCATTTAAGTTTTGAAAAATAAGTCACAACGTCAACCAAACGGCAAGTGGAATCCTTTTCATAGTGGCATAATTGGAATTTATGCCTTCTGCAAATTGTAAATCTCCACCACCAACACCACTACCACACAATTTGTCTCATTTTTGATTCGTGCTAGTCGCACTGTGGTGATGCTGGTGGTGCGAGTACTGCAGAGGAAAATTAATTAGTAGCGTTTTCATAATAAACAGAAGAGTATTCTGTCAATTAATTGATTGCAGCATCATACCCAAACCTTTCCGACCTCAGAACTTAATTTCCAGTCTTGTGCTGTTTTGTCCGCAAATGGAGCTTACAACAAGTCGACACTATTGAACTACCATCGCTACCAACATTGTCACCAGAATGCTGATACTCTGGCCAGAGTGACGAAACATAAACATTTTCATTGGTTCCACCGCAGTTTGTGTCTGCAGACTTGCTTCCTGTCATAGGTTCCACTCACAGCTTATGTAATGTTGAAAACTAATTAACTTTCTGGTTTCGGGGTGAACTCTTAATACTCCTCGAAGACCAACACATTCTCGTACTCATCTAATTGGTAGGGTATGGTATCCTTTCTCGTAAATGTATGTTTCACTATTTGATTTATATGCTTGCATGAAGCTGGAAGCACTTTTCGAAAAGAAATATTCCCGATTCATTGCAATTGATTTGACTCCAGCAGGCTGGATGCCTTCCATTAAGGAGTTAAACAAAGTTTAGAAGTCCAATTTATTTTCAAGGCTTATAAATCTCGTTTGGTCCATCCCACTCGCAACTAAATCATGTCTGGTCGGCAAAGCTAATTCATAAAACCTTTAAAATGTCGTAAAATTAAATGACCCTCATCGAAACCAAACCAAGCCCAACTTCCTTGAACATTGACATCAAGCTGCAGGCAACCATGATGATTTACAAAGGGTTGATTCGCTTCGACTTTGTCAAACGAATTTCCAAAAATTTCACATAATCGCCTGAAGAAAACACTTTGATGAATGGTGGATCCCATTTACGGCCGGCTCAACGCTCCTTGAAACCGACTCAGACCGAAAGACAAACTGATTGAAGTTATCACACAAAAGGATAACAGAACAAGAGTCGAGATGATGTCGTTACAAATTGAGACTTTACACAATACCTTGTTAAACGTCCTAGTTAAATTGATTTGGGCGTTGAAGTAATCGATTTCCACGAGGAAAAAAGAAGATGACGGAATCTTGGCAACGTTTGGGTGAAAAATGCTGGAAAACTTTCGCTTTTTAATGAATTTTCACTTTGTTGTAAGGGAAAACCTAAAGTCATTAACTGAAAGGCGGGGATCTTAGTCGATCGGGGGTTAGTTTCGGTGGAATTCGAGGATCTGCTAAAATCTGCAAAGCTAAAATGAAAACTACCCTCAAAGTTGAAACAGTTGTTTTGAATGTGTCCTTCGGGCATAGGTTGAATTAAAAAACAATAAAGAAACAAGGAGCATGGATTTCGAAGTAAGAAATTATTTATTCAAAGATTCTAATTGCCATCCAACAACTACCATTGAATCTATGAGTTAAATGAAAGCGCTCTCGTACAAGGTTGGTTCTGGTCGTAACGTTTTTATATGTAAAGGACCCTTCTCATTTCATAGCCAGGGGAGAAATCGGAATAATTGAGTATGAAGAACTCGAATTCTACTGAGTAATTTGTTTGCTTAAATATGTTTTCACAACTTTCTAGGATCTTTCCTGTTGGAAAGTTTGATTTTCGCAAAGATTTCAAGGGTTTGGAATTTCCGAAACGTGAACAAACCTTTCAAGGTGAGCCAAAACCTAATCCTGATAAGACCAACGTAAACTAAAATATGGTTTAGGCATTTTGTGAGCCATTTTGGTCTCTTCGCCGCTGAAGTTGAGTTATTTCTGCAATTTTTGGCTTTAAGCTATTAAGTATTAATTATTAAATTAAAATCAAATTGATGAATTTTAGTTGTTAACATTTTTGTGAAAGATTGCAAATTCTGTCTAAAATATAATGTTTTTGTTTGTTTTATAGTTTTCTAAATAACATTCGCATAATTCGCAAGCAATCACGGACTTCTCCTTTACCGGGCAAGTGGTAAATTACACAAACAAATTTAATTGCGACTTTAAGCAAGTAGCAATAATAAAATTAGGGGTTGTGCCTCGCTGTCATGACAGGTTTTTCATTATGAAGTCTATTAGACTCCCTCTTTCTAGTCGTAGTTGTGACAGTAGATGGCGACGTCTTCGTGGCTTAAGGCAGGTTCGGACCTCCCGACTCATCAACCACGTCCTTCAATTGAAATATGTGAGAAGCGATTTACTGTTTTTTTCAATTTAATCCAACCAATGTTCCCTGCATTATCTTACGATACTGTGTCCTTCCGATTTATCTGCGAATATCTTCCTGATGTCCACTGGGTGTTCAATTTTGCCGCTTCTTTCATAGTTTAATTTTGCAGATCTACATTTCGTCAATAAATAACTTCAGCTCGTAACTTATTTGGAATTGATCTATAGTAATAATAATAGTAATATTTATAAATTATATTATAATAAAAAAGTAAGTAATAATTAGTAATATTAGTAATAACTAATAATATTAGTAACAAACAAAAAATTAAATAAAAAAAGTCTCAGTAAAAAAATGTCAGAAAAAAAATAATTCCAGTAGAACAAAAAAATTCAACAAAAAATTGCTTGGAAGTTATTTGGGAGGAAATTTTCCATTGATATGATTCACTTGTTTGTTGTGTTCATGTCGCTATAAGAAGAGTAGAAACTGTGAATCCAGAATGGAAGATGTAAAATAAACTATAGAAGTTCAGTATCAAGTTATGGAAAATGAAGTGTAGAAATCCTTATTAAGTTTTGGAAATATAAATTGTGAATTTAGTTATTGAGAAGAACAAAGAGAATCAGGAAGTACCAGCAGCTGTTTGAAGTGAGTGTTTAATCCAAGAAGTCCTCGAGTCACAAAAACTTTGAATCACAAAGTCCAAGAGAACATTAAGATCGAGGCCAAGAAAATGGTAAGCAGGCAGCAAAGGTATTAAGGACGCGCAGTACAGCGGAATTTCTTGAAGTCCCGAAATTAAGCAGATGTGGTCAGGACTTAGTGCAGCAGAAGCAAGTGAAATCCCGAAAAAAGTTGAGGTGAAGATTCGTGTTGGAGGAAGCAGAGGTGGATAGAATCAGCGCAGCAGAAGCAAGTAAGGTCCCGAACTCAAGCAGAGGTGGTCAGAATCAGTGCAAAACAATTCACATATATTCTATATTTTTACTATTTTCTTATTTATTTGATCATTTCTATTTATTTATTAATTTTATCTAATATGAAAGAGTAAGCTCTTTCTCTGTGTGTGTGTGTATATGACATGGAAGGATCAAGGCTTAAATAATTTCCTACAACCCCCACGCCTGCACGGTGAGCTAGTCGGTTAAAAGTAATTCCCTTCGGCCGCCATTATGTGGCCTTTGTATTTTCAAATAACTCTGCCTATCTTACCTTATTCCTTTCTTTCGCTGCAGATGCGACCTATTGGTTGCCCTAGTATTTATTTCATTATTATTAATTAATAATAATGAAATAAATTAATATTAATTTATAGAGCAGCCTACTTTTACTGTCAAAAAGAGAACTACTTCAACACGCTCCTAAGAGACAGTTCCTTTTACACGTGCCCTAGAGCTAGTTCAAATAACAGTTGATTAGTCAATGTTTAGCTAAGATTGACTTATGCCTTATTGATTGTCCCAGCTAGTTTTTTTTTTTTGTGAAGTTCCGATATATTTGTCAAAATTTAGGCCAACAAATAAGTTTCTCTGAGAGGCAAAAAAATCCCTACAAGGAGTTGAAGTATGTTCCATGTTCCGATTGATAATATCGTTTGCCTGTTTGAAGTCCATGAAAATAAGGTGAACATCAATTTTGCAGATTATGCGTTTTTCCCGGATTTACTTTTCAATGTATGCAGTTTTGAAACGCCTCAAAATTCCCTTATGATCTCGGTGTAAACAGCAAGTTTGTGTTGTAACAGCATACTATATACGTTCTACCTTTCAAAAAAGGACTTATCCTTACAATTTTCATGCTTGTACTTATCCATTTTTTTTTTGAATCAAGCTTTTAATAGGTTGGAACCACTTCTACGTTGTCTGCCTTTCACGCGCACAAGTATTGTATCGGTTTGTGGATAGCATGGTAAGTACTGTTGCCTGACAATTTTCTGGGTTCTACTGGATTGATAACGTATAAAAAAATGTCAAAATAGGTATAACCATTTATCTCAAATCTTCCAAAAACCACATGAAATACGTTACGTAAGTAGCATTGTTGGTTCAAACACTTTTTGAAGGTTTTGCTTCCGCCTGAGAGATTAACTACCCACCATTGAAAATTTTCTTTTCGGTCAAATGTGGCTAAGGTTGACTACCCGTCATCGGGCAAGAATTAGTCGCACTCTTCATCGCACGTACTCAAAAAAGGCCCAGTTTTGTCAAAGCCGAATCTAGTTAGAATTCCTCAAATGCGGAGCAATGTTGTTGAAAAGTTGCCGGGCAACATCTAATAAAGAAGTTTAAGGTTAAAAAAATTAAAATTTGCTATTTTCATGTCTCGTCAACTGTAGTTGCACCTTACCTAAGAATAGAATAATTTTGATTATAATGCATAAACGTGAGTGTAATATCCTAATTGTAATCAAAGCGAAGCAGGTGATTGTTGCAACACGTGTTGATGATACTTGCCTGAGGACACGTATTACATACGATGCATGAATAATGTGAAACGTGTTTAGACTTCCTGTCACGAGAAACAATATTGTTCCTTTCAATTTCTCCGTTCAGCACTTCATCAACACCGATTAGCTTCAGCTAAGGAAATGAATTGCAACAGTTCTACTGAGTATCTCCTGAAAATAAATAATATCCTTCGTACTCACAGCATATTTACTTTTGAGTGTTTCATTGCATTTTATATAAGATCTTTTCTTTCTAAAGAAAGAAAACACTTCTTCAAAGTGTTACGACTACCATATAAATTATGTAAAAAAAACAGTGTCCTTGATTTAACCTGAAAATCGGAAACATTATTTCCATTGAACTTCTTATCGAAATGGCTCTCCTGGTAGCGCCTAACATGTTAATTCAATAATTGCTTTCGAAAATTTAAACAAGGCAACATTTTGTGCCACATTTGGCAAATTGGCATTAATCATGCCATTTCGGATACGACTAAAAGCTTGCACGTATCCTTTACTCACTCACTCTTGGAATAAATGGAAGGAATTTCTTCAATCTTTTCAATTTGGACTTAAAAATTGCCGGAAAATACATCGAAGTTAATCGTCCGACCATGATATTTATTTTATTTTTTTTCTGTCGAATGATACCTGGAGAAACTGGTAAAGATTCAATTTATATGTGTCCTTAGTATTGTTGAACTTAATCGATTTCGTTTCCCTTCACTGCGTTCAATTGCTTACAGCCTGTTAGCTTCAATTCAGCCAAGAAATCGTATTTCATTTATAACACGCCTCTGTTGCCAGCCCGGTGTCATGTCGAAAGTAAATAAATGTAACACAGAAAAGGAGTCACGTTAAAGCTTATTTCCTTGAAGTTTCTTCTTCCAGAATTTAAAGAATTTCAAAGTAAGTGTGGAGGCGTTGAGCGAATTTTTCATTGAGAATGGTATTTGCTTTCGTTACAAGTTAATTTTAAGTTTATTCAAATGTTTTAAAGAAAATTAATTAATGCAATAGTATCATGTATTCATCATCGACCGCACACATCCCTTTCATATATGAATCACTGCACCTATCACTCAGTTAAATCAATCAACACTTGCTAGTAAAATGAATCCCTTTTTAGTTGCTGAGTTCCACTTTGCACTGATTCCCATTCATAGCTTTTCGATGCTTGTATTGTGGTAAGTCTTCGGGTGAACCATACAAGCATCAAACGAGAGTTCAACTCAACGGTTTAACCTCATACTAATACCTCTAACCACTGAAACGTTTTCCTTGGGGGTATCTCGATTGAGAACTGTTTCAATAAGAACAAAATATCCTCCAGCATATATATGCCTTGTGAAAAAAAAGGAATTGCTAAAGAGGTAGGAGCTGTGTCTCGCTTTAAATAGTGTCATTAAGTTTTCCTTTTCCCACTTTTTTTCATTTCTGTTCAACGTTCTATACGTGGTTGCTTTAAAATGAGAGATATGAGAGACAATGTCGACAAAGTCGCATCTGAAACTAAGCTCGTTTACCTTTCTCTATTTTTTTCCCAATACCAAAGCGAGGTAGATGGAGGAAGATGCAATCCTTGTTTTATGGTCACATTCACTTCCAGATGAAAGTTCTCTGCTTACAGCTTAAATATAGACACATAGATTCTGGGGCTAGTGGAAATAAACAAATGAAAAGATTGATGTAATAATTTTAACTCCGTAAACATTACCCAGAATAAAGTTACTGTGAAAGTTCTAGTAAGTATAAGATACATTTCTGTCCAAGGAATCAATTACAGACATCTTTTGACTTTCAGTAAGCTCTCCTCGTCTAAATTCCTTCAACGCACATATAGAAACGTGATTAAACTTAGGCACCTCCCATGATTGAACTTTTGCATGGTTCTACGAAAAAAGGTTCCTTAGTGCTAAAACTCCACTTCAGTTTATTCGCTTTCCAAGTGGTTGCATTAAATTCTCAACTTAGTACGAAATGTATCCAGAACTTGGGCCATAAATATGATGCCCAACAGTAACCTGTCGTGAACCTCGTCTAAACAGTTAACTATAAGACAATATTTGATCAGTTTAATTCTCTCTTTAGAGTTCAAAAGAGAAGAGAACTTTACTTCTCTCTCTCCCTCTCTCCGGTCATACGAGAGTTACTCTATTCCCACTACTCCAGGTCACTGAGAACAGTATGCTGATAACAACCTTCAAGAGGATGAAAAAATCAATTTTCTGTCGATCTTTCTACGATTTTACAAGGGGTTTTACAATTCACTTTTTCAATATTTTAAACGGTTTTCAGTTTCCCTATAGCTCTTCAAACCAATTTGCCTTTCACAAAGACAATAAAAGGCGTAATGAAAAAAAAAATCATTGAACAACTCTCCATTACGATTTCAAACTTTTCGGCCTATTCAGTCAGCACTCAATCACTCCCGAAGCTCAGTTTCTCGCAAACACTGCAGCTAAAGAGCGTTTGATATTAAGGAAGGTAGAACCAGCAGCCACTATCAACTTGTTTTGCGTGGTATAGTCTGTTTGGAATGAGTCTGATAAAACCGGCAAGTTAAAGTACAAAACTTTGGTTCGTAAACTCGAAAAATTACGTGAATTCACGAGTTTAGTACAGAAACCGGGTGAAACTCTATTTGAGTTCCAATAAACGTCTGATGTCCTCGCTGAGCAGAGCAGGCTTACATGTAGCCACTAAATGTCAGAAATTTTCGGTTGTCCTAAGTGCTTACCAGGAAGGAATAGTTTGTCTCCACGTCTTGAAGCCGCATGCAGGACGGCAGTGAATTTTCAAAGGGAACTATTGACGTCAATTGAAGTATGTATATGTAAGATATGTATAACGTCAAACCGAGTATCTTTCGTTCTCTAAATTGAAATTATTTTAAGCATTCTCCAGTCCAGCATTCTATGTCCCGATTGCATATTCTGCATTGGTGTGAAGGATGACGCCTGTCATACTTTTTTTTCATGCAGAATATGGGACAAAGAGCGCGGTGATCTTGCCGAAAAAGTGGGAGAGCTCCACCCAGATAGCCTAGTCGAAGAGATGCTGAAATCATTTGACAAATTGAATCAAGTGGCACATTACGCTCGGATAATCTTAATAACGAAAAAAGGCATACTTGATCGGCTGGAGGCGTCGAGGGCGGAGAGTTTCCTTCTTTAGCAATCCTCCTCCTCTTTTCCATCCAACTGGAGAAGGAATCCCTGTAACCCGAAGGCGCCAAAAGGCGTAAAATTGGGAGGCCTAGCCCGAAGTAATGTGTCAAATGGTTCTAGGCTAGGCGCTCCGGTTGACAGGGGAGGTGTTCAGTCGGTAGTCCAGTAGGTTCACTGGGAGTCCGACACTCAGGGCGTAAAAAGCCTTCACCTCCCTACCCAAAAAAAAAAAATTATTATATGTTTCCGATATTTCCGTTTATCATAATATGTTTAGTGCTTTGAAATAGACAAAATTATCCTGATCCGCGTGGCGACCAATACTTTTGAATTTTAAGTCAAAGCCACTGAAGCTTCTATTTTTGGTTAGCTTGAGCAATAGAATAAACCTATAAAAGCCCTTAAAAAATCCCTCTTCAATTTATCTGCCTGCTTGCCATACTGATTGAATTTTCACACAATATTTCTTCGAAAATGCTTTTTGAAAAGAGAGTTGACTTCGGTATTGGCATATTTACACCCAATATTTTGCCTTATGCGCACGTTGCATTAGAGAAACTCAGATGCTATTTTGAAAATAAAATTTCACAACTACAGTTCGTCCATTTAGTGTGTAATGTCCAATGATAAAAAGTTTAGCAAATTGACGTTGACATTGCGCGCTGACACATGTCGATCTGACAATTGAATGTCAAGTTCTTCGTTCTTAGCATTGGGTACCACATAAGAACCATCCTGAATTTTATATTGCAGAAAAAGTCCTAGATTTGAGTTATCAATAATTTTATTGAGCTACCTTTATACTGAATCCTTACATCGTCAATCAAGAAAATCACTTTTAACGAATCCAACGCATGAAATATTTCATTTGAAATGAGTTCAGTAAATTATGTTATGATGATTGCTAAAGTTTATGGGTAAAATCAAAATAAAGGTTCGGGTTCCGTCAGAAAACGGACCTTTTTGCAAGGTTTAATAGTAATGAAACTTCGATTAAAGCCCTTTTAAATGTAGGGACGATCTAATAAATATAAAATAAAGTTTTAATTTATAAAAAATAAGGTTTTTATGCTGATGAATTTAGACATGGATGTATCGAATATCTGAGGAATATAAGGAAGTTCTGAAAAAGGAAAGATCGGAGGAAGATAAGGAAAGATCTAATATATAAAAAAATTCATTACTTATTATTATTTAGAATTTATTACTTAGAACTTTTATAGTTTGCTAATCAGACCAGTGGAATAATTTTGACACGAAGTTTAAACAGTTAGTTAATCAGTTGATGCGACACAGCAAAAAGAGAAAGTTTCTGCGTTAAAAATCTCTACCAGCTCTTCTTTGCAAATAAAAGTTGTTGAAATTATGCTTCAAACTATCCAGAATCCAGATAAAAAAAACAAAACCATTTTGATTCAAGCATTATCATACATTTTTCCTAGCTTAATTTTAAGGAATCAAAAAGTGGACACGAGAAATCTTCGAAAATTCACGTCAATGTAGCATTCGAAATTATCTAACATGACATCCATCAATCTTACTTTAGGGTAGAAAGATTTTCTTTTCCTCATGAAGTTTCTCTTCCGCATATTATTTGATGGATAACTAAGTGAGATAAATTACCAGAATCGAGCGAAATCGTGAGAGTAAAAGGTTTTTGGCGCCAAAATTTTCTGTACATATTTTTTTATCTGCCTTAACCATACGAATTCATATGAGAAACATTTTATCACATAAGGAGGAATTAAAAAACGGTTAAAAACTTCGTATACATGCACACATTACATGCAAAATATTTGTCAAAGTTTTGTCCTTAATACCAATATTTGGACACTGACTTATGTGAGTAAATAAAATTGAAATTCCATTTGATGTTCAAATATAAAAATCGAATTTGTAGTAACGAATCGCAGTTAAACCTAATTTTTCGACTTTGTAGACAAATTTTTCCGAGTGTGAAGGATATTTTTATTGTTAGAATCATAGAATTGCATCATAGAATATTTTCAATTCCATAGAATTAAATAGGTAGCGTCAGGATCAATTTACATACGAGCTCTTTGATGTCCTAAATTTTGGAAACCAATGCATACCTTGAGCTTCTTATCCGTTCATGGAATGAAAATGCTCACTTCCAGTTGTAAGAAAGATAAAGATATAGAACCCAGGGCATATCCTTTAGTCAGGGGCCTGATATTGCCGCGTTTCGGGGCCCTAAACTCTGAACAAAGTATCTGAATGATTGCATCTTTCTCTTCACTGTGAAGTAACGTGTGGCATGTCAATATTGAGCAAGCAATATTGACAATAAAGGAACGGATGTCATGAAGAGACACATCGGTCTCTCAAAAATGGACCAACAGGACCACGAAATAAAAAAGAGGGGGTCTACTTGCCTGATACCTAACATTTGGCATCGGTTTTATCTGCTGCATAGAAAGGCTAGATCCTACTTGTCCAAGCTCTCATGTTGGCATGGGTGTTTCCGGTGTTAGTTTCACAATCTTGGTAAGTCTCCCAACTGCATGCTTACGGTAAAATCGTTCGCAAAGCTCATTATAGGATATATTCCGTAGGATGATGTTACCAGCTATGTTTCATCTGAGCACCAAACTACTCTAATCAGCACTACACTTCCTTTTGTACAGGAGAACGTGATCCTTCGGATGGTTCTTCTCAAACCAAGTTAAGTTTTTGGATCAAAAATGCTGCACCCGTATTGCGGCCATGTCAGGGTGAACTGGAAAGCTCTTCCTGACAACTATATTCGGAGATATGATTCGAACAATCGGATCAATCGAGCATATTATGTTCGATAAGTCCCTGCCGTTCAAGAATTGCATTCTATAGCGTCCAAAGGCATCAATCCTATTCCAGCACTTGCTTCTCCTCTATGACTTTTTGCAAGAAAAAGAATTCCCGTAACTTGAAGTGACCTATCGACGTAGGAAAACGAAACCTAGCCCAAGAAGGTATGTCAAACGGCTTCAGGCTGCGTTGTTAAGTGGGTGCATCATGTTTTGCCAGCCTTGGTACATGTTTTTGGTAAACTTTTCACCATCTTCGATGGGTTTCGATCAAGAAGATCTGTTCTCTTATTTAGAAATTTAAGTCGCTTTTGATGATCGTTATCCTATTTATCCCGATTCAGTTGCTCTGCAGCACTTGAAGCTCTTTTTCGAGGATTATTTCAAAGAACATTTGTATTGCGCGAAGGTTTCCTTATTTGCCGTCATTCAAACACGGAAATCGTATTGCTGATTTTCCACGCGTTTCCTTGCTTATTTCCACTCTTTATGGCGGACAAACCTACGCGTCCTTTACAATGTTTAAGTCCAAAACATGCAGTCAATTTCTGAGGAAATCTACATCCCTGTAATCACAAATTGTTTTCTTCCCTGTAATCAAATTTTCTTTATCCTATCGGTATGTAACATATCAAACATCTACCATAAATTGATGGAATAAAATTCGCTCCCAAGTAAGCCACATTTTGAAGGAAAACTACCACACAGAGAAATCCAAAATCAATTTAAAAAATAATATTTATCTTAGCTATGAAAACTTAAAAGAACAAAAACAACACTCATGGCACATGTGAAAAATAAAGTTGGATATTTTAACTGAAAGAATAATATTGTATATACGGAAATGAAAGCCATAGTACCCGAACAGACACTAGAATATATATTACGACAAGGACAATTAAAGAAAGTCTTGCCAAGAGATGTAGCTGGAAATGGGCAATAGTAAAAGCAGAAGCTGCTACAAGACACTTAGCTAAAAGCCTTTTTACGTTTTCTTAAAATTAACTGCAGGCACGTACTCTATTTTGTCGACATTCAGTGCCACAAAATGAGACTTTCTACTCGAGTTGAAAATTTAGGATGTCATTTGGAATGTAGTACGGAAAAGTGGTTAACAGTTTTCAAGAGAAAGGCTAAACGAGCATAGAACTATACTAATGTTGATATTCATTTGTATTTAGGGTAAGCGTTGTAAAGGATACATCATAAAAGTACATGGATTATAAGTTGATTTGAAGAATTCTAATATACTAGGATCAGAACGAGCGCTCTTAAAATATTTAGAGGTAGTTTTTTGCATTGAAACTGAGAGACACCAAGGAATGTAAATGCCATTCTGTTACTCATTCAAGTTAGCCTAGTTAGACATTTTTCCTATTACCTTTGCTCTTGAATCTCAAATTTTGTTTCTTTCAATCGAAATATTTTCCTGATATATCCTTAGACGAGCTAAAGGTTGCTTTATAATAGAATAAGCTGTGACTTACCTTAGGAGAACGAAGGCCTGAGGGAGGCCTTTAGATCGGAGAGGGTGGACGTTAGATCGCAGAAGATATAAAATAATATGCAATTGATCTGGGGCAGCAAAGTAATCAAAATTATGCATAGCAGAGCGAGCTAACCGAAGCTTCCCATCCTGCAGTGGAGTTTCCGAAAAGTGCCCACAGTTAGAAAATAATGCTGAGAAAAACAAGTTGGAAAATACTCCGAAAAACGAGTGGAAAACAAGTTGGAAAATACTCCGGAAGATGCAGGAACATATTCAGCAGTCATTGAAAATTTGACCACTGATGTTTTGACTACTACAAGCGAAAAATGGAAACAAGGATATTTCCTTGCAGATTAAAGCCACTACGTAAGTTCCCGTCCTTCTATCACTGAAAAAAAAATGCGGCGCAGACACATTAAACAGCGATTTTATAAGCCTAGATGCGGCGCTCACTTTTAATCATACTGCGTCAATGTAAAGAGACGACACTTGCCCCTGTTTGTTTTTTGATTTTTTATTCTGATGCGTAGCCGACGCGGAATAAGTCAAAATAGAGAACTCCAGCCAAAAAGTTCCAGAGACTACCGGACTTCATTACAGGATTTGAGTAACACAGTTTACCAATGACAATGTCTGGCAGCCGGTATCGATTAACTAGTACTGTCGAAGAGCACACATGTCAGGAGACTCTTCCAGGACGAATTAAGAGGGGAGTGACTGACAAGAAACATCAGCGAGAAACAAAGAGGACTTAACGTAGCTATGCAAGCCACATAATTATTCTACGCAGCTACTAAGAAGCAAAATCTCAACAAAACGAACGAAAAAAAGTCCACGGGTGATGTTCGATGTACGAGGTTTTTCCAAAAAGTATCGCGAATTTCGAATTTTCGCGGGCTACGTATGTTCGATTTTTGATCTTTTGGTGGCGT
This sequence comes from Stratiomys singularior, assembly GCA_954870665.1. Taxonomy (NCBI): domain Eukaryota; kingdom Metazoa; phylum Arthropoda; class Insecta; order Diptera; family Stratiomyidae; genus Stratiomys; species Stratiomys singularior. Next base: position 9,695,776 of record OX940877.1, read on the forward strand.
TATGTTGGTACTAATGACCCTCACTTACGTTGACAATTCCAGCCATTTTGAATGTCCAGTCAGTTTATGACAGTTATTGTGCGTGGACGTGTTTTAGCTTGTCTTCGATTTTCGTCTATCCACAAAAATGGATGAAAGAATTTGTATTAATTTTTGTGTGAAGAACAACTTAAAGTGCGCGGATGCACTAAAAATGTTGACTGTTGCATACGGCGGAGCTACTTTGGACAAAAGCGACGTTTATCGGTGGTACAAAATGTTCTCAGAGGGACCGAAAAAAGCACGCCAAGTTCGGTCGAATGTGAAGGTTTTGCTAACAGTTTTCTTCGATTGCAGGGGCGTGGTGCATTATGAGTTCTTGCCGCAGGGTAGAACAGTCAATTAGGAATATTACCTTCAAGTAATGCGCAATTTGCGAGAAGCAATCCGCCAGAAACGCACGGATTTGTGGAAGAACAAAAATTGGCTTTTGCACCATAAAAACGCCCCTGCTCACACATCATTACTTTTGCGAATTTTTGGCCAATAACAACACTCTAATAATGCGGCAGCCATCGTATTCCCCAGACCTGGCCCCCTGTGACTTTTTCTTGTTCCCGAAACTGTAGAGGCCCATGAAAGGACAACGCTACGCCACGATTGAGGAGATAAAGACGGCATCGAAGGAGGAGCTGAACAAGATCACAAAAAATGATTTTTCAAAATGTTCCGAGGATTAGAAAAAAAGTTATCACAAGTTTATAATGTCTGACGGGGATTACTTTGAAGGGGACAAAATAGATATTCATGAATAAATAAATAATTCTTGAAAAAACATGAAATTCGCGATACTTTTTGAACAAACCTCGTATGTTATTTTTGGGCAAGTCCCAACAAATTGTCAATTGTAAGCGAGTAGCAGTTGCAGTCGAGGCTTTAATACATATAGCGCTAGCACTCTGGGATGATTTCACTAAGACAGAGACAGCAACAACACAAGTAAATTTATGTTTGTGTTACGTTTTCGTGTGAAAGTTTAGAGAAGGGTGTTTCTCTTCTACACGAAATGAGGGAAGTGTTATTACTGCTTGTAGTTACAATAGAGACAAAACTTAAGAGTTCAAAAGAGCAGCATTTTCGTCAAATTAAGTATACCTGAACCTGAAAATCAGACTCATTGCCTAACACCAAGAAAGGACAATTCCGTTTAAGATGCAAGGTATGTGCCAAGGCTCAAAATAATTTTTCGACCGTTAACTTAATGGTCGCGTTGTTTAGTGACACAAGAGTAGAGGATACGCCGCTAGATCAATGCTTCACGTAGTGGATGCACTAATTAAGAAGAATTCGGGGTAGTAGACCTCCAGCTTGTATTGCAGTGAAAGTCACGTGTCGTTACAAGGAGTTCACATCGAGCGAAAGGAATAATTTAACAATTTAACTGTGGCTCTGGACATTGATAGAAGAGTTGACGAGTTGAGTTAGTAAGAAAGATTATGGCCTTGTCCTGGGGAAGAAGAAGGAAGTATTTGGCTGCGAATTCCATGGTCTTTCTGACGATTGTAACTGCCAGAAATTTCTAGTTGTTCCTGAATTTCATTACCGATTGGTGAAACTTAAGGACAGTCCAAAGTTGTTGGAGGCTTACTGCGGCATGCAGATAGCAAGCCAGTTTGGCTGGAGCTTTGGTTGAAAAGATGGTAGACATGGAAAGTTTGAGTGCATGAAAAATATGTGATAAATGATATTAACTAGAAGCCACTTGGTCCAACCAATCTTTTTTTTAAATAATTTTGTTCTAAATTTCCTCCACTCAAGACAGCCTGAGGAATGTTCAGGATGGCTGTCAGAGCCGTAAAGTGTGCTTTAAATAGAAGGAACTTATTGATCTGCAAGTGCGGGATTCGCAGTTGGATACGAATGATCCTTGGTGGTGTTTACCGCAAGCTATACTCCTTGCCATGTTCCAGCAATTAGCAGGCGCGTTTGGCGCTTGTAGCTCTGTTTTATTTACATTTTTTTCGTCTTTGCCAGTTGATTTTGCTCTGAAGGATGTATCTTAAACGTGGGTTAAGATCTTCACCAGACCACAAAGTGACCTTAGGTGAGGGTGGAAGAGGGTGGAAGTGATATTTTTAATACCCCTACACCACGCAGTAGTTATTTTTGTGATTTCAATATCAATTCCTAACCATTCCTTAAGGATATCATTTTCGATGTTGGTTGGGGGATCGTAGTATACTGGAATACACTGAAATTTATGTCGAAAGGTTTAGTACGTGAAAACGTGGATTCCTGGATCGTAGAACGTTGATCTATTTGCATGAGGGTTTGCATTCGATATATTCATATTTTGTTTAGATCTTTCGTTTATAAGTTCATCCGGTAGAAATAGAAACGTCAATTTATCTATTGGTAGAGCGTGTCAGATCTCACCTTCTTCTTCCGCCTTGTCCAAGTCCATACTCGGGGAGCTGTATGTAGGTTCCGAGGCTCAACAAGGCCTTATTTCTTGTTGTTCCTTGGCCTTTTCTTGGTTTAGTGTACGGCCGGCGATTATCTGCGAACGAAAGGCTGGGCAAAAACTCGACCTAGAGCTCCTGGAGATCAATCACTTATGAAGGTCCTTAGTGGATATACTGTCCGGAAAAAAGTTTCTCAGAAGGTTTTCAGGATATGTTTGCTACTGCTTTTAAATGCAAGTAGAATTGATAATTTTTTGTTGTGTCAGGTAAGAACATCGGATATGTAGACGGTCTAAAAACAGTGCATAATTCGGGAATAATATTCATTTAATTGGTGAATATAGAGTGATTTAAAGAAGTGCGAAAGTAGAGAACAATATTCAACTTTTGGCACGGGAAAATCTTTCTTCTTTGAAAGTGTTGTAGGTGGGATATTTCCCTGAACACTGGAGTATAGCATTTAAAGAAGCTTAGAAGAAAGGAACACGGAAGAAAGGCTCTGCTTGAAAAAGGAAAACAAGGCTTTGAGAAGGCGTTGAAAGCGATTTAAGACTTCAACTAGTCCAAGCAATGGGATGTTTAAATATGTCGAAATTGGCGAAAAATAAGATCGGTTACGAGTGTTGAAACCTGTCCATAAACCAGACCTTCCCGTAAGAGTCACGCAGAAATGCTTACAATGGGCTCAGGATCATGTAATTTAGCCACAGGAAATGCTGGATACACTTAATTTTCCAGACAAGTGAAACTTACAGTTTAATTCAGGCGACAAAAGTATTCTAGTGACGCGGAAAGGAATACTTTCGACTGAGTATGGCACTAAGCTAGTACACATTTGGTAGAAAGGAACATCTTCGATAGCTTTTCTGCGAAGACGCAAAGCAGGTCTTTTATACAGTGTCGCATGTTGTTTCCATCCTTTCTAACTGAAAAGCGGTAACTTCCAAACAGAAGGCGCCCTTGGTAAAAAATAAAAAGCCTCCCTTGAAGTACCATGTGAAGTTATTCCCTTCCAAGTACTCTGAATGACAGATAATTTGTATGTTTAAAATCGGTTGTAGGCCTTGTGTTTTTGGGAATACAATCCATTTATCATAAATAGCTTACACCGCTCAACCAGATAAATGTTAAATATAAAATACCCGAAAGTAAATGTGGTATTATTTTGTTATGATGACTTTCATACTATCACTACTATTGCAACTACTTCAATGACGACTACTATGCCTATCACTCCTACTGCTCTCTATGCGACCACTGATACTACTACGACTAACCCAAACACTCCATCTTTTCTTCAACATCCTACTACTACTGCTACTATTGCTACCCTACAACAGAAACAACAACTTTTACTAGTACCCTTACGACATGTACACTTATGACTACTGCTAATACTACTTGTACTACTAATACTTCTGCTGCTCATATACTACTACTTCTACTACGAGAATAATGAGAAAAATCCTTGAATTGATAAGATAAATTTTCGTAAAGCACACAAGGCACAATTATTGCCTAAATGTTGTTTCTGCTTCTTTTAACTGGAAGCGACAATGTGGCATTTCTTCTAATTTCGACATTGTCTTTTGAATATATTGTACGTTCAGTACATGCAACGATTACCCATGAAAATTCCAAAACAGCAAAGAAAATTTCGGTACTGTTTTCCATGGTCACATTTTGCAAGCCTATTATTTTGTCCTTTTTTTCATACTCGAGCCGCAAAACAATGACAATAATTCGAAAAGATTCAGTTGAATCGTAAAAAGTAACCACTCGAGGGTCTAACCAATGAATATGAAAACAACAGCACAACGATTACAATGGGGTGGCTACTTTCTCTTGTCATACTCGTAGGATTATTGCCACCCTCTTAGTGGTTTTCGCTTGCAATGTGTTGAAGGAAAATACTTAGCAATAAGTACTGAGAATGCGACCCTGTTGGCGACACTCGACAAAAATGAAAATGGTATTGCAATGCGCCGTTGGTCATATTAAAATCTTCACTTTATAGTACCATTCTTCCTACTTCGGCTATGTCCATCCTGATGTTGGCCGTTCGGGCTAAGTAGGATGGGCTACGATGATTCGTTAGAGTTGGAGTTGATTGCTTTTTGTGCTGTTTTATTGTAGTTTTAATCTTAGACTCCATTCATGTGCTAAATTGCAACTAAACGAGTAGAAACATCATCACGTCTTTACGAGATACAATAGGGGAAAAGCGACAATCGGATATGAAAAACGAATCATGAATTTTATGCTTCAAGTTCGGGATTCACAGCTTTTAAGAGTTAAAAAAATTCTGACAGCCAATGAAATGTTTGAATACTCACGAAAACATAGACAGGAAGTCGTGAGTTCGATTGTCCTGCCACGTGAGACCATAACTAGAGTTCTTACCGTCAATTAAATCGAGCTTTCCCTAGAACTTCTGGCAGAAATCTCATTCTAGGTACTTAGGTTTCAACAATAAATCCAAATCTCACCTAGACTTTGACCCACCCTAATATAGCCTAACCAACGCTACCGACTACCTCCTATTCAAACTGAATATGCTGGCGAGAGTGCAGTGCGGCAATATTCAGCCTTATTTCTCTCCCTCTCTCTACCTCACTCTCAAATCCTCCCCTTCCTCTCTCTCATCCTCTCCTCTTCCTTTCTCTCTCCCTCTCTATCCCCCCACTATGAAAAAAAAACCAAAAACCAGGTGTAGGTGCAGGTATAGAGTAACATTGCATGAAAACTCCTATTACGCATACTACGGAACATGAGTAATAGAGAGAGATAGAACACGTATGCCAAGGATATTTGTTTTCATTTTGCTACTTTGTTTACACCAAGGATCACACGTCAGTTGGGTGATCAGCAAGGAGCAAACAGGTGAATGAATGATCCTCAAAAACTGAATCGTTGAACGTAAAGAGATAAAATTTGAGATGGGTTTTGCTTGTTGCTGAAGAGGAAAGAGAAGTAACAGTGACAGTAATCCTCACATGCTTCATCTTTACTGGCAGAAAAAGTTTCCTTCCTAGCGCAAATAATAGAACTAGTTCAAAGTAAAGTGTCGAAAAACTTTAGGTGTGACAAAGAGGTGCATAGTCTAAGCAGATTGTGTTGCTGTCGGCCTTAAATTCTGGAAGCAAGTATCCGACACCTTTCAACTGAAACTCAAAAATAAATTCAACATCCATATCCGAACAATATTGAATTCTTCGACTTTCAAACAATCTTCATCAACAACTTCCTGTTCTGGTACTAGTTCCACTAGTCAGAAGTATAAAAAATATGATGAAGTGAGGCACGAGCATGTATATTAGTAATAAGGCTACCGGAGGCCTTTGAATCTATATTTGATGAGGCTTCAGGGTCACCTCAAGGATTCTGCGATTAGAGTCCTTAAAGAAGTGTTTTTAATCGATACTAGACACTGAAAATTTAATTGATACAATTTTTTTTGTCATAAAAAGTTTTTTTTGAAAAAAAATCAACTGAGCTTGATTATGCTTCCTTACTGCTAATCCTTTGAGTACTTTCATCTTTATTTTTGCAAATTTTTAACAACTTCAATTTAATCTTGAATAGTGTCTGCAACACAAGTACCAAAAAATAATGGGGCTAAGTTTTATCTGGCAGGAAACTACTTCCGATTTCGACTCTTTTACTCTATTGCGAACGCAAATTCTGCAGAGATTAAATCTTTGGCGCTCATCTGCTGGCCATCTTGCTGTTAAAACGTCGTTGTCTTGTAGAATGAGTGTCAGTGAGAGGCTAAACTATAAAAGCGGCTTTATTTGCTTCGTGAATAAACATTTAGCCAGTGGCTGGCAATTCTCTTTTCTGTCGTTCGGCAGCGAGGATGAAAAGTTGTGTTTGTTGTATTATTCAGGCGTAGCATCCTTCTCACAGGCTTAGTCAGTTCGTCTCAGTACAATTGTAAACTTTTAATTGGAACATCTTCAAATGGACAGCAACCGAAACACTTGTTGTGGATTAAGATGCTATAAAATCACGGACCGTAGAGAGGAGCATAATTAAAATGTTACGATTGGTATTGGAGGAAACAAATGAAGGAGACTCTTTTGTCAGAGCAAAAGAATTTTCTATTAGAAATGTAGATTTTTGGTCGGATTCATGGACTTTGTGTCGCTTTCAGCATTTTCATGTTGAAAGCCGCTTGCATGTAAGCCCGGATAAAGGAAGCAGTAGCTTGGGGATATTTTTGGGTGTACTCAGTGGTGTAGTACAAACAAATAGCGACCAAATCAAATGCTTTGTGCCTACGAACAATGTAAATCACGCAATCAAACTACGGACTGAACCCGAAATCTTGTCTCCTAACGAAGCAAGTGCAACATTCTGTTCCTAAACCGCGATATCAACACTTCACAGATTATATCCTCCTGTTGGACAGCCTTACGTACCCTCCTAGTCATTAGCACCTTTTCGCTTGGATTACTTTACGGTGGTGCCCAGTAAGGCACGTCGTCGTCATTGTGTGGTACCGGAAAGCAATAACGATTCCACTTTATAGTGGAACCGAGAAAGATCTTATCGGTCACGCTAGTGGTTAAGGCTCCCACCCACTTCAACGTCTAGGCAAGTTACAAGCCAACGGATCAGGATTGGATAGCATTGGGCTTAGTACGAGCATATCTCCGTTCAAACCCTTGTTGCGAGTATGCCTCCAACTTTCTTCCAGGAGCCTTCCACTCCCGTCGCTACTAATGGAGATGATGCTTTTCGTGCCACTTTCATTCACCTTCCTTTCACAATTGGCTTCTGCAGAGATGTAATTTGTTACTGAGGTAGACAAAATTAGTGGTAAAACATCCTGGCTATTGTTGGACTTTTCCATACAACCAGCCTGATTACGGTTGCCCATGCTTTATTGCTTAGCCACAAGTGCGAATGTTAACACATCCGTGAAGAGATTTTAATCAATCGGGATGAATAAAGAGAGTTTGTATGGTTATAAATTTAGCTTTGTTGACATGGAATCCATGAAGCGTTTAGTTATCCGAAATGTTTAGTAAATTTTAGTTTAGGCTTTTAGTTGTTTTTAACATACATCATTCTGAACGATGCAGATATTTTGTCTAAATTGCTTCATTCTGCGCACCTCGTTATCCGATTTCAGAGTACTCTGACATAGCGAATATAACAGTTGCGATTTTCTTGAAATTTTCTTCATTTTCTTCTGACATAGAAATCGCATATTATACTTCAGTTCAAAAGAGACGAGAACGCTTCAAAAATTCGTTAGTCTGCAGGAATGGACTGGGATCATTTCAGCCTTACATTTTGCAACCCTACCGTTCCCTTACACGGTCGTCAAGTCTTCCTATTCCGTTCGTACGCCTCAGCCGGGCAGACATGAAATTGAAGTGTTAAGCACGGACAACTGACTTAGTGGCTTAATTCCACGGTCCCCGTAGAAGGCGTTGAAACAATGTCAACCACAACACCAAAGATCTGAAACAAGTTTCAGTCAATGATTTAAATTCAATATGATTTACGGCATCTGGTTGCCCGAACACAACTGGTGAACGCTCACTGTGCTCTTTAGGCTTCTAAACCAGAACCAACACGTTGCAACCAAGGGTAGGCTCCTCACCGTTTGAGGGGCTGGCAGTAACATGTCGTGGACGTCCCGCAACCCGTGGTTCAGATAAGCCTCAGTCAGGAAGACGTTCAAAATCAGACAACCTACATTCTAGACTAGACTAGGAAAACCACATAAACATATCCTTCTAGACTTCTTCCTTATCGACACAATCTCAAAAGGACTTGGATTTCCCCCGTTCATCCGTTTGGATTCCTACGCGTTTGGCATGTTGATCCAAAAACTTTGGTCCGTTAAGCTTGGGCTCAATACCATTAGCCTATTGTTGTTTCCCACTAGGCATTATTTCATGCTCGCTTTATTAAGATCAGACCAAAATGATATCCTATCCTGCAGTCATTTCTGTCATTCGAAGCCGTGTCTTTCTCTTTCCAGAAAGTTTCATTTACTTCCCGTTTTAATATTGCTGGAAACGCTTTTATTGTGTCTATTAGAGTTACAATAGAGTCAGCTGATCTACCTCATGCGCTTTTATTATGTCTTGTGTCCCAGTATTTCACGTTTACTTGGGATGCTTTGAAAGCCTTTTCGAAAACTAAATTACTCTCATGACATTGCTAATCTCAAACATTAGCAAAGTCAAACGGTAACCTCTCTTTGACAGAGCCAAATGTCAAATGGTGTCCATTTGTTCCATTGTGAATGTCGATGAATGTTATTTGATTCATTAATTTTTTTAAATTTATTAAGTAAGTTAATAATTGAATTTTTTCAAATTAATTACTGCGTTACTGCCATAATGCAGCTTCAGGCATAATAAGATTATATTATTTTTTGAGTATCAGACAAAGAACTGGGCATGTCATTTATCTTTGGATACATTATGGAGTCGGCTAGGGAGTTTTTTTGTTCTCAGATGATTGGTTAACACAAGAAGTTAGATATATTTTGATATTATGAGAAAAAGGACGATGAAATAAAACGGAAGACTATTTTAATGTTGCTCTTATGAAACTATAGATATCCTGGAATCGGACAAAATGTCTAGTCTTCATGGAGCTGAGAAATTTTATTTGATTTAAACGAGCGTGAAGAATTGCATTGCGGTTATTTTATTGTTATAAAAAAAGCATTGAAGCCAAATGAAGCCAACAAGCAAAGTTGCTTATTGGTTGCTAACATGATAAGCAAAGTACCTGGATTCCCCTTTAAAAACAAATAGTAAGACTAATGTATAGCTACAGCTACTCCTAAATGCTCAACTTCAAAGCAGTTTGTCTCCCAGAAGTTGCCCTGAAAAGGTTAATGCACATTTGACAAGTGCATCTGGCTTTTTTTTATTACATTCTTGTTTTTTAACATCAATTTGAATTGTTTATTTCCATGAGATAAAGATCAAAAATACATAGTATCAGTTTTTGGTAACCTCCATCAACTCTAATTTTCGATGCTAAGTCAAGACTTAAGAGCTGATGATACTGAAGAACCTTCAATAATGAACTAGAAACCTCCAGGATTATCTTCAGAATTATCTTCTCTGACTCTTTTGCAAGGTCGGAAGGAAGGTCTGCATAGTTTTCCTGTTTTCTCTGAGCATCTGCGGCATGTAATGCTATTTGATGCCTCAAGGAGTGAAGTTGTTTTGTTATAAGATTATACCAAACATTGCAATCCCTCCAGTCAAGCACGTCGTTTATATTCCGGGCTCCTTATCGAGCAGAAGTTGACATAAGTTACAACATCGACTGAACGTGTCACTTTTATGTTTGGTCTCCCTCAGCGAAATTTAGCGTATGTTCGTGATAGTGCTACGGCTACGCACCTTAATAAAGTCTTCACACTCCTTGTCATCTTTTTCAAAATCAAGCGGTTAGTCTGGGTCTGACATTGCTTACTATCCAACCTTCACTCATTAAAAACTGGTGTTCATAGAAACTCTTTCTCTCTGCTTCACAAAATGACAGAGTCTGGATATCCAAGTGGAACTGTACGCTGCGGAAGCATTTGTCTAGACGATCCAGTTTTAGTTCGTAAGTACTGTAAGTCGCTGCAAGAGCGGGGGAGGGGTCTGAGTTTGACAGGTTGCAGCGTTTGCACACAACTGTCAGTCAAAGAAATAAAGATATCTCTTGACTTTCGTAAGATGACAGGATGTACAATCTGCAAAGATTGACCTGCATGGGATGAGCTTACCAAGCTATCCTAAGCTAGCTTCGAAGCCTAGCAACATGACCTTAACACTAAACCGAAGAGCAGGACGGAAATCACAGCAATTCTTAATCATAGAAAGGACTTGAACCTTGCGGAAACCGTTAAGTGTCTAACTCATTTGATTTTTGTTTTGTTTGGTTTGTTTTAGCATACAATTTTTTATCCTGCAGGCAACAAAACTCATGTTTCACCAGATAAAATTTCAAATCGAAAAAGACAACAGGATTATGTCAAAAGACATTTCTTTGTGTATATTTCTTAACCCTTTGTCAGAGTATCATTCTGTTAAATATTTCAACAATCTTTTCAAACCCCAAACAGACAAAAGCAATGTTCAATGCAAAGCCATTTAGTTAAACATTGTTTTCTACTTTTCTACTTTTATTTTGTTCATTTTGTTGCTATTTCACCGACCAATTTATGTTGTTGCAGTTCCTTGTACTTGTCAAGTAGCCGCAAGTAAAGCCAAAACACGATCTTGTGTTTTTTTTAATAGATAATTTCAATTTCTCTTTTATCCTGGAGAGAATTTACATTGTCTGGCACTGTATTATGTTATTTTTTGCATTGCATTTTCGTTGAAATTGTATTCTCCTTCTTCTTTACCCCCATTATGTTTGTCTGGTTTCATTATGTTCCATTTTATTTCTGGGCTCGTACTCTGGACAGGTTTCAACAAAGGATGCAAATAAAACCCAAGCAACAGGAATGAGAACTCGAGCGGGATGAAAGACAATGCAAAAGACACGATGTAAAGTGTTTATTGTCTGTTTGTAGTCTAGTATTTCAATTGCTCCAACCTCAAAGCAGGACAATGTGGACATAAGCCGAAATTGAAAAAAATAACCTTGCAGTAAAACTGCAGGATTGCAGGCATCATGTACTTTGTTCTGGGCAGAGGCGCATAACATTGAGAAGTTAATCAAGTCAAGCGATTACAAATTCAGGACACTTTAGTTCCAATTTGACGGATCAAGTGTTTACTTGGAGTTTACTTTCCTCGTAACTTCTTTTACATAAAAACCGGAACTTCACTTAAGGATATATCCTTTATATGGGATTCTATGTAATCTCCAGTTGCAGCTCCACTGGAATCGCATCCAAGCAAAAAAATGTGATGAAATTAGTTCAGAGTGTGAAATGTGAAACTATTTCGTATAAAAGGACTAAAATTTAATTTGAACAAAGGACAGTTTATGTTATCCTTAATAAGATAGAATAATAAATTATTTATGTAGACTTTACTAGTCGGGTGCTGAAATCACGTCCAACCAGACCTTAATTTCACAGGACAATTTTCGTAGTAAACGAACATTACAGCAGTGTATTTTATAGATTCTTGCAATCAACTTGTTATCCTGAATAAATGGAAGAAACATACTCAAATAGTTATTGGGAATCTACCATGACTGAAATAGTTAATATGGTATGACACTTCTGTCAATGTTTTGGTATTGAAAATTCACCAGAGTATGCAGGTGCAGCCGCTTCTTGTTGACCAAAAATGTAAAAGCACTACAATATAATATGCAGACGATGCATATTGTAGCGATTGGCCAACCACGCTTTGGACTGAAACTTTACCTTTATGACCGTTCGGCATCATTCAAAATTATAACACTGCATTTAGATACTGTCGACTGCTGTTTATCGCAGTCTGTCGACTGCTAATTCGTACCATAGAGTAAGAATAAACAGTGATAACACTCCCGGACGGTGACTCTCAGACAGAGATAGAAAAAGCGCAAGTGGATTCGTATTTGCGTTGTGTTTTTTTGGGCAAAAGCTTTGAGAGGCGTTTTCATGTTTGGCTTGAAAATAATAGAAAATTTACCAATTTGAATTAAAGCTAAAGCTTTCCCCTGGCTATTCATTTATGATAATTCCATCGCATGTTATTTATTTTTAAATTTAAAAGCTTTCAAGAACGTTCAATTTGTGTTAATTGGTATTTATCAATACTAACACTTTTTCGATGCCGTATTTGGACGTTGCAACCATAATTTCTTGTTGGCTGGCTATTAAGCTCATGGCAAAAACTGAAAGAAGACTTAGCTGTTGTTGCTTCAAATCTTCAAATGAAACTGTTACTTTGCAAACATTGCCAGCTCTAAATATCGCACGCGTTTACGTCAATCTTCCGCACTCGATCGATGTTTCCCGAGCCTCATGCAAAATGCGGTTATTCTGTTCCGATTATTGGAAATGTTTGATACAACAATGTGAGACTTATAGACTTGTAAAAAATGGATTGAAAAAGTAACTGTTGTGAAACTGTCAAAGTAGATAGAACCCTTAACGCTAATTGGATCCAATTTCATTGAAATTTTCTTGAAAAATATACTTCTTTTCCGATGGTGCGTTATAAATGTAGTTTTTACTCAAGACGTATATAAAATTTAGGACTCTATTTCTTGGCAGTTTTTTTTCGATGGAAAAGTTTCGAAAGTTTAAGACGTAGGAGATTAAACAATCGAATTGAAGTACCCCTGGCTTTTGAACTTGTTTCACTGTTTAGAATATTTCAATTTGGAATAGAATATTTCAAGTTGGAGCCTCATATGTAATAAAGGAAAGATTAGCGACACCTACCATACTTCCACATAATTTGTACTTCAGTCCTATTGAAGCCTATAATATAAGGACAAGGTTAGTGGTCAGGCAGCTAGAAAGGTTCATATAAAATCAATGTGGTTGGCCACATGCTTCCCGGACATCAGTAAGGATAAGATCGGGATAAGAACTAGATCAACATCAGTATTAGATGTTGGGTGGATAAATTTCATCCAGAAAATCGATCGATTGTATAAATATATGTTTTTACTCGGAAGGGCACCCCGTTTCATTTTTTTGAAAAAGACCGAAATGATAAAGAACATAGCCTTATTCTGCGTGATATATAAACGTAACTCACCCGTCATATCTAGGCAACTCAATACGCTTGCAAATTAGCATCCCTGAAAAAAAATATCCCTACAAACTTTCAATGGTTACCCTTTTCAATTCACCTTTCACCTCAAGCCTGTGACCGCTACAAAACCGGATCCGAACGCAGACTCATAAATCCTTTTGTTGTGTATGCTATGTAAAACAAAGGTAAACGATACAAAAGGTTAAGGACTCGAGCAGTTTAATCGTGATGTGTTGGTTGTCATCGACTTTATCGTTTTCCCGCTGCCATACAACGTCGATGGCAAAGGTTTTGTTTCGGTTCGTGGAACACTTTGAACATGAACCAACATCCAACAACCAAACACCCTATGAACTTTCCCGTGATAGAACAACAAAAGGTTTACGAGGTAATAAGTAACTTAAACTGGAAACAAACTTCGAACTCCACTGTTGTCACCGTGAAATTCTAGTCCTAGATGCCATCGTCATTATTGTTGCCATCGGTGTCGACGTCAACGTCTACGTTGCCATCTACTTTTGTATGTAGCAAATGGGAATTCGCTAGATCCTGCAATGTTAAAACGTTTACTTATGCAGAGAACTTGACTGTCATTTCGTGCTCGGCATTGTAATCCTTTCAACGCAGTCTTTAGTGCAACCGTCATAGCATTGCTGCACCTCAGCTTCAGCTTCTGCTATTTATCTTTTATCTTTGTTCAGAGATAGTAAAAGAAATCTCCGGATGCATATATATATGTGTGTTTTTGTGTATGAGTTCTGGAACAAGGAAGCTTGGTTTAATTTATTTTAAGAATATATTGTACAATCTAGTTCCGAAAGCACTTTACAGGATATTTAAATACACTTGGGTTGCGTTTACCTAATGGAACTAGAGGACCAGCAGGTGACTCCGACAACTTCAGCGAAAAGTTTAACTCTAGCTCAGTGCACTTTTTGCTATTTCGTCAGTACACGAATTTAAAATGATCCTAATTTGAAACGATGAAATAACAACCAACTAAAGGAACATCTCCTATTCTCCTAGACTTTAATCCTAGTCAGGGCAAGAAATAATGATTTTCGGAATAAATTCCCAATTAAATTTTTATTAAAACTTATATTCTAAGGAATTGTTCTTTTCTTTTTTTATAATCTTGCTCGTAGACAATCTAATTATTACCTCTAGGATAACTTAATTAAAATCAAGCAGCGGGTTGGTGGTATCAAGTGTCATCATATAAATGTGCCAAAAAAAAGCACAACTGGCGTCAAGTGTCAATATATTTTGACATCTCTGTCATCGGTATAGAATGGGTAGACAACGTGCAATCGAGCTAGACACAACTGAGCAACGCGGATTAATTGCTACTACCTATCTGAAAATGAATGTTGCCTGATTTTGACGTAGAAATTCGAACAGAGAGTTCGATCTTAATCGTCATTTTTTCAGAAATTCAATGCCATGGGCATGTGACATCAAAAATTTGATTACAAGTTTCAAACAAATGAGATCCGCTTAGGGTATTGTTAGGGTATTGGCTCCAAATCCGTTTGAATATTGGTTTTATTTCTGCATTCTGAGGAACTGTCAACTTTAAATTAGGGGATCTGAATGTAATTCCATCCTTAACACATAATAATTAGCAAAGGAATCCCCCTTTCCTCTGCTAGGCTAAGATGAGTTGAAGAAAAAATTTACAAAAATGATCTTAACAAATAATTTTATCAACGTTAGACGTAAGCTTAAGCTTAATCTTCTTCAAAATATCTTAAAAATGATTTCGTTGCCTTAACTTAAACTAATCTCACTGTTTAAGTTATAACATTATCTGTCAATCGCTACTATATATTTATTAGAGTGGTCAATAATGAGTAGCAGCACTAGCCTTGGTCACCATTTAACACTTTTGCGCATGGGAGGATTCCTGAATGCTGGGCATTCCAGCAACAATCGGGAAATAGTGTTGACAACCATTTTGAGGCACCTGTCTTCAGAACTTATCCTACCTAAACCTAAAAGAATGCGTTGATTCCAAACAGAACCTGCATGAATTTGTACTTTTAGGATTCAAGTTGAAGATTACAAGTAGGATCACTTTTTCAAGGACGAAAGTAATTTGTACCAAATGTCCGGCGTAAACTTCTGGTTTGACTAAAGATATAGTCTTAAAAATGTTCAGGAGCCTTTGCTGCACGTTGCCTCGGGTTATAAAAGTTAGTTTATTACCCAAAATTAAGCATAGACAAATTATTTTTATGAATCAGTAAATTTCATAGCCTATGAAATCGAAAACTCCAGTAAATAACAAGCACAGTATCCCTTTTTTTTGTGACGAATGTCACCTGAATTTTAGGGAAGTTAATTTCGAATTTTTGTTAACAGAAGTATTGATACAACTTCCCTGGGCTTACAATAATCTCAAAAGGATCAAAAGACAGGTCAAGCTAAAATTATCGGCAAACGGAAAAAGTGTGCAAGGATTTTGCAAAGGTATATCTGACATAAATATATTATAAAACAATAGCGGATTTAGGCAAGACTCCTCGGCACTTTGACTTGTATATTGTGTCAAGTAGTGGAGTGCCTTGTATTTTGTCAAAACAGTTTTGTTCGTTCATGGAGGAGTAAATAATATTTACCAAGTTATTCGCGACATAAAGTGGGATCATTTCAAAGACAACGCCACAGTACCATACAGTCAATTGCTTTTCCAATATTTTTAGAAATAAATTCTATAGAATTTTGGCGATAAGAGCACATAATATGTCCTTGCTGATACGTAATCGTTGACGTGCAATGAAATACGCATGCTTAAAACCAAATTAGCAGTTAGGAAGGATGCTGTGATTTTCTTCGTCCTTTTTCATATACTTCAGTATTAGTTTGTCCGGTAATTCGCTAAAACCCGAAAGAAGACTTATTCGACAATGAGATAATCTTAAATGCAGCCCAAGATGTTTGAGCGAGCATATGGCAGGACGAAAATGCAATAGTTGCGATTAGGAGACATTCATTCTATCAAATTTTTGATGAAGGACTTCAAGGTATTCTTGCATAAAACACAAACTATTCACCGGTTGCTGCTTGCCTGTTAAATTTGGGGTTGATTTCCTCTGCTGAAATTCAATTTCAGGATTTTATTCTGTACAGAATAATTCAGAAATCCATTTCGGCGTGTATGTGAATACTTCAACATATGATTTCCAGGACGTGCAGGATATGTGACTTGTAATCGAAAAATTAGTGCAAACTCTTGCGGTGATCCTTGTTTGTCGAATTTGCTATTTCGGAAGGGTTGTTGGAGCTTTATTTCAAAGATGACAACGAATATCGCCGTAGTTGCTGGCTGCTATATACTGACGTTTTGCTTGCTTAAAAGTGCTGAAGTGTGTAAAACTGCCACCAGAATCAAACATCAGGGCGAGTTTTAATATTTTCTTAGAGATTTATTTTGAAATAAACAATATAAATTATAAACGACACAAGCGCACACCGATGTTTATTCATTTTTTATCGAGAACAACTACATGTAAAGTCTGAATAAAGGCAGTTCATTAAAAAAACAACAAGAAAAATAAAGCTCTCCGTTGAAATTCAAGGATTTTTCAATTCAATTGAAGGAAGCTTCTCAAACGCATCAACGAGTTATCCAAGAATTCTAAAATATTCTACGATGCCTACTAAAAGTTTTCTCTGCAGGACACAATGTTTAAACTTTTTCATTTAAACAACGCACCAAACAGAATGGTTGTTGTTGCTGCTGTGGCTTTTCCTTTTTGCCTTCATACTATGAAGCCTGACAATCATCTCTATCCAGATGCAAACAATCTACACGAAACTCCCACTTTCAAGGCTATATCCACTTTATATTTTGCGTAACTAGGAGAACTCAAGTTGAATGTCTCCCCCAAGCTCTATAATAAGGATTCAAGAGCGAAAAACACAACAGCAAAAGAAAATGAAGAAGACGAAGGCGAAGAAAAAAAGTAGCGGATAACAATGGCAAGGAAATAAGATGAGAAAAAACCTTAAAAATTTCTTTTACGAGGTGGCAGGAAAATTTATATATTTCCCTTCAGTGTCTCATAAATTTCAAGTCCTTGAAAATAGTCGTTCAGATAGAATCAGTCGGGACACTGATTTTACGACTATCATGCGAAAATATTGGTGTTGCGATAAAATTCTAAGGGGGAGTCTAAACGATGATGTTCCAAGGTAGGCTCGCAGGACCTTGGCTAAGATTCCCATGTATGAATTAACCTACATGGAAACTTCTTGGAAGTCCTTTTGAAATGGAAATTCGAGAATTCGTGTCGTTGGCTTAATACAAATGTTTACAATAAAATTTCACAACGCTTACACTAACCTTTAACACTCCAATTACCTTTGACTTTTTCATTCTTATTTGCCCGTCACACGAAGGCCATGGTCGGAGTCCTGGTCTTCCCGCGCATCGTTAAAGCACAATAATTCAACTTTATTGAACTTGGAGCAGTTGTTAGATATCTAAGTCGTGTCGAATTTATAAGGGCATTTAAGTATATCAAACTGTGATTCGAAGCAAGTGCAACATCATCTTACAAAATATTGCCAACTACTGCGTAAACTAAATTTAATACAGAATCAATCTTTCATAAATACTCAAAAGGACTATGAATGCGGATCATTGATTCGATGGACGAAACATGTGACCAAGTTGAGTTAAACTAAAATTTGTGAACAAGTTTTCAAAATGTTTACGATTTCGGATGAAACTTTTTCGCTCCTCACTTATTATTAGATTTATTTTATTTTGGCCATTTATGGCCATATCCTGAATACGACTTAAGTGCTCAGCCTGCGAAAATATGTGAGCTAGTTTCGTTTATTTATTGAGTTGAATATTTCTCATCCTTTTTCCGGCCTGATTGGAACTATTTTGTTTATTTTTTATGAATGTATAAAATCTTTTTTGTGATTTTTATTGGAAAAGTGTCGATTCGAAAGCAAGCAACGATGGCTCAGTTGGTATTCAATCGTCAAGGACTGTTTATTGTGGGATTTTATGTGAGTTAAAAGTATCTTAACCTGTTTCCAAAGATGCAATTCACTGACTAATAACTCTAGAAAGGATAATAAAGTTAAGCATTCTGCAGACATTATTTGATTATTATTGCTGACTGTTGCCATCAAAGATATAGTTAGTGTTGAATAAATCAACGTTTCGATTTGGGAATGATTTGTAAAAACTTAATATTTTCCAGTCTGACTGATTTTTGTTTTATGGGCATATGCCGCCATCTTATCCTTGGTCAATTACCGCTAACTTCAGTTAAAAGTTCACATTTTTGCATTTGGCTGGTGTATTATATTAGTTAAAAACTATTAAAAGTTTAGCAAAAAAACATTTTTGAAAAGTTTTGATTTCAAAATTACGGACAGCAAGCGAATGGGCGATCAGGTGATGAATCATTCTATTTAAGGAAAAAAGTTTCGACTTTGAGTCATTTTCTTAAAAAACAACTGAAAAATAAATAGTTTTATGATTCCACCCTACCAACTTGTACGAAATTCAGCAAATCCATATCCTCGATTTTTTATCGAAAGTAACAGAGCAGATGCTAATAATTAAACTCAATAAAGTCTACAAAAATGAAGGATTTATTGCAAAAGCAAAATATTGCTTTAAAGAAAATCAAAGCATTAATCATCCGCCTATAAATATTATTTAAAATATCCATAAAATGTCCAAACAGTGATAAATTTCTACTGGCCTCGTTACGTTCAGGGTACAGAAAGTGCTTGATAAAATTCTTCCTGCAGCTTTTACAGAAAACGCTCAACTCTTGGGTACCGTTTATTCGCTCATTTTCAGAAAGTAGGACTCTCAAAGTCGAAATATAGAATTTCACCTAGTGTGCATGCTCAATCCAAGTTCGCGTCCCGCAAGGGTGACTCTTGACACCATTCTTTTTTTAACAATGGATATGATATTGCAAATTACATAGTATATGTACCTGTGTCAACTACTAGTAAGAAAAGCAACTTCCAATATAACTCAATCGCAAAATAAACAGACTGTTCAGAATTGTAGTTGTACTTATAGCACGAAAAATAAACCAATTCTGCCAATATTACGAAAAGAAAATGAAGTAAAAGGATTGTTGCATACACAGCTAAATTAGATTACATGAATAATATAGTTTCTTACTAGAAAAATCTGCGCGGCGGTTAAGTATAAAATATTCGTGAATATGTAATTGTATATTGTCCAACATTGTACACTTTTTATGGGACAAAATGAAAAGCTATCAACAACTTTAACTCTTTTACTTCGGATTTTATTGAGATTTGTGAGTCCTGTGAATTGGTTTTCTCGAAAATAGTATGGTTTTATATTTGGAACACATTGAGAATTGGTTTTAACAATATATGCTACGTTCTCTGGAAACTCCAAAGTAAGAACCGATGAGAAGATTTTCTTGACGACACTGGTGAAAGGCTGTTTGAAGAAAAAAATAGACGAGCTCAAAACATCGAGGCTAATGGAGACGGATTCAACGGGGGCTAGGGACAGATATCAAACCAACAAAAAAGAGAAGAAAGAATAAAAAGATCTAGTATGTGATGTTTGCAGTTGCGCTTATGAGTCCTCACCTTGAGGTTTACTTGCTTTTGGGGTCTGCTGTTAGATAAAACAAAAACTTACCTATCCTTACCTTCGATTTACCAAAGACTTACCGTACCTATCCTACCGGGATCCTTACCTTTTCTCACAAGGATAACTTCTTTTGATGGTCCATGTTATCCCACAATAGAAACCAAAGAAGAATTCTTGCTCCCTAGTCAACAAGTATTCCAACTTCCGCACTGTGTGATTACGCAGAAGTCATGCAAGGCGCTTGTAAATCAAGCAGGAATATACTAGAGCAAAATATTTCAAGCTCTCTTCCTGCTCGCAAAACGTTTAGGATATGTTGTTCATACTCCTATTCATTTGGCATGCATTACTCAGCAAGTTGCGTTCTTTGATTCTTTTGCCAATGTTGTTCTTCCTTTGGTGTTCATATTATTTCGAGCGTGTCTCCGAATCTTATTCCTTTAGAGCTATCTGGATTGGTCACAATTCTGAACTAGGTGTGAGACTAGGCGATTAAAGGAAAGCATCTGCCTGACTTTTTATTAAAGACAGAATTTATTTTACCACAGGCATGAGTCGTTGCGATTTCCATATCTTCCGTATCATAGCATATGGATGGCCACCTTGTACCCTTTGTCACAAAAGGAAATGTGGGATCAAATGCATTCATGCGAATTAAGATTTCGGTGCAACTCTGTAGCGGTATAATCCTATGCAACTTCTTAGTTTTTTGTTAGCAGACTCGTTTTAGTATCCAATACTAGTTCAACTCTACTCTCTCCACTCTTGATTGACAGGACTTTTTGCATAGATTTGGAGGTTTTAGCAGTCACCCTGATCAAAGAACGTTGATAAGGCTCTTCGTCAACTTTCGTATGATGTTCAAAATCGGTGCTTTTGAAGCCACCATACTATCACCTCATGGGCAGTGATTTGTCTATTCAATGCAGAAGAGATTCAGTAGCCGAACTAGAGTTTCAATGTATACTTATAACACTCGTAAACACTTGTTTTTATCATAGTAGACTCACCATAGGCTTTTTGTAACATTTCACACACTTTGTTACATTTTATTTCATTTTTTACGCAAAATCTAATACAAATTCTTTGACTCTTCAATTCTTCCATTGTTTAAACAAGCAAAAATCGCCGAGCTCATAAAAACACGTCGAACCTTAGCGACTACCACAAACAAAGTAAACAGTGAATATGGCTGAAAATTTTATCATACTTTAGGGGCATATATACCAACACAATAAAATTTGGACAATCGGACTCTCCAGACCCGCAAAATTTAAAAATTCCGGGTACTTTTTGAACAGACATCGTATATCCTCCGGTCACATCTCCCTGGAAAAAATGGCTATGGGAAGGATGATGCTTATGTCGTTCGCCTATCTCTCTATCTTTCTCTTTCTTTTTCTCTTTCTGTTTCTCTTTCTATTTCTCTTTCTCTTTCTCTTTCTCTTTCTCTTTCTCTTTCTCTTTCTCTTTCTCTTCCTCTTTCTCTTTCTCTTTCTCTTTCTCTTTACTAAAGAGTTCCACTTTACTTTCATTTGAAAGAGTTAAAGAGAATTCATTTGCTATTCCTTTTCCATTCCCTTTACTATGCGGTTGATTATATTACTGGTCTGTATTGTTTGTGCCTCAAGCAAAATTTCATTTTTCAATCAAACGTAGGTCAGTAAGATACCATTGGATAGGTTCTGCGATTTTTGCTCTCTTTACATAAGCGAAGACTTTTTCAATGTCTATTAAGACCACCAAAGTCAGGTCTTTGATTACAAAATTAAAAAATTTTTTGATTCTGTCTTTTTGAAAAGAGTATATCCCTTTGAATAAGATTGTGTTTGTATATCCCTCTCTACTTGTGTTTGGATTTGCCGTGGTTTGCATCCATCTTTAAGGCAACGATGTAAGTTTGCAATGGGGCCTTCACCTTCAGTTTTCTTGATCAATTTCATACCCGTCCACCAATCAAAGCATGTCTACACTGTCTTAGATCAACATTTTGCCTCTATTCTCCGCCCCAGCCTTTGAGGTTGGCGTTCACATCCTAGTGTTTTGACAGGCTAATTCGACCAGTCATCTTGTCAGCATCACGTCTAACTTAAATTCTATGATTTTTGTCATGGTTTTTTAGTATTTACCAAAGGTATGAGATTTCGTTTTCAATAGTTAGGTAGGTTACCTGTGCTGCGTCATATTTTTCTGGTTCCAAATGTTGCAAGCTAACTCAAAGATGAATATTGAGTTAATTTACCCCCATTCGATGTCAAAACTTGGCATATTGCCTGTATATTACAATAGAGTCATTCGTAACATGATTATGTCTGTATGGACTAGCATGATGACTATAGCACTGTTTATCTTTGACCAGATGGAAAAATTGATGATCTTTATCAAATACCCTTGTTTCATTTGTAGTTTCTTTCAAAGGAAGTGCTCGGTTCGCAGGCGCATTCATGTTGCGTTCCACTCCCCCTCCATTCAAGGTTAGAGGCGATTGTTGCTGTAAACATTTACAACAACAGATAAACATTTTGGGCCCCAATTTTGGTTTCGTTTGGGGGCCACAAATATATCGGGTTTTCTCTTTGGTTTGCTCAATATTTCTTCAAAGTAAGTTCCATGACTTCCTCTTCTCTCTTCACACGGTGGTTATGAAGGTTCGGAAGCTCATTCACGATTCACCCAACCTACGCGTCTCTTTGTAAAATTAGCTGATCTGAATAACTTTTGTGCCTCATCACGTTCCTTATTCCAGCGAAAACTGACTATTCTAACAACATTTAGATTATTGCAACACTTAGACTATGGTATTTCATTTCAGGATTAAGAAAATTTTGAACGTTTGTTATTCATTCCAAAATTTAACACCAACAAACTCATTTTTGAGATGGTTCGATGCCTTAGTTTAGCTGCAGTACCAAATCTCTAGTAGCGGTTGTATACATCCTACACCTAACATATGGCTCCGAGGTTTTATATAGAAGAACTCTTTACATAGAGGCCCTATTGTGTGGTTTAATCCGAAGAATTTCAAACTTTTACCAAAAATTTATTCGCAATATAGGTAACTAAAATGAAATATGAGCCACAGAAACTAGTGAAAATTTAGTAGTTAAACCATTCCCCGGACTAAACAATGAAAACCTACACTGAGACGTGCCTACTAGACCGTCAGTTTCTAGTTACATCATTATTTCTTAAGAATTGTAAACCACATCTTTGGTTTAACTTCACTAATTGCAAACTTACAAGCGTTTATGAATAATTCCATTAAAGCTTAATTCAAAGCACTAATACAAATGACCTACAACTTGCCACCGCAGCAGCTACTTTGCTGATTGAAACCAACATTGTTAATTCTCCTTGAATAGAATAACTTTACTTTAGCAATTAACCCCAGACTCATTCAAATACCCAGAGCCACATCATCCACCCGTGCAACCGACACAAGCCATCAAGCCCGGTAACAATCTGTACCGTTTCGAATCCAGCAAAAAGGACGAGAAACGAGGGAAGGCTAAGAAGAATATTTGAATGGGATGATGGAATGGGGAAAGGGGAACATTTTCGCAAATTATACAGAATCTAAGTAAATTTTCGTGACTAGAAAATGAAACCACAATTTAGAAAATAAACGAACTTCCCAAGCAAGGGTCCCAACGAAATGCACACACACATACATACACACGCTTATTGAAACTCTTTGCTAGACAAGAGAGGACCTGGTACTCCGGTTTGCATATCGGAGAGAATACACAAAAGGCATGGAAGTACTTGAATATCCAAGATAGATACAAATCAGGTTAAACAAGATATTCCATTGCCGTAGCTAAAATTAACATGAAACGTAATTAGAGGAAGAAGACAGTTCGTTGAGATCCAGGACATTTTCAAGACAAGAAACGTGTATTTGCACGCCGGTACATCCAGCCAACCTGCACGACACATCAAACAATGCTGACAGTGGGGGTTTCTTTCCGAATCGACGAAAGTAAATGCAAATAGATCATATAGACTCCTTATCCCTCAGATACGCCGAAGTACTTGGACATTCTTCTGTGTTGCAACTCCATGCTAGCCAATTTGCGATAATTTTCGATCTCGATTGCAGTTGAACATTCGATGAACGTTTCAATAATTGCCAACAACCATGACATCAGGGATGTAAACTTGTTAGACGTTTTCCGAAACAGACTTAGTAACCTCTTATGCATGCGAAGGTTGCTTCAGTTTTTTTTCAAAAAAATGTGAAAGAGGCAACTGAAACCAAGGAGAGCTGCCATCTTGTTAGTTTCTGAAGTGTGACGTGAAATACCTGAAAACAGGATCATACATTCATATTGCTTGTATTCTTGTCTGTCAGTTCTTAAAAGCTCATATTTGTGGCACGGAATTGTGAATACTGAATCCCAGCTAGATTTTCGGACCATTATTGTTTGAACTGTCAAAGAGTGTCATCGACTAGCATTAATTTTAGAAAATAATTTGAATAAGACCTCATATTACATCACACACTGATAAAATTATAATATTTCCTTAGAGAGAAATCTTCACGAATCTTTCTTTACATTTGCAAGTCCTGAAAATATAAACAAAACATTCAGAATCTTCTAATAATTTGTAGGTCTAAACTTTCCAAACTTTACAGAATAGATTATCCACTGTCCAAACTCATTTGAAACATATTCTCCATATGAAACCATCATTTGACAAGTGTCCTTACGAACCGTGACAGCAATCAACAGTCAATTATTTGCTAAGCGATTAAAAGAGGCACGTTTTATGGCAGCACTTCAAAACGCGAAACTCAGCTAATTTATTTCCATGTGTGATTTATCTTGTGACTTATCACTGGTACATACTTAAGAACTGGAGACCTTGTGAATTGAATGTTTTAATTTTTGTTATGTCTAAAAGTCAACTTCCAAGTAGTCCCGGAAGCTGCAATCATCTACTTTTACAGAAGAATAAATATGCTACGTCATCGCGCATCTAACCACGAAGCTCTATTATTAGGACAGGCTTGTGGGAGGATCTAAGCTGTAATAGCCCGGTCAGATAGAAAACTAGCATTTGCTGCTTAGCACAATGTGTAAAACGTAATCAAAAGAGAAAGAGCAGAGCTAGACGTCCTAAATTCAACTAGAAAAACACAATTAGGTTCCTTTGGTAAGTGTTCTAAAGGATAATGAGAATACCCTCTGAAAGAAATAAGCATGGCTTAGAAGGAATTAAGCAGAACGAGCTAAGCTCTTTGGTCCAGCCCCAAGAAAACGAAAACAAAACAACTTCTGGAGGAAAACAAACATGGTGGAAGAACACAAGTGGCGTTACCTTCGGGCTATAATCTTTTGGATTCACATGCTTCCAAAAAATACTCCAAATGGGTGACATTTTCAGGGATTGCGACACAAAGAGGAAAATGCAGAATGTTTTTCTGTAGATTATCTGAGCCTAGCTTGTGATTCCCTCATCTGGTAGAGATGGATTCACTTCGAAATCAGGAGCAAGTTGAAACGTAGAAGCTGAGGAACTCGCTTCACTCTTGTAAGATGACAGAGTAGATTGCTTGTAAGCATCACTACCATATTCAGAGGAAGTAATACCAATTTATGTCAGCCCTAACAGATACCACAATGCAACAAGACAATTTATAAAAACTCAACACTTGCATATCCTGTTCCAAACAATGTATCGCGGAGAATGACTTCCCTACTGGAATCCAGTAGATAAGACATCCTAGTTACATTTTATAAGTCGAAAAGTCCTCTGTCTAATTCGCAAAACTCCCAATCTACCATGGCAACTCAGGTTTTGTTCATCAGCACGTATTCTCGTCCATCAATGCCACTGTACATATGAAATAAGCTTCGATTTCATCACAACTGATAAATATTTCAACGTGCAAACGATATTGCAAAGAGGAAACAGGACGAACGAATCAAAATTCGTTTTGATGATGCGAAAAGTATAGAAACAAACGATGTAAAGTTTGCATCTAATGAACAAATAGAGCTATCTTCCTGCTCAATAAAATCCCAGAGAATGTATATTCTTGAATTTTCATCTTTCCCACCCGGAACAGTCGTCCTTCAATCAGAACAGAAGTTGTCTACGAATCGGGAACGGGCACTCACGTAAGTGGGATACACGAGCATCCTGAGTGAATGGTTGATGATATATTTGAAAGCGTCGGGAATGATATTCATTTGACTAAATCAATCAGGAAACAGTTTTCCTCAATGAAGAAAATGTGAGCAATGAAAGTAGCAGACGGTCAGGACGAACAATGTTGTCCCCACCCAGTAAGCAAGGAAATTGCATAACGCAGTGCCTCATGTACTAGCTCCTGCATGCAAACGATGTAACACTGATGGCAGAGCTATAAAAAACAGGAAGGAATTTTAATTGAATTTGAGAGTTTTACAAACGATTTGAATAAAACGTAGCAGCTTAATTCCATCCCAATTAGTTAGTATTAAGTAGTACGTGGATGAGAAGTGTTTAAATTTAGGTGAGACAATGAAACGAGGTGACCAAACCACTAAGTTTCGTTATTTTAGAACAAAATATTGACAGTCCTTGCTGATGGCTCCTCTTCAAGATTTGTTTACTTGGAATTCATTCGCAGTAATTTACAGTCACGAATCACTTAATTAAAGCCTACCATCGGAATCAATTAAATACCTGCATAAAACCTAATCACCGTCAGAATCTACTTTGTATCCTTGGCAACAGCAAAAGAAATTATTCCACTCAGTATCAATCGACAATAGCACTTATTTTTCTCAGCCCCCGTCCACTTTCTTGGTTCCCTTCCGAAAGATTTAGTTATTTCTTCATCGCAACCGATGGTACATCGGGAGGAAAAAAGTCGGCTGTAACTAGAAAGGACATTTAAGAAGATAAATTTCCTCATCAGCCCAACCCGGACCAACCGAACTGACCAACGGCCAAATACGGTTTTTATTGTGACCCACAATTTTTCGCATTTATTTTCTAACCCGCCGGCATTTGAACATCGGATGACTCCCAAATCTTCGAAGCTATTAGGCTAGCATCGCTTTGTTCTATTTCGAAAACTCGAATATTTATAGCGTCCTGAATCTTTTTTTTTTGTGTTGTATGCAATGGTAACAGCATAAAGTAGATATTGAGAGTAGATAACCATACTTTTTGTGCCCTATGAAGGGTGGATAATATAGAAGCTATCTATGGGATCTATGGGATACGTTTTTTTTCCTCCTTTTTTGTGATTCTGGTCTTAATTAAATTGGTCATTTATTCAAGACCATAAATAGGAAATGGGTATCAATTAGTGGATTTTGGAAATTAGTTGCATAGATCAAGGTTTCCTGCTCTCAAAAGGAGCTGGTTTGATGTATCATCAAATAAATGTATCGAACAGAGCAAAAAGAAAACGATGACAAAACTTTAACAGAGCAATTTAGATCAAGTTGATATTTTATTGCGAGGGATGTAACGTAGTAAGGGCTGAAACATTAGTTTTGACCGTGAAGAAATATTCATAGAGAGAATGAACGAGAAAAAATGCAAATCAAAGCAGTTTTTTGAATAGGAAAATATCCTTTCAAATTATGTCAGCAATTATTCAAAGCATCTGATTTACATCAAATCCTTTTCAACTTGATGGATGCTGAGAGCTAAACAATTATTTATTTGAACCGTGATAGTCATCAGCGCAACAGTACATTTCTGGTACGTGATCCGTAAGGACTGTCAGAAAAAAAGGTACATGAGAAGGATCCTCGTTCATTAGAAGGTCAGCATAATGTTTGACACTGATTGTCAAACATCACCTGTCGCACGCAGAAATTTTACGCGGCAAAGTGGGACGTAAGTTAAGGATCAGCTTTACAATGCATTAGTCCCACCATTAGTCTTTCAGTACCTGACCTTTCGCGTAGTACAATAACATTTTCAACATTTCATAATCAAGATTATCGTTTCTTCTATATTTTAAAACATACTTATGTTGTCAAAGTAAGCTGGTTGTTTCTGAAAGAAGGTACGATATCGGAGCTACATTCCTGATTAAAGCAGCTCTTTGAAAAATGGTCCATTGATACAAACCATTTGCCCGAAGAGAACTTCTGAAAAAGTCTTCAGATGGACTCGCTAATAGTGAGCCAATGAGAAATAACTTTAGTCTTCAGTCTTCAATCTTCTTACTTGTCTCCTGATGATACTTGTGTATCAATGTCTGCATAAGACTCAAGCACTATCGAGAACATAACAACCAAACTCTCAGCAATCACTACTATACATTACCAAATCAAACAAAGCATTAAGTCTTTATAGTTTTGGCTGTTACATTATGTTCCACTATTAGTAACAGCATTGGCCAGTATAGATCACTGACCACACGGATGTACTAGTACTAATCACTGATGGTCGATTTCGATGGTCAATTTTAATGGTCAATTTCGATATATTCAAGAATTTTTGATATCCTAACGAAAAAGTCCTCAAACTTCAATGTAAGGAGGTTTTCCTTTTCTGTCACCTTAATTCGTCCCAATCTGGCTCCCAGTCTGGCTCCGACAACAGGTAGTACCCTTCGCAGGCATTATTTCCTTCATACTTCTTTTTTCTTCATTCACTCAGACATAAGTTTACGTCCAGTTCGTCTTTGATTTAGACTCTTACTTCTTGTCAGGTCTAGTTCTCAATCAGCGTCAAATCTTCTATCTATCTATAGCAACCATCATCGAACACTCGTTAAGCTATCTTCCACTTTCCCTCGGTATGACCCTGGATCTCTGCCTTTAAAAACCCTCATTACCAACTTCATCGCTAATCATTTCAGTGCGCCCTTCCCAACTTTGATCTTCGTTATATCAGTTCGTCATGCCTTCCTCCGTCATTTTTCTTCATTTCCTCAGTCCTCGGTTCAATATCGCATGTCGGTCAGGCTTCCTTCCATTTGTTCTCAGTGCACCGCTGGTTCTCAACGTTTTAGAATCCGAATTAGCATCTTTATCGGTATTCACTTCAATCCCTCCTTCCCAACTGCAATCTCTAACTCTTCGTATCTCCATTTCTCATTTCATCAGTTCTTCATGGAATCATACAAAATAAATCTGTTCATCAGTTCGTCTGTCATCGGTTCAACGTGTTCACATTCGACAGAAGACCAAACCACCACAATACTGCAACACGTTTCATTTCACCTTCAAATCGAACGTTCGGTTATCCTTCTTGGCCTTTCGTTCATCCTGTCATGGAACCTGTCATGAGCGTCCTCCAGCCCGTGGTTCCAATAAGCCTCTAGTCAGGCTACGCGTTTGTACAGTCCCAAAAAAAACTCTTATACTCTAAAAACTCTTAAGCGGGACTGGTTGCCCTTCCTCGAAACCTCGTGTACGTAGAGAGGAAGCCTCTCAAAGACTGAATGTACTAAGCCGTAGACCTATTAGCCATCCTGCACGAATCGACAACTACTATTAACTTCTTGCGCATCTGCTCTTATGTAATCGATATCGTAGTAGAATCTTATTCTCATGGCGGCAGGATACGCTGAGATATTATAAGTTTTTGCCTGCTGCCTGTCATGAATATTCCAGCAGCAGCGTCCAGCATGGAGAACGTACGGAAAACTGAAAGGACTTCTAGATGACATTGAACTTTGTCTGCGTTTATCACAAGTTCAACTGCTACAACTAATACTGCTACTATTAGTGCTACTACAACTACTCCTACCACTAAAACTACTATA
This sequence comes from Stratiomys singularior, assembly GCA_954870665.1. Taxonomy (NCBI): domain Eukaryota; kingdom Metazoa; phylum Arthropoda; class Insecta; order Diptera; family Stratiomyidae; genus Stratiomys; species Stratiomys singularior. The sequence continues at coordinate 9,725,260 of OX940877.1, forward strand.
ATACGACTGCTACTACTTCTACTACTAATACTACCGCTACTACTACCACTACTACTGCTTCTACGACGCCTACTGCTACTACTACTACTAATGCTACTACTATTACTACTACTACTACTACTACTACTACTACTACTACTACTACTACTACTACTACTACTACTACTACTACTACTACTATAACTACTTCCGCCGTCACGGTAATGAATATTAACTCTATTGTTAATTAAGAAGATTGAACACTCTGCTAGCAAATCCCTAGGCTGCAATTCAAAATTGAGTGTTATATAGTTAGGATTCAGATCACTAAGCAAAATTTATTAATCCTTGCGGGAGACGAGAAATCCTGTTGATTTTATGCGATATCGTCTAATAACTTTGACTGGGAATTGCATTTTAAGCTAATTTTTTGCGTTAAGCTCAAATATTTTGTTGATCAAGGACCTAAAAGATGATACATGATAAGCCTGCGGCGAAACCGGCGAAACCACGCATGCGAAAAGAATTTAATGTAATATCTCTAATATTACAAAATGAGGGGCATGAAGCCCCGTAGCGCGGGGCCTCATGCCCCTCATTTGATTCGCGACCCTCGGCGATGTTCGGTTTTGTATGCTAGCTAACATATGTTATGTCCTTGGCAAGAACAATAGTCTGTGGGATATTTTTATTATTTTCAAAGATGTTGTTTTTGGTTTTTCAAATTTCAAAATTGTTACAAAAATTTATGACCGTTTGGAAATGTCATTTTTTCAAGTTGTCGTAATATTTATACTAAATTTCACATATTTTATTATTATTTATTAATAATTATAAAAAAATTATGAACAAGCGAGTAATGTAAAAACTATCAAAATAAATTCAAAATAAAAAAAAGGGAGGGAAAATTTCGAAATTTTGAAAAGGGATCGGACCAGTTATATCTCGTGGTACTCGCAATGAGAAAAAATAAGTGGATTAAATTATAATTTGCATCTCCACCACGTTTAATAATAGTTCGACGAGATAAAAGAAAGTCAAATGCATAGACCAGAGCAACATTTCTTTAACAAAAGGAATCGCGTAACAAACCCTTTAGTGAAGATTAGATGTTTTATGCTCGAAACCCTCTCAAGTGAATCTCGAACAATTTACACGCGCTAGTCCTTCATTCGACAAAGCTGTTATCCTTCTCAAATAGTTATCCCCGCACCACATTAAACCATCATGACTAGATCCGATAAAGAAACAGTCGCCAAAGACTCAGGCTAAGACGACAAACGAAACGAGCGAAGAAGACAACACCCATAACATGGTGGCGTAGACAAGGACGACTTGCAGGATGTGATATTTGCGGACGATTAAGCAAAGTCTCATCGTCAAGTTTTAACTTTTTTATATGGAGATTTTGAGCTTCCGTTCTTATCATTCGACAGTTTTCGTAGAGGGTGTGAGTTCTTTGATCCCTATTATAAAGGATTTTTTTTTATTTGCCAGATGATAGCTGCACAGTATCGTAGAGCAATGAAATAAGCATCTAATCAGAGCTCCAGTTAATGAGGCATGAAATAAGAATGATGGGTATTAACTCATGAGATTTAGCCCGCAGTGTTTGCATTGAAGGAATCAGGGCATTGGGAATTAAGAAAGCAACAAAAAGTGTCTGCGGTTGGGGTTTAAGTTTAAATGCAGATGAAGAGATTTTGTTGAAATTGAAATCGGGATCATTTCAGGGTGGGATTTTGCATACAAATTACATACTTAGATTCCCATGTACGAGCATTGTTTCAATTTCACTTGAAAGTTGGATTTTTAGCAGTTGAAAACGGTTGCGATGCGTTTTTTATGATCGGCAAGGACATTTTTTTTTTCGTCCAAGTTTTACTGCCACATGAGTGGAGAACTAAATAGCAATGATGATGAAAAAATACCAAAATATCACCAGTGTTCGTTTCTCTAACTGCACGTAATATACGAGAAACAGCAGTAACTTGACTAAGGATGAGACAGGAAAAACTTTCCGGTTTCTTGTGGAAATGAAAACAATATATTCCAGTCCAGCAAATTTGATGGCTCTCAAGGGATCGCTTGGAATAATTTCTGTCGGCGGTCGGAGTTGCTTTGATAAGGAACAGAAGAATGTCTGATGAGAAATTTCATTTGCAATGAGGACCGCAACCTTAAAGGCTACAACCAGCCTGAATAGAATAAACAATGGCCGTTCGCTGGCTATTGTTGTGTACGTTGAGCAGTTTTCTGCGCACTCTGGAGCTCGTTCTTTTGTTTCAATGTGCAGAAGTAACTTTATGCAATATCAGGACTATTATCCCGAGTTTAATTCCGCGGTCTTTCCAGCTTACTTTTGATAGCTCTACGAAATTCGCGTTCCAAGTATCCGTGAACTTGAAATGTGAATTTTCCAACTTGAACGATGGAAACTTGGTGACAAACTAGTTCCGGAAATGTATCCCTATCATTTGCAGCCATTTTCATCACTTTACGTCCATTTGCTCTTCCCTACCTCATCCGCTTTTCTATGTATTTAATAATTTCGTTTCCTTTTTGTGTTTTGGTCTTCGGACAATTTAGCTAACGAGTTGGCATTACATACAGAACCAAAAGTATGAAATTAACTGAAAGATAATGATGCGAAGATAAAGGATGGCCAATGTCGTTTGTTCTATTCCATCTATTTCATTTGCGTCGTTACTACATTGCAAAAAAGGACTTGTGGAGAAAGTTTTCTTATACACATCATCCCCCCCCCCTCTTTTGGCCTGCTTTCTGCAGAGGATAGCATGTAGTTTATGATAATATCATTTAGATTTTAAGATAGCTAATTTCAACTCGAAAAGAATTAGAACAAGTTTTGTTCTTGTCTGATAATAAAACTTATGCTGTTTCGCAGTTGGAGTCTATTATGCGGCAGCAACATTAAGGACAAGTTAGAAAAAGGCATTATGAATGGGGTGGATGTACTTTATCGCTCCGTTGGCATCCTTCGAGGAATGTTTATGTATATTCTCAGTCGCTGACACAAATTTATTCTGATTAAACAGCAACTTGCGTTCAAGTAGTTATAGAAGCTCTTTAAAGGATACGCTAAGGAAAAAGCATTTTAATCTTAAACCAACTTTTTGAGTAATAACGACGGCATTTATGATAAAAGTGATTGTTCTTGAATACAATGAACAGAGCAACTCGATTTGAGTACCAATAGACGTGATATGTCCCAAAAGTAACCGGCCCACTTATTATCCCCGCACTGGTCTTATTTTTTATCATCCGGTGAGTGAGATACTTGAAAGTAGTCTCCATTTGACACAACAACTGGTTTACAGCGACATTTCTCCTTCTTAAAGCAGTCCTGGAAGTTCTGAGTTTTTTTTTATTTTGAGTTACATTCAGGGTATTTGACGCATTAGTTTCAACCGTCTCCTCATAGAACCGATGTTTTTTTGAATTGCAATTTTCTTGGACCAAAGAGTTAAAAGTCAAAAGGATGTGCGTCGAGACCATACGAAGAGTGGCGAGGCTACATGACTTAAAATTTTTCCAAATATTGCTGCACAAAGTTCAATGAATGTGCTGGCGCATAATCATGATGAAGTGCTAGTCACCGCTTGATCAGAAATTTGAAGATTTTTTTAACTGCCATCTTTTCAATACTGCAATGAAGTATTTTTTAGTGATCGTTTGAACTCTTGGAGAATATTCGTGGTGCCCAGCACCTTCATAATGAAAGGTCACAGTCAACACCCTCTAAACTTTGCTTCGTCTTGGACCTGATTTTTTGGCCTTTGCGCTTCAGAATGCTCCCACTGTGAAGATTTTTGCTTTGTTTCTGGATGTTTCTAAGTTTTCCGAAACCATTTCAATTAAAAAATTTTCTATTGTGCTGTTAGGAATTATGGGCTGAATTTTAAATACGTGCGAATCATTCCGAAATTCTCGATTTTAATCCTCCAAACAGTAGTTTTTGGTATTTCAAGATCACTTTCTAGTGCTGGTATAGTCAATCGCAAGTCGCAAATGCTCGCTGTTTCCTGATGTTGCTGCATTCGTAGATCGGCCAGAACGAACTTCAACCACTCTTCTCAAAAAACGATATTTATCATGTGACCGATATTTATCATAACAGTAGATCCAGTTTTTCTGCCACTTTAAATAATTAACCAATTTTTAATACACGAAAAAGCCTACGTCAATAAAGACACGCGTCAAAAGTACTCCTGAAGTGTTGTAGTTTGTAATGATACGCATTAGAGGGCAGTTGTGATGCTCAATTGTAAAGATAAACTCGATATTATAGCAACAAACCTGGTTTACTGAGTTTACACTTACCAAGTTCGAAACTTTCAACTGACGCAATGATAACGCTAGTCAATATGTCAATTAAAACTTTGACAGCTCAACACCGTTTGGCAAGAGATCGTGAACCTTTTGTTGATTTAACATATTGCAAATTTTTTTAAGACGAAAAACATGTTTTTTCGCATGTGGGCAAAACATTCCCGACGAATTTTTTTCACTAAATGTTGACTGGCCGCCAAGATTGTGCGATATCACTCACTTAGTTTTTTGTCTATTGCATTCATTTTTTTCTATCAAACAATTGGTTCGCGAAAATAAGCCAAAATCAATCCCCAAAGTCATAGAGGAAACATTTAATCCCCATTCAAAGTTTATCTGGTAATTTTTGTCGAGTGAAAAACAAATGTACATGTGAAACACAAATCCTTATTTTATTCATACCAATGATATTAAAAATCTGGGACCTATTGCATAGAAAGTTAGTACTCTAACCTTGTAATCAAATGGATGACGATGAAACTAGATACATTTGCTTGTCATGCATATAAGGCCAAGTTGAGGTAAACAACAGAAAGTGAAGTGACAAAGTGGCACTGTTGGAAAAGACAAAGTAGCCTGAGCGTCTTATAGGATCATCCTTTTCTGAAAATGTCACAACAACATTGAATGATGTTCCGAAGAGTGCACTGAATGATCAAACTCAACATTTTGATAGTACAGTTTATATATCAAAACTGTTCGGTATGAGTATTGGCGAAAAAAGGACATTTAAAACGAGCGCAAAAATTGAATCAAAGGGTATTTCCCGGCTGTGGTCGATGTTATTTGTAACGCTGTAATTAGAAGAAGAAATTATCTTAAGCCTCTAAGCCTTTACCAAAGATCTTGATGCTAAAAACCGGGGATGTGCATTTTTTGGAATGAAAGGAAGGCTAAAAAAAATGTACTCTACAATAAATTTAACGTTCGTAAACTTGTTATTCGCAGCGAATACGTTGAGACAGGTATCCAATCCTATGTACACATTGAGTTTAGTCATAATTTTCGAATTTTGACACATAATCAAAATCAGATCAATTTTTAAACACAGAATACAAAATCGAACAATGACATAAATTGGTCAGCTACAGAATCCGAAATAAAGTAGTCTTCATAGAAGGCATTTGGCAAAGCATTGAACCCTGTGGAACAGATCAAGATAAGCATCACAGGTCAGTGCCTTAATACGACAACGGGTGCATCACATTCCGTATGTGATGCACTCCTGTCTATGTGAAAACTAATCTACTTTATAAAACAAAATACAGGAAAGCCAGGCTGCTGGCAAACTCCGAGCTAAGCAACTGACTCAGCCAACTTAGCACAAAGCTAACAATAACAAACTCCAAAGCTTCTGACAATAATCAAAACAGGAAGAAAAACGATCACAATATCATACTTCAAAACTTGTGTCCCATGAAAAGCATCAAAAACACCTACATGACGCAGGAGGTGCACCATAACAGGCACCCATAACAATTACAAAAGAATTAGGATTACTGTCAGTCAGCTGTTTGGTCGTTTCTGAAATAGAAGAATCGCTTAAGCAGTACTCCATTTTGATAATTATCCCTTAAGATGCAGTGTGCAATTTACCATTTATCACGCAAAATTAATTTTTGAAAGTGTGCAGCAATCTGAAACAGAATAGAAAGCTTGAATTCCATAGAGCTACGAGACACGAATAACAACACCTTGCCGGGATATTTGAAAATGCGTAAGCTCGTTTTGCTGCCAAATCCCGCCAAAGCAAGTTTGCCAAGGAACGTAGTTAGTTGTAATGGAAGAAACAACTCCCGGTATCGAAGCTCGTAATCCTCTCGATTCCGGGTTACAGTTGCTGGAGATATCAATGATTACTTCAACAATAGAGTATGGTGATATGACTCTCATGAAAGACAAACATTCACAGGCGTTACAGTTGGAGTCCAACAGGGTTTCGTTCAAGGACCTCTTTTATAAGGTGCGTGCATACAAAATATTGACTGAATGCGGTCCGGGTAGGTTGTCTCTGACTGCAGAACATTTTCAGTAAGACATGGTTGCCTGGTATCGAGTCTGTGACATTTGATCTACTCAAAAGCATTGCAAGCTCGAAAGGGCAGTGACGATCCTCAGAAGATGGCTATCAAAGGGGATGGGAGACATGTACTAGATTAATGATCGATTGGGTCAAATTTTAAACCATCTCACTGTGTCAAAGGATATCAGAAATATGTTTGTTCTTTGACACAGTGAAATGCCTTAAAATCTGACACAATTCATGATTGAATACATTGGCTACCGTAAATATTTTTTCTGACTTCGGTATATAAATCTCATCATCGTGAGAGTTATTGATAAGGACCTGAAGTATACTTTGTTTCAATGCTCACGATTCAAAAAAGAAAGAGCCAAGTAGCTGAGAAAACAGACGGTTAACTGGCCTTATATTTCCTTCTATTCCAATAAGTAGACTTGTCAAAAAACTTGAGTGAGTTTTCTTCCACCGACTTCTCTCAGTTTTTGAAAATCACCGAGGGTATTCCGTCTGCTGAATCTTTGCTGGAACATATGTAAACTTCTGAACATATCAACACCTGCGAAAATTGAATACAAATATAAGCAGCGGCAAGCTGTAGAGAAGTCATTGGACAGTTACTGGGAAAACAAATGACAATTCCTTCCGAAATGATGTTTTACAACAGACGGGCAAGAATAACAAATCCGTGATTTTCTAAAGCTGACTCTGATCCATAAAGTCATACATACTGACAGTTTCGTAGGGGACTGACGTGTGGAAGAGAGACGGAGTTTTAGTCAGATGGGTTCAATATAATAAATCGGAAATTCTTTCGATGACATCACAAAGATGGAAACTTACTAACTTACTACCCGTGTAGAATGCACCGCTATACATACGTACGATCACACATACATACATACATGCTTACATACATACATGCATACATACATACATACATACATACATACATACATACATACATACATACATACATACATACATACATACATACATACATACATACATACATACATACATACATAATTCACATATGTCATCAAATTTTACTTCAACTTAAGAACAAACAAATGTCAATAATTTAAGCGGCTTTATTTCAACTTTTTAAATAAACTTTAAATTTCTTACAACTAAAACCCATCAGCATAAATTATTTAAACTTTAATATTTTCAATTGTAACTAAAATTCAAACCGAAAGCCTGAAAACCTAGAATAGAATTCTACTTCTATTTTCATCACAAAAGGGTTCTCCATTAAAGTCATGTTATTCTGACATTTTTGTGTAGGATTTGGCACAGGACTAGCAGACGCTTTGCATACAATCAAACTGAGAAGGTAGGAAAGAGTGTGACGACGGAAATAATGCCACCTACATAAGAAATTAGTTGACCTAAAAAAAAATTCCTGTTACACCGTCGTCAAATAGTAGACTGACATAAACATATCATCCGTCTGGGGAAGGGGGGTTGATATATCCGGATCAACCCACTTACATATATCCTGAGTTCTATAACTGTCATGCAATGTAGGCCAACAATTTTTCGATAATTTCGGGCTCAACAGTCTACTAAGGCGACATTTATGAATCGCGTCTTTACATTTTTTTACCAGTCTATTAAGAATTGTAAGGCGAATCATTTCATTTCAAGTTATGCTCCTTGTATCCTTTCCTTTTTTGTATGGGAATTGTGAAAGTGCATGATAGATGCTTTACGTACTAACCAAACGGCTTTTTGGTATAAGTGGAAAGCGACAGGCCTGGATGTCATGGAAAATAAATTTTCTTTTCATCATATGTGGATCGAGATTTGAGCAAATTTTGGTCACTGTTACGCTTTACTTCAATTTCGTCCTTTGATAATCTCGTGGTCATTGTTAATTTTAATTTCAAGGGCCTTTTATTAGCTCAACTTTCAAATCGGCTCAATTAATTCTTCGCCAGTTTCTGAGCAAGTGGGCGTTGTTCATCCCTTCTTTCAAAATAATCAGTTCAATATCATCCAGCATATTTATTGCTCCAGGATATGACGCTCACAAATTTCCCATTGCTAGATTTTTGTTAGTTTTCTACATGGGTATACATGTTTCTATGTTTCATCATCAGGTCGGTTACTTAGCAAGGATTCTTTCAAAGAATGGGTTCCAAGAGTTATTTCCAAGCTAGGATTGGGCAGCTTAAAATGTGATCCTAAATAAGACATGAACTAATTTTTGAAACCCACAAATCATATAATCAGAGATTTTTATCGCATTTGGGCGCAGTAAGACAACCATGCGCACACCACAGCGACTTACAAAAGATGAGGAAGACTCCTGCAATCTGTGACAAACAAACACACTATATTAGAAAGCAAAAGGATCGACACGTGCGAAAGAGTCCATAATTACTGCAACCATCACCGCATCGACTGGAATAGGGGACTTAAACAATGAAATATTTCTTACAAGGACGGACGCCGAGCTATCTCATCATAAAATATCTTTTGGAAGACAAGCGGCTCTACTGAAAATGTTCTGAAACGCAGCACTGAAGTGGACACTAGAGCGTATTAACGTACCTCAGCAAAAACGGTTAAGATCAGACTCCTCGAGTTGAAATACTAGTTGAATCAAATTCCGCCCGAAGAAGGTTTTAGGCGCTTTGCTTGAAGCAAAAGAAGTAGCGAAGAAAGTGACCTTAAAGTTGAAAATTGTCCACAGGAAAAGAAATTAAAAACACCATCGAATACAATTCAATCAAAAAAAAAATTAAAAGCCGTCCTAAGGACGCTCTTAACGTAAGGATACACTCTTTACAAAATCTACAGACAGATGTCTTGCGAAAACTGGCGGGAGCGGTTAAACCAGAAAACCTCTACACTGAATTCAAAATTATACGTCTAACTTGGTCAGATGACCTGCTTGTGTGTTTCGAACCACAAAAAACAAACACTCGAGCCTTATTACAAACTTGAAATAAGGGACATCGACTGCGCTTCTAACCTTCGCCGAAATTAAAGAAGCCAAAAGCACGATGTCTTTGTACTAAGCGAGATGTAAGTTTGACAAGAAAGAACCAAAAAGGCCAACGTTTGTTGACTGTTGTTCACTAAGAAGGAACCGAACAGCTACTTTGGAAAGGTAAACTCAAAAAAGGGGTTGTTATTTGTCAGATACCACTAAAAACAGTAACTCAACCGTGTTTCGAGAGTTGCGTATCCGGGTATTTCGCACAGGAATTTAAGAGGAATGGCCAGTTTTCTTTGTGCTACAATAGCGGCAAGGCGAGGCACAAAAGGAAGAAATGAACGAACAGGCACTGTGTCTTTTTTCTCAGCCGTTTTATCCAAGACCAAACGACCTAAAGCACATTGCTGGTACACGGAATTTTCGGGTTTTCCAATAAGCCTTAACCAAGATTAAAGCACTACTGTATTGACCCGTATTCTTCTTCAATTTTTGGACAGCATTCATCAGATGTCCTGATGACTCCGGTACAGACACACTTCTAGGTAGAGAGCACTTCTCATTTCCTAGAACAAAGCCAGAGAATTATTAAGTTTATTGAGTATCAGTTTTAAGTCAGTTATTTTCCTAGGGCCAAACAATTATTCAGTTTATTGAGTATAAGTTTTAAGTCAGTTATGAAAGGACTATGACTATTAAGCCAGTTATAAAAGAACGCAGATTCGTCAATATCAAAAGCCAGCTGATGGCAAGGCCTCGATAGCGATCTTAACAAGAACTCAATGGATCTGAGTTCCAAGCTGGTGATGCGGAAGCGGGGCAACCAAAAGGCCCCTTTGCTAGTACGAGGCAAAAAAGATGATCAAAATTGTATGGTCCCTTATCCCTATGCATAACACCCACGTTGAGTTTGTTTACGGTTCAATATTGAGATTTATTTTTTCACATAACGACAATGGGAGCATGCAACCCTGTTTATAAAGGCAGGAAAGGCAGGAAAGGCTCGAGGACCCGGTAGGCTTTCAGCTGTCTGGCAGACGGTCTTTCAGTTTTGGTATGATCTAATTTTTCGCATGTTGAACGCATAAGTTCTCAAAGGAATGTTTCGAGAGTGCCGCAAGGGACAAATTTCGTGCTGATGAGCAAAGAGAAGGTGAAACCTGAGTCGCTATCAGCATAAGTAACATGGATATGTACAAGGAATTCATATAATCCCTACTGAACGGGATAACCTTTTTATAATTGTTGTCACCATTTAAAAAGAGCTCCATTAATGATATGCATTCTTTTATGAGAAATGATAATTTCTAGGATGTAAAAAAGGTTTGGTTTTGTCAGAAAACCGACATTAAAATGTAACAATTTATGTTTAGTAAACCATCCTTGAATATTGATGTAATAATACTCATAATACTAACAAAATTCCATCAAACAACACATTAAAAATTTTTATTAAGTAGAAAAATGCGTTAGAAAAAAGGAATGTACACATACACGAAAAGACATTTCCACTTTGTGCTCTAGACACCGTCAGAAATGCTGTCGAAAATTCAATCAGAGAGTAATGATATTTTGCATCGATGTCCGCGGTGGTATGGTCCAAAAGCAGGTTGTTCTACAAGCGATACAATATGTGAAATTTTAAACGGGTCTAGCATGCAGAGGCAGACAATTGGCCAACACAACGGGTTATCCTGCTGATTTTTTCTGAAGGCAAAACATGCATTCTACTGCGCTAGATGGGTGAATATCCTTGATGCCCTTGAAAACCGTTTTGAAGTACCAAAATATCGGATTCTGGGGGTTTTCTGCAGGGTCTTAGTCTGGTTAGATATAAACCTTAGCCTGATTAGATTTAAACAAGATATGCTAGACCAGTGACTGTCGGTTATCACGTCGGCCCAAGGAAAAATTTGGGACTTATGTTCATTAGAACGCTGCTAGAAATATTTCGAAGGCACGTAGGCAGCATAACCTGAATCGAATACTATAGGCACCGAATATCTGGGAATAGTAAAGTTTGGGTTGAATTGATGATGCTGACTTCTATGGAAGGACTTTCGATTTTTCACTTATTGTATTTGAAATTTGAGTTCGCAATCATTTATTTCTATCACACTATGAAAATATTCAAAGTTGAATCGTCCTCAAACTAATTAGCATCATCCCTGGAACAATTCTTCGTTCATTGAACTACCACTGACTTGTTTTATCCTTTCTCACTCAACAACTCACACCATCACACATCATATGAACACATTTTCATTCATAATCCAGTCAGCTTCAGGCACTTTATCATTAACATTATTTTACCTTATAGCCATCAATGAGTTACATCTTGGTGACAAACTACTTCCTAGTTCACCTTGGAAATTACCCAGAATTGACCTTATGAAATTTCATATCCAGTTCATCGAACCACCTTTGCTACTATCCCTGCGTGTGTGAAATAGTCCGGATACGTCTGTTACTACATGCTCAATCAAATATCTACGTTTTGCATAAATGCATTATGCATAGTTCGTCAGAGGATGCTATTCAACAAATTTCTATCGGAACTCTATTCATCGAAACATTGAATCCCATATTCTCCTGCCAACAGAGAAAGAGCACATGGATGGAGATATTGGTCATTTGGTAGCAGCTTCCGTTGAAAATGTAAGGGAAGCACTGCTCTGCTCCTGTGCAGAGAACATTCTACAGTGATGGTTTTAAGTAGAACTACTGGATGGAATCATCAAGCATGGCTAGTTGCATGTCACACCTATAGTTCTTTGGCGTAGTAGAACATCCTAAGCCGATTCAAAACGGGATGCGTGAACTATCCCATCAGCTGAACACCACATTAACGCAATTAATAGGATTAGTAGCGCGACCTAATCATCAAATCGCGCGTACTTGTAGTGTGGTCATCATAGTTTATGCTGAATCAACTGTTGGGTCAAACGGAAACAGTTTCCTTTCCATCACCCTTCATATTACATCGGGCAATGCTTCAAAAGTCAATTAAGGAAACGAGCAATATGCCGGCAGACGGTACCAATCCAAAGTGAATAAATCACCTGTGTGACATCCTGGGGGATGGCAGGTTTATTGCGGGAACGAATGGTATCAGCATTCATCCGAGTCATTCTATTTGGCAGAGACAGCACGAGAAAGCCAGTGAACGTTCCTGATGTTCAACATGCAATTAATATCCTTAAGCCCATTTTACTCGAGATGACGACCATTAAACCACCAACGAACAGAGCATAATTGAACACCTTTGCATGCTGATATATTCAAGGAATTACATCAAGCCAACTTGAAGATCTGACAATGTCGCTCCATTGAAGACACCTTCAGCGCTAAGGGGCATAAACCAGAGCCACCAATACGACAAAAAAAACCACGCCAGCTAGAACTGGATCTTATCGTAATTGCAAAATCTGCACAAGACGTTGGTACATAGTCGTTGTTACCGGTGGCATTTACTCGCCCAGGCAACGAAGGATTTATTCGGTACTCCATCATAAATGACGGAGAAAAATTGCTTGGAACATTCTAACAAAATGACAAATTTCTTTTCAGGGCTTTATGTACCGACAGTGGCGTGATACTCCTTTATAGTCACCACACGTTTGTTTGTGTACACATTCACGACTAGGAAGCAGTTAACCCTTAGCGATGACGTATACTTTGAAGGGTAGTCGACAGGGTAGCAGAATGAGCCACGCAATCATTTGCCAGGATGCAGATGGGCACAAGGATGGGTATTATGTGGTACATAAATATTTATAAGATGCCCAAATAAAATCAAGGTGAGACCTGCAGAAACGCATAACAGGTGAATTAAATTAAGGTGTGTCACCCACTTGGTTTGGATGACACTTATTCTGATTGACTGCATTTGATAGCTAGCATTGATTTGGGGTTGCAAACAACATCAAAGCTGTTCATGATATCAAAACACAATCAGGGTAGGGATACACGTAAAAACACATTCGATTACAAAAATAATAATTTCGACATTGCATTCGCTTAAACGTTTACAAACTGTTTTTAAGATTTGGAAACTAATGAGGAAATAATAACCAAAAATTTAGGGCTTAGTTTGGAATCCGATGAAATTGTAGCACCGCATTGAAAGGTTTATTTTTGGTTATTTCACTAAATAATGTTTGTTTTGTAAATAAGGCTCTATAATTAATGGCAGTTAATATTCAATCTTTGATTTTATTTTTCGGAAGCTACGTGTGGTTGTAGCATCCTGCGCGTCCCCACATACTTCAGTTTGTTTTGAAATAATTTTAACGTCAGGGCAGTCCTGATATAGTTACTATGACTTATGACAGTTGTCTTGAAAATGTTGGAAACTATCACCTTTGACGTTTTCCACATTGCGTGTCAATGTCATCAAATTGAAATCGTTTGATTACCATGAGGCACATTTTTGCTATGCTAATGACGTGACTCGCGGTTGCTACTACGAGAAACAACATTTTTTTACATTAAACGTCGAATTGATGATTTTTACGTTGTACATATTCTCAGACCCACAATGTCAAATGTCTAATCATTAATAACAATTATAAAAACTGTATCCTCAGTAGTTGTGGAAACATTCAATTCATTGTTTTGTTTTTGTGCATTTCAAATTTTACAATAAATTGACAACTAACGTGTGTGAAAACATTTTCACGGGGAATTCACAACTTTCCGATTATATCTCACTTCATCGCAATCATTGAGCATTGACGTATAAAAAAGCATGTAACGATGGTTGACATTGAGTGCGTGATAATCATACTGCGTTCTTGCATCGCAGTCTCTGCAGTATTGTATCTTGGACTTGATGCTTGAATGTCTTGCTAGTAGTTGAGTACCAAATCTCTAGGAAAAGGGCTACACATTCCCCATCCCCTACGGCAGGTACCATGTCAACCCATAGAACGTATTTTACTAGAAGCACTGAACGAAACTTGTGGACGAGTTTTATCGATGAACTAATATTGTTTGATTATTGATTCTTGAAGGTTCAAAGGGACTTGATGTTGAGTAGATTCAATAAATCACCCAACAGCGAGCTATACAGCTAAGTTTTGAGTCCCCAGAATAATCAAAGATCTGCGTTTCCGTGATTGCAAGTGTAAGTGAAAGAGATCGAAACGGGTTATCGAGATAAGCTTATATAATCAAAATTTGACTGCTGACACTCAAATATGCCGGACTCTCAAGATTGGACGTCGTATCCTCTGACGCATGCTCCTATGACACAATCAATAGCTTCTATGGAATCTACATTTACGTCAAAGCAAATGCTCTCGAATTTTGATGAAATGAAGAACACCCATAGAGAGTACTGGAAGGGAAAGCCGTAGGACTAAATACTTTTAAAGATATTGTTGCAAAAACCCGAGGATGTTTTTGACGTTTCAAAGACTTGCATTTTCCGGAAGTAGATCCGGAAAGAAGTCATAGAGGTGTTTTCAAATATATAACAAATCTTTGTTTTATAGCCTGTCATACGAAAAAATGAAGGTGCTGGAAAATGGACGGACCGACTTAGACGGTCCACAAGCACTGACACAAATTTTGAACATTTAAATGGGTTTATCGGGGGTTAGAAAGAAGGTTGGATGAAATCGCAACATCTCCAAAATGTTGGGAAACTTGCATTTAAAATAGGGACTGTTAGGAACGAGTCTTTGTGGAGACATCCAAAAAGGGGCCTTCTATACGTATTTTTAAGGTCATTTTTGGCATTGAGGCCCCCTCAGAATAGTAACAACTTATGAACTGGAGCTATTTCAAGCATCATGTTAAGCACAGTAGACGTTTGCGTACCTATTTTATATGACAATTATAAGAAGTATTTTAGGATTTTGGGTGGAGTTAGTTTGGTGCGGCGAGTTATTACCGTACACGAGGAGTGGCTTTAATCGAATAGGATGTGGTGAATTTCAGTGCCTTAACCATGCAGTTAAGCCAGTTTAATTATGCGCACATGATTTTTGATAAAGTTTGAAGGATGCTTTATGAAAAATCTGGACGTAATGTTGAAATGATTCGGTCTGACAGTCCTTTATGATGGAATTTTAAAGAGTTGACACGATGCAAACAATCAAATGCTTAATTACCTATATTAAGGTTAAAGATGAAAATCAAGACAGCTATTAGTTTATATTGATAGGAATTGTTGTCACAAGATTGAAAAAAGAAACGGATTTTCAAAAAGTGTTCACTCGGAGACGTAACGATACAATCGTTTGGTATTCTATTCAGGAAATTGAAGGAATTGTTTTTCAGTGGAAGCTGTGGTGCTGTCGAGATTCTTTTGTATTATTGCCATATTGAATGAAAGTATTTGATGAAGGGAGCAAAATAATTTGGAACGCTGAGGGCTGCCGTGTTACGCTGATGTTCTTTTTGTTACTAACCTCCCTGGTCCTGTCCGAAAATCGTTGTTTTTTAAGCCGTTGGATTTTCCAGAATGAAACGTATGTATCACTGCAGTTTACTTTTACCATTTAACATTTTTCATGAAAATTTTCTTGAATGACTCTGAGTACCCCATCATGTGAGTCTCATTCATTTTTGACAGTATAGTTCACTGGCAAGACTACATGTCTTCTGCTGAGCCGTTTACCTCAACTATCATGGAGAGAATCGCCGGATAGGACTTATTGTTCATAAGTATCATTTTTGATCAAGGAATTAAGATCATACGTGATTCTGACCAGATCACCTTCTCGTTTCGCTTTCTACATGAAACTAGGTTGCTCTTACACGGTTATGCTCAAATTCTGTTTTAAACTGTTCGGCGACAATAACAATATCCATTTGAGAAATCATTCAACCATTATGTTCGTAGTAAATGTCGCCGATGAAGTCCTTCCGAAGAGAATTTCTGTGAGAGTTCGATGACATGGAGCACATGAGAAGAGGAGTGCTTTCCTCAAATTTTATTTTTATAGAAAGAGCCTCGTGCAACCTTACTTTAAATATTATTTAAATTCACCTGCGTTCATGATATATTAGGATCACAAGTCCTTCAAATCAAATCAAACAATAAATGGTCATCGCAAACCTAACTGCCGAATTTTTGAAGTTCTTTTTTTGTGATTTTCAACATGTAGCAACTTTCAGTTTTTATAGAATTTATTTCGATTTTGTTTGGCTTCGCGCCTTCATCACATCAACGTTTGTTTAAATATGTCTTTCTTATACAAACTGTCATAAGTCGTTGCTCCTGTTTTTATTGCAACTATTTCTTTTGCGTCTGGAAAAACTCTGTTTCGTGTTTCTTTTTTATATGGGATTTATTTTCATGGGACTATATTTGTCTTGTTTCTTTTCTTCATTATTACGTTTGATTCAAAATTAAATAAACTTTATCTTACAGTATGCATTTTTGGTTGCTTTGTTGTAAAAAAAATTTTGGTACGAAATATTACTATGAGAATCAAATTAAAAACGTTTTAATGGCTGTATTGACTCTAGCAAACGTGAGGCACACCAACTAATCAGGATTATCTACGAAGTTATTCTCAATGATGAGTTCAATGTTATGTTATATGTTATATGTTATACTTACTGAGCACACTCTTGACTGAAGGTGAATTTATTGGCTGGATCCCCTGACACAATAATGGAGTTATTGATCACGAAAATGTATGCCCCAAACTGCAGATCTTAAACAGAAATTTCATGTACCATAACCAAACTATTGAAAAGCATTCACCCTCTGTAGGGGCCTCAAAAATAAAGATACACGGGTACATTGTGGAGCGAACATAGCGAGCTTTTAGAGATAGAGAGCTTGTAGTTGAGTCAAAGTTGGTGGGCTTAGAGATTGCTTTGGTGAGTATTCTGCGCTTAAAAGCATGTGAGTAAAATTTTCCCAGTTGAAATGTTCATGGAAGTTATTGTGTAGCAATACAAAATGCTAGAAGATGTTTTTGCGCATCATTCCACACCTTCGTGTCTACCTTCTTTCTCATCACTTAACAAAACTGCCAATAGTTGTGCTAACAATTATGAACGCATCTGCGACCTTCTGTAAAATGTTTCACGATTGGAAATTTATGCAAATGTTAGGACAGGCCAGCAGTTGCTTTGTCTATACTAATGGTCCTGATCCTTCCTACGATGTTCTGACTGATAATCCGCACGAATAACATCCATAAAATACATTAATGAATAGACTTGCTCTCATTCGGACATAATCTTTACAAAAAACAAAAGTCGCACTGCACATTTACCGCATACAAGGTAGCGCGGGACCACATCAAGGGCTTCCCCCCAAAAAAGGCATAAGATCGCCAAACTCAGCACAAGTAAAAAAGTAGCACACCACCGAACTTTCTTGTGTGCGATACAAGGACACAAATGGAGGAAGTAGGATCTTTGTTCATAGGACAAAAATCATGTGATTCTCCGCTTCCCTACCACGCCGTTGCATAAGAAAATTCAGGGCTATAAATCCCAATTCCATCACTGGATACCTGATGTATGCAAAGAAGAAATTGTATTTACAAAATATATCGTATACACACTCATCTGCGCATTGAGACCAAAATTTCATATCGATTTTCGAGTCGTGAGAACGTCTTACGCTTGAATATCATCATCAATTTCCTCGCAGAAATTTTCATTCAGGTCCATCATGTTTCCCTAAATATGCTGATTACAATGAAAAAGTCTTTCGCAATGTTAAACGATTGCTCTTTGCAAAATTGATTTCTTCAATCGTATCAAGCCCTCGCTGGAATTAAACCTTTTTCCTCATTTTCGTACATTGGGGCATAACGTTCAAATAAAATCCGATTGATCTGAATTTCCAATTGATGAAAAAAGGAAGAAAAAAAAAACAGCAGAAGAAAAATCATTCACCGTGTACGCTGGTATCGAATTTTTAGCCAGCATTCACTTATGTATTTCCTTTCATTCACAACCATCCTCTGATTTGCTCTTATCCTAGTCTCAGATTCCGCAGCTCGTTGTCGTCAACTTCGATATGGTTAAATAGAGTATCGAGCGATAGTGTTCGCGAAAAAGGAATACTAATAGTAAGTAAAGGCCGATATCGGAAAGCATTGCTAGCCGAGAAGGAGAGGAAAGCAAAAAAAAGCCATCTCAGGTTGGATGGAAGATGATCAAGATGATGGCAAAGAAAAACTGAGAGTCCCGGAAAAAGGAGAGACGTGAAATAAAGCAAATGATAGAAACGAGTGAAATTCTACCCTTTCGTACGCGTACTTATGCAAAATGAAGGAAATCTTTGATGAAATTGAAAATCCTCCTTTGACATTTAAATTTTTTTTCCTACTTTTCTTTGCAGCATTTTTGTCGTCCTATTCTCCCAATAAACAGAACAGGAGACTGCGCTGGTAAGTGATAGCTACAAAATATATGGCATTGGCAACGAGCAGTCAGCGAACATAGAATTAAATTGAGATAAAAGACAAAAAGCTAGAGGATGAATTTCAGGAATTCATCACTTGATTGATTTTCTCTAATACGAATTTGCCAAATCAAAGTAATTATATCATCCAATTGAATATCATGCTTTGGAGCTGATGTGGAATTTTATTAGACTCGGATATATTCGTTTGCATTGGCTTGAACGAGTCATTGAAAATACTGAAATAGACATTTCTGAGCCCTTGAAGTTTGTAAGGACGCTAGGCTTTATTCAGATATCAGAGATCGAATCTTATTTTGCTAGAGGATGATAAATTCTAATTAGTAATTAGCGTATTTTCCGAGATACTGCAGAACTGTGGGTAGCACTTATGTGTAATATTATATGAGTTCTGCCTCTAAGGCGCAAGGATGTATTACATCAATGTAGCCACGCTTCGTCAAAGCAATTCGTGTGCGGTTTGTTCAGATAAAATCCTGAACCAAGGGCGATTTACTGTCTCCTTGAAACATTTAATAGCTTACTAGATTTCCATAAAATGTTCAATTCATTAGCAACGTCGATGGCGTGCCGCAAAATTAGACCGCGGTGTTTCTAATGAGGATCATAGCAGAAATATGATCCACAACGATAATTTCCAGTGTTTTTGAATCGTAATATTATGTGTGTGCTGAAGGACAATGTATTTATGAACAAGATGGGATCTTTGATCATTTTATCCTTTTATTCGGATATTTTAACCCAAAATTTGAGACTGAATTCTTGAATTATGAAAATAAGTTACGCATCCCTACTACCACCTTATACAGCACACCCTGCACTCGAAATAACTCGAGAAACGCATTGAATATTCGTTTTCAGAATCGCTTTTCGACCTCTCCCTTCCCAAAGACAAGCCGAACCAAACACTGCATAAATCGTTCACACTTCCATTTTTCACCCTCTCATATTACCCCACCGCCCAATGATAAACGGTTACTTTCGAAAATTTCATTTCCCTCCTCCCACCATACCCAATAATTCATTGTGCTAAATTTTAAATTACACAAAATCGAAATTCTTGTTTACAGTCTTTTATTACCACATACTCCCAAAGCGTCGACCAATTCGATTTTAGAATGAATGTTTATTTTCCGAAAGCCCCGCAATTGAGGATCAAGCAAGGACCGTCATAAAATTTTGTTCTTTTCTAGCGCTATCCGCAAACGAGTCTATAGTGTCCATCCATTTATATACCACAGGAACAAACGAGCATCTCGTTTGGCTGGCGCAGCGATAGTATTAAAATTCAACCCAAAATGCCACACATTAGACGTTCGTACGAAAATATCCTTCCTGGGCTCATATATAATGGCTTTCGATGACCCAACCATGTCCTTTTCCCTTAAATCTTTTCCAATTCTCTTGAACGGGAATTTTTCTTTTTTTTGAAAATACTACAAAAAAAAAGAAAACGAAACGACAACGGAAGAATCCTTGAAGGAGATGATTGTCGAGGAGGTAGACTTCGTTGACGGAGGGGGGGGGGAGGCTAAGTATAAGCCCGCCGTTGAAGTATGGTATCAAACAAAACCAAAACATGATGTTAACGCTATCTATCTGAAGGTGAATTGAGGAAATTTATCCACCATCCTATGTCGCCTTTATCGAAGGTTCGATATTGTTGAAGGTGGTGATGGTGATGATGGTGGTGCTGGTGGTGGTGGTGGTAGTAGTAGTGATGGCGTGAACGGAATTCCGTTGCTTTCCGTAACGTGGTCGGGTATTGGAAATGCTCCTGGAACGGAAATTGCTTGTTCAAACGATACGAGCTTTGTTTTCCGCTTATCTTCTCGAGTCTTTCCTGTTCCACTCCTTAGCGTTTACTTCATTTTACAAATACTGCCCAAGTTTCGTCCACACTTAAGAATTTAAGGAATGTTTAAAGGTTGGCAAATGATACAACGATGTTTTCAAAGAGGATATAAATAAATGAATTGTTGCGGTAAATCATTGGGCAAAACCTCTTTAATTTATCAAAAAAAAAATGTATGTTGCTCGCGAAGTAAACCAATCTACAATGGTAAGTTAATAAACTGTCCTTGCAATTATTAAGTACCTAAAATGCCGTTAGTTTCGAAAAAATCTAACATCATGGAAATGAAGATTACGTTTGCTATAGTAAGGCTTCAACTCAACCTGACCATTTCGAAAAAAATTCATACCTCTCTTTGAATAGGTTTTAAATCGACAGTAAAGACCTTAAAAATGTTTCTTAAAATTCAAATCGATTGCTACCCACATATTCTTTCCAAGATTGGGGCAGGAGAAACTCAGGTGGATTTTAGGCCTCCGATAAGTCCTTTAGAGACCAGTCCGAGTGCTACTGACGTGTGCCTTAGACTGCAAATAAGCCAGCAATCGATTACGTGGCTTGCAGGATAATAATCTTTATAACCCATGTTGTCAATGATTGACCACCTTTCCAAGATCAGCCTCTCCTTCACTTCTCCTTTCCTCGCTTTTCTATTTATGTGTTCTCCGGGTCAATGAATGACCCGAAAAAATTGACCCGACATAATCTCGTTTGCAACAAACGACGTTTTAATTCGAACAATCAGAACTGACCGTCACGTTATGTATGCTAATAGATATATAGAGAATGCTGTAGTTGTACTAATAGATTCAATACTTATGTTGTCCTTTCTGATAATATATAAATTTTCGAAACATTCCTCTCCTGCAGATGAAAAGACGAACTACTAATCTTACTAACTTGGAAATCTACTTATGACCTTCGGGGCTCTCCCACGATGCTCAAAGCCCACGAATGGGACATCACGTCCTTAAGCCACTTTCAATATCAATTAACTTTCAATACACAACTCAATTCTCCACCTTCAACTCTCTTCAACCTTATCCCATTCCAGCACATCATCTAGATCGAAACTCATTGCATCTTCAGCCATTCCATCGCACCATTTCAGGTCCTTTAAGCACGTCCACAAAACACGGTTGAATCCTCACAGCGCACACAACTGAGAGTTAACCTTGCTCTGTTTTTTGTAGCGCCTCCATACAGTTCTAAGTCCCTTAATAATGTCTACATATCTCTGTTCAATCCTTGCTCCGACAATTGGCTGGGTGGCTGGAAAGGGGAGGGGAGGGGGATGTTCTTGAACTTTTGTTTTGACTCTGTTCGAACAACTTCAACTGCAAAGGTCGATCACTACATGAACAAGTTTTATGTCCTCTTCATTGTTAAATCGGATATATATTCCCTGTTGAATAGTAGAGTTAGCTATGTAATCGTTATCTGTCCCAATTGTCCCAATGTCCCATACAATCTGATGTGTGAAAAGACATTTTCCAGGTGGTTATAAATTATTTTTTGGTAGTCGATCGAGGCATTGCACTGTACGAGTGATTTCTAAGGCTTAATCATGATTATGGATATAAAACACGGTAAGAAGGGTAGGGAATAATATTTCAATTTTCTACATAGTCTAAAATATAATCTTTTGTTCAATACACCAAACTCTTCTTTTTTCCAGTCATCCTTTAGAAAAAAAATGACTGTATTGCTACCGTCTCAAACGAGAACGTGTTTTTTTTTTCATGTAAGAAAAGTCTCTCGCTGGCTGTTTTATGCGTTTTTTGCCCTATTACCTCCCGAAATATTTTCATTTGACATGCGTAGCATAGGTCCGAAATAGCAGCTCATTAATCCAAATATTCGCCTATAATTATTCGATATTTTTGCCTCAAGACAGATAGCATATCCGTCCTCGCCGATCCCGAAACTTCTCGGAATCCCGGACGATCCCCGAATTTCTTTCCTGTCGATGAGCATGTCCAGGTTCCAGGTGATACGGTTTTTTTTTTGATTTCAGGATCAATATGGTAACGAAGAGGGAAACATTTTCTCAGATCTGCAAGGACTTTGTTGCGATACAATAATAATTGAAATATCGCCTCGTTTCTCCATTTGTTGGTTGACTAACACCCCAATTCCTAAAATGGACGACCAGTTCAACTTGAGCCGGGAAGTCTCACCTTCATCTTGGTTCGTTGGTGTCTCGTGAAAGTCCCTGCATCCACCGAGCGGAAGCTAAAACCTCTCACGCGGACGCTGGAGGGATGACTTGACCGTAAGACTATAGATTTTTTAGCAGATCGGGATGTCTCTGGTAAAAAGAACACTAGAAGACCTCAACAAAGAATGAGAATATGTTCAGACGGTCATCAATCTGAAACCTTTTGATAGATTTTGAATGCAAGGCTGCTTTTATTATTGGAAATGTTAAATTGCGCCGTTAGTGTCCTTTGGCCTATGTCGCGTTGATGATGAAGTCAAAGAGGTACCCCGACTTAGCAGTTAATTCTGTTCAGACGGAATTTATGCTATTCCAGCAGTGTTTCTTTTTTGTGTTCTTGGTTTGCACTTTTGTTGGTAATACCTGTCTTTGTCGTATTCTGCTCTACATCTGCGTTCTGAATATAAAGTCGGTTGTAACTCGTTTTCCATAGTTGCCGTTTTGAGTGTCTGTCGATAGTCCTGCACTAGCTGAAATTCTGCGCGCTTTAGGGAGCCTTATTTCTAGCTAACCCAACTTCATCATTTTCTTCTAAAAGATCGATACACCATCCTCTCAAAAAGCCTCGTCAAATTAAATTTGCTGCCCTCGTTAAATTCGTTTGAGCTTTGCATGGCTACGGAAGCAAAACTCGGTTCTCAATCTCTCAATCTGAGAAATAGTTATGAATTCTGACCTCATTGCCTCCTGAGGCCACCACCTTCATTTCCTTTCAATAATGTACATGACCCTTTAAGCGAATCGTTCCTATCCAATATTGATTAAACTGTACTCAGTTCCTGTTCGAAGCAAAGCCAAATTTTACCTAATTCACCTTTTCAAATATGTCATTGACAACGAAAATTGAGCCATATCTGTATGAGGGGAAAGTTTTTCATAACAACGCAAATTAGACATTTATATATGGTGAAAAATATGAGTTAAATATTCTTTGTACATGGGATATATGAAATTTCATTTGACCCCGCGTATGTTCAACATGACACCATCTCATTCAGTCCAGACTAGAGCATGTAAGAATTAAAATTTTATCTTGCACAGCATAGTTACGGTCCATAAAATCCCAATTCAAATGCAAACAAACTACAATATATTTCTGCTTTCCCAGGAGTGCCATCAACTATCCTTGACGTTGTAAAATCATTCTTGGCAAACTGGGCAACACCCGAGCATTGGTCCAACTCAGACTACCCTTTCTCCGAATATTATTGCAGACAACAAGGCTAAAATTACCAATCGTACTTTCTTCACCCCGTTTAGGTGCTCTACAGGAAAAGGTGGCAGACAAGAATGCAGAAGCAACATCCGAGGAAAAGGAAATGCCAGGATACCCGAGCATTCAAATGCGGATGTATGGACAATGTAAATAATCAGCTACGCAAACATTCCGCTAGCGTAGTTTGAATCCTCCCCGGGAAAAGGGGCGGACAAATTAAAGAGATAAACGAACTATCGTTTGCTGGCAATACGAAATGTTGGCAAATATATAGCGTGCAGAAACGGACGCTGAAAGCCAGCAGCTATAAAGTACTATTGCATGTTAGAATCGTTCCAAGAAACGATTGCTATTTGCACTGCAGGGACATGTTTGGATGACCTCTTTACGTCCGGCGTATCCTAAACTTCATATTCGCGTCAGTTGTTTAGCATCGGAGCCTTCGTTTTGCTCGCTTACTTACTACACCATCCTTGATTATATATTCTATTGCTATTTGACAATAATCAGAGCGGCCTTACCTCTGGGCTGTCTGGTGACCGTTGATTATGAGAAACGAGCTAGTTGAGTTCCTTATTATCCCTTTTTGCGTATGGAAAATAGAGAAAATTGTAATTAATCTCGTTACTTCCGGGCATGCACACCATGGAATGGTCGAAGGATGTCAGCCGACCAC
This sequence comes from Stratiomys singularior, assembly GCA_954870665.1. NCBI lineage: Eukaryota > Metazoa > Arthropoda > Insecta > Diptera > Stratiomyidae > Stratiomys > Stratiomys singularior. Next base: position 9,749,936 of record OX940877.1, read on the forward strand.
ACTTACCATATTCGTGGCTGCAGTGTTCATTACAAATTCTTACCCTTTCTCACATGGTTTATAGTTTATCCTTGAGTTTGGTACATATTTTGCATGCTCCTCATCTGCAGAGCAAAAAGTCAGTCAACCACTATATGGAGGCAAATAAGATTCAACATATAAAACCAGTATCCTTGTAATCAATCTCAAGATTTCTACTCGACTGAATTTGTCTAATATTTGCATATGTTTTGACTACGCACTCAAAAATATCCAAGGACCAAATTAGTTTATTTTGTCAAGCGTCGACATCTTTGTTGCAAAGCAGACATTTCCCAAAATATTTTCAAGGCTCGTTGGAAAAGGTCTTTGCTGTTTGATATTGCCTTTGGTGGACATCAATAGTTAATTGAAATTCATTTGTCAGTTTAGCCCACACTGCAAACATCCCAAATTGTCATAATAAAGGAAAAAAAACATACTCTTAAGGAAATGGCGTTACATATACAATATGGCACCACCCATAAAATTACAATGAATAATTTCATCATCTCTTAGGCATGAACAAAACTCTGTTTGACTTCATCATTAAATTGGAAATTAACTAAATACCATGAATAGAATTATTATTATTATTGTTATTATTATTATTATGTTTCGGACAACATTGACTTTATATACCACTCATCGCTGGCGAATAATACAGCCTGCCCACCCAAGAGTTTATCCTACGCTCTCATTCGTAAACAACAAGGACGTTCATGCTCACTTTTCGTACTCCTAAATTTTATACGACTGTAATAACTTCCGTGTATAATGTATTATGTAGTCGTAATAGAATTATAGACGATTCGGGCGGATTAGAAAGGACTAACAATGTGCAAGTGTATGAGTGCGCGTTTAGTATATGGTGTGGGCTTAAATGTGTCTGTACAATAAACAAAAATGGAGGATTGCATTAAAAAGGGCATTTTGTGTCAAATAAACACGTTCAGGACGATAATCCGGTCGCTAGGACTTAGCGGTATCATATACAAGGAAAAGCCTTCACATAGCATGCGAAATGGAAGAGGGTGATTGCAAAGGAGATGAGAACAACGATTTTTATTTTGAAAAATGATTGAAATGAGTTATGTGCTGCTTCGAAAATAGTTCATCAGTAATATGTGACCACCAAGTTTTTTTCCTTTCCAACCTTGCTATTTTCCTTACGCGTTCCTCTGCCTAGTTTTTTCACGCTACCAATACGAGATCGTGGATTTTTGTCACGTTTTAATCCTCCTTAATCGATTTCGGAGCACGTGGCCGTAGCTCATAGAAAAACGATTTGCATCCAGGTTGAAACTCATTAACCCAATTTTTTGAGATTGTCATTGCACGAACAGAGCCACTGTACATAGTATCCAAGCGCTCCCCGATTTCTCTTCAAAGACAAGAATCCAATCACCAGTCGATATTACTCTTTCTATATTTTTCTAAAATCCACGGATACGTCCGCCTTAACACGCGGTCAAAACCAAACTACGAGTCCGATTCGGCTGAAATTTTTACAGTCGCCGTTTACAAGAATGCACTACGCGACAGTTAATAGTCTCTTCCGTTAGTTACGCCATCAAGTGGTGAGGCTAAGAACTGATCGAACCACCATTGTATGTGTAGTTTAATAAAGTCTACCGAAATAATTAGAGTTTAAGACTTTATTTACTAATAGGTGGAAATTGATATAGAAACTGGAATTGTTTCCAGAAAAAGCAAGGATGTAGTACACTGCATCATCTATAGTACATTGTTAAAAGGGCATAGGAGAAAGTTACCCGCAATACTCATTCTAATGGCCATATTCTTTGGTCAGAGATCCTGAAAGCAAATGGAATAAAGGAGAACGCTTTAAACTTACCTGAAGGGTAAGAAATCGGGAAAAGAATAGGTAGAAATATTTAGAGACTAACAAAAGGTGAAGCAGAATTAACTGATTAAAATTTCGAAATACGGTACGGCAGCCTACCATGTAACGAATAAAAATCGGTCTTAAATATTACAAAAGTGCAGCCCATATACAGTTTCTCTGACCTTATCAAATCATGCTTTCAATTTACAACACACTAATCACCCTGTGCTATGCATTCTTAACGCGATTGCTCTTAGCACATTCATTCTACGATTCTATAATATATTGATGTGCATATAAACAACGAGTGAAAGTAGAAAAACAACGTTTCGCGAAATAACAACATCATCCTTTACATTTCTTCACCTACATCAGCGAGCTTCCGAGTCCTGTGCCTTTTGCCACTCATTGATGAAAAACCAAGTCAAGAAACTTTTACATCTTTTTTCGTCTTCATAAAACATTAATGCTTCATTCTAGAAAAGAATATTAGCTCAAGTAAAATTGAGACGAGAGGACCGGGTATCATAAAAGCCGAATGGTTCATCTGGATGATTTACTTTCATGGCCCAATAAATGAGATCCTTAGATTTATGTGAAGTATTTTTTTTTGTTGCTCTTCCTCTTTCTTACAACCATATACATTAGAAGGGGCGAGGAAGGTGATGATATTCTCTCCACATGTATGCTTCCTACACATGTTTTATGTGAGTATGTCGAAACATCTAAATTTTTTAATACATTTTCCAGTAACGAGTTTCTTGTTATTTTGTTGTTTTAATCTTGCTCGTAATACGCCAATCGTTTTTTTTTCTTGATCCTTAAGGCCAAATTATTTTGAGAGGATGGGACTGAAATATTTAAGTAAATTTAACAGATTGGGTGGAAATTCGATATGATATTTATGATATTTACATTATTATCCTTTTCAGGGAGGAATAAAATTTTGGTTTGATTTTACAATGAATATGTTTCAAAATCAAATAGAAGTCTTTTCTAGATCTAATATCTTTTACACTCTACACGACGACTACTACAGGCGTTGTGTCTTGATGAAGAATGTATAGCATCGGGGTTGTGCTTAACATTAGGCATCGCAGGCACTGATTTTATCACTGATTTTATTCCTGTTTACAAATTGTAACCAGAAATCCGATTGTAACTTACAATCATGGCCACTAGGCTATGAGTGTAGTAGCGGTCTTCTTATTTTGCACGAGGATCAAAATAGGTTTGCTCATTAAATCTCCATTGAACAAATATCATTACTGAAAGTGTAATTTTCTGCCTTTTTTAATTTAAACCACTAAATAACTTGTCTGCGTACCTTCCTCTCTTATTTCAACCGAGATTGGGACCTGCTCAGGCGAAATTGCAGTGTTGTTAATGGAGCAAAATAAGCGGCCGCCTTGACGTTTAGTTCATGAATAAGTGACACGTAAACAAAACTTTCGACGCACTTAGTTATTAACTTAATACTCTATTTGTTTGCTCAGACACTTTTGACAAGTATCCTATGCGTGTAATATTCATTTTATGGGTAAAAACAAGAAAATATTTCCACACAGTCTATGCGCGGTCATGCAAATTATCAAACTCTAATATGACGTGTGGGAACGAGTCACTGTTAGTGAGTCTACTGATGGTCTTTTGTGTATGGGTTCCAGTGAAAACTTCGTACGGAAATGACAGCATAGACCAACACCACTACATTGTAGATGAGGTTTTTTTTATACTGCTATGATCGACAATTTAAGTAAACATTTTAACCGAAATTAATAAATACAAATGCAATTAGCCGTCGCATTTCCTGTCCCACTCCCAGCAATATTGACAAACGGAGTCAAAAAACTGTCTCGCTTATACTACCCGAACTTCAAGCATCGTTTGGCACCAAAAAATTGCAGCGGGTATTCCTTCCACGTTTTTTCCTTCCACGTTTTTTTCAGTAGCCCCTGAAAACTTAAGAGTGACAACCCAAATAATAAAAACAGGACAAGATACACCAATACCGCGCATGATTTTGATGAAATGTGATGGATGGCGTGCTTTATTATTCTGCAAAACAAGGAGAAAAGGTTAAGTGTGTTACCTGTGACGAAGAACAATGATTGAAACAGAATCTACGAGGTTTACGTGAGTACCTGAAGAGTTGTAGCTAAGTTTGTGGTCACAGTTAGAACCAAGGATTGTTAGCTTATACCCAGTCCGGCTTTTGCAATAAAGAAACAGTAAAACCCCCTTCCGGATACGCATATGTAGGAGATGACAGTGATATGTCACGGTTTCTTCTAGAAAAGATTAACCTCGGCTTGGATTTTCGTTTCCTGACTATTCGAAGAAAACTGTCAGTTTTCCTCTGGGTACATCTACAGGAATGTTTACCGTTTCGCTTAAGTCACGGGTAGTCATGATAAATGATTTTGACTGCGCTTTCCTAATCCGCCTTAGGAGCTGATAGTATTTAATACAATTTTCAGTTGAAATCTGGAGCTCTGCAACATGTTCCAATCTTATCCCTGTAAGGAATACACCAGTTGAATCTAGCAAACTACCTATATCTTGACGAAGGTATTTTCTGCCTTTGTTCCAAGTGCAAAGGTTTCCGTTTAGGCATTATTCGTAGCCTTTATGTGCACTTAGAGTTTGGGCTTGCAAGAAATTCTCCCTTATCTCTCATAAGATTAAGCCTTATTTTGATCGCCACTGTTGACTTAGTCCAAATGGCCAACCCTTTCATGCCTAGGCTGGAAATTTTGTGCGAAATTTTTTGTATTTTCTTTACAGAGGTTTCGTAGCTTGCAGTTGCAAAAACTGAACGAGCTGTGGATCTTGAATGGTTCTTATATTGCACAGTTTTTATTGGTGATAGGGTGGTGAAACCTGTTGACGCCTTGCGTATGGGACTCCCAGACGCTCAATTCTTCTGGACGACACATTTAACACCTCGCCTATCAACCTGAGAACCTTGCCTGAAATCGTTTGAGACATTATTTTGGGCTAGGCCTAATGTTCTTACACTTAGAGGCGCCTTCAGATTACGGAAATCTTTTCTCGAGAAGCAAGAGAATGAAAGAAAGTGCTCGACAAGAGATCCGTCCATCTCCAGCGATTTCTGACGCTCCATTTTACCTTTTGTAAGTTTCAGAACTGCCCAAGAAAATTGTGCCGCGCGGTTCCATTTGTCAACCGTTCTTCGCGTTTTCCTGAACATAATTTCCATACAGAGCTCTCCAATTTAGCTGAAGAGGTCACCACGCTACTTTCTCAGTCTTTCGCAAAAGACGAATGTGTGATAAGCATCATCCACCTCTCTGTATATAACAGGCAGCTAGAAGACCGTGACATGTCAACCTTGTGCAGGTAAGACCGAAAACACCGATACAAGCTTAGGGGCTGGGTCAAACGAAAATCAGTTTCACTATGTGTTCGATTGAGCCACAAGTTTAGGTCACGTATTAACGGTGCAGTCCACCTTCCCTTTGTGCCTTGCTCCTGGAACTGTTACCAACGGTGAGAGTGCGTTGCCTCTTTTGCCTGGTGATTTTGTATAGTAAAATACAAACCATATAGTGGTTGATTTCGGGCTATTAATTCCATGGTTTTCCCGCCAGTCTTATCATTGCATATCAACTGAAGCAAAAAAGTTGAAAAGAGTTCAAGGATAGGTTCGAAATATTGACAGAATATTATCAAAAGAGTTAGTAGACACAAAATCTCACCTCCGAAATTCCTCTCTTAACGCTCTTATTTTCCATTCCCGCCTTTTTCAACTTAAATGTGCTGTTTTGGGAAACTCTATTCATGGAAAATCAGCATGAAAAGGCAATAACAAACAACGTATGGAGATGGTTGCTAGCAAGCGAGCTTGACTGTAAAGCAAAGATTGGTATCCTGAATACATTATGACAGGATCATACGCTTATTGATTAGTATTCCTAACTACAATCTAATAAAACTCGCGAAGCAGAAGAGCTATGACTAACCTGTGGAAAAGGCTCATCCCATTAGACTTGAATTATATTTTAGTTTTATTGGCCCTCTAAAGCACACCACTACTCTCGTATGTAATATCAATTGAATGCCTATTTCAAAGGAAGGAAAACGATGATGATAAATGAAAGACTGGAATACATGCATGAGGACTATACGACACTGACTGCTGAGCACTTATATAAGCAATTTATTATCCATGTAAAGAACACTTCCATAAATCCTTGCAACCATAAATCTTTTTCAATATCAGTTTCTAACAATATTTGAGAGTACGAAATTCAAAACTCCTTCTAAATTCCCAAAAGCAATTTTCATACTTTTATTTTGCATTTACTCTCCATTTTATACTTACACATCCAAACATGTAACTACAATTACAACAAAAAACTTTTTTTTTTGGAAAAAAAAGAAGTAGAAAACTCGTTGAATCACCCTCAAATAAATTCCAGTTCCCGAACATATCGACATTTTGAAAAGGATTTACAGCATCCATGGCGACTGCTGACTGATGATGGTGGTAGTAGTGGTGAATAGTGTGCAGTCAATCTTCCTGCTACATGTGAGTGACAGATGTGCAAATAAATTTTCTAGTCTACAAGCTATGCTGGCTGGATGGAACAATGACCCAAACTTGGTAATGTGTGTACTCATACATGACAGTCATGTGTTGAAAGACCAACTCGGGAAAAATTTCCATTTGGCTCGTCCATTGATGTTATTACGCGCTTAGCAAATTATGTGTCCCCCTTTTTTTTGTTAGCCATGTTTGAAAGCTGGATGACTTTTTCCTGTACATCATTACGGGGAGCAAACAGGACTAGAGGCTTAGTGAAGTCGGTGAGTGGAAGGAAACGATAATTCAGTGACAAGATGACATTTTATATTGTCCTGTTCTCCTGTTTAAAGTTTGTCATTGAAGAGCTTGTAGGGTATGGAAGGATATGTTGTCCAAGTTATTGGTTTTAATCAATGAGTACTATGAGCTCAAACGGGTACGTGTTAACGAGCTCTGCTTCATTGAAGCCAAAAAATGCTTTCTGACAGGACAGTTTAACACGGGACAGCTTAACACGTAAATCAAACTGATTGGATTCCTCAAAAGATTGGATCAATCAATTTGAGCTACATGAATAGACTGATGAATATTAAGTTTCTGGGTAAAAACCAAGTAGGATGCACTTAATTAATCCAATAAGTTCCTGATATCAATTAACGTATCCCTGCAAAAATTAAAAACATTTGGACTGTTCGAGCCATTAGAAACAGAGACAACTCTTTCTTAGTACTCCCCTGCCCTCTGCTTTCATCGGCTTAAGAAAGGATTCCCAGAATCACTTCTAGATGTAGACAGACTTGAAATAGCCCAAAGTAATGTGTCCCGCGAGAATCATTAGGTTAGCAGTAAAGGTGTTCAGTACCGGAACATTGCTCATCTAGAATTCCCACCGTCTAGGAGTAAGCAGCCTTCAAATTCCTACCACAAAAAAGAACTGTCCAAACTATGAACAAAATTTTGTGTTCCAGAACTTCAATGGTTGATAAGACCAACTCTGCTAATCTGCTGACCGTTGAAGCTAATGGAGTATAAAATGCCCTTCTTGACTGGGCCCCCCATAACTATGACTTTAATTCTTGGACATCAAAGAGTTCCTGTAACCAACATTTTTCAGTTATTGGAAAATCCATAAACATAACAAATTCAAAGGAGGAAAAGAATGTGAAAAAATGGTTACACATCCATGAAATCCAACACATTTATAAGACGAGTGAGATTGACCGACAAATGAGACTACTAAAAGATGAAAAACAAGCCGGAATGAATAATGAGAGTCAGCAAAAGAATGTGCCCAGAAAACCGCTCCTTTTCTAACCAAAAATCATAATTTGAAGCATTCTAGGTCTGACAAATGCTTACAATCAAGTTTACAAAGGAGGGTGATGAATTTTTGAGTCAAAACATGAGTTTGACACATTGCCTTAGAGTCTGAAATAACCAGTAAGAAGTAACGCAGGAGATAAGTGGTACGTTTAGATCAGCATTAGAATTCAGCAAATTTGGTAACCTGGTTCTTTCAACCCCATTTGAGACCGTTCAGGTATTTTCTCTTGAAGTTTAAGCAGGATCTACTTTCAGTTTTTCATGCGTACGAGGGTGTTTTGAAAAGTTTCCGACCACAACGTAAAGTTGGCGGCACTCGTCAATAAAAGCTAGTGAATGTAGTTGTGCATCTTTTGACAGTTACTCATCAAAGTTTGTGAAAGTGGTAGTGAAATTTCGGGCAGTTGCATTCAAACGTAGCCGTAAGAGATGTGGAGATTATGAACGCTTGAAACGTCCAAAAACTGCCGAGAAAATTGCTAAAGTTTACCAAATAGTGACTAACAAATTAGAGTGAGATAGATAGCAGAGGTTATAAAAATGTCTAAAGAACGTGTTTGCCACATATTAAATCAAAATTTAGGCATGAAATAGCTGTCCGCGCGTTTGCTCACGTTAGACTAAAATCGTGTTCAAATGAACATTTCCAACGCTCGGTTGGCACAGTGTAGGTGCAATAAATCCGACATTTCGCACCGATTTATTACTGTAGATGAAATTTGGATACACCACTATTCCTCCGAAACGAAAATACAGTTAAAACAGTGGTCTGCGAAGGTCGGAATCGGATCCGGAAAAACGAAAACCTGTATGTTTCGGCTGAAAAATTAAGGGGGCTGTTTTTTTGGTTTAGTCATAGAGTAATCTTAATCGATTATCTTCAGAAAGGAAAACCTATTACAGGAGCATACTACGCATCATTCCTTGCCAAGCTGAACGCAGAAGAAGAGAATCATTGTGCACCAAAACAACGCGCCATCTCACACATCAGCAATTTTGGTACCTACCATTCCAAGTCCATGTAACATGTATGAACAAATTTATGGGTGATATTCAGAGCTGCTGCTCTACTTCTTCTTAAAATCACGTATACACTGTTAATTGATGCATGGACTTGATATAGCTGGTACAAAATTGCGCCATATGTGATACATAGGGCAGGGAACCCGTTAACATTTGCATATTCAAACTCCTGACTCATTTTTCTGATTTTTATCTGAAAATTTGAACATTTAAACGAATGTCAATTAATATTCTTGTCATATGAATTCTTTAACAAAGGCGCTCGCAATTTATTACGAAAACTGAAAATAGAATCGTCGAAACTTCCAGGAAATTTTCAATATAGCAAAACCAGAAAGCCAAGTTATAAAGTAAATGAATAAGCTCCCACAAGCTAAAATACGATAAAAAATTAATCATTTAATAGTTTTAAATATTTAATCCAGATAAATTGTCCTACTATGCTGTTAACTTAGGACAAAGTATTAAAATCATGAAGTTTAAAACTTTAGAACAACCTTTTTGTGCGTATTTTGTAGATCTGACAGATTGTACTTAAGTTATCCTGTGGATGCGTTTCTGTCATTTGTACGTCATCATCGTTCTGGTTACATCGCAGAACGAGCTTCAATGGTTACAGAAAGTCAAAACGCATCCAAGCAATAGGATATTTGCTGCTGATGGCTGCAAGTAACCGAAACGCGTCCTCAAAATAAATGAAATCATGACTCATGGGTCCCACAAATCGTGTGAACTTCGGTCTGCACCAACAAGCAGACAACAACGATAAGACTGAAACCTAATAACAAACACTTAAACATAGAACGGGAGACATCGTAAGATATCCACCTGCTGTACCCGTTTGCAAACTATGTCCTTGTATTAGTTTTAATATACTTCAGTGAATAATCAATTGAATATTATCGTTGATTTTGCTGTTCTCTCTCCCTCTCTCTTTCATCCAACAGACTAAAAGAGAATTTAAATCTTTGCCAGTATTGAATGGAGTTCAACAATTTTTTCTTCGGTAGATGGCATGTAAGCCAAAAAAAAATTTTGCTCCCTATTAAGACTTTATTGCGGTTTTCAAACTTCAAAGTGTTCCTGGCATCCCTCGCCCTTTTTTCACTTCAACTTTAATGTCGAATAGTTCGAACTCAGAGCAGTGGATTATGTCGATGAAGTTTTAATAGGAAGACCAGCAACAAATGAGAAGAAGTAAAAGTTCTTCCTTTTCATAAATTCAATGCTGCAATAAGTTTCCTACAACGGTTTATTAATTAAATTTTCTGCCACACTTCCTTGACATCGACTTGTTTGAAATCCTGCATTTGTTTTTTCGAGACGGTTTTCAATATCGTTTGGGAGCGCGATGAAATCGATAAAGTAGTATATGAGGACAATTATTGCTGAAACAGCGAACATTAGAATAAAGGATTCTATAAGATACAAAAAGGTAATAGTGGAATCAGTTCAATTCGTTTAGTACTAGAGCAGACATGATGGTAACCATATTCAACTTAGTCAAATACTGAACGTTTGACTGGCCTCAATGGAGCTTAGGTCGTCTGTCTCTCAGGATAATGGTGGAAACTATTTTGCGAGGAACTATTTTCAACCAAACAAAAGAGGCTTATTTACTACACTTCCCTTTTTTCTGTTAGAAAAAAAAATCTTGAACAACGTCAAACAATAGAGCAAGTGGAACCTCATATGAAAAACCTCATTAGACTCTCACGTGATGACAGTCTCAGACTGGCACTCGCACTCACACCCTTATCTACCCCTGCAATTGTGATGTGAATTCTCGTAGTATTCAAACGATTGATCAATGTCAATAGCAGATTTCGTGAAGAGAAAAAAACCATTCTGCTTAATCGAGGCATTCAAATCTAACAGCAAGTACCATTCTTCATTCCGCAGATTACTTCCGCACAGATATTGTCATTTTTTCACGCTAAGCCAGCTCGAAGGGAATATTTCTAATGTGAACCTGACAAGAATATTTCCCTACTAGCAAACAACCATCAAATGCCACATCGGGATGCTGGAATACGCGTCTACGGTCGAACAACAAGAACTTCATCTTTAAAAATTTCACCCGGTTGAGTTAAAGACGAAGGATACCAATCTCAAATGGAACCGCCAGTCTCAAGAAGTCGCAAGAAGTGAGCAGGGATCCTGATATCATGACGATTCTTTAGCGTGGAGCGTAGTACGTGATGCCCAAAACAAGGTATTTTTTTCACTCCTTTTCAAAGGAACGAAAATACTGTTAGCATTTAAAGTAATATCATGTTATTTTGAAATTTGCATTGTGAAAACGATTCTTTGTAACGTGTCTTGTCTTGCTGCGATGTTTCAAATAGAAGCATCATGCCCACATATTGTCAGGATAACGAGAGGATTGAGTGGAGCGGATGGTCGCTGGGATCGAAAGGCAAATTTAAGTTTGCGTATTTGAATTGCAAATATTTTGCAAGAATAATACGGTGTTACTTAACAGCTCTATGATTATTATTTTCTATGCGAAATAAGGAGTTTTTTGAGTAGGATGTTTTCCTAAACCTTATGGGTATAATTTTACGATGAAAATATTTCAATGATTTTGAAAGGTCACAATAATAAAACAGATCCTGTCCGCGTTGAGATCCTTTGAGTTCTTCAAGTTTAATTTTGAATTGATTAAATTATACTTATATTATCAGGATGCAATCGAAATGAGTAGAAGCAATAAAATGTACGGATATTAAAATTTTTAATTGACTACAATTTGTAGTTTGCACTCATAAAAGGAGCTGCGAGAACGGTTAAATTAATTTTTGAGATATTATGTTTATTTTAATTTTTAAAAGCAAAACTTAAAAAAAATACTTTTTATAAATTCTAGAGGTTTTTAAAATAATTTCAGTTAAATTTATTTTATATGAAAGAACATTGTTTCGAAAAATTCAACCGATCAACTAAATGCCTTACATCTTTACAAAATTTTTTTAAATTCCAAAAAATCGACTTGAACCTCGTACACACTCAGGACGGAGAAGGGGCTATTAACGTCCTGATTTAGAGACTCGCAAACTCGTTATACTTCTAGATAAGCCACCACCAAACACCTCCCCTGACAACCTGACTACGTAGCCTGGACTCATTTTACACATTAACTCGGGTTGGGAATCGTGGTTCCATGTCTACAGACGCCTTTGGAATACAGGAGCACACTCTCTAGCACGAATCTATGAAGAAAATGGTTGTGCTGATATGCGGCTGCTCAAGCATGGTTTTCCATGGAATTTAATTTTTCTGTCGTTATATTTATTTGTCCGAAAAGTATTTAACCACTAACCAAGACGAGACCACGTTGGTTCCTCTATCCTTCGCATGCTGAAAATTTGTGACACACGTCATCTATCTCACATATACGAACCATGGTCTAAGACGTTTTTCGTGGATTTTTCCGATGACAACCGCTGAGTAGCCGATGTAAAACGGCGTATTGTCTTATGCAACAAGAATTTCGCGCAGCGAATGTAATTGGTAATATTGGCCAGGATCGCGCCGAAGTTATGACAATGCAAGCATGGTAAGCCGGAGAACAAATGACATTTGTCGCTAACTTCACTCGTGTCTTGATGCGTGATCGTGGGGGTGGGGGCTTACTGCGACAAAAAACATTAAAAATCTTTTGTAAACTCAGGCTTTTCATAAGTTGTTCACATTTTGTAACTATTTTCATTGAACAGCAATTGGTGAGCCTTCAGCATCCTTGCAAAAACTCAACAAAATTTCCTCGACTTGTTTATTCGAAATATTTCCAATGGCAATACCGCAATGTTTGCAGAAATCAAAATAAGTAATTGCTGGAATTTTTTCGATACAAGTTGAAAATTTTCCAAACAAAACTCAATTACAATTCATACCAAATTACCTTAGAAAAATATCAGAAACACAAGTTCCATTGTGACTCGTTGAATATGCTCGCTATGCTATGAAACGGAACCGAATGAAAAACTATGAATGCGTTCGAGTTCCTCCGGCGGGAATTCTCTATCCAGGAGCTATGAAAAATATTACAAGTACGTTTCACGTACGATATTTAACAAAAACACAACATTTTCAGTTCTACAACGATGTCACTATTAACCACTGTGCACCGCGATAGCTTTTATGATTTTATTTTACCGTGGGGAAATCGAACGCGGTTGCTTGGTTGGGAAGAAAAATCGAGTTGAAAAACTGCCTCAACCTCCGCAACAAATGAATAGACCAAACGAATAACCACGGGCATCACTAACCAACCATGTGAAAAAACAGTCATGCAAGTAAGCGAGCAACCATATTGAGCGGAGAATGTTAAAACAAAACATACAGTTCCACAATTTCACAGTCCTTTCAAGCATATTGTTCATATTTGTAAAAGTTTTCCCTTCTCAAATGCATGTCCTGGTGCATACTCGTATTTCTTTCCAACCGCTGATGTTTTCCGCTGCTTCTTTTCTAGTTGTGATGTACTACGTTTGTTGTGGGCTTGTGCTAGGTTCTGTTGTTTGCTATTTTGGTTTTTCCAGTCGCACATCCTTGGCTAAAGTTTTCATGTTGTTTTTATTGTGAAGAAATTAAGTTTAAATATGTATGAGCTTATCAAAGTGAGTAGAATGAAAGTGTTAAAGCGTTTCTTTGCCGACGTCGACCAAGCCACTGTTGGTCATTTGCATACGAAAATGTCCGTAACCGGAAAAAAAATATGAAGATCCTCTAGAGACCTCGCTCCCGAAATTTGCTCGTCTTGACGTCGAGAAAGAATGAAATAAACTTTATTGCTAGAAGCAATCGCAACGTTGCTTTTAAGTCCTTGAAATCTAATTTTTTTTCAAAATGCAGCAAAACATAAGGCAAAATAATTCAGTGAGCAAGAAATGAAACTTTCATCGAGTACCAACAGAGCACCTAACGTCGATATTTTCCAGTTTGGAAAAGGACGAAAACTTTGGTTGAAATAGTTCAAGTAATTTTTCGAAGTGTTATGTTTCGATTTGAAATGTATAGAAAGTCACAAAATGGCCTGACGTCCCAGAAGATCATTTCATTTTTATGTTAAGATTCTGTTTTTCTGTGACTCCAAGGTCCTAGTCGGGCAATTATTTCTATGATTCTTCCTCTACAGTGTTCCCTGTATCGTATTTATGGCATTCTGTTTAATATGTTTAGACTAGTTCCAGTGTCTACATCGGTGGAGTCTTACCGTCATTTCCTTGGTTTTCCTCTTCGCTGATAGTCTTTGGCCAGTCCTTTAATAAATTTTTGGATACACTCGGCTCGGCCATTTACTCGGCAAGTGATGGCCATTGTCATTTTTCTAAATGATAAATGATTCTTCTAGCTTCTTATTGAGACTATAAAGTCCTTTTGTCCGTTGAGACTTTTGTACCTTAAACTGAAACCCAGCCTGGTTTGCCCATCGATCAAAATCCTGGAGTACCTAATTTATAAACGAAGCGAAACGCTTCCTTGGTGCAAAAGGAGCATTTCAAAGTGAATTCCTGAAATATAAACTCCGGTTCTCACATAGCTACTCCGTTAACATTCTCATGTACCAACTATTAGAGATCTGTTTTTATGCAATGCATTGATAAGGATTCGTTGGGTGCTTCCATGTCAAACCTTTTTAATCTCTACTTCTGATCACTGAGTATCATTGAGTACTGAGTATCAGTCAGATTTAAATTTTTTGAAATTATTCTCGATGAGAGACATGAGGCATTCGTGATATTAATTCTCCGTGAATAATTTGTCAACTTCGTCTCCATACTCGATTCGTCTCAATCTAGAGTGACACACTCGACCCAACTCCATTATACCGCTATGGAATTCGGGGAAGTCGAATCGTCCTTAGTTTCTACTATATCAGCTACTTCCTTTTTCGCAACTTGTGTTCCAATTATGATATCTGTTCACCTCTCCAAATCGATTACACGTCAGTGAATTTATTTTGTTTCCATACTGAGCGAGTATGTGAGTACGTGTCATCTTTGGACTCCACATTTTTCAACCCTTTCCAGCTTTCAGATACAACTTTCAGATACAACACAACTTTCTCTGGAGTGCCGGTTTCCATATCTTTTCACCAGTTTTCCCTCCTATCACTGTCTTTAGGAATTTATACCTTGTACGACATATTAAGGATTTTTTTTTGGCTGCCACTCATTCGCTTTTCTGGCTTTCTTGGTAGTGCTGAGGAGAAGTAGAAAAGATATTTCAGGATGTATACCCTTTCAATCAAGAGGTCGAGAATAATTTATTACGGGCTTTTCACAGCGTCCGGTTCTTATAGCTGGGATTCGTGATCAGTATCATACAGTGTTCCAGGACTCTGCTTATTAGGTATGTCAGCAAACTATTTGACTTCAATGTGATTAAGATCATGCCAAGGAATCTTCAAATTATTTCAATTCTACGGCTTACGGCTATTGTTTTTAATGGGTTTTCTATTTCTTTCACAAGAAACTGTCAAGTCTTTTGCAGCTTCTCCGTAATCAATAATTGGCTCGTTTTCCTGGTGATCAATGCCTACCTGTTTGTCTATGTTTATCTATGACTGCCATTTATCTCTTTCAGGGAGTTCATTAGTTTACTGCCACTTACTACAGCCTGTTTAGTGGTCCTCAGACTGGTCTCTCCGGTTTTTCATAAAATTTTATTTGAATTTCCTGATATCCTCTGTTCATCCTCCCCCTTAATTTTTTATACAATTTAAATTTCTTTTTGTGAATTATCTCCTTTCTGCTCTCAGAACGAAATTTCATCGTCTCCGTCTGTTTCCTTGTATCGTTCGTTCGTTGTTTCCATCTTCGGTTTGTGGTTTTGTGCTGATTTTAAAGGTCTAAATCAGGTAGGGGTCCTGTTATGCATATGTATATGAACCTTTAACCTGAAGCCACGAGTACCTTAACTACGCACGGACTTGTTTCTATCGCCGAATGCCAATTAGATTTATATCTATATAATTTATATTCTATTTATATATATATATATATATATATATATATATATATATATATATATATATAGCGAATCCCTGAAGTCAATGCCAAAAGACCATTTGACTTCCTCTTATCGTTACTCGATTACAACCCAATTTAGATGTCTACACTCCCGGTGAATGCGAGTGAATGAAAACGAGTCAATTCACCCCTGATAACGATCAACAATGGATCAAAAATGGCCGCCTCCATTAGCGGAAAGCTCGTATAACTGTATGTTTGCCTTCTTGTGGAAATCATCCTCCATCAAGTCTCCAATCTTCCGAGAAGTCAAGGAATTCGGCTAATTTAATATAGCATGGCATGTCATTGGCCCCATACATAATTACCCGTTCACAATATTAGTGACTACTATTGTCTTACTAGTGTTGCACGGAATACAAAAGTAAAAGTTCCATAATTATTCCAAAGTTCCAAACGAATCAACTTACCTGGGCTACTCGATCCTTCTTTTCAACCAGGTTCGGTACCGGTTTGGACGGAATCACGGTACTTTTGGTACCAGGAGCAACACAATTTTTCTGGCCACTTTGACGTTTTACTCATACGTACGAATGAAGCGTGAATAAATCATAAAATTATTATTTTGATCACTTTCCATACACTCAGTTTCGCGATAATAACTTCACTATTTCCACGATGCACTTCGCGCAAGTGTCCTACTTCCGATTATTGTAAAACAACCGTAAGACTTCCGATAACCCAATGGTACGAAAATTTTTCTCCGTTACAATATGCGTTGCCATAGAAAATCAAGAACTCTTATACAAATTTTAGGGAAGAGTCAGCTGACTTAGGACCATGTGTTCCCAGGGGCTCAAAGAAAACTTCCAGGGCTTTTATAATGCCTTGATGTGGATTGCAATAGAGTTTTTGGTGCTACTTGCGTTGCTTGAACCAATTACTTCACTAATTATAATATTTTTTGTCGGCTGTGTCCGTTTTATCAACGATTTTCACGATGTAATAAGGGTTTGTATATTTACAGCCACCATTTGTCGAGAGTATGCTGCATTTAACTTTTATTTTGTCGGCATTTTTGTTATCGCTGCTGATCTTTTAATGTATTTTCTTTTTTCTAGTCCTACCTTCCTTTTTCGTAATAAGATTTATGCGAAGTATCACTGGTTGATGGGGACTACTTGTTGTAAACATGATTTTTGTTCACATCGGCTTGTTCTTTTTCTCTTTCCTTAAAATACCATGAATTTGGATTTTACGAACCGAAATACTTCCTTTTTTATTTAACCGACCAAAGAACATTCCCCATTCTGGTCCGTTTCGCGCAGCATGTGCAAATTTTACTAATCTTTCTTAAATGTCTCGCTTCCCTATTTTGCATTGAAGCCTTCCTTTCCTATTCCTTTCGTTCCTTTATAGCCATCTCTGGACCTTCTTTCAGGTTCATATTCTGCTTATGGTATCCTTGCAGGATAGTTAGTAGTGAAGCTTAAATTATCACACTTACTTGCTTCGTAGTTATACGAAGAATGCAGGATTGACTTTTAAGTCTTCATAAATAACCTTTGACTCATTTGATCCTTAGCAAGTTTCACTGCATCTCGAATATGTTTGCTTACTCGTTAATAACTAAAAAAGCCTTTGATATGATCTGAACTGCAGACCTCTAGATCGTAAGTCTTCCGTTCTTACATCCAAGAGGACCCAAATATTGTTGGGAATAGAATACTTGGGCTACTGACCCATATGCAGAACAATAGCGCTCTTGGTTGCAATGGATACCTCGAAGATAATAATAACGTTCAAGGATGATTCTGTCCATCTCAACACAGCTTACGGATCGACATGCAGTCATATGAATTCGAATACGAAAATACAGCCCCTCCCCCCCCTCATCTCTTCATCAATTTCGAATTCCTGGCGTGCGTAATTTTTGTTCTAGAATTTAATTAAAATTTTCAAAAATCACGAGATGAAGTGCTACGAAAAACACCTCCCTCTTCACTCATTGAATCCTTGACTTTTGAATGGTTTACACAGATCTCTCAAGGAATATGTTATGACTGTGTCACACATATATTTTATTCACAAACGAATTGATGCCTAGATTTTGAAAATACATAAAATCTATGCAAACATTAATCAGACATATGCAAATTTCAGGATATAACTTCATTTATTATTCAAACATCGTCTGGCCGAAGAGGGAATATGAAAATCCTGGCAACAAATTGGATAAATAACTGCAGACTGTTGTAATTATGAGTGGAATGGTATATGAGTAAATGAGATGAGTAGTTAGTTGAATAAATGAAACAGGATTAATTCCTACATTGCATTTATATCGGATGTGTTTTGTATGTTAGATTCTACTACAACAACGCACATAGTCCTAAGGATGCTGCTGATAGTTCCTTAAGATAAACGCTCTCACTTTTAATTTGTATTCATTTGACGTTAGGAAAGCCATCTGTTTAAAGGATTTACTGGATTGCCGGTTGGCATGTGTTCATTTGTTCATTTAATCCATGTTGATCGAATTAAGGGGAACTGCAAAAAGAAGGACTGTTTTTTCGCTAGCAGAGTTGCCAGAATTATTCAATAAAACCAGTCGAGTACTCGTCGCATACTGAAGTTAGAAAAATTTAAGGCAGTTCCTGCAGGATATTCGAAAAATGTGCTTAAAAATTATCAAACCAAACCAGACCAAACAAACATATGGAAGAAGCATGAAATGTCGATTTCAGATAACAGATGGCGATAGTGTGATTCATGCTGAAAATCCTAAAGCTGCGCCATTTTATGAATAAGTTTAACAAGCGCTCGGATGATAAACTGAAAATGTTTGGGCTCAATGAAGCTTATGGAGTTCAATATGTCAAAGTTTTGTTTTAACGATAAAGACTTCCTTCAAGGGAAAGGTTTTTTTGTCGGAACTGACATTTTGAAATGTTGAAAAAGCAGTCCGCAAAAAAGCCTCGTATATGATGCCGTTTGGGCCATGGATAGGTTGTATTACGGTTTTATTTTGGCTGGGAAAGAATGTGGTCTTCAGAATGTGGTCTTCAGACCACATACTTTCGGGACAATCAGTTTCCTACTGCTCTTTGAAGGATACAATTATCTGTTCACAGACATTATCCTTGTTATGCTGGTTCATGTGTTCCTAGCTTTTCTGAGGACTCATAATCGGTATCTGGTTTTTGATTTACAGAAGCATTCCATTGGTGCTGTGTTGCAGTTGATTGTGTTACCTTCTTTAGTCAGGATGACTTTTTTGGTAAGTCTATGGATGATTGTGTCAACGTTGCTGAGCGTATCAGCAATATGTCCGCTTACATATGTTTTTTAAAGTAATTGGATTCGCTCGACTCCAGCTTGAAACGATTGATGTCTGACACGGTACATTATCGTAAAACGAAGACCAGCTGTCGGGATTACGACATTCGCGTCAAATTTGACGAATCAATTGCTTCATTACTTCGCGAAAATCCTCGCTAGCTAATGTTCGACTGATTGGCAAGAATTTTTATTCATAACCCCTTCACTATTGAATAATGTGATGAGGATAATCTTGAGTTTTCACGGAAATTTTGTGTTTTTGACTTTGACTTTTGATTTCTGGGTTGTAATGAAAACACCATTTTTCATAACCCGTAATGACTGTTTTAAGGGGAGGTTACATTGATTTTTGTGATGAAACAAACTCCTCTGAAGTGTTATTGTCCTTTGGTATATCAAAATTGGTAAATTGGTAAATTTTGATCACACTATTACTTTACTCAAATCTTCGAAAAGTAAGGTTTGAATCGTCTACTTTTACAGACTCTTCCATAATTTTTAGTGAAGCAATGCTATCATTTACAATAAAACCATAGAATTTTTCGATCGTTTCGGTTTTGTGAACCAGATGAAGCGCTCTTTTGTGTTTGTCTTCCTCCAGCGTCTCTCTACCTTTCAAAAAAAATTTTAAACTCCAGGAAATCATTTGAACTGGTTAAACATTGATCACTGTACACTTATTGCGTCAATCGAAATTTTTCAACGAAGAACTGTCTTTTGTCATTTGTCAGCCAAGCGTCATGAAATTTCAACGATTGATCGGTAAAAGGTCGAACACATAGATGGCTCCACTGAATTTTAAATTAAGGCGCCAGTTTTAGAAATTCCGCCGCAGTGTTCAAAATGATGTAAATAATCACATTGGAAATGTCTGTTTGTCGGCTTTTGGGCTTTTCGATTTGCAGACCACATTATGAACTACACGAGAATTAAAAATTGATGTCTCTGCTCTCGCTAGGAATTGACCAGTTTAAGTATAATTGGGTGAAAACTTTCCACCTCTAGATTGTCTTTGATCCCCAATGAGGGAAGCCCATTGATTTCTCTCAACTTAGTACAAAATATCAATAGTTCACTTGAAAATGTCCTTTAATTTCCACTGAATCCTTCCTTTCCTTTGAATCCATAGTTTGAGCCTTGTTGTGACTTTGAATAAAATTTTTCTAACTTCAGTTGTTTAGGCTATCTTTTCTACAGTTTTTTTTCTACAGTCATATGGACAGGTTTGTCAGTCTCTACTGATGAAATTGGTTTGTCAATTCATATCAAGAGTTGATTAGAGTATTCCGCTGGTGTAGTAATCATAATTTGGTACTCACAAACGTATTAGACGGCTTACTTCAAACTGGAATGCATCATTTGACTGCATCTATCGGGCTCCCGCCCCTCCTTCTAACTCTCTTCAATATTGCTTGCGTTTCCAGAAGAAGAAGAAAAAAAAAAGGAAGAAGCAAAACAACAGAGAGGCAATCAACTAGGTTTTTGTTATATTTCTTTTCGATATTTTCAGGGGTTTCAGCTTTTTGTTTTGCCAGTTCTTTTATTAGTTTTTAATTTTTTATTCTTCCTCATGGTTTTTCTTTTGATACGTAACCAATCAAGCAAAGGTTGGTCTTGGATATTATTCAATTAAGTCATTAATTGGGACAACCAATTTTGATTTTTGTTTTTCGCTAAGTTGGTAAATCTGGTAGCTGTTTTGTGAGTCCTTTCCTATGTTTTGTGCCCTCTTAGACGAGCTTAAGTATCTCTAAGTATTTCTGGCTAACAAATAGCCAACTTTCGACACGAGGTATATGTGACGCTACACTCATAAATATAAAACGCTATCTGAAGGACATAAAAGGTGTAGTCCAGAATATAATATTACCGATTACGAGTGCAAATATGAAAATTTAGGCAGGAAACCTGAATCACCATCACCGAAAACTGAGGCTATACCACGAAATCTAATTGAACCCAGTACACATTCTTTTTTCGATATTAACTATGATATGCATGACGGTCGAGAGTCCTGACAGATTGTCCCAAACATATCTATAGTTCGTTTTCTGCATTCGCCAATTGATATATAAAATTACATACAAGGAACCGACATTACAATCCCTTTTTCTACATCTTTTTGTGGAAAAATTTTGTTTCACTCAAAAAATCACTTAAATCTGTATAATAAAGTTCACGTTACATTTACAATTAACGCTAAAATGCTTCCTTTTAAACCATCCAAACGAACTTTGCCAAACTAATTTAAAAGATTTTATACTAATTTAAACTTTAGACTTTAGCAATGTAATCGAAATTCCTTCAAATTGACACCTCGAAGTCCCGGCCAAGTCATTTAAATGAGTTTCATTTCATTAAGGACAATAAAATTGTTTCAGCGAACTTTCAACTCAATTAAATTTGTTAATATTAACCGATCCTTTGGACGTTTCCGTTTTTAACCAATTTATAGCTCGTTGATATACGTTAGCAAGCTTCTGAAATATTTTAGCTTTTATTTATGTCCACATTTCATGCCTATGCCAAAAGCAATAAAAGATATCCTTAGACGCATAGTTTTATTTCTCTACAGTTGTTATCAACCTCTGAACGAATTATTTGATTGGATTAAAGGATTGAATTCATCCTGTTTGAAAAATAAAGTTCAAAAAATTAAACAATGTTCTTTTTATCTGTGTCAGAATTCATGGTCAAAAAATTTGGGAATTTTAGGTTTTGGTAAGACATTAGTAGGTTTCGTACATGGAACTTGACTCTAAAAGATACATGGACTATAGTTTAACTGTTTTATCGGAATAGTCCTTTTGGGATGGTGCAAATTATGGCTTCAACTGATTATTTTGTATGTAAATCTCAAATTAGACCAAACTTTCTATTCCGTCAAAATCTTCACAGGCCTCGGAGCAAGTCTGAGTTCGGCATAACTGAAGTGACGGTCTATGACCAGTTTAGAAGACCCGAAATCGACGGTATGGGTACAAAACCCTATTAAGGAGAAGATAATCTTAAGTCGGATACCCCTAAAAACTGCTCGGCTGAAAGTAGAATATATGTTGCGACACGACACGAAAGCTAGAAAGTCCTGCAAACGGCAAGGCTGCCTGAGCAAAAGAAGAGGAACGACTCTAACTTTCCATAACGAACATGGTAGGAAGAACCGAGAATGTCAAGAAATTGATAAATAGCTGGGAAAGTAGATGTGAATATAAAAAACTACTCCCTCCCTCTTCCTGCTGACCTAAGCTTAGTAGGTCGAAGTTTAACAGATCCAGTATATGTCCCCGCTCTACCGCAAAGCAGAAAAAGCTTTTAAACGAGTCATTGCCACCTGTGATGTGCAAACGAATCTCGGCATAGAGGTTGAGAATAAAGTCCTTAAGATAAAAACCTCTTAACCCAAATACTGGAGGAGATTGAAATAGGAGCGATAAGTCAGTGATCGCGCTATCACTAACGAGCAGCACTTAGAAGGTTAAACTTTCGACTACATCAAAATAGATCGCAATAATCGAAGGGCGGACGAATAAACATAAATCAGGGATCAAGCTGCATTGAAAAAAGCCGAAATAACCAAGAGAGAAGCCAACCAGCAACCTCAAGATTCAATACAAATAAATTTCAACAAGAACCGAAATAAAAAGGACCATCGGTTGCTGTTCAAAGAAACAAGAATAGGAAGCGGTGCTAGCTTCTTTGGTAGGTTCAGCACATCCAAACAACCAAAGCTAGATCCTGCGAAATAGTCATGCAAAAAAGTGGTAACGGCCAGAACATATCCACATTGCAATCAAATGTGCACACCAAGCCCCATCTGGTAATAACGACCACTATTGAATGGAATTCGAATCTGAGATGATTAAGAAAGATGGGTTCGGTGACGTAATCGCCAAAGTCCTTGGAGAAAATGCCCATGATGCTTAGATCAGTCTCAAATACTTATTGTCTGTGTGGTGAACTAAACCTGCAATTTTATTTCCCTGAGCTAAGGAGGTCGGAATTTTATTTGATTAGGAAAAATAGTAAAGGCAAACGGGAGGCTATTATTATCCTCGAGAAACAGAGCTAATCAGTAGTTCGATCGAAGATCTGAACAATTTTCATCTTTTAAACATTGACTCAATGCATCAAAAGACGCTGTTTTGAGTCCAGAATGTCATATGCTTTAGGGAAAGGTCGCCAAGGGTGATGTAATCCAGTGAATCATGTCTCAATCAGTAGTTTCTGGCAAATAGATCCTGAACATAACTTGTAGAGCTGGACTTGTCATTGCCGCTGGAGGGGGTCACCACTTATTTTCGGCGAGAGTAAATGATAATAGTCGTAAATTAATAATTAGTATAATTAGTATAATTATAATTAATTATTATAATTATTATAACTAATTATTATAATTATAATTAGTATTATAATAATTAGTCGTAGAAAATTATAATTATAATAATTAGTCGTAAAATTAAAATTATTATGCTATGGAATCTTTAGAACCAAGAAAAGAATTGAAGAGGACTGTTGTTTTGTTGGGACAGCGATCACTAGGCAAATATACTCGTGGTTAGTAATGATACTCTTCGAGGACTAACCACTAAATCATCCACTAACTGATTGGATATTGCAAGAGTGTACGTTGAGAAATTCGCAGAAGTTTTTAAATTCAGGATCCCCACGATCTGACTCTTCTGTGGAGGATGACGAGAACGGGATTTGTAGCGAAATATCTGTTTCCTAAACGCTATATTCAATTTCTCCAACCCCCTTCCAATACACTAAGATGAAACGCTCACACTATGTGTTAGTTTCCCGGTGTTGCTGAAACGTGAAAAGATTGGCACAAACTTCCAACGGGCGTAATTACAATTCAGCCTAAAAAACGCTATCATACAGTCAACAACAGCATTAAAACTTGCCGTTGGCAATATTTTTTGGGCAATGTTAATGGAAATCCTGTGAATGTACAGCTCGGTGCCTAAAGGTTGTCCAGCTCATTCGAGGGAGAAAATACAGACAAGCTTTCTGGATCTCTATTCCACCATGGAAGTTCAACGGAGTTCTCTTTTTTTGTAACGGTGTGTTTAGCGAAAGTTAATCTATAGAAGTAAGAAAGACTGCAGCGCAAAGGATGTTCTTAGAACTTAGAAAAGGAAGAACTGAAAAATAGCTGTTCACTTTTGCGTTAGTATTCTCTCCTGCAGAATGACCTTAAACGATTTGAGCGATTGCGTTTAACGCTTTGACCAAGTTCAGCTCAAGTCTGCAGAAGTGGATATTCCCAGAGCACTCGAAGTTAGTAAAGCTCACACTAACCAGCGGCTGAAAAGGGAATCCCGTGTCACCGTTTACGTACCGTTCGCTGCATGGACTAAATACGTTCAATAAAGGTGGTAAGCAGATATCCTCATAGCCAAAACTATTTTTGCTGTATTTCCAATAAATAGTTAGCTTTTCCGAAGCATGATTTGTTCCTCATATTTTTCTTTTTTACTCAGAAAAGCCATTCATCGGACGGCTAAAAATTATTAAAGCATTGTAATTGGCTTGTTTCACTACGCCCGATCATTGCTTTGATTTATATAGACATGGTTGACGAGGCGATGAAATATGAGTAGCCTTTCACATTCATTTGGTGTCTGATTTGTATGCTTGCCCACTTCAGCGGGTCGCAACCTTTTCCGGAACGTGAATAAATTTTTTGCTGCAAAATACAAAATATCTATTTGCATTTGAACAAAACCACATACTGTCTCTGAACAGTTTGGATTATATCTAAGAGAGCAAATATGTGCGAGAAGCTACTTTTGTAAGTTATAACTCCTTTCGATTTTACTTAAATCCTTTCTCATCTTGGTTGCTTGTCTTACTCATATGATTTCAATCTAAATTGAGTCCCACCTAATGCAAAGTGTCTGCCTACCAATATGTGACTTTATGATTTATTGCTCATCTTTCTCTATGATATTAACCATTAACGTTTTTCACGCTAATGTGATGATTAAAAGCACTCAAGGAAATCCTGAACAATATAAATGCGATCAAATAAATTGAAAACTGGGTGGAATAGAAGAGATTTTAGTATTTTTCGAAAATTTCAAGGGGTTACCAAGCTTTAATTTGCCACGTAAAAAATAATTTTGCAATCGGATATGCTTTTGTTTGTTTCGTCCTTTGATTGGATAGCTACCAGGAGTTTTTTAAATTGAAAAAGAAAGGTAAGGTCATAGTAACGCTCGTACTCTGCTGAAGTGCAACGATCAACTTTGCCTAACGTTCCTTAAAATTTACTGGCAATGTCGGGAACCCAGCCTGTTAACATATACTCATCATATCCTTGCCATACACATGCATAGACGGAGCATAAGAAATGATGCTGACACGCTCAGGTGGAAAATTCAATTTGCTTCTAAATGCTGTTATATTTGAGCTTGAGGAAAAACACAGTGAAACATGGAAAACGGAGGCAGTAAAACATGAGACTTATTATACAGTCCAGGAGGCATCGCGTTTTAAGTTGTCGTTGTCAGTTGCTTTCCTGGAATGTCTGCATTGTATATGGCACGCAGCTTGTTTCCACGCCGGATTTGCTGGATGCTAACTTTTCCAATTTGTTTGAATGGTTTACGCGTGAAACAACAATTCATAACTGTCTTAGTGCCTCGCGTAAGGACCAATGGAAAATATCGCCATTTGTTTTGAATTTGTTTGAGCTTATACCACCGTGGGGAGTGGTGAGCGTGGGACATTCGCATGCTAAGTTTGTCTAGAATATGAATGATCCTGTTTGTTTGTCTTGTTGAATGTTGCACATTTTTCGAGGTTGTGCGAGGCTGGCATTCCAGCGACAGGACGAGAGAAACTTTCGCGTGCGTGAGAAAACCTTAGAGAAAAGTTTTACGTTTGATATTCACGCCTGGAAAAATGTTGGTTTTTTTATTGTTCATTGCTATTAATGAGCGAAGTAAATTTTCATTTAGCCGGAAGTCATAAATAATTAATAACAAAAAACAGTGGAATAACTTCCCCTAACTTCTCTTCATAGAGAATACATAATTGCATGCGATAAGTCGCAACGCTTGCTCCTTCAATCTCGAAACTTCGCGGAATCCTTTCTAATCCAACATGCAAATGGTACAGGAAAAAAACGCAAAATCTGGTGGCACCTCACCACACTTTCCAGCTTGCAAGATTATTACCAGCTAAATGCAAAAGAGTTACACATACCAAACAGTGTAAAGGAGATGAAAAGTGTGGCCTGTGGCGATGGTCGTCACAACGTGAAACTCTCACTTCGACGTTACGACCCTCCCGAAAATTTTCCCTTTTCGTTCATGGCTTTATGATTATGTGCCGAAAGGATTTTTTTTTCGTCGACATATCTTTTTGTCGGTCGGTGAGGTCCACAGGATTGTAGAAAAAAAAAGTTGGTGTAATTTTATGCTAATAAAATGAGTTTATGATGCTGTTGCGGGCAACGCTTCGTTCTGCCTTGGGTGCTCGTTTCACCCTCAAACAGTCACAGTAGTGAAAAATTGGGATGCTTTGTGGCATATTGGCTTCTCTTATTCGTAGGTTTTTTGTTGTTTTTTTTTCTGTTTTCCTGGAAAAATTCCACGGGTATGACGAAAAGGGAAATTTCACATTTGCTACTAGTTTGGAATTTCAAAGGTGTGCGAAAGCAATGCATGACAAATGCATACGTTAATATTTAAAAATTGAGAGATTACGAATTATGTGGTTGCTGTGAGTTGTTTGATTATTTTTTAAGGATTTTATAGAAAAGTTAATGGGATTGTTTCACGGACGAAAGGGGTCCTATTGAACTTATTTTTTTCTGAGAGTTCTGACGGGCGGTCTTCACATGTTGCTCGATGTTGATACATCTCCATTAGTCACTAAATTTTATTTGATGCACCGAAGTTTTCAACTTATTCAAAAAAACACCTTGCCAGGATCACAGTGAGAATTCCACTCCACCTGGAAGATATAAGAGACTTAACTCAACTGGCTATGTATACCTGGATACGCGAGCAAGTAACTGGAATTTGTCGGTGTCGTCTTTCCCAAAGCACAAGTCAAAATAGCAAGAACACTTGCGACCGGCTTGTTTCAGACAGAGAAAGAGAATTAAAAACTAGATCCATGTTGGTAATGCTTAGGTAGGATATTCCTTTTGAATTTTGCTTGTTTTCATATTTTTTTGAGCTGGCTCCCGACCATCCTAGCGGGGAAGATTCTGTTCACTAGAATCCTGACACGGCACAATAAACTGTTAAATAACCAATACCCAGTCCTATATGGCTGAATCTCTAAGATTAATCACCTTCACGCTCGCGCAGAAACATAAGTTCTGACGGGTGATGAGGAGGACGAAGACAAAATTTAGATCAGCCTAGACAGGTCAGCCTCACTTGAAGCAAAAACAAAAAATCTGAGTAACTTCAGAGGTAACCTACCGGCTTCCGTAACTAGAGAGAACACGCTGACAGAACACGACCCCTAACCAGCATCGAACTTTTGACGATCAGATGCTGGTTAATCAGTTAGAATACTTGTCTTTAGGGTAAACTAGCACTTCATCAAGGATGCGAACGTCATCAACGATGAATCCCTACGAAATACACATTTAACTCACAGATCTTCTACGCCTAGTCAAAATTCTATTGCCTTCTGATGTGTCTTGGCCTGCAGGGCTTAGAACTTTAGAAGTCAAGTATTTATATGAGGGTAGTATTAGGGTTTTGTATCATTTTCAAAAATGACTTGATTTGAAAGACTGACATTTCACTTCATTCCATAAGACTCGACTAATTAGAACCTAAGTATAAAGCAAGAAACATTTTGTAACGCAAAAGTTATTTTGAGAATTATCTCATCTCGAGGTACCATTTTTGTAATACACTAGAATGAATTACCCAGTGAGATGAAATTAAATAGAACATCATGTTGAAAAAGGTTAAGGGAGCAAAGGATATGATGAATGGAAAACTTTTCTTGAATAGAAAAAGCTTTTGACCGTATACCTCAATGATTTTCTCGGACATCAAGTCGAGTCCTCTGCAATATACGTTCAATTTTCCACACAAAAAATTAACTATATTCAAAAGACGTTCTAGTTTTAGTTATTGGCCTTTTTGTTGAGCACATGAATACCAAAAATAACTGCTTAGAAAATCATGACACGTTTTCATTGAAAATCACAAAAAAAAATTTCCGGACTGAGCACAATATAGTACGCTTATAGCGAAGTAGATATAATAGTTGGTAACACCAACCAATTTAGAGCAGCTGTCAAATTTTTAACAGATGCGTCTTATATTTCTTGTTTACCATGCAGCATTGTGATGGAAGTTGGGCACTTTTGTAAGAATGGCAAAAAATCGCATTTCGTGCAATTATTAGCACTTCTGAATGAAAGCGAAAGTGGAATCACGGAAAAATGAGATATTTTGCAGAAGGTGTAGGGCACCTCCACATCTTCATTTCATTTTTTTAAGATCGTGTCTGAATGAGCAAGGTAAAACGTGTACACTGTAAACACTGAACAAGCGGCAAGGCTTAATCACTCCGTGGACATCTAAAAATGAACAGAACGTCAAAGCACATTATCTGAAGTAAGTCAATTGTCGTGTTAAATTTTTTTCAAGCATTTGCTTAAGATGAACATCTTGGCGCAGTGGATCCCGCGTTTGCTGGCTTTGGACAACAGATAGACCATCCTGACATGTAGTTGAACGGATATTTTTCAACGATTCATGAGCGTGGACGAAACACCAATCCACTACTTTACACCAGAAACTAAGCAACAGTCGAAACAGTGGACTTTTCAGAGCGAATCTACTCCGAAAAATGTTTTTGGGATTCATGAGATGTTATCTAAATTGGCTTTGGGAAAACTATCACGATAGAGCTTCGCAGTAAGTTTTTGGGTCACTTAGACGCGTATTGAAGGGCAAACTGCCTCTTTTTCAACGGCAAAATCGCGCTTACGCAACAACTAGACTCCTACCTATTGATTCTAAATCATAGGAATAGACCATCATTGAATAGGACTACGTTGTGATACCACATTCTCCGATCACTCGAAACCTGGTTCTTGGGGTCATGGAAAAATGAAGACCTCACCAAAGTTGGGACATGGCTCGAGGGCTAGCAAGAGGACTTTGCTGCTAGAAATGCCTACTTTACAATGTTCTCAATACCACATTATTCCTAGAACTTAAAAAAGTTAAAGTACCGCCAAGTAAAGTGCCAACAAAGGTGACTCTGACTTGTGTCAGTTTTCAATGAATGATGACATTTTGAAACATAAAAACAAAAGCCTGTTTAAAAGCTTCGCTTTCTAGCTCATTTCGAAAATTTTTTAATTTTTCGATCTACTAGTTAAATTGCTAATGATTCATATCCTTGTGCATGAAACTTCATACTGCCACTAAACTCTCTGCTGTTACAGTTTTCCCAGTGCTTACGTGTTGGATAGGAACCGTCAGTGATCCTTTGTTTACTTGCTGATTGGCCAATACAACTAAAGTGAATCAACTTCAGTTGTAACTTAACAAATAAATAACTTAAAAGTAAAATAAATTTCCAAACCCATAAACGTTCGAGTTAAAACCGAAAAATTTAAAACCACTTCAGCACACATAAAATGTAAATAACACGGGAAAGGATTCAATACAAGTGTTTCTTACTGAGGAAAAGTTTATAAGTTATTGTCTGATACAAGCAATCGTTGAGATACACACAAGCATATAAACCTATAATATTATTTATAAGGCTGGTGAAAGGGCGAAAAACATGGGCAAGGATGAAAGTTTGTGTTTATTCAATGCTATTGCACGCCAAAGTGCTCGTTGATACGTAAAATGTCCTTTGACCGTCCGAACACGAAATCCATCAGGATCAAAAGATAGCATCGAGTATGTTGGCGTGTCGTTGCTTTCAATACTTTATTTTATTAACTTCGATGTTTATCTTGATGTTTGCTTGTTTATTTTCAAACATTGATGGTTATGTTATACGAGATGTGACATGGTGTCAAATTAAATTGGAAATTTATTTGTTGAATTGTTGTGATGATTTTTAATGTGAGATTATTTTCAGAAAGTTGATATAAGTTTTTCTCGAAAATGTGTCATTTTGGCCAACTCTTTGAAAAAGTCAGAAAGAGTAAGATGGGGGTTGAAAATGGAAGACATTACTATATATTTCGACATATGAAGCCGTAATTTGTTTATTTTTTTTCAGTACATCTAGGCTGACATATTGACTAAGGGAATAAGTGATAGTTTATTTCAATTTCGTACTAAGCTTTTCAAGATATTTATTCCTGCATTCCCAATTCCCTCCTAGTGGAAAAGCCCTATATGACTCAAACCCTTCAAATGCTTTAAATGCGATTCGGAGGCGTCACGTTGTCCTGTCAACTGTTCTGAGTACTCTGTGAAGCTCCTCGTGTTCGCTGGTTGTTCCACTATTTCTTCTGGTGAAGATACACATAATTGTTAATTTAGTTTTTCCAGGTTTAAAGGATGACAATTACATGTGTCTGTCAGGATTACCGCCAGTTCAGCAAAACCGGACTCGGCAGCAACTGGTTCAAACCACATCTGCTTTAGCGAAGCTGTCTGTTGAAATTGACCCAGATATGTCACGCTAGAGCTCATTTGGAACTTCTCCGATGAATTTTTTTTTTTTGACACTTGCTCATAGCCTCGTAACTTAAGATCACTTGTGAGATTTCTGCTGAAGCTTGTCTGGATCTTTTTTGCTGGGGTTCTGAATTCCTTACGCTCAAGCTGATCCCAATAATTTTGCAGGTTATTGACTTCTGGAGCATGTTCATTGCTTCTTATGAATTTCTGATTAATTTTGATGAAATATGCCCCTCATTGAACTGGTTTTGGTAACTTAAACCGAGGTTTCTCTCCACTACCTCTTTTGGGTTCCTCTGAACAATGCCTACGGATTTTGCCTGGCTTGCAACTGCTAGGGGTCGTCTAAACCACTTCTGCTGGTACTCGCCTGAATTATCGAAGCTTCAAGTTGTCTGGACTGCCACTGCAAGTATTTGTCTGGACTGTCTTTGCATTTCATCCGGGTGACATACGTTGAAGCTCAATTGGATAAGTTCTGATGGGGCTCCTTTGGGGTGCTCATACCAAACAAGTTAGGACTTCCTCTGCTGATACCCAATAAGAACAAATCTATACGTATGGGCTTTTATTACTTCTGCTGAACGATTTTTGTGTTCTTTATGAGGTAAACAGATAATGAGACACATGATACCGAGATCGCTTCTATTAGGCCTAAAATTTCAGACAATTCCAAACCGTCACGGCTTCTTTACTATTTCGATGACCATATTACTATAAACAATCTTTGAAATTTCCTGGCTTTCTTTCCTGGCCACTCTGAAGGCTAAACAAATGACGGACGAAAAGGACGAAAACTTCATTCAAAAATCAACCAATAATCTCTTATTAAAATTGAACAAAGTCTTACAATAGCACCGAATACTTTCCCCAGATATAAGCTGAAGGAAGAAAGGGCCATACTGAAATCTTTCTAAGAGAGGTACGTCAAGTTGGAACCTGAGTAGTTCAGGAAGAAAGCTGTAACGAGTTATCTGGTATTCAACCTTCTCATCATGCACCGTCCCTGGTGCAAGCTTAATCAGAGACCACAAGGCCATAGTAGAGCCATCCCTAACCTGTAAACATAGTGAAAATTTCCCTATAGCAAATAAAGAACATGGAACCCGAACGCGCGTGGCCAAAGAGGATGTCTGAGTCCCCAAAATATTATTGTTTTGAACTTAACGTTATGTACAAACAAATATCACCAGGAAATTGAGAGTAGTTGAAAAATTGGTGAAATGGTCGCACAAATTTGAATACAGTGCTCGAAACAAACGATATAACCCGGCAAGTTGGAAGCCAAACAAGGGCTAATGAAAACCTGCAGTTTGATAACTTGGATAACACCTTGGCAGAAACCAGGGAAATGGGAAGCCATACAAGGACTAACTACAATCTGGATACTAATAACACGGAATATACCATGGCACCTCAGAACTGCCCCAGACACAAAAAAATCGCTCGTTGATAATGGTCTACGAGGTTGCAAACCCGTTCTGAGGAAAATTTAAGACAAAAACCATCATAATGTCATCCGAAATTTGTGATAAGACCTGTGGTATGCTATGGACGTGAAACATTCATGTGCTGTATGAAATTTTTGACAATCCGGATGTTTCAAGGATTGTTGGACTGCGGAACCTGTAATGGGCTGGCCATATGAATCGTTTGAACAAACCACGGATACCCAAAATGGTACTTGCCTGGAAGAACTGAAAGGCAAAGACCAGTAGAGAAACCGAGAAAACGATCGTCTGACTCTGTTGACGAAGACATTTCATCGCTGCTCGCATTTCGAAATTGGAGGACGCGTTAAATTGACCGAGACAGTTGGACGCGCTTATTGCAGGAATCAAAGGCCTAAGAGGAGCTGTAGTGCTACGAAGGAGAAGAAATTATTAACAAGCGAATTTATGCTTAAAAAAGTCAACTCAGCTTGGAACAACGAAATTGGAAGTTATCCAATTTTGTTGTTCCAAGCATGGAGAAATCTTCCTTAAATGATTCAAGAGGAAGCTGAGGAGCCTCAAGAGAGAAATTTTTGTATCTAAATCAGAAGGATGTAAGAAAGAAAGGAATCAGATTTTGATTTTTATGATGATAGTTTAGCATTTTTGTGATTGATTCCAACTTCGCAAAATATATGTAACCTTAAAAAATAAAAATTAAATTCTCCTTTTCATTTTGCGTTTTGTTTTAATTTTCGGAGTCAACTTTCGACCGTAATCGTTTGGTCTTCTTCAGCTGAAGAAGATGGAACGACATACAAAGCGCAAAATTAAAAGGAGAATTTTATTTTTATTTTTTAGGATATTTTAGCGTTTACTTTTACTTTTTTACGTTAACTTTTTGATAGACCTTTTAATATACTTAGGAAAGCCTTAAACTTTGACCGGAGTTTATCCCCATATGCAAAATCTTGATAGGAACGGCTCAGTGAGGATTGTTCTATTCTTTCCGCTGCTGTAGGAAGTGCACCATACATACGTTGCCTGAAAATGGTATCCTGAATACTATAACGCGTATAGAGGTTGGAATTTTTTCTTATGTGAATGACTACGATGACTTCCAGGGCTGAATTTTCATAACTGCTTCGGGAAAACTAAGAGCAGGGATAGCAAGTGGACTCTTGGTGCTAGATCCAGAAATTACAGAAATGCAAACTGATCCTGTTCATGAGAAAAAATAGGATCCTGCTATTATGACAAGTGAGCCATAACAACGGAAACCGTCAAAGTAGGCTAGGGTGGAATGGACATTACAAGTACCAAGGAATCGTGTAAAACTGGAAACATGGAAACGTAATATCGAGGAGGTAACTTAAAAGAAATGATTGCTGCGCAGTTTTCCAGTAAACTGCTAAGGCCTTAGACCAGAGATCTGCTCTAACTTCAGAAGAATGTTGTGAGACCCTTTTTTCCCAGGGAACATTGACCAGTTAGCCTACATTGAACGTAATTGACATAAATAAATTGAAAAAACAAGAAGAGAAGGCATATCTAAGGGTCGCGGATGCTCTGATTAACGCGTACTTTAGATCACTAATTATCTTTTTTTTCCTTCTTTTGATAGATCTGTGCATGGGGCACTGCGCTTTTGACCTCTGAAACTTGTCTGATGCAGTTTATATGAACTCGACATGGTTCTAAGTGACAGGACGAAAGGTTATTATGATTCATGGGAAAGGTAAACGGTGTACAAATCTTCTTCAAACTGGAAACGGCAGCAGGTTGAACAGGCACCGAGTCCCTCTCAGACTTGCTTATCTTATCTGGCTCTCAAAAAACAGCAATATCAATCGCATCCTTCCACCTAAGCTGAGGATGGTTCAGATCTTAGGTTTCACCAGACTGGGAAGCAATTGAACCATGATAAAGCCTCACAAAACTATAACCTCAGATTTTGTCATAATTCATATTTTGACACTAATTTCAACATAAAAATTAGATTAGTAAATAGAGAAAGATAACTGTTAGCAACGCATACTGATACGACTAGCATACATGCAAGCATGCGAAACAATGAATGCATTGAAATTAATTATTCAGAACTTTCAGACTCCTAGAAATATTCTCTAACAGACTTACTATTGTTAATATACTCTCCATTCACATTTTCATCCAGTCTTTCTCTCACTTATAGACTTAACTATTGTTAATAAATTTTCACGAAACACCCCATAAGCTATCGAGAAGTTTCCCTTTATCTCTGATCTGAGCCTCTGCAGTACAAAATGAAAGGGTGTGGCGGGCAAATAAGCTTATCATGAATCATAATTCATCAAGTTGGATACCGAGCACGAAACGTTCCAAGGATCAAGCAAAGAATCGTGCGGAAGGGTCGATTGCATCATGGGTTCAGCTCTAAATCTTTCATGAAATATTAAAGACTGAAACGGTTTTTCGGGGATGCGAGATGAGCCCTTTTACATTTTGCCGAGGTGATTACAGGAGTGAAAGAAAAATGGTCGACCGCTAGCTACAATTACTATGCTACGGATCACACAATATTATTTAAGAACAGCAGATGAGGGATGAGGGATGAGTGTGTACGCGTATGTGTGAGAACGTCGGAATGGATATTCGAGAACATGCACAGCAGAGTTTATAAATTTTAATCACTTCCAAGTTTCGCAAATTAAGTCACGGGATTTTCGTGTAATCAATCTTCGTCCAACAGGATATTAAATAAATTTTCAGCAAGTATGGGTTGGATGAGTGGGTGCGCTGGCATTTTCTTGATTCACTGAAATTCGATGTGAAGGATCACTACAAAAATTAAATTCATTTCATTCCATTCAGCCATCCGATAGCGAACAATATTCATCCTTTCTCTGTATCACGAAGTAATCAAAGGAGTAATACACAATAATATGCATTCATATTTGAGTGCTGAAACATGATGGGAATCCTTTGACGCATTAATAGTTTTGTGTCAAAGACATTTTGACAATTTACAACTCTGTACACATCACACACGTTCAACTCGAAGTTAGTTGAGAATTTCTCAAATACTCGCCCGTACCGTACACATCCTTACGTGAATGCCAAGTCGTATGGAATATCTTTAAAGCTTTCTATTTGCATTCACATACACTTGTGTTTCTCGTCTAAGGATGTAAACGTGAGAAGCTATTCGAGCTCCTAATGTTGTACATCGTTTTAAGGTTCATAGAATTGGAATTGATTCTGCTACTATATGTAGTAGCTTCATTCGCATCGGGATATTGAAGGCATGTATGGATGTTTGCATAATGTTTGTAATGTTGACTCTATTCGAAGTTCAATTGATCCGATTTACATAACGCTCGCTTTTCAAACGAAAAGAAAACAAACTAATGGGCTATACACTGAGTCGAAGTGTTCCTTGTGCCTTGGCGTTTGTATGGAGAAATCCAATCGGAAGTATGTTTGCACATCCATACATGAGAAAATCGATGTATGTGGTCCTTGCCGGCAAATAAGAGCTCAGCACATTTGGTTTAATTTGCATTATAAATGCAATCGCTACTTGGATGAACATATTAGTCATGAAAATAAAATTTCTGAAATATTATTATTTCATTCACACAAGGACCTTTTGACAAGCAAATGATTATTCACAATGAGGCGAAATTCTAGATTTTAAGTGTCGAATAATATTTTCGAACCTTCTATTGTGGTTCTCAAGAGGAAACTCGCTAACAAGGATGAAAAAGCGATTGAGACATTTTTCTGAGTTTTTGTAGAGTCCTAGTTTGTTCTCGTGCGATGGACAAGCATCATGATCCTGCAGTAATATAGGCTTGACCGATTAAGCTCCTGTTTAGTGTTTTGAAATCATACGGCGGGCATCGTGTTCTAGCCCAAATCATTTCGTCCTGCGAACAGACAACATCCAATCTAGGTGCACTTCTCAAAGAAGGGCTTTGGTGGGTTACCAACAACCTCAATGCATCTAAGATGATTAAAATTTGCAAGAAAGCCTCGTAACTGACTGTTGAACGTCAATTCTTTCAATTCAAAAAGTGAAGCCTAGATTACCGCTGAATCACCGACTCCAAACATAGGAGCAAACTCTGCACTGAATGATAACAAAACGAAATCATCAGATTGGATTGCCACAATCCACAATCACCTGATGCTTATCCCGTCACAAATGTCTTTGCCAACATCAAGCAGAAGCTTCTAGAAAAATAAACTTTACTTTAAATCATCCTTAGATTCGCCTTAAATAAATTGGAGACTTTTCTCCTTTGCTGCAGTGGCCTTAACATTGTCAATCTTGTAACCTTTCCGTCAACACAAGTGTTTGAGCTTCAACTCTGTGGTAAGCTAGGATACCTTCGGTGAGTAAAAATTGCATATTCTTTGACGCTAGCCAAAAATATAAAGTGGTATCCTAACGAATTTCAGGATGCATGTATCGCGTTACCTGTCACAAAAAAACCTAACCTAACCACGAAACGTCAAAAAATTGTAAAACAAGTGATGAATGATAACAGTGATGAGTGTCAGGCCAAAAACTCTATAATCCTGTTGGAGCGTTGTCGTGATTGGAAAATCCGTCATTATTCCTCTTTGACGGATGGCGCCGCTGAAATATTTTAGAAAATGAACTCAATTCTTCTTGAAGTGAAGGGTGGGCTGGTGAAACACATTCTTTGTATCAACAAAGACTGTTTGTAAAACTGGGTTTGTAGAAACTGAGAGAAACACATAACTGTTCAGATTGAACCAAACATGTGTTTCCGTAATCCTGTCGCAAAATAAACTAAGAACGTCGTTTTTCCAACAAAAATAACGTAATACGCTTCAACTTTGGGTGTAAGTTGAAGCGTATTACGTTATTCTGAACTCCTTGAAGATTAAACGTAAATTTGTCTGAACTGGTGACAGGGTTTTGTCAAAGAAGATGGTCTTTTCAAAGATGTTGAAGACAATTTTGGAATAACGTTTGAGCTTGAACCCACCATCAAACTCTCCTATGCAACTTAAAATTTTACTGGAATTTACAACATACTACTTGCTTCTAGACTTTATCACTGTGAATTGTTTCTCGTTTCGTTTTTTAAGCAATTGCTTCAGTCGCAGATCACCCACGCTTAACACAAATTTTCACATCACCATATCGTTCCTATTTCAGGTTTTTTATTTAAATGCCAGCAAACAGAAAAAATTGAAAAAATTCAGGAAAATAGGATATACATACATCTAAAAAGATTGTAGTCAACAAACAAAGAAAGATATCTGTCACCGATCAATGGCCCAAAAGACCACTGATTTTTATAATCTGGCAACATCAAGGAGTATAGATCCCATACATCATATGCTCTCTTAGACATTGGTTTTCTTTTTACAGTTATAACTTAGCGAAAGAAGTGCGAAATACTTACTTTTTGGGCCACTTATATGAGAACACGTTTCAGCCGATTTTCATCATCTGCTTTAGCGGCGTCAGTTTCAGTTTCCATTAGCAGAGATTCCTCGTCGTTACAAAAAGGATAGGCAGCATCCGCCAAACTGATAATACTAAATCATTAGCTGACAACTGATGATGATAGTATATTTTCATCAAATTTGTGGATCAACTTCATTTGCTGTTGATTCGAGGTTTTATTAGGTTCAGTTGTAAGTCATGAAGAACAAAAAGTTAGGCAGGCTGTTTACATAATAACCTGCACAAGGTGCTGTTTTCCGAAATTTGACGGCTGGTGACAAGTGATAGCTCTCCATGCTCCAGTACAAAGTTGAAAGGGTAAAGGGATGGTCAGCTCCGTATAATCGGCATCAGTTATTTTAAGCCTGAGTAGTGTTTGAAACGCTTCTGTCATGTTGACAATTGATTTTGACTGGAGAGTCAATTCATGTATACTTAGTCATACAACTGACAATTTTTTTGGAATTCTTATGCATTCTTATCTTATGCATCACAATTATTCACAGTATGTTTCTCCTTTTACCAATGTATTTCGGTTAAGGAATCCATCTGTGTGATGATTATCGATATCGATATATAAAATATCTCCAAAAGTCTTTCCATTCCTTACTTGACCGTGGACAGTTTGCCATTTTTCATCGGCTCATGTATATCTTAAGTATTCACCAACCACAGTGTCAGCAGTAACTCCTGACTTTTGCGTTCTAATATACAGTGGAATTCGTCATATTTTTAATTCTCACATTTCAACATTGTCCCATTTCCTGCGAAAAAGCTTTAAGAATTTCTACCGTTTGGTAATTTTTTTGTTTTGAAATTGGCGGTCGCCGGATCTCTGCTTGTATATTGGATTTGTCAAGTGCTTTGTAATAACGCTGGCCTTTTGACTACTCTTACTTACTTCATCACCCTTTTGTTGTTATACTACGTATCACTACCGGATTCAGGCCTTGAGATAGGTCAAGCGTACCTTATTTCAAATGCATACAGGGTACAACGTAGATAAAGAGTACAACAGATAAAGGGTACAACGGAAGCTAATCTCGCCAGACTGAGACTTATTTTTGATAATCTTCCCAGACATGCTTGACACAAACACATGGGCTGATACTTCGATGCCAGAAATTGAAACTGAAGTATTAGTGTCACCAATGTGAAACGAAGTTGACGTTTGTTGTTCAGTGGGTACTGAACTCTTAACTCTAATTACACCGTCATGTATCATCAATCATTTTATGGGCTGAGGTAGTACGACTGACTGATCCGTAACTTCAAATGCTTGTGACTTCGAGCTTGATTCCGTATCCTCAATTGACTACAAGTTAGTTCTGCGGATTCAATGAAGGTGTTGTAGAAAATTTGCGTCAATTTTACTTTGACAGTTGAAAAATTGCAAGACCTGTCACCGCAAATTGTCGATTTTCAAAAAGTCAAAATTTTTGAATGCGATTTTCTCTCCTTAGGAGCGGGAATCAGGCGAAAACAAACGTTTTTTTTTCGAAAATGCATACCGAAAATCGTCCTATTTTAAAAAAAGGATATACTCTTAGAACGGAAGTTTTAAATTTAAAATTTTCGTCAAATGGTGCCGAAATCATGTTTTTAGGGTTACATTTGTGACCCGCGGTGATCGGTTTTCGACAAAAACCACAATTCATACCATCGTTAAGCGTTTCAGTGGGATCCTGAAATGTAGTGCTAAAGATGATGGAGTCTGTTCCCGTCAATATTGTCCAATAAAAGCTCAACTGACGTCATAGAACAAATGTACTCTTCATGGAAGTAGCACCCTTGGATTGCCTTTGAACCCTTCTCTAAAATAAATACAATGCAATACAAACCTCGACAGCGTTTTCACTAGTTGAAAAAGTCTTAGCTCGCTCCTCTTGAAATGTCCTTCATATACTTTACGAATACATTTTGAAAAAAAAATCGTTGATGTTACTCCCAAAGTGTTTCAGATGTTAGGTTTTGAGAAAGTTTACTCTACGTCAGGTCGAACGCAATGGCATAGCGTAAGTACATACAGCGCAAAAACTTCCAACTTACTGAAAATGTAACAGGATTGAACGAAAATCAGTAGTATTTCATTTGAATTGGTAAATTTTCTCCCATTCATGTTTAGAAATAGGAATTTCCTCTCAAAGCTTTTACTCAAAATCGCAATACAAATATGAAGCTACTTTTGTTTTTTTCTATTTCTGTCTAACCAATCGGTCCGAGAGTGTTAGTGCTGCAGATGTTTAGGCTATGGTACTGGATAGGCGATTCTTTTGAATTTGACTGTATATTTTCATTCTCCTTCCGATATTTCTTGAAATAATTTGAGACCTTTTCAGTTTCGAAATTTTTGAGCGATTTTATGTCAGTAGATTTATAACTCTTCTATTTTGTTTGAACCAGGATTTCCAGATTGTATAACACTATTGATTTGTTTGATTGTCAATTCAGTCTGAAGTATTTTATTTTGTTTGAATCGAAAGTGTGAACTTACTACTCTAAGTTCCAGGCCATATGACTTATTTTCTAGCGCTTTCGATTGAAAATCCAGGGTTAAATCCAAAGGTAATCCTTGAAAATAAGCATCTCTTGAAACTTACTTCATTGACAACTAGAAACGAACGTTCTTCCGCGGCCTAAACTATGATTTGGCCTCTATTTTTGTAATAGAATATCAATTTCAGGCTGCCTCTTGGTAGTGACATTCCATAACAACTGGCTTACAAAACTCCTCAGTTCCGTTTTGAAGACAAGATTGAACACTCTCGACGAAGGATGAACTGTCGAATTTCATTTAAATTCTTCAAAA
Organism: Stratiomys singularior; assembly: GCA_954870665.1. NCBI lineage: Eukaryota > Metazoa > Arthropoda > Insecta > Diptera > Stratiomyidae > Stratiomys > Stratiomys singularior. The sequence goes on from OX940877.1 coordinate 9,790,377, forward strand.
ATTCAAATTTGAAGAATGCTCGAAAGATGAAAATTTCTGAAGCCAACCTTTACTTGTATAGTGTGTGATTACCAGGTATAGAAGAATGAAACCAGAATTTTTTAGAAAAAATATACGTCTCATATCGGAAATTAATAAAACATACTGTATTCAAAATAGCTTCCATTGGAACTTATACATTTTGCCCACATCTGCAGCAGGTTCGTCTGGATTCACCAAGAATTTACGACGCCTAGGATCCTTGAAATATATAAACTTTTTATCACCTGCCACTATTCGGTGAAGAAATGATTTTCTTTGGCAACATTTGACAGGGTTTTTTTTTTTGATTTTTTTCGGTCATTCATTCAGTTCATGTCGGAACCCTTTTCCATATTTTTGAAGCGTCCCCACAGCCTTCAGACGAAGTGATACTATGTTCTGTGTCACATTTAATTGTTTCGCGTGTTCTTGTTGAGTCTGAGCATCGTCTTCATTTAATAAGGCTTGCAAGTCCTTGTCTTCAAACGATGGTTTCCTACACTCTCCGTTCCTCGCGTTGAATTCGGTATTTCTCAATGTTTTTAACCACTTTAAGCTCTGATTTTTGTCAAGAAGAATGTTCACCGTATGCTTTGACACCTTTGACACCTCCAACACCTGAGCACCATCTATAGAGAAATTCCGGTTTCATATATCTACACGAGGTATTTCTATGAGATAAATTGAATTATTGCTTTGGTGCACCCGAAAAGACGATCCTGATAAATCGCTCCGGAAAGCCTCGATAAAACTAACATCTTTCCCACAAATTGAGAAGAAATTCTTCGCACAACTCATTAGTTTCAATCTAAATAGAATTACCCTACAGTTGCATACAACTTATGAAACTCAGTCGCTGTTAAATTTGGCAAAATAATTTATTATTAATTACTCGTAACAATTTAACTATCATTCAATCCTTCTCAACCAAAGCAGAACATGGAATTTCCATTACGGCAAACTATTATTTGAAACCACTCACACTTCAGCGCAATTGAAATCAAACAATTCAATCTAACATTAACGATAAATTGTGAAATTTAAACAACAATAATGTGAAGCGTCTTACATCAGTCAAAATGTGACTGAAATCCTGATGAGATATAATGACTTAAGTAGAGAACAGGAACTTTAGTTTTTTGGCAGGAGCGCGTTGATTTGAATGCTTGCGAAAACTTCGCGGGTGGTAGTTTGAGCGGTGAATTCACAATTTCACAGTCAATTCGAAACAAACTTGTTTCGTTTCCTTTTGCGAACAATCATTTACCAAACAGAATAAAATGAATTTCCTTGTTCATTCGTCAATGGCTGAAGGATTCATGGTGCGGAAACCACTTGATATTACGTTCAAGAGTATCAAGTTAGTACTTTGCTCAGTTGCTTCATTTTCAATTGTGAAAGCCTGCGATGAAAAGGATGAAATTTACGTATCAGACTCTTGACTGTTCATTGTTACTATGGAAAAAAAGTTTTATACATTTTGGTTGATTACTGCTTGGGTAGGAGCAGCAGATGTTCAAAGTCCTTTGGTTGTTAAAAAATTAAGTCGAACAGAATACGTTTCTTTTCATCTAATAGTACTGGTTGCGTAGGTAACAGCTTTAGTAGTAAGTCTCTAGAAAGGTGTTTTAGAACTAGGACTCGAAACTAAATCAACCCGAAAAATATGTTTAATCATTGAAACCATATGCCAGTATCATAAAGTCCTTACACGAACATCAATTTGTATGTTTAATCCAAAGACGAATGATCTGTAATGTGTATGAAACGCGTGAGATTGAGTGTTATTTTAACCTTGCAGGCATTTCTCTCTCACTTCTATTTAATGAGTTTTCTACGACTTCCATTTCGTGCAGAAGAAATGGAAGACTTCCGAAGACTGCCAACTCATGTAATCTGCACTTACAATTCTAAAGTCTTAACATGAAGACGAAACATTTTTGATATTGGTTAGGTACTAGATTCTACGGAATCCTCATCGTTCATCCTTCGAATGATCCGTCTCAAGGAACCTGCAAGCTATTAAAACATTTCAAGGAGTAAACTTTACAATGTTTGCATCTTCAGGCTGTATACTTTGTTTCATTATGAAAATTAATGATTTTGCTATTTGATATTTGATATTTTGTGGAATAAATTACTTATATATGTGCAAGATGATGAGATGTAAATGTAAAAATAGGAAAAGCTTATAGCAACTTTGGATTAATACAAACTTCAAATTTTGATAGACGAAATAGACGTTTGTTGAGTTGAACAGCGGAGTTTTGGAGAAAATTTAAAAAGAAAACTCTCGGTTAAATTAATTTAAATTCATGTAAATGTTTATGTATGTCTTTTTATATTGAAAGTTTTCGTTAATTTCTTTTTCATGTATTTGGTAATTGCATGTAAATTACTTTCAAATATGCGTAGCATCAATTGAAGACGCTTTTCATGATTTATGGAAGGTGTCAGAGCTGTGGTCACAGCGACAGTACATGAAGTCTCGTGGATTAACATGGACACCTGCCTTGTACGGCTTAATCCCACAGTCTCCATAGACGGGGTTGAAACAATGTGTCAACCACCACCCCTAGAATCTGAGACAAGTCACAGTCCTAGGTCCCAATTTATTTAAACTTTCTGGATTCCCGAACACAAATGGTGAGTGCTTTTCGCCACTCCCTAGCCTTCGAAACTACAACCACCACGTTTCAGCCAAGGATAGGATCCTCATCGGGTAGGGGGCTGACAGTAACCTGTCATGGGCGTCCCCCTTACCCGTGGTTCAGATAACCTCTGATCAGGTTGTGCTTCTCTACTGTCCGAGAAAAACTCTCAGTTTTTGTTCCAGGCACACGAGACTGATTGCCCTTTCTCACACTTCGGGTGCGTGGGGACGGTTGAATGGAACAGGAACCCCAAAGATTGAATCGAACAGGCCGAAACCTAAACCTCCAGCCCCCCTGCGTTCACCCGGATTCTTATAGTACTAGTCTATAGGGTCCGGGTTAACACAGTCACAACATAGGAACAACATTTAATGCAACAAATACTCAACGTTTTCTATTTCACATATTGAGCAGGTGTACTAGTCTCGCATCCACATCATCAACATAGTTGATATTGCAATACGAGCTTTTCGACCTGCTAACAACATTTAACTCACTTCGTCTACATGACACTCAGTCAGTTACATTCAGTTATTCAAAGTCGTCATTCAGTCAAGCAACATATATAACTATCACCAATTACATCGTTACCAACAATTATACATCAGTTTCTTATCTCTCCGTCAATTCCATCCTCTTCTTCCATCTTCTTCTTTAATCCAATCCATTCCAATACACCACTTCAAAACCTTCCAGATTCCTTCATTAAATCTTTTTCCTCCTCTTCTTCTTCTTCTTCTTCTTCTGCCATTCACTCTTCCATCAACTCTTCAAACAACTCTTCTGTACATCTAATCAATCTTCACCTTCTTCCACTTCATCACTTCTTCAATTCTTCCACCATCCTCAGGCAAATCAACGATTCCCTTCGGAACATCAGACACTTGCACTACAGTCAACATATAGTTCGTCAATTTTAGTCACACCTACTTTCATCTCAGTCAAAAATCAAGTAGTCAATCGTCATGGTCATCAATTCATCTCGGCTGCTATAACCCCTCGGTTCAGCTTCACTTAACTTTCTCATAGTACACCTATGATACTCGTTAGATCAACCTCTCCTCAGCAGTATAGAACTCGAATCCTCGCTATTCGTCCGTTACATCTTTCCTTTGGTCCTTCGGTTCATCAGCTCAGCAGTTCACACGTTCAACAGCAGCGGCTAGGCTGCTGTACTTTACTGCAGTACTAATACAGTCAGGTCCTGCCGACTGCAACTGCTTCCTCTCATACAACGGTTTCAGCTTTTTTTCAACGGGCTTTCCACAAACATAAATCAGCAGCAGGGGCTAAGCTGCTATACGTTTCCCTCGGTACACTACGGGCAGGGCCGTAAGCGACGTCTTCGGTATTAATTATAGTCAGGTCCTGCAAAGTGCAACTCCTTCCTCTTAAACAACTCTCCTTCTATACTTCGGTATCAACTTGTTAAACTCGCGGAATTTTCACAAACATTTATCGTACTTTTGTACGTCTGTCGTCACTTCTTTTTAACAACGATTCAACTCAACATAGGACCAACGCCACTGACACCTTCCCTCCCCATTTACACGGGCTTGGAACCGTCAAGAGGTAGAACCGATTTTCTAACCCCAAGGCTGGGTTGCAGCCAAACTACAGTTAAACCTAGAGAGAAAGACTGAAATATTATTTCAAAATACCGAGAAACAAAGTGATGATTGAGTGACAGAGCAACGAAATAGTGCCGACCGCAGGATCTTAAACTTATCCGTCAAAACAGCTCACTGAGATCCACCAGATTAATTCAATATCCTCGAAGAAAGTTCTTTTGAGGGTCAGTGTTGAATGGGACATCCCCAAATTGTACCTAATGGCACCGCGGCGAAAAGAAAACAAAATTACCTACTTAAATTGGTGCCAATTATTTGTTTCTAAATCGATGGCAAACATTTTATGAAAAAATCCTCTCCTTGTTCGATTATTTTAGAACATGGTATGTAAATGAAAAAGGACTTCAGCTCCAAATTGGTTGAACGACGATTCCAAAATAATAAACCTACCATATAGGGAACTTTCTCGAAAAATGACTAAAGCTTCAAATCAACCAACACATTATCACAAAAAACCTCAAATTCGAGCTCGTCAGGCCTCGAGTTTTGCATCTTCTCCAAAGAATACTACCTCGTTAGCAGAAAAGTTGAATCTCTAGTTTAGTAGAATTCCTGAAAAAATGTTGGAACAGCAAAATTAATAGGAAACATCGACATCATCGCAGTAAAAAACCTCAATCGCAAGTCAATCGTTCCAAAGAAGACACCTGGACCTTGACAACAGGCTCCTGAAGTTGCAGCAAGTGCTGCGCTATTCAATACAAATATCAAAATCCTTGAAGTTTTACTGGACTGCTTAAAATTTTGCCAGAGACTGATATTCCTGAAGAACAATACGAGGTCTGTTCAAAAAGTACCCGGAATTTTCGTTTTTTCAAAAAATATTTATTTATTTGTCTACATCAATGTGGTCCCCTTCAAAGTAGTCCCCCAGATGTAATAAACTTATGCCAGCGTTTTTTTCCAATCTTCGAAGCACTTTTGATATTCACTTTTTGGTATGTCCTTGAGCACTCTCAGCAATTCGGCCTTTATTTCTTCAATCGAGGAAAAACGCCGTCCTTTCATGGGTCTCTTCAATTTTGGGAACAGTAAAAAGTCACACGGAGCCATATCTGGTGAATATGGAGGTTAGGGCATGACTACGGTATTGTTTTTGGCCAAAAAATTACGAACAAGCAACGACGAGTGAGCAGGTGTGTTATCGTGGTGCAAAAGCCATGAATTCATTTTCCATAACTCGGGGCGTATTTTTTCGGATTTCTTCACGCAAACGTCGCATAACTTCAAGGTAATACTCCTTATTAACCGTACGACCTTGTGGTAAGAACTTTTGATGCACTATGCCATTATAAACGAAGAAAATAGTAAGTAAAACCTTGACATTTGATCGAACTTGACGTGCTTCTTTCGCTCTTGGTGACGTTGAATGCCTCCAGGTGGACGATTGTGCTTTGGTTTCGACATCATAACCGTACACCCAAGTTTCATCACCAGTTATGACCCTTTTAAGCAAACTTGGACCGTCGTTGACGTCATTTAACAGCTCCTGAGCGATGTTCATGCGATTGTTGTTTTGGTCAAAATTCAGCAGTTTCGGAATGAATTTTGCTGCCACTCGTTTCATGCCCAAAACTTTTGAAAAAATGTTATGACATGAGCCAATTGATATGCCAACTTCATCAGCAACTTCTCTAATTGTTATTCAGCGATCATTTAAAACCATTTTTTCCACTTTTTGCACATTTTCATCGATTATTGACATGCTGGGTCGACCGGAGCGTTCGTCATCTTCAACGTCTTCGCGGCCATCTTGGAAACGCTTATACCACTCGTAAACACTTGTTTTTTTTATAGTAGACTCACCATAGGCTTTTTGTAACATTTCACACACTTTATTTCATTTTTTACGCAAAATTTAATACAAATTCTTTGACTCTTCAATTCTTCCATTGTTTAAACAAGCAAAAATCGCCGAGCTCATAAAAACACGTCGAACTTTAGCGACTACCACAGACAAAGTAAACAGTGAATATGGCTGAAAATTTTATCATACTTAAAGGGCATGTATACCAACACAATAAAAAAAATTTGACAATCGGACTCTCCAGACCCGCGAAATTTAAAATTTCCGGGTACTTTTTGAATAGACCTCGTATTATGAAATACATTTCCACATAAAGTTTGGTTTCGTCAACGACATCGACTTCATAAATGAATATCTAAGAAACAAAATGAAGCATGTAAAGGTCGTTTTTAGAGAGATAGAACCATAAGTTGGTAACACTTTTTAAAGATTAGCATGACAGCTGTCATGCATTCTATTATTGATTTGGTTTGCCATTTTATCATGAATACGTTGACGGCTGGGCAACGTCTGCAAATAGTGCAGATTTATTTTGACAAAAAAAAAACATTTCCGCTCGAGAAACTCATCGGGCAATCCGTCAATTCTATTACCGAAACAATCAATTGGATTAACCATGAATCGGTTCTGCACCTTGTTTAATCTCACTGATTATACGCATCTATCCACGCGTTATAAAGTGCGTAATGAAGAAACCGTAGTAGCTGTAGAGGCAACTTGTGTAGGAATTGAAGATGAACTGGACTCGGGCGTTGGCGTTGATTCGATGTATGGGCCCTAGAAAAAACCACTCCATATCCCGAATCACATTGAAAAACTTTGTTTAGCACTGAGACTATTTTCTGATTGAACGTAGAGTCATTAAACAAAACTGCCGCATTTGGAGTGAAAACTAGCCACAAGAGGTTGTCCAAGCACCGTTAGAACCGAAGAAAGTAACGTTTTGATGTGCTTTATGGACCGGTGTAATCGTTTGTCCATACGTCTTCAAAATAATATGTCAAATAAATCGTCCAGGTGAAAATCCCCCGAGTTGCAGGACCATTTAGAAGACAAAATTCACCGTGGAAATAGCGAAATACAATCTAAATTATTAGTTATACTTGTCAAAAATTGGATAGATGGGATTGGAATTTAATGGAAATTAAAACAATTCATCCGGTTTTTATTCCATCGTGAAGTTCGAAACCTTTCGAAAAACAGCCCGATGATAATTCGAGTACGGGCGAAAAATTTCGATGAACACTCATAGGAACTTATCGTATCCAAACATAAATAAGTTATACCACAAATTTTAGTCGGAATTCCGCAAGGGATGATCCTCTTTATTTTTATGTAATAAATTAAACAAGAAGAAGAAGAATCACGTCCGGAAAGAAAACTCAAGAAGAAAAGTGTTCTTTGACCATAAACAATTGAGCACGGTTCACAAACAAATTCCGTGAAAGGATAATTATATTCCAAACCTTGAGCGGAATCTTACAGTGCCTCGAGGCTGGGTCTCACAATTTCCGCCATAGCTAAATGTTTTTCCAATCAGGAAATTAAACCATCGAACTGCTAATTCATGGTCCTTTTCGCAAAGTTTTTGATTGAAAGGAAATTTGATTGGAAAGGAAACCGAAAACCCTGCAAAAAAGGATAACGTGACGAACTGTTGGTAGAGTGCTGAGAACGAATTTCAAAGACCAGAAAAAAATTTAACAAGCTGATTTACAGAATGTAACAAGTGTTTTTTTTTTTACTCTAAACATTAAAAGCGCCTCCTTCATTTACCTGGCGTTACCCTTGCCTAGCTTTACCCTTACCTTTCTTTATCCTTAGCTTGCTTTACCCTTACCTGGCTTCCAGACATTAATCTGCAAATTTTAACAAAACTGATTAAAATAATATTCAATTTACAACATGATCCTTGTGTCAGTACAGCATAGGAACGGAGTTAGAATATTATTCTATTTTCTCTATTTTTAACAGGGAGATGAAGACTGTTTGGAACCTGATTGATGTACTTCATGCACCTATAAGGCACTATGGTATCCTACGAAAACCTCCCCCTTCACCCTGACCACCCAGTATGGAACTGTTTGGACCATAACGTCAGGGTAGATCTCTATTTCTTCGCCAGTTGACCCTTAGAAGAATCTTTTTTAGTCGGAGAAGCGGAGGTGTTCCTTTACTTTACTTACTTTACTCTACTTTACTTAATGTTACGTTAGAAACCACAGTTCTCCTCTCTGCAACAGCCAGTCGCCAAGGAATCCTTTCTTTATGAAAGAGCCATCCGAGTGTAGTATGCTATAAAGTTTCATTTGTAAGTTCTAGATAACATAACATCTTAGAAAATGTGCGGAGAGAGCTCACCGATTATCTTCACAAAAAGGAACCGCCTCTTTGGAAAGAACGATACTCGGTAGTTTCCATAAGGATGAGCTAACCAAATGAGAAAGAAGTTTAAAATGTCCTGGCACCTTCACCACGGTAATGTCCGTCACACACAGTCTTTTTTTTGCTGCCTAGCTGAGAAAATGTAGTTTAAAAACGTTGCTCCAATTGCCCTATAGCCCGGACGTAGCCACTTCGGGCACCTTTTTATCCCCAAGACTAAAGGAGCCTATTCAAAAGCCATCATTTTGTGACTTCGGAAGCGAATTGAAAAAATTAAATTCAAAATCTACGATGGGATGTTTGAAAGAAGACTTTGTCCATAGGTTCTAGGATGATTATCGCAACCGGAGGGATCACTTGAACCAGTCTTCTGCCACAGGAACAGGCTTCTTCCAAAAACTTTTAACTACTTGGTATACTCAACTGTGAACATAACTAGTAACGTACCAGCCCATTTTCCAATTGAAGAAAACAACACATTAAGCAGACTAAAGGGTTCACCAATTCTCTCAAAAATAAAAGAGCGCTCGTTTGTCAGTCATCTGGACTTCGAAATGGTGTTGCCAAGATCATCCTCGCTTTCTAGGCAGAACAAGCAGCCAAGGGACCACATTTGCTATCTAAACGCAAGTAACACAGGAATAGCCATGTCCACTGCGAAGTCGAGTCAGATATCGATTGGTCTCACCGTTTCCGCGACTAGACTGTGGTCTAAAGAGAGTCTACTACCTATCCTCACGTGCAATACCCATCCCATTCTATTTATCCTTCCAAATGTAGATAGAAAAAAAAATACTCCTTCTAAACTGGGTTTTCATCTACGCCATAAATGCTACCGACTCAACTTAGTGAGGAAAATTTTGAAAATTTAGAAAAATTTGCACGCAAACAATAATACTTAAGGTAACGATTATAAAGGGTGGAATAACGCACCAAAATAAGGTTCAACATGTAAACTAGCCTTGTAATGCTTCGTGCAGGAAACATTGGACAAAATTTAATAAAGATTATCAAAAAGAACTCCAATCTTTTTAAGACAAAGTAATTAGATAGATATTTACAACGCTTTGGTATATTAGAAACATAAATGTTTACAAGGACCTTAAAGTAACATCTTCTGTGGAATTGAGTTGCGATAAAACACGGAAATTCTTTAGTATCATCAAACTTTAAATAAATCATCTACATCCTACCTTGGTCAGCCAATTAAATACTATCTTAATAATCCTTAGAACCGCGAACGGAGTTCTCGGGAGATACATCCAAGGCTCATGTGAGGGAAAATGAATAAATGGGGACGAGCGTTGTCAAAAAACTGTAATAAATAATTACTAGTAGGAAGGGAACTCAGTGCTTACAGACAGAGTCGGAGTAAACGTTCTCAACTGTACCAACTTCAAGGAACTTCTACGCAATGCAATCTAACTTCGTTTATGCAAACTCAGTCGATCAATATCCTTACATTCGTCTTTCAGAAATTCACCCCTTAAGCCCCCAACATTCACACATAATTAATTCAGGAGAGTTTACATTCTAATCTTATCCTTTCTCTGTTGACAATGAAAACTATTGACTAGCCAGCAATTCATAATGTAAATATACGTTGATGAATAGATTCTCGCGAAAAGTTGCAAATACATTTCACATGAACTCGTAACGTATCGAAGACAAACATATGGTCTTGTTCGCCGTTTTCATTTACGTATGTTGTTCGGTGCATGGAAGCATTCCATACTTAATTTATCCTTCGTTCCGTGCAAAACTCTACCGCGACTAGTACATGACTAGTACTTCGATACTTTTAGCTATATTTGGCATCTCGATCCACCTCTTCTGTATATTGTAATGCAAACAGACATTCGATGAAGTGGTAAGAAAATGAAATGAATTACTTAGAAAGATAGTTTGATGATAATAGCAATGACGGTAGTGGCAAGGCTAATGATAGGATGAGGATAGCAGACCATTCTAGTTTAGCTGATTGTGGCGTAACAGTGGCGTTCTCTATCAGAATGCATGTATTTCGGAGATATAACTAGTTTTGCGTAGAAAAGACTCATGTAAAGGTTCGGTGTCTTCTTTATCTTTACTAGAGGTTACTACATAGGACTCTCAACAGCGTCGCTTTCACTTTGCACCTCCAAGCGAAATAGGGTCCAAACATGAAAGCCATTGAGAAATGTCAAGTTTGACTACTGAGACAATCGGATAAACTACCCTACTACTAGTGGCTAACACTGGCCAAGTTCAGTTCATAACGAAATCAACCAATATTTGCTGATACAATTCTAAACCTGATCTTGACTCTCCCCATAAATTGTACCTGGAAAGCCTTTGAAGTGAACTGGACCATGGACATCCACTTCTGAATTAGATGATAGAAGCCAAAAATAATATCGTCTCTTTATGGCTGATAAAGCTAACTTTATCAGCCATATGCCATCAGCCAGTTCCAACTGTCAGCCAGGACTCGTCCCAAAATTAGATGTGAATGTCTTGACTGTCATTCTTGGGTAGCTCCAGAGCAGGACTCAAGCTGCAAGCCACGACAACATTGTGTAGGCATACTGATATGAAGAGGACTGAAAAACAGGTCAAATCTTTCAATTCAGCTCATCATCAAGTCAGCCTGACCATAAGGTCTGTCATCTCGGTACCACCGCTCAATTTTGAAGGCTGTAGACTGGTAGTGTAATGGATTTAGAATCCCAGGTCGTCACGGTGACGACTCGGGATGAAAGTCGGCCTCGCACCGACAATTGGACGTGCAGTCCTGGAGACGTGGCAACGAGTCGTACCCCGTGGGTCAACAACTCGGCCACTCGGAAGTTCCCTCGCGTGGTGGCTGCTGGCTAGCTAGCTCAGTGCGGCGAGGATTGCGGACGTGGGTCGGACCCAAGTGAACTTCCGCTCTTGGTTCCATTTGAACCAGCCACCGAAAAGCCCGATTTACTATGCGACGTTTCTAAACAAATTACGTTACTTTACTCTAATTTTTACCATCAAGATACAATCAAAGAATCAAACTCCCCGACTAACGCGCATTCGCGAACCGATATACCGCGGAGCCTAAAAACAAACTACTTTAATTTTGCGACCGTAAACACGCGAACCCGAAAAACCGATCTAGTAGTCCGCGACACGACTACAAATTATGACCGGAACAAAACTACAGCACCGCGGAACCCGAGCGACGAAACACATTGTTGACCCTACATCATCCTGCACTTACCTTCGCGCCATTTCCACCTGAAAGAAAAGGTTGTTGGAAGGAAAGAATGTGGTTTTTCTTTTAGCACTTCATTTTAATTCTGGTTCTTAAAAATTTATGTAAAATTTTAACGCTTTATAGGTCAAATCACACAAGTCAGACAAACGTACCAGAATCGCGCTATATTAAGTCCACTGTTGATTAAATCAAATTAAAAGAAAGCACGATAGTGAAGCAGAAACATCGGAATACTATTATATGTGTACACATACTTGCTTAACCTACTTCAAAAAAATTATTCTTAATCCTTCATTGGGTTTATAACAAACTTTTGAATTGCACATTATTCTTACACAAATGAATATTTCTTTTCCACTATCAATATAAATATTCAAAAATTTTTACAAGTTCTTAAATTGATTCTCATTGATGTGTCGAAATCTCCAATGAGTTCAAATCAAAGAGGAAGCGATCCATTTTAAATTTAAAATATTTTACAATCAAATATATTTTTAACTGCTTAACTCTACTTTTTCCAATATTTTTTTTTTTTCTCTCTTTTACGAAAGTGCTTATTCTGATGATGTTAAAATGAATGATCGTCATAATTTTTTTTTTTTTTTTTTTCATTTATAAAATGATATCAAAATTTTTCTAAATGTGTTTTTTCTTCATTATTTTTTTCAATACAGTTTTATATGGCATGCAGTTGATCTAAAATAAAATCTCTTTTAATATTTTATTACGCTTATGCTTAGAACAAAAAACTAAAAAAATCTATGAACGAGAATTATTAAATTCTTAGGATACCGACCTAATAGCATTATGGGGAGAGCCCATTTGCGTGAGCACCTTGTCAAGCCATTGAAGTGGTCCGTGCAAATGAATTTCGATCCAGCATGGTGTCGAGGTTACATCTTGACGATGGTATTCAGCACCCCAACCTTTGACAAAACTCATACGTATTGTGCACATACGTGTCAGCTCAAAAACAGCTTCAAATCCATGGTTAACAGACTGCGATAATAACTGAGCAAATTCTTGATTGTTGAAAATTTTTAGAGAACAACCTGGTGGAATTTTACACACTGTCGATGGGTGGAAGCCGTGATGATAATTACAATTGCGAGACTGCACAAAGATAGCAGAGTCTGATAAACACTCTGCGTATACTTCACCCGCTACATGATATAGATGAACACCTTTATTTCACTGTTACACATGCACACTTGCAGAATCACACCGTAGCTTTTGTTTTAAGTTCTAACTTTATTTTAGTTTTACTGTTATTAATTAGCTAAATATTTATTTTTATTTTTTTTTTTATTTCACACGGTAGTCTTAAGTTTAATAAGATCTAAGGAAATTTCGTCCTTAAAGCAAGCGTAGCACTGATATATGAAGAGTTTCATTCAAAAGCTTAATTCCATATCACACACGAAATTTGTATATTATCAACGACCGATCGATGCAACCGATCTTGTGACGAAAGGATCATTTGCTCGGCAGTCCCACTTCTAATCTGATCTGAGTTTAAGTCCGCCGAAAATCTTAATTAATGTTTTTTTTTTTTTTTTTTTTGTTTTTTTGTTTCAAGCGCGTGCTTCACTTTCTCGCGACAAAATCCCCGTTCCGGAAATGCCATCACTCCCTTCTGACCTGAAGTGGTCGCCAGGTCGTAGGTCAGCTGACTTTCGACCTGTCCGCCGAACTTCCGACTGCGGGAAAAGATGGTGGCACCATCTTCAGGTCGGTAGTCACTACAGTAGGAACATAGATCCGCAGTAAAGTACTCATTTTATAAGAGACGATGCGCAATCCCATTCCTATTATGTTCTTGATCATAAATACACTGCACCCTACTAGATATATATACCTTGTCTTAACCATTTTTCGTTAATGAACTGTGATCAAATCCTTTGTTATACTCAACAAAACTTGAACTTATTGCACAAATAACTCTTCAAAAGGCTGCAAAGCGGAGTTACGCACATACGAAAAGGGATCGCCAAGTCCTGCCTTCCCTACCATGGCTTATACGGTTTTATTTTTCTGTATAATTATTTGATCACTATAGCATCTGTATCAATCTGTAAAAAAATCTTTAAGAAAAAGTGGCAAGGTGGAAAAACAACATCTATTTTTTTTGGTGACCTTTGTTAAAAAAAGGGTAATAAAAGGTTGATTTTTTTGTTTTCTGTTATTTTATTATGTTCAGATATTCTTAGAATTTGAAAATATAGAATAGAGAAGAGTAGAAGCTTCCACTCTTCTGGGCATTGAATCATAGAGATTTTGGATCTGGTTCTTGGTTTCTTCGTTGTACCAAACTTCATTTAAAATAATTTTCAACTCCTCGATGGATTTCGGAGACTTCTTCTGAATTTTTCGCCCCATAATTCCCCATAAATTTTCAATTATATTAAGGTCTGGGCTGTTTCCTCGCCAGGACACCAATACTATCCCCAGATTTTCTTTTAATTGTGTTACCTATGAGTACACGATGACCACTAGAATGCATTTTTAGATAAAAGCTTAGCGTTTACTTACAGCGCGAGCTCGGTGGCAAGGTGAAAATCGTCTTGAAAAAGTAGCGTTTTCAACATAGCAGCACAGCTCCTCAATTATTGGAACCACGCCTTCTTTGATGACATTTTTAATATTTTTCTGCATTCACGTAACCCTCTAGCAACAAAATTTGTCCAACTCCATCATCTGTTATGCATCCTAATACCATAACATAGGGTGAATGCTTGACTGTTTGAAGAATGCACTCATCGGAACATCGTTCCTGCGATCTCGTTCGAAATGTGGCTTTCCCATCGGGCCAAATCAGAATGAACTTCGATTCATCGGAAAATATGATATTTTGGCAATCAGAAACCGTCCATTTCTTATGCTCCTTGGCCCATTCTAACCGTTTTTTCTTCATAGCCGCTGTTAAGAGCGGTTTTTTGGCAGGTCGGCGAGCTCGAAGACCCATATTCGTTAGGCGTCTGGAGACAGTTCTTCTGCTATTTAAATATTTATTATTATTTACCATACTTAAAAGTTCTAAAAAAATACTACCGATGGACGTTTTCTGATTTCTGAAATGTTAATGGACAACTTTTGACAGATTGTGTCTTTTTATAGCAGAAAACTGTATGTTTAAACATGTAAAAAGAAAATTTATTATCGGTTGAAGCCCTTTCCTAACATTTTTTACTCGCATAGTGGAAAGTTTGCGGATTTTCGAGGTGCGACTTTTTTTAGCCTCGAGTGTCAACCATTTTCGAATTTCAGAAGCAGTTTGAAAGGTTATGACAAGACACTTGAAAGATGTACCCGGACATACCATGCAGAAAGCGTAACTTGAGTGCTATGTAAGCGGGTACCGATGTTTTTACGCGGTAGGAGGTTACTTCGATTTAATTTGCAACTCTTGTCCTATGCTCAGTCTGCTTGAATTTTAACTGGTCCTATATTGGTTTTCATATTTCTTGAAAAACGTTTGAACCTGATTTGGAAATGGAGATAAATTTTCCCATTGTTGTACTAACTCCAGCGTTCATCAAGGTTCCATTGTAGGTCCTTTACTATAAGCTATATTTTAACTTTATTTTTTTCTACTCTGGATCTCTTATGATATTGTTTTGCTGGTTCGCACGTTAATTTTTACCTACATTCTTCCTTCTTGCATTTGCTACTGATTAAAAAGGAGATTGAGTTGATTATGTTAGAATCTATGGAAGATTATGCTGTTTCGTCAAAAGGGAAGCATTTTTTCCACTGGAACACAGCTGGTCCACTCTAATGGCTTAAAAAATCTGTGGACTGAACCTACGTAATAGATTACGTTGATATGCAATAAGTTTGAATTTTTCCTCTGAAAAAATTTATATTCTAGTGCTCTTTCTGGTCCTATTGCTAGCGTTGATTGACAGTTCCCACGGCTGAATTTTATACGGAGTCCAATTGATCTCCGAATATAAATCAAACGAAGTATTCAGCTTTTTAGCTGCGATATCATGGAATACTGCAGAGTTTCGTTGCTGCCATTTGAGTCAAACAAGAATAATAACAAGTAAAAAAAAAGGGTTTTGAAAAACAGAGCCGAGAAAATGCCATCCTTCTGAATGCTGAAATCGAAAAATGAAATTTTTCTCATGAAGTTTTATGTTCCTTGGCCAAAAAAGGACTTGGCCTGCTGCCATTTAGTGTTGCTTGTTGATCTTTGATCGTATTACTTTTGCTGTATTTTATATGCCCGGGGAAATTTTTGCTTGTCATCTTGTATTTATTCCTTTGAGTCTAGGGATGCATTTTTTTACAATCCAATTGAACTCTTGTACTAGTTGTGGTGTAAAAATTCAGAGACTTTCACTTACGATGTCTAAAGCAATCCTAGTTTGCTAATAAGTTTCCTATTAACGAAATTTCTGGATCCTTGCTTTTAATGCAGTGGAGTAGCTTTCTCGTGGATAGATTCAGTTATATGCCAGATGGTTAAGGATGTAAATACCAACTCTGGAGCTCTCAGCCAGCTTATTATTCGGTGTTGAAAATCACTGAAGTCTCTACAGAAGTGAAAATCTACATGGTTGCACATTCTTCCAAGGTGAATGAGAACCGCTTGTAAAGAAATACTTGTATTTGTAAGGTACCAGTAAACTTTGGAACCTGAAGCCTTATCAGAAGTAATGTGTCAACTGATTTCATTTCTAAGTTCTGAGGTTGACAGATGAGATGTTTGGTGGTTTGGTCAGGGAAATTGGGCGTATCCGAGTCCTACACTCAGGACGTGACCAGCCTTAATCTCCCTACCCTGAAAAAAAAAGATTGGCCCCATAGGAGATCCTTGTAGTAGGAAGGAGATCTTTGTATAGGAGATACTCCTAGTACTGGTGATCTGTATCCTCGTCTCTTCCTTGAAGTGAGCCATTCTCCTTATGGATTTGAAATTTTGGCGAGATGCAGTGAAAATACCTAAGATAAGAATTTAGTTCACATTAGGGTTGTCAATAATATCTTCCCATAAGAAGACAAGAAAGTCAAATAGTTCTTAAGTCTTACCCTCTACCCAAGTAGAAAAAATTAATTATTAATGGAATTCCAGTCTAGGATCCAGTCCTACGTCGTCTGCACTCTGAGTCATTACCAAAAAAAATCTATAAAACAAATTACAAAGTTATATGAATGTTGTTTTGATTCATTATCTCGATCGCAGGCGTTATCATTTTAAAAATTAATTTTCAATTAATTTCATCAGAGCTCGAAAAATTCCACCAACAAAATTCTTGGATATTTCGAAATTTTATTAATTTCCTCCTAGCGCCCATCCTCCAACGCCACTGTCCTAATCCCATCAACCTTTCACTGCCAACTCGAACAGCGAAAGAAAGTGATGATGGCTGATGGTACATCAAACGAAATTGAGAAAATTAATGAGAAAAGTTTTTGAAACGTTACCAAGCGAAAGCAACCAGAAAATCGAGCTATCTATGTTACACAACTACAAACATTCTGACGGATATTATCTTTGCATATGCAAGCGTAAATTTGCCCGTTCGTATACAGCCAGTATGAGAATTTTTCGAGGATGGGAACCAATGAAGTAAAGGATAATCTTTAGTGTGAGAGAGCAATAACAAACAAATGTATGATGGACTTGAATTTACTTTGAACAAATACCATTTACTCGAGACGATACGATGCTGAGTCTTTGTCGTTGTTGTTGCGCACTATTCCGCCGCTGCAAGGATGTGTCGGGCTGGGGGCTAAGGACTGGTGTGGAAGCTAGAATATGTTTGATAAAGGCTTTTATATATTGAGATAAATAAAGTTTGTAGACAGATGATAACTTTGTTGATTCGGACGATTTGTGTTTGCTTATTGCTTTGAAGTGGAAATATAATTGAAAAATTATTACTTGATGATTGAAGTGTAAGATTTTGATTATCATTGAATTTACTTGTTTTTTTCCTTATTATTGCAGCCCATCAAATTTATGTTTGACGGTTTATGGTTGTTTTGGGAAGGGGAAAGATACGGATATTCGTTTTGAAAAGAAGTTTGAACCAGTTGTTTGCAACAAACGAACGATTTGAAATTTAACAGACCTATGGAGGACCGTCAAACTCATTATTTGTTGCCCCAGATCAAGCGTTGGTCTAAGAGATCCACCAAGCTTTTGGACGCGTTTTAACCCTTGTAAACCTTGGAGTTTTCTATGAGAATCACGCAAAGATCATTCAGGAGAATGCCCTCAAACTAATTAAGTCCCTGTTCACTGGAGCTAGCAAAGTGACCAGAAATTAATGTTCGTCGATCGATCACATATCATATATTTTTGATCCTGCATCAATGTAAACAAATTACATTCTATCATCCTCTTTCCTTTCCGGGAGAGAAAAAAACTCCTTACCAAGATTCTTACATTTAAAGTACCTTCACATTATTAAAGATTAAAATCCCTCCAAAAGCCGCCAGTTCTGCCGGATCCTGGGTGTCTTCTTAGTACTCTAATTATGAAGCGTAATGTCAACAATTTTGCTGTAAATCCTTTTTTGTATTTACACTATGCAACGTTCCATATAAAATTGTTAATATCGATATGGAAATAATGTTCTCCTAGCCTTTACCAAGTAAAAGCCTTTACCAAGGCCTTCACTCTTGCGATCTGGCTGCTTTAATTTTGGTAATTTTTCGGACAGTTCCTGCTCAGAATACCTCTCAATCTCAATAACACTATCAGTATACTTGTAAGCCAAAAGTCTAAGAAGGGAATATTACGAAAGCCAAGAAAACGTTGGTCCGCCTCTATCGCCTGCTATTCATCACTGCTTGGGTTTCAAATTTGGAGGACGCGGTAAATGAACTGACAAACATGGAGGGACTGTCTGCGGAAGAGAGGCTCAAGAGAGGCTGAAGTGCTACGAAAAAGGAAGAGAAGCCCGATATAGCCCAAATTGGGAAAACAAGAGTTCTATAAGAAAGCCACTACGCTAGTGAAGAAGGATGCTCCTCATTTTGGGGCCGCTGTTTTACTTCACAATCTTTGTAACCTTATTTTGTTAAATCTGGTTTCTCAACATTTAATGCTATGCTGTTTTTTGGATATTTCTACCAGCCATGGAAATCGTCGTTTTCTCTTCCTCATGAAATCTAGGGTTTCCCTACGACAAAAACATTAATCGAAATTACCAACGGAAAAGAGTCCTGACCAGCAAGGCCTCTTTTCGTATAATATCAAGCATCCTGGTCGAATAGTATTGAAACGAAACGGGTTCAGCCAACAACAGCTAAGCCCAAGATCGACCTCATTAAGATTGAATGATGTTTTGCTAGGAGTTAGCTTCTAAATTTTTTCTCGACGTGTCGTTTTTCAACAATAGTCAACTGAGTTAGATCACAACTCTCTAAAGGTCAGCGTACCCACGCGCAGCTCATTTTCATCGTCAATTTATAGATAAATTCAGAGCTGAGCGTCATTACAATAAAACTTCATAGCTCTCTCCTTGTCAACATAAACATTTCAGTTTTTGCAACGATCAAATTCCAATGTGCGTCCGATGATCTATGCCTCGAGTTTCCACACGGTCTATTAAAGTTGTAATTCTTCACGTTCTAAGTTTGTCATTAATTATAGCAAGCACACCCGCACCCCATCAGTCAAAAAACTTTGCTAGCATTTGAGTGCTCAAAAAAGAATTAACGCAAAAGTATCAAACGATTAGAGGACCGGTCCAAGCCCAGAAACCAAGTCAGATCCGCTCAGACTCGCTAGATTGGTACAACAGCTTCTAACTTTTCAGATAATTTGGATAAATATAAGTCAAATTTATCACTCTCAAAAATAAGGAGTCTCCTGTTGAGAGCGTCGAACATACCGGTCAATCCCGTTCAGTAACATTTTGAGCAAGGAGTGCCACCACAAAAATTTGTATGTTCTGACTGACAGCTGTCAAAGTGGCTGTATTTATTTTCAACTACGAAAAATACGTCAAAGAAACCGAATGGTCAAAACACGATTGTTTAGAATAAAACATTCATGGGAAAAGTGCAAAAATCGTTGTGAAGAATGATGTCAAAATCCAGTTGGGATCGTCAGAATCAACAATGCGAATCAGATGATTAAATTCATCATGACAGTTTTTTTTGTCAATCAAATTATTGACAACTTTGCAACAATAAAAATAGGATTTACTGTGAGGTAAATTGATTAATCTGAGTACGTCTTATCCTTATGGAACACCAAGCCATATCATGTCGAATTGCGCATGCATCTTATAACCTCATGGATGAGCAAACTTGGTTAGTGAAGAAAAAATGCCGAATACAGAAGTGAAATTTTGATCAGCAATAAATTTGTATAAGGCAATTTTTTTAAGTTGCAACAAGCACCAACGGATGGACACTCTTTTTTCAACTAGACACAAGTGCAAATATTTCTGTTTCGTAGAAATCCAAGTTTCTTCTCCAAGATATTTATGACAGTTGTTTCATTATTAAATGAATGACGCTGTCAAAAAGTAATCCAATTGTTTATGGGTATGGAGTTCTGTTGGCAAAGGGTCTGATGAATATGGATGGCGACAGACAATCAGCATTTTATTTTTGGACTATTTTTAATATTGCAATATTTCCCAGCAATGCTTGTTTGACTATGTTGGAGGAGCGAATTCTGCAATAACTTCTGCAGATTTGCAAACAAGCACCATTATGTCCTTTGTATACAAACTTGGTTTTACAATGTGATTCATAAACTATGCAGCATTTAACCGTAGGGGCGATGAATAGTAGAAGTAGCTTTAATACAAATATTTAAGTTACAACCCAGGTTTGTCCTTATTAATGTACATGTTTTCTGGATATCTTACAAACGAGATTTAGATATTAGTCGTACGTTTGTAAAAAGGATGCGAAAGAGTTAACGATGAGTTTTATGACTCGAAACATCTAAGAATGTTTACTACGCTAAGTATTTTATGACAGGACAAATATGTGAGGGTTTTTACCTGTATACTGATTTCTTATCTTTTATGAATCAAAACAATACTCCTCGATATTACAATATTTTTACAAGTGTAGCGAAAACATTTATTGTAATGAATGCGAGTATTGTAACTGACGTATCCACTGACAATCACTGGTCTTAATTTGATTCCAAAAGGGTTTGTTGTGGCTACGGCAGAGAACAGAACTGGAAATCTCTCTTCGATACGTGGAGATCATGCCAAAACGGCATGTAAAATTTTTCACTTTTTCAAGTTGTTGCAGTGGGTGATAAATTGTCAAATTATGGACGCCCTAATAGCTAAGCGGTAGTCATATATCAGTAATGTACTCAGCTCATCGTTCGTTGCGGTTCAACGATTCATACGTCAAAGGTCCATTTCTTCGGATTGTAATATTTTGAACCATGTATGTGTATGTTATCTATATGATTCGCTATCAATATGACATTCCGATGGCCTGTTTATATTTCTAGCTGTCTCCATTGTGTTGTGCCCAGGATTAAATTTTTTAACAGCTGCCGAACAACTCCTTTTTCTCCACTTCTATTCTATGACTATGAGAATACAAAACTACATGAGCTAACTGACAGTTTGATTCACCGAAATAGCAACTAACTTCAGGTCTATCATAACGCCTGACATTTGTTCTGTTCCTACGTGATGAACGTAATTTCGATGCATGGAGGATCCCGATGCGATTGCCGGTGGTACAACATCTTTGGCGCTCAGAAGTTCGGATACGTTAAAGGATTCTTACATCGAACTAGAAAGAACTACTACAAATTGAATTGGTCAGACCCATGTATCACCTTGATGTTCACCACCAGCTAGGAGGGCTGGCATGGAAAATACCAATGCAGCTATAAACGCCTAAACACATCTATAAAGCTATGAATGTTGCATACAAGATGAGTTTTCTAACCAAAATACCACCCGAACTACTTTTTTCTGCTGAAGGAACATTTCAACTCTGTCCTTGATTATTCCAAACAAAAAAATCCGACTATATTGCGACTGATGGTACTCTTACAAATATTCTTTCAAGCCGCCCAAAAATGTTTCTAATTATTCACATGCCACGTTTTTGGAATTTTAATATTTTTTTCTGAAATCCAAAAATAATGAAATTCCTTGACTAATAGGTATAATGATTAGCATTAAGAACTGAAAATAAGTTGAAATAAACACACCGACGGCCTTTCGCCCTGCTCTCCTTTTAATATAAATGAACATAATTGAATATTTTTCTCATTTCAAATAATCTGTCTTTGAAGTTAACGCACGCCATATATGCTTGCGTCTAATAAAATATTTACATGAACATAACCGACGGCAGCAAAATATGAGATAAAAAGATATATCCAATAGCAAGGAAATGAGCGACGTTTTAGGAATATTTGATCTACGTCCTTAGAACGTCAAATGCATGTATTTTATTACGAAAAATTATGTGCTCTAACGAGCAGAAACATAATGTACGTATGCATGTAACATAAATATGTATGTATTTATCCACCTGCTGGTGTACATTATTTTGAAGTATGTAAATTTCATGTTCATCCGCAACACACATTCCACTACATTCACAAATATGTGAATGTCAAGCGTACACATGTATGTATTTCCAACGTTTTTCTTATGAATAAATACATATGTACATTCATAAAAGCGATAAATGTTAGAACAAAAATTCTGGCTCGTGCTTTATCTGAATAACAAGGACGACTGAAATAAAATTAGCAAGAAGGGAAGGATATTATTTTCGAAAAATGGAAGAGGGATTTTATTTTTCTATCTGGTAGCTTCGCAATTTTTTCGTTTAAATTTTTATCCAGTTAAAACGCACTTGAAGAAATATTTGCTTGCCGAGATTAAATTCCGCGAAAATTCCCGCGGACCAATCGTTGTTGTTGGGCCGCTTAATGTAATAAAAATAAAGTACATCATAAATAATAAAACATTTTACTTAAACATGGAGTCAAAATATTTCTTTGCTTTTTGTTTCTATTTTATTCATGAAAAGCTGCTACGCTTCTTTTTCATGGCATTGGAATTAACTTTATCATTTCATTGACGCATTTACACACATACGGTTCATCAAAATTCAAGCCAGGCTGAATTCCATTGTAAATTCATGGGCAACGTGGTCCTTGAATACTTGAAAATTAAAAATCAGTTGTAACAACCACCAGAGCTGCAATCGCTCCACTAGCATAATAACGTAGGCCACACTGAACGAATTTTCTTCCTGAAATCAATTGTCACCAAACAACACATCTATAAAATTTATGTCCTTCACATATGACAAAATGAATCAGTATTATGAGGCGAAAGTCAAGCCTGATTCCAGCTTACCAGCTTAAATCAAACAAAGGGATATTTTTTCCTTCCCTTCACATTTCTTCGAATTTTCAACAAATTCTACACACAAATATAAAACTTGGCTTTATAATTTTTTGATCCTTAACGCATCAGTATTCCTTTTAATGGATTAATCTAATAATTCTAAATTTCTTAGCTTTTAGGTGGTCATCCCGGCCCCTTATTCCGATTTGCAAGTCCTTTTTACACAAACTCTTAGCACTTTTTACTTTGATATAACTTACTATAAAGTAACAAATTAACTACATTTAATAGTTTCCGCACATGGAAAAAGGCGATCCAACAGAAAATGAAGGACGCCCGTAAGATTGAAGTATGTGTCTAGAAAATCAAACAAATCCTGAAGCAAAACATAATGAGCCGTGCTATAGATTCGGTGATTCAAATAATTTCCGCGGGTTTTTGCACCAGACTATGTGGGTGTTCGCCAGGTGGCAGCACTAGTTCATTTATGTCAAATGAACACATGTCAGAAAGGTTACATTTTATCCTACATTTTGTGTGGGGAAAATTTTTTAGTTTGTAGCTGGCAAAGGAACAAAAGTATAGAAAAATTTGATTTGGAAATGAGGAAAACAGTTCATGAATACGCTTTTATCGGTATATGATTGCCATTTTGCCTGTCACCTGGGTGAAGTCCGAAAATTAAGCCATTCGTTCATTTCCCTCCGGACTTGAACGTGATTTTTATTCAAAAGCCTCGGAAGGGGTGTTCTTGTTTGACTAGGAAATGAGAGGACCTCAAGCATTAAAATAAAGTTTTACCGTTAGAACACCGTTAGATCGGGAATATATTCAATGTGTTAGTGCCGGTTGTAGCCTCAATGTTGCCAAGCAATCAAAATTTAAATTTGCCTCTGTGATCTGTGATTGAACAGATCTCATGTTTCCATCTTGTCTATGAGTGAAGTTTTTAGCGTAAAGATCAAGTAATCAGTGCAAAAGGATAGTCCATAATGCTCACTTTATCCAAGAAATACGTGTAACTTCCCACTACGCTAGGCCTAGGAATAAGATGTATTTTTATGCAATGAAACTGAGCTGTTCTCCTTAAATTTCACTATTTGTTTGCAATTTTATACAAATTTGAATTTCATCTGCTACCTGCCAGCTTCCTTAGTGTGTCAAATCGCAAATTGTTTGTTTCGTTGCGATATACAATAAACTTGCAAATTTCTGAACTGATGCTAATTTGACTCTAAGCAGTTATTGAAATATTCGTAATTTTAAGGTGGCCAAAACATGAAACACGAATAAATCAATATTTATTAGAATCTAAAACTTACAAGAGAGTTATAAATAAATGTCAATATATTGCCAGCAATGAGATTGAAATTTAAGCCACCCCCAAGTAATTTAATTCAAATCGTTTGTTCTTTCCAGCATGACAATTTAAAGTATTGCAAAATATCTCTTAAATCTCAGCACGTTTCCACTGAATTTGCTTAAATTATTGACTTGTCTATACAAAATTTAAATTGTTTTCAAAAACATTTTTGCTTTACCCACAGCAATCCGCACAATACTCGAGGCTTCCTGTACACCCACTATAACTTCACGGAGCAAAACCACCAAAAGCCACCTGGAATCTGAGATTCATCTCCTTTTTAGTCACGTGCAAAACATTTCCTTCTTTAACCATTCAAATTGTATTCTACATCTCCTATCGCAACCCTTCTAAAAAGTCCTTCCTTCAGCATCGATGCCGTTTTATGCTGTCGTCGTCCTCGACTTCGTTGTCGTCGTTTACTTCGTTTTCCTCGTCATTCAGTCAACACAATTTTCAAAGGAAAAAAAAAATAACCAAGCGATGCGAATAATTTATTTCGTTGTCGTCACATTGCCTGCGTTTAGTTGACGTTAAGGATATACCTTACGATTCGAATAGAGAACTCCCGACAACTCTTTACTTTTCGCGGGCAACATCTTCCAAGTAAACATAAACAGAAATCTAATTAGAAATTCATCGTCGCACAAAAACGCTAAAGTTTATTCCAAAATTTATTTCTTCCTGCCATCAATCGATTCCTTCCGTTACTGCTTTTCCGCGAAATGGATTTCAGCCGTGTGTATACAACACTCGCTGTCGAAATATTCGTGCTGTACTCCTCGAGAGCATGGTAGAGCCGAAGAAAGTATGGCGATAGGTAGACGACTTGCATTCGTTAGCGAAAGTCTTAAAAACCATTCTCCAGTCATGTCGGTTTGACGGTGAAGCGCGAGAACTACACAAATAAAACATTGGAAAGTTACACTGCAGAGTACCTGGTTGTTTAGCATTCGCAGGATATACTTTGTCTTGGAATCGCAATGATGTTGCAGAAAAAAATGAAAGGCTGTCGCCAGAAGGTTTTGTGTTTTGCCTTGGCTGCAAGGACGTCCTTGTACAACTAGAGTTGTTTGCATGAAGTCACTTTTCAAATTCAATTAAAAAGGAGACTAAAAATTAAAATACATAACGAGCCGAGATCCGCCAAGTCCTTGTTTTCAGCTATTTCAAGAATGTAACAACCGTCGAGCCAAAAGACAAGGAGGTCGTTGATGATTGTGAAGATTTGCCTTCAGGAACAAAAATAGTTAAAAGAGCACGCCATAATTCAAACTAAGCAAGTTCTGAGCTGAACATACTTAAATTTAATACTGGCTCTTTGGCAGCAATAATGTAACGTAGTCCTGTAAAGTCCTCTCCAAACAAACTTTTTCTTATTCCTTCAGCAAAGTAGCAAATGATGGCTTTGCATGCAGTTTCGTCACTGTTGTACAGGCTCGAGCTTTTGAACCGAAACTACATTCACACTTAACATGGCAGGATTGCAAGTAAGCATTCTTGTCATCATATTCCTTCCAATACAGGACAATTTACCCAGGAAGAGTTTTTTTCTGCAATGCATGCTCCACTTTCATCACGTTCGATACATAAAAAAAGGCCAATTTACAGATGGCAGCTGTGCTTGACGATCGTTTTACTTTGCTTGAGAAAGGAATAAACGACACGAAGCGAGGAAGTCATTGTATATTGCAGGATGCTACTATCAATGCCATTTCGAATAGGATTGGTTGCATGGAGCGCTTCCTGATATAACACAATGAAAACTATCTGCGTATTGCTTCAATGTATATCGAAATCGACAACAATCGTTATTGTTGGCTTTTCTCTCCTTATTGTTGATGCTAGTGCTGCTATCATTTTTCCAACCCCATCCACCATGCAACCACCGCCATAAGGACTGCCTATTGACTGACAGTGTATTTTTCTATCGTCTTTGACGGTTGACTGTGAGAACCATCGAAACGAATTGCGGTTGACACCATAGGTGGTGCAGATTGATTCCCTTGTAAAATTGCACAAACCGTTTTTATATCTCCTCCTTGAAATTAATATCTGCAGGAAGTTGATTTAGTTAATCATATGGCCTGGATGTGATACATGCTTGATTTGATAGCTGCTAACACACTATAACACACACTATCGTTCACCCATAACACATGAAACATAACAGACGAAACTGTACGGGCCTAATGCTGAGAGCCTTCTTGTTCTCAGGTTTCAAAAGAGTTGCCAAAATTCATCACCGTAAAGGGCTAACAGCTCTTGAAATTGATGACAATTGCCAGAACTTTTGAGTTTCTGTTGGCTCCCAGCACGCCAAAATCAAGAAGAAATTAATATACCGTGTTCCTATCCCTAAGTGCACACTAATTTCTCTATCATTAGGTATTCGATGACAGTAATTTTTCTTTCATTTAACGTTATGTTTGGGCATCTACTGCATGGATAGTTTTTAAGCAATGTTCTACCGATTTTAAAACCATTTATCTGCTGATAAACAGCTCTTTTGGATTCTACAGCCTCACTAAATTAACGTTGCCAACGCTTAATAATTTCTAAATTTTGCTTCGTAATCCATGGTTACAAAAGCGGTCCTGTGCAAACGCGTCTATATCAGTCGAACACCTAAATCAGACTGAACAATATTGCAACCGACAGTTGCATGAACCTGTCAAGACTTGTCTGACACCAATAACATTGACAATACGTTCTGCATTATTTGATTATAACACAATTCTCACACACTTGGAAACATCCCTCGTAGTAGTATAAAAATTCGCAATAATAGAAGCAGCAGCATAAGCTGTAGTTGCAGTAGTATTAGAAGTTGTTGCCACTAAAAACAATTTTCGTTCTACGTGTCTTTGTCCACTTTGATTACTAGATCAACATGATTCCTGTCACACTGAAAGCGTAATCTGAAATTGTTTGATATATTCAATCAATGCATCACCATTTGGGTTGGTGAGATCTTCCCGATAAGTACCGATAACCTGAAGGTAGCTCCAGGGTCCCTTTACCTTCTTGCATCGACATGAGCTTCCCTTTCTTGTAAGATGATTGAAACACGTCCTCTTGTGGCATGTGTTGAATGTTCTTAGATATATGCCAGAGAAAAGCTGGCGAACTAGTCACAATTAGAGCTGAACTGGTTGAACTAGCACAGGAAAAATTCTGATGAGCTCTCCACCCTTTTTCATTTTGTATGAGTTTGTAGCTTTGTCAAACGTTGTCACTCAAAACATTTAGTTGATTTACGAACTTTCCTGGTGCAAAACCATCAAAACGGATAGACACGGACGGCAAAAGTCCCAGGAAAATCCATTCAGTCCATTTTTTTGCTTCGCCATCAAATGGGCAGTCCATATAGTCGCTAGCCTCCGCTTCCATTGTATAAGATAGACCCGTCGATATGATTAAGAAGGGGTTTACCAGCAGCGAGTGTTGCTTTCGATGAACAGTTTGCAAAGAAATCGGCCAGCATTCGCAAATGTGACGTATTACAATCCCTCGGCCTAAAGTATGCGACAATGTGTTTACATCTGTAGCAATCCCTCCTAACCCTCAGAACAAATTAGAGTAATAATGTTATGGTTGCCGTCAGTACATAAGCTAGCCGAAGGTGAACTGGAAGTCAGAAGGCATGTTTGTCACGTTTTCAGCTGTGACTACCTTAGCTTCGGCCTCGTCCTCGACGTTCATTTGAGCAGTGCTGAAGCTTACGGATGGAGAACGTGCTGTTGTGGAAGGTACTAGTCATCTCATACTGTGCATGCATCTGCCAACCTGCATCTATGCATGATAGGTATAAAGGACTCCGAAGAAAAGTCACGATCAGTATGGTTCCCACGCAGCAAGCTCAGTGAAAAGTATTGCCAATGATTCTGACAACAAGTGTGGTCCTAGCCACCATTGCTTGGATTTGTTCCTCTTTGGGATTAGGTTGAAGCATCTGCCTTTGATCCGGATTTGGTGTTAAAGTCATCAAGATCCGAAAAAGATCCGCACTCCAACATCTAATACAGAATCCTCCGATTCGTAGAATTTGCTTTGTAAACATATTATTGGGCCACCCAGTGAGAAAAAGCCACCGAAAAAACATTTTAACCGGATATCGTCCCTTCTGGTGAAGCTTTTAGTTGGTATTAGAACGTCTTCTTAAATCCAAATGATCAGAGTGAAAGAGTGATCAATCCCAGTCACAATCGTGACTGCTCTATGTTGTGGTGGTATCTATATATCAATAGCAGGTTGACTTCTTTCTACCAGGTAACCTGGTCAATCAAATAATGCATTATGTTGCAATTTAACCTGGAATTATACCTTACCTCTTTCATCCCTGATTCATGCCTTAGCGCTTTTTATTTTTTGAGCAGTTTCCATTTTCATTTCTTAGAATTGGGACTAAATCCTTGTTCTTCTGATCTTCGGATTTACACAAGAAATACAACAATAAATTCGTGAATTATATAGCCTAGTTCCCAAACAAGTTGTCTCGATCCTGCACTTAGGAGTAGTACAAAGGATTTTTAAGAGATGCAACTATTGTAACTTCTCGCTCTGTGTTCAGTAAGAATCAACCTCACCCTTAAACTGTTTTCCGAAGGAAGATTTTACCTAATATCCTCTATTACCACATTGGTTTGGTCACCCAGTTGACAAATCTTGCTTCCACCTTAGACAAAGAGTCTAAACAAGGGGTCTAAACAAGGGGTCGTTATCTAAAGCTCTAATAGCTGGAGTAGTAGTCTCAAACTCTACGTGAAATGTAGCTGTTTCGATCGCTCATATAGTCTGTTTGCTTGATCATGTTTTTTCCGGGTCCACCTTTACTCGAATTTCTTTCAATGCGTCTACGTCAGACCACGCCTCGTCCATCCCATCAAGTCAAACATCTGATGGCAGCTGGTCTTATTGGACGTCTTACAGGAAGATCGTGGAGTGTTCACTTATCAGCCCTAATGCGCTGGACCTCTTTTTTGTATTTGGGAGCTAACCGTCTACGAGTTTGAACAAGTTCTCTTCTTTTAATTTCGGGTCATCTTGAATGTTTGTCCTGATGCAATTCTACTGGGATGTATACCGGCCTTTTTGTGATTTGTGTTGGGGGAGATGCTTCTAACTTTGGCTTCATCTTCGTTCAACTTCTTCAGCTCATTTGCTGCCTTCAACCATTAGCTAAATTTTTATTTTGGCAACCAGTACCTTGATGTTACAGACGCTTTTCGTTTCGACCTTATAGACATTGTCCTTGAAAATGGTGGCTATAATGGTGGTTATTGTTTTCATAACTGTGTTTCACGTTAGTGGATCTTCTTTGCTTCTGTTCAAGGCTGATTTCTTGGTCTGACCGGTCTGAGATGTTGTGAAGTTGATGGCCGAGCTTAGCTGTTGAGTCTTATGGAAGATAGTTGCCATCGTTCCTTCTGCACAATGTGCCCACTGCTTCACACCTTGGATGTGAATTTGAAGTGTTTTGCTCCATCGCCATGTGCTGGTGAAGTATAAAAAAGGGTTTGTAAGGGTTGAGGCTCTCGCAGCTTGTTGACGAAGCGAAGCGCTCAAAGGAATCTTGCGTAGTCAAAGTCTTCTCACAGTTCAGCGTTATGGTTTCATATTTCTTGATGGAGTTCGCAACTGTTTGGTTTCTGGCCGAATATGCCTGTCGCCACAGATTTGTTACTTGCAGTTGATAGTTCATGGCTAAGAATTGCACCAATGGATTGTTGACTCTAAAATAAATATTTCAACTGAATTTTATCTCAGAAGTCGGAAGAACTTTATTACGAGGCTTTTATTGATTTTGATCTCTCAATTTTTTTTCGAAAAAAATAAAAACTTCTATTCAAATCACACATTAAAGCTCAAATGTTCCCATCGTTTAACATTTCGGTTTCCTTGATAAAATTTTTTCACACATGCTTGATTGGATTCCTCCTAGTTCTCTCTGTTGACTTTACATTGAATTTCCCATAGCATTCGACCTTCTATCTGAGGCAAAATCTCAAATGTTGATAAAAAAATCAACAAAGTTTTGCATCCTATATAGCAATACATTCACCACCGCCACTCTGAACTAATCGCAAACAATATCAAAAGGATCAATGAACAAGATTTAAGTACTTATAGGCTTATCTATAGAATACCAACGTTCCTACTCAGCCGATTTTCTATCATCCAACAGATCCTACTATAGTATGTACAACGCATATGAAATACTGCGAAATAGATATCACACACTGTCTGTCCCTCTCCATGTTTTTCCCTTTTTTGAACGCCCCAGACATATTGTGGAAAATCCTGCATACAGCCCAGGATAGAGTGTCATGACAACCATTTGTGACTGAAACAAAAGCCTATCGACTTCTAACAAAGCGACTACATGACAATAATTTAGCGATTTGAATCTGATGCAAAGCTAATCGTCCTTGTCCACCATATCAATGTGCAATGTTTTGTTGCTATTCATTCGATTCCCAGCATTGGAGAGTCTCTTGTCTCCAATTCGTTTCGATTCGATTGCAATGCGATTTACCTGCTCTCATTCAACTAATCGACAAGTATTTATCTGATAATCTGCATTTAAATAGTATCTTGTGAATAGGGAATCAATGGGCTTAGCATTCGGATACAACGAATAAGGACTGGCTTTTGGTGCACGAGACACTGCATATTGAAGTGTTAAACGATCAATTTAAAAAACAAAGTGGATAACGCAACTAGTAATGCTAAATCAAAATTATAATTAAAACTATTTAGGAAATTATTCTAGTTTAGCATCAATAAAAAACTAAAACGCAGTATATTTCAGAATTCAGAATATATTGGCAAGCTCTTCTACAATTTTGTTTCAATTTATCGAATTTGTAACACTTGAGCTCATATGATTTCATGCGTTGGAAATATTGCTTCCATATGTACTCCATTCTGGATTTTTTTCACTCCTATATATGGACATGATCATTATCGTATCATCATTCCATTTAACACCAAATTCGTTACAGTGGAGAAATCTATATGCAAATGCAAAAGCTTTAGACAAAGCATTCAACAGAACAGAAGTTTAACTCCTTCCTCTCTGTTATTTCCGACTTAAAAGGAAATTTTACGCTTATATAAATCATATCTAGATATTAGATGAATTGAAAATATTTGGATAGGTAGCATGATAAAGTTTTCTATACGTTTTTCATAGCATTTTTATCGAATTTTCCAAAAGTGAATCTACCATCAAATCCATAACTCATGGACGGGAAGGATATTATCAAATTAAACGTAACTATCGAAATAATAAATCTCATATATAAATACGGTGTTCAAAGAGGCACTTACCGAGAGATGAGCAGAGATATGATCCTGATCCTGCAGATCAAACTACACCGTAGCTCAACCGCACAAATCTACTCGACCAGGTTGCAAGGGAGAAAGAAGTCGACTTGTTGCTGATATCTGAACAACATCACAACAAGGCGGCTCTTGTCACAGTTTGGACGTGCTCCAGCGTGGATGGCATTGTGCTCATTAGGTGTGTGGATATGACATGCATTAACGTTTATTTCATGCCGAATGAGTCAACTTCATATATTCAGAGCAGGCTCAATGAACTGGCGGAAGCTGTTTCGAGCACAGAAGGCTGAACCTTTGCTGGCGGTGACTTTCATGCTAAGGCGAATAGAATGGGTGAATGCTCATCCAGATCCAAGAGGGAAACGCATTTAGTGAAGGTGGCTAAAAGCGACCTTGTCACCAAAAATGTTTGGAACACAGCAACCGTTCGAAGGACAAGCTGCTTGGGAACTATTCCGGATGTGACACTTGCTTCGGAGTCTTGAGTTCCCAGGATACCCGAATGGCTAGGATACAGGATATTCAAGAGGCTCATCAGAGACAGACTTGGGGAGGCCATCCGAACTGCTGGGGATCCATCCCCTCATCATTGAGGCTTCAGCACTACGGCATACCGATCTACGATCGGTGGAATTGCAGAGATGGTTAATGCGGTTCAGCGGGCAGAAGCCCTTAATCACCACTCGAGGCGAATAGTACTGCTCGTAAAACTCGATGGGAGGAATGCCATCAATATGCCTCCTCGATAGGAGGGACGCCTCCCAGACGGACAGATATTCTTGGCCCACTGAAATATTTCAGGGTGCCAAAGAATATTACACGGATATTGAAGGACTATCTCTTAGACCGGAAGCTCGTCTATGACACATTGGGAGGCCGGCAAAGAATGGATGTGACATCAGGGGTGGCCGAGGTCGGCAGATGCCTCGTATTATTCCCATTCAAGTGGGAAAAACGATCATTGAATCGACGGAATCAATAAAATACTTTGGCTTGGTGATTGACTCGAAGACGAGCTTCCTCGAGCAGGTTTGAGCGTCAGCGGGTAAGGCTTATGCTGGAGTATCGGCTCTTAGCCGCCTTAAGGCCAACACGGAGGGACCAACCTCGAGTAGAACACGTATGCTGATAAACGTAATGGAGCCCCGCAATGGGCTCTAAAGTCTGGGCTGATGTTCTTAGTAAATAATCGCATGTCTTGCACAGGTACAGATGCAAGGAGCTTTGAAAGATGGACACGACTCTGTTCGTACCTCTCGGAGAAAATAGGCGAGCTCTCCCCAGAAAACGTAACGGAAAAGATGATGAGATCAAAAGACAATTGGAACTGCGTGTCGAATGACTTACGGACAGTTCTATTTATAAAGAACGGCATCATGGATCGCTTGCATCATGGTGCAGAGGATAGGAGGATCTCTTTAACAGCAATCCTTTTCCTTCTCATCCATCCGTGCAGAAAGAGGGATTATCCGTCACGAGAAGGCCTAGTCCGAAGTAACGTGTCAAACAGTTCCAGGTTATCGGTGCGACAGCGGAGGTGTTTAGTCGGTAGTTTGGTTGCGGCTGGGACTCCGACACTCATGACGTAAATATTCTTCGTGTCCAAAGCATAAAAAAATATTGTGATTCAATCTTCAGAGGGTGGACATGTAAAACAGATTTGAATTGAATTAGTAAACGTTTCCGAAATTGTTTCAAAAGAAAAGAATTGAATTATATATATTATATTTCATTAGTTGGTCTGATGTGATTTTTTTTTTCATTTTAGTTCAAAATATTAAAAATACATAAAATTAAATTAAAATTATTTATTTTTTATTTTGAAACAGATCAAAACGTTTTTGAATGCGTATTGAATGTAATAATTATAAAAAATAATAAAAAAAAAATAATAAAAAAAAAATAATTGAATGCGTAGATAAAAAAGATATTAAAATGAATTGATTACAATTGTGGTTGACTGCATTAACCCAATACCATTACGAAATTATTGCAACAACTAATAATAATTGCGCCGCGGGTGATTTACTTAAATATATAACAATATTATAAATAAGAGACACATTAATCAATTGATACTAATACGATAGCGAAGCAAATGTCTGTAGCCGTATCCCTTTCAAATATTTGTAATTACGTATTTGAATATGCATACGATAAGTTTGTTAGATCCGATTATGCCATTCATTTGCCTAATTGAATTCCAATCCTGATACATTCGTGTAAAACCAATATTAATTTAATCAAAGGACAATTATATGCAATTACCTGCCGAGATCTATTTAAAATGTATTTGTAGCGAGTTCGCAACTCTTTTTGGCAAGTTAAATAAACGATGGCTTATCCTTGCAATGTTTAAATTTGTTTTACCCTCATTTTCGTTGAAAATAAGAGGATGATTTACCTTCAAAGTGAGAACGTTGCAATTACTTATTTATACTTAGTACGAGTTCACTTTTATTATTTGTTTCATCGGGCGGTCCACCGATTTTATAAAATCCTTTCGTAAAGACGAAAGACATCAGAAAAGAAAAACAATAAATAAAATGATTTTTTTTTTTGTTTCACTTTTGATAGGTGATTGCTTTTAACGTCCTGCGTGAGGAGCAACGATTTCCTCGAAACTAGGCCAGGCTAACACGAATCCTCACACACTGAGAACCAATCATGGGGCAGTGTATCACATTATTATAAGTTCTGTGTCCTTTCAAACGCAGGATGGACTATGGAGATATTCTGTTTCATAGCTAAGAGGAAGGACGAACGATGATAAGAACTACTATGAAAGTCAACACCTGACCCTTCCTGCCACAAAATCATCAAAGATGATCGAATAGTTTTTTTTGAGGAGATTATCCGAGCGTAGTGTAGGCACATATCCTTTGATGCCAATGTTTCTCCCACTTACTTTCCGGAAAAAACTCGAATTTTCTCCCACCATGACAAAAACACGACACGATCAACCTTTTTTCTGGAGACAAAAGATGAACCACGTCTTGTAGCAAGGATCTCCCGCCGGTCTCCCGACCAAATAAAGGAGCCATAAGACTGTACTCCTATGTACCTGTATCCTGTACTCCTAACGGTCGAGTACCAAGTAGCTTTATAGATTGCGGTTATGTACCATGCCTAATCTGAGCGGATGGTGCTAATAACCGCGAGAGTTGTCCCCATAATGCTTCTTGCTGAAGAGCAATCGAGAGTCTACTTGTGTAGGCGTAGCTAAAAAGATGTTAGACAAGAGAAAAGAAGAAGATGGATTCCTTTTCATTTGGTGCATTGACTTTAAAGATTTTGGTCGGTAATTGTTTCGTAAAAATATTCTAATTCTATTCTTTCAATATTCTAGTATTTTTTTGTTTTGCCCTAGAAGTTCTTTTGTCGTTGTTTTGGTCAGATAAGGCCACAAAAATCGGGCTATCGTGTAGACATTCCCGTAACTCTAGAAAGTTTTCGAATGGTCTCTATTTATGATAAGCGTTCGAACTCTATTTTTAATACTGTCCAACTTTTGTTTTCTACAAGATTATCTTCTTTTTCGTTTGGTGGTAGGAGTAAGCAAATATCACTGAAACTACGTGCCAGTATGCTCCTCATGTACTTCATTTCTTTGTTAACATCCTTTCGATTTCATAATCGATTCACAGGTCATGAATCTTCATGTCGCTTGACAGTGTTTCTGTTTAAACGTTCGTAATACAATTAACTCAGTTTGCGAAAGACTTGTGAAACCTTCTGACTCTCTTCATTTCAATGATCTTTTGATAATCTGACTGTCAAGGTGGATTAAATACTCTTCGGTCGAGTGCAGTTTCCCGAATGTATCTTTTAGAACTCGAATGAAGTTAACCAGATCTACTCGTTTTTTTTTTTAAATAGAAGTCAGTGTACTGCCTTCTTTCGACGAAACGAGGATATTGATTGTTAAATAGTTGGCAAGGTGCTCACCTCTATTGTAAAATTTGATGCTTATCCAAGTTGCGCCAAAGAATGGGCCACTACCCACGTATATACATCGCGAAATTCGATTGGCATTACCCTCAAGGGAGAATCAACTTTTGTCTCCAAAACGTTTCAGATGCATTCCATCCAGTCGTTTTCATCAGCTAGATTAATGTACAAGCAAGTTGACTATTGCCACCCTATTGTGATGAAAAATCACAAAGAGATCCTTGTTAAGAAGTCCAAAGTCCATGCTTCTTCATTGTGGCAGTCACATAGAAGAAGTCATCTATTTGAAATAATTCTTATACGTACGTGATACTATCGCATTCATATCACCAGGACCATGTCAGGACCGAATTCCTGCTACAAGAAGAAGAACCCTCTTTGTATTTCGTACATCATGTTTTATAACTTCAGGACTTTGAAAGGCTCCTGGGATGTCTTCTTCATTATACTTTCACAAAGCCGTAAAACCTTCTTCATGAGAAGGGCCCTTCACTCCTTCGTTTGGGTTGCCTTAATTTTGGCGACTGCATTCTACAAATATGCTTGCTTACTGTTCGCTATTCAGCACAAGATGACCTACTATTGTTCTTAGGTGACTGGACCTTTCAGG
This sequence comes from Stratiomys singularior, assembly GCA_954870665.1. Lineage (NCBI taxonomy): Eukaryota > Metazoa > Arthropoda > Insecta > Diptera > Stratiomyidae > Stratiomys > Stratiomys singularior. The sequence continues at coordinate 9,826,705 of OX940877.1, forward strand.
CTAGCTGCCAAGGTACTCCGCGGAATCCTTGCTCATCAAGTCTGCATAAGTTCATCCGATATAACCTTGTACTGCTCCTGGCTGTATTCCCTTAACTTTATTTCGTTGACGGTGATGACGGCTGATTTACAGGTAAAAATGATAGACAGTTATCTCGTCCTTCATTTTAACCTGTGTTGAGCACTGTCATTCGAACTCGTCCACTTATCTCCGGTTTTATCTTTCGCCTCATATGGTATCAGTACCATTGCTAGGATTTGAATTTCTAATTTTGTTTGGATCCCTCAAATCTCTTTGCTCCTTTTCTTTGAGCGTTCTGGCTGATTTTTATGGTACAGGACAATAACGTAGCTGTCGTTTGACTCGTTTCCGGCAGTAGATGGTCGAATGCAAACTCCCTCCTTCAGTATAAATTCCAGGTCCCATACCTGTGACAAACTGGTGCTTTGGAGAAACCGATTATTTTCCCTCCTCCTCCATCCATATTCCAGACACTAAAGGTCCTTTTGGTTGTGAATATCATACTCTATTGTTATTTTCGCTTCTCAGCCTTTGCTCTTCGGCTGATTTGAGCTCTGACAGCGCGGGAAACTAGGCCTGCAGTATACTTTGTGGGTTCATAAGCTATCAAAGGCTTCCTTGACGAGTAACTTAGAACGGTTTTGGTGGATTAAATAAAGTAAATCTGTTTAAACCAATCGCAATCATTCAGCTAAAATTATCGACAAAGCCTACAACCGTCACTTGTTCTACATAAATCTATCAAAAGGTAATTGTCGATATTATCTTCAACATTTGATCTCTATATTGTAGCGCCCATTAAATTGTAATATATTTATCTCACACATCACTCATGTGCAAATGTGAATCTTCACATTGAAATCTCCGTTGTTTATGTCATGCTAATTTAATAATCTTTACGAACTGTCTACGTAAATCACAAACTAAAATAAATATTTGTTTTCATCTCATGTTTCATAATTGGATATTCGTCACATGTACATGATATGCGTTGATAGTTATACGAGCGTGTATTTTATCCTGCCAGGATACAAATTCATGTATCGCTAATGGCAACGATGCCGACGAGTTGGTGTGTGAGCTACACAATATTCGATGAAATAAAGATACTCTGATTGTGTTGATGGGTTAGGTAAAACATTCACCGCACGTCTTAATCTTAGATGATGGAACTCATTATCTCAGCTCCAAAGTGAAATTCCCAAAATATTGTTTCCTTGTTAATCCTCTTGTCGACTTGTGTCGAAGATGACGATGAAGGTGTTGTCGACGATGGAGAAAAGAAATCTTGATGAAGGGGCAGTTGGGGTTGTCGTTCTAGGAATGAAATCCTTTTCACTGGAGCAAGATACTTTTTCCAAGAATTGTTCGAACGGACTGTCTTATAGTCTCTTGGGTAGTTGCAACAACATTATTATTTCGAAAAACAATTTCCGGTAAACATTCACTCGATTTTTATCACATATGTTTGGAGTAAATGGTTAAAATACTTAAAATAAAGCAAAAAAGTGTTTTGTTATCATTCAATTAATTTAAATATAATTAAAGATAAGCATTATGATAACGCAGTTGGATCTTCAGCCTTTGAAGCTAAACTTAGTTACAGCCAAGGCCAACCATGAATTGACAACACAGTCGAAACCACGCAAATCCTGACAGAATTATGTCGTCCTTTTAGAATAAAGTGAAGTTAATTAAGCCAAAGGAAAGCGAAGCTGCTAAAGAGATCGCGTAAGGGGAAGAGAACGATAAAACCTTTATTTAAATTTAGCGGCCTTGTAGGCATATGTTCCAGTAATCAGCGTATCCGGTTACGTAAACTTGAAAAGTGGATTTCCAGGATTAGTTAAGTAAATTCGCAGATGATCCAGATTCAAAAAAGCAATTTCTGCTATAAAATGAAACTTTAGACTGATGAGTTCGTTTCACTTCAACGTATTGCATTCAGTGGAGCATCCAGAATTGGGTAAGGACTCCTTGTTTGAACTAAGCACAATACTATGGCATATTTTGTGTTATTTCCCACTAGTTTATTGTACGTGTTGTTAATGCGACACCTTCAGTATTTTGTTTTCCTAGAAAATCATAGTTTAACTTCTACCAACCACCTGTGACAATCTCTGCACATGCACGTGAAGGGTTGCTATAATTTTAATACTCTTCACCTCGGAAAGTTAACTAAATCCATTTCCCTGATTACCGCCATAGCGTTTCCACAGTGATGACCTGTCAGAGGTAATTACACTACGTGCCAACATAATAGGCTACGTCAGAGTTACTGCTATCAACGCTTGATCCCTGGGCTAAATCAATTTAGTGTAAAAGCAAAATGTTTCGGTTACCCGTTGGATTTCTATGCGAAACGAAGAGTCAATCCAAGCTTCTGGTTGTGCATGCATGACAAAGGACTCACTTCGCTACTGAACTAGGGTAGCGCAACTCAGTTTGTCCAGTTTGGCTAATGCACTAGACGAGAATACGCCGTATGACTTCATTAGTCCTAAATTCGAGTGCTTCCCGAATATTTGAAAACACTGTGGTTTTTACTTTGTGAAAAGCTTTAGTAAATATTCTAGGGATAGGCAGCATAATTATGCAACTGGATGAAGTCGCTTCGCTTTGGGATACACTTGGAGCTCATTAGGACTCACTAATATATATTTCAGTTGAAAATTAATTACAAGCGTATCAAAGTCGTCTCTGCTATGCGAGAAGAGGGACTGCTTATATTGTCGATACACGAGTGGATGTTGCTTCAATGTGTACATAACTTAGCGGTCGGAAGAGAACAATACAAGGAGGACAAGAAGTAGGCATTGTGCGAGCAATGTAAATTAATTAAGGATCAAGTTGTTGTCTATCCAAACAAGTATATCACAAAGCCCCGCTGTTGATTGTAACCATTCGCGTGATTGCTTAATGGTTTAATTGCGGTTATATTAAGGAGCAAGTGAACTTTCAAAAAAAATTTATTATGGATTCCTCCAAGCCCGAGTGGTAAAGATTGGGAGATAAATGAAAAGTCCCGACCCAAAAATATGAAGACTTCTTAGGTATGAGCTCTGTTCTACCTCAAAACAGCTGTCCTTGAAGTGGCATTACTGAGCCTAGATGCACACAGTCTGTCAGGATACCAACGGAGAAGATCACTCCTTACGTTGGGCCAACCTACGCCAATTAACTAGACAAAGAGTGGCAAAGAGAGGTCGAGGTAGGAGGAATGAAAGGAATGAAAAAAGGTTTGTTCAGCAACCCATTATAAGGTTTTATGTACAAATAATCTATTATAAACAAAATCCTCATAGAAAATTCATAAAGGACAAAAAAAGAATTGGTAATGCTGTTATAAAATTAACACCCCTTAAGGGCAAAAAGGAATTAAATAGAAAGAAAGCCGTACCCAAAACCAATGGAGTTTGGCTCATATGAATATTTGAAAATTTATCATCTTATTCAATACTCCTTTGTTATCCTTTTATTTTCACTAAACTTAATTAATATTTAAGAAAAGAGACGGCAATACGAAAATAAATACATGTTTAATGACTTTGTCGCTATTTTTCGCTAGTATGACTCTAGTCAGATCAACGTGATGTCCTGATTGTCACATGCAAAGCAACACGAAAGCTATCTAAGCTCATTTAGATATTTCATCAAACCTCTGAATAACTCAGAGTTAATCGGAAAATAGGAAACAGTTATAACTCGTCGTACCGTGCGAATTTCCATTGTTTCCAACTATGGAAAACAAAATTTTCTACACATTTATATACTTACTACACTACTATACTACAAAAAAATACTCTTCATACTTTTCTTGACTTATTTTATTTGCTTTTGCCCACATCCTTTTTGTTCAACGAAGAAAACAGCTTCGCCAGTCTGAAAAACTAATTGCCATTCGCGGAATTCCCTATATACCTTCCATCGTCAACTGGCCGAATTCAGTGGAATTCCTTATTCCACATTTAAAGCAAAACCGCTGTTAACATAATCCGTCGCTGACTAAATACAGGGTGGGCCATTTAAGTGGAAGCATCGGGCAAACCAATAACTTTTGACAGAATTGTCAGATCGACTAATGACATACCGCGTTGGAAGCGTCATTCCAAGATAATTTTATCATAGACCAGTACACACCAAAAGAACGCGCTGAAATTGTTCAGCTTTACATTCAAAATAACTTTTCAATTGTGAAAACCAAACGTGCCTTTCGTTCGAAAAATAAAGTTAAAAGTGCTCCCGGTGATAACACTATAACACGTTTATAAGCAAAATTTGTGAATTGTGGTAATGTTAGTAATGCCAGTCATGCATTCAGACAACGAACAAGACGTTCCGATGGAAATATTGAAGCCGTACGAGCCAGTGTTGAGGAGGAGCCGACAACATTGTCTCGTCGTCGTTCTCAGGAGTTGGGCCTCGCTGGGACCACTCTCCGACGCATAATTCGTGTCGATTTGAAGATGTTTCCGTACAAAATTCAAATGACACATAAACTGAACCCAGGTGATTATCAGCGTTGCGTCGATTATGCCAAATGGATCATCGAAATGGCCGAGAACGAGGCCAACTTTTGGCCAAAAATCATCATGACAGACGAGGTACATTTCACGTTAAATGGAAGCGTTAATAGGTAAAATGTTCGGTTCTATGCCACTGAAAACACTCAATTAATTGAAGAACAACCTCTATACGACGTAAAACTTACAGTTTGGTGTGGTGTTTGTGCGGATATGATCATTGGTCCCTATTTTTTCCAAGACGGTGATGGAGCAACGAAAATTGTTAATGGCGAACGTTATCGAGCCATGATAAATGATTTTGTGATGCCTATTGTTCGTGAAAATGGTTTGAATGGCTTCTAGTTTCAACAAGATGGTGCAACATTCCATACAGGTCGACTTACAATCGATTTGTTACGACAATTGTTCCCCGGACGAGTTATATCGAAAGACGGTGATTTTGACTGGCGCCCGAGATCACCCGATTTGACGCCACCAGACTTTTTTGTGGGGCTATTTGAAATCCAAGGTATACGCTGATAAGCCAAATACCATAACTAAACTCAAAGACAACATACGACGTGAAATCGCCGCCATATCGACCGATACATTGGCCAAAACGATGGAAAACGCCGAAAAAAAGGGCACATTTTCTACTCAAGGCCAAAGGTGGCCATTTACGCGATATTATTTTCAACAAATAGCTGTAACATATCTCCTTGAACCAAAATAAATTATAATCGCAATAAAAATAAATAACATATATATTCATACATTTTTTCAGAAACAAATGCTTCCATTTTAAATGGCCCACCCTGTATCTCTACTACTCGCAGAGATTAACATTACACTTCCCGGTCAAAACCAGTCTCCTGTCAGCGGATTTATTATGACATTATCAATCAATCAGAGGAAGTTGAACCTTCTGAAACGTCAAAAGCAAAACATTCATACTGGCTTTGAACATCAATCGTGATTATTCGATTAAAAATAGCCCAAAATCCAGATTAATCGGTAACAAACAAGAAGCATCGCAGTGAACCACTTCAATTAATAACATCCACACGTATGTACGTCTGCGAACACGAAGTTTCATGGATTTTACAAGGATTTTTGTTGGTAGAATTCAATACGTTTGATCTATATAAACTCCAAATGAATTGACAAGTGTAACAGCCATTTAAGTTGAAAATTTGAACAAGTATTGTCGACAAAAAGGTGAAAAGCGAATGACAGGTGACAAAAATAGGTGATAATGGAATAACTGAGCAAGAAATTATACAAACATCCGTACAATGCTGCGTAAAAACACATTGAAGCAGTATAAATTGCAGTAGAGGACATCAACAGAAAATGCATAAGTTGATCCCGTTAATCAACGAAAAAGCGAGGAATTGAACAATTCGCCAAAATGTCATAGTACGAAATACATTTTCATGTCATACATCAATTTTACTTCCCACTATGCAATATTCTTTGTTTGAAATTCATTAAGGCGCAATCATAAAGTGAAATATATTTTGTTTATTTATGCTATAAAATCGTATGGAGACCGCAGGTAAGCCAATGGTAAATACTTATCGTTTTTCTGGGCATACACTTGACGCATTCATGTACTTGTTTCAGGTAATGGCCAACTATGGACCAACTTACGGAGGAAATCTATCCAAAGGGTGGATGTCAATAGCTTGGAAATACTCCATCCGATTGTAAAAAGGAGATTATTTTTTTAACAGTTTTTTAGTTTGAACCGTGTTTTCGCAAAAGATGACTCCACAAATCTCAAACAAATATCCCCTGAATCCATAAATCAATAATCTTACTGACTTGGCAAGGAAGATCCATGTGGCTGGAAACAAGGATCCACTTGCTTGGTAGCTGACGAAGAGATTAAAATACTCAGTTCGAGAGGGGAGTGGGTGCGATGAAGATGAGCAAGTCTCACAGGTTTATCAAAGTTTACGATGAAAAGAACAGCCTTTTTGTCTCCATGGGCACTCTGTCATTAAAGAATAGCCGATTTACATTTTTTTCAGAGGTAATGCACCTCATTACAGATCATAAGGCCGATAATAAAGGCTGTGAAGAACATCCTTAGTTCTACGAAACAAACTTAAGGCGCACAAAGGAGAAGCCATGGTAGCATTTTACACGTGCAGAATTAATTACATTATCTGCATTACGTTATCTATAACAATATAACTATTATTTGTGAGAGATAGTGCCAAGGATCGGTACGTGCCTACTTGGCAAGGACAAACGTCGAAAGAAACATGTGGTAAAATGTATGCAAATCTTTACGCAAAAGCTAAAGAATTTGAAATTGAAATAAAAAATAATCCTGAAATTTAAGAAAATGTAATGATATTTAACATTTAAAATTATTGCCCGTTCATAGCCGAAAATGTCTCTGTTACACTCCGCGATTAATGGTCAATTGCGTCAATTCAAATTGAACTAACGCTCAATTTCGACCCTTAACTGACAGTTACAACCCGCATTTGAAATTGTCACCATTATTACTAATACAGTCTTATTTCGTTCATGAGACTTCAAATACTAACTAAAATTGCTTCCATTTTTGCTGGTTTGTTCGCAAAAGCCAAGGATTTTAATTGTGACTTGACGCCAATAAAAAAGTATCTGAAGGCGTCAAATTGGAGTGATCATGAAGGCTTTTTGGCTGAACTGTTTTGCGAAATTATGTCCTCGAATTGAGTTTCAAATAAAGCGATTACGTCGTCAAATGTGTAACATATAGTGCCTCTGTGTTCGATTCAAAGGTTTTTGTTATACAAGGTCTGTCTCAAAAGTTTCCGCACTGGTCAAGAATAAAGAAAACTGGTGGTGGCGTCTTTTAGATCTTTTCGGGAAACGTTGTGTCACAATTTCATGACATTTGAATGAATAGAACCCAAGTTATTGCGCTCTAAGTGACAGTTTTTTTGTATAACCGGTCGAAAAATAAATTTTGAACATAGAGCGAATATTGAATGAAAAAAAATTTGATATGGCAAACCTTATTTAATACAAATGTCATACGATTGTCACTTTTGATTTATGTCATACACAATTTATCTCTATTGAAAAATCTCATTCATTTAAAAAACATCCTCACAAATTTTCAAAATGATTAATCCTGAACAAATAATTATTTTCTGACAATTTATTTCTGCAAATCCTGCACATATGGCCTCAAAATGTTGATTTATTATCATTTCTATCCTCTACAAAGATCAGTTTATGATTGAGAACTGTGAAACTTGTCAAAAGAAGTTGACCAGAGTAACAGAATAAGACAATGCCATGAATAATATTTTTGCTAACCTAGTCACTGGTTAGAACTTTTGATGGTGCGATGATATGATGCCTTTTAACGGATGGAACGTTTAAAGGCCAATAGCTACATTGCTACTGCAACACTTCCGAGCAATAAGCACTGTAGCAATGTATTTTGATTCTGCGAGAATGTGAAGAAGTGCTATGTAAACATCACAATAGTTTCCAGAGTCCTTTCCGATATTAGAGATTATTTAAATAAGAGAGGTAAAAGAAACTATTTCCAAGCTGGTGAAAATATATCCTCCCACATTAGTTGTCAATATCAAAATGATTTACTTTCCTTGTGTTGGCAGATTGCATGAAAAGTTGGCTTAAAATAATCTCGAAATGACTTTGCAAGGGTCCTGAAAATTTTAAAAAATACTAACCACCTGCTATATTATTTTAAATACCGATATAAAACCAAATCCCCTTCACCCAGTTGCGCTTGATCTCCTTGTTACCCTTTTAATTTTTTTTAAGCAAACTTTCAAAACAAAAACAAAAGCTGAAAAAGAAAGCACACACAATAATTTCTCGCTCCAATACTCTTTCGATTACATCCAAATTCAATTCATCAAAGACAAAATCTGATTCCCATCCAGTTTCATGAAAAAGAATAAAAATAAACTCAACAGCCACTTCGTCAATTTCACAGCAAGTAAAGTAACATCTGAAGGTGTATCATGTTGAAACTCTTGCACCGCCCCCCCCCTCCCCCCTTGTCTATGTTTTTCAATTTTTCATTAAATTTACGTAAATATTTACCATCCGCATCAATGTTGTTACAATTTCCTTGGAAAATATTTTGCGTAAAGTAATTGTTATTCAATATTCCTTTGCCATTGAACAGTGTTGAAAAAAATCGAGTAAATATTTTTTTTCTGGGCCTTGTACCTTGAGTGGTATGAACGCTCCGTTTCTGCACGGCAAAACCCAAAGAGTGCGGAATAAAACAGGACACAGGGAGGCGGGAGTAAAAAAAGTGATTAAGGGTAAGTATCGATAATAGTGTTGGAGTTAAATTTGTTCGTTAAATAGGGGTTGGTTTTAGTTCTGTTGTTTTAGGACATGATTTTTTTCAGGTTATTTATTTAAATGGAAAACTGAACTTTGGCATTGCCAATTAGCACAAACTTTTTTTGTTTTTCTAAGATTTCTCCGAAATTATTCCACAGGAATATCAATTGCACCGTGAATAAATAGCGAAAATGTCTGCTGAAAGTTTTCTGTCGAACGTAAAAGAAAATTTTGATAAACTTTCAAAGACATCCACCCAATTTCCCTGCATGGAGGAGCCTTTTGCTGATCTTCCTTCCTACCGAGCGAACCCCACCGATACTCACCACGCAGCGAATCAGGCGCGAACAATATCCTTGCGCCTACCCGACGAAAAATTTCCGTATTTCCGTGTAAAAGATAAAAGGAGAAATCCATTGGTGACGACAGTACGGTGGCATCGAGGATAATTTGTGAATGCCGGTGGTAGATACAAAATATGCACGGAAGATAGGATACAATTCATATACCTGTAAATTATGCGGCAGGAGGAGAAAAATCACAGGAGAATGATTGATCGGTTTAATGGAAATTGAATGAATTATTTTCGGTAATTTGACGATATCCATGATTTGGTGGTGTGGCGGAAAAGACGAGGTGGAAATTAAATGAATATTTACCGTGTGGAAATGAATTTTCATCGTTGTCGTTGCTGCAGTGGGATTTGTTGAAATTAATAGCTTTCGACAGAGCATTTGTTGGTATTTTCAATTTAATTAGATTTTCAAAAATTTCGGTACGCGGGGTTGGGAAGAATTGAAAAATGAAATAATCTGTAATACAAATTGAAACAAAATTTACATAGGAAATAAGGTTACGAATTAAATTTTGTTATATTTGTTTAATTAGTTTGTGGCCTTGGTGTGCGGTCGTACCTAAAATATTAAATTAAAATTATAAATAATTAAAATGTTGAAAGCATATCCTGGGGAAAATTGTGGTCGAAATATTTGTTACATTTTCACAAATATTTCGCTTGGACTTTCGTTAAGGTGCTGCGGGCAAAGTATTATGAAATTATTCATCACCAGCTTACAAAACTATTTAATTGTGATATAAATATCAAAACAAAACCCGAAAATTTCGTTTGTTTCGCACAAACGTCGCTACTCGATTTGAGTTCCATTCGTCCAAACTATTTTGCCGACCTCAATCACATTTACAAGGCCACAAAACTTTGGGCGTAACAACTTCATTATTCTCCGGAGTGTTATATAACTGTTCTCAGAATCCTAAACCTTTTTTCCTTTCCTCCTAAGTGTTCATTCTTACTGAAATTACATTCGTCTCAAAGGTGAAATAATCATGAAAATCAAACTTTGTTACTAATTAAGGCGTACATGTACATTCGTAAGGATCTCTCCTTGATTCATGCCAATGCCCTTCTTTGAGCCGGCAGCAAAGAAGGTCCAATGTTGATTCTCATTTGCTCCACTCCTTACAGCACACTCGATGCATGCAACTACAACGTGTAAGTTTAGCCGCAAAGGTTCCAGATAGGTTTTCTTTAATTTACCTAATACTAGTTGGCAATTACCTGGCGGTATGCACTCATATGGCTTGTACATTTGACTTGAACTCGTCTTCTTGACTTCACTTTCCAAAGAATGTTTCAATGGGGAAAGTTGTGACGCGGAGAAATGGAGGGAACCCACTTGAGTGCCAACTAACTTGCAATAACTATTTCATGTACCGAAACTTATGAATGTAAGAATGTTGAAATTCTTGAAATGTAATCCTTTCTTTAACCGAAGCTAAGCTAGACAGTCGAACTTTTAAGGAACTACGTGAGATTGGCAAGTTAGAGATTGTAGAATTGAAGATATCGTATCCTTCGACTAAATGCTTGATACTTAACCAAATAATCTGTGGCAGGTTAATTGAAGTTTCGACCCTAAACGTGTTTGATGTATTTAAAAAATGGTAAACACAAGCAGGATCATAAACGCAAGTTACAATATTGGAAGTATGTGATGAACTCGGTCCGATGTTTTTGTGGTCGATTTTCATTTCGGATCAAACAGATTAATGAAAGCGTAGTCTATCATTGGTTACTACCATTTCCAACCATTCAAGCAATTTTCGAATTCCTTCCCGAAAAAGTTTGGAATTCAAAAGGAATTTACTAATAATTTTATTTTTACTAACCAAATACATTTACTTTCTTTGGAAATTCATTCTTTCCATTAGCTTTAAAATAAATCAAGCGATTTCAACTGCCTTCTTATGAAAGACAATAAAAACTAGTCAGTTTGATCGGTTATTGAATATTTGTGAGCGACAGATACACCAAGACCAGTATCCATTCTGGATCCGGCGAGTCTGATTGGTAACCAGAGATTGAAAGTTTAAATTTGAAATTTGAAATTCAAACATCGCCCCCTTATTCACTTCACCATAAGCTGTTCCTAAGGACTATTCTTGGCTGAAACGTGGTGGTTGTGGTTTCGAAGGCTAGAGAGTGGCGATGAGCACACACCAGTTGTGTTCGGGTATCCAGGTAACTTATATAAATTGGGACCTAGGACTGGGACTTGTCTCAGATTCTAGGGGTGGTGGTTGACACATTGTTTCAACCCCGTCTGTGGAGACCGTGGAATTAAGCCGTATACGGCAGGTGTCCACGTTAAACACTTCGACTTCATGTTCCTAAGGACGGAAAGTTAAATTTTCCCTACTGTATATCCTGAGGATCAGATATAATATCAACTTTTCACAATATAATCAGAATTCCAGTAAGTTAGGCTAAGGACACCAGACGCATTTCTCGATGGCTTCTGCGCTGATATTTACCATTCAATTAGATTTGCTGAGGTGGGTCACCAATCGATTTCCATCGATCTGTGCCATACACCCCTTATATATCACCTTAGCTAGCGAAACTCATGTGTCACATGTCCACTCTGCTCCGAACTGATTGCTGTTAACATGATCTGCCAACCTATCTGCTTCAATAGATTGGCAGATTGGCTATGATCTATCTAACATAGGCTAAATTCAAGTCAATAGGACGTAAAACTTTGTAATTAAAGAAGCAACAAAGCATCCCACTGTTGATCACATTTGTTATGATCCTCTTTCCCAGGAAACCAGTTTCCAAACCATGCCGATTTTATTGCTACTCCTCGCAAAAGATTCACTTACCCGTTGTCGTTGTCTGAGTATGTCTCTCAAAGTTATCGGAAGATTGAATCTATAAGCGCGATATAAACTCTGGTTAGCCCTTCTGGACTTTTGCTCGATTGTTTTCTGAAAAAAAAAAAACAGCCATCTTCTGGCTCTAGCACAATTCGTATCAACTGTCAAACTGTCCCTTGGTTCAGGGGAATTGCAAAATTTTTCTGGGTGTCTAAAGAAAAGTGTTTGTTCAACGCTAGTACCAACATTTGTGAAATCTGGAAGCTCTTCCGTAGCGGGTCGAGTTTTTGAATTTAAAGTCGGATTAGTTTATTTATATACCACTGATGTTTGCTGTTTTAATTAGAAACCACATAATACAATCTAAGCGCCTCTTTTCCACCGATTTTATTACATACCGTATTCCCTGGTCTGGTGTGAAATTACCGATGCTTCAAGCTTCCAATCGATACTCCTGTCAGACACTAGCATTTAAGATACGAAAGAATAGTTCAATGTCCTTGGTATCTTTCCCATGGCATGTGCTTTTGTTATTGCTGAGATCGAATTGCATCCAGTTTAATTTGCTGATAGGACTCATTCTTCAATTCTTTTTTTGTTTTTTTGTTTGATCCCAAACTTCACGCTTAAGATCGTGCTTTTCTCCCTGCAAGAATGAAGACTATGTTATTCATCATTGAAGATAACCAACCGCACACTAATTCCTCCATGCCTTTTTCGTTTTTCAAATCAAAGTCCTGCTTTCCAGTGGCCTGAATCGTATTGCAGTATAACAGTCACAAACTCTTGAATCTATTCGTCGCATCTTTTGCAGGGATATGCTACCCTCATCTGTTTCAACATCTTTCAGTTGAAAACCGCATTGATTATGCGATGCTGATGCATAAACCAGTAAGAACAATAGCGCACGGCTTAAGCAGCCTTACTACTTGACAGTCAAGCTTTTACTGGGGTACCAAATCGTTGTTTTAATTCCTAGTAATTCTAGCTGCATCTATTGTTTCAGGTCATAATCAAATTGAAAAATTCCTCACTTGTTAAAAGACACCCAGCCATAAGCCTATGAAATACTCGTGAAGGTCTGAACTTTTGATCGAAAAGGTTCTTACTTTTTGTCAAAACTAATGGTTGTATTTGACATCGACTCTAAAAAACTTGTCTTTTAAGACTTTAGACTTTTTTTTTCTCTTTCTTCATTTTTGGAAACGCTCGCTTGTTGACGGTCGTCAAGAAAATTACACACTGCAGGAGTGTCTCTGTCCTTAACTCTTTGCGAAGAAGGGAACCTTAACATACTAAGATGAAAAAATTCTATTTGGACAAATGATTCTTTATTTTTTGCAAAATATTGCTCTTGACAGCTGTCAAAAACCGTTTATATGGTCATATTTCAACTATTTTCAATGATATATTTGTAAAAAAAATTATTTTACTAATTATCAGTTTTCAAGGATATTTCGTTGCAAAACAAGGCATCCATTTCCGACGGAGAGCTCATATTTCGCTTAATTCGGTAATATCAATTTGTTTCACAACGCTCTGTTCATATTCATATGTTTCCTAGTACACCTTTTATGTTATTATTTTGTGGGATTTCCAACTAACAACTGGTAACCTACAAATACATGGCAAAATACTTTCCCTCTTTCATAAAACAATCGTCCCAAATGGAGTTTTCAGACAAAAATTCGTCTCTTAAATTCATGAGAGTTGAACCACCAGTGGTGCAACACTTCACTCGCTTCAATACCGAGCAGATGTGTTTCCTGTGGCTTACGCCTAAGAGCGACTCATCAGCATCGCAACCATGCTCTACAAATTCTTCAGTTTGATGATCCTATTGACAGGATCAACGTAAGGACTTGAGCTGAAATGAAAATAAGATGAGGGTTGCAAGGCTGGTGCTGGCCACTGGTAAGGAGCACAATGACAAACATCAAATGCCAAAACTAAGATCTTGGTGTTTCACTGTAGCAGCCATCTTGGATCGAAACGTGTCCTCGGAAATAAATAAACTAGGCCCGGTGGGACCGAAAAACAATATACAAATAAAGAAGTATTTATGTTCAAGTTCAATAATTTATTGGGTGGTTTTATGAGTTATGTACAATTATTTACAATAAGTCTTAACCTATCACTTAACCTACGAGTTTTGCCTAATGGCTGTACCCAGAATTCAGCACTAACTAGAATTTAATTGTTCTTCGACTTAAGCTGTTATATATTAAATTTTTTCTTAATTTCTACACTTACACCCTAAGTGTGGCCTTGAATATTCCTTATTTTAGCTTAACGTAACAAAATATATATATATTCTAATTCCTTATACTCTATAATGATTTTGTTTTTTTTTTATTTTTTATTTTTAAATTCCTTATATACTACTTATTGCTAACTGTTGGCTGCTTCCATCGCTCGATTGTCTGCCGCATTGCTGATCGTGGTGGTCTCATGCTCCACCATTCGTTTCGCCGCTCGCTCGATCAATCTCTTGGCGTAGAGGTTGATTGGTTCCAAGGCTGCATCCCGGTACAGTTGTCGGTTGGGGTAGGGCCGTCCGTCCTCCCGTTTATAAAACCCAGTGCAAGCTCGAAGGATTCTGCGTTCCAGTAACCCTATCTTGCTCCATTTGTATGTCGCTGTAGCCTGCCAGATCAGCACCGCATATAATAGTATGGGCCTGATCAGTGATTTGTACGCGAGTAGCTTCACCCGCTTGCTAGCTGATGACTGTTTCCTGAAAAGAGGTAAAAGGAGATGGTATGCGTATCTTGTTTTCTTCAATACTGCGTCTACGTGGGCACTAAAGTTGTTGTTCCTATCAAAAATTACCCCCAAATACTTGGTTTGCTTCGAACAGTGCACCACCTGTCCGTTTAGCTTTATTCTTGTGTCACAGATACTCCTTGTGCGACGTCCAAATTTTTAATGTGGGTCCTTGAAAACAATCAGCTCGCTTTTCTTGGCGTTAACCCTCATCCCCCACTTTCCATAGTATGATGTTAACGAGTCCAGGTATCTTTGGAGTCTCAACCTTGCAAAGCGGAGATTGTACTCAGAAGACCACACCAGTAAGTCGTCAGCAAAGAGATTCACCTCGATTCCAGGTTTAAATTCATCCCTGATCCCTGGGATGTCAGACGTAAATATATTGAAGAGAGTGGGTCCAAGAATGGACCCCTGTGGGACCCCCGAATTAATGAAAAAGGGTTCAGAGCTAGCTCCACCAGACACCGCAAAGGCAGTGCGTCCCCTCATGAAGCTGCAAACAATTTTAATAATATTCACCGGAAAGTCCAGTTGGATAAGTTTGTAGATAAGTCCGTCGATCCAAACTGAATCAAAAGCTTTCTCTACGTCGATGAGACACGCTGCAACAACCTTTTTTTCCTGCCAGTTCCGTTGTATACTGGCTTGGAAAACCGCGAATGCGTCTATCGTTGAGTGACCTCTTTTGAAGCCAAATTGTCTTTCCGGCACAGTTCCTGCCGCTTCAGAAAACTGTGTGATGTTTTGGAGGATGATTCTCTCAAGCAACTTTCCCACATTAGACAAGAGAGATATTGGGCGAGTGTCGACTACGTCTACGCTATTGGATTGTTTCGGGATGGCAAATATTTTTGCGCATTTCCATTGCTGTGGGAAGTAGCAAATGTTAATGCAGTTATTTAGAAGGATTGCGAGGAGAACAAAACACGTGTGGGGAAGTTTTTTTAAGAAAAAATTTGAAATTCCATCAGGCCCAGCCGATTTTTTGGAATTTTGCTCAAGTGCAAGCATGCTGAGACTTTCAGGGCTCACAAACAGGGTGCTGCCAATAGGTGCGTCGGAGGGATTCGAATCTGAAAATCTAGTCAAGCACAGGTTCTTGTGGTCTTTGTCGAACGTTGATATTAACTGAACGTTCTCTTAACTAATGAATTGAAAGCAGAGTCCTCACTTGCTTTCTCCTCTTGAAGAACAATCGCAAAGTGGTTTGCGATGGAGTCAGCAACGGCCTTTTCATCCATGAGCATGGATCCGTTATAAGTGAGGACTCCTGGCAGGCGCTTCCTGGCACCTGGTTGAATGTTTGCTAGGGTCTGTTCGAATCTCTCATTGGCAAATTCAGATGTTCTTCTCGAAATCATTCTATTAAGGGACATTATTAAAAGGTGTACCCGCTGATACTCCCAGTTAACTATATTCAGGTTGCGATGGTATATCCTTGAAAGCAGTTTCCTGAGGGTGGTAGGTCTACGATGTAGCTTCAGGATGTCTTCCGGTAAGTCTCTATAAAGATAATTTCTGGAGGAATTTTTTATGGATATATTTGAAATGACCGTAGCAAGGGTCGAGTTCAAACAAGCAATGCCTTCTTCAATCTCGGTGGGTGATAGGTTTCTCGATCTGTTGATCGAGATTCCTTCAATCCTTCTACTCAGGTCAGCATTAACTGCTTCCCAGTCTATGCGGTTGTATGGGAAAAAGTATTTATGGTTGAACTTAACCAACTATATACATATGTTGTAGCTGTTAAACACTTTATTAATATTGTTCTTCACATGTTTTCATCCTTAAATTTCTACGCAAAAAAAAACAATCCTTCCACCCGTTATTATTCTTCTCAAAAATCCATTTCGATTAATTAAACCTTCCGAACTGCTTGATCCCTACTAACCTACATGGCTTCATTTTAAAACTATTCAATGTCACCATCATCCTTGAGCCTGCATTTTCCCAGGTATCATTTTCCTTCAATATTACGAATCTTGGAGACTCAACCTCTTGACAAGCAAAAAAAAAACGAACTCTTACGGTCGATGTTAATTTCACCAAGAATTTTCGTAGACATTTCGTTCGAAGTAAATGAGATTAAGCCAAATGACTGGAAATGGCATCTTTTACATGTTGAGTGGATGAACGTCTTTATTACACCTACGTTAAGAGACGACGTTCACTCTTAATCCTGAACCCTATTAACCGGGCCAAGTTGACGTCTCTTGTTCCTCTCGTATCGTTTTGAAGCTTGAATAAAGGATGAAAATAGTAATTTACTGAAATTTACTCTGTGACTTTCTAATAGTTGTAGCAGAAAACAGTGGAGGATGTAAAGTCCTGGCAGGAAGAAAGCAGTAGCCTGAGAGAACATAAGTTAACAGTCTTCAAATGTTGCTTATTCAGGACAATTTCTACGTCAGGTTATGTGTGTTCTTCTGCAGTTTATTCATTTTAAAGGACAACAGCACCAAAGTAATTCGACGAATATTTTCAAAGGACAGATTAACACTGTCATCCTTGACTGTACCTCATCCGTGCCTCAATTCATGTAGCTCCTGGCTAAGTAGCTTTTGCCAAATGAATTTCCGTCATTAATTTCGGGCGAGAAGGTCGATTTACTTTGAATCATAAATGAAATGGCTAAGTTACTTTCATTTTAGTGGTTCTATTGGGTGCTCTTTTTGAACAACTGCTTGGCGTACATATGGTTTGCTAGTAGAGTTCACTTTGCTATAGTGACCATTAATGGGAAGGTGGTTAGAGTCCCTTTGATACGTCGTACCTTTTAACACTTACACGACCTCGACAGCTATTATGCCTTTCAATTTCCGAATTTATATGTTTGAGAAGGATGCTTGTAAATCGGTCGTTTTGATACTAGTTGGTTGATGTTAGATACATTGGATGCATGTTTTAGTAGCCAGGATTCAGCAATTTACTCATTAATCTTACGAAGGAGTCGACTGTTGTTATGTTAATTATAAAAGAATGTTAACGTGCCAATATATTTCATACAGCTTTATTGAGTTCGGGACTCTGCTTAAGCCTATTTTATTAATTTAACAGACCAGTTTAACATTATGAACAGTGACATGCTTCAGTCTTTTTTACCACCTGCGTTTGCTTTGGTTAAAGCTCATCATCATTGATTAAATTTGTAAACTCAACTTGCTTTATTATCTAAGCCAGTTAGCCCTGCTCCGATCGGGAACGTATATTTTAAGGCACAATAGCCTTAAAATATTTTAATCATCTTCACTTCCCTTTGAAGTTGCTTGCAAATAATGCAACTGCAACAAACATACATTAGATATAGGTTCCTTGCATTACGGCAAGTTAATTCCGAAAATGAAATGTCATTGATCTTGGCTCCACGACGGTAACCACTGACCGTAATGTTTATACCAGCAGAATTTTTGAAGACATATGAACTAATGATTCGACCGCCCCATAAAGCACACCAAACAGTCACTCTCTCTGAATGTAACGGTCTTTAGACAATTGCCTATCACTTCTCATTAGTTGAAATCCAATAGCTTTTTATTGAGCTTTTCCACCAGAAATGAGCTTTATTGCTAAACACTCGCTACGCTGGACCCAGTGGTCATTTGGCTTCGATTCCTACACGAGTAGGATTTTGTAAGCCGGAAAACCAGGACCTTTCCGTAAAATTGTCCATAATGTGGATTAGCATAGATTTAATTGTTGAGCACAATGTCGAATGGGCTCAGTTGGGTCTGTTTCCAGGCTACACTCTACAGCTGCTATAATTTCTACTTTACGCACTCTATGATGTCTTGATGGATGCGTATCATGGTATGGAAATGATGCATGGTTATTCGAATTAACTGTTTCGATTGACGATTATGTCGGCAGAACAGAACTGATTTGTTTTCAAAATAAATCTGCACAATTCGCAGACATTGCTCAGACGTTAACTTATTTATGATCAAATAATTAACAAAACTAGTTATAAAACGCATGACAACGCTGTCAGATCATACGTATCATTAAAAAGTGTTACCAACCTAATGTTCTATACATTTGAAAATATCCCTTATCGATCAACGGAAACAGAGAACAGATTTATGTAGATATGATGCAGAAAATTCAAAGGCGCAAAAACGAGACAACTACAACACGTATTTAAATAAACAAAGGCAACTACAAAACATATTTAAAAATTGACAGAAATCGAACTTAGTCCAAAACGCAGCTGCCACATATTCTAGTCTGACAGATGACTTAAACAAGGACTTAGTAAGTAGTGGTCAGACGAAGAGGCAACAGCAAGGATATCCAAACACACTGGCAAAGGGCACGTGGAATATTAGATTTAAGCATAGTTCCATTTTCAAGCGATTATATCTGCTTTTCTTGAACTTTATT
The DNA here is from genome assembly GCA_954870665.1 of Stratiomys singularior. Taxonomy (NCBI): domain Eukaryota; kingdom Metazoa; phylum Arthropoda; class Insecta; order Diptera; family Stratiomyidae; genus Stratiomys; species Stratiomys singularior. Next base: position 9,845,898 of record OX940877.1, read on the forward strand.
TATTTACGAAAAAGGAAAATGAAAATTAAACAGCAACATTTTAAGTTGACTAATCCTGACGTAGTCGAAGTCTCTTTCCTTGGTAGCAAATCGACTCCACGGGCGAAGAATTCTCAGTTCGTGAAGGAAATCCATACTTAGAAGTTCATATCTAGCAAATAAAAATCACCACATACTTTGTTCACCTGCCAAATTTTTGCGGAGGAATTAACGCGATGGCCAAAAGTCTCTTCCTTGGAGTTATACGGTGAATGTGAAATCTGATTCCAGTCCGTATTGGCAATTCAATCAAAATTAAAACGTTCAACATGTTCAACGTGGTTTATCGTGTTGTAAGACGATACAATTCCTTTTTTCTCGTCCTTTCGCTTCGATTGTAGTGCGAAGACGTTCGAGTTTAGGGAGATAGACCTGGCTGTTGAGATTGAATTGTCATTTGCCGTTTGCATCTGCGGAAGCTCATCATTGGTCTTCCAATGATAAGAAACCCTATTAAAGATTTTTTTCTTACAGTTGATTCTGGTCGAAAAAACATGCCAAAAACACCTCATTACCTTCTTGCAATACACGTCTTTCGTTGTTCCTTTTGGTCTAACCGGTGAACTGCAGGCCTTTGTTCTCCAAGTGACGTTTTGCGGTCATCGCCAGTGACCAGAGCCTCTAGTTATGGATACAGTTTGCTTGCTGATTTAAATCGGTGAAAATTTTGACATCTTCCACTATAAGTTGAAGGAGGACTCCTTCAGATAATTTCTTTATATTTTCAAGCTTTTTTGGACGACAAACTGTGATTAAGGATTCATATTGAAGTCTCTGACTAGCATTCGAGTTGTGAAGCTTTTTTCCATTTATTTGGCTTCCAAAATTGCCTTGTCACAAAATCTGACGGTCAACTTTTTTGAACTTATTCTCCAAACTAGTGTATCCTCATATTGGTTGACACTGCGAGATCGCTACATGGCTCTTTATCTTTATTCAAAGTAATATGGCGTAATTGATGAAATGAGAACAGCTATTGACACGAGCTTTTAAAAAAAAGTGGATAACCTTGCACTCCCCCAGAACTATCATCGGCAAGTGAAGGATCCCTTCACACACCAGTGCCAACCTTGTCAATTAACATTTAGAGTTGAGTTAAAAGGAGTTGAAAATGGATACAAACCGCCAAAACGAGTCCTTACTCAAATTTGAGCAAGGACCATTGTATACTGAATTCATAATTTCTTGCTGAAATGAATTGTTTTAAGTTTTGAGTTTAAAATTATATGCAAAAATAAATTGAAGGCATGCAGGTCTCATGTAAAGAAGCTTCTACAAACGGTCAAATTCAACAACGTTTTCCAATTTTCTTGAAAGCAGCAGACAATCACTTCATATAATCCATTTTATATTCTCCTGTGTATATCACGCACACTTGTTCCACGTCATGTAAATTTTCCTGCACGGAGAATTCTCATATTTTACCCTCCCAACCCTTCATGGTTAACCTTTTATCATTTCTCTCGTTCGCTTTATCATTTTCCACGCAGAAATAACAATTTCAGTCTACATTATTTTCATATGAATTGCATGCAGCCGTTATCCGATTTTCTTGAAGAAATAACGTCATGAGTATAAGTAATTCACGCCTAGGGAAACATCATAGCTCAGCGTCAGTCATCAGAGAAAAGCTAAAAATATCAGACTAAGCCATGTAACCAGAACTCAAAAAGCACCAACAATAACGACCACTCTCCTCTCTGCTACCCACCCCAGCCACCCTCCCTATTCCCACTTCACCACACAAACACACACACCCAAGCAAAACATTAGATGGTATAAAATGTAACAAATTCCTTGAGACTCTTTGCATTACCTTTGGAATAAACAAATTGCCCAAATCTGACACGTATTATTAATATAAATCAAAAGCTTTAATCTAAAGAAAAAATGTCGGTTTAAGGCGGACTCATTTTTCAGTGGTGAATATTTTTCATGCCACCAGCTAGCCCTTTACTATTTACCATTCGGCTGTATGTTTTATGTTTTACCTTCTGCATACAATACCTCTTACCCGGACACCTATCTGCGACATAACAGTCTCGTCCTTCAGTCGGTCACAAACGTGCAAGAAACCAAAAAAAAACAAGAAATAAGGAAATTTTTCAAGCGATGAAACTCGGGCTGGTTAGTGAGTTGAAAGTATCAAATTGAAAATGACTGAGCAAAGTTACGTTCAGATTGACGAGAGATAAGAGAAACAACAATTTAAGGAGCTAATGTAGGGTAATAGGAGCTAATTTGCTGAAGAATTTTGAGTAATACGAGCGGAGGATACTAGATCCTTATTTTGAAGTTTATTCTGTACACAGTTTAAGGACCTGTGGTGTATTGAACTGGTATTAGTCATGCATGGCCAACGAACTAACATGACACGAAGTTGACATTAACACCTGGTATGGTCCTGGATGCTGGTGGACTAAGGTGAAAATTAGTATGATTGTTCTTCCTGTAGGTTCCTTCAGATTCTCCGTTCAAATTCTCCTTTTCATATCAAGAAGAGCTATACTATGAAGTCAATTTGGTTAATGGAGTGGTGGTCTTATACTCAGCAGGACGAGGTAAGTCCACTGCAAGTTCCCTGGATTTAGTGCTGAGACTACAAAGCCGGTTTTTCAAATCAACTCTTCGATACTAAAAACAAAGCCTTTACCGCTCAAATATAAATTTACATCAATTCGCATCTTCTGTGCCGCGTCCGAAAACAAATTGTCGAATGTCACATTGACACCTAGACACTTTCACATTGGGCGTCCGTTGCAAACCGTACTCATTACCTGAATGTAACCAATCACATTGAAACATGCACAGTGTTTTGAAATTTGCTCTTTTGAATCCTACTCCTATAAACAGTAGCTTCTAGACCAACTGCAGATAGAAGTACTGCGACAAGCACTTTCGAACTTGCACATGGACCATATTGTCAACATAAGGATGCGAATATCCTTGCCACGCACTCTCCCTGGAAAAGAATAACCACGACGTAACCTGATAGAGCTGTATGAGTTAGTTTTTCCGAAGCGTGTAAAAAATTATCGTCCCATCAATAGAAAGTCAAGCGACTTCTCAGGGATAGGATAATGAATATAGGATTGCTTTGGTTTATACCATAAGGCATTGAATTCATTTGTAAGTCTATCGTCATAAGTGCATTGCCATCGTCCTTCGGAAAGATTATGAGCAAACGATTATGAAAGATTTCATAATAAGAATTCGTCTCTGCAACTTTGACAGAGAATGTCTTTTTGTCACGTAGGAAATCATTCATTTCAGCATCAAATTGTATGAAAATGTATAAAAAAAGGATTTTCCATTGGAAAAAATGACATCATTCAATCGTTTCAACAATTACAGGATCCTGTCGGAATAAGCGGCTCATCTTTTGACGCCCAGAATATATCGAGCCGATATATGATACTCTCTCATAAAGTGCAGCGTATTCTAGTAAGAGATCGGCTTGAACGAATGGTAGACAGAAGGAGTCAGGACGTGCCACTCACCGTATAAGGTATGTGCGGTATAATTACACATTCCCAGATTTTCAAGCATCTTGTAACCGAGCTATGTCAGCTTTTCAAAGTCATTACACACCTGGAAATATTGCGACTAGTTCCATTAGTGGCTCAAAGGCTACGCATGTCTTCATTGTTGAACTTCAAGATACTACTCAGTATTATCAGACCAATATGGGCAATGGTTTTCACATTATTTGAATGACACACGAGAGCAGCGAACTCACCGGTAGTTCTCGTCTCCAAAATTTCATTGTCTTCTTATTGGTTTTTGTGGTATTGAACGAAATCATATCATTTATGAATAAGCATGGACCATGATTCAATTGGTGTCAAATTCTGTTTTTCTACAACGGACACTTGAATGCCGGGAAAGTGCATTACAACGTTGCACTTGGAGATTCTGACCATTTGGAAACAATTCTTTCCCTAGAAATAACCGGACTCTCTTGTTATATCTTGTTCTCCTTGCGCATTCTCATTATGTTTGTCACTGCCAATTTCACTTTCTGTGCCGTCGTTAATTATTTCCGATACAGCATCGTTCAGTTCCTTATCGTTCACAACGAGATTAGCAATTTCTCCTGTGGCGTTTGATATGTTTTGTTCCAAAAATTTTTCCAATTTCTTCTTCACTCAAATGTCACGTCATTTTTTCCAAAAAATGAAATGCACAAGAAAGACGATAGATGAAAACAAAACGTAAGAACAACCTTTACCCGCCAAAGCTGCTTTTTGATTTAACACGAACGAGAGCACAACAGCAACTGAGATTACATGAAGTTCCAACAAACTCGGCGCTGAACGAACAAACTTATAAGCAAAAAAGAAAAGAATGAGGGGTAGAGAATTACCCCTTAAATGTAGTTAAGTGTTGATTTAAGTGTCATTCGTGGTAATTGAGGTGTCTAACATCGTAAGTAAAATATTATTTATATGATTTTTTTTAAACGACCTTTCGAAGAAAGCCTTTTATTTTTCCTGAGTATCGAAAACGACTGTGAATTTGACTCGCGATTGTGGTGGTGTCCCCGAAACGACAAAAAAGGTGACGTCGCAACAAATACTTATTTCATAAGTTGGTAGCATTGAGTTGGATGTGCAAAGATCCCCGGGTCGCAGGGCTGCTATTTGAAGGCGAAAGGATCTTTTGAATCGTATTCTTGGTTAGCGGTTTCAGTTGAGACTGGGGGATAAGTATGTTGTGGCCGTCTTAAGCTGCAAGCTTTAACCGGAGTATTTTGGCGTAGAACTTGAAGAAGACTTTAAGGGTCGATCAGTGATTATGGTAGTGATCCTACTGGTCAGGTCTTATTTATCTTATCATGTGGTCAGTTCCTTGCTATCCTTTTCTTGTTTCTCTTCTTTAAGGAAATAAATGTAATAAGCCGCGTTCTGCTAGGTTTTTCATTTTAGGGCCGGTCTCACAAGCTGTTGGAGTCTGTCTGTGCCGGGTTTTCTGAGTGTGAAAGCCCCAACTGAAGTACATGCAACTACCAAGGAATTAATGCTTTCAAATTGATAAGGGAAAATCAATTTGATCTTGCGATTGAAACGAATAATTGTAGAATACTTAGAGTCTTAGATATGGTAGAAAATCACAGGAATAGCACTAAGTAATCGCTTTAAAAATCCCGTTGAAAAATGTTTTCCCAGGCTCCGATTTTTTTGAGGTTCAACAATCGCATAGTACTTAACTACTAGCAGAGCACAATATACTACATTTGATAGCTCCACGGAACTCGGGTCGTACAACGAGGTAACCTTTCCTGAAAAACCGCCGTTACTGGAATGTTCCAAGGACTCATAGAAATATCGTAAGTTAAATGGTTGAAACAATGTACCCATGCAAACAATAAAACTAAATTAAAAGTTCGCAGTGAAAAAACAAAATGCAAAACTTTTTCTTTCTACTTAAATTTGCCAGATTCAGAGTTCACCCTCCGGGTTAACCCTCTTAGGTCGGTTATTTAAAAGATTAGAGCGACATTAATGAATTCCCATCGCAACTTTTACTCCCCATTTCCATTTCATACATAAGAGGCTTAAAGATTAATATAAGATTTAATAGATGTAGACATTTCAACATAATTTGATGATTACATGCATGAAGAACGTTAACAAAAATTAGATTCGTCAAAGTAAGGAGCAAGGAAAAAAAAGTATTACAAGACAAACGTGGAAGAAACTCGTACATCACATACGTACGACATACGTACATCACATACGAAACTCGTACGTCACATGCATGAGGCTATGAATATCTTAGCAAGGATAAAATATAGGAAATGAAAAAAGTTTAAATCCAACAAAATATTTTATGTCAGATGGATGTACGCGGCAACTGGATGGTAGAAGCGGGAAAAAAAGGATCCCTTACAGCCGGCAATAGTAGCGAAGAGAACGGACGCGCCGGGGGAAGTTCTCTCCTCCTCAAGCTTAACTTTTTTTATTCATTCTTTTACCCTCTTGGAAAGAAAGTTATGAAAGTAAAATAAATTTAAATTTTCGATGGAAATTTGTAAAAGCCAATTACCAAGCATGATAGAATGATGTATTTTCTTCAATTTATCTTTTTATCAGGCAAGGACCAAATGGAGCGGATGGGGATGTGAAGCGGGACGCAACATTTGTCGTAACAGCTAACAAAATGTCCCTTTACTTGTTCGTATTGAATGCAGCAAATATTGCGAATCCTTTTATAGGGGGTATGGGGGAGTGGGTGATGTATTGTGGCGTCGTGTATGTTGTTAACAATATTTTTGTTGATGTAGGTTCAAAGTTATTCACGTTCATGCTGCGTTGCGGTGTTCACATTGCAAGCAACAATTCTACACAATTCGCATTGTTTATTTACTTCTCCATTTTCTATAGCACATTATTGTTTCCGTACAAATACGCAAACACAAAATGCAGACGCAAGCCAGGCTATTCCCAGCAGTCGCATTGTTATTCAATAATGGTAATAATTCCAATTAATTAAAACTCAATAAATGAATGAAACGCACACATACATAATTCTATTAGGCATACTGTCGGTTGGTGTTCCTGGAATGTGTTGTGTACGTCGAATGTAATTCGAAAAATTATTTTGCGATAAAGTGCCACTGACTCGGACGAATAATAGGGGTCAGGTTTAATAAATGAGTGAAAGGATGGGGCAGCTCATTAAAACGGTGTTGTCACTGTTCTAAGTTTCCCAGCAAAATGCATTTGTGGGTTCAAGGATCTGTTTTTGGACAAAGAGTATTCGACTTGGTGGTCCTCTGAATCAGGATTACATGCGTCAGGATGAAAAGAATTATCATAAGATTGCGACATAGTGTCCAACAGCAAGATAAGATATCATACACCGTTTCCATAAGCCAGAGCTTTTATCCTGGTTTCGTCACTTTAAGGTCGATACTCTCTCTCACCTTGTACTTACTAGCACCCATCATACCTCCAACTGGCAACCCTCGAGCATTTGTCCTTACATTTGAAATATTGAACCTTGAATAAATTTGGATGCGTCCCTCGACACCAATAAATGACTGATTGTATTCTGTATATGAACGATAATAATAGCATGGCAAAAGTTAAATACGATATGAGGTCAGAATGTGTACAACTAATTGATGAAAATGGACATCACACAACAATCGAGGGTGGAAGCTGATGCAGAGGATCATAATTATACACGAAGTTCATCGGATTTCTATTCGTATCTCACATCACTTTCCCAATTACTATTTATTTATAGTGGCTTTGGGCGTTATTCTGATAATGACTCGTAATCAGGTTGAAATATTTTGGAATACAGGACAAAGGGCTCAAGTTATTTTCTAATAGTTCATATAATTTCACGTTCGATTTCCAACGAATTGATCGATGGATATTGTTGAATTTCACCATGACAATTTAAATTGTGAAGTACAAAGTCAATAATTAGAATCTAATATAGATTTATTTGATTTTCAGTTACATTTTGCATCATTGTTGACTTCAAGCTATTCTATCACAAAATTAGATCAAATCAAATTTTAATTGTAATTATATTATAACAGTTTCAATTTCGCATTTTCGTCCTTAATTGTGGCCTTACAAAACTATGAAAAATTCAAGAGCTCAAATACTTGCTCTGTTTTTTTGATTGGATGTCAACAAAGTCCTTTGTTAAAATGTTTTATTCATGGAAGGGAGTGGACTTTTTTTTTCAATAAAAAACGAATTGCAAGCGAAATAACTAGAAACATTATGTTTAATTAAAACGAGCAGTTCCCAATGAACCAAACAATTTTATTCTGCGTTTCAATACCAAATATACAAACTCAGCGTTAGTACACAGGCAAAGCTCTCACCAGATGGAGTATTCACCTCTCTTTCTTTGTGGCACTTCTCCAGAGTTCTAAGGCTTTATAGCTGCTAGAATCTGCACTTTGAAAAAACTTCCGATGTAAGGGTATTCAGTCAAAATAAATTTAAATTTATAAGTTTTATTGAATTAATAATTATAAGTTGTATATTTTTAAAATAAATTATTTATTTCAATAAATTAAATTGCAGGCAAATCTTCTCTCATTATTTCGTTTAACAAGGGTATAACTCTTGAAACGCTTAAGTAAAAGTGGACCACTACGATAAAATTACAATATCTTGCCTTTTGTCTTTCGATCGGAATTTTTCTCGTTAATTGGGCATGCGCTATGTCCCTTGTTCGATTTCTAATCTGTTTTTCGGAAAAATACCATTGCATCTAGAGAATAAGCAAAAAATTAATGCTTCTAAGCTATGTAATAGAATATTCATGATATTCTGGATAACTGGGGGTTTTATGATAACTCTATTAATTCAACTCATAAGCTCGCGTCCTCTTATTCAGAATGCATGGGAAATTAATCGCCATTTTGCTTTTTGCTCTTTTACGGAATCTCTCGCGGAGAAAAAAATCCTGCTCGTTGGCTTATAGACTTATACAGAGGTATTGGAAATTCGACTTCTTCGAAATTTCGATGATAATGATGATACTCCTTCATCAATCTAACGAAAATGATTTTGAACACAGCTGGTCGATTTTCCATCCTTGTTCACATTAAAATTTCCAAGGAAACGTCTGTTACCGATGTCATTTTTGGAAGACTTTGATTTACCAATTTTGATTTTTTATCTTCTTCAATGGCGCTACAGACCGAAGTGGAATTCGGCATCATTTTCATTTTTATTGACGTTCATTTTAAACCATTTTCATGCTACAGCTGATAGAGTTCTTTCCTGGCCATACTTTTCCTTAGGGCTGATCGTCTTCAATGAATCCCATTAATTCTTGAAAACAATATCGCCGCACTAATACTCAATACTTTTAAACAATAAGAGCTGCTCTAATAAAGACTTTAGTCCCCTTTTTGGTAAATTTCGCACAATAAAGTATTATTTTTTTCAGCCTTACCTATTCAACTTCAATGGAATTTTCTTGTCTCGGGGAATATTTATCAAAATTTTTAATTTGTAAAATGGAAAAGATCCGACTAAATCTATGAATAAATAGAACAGCTGATAGAACAGCTCAACTGTCTGTTATTACTATGTAATCTCCATCAATTTCTTTCAATATCTGAATCACATCCTTCCTGCACTATGTTCCTTATTTTCAAATATTATGGGGAAAAAATGAAATAACATCAGAAAATGATAAGGTAAGAGAAATTGGGTTATTGGTAGGAAGGTTGTGGTGAAATAAAAAAACAAAACAAAAGAAAATAAGAATGTACATATATAAAATAAACAATCTTCGGGCAACTGATAGGTCGCATCTGCAGCGAAGAAGGGAAAATCTTAGAAAAATTATAAAAATTTGGAAAGGCAAAGGCTGCATAATGGCGGCCGAAGGAAGTTACTTTATTTTGAAAAAACCGACTAGCTCACTGCGCGGGCGTAAGGGGATTTTATGAAAAAAAACACAACTGACGCCCTGATCCTTCCACTTACATACGCATACAAACTCAATAAAGGTCTTACCGCTTCATATTCTTAGTTTTTTAAAATAAAACTAATATAAACAAATTAATTACTTGTTACATATATACACTTAGGTATATGTTCCTCAACAATTCCCTCAATTCGTTGTCTCAGTTGTAAGCGAACTTGTCTTTGACGATATCGCCGATTTGTCACGCAATGTCTGCCAGGTGCAGCTGAACAACACCAATATCATTACCTCCTAATTTCCTAATTTATGCGTTTCTGTTCCTTAGCTTCCGCAGATAAACAGCATTTCTATCGTTACGCAATCCGCCGTCCCGTTTTTTTTATTAATCGAATGGGCAAATGCAGCGCAATCTGTATCCTTTGAATAGCGCATACACACTTAAATTGCTTTTATACTAGATTTATTCCTAGAATGTCAAATAACCTACAATTTAAGTGAAAAACACTTAACAGTTAAATTTTCACTTAAATTATATGTATTTAAAGGAGTTCGCGATCAACCCAATCATTTAATATACTTTTCTTCCTACTTTATACTTTCCTTGCTTATCACAATTTTACACAACTCGTAACACAAATCAAACAATGACCAAACAATTGCCGAACCCTCCTGGATCGTAGCAGCTGATTTTCGATCGAAAAAAAGGTGTACGATTTTTCTTCTTTTCGTCACCATATAAATATTTTTAACCATACTTTTTCTTCTTTAACTTTGTCTTTACTTTTTCTTTAACTTTGTCTTTATTTTTTTCTTTAACTTTAACTTTAACTTTGTCTTTACCTTTTCCTTTAATTTTAAGTTTTTTTTTCTTGCCTTTAACTTTAATGTTGTCTTGAACTTTTCCTTTGTCTTGAACCTTTTCTTGCCTCCTTGCGTACTAATCTCTACTTCTTAAATGTAACTAAACACAACCAACGCCCAAACTATATTTACCGTTATTTCTCCCAAGCATTCTGTGAATTCAAATGAATGACAACTTGACCATTTTTTGAGACTTTAAACGAAATGTGGTTTTTTTAATAAATATTATTTATCTAAATATTACTGAATAGCCAAATCAAATGCTTTCATTTTTATTCTAGTCTTAGTTCTATTTTATTACGGATGTTTTCTTTTAATTAAAAATATTGTGAGTTCAAATTCAAATTTTAAACAAATTTTCATTGAGTCACAACAAATAATCTTCATCCAACTGTGCTTGCTCTCTTTTTTTTTATTTCTCTATGCCGCCTGAGCAACTGAACAACGGAAAACGTAACAACTACTACAAACGAAGATATCCGAAGAACTATTGAAAAGTCCAAATGCATGACCTTAGGAAAAGTCAAATTTCAATCACTAATTCTTAATGGTGAATAATTGAAACGATCATGAATAAAAGACCAAACGATTTTCATTCCAGTCTCGAGTAACGTAATCATTTCAAAATAGTCATTCTATTAAGCAAGCTAACTAGTTGAAATATCCTTATCATTTAATTATCTGTTTGTAGCATAATCTTCAAAACAGTTGTACATACAAAGTATTAACAAATCTTCTAAGAATCCTAGACTTGTACACTTATAATACTGATACAAGTAGCATTTGAAAACACTCAGGGCTATTCATCAAGTGAATGAAGGTTCTCTATCCGTACTCATCGTATGTCCTTGATTAAGACGAAACTACAAACGAAAGCAGTCCACTAGCATTGTGAGTGTTTGTGACATGTTGGTAATATGTTTAGTCAATATAAGCTTATATATACACAAACTGACTGACTTACTTACTTACTTACTTGTTCCTTTACTGTTTCAGAACGGATTTGATATATGTGATCGGAATCCTGATAAAAGTTACATTATCTTCCAAGCGAAATTTCACAAGTTTCTATTTTGAGAAATATCCTTAGATTTTGATAATTTACACGGAAATATAATTTATTATTGAAATGAATTTGGCATGGGGTAGTTTCCATGATTATTATATGGAGATGTAGACCCCTAAATATAAGGATATGTTGGTCTTACTATTTATATGTAGTTATCTTCCTTTTTGTTAATCATTTGATTGATCGAATGCAATACAGGTCATACTCAATCTTACAAAACGTCAGAATCAGAAAGGGATATAAAAATCAGGCAATTGGTCATATGAATCTTTGATATCCTTCATCAACCATCCACCCTTTTTCATTTGAATTGATATATTAGTTTATTTAACGGCCTTCTCTTTCCATGCATGATAATATATTATTATTTAAATGACACACGTAATAACTATTAATGCCTTTATATACTTCGCGTCTCAATCAGTACACAGAAAGGAATCTCGCTAAACAACAGCAACAAATAATGGTCACCTTTTTCTCCATAATCTTATTCTCCATATTCTCGTCATAAGAAATTGAAGGCTACTTAGTTCTGCGCTTAAGATTGCCATAACTAGAAGTCTTCCAAACCACCTCAATTAACTCACAAATACGAAGGTTCCGAGCTACCTCCTAAATTATTCCCATATCATATTAAAATCTCCAGTCTCCAATTATTATATCGTTTTAATTCAAGGTAGGCCACTATGCTCGATTGAAAAACACCTTGAAATGATTCCTTTTTCACGGTGGAAGGGATTTAGGGAATAAGTTACCGTAAACGTAATATCTCCTCCATCTGTGCTGAAAGGAGATTTGTTTAGTAGGTTTTAAAACAATGCAGATATATTCGGCCAGTTGTCCCTTCTTTTACTATGACAGAAATAATTATACTGGCTGAATGATTATACTAAAAACTTATCACTTCCTATCACACTCATACATTAATACTATCTGGTGCAGATTGTGGTTCATAGATATTGTTTCTTCAAACTTTCTGTGCTCGTCAAGAATTTTTAACCCTATTTCAGAGAGATAGCTTCCTTCTTAAATTTTTGATCGTGTCCACAAATAACGGTATTCAAGCTGTTTCACAGTATTTTGGAAGTGAATTATAGAGGCCAAGGTTTGCCATATATTCTTCGGCCTCCCATAAAAAAAGGGCTTTATTTTGAAGGTTATTTAATTTTACAGTCCTATTTTTAAAATTTCCGTCAAAATTTACAAGAATTCGAAAAGAATATCCGGCACTGAATTCAGATAAATCATCAGTAAAAATTTTCAAAAGAAGAGGACCAAGAAGTCTGCTTTGAGGTACCCCAGAGGAAACATTTACTTCTTTGGACCTACGTCCTTGAAATTTCATATTTTGAATCCGATTTCAAAGATTTGATTAAACCCGCTGCAGCAATTGACAAGTATCTAAAAATTTTATATTTTTGTATCAGTGTTTCGTGGCTATAACTCGGTCGCAGGCTTTGTTAAAATTCAGGTGAACTCCTTCACTGCATCATTTCCATTTTAAAGAGAATACTCGAAGCCATCACTGTAAGAAATTTTATTTCGAAAAAGCTTTTGGCGTAATTCAGGTTGTTGAGCGTAAAACCGAGGTTCAAATATGGAAGAAATTTTTGAACTTACCAGTTTTTCAAATTCTTTTGGAATGGCTGATGAGATTCTTGATGACGGCTGGTGGAACTGCTATTCTTTGTTATTTTATCTTTTATTTATATATTTAGCTATTGCCAAATAGGATTTTATATTAAAAATAAATAAAATATATCTATTGGCTTAAATGTGTATCAATTGGTCAATAGATATATCTTTATCCATTGGCGTAAAAGGCGCGGTCTTCCAAACTGATGGTTTTTTCAAAAATAATAGGATTGAGTTTCCTGTACTGCACTGACGTTGTCGTTGGCTGACTTTATGTAGCACCGCATTTTGCCACTAGGGACGTATAAACTCGTCATTCTTCAATGTAAAGTCAGTAAGCCTAGCGTCATCGCTAGAGAAAATTCCTTTCAGTTTGTTTAAATTGTTAGTGACAGTTGATTTGTGTACTCGTCTTTTTGTAATGGCTGGTATCTGAACAGTCCAATTCCATTAAGTTTTGCTTCTTGCTCGGAGAAACTGGCACAGACACTCTTGAAATATCAAAAACAGATTTTAGGAATGAAACGCCTACCATTGGGAAAAATCAAATGTTTGAGTTTTTTCTTCGTTTCAAAAATTTTGAAATGTCATTTGATGACAAACCACTCTCTGGCCTGGACTTTAACTAACAAAAATCATGAAAAATATCCCAACATTGTCCATGGAGATAGGCAACGGACTATTGAAGAAAATATGTTGAGGTCTGAAGTGACTTTGAGTTCAGAATAAAGACTTTCGACGGAAGATTTGAAGACGAAGATAGAATAAAAACAAGGTCGAGTTTGAAGGAAAAGTTCCAATATGATCCATATATTCTTCACCATTTTCCGATGTGTTCACAGATTACAAATCTACGATACTTAGGTTACAAACACTAAAACAAAGTATTCTAGCCAGTAAAAGACTTCAAGTTCGCACCGACCCAAACAGCTCGTCAAATTAAATCAAACGTCAAAATAATGCTGGTTTATTTTTTCGGTGTGAAAAGAATCACCTATTTAGGGTTTTTTCATAGAGTCAGGTATGAATAAAGCTTTCTACATAGAAGTTTTGATAGTACTGCGCAACAGCTCGCAGCAGAAGAGGCAAGATTTTTAGCCTCGAGCGCCTGACTTTTGGCTGGATTTTTTGACTGAAAATTTCCCCAAAATGAAAATTTGTTGCCTTTGCCATAGTGCAAGAATTTGCTCAGTTATAAAATAAAATGCTTGATTGGCGCCAAATCAACAAGGGCGTTCGCTGGATGGTAGTACGGGAGCAACAACAATGTATACCTAGATCACTCGAAGGAAATACCGGAAAATATCCCTCGAAATAGTGCCGACAAAAATATTTCGAAACCCACTTGTTTTTTCTTCAAAGGATAGGATCAAGAAATCATTGTTTCCAGTGATGAGAGAACTTCAGAATTTAATTATCTGCAAGTCTTCTTCGGAAATCTCTCTGGAAGGTGCGAATTATTTTTTACACGGTCCATCACAATTTCCACTGAACAGTACCTTTAGAACACAATCTATCCTTCGTACGTTTCGTGGAAATCAAGGAGCCACCTCCCTGGTGTTTGGAATTTTCAGTGTCTTTCTGCACATGATGACTTATGACAAAACTCAACTCTCTCCCACACGATAGTACAAAAGATTTTGTTTTTAACCAATGGAAACAGGAGCTGACTCCTTGTTTCCGAGAATTAGCATAGCTTAATAGTAGTAAATACCGGATTTTAGTTGAGATTTGCTCGAATAACTTTAGACATTCAAAGGCACGTCGAATTGCAAGAGTATGGAATTCAATCTGCACATTTAATCCTCCGCGTTATCCCAGAAATTGCACTCTAATCCGTTTGGCGTAAGTACGAAAATGAATTTCAACCAGAATAGCTCAACTCCACACACAAACGGAAATCGTATTCAAATCATTTGCAAATACATCCTGTCGGAGAGAAGTTTTTCACCTGAAACGGAAATTGCAATTTTTTATTAAAAATTTCACACATGAACCCAATAAAGTTGTGTAACAAAGTGTGATGGGCATATTAATCAACGTCCGCATTTTCAGCTCCTGAAATTATATTTGGACTCAATGCGCACCTTATTTACTTATTCATAGTAGACCGCTGGCTCTTTTGAAAGAGTCCACCAGCGCTTGGTTCGTCTCAATTAGCGCGCTTTCAATAGTATAATGTTTCGATTATAATGGACCTTTCAAGTTGCCAGCTCCGCCAACCCCCTTATCGATGCCATCATCGTTGTGTCGAAATTAATTTCATTGTCGACAACGATTCTATAAAGTACGTAATATACACAGAAAAGGATATGTACTAGTGAAACGTGATGTAGCACGGATAAATGAGCGAAATGGCATCGAAACAGAATAACGAACAGCTAGCAAAGGGAATATACCCGAACAATGCTGAGTGGAAAGTTGGTTGAGAGGAAAATTGCCTTTTATTCAATTTATTATCGCATTATCCCTTAATGTATTCAGAACTCGTAAGAACAACGTAACGGACTGTAATAAGATGAAATTTTGAATTATAGGAAGTTATTATTATTATTTTCAGTTGATTTAAGTTGAACTCTTGCGGAATATGTATGCTGGGATATTTTGCCGTTGATAAAAGTCAAAAGGACATTGAGTAAATTAAGACATTCATTTTTTCCACCGTGATAATTTATAAAGCCTAACGGTTGGTGAGAAAGCACAAGGAAATTATATCAATTCCTGCTAGGAGCTACGAATTAAAAGCCTGTGGTGTCCTTATAGGATTTAATTTTGATCTCCTATGGTGAGGTAAACACGGTATTACTAATGCGAATAAGCAAAATCACAGGTGCCCAGCACTTTTGAATGCCTTGAGGATGAGGTTACCTTTAATTCGCCTGATGCGTTGTCCCAGGCTACAATATATAATGATCACAGAGCATTGCCACACTACTTGCGAGAATAATACCATAATATTAAATATATATGCATAAAAATTTAAAAAAAAAACGTAACTCATATTAGTCAACTCATATTACTGCCCATATTAGTGTACAATATTTTCAGCTAAATAATTCTTGTGTATCTCAAAGGACGAGAATTTTAACGGAAATTCCCATTAAGTTCTTGTAAATTTTTCGTTTTGGAAATACCTGTTTTCCAGTGTGTAAGTAGATTTATACATCACACTCCTTTCGTGATTCTTCCATGCTCTCATAATACTCATACCATTGACGTTCCTGAGCTTCCTAAAAAGTGTTTCGCAAGTCTCTAGACCCTAACTTAAAGGAGGACGATTGAGCTTTTTTTTGTAATTTAAGTTCTTTATGAAGCCTGGAATTATTTGGGGTCACATTATGAGATAGCATTAATATAGAGTAGGATAACCTCCGTTTGAGTCGGTTCCATATTTGGCATGGATCACCTTAAAAGGAAAACGGACGGAAAACGATTCGATCTGCAAGTTTATTCTGGTTTAAATTCAGACTATCTACCCTTGCCAATGGCGCTTCCAATGGACTTCTGTGAACTTGAGAGTCTCGTTCTAAAAACAAGTACCGTGGCAGGTCATTTAATCTAATTCAAAAATTGTTCACCCCCTCCTGCAAAACTTGAGAGGTTTTGTCAACTTCATTACCTTCCCGATCTCAGTCAAAAGCTGGAAGATCATTACAACTCTCACTATCCAGACTTCAGGTCGCAGAAAGGATCAGTTCAGTGATTTTTGACACTCTCATCTATCGATCTTCTTCGAGAATATCTCCTGTGTGGTGCACGTATGTGTGTGTCTATAACACTTTGCTGAGACTAGCTAATAAATATAGCTATTCACTTATTTTTAGGTTTTTTCACTTTTGAATGCTAGGCAAGAGCATGTGTCATTGTCAACGTCTTATAACCAAATTTTACAATCATCATGCATGACATGACAGCCCAGGATGAACACTGACATCCAGGATTAACCTTTTCAAATTATAGTTCTATGACCTAATACTCCAGTTGATCGCTCCCACCAATCATCGGCTACCTTAGAAATGTTTTGTTGAAGTTCGTCCTTTTTGACATATTTTTTATTGAATTTGGCTTCAAGGTACACAAAATTATTCAGATTTTCAAAGTTGTATTCTTCGACGGTCAGGTTTTGTTGAACTGAAGCATTCTTCCTCATTTGAGTTATGAGTTTAGTAAGCTTGATGAACTCGTTGGCTGATTCGGTTTGCTTCAGGTTCTAAACTAAAGAATACTTGATTTTTCAAAAAAAACTATGAGTATCATGGAATCAAGCTTGTACCTTGTTTCAAGCCTCACACACTTTTGAAGCTGTCAATTTATTCTCCATTTACCTTAACCTGACTGTTTAGCATTGTTACTTTAACCTAGCGGACTAGCTTCGTTTGGAGACCAAAATCAAGCATTATTTTGTAGAGCATTTGTAGATTTCTGGCGTTACTATCGTATGTTTCCTAGATGTCTACAAAATGTTGAAGCACGTTGAGGTTATATAATAATTTAATCTGTCGTATATCGTCCACTTCGAAAACCTTATTCTATAACACTTTCATAGCACGAATGCAATATTCTTTCTACAATTTCGGAGTTCACTTCATATTACATGTACTGTTCCCGGGATTATACCATGGATTAGACTCTAGAAATTTTCGTGAATTTACATCATTTAGTGGGTCAAGCCACCTATTTTTCAAACATGGCTTTTAGTTACTACCTTTCAAATACATTTTTTATACGAGTTATTCCAACAGGAAGTGCCCTCTACTTGCTTAAATTTTAATAAACTTGAATAGAGTTACACGCATGTCACGCTATCTACTGACATTTTAGGAAACGCTTTCTACTGACATTTAGTTGTTATTCCGTTTCAGTAGACGTTTAACAGCTGATAAATGCAGACCAAGATGGTCGGAACAATTTTTTGTTTCACCAGTTGTGATTGGATTTTTGAATTAAATGGGCCTTTGATGATGACTAAAACTAAGGTTCGGATGTGATCTGATACTTAAAAATGTCCACACAAATGTTCGGAATCAAGAGTAGTGTAGTGGGCGCTGTATTAATTTATTCATACGCCGAAACTCGTATGTGTACGTTACAAGGAAACAAACGCAGAACGATGGAACTTCGTTCGGAGAACAAGAAAACAAACTGTTGCCTTTGATATTGTGTCTAATATTGCATATTTGTTAATATTGCATGTGCCTCTAACGTCTTACATTGCTTTTGTATCTTTGTTTCATCAACTTTAGTCAAAATAAAATCAGTTAATCAACTATAATAAAAAAAAATCAATTAAACTTTTAAGAATTGTGGAAAAAAGAGAGAAATCGTTAGTTAGTAAATCAGAAACTATTTGACGCTTGTAATGGAGAATAACGGTACAAAGAAGCTGGGACGCTTGAAAATATTGCATAAATGTTATTTTGAAGGGTTTTGAAAAGTTCAGTTTTTTTCAAGAATCGAGCGCAGAAGCTTCCACCTTCCTAACGACTTTTAAATAAAACTTAAACACTTTTTAAAAACAAATTACGTAACTTCGTTTTTTTTTCTAGCTTATGTCAAATATGGGCGACAATTTTCAAAAAGTTCGACAGCCAAAAACGTTTGCGAACATCAAAATAGACGAAACGTCACAAGGATGCTAAATTTAAAACCATATCGTTTTCGAAATTCCTTAATTCTTTCATTACCACTAGCAAGATTTACGGAAGGAAAGAAGAAGAACTCTGAAGAGTGCAGGTAAATGGATCTTTTATAGTTTTGGGAACCTGTCAAAAAAGGTGCTGGGATAATAAAAGCCTCCGTTATTTTACAAAATCACATAGTTAATGTAGACGTCTACCTAGAGTTACCAGAGGAGCATCTACAGTCTTTTGTGACATTAGCAGACGCGGAAAACATATCCAGCAGGATCGTGCTTTTATTCTTACGACTGCTTCCACCACAAATAGGTTCCAGGATTCCGATTCAACAGAAAATTTCTGGGCAATTTCGTCGAAAAAATCTGTTACTTAGAGGAGTGGCCTATGGTAGAATATGAAACAGTCTTGTTAATAGCGGTCTGAGTCGATTCCTTGCTGCCATAAAAATAAGGGGAGATGTAGCAAGGACAAAAATCGTCAAATATAATGTTAAGTCTACCTTTTTCTAATAAATTTCAGGTGAAGTTATAGGGTTTCCTTTTTAAATTTATTTAATTTGGGTAATTTTCGGACAGATTAAGATCACCTTTCCACCTGCACTGGATTCCTTAAAAGGTATTCGATTCAAGAAATTTGAAATTTTGGGAAATAATTCCCTGTTTTCACAAGTGATCAGGAAATAAGATTAGAATTTATAATTTTTCACATTACTGCACTTATAGAAATTATTATGACTAAACAAAAGAAAGGAAAGGATATCGAATGTCCTCGTCAGGTACAGACGATGGTGTGTTGTGATCAATTGTCATATGCCCTCCTGTAAAGAGAAGTCCAGTTTTTTCAGACCTCGCTTATACACATTTTAAACTTTGAAGTGAGTTCAGATTTAGATTTGGACCTATACAAATTTGAGAGCGTCAGTTTCGAAAAACATGCATACATGTTTACAGTGGTTAACAAATAAGTCGGACACCTGCCCATTAAACACCATATAAATAAACACCAGAAGAATGATTTTGAAGAAATAAACAAAATCATTTTTTTAAGCTATATATACTAATTTACTAAAACTTAGTGCAATGAAAAACAACTTGATCGCTTGCGTACTTAAAAAAGTAATACGTCGAAACGTAGCCAAAATTCATGTCAAAAAAAACTTAGACAGACGGCAACACTCTTTGTTGTTATTTGAAATGGGGATTCCCTGGATTTTGTGTAGTTGTCAGTTCTTAGCATCTTAGTGATTGAAATTGAATCAGTGGTATATACATTTGGGTGAACTTGTGTGCATTGTGAACTTTCACGGGGGTGAAGCTGTGTAAATTTGGTAGACAACGTGGTCAAACTTCTTTAGAAGGAAAGGAACTGACTTTGAAACATGCAGAAGGATTCTAAAAACGTCAGTCTTTGATTTGGTTTTGGAAGGATTCGGTCTGCACTAAAGAGGAAACCGTAAATAGATTACAATCGACCGTTTAGTATATAATTAAACGATTCAAATCTTCAACATTTTAAAAGTTCGATAAGGGGATTCTACAACAATTTCATTGAAATATGAATTATAGTGCTCCAGAATTAAGTGTGCACATCCTGAACCTGTAAGGTTTACTTTGGGACGTAGTTAGCAATATGTTAGTAGTTAGCTCGCAAAAAAAAAACAATCGTTAGTAACTGGAACAGGTAGAAAAAAAACGTATCATTATATGAAAGTCTGATATTCCAGGACGAAAGTAAATTTCAGGTTTCCTGCTCAGATAGTTTACACTTTGTTTGGCGAAATGCTAATCAAGAGCTCAACGAGTGGAATCTGCGACCCAGTAGAAAACATGGAGATAGCTTGATATTGGTCTGGGGCTGCACATTTGCTGCTAGTACAGGTAAACGTTTTTGACCAAATTAAGGACCAACCAAAGTATTTGACCAATCTGAAAGAAAGTTCTCGAAAATTCGGCATAAAAGGTAACGTTAAATATTACAAGAATAGCAACCCAAAGCTCAAGAAACTCATTATGAGTTTGTCGGCTGAAAACACATCACAATCTCCTGATATTGAGGTCTCGCTCATCAAGGCTTTAAACTTTAAATTGAAAGAATTGAATGAATTTTGAGAATGAAATGAAGCAACTTTATTCTATTTAAAGCAATATTTTTATTTAATTTTTTGCAATCAAGTTTCAATAATAAAAGATTAACATGCTGCCACTCCGATTGAGATAAAATTAAATATTCAGCGCGCAAAAATTTGGGGTTTCAATTGTGCCAAACTAGAGTGCCAATAAAGTAATACAAGGACATTATCGCCATTATTCAACGGATTCACCCCTGCATGCAAAACTTAAAATCTTTTTCATTGCAGTAACTTTTCAATAACCATTTTCAATTCAAAGCCGAACGTATTCAAATAAATACTACATATAAATACATTTTAGTGCGGCCATAATTAAATTCGCTATTTGATAGCGGCTACTAAACCGATTTCTCTCATACTTTGCCCCTTTTGAATGAAATTTAATTGCAACATGCACCCACCATAACTTGACGCTTATGCACTGAGTAATGCAGATATGCCTGGGTATAATGGCGACTCCCTATACTGTTTGCTCATTTTTCACAGGCAATATGTAAAACATCGATAGGAGAGTTAAAATTTGTCAATGAAGCGTGAATTCTGTGGCACATTTCCACATTTTTTTTTCAGACTTTTCCTACGGATTTTCAACGACTGCTGGCTGGCTATTCAGCTTTATCCAGCCTAATTCAGCGCGCATTGAATCAACCCATTCACAGCCTTCATACATCCGTACGGGCGTGCACGTAAGTTGCAAACGTAAAAGGATCCGTAGGGAATCATTGATATGCACTTCAGATTTCATCAACTAGTGTATTGATGTGAAATAAATGCAATTGCCGTGCATTCCTCGTGCAGCAGTGCTTAAACTCTTTTGGTTGTGAGCCCCGGATTAAGGACTAAAGGACTTTTCTGTGTATTCGGTTTGTTTCATTTGTTGCATCTTCAATTTTCAAGTATGTATAGTGGATATTGGTAATTACAGCGATAATTAGCCATCGCAATTGTGAGATTCGTACGCGACTCAATCAAATAGGAAAAAGCACTTCGGACAGCAGAACAATCACGACACCCTAAACGAACCTTATTCCATCAATCAACACAATACTTTCGCCATAATTTCTGGCAAATATTCAATCTTCTGAAATTTAATCCATCTGAGCTCTATATTATCTTGGCAATAAAACATTTTCAGTCGATTACCATTTCAGTTGTCTTCTTGTCGTATCCCAACTTCCCTCATCCATTCATCCTTAAACACTTCTGCAATAACATTTCGTCACCGACCCTTGTCGTCCCTTCCGACCATTATCATTCGCAGTTGCCTCGCCCATAAATACGCATACACTTTTTTCGTCCTGCAGCAACTTAAGGAAAAAGACGCGTATCATCGTATCTATTTACTTTCAAGATGGGTACGCCACTTAATCAGAGTGTAACTTTTACTTCATGATGATGGAGTCGAGTGGCGTGGGACCGAGCTGGGGTGGTGAAATGAATCGTTCCGTTTCAGTTTGTTGGCGCTCGAATCATTTTCACATGGTCCTGAAATGGCAAATAGCAAATAACCGTCTCAAGGAGAGCTTCCACGCCATTAAACGAAACAATAAAATGTTTCTTCGTTTTGACGATGTAAAATTGTACAAATAGAGAAAATCAAGGTTTTAGAATGACCTCGTTTCAAAGGAGGATGGTCTTTAAGGGAAAATCTTCTTTTATTCGATTCTAGCACGTCGTCCTGCGGGAGGGGAGGGGCAGGCTTGGAAGGTAGGCGACACGTTTATACGCGCTTTATACGTTGCAAGTGCGTTCGCATCTGAATTGGCAGAATGTTCGCCTCAGTTCAACTTCAATAAGCAATTCAATTGTCATAAACGTTTACGATGAGATAAAATTCCACTCAATGCTTTAATATTATGTGAAATCAAAGTAATGCAGCGCGAAACGAGGTCTCAAGGAATTCGCAGCCTATATGGGTGTAATGCCGTCTCGGTTGGATAATATTAGTAAAATGTGAGCGTTCGTCTGCTATCGTCGTTGAACCAATGAAAATTTGCGGGTTCAAGGATTCATTTCGTTAAATTTAAAACTGCGTTCCAGAATGAAGAAATTAACGATTCACCACTAGATGCCAGTAAGTAGGATCAAAAGACCTTTAACGGCTGATTAAAAAGTGATTAGAAGATGAATACCCCAAGATCGATAACGAGTTTTGAATTTCTTGTCATCCAAAACAGGAAACATCAAATATAGTGCTCCACCTTCACCCTCAGATGCTTAACGTGCCTGTCAGCTGTCAATATGCAAACACATAACTCACTTCTTCACATAACTCAATTCTTCCCAACAAAATCTTCATCAAAATCAGCATTGGCTTCCAGCGTGAAGACTCCTTTCTAACAATGAAGCTCAAGGCCAAACAAAAAACGTCTCGTTCGGCTGGTATCATTTTATCTTATTTGATAACAGAAGTGAAACATTTGACGAGTTCAGAGCTAGATAACTTTCTTGGTTTTCCGTAGAACAATAGGATCTCCCAACTGTGCTGAAGAGATGAAGTGCGATGCTGACCTATGTCTTTTCCCGATCAAAGAGCAATAATAATCTTTCCCTCACACTTCTACTAATTAGCTTCTACTGTTTTATAATTATTATTCGTGTCAATATCATCATTATTGTCTTCTGTATTAATTCAAATTAAGTATTTTTATTTATATATAATCATAATTTCATCCGGAAATAGGCATAAAACGAGTGCCTAGCGCATCTTCAATTGCGTTGTCGCACGAATCATATTCGGAGCTATATACGTTAAAACTCCTTATTTAAAGATATCCTTCCGAAGATAGTCAACGTCACCTTTCGCTTTAGACAGTTATTCATAGTAATTCACCTTGCAAATACGAAGAATTTTTCTTCAGCACAGAGTCTTATGCTCCTCCCGGCGAACTCAGCCAATGCTCCTTGCAGCAGACAAACTGCTGTCAGGTCCTCTTTAAGACTCTCAACCTTGTCAATAAGACAGACTTGACTCACCCTTTGAAATTCAATAATATGTGTTCAAGTATGTGAAGTTTCACTAATGTTCCTCTGGCATCATAAAGAGTGTTTTTCATACAATAGAAGTATTGAACATTAAGTTGGCAACGCTTTTTCTTGCCACGTATGTTGCGACAGCTGTCATGCGTTTTACAGTTAGTTTTTTTTGCGATTTTATCATGAAAAAGTTGACGGCTGAGCAACATCTGCGAATTGCGCATTCTGTCAATTTTATAGCCGACACAATAGTTCATCAGAAGAATTCATTCGATTAAGCTTGGATTGTTTTCATACCACATTTATTCTTACTGATAATACGCATCCGTTCAGACGTCGTTTAGTGCATAGTGAAGAAACCTTGGCAGCAGTAGAGCGTAGTATCAATGAAGACACAAGTGAGTCGATTCGATATCATGCTCACCAATTGAACCTTTGCGCTTCCAAATCATAGAAAATTTTCCGGAAGGATCTTGGCTTGCGGGCTTACAGAATCTAACTTGTGAAAAAATTGAAGAATTCAAGAAAACTAATAAACATTTAACACCGCCATGTAAAACTTTGAGCCCACCACAAATTAATCAAGGAGTATACTTTTGTAAAAGGTTGCCGTTTCTTTTAAGATAAAAAAACCTTCAGTCTCTTGTAGGCTAGCCTCCAGATGATTTCAATCATGTTTTTCAACATTACTTATTGGAGGATGAGCCGCTTTGCCAATCCATTTATAAAAGTATATTCTTGAAGTAAAAGTCCAGTGGCATAAACTTCAGGCAAAATACCATCATCAATTCATGCCAAGTCGACATCCAAACCCTATATTCGTTTAACCGAAAATATATACGAACGTCTACAAAACCCCACCCCCTGCGTCATATTTACAGTAAAAGTCAGCAGCATCGAAAATTGACATCGAAAACTATCACACATGCTTGAAGCATGAGTTGAAAACCCTTTGCCAATAATGCCAGCAAAAAAAAATAGCATCATGTCGAACAACAAAAATAAGGACAAATAATACAGCGACAATTCTGACGATCAACATGCTTAATAGGATGCTCATAAGACAATATAAATGAGAAAATGAAATTGCAAAAGAAAAAATATGACTCCTTATCGGAACTTATTAATCAGATGGCAACACAAAACGTTATGGTTGTGTGTTTGTACACTTGTTGTTGGTTGGCAATATACAGGATAAATTTATTTATATCAAAACACAGAAAGTATCCTTGGACAGATTTTCGGGGGGAAAATATAGATATATGTACATGAACTGACTGTGAACCAATGACTTGTGAAATCATGCTTAAGGGGTAGCTGACGACGAAAAACTCACAAAGCGAGGCATAAAGTCAAAGTTTAAAATTAGGCTTAGTCATTAAGGCATTCTAAGAGATCCTGCGAGTCGCTCTTATATATGAAATGACACACCTGCTTTCGTATAAGCACGGTCGTGGTTCAAGTCTCTCTTAGATGAATCACGCTCGACGACTGACTAAAATTTGAAATTTCGAACGGCGAGTACTATTAAAGACAGTTTTTGTGTTTTCTACTGTCCTGTCTGATTTGTAAAGATGACATGGCTTCAATTGTTGACAAAGTTTCACACAAAAGAATTTAAATAATAACAAACGAGTTAAATGAAAGTATAACCATATTTCAAACTCGTCACTATCGTGCTCATGACAGTTTAATATTTATTCCTCGCCAGTTATCACGACTCTGTTTTTGATTTTATAATTAAAAATTTGCAGTTGCCTTGCGCTCGTTTATCAGATCAGGGATATTAATCGAATTTTGATTATTCCGATAAATTAACAACAATTTTATACCCGAGCAAAAAGTATGACTCGACGAAGCACAATAAGGACCACATTTTTATTTCAAAATGGACAGCCCTCCTTCATCTGAACTACCTACTAAGGAAACGAGATCAGCTATTATTCTTGGAAATTTCTCTCTTCAATACTTCAAAGCTTTTCGCCTCTTTTCCAGCAACTTCACGGTTGGCTTCAGTGTCATTTAACTACTCCTTTTTTTAACTAGCGTAAAAGAAAAGGTAAGCAGATAATTGATTCGGTATGACAAGAGCAGGATCAGCCGATCTAAATGCAACTAAATACAACACAATCAAAGTGGCTCTAGCAATAGCTAAAAAAGAACTCAAACAAAACCCTTTGGAAAGAGTCACGCCTGAGAATGACAGGAACGCCTGCGTGACATTTTGGCTTTACCTTAACAAAACGAGGACAAAACAACTTCAACAGAAAAGCATGAATAGTTTAAACAGAGTAGTGGCAATACTGACAGACCTATGAAGTCAAGCGTCAAACGAATGGGAAGCCAAGCGGATTACACGTATTGAGCATGTGGGGAGGAAGAAGAAATAACAGAGCACCTATTGTCAGACTTCCCGAGCTTACCCGAAAAACTTCTCTCATGGCTTTGTAGTAATAATGTGCCAAAACGGAGAACACTAAGCGACCACAAAGCTAGAGGACCTCATAGATTTCTATACGGTGACAGGATGGACCATCAGCAAACAAAGTACGATCCGCGAGGGACTGAGGGTCGATGCAGGCCTATTACGTTTTTCATGTTTCTCCCTGTATTCCTCCTCCTTCCTTTCATTTCTGTGCCTATTTACCATTCTTATCAAGTAATAAGGGAAAACACCAGAACTGAAAAACCAGTGCACGGAGCTGCGATGAAGAAATACGGAGTCGTTTTTTTGTGATAGGCAAGCGAAGGCTCTTACGCTGAGAGTTCAGCACTTTAAGTATGATAATAAATTCAAGCTATCTCTTAAACTGTCTCTCTTTCTCTTCCAGTACATTCGGCCATTTTGAATTTTCAGTTAAATTTTGAAGACAATTTTACTTTGACGTTATTTGGCTTCTCTTTGATTTTTTTTCTATTCCTGAGGGCAGATCATAGAATCTGTATCCAATTTTGTATTTAAAAGATTTTCACATGGACGGATGCCTTCCGAGTGTTGAAACACCTTAAGCCAAAACCACGTTTGTCAGTGATATAAAATGCTCTCAGAGAGCCGAGAAGAAAATGACCAACTGTGTGCCGAACACCCGTCACCAACAGACGGAAACAATGACAAAGTGAAGAAAATAGTATTGGTCAACCATCGAACCACAGTTATAGGAGTTCTTAAAGACCTTAACATATCGATTGGCTCCTCCCTTTCTATTTTTACCAATGATTTGTGTTTGAGGTGGGTCGTCACGAAATTCGCACCAAAATTGTTCAAGTTTGATTAACAACAGCATCGCATCTGACCTAAATTTGCACCAGAGGGTCAAAACGGGTAATGAATCTTGAGTTTATGGTTATGTAATGACTTTTAGAGCCAATTTTGTGTTTAATTGTGGTTAGTTGCTATCCTGAGCAACTAACCTTAAAAATCGCTCTACCACCACTGATATGACTACATTCACAAATGAAATTACTAAAGCGTTGCAAGTGGCAGTTCCATATGATCTTCACGGCATTGTTCAAGGATTTGTTCGGATTTGACGCAGATTTGTTAGATACTGTGAATCACCATTTCGGTATCATTATTGTCTTGATTACAGTCTTACTTTTTCCAACACAAATCTCTACGGCATAACTTCGACTAGCTGTATTTCCTTCATCTGGTTTCCCACAAGGTTCCATTCCTGACCCATTTCTCTTTTTTATGTATTACTTTCCTTCAGTGATCTCTATTCTTTTCCTTTTGTATGCCGATGATTTTAAAATGCACCGGAAAATGAGGTCACTTCATACTTATCAGCTTTTTCTAAATAGCATGTTCACTTTCTGCAACTGGTGTTCTTCTTACATTAAATATGTTTGATATTTCGAAGTGTCACAATCTGGCTTCCTTTTTAAAATCTCCCCATAGCTCTTTAGTTTGATGTTATATATCAAGACTCGCCTTAATTTTACAACTTTTAAGGCCCTAGGAGTATTTATTGACAAAAACTGAAAATTTCCCGCTCATGTCCTCGAATTGATCACTCAAGCAACTGAAGTCGAATTGAACGAATTTAAAGCAATGAAAAAGCTAAATTTTTTCATCATCGATTCCCTTATGGCTCCGCGTGTTAGATTGATACGATGATTTCTAGTACTATTCATGTTATACCAGCACTCCTGATTGTCGTTCCTGTGATATAGCAATTAAGTTGACTGCAATGCGCTTTCAAGTCCTGATTCGAAAAGAAGCGTTACTACCACTAAGCACCCAAAATGGCTTAGTAACTAAGTAAAGTAACTATTAAAGTAGGCATTGTGTGATCTAGAACTTTTGAATTGTACCTGATATAATCGTTATCTCATATGTAACAAGGATTCAACACAACTACCCTTAAGGCAACAACCCCAAAAACAACGCAAACCTTTATACCAAAAATACCATATGTACAATATATTATCCGCTCACCAGATGACCCATCTAAATAGCATAAGGCAAGTCAAAATTCTCATAAGACAAATAACCCAACACATCCTTTCCCAATTGACTCTTTTAATTTTTTATTTAGTGCGGTCCACTATTGCCTGGGAAAAATCTTCGATAAGAACAAGAGATAATCAGCATATGTCACCCCAAATGTTAACGAATATACACATAATATCTAAGTGCAAAAACGAGAAAAAAACCTCGAGCAGGACGAGACAGAGGAAGGAAAACAAAGACACTAAAAATACCACCAACCATAGGCCTCCCATCGTCCTTCAACCGAACGACGGACATCATATATCACAGGATGCGAATATTTCAGCAGGACTCCTTCATTTGTTTCTTCCTCTGTTTACTTTTTGTTTCCCTTAGCTTTTGGTCTTGCTCCTGTTTCGCGTTGAGAACGACACGAGCAACGGAAATAACATGAAAAGCTTAACCCCAGAATTATCAGCCAGTGTCAGTCAGCGACAGCCATCGGTGGCCCCTGGAAAGCTTTCATCTAATAATGCGATGAAACACAACGCGCGACCCGCTTGTACCAATATAAAGATGAGCATTCAACGATATAATGATAGCATGCATCCTGCGGTTATACTTACATGTAAACTTCCTTCCTTTCACTATGAGGATGCTTCTCTCTTAATCGTCGTTAAATGTCTGGCGCCCTACTGTTCAATCTCTCTCAACTTTTCTCCATTCTCTCCATGTTTGCTCCCCATGCACTCGTGCATCCCAACCAGTCAATTCACATTTTCCGAAGAAAAGCCTGCGCCGAAAATAGGAGACCCCTCACGACGCACGTGGGGTGAACTTCCTCAGACTTTTGACAGACACATTCCAGAAAGGATAGTTTTCCAACCCATGTAAATCAGCGGGAGAGCGTAACGACATCGTATTAGCGCAAAAATATTCTCCTGATAACGAAACCCTTCCCCTGCGTTATCCTGTAATCGTGGGAAAATTGGTACAGGAATTCGGATGAGAGACAAGATCATATCACAGGAGCAAGAAACGTATCAGAGTACATGGTTTTGGTACTTTCCCAAGATTAGGTCCGGAACGGATTCATCAGTCGGTTCGGAAAGTTCTTGCCTGCCAGAAGCAAGAATCAGGAATGTTGAACCTCTATCGTTGACTACTGAGACTATTGAATGCCGTAACATTTTGCTAGTTGGCCCGTCGAACGTGTAGTGTGATTATCCTCGGGATTTATGTTGTGTGTCGGTTCAGCATCCTCTCTCCTGCGTACAGGCTTCCGGGAGCAAGACGTGAGAAGTGAAGTCAAGGAATGCAGTGTAAAATACTTGGAGGCGCCACGCCCCAAGACCAAGAGTGTCATGTAAATAGTGCCCAGGCGATAGAGCCAGGGTTTTCAGTCAATTCATGCGAATATCTTTAGGAAGTTTTCCCTTTGTCCGATGACCACTTTGATACCATTATCACCATCTTACGCGTTGATTCCGCGAGCGTGTTGCATATGTGAAGGAATACTTGTCATTGTCCTGTTATGAATAGACAAACAACATAATTTTGCATGCGGGATTTTCGAAAGGATCTTAGCATCAAATCCGTTCGGGAAGCGCAACGATATAATAGAATGCATCCGAGTATACATACGCTATGGATCTAAAGCTTTGCGAAATTTAGGAGAGTAGCATAGCAGGACTAAGCATAGTTACTTACATTAGGAAGGAAACGATACTTGTGCATAAGAAAGTGATTATGTGCGGCTTTTTCAACCACATTAGCTAGAGCGAGGAGTTTGGTGCACTTCAAAAGAATTTTTTGGTGAACATTCTTTTGGGATTGTCGACACTATGACGTGGATACAGAAATGGTTCATCGTAATTATGCTGGCTGGTATGTTGC
The DNA here is from genome assembly GCA_954870665.1 of Stratiomys singularior. NCBI lineage: Eukaryota > Metazoa > Arthropoda > Insecta > Diptera > Stratiomyidae > Stratiomys > Stratiomys singularior. The sequence continues at coordinate 9,875,990 of OX940877.1, forward strand.
TCTGATGAATTGTTGACATTCAATTAAAGCATTCAAAATGATTACGGTCAATGATTAGATAAATGGTTGACTAGAAATTACACTTAAGGATATTCCAAAATGTTTATTTATGTGTATATAATTTGAGAACAACAAAGGCACAAGTTCACTTCCTCTATTATTAGATTTTGCACAACTTCGTTCCGCTCATTTTCATGAACCTTTTCCCGAAAAAAAGATTTTCTTTCAGCGCTTGATAAACCACTCGTATACAGTTACATTCATCGTTTTTAATCATTTCGTGGATTCGAGGGAGAAAGTTTTCTGAATTCATCCGTTTATATTTAGATTTCTTGTGAAAGCATATTATCAAGGGCTTCCACTTTTACCTACCAGCATATTTCATCGGAATCCGCTTCTAATTCTGTATAAGTATTCCTGAGAGCTTATTTAAGAGCCCATTTCAAATACCAGTGAAGTCAGTTTTTAAGCTCTCAACTCGCAAAATGAACTTTAACGACGAGATTTTGAAGCTCTCTTGAAGGATTTCCACTTAAATGCTTGGATGCTCGTTCCCTTTTATAAGAAATATTTCAGTGCAAGTAGTGATCTCGAAATAAAACTAATACCTATGCGTCTTGCACAGATTTCGTAACAGCTTGAGAAATTATTGTTAATTTCTTTTGTTGCAATGTAGTCAGTTATACTTATAATTTTACTGTAGCAACTACAAGGCACAATTTATAAAATTTTGAAATTGGCGCTTCATACCTAACCTAGAAATTGGAAGCATGACTTTCTTTGTAAAAACTTATTTGAAATAAATTTCAATGAATCAATCCTGCGTGTACAGATTAAAGAGAATAAAGCCATGTTCTTCGTTTCTCTAATATTCTAATCGAGTTTGAACCACATTCTACGTCCTTCTGGGTCCTTATTTGTTGCCTCTGTTTTATTCAACAGCTTATTACCTTAAACCAATGATAAAATCGTTTATGGTAGTATTTCTGCAAGGTCTGAGCTGCTCATTGATTTTTGCAATTTCTTTGCTATTTTTCAATCCTTTATTTAGGTCTTTAATGATTTAGTGCTCACTGCATGGTCGCATCGAAAGGGTCCAACGAATTTTAATTACTGAAACAAAGTGCACCAATTTTCAAGAACGAATTGATTTCATGTCCAGCATAAGTGAGAAAAAGGCGGCATAATGCTCTCTATAAATCCTTTTTGAGCACACTCCATGGTATTCATAGTTGAGATCAATTCAAGGTTCAGACTTATTAGACAGTTGATCGAAGCCCTCCCGTTTGCTTCATTTTCAACGAAATTTTGAATATCATAAATAGCATCGGGATGTATCCTTTTCTACTTTTGTTCACGTCAATTTTTGCAAACTGATGATGATGTTGATTCGATGACTGATGATTTGAGATGTAAAAATCAAAAACTATTTTGACAATGTTTCCCAACTTTGACCGACCTTACCTATACCCTTCCTGAGAAAGAGAGACTATATTACTTTGGCGTTTCCTCGTGGGTGAAACAATCTTGTGTTTACCCAAGGTCTAGCAAATTATCCTTCTTCTATGTTTCTGCTGTACTTGACTGAATACAAAACAAATAAGAGGTTCTGTTAAATTTGGTTCAACTAATCTCATAGGAACTTGTGAACAGAACGAAAAGAATTCTGTGAATAATTATTACGACAATATGCCTAACTTCGAATCGTGATTTTGTATGCAGCATTTCTTGTCTTAAATCAATTAAAAAGAAGCTTCAAAATTAATATACTTAGTATTAATATGAAATACAAACATGCAAGCCGAAAATTCAACCCAGTTTCAGCACAATTTTAGACACACAACAAACAACCAGAAGATTTGGTTTGTTGAGAAGACAAACTCCACTTTGCTTACTTTTAACAGTCTTTCCAATTAACATCCAAACATAGAGAATCTGACCTTATTAGCTCCTTGATGCTTTATTTGCTATTTTAATGATATCCTTATTCAATGGCTCTTGTAGGAAAATGTATTAAGGTGAAACTGATGCTTTTATTGCTTCATTAAAACCAAAATAAAAAAGACTCTGGAAAAATAAATGTTGTGAGATGAACTCTGTAACGTTCTACAAAACCAAAACCAAGAAATCGAATCAAAACTCCAAGGATAACAACAAAATGTTTGTCAAGAACGAATTCGCTACACTGAGAAAGAGAACGAATTTGCTACACTGTAAAGTCACCCATATACAAAGCTCCATACAAGTGACAGATGACATTGAGCACGGCAAAATATTGGAATACCAAAATATTTAACCGAACATTCATGAAATTTCATTGATCCCATGCAAATGCCCCTTTTTTCCTGCATTGTTGCTTGACTCCATTTATTCGCAGTCCTGCTGAATAATTCCAAAATAAGTCATCCTGCCCACAGGATCAGTATGTGCCATTCGTTGGAATGCCCGGTCTTTAATGATGTTGACACAAAATGTTGTTTCTTCTAATCAATATCCAGCCTCTAAGCAAAATCAGGCTATTTTATTTTAAAAGGATGACGGTTGGTGCTCGTTGAAACCATTTTCTAGTCTTATATCAACAATCTCGACCCGAGCGATTGGCTTTGTACGTAAATTAAGTCCCCCAACCGAAAACTAAATTATGATCTGGTCGGTGCAACAAAACTGCCAAAAGCAGGATAATCAAAGGCAAGCAGTAAATTTGATATTCAAACTCACCAGCCTAAAAGAAGATAGGAACTATTTACTAGAATCTCTCATAAAAACCGAAACATACGACACCTGAAATTCGTCATTTTTTTTTTTTTTCAAAAAAGCAGCACCATATAGGGATCTATACATGCGGAAACCAGATAGTATATACGTCAAATTAATTCTATTCACCTATACTCCAAATCTGCGGTCAAAACACCTTTTATATGACAAACCATCGACAGTTTTGTCAAATATGCGGTCCCTGCAGTATTGTTTTGTGATGCGACGTTCTTATCTACTAAGACAGGACGGAGTACTACCTTAAAATAACGGTAAAATTAACAAAGATATTCAACTTTATAAAGTTATACCGTTCTAGAACAGAATCCTTAGTGATTCTGGTACCTCTGCCTTCCTGTTGCAGTTATTTCGGTCTCTAGAAACCTTCCAAGGAATCTTACGCTAAAAAATACAACTTTCAAAAACTGTGTAAGGTTTTTGCAGCCTCTTTGGTTTTGTAACATTATCGCCTTTTGTTTTTCATCTCCCTTTCTCCCTTTATTTTCGCTTCTGAGCATCTTTATTTATTTACGTCATGTTGAGAAGTCATTTCGAGACATGAAGTCTCTTAACATTCCTGGCAACATCCCTGAAAAATTAAGCAGACGCTGCTAACGTCACCACCACGTCTAATGTCAAAATTGTAACATAAATATATAATATAGTGTTGTTGTTTTTAAGTTAAGTAAGGTTTTACTTCATCAAAAAAAATCAAATCGTACCTTTCAAGTTTTTCCTCATTTTGTTAAATTTTTACCGCTAAAAATTGACTATTTTCAATATTAATTTGTATTTTTATGTGTAGCATTTTAATTTACTACCAACATAAATGTGCTATTTGCAGTCTTTGTTGACAATGACGGCTTGAACTCTTTATTTCCTTCTCAAAAAGTCATTATCAGGCAAGATCTTAGTAACTGGCATCAATCAACGAGAGAACGCAAATAAATTGTGCTTTTGCCAAAAACTTTTGAATCAAACATTATACTTTGGCAAGTCAAACTCAAAACTTATTCCTTTTTTTCAACATGCTCTCTCCAATCAAAATTCGATGGCTTTATACACAGCACTTTACCTTAGTCAGAGATGTCGCCGCTGATATTTGAAAAAGAGACGTTTAACTGTCAAAATGACAATTCCAACTGTGCTGTCGAGCGACCAAGTTCGTGAATTTCGACAACCATTTAAAGCCTTCAAGGATTATCTAGCGATTGAAACAATTGAATATCGGGCGTTAATTAAATGTCGATTTTTCCCTTCGAATTTTCAAGAACAAATCGAATGATAAGATAAAATCTGATATGGAACATGCTGTAATATATTAAACCGCAGAGCTTATACGTGTCCATAATATTTTATGTGATGAAACCCATCCAGAATATCCATGTGAGGCTATCACATTTGGAATGATTGGGAAAATCTATGATATCGTAATAAACGATTGGAGATTGAAGGTACTTGAAATTGGCGAAAGTGAAAAACGTTTACTTAGTTACTTTACTGTCAACTGAATGGATATAATATATTGGAACAACTCATCTGGATATGAATAAGTTTCCCACAGGATCGGTACCTCGATGACATAGTAAAGAAAATATTTGGTTGAGTTCTAAGGATGTATGGATAGTGAAATATATCTTTTCCAGATGTCGATGAAGCGTTGATTCATCACATCTAATCAAAAACGCAGGAACTTGTCAAAGTTTCACAACGCCAAATTTTCACTTGACAACTTTGACGCCTATTGAAGTCATGGCTATACTATAAAGACATGTACGTAGCGAAATTTTTATCGATTACCAAGAAAAATGAAATAAGGAATATGGAGAAAACGTATAGGTTTCAATCAAGCTTTGACAGATAGGCTTTCATATTTGCCAAAAAAGAAAATCTAGATCCCCAGACCAATGAACGCTAGTTAGATTTTGTCGTAATCGAGGCTGTGTTTCATGATGGTAGATGAAGAACTGCACAGTTTGGATATGGGCAAAATTTCGCAATGATGTTGTTATTATAAGTGAACCAAGCGAGTTTTTAAAGTTTTTTTAAAGTGCTCACTTATTTCTTAAACTTGATACAAAATAGAGAAATGGGTTGCATTAGTATTAACAACTTGAGAAAAATTTCTCCTTCCGCTACTATGTCGATTGACTTCCACAGTCTCTCTCATGCATGAGTTGCTACTCAATCTATTTGCATCTCTTTCTGCGTGTTGCTCCCAGGAAGTATTAGATCTATGAATCTTTAAAAGACGCTCTTTCAAATTACCATTGCCCGTTACGAATTACAAACAGTGTGCGGTTTTGGTGTCTTTGATATAATAAATAAGGAGAAGAGAAAGTCACCAATAAAATGTTTCCAGACTTGCATACAAGTGCAGTAACATAGATTCCATTTAAAACAATTATGTTTTCACAAACTTAAATAACTCGATGATTGTCTGCTAAGATATCTACACTAGAACACATTTCTCGGTATACCTGTCATTGACCACACTTGACCATCCCACATTAAGGACGCTAACAACAAGTAAGAACTGAAAATATGTGAAGAAATTGTTACCTCTTAGTTCGTAAGTTTTTTCTCCTAATTAAACTCTGTAAATTGCATTTCTTTTATGTTGGATGCGCCTATGGGTAGCAAACCCCTTTTTCTGCTCCTCTTACTTCCCTTTTGTAGCTCTTCGCGGTATTAAAAAAGTTTCAGTTTGCGTGATGCACAGATTTGAGAAAAGAGTCATATTTTGAATTTTATTTAAAAGTAAATATCGTTCAAATAAGTATCGACATCCTCGCCTAAGGTGTAACCAAGCTGTGAGATTTATTGCTCTGACGCTCTTAAATTTATTGAGCTGGTTTCACTAAAGGCTCTTTTAAAAGCGTAACACATGCCTGAGTAATCAAATGTTTGGAATTCGTTCAATTCAATTAAATTTTTGATAAGATTGATGCGAGCAAGCCGTTAACTTCGAGGAACAAAAATAATGACGGTGGGATCAAAATTTGGTCCATAATGATGACTCCTGTTTCATTGCGCCTGTTTTAAATTAGGAACAGGCCTGCATGATATTCGACTCAAGCTCAAATGGTATTCCTTCATATTTGAACCAGTAAGGCCATAACTCATTCATTATGTGAACCGGATCCTTTAACATGGTTTTGATCCAAAAATTTCCAAAACCAAAACTTAAAGAACCAAAAAAAAAATACACAGAAAACTTTAAAAAATTATTTGAAACATTCCACATACCCGTCCGGATTACACTCAAATCGAATCCTTTTTAGGATCCCTTAACTTTCCATCGGCTTATTCTTAAAACCATTGAATTTTCCACTAGTGTAGCTTAGCCGCCATTCAAAATATCACATAAAGTCAATGTAAATGTTGTGTGGGCTTCCAACTTTTCCAATAAATTAAATGCCTCGAGAGTAAAACGGCGGCAGCATAGATTCAACAACTGTTATTGCGAATATGGCGTGAAAAATTCCTAGTCCTTTTCACAACCATAAGCGAGAATTAAAGCCGTTTAAATGCCGATGTTGCAAAAAGCTCGGAGAAGTTCAAAAAGTATTTATTAAATGGGATTGTTCGCCGCCTCCACGGTCTCCTGCCAACACATCAACCGAATGCCACCCGCGTCCTCTTTTCACATCCTTCACATACCAGAGTGCCGACTCTATTCAATCCGGAATTTCCTCAAAGTCGTTTTTCGCAAGTCTTTCGGGAAAAGTTGTTTCCGCCTCTGACTAAATTTAGTAGGCACCATGAAAAAAAGGATTTCGGTTATATAGTAGCCAATTCGACTTGATGTTTTTTCAGTTTATGTTGCTTTCTACCGGCTGCTCACGAGGCTCCAGCTACTACTACTACCGCTGCTGCTGCTGCTACTATTGCTGCCGTTCCTACTACCACTACTCACACTTTTTCACTTGATGGTTATTTAAATAATATAGACGAAGTATGCACGAATTAACTTTATTTTCATTGGGGATGAGAGGAAATTTATGACTGCAGGAAACAAAACTTCGCGATGCGAGAGATTTGAGAGAAGGAGAGGATTAATATTTATAGGAACGTTCACGCTCCATGCTCAATACTTTTGGTTGGTATACTACGAAATGGAACTCATTCATTAAGTTGAGTTATATTGACATTATTAGAAACATTGCCGCGAGGTTTTCCATAGAGAAGAGACAAAGAGAGAGAGAGAGAGAAGCAGGGAGAGTGGGAGCAAGAATGAGGTTGAGTTTTTCAAGAAATGTGAGAAAATCTCTTTGTGATTATTAATTACTTGGGAATATGTTTTTGAAAAGCGTTTTTGTTGCTACTAAACGTTTTTGTTGCGACAAAGTTGATTTCAATTTCATAAATGAAAGGATTTATGCGGAGGAGACGAATCACGGGCAGGAAGTCAGGAGTTTGCAAATTATGAGTAAATGGTTCTTGGCTTAGGTAATAATTTGGAATAGCTCAAGGATGTCTCTAGGATTGATGAATTAAATGCATGCAGAATATTAATGATTGGATGCTTTGATAAAAGGATATGATCTTGATAAATTTAATTTACTGTTGCATTCGGCGTTATTTGCAATCACCATGGATTATAGTGTGTAATGCTGACTCACTTCCCTTATAGTTATAAGGCTATTACCAAGTCCAATTGAGGATCAGTATTTTTAAACACTGATTGCAATTCAAAAAGGAACAAAACGCACGATGACAGAAGCATAAATACAATCAATTCTGTAATATCTAACGCTGTATCACAAGACGACTAAGACCAAATGAAGCACTTTGGTTGGTATCACGCTTTAAAGTATATTTATCACCCTGATTATATTTTCAACTTTCCAACTATGGGATGGTCTACAAAATAATTTTTCGTGTAGAAAATTAACTTGACTTGCATTTGCCTCTCTTTCCAAAAAAAAATTAGTTCCACCATACTCTCTAAAACCTGAAATCCTGCTCTGGCTTCCCTACTGACAACCTCATTGCTATTGAACCCACATAAAATTAGCTGTTACGTCAGCAAATTGAGTTGACACGACTAGAAGTCATTAAACCCGAAAGCTAGTAAGAATTAAACGACAATTTTAGACGCTGTCTATAAATTGCAACTGTATATATTATAAAACACATTAAACTGCTGTACTATGCAGTACAAATTGAAAAGAGTTCGGAAAGAAGTATAAAGTAGCGCAGTCTTATTATTTGACTATTGGTTGCTTGGTAGCCGTCAAAATTTGACTTTTGCCGTTCAGATACACATCAATTAAGCAGTACACAGTGAAAGATGGAATAGAATTTGTTGAAGTTTATTGCAAAAGTTAACGTTGGCATCGTTTATTACTTGTTGTTACAGTTTTCACAGCGACATCAAGTATTGAAAACAATCAAACACCTAAGCTCTGAAGATCTTAAACTCTTCGAGTTCTCACTGTATCGAATATTGAAAAAATGTTTGATTATACATGCCTAACGTCAAATCAATAGCAGAATTGCAAAAGACGGACCATCACAGGTGTCTTGAATTAGTTGGTTAGGTGTTGGAAAACATTAATCATGTTAAAGATTTTATTCCCTGCTAGAGCTGTTTTCAAAATTGACATCTGTTTAATGAGCTAAGCCATCGTTTTCGGGAATAAGGAAACAAGCGATTTTAGAGATGCAATGCATCATCATCTCTTGATTTTTTGGCGTGTATTGTTGGCCGAAGACATTATGCGGGCAGAACCTTTATGAAATTGATGATGTTATAGCCTTTGCTTAAATCACAGAAATGTTCCTTTTTCTGTGTGACCAGAGGCAGAGCACATGAGCGCTAAATTTGTGTTTTTAAGACTTTTTAAGACTGAACACCAACCTTTCGCGAATTTTTTACAATTGAATTTCTGCTTTTGAGGTTTCGTAAGTAGGAAAATCCTGACTGACAATTTAAAAACAATCCCAAAATTAAGGGAGAGTATTTGATTTGTCTAGACTAGAAAACTATCGCTGGAGAGGACCGGGATATTATTGTCGAAAATCAAGGTTGACATTCAAAATCGAAAAACGCAAAATTCAAAGCAAAACTTTTTTTGACAAAAAATTTTGAGTTCTGTGAAAATATGGCTAAAACTTACAAAATGACCTTTAAGGACCGCAGTCGAAACTGAGGAAATTTTCCCCAAACGTATTGTAATGTGTTATGGCAACGCCCGTTTTTCTCGTTTATGATCAGATGAAAACAATGCAAGCACATAGTTTTATTGAGAAAAAACCATTCCTCAACATCTCTTGTCAAAACATATTTTAGTATCTGTCTCATTGTTCTAGTTGAATATTTTGATTAAACATTTTCAAAAGAACTTCTCGAATACGCAGCACTCATCATATAAGACAGCAGTCAAGACCCACAATAGTCAATAATGTAAAATATGTATTCTTTAATTATAAAAGTTAGAATGCTACCACATCAAAACCAGACAAGATATGATGGCGTACTTAACTAACTACCATCCCATTTGGATACGTGTTTGTCATGAATAGAGGTCACTAAGTTTTCGTAAATGCTTTTGTTTGATTTTGTTAGTTTGTGTCTGGAATCAAGTAGACAACCCTAATAGGCTTTTCCAGTTTAGCCTCCATAGGCACATACTAGACCACGGTTGCTTATACTTCTAGGGGTTAATCACGTCAATACGTAATTGTGTTGGTTCAAAAAAACCAATGCTGGATGGTTCACAGGAGTTATTTTAAGAAGGCCAACTACAGGCTCTTGCTGTTGAAGAGCGAGAGTGAATGCAGAGAGATCCATGGTATTCTCACTTGGTGAGGTATTTGAGACTCAGTATTAACGAGTGACTTCTACGGAACCGAGAACGCCATACGGCTACCCATGCAAGAAGCGAACCAAACTTTGCGTCAGCGGTGAATTTCGTTTTTGAGGCCTCGACTATGACAGTCCCTAGCATGCGTAACGAGGGAGGAGTACAGAAAATAGACGTTAGTTGTACATTTTATGAGTGTTTTCGTAAATTCGCTAACCTGGACATAAAGTCCCCTTTCGGAGAATGGACCCTTCAGCTTTGCGTACGTCATAAATTGCTAATAGGACGAAACCAACTCTAGATGAAACAATGGGCATACTGAAAAGAAATTGCTTACCACCATGTATATTTAGCTGGAATTAGAACGACGTTTTTTGAAGTTGATTCAATACGGGTGGGATCTAAAAGTCGATGCCAGCATAAGTTGTGACTCTAGTAAAGAATGTGGGACAAAAGATCACGCGTTTACAAAAAACCCAAACTAATAGAAACTGCAATCTGAACAACCAGTTCGGATGACAATCAAGACAGGTGATTGTCATTCCTGACAATAACTCCAATCACGCGTGGTGTGGTAGCAATTATACAACAGCTGTTAACGCGTTCGCAGACAATTTAAAGATGTTACCGCCTATCATTGAAGCACTCCAGGTGTAGGGCCATGTATGTGTCAAACTTGGCATCCCACGAGAGCTGATTGACAATACGTAAACTTGTAGACTTCGAGTAGGTTTTTCAAGCAAAAATTTGTCTTGTTCTGATCTGAATTTACAGAATAAATATAATAATAACTCAAATTACTGTATAAATATAAAGAACAAATCAAATAATTTAAAAAATAAATAAGACAAAACTCGTGATAAATGAGCAATGTGGTCTCATTTATCACGATGAGAAAAGATGATAAAGTTTTTTTAATCTTTTATTTCTACTTTTATACCTATGATTATTTAGATTCCACATGATAAATCTTAAGTAATGCTACTATACAAAACCTATTTATTTGCGTATTTATTTATTTTCCCTTTGTGATTAATAGCCGTGGTACACATCCTCTCTCTGTAAACTTTGAATTAAAGCCGGTTTGCTGTTGCCCTTTATTTATTGTTTATTTAAAAGGACATGCTCCACTTGAATTCCTCGTAATTCATAACGATGATAAATTATCAGGATAGTCAAATATCTCTTTGTCAAATACTTCCAACATCCCTTTTCGTTCATTATTATTATAACTCAGCAAATTCAAGCCCGAATGGCGAAAACCAGTTAAAAAACTTTTCGCGTTTTTAGGGAATTTTCTATAATTAGAAAATTGATAAAAAATGCAACATTTATACTAACGAATTTTCCGTCGAAAACAATTTCTTCAAGTAAATTGCCAGCATTTCCTCTTCCTTCTTCCATTTTCCATTTTTTGCCATCTAAAGAATTTGAATTGAACATCAGTCTTCTCATCATCCTTTTTGTGCTTTTTTTGCTTAGACACTGACAAGCTCCCTCTTCAGCATCACACTCCTTACGAGAACGGTAAAATCCATCGTAATTCAGCATGAAACGAGTGCGGAAGTTGATGAAATCAACCTCAGTCATTGATAAAATTAATATTCCTTAAAAGAAAATCTGAAGCAGGGAAATTAATTAGTCTCGAGGGTTAATAACTTGAGTCAAGAGCATTTCGCATTTTCATTCGCTTATCAAGCGGACGAAACGTTCGGGCTACAACCACCTGCCCATCACATACTGCCTGTAAGATAAGAGGAAGAAATTGAAAACGATTCATTTGTAGCTATAAAGGACGACACTTCTACGAAAATCGAGAAATGAAAGCTTGTAGGTTGTTGGATGATTAGGGTCGCTGCCAAGAACGCAACATTATATAGGAACAATTCTTGTGGTGTGTAGGACGATGATGGAGCAATGGCGCTGCTGGACATCAGTGGTGGTGCTGGTGGTGATATTCTTTTGAGCTAATCCTAATGAACTGTAACGAGTCTAAATGGATTATCGTCACGAGTCAAATGCTGCTGTGCTGCTACTGTTGCTGCTGCTGTAGCGGCTGTTGGCCACCAATTTTCCCTATTTTTGCCTTTTCAACGCAAAACACATCTGGAGCATCCTTTCCTCATCCTACATACTAAACAGGCATTTGCCATCATCGATGATGATTTTTCGGGCACCGGATGGAATCGAAACGCAAAGAAACGATGGAAGAAAAAATTGGTTCAATTTTATTCCTTCAGGGTATCCAATCCCATCATCCTCCCGCAACGAATGGCGGTAGCATCTGGCTAGACTGTTCTCCTTTACAAAACACCCTACAGTTAAAGCAAGCTGCCAGGAATACGTTGTTGAGTTCAATTAATGAAAAATTGCAGCAATTTCGGATGAAGCCAAAAAAATTACATTTTGCCACGTTTAACATTTATCACTGTCCTGGAAGCTTTTCCAGGTTGTTAGGTTGCCTTCTACGTGCTGCACAAGGTGCCGAAGAATTTCTTTTGGTGAGTGCTATCTCCATGGTTGTACCTGTGAAAAAGCGAGATTTCAATTTGATTTATAATTGACGGAACAGAGCTAATAGTGAGAAGTGTGATACCTATTTTGACGTGGCTACCAAGTCAAATTTTCATGCAAGACAGTCCAACATATCACCAAATCGTCTTAAGCTAACAATAATAAAAAATCATAATTAAGTTCGATTGATTTATTGCTCATTCGAGGAAATTAATAAAATGAAATTTTCAATTAGTCGAAAGCATAATTGGAACATTATTGAATTCTAATCCCCTACGGAAAATGAATGCTTGCTTGAGAACGTTGCTAATCTTTTTAATGAGTTTTCAACGAAAGAGGACTGATTTCCTCGAATACCGAATTATTGAATAGAAATTTTAAGGATATTATAATAAATGAAATGAATTATTCTTTAGTGGCTTGATCTGCTTAGAGGACTTTAATTCAGCTCACTGAAACAGAGTAATAGCATTTGGCACTTGGACTAAGCAATGGAAAAATTCATTAAATCGTACGTTTCAAAGGAATTTTCACTACCAAAGAACATTCAAAACACATAGAATCATTTAAATAATAATTTCTGTTGATCACGTGGACAATAAGTGCAATCAAAGTCAAAATGTAAATAGAATAACTTGAAATCAAGTGTAGAATAAACGAAACGAGTTCAAGAAATTTGTTCGATGAAATTTCAGGATTCCTTTCTTGGAAAATACTTTTAGTACAAATCCCAAAATCAATCATCATGCTTACAACTATCTTATTTTTTGTTTTTTTATTTAACGTGCACATAGTCCGTTACTATATCCTTCACAAGAAACTATAGATGGGCTCAAAACCAACCGTCAAACGTTTGACAGCATATATAATAGGATATATTAACCAACTCGGATGAAATTATAAGTTCGAGGAAAAATGGAAGGATGTGTTAGAAACTGAAAATCATGTGTATATTAACATCGTATAATGACGTTCCAGAACAACGAAATCTATGGAAGTCCTTGATTAGTAACAAATAAGACAATGTGCTATAAAAAACGACGATTCTTTAACAAAAATCTGAAGACTAGTAACGCAAATGTACCGAGAATAAACGCACAGACAGACAAGCGTGTAAAGTTGTGAAAATCTTCAGATGCGGACCACCGGCTCATGACCACTTAGTACAAACAGCTGCATCATCGCTCGCGACAAAAGGATCAGATAAAGGGTTACCTATTTCGAACAACTCTTCAGTTCTACTCACCCCTCAATGACATAAGACTAATTCAATGCGTCCTATGAGTCTCCTTTAGCACTGCTAACGCTGAACAAATAACTCCTACCATCGAATGACAGAAGGTGCCGCAGGATCGCCAATCTCTCATGTTTCCTAACATATAATGAGGCAAACTAAAGTGTGAAGATTGCAGAAGCATGACACTACTTTGAACAATGTTTAAAGTATTTACCAAGCTGTTAGACTGCAAAATCACGCTTAACACAAAAGATATCGCTGCGGAATATCAGGAAGACTTGAGAGCTAAAAGATTGACTACCGACCATCTCTTCACCACCAAACAAACTTTGGAAAACCGCTCCCAGTTAAGCATCGGTGAGCTACAAAGTTCCATGTACTTAGAACTAATGATTTTTGATACTTGAATTTTGTGTGCTCACGAAACTCGTCCGCTCGACCAAAAGGAAGTTAACTTCGAAAAAGTCAAGAGACTAGACAAGCAATCTTGGCACGAAGCTTGGAATATGCACCTCACTCCTGTTTAATCTAGCTTAAAAACATAAGATAACGAACTTTTCTATTGAGATATACTGCTCTATAAATCGAAGGCCAATTGTAGCCTACGTAAGTGGTATTACCAACCAATCATGGTCATATAAATCTTCTGGAGAAATCTTGCAAAACATTCTCCAACCAATCATGTTCATCTAAATCTTTGGACGGAATTCCGCAAACCAATCTCTAATGAGCGAAATAACTAGGACTAATGTTTAATGAAGCCAAAAGAAAATGCATTGTCTAAACATAAAAAAAGACCCAATTGGGCCTAAAAGCGAAGATCAGAAATCGCTAGTGATCTCATATTTGTAAGAGCAGCACAAAAGAACACATACCAGTGCCGGACACTGTTTGACATTTCGCACTAAGTCAGGACTCATTACATTGTGTGTTAACGTTTCAATTTATAGTTTCCTCCAAGTATCAAGAATCACTTCTTCAATGGAATTAAATACTCAAAAGCATTGGCCATAAAGGGATCCTTCCGACTTTTAAACTACCAATTAATCAAATATGCACATCCATATTATTCGATTACTCCAAGCTTTTGATAAATCAAGGAATAGTTGAATGCTTTTCTGATGGTCAGCGTCCATAGGCGAACTAGGCACTCCTTGGTCCAATTTCAGTCTTCAAGCTGTTTGACATCAGCAGTGAAGAGCCTTACTCGGAACCATCGAGCTTTGCAATTTTTCGTCGATAACTTGTACACATAATCGGCTGTATGTTATCGGCAATTTCGAATTTCCATTCTCTTTTCGGTAAAAGGATATCGGTCATCTTATCAAAAAACCGGGATACAATATTTGAAAGTTTGCAGTATGAAAATGAAATAGTTCGATCCTTGAGCTTCTCCAAATTCATGTGTGAAATTGCCTGTTCCAGCTGAATAAGCGAAAGAGGGGCCATGTTATCTTGCCCAGCTTGTATATCACGTTTAAATGTTAGAGATGTATAGTATTGAGGTACCACATATCCAGCTTCTAGCCCAGGTACCATCGTACACTGCTCACATTGTCCAAGAGATCCTGCGGACGGTGGACTTTACTATGCTTAACTAACCCATGGAGTTATTTTTTTCAATCACTCATTTACTAATATTCTGAAGCACGCGTTATCCTAGCTCACTGCTAGTTAAACTTACTAACGGAGTATTTGACACCCTCATTATTGTTCATTAATTTCAGCTGACCACAAATACACTGAAGATTTGCCAAATCTTGTTATGTGGAAGCGATAAGCGCAATTAACAATAAGACGTGGTGGTATGCTTACTTGAATTCACAGTGCCTTTAGCTGCCATTCGAGGAAGATAGACGCAACGAATTTGTTCAACGCGCTCAAAAGACGCACATCGCAGTTGTCAAACAGTAGTATACAAAAAACTACGTATTACGGACAGATAATGTTTGCTTGACTTATTTCAAATGTTGAGCATTCCAGTGAACATCACAAACTTCATCTTTTATTTCATACTACATCTAGATAACGCTGATATTTGACACTTCAACCATCTTCGTCTACTGAAAGTGAGAGTCAGAAAATTACAGAGAGTATCATTTCGTCTCTAGGCTGCCTACAGCTTCTGCGCATGTCAAAGTAAACAGTTCTCTGTGTGGACATTTGTTGTCCCAACACAGTTGTTGGTGTGGAGCCTTACAAGCACTGCATAGGGCCATCCTTGAAAACTTCAGCATATCATCAGTTTTGTTCTATGGTATCCTTTTGTCCCTTATCATAACTCGACCTAGTTTTGGATGAGGCTATCAGGATCTTGTTTAACGTATTCGTCACTAAATGCAGACGTTTTGGTATACCCTAATCCAATCCTTACGTGAAGTTCGTTTCCCCTCGGGCATATTAATCGGCTTATTTATGTCCTGGGATATCAGGAATTCATAAGGTCTCCAACTTTCTGTTTCTAAAGTCTTCTAGAAAGCACTTCATAATTTGGGATCATTTTCAACGTGATATTTTGCGGCAGCAGGGACTTCATTGCTGGTTGACTATCTGACCATATCCTTTCTACCACTATTTTCTTATGAGAAAAGATCGGTCCGCATGGCAAATATCTTGTCACAGAAGATGAAATAATAGTCAGCCAGTGTGAGACCAGCACTATCATCCATTAATTTGTACAAACCGTTATCGTCTCTTGGGAACTGCGTTTATTCCTTCTGAACATTTGGAATATTTGAATATTTGAAACTGCATATTGTTTCTGCTGTTTCTTGGAGTTAGACCTGATCTGAGCTTAAATAGTCCGCATCAGTTAACTACGTAAGGCCAAGTTCGCGATCTTTACTACGATAGGTTTTGACCTGGTTTTAATGGTAGAGCCTCATTGGGAATGTTTTTGCGGAGTGTTGAACGTATGGGTCCAGCGGAGGTCGTGCGACGTAAAATTTAAAGATTCAAAGGATATGCTGCTCAGTTAATAAGTTAAAATTCAGCTTTGTCCAAGTTGTGCTGGAGCTTCCTCATTCGCCGAAAGTACCCAAAAAATGAGCAAATTTGATTGATCCTTGGTCATACGCAAAATGGCCGGAATCTTAGCTAGATAAGCTAGTAGTCCTCCCGTTCCTCTAGTCGTACTTGAACCCCTTTACATCATTCGGACAACATTGTTAGCCATTTCCTATACAAAAACCAAATTATAATGACTTCGATATTGGATGGAATACTTTCTGTTCACCGGTATCGCTCCGCAAGAGTAATCATACCAACAATCGTTTCCAGAATATGTCATCAAGAATGGTATGCCTACATTTTGCATGCCTACAAAGGAAACTCCTTCCATTTGCTACAAGTACAATATAAGCATCATTTCTTAATGTTGGAAAAACTTTAAAATTCCTGTCATTTGGATTTTATGTGCTTTCAGCCTCAATGCAACGCCAGTGGTTCCGAGGATTTCAAAAAGCATTGCTTCATCAGCAGCTCTTGCTCTTGCAAACCTAGATCCTTCTTCCTTGCTCTCTCTCTCTCTCGCTCTCATCCCACTCTTTCTCCACCATATCCAAGTTTATATATGGTAGAATGAACTTAGTCCTTTTGCTTATCTTACCTCTATCCAACTAGGACTAGCAAAAGTAGACGGCAAAGTTTTGTACACCGAAAAAATTTTATAGCTGCACAAATTGATTCCTGCGCTTGGCTTTGTATAATGTGTTTTGAAGTGTCGTATTTCATTACCGCGTAATATTGAAAAGTATTTTATGTTGTTGCATGTTCCTCAGTTTGTTTGTGTGCTTTCTCGTTTCGTTTGTTTATTTGTTTGTTTCCAAGTTGGCAAGGAGTTTTTGTCTTTTTTATTTTTGGTTTTTTTCCTTCTCTCTCATATATTTTTTACTGCTCTTCACGTTTGTATGTACTGTTGCGACTGCCACTATTGCCACTTCTGTGACTGGTGGACTGCTGATATGCTAAGTAAAAAAGAAATTTTATGGTTGAAAATTTCTGGAGGATGTAAAGTATATTTTGCTATAGCGTTTCACAACTTTCACTTGCAAAGTTTTAAGGTTTTATTGTAAAATTAAGTTTTAATGGGTAATGAATTTCACTGAAACTTTTTTTCTCACAAATATATAATTAAATTTCTCCGACTTTTTATGATTATTGAATGATATGTTCAGGCAAGGATATTGATATGCTTAGCTCAGGGACTCGAAACATTCGAGAGGACACCGCTTGAATGTACTCATGAGTTGAAATCGTGAATTTTGAAAGTATTCAAGATGGGACTCATTCTCATGATGTACAAGGATACTTCCTGAAAAGGTCTTTTTCTCAGGCTTGCCCTTTGCGGAACGCAAGGAGCAACAACAGAACATTATTAACAGATATTTTTCATGAAAAGTATTTCAATAACTTGTCAGGCAGAACCGCTCGCCGCCCATCCATTGTAAGCCATTGTTCTTGGCGAAACAATCTAAAAATAAAACAATGCATTTTCATATCCTGCTGAAGAATGTACAATGAGCTACCTCTTAACATTTTAATATTCCATACAACAATGAATATTCTGGTTTGCCATAATTTCCATACAAAATTGTTTCCAGCATATTATCAAATATTTTCCATTGTT
Organism: Stratiomys singularior; assembly: GCA_954870665.1. Taxonomy (NCBI): domain Eukaryota; kingdom Metazoa; phylum Arthropoda; class Insecta; order Diptera; family Stratiomyidae; genus Stratiomys; species Stratiomys singularior. The sequence goes on from OX940877.1 coordinate 9,893,934, forward strand.
CGATGAGAATCATATCATCCTCCTTCTCCGTTCATACCCCGATGAATAATTAACGTCATAATTGAAGTTTAAGCTTTTCCCATATAAGTCCCATTCACCTTTTCCACTCTAATAAGATACTAAATTATTCCTCGCTAGACAACCCAAAACTACGCCGAACAATACCCGTCCAGTCTTTGTTGGAATATATTGACACCCACAAAAGCAGGATACTCTTTCTTTAAAACTGAAACACAGCAAAAAAATGATACTTGCATGGCAATGTTGTAGTCCTGCTTCTATCTTTCTGAAATTTTTCAAGGAGATATGGGTCATCAGGGGTAAATGTGAGAAAGTTTCAATGCTGCACAATGAATGGATAAATAAGTGAGTGAGTAGATTTTATTCAATGTCCTTTTTATCGATTGCCTCGGCAATGTTAGGTTTTTTTCGATGGGAAATTAGCTTGCGAAATGTGCAGAATGGATGATGATAAGTCCTAGACGATTTAGAGACAAGATAGGTCCTGAAAGTGAAAAGCAAAAAAAAAACTATTGAAAATAGATACAAGCGAGGATAGTTATACCGACGTCGACGACCATGTAGACTGAGATTATCCTGTGCAGTAGAGAATTATTAATTGGTGCTTGTAATAAAATGCCAAATCGAAAATTGTAGCACAATTAATAACAAAGTGATGACTCTTCAATGCCATTTTGGCTTTGGATTTACAATGGAACTATAAAAAAATTTCAAAGCATCGTCTATTGTGATAAGTGTTTTAGTTGCTTCGTCATGGTTACAAAAAGGAAAATTTCCCATTTTATTTCTTCCTTCTTCTTCTTCTTCCTTCTCAAAAGGCTGACATCAAAAAATTTTATTTGCAAAAAAGCTTGGTGTCTGCTATATTCCCTTGGCTTTATATAATATTAACGTGATAACCTGACTCTAACAAGCATAATTTACTGCCAAATATTGAAAAATTTACTGCCAAAATCAACAATAACATTCACCAAAATTATTTTAAATAAAATTCATATGAAGTTTGATCAAAATTTTTCTCTGTTATGGGGAGGTAAAGTCGAGGGGGGCCGTAATTTTTGAACTCCTAGTATCATAAAACTACTGGACTATCCACCAAACACCTCGCCAGTCGCTATTCCACTGGGAACCAAACCTTGGACCCTATTTTGCAAATCTCTCTGGACGCAGCTTCATTTGTCCCATCCAGTGGCGTCATCTAGTTTGAGAAAACTCTTCTAGTATAGTTCGATAGAAGTGAAAGTTACCCTCTATTTAGCTCGCTGACAACTATCGGAGATGCCCTTCTGTACTAAAAATAACAATTACAGAAATGTATCAAGCAGTTGAATTTTTGTTTCAAACTCAACAAATCGTCCTGATTACCATCTGGAGAGAGCTTGCCTATACCCCTGAAAAGATTCAATCCAAGGCTGGATCATCAGCTGTATAGCGAAAGGTGTGTCAGTCATCCTTACTTTCTGAGCACAAAAAGCGATCAGATGCTATCTTATTAGCTGTTACTGTAATTTCGCTATATCCTCAATTCAAGTACAGCCCCAGCTTACTGGTGAAACGTTCAGATCAGACTATCTCTGTTACGGTTCATTTATCCATTCTTCTTGTCACAATCTAAAGACTTTTCCTCTCATTTCTCCCGTGACAGCCTCTTTCTACAGCTCTCACCTACAGAACAAGACTTTCCATCGCCTTCAGCAAGAAACGCTTTGCGATTAATGAATGATCAGCGTTTATACTCCGAAAAAATTTCGAATCTAACGGGAATTAACCCATATTTGTCTGGATCTGTTGTAAGGGAAACTGGTTGGAGATAGGCCAGTACTTGACAGTGATGATGAGATTGACATTAACATTCTCTTTGAATTTATATGCATACATAATGTCTTATATACGCAATTACACCAAGCCAGCCCACGTGATCTCTTCACTTACCTACGTTCAAGAGTACGTACACAGAGCGCTTACGCTTCCGAGCGGATTCCCTCAAACAGAGATCACAAAGCCTTATCCTATTCGTATATATAGAATACACAGTGCGTCCATTAAGTTTCGAGACTGATTCCATTAATCGCAAAATAAACAAGATATCTCGAGTTTTTCAAATTGTTTATTCAAAGTATTCTCCCTTCGCTTTAATACACTTCTTACAGCGGTTCAATAGTGATTCAAATGCGTGCTCTAGCTCATTTTGTGGAATAGCCTCCAATGCTTGTGTCGAAGCCGTTTTAATGGTCTCAACATCTTCAAAAAAGCATCCTTTCAACTTCAACTTCAACTTAGGAAACAAGGAGAAGTCACACGGTGACAAATCTGGTGAATACGGTGGGTGGTCCAACACACAGACTTGATTTCGGGCCAAAAACTGACGAACAATGATTGATTTGTGACTCGGCGCATTGTCGTGCAACAAACACCATTTCTCTGGATCGCGGTATTCGGGTCGAGTACGACGGATTCTGGCCATCAAACGCTTTAACACTTTGAGATAAAACGCGCCAGTGACCGTTTGACCAGTTGGAACGAACTCTTTGTGGATGATGCCTTTGCTATCGAAGAAAGTAATGAGCATTGTTTTGATTTTTGAAGGAGATTTTCGCGTTTTTTTGGCTTGTGGTGAGTTTTTCGACTTCCATTCCGAACTTTGGCGCTTAGTTGCTGGAAAGTACTGAAAGCACCATGTTTCGTCGCCAGTAACAATTGATTTCAAGAAGTTTGGATCATTTCTGGCGACTGTAACAACTTCTCTGGAATGATTAACACGAAGTGATTTCTGCTCCTCCATCAGTGTGTGTGGAACAAACCTTGCACAGACTTTTGTTTTGCCCAAATCCTCGTGAAGAATGAGACGAATCGTTTCTTTGCCAATATTCAAAGCCTCTTCCATCATTTTCAAAGAAGCATTACGATCATTCGCAACATAATCACAAACTTTTTCAATCATTTCGGGCGTGCGAGCTGAAATTGGTCTCCCTTCACGTTTGTCATCCTCTAGCGACACTCGGCCATCCAAGAAACGTCTGTGCCACAAAAAAACATTTGCTCGAGACAAACACTGATCACCGTACACTTGTTGCACCAATCGGAATGTTTCTGATGCACTTTTCCCAAGTTTTGCGTTGAATTTAATAACCGCTCTCTGTTCCACGTTGGAATTTCAACGTCAGATGAAAAACTGTTTAGGGAAAACTTTCACATCTTTGTCATTAGTCATCTGACTCGAATGAAATTTTACACATGGATAGGAACAGGTTTAAGCTTTAAAATGCGTATTAGAACACATGGATGGAGCTATTATTTGCTGAGATATGGTTTGTGTCTCGAAACTTAATGGACGCACTGTGTATAGGCATGTCGATTTATATTTGTATTGCGTTTTCATGCAAATGCTTTGAAAGGGATATTAATTTCAGAAGTTTTTGGTAGATCAATTTTTCCATTTTCACATACAACTTATAAGTGATTTATACCCTTTCTAAGCTAACTCAGCGAAGACTCATTGGTGCGAAAGTTCTGATCAAATGTTTCGAGTACCTCGATAGTGAATGCCACAATTCTTTATAAGGGATATTAATGTTGCAAACAAAAATGAAAAGAAATTTTCCAATCCGAATATAATTTCACTTAGTTTTGGCAAAAAACAGTTAGATCGGGAGTTTGTTCGAAGTATAAAGACAGTATGCACTTCTGCTCTTTAATTTCAACGCTCACAATGTCGCTAAGGATCATTTATAAACTGAATGAGGTGGTTTTGTGCCTATTCAACACAAGCTGCATCAATTTAATTTATCCACTTTAGTAAGATCTAGTTCCTCCCTATGTTTGTGATAAAGTCAAACTGGAAGCTTTTTATCTATAGAGTCACCATTGATACAATTTACTTTTGTTCACCAAACAAAGTTAATTATTGTTATCGAAATTCTATCTCCCTAAGCAACTGGTAGGCACCGAAAAATTCAAAATTTGACTTCAACGTTTACATGTTTGAGTGAGCTGTCAACATTTACAGTGCACGCTAAAAATTGTTCGATGTTTCAATTTCTAGATTGCGAAAAGATCTAGAAAATTTTGGACCAATAAAAGCATTTGAATAATCAGAAGTGATCAAGGGCTACTTGGATACTATGGATGCTTGGATACTATGGAGAGTACTTAAAAACTAGTCAGGGAGTGGCCATCGGCACATTTAAATTTAAATCAATGAACGATGTCTTCAGCTCTTATTTTTTTTTTTTGTTGAATTTTGAAAGGGAATATTATGGTTATAGTTTCTGAAACGTTTAATAACGACTCCTCATACGCACACAGGTTTTTGAAACTCCGTTTCACTGGGAGCCACGGAACTCATAGCCGAAGGTTCGTATTGTTAACCAAGGGTATCATATTGTCTGCTTGTATATCCTCAATGCTGCATCGCAGATCACAGCAGTATATCCTCTCCAGGCTGCAGGATTTCCAGGATGTCCTGGTACATTAGAACATTTTCAAATCTCAGAATATGTTCCAAATGTCCGAAAACTATTTGAGGTTTTTTAAAATACGGAGCCATTTATAGGATCCGAGGCGAGGTGTGAAAGTCACAAGTCAGTTATCACTCATAGACCCATTTTTGGTCCATTAAACATTACGCACGATGGTTCACCGAGGCTTGACCTGCCAAATGAGGTCATAATTCATGTTGCTGTGGCAATCGCTGGACATACAGGTTAGCAAATTTGATTGTGAAGGGTTGAATATTCCTTCTTGAACTCATCGTAGCAATGGAAAAAGCAAATTGTATATCCTGGCAAACAAAAGAAACTACATATTATGAATAGCGAACCAGTTGAGTCATAACTAGCAACATGATAACAAACTCGAAGCTGAGTTTTTTGACAACTCAAGGCAACGACTGATTGAACTGCATTGGGCGGATGGACCAATGGGAGCTTGTCACTGACAAGGAGAGACAGCGTACACGCAGGAATTGTGGTTCCTTCGCCATAAAAGTAAGAGTAATGGACCGCGCAGCTCATAAAAGATTTGGGCTGATGCTGGATCAACGCTGGTCAATGCCAATCCTGGAATTATATAACAGCAGTTTAACACTAGGTTCTCAGGTTGCGAATGTTTTTTAAAAGGCTGAGAGAATGTGTGGTGGCTAATATTCCATAGAATACTTGTGTAGGTGTAGGTGTAGTAAGACGGCGTGAACTCCTTTCAAAATCGTTCAGTTGATATATTTTGCGAACTCCTTGTAGAAATCATTGAACCCGAAAACTAAGTTTGAATTTTCTGTAAAAAAAAGCAATTATTAGAACTTCCACCTGGAACTTTCATCAAATTGGGAGCCATGGCTTCACTCAACAGACTTAGCTTCATACACAGTAAGGATAACTAAGGATCATAAATGAATAGAAACCTCATTCACCTTTCGCTTACTATAAAACCAACTTTTTCCTATCTTTGAAACCGTAAAAGGAAAAACACATTCCTTATGCTTTCAGGAGAGATATTAGGAAAGATATCAAGTGGTCTTTTAATTATTTTAGTTCATATCACATCCCTGAGCCTGGTCATTAACTAGTTTTTTTCTTTCTATCCTCTTTTTCCTTAGGAAAATTTCATTCTAACGACTGGTTGACTTTATCCATGAGTAAAAAGAGGAAAGGCATTTTCCAGACGCCGTAATTCACTGTACATTATGAGACAGTTCTAATTAAATGGCTAAACTTTCTTTTCGATGGTCCTTACGAAGAATGCCACAAATCCAAGCCTAGTTCAGTAATTTTCTCGATCCTCTAATGTGTGGGAAAAAGTCTAAGACTTTCGCAACGAACGCATGCATTGCATGAGCAGTTATGTTAGTTGTAGATGTAGTAGATATCTTTCCGCAACGACCATCACCATTCCTGAATCTAGAGCTGAAAGGCACCTTCAGGATATTTCTCCATGCAAACCATTAACTCTAATATTAACGTACTTGATGAGATTTCCATTGTTACCATTTCCTATCCCAACAGCAACATTACTACTATGCCACGTATCTTCAACTATGAAACGACCATCCTTGCAACTGATGAGTAACAAGAATATTACCAACTTGGGAAAAGAAACTTGGACACAATAATTAACGTCGTTGTGGAAAATTAAAGGCTCCCCAGGTTATAGCATATTCCTGCATTAGATTTTAACGTTACGTACGCTGACGCTCTATCTGTCTATCGCGCATAGTACGAACGAGCTTAATTTTCTTCGTAGACATTTTCCATTGGAAGTTTGAGGTGGGAAGGACGCTAGACGACAAACCGGAGGACATGAGTTTGAAGCTTTAATGTATCGACTAAAAATATTACATACACATGTTCAAGTGAAAAGATATTTTGAGGTTGCGACAATAGACTCCAAGGGCTGTGACGACAGTATGGGCTGTAATGATAAAGTATAAATTGCCTCTTTGGGGCCCAGGACAATGTTCAAAAATTCAAATAAAATGAAACCGTTGAATCTGCTGATAATATTTTAAATTGAGGCTTCATCATCGTTTAGAATCCTTTTATAAAATCGATTATAGAAATGGTAAGACGCAAAATATCAGGAAATTAGAGGCGGAACTTTGATTAAGACAGGCAGCAATTTGTTTTCAAAATTTTATTTAAAGGTACAACATGTTCATTTATCAAAACTAAAACAAAAACTAATTTCGAGGATAAAGCTGTTTGTTTTCAAATAAAATTTGATTTGTAGACAAAATGTTTTGAAACGAGTTTGCCTCCAAAGTATTTTCGCTATACGTCGAAAATCATTGCGAAACTTTTTTCCCCCTATATAATTTATTCATGCTTGAATGCCCCTTGATAAGATGATATCCTTTTAAAAGATCCTTAACTGGAAAAACTTTTCCTGCACACCGAACACAAACGAAATCTCTGCTTACAAAGCCTTCACGTGTCTGAACCGAAAACTATGTTATATAAGACCCGTCTTTCGCACCTCCTCTGCTTCGATCAACTTCAGTAACAGGCGAAATGCAACCGCATGCAAGGACACCATGAAGACAATAAAGTGGTAAGAAATTTGAACAGCTGCGGTATGTGTACTTTGTACACGATGAATATTATGTAGAGTCAAAAGACACCACGCTTTATCCAAAGTTAAAGCTTTTCGATACTAGAATCCTTTTAGTGGTAGATCATTCGCCATTATATAAATATACGATAAAACAATGTTGGAATTGTGTTTCCAGGCGCTTGTATGCTCTTGTTCCGTACTCTTCTTATTCAAGTTATGGATTCCTATCAGACTTTTTGTGTTTTTTGTGGTCCTTTATGATATATTTCAAAGCAGAAGTGTGTAGAACGATACAAGCATCGAGTTCAGGTGGATGCTATTACTCAGCTGGTGTTCAATGTAGAAAATGATCCATCTTCTCACGTTCCTGCTCCTTTTTTCTCCTCAAGCTTTATAAATTTTTCATTTCATAGTCTTTGTGGTTTACTGATAATATTTCGTTTTTTTTTTCGCCAGGAAAGTACACGCTATCCTTCGAAGTCGTTAAATGTTGGGTAAACTCTTGTTTATGTAATTTTTTTCTTACATAAAATTTCCACGCAGGACTTTCAAATATAGAAAATTGATGCAATGTTAATATCAGAATTTTTTTCATAACATTTAGATCCTTTTGAATAGTAATTAGCGTAGTTGTCGGATCGCAACGATTTTTTTTTTGCTGTTAGTTTCGAATGAGTGGAAATAATACAGAGAACTTTACAATGTATTTTATTTATGTCCATTTAAGTTAGAGCAAGGGATTTCGGTTTGGATATTTAACGTGAGATCCAAATTGAAATACAACTCAACCTGCACAATCGCTTTATTATAGAATGCATGGTTTTCGGAGGTTTCTGGGAAGTAGAGCTAGGAGGAAACCAGTGAAGACTCAGATGCAACAGATATTTCTTCAAAATCTTTCAAAACTGTCTTGGATTCACGATTTCATTATTTTCCCGAAAATCTTGATGTACATATACACATACGAAAATCAGAAATACAATATTAAAGCTTCTTAGTAGTACCCTAGTTGCCAAATGCCTAATTTTCCGCTTTAAATTTATCCGTCCGCAAAATCTAAAAATTTAAAACCTCCTCATGTTTTTCTCTTTTTCGAATCCATCGAAAAATCAGAATTCATAATCATACTGAACTGAAAGACGGTACCTCCTTGTTTTGGAGGTAAAAATCGAATAATTTGGTTTTAATTTCAATATGATTTTGGGAATGTGAGCACCACGACTGGCACACATGCTCTAACTAATAATCAGGACGATATTTCGCCAATAACGCCGCGGAGTTAGTCTTCCAAATATTCAAGCGTCTCGGGGTAGTGATTTGACGTATCCCCACAAGAAAAAGTCCTGCAGCGATATATCACAAAATCTTGCAGGGCAATTCACAAGTCCAAACTATGAAATTATCCGCTCATCAAATGCTTATTTCAATATATCGATGGTTCCACGAGCTGTATGACATGTTGCACCGTTATGTTGATACCAGAGATCACCTGCATTACGGCGAGTCAATTTCGAATAGAGAATGTCATTAATCATAGCTCCAAAGCTGTCACCATAGACTGTGATGATATTATCAGCAGCGTAATTGAAGTTATATGTACTAATGATTCGACCGGCCAGTGAATCACGCCAAAAAGTGACCTTCTCGGAATGTGACGGTGTTTAGACAGCCGCCAGTGATTGATAATCATTCCAAATGCGGCAGTTTTGTTTATTGACTAAACAATAATCTGGGCGGGCACATGTTTAATTGTTTACCACAATGTCGAATTGAGTCAATTTGGTCTTCATTGATACAACAATCTAAGCTGCAATGATTTCTTCATTATGCACTATGCGACATCTGGATGTATGCATTTTAGTAGTGTGAATTAATACAGTGTAAAAACGCTCCATGTTAAGTGAATGAACTGTTTTAATAGACAATTATGACGACGACGCGACAAGTCAACCTATTTATGAAAAAATAGCAAACCAAACTAACCACAAAACGCATGACAGCTGTCATACCATACGTAGAATTAAAAAGTGATGCCAGGTTAAAATTTTATGTCTCTAAAAAAACGCATTAGTAAGATAATCTCATTAAAAAGGAAAATGAACTCAAACATCTTCGATGCTTCGATGGTTAACTTTCAACGATTATTATTACGTGCTTAATATACAACCTGTATCTTTGAAGATTCCCTCCATTATAGGGAAAATAATTTATTTGCGTGAATAAGTATCCCCTTTTCAGGTCAAATTATAATTTCATTTGGTTTTATGCACCAATCAGGACCAACACTATCAAGTGTTATTCTGGTGCAAAGCAGACGGAACCTGGAAAATTTCAGGACAATAGCATTGAACCTTATGGCCATGGTTATCGATATGCGTTGATTTCTCTCCAGAGTAGCAAACTTGAAAGCTACTACTAAATGATTCTCGAAAATACCGAATTTATATACTTAGTTTTTAAAACTTATCCAGTGTAAGGATTCGATGCTATAAAAGATAATTGTCTAAGCTCCCTCCACATCCTTCCACCTCCTCACCACTCCATCTCTTTCTATCGATTTTGACTTTAAAACGATTTCAACTTTATTCACTGGCCATGGAAGTGGTAAGGCATGAAAACCGCAAAAACCAAAGGATATCAAGATGACGACATGAAAAATTGTTGAACGCCAACCAAACCCATTCATAGATTCACATTCAACCCAAGTATATCGGGAAATTCCCATTTGTGTTAGTATCACGCAATAGCTCTTTCCCACGGTGCTACTCTATATGTTATAGAAATTGTGTGAAATTGTTGTAGAAATGTAATTAATTGCTGTGTTCCTTCTTTGCGTCCGGATGTAAACTCTAGTGCAGTGCACAAAAGTGAACAATAGTTCAAAGTACTTCGGAGGATATATTGTTAGTTTAGAGAATTATGGTAGTCAGAAGTTTTGACCGATGTTCGTTTGAAATTTCAACCTGCCTCCGAATTGTTAGATTCACCCATTGGGATGCTAAGGTATTTATTTTGTGACCTTTCGCAAAACATCATTGGCCATCAGGATGTAATTTCACTTTATGGGAAAATTTCTTGTTTAACTTGCAACAAAGTTCAGGAAAATGTGTTACGGAAATTGAATGCTAATAAATTGAGTTGCATGTTTCATTTGATATAGTGCATTGTATTTTTTATTGCGTTATTTGAAATACGCAGCAATTGTTTTCTTTCTCAGCAGACCTCCTCCTTTCCCACATTCACTTAAAATAAATTAAATACTTAAATTTAATAAATTCTGTTTCTCGCTAATTTTATTTTATTTTATCGGGTCTTGAAACCGCTCTTGTATCAGGTCGGATGCATTGTTGTGTACCCTCTTTGGAGCCATTCCGTCTTTGAGAAAGACCTACTCACCTGCTGACCAGCTTACATATTGACGTACACGTACTACTAGGGGTCAAGCTTGAGTTTGCAGCCATACTTCCTTCAAAAGTCCATGCATGCACGTCATCACCTTTAATGAACGTATAGTGGACCCTTAAGAAAAGCTGTTCCAAAACGTTTAAGGTGTCCCGAAATACCTTGACTTGATAATTTTGAGTTTATTAACAACTTTCAAAAGTGATGTCTCCATAAAGCCAGGCGAGAATATAGTCGTGACAGCTAACGTAGGCCTCTTATATGGAGAAGATGCAAACGGTGCATTTCTTCACCACCCAGATGCACTAGTGCTTCCTTGCTTGGATTTTGCTAATAAATTCAATCTAAACACTATTCCCACCAACAAGCTACATGCGAAGTTTATTTGCATCTCTGAATTCCTGCAAGACTTCTTGGAGAACCGCTATTTACATGGTAATTTTTCCTTGGCAATGAGGACATCCTTGAAAATCCGACAGCTACTCAATACCATCCGATTCTTGGTACTCTTTGAATCGTGGTCCTAGGTGCATAGAATCCATTGGGCCTGACCAGGGTGGTCGGTGGCTTCGTGGCCACTTTGGTTGCTGATGGTAACTTCATGTCTCAAGCAGTTATAGTAGCGTGTCATCTTTGACCACCTCCACGATTTCCTTACTTACTTCAGAATTTCAGAAGCATATGCTTCATCTAATTCTACCACGGTTCTGTCTAATTACTACAAAATATATTAATTTTGTTTTAATTTCAAGGACACTGAAGACGAATATCGTCATTTCAATCATACAGTTTCCATTTACCATCTTATCTTATTGTTAATCTTGAATTTCTTCTTTATTGTAGGATTGCAACAAGCCAAAGGTCTTGTTCTTCGGAATATCACCGTACCATTGGTTGTGGATTTTCGACGTCGTGCGACACTTTCGTGTAGTTATGAAATGGGCAAGCATCAACTTAATTCCGTCAAATGGTACAAAGATAAGGAAGAATTTTTCCGGTAAGTAAAATGTTCAAGCTTGAAATTCTTTAAGTTTAATAAAGTAACATCGTTCAATACTTTCATTACTACAATCTTAAATATTACTTGCAAGCGGAATCATAACCCTTCCCTAGTACAAGAATTTCAATTTTTGCTTATACACTAGCATATTCAAGTATTCATGAGTATTTGATCCAACGCGGGGTCACCAAGACAACTTCGCATTAACTGGCGGTGCTGACTTTTTGGGGTTTTTTTTCAGATTAATAGATATACTATTCGTGGGTATTGAGCCTTTCAATTATTACACTGAAATAATGAGTCAATCGGCAAGTTTAAGACTTAACTAGGTGCCGCAAAAGTCAAGTTCTCTTCTCTGCATTCAAAAAAAATCAGCCATTGGCGTAGACTTTAAAATGCGACTGCGTGTGGTCTAGATCCATTAGCGTCCCTTGATGGGCTTCTTGTTACCCCTGGGTAGAAGCTGGCAGCTTTCGTTTTTAATGAGTCCATCTTTGTTTGATCCACCGTCAAAAAATCATCTGCAATATTTATTTTGATGAATAAGAGAATTTCAGGATAATTTTGGGGACTGTGTTATAGCTTTTCTGCGTTTGTGAAGATTAAGCAGGCTTACTGATTTGTTTCTTTGCTTTAGATTGTATTTATCTTTTCCTCCCCGCTTCCAACATCTTCTTTGGTAGTTGACATAAAGAAAGAAATAAAAGGATCACAATTCTAACACGAGAAATTTATGGTTTCAAAATATCAACCCCAAAATCATAACAAATTCGTCGTTAATAAAACAAATGGAGGCTTACATACTCAGTAAGCTTCAAGGGAAATTTTAATTACAGCTGACAGGTGATCGAGAAGAGGCAGTGTGGCCTAAAATCTTAAAAACATGTTGGCATCACAGGATGTTGGTGTTCATTTAAATGTAAAATGTTAAAAATTTGAGAATGAAACAACCAGTCTGTCAACAAAAATCACTCGATAAAAAGTCTTAGAAACTCATGCTGTGCTGAAAGATGTGTGAAAGGTATACTATGAGTCGTGTCGAAGGAAGTTTCCAAACATCTCGAAAAAGTATTGAAGATAGTCCATTTACAAAAGGACTTTCAACTGTAACAGTTGAAAACACATACGCTTGATTCGTTGCAACGTTGCTCACGCACAAAGCTAAATATCACATGAAAAAAGGATGAAGTAGAAGCAGAAAGGAAGGAATCGCACGATCTAATTTCCATGGTATTGGATGCAAGTATAGAGGTTGATATTCTCCAAACATACAACTTACAATCCTGATCTTAGCTCATCCAATCTCGGTTCCTTCCCTGGGCTTACGGAATTCTTTCAAGAAGAGGCGGTGATTTGCTCAATGCTGAAGCAATTTTGAATAGAGTTACCTAACATCCAAGGACTACCGCACCACTGTGGCCTTTAATCATTTGTGCCTTCTCCAATATTTCATTGTAGAGTAGACAATATAATCGGAAAAATCCTCGCATTTTGTTTGCGTAGATGAGTTCGTAAAACACATTCTAACACGGTTATTCTTCAATAAATATCTGATAAACATACCTCTTGAATATATTCGCCCCTGATCCAAGCTCTATCACTAATCTAACCCTAAGCCTGCACTAAGTTTTCAAAGTCCTCTTATCTTAGAGAATGTGCTGCTCCGAATTTCCTACATCAACTACCTTCATAGCATTAATCTTTTTTCCCATTCAACTTGGATCTCTCGCACAAAATTCAACATGAATAAATAATTAGAAATCATAAGCATTGACTCACACTACCAATCAATTTCCTAATAATTTCAACGTAATTTGAAAATTTGTTCCTTTCACTTCGATGATTGCAAGTGAAAATCTATTTCAAACTGATTCCAAATACGTTAGGTAAAAATTGAAATATAATTGAGCTTAATGAAAACTAATTATGAATAACTCCTTTTTGAATGCGCTTTTGTGTGCATTCAATTCGAAAATTATTTAATTAATGTAAAGCAAAAGAAAATTTCCTATGCAAATGACTACTAATAAAGAATTGAGGAGAAAACCATTCCAAGTAATCCTTAATCAAGTTTTGAAGATTAAATGCTGAATGTAATAGTAAAAATATTAAACACGGAAAAGTATAACAAGCGGGAAGTTAAGGCTCGCCGTGCTTCAGAAATAAGTTGAATTACTCAAAAACTATGAAAAATGTTATGTCCTTTTTAGGCTTTACTATCCTTACTTTGGACCTCCGTGACACGTCCGTCAAACTTATACATTCTTAGAAGGACTACGTCAACTGTAGAAAAAGCTTCATCGTACTTGAGCCCTAGCCGTTTGTAATTGCTTCCCCTAGAGTCTCTCTGCGTTTCCATTTGCCGATCCTTACCGAACTTTGATCCTTAATTCTTTACTCTACCTCATTACGCACCTATTTTCATCAGTCAAAGTGTCATGCTATTGTTCGTGTGTTTCCTTAGAACGTGTGCACATAAAGGAACAAAAACATCCTTCATGTCGAGCCATTACTTTCGTAACGGTTTGTGTAAGCATACTAAACTGTTGATTTCATGTTGTCTCTATTTGACACTACTCGCTGTTAATTAAATAAACCCTTTTTCAAGTTCAAAAAATACTGTGGAACAGCGTTTTCAACAACTGCCTTACATTTTCGAATCATGTTCTTCCCCTCAAAAAGTTTTCAAATCAGATAACAGAAAAAGTCACTGGGCGTGAGATTTGACAAATAGGGTAGTGAGAAAGCAATTTAAAGAGCGGGTCGTGAATTTTCATCTTTGCAGCACACAGGTTCTCGGAAATTTCTTTGTTTGCTGATTTTTGCCATTTTTCTTGATGTCAACCTTCCGTTGTTGTAGAAAGTTGAATTTATTTTATACGCGGTTGACAATTCTTCGTTTTCTTTAAGTAGTCTACAAACTTTATCAGTTGGTTGTCCCAAAATAATATTGCTATCACCTTTCTTGCAGAAAAAAGACCACCTTCACTTTCTTTGGACCTGGTTTCCCTGCTGTGATACCCTGCATTGATTTTTATATTTCCCAGGAATGTAATCAGGGAGCAAACATTTTTTCGTAATTTATTAAACGTTAGAAATCCAATTTGACTTTGTTAGAAATTGCTGAAACAGTAGAGGGGTATATCCACCCCGTATCCGCTTTTGATCGGTTGCCAAAACACAGTATCCAACGGGCAGAAAATTTGTTCATAGGTAAATAACCTATGGGTTCATAGGTAAAGAACTAAAACTTTCAAATAAAAGAATTTGACGGGCGCGCTATGCTCTATTTTTATGAATTATTGACAGGAAATGTCATTTGACAAATTTAGATTTGCGCGACAAAACATTAAAGTAGTCGAATCGACCTAATTCTTTGTTTATAGTTTACTGCTTCACCGTTATGCAAGGCAAACAAACAATTTCTGCAGAATATTACCAGTGTGGACGCCACTGGAGGGAATTTCTCAAATTATTGCTCATTTTTGCAATGATGTGGAGCTTGGAAAAAAACATGGGAATCGGCTCGTATTCTCAGCACCACTTGTAAGGACCAAATACTTTTTCTGCAAGTATGTAGGATTTCACATTTAAAAAGATACCTTACCTGCTCATATATGAGCGCAACTTGCTTCCAAAATGCTTGATACCCTCAATTGCTGTCTCCTTTTTTGGTTCTTTTCATGAATTTGTCTCAAATTCGAATATGTCCTGCAAATCTCCCCTTCTTGAATTCCAAAAAGTATCGGGTTAATACTGGTATAACTCTATAAGTATAATAAGTCTAAGTATAATACATATTATGTATAATATGTAAGTTTAATAAGTCTAAGTAAGACTATAAGTCTAAAACACATTTTCAGTGCTCTGACGTGTGCTTACTATCGACCCCATTCAAATAAAACTGGGTCTAATGAGTGAAGACATTTGTTCATGTCCTTGTGTTGGATCTTCAAGTTACAAATTCAAGCTTTTTTCAATCTATATACAATAATTTCGATTGTGGATATATCCTCTTAACAAAGAATGTACATCATTGCTAAACAAAACTAAATGTTATGGATCTGTTGTTTGGATCGGTTTCCCATGATGACATATAGCTCAAGCTTTATTTTAGCTCAATTCTCAAACGTAGGAGTCGAAATATGATCATTAGCTGACCACTGAATGGGTAAATAGCTCTCTGAATTTTTAAATTGAACTTGTCTCAATCTTTGGAGTCTTATTTGAATGTTAAGCGTTTTATTATTATTAAATTTCAATTTTTTTTAAATACAAACGTCATAAAACTGTCAGTTTTCTTACATGTCATATACAATTTAGCCTTACTGAAAGATTTCATTCAATTAAAAAACACCGTTTAAATATTATATGTATGCATATCAATCGTCCTTAGCTCACAATGGTATTCATTACAGATATTCGCCCATGGCTGATCCAAGCATAATGACATTTGATGTTCCTGGTGTGACCATATCAAACCGTAACCTGTTCTGCAATAAAGTAACATGCAGAATAGAACTAGATCGTCTGAAACCAAAATCATCCGGGCATTATCGGTGTGAAGTGTCAGGAGATGCTCCAGAATTCAAATTAATCAGTCAAACAGCAAATATGACAGTAGCAGGTACGTTTCTATTTTCAGTTCCTTTTTTAAAATTCTCAGATAAAACTGACTGCTGTACAAACAAAATACCAACTATAAAAAATGGGGTGTCACTGATTAGAGATGAAGCACATAATACTAACATCCCCTAAATGCCTGCCTGAGATAGACAAGGCACCATCCTTTGACGAGTAAAAAATAGCACTTCGCTTCAGAAGATTATAAAACGAAAATCCTCTCTCTTGTCGGAAAAAAAGGAACACCCATTTTTTGAAGTTCATCGCTATTCAGTTTTTCAAGGCGGGATAGTTTGGTCTTTAACCCTTTCCGGACAATACTTTTGGATCTGTTTCCGTAAGCAAGTTGCTCGTTCCATTTTCCCAGGAGCAGACATAAAACCGAAACGATTACAGGGCAAGTACAAGTACATAAAAGGATGACGTTAGGATAAACTGCGAAATTTTCTATCGTGAACTCCCAGACAGACGGGACTAGGCAGGCCAAATAACAAAACTCGCTAGTAAGCAGCAAGCAAGCAGGCAACAGTCGAGATTTATGATGGGAAATTGTTTCGTGACGCTAAAAGTTCTTGCTTGCTCCCGATTTCTTGAATAGCATCATAAATCACAAGTGAGTGTGACATGGATGTGAAACGAACGAATGTCAAGATAAATTCGAGTGAATTATTCTCCTTTTTTTCTCCAATGATTCTGCTAACAAAAAATAAAGGAATTCATACTCTTTCACCACGCAGCCCGGAATGAAGGTTGGCTAATACACAGAGGAACAATCGTTTGCAAACTTTAAAGCATTTCCAACTTTATTCTATAATTCAATAATTAGAAATTTCCGGTCGATTTCTAAGAAATTGACCCGTAACAGCAACGTCACTCTGGAACGTCCCTAAGCGGACAAACACCTCATTAGTGTTTATTTGGAATACTGTCGGAGAATTACAACTAATTCACTTTCGATTCTTATCATTAAGAATGTGTATCCTTTTCTAAGGACTTCACTTCATGCCACTTTGACACCTACAAACTCAAACATCTTTTCAAATTAGAGCAATCAAACCCAATTGACCTTAGTGCCTTAGTACATTTACTCTAGCGTATCATTTGTACCACACCAGGCTACAACACTTTTGCCCCGAAGCAAAAAGGATCCACCATGTTCACTATGCAAATGCAAGCATGAGTCAATCGTTCTACAGTTTATGAATGTCATATCGCCGTGCTAATGTTTTTACTCAAATTTTTATTTGTTTACAACCAATCACAACATATCTTTGTAATTCGTCCGATATGTATATTTTTTTCTACATTTTCCCACTCTTCGTACCCTGAAACATCCTTTTTTTTTCATTTCAAATACTTTTTTACAGCATTACCACAGCATGATCCATTCATCCATGGACTTTTGCCCAGATATACATATAACGATTTTATCGTGGCCAACTGCACGTCCGATTGGTCCAGCCCGCCGGCTACACTTTCATGGTACATCAATGGAGTTCGGGTACGTATGAAAATTACATTATAAATTTTATTTCGAATAAAAAAATAAAGAAAAATCAGCCGAATGTCATGGAAACTCTCTTCCTCTCTCGTATCAAATGCATTTTATATTATCTTGAAATGGGTTTTTATGTTCGAATTTTATGAGAATTTTTTTTTATTTTTGGAATCGCCTGAAGCAATGTATCATTAGGATTAAAGTGGATCAAGTGCACGTCAATAGCCGTTTGACAAATTTTAATGCTGAAGTACTTTCGAAAATTTATGCTTTATGCAGTGGAAAATATGAGAAAAAATACGCGTTGGAAAAATTATGTTCCTAAGGGAAAAAATTATTATTAGATTAAATTATTAATTATTAAATTAATTAAGACATTTGAACGTAGATTCAATTTTAAGGATATCATTGAACGCTGTTTCGTTAACTGGTATAGCATAAACTGATTTTTGTTTATTGCTTTTGGGGCAACTATAATATCTATTGTCCTGAACAATAATTTCAAATTGTATCACGTCATTAAAAGCATGCGACAAAGGGCCGCAAAATCTTTGGGTGAAGATTTTTTCTCAAAAATTTCGGTTTGTTTTCTGTACTTCTTATAATCAAAATTCTTAACAGCTCATCTCGGTTGCAAGAACTTCTAATATTCATACTTACGTTGAACACTTCTAGTTTCAGTTTGAACTGGTTAAATATTAAGCAACTCCACTTATTGCAATTACAATTGTTTATACTCCAATGATACTGCTGACAAAGATTTGCTCACCCTTCAACTAGACGTCATGGGTCATAGTCCTGTATCAAGGGCAACAAAACTTGACCTGGCTTAGTAATAGCTCTCATTAGTAACCGTTGCTGTTTTAAGAGGTATAGAGCTTAAATTATGAAACACTTTTTAATGCTTTGTATAATGTGACAGCTGTCATACGTTTTATGGTTAGTTTTGTGTGCCATTTCCTGGCAAATCCAAAGAAACTCACCGTTTGGTGTCTTTATGAGCCGGTGGGATAATTGGTCCGTATGTCCACCAACATGCTGCAGGGAATAAAATTACAGTCAATAGTGACCGCTACAGAGACATGAATAACCTTCTCATTCCGCAATCGCCTCGTTCCGTACGCAGGGGACTTCTGGTTTCACCATGATGCCGCAAAATGCCATACAGCTCGTGCAACCACTGACTTGTTGAAAGAAGATTTTTGATAATCGCATAATTTCTCGTTTTGGATCTGTGGGTTGGATTGCAAAATCTTGTGATGTAACACCTCTCGACTATTTCTTGTAGGGATACCTCAAATTTCATGTCTATCAAATGAAATTGAACGATATTAAAGACGACAATCCCAAGACGCTTATCTTATTATAAATACGGTCCCCAATTGTTATAATGGTCGAAAATTGTATTTCTCGTTTGGACTTCCTCTGCGCCAGTCGTGGAGGTCACATGGCCCAAATCATATTCAAATAAATATGGTAAAGAATTATCCTTTCAACAAACCCCATTTATCAAAGCAATTCAAACGTATTTTATTTCATTTCAAAATTCTATACCTTCTAAAAAAAACCTTCTAGACTGCAGACACAAGCTGTCTTGGGTAAAATAAAACCTCTAGGGTGATCCAACCTTCTGCAAAGGATTTTACAAGCTTAACCTTCTATACAGTGTTTTGCAAGGAATCAGGCATCAAAACACCGGACGCATCTGGTGGTGAGCAGCTTTATCAGATCAAAAATAAGGAATTTTTTTGAATTCTTTTTGATCAATAATTCAGAGCCTTCTGATCAAATATGTCAACGATGCGCTTTATACCCTAAAAAACGACCGTAATGTTTTGGGTCAATTCATAGATGATTTTGACAGCGTTGGGGGTCTTATATTAACAATATCAGGAATAGAAAGGACTTTTTTCTGTACTTTCACGATGTTTTCGTTCTTAACAGAGGTGGACTATGGACTCGTAGGAAACCTGTTAATTCACACGCTCCGTACCAAATACTTTGTGTCATTCAAATAGTTGTGTTATAGATAGAGTAGGCCTTCCAAAATACTTCGGTACAAGATTTATTGGTAAATCCAATTTCTAAGTAAACTTTTGGTTCAATAATTTTTTTATAGTAAGATTTGGCAGGCATAGTTTTTGCGTATTGAACAAAAAACTGGCAGCATGACCCTTCGGCACAATTTGCGTTCAAACTTAACACGACTGTCAAAGTATGTTGTATTAACCTCAAAATCAACATGTCCGGGTAGCATTCGATCAAATGGTGAATGATTATAAACCATAACTGATTTCCTTTTTACTACTGGTACGTTTTGTGGAATTGCTAAGCTTTTTAAATCTAATAGTCATGAAGTCGGGTTTCTCCTTTCAACCCTATAATTTTGTTCAGCAACATGATGTCGCTAAGTAACAAGAAGTGATTGATTTTTAATGCTACCCATTTTTCAGCATCTGTTCATCAGCAACATCATCTGCAAAAATAACGTTCATTGAGGTATTTCTTTGGTTGTATGACGTGACCAAATTAAAGCGGATATGCAGGTTATTGAGATTTTGTGAATGGTTCTGATATACTTCAAGTATTTATGATTCAAAAATGCTGTTTTTGGATTACGAGTACAAGCCCAACAAATCCTTGCATTGCATTTTACTGCATTGATTCAATAGTTTCAATATTTTCATATTCATATCCACGAGTGCCTAGTCCTCATTTTCTGGCAACTGTCTGTTACAACTTCAATAGCGAAATTCCCTCTTTAAAAGGGATGTAGCACTCGAGCAAGGTTCATTGCAAATTACATTTCTTTTTTACCATTGCCAATGATACAGCACTAAGCCTTCTTTTGACTGCCTACCTGAAGAGGAAGAATAAGGCTTAACGATAATATTATATTCAATCCACATGTTTCTATTTATATCATCGATTTCATCCATGCCCTCTACATGTATGTGTGTGTGTGGCTGATGGAAACATAAAATACAACTATACGTTTGCTTTATCCATTTTTCTTGTGCTTTTAATTCCAGGCACCACCCGATTTACTTCAACCACAACAGGAGACTACAATGAATACGGATGGATTCATCCTACATAAAAGAAGCCTCGAACTACGATTCCATCTTGATAAGACACGTTTCAAAAATCCAAATGGTTTGTTGGAAATGAAATGTTTAGCTGATATCGTTAAGATACCTACGCTGTTACGTTATAGTATCTTTAATGCGAGAATCTCATCATCAGATGATGAATTACATAATCAAAAACTAGTCAATCGGAAAAATTCAGGTGAGTTTGTTGTTCAAGGCTTTAACGACTTTCTTTTCTCCTTCTTCGTCTAGTTTTTTTTTCCTTTTTCCATTCGGCCAGCTTTTCATCGTAAATTTTCCTTTCGTTTCGTACAATCGAGTAGATACTTAGGCTATTAACCGGATTTGATTGATTTTCAGTCGACTTATTGATATGATTTGCTGGAAAATGCTTTTGTATATAATATATTTCGTATATTTGGCATTTATGTTTTTAAGAGGCTTCGATACTTTCAAGAGGAAAACCTTCAATTCTCGAATTATTGAAGCTGTGCACGCCAATTTGTCACAGATTGCGTGGTAAAAGTGCTTACGTTGATTTTCGTCAAAAATTTCTCTCAACTTTTCATTATCGTTGGTCAAGTGAAAAAAAGATGAAATCGATTTTATGGGGCACTAACGACAAACTCGACATTTGAACCGGATCGAATATTACGTCGAGAGAGTCATCAGATTATTATTTTTTATTTAATAGGATCTTTAAATATAAAAAAAAGTATACAGACAACTACCTTTACTACTACTACCGCTACAACAACAACAACTACTATTACTACTACTACTACTACTACTACTACTACTACTACTACTACTTCTACTACTACCTGCTACGAAAAGTACTAATATTGCTCCTAAAAGATGTGTTTTTTTTCAAATGCATAAGATCTTTACATTGAGATAAATTGTGTATGACATACGTCAAATTTGACAATTATGTGCTATTTGTGTTTAATGATGTTTGCTTTTCTTATTTTTCTCCAGAAAATTTTACCGGGTTAATTTAAGTATGATATATAGGACTCGTAGTCAATGAGGAATTTCTCAGCACTTTTTACTCAAAATTTTGACTTTCCGGGATATGTTAACCAATTGATGATACAGAGTTAGGAGTAATAATGGAGTAATAATGGTAAACTACCATAATACGCGTAAAAAATTCATCTGAAGGCGATTGAAACATTTTGCACTTAAAACATTGTCCTTTGAAGTGACACAGCATATTTACGTGTAAATGGGTGTGCCCATCTATACAAGAGACATCAACTACCACTAGGCAACCCAAAAAGAAGAGTGTGGTGCGTTATGTCTGTACACGCAATAATCGGGTATAATTTTTTTTGCATCGGAATATCTTTTGATGCATTTTGATGAGTGACGTCCAATCATTTTGGAATCCGAATTCAAAAATACCATCCTGAAATTTCACGCACGTCATTTCAGTGGGCGTCATTACGACATCCATGATATCCTTACTGTTAGATATCTTAAGATAAACATTTCTACATTGGTCTACAGGTCTACATTGACTCTGAGTATACAGAGCCTTCAAAGTTCCTTAACGGGCACCACTACTCATCAACTTGGGTGCAGACCGATATCCGTCCCATCTAAGTGCCTAATTTTCTGCGAACAAGGCTCACAGTAACATGCCGAAGTCCCCTGAACTTTCAAATATGAAACAATTCGGACGATGAGAAACGCTTGGTTTTCTCCCTTTTAGCATCAGATGGGTAGCAAGAGCTCAAAAGTTTGCGTGCTTGTAGCCAAACAGATGAACAAATTTTTGAAGATGCTCCCCAAAAACTTTAAATGCCGACTAATTTTTTCGAATAATGAAGTCGATTTTAAAGATGGATGCATTAATAATCACTATATTTGTGTGTATGAAATAGAATCTAGATTTGTAACAGTTGCCTTGCTTTGCAATTTTGCTCTCAATTATTCATTCACGTAATACTTGATGTTTTACAAGGTTCAAAAGGACCAAAAATGACTTTGTACCATCCATATCGATCATGCAAAAACTTTCTATTAGTCATTACATTTGGTATCACATTCCCTACTTCTGCAGATATTATCACTTTTTTGGAAGATATTTTTTGAAACAAACTTTTAAGCCGATTGGAAATAACATTCTCGTCCACAGGTTATCTAAATATCTCTCCCTCGTATGATATTACTATCGTGATTTACTCTTGAATACCAACCAACTACCTTGAATTCCAGTGAATAAATCAGATTCGGTCAAAATTTAACCAGCATTTTGTCCGAAATATAATTGACAGATATAAAAAAAATAAACATTTTCAGGTAGGATTACGATTAAATTTTAAAGAAATGTATTATACAAATATATTATAATTGAAACGCCTCTTGATGTTCCCTGAAGTCCTCTGATTTTCTTCACCGGCAGTGCTGGTTATCGCGGGTATGATACTTGTTATGCTTCTTGCCAAGAAACGATGGAGGATTAACGTATTTCGGAGGGAAAAAGTGAGAGAGGTAGTTCAGAAGAGAGAGAGAGGCAGAAATCCCTCTCGATTACAGGAAAGATGGTAAAACGGAACACGAGGCCTATGGGCTACACTCTTAATCAGGGTGCTGGCATGTCTCAATCGAAAACACATAGAGACTGATTACTACCTGGCGCAGCATCTCAGTCGTAAAGTCAGTCGTATGACCTGTCCTTCGGAAAATAGGAAAATCTCGATCTCCAGATCGCCTGTTTTGCTACGGGATCGAGGATGACCCGTGCCTCACCTTCTTGGCATGCGAAAGTTGGGCAATGCATTGTTTACATTTTGAAAAAATAATAAGCGAGCTCTTTCCTGATAATTTGTTGGAACATATACTAGCATCGAAGCAAGAATGTATCTGTTTCTCGCAATATGCTTTCGCAGTTCTCCTTTGAAAGAAAGCTGGTTTCGCTTGTCGGCACAGAGACTACCTTCCCGACTACTCCTGTTGACGGCAAGCCCTTTTTGTACCGCGAAGGCACCACTAGGTGAGACTTAAGAAGCATAATCCGAAGGAATGTGACTAACAGTTCCAGGTAAGGTTCGCGGTTTGACAGGGGAGGATTTTAGTCTGTAATCCAAGTACTGCATGCGATTGGGAGTCTGACAGCCGGGACGTGTTTGTCACCTCCCAATCACAAAAAACAATTATAAATGTTCTTATCAATTTTATTATTTTCGTGGTCCACTCTATATCAGAGCATAGACTTGTCTTAGCTCTAAACTCGCTGTAATCGCCCTATGGTTAAGTCATGGCAAATGGTTCCGAAGCTCACTTGTCCTTGCAGTCCTCAAAAAATATCACGAAAAAAAGATCAAGAGCACTTGAACACACAATACTTAATTTAACGTATAATAAATAAATAATGGAATTTCCACCCAAATTTCAAAGCATTTTGTGATTTTTTTTTTCCAACAAAAACTTCTAATTTAATTTTGTGAAATAAATTGAGTCAAATGTTATGAACGAATTGAAACAAAGGAGACATTCCCGAAAATTAATTTGATCTTTCTCGTCATGTTTATTGACTACGTAAATCAAATCAAATTCAATTGCGACTCATAAAAGTCTTAATTTTCCATTTTTTCCTTAAATTTCTTTTCAGGAAACACTCATCGCAACAACGTATCGATTTCAACAATTATTCTAGCTCCAACGATATTTTTATTTCATCTAATCTTAAATTTCTTCAATTTATCAGCATTGTCAAGGTCCTCATCAACTAGACATTTTTCACAATTTTCCTTAAGCTAGTTACTAATTTATAGGTATGTATGTAAATATAAGTGAGAGCAACAATTATTTATGTTATAGTCTGAAGGTGAGAAAGGTAATGAAAACACTATGCAATGAAGGCTGTTTAATATTTAAAAATAAATAACAAAATAAAAAGAAACATTTAAAACAAAGTTCAACTTTATTTTTAATTCACAAATACATGTATCATCAAATTAAATATTTTTTAAAATATGAATATATAATATAAAAAAATAAAACTAGCAAATAACTATTCAAGAATATGAGAATTGATTGTTCATTATGTGATTGGTTTTACTTAATTGCGTTGTTTTGTTTACGCTTTTGAATAGCGTTTTGTATTTATCCTGTTTTGCTCACGAGACCTGAAAAATTTAAGCATTTCTCGAAGCTACAAAAAAATTAAATGGTCCAAAATTATTTTGATCTGCTCTTCTCGTAATTCCATTTGATGTGACATGTATTTCAATTAGCCCTACCTAGATCTTTAGCTCCTTATAAAGGATAAGAGACAACAAGTCTAGTTTCTAGGAGATGGGTGGTTTATGATTATGTGGGGGGACTAGAAGGATCGGTGCAGAAGTGTGCTAAGCAGTTATGAAGCAATCGGTATAAGTTCATAATGAAAATCATGTTTTACCTTCTAATTCCATTCTTTTTTAAGAACATCAAAACTTTAAGGACACTGCAAACATCCGATTTTAAAGCAATATCCTACTGCAATCGCTACGTTTTACGGAATCCTCATAGTAACGATGATTCCCTAGTAATTAAATACTAATTTGATTTGAAACAAGAATGACTCGATTAATTTTTAGATATCCTGATTACCTTTTCTATTCCTCCTGACCTTGCAATCTTTCTTTTAGACAACTTTAGTATTACCCTTACACTCGCTAGTCTACCCTCGCATCTCTCTTCGACTCATAATCCAGCATTTATTATGGCTTTCATAAATCAGCCTTCTGCTTGGTATATCTCTTCCGTTTTGTATCCCAAACTGTGTAATATCTTCAGGACCAACACCAAGTCATACAACCATGAAATGATTGTGTTGTTGTTGCTGACTATGTCGTCAGTTTCGTTGAAAACATCATTCAAAAATGCCAACAGCGACAGAAGAGTTTGTCATTCAACCGAAAGCTATTAAATTCGTGGGAAAAACGAGCATACACAATCACCGGAAAACTGAGATTCGATTCGGCAAACAAAACGGGCGAAAATACGCATACAAGCGCAGAGTGAAAGCATGACTGGCATACAACAATTCTTTCTTTTTGATACGCGGCTTCTATTATCCTTTGACGGATAGTGACGCTGTCGTTCTCCTGTTATTGTATATTGTTGTTAGCCATTTTTCGCCACGAAAGATGACATGACAAATCGTACTTCCACATATGTATGTGCTAAAAACGTTTGAGCCTGTGGCGTGGCATGTCGACAGGACAAAAAGGCTTGAATATTGATCCACTTTTATAAAATTTTAACCGTTCGGTATCGTATGCAGAACAGTTGAAGCAAAAACCGTAGTAGCGACAACAGTGGTAAGGTGATAATCAAAATAGGAAAACTTGCAGAAAATTTTGATTGATTTTCAGCGAGCGGAATTTATAGTACCAGGAATGGAAATGTGGGGAATGAGTTCGTGGCAGCTTCAAAGTATGACAAAATTCGGTTCCATTATGGAGAAAATTCAGGCTTCCAACATTAACACACCTTATTTATTTCGAAAACTTTATCGGTAAACAGTGGTACAATTTAAAAAATTAAATCCTTATCATGAAGTTTTTACAAGTGATTGATTGATTGATTGATTTGCTGTCGGGGATGGTGCACGTCAACCCTAACAGGTTTATTGTCCCTCCGCTTCCGGTGCGCTAAAGCGCCAAAAGCAGATCCATTTTTCTGAGAAAGTCAATGATCTGAAGCAGCTCCTTAAACTATCTCTTCTCCCGCGGGACAGTGCGTCGCAGTGCCAGCAGATGCACTGGTATCTCCTCCGCAAGATTGCAAAATCTGCACACATCGTTTGCGTGCCAAGCCGTTCCTTTTGAGATGCCCTCCGAATGTGCAGTGCCCCGTGAAGATCCCAGTCAGGGCCCCCAGCTTTCTTTTATTCATTTCGATGCACCCTCGAAACATCTTCTCGTCATAAACATAGAGGAATAGCTTCGACATTCGAAGCCCTAGAAATCCATTCCAGAGCCTATTGCATTCTCTATCCTCAGTTTCTTTAAGGGGCCCTGTGAATTTTTGAATTGATAAATTAAAAAATTCCCAAGAAATCAGTTTCCTGTAGCTCGTCTCCATGTCAAAAAAAGGCTTCTCATAAGACCAAGATGGACTAAGTAATAATAAACAAGTAAATTCACCTTTTTTTGACTTGGCCGTTAAGATTCACATTAATAACTGCATAAAGTTCGCATGTTTCAGAGAAACTGTTAATATCTCATTTTTTTGTGGCATTAACAGTTTCTCTGAAAAGATTGACGGGCAAAATGACCTTGTCCCAAATGTTGATGTCCCAAAGAAATGTCCCAAATTTGTGAAATTCAAAAAGATCTCAAGTCACGAATTTCAAGTGATCCCCTAAATGTTTTGGTGTTCGACTATCAGCGTAACTACCTGTGCATCATTACTTTCGGGGATATAATTTAATGCAAGATTTATTTTGACAAAACCACCTTCCCGTGAATCGAAATTTCGAAATGAGAACTATCTTGTCTCTCTTTGAGGCGGAACCAACAATAATTATTGCCGAGGAACCAAGTTAAAAGTGTGATTCAGTTGTTTGTCACATTATAAATTATGGCAGTGCGAGCAGTGCTTCAGGTCATCACACATCCTCTGAAGATGTGTCGTCCAAACCGAATAGTTAGTTTTGGTCAAAGAAATGAAATTGTGCAAATGTGGCGGCATCAACACACAAATACAACAAATACTTCAAGGCATTCGCCTTGAAGGCACAAGGCATAAATAAATAGAAAAGAATTCCCTAGCATTTATTTTTAATCTTAACTCTATTTTTCGGCTAGTGAATTTTAATGAACAAACTCATGAGTTTCAATACATACGTGAAATTATGAATTTACTCCAAGATTCTCATCATCTTCGACGCAAAATCAGCCTCTTCCCACAACTTTGGTGGCCAGTTCATAGTCTGCAATAAGCATCGTATCCTGCTAATTAATTCCATGAAATGAATTGAAAATTCCCACTTTATGTATTCAATTATTCATCATCGCGGGAAATCCTTCGGTACACATCGTGACCTGCACTTCTTACATCGAGGCCTGTAGTCCTTGCTTCATTAGTTTCCCTACAATGCATTACATTCGCACTCAACATTTAATAATTAGCTGGAAAATTGAAACTGTAGATGCTCCGTTGCTCAATGAAATTTAAGGAAAATCCTTTTGATTGGAATTCCACTTGGTTACAAAACAGAATCAATATAGAGTAATTTTCATACAACAAGGATGCACTCTGAAATTACTTGCATGTTATTGATACGATGTTACACAAAGACATGAAAGCTAAGTTCCCATATGAAGTTTCCTTACTTTATTTGGATGCGAGACGGATTAAATCAAGAATATAGAGTATACTCAAGAAGTGGCATTGTTATCCTGGAGCATCATGTAGGAAATTGCATCATTAGCGGTTTTATATTTGAGTGTACTCATATCATTTGTTGAAACTCTATGGTGCGGTTTCAATTGAAACATATTATTTTGTGCACAAGGACGAGCAACTTGAATGGCTACAGAAGCAACTCTTTATACATTTTCCAGTTGGATAACACATATATGTATTAATTTTCAAGAAAATTAACCATAAATGTTACCAGGATAATTTTTAATACTTTTGATAGCTAGCAATGGCTTTTACAAAAACAAAATTCATCGTTTATTGTTTTCTATGAAACTATGAATTTTGCTTTTACAAATAATCAATTTCAACACTTTTTGATTAAGCGAATACAATAAAAAATTCTTTGTACAATATTTTACAAAAAAAAATCAAACTAAATCTCAATATTCGGCACTGAACAATTTACTATTTAATTATCTTTCATAAGCAAACAACCTTCAAAAAAAATTTACAAAAAAAATTGCCAAAATAAATAATTATACGTGAATGAATATTAAGATGAAACATTCCATTCGAGCATTTAACGACAAAATCTATGAATAAATATATATATTTAAAAAAATATGAACATTACTTGCACACCCACAGGCAAACACACACCAAAAATTCTACTAATTGTATCTTAATGGAATAGTATCGAATAAGATGAAAAATAAAAGAATTAAACAGAAACAACCTATAAAATATGAACGGTGAAGAGTAAAAATGATTTAAAATCAAACTAAATTGTGAGTAAAATTTTGTATATATTGTGTATATTAATAAAAAATCTAAATAAATTTAGGATAAATGGAAAACATTAAATTTAAGATGGCAAAACATTAAAATCGACGAAAGAAACAAGAAAACACTTATGTAAAAAGGTTATTGTTATTTGTGTTATAATAAAATGAAAATTATACCAAATGTGTTTTATTCCAGGTCGAAATGATTACTAGCGCTCCTTTTCAAATATATATTGAACATATATACATATACATCTCAATACATATTAAACCAGCCTTCATTTTGATTTACTGTGCAACGATTAAAATGAGATATAAAAACTTTGAATGAAAGTCAAACCAAATAGATATCATATTAAAAAGACATTTTAAAACAATGTTTTTCAGATACTTTACACTTTTGACAGTATTTGCCTCGTCCTCTAAGCACTTCTGAAAAGAAGAACATACAGCATTAATACTCTCGGGCGAGATCTCTCAGACAGAGATAGAAATAGCTCAAGTTTTCTTGTTTTACGCAAAAAATTCCGCTTATTTTGGTTATGTACCGTTATCTCGCGAGTACGTTTGAAGCGCTAGGGCTGTAGGCCCTAGCGTTATGGTATAGCGTTAAGTTCTCCCAACGATACTGTCTTCCTTTCTTGAGTCAGAGTGAGTCTCCGTCTTTTCATAAGTCTCTGTAGTATAAGGAACATAATAAACGCACGGGGATCGAAATTCGGAGAATATTATTTGTTGTCAATATTGGTGCCAGTTGCAATCCAAAAATTGCTTATAAGCAACCAACAGTGATCAGGTGCAATATTTTAATGCAAAAACCATTGTTTCTCAGCAAAGCAGGGCGTTTTTCTTCGTATTCGTATTTTCTTCACGTAAACGGGATATAACTTCAAAGTAATACTTCTTCAACCTTATAACCTTACTACATAAATCGTAAGAAATGCAGATGCTCTCAACCATTATAATCAAAGGAAATAGCGAGGATACCGTGATATTTGATCAACCTTACTGTTCCTTCTTTCCATTTCAACTCTTGTAAGAACGTTCACCGAGACCCAGTTTCTCGCTTGCGTAGTTCGTTGTTTCTTCCGGTAAAAACTTAAGCAGTTTCTGAAAACCATTAACCATTGCCATTAACCAAATTAGATGCTGATAAATATGATCACATAATCAAGAACTTTTTTCATAAGAAATTTCGATAGACTTTTTCTTACTTTTTCAGCGTTTTCAATAGTTGTCAACGAACTAAGACGTTCATGGTGAACATCATCAGAACATCTCTTTATTCATCTGAGAGCGTCCCTTTTGAATTTATAAACATGTTTTTACGCAGAATGAACTCTCTATTTGTCGCTGTCATAATTTCATAATTTGTCGCCTGTCAAATTTTCACAAGAAAAAATGAGTTATGGGACAGCTTTGTGGTGATTGATACCCGCACTTCAGGACTTGCAAAACACGTCTTATGAGAATATTGAAAACTGCCTTAAAAATCTGACATTAAAACGGTCAAACATCATAAGATAAGGTTAAAGGCTTGCACAAGATCGTGCAAGTGTGTGAGTAATCACTTTATCGCAATATCCTACTGATCCAAATCCTTGAATTATTTGGATATTGGTTAAAGAAACAGGGCTTATAATTACATTGGAAACTAAAGTAATCAGGGAGGAGACCAAGGGCAAATAAGGTTTTAAGGTTGCGAAAATTGGTTGCTTACAAACTATGCCAGTCATATCAACGGTGAAGCCTTTTTTTCCCCTTCATTTGTGATTTGGGATGCTGGGTCGGAAAATTCATTCAAAGTCGCCATGCAAACTGAAGCAAACGTCCTACTAGAAAAGATCAACGGTGTAACCGGGAATATTATATTCACCATAGAAAAGGAAACCAATGAAGGTATATCATTATTGGATGCAAAGATAATCCGAGCTGACGGTACCCCAGAATTCGTATCGAAATACTAACTTGCCTGAAAACTAATAAATAAAAACCACGTTTCAGCCACTCCCTTATAAATAACTTCCTTACAGTCCCATGTCGCACGAACGAGAATACAGAACAAACAGAAACGTCATTGAAACTGCGATTAAAAAACGATACACATATAAAAAATTTGGAAAAAATAGGCTACAAAAAAAACCGTTAAATAGGAACATATAGCATGGAAGAAAATCATCAAAATAACCAACAACCGACATTTCATCTGAATCCAAAACCAGAACCAAAAGCTATATAATCTAACCTAATTTTCGTCTTACAGCAGCTACTAGGAAGATCAAGTTTAACCACTGCGCCAAGTTCCGGACAATACAAGATCGAAAATTGCTCTAGTACCAAATCCCAGAACAATGATATGCCTCAAACCAGGATCGACAAAAGATGCAAAAGCGATAGATGAAAACTGCAAGTACTGATAAACATGCTCTTAAAAATTATTTGACGTAAATACATTTGACGCGACAATAGAATGGATCAAAATAGATTTCAGAAACACATCAGAAAACTAAAGTTGACAGTAGGACGAAGGAATACGAACAGGGTGGAAAGCACCATCATATATCATGGAAAACCATTAAGATCTTGACTGACGTCCATTGATGTAAATAAGAAATTCACAGAAACATTTCTGGCGCAATTTACGGCACGTAGACGTCACAGAATATAAGGATAGTAATAAAAAAGAAGAACAAGCAGGAAATTAGGACTCTTCATATGTATGACTCGCAGGATAAATGTGTAGTTTCAAGATACGTAACTTACAAAACAGAAATAAATAAAAAATCCAAGTTAGATATATTACTACTTCTACTACTTCTACTACTACTACTAGTACTACTACTACTACTACTACTACTACTACTACTACTACTACTACTACTACTACTACTACTACTACTACTACTACTATTACTACTACTACTACTACTACTACTACTACTACTACTACTACTACTACTACTTGGAACTAGCAACAAGCGAAAGCTAGCTTTTGTAACATGGAGAAAAAATTAAATAAATAAAGCACCTTCCCTACATTCCATATCAAGGATCCAACTGCAAAATAGCAGTGAGCGTAAGCTCACAATGAATGTGAGTATATAATTACCAGAAATATACATTGTACAACTTCTGAACAAGAAAGAAAAGGATTACGAAACTGAATTCATACTTCCGTTAAACCTACATTCATTGAATCACACATTGCAGTAGAATACACATAATTTTAGTCCTGGTGCTCTTGCTACAGGTAATACGAATACACCCATGTGAATACAAATATAAAAGATATTGCTCTCAAGTTCGTACTATGTTAGAAAAATTTAATTTCAAGTAAAATTAAAACAAAATATTTTTACTTGCTCAAATGTGGATGTATCTAAATGAGAAAAAAAGTTACATTGATTGCTGGGAGATACAGATATGGATATGGCAGGCCCTCAACATGCATATGTGAGCAAATGAAGAAAAATCAGAGTTGTGCGAACCTACTTCAACTTTGATATTTAATTTATAACAACTGTTCATTATGTCCTTCTCACGATTCATTTAGTATTACACCATATCGACTCCACATCGAATTTTCATCATTTTGATCAATTTTCATCACGAAAACTCTGACGTTAAAATAATTTGATATTATTCAATGATGAATATTGCTTTTTTAAGTACCCAAGATAATGATAGAAAACCATTAGATCCATAAGATCCAATAACAAACAATCCATCAAAAAGGCGTGTAACTATTTCATTAGCTCGGTAATATGTTATAGTATATAACGAAATTCATACTTTCCTCTCTAGAGATATTCCTCCAGGAAAACACAAGGCAAACCTCTAAAGAAACACAGAAAAGATTTAAAAGTTACGAAAATTACCGTCGGAACGTCTTAGCTCGTAAACCCTGATGCACTCATTTCTTCATAAAAACTCCTTATTAAAGGATTCGATTGAAGTGCAGCATCGACGTGTCCAATAAATGCCTAAAAAATTACCCCAGACCTAGACGTATACAGAGATGTCAATCGATTTGTGTCTGTTAAAAGGCTTGATGGCGTTGATAATCAAATAAGTACCAAAATGGGGACCTACAACAGAAAAATGCGAACGTACACAACACCTTTTGCATTTGAAGTTAAAAGAAGTCCGGTAAATATATCCAGTAAAAATGGAACGTACACCCTAAACATTAAAAGCAATCAACTACCCTAACAACACTCTCTAGAACCTTGTCAAAAAGGCTATAAACAGAAATTCTGCATGGAAAGACAGTACATCAAATTTCTCCCTTGAAAATGTATTCCTCCAAAACCTCTCAAATGTTTAACTTTATGAGTTTTTTATAAGTTGCACTCATGTGGCGAAATTCTATAAATATGTTGAAAAAGAGTACGTGGCCATACAAAACAAATAATACGCATCCCACTACTCCGCGTTCGTGTCACGCATTCCATTGGTCCTTGATCCACCACTAACAAATATCTCGAACTTACATAAAGTCTTATCTCATGGTTGTGAAAGGAGAAATCAATTCACAATACAATTCACTAGCTTTGAGACTGCGTTGCCAACATAAACAATATTTGCTCAGGTTTTTAAAAGCTGTCTTTAATCGTCTATATCAACGGCCAGACATTCAAGCATATGTTTTTCGGCATACCGTCACATCTCATGAAAATAATTAGTGGGATCCTGGGAGTAAGGTTCAAATTATTTGTCTTCAATTGGCCAACATCAGAAGACACAAGACGCAGTGTCCTAAGGGCTCAATTCTAGGGCCTAACTTGTTTTATACCTTTACTAATCTATGCTCAATACCAAACGTTCCGATCAAGATACATCTAAGATCGACCGTAATTTTTACGTTGATGATCTCCTGACATTAAATGTACCATACAGACTTAACTGTAATACTTGGTTCAAACATCATTGGACGTAAAAGGAGAAGAGAAAAGCGGACATTCTATTATCACAATTTTGTCAAAACTTTCCGTAATGATAAAGTTTACTAAGGATCATTAAAAGTAATTCGGCCATCAGGTCGTGACCAAAGATTAATAATGTGTTTATTATAGGTGTCCCAAACGTACGAGGTTCTGAACAGATCCCGCCTAACGTCGAATCGCTTAAGAAAGAAGGCAGGTCTGTGTAGGTGGTGAGTTATTTTGAGCCCACAGTTAAGAACTTAAAAATTTCAGTCTACCAATATGAATCTACCTGTGCCCCAAAATCGACCGGACCTCTTGTACCGAAGTATTTCTGCACCCACATAAAACTCAATTCAGACACTCTTGATGTGCTCAAATGAGAAAAAGTTGTCCGTACTACTCTTTCATAAGACCCAGCACCTTCTCGCTCGCTAACAAAAAATACAATTCTCAGGAAAACATCTTCGAAGAGCTGGATGAATACGTCCATTCAAAAGAAGAACCCTACAAAAATGAGAAAATTGGGCTTTGAGTCTTGGATTAATACATAATCAACACTACAGGTTTCTTACTAACTTACTTAAACTCTATCAGTGTGGGTCAGTTTGAAGTTTATTTTTCTAAACAATAGTTATTATACTGTTAGCAACAAAGCTAGCCCATATTTGTTTGACGATTGACCTCGTATCTGAAAATAATGCCATTTTTTTGCTTATCCATGCATTACTAAATGTAATGCATGTATATGGATAGTCCAGCTCCAGTGGATCATAAAACAGACTATTAAAACAAAGATTGAATCAGAAAACCAGATGGCGTGCAGCATGTCAATATAAAAATCTGACAGTTGAAGTAAAATATAGATTTCACTTGATTTCGCGAAGATGTCTTATCAAACTTCATCGCTGGGAATAAGGACTTTTCAATGCAGGAATAAGAAGAAGAAAACTCAGATATGTGACTTCTAGTTAAATCCTAAGGTGTTAGTCTTTGGGATAATCAAAGAGTTTGTAACTCGCATTTAGAAACAAGCAAAACAATTCGTCATCATATTAAATTTCCATAAAACTATCATTAATAAATATTTATTAAATGAAAACTAGAATCCACCAAAACAAACTCATTTGAAACGGAAAACTTAAAATAAATACTAAGGATTTATGTTCCTACAAAATATTTGAAAATTATCAAATCGTTAGAATCAATATTATAATAATGCATGAACCATGAAGCAATCCCGCGCACCATATATGAAAGTTCAATGAAATATGAAAGAAATCATTGAGTTGATTTTCACACTCAAAACTAAGCGGCAAAATTCATTGCCAATTCGCAAAAAGGAAAAAGTATGTCGATACTTCTTGCATGGCAAATCCTCTTCCTGGTATATTTCAAAGAGGCCTTTCGGAACCTACTTTTTGTAAGAATCTTATGGTCTATTAAGACATTACCGCCCTCAATAAAGCATAATATACAGACATGCAAACAGATCAGTCTATAGGGATTTTATTGAAATGAATTTATAATCATCAAAAATTTAACAAAAAAAAGAGCGGAAACTTCAGCCTGGGGCTAATCAATTTTTAATTAAAGGTTTCTAGATGAATGTTGTGTTCTCCATAAATTCATATATGAAGAAAATATTTCGAATAGAGTCCCAAATTTAACCATCGAATTCTTTTTTTCATAGAAGTAGAATGGGGCTTGCTAATTTGAATCTACATGGAATGCCCTATTGAATGTGAATTATAAATGCCTGATTCACATTTACGTGTATTTTGATCAATTCTGTCATAATATGCATAAATATCACAAATTAAGCGTGTTTCAGTATATCAACGCGGTTTTTTTCTCTCTTTCATATGTCTACAACGAAAATATACCACAACTGAGTTGCATCAGGATTTTCTCTGAACGGCAAACATTAATAAATCGCTTCACTCATGCTACTCATTTCATTATCGGTATTACCGAGTACATCTGCGACTCATATAGGTACTTCTACATTAATAGCATGAAGTACCGTTCCACAATATCCTTGCACGTAGGCGGCACCCTCGATTCGTTTATTTTTTGCTACAATTTTTTTTTTTTTGCACCTAGGGAAAACTAACTGAATTCTCAGTATCCTTTTCGCAAACAAAATTTTACCCGTTCACCGTATGTAGAGAAACATATGTAGAAGATATGTGCATGTATACATTGGTATGTACCATATCAACATACACACACGCTACTATGTAAGCTTTTCAATAATTTACGCCAGATTATCCGGCAGTCAAACAAAGTACATTTTGATTGCAGCATTCATCATATCCTTTCGCTAGTGAATTTCAATCCAAGGACGGTTGGGCACTATATATTCTTATGGAAAGGCAGTAGGTATAAATGTGAACATACAAATATTGCTTTTGCTTTAACTCGGAAGGAAATCAGATGGTGTGGAATCTTCAACGGTACAGTGAATATTGGAAAAAAGGATTTAAGTTAAATGGTTTTACGTTCATTTTTATTGAACAATTTTGATTTTACAAATAAGAGATAGAATAAGAAATATTTATATAGGATTTAAACGTGTCACCAAACTAACAACAGACTGAATAAAATTTAACAAACCTGACAGATCCTTTTCACAAAAAGCATTTCTTTCTGAACGAACTGTTGAGAAATAAATGGAAAGCCATACAACCCATCAACCATCTTATCTTCATGGCTTGTACAAATACAAAAATCTATCATTCTCTATACATACATACATAGTCAATATAGTCTGAAAACGGATTATATCCTTTTCGGTTCATTGTTTTGCAATATTTCTCCCAGCCACAGACTGAACGATGGAATTTCATACAAAGATTTAGAGAAAATATAGTACAACAATCAAATCTTATTATTGAATAGTGACAGGACATTGCTTTAGACGGAAAGTACAATTCGTGCATTAAAACCGAAAAGTATAAGAGGATCGAAAGGCGAACGCACTACATGGTTGTAGAAAAAAATAATGGAATCGAGCAAGGTAGGATTGAGCCAGGAACAGTGTCTAGAGTAGGCATGAACTAAGGATTATTGTGCGCCCAAATTATTCGACTAGGGAGTGCTTTTTCATAGAACTTACCATATAGTGTGTAACTGGAGGACCTTGCCTTATTTTAAGGATCTGATTGAGGAGTATTTCGGAAGGTGCTAGACGCCTAGCATCCTAGTTAGAGTGAAGTGAAGTTTACTTACGGACGACATGAATTTTAACCGGCGAAGGAGGATTTTTCATAAAATTGTTTTCTATGATAAATTTTTTAATTCTTCAAATGAAAACTATGCCAATGCATCATACCACGGAGCATACTTTTGTACCTTGTATTCGCGAGTAGTATTAGAATAACGATTCCACGAACGAAACTAAATTAAAAACCATTATATATAACGCAAAAAAAAAATCTCTTACTATCTAAGGCATAAACAATTTGTTGCAAAAAAAGGCCTTCAACATTAATTTAACCATGATATGTTCTGTCCTGAACATCAAGAAAACCAGAACACATAGAGAGAGCACAAAAGTCAGTTCGGGAACACATCGAAGAACGAACTCATAAAAAAGGGACGGTGCCCTGAATGTGCCCAGGACATCTATCAATCATATTTACTCAACCCAAATTCGTTTATTTCTGATTTTTAAAGGCGGGATGGACAGAGAGTACAATCTTAACTTTTTGTTACAATATCCTTTGTGCGTATCCTGGTCCTGGCTGACAGTCGCTCTCTTTTCCATCGTCTCAAATATCCTCTTCGTCGTTTTTCATACCATGTGTGGAATTTCTTGGTGCAACCAAAAATATCACACATTGCAAATGACTATAGAATTTAACTAATTTCCAAAACGGCCAGCAATGGTTAGGGCATACAGTTCGCCCCGGATCGCGCCACAAATGACCGTAAGAAAGGAGAGAATTGGAAAAGTTATAAAATACATGATTGTGGCATGAGGCTGGTCACCACAGATTCCAAGAAACATTTGCACTCAAATATTTATTTGAGTTCATCAAAATTATGATCATAGAAATTAAGATTATTCCTAGAAGATTGGCATATACGATTGGGAGGAAGCTCCGCCTGCGGAAACCCAGGCTAATGGAGAAGTTAGCTTCCCCATCTAGAAGATAAGAGTGATCCAAGACCTATGATGGTTTGAAACGGTGATATGCTTTCCAACTAGAAATACAGGTGTAATGAAGGCACTCAAGGACCTACTCCATTCCGATGATCCTTTCGAACGTCATGATGATCGGAAAAAGTTATGTTTTGACTTATATCCGAGCTTCGATTTCCTCTTGACTTGTCATGCTAATTCCCTTGTATGATTGTTTTGTAAAAGGAATAAATTAACAAGGAATAATAAAGAATCGAAAATTTTGAGAGAAAGAAGTCTGCACGTTCGCCAATGGATTCGCCTGCTGTTAACCGCTTAGTTTTAAGGGAATTATGGAACATAGGAGCTTCATTATCACAATTTGCTAATCGTATGGACTTGGACTACGATCCTTATTTAGTAAGAAAATCAAGCATCAACATTTTTTGCAAGCCTGTTGAAATTGATGTTAGTCAGGAATTCGTCGAAAATTTCATATAGAAACCAAATATTTGCAATCATGTAATCTTTAGCGTTGAAAAAAATATATAATATTGATGGACCTATAAAATTGTTACTAATGTAATTATTTTAATTGTTACTAGTGCGATTTGCGGAAGGATCGAAAAACTATCTCAAGAAGAGCACACAGCGGCGGATCTGCTAGTTTTGTTTTAATTTTTCACAGAATTTAATCTGCATTTTGATGATTTCTTTTTCTTTAATTATTGCGGAGAAAATAACCACCATTTCCGGGGCACGAAATTTCCTTAAATGCATATCATTCATGAAAATTAAATCTTGCTTCTATAGGGTAACCAAAAATATGTTTGAATTTTCATTTTTTTTTCACAGCACTTTTGATGCTTTTCGTCAGGTGGAGTAGAGCAATTAGGATTGGTTAGAACACTGGAATGAAGATTGTGCCTCTCGGCCACATAGTAGGCGTCCATCCTTGCTTAAAGGTGAATATTAGGTCGTAATTGTTGCCTTGTAGAAACAAAAACTCTAACAGTTATGCAGTTTACCCACGAGAATACAAAATAGAAAGGATAATATCAGGTGCCTTGTACCCTATGTTGATTACCCTGTGTTGTACTCTAGGTGAAAGTTATTGTTCAGCTGATAGCTTCTCATTTTGCGCTGGGATAGCCAGGCCCATATCAGGTAACCAGTACCTTTTGTGAGATAATATGTATTTGCCTTAACTAGCCGTTTTCGAGTATCCTGGAGGTTATACTTCAGCTGTTCGCTTCTCATTTTCCATTTTATAAATGAAAAAGGTACTAATTGATACGCGTAACAATTCTGTTTGTAGAAACTATCATTTTAAGTATGATTCGACGATAATTCTAACTCTTCTGTCTTCAACGATGCATCAAATCCCAGACTCTTTAATGCTAGTTTCGGATCGCACCCTAACCAAATGGAAACGTTGGGTGGCCGAAATAGCCTAGTCCATTTTGCATTCCCCCTCTCTTTGAAAATAACAGAAATAAATGAACTTAACAATTGTTATTAAACTTGCTTACTCAAAAATTGCTTTGCTGATTTGGTTAAAACCCAAAGAATAATGCACATCCCTGCATGGCAATGCCATCTTAGAAACAATATTATAAAAGCGACAATTGAAGAAAAATTTTCCTATAACCATATCATAACATCATTCCTTCATATTTTCTTGAAGAAATTTTCAAGATGGGAAAAAGATTCGTAGCAACGAAATTGCATTATCCAATCCCATCGAGATCGGCCATAGAGTTACCAACCAGACGAGGATGCTTAAGCTTTCCCAAGCCTCTAGTTCAGCATTTCTACTTCGTCAGTCTCTGACATCTTATGAGATAGTAATTCCATTTTATGTGCAATTTGGTCAATTCAGTGCATTTTCAAAGCAACATACCCAACGGGCTGAGGCGAAAAGGACCTTCAACCATCCACCGCTATAATATCAGTACCGACATGGGACAGCCGAAAGAATAAAATCAAGAAGAAGAAGAAGAAGAAAAAATCAGGACCATCAATACGTTGCCCAGATACTTACGGATCAAGATTGGAATATAAGAACTATCTATGGGGGCAAGTTTATAAGACGGATATAGCGACCATGTTGCAGTGCAATCTTTCGGGTTGGACGATATTTTATGTGACACAAGCAATTGATTGGAGGGACCGTTGCAAGCTTTAAATTTTTATAGATTTCGTGATAGCAAAAGCACGAAGGAAATGTTCCATCGATAGTTTTTTCTGCCTTTCGCTTTTATTTGTAGCAACCTCCAATATTCAACATTTAAAAGTACTACTAGAATCAAATAAAATGTTCTTCGACATATTGAGGTAGTTGAATGAAAGGGACTTTACTATACGTTAAAATTGACGATAAAAAATTGGGTAAAGTTTATATTGGGGAAAAATTTATGTAGCCGTAAAATTTCGCATGCGAGAACTACTTACTAAACTTCGCGTAGTTATTCCATTAAATTTGAAAACAGCTCCTGCAGAAAATGAAAAATTTATGAATGTATTTACGTGTACTCATGTGTAAGATTCAGCCGATTGCATAAATGAGTAGCCCAACATGCATGTACAGCTTGCTTAATGTCCTTTATTTCACAAAAGTAATTGACATGAGCTCTAAGTTATACTCCTTGCTTGCAGCTATACAAAGAATTAAAATACAAGCTATACAAGAAAAATCAAATCCAAAAGTGGATAACAAAAGCTCTTGAATGAAATTTCATTTTCAGTATCGACAATTTCAATTTTAACGTCTGACCTTGCAAATTAGACTGCAAATCAA
This sequence comes from Stratiomys singularior, assembly GCA_954870665.1. NCBI lineage: Eukaryota > Metazoa > Arthropoda > Insecta > Diptera > Stratiomyidae > Stratiomys > Stratiomys singularior. The sequence goes on from OX940877.1 coordinate 9,934,624, forward strand.
CAATCAATTCCCATTTTGAATTTTAATTCCAACTCACAAAATAATTCCTAACCTCGTCGCAACGTAAATCCATTATTGAAATAAAATAGACATTGGCATTTACAGACTTTCCTCTACCTGATCATTTCATCGAACATTTAATTTTCATTAACTCAAACCATCGTCCTGAATTTTCAATTCATTTGACATTTCGAACGAAAGCAAGTTTAACTTTTTCATAAAATTTCAACAACAAACATTTTCTTCTCGATGTCTTTCGTCTTTATCCAAACACGCTTCGTAATATCTAGATTGTCCAATCAGCAACGATAATCTTCCACCTCATCCTGGCTGAAATCAAATAAATAGAGTCGACATTAATTTTGCATTTAATATTTCAGTAGCGAAGAATTGGAATTGGTTCGAAGATTTAATAGAATTTCATGGAAGTCCTATACAGAAAGTATAATCGATTATTTTTCTGTGAAATCCAACTGAATTGGGATTTCATTAGCAGATTAAGTTTTGTGTTTTGATTTCAGAATGACGGAATTGCTACTGTGGAAAAGTTGTATGTGTTAATATAATGAAATATGGTGGGATATATTTGAACATATTGGCAAAGCTAATAGATTTTATTCTCCCTTTAGTTAAGCTTGCGAGTTTACGCACACCTGAATCAAATTAATATAACAAATATTATTTTTGCTTCTATAGAGATTTTAGATCTCTAGATATCTAATCTCTCTTAGAGAGAGATGCAAGTGGTGAACTCGTAGCCTGTAACATACAAGGTAATAACTCTAAACGCGACTTCATTCAATCGTTCTATCAGTCACTCCGTGTTAATGATGAACAGAACGCGAAAATCCTTCGCAAAATCCACAAAAGTAACCAAATCAGTATTAAAGCGCATATCCAGACTTTGCCTGAATGAGATATGTCTTTGAATCGGTACAGATACAATTCTCTTCACTGCGACCTTAGGTGAAAATATACAGATGACAGGAACGTCTGGTTTCATTTTTATTTCGCTATTTTTCAGTTCTTTTTCTTCTTCGTAGCACCGCACCCCCTCTCGGGCATTCGCTTCCTGTAGCAAGCGTCTCCAACTGTATCGGTCAATTGACCTCGTCTTCCAATTTTGAAATCCGAGCAGTGATGAACTGGCTTCGTCAACAGAGTCAGAACAATGTTTCCTTCAGAAACGCTTTAACAGTGAATTGAATGACAGCGTTACCTTCAGATAGGCTATCATTCAGTTCACTGTTCTCCAGTATGCTACCTTTACGAAGCGAAACTTATCAATTATTTCGCAGATTTTATTTAGCTTATCAAGTAGGTATTAGTTTAACCCTTTCCTATCTGGAGGTACTTATTTGTCTGCCTTCAATTTCATCAAATATATTTAAGATATTTAAAATAAAAACACGCTGCGCTTACATTGGCCAAGCAGAGTGCCAGAGTCTCCCACGGTCAAAGGCCAGTCTACGACCTGTCACAGAGTCAGCAAGTTTGATTTGTTTACTTTCCAAAACAAATTCATAAAAAGTCGATCGTAGGCATGTAAACTGGTATTTATTATTTAATTAGGTTATGTTATCAGCTAGGTTCATAGAAAGTATATATACAGTATTCTATGTGTAAATCTACTTTAAACTGGCGAGGAGAAAGAAGAACCTTCAGTCACTTGTATAACAAAATTCATAGAGTTTCATGGTAAAAATAGTTCGGAAATGTAGTTTGTTTTTCTTATTATTTCAGTTGATAACTTTGAAACTTGCTTTTCAATGGGCGATTTATTTGATCTAGATCCCAGGAAATGAATATTGCAAAAGAAACTGCTCTTTTCGAAGCTTTGTACTGGAAGATCTTCCAGACTACAGCGACGGATTGTTGTTGGATTTTTCCGAAGAAGACAACGAAAAGTATGTTCACCTACACTCTCCGAGTTGCTATGATGACGATTTTGAGGAGGCTGTTGAGGGTGGCATTGGACGAAACAAAGCCAGTATAGCCCACAAATGAGGAATTTCCACCCATATCTTTGGATCATCATGTATCTCCGTCCCAGTTCCAAACCCAACAGCTAAAATTGATTTGACGTGATCAAGTGCATCTTTCCCAAGAGCTGCCCGAAAAGATTTGCGAACCAAATCGTGAGTGGGAACAGCGGTACTTGAATACTAGTTTATCAGATTATTCAGCAATTACTGAGGTAGTAGAAGAAATTTTGCTCATTGCATCTTAATGTCTTCAACCTTTCTGGTGACTCTGATGTTTCTAGTGTCATAAAGCGAGCTGTATGCTACACGAATAGATAAGGTATTGAATCTCAAAAAGGAGGAGCTTCTAGCATTGATAGGTATGAATTTCTGGAAAGGTTACAATAGTCGCCAAGCTAGGACAGACCATTACTCTACGGCGCGTAGAGGTTGTGGAACATTCAGAAGTAACAGAAAAGGACTTGCTGGAAACATGATTGCGGATTCTAAAATTAAAAGAGGAAAAAATGATTATCGGTTTTCAAACATCTATATTGGAATGATAACAAAATAGTTCACTTGGTGAACTAAAAAACATTATGTGTTTTTTTTCTTTTACAAACATTATTTGCATTATACAAAAAATCATTAAAAGTAGGTATCCCGGTAGGAAAGGGTTAACCATTCGGTGGACAGCTTTTGATTTATATCGCTTAGCTAGTTTTCGATTTAACTGTTAATTTCTAACTGCTGTCACTCATCGAGTTTTATGCAGTTCGCCGCTTAGCGTCCTTCTTCTATGGGTCTGTTATTGGTCTCAGTTTTGAGCAGCTTGCATTACAATGATGTTGTTGCTGTCATAGCGTAAACACCACCATTCTGTTTTTACTTATTTCGATTGAATAACATTAGATAAGGAGTTCGTTTGAAGTGTTAGCGCTGCATGTACTTACGCTATGCTAATATTATGGACGATTGCACCCTACTCGCGACTTGATTGGGTTCATATTGAGTCACATTTGAGCCGACTAGTCATAATATGGAGAATGTGGAGCTGCTGACTCAAGATTCCAGTGACTTTATAAGAAATTTAGTGCAAATGTAAGTGTGAATAGTTTGTCAAGACTAACCTGTACAATCCAATTGCCAACGAATCAAGTCAAGACCGAGCGTTGCTTTTCGAAGATGAGCGATTAAAAGCAAAGGGTTGATCGCAGCAGGAAAAAATGGACATCTGAGATACCCAGGTAGGTGTAGGCTATTGTGGCTAGCTAGTATGGAGACTCCTGGGTATTTCAAATGTAAAGACATTCTGGAAAGACATACTTAACCTAAATAGCTGTTGGGGTCAATAGGATTCTGTGTACACCGAAAATATTTTCCATTTTTCTGAAGTAGAACTGGGAAACCCAGTGTACAAGTCGTTCTTCCCAGTAGCTGGATTAATGACGTACTTTCGGAGCTGAAAAAAAGGTTCATCGGGTAGTAATTTTGATGTCAAACAGACGTTATGAAAACGGAAACCTTATGAACCTTATGAAACTTTCTCTTTTTACATGTTCAAAAGCACAAAAGGTAGCGGCACCGAAGTTGTACGATTTGAGTCTTGCTTGGCTTGCTTTGAGCTTGATCTCCTATTGGTTTCTGCCCGATATGAACACAATGAACTGAACACAATGACCCAAAATCCTAACGAAATCATACAAGCAAGAAAGAGGAACACTGTTGAACATGCTAAACCGAAACTTATAAATATTTCCATTGATCCCGGCTTGAAACAACTCCTTTTTCGTATCCATCGTTACAAAAGAAACCATTGAAATAACTTCAATTCCCAAGACGAATACCTCAAATATGTCTTAATTCACCTTGACTCCCTTTTTTCGCCTTTATTTCTTCAAAAACATCAGATGCTATCTTACCATTTCTCATTACTACCCCAGCATCTACCGAATTTCGGACATCAGCTTAAAACTTCCATCCATATCTTACAGCCCAGAGTATTTTCATTCCAGGAATGTACTTCAGTTCCAACCGAAAAAAGAAATAGCAGAGACATATAAAATAATTGGTATCACTTAATTTTACGACATCTCATTACGAATTTAAATTTCAGCCAAGGCAAGCCGGTATCTGTACCCCCTGGCGAGCACCACGAATGGCTACCTGACTGTAAAGGTGAATGGATAAATGCGTTCACGAAAGATGAGAGCGGAATCATCATTTTATTCTGTCCAAGGAAGTTTACTGCAGTTCCATGTGACCAAATTCCCGGAAAAACCATGCTAAATTGAAGGTGTACGCAGGAAAAAAAATTTTGTTTTAAAGAAAATACCAACACAGACCTCGCGGTTGGCATCTGACAGAATCTTTGGTTGTTTGTTGTATTTTCAGAGGTTTTCATCCCTGTAAAGTCTTAGCAGTTCATACTAATGTGTAAGCAGGACACCCGTGGTATGAAGTAAAGATGGACCGTCCGGAGCTTCGTACGTTACAGTGACAAAACGTCAACGTTCATTTTATTAGCCCCGGGGACAAAAAGCTTGGAAAAAGATATTCGTTATCATCATCAAAGTAATGTACAAATACAAGCGCCTTGGAAACATGAACTTAATGTAAATGGTAGCAGCAAATGGGACACATTAGTGTTTTGCGGCCTTGTTAAGGGAGTTTTCCTATATCAGCCTAATCAAATCATCCACTTGTAATTGTAGCATCAATTTTTCATCGTCAAATGCCGGCTCTTTCTCCTGGGCTGTTGTGCACTTTTATCTTGGAAGAGGATGAAACTTTTGACATTTTTCTTGTTCATTTATCTTTTCGCAACCTTTTGTGAGTAATTCAAGCGTTTTGGGTAAATTAAAATGTTAAGTACATGCACAACTCGTTGGAATTTATTATTTATGATTGTTTACGGATGCATTTGTTTCACAAGCTAAGTTAGTCGTGTCCTATAATATTAACTTAATATTAAAAGACGATATTGCAACGCTAAGTCATTTGTATTCGACTCCATTACCAGCATCGCATGGTATAAATATTTCACACAGGTCTCATATTAATACATATTAGCCTATAGTGTTCCTTGGAATCCTCTGGCCCAGGGCGGTCTTTTTGCCATGAACAATGCTTCAAAGGCATCAATTATTAAGTCAAAAATTTAATCCTGTCCAATTCATCATACCGCACAACTCCTTGCTGACTTGTTATAATTCCTCCTCTAGGAAGTAGGTAGATATCCTTTATCACATTTAATATGTCATCATGCCCACACTACAGTAGGACACATATACCGTCATTGTGTACTCGCACAATTTCATTTCTTCAAATGACACAGGGACTAGTGAAACTGGAGACGAACAGCAACAAGCTATCATGTCAACTTAGCCACTACATCTTAAATTATCTTCATTAAGTCCTCTTCCGTTTGCTCGCCAGTTTGCCTCCTGGCTGCTACATATCCGCATACATTGAACGTTGATAACAAACCTACAACAGCAATGGCGACGAGGTGATAGAATGTGGCTACGCCTGCTATTCCGTTTAGTACAGGGATGCCTGCCAGTGTTGACCTAAGACTTCATAACACGTCCTTTTTTCTCTTCGCCTGCTTCTTCTTCGCCGACCGTTTTGAATGCAGACGAATGAGTGAAGGATCTGTGAGTGTGTATAATTTTTTGTAGTCTTTCACGGTTCATCCCACATTTCTTGGACGCTCGGTTGCTTGCTCTTGAACGGAGTGTTTTTTATTACAAGACTGACAGTACTATCACTGAACATAAATCTTGAGGCAAAGCAGATAATGTATGAAGGGTGAAATGTCAAGAGAATGTATTACGTCTTATGGATAAAAAAAAGTATGTGAATAGGTAAAGATTCTGGAGAGCATGTGAAGAAGTCCTTACACGTGACGATAATTGAATGTCTTTGAAAATATGCCGAAATATACTTGGATACAACTGCTGCTGGACTTTTTCAATTAATTTGGTCTCCTTTTTTTGCACGTTATGTCCAGAAGCTTGCCGAAATTAAGAATACAGTGTATTGACTTATTGTATCGCAATTTAACACATTTTTTTTTGTAGTCGTAATGAAACCTGAAAATGGACATTCAAAACAATGTCTGCATGAAACCGTCATAAGAAGTTTATCTTTAGTAAGCCCTAGGTGACCCTTTTAAGAAGATATACTGAGGAAGGAATGGTCCTTCTGTCGTAAAAGAAAAGCTTTTGAGTCAAGAAAACTAAAAGTGGGCATTGGTTGCCAGATTTAAGGAGTGAGACAGATTTCCCAGTTGGTTGAACCCTGCTTCTTGCTTTGATAAACAGCAACTTTTCTCGCATCTCACATCGCTTCTCTCCTTGACAGACTAATTAGTCACGAAGTAACCGATAAGATTGGCCTCCTTTTTTCGAATATTCCTTAATGTACCTAATTCCTTAATGTATTCCTCGGAGACGATGTATAGTCGCCGAGAGAGAATGTATCAACGTCCTCGGAGAGAATGTATTAACGAAGACCATTACCTTCTCGGCAGAGTCTTAACGTTGAATTCCATCGGTATTGGTAAGGGAGGTCTTTGCCAAATTTTTCATTTTATGTGTGCCTCGGAATCGAAATGATGGATTAATGTTTCATCTACAGATACAAATGAGAGAGAAACTTTCATGGTCAGTTATATGAGATCTTTGTAACCACTACTAAATGGTACGCAGTGATCGCACTTCGATCTGCCAGCATTAAAGATTGATGCATTATGATCGATATTGGACTAGCGACTTTCACAACTCTTATAGCCTGTTGGATTGAAAATGTGCAGTCTCTTTTCCTTATTCTATTCCTATTCTAATAAAGATTGGTATCTTATTCTGTTAAGGATGACTGACAATATTATGTTGTATAATAAAGTCACAAGTTATTCGCTGATTATTGCTCAATGTTTTTTCTTTGCTCGAAGATTTCTAGTTTTCTGATGTGTCTAGTCTCAATCCTTTCTTCTGTTTTTTTGCAAAAACGTCATTGAATTTGGTGCGATATCGAGTTCGTATCTGAAATCCTATAAGTTTATCGCGCGCTTGAAGTCTGGTTTGTTGTATGTAAAAGAACCTTGTTCTTTCTACTCTATATATCAGTTTCGTCTATTTTTCAGGATCCTTTTATGTGTCTGATTGCTAGTGTTCTTTTTTTCTGATTTTGCACGATCAGTTTGATGATATCATGTTTTTTTCGAAATGGATCCGCACAAATCGCAGATTGCAAATCCCAACAAAAATATCCCTAGTTTTGGCGATCTTGATATGCTGGCTCATCAGAAACTATCATTTCCTGGCAAGCGCTGGGTAGCTCAGAAAGTTAAGAACATGATAGTGCTATAACAAAGTTTCCAGTCCTCATATTGAGAAACTAAATTGATCCTTTTATTATACACAGGATCGATTAGGCTTTCCTACCAATCTTCCAGGAATTATTCTTCTAACTTACTAAGTAACTAACTGTGCAACAATTGGACATATTTACGTAGAATTGCTTGATACTGAGAGGGTGTGTCGTTGAAGAAGTGGAAAAGTGGCAGAAAAACCTAATCTGATGAAAAAATAGTATATGATGCTTTTTTAATATCGATGATGGCAACGGCCTCCTTTTAATTAAATTTCATACAACTGAAATTCAGAATACATGAAGTTCATTTTCAGTATAAATTGTTCCTTTCATTCGACTTCATAAATATGAAAAAAAATCTTTCCTGCGTTTTCCAGGTGAGGTATCACAGTGGACTAAACTGTGTTCTTCGACTACTGTAGTATTTCCACATGTCCTTTCACTATGCAATTTCTGTGCTGTGTACTTAAGAATTAAAATCCTCAACAAGGACTTCCATATCGTTAAAGCGCGGCCTTAATGATACACGTCTATCCTTTATGGTCTTCAACTAAAATCATTCGAAATAGATGACCAACTTTTCCTATGTTTTACCCTATCAAAAACGCACTTTTGGCTCAGCTTCAATATAAACCTGCCAGTATTCAAAATTTAATGACACAGCCTATGTTTACGATTTCAAAAACGTCCGATCCTATTACAGCTTAATCGACAATCGAAACATGTATAATCCTTCTAAGAAAAAAAAATAAAAATTGAACGCCAAAAATAATGTTCAAAATGAACAGACAGAATATCAACGGAAACAAATTCCAGACATCATAAATTTTCTTACATTAGACTAAAACATGGCCAATAGCTTCTCGCATTTTGTACAATATAATGTATGTAATGGCAAACGCATATTATTTTCGAAGGGCAATTCATCCTTTTCCGAGGAACAACCTACAACCCGACAAGCTACAGCCAACTAACCAACCAACCGCCTAACCTACGTGCAAGCAACGTATGAATGCTAAACATTATACACACTATAAGCATAAATTCTTTCCTCCGGTAATTTTTTTTATTTTTTGTATCCTTTTTACTTCAAAGTTCGCCCCGTCATCCTCTTGATATATTCCTTGTGATGTTGCTGTTTATCTTTTCGTTTTCGTTCTCGTTTTAAGAATAAAAATAGCAAAAATGGTAGGACGACGCAAAAAAGGAAGGAAAACGAAACATTCATTCGAATCAAAATAATGCTCAGTCATCTCTCTAGCAAAAGGGGATTATTTATGGCTTCATAAAATATATCGCTTTCAATTTTCGGGTGTCTGGATGTATAAAGGTCTTTACAAGAATTGGTTCATTGGCCGTCCTTTCCCACGGGGTCTGCCGTGCTAGATGGGTATGCGCCTCAACCATGATTGGGTATCAGCCCATTAAACCCGAACAGAAGAGGAAGCACACACCACAACTTCACCCGATCGGCATTCGCCTTCGTCTTGTTCACTTTTGCAATCGACAACCAAAATCCTTGACTAATCTACCTAACCATGAGGAAAATCCTTTAGCGGACGAATACACTTGCTAAGGGAAAATCACAACATACATAGTGAAATGGAGTGGTCTTATAGTGTTATCATTCGTTTGATTTTCGACACGTGGGCTTGTAGTTCTTTGAAAATGTGCTGTTTAGTTTTCGGTTCCTCTGCAAACTACTTGGAAACGAGAAATCACTTCCAGAAATTCAGAGGAGCCATTTCATTAGGAGAAACGGTACTTTACTGGACCACACATACAATGAACTGAGGCTGAACTAAATGCATTTGGTCAAAAGCGTTCGTTTCAAATCAGGATCTCCTATTTTGAACGTCCGCATCCTCTCCTCTCCCAGAAATTTCGTTGATTTATGAAACCTCCTAGTCAATCCTCAGAAAGTCCATTTATCAAAATTCCGCTCGATCCTTGCGGACTGGATATTGTTATTAAATTACAACCATTTGTCGTGTATCTCCCAATATTTTCTTTAAAACTTCACATTTTTCACAACATACTTAAGCACACATCCTCGAGCATAGAAAACAACGAGTACATGCCGGGACGAATCGTGTCTTCCTTGCTTCTGGCCCGATTTTAGTTATACAATCGGTCGACGGATGGACTCCCAATCATTTCGATGAGATATTCGAGGTTTGTTGTAAAACTGCTTTGTAACGGTTGAAAATCGAATCCGGAGATTTTACCAGCGCAGCACAACACTCACATGAACAAAGTGTTGTGTGACCATGTCCTCATTTCAAAATACCCTTCTTATTTAGTCTGTGTCATCCTCTCAGATTGGTTTAGGATTTTTTCTCCTTTCGTATTCAGTTCGAGATTACATCCGGAGCGAGAGAGCTTAGCTGTGATGTGTCTTGGTTTTGAGAAGATTTCATAAATCACATTATCAAACATAGTGGAAAAGTGTTACTGAAGTTTATTCGTCAGCTAAAAGACGAATAACTAGAATGGGAAGCGAACCCTCTCATAAATAATTTTGGATACGGCCAAAGGATGGATACGATGAATAATCTCCTTCATTAAAAGATTCGTATCGGTTTTGTTTGAGAGATGATTTAGATAAAGGTTTCTTTCTGTTTTTGGTTTCTTTGTTTTGCATCTTTCCGAGTGTTTGATTGTTTGCATTATGAGTATTTATTGGAAGAATAAATTCAATGCAATGCTACGCTTTGTCATGTGGTCGGAAAAATGTCAAGACAAATTACTGCGTTCAAATGAATCGAGCTCAGGATTTCTAGCACACTAGTTGTGTGAATGTTGTTTCCACAAAATTTTATAATTTAGCATCCTTACTCCGTCGTATCTACTTGATTCTCAGCTGACTAGCATTGCTGAGACTACATTAATTTTACAAGTTGCTATAATACTAATAATCAATTTAACCCAAATCCATCGATACATATATATGCTCTACAATATGAACACGTCAACAAATTCTAGGGCATCTTTACAAAGAAAGATGGAAAGAGTTCAAGCTGGTTTCGAACACGCGTCCCTGCCGCTTCTCGTCAGGTGCCAACTCACAGGCTGACGAGAAGCGGCAGGGACGCGTGTTCGAAACCAGCTTGAGCTCTTTCCACCTTTCTTTGTAAATATTGAACTCACTTTCGAGATATTCGACAAATTTGATCAGAACATCCGCACCCATGAGTCTTCGCTGAGTTAGCTAGCAAGGGTAAGTCATTTATACCCTTATACCCTTATTATACATTTTCACTTATAAGTTCTAAGTGAAAATGGATTAATTGATCTACCATAAACTTCTGGAACTGAATAACTTAATTCCCAATAAATTTCTTCATTATGACACACTAGACATATTGTCGTCCTAAACAATTTAGACATGTTTATAAAAAATCGCTGAAGCATCTTTTCATATTATCTTAAGAGTTATCAATTATCAATTGATCAATCAAGTCTGGGAAATCGGCAAGTTCGGCTTCGCAATAGCGATGTCAATCGTTTTTAGCATGCGTTCAACTGTAGTTTCTAGGAAGAGCTCTCTCCTGAAGAGGTCACTACGCCGTTAACTTTATGTTTTTCATGCAGTTGGAGGTCCGTGAATCATGAATCTTGTGCAGATAAGATCGAAAGACTCGCTTCATCAAGCATGCATGTTTCCGTGAGCATATACAAATTTAGTTTTTGAGATAATATAGAAATCAATCTCCCCATGCCTTCCATTGAGCCAAAGCCTCAAATCGGGATCACGCGTCTTCTCTGTTATCATCTTTTCTGTGCTCTCTTGCATGGAGGTCGGAGTGTAATTACTGTCAATTGTAATTAATCAAGTGTAATTACGGTCGGAGTGTAATAAATTCGACTATTCCACCTAAATAGTACCAACAGGTCTTCCGCTCTTATCAATACCCTGGAGGTTACCACGATAAGGCTGTGATAAAAATCAAGCCGCTGGACAAATAAGACGAAAGACTAAATAACGAAATACCAACCAAAGGAGGTCCAAAAATAGAGCCCTGAAAACTGCTGAGGACTTAACAAAGAGCCTATGGAAGAGATTCATTGGCTTGATAATAAGCGATAAATAGTAATGTCTCAAAATATTAGGCCGATGCCGAGCTAACATGGCAAAGACGCAGAAGAACAATATCATGGACCAAAAAGTAGTACAAAAATTCCTGGTGAAAACAGCATCATAAAACACACGAAATTATTAAATCCACTCATTTAATTTTTTACATAGACATAAAAACCTTGAAAAGCTTAACCTATTTATTAAGTACTATAAATATTGCAATTTCTGTCGCTTTAACAAACCTTCAATTTAATCATCACTATCCGTGATATAAAACACATCTTCCATAGCATTGTCTACATCCACCATACTCGTATCGCTACGTATCCTTCTTAAACTTCCAGTCGAACGTACTGTACGATTTCGACGAAACTTAGTCACACTTCCACCGAATCGGTCACGATTTTTGCTATTCAAAGCTTTCAAGAAATCGTTGGAGTGCCTGGACATGATCTTTCTCACCCGCTTCCGGCACGGCTTCACTGCATTGCGAAAACGACGAACTTTAACTAATTGTTCTATTTGAGAATTGATTCTATCGTGAAAATAATTTTCCAATTCCGTTTGAGTGCATTTTGAGTCGAGATGCGGCACAGAGTCCTCAAGAGTAGGAATAATACTTTGCATTGAATAACGCAAAGGATATTTCACTAGCATATCATCATCCCGGAGAGGATTCGATAAGTATTCTAATGTATGCGGAAGAGATTTGGACTGAAAATCAAATGAAAAAAGAGTCACTTCCAGGATAAAAACAAAATAATGCCGAGTGCATATTCAACTTCATTTTAAACTTTACCTTACGATATCCCAAAAAACGGAATAGTGCGCACGCTAATGATGACATCATCCACCATGGATTGATTAAGTTGAAAAGTGAAAACTTTTTCCTTCGACACCGTTCATAAATTATATCAGCCATATCCTGGAATATTAGTGGCAAATGTTCTCCATAGTGACGATATGAGCAATTCGATTGATTTTCCTTATCAAGATTTAGTCCTAACATTAATTTTCAATTTGTATATCATGACAAAAATTTATAACAAAGCAGAAATTTGTGATATTAATCAAAATTCTTTGACAGTGATTTGTCAAATTAATTAAATTGACAAGATAACTTTTAAAGGACATCCTCAGTATGATTTTAACGAGTTATGATTTATTATCTTTTTTTTTTTTCAAAATATGATTAAAAATATTCATTCACGTTAGCTAACGCGTTTATTAAGTTATATAATATGCTTCATTGTTCTTAGTAACCTACAGAACAAAAAATTTTCTAGTTAGTAATTTTAATTTATTAGGCGTCCGCACAATGTTGTAATTCACTGTGATGATCAAGTGACAAACGGCCATGACATACGTTTCGACAAACCCACTCCAAACTTCTGATAGCTTCTAGTCAACCAGCTAAAGCAAACATAGAAGTCATGAAAGGAATTAAGTAAACAACCAATTATTCATTCAAAGTTTTAATGATAGAAAGGAGTCTCCATTGCTGGAAGCAATGTGAGCTCGAAACAATTTAGTGAATAAAGAACGTGTTGTCAGAAATAAGATTGGTGGCAGACTGTTTACGCGATGAGTTTCTGATTGACAGCAGTGTTGAAATAAATTATAAATCTGAACTAAATAAGAGTAGTTATACTTTACAAGGTCTTTACGACAATAATGAGCCATAAAGCACATATATTTGAGCAAAAGAAACTTACCACATCTCCCCGTTCTTGAGTGAAACATAGGATTGCTCATTTTAGTCAATAAGCTTGAAATCTGTGGGATTAGAAGAGAACTAACTTAACCCACGTTCGACAGAAAGGTGTACAGGATAAGTAAGAGTAACTAAGTTCTGTTAATTTTTTAATAAGATGAATTCAGTTTTTTCGACTAGCTAGATTTCATCCCTGTCATAAAAAATGACTGGTCCCCAAGAAAAATAGCACATGGTAAACTATTTTTTTTTTATTATTATTATTACTATTATTTTATTTTTAAGTGTTAGTTACTCGGAGCTGCTACGTTCTCGCACATTTACTCCAGTGTTGTCTCATCTTTCATCGTCTTCCATTATTTACTACAGGTGACTTATTATAGTTTCAGGTTTTTATTTATGACAATTCATTACTATTTTAATATTTTACCTAAAGGTAGTGTATACATCACGAGGTCCATTAGCTGGTGACATGTGGGCTGCCAAAATAGTACTAGGCTGTTGTCAACTATATAAAATCACATATCATGTAATCAACATGGTAATCCTCATTGTAATCATTTGATATAACCTACGCAGTAACGTGACTCACACAAAATACAACTTTCTGCTCTCTCCTTCCTTAGAAACTCGGCTAGCACCGAACAGAAATGAAAACTTTTTTAGTAACTAGACACGGAAAAATAATGCATAGCTTTTTTGACGTTTTGGCCATAAGCACAAATGAAATGTAAACTTATTACTTATTACATTTTAAGACATTTTTTCACTTATTTATACACCGGTCCATCAAACAAAATAATTTCCACGTGTGTCCTATGCGAAGGATTGACACACTTATGATGAAAATCATACTCATTTCGAACTGCATGATCTTCGCGTGACAGTTAAAAAATGCATAACTTCCTTACAAATTTTTACCCCGGATAAATTTTCTTATGTTCATGAAAAATATTGTCAAATCTGGAAGAGTAAAGAAAAGGGCAAAAGCAAATATCTTATCAGGTACCGTTCTGCGACAGCTAACATTTTTTTCTTTGACGTTCTCTTCCAATCGCTTAGAATATTCTCTGTGAGATGTTTCCTTAGCAGCAGGAAGAAGGAAACGACTATCAGAGTTCCAAAGAAAAGTAAGTTATTCATCCATGGAGGCAAAGAACATCATTTTGCAAAATTATTTTCAATTTTAATCTTGCAAAATTGTGTTGAAATGAACTGGAATAAACTAAAAAATTCAAATGTTCAAAACATATTCAAAAATGGTTTAATTGATTATCAATCAATTTCTTTCGTTTTCGTTATCAAACACTTTACAAATCGGCCGATTAGGCGCCTTTCTTATTTACTTGAACTATCTTACTTCTAAACGTATGCTAACAACATTAGCAAGTGCGAAATTTGTTCTTAAGGCAATAAACTATTTTTTCCACCTTTTGCCTAGTTTGGATTGAATTTGTTGTTGATTTTAAATGAATGCTTTATGTTCCTCGAAATGAATTTTCTACCGGAATCCTTCCGGCTACTTCATCGCTAATGAAGAACATTCTATACTCAGATTTCGGTCTCTTGAAGAACTTTCTGATAATGATATCTGTTTAAACCTAATAATGTCATAATATTGTGACTCTTCCGAAGCTAAACGCTATTTTAATTAGTGAAACTAACTCTGTATAAATAACAACAACTTTTCAGTTTCAAATAAACGTAACAATAGTAGCATCATCGCTTCTCAAACTGTTTTCAAAGCTGTCAATCTGCACAAATTCAATCAACTTCACTGCACAATTTGTATTAGACTTTTCTGTGTAGTGTGCGGTTCCGTCGAGAGTTCATTTGTCAAAGGGTCGGAAATCTTCCCGAATAAATTCAAGAGTGAAAGATGGCAGCGCGAGTCCTTTTACTATCTAATACCCTTCGGAATTTATCGAAAGGAAACAATTTGTTTCAGGTAAACCGTGAAGGATGTTATGGCCTTAATTCTTCGCTAGTAATTGTCAAAATCCACCACGATTGTCATTCTGAAATTTGACTTTATGTTACGTAATTATATAGTGATATCCTCGAGATCTAATTACAATTAAATTCCTTAAAAGTGTACAAAATATATCCTTTAAATGTTTCCTATGAGCCTTGACCACTAAAGTCTTATATAATTGGATAGGTCGTTGGGAGATAATTTGTTAGGTTATCACAACATATGAAATGTCTTATATAAAATTGAATTTTTCGTTTATATATTTCAGCGATACAAATCAACGGCTGTTGATATTCAAAAAGTTTTATTGAATGTTCCACCAACGCAAGTAACAGCTTTGAACAATGGATTGCGTGTTGCCAGCGAGGACTCGGGAGCTGCTACTGCCACCGTAGGCCTTTGGATCGATGCCGGGTCTCGTTATGAGACGGAACAAAATAATGGAGTTGCCCATTTCCTTGAACATATGGCATTCAAGGTAAGAATTCAGTATTTACCAACTGGAAAAGAGACAATCAATGCAAACATGCGAAAAATTGATAGGATGCTCTGGTATCTATCAAATTTGATGCTGAAATTCATTCTAGGTAGCTCTTGAACTCGAAGAATTTTGTTTGCAATGGCGAGAATGGTGGAATTCGCGTCTTTCTGAAACTCATTAAACTTTCTGTTTCTTAACTTAGCTTCAGATATGGTAACCAATTTCTTCCGAGTTTTCTCGAAAAACGACCTTCAATTCGCCGCTTCAATAGATGGTTCCTGATGAGATGAAGCTCTCCACACCCCTGCATAAAAGACTTCCTAATTCTCTACAAACGGATGAAGCTGTATATCTGACTTTGTTGGCTTCCAGGGTATATATTGCATTCCATATGATTTCTATTTTGTTGGGCGTCGCAATCGCTGAAGTAAATGCAATGTACGTACAAATAGAAACGTTCGATTGTTGTTGTCTTTGACGTAATAATGAGCAACCGAAGATAATCTCAAGTCCTCCCTTATTTGTCTATTCTAAGCAAAATTCATTACTTGGGACTTTGTGAAAAATTCCACCACCCTCCAGTTCAGTTACTGCGTCCACTTGATGTTCTCCAGCATCATGGTCCCGAAGAAGAATTCCTATTGTTGCTGAAAAGTATGAGCACAATGAGCATGAGTACAAATGAGAATAAACTGCAGACTATACTGAAACTGTCGGCCGGGAAAGGCCAAAATCATATTCTTGGCAGGTGCACTCCTTTGTCCTGCTAGTAGAGAAGGGTCGTGAAAGCAAAGATGATTAATTAAACGCATCTTTCGTGCTTTAAAGCGTATTTTAAATTTCTAAAATTATTAGACGACAATTTGTTTGGAATATTGCAGATGGGGTGGCGTGGGAGTTCTAATTTCAGTTTCAACGTTCTCCAACGTAAGGCCGAGCGTTTTTCTGTTGCACTTTCGTGCCTGTGGATGTTTCTCGCACAATTCTCGTTTTATTCGCATCGAATCATGTCGATTCTGTTCACCGGCGATGGTTTCGTCCGGTTTCAACTGCACATAACACCGAACTAATCTCATCAAACACACGACATTATCTTTGCGTCGTGAATATTCTAACGAACGCAGCAAGTGGAAGTGACCGGGGGTTACAGCGCTTTACAATTTCTTTGTCACGTCTTTTGATATTTCATCATTCCTCAATTGTATCCATAGTTGGTAACGTTCCCTAGTGACAATTTCGTTACACTGGAGAAGCGCATAACAGATCGCTCCGAGCTGATCCCACCAAATGCATAGAGTTAGCTTCCTTTGTCATGAATGGATTTATGGCTAAGCCGGGAAACAGCTGTTCCTTTTAGTTGTTGTCGATCCATACTTTAGTCGAATTATCCACATTTTAAGTTGCCGTGGATAATTCGCTTTTTATCGCCTGTCATAATTCGATGCGTTCACGATAGCCTTTCTTTTGCCGATTTGAATCCTTCTGTTCCATAGTGGAACATCCAAGCAGTGTTTTCAGCAATTCAATCGCACGTAAAGCAGAAACAAACAACTCTAAGCACTTCAGACGTTAACTAGGCATGAAAAACAATTCAAAAATTACTTTTGTAATGGAAGTGCAGTTTCAAAGCAAGCCGTCCATCCGATTCGACATAATCAGCGGTCATTTACCGTCACACCGCTTGTTTTTTTCTGCGACAGTGAATCGATTTTGCAATAAAAATATTATTTGTAATAAATTTCATCAGTATTTCAAGATATGTTACAAATTGGCTCATTTCGAGCACACTCAACGGTCGTAATTTCGCTTTTCTATGGTAATGAGATTCATGGTGAAGTAATCTTTCCAATTAACATTAAAAACTCACAGAAAGCAAAACCTCCTGTGATACATTTTGTTTTCTCTTCGCTGCTAAATACCGATGAAATTGGCCATATGTCAATATGGCCAAGTTTCTTTTTTCTCAAATTTAGTTAGCAAAAATCAAAAAAAGTGAAAAGCTTTATAGTGGATGGTGTTAGACTGCGTACTTTAACCCTGTATGGAATTGTGTTGCATATTTTCATTCCTGTTGATGGTCTGTTGTATACTTGCTAATGTGACAGGTTTGTAGATCTAGCAAAGCAGACTTTAAGTGAATTTCCTCATTTCTTATCTTTTAAGCTACTCGAAACAAACCAAAGTAAGAGTATGCAAACTACACGAGTCAATCTCATCACAGACTCATGTTTATTTCTTCCATCAAAGCGCTCAGTCGAGTCTTGATTGAATACCAATAAATGCATATTAGTTGAACTACCACCCTGTGAATCATTGAATTTGTGTCTATTTTTCGCTTTCAATTACAGGGCACAGCAAAACGATCGCAAACCGATTTGGAACTGGAGGTCGAGAATATGGGAGCTCATTTAAATGCGTACACCTCGCGGGAGCAAACTGTCTTCTATGCCAAATGTTTGTCACAAGATGTGCCCAAAGCGATTGAAATCCTCTCCGACATCATTCAAAACTCGAAATTGGGCGAAGCTGAAATCGAACGTGAACGTGGCGTGATTCTGCGTGAAATGCAAGAAGTCGAAAGTAACTTACAGGAAGTTGTATTCGATCATTTGCATGCCACTGCCTACCAGGGAACGCCATTGGGACAAACTATCCTAGGACCCACTAAAAACATTAAGTAAATTGATTTGTTAGCATCCGCTCGAATAATGCGTCTAAATTCAATTTAACTGCTTTATCTAGGTCGATTGGCAAGGGCGATCTGAGTGATTACATCAACACACATTATAAAGCATCTCGTATTGTCCTCTCGGCCGCTGGCGGTGTAAACCATAATGAACTTGTCAAATTAGCCGAACAGAATTTAGGCAAATTGGAGAATACTTACGATGGCAAACCGCCAAAACTAACACCATGCCGATTCACCGGCTCGGAAGTGCGTGTTCGTGACGACTCATTGCCATTGGCTCATGTGGCAATTGCTGTCGAAGGATGCGGATGGGTTGATCAAGATAACATTCCTCTCATGATTGCCAACACTTTAATCGGCGCGTGGGATCGGTCTCAAGCCGGCGGTGCGAACAATGCTTCAAACTTGGCACGTGCCAGTGCTGAAAGTGGTTTATGCCATAGCTTCCAATCGTTCAATACCTGCTACAAGGATACCGGATTGTGGGGTATTTATTTTGTGTGCGATCCTCTTTCGTGCGAGGTAAATAGATTCGATGCAATTACATTTGAATTTAATAAACGTTGACGAATTATTCGCTAATGCAGGACATGATGTTCAACGTTCAATCCGAATGGATGCGATTGTGCACGATTGTGACTGAGGCCGAAGTGGAAAGGGCGAAGAATCTGCTTAAAACAAATATGTTGCTTCAATTGGACGGAACTACACCGATCTGTGAGGATATTGGTCGTCAAATGCTCTGCTATAATCGTCGTATTCCCCTGCACGAATTGGAAAAACGAATTGACAGTGTAACCGCTCAAAATGTTCGCGATGTTGCTATGAAATACATTTATGATAGATGTCCGGCCATCGCTGCTGTAGGACCTGTTGAAAATCTTCCCGACTACGGTAGAATCCGATCATCTATGTACTGGCTAAGAGTTTAAATTATTTTATCTTATTAAAGAGCTTAGGTGATCACTTTTCGTATTTTTTCTTTTCTAACTTTTCCCCCCTGAAGTAATTTCATTTTTTTTGTATTTCGTTTTTAATCAATCATAATAGTTGTACATGTGTATGTAATTTAATAGGAAACAAAACCAATAAATTGATTCGAAACACAACAGAGTTGGATGAAATGGTAAAGCGCGAGATCTATGCCTATATTTTTTACAATTATGACAATCACAAAAGTGAAATTCGTCTTTGCCACGAAGAATTCGTTGGAACGCATTTCCTAGCCGCATTTACAACATTAATCGCGTGACGAATTTCTCTTCTAAATTTGTCGCCACCTTAACAGACAATCTTCAATAAACATATTCGCGGTTCGTCCAACCGTGATGCAGTCTTAGAACTTTTATCAATTGTCACACTTTGCTACGCTCTGTGACTTCCATCTTGCAATTAAATCATGCATTCTGATTTCCACATGTGAAACTTTCACACACGCTGTGCTAAGAATATCGGATGATGAGACATTGGAATCAGTCTTAGAAATTCCTTCAAATGTACAACAGCATGTTCAATTTTCGCGCTGTCCTTTTATTTGTTTATATCGTACACGCTAGTCGGGCAGATTGGGTGGAAGTTCCGCAAATCGGCGAGAAGAAAAGTTACAAGGTGGGAAACAGTTTCAGTGCACTTTCACACAGTGGCGTGTTCAATGGAGACCAATTGAAACCGTTGGGGATGAGTGTTGTTTCGAAGCCTAATCAAGCCTGGTTGGACTATCAAATGGATCGATTTGGTGTGAATGTGAAGGCCCCGAATCATAGTCCAGTCGTGAATAATGTGAATGGGCTCGTGGTCACTGATAGATTGGGATATTCAAATAAAAGTGTGGAAGCTACGCATCAATTTAGTGTCCCTTTGAACGTGTACGCCGGTTCGCCATCTGTATCCGCACAAGATGACAACTATGATACAATCATTGAAATTCAAACTAAACCTCAGACAAACACAAAAACAACTGCTACTATACACCACCACAATAAAGTGCATGTAACAGCCTTGCAATCCTATAAAGATCAGGATCCAGGTGAATATGACGAGGAAGAAGATCAAAAAGCTGCGGAACGAGTAACGACCGCATCTCCAGATTTATCCGATTCGGATAAATTGAATGCGTTTCAGAAATTTTTGCGTTATATGAAATCCATACAGAAGAATATAATTTTGAAAGCTTCAATGAGTATTAACGAAAAGATAAATTATCTGAATCGGTTCAAGGATGTTATTCTGTTAGAAATTGGTAAAATCGAAATATTTCAACACGGAATGTATCTGAACTTAAATTTTTTTTATAGAAGATAGAATCAAATCACTTTGGCCCGACGAGAAGTCTGAAAAAGAGGTCGAGGAAGATTCCGGACGAAGAGTTAAGCGAGGCGTATGGTCCGATGAATCCTTTATGGCATTTCCATCCAATGAAACATCATTGATGACGATAAACTTCCTCACTTTTGCCGTATTTCTAATCAAATTAGTTCTGGTAGGCATTTCTCTTATTAGTTTATTTGTTTATGGCGTTAATTGTTGCTCGTTATTGCAGAAAGTAATAAATACAATTAAAAGTAAACACTACACTTATAATGGACTGAACATCAATACAATGGAAGCTATAAAAATCGGGAAAGCCCGGAAGATACGTTCTAACCCTTACGCTAGGCCCCAGTCGCAAACAGCTACAGACTTTACAACGGAAGCAATTCAAAACTTTTTGCATAATTATGAAAATAAATTAAAATCAAGTTAGCGTTACACAAACACGCGATTTCTATTTTTATTGTATTCTATTTTTATTATTAAGTGCGTTAACTTAATTTATATGTACAATTTTCAAACAAAGCAACTAAAACTAAAGGAAAATTGTGGAAAAAAAATTATGTGAAAATTATTTTGTTGCTGTCGGAGGAATTAATTATATGCGACCCATAAACAGCACAGCATTGCCCGGCGGGCATTCACCACAATTAAATTTTGTGTTTTTCCTTGCTGTCATTATCCTTTTGTAGTTATAATATTTCCAGTAGAAAGTTGTTGGGAAATGGGTTACTAGATAATGTTTTAAACTCAAATATTTCAATTAATGAAAAGTATTTATTCTCATGAAGAACTTTAGGAAGGTGATCATATATCGGTTTAAACTTATGATGTTTTCTCTAGGAGAATCTACACAAGACTAACTAACAATTATCCTAAAGTATTTATCCTAACTAACTACATAACGAAAAATATGAAGAGTGGGCTACAGATGTCTGGCTGGACTCAAAAAGGTATTTATTATCCCAAACACATTTTTTATTGCTATTGGGATTTTCCCTAGGATAATTTTACCATCCTTTCCTTGGGTATTTTCCTGAGTCATAAAATCTCAGACCACTCATCATACTTTCAATAGAGTAATTTTTGTACATTAAAATAAATATTTCAACACGCCTCCTCAAAAATTAATCCATTGAATGATATCATAAGATTGTCATTTTATAACATAATACAGTACTTACTTTATAACTTTTACATTAAACATAAAATTTTAGTGATACACCTTCCTCATGTTACTATTTGGGATATACATATGATCCAACATTTGTTGCTAAGGATTAGGGAAACCCAAATAAAACCTAATCAGACCATCTTACTTAATATTAAATTACAAAATAAAACTTATAACAATAACTTATTATTAATATTATTCCAGAACTAATCCTTTCCTTAATTCCAGGAATTTTACTACCGGTAGAGGCTTCGTGAACATATCAGCCAACTGATTACCTGTTGGAATATATTTTAAATTAATTGTTTTATTTTCAACTTGCTCACGCGAGAAATGATATTTTATGTCGATATGTTTCGATCTTTTGTGACTGGTTGGGTTATTCGCGATACTAATGCACCCATTGTTGTCTTCGTAGATTGTTGTAGGTTCTGAAATTTTTATATTTATACTATTAGCTAAAGATCTCAACCACATTGCCTCTCTAACAGCTTCAAAAAGAGCCATATATTCTGCTTCAGTAGATGAAGATGCCACAGAGGTTTGTCTTTTTGTATTCCAAGTAATTGTGCAACGTTCGAATAATTTAAATACGTAACCAGTCGTACTCTTCCTATCATTTGAATCAGAACCTCCCCAGTCTGAGTCCACATATCCACTCAAAACATCATTGAAACTGCCTCGAACATATGTTAATTTTAGTTCAGCTGATCCCTTAAGATATCGAAGTACTCTTTTTAGGTTTTTCCACAACTCTTTGTTATTTTTATTTAGATAACGACTTAAAATGTTTACAGCTACACTCAGATCAGGTCTAGTACATAACATTACGTACATTAAGCAACCCACAACGTTTCGACAAGGGGCATCAAAATTTTCATCAGAATTGAGAGCTATAAAATCTAGCTTACTTTCGAGTGGAGTATCAACGGGTTTACAGTCTGACATATTAAATGTACTTAAAATTTTCTTTATATATTGACTCTGATCTAAAGTTAATATATTTCCATTTCTTTGAACTCTAATTCCTAAAAAGAGTTTAATATCTTTCAAGTCAGTCATATTAAATTTCTTCATTAAATACATCTTAAAGTTAGTCATTGTTTCTAAATTAACCGTGGCGATTACAAGATCATCTACATAAAGTACTAAATATATATTTTTCGAAATATCTCCCTTATCATATATATATATACACCTATCAACAGCTGAATTCCTAAAACCTTCTTCAATTAAAGATTGTTCAAATGTTTCAAACCAGCATCTTGCAGCTTGTTTTAATCCGTAAATAGCTTTATGTAGTTTACAAACTTGATGTTTACTACTTTTGACACCATCAGGTACTCTCATATAGATTTCCTCTTTCAGTATGCCATTCAAAAAGGCCGTCTTCACATCCATATGGTGAATAAGTAAATTAAATTGGTTTGCTAAAGCTACTATAATTCTAAAACTGGAAATCCTAGCTACAGGTGCAAAAGTTTCATTGTAATCTATTAAGTATTCTTGGCTAAAACCTCTAGCTACCAATCGGGCTTTATATTTTGATGGGTTTCCAAATTCATCATTCTTTATTGTAAATACCCATTTACAGTCTACTATATTTTTATCTGGAGGCTTGGATACTAAAGACCATGTCTTATTTATCAAAAGAGAATTAATTTCATCTTTTATAGCCAATTCCCATTGAGCCCTATCATCTCTACTTTTAATTTCTTCATACGAAGTTGGAATATTACAATCAAAAGATTGAGCACTCAACAAATGACTATCAAACATGTCATCTTCAATGTATGACATAGCTGGACGACCTTTAATTCTTTCACTCCTTCTTGGTTCAATTGACAAGCCTTCTTTCTGTTTATCATCACTGTGATAATTTTGAGAGTCTTGAGATTCAGGATCTATTTCCATATCTGTTTCAACTACAGATTCATTATTTAATTTGACATTTTCAGTGCTAGATTTCATTTCATCTGATTCATCAATATCAGATTTATTTGATTTACCTACTGATTTTGACATTATGTCAGATGCATCAGTTTTATTTCGAGTGTTTTCGAAATTAACACCTTCAGTCTTAGCTGTTGGTCTAGTTTTCAAAAAACTAGTTTCGTCAATTATAACATCTCTAGCTACTGTGAACTTCCCAGTTTCCACATCCCATATCTTATACCCATTTGATTCATACCCAACCAGTACACCTTTTAGTGATTTTTCATCAAATTTTAACTTTCTGGTTTTCTTATGGATAAAAACGGTAGAACCAAATACTTTTAAATATTTTAACTGTGGCTTTTTACCATGCCACATTTCGTATGGTGTTTTAGATTGTTTCAAAGCTCTTGTGGGCGTCAAGTTAATTAAATATGTACTAGTCAAAACAGCTTCACCCCAAAAAGTCTTATCTAAACTAGCTCCCGCAATCATTGCTCGAGCCTTTTCAGTAATCGTTCTCACCATACGTTCTGAAACACCATTCAATTGCGGGGTATGTGGAACAGTCAAGTGGTAAGTAATGCCTTTTCTTACGCAGTATTCCTTCATCTCGTTTGATAAATACTCTCTACCATTATCACAGTATAGATTAACAATTTTTGAATTAAAATGAGCCTCACTTTTGGCTACAAAATCTTGAAAAACTGTAAAGACTTCAGATTTATATGCAATTAGATATGTAACACAATAGTGTGTAAATTGATCGACAAATAAAACAAAATAATTTTTATCATTAACTGTAGAAGGAGTGATAGGGCCGCAAACATCTGAATGAATTATAAATAACGGTCGTTTTACATGGCTTTTATCTTTAATCTTATTAAATGACAAACGTGCTAATTTGCCATTAATACACGGTTCACATAGATTATTATTCGGCGAAATATATTCAATTTGTCCTATATCCTCCATCATCCTTTTATTTTTTAATTCTAAAAATTTGGTTTTTCCTATATGGCCTAGACGCTGATGCCATAATTCATAATTTTCATCTTTAGCAATATTTACTTGAGCATGTTTAACAATCACAAGCTTAATACCAATCAAATTATTTAAAGACTCACCTGTCATGATGACATTATTATCCTTACTTATTTCGACACCTTTTTGGTTGAAAATAATTACCATACCAGCTTCCTGCATTCTTTTTACTGATAGTAGATTATACGGGATGTCTGGACAGTAGAAGACATTTTCCAGGATTCCTTGTACACCTAAGTTGCTGACAACGTTCAATGAGCCTTTCTTGATTATTGTGATGTATTCTCCCTTTTTCGCAATTAACACTTTTATTGGTGTCTGTAAATCAACAAAATCTCCAACTAGATCTTCTCTGTTGACTATATGGTCAGATGCTCCCGAGTCTAAAATGAATTGAATACAATTATTGTCGTAATTATTTTGATGATGTGATGTATAGTCGCTAGTCATAAAAGCGAAACTTGAAATATTATCCTTTGACGATTGAGCAATTTGTACAGTTTGGACATTTTTATTTTTCTCAGCCTTTTGATATTGAATACTCCTCTTGTAATAGTAGCAATCACTTTTGATGTGACCTCTTCGACCGCAGTGATGACATTTTCCTTTAGATGCATTTCTTTTATATGGTTTAAATGATTTATTTTTGTTCTGTTTTTGATTATTATTTTTGAAGTATTTTCTATTATTAAAATTACTCTTCCTCACTGTATTATCTTGATTTTCAATATAAAGCACTTTTGAACTTGTATCACGATTATCAGCCTTGATTTTCGTTTCATGGTCTAAAAGTCTTGTTTTTACGAAAGCTAAATTCAAATTATCTTCAGATAATGTTTCTATAGCAGTAATTACACCGTTATAAGATGATGGAAGTGTCAATAACAAATGGGACACTTTATCAGGTTCTTCTAATTTTCCACCTGCGACTAATAATTCTGTAACTAAATCATCAAAAATTCTAAAATGTTCCATCAAAGATATGTCGCCTTGTAATTTAAGTTCCAATAATCTTTTTCGTAAAGCCAATTGAGTGGCAAGGCTTTTTCGTTCGTAGATCGCGTCTAACTTTTCAAAAATTTCTTTTGCGGTACTTGCTGATTCCGCGAAACCAAGAAAAGAATCACTTAAATATTCCACAATCACACTTTTTGCGATACGTTCTGCTTTTATCCACTTTCTATTAAGTTCTTCAGGAGCTTCATTATCAATAACTTTGATAACGTTCAATTCAGTCAGTAAAGCACGAATCCTTAACTTCCATACACTATATCTATCACCGTCAAAAGCTTTAATATTTCTCTTAGATTTTGTCATCTCCATTGTTTATAATCGTGAGATACAATGAACGAGAGAAACGTATAATTGTTACACTTGTGAAATTAACAGGGCCGATATAAACGCAATTGTTAAATAAAGCACTATAAAAACTATCACTGAAACACAAAGTAACCTGGGCCCATAACCTGTTGGGAAATGGGTTACTAGATAATGTTTTAAACTCAAATATTTCAATTAATGAAAAGTATTTATTCTCATGAAGAACTTTAGGAAGGTGATCATATATCGGTTTAAACTTATGATGTTTTCTCTAGGAGAATCTACACAAGACTAACTAACAATTATCCTAAAGTATTTATCCTAACTAACTACATAACGAAAAATATGAAGAGTGGGCTACAGATGTCTGGCTGGACTCAAAAAGGTATTTATTATCCCAAACACATTTTTTATTGCTATTGGGATTTTCCCTAGGATAATTTTACCATCCTTTCCTTGGGTATTTTCCTGAGTCATAAAATCTCAGACCACTCATCATACTTTCAATAGAGTAATTTTTGTACATTAAAATAAATATTTCAACAAAAGTCTATTACGTTTAATAAGAAAAGTTTTTAGCGGATCATTCCGATATTCAATATTTTTTCAACTAAGTTATTTTAAAAAGGATACGAAAAAATGTGACTTTTTCGAGTAAAGTCATTGAATGACAGTTATTGACCCGTAAAAACATTTATATAAGCTAGCACAAGAATTTGACGGCACTGATTAATAATCCAGGATGATTCACGTGTGAAAGATTAAGAGTTACGACTCCTGAACCTGTTTGACTAACAAAAATAAAACTGCAAATTGTCAATCAAAAAATGTTTCCCAATTGTAAGATGCCAACCGCTTCTTGCTTCGTCTGGAAGACTTTGCTGTCTGTTTTTCGAACTTCAAGCGTTTTCATATTCAGATTGATATCGCAATGGCGCATAGGAATAAATAACTTTTCTTGCGTGCAGTGCAGTTTTCACATAATCTTGAATTTAAAGGTGGGCTGAAGAGCTTCCTTTAGTGACTTCCACTCTTTCTTCCAGACAGGTTTGGCTTACAAGGCCTGTTATGTTCGAGTTTTCTTCCACGCACGTACACGTTGTCGTAGGCAAGAAATTGCATTGTGTCGAAATGTTCAAAATGTAGCATCAAACTCAAGGTTTATACTTCAGCTACGTATATACCGATAATGATCAGTATCTCAACCAATCACATTTGAGACCTTTTTTTTGGTTGGGGGGTGAAGGCAATTTACGCCCGGAGTGTGGGACTCCTAGGAGCGCATGCTACCAGACTACCCACTAAACACCCCCCCTGGCAAGAGACCCTAGTCTGTGACACATTACTTCGGGTAAGGCCTCTTTTTACTTCGCCCTAGGGTGCCTTCAGCGTAGAGAAATCTCTCCCCAGCCGGAGGGGGCAGGATCGAGCAGGACTGCTTGAGAGCAGACCCCGCGCCCAAGGTTACCCATGGTACCTTTTTTCGCTGTAAGTATTGCCCGAGAGTAATGTGCCATACAGGTCCATTTGTCGAAAGTTTTCAGCATTTCTCCAACTAGATTGTCTGGAAAAAGCTCTCCCATTACCTCCCACAAGTCCTGTCACATCCTGTTCCACCTTCTACATTTGAGACCTTAACACTAAAATATATTCCGTCGCCGATCTTTGATTACTTCCCCGGAGATGCCTTCCACGTTTACTTACGTCCGACGTCAAATCACAAATCTATGAATTACTTGGACTAGTAGTGTTAATAATCCACAAGCTGTAACATAGAACGCGAGTACTAGTCAGAACCAAGAGGACAAGAATTTCAATCAATTAACTCATATGAAATACCCCTTTAGTTTATTGCATACTTTTCTAAAATAACAGTGAAAATAATTCACTCAAAAACATACAAATTACATTCCTAGCGGCATCGTTAAAACTAGAAACTACGCGTAAAATTCATCTCGATAGTGCCAATATCAGTCATGCGTATAATTTGTCGGGATTCCACTTAAGCCTTTCGTTATTTTCGCCGGTTCAGTTAATCCCAAATTCTGTTGGAGTCCATACCATCGATTATCAAATGTCGTCGCAGCATTTATCTCCATGAGCTGCATATTATTTTGCTCCACTAAAGCTCCATTAGTAGCCGCGTCATCGCTATTAGACTCCTCCGCTCGACCCCTCATCAAGTTCCCACTCAACAAGCTAACGTCGCTCTCTTCTATATTTTCGGGACGGAATTCCTGATAATGCTTGCCTTCCGGCAGGATATCCTTAAAGTTGAACGAGTAGAGTTCTGGAAGTTTGTTTTGCCACGCCGGATTCAACGCAAGTTCGGCTTCAAACACAGAAACCATCGGCTTGTAAAACTCGCGCGACGTGTAAAGATCATTGAAGGGACATCCGATCAGAACGAAGCAATCAATTTCCATGAAGTTTGCTAATTTCGGAGGATCTATGCGCCCGACTGAGATAATGTAAGTGCGTTTGCTTCTTGCTTTGGCCATATCTTGGATTCGTTTCACTACGTCCAAATACCCATCGGCCGCCAGAGTAGCCACCACGAGTCCAATCGTTTGCGCCTCCTTGCACTTCGCAATGTAGAAGAATCGCCGCCTGATCCATTGCGTTGTCGTTGGGTCTGTTTTGGCCATTGTGCGTTCTTCGGGATTGTAAAGGTACCAGTTGGACGCCTGGAGCGACATAGATATGTTAAAGAACGTTTGATCATCGCGCCCCACAAATATGACCGCATCCTTAACGTTTTGCTCCGACGGAATGTTTCCAATATATTTCTCTAAGGTCACTTGAGCGCCGCCATCTGTCTCGGGTGATATCTTTAGCTTTTCTGGAATGAAGTGCGCATGTCAATATTATGCTTGTAGTCAATCGCAACCGAAATGCCTACGTGACTTACCTAGCTCACTGAGTTTGCTGGCATCATCTGTAAGCAAAAAATTCGCGAATTAGCACAGCTGCCAAGGCCACTGAAACAGGTTAAGCGGCGAGCTTGAACTTACCGATAACGTGGTGGTAGCCCGGCTCAAAATAAATCGCAATAGTTTTGAGTGTGGCGTCACGCTTGATGTCTAACACGCAATTGATGAAATGCTCGACATCAAAGTCAAAGTGCGGGAAGATGTAAAAAACTGGCAGCCGCGTGACTTTACTCTGACACGAATTACCGAAATGAACGAGACTGTCGGCTTGGACGTGAGCAGCAGCAATCTTAACAAGATCGTTATATATGAGCACATTACAGAATTTAAGCATGTAATTATGTTTACCTCATCAACACAGCAACTGCCATAAGAAGTGTCGGCAAGAATGAAAAAGTGGACGTCTGGACAGTCCGACTTTAATTCCTCTAAGATCGTTGTACTGAATGTCAGATGATAGTCGGGAAATTGTAGACAAACCTTTGTTTGGAAGCGACGTTATTGATCGATTCACTTGCTATTTAAATAAATTGCATACCTTTGAAAATTTGTTTTTGTTTACCCATTCGATGCATGTAGTTTTTTGGGTCTCATCCCAGATATTGTCCAACGTCCATTTCCGCGACGGTTCCAATAAAACTTCACGTTTTAGAGCTGCAGTATCGGATGACGAGAAACCCGATGTCATTCTGTGGAAGAGTTGCTTTCAATTTTTCCGAATAATTACTAGAAGTTCTTCAGCGCATTTGGCATTAGACGAGTAATGTGTGACTTCGCGAACGACAGAACGAAACGTCAAAATCAAAGTAATTCAGTTGTTGGCAAAACTGCCGAGTGGTGAAAAATGAATGTCATATCAAAATTTTCAAAGGTACACCACAGACTTTGTGGCCATTTAGCGGCTTAAATCCTCTAGGGAATTCAAAATAATAATTAAGTCAAATTTATGACATATACAACTATACAAATCTCTTTGCTCCTCCAGTGATGGCCCAAATGGCATTCATGTTGTTATCTGCTTGGGTTGTCAGACTATATTCACCTCAGTCGCATTTTCTTCTGCTATCCTCTCCCGTGGGCAGATTTCATAAACGAATCTCACATGACATTTGCAACACGTGTTTGAAAGTTGTTATGACAGTTTAAGGGGGTCATCTATAGAATGCATTGCCAGCTGCATCATGTCTGAGAAGTGTAAAGTGAAGGAAATTGTTACAAAAACCAAAGAAATAGACAATCCTGTACTTGGTAAGTGTGGTGCACTCATCCTCCTTCGTGATCGAATCGCTAATATTATATTTTGCAGTGGATTTTCAAAACGGGAAACTTAAAACGGATGAAGCCAATGTTTTATTTTTCAAAGCGAAAGATAAAGGAAATCCTGACAAGGAGTTAGCAGTGGTTGCGACTCCGAGTAGCATTTATAGAGGATCTATAAACGAGAGCTATGAAAATACTTTAACTAATTATTTTCTTGCCATTAGGAAGAAGACAACAGGAAAAGTTCGTATGACTGGAACGCCAACTGCATTTCTCTTGCTAACTGGATTTCCTTTTATTCCAGGTCCGTCTCGTGCAAGTTGATCACGTTTCACTCCTGCATAATAGCTACTACGAACAGCAACAATCCATCAGTGATGCGTTCACTGAAAGTTCTGCGTTTTCTGCACTTACTCGTAACTTTGGTGGCAAGAAGGCAGCACTTGCGCTCGATCGTCGGGAACGAATGCAGGTCAATATTGAAGTTGTCAAGGGTCAACTTGAGAAAACGTTGGAAGACTCTCTTGTTGAAGCAAACGACGATCTCGAGACGTCACTAAGCGAAGCGAATTTCAACAAAATTCGACCGCCATTCAATGCAGGAGCAAGACGTGTCGATGATGTATACCAGCTGGGCGATATCATCCCAAATGAATTGTTGGACCGAATGGACGGAGAAGCAAAGGCAGTGCTTGAAGCAAATGTTAATCAATTACCGTAAGTTCATATATCCCATACAACCTTGATAGGTCTCATTTGTTTGATCTGCTTCAGAATCACATCCGAATTCCTAAAGGACAAGCTGAGGTCTATAAAGGACTCAAATTTAGAAAACACAAGCAAGAACCTAACGATGACGAAAGTGATCATCTATTTGGATGCCCTTCAAACATTAATTAAAACTAAAGAAACGAATTTGCAGACAATGACGCTATCGAATATAACCGAAAAAGTTGAAACTGATATTCGGCAGCGTTTTGCAGAGCCCAACATGCCTACACTGTAATTATTTTAACACTACAAATCACGATTGGATAGTTAAACTCAACAATTATTTTTTTAGGCGCAAGACAAAGTCTACAAGAGAAAAGGCAATTTGTTACTTTATTGTTCTTGCATTGATTATCAGTCCTGGATATGAAGTTGATTTGAATTCATTGTCTACAGATTTGGGAATTGCACGGCAAACAATTGTAAAATACGCCCAAATTGTTTATTCAAAACCAGTTCCAAGAACAGATTTGTTAGCATTGAAACTACCAAGTCAGGTGAAAATTGGTTCAATGTTTTTCAGAAAGCGTAAGGCGAAATAAAATGTTAGGATGCATGAATTGAATGAGTTTTAATTAATATGTAAGGGCAATTGCATCCAACATGCTTTTGGGTTGTTTCATTATTAACGAAAATGATGCACTTGCGGCCATGTTTGTTATTTATTGCCTTTTATTCAAATTGAAGAAAATCTTTATAAATATAAATAAATATATGTACTTTTCACTCAAAAGAAAAATCGCACTGTTTTCCTTCAGTTCCTATGGTGATAGTTTGCTGTTTGGTGACGTAAATGTAGAAACTCAACTCTGAAGTTGGTTGCATTAAAAAAATATTTGAACGCATCTGATTTCCATGTCATTTGGGCGTAGGAAGTTTATCCATCGTGTTTTTTATGACAAAAGGTTCACACTTTTCTTATGACAAAAGGTTCACACAGCAGAGCAAGGGTATTGTCGATAAGGAACGGTTACGTTATTGCATTCGATTCTGTTTTCAAATGAAAAAAGGCTTGCTATT
This sequence comes from Stratiomys singularior, assembly GCA_954870665.1. NCBI lineage: Eukaryota > Metazoa > Arthropoda > Insecta > Diptera > Stratiomyidae > Stratiomys > Stratiomys singularior. The sequence continues at coordinate 9,966,674 of OX940877.1, forward strand.
GACATATGCGAAATCAACCGGTGGAACATTTTGTACATCATGTGACAGTAAATATAGTGATTTGCAAGAATTCATGAAACTTGAGTTTTGAATGTGATTAAGCTGGAGGTGCTAGAATAACAAAGCGTTGAGTTTAAGGCATAAAATCTATTTTATGTTAGAGAAGATCTCAAAAGGTCATACGAAATTATTGATAAAGAAATAGAACTTTGAATGTATACAGCGAGAAGGGTTCAGAAAAGAAAATAGATTGCTCATTAGCTGATGGAGGAGGAAACAAGAATAATAACAACAAAAATCGATAGTCTTTAACCCCTCCTGATCAAGGTAAAGCGCTGTTCTGGTCCCACGCTTCCAGATTGAGAACGCACAACCATTTAAACTTATTTATTTAATTGTGAACACATATGTATCCACCGATATACAAATAGTCCTTATTTGCTTTTGTATTTTTTCAAAACAACTGACTGAAATAAATAATATGAATGATTGTAATGAATCAAATAAGAATAAAATAAAAATTAAGCATAAAACAATAGCTAAATAATTGGAAATTGAAACTGTGTGTTTATTTATTAGTATTAACTGGTCTCAAAACTTGACGTGCATGAAGGATTTCATAATATGAGTACTGTAGCTGTCGTGGTTAGTTTAAGATGGTCCTGGTTACAAAACTGATTATTACGAGATTGGATACACCGATGATGAATGCTTAGAATAGAAATGCAGCAATAAATAACCATAATGACAAAAGAAAGAAAAAATAAAATGAAAGGAGGATAAGGGAAAAAGACGTTGAGAACGGAAACAGATTCGGGCAATTTTTTAAAAGGTATTTATATGATAGTGTAACCTTTTTAACTAGACCGTGGAGATGTTGAAAACCTCTGTTATTCTTAATAACTAAGAATTTCTCACTCTTTCGCATTGAAAAACTTCTTTTACTAGAAATTTTGAAACTTTTTTTAAACTCAAATTAAATTTCATAGACATAATTTGATATTTACCTCTATTTACCTCTATGTGAGACAATTTACCGTGTTTGTTGTTGAAAACAATACAAAAGCAAATTATGCAAGCTTGTTTACATACATGATTTCTTCCATATTTGCTTTTTTTTCTGAGTATTACCTAAGAATTTCTACGGAAAACGATTGATCAACAGTGGACAAAATGTCTAAATAGAAGTGTGAATCTCTAACATCCGCTGATATTCTAAAGTTACTATTGTATATGATAGCGGAAAATCGTGCGACGAAGTATGCAACGACTGTTATTTAATGTCATGCTGTAGATGTGAAAATAAAACGATGGCAATCACGTTTCCGACCAATAAGGTAGTCTTCGCGCTCTTCGGAGCACTTTTGCCGGGTGAAGTTCACTGTTTCAACCGTTCCTTGGTCTCTGGTGTGTACCAGTGGACACATATTTCGTCGACGGTGATCTTCTCGGATTGCACTTAAAAAGCATCAAACATTGCTGCAAAGTGGTCTCACGGTTACGCTTGTTGTTCGAAGTGAAAGCAAACGCGGCACCAATCGCACCGACACCTTTCTCATGCTCAAAATTTCACACAGGATATGACCCACGCGATCTTCCGCAGTAACTGTTTTCGCCTGGGCGTAGCACATCATTAACTGACGTATGGCCACGCTGAAACAAATTAAACCAATTTTTTACGATCATGACCACAGAAGCCGGATCATCGTAACGGTATCCAAACATTTTAAGCTTCCAAGATGAATCGAAGTTTTCTAAAATCCTTCGACACATGATTTAAACAAAGCTACGCGTTTGTTTCGGCTGTAATTTTGACTCTAGCCGTCTATGATAATGCACTACACGATAGTGAATTTTCATTGCAGTAGTGGTGCCATCGGGCGATGAGGCTAAGCACTTATCGGACCTCCCATGTAAAATAATCTTTAAAAAATTCTTGTTAACATTTTTGGATTTACAATACTCTTGCCGCGAAATGCACTAAGGGACATGAGAAATTATTTGAGCTGTTGGAAGAAGTTAAGGACGGGAGGGGGGGGGAGGGAAGACATCAACAGATCAATGAGGCATTAACAAAATTAGACATTAATAAATCTGCATATTTGCTATCAATCTACAATGATGAAGGTACTCTTTTGAGAGGTCAGCTCTCCAAACCCCTTTATCGTCTTTAATACATTTCAAGGAGGCAATAAAGGTAAGCTTGTATGCTAAAAGTCATTAGATTTTTATATTTTTTTTTTCAAATAATTGTTTTGCGGATGAAAGAACATTATTATTAACTTATTTCTGTTGGTATCCAATCATCTCATACTGATGCAAAGAGAAGCTTATGACTACAAAAACCGAGTCTGATTATTTTGATGATTATTTGTACCATTTTTTTTTAAATAATAAACTTCTTTCGCAATCCGAATTTTGACAAAAACAATTTTGTAGTTATCTCGAGGTTTATCATAGATACACAATTTATCTAAAATTCAAGTTTTATGCCGTTTCATTATTGCAAGTTCTTGCCTGAAGGAAAAATTCACTAAATCTCCCCGAGTTTATCTCTTGAATATATTTTTATTGGCTCTTATTAAAGACCAAAAAGAGAAAAAACAAAAAACAATACTAAAATACAAGAGAATAACAACTCTCACTGCAATAGCGAGCCCAGTTCAGGCGCCATTTGTAGGAGGAAAGTTTCTACTGCTCTATCTATCAACAAGTTGGCATGTACGCCAAATAAAATGAAAGATGCATCATGATTTGAATAAATTTCAATTTTTCGCACATTCAGAATTTGATAGGCAACGTTAGATCCCCGTTAATACGAGGAACAAATCAGCAAAAGTTGCCTAACAACAACAATAAAGCTGCAAGTCATTGTGACACTCTATTATCTCATATTTGATATGATCACTCTGAATATGTGAATGTGTTATAGGTAAAAATAAAAGAAATGAATATTATCACTGTACGTTGATAGTCAACAAATGATTGCTCAAGCTTTTCCATAAGAATATTCGAGATAACTAAAAAAATAAGAACACCCGGCAAAGCTTTCCACCTTCGTTCAACATCAGCAAGAATGAAGACTCTGAGAAAATATGTCCATAGTTATTTGGTGTTAGAACGAAAACAATTTATTTGGTTGGAAGAGTTAGCAAGCAAAATAACTTGTTAATATTGTTATCCATATTTATATTGCACACAGTCTTATACATTGTCGTTACATGTATCTGTCCAACGAATCAAGATATCCGGAAATCTCTAGAAATATCTATTGGTCTGGATGCGATGGTCGAAGCGATAAACAACAACAGAATTCCTACCGAAAACTTTGGATAGCCTTTACCAGTTGGGAAGCGAATGGCAAACTTGTTTTCCAGCTGAAGAAAAGCGCCTGAGGTTAGAAAGACTAATTAGTGGTATCCAACTTTGGGTTTTACCAGATAGGCTAGACGCTACTCAGCAAATGGAAGCTAGGCTGAATCATTTGCAAAGTCATACTCCAAAATATGCGGGAAACTGAGATTTTTAGATACGTCACTGTAACCATTTGGGTTAGTAAACCTTCCGTTTTTGTAGATCACACTGTAAACTGGCAAACCTTTGCTGGAAATAGTGTTGTAATGTTATGTAAAATGAAGACTGTTGATGATTCACGAAGTAGACGCATTTTGACCATTTCAAAAGCGTCATCGGCAGCTGATAGGAATTCCCACAAAAAAGAAAACCACTCATGCGCGGACTGCGTATTTCATTCGAGCTAAGGTACGTTAACTTCAGAATGAAGGTGAAAATGAAGGATGAGTCTTGGTTATAAATTACCAAAGGTTGTGAAGCTAAAAGTAGTATTATGATGAACATTTGTTAAAAGAATAACTTGCGAACGATATATTCATTGAGTCAACCGGCGAGAACCATGAAAATGGAAGTTTCTTTACAGGGACCATATCTACGGTATATCCTGGTGCTAACCCAAGGATCCAACACTTGAGGATGTGCTGAACATCAGACAGATAAAAATGGGGCCACAGCGTTTCCTCACTGACTTAAAAGTTGAGCTTGAATATCAGAAAATGCGTGTTATAACCATCACCTTAAAGTTTTAAAGTCATAGTCTGGACCATAGTTACTACATCCATGCTATGCTTTGAGCAAATGGACCAACTAGACCTTGCAATTTATTATCTATGTATGAAAAATGGCATTATTAGCATTAGCCCTTTGCTCTTGGTGTATCGTACTATAGCATACAGAAAGTTCATACTAAGTTTCCTAACTCTGTGGTCACCAAGCCTTCCAATTCTATTACGTTACTACTAGACTAGGACAACCTAGAAGGAAGAGATCTGCACTTTCTTCATCCTTATACCAAGTTGGGCAAGTGTCATCGCAATAAAAAAATAAATCGAACAGGGATTTTTATCTCAGTCTGATTGAAGTCATCCAAGAGTTTTAGTGCTGTAGATAGCAACGCAGAGTTATGGCTCTCATGCTTCTGACTATAGTCAAACTGCAAATAATCTCGGAAGAAAAATCAGGAGTTACTTCCCCGTTCTGTTTTGGGACTGTTTATGCAGGATGCAATGCATAAAATCCTACACTGTACACTCTACTCTCATTGGTATGTTTATCCTGTATGATAATTCAGCCCCATTCGTTCCCTCAATTCGATTGGGAGCAAATAACTAAACTTTTAGTGAATTTTAGACTGATGTCTGAAGATAAATCTTTCAATAAGCGTAAGGCTGAGTCTTGCCTTCATTTCAGCGGTTTTCTCATAAATAGGTTGACGCCTGAGCAACGTCTGCAAATTGTGCAGATTTATTTCGAAAATAACGGTTGTGTTCGAGAAATTCATTGCGCACTTCGTCAATTTTATGGCCCACATAATCGTCCATCAGAACAATTGATTCGATTGACCATCAGCCCTTTCCACACCACATTTACTCTTACTGATAACATACATCCAAATGCATTCATCCAGACGTTATACAGTGCATAATGAACAAATCAAATCAGCTGCGGAGTGCAGTATCGATGAAGACCCAAGTGAGTTCATTCGATATCGTGCTCAACAATTAAACATATGCCTATACATATTGTGGAAGTTTTTGCGGAAGGATCTTGGGTTGTGTGCATACAAAATCCAAATCATGCAGGAATTAAAGCTGAACGACCACCGGGCTCTGTGAAGAGTCGGCGTGTGGATCCAAGAAAAAATCGCTGCAGGTCTCGAATTTCATAAGAAAATTTCGTTTAGCGGTATAAAGCTCATTCCTGGTTGAATAGAAACGTGAATTTGAGTGATAAACAACGTTCCGGAATTGATTCGCCATAATGCGGGGGACCTTTAGTTTGAATAGGATGGCGGAGCGTATTATACAGCAACCATTGACTTATTGAAAGAGGCATTTGATTAGCGTATAATTTCTCGTTTTGGACTTTTTTTAGACCTGCACGATCTTGTGATTTAACACTATTTCTTCTGAGGATACATCAATACACTCGTCTATGCCGACAAGCCCGAGACGCTTGACCCTTTGGAAACCAAATATTTATCGCGTTATTGGCGAGATACGGCCCAAAATACGAGTTAGAGTAGTCAAAAATTGGACCCCTCGTTTGGGTGTCTTCTGTGGCGCTGGTCGTGGTGCTTATATGCCCAAATTTAAAGTCGAATAAGAATGAGAGAGGGAGAGAATTATTTTTCCAAAAAATCGATTTCATGACAATGAAAACATCGAAATTCATTTCAATTCATCCATATGTTATTTCATTTCAATGATCTATCCCTACAAAAAAAAAATTTTTTTATGATTGGAAACGATTTCTTGAAAGAGTTATTGAGAGCGCAAACTAGCCCAACGGATCAAACGTCCAAAATGGGGTGACTCGATGCAGGACTGGGAAAGGAAAATATTGGGTGGTGTTGGGATATTTAGACGAGCAGAAATGGAAAGATCGCAATTAAATCGCTTGTGATGCTGCTTATGAGACGAACCGAATAACGTGTGAAGAGTTACGGGTTGCGATGATGATGAATGATGAGAGTATTGACTTCGAAGACACGTTCTTACTTTGACAGTCATAAAGACACGAGGCGGAGACGGAAGTTGATTTGACTGAAGTCAGAAACACAAACAAAAAGGGCGCGTGCAAAAAAGGACGCGATCGAAAATGTCGCGACAGTTATCAGTTATCGATTGCCTTATGTGTATTGTGTGTAATGAGGTGTTGAAAATGGCGTGAACTTTAGGAAAAATATTAAAGACATAAATTGCTACCAGCACAACATAATTGTTTAGGAACCGCAGTAGTATGAAAAGATAAAACAGTCAAATGCCTACTTGATTTGGAGAATTTTTATTTCAATCTTTGTGATTTGAAAGATTATCTAAAATTGGCTTTGCCTGCAGTTTAGTTCTTATTTTTCTTTTTATTTTAATTTTATTTAAATATTTCTAAGATTTTTTTTTTTCATATTTTTGCCAACCTTTATCGTTTGAACATTTTATCAGTTCAATGTGTTCAATCAGTAAAGGATCCACCACTTTTCACGGCTCCTTCTTAAGTCCCTGTTGATAATATGTCCGCCGGGACCGTCAGGATATCTTGAAGACAATGGTCTTCTCTAGCTTGCGACTAAATAGTTAATAATGATACTTAAGTAACAGCAAACTCTCCCAACCGACCTGGGTAGCTTTGAGTCAAAAGGATAAGAGTGAATAAACATGTTGGGTTCGAACTCCCCACTGTGATCCAGAAGTTAGATTGAAGTGTCCAGAAGTTCATTCAGAGCAATAAGAGGCCTTTTTTTTAAAAGAAAAAAGTTACTTTTCAGTAAATTTATGTTAAGATATTCTTTTTGATTGTTTGTTCGGATTCAGCATAGTAACTCATCATTTTTCGGATTCACTATAGGCCAAAAATGGCGCCTAGCTGCCTGCATATGGTCTGACTTTTACGGAGCGGGTCAGCCCGGTCGCTGTTTGAAACCATCGAAAAGTTATAATTTCGGTGATTGTTAGATATTTCAACTGTGTTGGAATAGTTGGATTCCTGAGAGGAATATGCATAAGGCTTAGACAATCTAGAAAATGTCCCTCTGAGTCATTGAAGCATTCACAAGGTTATGGCTAATTAACATTATGATCTCGTGACTCCAAACGCTATTCTAGTCCCCTCCATGTCGCTGTTCGGGTCTCAAATGTTGGGATAAGTGCTTTAATAATAACCAACCAGGTACTATGATTTAAAAAAATCATATGAAACTATTGATTAGTTTATGACTCAATTATTTATCGTTTTATCTCTCAGTTTGTGCTTGTTTTCATTTGGTAATTGTATGCGGAATGTCGACATGTTTAGCCCAAACTTGTTGATTCGTTTTCCTTGCTCAAATCTTAGTGAACTAACGTAGCGAATCATAAATTGCAATTTCGGCGGGAATTTTTCAAGAAAAACCTCTTTGATCTACTACAGTGGCAATGCAGCTTGTTAGTGTGCAATATGTGAGAATGATTTAGCAATTTAGAATATGTTTCAATGTCATGGTCCTTCACTAGTACCGAGAAGTTTTCTAAGCATCCCCAGCATCCACTTGCTTTCTGTTGATAGTAGGAACGAACTTTTTCATGCGCTACCTCGCAGATACATTCCAAGAAAAAACCTAAATCTTAACATGGCCAGTGGCTACGACAAAAAGCTTTTCAGCCTATTCGCCCCCAGCCTCCACTTTTCGAAAGCTCCGAATGTATCTTTGTATTCAGATAATTATACTTTACAGTTTGTTGATGTGGTGGAGCATATTGTGGGCATATGATATGCCGCTCCCGGTATACCAAATGTATAAAAGAGTGCCGGTTTGCATTGCGGCGTCTATTAGTCCGATTCCGTATCGACTAGAACGTACTATCTTTGCCGGTTGTGTTCAAGTGTGGTAAGTGCAAGATATTTATTTAAACAAATATTTAAAGTTTGTTTGGCTGCATCAAGTGGATTTATATAACCAACAAGTGTGAATTTTGCTGGAGAAAGATTGCATTGGAAAATTTTTCGTCGAGTTTTATAGGATTTTCTTTTAATTTGTTTTGGGAAAGGAAGCTCGAAATCTCCAAAAATTATGATAGTTTGGCAATTTTCCAGAAGTTAGATCATTTGCCTATCATAGAAGTTTGAAAGTGCGTTGTTCCATTTGGCGATGTGGAAAAGTTATAGTTGTTTGTTACTAGCAGTTATTTTCCATGTACAAAAAAATTTCTACATAGCATGGGAGAGTTTTTTTTTCATGCTAAGTGCAATTGGCAAACTCCTTCTAATGTTTCGGTCGGCTAAATATTTTTTATGAGTGATGTACAGTGACTCAAAGTGAAATTTGTCCTTCAGAGTGATTCGAACAATTTTTTGTGATGATATAATTGATTGAATCAGATATGGTATGATTTTTATCGTTCGAAGAAAAATCAATTGAAAACTTTACGCCCATGGTCGATTAGAAAATCAGTGATTTCACTCCGATTACGATATATTGCGAATTTGTAGGGTATCCCATGATTTCCGTTTGATTGCGATATGCAATATAAGTCAACTGCCTTTGAATATGTGGTGCATGACGACATATACAGCAATAAGATTAACCTGCATTGTGTTTCTCATATGTGCAATAGCAGTTAGGTGGGTGCGGATAAGCTTTCAACAAAAAACAAAAACTTTCTCGGTAATGTTTTCAGCAGTGACTTATACTGGATTGACCGACCAAAATAACTAATTTCTAGAGATATTCGATAGCTTTTAATTGGCAGGTGAAAGCACCATCGAACGAACTAATTCCATGAAACCGGCTAGGGAAAGGCAGCAATACCCACTTGTATTTCGTAAATAGCTCAACAAGCCCTTCATTGCAAAACCTCATCACTATGGCGGTTTGAAAACCGTTACCTCCTTGTAAACTGGTTCAATCTAGACATATTTCTTTCATAACCACTCCAAGCTGTGGAAAGTCTCAATGCCTTTGTATAGTAGGCAATTCTTTTTGGACTTACTGTACAATAACGATGTTTGTGTGCTTCTAGTTTTATGTACTAGTCATAACGTTTATTACAGAGCGAAGAAGAGAGAGGGACAGAGAGAGAGAGAGAGAGAGAAATATGTGAAATTGTTTTTATAATACATTAGAATGGTACATACAATATATAAAAAGCCGGGAAACCGGCGGATAAGATACTTTGTTGCTACATGTTTAGAAGATAAATTTATCTCAAAATGTGTCGAGTCAAGCCATACTAAGTTTTGCTTTGATGGAGCAATTTGAACGCAATAATTTGAATAACATGAGCTTAGTTGCTTTGATGCAATGGAAGATTTTATCAACTCAAACAATAATTTTTCCGAGCTTTAAAATGAATGCAATTTTGATATTGTGCCAATTGAATTAATCTCAATGAATGGGCATTAATAGAGGTGTAAAACGGGTTGTAACTAGATTAGTATTTTTCATATTTGAATATGGAAATAAAATTTGTCACGTCTAGGGATTTGTGAGGAATGTGGTTGTTCTTTGGGAGCTAATCCCTACGGGGACAGTTTTGAAAAGTTTGGGGACAAAATTCGGAAAAAAATTACATGAAATCAGAGAGAGAAAATTTAATAATTACAGGGAGTTAAACTTCAGATTTCAACTTAATTAATGCTAATTTTAGAGACCTTCCATAAGAAAGTAAATTGATTCAAATGAACATTCAAAAAATTACCAGAAAATATGATTTTTCAAGCTTTGAACATTATAATATTAGTCCAAACATAAATTGTGAAACATCATCTAACCACTTTGGCTTACCATTTTCAAAATAATACTTTTTCCGACCATGAAAGCCAATGAAAACCGCAATATACAGTAGTTAAGAGTACTTAATGATAATTTAATAGCTCATAAAGATTATTACCAGTAACACATTACGATCTATTATGACCAATATAATATCAAAATTAGCTTCCCAATAAACTATGCATTGATTTCAAATTTTGTAGGCTTATTCCTTTAACTAGACTTTGAGTAGTGAATGCAGTTTTAAATTTTACTTCATTAATTTTTATCATTTAAATGTCTGATAAGTATTTAATTTAATTTTAATTTTAGTATTTCTTTTAATTTTAATTTTTCTCGACTTTTTGTTTTATAATTTATATTAATTTTTTTAAGATTTCAATTCAGTTTCTATCCATTTACTGACCCAAGATCTTCGTAATACTTCAAGCGCGAATTGTGCCTCGATGGGGTGCCTGATTTAGAATTTTCCAGGGAAGTGCTATGCCACCGCGTTTTGGTTAGAAGTTGATTGGAGAAAACTGAAGGTGCACTACAAGCACATCCTTTCATAGCGTTTACGCTGTACGACTGAAAGTCAATTCAGTAACTAGACTGGCCCCAACTTGGTTATATTCTACAAATCTTAAAGCAAATCTCAGGTTGCGAATGTAAACCTATTTCAATTTCATGAACCCAGAATCAAATATTTCCTTTTTAATGATCGGCCATAGCATTTTTCGTTTGGATCGATGAAGTGACTTAATTTTGAAGTTCGTCCCTTTGTTGGCGCAAGACAAAATTTGGTTTTTGTTGCTTGGGCTCGCCGGGCCTTTATTTTTAAATCTTTTAAAGATTTGAAAGTCATTTGAATCCTTTTGCTGCATACAGCCGAAACGCGTCTTCGAGAACAAGAAAGCAAGGCCTGGTGGACTCAACGAACAATAAACGACTTAATTTTATTACTGAAATTTTTTGAACATCATTATACCTTGTCAATTATAAATATATTCTAAACTATCCTTGAATGGTGGAGTGCGTCGAATCAGACTTAACTCGTAGGCCAGATGTGGTTGATTTCTAGAAAGACATCTAGAGGCGTATAAAACAATCTAATGTACAACATCAAAATAAAGTTGTATTTTTCTCTGAAGAAAAGCAAAAAACCATTGCAATATCGTGGTTTCACCCGTCTTTTCCTTGATCTTATTTGTGATTGTTTTTTTTTTCTTCTTAAAATATTCATGCTCAATAAAACATTTAGAAAATTTTGAATTTTCATTTGTTCGCTATCGGGAATAATCTATAAGCCATCTGGGACCTTTGCTTTAAAAATGTCTTGCTTCCAATTTTCTCGATCATTTGATCACGGCCTCCATGTTTCTGAATCCGATTACTTTCCGCTGTACACATTATGAATTCTTCGATATTTTTTTTATTATTTGGGATAAATTTTCATGGCAATCGTGTGATCTTTACGCATGAGTTTCATTGAGTGTCAAATGAGTTTCGCAGGATACTGATAAACGATAGATCCTGATAGATTTGACGTGATTGCTGAAAATATGGATTTTGACTCTACTTATCACCTTCAAAAACAGTTAGTAAAAGTTAGGCAGTACGTAGGCGATTCAAAACCTTTACACGAATTTAATATATTTATTGTTATCTCCGCGATCGATTTTTCACGATTATCGGAAATAGGATCATCGGGATAAAGGTTCATTTTACCCAAGGAAAACAAGTTTACTCCTGGGTCTCAGTATTTCAGTATTGCACATGGTTCCACCCCTGATTGAGACACATCTGAGCTGTAATCCTGTGCTGGAAATGTGGGAAATCTAGAAGCAAGTGCTTTAGGCTACCTTTTCTCTCTTCGCGATCCCGTTCGAAAGTCTAATCTTTTGAATACCCATTAGCTTAGTCTATTGACTCATAAAACCGATGCACTAGTCATCATGGAGTTTTTTTTGTTAATTTTATAGAAGAATTAAACAATCGATTATGCAATTAATTTTTTTTCGCATAACATATATACTTGTTTTGGGTTAAGCTTCTGCTTGTTAATCTCTTTCTCACCCCATCCAATTTAATGTGTTCCTTTTCCGAGATGCTTACCAAAAGTCATTCTACCTACCATCCATGCTGTTTTTAACAAAAATAAAGTACTGAGATAGGGACACTGGTGGTCAAATATTTGTTTGAATTCCATAGCCAATTGCGGCAGATTTGTTTTTATCAAGACGATGAGGACGGGTGAAATTTAGGACAAGAAGTTGAGGACGGGTGACGTTAAGGACAAGAAGTCGAGGGCGGGTGAGAACTATTGAGATAAAGGCTATTAAGCAATCACCAGTATGCTTGGCGGATTCAATCGATGAAAATAGTCTGAAGATACTTTTCGGAAATCGCAGGAACCAAAAGATCAAAAGATCTAAGATCAAAGATCGAAAAATTCGTTGGCCAAATATCTTGACGGCCAAGGCAGAAGCTTGGATGTAGAATTATGACAACGACAACCACGACGAACACAACTACAACAGTGCTGTTCAAAAAGAAGAATTAAAATTTAGGTATTAGGTTTATCCTTTCAAGAAAAGAAAAGTTAGTTGGACTTTCATGAGCTAACAATCAAACCCGGAGCTGATTGTCACACATTATTGTTCAGTCTTTTCAGTGACTACTTGGCTTGACTTTGAATATTATTTTGTTTCATTTTATTCCTTTTATTTAAATTTAGAGCGTCCTTGGTAAGAACAAGTGAATTCGGGAAAAAACATTTTGTGCTTTTTTGTTCAGAGGAATATGACAAATTCAACAGCAAAGTCAACATGGAGAAGAATTCACGTTAATATTTGAACTTCTCTTTCGAACATGAGAGTAAAGTTAGTTATTTTGGATAAAATTTAGCGATATTTTAATTTATAAAAAAAAATGGGTTAAACTTCAAACTTTTGTTAGTTCGCAGAATCAAGTAGAGTCCAAAAATCTTATGTCAGGATATTCACATTTTACGCCGGTTGATCCCGTTGGGAACAATTTTTCGATACCTTACAGTCCGGAATCGACAAACGATAACTGGCGAATCCAACTCGGTAGAAAACGTTGAGTTTTAAATTTAATTTTGCCCTAAAATATATAACAAAACTATGTATCCGTCAAAAGTTTTGACTGAAATATTTTTTCCAACCTAAACGGCGGATCAAGCATTAGTAAGGTCCTTCAGTGGGTGCTTTAACGCGTCCATCACCTTCCAATTATTGTTAATCCTTATTCCTTTTGCGATTATAAGTCAAATTTATATCTTAGAAAAATTCATACTAAATTATATCGGTGTAAATCATCTTTTTGAGTGAATTCGCCATAAATGGTTTCTGTTGCGTGAGCACAGCTTTGAAAAGTCTCTAAGTCACTATTTGCTGGTTTCTGCATTCAACTAGTGAGCTTATGGTATTCTATAGTATTTTTATTATCGATGTTGGTGTTATTATGGCACACCAGTCCAGTACCAGTCTTGAGCCTGGAGGTGGATTAGACTTCATGAACGAAAAGTACACAAGAAGGAGATCTGGCGTGAATCACGATTGGCCTTGAATATTTTCCATATTTTTTTCAAAATGAATATTTCATTTGGGATGGTACTAATCAAAGATGAGGTCATACATCGATATTGAGAACAAAAACCGCTATCAGCATGGAACTAAACTACTAAACTATCCAAAGTATGTCCAATAGTCCTTAGTTGATGCTTATTCTTGTTCCAAGTTATCACTGAGGATTTCTACGTACACATCAAAAACCCCGATGCCATCATCTTCCAGACCGAGGTCACTCTGGTCAAGTTTTTAGAGCCTGATTATTGTTTTATTACACTTAATTAACATTTTTATTGTCAATAAATTGCGGCTTCGCCCGCAGTTATTTATGACAGAGTAGCGACAAAGGTGTCTCAGAATCTTTTAAACGTTGCCTTTTTTTGCATTAATTGGGAGCATATTTTTCAAAGATATTCTCGAAAATAATTTTTGTACCTGATTTTTCGAATAGAGGAACAAATGCTGCAGTATATGATGTATCAGTGACCAAAAGTCTTTCACGCATTTCCATTCAGTTGGAACTCAAAATCAAATGTTGGAAGTTTTCTATAACATTTCGGAAAATCATTTGAGGGGAAACTGAAATAGATTCGGTGCAAAAATGGACCCTTGTGGAACTCTGGAGCACATTTTTATGATGTCAGCTTCAGCGCTAGCCTGTCCACTATGAGTGACCTAAAAGGTTTAACGTATGATGAAAATGAGTGCAATGAAGTTTCTTCCAAATTTTTCAATCCTGGTTAGTAGAAAAGAAGTTGCTTATGTCGCCATTTGCATTTTCAACGTTAAAAGGATCAACACTGTTATCTCCCAATCGAGAGGGACGTATCCATTATTTTGATAGTTGTGAAGTCCCCACATAGCCTTTTTCAAACAAGATAACGATATTGCTGAAACGACGAAAGAAGTTCGAGGTTTGCCTCATGTGTGTAGAAAAATTTAGAGATTACTTTGCCCGTTCGATAAGCTTGTGGGCATGTTTGGAAAAAGAGTTACCAAAACATACACGACGCTAAACAAACTTGAAAATAAAGAAATTTTAGTTTCTTTCCAGATGTTTCGTAAAGTTTTCGACAACTGTTCGTTCAACTACTTCTTGTTTTGTATGCTTCGGGTTATTTATGGATATTGAAGCAATAAATCAAATTTCATTTAATGGCTGTCGGTTATATTTAATGCTATTGTGTCTGGGGGTTATATTTAATAGTAGTCGGGTTATTGATCTGAATTATGAAATAATTAACGTAGTCTTTAATTCTCTTTAAATGTAACTTCCGTACTTTTAATTTTAGCAACAAATCTAATCATTGACTCATGTCTGTTTTGATAAGGACTAAATAATTCATCAAGTCTTTTACGTCGTTTCATGATCTGTTGGTTGGAACCACCTTGAATTTTAATATTCCTCCATGTATGTATTGCGTGACTTATATAATTAGGCTAACAGTTTACTTTTTTTTTATCGTTTGGTGTAATTTGATATTAATTAATGAGTAATGAATGCGAAAACTATACAATATGTGCCATATGAAGTCATTGTCGTGAATGTATTTCGCAACTGGATAATGAATCGTAGTTGGCATCTATACGAAGAAATATGATTAAATTAATTTGATTTATTTATGAATTTTTCCATTGCAAATTTTAGGATTTTTGAAATATTCAAAATTTCCTTAAAGTCCCGCACTGTGAAAATTCATTTAAAAAAAATTAAAAACAAAGCTCCTCTAGTAAGATCTGTTTGAGGAAATACTGCTCAATTTTCTCTTCGGAAAGAAATAAAAGTTTATTTTCGAGAAAACTATTGAAAATTCCACAAATTCTTATCATCTATTCCTTAATCGTCACTTTCGGCTCATTTGAAATTAAAAGAAATTTCGTCTATTTTCATGCTTACACTGATTTTCTTATCATTTTATAATCTTGCTTCAATTGATTTTCATAACTTTTATTTCACACTTATCTTATCAGACTTATGGCGCCTGTTTGACTATTTATTTTTGTTACTATTTAGGAGAGGGTGAGGGGTTGTGTTTTTTTTTCTACATCTTATTTACGACCGTATGAACGTTTCTTGGGTATTGAGTTCAATTGTTATTGCTGTCATTTCTATGAGTCGTTCGTAGGAATAAAGATACTGAATATTGTATGAAGACGCCGATTAAGACTCATAAATATACCTGCGATTATTGCGTAGCGTCAATTTTACAATGAGATTTGATAAAATCAACATCAAACACAAAAATAAAAATGATAAAAAAATGGTACTTGAAAGGAATAACTGAGAGAAGTATGTATAGCTGCGGGCGTTCTTAGAGAAGTTTTTCAACTCAGATGGTCTCGAAACTTTAACTGAGATAAATCATCCTTCTTGGCGAAAAATCTGGTGAAAACTCGGTTTCCTACAGCTGAGAAAGACCGGATGTTGACCTATCAATTATAGCTATTTTTGTTGCATTTGATTGTGTTGTAAGGATTATGCAGTTGTATCTTATCCTCGGCAAGCACTCCTAATGATTATTCACATTCGATTTCATCTTATTAGACTGGCTAGAGTTTAATGAATTTTCCTAAGGTTGCGTCATCGTATAAATTCCAGCGCAATAGCAAATGATCTGCATTTCATTAATTTTAATACTGATACCAATAACGAATCAGTACTGAATCTGGCTTTCATGTACCTATGACAGCCAGACAGTCATTATTACGGTCAAGAGTGCGCTAAATTATTTTTTCGTTTTCTTTAAATATGTTTGTTAGTTTTTCCAAGTTAGATCGAAAACATCTTATTTCGAGGAACACTGAACTAGAACACTCGGCTTTCATAGAGCTGGGTAACTTCTTTGATTCATGTAGGACGGCAGTATGTCCCATATGTGCACAATTGCGCCATACCATAGCTCCGATTTGACGCTGTGTTATATTTTCGCCAACAGTTTTTCCCAGGGTAAGAGTAATCTCTAACCGTTTCTCCCTATCACATCAGGTCTGTATCTGATTGATGGTGCCCAAGAATTGGTCCTTTGTATTCTGATTGGAGTGAATGGAGCCTTTTCCTTATCCACTAAGACGGGGTCAGATAAGCATCGTCCTAGGAGTAAAAGGAGACGATAATCCTTCGAGACGAGTGTCAAATTCGAGCTACCCACTCAATCCATTTAACTTTTTCTAGTATACCTAACTTCCACTTTTGCTAGTATACATAACTATATATACGTGAAACATACTTAATGATACATACATACGTGATACATACTTAAACATACGTGAAACACAATAGATATGAAGACGTCCTGGCCACAAATATTTTTAAGACCGTTAAAGGTATATCGCAGCATTCTTATCAAACTTCGTTGTCCTTTAAAAATAATAAAAAGGATAATTTTCTTAAAAAGTTACAAAAGAAAGTCACTGAAAAATATCTTTTGATTTGGCTCGAATTAAGACTAAATTTTTGAGGAATTTGGCTGTTTCGGGCTCATATTGAGAATTATTAAAATCAGAAAGTTTCGTAGGAATTCTTGTTGTTTCAGAGTATAAGATTAGATATAAGAGTAGAAGAATTGAAGACAATTCGGCAAAGTATTCCAAATAAAACTAATTTTTAGTAATAAACTGTTTTGCGAACAATAAGAAACTTGTTCGAAATAGGAACTGAACGTTAAAATAGTTGAAAAATAAAATTACGTACCAAAGTAGATAAGTTACACATATGTTACTCAGATTTGTAAGCGAAAAACTAACGTCATACAATATTTTCCCGGACCTTGGCCTCAAATATTCCAATTAAACATCTGACTTCAAGCACTTTGTGGTCTACTTCAGTGCGTCCTTTTCATGGAGGATATGAATTCTTTATTAGATAGGGTGTAAAAAAACTTACTTTTCAATCTGTAGAGAACCCTTTTTTTAACACACGTAGCCAATATTATTATTTAGCAAATATTATTGATAGTTCTACCGTGACGCATTTGAAAATTTCAGCACGTTTCTGTTCAAATCATCAATGTATCTTTTTCTTCAATGTATGTATCTTATTGTCTGTAGGGTCAACAAATTCTTCTTGATGCATCACATTTCTGGATCGTTCGCATGCGAATCTTTCGTAGTTATTTAGAATGATCTTTGGACGGTTGAAATTTTTTAAGGAACCAGTTCTGTAACTACCTAACCCACATGGAGCCAAAAAACAGAAAAAAGAGCGTGGAGTGAAGAAATAAGAATAACAAAACATCTCTAGAATTAAAATGAAATTTTCCTTGTCAGATGTGTGGATGCAGATTGCGCTATACAAGAACTAAAGCAGTAACTTGTTACACTCCGTTGACTCTTATGCAATTTTGCAGACTTGTAATGACGAGGGGGCTTAGGTCAAGAAACAAATGGTACTTTGTGTTACTTCTTTTGGCCATTTGGAATTTATGTTATTAGCTCCGAATGAGATTTTCATGGGATACTTATCCATGAATCTTTTGGAAAATGTTTTATGCCTTTAGGTTGATTGGGCAAACGTAATGGTTCGAAAGAGAGGCACTAAATTGGCTTTGACCGAGAGTTACCTCATGAAATTCATGCTGGTTTACGTGCATATTTCTGTAAGTCGCATTCAAACATGAATTCGTGCTGCCTTTTATTTGAATCTACTTTGATATCAACCATTAATATCCTCATACATATTCATGAGTTCTTATGCTGCCACTTTGGTTTTTGAGTTCCGAGTCACGATAATGCAAGGTGTTTGCTTGTTTTCCTTTGAAACGCAAAAGAAAATGGTTCCAGACGACCAAAACTCAAACACCTGCTTGACCAGTCCCGAATTGGTCATCTTACATGCATAGCATATACATTCCACCATATCAACCACTAAACAGAGTCAAGGGCGACATAGACCAGCAGGAGTCAGTGGGGTATGAAATCTTAACATTCCGCCATATTCACATGTCTTGGCTTGATACTGTTTTCATATGTGTCTTTCATTTCCGTGCTAGTTTCAAAGTTAGAAGCGGTTTTTTCGGATGCTATCATTATACCGAAGTCTCGAAAACTTGAGTGACTTTAACGCAGATATATAAAGACGCATACCTGTCCGTAGAAGAGGTTACGCTTACTAGCTTGGCTTCAATGCCGCGAAACATGCATCTAAAGTTTAGTAGTTTATTGTGCAAGTGAATTTCAAACCGTGAAAAAGCGTTTGGGGGAGACGGAAATCGTTGAGTTTTCTTTGCCCGTCTGTGCTTCGTACAAGAAGTTAATCAAATTTTATTTATTAAGAGACGTGAATTCGTTATGTTTTTTAGTTAAGCGTCCCTCGAGCACGCGACGTAACGTTTTTTTTTTCTATTCTCCTTCGTGTCGGGACATTGTGAAATGTATTAAAATATAATGGGGTGCACGCAATCAAGTATATAAACCACTTTCCTTGCCAGCAAACATAGAAATTATTTTTTTCTTTGTTTTTGAAAAGTGAAAATAGAGTGTTGCGTGTTAGCTAAATGAGTTTTCTTTTTGTTTGTGTGAATTACAGGTGCTACATCAACTGATAAAATGGATTTCTACTACTTGCCAGGATCTGCTCCTTGCCGCTCAGTCATGATGACTGCTAAGGCTCTCGGTGTTGACTTGAACCTGAAATTGACCAATTTAATGGCTGGCGAACACATGAAACCCGAATTTCTTAAGGTGAGTGTAACTGCCGTTTATTTAGATCCTAGAACGTTTTTAGTTCAAAGCAGAATAGTTAATAATATTCTAAATTAAATAAAAGTGCTTCAATTATGACGAGTACTGGTTCATCTTTCAAACATTAATTTACTATTTAATAACAAATTAATATTATAATTTCATTTTCCACCTTCGAAATTTGCTGTTTGACAAAATTTTTTGGAAATCTTGTCGTCCTTGATGTGTTAGCTTCTGTTTGTTCAGCTAATCTTTATCTTCTGCAGTTGCTTAAGACTTTTTATCAGACTGGAAAGCCAATAAAAAATACAAATGCGACACGGAAAAATTTCTGATTTAACGAGAAAATCACAATTTTTTTGGATAAACTATTAAATGACATTTAAAATTGAGACTTTCATGAAAATTAATTTCAAAATATTACTTGCATCTTCAAGGTTTGACTTTTTAATGCTATTGTTTGTCATCAAAGATGAACTGGTAGTTTTATTGAAAATAAAATGATACAATGTTAATGTTAGCATCCTTAAAGGTCATTAATTATTGGCTTTGTATAATTTTGATTAAGCCATTCATTTTGACTCTTCAGATTAGCAACTAAAAAATTAGTTAGAATGTATTCATCCTCGTAAAATCGCTCATTTTCCTTTTTTAGTTGATTTTACTTTCTCGTCATTTTATTTTTGCCTTTGATAATTGATTCATAGTACGGCTGTCTAAGCCAATTTACTGTAGTAAGTGATGGTTTATAAAAGGCGTCCTGTGTGAGGGAGTGGTTTCTTAAAATATTGTTTATGTTCAGTTCAATTGTTCAATAGTTCATAGCAGCCCCTCAGGGATAACTTACATTAGCTCACTTCCTAAGTATTGCTTTAATATGAGAACCAATGTTGTGAAAATACATAACCCTTGTTTTGTGGTTGGGAGTCGAAGGCTATATATGGTTTCTCAATAGCATTAAACTTCAGGACTACCCAAAAAATAGTTCTTCTTAATCGCGTTTCTTCCAACTCTCTTCTTGTCGCGTTAATTCCAGGTTGGCTCCTACTTTTCTAGATGGATGCCGTATATTGGTTAGGTAGTATGGTCTTGCAGATGAACAAGAGTGAAGCGATAAGGATTTCTGCAAAATTGACCTCTCTTTCCTCCACGCTGATAGGATATAGAAGAATAAAAGATGCACTTCTGTGTAAGGAAAATCAATTGAATATGATCTGTCAGAGTATCTCATTAGTCCTTTGATGCTAGCACTTAATCTACCCAACTTCCTCGAACGCGTTCAACATAGTCTATCAGCAAGATTGAAGGACTCCTCAGCCACATTTTGATATAAGCCCTCAGATGTCCAATTCCTCTTTGATAATCAATTAGCTTGAAAGATTGTCTCCTCTCCTTCGAGAGAGTGTTTCACAATGTGCTAGCAAATGTGCCGCCAGTGTGTCGCTGGAAAAATTGCAGAATCTGCATTCTTCTTTCGCTGTCAGATTTGAGATGTCCACCGAGTGTGCAATATCTTGTGAAGACTACAGTTCAAATGTTAAGAGTCTTCTATTAATACATGTCGAGTAATAGCTTCGACATTGGAAGCCCACTCCAGAGCTTATTGTTTTTTCTATCTAATTATAGTCTAGGGTAATGTACATGTAATTGATTTGAGTTGCAGCAAATGGGCCAGGACTTATAAATGCAGTCAATGTTCCTTTTCTCTCTAATCGATCCGGCTGCTCATTCGCCTTGATACATCCATGCCCTAATACTACTCTTCACTCGGAGTAACCCTTTGTAACGTTGGTCTATTGTATACTGTTTATGAAAGTGAGTGGTTTTTGGCTTCCTTGGTTGCTTAATGAGCCATGAGGTATAAAAAGAAAACTAACTTCACTCTACAGTAAAATGCATAAGTCGGAACTACTATCTTCATCACTAATACTATCACATCAGAAACCTTAAACTGCCCGCAACTAAGTAGCTTCTACTGCAGAGAATCCTAGCTTTCTTCGCGGTAGTCACAAAATTCACTGGCATCTCTGTTGACCCCTGTTGGTCAGTCATGTGAAGCAGCGTCTGGGTACTCACCGTTTTTCATTGGAGCCATATTCTATATAATCAGGCTAGTAGCTTAAAGGTACTTAGTCTCCAGATTTCATATCTCTGCACGTATGCGATATTTGCTTGGACAATCCAAGAGCTAGTTGTCATTGGGATGTTTTTTGATGTCCTGCTCTTTGTCAGAATGACGATTTCTTCTTCTTCTACCGTTTATTGCAGTTCATGTCAGCTTCTACATGTTATAATATTAGACCACAACATTTTAAGCCTTGTCCTGAATTTGAGTCTTAAAGTCCGAAATATCGAGGAGAAAGTATAGAAGGTTTTGTCTTTGTTGTTGAAATAGTCCGATATAGCGCGTTTCACCTCTGATCTCTTAGCAAATTCCTATTCTCAAAGCCCGTCGTTCACTGAAGAAAATGGATAATAATTGATTCGGGCTTAGGCTTGGAATATATAGAAAGTTCCAATATGTCAAATCCCATTATTCGTACAACAGTGAGCGCAACACCTGATTTATTGACTGAAGCATTGTTTAATGCCTAAGGAGAACTTTTATTAAATTGTCCTCGCCTATTCTTCTTCACAGCATCTCCCAGATAGTTTATTCTTATAGTCTATTATACTAGTATATAGTAGTATAGTTATACTGGCATCCTTTTTAGGTCAATAATTGAAAATCTCTGTGAATCCTAAAATACTGTAGTCA
Organism: Stratiomys singularior; assembly: GCA_954870665.1. Taxonomy (NCBI): domain Eukaryota; kingdom Metazoa; phylum Arthropoda; class Insecta; order Diptera; family Stratiomyidae; genus Stratiomys; species Stratiomys singularior. The sequence goes on from OX940877.1 coordinate 9,988,506, forward strand.
TGAGTTTCCAGCAGACAGGGATAGCACTGAACTCTTTTTTTAAATGTAACTGCAATACACCTGAGTCCCGATCGGATTAATGATAATGAGAGGCTAATACTTTATCTCCAGCTAAAATCTGCTCGAAAATTACATCTTTGATAATTCCAAAGTGCTAGGGTTTATGTAGACATGCTGCGTGTGAACCAAAGCGAAAGCCGTAACAGCAGGAACATTCTCGGGCGAATCCTCGCAGAAAGAGAAAGAAAAAGCATAAATACACTTATATTTGTAATGTCTAAAGGCCTTGAGAGGGGTATTATTGTTCAAAGCGAAAGAAAAGAGAATTTTATCGAGAGAGAGAGAGAGAGAATGTTTACCAATTCAAATAAATAAATAAAATAAAATTCCAATTATTTTGGATGAAACCCATTAGATCGGGAATTTGTTTGAATTTATATCGCTGTTTTGGCCTCACGCTATGTCTGGGCTATATGAAAATTTAAAACGGGCTGGTTTGCGTGGGTTTGCAAGGAAGAGCGATAGTTCATGCTGCAAGAACAACAATGCAAGAGAGTGTCCTTGTTTTTTAAGTTCTGCTGGATGAGACTAGGAAATTTTTTGTGGGTTAATTAGTAACTGTGTAGGATGGTTAAGGCGCTACAGTTGCTGAGATATCTAGTTGATGCGTGCTACGAGGAGGTTGTTGAGCCATTTAAGTTTTATTCCTTCCATATCCTTTTGCAGGGACTCTTCCGTAATATTTCATGTTTTCGACATGGAATCTATGCCCAGGCCTAATAGATTTCTCACGGTAAACTCTATAATATCACGGAATAAATTAAAATATATCTTACAATTAGTTTGATTCCTGCCATTACATGTTATGAAGAGGCCTTCAAAAACATCTGAAGAGGCCTTCAAAAACATCTAGAAGTGGAGAATTTCACGTTTTTCCGTTCAAACTACTTTTTGAACAAGTGTCAAATTGTTTTCTATCGTTTTTCAACAGACCTTTCACTCAAGGTTGATGTAGTTCTTTCTTAGTAAACTTTACTTTGGTAAACTTTGCTTTTTTTTTTCGTGGTAAACTTTACTTTAAAATTCACTCTAAGTAGTTCTGAATAAACGTGCGGTTTGTTGCCTTTTCAAAAACATGTCAACTGAGAAACAGAAATCCATTCCTCCTCAACATCTCATCACCCAAAAGCTGAGTTGATTGAATGGAATTGATTAAACAAATGTTTCAAATTTTAAATGACTTCAAGTAGGCCTTAGCCTGCGGGCTTTCATTTGAATATTATTGGAAAAAATTTATAATGTGGATACCAGATACAAGACATTAGAAAGCGCAAACCAACTACTGAGGAATTTATGATTAGCGGCAAACGGTCCTTACGTTGAGAAAGGAGTTTCTGTTTATTTGTTAGTTTAAGGTTTAGTTGGGGACCGTAATAATGTAAAAGTGATGTCCAAGTTCCGAGAGTTTCACTGAAACTATGGGAGTTTTCCTTCTTCCGAGAGATTCCCTTTTCATTTTCCAACGGAAAAAGGGGAGTGCTTCGCTTTTCCTCCTTTTCATATTTTCATTGCTAGCTCATTTTTCTCATTTTAATTAAAAATTTTGAAATTTCCGAGGAACGAGTAAATATCGGAATTACTTAGCGAAAGGAAGTCCAACAATTTCAAAACAAAATAATAAAGATGTTAGTTTGAATAGTTACTTGTTTACGTATTACCTTTAGCCATATTGCATAACGTCTAGTTCAGCGTCTTTGACCACTCAAGCAATTCCAGCATGTCATTGCCACAATAAAATGTTGAATTTACATCGAACCAAGGTATAAACTTGACTGTAATGAAGTTGCAACAATCAAAAGTATTAACCGATAAAAAATTGTACATTGGTTTCCTTTGTTCTTGTCGTTAACCATTGATTACATAAGAATGTTTGCCAGTAACGCGAGTATGTTCGCACGATTCGTACTTGTATCTATTAGGAATTCTTGTGTGAATGATATTGGGTCGATGTACAACGATGGCTAAGTAAGAATTTGTCCATTGCTTTCAAGTTTTTGCTTCCTACACTGGATTATGCAATGCAATTGTCTGCAATTATGGCTTTGCATTAAAATAGACGCCGGTAATGGTACGTTGCTATGTCTGGGAATGTACAAAGTACCCATGTCAATACATGGTACAGAATATATGCAAGCGAGAGTATTAATCAAAAACTTCTTCAGCTGCTGGAATGGGAACTATTTTTACCTATTTTTCGAAATCACTCATTTCAAGTAAATTCAAAGTTCTTTTTACAAATTCATAGTGAAAATCTAATTTGAATTCTCATTTATTATAATTATAATTATAATTTTTCTGCTCCGTGTTTGGGCAAAAGTTGTCTGAATAGAATAAAATAAACTAAATTTTATATTTTTATATGTTTTAGATGAACCCACAACACACCATTCCCACATTGAACGACAACGGCTTCTGCCTGTGGGAATCTCGCGCAATTATGGTCTACTTGGTTGAGAAATACGGGAAGACCAGCTCATTGTATCCAACCGATCCCGAGCGTCGTGCTTTGGTCAACCAACGATTGTACTTTGATATGGGTACACTCTACCAGCGATTCTCAGAATATTTATACCCACAAATCTTCATGAAACAGCCAGCTGATCCGGAGAAATTGAAGAAAATGGAAGAAGCATTCGGTTTCCTCAACACTTTCCTCGAAGGACAAAAATATGCTGTCGGTGATACCCTAACCGTTGCTGATATTGCTCTCGTTGCAACAGTCTCCACCGCTGAATTGGTCAAAGAATTCGATTTGAATAAATATCCCAATGTTGCTAAATGGTATAAATTGTGCAAGGAAACTTGTCCAGGATATGATATCAATCAATCTGGTATTGAGGAATTTAAAAAATACTTAGGTTAAGACGTGACAGAGAATTAATGCGGAAAAGCTTTGTGAAAGCGTTGCTGTAATTATTGTTTTATATAATCATTCATTTTATAAATGTTCATCTTACTTTATCGAATTTGAGGAGAAAATTATAAATAAAATAACATCAAAATAAAAGTGCTTTGCACATATCATTGTCAAACTCACCGTAAGCCTCGGATTTGATCATTTGATTCTATTTGAAGCTTGAAAAATAATAATAAAACAAATTTTTACATAAATCCAATTTTTTTAATATAACCAATATGACGTGAGCTCAATAGGATCGGCAGTTCTATGACTCTATTATCATTCATTCTGTAACTTGACCCGTGTAAGATACAGATTTATCATAAAATAATTCTTGAGAAGTATTATTACTACTACGATCATTAATGGTACCCTCTATTTTTGATACTATTTTACTGAAAATGTTAGTTTATAAAAGTTTAAAATATTTTTAGCGGTCGTCCTTTGTGTGGTACAATCAAGTGTATGTTTGAGAATCTAAATATGAATCACTTCATCCTTAGTTTACATTATTTGGGTGGTTTGTGGTTTATATTTACCAGGGTGGTTTGGTTTGATAAGTTCGTGACTTTCAGAATTTCCCGCTCAGTAACTTCACGCGTCAACTGCCATCTATCAGTAGACTACTGTCAAATTTCGAGCAAGCTGCGCCATTCAGTTTATGTTCGACAGCCATTGAAAGCAGCTAACTTCGTTAATTACGACCTAAATCTAAAAGAGAATTAAATTAAACATTATTTAAGATTAATGATGATTTTTTGCACAAAAACAAACATTTGAGTTCATATCAGATTTGATAAAAACTATGGAGACGCTGCTCCATCAATTTCAATGTTTAAAAATGTCGAGAAAATAAAAATTAAAAATGATAGATGTCGTTAACTCAACTATGAGAATCATTACATCCCCTTGCAGGTCTTCAATATCCCTACGAAGACCCCGGCACAACAAGCCTCCAGTATACTGGTGGTCACCTGAAATTGCCGAAAAACGAAGGGAGTGTCACAAACTATGACGCAGGACACAGCGAGCTCGAACCTGGGAAAGAGGCATGTATCCGATTAGCTGCTTACAAGTCATCTAGAAAATGCCTCAGTAGACTTATCAACAGCAGCAAGGCCAGCAGCTGCCAAAACCTGGTGGACGACGTGAACAGAGACCCATGGGGCCTGGGCTACAAAATAGTAATGCGGAAGCTCGGTGTCCAAAGGTCACCTCACTCACACGAGGCAGAAAAGATGGACGAAATCGTGCCGGCTCTCTTCCCCATCCATCCCGCCATCGTTGAACCCGTTCACTATGAAACACCAACGGAAATTCCATTTTTCACGAAGATGGAATTGGAGAAAGCAGTCTTGTCTCCGAAAGCCAGAAAGGCTCCAGAACCAGATGAGATTCCAGCAGAGGTGCTACAAATGGTCTTCCACTTTTCCCCCGACCTGCTCCTCCGCATGTTCAACCCATGCCTGCGCGAAGGGCTGTTCCCAGAGTGCTGGAAGGTGGCGAGACTTGTGCTCATTACGAAGGAAAAAGGGGATCCTGAGTCGCCAGCTGCATACCACCCACTGTGAATGCTTGACACGACCGGAAAAGTTTTTGAAAATTTTATCAGGGGAAGACTCGCTGACGTGATTCTTATTGCCGGGGATCTATCTCCGCGGCAGAGCAGAGCAGGCCGCTCCACCATCGATGCAATTGGAGAAGTAGTGAGCGCGGTCCAACGTGCGGAGTCTCACAGTATTTCCACAATACGGGTCGTCCTGCTTGTTACTCTGGATGTCCGAAATGCATTTAACAGCGCTAGATGGGTAGATATTCTGGAAGCGCTAGAAAATCTTTTTCAAGTACCAGTGTACCCGATGCGGATTCTCAGGAACTATTTGAAGGACCACAGCCTACTCTACGACTCGAAGGAGGGTAGGCGAAGTACAAATCTTACTTCAGGTGTTGCTCAGGGCTCTATCCTTGGCCCGGACCTGTGAAACATCTCCTACGATGGACTCCTGCAGCTTGAACTGCCGGATGAGTCACATTTGATCGGCTATGCGGACGATGTTGCGGCGCTGGTCGCTGGACACACAGTAGACCATGCGCAACTCAGACTCAATACGTTAATGCAGAGGATAATGGACTGGATGATGGCTACGGATTAAAGCTGGCACTGGAAAAAACCGAAGTGGTTATCCTAACGAAGAAAAGAATCCCTAGAATACGGTCTATCAGTATAGGGACGAGCTGGTCGAATCGAAATCAGCAGAAAAGTACCTGGGCGTCCTGATAGACTCGAAGATGAGTTTTTCCCAACAAATCAGGGCAGTATCTGACAAGGCTGCAGCGCGCGTGACGGCACTCACTCGATTAATGGCCAACATAGGGGGGCCCACCACATCAAGGAGACGACTCTTAATGAGCGTTGTGCAGTTGCTTCTACTCTACGGATCAGAACTGTGGGGCGACGCTCTTAGCAAGGAGTTACACCGGAAGCGGTTGGCACAGGTGCAGAGACAAGGAGCATTGCGAATCTCATGCGCATACCGAACGGTCTCCGGGGCGGCAGTGCTGGTAATGGCAGGGATGATACCCATCACCCTCCTTGCGAGAGAGCGCAGAGGTATTGACATGCGCAGAGGCGAAGATCGAAGAGAAAATATCACCAGGGAAGAGAGACGTCGCTCTCTCAGCAATTGGCAACAGTCCTGGGAGCAAGAAACAAGGGGAAGGTGGACTGCACGTCTGATCCCTGACCGGAGGCTGTGGTTCAGTCGAGTGCATGGTGAGACCGACTTCTACTTGACACATGTCTTAAGCGGGTACGGTTGTTTTTCATCCTACCTGTACAAAATTGACAGAGCACGGTCTCCTAACTGTGGGTTTTATGCAATGGAACCGGATGACGCCTGTCACACATTCTTCTACTGCAAAAGGTGGAGCCAGCAGCGAGGGGTCCTACTCAGCGAAATTGGAGAGCTCTGTCCGAAAACTATCGTCGGGGTAATGCTGCAAACAGTTGACTATTGTAATCGCGTGGCGCAATATGCTCGGGCAGTGCTGATATTGAAAAAAGTTTTATTGGAGCGTTGGGAGGCATCGGGGATGGATGGATCTCTCTTCTAGCACTTCCTTCCTCTCACGTCCTTCCCGTTAGAGAAGAGATTCCCATAATCCAAAGGCGCCTCTAGGCGTAGGAACAAGAGGCCTAGCCCGAAGTAATGTGTCAAACGGTTCCAGGCTAGGTTCTCAGGTTGACAGGGGAGGTGTTTAGTGAGTAGTCCAAAAGCATTTTGCGTCTGGGAGTCCCACACTCAAGGCGTAAACAGCCTACCACACAAAAAAAATGGTTTATTGAGTTTCCTAGGCAGAGGTGTTATGTATTTTCAAACGGAAATTAATAATAAAATATATGTTTATAAAATTAATAATAAAATAATAATTGGGCAACCGATAGGTCGCACCTGCAGCGAAAGAAAGGAACAAGATTATAGGGTTAGCTGAAAATACAAAGGCCGCATAATGGCGGCCGAAGAAAGTTAATTTTCCACCGACTAGTTCACAGAATGTTCAGAATGTCCTCTGTGGTTGAGTGTCATCCACTGGCAGATTGGCTTCTACTGGTTGGTGTTTCTTGGCAGAATGTCCTCTGTGAATGAGTGTCATCCACTGGCAGATTGGCCTCTACTGGTTGGTGGTCCTCGGCAGAATGGCTCTACTGGCTTCAACTGGTTGAGTGTGCTCCACTGGTTGCAACTGGTTGAGACTGGTTGAGTGTCCTATACTGGCTGCTGCAACTGGTATTATCAGCTATCGGCTAATCGGCTGAATGTCTTCACTTGTTAGGTATCTTCTATCGGCTGTCGTCTATCGGCTGAATCTCTTCCTTTCCTCACAATTCCCACTCCTTTTATATCGATACGAACACAACAACCCAGTGAATCGTATCGATCTTAAAAATAACTTCCAAGAATTTTTTTGGGGGGTTTTTTTTTGTTTATTTTTTTGGGGGTTTTTTTTTTGGTACTTGGAATTTTTTTTTTCTGGGACTTTTTTTTGTTTTTTTTTTTTTGTTTTTAATAACGAATCACTACTTTACCAATACTATTTACTAGATATTATACTTATATTATTTCACTAAATCTAACATTAAATGTTTTTATTTTAATTTCTTAATTTATTTATTTACATATATATATTTTTTTTTGTTTGCGTAATGTCGCCTACACATCGAAATACGTAACACGTGGGGACGACCTACCCCTTGAGAAGGGTCTCACTCCAAAAGCCGGGCTGCTATCCATGTAGGATTAAGGGACTATGGCCTAATGTCCTGGCAATGGTAGACTCCTAATGGTTTCCCATCTGGGGACTCCAGTTCATACGCGACCTGTCCAACTAAACGAACTACTCTGGCCGGAATGAATTTCGGTGCGAGCTTAGCTGCAAATTTTTCTACTGCACTACTGAGTACGTGATTTCGTACAAAAATCATTTGTCCGGGGGTAAAAGAACGGGTCCTTGCCCGCAAATTATAATGCCTTTGTCCTTTAGCGTAAGCTTCGCCTAATTTCTCTCTAACTCGTTCACGTATCACCCTCAATCTCTCGTGAGGGGTCATGAGCTCGACTTCTCCATCTTCAAAAGAAGACAACTTCCGGAGGAGCTCGTAGTCGGAGCCATGGCTCACTGACTGAAATCCGAACATCAGATAGTGAGGCGAACAACCGGTCGACTCGTGTACAGTGTTGCGGAATGCAGAGCTTGATTCTCGCAAATACTTATCCCATATAGAGTGGTCATCACCTATAAAGGAACGAATGGCAGCTAAAATGGACTGGTTGACCCGTTCGGAAGCATTCGATTGAGGCGAGTATTTTGGAGAGAAAACGTGCTGAATACCATATTCTTGAAGGAATTGCATGAAATGCTTAGAAGTAAACTGCACACCATTATCCGAATGAAGTAGTTCGGGCACACCAAATGTACAGAATATATCTAGAAGGAATTGAGTAGCGTTTTCGGTAGTGGCCTTGGGCATGGCTTTCATCCATACAAATTTTGTATAATGGTCGAGCACAACAAACAATTGGGTGTTTCCGCTCTTCGAACGTGGATAAGGTCCTAGGAAATCAATAAATAAGCGCTGCATCGGCCTATCAGATATGCGCTCTTGACCCATATGTGGTCTAAGGACCTTATTGTACGGCTTAATTTGCTTACAAGTACTACATTGGGAGATGTAAGAAGCGACGTCCTTACGAAGGGTTGGCCAATAATAATATCGCTGTAGTACTTCGGTGGTCTTACGTATGCCACAATGAGATGATTCCGGTCTATCGTGAGCTTGGGAAATCAGCCTAGATTGCTGACTCACGGGTACCCATAATTTGGTTCGAGGAATGTCTATATCCGGATCGTTAACTCTTCCTAACTTAATGTAGATACGACCATCTCTTATCCATAGGTTGGGGAACCGTGTAGGTTCTTTCGAAATTGAAAGTATTCGTTCTATATAATCAGATTCTGTGAAAGCAGAGTCTGGCAACAGTGAATCGATATGATGATGCTCGGGAAGGAAGGGAAGATACAGACACGAAAGTTCACTAAGACTCTCGTGAACTCGGGAAAGGGCATCGGGAACGGTATTAGCGGAACCCTTAACATGTTCAATATTGAAGTTGAAACCTTGCAACTTCAGACTCCAGCGAGCTAATCTGCCGGAAAGATCTTGTTGGCTCATGAGCCACTTCAAACTAGCGTGATCAGTGATGATGGTGAAGGGAAGTCCTTCAATGTAGGCACGGAATTTTTTTACGCTCTGTACGGCGGCGAGACACTCCAGCTCAGTGATAGTGTAATTTCGCTGCGCCGACGTCAATTTGGCAGACATGAAGGCAATGGGATGCTCTTCTCCCTTCTCGTCCTTCTGAAAGAGGACGCTATCAATTCCAGTGGTGCTTGCGTCGCACTGAATGAAGAAGGGTTTTGAAAAGTTAGGGTTAACTAGTACGGGCACGGACACAAGAGCTTGTTTTAGTTGGTCAAAAGCAGTTTGAGCGGCGGCAGTCCATTTAAAGGACGATTTGTTTTTCAGCAGATCAGTTAGAGGGGCGGTAATGGAGGCAAACCTATGTATGAATCGGCGGTACCATCCGGCCATTCCCATGAGACGACGAATATCTTTAATAGAGTGAGGAGTTGGGTAATCTACAATGCTGGAGACTTTAGAGGGATCTGTCTTTAGGATACCATCGCTAACGATGTATCCAAGGTACCTTATTTCACGCTGGACGAATTTGCTCTTCCCAACATTTATTGTGAGCCCAGCTGATGAGAGTAACTTAGCTACTGTAGACAACAGATCCAAATGTTCCATGAAGGAAGAGCTGGTCACGAGCAAATCATCAAGGTAAACAAATATTTTGTCTTGAAGCTCATGCGGAATAACCTTGTGCATTAGACGGCACATGGTTTGGGGAGCGTTGCACAATCCGAAAGGCATGACCTTAAAATGGTATAAAGGGCGACCCGGCACCGTGAAAGCTGTCTTTTCTTGCGATTCAGGATCAAGAGGTATCTGCCAAAAGGCGTCCTTTAAATCGAGACTTGTAATAAACTTAGTGGATCTCAATCGAGATAACAATCCATCGATTAACGGCAAAGGATATGCGTCTTTAACGGTAACATCGTTAACACGTCGCGCATCCAGACACAAACGTACTTTTCCAGGTTTACGAACCAACGTTACTGGAGAGCTCCAGGAACTGTGACTCTCGCCTATCACACCCAATGCGAGCATACGATCAAGTTCCTTGTACAGCAGATCCTGTACGACCGGTGAAACAGCATAATGCCGTTGCTTGATTGGCTTAGCAGTCCCAGTGTCAATGTTGTGTGTAACGAGTGACGTTTTTCCCAGACCAAGCTTATTGAAGGAAGGAAATTTGGCAACTACTTGTTGCAATAATAGCTTTTGCTCTGGTGTCAATTGGTGAAGGGTGTCAGCCTCTTCGACTTGAAGAGAATTAGGGGCTTCTTGGAACGCACTGACATTTTTGAATGACGCTGGTTCTATCTGAAACGCATTCCAGAAGTCAATGCCAAGGTATAATTTACCGGCGAGGGAAGGGACGACTAAGAACTGCAAAAGTTTAGTCTCGTCATCATATGTGACGGGAACGTTTACGTATCCTGCTGCTGGAACTAGCTGTCCAGACGCTGTTTGGACACTGGTTTTCAGGGAGTGAATTTTGAGATTTAAGTCTCGAAGTAACTCAATGGACCGATGTCCTAAGACACTGACGCTAGCTCCACTGTCCATAAGACCGGTGAGCTGATATCCTAATATGATGATGTCACAATAGGGACGCGGATCGTTAAGATCGCGATCGGGTACTACCGAACTAATCGCTAGTTTACGAAGGGCGCGTTTCGCGCGAAAGTATTTGATAGCGCGAAGTCTTCTTCTATATCTTCGTGTAGTGGTGAACAGGGGAAAACGGTTGACGGGAGTGGGTTTGTTCAATCGAGTGGTCTGAGCTATAGAAGTCTTGTCATAATGTGATGATGGACTATTCGAACTCAGCGATTGCGACGCCATTCGGGATCTACATTGGTGGATGCGTCCACAGTATTGACTCGAATTTGAGTTGTTGCTTAAGGGTTGAATTTTCGAAAATTTGGAGCGGGCCAACCCCTTATATGCGGGCCGCTCCTGGAATAGTTTCCCGGAGGTTTACACTTTTGGCACTGAGTTTTTCGTACTCCCGGAGTACCGCAACCAAAACAAAACAATCTCTGGATCGGAAGTTGGCATTTGCTGAAGAAATGACCTATATCCTGACAGTTCCAACACAAACGGTATTCGGGATCACTAGCAGGGTCCAGAGATTTGATTACTTCTTCGGGCACTTCTGTTGGGAGATTTTGGTAGCGTGTGTGTGACAAGGCATGGACTTGGCGAACAGGACCGAAAGGTCGTTCTACCTTGCTCAAGTTCCAAACAGATTCTATTGAAGTGCAGCACTGTACCAGCTCATAGACTGATATAAATTGCCGACCTGCGAGATGGTCTCTCAACCGACGATGCATATTAAGATACAACAAGTGCTGCATATCCAAATCAGACATGCCTTTCTGTAACTGCAGCGACAACGTCTCTAAGGCATCGAAGAATTCAATGAAGGGTTCACCCTGCGCCTGATGACGTGCATCCATTTGACGCCGAATATCTATGTCTGCTCGAGCACGGGAAAATCGATTGAGGAAAGAATGGGTGAGAGAATCCCAATCTAAGGAATGTGGGTGCATTTCGTGATATTTCCAGTACCACTCGAGAGCAGGCCCTTTCAGGAAAATGTGGAAGCACTCTGCCAATTGGTTAAGCGGCACCTCTTGAGAGTCTCCCATAGCTTGTAATCTATACAGGAAAGAGTCAGCTCTCAGGCTAGATTGGCTGCCATCATACCCAATACCCCATTTGGATATTGGTATAGACATTTGACTTATTGGACGTGAGCGTGCGGGAGAGCGCGTACCAAGATCACGTATATTGTCTCGGGGAATCTGTGCTGTAGTGGTAGCATGGACTGGACGGGAGGCTGGACTAACATCCAGTGATTGCCTCATGGGGCCTAGAACATTTGATTCCAGAACTTGCTCCAGCCGCTGGATTTCTTCAATCAGGTGCTCTATCTTAGGTTCCGAAATGAATGGATTATGACTCGTGGTCACGGGTGTCAGAGTTTCATATAATTCTGCCGTGAAAATGTGGGGTTTTTCAGACTCAGGAGACAAATTACGAAAGGGGTTTGAATCATTCAGTTTTGTATTTTGAGCAAACGGACAACCATTTGTCTGCACACTCGAGGGTAGTCCAGTGTCTGCAAATCGTCTTCCTGTCCTCACCGGGACATTGGTAATGGAGAAGCCCTGGGGCGTAGAGTGTCCTGACGGCAAAAATTTTTCCGATAGTGGAGACGACATAATTTGACTACTTTATACTTTTCAATTGTCCTTATTTAGTTCTTAATTCCTTACTTATATTATATGTATGTTTTTATTCATTAATGTGTGTATGTGTGCGTCTGAAGACATGCGTTTCCGGATCAGGACGCGAAGAAGGTTGAGAAAGTTAAAGGTGAAATGGAAGTATGTGAGCAATTCCAAGAGTTGCTGATGCTCATCCGGCCCCTGATTCAAACTCATAGAGCGATAAATATCAGTCGGCATAGAGTCAACAACACCGGAAGGTAAAAGTGTTTAAAGAAAATAGCAAAGGAAAACAATTAGTGGTGATTCGAGGTACGTGTGCATCCGCCTGTTCTCCATTCAAACCAAAAACATATGGCGAAATTTACAAGAGATCAATAGATGCAAACGCTCCTTTGTGCGTAATGTCAGCCAAGTCAACTTCAGGAGAGGCATTCCTAAATACTAATTCCTGAATCCTAATTCCATAATCTTAAAAGGAGAAACCAACCACCTCCTTCGTCGACCCTTAACGCTCCGTCTCAAAACTCATCGAGTCGAAATCTACGGAAGCGACAGTTAACATCACTCACGGAAACAGGAAAGAAGAAAGATAAGAAAAGAATACTTTTGGGGCGCCAGCTGCAGATGCAAGCAATCGGCGCGATATGTACTGAAGCGATGGTGCAGTGTGCCAGCGGAAGAGCAAAGATTTTATTTACGAACTTCAAAAAAAAAAAACGAAATCCTCCGCTGCCACACATTGCCATCACCTTGACCGAACAAAGCCCCACGTTGGGCGCCATGTTATGTATTTTCAAACGGAAATTAATAATAAAATATATGTTTATAAAATTAATAATAAAATAATAATTGGGCAACCGATAGGTCGCACCTGCAGCGAAAGAAAGGAACAAGATTATAGGGTTAGCTGAAAATACAAAGGCCGCATAATGGCGGCCGAAGAAAGTTAATTTTCCACCGACTAGTTCACCGCGTGGGCGTGGGGGTTAGGACTTCATTTAGGCCCCGATCCTTCCATGCAACTCACACACACACACACACAGGGAAAGAGCTTAGTTCCTCATATTATATAAAATAAAAATTATAAAAAAAATCAAACAACCTGTGAATTGTGCTGCGCTCAATGGTGCTGCGCTGACTGTGAACACCTCCTCCTTTACTGGTTGTGTATCTTCAACTGATTGAGTGTCTTCTATGGTTGAATGTCCTCAACTGGTTGGTGGTTGGTGTTCCTTGGCAGAATGTTCTCTGTGGTTGAGTGTCATCCACTGGCAGATTGGCCTCTACTGGTTGGCGATTAGTGCTCCTTGGCAGAATGTCCTCTGTGGTTGAGTGTCATCCACTGGCAGATTGGCCTCTACTGGTTGGCGATTAGTGCTCCTTGGCAGAATGTCCTCTGTGGTTGAGTGTCATCCACTGGCAGATTGGCCTCTACTGGTTGGTGGTCCTCGGCAGAATGGCTCTACTGGCTTCAACTGGTTGAGTGTGCTCCACTGGTTGCAACTGGTTGAGACTGGTTGAGTGTCCTATACTGGCTGCTGCAACTGGTATTATCAGCTATCGGCTAATCGGCTGAATGTCTTCACTTGTTAGGTATCTTCTATCGGCTGTCGTCTATCGGCTGAATCTCTTCCTTTCCTCACAATTCCCACTCCTTTTATATCGATACGAACACAACAACCCAGTGAATCGTATCGATCTTAAAAATAACTTCCAAGAATTTTTTTGGGGGGTTTTTTTTTGTTTATTTTTTTGGGGGTTTTTTTTTTGGTACTTGGAATTTTTTTTTTCTGGGACTTTTTTTTGTTTTTTTTTGTTTTTTTTGTTTTTAATAACGAATCACTACTTTACCAATACTATTTACTAGATATTATACTTATATTATTTTACTAAATCTAACATTAAATGTTTTTATTTTAATTTCTTAATTTATTTATTTACATATATATATATTTTTTTTTGTTTGCGTAATGTCGCCTACACATCGAAATACGTAACAGAGGCAAACAACAATCGCCATAGGAGGATTATTATGGGAAAAAGGCTGACATGGGTGTGTCGGCCAATAAACGCATGGTCACTCTATTAAAGGATTTACAGGGTCTTTCATTCATATTGATCCCTTTGAAAATGGAAAATCATTATCGCCGATTATTATTCACAGCTGTTCAATACAATTGACACTGTTTTGAAGCAAAAACTATCACATTGGTTGGAAGTTTTATATTTATAAGGAATACAAAAGATTAGAAACACGTTGGACAACTTACCTCGGTTCAAGTATTGAAGACAAAAGTTGGTACACCGCCTAAATGCATATGTGATCGATATGAAAAAACAGACGGGAACCAACTGGACATGTCAACGAGCGAAATTCCCTTTTTTGGAATGAGGCAAATCCAAGTCCATTTGTCCATTTGTACTTGACGCTTCTAGGTTTTTACTTTGGAAGTGTGTCGATTCCTAGGATTGAAAACTAGTGTTGAAGATATTCTATAAAAATATTCAAAGTTTTCATTGACAAAAACAGATTAGCCATATGGGGAAAAATGGACAACAAATTGAGGTCATCCAAAGAGCTTCGTAACTGCTGGTGGTGGTGGCTAATTACCAAAACTGATTTCCAAATGCTGAGCGCTATCAGGATAAGTTAATCCTTATTCTAATTAAATTAAAGATAAGTTAAAAAGAAGGTAATCCGCACCTTTCACTCGAATTCCTCCTTATTTCTTGCTCTGCTTTGGACGCTTTAGTAGAGTGTCTATCTGTTTCTTAATTAATGGTCCTAAAAATTGTTGGGCTTCGAAATTCAGAAGGAAGAGGAAGAAACTTGATATTTCTGAAAGGATTTTACCAGTTTACCTTACTCAATATCAAATGCACAAACACTACTCTTCAATTTGATGATTAAATCTTTGAGGACTCTTGTTTGTAGAAATTTTATGCAAGTATCCTGTCTAATCGTCACTGTTATGTTCTTGTTCATGTTTTCAGTCGAATCTGGATTTCATCGTGTTACTTTGTATGATTTGTAAAATTTTTAAAATTCTGATGAGTTCGCTTATTTCCACCTGTAATTTACCTTACAATGACTGGAAGCTATGATGAAGTCGATATTTCTTTTCGAGTCCAATCAAAGAAACTACTCCCATGAGTGATGTTAATCATCGTTTTGAACACTATGTGTTTGCTACCCTCATTTTGATCGTATATCTAGGAGACGACAAAAATTACCAATTGAATTTTTTTTAGCAACATTAAAAATTCTGAAAAGGAGTGATTAAGCTCAATGATGACCGTATATTAACACAGGCAAAAGGCATGTTTTGCATCTTGATCGTTGCTTCATTATAAATGTTAGCCAAAGGTAAGTCTTAGTAAGAGAATTTTGCATATAAGGTGAGTAATGCGAAATGCATAATTTTTTCGACTGTTGAACCTGAATGACTGATCTGAATCCAATTGCCAGCAATCGCATGGTTTCCAAACAGCATTCCCAGAGAAGGTGAAGAATGAAGGAAGGATATGACACTGCTCTATGATATTTCCAAGCCACATACCACTTCGGTAAGTCGTCTGAATCTCACAAACCTACGCTGGGACATTTTATCTCATCAACCATACAGTTCGGATCTAGCACCCGCAGGATTCCACTCTTTACCAGGTGTTTCTTTTAAAAATCTCTGGCAAGCGCCAGTTAAGCATGTCGTCTCTAAGTGTGAGACTCTTTCAAGTTAGTTGTTCTATAAATACCATATCCAGCAAGATCATGACCGAAGTAATATCATTGCAACAAACTAAGTGTTTTGTATACAGTTTTCATATTTGGAAACCACAAACCTTTGTATCTGGATTCGACAAAGATTATTCTTACAATTCCAATCCTTACACCTCAAACTGGTTTTCGACAATTCGATGTCACGAACAAGATCATAAAAGTGGGGTATATAAAAATGAGATACATCGGTTGATTCTTACTGTTAGGTGCATCAGTTGGATCCTGCAAACTATCTGAAATTTCACTACGCGAAGAAATATCGATGGCAATTTTTTTTTCGTCATTGGTCTGATTTGGTATTAGTTAATTTGCCCTATGAGGAAGGGGTCGTTTTGCATAAAGCAAATTACTTCATAGTATTCATCGACGCCATATTTATTCCAATTCGTAGAAGACAGGGAAGTGTACATATGTGGTAAAGGGACTCTCAAAATCGTTAATTTTATTAAAGCCTTTATAGCGTTGCTTTGCCACTATGTAAGATTCTTGACGTAGCTTGTATTACTTGTATGAGGGGTCAAATAGTTATCTTGATGAGCCACGGAGAAGCCAAAATAGTTACGATATCGTTATACTACCATTAACAGTGTGATCTCCAGTATTTCTGTGCTAGCCAACACGTCCTAGGAAGTAACAACGAAATCAAACAACCTAACCAATATTTTTATGTTCCAGGTTTCTTTATTTCAACAAACGCTGCTGCTTGAAGTACAGGGTGGGCCATCTAACGTTTGCATTTTGAACTACTGACTAACTATTTAGAGAATGACAGCACAAATGTCATTCAATTTGTGTTCATAATTTAGTTAAAGGTTTCACATTTACGAAATGGGACGCTATACGCTTGAACAAAATTGGGAAATATTGAAAACTTACTTCCAAAGTGGTGAGTCTTCAGTGCAAACTGTAAGAAATTTGAAAAAAAAATTCCATAAAAATGAGTGGCCTTCAAGGCAGTTTGTGGATCAATTTGTGAATCGTGTTCAAGAAACGGGATCGTTGGTGGACAAAACAACCGGTTCCTGTTCTCGTGCAGTGCGCACAGCCGAAAACATTGCTGCTGTAGCCGAAAATGTCTGTGAACATCCATCAACGTCATCGTTCTCACGAATTGAACATTTCACGCACCTCCCTGAGGAGAATTTTGCATAAAGACCTCGGTATGATGGCTTACAAAGTTCAATTAGTCCAAGAACTTAAGCATAATGACCATTCGTTGCGTTTTCGGTTCGCCCAATGGACAGAAGATCGTTTGGCCGAAGATGAGCATTTTCATCGAAAAATCGTCTTTTCAGATGAAGCCCATTTTCACCTCGGAGGCTATGTCAATAGGCAAAATTGTCGCATCTGGGGGTCGGAAAATCCACACGTTACCATTGAGAAGCCAATGCACCCACAAAGAGTTACGGTTTGGTGTGGGTTTTGGTCCGGCGGCATCATTGGGCCATTTTCCTTCGAAAATGAGCAAGGAGCCGCCGTTACGATCAATGGCGAGCGTTACCGTGCCATGCTCAACGAATTTTTGATTCCAAAAGTTGAAGAGTATGACATGCACGACATTTGGTTTCAACAGGATGGCGCAACATGCCACACAGCCAACATGACAGTCGAACTTTTGCGCACCGTTTTCGAAAATCGAATAATCAGCCGAAATTCTGAAGTCAATTGACCGCCTCGGAGCTGCGATTTAACCCCGTTGGACTATTTTTTGTGGGGAGCTGTTAAGGACAAGGGTTACGCTAATCATCCAGAGACGATTGATGCCTTGAAACACGAAATCGAAGTTGCCATTAATGAAATTCGAGCCGAAACAATCGAAAAAGTGCTTGAAAATTGGGTTGACCGAATGGCGTACTGTAAAGCCAGTCGTGGCAGTCATATGAACGATATCGTTTTTCATTCATAAATAACAAAGTTCAAGCTTTCCAATCAAAAAAAAAGTTTGGAAGAATAACCATTAGTCTTTTTTTATAGCCGATTCAAAATGCAAACGTTATATGGCCCACCCTGTATTACTCAAAGGCTGACAAATATACGGAATCGACTCGAGGATATCATCTTGAGATCGAAGTGGGCGGGGCACAAAAATAAGAAGGTGTTAGTTGAGGTTCATGGAACAGAGAGGATGGAGGTGGGAGGGTAGACATGTCTGTATAAATTTGTAGTAGATATGATACAATAGAATGTTTTGAAAGCTATGAATAGAGAGCTGCGTAACAACATTTAACTAGCGGTCATTTATCCCTAAAATACGCTTAAGTACTGCGAAACGCGTCTAAATTTGAATTGCCTCCATAAAGGATGTCTAATTTCCCCTGCTAGTTTAGTATTTTAATGGATTTTCTGTTTTAGTCACCGAGTATATTCAGCTGGAATCCACTTATCGATACAAGGTAGGTAAAGTTTTAATGAATTCCAAAGCATTCCACAACGAATCAAAAACGTAACGCACATCATCAATTGGAAACAATTTTATTTGTGATTTTCTAATAATTAACATTAAATTATGTACAAATTTCAACAACAAATTGTACCTTAACTTCCTCAACTATATTTACAAACCACTTCTTAGTGCTACTCTAGCAAAATGGTAAAACGAACTCTTACACATCTATTTAAATCTTAGGGCACATGAGGGGCAATATTAATAAAGTCTTTAGATTTTCTTAGTCTAGAATTTACATTTGTTTTACACAATAACATACGTCATTAAATTAAATTGTATCCTTGTATGAATCCTTGTACATATAATTTTTGGAGGTCAGCAAAAGCCGAAATAGAAAAACGGAATGCATTATTTCCTTTACACATCCCGACGTCAACAATTCCAATGAGACGAGAAGAATTTCGTGAACTAACGTGATCGTCCTTTTCCTAAGCTACTTAGACTTTATTTTAAACATCACTAGCATCTCGAATTACTTTTTAAATGAAATGGTTCTCGAAAGGATTGCTCTAAATTGTGTAAACGACGTTCTAAATCGCTGACGGAATGCCGAAAGCTATTCCCTCGAGGACGCGGACCAATACGTGGAGACTGTTGGATCAAGTCGTCTCGAACCCCAGAAAAAGAATGTCGGGCGACTTGCCTTGATCTTGTATTTCGAACACTGCGACGAAACCCATGATTGCGTCCGGCCGGTGTCGGTTTGTTCCTTGTGTCCTCATTTTTCAAGGAATCTTCATAACTATCACTGTTGAATGAAAAGAAGTTTTAAATAGATTAGGATGTTGTTCGTTGAATGTTTTCTGTGCAAGGATGTGATTAATGGGAATGCTACCATACCTGCTATCTCCTGTACAGCAAGCGCTCGTGTCCCTCCGTCCGCATGAACACTGTTCAGCGCAACTCAAACTTTGCCGAGGATGCATGACTCGTATTAAACTATCCTGTGGTGTTTGACTTCTTTCACGGGCTACAAAGCCGACACCCGAATCCACACCACTGGAATTATGTGATTGCATCGAAGTATCCTGTGGAATACTGCAATGAAAATAATCTTTCAGTAGGTGCGAGCAATGTCATCTTATCAGTAGCATGAGCCTTACTAATAGCAGGCACCTTCTCTATAGTACGAATACCACAAAGATGAATGTTGTAAAGG
Organism: Stratiomys singularior; assembly: GCA_954870665.1. Classification (NCBI taxonomy): domain Eukaryota; kingdom Metazoa; phylum Arthropoda; class Insecta; order Diptera; family Stratiomyidae; genus Stratiomys; species Stratiomys singularior. The sequence continues at coordinate 10,007,833 of OX940877.1, forward strand.
ACAGTTTAGAAGTAGAGATTAGGAGATAAGATTAATGTTTTGTGTATACAATATTTTCGCCAAATCCTTTTAAGGGTGAAAGAAGAAGATGATGTGAGTTTTGAGACTGTTTAAAATGTGTTTATGCTTCCTTAGGTAGATCTTCGAAAAGACATAAATTTAGATGTTAATTTTTCAATTTTGATTTCATCAATATCCTTTTGATGTCAGCAGTCATTTTCAAAGCTATAGCAAACATGCTGTATGTGTCTTATTCGTTGTGAGGATTGAATTCAACAGAAGTGTGTAGCAAATGTGAAAATTCAGAAAATAAGCTAATGATCAATATAAAAAGGAATAATAGGACATAGAGCATTGAAAGATGCTTGAAATAATTGAAGGTAATGTTCCACTATTCGTTCTGATTAAGATAATGATTCTGCAAACAATCGAAAAGCTATAGCATGATACCGATGTGATAATAAGAAAGAATTTATGCGGTGAAAGCTTATAATATGCTCCAAACGTTTCCAGAAGTTCTGGAAAGATGAATTTGATTCTAGGACATGCAAAAGTGATCTCTTTGTTTTGCCAAATACTGATGTAATATGCCTGATGTAATATTGCATAGAATTATTGTTTTTTTTTTCCAGGAATTTCACTTTACCGAAATTTCAACTTTTCTCGATGCAATTTTGGTCCTTTGCTTGTGGGTTTCTTTGGTTTACTAGCTTGGGTTCCTTTTGATCTGCGATTAAGAATATTCTTGTTAAATTCGATGTGCTCTGTAAGTGTTTTTAAAGTATGTTTGTATCATGTGGTCACAAAAAACGTCCCTAGCTGGCGTACTTACTAAATTATACTATTCATAAAATTTAAAGGAGCTTATGTCAAAAGATAATAGTTTTTGGAATAATTCAGACAGTATTCCACGAGTTTGTTATCATAATCTTATTAATTTGCTGACAAATGTCTAACTTCTAGCGATTTATAGTTGATAGCTGAAAAAGGAAAAAAATTACCCCAGAACTTAAACTGTTGGAAAATGACCATATTTTCCTGATAATTGTAACTTAAGCTCGGATTTTAATTTCTCAAAAATTTACTGTCCGGTCTCATAAAACTGTCAGGTTTGTATGAGCATGAAGTATTTTTTTGCAAAAAAAAACATCCTGTACGACATTTAACTAAATAATTATCTATGGTGTATTTTATTTCAAGACACTCTAACCTAATCTGGGCCATAGCGTGACTACCCACAATTGGTCACCCTTTGGGCGGGCATCACAAAGAATGAGCTACGAACATAGCAAGTAGCGAATAGAACGAGCTTTGCAAGAAAGAGAGCTTAAAAATTTAACGATATAGGTGAGGTGTGTAAGGAGATTGCGATGATGCGTTTTCTGCTGTTAAATAAATGTAACAATTTCTTTTCGCGTTGTCATTTATATTTGAGTATATCTGTATGGATAAGAGACATTTAAGAGAGCGGTAATGGATATTTTTCCCTAGCATTCTCTCTTTAGCATTCTCTCATCAGTTTTTTTCTCCAATATCTATCAATGGTTCTAGAAAATATCGATAGAATCACGTAACATTGGGAATATATTGGAAATTTTAACGTTCGCCAGTATTTAGGCTGTGATCTGCACCATTTTTGAACTTGATTATTGCTCTAAAAGTATTTCTCGTAGTTCTCTCAGCTTTAAAATCTCACCACATTCTGAGCAGTGTTCATCATCGGAATCGGCATCAGATGGTCAATTCAAGCGGTTTCGAATCTGATCTCGAAAAAATAAAATATTCTTAAATAGGAACTGACACTATTTTGCCATACTGACAAAAATTCAAACTTTCCTAGACACTTTGAAGAGTGCGACTGACAATTAGAGACTTGACAAAGCGATAGGAGAAAAGTGAGAGAGAGAGAGAGAGAACTTTATGAACTAGACTTATAAAGATTATTTTAAGTTGTGGGGTGACCGGTCACCCCTGTCTTCCGAGGGTTCATTTAACGAAACAAGATTCAATTCAATTATTACCTGGATAACCAAGTTCAAACTGATTTTAATTATTAAAAAAAACGTTTTTTTTTGACAATCAAAGCTGCCAAAACGCACGAAGCAAAGAGTGTAATTACGAACTGGTCAATCCCGAGTTTAGTTCTCTCGTTTTCTATCTGAACCGAACACCATCAGAAAACGATGTCATTTCAGATGTTAACGTGTGTAATGGAAGTAGAGAACCCATTGAACGCCTTCCGAATGAATGCACAGTTCTTAGTTCTTCCTAGTTCTAGTCTTTGTTGTAGTTCTCTTCGACATATTCTTCAAGGAGAATGTTACACACTCACATGTTCAACATATTATTCAAGGAGAATATGTGGATGAATAAAGTCGATTTCTGAAGAAATTATTATTTTTCTTAGTTGGATCAGATACCTATCACAGTGTGTGTTATAATTATTTTAAAAAAATCCAGAATCCAGAGCTATCCTTGAATTCGACTATCTTCGAAAATAAATCCAATATAATAAATCCAATAATATAAATCCAATATATAACATTGTAGCTACGACGCTTTGATTCCTATCCTACATTTGGTATGTTACTAGGTCAGTTGGCTTGTGGTCATCATCAACCATGAGGTCACAGTTTGAGACCAGCAACAGATTATAAGATTCCAACTCCTACGTTAACACGCAACAAACTTTAAACGAAACATCCACAAGGTACTTACATGTTTGTATGGATTTGATTGAATCTCAAGCAGGCGGATTCGTGTTCTGCTAGATTAAGATTTGAATTGATTACTGACTTTGGTAACGGTACATCGATATATTCTCTAGGCCTATCACTGCAATGAAATAACAATAAGACCATATAAAATCTTGTATGATCACCATCATGCTGGTACTATCGCCCACAAATTGCATTAGAATATAAGCAAGTTTTTGTTACTATTTACTATAGTTACTATGTTACAACCACACTAAACAACTCGTACGTACTCGTATGCAGACATAAGTCCTTTTGGAGATGACTTCAAAGGTGAAAATGCTGCCGATATCCGTGCTATATCATCATGTGAACGTTTCGATTCCGGACTATTGGTCGATGTTGTTGTTGTCGTTTTACTATTATGACCTGTCCCCATGGCACTTGATACTCTGGCCACCGAGTATGGGGGAAGACGTCCATCTGTTGGCGGTAAGATTTGTCGACTGCAACAGATAAAGAAAAGTGAACAGTTATGTTAACATGTCGGTGCATAAGAAATAAACAAGTCAAGGTGAAAACTTGTTGCATTATGGGTCAATGCAAGCTTTCTTTTATTGTTACTTTTCGGTTCTTTGGTGGAATTGCGAGAGATTATTCCAAGTAATGTTAACATATGTATCATGTGAGTAGAGAAAAATATCGAATAAAATCAATCTGATTTGAATTAATTACAGTTAGTATTCACTTAAAATATAATTTTATCGATAATTTTGTCTTAATTTACATATACTGGATAACACATATGAATTCATCCGCATTTTCAATTTAACCAATGCACATTTGAGTATCTGTTAGTAAGTTAATGTATCTTAAAGCTTATTTAAGCGGATAAAAAGCGGAACTATGATAGAAGTTATTGTTATCGCACTGAGCGTGTTGTTAGGAAATTGCGCAATTCAACTCGAAGTACATAACGTGTGCAAGTTACGATATGAAGAACATGCACGTTAGTTTTTCCTCTTTACTGCTTTTCTCACATTATCCGTACTGACCATTAATTTACAGTTATTTTTAAGTGATGTGCACGACAACGACTCATTGAAACTGACCGTCTGAGATGAATAAAAATAATGGAATGTATCTTTACTATAGTTTGGCGGGCAAAATAGACTTAGGCGCGTTTTTTTACTATATAATAAAACACCTTTTTTTGTGGTTTATTTTAAATTGTTTTATTTTTGCAAAATTTAATGTAAGATTCATAGCAAGATTTTTCTTTCGATCAGTTTCATATGTTATCGTCGTCCAGTTGTTAAGAACTACCATAAGCTAAATGATATTGATAAATTTTTCTAGTAAGTTAACTCTTTCTTCAATAGGGAGTGGGATTGCCCCTAATTATTAAATTACAATAAATAGAATGCATGAAACTGTAAGTTTCAGTTATTCTATTTATTGTAATTTAATCATTAAATTACAATAAATAATTAAAGTTAATATGTGAGTTAACCTAGTATTAGTTATAAAGGCTTTTCTTGAGAAAATTCCTAGTGTTCTTTTCCCCGCATTAGCGTTAAATGTTAAAATGATTATGAAACTAAGACTAAAACCCAAACGTTTAGTAACCAGACCTATTTGCTAATTATCATAACCACAGACAGTAATCAGTCAATTCGATTAACCATAATTAAAGTTTAAAAAAAGGAGAATAAAACATTCTCATTTATTTACCGCTTATATCGAATGCATACAACACATAAGGATGTTGCTAGACCACCAGCAAACACGACAATGGCTAATATTATTGATGCCAACTCGGTGCCACTCATCGCCGATAAGCTTCCTTTGCTTCCGGATCGCGAACGATATTTACCTAACTCGGACAATTCCAAAACATGTGCTGATGGCGAAATGGATAAGGATTTCATGTCAAGGAGTGACATGGCCCTGAAAATATTTAAAATAATTATTTCATATCAACTGCAACTTCACTTATTATCAAATCCTAGATGATATACTCACTTCTGAAGATCATCCATATCAATAACTGAATTAGATTTCGGATCAATGGCATAAACGTATACGTCGGTCCTGTCATAAAATGAAGTTTTCTGTTTTAATTTAATTTCCATAATTGAGTTTTAGTTTTATGAAATATTCTTCAGAAAAAAAAACCGATCTCATTATCAGCTTACGAAAGAAAAACCCTGAACAGAGAGCCTAGGACCATAGAAAATTGTTGAAGTTTTATTACCAACGGGACGAAAAAGAACCAAATCAGTAGGCACGGCTATTTAAATTTCAGTGGTTAATGGTAATACAGCCCTAAGACTAAAGTTGGGTACCGGTTACCAATGGAGCACTACATTCTCATCTCATCAAACACCATCGATAGCTTAGCTACCGAATTCTATGTTCAGTCTCCACGTAGTGACTGTTGGGGCTCGATGGAGCTAATCATTGAAAACGATTAAGTTTCAAATCTTTTGCACAATAGGTGCATCGCTTACTACCGATAGGACAATAAAATGATTGATACAGCAACAGGATAAAATACCTTGAACTTGATTCCAGCAACGGAAAGGAACACCCAAACAAATAACAATTGAAGCTTTTTTATTTTGGAATGTCAGATCATTAAAAAGGGAAGTCTTGAAAATCTCGTCCCTTAAAACGGAAATTGAAAGTTCTAGTAGTCCAATCAACGAAACGGAAGTGTTTTGATCCAAAAGACGAAAAAGGGCAAGCCTTGAAGTTATCATGAATTCAGAATCGGAATCATAGTAAATAGGCAACTGGCATAAAAATTCAACCAGGTCAGCGAACGATTGTAGAATCTGTGGTAGAGCAAGATTTTTTAATATCCTTTACTAACTTTAAGCAAGCACATGACCGTTTAAATCGAAATCCAGTGTTAAATCATGCAGTCTAACTAATAGTTAAACGCTCATGCCTCAACTGAAGACAAGGAAGATAACATCAAAAATCCTTTAACTGCCTTAAAAGACTGTTTCCTAGCCCAAAAACAACAGCAAGAGCATCTTCAGTGATTCAATACCAACGCCGGGCACGAGAAATCTGATGAAAGCACAACTGAAAAACAGTGTCTCCATATAGCGTCAAAAGGACTGCAAGCGGAAATTCAAAACTACAGTTAATCGGCTTGAATTGAATCTCTTGACATAGAACTTAAGAGGACGAACTAACAAGATAAGCGTAGCTCGTTGGCCTAAACCTAACGACACGTGGAACGGACATGGGACGGAGAGCAGACATGAGGAAGAGAAGTGCAGACATGTCGTAAGAGTCCTTGTGCCAAAATTTTCTAGCCACAATCTTGTCAGTCAACACGCGGAACAACTGCGCATCTAAATGGACGCCTACTGAGATGAGTTAGAAAAGTGTGGAACAGATTTTTCTAGATTGTCCGAGCCCAATTTATACACATTTCTCGTGGCTGGAATCGAGTAGCAACACTTGGCGACTGCGGATTTATAAGACCTCCACTCGTTCTGTAAGGGAAGAGGACGCACCATTTGTAACGACTGAGCTGTAAATGGAGAACTCTACAAGAGATCAAAATGTAACAGTCAGGGTCTCATTGACTCTCAATTAGCAGAACGCTTGGGATATCATTGACAATATTCCACATGATTGCATCTACCAATGCACTTCTTCTTTTCCAGACGAAACCATCTTCAACCTAGATCAACCTCGTTCAAATCGAGGAGAGATCGCTCTCTAGCGTCTTTGAAGCAAGATCCCACTGAGGAGCGAACTATGCCCTTAAGTCCTATTATTTGAATTCTGTATAAGCATATCGTAAATGTGAAGAACAAACTAAATGTTTGCTAGGCCAAACAGTATGTTCAAGGAATACTCTCACAATCGTTTAGGTCAAAATAATGATCCCATCAGATGACATCTGCCGAGTTTGTGGTGAGAAAAATGAAAGAACAGTATTTTCCGCATAGGTTTTCCAAGATTGACCAAGAAACACCTTCCTTGACTGGGAGGTGCTATCGCAACTGAATTGGAACGTTTGGCAACCACAGTGTAAGGGGATGCTCTGGTTTCTGTAGGATGACAGAAAAGACCATCTGCCAACAATGAAACCAGATATTTAAAAGCCCTTAAAAAGAGTGGACAGCTGATTCATGCAAAGCCAGATTGACCGAACAATTAAAGACGCTACTGCAGAACATATTATACAGACCTATACATGGGATCCGGAATGAAATGTGACAGGGAATCTAGTCGATTGATGAAGTATTTTGCACCATGTCAGAAGCCGTTGGAGTGGAAGAATATCTCCGTAGTATTCCCTTAACCATCTATACTTCCCGCTATCCAACGGCGCCTGTTGACATTGAAACACGAGATCTGGCCTGAAGTGATGAGTCAAACTGACCCAGGCTGGGTTTTAACGTTAACAGGTGAGGTTTTTAAGGTGTAGCTCAGAAAAATTGCACGTCAGGTGGCCGCACACTCAGAGCGTGAATAGCTTTGACCATCCTACCCCAAAAATTTGGTTCAATATGAAATGTCACAAAAATGAGGGCTGTGTGACAAACTCAGACGAAAAGCTGATAGAACTATAAGATACAAAAAAAAGGATATGTAATGAATATTAAATGAGAAGAATTCATGATAATTCACAAATTATCGTCAAGCTCGCAAAAAGTCCATTTGAAAGAGCTTAAGTTAAGGCTTTCAATGATTTTATGCGCAAACAAAACTGGGAGAATCAAAGCAGATAATGGATAAGAGTAGGAGTCTTGGGCGTCTGATTAAGCAGTTTCTGAGCCTCTTGAATGTAAGTGAACTTTTCAAGCCTATCCACTTGACTGACGCTTTGAATATCAACACCAAAACGCTGGGTGATTTTGAAGTGACATTCTTATACCGAAAGAATGTAACAAAGCGCTGGCCATGGGCATAGAAAGATAAAGAAATTACTACTCCGCCTGACCCAAAATCGGAGATTTTGATCACATCCTCCAACTTTGGATAAATTATACCTTTTCCTGGATCAAAAAGTTGAAAAAACTGGAGGCCTCTTGAATGTACAAGGACTGAGATGGGCAGTTGACACTTGACTACGACGACGATGGTGATGAAATGTACTCTTAACGTCTGCTTGCACGAAAAGGGTTTTATTGAACAAGGGATGATGGAAAGATCCGTGTTGATCCGCAAAGGGAAGAGAAATTCTGAGTGTCTTTTAGCATATCGCCGATTCTACATGTTGGATACGGCAGAGATAGTGCCCGAGACACTCGAAGAGACTCACTGGGGTTAGTCTTGCTACTAGATACCTTTATGCTCGGCAGTTTAGTTTTTGAGTAGAATGTTTCTCTACAAATGCAGTTGCGGAGGTGTTAAATTTGGTGAAACACACGGAGGAACGTAGTCCTTTCAACCGACGAGTATTCTCTTAGTGATGCTGGTTATCTGTAATGCATTCAACTCCACCTAGTGGATTGATATTCCGCAAACTTTGAAAACTAGCTCCAAATAACTAAATATCGAATGCTTACAATTAATCTGAAGGATTCAGTCTGACCTACAACTGGTCAACGAAAGATGCTTGTCCCCTTCATTTGATGACTAAGCTTGTACTTTTTTCTTTGAATATCATATTTAACATGATTTTTACATTATTACGAGTACTTGTACAATGTACTTACGCTGGCTCAGATCCTCCAATATGTGGCTCCAACAGTCTTATCCTTACATCCATTCCCGTAGCTTCGCTAAGTGAATTCATCAAAATATCAGCTTCCCGTTCCACGTCGATTGGTTTGCCGGAAACAACCAGACGAACTTGTCGATGCTCATCCAAAACATAAACAAATACATTTGCAATGCTACTCTTCCCATCGTCATCCCCTCTCCTATCCGTTGCTTTCACATCAAATCCATAAACCCTTTGATCAGCTCTAACCGGTCCCAAAACCCGAATTTTACCTGTAAATTCATCAATACCAAATAACCTGGACGGTTCGTTGAGAAGTTTATAACGTATTTCAGCGTTGACACCAGAATCTCGATCGAATGCCTCAACTTGTGTAACAGGATATCCAAAGTTCGCCGTGTTCGGAATGATCGTTACAATTGGTCGTCCGTTTCCTTTGAATTTCGGTGCATTATCGTTCACGTCGGAAATGCGCACTACAACACGAACTTCATTATCTTGCAGGCCACCAAGCCGATCACCAGCTATAGGATACTTAACAGTGGGATAGGTTCGACTTCCACGCCCATACCGTTCGGCGCGAATTTTCAAACGGTAAACATCGTGCTCTTCACGATCTAGCGCCTTGATTGCAATCAGCGTGCCATTTCTTTGATCGACCGTGAATGGGTTTGACTCATTCTTGCCGTATTCCGAGATAACACTCCATTTAAAGAACTCCTTCTGGAATGGTGCACTCACATTCAACTTGATTAATGCCAAAGGATAATTGTTGTTCTCTTCAACTTCCAGTTCGTAGTATTTGTGTGTAAAGAGCGTACTTTCATCGTCATCAGGTACGTCTTCTCCTTGGAGATTGACAACAAATAATGCAGTCGAAGATTTTGAAGGACTTCCAAGATCGGATGCGATGATCGTCAGATTCACGTGCTCGTAGCCGTTGTATCTGCCGAATCTCGAGATTGTCGTTATCACTCCGTCACGTGAATCAATTTCAAAGAGATGAGGCATTTTGTGATGGAGCAATGAGAACATAATCAGTCCATTGCCATTTCCAGCGTAATCTTTGTCCACGGCAGTGATCTGCTTGACGTAAGTCGAAGGAGCTGTATCCCGACTTAAGTAAGCCTTGTAGACCGGAATCGACTTGGCTAGTTGCATTTTTCGTCGATCAAGCTCGGTAATCAATCGTCTTCCCGTGTGCTTGTCGTTCAGCGAATCTGGATACACCAGTTCATCGTATCCTATAAACTCGGGGGCGTTGTCATTCACATCAAGGACATTTATCTCAACTTCCACGGAACTTGAGAGTTGTGGTTCGCCTACTGAATTATCCGTTGCAATAATGTGGAACAGATATTCAGATTTCATTTCTCGATCGAGATTACCATTTACTCTCAATGCTCCATTTCTTGACCATATGTGGAACGGAATCGATTCGGAGCTAACAATCCTGTAAGTAATGTTAGCATTCTGCCCATAATCATCATCCGTTGCTTCTATCTTATCGATTGTTTGGTCATAGTACATCCCTTCTTCGAGATCAAACGAGTACCAGGACTTCTTGAACACTGGCGCGTGATCATTAACATCCACTACTTTGAACCTTATTGTGGTACTGTCCGAAAGATCCCCTATATCATGGGCGGTGAGGTTGAGAATGATTTCTGTTTCGGCCTGCAGAGGGTGTGCTATTCTTATTTCACCGGACAGGCGATCAATAGTAAAGAACTGAACATCCTTGACCTTAAATCTGAATTTATTGTTGGGAAGAATTTGCTGCGACGTTATTTGATAGAATATTTGCGCATTCTTCTCGCCGTCATCATCGATCGCTGTGACTGCAACTACCGGAGTTCCAACTGAGACATTTTCCAGGATCGAGAAAAGTGGAGTTGTTTTCAACTTCCTACTCTGACGTGATCGTGTCCGGTATCGTTCTCGTCTGCTTCGTTGAGCTCTGCTGTCATTGCTCATGCGTGGGGTCCCTGCAATGGAGTACTCTCCCAGAAGTGGGACACTAGGCTTAGCGGTTGGCGGTCGTGTGGTTGTTCTTTCAACCACAACGATATCTAGCTCGTCTGTGAATTCTAAGACTTCTATTCCAGAGTGCTTGTATATGGTTATTTTCTCGAATGTAGGTGCATTGTCGTTCACATCTGCAATCAAAATATTCAGCGTGGCCATTGAGCGCAATCTTCCTGAATCTACCGCAGTAATAGTGAGCTTGTAAAAGCTGTCTCGCTCACGATCCAGATTACTTGAACCAATATATCGAACGATATGATGCGGTCCTCGGGGGAGAGTTTGGTTTGGATTTAACAGAACTAGTTCCATTGCCATGAAGCTCTTTTCTAAGTCGAATCTCTCTTGGGACTCTGGATAAGGCAAAGAGTTCAATGACCCATTTGATGGCAAGGATGCATTGACGAATTCAAGTTTAAACATTTGACTTCCATCTCCCGCCAATGAAAGTGAGTATTCCGCATTCCTTCCAGCATCAATATCTGTCACACGGATGACTCTGTTCAACACAACTTCTGTCCCCACTAGACTGTTCTCCGAAATGATCCCCGAATAAACAACGTGGTCGAATGTAGGAGCATTATCATTCAGATCATCGACGTGTATGTTGACTTGATATATGCCAGCTCCACTAGAAAATCCTTTAGAGTATTCTGCAATCACAGTCAACTGGTATAAGTCACGTATTTCTCTGTCCAAGCCGCTGAGAGTCATCAGCGTTCCATCCTCGGTTATGGTTATTTTATTTTCCACATCCGCTTGATTCGCTATCAAAAACCTCAAGCTCATTTGTTTATCATGGCGAGCCGTTTCTGACAAGTCTATTTGAGGTTGGCTGCCATTATTCCTGGTATGACTTCGGTAAACATTGAAAGCAGGAGAACGAGCACTACCATCGCCAGAAGATGGAGTGGTGAATGAGTCTGACTCGTAACTTCCAGAGCTCCGACGAGTGGCCAGCCGTGGTTTCCAAGTGGTAACACGTTTCGTTGTGAACGATTGGAAGCCTCTGCCTTGACCCACTCCAGCAGTTTCGGCAGTATCGAGTGCTTCTGTGGGAGGGTATTCTTCTTCCACGATATCCTCTAGAATGTCTCGTTTGAGCCGTTTTATAGTGCTCCTGATGGGTATAGCGGAAGTGCGTGGGAGTTTTTGTCGCTCCTGTCGGAAGTAGTCAGTTTTGATTGTTTGCCCTACTATATCCGAGAAATTCAACGGGCCATCCGATGATTTCGAAGAGTTTTTGTAGACAAGCCTTCCGATAACCGCGCCCGGTAGATTTTCACTTATATGGAATTCGATTGGATTTAGATTCGTACCCCTGAGATGTGAAGTTACTTTGAAGCAAAAGTTTGCAGAATATACTATCAATATTCTTACCTCATCAAAATACCCCGTTCGTCATTAGGACTTACAACGTGGATTGTAACATTAGTCACTAAAATGTTTTCGGTATCCGATATAACTCCTTCATCGATTTCAATGACTTCTCCGTTTCTGGTGATTTGCTTTTCTGATCTGGAAGTTCGTCGAATCAATCGACTCTTTGGTTGACTTGTGTTAATTTTTTGATCCTTTTAACGAAACAAATGCATAGTAAGCGTTAAATAGCTGAAGCAATCCAGCGTGTTAAAAGTATACTTACAAAATTGGCTACAGCTTCAAAGTAGTAAATCGTCCTATCGAAATCATCGAGATCTCGTATCACAGTCACTATCCCCGATCGTTCTTCGATCGCAAAGGGAACTCCTTCCGGATAAGAATGCAGCAGGTCGTACATGATATCTCCATTATTACCGTCATAGTCTAGAGTTGTTCTCACTTGCCCGACAGATGTTCCAACGGCTACATCAGCTCCAACCCAAAATTCGTAAGGAGCTCCGACGAAATCAATTGATTCCGTGTCCAAGGCAGAATGGACTTCGATTGTTACAACGGCAAGCGAGAATCTTCGTTCTGACGGGTTGGTAGGCTGAGAAAGTATCTTTAGAACAGGACAAAGGTAAACGAATAAAAAAGATACAGACCTGATCCGATGCCTCGACAAACAGCGCGATTCTTCCTTTCCTCAAGGACCCTGATACAAACAACGTTCCTGTTTGTGAGTCTAATCGAAATGGAATGTAACCACTTCCTTTGGGTCGTTGCAATTCGTATAGAATCAATCCGTTTTTTCCTTGATCAGGATCCGTTGCAGAGACTTTTCCAATCACGCTCCCCACAATGGCATCAACATTGACCTTAAACTCATACAGATTTCCATTCTCAAATTGTGGCGTGTTATCATTTGAATCTAGCAGAGTGATCTCCACGTGAACCGTTCCTGATTCTCCGTCACGTTTGTCGTAAGGAGACACGCGTTCCACCGCTTTGATAGTCATCAAAATCGAAGATCGAGCCTCACGATCAAGGAGTGAATGATCACGAACTGTAATCCATCCTGTTCGAGGATCAATCACAAATGCTCCACTTGGTGTTTCGGCAGAGATATTGTAGAAAAATTCAGCATTCTCTCCTTGGTCACGATCAATGGCGTTCACTTGTAGAACACTAAAACCGCTGGGCAGGTTTTCCACGATCGAAATGTTGTAAAGATCGACTTCGAACTCTGGGGCATTGTCGTTTAAATCAAGGATTTCGATTTCCACTCTGTAGGAGGTTATTGAAAAATGGGTTTTAGTTAAGTGTTTGAGCAAATAGTTTTTAGTGTGTGGTTGGTATCGACAGCACAACTTACCGTGCAAGTGCCCTCTTCAGAGGAGCATCACGTTGTCTAGCCTCTACCTGTAACACCAGTGTGTTTCCTGGCAAGCTTTCTTCCTCGAGGTCAATTTCTTTAATTAAAAATATTTGACCATTGTCTGTGTTTATTTTGAAAAGTTTCCGTTCGTTTCCCGATATGATGTCGTACATAAGAGACGCATTCAATGAGTCCTGATCGAAGGCTTGAATAGGCGGAACAAATTGGAGTGGAATTTCCAGTGGTCTTCCCTGTTGAAAAATAAGGAGAGTTGAATAGACAAGGGTATACAGAAAATATAGTTTTCGAAACCTGGTGTCAGATTTAAAAAAAAAAAAGTTGCGAAACGTTAAAAATAAAATGAAAGTCCTGAACGGAATATAATATCGTAAGTGTAGCCCACAATAAATTCTTCATAACCCCACGAACATCAAAGCTTGTCTAATTTATTTGGGTATAACTGATAGCGATTCGGTAGCTAGAATGCAACTAATTTGTCCTTAATTGTTTTAGTTTGTACCTTTATCAAATTATTCAAAGATGAGAAACGACTTTAAAACAAAATTGGTTTTGGAAAACCATCAGACTGAACTGGTACCTGTTCACATGTTTATGTTTCAAGCTGATATTCACTTCTTTTCAAATGATTCAGAAGTCAATGCCGAAAGTTATTTGGTACCTTTAGTCTTTGGACTAAAACCTATTAGACGCTTAAAGTTTTCTATGAAGGGTGGAAAATTCAAGTGGTTTCGAACATACATTTATGTTGATACTCGTCAACTATCATCTGATGTCATTTATAATATATTCATACTATTTATCTCTTCGACACCTAAATTGGTTCGAATTTTCCACAACGTCTTTCATTGCTATGTTCATGAATTGCTTACTATTTTAACAAATGGCGAAATCTTTCTAGTTTTCCGTGTTAATGTTTTTAGTTTATTATTAACATGTTTTTTTCTATCATCCCAATGATTTCAGTGAACTAGCGCGAACTGTCAAGTAGTTTGGTGACAAAATTCGAAGAGTTGGGAAGGACGTTCGATGGTGAATGGCAATCTGTTATTGAAAAGCATTTTATGTCAATGCCAGTTTGATTGTAAGGCTCAATTAGGATGAGTCTACTTCCATTTGTTGAAAACAGTATGAAAAAGATATTTAGTTAAAGTAAGATGCATGTCAACTAATGTCAACTAAACTAATTTGTCAACGTGGCTAATCTATGTGAATGTTGTCTCATTTTTCCCGCTGCGAACAGCTGATCCGTGAATGACAGTGACTTCTAACTGGGATAGACTTGACATTTGAAGTCAAATGCTCAATAGAAAATCCAGTGTGTGACAAGTTTTTAAAGTACAAGTTTAGAGACAGGCTTACTTTCGTTTGTACTCATGAGTGAAATGTCAAGAAGACATCAAAATTTTCTGTTGTCAATAGCAGTATGAATTGCAAAAACAGTGAAAGCTTGGTTTTAAAGAATGAAGGGGTTCGCAAAGTAATTTTTTTTTGTTGTTAGGGCCAACAATAGGAGAAAATTATACTTTATAATTAATCAATTTATTACATTCACAATTACGTAGTCATATCGGCCACTAACCGCGCCAAAGGCTTAAAGTGTTAGGCCTATCAATCAGTGTTGTTCAAAGTAATCCACAGCGTGCTTTAAGAGAAGTTGCTGGTAACGGAGATTTTTAATCGAACTTTTAAGTATGTGGATTGTAATTGAACCGTGAAGATGTTCCGACGTGTCAGACAACTAGGGTGGCAGTCAACTGTAGAAGTGCTTCGATCATCGATCGAGAAACACTGTAAGCAATATTGCGGTAGAGAGTTGATTGTTGTAGGACAACAGTTCACTTTAGACAGAACTTGGGCTGCAAGGCGTATTATAGCCTAATTTCAAGACCAAAATCACACGTGGTGATGATCAGAATCAGGCTTGACTGAGTTAGTTCCTCAGAGGGTACCTTTCACGGCAAGGTGAAATAATTCTTTGACACCAGGAAAACAAATTCAAATATAACTGTCATCGGTAGAACTTCGGTAGGATACCAATCGTCTCTTGCACCAAAGGTGTTCGTTCGCTAGAGGTGTCTACCTTATACTTCGGAACGGGCACTCCGGATGAAGTACAAGGTAGCGATAGGGTTTTTGATAAGGAGCACGTATTGGATTTCAACTCATGTCCAAGGCAAAAAAAGTGATGGCCTGATGGAGACCACACTTGCTGCCAACTAAATAAGTTAGAAAGTGTTTGGAAATTTTGCAGGAACTGCTTCCGCGTTATGAAACTGTAGGTTAAATCTTCCTTGAACACACAGTCGAACAAATAGAATGTCAAAGTAACGTTTATCTTAGTTTCACTGCAGTGCTCTAAGTATTCTTTACTAAGACTGCCTTTGCCCGAGAATTTGTCATCAGTATCCAGGAATGTTGTAGATTCTTTGTGGATTTTGTACTATACGGTGCAGGAGTACATCACTACATCGATCATCGAACTCTCAAAACTGCGACTGAAAACGGCGTAACCACACGGGCTTCTCATGGTCCTCAAATAGTCCTCTATCTGAACTTCTTTGATAATCAACTTTGTCCTCAAGATTTAGAATTAGCTTCCGTAGGGTGTGCTTTAAATAGGAATAGCATGTACACAAATACTTGATTGGTCAGGATTCTCGATAAGAGCAGGACATTGAACGCATTCCAAACACTTCTATGTCACTGGCAAGAGTATGTGATCCGATGGTGATCATCTTCAACGGCACACTAAATTGTTCTTCAAGAAATTCTTAGTGTTAACTCTACATGACTTTTGAGACAACATTCGTGAAAACCTTTCTTCAAAATTAGTTCGTAGAGAGTTTAGGCATTTCATTTATCGTTAAAATAATGCTTTGCTGCCTGATCGGCAAATAATTTGGTTTCTTTTGATGGGAGATAATATTGATTTAATTTTTTGATTTTTATGGTGTGTACCTCTTAAAACCCATGTTTAATCCCTTATAATTTTACGTAATAATTAATAGGAACCTGAAAAGAAAAAATTGGGCTCGAACATTGTCGGGCAAACACGTTTTACACATTTTACACATTCGAATTTGTCTAACCCAATAATATTTACTTACCGTCATAGGATAAAACTCATTGATCTTTGTCCTGTAAACACCTTCGGTGAATTTCGGTGGTAAATCGTCATGATCCTTCACAATTATAGTCAACGTAGTGTTTGTCGTCCTGATTGGTGAGCCTCTATCAGATGCAAGTAATGGGATAGTAAACTGACGCAATCCATGATCATAGTCCAAAGATCTCTTCAAGAGAACATAAGGCCGATGAGGACTTTCCAGGATGAAATATGGATTTCCCGGAAGTTGTTCAGATTGACCGAAAGTTACATGAACATCCGAGTTGGGTGTATTTGGCTTATCACGATCCGTGACTTGAATGCCTTGAAATATTGTTGTTCCCGGTGGTGTTGATTCATCAACTTCGACAATGTAAGGATCTCCAATGAATTTTGGTGCATGATCGTTCAGATCTTCAATGTAAACCGTCACGGACATGTATGCCATCTATTAAAAATTAAGAACAAATTCAATCATTCAAGTATCAAGCGTCGATTCTGTGAATAACTAACCTCATCGTGACTTGAGCACAATATCCGAAATTTTAATAAATTCTGTGGAACATCCTGATCGACTAAATCCTCTAACGATTTATTCAATATAATTTGTACTGTCGTTGAATTCATTTCTCTGATCATAAAATATTTATGGTCATGTGATCGTTCGACACCACGAATTATCATCGATGTCCTTGGATAGGCGCTCAATGTGAGGATCGGATTGCCTGGTTGAAGATCTTCACGTACGCGGATAAATCGAACACCTTCGGCTTCGGTTTTGGCTCCATTTTGCGAGTGGAACATACATGCTGTAGAAATGAAACGCAGAAAATAAGAATTAATTATTTAAATTGATTGAAGAATTGTTACATAGCATTAAGTATGGGCTTAAAATTAAGTCTTTCTTTGCGAAATTTTCAATTGTTTGAGAAAGGCCGATCCCTTTCGAATTCGTATCGCCGCGTGGTTTCTATTCTAGATGCAACTTTCCCGTGTGTGATGAATCGTTCACCATGTTTACGTATGAGAAAGTGATTCGATTTGCTATTGCTGGCATTTTTGTTGAAAATTTGAATTACAATCAAGTCAATGAACGCTGTTAGACACTTTGCTAGCCACCTACGGATGGTACAACTCTTAACGAAAGAAAGCATGTGTGAAAAGTGCATGACATCCTCTCATCTGTTGGAGATCCGCCCGTTTCTGGCCACATGTGACGACATTCGAATTTCAGTTCCGAAAATCAATTGATAAAATCGTCTATGCAAATAACACAAAGTCACCATGTTTTCCCTTGATTTATCATGGCGCCGAGCATAAATTACACTTTAGAAAGTTTCATCTATTGCATTTTTGCATATATGTACATATAGGAAATTAAATTAATCTGGCTCGCGAAACGGTTTTTGCGCGGATATCGAATTTGAGGGTGGCAAAAAAGCATGACGCTCACAAAACATGAGCATCATCGCAATCAGTGGTTAATCAATTGGTTACGAATTAATCAAAGATTGGTAGTTATAATATTTGCAATCAATACTAGCATTTATGCAGTTTTTCATGGAGGCTCATGCGAATTAGTTGCAATTTTTCGGCACAGAAACATCCGTTTTTGCATGTTACGTGTTGAGCAATTGGTTTTTCGTGAAAAATAGACACCGCAGGCATGATGCTACGTTTTGTACTTCTTGGGAAGTTTAAGATATAAGATAAAAACAAATCGTATTAAACTTGCTCGTTAATATGCAATTCGAGTATAATGATTTGTTGTTAAACATTGGATCCATCTGCAAGCATGTTCGGCATCTTCGGCCTACGCTCTTTCCTGTATCATAAAATGTGAAAACATTAAAAATTTTTTGTTAAACTTGTGTTTGAGGAAAGTTACAAACGAAATTTTCATCGCGTCGACATGCTATGAGGTAATGTTTAGGAACAAAATAATAAATAGAAAAGAAATTAATAGATTGGAGGTCAAACATATTCAACGCTTTTGTACATTGCGTTGAATGTTGTCTGGAAATCAGAAAGAAACCAATCGAAACAAATGAGTTGGACGTTGAAACATACTAAAGAAGAAAGGAAAATTTCTCCGAATGGAATTGTGCAAATAACAGCAAAAAAACTAATGCTAAGTTGAGCATGGAAAATTTGAAAATATCTCTGTCATATGCTTGAGACTCGAACAGCTTTTGTTTGGCGAGAAAAAGTAAGAATCCAAAAATTGAACTCAATCATGCTAATAAATTAAATACTTGGGTACCAATTAAATTTTGTTAATAATGGGAATTTTAAAATTTAAAATCTGTGAAATTAGAAGAAGAATTTACTTGTATTTTTATGTCTTTGTATTATTGATATGGAAGTAATTTCTGTGATATCGCGTCCATAGAGCAAGACCATCCCCTAACCAATTGAATTAATTAGTGCGTTATATGTGGTCCAATATCAACAATAAACCAAGTGTAGCAAATTTGGTGACAGGAAACAGATCTTTCTTGTATGCTTTACCAAATTCCTACATAAGCCTAGCCGAAGGACTTTGCTTATCTACCAGCAATTCTTTGTCAAGTATTTCTTGGTGTTCTTTTTCTAACTCTCGTTCCACCAGTAAAACATTCATTAAATCCACTTCTACTGTGTTTCAACTTCCTGAACTTGCTCCTTTTAGCTCGTCAGATATTTCATCTATTCATCTATTCATCAATCACCATTATTATCTATTACTTCTCTCTAAATTTCTGGAAATTGCCGTATCCCCGTCCTGTAGAAATTTTCCTCCTTACCTTCGGAAAAGTTTGCTATTCCAGTACGAAGATCCTTTTCATTGTTTGTTTGCTTCCTCACAGATAGCTGTCCAGTCACTGAACAAGAAAAAATCCGTTGAAGAAAGATCGGGAGATCATGACGGGGATGGTGAAAGTTCCCAGCAAGTCTCAGCTAATTTCTGCTGGGTGATGAAAGATGATTGCCCAACGATTCACTAACGCGGGACGCTTATCACGCATTGCTTGTTGAAGTCGCTTCATTCGCTGACAGTATGAGTCTATATCTAAAGTTTGATTTTGTTCCAGAAGCTACCAATAAACGACTCCTCGATAATTCCCATCAAACAGACAATAAGACCTTACGTGGATACAAGCCTGGTTTTGGAATGGGTGCTGTTGATTCTCCTCTTTTTCAAACTGTTCGGGACTGGTTTTTCATCTCCAGTAGACATCCTTTCGAGGAATCCTTCATTCGTTTGACGAGCAGAGATACACAGCACGCTACTCTTGTGTATTTCTTGTTTCTTTGCAAAAATTCGGGGCTACCCAAGCTTCCAACTTTACCACATAGCCTAGCGCATGTTTTCTTGTCTCTTGATAAGGTGAATCTCAAACATCTCTGATAATTCTGCAATGATCATCTTATTACCTTGTGTATGAGTTCCAATTTGCCACTTTTATGCTACCACTTTTTACTGTTATATGGGATCCCAGAATATTCTTTGGTGTCTGTTTTATTCTTAACCATAGAGGTGTGGGTTTTTGGGCTCTTAGATAAAGTTAATATCTAAAATATAATATTTGATATATGATACTACTGAATAGGTGCAAGTTCCTGAAGTAGCTAAAGCCAGTAGCTTTGCTCACATATCAGAGACCATGTTAACTTTTTTCCCCACCTGTTGCTATACAGATCCTTAGAACATTCACTGTTATAGTAGATAGATCCTTAAAATCACGGAAGTAACTTGATTTTCGACTTACTTAATGCTTATTAAAACAATAATTCTGTGGCGACCCACGATGGTTTGTTATTTTGTTACGTAGCAATTCATGGATGTTGATGTCATTTCTTGCACGTCTATTCCACTTTTTCCTATTCCTTTGACCTGTCACTTTGTTTTTCACCTTTTTCTCCCACAGCACTTATCCGAAATATTCATCTCAAGTATTTAGTACATTTACAGTTTTAGTACATTTACAGTACACTATACAGTTGATATGTATTGAATTATAGAAAAAACAGTCCATGCAACATCCATGAAATGATTCCCATAGATGAGCGTATTCATATTCACAGAATTGCTTAATGTTTGTTATAAAACAATTCGTAGGATGCTGGGATCTATTCTATCGGGGATGTTGATTTTTTTGATTCTCCTTGATCTTTAATCGGTTGTGAGTAAGTTGGCCTCAACCGATAGAGAAAAGAATAACATTTGCGAGCAGAGAGGAATTGTTGTCGGCTACGGTAACACTTTTTAATCTTACGTATGGTTTGACAGCTGTCATGCGTTTTATGCTTAATTTGCTTGGCCATTTCATTATGACTAACTTGACGCCGGAGCTACTTTAGCAAATTGTGCAGATTTGTTTTGGAAATAACGGTTCTGCTCGAGAAACTCATTGCGCACTCCGTCAATTTTATGGCTGACATAGTCGTCCATCAGAATATCTTATTCGATTAACCATGGATCATTTTTGCCTAACGTTTACTCTCACTAATAATACGCATTCATCCAGACGTCATACACTACGACACGAAGAGACCATAGCAGCTATAGAGCGTAGTATCGATGAAGACCCAAGTGAAGGCCGAAATACAATACTGCGTGACAGCGATACGTGAATGCGATGCGATTCTCCCTCGTCGTCTGGCAACGCATTCAATTTACAATGCACGCAATGCGGGGAACATTAATGTTCATATGACAAATGTCAAATTGGTGACATTTTCAATGAAATTTGCTGGAAATTGTTTTTGATTTTTTAAAAGTTTTGAATTTGGAATGTTCCTTCGTTTAGCAAATAAAAAGCCTTAACTAGGGCGCACAAAATTATCATTCAAAATTCATTCATAATAACCAATGTACTTAAAAAGTAATTAAGGCGTTTGAATTTCAAATTTCATTTAAGCGCCATATTGCATTTGACAAACGTCACGGACATCGTTGCGAGGAATTTTCGTTTTTCCGAATATTTCACGCCTCGCATCGACGCATCGCATTCATTGTACGATGTCGCATACAAATGCATGTTACGAAAAGTGCTTGACATTTGCTGCGAGGCTCTCGTCGCACTCTCGTATCGCAGTCTCGCACAATTGTATTTCGGCCTTGAGTCGATTCGACATCGTGCTCAATAATTAAACATGAACCCATCTACATTACGGAAGATTTTAAGAAAGGATCTTGGTTTCTCAGACTACGAAATATGACTCATGCTTGAGTTGAAGCCGAACGTGCAGGGATTGAGGAAAATTTCTCGCTGATCGACTACCAGTTGGTCGTTAAACTAACCAGTCACTATTGGAGTGATGAGTAACCAAAAGCGGTTACATCAAGAGAGAGTCACTGTTTGTGATGCTTTGTGGACCGGCGGAATCATTGGTCCATTTGACTTGAACAATCCTTCTGGCAATAACATTACAGTCAATGGTGACTGCTATAGTGAAATGACTTTCTCATCCCGGAATTGACTTGCCATAATGCAGAGGATCTCTGAATTCAACACTTTTCGCTTCGTGTGATGTGTGTTTTGTGACGATCTTTGGGTTGATTCTGCTCCGAGCGTCGGGAGGAAATCACATGTTTTGATGATTGTGTTGTGACTCGTCAAATTACTTCAAGGATAGTGACGTAAGAGCTCATATCTGTTAGTTTTATAAGCAAAGCCTCATTTCGGCACGATCTTTCTCTCCATAAAGCTTACAGGAGAATTTTGAAAATGTTGTCTGTTAAAACATAGTTTTAGATTTTCGTAAGCTTAGGAGTAAGGTGGGTGATGAAATGATTTCATGAAGAGTTAATTGAAGCAAACTTCTAGATTAATATTTCATTGAAGCATGGAATAAAGAATCCGAAAGTCTTCAATTCAAAAGAGAACCATATTCTAAGTTCTGGGACTTGGGTGATACTTAAGGAATTAAAAACTTTTAAAATACCATTATTTAATGTCCTTTTTTGAATAGATTTAACAAGCTTTAAATTTTCTTGAGTCATTTGTATGTTTTTTTTGCATTTACAATAATGCAACACTTATTTCCACTGTTATTAACAAGTAAATAAACTAAACGATTTTATTGCATGAAACAGCTTGACTGACATTGTTAATCAACTTTTTTTATTGAGTTTGCATACAAACGTAAATGAAATAATTCATGCAGGCAGCCAAAAAGATATGGATCAATTTAATTTATCATTGGTGCCACAAAAGACCTTCAAAAGTGCATTTATTTCTCTAAGGTTGAGGCGTGAACGGAATTGCCTGCAACATTCGTTTAAAACATACAAAAATGATCCAGTGAACACGATATCCTTGGCATGCTGAACTCATATACCTTACTTTTTCCTTTAATATGACTTTGTATTGCATTTCCTCATCGAATTTCGACCTTATTCCATTTTTTCCCCTATCCCCATCTGTGCGAAATCTTTCCGGACGTATTTATATTAAAAACAATTAATCTAAGATATTTTTCATTGACAGTTAATTCATCGATTGTTAAAAGTGCACTACCAGCTCCATTTTACATTTAATAAAAAATTTTCAACTACAGTCATCAAAACATTTACAATGAAAAGAAAATTGCCTTGATGTCGGTATTCCATTTGAATGATTATGTCTTACCTTAATTTATTTCTTCTTTGTTTTATTTTTTTTTTAATTTTAAAGAAATGCTTACATACTTCATACGGTTGAAGTAAAAAATTTATTAAATTGATTGTTGAGATTTTATGCTTAATAGTCGCTTAATATCTCCGTAAGTGGTTTTAATAGTAATTGATGCCAAATTTACGCATTTAATGCTAGTAAATTAGTTATAAATATGCGATGATTAATGTTGAAATGGAAATTCAGACTATGCTACAACCTACTTTGAAACTATTACAAAACACATATTAAATGAACTAAAGACGCATCAGCAACAATCAATGTAATATTCAATTGTTTTGTATTAAAATCGTCTTTTTTTCATCATACACGAGCAACAAGTAGCCGAATAAGGTGATTTTAAATTAGATATTGAAACCGAGAGTATTGAAACTTGCATTGAAGGTCAAAGCAACGAATATGGCGTTTTTGTATCCATTATTGCAGTTTTTAGGAATGTTCAACGCTAGTGGCGATAATTTAATTTTTTTGCTTTTTAAATGCAATCAATAAGGATTATTCGCATCATTCGCATCATAGATTTCCTTAATTTTCATTTGTGTTCAGAACTTAGAACAAGAAGAAAGGAACACTTTATTTGGATTAGAAAAGCTTCCTTTTAATGTTCCGAATGTTCTGTTTACGATGTATTCTAGGAAGATATTATCTTATTCTTTCAACGCTTGCTTAATAAATGCCCTCCTAGTTAGATTACCAGGTACTATCTATGATATACCTTCTCCTACCTATCTAACTATTAATTAGCTGGCACGACAAAAAAAAAGGAACAACAATTACTAATTCTACTACTATTACTACTACTACCTCTACTACTACTACTACTACTACTACTTCTAGTACTGTATTAAAGCTACTACCCTTCCTACTTCTACTATGACTACGAATATGACTTGCTCTGCCATTACTATTTTTTAGAAAGGATTTTCGGCAGCTAAAAATGGTGAAAAAAATGTCGAAATTTGTGTATGAGTTGCAGTTTAAGGAATCCTTCCTATGTTTCCAGTCCAACAAAATCGGTTTAACTTTCCATAATTACATATATTTGTCGTACAACTTTGCTTTCGTCATTTACCAAAATCTAAGGCAATCTCCTCGAAAAAAATGGTTAAATATTTATATTTCAAAATACTGTCTTTTGCTCGTTATTAATTTTAACCATTTTTCAGGTAGTAAACTTGTACTGTGCGAACAAATTTCGTCATAATTTGATCAAATCAACGAGATGATCTAATTTTTCACTTCTTCATAAGAGCGACGATTCTGGCCAGACAGGACGTGTGCCATTGATCTAAATATATGGTAGTCAATAAGTTACACCTGAGGATATGACGGCGAAAGTCGTACTTTCTATTTCCATGTTTCAAGATACATTTAGAAACATTTAAGGCCAAGGATTGCCGTGTTGCGGAATTCCTTTTTTATATCTCTTGTTTTATTGCGGATTTGTTTAGATGCATAATTTGTCTTCGATAAAGCATTCCTGTGATTGTTTCGGACAGATTTACCAGCTCATGACACACTGCCACAAGCTGATCACACCAAACACAGAGCAAAACCTTAGACCCGTGAATATTCATTCGAGGCTTGACCTAGCAATTCCCATGGTTTTGTACATTTAAGGTTATCGTGATGTACCAATTTTTCGTTCCCAGTTACAGAATGATGCAGGAATTCTTTCCAGTTTTGCCTTTCAAGCAGCTGTTCACAATCAAACAAACTTCTTTCATCATCGCTTCGTGCGCTTCGTGTTCATCATTAAGTCATGTGATACCAATTATCCTTGCTTCTGAATTAATTCCATGCTTTTAGGTTTTGAAATATCTTACTGACCCAATAATATTGCTTATTCTTCTTGAATTTGACAAGAATCTTCACAAAACTACGTCTAGGATGCAACATCTCCAAAAACTTTCTCCAGTCCAGCCTTCGATACTGTCACTGTCAAAATCATTGTTCTCAAAGCGTTAGAATCTCTCGTGACACGTTTCGCTGACAGTGGCTTCACTATAATTTTTTTATTATATTTTTCTGCATTAAATTAGCCTCAGCCGCAGTTTTTTCAATAAAAAAGTGGAAATTATCACAAATGACGAGAATGTAGTTTATAGTCCCACATTTTCTATTCATAATAACTTCAAGATCCGGGTATAAATCAACTAATATTAATGTGGGTTTATGTTTACAAATGTCAAAAAGATATGATTCACATCTATACCTAATTTACACGACTAATGCCACCTATAAGAAAACGGCGGAAGCAAAGTTGTGCACCTACTACCAGAAAAAATCCTAAATAACCTTTTGTTAATTTGTTGGTAATTTTTAAGAAGAAGTTGAGTCAAATAATTTAAAGGAACGATACGATGTGTAACGAAGGTCTCATAAAATGCAATCATGTATCTATCACACCGTTATAAACACACCCACATGTGTTTATCTTTAGTTACAATCATTTATTTATAACTAGTCTTTGTAAAATGTATCACTCAGTTTGAGATCTATGTTTATGTAGAAGTTGACATCACATTTCTAAAAGAAAAGCATCATAACGTTAGATCTTCTTAAATAAACGCAAATATTCTGATCAAAACTTCTACAAACACCTCCTATTGTCTCGGTTCATTGATCGCGTCCTCCAAATTTGAAATCCATGCAGCAATAAACTGTCTTCATCGACCGAATCAGACAAGTATGATCACGGTTTCCCCACTAGTTTCTGCCCTTCTTATCTCCCAATGAATACTGTTATGGGTATCTGTTGTTGGCCAGCCCATTGCAGCTCCCGCAGTCTTACAAGTTTTGAGACCTCCGGCTTGTCAAAAATTTTATACAGCTCATGGTTGTATCGAATTCGCCATTGGTTCCCGGATAATTGGTTCGTGCCAATTATCCGTCTTAAGACCCGTCGCTCCCATAAAATTATTATAATATAATTATTAAGTCGTAGAAGACTTTATTGAGTCCATTTAAACCTTTCTTGATCCCTTTAAATTCAGTTTCAGTTAGTATACTATAAGATTACCGTTGTGTATTTTTGCCATATTTAGCCTTTTGAAGTACAAGATTTCTAAAATACGGATATAAAAAGCTCTAAATCATATGAAACAAGACTTGCTTTCAAATTGACAGTTTACTTTGGTTTTCGACTGTCCCACTTACACTCATGATCTGCAGTCGGGGCCTACGGGAGCCGCACAATAAGTACCAGTGTTTGACGACAGAGGGCGTTTTTAGGGAAGTTGTTCGTCTGATACCACCTATCAAACGACGAAATAACAAATTTCAGACTGATAACTAGGTTAGCTTGAATTTGACCGCTATTCGAGTAAGACTTGTTTCGTGATTTTCGTAAGATGGATGGAAAAACAGCGGTATCGTTCGGTAATTCGATTTCGTTTTTGGGTGGAAAAAAAATCGAGGAGATAAAAGCAAATTTAATGCCGTTTATGGGGACACTTTGCCATCTATGACCATAGTTAGATATTGATTCATCAAATTTAACCGTGGGTAAACATCAGTTTTTAATGAGGAGCGACCAGGATGCCGAGCGGCAGACATGGTTACAGAGGAAATCATTCAAAAAGTCTACGACATGATTCTCGCTGATTGACGAACGAAATTGCGCGAAGTAGCTGAGTTTTTCGTAGGTATGTGGACCAGAACGGCAATTAATATGTTAAATGGTATGTTGGCGATGAAAAAATTATCGGCCCGTTGGGTGCCGCGATTGCTCATGATGGACAACAAGGTGATTCGGCTGTTAACTTCACAGCAGCGTTTGGAGGAATTTAAGCGAGATTTGAAGGAGTTTTTGCGTTGAGTTATCACCGTTGATGCAATCTGGATTCATCATTACACACCAGGAACAAAGCAACAATCAAAGCAATGGATTTCTTCCGATGAATCTGCTCCAAAGAAGGCGAATACGTTCCCATCGCCCGGAAAGGTCATGGCGACGATTTTTGAGATGTGAACGGCGTCATTTTCTTGGATTTTTTAGAAAAAGGAAGAACGATCACTGCACTCTGCTACAGTGGACCGCTATTGTGAACCGACTATTGGACCGCTTCGGAAAAAAATTCAAGGAGACACAGCCCCATTCGGCGAAGAAGGAAGTGCTGTTTTACTATGATATCGTATCAGTACAATTATCCGAAGTGTCATTGCCAATCTGCATGAATAGCGCTACGAGTTGCTGCCACCCTCCCCGTATTCACCCGATCTGGCTCCCTGCGACTTTTGCTTGTTCCCTAACATGAATAAATGGCTCGCGGGAAAAAAAAAATTAGTCAAAACGAGGGAGTCATCGCCGAGACAAAGGCGTATATTGGAGAGTTCATCAAATCCTTTTTTCGGAGGGGTTGAATAAAATGGCAGGAACCTTAGGAGAAGCATATCTAACGTATTGGGACAAATATTTCTAGATTAATTAGTATTTGCAAGAACAGCTGAAGATTCGAATCAAAGATGAAGGTGTAGTGGGATTTTGAGGTATTAAGATTATCTTAAAAATTTAAATTTAAATTTTAAGTTTACGTTTAAAATTTAAATCTTAAATTCATAATCTCTTAAATTTATGCAAAATGATTGGCACATACGGTTACACCGAACCAGTTTTCCTCACATTATTGAACACAGAAAGCTGACCATCCCGATCTCTTCAGTGACCTACGTCATTCAGCTTTCAACCCCTCTATATTGCTCTTTTTGCTACATGGAATATACATATCTCTTTCAACGTGATTCCGTTCCATTATGTTAGCGTAAGTACAACAGCGCTTAAACTCTTGGGCAGCTTTCCTCAGACAGGGATAGAAAAACAACATATAGATTCACATTTTTATTTGGTTTTTGTTTTCTTAAAAAGCCATTATTTTGAGGGGTGGTTTCAAGTATGAACCCTGTATGTACATACGCTATGAACGTAGCATAAGCACAAAACAGCAAGAGCACTCCCGGGAACGTTCCCATAGAAAGAGACAGAAATGCATGCCAATTGATATTTCTATTGTCGATTGATAGAAATGTTGTAGCCGATCGATATTGTAATTTTTATAATAGTTTCGTAAGTTTTAAGAGTGGTTCACTTGTTAAACGAAATACTAAGAAAAAATTACAATACAACCAATATTCTATTACTGCTACATTCCAATCATTCTACTGCTTATCATTTTACTACATTTCGGTCGAATTTCATTAGGTCCGGAGTTTCTTCAAAGTGTTCCAGCTGTTTTGTACTTACGCTTTGCCAGCGCTCAGTTTATGGGGCGACTTATTCAGGGTGGTGGTGGCTCTTGGTCATAGCAAATTTTTGTCACTATTGGGAGCATGTTCAGTCATTGGAAAAATTCTTTACAACAAGAATGTATAAGTCATGAGAAACTCAATAGGAAATATTCAACACAGAAGAGTATTTTCTTTGAGTCGACCCAGAACACAAGCAAGAATGCAAAGCTAACTACTAACTAGATTTCGGTGCATGGTATGGTCAGTAGTCCTTAAGGTAAAAAACAGAAGCTTAAACGAGAAACAATGCGTGGTCGACTGACAAAATGATAAAGCTACCTTGAATTATATTTTTACTGAGAACAAAACAAAGGTTCTATCAGACAGTGAGGCGCGTAAAAGTTATTTGAGGCAATTGGAAACTATCAAAACAGCCTTAGATAAATAAAAGGCTTTGCGATAGTGATGGGGATGTTGGTCTTTTTTGGCATTGCAATCAGGTTAAATTTTGCACTTATTGAACAAAATATTCTTTGAGTCGTTCCGTTTATCATTAATAAAGAGAAAATAAAGAATACTTTCTTATCAAATTAATAGACGGACAAACTTCCGTCTTTGTCTTACGCTCTTGAGTTTTCCCTATGCATATGCTTCAACCTATTTTTGTGGAATATGTTGATGAAACGAAAGAAAAAAATATAAACAGGAACCAGGAAACTTAGCCATTGTTCTTTCAAAAAGGAGGTCCGTACTTTGTTAAATCGCTTTCAAAAACGAAAGCATTCAAACGATTACCATTGATCGAATCAAATGGCTGTATTATCCACATTGCATGGTTTTTCTTTATTTCGAATCAGTACTCAGAACATTAACAAAAACGAACCGACTATGTGCTGCAAGTTAGTGGACCAAATTTCATAACATCATCTATTTTCAACCTATGAAAGTCCTTAACATATTACAATCATGCTGTAACAATCGGTACTTATGTTGCCACAAAACTTTCAAGCACTCACAATCAGATCATAAGCATTTCGGAAATTATGTAAAAATCAGATAAAATAAATATTTTCCACTACGCAATGACACTTAAACTCTCTATTTTTCCGAATTTTATGAAATTTCAAATATTTGCATTAGTCGAAAAATGGCCGCACATCAACGCACGGTTTGTGAACGTCTCAAACCCAGATTAATTAATCATTTCACATCAACCCATTGAGTATCTCAGCCAAAGTTTGGATTATGCAACTTACATAAGTTGTTGATTCGATTTTGAGGAATTTTCAAGAAAAACTGCCTGATTGGCAGACGCACGGAATCCATGCGCTTGTTTGTATTTTGGCATTGGATTGTGCAATTTCACTTTAACACAGTTCGCCCAAAAATTGACGAAAAATGTCTGAACTGAAAGATGTAATCGGTTCGCGGTGTTACAGTAACCACCTGTCGCGATTCCGTGATAGCACGCGCTTATTAGAAGGATGGGAAAAAAATGATCATCCGAAACGCGAAGATAAGATTGGGTCCAATTTTCGCGAGTGCCGATAAAATATTTGGGTGTTATTGCGAGAGGTGGCATGGTTGCATCTGAAGTACGTTGATCTTCTGCAAAAGCAACAGCAAACCAGATTAACAACAAGGTGGATACGTTAAACACCGATTTTATTATCGTGGAGTCGTTTCGAAAATCACTGGAGTTTTCATCCGCGAGTTGAATGAATGCTGTTGTTGGTGTTAACTTACTTTGAGTCTTGCATTACGTTGTAATTATCTGCCCCACACGGCGCCAATCTTTCAGATCTGACCAATTCTCCGCCTAGTATAGCTCCAACGGACCAATTGCACTTTCACTCTCAGCAAAACGTTGCGCGGCAGTTAGGCCATCCAAGATTGCTTCCAGAATTCATACATGCTTAAGACATACTTCATGTTCGGATTACTTGTTTCGAATCTCTTTTATTATAGATCAAGTTCTGCGGAAGCCACACATGATTGATGGTACACGGAGGCAAGAAACGCCAGAAAACTAAGAATAAATTCAAAGGTGTGCACGGTAATCCGCTCGATTAGACGGCAGGTAACTTTCTTCCCGAAACACCAACTTTGAGGATTGCCCCCCCAGGAGATATCTTCCGCGAGTTGAAACTTACCAAATACTTTCGTTTCGCAGAAGTTGTTGAAAATGTAATAATATTTAACTACCAAATTACATACGTAGTGCTTTCAACAGGTTGTCTGAAGAGTTTTACAGTTAAGTCTTATACTTACGGTCATTAACCAGGTGGTTGTTGTGAAAAAACGACATATCTCCTATGGGTACTGCGCGCTATAATTCAAGTTCAATGCTGTTTCGGCGCATACGTTAACTTGTTGCCGGCGTTTTGCAAGGGTGATTATGCTAGTAGGAACCGTGCAGTGCAAGAGTATGACCTAAGATAGTCAGTCTTGGCAGAGAGATACTCATATGTTTACAGGGTACTGGAGGTAATATGAACTCTAGCAATTCTTTTGCCAATTAAAGGGCGCAGTTGAGGATTTAGCTTATCATTCCGAAACGATGCGTTGACATTCGACAGGATTCAATGAATGGAATATTAATTAACGTATATGTCGCGTATAGCGCTTGTCTAAGGATTTTTGAACAAGTAACAAATCGTTCAATATATGCCTTACTATGGGATTGTTTAGATCTGCTCACGTCCTGCAGGTTGATCCCGGCGGCTCCCTTTGATTGTTCTGAAGATGCACCGAGCATACGTTTTCACCAGTTCTTTTATTCAAGATGAATCAAGATGAAAAGACTGAATCTGATAAGCTCGAAGGAAAGTGATCGTGTCATGAGAGTTGATCTCTTCATTGGGTGACATTGTACCAGGTTCAGTTCGTGAAGCAAATCCTCAGAGGGGGGCCTGTTATTATTGGGGAACAGCTGGTCGAACTAAAGCCAACAGTGAACATCAAGGCAACTGCTAAAAAGACTATAGCATACGTAACCACGATCCCTCAGTTCATCGACAACAACAAGGGCATCTATATCAAGTGGAGAACTCCTGAGGAGCACTGAGCTTTGGCGCAAAACAGTAGTGCAAAACGTTCTGAACTTCGACATATATTAATTGGAGAAAACGATTTTCATAAACATTCACTATTTTCACACACATTTGAGACTTTCTGATAGCTGAACAGCTTTAATTAATTTCCACAAGGAGTGAAAACAGTAATTTAAATGAACATAAAAAATAATGATAAAATAATTTTATTTTATAATAAAAAAACGTTTAGACCCCATTGGTCTACTGCAATCCTAGGAAAGCGGATTGGGACGGCTACACAAACGCTACTAAAAGATATGTAGGTTCACACCAGGCGAATCTATTGAAAAGTCGAAAGGACATCGACAATGAAGTGAAATACATCACAAGTATACTGGTCGATAGTTTCAGTGAGATGTGTCCAACCACGGCCGTCAAACAAAAAAAGGTAAGCTGGTGAAACAAAGAACTGGAAGAGATCAGGAAAAATACTCAAAGATTATTCAGAATAGCTCGCCTCACAAACCGAGATACGGTTTGGGAGGACTATAAGCGAAATCTGAAAATATTTAAAACAGCTGTAAGAAGAGAGAAAAGGAAATCCTGGAATCTTTTTTTGCAGCAATATTGAGGGAGGAAACGAGACATCTAGGCTAAGCAGGGCTCTGAAAAGAGAACCACATGTTGGCACGATGCTCTAAAAGGAGGACGGATCGTGGACAACAAAAAGCATAGAACGTCTCAAGCTCCTACTAAACCAACACTTTCCGGGCTCAACGGATGAGGAGACAGAACAAGTAAACAACGTGACTCATTACCGTGCGTTACCGTATAAAAGAAATAGTAAGCGAAGTAAGGTCCTTTGGGCCACTAATACCTTCGAATCTTACATACACCAGGAACCGACAAAGTGTATCCGATCATGCTCATGAAAGCGGATATCACAATAATACGGATTTTGGTGAAAATATATAGAGCCTCCATATCCAAAGGCTATATTCCTTTGGACTGGAAAGAAGCTAAAGTAGTTTTTATACCCAAGCCGGCAAAAGCCAGCCATTACAAAGCAACGGATTACCAACCTATCAGCTTAACGTCTTTCATGCTGCACACCCTGGAACGCTTGGTGGATGGGTACATAAAAAGCACTGTGAACATAACGGAGCTTTGCCCCAACCAATACGCATACCTCCCAGGGCGCTGAACAAAGACGGCACTACACGAAGTTGTAAGTAGAATAGAGAGGAATCTTGTCATCAAAGATAACACTTGGGCGGCCTTCATTGATTTCGAGGGAGCCTTCAACAATGTAAAAACTGAGAGCATAGTAGCCGCTATCCAAAGATATGCAATAGACCCATATCTTACTAAATGGATGACGGAACTACTAGCTAAAAGGAAGATTACAGCCGAGGAAAACGGCGTAACCTTGAATAAATGGACTTACAGGGGTACACCACAAGACGGCATAGTATCACCACTTGCCTGGGTACTCACAGTTAACCAAATAGTGGAAGACCTCAACGGGAAGGGTTTCAAAACGATACCGTACGCTGACGATGTCGTTATTCTAAGAAGTGGAAACTTCTCGGAAACCATGTCGGAATTGATGCACACCGCACTCTCACATCTTTTTGAATGGGCGAAGCTAAACGGACTGCGCATTAATGCCGACAAAACGGAGCTTATGCTTTACACAAATCGCCGTAAACCGGAGACATTTACATCCTCGACCATTGACAGAAAGCATATCAGTTTAGTAAACAAGGTGAAGGACTTAGGAGTAACCTTGGATACTAAGCTAACTTGGATGCCACACATAGGAGCAGTCAGATGGAGAGCTACATCGGCGCTCTTAACAATCAAAAGGCTAGTGGGGAAAACCTGGGGAATAAAACCCAGAATCGCCCACTGAATCTACACAACAGTAGTGAGGCCAATAACCACTTACGGGGCATTGGTTTGGTGGCAGGCATCACAAAAGAAAACCATTGCAAAAGAGCTAGAGAAGATCCAGCGAATGGCCTGCCTTGGCATCACAGGTGCTATTAGGACTAGGCCAACTGCTTCAATGGAAATAATGCTTAATCTCATGCCACTCGACAAATTCATCTTCAGAGAGGCATCACTTGCAAGCATCAGATTAAAATTCACATATGGGTTATCTAAACACATTCAAACGGGGCACGTATGCATTTTGGGAAAAATTGAGAGAATGGCCCCGTCAAGTAAAAAGGAGCTGGATAGAATTCAACCAATATTGGACACAACAATTCCATACAAGATCAGATTCCGACAAGAGAAGCATGGAAAATGGTGCAGAATTTCACATCTGGAAGTGAGATCATGATCTACACCGATGGTTCCAAAACGGATGAGGGAAGCGGCGCCGGAATCTTTTTCCCAGATCACCCGCAACTCAACCGAAGTTATAAACTGGAGAGCCACACCACAGTTCTCCAGTCGGAAGTTTTTGCAATAAAAGCGGCTATAGAAGCGGCAACAAACAACTTTAATGGAAGTATACAAATACTCTCGGACAGTAAGTCGGCACTGCAGGCGGTTGCCTCGAATCGCGTAGTTTCACAACTGGTGCAGGATTGTAGGCGGGCTCTTAAAACCGCAACAACCCGAGTAAATGTAAAACTGGCATGGGTCCCTGGACACAGCGGCGAGAGGGAAACGAAAGAGCCGATGAGCTAGCGAGAGCTGGATCAGCCGACCGAAATGCCACTAGAATAGACATAATTAAAGTGCCACTAACAACGGTAAAAAGGGAACTAGACGAAATCCTCTGGAAAGAGACAGATACGGCTTGGAATGACAGGAACGACTGTAGGATAAGCCGAGCTCTTTGGCCTCACCGTAATCAAATCAGGACAAAACAACTCCTAGGGAAAAACCAAAATGGCGTTAAAACATTGGTGGCAGTATTAACGTCAACACAGTCAACACGCCAAACGAATAGGAATCCAAACGGATGACACCTGCCGAGCTTGCGGCGAGGAGGAAGAAAGTACAGAACACTTCCTCCTAGATTGCCCGAGTCTGGCCAACAACGGCCTTATTTGGCTGAGGTGTACTGGCGTAACAGAATTGGAACACTTGGCGATCACAGAACTGGGGGAACTCCTTGGCTTCTGTAGGACGGCAGGATGGACCATCTGTAAACAATAGTACTACACATGGGGAGCTAAGGGCCGATTTCTGACCTATGCTAATTTCCAGCAACTGGACCCCAGTACTATAATAATAATACAGACGTGTCATAGATACAACTGCATCCAATACTCAAGGGGCAGAATCATTCCAATGCGCTGGTGAAAATCTCTCCTCAGATTATTTTTCATCATTTTCTCGTGCCAAGACCATTTAATTTTGATATTTTTCACATATTGCCACGGGTGAGCTGCTAATAATATTCGAACGCATCGGATAAAATATCGGGTGCCACGGATATGGGCGAGTAAACAATCTATTGAACAAAGTCAAAATTCACAGCTAACGGTACTTCCTCCTTTTATTTTCATAAGTGAACAAATAATTCTTAATTGCATATTGGTAAGGTGATCTCGAATAGATGATTCGAAGTTTTCGATTTTTTGAAGTTAAGGGTGAATTTAAGATAACTTTTTGTTAAGGATGAAATCATTACAAGCAGCCAATCGAATAACCAACAGACCTCGTTTTACCAGGAACTCTTTCGAGTGCGTTGTTTTAATTTTAAATATTTGTGATTGTCTCGAACGAGATCTGGAAAATTCCTCACTATCACTTTATCTCATGTAAATGTTCTAGGTTCTAGGATCAATAAATGTTGCACTGGCATATGGCGTTGTGTTTTGCGACTACCGACCTCTATGTGCGGTCTTTTTATGCGGTTTTTGAATGAATATTGTTCCATAATTACTCATGAACATTTCCCACCTTTGCCTGTTTGATTGGTGATTTGATTTGATCTGTTGTCCAATAGAAATCTGTAAGAAAACATGCATCATCCTCCAACCTATAAGTAGTGTGTTTCTGTCTGATGAGAACTGGAAGGGATGTTTATTGGAAACAAAGTTGGATTAGTTTATTGAAATTCTTCGCTAATTCAGACTCGTGCTCGAAACAGTGGCAGAAGCGCTCAGCCATGAATTTTCATCATTACTAGACGGTTTTTGGGGATCTAGATCTCTGGACGAATCGCAACCATAGTTCTGTGAACCTCTGCTTTTGCCGGTTCCTGACACGTTACACATGTTTTTGCTAATACATCTGTGATATTTGGGACAAATGACTCCATTTGAACTAGTTCTTGACGTCATAATGATGACAACGCTCAGTTAAGACAAGGAATTCTACTGATCCTGAAGTTATTATGACTCAAAGAACTGGTTCAAAGCTAGTACACTAACGATCGAAAAGTTGGGATATCAGCATGCAGGCCTTGCTTGGAAGAAAATGAGGGTGAATTTCGCACATTCTTGGTTTAAAAAGGTTTTTTTTCTTTTTGGAGAGTTTTACTGAGGTCCACGGTATGTTAGTCCCATAATGACTAAATCATAGAAACAATTATACAGTACCTAGAAAGCATAGAATGCAATGGATAAATTTGTTGGATTCGGCATGAATCTGAAGGAAGATGAGCCATACTATGAAGATGACAAGGCTTAAAGGTAAACGTGAGGTCCTGAAAGCAGGTTGTCTGAATTTCTCTTCAGGCACAAATGGATTTGCAGGAATACTATTGAAGTAGTTCTTGACGTCATAATGTTGACAACGTTCAGTTGCGTGCCTTCCCGGGTTGGACTTGCGTGTCAACTATGATGGAAAGTACATTGGCAAGGGAGGCATTGCTAAGTTGTCTAGGCTCCTCTTGGAAGCAGGATTGTTCGAAATTCATTTGGCGGAAACCAAAAGATACTTTATTCAATGAAAATTTGACAAAATAAACAAAAGCATATATCGGTTCTGAGCTAGTTATCAGACATTGAAGTAATAAATTTACTCAATAAGGCATTAATTTTAGATTCACTATAGCAATTGCAACATTGAAATTACACTAAGCCAGGAACAGGTATAGATAGATGCAAGTTTTGAGTCCTCCTAGTCAAGTTGACAAATGTGGCAATGAATAAACAAAACAATTTTTCATAATCGTTTTCAAAACGTCTTTGCAACGACATGCATACATTAATGAAACACGGATTAGCACACTGATTAGATTTGAATAACATCA
Source organism: Stratiomys singularior (assembly GCA_954870665.1). NCBI lineage: Eukaryota > Metazoa > Arthropoda > Insecta > Diptera > Stratiomyidae > Stratiomys > Stratiomys singularior. The sequence continues at coordinate 10,044,269 of OX940877.1, forward strand.
CATACGACAACGGTTAACACATATATCAATATGTTAAATCTCTGCGATTTAAAATGCAGCGGCGGCTTAACACGTTGAATTATATGCATAATTTGGGGTCATATTTCTAACCAAATTGATTCCGGCATGTAATTAAATCGTCTTTACGTAACGGTTGCCGCCATCTTCATACTTCTTCTTCTTCTTCTTTGACTACCCTACCTCAATCTTTCAATCGCAAGTTGTACGCGTAAATCCTTTGAGGAAAAACCAGCGTATTGCCAATATCTTTTACTAAATGTGTGGTTTTGTGCTGTTTTATTAATAAGTTTTGCCCGATTGCGTTTCTTATGTGTTCGTCGGCTTCATGTTATTGTGATTTTATTAATAGTTGCTACACGCCATTGCCTGTTGGATTATAAAATATATTAAAGCTTCCGTCGTCCATCATGCATCGTTTGACGCTCATCATGGACCATTATCAGCTTCTGCTAACCACGCATCCAACACAGCAGGTGAATCTGAAGATTATGTAAGAAAATTACAACTGCCTTTCCTGTTGTTATACACCGATACTATCTCTAATGAGTTTGATTGTCCATTTCGATGGAGTTGGAGCACTTCATTTGGATTTTTGGCTTCGCGCTGGGAGATTGGATGCAAACAAATGTAAGCGCAAAAGAGATTGAGTCGGCAGTGATAAGAACCAGTTAAAAGTTTCAACACACGCCGCCATTTCCATATCATCAGCTCAATCAACTCAAATTATATCGATTTCAAAAACATACTCCTGGAATACGTCTCGAAGTTGAAATTATCTATCAATTGGCTGAAGAGCAATTCTATCTTTAAGTGAGCTACATAATTTCGTCGACCGTGGACGAGCATTCCATAACTCACTCCATCGGTGATAGCTCGAAGTTTCCTCCTGCAGTCGATGCCTGAACAATAGATTTTTAACATTCTACTTCAGATACAAGTTGAATCTTTTATTTTGGCTGTTGATTATGGGCTTTTGTTTGGGTTATTGCACCGACTGGCGCTCACTAATTTGTTTGCTGAAAGATTATATTGCACGTATGTTACTATTTCCGGACATAAGGAAAAACGATAAGTGGTAGCATGCCAGCCACTTATCAAGAAATATGTTACCAAATTGTTTGTTACAGCTTTTATTGTATAATTGTGTGAATGCTTGTTTAGTTCGGAGTAGGCTGGAAGGTTTTTTTTTTCCTCTCTTACTTTTCTTGTACGTTTGCTCCTACTAGATCTCGACGGGTTGTAATTTAAAATTTTTCGGTAAATTTTCAAGAGTATTTTTTTGACGCACAGAACATTTCATGCGATGTGAATTATGTCATGTGAATTTATAATGAAAGTAGTTGGGACTTTGGAAAAAGTACAAGTAATCTTTGCACACTGAAGTGCTACTTCAGCCAATTATTTACGTTTAGACAATGAATTTCATTTCAGACCTTCGATTTATCTGTTTGAATTTAAAGTGAGCCTTGGTCTAGGAGAAGCTCAATGGAGTAGTCACGAATCACATAAAAATTTAAATAGTTTTACATAAAATAAAACAAGAAAAAAAGTTCCCTAAACTCTAGATGAACCAATCAGAAGATCTACCGCGAGAGAAGCCGTGAATCACGGGTAACATCGTTGTTAATTACGAACGTAGGACGCCCGCAAACAAGCACCCTCAGAGCAGCATCCACTAAGCAGCGTGTCCAGAAAAGCAAAAATTTAAAAACAATTTAATCACATTGTGTCCCAAAACACAATTTCGGTGTAATCTATCTTTACCAATGCAAAGAGAGGAGGGGAATCAATTTCTAATGAAGAGAGTTCTCGAAGAAAGTTCTTAGGTTAGTTTTTCCAATATTTTTAGTAGAAAACCAAGCATCGGCGAATTTCGTTGGGTGTTGTGGCTTTTGGTTTATCATTAGATTTGGTCCTATTTTTCTATATTTTTCTATATTAGACTATATAGAAGCCTTAGACTATTTTTCTACCGAATGTGGAGTGAAACGAGCTGTGAGTTGCAATCAAGCACTATATACGAACTATTGTCCTTCTCACCCTTCTTTTAACGAGAATAATACTGAATAATTACTAGGATAAGCCGACACACTTCCAGATAGCAGTTAAGTCAATAGATGGGTTTCGGACCATAAAACCAGACAATATGAAAAGCCTTATAAAACTCATTGATGACCCGGAACCTTAAGCAAATGAATAAAGCCAGTGCATCAGGTATTGCAAGGAGTTGGAGAGCCGTTAAGTATGATAATTTTATTTTTCCACATAATCGTCCTTTAGGTTAATACATTTTCAATATCGTTTTCCAGAGCTACAACACTCTTTTAAAAATCTTATTCTGTGCACTCAAAAACTCCCATACAGCGGCCATTACATCTCCTTCATTTTCAATGTGTTTTGCCTCTTACCTTTTCACTGGGGAAATAAATGAAAATCATCATAAGTCAGTCGAAAATGAGGAATGTTCGAGGATTGCGAAGTCAGCATCTTGGATCGCTACAGATCGCTAAGATGCTGTCTTCGCGATCCCTGCAGAGATGTGTTTGGATGAGTTATCTGGATGAACTTGATTTTAATCTTGTCTGCAGAAGTTTTTAACGAGTTTTCCTCTGCGTTCTTCACGAAATTCCTGACATCATTTTTTATATATTCTGCGTACAAACTTCCTGTTAAGTTGGCTTCATAATTAAGGCTTTTTTTTTCAAAAAAGTCCCCATGGTCCTACAGGCAGACGACTTTGTTTTAAATTTCGCTGGGGTTCGAGAGCACGATCTTTTCCACTCTATCACTTGTTGTTTCGTCTTAGGATCGTGATGTTGAAGCCATGCTTCATCCACTGTTATGAAACGCACTAAATAGCGATCAGGGTCTTGTTGAAACAATTCCAATGAGCTCTTCGACAACTTGGATCATTTGTTCTCGTGCGTCCATGAGGATTCTGGGAAGCCAACACGCTAATATCTTTCTTATTCTGAAATTATCCTATAATTTCCGTTTCCAATCAATTTTAATTACCATTTCCAATCAAAATTTTTAACTTTTCAGCAATAAAACGAACTGTCATGCGACTGTCATCCAATACAATTTTTTAACTTTTTTAACCATTTTTGGGTACCGCTCGTCCAAGTTAGGGTCGTCTTTAGTCAATTTTCTTCCAGATTTGAAATCTGCCTATCACATTACCACTGTAGAATAGGATGGAGCATCCTTTTCTTGGAAAAACTTGTTCGGTAGCAGAATATTTCAATTTTAATCATTTTGTCACACAAACATGTCAGAAACAAATGCATGTCATTTTACTGAGCACACTACAATATCGAAAAAATCACTGCGTCCTGAAGTGAACGGGCTGAAGGAGCGTTTGCTTCTTCTTGGAAATTGAGAAGCAATTTCACCACCTGTCAAGAGACGCGATGGCCTTATCAAATACACATATATAAAATATTAGACGATTAGAAGCTGCGTTATAGTTCATAGTTATAGTTCGGCTTCATTAGCATTAAAATTTGAAGGAAAATTTTAGCAAAAAGGAGGAGACTGAATGATACTAAAAATAGCAGTGAATGGGAAAACTTTCATTGTAGAAAAGTTTGATTCATGACGGAACTTTACGACTGGAGAATCATGAATCATGCGGCCAATGTTATCCTGGCATCCACTCAACCATATCTAAGCAGAAATCGTCTATGATAATAGCGGAAGCTCTTGAAGCCTGAGATGTATTACCAAAATTTGGTAAAAATATATTTTTCCATAAAATAGGAAATACTCGTCCCTTACAAAACAGGCCGGTAAGCCTCGTCTGAAGGCACAAACAATATACTCGATTAACTGAAAAATAAAATAGTCTACAAAATACCACAGCGGAGCTACTTAACAGCACTAACACTTCGAACAAATTCTTGATCTAAGGATATTCACTAAAATAAGTCGAATTTTATCTGGAGTGGTAAATTTTCCCTCATTATCACGCATTACCAAATGTTCCTTTTCTGTCCCTGCTTGAGAGGAGCCGCCCGCGAGTGTTCTCGCCTTTTGTACTTACTATAGCGAAACCACTGAAGAGCGTCGACACTTCGAGCAGATTCTCAATCTGAAAAATTATTTACATATACGAGTACATTCAAGCTCTGAATTTTGTCCATCGTGCATTCCGATCAGCTACATCGTTTAATCAACAAACTCTTTATCTTGCGAAGCTTGGACACATGGAGTGTTACAATGTACCGTTATCTGCCATCTTTCTTCTTTTATGTGATTCCTCTCTAGAGTCTGAGTAGATCGGAGTGTTATAGTAGTTTTTCTAGATCAATAAAGCATAACATCGCTGTTGACCGTCCAGTTGGCAATAAAATTCTTCCCATCCTCGCAGGTGTTAACGTTATACCACAACTTAGCCATTAACCTTCACTAATGCTAGGAATAAACTTCCTATCTAACGGTATTCGACATGAATTAGAAATGGGATTATATTTCGATAGATAAATTCCTCATATTATAGCGATTAACAAGAAGACCTATTTCTAAACCTTGCTATATAAAAAAATTAACCGACTATGAGTTTTTCTGTCTCTGTCTAAGTGAAGCAGCACATGAGGGTTATTGCTGTTCGTATATACGCTGATGTTACATTTCAATCACGGCCAATTTCCTCAGAACGCATATCATATGCAAAAGATGAAAGTTCAATATTTAATCTGGGTTTTTCATCCATCATATTGGTGTTCGAACGCTGTGAGTCTATCAAATCCATTTCACTTCAATATTGCTTGACCTGAGTTGACAAACGTCTAGCATGTCTATTGTCACACGCACGTATATTCAAATGACGTACGCCTGTCAAAATTATTTCATACAATTGACATACGGATTGTTGTTTGTTGGTTTCAATATACTCGTATTTGAAGTGCAGGAATTCAAATATTGGCTCGTATAGTATAATATGGGTAGATATTTTGATAAGTTTTGCGAGGGAATAAGGTCAATGACAAATGAGAAGTCCGAGAAATGAACACGGAATGAGTGAACAAGAAATTACTTCAGCATGCAGACTTTGCTATGTAGAAAAAAAAGGAAGCAGCAGCAAAAAAATTTAAAACAAAATTTCGAGTTCAACTTCGATTTAAGTTGAAGTTCCACAATAGGGATATTCCATGCTTCCTTTGCCTCCCTGCAAGTTAAAGCGAGATGCTTGTCCCTGACAAAAAAGGCAGCGAAAGTTTGATATTTTAGTACCCAACATGACTTAGACCGGAGTGCAACTTAAATGTCTTTAAGTTAAACAATCAATCTGTGATTGCAACGTAAAGAGATTCCGTGCAGTAATTCATCCTACTGTCAACACAACTTAGTCCTGGATTTGTGAGTTGGAGAAAACATACGCATGGCACATGACTGACGAAGATTCATCAGAACAATAGAAAATGAGGAGCTAATGAGAGTAGTAATCGAGTAATCGCCAAGATGTTCAATTTGAAGGAATGCTTTTCCATTGGGGATTTCACTTGCAGATTTAAGAGGATTCTGCTTTATATTTGACCGTCCTTTCCGTCAAAACAATGAGCATTAATAAAGAATTGATCCCAACTTACTGCACCAACTACAAAATCTGTATTAGGAAATGCGTCCAGCGATCCCTCCTGAGGCAGCGCTCTTCAGCAGGAATTATGCAAATTTTTGCCAAGTTTGACTGTGAATAAATACAATTTTCACTATCAGTCTGAAAACAATCTCTAAATTTTTTCACGAAACAGTGCTACATCCTCCTAAACTAACGAGGTGGTATGCCGTACCACAATTTGGCATTATAGACCTGTTCTTCTTTGAAGAGGAGGCCTGACCGTGCCCGTGAAATCCCGGCATTATGTTCTGATTGAAAGTAGTTGTAGAAGAAGAAGGAATGGAGGACTTTTGATTCAAACAGGATGGGCCTGCAGCCCATACAACCAGAAATTCTCTAAATGCTTTAAGAGAAATGTTGCACGAAAATCTAGTGCCTTTGCGAGGTGGCCCGATTTAAAGATATATGACTTCATTTTTGGAATTATCTTAAGGAAAAATTGCTTGAACGACGCCTCCGAAAACTTCTAGAGCTTAGGGAGCAAATTGTTGAAGAAATGAACTCGACATCCCCTGAAATGAGTTAACGAGCTGTTCAATGCTTCAGAAATTATCTCCAGCAATGTATTGCAGCTAAAGACAACCATCCTAAGGACATTATTTTTAAAAATTAATAATTTAAGATTTTAAGAATTTTCTTTTTTATAACTCTTCAAGACTGGTTCACTAGTTCTGCCTTGTACAACGCAACCAAGCCAACTTTCATACACAGTTCAAACAAGTTTCAGCCTTAGGTATTAATTTATTTAAAGCGTCCTGGATTCCCGTCCACAACTGGTGAATGCTTACCCCTCTCTATAGCCTTCGAAAGCACATTCACCACGTTTCAGCCAAGGAAAGACTCCACACCGTGTGGGAGGGGGGGGGGGGGCTGACAGTAACCTGTCATGCCATGGAAGTGGGGTATGTTGATTTGACATCAAATTTTCGGACATGAAAATTAGAATAAATTTGAAATGACAATAAAGGCGCTTCACATAATGTAATTCTGCACAGTGAATATTACATGGTCATCCTTCTATCAACACTTAGAACTATTGTGCAAGGAGTAAACAACAAAAAAAACAATTTTTTAAATGTCGGCTTAATCCTCAGTTGAACTAATTTCTGAGTTTCCTCATTTGCATATTCAGACAGTTGCAGCGAAAACCATGCAAACATTTGAATTAAGTTGCAGAGATTAAATTATAAATATGTAAAGGGGTCACGATTAAGCTGAGTGACACAATTTTCGCTACTTGGGAGTGAACATAAGATCCTAATAAGCTTATAGGATATCCTCTGGAGGTGAGCGCCACTTAAGACAATCTTTCAGTGTGAAATACATAAAAATTCAAAAGTTGATGATGAAGATTTGTATCTCAAGCGAGAAGATTCTTCTTGCTCCAAATTACCCATCATTATTGTTTCGAAGAGGTACGCAATCGATAAAAAATAATTTCATTCGTCTTAAGTCCTCAATCTCAACATCATTTGTCTTCGCAACGCCACAGTGCATATGTTGTGCGTGACGGAAAATTTTCACCGAAATCAAACAATTGACCACGGACTCGATCATTAGTCATGCTATACTTAACCTTAACAATTAGCCATTTCTTCTGCAGTGCCGGACATCCTCTTCGCGTAAAGACGAGTAGAACTATGAAAAATTATAATGAAATCGCTCAAATTGTTAACATTTGCATCATCTACGCCTACATATGTGAACTCAAGCACATGCTCAAGGGTGAATATCGTACTTCAACAATTGGTACACGATCACTTTCTTTTTCTTTTTTTTACGCAATATCTTATCGCGAAGAAGCATCTTTAATTGCTGAAGATGTAACTCAACAGCGTGTAGTATGTATTTGGGTGTGTAGCATCGCGTATGGAGTAGCGAAATGTTAATTTATGGGTCCAGCGATGTTCACCTATGTAGTTAATATTGTTGTAATGATTGATATCAATCATCGGAAGATTTTTCATTGTGGACTACTTTCTAGGCTATTGAGGACTCTAACTCATTTTTTTTATATTCCAAATTGATTCGATTCAGACTACAAGTTCGGCATTAAATTGATCTTTTGTGAAAACGAAAGTTGCAAAATTTTTTTTGTGAATATTTCGGAAATCAGGTTAGTTAGGTATCGAAAATTAATTTAATTGCCAAGAGTCAAGGCTTGGACGGGAAAGATGAAGAATCTGCACCGGTTCTAAGATTAGATGGAAGAACTTTAAATTCATGATACGTGAGAAACAACGATGTAGAAGCTGTTTCGAGGTGCAATTTATTTATTTAAAACTTGCTGCCAGTCGAAAAGTTTCTGAAATAGTGACACATGCTTTAGCTATACCCAGAAACTTATAAACTGGAATGTAAGGACAAAAAGAACAAGAACTAGAGCGGATTAACTCAAATGAAAAAAATCAATAGATGTGATTAAGTCTTCTCAAATCTTAAAATAACGTAAACTAAATCGCTACTAATATTTTTTTCTTTTCATACCTGAAGGAACATTTAATCTGAAGAATTTAAGCAATATCAAAATTTCACAGAACAGTTGACAATTGGATTAAATGAATATGAAATAAATCAAACTTCAAATTGAGTCAAATCTTTTATGCTGAATCGAATTAAAACATTTAAATTATTCAAAAAGGCCGCAAAAAACCATTAGTACCTGATATTTATTTATTTATTTGATTATTTATTTATTAGCCCCATTTTTACTTATAAACCCATCAATCGCAGCAATAGAGTACTTTCCTGTACAGTACGTTTCGTTTTGTACTTATTACAATCCATTAAATTAACCCCATTCGTCCTATTCCCGTAGAAAACTAAATAAAAATCTGTCATTATCATTTAATATCCTGGGAAAAATTGATGAGAAATTGATGAAAAAAGATGAAAAATTGTTGAAATTTGTTAAGAATATAGAGCCGCCGATCGCCTTGTACCTTCAGTCATCAACACACCAAAAAAATACAAATTATATTCGCAAATCTACGGTCTCATTAGAAGACAAAATCTTTCACGGGGACAGTGGAAGAGAACTCGGAACACTGAGATAAAATAAGGGATCTAATGCAATCAAAACCAAAATATCGAGCCTGAAAAACAAATGTTAGAATAATAGACTCCTTAACTTTGACAACAGCCCTCATTGCTTCGGAACCTGAATAAAACTCTTAAAATAGAAAACCATTCCATGCTTTATCCTCTCAAACGCGTCAGCGGAGATATAATTTTCTCAAAGGAAGGAATAGTAGAAGTTCTGGCCGAAAGTTACATGAATTCCATGACAAATCAGACAGGATGCATACCAATCTAATCGAAATTATAGCAGATAACTTTCCGAAAACAGTCTCAAGTGTTTCAAGTGAGTGAGCCCTCAGGACCAGCTAATGCGGAAACGCTAAGGCGAGTTTTTAAAATATTATTTTTCGTATCAAATTTTAGACAATTTTTCGTATTAAATTTTAAACAATTAACGAAAATTTTATATAATACGGCCCATACGATATCAAAACTGAATCGTGTGGCATCAGAAAGAAGCAAACTTAGACTGGTCTACTATACAAAATAGGGAAGGCCATGAAAACAAGAGGCTCTTGGAGTGCTGATTCATTCGACAAGGTTGACCCATTAGCTTCAGCATATTGGCAAATACAAATTCAATTTAGAGTCCAGCAAGATCAGAAATGAAATTCAATAATTGTTGACATGGTTCACACGGTCTTATTTCTCTAAAATAGTAAGACTACAGTTGATAGTAAGCTCGTGATTTTCCCTTGGCGACTTCAACCATAAGAGAGGTGACTCCCAAAGGAATAATAGGAGGGCGGAATAGAATATTCAGCGTCTCATGGGACTTGCCTGTAGCGGAACAGAAACGAGTCCACGAAACGACATAAGCCTCTCCAGACGGTAATACATTCAATCAAATCTGAAACAACAGAAACTACATCCTGATCTCTGCGGAAGAATCCTCCGGTAACCTTATTCCTAGGGATCACCTGACGAAGTCTCGCTATAGATGTCAAATGATCAGGATATATGGAACCAAAAGCTAGAACGATCCATCAGTTGGAAATTCAACCTCTCAAAATTAGTCGATAACCAGTGTGCATAGAGCCTGTCTAGAAGAACAATATCTCAAGCAATCAAAAAACCAGTCAAGGAATATGCTGAAAATGGAATCAAGTTGGTGTTGGAAGAAGAATCTGGCAGAAAAAGTTCGATATACAATGCCATGAAGCCCTGAACTTGATATGCAGCCTTTTTTTTTGTGGTAGGGAGGTGAAGGCTGTTTACGCCCTGAGTGTGGATTATGGAAATCTCTTCTCTAACGGGAAGGACGGGAGAGGAAGGAAGTGCTAGAAAAGAGATCCATCCATCCCCGATGCCTCCCAACGCTCCAATAAAACTTTTTTCACTATCAGCACTACCCGAGCATATTACGCCTTCCAGCATTACTTCGACGACAGTTTCAGGACAGAGCTCTCCAATTTCGCTGAGTAGGACCCCTCGCTGCTGGTTCCACCTTTTGCAGTAGAAGAATGTGTGACAGGCTTCATCCGGTTCCCCTGCACAAAACACACATTTAGGAGACCATTCTCTGTCAATTTTGTACAGGTAGGCCCGAAAACAACCGTGCCCGCTTAAGGGCTGGGTCAAGTAGAAATCGGTCTCACCATGCACTCGACTGAACCATGGCCTCAGGTCAGGGATCAGACGTGCAGTCCAACATCCCCTTGTTTCTTGCTCCCAGGACAGTTGCTTATCGCCGAGAGAGCGACGTCTCTCTTCCCTGGTGATCTCTTCTCTTCGATCTTCGCCTCTGCGCATGTCAATACTTCTGCGCTCTCTCGCAAGGAGGGTGATGGGTATCACCCCTGCGATTACCAGCACTGCCGCCCCGGAGAGCGTTCGGTATGCGCATGCGATTCGCATGATCGCATGATATGCAGCCTTTCGATGGCTTTTAAAATGACCCGAGAATTTTGGTCAAAAAACCCTCTCCGTAAACGAAACGCGATGTAACAATAAAAGCAAATGAAAGAGAGACACAAGTGTACGAGAAGCTCTCTACTTGAGAGAGTTCCTACGATCATGTTGGCCAACTGAACTTGAAAAGCCTGCATGATATGCTTATTAAAACCCTTGCATCTATATACTGGGTTGAAAAGGAGGGACCAACTGGCGCTGGTCCACAAACGAAAGAGTCCATTTAACTAGACCATTCAACCAGAAATCAAAAACACAGTTCACTGTTTGTCGGTTTATACAATATGGGTTTCACTGGGAATAGTTGTACCTTCTCTTCTCAACCCACTGACCTATTGCATACAGTCTAAAAAAATATCGAAAATTATTATCAGATTACTTTAGGTTCAGTTAGAATAAGTTTATGCAAATATGACCACACCAGAACTTTGAAGAAGTTTCAGCTGGATGATCAACAATTGACCAATTGTTTGCAATCATCGAAGTTCTACAAATATTTGCTGACTTTAAGCAAGCCTTAATTATATAAACATTTAGATACTGTTTCATTTTATCCAAGACGCTGTTATCTCAAAAGAAAAACTTGCCAACTTACTAGAATGAACATAGGCATTCTACAATGTAAAAACCAATAGGAAGGAACAGAAGAAAACTGGGGCGTTTAAGACTTAAGATACAATAATGCGTGACAGCGATGTTAGAGCGAGTCCCGACCTAAATGTCAAATAGTTTTCATTACATGGACTTACAAACGCTTTATTAGCCTATGTCACATCGTATATAGCATATGTATCTGGAAGTAGCGTATTTAAGAAACACAACCCTCCACAGATGTGAGTTAGGAAATATTCGGACAATTTGAAACTTACAGCAAACCGTTTTGACATTGTCTTCTGTCAGTTTTTTGTAAAGTTGAACGCAAAAAAAACCAACTGATCTATTAGGGTTAGTTTGCATTCTAACCTATTCCGTTTAGTTTTTATTCGTCAGTTATCAACGTATTCCACATTTTTATTAAATAAATATCGCCCTCAGTCCGAAAAGATTTCGCGTACGAAGGAAGCATAATCCATTTGACATTTAGCGATTTTTCAGCCCTCGAATGTCAAAACATTTTTGTTGTTCGCGTAGCAAACACTGTTAAAAAGAATTCGATGCGAGATGACATAGACTCGAATCGTGTTCTCTGTTTGCACCCTTGCGCGATTGCGTCGTGAACCTCATTGAAGATGGCCAATGGTCTGGCTCCTTGTCTGTTGTAACGGTACAATAGCAAGTATTCCAAATGTTTCTACCTGAAACCAAAAGCATTGGGTAAGTACATACAGCCTTAATATTTCGAACAAACTCCTCATCGATTGGTATTCGGTCAAAACAACACGAATTCTATTCGAATCGGTAAGTTTTCTGTCTTGCGTAAGAGAGCGTATTCAGCAAGTATTTGCTCTTCTTCTCTCAAGCCAAATCCATCTGAGAGTTTCGTTTCGGTTTCGTCTTACTGTTACTAGTAGTACTTTGAATCTGTGTATTCTAGTTGCGTTTTAGACAGCTTCTCCACTTCGTGATGGCTCATTCACTCTTTTGATTTCCGAGAATTTTATGTTTAAGAGCCTGCCGAGTGTTTCTACTAGTTGTGAAATCAGCTAGTAACAGGGAATAATCTCTAGATGTGACGTGTCCTCCAAGAGTATTCTAGTAGTAGTACAGTATCTTATATACAAAAACTCTTCTGTAAAAATCGATAATTTGGTTTTGTTTTGTTGAGAACAACTTAATTGTTCAGAAGAAGATGAAAACGTTTATTCAGAGATCATAACAGGTGATGAATCATGTATTTGTGACTCTAATATTAAAGGAAAGGTACAACTGTCGCAGTTGAAGCGTCGCATATACTCAAAACAGTTCGTTAATTCCTATTCAATACGTAGGGATGTCAACAGATTTCTATGATGATTAGAATGTTGTTCATCATCTGCGGAAGTATCTGAGGACCACTGTTTGTCAGAAGGGATGCAAACGTAGAAAAGTTTCAAATGGTTTTTACCAGCCGATCACTTGTAACTTGGGCTTGCTGCTTATGCTTATAATTGTTAGTTAAGCTCAAAAGTCCTTCAACTAAAAAAGCCTTTAAAAAAGCTTGCTCCTGACACCAAGTTAAATGCAACAAAGAACCTGATCTACGGATGGTTATCAGAATTGTTTCAATTAGTGGGAACATCGTTAGGATAGGTGTGTGCTCTTTTTTTAAAGAATACTTTGCAGGGAGCCCAAGCATTTAACTTCTAAATAAAGTGTATTTTGTTTTATGATCCCAGACTCCAGTAATTTTTGTAGAGTCTTGGTGTCACTGGAATGCAGACTACGCAACAAACCTCGTAATGGACGAATGGATCGAGCAAGCCTAAAAAAATAAAGGTTTACAGCCAACATATCAAACGGTAAGCCTATAGAGAAAAAAATTGGTGGTGAAAGTCATTGTTTTCATCAACATGATATCTTTAAAGAAGAATTTATGCTCAGAAATCTATGCTCTGTGAAGTTCATGAGGAAAGTCACTACTAAAAAGTAGAACAGTTCGGACAGTTCGGGAAAACGAGATCGCGGAATGGATGCTGAGGAAAATTTATCCCACCAAGTTAGTATACAAACGATAAACAAAAGTATCAATGATGATGTCATAGTATCTTTTTACATATTTCAGTATAAAATCAGATAACCTCGTTTGAAATAGGTATGGAATTGACTTGCCATACCTCGACGAACTTCATCCTTTCTAGAAGCTGAATCACAAGACTTTACTCTCCACTCCACTATAGTTTGAAAAATTTGATACTCAAACACTCTTTCGCAAAACGTTTGGCAGACTACTGCGGGCCTAGTTTATTGCATTTCGCCATCCATAGTCAATTAACTTTTGCAAACAAAGAAGTTTCACAATTAACGAAAATATGTGTAAGACCAATAGTCTTTCGTGTATCGCTGCAACTGATAATTTGACCAACCCTTCCATCAAAAGTTGAAGGTAGATTTTCAAGAAAACCGCCTCGTGACTGTATTTATGAAATTTAACACAATAAAACCATAATTTTGCGAAAACAATAATACCGAGAAAGTTGCTTGCGCAATCCTCAAAAAATTATTGTAATTATTTGCATCCTAAGAAAATACTAACTTCAGTCATTGTAGCAGATTTAAAGATGCTATTACTAGCAAATGAATTTAATTAAAAAGGAGTATACATCATTAATCAACCGAAGACTTCTGATCATAAAAAAAAAACCCTCTCCCGCTGCTAACATCACAAGTCTAGATACACACAATTAACAACCCATCCATCACACATTTATCATCATCAATTATATAGATCCACACTTTTCCTTCCACACAGAAGAAACAATTAGCAGATAAGTGTTGTATTACCGCTGGAGATCATCCATTGAAAAACTAAACAAAAAAAAAAATTGAAAGAAATCAAAAACAAAATGGCAACCAGACGAGGTTCGCTTACATTGGATCACGCATGTCAATGGTGAAGATTTTATCTTTTGCAAATATCTATCAGATACATAATCAAATTCAAATGAATGACTGGTGGAATTCAAACAGTGTTGATATTTTCATATTTTCACTTTGAGAAAATTTATGTAACTTTAATTTCGGGTCTAAGTCGCAGTATAATAAAATGAATCAAGGATTTTTTTGCTGAAAGCGCTGGTTATTGACTTCACTTCGATTCCATGGTAATTGTTTTATTATACGCGGAAAGTATCTCAAATGCTGTTCGTTGATTTTGATATTTAAACCTTGACATTTTTTATGTTGAGTTTGGAAAACAAAAATAGTTTGAAACTTCCACAATGAAATTATGTAAAAATAAAAAAAAATATAAACTGTCCCTTTGACTTATTTCATTTACTTGGAAGTTATTTCATTTACTTGGAAACACATTTTCATAGAGCACAGGAGCTTTTGTGTTGTGCTCGGGCAATAGATGAGGAAAGGCATCAATTAATTATCAAATCAATAATAGATTTGAGCCTAGGATAAACGATTTTGCCTTATCCAACAGGATTTCGGTGTAGATTCAATACTAAAATCATTCTAAACATCCGCGTTCCAAATCTTTCATGAAATTGTGCAGATTTTTCTAATTAGTCGATTCTATCACTGTTGGAGTCCATGGTTTTGCTCCTCGTTGTCATCGTTGGGTTTCAATAAGGATGGCATCGACACATTTTATCAAATGTGCTCTTCCTTATCATCCTCGAGAAAACCCAAAAGGTACCCAATGGCTATTTTTCACGACAGGTTGAATATACTGTTTGTATTTTTCCGTGTTTAGCACTTCCAAAACATCCTTTATTTGATTTTCCATTCCAAAATGCTATGTTTTGTTTTAATTTTGACAGATATATATTTCGAGAGTAAGTTGCTCCCTTGTTCAGTGTCAATGAACCATTTCAGTGCTAAGGATTTTGGTTATATTTAATTAAAATTGCGGTAATAAAATCAAACAAATATATTCATTATTATAACATTTGCATAAATTAGCATAAACGCATACGCACGAACAACCCTCTCCCACCGGGCGCTTAACGCAGACTGACGCAATCGTCGACATAGCGACGAACCGCGCTCTCAAGGTCAAGCGCACTCGTCGCTATGTCGACGAATCGCACCGAAACGGTTAAAAGAAAACATAACATTCTGGAATGGAAAATCAAATGAAGGCTATGTTGAATACATCTTCTATAAATCAATACGTCATATACGGCCATGATGTTTCATCAAAGGAAGAAAAGCCTTTATATCGTAGCGAGTACATAAGAACACTTCGTGCTCAGCTGATTTCAATGTGGATGAAGCAAAGACTGGAAGCTTCTACTTTACCAAGGCATAGCGTAAACACAAACAGCGCTCACACTCCGAACAAACGACTGATCTAACGGTATTTGAAAAATTCTGGAGAATTGCATTGGTGTTCGTAAAAATGTTTATTTTTCTCTATTTTGTCTATCTGTTTACATTGTACTTGTAAACAAAACGAGCAAAAAATTAATATTTTTACTAACACTCATACAATTCTGCAAAATCCGTTAGATTGGTCGATGGTCGGAGTGTTATCGCTGTTTGTTCTTACGCTATGACCAAGGCATGTACGAAGCAACATCGAAAATGCTTTTCCACAAACAAGCTCAAAAGCTCTAATGCAAGACGAAGAGGAGCATCCATCTCAAAAAAAAGAGTTTCTGTAGTTACTGAACCTCAAAAGAGAAACAAATATCGAAGGTGACTTTTATTAGGTGTTGTTTTGAACTGTTTGTAGCGTACACAAAAGTGACATCTGTCATGGCTGTCTACAAAATACGTGTAAATGAATAGATTGCTTACTTGAGACTGATTAAAGTTTGAATTATGTATTCTGTACAAACGGCTGTAAAAACAGCATTTAATTTTGTAATTTTGAATAATTTTTACTACTTTTAGCAGAAGACTGTTGGTTTTTGATTTTTTTTTTTTTTTTCAAAAAATTCTTGTGACTTGTGAACTTGTGAAAATTTTAAACAATCGAAACCAAACGAACATCTTTGAACTGACGAATTCAAGATAATATTGGATTTTATTGTTAAAAATACATAGTACGTTCGTTTTTTCAGGATTATTTTCCTAGATTTTAAATATTAGTGTGGAATCGGGACGTTGAGGAATTGTGGTTATGGCGTATGGTTATCTCCTATGCTTGTTTTCATATGGTTATATCTCTAGAGATAAACATGTTTCAAATTTAAATTAAATTTAAATTTAAGATTCCTCCACTTTAAAAGACTTCCTCCACTTTATCCTCATTCTCATCACGCTTTGTAGGGGTGGTTGTGAGCCTGTTCAATGTTTTATTATGAACTGACTCAAGTTTAATTCACTGTATAAAATACCTTTAGCAATTTTCGTACGTCAAGCTTTTTTCTGTCATAAATTGCAATTTTGACTGTAGACTGATTTTTCAGGCTTAAACCGATTTTTCAAACTTAGACCGATGTTTTAAGCAGACTTCCGGATATTTGTAGCTTCAGTATAGCCTGGAAACTTTGATAGCATAGTTTTCTGTGGGAGGACTTGCTTTTATCAAGTTTATATGATTAAAAGAAAATTTAGGGGCATAAATTGACTGATTTTCAGTTGAACTCTCCAATATCTTTATATATTCTAACGAATCAATTCGGCAATTCCGATTGTTTTTTTTTTTTTTGTTTTTGTACCGATTCTTTCCACTTCTGCGGTCAGACTCCTGGGAACGTGTATACCCGGTTTTTATTTTTAAAAATTTTATTTGCAATATCGCGAAATCTCTGTATCAAACTAAGAATGACAAATTTTTTGTTTCCTTAAACATTAGATTTAAATATTTATTTTTGTAAAACGTAAACGTGTTCGACCACTTTTTCTGATCTTCTTCTGAAGATACTGAAGAAGAAGTACTGAAGATACTGAAGAAGAAATACTGAAGATACTGAAGAAGATCACAAATAGTTGTCACAAAATCTTATCCGTAGGGAGCATGTCTCATTCTATATATTTATATCTGTTGTCTTATAACACAAGAGATCAGTTGTCAGTGCTTTTTGACGGTAAACCCAAATAAAAATTTTGCTGGCACGTAGCTAAGGTCAAACTCTTGACTGGATTCCTTACACTGGAGTCTATAGAAGATCAAGTTCTTCTTATATAATCAGTGACGCTGCCTCCAAACTTCTTCACTTGTCTACGCTATTTCGGGCATAACTTCTATCTTGCTGGGAAATTTCTTGTTGTGTTTTAGATGAACAATTCTTTCAAACTCTGGGTGGCTTGGGTCTAATTTAATTTTTTTTTGTCTAAGTTAATTTTGGCCTGCGGCAACACCAAAACGAAATTCTTTCAAAATCTGTCATTTATATTTCATTCTACGATTAAATACTTTGGTATTTATTGGATATTGGGTATAAACATTGGATGTAATTCGCTGGTGCAAAATATAAGATATGAGTGAATTATTATTCTCCGGAGACCAGAGTGTATGGATGAAATTACGGAGAAGGAAGCAAAATGAAAAGTTGATATCCGTATTTGTCCAAGAAAAAGGTTTATTTGGTTCCAGAGGTGTCTTAGGCTTGTCAGAGGCTTATTGGTTTTCTCAACGTCTTCTAAATGAAGCCATAAATAAATCTAATTTCAAAATAGGCTCCAGTTTTAGAAATGCTGCAAACTATTAGCAATAACTATTAATACAAAGTGCTTCATGCGGTTAAATTAACCATCGACACGAAATTCGAGACATGTCTATCCGAAGTTCGATTCTGCTTCATGACAAAGATCGACCACACATAGACTTGCATTTATTCAAAACGATGTGCACAGGAGTGTTGGAAATCGCTCTATCGTCCTGATTTTTCGCTATGGACAAGCACATGTTCGGACAACTTCGAGAAAAACTGGGAGAATGTTGACAATGACAAAGGTATAGAAGTGTTTACTCGCACCAGTTTCATTATTTTCCTGTACTGAAAAACATTACGAAAATTACATAACATAATACATAACACTTTGGTTCATATTTTAGGAGCCAGTTAATCAAACAAAAATCATTCACAACCATGAATATCAACTATAACAAATATCAAGACGTAGTAGGAGCGTTTTTCTTCATAAATTTTGTATAAGCATATTCAAATATTTGTCAATTTTTCGAATATTTCGGTTCAGGGCAAGATCTTTATAAAGGATGAGATAGATTTCTCTATAATTTGGATGCTTAAAGATTGTCTTTTGTCAATACGGGATGCATATGGAAAGGATTATTCGGGTACTATTGATAGTAAAGAATAAGACAGCTCTCAATTGCCTTAAAAAACTTTAAATCGATATTAAAAACTAGCAACAATAAATCACCTTTCACTCTATCTTTTCGATTTACTATTTCCTTCCTGATTTACGATATCATATGTTAAATCAAATTTTTATGTAGTCACATAAATAATCCCGACGTCCATCGACTTCCAGTTAATTGATGATTGGATCAATTAACACATAATTAAGTAGGATATCACTCGTATCAAGCATTTGCTTAAATATTCATGGGAATAAAACTAAAGTCCAAGTGTTGTTCACAGCATTTAAACTTTTAGGGCTTAGTTAATGCTAAATTTCGTCTCAAATTTATATTTACCAAAAAAAAAAAATACAAAGATGCAAAGATAAAAAACAACATGAATAGTGAAAGTAAATTTCATTCATTCATCAACGTACCTTCACTTAATCAATAAACAGAAAGAAAATAAAGAATTTGATCATCACCTGAAATGAAACCAAAAAGAAGAAAAAATTGTTACTGATGTGACTATAAATTGAGAAAATTTTAAAAATTTGTTTAATTTTTACATATACAAATACAAACATTAAATGCTTTTCCTGGTATCAATCAGTTTTCACATATAAATCACAAAAACTTGCAGAATTACTTATGACCAAATAACGAAAGACTTAAGGCAGTAACCCGCTCTTCCGTGTAAAATGCAAACA
This sequence comes from Stratiomys singularior, assembly GCA_954870665.1. Taxonomy (NCBI): domain Eukaryota; kingdom Metazoa; phylum Arthropoda; class Insecta; order Diptera; family Stratiomyidae; genus Stratiomys; species Stratiomys singularior. The sequence continues at coordinate 10,063,458 of OX940877.1, forward strand.
CCAACGAAACCACTCAGAATTGTAACATAGAAAAATGTCCGAGATCATTTCGTAGTGCATTTCAACTTTCCAAAAGTTTCAAAAACTTTACATTTGAAATCGGTTGAATTTATTTTAAATTTTGCCCGAACGCTGAAAATCGATAAATCAATGGGAAAAGATATCACAATGTTTCGTCAGAGATGCAAATTAATGTTGGCAACCAAAATGGTTGGAGAAAGATTTCGTTCCTATTAAATTATGTTCGATTGATTTGTCAATGATCCTGAAGTTTGATGAAAATTTCACTGATGAAGAAATCAACAATGCAATCGCGTTGGTAATTATTTCCTTCTTAATCGTAAGCAACACCAAAGTGTTTGGAAACAAATCGAAATCGAAATGATAATAATGAATAGTTGGTTTTCGGTGGTTCATTTTGATCCTGCACGTTAAATACTTTGCGATTTCCAATTGTGGTCTCAGTAAGGGAAACATATATCACATTTCAGATTTCACTTATGCCGACCATTATCAATTTGGCCTTCACAATTAATTTACCAACAAAACAATACTGCAAATGAATATTCGTAATGATTCAATCACTTTCTTCATTACTAGTAAAACAAATGATCACTATTAAGTAGTTATGCTTACACGGGATAAATATGTCTGCGCTACAAGGAAGTGAAATTGCTCACAGCAATTCTAAAGGTGGAAAAGCAATAGGCAAAAGCAAATTGAGTGGATGGCTAAAGTACACTTGGCGTAAGACAAAATCGGTAAAGCTACGTTGGATGAATTGCTGCGAAGTTGATTACAGTGGTTGAATTCGTCAATTGAAGTGTAATTGCATGTCTCGAGAATCAAACGGAGTTAACGGACCATGTAAATGTAAATATTAAAAAATGGTGTAAATTCCAAAACAAAATTATTTTATTAGAAGTTTTCAACAATTTACTCCCTTTTTATAATGTTTTTGACGAAAGAAATGCGTTCAGAGACCCATCAGATTTTCAATAAGAAGATTTGACTTAAAGTTTTGAATATATCACAGTAAAGTCAGTTTCACCAGCATTTACAATTTAAGCAAATTATGCCTGGAATGTGCCTCACGACTAATTTAAATAAAGTTTGTCCAGTTGTGTCAATTTCCTATAATTCTATGCACGGTTTTAGTTCCTTTAAATAATTCGTACTTATTTTAATCTGGTCATACTGTTTCTATCAAATTGACAAATTGTCACTGTCAAACATGTCACACTGCTCAAATGGGTATGTGAACGATACAAGCAAACAGACGGACAACGACGGAATTCGTTCGGAAATCAAAAAAATAACATTTTTTGCCATCCTGCACATATCAAACTATGTTCCTACAAAACAGCACTCTTAGGAAACATTATTTTTGTACTTTAACCAAAATAAAAATACACTGAAATATATGTAAGATTTTTTCCCGAAATATTCAACAGAAAAACGGTTAAGTTAAAGTTAACGTGATCTAAAAGTGGTGACTTTGATATGAGTACTGAAAAATGTCTTGAAAACTTAGGGAACTGGGGCACTGGAACTGGGAAAAATGAGGGGCACTAAGGAATGAAAGCTTTTGTCAAGTGCAATCAAAGCTGAGCGTTAAACAAGGAGCAATCTCCATGTGCCTAGAAGATTTCAAATTCAAACGGCAAATGTGCCTAAATGCGCTCATTCAAATGCAAAGCAATTGGGTATCATGTGGACTGAGACTTCGAAATGCCGAATGTCACTTTTTTTCCTCTAAAATACAGCTTGAACCCTACAGAAATAAGCCGTTTTCTAATCAAACTGTCATTGGCTGTGAAAAAGAACTCATTACGAGAATTCACAGACGAAACAACTATTCCAATCAACATGTTTATTTTTGGTGGCGCTAAGGGCATTGCGATCTATTTCAATCTCTTAAAAAAGGCCAAAAAATGTACAGGAATACCTGAATTACCGTGCGGTAATTTCTTGAAGTTACAACAGCATTAGCTGAAAACCGCTCAGAATACTCCAGACTAAGCAATCGTGGACTTCCCCATAATTTCCCATTATTACAACGCCCGCCTAATTGTTGCCATACCAGCTACAAATTATTTGGAATATATTGGATGGGATTACTATCTTTCAGCATCACAGTGCTGGTTATTTTGTGAAGTATTTACACGTAAACCCAATATTTCGTTAAGAACAGTGCGAAATATAAATAGCACCACACTGTATTAAAGCAGCCCTGACTCTCATTTGTCTCATTTGACACATGTCAAATGAGATGTTTTCATTACATTCATTACATTTGTCAAAGTGTGTTCATTTGCTAGTAAGATCGTTGTTTTTTCGTGCGATTTAGCCATCATGAGTCGATCAAAGTACCTTACGTTCGAGGAAAAGGTAAAAATCCAAGCGTACCATGATGCAGGTCTCTCTAATAGAGAAATCGGTCGAAAACTTCATCCGGCACACACGGCTGTTGGAAACTATTTAAAAAATTGTAATAAATGAGGCCAAATCGAAAAACGTGGAAAGAAAAGTAAGCTTTCTGCGAAGGATAAACGGAGAATTTCCAGGATTGCAGCAAATCAGGAAAAAACAGCATCACAAATCCGCGCGGAGTTGAAGCTTCCGGTTACCACACGTCGCATACAACAAGCTTTGTCAAGCAGTGAAACCTTGGTGTGGCGTAAAAGGCAAGGAAAACCAAATTTGACAGAACGGCATAAGTTGGATCGCTTCAATTTCGGAAAAAAATATATTTCCTGGACCGAGGAATGGAAAAACGTGCTCTTTTCGGATGAGAAGAAGTTTAACCTTGATGGACCAGACGGCTGGCAGTACTACTGGGCGATTTGCGCAAAGATCCAAAGGTTAAGATGAGTAGGAACTTTGGTGATGGTACGTTGACGGTTTGGGGTGCGTTTTCTTTTAGGGGAAAGCTTCCATTGGCGTGGATTACAACAAAAATGAAGTCAGAAGACTACGTCGAAATGTTGGAGATAAGTTTAATTGAGCATGGTGAGGCATTGATGGGTCCGGACTTCATTTTTCAACAAGACAATGCTGCAATCCATAATTCGAAATTGGCTAAAGCGTGGTTTTCTGAGAAAAATACAGAAGTTCTCGAGTGGCCAGCCTGTTCTCCGGAACTGAATCCCATTGAAAACCTTTGGTCTATTCTTGCACGTCGCGTTTACGAAAATGGCAAGCAATTCGACAACATTAACATGCTCAAATATCGAGTTCGAGAGTGCTGGGAGCAGATAGAGCAGGATACGCTGGAAAAGCTTATTTTGTCAATGCATTCGCGACTAATTGAAGTTATTCAAAACAATGGCTCGTACACAAATTATTAAGTATTCCTAAATGATATATTTTATAGAATAAAATTTGGTTTTGGTTAAAAGCAGAGGCGGTGTTATTTTTATTTCGCATCATTTTTTTTTTATTTCTAGGGTTTAAATGTTAAGGGTTTCATAAAATACAACCATTTCACGCTGGATTTATCCATAATACATTTTGGAACATGCTATAATAAATCATTGATATCATGATTTATCTTTCATCTGAAATCCTAGAAAAACTTGGTGGTGCTATTTTTGTTTCGCTCAGTGTATATTGGATGCGAAGCTTTCCCCCGGCCGGTCCATGCCTTGTCACTTCTCACTATCATTTGTTCAAACCGATTCCAGACAACATCATTGAAAAATGCCACAATGCAGACGAGAATATCAAAAATCGGCTTGATTCATTCTAGATGTCAAAAACGACCATTTTTGGAATGAAGTTCGTTAATTTCAATAAAAGTAAGATAATGTTATTGTTTTTCCCCCCTTTTTACGAAACCTTTTAACACCGTACGTGTTCATTTTGTCACTTAAATAAATGCTCTTTTGCTGATAAAAAGGGTGTTCATCCCAGAATCAATAGAAATGTATAAATATACCATTAATTGATATCTAAGTCGGAATATAAAACAAATATATTTAAGTACCCCTCAATCAACGTACTTTTCTATAAAAGGTAACTGTTGACACCATTCTTGATTTTCATCATTGCTCAAAAGATTTTCCATGAAGATACTTATACATATAGACAAACTGATTATTGCATGCACATAGTGGGCCGTCTAACGATTGGAATTCGAGCTCTAGGTTATTTTGAGTTGGAAAGGAATTATGACAGATAGTTTGACAGTTATAGATGGGTCACTTTTCGCTTGATAGTTCGGAAATGTCAAAAACTTTTTTCCAAAGTGGTGAGTATTCTACTCAAACTGTAAGAAATACACGGAAAGAAATTGACAAAAAGTATATGCCGAAAACGCAATTTTTTGGTCAATTTGTGAAACGTATTCGTGAAACTGGATTGTTGTTGGATAAAATGCTTTCTTTTTTTTGAAACTCATCAAAAAATCTCATCTCTTTAGCAAGAGTGATGCATTTCTATAGGTTTCCTTAGTAGAACTATTTAGATCTGCTGACAAACTATGCCACAGTTTTCAGCCTTTCGTTCCCTTTCCTAAATTAATCACTATAACTTGTAAACTAATGGTTAGCATGACGTACAACTTTGATGTGTGGTGTTTGAAGATTAGTAGTATTCAGAAAAAAACATGAATTTAATGGAAAGGCATGTTAGGCATAAGTACCATCTATGTATCATATCGATGTCTTATGGAGCAGTGACCTGGGCAATTGTATAATAAATTTCCTAAGATGGCCGGTTGCCAAGGACCCAGATATGCTTGAGATAGTAGGCGATTCAATCCTTGAATTGTAATGAATGAAATCAAGTGGTACTGAATACTAAGGATAAAGTTTAACTTTTTTGAATTGGACAATATTAACTAAATGCCTACATATGAATTATATAGTTCAAATATCAAATAAAGCAAACGTGGTCCTTATAATGACTGACCGCAAGGATACTAAGCATTAATTTATGTTTTAGATTCAATATAAACTAAGAATTTAGTATGCGTACGAAACGTGTGTTGAATATTGTTGTGCCGATTTTATTTAGTATTTCTACAGTACACACAAGCATTCTCCTGTCGTGTACTTGTTTGTTTGTTTCTTGGAGTGGGGATTTTAAATCCAGAGTACTTCCTTCCTGCAAGAAGTTCCTACTTTCACTAAACAGAACATTTGTATTTAATGAAATTAGAAATGGTTTTTACCAATATTTTATCGGATAGAAAATTATGAAAAAGTAAAAATAACTGAAAGCTCATCTAACCATATTGTTGTTATTCAGAAACGCACACATAACATAAATAAATAAGTAGATAACTGAATATGTTTGTACATAAGCGTAGTCTTGTGCCAATGCAATGTCCTAGCCGATCCAATACTTAACTCAAAGTCTACTTAGTCCAGTTCAATTCCACATTACAGTTTCATAGTATTTACACAGCTGATATATTATCTTTATATCACTCATTTCATTCCGAAAAGTGTTTTAACTGAGATGCAGATACTATTGTTTAGTTCTTATCTGTGATGTACGCTATCACATTTTTTCGAAAATCATCAACATGCCGAATGATAGCTCCAAATTTTTTGTGGGAGATAATGCTATTTTGCTTTTGCGAAAGCTCTATTGGTTGTACGTATTAATATTAAGCATGACATTATAACAACAACCTTATGGAAATTATTAAATTTATCTTTTTGCTTCTTTTTTGAATAAATCCGCCATTGAAAATTGACTAGCGCAAGACACATAACGACGAGGTGGCCGAGTGGTTAAGGCGTTGGACTGCTAATCCAATGTGCTCTGCACGCGTGGGTTCGAATCCCATCCTCGTCGGGTGTCAGCTTTTTATGGAATAAGGTCAACTGTCATAGTGTTGAATAAAAAATCAATAACTTTGTTAACCACACCCAAATTCTGGAGTTTTCGGCGTCGAAGTTGATTTTTTATCGTATAGAATATTTGCCTAAGTTAGTCTTTGGTAGATTTTATCTATTTTGAAAAAAATGTTCGCAGACAGGAATTGCTTTGACTTACAGTTTGAGTTACAAACAGAATTAATCCCAATTTCCAATTGTTGGTTCGGATGTTTGCAACCTTCTAAAAAATTAAAAAAATTCTTGTTAGATTCCATTTTTAGGTTGATATTTTTATTTTGCAACAGACAGCTGTTTCGAGGCCGATATGGTCCCTTCTTCAGTGTTATGTCTATTAAAGTACAAGTGGGCGAATTATCTTTTTTAAACCTACAACATTTATCATACAATAAGTTTCCCTTCATTATCCTCAACTATTTTTCTATCATATTTATGGCCTCAAATTGTAAAGATCATGTTTAAACCTACTAATTGTGATTATTTATGGTGTTTAGCTTAAATGTCTACCCTAATTGCTTTTTTTGTTTTTTTGATGTGTTTTTGATGCGGCTAGCCTAATCAGTTTGGTGTCACAATTTCCTGTGTCTGTGTTTAGCCGATTTTGTTCCTTTGTTGTCAGGATGAAAATCGTTTCGTATGCATCCAATTTTTTATTTGTCGTGGCTTTTTTAACGTTCCATTGCACGTTATGCTGGCATTCTACTATGTGTTTTGCAACCACAGACTTATATGCGCTGATTTTTTGGCGTTTCTTTCTGATTTCAGCTTCTCGTAGATGCTCCTGAACTCTCGTTGTGACCAGCCTCTTTGTTTGTCCTATGTAGGTTTTCCTACTTTATCCCCTCTTCTTAGTGACCTCTTCATGGACACATTAGAAGATGATCTGAAAAAACGGGGACTCCTTCCAAGCTTTTGGGTAAGATATGTAGATGATATCTTGGCGATAGTTAAAAAAGACCAAGTAGACGTTGTTTTTAACAGTATAAATAATATTCACCAAAAAATTGTATTTAAAAAAGAAGAAGAACAAAACGGACAATTAAGCTTTTTAGATATCAAGATCCTAAGAGAAGCGAAAACTTTACAATACGAAATATACAGGAAGCCAACACAAACGCAACGAACAATTCCTGCATGTTCCAACCACAGCTGGCCACAAAAAATGGCAATATTCAACTCATGGATACACAGGCTACTCACCCTTCAATTTAGTGAAGATAACTTCAACAAAGAAGAGCAGTACATCCTAGACACAGCAAAGAAGAACGGATACACGGAAAGGGAAATCCTAAACGTCATGAATAAAAAGAAAAAACAATTGGCAAATGACAACCTAACAACGCTCTTCAAACAGAATAGAGAAATCAACCACCGAGAGAAGAAATGGCTAGCCGTTACGCACACAAAATTGGACAGAAAAATTGGACAAATCCTCAAACCGTGGGACATATCAATAGCGTCAACTAGCAGCAACACAAAGCTGAGTTCAAGACTGGGAACATCAAAGGACAAAAAAACGGAAAACGAAAAAAGCGGCATATATGAGATTGCATGCAAAGACTGCCCAAAAACCTACATAGGACAAACAAAGAGGCTGGTCACAACGAGAGTTCAGGAGCATCTACGAGAAGCTGAAATCAGAAAGAAACGCCAAAAAATCAGCGCATATAAGTCTGTGGTTGCAAAACACATAGTAGAATGCCAGCATAACGTGCAATGGAACGTTAAAAAAGCCACGACAAATAAAAAATTGGATGCATACGAAACGATTTTCATCCTGACAACAAAGGAACAAAATCGGCTAAACACAGACACAGGAAATTGTGACACCAAACTGATTAGGCTAGCCGCATCAAAAACACATCAAAAAAACAAAAAAAGCAATTAGGGTAGACATTTAAGCTAAACACCATAAATAATCACAATTAGTAGGTTTAAACATGATCTTTACAATTTGAGGCCATAAATATGATAGAAAAATAGTTGAGGATAATGAAGGGAAACTTATTGTATGATAAATGTTGTAGGTTTAAAAAAGATAATTCGCCCACTTGTACTTTAATAGACATAACACTGAAGAAGGGACCATATCGGCCTCGAAACAGCTGTCTGTTGCAAAATAAAAATATCAACCTAAAAATGGAATCTAACAAGAATTTTTTTAATTTTTTTAATTAATTAAGAATTAATCCTTTTTGGAATTTTAGGCAGTTAGGTAATGGTGGTAAGCCCCTTGAATGTACTCTATAGTTTATGTTTAGATTTTCATCCTTTTTATCCAGATTTTTCACCCACATCATCTTTAAAACTTTTAAACTTTTCGATTTAATTTGCAACAATGAAAATCTTTCGTGTGAACCAATACAAAAATTAAAACAAAAGTCCGATGGAATAGTGTTAAAAAATATGATATTTGCAATTTTTAATCGGGATAAATACTACTTCCAATGATCGCTCAAAGAATCCATTGCTGGAAATCGTTTTTCCACACTTTTCGGCTTCAGTTTCTAGGAGATCTGAAAAGAAAGGACTGTTGAATCATATCCATTTGTTTCAATCCAACAGAAACTGCTTGTCAAGTCACTTCTATTAATTCTACAAGCTCTGTCGGGTATGATCAGAACATAATCGACCTGAATTAATTTTAGTTTTTAAATGTTTTTATTGAGTTATCTCGTCAATTGTCCTCGAAAAGCGTACTTGTTCTTAACGCGTAGAACGCACTTCCCCCTACGTCTCTGTTTTCTGCAACTCCTTTTCTGGGATCCCTTTCAGAAAAGCCGTCACTGCACCTTGAAGACTAGCTCAGAGCTGCATCGTTTTCCAATGAATGTACACATATATGGCGTAGGACATGTAAAGCTTTCACAAATCGCAAATGTCTGGACACGTGGAGAATGCGGTTGAAGAACTGATCAACCAAGTCTACCTACAAATCGACATTCATAGTCAGTCCAAGGACAAACTACTCCACGACGGTACAAAAATAAGAAGAGCACAGATTCGACCCCTAATTCGCTCATTCTAGCTTTCTTAGGACGCGAGGAGTTCCTGATTGAATTGGCGTTTGGTCTCTGGGGACGACTGAAAACACCACTTTCCGTCAGCAGTATTCAAATCGCGAAGGAAGTTGTTTTATCTTTAATCCAGTTCTGAATTGCCTGAGAAATTCGCTCGTGATTAATTTCCTGATCATCTCTCAGGACTTGTGGCATAAACTTCACGCACAGCTTTAGCATGGCCAAATCCTGTTACGCGAAACGCGTAATTAATCAATTATTGGACGAGCGTTTGTGCGTCGGTTGGAGTGAAAAAGGTCCTTTGCATTGACCATATTTTCATCAGTCCGCGCACTTTTCGTCGTCTTGAACGAGCTCCTACAATACCAAGCCACAGCTGAGCGGCATATGACACCATCTCCGTAAGGATACCTTAATCATTCCGAGGGTTCCATTGCGATTTTCTCGAGTTTGACGTAGAATCTAATGTTGAATCGCTGCCCGACATTTCCTTATATTGGAACAAGAGGTCCCAGAATCGGCGTGATTCACATTCAAAAATATCGATCTCTTTGGAACGCTCCCTACTTCCACGCCTAAGTTTTTAAACCTCTCAACTGCTCGATTCGAGCTAAAAAATCCTGAAGAAACCTTTTTGCTTATTTCTATCTATTGTCCCTTATTTCTCTCCCCAATTGTACCACGTACAAGTTGGTAAGACCAGGCCAATAAACAAATATATCTGGTGTTACGTATTCAGAGGTGTAGGCGACATTAAACAAACATTTAAATAATAAATAAATTACACACATGATATTAAACACATGACATTAAATAGATGAATAAATAAATAGAATAGCAATTAATTTTTAATATAACAATCAATTGTTCTGGTTAAGTTTTTTATATGTTCCAATATTTTTAAGTTAAAAGAAATTCATACGAGATGAAATAGAAGTAAGAAGAAAATTCAAATAGAAACATTAATAGTTAGATTTAGGTATTAAGTTAAATAATATTGATAAAAAACAAAAAAAAACATAAAACCAAAAGTCTCAGTAAAATTAAATATCAAAAAAAGTCTCAAAAAAATTATATTCCGTCGCAAAAACAAGCAAAACAAAATTTCTTGGAAGTAATTTACGATAAATTTTCTATGGATATGATTCACTAGGTTGTTGTGTACGTATCAGTATAAATAGAATAGAAATTGTGAGGTATGAGATAACCAATAGAGGAATCGATTCAAGTATCAATAGAAGTATAGAGACACACCACCAATAGAGGTCACATAACCGATAGAGGAATCAATTCAAGTACCAATAGAAGTATCGAGACAGATAACCAATAGAAAAATCAATTCAAGTATCAATAGAAGAATAGAGACACACAACCAATAGAGGTCACATAACCGATAGAGGAATCAATTGAAGTATAGAGACTACCATAGAGACACACAACCAATAGAGGAATCAATTCAAGTATCAAGAAAATCAATAGGACAATCAATAGAGGAAGCTCGATCCAAGGAAGCGCAGCAGAACTCGTGAATCCTGAAACCTGTTAAGGTTTGTCAGATTCGTCGAAACCAGTTAAGTGCAGATTCGTGCTACAGGAAGCCCGATTAGATGCAGCGCAGCAGAACAAGTGAAGTCCCGAAACCAGCTGAAGTGGAGGTTAGTGCTACAGGAAGCACGATTACAGTCAGAGCGACACAATTTACAGGTGGTCAGAATCAGCGCAGCACAATTCACAGGTGCACAATTCACATCTTTTGATTTTTGATCCTTTTATTTTAATCTAATATGAAGGAGTAAACATTTTCTGTGTGCTTTTGTGTGTGTGTGTGTGTGTGTGTGTGTGTGTATGTAACCTGGAAGGATCAGGGCTTAAATAATGTCCTAACCCCCACGCCCACGTAGTGATCTAGTCGGTTTAAAGTAGCTTTCTTCGGCCGCCATTATGCGGCCTTTGTATTTTCAAATAACCCTGTCTCTTTAAACGTGTTCCTTTCTTTCGCTGCAGGTGCGACCGATCGGTTGCCCGATTATTATTTATTCATTCTTAATTATATATTTACTATTTTAATATTTTTTTTTGAAAATACATAACATGGCGCCCAAAGTGGGGCCCAATATTATTTACTCATTATTAATTATATATTATTATTTTATTATTTTTTTTTTTTTGAAAATACATACATTGACGCCCAAATTGGGGTCCGATATTTAATTCATTTATTCTTAATTATATATTTATCATTTCTTTGAAAATACATAACACTGAACGACGCACATATAGTGACTAGGCCTAAAAAAGTATTTCTAGAATTCAAAGCATACACGAAGCATGTCAAATTGCAGGACGAAATACAACTGATGATGATGAAATGGATGAAAATACAACTGAGCCAAACGGAAGAGCTCTGAACCGGCTCTGTAAAATCATACAATAGATAACTGGAGAGTTTAAAATTAACAGGAGACATTTTGGAAAATTTAGGCCACCTTTTGTGCCCAGAGTCTCACCTTTGGAAAAAATGACAGTGAAAAGAATGAAATATAGCAGCCCATATCAGATAAGATAAATAAATTTATTATAAATTAATACTTTTTAAAATGATTAGAAAACATATATTCATCTATGATTTAGAAAATCGGTCACTTAAGAAGGCACTGAAAAAATGGTTTGAATCTTTTGATCGGCATATACAACGATGGATACCGAATAGCCCATCTAAATAAAACAAAAACTTTAAAACGTTGATTCAGATTTCATATTTTGTTTTTAATTTTTTTTTTCTTTTCTTTTTCAATGCAAAAGACAATAAGAAACTTTCCTGGTGCTGCAATACTTCCTATGGTGTCAAAGGTTTTAAAATTTTGAACATATTTTCGAACAAGGAAGGTAGGTATCCAAAAATCAGATAACTTTTGACTCACTACACATGCTCGGCTTGGAAAACAATTGAAATTAGGAGACCATTAGTATCGATTTTAAAATAGTATTTGTATTTGTATTCCTGAAAAAAAAACAGGAGAAAGCCTGAACTTCAACACAATTTTATGATGAGCGAGTCAGCACAGTCGCTGATAAATATGGACTACATATTACCCGAAAAAAAAGTGCATAAGAGGACCTTACATACCCGCACAAGTCTTGAGCCTGGTGTGGTGCCTGACTCAAAATGATCATTGACCTATTATATGCTATTTTGAAAATAAGAGTGGTGACATTGTAACCATGAAAAGTGGTGGAGAATGGTCAATGATAAGCATTTTTTCATTACCAAAATTTTAAACCTATCTGATCCTGTGATTTCAATCAGACGGAATCATAGCACCCTAAACTCTATGTCGATGGTAAGGAACATGGCTCTTTTTCGATGGTTAGAAACATATTCTGCAGAAGTCAATTGGCTTTCGCTGAAACCAGATTTCCCGCGCTTCTTCTTAACTCTTCTCATTTTTGACTTTGTAGATACCACAAAGGCAAGAATAAACGTGAATAAGTCCAGACACGTTCTTTAAGCTAAAAAATATTCAAGTTAAATTGTCTCGAAATTCCTAACTTCCTAACGATCCTAACTTTCTCGAAAGTTTGGGGAACAATTTTGTTCATAGCCATGACAAAAACGTTGTCTTTCTTGATGAAAAATTTCTATTATTTTCCATCCTTAAGTTTTTAACATTTTTTGTTTTTTATTTGTTTTTAAGAAAGAGACATTTGTTTGTTTGACGCACCCCTTTTTGAGAAGAAGACATTTGCTTCGCGCCCGATATGGCCTTTTCTTCAGTGTTTGGGCAAATGTCCTGTCGTCCGAATAGCCCTACCATGTATTAGGGCAAAAGGATAATAGATAATGCTCAGATAACGGGACTAAATTGACTTTGAAACAGTTATTTCTTACTAAAAAATCAACTTAAGCATGGAAAATACTAAGACTTTTTTGTTGTTTAATTTTCATAAAATGTATCAAAAAGCTGATCTTAAAAAATTGGAATATCAAGTTTGGTTATACGCCAAAAAATACTTCCCATAGAGCATCGGAACTAACTATTTACGAAAAGTAAGTCAGATCGCAGCGTCTATGTTACTTCAACCTCCTTTTGGCCATGACTACGTGTGGCAAAGCCAAGCTGTTGAGTGTTTTGCAGTGGCCACCAGCATTCATTACAACCACATCCGAAAAATTAAAATGGACGGGCGGTGTTGTATAAATGTCTGGATCAAGAGAACTCAGAATGGTACACGGTTACGTGCAATCAACCGAGAAAGCAACAAACTAAACTTTAGGGGGACTTGGTCCATGTGAACAGCAGAATATTTATTAATGTAATAGACAGGAAAACAGGGTGTCAAGAGCGTGACGTACAATTTGGACTGTAGCGCCATTGAAGAAGATAGTTACAAAACAGAGGAAGAAGTTACGATATGGGTTTTTTTCTGGCTAATTCACTTAGGATACATTTAAAACTGAGGGGCTACTAACGTCACTAGTAAATTAATTCATAAAATAAAAACGCACAAAAGTTCCATCAACAATTATACGCTAAATTTCCACAAATTTAACGAAGGTTAATAAATTATTTAACTAACAACCTGAACAGTGACTACATGTACAAAATTTTCAATTCATATTTAACAATTTATTATTAAATATCAATTAAATTCATAATTTCAAAGTTATGCTTGCGAAAATTGATGCAACCACTAATTTCTGGCCTACAAATACGAGTGAAGACTTTCAATGCTAGCGAGATCATCGCAGATATAATTGCGATCATGTAATTTTCCACCATAAAGTTTTTCCCTGCGAAACACGTAAACTAACTAAATTGCAACATCTCAAATAGTTGCACTTGCATAAAATCACCAACACCAGAGCGAAGCACATTTTAATATTATCCGGAAGTCACGTATACCCATAATCCTCGTCCTAAATTACAGCTCTCCTTCTTCGTACAGTCCAATCGAAATGTGTGTGTCGATGTTTGTATGGTAATTTTCGTCTCAGTCTGCATCTTTTTTCTTACGCACTTTTCCATTGTAGTTCAAGTACTGATAAATTATCTAATCTTTGAACTTTCCAAAAGTTACTATCACACATTGACTGTTACCAACAGCAGTAACCAACGAGCAGAGAAACAAAAAAATAAACATAAAAACAAACAACGAAAACTAAACCATATGGACATAATCTAACAATTCAAGTGCTGGTACGGTGATGCAAAGTGTTCCTCCAGCTCTTACGGAATACCATTTCACACATGAACGTAATAAAATAATAATAAAAAGCTTCCACATTATCCGAATTATCCAGAGCGAATTCTAAATTGTTGAGTTGATGCAACCGAATTTAATGGGAAGCAATGTCTGGTGCGATAACCTGGATTTCCGCAAGTACCATCAGCATCCTTATACTTTCTTCAGATGCTAATGATCAAGCAGGTAATTATGTGTAACCTATTTCCATATTTATCATCTAACTACCGATGATTAACTGTGTTATGGATATTAAAGTGTTTCATCTATTTTTTTCTCTCGCTCTCGGAATTGTTGTTCTATCCTGAAAAAAAAAAAACTTTTCATCTATTTCGTGTGAAGTCAAATAAAGATCAACATCTTTACCACGAAGATCATTCAAATGGATGATATTAATCATCGATAAATCATCGGAATAAAGGTCATAAGTTGAAGAAAAAAGTGAACTCATTGCGAGTTAACATTTGCTTCCATTCATTTATTCAATTTGTGTGTATTTCTTTCGAGGCGGGTCGATTTGAAAATTAAGATACAAAAGAAATGTTGATCAACACATCAAGTGCCAGGTGTATGTTTCGCACCAATCAAGGTGTACTTTGTATTGAAGAAAAACTGTAAGATATCATAGACACTGCTTGAGAAGACTTGGAACGGTACGCTAACATTTCTTCGGAAGATTCTTATGAATGAAAATTGCTCAGGTGAAGCTGCAAGCATTGGGAATGAAAAGTAGGTAAATGATAAATGAGAGCAATGATATACCAAACGATACCAGCATAGTAAATGAGAAGTAGAATGTGTAAAATATTTATTGAAATTTTCAGTTTTCCTTTCCATGGAGAAGCACGTCTTATATTTTAAGAAATTAACTACCCACAGTGTATTTCATAGGCTTTATCGCTGTGGCTGTAAAAGACTTTGAAAAAGAATTATAAAATTATTCTGACCAAATGCTTAATTCAAATAGTGTCTATCAGGAACGATTCATTTCTTCTCCTGCGGGCATGTTCCTTTTGAAATACTGGTCAATTTCCGATCGAATCAGGTTTGTAGGGGTTCACCCATTCACAACACTTTCATGAATAATATTTTTTCTGCACAACTTCAGCCTTGTATGCCACTGTGTTCACTGGTGCGTTATTTGAGGTAAGGAAAAGTTGGGAATCTCAACACAACTTAGGCCTAACATTTGGAGTTCTAACAAAAAAAAAGACTCCACTTCTAACGTACTGTGAGCTTGCAAACAGCTTCCTCATATACATACATTCGTCCGAAATATGTAATGAATAGGCATCCTTCTGATATGTTTGCAGACTCATTAATCTCAGAGAATTTTATCCGATGGATTTTATCAATCATTTCTTCAGAATATCATCTCTTTTGGAGAACTAGGACGCTCAGTATCTTTTTCTAATACAACCGGAACCAAACTCAGTAAAACATCTATGAATCGATCCATTCAATGGATCAAAATCTGCACCATATTATGTCAGCTTCTTCTGTTTCCTTAACCAGTTTTCCGCGTTGAAAATAGTTTTAAAAACCTCACGAACTGACTTATCCGCATGGTATTGTTTAACAAAGAGAAACTATCTGCACTGTGAAGTTCTTCTGGATAGAAAGCCTCTGTTTCCTAAAATGGTAAACCCTTGGCTTTCTCCAGTGCAAGCCTAAACTCTCCAGCCAGTATCTAATCCTACACTCTTGTCTTATATAATGTAAATTAGGCTAGCTTAACTGTCCTCAACATGAAGCTTGTAGTCGACCAAGTTCGACAAAACAAGCCATTGCAACAAACCCGCAACAGTGTAAATGTCTATGCCAAAGATGGAGCCTTACGCGATACTTTAATTAATTCTCATCCTTCGACAAACTTGTCTTGTATGATAAAACACTCTAAAGTTCCTCAGTTGGACCCTTAATATCTCTACAATATTCTGGGACCTTCACCTTTTCCAGAACATAGGCCCATTTCGTGGGATTCGTCACATTTCTGACACGAATTGGCAGCATCAAAACAGACAACCAGAAATGTGAGTCGAGACTGTATCCACCATTCATTCTTATGTCAACTTTGAAGCGTCATTCTCCGTCACTTTATTGTTGATGTGATAGTGTGTCATTAGTATGAGTTTCTGAGTTTCTTCTGCATTGCTTTGATCCCTTCCATCGCTCCGGATGGATCTCTTCACACAAGCTGGCATTGAATTTAGTGAGTCATACAAGTAAAGTAATAAATTTTATCAATTTCACTAAACGAGAGTTATTATTGGTGCAATTCAGTTGTGTGAGCCCGAAGCAAAAGTGAAAGAACGGAATCAGCCATGATGCCTAGAATGAAATACAGCAATGTTTTTTGAAAATAACATGAAACTTTATTGAAAACAACATTTATGAAACAAATAATTTATCCCGATTTTAATGGCAGTTTCCCAGTGTTTTGACACTTCCACGAAAAAAGCACAGCCAAGTGCGAATAAGTTTTTCCAATGTCATCTGGCATTAAACGCACATTTTTAAGTCATAGTGCTAGAAAATTTGGAATCAACTATGTCATCATGCTGTTTCAAAACTGATTCAAAACTATTGCGCCACTAGTATACTTTAAAGCATAAGAAGAATAATTGTCCGAAACTATTATTTTTTCTTTGTTCCTATCAGATAATATTTACTAGAACCATTTGAGAAATCAGTGCGAATACAAGGACTAGACACAAGTAGTGGAAGCGTCCATAGCTGTCTTCTGATATGACTCTCACTTGTTGATAGTGTAGCGTTAAAACAATTAAACAAAAGTCCTCCTGTTTTCAACTTGCCGTTACTTCACCAGCCGGCCTCCTTTATTAATGGACACAATGGATCATCCTGAAGAGATTTAATTCTTCTGAGTTCTCAAACACTAGCCTTCAATCAAGTTAAAAAAACAGCATTTGACCAACTGGTATTCCAACTAGAAAATTTTGTGGACAAAAAAGCTACAAATACCTGAAAAACTCTCCTTTGGTACTAATTTGTTGCTGGTTTTCAAGAATGTATTGCTTATGTGTACAAACACTAATAATAATAATAATAATAATATACGACAACCCTTAATGAGTAGTCCATTAAGGGTTGTCGAATCCTTAATAGATTAATAAATTGGTCAGGATCATCCTTGACCAGAGTTAAATTTACCATCACAAAGCAAGGACTCCAAATTGAACTTTTATCTCCACTAGTGAGGCTTGATTCAATTTTAAATGACCCATTATATGAATTCCATCAAACTAATAAATAGCGTCGAGGAATTGTTCATGGTTGTCAATGCAAGATCATTACTTTTGCTAAAAAAAAATTGGTGTAGTGACCTTCTGCAGTTGCTCATCATGATTTTTGGAAGTTTGCCTGGGATATTCATTAAATCACTTAGCCCCCAACATGTTTCTGTTTTCTTTTTCTGTCCGGACGGGAAAAAAGGCAGCGCTATCAACCGAGCTTAAAAGAAACCTTCAACCGAACTGTTAAAAGAATGCAACCATAGGCTGCTCCAGCACAATTAAGTGCTGTAAATCACCCTTTCAGGGCCCGATGGCTCCTATGGGTCTTTAGAAAAAAGAACACAGGGCCTTGCACTGTGTTCTTTACATTAATATATCCAAACATATTAATTGTCTTCCTTACCCGATTTTGTAGACAAAGCTTATCTGCTCATGAAGTCGATTGATTTGGTTTATTTTTTTTTTTGGAATTTTTTATAAATCCATTCATTTCAGTATGGTAAATTTGTCCTTCACGCTCCGTTTCCAAAAACTAAGTATATCGTTTTAAAGCTGTTGAATCCGTTTCTGGTTTAGCCATACGAATCTCGGTAGTCATAGTTTCGGTACAGAATTTTGTTGTTAATGGAACTCTCTTCTTCCCTCCCATGCAAAGTATCGAGAATCTGGTGTACTGTTTGACTTTTCCTTTCTGTTGATGTCCTGTCGTTGGGTGGTATGGCCGCCCTTCCATATAGCAGATGACTTCCTTAACTGAGATGGAAGGAAATGCTGCATTTATTTCAAATGCAAGATTTTGGGTAAATCCTTTTCTTTTCGGGTAAATCCTTTGCTGATTTGATTCCGGAATGTTGTACTTTACTTCTTGATTTTCAGAGTCACTATGTGGCTAACCAAAGTGTTGGTGAGATTTCAGCTGCACCAATTACTCTGACTACACAGCCTGCATTATATTTTTTGGGTAGTTCGTCAAGCCTCGGGAGTGAAGCATTAGAAACCGTCAGATTATTATCCTAAATGACAAATTTCCATTACTGAATAATTTTCTCCATTTGCTTGATGGAATCGGGAAGGAGATCTTCCCGGAGTTGTTTATATGGTCCACTTTTGACTTTGTCATTGATTATACTGTCGTAGCTTTCACTATCCGAAATTTTGAATTTGTTTTCTTTACTCAATTTTTACATAGTAAACAGATTATGGTGACTTTTGTTTCTTCCTTCTTTCAGTTTCTGTAAAACTTTCTTCTTTTGTTTCTATAGCTCTGGTTGTGCCGAGTTTGTTCTACTCAATGATCCCTGTATTCCACACAATTTTGACGATTTGCCAGAGTCATCAGAGAGCGAGTCAGAGCAGTTGGACGATGAGTTTCAAGTCGAAGACTGTGGACCCTAACAGTTTTCACAAGAAGAATTAAACGACCTTGTTCGCGATTTAAGGCTTTCTATAGAGCCTGCTGAATTACTGGGCTCTAGACTTCAAGAAAAGAACTTGTTGAGATCAGAACTTCATTCTCTTGGTACAGAAGCAGAGAAAAACAATTTGAGCCAAATTTTTCTCAAGATGGTGAACTTGTATATTGTTCTGATGTTCCCAAGTTGATGTCAACGTTTAACATTCAACATGTGTCAGATGAATGGAGGCTTTTTATTGACTCGTCAAAAAGAAGTTTTAAAGCAGTTTTGCTACACAACGGCAATAAATACGCTTCTGTACCCGTGGGGCACTCTGTGCATCTAAAAGAAAAGTATGACAACATGGCTTTTATCCTTGATAAATTGAAATATAAGGAGTTTGGATGGTCTATCTGTGGTGATCTCAAAGTCATATCTATGGTGCTTGGACAAAAAGGTGGCTATACGAAATTCTCCTGTTTCCTATGTGAGTGGGATAGCCGGGCAAAAGCACAGCACTGGAGCCAAAAAGTGTGGCCAACGAGAACTTCGAAGGTTGGAGAAAAAAATGTTCACTTTGAGTCTTTGGTTGATCCCAAAAAAGTACTTTTACCCCCACTTCACATCAAGCTTGGACTGATGAAGCAGTTTGTCAAGGCATTGCCAAAAGATGGCGAAACGTTCAAGTACCTTGAAAAGAAATTCCCGGGACTGTCTGAGGCAAAGTTAAAGGAGGGTGTTTTTGTTGGCCCGGACATTCGAAAACTAATGAAAGACAATCAGTTTGAAAACATGATGAAAAAAGCTGAGAAAGAGGCGTGGATATCATTTAAAGAAGTTTTGACTAAGTTTTTGGGGAACAATAAGGACCCGGATTATGAAGAAATTGTAAATAAAATGTTGAAATGTTTTAAAACCTTGGAGTGCTCCATGAGCTTGAAACTTCACTTTTTGAACTCCCATTTGAATTATTTCCCAGAAAACCTTGGTGCCGTAAGTGAAGACCAGGGCGAGAGGTTCCACCAAGACATCAAAGAAATGGAACGGAGGTACCAAGGACGATGGGATGTGAATATGATGTGAGACTACTATTGGATGCTCCATAGAGAACTTCCAGATATCCCACACAAACGGAAAAGCTCAAAACGGAGTTTTGAGGGAAAAGGATGTAGATATAGATAGAGTTATAAATCCTTATTGTATATACATATTATTTTTATCAAATTGTATTTAAAAATGTAAATAAACCACTAGTAATATATTTTTTTTTTCATTTCAAAATGCATTTTTACCTATATGTACTGCGGGTTTTGCATGACTTTCATTTTCATTTTGCGGAAAGTCCCTACGTGCTGGAGAAAAACTGAGGGCATATTTGGACTCAGCGCACCAAAATACATTCAATTCATCCATTACGGTGAAAAAAAATCAAAAAGTGTCAATTTGCAGGCCTGTGTAATTTATCAAAAACTCTTTGAAAATTTGTTGTTATAATTGTTGAGTACGATAAGAAATGTAGGCCTACATCTTCCAGCAAAATTCAGTTACAGAAACTATTAACAATAGTTGCATTCTGATGCATCAAGTTCTTATTTACAACTTTTTTTAAAAAATATTTTAACTTGCTAGTCTAGGAACTACCTTTTTTATAAATGGTAAATTATACTCAAACCATTCGATTCATCTTTCTGAAATTTCGATTTGTTGTTTAAAAGGCACTTATCCTTACGGTGAACAAAAGAGAACAAATTGGATCAGGTCCTTATTGAGTATTTGAACTTATTTCAGGTTAAAATAAATCATGATTTGTGGAAAAATGATCCCTATTTTGTTATTTTATCGCGGAAATCTTATGTCTATTTTGGAGAATTTTTTAAATTTAAAATCATTATTTCTATCTCTTTCAGACATTTGAGTGAGCCACACTCTTAAATATCGTGAATGTTTGATCGTTTTATTGAAAAAAATAATTTATTCCTTTTGTTTCATGTTTTAAATACTTAAAAAACGCCGAAATTTTTGTGCTGCTACGATTATTTCAAAATATTTCAAAATTATCAAATATATTCATGTTTTGTTAAATAAAAAAAAACAATGAAAAACATGGAAAAAAATACTTTTAAACCCATCACGTTCACTTATCCGAATATCTTTCCCAAAATCGTTGAAAGTTGTGATTAATTGTTCTTAGTGTTATCTATTATGGCCAACAATTTGTCATACGTAATGGTACTATGATGTCATTTCCGAGAGGTTCGTGCACATTTATAAAGTATATAAACTTGTTTCAAAAAAGCAAACATGTAGCTTTATCCTTGAGAAATTAAAGATTTGTTCTGATACAAAGAAGATATTTCCACATGTCTGGTATTTTGTTAAACAAAGTACATTCTATAATTTCTCAGGCGCAACTTTCACGCTAATTATCAGCAAACAAAAGCTGAAATTATTTTGATTTGGTGATATTTCAAGGCGCAAACAGGAATTTATAAGTTTTAGTCCGTTTAGACACCCACTTTGAATATTTTCATCGGTAATATACGAACATATTCAAATTATTTTTTTTTTTAATTTAATAAGTTCTTTATTGTTTCTAAAAATTTTACAGGACTAAGCTAATACTTAAAGTGAGAGTTCTGAATTTGATATTCATTGCATCTACATAATTTTTTCTGTTTGTACCACAAATATTACCTATTCATATGACATATTTATAATAATAGAGGAAAATACAACAAAAACCTCTTTTCAACTTAACTCTAACTTAAACTACCACTACCTACATATGTATGTTAAAACCTATTTAAATACTATTTTGAATCAGTAATAACTATGAAAACTCGGTTGAGGACGCATGATCTCTAAGGTTAATCTATTAATTTACATCCTGAGTGCTTGAATGTATGGGTTCGAAGTGTGTTCTACCTTAGCTTGTAGATTATCTCTGCGTGAGAGCGCGAGTTTATTGATAGGGATAATATTAGCAAGCTCATGTAATTTGCGTGATGAGAAATAAAAAGGCTTATTTAGCGCCATTTTTAAGTACCTGTTTTGAGTGACTTGAAGCTTTGATTTCAAATATTTTGCATATTGGCTCCAAGTAGGCGCTCCGTATAATATTATAGGCTGATATTATACCATTTTTAAAATTATCATTTTATTCTTAATGTTCAGTTGGGACCTTCTGTTGAGTAGTAGATACAGTTGAAGTACAGAATTAAAAGCTTTAATGCTTATTCGTTCAATGTGGTCTTTGAACATGAGTTTCTTGTCCAACATAAGCCCAAGATACTGTAGATTTTCTGACCATGGTATAGCTTGTCCTAAAAAGTTGATCGGTCGATTAGGCAGCAAGAAACATTTACGTTTTTTAGTTTTTTTATATTGCCTTAGTTTTATCAATATTGATGCTTATTTTCCACCTGTAAAAGAACTGATAAACTTTTTCAAGCATTTTTTCTAAGTTGGCAGTTTTTGTACTTGGGTAGATTCCTGAAGTATAAAAACAGGTATCGTCCGCAAAGGCAGCTATTTGACAGTGCTCGCTTGTAAGGAGATCGGAGGTGTAGATATTGAAAAGGGTGGGGCTCAGACATGAGCCTTGGGGAACACCAGCAGGGATGCATCTTACAGTAGAGGTGCTATCTCGGACCTTTACCTTAAATGATTTGTCTTTGAGGTATGAAGCTATCAATTTACGTATGTATTCTGGCGTTTTGTACTCTTGGAGCTTATAATGTAAACCTTCGTGACAGACTCTATCGAATGCTTTCTCAATATCGATGGTGACCATTCCAACCGATTGCTTCCCTATTAGGGCTGTCTTAATGTCCTTTGTGACGCGATACAGCTGGTGCTCCGTTGAATAGTCGTGCCTGAAACCGAACTGAAAGTCAGGAAGTATGTTGGCATTTTCCACGAAGTCTGTCAGTCGTTTGAGAATTAGCTTTTCGAATAGTTTACCAAAGGCTGGCAAAAGGCTTATTGGCCTGTAGCTTTCTGGCTCATGTGGATCCTTCTCAGGCTTTAGCAGAGGTACTACAACAGCTTGTTTTCAGGCGAGTCGAAAATAAGATAGTTTGAGGCAAGCATTGAATAAGAGGCAAGTGAGCACAATCCCTTGCTTTGGCAGATTTTTCATCACATAATTAGGAATTCCAGCGATCCCAGGAGCTGTTCGATTTTTAAGTTTTTTAAGCTGCCTAACTATTTCTCTGGTCTTGATGTAGGCGCCGGGGGGCAAGTTAGATGTGTTAGTTATACTTTGAGCGGAGTTATGTATCATCGTTTCTATGATATCATAACGCCTATTGTTTGATATTTTATGGTAATTATGAAATTTATCAACCAGAATTTCTGCTTTATGTTCACAGGAGTAGGTCTGCTGGCCACTTGCGTCTTTAAGTGGGTAGGGGAGGTTGTGAGATTTGCTTTTGAAGATTTTATTTAATCGTCATAGTCCCTTTGAGTTGAAATCTAAGCTCTGGAGCATTTGATTCTAGTACTGATTTCGTAGGATTGAGATTTTTTTCCGAATTGCTGTAGTGAGTAAGTTCACGCCTAACTTCAAGGTCGGATCCCTAGATCTTTGCCACTGTCTTCTAAGGTTGTTTCGGGTACGAATAAGCTTCAGGGCTTCCTGATCTAATTCGAAGCTTGTATATTTGGCATTAGATTTGGGTACACTGCATTCTAAACCCCTCCAAATAGTATATTTAAATTCGGAGATTTTTTCATCGACCGCTTGAGCTGTGTTCAAAGAATTAAACGTATTTTGCGAAATCGATATATTGTCGTTCACATGTCTTCGAAATTTTCTCCATTCAGCTTTTTTGAAGAGGAAGGCTTGATGTTGTTTATAGCGATAAACTCTCTTTGAATCTAGAGTGAAAAGCACTGGTAAATGAGGCGATGATAGCGCTTGTAATACTCTAATATCTGAGGGGTCAATACTATCATCGCCTAATATAATGTCTAGGGTAGATCCGGCACCTCGAGACGAATAGAATGTAGGTTCGGTCGGGAAGTGAATAAATATATTCCCTTCACTCAACATTTCATACAGACATTGACCTATTTCATTAGCTCGAACACAGTTCCAAAGCCTATGACGCGCGTTAAGATCACCACAGAGCAAGTTCTTTTGGTTTTGACGTTTAAACCTTTTTAAATCGTTTTTGAATTCAGTTAATTTATCCTTCGCGAGTTTTGTCCCCGGAAAGTAAACTGCGTATAATTTGATTTCAGATTATTCTAACATTAGCCCTATGTTTTCAATGGCAGACGATTCAAAATCCACAATATAACTCATTCTAATTATATATGAACATGTTTCATATGTTTTAAAGTTCATCTGTAACATATCAAAATGTCCAATGTTGCAGTCACTCTTATGTCATTGGTTTCGAATTAATTAATCCAAAATGATTCATATTTACATTTTGTGTTATGATTGAGTAATAATGCCTACATGAGTCGTTAAATAAATTATTAAATTTACCAAAAACATTGGTTTAATCCTCAAACATGATAAATCAGTTGCTAATGGTTCAGCCGATTAGCATTTTCAATATAATTGATTGTATCTCAAGTGTGAAATACGTTAAATGTATCAAAGATGCATTTCGAATAAATTAACACATATTTAGTATATAACGCGCGATTTCATCTACTGAATACAATTACTAATTTCCAGATTTTAATTAATCGAAGAAGAGAAGGCAACGACCTCTGTATTTAGGTCATAGATGCAAACAAAATTTCAAAAAACCAATTTTGTTGACTTCATTTATGTTGACTCCATTTATGCATAATCAATAGGACCCTCGTGTTATTTACGATATGTGTAATGGAAAGTTTTGTTGTTGTATACCAACTGCCTTTATGGCTCCTTCATCACGTTCTTCTTCATTATTCATGCATTAACTTGTGGTACATGTAATCATGTAACACATTTAACCAGTGAATTGTTTTCTTTTTTCAGCTCCAAGCTGCTCGTAAGAATTAGAATTTCTAAACAGTTTAACGTATCATAACAATATTTAAACTAATTACAAGCGAGGCAACTGCACGTTGGAAAAAAAATTAAATATCGTCAAATTCAACCGAAATCTTTACTGGAAAGAGCAATTTTATTACTCTCAAACGAATGAAGATGCAATCAGCAGACTGTAACATGAATTCTCTTTAAATAAAATCCATACTGAACGAATCATTTAACAAATATCAAATGTAAACTAAGAAAGATATTTTTATTCAAACTGGAAATATTTAAAATTTCCGGTTATCGTTTCTTTGATAGCATCCATCTAAAACGATAAATACTAAATGCAGTTTCAAAACCATGTGGTGGTAAAAATTTTCGAACATTTTATTTCACCAACAAAACATACAATGGGAAAAGAATAAAATATTCAAACGAAAATATGTCAGTATTCCTCAAGTTAAGAAATTTCCAAAGCAGAAGAATATTACAATTAAATTAGCATAAATGAATTTCAAAGAAAAAAACAAACTCTGGATATTAGCATAGTGTAACTGTGAAATTCTGTTATAACTGAAATATAACACATATGAATAAATTCTTTGTTTAGAAGGAGGTCTTTGATTGTCTTCGGATAAAGTTTTAGACGCGATGGCTAATTTAAAAACGACATTAGAAAGCTACTTTAGACGAACTTTATTTAATAAAGATAAAGTGAAAGTATCATCTATCAGCAAGGAAATTATGATTAATTTTAATGCTTTAAAATTATGATTAATTTTAACATTCAAAATGCTAGTTCAACTCATAGTAACAACGGCTAATAAATCATTTCTTTATGTCCTTGAAAGGTGAAACCTATTTACTCTTTCGGTGAAGGCTTTGCAGATGCAGACTTTTCGGCAACCCTCTCGATTGCTCGGATGTTACCTAGAATTTCGTTCCTAGAAATAATCATCAAGTTATTTGGCGCGGGGCTTGTTTTTCCCACCGAATGGCGCATTTCCAGTAGAAAAAAGGAAGGATCTACCTACGTAGCGACAAGGAATCAAAAAAAAGAACCTTCCCTTACTTGCAGAATAACCCCAGAGCGTAGTGTGGCACTCTTTTCCTTTTCTTTGTGATAAAAATGTCTTATCAACCGAATTTCCTAGAGATGAATTGGTTGTTCTTTCAACAGGATGCGAGCAGAGCCTGTCTTGACTTCCACATGAGAATATTATTCGAATATGACCAACCTTTTCGTCCTCGTGATCTAAAAACTCAGGGAAACTCCATTATTCGCTACGCAAGTTATTTTCACAGGTCAATCCTTCGCCGCCGAGGAGAGTTTCTGGACGTCGCTATATGCGCACTCTATTGGAATGTCGCAAAGTATGGAAAATCGATAAAAATCAGGGGTAAAAGGAGATGAAACATGTGATGGCAGCTGACTACTGTTTATGCCTAATAAATAGCCTAAGACATCAACGGAAATCGTTATTCTTAAAACAACGAATTTTTTGGGGAAAACAAATTTTTTTCTGTCCTATAAATATACAGCTAATACTTAAATTCTAATCCTGGGATACAAGTCTTTATACAAATTCCTAAAGTGAAATCGGTTCTAAGATCTCTGGGACAAAATTATGTGTTGAGAAGTGTAAACTTCAGAAAATAAATGTATAATAAATGATTATTGTACGATTATTGTACTTTCAATTTGTTATCTCACAAACTAATCACACGCAAACTGTGAAAATTCTGTCACTCCTAACTCCACTCCTCGACGTTATCTCCATGTAGCTTAACAAATGTTTCCAACGACAACATCATAATTCCGTAGTATTAACTTCTTTATGATCTGTCTTTTAACGCTGAAAAATTACTTATCTAATTGCAGCATGACTAGTGAATAACCGACCAAAATGAGTGTCTTTTATCGTTGAAAAAAGACGAACACCATTAGGAGGAAGTTTAGGCGATCAGGGAACATTTAAGATCACTTCAAAAATGTTGAAAACGGGTTTCATGTTGAAAAAACGGGAACGTAATATTCGCCCGAGGGACTGATATGTTACAGTGATCAGAGAGCAAACGTACAATTTTTCCGGTCGTTTTTCACGCTATACTGGAAATAAAATTTGCTTAAATCGCCATAGTAGAATGCAATTCTTATCGTCACGACCTTTAGAACACAATGAACAACGTAAATGCCTGTTGATGTCCCAAAACAATGCTACCATCATTTTTTCAGTGCACAGACGCCCATCTGATTTTCTTTTTCAGTGGCCGTAAGTCTGTGTGCTTCCATTGAGCTGACTAGTGCTTCCTTTCGAAATTGAAAAGCGGCATTCATGTTTCAATCATTGCCAAAATGGAAACAAAGTCCTTTTCCAATGAAAAGTCATGGGCCGAAATCTTTAGCCTCACTCTAGGACAAAACATCATCTTAGGAAAAAAAGAAACGGCACGGAATATACTGGTAGCAGTACTAAAATGCCTCAATTTCTTTGGTCAATACGCCAAACGAATAGGAATCCAAAGGATGACACCTGTCGAGCTTCTAACGAGGCAGAATAAAGTACAGAGCACTTCTTTCTAGATTGTTGGGACCAGTTCAACAAACACCTCACATGGTTAGGAAGTACGATCCTGAAAGAAATAGGGCACCAAACGAACACAGGAAACTAGGAGATCTCGTTGGTTACTCGTTGGTGTGACAAAATGGATTCTCCATCTGTAAACAATAGCACTAAACGAGCTAAGCGTGAAGCTAAGGGTGGTGTTGGCCTATGCTATGCATCAGTGGATCGTAATGTCTTATTGATAATATTATTATATTATGCCCCATTCATGCCGTTATCTCGCTGTAATATTCCGCAACATAGTACGCGTACAGCCTTATAGATCTCCAACAACATCGGCGAAGTGAAGCATACTCTTCACATTTACAGGTATTCATGCAGAATTGTAAGTCACAGCATTGGAAATGATTTGATGCACATTCCTTTGGCAACCGTACAAAATAATTTTCTCTACTCCTACTACTCTCAGCTCCATCATGGCATCAAACAGGCTGGTTCAAGGCCGAGATTCAACAACCCACATCCTGCCTATTTTGTAGCAGTGCACTCACGAACACATGGGACACATCCATGAAGCCATAAGTACTTGCTTGAATAACCAGGTCATGAATTTTGATCGTTGAAAGGTCACATAAATAGAGAAAACAAATGATTACAAGCTGCTCTAGTACTGAAAACGTCACCATTTGAAGTTTCATATAATTTTCATTTCATCTAACTGTCTCTGATGCCGCTAGAGTTCAATGTGGTGCAAAGTGCTGCCATTTCCATCAAGAATTGCAAATTATTGCGCGCGTATTTTAAAATAAACCACAGTCCTGACTCCATTCCTGAGAAAAAGTCAGAGTTGTCATTGATTGAATACTCCTCACGTGATAATATAGACAACTCATTAAAATTGAATATCTCAACGTCTTTAATTTAAAAAAAAAATGGTTTGAGTAGAAATAATAATGGATTATCAAGGAGAATTTTCGCTATGTGAATTCCGCTGAAATAGAGCATTCAATTTAAGACATTCGGTTATGTTTCTTGATCGACTTCTAATAATTGGCAGGGTCAACCAAATCATTCTTCTGTCCATCATGAAACAAATTCAAATAAATTCAAAATGTTATTAATGAGCCTCATAAATTTCACACAATGACCATGATATATATACAAAAATGACAAAATACTTGCCGATAGACCATTGTTTTCAAATTTAATTTTCACTGGCTCTCATGGCTGAATTTCCAGTTGCATAATCTATTTGTACTTGACTGTGAGACACCAAAATAAAGATTACCTTCACCGTCTTCGAATTTTCTTAGGCGAATTTGTTTTGTTTTTTGTTGTGTTTACAGCTCTCGAATGGAATCACAAGTAATTCAACAACTACTGTAGTCCAGTATCCACCCAAACATATAAAATCTTACGAAATTCGTTGTGGACAATCCAAAAGGAAATGCCACCGTGCATGTAATCCACTTTACTAGGAATGCAAGTGAGCTAATTTTTTTTTCTTGCTGTCCAACGCTAAGATTTGCGTTAAATGTTTTCCAAGTTATCTCTCTGTAGCACTTTAATTTCCCATCATGCCTTAATGGTGATGACTTATTCAATTTCATTTCGCATATCAATCATCTGTATAAGGCTTTTTAGTGCTTTTGTTTTAATTTATTTTTCATTTGATTTGTTGCCCTTTTTTTGTTATTTTTTATATTATGCTATAGCAATTCATCAGCGAGTGGTCCATATGAAAAGAACTTGAATCGAATGGGAAAGTGTGGAAAAATAGTATCGAAACGAAAAACTGACAGAAATGTCCTGTGCAGCAAATAGTTTTCTATTGAATGTTGGATCCCATACTATGCAAGTTTGCCGCAGGGCAAACTGCAGCACTGATTTCGTCAAATCAAGTAAAACTGATTCACATATCTCAGTTTCATAGGTGAAAATCCCAATGCGACCTGAACGCGATACAATTAAATCTGGAGCAAAACAAATGCGAACAAAAGTGCATTCACGGCACCACCAAATCTTCCCACGATTGAAAGCGGTGATTTGCATGTAAACTGGGTAAATGAAAACAGGGCTCGCGCTTCCTTATGCACACACATGTGTGTCGCTGCACGGTGAGTGGTGCAGCATAAGATCAAATATGTAGGCAAACTAATAAGAATCTTTTCAGAACAAAAGTATTGTAAAGTGTGACTGCATTAGTGCAATGCAAAGGTGCCAAAGTGCAGCCAACAAGTCACTGGTTCACTTCCCACGTTCTTTTTCATCTTGCAGATTGAATTGATCCACATTAGTTGATGTTGTCACTTGTCTATGATGCGCTTTTCATTTCCCAACCTCGTGACATAATGAACCCATTCGTTGAGACACAATGCCTTCGATGCATTCATGCAGATGCAATTCGATGCTGCACTTTTGTTCACCAACAGACCAATCGAAATCTTCTTTTGTAGGTGGTAGGTCGCGTTTCATTTGTTACAACTGAACTTCGCTGAACTAAAAGATATGTAGCCGTTGCGAAAATGCGATCCGGCGTTCGCGTAAGATTCTCTCAAAGAAAAAAAAGAATTGGTATTTCCTTTCTTTTTGTTTTTTAATGAAGAATTTTCGGTATTTAGCGCTCGAACATAGATTCCCATGCCTTTAAATGGGAATCCGACCTGAACTATCCAAAAAATAATGACACTTTCCATTTTATCTCCAGATTAGGAATCTATTCATAAGAGAAACTTGATTGGATTTTACACGCTTGCCTTAAGAAACGTTGATCATTCTAATTCTTTTTTAAGACAATTTTATATGTATCTGAAACATTAAACAGCTACAATCAACTTTCGTTTTTATCCATTTCTACCTAGCAAATGCAAATCAAATATGCAAATGATTTCCCTCTAGGAGGAAATCGAAAATTTGCGTGTGTAACCTCGTTGTGGAGATATTAATTAATTCTATCTTTTGCCATAGTTACATTCTAATTGTTGGGTTTTCTTTTTGTTGCTTTATTTTTCCTTTTCTTTTTCATTTTTTATTTAGAAACGACACACGAAAGTTATGTGCCTACTCACCTAAATATTTTCCCTATGGAAATTTTATAATTCACGCCAACATAAGCACATTCTGGGGCTGTTTAGAACTCTCTAATAAAAAATTTTTTCATTATGAAAACAAGATTTATGGTATACGTTAACATTTTTTTTGTAAATGCCCACTCCGATGAGATTTTTGGGAATGTTATTTTAATACGAAGTTTAAGTTACATCTATGCCAAAAATAGTGTGAAACCAAACATTAATAATGGAATTCCAAGAGCTCTGGAAGCATAATGAGAAACGAAACACGATCCAACATCTGAAATCGATCGACTTAGATAGGAAGCTGACAATTGTTGACCGAATTGGAAAGAATGGAGTCATATTTTTATATTGCATCGCTCTACAAGCCCACTTTCATGTAAACCTTTCTGCCTCCTTTTCTTTTATCGGAAAGAGAACCATTACATCACAACATATCCATGCTCCTTTATCGACAATCGTGAGGTGGCTTCTAATATGCAACTGCATTCCCTGAAAAACTGCTCGTAATGAATCAATTAAGAACGGGAGACAACTCATTCGAACGCTACTAGAAGTAAGAATTCTGCAGGACAAGAAAACTTAATCCTTTTTGATGAGAAATAATCTCTCCCTTGCGTCCTTGAACGAAATCTTGCCTCTTCTTAAATAATAAAAGAATAACAATTTACCTTGGGTCGCGAAAAAAAATGGGATGAACTTATTATATATAACATAGAAGAAATGTTGAACTTATTCTATTTATATGCAGCGGGGATGAAATTAAGTTATAGCAATTAACACACAAGATATCATTAAGACATCAAATTTATTAAGATTTTATATCGCTCCCCTTGCCCTTATAACATAATTTACCCTATTTGGTAAGTAGCACAGTTATCTCTTACATTCTTGCATCGAAATCTTTTCCATTTTTATCTCCTATTACCTGTACAAAAAAGTTTTAAGGGATTTTCAAGAAATGGCGCCACTGACATTAAATGGAATCGGACAACATTGCAACCAACTTCATTTTGAAGCCTCATCATCAGGCTTTCTTTTTTAGTATGTGTCATTTCTCTGAAGTACAAACAACATACTTTTCTGCGCTCAGTATATATCAACTTTTGTGCCAACGAAAAACAATTTGCGGGCAGGACTAACTCTTTGCTTTCATTTGAAGAAATCTGCAGCTGAATGTCGTCTTGTAATACATACAGCCTTTGGAGATCATGCCCCATCGAATTATACTTGCGAGTACTGGTTTCGAAGTTTTCGAAGTGGTGATTTTAAGACCGATGACAAAGAGCGCGAAGGACAACCAAAAAAGTTTGCGGATGCCGAATTGGCGGTTTTAATGGATGAAAACTCATGCCAAATGCAAGAACAGCTCACAAAAGCATTGGAAGTGACTCAACAAGCCATATCTGTTCACTTAAAAACCATGTTTATGATCAAAAGGTAGGATATTGTCGCTGTATTAAATGAAGCCGAGAGGCATCGAACGACGTTTTTTCACTTGTGAAAAGCTGCTCCAATGGCAAAAAATGAAACGAATTTTTGCATCACATTGAAACTTGTGATAAAAAATAAGTTTATTATGATAACCCCAAGCGCAAAAAATCATGCGGGCCGCCCGGCTATACGCCAAAATCGATGCTAAAGCCAGTGGCATGCTCTGCATTTGGTGGGACCAACTGGGCTTGGTTTACTATAAGCTGTTAAACCCAGGTGAAACCATCACAGGGAAACTTTACCGACTACAATTAATGCGTTTGAGCCGAGCATTAAAACACAAAACCGCCGCAATACGTGTTGCAAGGCTAGGCAAAATATACATTGAAACGCTAAGAAGTCCTACGACACCTACTATTTGTTTTTGTTAATCACTCATGCTCTTGAGGAACAGCACTTTGGCTCTTTTGAAGAACTCCAAAATTGGATCGATTCGTGGATAGCCTCAACAAATGAGTCGTGCTTTCGACGAGGAATCCGTAACCGAGGATGTAGTGGCTTGCAATGGACAAAACTTTGACAAATGAATTTGTACCAAATTTCAACTCAATTAAGCGTCAAACTTCGTGAAAAAATTCTTTAAAACTTTTCGTACAGGTAATACATTATTTTGTTCCACCCTGAACATAGAGTGATGATCGGACTGTCTTCTGACGCCATTCGATGAGTTCTGATCCTTGCCGTGGAATGCTGAATTGGATTGGAATCCGTTGATTGAGTCGAATAACATTTGCTTCCATAAATTTTTCTTGTTTCGAGGGACACACCGTAGCTAAAATAAACGCTAATAGTTCGACCAAAGTCCCAATCAATCCGTATTTGATGAAAATGAGTGAAATTTTCTTAGTTTTGGTAGATTTTCGCTCATATTTTTGCATAGAGCAAGAATATCACTCGCGAAGCTTTCGCGTGAAAACAAATACAAATAAATACATTTATAATTCTGCTTACGTGTTTTCTGTCTCTGTCTAAGAGAAGACGTCCGAGAGTGTAAACGCTTTATGTGCTTACGCTACACGTGGGATGTATACCACATGGCAACGTTCTGCTAAAATATAATTTGGGTCCAGTCCCAATCTCAAATTATCCTCCGAAATAATGACTTCCGAGACACCGAGTACAGTTTTACAGCGCTTTTGAGGCAGTCCTCTTACATGGCCGCTATTACGAAACGAGGAAATTGTTCCAGTAAGAATTTATCGAATCAATTCTCAATTTAACAGCTGCAAGTTCTCTTTTGATCCTTTTGTATTTCATTTCATCTTTCCAATTTTGGTTTTGCAAAGAAAATATTTTCGCTATTTATTTTAGGTAAATATATATGCGTTTAGGTAATGTATAAACCTTCTTCAATGTCAAATAGATCGCAGAGCTGATGGGACCTGATTGACAAGAAAAATGAATCGACATCTAGGAAACGAGACAGTTGTATGCAACGCAAACGTAAGGCTGAATCCCGAGAGAAACCATAGTGCTGCAACAATGATAACGAGAGATTTCAGAGAAAAGGCTTAAGTAGATATTGTCTTTTATGCACACAAGGTCATGCTGCATTTTGGAGGAGGACGCGTTTCGGGTACTTTTATCTATCTTCAGCTCGTTCTTCTCATCCGCTGAAATATATCCTCCTTAGATATCTTACAGAGGACAGAATTGCGCTTAAATGCAAGTCCATGCTTGGAAAAACATGGGCAGACAAATGATATATTATTTCATATATTATTATAAAATTTTTCGTTATGTTGAAAACAAAGTATGCTATATATACGACAATATCTTCTTTAAAGTAATATAGTATAGTATATAGTATAGTGTAATAATATTACTATATAGTAATATCTGCAATAAGTCTTAATTGTGGGTTTAAATGGGTCTAATAAAATGGGGTTGAAT
The DNA here is from genome assembly GCA_954870665.1 of Stratiomys singularior. NCBI lineage: Eukaryota > Metazoa > Arthropoda > Insecta > Diptera > Stratiomyidae > Stratiomys > Stratiomys singularior. The sequence goes on from OX940877.1 coordinate 10,097,233, forward strand.
TCTATAAAATAGTTCTAGCAGGAAGGCACCGTAAATTGAAAGGAGTTCTAAATTGAATGCCATTCTCTGCAAGGAGAGTGTATAAACCAAAGTAGATTTTCTTACGAAGATAATAAATTTTCGGAGTTAAGCCAAAGAGTCGTCCTCGTAAACGACTAATCGGCGTCTTCCTTCCAACGTATTTGACACATTTAACCGTCCGAATTTGCCGATCGGGACCACCGATCCTAAATTTTGAGTAGAGATACACTATTCAGAAAGTTGTTGCGAAAATTGTTAGGGGCAGAGAATTGTGGCTTAAGCCTTTGTGAGTTTTAAAAAGGGATAATTCGAGCCATGGTTCAAAATAACTTCCCCCAAACTTTTTGATGGTTTCGTTTGATTTTCATGAGATGGTTCTTCCACATTTGAAATAGCGCCAATGCACTATCGACTGTTAATACATGATCTTATAAAAGTAGAGGAACATTTTTACAGAATTTGCAAGTAATAGACTTAAAAGAAATAAATCGGATACAAAACAATGCAACTGTAGCTCATATGTGGAATGATTGAGTTTATTTGGGGGAATCATAAACTCAAACAAAAGAAATTTTTTGCAAATCGTTGCAACATTTCGTGAATCTTACACCAAAATGTTATGCAATTTGCATTAAAATGGCAAATTATAGTTTAGCATGAGCCAAGGAAAGAGTAGAGCCGACGGCAAATATTTGTTTTCAATTTTGCTAACTTTCTTTTTCATTTTGAACCTGTCCGCCATCAATAGTCAAACTCCGGAACATTAATGTACTTTTAGTACTTTATGGATATAATTTAAACTTATTAATGTATCATAGAAAAAATTGATCACTTTTTCCAGCTAATGGAATGACGACTTTTTTTCCAAACCCATACTCACTTTGACTCAATACTGAAACCTCGATGACTAAACCTTGGTTACTTTCTACTCACTTCATTCGTTACACAAACGAAAACATGGAATAATCACGTTTAGGTGTTTTGTTTATTTTAAAATCCATTGTTGTATTAATCAGGCCAAATAATTCAATGATAACAATGATCAAACAGTTTTCCTTTCAACGATGAGGTCGACAAAGGTAATTTTGATTGAATTGCACTAGCATTTGGCAGAAGAAGTAATTCTTATTATTAAGTATCTTTATCATTTTCTTCGACATCTGATGCGAATATGATCCGCCAGAGGAATTCGAAACATTTGCAAGTAAGATTGTTAACTTTCTTCGTTACTTCTCTATTAATTCAAAAATAAATTGAAGAACACTTGCTCCAAGCGATCCAGCCACGGAGAAGAAATCATTTCTCCATCACGAGAATAATTCGCAACAGATTATCGCAACCTTCAAGCAAATTACAATTAAGATTGGCGCTCCACCTTGGACCTAAACCACTATTATCAGGTTCACAAGCGGTCGGCACGGGCATCATTGGTTTTTGAGGTTTTTACTTTCGTTACACGCAATCTGTAACCGTAACCAAACCTGCGAAAGTTCCTCAAACTACACCAATGTCTTCCAACCAGCGAAATCTTCAGTAGAATATCTTGCATCTTTTAGACAGATAAGATGATTTACTTACCGTTTCGCAATTCAAGATCGATTCGTACCTATGCAACGCTATAAAATTGTGGTAGATGCATAATTGTTGCGAAAATTAGATTGAACTTTCTTAGACGGTTGAACGATCGCTAATTTCAGCTCCTGTAAACATAATTGTTCTTCGCGGTTAACCTTCCAATCACCTATAACATGTCTAGATGGATTGCTTCGGTTGCAGACCGAACCAACTGCAGATGGATTAGCATGTAGCACACATTGGTGAATGGTTTTCTTAATTGATTCTAATCGACACTTGTCTACCATTCATTTGAATCTAGAAGATACAATTGGATTTCGATTGAATAATGAAACGCTTCTTGGAATCGACCATGTTGCAGATGTTGCGATGAACTGGTTCGGTTTTGAAGACGCTAATATTGCCTGCATAACTTGCTTTGTTAGCACTAACAATAGTGCAACTTTCAATGGATTGGTCAGTTTGTTTCTGTTTTCTTGTTGAACTGATCACTTGACTACTATCCATTGAATGTTGACACACATTCCTCATTTCAAGGCTTCAGATGACTTGATTACTCCATAAGTTGCTCTAAAGCGATTTGGCGTTCTGCCGATAGCATCGGCAACATCACCTTGTTAAGCTAATCTTGCTTTAGATGAATTGCAGAAAAAATTTTTTTTACGACCATATAGTAGGTATTTATAGACTATATGTCCACATCCTTTTTACTCGAATACATCTTATAAACATGAGATTCATTGAAGGTCCTTCAAATGAAAATCAACTTTCGCCTTCCAATTTTGGAAGGCGAAAGTTGAGTTGCAAAGTAAATAGCAAAGCAAATAGTAAATAGCAATGTTGCTATGAACGACTCTTTTGGAAACACCTTTTCGTCTGAATTCAAACTTTTAAGCAAGAAAAATTTAAAAAAATAAGTTGAAAATGTTAAAGGTTACTTTTCAACAACGAAGAATCGTCTATAGCTAAGGCGTATGGGTCCTTCATCTTGATACCATAATCTTTATTGTGAACTGTTACAATGCTTCGCCTGTGGGCGGACTCCCCGTACTTCGTACAAAGAAACTATAACCTCATATTACAATCATGCCCAGTAGAACCCTTTAGTATTTCCAGCACATCTGACCAAAAAGGTTAATATATTGTCCACATACTGATATTACATCATAGCTGAATTTATTAAATGGTATCAAAAACCAATATACTATCATAAGAACAATAATATTAACACCAGCAACATCATTGTAAGCAATGGCAGCAATGACAATAACACCAATTTCAGTAGCAGTAGCTTCAGCAGTACCAACAAAAAAGTTAAGCCGCAATAGAGCGACCGAATAGCGATAACGAAATTTCAATGAACAAAATTCAAAATAAAAAATTTCCTTTGTAAATTACTTTTCATTATCAAGCGTGAGCGGTATCGTTAACGGTATCCATACGCATTTGTAATTGTAAGCAAAACTCGTTGGAGATAGGACACAAAGAGTTCGCCTAAATTTTATGTTCGTTCACAACGACTCAAATGTACTATAACGACTAAAAAACTATTCTCACACACATTTAAGATCTGTTTGCTATCGCAATCTCTCGACTCTCCTACGTTGTAGAATTTTTAAGCTTCGTTCGCTCCATTGGATGTTCGTTTCTCTTTCTCCGTGATTGCCCTCCTTTAAAGTCACTACAAAATACAAGGGGCATTCAAATATACACAAACTTTGTGCTTCTGACTACTTAAACACCGTGATGACGGTAGGCAAATCATCGGAAAGGGTTAAGAGGATTTCTTCTAGATGACGCGAGGCTAAAAGACGGCTTGACTGTTTTCTTTAGTTGTCGTCAAAATGAGTTAAAGATAAGTTCATTTTTCGGTTGCACAAGGCATTATTATAACGTTTTTAACGAAGGAAGACATCATTCCAACAGAAAATCGAGATCGACTGCGTGCACAGTTTGGAGAGAAGGTACTTTCATGGCTATGAGTGATTGCCTGGTGTGCCAAATTTAAAAAAAGGCGTGATAAAGTGGAAAAATGTGAGTCAACGAAGACGTCCCAGCTCTAGCATTTCGCCAAACAGCGTTGAAGCTGTTCACAAACTTATTAAAAGAAATCATTCCGCTTCTGCAGCAAAAGTCGATAAGGTAACAGGAATTATTGTTGAAAGTGTACACACTAGTTCGAGAACACAATTATTTCGAAAAATATTGACGAGGTAGATTGTACGCTTACCCAAGAACACAAATTACTTACCCAAGAACACTTACCCAAGTACACAAACACAGAGTTAAAATTTGTCTGAGGCTTCCTGCTCGTTTTCAAGATGAAAGGCAGCCTTTGCGACGAAACATGGGTTCACCACTACATTCCCGGATTGAAAAGAGCTTGAATGGGGTACGGTGGAAACCAGGACCATTAAAAACGAAAAGACGATTGTCATCCGGAAAGGTTATTTGGGCTTTTACTTTGGTGGTTTTACTTGTCTTGTCTGTTGTAAAATAAAATTCAACCTCAAAATGGAATCTTCGAAGGATTTTTTCAATTTTCAAGAGTTCAAACAATCGAATTAATGAATGGAATTTTTTTTTTGTATTCAGGAAATTCCTAGGACATCTGCCTTAAAACTAAGAGTATTTACCTGCATAGTTTAATCATTTTGACTTATTTTTCTTTTCTTCTACTTTCCAGCTAAAAAGTGGTGGAGGCTGTTTAACACATTGTGATGTGCGTACTAGTTTCCCATACCACCCGCGAAATCCTGCAGTTAGGAAACATTGCATGACTTTGTATCTATATTTGACAGATTAGCTTGTGTTAAACGTTTTTGAAATTTGGAAGGAGGGCAACGATCAGTGACAAAAAAATACCAAAAGACCAAATATTACCATAATTTATTCTAAAAGATGAAAGATTTGAGCCACATTGACCCAAGTTGTCTTGCAGGCTTTCTGTAATTAAAACAAACAGACCTTTAAGAACAAAATGGAGATATTTTTTTTGATATTGAGACATCGAATGTCTGCTGAAACCGTTCTCTGAGTAGTATAATTTACAAGAATGAGTGCGATTGATTTGCCAGCCACAAATAAAACACCAACGCCTTAAGCACATTCACAGGGGGCATGTCGACATTCTTGATTAAATAGATCGGGTCGCTCCAGAGAAATACATGGTTTGTTTGACAAACGAAACCTTGAAGCATTTTGAATTGGGACAGCATGACTAGTAAAATAGAGAATGTGATCTCCTTGGGGTATGAACAAGGTCTCGTGGAACTTCTCTCCATTCTGTCCTTCAATCAGGACGAAGATTGTTTACCAGCTCTAATCTACCATCCTAGGTATTGTGACAACAGTTTCCAGATTTCAGTTCTCAAGTTGTCAGGCGATGTGTTTGATCAGTATTTCTGAGGCCTTATATTGCTGGGAGCACGACCCTAGAGACATCAATAGCCTTCACCTTCTACACCAAGAAATCATGGAGGAAAAAATAAATTATCATCAAGTAAGGAGAAATATTTCTTATTTTAAATTAATCTTTAGCACGCTTTTCTGATGTCCACATACATGCAAATATACATGTTGGTATACAACCAAAAATTTTCAGTAATTTTCTGCACGAGCCTCGGTTTATGGATAATAAAGTTTATATTCATCAGTGGCTTAGTTTTTTTTTATTAGGATGATCGATTTCCTGGCATGTTTTGTATATCAAGGCAGACTTTTCATCACCTCCGAAAATTGCATCAACATGTAAATATTTACATATATATAAAATATTAAAAATTAATTTTCCATTCGTAAATATAAAACCCCACGCATCTACACCAAATTGATCGTAAATATGATCCGATAATAAATTTATTCAAATGCACATCCGCGTCGAAAATAACGAAAAGTACGAAGGAACGAAGGTAAAAATGGAAATCGATATCACTGGTATTGCATTTTTTGTGTTTCTTATGTTATATATGTGTTTTTTCGAGGATCAAAGCATATATCGCGTTATACGTCTGCAATTCCTATGCAAATATTGTGTGATAGAGGTACAAATAAATTTAAAAACGAAAAAAACGATTGAATAAGAAAATGAAATCGATAAATGCTCCGAAGGTTGCAAATTATTTGAATAATAAACGGCTGGAAATGCATTTTGACGTCCTTTGCTAAAAAAAAAAGTTGAAAGTTTCGCTGATGAACGATTTTACAGCAATTATTTCAAATAATTTTTGCATGAAATTTTAATTTAGAAATTATTTAACTTCATTTGTAATCGGAACTGCAAACGTCGCTATAATAATTTTCACCAAAAATTTATTATTTACCAGATTTTAACTCATCAAAGTCATACCTGAAGGAATTTTGGTAAATCAGACAAGCATGTACCTGTATGTAATATGTGGGCTAACAATTCTAATCAAATACATCATGAAAGACTATTGAAGTTACTTTCCCATGTGGTCTTTTAGTAAAGAAGACTTTATCTGTCAGCCTAACTTTAAAGGTTCATACTCTAATAATTTCAGTTACCATCTTTTCAACATGCTTATTCGGAGCAGTGTAACATGATTGATGCGCGAAGGTTACGTTAGAACCAATTTTAGTATGTTAGTAGGCTTATCCGCACATTCGTCCGAAATAAAACCGCATACATGCCAAGAGAACATCGGAAAAACGCATTTCAGCATATTTTGGAACTTCGGATCGTTCCAAACGTAAACGTAGAATTGAAATTCAAGCTTACTACCACTTCTTTTTTATTCTAGAACAAAACATCACTGATTTCACCTTCACGAACGATACAAATAGGTTCTACCTAAATTTTTCATAAGGCACACTTTCAAAATTTAAATATTTCTTAATATAAAACGGTAATCTTGAGATTTGACTCAGATACTTTCACAGCTATCTGCAAAACCGATCATTTGATTAGTACCTCATATGAATACGAAAATTATTAAAAATTCAAGAAATGGTCGGATTTAACTTGAAATGTTGTTGGCTATTAGGTTCCTATTTTTAACCTTGCAATCTAGGCGAGATTTGTTCAAACGAAAACAAAAATAACAAATTGTTCCAACTCAAAATGAACGCAAGGACATTGAAACAAACAGAAGATGGTTATTTAGAAGATGTCCTTCAAACATGTTAACATCACACGAAAAGCAGGATGTACAACCGAATTCCACCCAATCATTAACGTGTGCTCTGAATTGCATGCACGTAATAAATATGTTATTTTGAAGTAAATTTTCCGTTACGATTTCAATGCTTGGTTAATTAGTTAATTTGATCTCGACTTAATTTAATTGTTATTAGGTCTAATTTAATTGGCATTCTCGCTCGTGATGTTAACTACTTCATTATCACTGCAACAATCTTAATTTATTTCAAATGATTTCAAACGTGTCCTTCGAGTTAATTCAAACTGTAAGACATAATCTAAGACATTATCAAAATTTGTAATTACTGGGGAAGTTTGAAACAAAAACAGTGTGAAGTTATAACTGGACTGGATTTAATGAATAATGCTTTTGGCTGAACTTTGAGGCCAGCAAACTTATATGAAACCAGGTCAACCTATAAAGAAACACCCATACAAACCATAATTTAGTCGAGCTTCTAACGCAGGTTCAATATATAGAGCCTTGGACTGAAATCAAGCGAAATCAATCCTGACATCCTCGAAATTCGGAAGCTTCAAGTAAATGTTTTTGAAACTGGATCCAATAGAGGAGTTTGGAACAGGAAGATTCAAATAAATATCCACGCCCAACAATGTACTACTTAGTACAGTACTACTTAGTACTACTTAGATTTTAAAGGAAAAAACACTTGACGTGGCCATTGATCCATCTTGCCATCACGTGATGCCCTTGCACATATTAGGTAAGACTTATAGTACGTACACCATCATGAAGTTTTCCCACCACATTGATGCTAATTTTGGCTTTCCCCGCCCAGATATCTACTTACATATTTCTTGCATGGAAGAATTTTTAACCTCTTTTTAAAGGGTTAACCTCCACTTCAAGCAGCAAGCTGAAGGCATGAATGTCCCTTTATGTGGCCCTATCATGTCACATGGGTATGAAGTGTTGGTGCAGAATGGCAGAAGAAGATGTCTCAAATTCTTTCATTCTAGCCTAACCCTCACCTCGCATAGCTAGCGACAAACTCACTGCAGCCTCGGCACCACTAGGCTCCTTAATTCTCAGGAAGTCAGTGACAGCAACCCGATTATTGTCTTCAGCTCGAAAAATTCATTGCACCTACAAACCTGCCTTGGTTAGGCCTAATCGCACAGTTTTGTTAGACAAGAGTTAAAATTTGTTAACTACCTTCCCCAATTACATGGTTGAAAGCTACAAGTTTACATTGAGGATTTCCAACTTTTTTACTGATATCAACGGAGCCAAATTATTCTTAACGCTGTTATGGAGACCACCGCCTTAAAGCATCAATAGTCAGCACGAAAGTCTATAAGGATTGTAACACAATAAACTGCCACATTCATCAGTTACTAGCTAGCCTTATAAGCTGTCTGTGGTATCTACTTGTACCTACAGGGTTTAGGCCTGCAGAAAAAGTCACAAGGTATTCCATACAGTCATATCTTAAAAGTTCGGCCGCTATTTTTGGAACCAAAAACCTCGTTTTAGGGTTTTCACCGAGCATCTAGGGACTACGGAAGTACCAACTACCGTCAGGTTCCTCCTAATCGTAACTTCATCCCAGCAATAAGGGGAACGTTTCTTTAAATCAGATCAGCCCGCCATGTGAATTCGGTATGGTTCTACTTTATCCACTAACTTTTATAATTTGCCACAGTTTAATTATCGTGAATATAACGTAAAAAGGAATAGAGATTCTTTACTACTCTATCCATGAATCGTTCAAATCTTTGCGAGCACTTAAACCCGAAATTTGAGTTCGAAATTTAAAGTCAAATAGCCTGAAAAGCGTCATGCTCTTCAGTGGCCAATATCTTATACTTAGCCTTGCAAAGAATGAGGTTGAATAAGATTATTTTGCCATTAGTTTTTTGCCTGGTGTATTTGGAGCGCAAGATATCCATCAAGGATCATAAAGCACCTAAGCACCATGCAGTTTGCATTTTTGACCTAACCTGAATTCCATGTGGAGATAATGGATAGGATACTGCGAGAATAACAACGCGCGATGACTGATCATAATTGAAAATTCTCTTTCAACAGCCTAAATACAAACCCGAAGGTCCTCGCATCACGTAAATAAAGTCGCAAGCACTGACTTTGACCGTCGGTTCTTCCCCTCCTTGGTGCCTTATTTACTGAAATTCGGTAACTAAGTTCTGTACGGTTGATTGGCGTCAATATTTCCATGCTAAGTATTTTATGACCTAAGACTCTAGAACCTCAAGCGATCCTTGTCATCTAGAAAATAAGTAATGGTTTGCAAAGAGCTACTGTCAATTCATACCATAGTGCGTTACATAAAGCAATCAAAAACAACCCGCTCTCAGGATTAGTGTTGATACATCCCAAATTGCGAATCAGAGAAAGTTGCCCGTTTTTCTTTGGTGTTGATGTGAGATCCTTTCGCCATCACCAGGTGAGACATAGTCTTGTAGGGTTTTTGTGCATGGATTTTTTATAAAAGGTTACTCTCCCCATCGACTAGGAAATGTTCACTGATATTTATTCGATAGTGTACAGACCACAAGTAGGGCTACTTTGGGAGGTTTGGCCACCCTTATTAACAACCCGATAAGTTCATTTGCGACCGAGATTGTCAACACACGTCAGCGCTGACCGTAGTAAAATATCAAGTCGGGGTCACCATTTTGTCATCTATTAAAATAACCAACGAAACAGCTAACCAACAACTTATTAAGACTTTTTTAAATTTTTATTTGAAATTTTCACATGGTATAAGTTCATAGAATAATTGAGAACTTATACCGCGAATTGGTATTGTAATAAAGAGTTGACGTGACGAGCATCGTGACACACTTCAGTTCCAGTGACCGCTTTCTTGGCGGCCATTAACGATCACCATTATTTACTAATATTTGTAAATATTAATATTTACAAAACAATTGCAAAAGTTACATCCGAAATAGGCGAATCTATTGAAAGCGTTGTAGCTAACCTTTGTCAAACTTTAACAAACTTAATATCAAATAAGCAAAAAACTAAAATATTGCTTTTTAATTTATATTATAAATAGTTTACGAGCATTTTAAAGGTGAAAAAAATAGGGAGTGTCTGCAGAAAACCATAAGGTCGACATTTACTAATATACAATTACTAAACTAAGATACAATTACTTTTAAAAATTTAGTAATTAAATTACAGATGGAAAATATAAAACTGACATATACGAGGGTGATCTCAGAATTACCCGACCCAACAAAGAAAACACAAAAAATAAAAGAAAAATTATATTTGTTCGTCAACATACTCAGCCTTTCGATCATAATGTCATCCTTTCAGCTCTTTACACTTATCCCAGCGATATTCAAGAAGTTTTATACCCTTTTTAGAACTGTGTTGCTCCTCAAAATAGCCATTAACTGTCAACATCACATCTTCATCGTTGAAAAAATTTTGACCACCGAGTCTTTTTTTCAGGTTTCTTCAAGTTGGGGAACAGAAAAAATCAAATGGGGCCAAATTTTGCAAAAAGTGTGGATAAGGTAGCAATTCAAACTTTAATTCATCCATTGTGGTCATTGCAACATCGAATTTCTGAGCTCGAACATTAATTCGCAATAAAAACTTTCTGAGATGGAGTTCATCGTCATGAAACAAAACTTTTTTCTTCAGCAAATGCCACCGTTTGTGGTTGATTTCTTCGCTCAAACGTTGCAATAAGTTCGCCTAATATTCGCCGTTGAAAGTTTTTCCTTTTTCAAGATAGTCAATCAAATTCATCCCACACATCCCAAAAAAACCGACTCTATGACTTTGCTTGCAGATGCAACGGTCCACGTCTTCTTTGGTGCCGGTTCTCCCTTTTCGGTCCATTGTTTTGATTGTTCTTTTGTCTCGGTTGTGAAGGAAAAAGACTGATTGGAAAGATCGGATTTTGAAAAGACGCTAAAATTCTGTTTTGTTGTTGGGAACCTTCGTTAATCACTCGATTGAATCATTTTCACGTCCTGCTTTTTCTCAAATGACAGCAAGCGACGCACCAATCTTTCTCATGTCCAAATTTTTAGATAATATGTAATGTAATGCACTTTTTTAAATGTCTGTTAACATATATCTGCTATCTAACGCAGTTTCAGTTACGATCATCCACTTCCGTTTTGTGGATTTTCCTTGACATTTCTGGAGACGTCATCTCATTTGGTCGACTGTTGTGATGCTCGTCTTGGCAAATCGTACAACCTCGTTTAAATTCTGCTACCGAATATTTTACTGTTGTTAATGAAGGAGCAGACCTATCCAGAGTAGAATGCAGTTCAACTTTCATATTGACTGGGCTGAGGCCTTCCAAATAAAAGTATCCACACACTTACTGAAAACGTTCACTATTGATGGCTGCCAAACAAATACTAAGCAACGTGGCGTCTTCAAACTTTAAATATATGCTTCATAGATTGCATGCTGTCTGACACGGTAATATCTTGCAAACAGTTACCGCCATCTCTAGGTCAGGCGGGGAACTTATGGGACCATTCTCGTATTATATAAGTTTGGTTCAATTTTTATAAAGAAATTTAGTATTTTTCTTGGTAATTTCAATCAATTTCACACGTGCACCGATCAGTCAGATTTCTAATCAACGAACTAAAATTTTTGAAACTAATTGGTTGAAATAGTCAAATGTTTTCATTGCCTCAATTGTAAGACAAGTTTAAAGAGCAGTGAAACGCTTTCAGTTGAAGGATATATGACAATATTCTTTGATTTGAAATTTGCATTCTTGTAATCTGCTATCTTTTAGAAATTTACTATCATCCTTGGCCTTTCAATCAAAACATTTTCCACCCACTAGCTTGACATGTACCATTTTGATTCATCAAAATTAAATTAGTCACTGGAAGCACTAATTCAATACTATAAATAAATTTTTGTTAGTAAGTTTGCCATTATCATTTGACTCCCACATTGCCAATGTCACATCATCCTTTGACATTTTCTCAATTTTCAATGAATTTTTTCATCATTATCAAAACAAGATACCCAGGAGACACATAAATTGGATAGTTATATATAAATAGGATCTCGTTAATTACTCAATTGCGTCATGGACCAGTTGCGAATTTAATATATGTGAATACTTAATCGGAATGTTGACCGTTTCCGCCGATTGGGCTACCTTGCGGTAATGCTGATAATGAAAATTCAATAAACTCACGGTTTAGCAATTCTACCAGCCAATTTTTTTTTAAATCAACTTTATCATCCAACTTTGTATTTCTTGTAACAAAATAGAACAATATCTCTAACAGGCTTACTTGCTTCTAGGAAAAGACAATGGAACTTTCCGTTAAATCCGATCTATGCTAATCGGCACGAAAATATCAGGAGCCTTGCTAAAGTATGCAAAAATTAAGATTCATCAAAAACTCGTTCCAGTAGAGCTCGAATTATAAGCGACATCATTAATCAAACGGATAAGCTATCAAGGCTCCAAATAAGCGCTAAAATCGTTTGAAATATTGCATCCCAGATTTGAATTCATTTCCATGTTAAGGCCTAAAACGTTACTAATTTGATATTTTGAATAAAATGCATAATTTGTCGCTTGCAAGAAGTGACATTCTCCTAAATGGATCCGCATGCCTTAAGATTTTTGGATTTTAGCGCAATTTACGAGTGTTGCATTTCATGGAGTGAGGAAAAACATATTTCAAAATGAATTATTTGCATTGGAATAGTTCCAACTTGAATGGTATTAATTTTTGGCGTTATCTGCAGAATTAGTCAAGCACAACGAAATTTTGCAAATATCCTTGCGTATTTTTTTATTACAAAACCAAATCTACATTTCCCAGATCCAAGGTTTGGGATCGATTAACCAATTTCATGCTCAATTATAGTTCGTAGGTCAGTTAACTTTGGTCGAAGATTCAAATTGGTATCTTTGTTTCTGTTTTTCATTCAATTTCGGATGCGAATTTCAAGCCCAAACTGCATTAATGGATTTCGTTCCATACTTTAACACGTTCTTTTGTTTCGCGGGTAGCATTCACCGCGTACAAGAGATGTTGAGCTACCAATATATTTAATGGCTGGATATTGCCCCATGTAAAATGAACAACGGGAGCGATTAAGGGGGCGATAATAGTTTTGGATTAATCTACTAAGTTATAATAAATCGTTTAATACAATTTTTGTGTTAATGTTGTGATGCAATTGGAATTTCAAAAGATTTTTATAAATTCAATAAAGATTGAGTGGAAGATAATCGTTAAAGGTAAACTTTTATGTAGAAATTTTGCAATGTTATTTGAGTTCTGTTTGTGACCGCCATTCAAAAAAAAAATGGCGGGCGTTCAGATGAAATTTGCCATTTTAAACGCTTTCTTTGTTAACGAAATGGAAAGTGTCTGTTGTTTTGTAATGTTCATTTAACTCTTTGTTATCTTAAATGCACGAACATATTCCTTGAAAAGTTAACAAAAGTTTTGTTGAGAGTACCACCAAGAAGACTAAAATTATCGCTATTGATATCACTTGATAATTCAAGCCCATTAACCTCTCACGTCAAATAAAAGGATTTGACCTCTAATTGGCAGTGACGTTAAGCGTGCAACTTCCTTTGGAAGGCTCCTTTAATCGTTTCAATCAATTTAAGATCAAAGTGTGTCGAAGGAATCTCGCAGCTTAAAAGCACGAAAAATGTAAAAAATATAAAACAATCAATAAACCACCTGTCTTTAATAAGGCACAGGCAACAGAAAACAGAGAAAAGAGGTTACCGAGAAAGCATTACAACGCTCCCTCAGCGATTGGCAAAAGTTCTGAAAGCGCGGCACAAGGATTATTGTACATTTAACACATTAAGGACCGCTCACGAGTTCTCTCGTGTTTCGCGTTCCGCCTGTGAGGGTAGATCACGAAATAACCCTTATTTTCCACACACTGTCTTTATATGTCACTTACTTTCATACATTGTATCCTAATATCAAAGGTGGGTGGTCCCAGGCGTATGCCTAACATATTCAATAAACTCAATACAACTTATGGTGAGACTCAGATCCACTAGATTCCGATCTCACCTGCTCAAGATTGATAGGCCACGGTCTCCTAACTTGTATAGAAAGGCGCTTTGTACAGAAGAGGCTGATACTTCCAGTCAAATATTGTTTCCTTGCAAAAAATGAAGTTAGCAGCGCTGTGATCTTTTCAGTGAAATTTGAGACCTCTTCCCGGAGAAGGGAAATAAAATTATGTTTTCTGGGAAATACAAAAACTTGTTGAGCGACAAAATTGCCTTGCAGATAATGCTCGGGCATCCCAGACAATCAAAAGGGATTTTCTGTTGTGAAAGATGAGGGGTCCCGTTTATAGCACTTTCTTTTGCACTCCAAAAGATATTTAGCATGTGAAGGTTGGTCTAAGTGCAGCATTACACCTGAAGAAACCTAACTCAAACTAATGTGTCAAACAATTCCAGACTAAGTTCTCAGGTTTTCGAAGGAGCTGTTTAGCATGTTGTCAAGGGGCATCACGCACCTGGAAATCCAACACTCAGACCTTAGTTCTGAGATTTGATGGTAAAGAATAAGATTCCTTTGTTTTTCACTACCCAACATTTACTGAACAATGCTTTCTATTGTTTCCAGGACTGCAGTTTTATGAAAATATGTTTTGGTTGTTGAAGTAGTTACAAATGAAGCTAATTATGTCTTATTGACCTAATTTCCCTCTGATCTCTTCATACATGTACCTGTAACTTAATACAGAAACCCATGTGAAATTTCAGGAGTTATAAACCCACGATTAAGTACTGTCGTTGAACACATATCATGCACAACGAAGAGTTGTTATTTGTACGGTTGTACTACTATGTGTGCTGGAAGTACCCTTTAATATTTTATCTCGAAATTAATGTAAAAAAATGAAAAATGGCTTCGGGAGCATTCCTTGGAAAGTTGATCAGGAACAATCAGCATACGCAAATACCATGACGTCTTAAATTAAATTTTAGTACACTCACAACTTCCACAATTACCACTCCAATTCTCCGACACCTTTCCACATTATCTCTACACACAAATCCAATTAACTATTGAGTATTTACGAGTATATCTCAACCCCGTAAAACAATTACCCACTGCCAACAAATGAAAAAATAATCCTTCTCTTATTAATGAACTCTGAATAAAACAAATCTACTGAAGAAAACAATCCACGATTATATCTGCATAATTAACTCATCCAGGCTATACTGGTCAATGATTAATGATTGCATTGGTAGACTTTTCTTCAGACGCATTAGTTTTTCCTGAACAAATGTTTCCGGTCCAACAGGTCGTTGTAGAAGAACTTTACAGAAGACGTAAGAAAAATATTACACACCTGAGACTCTCTAACTCTTCATTAGATTTAACTGTACTGTTACCTATTGGCATCTGTACGTGCTTTTTTTATCTGCATTCTTACATATTGCGTACGTTTGCAGAAGTTAACCTTGGCGTTGCGTGTTTTCCTGAAGTTACTGAAAAACTATTCCATCTTCGATCAGTTAAGTTACCATGAAATTAGCACGGGAAATTCTTTCGTAGGTGCTAATATCAACTATGTTAACATTTGAAATTTTACACATATATAGATTCAATTACTTCACCAATATTATACGCATGATGATAAGATACGCGTGGTTGAACGCATTTCTTCACCAAAAGATGCAATGCGTCTTATGCAAGAATTATTGCATTTTAATCGAGCACGTAATGCGAGTGGTAAAGCGTTAAACCTTGATTGAAACTATTTATCAACTATTTGTGATTCCTCAAACCCAAACAATGAAAATTACGATGGTCCATTGAAAAAGCTGAGCAACGAAGGGAGTGTCACAAACTCCGGCGAGAAGCTCAACTAGCGCGAAGCCAGGACGAGGCATACACCAGAATGGCAGTATATCGGTCGGCCAGAAAATGCCTTCGCAAACTGATTAACAGGAATAAGGCCCGTTGCTGGCAGAACCTCGTCGAAGACGTGAACAGGAACCCGTGGGGTTTGGGCTATAAACTAGTTATGCGGAAGCTCGGCGCTCTACGCGCCCCCTGCGTACTTGAAGCGGACATGATGGACGAGATAGTACGGGCACTTTTTCCCCAACATCCCGTCCGCGTTGATGCCCCCAACAGGGAAACAACATCAGACTGTCCACTCCTCACGAGAAACGAACTGGAACTAGCAGTTCTTTCCATGAAGGCGAAGAAGGCTCCGGGCCCAGACGGTATTCCAGCCGAGATACTGCAACTGGCCTATCACTCTTGTCCTGACTTGCTGCTCAGTATGTTCAGTGCCTGCTTGCGGGAAGGCGTTCTCCCTGAGCGTTGGAAGACGGCAAGACTCGTGCTGATCAGCAAGGGGAAGGGAAATCCCGAGTCGCCGTCAGCATACCGACCGTTATGCATGCTAGACTTGGCCGGGAAAGTGCTCGAGAAACTGATAAAGAGAAAACTCGCTAACGTTATCCACGCCACTGGGGATCTTTCTCCAATGCAGTATGGTTTCAGAACGGGACGTTCCACTATAGATACAGTCGCGGAAGTGGTAAGTGCGGTCCAACAGGCGTAGACACGCAGTCAATCCAACCGTCGGGTAGTCCTTCTAGTGACGCTGGACATAAAGAATGCTTTCAACTCCGCTAGATGGACGGATATTCTGGAAGCCCTGGAAAACTCTTTCCAAGTTCCAGAATATCTGATGCGGATAGTCCGAACCTACCTGAAGGATCGCAGCCTGATCTACAACACGGTGCAAGGTTGCCGGAGTATGCTAGTCACATCAGGTGTGGCCCAAGGCTCCATCCTCGGTCCGGACTTGTGGAACGTCTCCTACGACGGACTGCTTAGACTTGAACTGCCGGAAGAGTCGCGACTGATCGGCTATGCAGATGACGTTGCGGCACTAGTGGCTGCGTGCACGGCCCATCAAGCGCAATTAAGGCCGAATGTACTAATGCGCCGGGTAGGGAGCTGGATGACCTCTCACGGGTTTAACGTAGCGTTAGAGAAAACCGAAGTGGTCATCCTGACCAAGAAGAGGATCCCCAGAGTAAGAATGGTTCGAGTCGGGGACGCATTAGTCGAGTCGAAACTATCAATTAAGTATCTGGACTTGCTGATAGACTCTAAACTGAGTTTCTCGGAGCAAATTAAGGCAACGACAAACAAGGCCGCAGCAGGGGTCTCGGCAATTAGTCGACTAATGGCCAATCATGGGGGGCCAAGACCAACAAAAAGGCGTCTGCTAATGAGTGTAGTGCAACCTACACTTCTTTATGGAGCAGAGATATGGAGTAAAGCTCTCAACAAGGAACTGCACCGAAAACGGCTGGCACAGATGCAGAGACGAGGAGCACTGTGGATTGCATCAGCATACCGTACAGTCTCTGAGCCAGCGGTGTTGGTAATTGCAGGGGTGATACCAATAGCTCTCCTTGCTAGAGAGCGCAAAGGAGTCTACCTCCGAAGGCACGAGGGTAATAAAGAAAAAGTTGCTCGCGATGAAAGACGATGCGCTCTCGACAAATGGCCACAATCATGGGAACCTGAGCTGAAAGGAAGATGGACCGAGCAGCTCATCAAAGACTTGAGATCGTGGCTCAGTCGAACGCATGGTGAAACTGATTTCTACCTGACACAGCTACTGAGTGGACACGGTTGTTTTCAATCTTACTTGCAGAAGATAGGTAAGTCACGGTCTCCAGATTGCATATTCTGCATTGGTGTGAAGGATGACGCCTGTCATACTTTCTTTTCATGCAAAAGATGGGACAAAGAGCGCGGTGATCTTGCCGAAAAAGTGGGAGAGCTCCATCCAGATAGCCTAATCGAAGGGATGCTGAAATCATTTGACAAATGGAATCAAGTGGCACATTACGCTCGGGTAATCTTAGTAATCAAAAAAGGCATACTTGATCAACCGGAGGCGTCAAGGGTGGGGGGTTTCTTTCTCTAGCAATCCTCCTCCTCTTTTCCATCCGACTGGAGAAGGAATCCCTGCAACCCGCAGTGACCAATAGGCGTAAAATTGGGAGGCCTAGCCCGAAGTAATGTGTCAAACGGTTCCAGGCTAGGCGCTCCGCTTGACAGGGGAGGTGTTTAGTCGGTAGTCCAGTAGGTCCACTGGGAATTCGACACTCAGGGCGTAAATAGCCTTCACCTCCCTACCCAAAAAAAGGAGTTAAATTTAATCGAATTGCTTCCATGGCTCGTTTATGGTTTCGTAGCTAAATCTCTTAAAAATTATGGGAGACATTTTCCATGTTTTCAGACATTTTCTAAGGATCAAACTTAAGGGATGGTCACTTATTTTATTTTTGGCATGTTTACTCGTTGAGAATTCGTAAGACGAATGACATAGTTTACCCCCAACTTTCAAATATACTTACAATAATTTTCTTAACTAGATTGATTTCACTATTTTCAACTAGATTTCACCATCTACTCTTCTTTCTGCGAACTTCCTGAATTTATTTCGTGAATACTCCTTGATCCAAAAGGCGATTTAATTTGATTAAATGAAAGATCAAGGAATAGGCGACAATTTGCTATAAGAATCTTTCAGTGTTTCATTCAGTCTTTCAAAAATCATTGCACCTCTATAAAAGTTCCTATATTCCTGAGTTATAAATTTTTTTATATTAGTTACAAACGCTTTTGCTTCATTAATACCTTTAAATAGACAAAACGCAATATTTTCAAACAAGATAAACGAATAATTGAACATTTTTAGCCTGATAATTCCTGGGTATGGGAACCCTAATATGGATTACAATGCAACTTTTATGCATATGGTTTACGGAAGGTTAAAAGACAACCAAGCTTGTCTCTGAACTCGTACGCTATCCAAATGATGAAGCAGAATAGTGCATCTTGGGTACGTAATCTTTTTTTAATTTTGTCATACCTCGAAGGCAGTAAGGGCTTTTATCTGCAATGCAAGAGGTATATAGATACTTACAAGGAACACACGATCGTGTTCTACACACACGGTTTCTCAGATTGAGTTAAACTGACCGTCAACTTATGAATACCTGCTCCCCTCCCCCCTCCCTTTGACTTAAGTAGCAAGATATCAGTTTATCGTGGTTCAGGATATGCAAGCAAAGCCAATCTGTCTTCAAAATTATCAAAACCCGCAAACCAAAAGTTCCATTGTGATATGAACAGAGGGATCATTTTGGAATATTGCATTGAATATTCTGTTGAAAGAGTTCTATGTACAGTACTCTTTTCTACTGTAGATACTGTAGATACTGTCATATTTATACATGGGCATACTTCATCTGTATTAAAAATCAAAATTCTCCTTAGACTTTCTGTCGAAAATGTTCCAAGTTACCGTCTGAGGGCTGGTTTTGGTGACCCACCACACGTTCATTGGGACGGGACACTCCAAAGAGTATCTTCAAAAGAATAAGCTTGCAAACAGTAACTTGGAAGCTCATAAGAACCAAATGCGGTAAATCCCGTATCCTTTTGTGTGTATTGATGGTTTTTGAGTTGTTTGATTTGGCAACCCGATATTTAATATGTGGATTATTTCCGCCTATGTTTTGCAATGACACAAAAAAGTCTAAAAACCACCTGGGAACTAAACTATCCAACGCTCATTAACCTCGTTAATACCAACAAAGGAAGTTGTATAAACCATCTTTTTTTTGCACACTTTTGCGCACTTTTTGAAATATTTCAATTTACTTTTATCTGCTCTGAAGCAATTAATTAAGTAATTATCATGAAATACAGATTAAACTTCAGATACCCTGGTACTGCTTTTTCCAATAAATCACATACGAATTCAATGAAAGTGGGTTAGATGTGAGAACAATTTTGTACATGCCGATCGAGTGGAGAAGCAAAAAGATCGCCTAAGTTCAAATTTCCAAAATTAATACTAAAAATAGTAGCCAATATTAATCATTTCATATAGTAACCACCTTTAAGTCATGCTCAAAGGATAAATTAAACATGCATAGATGAAATTACATACACAGACTACTTAATATTTAATTAAAATTTTAACATGTGTTTTCTATGAGCTTTATTAGATCATGCAAGTTAAATTTTTACTAGAAGCTGGAATAACATTATCGGGCATTTCAGGTATGAGTAATTTGTGGAATCTCACACTCAAAAGAAAATCCAGAAGAAAACCTTGTTTAGGAAAGATGCACTTCGCTATATCACAATATCTTACAAATGTTCCAAATATATGGGGCGTCTTTTAAATATCACAAAGTGTCCCTTTAAGAGGAATAAAATGCTGTAAAGCAATGATTTTAACTTTTGTATAGAAACCTGTAGGCAATCTTTGTTGTCATAACGCTAATATTTTTTGTAAAGGTTTCGTGATACATCACACTGGTTAATACGCTTCCAACGGATCCCCTGTATACTTCTCAATATTATAATTTCGGTTGAGTGGTATTACCCATTGAAGCGTCACCACAATATTTCTTACGGATCCTGAATTTGGTTACATCGAACAATATTATTTTAAGCAAAAGCTCCAATCTAATTCATAAGTGAAACCACTTGCTTCGATATTTTCTGTCTTCATAGCTAAGGACAAACAAACACCAATCGGGATGTGTTCTTCAGTCTAAATGGAACTAACACTCACAAAGAAAAACTTCAGTGTGGATCTTTGCTCGGAGGGCCGACACTTTTCGGATACAGAAAGTATTTGGGAAAGTTATTACAAATTTAGGGACACCATTGGACAATTTTTTTTATTTAGTTGAAGGGACTAGACATTAATTGATTTATCTACGATCATCCAGAATTCTAAGAAAGGGTACATATGTAGGAAACGCAAAAGATGCCCATTTACTAGCTAGTGATTAGGTTCGAACTGCCTTCTTCATGTTATTTATCTCAGACTTCATTGAAGAACAACCTTCAAATTTTACATATATTTTGCTTTTAATTTTCATTCCAATGCAAGAATTTAAGGATAAACTCCAACTTACTTCCACACTACTACCGATGACCTATTAAAATTCAATAAGAATAAACAGAGTAACTAAACTTAAAATGATAGTAACTAACCAAATAAACTCTGAGAAATGTACTGCTCAATTTATAAACAGGAAGCGTTTGCAGAAATGAATGTTGGATAATTTCAACCACTGTGAAACATATGAATCTTCTTATCACCAATCAAGCCATCCAAAACGCCCGACTTTTTAAATCTTCCACAAGTAATTATAATTCTCTCAAAATCTAGAAATCTACTTTACATATTCGAATAGTTATTTTGCGGAGCATTTCAAGTTAAATCCATTTAATTAAACATTTTTATTAATGTTCCTACTATAATTAATGTCTCTCTCAGCTTAATAGCGAAATGACAGAAACATCACGATGAAAAGTCAAGGAAAGGAAGGAATCAACTACTAAATCAAAAAGGAATCAACTACCTAAGACCAAATCTCACAATAAATTCAACCATAAAAAAATTATTGTTCTACAAACGCAGTTTTAAAAAATTATAGAATGCAAATTTTCCACGGTAAATCATGAAGACAATGAGGAATTAACTCTATATTGTATACTTTTTCGACGTTTTTATAACGAACATCATTTATTTCTCGGTCATTTAAACAAACGCAAGTAATTAATCGAAAACCCCCAATTTTCCGAGATCTTTTTGCTTCGATTAAAGTTTTTATAAAGTCCCGAAAAATAAACGTAGTTAAATCGGCATAATCATATGCAAAACCTCACTCATTTTTTATAAAAAAGTTGCTTAAAAATGTTTGAGACAGGTAAAATTCCTCCTCTTATGTCCGACATCCGGAAAGTCACATAATTAATTAAAATAGACCCATAAAGTAAACCTTATACTGTCAATAGGTAAAAAGTCATCAGATCCGAATTCGCAAAAGTATAGGAAGCCTCGTAATACTCATCATATGTAAAGCAGTAACACAAGTTAAGCTTGTTGGCCTTGTCGATTGATACTAAAACAAATCAAACTAATTATGAATAATTCGTTTTTCAACACGAGCTATTAAAAACCACACGATATCTTGAATAACAGAAGAAATAGAAATGAAACATAACCAAAAACATACCTTTGTTGCTATGTAAAAGCGAGATAATAATCCCAATCCGAAGGATATTTCGAATCATCGTGACTATCCTCAAATCCATATTGATACAATTCTAAACGGCTGAAGGTTTCCTTTCCATTTGTCAGGCTGAAAATTTCTTCTCAAATCACAATTCCACTATCCTTTCAAACTCTAATCAAGAGTATGCATCAATTAACAACTCCTTCACATATCACATATTCCGCCGAATCATTGATTGAATCGTTTGGCTACCATTGGCGCCGAGGAAGTAACGTTCAATAAATTTACACGTGATTAATATTCGTTACAATTATTACAAGACGTTTTTCTTTTCTTTTTTTTCCGATTTCGCACCAAACCAGCCGTGAATGTTTAACTACAACGCACTTGCGCCAATTATTGTAAATGAATCTGTAAATCAGGAAGCGCGAAAAGCAATAACCAATTCGAATTAACCAAAACTCTCAACGAACGAGTGCACTGCGAGGAAATCTTCTAGTTAATAATCATATTATCGTAATAGCTGCGATACCGATAGCTGCGCTGAAAACTCACGGCACCGCGAATCTTAAGTTCACTTCCTTTTTTCGAAGAAAAGTAAATTCAATCAATCGGTTTACTCTCACTATGGCCAATTACATGGGGCGTTGAATTCGAACACTATCGCGTGCACTATCCACGACTATCGACGTCCAACGACCATTTTTACGCGCCACAAGTGTAGTAAGACCAGATCAGTTCCGAAAAGATTCAGACCAATTCGAAGAAACCTAGTAGTCCGTTAGTATGTGAAAAAGCCGACGTACTGCGACGTATCGACATGCACATATAAACCGAGCTTGCCTCGAGGAAAATCTACGTCTAACGCGATATACAGGTGAGTTCGTACTAACTGTGTCTTGGAAAGATGCAACTGTCCAGTCTCAGATACTAGACCGGCGATCGTCCAAAACAGGTGGAAGCACAAGCAACATTCACTCGATCCAACCAGCTGGTAACGATTACAGAGCTCCAACAGAGGATGCTAGAGATCCACTTCCAATAGATGTTATCAGTCGAGCAACTATCTATCCTGCTAGGCGGGATCAAGTTATCTGAAGCTGCTTTCGATTAAGACTTTCAACTTCTCTTCATCGAGATAAAGATACTGCCGATGGCGATCGTTTTCACAACAACATTGACCATATGATTTTACGATCCACATTGGACTCGCTGCAGCCGCGGATGGAATCGCAAGATGGACTGTTAGATGGATCTATGCATGAAAGCACTAGCCAACAACAAATTTCAATCTGAACTCTTAGTTCTGAAATCGAGTCTGGCGGATTCATAAAAATGATAAAAAAATCAAGGAAAAATAAATAATTCACTATAGCCAGAAAACTTTTGAATGCAATTAGCAATGTCAAAACTTGACAGAACCTTGAACCTTGAACCCTTCATAGAACAATTATTATTTGTACTGAGGTCCACTTGCTGGAAAATAGCATAGGCCAGAATCGGCCCTTAGTTTGGTACTATTGTTTACAGATTGTCCATCCTATCGTCCTACAAAAGCCAAGGAGTTGCCCCAGTTCTGTGGTCGCCAAGTGTTCCAATTCTGTTACGCCAGTACACCTGAGCCTAGTAAGGCGTTCTGATAGAACAAAGAAATGAAATGATTGTTTTCAAAAAAGTTACTCTACTCTACTGCAATGTACTCTACAGTTAAGAAAGAGCAAGTGCGGAATAATAAAATTCAAGGATAAAAAAAAATATGTATACAATGTGGGCGAATGACGGGTCAACCATCTTGAGAACATTCAACTTTTTCCAGTCCTTTATTAAAGCGAAACTATTTAATCACAAAAAGTTCAGCGTACGCGCCTCGTTTCGAAGCAGTCTGTTACTGCAACTCAAAGCAACGAGTCAAAAATGTCAGACGCAAAATAACTGTGCCAGTTGGAGATGCTCGTAACAAAGTGACCCAGGTGGCGTTTGTCAGAATAAATATTGCAGCCAGAACGTGGCTCAGGATGTAAAGTTACGTCGAAAGCTATCATTAAGATTGTGAAATGGACCAACGTGGAAATGTTGCAAAAACGTACAAAATCAAAAGATATATCACCGAGTTACAGAGATACAAATGAAGTAGAGGTTTGGGCCCAAATCGGAATTATTGCGCTGAACGCCGTTGCGATAGCTATCCATTTCGCTGCTGATAAGTTCTTCAATCCATCCTTTTCTGGTTCCCAATAGGTTTCTGCAATGAGTAATGAAACGGTTTGAATTTTAACTTAAGTATCTGCGAATGGACGGTAAATCGTTGCGGTCATGCTTTCACATCTGCGCGGAAAATCCGAGGGCTTTTCATCAACCAACTATACACCTGGAACGCATTAGGAAGTAGATGAACAGCTGTTGAATTTTCGTGGCCCGATTTCATTGCGAATCCAAATTAAATTTATCCAAATAAAACCTCTTGATCAGATGTATTCTTCAATGTGTTCCAACTGGAAAACACATAGATGGTCGATGGCGGTATTTGCTGGGTCGCTATGTATGACATTTGTGAATTCCTATATTATTTACTGTCATAACAAGGTAACTAAACAAGGAAAACCGTCAAAACGAAAAGAATTCACGAAAAAAATTGATTATTGACTTCACTTCACTTTGGATCAACAAGCGGCTGGAAGCTCCAACTTTGAAACGGGCCTTGCCCGAAAATATAACAAATATGTTGGAAGTTCCGTCAACGTCACCTGAGTAAAGCATCAGTGACAAACCAAATCCAAGATTAACGTCGCTACTGTGGTTATTATCCAAAAACATTAAAACAAATGATCAAAACTGAATGCCATGAGTGTTTGAAGGCCATATGCAGACCACACAATATTGATGTTGGATCTAATTGCTATTAAGATCTCAATATTAATGCAGGACTGAAGCTTAAATGATAAGAGTATTCATGCGTTCACAAATAACTGTTCCAAATGTTGAATGTTTTTGTTAAGAGTAACAAAGAATCGATAAAAATCCAGGGTTCCATTTGGAGTGTTATCATCACTCTAATATGTGCCTTGTTAACATATGACAGCTTTTAAACTCTCAGTTCAAGTCATCGCTAGGAGCATTATTCAAAACAAGGTTTTTGGCAGCCTCTACCTATGTATCAGCGAAATCAATGCCGCAAAAATGAAACTTTTTTACTGATAGACTGCATTAGCAACTGCTTAATGTGAGTTTCGAAAAAAAAGAAGATTGAAAGCTACAAGAGGACAATGATCCTTTTTCTCGATTTTTCCGGTAAACCTCAATAGAAATAGAAGATAGAAGAATATATATCAATGGAAGAATCTGCAGTAATTTTAAGCAGAGACGCGGGGCTTCGGACCTGGAAGACCTTCTTTCGGATGAGTCGGAGGAGCACAAAATTGACTCGAAAAACCTCCATTTTACTGAAGAGGAAAGGGCAGCTCCATGTGGCTCAACCAAGCGAGATCGCATCATTGACGCAATCAATCAAACGCTCGACTTAGGTCGATGCACTCATCGCAAAATAAAATTGGCTGCATTTTGATTTTATTATTTTCTGGAAATTTTTTAAAAGAAAAAAATTGATAACGTTTAGTTTGGCTGAACAAGGCTTTATACAAACAATCGAAATAATTAAAGCCATACTTTAGTCGACCTGTAACCTGTACGAAGTCACTTAAAGTAACTTTTTCAAATATTAATGACTATTTTCAAAAAATTTGGCTTGTAAATTAGGAAAAATTTAAACATATACGTCCTGGTCTTGTCAAAATATCCGAAAGTAAGATCATTTATGCTGAATAAAAACACAAATAAAAGTAAAAGTGCCATTCTATCTCAAAGCATGTATTTGTTGCATTTCAAATGATGCATCAAAATATCTCTCATTCGATAAAACCAAGCGACCATTTTAACTTTATCAATCTTACCTCCAAAGACATTTATCTCTCAGTCCTACACCTAAAACAAAATATTCATTAAAATTTTACCTCAATGGGATCCGGGTGCCTTAGGATTTTAAGTTGCATCTGCAGAGAATCTCAATAAAATCTAAAGACCATCACAACACTCTTATATATGGGAATATTTTATTCAGCGTTTCGAACAAATTCGAACCTCCTTATCCAACTTTAATGCAATTCTAACGGTGTAAAAGTAGCTTCCACCACAAGTTTTCATATGGAAATATCTAAAGTTTCGTTGTCTTCAGACTCACATTAAATATTTCTAGTGATCGACTGAAAGATATACGAAGTATAAAAGAAATCATTTGAATGAATAATGAACTCAAATGTTGTTAGACCAACTCGCTTCAGCTTTGTATTGGTCAGTGTGCATGTGACACACATTTCATGCATGATTTTTACTTAAATCTCTATTTTCAGTTCTTTAGGTTCCGAAAACTATCGAGAAAATGCGTATCTCGTATAGAACAATCATGACATGCAAATTTAAACCATGTCGATTGCGAAACTAGTGAAATTCGATCATAAACAATAAAGAAAAGTAGAAAAGTAAAACTGGCTGAAAATGCTATGAATATGGATTTATTGTAATTATTCATCCATTTAAAGTAAAGGAAAAATAAAAAGTAAAAGCACAAAGTTAGCGCCTTAATCGTCCTTATTTGGTCTACGTTTAAGAATACGATGAGTACCAACATCGTAGCAGCCAATAGCAATAGATCTTACACAGTGAAACGAACAGGCGCAACAAACAAAGCTCTGTGGCTCCGCACCTACATCTGTATCTTCCGCTAGGACTCCTTGTTCAGAGAATCGACTGAAATCTTTGAAACACGAAAAAAATAGACATCAAATAAGTCAACAGTAGATTTCTTGTGCTCAGGGTAGTTCTCCTTGTCATTAACACGAGAAGATCCTGTGATCGGGGATCGAGAAGATCGGGGATAGCAGGTCTCTCTGCTCTCTCTGATGCTCATCTTCGTGTGAATTATAATGACAAAATATCTATACATCCGCTTGTATTCCATAATCACATTTTCAATGACGATGAGGTCACTTGTGATAAGAGTATAGTGAAAGTAAGTTTTCATGGTCCCCATCTATTGCAGGTAGGACTGAAAGTTTCCTTCGCCACTAGGCAGTATTTTCAGGTAAAAACCTGCCGAGGAATGTTGTCTGCCTTCTTCATGATTCGTTTTCCCTTATTTCCTGCTCCCCAGCCAGAGTGCCTATAGTTCCCCCTTCAACAAGAAGCACCAAGCAGACCATTTTCACGGTAACAAGCATAGCTGGCCCAGAGACAACATGACATGCAACAGCAATCCGTAAAACGGCTCGGCTTCGGTTCGACTCCTCACTAAGAGTGTAGAAGTAAGCATTGGATCCCTTACAGAGCATTAATTTAACCGCCCTCATTAAGACGCGTCTTTTATTTGAGGTTTCTTCCCAAGTGTGGACCATAACACGACCAAGAGCGGCCACTCCCTCAGTATCGTTGACGATCTGAATTGGTAGAAGTTTATCCTGGATTCAATAATTATGTCATGATATTTACTCGATTCCTTCGAATCAATGGTCATTTCCCCAATGCGGACGGGCATAATCCTGGGGATTTCCTTTTAAGTCAGCATAAAGAGCAGTATTTATTCGAGCGCTAGACTTAATCCACTGTCAATCATCCCCTGGCTCAATCAACGCAGCTATATTGAGATTGAGTTGCGCTTGCTCTTTGATTCATTCCGGAAATATCGGAATGTCGCTAGGTTATCAGCAAAAAAGATCAAGTGCGACTTGTCCGGTTCATCGGTTCATCGTAAGATACATTCCATAGGTATGGGCCAAGAATGAAGCCTTCCGCCACCTCTGATGTCAAATCTATGATTTGCTGGAGCACTGGTCTAGAATGAAGCCTTGCGCCATCTTTGATGTCAAATCTATGGAGCCTTGCGCAGTCCCTGATGTTAAATCCATTGTTCGCTAAACCCCTAAATAATATGTCTTCAATGAGTATTTTCTTCCTAAGGTGGTCCTTGAGGAGACTAAATATGCGTATTTGATATGTTACCATCCTGAAGGATTCCAGAGCGTTGACGATATCTACCAAACTTTTGTTCACCACTTCTGTGATCGGCCGATTGTAGATTATTTAACCCTGAAGCACAGACATTATTGAGGAGATAGGACATTCGCTGCTGCTTGGATCGCTGAGGGGCAAATATGCTGAAAGGACCTCTAGATTCCCAGATGCTTTGTTGATCAGCACAAACCTTTTCTCCTTTTGGTATTTTGCGAAAACACCCACTTGATAGCAGGCGTTGAATGCGCTAAGCAGCATGTCCAGGCCCAGTTTTTGAATATGTTTCACTGCTTCTGCTAGGACGTCCTTTGGTCACATCGGCTGTTACACTTTAAATAACAACATAGCCTACTCACCTCTTTTACTTATCACACGCTCCTCGATATAAGGAGCCAAACAAATGTCATTCTCTTTAGCCCAAGCAAATAAGGCATCCCTGCAGCTTTGTTTCATAGATCGGCTTGAAGCATATTATCCTGGCTGTTTGTCAACATTCAAGAATGTGATTATTCCAATCTCATTAATTATGCGCGGTGAAGCCTGTGAATTCCTCGTCACTTTTCGGCAATTTCTACACACCACCAGTACAAGTCGGGCTTATCATGTTGCTGCCGTTGGGAAGGCAAACAGTGGAATTGAGGATATTTTCAGATGCAATTTCTCTAGTCGTCGTCATAATTCTTATTTTTACTACACCCCTTAAGACTTCTCCGTCGAACTACTCTACGTGCATTGTAGTAATATTCTGGCCTATAGGTGATGGTTAACTTGATGCGCGTCAAGACCCAACTTACCAATTTCGAGCGCAACCTTAAAGTGATCGCTCGCAGAGTAACACTCCAACGGTCATACTCCAATACCCTCCATTTCTCAATCAAAGAAACAAATACTTCTGAAATTAATGCCACATCCCGAATTCTTTCCATGCAGCCACTCTGTCAAAAGGTTAATTTGTAGCCAGCATTCATTATAACCAGTTCGCTTTTGGGCTTCATTTCAGTATGAATTTTCCTCTGGAGTCGGGATAAGGCATTTCCCATTCAACTCCCTTAGCATTAATTCCAAACTTCAATAGTCATGACAACTTTCTCAAGTTTACCGATATCTCCTTAAAACGATGATATTGTCTCATTGATTGTAAGTTGTAAAATGTCATATCCTGTCACCTAATCAACCCGAATCCATACTTCCTGACATGGTCTTCTACTCCGAGCTTTTGGTAGGTGAAAATGGATTTGTAAAGAAAAGTAAAGTACAACGATTAGGAGCATTACCAACTCCTTGTTTCGAATTACCAGATTAAAAAAATCGAAGTCGGTTGGAACACCCAACACCAAATGCTTGCGCAACTGGTTAGAGAAAAAGTAATACTGGCAGAAGTTCAAGGAAACACACAAAAAAGAAGGCGAAGGCGAAGGCAAAGGTTGCTCTAAATTGTAACCCAAACAACGGTAATATGCTTCCAATGGAAATAGAGAACCAAAAGCCAAAATACCCAAACCCGAAGCGAGAGTAGAGAGAGAGAGAGAGTAAATAAAAAAAGGCAATATATAAGGCTACTCAAGAATGTCGTTTCAAAATAAGATTGCTCTATTTTAAATTCTGAGTATAAATTAATCTTGCGCTAGGATTAACATAAGTGGAATTGTTGGTAAGCTGTTCGCATCGGTATAGGATCTTGTTAGAGTTACTCTCTAGTCTCCTGTCACCAAGAGCGACTGGAAGGCTTCCACTCCGAGTGCCATTGCTAATGATGTTTAAACTAAAGCGCTTATACGCAAAAATGAATCTGGATTCTTGACTTCGAGGATCGTACAACTGCCAATGAGCTTGGAGAGGATGCATAGTTTTTGACTCATAAGCAAAATAATGTGGACCTCAAAAATACTCTTTCGAAGCAAAAAAACACCCAGAGCGTAAAAGTAGGATTTATAAGACCATTATATCGGTGAAAATAGGACCATAAAGAGAGAGATTCGAATACCCCTCGTTGCAAATAGAACAAACAGCACGTGTAGAACAATTAGCACGAAAATTTACAACGAATATTTAAGGAAAAAATGCGATTGCTGTCTTTTTTAAGCTTTTCGCTACGGCAGTGTGCTCCGTCGGAGTAACATTGCTGTACGTGTGTACCGCTTAGGTAAACTGTTGTTCGAACTTACATCGTTCGGTGCATCTTCGTTTTCCTCTTGAACATATGATTCTTTAAGTGTTATGCAAAAGCACTTGGAGATATTTCAATTGTTAATAATTAAAATGTATTTATAAATTAAAAATTACACTTGACACAGGCCGTTATGCGGATGTCGTCTATAAGCGACACTCGTACACACAGATCGTCGCGTGGATGTCGTCTATAGACGACGCTCGTGCACACAAAGCATCGTGAGTATGTCGTCTACAGGCGACGCTCGGAGCGAGTATACTAAATTGACCGTTGTGCACGAAATTCATTGTATTTTGAGAGTATATCATTCTTGATAAAACGAAGTAATAAGAGCAGATTAAGAAACAAATTGCTAATACAAATAATATTATTGTACCCTTGGTTTGCTTTTCGAAGGCGTGTTTCGAATATATTCAATTACCTTCAGCTCATTTGATGTCCTTTTGACGATGTAGGTATATCTTTTTACAGGGGCAGCATACGTATTCTGTACGGAGCGATGGCTCTCTTTAATTAAACGTTTATGAGAATATTGTTTTTACGCTATGCCGATAATAAGGTAGTTCAGCTACGTCAGCGGACAGGCACGAACTAAGTAAGCTGGGGTAATGCGTGAGTGAGGAAATGAGTCAGTTTCCAGAGCGACTTCAGTGCCACGAAATTAAAAAAAAAATCTACTATGCTGGTGCTGGTTATTGAAAGTGGGGAAAGATTGAACACGACAGGACAAATTGCACTTTGGAGCCATAGTGCATCAACTGCTCTGAAAAAATTGAAGCTTATAAAGCTAAGTATATTTTGTATGTATGTTAGTATGTTATCCATATATGATATGGCAGACTCACACGAAAGCTCTTCTAGAGCCAAAGAAACTCTGAAGGAAAAAATTATAAGCTTTACATGCAGAACATAAGCCCCTTACCTTCATTATCTTATTTACAACGTTGATATGTAAGTTACTTAATGTTGTATTTTTAAAAAATTGTGAAGAAAGAATTATGCCCAATAAGAAGAAAATATGTGTCGAACGTTTACTCGTCTTATAATATCTTATATTAGAAGCTTTTAAATTAGTTAACGTGAAGTCAATTTATTCGATTTCTTATCAAGTCATAATCTCTATTAGTCATCACCTAATAACTCCATTCCACTTGCACGTACACATATGTACAATACAAGCATGAGATCATGTCAAATTATTGTATAACATTTCATTAACTAACGACATATGTTTCTCGGAAAATTGCCGTCAAAAACATATTAACCTCGATGTGTTTCTTTCTTGTGTTTTACACAGTAACGAGATGTTTACAAGCTAAAATCTGAAAGACAGTATTAATCGAAAGATATTCATGTCCTTAAAAAAATGCCAGATGAACACAGATGAAAGTGTAAATCGATACATTCATTATCAGAACATTTTCTCACGGAAGCATTTACGTATTTACTAAGCAAAAGAAAACATCAAATATTTATATCTAAACAATAAATCCAGATAAGCTTTTCATAGACTTGTGCAATTACATCCAAACTAACCCGAACAATTTGCGGTTTGCAGCGATAAGATAAAAATGGAAAAACATAAATTGGAAGCTTTTCCGAAAAAGTGATACACGCTCTATGATTTAGTAAAATTAGAATCGTCCGACAGTATGGACTGTGCAGATTTTGGATTTTTCAAGAAGAAAAAGAAACCCAAGAAGGGTAGTGACAAGCCTGATGGTCAGGGGAAAACCATTGTACTATCTCAGCCAGCAGGAACAGATGAATACAACACTCGTCATGCAGTGAATGGCGTTGCTATTATCCTTAATCATAAATATATTAAAGGTCAATCGGTGAGAAATGGAACGGAACAGGATCGTGATCGTTTGGGTGCAGCTTTAAAAATGTATGGATTTGATGTTAGTATGTATGACGATTTGACTTTCGATGAAGTTACGAATGTATTAACAACAGGTTAGTGATCCACTATTACAATGATTCACCAACAAACTAATGTGTCCTTTTGTTCAGCTGCCGAACAAGACTATTCAGAAGTTAATTGTTTATGTGTTACGGTTCTTACGCATGGTCTTCCCGGTCAAGTGTTTGCAAGTGATACATACTATCCAGTGGAATATATATGGGATCGATTCTTGGGTGATAAATGCCCTACCCTGGTAGGAAAACCAAAAATATTCCTCATACAGGTGTGTATTTTATTTAATTTTTTTCGGATTTTTGCTTTCTTGTAGCATCGACTAACTGATAACAATAATCTACAGACATTCCAATTGGCTGATTAACAACAATTGCTTAAAAATGACATTTTCTTTCTATTCAATTTTAATTTTATTATAAGACATAAAAAATTATATCTAATTTAGGTGTTATTTAAAATTTAATGATGCGCTGAACGTTTAAATATCGAATTAAAATATTTCATTTCCTGTCATAAAGTTCAAAATAATATTTTTTGTGGTCCGGATGTAGTCACTAGTGCCTTATGTGTCGGAGTCCCAGCACATAAAATACAAACACCTTCCCTTACACACCAAAAACGTACATTCGAACTGTTTGTCACACTACTTCCGACTAGACCTGTCTATTTCCGAAGGACGCCGACTTCGAGGTAGGCCGCTCCCTCTTTCATGAAGTTTTTTTAATCCCACATTTTCTCTCGTTCTTCTCCTTCTTCTCTATTCTCGAACAACAACAACTTTCTCCAGCTCTCCCAACGTAAGTGCATTCGCTCTTCTTTTTTCACGATGGAAATACAATTGTGAAATGTCAAATGTATTTTGGAGCTGTATGACACTTAACCGACCAATTACTTAAGATCAGGCTAGTACTAAAGATATTTTGCGAATTTGACTTTGATGTTGACAAACAAGCATATGACAAAATCGATTGGAGCAAACTATGCAAATCTGCCTGACTCTAGCACCCAAGAGTAGTTTGTCGATACGAAATAACATTAACGCTACTGACACGATAATTCAGAGCAAATAACTAGCTGACTGACGCCTTTCACACTTAGATTGGACTAAATCGTTGAAGTATCCTGACTCAACTTTTATTTAGATCTAGAACTTGCAGTACCCAAGCTTCCCATTGAAACAGATTGTAGTATCCTGTCACTCTACATATGCTATAGAAATCCTATTAAAAATGTACCAAGAAGTAATATGGATAGTTACCGACATACTACCGAAATCGAAACAATGTGCATGGGCCAAACAAAAAGAAGATACCAATCTGGCCTAATATAATTTCGAATGGCCGAAATTAGATAAGCACAGCGTGAGCGAAAAAAAAGCAATAACACTTCCGATCATATCGTAACCATTAAAAAGAGGGGCTAACAGTCAAGAGGGGCATTAAAGGGAAATAAATACGAATACCCTATGTAGCAAATAAAGTAAGCTTTGCATGATAGAGAGCTTTGAAATTTAACGAAGATGATCGAAGTGACGTAGGTGATCGCAATGGGTTGCTTTCTGTGACTGGATGTATTGGAGAATAATTTTCACAGTGGAAAAATATCATACTTGTAAGGTATTATGTATGAAAACACAAATTAGGTCCATAGATATATAGATAACAGAATTTTAATGGACATCTCTCCAGGCTTTCGTCTCTTTCCCTTATGTCCAAAAAGTTTTGTTCAGAAATTTCAATGCAACTGGAAAATGTTGGCGGAAAAGTGGTACATTGGGAGTTTGTTAGAAGCGCTTTTCAGTGGTTACAATATAGTTCGAAACGTTAGTGCTTCAATGCGCCTGTGTCATGCTACCATTGTAAAACATGGAAGCTGACGTAAACATCTTCAAACAAAGACAAGCATTGGCAGGACGGATCCTGAGATCCATTAAACAGAAACAAAACGTGTTGAAGATCAATGGTGTATAAAGTACAACCACGAGCTATAGGAAATTTTTGACAAGTGACAATGCCACTAAGAGCAGATGAGTGACGAGTGGATATCTAGGAAGATATTCACTGGTAAGAATGAGGAACAAATACCTGTGGGGAAGTCCAAAAAGCCCTTGTGGGACTTAATTGACGAAGATAAAGAATTGCCATTCGGATTTCCCAATTGAAATATGCATTCAGGGTGTACGTCTGTAGAAGATGTCACGAATTGAAAGAAACGTGTCACGTATTGGAAGAAATGAAAGGAACTGTAATGCCGCAGAGACAAGGACGTGGTTTGAACTCTCTCAGCTCGTTCTTTAAATTCTGTTCTTTTTGGAGGAATTTCATTCGTTGGAAAATTGGGTTTATGACGATGACCCCGTCGATTCAAATCAAAGAAGATTTTGGATAGGAACAACGCAAGGAAACGCCGGGTTGAAAACTGATTTGGGAAACAAGATGGTTTCGTTAGGTAAGTACGACTGACGGAAACACAACGATAGCAATCAAAGAAAGTATTAAAATGATAAAATGTTTGAAGGAGCAAAAACTATTTACATATTTCGTGACGGTACTGAAAATTTCCCAGTATAAGTAAACAATATTATCTACGATAATTATTTGAGACCTGATCGTTGCAAAAATTATTATTTAACATTGAAGGAGGAAAGAGATTGCTTTCAATATGGCTGCTTGAGAAAAAAAAATAATTAGGGACAAATGGTTGACTAATTAGGCTTTTCTGAAAAATTTAAAGCATCGTAGGCACTAGAAACGGATGAAATTAACGAAAGATTAAGTAGGACTTCAAATCAGGACAAAATACTACAAAATTTCACTATTTTCTGTTTTAATATTTCGATTTATCAATAAATTAAATATATTTTCCAGGCATGTCGTGGCACAGATCTAGATGCTGGTGTTAACATTATGTTTCGTTCCATGCCAACAGAGCCTGTGCAGGTTACCTATACCATCCCTTCTAAGGCTGACCTGCTCGTGATGTACTCGACCTTTGACGGAGCTTATTCTTGGCGCAATTCAACGAATGGGTCGTGGTTCATCCAGAGTTTATGCATTGAATTGGAAGCAGCTTGGCAAAATGACGATGTCGAATTAATTTATTTGCTAACATCAGTGGCACGACGAGTGGCTTACGATTACCAATCCAATGTGCCTACCGATACCACAATGAATGAAATGAAACAAATGCCTACTTATATGTCCACACTTACCAAAGTATTCTATTTGAAGAAGAAACCAGATGCCGAGGAAGATGAGGATGACGATGTGGAGGAAGACGATTAATATGTTGAATAAAGTAAATACAAATATAATGGTTTCATAAATTTAGTGTTCAAATCAAAATATTAGACAATGAAGGTAATAAAATCAACATAAAGTCGCATAGCGAAGAGGAGAGATTGCATTTAGCTGGGGCCAGTTCTTCATTGTCTTTGTGTTAGGTTACATTTCCTTCTGCTTCGATGCAAGCATTTGAATATTTTGTTGCTAAGATGGAAATTAATTTCTTGTGCCAGTGAAAGCAAACGGCAAGGCCGCCTCAACATGTAAAATTACTTACCAAAATCATACGGGTGTCTTCGAATTCATTGAACCATGACTTTGAGTTTGCTTATAAACAAAGATCTCTGCTTCTTCGCGACGAAGTCAGTCGTGTGTGTTCAAACCGTAAAATGATCCAAATCCGAGCACTGGTAAGTTGTGAATGGACTTGAAATTCACTTTCATTCGTCCTATGTGAATTGACCATAAATTTATAATTTTCAAGTTATTAATGTCGGCGGTCGTCACAGTAAACGGAGCCATTGTCATACCACCCCCGAACACGGTGAAGTTCTTCGTTCATGATGACACACTATTCCAATTACATGTGACCAAATCAGCTCGCGAGAAAATCGTCAAAATCACGCCTATATTCAAAATACCCAAATGTGTAGAACAAAGTGCTATTAAACCTGTGGAAGAAAATGTTGATGAGCTAAAACGACAGGAGGAAAACCTACTCAGCGGAAGTTTTCAACAGAAACGGAAAGCCATTACTACGCCACCAGATCCTGTGACACAAATTAGACGTTCTCGTTATGGAAGGTATTCCGGTTACCCACGATTTTATGGATTGAGTGGAACGTATGGCTTTTATAATTACAATGCTGGAAATGATCTTCACAATAATTTACCCCGAGGGCAATATAAATTTGAAAGTGATATTGATAGTAAATAAAATTGTGACTCCAAAACCTTTTGAAAATTCAACGTAGGACACTAAATGTTTAACACTAAATGTTTAAATTTATCCAACACAATACAAATTTGATAGTATTAAATTCACGCGTTTTTAAAAAAAAAATTTTCTTTTTGTTTAAGCCCTCAACAAATTGTTTGTTTATATTCATTGTCAGCTTAATCTATTTAATGGGAGATTTGGCGGCTGTCTTCCACAATTATTTCGAGCACTGTCTTCATTTGTTTTACAAACACATTAACCTGAAATTTTACAGAAGTTTCATGTAACACCGAAAGGTAATAAAGAAATGAGAAGGTATCCAAGTGAAAAACAAATCCCATAAATTTTGAACAAAGTCCAACAATAACTGGAGACTATTATCCATCCTAAATGATCCTTAATAAACCTCTCTATGTAGGTGGGATAAGCTGAGCAACACACAAAAATATGTAAAGTCACGACATAATCCCTATCAGAACAAAAGAATAGGATTCAGCTTGATCCCAGATCCTGCTAGGAAGAGAATGCACTTGAAGCAAGTTGTATTGGCGCATACACCGAAACCTCTACACTAATGCTGATAGCCCCAGCGGGAATGATGCATGATTTTAATATTTTCGACAGAAACAAAACCCTATGGAAAGGATACAATTGAAAGAACAATTATTGACTTATTAAACTCCCAAGGGGATTATCAACACACCACTGGTTGAGCTTCTACGATCGGACTCCTGTTTGAGATTTAAGCCTAAAATTTGTGCTTAAGATAAGAAGTGACAGTTATTTGAGATTCGCAGCATCGTTCTATACAAAAAGTGTTTTATTTATTGTTCTTTACATATAGATATGCATCTTAGCATCTATTGTCTTTTTTTTTCCTCAATATAACTAGTCTTATAAAATTAGTGTCGTGAATTTCAGTGTCTATATTGAGCAGGTCCCAACCCTTCTTCTCAGCGAAAACTATCCTTTTTTGACTTGCGAAGGCTTTGAGACTATTAACACGTACTAATACTATCGAGGCAAATCATCATGCGTCAAATCTTTATTTTGTAGTCAGTAGTTTTGCACTTGTAGAACCTGCTGATTCAATCCGGCACTTAAAAGCTGAAAATGTCCAAATGTGTTCGAAGAAATGTTTAAAAACCAAGACATTAGAAGCACCAAGTGAAAACTATCCTTTTACAAACTCGGCTAACTACTCAAGCTATTTTAATTTTCTCCTTGGACAGGAGTTGCCCAACGTTTTGCTTCTGGAAGCTTCATTATTGCAACCGTTCGCCCTCAACACTTGACAGAATGTCTCTTATTGGCAAAGAATTGGCAGAACTCAATCTCACCCTGAAATATTTATTTCAGTCGGGAAGAATTTGCCTCCGCAGCGAATAGGAAAGAATATTCTGAATAGTCTTCCGTTTCGTTGCTCTCTGCAACACACTCAATGTTTTTTTTTATAAAGAAATCATCAGATGAGGATCAAGTTCACAACATAGCTCACCGTTCATGTCATTTTTGAATGAGTTTTGTTAATGGATTTCATATCGAATTCGAGAGGATCAACTGTTTAACACCAGTCATGCTAATCTTTTCAGGCTGTTGTTTTTAAGGCATTAAGGATATTATTTCGTCGATGATATTAGCTTGATTAAATTATCACCCCTGGTTTGAACCTTAGATAATTGCTACCACCCCTTGGTTTTTTTCTGCTTCTGCTGCTTTGGTTGCTGTTTTGGCGTGACGGGCTTACTCTTTTTTGGAGGTTTTTATAGCACTTATATATAGCATACAAAGTGGAAAGTAGCTTCCTCCTCCTCCTCCCAGAGAGCTGTTAACTAGGATGTCTTACTCGGTTTGTAAATGCAAAAAATTATTAATAATTGAGATAGTTCAGAGACAAAGAATGTCTCGTGAACCACTCAATCAAGATTGAGTGAGATTGTTACAACACATCCTTTAGATGTTTCGAATGATACGTTTTATCTTGTTTACACTTTTGTGGAGCTTCTTCAACCCATCTCGTTTCATAGATAGTCCGTGAATCTATCGATTCGATAATTGAGCTCACCGATCAAACTTTAATGTCCAAATTGACGTTTGTTCTTAACAGTGCTGGTATTCCTCACGATTTTCAAGTTGAGACATGTTGTCAAAGTCATAGTAGTCTCCCTGTTTCACATTTTTACGGGAATATTTCGATTTGCATTAAAGCGTGCAACTCACTATTTATTGATGGATCTTGTAGATATTAAGCGTAGTCATTGACAATACCGTGTCTGTCCTGGACATGACTTTTCACAGTCTCCCCAGTATGACAGCTGGAGCTGAAGGATCCGATACGCCACTCCATGTGTGCG
Source organism: Stratiomys singularior (assembly GCA_954870665.1). Lineage (NCBI taxonomy): Eukaryota > Metazoa > Arthropoda > Insecta > Diptera > Stratiomyidae > Stratiomys > Stratiomys singularior. The sequence goes on from OX940877.1 coordinate 10,135,817, forward strand.
GTTCTGGAGGCTTTTGCTCTTTAACCTTGCGCTTAAGAAGTCTGTGTAGAAGGATTATTTCACACTTATGGCTCGTTTAATATGCGAAGCACTCGATAGAGGCTTGCGTAGGCATTATGTTCTCACAACTGTGTTGATTTTGTCATTTTTGAATATAAACTCAATATTAGTTTTTTTCTGCGGTAGAAGTCGCCTGCCTCCACGAATTCTAAGTGATCTGCCAGTAAACAATCATTTGGTGACTTGTCTTCAGCCTAGAGTGGAGATAGCATGATTGCTGGGCAAGAAGCCGCTTCAGGATACAGCTAATCATTCGATGGATTATATATAGCCACTCTTAGATTATTTACCTTCTCCGTATGCATTAAATTTATTTGATTTGGGCACTTGAAATGGCTCTACAAAACGTAACTCATCGAAGTCCAAGAATACTAGCAATGATAATAATAACAATATTCTTTTTGTGTTTGGTAGATGAAGACTATTCACAGAATGAGTTTAGACTTCCAATAGCGCACAGCAACTGAACTACCGGCGAAACACTTCCTATGTCACAACGAGAACCTAGCCTGGAAAATTTTCTCATATTATTTTGGGATAAGCCTATGTAATCACACCTTGATGCCTTTAAATTAGAGATATCTCACTTTATGCATGGATAGAAAATACGAGAGAGGCCACCAAGAATGGGCTGACTTCTGCACCGCCAGTTGGACTACCAAAAGCAAATTTCCTATTCTATCTCCAAGGTGTAGACGATGCCTAATGTACCTTTCAAGAGTGAAAAAGATGTTGTGGGTGATATCCACTATCCCTGAGGAAAACAGGCAGTTAAGATACCTTGACTTTCCTATATTGTGAAGATAAGACCGAAAATACGCGTGCCCGCAGACAACCTGCATCAAATAGTGATCTGTCAATCCATGCTTTTGGTTGAGCCATGACCAAAAGCTTTAGGTTTCATTTGTTCTCACTGCCTACTACAGTAAAATACTACAGGTAAATCCTCCTTTGTTTTCAAGCATGGAGCAAGACAGGTATTGACCCTCAATATCCAGTGCTACCGACCGGATGAGAAAAGATCTCAGCATCTAATTTTTGATCAAAAAACTACCTCAGTTTTTTTCAGCCTAAGGCCTGTTATCCACTTGATCACTTGACGCACTGCTATATCTAGTGTGAGTTATACCTACTCGCCAGTACATCCGGTTACTTTTCAACCGATCAAACGCGACTTGTCCGGTAACTCCACCATCAAAAACTCGTCGTATGCGCATGCCATATGTTCGAGACAAGAATGGAACCCTGCGCCACCCCTGATGCCACATCTATTTTTCACTGACCTACTAAACTGTGATAGACGGGTTTCCGTTACTAGACTATCACAGTTCACCCTAGACTTACTACTTCCTTACTAGACTTACTACCTCCTAAGGATTCCAGGGCGCCAAAAATATAAATCTACCTTGCGAAATCGAATGCGTTCCCCCAAGTTGAGCATCACAAGATGTTGTACGCTCCTTGAGTAGTGGTTGTTAGCTTCTTCCTACTAAATAGTGTTTCCCACCTCTATAATTATGCCAATCCTGGATCTCCCAACCTCGAAGCAGTATTCCAGAAAAGAAGGATTCACTCTGCTATGGAAGGCCTCATCGAATATCTCTTTGATATTTGGATATCTGGAGCACTTTCCCAGTGACGTTCAGCATAAATAGGGGCCGGTATGCAACGGGTAGCTCCGAGTTTCGCTTCCCCTAGCTGATCAGCACAAGCCAAAAAATAAGTATGACTTATAAAATAATATTAAAAATGATATAATTATCGATAATTCACAATTTTGTTTCACAATTCTTAGCAGGAAGTAAACTTCTAGTTATGCGACCTGCCTACTAAACAGCTTTTGCGAAAATTTGAAAGATAACAATAATAAGGTCAGATAAATGATGTAAAAACCGATTTCAAAAGAAGGCAAACCTATTTCTCGGAATAACAGTAGGTTTGATGATACCCTTAAGATGCTCAAGCAAATTACACATATCTTTCACTATGCCCACCACGACCATAAAAATCCAATGCAGGCTGCATGATATAACACTCTGCAACTTTATGCAATATTTGATGGTTGATCCGAAGCTGTCTTAGCTGGTTATAATAACCAAGGATGGTGCACTATACGCAAAATTTGGATTAATTAACAATCAACGTATGATCGTCATAACTGACTTATTGCACACTAAAAATTTTAAGACCCCCTCAAAAGTTAATCGCACTGAAAAAAAAAGCAGAAGGCACTTTGTATTTGATTTCAATATGAACAGGAAAAAAGTTGAAATACCTCGTCAATATCAGGTTTAAATATTAATGAATATAAATATAACCAATTAGTATGAAATTTTCAGTTACAAAGTCAGCTGGTAATTTGTTCTTCTGTTCATAACACATGGGCTCATGCCTGGCGAGTCGAGTCCTTTTGTCATTCGAAATATGAAGAGCTACTGAAGATAAGTTCATAGTAGCACAGCCGAAACTTGTTTACTTTCATTTCTACTATCGGATTCGCTAGTTTTGAGTTTTGCTGATGAGGATCAAGTTCCATCTCAATTCGAGATACTCCGTTCAATTAATTTTAACATCTTTCTCACGACCGTTCACTGTAGGTGAGGATTTAATGTTGTTTTGCAAATTCTTTGCAACAATTCAACTTCGAGTTTATGTTAGGAAGAATGCGTACAGTTTGAAACAATTACATACACCCGAATCCATCGTTTAGTAACTTTATGGACTAAACCTTAAATATAAGTCAAATTAGTTTCATAACTTCAGTAGTTTGAATCTGTTGAATTAAGCTGAGGAAACAGATCGAGTTTCATTTAATTTAGAGAAGGCTTTTATAATAAATCAAACGATTGCCAACGAGATTTCAACGTTATGGTTAAATGCTTCACCTTTTAATTACTAAATTAATTTCACATTCCTCTTGCCATAAGTCATTGCATTTCGTTTGGTTTTTTGTTTTTTGCTTATTTTTCCAAAAAAAAAATTTCAAATTTCAAATTAAAATCGAAAGTATTGACGCAAATAGATAAATGATGCGGAAAGATGTGCCGAGACAAATCAGGAACCAGTTCAGTGAGACATCGGTTTACCACATTCGAAAGGTTACTTCTGCATTCGAAACACTTAAAACCGCAAGCACACACGAACATATGACAGTTTATTAGATTACCACCTGCATATTATCTTCATCGTCTTGAATCTGGGGCATGAAACTTTAAATGAATTCTGCGACCTTAACGGGATTTGAATATGTGGACATATTCTTGGTGCTTAATTTTCTTAATGGCCATCTTCTTCTTCTCGACAGTCACTGAGTAGTATGCGCTGTGTAAGCTTTGAGGATTATGTCTTGTATTTTGCTTTTTACCAAACTCACAAATGACCAGTGCAGGTTAAGTTCAAACTCAAAGGGAGATCACCGTGGTAGGTGTTTAAATATGGGACATTGATGTTAAGAATGCAAGCAATAAAAGACTTTACAAAACAAGAACACGCATCGGAGTGAGATTCATATGTGGTCTACCTTGTCGTGTAGTCAAAGTGCCATCATCACTCATAGAAAAAAGCCAACCATAATATATTGCGACAAGGTCAGTTGAGTAACTTTAACGGAGCAACTCAATGACTTTTCGGTTTCCGCTTACCGCCATGGCTCTGGGAAGAACACTTTTGTCCCTTCTACCCAAAATCATAGTTCTCTACCCAACTAAATAGCGTGCGACAACGTTTTATAGGTCATACACACATCAACGGACATTTTTCATTCCATTCTTCTCTTTTACGACCTATAATTATTTCATTCCGGCAAAAGTTTCACAAAAATTGGATACTCTAACGCGGCAAACCATTTTCTTTTGTTCTCCATGCGATTATTTCCTCAGACTGTCAATTGAAATGAATTATTATTTAGTGTCGCTGCGTTAAATGTTTGCAAGATACTTTCAGCCAAAGTGTGATATTGTTGCAAAATTCCTAAACATGAAAATAAGATACCAAAAATCTTCCAAATTGTGAGATTTCCGTTTGTGTCGTTTAAATCCCGTTGCCAATTATGAAGTTTTCGTTAGTGTGGTTTTAACGATTTTGCGAAAATTTGCATACATATAAATTATTTCGGAAGATTGAAAAAACGTGACTCCATTACTGCGGATATTCAGAAGCCATTGAGATTAAAATTAGGGCGAAAAAGTTTCGTTAATCTTCTTTAGTTATTAATGCTCACTGGTGATGGTTAATGGCGCAAATCGTAAAATTTAGCCTTGATCTCTTTATTGGCCACGAATTAAATCAAATGAAGATGAGTTATTATATCCTTTTCTTTCACAAAAACATATTTAATATTATCGTCGCCACCACTCCATCATCGACGCCGCCAGATCACCAGCTCAATACAGACCGAAAACTTCCTACTACTATCCGAGAAAATAAAAATTTCAAAAAGGAAAACGAGAGAATAGAGAACAAACTAAGCAACATGAGATAAAAACCGAAGGCCACGGAATCGGTCAAGACGGTTTATCAACGGACCATCACACTCACGGCGACAACTGTCACATCGGATGCAACATTCTGCTTGACAAAGGACTCAAACACAACCCACACAACACAATACGAAACAAGGACACTGTGCGATTGGCTTTGGAAGCCGAGATATGCGTCAAAATTTGAAGGAAAGAACATCAGGCGTATACGTAGCGCAAAGCATTGGAGATCTAACGATAGATCAAAGTAAATCCAAATAAACTAGAGCAGAAGAAGGAAGGACAAACATTGAGGGACAAAAAGAAGAAGATAATCAACCACTAACCAACAGTAACCAACCAAGGGCTCGGACAATGGACATACATTAGTGATGATGAAGACAGCAGACTACAACCAAAAAACTGCTGGAATTTATATGGCCAGCAGGTATACTAGAACTAACAGAGATTCCACATAAAAATATCAAACAGTGATTCGAGGTGCAATCAATCGAACACCACTACTCATCCTGCCAAATATACATATCGCTATCACATTCCAATATACATATCGCTTGTAGACTCGCTAAACACCTTTAAGCATTACTGGCAGATGTTACACATCTTCACTTCAAATTCACGGATTCCGATCCTGTTGAACGACAACCACCAGCTCTGTTCCCTTTTCATCACAAACCTTTACGCATTCAGACTTTTCGATGAAATGTTGGTTCTAGTAAAGGACAAATTATTACTAAATAACAACCAACGGTTCACAGAGAAATTGGTGGACTTCAAAAAGACAGCAACGAAACATAACAACTTCGTTTTCGACAACAACATATACTTCACTATCGACGGATTGGGTATGGAAGACCCAATGTCATCTGTAATGTCAGAGGTATTGCTGCAAAATTAAACAAGTTCACAAATCAAAACGAGACAAATGGAGAACTCGACTACGTTGTAGTTAACGACTAACCATGTAGTTAACTAAACTAAGAGTACAGAATATACAGGAAATCAAGCGCATCAGACCACACCATACACACAACAGCAGGCCACCCCAGCTAGCATAAATTGCCAGCGTTCAGATCAATGGTACAAAGACTTCACAACATCCCAATGAATTCCAGCAACTACTCCAACCAACTCAATAACATATGTAGGATAGCTATAGGAAGATAGGAACTCAATAACATATGTACCCTATTGGAAAGGTAAATAATAGCAAGACCAACACGTCTACACACAAGTAGGCATATTTCTTCAAGAAATGCAAACAATAAACCGTGTTTATAACCAACAAGAACATGGGAAGGTTATTTTTTGCAGAAGTTGTTGACTTCATGAACGTTCTTGACTTCATGTCTTCATTGACAGGCATAAACGTTAACAAAATGTCAACATTTCCCCAGTGTAGTAGAAAAAGTGCCACCTCGTACGTAAAGGCGTTTTAGTGTGTTTTTAATCAACAAGCGGTCATGAATACGTTGCGGTCGAAGAGACGACCGTGCTCTCCACGCACAGCCAAGGCTCAAACATAACTAAAATGGACTTACACGTGTTCACCAGAGTACTTTTTAAGTTCACACCTTGACTAGAGGAATCGCAATCGAAAAAGTAACGAACGCCATCAAAATTTTTACGAAGTATATACACGACTTATCTATGCTACGCCAAGAGCCACAAAATGATAAGTCCGCTGTGTATTGATGGTCAAAAGAAACAAAAATTGAGAAACCTAGAGAATATCAAAGATTCTACTGCGCATTAAATCGTTGAAGGCTCGGGAAAAATCACATTTTCGAATACTGACGTGCAGTTCAGCTAGAAAGCTGCTGCATAAATTGGTCAATGAGAGTAAGGTCGACTACTGGGATACCTTCATTGACAACGTCAAAAAAGGACCCGTCGGAACTGGAATATAAGCTGGCTATGTGGAAACCTCAGATCAAAGCCACCCTGTGTGCTTTGAACAAGACAAACTGACGAGGTTGTCCGAGTACTTCTTCCATTTTACCTGGTTCTAAACCTAGGACAGGTTGGCTTCTCCCTTCTATTCTCTGTAGTTGGACATGGCTATGCTATTCACAACAACACGAAACGATACAGGCGTGGACAGTGCTCTTTGTTCAAACATGTTGCTCAGCAAATTTCACGCCTATTGTCAAGAAGATGATTTCCTAAAATGCTGAAAGGAAGCGATACTTTTGCTGGGAAGAAGGGAAAGGAGAATATTAAGCTCGCGCATGAAAATGTCGCTTGGAAAGTGCCCAAGAAGCTTAGTACAGACAAATTTATTCAGGCAATCCAAACAACAGGGGATCTATCTCCTCAACTGTACGGCTTCAGGGCTAGGAAATCCCCGATCGACAAAATGGTGGCGAACACGCTCCAATAATCAGAATCAGTCAAGATTCATCGTATTGCGTACAGCACTCGACGTTTTTCGACTCGAGATTTTGTCTGAGAGACGAATAAATATTTTTCTGGAATCATTCGCAGTGCCGCAGTATCTAATGGGTAGTACATTATTGTATATCACATTAGCCAGCATCATCTCGTGAGTTCCCTGCGTATGATATTACTGTTTGCAGATTGTCCACCTTATCGTCATAGAGAAATAAAGAAGACCGATCAAACTGTAGTTCTCCTGGTATATTAGTGAAGTAGAAGCGTTACATGTGAGTACAGCCTCGACGACCTAACCTCACGGTCTACAACCAAGCGATCAAATCATCAACAAGCACTGTATAGCACCAGTTTACTTCGAGGATTCCAACTTTCAGACTGGTAAATGCGGAATCTGGCTACACCTTACGCTGTAAGGCAGACGCCAGACGTTCTACTACCCGATCTTCTACTTGCTTACAAGACGTTGGTTAAACGATTCTTCCCGTGACTAAAGACTCTGCACTGTATGCAGAGTCGATCAATCGCAGCTTATTGCACAGTTACTACTTCCAAAACTTGTGAGGCATTCGTTTGTATGGAATCGCCAACTATAGAACCTTGGGCAACAATTGAATTGATGCCAATTTTGCGCACCTTATCTTGTGCTCAGAAATCAGCCTCGGGTATCTGCAGCAATTCAGACAGACAGCAGTCTATCCTTCGGCCCTTTATAACATTTTTCCAAAGCGCCAACAGTTTTTGACCATCCAGCGAAATTGAGGGCGTTCAATTCGATCCACAAGAAGGCGTTGCTCAATTCTCATTGAAAATCATATCGAGCAAATGCTCACTTCGCATCGGGCTATTAATAAATCTAACAACGCTAAAAATCGTAGACCCTTTTTTGCGTAGGTGTGAGTAAGCACAATTAAATGTTCAACCAGTTCCAATTACAGGAAAACTAAACCGCAAGTATTATTTATATTTGAACCAATGAGCATGACAAGTGCCACAATGCCTTCAAAATAGCAAACGTTTCTTTGAAGGAAACGTTTTTAAAATAACTATTCAATGTTTTCTGTTATATTGAACACATTGTTGACGTACAGGTGTCAGGTGAGTACCTACATTTGCGTTCATTTTACAATTCATTTGATAGTTCATTTGCTGTCAATTCGCATTTGACAGTACAAATGTCTTTTCAGCGGCTTATGTCGCGGAACGATACCTCAAATAAAAAACTGTCGCACATAGAATGCAACTTCAGTGCCACCTTTGTGGAAGTCATACAGCTCTTCATCCGTAAGTATGTTGATAATAATTACGTTCGACTTTACATATCTTTGTCAATAGACTTCCAAATGATCCGGCTACAGCCGAAAAGTGGAAGGAAGCTGTGCCCGACGCTACTCCTGATGTTTTCACGAAAAGTTTTCGCCTGTGCGTTTTACACTTTGATCCGATCTATATCTTCCATAAACGTCACATTCTGAAATGGGCCATACCTGAACTCATACATTTCAATGGAAAGACATGGTAAAATATTTGCGCTTTGACTATAAGAGATGTTAATCTGATTGAAGATATTCAGGCAAAAAGAGAGATGTGATTACTCGCCGGAAGACAGCTCCACTGAAAAGACGTCGAAGACGCCAAGTGCGCTCGGGCCGCCACCTGTTGTTATACAGCCTGCTCCATCAAATGTAGACGAAAGCCCGGTCGTGTTGCCGCTGCCACCACGCAGGGATGACGAGCCCGATACAGACCCACTCGCTGTACCTGAACCACATGTCAAAATTCCAGTCGTATCGCATGCCGCATCCGTACGACAAAAAATGCCTAGCGCCGTCCCTCCCCTTATTTATCGACATAAACCATCGTTTCATAAATATGGGGAGAGTATGGAATCGGCTCAAAATACTTCACGACTGTCATCTAGTTCTAGTGCAAATCAAATACAAACACCTGCAAGCGGAGTGTCAAATACACCAAATATAAACAGGAAGCCTAAAATAACTGTCAAATCTCCAGCAGAACTGTCAGCACCCAAATTGGCGCCCGTAGCTCAAATGCCGCAACTTGCGCCTCAAAGTGCAAACAAAAGACCGCTTAAACGACCATCGCCTACTTCCAGTTCTCCTGTGATCGCTCCACAAAGCAAAATACCATCGCTGGCGGCCACACAGACACTGGTTGTGCCCGCCACCCCCGATCAAAGTCAATACCAGTTTGTTATATCACAACACTCGCCGGACCAGCAGTACATCTTGACATCTTCTGGGTCTTCTCCAGCGCAATATATTATGACATCGCATTCTCAAGGCCAAACGATAATTGTTTCTGATCAGAATCAGGACCAACCAATACTATTCACTGAAAACGGACGCAGTCTACCTGGATTGCTTACAGGTGTAAACAAAGGCACGTCTTTTCAACCGACCGTCTCGCAAAATCATCCCGTTCTTCTCGCCGCACTGAATCCGCAACCTAACATAAAACAAGCCAAGAACAGCAATTTGGTGATCTCTGATGCGAGATCTCTTCATCCTGACACGCATCGGAACCTCTCAAGTCCAATAACACCTGCATCTCATCGACAACTGAAGACATCGCCTGCATTGTCGCCCCAAATGTCTTCTGCATCGGAGCAATCCAAAATCCCAAACAAACAAAAACCCACTTCAATGCCACCCAGTCGCAACGCAATTGATTACACGGAAAAGTTAACACGACAAGCGATCGCAACAGTCAAAGCGGATATCGCAAAAGCCCAAAAGAAGACGCAGACGCTCCAGAAAAAAATTAATTTGCTCAAGTTAAAAGTCACGACGTACGAGGGGTTAATTTCAAAATTAGTCAACCAAAATATCATTTCGAAAGAATCGGCGAATCAATGTCGTGTGCTGCAAGCGGATGTGATCCGTTACAAGAAACAAAGAGCAGCCGAAGAAAAGGCCGACAGCATAGCGAAAAAATCGAGAGAAATCGTCGAAAACAACAAGGAGAATAGCAACGACACCAATGATAGCTTAGACTCGTCCACCGCAATGGATCATGATTATCTGTAGCATTTTTGTGCTTGTGTGAAAATTCGTTCTTCACTTTGATTGGACTTATAACAGACTGTTTGATTTGAATGTCATAAATCAGGATAAAATTATTTCTACTTGTGTCCTTTCATTCGCCATTGTTAAATGCGTTTATTTCTAGCGAAATTGGAAAACGCAAACCGGGAATTTCAATGCTCGTTATTTCATTTAAATTTAAATGTTAACTGCTGATTTGGTGACGTCCGTTTCATATGCTAATTTGAGTGTATCAATTTTGCAAGAGAGAGATGCGAATAGGCAGGATTCACTTTGTTGAATTTTATTCCGTTTTCAAATTAATAAAATGCTACATCAAATCGGTAAGCCTGAAACACATTTACAAATTCCCTCGTTCGAAATTCCACTCAATAGCTGGTCAAGCCATGAAAGTGTTCAATTCCATTTTCAGTTAATGTTTTGCGACTCATTTGAAAGTAAAAGTGCAGAAAATTAACATTTTCCGGACCTTTTCAAGTCTATTATGATTTCTATGCTGTTTATGACTGAAATGTGTCAATTTATTTTTTAATTTTCACTTGATCCAAATAAAAACTATATAATTAAACTGTAATAATTTAAACTGAAGCCTCCGTCGACGCATTGTGTAGCATATTAAATTATTATTAATGCAGGAAACTTTTTAAATCATAAATCCTCTGCAATTAAAATGTGCAACTCAAGGTCAACAGATCACAACACCATATAACCCTTTCCGGTCTGTCCAATACTTCAGGAGCTTGGCGAACTCCGCGACCCTCATGCAAGTCTACACAATATTTGACAGCTACGCAAGTTCGAATTCGAATATTTTTTCCAATCTTTTTTGTGTCCACTGTTTCACTCACGCGACGACGGCTACGGCGACAGTATTTAGCGTAAATTACACTGCACTAATGTAGTTTTGGGCTTTTGGATAGCTTAAAATATTTCCTCTCGAAATCAAATCGAATCGAAACAGTCACGCTGTGTGCAATTGCAAAGGACCCGCGTCAAATCTGTGATCTGAGTGTTGCGAATTTTTTCGAAGGTGTATGCGATTGTGAGGGAGTTGGGTGTTCGTTCGTAGTACAAGTGTTGTGTGTGCAATCATCCCATCCCCGATACGGGAGCGATCCACAATACGCGAATGTTTACATAAGGTGTACTTGATCAATTGAGTTGCCCGTCAAGGAAATAGAAATTACCTCACCAGCAGGAGACGTCGCGCGTCATAAGAATTGACAAAATTGCGATGAGCCATTGGCAGTGAGTTGGAGCAGCAAGCGAGCCCATTACTTAATACGCGAACAGAAGCTTGACGATTGGTAGACAAAGTGTTTGGCCCTGCCCGACCAGTTTAATCAGCAGCACTTGCGTTCCAACGCGAAATCGTAGAGTTCGCGCGTGGAAAAGAAAAGCAGAAGTTTGGTCTGCGGATTTATCAGTGCCTTGTTGCAGCCCCCACAACTGCCCTAAGGGGCTCCGCGCTGTCTGGCTACCAGGCGGTCCACATCTCGCACGAGCCACTTCGGCAGCGACACATTCGTGGGAACATTTGCTTGGCGGACAAGAATGGAAACACTTATCGTCGGTGCTGAATTGAATTTGTTGTGCCGCCGCCGCCGCGAATGTGTCTGACATCATTCGGGGTTGTCGTCGTCCGGACAAAGTGGCCGTCATTGTGTGTTCTGCCGCGTTTTTACTCTGTTCGAGCCCGAGCTCAGTCAATTATTCACCTGGCCGATCGCGAAACATGAAAGATGTAATTCTGATTCGGGTGGGAGAATATTTTTTCGCGTCTCAGCAATCAAGTGTTCCTAGTCCTGCATCTAGTGCAAGTAGTTCTCGTCAAAATTCGCGTTCGCAGTTGCGAAGTCACGTAATCTGGTTGCCGATACAACTGCCCCCGTCACGACACATTGCCAAGTACTTTTTATCAAAAACGTCGCAGCCCCAGCAGCGAGATAACAAAGACGTAGTTTTCAATGGATGTCTGCAAGACGGCCCCGGCGGCGACGGGAATCCCTATCGCACCCTTGGATCAGCTGGTGGCCGAGCAAGAAGAGCGCCCAGCCTCAGTGCAAAGTGCACACGACGACAGGAACCACTCACCATCTCGCCTTGACAAGGACGCGCCCATTAGAAGCGACATAACCGTAGATACAGTCACGCAAAACAAACCCAAGTGGGTGCAACCCGCGGAACAGCAAATGACCGCGGACAATCTGGTGCCAAGTCTCGCGGGACTAGCAGCAGCAATAGTGGCCTTCCAATCGAATAGTGAAGAGAAACCCACTAGTCTGGGAGTCGCTTCGCAAGAATGTATGCTGAGGAGTAGTGGCGAAAGTCAACCAAAGTCTTCACAACCAAACGACCTGGTCTCTGCTGCGAGTCTTCCGACCATCCCGGAAAAGACTCACTCCGCACCACTCACGCCTGTCTCAAGCGAGATCACCACACCACTAACGCCTGTCACCACCGACGACTCGATCAGCAGTGATGATGCGACTGCGGACACTTCGCAAAGTAGCAACGCAGAATGGGTCAAGTGCCAAGAGTCTACGCGTCGAATGTCTTCGACTTCGGCGTCATCTTCTAATGCCACCATAAGTCCGTCAGACACCCTGGCAGGCGCGTCCACTACAGATGAATCCCTGAGCAGTGATGAAACCGCATTGGATCTGTCACAGAACAGTTTTGAGAGTACAAAATACCAATCGGACTTGGAGAGCGTCAGCGTGTCCAGTATTGTCAAAAGAACAGCGCCCTGCAGCGCCAGCGAGATGGTAGAGAATTCGTCAAGCCGACGGGTGTCATTCCCCAAGAAGGACAGCGACCTAGTTACAGGCTACATGGAGCCCGCTAACCCATGGGAATCAGGTAAGCACCTCGTTCAAACTGTTTGTGAACAAGTTTCGCTGACGACCATTCTCCTGCAGCCAACAGTGTCGCGACATCCAACGAACTGATTAAATTGTACAAAGAGTCTTGCCTTAAACATAATACCACTCCAATAGACAGTGTAATCGTTCAACTCAACATCCTTCAACTCGACAAATCTGTCCGCCATAACCGTCTAAACCTGAAGGAAATTAGTTTAACACCGCAAGCGTGTGAGGCGATGGAAGAAATCCTGAAAAGAGTAAGCACACCAACGCGTTCGAACTGGAATAAATGTAAACGTTATTGACTGAGCCTTCTCATTCCAGGTACAATACCATACCATAGATTTAACCGGCTGCAACCTGAATGACATGGCGGCATCAGCAATCTTCGATATGATCGAGTTCTACGAGTCGGCTGTCGAGGTGGACATCTCGGAGAATCCGCAAATATCATCGGCAGGACTTCAGTCATGCATCAGTATGATCCGCAAAAGCGCTGACCTAAGGACCCTCATTCTTCGCGGCAATGCCCTTTCTGAGTTGCACGCGACGAACCTGGGAAAAGCAATCAACTACTCGAATTTAAGCTGCCTTAAGTTGGAACACTGCGGATTAACAGGCCGACCATTAGCATCATTATGTAAGTCTCCACTTCCTACTTTCATCTATTTATCGAATCGCATGATAACCAATGACAGAAACAAAGAAGGATTAATTTACATCACTTAAGCATTGACGATAACATTCCGCCGCGTATCAATGTTTCGTCATTAGCAAAAATGAATTAGCTGTGCCACAGCGATGCGACAAAAATTACTTTTTCATTAACACTAATTAAGATTGGTTCTAATTTATCAAGATGCACACATGTTGATTCGTCAAAGCTTTCAATTAGTATTTTTGCGTTGGTTAAAAATCACAAGATCTTGCTCTGCCTTGTAGCCGCCAATGTTGTAGCGACAGCCCAAGGTAAATAATTGAGGCAAAAACAGATAGGGAAAAAACTATGCGTGGCTTTTTTGCTACGTTAGATGCGGTGCCAAGTTTCAAGATCTGTGTGGTATTGACATTTTGTTGTGTGGTGACAAAAGTTCATCAGGTTTTTGGATTGATGTATTGAAATTCAGACCAACGTTGCATAGATGTTTTAGTTGGGGGAATCCGCCAAAGTCAATAACATTCAAGTCTAAAGTTTCTCCAATCGTATTTTAAGTGTAACTATATCGCAACGCATGTGTACTTTCAGAAAACGCTTAATGAGTTGAAGTAACTAACATCTAATGGAAATTAGAAGGGAAGCTTCCACACGACATAAAAAAAAGCGCAAACTCTGTCTACATAACACTCCAAATGAGATTTTCGTCGAAATATTAATAGTATATAACAAATCATCACAAATCAATTTTTAATTGAAAGGAAAGAAAACAGTGGCCAAAAAGAAATTGATAGAAATTATATCGCTGTAATTTGATTTTCATTGAACAACATTTCTCCCTTAGTGAACCTTCGTGAAAAACATTGTTTTTAATATAACTTCAATGTTTGAAAAGCCTAAAGATGTAATCCTGGTACTGATAATGCAGACTAGTACCACTGAATGAGGTAAAGCTTACTGTCGGCTCTTAACTTGTTGAGTGCATCACAGTTCTCGGTGTGATCATCGGCGATTTTAAATAGGAAAACGGTGGGCCCGCAAGGCTGAGTTGTGCCGTTACTCATCATAAAACTATAATTTAATATAGTACTCCAGTTACAAGGGTTTCGAGCAAAACAACTGTGGGAACTATGCAGCTTTAATGCTTAAATAAAAGATATCTAGTGTATTCAGTGTTTTGGCAGATTTTTTTTCATCAAATATATAAACAATATTTTTATTCACAACAAAAAAATGAGTGATAATGTGGTGAATTAAAATGGTGGCAATGTGAATTGCCAGCCATATCCCGTGATTTGCACGGGACAGCTGCTGTAGGTCGGCTCTCACAACGGCATTGGTGAAAAACTAAAACTGGTTTGCTTGTTGAAGACGCTCTACTTAGTGTACGATCGTCAGAACGTCAGATATATCTGTAATTTGAATATAGAAGCTACTAATTAATTACACTTTATTGAGTATAACCTTTTACCTCGGTGTTTTGTACTGTGCCCTCCAATTTTGGAAACTAAGCAGTTTTACACTTTTTTCAATGAAAAAATGAAAAACCTTTCGCGGTTTGGACGAACACACTCTGCCGAAACGCTTATGTGAACGGTGCAAAGGAACAGACCGGAAATGACGGAATTTCGTTTGGAGAACAAACAAACAATAATCTTTCCTTTACCTCTTGCTTTACCTTTGTTGGTAGCCAACAGTCGCCCATGCGCTAATTCACTATTATTATTGCTATTATTGTGACGTGGAATGCTTCGTACAATTCAGTTTTGCATCTTTTCCGTCATAGGTGTGCATCTTGTGTTGTGATTTTTCGAATTTATTTTTCATTCATAAAGAATTTAAGTACTAGTTAGACTACTGATCTTCCATACTAAATGTCGCAGGTTGAAGTATCAACAAAGGCAGTTACGCTTAAATATATAAAATTTTTACTATTTAGAAGAGCCTTGCAGTAGATATTCCTGCTTCATTTAGCTTATGCTATGAAACAGCCGCTCAAGAACTTTGACAATGCTTCATCTTGGTAGTACGCGACACCACAACAAGCAAAGTTCTATGAATATTCTGCTCACGTTGGTGTTCAGGAAACGGAAATTCAGGCTCAATGAGATAACAATCAAAGCTGTCAAGACGGTCTAATATCAAAGCTCCCTGATACGGTCTCATGTTACTATGTACTTAAAATTGACAAGAAGATTCAGAAACGTCTAGTAGACCCGAGTGGAGTGCGTTGAAGAGTGTATACATTTGGATGACGATTGAATAAATATTTCTAAACCTTCGAGAATGTTTTAAGTTAATCCTATAACTTTCAAAGTATCCCTCGCAACACGAGCCGTGTGAATCGACGCTTTGTCAGCAATCCGCGTGCCAAATTGCGACGCCCGCCCATCCGCATGACCACGCGCGCAAGACAATTCTTTGGTATCTACTTGAGGCAAGTATTCCATTGATAAAATTAAATCGCTACCTCAAAAAATGGTAATCATAATCTACGGTGCTAACTTTTCCACTATGAACATCTTTGATGGTCTTTCGCCCTATTTTATCTACTGCATCGACTGTTGTTTGGACTCGGGATCATACTATTCCCACAAGAAAATGTTGTGAGCCGCTGAGTTGAGCCAACATGCATATGTCGTCATAATGGAAATAAAAATGATAGCGCCATTTCAGCATCTCATAAGCTAATGGGCAATAGAAGTAAGCAAAATGGCGATTGTGCTTTAAAAACAAGCCAATTGGATTGTTCGTATAATTCGTTGGCATATAAATGATAATTACAATTATAATTTCCAATTTTTGTTGTTGAGTGTCACTTGTTTTAGTTGTAGAATTAGTTTGTTTAGTTAAATTTCTTTTAAGGTAATGATTTATGATAGTTATTGAAAAATACACAATTTTCCTTTAAACCATAGAATTTATTTAATAAGTTTTTTTAACATATACCGATATTTCGGAAGACAGTTGCTTCCTTCCTCAGTGCTAACTCAACTTAACTTTCAATAACTATCGAAACCAACCATAGCAAAGCAGTCCAAACAACTTAATATTAATGATTTATGATTATTCTATATTTTATCATTTGTTGTAAGCTGGAATATCAGTTTCCAAAGCATTCCTATTCTGCTGTTAGCAAAGACTCACATAGACTTGCAACATCTAACTGTCCCGTTACCATTTTCTTCCTGCATTTCTTCTACAAACAAATACTGCGGCTTCGGTTAAACAGAATTTGAATTATTGATTTTAATTCCTTCAAAGTTTTCTATTTCCTAAAGAATTTAATAGCCCTCTGTTCGAATAAAGATAATTTAAAATTCAAATAATTTTGCAACTATCGTAATTTCTATTTGTCTATTTGGTGTTTATCATTCACATTTATCTAATTTTACTATGCAAATATTTCTGTTTCAATTAAATTCATTTATTTTCCCATATAAGCTGCAGTACGTGCTATCAAATACACATTACGTTGTATATAAATAAAATGACAAATTGCCTCATCTTCATCTCCATCAGAAAAAAAGTATAACAAACAAGATCATAGATAAGGATAAAAATAAATATTCATTATCGCTTGACAATTTACTTGAATTCAAATTAAAAAACATAACTTTCATTCAGCATTATACAACGGAGCTAAAAACGATTGAAATTATTTCACACAAAACAAATCATTTTGTCATAAAATTGTAGTGTGTCAATCTTAACTGTTATCTTGTAAATTTGTTGATATTGTGGCAATAGAGAAAATTTATCGCCAGATAAGATAACTATTTTATTACGTTTCGATCGTTGCAAAATACGTCCTTAACGGATTTATGAGTTTATGTCTCAGCACGAGTTGAAAAGCAAAATATTGTTTATGAATAAAACGTTTACTGTACGTAATACTGAAAGATATTGTTGGTAACTTGAGTTCGGTTATACACTACAGGAAATAATATGTGTATTGTACAAGAAAAGATGCCTTTTGAGTAATTGAATCACGCACAAATGGACTGGATAGTGTTAAGCGCTCATCTGCTGCTCAAATGGATTGGATAAACAATTGTTAATCCTGAAGATCCGAGACAGCTACCTATCCTTTTTCCAATGTACTTTTTATTTATTTAATTATTGATTTTAATCACAGCTAGCTAGTAAATAAAACACTCACCTATCGAACTGTAAGCCTCCAGATCAAATCCCGGAGTTAAAGTTTGTGACTGTTTAATCGATTACGCAGGTTAACTAATCAAAAGATTTTTATTGTATTGACTTATTCTGATTTATTGAGTTTTAATAGGGTTTGCGAAAACTCAAATCCAATACCTTGTTTATCTAGAACTTTCACAAATTATTTCATCTGATCAAATTTTAGTTAGAAGTTAAAACAAGTTTTCCTTTCACTTGGGGAGAACGATTTTTGGCTGTTTCCCATTTTTCCCGCGGTTGTGATACTCCGACCCTAAAGAAAACATCCCCAAACAGAGAAATGAATTTGAAATGCGTGTACTTAGGCGCATAGCAGGAGCAAAATGTGAAGGATATCTTTAGCGAATGAGGTACAATCACGGGCTGTACCAATTTTTAGTTGAGCCAGGAACTGCAATGGGCCGGCCACGTGCAGCGGATGAGTAACTAGCGAATAACTGTGAAGGTTCTCCTAGGCCAGACTGAGGGACGAAAACGAATTGATGAACTCATAAAGCGCTGGCCAGAATAGATGTAATTTCTGACGAGGCGCTTTTTCATCTAATTATTGTCGTCTTGGTACAAATACTAATATTGTTTTTGAAATCGAATTTACAAATAAAAATGGTTGGGTCTCATTGCTCATCTCATAAATATTTTACTTTAATTGAACTTTTAGCCCATTGCCGTCGAAGGAAAATTTTTTCTAGTGAAATTCAACTTCCTTTTAACGTTCTTACTATTAATTTCAAAGAATTAACAACAAATAACGTGTAAAATTACTTTCCAGGTAACACATTGCGAAACAACAAAACCTTAAAGGAATTATGGATCGCACATAACGACCTATTCTGCCGTGACGCGGATAAAATAGCCGATCTACTTAAAGCTAATGCTCATCTGCAATTTTTAGATGTTAGCAATAACAACCTTAAAGTAAGAAGCTTTCAATGCAGTTACTAACATACGATGAAACTCAACTTCTTCTACCTATTAATTGTATTTAGGACGATGGTATCAAAAGGATTGCCATCGCTTTAATAGAACAGGCCTCAAATGTGTCCTTTTCATCGAAACGCTTACAATCGCAAGAACGGCATAGAGCTGTCGATTTTAGGAATGTATTTTCAGATATTGCGAATGATGTGAAAACGCAAACGTCGCATAACCAAGAGAATGAGAGAAGTACAAATAATATTGTTAAAAATTCGACAGCTGGGTGCCGATCCATGTTGGATGCATTGCTCCAAATGCAACCAGGCGAATGTAAGGAGCCAGTGCAGATCGCCAACTTGATGGTCAACAATAATCTGAACAAAGAAAATTTGTTGAAAGACAATGGTGACAAGGCCTCCGAACAAAGTAGTTTGTGCAATGAAAATGACGCCAAGTTAGAAACGAAAACAGACAAGCTTGAATCGATTTCGGAATCAATGACTTTAAGTAAAGCCGATATCGAAATAATGGTTAGTAGCGCAGAAACGATAGAAGCGCAAGACACAATTGCCTTGAACAATATTACGCAAATGGAAGACACAATTGCCATGAATAATAACACTGAGAAAAGTTCAAGGAATGCCACCGAATCACCTGGCTCAAGCGAAAATATAACGAAACTATATGACTTGAACGAAAATAAAGGTAATGGCG
This sequence comes from Stratiomys singularior, assembly GCA_954870665.1. Classification (NCBI taxonomy): domain Eukaryota; kingdom Metazoa; phylum Arthropoda; class Insecta; order Diptera; family Stratiomyidae; genus Stratiomys; species Stratiomys singularior. The sequence goes on from OX940877.1 coordinate 10,155,168, forward strand.
ATAGTGTGCCATTGCTAATAAATATCCTCGAAGATAGTAAAAGTAGAGAAACACATGAATTTGGCCGATCGCCAAATAATAGTAGTCCAGTGATTTTCGATAGGCCCTCGTCGGCGGACGACACCGAAAGACCAGCACATGACGAACTATCGGCCTATACAACACGATCTCAAAGTTGCGATAGTTTAAGTAGTGATAATTCTCTAGATGCTATCGAGACCCGCCTTTCGGCCGAGATTCAAGAGAAAATTACAAAAAACGATACGTTAGGTAGACAACAAAAAATGAATCAAAATAATGAAAATCTAGTTGATAACAATTTGAAACCACCACGTGGCCTTCAAGCGTTGATTTTATGGAATAATAATTTAACACGTGTGTCCGGTGAATGTATAGCGGATATGATAGCAAGCACCAATTCTTTGGAAATCTTAAACATTGGCAAGAATATATTAAGCAATGATTTCATACATACGATAAGCAATAGCCTAAAATATAATAGGACATTAACAAATTTAGGATTACAAAGCACTCATTTGAATTCCGTGGGAATTAAGAAATTGGCCGAGATTTTACAATTCGGCGGCAATGATACACTGGAGCGAATTGATATACGTGATAATAATGTTCAGGTGGACGGTTTGATAGCTTTATTTGATGCTCTTAAATCAAACAACAAAGTAACACAAATTGACATTGATGACGAACCGAAAAGACATCAGGTATGGTATTATTGTGCTTTTTCTCTTTTGCTTTCCTCTTTATTTTTATGCTAAACATTTGGATGACATGTGAAACATTTGAATGTAGGTGATTTGCTCTTTGCATTGTCTTAATGTCATAAGGCAAGTAGTCAATTCTTAGACTCATATTAGAAGTCAATCAAATTGCATGAGTAATATAGATTTTTAATTTGAATGGTTGTTATATTGGAAATTTTTATAATTTTCTTAATATTACTCCATCAAGCCCTACCGTGTGCCGTAAATTGACTTTTTAGTACTTTAATGAAACGCAATATTTAGGTAAAAATAATATAATTTATTGTGTAAGTTTTCATTCTATAACGTTTGGTTTCTCCTACGTTTCTATCTTAATTTGGTATATTTGACTACATTAATTGCACCCTCTTTGCACGCAGGATGAGAGAAGGTTAAGATCGCAATAATATGAAAAACTACTTTTTCTAAACAAAACTTGTTTTTTGCCCTCAAATAATACTTCAGGATTTTTAATGAAACAAAAATGTTAGTGTTTTGAATTAAGGAAACGACAAAACAACTCTAACCTATTTCCATAGGCGCAGTAATACATCGTTTTAACTTTCGTTGGTGCTGTGTTCACTCTCCACTCACTAGTTTTGCTAAGTGCAATCATATTTCATAGCAGGTGCTAACGTGGCTGAGATGCAAGTTTCCACCTTTCAAAGGCAAAGGCTGTGCAGATGTCAACAGACGAGCAAACACCTTACAAAAACCAAAGTTCTGCTTTAATTATGCACAATATGCTCCCATGCCTTATGTCAACCTCAAATGCATAGTCAATGGTGATCACATGCCTCTTGTGTATTCACAAAACAAGAAATCTCCTTTTCTCTCTTCGATACTGTGCGTTGAAGGTCAATGTCTTAATTATTATTGATTTGATTCACCCTCGCATTTGCCGTCTTCATGACTAGGAAAGTTTCCTTCTTTCCAAATCGTTTAACATCAACATTGACATGTTCTTTGTAAACAATTCACTCGACATCCTTCTTGTGGGTGTGAAACCAGGAACCACTGCTCAAACTGATATTAAATAGCCTGTTAACGTTTATGATGTTTCAATTACGATTTAATATTTTCGGCTGCAAGCCTAAAAAGACGTTAGGAACTTCTCAGGAGTTGTGGAGCTTTTTGGTCGTCGTAAAAACTTAAACTAAACGTTCAACTAAAAGCGTTATCAGGGCGATAACAAACACTAACATGTCTAGTACATTCCAAACTATTATTATACGATCCATGTTTTTGAACCAGTTGAATTGAGAAATTAAAACGGGATTATTTCTTTGCGATTTCTTTATTTGAATACAAATTAAAATTAAGTATAAATCAAAAAATTTTACATTATCAACATCTATAAATGTCAGACATTAATTTGCGTATAATTTTCTGTAATCATCAATTGGCATCTTCATGGCTTTATCGTTAATATTGATTGGAAATTCTAGTTGCGGCAAAAAAGAAAAACATCCTGTCATCATGTTGGTCAACAAGAATACTATTTACTACTTTTATTTATAGGATGATGGCGAAGGCCAGTTCCAATATTCTAAATATCTTCAAAATGTGCGAAGTTTGATAGATAAAAATCAATCGAGCTATGAAGTGCCCGAAATACGCCATTCTCGGAAAATATCCCTTACCTGCCAAAGTATTCATACGCCAACCGCCATTAATGTAAATATGCGAAAAGATTCGCTCGATGTGAAAAAGAAATCCGGTGCTAGGCTACGTTCACCATTACCCAGTCCACCAACGGCATCACCATCATCATCGCCAGTTCCAAGTCCGTCGCGCGGAAGTCGATTTCAAGTTTCACGCGTAACAGAAAATGATAAGATCACGCCATCGCCATCACCACAATTAGATACAGTGAAAACACCAGAGCCGGTAAGGAGTAGTCCTTCACCAACATCTAGATTCAGAGTCACAATGGTTAAATTAGATGAAACACACAATAGAAAAGAGAATGCAACAACGTTAGGAGCACCATCAATGAACACTGCAAAAAGTGCAAGTGTAAACGATAAGTCAGCGTCGGCTAAAAGTGAGAAAAGTGATATTAGATTTGTATTTCCCGACGTCATGAAAGCTAACGAATCGATACTTGAAAAGGCTAAGCAGGAAACAAACGAACAAAATAAATTGGTCATCGTTGAAACTGTCAATGAAACATCTAACAAAAAACCTACGACAAGTGACGTTGAAACGCAGACTGTATCACCTTTACCAATCAAATCTGATGAGTTAGCCAATGAAATATCAAAGGAAGAAGATGAAAATTTACCACCCGAAACAATAAATGATGTAGTTGACGAGAAAGGTATAGAAAGCAGAGAACCTACGCTTAAATTCGAAGATCCAACGGTGGGAATATCAAAGGAACCAATCATAATTCACAACCAACCCACCGTCGACGCGATCAACGAACCACCTTCCATTGTTCCGGCTCCCTACGAAACTAAATCCAACGAGGCACCTCCTATAGAGCTGTCAGATATTCCGATAATTGTAGGGGAAGTGGATTCAGGAATTGATAGCAGTTCATCCGAAATACAAACGACACCTGCAAAGACCGAGACGCGCGTACGGAAAACGTCCTGGAATTCTCCAGGAAATGCAGTAGACAAGCTTAGCAGTTTTATACAACAAATATCATCAAATATCTTCAATCGTTCCAGCTCGAGCGACAGTGATAGGAAATCATCGGAATCATGCGATAGTCTGAGCACTTTTGCAGACGTACTTACAAAATCAGTTACTTCTAGTAGCGGCAGCGATCGGGGCCAACCAATTAGAAATTATCAAATAAGCGATACTAGCTTGGTTCCAAGCAAAACGCAATCAATATTCGAAGCGGCCTCGAAGCAACTTAAGGAAATCAAAGATTTCGGCAAACAAGTACTTCATATAGCACCAATACAAGCAGCACCGTCACTACTTGCACCTTTGCCAGCTGAAATAGCTCAAAATCCAGCAGCAACAAGCGAGGAATTATCATCATTGATTTATGCGGACGACAATATTTGGCAGCCATCCAAGGAAAGCTGCGAAGCAACTGCTAATCAGATCAATGTAGAGATCAAAGAGACCACACTAGACCAGCATAATCAACAATCGCATAATCAGCAACAAGCACTCCTCTGTTCATCTTGTGTAAATAACAGTGAAATGGCTATTTCAGACGAAATTTTCAAATTAGATACTAACAACCAAGTTGTAGATTTAGGTGAAAAGAAAAATTCTTCGGAGCCTGCCGCAACGGCGATCCAAATGCAACAATTAACTACACAAGGCAATGATAAGCACGATATGTAAATTTCTTGTAACACTTTTTGTATTGATTTATTTCGTATAAGGACAGCCGGTAGGTAAACGTTTTTCGTTTTATTTCCATGCGCCTGATTATTGTGAGCCTTTTGGCAAATTTATGTTTAAGTGTTGTTCGGTGGGCAAATCAAAGTGTAAATCGCCGGTTTGTCGACAAAGTTTGTAATTAAGTGCAAATAATTTGCGAGCAGGTACGCTTTAAGATTATGTTTCAGTTCTATGCAAGCAAAATAAACTGGGATGACTCGAAAAACGAATATCTAATGGGGCTCGTTAAAAAAAAAACAACAACAAAAACAAAGAGTAAACATTTAGCATACAATGTGGTAATTAAATTAACTTATACTTTACAATCAAACCAGAAGTCATCTGTGATTACTTTATCTTTCTACAAATACAAAACTTTAAACAATTTAAAAAGTAAATTAATTAACAAACAACATAAAGAAAAAATAAAAATATTATATTAATATTACTACTATGCCTACTACTACTACCATTACTACCAATAATCGTACATACAATATATTCAACTACACACATATTAACGAATTCGTGAGAGAATACAAATAAACACAAAACCCACCCACCCACCCACTTGCAGGACCTGTTGCAACATATATTGTTTTTTGTTCATAAATTTTTGTTAATTTTGTTACTTTTACACTTCTTCCGCCTGTTTATTTTCGCTTGAAGTAGTGACGAATAGTAGTGGCACGATCGAGTTGAATAATAATTTTGTTTGGTACCTTGAACTCACAAATATAAGTCAATGTAGGTTCGCGAAAGAAGATAAATTTAACGAAAGTATAGAAATAATATATATTGAAAGGAAAGGAAAGAAAGAAAGAAGAGAAGAATGATAACAAATTTTTTGTTTCATTGTTATTTTGTCGTTTTTAATTAATTTTATTTGTACACTTAATTTTAGGTTCTTATTTTATACAAACTCTAAGATATGTTTAATCATCGACGTAAATAGTGAAACAATTATACTTAAACGAAAAAGAAACAAACGCAGCATCAACGCCAACAATGTTTTGTTTGAAATTTACGAATTAAATCAACTAACATTGGCAAGTATGTATTATATGTAAAAAAAATAAAACAGCAACACACACACATGATGAATAACTTAAAAACAAATATTTGTTACAAAAGAATACAAAACATTTTATGTTGTTATAATTATTTACTTATTTCATTTCTCCACTTAACCTTAAAAATGAAATGATTGTATTTGTGATATTTCAAAACAACAAAACAAACTATAATTTTTAAAATACTATATTATATACATTTATTATCTATTTGACACGGCAGATTTTGATAAAGTGTTAACGGATCTTCATAATAGTATTGAAGATAGTTAAAATAAAGTTGTAGTACAAATCGGAAATTTATTGAATTTGTTTTATTGTATGGTGATGGGTTGAAAAATTGTTCATAGGTTAGCCTGCAAACCGTTGATTTTTCAGGAACAAAGTAAAGAGCTACGCATCTAAAGGACGAATATTGCATTGTTTTTTCGTTTTGAAATGTATCGTTGCTGGTGGAAGTATTGAAGTACTATTGATTGCATTTTAGAGCAAAATTGCGTTAGCTGTTTGTTTTTTCCCCGTAAAACAAAAACCGTTGGAAAAAAACATTACAGAATCGCGTCTGCACCCGAATCAAAACTTAAGAGAAAATGCAAAACTGTTTGAAAACCTAAAGCAGCGCATCCGCACCACTCATTTCCTAAGCCTCAGGATTAAGGTCAATAAGTTGTTCAACAAATAAGGACTGAGGATAAATGCGTAGACTGGAATACGGATTTTAACGAGTCTCTCAAAATTTGAGATTTTAAGGCGCATTTAATAAATGTGAAACTCAAAATAAAATATGATATTGCGCATCATAATAAAAACATTTCATTCAAGGCAGAGTGTACACAGACGTTGAAAAACAGGAGGAGAAATAATGGGGAAATGGGAAGAGGTAAAGTCCTTCTGAGTTAAAAAGATTGGGTCGAAATGGGAAAGGAGTCGGAAGGCTACAGTGAAATTAATTGCTGATACGGAGAATTACGAGAAAAATGTCAGAGGAATTTTACAAGAGGCTCCAAAATCTGTTCTTGTCATAAGAGAAATTGGTAGAGGAGCGGGCGTTGAAATAGAGGTACGAAACGTGGCAAAAAAAACTCCAGGCGTGTGATATTTTCCGACAAAAACATATGACTAAGTGGCTGGAGATCTAAATAACAGAATTAAAAGAAGGCTGAGCTGTTTAGTAATTGTAGAGTTGGAATAAATTGAGGTTTGCTCCGGTTGCTCGATCACGGAGAGTTTAAGTACATAATTACCAACACAGCAACATGTTTTTTTCGTACCCCGGGTTTCCGAATAATTGCAATGAAAGTAGTTACGTATTGCTGTATATTTTCTTATGAAAATTCCAAAATCTGCCATAGAAACGATTTTACGCCCACTCTCCCTTACGATGATAATGTGGATTAATTTGAGCGGCAATAACATTTTAATATAAGTCTCCATCAGTTGAAAACGGTTATTGTCCCTCCACGTTTCCTAAATTATGATAAATTTACGAAATCAACAGGTAGGTTATACCATAAGACTACCTAAAGCTTGCGGAATGAAGAATGCGGGATATTAATAGATCCTTGTTAGAAAATTATGACTAGTAAATTGAACATGCACCACTCAGCATGATGACGAGGAAACAAAAGGTTAATCCTGCCCAGGTTTATCAGGAACAGATGCAAATGAGATGATGAGCAAATGAGATCAATTATTCCTGTCAAGGAGAATAATAGTCTATGAATCATAGATCTTCCGTTATGATATCAAGATGTAGCTCAAATCACTAATGGATGGATGAAACGTTCTGCAGATTCAAAATGACCGTCAAGATTTATCTTATGACATCTAATAGTCTAATTGGTAAACAAAAAGCGTTTCCGTCGTAAGTAACTTCTCCCATGAATTAACTGTGAAACACATTTACTAAATCGAAATACTGTAACATCTGAGGGACGCTATCCCATTGCCTGTGGTCAGAACTGAGGATTTCGTTCTCTATCACGACAACGCTGCATGTCGATCACCCAACACACTCTTTGTGTTTTGAGTCAAACATTCGCTCACTGCCCTTTCCAATATCCTGAAGTAAAAAGGCCATTAAAGGAAGGAGCTTTGAAATGTATCTCGAAACTAAAATTAGGAGTATTGTCTTAACAAGTCGATCTAACATTGGGCTCAGTGTATTTCTTGGCGCAGAATTCTCGAAGAGAACACAACGGGGTTAGTCAAATATTAAGAACATTTACTTTCAGGGAGTCAGTCCATCAATTCGGGAACTCATTTCGTAAGCCTGTTGTGCCTACTTCAAAGTACGGATACTTCTGCAGTATCAGTATTATACAATAACCTTGAAGGGAACCTTGTTGCGTCAGACACCAATAACACACAAATACCGCACGTCCCCATCAAATCTTTACTCTGCTAGAGTTGCTTAAGAAAATGAAGAGTATGATTCGGACGAGTCAAGTGTATTTCCTGTAGTTTGGAGACTTTAAGTAAGTAAGGTAAAGATTATTATCCAGGAGGAAATAGTTATCTCGAATTTGTCGGTCACCTCTTTTCTAGTGATGTACTTGCACAGTGCTCACTTGGTTCAATAGCTCGCAGTAGAAAGCAGAATGATATATCCCGAACATATCCAATCAGTTGATATCAATAGTACAGAAAAAGAGACTTGCAAGTCTTTATAAAAGTTAAAAGAATGATTCCAGCTGGAAGTCGAGTCATAGCCTTCTCTGGGACTCATCCCTTCCCACCATTACTCCTTGTTGGCTTGTTTAGTGTCGGGAATGTAGTGGTGGACGAGCTTTGCGAAAGGTGGTGATCTGAAAAGGTGAAAATGCACGGTCGCTGGTGACCTTTAGGTTGTTCAGGGCCTTAAACACGAGGAAACGTCTGCATCGCTTAATAGCAATGATTGGACGCATATCAATGGCAATACCACCCAAGCATCGCGGAGCCGGTTGAACGATCTGTAAATCCGTAGGAACGAAAATTCTGTTTATATTTAAATCGGCCTTGTGTATCTAAAAATACTATAGAATATGCTATTGATGTGATATAAACAATAAATTTTCAATTAACTTATTAATATTTAAACCGTCATTAACGATATTATCACAGAATTGCTCAAAAGCAATTCCATTTCGCATTCGATTGAGCCCAAAACACAAAAGGAAATCAACGAGGAATTAGCACCTTTAAATAGATCATCTTATTGTTTCCTATGAAATTAAAGTCGCCTGAATCAATTGATTAGCGACCAACATTTGAACAACCCTTTTAATAAATTCGTCTCCTTTGAATTATTCATACGGCGCGCAACGATATTATCACAACACGTCTACGTATGTATGTACGTTCATACATGAAAAGCAACAACTCTGTCTGTCGTCCTTTCATCATCCGGGGAGCCTTTATGTATTCTATTTTTGCATAATATAATGCCATAAAGGAAGAACATTTCCATGTTCGAAAAGAGACTGCAAAAAGCGCAAGAAGCTTCGTCCTTTCAACAATACGCTTATATGGAGTGTGCCTTGTAGCGGGCAACACAAAAAATGAAAACCGTGGTATAGAATGCAGATAATGTATTTATCGGGAGAAAGGATTTTACACGGCTAGGTCATCGTACCAACCATGTGTAAATTTGTCTCGCAACGCATCAAAGCGCATGTTTTATCAAAAAATCGATTGGAAAAAGATTCGCAGTCCTTAACTTCGCATGTAGTCTTTCCGTGTTGGATTAGTGTTTCCTTGGAATTGCTGAAATGGAAACTCGTTTAAACTGAAATATAGTTTAATTCAGTGTCTTATAGTTTTCGTGATGTTATCGGCGTGCTCTTATTGGTGGATTGAATCGCAACGGAGGAATTGAGAGGGAACTTTAGTGAAATTGAATTAGTCGAATTTCCGTTCATCAAAGCTCCCCCCGGAGGTGTATCTCGAATGCGTGCTTTAGAAATAATTTTTAAATGTTCATCTATCCGTTGAGTGTCGTGATATAATTTAGTGCTACATTTCTTTGCAAACAATCGATCAAAAATGGTCACAATGACTTCTGAAGTCGATAAAAATAATTCAACAGCAGTTTGTAAAGCTACCTCAAGTTCAACAGCAACATACAATTCGGCAACGAAACACGAAGATGCTCCAAATATTCTTGTTTACAAAAAGGTTTAATTGATATTAATTCATTTTTTTTTTGGTTGCGGATATTTGCTGGACGAAAAATTAATTGGCATTAATTTTCCCTTTCTTATTTGGAAATTGATCGGCTTAGATGGAAGCAATCATTGAAAAAATGCAAGCTGAAAACACGGGAGTGGCGGTACGAACGGTAAAGGCATTCATGAGTAAGGTTCCTTCGGTATTTACGGGTGCAGATTTAGTGTCTTGGATTTTGAAAAATACCGACATCGATGATGTTACCGAGGCATTACACTTCGCTCATCTACTTGCATCCCACGGTTACATATTTCCTATTGATGATCATGCATTGACTGTTAAGAATGATGGAACCTTCTATAGGTGAGCTTGCAATTAATTTCTTGTGTTTTAACCTTTACATGAAATGATCAATTTTACTTATAAACCGAAGAAAGAAAAATCATTCCAAAGCCATAGAATATCGGAGAAAATATAGCTTAGTGTTCAATACCACGAGACTATGGGAGATTCGATAATTTTAATGCTATTATTTCCCACAATTTACTACTAAGTACTAAAATGGTCATCGGTTCTGACATAAATTGCGCCAGATTTCTTATGTTCTAAGTTGTGAGTCTAAGTCCTCAATGCAGTTATTGATTAACAAATAACTTCATGTTGCAAACGTGCCGGTGAGTGCAGAAGCTGCAGTTGATTATGAAGAATTATGAATAAAAGCCACAAATACAAATAATGAGTAACTTAAATAAGTAAAAAATAAGTGTTATCATTATTCTTGTCTTGCAATAGGTCCTTGCTATTTTACGTGTTCTTGAAACACCCTCTTAACTGATTCGTCAGTTACCTGATCAGAAAAAGTTTGGCAGAAGTCCAGACATCCGTTTAAGATCTGAACACAACTCCTTCATTGCACAGGACCGTGAAGGAAAACCTTTGCTAATCCAATTAACGATTGCACCTAAAGAAGGGTGTTCTGGGAAAACCTTACGACAGTAATACCCATCGAGTAAGAGCCGTCGGGTCGTATGTGCCGGAATGGCGGGCTTATACAAAAGGGCGAGCAGGTTGATTTGAGAGACTTTGAAAAAAATCATCTTCCGAACTTAAGGTACACATAAATTCTTCGTAAAAAGCAACCACTACAGTGCAGTAATATTTACCATCTGAGAGGTTTTGTATTAGGGATCCGAAGGCTATATCGATTCGAAACATCGAAACTGAAAAATCATCCACGTGGAACCCATCTAAATCCTCAACAATTGAAACTAATCTTCAATAACAAGCCCTAATAATATCATCCCAGCTCGAGGACTCAAAGCATGACCAGAATAAAGGGCGCTTCTCAAGCTCCTTGAAAAACAAGCGAGCTTTCTCCCAGAGATCATGACTAGAGGCGAGAAACCCATCTAACAATATTTCAACATGCATTGATCCATCATAAATAATGTTTCATAAATTTGCACAAGGCTCACAAACCCATCTTCGGTGATATGCTTCGGTTGCATACTATGTGCCGTGCAGTATATGAAAAGTCGATTGTTCAGGTCTTATGACAGGTCTCTTGTAATGGTATAGAGATGATTCGGGATGCGGAATTCACATTCGGGATGCAAAAAAGTCATTACAATGACCGTTTCACTAACTTCATGGTTTCTCATGGTCGTCTCAGTTCGTGTTACAGAAGTCAAGTGTCCTTTTCGAAAGCCATTTTGGCTGGAGATAGATTCACACCTCTAATGCATACATTTAGCCTGGATCCAATTAATTATCTCCACGGGTTTGTCCGCTGTTTCTTTTACACATACATTGGCTTGTAATGCGACGAAGTAGATTCTTGGTTTCCCTTTTTAAACAGCATGAGCCGGTCAATTTTCCAGGGTAATGTTATTATTCACAATTATTGTTCCTCACTTTGTTTCTCATTTTCAGAGGTCTTGTTGTTACGTGCTGTAGAAAGCCCCGAAGTGTTTTGTCTATTTCTCACAAAAAAGGCACTCTTTCACTAGTTTGTGCTAGCGGGAAAAGTTCCACGTTCCTTTTATCAAATCTAGTATAGGTATGGATTGGCGTTTAACTCCTGAGATCAGTCACGGTACAGAAGGTATGAAAAACCACTAACTGCGTTCTCGCCTGGGTTCCTAGGTCGCTTTGTTGATTTCGCTCCAACCAACTAAAATGCTGGCGACTCAAACGGGTTGTGTTGCATATTGAGCTGCCTTTTATTTTGACACGTTTGTCGAGAAGGACGTGGCGTTTTATACCGAAAAATTGAACAAACTACCATGCCGCCCAATATTACCAGTCAAACTATTACTGACTTACTAGTGAAGAATCTGTAAAAGTTGGTAGTAGTCTTATTAGATTATATATTATTATTCTCCGTATAGATCACTATAATGTAAGATAAATTACTTATAATGTAAGATAAATGTGAATATTTTATTAAACAATTTTTAACCGATTCATTACCTTTTTCGAAGACAAATTCCATTTTTTTCTGAATCCCCAAAAAATCCCCTTATTTTTCAAACATTTCACTTCGGACTTTGTTAGTCAATTTGATAACTTTTCTGCAAAGAAAGTGAACCTTACATACGATTATGTAAACTGAACATAAGATTGATAAAAATCTCCAAAATGTACACACATTACAATTCTGGCTGGCTTACGCTTCCTTTTGCTGAATATCTTTCATAATTTATGGCGTTTTATTATCCGGTTAAAATTCATAAATACCATCAATGATAAATAATAAATGAACGATACTCGGTCAATAAGAAAACATATTACTTAATTTCACCAACAGCATACAGAGTATCACAAACACTTTGCCATGCAGTACGTCCCCAAGGAGTTTTTCTGGCTGCGAGAGAATGATTCGGTTGATTCCAGGATATACTTTATCGATTCGTTTCAGGATTATAGTTTTCCTACTGGGGCTATTTCAAATGTCATAAAAGGATGAGAATATTTATATTTATAAGTTGGATTCTATTTAAAACTTGATTTTCGTAAAATATATGAGGAATCGCGGGCACTTGATTCAAACTGTTCTTTTACAGCAGGATATAAATAATTACGCAACGATAGTTTCGAGAAGAATTTTAGTGCTTGTAAAGTAATTTCTAGTAAATGGCGAAGTAATTTCTTTCACTGAATCGATTTTTTTAAGTTTTAACTTTTTCATTGATGAACTGATTTGAAGACGGTGCAAAGTTTTCTACTACTTCGCAGTAACAACCACTTACAATGGATTAATCTTACCAAAACCTAAAACTTTCGAAGATATCAAGATGTATATAGATTTCTTCTTTATTTTTAATTGCTAAAGTACTGTTGATTTATAAGTACGATTATTCACTGTTCAAAAATCCTAATATTTAAATACCTGTTTTCAAAATCTGCATAGAAAAAATATCTTTTATATAGTTTACTAATTAATTAATTCGTTCATCGATAAGGTAGGCTTATACTTTTAGAACTTGCATTGGTTCTAAGAAATAAATACCTTCAAACGTCGTACCCACAAATGTCCCAATGAATATACTGGATAATTCACCAAACATGCAAAAATCTGAAGATCCTAGATCCGGTTAGGGAACGTTCTCTTCAGATACCTCTTCAGCATACCTCTCATGGTCTTTTAAGCTTAGGGTGCTTGGAATAAATATATTTTTCATCTCTAGTCATGCTCAGACGGAAAAATTACTTTCTTCTTAGTCTGACGGTTATGGCTTTCTTGCTATCTATCGTAGAGTTCTTTAATTTTGCAGCCATCTGAAACACGATAATAACATCTAACCTTATTGTTATCTAAAGTTTTTTCTCTGTCTAAAATTTGTTCGGGGATCTTTCGCCGTTTTTTTTACTATTGTTAAAATCATCATCCTTAAGTCGCTTAGTTCCATCTGTGTCAGAATTTAGGATTCATTGTTTTCATTGTATCTAAATTTTTAACGGTTTTGCAATTCAACTGGAAGATTGTTGGGGTACCAGAATTCCAGATATGCTGGAAGCCGAAGGAAGTTGTTGTCCTACATACAATGTGGAAATGTTTTGCAAAAAAATATAAACACGGACAAGAGCAGACAGTAGGAAATGTATTCCTCAACTCAATTCTCCTGAACAAAGGTCGAGCTCCAAAAGCCCCATGCAATGATCCCATGTATCATGAACCGACCAAAATAGAAGAAAAGCCTACGGCCCGATGGCCTTGTTTCAGTAATCCGCAATCCTATAAATCGGCCGCCTTTACTGACCTGTGGAATACATCGAAGTTGCAAAAGGGTTGTTTACTCAAACCCTTTTGCAGTTCTGACTTAGCCCTAGTGATTTCCACATATACCCAAAAATTTTCTTGGATGGAATGCGTTAAACACCGGAAGTGAAGTCATGGCTGAGCATACTCGATTTCTGAAAGGGTTGAGGGTAGAATTTTTTGACGTGAGCAGACAATAGTTAGGAGTAATAGTAAATACAGTAAATGTTAAGCTCTAAAATGGTTTGCTCTCCTAAAAAAAATAAATAATGAAGTCTATGACCATGTGGATCCTTATTTTACAAACGCTCATCGTATCTTGGAATGTGCAATCCTTATTAACCACATCTTTTAACCTTTTAACCGCACTATCTTTTTTGATAAGACTGCAAACAAACTCTTTCATAAATAGTTAAAAGATCACAATCAATAAATCAATCCTTGATAAAGATTTCAGACTCCATACTTTTGGCCATCAAATTGTTGGGAACCGGAAAATACAGATTATGCTGTTTATCTTTGTAAGCGCACCATGCAAAATAAAACACGTTTGGAATTGGCTGATTATGAAGCGGAAAACCTAGCAAGACTTCAAAAAATGTTTTCTAGAAAGTGGGAATTCATTTTTATGCAAGTAAGTCCTCGAACTCATTTTATCTGCCAGTACAGCTTAATGTTCTCCATTTTTCGACAGGCTGAATCACAGAGTAAGGTTGCTAAAAAACGTGATAAATTAGAACGTAAAGTACTGGATTCACAGGAAAGAGCGTTTTGGGATGTTCACCGTCCAATGCCGGGTTGCGTAAATACAACAGAAATAGATATTAAGAAAGCATATCGACGTGGCGGATCTAGTCATGGATCAGGATCAGCTGGTGCGGCTTTGTCTAACAATCCGATCGAACAATTCGCGCGAATTATTAAATTAAGGAAGCAAAAGTTGGAAAGACGAACTATCAAAGTTTCAAAAGTTTCCGAATCGTAAGGGCTATAAGAGCGAATGTTGTCGATAAGTATGACCTTATATTTTGTCTATTTAAAGGCTAGTATCCTATTATGAACAATATAGTGAATTTGATTACTTTCTCACATCACCTGAGCTACCCAATCCATGGCAAACTGATAATACCGAAATGTGGGATGCTGAGAAGTTTAAGTATAATAATTTGATGTGAAACGTTCATCAAATCATCTCATTGTATCATTTTCATTTTATTTCCAGCAAAGAAATTCCCATGCGACGTGTTAAGCGATGGGCGTTCAGTTTACGAGAATTACTAAATGATCCTATTGGTCGGGAACAGTTCACACGCTTTCTGGAGAAAGAATACAGTGGTGAAAATCTAAAGTAAGTATAATAAGTATTTGTCAGAATACGCCCAATCCTTATTTGTGACAAATTATTGAAAATATCTGTTCCATTTTGAAATTCTCAACCCACAGATTCTGGGAGTCCGTGCAACAAATGAAAGCCCTTCCACAATCGGAAATCAAAGAAGCAATAACAAACATTTGGAAGGAGTTTCTAGCACCCGATGCTCCATGTCCTGTCAACGTAGACTCAAAATCAATTGAATTAGCCCGTGAAGCAGTCCATTCTACCTCAGGACCAAACCGATGGTGTTTCGATGTAGCCGCATCACATGTTTATCATTTGATGAAAAGTGATTCATATTCAAGATATTTACGTTCGGAAATGTACAAAGATTATTTGAACGGATCGAAAAAGAAAATAAAATCCATACCAAATTTATTTGGCGTGAAACGTTAAAACGCAACAATTCAATGAAATATGTAGTTAAATGTCAAGCAAGGAAAATAATAAGAAGAAAAATTACATCCACAATATTAAAAACTGTTTGAATCCTTTTGAAAGAATGAAATAAAAAAGCAATCAGAAAATCGTCATTCCAATTTCGTTGTTCATAATTCCGAGTGTAAAACTCATGAGTATTTTGGAATCGTAATATGTTTTGTGTAGAATAATGAAGTTTTAACATTGATAATGCAAGTGCTCCTTCCTAATTGTTGTCTTTTTTCGTTATGCTAAAATGGCCATTCCCATCTGAATCGCAGCTAACTGAAACTGCCAAATGAAATGTAATGAGTTTTAATATTTCATTTTAACGTCAATTTACATGTAACATTCATATCATTTCACCTATTTTTCTTATTTTATGTGAAATAAAATAAAATTCCAAAGATCTTGTAGTTTGCACTTCAAATTTGGCCAAGAATTTCGCGACAAATTTTAATGTAACCATTTTTCAGTCATATAAAATTCTCGCTCAACATTCACGCATGAAGTATTTTTTATCCGCATTGGCTGATGAGTTCGCGCTGTTTTCTGGAGAATAGCATATCCTTTAGCATATAAATTTTAATTCAAATTGTCTAGGATCGAGTGGGAGTAGAACAGTGTTCCACTGTTATGCAAAAGTACCATAAGTCAGCGTTTATCTATGCCAAATGTATCTATTGTTAGTAGTGGTGCAGTGCAAATCCTTTAAAAGAAATAAAAAGTTTCTTACCTCAATCCTATTTTCAATTCAATACATTTACGAATTTCAGTAGCTATTTTCTCCTTTCTTCAGTGTTGTTGTTTCCTTTCCCTTCATTGAAGAAGGGAGTAACAAGCTCCCGATTGCGCATTGTATTTGAGCAAAAAAGGTGAAGTAAGAAAATATTGTTTCTTTTACAAGAATGTGGGCAAGCAAGCGTGTTATTAAGTAAACGCATTAAAAAAATGCATCTCAGATTGTTCATCTTTCAATTTGTCCGCACTGTAGCGTTCATTTGGTTGTGGTGTGATTGACGTTAAACGTGCGAAGAAGTCTAGGACATTGATTGCCTTAAATTGATTATCAGCGAAGCTGAAATAATTCTTATGGCGTTTAAATAATACACGCTTCAACATAAACGTAATCCGTGTTGAATGTAGCAAATGTTTCAATCGTTGATTCTCCAAGTGTACATAACATAAAGTTTTATCACAAACCCTAGTTGATGTTCACGTCAAACATTCTGAAAAAATGACACTTTACTCAATGAATTTGTTGGCATTTCGTAGTCGGTTATATGGTCAAATCGTAAAGAATTCATCTTGATACAGAGTATTGATACAAAAAGTGAATATTGCGAAAAGAATATTATTTGAATAGAAGCATGCAAATAAATCCTACAAATTTTGGGACAAAGCTTTGATGCTCAAAATTGAATTATTTGTTTTACCTTGAATACAGAATGAGCAACATATAGAAAACTACACTCACATAGTAGTTTAACAAGTGTAAAAGGTTATTCCCCATATTATGAAATCCCAACAAAAGCGCAAAAGAAAATGTTGCAATTAATAAAAGTTCTGTAAACAGTGGATGGTAGACAAATCAAAAGGTTTTCTTTTTCATTAAATGTGAAAATTCGTTTATTAATCTGCAGAATTGTGCTAGCAAACACAAAATATCATACTGAAATTAATGATAAACATGTTTTAATAAGAACGAGGAAACGTTTAAATGACAAGACATGTGTAACTTAATTAAACTACACATTGGTCACCTTTAATGCATATTTATCAAAAATTTTATAGTTGATTGAATTAAATATTTTTTAAATTTACCATTCACTTTCACCAACCTTCACTTGTGCTATAAATGCTATAAATCGAATGACATTCATTAAGCAGTACTGGCTGCAAACATTGTTTTCTTGTCAGTTGTCAAAATCATCTGGTTGGTTGTCAGAGGTGGTTTCGTTAGAGAGTTGATTATCATATGAGATTTTCCGGGTTTTGCAAATGATTGGCCGATCTCCATCTACCCTAGATATTTGTAAGTACGAATAGTTATTGAGTTTCATGAGTTAATAATTGATATTGAACGTTAATCGCCTATTACTTCGATAAAGGCCACGACTGACATTGCTTATGTAAGTGTGAACTTGATATTCGCGCGGTACATGAAACTAAGTTTCAAATTTTCACAACAAGATACTATTTTAGAATATTCAAATGCGTTTTAATGTATACAATAATATCTTCAGCAGAAATCGCGATCGGTGTGCATTTTTGATGTGATCAATCCGTCAAGAGAGAGTGAAAATCTCGTGTAAGTTTATTGTCAGGGTCATCGTATATCGTAGGAGGGAGTTATTGGTTAGCATGACTGGCACAGAGTTCAGTCGTTCACTCGTGATGCATATATATTTTTAATATTGATAACAGCCATATGAAATTATCTGACGCAATGGTTGGGGTGACTGTAACTTTTAATTCACACTTCAATCAGGCGTGACGACGAATCACGACCTTACATTCAGTGTTGCTGATTAGGTAATCTCTGGAACTTTATTGCCTCTAATCCCGTTTGTGGTCATGCATATGAGCGATTTTTTATGTTGGAATAATCTGAAATATAATTATCTTGCCAATAAGCGAAATCGGTTCCGCCAATTCCAGCCAGCTTTTTCGCATTTCGGTCTAGTTGATGAGGCTATGATAATTTTATCGATTTGTAATGTCCTTAGTCTATCAACATTTGTTACCTACGTTTTGATAAAGTTATATTACACGGACATTTGGTCGTAATCAATAAGGTATGTTAAGGATTGGCGATATGATACGGACGGGATATTGACGAACCCGAACATGAACCAAAGTGTAAACAGTGAGTCATTTGTTGTTTGGCCCATCTCGGGAATTTCATTTTTATATACCTAAATTTCACATTCAAATCAATCGAGTCGTGGAAATTGAATGTGATTTTTGTGGCTGTGGATTCCAACCTAACCACGTGCGAATTCGATAGCGATAAATTAGCGCAGCATATTATTCAATTGAATTAAATATTTCCCGCGTATTCTTAATGTTTAGATTTTAGAGTGAAATAAGTGATATCTTTATACAGTTAAAATTGAAATACAAGTGACATCCGTAAATCAAAAACTGAATGCTTCATGAATATAGAGGATAGGCGATTAGGGGATACGAAATTTAATGTTCTGCATGTGAGATAAGTGCCAAGTGAAGTTCTATTGGCAAGCATTAGTTTATAGTTAGTACCCGAAATGTTAACCACGTCGAAATACTTCTAATATAATCGGTGTATGTAGCAACAAATCTAAAATCCAATAGACTACAATTACGGAATTTGCACGTGAATATATTAAATTTATTGCTGCTCTGTGAACATGAGCACAGAATTATAGTCAACTAAAATTTCAAAGGTGATATACAAAGATAACAAAGATAATGAGAAAACATGACATTTTGTATATAATAATTACTTTCACGGTTGAGAGTGATTTGTTCTTTATTCTTTGATAGTGCGAAAAGCTTTCATACCCCGAGTATGGAAGTGGGAGACCCGCAACGCTTCTGGACTACCCGCTAAAATCATCCCTGTCAATTTAAGAAACTAGCCTGTAGCACTCGGCACATTACATCCGTGTTCTCATACGCATAGAGACGCCTCTTTACAGAAAACCCTTCCCTAGCAGAAAAAATGAGATTGAAAATCCTAAAATGAGGATTTTTATACCATTCCTAACGCTCCAGTCAATCTTTTTTTGACTACCGCGCGGTAAAGTTTATCAACCCTTCTCAGCATCTCTCCTATTCTAGTTTCTAGGGAAAGCTTTCCAATCTCATTGAAACGGTAATAGCGATGCGTATTTCTCGTTTGTAGGAGAAAAAAATCTATAGAAGGTGTCACTACCTCTACTGTGCAAAACATCCAGTTGATGTTCTGTGAACTATCAATCTTGCAAAGTAACACCGAAAGCATTCATTACGCTCAAGAGCTAGATCTAATAGAAATCATTTTCACTATGCTCTCGATTTCACCACGGTCATGTTTCGGTGGCCGATCGTAGTAAGGTCGTTGTCTCTTCTTCCTGTCGCGATCTCAAAGAGCGACGGGTTTGGCAATTGCTATCACCAACACTACCGAACAGAATCGACTTTCGCATGAAATTGGCAGTAATTCGGTTTTCGAATCTTTAACTCCTTGGAATTGTGTTTTTTTTTTATAATTCTTTTATCGAAAACAAATACATGGCTATTTAAGGCATTTTTACAAAGGCTGTGCATATAATGGGACCAAAATAACAATCACTTGGTGTCATTCATAACACAATTGAATTAAAATTTTGTTATATTGGAGCAGCATGTCTATTATTTTTATTGACAATTACTTGGATTGTGATAATCCGTGATAAGCAAATGGTTAAATTCTTATATTTTACATTAATATGGTAGAATCATGGAATCATTTTGTTTGCTATTTTCCTCGTTTGGTTTAATCATTCGATTGATGTTATTTTCACTTTCATCGTCTTCAGCTTTCTTTCTGTTATTGTTGTATATGTACGGAGTACTGTATGATGTTCTACAGTACTGAATGATAAGAGCGAACAGACTTCTGATTCCAACATAAACTTAACAACAAATCGAATGTGATTAAATATTTTCCGGATACTTTCAAGACATCAAAGGGCATGGAAAACAGAGTTTTTTGTTCTGGTGGAATATTCTAAGTCGACGGAAAGTATGCCTGATTAAATTCCATGACATTGCCCAAAATTTACAGAGAATGCAGCTGTAAAACTTTAGATTGCTTTCCAATTCGACAGTCTCTTAGCCTTAAAAACCGTAGAACCACCAGTAATCACATCAACTAGTCTAGATTGGTCCTAATTGTGAATGCAGAAAATAATAATATAAGGTCAACAAGGTAAATGCAAGCAATAAAAATGTGAAGTGCAAACGGATCGAAATAGGAAGTATCCACAGCATTCATGATTCACACCGAATCATATAGTTCAACTGAAATGAGCGTCATTTTATGGAGAGAAAAGGTTGGAGGATAGAGAACCGAATATGCTTTGGAGAAAACCATAATTATCAAAATAATTTCACGGACACGGTACATGGTAGAAGACACCGCAGCAGGTGGGCTTTAAAGTGAAAAGCCCTCCCCATCCCTCTCTTAACGGAAAATGGGACAACCAAAAATGCGACGGACCCTCACTCAAGCTTCCGCAAACATACTAAACGCTTTCGAAAGGAGGGTCCTAAGACGAATCGTGGGAGCAACGCAGGAAGGAGGACAATGGCGAATTAGGTACAACCATGAGTTGTACGAACTCTTCGACGAGCCAGAAGTCTCCACTGTGATAAAACTGCGGAGCTACAATGGGCTGGCCATGTGCAGCGAATGAATGAAGGTCGGATACCTAGAAAGGTATTTGTCGGAAAAACTGAGGGACGCAGGCCAGTGGGAAAGCCAAGGAAGCGCTGGTCCGACTCTGTAGACGAAGATAGCAGCACGCTACTCGGATCCCGAAATTGGAGGACGCGGTTGATGGACCGAGACAACTGGAGGCGACACCTACGGGAAGCCAAGGCCCGAAATGGGCTGTAGCGCTACAACGACGACGAAAAATGCGACGTACTTTTCGAAAAGGAAGTGTTGCGATCACGCTGCCGCGGTCGCAGACATTTATATGGCAGTGATCTCATGTTCCCCCAGGTGGCATACTGAGGCCGGCTAGGCTCAGCTGGTCGGGGTCGTTCGGGGAAGATCACTGCCCGTGCTGGGCCACCTAATTCAGAATCACAACATTACAAATTGGAGGGGAATAAGGGATAAGGACGAAGGAGAGATGGCTTGGAGAAATGAAAAAAAATTTTTACTTTACTTCATTTTTTTTTTTATTAAAATAACAAACAAAACAAGAAAAAGAAAAAAAAATATAATGAAAAAAAAAGGAAACAAAGAGAATTTTTAAATTTAAATCTATAAACAAAAAAAAGGAAGAAAGAACAAAATAAAGAAAAATTCAAAAAAAAAATACTATACCAATAAAAATACCACCACCAAACCCGATCGGGTACGGTTCACAGCATGCTATATATTAAGTGCAGTTATAAAAATAAATATAATAAATTGCCTATTCTATTTTTCCGATTTTTTGATTTTTTTATTTTTCTGATGATGTTTTCCATATTTTCTCGTCGCATACGATGACCAACTATTCCTCGTTCCAAGAAAGCCTTTCACGATGAGTGCAATTCAAAATAAAAGTTTAATCGTACCGAGTAGATTTTCGCTGGATTTTCAATTTAAGCTTATTCAGATAAGATTTTCATTTAATGTAAAATGTCTCTTATAGGTTTTGTTACAAAGTCACATAAGCACCATATATTTCCGTTTTCCCTTTTTCTTGTTTTTTTTTTATGGAGTATCCTTTAAAAAAACATTTTTCTCACTGTCACCTCTCAGCATTTCACGCCTTTATCTAACTCTACTATTTTCAAATGTTTAATTTAATTGGCTTCCAATGGAAGCAACGAATTCATATTTCACTTTCACAATTTTTCAAATGGTACTCTTGGGCACAGAGATTTTGTTTGGTATTTTCGTTTCAAAATTCACTTGTTTAAGTCTTGCCCTTAAAGAACCAAAATTTTATTTTTTTGTAACGATTCCTAGCCAAAAACCGATTTCAACAATTTCACTAATTTCTCCCGGCGCACGATGAATTGTATCTCCGTAAAACAACGTGTGAAATATAAATTGAAAACACTGAGCCGTGGGGTAACACAACGTTAATAAAATCGCATAAATTCACTTAAAAATTTAGAATAACAATTTTCAGAATTCTATATGTAACACCGCCAACTTGTCGACCAACTCTCCTCTTACCGAACAAAAAAAATTTCTCGACCACCCTCAACCAGCACCATTCAGCCACTCCTCATCATCCAGCAAATCCCCATCACCGCCAACCCGCTGTCGACAACTGTCCCTCACCGGCTCGCGGATGTTAACCTTTCACCCTTCGGTCAGGGTCAACTTCCCCAGGGCAATTGGATTAAGATATTAATTGCCCTGAAAAAGAGGAACTGACAAAAGGTTAAAAGATTACTACCCACGATGGATTCGAACTCAGAAGTCGGGGTTCCACAACCTGAATCGGATCCACTATGCCCAGAGTCACCTGATGAATGTTATTTTATAACAAAGAACAGGCATCTCCGTCGCCACTCGCGATGTTGACGTCGGGTAATTAAAGGCAGGGATTGTTGTTGGTAGAATCCAGCATATTTGAATTATATGAAATTCAAATATATTGGATTGTGTACCAACTATTTGGAGTGGATACTGGGATGAATATTGTGAGGAACAAGGTGAAAAGGAACATGACATGTGAGAGGAAAAGGTGAAGATGGGATAAATGAACAAGGAATGACGTCAACTTGCGTACCTTGCTATGTAGAGAAATAGCGAAGCAGCAGTGGTCGCAACAGAAGCAGAAAGCAAACCGTAAGTTAAAGTCGGTGCAAACAATAAATTTTATGAAGAATTTTGACTTCCGTATAGTGCTAGTTGCATCAAAAACGAGACAAACGTTATAGCTTTGCAGGGTTAATGTGTAGCAGTACAGGTTATACAATGGCATCCCTAACCCGTTGGAGAAATTATTTGAAAAAACAATCTGCAGGTGATAACAGTGCCGTACACTTAGCATTTTTGCTTAAAATTAAAAAATTGGGCAAATAATGTACAACAATGTATTCTGTATATTTTAAGAAGTGCACGAAGGATCTATTATGGCAAAGCTTGACAATCTGCGATCGACAGCCCAGCCACGACGTATTCTACAAGGAACAATACATGGAAAACTATGCGAAAGCCAACTAAGAAATTTGTTGGAAGATTCAGTTGGCATTGCAAGTGAAAAGTTTATCAGTTTTAAAAATAAAAGCACGCGGTCGAACGATCAAGACCAATTCTGAGGTATATTAAGGATCTTTGCCAACATTCTTAAATGTACAGTTCGTTGTTCATTTTGCCTTCGTAAAAAAGAGCCTGCTCCGAATATCACACTTGCCAAACAAACTAACACTTTTAGAGTTTTTCCCTGCGCACGTTTAAATTAGTTCGGAAACGTTTTCTTCATTTCTTTATAGAACCAATGGAACACAAACTTTTTGACGATAAGCCGACAGCTTGTGTAAGAATTATTCCTCTTTACTGTCCAATTTTGTATATTTACATCTTTCGCGGTCAGGGAATTCAATTTGTTGAGATTTCAAAGATAGATTTTCAAATAATACTTTTCTTTACTTTTTGAACGCTTTTTATCACATAAATGTCTGCAGTAGAGTTAAAATTTTACTTTAAGGCATTACTCTCTAAAGAGCTTCGTAAAATATTAGCGGATAGTTAGACTAATCTTGCAATTAAAATTAATTCAGTCTGAAAGATGAGAACAAATCTTTCCGATACAATCCTTATATGAAAACCATGAAATATCTTATCAAACATTTTGTTTCTCTTTTCAGTGACTCTACATGGTGATGCCCTATCAGATATTTATGAGGGCTAAATGCAAAACTGGTGACAGACGTGAGAAAAATATGAGGTATTTTCATAGAAACGGATGACCCGCTGAAAACGGAAGCAAGAGCAATTGTTATTTCGATTCGATTGAATGCGTAGGTTAAGTACAACATTAAAAGCTTCAAAACGGCGTCGACAACAAAAATGGAGCCACCTCCTTTCATAAAAACCATTGAGTGGGATATGATGGATAAGTCGAAATTCTTCCCATTATCAATATTAAGTTCGTTCACTGTTCGATCCTGCCTTTACCCACTCACCGTGATAAAAACACAACTACAAGTAAGTTGAAAACAAGACAATAACTAATCATCTTTGGATATCATATATAGCTATTACAAAATGCTTTTTGCTATTGAAATAACCTGAATTCTGTCGTAATTTTAAATAATTTTTCAATGATTTCACAGGTACAATATCGAAATGATTTCTATCGAGGAATGATCGATGCCGGAAATAAAATTTACAAAGCCGAAGGTTTGGCCGGTCTTTACCGAGGGTTTTGGATATCGTCATTTCAAATTATTTCGGGTGTGTTTTATATTAGCACATACGAAAATGTTCGTTATATATTGGCGCGACTCGATACCGGCTCACAGACTAAAGCTCTTATTGCGGGCGGTTGTGCATCACTAGTCGGGCAAACTATTATCGTACCTTTCGACGTCATATCACAGCATGTCATGGTGCTAGGGATGGCAGCCCAAGGGAAGGGCGAAGTGAATCCTTTAGACGTAAAATATGACCCATCGCGCGGTAGATTTCATGTTCCCATCGATATTGCTCGACGAATAATGGAACGGGACGGGGTGAAAGGTTTTTATCGAGGGTATATTGCCAGTTTAATGGCATATGTACCGAATTCGGCAATGTGGTGGTTTTTTTATCATTTATATCAAGGTAACAAGTGATGCTTGAGCTGCTCCAGTATGTATAAATGAACTTAACTTTCAGATGAACTATACAAAATGTCACCCCCTTGGGTACCTCAGTTAGCTATTCAGGGAGTAGCGGGCAGTTTTGGCGGTTTCACCACAACAATCCTAACAAATCCTTTAGACATACTTCGAGCAAGATTACAGGTGATAAATCTTATATTCTCGCCCTCGCTTAAATTTTATTGAACTTAACGATTAATGTCCATTTTGTAGATCATAGAGAACATTTAAAAACATCCTTTATTTTCAATTTTACACAGGTGCAACGTATAAATTCCATGCAAACTGCATTCCGTGAACTTTGGAGGGAGGAGAAACTTAATATATTTGTCAAAGGACTATCGGCTCGGCTTGTTCAATCCGCTGCTCACTCATTCAGCATAATATTGGGATACGAAACAATCAAGCGAATATCCGTTAATGAGCAGTACAAGCATTTGGTACGATGGTGAAAAGACTTAGAAATATGCTTGCACAAGGATTACATTATTACATTGGGACAAGATACAATAAATACGACGCTAACCGTGTTTCTGCCAATTAAGTGTGCTTATAATAGAAACGTTCAAACACTCAATGAATCATTAATATGGAAACAGGCAGCTAGTTAATAGATTTTCTAGTTAAACGGTATATCAATTTTATAAACAAGATAGTCAAGACCAAAGAACAGGGCAACAATGAAACTTAAAACAGAACAATAAGATCGTTACTCGAAAAGTAAAACATTTATCATACCTCTCATATCTTTGACATATGTCCAAGGTGATTACGAATGGAACTTTTATATGCCGAAAACTTAAAAAAAATATCATTCACACATCAAATCATT
This sequence comes from Stratiomys singularior, assembly GCA_954870665.1. NCBI lineage: Eukaryota > Metazoa > Arthropoda > Insecta > Diptera > Stratiomyidae > Stratiomys > Stratiomys singularior. The sequence goes on from OX940877.1 coordinate 10,180,945, forward strand.
TCGTGACCGCATTGTACGAACAGCATTCTTGTTTTTATCATTAGAAAGAGAGTAGTTTTATTTATTTTTTCTAACATTTATTTATTTTCCAATTAGATTAGGATGAATAGTGTTTAAATTTGTTATAGCAATTGTATCATTGGATAGACGTGTTATAGTTAGTAATCGTTGTCATTCGTGATTTAAATTTAGTTCAAAGTGACACAATAAAGTAACGAAATAGTTCGAACTATAAAATATATTTCGTTCTTTTCAATTGTATGTAGATGGGGAAAATTTATTTGATTCTTTCAAATAAAATGAATATTAATTAAAACCAATCTTAGATTTTTGACAAAAAATTTAAGATTAACCAAATTACAAAAATCATTTTGTTTTATTTATCTTCTGCGCGTCAATCTTCAAATTGTTCGCAATATGTTTCTGAATTTATAGTACTGCGCGGTTCTACTGAATCAGAACACCGTCGCCCGAGCTGAATTTGATTAAAGGAGAAACACAAAATGCAATTGGCAGACGGTTGCGAAAATAAAATCTTTACAATGGTGATAAGAAAGAAATCTCTTTATCGTGCAATAAAAATAAGGCAACAAGGCGTGATGAGCTCAAATTGGTTATGAATAATTTCGGGCATTTCTGTTCCACTTCAGAGTGGCGTGTTATACGTGCAAGTAACATTGATCAATGCAACATTACCCATGAAAACAACGCCATTAATCAATTCCCATTCACAGCCGAAACGTTTTAACATTGTCTTCAACGGTTTCTAAAAACTTTGTTAATATTCACTTTATGCCCGGCATGAAGTTTTACAGTGAATAAAACTTAAACAGATACGCTTACGATCTACGAAAAAAATTGACTTTGAAAATAGTTTCAAATAAATTGAAAATTGTATTTTTTTAACAAAGAGTATCACAAAAAGTAAAAGGGACGAATTAGAAGTGAATAGAAATTATTTCGGTTATTCTTTAGGTAAGAATGTGGATTCGGGAATGCTGCACATCAACTTTCGAACGTTTATTATGGCGTGGCGTCCCAAATCCACCTGACACGAAAGTCGCTTAACAGATTGTGTCTTCTGCTGCGGAGTCATGATCGGCAGTTCGCTTGTATATTACAGACCCGCCGTTCGTTTTCAAACCCATTTTCTCGATACGTCCTACGTTGGTGCAATGGTCCGTGAAGGCCCTTAAAAGAAGACAAAGCTTTCTCTTTCTTCAGTTACAGATGTCGAGAAAGAGCTTCGACATTTTAGACAATGGAGGTTTTTTCCAGAACAGGTTACATTTTATATCCTTACATTTTTTGGGCCCCTCAGAAGTTAAAGTTTCAGGACCGACGATTGCTGCTGAAGGTAGTTTCATCGCCTAATTGAATCCAGAACTTCAGAAGGCGTTAGGTCATCCAATAGGAAACGGTTTTTATTTCGAATTTTTGCTGGCGACGAAAACTTTGTGTGTTACGATAATACCAGCCCCATAGCATCATCATCAAAGGAGAGTGAGTATTCATAGCAAGAGGTTCATGCTGTTGATATTCGGGAACCAGCCGGGCGGTTATTCATTATGAGCTTGGACCGAGCATTAAAAAGAATGCAGTCCGAATATCAATCTTATCTGAAAATGCTGAACTGAGACACGCTTAACGACAATTTGACAACAACCGTATTTTCTTTTATTAAAAACACTCATATCTAACAATATATTTCAATAGAAATGTATATTTTCAATATGTTGTGTGATAAATTGATGTCTTCAAAATAAAAAAAATAAAATAACACTTTCATCTTCTTATGAACATTTCCCAAAAAAAAAAAAATATAAAAGACAATCCACCATTCCAAATTACTGTAACATTTTTCTAATCATATAATTCAGAATACCGCCATTGTGGAAATATGTAAGATCAACTTCAGTATCAAATCGTACAATAACGGAGAACTCTTTCCCGTCCGCCTGGTCAAAATAACAATTGTACATTCAGTAAAATACAATAGGCCATAAATCGTGTAATCAATTGTACTCACCTTAACATTGATTTTTTCACCAGGTTTCAAATTGTCTGGAATTAAAATATCGTATTCTTCGCGACCAGTTAAGCCAAGCGTTTCAGCATTTTCTCCATTCAAGAACTGAAGCGGAATGATGCCCATTCCGACTAAGTTTGACCGGTGAATTCTTTCGTACGATTCGGCGATTACGGCTCTTATGCCTAGTAAAAATGGTCCTTTAGCTGCCCAATCGCGACTTGAACCACTGCCATAATCTTTTCCAACGACAGCAATCAAGGATGTTCCTTCTGACTTATATCTGTAAGATTCACAATTTTTATAACACTCGTAAACTCAATCTCCGCAATAACAAATGGGAAACAACGATGAAATGAAAAAAATTGTTTTAAAAGCTTGAAACAAATACAAATAAAAATGCGTTTCAAATAGTTGACAACAAAGAAAACCATCACTTACCGTTGAGCACAATCAAAGACATCCATTTCATCACCTGATGGAATGTGAACGGTTCGTGGTCCTGTCTTTTGTAGTAATTTATTGTTCAGACGAATGTTTGCGAATGTTCCTCGAGCCATAACATCGTCATTACCACGCCGTGAGCCGTAAGAATTGAAGTCGCGTGGCGTCATTCCCCGTTCTGACAAATACCGGGCCGCCGGACTGTTACGCGCGATGGATCCTGCAGGTGAAATATGATCCGTTGTTACAGAATCCCCTAAATACAGTAAAGCTCGTGCTTTTTGGATCGATTTGAATTTAGGCAAATCATTGGTCATTCCGTCAAAGAATGGTGGCTTTTTAATGTATGTGGATTCCTTATTCCATGGGTAAAGCATTCCTTCCGGTGCACTCAGACTTTGCCAATCGGGCGAGCCTACCTCTATTTTCCCATACACATCACGAAACATTGCTGGTATGACATATTGCTGTTCAACCACGTGAATTTCTGTGCGACTTGGCCAGATATCACGTAAAAATACTTCTTTTCCTTCGGCATTCTTGCCCAACGGTTCGGCTTCGAAATCAATATCAACACGTCCAGCAATTGCATAGGCGATGACGAGCAAAGGACTGGCCAAGTAATTCGCTCTTGTGTTTGGATGAATGCGACCCTCAAAGTTCCGATTGCCCGACAAGACACCACAACATACCAAACCGTTTTTCTCAATTGTATTCACGACATTTTCTTCTAGCGGTCCTGAATTTCCAATACAAGTCATACAACCGTAGCCAACAATATCAAAGCCAAGTTTTTCCAGAGCCGGAATAACACCTGATTCGCGCAGATAGTAAGTGACTACGCCCGATCCTGGTGAGAGGGATGTTTTGATGTACGGGGCGATTGTTAAACCATTTTCTACTGCTTTCTTTGCTAGAAGACCTGCGCCCAGCATTACAGACGGGTTGCTTGTGTTTGTACAGGATGTAATAGCTGCAATTACAACAGAGCCATGAGTAATGGAATAGGTTTTTCCATCATCCCAAGTAAAAGAACCGGAAGCGTCGAGAGCACTTGGTGCTATTTCAAATCCTTTAAATCCAACCTGTGAGATATGAAGAAAGTTCAAGTTTCAAGACAGGTGTATAAAAGTTGATAGCAATAAAAATTTAAAAGAGAATTTTATTTATAAGACAAAAAGTTTACCGAGGAATGGAAAATATAGTTCCGTCGACCAAGTAACTGAAGTAATTGAGAGTAAAGGGAGGCGATAAAAGTAAGTGAGCCAAGAAGCTAGTCAAAAGCTACATCGTAGGAACGTTCATCCATGGTGAAGCGATCCAACTTCTATGATAATTGGATTTGTTACCAGTGGAAAAGAAACTGATAATTTAATTGTTGAAGGATCGATGGTTTAAGAACTGCGTCCCTTGCAAAATGGCCTTGCAAACACGTCTTTTGCCTTAGCTTCAGCACTAATTTCCAGATGGAGAAAAGTTTATATTTATTATGCACGGTTCAGATCCGTGTCGAAAACCAAACGACTATGTGTTAGACCTTATTATCGATCCGAACGTGAGGCAGTGAAAAACGACCGAAACACTTGTAAATGAAATAGGAACCTCACAACGCTAAAATAGTTTCCTGTTCAGAAGTATATTTGAATTGCTGAATGAGAAAAATGCCGACGTCATGTTGCTGGCATTTTAGCATGAGCAAATACCACTTGCGTTCAGGTCTATAGGTAACTATTATCAAGGTGTCCTCAGCCTAAACTAAAGAACATTTTAAAAATTCCATGCCTTCAATCACGCAAAATTTCTATTTGATTTCTTCAACATAACAAATGAAATTAAGCCGGCAAATTTTTGGAGGCACTTAAAGTCAAACTTTGGATTCTGTATATGATCATATCCCACCAATATGCCCAAACTAACAAACTGATCTCGATGGCTCAAAAATATGAGGAAAATAGAAACCCATGTCCACATGAGATCAAGATCGCGTTACTCTATATAACATTACTTTTGCAATTACCAATAATAAAAACTTAAAAGTTCATATTTACAGAAGGGGACAAGAAGGTAAAATACTTTAAGCTGGATGTTGTTGCTAAAGTTTTGTTGTTTGAAGTTTCCATCAAATTTTGTATTCTGAAATTTAACTTTTCATTCCGATAATCCTGCCTTCATGACGATCATTATCAAATATTATAAAGAAATTGACATTATTAGATACTACCAACTAATTTTAAAGTCTTTAAAGCCTTGCAGGAAAAATGAAGCGGTGATTGCATGTGATTGCTGTGAAAAGTGAACTGGCTATTGGCATTTCGCTAATGGGATATTTCTGTTCTACATTCAAACTTCTCCACTATTTATGCCAAAATTATAGGTCAGTAACTAATAACAAAACATAATCGAAATATGGATGACACCATCAGAATCACAGGTCGTCACTCAGCTCAGCATTTCATTATACTCGGAAAAAAAGTGCACAGCTAAGCAATAACTCAATCATAAAAATCCATTTCAATATTCTTTTTAACCCTATTACGCATTGCACAGCTCACCAAATTATTGTTTATTTTGTCGTTTTAATTTTTCCTCGCTTTACATTCACTCCAAGAAGTGTTCTTTCTTTTCTTTCTTGTTATTTTGCATACGAGCATATATTATAAGCACCTCTGCGAAAACAGATACCAGTACAAAAATATTTATGTCAACACGTTTGGCTACTGCTGGCCATCGCCTATAAATATACAACTGATGAACGATTGAATTTGGTGTTTATTAAACGATTATCGTTATTCCACGCAAGTGCATTGAATATCAGTCGTTCATTCTGCGGAACAGAGTCTGCAGTTTATTGTTAACAAATCTGGTGCAATATTTTCGATTTTTTATTTCTCAAGAAAGTGAGCACTTATGTATCGGTAACTTGTGCAATGGACTTATGATCAAAGTTGCACATTAATGTGGCTTTAGTATTGATTTAAAAGTGATCGTGTTCATTAGCTGATAGCTCATAAGCTCTTCTAATGTCTATTGGGATAAAAGGAACCATCAATGTGAGATGTTTAAATTCAATACATATCACAGTGATAGTGCTTTATATTACAGTAGATTGATTTTTCTTTATAATCAAATAAACTTCAGGATAACACATCATTTTCTTACAAAATTGTGCGGTAAACTATGCTCAGTAGATAGACATTTGCTTTAATATCACTGGGCAAAGTTTATCCCATGATGAAGTCACTCAACTGTTTAAAAATATTTTATAACACTTACCTTGTTCGTTAAACATTCTTTGAAGTCCTTCTTCATCTCGCTCACGGATACCCGATCATGTGGACGTTTTGGGCCAGAAACGGAAGTAACTACAGTTGACAAATCCAAGGTAACAATCTAATATAGATTTAGTAATAAAAAAAATCGAAATCGATTGATATTCGAATTACCTGTGTGAAAATGGGATCCTGTGCTTCATTTGAATAATCACGTAGTTGTCCGGTAAGTTCTAAATATTTTCTGATAATATCTATTTTGCTTTCAGGGCGATCTACAAGTTTCTCATTAGGTTTCTAATCATATTCTTATAAATGCAATCGTTTACTTGTTTGTCGTAAATATGCCAAAGAGTTCATATCAATTGGGAAATAACCAACGGTGGCTCCATATTCCGGACACATATTACTGATCGTAGCACGATCAGCGATACTTAATTCACTCACTCCTGGACCGAAAAATTCAACAAACTTTCCAACAACACCAATTTGACGCAGATTTTTCGTGATGGTCAATACTAAATCCGTCGAAGTGACCAATGGTCCCAGTTTTCCAACCAGTTTATAGCCAATTACTTCAGGCAAAAGCATCGAAATAGCTTGTCCCAACATCACGGCTTCAGCTTCAATGCCTCCAACGCCCCAACCTAAGACTCCCAAACCATTGATCATAGTCGTGTGTGAATCAGTACCAACAACACTATCAGGATATAAAATTTTGCTGCCATCACTATCATCCGTCTCAAAAACAACTCTTGCCAAATATTCCAAGTTTACTTGATGAACAATGCCAGAACCAGGCGGTACAATAAGCATGTTATCAAAAGCTTTAGCTCCCCACTGGAATATAAAATATATCCTTTTCTTCGTATTTCTAGCCAAATACAAGTGTTACCTTCAAAAATGTAAATCGTTCCTTATTCCGTTCAAATTCTAAATTTTGATTTTTTGCTAGTGCGTCTGGTCTGTGGAAATCAGTATTTCTTAAATTTTGATTCTATTAGATTATCGACTTTAGGTGCATGCATTAATAATTCATATTTGTGTATACGCTAATTGTACACAACCGTAATAGCTAGTTACTTACGTTCCAGCAAAATCAACTTGAATGGAATGATCAATGACTAGATCAGCTGGACAGATTGGATTGATTTTTTTTGGATCGCCACCGAGTCCCTTGACAGCATCACGCATTGCAGCAAAATCAACAACAGCTGGTACACCAGTGAAGTCCTGACGAATGATAAGTGAACTTAATATGGTTCACGTTGAAAACAGATTATAATTATCACCTGTAATATAACGCGTGCTGGTTTGAATGCAACTTCAACTTCGTCACCGGTTGTTGACTTTGTCGGACTCCATCCAAGAATATTTTTCACATCCTTTTCTAGTATTTGGAAATTATCGCAATTACGAATTGCTGATTCTAATAGTACTCGAATGCTGAATGGAAGTTGTGCTATTTGGAAAAAGTCAACAAAGTATTGGTGAGTTGTTTTTGATTTTTATTACATATTAAACAAAAAAGGAAGGCAGACATGACCCACATGTTTATGTATGAATTTTGCGTAGGATTGAATTGTTACAAAATTTATCTTCTTCACATTCACCTCAATGAATAGAAAAATGTTTTTGCGCAATTCCATTTACAGCCCGTGAAGCTACCCGTATTGTATTTTAAGACTTCGCTAACTAAACATGTCCAGCCAAACTCTGTCCAAATTTCGATGTCAACAGAAAGTTCATTAGGGTTATAGTCAAAGAAATTCACAACTTACAACTTTTCCAAGTAGTTAATTTTATAATGGACTAGTCCAAGCGATAGGTAGAGATTTTTTGGTCGAAAACTATGAATGAAAACTATCAAAAAACTCAATAAGGCACCAGGACTTGCAATGAGTCTACCTTTCATCGACGATGGCCGCTGGTACCGGAAGTATTCAGAGAATACTGAGTTCATTATTGTCAACAGATGTGGAAAGCGTGAACACGAAATCCATCGGAAAGTCCACTGAGATGGATTTTCGTTTCTATCTTGTGATATTTCAATTAATATATTAATGGCTATTAACACCGTTCGACGTTATTGTTTCAACTCCATTTAGCAGCGTATAGTAAACTATACGCAAACTTGACTTACCACAGACAGAGCATGATTTTAGAAGCTAAATATATTCGGTGTGGCTGTCGACTTGGGAACATCACCGACGGTGTGCGCTTAAATTGTGAATCGACCTCACAAAACAATTCACAAATCCGTTTTGCTATTCGTGTCTGTCTAAACCTATCAGTTTCACAGGCAATGGAATACCCTTGCTTCTGAATAATTCACAAAACCTTGAACTATTTTTAAGAGGCTTGCTGGGTCTTTCTTAATGACTCCCAATTCGAGTTCCATTTCCCATGAGCGTGAATTAGGGATACCTCCAAACCGCATCGTTACAATCTCTGGAAATAGTTCATATGTGATTTGATTCAAACTTAATAAGGCGGATTATTATGGGACCAACCAAACATTGCATAATAAAACAGAATATTTCCCATTTTTTCGAAAATTTATGCACATTTTGCAAAGTCTAAAAATTCAATAGAAGACGCGTAATTGCGACACAATCTTCATCGAATCTTCTCATTTCCGCTTCTTCCACTGCATTTCATCGCTTAAAATGAACAATGGTGGTTTTCCTTTCAAGGATGGATCCATTACAATGACCAATCGCTACGCAGTATGATTGGGACCAAATTTACGATAACTGGCATAAACATAAGCTTCATGCTCGGATTTTATCAGACTACTGAGTTGTATCACATGAGGCTTGATTTTATGTCCTTAATCTGTTTGCTTCGTTGTTGTTTATCCGAAACAATTCATTATACAACTTGGGCCTTAAGACGGGTTAGAGCCGCCTTATTTCAAGGGCAAAGTTAGTCGAGAAGGTGATTTGGTCATGCCAACCCTAGATAATTTTCCTGAAGGAACCACTATCGCAGCTAGATGAGTTGATACTCCGCAATTATTAACAAACTCAAATATCAGTGCGAGTGGGAGAAACACGTCATCTATTGCACAAATGTTGGATACTCAAACGACTACACTACCTGGTGTCCTTTCTGTTTGCGCTATAACAACGAAACGAAAGAATTTTTTTTGAACTTCATCCATTCTTCAAATCTTGCTCCTTTGCTTGAGTGAAAATAAAAAGCGAATTTTATAAGAACACGTAGTTAGAAAAAGGGCATTTATGTACAAAGAAACACTACAGTCTTGTGGGGCGGCAAGACTAGATTACCATGATTTGCTGAAAGAGAATGAAACGGTCGATGCTGATCGCGTCTGCAACTTGTTGGATACAGAAATACCAAATTATATGAAACAGAATAATGAATACAATAATTCAAGGTTAAAGATCGTACCTACTGGATTTTATTGTCTCTGTTTGTTGCATAATTTTATCTTTATGGGTGCCACATTACACATGTTCAGTAGATCTGAATACGCTAGTGACAACTTTTAGGTGCACACAAGAATTTTTCTTGCAATTGAACGTCAGTTAAAATTTTACTAAGCACCGAAATGCAATTTCTAAAGAGAGCTTCATGTTTTGTGGATTAAAATACGCCAACTTCGGGCACTCTTCATTGGGTTAAATCTATTTTCTTTTAGCTGCAATTTTCTGATTACACTTCCACGTCCGCCAGCCGCAACAGTTGCAGTCCACACATTAAAGATCAACGAACCATATCAATATTGATTCAAAGTTTACTGATCAACCGGTTCTCATGGTAATTGGCGGTTTCGACTTCAATGCCGCCAAACATAACATGCCGGCGAAAACAACGTTCGCTCATAGCCAAAGAAAGTACTACACCGAGGCTACACGTTTCCAGTAGAAAATCTGGAAAGTGATAAGTGCGAATAGAGAAATCCCCGACACTCTTAACGAGACTCAATTGGCGTTGCATAATATTCTGAAATTAGTCTACGGAGGCTAAAAAGAGAATAATTTCAACGACAAACACCAAAGCGGCCAGTTTCTATGCATAGGGAAAAGCACGATGTCATGCTTTTTATACGGCAGACCGCAAGGTCAAGTCAAATGAATAAAAAACGTTTGTTGGGAACTGAGTTCAGGCATATGATTAAGTAATGTGGTCCCATCGATAGTGGAGTAAAATGTGCAACACATACATATGCTTCGACGGAGAGAACACACAAGTTCCCACTGTGCAGTTCTATTCGGACGTATTTAAAAATGTGTTTTGTAATCCACGCATTTGACAAGAGCCGACTGACACACATCCTTCAACGATGTAATTTCACTAATAATTGTTTTACCGTATTTCTTGTCCAATGATTCCATGTCATAATAGCTGTACCGGCTGCCTGCATGTTGGAAGTCCTTCTTGTATTTGGCAAACGGATTTTGACCTGAAACACAATCAACACAAAACAAAGTGTTAAATGCATTGTTTTCACAACAGTTTAATTTTAGAATAATAATAGGAGTGGGCAGGTATCTTTTTCACTTACTTGACATGATAAGCGGGTTATCTTCTTTGCCTAGGTTGTAAATATGCTACAAAATGATTGCGAGCGACTACACTGTTGGCATGTAGTAAAGATCACCTCCAATATTTTTTATACTTCTTGCAGCTTTCAGGGTGTTAAATGTTGGCAAAGACAAAGCGTATGGGCAAGTTGAGAAAAAACTATTCACTTTTTACGTCTAGCACACACCTTAAGAGCCACTCGAAGTAACAAATACGAGAAATGTCCAACTCACGTACGCACCAGCCAAAAGTGATTGAGCAAATCAAGCGAACACTTCCAGTTGCATTCCAATAAGAATGAGACAGCTGTTGTAAAAGGTCTCATCTTAGCCAGCCAGAGGGTGACGTGTAAGTTTGATTTAAATATTTCTCATTCAAAATAGACCGCCAACGAGCATACGTTAAATGGAATTCCTTTTCAAATACAATCCGCTTGAGTGAACATCAAATTGTTAATCACTGGTTAAAATTCAATATTGAGGACCGTGGTTAATAAAATCAATATTAGATAGGTGTAAGAAAGCTTCTTGAAAAAGCACAAATGTTCTTATAAATTTAGAAAATAAACAGATTTTAGTTTTCACGAGACTGCAAGATCCTTTACGGAAAGTTCAAACTACAAAGGAACAAACCATGATCTGTTTGCTATATAAGAAATTTATTGTGCTTTTCGTTTTTGAATGTGTGTTATCATAACAGTCCATGTAAATGTTTTAAAGGTAACGATAAATTGGTATTTAGTTGGTAGATGGTAACTATGAAAAATAAGTTCAGAAGCTTAAAAAAATGGGCATAATAATGAAATTTCATACTTTTTACCAATCCAATGCATCAAAACTTTTCGTTACATTTGAACCGTTATCTGGAATTGAAAAACAGTTGTTCATACACCAGTAGCACACTGATTATCTCAATGGGTAAGCAAAATCTGACCAGGTCCCATATTGTTTTAACTAACCAAAGAAAAATGTGAACTTAAAGCTTCTCCTAGGACTCTTAGTCAACAGTCGTAGAAACATTATAGAATTATAGCATGACATTCAATACAAACTTAAAGATCCAACTCCAAACAAAATTGCACACGTAACAACTTTCACCCTGAAACCAAGACGCAAAATCGGCTAAGTCCTGGCACCGAAAGTTGCAACATTCAACTTACAAAGCTTGTCACATTCAACAGTTTCCACTGAGCTCGTTCCAGATATCCTTGCGAAATTAAGTTAACACTTTATGAATGGTCCAATGAATCTTATTTTAAGGCAAGCATTTGACCACTTTTCTAATAGTAAATAATCAAAGTGAATACTTCTTTTTAGTAATACTGACGAGGATATTTTATTTGTATAATGTCATATGTTTTATGGATCGCCTTGGAATGCGCGATGAGTTGCTCATGAGATTATTAGGAGAATCATTCAAATTGTGATATACCAATTTGTAAGTATGGAACTGTAGCATTATAATATTGGGCTGCACGGCCTTGATGGAGTTAGCGAAAATTTCTTTGCGTAGGAACTTCCTTGTGAGCAAACAAAATCTACATCAATGTTCTAGAAACTAGACTCACGTCATCTGAAATGCGGAGTTTCGTGACATCAACTTAAATGTTGTTCAGTTCCACCATAATAATTCTCCATGTCATAAATCAGGGTAAACATAATAACTCGCACATTTGAAAGAGTTGATCAAACCGAGCCGAAATTGGTATTTTTGGTATCAACCACATTCGGATCGTGTGTTACTTCCCCTAATAAAAAGATGGTCTTTTAAGGAATGTACGGATGTAAGGAATGTATGTATGATGGTCTACCTTCATCTACCAGTTGAGCTCTGAAACTCGTTGCTCTGTCTTTCGGTCTGCAGGGCTGCTCTAGTCGAGACTCTGCGCCTCGGCTGGCAGGATTTCAATATCTAACATACTCGCAATCCGGCAGGCCACTTCGCCGCTGATCGTGCTGCCAGCAATTACTCCATTCGTATGCAGGGGGCATCAACCTTTTTTGTTCAACTTCGGTATTAGCTGGCGCGCGTATATAGTAGTGCCTATAACAGGACGAAATCACAGTTCTGACAATGAGAACCTCTGCCTCTAGCTGAGTTTATTATAAGAGTGCTACAAAACATACTCAGGACGCGTTCATAATGGGCTTTGAAATTTAATACAACATTATATGCCATCACAAGAACTCATTAATAATTTATTCTCGCAGTTTGAATTTACTAGAGATATAAACTGATCTAAAATTAGTTAAATGATCATTCATTTATTGGATAGAACGTGCAAAAAGGAAAAATTCAGTATGAGACTATTAATAGTGAATAAATAAGTGAACCATTTTTTCTTTCCATCCCACCTTTTTGAAGATTAACATGCCTAAACGCATAGGAAAGTGGTTGATTTTTGCTTTGGTACACTTTATTATACCACATTAAACTTTGTTATACAGTGAGAAAACAACTTTCATTTTTAGAAATTCATCTTCAAGATTCATCACTTAAATAATAATTTTTAAAGAAATGTTTTCAAGCCTTTCTGGTTAGGATAACTCAAAAATTTCAAAGAATGCTTACCTCGAAAAGACTCATTTTCCTGGCCATTAATCGCGTTTCAATTTCAAAAACTCCCGCGAAAACGAGCAGGATGAGAAAACAAATCGCAGTTTTCAATTCAGTGATTGCAGAAAAAGAAAGAAAGACTGTGATCTTGGAAGTTTAAAATAAAGAATATATTAGCCTTTGGCCCTTATCATATCAAATAGGGATATATGTATATATGAGATTTTATTCAAGGTCTTTTCGACCGAAAAGCTCCTACTTTAGGCAAGCAATATTGGCATTATGAAATTTATTATCGATTTATTGAATTTTTGGATTCAATTCATGTATTTTGTGGAGTTAAAATTACGAAACGCAGAGTTCGGCTTCATCTTTATTCATGCCAATTTTTTCTATCCCAGAATGCCGACAGAATTTTCCACTTTATTTAGTTTATTGTAAAAATAAGAACTCGAGCCAGTCACCTGTCCAAAGTCTACATAATTCTTCGAATCAATATTTTCGTTATAGAAATATACTGAACAAAAAAATCAAAGTTAATCTATACGCGACACATACGCTTCTATGAAATGTTCATCTTACCTACTATTGTAATATCAGTCTATTTGGCTTGAAAGTTCAATATGAAGTACGAAAAGTAAACATTCATCATATTCGCCACCTACCCAGGACTAAAGTTCCAACAATAAAATTTGTTACAAAACAAATATGTCTTCCTTCATCTACTTTTAACTCACACCCATTCCATCGCAGTTATGTCCATTGTCATGGTAATGTGATATGGGGCGTGATTGATCGTTCAATTATTGGCTTATGCGCAGCATCAGGACCAAGTAATGCTCCGCCCTATTCATTATACAAAAAGGATATTGGTGCGATGCGTGTAATTCATCATTTCAGTATCACGTATAATATCGAAGGAGTTGGATTAGTTTGTATGACGCTCCAGGACGAGTGCTTTGTTTAATGTATTTTTGAGAAAACGAACTAACTCTTATCAGCTTTAGTGGTTAAAGTGGAAAGTGCTAGTCGGCGATTTAAGAAAATTGATTTTTCATTAAACGATTAAAATCATATGGTCAATGCTCTTGCTGTAAAGTTCAAAGGATTTTGCGAATGCATAACGGTTCGGCTTGCATGAACGAATTAAAAACTTACACTGGCTTATTAATTGTGCAAAGACCTGTAAGATTTCTTGTTCAATGATTTTAGTGAAGGATTAAACTAAAAATGTGAAGTGATGATTGTTATTGCATTTGTCGTAGTGAATCTTCAAAGCAATCTTTTTCAAAAAGGATAATGGTAGTTACATCTGTAGTTTTGAAACATCGTATAATAATATTGAAGAATACATTTCAAACAATTTGAGGATTTATAATCAAAAACTTGGATATGGTGCTCTCATTTCTAAAAATCATTATTATATTCTGAGATGAACTAATTAATAGTGCTCAGTTTAAGTGCACAATTGAAATACTTTCCAGAAATTATGTTTTACGAAGGATATTATCCTTAAAATTTATGTGACGCATGTAGAAGTCATATGCAGCTGGAACTAATTTTATTTGAAAAAATCTGTCAAAGGACATTTTAGAATTTGCTTGATTCTACCATACTCACTTCAGCTGTTCTTATATTTTTAAGCCATAATTAATTGTAATTTAGTAATTGTTATCTGGAGAACTAGTATGTTCTGAAGAATATCGTTTGTCCAAAAACGTTTCCCAGTATGTTTCCGAAGATTGATAATTAAGATTATTGTCATGGTTTTTTCTAGAGAAACCTATTGAGTTGATAACAAGAGACTTTTTCATATCTTTCATCTGACGAACTTATAATTTACTATGACATTCATAGTAACTGGAAGTAATCGACAACTTCAACATATTTTACATTTCTATTTGCTCTTGCGATGAAGCCCATTCCGACATTTTCAGCCATGAACTTCCATATTTAGGGCTCTTTCTAAGCACAATTGAAGAATCCTAGCGTCTTCACGTCACCACCAAAGATTCTAAGTAACGTAGAACACTAGATTTGCCAAAGAAGTCACATATAACATTTGGGACAAGTCAAATAAATCACAAGGTTTCAATAATTGATAAATTACCTAATAAACACAAAAAATATAAATAAACACAAAGTATCAACTTATTGCTGATAATTTGTATTTTGTAATCATGTCGAACAGGACTCTATTTTCTCTCTCTATTCCCTATAAAACAAGCTCGGGCACTTATCATGAGTACTCATCCGAATTAATCGAGATAGCTCCTTTTTTGAGTTGACAGTAAAAAGGTTTATATCGCCATGGTATACTGCGAAGATCGTATGCATAATTACATTCTATGACTACTAAAAGTCCGTTCGGGGAATTCGTTTAAATTGTCAACAACAACCGTCTGAATGTATTCCCATAATTCGTGCCAATATGCAAGTTATCCCAAATGAAGTCTCCTTAAATTTGAAAAATTTGATAAATACCCTCAACACTTTGAATAAAAGCCAAATTCTACGCCAATTTTCCAGATGCATTGGTATTTATAAACAAAGCTTGTGGGAGCTAGGTGATAAAGATCAAGGTTCGGAAGGACCTTCTCCTAAAATTTATATCCAAATACAATCTCCAACATACAGTGGCTCACAGCTTATTTCAACTAACACATTTTCAAGTTTTTGAGAGGCTATAACTTTTAAACAAAAACACATATAAACAAAAGTTAAACGTTGATTAGTAGATCTATATTTTAAGTAGAAAAAAAGAACATAATTTATTTTCATACATAATTTTTTAACAACTTGCATGCAAAAACCTCAAAATTAAAACCTTTATTTTCTACATGGAATGTTCTCATCTCTTTCTTTGGTATGCCCCTCCGGACTGTTAGTGCTTTTTAGTGGTCACAACCGAGATATAGGCAGGGGCGCTGGAATGAAACAAAAAACCTGTGTCAGGCTGTAAAGAGATTGATAAAGGTATGGAGTTTTTTCCATCAGAAACGCTAGACGAATTCATTTTCATCAACAACAAAATTCGACGTACACAATATATGAAAGTTTAGACAAATGTTTGGTGCGCGTAGAAGTCCCCGAGTCTACCTAAGAAAAAAAACCTCAAAATTGTTACGAAAATAATGTCACAGCTTATTTCAACCGGCTAACAATAAGAATACTTTCTTGTATATTTTCAACATTATATTTAAATTTTAATACTTAGTATGGCCTCCCTTCTTATCATACGCCCTCTTCAGTCTTTTTGGCATCGATTCTACTAGCTTCAGACACGTTTTGGGGGTGATCTTCGTCCATTCCTCTAACAAAGCTTTTTTTTTAAATCAGTTTTGTTGGAAATTTGATGTTTGTGGATGTTTAGCTCCAAATTCAACCACAAATTTTCAATCGCATTAAGATCCGCTGATTAGGCTGGAGGTTGCATTAGATGGGGGAATTTCAAAATGAACCATGTCTGAACAATACCTGACTTGTGTTTGGGGTCGTTATCTTGGTAAAAGTAAAAATCTGACTCTGTGCCAAGCGTTCGGGCATTTTGTAGTAAATTTTCTTTAAATAAATTGAGGTACATTGTTTTGTCCATGTTATCCTCTACGAACACCAAATTACCAACCCCGGCAGCCGACATACAACCCCAAACCATGACGCTTCCACCACCATGTTTCACGGTTGCCTTTAAATTTTTGTTTTCCAACTCTTTATTTGGTTTACGCCAGACATAGGTTTGTCCATCGGAGCCAAAACTATTAAATTTTGACTCATCCGAAAAAAAATCCTTGCCCCAGAGGCTCATATCTTTAGAAAGATGCTGTTTCGCGAAAGCAAAACGACACTGCTGATTTTTTTTGGTAATGAAAGGTTTTTTGCCAGCAACTCGGCCGTTAAAGTCGTGCTTTCGTAAGACTCGGCGAATAGTTTCAGCACTACATGACTTACCCAACTCATGGTTAACCTCGATGGCCAATTTTGGTGCTGATAATTTTGGGTTTTCTTTAATTTTGCGCACGATATAGCGCTCATCAGTTGGGTTGAAAATTTTGTTTGGTGCTTTTCTGCCTTTATCATGTACTCAATTCTCGTGTATGAAACGCGAAATTATGCTCTGCACTGTCCCGTCCCTTAAATTTAGCATTTCTGCTATTTTCCGCCGAGAATTGCCATTTTCAAAATGGTGGAGGACCAATTTACGCTGCTCAATAGTGGTACGTCGTCCCATTATCAAAAAGATTTTTTTTCTTAAAAACGATTGTGAAATTAAACTCAAACCACTTTAACGATAGGAGAAAAAACAACGCAATTTTATTCAATAAGCAATCTCTAATGCTCGATAAACACTGTGGTTGAAATAAGCTGTGAGCAAAATTATTGATGACAAATTCTTTTTCCTTTCCTTACTACAGGAGAACAAATATTTTCCGAATTTGTCTTTAACTCCTTCAATTTATGTTTCTTTGTTTATAGTTCTGCTTTTCAAGTCCCTTGATACCTGCCTTTGTTTACAAGTTAAAGCTTCTCAAAATCTGAAAACAGTGTTGGTTGAAATAAGCTGTGAGCCACTGTATACTACAGCGCCGGTAAAATTATTCTCACATGCATCTGGGCTCAGAAGCCATCTCGTACCTACCTGCGTCGTCTAATTTGTAAGCCTTCTATCTTGCAAAGCTGACTTTATTTTCTACATGGAATGTTCACATCTCTTTCTTTGGTATGCCCCTCCGGACTGTTAGCGCTTTTTAGTGGTCACAACCTAGATATAGGCAGGGGCGTAGAAATAAAACAAAAAGCCTGTGTCAGACTGTTAAGAGATTGATAATGGTATGGAGTTTTTCCATCAGAAACGCTAGACGAATTCATTTTCATCAACACAAAAATTCGACGTACACAATATATGACAGTTTAGACAAATGTTCGGTGCGTGTAGAAGTCCCCGAGTCTACCTAGGGCCACTCAATTGTTCTAACTCTGAGTTGAGAGTGCATGTCAGCTCCTTATGCCTCTTGTTTTGTATATTCTGCGTATATATAAATTAAATCATTGAAAACATTATTCGCAGATTGGGGAGAATCTGTCGGGAGAAAATCGTTTTCAAAAACAATCACTATTCGATAATCGGAATCAAAGAGTGCAGGGTCTAATAAGAGCTGGATCAGGTGATTCAATTACAACTAGAATCGAAATGATCAAAATACAACTAGTACATGTTACAACAGTACAACAAGTTACAACAGTAACATGTGAAATAGACAAAATGCTCTGAAAAGAAAAAGAAACGGCTTGGAATGACATAAATAACTGCAGGGTAAGCCCAATTCTTTAGCTTTATCTTAGTAAAACGCAGACAAGCTGACCCCTACGAAAACTGGAACGTGTAAGAACGTTTGTGGCCATAATAACAGGTGGCAAGCTTTAAATCAATATGCCCAAAGAATCGGAATCTTAACGAGTGAGTCCAGCGAGTTCGTGGCGAGGAAGAAGAAAATACAGAACGATCTCCTCTAGATGGTCCCCGCCTGGCAAACATTTGCCTCAATCGACTGAGGAGTACAAACGAGACAGAGCTAGAACATTTGGCGAACAAAAGTCAAGGGGACCTCTATGATAACTGTATGATGACAGGATGTACCATCTGATAAGAAAAGTACTACAGTGTGTTTTTACCAACTGTGGATCCCAGTAAATAATAATATCTAAACTATGAGCAGGAGACTCTATTCTTGCAGATAGAAAGCAAACGGAGGCGTGTCTTCGAGGGAATTCGAACTAACACACTATTACACGGAGGATCATAACTCTATCTACTGGACAAAACAACAATACTATGGGGATTAACAATACAAACGGATTAACAATACTATGGGGCAATATTACTCAATAATTGAACTGTAACCAAAGGAAAAACGGATCTGAATGTCATTATCAACTGATTTACTGCTAACTCGTTAAGATTAAAGTAAAATTCGTTAAGATTAAAACTAGAAGGGTTATTCCTTTTCAACAAAATATTATTTTATGATCAATAAACTGCCAGAGGAGGAAATTTCTAGGCTTAGGCTGCAAGAAATCTCTCGTTTTGAATTAGTTCTACGTTTTATTTTTATAATTAGCAGTCTATTGTTTCTTTAGGGAATTTTTTTCTCATGCGTCATTTGATCGATGCTGCGCCCATCTGGTCCCTAAAATGCACTGACCATCTCTACGTTCTAGAAAAAATAATATGTTTGCATCTTAGGTGTTTTGAGAGGAATACAGAGAGCCTGATGTACTGGTCTTATCTCGGTATTTCGCATCTTAATTTAACACAAGGACTGTTACTGCCGAACTTTGTGATTTCTCATCTTTTCAAGTCGACTCACTCCAACTGACTGATAATCGGAAGAAATTATTCACCAATCGCGCTATACATCCCGCACGTTGGTTAAGGATCTTTAATTGTCACATATAACATCAAGATTATGGTTAAATACCGTTAAAATACATGTTAAGGTTCGATTTAGTTCAACTGATTAAACAGTTAAACTTCCTGGGGCGAACCCGATCACATGGGACCACAGCTTAGCTACAACCAACGCTAACATTTCGTACAAACTCCATATTTACCGTTATTCAAACAAATGCTCCCATTTTTTCTTAAAGCAAGGATACCCCGCTAGAGGCTTTTACTTAAAAAAAAACATAGAAATATAAATCCACTTGTGTTTTTTCTACCTCTGCCTGAGGAAAGCTGACCGGGAGTGTTATCGCTGTCATTCCATATACTATGGCCAAACTACTGCGTAGTGATGAAACTTCTGGGAATATGACATAGAACAAAATTTTGATACTTCGATGTGATACTAGATTCATTTTTTATTTAATATGAAAATAGATCAATCCTCTCAATATACAATAAACTATCAATGTGTGTGACTCCGTCCTATTCAATGGTCTCCATCCTTGCACGCACTTCTTCAAGTGACTAACTATACCATGCTGGTACTAAACTTTGTTGTAAAATTTAAAGTTAAGCCACAATTAATTGCCTGGCTCTTCGCCTTTAACTCCATTTGTTTTCTAACATTTTTACCAATGTCCTGTAGCTTCATTCACAATTCTCGCACTACACACATTCTATTTTGTAGGTGTTGTAGCTTTGTTTGCCAATTGTGCACATTTATACCTTTACACATTTTCTTCTATTTCATCAGCAGGAGGGTGATGCGTTGGGTGCTCATTAGGTAATTGACCGCAACTTGTAAAGGACACTTCATCTCATAATGTACTTTTCATCAGGTGCAGTCAGTCAATAGACACTAGTCCAAACAAACAATACTACACACAACCACTTACATTTAATTCTAACAATGAATGGCTACTACCCGCCAGCCTACTGACAAATCGAAGACAAAGGACAATATTCTCCTTTCAAGGAATTCTATTCGTAAAAATTGATTTCATCATCGAACAAGTGAAGTTATTTGTGCTGTGTGTGGGTGTTATGAATTTGGTTTGGTTTAGCAAAGTAAATATTTTTCCGTCATCCAAAATGACTTGGAAGCGAGAAATGGTGAAAGTGAAAATTGAAAATCTTATTTCTGTAATCGGGTTAACCGCGTTTCCGTTTTGGGATTGTGTAATTTCCTTTAATTTGCGATGAAAACCGGAGAAGTAATAGAATAGAGGTGTAATTTGTTATGCCGATGATATTTTGGGTGTATTCTATCGGAATTGTTGCAGGATGTTGCAGTGACTTTTTTTAAATGTTGGTGAATAGTTTGGGATTATTTGGGAATATATATTTAAGGAACTATGCGTTTGAGAGAAAACAATGTTCATAATGTTTTTGTGAGATGATAGCTAAGGAAAAATTTAAGCCAAAGAACGTTGATAATTTTAATGCAAAATTCTAGATCCCAATTGAACTTTGGACTGATCGAAATGGTGTTTCCTTAAATGTCAAGTTAATCGATACAAACTCTGACATTGCTCTACCTCATCGAATGGAATAAAAAACAATCGTGAGAAACCCACACACATGCTAGACACAAAAACATGAATAAATACTCAATATTTTAATTTAACTACTTTACTCAGTTATTTTAATTTAGCTTTGTAGTGCAAAATTTAAATAACCATAGAAAATACTTAATTTAATTTAATAAAACAACTATTTAATATACTTCAAATATTTGAAAGAAAGGACACCATTATTTACCAAATGTCGTTGCAACTATCCGAAAACGATCAAAATAATCTAAATAAATTCTCATTACAAAATTTCCAGGACGCTTCCAAACTTAAATCACTATATTTTAAGCAAAGCGTGATTAAAGATAGAACTATATCGTAGCCGAGTACACTGAACTTACAAGCATAAATTTATCTTAAATCCTAAAGCCTGCTCATTACACATCTTCCCTCGTATACCATAACCTACACCCACGTTTTCAATAATAAGACAAATCTTCTCACAGCAGGACCAATCTACAGACCAAAGCTTTCACCAGACTGTCCCAAATGGAAACCACCTGCTGGCCAATGACACATTCGAACCTCTCTCCTTGAATAAGAAAACAGCATCTCCGGCCATTCACGAGCCTACATCACATGCATCGAATCAACCGCCGCCATCGTCTATAGGATCAATAGGTTTGTAGAATGGACTAGTGCATGCTACGAATTTCATACTTATTAATTATCAAAATTCAATTGTATTATATAATTAGGGAATTGAAAGAGAATTTGCGTCAGTCGAACAATTTAGCAGTCCAGTTGAATTCTTTCCTACCTTTCTACCCCGTACTATCCTTATGCATAGTTTCCACAGAATTAATCGTAGAATTTGCTTTGTAGCATTTTAATCATTCCTTAATTTACAGAAGGACATCATCGTGAAACATGGTACCATCAATGCGAGGAACCCAATTTATTTCTCTACAGCTCCCATTCTTCAAAACTATTAGATTCACAAGAAGATTATCCTGGCTCAAAATATCACGGTAAGTTATTGTCATACTGCCTAAATAGCTTAAATTTAATTTTAAACATATCTGACTCAGCTTCCAGTGTTTTGTTTGAATTCAGTAGAAAAATTTCAAGTAAACGTTATCCTTGTACAACGCTTCAAGCTATTGGAAAATTTAATCTGCACTTAATTAAATGATTGGTGTTTGTTGTTTGTTTAGCAACGCTGGGATGAGTTTACACTCAGCGTCTATGTGAGGGAATTTCAAATCATATTTTACGGGAACTTACTCCAAATATTATCTCTTATAGCTTGAGGGGTCAACTGGTATTTAACGAACTGCATTCTCGCCCGTGTTCTTTGGAAAGCAAAAACAAATGTATATTGTTGGTAAACGAGGTTGTTGTTTGTATTACGTTTAATATTTGCCCATTGATTTCTTTTTTTCTTTACTTATTTGAAATTATCTGCAGCCAAAGGCTACTTATTTATATCCTTATTTATATCGCACATAAAGTATTATGTTGAGTTAAAAAAAAACTCATATATAAGCTACACATCGTCAAATATATGTTGACATTTCTAAGATACATGGCAACTGTAATTGACGGAAAATTCAAGTGATTTCATTTGATGTTTATACACAATTTCATAAGGTGCCAACTTATAACTTAGACGCATCGATTGAAACTACCAGCTTTAGCACAATTACAACCTAGCACCACAACATAAGCACGGTCTAACGGAATTCAACCAAAATAAGTAGAATTTCTTTTCGATTAGTAAATTGTCACGAATAATTTCGTTTTTGTTTTTGAGTAAAATATTGAAGTATAAATCTAATGCTTTTGTATACCCTGCTGTCAGAAGTAAGTCGGGATTGCTGTCGGTATTTGTGCTGACGTTCTGCGGGATTTGTTTGAACATTTTATTTTACCTATGGAAAATGAAAAGGCACGGTGAATTAATAAAGGCTAATTTTACGATTTATCAACTTATTTGTACATAAACAATCCGCAATCAATACTACAACAATTTGGAAAACATAGAATTTAATAAAGATAGCCTTAGTTTCTTAACTATGTGATTTAAGCAAATTCTTCAATTTTTTTTTTTTGATTTTTTGGGAGTCCAGATTGTACTTTAGAAGTTCCACTATTGCACACATATCAACATTTGCATACTTAACAAGAAAGCCGGTAGTTGTAACCAAGCTGTGTCCTGAATACAGACTATTACCTGAGTGTGATCTTATATAAATGTTAGATTCTGTCAAAAATTTGCGTTACAGTTTTAAACTTCTTATGCTAATTTCTGTTTTCTGTTTGGCTTATATATATTACCGAAGAGAAATTTGTCTAGGTTTGCTAGATGTGGAATTTAAAATGAACTTGAACATCGGTCCGTTTCTAAGGAATTTAAGGCTCCTCCGTCGTCTTGCTAAAGACAGTCTGCGTATTCTTTTTTTATCTCCGAAATTTTTATCAAATTCTGTCGTTCAACGTATGTTCCCGTTGTATCGTTTATATATGCTTTTCAGTCCTTTGTCCTCAATGTTAGATAAATCGGGTAAATAACTGTAACCAAAAATAAACGCACTTCTCCATTTTTAGAGGCTTATTTATTTCTCGGTACTATTTTCAACACAAACGTTTCGTAAAAACAGCGAAAAATTTTGAAGCTGGTCGGCAAGGTGGTGAACCTGAACTAAATAGCATGACAAAGATAAGCTTTTCTTAGAAAAAGGAAAGTAAAAGGAAAAGAAAGAAAAAATTACATAAATAAATAGTTTATGTTAAGAGCTTATAGTCTCAATTAAAACTGTTATAAATTATTATAATCCAGTATAGTTGGCATAGCATGCCACGGGCCTTCTAAACATCGTTCGTGCTCCACAATCGGAGCAAAAGCCTTCGCTCCTTTGAGTAACTCATTCAGTACCAAGCAACTAAAGAAGTGTCTAACTACGATCCTTCTAGAATTTTTCATTGTTCGCTTCACTGAAAACCGCGAAGCTGTTGAAAAAGAGTCATGCATTTCTACGGTAGAAGCTGACTTGAAAAATTAGGCCCAACTGGCCAAGGATAACGTTGAAGAAGAATATCAAAAAGATTCCTGTTTTTAGAATCTTTGAGAGTGTGTTAGAAATGATATAACATAATTTGAAAAGCAGAATGTCAGTTCGAATTTTAAGTTAAATGAATGTTTCTTTGGAAAATCTAAACGAAAAAATTGGCTAAGAATTGTATTTTTTCAAGGGATTTGTTGCACGATCTGTTGTTCTATGACACAATATACAGAGAAAAGGCACACACGCATCGTGTAAGCAATTAGATGGAAAATGTGTCGTTTTAGCTCATTTTGGTTGATAAACAGAATTTTTTTCCACAACGATGAATTCATGTATTTATCGACTGTACATTAGCTATTATGTTATTGGTTAACCATCCAAATTTACGTTGTGACATTTTGAAGATTGTTTGGAATTTTGCATGAAAATTTTAGTATCAAAATATCATAAAATTAAAAAAAGTGCCTTAAAAATTCTTTCAAATATTTCATTTATAATTCCCATTAAAAATTTGATTTGCTTCCCAGAGGCAAAAAACAAGCATACATGAAACATGTCATGCATCACCGGAGATACTGGCGACATGATAAATCTTTGACTATTTGTTTTGCCTTACTTGTGCTGGAATGCAGGATGAACTTCCATTTGCATTTCCCTTGCTCCTAATTTAGATGTATTTTTTTTAAATGTAATTTAAATGCATTCTTGTGAATACAGTTTGAGCTTTAATAGCAATTAAATACTTATTTATAATTTTCATACAAGTGAATTCCAATACAAATGAGATGATAGAAAATTTGTTTCGCTTTACTATATTATAACACATAACATGTTATTAAAATAATCATTCCGTTACTCACTTCCAAGTGAAAATGTTAAACTCACAAACAGGACCTTCAAACAAATGCTCTTTAAAATAAAATCAATTATTCCAAACTACAAATATTATATTACATCGACCACATCACATATGCAACAATTCATATTCCTTCCTATCAATAGCACTGGTACTCTTTACAGGATGACATTTAACATATTGACTTGTAATTTTTCCTTTTTTATCTTTTGAACAAGTTATACCCCCAACCGACAACCACTTTTATCAAGTACTTTCTCAAAATTTTCCAGTCAAAGGAATTCGTAATGACAGAACATCTTTTTTCGACATACCTGCTGCGACGCACCCTTATTGCTATCGGTAAGAAGAAAACCACATTATATTGTCGTAATAGTAAGTTTTGAGGGATGATGGTAGATTTGTCCCTTCTTCTATAAAACGAAATGAAGAAGAAATCTATTAACGTGTCCTTGCATTGATTGTCAAGGAAAGAAAGATGTAGTGTATAAACTTTGTGAATCTTTATTTTATAGAATATCATCCTCACCGCATGGACTATTGAAAAAGGAACCTGCTGAAGGTGAGTGACAATATTCTTTTATCGGTTTCTATCTCATAATAAACATAGAATTTAAGTAAAATTCTACTATGAAATCTCTTTAAGGAGATATTTAAGGATTTTTAATTTGCTTAAAACTTGCGCAGGAATATGGACAATATAACTTCTGAACATGTTCACTTTATTTTCATCGGGAAATTGTTTGTTGCTAATTGGTTAAATGTTAGCTCTATTTTAGTATTTTATCAGTATATTAGTACAATAATAGAATATTAGATCACATGAAATTTATTCGCGGTTCTCCGGTACATTCAAAGAACAAAGTTGTATCTTTTTTTTAAAAAAAGATCGTAATGTTTCTAATAAACTTTTTCCTACAATATAACACACTCGAACCCAGTCCCATAGAACTGTAAATGAAACTACTATACGAGCAAAACAATAGAATACATTAGAAAAACTAAAAAACACACAAAAACACATAGAACCTAATCAACGAACAACAAGTCATCAACTTCGTCCTAATATTTTCGAAGCTCCATCCAATCCTTATCAGAAAGAGAAAGCATGCCGAACTCAACAATGACAATCCCTCGAACCCGTGAAGACACAAAACACAACAACGACTTTAACGGGAAAATTGGACTTAGAAAAGGATCGGAATTACCACAAGGACCTCAGGACGGGCTGAAGATTGCTGTGCCGAAAGTCGAAAGACGTGAACGAAAAGAAAAACCATGATCCGGCAGATAAATTTTGGTCTGCGAAAACAACAAAAAGAATTTCGAAGTAAAAAGGTATTCGCGGTGATCTATCACAGGATGCTTTTATTAACGTAAATTTCGCAATACTAGCCCGACCATGTCAAATGAGCCCATGTTTGAAATCAATCAAATTTACAGTGTGTATAGAATTGAACGAACTTTCAAAAAGGAATGAGAAGTATGTCTTGTGTTGAATTTGAGAAAATTTTCACTGACGCTTACATACTTTGAATCAATAAATCAAGTAAATGGAGAAAGTTTTCTATCTGGTGCCAGGGCCAATAAGTGCCTTGAAAGATTCACAGAATGATGTAATGAGATTCAAAGTTTAAGGTCAACGAACATCCAAGAAAATGTTATGATTACGCCCAGTAACTTTGGAATTGTTAATGAATTCATTTCAAAAAGATCCAAAATACCCATCGCGACATAGTGCAAAGGGATTTTATACATGTTTAATTTATTAAATTTACCGAATCTTAACAAAAAAAATAGCAACTCTTGAAGAAAGATGTTTTCGGCGTTTTTTCAACGAACTGAAGCGATCTTGTGGGTTATTCCCTCGTATCTTGAAGTCAAATTAATAACTGGCCCCACTATCTTTGTGAAATAGTGTCATTTGAATTTGTGTTTCTGGTGTCGGTGACAGCCCTCCTAGTAGTGCAGGATGATAATTACCAACGTTGAATGTGACCAAATCACCTGCTCTTGTAACTTTGAACTTTTAATGTGCTGGCTCTTAGGCTGCTGAAGATTCAAACTAAATAATCAGGCGGCAGGCACTGTAACAGACTATAGCTCTAAAAATTTTCAAAAACAATGTAATCCGATATAATTTTCTGGAAGAGCGCTATAATCAGTACAGCGCTTTCCCAGCACTACAATACCTTTCCCGTAGCATGGTTTGTCTTTGTACTCCAAAACGTCCCCTTCTATAGAAAGGGAATCTCTTGTTTTGAAGTACCTTTTTGATATCAGTAAACAGCCGGTAGTGACTGGTGCAAGATCAGAAGAATTGCTTGCAACAGAATGTAGAATTTCAATCGCCATCATCGGATTCAATCATCACAGCAGGATTATTTCCTCGCCATAAACGGTTTTTTTTTTGGTAATTTATGCCTTAAAACGCTTTGCTGTTTGAAGTCCGGGGTTGGTGATCCGTTTTACCACACAATACAGGCGATTGGAGCTCCGTCTTAATTTCATTACAGTACAGGATCATGAACTTATGACAATGGCTTTGAAACGAAGATCCTACCAACTGAATGGCTGCGTGTCAATTACCTTTTTTTGCACGAGGAAGCAGTTTTTCAGAAATTCGGAAGCGATTGGACTTAGTCGTGGATCAACGATCAACAGGCGTGACCAAGCCAGAACCACCCAGCCAGATCTAACTGCATCAAACTCGCTGGTTATACCTCATGTTGCCCACACATGGCGGTTTATATTTTTGGCATATGGGTCGGCAACTGACGTGGAAGGACACTCAGCACAACCATCCACTTAATGCCACATGTAATATGGCTTTAAGCCATATGAACAAAAAAAAGTGAGGGTTCAATATATTTGGATATCATAAAAATTTGTTTTTTTATACATAAATTTATTAACACCCTCTTTATAAAGTTGACGAAAGCACAAATTTCTCACTTTCATGTGTGATGAAAGGTTTTATGGTGTATTTGCTGACACTTGTGCTTTTAACTGATTCTAATAAGGACATTATGTGGCCAGTGGTTATGATGATTGAAGCTCATCTTACTTTTTACTTTGGAACACTGATTATGGTCCTGCTAAAAAACAAGTTAGTGAAAGTCCTCTAGTTAAATGAAAGAAGTTGAGCCAAGACTTCATGTCCCGGAAAAAGCGTCGAAACTCGATGTGGATTATTGTGTGAAAAAATTAGGCAAGTTTTAGGTTTACCTGTGGCTGTTCAAGTTTAAGATGTGTTTGAAAAAGATCACATCGTTTGCAAAGGATTAATACAAAATTTTATTGCAAATTGTTGCTCCTGCGACGAATGATTCTGGAATCCCAAACCCGCAAAAATCGCGTAGATTATCATAAGGTTGAGGTATCTCATCGGATGATGGCTTCATTGTTGGTTGATCTTCATAAATCGAATAAAGTCCTGGCACCAACTGGAGCTTTGCGATGCGATGATTTTGGAGCAAGTTCGGTACTTATCTGTTAATCAGCAAGTCGTTAATGCACTTATATGTAAATTCACAAAACAGAAAAGTACTCCTTTTAAAAGCAGGAGAAAAACTTCTCCCTCAACGCTGTTTTTAATTGTACTACTAATAAAAGACTTCTTGAACTAAAGACACTCTTAGTTTTTTGCTAAATTTCCTATATGAAATCAGAAGATTTATTTCCACTAATCCCCATTCAATTCAATTTTGTTGGACACATTATGCATTGTCCTTTCATTGATTAAAAACACCTCGTTTGATTTTTATAATTATCACCGCATTTCTCCTTTGCCATTAATAGCGCAAATGCAAGTGCTACATAGCAATATTCAAATATGATTTTTAACATTCAAAATAGCTTCTAAACACTTTAATACCCGTTCAACCCCTTCAACATAAACCCTCCAACGAATAGCCTATTGTGTAATCCACCCTTGCTCCCAATGTTTACATGCGTACATTCCATTATTTTCTTTTGAAAATTTAATTTTATTAACTTCTCGGTTGAGGGGGGATATCGTATGAAAGCAAAACGAAATGTAAATCCGTTGAGCTTTAGACGGACAAACAGACAATCGAGTAAGGTCGTACTTGTATTGCAAACATCCCCCCAAAAAACAGCAAGTGGGAAAAATTTTCTTGACCTGGGAAAAAATATTTTGCCAAGTGAGGGTGAAATGAGAATGTATTTCGAAATACACGGCGTGTTCGAGTCAGTTAGTCAGAGATTTTTGATATGGCACGGG
The DNA here is from genome assembly GCA_954870665.1 of Stratiomys singularior. Taxonomy (NCBI): domain Eukaryota; kingdom Metazoa; phylum Arthropoda; class Insecta; order Diptera; family Stratiomyidae; genus Stratiomys; species Stratiomys singularior. Next base: position 10,209,923 of record OX940877.1, read on the forward strand.
ATATTAGCAAGAAGGATGCTCATTTCTACCTCACCAACAACAACAGGCATTCTCCCCAACATCTGGATTATGCATGAAATCATTAATAATTCGTTGTTGTAATGATGGATTGTGCAACATAGATTTCAGGCTCAATGAATGAGCACGGCAAGTGTAATAAATTATGCATTTGGTAAAATGCCTAAGTGAAAATGTTAAACAGAAATTGATAGCATTTTAATTTGATATTATTGAATAAGTAATAAGAATTGTTTATAGGTGAAAATTTTGTTCAAGATGCATGATCTGTTGCAAGTTTCAAAAAAGCGGTAAAGGAATCTCGTTTTTTCTCGACTTAAAGGTTAAAAATATTAGGAATTTTGTTAATTAGACGCCTAGAATGTAAAGATGCCCTTTTATGAAACGGAAGATGTCCTTAAAAATAGTAAGTGCATCTTATCTTTTCTCATCCACATTTATGAATCAATCTTTATGGATTTTTAAATAGAACTACCCAATAGTTTCTCAATATTCAGACTGATCAATTAAACTCAAATATTCTTTCAGAAAGTGTACAAGAGTTCAGGCTTCTGCTAAAATAATAATCTGTTGGTACTCTGATCATAATAAAATCAACATCAACCCAAATTAATCAAACGAAAGATAACTAAACAAAGGAAAGATAACTATCTGTACAATAGAGCACCATAAAAGTATCATTAAATACCTAAGTAATACAAAGTATCATCAAACCTACTTAAATAAAATAAAATAAAATTGCTGGCTCCTAAGCAGGACTATTCGGGTTTCCTAGTTGTTCTCAAATCGATGAAAGATCTCGGAGAGTACACTAGGCTATAGACGAAACTTAGAGGGCAGTACGATACCTTCCATTCTCCCTGTAGAGAAAAATCTGGACGAAGTCGTTCGTAGCTGGCACGGCATTTCCTCCAAGAAAATCGTCCAATTGATGTCATATACCATAAATTATAATTGAACTTTTTTCAAGAAACGAAATCATAATTTTCAGCATGAGCGCAGTTTGCGTCTTGTCTGCTCGTTCTGAAAATAAACAGGACCATATACCCATACAACGATTAATTTGACCTCTTATGGCGGGATCACCGACCTCGGTTTTGGTGTTTAAAATATAATGGTTTAAATTATTTCATACTATCTAAAAAAACGAATCAACAATCGGGGCATACATTCATTGGGTATTGAAGATTGCCTTCGAATTTGCCTTCAAAATGCCTTTTTCGTTGTTTAGAAAAAAAGCAGAGTAGCGTCTCTTCGGAAGCTAGAACTTCAAAATTAGTAAAGCAGTTATCATCAAATTTTGACAGGATGTAAGTTAAGATTGGTACTATACAAACAGGACATGTATTTTGAATTTGTGATGCCATCTCTATGTCAGGGAAAATACCTTCTAGCCCTTGCAAAGAAGTTCCTTAGTAGGATAAGGTTGTAAAAATAGAGAAGGAAACATATTATAAAGTAAACCCGATCAGGCAGGACTATTCCGATAGTTGGAGCCCCAGTAGCCCGTCATAGGAAACGTTCCACTGGTGCCGACCGATTGTAGTGTCCTAGTGAGACTAGCATCTTCCAGTGATTTTATTTCGTGTCCAAATAAGACAACTAGCAATGTTGGAGGCGTTCATGATTCTAAATAATGTTTCTTCTATGTTTCTCCGCCTGTTAGTCTCCATTTATATCCTCCGCAAACGGTTTCGATTGTGGAACTTCCTGCTGTCTCGTACTGCCATTAAGAAAGGTTCCAGCTGCTTGGCCAAGAGTTTTCGCCTTATGAGACTTCCTACCTCAAAAACTGCAACTATTCTGGGACGCTAATGTATGTTGTTGTTATGTTGTTACACGATGGTAGTGCATTGAGTATAGATCCTGATGGCATGGTTAAGACTTTTCTTTAGTCGTTTTTCAACCTTATGTGTCTGTCGCGTACAAACGTTGACTTGAAACATGCCTTCTTTTTCTTGAGCAACATTAGTCTTTCATACTATCATCGTCCAGAGAGAAACGCCTCTCATAAGCATGCACTGAAGCTACTATGTGTGCTTTATTCAATTAAAAGACGAATTGCAACCTGATTGTAGGGATAATGTCTGGTGCTGGAACCCTTTTCAGATTTCATTAAAAAAATGCTAATTGCAGCTATTCCTTCGACAAAAGTAGTCAGTTTATTGGTGTTTCCCCAGAAACAGCTTCGATATGGACGGGATTTAATATTTTGCCAGTCTGCTCCGCTTCGTGTGAGCAGAACTTCCTTAAACCAAACTGTTTATGCCAAAGCTGACGTAACTAGCGTACATCCTAGACCCAAATCCATGTCCACGAAATTTGATCAGTAGTGAGCGAGAATTCTGGTCCAGAGGCCTCAAAGACACTTTCAGCCGACCTATATGAAGTAACTCTAGTACGCGCCTCGTCCTAGCTTCGTACCTGTTAATCCTCTCCGCGGCGATTATGATACTACCTCGTTGCATGGCAATTTAATTTGACCACCAGTCTACTGGTAGAAGCTTGCCTTGTCTTGATCTGGGAGAGTGTATATTTGACTTATAAAAAATGTTTTTGGTAGCCATCAAAATCCCAAAATGTGGAATATACCTTATGAATGTGTCCGCGATCTTCGAAAAGAACTAATGTACAACTTTATGTATTTTTGGACATGGCAGGAAGGTTGAATCTCTTTTTTTTAATACACTTCTCACCTATCGGATGAGCAAATACTCATAGCTATTGTGTAGAATGAAGCTGTTCTGCGCCTCTTTTACAGGTGGACTCCTTATGTTTCTCTTCCTATTTGGAGCTACGACTGCGAAGCTGTTACTACGATCAGTAACACAATCTATTTGACCTTCCAGGTTTCATTAATTTTGATCGCCTGCGAAACTTTTGCTTTTAAACAGAATGGTACCTTAACATTTACATTTTCCATTTTGAAAATTACTACAATATTCAAGCCTCGACAATTATAATCTCGTACTTTACGGAAAATGTGATTTGCTACAATAATTTCGGCTCGCTTTAAAATGTAATTCATAGGTTTGGTTGCCTTGAACTGCACTATGACGCACAGGATCCTTTTTGTTATTTTTCATCCTTAAGTTGCACTACTCTTAAGTATCTGCCATAAATTTTCTCCCAATCAATAAATACTTTCAGCATCTCATTTCGAGGCGTGTTTTCAAACTTCAAACAATGTCAAGAGGATTTATGATACAATCCTTATACTGTATCCTTGGATCAAATATCAATTCATAAACCAACTCATGCTTATTTATGCAAATATACAATCAATATGCATTGCGTTACACCGTCTTGTTATTCGTTGCGTTTTCTCCAAATACCTTAACAAGAACATCCGTGGTTTCAGCGAATTGATTCCTTTTAAATTGATTTAGCGCACACTCTCATCTTCCCCAGACAGGATTACATAATCCACTTGACTTCATTCAAAATGCTGAAATCAACCGCGCGATTAGAATTTTTTATTGAAGAATAATAGTCTGTAAATTGACTGACATGAAGAAGCAAATGGACTTTTATTTTTTCGAAAAAATCCTAGCCCTGAGGAATACTAATACTGATACTTAAAGCTGCACCTTCATGTTCGATTCCTTTTCCATCTGCGTTTTTGTATCTCTGGTGTATCTACCTATTTGTAAATGATGCAATCAACGGTAAATTCTCCTTGCTTGTGCTCCTATGACGGTTGATTGTATCCATCCACCCCTTTTGATATAAGCTTATACCTACACATACAAAATGGATGCCTAGAGACAGAGTAAATGATTGTTTAATTATGAAAGACGATCTGAATTTGTTATGAGAAAGGTATTTACGGGAGCGACATGAACTGAACAGTGTATATTACAATGGCTAATTCATTAAAATTGTATGCGAAGCTTTTTGTTTTGTCTTTATTTTTTGTAAGAAAGCATTAAAAGGACTTAAGGTGAAGAAGAGAAGCATGTTGGGTGATGATTTGAATGAATACATCAATGAATGTTATTGATATCTATAGGCAAATAGTATAGCAGATTTGTAGACACGAATTATTGCAGACTGAATAAATACATGAGATATTTTGAAAATTATATTTTGAATTTTCCACTTCGTTTCCCATTCAAAACATTTGAATGGAAATGAGATGAGATGACCTGAAAAATTTTTCTAGAAGTTCAGCAATCAGTGTAGACTCTTCATTGTACATAATTATACGTGTAATTTCTAATACTAACATAATTTTTCAGCAAACACTTGCCTGCATTCGAACCGCGATTATGCTGGTGCAACAACATCCTTGCATTTAAGTCAATCCTACCATCACCAACATCGTGTGCAATACCCAGACTCAACAACCAATCATCATTCCCATCATATTACTGCGCCATCGCCAACCAGCTCATCACCGCAGCCACCAGCGTATTCCTACGCCTCTGGCTACTCCTTTCGATCCTTAGACTCCTCCATAGTAAGTTCAACAGAATCAGAAATAAATTTCAGCAATTTTTACTCGAATTCAAATGCCGTCTCGTCGAATTCATTAAATCAGCGCAGGGGATCCTTACAGCTCTGGCAATTTTTAGTTGCTCTTCTTGACGAGCCATCAGCCAGGTAAACACCAGTGGCGCAATAGATTGAAAATTTTCTCAACGTATTTCCTTATTTTAAGCTCCGGATGTATAGCTTGGACAGGTCGTGGTATGGAATTCAAACTTATCGAGCCTGAAGAAGTTGCCCGACGATGGGGTCTTCAGAAAAATCGACCTGCTATGAATTACGACAAGCTATCGCGTAGTCTTCGATATTATTATGAGAAGGGAATCATGCAAAAAGTAGCAGGAGAACGATATGTGTATAAATTTGTGTGTGATCCTGAAGCGCTATTCAATATGGCTTATGGGCATTCTAATTTGCATGATAATCAAAATCAGTCTAGTACGGGATCTAAAGTTAACAATTTCGGTATCACGGATCTAGAAAGCACTCAACATTTAATTGACAATGTTTCGGCAGCTGGCAAAACAAATGCAACAAGTCCTTCGTACTACAATTCTCCATTTGATAATAACTTAAAGTAATAATTGATTTTAACATTTTTGGTTTTGTAACTACGGTTATGCAATGGAATAAATTCTGTGATTTATGTTGGTTGAATATACTTTTTCGCTTTCCAACAGGTAAAAGGATGATTATACTTATAAAGTTGAATAATTCTATGTGTTTCTTTGATTTCTGGATTGTCTGGAATCAACAGTTTTTTAAGGATTTATCTCAAAAATTTTTTGGTTATGATTGAAGGCTACTAACGTCCGATGTGCAGGACGGAGAACAACAACGGAAGAATTCAAGATTTTTCGTTAAACGTTTCTCCAAGCAATCTAGGAACCTATGTAGCATGGAACCATTGGATTGGGTTCACGCTTGTTTTTCTAAAGCTTAAGGTGACATCTTGTTGCTATAGTCTCCTTTTCAACAGGGACTACCCAGGGGAAGGACGGAGACAAGAAGGAGCAAGACGAAGGAAAGGCTTTAAGGAACGTTGTTTGACGCGCTGGAATAATGATCTGTATTGGAAGAATAACTGAATGAGTTCATTCGACAAATTTGTTAATTACTGGCAAATATAATTAATATGTAATTTTCACGTTCGTTTATCATTTGCCATACCACAAATCAAAGTCAAATTCACCTTATACAAATAAATTTATATTTCCATGACATAAAGACAAAGGAAATTAAGTACACAACCTTAAATCTATGACTTTTGTTTTTTCGGAGAAGCTTCCTCTTCTTCGTCACTATCAGCGGCCTTTCGTTTCTTACCCTTGGACGATGATTTTAATCCTTCAATATATGTTTTGAATCGATCAGGCATCGGTGTGTAGGCCCAATGAATCATTTTCAAATGAATCTCACTTGGTTCCCAATTCTCCGTAAATAGTTTGATACCCTTACTCTTCACTTCGTCATTTAACTCTTTCAAATGTCTGTTTCGAACAATATCCCAAGATGTTTCGGGATCATCCTTCGGATACATTGTTCTTAAATGCTTGTAATTACCTCTCGCTTTTTCACCATATGCTATAAGGAATTCTTTAGTTAAATCATCTTCCGGTTCCTTCGATATTAGCTCTATCGATGAATATGCCAAATATGGCCGATTGTCTTGCATCATATTTTCCGCTTCGAATCTGTCGAGGTAATCTTGAAGAACTGATACGCCTTGCTTGATTGCTTTAACTTTATCTTCATTTTTCGTGCCGGACAGAATGCGCTTTGAACTGCCAATAAGACCTTTAATTGCAAGACGCTGATATTCTGGATCGCGACCTTCAAGTATTCTGAAAGGTAATAGATATGTTCGTTTGTTAAGCTGGTATTTCATAACCTGGATTTGCAAAGTGTGTTACGATTATCTAAAATGAGGGGGTAATCAAAAAAGGAAATGAAAAGCTGGAAATTACTTCGTTCCACTTTTAAATAATAATAAAAAGATGGGTCAGGGCAGGGGGAAGGAAAAAAAGTTAATTAGTAAAGAATTGAAGAAAAGAGGGACTAAAGAATTTTTGGAAACGGGTATCCTATATTTTTCATAGTTTCAACTTCATTGTTGGTGAATTACATTTAGTTTAATAAGTAAAAATTTTTAGAAGAGTTTTAAGAAGTTTTTTGTTAAGGAACGCCCATAACAAGTTCGAAGCCAAGATAAAGCCACAAAAGAATAGGAAAAATTATGTTTGCATGTTAATAAGATTTGTTTTATTTTATTTTAAATTTTCGAAGTAAGAGTCAAATTAATTTTTAAAATAAAAATCTGACGAGAATCCGACTAGGCATAACCAATCTTAAATAGGATATACTAATTGTAAATACTTCCGAAATTCGAATTTCTATCGAATTTCTACCGATCGTAAAATTCCCTTTGAAAATATTGCGTTGAATATTGAAGTAAATTATATACAAAGATAATTCAGTGTTGATACGAAAAATGAAACTAAATTTATCATAACTAAATCAAATGAATGATTTAAACACGAAGAGCAAGAATGCCAGCTTGAGTGTTTTGTAAAAGGAATTGCATGGCAATTTGAGAATATGTTGAATGTATAATATTACACAGCCATATTTGGTGTGGACAAACTTATTTCCAAACTGGAAAATAAGCCTTTTTGGGTATAAATACTCAAGTAGAATGTGTAAAAAAACTACCATCAAATTTAGGGTAGATGAAAAGTTATTAGTCTTAGCATGATAACGACTCTAAACGCACAACACAGTGTCCGAATGTGTGTCAGTAAAAATATCTCTCAGATTTCATCAACCCTTCGCCAGTCATGGGTAGCTAATCTGATTGAAAACACAATTCTATATCAGAATAAAAAATATTAGAAAAATTTAAACACGAGAGTTGCATGATTTTTGTTAGTAGGCAAAGGAAATGGAGTACATTTAATAGGATTTAAAGGTAATTTTGTAACACGAGTTATTGAAACTTAGTCAAGGACTTAGTCAAGGACTCAAACAAGGACTGGTGGGGAATATCCAGGAATATCCAGGAGTTCCAGTGGATCAAACGAACAGAGAACGATAGACATGGAATGCCAAGCACGAGTATCCTGGCAACGATCAAACACATACTCCGAAGCAGTGAAAAACTATTAGAACAATTCGAGATGAGACATTTTGCTTTATCCTGCATAATTTTTTTTTTTTTTTTTGTTTGGGAGGTGAAGGCAATTTACGCCCTGAGTGTCGGACTCCCCCGCTACCGGACTACCGACTAAACACCTCCCCTGTCACACCGAGAACCTAGCCTGGAACTGTTTGTCACATTACTTCGGACTAGGCCTCATTAATCATCGCTTAGCGATGTCTTCAGGTTAAGGGAAATCTCTCTTCACGGAAGGATAGGAAGGAATTGCGATTAGTAACTATAATAATGCGTTACAGAGATGTTCCCTCCCTCGCCAAGCGATCCATTATGTCCTTCTTTATAATGAGTACTGTCCGTACGTAATGCGACACACAGTTCCAATTGTCCTTTGATTTCATCATTTTTCCCGTTAAATTTTCTGGGGAAATTACGCCAATTTTCTCCGAGAGATGCGAACGGAGTCTTGTGAATCTATTACACGTAAAGAACGTGTGGCAGGCGTCACCCGTCATCCCCGGGCAGAACACGCAAGTTGGGGATGGTGTCTTTCCCATCTTATACAGGTAAGACTGAAAATACCCGTGACCACTGAGTAGTTGCGTCAGATAATAATCAGTCTCACCATGCATTCTGTAGAACCACGGCCCCAAGTCACTTATCAGCCGTGCGGTCCATCTGCCTCGCGTTTCGTTTTCCCATGTTTGCTGCCATAAGATAAGGGTTCTTCTCCGTTCCTCTCGGTTGACGGTTTCTCTCGCCGACTCCCCCCTCCGTGAGTATACACGTTTCCGTTCGTCTGCAAGTAATTTAATTGGAACCACCCTTGAGATTACCAGCACTGCAGGTTCAGAGACAGTGCGGTATGCAGCGGCTATCCGTAAAGCTCCTTGCCTCTGCACCTGTGCCAGACGCCTTCGGTACGTCTCTTTACTAAGAGCGTCAGCCCAAACCTCGGAGCCATACAAGAGCACTGACTCCATTGCACTCATCAGTAGACGTCTTTTGCTCGAGGTTGGCCCCTGCGTGTTGGCCATAATCCTGCATAATAATAAGGACTTTTCTACATCTGACAGAATGCTTTGTCTGCAATACAATTAACTTCGGATGGAGCGATCAAGAATTAATTTGACATGTTTCGGGAGACCAGTAGTTGACAATTTCTTTGGGGAAAAAAGCCACGATTCTAACTAGAGATGGTCAAAAGATATAACGAGCAATGGATAATATTTTGAATAGAGGGTACAAATTTATTATATTTAAATAGTCACAAAAACCGTTTGAAACTTACTGTGAAATTATTGCATTTTTATATTCACTCTTTTCTCATCAAACATTTTGAATGAAGTGATCAAATTTATATGGATAGCAAGTTTGGCTTGCAAAATTTTGGGACATTGAGGTAAAGATATAGAGATATATAGTTTGAAATGATACGGAACGTTATCTTAAACACTTTATGACTCATTGGCATCGATTAACACAGAATATATTCGCATTGCGCTCTGGTGGATGTATGTGTTAGAGTGTGCTCACTGCGTTTACAAACTAGGGCAAGGAGGATCATTTTTCGAAGACTCAACTTAATTTGAACACTAACTACACAAAGTCAAATTATTTCTCCTTAAAAACCTATGACTGAAGCTTACCACGGTCGAAATAATTTTTGTGCCGTTTGTTGACAGTAATTTTAGCAGAATAAAATGAAAAATTCTAACGAAACATCTCCAAAGATGGTTTTTAAATTGCTCAGTATGCCATTCATTTCCGTCCATTTTCCCTTTTGTGCACGGATCTTCGGATGCAAAGAATATTGGAAGCCGCGAACAAACTATTTATAGATTGTAATAAACAAGCTTGTATCCCCATAGATATCGAATTCCTGTTGACACTTTTATCTCCTCATGTGAGCTCATTTGAACTCGAATTTTGTTTTGGTGTACACAATTCATTCACGTTTCCTTGAATGACCTTGAATATCACCCCCCTCATATCAACTTCAACATTTCCTTCACACGAGTTTCCCAAGTAGTGTCCCACATTTCATATTCACGAATACTACTGATAAGTTATCGCACGTTGTATACTTTTCCGCATTAATTTATTCACACTATCAACAATCAGAAAATTAAGCGAATTATGGGGATTAAGCAATCCATTTGCCCCATATTCCGTCGCAAACGATAACCAGGAATTTCCGTTGAAAATGTTAGATATAATTATAAGGAGGAATTTCATCACTCGGCGCATAAAGTGAATTTCAACGTAAATCATCACAAGCCTACGCATTGGCAAGTCCCAAATTCAATTCACGATACAATAGCACGCTTCCACTTCAAATACCACACATGCTTTCCATGAAAGCTTGTCCGTGTTGATATATCAAACACAAACTTGAACATTCCGAAACGATGGCATGAACTCACTCCGGTCGTCACGCGGAATTCATCAATCTAATATCTAAAAATACATAGCCATCATATTCAAACACAACTCACTTTAACGTCCTCTGTGCCGCTTCCTTATCCTTGAAGCCAAGTCCAGGTACTGTGTCGGCTTTGTCGTTATTGTCGGGCTTGGCATTCTTATTTGCACTGCCGCCATGCTCATCCAACCATTGTTCGAATACAGCCATTGCTTCCTTAATATTTTTCACCTTGTCCTCGGCTTTGGTCACTAAAAGTATTTAAATCCACATCAGAATTTATGTTAATGCAACATTCAAATTTTTCACAGGTAGTTGATACCGTCGAAGCTGGCGTGTACTCGAATACATTAGCATGCGGTTAAAATGGATTAATAGGGTCCAATAATAGATTGCAAATACACACGCTCCGAAATGATGAAAACTTGCGAAGGATAGCACTTACTGGATAGCACTCGTTTGGCTCTTCCAAGCAGACCGCGGATCGTTAGCTTCCGGTACTGCATTTCATGGCTCTCCAGCAGTTGCAACGTCTCCTCGGCCTTCGCTTTATCCTTAAAGCCGAACTTGCTCTCACTGTTTTCTTCAGCCATCGTCAGACACTGCCAGGAAGAATACTTAGCACTAAACTGAACACTAGACCACTTAACCAACTTTATTATATCCTCCTATTGATTTTCCTTAAACTCTTCCACTAGTAGGAAGTTGGGGGCCCGTAATGGTCTGTCTATCGGCCACCCGCCAATCGGTTTTCAATTGTTCTAACGAATTGGTTAGCGCTAACGAACCAACTCGCCTCGACCTCCCACGAGTATTTCAAGCTTTCGACTGGTGGACTTACCAAAAGTTTGGGGCTGAATGAGGTGGTTGGTAGTTGGATAGCATATGACAACATCTTCTCTAATGAATTCGCGATGAAAATACCAAATGATGTAATGTCTTAGGCCTGGCATGGATGAACCGCAAGGTCAGTGTGAACATTTCCAACCACTACCGTTCAAACTCACGATATGAACGTACATAGTTCTCGGATTCTCAAGATTAATAGATTCGTAAGTTAATAGCAATTGTTTATACACTGCGTCGCATAAATATCAGCCACTATACTATGAATTCGAACCGACTTTCGTTGCTGCATTGTGTGTTTGGCACCAACATCCTGGTTTATTAATAGATCCTGAATCGTGCTACTAAGTAAACCACGCGGCAAAGTTTTCGAATTCATTTTTTTAATAATACGCAATACTTCACCCAGTTGTTTTAATTTTAAGATTTTGTGACTAGATTATCACTTCCTTCCGTCGCATAGATATCCCTGCAGTGATAAGAAGTTCTTCAGTAAGCTAAACGACTAACCAATCACATAACCAAATACAGCTGAATCCAGATGAAACTCATTTCCAACGTATGAATCTGAAACTACAGCAGTCTCTGCCATTTGATAAAAATAAAATAAAAAATATATTAAAAGCCATACAAACTTAAACGTGTCCGAACGAACATTTAAAAAATATTTTGTTTTGTCGTTTTACTTTTGAAAACGAAATTCAACTTGAAACAAAGTCTGGCTAATTGTACGTCGCCAGATTTAAAATAATATTTCTATAATTAAAAAATAGTCATAAACTTAATATTTACTTGAGAATTTTTTACCAATCACAAAAATATATTTTCGAATTTGTAATTTGGCATAAACAGGAGCCGTGCACATATTACCAAACACGAAGGGTGAACAAAAAATAATAATGATCAAAATGGAACACTGTGATAATATTCAGCGTCCGAATAATTCAATTCACTAAGTCTATATTTTTGCTAAACTCAGGTTTCCCCTTTGGAAAAAAATGTTTATTTTGAGTCTCTCAAACCATCTTAGAATCGGCCATAACTTCGCAACTACCTTGAAATTGTCTGCCTCAAAGATGCTCCTTACCCGGAAAAAATGATAAACCCGTTGGGAGCAAAATCGACCGTCATTGTCACTATAAATGAGCGCCACAGTGTAAGCACAAAGCAGCGAAAACACTTTATTTGTATTGATAAATATATTTCTCAGTATTTCCAAGAGTTACACTCGTAAAACGCTTGAAAACCTCTACATATGCTTTTTCCATCTCTTTCTGCAAGCAGCTACCTGGGAGTTTTCTTCCTATTGCGCTTTATTAGCGCTATGCTAATACTTGGAAGAATTTTCAACCGGACATGATTTTACCGATGATTTTTAAATATGCATTGATATTTTCAGGCAAATTAGTTGAAGACAGGTGGTCACTAAGGCAAATGGCCAGTGTAATGCGCATTAAGCTCAAAAGCTAGATAGCGCAAACACTCTACTAACTTCGTCACTTTATTTCTAAGTCCTCTATCTTGCAAAACTCGCAAATGCGACTTTACAGGCTACAAAATGTCTTGATCAAACAGCACTTTAGCTTGAAGTTTGTCGCGTATTATTTGTAATAGCCTAGTCTTTAATCTGCTTGATAAGAGCCACAATATTCCACATAAATTATTCTTTAAACACTCCATGAAAACGGACGCCGTAGCCTCAGTCAACCGGCAAAGTATAACATTTCAAACTAAAAAAAAAAGTTGTGTTTTCATGATCTACACCTTGAATTTCAGCGCTATCAGTAAGGAGACTGGCTTGCAAGTCATCGATAATTATTTGGTTTCAAATATGATATGAATCCAGATCCCGTCCTTGTTCATGAAACGTACCAATAACTTCTCCTGTCCATCTAGGAAATTTTTCAGAAAGTATATAAACAAACGAAAATATTGGGATTCAAAACTAAAATATAAACAAATATTTTAAATGAAATCGAATAAAATAATAATAACTAAAATATAATTTGGGATTTTTATACAGACCGAAAATAACCATTTTCATTGCTTTTTGATCTTCATCATTTGAGGCGCATATTCTTCATTCCTTTCCTTTTGACTATGATTTCTTTTTTTTTTAATTGTGATTTTCAAAACACAGAAGAAGTCCTAAATTATGCCTTCTTCTAAAAGCGCTTTCTTTACATTGCAAACAAAGCACATGGCTTCTGGCTTGTGGAGACCCATTTTTTGATCAAAAGTATTAAGGATTCATGCAGCTCGTACAGCAACGAACAAATATTTCAGATTTATTCCAGTCACCCATTTCAGAGATTTTCCGTCTTTGATTTTCTAGTTGTTGATGTACATACTATCATTTGAGGCCTTTCTTTCACATTGAAAACACTAATTGTATTCTAACAGATGCAAACGAAGATCGCAAATAAGCTTAACTTAACTGAACTTAACTCAGATTAACGAAAGAAACCTGAAGTCAGGTTAAGTAAACTGATGATGACCGCAAGAGCTCAAAACTTTAAAAAAATGCAAGCTTTTTGATTTTACTTTAAATCAAACCTCAAGTTCGTACAAGTTTACAACACTCAAGTTTACAACACTCTTCAGACACTTTAGTGGGACAATTGATTTGGAAATTCAATCGAATACCACGGTTTCCTAGTCGGGTAGATTTGCAACTATAGTAGTCGCTGAAACTATGATGAGCAACCTCAGCATAAGACTAGATATCTTCGAATAGAGTAAGTTGGCATCGTAGGCGTCAATCAGAAAATAATGGTTGCGCCCAGCTGAACAGAAGTAAGACTAAAATTGGAACCTGAAAACAGAGATGTGGAAGAAAACGAGAAATAAACCAGCGGAAACAAGGACAGCAGATCTAGAGGAAGTGCTAGCAACAGTTTAATGGGAATTAGACGAAACCAATAGTGGGAGATAGACTTGACATCGAATTATAGAAATAATTGAAAGATTTTCGGAGCTCTTTCATGTCATCCTAACAGAAGGGTGTCAACAAATTTTAAGGAATAACTTGAAGCTCCAACTGCAGTGAGCAGTGCATTTAGAACAATGCTCCAACTCCAGCAACCTTGAAGACATTGTTAACGTACAGAAGTCTTTTCGATTAACATACCAAACTACTAGGCATTCAAACGTATGACTCCTCCGTATGTAAGACACAAGACAAGACAGAACATTTTCTTCAGGATCTCGAGCCTGATTGTGATTTTGAAAAATTGGGCTGTCATAACGCAAAAGAGTTGGAACCTCAAGTTAGAACGAGGCTAGAGTCTCTCCCAAGTTTCTGTAGAGCAAGCGGCTAGAAAACAGAACCATTGCTCGCCTACGCACATAGCATGCTGGCCTAAGCTGCATAAAACAGGACGTTGAAGAGCAAATACTCTTCATCATTAAATAATCTTTATTTTTGTTTTCGCAGTGAATTTCGCAGTTTTTTTGTTTTAAATCGCAGTGAATTGAAGAAAGTAATAAAACTTTTCACAGCCACTGTATGCTGCTACTTAAATAATTTTATTAATCCGGCAGCTGGATTTCGTATATTCATACGCTTTTGCCGATTTCTTCATACTCAAGTAGCTGCAATACGTTATAGTTTGTATTTTGGGTCCGTGAAGAAAATATCAAGGAAATAAGCTATCGCACATAACATGACATCAGTCTACGAATTCGTAAATAAACAATGACGTCATAAGCAATCCAGTGCCGGTTTATTTCATATGTGAGACTGCTTATTAATAAAAATTTTTAATTGGACTAATATGTGTAACTCTACATACACTAATTGGAGCCGAAATAGCGAGAACATTTCACTCGTACGCAAAATACGCGTAAAACCCGAAGCTAATGGTCATGTATGATAACACGAACGTAAATACTTCAAGTTTTATTTCATATGCATACATTGGATACGGTGCGACACATGTTTTGTATACTTCGCAGCTAGTACATATGTAGATAGGGTATAGCAAAAAGATACTCGGACCATGGCTAGAGATATTGTGGAGCAGGTAGTAGCAATTAATATATGACGACCGGCATGAGGAATTAACAATCGCCGATATTTATGCATATTATAGACTTTGCAGATACACATATGTGTGTTAAGTGCTTTCCAAGTTAACCCAATCCGGCAATATTCGGATGTGTACGTGTGAACTAGCGTACCAGCGTTGTCGATGTTTTGGGACATATTTAATCCGTGATCTAATCTTTAAACTTTTGTACGTATGTGCGTATTAAGATTATATATACGTACCTGAAATGTTATAAGCAAGATGTATGTATTTAGAAATATAACAAACGAGTTGTTACTTCTTTACAACCATTCTTAACGGTAGGCTTGTTTTCAGTTAGCTATTAAAAACAATTGTAATATGTTATTAGGTTAATTCTGACTAGTTATCAGAGCTTTGAATATAAATGAAAAAACTCTAATGAAGTGAGAATTTATTTATAGCCGAATTGTGTTGAATAAATTATTCAAATACTTTGTTGAAAATGTTTGGAATGTTGAATGACGCCATCGGATGCAGTTTGTATATCAACGGATAACTGCGACTCCGCAATAATGTATGCAAAAACTTGCATAACAATCAAGTGTTTACTTGATCAAGAATAAAATAATTCAATAGATAATTTTTGTCCAAATAATAGACAATGCAGGCTGAAACCTTGACAGGATTCTGTAGAAACACTGACAAGCCGGACCCTGCGACCAATTCAATGACTTAGTTGCGACAACAAAATAAACGCCACGACCCGGTAATTCAAAGAAGATTGCAAGTATGTAATCAAAAGAAAAGGCTAATATAACATCCCAACAATTGCCCAACCCTTTTGATTCCTTTTGGCCACCACTCCCTCTGTTCTAGTATAATGTGGCCCGTTTACTGTATCAACTCACGTATGTAATTCACGCATAACTCTTATAAAATACTCACGAACCGTTAAAGATTGTTTTCCCCATTGATAGCATTTCTGATGGAAAGAAAAAACTAGAACGGATTGGGTCCATAGATTGTTTTTACATTCCATCCTGATGCAGTTCCTTTAAATACTGTTGGCTTACATAGTTGGCGAATTTATCGACCCGGGTATTTGTCCTCCAAACAGGCCTCTACATCTCACGGCCGAATAATTGTTTCTATGAACTCATTTTTAGAGGCAGAGGGGTGAATTCAATTTACGCCCTAAGTGTGGGACTCCCAGATGCGCAATGCTGCTACACTATCCACTAAATACTTCCCGTGTCAACCTGAGAATCCAAATCGAAACCGTTTAACACACGTTTTCCAGCTAGAACTCGTGTTCTTATGCACCCTCAGGATTGAAAGGAAAATGGGTGCTAGAGTAGTGATCCCTAATCGACAATGCCATCTGACGTTTCAGTATATCGTTTTTTAACTGTCAGGACTGTCCGTGCATAACGTCCCACGCGATTCCATTTATCAAATGTTGTAAGCATGTCTGCGACTACATTTTCCGGGAAGACCTCTCCAATTTCGCTGAAGAGGTCACCATGATGATGGCTCTAGCATTTGCACGAAAACAATGTGTGACACGTGTTATGCACCTCTCCTGTACAAAATATGCAGTTGAGGGACGATGACCTACCTATATTGTACAGGTAAGACCTGAAAGGTCCATGCCTACGCAAGCGCTGGTTCATACAGAAATGTCAGTCACCATGCACTCGGTTGAGCCACTGCGTCAGATCAAAGATCAGACGTCCAATCCGCCTTTCGCCCTTAGAATTCTTAGGATGCCAATAGCTGGGCGGATGTTGTCTCTCTTCCCTGGTGACCTTTCCTTTCTTGCCTGACCTTAAAGTACTGTCCGATAAATATCGCATGTTACAAATGCTATTGAAAACACAATTTGATGGTTTAGGAAGAGTAAAATTATTTAACAATGTAACGACGTGTACTTCTGTATGTAAACACAATTCAAGCGATGCCGGATAATCTTGTCAAAAATTAATAGTTATTGTCCTAATGAGTATACTCGTTAAAACACAAATGTGTGCATTTTTACCCACGTCAAGAATGCACGTCAAAAACTTTAACTGTTAACCGCGAATAATTCTCATTTCTTTCATTTGCTACTCGCCCAACACCTAACAAAATGTTTTCCAGGAACTGGTGTGCGACTCCACTAAGCATCCCAACACAGATTTCTACCGACTCCCCTATATTGGATATCAATTTTAGCTTGGAACCAATCCAACGTTCTATTAACGATTCCAGGAATGCACCAGTTTCAAGAATTGTCACATGTCAATGCAATTCACAAGAAATAAACATTCCGCCGCATTCATGCCGTTTTAGTTTTTATTGTTAATTTATACATATATAGGTAGTTTATAAGTTGAACTGATATGAGTAGCTATATTTTAATACGCCAAAAACGTAAGGAGGATGAAATGAAATGTGAAGAGTTGAAAAGGAACTATATTATGTCCTTTGCTTGGAAAACGTTCATTTCTTGCATTTTTAAAGAGGTGAGTAATATTATTGAAATTAGTCTATTCATTTTTAAAGTAATCTATTGAATTCCTTGTTTTTTTTAGATTACAATCGAAGCAATAATCATATCATGGGCTGTGCTATTCATATTTTTTGGTGTACCAATCACGTACTGTACGCTCACCATTCCAGCATGTTTGTTTGTTATTTTGGTAGTTGTATACGCTTCTTGTCTAATGAAGGCATCAGAATGTTGTAAGGTAAAGGATTCTTTCAATTGCGAGTGCTTAAAATTTTATTAGCAACAGAATGAAAACTTGTGTAGTGCTCAACTGAAATAGATTGGCATTCATCTGCATCCTTTTGCTCTCCATTTTCAAGGGACCACAATTTTTCCTGATAATGAACAAATCATAAAGTTAATATTTTCAAATTCACATTTAAAGGTTAAAAGCAAAGAAAGCTGGGTCGCTGAAGCGTTTGATCCATTACTTGATTTTAACTCGCCCAAGGATCGAGATTACTTAGTTTTCCACTATATGTCACCTTACGATGCTGTTTATGAAAGCAAATTTCGTAAGACGGTATGTAATTCAAATTCATGATTTTCAATTAAAATTAATTAACCCCTTGTGCCTCCGATGGGCGTTATCTCGATTACTTTGTACATTCTAAGAGACCGAGCTAAAGATGGCTTATGTGAGTCGAAATGCGTCCTGCATGTAATCGACATAATGCCCGACGAAGCTCGAGAAACAGAACAGAATTGGCATGCAACTGCTAAATGGCAAATTCAAATTTTAATTATTTTTATGAACAGATTGTCGGCATAATTAGTCTTGATACGCACAACGCTCTCTTCAAATCCGGATGGATAAATGAATTTGCCGTAGATAACCGATATAAATTTGAAACAATAGCTGAGGCCTTAATAACACATATCCTGAAACAAAGTTGCGCCTACAATTACAACAACTTAGAAACAGTGACAAATGTTTGGCAAGATGAAGAGCGAGACACCTACTACAAAATGGGGTATTTTGAAAAATTGAATTTAATGAATTCAAAGATAATTTTAGAGAATATTTCACATTATTTCAGTTTTACAACACGACAAATTTACCACAAGCCAATTGCCGGGACGACACTAAATGTTGAAAAATGCCATGTAGGAATCAACTTGAATGAATGGCGAAACATTCATACGACAAAAGTAGAAAATAGTTGGCAATAGTCAATGTCGGTATTACACTTCCTATAGTATAAGCCAATATATAAATGAACAACGGCCTAAATATATCCGGTCTTCGAATATATTCCAATATATAGAAATTAAACTAGGTTTACGAATAACTTTATACGTATTAGCCTGAAATTTTACACTTGCACATTGTGTAAGGACTATACAAAAATATAATGAATTGAAAGTGATATACAGAACCTTTTTGAAAGATTTTATGTGTTTTCCTTGCTGTTACAATTAGATGTTTTTAAGTGACAACGCCGTAAACTTTAAATCAAGTATGCCTGCCACTATGGATACAGGAATGCGGCACCAATCGTGAGTTCTTTATCCACTGCAACATTCTGACTATACTACGTTAAAAGAAAAGTGTCGAAAGGCAAAATCAAGCAACACGATTTGATAAGTCAAAAGATTTCTCGGAAAATTTATTATCTTCTGGGAATTCATTCATTTTTCTAAGGATTTGTCAATCAGTCACTCATCACTCGGAACACTATCATCTCATTTCTAAATCGGGAGCGATACTCTGTTTTAAGCGAAAAGCAGTATTGAAAATGGATCTCTGATTAATTGTGAAGAAAATTGTCAAGGATTAAGCAACAAATTATAATCATACCGCAAATTAAGAACGGAGCATTCGAATCTACGAGGATAAGCGAAAATATTTTGAAGATCTTGACAACACCTTTCTTCAGGAGGATTATTTTGATAAAATTGATAATGATGCCTCGTATTGATACTTTTCCGTGCTATACGAAGCTGGCGCAGAATTCTTGCCTGTATCAGTATCAACTGCTTGCCAAGGGGTCAAGACATCCAGAATGTTTGTTTCACAAAATACTTCACCGTGTCACATTTCACATTATTTGCTGGTTATCTACATACCAGGCACCTCTATTATTAATAAATTATTACTAACCTTATTTTTATTCACCCACTGACGTTATCGATGCCACTGGGGCATGGATATTTCATTTCTCCACGGCAGATCGGTTTCAAAACAGTCATTGTAGGCAACAATTTTTCTCTCCTAGATGAAATATGCAATCTGCAGACAGTGAATTATCATCATCATGCAAGTAACACTGAGAACACCAATGGTAGCTAGCAAGCAGAGTCATAGAGGAAAAGGATGGTAGCAAACAGTTCGGAGATACATTTGTCACTCAGTCGCATTGCAACATATGGCATCAGAGCCTTTTTCTAACTTTGTTTCATCAACAACATCATTGTATCAGTATATTTGAAATCTACATAAATTCACTTTTTTAGCACCATAGAGAAGATAAATAGCACAAGTGCATTGGCCCATTCAATGGCAATTAACAAAAGATCGTGAACTGCTTGACTATTTCAACTACGCTCCCAACTAACGACAATGTCCATTACATGACAATAATTCTAGTCCATCATGTTGAATACGTTAGATGACATGGCCTGCAACAAAATAAAAATAATAACTCAGTTCCAATACTGGAAAAGAATTGATCCAAAGAGAAATAACAGGTGAGGACAGAATACAAGGCAACTTCAATGAAAATGGCTAGGAGCTCATCAAACTTGATCACAGAATAAAATATAATTAGAAGCTAGCCTTGTGCAACCCGCGCAAGTTGCGATACAAACTAAGAACTAAAGCATAATGAAACAAAATCTGAAGATATGAACCAATAATAATACTTCAAAACTTAAAACCAATAACACAAGGGCTCCATTAAGACTCTGCCTACATTTAATTTATTGATTATGATGTATAATTGATAATTGCTGTTTCGCAACAAATGGCTTCTGAGCCTTTTCGCAACGCTTATTCGATAGCAATGCTACCGTTTCAGTATACGTAGCTTGTATGTAAATTAAATACTTTTATTAGATATAGTATTGGTTTGTTTATAGTGTAATATCTCTAGCCGTGTGGCCGAATCGCTCCGAGCACGATCGGCAAAGACTGTTCAAAATGAGGAATTCCAACTGGCTCGCCATAGCCGGTAATTCTTATTGATGGATATGGATATGAATGGATATCTTTTATACAGAGATTTGACAAAACTCATATTCAGTATTTCCGCAGTAGGTTAACCCCTTACAAGATAAAAGGAACGAGAGGGCAAACTTTGGAAGTGAAATAATGCCAACAACTTTCACCTTAACAAATAACAACAAAATCATTAAAATTGCAGCTCAAAAACATGTTTATTAGCCTAAAAAATGCATACATAATAATAAATATATAATTTTTGTTTCACTTTTTTTTAATATTCCAAATACAAATAGAAAATTGGTTTTATCTCTTTCTGCTTTTTGTTTATTATGCTTCTTAAAATAATTACTGGTACCGGCAATATATAGAGTGACAATAAATCTAATCTACAGATGTGCTATTCATTCATTATGCATTTAACTTTTATTTTTTATAATTTCTATATAAATCGAGTAATATTCTTGTTGGTTTTTTTTTGTATCTCGTTTAAATTAAATTGTTACACTAGCAGCATTGTTGAAGGTTGTTTCTCTTGACCATCAGGCAGCATTTTTATTGTTGTGAGTTCTTGAAATATATGCAGAAATAATTAAAATCTGGTCAGTTGCGCGACAAGCAAAACATTCAAAATCGATTGAGACTGTGAGGAGGTATAATCAAAAAAAAGGAACAGATAACATATCACAAAACCAACAAAGTGTTTTGTACGTTCTAAGTAAACAACAACGGTCAAGTTAATTAAAAGACACTATTTCCGACAGAAGTACGTTGACAACATTCCTCGTTTGAACACTTGAGGTTTATACAAATATAAACTTGATGATATTGACAATAATTTTCATATTTACCAACTACATACTCTAATAATTCTAGGACTTGTGATGATTTTCATGTAGTGTACGTTTCATTCTTGCATGCTAGCGTATTAATTTAGCGTTTATTTAAAATATCAATCATCTCGGCCTGCCTGCGTCTCATGAATTTCTTAAGAGCATCATCATATAGCAATTCTTCCTTTTAATTTTTATATCGTAAGAGGTACTTATTTTGATTACATTATAACTGTAGAATTACATAATCACAATATAAAGACGAAATGTCGGATAATAGAAAAATAATTTCATTTGTATTAGTATTAGTAGTCGTAGCACATTCTATGCAATTGTTTTCAATTTAGCAAATTTTCTAAGTAGGGTTATAGGGAGCAATTCTCTCCATTTTCGTTATTTTATCGATTAAATCCTAACAGCATTGTTTCTAAAATACTGACTATATTTTCACTAAGTAGAAAACATTTCGCTTTTATATTGCAATACGAATAATATCTAACATAGCATCTATAATTGCGAATAGATAATCATGCCAGCACATGTGACATTTTTCACTATTTTTACATGCCTTTATTGTAGTAATGAATATTCGCTTAATTTTCAATTGTTTTCAATGCAATTTTAAAATGTTTTAATTGGTTTCGTAAGCATTAATTTATGCAATTTTTTTTTTGTTGCTTTCTTTCTTAAAAATCACTTCGTGGAACACTAAAAGCCCAATTACACACGTTGAAGCCTAACGTAATAATAAAAATAAAAACATAAAATGGAAAGCCAAAGTATGTTAAAAACAAATAACCAATCATCAAATTATTTTCTGTTTTATTTTGTGTCGTATCTTGTCGTTCGTTTTCTTTCTCTTTTCTCTTTTAAGTTTCATAAATAAAATGTCTTGCGTAAAAAGTTGCCTTAAATATAATATATATTAAATATATTAATAGAATGCCAGATTTGCTTTGATAAGCATTTACGCAGTAGCTTGTAGAAGTAGTTGATGTATAATTTTGTTTTCTTTCAATGGGTCATTATTTCGCTTCTAATTTCGTTCTCAATGTGCTATTCATTTTGCATTATTTTTCTTCTTTGTTTTGAGGTGTCGTGCAGATGTTTCGGTTGTTTTGAATTCATTTTAGAATAGTCGTACCCTTCGTTTGATTTCGTTTCGCCTCCATTGTGGCATTCGATAAAATTCGGCTCGTGTGCACTGCAGAATTGCTTCAAACTCGACATCAGATAAATGACGCTGCAATAATTTTTGAGAACGTTTAGAAACTTCTTATAGATTTAGTTGGAAATATTTCAAAATTAGAAATTTATGTTAAAATGATTCGGAACCGATAATCCGATGAAGGCGCACCACCGAAACGGGTCTGTGGACGAATCGAAGGAAGTGACGGGGAACGACGGAATGTTCCGAATACAAAAAAAAATTAAATGATTCATTCATTGCGATTACAAAGTGTAAAATCCTGATGTGCCAGGACTTTTTAAAGGGTTCGCGAGTCGTGAGGTGGCAACCGTTTACTTTGAGGTTATGTTTTCCTTTACTGACTTTAGTTATGTTTTCCTTTCGTTTTGAGAATATGTTGTGGAAAATCGTAACAGCGTACATTCTGCACACCATTCTCATTCATAAATCGAATAAAATCATCAGTACAAGCAGTATATTTCCGAAAGAGACATTTTTGCTTAACAAATAAATCTATCATTGCACCAGAGATGGACTAATGTTCGTAGCTGTCACAAACTAACAAAGGAATCAAGCCCAATCCACACACAGATGGAATACCGAAATTAAATTATGACCATTGCTTTTCGGTTTGTTGGGAATCGCTTCATCATTGATAAATATCCTTACCCAGGATCACTACGTTATACTGTGTAGTTGAAGACTTGTGGTTATTTAGGCTCCAAATTGGGAAATACTTTTTGGTTTTATAAAATTTTTCGGTCTTATTGATTTGTTTACGTGGGGATGTTTAAAATGTAGAGTGTATTATTCATTGTTTGAATAGAATAATTTCATCAAGTGATCAGTTTCATCGTGTTTTAACTCCCTTTTGTGTAGGATTTATCATTTTTTGAATTGAACCGTACATAACTAACAGACCGACAATTATAAACGAACTCACCTCTAAATTGCACCGATCAACATCTGCAGGTAGTCTGTAATTTGTTATCAACAAAAGATGATAAGGATAAATCTTGGCTGGTTCATGCACAAGCATGGAATGAGCCATATTAGGTAGACTACGACGAATTAAACCAGTTTGTGGATAATGATAAGATAGTGCTCCTGAATATGTACTTGAAGCTGGTAGATCAGCCATCTGCAACGCAACAAAAAACAGCAAATTTAATTAATCCTGCCATCACAATTTGCAAATGAAATTAAAACTTACAAGTGCTCGACGATCTCCTTCTGTGATTGAATCCACCGACGCTATAGAAAGACATTATATTAGTTGATCGAACTAAAAGAATACAACTCACATAGTTTACCATCAGATTTGCCGCAACTGAACTCTGTACTCTGAGTTTTATCGCCTAATCCGCCAAACGAGAAGTCCTGAAATCATATAAATATTTCCACTGTAGCTTTCTAGTTGTTTTTATCTATTCTTCTTTACGAGCATTGAAAAATGAGTGCGTATGGATTGTTTTGCAGGGGACATGCACAAATTACACATTTCAAGTAGTTGAACATGATCAACGAAGTAATGAATGTCGAGAATACGAAAATGACTAACTATAGACGTAAATAAACTTTATCACTTAGTACAGCAGAAGGTAAACAGGTTAAAAATCGTTCTATGAAGAGAAAAAAAATTCAACAAGGACATGCATAGGTTTGTATGAACAAATTAAATATAATTTTACGAAAGCAAACCATAAATTAAATTCTGATTTTTGATTTACATATATTATATTTCTTTATAAACTTCATTGTAAAAATGACGGGTAGATTAGACTTTCACAAAAATCAATATACTAAAAATCCATATAATAAAAAATTATTTAGTGAATAAAATTAATCAGCGTTTGCTCTAAATTAAATAATAAACTTTCTTTCGGATTCAGAATAAAAAATAATGATTTTATTTCATCTGGACAACATACAAAATTGTTTAAAGACTCTAAATTGAAACGTCGGACTTTGATACAGATTCTTATGGTTGCAAAGTCAGGTCAATATTTGAGGCTACGAAAAACAAAAAACTAGCATTTTGTTTTAACTCTAGTAACTACATGAAATCACATTGACAGTCATTGCATGTGTGTAAAACAAAAATTAATTCAATTCTTGAAATTAAAAAAATTATTTTTACAAGAAAAATCAACTTATAAACAACGTTAAATACACAAAATTATGATTTATTCAAGCAATATTAATGATATTCTGTAAATAAAACGAAAAAAAGAAAGAATATTAACACAATTGATTTGCGTTTCTCGAGAGAAAGAAAGAAATATTAATAAAGTACAAACTTAAAAATTGTGAAAACAATCAGAATACGATTTATGTACATTAAAAGCTTACAGGAGCAACTTGTGCAGAGCCAGTAGTTGTAGCAGAGCTGAAAGTATGCGAGCGGGGAGCCAAGCCGTATCCAGGTTTAGGTACATGACGAAGTGAACTCACCACTAGTATATTTGTTTTTTTTTTTGATTTTTTTTTTCATACATTGTTTGTTCATTTATGCAATTTATATTTGATGTGACATTCATTAAAGATATTAATTTTGATGCATGAATGATAATATCCCCCGATACGTATGCAAATCCAAATTGGAGTTTGATTAGTACAATTCATTTTTTTTTATTTCGACAAGGCAGCATTTGGAAGAGAATAGCATTTGGAAGAAAATTATTTAGGATATAGTGAATGTTAAACAAATTTTCAATATTATTTCATTTTAATTCTGCCTATTTTTCTACGTGCAATTTATGAATAATTTTCTGTGGCCGAGCTTAATGTTAGACGTATTTTGTTATTCTTGTATGGAGTATTAAATTGTTTAAAACCTAGCGCTTCAAAAATTCTGAACTTATTTTTACGTTTGGTAATGATTCCCGATGAAAGTATACATAATATTTCCAAAAGCAATTATCTGTTTTATTCGCTAGTAATGATATCAATTTTCCACTTTGAGTATGATATAGTGCATAAGCATATATCTTTTGTCATATCGTTTTATTCATATCCGAATAAAACGTGTCAGTTGATCTTTGAGTAGCATCACCATCGTGTAATATCTATTGCGACATCTTTACGAAAAGCAGTGAATATTTTAGGACCTACTGCTAATTATATTCTTAACAAAAGTATATCCGTGAGTCAAAGTTAAAACACTTTACGAATTTCTCAATGAAACATTGAGAATGAATCTCAATGAATCATCACATTATCCATCGCTCACTTTTAATCTACACGCATGTGGTAGATTCAGTCCGGAAACGCAAATACCACGTTTTTCGGTAGAACCAAGCTACAAAATACACGTTAAAAATCTTCTAGCTTAACTCCGTTTCGTTCGTCGCCAAGATAATGAATATTCAGTGATGCTACATTCCTTTTTGGAGACTAAGTGCTCGGAACCAGTTAGCGGGGAAAGTACTTATCGAAAGCAACTATTTGACGATTCAGTACGGATTTTTGGCGCAGTCGAACAAATATCGAATACTCTATGTCCCCACGTCACCTAATTCAAGTGATTTTCCTCGGTAACAATCCAAACATTTTGAAAATGGCTGTTGTTAATGATGGATACAGAGTTATGACATAAAATTAAGCTTTGAAACAGTGATGGGGACTAGACTCAACAAACGCTTAGATGCACCAGAAATAGTTGATTTCACTGTGGACGGCAGTAAACCTTTGAGTAGAACGACGGTCAACTAAAGGTCATTTAATGCTGGTGTGTAGTAATATCTAGAAGTGTCAAAACTACTCCTTATCCTTCCTGACTAGATAGCTTCCTATGAAATACCGCTTGAATTCACTACCAAAGAAGGAGAAAAATATTTAACTGCGAAGGAAATCTTAACAACAGAGCCAACAATAGATAGCAATGGCGTTCGTCTTTTCAGGTAAGTGTTTTATTTTTATATATTATTGTATTTTTTTTATTATAATTCGATTGCAGATAGTCTACAGAAGCCAAAGATAGCCTCCAATTTTGCTGATTGTGTCCATATCGGCCGCTTAATTAGGTTCGGACAGAGAGATGTTTCATACTTGCATCCTTCTCGCAGTATATGCCGACTTTGCGGATGACCTATCGTTCAGTGTCTTGAAATACGAGGTAGTGGCCTGTAAGCAACACCACTTTGATCCACACCCCATTCCTTTTCATCCTTACGAGTTGTTTAGCCTTACTGTGGTTACGATGAGGCTACAATCCTGGGCTTGTGCTGCAATCATTCCTATCATTTCTAATCGAGACTATCTTTTCGTTTCGATCTCATGTAAAACACGACCTGTCGCGAAAAGCGAATCTGAATTAAATTAATTTTGGCCAATTAGTCTTTTGACTGTTTGCATAATCTTCTAAATTGCACGCAGAAAAGTGATCCTTGAAAAACTATTATTCCATTTCGATTTTTCTCAACGCTATATAATGCTTTTTCATTCCTTAACCTGTCTGTATTGAGACGACAACTTAAGCCGGCCGAGTTAATGGTTTTACTCAAGCATTTATTATGTAAAACAGTGTTTATGTGAAATGAAGACAACGTGAATGATAGGAAACATAAAATATAAACTCAAACAACCCCTTAACTATTTAGTTCCGTTTCCATTGAAATGTAAGTACAATGTTAGATACACAACCAACAGTCTTTTGTTGTCCCGCCACAAATAAAAAGCTGTTTTTATCTTTTTCTGTCCATCTAGCGATCAAGTGTATGTAGTAAGTAGTAGATAGTGATAGTTACAGCAGTACACAATTTTAATATGGAAATAAGTATGCGCCATTACATTTTATGTGATGCGATTTAATTGTTTTTCATTTTGTGAACTTACAGAACTATAACCATTTCTCATTGATGCCGGCAACGTCGATGTCTTTAGTCCATATCCAGGTTTTGGAGGTGACCGATACGATTGAATTGCTAATTTTTGTTCATTGTATGCATTATTAATTTATTAAATATTTTTCTTTGTTATTAAGGTGTTTAGTATTTGAACTAATTCCATGAATGTGATATTTAAATTTTGAAATTATCGTTTTGTTTAAGAATTTATTTTTCACCTAAACTGTCTGAACTGAGTTATTTTTTGATTAACTTATAACTACGAAATTATTGTTTACTAATATCATACCATTGTAACTTGGTGCGTTGCCTAATGAGCGGCCTACAGATCCTCTGTAGCTTGTCGACCTATCAAAATATTCGTCTTCATAAAACGGTTTTTGATGATCTAAATTTCTTGATGGTGATGCACCAACTGGCGATTCATATCTGCAATCAAAACCAATCAATCATATGTCAAATTTATTTTGCGAATTAAGTTATAAGAAAGTGGACTGTAAAGCATCATTTACCTTAGTCTGTACATTGGCTCCTTGCTAGCCGATGGAGTTCTTGAAGCATTTCGTGGATCTAAGTTCTGCTGTTTCCACTTTCTGTACTTAGCATGCTCCTTAAGATCCTTAAGGATGACAGAACCTATTCCTGAATTCAACTTTTCCAATTCCTCTTCTTCTTTCTTTAGACGCCTAGAGAAGACAAACCAAAAAAATCATACCCAATCTTCTTGTGGCTTCCATCACTTCTAAACTCACTGGTCTACTACTTCGCCATTGGCTTTTTTATCGGTCTCATCTTCGTCATCGGATACAGGTACACCTTTCCATGAATCTGAATAGCGTCTCCTACGCTCCGGGTCCGTATATGGATACGGTGGCGCCGGGAAATCATCACGATCTATTTTCGCTTTTTCTCCGGGTGGCGGTTTCTTAGCTGCCGGATAATGTGACAATTCGATTGGTTCTTCGTTATTCATAGCCGGACTTTTGGGTCGTGGCGTCTCCGATCGTATTGTATCGACTAGAACCTTCATTGCACTCTTATTCCGCGACTGTGGACGCGATGGTGGCCTGCTTCCAGATCCTGAGGTCAAAGGTCGATGGAAATGTGGCGACACCGGAGGCTTATCATACGGATCAATTGGTTTTCGCAAGTAATGTGGCTCATCAGTTAAATAACTATATGTGTAAATACGAGAAATATCTTCATATCCATATCCATGGCGACCATATTCGCGGAGAATCAGTCCGGGGCTGACTGTACGATACTAGGAAATGGCGAAATAACAATTCATTGAGATTAATTATTTGATTTGATACTAGTCTAATGTTTCGTATAGTGTTGTTCCAACCAACATATCAAACTGCTAAATTATACAAAACTTTTTGATTTCCACTTAAAAATTCCAGCTATTAGAACGTTATTCCGAATAAGCCGCTTCATCCTCATAATTTGTTATATATTGAATGATTGCATGAGTTCGCGGCTGATTTTCATGACCGACGTCAACTTTACTCAATGATGGTTTTTCGATGTTTTTGTTTAGTGATGTTGCATGCGATAAACATATTTAAATATCTTGGATTAGTTCAGCTTAAGGCATCGTTCGGATAAGCCGATTTGTACGCAAAAGAGACTTCCAAGGGAGAATGAAAAGGTGCGAATGTGATACGGAAATTTCAGAAATGCCTGAATGGAAACTTTACAAAAAGCATTTGCCATGCATTAGGGCTGTGGAAATTTGAGATGGAAACGCTGATTTCTAATTAGAAGATCAGCCTCGCATTGGACATTGGTTGCCGACATTGTCAAAAACATACCTCGTGGGTAAGTGAAAAAAAAACATTGTAACCTTAATTGTGAAGATTGTTGAGGCTTAAAATTTATTTTATAACGTGTATAATTAATTTTATAATTTTATAATTGAGTAATGTCGAATACCGTCAACAACTCAACAGGCAAAATGAAAAGAACAAAAATGATTTCATTAATTGGATAGTCATCGTTTCCCATCTCGAGAACATTAGATCATGAGTCACCTAACATACAAAGACTTTTCATTTCCGAAATTCACGAGAAACTGCCACATTCTCCAGATACTGCACCTTCAAATCAGACCTTTCATATGTCCCAGCTGTTGTGGGAAACAACGAATGGCGAAAATCTTGAGTCCGAGAAAATTGTCGAAAGGTCCTTATTGTCCTTTTAGGAGAACCTAGTCCTTTCTTTAAAGTAGGAATCAACACGTTCATATATCATTACAAAACAATTATAGCGAAGAATGGAGACAATGCAATTGAATTATTAAAACTGTATTCTTTGAAACTAAATCGATGCACGTTTATTTCCCAATTGACCGCAAACTTATGCAATCATCCAATAAAATTAGCTTTTGGGAGTTACGTAAATTTTTGTCCCCAAATTTTTAATCAAATGTTAGTAACACGTAGCAAGTGATTTTGTATTTATGAATTCGCGAGTAGTGTATTAGAAGACGGGACGAGTGTGCCAAAATTTGTTAAGTTAAAATGCGTTAAATTAATGCAAATGGCGTTTACGTTAATTTATCTTGTATTATCCCAAGCGTTATGAGATTACGCCAACATTCTACTTTCGCAATAAATATCCCAATGGATATAACATATTCCATGGTATTTCAAATCGAACACTGATTTTTTTCGGGAAAGAGATAAATTCAAAAATTTCCACGAGTATAACTAAGTCAAGTAAAGTTTTGATGAATTTTTTTACCTTATTCATCATGTGCTCAAATAGCAAAACATTCTCACTATACGTATTAAGAATCCGACTAAAAACTAGGAGCGTTCTGGCTAAGTACGATATCGTTTTGCTATCTTATTT
This sequence comes from Stratiomys singularior, assembly GCA_954870665.1. Taxonomy (NCBI): domain Eukaryota; kingdom Metazoa; phylum Arthropoda; class Insecta; order Diptera; family Stratiomyidae; genus Stratiomys; species Stratiomys singularior. The sequence continues at coordinate 10,240,291 of OX940877.1, forward strand.
ACACGCTTACTTTAAAAGTGAAGACTTCTACCCATTTCCAACTAAGTTATTTAAAAATAATTATTATTTACTACACAAGAACAGAAAACTCGTCAAATATTTACTTTACCAACCTTTCTGCTCGAATAAACCGAACCGCTAATGCTGGGTGTTCTCGACCTCATATAAAACTGAAAAAACAACGCAAGCGCAAGGATAATCAAAAGAAAAAAATCAAAACCAAATTAAACGTAACAAACAAATGTAAATGAAATCACATGCACCAAAGTTTATCAGTAAATGCTTTAAAAATTATTAGAAAACTCAAATGTTCATAAAAGCAACATTAAATACTTTCATTGTTTGTTTTCAAATTTACAATGTAAAAAATCATCCTTTAGGTGAGCTCAGAACATCAAATGGATTAAGGCTAACGATATCAGGGTTTAAATCGGTATCAGAAAACGATATCAGGATGGGCTATGGCCGTATTTATGCGATTTCCTAGCCAATGCTCGACATTTGATGTTCTGCTGTGTCGCGTTGCTCGCCAGCCGATAGTCCCAAGGATAAAATATCTTACGTGCATATCACTCATAGCACTGGTACTTATACGGTCGCATTCAGTATCTGTGAAGTTCCCATTGGCAGCACCACCATTTATTATAGCACCTAATTCCGATGATGGACCTGGACCGCAGCGTGGATGCCAAATAGCACTTCCCTGAAGATACATCTCTTCGCCGTCTCCAAATGGATCACCGCACTTTGTGCATCGCGCACATGTCGGATGGAAGTGATGGTTATCGCCAGCCTGCAGAACCTTCCCACTAATATAACGATTACAATAGGCACATTTAACACCAAACGACTTTTGATAGCATTTTTCGCAATATGGGACATTATCTTTGCCCATATATTCACCATTTAGTACAGCGCTACAACTCTTGCACCGAAAGCACCAAATATGCCATTGGCGATCTAAAGCAATTAAAGCTTGACCGTCTTTTAGTAGTTCGCCGCAACCGGCACATTCATTTGGATCGTAATCCTTAGTGATTGTTGCATTTGCCGTATTATGTTGAGCATTCTGTTGTGTTTGTTGATGGGCAGTGGCTTTTGTTGGACTCATTGACGAGACTTCTTTTTGAGGTGAACTCGTTGAGGTGACTTGTTTCTTTTGTGGAGTTTGAACTGCCGCATTGGGTAGCGACACGCAAACTTCGCATAGAACTTCTTTGCCGGTGTTTGTTACCTGTTGGAAAAACGGAAAAATTGTGTCAGTGGAGCTTTGCATGATTTCAAATTTTAATTTGTTGAATTTTCACATAATATGTGGACTTGGAAATTCGTTTTTATGTATGTTGGAGTTCATATGTTAACATGTCATCATTGTAGCAATTTGAAACTTGACCGATTATAGGGAATCAGGTTTATAATTCACAGTACCAATAACGTAATAAGAACAGTTATTGTTAGTAAATCGAAATTGCGCTTTTACATGCGCTACAATTTTTATTGTATTGTATTAAAATGTTAAGGAAAATTAAAATAATGAAAAATTGAAATTTGCAAAATAAAACCCCTTCAGGTCGCTGTGGGTCGTTAGAAACCTAGGCAGGATCTTTTCTTTTTGTTGAATTTATCTGAGATTTGTTTAGTTTTATTTGAACAAATGAAATATTCAAACTAGTTGGCTAGACCGTACAGTAGAAGCTTTTAAGAGTAGTTAGCAATATTATTAGATTTTTATGTATTTCAAAATGCCTGGGGTGTCTAGTGATGCACGATAAACTAGTAAGATGTCAACACCACCCGTAACCTGACCCGGGTAAAGAGGCAATAAGAATATCATTTTTTCATTCGATCATATTGTAAATATGATCACAATTTAACACATATGTTAAATTGTGTACATCGCAAGCTCCATTAACAATAACAAAAATTAATAGGATCACCTAAGAAATCTGTAGAGGCCTTTGAGAGTTTGCTGTTAATCCCTTCACAAGGTGAGGAGACTTTCTGGCTGTGATGTTTAGAATATAAGTAAATATTCGCGACATTCACATGTGTTTTTCTCAGGTCTTTCATATTAAATTTTACCCTGGCACCAATTTGACTATGCGCACATGCAATAGTAAACGAAATCGGTAGTGAAACGACATTGTTTTATTCTTATGTTAGAGACCGGGGGTAAGGCTAAATCATGGTAGGCACTCATGTTTAAATTTACTGAATTGCTGCGCTCGACTACATACTTTGCAAGTATTTATTGTTTATTTAGAGGATTTTGGATGAAATACTCTACATCACCCGCTATATTCACTAGTCCTTATCTCTGACTGACTTCTACCTGTTCCATACGGCGAAGAATACATTGTCTTAAATACATTGGATCTCACTTATTCGTAGTAGAGAGTACAAAATTGATTTGAGGTTTTCTTATGCCCAAAAGTTCTTTATTGTCGGAATCTATAATTCTGCCAAAAGACTGGCGAAAGTTATCACGTACAATGGAGAATATTTTCATATATACATATATGAAATATCTGTATGTATACATATACATCATACAACATATATAACCGAATTGTTTCATTTGAAATTAGGATTAAATTTTCCAAGATATACCATAAAACTTTTTTGTGCAACTAAAAAAATCAAAAGGAAATTGCATGAGTAGGAAAAGACTATTCTGGCTTACCTTACTTCCGCTCGGGAATGGCTTTTTACATTTACTACATGTAAAACATTTCTGATGATAAGTATTTCCCATTGTCGATACAACTTCACCCTCCACATAATTTTTGCATGCTGCACACTTTGTACCATATAATTTTTGATAGTCAGGAATGCAATAGTAGGCGCCATCCTTTGAGAAAAATCCACCGGTTGCTAATGATTTCTGGCATGTCGAGCATTGAAAGCATGTTTTATGAAAATGTTTTTCAGCGACACGCAACACTTCGCCGGAACATTTCTTCTGACATTTTGCACAATAGATTTTTGTTTTACCTGTAATGTATCGAGAATAAATTTGGATTTTATTCATTCTTATTTGCGAGTCTTTAGAATTTTTTAATTTAATTTTCATTCACTATTTAGGTATGCACAATTTGATTTTGTTTGGCTGGTGTAATATAGTAAGGAATGTTTGTTTGGTTTTTCAGTTCAATGGGCAAATTATTATGACCTTTCTATTCTTAAAATTCCGATTTGTTATTCTTGGAATGAGTTCGTACTTACAAATATATAATAATTGAATACTAAAACTTAATCAAGTAGTGTATGTTTGTTTGCACGTCTTCGAGCTTAAGTCAAGCGAATATTATCACCAACTAGTAAATTAACCATATATGAGCTGCAATGACCACACAATCTTCACATTCAACCCTTACATAATCCACTCATCATATTACGAATTTTCTTAAGCTCACATGCTTGTGTAATATCGGTGATACATAGCTCTTTGGTATAATGTTTGGGGCGATCTATCACGGAATATTTCGATTGATTTGATATAAAATCTTTACATATATCGTTCTGGTAAGTTCGATCTCTACGTTGTATGTTATCAGAGATCGTGGTCTCCTGGTCAACGCGCTCTACGTCATTTTCCACCTTTTTTCTTATCGTTATCGCTAGTATGTAGTTATCTACTTGGCAATACTTATTGTGTGGATATTTTGTCATCGTTATTCTTAACTCATTTTTCAAGTACTGTCTATCTGTAATACTGGTTTCAAAATGTGTCAAGTATTCTATTGGTTTAGGTTGCTGTAGAATGAAGACTTGAACGTTTCTCATGTACATTCCCGTGCAAATACAGACGAAAGTTGATAAGACCTCGTCGTTTGTTCGAGTTTATTCGCAGGTCTACTTGTAATTAACTACAACGTAAACAGACATGTTCGCCAAACATCTAATTTACTGAACACATCTGAAGTAAATTTATACTTAATAGTTTGACTAATTTCAATATTTCTCGACGATGACTTTAGTTCCCCTAGTCTTCGTGCTCAACCCCTTAATGATCCTCACAACCAACAAAGTCATTCCTCAAAACTAGGTTACAATTTTAATTTCAGTCCAAGTGACGTATTATCACTTTAGACATCCATTATTCAATAGGTGTCTACACTCGGCGTGCTGAGCTATTAAATTGCTGTTCGTGATGACCACATAGTGATGTAATACTGACCGAATATTTATCTGGTCCACGCATTATTAACATGCAAACACGCACGTGGGTGGGTTCATATCAGCTGACAAATATAATGTTCTAGTTTGTTTATGCTCTCAAGGTTGACACATCGGATGGATATTTTTCTTCTCAGGAGGAAGACGAGATTCGCCATTGCAATCAACACACAAGAAAACCAGATTCATTAAAAGTTAGAAAGTGTTAAAAAATGATCTAAAAAAGAGCGTCGACCTGATGAAATTCAACATCGTTAATTGAAAGTAATTTCATGTTGCTTTTATTTTTATGATTAGTGAATTTAATCAATAAAACGATTCAATATATCAAATGATAGGCTGAGTGACATCTTTCACTTTCTAATCAGATATTCTATAAACTTTCTGCGTAACAGATAGTATGGGTTTTTTTTTTGTTCGGGGCATAATCGGTCCTTACTTGCTGGGAATGTAACTTTACGACTTAAGTAGATCACTACGAAAACTAGACACAAGTGATAGTGATCCATGTCGTTAAGTCTCTATGCAGCATTTTATGGTGAACGCGCCAAAACGAAACACGTCTCAAGAAAAAGTTGGCACTGCATAAATGGAATCAAGGTTTTATAATGATCTTCATATGGTTGTGTAATTACCAAACGTGTATTTCACTTTAAAAGGTAAATCAATCCACTGTATTATCCCCTCAGCGATAAGTTACGAATGTGAAGAATAATTGCAGGGAAGCAAGTGGATAATTAATTGAAATGAATAATGCGGTTTAGAGATATTAACAACCAGTTGTTTGATAATCAAGAAAACTTTAATCATGGGAAACTGGAGGCAAAATCTTGAATAAAATCATTTTCGGACAAACTGCTCCATGAATTTCCACAAAAATTATTCGTCCAAAAAAATGAGTTAGACTTCACAGATTTATTCAACATGAAGAAGACCACTGGCCTTGTTATTTGACTTTCTGCCTTCATAATCAACCCAATTCGTAGACTGGGGATATTTTTCGTTTTGCTTGGTATATTTTTTATTTTTCCTTTATCTTTTTGTTATCTTAGGTACGATCTTTTTCCTTTTTAATTATTATATTCATTGATTTCAGGATCTTAAAATCCTGGGTACGGTCAGAGCATGTGCAGCTCTAGCGTTTCATTGAGTTGAACTTCCAGCTGTGGCTTTTTTTAATTTTAAAAGATGAGCAAACAAACCATGACATGATTTTATCGCCACTTCTATTGGAAGTACTTCGAGCACACTTTTATATAACGTACTACATGGGCTGAAAAGTATTTGACGTGACGTAGAGATGGCGCCTCAAATTCAAAATCCTCATACTCTTTGCAAAGAACTGACCATAACAAAGATCCTGTCAAAGTGTCATGACATTTGATTAATTCATCTTCGAGTTAAAGCTTTCAAAATTAAGCTACCTCTGTTTTTTTTTTGTAAACAATGAAAAAAGCGAATATTGTGTTTTTATAAAACATTTTTTAAATGGGAAGGTAGGGAACACACAAGAGCATGGCTTGACAAATGGTCTAATACATCTGCCCCATCATTTTCAACCATTAAATATCAGTTTGCTGAATTTTGTCGTAAGCATACGAGCGCGCCAGTGATGCCCGGCGATCGGCAAGTCTAAATGAGGCGGAAACTTTGCAAAACATAAAACATTCACGGGACTTTTGGTGGAATGATCGCAAAATTAAATTGTGAGATACCTCGCACCATAGGCATCTCAATGGAACGCGTTGTACACATCATTCATGAATATTTACACATGCAAAAATTGTGCGAGCGATGGCTGTCGCGTTTCCTAGCAGTTGACTGGAAATAAAAAGGTGTTCCCGTTTCCAAACAAAATCTTCACAATTATGAATAGGAATTTTTGAAACGATTTACTGTTGGAAAAAAATAGTTAGACTTTTTAATTTAAATTTCGCGCGGAGACCCATTCGTTGAAATATTTTTTTTCCTATGTTAGTATGACTGTCAGTGTCATCTGTGCCAAATGTCACATCAAAATAATCATTAGTATTTAATATACGCTTGTCTTTCTGAAGTACAAAAAGTGCATAGCGCGATTTTCACAATGAGTGAAATTATTCAACAAAGAAGTGCCATCAAATTTTGTGTGCGGAATGAAATTGCTGATGCCAAAACGTTAAGAATGTTGCAAAAGGCCTTCGGTGATAATTGTATGTTGCGAGCAAGTGTTTTTGATTGGTACAAATTATTCAAGGAGGGTCGAGAACGCGTTGACGACGAACCACGTCCAGCACGGCCATCAACATCAACTGATGATCAATACGTCAATAAAATCAAGGAGTTGGTGCTCGAGAATCGACGATTAACAGTCAGAGACCTTACTGGCATCGTTGGAATATCGGAAGGATCGGTGAAAACCAGTTTAAAATATTATTTAGGCCTAAGAAAAGTGAAAGCACTCAATTTTCTTGACAAACAGCGTCGCGTTGAGGTCTATGAAACAATGCTTTCCGAATAACAGGATGTCATGAAACGAATTATAAACGGCGATGAGTCTTGGATCTATGCTTACGATCCGGTAACAGACGATCAATCGGCCGAATATCGAGCCAAAGGTGAGCCGAAACCGAAAAAACCACGCCAAAGCAAGTCATAGATCAAAGTCATGTTGATAATTTTCTTCGATTATCAAGCTGTGGTACAACCTCCGTATTCGCCTACAACCGCGTACAACAATAAAACCACCGTATTCGCCTGATTTAGCTCTGTGTGACGTTTGGCTGTTCAGCAAACTCAAACGACCGCTCCGGGGAAACAGTTTTGAGTCAATTTAAAACATTAAACGTGAATCGCTACGCGCATTTAAGGCTATTCCGGAAATTGACTTTTAACAACTGTTTCGAGGATTGGAAAAAACGATGGTACTAGTGTATTGGGGGAGGGGGGGGGGGGGTGGGTATTACTTTGAGGGGGACGAAATAGATTTACAAAGTCTTACTATTTTTTGCCCACAGTAGTGTGTCAATGGTCCAAACTTAACTATAAGCCGTTGGAAGCCCCCAAATATCTAAATAGAATAATTTTTACCTGCATTAGTTGTGACTTATTAAGGGTATAAATGAAAAGTTTCTTTTTAATTACGTCATTCATTGTGATGAAATTAAAAAAGAAACCAAAAGAACCGGCAGAATATTGGCATCATTTTTTTTATTTTGTTTGTCAAACTTATACTAACCAGCAATACTTTCGTCCCCTACATGGAGTGACGACTGACGTCCCCTACATAGAGTGGGTGTTGTCGCAAGTTTTTGGATTCCCGTGGCGAAAATAAGGGCCCAGTTTTAGCTGTATGTAGTTTTCATCGTTGTAAACGAAACGGTCTTGATTTTTTTGCAATATCAAATAAGTTTCTTAATAGTTAGACTCTGATTTTTGTAAATCCTAGACACCTATTTGAACTCTTTAAGTTTTGCACGTCAGTCCGCAATCGTCTACAAATATTTAAAAATAAAATCGAGGCCTTTACGTTTGTAACAATGAAAATTGGAGGCAGCTTAGCCTGTGCCTTTATTCCCATCACAGAGAGCCAAAATTTAAATACTTCACAGTTTTTCGATTTTAAGTGGAGGTGAAATATGGATACATGTATATGAGGCTCAATTTTAGCTGGGCTTCATCCAGCTACTTAGTACATCCTCCCCTCTTTCAAATCAAGTACAAGGTAACCCTGTCGGATCGGAAAATTATGGTCACTGTTTTATGCAAAACAGAGCAAAGCTTCTTAGTGTCTTACAAAAAAAATGTGTCAATACTGTAACAGACGAGTACAACGCTTTAGAACTACTAGAACGTCTGTGTGATGAGAGTGTGGAAAAAACAGGGAAAGTTGATCGCAGGCTTCGTATTGCAACTTACTCCGTGTAGCCCTGATTTTCAGCTCCTGACGGTTATTAGCTGTTCCCTTAAATAAACAAAATGCTTCGTCAGGAGAGATTTTCCAGGAATGGAGAAGTGAAAGACACAATTTCGAAATATTTCAACGACAAACATTAAACGTTTTGTTTTTGTTTTCGAAGTTGATAATAAATGAACTGATGTATTTAAAAAATTTCTTAGAGTTAAGGGAGAAAACATATAAATGAAATTAAATTAGAAAGAAAGGTGGGAAGAGCTCAAGCTAGTTTCGAACACGCGCCCCTGCCTCTTCTCGTCAGGTGCCAACTCACAGGCTGGGACGCATCGATTGGCACTACCAGCTAGATGGATGCCGTCTTGTGATTTAACTTGTTATTATTGCTCTCAACTTGAAATTGTCCTGTTTTCCAAATTTTCTTTGGTGGGCTCTTCCCACCTTTCTTTCTAATATAATTGCGCTTTTGAACTATTCGAGAAAATTGATCTAAACTTCCGTACCTCTGAGTCACTTACAACTTGTAAGTGAGAATATGGATAAGTTGATCTACCAAATAAGCTTCTAGGATATAATTGAAATTATTTTCTTTGTTTCTATCTCTTTAATCTTCGTGTATTCTCCGAAATTATCAATCAGAAAGGAAAATTGGGAAAAAAAATCTCATACATTTAAGAAGCATCCACAATCGCCGACTAGAATTCTTCTAAATGCTTTTTCAATATTTATCTATCTCACGAAGGATGACGAAATCACATTTCTGATCACGGCAAAGCTGCTGATTGTGCTTCAATAAAGAAAGGCGGAATATTATACAAATGGGAAATTTGACGCAATTAAATTTGAGGTGGATTAACATATGAATGTAGTGCACATGAGATGTCTAACCCCTTGAAGTTTTCTTTTTCAGTTTGATATTTATGAAATTGTTAATAATTTTCGGGTCAATGTTTTTGGTGTTTTGAAAGTTCAATCTTAGTTTTTATTTATTTGTCTTCATTCTACTCTTCTCCAATTTAAGTTATCAAAGAAAATGATAATGTTGTGTGGCTAATAAAACCTGATGAGTAATTTTTATATCTATCTTAGTAATCGTCAAAAGCTTGACTCGGTATTATCTTTCTGATAATTTCAGCGTATCTTTCTTTAAGCCCAGTTTTTCTTATCAAGCAATCATGCAATATTTTCAATCATACTCGAATTAATAGTTAATATTCGCCTTAAAATGAATGAAATAGGGGTCGGTTTGATAAATAATAAAAAAAATTATAATATTTTTAGAGTGTATGGCTTTAGGCATGACAAGATCGTTAAATTGAATTATGGAATTACGTTTTTCCCACACACCAATGCCAGTTAAGCTGTTTCAGCGAAGTAATGTCATCATCATTCTATCCCACTACGCAAGCCTACTAGCTGTTTTTTCAAAGAATCTTTAGCTCGCTGGCTCTTCCTCTTATTCGCGACCCAGTGACAAAAAATAAAAATATTTCATTTGAAAACTACTTTGAGACAATCTGCATAATGGAAATATATTTTTGCAACAAGTTGACTTGTTGACGCACATGATTCGGTAGTGTTGTTCGAATATTTTACAATCTAAATGTTAAAAACGTATGAATAAAACGCTTAAATGTGTATGTGATTTCTTTTTATCACTTGATCTTTCGCCTTCGTATCAATTAACGCCTAGTCGAAATTCCTAGTCATAATTTACCTTGATAACAAATGAATTGGGGCTGGTACAGGCGAGAAGAATAGACGAACGATGTCGTCTTGCAGTATTGATAAACGTACCCTGTTTTCGCACTTACTAATATGCAACTCCAGATAAAGGAACACTCACAGGTGTGGTAATAGCTATTACAATGGCGATACAGGCAAGATCTTGACATGGTTATGAGATGTGAACATGATTTTGATGTTAATTATTATATTCAATTATTGTTGAAATTCTTTTAATAAATCTGTTCAAAATAGAACAAACTACAATTCAACAATGGTACATGGTCGATCGATCAGCAATTTACAGACATCTTTATAAGGAGGCAACACAATCAGCGTTTACAGACATGCCGGAGACTTGTATGATTTCCAATAAAGACGCAAACACGGTTCATAAGATGCGCGTGACTCGATTTATCAATGAACTATAATTGAATTTCTCTTTTTCTTACCAATTACGCGAGGCGGAAAGTTTCTTTCAATTCATTTTCTTCAAAGAGAATTTCCATAAGGTTTTTTTCCAATAGCTTGCAAACACCTGGATTGCGTTTTCAGTATCCCCGAACATGCCGCTTTCTATTCCTCTGCGTAAAAAGTTAATATTTTATATTATTCCAATGCAATCGACGAGTTATCACGCAACGCTCTTGTGACTTTTCTTATCTCAAAGTTTCCTTAGTTGCAAACAAGGTGTTCGTGTAATATTCAGCACTGGTTGCCAGTTAGAACTCGAAATAAATGAAATTCGTTCAAGTCTTTTCCGTTCATCAAATGCAATAAATATTTTCATCACGTCCCCAATTTTCAAATCATTTATTTAATAAAATAAATGTCGTTTAGCGGTACAATAAATTGTTGATACTTTGTCGAGGATGAAACAAATCATTGACATTGCATTCTTCAATGAAACAATTGTTGTTTGTTTTGGTTGCTCTCCAGACAAAGAATGCACACTGGCAAACGTAAGACAGGCATCAAAGAATAATTGATTTGCGTTCTTTTTAAATTGTTCACTACATGGCAGCTATTAGTTAGGGGTATAGCTCACAACTAATCGAATTGTGTATGGTTCTGTGTCATATATGACCTATTAATATTATTAACGTTAACATGAGCTGCAGACATGCAGACAATTACAAGCTGCGGAAGTCAAATAAACTTCCGCTCTGCATTGAATTTTATTTAAATAAAAACAACCTGAACATGATTAAAATTATTTTGGACTAATTTTGAACTTTAGCAGCCTCTCTGATAACAGCGAGTCAGGAGAACATTGCAACCAAGGCTGTTACCTACTTCCGTGTAAAATCTTACGAGGGTAGGTCTGAAATTTCGAGTTACGGAGAGAAAAGCGTGAGAAATAACACTCAAAATTAATTTTTACTTTCCAATTTACTTCCCTTGACTGTATACTGACATAGTTTTACAAGATAGATCAACTAATTTATTTAAAGCTCAATTACACTTTTTATCTTTTTCGCCGAAGGAAGGTGAAATGGAACTCTTCTCTGTTTCAGTGCTGGAAAAGGTCTTTCCTCTAAATGTTTTTTTTTTTGTTATTTTTGGAAACAGATAATAATCGTTTGCGACTCACTCTGAGCTACATGGAGAGGGCTCCAATATTTGGAGCAGCCACCGCAGTGGGTGCCATATCGAACCCTATCAATCAATTTTCTCGAAACCCTCTCCCTCACTGTGTAGCGTAATACTCTGGAGTTATAAAGACATCATTTTATCAAGATAGCGGAGATATTTGCATCATATTTTACTCTTAATACAAATTCAAACTTTGATTGTCCAACAAACTGCTGGTATCCTGCGAGAGACTCTCGGAAATTGTACGTTATAATAAAATATCAGCCTGCTGTCGGCGTAAATTTTCCAAAATTAATTTAAAAGGCAAAAAGTTAGAAGTTAGAACTACATTCTCGAATATATTTTTTGATTTATAAAGTCCAAAAATCTTTGAAAATGCTTTGGAACTTGTATTCGGCTATTGTAAAAGAAGTTAAGCATAAATCGGTTAACAATGACGACAGTAAATGTTAAATCAGCAAACTATCGGCGAGAAATCAAAAATCTAAATATGGATAATCCAGTGATTCCAGTAACAACAGAGTGCATAAAAGACTGACTTGAGAGTTCCGAAATGAATTCGAAAAATGCAAGTATTGAAATTCCATGGACCCACTGAAGACCTCTTTCACCCACTGAACCTCTTAGTGACGCGGTTGCGAAGTACATAGTTAATATGAAAAAGTAAAAAAGATGACAAAATAGGAACTAGGAATTAGGAGTATAAAATCCCCCTGTTTCACACAGTTGAAAAAAGGAGGCAACAACGGAACTGATTGCAACGAGCGAAGGATTAAGAAAGATGGCACTTTAACCGGCTGAAAGGCGTACAAACGGACGACCCAAGTCCCAACTTTAAGCACCCGTTCAAGCTAGTACAAATACAACGCAGAGATGGCACGTATCAAATGCAACATCAATGTCGAAGCATAAAGTTCCGACCTAAGAACAGGAAATCGAGCACAATATCACTAAAACCTGACGATAGTCCTCCGATTGAACATTGTACTTTAACAGGCTGTAAGAGATTTTCCTGCATATTACTCCCCTAAAACAACTTTAAGTATTGTCTACTTAACTATGCGTTAGATAAAGTGGAAACGAAGAGTGGAAGTGTGACAAGGATTCGATGTATCAACGATTAGGACGCGAATACTATGGATAGATATAGTGATACCCCAAGATCAAAACGTCAATTTTTTTTGCAAGAATGTCAAAGAAACCCTTGTGGGGTTGCCTTTTTATACGGTCTTACTAGACTACATAAAGCCACGACTAAGCAAGGAGGAAACTTCCGCGTTGCATTCAGGCAAAGTGGCGGTAACATGGCGGAAACTGAAAAAAAGCAAACCCTTCTGCTAATCAAAGCGTACTTCCCACGCAGCGTTAGAGCAAATGAAGAGATTGGCGAGGTAAAAGGACACAAACAGCACAGAATGGAAGGGTTTGGCGACCATATCTGCACGGCGAAATGTATAAAGTGGGCTATGTTAACAAGCCCTCATTCAGATGCCCCAGGATCAAAGTATGGTGCATTCAGATGCACCAAGTTCATTGCTGCCAAACAGAGATTCCGAAGTAGTATTTATAATCAAAGTATGAATAGTCGTATACTAACGAGAAAGTTATGATTGGGATTAGTTTGAACATATTTTCTTTTGGAAATGAAAAAAGAAGGAGGTGAATAGGTGCTTCCATTTTCAATATTTCAGATGATGGAGAACTATTTCCTGGAAATTTAGCTTTTGGCAGCACTTTTTTAAGACCGGCGACGCTTAACGTAAATCGATCTTTCAAAAATAGTTTTTACAAAAGATAAAAGAGGTGTCGTCCTTGTGTTAAATGCTATATTACTACTATAGTACCACGTTTAACAGTGTTGCCACAATGAATTGTGTAGAAACAAATAAGGTAGGATTTTAAAGGATCATCTTTCCTTTGTAATACGAGGGCCGCTGAAAATGTCGCGGCCTAGGCTACTTAACGATGAGTAATTAACTTGTAACTCATGTCACGCGTTGACATGACACTCAATAGTATTATAAAAGCAATCACTAATAAAGTTTGCACTCATAGTTCAAAAAACAAATATCACCATGTGAGCCGAATCTGGAAATTCTCGGAATTTTGAACACCGGGCCGTGATAAAATTCCTCGTAAAGTAAAGGGATATACACCGAAAGACATTTTTGAAGAGATGTCATCGGTTCTTCAGGATTCTGCGCCCTCATATACGATGGTGAAAAAATTGGGCTGCCTATTTCAACAAAGATGAGAGAGCTGTGAAGATGACCCTCGCCCGGGCCGCCCTGTCACGGTACTGACCGAAGAAAACGTCCGAAAAGTTGAAAAATTCGTTTTGGCCGAACAAAGATTTAAATTGTGGCAGATTGCTGAAGAACTACACATTAGCAAAGAACGAGTTGGAGAAATTTTACATGAACATTTGAATATGAGAAAGATTAGCGCGCGCTGGGTACCGAAAATGCTCACATGGCTCTACAAGCAACGTCGACTCGAAAGTTGCAAAGATTTTTTGGAACTAGTCGGCGATAACAAGGAATACATTTGGCAACGGATAGTCACCGTAGATGAAATATGGATTCGGCAATATGATCCAGAGTCCAAACAAGAGTCCATGCAATGGATAAAATAGGAAAAAGGACGCCGAAGAAATTCAAGGTGGAAAAGTCGACGTTCAAGCTAATGGCGACTGTTTTCTGGGAAAGCGAGGGAATTTTGCTTATCAACTAACCTACCCAGGGGAACTACAATGTGGCCATTTATCGCGAGGCTATTGTACAGAAACAACGTGGGAAACTGACGCGCGGAGTGCTATTTCTGCAAAACAACGCGCTGTTCACACCGCACATGTTGCAAGGCAGGCCCTGAAAGACACGGGTTCTCAGAGATTGACCACCCTCCATATAGCCCAGACCTAGCACCTAGCGATTTTTTCCTGTTTTCCAATTTGAAAAGGACTTATGGGGCCGGAGATTTACAGATGACAACGAAATGAAAGCTGCAGTTGATCGTCATTTTGAAGAGAAAGATACAGAATATTTTTTGGGTGGGTTAAAGGCATTGTATGCGAGATGTATTGCACTTGAGGGAGATTATATTGAAAAATAAAAAATAGAAACCATATATTTTTATTTATTAAGTACCTTAGGCTGCGGACTTATCAGCCGTCCCTCGTATATACATCTTCCGTGGTTACAAAGGGTAAAAATGTGTGTTCAATGTGTTGATTACGTTCGTCTGTTGATAATAGGCGAAAGGTGAAAGTGGCCACGAAATTCTTTCCAATGTCATAAGCATGTTAATTTTGCCAAAGCCGGTTCAGAGTCTGGTTTGAAGGAAGTACTGAGGTAAGTATTTTCTGTGTTGAAACCAACAAAATGAAAGCTGAAAATTCCATTTATTGGTGATGCGACGTTTCAGCGATGAAGATCACAAGTGTGTCAAATTATTGGTCGCAAACATTCGATAAGGAAGCAGGAAATTGAATGAAAGATGTTCCTTGTTGAATAGAGGCATCACCAGACCATATTTATTCATCGACGCTAACTGATGTTACGATACAGTGAATGTGGACCGTGAGTGAAACATGCTAAGCGAATTATTCTTTTCAAAATTTGTTGAAATTGTTTTAAATATTTATTTTCAACAAATTGCAATGTAACAGCCGTTAGGAAGGATACATTGCGGGATACATAAGGCTAGTAGTTAATCACACGAAACGACACATTCAATTCTTCGTCAAGATCTTGCTATTATTGCTTACTAAACACTATTGGACTTTTCCAGTCGGGTGTTTAGTAACAGGTTTTCGTCGGAAAATCTAAAAGCAAAGATGAACTAGAGACAATTTCGCTTTGCTACTCCGTCTTACAGTCTCGAAAGTGGGCATGAAAAAGTGAAAAGAGGAGCGTTGCACATTTGATTGATGTGCAACGCGACTAGTGTTGTGATTTAAATCATAAATGATAAAAAACCTTTTCATTGAACAAAACGATGAGAACTGATCTACTTTGTTTTATTTCGATTTCATTGCATATCAACCATGTTGGGAAGTCTCGTATAGGTAAATATATATTACTTGAAGTTGAAATAACCCTTACAAATGCCAAGTTTCGAGTTGATAGCATGTTTCAGGGGTTGTGTGTCGGTGAAGAACCCAGAACCAAAATCAAGGCAAATACTTATCCATAAGATGCAACAAATAAAATCTAGAAGCAATCCTCGACGACACAAACATAATTAACTCTTCGTAATTGAAGTCTTTGATTGCTCAGCTAGAAAATTTGTATTCGCAGTCGGGTAATTGAGTTTCTATAATTAGCGAAAGCCTAAAATCATACACATCACTCCACATTCCGAGGTTATCAGGCCTTATCAGCTGTCGCCAAGCTCAAGAAATTAATCAATTCCCAACAATTTGGGCTGGGGCTGGGGTTGGTTGTGAATTGTGGTTGTGTTTGGGCCCAGTAATTTCAGTGAATTCCATATTCCTTTCCAGTACGGGCAGCAAGCCGCCAAGAGCAATGTAGCAGGCATGGAGTACATTGTTTAGAGCATGATGAATAATCGGCCCACTACCACCAACCACTATCCATGCCGCGCTAACTGTCAGCCACACTAGCAAGCAAGCGGCATTATCGCGGCGATTATGTAACCATGAAAATATAAGTCAGTGGAGTTATTATTGAGCGGTTGATGAATAACTTGACTCGTCGGCTGGTGCTCCATGTTCCCCGCTCGGCCTCGGGGGGCCCGCTACAATTTCGATGCGCTGCTCATCGCATACGTAAATCGTCAATTGCAACCATGTAAAACCGTGGACAGCTCATCTGAACCACCAGTTTATCTCATTTTCGTCCACGTCTTTCTTTTTGTTTTCAGAACCATTCATTTCGTCTCATACACAAAACGTTCGGTTCAGCGGCACCAGCGCAGCACTACATCGAACGCAAATGAATGATGTCATTCTGTGCGCCGCGACCAAGTGAATTTGGTATGGAGCACTCCGCCGCGATGACCTCGGAACTTAGCACCGCAGGCGCTCCGTGCAAGTAAAGTTCATGGAGCCGCGATTTTGGGGAATGAGATGACGTCGTCGCGCATGCAGCACTAAGGTGGCAAGGCAGGCGAACTGTTTATGCTGTGCCGTGCAACTATAAGGCTTCCTGCCCTGCACCCGAGCACGCGAGGACATTCGAACTTCACCACGACACAGGGCTAACGCCCAATCCCGCCGCCTGTGCTGTTCTTGCGAGCCGACATCACGGAACAACCCAATTCCATAAGATCCACTCAAGTCGGCCCGAGTCGATAATTAACTTAATCTACCGCGGCCACGGTGTTCTATTTTTACATCATTGAATCACACCATTCGCAAGGTATTTCGATTGATGAGCTCTGGCTTGTGCCCTGCTGACTATTAGATGTTTCCCGCTAGCAAAATTCCACAAATGCCCGAGCATTCCCACTGGCCAATCCCTCTTCCGGGATGAGGCGAGCAGAGGCGGTCCGGCCACTGAAAACATGGAATCTCCAAGCGAACGGGTGCACCTTCTCCGCAGCCGCCCTGCACCGTGCTGTGCTGTGCAGGTATTCCGAAGCCTTACGGCCCCACACTAACTGCACCTTGCCGAATCCTTACAACTTATTATTGGCTGCAAGTGCAATCGGATACATCGAACCAGGAAAATCCAATACGAAACACTCCAATTGACAACACACAACATTTAGGGAGTGACCCAATCAACGACTTCAACTCCATTTCTCATTTCTTCTTACCCATTTTATAGCTTTTCCGCCGACTATTTTCACTCGGTAATTTTTGCAATTCACTGAGAACAATCGACTTTTCCGATTAGCACACTCGACACTTGTTACGATGCACCCGCATTTAAAACATCACGCAAAGTGTAAATTGCGGATTCACTTTGCTTTTATTCGCGACCGACGATCGACACCAGCGACGACTTCGACTTCGACGACGTCAATTTCACTTCACTTCACTTTGCGAATAGAATGGAATCGACTAGGAATCAACTTCTTTGGCAAGGTCTCTCCGCTGCGCTGGTTTATCAAGTACGAAACAACCATCTACTACATTTATCACGCGATGTACTTGGCCAAGATGTGTAGATAAATGACAGTCCAAGTACATTTGGTCGTGCTGCTCTAGTCCAAAAATGTGCATGCCACTCACCAATGACCAATTGGATGAATGCAATCTCGGCGACTTGATGAGGATTTGCAATAAATTGTGGATTTATATCCAATAGGAACGTTTACACTGTTAAAACGCGATTTCTACTATGACTTTATTTCCTGTTTGATGGCTCAAAATTCGTTTGAAATTCAGCTATTCAATTTATTATACAGTTATTAAGATTCAAAGTTATTCGTAATAGCATTAATTTTCTATCAAATTTTATGAAAAATTCTCTTATGACGTGCTTATCATCATTGAAACATTAAATATGAGATATTCAAGGCTTCAATTTAAAATCAGACACACCAACGGCTTTTGGGTTTATCGATATACCCTATAGGGTTTATATACCCTACGAAACGTTAACAGAAACTCTGATTTCCCTACATGAAACTAGAAAGTAATATTAGTAAGCAATTACTGACAAACGGAGCATATAAAAAGACAAGACTGATGAGTAAATATCACTACATCCGACCATTACAGTCAATGCAATAGTTGTAATAAACTATAACAACAAGTCTTCACATTAAATTTAACAATTAAAGAATTGAATTTTCACTGCTTCAAAAGTTATTCCCCCTAGCAAATACTAGGAAGGATGGATTCCAACAAGGCAGACAAATCTGGCAACCGCGAGCATCTCAATGCATAGCTGTAAGGAAGCACAACTTACCCTCTCAACATCACATTCTAACCACTATTAACTATTATCACTATGAAGTTCCTTGCCATCTATCATACTAAAAAAAAAATAAAAGAAATTACCAAAAATTTTTTAAACCAAAACAGACTGGACTCCAAAGGGCTCAAAAAATGTCCGCCTCTGAGACTGAGATCAGATATCTGAGACGGACTATTACTGGGATCATAAAACGCTGGCTTATATACATAACTCCATAGGCGATATTGCCTATCAGTTAGCAGGACGAAGAGGAAAAAGTTACAAGAAAAGTTCTACAGACAGTCGTCTTTCTTTTGACATTAATACTTGGGTTCAACCATTTAAAATGAATGAACAATGAAAATCACACAATCAAAACAGTAATTGATTCAGTATCTGACCATATTCCATGAAAGTCGAAATTTGTACGTGATCCCGTGGCTTTCAACTGAGCCCAACCAGGTCTACAAGAACAAACAAACGAAGAAGTGATTGAAAACATCTTATTTTATGCAAATTTCAACAATGGCTCTTCAAAATATATTGTCGATCGTCTAATTATGATTCTCGTGCAGTTATTTCTATTCAATTAATTCCGACTAAACTTAACAACAGTAATAAACCCACAATCAAGAGACAATAGCCCAACAATGGGCCGAATTTCGAATGTGCTGAATGTAATATTTATACTCTAGCTTACCCGAAAAATAGTATCTATTTTTTGAAAAAGATTACAAAACAACGATAGGCGCCATCAACATTACCAAATGCAAGCACTCAACGAAAATATTGGATATTATCGATCTGTAATGGGATTAAAAGACAAATCAGTCGGCATAATTTTCTGCACCTGATCGAAACAAGTAGCAAGAACCAACTGAAACATATGCTCGGATCAACCAAGGACAGTCGTGAAAACACAGGAAAAGTCTGGCAGTTATCGCATCGAATGTTCTTTTTGCGCAGAAATGTACAGAAGTGTAGGGCAAATGAAAAGAATCATTTTGACTAGAATGAAGATACATTTAGACAGAGGAGCAATAGCAAGGAAGAGAGCACTTCGAACCGATGGCAGTGGAAGATATAATTTTGACTGGAGACGAGAAAACAATGGGGGATATAATGGTAGTCTGGGGATCCAAGTTAACTGAATGTCATGGAAAAATAGTTGATGGAGCAGGATGAAGGAGACTGTAGGTCATAGTTATTCGAACAAGTTATGTCGTGTTATCTCTGTAGAATTTCTAGTCAATGACGAATTTAATTATTTTGTTTAAAGCGATCATCAGACTGCGCGCTAGATTCGTTGCATGCGAATTAAACATTTCAAGTTAATCAATTCTAATGTTTACACAATTCAAAGATAAGAATAGAATCCATGTGTTAACTCCCGTTAAAAAAAATGTTGTCGACATAATTCCTAGTTGAAATGTTTAGTATTTAAGTCGTTCAGAAATACTAGTTGATCGTTATTGCAATTTGTTTTTAAGTCGGGACCTAAAGAAAATTCAGGACACAGAATGCAATAGGCTCTAACGAAGAGTTCCAGGACTTCAAATCTCGATGCTCTTCTTCGACGTCTATGACGAGAGGTTTAGTTGCATTGAGATGGACAAGAGAAAGGTAACAGTGCTCAGAAGGATCTTCATGGGTTTTACACACTCGGAGGACATCTCGTAGACAACGAATAGTGAGTGCAGGTTCTGCAGTTTCGCCGAGGAAACAACAGGCATCTGCTTGTATACAACCGGCCACGGAAGTTAATGCAGGAAGCTGCTTCGTTGTCAAGGAAAAGTTGGGTCGCCAAATAAGATTCTTGACTGACTGACTTAGACAAATCAACTTGCTTTAAGTCCCCCAGAAATGGGGGCACTAGAAACCTATGAAGATTGACATGCAGTGCTCCCATCTGTAAATCAATCAACGCAGCTGGTTGAATATTAATCTTCAGACAATGTATTTATTATTGGGAAGTGTTAGAATGATCATTCAGTGTAGACGTAGCTATACATAAACTAATCTGTTTGCGACGTTTGCTGAAATGAAAAACATTTCATGTGTGAAGAATGTGCCAACAAAAGCAAATGAGAGGTGGGGCAGAGTCGACGAAAGTAATGTGCGACCGACAGACTCGGAGAAAAATTAACAAGAAGTGATTTGGATAGTGAAAGCGTTAAACTTGTAGTTTTACTGATAGTAATCTCATTATTTCACACAACGTTTCATTTAGCCAAAAAAAAGTGAAAGTCCGCACACTTTATACACGCGATATTATTGAACAACCACACGCCGTAGACAAATCTTCTGAAACAAAACGCCACTCACTCCTTTATCAAACAATTAATTATTTAACCCAAATTGATTGGTTGAAATAAAAGAACATTCGTATTTATCACGTCAATTTGATTTATTATTTCATAGTTTTGTTTCATTTTTATTTCGTTTCAAATAATTATAATATAATCATTTATATTTTTCATTGTTTAATTATTTCTTATTAACAGCTCATTAAACCGTTAGATATATCCTACGGAAATAAATTAACACTAGATATATATTAAATATATTTTTTAATTCTTTTTTGTTTTTATCATTTTTTTATTTTTGTACAAATAAGAACAAGAGTATCACAAACCTGAATTTGCCATTATGATTACTAATAGTTTTTAATATAGTTTTGTTTTTGTTTTAGTACAATTTATTAACTTCTTTCGTTCTGGCTAAAACACATAATGTGAGATATAGAGGGGAGAGGAGTGACTAAATAATGTAGAAGATAAGCTGCTCATTGAATTTCAACATTGATCTGTTTTGTTTTTTGCGCAACTTTTTAAATTTATAAATTCATGCAAGTGAGGAAAATCGTAATTTCAATTGATATTTCGCCGTGAATGAAATTTCGCCTTCTTTTCGGTACTTTGTTAAATAGATAAATAATGATGATTTTCATAAATTTTGAAAACGAAACCTAGTGTAAACATCCAAATCAGAAACGAACAAAGAGTAAATAGAAATTCTAACTACAGTGAATATGTTCGATTGCATTTGATCCTAAATATCAACTACTACCCATTAAAATTCTAGATTTTTTTCTTGCTTCTGCTTTGCTTAGCAACGAGTTGAGGTTTTGTTTAATTTTTTGCAATTTTTTTCAGCATTCGCAAATATAGCCTTATTTCATTATTTTTCTGCTCGACTATTTTGAATTTATGTAATAAAAATAGAATTGCATTAATATTTTATTTAAACTATATTTTTTTTAAGCTTTCTCGGAGAAAAAAAAATGTTATGAAAAAATTGAAACGGTTTCTTCGTTTTGTTTTTATACCATTATGTATGATTTTTCTTTCCCATCTTATTTACTCATAAATATGTTTGTTTTTCTTCTTCTTCCTTTTCTTCTATTTATAACATTCTCATTCTTCATCTGTATCGCCGTCGCTCGAGTAACCAGTGAGTTGAGGGCGCCGTGCGAATGGTGCTGATATAACTTGTCTGTAAGTAGAAATGGTAAATGCTACTTTATGTTAGAAAAATATTTTATAAGTTCGTGTTTGGCTTCCGCTCTGTAAATTTTTTTTTTATTGTAGCTATCAGTGTTAACATTCGGTCACGAAATGTACCCGAAACTGGGTTTACGGGTTTTCTCAGTAAGACACTGAGCCTTGTCTACTTGTAAAAATGCAAATCCCTGCCAAATCCCCTCGTGACGGTCGCTTGTATATTCCTTGGAAGGCAAACGTAAGTGAAAGATGAGAGAAAAATTGTGCGTCGAATAGAATTGTATCAACGCAAAGGACCCGTAATCGTTAAATGAATTACACAATTGGATTCTGAAATGCCAGATAAGACTCAAGAAATCTGGTGCAGTTAAATCACTTTAACTATAGGCGAGCCGTTACAAACTTAATGTTCTGGTAATCCAAGAAATGAAATGGAATTTTAGCGAGTTATTTGGCTGATGTCCCACACACTATTCGAGAGCTGAGGAACCTGATGGAAGCAGCGAGTTTGGAGTTGCTTTATAAGGTTGCCGCTTCAACGTATCACAAATGATCCATGACGCAACTTTTGTACAAACCATACCAAGTTCATGTGATATATACGAGGAAATTTATAGGTGATTTTAGGAGCTGCCACTCTACAGTTGCGTGCATTTAATAATTGCTCTTCAAATTAACTATAAATTTGCTCATATACGCACACATGGAGTTAGTATGATTGGTACAAAAATTGCGTGATGTATTTTTTGTGATACATTGGACAAGGAAGCTGTAGGTTCCCTAAAGATAATCATTGAATTTAATAATTAATAATCGTGAACCAGCGCCATATTCATCATTGAAAATTTAAAAAGTGTTCCTTCAAGTTTTAAGGGGACAACCAAAAGCGCATACTATTAATTCAATGTTTTTTTGTAAGGGAGAACAAACGGACTTACGCAATGCGTCTATAATGATTAAGCCACTCTTCTAGCATTTGTGCAACGAGAAGAGGTCGTTTTCGTAACTTTTGTTGGGCTACAAGAATTCCTCCTTCCGTCATACAAACGTCGAGCCACTGTCGCATGATAGTTTCTTCTCTTCCCATCTGTTAAAAAAGAAATGATTATTAAAAATGTATATTCAATATGATTGCTGGAATTATACATTAGAAAATATAACAATAAAGAATTTAATGCGTTCGCGTAAATTTTCAACAGACATGACTTAAGATCATGGGCTTCAGAAAATATATTTTAAATCTGTACAATATCAATACAACAAATGATCTTTACAAACCTCTGCTTGTGTTAGAAAATGAATTGGCAATAGTTTCATTTCACAATCCATGAGTGGTAAAAATGTTACATCTTCTGTATCATCACGACTTGCTTCTATTCTAGAATATGGTTCGGTTGGTACTAAAGCGCTAAAATGACCGCGGGTATAGCCTAAAGCTATAGGAGATTTTATACAAAAGCTTTGTTCCCATAGTAATGGTAAATATAATCCTGAAATAAAAAGCGACGTACGATCAGTAAAATTCTTACTGCCCTATAGTAAAGTAATCGCGGCTTCGCGCAAGCCCACCTTCAAATCTAGCATATCCAATATCTTCTCCCCGAAAGCTTTTTACATATTTTACACCGTACACGATAATTGGTCTTCGTAAAATGTGCGCCAAAGCGAATATATGTAATTGTTCTAGTGAGGAACCTGGTTGACTTGCAAGCGATAAAAGTGAGCTCCAATCTTCTTCCCATTGAGTTTCTTCTAAAGTAAAATGTAGCAGCGCTGCTTGTATCATTTCATATTCTTTCCAGCGAGGATAAAATCTATTGGGATGCAATCGAATAAGGTAAAGTAGCCAAAAACAACCGAATCATACATACACATGTCCACATTGATGTAAACTATCAGCTAAAGCTCGCCGTAATGTGTTATCACGATCAAATACTCCCCACGTTGCTTGCATGGCAGAATCTAGCAGACAATCGCCCGCACTTCGATTCCACAGCACCATTAAGCGTGATCCTAACCGTGCTGTTATTTCTAGCGACCAATTTAAGGCTGGTGGTGGATTCTCCAATTGTTTTTGTGCATCACGATCCAACAGTTCATCGTACAATTGTTCTTGTATCGGTATCGGAAGTTCTTCTATATCTGCCGGGAGGGCGAAGGTAGCGTGCTCGTGAATATAATGACAATTGAAAGGTGATTTTCGAATTCGAAGGGAGTTTGCGAAATGACGACGTATGTCTGCTGCAAGATCTGGTGCTATGTACGACGGGACACGTTTTATACCCGGCCCCGATCCAGAGATTTGAGCGAGAAGCATGGGTAGCATTTCATCACGATGAAATCTTATAGCTAAATGAATGAGTGTATGTCCAACATCGAATGCTGAATTCCTATTTAGAATTGCTATTTCACTACTAGTTAGTGCCCGGCCAGGATTGCCACCACATGATAAATAAGATTCTACTGCGCTGAAATTGTTTTCTACTACACCTGCAAGCATTCTCATTCAACAAAATGAAAGACTCGTTTTTTTGCTTCTTACCTAGACAAGCATTCAACCACTGCCAATCAACTTGTCTTCTCACCTGCCGCGATCGCCTTTCTTGTCTTTCTTGAATGGAATCACAATTTGTAGTGTCGGAAGAGCCTAAATCAAAACGAATGACTGTCAGTTCATTTTTTTCTTGAGTGTCCTTTCTTACCTAATTGATATCGATTAGAACTGCTCCGCTTATTATTTATATTATTGTTGGACAGCGTGTTGTTTGAGGTTACTGTAGTAGAGTTCTCTTCGTTAAGATCTTTATCTGGAAACAATTTTGCGTTGTTTGCACTACATCGATCAACTATTTCATTATTATGTTCTTTTAAATTACCACACATCGAGCATTTCAGGCTCTTTGGCCAATTCTCATAAGTACATCTCTGAAAAAAATCGCAGAGCATTAGCACAATCAAAGGAACAAATTGCACGCACTAAACGACAATAAAGCACGACATTTTTCTGAAAACATATCAAACTACTTACATTGCAAGCCCATTTATTGACAAAAGGCCGACTTTCGATGGGACTAATACGGTTGCTCACAGCTCCCGTCAAACATCTTGAGCTAGCTAAATTATTTACAGATCCTACTGGGCTTAATCGATACGGCTGACCTTTAGCTGTGACCAATGCATTGCCGGCCAAATCAGAATCGGATCCGGTCGTAACAACCGGGCAACCGCCACTATCGCTTCCTAATTCACCAATTGTTAAATTCTTCATTTGATCTTGAATTGTATTGCTTATTGTTGTATTATTAGTTTGCGTAATCGTTGTAGTTGTTGTTACAGCTCCATTTGGTGATATGATTGTTTCCATATCGCAATCCTCTTCGTTTCGTTTTGTGTAGCATTGTACACAGCGTTTGGATCGTGGCCAATTCAAATAAGTACATCTCGGACATGGCCATTTCGCTTTTGCTGCATCTTGGCTTGATGGACCGCCGGATGCATTCAAATTGCTTTGCGAGAAACTTAAGCTTGATGCTTCGATAAGCGGATGACAATTATTCGGACTTGGCTGTGGTGGGCTCAATCTTGAATGAATGGATTAAAAGAATTTTTCAATTATTTTAAATAGA
Organism: Stratiomys singularior; assembly: GCA_954870665.1. NCBI lineage: Eukaryota > Metazoa > Arthropoda > Insecta > Diptera > Stratiomyidae > Stratiomys > Stratiomys singularior. The sequence continues at coordinate 10,265,681 of OX940877.1, forward strand.
TTTCATGCACATCATACAATTACTATGGTTTTATACAAATCATCAACGTCTTTATCTAATTCGATTGCATTTTCTCGATGTTGTATACTGAAACAAGGCTTGCAATCTATAAACAGGATTTATCTTCTCTGAAACTTAGAGGTCTACTGGGCATAACCTTTTCGAATGAGGATCAAATCATCAATTCCAATTCTTCTTCAAAATTAGTCCTTCTCATTTGATTGCAATCAGCGTTGACTTGTATGAAGCATTAGCTACAAAACTGTTTGAGCAAGGGCATCCTTCATATGCAAGTCACAATGAAAGGCTAAATTTTTTCTCACGCCGAAATGCAGTATCTACACTATAAATTCAAATACTCCGAAAACAGAGTAAAATATGATAATAATTTGTATTATTATTAAATATAAACCTTGAATTTTCACATGCAACTCGTCTGGTGTCATAAATACCAGCCGAAAACATGGAGTCGAGTTTTAAACAGAATCTTGTCCCAGTAATGATGGTGGTATAGTGTATTTCTTATTGTTCACACTGATATAGTGTAGCGTATGGTACGATAGTTCATCTTGCCCCTACATAAGTCAAATTGAACCTCTATCCATTTGGTTGCCAAGCGTTCCAGTTCAGTTAGGCATGTACGCCTCGGCCGATGATGGATTTGTTGGTCAGTGTGGGATAATCTAGACATAGTACATACAAGTGCAACATAACTCTAGCCGAAAATTCCTATTTCTACAAATCGTCGGCAAATCAAACCAAGCCTGTCGATGAAATACCAAGAGGCGTTCAACCTGATCAATCAAGGGCACCAGCAGTGATCAAAACCCTTGCCGAGTGCTCGTTAAGGAAGATGAAACTAGGAGCTTGCCCATGCGAAATACTGGAAATGGTATCATGCGGCGAGTGAGGGACAGGATGACTGCTTGTGGATTCACGCTGCCGCTGGAGAAATACAAAGTCGACATCCTGACAAAGAAGCGAATTCTCAGAGTGAGGCCTACCAATATTCGCGAAGTAAATCGCTGACAAGGCTACCGCTCGTGAAACGACAATCACTCGGTTAATAGCCAACAAAGTGGATGCATCGCATTAAGGAGATAAATCCTAATGAGTGCTGTGCAATCTCTTGAACTGTAAGGAACGGCGCTATGAGGCGACACTCAGAGCATGGTGCTCCAAGGAAAGCGATTGGCACAGGTGCACTGTGAATCGAACAATCTCCAGAACGGCCGTGTTGATTTCCTATTCATTTTGATTTTCCGACTAAATGGAATTCTTAGCTGTTTTTTTACTTTGCTGATCGAATTTCCATCGTTCCCCATCTATTTTCTTTCAAAGAAAAACAAAGGCGATGTTGGTGGTCGCAGGAGTGTGGATCATTTGCCCGCCTTGCTGGAGAGAGCACAGAAACATTAAAGCTAATAAGAGAAGACGCCCGACAGGGAAGGGAACCTACACCCTCTGCACGATTGACAACAGTCCTGGGAGCGCGCGAAAAAGGGAAGGTAGACTGCACGTCTGATCCCTCACTTAAGATCCGATTTCGACTCGACTCAGCTCTTGAGTGGGCATGGATCTTTTCGGTCTTATCAGGTCATGATTGATAGGTGTCAGCGGATTGATGGATTATTTACCAGTTGTGCGTTCTGTTTCTATAATTTCTAAACTTATTTTTAATAATTCATGAATTAAATAAAAGGAAACCTAAGTAATTTATGTTGATTTGAACAGTAATCTTTCCTTAGCTTATTAAGTTGTTTGCTCCATAAGGCAATTCGCTTCCTGTTTTAAGACAATCAGTTATGTAATATAATCAGACATATTTCGTTGCGAATAAATCAGCTTCCTTTTTGGTCTACCTTTATTTAATTTATTGAATATAGATTTTATCATAACACTGGATAAGAGACAATATCGGCCCCGGAACACCAGTCTTTAGTAAATTAATAAACATCCCGATTACCACCCATAATGACAACAGCATTCAGCATCATTTTGTCGTTTATAAGGGCTCACAGTGTATTCCAAGCGTAATGTAAATCATAGCCCCTCTCATTTCGGGGTGCCAGCCGCATTCACCTTGGTTATGAAGGGGTAACGCTCTCATCTTAAACTAGAAATTAAAAATATTTTTTTTTTCCTTTTTCAAATAGAAATTTATCATCCATCAACAAATAGATTTTGTCAGGACGTGTTTGATCGTTCAAAACATGATGCAAAATTGACTATTAACAATCATATGCCAAGGATCGTGACATCTTTGGAAAGATTCCGTCTTTGTTTAAAAAGATTCTTTGTCTTTGTTTCCGCTTTATTGGCAGTTTGCAGATAAATCACAAACAAAAGTCACGCTTATATCCATGCTAAAAAAAAAGTGAACCTTGTATTGGAAAGGACCATAGTTTCCATCTCAAGTTGAGTTTTCAATTGTATTGAATTGTTATCAGTGTGATACTGCATCCTGTAGAATGCACTGGTAGGATTTATAGTTTTGTAAGTATGCAGATTTCAGCCCTATCGAAAATAAAACAAGCAGAAATCGGGCAGTTATAGGAATAATTGACTGTTTGTCAAAAGTTATCTTCTGCGTTCATTACTGATCTGTGAAAAGACATGCGGAAAGCAGTAAGTTCTTCAGGGTAAAAGAACAGTCTAATGATCACCAGAATTTCGCAGAAGACGATTAGCGAAATTTATGTTAAACAATAACTACATAAGTTTCGATTTTAGGTAGAAAGTATTCTAGGATTCACTTTTTTTTTGTATTTGTTCAAACAATTAATAGAACGTTTTGTACGATGTTTCGACGCGCGTGAATCTTAGCGGATAGTACCATTCAAATCACGTGGAACTCATTGTTAAACATTAGAAGCCGAATAATGGTTTGGGGTGTATGGCTGCAATGCAATTTGTCATTTACGAAAGGTGTATGAACAGTGAACAATACTGAATATACTCTCATTAATAAACATTTCCGGTGAAACCAATCTACGTGGTGCCATTGCAACCAAACTGTGCACATTAATATAAAATGAAGATTACAAGGAGATAGTATATGGACAAACACTGCGACTTGTTAGACTGGCTAAACAAGTTCGTTACATTACAAAACGTGTATAAAAGTAGAAGTAGTAGAAGTGCACATTGCATACGAGCATAAAAAGCCTTTGGCACACGGCAGGATCATAATTACAACTATCAAGCAGGATTGATTGTATTGTTAGGGAATCGGCGTCAAGATATTGCTGCTGCTCTTTTAAACTCCAAGGATGAACAGGCAAGTGTTCAAATCACATTTTTGAATTTTCTTGTCTGAGATTTTCTTTTCTCTGCGCGCTCATTACAAAGTGGATGTGGAAGTTAGTTTAGAGACCATCTAGGAGTGAACCCTATATCAATTCTTTGACATTGACAGAGTCGTGCGATGAAAATATTGCAAAAGGATACAAAGAGTTGATATACTTGCTGGGCACAACTCCTGAAAGTGATGGAGGGAGTAGTATAAAAGGGGGTATAAGAATATTTATCCTTGCTATTGATGTCTTTTCGTGAAATTATGATAATTTGCGAAAAACATCCTAGCGTTCTGATGCTTCCAACGAAATATAGACTATACTAAAAATTAACTATAGAGTAAATTAGTACTTTTGATAAAAGTTGATCTGTGCTATGTAATTTCGATTGTAGGTGGAATGTTGTACCCTCTTCAGCAAGTAATCTTCAACTTCATCAGTTCAAAATAAAGGTAAATTGTACACAATTGCAGTAACCCAAACTAGTGGGTAATACAATGCTACGGAATTTCTATTGATGTCGATTCAAATCATTCAAAAATTGTCATGTGATAGCATCATTCAAAATTATTTCAAGAATAAAAGTCTTACCGAAATATATCCTCGTTAAGGAGCGGTTTTAGTCCTTTACACATCGTGCATTTCAACGACGATTGAAAATTCTCATAGGTGCAATATTCACAGATCCATTTTTGACAATCAAGCGACGATGGTTGCTCACACATTGTATCTGCTCCTTGCTGTTATCGCCAAACTATTCTTTTGTTCAATCCGAAGAAAGGCAATAGACTTTCGATATGGCGCAATCTTGAGTCGTGGTTGTCCACAGAAGCCAAAATGTGTCGAGTGATGAACCCTAAGCGGTGAGTGCTCTTTGGATATTGAGTTTCGCGGGAAAAAACTCGATTCGCTTGTTGTCGTAAGTCTGACAGGTTAGAGGCTTTCGAAAACGATTAACCCGCTAGTGAGTACGCCGATCGATTGGTTTTTGTTGGTTATTTTATGGGTTATCCTTTCAGCGTTTCCGTAAACATCACAAAATATATGAAATTCACTTCCGGGCCGCTTTCCCCCAGCTATAATTTATGCTTATTTCTTGACATCAACCTGCAAGAGACGAACAATCCAACCATTCAATTTTGCTGCTGGTGATGGCAATCGCGAAAATGCACTTAAAATGGGGAAACTAATAAAAAGAATAAATAGTCGAAGCGTTTTGTCATCTCGTTGGATTAAGCAAAACTGCGCGACGTTTAAAGGGAAATCAAGCAGTTCCGACCAAAATCACAAGACCATTTGTCATGGAATGGCTGGCCGTGTTTTGATTGAAGCGTTGTCTCGGATTTTATTTGCGCTAAATCACGCACAACCAATAGACCGTTGCTTTACACGCGAAACACAGAAGGCGAGCGACATATCTCAAATAGAAATCCATAAAAATGATCAATCATATGCAACTCAACTTGATCCCGTTAAAATTAGGTCAGCACTATCGAAACTCATTTGGCCAATTCCTGGCGCATTCGGAACCATCAAAATGTGTAAAATCGTTTCAGCTAGCTTGCCAAATCAATTAACTACGCTTATTACATATATTCGTCGAGATATTTACTGTTTATTGTTTAGAAAATAAAAATCGTGGTCGCGACTTGTTTCAATTGTCATTTTTTCACTTGGTTCGATGTCGACTTGCGACGACTGACATTTTCCCGGACGGGCCACTGAATCCGACAATGGACGAGTGCGATCAACAAGCTCCACATAAGTGCAAAACCTCACTCTGGTTTCCAACTGGCCACACCACAATCAAATGCTGATTACACTCGTACATTATGTGCCATTTTCCCGAAAATTGTCAACAAAATACTGATGGCCAAGCAAGAAAACTTCCTCCCGGAGCTCCTTCACTTTATTTTCTCTAAGCGACCGTGTACGTAACTCACACATACACACACTGTTCCATTTGTGCGTCAAGTTAAATAGATGTGAAGCGCGAACAATTCGTGTAAGTGCAATAACAAAAAAAAAGGGAAAAAGACAAAAAAAAATTTCACAGTAACAACATAAACAAAAAATTTCTCATTTGCACTAACTTCCAATTTCTTTAAATCGCCATCGCCACTTCGTACGCAACTCCAAACAGAAAACTTGTTTAAAGCATGATGAAGGGTAGTTTAGGACTTATAAATTACCGGAATTTACCAAGAAAACGAAAAACATTACGTCAAGTATTTGACAAGCGCGTAACCAGCGCAAAATTTCATCGCACGCACAAAAAACACACAGATCACTCACACAAGTGTATTGTACTGGTTGGTTGCCTATTGCTGGACAAGAGGAGAAAGTAATAGTTGAAATGAATGTTGCGGTAGTAGATTTAATGAGCTGAATTAGTCAGAAATATCTGTAAGCATCTTTTTTAAAAGAATTCTAAATAAGAGATGGGCGGGCTTGTAACTAATGTTAAAAAAAAACCAAAAATATTTGATTTTTATAAAACTATAATAAGAACAACACACGGACATGACTCCAAGATAAGTTTTTCAGAATCTTGTGACGCATAGCACGTTTAGTATTACATTGTGGTTAAAACCCTAATATATTTAGCAAGTTGAGACACATTGATGCAGTCATATTTTTATCTTTCTAGAGATGTGGTATTAAGGACATAATTGTACCATCAAAATTACATTTTTTTTTCTTTTAAGAAAGAAGAAGAGAAAGTTCTCTAGTTGACTAAGGAAAAGGAAGTAAATGTGAAGCAAATGTCGCAAGTACGCTTACGATTTGCATCATTTTTTCTTTTCCGATAATTCATAAAATCTTGGCAATATATGCAAAATTACCCCACGTTGAAATTTTTGAAGATACATCTACCACTAAGGTCCAATCTGAAGGACTATACTTGAAAAGATTCCGTTGTTGGTCGGAGTAAAGAAACTGGTATATCTACAACGTTGGAAATCTAGTCTAACTTCAAGGCAGGAAGGCACTCGTAAATTGGAGGCTGGTGCCTGCTGATTACCAAAATACACTAAAAAATCATCTTGTACCTTCAATACGCTTGTTCAGCATGATACCATTTTTTTTAAAGCATTAGCAAGTTTGAACGACTGCATCCAATAAGGTTTGGTTTCGTGATTTTTGTATTTTATTATAAACCAAGATTAAAACCTACTCGAGAAAGTCCTTACCCGAGCAGTTAGTGACAAAGAACATCCCCTAACAAGATACTTGGGGCATAGCGCATGACCAAATCCCAAAATTGATTTCAATTGACTTCTCGAACCCCTTGCAAGCAAGCACATAATCTGAAAAATAACTGTTTATTCATAAAGGTCATAAAGGCTATGCTCAACAAAAACTCCTCAGCAAATCGATCAGAACAATTGATTTGAGACGTCTTAAGAAAAGAACATGCCACAAACAAAGACTATTTAAAACAAAGCAGACCAGTACGGATCAATTGGATTACTGCAAACAGACAGAAAAAAATAGATCATTACATATTTTAATGTATCATAGATGTTAGCATCATATTTGCATATTTGATTAACTAAAACTCATAATAAAATTTTCATTAAAGGTCATAGCTCCTTGTTACAGGGAACAAACATCATCCTATAATACATCTCATATGAAATTCCACTCGTATATTAAATCCACATAAAATCTATTCTTAAACCCTGAATAGATTCAACAGACATTTAGCAAAACATTGTTAAATGTCTCATTGTCCTTAATTGAGACGTCTCGTTAGACAATCGACATCAAAGGAATTATTTTAATGTAGTTTGGAAACGGTCTGTTGTAGTGAGCGAAAAGCGCTGATATGTAACTTCAATGGCAGCTCTTATAATTATGTTTTTGTCTGGCAACATGGTTGCTAATATAAATCAAACTTTCATAATTCATTTGAAAGTATAAACCATGGGATATGATTTTGTCGACGGTTGAGTTTGGCTTAAGAGTTATTTGACAGGGTCAAATCCTCCCCAACGAGATTTGTTTTTAAGTTAAATACAACGATAAGAAGCGTCTTGATGGCCAAAAATTTAGTTACAAACTTTTCGACAAAATTCTCTAATTTATAACGATGCAGAAATGTACCGCGTTATCTCTGAGTAAAGACGGTTTTTGGTTCGTTTACAGTACACCGCCTTCGGTTTGTTCGGTCTAAACTGTCCTTATTTCTAGGCCCGTTTTTTTAATCAAACAAACGGCAGTTGCTTCATTAATCAACTTAGTATCAATGACGAATCAACTGCAAACCCAAATTTAAATACCGTATATCAATTCAATCTTTACGTTTATTGTTCATTGGTATAAATAACAAAAAAATAATAGTATGAGTATATTTAAAAATGATAAACCTTAATTTCATATTTATTGGCTTCAGTTGCGTTAATCCGTCCATGTTACACACAGGTGGGTGTCCGCTTTGTGTAGTTGTACTTTTCGATTCAACGGAGCAGCACATTATCAATCAACCAATGTGCCAAAAGTAATTTTTTAAAGCGTTTCTTATCGAATGTTTGTGGGTTCAATTCAATGTGCAAGGAATGTAAATAAAAGCGTGACATAGTAGAATGTATAAGAAAAATATGATATGGGACAAGGAATTCAATACGTTTTCGTGCGATTTAAATGTTTTCCATGTAGCAAATGCACACTTTGGCATCACAGACGGGTCAGTTATGAGAAAGCAATGAGTATGTAAGGATATGGCTAAGAAATGGTAATCTTATCAACATAACTTGGACTCGCGCACTTACTAGCTAAACATGTAAAACTAACATGTTACGATATAATGCAAACTTTCGAGATTTCTAGGATCAAACATTTCAAGTTATAGCAAGAGTTAATACAGCATGATCGCATTGGTTTTATCTTCCCCGGGTTGTTCGAATGTTCTACGTTCACGCTTCTCGCTTATGTGAACGTACGTTAAGATGCAAATGTTAATTATGACGAAAATTGTGGAAACTATGACAAAGTAAAAACTTATACCTAAACTCGCCAGGTTGCGCGTGTGCCAATTGATTTTCAAATCCTCCATAGGTAAGAGATTGTGCTTTAAGTAAAGGGCGAACTGTATGAGCCAACAAACAAATGCAATCACTTGTGAGATAGCCGATGCGCAATTGGCGATAAACAATAGTACCATTGTTCCGTGTTTTTTCGAAGCAGATGCTGCTTTTAATACTGACGCGATAGCACCCAGAGCGCTACTGAGTAATCCAAAACCAGTGCCGAGGGCCGCCCCAATCCAAAGCCAATAGTCCATAATGTTTGGTTCGTTCGTGATTAGAGTGACAACTGCAAATGAAAGTGTATGCGTTAGACAACCGAGTTTTAATGATCAGCGATAAATGTTTAATGATCGAAGAAAGCTCCTTAACATTTTTTGTTTATGCGCCAGTTAATTTCCAATGAGTTTAGATATCTCAATATTTCGCTGAGCAATTAAATATTCCATTATGCACTAAGTGAGAGATCTAGTCGAGTCCTAACGTAAGAGGCAAAGGCCGTCACTAGACGTGTCTTACCGTTTATTGTCGTGTTCCGCACTCCATAACCGACATCAAGACTTTTAACTCCATTGAATAGACCATAGTACACGACTCCAGATGATTTCTAAAATGATTCCAGAATTCAAACAACTTCCACAGCAGCATCTCGAGCAGACACTTACACTGGAGTTCGCTCGTTCCGCTGTCGATTGCACCCATTGATTAGTCGTCAAACTGGCCAGGAGAAATCCAATGGCAATGCAACTTCCAAAAAAGGTCGCAAAGACCAAACCTCGAGATTTCAAACTCATCTCGGGATCGACTGATTGTCGCGGTTGCGCGAACCCGCTGCCTCTTCGCACTGATTTACACTGCAATGAGATCTTGTTAAGTTGATAAAATTATCACGCATGCATGAGTCAGTGTGACAACAAGAAGTATCATCTTATGTGCAGAGTTCACAAGACCCTGGCGAAATTTACGCTTGGGGCAATGACAGACTCAAGCAAGTAACCCGGAATCGGCCCAAACGGATGCTCAACTGCATTCCTTGTTTCCAATTTACTCCATAGCATGAGATATATTTATTGTTGCACACAACTTACCATATAATTGACGAACGAACGATTTATAAAAGATTAGTTTCTTCCGGATTTTGACAGAGTTTCATGTTCTAGCCTGAGGCAACAGTGCGGTGAATTTTTCAAGTGCTTGCTGTTCCATTTGCTATTTTCTCGATTGCGCTTCAGTTGGATCCAATGTGAAACACTAGCAACGATCAACGAAAGTATGTTAAGAGGTAGAAAAGCACTTGAGATATTCTAGACAGTACAAAACACGATCACGGATCGTCGACCACCACAAAAAGTTCTTTTGTTTCCCAACATCAACACAAGAATTGCAGTGCGACTACATGGGTTGGCAGAACTGGAAATAATCCGACACTAATGCAAAGGCGCAAGGATGGTGCTGTCGGTCTCGAATTGAATTTAGCACAGACATAATCCATAGCGCAAACGTGGGTTATTCGATGAAGCTAGCAGAACACTGAGAATAGTTCAGTTATTTTTGGTGTGTTAACTAAATCATCATTATTCAATGAACATTATTATTGCTGCTCTAGATATGTGGACAATAAGTGCGGACAGAATATTGAAAGTAATGAGCAGGGGGATAAATTAGGCATTTAACGCACCCGACCACTTAATGGAACCGAAATGAATTTCATTTACATGAGCTGAAGAAATACGCGGAAAGTGCAATAGACTCTGGAGTAGATTTGCATGACCTCAAATGCCGAAGTTTTTCCATATCGTTTGTGACGAGAAAAAGTTTCAAGCATGAATCGGAATGGGCAAGAGAAAGGTAATAGTCCTGACTTGTATTTGCACGGGTTATTGCTTACCCAGAGGCCATCTTAAGAAAATAATCTTGAAAGCGAACGATTCGTGCAAATTCTTCAGTTGTGCGGAGGGGCCACCAATGGATCTGCCAACATACTGTCCCGCATGACAAGAGACAATTTAGGCAGCTACTTCCTTGAAGAAGAGGATCCTTGGGACACCTAAAGCATGTGATTTAATGTTTCAAATCAAAGCAAAAATACATCATTAATAAAATCTGGGTATTCAAGAAATTTTTTACTGAGAGCTTATGCGTTCACAAATGATATGAAAAATGATAACGATGCAATTTTTATGAATGAAAAAAACTTTAACGTAATAACTAAAACAACTTAGTCCAAAACTTATATTTTGTTTGAACCCTCTTTCTGAGTTTCTTGGGGTTTACGGCTACATTATCTCTAAATTGATCGGTACATTCGTCATTAAAAAGTGATTGTTTCTCAAGTGTTTGAATTTTGTCAGGTATTAAAAATATTCTTTTAAAATGATCTGTGAAACTTACTAGAGGACAAGAAAAATAATTTTAAATTTATAGCCAGGCTGCAAAACCTAGCATGAAATTGAAAAGTTGATTACAATACATACAAAGCGATTTTTGAAAGTTTTTGAAACAAATAGAAAATTTTCCGTGTTCTGGTAGACCCAAAAAAGGATCATGCATAAGTTAAGAAAATCGATTTTGCAAAGTGTACTGAATACATGAGCTTTATATGGCCATCCGTTACGGTGAAATAGCAAAGCCTCCGCCAGACACATAGAAGAATAAGAAGGAAGGAATAATATCTTCTACCTCTATGGCCAAACATGATGTGACTCATGATTGAGTTAACCATATATTCAGTTGCGGGTCTTCACTTCAATAATCACAAAAGCGAATCAAATTTCCATCCTGTGGGTAGAGGCCAAGCTACTGCAAACTGATAAGCACGGTTAATAATTGGTAGTACAATTGCATTTCGAGCTATGTGCAAACTTTTTATAATCATAAAAAGAGTTTTGTCCACACTTCCAAAAATATACGCATGATGAGGTAGTCTAAATGAATGGACAAACATGCCGTGGTCTGAACTATGGTGACAATCATTACAATATTTGCTTGATATGATTCGCGAACATCCTTTGTTTTGATTCGCATGGAGTGTTTAAGTTCTCATGAAGATTATTTTGTTATTACGAAAAAAATAAATTAAGTGCCTCATCATCAACAAATTTGTAATGCCAATGGATGTAGGACAATCGACATTACGGGATTGTGAACTCCACACGAGCATCGTTTCCTGCAGACTTAAGCCATTGCATACAATTTTGACAGATGCTCGAATTCGGATAAATTTGCTGGAGCCGAATGAACATGGGGGAAGATGCAATCTTCAACTGATATTTAGTCTACACTAAGCTAATCAAATATGTTCAAATAAATAATTCCGCTGTTAATGACTTTAATAAGGGTGTCCTTATACTTAATGCGAATTGGCGATGGTAAATATAAGGTGTTTACAGATATTTAATTATAGTTTGCTCAATAAAGTGATAATCTATTGACCAACTTCATGACAATTTCAACATTCAAATAAAAAGTGTGAAAATTTCTTTACAGAAATGTCTTTTCCAATTGTAATGTTAACTGAATGTCAATTTTAAAACAGAAGGAAGCCCAAGATTTTGGAAAATGTAAATATTGTTATTATTTTTGCATTTCATAAATGAAAATCTTTTTGTTTTTCAGGTCAAACAACCAAGAGTCTTACTGCTACATAGATGTGAAAATCATGTAGTATCTTCTTTGTTTGACGGAAAACAAACTAACGGGAAAAAGTATATGTTTCATTCATTTTTTGGTTCATTTTCCTTTGATTGTTAATATAATGGTTGCAAAAATGAAAACTTATGGTGTGTATGAAAATTTGATGAAATTCTAAACTAAACCTGACATGGTTTAGAAAAAGTTCACGTGCAGAGGTTGATAATGACACTTTAGCATTGTTGGCGGAAAAGGAACCAAAACTGCGTAGCCAGAAATAAGTAAACATTCTTCAGGTCCCTTGATCACATCCTCAGATAGTTTACACGTAAGATATGTGGGTTTCATACGGAACGTCTTAGTTGTGGTAACGAGAAACGGGTTTGCTAGTTGTATCTAATCAAATTGGTAGAGAAACTTTCAGGTCTGAATTGTCTTTTTAAAAAAGAATTCCAAACGTATCGAATCGTTGCTATAACGGTCGGTTTCGATCACCAGACCAAAGATGGTATTGTGCCATTATAATGTCAGACAGTGGTATGCTAAGATAAACTCAAAAAATATAAAGCAACTAAACTCAAAGGTTTTGTTACAACCTACCCATTCCCCAGACACGACACCATCCAACTTGCAAATGTTTCGAACCATGGAACTTCTCATAAGGAATAAATAATGATTTGCAAACTCTTCTAGAGTCAAGATTTGCTTCACAGGATCTGGGGTTCAATGAAGAGAGAATTACAACTCCACCAGCAGATGGAAAAATGTCTTACATACCGACTCAGACTGCTATTTAGCAAAATAAATTATTCCTTGTTAGGCGACCTAAACGTGTCCTTATAGTTCAGCAGGAATTCGATGGCAGAAAAGACTGATTTTTTGAAACCGAGTTTGGACACCGTAGATGAGTTCGACACAAATTCAAGATAATAGAAAAAGAGTTTTGGTTAGAATAATCCTTCATATTGATAACGTCCCGTTATAGAATGTTTTTTCAAGTTGACTTTGATTATTTTGTTCTTAATTATTCTCGCATCTAAGTGTGTTAGTCAGATTATATATTCATGAAACAAAATCCTATTTCCAGAACTCTCTACAGAACTCTAATCAGTACTCAATCCTGGCTAATCCGTGATTATGCTATGACTGTCCTTCAATTCATATAGTTCCAAAAGGCTATTGAAAACGATCCATTCATAAATATGATCGCCGTTCATTGTTCAAAATGATTCCATCGATTCTTTTTTAATATTTTTTTCATAACTCAATTATTCCTGCGATCCCGAACCAGACAACAAACTCCAAACCACCCAACACGATTTCAATCGAATCAATGAGTATTGGTAAAAAAATCTCATGTGTGACATGGGTAATCCATATTTAATTCGTATAATGCAAAAACCACAGTAATTATCCCGGAACAAAAAAATATTCTTTTATTTTGGCATGCGATAAATTTCTAATCAATAATACCCGGGATGACATTTTTCGCAACAAAAGTGAATGCTTTGTGATTGAGCTGTGAACGAGTGCAACATATTCAGCATTCTCTCCACATTCGTGCTGGTATTTTACAAATGACAAAGTTATCATGGCATCTTCGTCAGGTATGCGAAAATGTATAGTTCGAAAAATATCCTTTGTGCGTAGAAACGAGGCGATGGGTAGACAGAATGTCGCCTAAGGAAAATTGTTTGACCATAGCGAATAGTAAGTGCTTGGACTGTTGGGCTGATAGTTTTTGCTCATGCCATTTTATGATGTGCAAAGGACAATACCTCCTGTGGTGCAGATTCCACTAAGGATGATGATAGCTTCATTTGTATCTAACGCTGTTATTTAAATGGAATAAATGATAGAGGGGAAGAACGAATTTGAGTACGGAAGAATCCTTGCCATGTATTCGTTCATAACTAGATACTGAATTGTTTTAGTTTAGGATCTCCTAACAAATGGTACAAAGATGTAGCTGAAAACTGCCTTTAGTAATTTTTCCCACTGGGGGTAGTTTTACACAATAAACAGCCAGATCATGAGCGATATGATGTCAATGAAGAATTTAAGTACAGAAGATTGTACTTCATCAAAATAACTTCCAACCTTCTAAACTATCTATAAAACATTTTCCTTTCTACACACTTGCCTCCATCAATTGCACTCCAACAAAAAATACAACAAAACGAAAATCGAAACGATCTTGACAAAATTCCATTAAGCCGTTTTAAGCAGCTAAAACATAATTTATGGGTGAATCCTACACGCCCTTTATAATGATTGATCCTTTGTTGAAAAATTTCGAACGCATCCTTTTCACAATGGAAGAATGCTTAAGTAAATGTTACCTTTAGCGAAGTCAGTTTTTTTCCCGAAAGCAAACGAAGACAATTATGAATGAAACTTTACAATGAATTGGTTGTCCAGTCAATAAGATCCTGCACCTACCCATCGTTACGGTCAATTGTGCACAATGTGATACCGACAGGTATGTATATTTGGTTTTCTACTGATATTTTTTCCATTATGATCCTGGGAAATATTTTCAATCCAGGATGATTTTCCCGTATGATTTTTGAGATTGTAGACTATGTGGCGACTCCGACGCCAGAGTACATTTGTCGTTGATATCAGGAATCAATCTGCAACATTCAACTGGACTAGATTCGACGCTGCTCGTTTTAGAATTTGGAATTAACGAAGCAACTGCACGTAATATAAAATATTAATCATTCTTCAATGTGAAAGTATTCATAAATGCAAGGATATCATACGTTGAATATAAAATTCAGTCTTAAGTAAATTCGCGTGATTATTCAATTTTTGACAAATTTTGGCAGTTTGTAATTTATTGAAAAAAAAAAAACGATAAGGTTCTGTTTTTTAATGTATAAAATTGTGCATTACTTTTTTCATTATATATTTTAACTAAGTAGGTTATCAAAACACAATTAAACCCTCTTATTGTCCTTCACTTCAGCTTTTTAACCACCATGTTCCAACCACCATACATGACCCAACCACAGAATTCCAAACGATCCAAAAACAAAAAAAAACCCAATCCCTGTGTTTTAACCCGTCTAAAACCTGTTTAACATTCAAAATCGCTTCAAATGTCAACGTACGTCAAGCAATGCGTAACAACATGACAAAAAATTTTTTCTCAAAGTTGGATTCTCAGGTTAAAATTTGGAAAACGCTCCTAAATATACACAATATCGACTTAGGGCAACTAGGGCTATTCAGTAAAATTTTTAAGTTCTATTAACCTCAGAATACCCACATAGGAACATCGATCAAAGAATCCTGGAAGCTATTACAGTATGGTCTATCAAAAAAACTCTTTCGGTCGAACGCTTGACAGATTCTCAATTAAAGTTAATATGTTCTCTCAACGTGATAAGGATAAAGTCAAAGGTTCTAATAGGATATAAAAGTGAAGAAAGTGTCTAGAAGTATTAGGACCGGTAGTCATGTCCAACCGGGATCCTACAGCATGGTATTGGCGGAACATAATCGACGTCGAAATGGCCCTAAATTCAGACTAAGACCACTTTCGTATAAGTAAAACCTTGTCTGTCCTAATATTCAATTTCAAATTAGTTGCTTTGAGAGTAGTTGTGCAGGTTCAGTTGGTATACACTCCTGATTAGTACAAGTTTGTGACTTCGAACACATATCTCCTCAAGGGTCATAACCACGGAGAATGTCAGAACAGGAATTGCTTCTTGAAAATGGGTTCCATGAGATAAAACCAGAAACATCATCGGAAAGTAACTGAGACAAGTAAACGAAGATATAGAAACAAATTATTAACGTAGATTTCATGATGACGAACCGACTTTAAATGAGGATGATGTACTTTAATGATAGATTATTGTGTTGAGTTGCTGAAATCCTTCCACTCATGACGAGTCACGAGTGACAAACCTTTTCAACTGTTCAGGATTCACTGATTCTACTACGACGGGCGTTTTTAAGTTCGTGGATTGGACGATAAAAACATACAATTCAATGCCTTTTCAGCATGTTGATCTGCTCCTCTAATACATTTTTTGAATCTTCCTTTTGCTTGTGTATATATTTATAAAAAATGTTTTGACTTTGTCCAAAAATAAACAGAAATATTATTTTTTTGACTTTTATTGACCGTCAGTCGTCTTCAAGTGAGTCCCTGCCTTGTTTAAAGAGACTGTGTCACTTGTAAACCATTGTTTTACTCGGACCAGAGTCCCCGTAAATGGACGCCATCTGTTCCAGTATGTTTTCAACTGACTTTCCTTGCTTGGTAAGGAATTTAATGACGGCGCGGTAATCGATTTATTCCATAATTCGCACGTACTTCCAGGTTGAGATGTTTGACCGGCGATAGTTGAAGGATTGAGAGAAAACTCGTTAGTTATACTGGTGATGAGTTACTCAATTAGACTTCAAAACGGAATAAGGTATGAACGGATAAATATTAGCAATTAAAAGGATTCAAAATCTGTTAAACAGTTCCATCAATTCCCTTCAATAATCTAATTTTTTATGTTATCAAAATATTTATTGGATATCGGATTTGAGCAGCATCGTGAAAGATATCCCTAATAGAACCAAATTTATCGTTATTGTTTCCATTAGCATAATTGGCCGAATTTTATGATTTCTTTTCCAGGCTATGAGATCTGCAATTGAGCCGCGTAAATATTCAATTCATTTATGTACAAATCACTCTCCCTTTATTGCATATCTCGGTTGCGATTTTCTCAAAACCTATATTGTGACCCGAACAACAAAGCAATTAAAATTGCACAATAGTCCTCTTCCGGAACGGACTATTGTTGAACTATTGACCATGTGGACTAGACACTTTGTCCTGA
This sequence comes from Stratiomys singularior, assembly GCA_954870665.1. NCBI lineage: Eukaryota > Metazoa > Arthropoda > Insecta > Diptera > Stratiomyidae > Stratiomys > Stratiomys singularior. Next base: position 10,282,493 of record OX940877.1, read on the forward strand.
CGTAAACATAGCCATTATGCATGCATCATGGGTGTTCAGATCACCCAGGATAACAAATCAATTTCAAAATTTATTTGTGAATGGATAGATAGAGCTGTATGGCGTTGAGACAGCATAATGACGCTTTGGTGCTATTTAGGATATTCCATCAATGCAATGTCAGATAGTTTCCTTTAAGAATTCCCTAAAGAAACGGAAGAAGTCATCATCATTCCTAATTGAGATGGTATAATTGTAAAATGCTACTGCCATTGATAGGAAATTTAACTTGGATTGTGCAACGGAGGATGGTATTAATTTTCAAAGTAACTGCCAAATTCGTCATTGAACAGTAGTTTCCAGTATCCTACTGAGGTTTTGTATTAGTTATTACTATGAATATTGTTGCTACGAACATTGGATACGAAGTGCAATGTAAACAGATGGGTTTAAGATTGTTTGAATTAATTGTTAGTTTGACATTTTTTTTCATCGTAACATTTTTACCTTTCTGATTCAAGGGAATCGTGCGTTAAGTAAAATAAATGAAAAATCTTTGACATTTATTCCAGAGATATTTTTGGTATTTTCAGTAGCAAGGTAAAAGAATGAAAGACTATATTAGTTATTTTAGCAGCTGGAACGATTGAAAATATAAACACCTGAAACCTCATTAAATAGTAATAAGATGCATACATAGAAATTCGAATCCAGTGAATTCATTACTTGCCTTTTTATCCTCAATCAATGACATTTATAAAACATTTTTCCTCTCAAATAGAGCAGTTTCAGCGAGAGTATGTAAAATCACAGGCAACTTCTGTATATCTTTTAAAACATGAAATGCAGTTACACAGAAGTTACGTTTTTTTTTGTCACAATGAAGCCCATTTTATCCTATTTGGATACGATATCAAACAGTATGGTCATAGATTAATAACAAACAGCTATAAAAATCCGAATAGACTCCCGATCTTACGTGATTCTGACAAAATTTGAAGAATTAGTTTTGTATTTTTAATAATTTTTTTATCATTTCGTTTCACAACAATAAAACTCTATACGCATGGTTTGCATGATCCTCAGTAGGATACTGAAAGACTGTTCAACGATAAATTTGGCAGTTACCTTGAAAATTAATACCATCCTCCGTTGCACAATCCAAGTTATATTTACTATAAATCTACTATAAATCTACTATCACCCTCTTTTTTCCTGCCAGAAGCCGTCCTTAGTATTGTCGTTGTTTTGTGCTTACGAAGGGTATCGCTGTTAAAATTGATGTTAAGACTGAATCTATTTGTTAAACAGCAAAAGCTATTTAATAACATCCATGTACGCTCAACAGCGCGTAAACATTAGAGGAAATACTTTATGCATACATTTTTTATATTTTTAATCGCGAACAATCAGTATTTTGAATGAATAATACAATTTTGCAAATTTTACAACATATTTTTCAGGATTTTCGCCGCTTAGATTTCAGGCATGCAATAAAAAGTCACTCTTTAGCCAGCGTCCCATGCCCGTTTTTCATGAAAAGTAGCGTAGATTTTTTCAGTTTTATTAACTCCATCTTTGACAAGAATCCCAATTTTTCCTTTCTATGGTCCATAAAAGGATTAACCTTTGTTGAAACCTTTAAAATCTTCAACGACGCTTAACGCTTAAGTGGCTAAAGTGTAGATTTCGTGAGCAATGATCGAAGGACACAATCTCTATAACGCCTCTAACCAAAACGCTCAGATTTCGCTACGAGTAAACTTTTTCATCTTTGTGCTCATTAATGACCAAGACTTTATTTGATGAAAGGACTTCCAATAACCTGATTTTCAAACATTTTGGAGTGCATTTTGCAACAAATAGCGATGCCACATCGCTAGATTCAATGCATTCAAGCAGCGACCGGACTCCAAAGCTAGACTAATCTATACTAAATAAATAAGTACTTACTCAGTTGAATGCCTCTGAAGAAATCGAGGTCTCTGAATTCTCATTGAGGTCAGTATTCTGGACGGTTCGGGTGAGGAACGCTTGCCAATACCATGGTATAGGTACTAAGAATTGCTTACACACTCGGAGGGTACGCCAATCATTTCAACTAAACAAATTTTGGAAAAGTTTTTCGAGTAAAGCATGGATGAATTTACATTTTTTGTAGATTTTTTTAAAGCCTGCAACAGTATTTACCGAAACATGTTACACGACCTGCTTCTCGAGCTGGAGGTCTCCTCAACGGAAAGGCTAGGTAAAGACTAAAATTGGTGGGATCAAGTACCAAGTGAAAATCTATTTGAGATCTTCCACGCACGTTCCATGGAGAAAGGTTTTGAACAGAGAGATTGTCCCGCATCAAATCTATTCCATCTGGCTTTTCAGTACAAAGTTTTTATTGTCGTAGGGAACGGTTCAGAGAGAACACAAAGAACTCTATCTTTGCTGATTACAGAGCGCTTATAATTATATCAAACCAATCCAAGAATACTAATTACGTGGTCGAGGGTCGAGCGGACAAAAAAATAAAAATTTCCACCGGAAATAAAAACAACTGTATTAAATTTAGCTTTCTTTATTTTAACACCGATTACTAGTATTGTACCTTAGGGCTAGGCTACAACTGAGAGAGAGATTACTCCTCATAGCAAATTTATAGTTTCGTAATTGCTGACACCTGCGTCTGACTTCTTAGCATTTCCTAGAAACGATTCTAATGTTTTCCAGCCGGTGTCAGTTTCACCTGAATCTGCATCTTGTAAATTAACTGCAGATGCATGGAAATGTTTTTTATATGTAACTTACTGGGGGCGATATTTCCAGGAGGTCTGTTCTAGATACTTTCAAAGAAGTAAGAAATGTCGGGGACAGTGACTGCAGACCGCGTTGCGATTATTGAAATATATATTATATCGAAACAAACACCGACAAAACGGAACTCATGTTATAAAAGAAGCGCCGGGATACGGTGAACTTTTCACCCAGCGGTACGGAAAGAAAGCAAAAAAGTTGAGTGAAAAAACTGAATTGAAAATTTCTGAGTTGTTCTCAACAGGAAACTAATATGAATTCTTCATACAGGAGAAATCAGAAAAAAACGACAACAACACTTATAAATTTGAAGAGGTAAAACATGGGGACTGGAATAAAACTTTGCCATTGTATTCATGTTTTAGTGCTAAGATCAATCACCTAAAAGACCACTAGGGAGCAATATTGTTAAACATAATTCCATAAAAGAATAAAAAAAAAGATCCTGCGAATGCCTTGTCAGGGCATCGAAAGATGGAAATAATGCTGAATCTGACGCTCCTGCATGGACACATCCTGAGAGAAACAACTGTAGCGTGCATCAAATTAAAACTCAAGAAGGGAATAATCAAGCATCTATGAAAGGACCACCTCCATCGTCTCTAATTCAGGGAGACCACATGATGCCTCCAAGTCGGAGTGAAATGGATATATGTAACTATGCTAGTAGTTGACCCAAGAACCCCTTACAGATGCAGACACTGAACTCAATCGAAGTTATAAGCTAGAGAGCTGTACAATAGTTTTCCCGTCGAAAATATTTGCAACCAAAGCAGTCATTGAAATGAGAATGAGGAAAATTAACAGCAAACTGTACATCATTGTAGATACCCACCGGGGTCTTTATCTAAAAGTGAAGCCTCGGGGCTTGTCCAGGGCTTCAAACAAGCACTGACAACTAAAGCTTATCGGAGGGTAGTGAAGCTAAGTTAAGTTCTGGACACAGGAACAAAGAAGCATACGAACTAGCAATAGATGGTCTGGCCAGCCAAAACGCGGTAAGAGTGAATTCAATGAAAGTACTACTAGCAAAATTGAGAAGATAGTTGGGCAGAATCCTTTGGAAGGTAAAAGACTCGGTTTGATATGACATCAATATCTGCAGTATAAGCCGAGGACTTTTTCCATAAGAAAACGAGGACCAAACAACGTTCAGCAGGAACAGAAATGGCTTCTGAATGACGACACGGCGTCTAAGCGTGTCGACAAAAAGGAGGAGGAAACTGTGGAACACTGTCTTCCAGATTGACCGAGCATAATTCATAAGCGCTTCACGTAGTTGGAGCAGCATAAAGCATCTGAACTACGGAACCAACTACGGTTGAGCTATGGAACTGGAGGCTTTGGTAATTGTTCAGAAGTGGGGCTCCAGACGAATTTTGCATAAAATTTTTTTTTTAATTGGATCATGTTTAGACACATATGAATAGAAAATCTGGGGCGGGGGAGCGTCATTTTTGGCGTTAGAAATATTGCACCATGACTAAGTATTTGAAATGTAAAAATGAGGAAAAGGATGAACGTTAATGTTAAATTTGCAAATAAATGTAATTAATTGAAAAATATAATTTATTAATAATTATAATATTTTTTTGCAACTAAATACATACATTTTGGTTTGTAAAATAGAAATTATAGATGGAGTACCGATTTCAACCACGGTGTAATTTTTAAGTTATTGCAGTGAATACAAAGAGATAGCAATTTTTATGAAAAACTTTTGAACAATTAAAAAGGAACATAAAGTGATACGAAAAAAGTGTAAGTTGAAATAGTCCGCTAGAATTGATTTGTGTCTGGAGCCCCACTTCTAACAGCGAATTTTAACGAAAATCACGTATTTTTATCTGTTTCTGGTAGTTGAAAATTTTTTTCTCCAAAAAAGTAAGGTTTTTTTCTTCTCAAATATCTACAAGATATGTGTGAAGATATTATCACTCAAATATTAACAATAAACATGTTAAAAAAAAAATAATAAAATAATTTTTCTTATTATTTTCATCATTTTTAACCTCTAAGAATTCGAGTTTTTGGGACTTACAAAAAATTTTATTATGTAAAAAGTTGGGCTCCCCCGCCCTAAATCATCAAGTTAAGGTGGTTGAAAGGTAAACGAACCATTAAAAAAATTTCCCGTTGAAATTTGTCTGGAGCCTCACTTCTGAACAATTACCGAGGCTTTCCTCCGCTTCTGTAAGGCAACAGAAAGGACCATTTGCAAAGACCCAACCGTATGCGGGGAGTTAAGAGTCCACGCAAGCATGCACGCGATCCAAACCTCTTCAACAATAATAAAAAATTCTCCAGTATCTTATAAATCGATTTGTAATTGTTCATGCCGCATTTCATCACTTCCTTTGAAACATGGCTATCTGCTTTTGTCCTTTCTTGTTTGTAGATGAACGCGATGAACGCTCATCAAGGTTGCATATGAGCATGTTAATGCTAATCAGAAAAAATCAAACTCATCATTGATACATTGAATGGCAGACTGAGTATCATAATTATCATGATCAAGGAACAATACAATAAACCACTTGTAAAATTATCTGTTTCTCCATACACCACACTAGAAAGTTTCCGATTTGTCTTTGCAGCCGGAGACAAAAAGTGATAATTGTTGATAAGATAGGAAAACAATTCAAGCAATTTACAATAATTACCTGAAGTGGTTGAATTTCTTTAAGATATTGATTTCCCGACTGCTCATCACAGAATGTCTTCGCAGAGTCAGTTCGTAAAAATTTTAAAGCTGGTGTGAGGGAAAATTTCACAGAGTGAAAATAAGGATGGCGAAAACTTATTGGATTATAGTTTTTGTCACATTCTTAATTTCGTGTGTTTCTCTTGCTTTACTTATAGTTAGCATGTGCACATCTTATTGGGTAAACTTTATTAAGGAATTCCGCGAAAGTTCTTAGTCATTACTAACGGTTATTTTCTAATTTAGATTGTTTCATCGGCAAGAAATTCGAACGCAATCAAAGATAGTGAAGTGAATTATGGACTGTTTTCTGGATCGTTTACGCGATATGCTCTGCTATCGGGAGTGCGTTATGAGTTAGGAAGTAAGTGATAAGGAATTCACCTGATTGCAATTTTTTAAGTGTTGTATCATGCACTTTTATTTGTGGTTGCAGTTATATGTGACTATGGATACGAGGCTTGCATCTATAGTTGCCAGCAGAACACCGATGACCGTCGCGAGGAGTTAAGACGTATATTGAATCAAGAAAATGTTGCTTCCTGTCCAACATTGAGAGCATCGCGTTTGTCCTTTAGGTCAGCAGAAGTTAGCAGCTTGCCGTTGTTGGATATTAGTAATGTAAAAAGTAAGTATCTACGGGTTTAGTATGTGTATGACTTTTTAGTCCCTTAGTTTTCTGTGAATATAGTTTCTAAGTGGATTTTGATGCACAAAGAGATGACCTGAAGTACGAATATTCTGATCGATGAGCCAAGAAAATGTTCAATCAATACTTGGTCATCTGGCTGCTATTGTCACTTGATAGGTTCTAATTAGGAACCAAAGAGTATTATTTTATCAATAATAGAGTATTATTTTATCCTCAATGATATGAAGGTAGGTTTCTTATTCATTAACTATCAAAACCATCCAGTTGAACATACAACGATGCTATTGACCAGCTGACGGTTTAATCAGAATAAATACTTGTCAGACCCCTTTATAGAGTATTTAGCACTATCATAAGTACACAGCAAAGCACTAGTTGTTATTAGAAATTAAATATAGTCTGAATTCTATCTATTACTTATAATATATTTTGAAGGAACAAATAAACTATTAAACATTAAAACACGTTTGACTCTACAACTTCCTCTAAACTCTTCGGCCACGTACTTATGGTTTACGCGCAGAACTTCGGCCCAAATAATCTTGTATTTGCTTACCCGAGTCGAAAAATAAAGTTAGATTTCATCCTGATGGGCCTGATTTCATACTTATTCAATACTGATTTCATACTGTCAAGTCTGATTTTATATTTTTCATCCTGATTCTATGCTGATGTAATAAGATTGATTTTAAACTTAAGTCTGATCTTATCCTGTCCTGATTTATATTTATGCAGTATAGAACCAGGTCTTATTTGAGATCAAAACAGAATTTATTTTTCGACTCGGGTAATCTGATTGCAATCTCTCAATATTTCGATGAGGCTTGGCGCTGTCTTTTTCCTCTAAAATGCTCCAAACATGCTATACCTGATTATACATAATTTCAAATCGTTGTAGCCTGATTGCATTTTTTCAGCTTTAATTAAATCTGGTAAGTTGGTTCATACACCTACACTGGTTCAAAGAACCTACCAGTTCTCGCCTTATGCGTTGGCGTTAAGTCTTAGTTTAGGTACACAAAGCTTTCCAACGAAGTAAGGATCAAATTACTTTGTTGCAGATTGTCAGTTAGTTTTAAGGAGAGGCTTTTACACCTGTTTCACAAAAAAATGTTACCTGTATACACCGATAACTGGTATCTATTAGCTCCCCATGAAACCATTCCTCAAGCTGGGCGATGGATATTTTCACTGGAACTAATAAGATTTTGTTGTCGCTCCTTGGGAATTTCAAAGTAACAATTTTGCCATTGTTTGTTTGTTTGCTTTTTTTCTCAAGAGTCAAGATTCTTCCATGTGAAAAAAAGAATTTGCCGATATTTGTTATCTGTGTGGCGCTGTAACATAATTTTAGCTCGAGTCTTACGAATATCCTTAAGAGCAGCCACATGTCGTTGATCAGTACTTCTATGATAAGACTCGTATACCAAGACCTGTTTCTTTTCGACAAAACTATCCTTAGAATTATTACACAAACTATTACTATTTAAAATAGAATACGGAAAAATCTAAGATATTTGTTGCTATACTGCAAATAATAATGAACGTTTATATAAGGTACAGTGAAAATTATATATAAAAAAAACTAAATCGCTACATAAGCGAAAAATTAAGAAAACCGTCACCTGTTATATCTGAATCAAAGTTTTTATTTTTTCATCACACGAGCCATAATTTTTCGTTTATATAGTCAGTTTCTGCGAATCCTTCCCATAAAGCCGTAAGGCTTTAGCAGCTACTGACTGCTTGTTCTTACCAGGGCGATCAATTTGTGGCCTATCGTGGATTGAAACGTTTTATTACAAGGCTCTGAAGTACAAAGGAGACGTTGAAATTTTCCGCCTGCCTTAGCAAGCTGAAAATCTCCTCGTAAGGATTTTATTTATGTTTTTATAACCAAACTGATCAAAGCAAGAGGACAAGAAAATACGACGGAACTAGAATGAGAAATTGCAGTGTGCTACAAAGTAATTCTCTGCAATCAAATCCTGCCATCGCTTTGTATGATTCCTAAGAAGTTTTCTTATTTAATCTCAAACTATTAAAAAATTTAGATCCAATCCCTCATGCCTTTGATTAAAATTTACTAGATAATATTTTCAATTTACTTTTTAGATACAACAACGAGTACCAGGATACAAAGTAAAGTCGGCGAGGAATCCAACAGCGATCAATACATCAAACCTGGCTATTGGGCATCAACAGTTGCGTTTTTGTCGATTTCCTTAATTTTTACAGCATTTGCTGCTATTATGTCCATTGTTAATGTTATTTATAATCCAGTTGAAATTATTTTCAGTATAATAGGATTGTATATTTGGAATGGAATTGCAATTGGATGTATGATAATGGTGCTAATATTATGGGGATCATTGTATGAAACATCACTTAAATCTAATATTGCTATCACAGATACATTAGTAAGTCAAAGTCCTTTTACGTCTGATGGCCTTGCATCTTTGGGATATTCATTTTGGATTATATTTGTTCCTTTAATATTAAGTGGACTTAATATTGTATTATTATTTGTAAGAAAATATTTAATTGAAAAACGTGCTCCACCTCCAACAATAACAGTAGAAAGGAATGATTATACAATTATGTTGTATTAGATTGTAAGGACGAATGTGAATATCTTTAAATATATTTTTAATAATTGCTACGTAATATTCGATTCTTTGCGTTATTTAATTACAGTATGCTAAACACCTTCTAAAGGGGGTTTCAAAACAACCATTGCAGGAAACGAGGTGGCAACAGTGTTGAATCAGATACAACAATAATTTATACGAAATATTCATTGAATCAGAAGTCTACAAGCTAATGGTTTTTTAGGAATTTCAGTTCGCCGGTTTCTAGCAGCAAATGAATGATCAGATAACGAAAATGGGATTTTGGAGGGAGGACTAACCGACGTCGACCAATAAAAAAACCAAGTAAGCACTGGGTGAATATTACCAATGAGGACGGTACAAAGCTGCTCGGATCGGATAAAATCAAAGAGTGCGATCAAAATATTCAGAAAGAATGGGAAATAGAATTCTAGGCTCGAGACAGACTGTGGAGCCTTGACCACAACAATAGCAGTAAGTTTCACTATCTATTATCACTATCACTACCTCATCTTATAAATCTTTCTAAAATCCATGATTTTGATTCATTTTCGATGGAGCAAGCAGTAGAATCAATCCAAATCGCCAGCATTGTTGATGAGGACCTTTTGTTGCCATCATGGTAAAGTTCAAGTAAGTTGTTGACTTCCAGCTATTTAGTCCATTAGTTGCTGCTTTATTGTAAAAATTTGAATTATCCGTTGATCAAAAAATTGTATCGGATTGGTTGCACTTTTACTAATAATATCACTGGTAGTATCCCAACTTTGGCTGCTTGAGTGAAGGCTCGGTACGATATCTCTTACTCTTTGTTGGTCAAAGTTTGCCATTCTGAATAGAGACTTCTTAATTTGAATGGTATCGCAAAATCGAATGAATCATAGTCGTGAACAGCTGTCGTCTTTTCTTTTCGAGGATTCACGATGTTTGGCATTAATCTGATCAGTGTAGTAAACACATGCATACCATCCTCGCATACCTTCCTTATGCGCTTCCAATTAAGCAATTTGCTATCTAAATTCGCCAGTTCTCAGCCTCCTTCTAAGTTCGAGCAAGCTCTCATCAGAATATAAATTGGTATCCTCTAAGTCAAAACATCGGTTTCAGTTTTTACGACGGCCATTTCCAGTCCTGCCCTCCTCCCATGGGTGGCTCAATTCTCGGTATAGTTTTCTCGATTTGACCGGGTGACCAAGTGAGTGGACCGAGTGAATTATGAAGCTTCGGAAGTAATGTTGAGAATATCAACCACATTTTCTGTGTCCAAAACTAGTCCGCGAGTAATTCAGGGCACGAAAAACTACCATACAACGTATTTGATAGATCACAGTTCAGCTTCGAGAATAATTTCTGCTATGAACAGTTTACTTTCATATCCTTTGGTTGGTTTTGCAGACAAGTTGGCATCATTTTAGCAAAGAGATAGTATTCCAACGATCTCGCTGAACCCAAGGAAATCTGCACATCGATCGTCACCAGGATAACTACTGTTCTAGCCGCGTGGTGTGATTCCTTGGCTCGTGCTGCGGTGCCCATAAAATTAGGATTATTGGCGAATCCTTATTGTTGTTGCTTGTTTATATTGTATTTTCGTTGTCCTGGGGATAGGTCGTATGAATAATTTTGATTTGATGAGTTGTCTATATCCGGTGCGTCACAAATGGATAGATGAAACGAGTTCTCAGAAGTACTTGGCTTAAATTATCTAGCTAAGCCCAGCTTGCTTAATAAACTATATAAGGATAAACATCCAGGGTCATCCTGTCCTTTTAAAATAAGAGTGTGGCTAAGCATTCGAATAATAGCTTCTGTAGCCTACTTGCTACCATCCTCAGTGTAGTGTCTCACATAGTGATATATAAAAGGTCCGCTGTGTTGGCAACAATGCTTCATTGTATCTGCGGGTCATCGGTACCTCCTTGCAGAGTGTCTGCCAATTCACAGCTTGCGTTGCTTAATGGCTACTGATAGCGTCTTTTTGGCGGTTCTGATGAGCTGCTTAGGCATTGCTCCTTATCCGTTGGGACCTACGTAATTGCAAACGTAATGAAAATAATGCCCCGCAAAATAATAAACTTTATTTCATAAGTATGACGGTACGCTTGCTTTTGAGGTGTAATTAGTTAGTTTTGTGTTTTGCAACAGGGGAAACATAATACAGACCTCAAAGTACCGTCGGTGTCGTTATATATCACTCCTTTATATCTGGCTTTGTGCTGAAAGTGGCGAAGGATGTTATACGCATGAGGGAGTACCTCCGGAACCCCAACTAGCTTTTGAACTTGCAAGTGCTTAAGTAGTCGCAGTTGATGCAAAGCGGTGTAACCGATGTAACCACTTTATTTCTCGGATTAGGCACGGTGCTGCGTCTAGTAACGCGTGAGTATGCGAAGAATTCAGGATTTTGTTAATGACTTGAAATTCATAGAAAAAAGAAGATTCGGCTTTACGTGTCAAGCGATCTACGCCTGTGATGTGCTTGTTTTTTACAACATATTCAAATAAAATCCGATACTTTTGCTGATGATCATATTACATAGCCGACCAACCAACACTTGTTTTCTCTAATTTCAAATGTTTTATTTTTTCCAAAAATATATTTCTATCAAGGAAACTATCGCACTCTACAACTATTCACTAGCGTAAATTTTTTACAAAAATATTACATACTTAAATTAGCTTAGAAGTAATTGAACAATGAAAGGCCACATTATTAGTATCCATACAGGTAAGGATACATCGGTATAAATATCGCAGATGATAAGTGTCGTTCTTGAGGAATATGAGTTTTCATGTGTTTCTTCAAATGATCCCTTCTTCCGAACTTCTTCCCGCACGCAGAACAGGCAAATGGTCGAAGTCCGGTGTGAATTCTTTTATGGCGGGTTAACTCTTCGTTTCGCGTAAACGTTTTTCCGCAAGTATCATGATCACATTTGAATGGCCTCTCACCTGGAACGAGGAAAAGAAAAAAGTTGTTACTAGTGCTCTATCTTCAAGTACCAAGTTGTTTTTTCTTTTCTCTGTAGTTAGTTTTTGTGTGTATATAACGTCAATTTGATTCGAGCCTTTTTAATTCAGTAATCAATCAAAATAGCTCACCGGTATGTATTCTGATGTGTCCTTTCAGCTGACCGTTATTCGAAAAAGCCACATCACAATGCGAACATTTAAATTTTTTTGGTCGTTGTTTTCGGGCATTGGCGGCCTTAACCTGGGCATCCTCTGCTAGCACTCTTAAATATTCCTGTTCGACAGCCTTACAAACGCCTGCATTATCAATACCTAACATAGGCATTGTCACTGCACTGGGGTAGCAATAATCCGGTGATGGCGGAGCTCCTAAAACGGCTCCATACGCGCTTTCGTATCCGTAACAATTTAGGGTGGCAGACATTTGATCAAATGCAAAATATTCAGGACTAAAACTTTTTTCATAGATCATTTGGTTCACATTAATATCTTCATTTCTTAAACTATTCGATAAAAATGTTGCACTTTCGTTTGACGATGGTGGACTTGGTTCTGTAATAATTTCTTTTGCACTTTTCACATCCCACGGCCGAAATAGACGCGAATAAGTTTGAGGCGGTTCAACTTTAATCAAAGACATGATGATCAACTTAAATGTTTCGTATAATTTTGACAAAAATCAGTACAACCAAACAAAACGAACTAAAATAAAAACTTGTGCTGAACGAAGGATATCACTGGGATAAAATGGATGCTATCGTTTCGAACTCTTGACCCGAACTGAAGACAGCCATCAAACCTGATGCTGATTTTATGTTTCATCCCCTAACCGGAGTTTAGATACATACACACCCTATACTATTTACATGCAATTGGGGTGAGTTAATGGTACGATGCAGAGTCCTGACAATAACTACTCCTCCCTTGTAGCCGGTTGCATTTGTCAAAGAATGATTTTATGCCTTTCGTTCTTTGGTTAGGCATTTCACAGTTTTGAGATTCAGGGGTGAGGCTTATGTGGCCTACATATAAGGATTCAAAATCTTTCTTTCAAGGGTAAATCGTTGTTTCGTTTATATTCTTATTAGGGTTTTCATGTATGTATAGATGTTTAAGATGGGTGGATTTTGTGGCTTTTGATCAATATGGATTTTGTGTATGATGCGTACCCCCGGCTTGAGTTTGATTTATCACAGTGAGTTAAAGTTGATTCTATTAGTGTGAAGCTTTTATTTATAAGGGGATTCAAAGTTTACAAAATTAAGGATGAAGGAAGACGAAACATTTTGATGAAATAAATCATAAAATTTACTCTGGGCATCTAAAAAGGAGTAAACACCTTTGATACTGGTTTATGAACGGATGAAAAAATCCAAACAATGACTAGTTAATCTTTATGTATTAACAACAATTTGTAAAAATTCACTCTTGTATATTAACAACCAAAAAGTAAACAAAAGAACAAATGAAACATGAAACAAAGTTAAAGTAGAGTTCATAGAACAAGTCATTTTAAAACGAATGTAGGTTTTTTGTTTCGGTTTCACCCCACTTTGCCTAGAAAACACCCTCCAGTCTTCTGTGCAAAGATATTATAAGGTTAAGGTTGCTGAGATATTATCGTATTCTAAGGTTCGCGGAATAAGTCGTCAGGATACACCAAACAGTAGTCTCAAGCATGCTCGGCCACTTTATTTCGAACTAAGATCCTAGTTCTAGCAATTTTCTGAGTGCCAAATGGACCGCGGGGACCGCCACTCGCATCGGGTACACTAGCATCTGTATGGGACAGACAGCGGGACAGACAAAGTTGCAGCGAACCCCGAATTTCGTTTCATAAATTAATTGTTTAGAAAATAGATGTGCAAATGCAGACATCAAATGGAAATTGCTTTGCCAAAATGCAATGCATCTAGCCAAACTGTTGTGAAGACCGAAAGCCATGTTGACGAAGAAGAAATCAAGATAGTCAACGGAGTTCCCCCCGTTGCCACCAAAATAGAAGTTAGAAACACTAAAATTCAATGTCCTTCATGATCGATGAACAGTGTTTCCATTTTCTGCATTGAGTGAGGTGTTGGTCATGAATAAAAATTGTTTTGTTTCGTCTTAAATCTTTATTATTATTCGATATAAAAAAGAATTATAATATAAAATACAATTAATATAAAATACAATACCAATAGAAAATACAATTTTGTTACTGTTAAAAAATGTTTTATAAATTCATTTCGTATGTTCGAACTAAACGCTAGAATTGAATTAAGTATCTTCTACCACAACATTTTTATAATTTTCTAAACTTTAATTGTTCGTTAAAAATATACCTTTTCTAGAAACAGCCCCAACTTTGTTTGCTTATCACAAAATTTCATGCTCAATGGGATTCCCTGGATCACAGATACCTGTTTTGTGGTGAGAAAGAGGTGCGACCAAAGCGGTTTAGAGTTTTATGGAGTATCTGGGAGTTACTTGAATACCTTTTTTGCCACAATGTACGACGGTTTTTAAAAAAAATTTACGCGGACTGCTGTCATGATTCTAGAGTAGTTTTTATCTTTTTCTGAATGATTATACAGCTCTTAATAGAGCGCCTTCAGGGTTATCCTTAATTTGTCCAGTTTTCAAATTTTATTTCATTGTTGCACATCCTCAACTTTTCGGTCAATTATTCGAACAACATATTCTGTCTCACGCAAGCTTCTTGACAATCGTCAATTTGCAAGATGACACTATCCACGTGTGAGTTCTATGACGTGGAAGGATATCCAGGGCGTACAGTACTAACTATGGACTCTAAAAATGTCCAGCGAAACATGTTGTGCGTTTCACTGAAGTGAAAAATCATTTAAAAAGAGCAGTTCAGCATAGCAAATAATTTTTCGTACATTTTTCAAGTTTAACACAAAGTTTCAAAGCAAGCCGTTGCTCCTTAAGGACAATTCTCAAATCTAACAAAGACAAAACCGTGCTTGACAAATTGAAAAATTACGTCGCTTATCAAAAAATGAAGACGTCTTTCATCTGGAAACGTTGTTATAATCTGCATAAATCTAACTAATTGCAATGAACTGTCTTCAACGTTTTTTGTGTACAGAACATGTAAATATCGCAGGACATCTCAACTCAAAAGATTGTAACAATGATTTATATGCCATTATTGAGGATGTGAATTAAAATTCATTGCAATTTATTAAAATAACGTGAACATTTTTAAATATGATCAAAGTTCATGCGAAATATCTTCATCATTTGTAAACCTCATTAAAGACTTCTCTATTTTGCGCTGTACAACCAACACCGTTGAATTATTTAATTGGAAGATTATGTGAAAAATTTCTAATTGCAGGATGTATAATAATTTACAATCCATCAATATCACGCCAAAAAACAGTTATGGGCTTACTCATAAATATCTTTTATAAGAAATACAAAACTCCTTCAGAACATGAATACATCGAATCGAAGACGTTCAATTGTCGATATCAATCCTTGCTTCAAAAAAGATCGATCGGAATTGCATCTAACAAAAACTGGAAAAAATAGGTGACACGTGAGCTCATTGTAATGATGCAACGCTTCTTCAGTTGCAATTCAAATTTTATCATTTTTGACCCAAAAAAAAAAACGTTCCCAAAATTTCGTCCTTTGTTCAATTCCATTCAGTTCATGGCATATATGATTGATAGCTATTAAGGCTCTATTGTCAGATATATTTACTTCCTTTTAGAAAAAATTTTTGGTTCAGTATTGCTTTTTGTGGAACATCAAATAAAGGATAAATATCTCTACATAGAGATTTACTTAATATATTTTTCCAATTTTAGAGGAAAAGATAATGAAATAGTAAGCTTTGAAGTTCTATTTTCAAGTTTGACATCTTATATTACTAACGTTAAGGCTAGAAAATAAAACAACAGTGAAAAAATTATGGAAAATAGCAACTAGGCATGGTGCAGTACGCACTAACCATGAATAAATTATCCGACAAAGGATAGGTTATAAAAATCAAAATAATCATGAACTAACAGAGGATAGATTACTAGAAGTGTTAGAATTAAATGATGCAGGCATTCAAAGGATTTTCAAAGCACTGTTTTAGACGTTTCCTGACGTTGCTTTTTTGAGCAAGACGCGTGGCGACGACCAATGCCATATGATAATGAATATAAGTTTAACGAGTACTTGTCATTTGAGGGTGTTACAAAGGATGCTTACAACAAGATCGAGACTTCAATTCAAGTTTTCATTCGTGATACGAGGACACACATATATTCTGAGAAAGCGTTACTTTGACTTTTTTTATATGTCCGATTTTCGATAATAGGCGCGAATCCATATTGGTGAATTAGTTATCTTCTCAAAAAACGGTTCCATGCTTTGCGCTTTTGCAGTTTCTAAAAGGATATCTGCTGCAGTAGGAAACAATCAAAACTATAACCGCCTCTCTACCGTCATGGGAAGTCTTGAAACAATCATGACATAGGTTGCGTGAGACATAAAATCTGAGGTTTGATCTGATAAAAATTGTTTGATCTCAAATAATTTAGCAAGAAATGGAAAATTCTCAGTCTTCGACGGCACTTTGTCTCCATCTTCATCTTAAACTCCTCAATTTTCAATTTCGTCTGCAATTCAAATCAATGTGAAGAGGAAGGTGAAAGCTATGTACGAATCGAGTGATGGACTCGCTGCATCCTAAGATTTCCGGACTACCCGTTGAATATCACTTGTCAACCTTAAGGCATAGCCTGGAACGGTTTGACTTATTATTTTAACCATGTTTTGCCATGCCCCGTGCCACAATCAAACTACAAGCATCCTCATTTCAGCGGTAAAGGAGAAAGGGAAAGAAGTAGTTGGTAGAGGAACCCTTTGACTGCTATCATTGGCATGTTAGCCTAACACTATTTTTACATCCTGCTGTGATTACTTGGTTTGGATCATCTAACGTTTTGTAACGAACATCTTCCATAGAGTGTTCAAACTCGAATGAAGTAAAGTATCGTGGCATGAGGTTTCGCTCGTTTAACCTATGTCGCGGCGGTTTCCAGCGTTGGACAATCACTTTCCATCATTAACCGCTCTCGATTTAACAAGCACATCTATCATAAAGTGCTACATTTTTGAAGCTTAAAATGGTCAAATGAATGAAAACTATCACAAGTATAATGGATATCGACACTGATTGGGTTTAGCATAGCGAATTTAGAGAAAAAGTTATGTCCAATTTAGTGAATATAGATTAGTCATTAAGTAAAGCAGATTTGCGCAGGAGCCTCGGATATAGAGAAGGAGTTAAATTTGCAGCGTAAACTTAGGTGGTTTTGTGTTCAATTATTCAAAGTAAGTTCGCGTGCTTTCCAAAACAATTTCTAGTTTCGAATTTCCAAGATTCGATCTTGTTTTGCGACTATGATTAGTTACAGCAGTTATGTGACTCTCGACCAAAGTGTAACCAGTAACAAGTGCTAACACTACGAACAAATTCCCGACCTAATGGCATTCGACTCCAACTTTGCAAGTAGTATTTGGATTTGTATGTTTACTTTATTGGCGAAAGGATATAAAGACGGTAAAATGCGAATTTCACTGTCGGAAGGCCCACGTCCTACTCAGCTAGCACTATAATAAACTACACATTGACAAACATTTTAAACGATTCGTCGTCTTCAGCAACCTCAGCATGATGAATCTTATTTTCGATAAATTTGCATACACAACTCTATCATACTCCATTCAAATTATATGTATGCATCTTGATTTTTCGCATGAAAGCCGAGCATGCGTTAAGAATAAGAATATCGTGTACACAAATCGCTTCCAGCTTTAAGGTTAACAGAACTTTAATTACATTAAGCCCGAGTCGATGTGGAGCTCGGAGGATGGTATTTGCTCTGAAAAACACCCTTATTGCATATAATCAGATTTTTTGGATAAGGGATAATTTCGTCTACCAACTCCGCAATAAGTGGACGATTAAATTTTAGCTTTAATTTAATTTACTTATAAATTAAGGCCTGTTTTGATTGTTGACAAGAAGTTTTCATCTTTTTTAAATCTTAGATTTAAATTCAATGCGTTCCAAAATGTTCGAAAAATCTGGTAACATGTACCAACTAATATCTCAAGCTCTTAGGGGAGCTTTCTGATGATCACATGTCGGTTTGCCGGCACCAGGGTGTTAATTTCATCAACACATGGGACGTCAGTGTTTGTGGAAAGACGTGCTTTAAGCACATAGCCTTTGCTAGACTGCCATTACACCATTAAAACAGAACAAAATGTAACTTAAATCACATCGGCTGCTTCATAACAACATCACCGTAGGCCATGTCCACCATGTAATACTTCAGTGGAAGTTTTGACAAGTTTACCAATAATTTTCACGCCGAATCTATGTTATTTCAAATTAAACTTCACTTAAAACCGCGAAGGTAAATGAAATGAACGTATCTGTCATCAGTGACATTAACACCATGTGTTCCGCTCGCACCCAGCGACACTCAGTTAACGTATTTTTCAGGTTTTTAAATGTTCACAATCAACATAAGTAAGTTTTATTATAAATTCGATATTGTAAACATCCATGGATGATTTTTTTTGTATAGAATTGCGAGTAAGTATACAGTATATTAGACTTAAATATGACTTGGGTGCTAGTCTATATTTGGAGCCTTATGAGCTTACATTAAAACGAGGAAATTTATCCTTCAAAGTAAGATTTCGGTAACAATTATACAGCTTATGATAATTCTACAAAACTTGTTCCACTTTTCCAGTTCAATAAGATTCATTTCCTTCGGACCGGCATTTTCTGAAATTATCCATTGATCCCCCATGTACAATCCATAAACCATGAAAATTTAACTCAGTGGCAATAGATGACATCAGTACATAAATCAAATTCAATCTTTTTAAATCGAATGCTTGAAATTGAAAGTAATGCTTAAAAATTCGAACGATTGTGAAGGCGTGGTTTTCACCCTCAATATATTTTCCCTGCGTATCAACTCAATACGCCTTCTACTCGACCCTTACCACAAACACTTGAAAAATCCAAGCCCTCTCAAAAATAAATCTCCCTCATCCGACCATACGGCCAACTTGGCCTACAAGGTATCTAAGGCAGTTGTCTAATAAGAGAGGTAGCGTGCGAATAAGGGTGAATGGGAATATACGATTTTGTACGTCGCACATGGACATACTGTCGGACGCATATTGCCTGCTGATGTGATATCGTGCCGAAATTTTGACTCCTGCCTATATAATAGCATCTCGCATTGATATCGAAGATCTATAGGAAGAGGAAAATAACATCTGAAATGGAAGAATTGACGCGGGCTACGCGTATTCTTATCACATTGCTAAGAATATATTGTACGTGCATAATAGGCGCATTGAAAAAGAGCAAATTTGATTTATTTGATCAAATGCATTTTTATATAATAAATATATGAGCGTACTTTGAGCAACACAAGGGGATGTCGTGGTTTTCCTATTATGTTTTCAATAGCCCAGCGTCGATAGTGTTTTGTGGGTATTCGCTCTTGATAGTGAAGCATTATGTCCTTATAGCTATCGCTTTCAGTCGCAAGGGTAGGCTTTGTATTGTGATGCATCGAAACACTGGATAACTTTTAGTGGTACACCACATGCCTGTTCCTATTGTTATGTGGTGTTTTCTGATTTCGTCGAGGGTATAATTAATGACCTAATAAAAATAGAAGACGTACAGATTTGTATTCCGCTTACTGAGGACTCTGAATAGGAAAATATGGAGAGCTAAAAAAATGGCTACAAATTTACTGACAGGACTCTCTCTCCAGCCGGAACTCATACCCGCCATTAAACGCAGTTACATAGGCGTCGAATTATTACATTAACTCAGTTTTTACATGAGTAACTTACTTAATGTTCGTTGGGGATCTCTCTCGTCATTGCGCATTCCTCCTCTCGTCGATTTTTTTGTAATAATACCAACTTGTAATAAGAGGAGCATCGTGAAGTCTGGGGTATTCAGGGGATATGAAAAATGTATGGCACTGAAGCAATAGCACTACCTGAAGGTACCTACATTACTAGCATAAGTAATTGTCAGTATACCCTCTTCATTTCAAATTATTCGATCAGTACATCTTCAGATATATGTACCTATCGAGCTAAAAAAGATTTAAGATATTTTATCATTAAATTTTTTAACATAGCGTTAATTTGTCAAAAAAGTGCTCAGTATCCCCCACTGCAAAATAATTGTTTACGAAACTGATGTCATCCTCATTTGAAGAATATCTATGTCGTCTGATGGTCATTTTTAAGATAGCAAACAAAAAGGTGTCCTATAGGCTAGACCTGGTAAGTTAAAAGGTTATTCAAGGAGTTTAGTTTAGTTGCTAAGATGCGAATGGCTCATTGTCTTGTTGAAACAGATTTGCTCTGCGAATTCTCCGTTATTTCTGCCTTTAGTTTGTCAAATAAATCCGCAAAGTCAGCAAAGACAACTCGATGACTATCCCGCAAAAGTCTAGTTAGATAGTTTTTCCTTTTTTTTGGAGCCGATTTTCCCTTCGGAATTCGTGGTGTTGATTCTTTGTTTTCTTTTTATTTCGGGTACATAATCCACCCAAGTATCATTCATAGTAATTTATCGGTACCAAAACATCTCTGCCGGCAGATTGATCAAGCTTAGTCAGAATCCGACATGTAAGCAAAACTTTTTTTTTGAAGATATTCATAGACGGTGCTGTTTGACTTACTTTAATTCCATGGACTTCAGTATTAGACTATCACTACCTTAGTAATATAGTCGAATCGTGCAGGTATTGAGAGTGTTTACAGTTTTCGGATGTCTCGAACGTTAATTCTCGACTAAGTTGGCACGGATACGGTTAAATTCAGATGCCTAAAATTTCACGGTGATAAAAAATTGCACAAAGTTTGCATACATAGTTCACAACAAATCACATAGTTCACAAATATTTAACGTCAACGACTTGTTCGCCATTTTGCGTATTCCGTGACATCGACTCAATCAAACGATCGCTCAACAACAACTGCCAATTCAAAATTGGTGAAATTTCAAAACACGAAACCACATTTTCTAGCTAACTGTTCTCTTCGCATTAATATTGGTCACATTTCAAAGGACTGTCTTATTGTTTTCATTCGTTCGTTTTAAATTTTATTTTTATTGGCGATAACATAAAATGAGGCATTAAATTGATTATCTTCGCGAAAAATTCGAATAATAGTCGGTTGTTAGAGACAACTCGCAAACTAGGACTCAGCTCTATCGATCGCTGCAAGGAACAAACCAGTTGTCTGATACCTCAGCTTAGAAATACGATTGAAAACTCGGTCCTGAAGCTTTGTCTGTTTTAAGGAAACTTCTGATTTTCATCATATTCTGTCATCCAGAAACCTCAGAAATGAAGCACTGAATGCTTTAAGGAAGAAGTCGGCTGTCTAGTGATTTGACCTTCAACTATCTTGATTATCCCTGTCTTAAGAGTGACACAGTTATGCCTTGGAGTGGAGGTTCAACCTCATTCTACAGGCTTCCGTCAGACGAGTCTTAAGTCTATGCAATTTCAAATGAAGAGAAAGGACTCCTTGTTGTAAATGTGTGGTTTGTGAATGTTAAAAAGCAGGAAAAGTTCGTTTGACCTTCTAAAGCACCAAGTATGTTGACTACAGTAGCTCCAACTATAGGTTGAATAAAATATCAAATTGAACTGGAAAATATTGAAGTTAGCTATTGTCTGAACTCTGTATATAATATTGAGTAGGTGGAATCCTACCGATCGACGATAAGATACAGTGACAACAGTGTTAATATCACTTTTCTTTCAAAAGGACGAACTCACGTAAATAGTTGGGATATAAAGCCGAATCATATGACCTTTAAATTAGCGCCTAAACACTTATTTAGTAAATTCAATTTGTTTGTATGGAATCTTGAGGTCCTAGTTCAAATTATACTTTGAAGAACGAAAATTGGTGCAGTAAACGGAGCAGGTGAGCTAAATAAAGGAAGAAAGGAAGTCCGGTAGGTAATGACAGTGGAAATGAAGGCAGCCAAAGAAGTAGCGATGAAACACAATTAGGTGAGAGTATGTCCTTAGTAAGGGTACCAAGTAGCTTCAAGTTCAGATCTCGTTTGAAGAGTTGATCGAGGAAGAGACTGTTTCACACACAGTCAGATTAATGCAGGAGGTCCTGACTGATACTAATACACTACAATGGCAGCAGAGTGAATACGGAATATTGAAGTGCTATAAGTAAGAAATCGATGGAAACTTGGATGAAGGAATAGTGAAAATATTATATCACTTCATTAACTTGTTGATTTAGCCGATATGAATTTTAGAATTTTGAGGCCGATAAGAATTTTAGAATTTGTAAAATTGACTTTTTATTTCTGTCAAAAATGGTATATTAAATATTTTAACCGAATGATGCATAGACAAATGCTATAGCAGACTCGAGGATTTTACATAGAGCAATTGACAATTTCAAGCTTCGACACAGTATTTTCAATCTTTTTCAAAGGCTATAACGCCATACTTAAGGTATTGAGAAAGGTTGATTAGTCCTTTAAGTCAGATCCAAGAAAAAAAAAGTGTTATTTGAACCACGTGTAAGAGCAGGTGGCGAGGCATATGACAGACTTTTGACATCTGGTACGTAGTAAGGGAGTTTGCGTTATCTGAAACGAAGTGATTCTAGTTTCGAAGGATAGAAATCTGAATGAAGTAGAACAATTATCGAACGCTGGAGCGAACATCTAGTGAAAGTGGAGATGGATGACGCATGACCCAGTCCTTTTCCAAAGGAATAATAGGGTTACATTTGATATTCGTGAAAACCGACCTAGAACTTTCCTCGTTCATATTTAAATTGGAAGCTGATAATCTGTGTAATGAAGTAATGTCTTCAATGAAGTATGACTGAGTACTGGTGTTTGAATGACTTCATTTTGAGGAGATGAGTTACTAATCAGGTAAATGACTTAAAAATAGGGCAAAATGTTGTTTGGTGTTTCTCTCACTCAGGTTTTGGCATATGTTTAAGAGTTCAACCAACTTGAATTGGAAATTTGTTTGCTTTATTGAAGGATTGCTGGATGACTTTTGTGGTCAGCCAACACCCTCATTGCTTCTGGATTGTTTCCATCTCAATTGGTCGTTACGTTTGGTATTTATGTAAATTAAAGATAGTGACCTTAACATACATTTATAAAGTCTTCATCAATTAAATTACATTCAAGCGTTCATATAGTAGCAAATTTTCGTTTTTATTTGCAATGCCCTTACTTCTAAAAAAAATTGTTTTGGGTCTTCATAGCCGTTTGTCTGGAGTTTCCAATTATTTCCAATTTAAGAAATTAGTTAGGCCTTCTGGATATAGTCTTGCGCCAGAGAAACTTTTGAGGGTATTTTGTTAGGATTGAGATATTTAGTTGATGATTTTGCCTCATCATCTGGACGTTATTCATCCATCAAATTTTGTTACAAGATATTTAAGAAATGTGAAAAATTGCAATCCAAATTTAACATTTAAAAAATTTTCTAGATTTTGACGGCGTTTTCAAGAGAATTATGGTTGAAAATTTCGTGTGACAAAGTAACCTGAGTCTGTTGATAAGGGAGAGGAAAACATTCGAAATCTTTGTAGTAGCACTTGCGTTCCGAAATTCGAGAATTCTTTGTTATATTTATGGATTTATTCCTCATGAACAATCTTTACCAAATGAGCAATTTGCTTGCTTCTGCCTATCCCGGACGTTAACACAATCAATGAGGCACTCAATTTTACATGAAAAATAGTTATCAGTGTAGGATTTTAATATTCGAGATACAGCTTCCGATAAAAGACTCAATTCATATCTAATTGCAACTGTAAGAAAATTATGCAGTCGAAATTTGCCAGCTTCTACCAGTCATCCGCCATTTATACAAATCATTCTCGAAAATAAGAAGCAAAAATCCTGATAAACATATACATATGTATGCACGTACTCGTTGCAACCCCGCCGCTACATGTAATTCATTTATGGTCATGATTTGTACTACCCTTTCAACGCCCCTTTCACAATTCGGTCGGCTCTGGGTTTGTCCTCTATACGCAAAACCTCGGGGCCTATACCCTTGATCGCGCCACTATCAACCACGCTCGCTTTAACCAAAATCCAACCATCTCAACAATTTCCCTTTTGCATGCACATTTATAGCGTTCGTATCATAAATTTCAATGATTTCCACCCTTCTGAATCCATTGTTCGCACAACCAAAAATGCGTTTGGTATTAAATTTTTCAAACTAAACAAACGAGGGGACGCATAAAGTCAATGGCGAGGACAAAAGACGTTGCTATAGTTAAATGTTTTTGAGATAATAGCGAGCAAACCTCAAAAAAATCGTTTGAGTAGCAATCCTTGAAGGACACATCTGTGTATTGTTGCACTTTTATTTCTCCTTGAGAAGACTGAGATGTTAAAGATCGTAAAGGAACCGCATATCAGGCAATTTCAAGTGGTCTTTGAATGTTTCAAATGGTATTTCATGCTGAAGACGATTGTGTCCTTTGCAGTCTTAAGAATGGGAGTCGCCACTCTGTCTAGAGGTGCTAACGTAACGAATTAAGTATCAAAAATTATGACAAGCATAAAGATGAGGAGAAAGCCCTTTCAATTGAACTTGGGTAATAATTGCTTTGGGATAAAGTGTGGCCAATTAATTTGGTTCCGAATCGTTTTCAATGGCTGTTTAGGTTTTAAATGGTTTTTGATATTTTTATTCAACAATTGCACCTAAGATATAAAAATTATATTAGCCCAGATATTATTATGTAAAAGTATAATGTATTTTAAAGTTTTTCGAAGATTATAGATTCATTGCTTAGTACTTACTATAAAAGCGCATGTTAGGGATTATAAATGTAGATGTTTAAAATTAATGTAACTAAGACAGTATTCCAACATTTTATTGGCCGATTTATGATCAGGTATTTAATAATAACTGCTGATGAAGGTGCAACTGATACACATTTATATAATAAATGTCCTTCAACAATCGCGCGGACTCCAATTCGTGTAAATTTTCGGCTACCATCATAAAATTGTCACCATCTCATATGAATGCCAGTTTTCTATTTGAGATCTTGAAATTTGTGAGTCGAAAGCGAATTGAATGTATTTTTGCGTAGTTGCCGCCAAAGGATGTGCACAAATGAAACCGACACCGTATAAACGACTTTGAAGTTACCGACTGCAATACATTTATAGAACAGTATTGAATTGGCGAAACAATTGCAAAAAACGGGCCGCCTTAAAAACCTCGAAACCCACAAACTTAACTTATGTCCTTCGCTCGCAACAATGCATGCGACAATGAGTTGAGAGAAAAGATGTCAAAGAAGGTGTCGACAGATCAACAGGACACCTGATTATATTATTTTTGATTTTATGGACGGGAGAATGGAACTGACCGTAATATTGGATTGAACATTTGTCTGTTTTTTATTTCGATTAGTAAAATAGTATTGAGAGCATTATTTTTAAGATTTTCTTGGAATGTCATCATTTATCTTAGAATAGACTCGGGTGAAAAATAACCAGGAATGGTTGAATCGAAAATTAGGGATAAATTGACATGGTGACCAGGATTGTTATAGCTTCAGATGATCTGGGATAAGTTAAATAACTACAGGGATTCAGCTTAGTTCCTTAATTAAACATGAGCAATACCTACTCTTATTCATATTCATTGGAGAATCTGCGTAGTTTTTCGTGAAGCTGAAAGATCGACCGACATACTTTTTGATGATTAATCTTTACAAGATGGCCTAAGACACTTGCAACAACAATAGAACAACATAGAAAACGTGCTTTGTTCCCTTTATGCTGACCTCTGATCAGAGATCTCAGTTCCAATCGCTAATGTGTCGACCACTAACGTATTGAGTGGGTTGAAACCTATCTTCTACCTTAAAGTTACCTATCTTCTTGGAGTACATTGCATATTGAAGCGTTGGTATAAAAATTCCGTAGCTACAAAGCCATCCCGATTGGCCTTCAAAAAATGATAAGGACATTCGGAAAACATTTGCAGAGATGGAGTTATCCCCAGAGAAGACATGCCAGAAGCACGACTCTGCTACTAACCAGAGCCATAGCATAAGTTGCTACATGCAGCGCTAACACTTCGAGCCAATTTCCGATCTAACCACATTCGAGCCAATTGAATTGGAACGTTAGTTGGAACTTTATTTAGATTGTTAAATTTTGAGTTATTTTGCTTAACGCAAGAATACCCCGCTAAAAGCGTTTGCTTAAAATCGCAATACAAGCACGAATCTGCATATGATTTTTCTATCTCTGTCTCCATAATCGCGCCTAAGAGTTCGTTCACTGTTTAAACTTACGCTGTGTGAGAAGACAGCGTGAAAATTAGGTGACATACGTTAGAAGAGAGATCGCTTTGGCTGGCGTGCCCAACTTAAATGTATTGCATATTAAAATTTCCGAATAAAAGTTTATCTATAAGTCACTGCATTGTATGTCTAAACATTTTAAGAGCTTATAATGACATCCCCCTAAGTTTGTCAATCTTTTCGGGACAAACTGTTCACAAAACAATTCAAATAAATAAGTATGGCAAGGTGACAGATCCTGGCCGATCCTGTAATATGGGAACCACGAGAGCTGCAATATGGGGGGGGAGGGTTGGCGTTCTTTTCAAAGAGGATGGCCTTGTCAACCGATTGAGTTCCGTTTTTTATTGCGATATGCATCCCTCATCTGATTCAATCCAAATGCCCCACTGTCTGAAATGACAACAGGAAGACACTCGCCTGCTGACTTTGGGTATTCGTTTTCACAGGTTTTGTTTATCCTTTTTTCGCCATTCCTACTACTCGGGAGTATAGTGGTCACCTGGGACTCGCCCCAGTTCACAATCAAACTCAAATAATAGAACGTTCTTCTGAAAATGTCGCTGTAAGGCTCTGACAGTACTTGAAACATCTCACCTAATTTTTAACCAAAGGACCTATAAATTCCTCTTATCTGGAATTCACATTGAAGAACTATAGTGCATTATGATAAAATAGACAAATGTACTAATGTTCTATGGAATTTTGTGTAACTCCTGGTACTAAGACCAAAAATGTTCATGTTTTTCTTCGATTAATTCTAGTCTAGACAATCGAAGATGAAGGTAGAAAATGTTGAAAACTGAAGCAAAAATGTGTCACACTAGCTCCTAGGAAATTTTTATTTCACCTGAAGGAACTTATAAAGAAATGTAAGGATTGTATTACCCACGTGGTGACTTCTAGAAGAGTTCCTGATTTACGATTGATACCAAGATAGTTTACATGTAGATAAGAAACGGCGAAAAGTACAATTTGGGGAAATATGATATCAATTAAGTTCAGTCTTCTGGCTAAGTACTTTTCTTTACATTCGTTGTCCCTGTGCGTCCATGCTGCGGGCCTAATTCGTTGACGGTAATGAAATTGACGGTAATGAAATTGAAACTGTGGTCTATTCAGTATATAATATATTCCATCATTTAGTTTTGGATATTATTCGCATTAGTAAATTTTAAGCATGTCCATGGGTGCATCCCAAGATCCGTATCCCATAAATCGCATGTTCCTAGAGTCAAAAATTTCCTATCAATCCTTAGCCAGAAGATACTCTGATATAGTAATCTCCAATAAATTTATACCAACTCATTTCAAAACCACACTATTATTCTTTCGAAAACTGCCAATATTCCATCCACATGAATTGCAAGAAGAATAAAAATAGATCCGCCCTTTTTGTCCATCCGATGATTGTGTGAAGTAATGCATACATAAATCAAAAAATTGTCAATAGGTGCCGAAAGTTGAAAACGTTTTATTGTTCGCAATCTGCAATTGTTTGTATGCCTGTCGGCATATGCCTCATCGCGTTCAGGTAAACAAAATTTTCTCGGTTTTTCCGTCACCTTTTGCGGGAACGCATGTATGTATATTTTCATTGAAGGATTTAAGCGATCGTTAGTTATTATCATGATTAACAAAACTCAACTAACTTAACATTTTTCCTCCTTTCCAAACAACTTGACTTTGGCACATCCTTTCATCCTTCGTCCAATTGACACAGTATCTGGTTCAATTCAGAAGTAGTTGTAGGTTGTTGTTAAGCCGTCAAAAGCAGTTTTATTATGGTTTTTTTTTTTTGTAGTCAACTCGGGTGTGAGATGCCGAACATGCTAATCCGTAAAGTGTGTCCTTATTTTGAGTTCTTATTATTCATGCTAAATTGGAAAGGTTGATCTGGAGTGACATGCGTCGCAATCTATGGATATTTGTTTGCTTGCACTATAGATTAAGAAGAAGTTGGTCAAATGAGGCATATCACTGAACTCTTGGGGGTCACTTGAAAGCCGTAATAAGGTGTGTAAAATCTATTCACTAGGAATTTGCATAGCGAATAATGAAAAGAGATTACACGGATTTTGTTCACCTGGTTTATTCGATAATCGGATAGGATTCTTGTTTTTTTTAATTCCTTGAAATCGGATCGACTGATTTAGTTTTCAGGGCAGAGTTCCTAGACGTTAAGTGGTTTTTCATTCATGGGTAATGTTCCATTCAACTCTTAAACTATGGGTTAAAAATTGAGTTCAACAGATAAGGATGCATGAATGATTTTCGGAAAGTTTAGGCAGCTAAAGTTTGAAGAAATTGCATGCAAAATTTTGTAATATCAATTTGAGAAGAGGTTATTAAATGAACTACTTTATTTGTTAAGGAATACCTGACAGTTGCCAGTTTCCTTGGTGGCGAATATATCTATGAGAAATCATACATAATTTTAATAGGTAAAAAAGAATTGTTCTATTTTACAAAAGATCCAAATTCTACAAAGCGCTCTGAATTCTACACAAGATTTCAATAAACTTGTATTGTAACTGTAAACTCTATTCTACACAAGATCCAAATTCTACAAAGCTCTCTGAATTCTACACAAGATTTCAATAAACTTGTATTGTAACCGTAAACTATATTCTATACAAGATCCAAATTCTACAAAGCGCTCTGAATTCTACACAAGATTTCAATAAACTTGTATTGTAACCGTGAACTCTATTCTACACAAGATCCAAATTCTACAAAGCTCTCTGAATTCTACACAAGATTTCAATAAACTTGTATTGTAACCGTAAACTCTATTCTACATAAGATCCAAATTCTACAAAGCGCTCTCAATTCTACACAAGATTTCAATAAACTTGTATTGTAACTGTAAACTCTATTCTACACAAGATCCAAATTCTACAAAGCTCTTTGAATTCTACACAAGATTTCAATAAACTTGTAATTCTTTACCTTCTCCGTGTTGCTTGATAATGTACAGTGATCTGTATACAGATAATAAAGTTTTTGTATTCTAATCATTGTTACCTGCTAAATTATGACAATTTCGGAACAATCGAGGTGTCTGAAAAAGTATTAAATATGATCTCTATAACAACCACGTAATTCCTCAAAATTAAAGTAAATCTTAAATCAATTCCGAAAAGGAATAAGTTACAATTCCACGCTATTGTGCTTCACCAAAAATACTAATAGTAAAGAGCAGAATATTACACTGAAGATGGCGCACCGCCGAAACGGCTCTGTGGATGAAACACTTAAAAAAGTGACGGGGAAAGACGGAACGTTCCAAGGACAAAAAAAGTAAAGATATATATCTATAAATAATATATTTGCTGAAGGTACGTCCCTAGGCGAAAAATCTACGTATTAAGGGTTTCCCAGATAATAATAAAAATTAGCACATCCAGAAGAGAACGATTATTTACATGCAGAAACCAAGGATCGTAAACTAAAATATGCAGAATATCAGTTTCTTTTTGCAAGTCAGTGAGAAATAATAATCATAAATGGAAATCGAAAATTACGTCTAGTTGAGTATGAAACGGAAATCGGAAGTTGCTCCGCAATAAGGATGCGTTAGACAAAGTTATTTCGTTAAAAAAAGCAAGATAATCGAAGCCTTGAAGGAAATAGGACAGTAAAAAAAGAAGTATCATACAAAGAGGATCGTTTGAACTTTCTGGCACTGGTAAGAATTGGAGTTCTTGAAATCAACGAAAAATCTTTTTTGTTCGAGGACAAAAATGTTGTTTACTTTCTCGTCATCCTTCAAAAACACCGAACAAACGGATGAGATCAACTCATATAACATGTTGTTTAAAAACGAGAAATTTGGACCTTAGAGTATAGGAATGTATAGGAATATGCAGCATAACAAAAGGATTTATTGGAATGCATATAGTTCCAGTAATCAAGGTTTTCGCCGCAAATTTTTGCAATTCTCTTTTTTCAGGACGTTTTTTTCAGCTCCAGGTAACACAATCTAAGGATCAGCTTGAGATTGCGTCACTGCGAAGTTCAGGACCAGGGAGGGGTATTATAAGGATAATAATTTTAAGTTGGAAAGGATGAACTGGATTAGGGTTAATATGAAAGTGAAATCCCAAGAAATTCAAGTAAAATTAATTTTTTCCATTCTTTCCTCAATGACTTATAATTAAAGGTAGAATCGCTGCTGGAGCGCATGCCGATAAGGTTGCATAGTTATATTTCAGGATGTGGACAAACATTTGCGGATCTGTATCTCCGCTATCGCCTGGTCCCACACAATCCACTCGAAGTATATTTAATCTAATTCACAAACCTTTTTTCGGCGGCAAACAAGGAATATGTGCTAAACTCATTGAAAAAATCTTTGCTAACCGCCCCTACTCACATTACATCCCTAGCGCGCCGGTCAACCGGCGAAAATGAAGTTCTCTCGTCCCCATCGCTACTAGTAAATGGAAAGCATATTTTCAGCTCGTGACGCTGCTTACTACAATCAGCCATTGTTCCAATACTACCCACTCTTCTTTGGAGGGAGCTTTTACCAGTGTGTATCATTCACACGCGTATATACAATTTGTCGCCAAACAGTCGAGATGGAAGCGCTCTGAAGAATACGAAGCAGTAGACGGGAAGTAAGGAGTCAAGTCACGTCGTGTAGCTACAGTTACGATCCGCTCTGAGCTGGAAAATCCTTTCAGTATTCCACTTCGCTGTTGTCGACTGTTTGTCTCGACTCTTTAGTTTCCTTCCGTGCTCAAGTTACTCGCTAAACTGTTGAACTCGTCAATTTACATCATTTTATTCGCTGGTCCCTCGAGTTCGTGTTGGAAGTGTTAATAGTTGTCCTATAAATCGGCAATGGTAATTTTGTAATTTTTGAATTTTCATCTACTTCTCGCTTTATTTCCTTTTTTTTTGCTCATGTTTGGTATGTCGTAATGATGAAACAGTCGTGAGAAGTGCAAACCATTTCCGTGTCGCAGCCAGGACATCCCCTGAAAAATCACCAGGGGATACTCGACATTCGCCCGGTTCGAATCCGAGGTGTTCGTGGGAGAGAATAGAATATTCACAATCAGCCCACCCTCCGTACCACGACGACCCTTGAAAATCCGTTTCGTGAATTTGTCATGTACGTACGGATATATATGTATTTCTTTTTCTCCCGAGTAATTGACGTGCAAATTTCTTCTCCTGGTGCAATAATTTCTTTGGCATTTTAGGAAGTGATTTAAATTTTAACGTAATTGTGTGTAAAGAAGGGTTTTATGGCGCATAGTAAAATCATGCGAATGACGGAAGTAGGTGGCCGAAAATAGATGAGATAAAACCGCAAAATCGTTAATCGATATCGTGAGCAACGCGAAACAAAACGTGAAGTGAAATGTGGAAATGAATGAAGGGAAAATAAGAAGAAACATTGCGACAACGAAGAAATAATTTCCATTTTCCCGGTCGCTGGCGATTCCAACAGTTAGAATAAGAATTTTGGCCAATTGATTTTGTAACAACCGATTCAGGATGGTGAGAATTTTTTTATTCGTAGCTTTATGTTATTGGACCCGCTACTGTAGTACTCACTAAAATATATGCCAGCACTCAATTGATTTTAGTAACAGACACTTTCCCGAAAAGACGGCACTCTTGTAAGAAAACAAATGACGCTCATTATTGTGTTGACACTATAACAAAACAAACATTTCCGAATTTGCTGAGTCCTGTGGGAGTTGGTAAATTGGCAGAATAGCAAACCTATTGCTGAGTCATGTTTTCTCATAACGCAGCGCTTTCATTTCGACGATTTATTGGAACCTGAACTCTGTATTTCATTGCCACAAATGATGCGACTTGAATGTTCCCTGCGGCGTATTGACTTTCCTGGAAACCCAGGCTCCACTCCACACGACAATTTGACCTCAATTCATGCACGTCGCCGAATAAACTCTTTATTGTGTGAAAGATGAAAATTTGGCGATGATTCTGAATTTTATTAGGTCAAACCATGCGAATCGCCTCTTGGTCGATGCAATAAATTTTCATAATTCGCAGATCAAAAAGCATTCAAGTTGCAAATGATAAGGAATACAAGGATGGTGCTGCGACTTTTTAAGTGCGGCGAGCAACATAAGCAACGTTGTCCTTGTTCGAGTAGATACTTGTGCTTGACTCACATCCTGTCAATAATCATATTGCTCTTCATATCCTTCCATTTACCTTACTCCGTGATTCGAAGATTTATCTATCTCAAGACGAAATTGAGTGAGTTTTCAAAGAAATGCAATGAATTTGTTAAAAGACATAAGACTGGAGCCCGAGCTCAGGATATTATACCTAATTGGAATTAATGCGTTATATAAGCTCAAATTTATTTTACTATTGGGATGAAACTTTTTCTTGGAAACATCGTGTAAACATTTTCGCTGCCTAATTATTTTAGGAGTATAAAAAGGCAAAATTACAAGTTTAGATGTTTATGATATGGGTAGAACGTTAAATTAATTCTGTTTGGTTTCATGGCTGTCCACAAACCACTGTACAGAAATTCCGACTGAATTTCATTGGAAGGGGTTTTTTCGTGACGCACCTCGAAACGCGGCGTAGCTAGCAAGCCTTCTTTCATGGCAGATAATGTCAAAGATACTTGCTTATTTTGGACATTGGATGTCACATCCTTTTTAAAAAAAATTAAAACAACAGATGTTCTCTCACGTTTCATGAATTTAAACCAAAGCAATTGGTCCTCAAGTATTCACTTGTCTTCGCACAATGATATGTTTTCGATTGGCCATTTCTCATGTTCAATCTCTTGTTTTTCAAAAATTTTGCAAGCTCCAAAAAAGTTGATAAATACCAAAGACGATAAAAGAATATAATAATGCTTGATTGAAACGATTGCTCAGGAATAATCGTTAATAATGGGCGATACTTTCGCTTTAACTGACTAAGTTAACATATTATACCAATAATTTTGAGAGTTATCAGAAAATTTTTTTCTATATTTCAACATGTTCTAACGCTATCTATACACATATCTCCGAAGGATGTCCTTTTCTCTTTAACCCGTCAAAATAGTGGAACACTCTGCGATCTGTGTCATTGTTTACAAAGGTAAAGTTGTCCTTACCAACCGAAAATCTCTCAACGTCCAGTGTAATTTATATAATTTATTATATAACTTAGCATTGATAGAAGTTGGAGATTAAGAATCATCGTACACGCCGTCTGATTCATTCCTAATTTGCATTTCTGTAGTACATTTTAAAACAAATATTTAATGACAGCTTGATAATCGTTTTTTTTCGCTTTCACAAAAATGACCACATCGACCAATTCAATCGATTTTCAAACAGTTTTTCAATTCATCGATTGGCAAACAGTTGTCACAAGATGCGTTGCTACTTTTCTTAGCTTTTATTGACGAAACCGCTCCGCTTAAGACCCACTCAATTGAATTTCCCCTTGTCTGACAGCCGACTGCTTTTGAATGCACGCGTGTACTTTCAATATTAACTGTTTCAGTTGATTTTTAGTTCCCGTGTTACAGTCATGCCGGGACCGGAAATCGTACTTAATGAGTGGTCCAAAGAAAAGTGGCAATCTAAAGATCGAACAGGATGGCTGAATGCAATGCCATGTACAATTTGTTGAATACGATGTAACGGTTAAAACGGGCGATTGATTATTTCCTTCGTGAGTTTTAATCTGATGATTGCAAATTTCATCACTTTTCAGAGGTATCCGTCAAGCGTCTTAACCTGAGCATTGTTTCCGTGTCAACCGTTCGTGTAATACAGACGCCGAAATACCCAGACAACTCGATTGCTTCGAATATTCGAACACTTACCAACGGTATTCATCAAGGTGGATGCGTGCCTTGTAGTTGCTATTCCATTTATTTATTTATTTTATTCTTGATTTGTTTTAAAACAGTGGCCAGAACAGTCAGTGTCCTAGAAGAATTTCAATGATTCCTTAAAATATTTGTAAGGAACCAAACCTTTGATGATAGGACCGGGACATGTTTCAAAGAAATTTCTATTGAGGTTTCATGACTCTCTTTCTGAGGCACCCTCTTTACTTTACCGCACATATGACATTTTAATCTGAAAATTTTCTAATCACTTTGATCACTAGTTTGTTTATATATTTCACTATCGTTAATAAACTATGGGTCAAAATCAAAAGCTTCACTGCTTTAGTTACTAATCAACTTACAAACATTTTATTTTAGTAGCCGCGAAAATTAGCTACTCGTTGACTATTACTAGTAACTGATTATCAAATACTTATGGCCATAATAAAAATGCGTAAATAAATCTTTTTTTGTCGATTATCATTGACCGGAATTGATTACTTTCATATTTTTGCAGTCACCTTGGTCATATATCAACGGGGAAAGTTTTTGTGAATTTATTTATATACTTTCTATCACATTTCAGAAAGCTTCTTAACTCAACGGTTGACTTGCGCTGAAATAAATATATTAACCATGATTTGTTGATTGCAAAAATCTTTTACTGGTCAAGTGATGAGGAACCTTTTAATACACGTAGAATATTTATTTATCTATAATTTATTTCGGATTGGGACAAAAAACAGAAAATTGGAATATGTTTTTCGACATGGAAAACCCAATCGAGGAGGATTTAAAATTTAGTTTTGATCATAATATTTGATTTTACACAATCATGCTTCGTTTCAAGGACAATGACTTAATCCTTCTTCTTTGCCTTTCTTCTATGTCTTCGTCTATTTTTATTTCTCTTCTTCGTTCTATCACTAAGGTCCTAGTCATGTGATTCCTATCCATTCTGCTTAAAAGAATAAGCAAACGCAATCAGCACAAAGGATATTATTAGAAATTCATTAGAAGACAAAAAAGTTAAAGGATTTCGTGTTTGATTTATAATTGATAGTCTGTTTTTTGATCATCGTTTTCTTATAATAAATTTATTTAAAATTTTTTTATTAGAATGAGAAATATTTTGACTAAACAAAGATTGATTCCTAATTTTGCCAACTTCTCGGAATGCAATGAGGGGTTTGGCATTATTTTTTTTCATGAAACGGAACACAGGTGGAGTTTTTACCCGTCTATAGACAGCACTGTCTCTAAGATGGTGGTGCTGGTTAGCACGGAAGTGAGGGAATTTTAAATGAATCCTCCTTCGTCCTTCACGGAGAAGTTAGGTAGGCATAATGTTTAGTACCCATTTTACTTCTTCTTAAGGACCGAGACGAAAGGTAAGCGTGCGGCACACATCACGAGTCTGACTATTAACCGACCCAAAACCTCAGCAAGCGCGGGTTTTTTTTACCTGGACAAGTTTGGAAAGGTATGATCCTAGAATGGTTGTTTTGTCTGAAAATAGTGGACAATGCCATTTATTCTTCGTATAGGAAATCTGGAGGCAATTTTTGAACCTTGCTCCAGAAATAAGCGAGATTTATCTTACATTTTTGAAGGTAAAACTAGAGTAAAATCATACCGCGTATTAGACTTTGTTCTGATAGTTCGTCTGATGAATAAAAACAGTTTCAACCGCTTGGCAGGGCAATTAAAAAGGCCACTTTGCCTCCTATCTGTCAGTTGCCTCTATCCCATCTCCAATCCAGAGGGAAAACGTTCCTTGAAATATTGGCGAGGATGGCAATCTTTGTCAAGAACGTTGTCAACACGCAAAATTTAGCTAGAATTACTACGATACATCGATTCTGGATTCTGGAATTCACATAAGAGTCTTTTGAGACTCGGAAGTGGAAGGACTACACAATGAGTGACTACTAGTGAACTGTAATCAAATACAAAAAGCGTGTTCCCCTTGGTGAAGCGCTGGAACAATGGTAAAAATTGTTCACCAAATTGCTTTAGATGAACCCGGACTGGGCAACTTGACGGGAATTAAACGGGGAACGAAAAGAAAGAACAGCATCATATATCTCACAAGGTCTGCCTGTGATTGCTTCATGCTGCACCACGATATGATAAGCACCACTATCGCTGAAAAGTTGTTCAAAAAAATTTCAAAGAACATAGGAATCGATATGAGCAACCTTCATGGCTACTAGCAAACAAGTTGACTAGGAAACTTCTTCGCAGGTTGATCAATAAAAAAGTCAAAGTCAGCTGTTGGCAAAAACCCGTAGGCAATTTTCACAAGGACGCATTGGGCTTTGGTTATAAGCTGTTCACGGAGAAGATTGGAGCCGCTGCGTTGCTTCAAACGTGATAGGCAAATAGATAATGTCAATGTTTTGAAATATCTCAGAATGCCGAAGTAATGTGGCATCTAAAACTTACACAAGAAACATAAGGTGATTGGCGAAGAGCGCACGTAACATAGGAGTAGTGTAAGGTTCCATTCTTTGTCCAAACCTCCATATCTCCATATGAATCTCGTTTGTTCGGAAGTGTAAATGACAAACTATATCGTCGGACGCGCTGTTGCCCTAATGCAACCCAAATTAGGTTATCATTTTGACTAAAAGCGTTACCGCAGTGATGGCCTCGAAGCTGAACAAATCAGGGTGATTCTTAGCAAAGAATCTTTCTGAAAATAATGAGCACAGGTGCGAAGGCAAGATGCTTTACGACTTGCGGCTGTATGCCGGACTATACGATGGTGGTGCTAGTTATTGCGCGAGATGGGCAGTGGAACCTACTACTTGAAGCGAGAGAAGATGGGTAGTAACTTTTTAGCAGCAAAGATGCACGGTACAAGATCAAAGCAGGTGGCCAGTACATCTTGTCAATGACGTCGGCCCTGGGTTCAATCCAGGGTATAGTGAGACAGAATTACCTGAAACACCTACACAGTCAACACATGTGTTTTCAGTTTTTCCGGCTAAAGTTGGGAAAGACTCGGCTTTCCGATTCCTTCATTCTGAACAATAGATATAACCTCTACTACACTTTCTTCTCAGCATCACATGATCTAGGGTTAAATTGCACTCCACTGAAGGAATCTGATACGTCCCTCTAGACAGTTTAGTGGTTAACATATTGATTCGGTGTTTCGGATGATTCTTTTTTTATAAAAATGTGTCTGTGGTTGCTTGCCAGTACGAGAAAAAAGGGGCTAGTTTCTCAATAAAACCCTTCTCCAATCGATTTATGTTTACTGATAGTAGGGGTTCTCTTACCTGACGGTGACATTCGGCATATCTTAAAGGTATAGATCGAAAAAATGTGATAAATAGTTCCATCCTGCATTGGCGACGCGACAACAGATATGATCATTCGGTAGTTCAGTTGCTTTGTAGTACAGAGCGCCTCAAATTTAGGACATGAAAAGCTTTCACCTCTCCAGAAGAAACAAAAAATTAGTAGGATTATTATTTGAACGTGAAAAGTTGCGGATCACGAGCATCAAAAATTAAAAAGATTTTGCGGCATCATTGTTATAACTAACTTTTAAAATCATCTCCGTTTTGAGTGGCTCAAGTTCGTTACGCCAAAATTTGCAAAGGTTTTCAGTGGGATCTTATGGAACTTAATATGTTCGAATTTTGTGATCGAACGTTCGAATACGTGAATAATGACATATTTTATCCAAATTATGTTCACCCTAAAAGTTTGAATCATATATCAGTAATGTCGTTTCAAGTTCAAATGCAAGTCCGAAAATTTACTTTTAATTTACTATCACTGAATTTGTGGCAATCAAATATTCGTTTACTGAAATATTAACTAATAATTGCATTCTCTAAACGGAACGAGTCGATGCCATTGACCAATAGGTCATTGGTAATATATATGGAATCTGTTACTGACCGCAAGAATTAATTCTATTTCATGCAAGCCATGACGAATATGTATGTTCAATATTTTCCATACAACAGATGTATGCTTTCTGTCAACTTACTCACATGCATGATGATGTCTAGGTAATTTGATCCTTGTATTTCCTCATATTGTGGTAACTACGGGTATGGAACTTCTGAGCCAGTTATATAATTACACAATTCAGCATACACAAATCAACCGATAGATTATTTTCTTTAAGTCAATTTTACGCATCCACGGTTAACATATAAATGTTAATGAAGCATTAGAAAATAGAAAGCGCATTATAATTGTGCTATTTAACTTCTCATCTTATTTCAGGCGATAAGGAGAAGATCACGCCGGGCACGACTATGGAATATGGGATTTCTTTTCCTTATTTACTATTGCATTTCGGTGTATTCAGCATCGGTCACCACGCCAGCGGCAGAAACAGATTCAGATATTCTAGTTACAAAAGATGGAGAAGTATCCCCCAGTCCGAGTTTGTCGCCAAGCGAACCAAAATCCTCGGAGGAAACGCCGGAAGTAAGAGTTATTTTTTTTCTGATTGAGTATATTCTGCATTCGGTAAGACTGTATAAATCCTTCTAGGACAAGTCAAATGGGACTACAGAGTCTGCCATCAAAGAAGAATTACCTCACCCGCATCCGACATGGAGGCCAAAGCGTACCAATTGTACTCCACCAGCCATTGAGCAATTTCCAAAACCTCTAATGGGACCTTATGCACGCAAACACGGCGGCTTAGTGATACACGTTACTGTGGCAATCTTCACATTCCTCGGATTGGCTATTGTCTGCGACGACTACTTTGTATCTAGCTTGGATAGGCTTTGTGAAGGTGAGAACTTGAAAAATGCTCGAAATTGTCCTTTTCAAACCTCTTATTCTTCTCTTAGAGTTGAAATTATCGCCAGATGTCGCCGGAGCGACTTTCATGGCAGCTGGAAGTTCGGCGCCCGAGCTAGCCACCGTCGTTATAGGAGTGTTCTTTGCTAAGGATGATATAGGAATTAGTGGAGTCATTGGATCAGCTGTGTTTAACATAATGTTCGTAATATCAGTATGTGCATTGTGTTCAGGAACCGTTTGCCAACTGAACTGGTGGCCTTTGGTGCGAGACTGTTTCTTCTATTCAGTATCGATCCTAGTTATGCTTATAATCATATGCAATGATGTTATATCATGGGTAAGTAGTCGACCAGGACATATTTCGCAGTGTTTCAATCTAATGTTTTCCGCTTGCAGCCAGAGTCTGTAGTGATGCTTCTTTTTTATGTAATATACTGCATTACACTGCATTTCAATGCACCACTGGAAAAATGGGCCTATTCTCTCAATCTTCCTATCAAGCTTCCTTCGAAAGAAGAACAGTCTGCTCTTGTCACGTACAAGAACATTCCGGACAGCACTTACACGCAAGGCCAAGAAGGTCAAGCGGTGACAAGCCTCTCGCAAGATCCTCAGCCGCAACAAACAACACAACAATATGATCAAAACAACGACTATCAGGCCTATATGGATCCGAATGCTAGTTGGGATCCGAATGCTGCTTGGGGTGATAATCCAAATCCAGCACCCGTTCCAACATTAGATACATGGGGCAATGATTATAGTGCCACGAACACTGGTTGGAATCAAGGTCAAGGACAACAAAACTATGCGTACAATGCGTCACAAGAGGAGAAAGCGGTCACAAGTCCAACAACTCAACAAGATAATGCTACCCAAAAGCCACAAGTTGGTCAGCCACAGGCACCGACAGGATATTACAAATCAAAGGATCCCAAAACACATGAACCAACAAATCCACTGGAGAAACCGGTAGATGGAGGAATTCCTGCGCACATTTCTTGGGCTATTGTCTATCCGATTCATTATATGTGCCGTCTGACGATGCCCGACTGTCGCACGGAGAAGTACAGGAATTGGTATCCATTCACCTTTTTCGTCTCGATGATTTGGATCTCCTTCTATTCCTATTTCATGGTATGTATAGCTCGTATTAATCTCTTTAAAATTCTTCAGTTTAAAGTAACTTTCCGGTTGAAATACTTTTTTGCTGGTAATAAACAAATGGTTACAGACAAGCCTTGAACCGCGAAAAACATTTACCGCCATACCTCCTGACTAACCTAATCCTTTGGCCTGATGCCTAAGCCTTTCCGCATTTTTCAATCTTCTTTTTTTCCGCTAGGTGTGGATGATAACAATAATTGGACAAACACTTGGCATACCAGACACTGTGATGGGATTAACATTCGTTGCAGCTGGCGTTTCCGTGCCAGATGCTTTAAGCTCAATTGCTGTAATTAAGGAGGGTTATGGTGATATGGCTGTATCAAATGCAGTCGGCTCAAATGTATTCGATATTTTGGTATGTCTTGGTTTGCCATGGTTTATTCAGACGGCTATCATTGCTCCTGGATCCCACGTCAATGTTATTTCTAAAGGTCAGTGCTGACAAAATAAATTCAAAATAAAATGTGCACATGGACTCTAATTTATTTTTTCTCTTTTTATTTTCAGGCCTTGCTTATTCTACGCTTTCACTTCTGTCAACTGTTGTATTTCTTTTATTGTCCACCCATTTGAATGGTTGGAAATTAGATAGACGATTGGGAATTATCCTGATGCTATGGTATTTGTCATTCATCACATTGGCATCGTTGTATGAATTAAATGTATTTGGGCAGCTCAATCCACCAGAATGTTCAAGTAAGTTTTAAAAAACGGAAGTGTCTAACAATTAGCTCGACATGACCTAACTCTTCGACCTAATACGTGTGTGTCCTACTTGTCTTCCTTTATCTAAGACATTCTACCGGAGCAGACTTTTGTTATGGAAAAGAATTTTTAATATTCGTATCAGTCCCTTAAAACCCCGTTAAGTCCTTTAAAACTCCTTCCCTAGCATTAAAATCCCGAAAAAGCGACTGGTGGACAGCCAGGGAGGGGAATCCAAAAAGAAAAACAGGGCATACCGAACATCTATATGGAATGAACAAGAAGGACGAAAAAGAACAATTTGGGAGACTGCGACATGCAGATAAGACGCAAAAAAGAAAACTTAATGACGAATAGAAGAAAATTGGTGAAAATCTGGAGAGAAACAACGAACGACAAACTTCTAAAGTAGGCGAGATTTTAATGAATAAAAGAAAGACTCCGCAGAGTTGAAGATAAAAAAATAATAGCAGATCATCGAGAAGCTCGCGATCGCATTTTATTTCAGAGAGCTTCTGAAAGCCTCGCATGCACCTTCACTACCTAAGGAACGACTAAGTAATGGGAATAAATAAGAATTATTGAATACGATTGAATGAGAAAGCTGTTGAATGGTCAATTCAATACAAGAAAAATAACAAAGTGCCAGGCATCGACAATATTCCAGCAGAACTCATAAAACAAAGAGGCCAATCTGGCCGAGAGCCATTTTTGTGTTAGTTTACAACATCCCGAACAAATAATAAATTCCAGGTCTTCTAAATGGTTGAAAAGTGGAATCTACCCTATCCATTTAAAGGGAGCAAACTGAATATGTTAACTTCAGAGTTTTACTACTTCTTTGTATGTTTAACAAAGGTTATAAACATTTAAACATGAGATTAAATAAATTTCTTGCTGACATAACGATTAGTGAATATGTAGAAGGTTTCAGAGCTGGAAATCAACAATTGACCAACTATTTAGGGTCAAACAAGTCCTGGAACAATGTTGACAGTTCAGCATTCATGTTATTCAAATATTGGTAGATTTCCAGCAAGCATATGACAGTATGTATAGTATAGTATGCTGTACGAAAATATCCTTCACTTCGTGATTCGAATGAAACTTCTCCAATTCACAAGGATGAGTTTGTTGAACTCAATAGCGCAAGTTACAATCAACAATAAGCTGAGTGCAACGTTGAAATGCAAAAGTGTCTGATGTAGGGTGACTGGGTGGCATTTCTTCAGGCATTTGATTTGGCACTACAGCCCGTTATCGGATAACTAACTAACTTTAACTAACGTTATCGGATACTTGACGTACACTGCTCTATAAGTTAAGACAAAAAGAAATCTATGCAGATCGAAAGATCGGTTTTAAGGCCATTGAATTCAATACATCCATAGTGGTTCTAGGTTGTTATGTATTCTTTTTGTATAATTTTTGAGTGCCAATAATTGGATTGCCCACCCTTTAAGGAGCACCGAAGCATCTA
Source organism: Stratiomys singularior (assembly GCA_954870665.1). NCBI lineage: Eukaryota > Metazoa > Arthropoda > Insecta > Diptera > Stratiomyidae > Stratiomys > Stratiomys singularior. Next base: position 10,324,640 of record OX940877.1, read on the forward strand.
GGAATCGAGCGTATTGAGCAGGCGGATCAATTCGCGAGAAAAGAAGCTTCCGAAGCATGAACTGAACTTTTCACATGAGCTTCCTGAACTTTTAAATACAATGAATTTCATTTACAGGGGCATAAATGAAAATAAGGATAGACAACGAAATAGGCTCTGAGACGTGCTGGGTTTCAAATGTCAATGCTCTTTCTAGACGTCTATACTGAAATTTTCGAGCTAGCTACCAAGAGCAAGCTAATGGCTTACTCGGTTCTGCATGGACCAAAACATGGACAAACTTGGAGAACATCTCAAGAAAATGGACTTGCGAGTGTCTGAAAAATGCAGATCCTGAAATTTTGAGGAGGAGACACCAGCGCATCTACTCTCTGCACTATGATGCACAGAATAATCGCCCAGGAGAAGAGATCGTTTACGAAGCTTATTCCTCATCGGACAATAATAAGGGTAACCAAATGCAAAGTAGATTGTCAACTTTCCTGGGTAGATTGGTCTGCTCAAAATACTTTAGGCATACTAGGACGGTGGTACAATAAGCTTTCAAAGGTTAACAGTCAATCAATGATCGGGTTAACGGCGGGATTTTTTGAACTGATTATTGTCGTATTGCGGACAATTTAATGCAGAACCCTTCCTTTGCCTGTCGTATCAGCAGCTGCTCAAACGTTATTTAATGCTATTCGACGTATCTTAGCTTGAACTCATGTGGGAAGCTAATTCTATGTTTTTGCACCGTTCTAAGGGATTTCCACGCATTGGTTGATGAACTGCAATCTTTTCGGAAAACTGTAGAGTTAATTTGCTCTAACGCGAACGTTTTCGTCTGTACAGAACGTTATTTGTCTTTGAAGTCCAAATTTCCATTTTGAACGGTGTCAACCCCTTCCTGCGCGTTTACTCAGTTAACGATTATTCACGATAGACACCTAGTGAAAGGCGGTGACTTTCCCAGTAATTTTCTTCATGTGGAACTGTGGAAGAATAATACGAACCACAAAGCCAATTGGCATGAATAAATGTCGAGATCTGTGCTCACTCACGTACAACAAAAATGAAATCAATCAATAATGAAATTTCATACAATGGAAAAGATGAATCATGTAAGTGGCATTCCCATGATAATTCAAATTTAGATATGTGGCTATGGATCGAGATCGTCTGTTGCCAATAATTACGTACAACACCGCCATGGACAGTTGAAGATCTCCCAATTTTTAAATCTCATCTGACTCAGAAACATAATAATACACAAATTTTGTAATGCTTCTACTTACAGGCCCATATTAAATAAACGAAGGATAAGGTTTCAAGTGACTACAATATTGATATTAACCGGCGACGGACAGAAACGAACAAAAGTCTTCATTATTATACCTATTTCAATGAATGCTCGAACTCTTGCGAAACAAAATTTATTTAAGATTATCGTTAAATTAAATGTTATTTATTTTCTAAATCTTTATAAATCTCTGTAGAGTGCAAAGTGAAATTGTTAGCAATTATTTTTCTAGACTTAAAAAGCAAATAACAGAGAATGCAAACGAATCATTAAAACCAAACGACTAATTGTTTTCGTTGCTTAAGAAGAGATTATGCTTTAGTTTGTAATAAATTTTGTGATATTTTCGTTATAAGAATAAATTAGTTAAGTTCATCATTACGAAACACATCACATATGCAAGCATTGCTTGATCATGTCTGTTAATATATATACTTATTGTAATAATTAATATAATGTTATGCAAAACATATACACATATACACTATATAGCAAACAAACATTGAACATGTGAACAGCGAAAATAATCTAATAATTGTTAATATTATGAATAAGGTTTATGCTTTAATAGAAAAGCAACATCTTATGAGTATACACACAACAAATAAAATTAAAAAAAAAATAGTACATTGACAAATGCAAAGTAAGGACGAAACAAGTATGAATTAGTTCTAGTTACAACGTAAATGAACACTGAGAGAAAAAATCCAATAAAAAGGCATTTCATGAAGAATGATTTTAACGAAATAAATAAATTATAAAAATAAAACGAATTCAATTAGATTTGGTCTATTAGAAAGGAAAAAAAACTGAATTTCACCAATGTCACCAATGTGAAATACAAAACTTGCAATTATTTTCGGGAGTGATTAAAGAAAACAATAAATAATGAAATTAGTTCAATTAGAGATTTCAATTAAACAAGAACAAATGATCGTTCAATTATGCTTCATATTATCAAAGACACAATAAAGCAAAGAAAAAAAAAAGTTTTATATAGGTGTAATGCGGTATGTATATGTGGTAAATAAGATGAAAAACAATTTAGATTGTATATTAATAATTATTGTTAATTAATTAAAGTGAAACAAGTAAAAAAAAGGAATACATGCAAATGTATTCCGGTTGACCTAACGTTCAATTATTGAGTATCAATTATATATACACACGCAATCAATACAATAAAGAAACTGCGAATAAATATATATAATGTGAATTAAATTAAACAAAATAATTAGAAATGCTATAGCTACAGGAACCACAAGTAGATTAGTTGAATTGAGTTTTGATTTTAATTTGTGTAATTTACTGTATTTTAACGAACAACGTAGAGCTGTTGAAATGCTTAGTTTAGAGCAATCAGTATAAGGATCGTGACGTAATCAAATAAGGAATGACCGAACAGGCAAAACACTACCATACAATAGCATAAACATTTCCATAATCACACACGTTCCCTATGTTCCCACACTCATTGAGTACATAACATACAATAATTTTACCGTCAAAAACATTTAAAGTAAGCAATTGCAATATTGTAGGTTACACTTAAAAAAACTAGAGATGGAATTATCTAAATAATAACAACAAACTACCGAAACCGATAGATATTCATATAAAATCACCAAGTTTAAATGGGTTCCCCCAATCATTTTCCTTCGGTGAATCAGAAAATAAATTTAATAGCAACCCAAGAAAAATACCAAAGCGAGGGAAAACTGAATGATGAAAATCACAAGTCTGCTTCAATGTAACATGCATCAACGACTATTAAGTAACAATTTCTACCTGACAAACAATTAAAAATATTTATTGATAAAAGCTAATGAAACAACCGAAACCAAAACAAGAAAAAAATCTATAAATTTAAATCTTATTTCAATTTAGGAAAGAAAACAAAAAACAAAACGTTAAATCAACGTATACAAGCCCCATTATAATGACAATACCCTAAATTAGCTATGAAATAAATTATGTACAATTGTGTTACTCATACATGTTCATGTTCATGTTCGAATGTAAAGACATATTTATTGTAATATAGGCGATAAATTAATTTATTCATAGAATTAATTGTTAGAGCACTTATTTTGTTGCCACGTTATGAAGTATTGACCTGTTATTATTTCTGAGAATATTTTCAAATCGCACCCTCATCAATTGCGCAACATGGAAGCTATAGAATAAATTTAATTCTAGTATCCTAGGGCACTACTCAACAAATCAAACAAAATGTAACGTTCATTTGAAAGTGTTTATTCAAATTTTGCTGAATGCTAACATAAATTTAAAACAACCAAAAAACAAAAAAAGAAAATACCATAATAATATTAATGAAAATGAAACGAAGTTTGTAATGATTGAAACTGTAATGATATTATTACTAAATTAAATGAAAAGTAAATATGACAACAAACAAAAAAAAAAGGTATAAAAATAAAACTTCCACAAATGTTACTATATATAATTATTATTTTGCAAGCTATACACTCTCCCTTCCCAACTTCTTCGACTTTAACAAAAGAAATGAAAGAAAAAAAAAATTAAACAACTCCTGTTTACAATAAATTTAAACGAAATTAAATATTTGTTGAATGTATTGTTCATCATTATTATATGGAATAAAATTCGATTTGTTTTCCTGAATACAAACTGTGTATGTTTATATCAACCACTAATAGTTCCAGAGTAAGAGGAAAGATGGGGAACCATATCGGAAAAAGTGCTAAGAATAAAGGAGGCCCAAGTATCGAACTAGAGCGTCTACCATCTAAAAATTCCTTTTCTGCAATGCATAATGGAAGTGGCTCTCACAGAATCTGCAGCCTTTTGGAAGGATGTCCAATTGTTTCTGCTGAAAAAGTATGGAATCTTTGCGCACTTTTAAATGGATCTAGTTACCATAAGTTTGTCACAAGGCAGCAAGCGAAAGCTTATTCATCCCCGTTGGAGCTCCAATTTCAAGAAACTACAATTCAAAGGAGAATCTGGACGAGGAGAGAAGATTTAGCCTGAGGTTTAAATTTTGGTGGATCTGACATTTTAGTGGGATAGGAGGGTGTTGCGACCATTTGAGCTCCACGAAACATGATATACGTCACAGGGTTCCACTCAACAAACAAAAACCGATTGGCTACGATCCATTTAGACATAGAATTCTGCCGTGGCTTTCACTCTCCAACAATGGATGTTATAAATGTTTTTTACCCATCTGCGTCTATTAAAACCCTTGTGAAAAAGTCTTTCCTTGTAATAGTCATCAGAAAATCATCAAGAACTGTTTGCTGCCCCTCCTTAGCACAGGTTAGATATAATAGAATAGAGTAGTATCAATGATCACGACAAATTTACCAAATTACCTACAGTTCCCGGCCAAAAAATTACAAACACTTCGGAAATTGCACAATTTTTTATTTAATTATATTTCTTAACATAAAAGCTTAAATATTTATGAATGATTTTTATAGAACATCTGACAACTTTCTTTCTAGATTTTTTTAAAGGCATTTTTGACAAAAAATCATGACTCATTTTTCCGTCAAATTTTGTCCTTCATTTCCCCGAATAAAAACCTTTTTGACCTGTAAACCAGTAAACTACTTTTATTTTTCTTATAATTTCTTATGGTGTTTTGTTTCTTTTCACAATGCGTTTGATTTTGCAGATGCCACTTCTTCCTCACTTATACTTTTCGCAATGTTTAACACTTTTAAAAAATGTTGCTCGTTTTCTCTGCCGAAACTGGTAATTTTGAGCAGAGAATACTTTACCAATAGGGCGATAGATAAAATCAAACATAGACCATATAGAAAACTCTGGAAAGACTTCCTTTCTGGACCTCATCAATCGAATGGACAAAATCATGAGGGCAAATAATTGTACTAAACAAACTGAGCTAATCCCAAAGATTAGGTGAATATCCAAAACATATAAGCCAGGTTAGGAGATCTGAAAAAATTGTTTCAACAGAAATGGTACCAGAGATCTGTTGGCCAAAGAATTGGTTCAACAATTTAGAAGAATAATACCAGAAATTCTATCCATCATTTACGGAAAAATTGAACAAGGTAATAAAAAACCAATTTATGATCTTATTCAAATTCAAAAGATCATTTCCTAGCTATCCGCTGACGTAAGCCATCCACCTAATGGTAGGGTGACTACACCACACAACAGCCAGCACCAGTATGGAAAAAGTCTATTTACACAACTGAATTTCTAAACATTGTGTTGAAAATAGGACTTTCATCTTCAGTGGACAATTCCATAAACAATTAAAGGTTATACAATTGGTAACCGTCCATCACCTTGATTCAGTTTCATATTTATGGCTAAACTAAAATCAGATTTAGAAGCTAAAATTTTAGGAATGCCAACAGTTCCAAAACGGTATGCGAATGTTATGTATGCCATTTAAAAAAAGAATTTTGAACACACACTGATTAGCTACATAAAGGCATAACCTTCACCTACGAAATGTATGAGAACTACGAAATGGATCTATATATCTAAAAATAGATAACCGTTTTTAGATATTCTTTTCAACAGAACACAAGAAGAAGTTCCGTTCTTTTCAACAGAACACAAGGAAGTTTGCAACTAGAGCTGTATAGGAGGTTTATATGATCTGTAATGGTTTGAAAAGCTTGGAATGACCCCTATATACACAAGATACCAACGATACCGCATAAGGCGGCCTCCTTTAATCATATGATTCCTCTCATGACTCTACATCCCCCGCCGGACAGCGACATCTGTCAAATTAGACACATTTCAGCGACATTTAGATACGAAAAATCGTAGAAAATGATAAACAAGCGGAAGAGGTCACTACTAAGGTCTACGATGACCTATTCTCTGACCTAGCAGAAGGATAACACTCATTTTTTAACCAGGTTTCCCCTTGTCGAAAAGCCAACTTATGGGGCATGATGCCGGAGATGGTAGTCTGACGAAGGTTTAACCGAAATAGGGCCCTAATAGAATCAGCCAAGGAACCAGTTTGAAAAAATGTTCTTATTTGAAGCAATGAAGTGGAGATATTTCAATTAAAACTTCTTCAGTCTCATGCGCTGCTTTCTAAGCGTTTGACCCAGCTCACTCGTGACCCAGCATTTCTGCGTTGCCTTGTTCATACAACAGGCACTTGTTAGCATTTTGTATCTATCTCTACGTGAATATGCTACATGCGTAGGATCTTGTCAAATAGTACTTTTAACGCCCCGTCTTTCAACGCTTCTAACGCGTTGTATCAGTGCAGATGAGAGTTTTTATTTTTAAGGTTGTATCAATCACAGACAAGGTAGAAAAAAGTCTTCCACATTTTTTCCTCCTCTTCGCAGGCAGGATATGTGTCATCCGTTTGAATGTCTCGTTGGTTAGCGTTTTGACCTGTCCTTAGCGTCCTCACCGGAGTGTTGTGGCTTATAATCAATGTTGTTAGAGTTCTTCGATTATATGGAATTCCGAAGAGTTACTACTGAAGAGTTGGTTGGTTCTTGGTTCTTTAGGGTGAAGCGACAGGCTTCGGCTTGTCCTGCAGTCATTCCTGTCATCCTAAGCTAAATCAGTCTCCTTCCAGGGGATTTCCTCTAACTCCCGTCTCTTTTTAATTCAGTGGCAAACAGGGACTATTATTATATATATTAGCGAGACTATCATTGAATCCCTTTGCTCCGTTTAGAGCGGCCTAACTATTTCTTGCTAGTTCGTGTGCTCTTTTGTTTCCCCCTACAGAGCCCATAAGTATAGAAGCAAGGCATCAATGCAATGAAATGTCGAAAATGACTCTCCCTCAACGTCCTTGCTAGTTGTGCTTAAAATTATTTTGCAATTCCAGTATTTTGAGAATGCTCAATAATATTTACAAGTGACATATGAGGAAATTATTTATTTTTTCCAAATCCCAAGTCCCAATCTTAGGGACTAGTAAATTTATGCGATCTGACCATGCATAGTTTTCTTATGTAAAATAATAATTGCTTCAATGAAATGCTTTGGATGTTAGACTAATTGTAGTTATAAATTTCAAACACAAGGCAATGGCAAACTCCAGCCTTGCAACGAATGCATTATACCCTGCACTCACGTACAATAAACTAGTTAAAACTTTATAGTGTAGGCAACCCACGTCCCGGCATTACTGATTTCGCCTCCGCATTCTTTGCTATTCTCTCCAAAATTCTGACCTTATCAGTAGCACGGACACTTATGGTGGTTTGCTTTGCCATGTGGAGAATGACCAGTGGTTGGTGACTGTGGCGCATGTGAAACGTCAGAATCAGCTGGCCGTTAGACTGGAACTAGAGCCGGACAAGAGCGCAGAGCGGAGTGTGTTGCTCTTCAACAAGCATCAGACAGATTGCGGGGACCGAAGAAACCACTTCAGATTGGCTCGCAGTATCGAATCCAGCCAGCCACAGTCTGAGACAAGTGAACCAAATGTTCGCGCGTTGTAATCAAGCCATTGCCAAGCAACAATCGATTTGATTAACGTGATACGCATCAAGTGACAGCAAGCTTACACTTATACACCATTTACACTACAGTCCCTATCACTGGACCGGGGTCAACGGAAATTGAGATTGGAATTCTTGCCTGGCGCAATTGAGAAGTCGACAATAACAAGTTTTTGCTCCAATTATAAGGTGTGCAGGTGAGTTGGATCGATCTAATAAGTTTCATTGATTTTCCATCGGTACCACAAATACCAAACCGCGATTCCATGGACGCAATAACGCGCTATAAAGGGTGCTATTGGCACTATCAAACGTCATCGGATGGCTGCACTTTTTCGGGGGTCAAACTCATTAAACTCGGCAAATATTATGTAATAAATTTGCTTAAAAAAGTTATGCCGTACAATTATCAGATTTAATGCACATTGTCTAGTATTCTGTTACGAAGGCCATTTTGCGCTCGTGTCCTTCAAGAAATTCTATTGTATGTCGCATGATTGGAGTGAGGATACACAGGCGTGTCCTTGATGTGATAATGTAGGACGTTTGGCTTCAGATAATTGTCGTATCGAGCAAATGAATTTTATTTTATTGACCAAAATGTGTGGGCGGTTAGTTTAGATATTCTACATGTCCTTACACGTGCTGGAAAGATGAAATTGTGTGCCGTAGGCGCAGAAAACCTGGATTAGGATCTTACAAAAAGTTTCGTGTAAAACTTTTCCAGAGAAAGCAATAAATGAATGCTATTAAGCCGAATTGAAAACGAAATTTTATGTGGTTAACCGAGAATCAGATAAGCTTATCAATGGATTACACAATTCTGAACTTTTCACAACTTTATCTGAACTCTTATTTATAAACAGTTTGAAGCTTCCTCTACTAAACTAAATTCCAGTATTTTATTTTTTCTTCTTGAACATGCATTTTCGTTTTCTTTCTAACATTGTACGTCACATAAATGCTACTGGCTTGACTAATTTTTAATTAGAAGGAATGCTAATATATCACATTCGATTATGCTTTTGTCATTTATTAGGTTATCCATTTTTATGAGTTACACGGCATAAAATGCATTAGAAATGAAGATGTCTAGAGTCAACTACCCCCAAAGGCTGGTTTGTTCCAATCACCGATTCCTTCACTTTTCGTGAAGAGCTTCCAATGCTTTAGAGAGCATTTAAGACAAAGAGTATTAATGCGTTAGATTGCATTAAGAAACACGACAAGTACTCTTGACCGGCAAGGGGTTTAGCCGGATAAGTGTGGCGTATCGGCCTCCGAATACGAACCTAAATTGAAACGTATGTGTAACTTCGACTTGATGTACAAACACGATTCATGTAAGTCCAGCTTCCAATTCAACTTTGTGATTAGGAAAAAAGTGTGCGCATTACAATTCTTCAAAAATAAAAAAAACATATCTCATAAAAACGAATGAACCTAGAAAAGTGAAAGAACGCACAGCTTTAGGGAACTTAAAAATGAACATTATATTTATTTTGTAATAGGTGTATAAATATGAAGTGCGGATTTTTTCTGCTTGAAATATGCATTTATTTGAATAACAGAACGAATGAATTCAATAATCAAAGTATTGGCCATCGTTAGCTACGACTTATTCCGATCTTTCTGTCAATTGATGGATTCCATCCCAGTACCACTTCTCATTTTTCGAGGCTAACCACTCATCAAGCCAATTCTTAACTTCTTCGTAACAATGGAAATGTTATTCCGAAAGTCCGTGCTGCATCGATCGAAACAAGTAGTAGTTAGAAGGAGCCAAGTCTGGTGAATACGGCGGGTGGGGCAGAACTTCCCAATTAATGTTTCCCAAGTAGTTCTGGACAGGTATTGCAACATGCGGCCGAGCATTGTCATGTTGAAAAATAACTTTATCATGTCTTTGGTGAAACTCTGCTCGTTTTTCCTTAAGTGCGCGGTTCAATTTGATCAGTTGTTGTCGGTAACGTTCGCCAGTAATATTCTCAACAGGTTTCAGCAGTTCGTAATACGAAGGTCCCTTACTATCACACCAAATACACAGCAAAGTCTTCTTTCCATGAATATTTCGGATTGGTTGTAATGTTGATGGCTGGCCTGAGTCTACCCATGATTTTTTACGCTTGGGATTGTCGAAATAAATCCACTTTTCATCGCCAGTAACAATCCGATGCAAAATAACCTTTTCCTTTTCTGTCTGGCAAGCAAAATTTAAAAAATGGTTTTTCGCCTTTCGCTGTCTCTTTCTTTCAATCGATTCGGCACCCATTTTCCAGCTTTTTGGATCGTTCCCATGGCTTTTAAACGTTATGAAATGGCTGCCTGAGTAACTTCCAACGCTTCTGCCAACTATTTTTCAGTTTGTGTGTTGTCTTCATCCAATAATGCTTGCAAATCTGTATCTTCGAATTTTTTTGGTGGTTTTCCTAGGCCTTTGTTGCTGACATCGAAATCTTTTAAACCATCGTTCACAAGTTTCTTAGCTTGGGGCATGTTCACCATATGCTTCCACTAACAATCGATAAGTTTCTGCTGCCGTTTTCTTCAACTGAAAGAAACTCCGCAAAACAGACTTCCCCGCAAAACCTCTTTTTCTAGCATGTAATTCGACATTTTTGAAGCGAAAAAAACTATGTTGTTTGTACAATCAAAACCTATGACATACTGGAATTTGTTGACAGATGTTTACCCTCCAAAATGCCATATTAGTTATCTCTAACACAAACCATATGCAATGGTTATGCCATCTGTTAGTAAAATCCGCGTTTCATGTTTATACACCTAATATATTTAAGGAATAATTTTTCATTAAAATAATGAGTGTATTTATAAATATAAACTTGTTTTATGTTCTCTACGACTCACAATCACCGCTGATAATAAATTTTGTGCTCATTTATATTACTATTAAGAATTTCGTGAGAAAACAGTGGGTGCAACATTCCGTAAATGAAGTGTGGTACGCTATAAGCCCCGCGTCAGTGCTGCATCAATTTGTTTTAGAACTTATGTAAATACTTTTGATAGTTGTAGTAATTGCACAACATTGAACGCAAGTACTGCCAGTGCTCAATATTTATTATCATTACCATATTACACCTGATTACGCGATATACAGTGACGAATGTGCTGAAAAAACAATCTTACTGATCAAGAAGCGGATCCGTCGAGTTAACAAAAGGAATCAACAAAATACCTTGGCTTGATGATGACTCGAAGATGAGTTTCTTCGATCAGGTTCGAACGTCAGCGGACAAGGCTGTTGCGGGAGTATCAGTCGCCTTATGACCAACCTCAAGTAAAAGACATCTGCCCATGAGTTCCATGGAGCCAGTGGTATTGTACGATTCCGCAGTCTGCGCTGACGTTCTCAGTAAGGAGTCGTACCGTAAGCACCTCGCACAGGTACAGCGGCAAGGAGCTTGACGGTAGCAGCTGCATACCGCATTGTCTCTGAACCAGCGGAGCTAGCTATCGCGTGGGAGATCCCTCTAGTGCTATTTGCTGATAAGCTTAGGTTATTCTGTTCACATGGGAGGCAGTCACAGAGATAAATTGCTAGCCGAGAAGAAAGAATGAAGACCTCTGCTGTGGGAAGAATCGTGGGTAAAAGATGCGCGAGGCAGCTGTATCGCACGACTCATCAGTGACATGGGGCCGTGGTTCTGCAGAAGGCATGGTGGGACGGATCATAACCTGACGCAACTACTCAGAAGGCACGGATATTTTTAGTCCTACCCGTATACGAAGGGAAAGTCACCGTCCCCTATTTGCTTATTCTACGACGGATGACGTCTTCCACACCATCTTCGCATTCAGAAGAAGGGCCAGGCTCCGCTTGCATCTCTCCTAAACAAAAGGCGTGCTCTCTCTAGAAAACATAACGGGAAAGATGTTGACATCTAAGGGCAATTGAAACTGTGTGTTATATTACGTGTGGGCAGTTCTTTTTATAAAAAAAGGGCCTGGCGCTATTAGAGGGAAGAAAGCAGTCCTCTTCCTTCCCATCCTCCCCTGCTGAAAGAAGGATTTTTCTTTTTAAGACGCCGCTAGGTGAGGCCAACGAGGCCTCATCCGAAATAATGTGCCTAGCAGTTCAGGCTACATGAAACGGTGTGACAGGGGAGGGGTTAAGTCGGTAGTCCGGTTGCCGCTTGGAGTCCGTATAATGCAATAAATTATTTCAATTCGCATTGAAATTCTGCAGCTCCTTTCTCACCAAGATCATGTTTTTCAAAATGATTACCTACTTTCCTGATTAAAAGCTTCTTTAATAAGAGTTGCATTTAATTTAAAATGGGTGGCTTGATCTCCTTCGTTATAATCGATATGTTCTCTGTAATTGTATCTCAAGGGTGAGGTCTATAATTTCCTTTTCGCTCAAGCTTTTATGAACTAATATCTGTATCGGCATAACAATCTCTATATCGGCAAATAGTAGATGTTCGATTCGATCTCCACCAATAGTATGTGCAAGCGTTGTGAAGGCAGTTAAGACATCGTTATTGATGACAGGACCAGAATCTTTCCTTTGACACATTCTGACCAAATATTCTTCAAACATGTGTTGTAGATAGATGGCTTTACGTCAGCTAACGCTAATCAACTTGATTAACGCAATCCATGATAGAAAAAATCGTCCATATATGAATGACTGTTGAAACCTTATTATGGTCTAGTTTGTCTAGCACGCATTGTAATGAATCATTGTAATGAATACAAATGAATGAATATCTAATACATTTTAAAAGTAGCACTGAAACCTTAGTCGAGTGATTGTATTAAGAATGTAGTGTAAGGAGGAAGAAAGCAAATTGCCCATTTAGGGGCTCCAAGACCGGATGGCTAAGTGCTTTCTTACAGCCTTTACACCTTATCATCTCACAAGTTGATGTCCTTACAGGTACTATTTAGAGTATGCTATAGTAGTTATCTTGAAATTGGAAATTGTATGCGTAGGCTCACGAATGCAGTAGTCGACATGAACACCGATTTTTTCTCGTTTTGAAAGTGTCGACTTTCACACCGAAAAGGCTACATTTGCGGGAAGCCTAAGTTCATGCGGAAAGCATTGTCAAGAAAAGTGCTGCGGAGACTTATCGTATAATGCTCGAAGTTTACAGACACCATCCTCCATCTGAGATAACTTGCAGAGAGTGGTTTCGGCGTGTTAAAAATGGTGATTTTAACGCCACTGATAAAGATCGTGAAGGGGCACCGAAAACGTTTGAAAATTCACAAGTACAGGAATTGTTGGATGAAGATTCAAGTCGAAGCCTAGAAGAAATGTCGCAGTAGTTAAATGTTGACAGATCTATGCACGCCATGGGAATGATCCAAAAAGCTGGGAGTTGGGTGCCGCATCAACTGAGAGAGAGCGAGAGGCAAACCGAACGGCGTTTGGTGACGTGCGAGATGTTTCTTCAACGACAAAAAAGAAAGGGTTTCATGCATCGCATTGTGACAGAGGATGAGTAATGGCTTTACTACGACAACTCTAAGCGACCAAAACATTTATTAATGCCAAGTGAACCGGCTCGCTCGACGCCAAAACGGAGTATTCACGCTTCTAAGGTCATCTTAGAAGGCGTCATCTATTACGACCTCCTGGAACCATCTGAAACAATCGCTGGGGATTTGTACCAACTCATCCGTATGAATCGAGTTCTGAAGGAAAAACGGCCAGAATGGAATGATAGACATGACAAGCTGATTTTGCTGCATGAAAATGCAAGGCCACATGTAGCCAAGCCGGTCAAAAAATATTTGGAAGGTATTGTGACGTGTTCAGGTCACGCGTACTGTAGTTGGCGTAAACAAAAAGTCGTAAACATACTTACAACTACCAACCCATCGATTGTTCTCCAATGCGTAAGCATAAACACGTCGCGCGCATCAAGTACAACAGATCCCGGTGCAAGCGACTCGACGCGTACACGCGAGAACAATCCGCATGGAGGTTCTGGGATGGTTGGTAGTTGTATATAAGCGACTACGGCGCACCTGCCAAAGCGCAACAGTATGAATTGAAAAATCTTGCTCCACACGGCGTATTCCCCAGACTTTGCTCCTTCGGATTTCCATTTATTCCGCTCCATGCAATCGGCCCTCACTGGAGAACGGTTTACATCTTATGAAGGTATCAACAAATGGTTCAATGCCTGGATCGAATCGAAGGATGGTTATTTTTTCCACCGAGGAATCCATCTGCTATCAGAAATATGGGAGAAGTTCATAGCTTCACATGATGCTTACTTTGAATGACGTGACTGTATTCTTTAATGTTGAAATAAACTAAAGACTTTGTCGAAAAAACGGTGGAAATTTATTCCCATACCCAATATATATTTAGTTTTGACAGATATATATATTTCGGGAGTAAGTTGCTCACTTCTTCAGTGTCAATTATTTTCATTATTGTCACCGAAAAAAAATGGCACTGAAGAAGGGAGTAACTTACTCCCAAAATATATATCTGTCAAAATTAAAAACATAGCATTTCGGAATGGAAAATCAAAAAATAAAATATAATTTAGAAGTGCTAAACATGGGAACATACACACAGTAATGAAAATATGTTTAAACAAAACAATCCATGTTAAAATTTGTGTTTTTTAAATTGGTGTTAAATGAAATTCGCGAAAAATCGTGTGAAAAGTGAAGTGAGTCGGTGTATTATTTTTTTATATTAGTCAAAATACAAGAAACCAAAAATTTTAGTCATCTTCACTGCTGAAATTAATTACAATTAGAACACTTTGAATGGTAAATAACTTAGTTGGGAACGCATTAGGCCACACGGTGCCGGATAAATATTAATACATAGGACAAGTAATAAATAATGTTGCACATGTTGCTGCATGTGCACATCCCACTGTACGGGTGCCATCGGGGCAAACACAGCTTTACATTAATTTATTATTCGTTAGAAATATAATGAATGTCGCCAATTCACTTATGCTTTTATGGTATTAAGTGCTGATTTCACATATATTTTACGAAAAGATTATTTTGGTCATCTATTATTGCGGCCAAGTAAAATAGAAACTTGTGAAAACTGATACGAGCCTAAGAACAAAATATTTAAAACCCGAAAAATCAAGTAGTTCAGATGATTTTAAACGTTTAAGTTTTTTTTTCGGTTCCAATGTTGAATCTGTAGTTCTTGACTCATAGTATTTTCAATGTCCATTCGACTTTTCATATATTGTACTATAATGTCGTTTAGTTCATCAACCGAATCAGAAATCGAAAGTGGCGTGCAGAGGACTAATAACATTACAGAGCGGTTTCAGCTTAGGCAACACTTTTTTTCATGGAAAGAATTTTGTAAACATTATAGACTACTATACATTATTATCATGTTTATATATTATATCACAGTTTCTACCACAAACCTGGTTTTCTGATGCAAATCGACAAAAGATAAACTAGTACTCCATGTAGCAACTAAGTGAGCTTTGCAAGGTAGAGAGCTTGCAAATTAAACGACGTAGACGGGTATAGAGATCGCGATGGCTATCATTCTGAGTTTAAATTTATATGCGAATAATTTTTGCGGAATAATACAAAATTTGAGAGAATGTTGGTACGCAACTTTGTTGCTCGAAGTATTAGCGCTTGGTAGTGGTTACGCTCTGGTGAGAGCATATTAGCAGGCGAAACGTAACCTTCAGTGCTGCGGTCGAGCTAACCTAAGTTTCGCAGTCTGTGGCAGTTCATGATGAGGATGCCTGCCAACTGGGCTAAAACTGTGCTATTATTTATCATGTTGCCTTAAGATATTAAGATATTGAATTAATAAGTTTCATTTTTATCTTTTCCAGCGACATAAAACACATTGAAAATGGCTGATCTACCCAAAGTTGATATCGATCAACCAAAATATGATCAAGGCACTTACGTGAATCGCGCAAAACACTTCTTTCTCTTGACCAATCCACTAAACTTGTTGGCATCCGACAAACAACTGACACGCGCTAAACAAATAGTATTGAATTACAAAGCAGGCAAGCCCGTTCCCGACTGTAAATCAATTGATGATGTGTGGAAAGCAAAATATTTGTATGATTCCGCCTTTCACCCGGAAACAGGCGAAAGGTCAATTATTATTGGTAGGATGTCAGCCCAAGTGCCGATGAATACATTGATAACAGGATGTAAGTCACTGAGGATGCAATGAAACAATTTTTACGGAAGATTTTATAATGGCGTCATGAATTTTAGGTATGCTGACGTTCTACAAATCAACTCCGGCTGTGGTGTTTTGGCAGTGGATTAATCAAACGTTTAATGCTATAGTGAATTATACAAATCGATCAGGTGCTACACCGATCTCTCAGAAGTAATAATACTACTGGCAAATGTCTAAGATTTGCTTAAATCAATAAAATAATTCCATTTTAGCCAATTAATCACATCTTATTGCTTAGCTACTGGCGGTGCTTTGGCTACTGCTTTGTCGTTGAATAGTCTTGTAAAGGTAAATGGCAATTCTAAATGAATTTGAAGTTTTATGCTGGACATAATTCATTGATCCTTTAGAATCTGAACCCATTCATTGGAAGGCTCGTGCCACTTGCGGCTGTGTCAGCTGCGAATTGTATTAACATTCCTATGATGCGAATGCAGTAAGTGTTTATAAATTTAATTAGTCAACTCTGATGGACCCTCGTCCACTTTTCAGAGAATTGCAAAACGGCGTTGTATTGTTGGATGAAAAGAATAACGTCGTTGGACAGTCGAAAAAAGCAGCAGCAACAGGAATATCAGCAGTAGTATGCAGTCGGATAGCAATGGCAATGCCTGGAATGGGTGAATTACATGCTAAAATTTCTAACTTGCCCGTATATATTATAAAAATATATTCTAGTGTTGACGCCAATGCTTATGGAATATCTATCGCGACGTGGCGTTCTGAAGCGTTACCCGTGGGCCAATGCTCCAATTCAAACTCTATTCTGTGGTTTCGTTTTGATATTTGCAACACCACTTGGTTGTGCATTCTTCAGCCAACGCGCGTCAATTAATGTAAATAATTAAAAACCATTCATGCACTTTCCGCCAATCAACAAGTCTTCTTTCTTCCTCTTTCAGGTGTCCAGCTTAGAAAAATCCGTTCAAGAGGAGATTCACAAAAAGAATCCCGACTTGCAAGTGGTCTATTTCAACAAAGGATTATAAGATGACAATTGCATGCCAATATTAGTACAGATATGTCTATAAATTAATCCAAAAAAAAGTAATTTAACCTAAGTGAAAAGAACCCCATGAGCATGATCTTGGCAGTGACAATAACATTTTTTCTATTAAGGCGCTTAAAGCAAATTGAAATCTGTGTTAGACCATCGTTAATCAGCTGTGTTACACTTATTTTAGAGTGAAGTTTACGTCTTGTATATGTGTCTGAATTTGTATGTTTCACAAACATTTTTATGCTGATGATTGGAAACCCGTCAATATTTTGTATCAAATGACTAGCGCAGAGTCTTGAGATACAATGTACCGTGGTGGACAATGCACAAGCCGAAAACGAACTCAAGGATTAGAAGAAGAAAATTTTAAGATGATATAACAATAAATTGTACTATTACTATTACATTTTGTGTCTAATAAAGGAAGAAAATGATAAACTATTGGAATTCGTCTTATTTTTGCAGTTGGGCAGAATTATAGGGTTTGTCAGCTCCGCCGGGCTATGCTTTAGTTATAGCGAGGACAGGTTTCGTGTTTTTGTAGCCTTTATCAGCTCGTGACACATTACGCCTTTGTATATGTCAGGTGTTTATCATTAGGATGCCAGGACAGATATATGGGCAGAAAAATTTGTTACAAAGGGATGTGTTGGGTTAATTAAGCGTAATAGTAATATGTATGAGATTTCTATACTTTACTGGAACACGTCCGACATTACTGACGCTATTATTTGTCCGTACCAAGTCTAACTTTACTAACGTGCAAGTAGTTGCCAAGCTTTAAGTAGTTTCTTTCGTTGGTATATTTATAAAGGTTATTCGTCGGTTATTTACTTTTTCTTGGCCCTTTTATATGGCAAATGATAAGAGACTAAGGCTGTCGTTAGTTAATTATTTTTATTGTTAGTTCGTATTGTTTATCGTGTATATTTTGTGAACGTGTAGGACATCTCCAACTAATTCCACAAAGTCTATAAGCAGGCGCTGCACGGCACTTGAGGACAGTCTTCATGAAATATAATTTTTATAGTAAGAACTTTTTTTCCGTAATGCTATTTGGTGTAGCATTGAATAGTTCGGTTCCATATTTCGTAATTCTGTGTTGGGTAGAATAACCATTGGTGCTCGCTTCATTTCTTCCCTTGAAGCATTTTTTTTATTTGTAGTTGAGACATTTTTTTATTCCCGTAGGTCCACGTGTGATCATGCACTCCATAATCTATTGGTTATGTTCTACGGTTGGTTATACATCCCCTACCGGCCGAGGCTATAGTTAATTTGTTCTCATTATCTTCATATTTATGTCTCTCAATGTGTGTCCTTCCTTGTATTGACAAACCAGAACAAATAATCACTTCATGGTCCGTGGGGTGTTAAAAATTCGAAAACTTTATTCTAAGCTTTTTCGTCTTTCATTGATGCTTGTTTCCTTAAAAGAAAGCAAATTAACATTGCGGACAACCCTTATAAACAAATGGCGACTTAGCCAATGCGAATGTACATAGTTCAAAGTGAGAGAAGCATTTATTATGAGTCGACATGAAAAAATCGCTTATAATAATAACTGACAAACGTTTGTGTCTAAATACTTTTTATTATTTTATTTTCCATGCATTCTCGCATAGAATTTTCACACATCATGCAAACATATGGTCAATCCAAAGCTATTCAGAATATACCATATCGAAAGTTCCATTTATTGTATGAATGTAGAGCTGATACAGCGCCAGAAGTTTTCTCAGCAGAAAAAATTATCACTCTGTAGCTTTACTTTTGATGTATACAAGATTTGTGCCAAAAGTACGGAGACTAGCTAAATATCTGCACTTCCTAAAGCAATCCTTAAAGTCAGTTTTCGCAACTGCATTCATCCTATTAGTGTCAAATGACCTCTCGAAACCAATTCGTGGTACAGAAGACCTCCATAACCAAAGAAAACGATTAATGTTGTCTCAATTTTGCTCCGATTTCGACGTTATTTTTTGGCGTTTGCGATTCAGAATGCTTTCGCTAAAAAGACTTTGACTTTGTTTCTGGATCACAGCAGTAAACCCATAATTCATCATCAGTAATAGTCTTTTGGGGAGATTTTCGTCATTAAAAACAATTTCCAAATTGTTCTCAGTGATTTTAAAGTGAAGTTTCATTTGTTCTGCAGTTGGCAATTTTGTGAAGAATTTCGCACGCATTCGAGTCATTCCTGAATTCCAGGCTAAAAATCTCTAAAGAAGAGTTTTGGAAGATGATTTTCAAATTCGTCTATAGTCAATCTATAGTTGTGATATTACACAATAGCGTAATATCATAGCGCTAGAAGGTATGGCAGAACGAGAATCACAGCTATGTAATATGCGGCCATCTTTAAATTGCTTGTACAACTCTTTTATGCTTTCTTTTCTCATACCCTCCTCCTTAAATGCCTCATTCATTTTACAAATTGTTTCCGAAATATTGTTTTCGAGATTAAAGCAGTATTTCATGCGAATTTATTGATCTACATTTTGTACTATTTTTTAGAAATAAAAAATCAACCAACCAAAGTTATGTATTTTCAAAATAACAACAAAAATGTAGCTTAGAAAAATAAATAATTGTTGGGGGGCAACCAGTAGCGAAGAATGAACAAGGTTAGCAAGACAGGGTTATTTAAAAAAAACCAAAGGCCGCATAATGGCTGCTTTTAAGTTAAGTTAAGAAGTTACTTTTAAACGACTAGCTCAACGCGCGGGCGTGGGGAGTCTTACGACATTATGAAAGCCCTGATCCTTCCATGTCACACACACAGAATAAGCTTACTCTTAAATTTTAGACAAATTTTATAAAAAAAAATACAAATATAATATTTATATAAAAAATAGTCAATTTACATGAACTAGTCCTGTTGCGTTGATTCCGACCACCTCTACCGCCGTCTTTTGCTTCTGATATTATTTAACTAAATATTACTAAATACCTAAATCTAATTACAAAGGTTTTCATTTTAATTCTATTTCGCATGATTTTCTTTTAATTTATATAAGTATTATTGAACTATTTACTTGTGGTGTAGAGATATAATGAAAGGCTCAATAGTCTTAGGTCAAACCTTGTAAGTTTCACTTGTAAGCAAAGCATCCTAAATCTCAAATTGTTGCGGAAAACGCGTATTACTAAATGCTGAATAAAGTCTAACAAACAATGGATCAAACTATTAATGGAAGGTTAAACCTTTTAATTAAATGCATGCAGTCCATTTTTTCATCCAAAGTCTGTGAATAAGTGACAAAAAAACAACTAGAAAGCACTCTTTCCGTCGTGCTAGACTTTAAATCAGTTCTGCGAGTGATGAAGGCAGGACGAGATTTTCGAAGGGACGTCCCTCATCCTAGTGGGCTCAACAGACTAAAAAATTTTCCTGAAAACGTACAATCCTACATAGGAATAGACGACCGCTTGGCTGCGACAGCTTCATTTCAAGCTAAAGCAATTTCGGATTAGGTGAGAAGAAACGAGGAACATCAACAAGGATATGAAGAAGATGATAGAGATAGTCCTGAGTTTCCATGGCATTAAACTAGCACTCGATACAGCGAAACTATGATATCAAGTTGATATTGCAGTATGCCAAGATGTGAATGAAATACATAAAAAATACAAAAATAATAATGCAAAACCAGCAAAATCTTCAGCCGCCTCGGCGAAGATAACACATTCTACACAAAAAGCGTTGAGATTTGTATCAATACTTATGTTTATTTTTTTTTTTGAATTTGTAAATAATATGATAATAGTGGAACAACATTGAATTTTTGTGTCTAAATGTAACGAAAATCCTCAATAACTTCATAAGGTTCACTATACAGTCACTATTGCACTGTTCGTGTTTTCAAAAAACGGTTTTAATTATACAGTCGTTGCCACAATTATTTACACAATCGATGCGTCCCGGCCTGTGAGTTGGCACCTGACGAGAAGCGGCAGGGACGCGTGTTCGAAACCAGCTTGAGCTCTTTCCACCTTTCTTTGTACATTCACTTTCGAGGTATTCGACAAATTGATCAGAACTTCCGCACCCAAGAGTCTTCGCTTAGTTAGCTAGCAGGGGTATAAATCACTTATAAGTTCTAAGTGAAAATGGATAAATTGATCCACCAAAAACTTCAAAAATTTATTTCAGGATATCATTATCATTTTCATATTATTTTGGTGAAAAAATAACGAAAATAAGTCTCGCTGGAAAATATAATAGAAGGAAAACAAAAATGCCAAAAATATTTGCACACGCAATCAGGGTGCCAAAATTATTTACACAGCCACTGCAATTTAGTCTAGGAAAATAACGGTTGTTTTTATTTTCTATTTTATGGATAAATGAAATAGAATAGACGTTTGCAGTCATTCCAGTTTAGGTTTTGTGCTTGTTAAGTGCTTTTAATAATTGAAAATGCCTAAAAAATTGGAACTTTCAATTGAATCACGTGCTGCAATTATTGCTGAACATGAAAACGGTGTTTCGGCTGCAAAAATTGCAAAAAAAATATAAGTGCCATACACGCACTATTTACTACCAATTGTGCAAACAAAATAAATTTAAAAGTGTTACAAATAGACCAGCAAGGGGAAGAAAACGTGTGACAAGTGAAAGGGAAGATAAGAAAATAGTTCGATCCGTGAAAGTAAATCCGTGTCAAAATATCGGGAACATTTTAAAAGAATTCAACAATGCTAGAAATAAGAAAATTTCTACAACAACCATTCGGCGAAGGCTTAAAGAAAATAGAATAAAAGCATACGTCATTCGTAAACAGCCACACATAAGTTTAAAAAATCGGAAACTTCGATTGCAATTTGCTTTGGAACACATAAACACGCCAGCGGAGTTTTGGAGGCAGGTTTTGTAGACCGATGAAGCAGCAATGTCCCTAGATGGGACATATGGCAAGCACTACTATTATTCCGAGGCAGAACAAAGAGCAAATAAAGCAGTCAATGTTCCAACACGGCACTCTAATGGTGGCAAAATTCTTGTGTGGGGGTGGATTACATACAACGGCATTGGTCCAATCGTTCGCTGCCCACAGAAGATGTCCTCGACGCATTATTTGGAGATACTGAACAATGTTGCGATTTTATCGGGAGATCAATTGATTGGCAATAATTTCATCCTGCAACATGACAATGCTCCAATCCACAAAGCTAAGTTTAAAACGAAATATTTGTCCGATATCGGACAAAATGTCCTGAAATGGCCCCCACAAAGCCCGGATTTAAATGTGATTGAAAATTTGTGACACTTGATAAAATCAAGGAGTCCTCAAAAAATCGGAAAATCACCTGAAAAAGCATGGAGAGACACAATAACTGCTTGGAGCGCAATTCCCACCGAAACATTGCAGAGCTTAATTGATTCTATGCCTAAACGACTCCAAGAGGTTATTAATGCAAAGGGAGGGAACACGACGTATTAGGTAATTGTTCAGCACACTTTCGATACTAAGGTAAATAGCATTATTTCCTTTTTTTTCCAGACTTATGAGAAACGAGAAACCCCAATCGTCATGTGCAAATAATTTTGGCATTTTTGTTCTCCTTCTGTTTTATTTTCCAGCGAGACTTATTTTCGTTATTTTTTCACCAAAATAATATGAAAATGATAATGATATCCTGAAATAAATTTTGGTTTGATATAACATTATTTGTGAAAGTTAATTCGATTTGATTCTGTTCTTCTCTATCCAATTCGCATTGTGTAAATAATTGTGGCAACGACTGTATTTTAATTCAAGTTTAACGAAAATCCCAAATAACGGTATGAAAAGCGCAGTCTCTTTAGTATCGCTATAACACTGTTTCTGTTTTATTAAAAGAAACTTTTAAAGTTTGATATTCTGTAAAATCTAGTTTAACTTGACTGTTTCAACTATACCGGTAATTTTGTTCAACACTTTGAGCAGTTATATAGCGGAGAATCAGTCATTGCGAGACAGACGCGATGGACAGTCTAAAACAGATTTTTAAGCATGAATGAATAACAGCAAGTATTCAGCGATAAATTTAGTGTTAAACAGAAATAATGAACAGTCTGCAATCGAAGAGGGAAAGTGTATTGCATCACTGCCAGCAAATAGCTCAATAACGTTGGAATTGGGCAACGAATGTTCGGAGTTCGGGCGTACAAACTAACAATTAAAGTTGATTGTTCTTAAATTTCATTCTAGAGCTTTGTGTTTTACTTAACAAGAAAAAAATTTAAGGCTACATGTAATCGCAATAATAGCAAAGTTTCTCTTAAGAAGAATTGGTAGTTATTTTTATATTTAACAAAATGCGAATCGATTAACATTTACATGGGACAGTTAAAAAAAATCGAAGTTACATAAATATTCTGTCTGGCAAATTAAAATAATAAACTGATACATTATCGACATTATGTTGCATTATTTATTGACTGATTCGTTTGATTGCTTACTTACACCCTGTCCTTAGTCGAAGCATGTAGTTATAAATTGAACCATACGGCAAAGTGAATTTCCTTACGTGCTTGTATACCGAAGGGCTATCTGAAGCGCCAACAAGTTTTGCGTAATAAATACAAATCTATAACCGTTCAATTGACTATGCATTAGACCCATTTATAAAAAATCAAATTTTTATTAGGAATTTCTTGAATTTTTATAGACAACCAAGCGTACACCACAAAGCAGATACAATCCCGACACACACAAATTAAATTTCACAAGTCCACTGTTATGCGAATCAAACCAAAAGTCAATGCAGTTCCCTGTCTAAATTGAGTATCGGTTGTCGAGAGTAGCAAAAACAAAAATAAAAAAAAAATGCAAGTGAATTGTGCTGCACATGTGCGCGCCACTACTTGAACTTTTTGCGTTACTCGCTTGTGCTTTGTAAAATTTCCGTTGGCGATGCAATCGCTTGAGGGGCGAATGGTGTCTTGTCTTCTTAATCTCATTTAAATCCACTCAACGCAAAATGTGAGAATAAATCGGAGCGTATAAGCGTGCTCTCAGCAGGTGCGAAAATGTGCAAAATTTAGCCACGCTCTCCACGTTTGAGTCAACTGAATTGAATGATTTCTCTCTCGTTCCGCTACTACTCTCCATTCCAACAAGAAAAAGTGACAGTTCCCGACTCCCCGCCTTTTCAAATCGTGCGCACTCGCCCATGCCTGGTGAAGTGTAATTAGGTTTTCTCCAGGGGACGTGTATGTTTGGTTGTCGCGTGTGCGAAAGTTCGCGGAAAATATTGTAAAATTTGGCCGTTCATTTAAATCGAGTGCATTTGGTGACTTGGTGTAATTCATGTTGTCGAGGTCACGATCTAATTTGCACATGTGGTAAATTTTGTCATTGCCAGAAAGTATCGTTTTTGGAGCACTTTTCACGCTCCATCCCCCCGCGCACTTGTGTTTGAACTGTCAGTGCCCAGAAGCTCGACTCTATACGTTGACGGAGAGAAATTGAAGCGCAATGTCAAAATTTCATAATTTTTAAAGCCGGGAAAAATACGGAAAAACTTGAAAGTTCCGCGGATCATCTGGAATTTATCGGTGCGCCAAGTGTGTTTGAGCGAAGTAACTGATCGAATTGAATAGTGGCCGGTTGGAGTTGGTGTTCTGGAGAATATTCTCTCACGGTATATCCGGATCAAGCAAACGTGGATTATCGTATTTTATCTATTTGGGTTTGATAGTAGTTTCGCTGATTGGTACTGCACGAGCAGAAACTATTTTAATTACACAACACTATACGAGGCCTGTACCGGTTGAATCGGACGCTCGTGTGTCAGTCGTGCGGGAAGAGGTGAGCGGTATTGGTCAAATATCGTATGCTAGTCGGTAGCAACAGTGGGTCAAGTATAATTCGCGACTAAGCCAAAGAGGAGTCATCCCTCGTCTTGCACTTGCGGAAGTATTTAGTTTTGATCACATTTCGGTTGTGCGATTCGCTAGTTGACGGCGGCATCGCGAGAAACTCTGATCCAGCCGCTTGAGAGCTCTATACGCGTGATTGGTCGGTGCGGGAAGCGAGTGCACAAACGGTGTCCCCAGGAGTGATACCGTGCCTGTAAGCGAATTGGTGAAAAGGATCGGGATCTAGTGATTCGCCACCACTAGTATTATGAATTTTGACGACTATGAGCAGCTGCCGACGACGAATTTTGTGACAACTATGACGGCGGGTGCAATTGCCGGAGTCCTAGAGCACTGTGTGATGTACCCGCTGGACTCAGTCAAGGTAATTACTCGTTTGCGAAAAAAAACCATTTCAATTATTCTAAGCGGCACGTGAACCGTCACGTTCAGTGGACGAATTCTTTGCCCAATTGAGGAATTCGGGCACAGTGGTTCTTATGCGATAGTCAGTGACATAACCTAAAACTGGCATTCAAGTGATGTAATGAATTGTGGGGAGCGATGCGAAAATTTTCTAGTTGGCGGAATGGAGTTGTGCTTGCGCTTTTCGTCGACATCGGACACGAATGGAGATATTAATTGAAGCGCAAAATATTAATCATGATAGGATGGAAAGTATTCGATCTGGTTGGGAAGTTAATGGTTGAGCGTGTGGTTATTTTGTTTACATCGTGAGGGATGGGGTGACGGCAAGTTGCGGAGCATGGTTGCATGTTCGGCTCCGGCCCGAATCTCACCTTGCCTGAATTCCGACCGTATCGACTGTGCCATGTTGCCGGCAATTACGTTTTTATCGAGGCTGGTTCATATTGGAATTATTTTCTGCCCCATCACGATGTTTGCACAAAAATTCAGAGCGACGCTTTGTACGTTAATTGCGTGTCGCGAATAATTGAAAAGGGGTTTTGCTCGGACAAATTTGCCATTTGCATCCTATACTCATTTGCATGCGATGGTTTTCGCGGAAAAATGAATTCTTATCAAAAAAGAATTTCCACTGCAGCTAGTAGCAATTTTTTGTATTTTTAAAAGTTTTAACTTTCGCGGCGACCGGCTGCCGAGTCAGAATAAGGCATGTGAAGAAGTGTTGCGGGTTTCGTAATAACAGAATTTTGTGTTAAAATTGGTATATTCGGATCTGGGGTCGTACGTTCCGCCACATATCGGGGAATCCCCGAAGAACTTTTTTGCACCTTCACACTAAGGTCGGTTGGCGTGTGCTGTCTTCTGTTTTCTTGGGGAAAGATGAAATTCCTCGAAACTGTGGCGTTAGTTGCATGGATGAGCAAATTCTTCACAGTATGGAGCAGCACCAATGCTGTTTCCTTTTTGTAAGGAAATATGACAGAATCTCAAGTAGAACAGTTATGGAAAGCGTCAATAACAAGTCGGTTTAAAAATAAATATGAATTTCAGTGTCATGCTACTTAGTTTTGACATTAATAATAATTGAAAAAATAGAGAAAATGGAGATAAAATCCATGTAAAGCGTGAACTCAGACAGAAGACATCGCTCTCTTTAGATTAGAATTTAAAAGGAGAGTTCTCGAGTTCTGTGTATTTCTCAGTTTTTGAAAATTTTAAATGATTCAGATTTAAATCGTTGATTTTTAACGTGAGTGGAATTTTGAATTGAAAACGAGCAGGCAAATTGGTGAAGCTTCCTGTGAAAATATTCACAAAATACTATAATTTTTTTATTTTAAAATATTATAACGAAAGAAAGTCGGTACTTTATGTTTAGGGAAAGTCGTCTATAGGTCACACTCCGCAATTAATGTCATTGATAAACGTTACAAATTATCAAATTATTGAAAAATAAGCACAAAAAGAGAAGCAATAAAGTGTTTTCAAATTCAATGAGTCTAATACTGTATAACAAATTTATAAAATTCCGATCTGAAATTCTTTTGAATAAGCTAAGTCTAAGATTCTACTGAATAAGCTAAGGAGGGACCGGATCATCTTCATACAAATGTATATTTCGAATTAATTTTGAGAGCAGGACATCGGTTTCTGTAGCCCTGCCCACCAATGACGTTTTGAGATAAATTGACCTAATATAAGACGATCGTAATAAATAAAATTTATCGATATCGGCCTTTGTTTACGAGATATCGATGTATGATGTTTTTCGTTGTTGATGACAAGTGTTATAAATGTTGCGTCAAACAACGTGGATAATAAGGATTCGATTTGCAAAAGGTTGGGGAAAAAACATGTTTGCAAATTGACACATCATATTTGATTTAAAAACAGAATAGATAAATTTAAGGAAATAACAAGAATAAACCACGAAGAAAATGAGCTTACAACCAAACATAAAAACAAAAAATAAAACGCAAGGGCCTCATGTTTGTTGAAATCCATGGCTTTTGGGGACAACCAACTTTTATTTTTACCAATTGCTATGAAATTATCAATTATTATGAAATCATAAAATATCTATCTTGTTTTTTTGTATTTATTTTGAAAAATTTCGCTTACAGTTGCTAGCTTTTTACACTCGGAGCGCACCACAGGGGATATTGTCTAAAAGCACATCGTCCACAACAAAAAAGGATTTTATCGGCTCATCATTTTGAAAGTAGTTCACGGCTTCTAGCCCCTTCTATCGTTTTGAGACTGACTAGTCTCAAAAGACATCTTCTTTGTTATATTTTGCATCAGTGTCATTTCCAACAGCAATATCGATATCGTCCTTGTCAGTGTCCCCGTTTCGATAATAGTAATGATAAATATTATTTATTATATTTTTAAAAATTCAAAATTAATAAAACAACGCGGGAGAAACTTCCGTTTTTGAGAAAAAGAGAACGAAAGAAATGAAAAAAAAACAAAGATTTACTTTAAAAGATTTAATTATTAATAAAACAAAACTTCTCGTTACGGGTTACTTTGTTCTTCACAGAGGAAAGAACTTATAGCTCAGATTGGCTTTAGATTCAAATATTCCCTCAGATGGTCAATATATCAATGTTTATAACATACAGTGAAAATATAACGAGGAGCACAAAGAGCGTAGCATACGCGCTATAGTTGCATCCTTGAGATGGATTGTTGATGGGCTGGAGCAGTGCGCCCGCTCTATACTTGGTCAACGTTGTACAATCGATGGCATTTTACACCAGTATTTCAACATTGTCGAGAAAAAATTGGTAGGAAGTGCTGAAATACTTTAGCCATTAATAAAAAGATGAATGAGAAATTTAAAGATCACTAATAACGATCCAAAAAGCTAAACACTCAATATTTATTGGTGGTTTTGTATGCAATTGTGTGCATGTGCTGGAAACACCACAAAAATTCCCCGAAATCAACGTTACTAAGGATTTAAGACGTCTGAAGTTTGCATCATTGATCTGAACGATCGTGAGGTTTTACACATTTTTCATTGATTGAACTGAAATGAAAATGTAGTCAAGGCAGTCAAAGTCAAAACTGCCAAAAGTTACAAAACTTTCAAGTCTAATATATCATTTTTATAACTCTTTAAGAAAATATAATTTTTGGTATATTATATAAATAAACAAAATCGAAATGGAAAAAAATCGGGATCTAAACGTTTGCAACGATGCTAACTGCAGATATCGCGTATTTATGGGTCATTTGGAGGACCCATTAAAAACAAACTTCACAATTAAAACAAAGTATATTAGAAATCGGTACTTGAGAGAGGAAGGACAAAAAATGAACCTCATGCCCATCATGCCCACAATATTGGAACCCAATATAAAGGATTACCAAAAAAAACCAAAATTTTCAAAAATATTTTTTAAGTTTATTCTAAAATCTTTATCTCTTCATAAAAACATTTTCGTCATCGACCTTACTTCCACTTCCAAATAGTTTTTCCTTTTTTTTAATCACGAAATTGTGTCATGTTTTAGACATTTTGATTTTTCGGGAATAATTTAAAAAAAATGAAAGTAAATGTTTTTTCTTTGAAAACTATGATCAAGAACATGCTTGGAACGGCGAACAACTAGAGTCAAGTGACTCATTTTGTCCGGTCTGCCATGATTTTTAACAATCAGGGCTAAAATAGTGTTTTAAGCGGTTCGAGACGAGGTTTTCTAGTTGATGTCCCATAATCGATTTTTAGAGGCCTTAAATGAGTAGCTCAGAAACAGGGAGTCTCTCGCTAATAGTGTAAACAGACTTAAATATTCTATCACGCATTTCACCTTCCTTTTGCCTTTTTGCAAAAGGAGGCCACGAGATCGTATCAGAAGCAGGCGTTGTTACTGTTTAGTAGTCTGGCGAAGAGTATTTCTAGCAGATTTATTTTTATGATTATTGTTCGTGGAGTTTGATTGTTGAATATACGAGGATCAGTCAGAAAGTAAGTTTAAGGTTGGCAGCGCTCCGTGTGGTGAAAAGATATACTAACGAAATTTTAGGAGGTTGATCTCTCATCTTTCCCTAAAATGAAGACGCCGATAGAAGTAGCGTCCAAATGTGAACCACGTAGTGTGACATGTTTTTGACCGCACAAAACTTATCCGATAGTGAAATTGATCGAGAATTATCGTCTGTATAAAGTGATCAGTGTATGAGCCTTCAAATGGTTACGCATTGGCGAACAGCGTACTTAAACGGAAGAAAAGAACTCCATAACGAAGTTAGCGACAGTGCTTTGCGATTATCTAGGTATTCATTTGATTGATTACCTCGATAAAGGCAAGACTATCAACGCACAGTACTACTATGGTGTTTTGGATCGTTTACGAAAAGTAATCAAAAACAAACGGCCAGGTTTGTTGAGTCGCAAAATGATTATGATTCACGATTGATTCCGCATTCTGCCCGTTTAACCCAAGAATAACTGGCCTCATTTAAATGGGACGTTTTTGAGCATCCTTCTTATTCTCCTGACTTGGCCCCATGTGATTTCCACCTACTCCCGGCGATGAAAACATCATTTCGCGGCATACGATGCGACACGACAGATGACATCACTGAAGCAATCACAGCATACTTTAAAAATTTGGACGCAAAACATTTCGACGTCGGAATTACGAAATTAGTTTGTAGATCCAAAAAAATGTATTGATAGTGATGGCGACTTAGTAGAAAAATAAAAAAAAAATGTCTGAAGTTTCCGAAAATGACCTTGTTTTTTCGTTTTGACCACTCCATCCCCCCTAATCGGACCCTTAAACTTACTTTCTCACTGCCCCTCGTAGCATAGTTCAGTGTTTGCGCTCAGCAAGCTGTGCCTGGTTTTTTGTTAACATATGCTCTATCCGGTCGTGCTACCGAACCCATCGAAAGCTTACTCCGTCATCAACAGGAGTTAAAACTGTGTTATGTAATTTCACCCCAACCATTCGAGCTGCGAAGAAGAAACTTTTTTGGCCGTCTAGAGACTCTTTCATGTTTAATCCGGACTCCGATTATTGTTCTCGATGGGGCTTGTGCTACTCCTGGCTTGACCACTTGAAATTTCGCTTGGCCACTATACTCATGTTAGAGTTTACGACAAGGCAGAGATACCATAAGAGCAGACGTAATGATACTCGTTTACAACGTCTGTAAGTGTGAGTACTTTGCTCCTTGGTGAATCTTCCGGCAGTACAGCAAGGAACATCTTATTGTCTCAATATTCCACTGAAAAGCCGAAGTCTAAGCTGATTAACGCTGGGAGAGACTGTTTTTGATCTCTAGAGAAATTCAGAATCCTTAAGGAATCCATCCTTAGATAATTCAAAGTAAATTGCACATCTGTTAAGATTCCCAACCGGCCCTACGGCATAAAGTTGGCGTTTTCCTCTTGGAACCACTTGTCGCATGCTGTCCTAACCAGAACACGATCCTGTGCGTTTGAGACAACACTTTGCAATTATTTGGTTCGGAATGCCGGCATAACATCATTTGGGTTTAGTAAGACTAGAATATTATTGGTACCACAAAGTCTCAGCGCCTGCTTGTACAGATTACTAAATGCCTGACTACGCATCCATCGACAAGAGAGCTGAGCGGTAACCAATAGCATGTGTTAATAGCTTTATAGATTTTTTGAATAAATAAATCGATAAAAACCATAAACAAAAATAATAGTGAAATTATCCTCACTGTTCTTATGCGACTGGAAGTCATATTTTGGTTTAATTTCATTCAATACTGCGTGGGTACTGCGGTTAAATTGAAAGGATCGTTGTATCTATTTAGCTAAAATATGTCGTGTGCAGCTTTTCGGACAAAACATAGCGAAACCAAATTTCAAGTAATATCAAGTTTACGTTTTTTATACGATACTTATTGTGTAATCGGAAATAAAATTAGGTTTCACTGGCTCTGTTGGATTTATTATTAAATCAGAATGACAAAGCAAGTTGTAAAAGTATGAAATAACAAAAATCTAACCAATGTCACGAACAAACTTATCTTTTTACTGACTATCAACGAATAGTTTCAAAGCTTCGGTTGAGTCATTTGGTAGCTAACTGGGCACTAAACCTAACAATAATAAAAATGACAACTTGAAACGTGAATTGATAGATAAATTCTTAATAATTTATAATAAAATTTAAGGTAGATTTTGAATGTCTTATATGGGAATCAAAAGGACATTTTACGATAAAATATTGTTGCATTATAATAAAAGAAACAAATCTCCATTTGAGAGGATATTTACCATTTAAAATGCAACATTTGCAATTTTCTCATCTTTCTGTTTTTTCTCGAGTATGATAGAATTTTTAAAATTGTTTATCAACTTAAAGGAAGTTTCCATGCGCCGACATTCAGTTCTGAATTCGCTCACTGTTTGCGTTAGATAAGATAAAAGATTTTTCCCTTGGCGAAAGTATGCGCCAAAGTAGAGAAATGTCCAAGTACTACATTTTGCTTAGTCATTGCGTGTGATTTTTTAATTTAAAATTCTCGTGAAATATTGCAATATAAATAACTTTTCCTCACGTGGAAGAAAGGAATTCTTTATACTACACCAACTTTAAATTGTACACACGTTTACTACTCAACCCGAGCCCATCAATTTAAGTGTGCAAATTACGATGGAGATTTTTTCTATTCTTGAATTTATGACTGATTTATTGTGTGGTAATTGGAGTACAGTCAAGTCATTATTTAGGAGGATTAAGTGCGACTGTCGTATTGTAGTTACTTCCATATCCACACTTATGATAATGCCATGTGGGTGTACTATATGCGTCGATAGAACGAACTGATTTAATTGTATTATAATGGTCACGGGAACTTTTCAGATTTTCAAGGCTGGTTATGAGTGCGAATATGAGTTGCTTGAGCTTGATAAGATATTTTCAGAGGTATCAAGGCGAACTGTTCGATGATAGCCAGTTTTCTTTTCTACTTCAAATTTGCGCTCGGAAATTGTTCAAATAAGTAATGAAACAAGATTGCAAAAAACTGACAGACATAAACAAAATATTGATAAACCAACGTACCAAATAGGTCAATCAGCTCGAGTTCCATACATTGAAATCCCTAGGAAAAACGCTAACAGCTGCTTACTGAAAATATCGCAGCATGTTAACGACTTCTTGTTTTTTTTTCTATAACAATTGCCAAATAATATTGAATTCATCCATAAAAACTGCTTGCCACTATACAAATATAAGCGATGAATTGCTAGCATTGATTTAAACAGATGTTCTGATATGGATTTTAATAATGTGTTTTAAAAACATTTATCGGTTAGTGAACTTATAGCATAACAAGTTTACAGGGCCGATGCATGCAAAGCAATTGTATTTATTGTTAAATGATTGTCAATTTATTTTGGAGCTCATATCAATGCTAATATTAGCATTTGCTCGTATGCGTCATGAGATTTAGATGCATTTGAACGTAACTAAAAGATAGAATGGAACAAACCACAACCTATGTGGAGTTTTCCGCCTGCAGTTAAGTGGCTGTCGCTTCAAATTCCCGAAATAAAACGTACTAAAGGTAAGTTGAAAATGAGGTTCTTAAAGTTAATATTTATTCTTATGATATCTGTAATTCCACCGTGAAGTCAATGTATTAAATTGCTACACCCGAGAATTGTTTGGGTTTCAAATACACTGTCAGTTTATAACCTTTAATAACTCATTTCAAATGTTATTAATTACTACAATATATTTTTGGGATTAAAAACACTAGTATAAGTTGAATCCCTTTATTTTGAATAAACTTATTGTTATGGCTTCTGGCAATGCCGGGATAAGAAGATGATGATATGGATAAAATATCCCCGGTATGAGCCTTCGTGAGAAGCGAGAATAACGGCTTAAGGAAATTTTAGTAAGTTTGCCGTGTTTTTGGTTGGCAAGTGAAGACTTGTCGCGGCATTAACTTTTGTTTCCGACGCGAAAAATGCGTCGGGACGTTTCGAGTTGCCACAGTCACTCCCTCCCCAATGACCTTCGCACGTGTTGAAGGGAGTGAAAATGTGACTCTCTTGTTGACGGTAGTAGGTGTTTGGTGTTGATGTTCCGGACTGCTGCGCTCTGGTTGAACAACTTGAGAGGACGGCGAAGGTAGAGGTGCAATCGACTGTGGGGGCGATTTGCAAAACTGAAGCGATTGAGGCTGTTGTGGGGGTAACTGGATCTCGGATTGTTCCAGATGAGCCGGTTTGAGATGATCGGTGGAGAGAGTTTTGGCGACACCGTTTACGTCTACGACATAGGTACGGTCGCTAACCCTTTCGATGACTCGGTGTGGTCCGGAGTACGGCTGGTCGAGCGGCTTTTTGATTGAGTCGATGCGGCGGAAAACATACTCGCAGGTAGCCATGTCCTTGAAGACAAAAGAACGGTGTGTGATGTGTCTGGCAGCAGGGACGGGGCGGATGGCTTTAAACAGGCGGCGGAGGTCTGTCACGAAATCCTGAGGGCTGCTGGCTGCTGGAAATTGAGGAACGAAAAATTCGCCTGGGATCCGTAGTGACGTGCCGAAAACCATCTCGGCAGGGGAGGCTTGAAGGTCCTCCTTAAACGTTGTGCGCAAGCCTAACAAAATGGCCGGAAGTGCTTGCGGCCACGGTGTCTCGGGAACGCATTTTAAGGCAGCCTTGAGTGTGCGGTGCATACGTTCCACCATACCATTGGCCTGTGGGTGGTACGGTGTGGTGTGCACGTGGTTGGTCCCCAAGAGGTGGCAGAGTTGACTTAAAAGGGCAGCTTCAAATTGGCGCCCTTGGTCTGAGGTGATCTCCTTAGGTGTACCGAATATGCTGATCCAATGGTCGAACAATGCTCTGGCAATGGTACTTGCCTTAATGTCGCGCACTGGTATGGCTTGAGGCCAGCGCGTGTAGCGATCGATGATGGTGAGGCAGTTTTCGAACCCCTCACATTCGGGAAGCTTAATGAGGTCTACGTGGATGTGGTCGAAACGCCCATCCGGCGTCTTGAAACTGCCCAGCTCGGCGCGGTTGTGGCGATGCACCTTCGAGAGCTGGCACGGTACACATTGCTTGGCCCACCGCAATACGTCCTTCCGAAGGCTTGGCCAAAAGAACTTAAGCGCTACGCGCTTTGCGGTGGCACGGCCACTGGGGTGTGAAAGATGGTGGACTGTGTCGAAGGCTTGTCGGCGGAGCGTGACTGGCAAGTATGGCTTGAGAGCCCCGTTGAATTCAACACAGTGTACGGGATTGTCGTCCAATTCCAATTGATGCAGCTTGAGTCGAGGGCTCAATAAGAGGTGCGGTAGTTGGTCATCAACAGCTTGGGCTTCACTGATAGCTCGGGTGGTGATCGTCGCGGGTATTTCAACCGTTTCTACGCGTGAAAGTGCGTCAGCAACGATGTTGTTGTCACCTGGTGTAAACTTCAACTGAGTATCGAATTGGCTTATGAAGTCTAGCTGTCTGCTTTGGCGGGGCGAGGCTTTGTCCGATCGTTGCGCCAGGGCAAAAGTGAGCGGCCGATGGTCAGTATAGGTGACAAAGTGCCTTCCCTCCAGGATGCGTTGAAAGAATTTGATGGAAGCGAAAATTGCCAGGAGCTCGCGGTCGTACGTTGAGTAGCGCTGCTCGGTTTCGGAGAGCTTCCTCGAGAAAAACCCCAGCGGTATCCAAGTTCCGTCATTCTGCTGCTGGTCCAAAGCTGCGCCGATGGCGGCATTAGATGCGTCAGTGCGGAGAGCCAAAGGATGTGACGTCGAGAGAAAAGCTGACGTAGCTGCTGCGGTGATGCCTTGTTTGCAGCGTTTGAAAGCGGCTTCGGAGGCGGGTGTCCAAGTAACTGGCGTTTTCTTGGTGTTGCAACCTTTCAGCATTTCTGAAAGTGGCGCTTGTAGCTCGGCCGCATGTGGTATGCAGCGGCGATAGAAATTAAGCATCCCAAGGAAGCGTCTCAGCTGCGAGGAGTCAGCCGGCTTGGGAAAATCTGTGATAGCCTGTGTTTTTGGAGCTGGTGGTCGGAATCCTGTTTTGCTTACTTGATAGCCGGCAAAAACAACCTCGGGCAGGCCGATTTGACATTTGTCCCAATTGGCTTGGAGCTTGGCGGCTTGCAAGATGGAGAGAAGCTGGTCAAGGTGATGTTGGTGATGATCGTGACTGGCAGAGAACACCAAAATATCGTCCTGGTAGACACGTACGAAGTCAAGCTTTCTCAACAAGTGGTTAAGGGTCCGCTGCATCGTTTGGGCCGCATTCCGAAGCCCCAAAGGCATACCTAGGAATTCAAAAAGCCCGAACGGCGTAGTGACCGCCGTTTTTTCGATGTCTTCGGGGGCGACGGGGATTTGATAGAATGCACGTTGAAGGTCGATGACCGAAAATATCAAACCGTTGGCCTCTTGGATCAGATCCTCAATGATAGGTAATGGGTAGCGGTCGGGGCGAGTTTGGGCGTTGAGCTGGCGGTAGTCTCCAGTGGCACGCCAACGACCACCGTCCTTGGGTACCATGTGGAGAGGGCTAGCCCATTGGCTCGATGATGGTCGAATAACACCCCGCTCCAGAAGAAAATCAAATTCTGCTTTTGCAGCGGCGAGGCGTTCTCCTGTAAGACGACGTGGTCTTGCGAAAACCGGTGGGCCGTGAGTGATGATCTGATGGTGAACTGGAAGGTCAGCAATCGAAGCTAATTCACCGGGTTTCAGAGGCTTCCTTGAGTATTTGACGATGATCCTTTTGAATACGTCTTCAACGGTGTTTGCAACGCTGAATGTGTTGGCGATGGTGCTAACACTGTGTACTGGTGGAGCTGGGCCAATGTCGCAGGCTGTGGAGAGATTTGTATGGTCATCTAGAAGGCGCTGATTGCGGAGGTCAATAAGTAGACCATGATGTTTTAGAGCATCGGCTCCAAGGATAGCCGTCTGGACATCTGCAATCACAAATGTCCAGCGAAGTGGGCGGCGTAACCCAAAGTCCAACGTGAGTTGTTGGGTGCCGAAGGTGGCGATAGGCGTGCCATTGGCTGCTTGTAGCTCGAGGTCTTGCGATGTGGTGTCTCGGGATGATAGAGAGAGCGGATCCGGAGTCCACCAGAAAACGAGTTTTGCTGGTGCGGTCGGAGACGTAGAGGCGTTTTTCTGAGGTGTTGCCGGCGGTGTCCGCTGAGTACAGCGCCGGCGATCCTAGTTTTCCAAGCGCCTAGTGGTGGTATCTGGAGCTTGGAACGAGCAGGGTTGTTTGTATCGCATCGCAAGAGCGCCGTGCTTGCTGTGGTACCAGCAATGTCCCGTACGACGATCTGGTCCAGGAGTGGTGGAGCGTGCTCGTCGTTGGTCCGCGTTACTTGATGATGAGTGCTCCCGCAACGCGTTGGCCTTTGGTTGATGGAGCGCTTCGCGAGTCAGAGTGGTCAGTTGTGTGATCGCTAGACGCAGGGCAGCTAATTCGACCGCAAAATGGTCCACGGAACTGCGTGGTGAGGAGATGCCGGATGATGGTGTTGTTGGGCGCGTTGATGATTGAACTGAAGTGGCCATCACTGTTGGGCCCATCTCGTGTGCTTCATCCGCAACAGCGGCAAGCTCCTCCAATGTTTGGTTTCTAATTAGCAATAGCATGCGCCGCGTTTGCTGGGGCAGGAGATCGAGCCACCTGACCCGAAGAACATCGTCACTAACGCGCGTGCCAGCCAGAGAACGCATATGGCGCAGCAGCTGTGAAGGTCGCCTGTCCCCAAGCTGAACGCCTGTGAGCAGCTTATGCAGCTGAGCATCAGGCGAATCAGTGAGGCGAGAGACGATGGCAGCTTTCAACGCCTCGTATCGGTTGCGCTCCGGTGGCGCACGGATGATGTCTGCTACCTCTGTGATGGTGTCGTGGTCCAAAGATGATACCGTGAGGTGGTATTTAGCTGCGTCGCTCACCACCTTATGGACCTGAAACTGGGACTCCACCTGAAAAAACCACAGTTCAG
This sequence comes from Stratiomys singularior, assembly GCA_954870665.1. NCBI lineage: Eukaryota > Metazoa > Arthropoda > Insecta > Diptera > Stratiomyidae > Stratiomys > Stratiomys singularior. The sequence continues at coordinate 10,361,845 of OX940877.1, forward strand.
GGCTGGCGCACCAAAAGGACGGTAGCCTGCATTGGCTGATGGCGTTGATCTCCTGAGCCTGTGGTATGCCTTCGATAGGTGGCGCTGGAGGTGCCTGTTGAGGGAGAGGAAACTCGCCGCTCTCTTCGTTTTGCCCGTGCACCATGTTGCTGTTTGCTGCTTGTTGTCGGGGTCACCACTTTGGGATTAAAAACACTAGTATAAGTTGAATCCCTTTATTTTGAATAAACTTATTGTTATGGCTTCTGGCAATGCCGGGATAAGAAGATGATGATATGGATAAAATATCCCCGGTATGAGCCTTCGTGAGAAGCGAGAAGAACGGCTTAAGGAAATTTTAGTAAGTTTGCCGTGTTTTTGGTTGGCAAGTGAAGACTTGTCGCGGCATTAACTTTTGTTTCCGACGCGAAAAATGCGTCGGGACGTTTCGAGTTGCCACATATTTGTCCCTACTTGATCCAAAAATAATTCATCGCATTATTTGTTGACATCTCATATTTACTAACTCATATACTTCCTACAAGGCTGCAGATAGAATGCTGAAATTAATATTATGAGTATATATTGGGTTCTATCAAATGTATCCGCGGTTTTTCGTTATAGCATGATTTTGGTTCTCACAAATCAGGCAACACCAGTCTGATTGTGTGTCAAAGGAACACATGTTTGACAGGTGGCGTTTCAGGCTACATTTTATCTAGAGATAGTCACGTAATTCGTCGTACCTGTTAAAAAATTGCAATTGATTTAAATATGAGTGAAATATCTGAAGAAATACAGTATGTGATGCTATTCTTTTACTACAGAATAGACTGCAATCACTACAAAGACAGCAATCACTACTGCACAGACAAACTTGTGCGGTTTACATTGAGAATGGAGAAAAACTTCGTAAATGAACATCCGACTCCAAAATGGTGTGCTCGGTTCCGTTCCGGAAACTATGTTTATCAAAACTTCAACATAATCTGATAAAGTTTACTTACAACTATTGGAGCAAGATAAACATGAAAGGCTGTTAGGAGATAGCGCAGGAACTAAACGTCAACCACATGACTGTAAAGAATAATTGATCGAATAAGAATAAGGGATCGAGCTACGAAAAAAAATACTCGATGTTAGAGTTATACATTACCAAGTAACGCAAAAGAATTTAAGACCGAATAAACATCAGTGTAATGCAACAAAATCGAATCATATTTGAACCGAACTGTTACGAGCGATGAAAAATGGATTCCACACGAGAATATTCAACGCAAACGATCGTGAGCAAAACACAATTATCCATCACAACCGACTCCAAAGGCCAGTAGATATCGAACAGGGTTTTGTGTAGATTCAAGCTGATCTACTGAATGATTGATGGGATTGGAAGAGAATTGTCTATTATTAGCTGGTCTCCAGCCAGGAACAAAGGTTCAGTTTGTTCTCAACTACTGACAACTCGATTTCGGAATTGACCAACACCAAAAGGGTTGTGTTTCCATGATTACAATGCCTGGCTACAGATAGTGATGACTCGGAATAAGTTGACAGAACTCCCTCGAAAAGCTTCAATGCATCCACGGTATAATCCAGAGCTCGCATCGTCTGACTTTCTTGTGTTTCAGTTTTTGTAAACTTTTGACAATGGTAAGAAAACAAACCGAGCAAATTAGCTGCTGAAAATCACTTAACGTTTTCGCTAATTTATACTGGAATAAATTGTTCGGTCTATTAGTCAACACTAAAGAACAGATACAGGGTGGGCCATATCAAATTTTAAATTTAAAAAGTCAATAAAAAAAAACGGCTTGATATTTTTCAAAGGTTGAACATTTATTTGAAAGGTTATTTTATGAAATTTATTTGTGGAAAACAATTTCGGACAAATGACTACCACGGCTGAGTTTACAGCAGCTCATCCGATCCACCCAATTTTGGAATAGATTCTCGATGGTTTCAGACCTTATGGCAGCAACAGCAGCTTGAATCTCGTACTTTAGATCTTGAATTGTTTTTGGAATATCTGTCACTTTCCACATGGTATTTGACGTTTCCAATGTCGAAATATAGATAGTTCAAATTTAAAACGTTAGATGGCCCACCATGTATATCAGCCTTACAACAGCTGCCTGATCTCTAACATAAAAAAAATCCAATCTCAAACAGAGTGCAAATAGTAAGACGTTTTTCAAAATCCGGCTTCAAGCCGATAGGGACCTTGATTCACAGGATAGTACACTCTTCATGAGAGCCAATACGCACGAGTACGGACGAAATTACTAATTTATGGGAACCTACTTTTAATCTGAATTTAATTACTCTTCATATTCAGGGATTCATCTTGACTATTAATCAATCACTGATGAAGATCAAAAAGAAAGGACGAGAAATGGACTTCGTGTGTCAAAGGGTAAAATAAGGGGGAAATAAATACAAAAAATGAAACCTCTTTCATTAATTTTGTTTATAGTTTTCTTTACAATCAATTCATTTCGGCGTTATTAACACATTACATGCGGGAAGGGTATTAATACCTTTTACGGCGACTGATCTTTATCTGCGGGAGAGGTATTTTTACCGTTTACATAGTATGATAGTTACCGTCTGGTAAAGTATTAACCATATGCGCTCGAGGCTGTTTTGGTATGGGGAAACCTACAACTGATAAGGATTACATTCACATTTTCTTTCTCTATTTAGGTTTTCCCTAATTATAAGTGCTTACACAGGCGACAGCTAAAAAATAACCCAAATAAAACCTTATGGCGACTCTCAGTCGCTACTCGAGCTGCATCAGTACTTTGAGTGGCGACTGAGAGTCGCCCCTCGAGTACAAAGGGTTAATACCTGCTTTTATCTCATTAGTAACTTGCTCTTGAAGTTTAAATTTTACATTTTATTACCTTTTTCCATATTTTTTTTTTACCTTCACTGAACATTTTAAAGCACATTGTGTCATCAAGGGTTTTTCCATTTCACTTTCCAGAAGTATTCAAATGTTATCTTTCAGAATTGGGTAAGAAATTTCCGATTTTCTGCACAAATAGCATTTCAGTAGTCTTGATAACACTTCAGTAGATTTTCTACATTAAATTGTTCGGTCTCAAATATCCCCTAGTAATAAATTATACTTTTTCTTTAAATCCAATATGAGCTCGCGCGAAATTAACGATGATGTATTTGCTGATAATTTATCGGAGTGCTCTTGTGATAGTGATATGCAACACTTGTTAGATAACATAAGTGACGACAGTGATAGTGATAGTTCTGTTGGCCGAACCAGACGGAGAACCAGGATTTTTCCACTGCAGTTCAGTGACGATGAAGATGATGATATTATTGAACAATGGACTGAAATAGACAATCCGCCTGTAATTGAATCGTGTTTGGGTCAATCGGGTTTAAGTGTTTTCCCAAACAAAAACAATAGTGTCAGTGAGTCCTTGAATTTGTTTATTGACTACAATTTATATGAAATGATGGTAGAAGAAACTAATCGCTATCACAAACAGAATGAGGAAAAATTCAAAGACTACAAAAAATCCAAAAAATGGACAGACGTCACTACCACTGAATTCAAAAAATTTTTCGGCCTGTTGATTCTGATGGGTCAATCTCCTAAAAGTTCAATGGACGATTATTGGACAACAGACGAATTATTGCAAGCTCCGATATTTCCGAAAACAATGAGCCGCGGCAGATTTAGGCAAATATGGCAATCATGGCATTTTTCAAATAACGATATTACAGACTCTAGTGATCGTTTGTTCAAAATTAAACCAGTATTAGATAACTTATTGGAAAAATTTAATACTGTGTACACACCTCGAAGGGAAATTTCACTTGACGAAAGTATTATACCGTGGCGTGGAAGATTAGCGTTCAAAGTATACAACGCTTCAAAAATCATTAAGTACGGGATATTAGTGAGAATGGTGTGTGAGTCAAAGAGTGGTTATATTTGCAATTTAAAAATATACTGCGGACAAGGTAAAAAACTCTCGGAGACAATTCAAGATGTCCTCAGCCCTTATCTGGGAAAATGGTATCATGTGTTCATGGATAACTATTATAATAGTATGGAAATCAACCAGACACTTCTAAACATAAAAACGAGAAGTTGCGGGACAATTCGTGTAAATAGAGGATTACCTGATTCTCTAAAAAACCTAAAATTGAAGCGTGGTGAAACAATTTTTAGAAGAAAGCAAGATATATTGTTACAAATTTGGCAATCGAAGAGAGAAATAAGAATGATTTCCAGTATACACTCGGCTGAAATGTTAGAAAGTCACAATATAGACTGGCACACGAAAAGTAAAATAATTAAACCGACCTGTGTGATAGAATACAATAAATTTATGAAAGGAGTTGATAGGGCCGATCAGTATCTTTCGTATTATTCCTTTTTGCGAAAAACGAAAAAGTGGACTAAGCGTGCCGTTATGTACTTATTAAATTGTGCTCTTTTTAACGCATATCTAGTCCACAATATTTATAACAATACAAGAATGACATATAAAAAATTTTTATTAGAAGTAGTTCGCAGTTTGATAACAGACCAGTTGCCTGCGGAACTAATGGATACTGCAGAGCCGGGACCATCAACTTCAACGCAAAGGACTCGCACATCTAAATTTGATCCGCCCGGGCGTTTATCATTGGATATGAAAAAACATAAACCAGAAAAAATCGAAAGCAAAGGGAAAAAAGTGCATGCTCAACGGCAGTGTCGTGTTTGCGCTGCACATCAAAAGTAAAGTTTGACTTGTTATAAGTGCAGTTTTTGTAATATACCCCTTCACGTAGGTAATTGTTTTTATGAATATCATACTCTTAAAAAATACTAGTGTATTATTTATTTCAACAAATAAATCAATGAAATGTTCCTATGTCTTTTTTTGTAGTTTTAATTTGTTTGTTTTTTTTTTGAACATTACACGTGACTCAAAATGTTTATTTAAACTTCTTGATAGTTATGCTGCTGCTCCTTAGTGAGTTTAATAGTGTAAGAATTATTAAAATATCTTAAATATCTTGAAAATTGTGACATTTTATGCTGTCATTTTTTACGCGAATGCTCAAATTTTTGCCCGCGCTAAGTCATAAACAATAAGTCGCGGCGCCCCGCATGTAATGTGTTAACATATTCTTTTTTTTATTATTTTTAATGATTCCTTCATTTTTATTGGATTCTTTTATTTACTTCTTCGTTACTTTCGACTGGCAAAATTTGTTACATACTGTCTTAAAGAGTCGCGCATTAAGTCTGCCAAACCATCTTCGTGTTAGATCGTTAAGAAATATTATTTCCTTTAATTTTTTTTAGTTTTCTATAAGATATTTATTTGTTTGTAAATTTCTTATATATTTTGGCTCATAATTTTAAATATTGTTAATTTATTCCTTTTTCGGTTAATTTTTGTTGTTTTGCTTTTTAACCTAAATCTTAATTTTTAATTTATAGTCCTTAATTTCCTTAATCCTTAATTTTTTAAATTTCTATTGGATTATTTTGTTTCGTGTTTTTTTTTCGTAGTATTGTCACCACAGAGCATGTTTTTTTCACATTTGTATGTTTTTTTCCGCTTGGCTTAAAAACTATGGAGGACGCGTTTTGATCCTCCTAAAGCAATCTTTTTGCTAATAGTTGAGAAGGATATTGTCGCAGGTCAACAGAACGATTGAACATACAGCCGAATTGTGGCTCCCAAAACAAATGATCAAGACGAGGAGGACCCACGCAACACTATGGATGTTTATTTATTTCATTAATTTTATTTTTTTTTACTTCAATTTGACATATTTATGATTTTTTTTAGCTAATTAATTGGGCTTTTTATTTGTCGATTTTTATCTATATTATTTTTTGGTTCCTTTATTTATTTTTATTGTATAGGGTGGGCCATATAACGTTTGCATTTTGAATCGGCTATAAAAAAAGACTAATGGTTATTCTTCCAAACTTTTTTTTTCATTGGAAAGCTTGAACTTTGTTATTTATGAATGAAAAACGATATCGTTCATATGACTGCCACGACTGGCTTTACAGTACGCCCATATGACTGCCACGACTGACTTTACAGTACGCCATTCGGTCAACCCAATTTTCAAGCACTCTTTCGATTGTTTCGGCTCGAATTTCATTAATGGCAACTTCGATTTCGTTTCAAGGCATCAATCGTCTCTGGATGATTAGCGTAACACTTGTCCTTGACAGCTCCCCACAAAAAATAGTCCAACGGGGTTAAATCGCAGCTCCGAGGCGGCCAATTGACTTCAGAATTTCGGCTGATTATTCGATTTGCGAAAACGGTGCCCAAAAGTTCGACTGTCATGTTGGCTGTGTGGCATGTTGCGCCATCCTGTTGAAACCAAATGTCGTCCATGTCATACTCTTCAACTTTTGGAAACAAAAATTCGTTGAGCATGGCACGGTAACGCTCGCCATTGACCGTAACGGCGGCTCCTTGCTCATTTTCGAAGAAAAATGGCCCAATGATGCTGCGGGACCAAAACCCACACCAAACCGTAACTATTTGTGGGTGCATTGGCTTCTCAATGGTGACGTGTGGATTTTCCGACCCCCAGATGCGACAATTTTGCCTATTGACATAGCCTCCGAGGTGAAAATGGGCTTCATCTGAAAAGACGATTTTTCAGTGAAAATGCTCATCTTCGGCCAAACGATCTTCTGCCCATTGGGCGAACCGAAAACGCAACGGATGGTCATTATGCTTAAGTTCTTGGACTAATTGAACTTTGTAAGCCTTCATACCGAGGTCTTTATGCAAAATTCTCCTCAGGGAGGTGCGTGAAATGTTCAATTCGTGAGAACGATGACGAGTTGAAGTTGATGGATGTTCACGGACATTTTCGGCTACATCAGCAATGTTTTCGGCTGTGCGCACTGCACGAGAACAGGAACGGGTTGTTTTGTCCACCAACGATCCAGTTTCTCGAACACGATTCACAAATTTATCCACAAACTGCCTTGAAGGCCACTCATTTTTATGGAATTTTTTTTTTCAAATTTTTTACAGTTTGCACTGAAGACTCACCACTTTGGAAGTAAGTTTTCAATATTTCCCAATTTTGTTCAAGCGTATAGCGTCCCATTTCGTAAATGTCAAACCTTTAACTAAATTATGAACACAAATTGAATGACATTTGAGCTGTCATTCTCTAAATAAACAGTAGTTCAAAATGCAAACGTTAGATGGCCCACCCTGTATATCTATTAGGATTATTTTAATGATTTTTAATGTTGTTTAGTTGTCCTTTAGTTGTTTAGTTGATTTTTGTTTAATATTGTGGTTTGATAGACCCAAGAACATGTTTCCTCCTTCCACTTGGTCGATCGTTGATTTTTGTTTTTTCAATTTATTATTCAATAAACAGATACCTTTGAAAAAGCACAGGATTCTCTTGTGATCGCAGCATATCTGAATATAGTTAGAATGCGACAAAAATTGATCCTTTTTTTTTTAACTTAGACATCTGAATCAGATTGAAGTTTTGTAGTGAGGCTTCACCCATAGAATTTGTATCGAGGATAGTGGTCAACTCTAGGACTTTATTTTGTACTTTTATTTAATGACACGTTGAATTATTTTAAATTATAGCAAGTTTATTTTATCAAAAATAGTGCGACAATAGTGCCTTATATGTTCGCAGAATGAACTGCCTCACGGTTGCTCATCGGTTTCTCTTTCATTTGTTTATATCGAGAACAATTTGTAAATATATCAGTGCATAGATATTTTTTAATTTAAGGAGTTATTTTTATCCTTTACTCGAGTAAATTAGTTTTTCAAGCGTGTCAATTTTATTTTTAAATGAATGAGAATAGTAAAAATTTAGAATAGACAAAATCGTTTGGTTAATGTACAATAACAAAATGAGTCATATATCCATACACAGTCCAATATAATCAAATCAAACAAATTTTTTTTCGTTTCTTTGATGTAGTTTTAAATGATTTTATTTAAATTGGATGTGATCTCTGTGTTGAGTTAAAAGTGATTCAGCGTTATTGTCAAAAAGATAATTTGTTCATATTCCTTTAAATTTTGAGGTTTAACTTTTACAAAAATGAAGAAATCATTATCTTTTACTTTGGTCAACATCCAAGTATTTTGCTATCTTGAATAATGTTGAAAAATATGTAATCTGTTCCTTATCTGTTACACTTAAAATATATGCAATTCCTTATGGCGTAGTATTTGTGCTGAACAAGTTGATTTTTGATGATGACAGCATTCATGCAAATTTCCCTTGCTCTTGGGCGTAATTTACTATTCACAAGTGTTCTTTTTTTATTTGTGTGTGTATAATAATCACAAGAAAACTTACTTGAAAGGGTATTCCCAGTTATAAATTTAAGCGTACTAATGTTAAATATAATTGATAAATGATGTGGTTGAGAATGAAAAAAAGTTGAAAGTGTGTTATCGTGTATATTATTCATGCAATAGAAATTAAAGAAAAAACGGCAGAAAAGAACCAAATAAGTTTCATAGCTTCTAGTTCTTTTTTTTTCTCAAATGTGGACAACAATTTTTTGTCGATGAAAAGCTTCTCTGTACTTTCGATGTAGGGATTTTTTCGACAGGAGGTAGCTAGAAAACAAAGTCAGGTCACCAAAAATATATACTGATCTTATCTCTTTGTTAGGATCTGATGTCTTCATAAGTGCGATCTGTTCTCTTATTTATTTGTTGCTCAATACAAGCTTAAGCTTGACAATGGCTTTGTCTTTGCAGACCAATCCGATATTTTACCTTCTCGGGGCGATCTGAGCCTTAATCGCCAGAGCCATGTTCAGCTTGTTGTGAAGGGTTTGCGATAAGAAGTTCTCTTTATAGGTTCAAATTTGACTTTTGTGACAACCATTTCATAATAGTTGGGCTGCAACGTTTTTTGGTTGTCAAAAAGCTGGCGTTCCGAATCATATGTTTGATATGATTTACAGTTAGTACCAACCTTTTAACGATACGTCTATTAATTTGACAGCTGTCATGCAGTTGGTGCGACCATTTTTGATTTTGTAAAAAAATGGATAACAAGCAATGTCGTGTCTTAATGAAGACTGAAGAGGTAATCACACAAGTTGAGGTCAACTTTCAGGCGACAGAGAAATCGGGTAAGCGCACCTGCCTATGAGAGGTCCTTTTGTTGAATGTTTAAGTTCAAGCGAAATTGCGACTATATATCTTACTTTTGACTTCCAAAAAAGGTTTGGTTTAATACATCCATTCTTTTAGCGACATTCGCTCCATTATAGTAGCGACCCTTAGTTCAAAGAATTGGACGAATCAGCGTCATACAACATATGATTTGTTTGTAGCAGAATGAAAGGTTTGCAGGAGAGTATTTATTGTAAAAGCTGGACGGAGTTAGTTCCTTTTTGCTATTTTCGAGAATATTGATAATGAAGACTTTGCATTTGAACGGGATGTCAGAGCCTTGCTTCCCTTTTCCGAGGCTGGACTTATTATTATTATAAGTATTATTAAGTTCTTTATTTATCTAAACAATTACAGGACTAAGCTAATAACTTAAAGTGAGAGTTCTGAATTTGGTATTCAATGCATCTACAGTATTTTTTTTGTTTTTAAACACAAATGTTTCTTATTCATATGGTTTATTTATAATAGTAGAGGAAAATTCAACAAAAACCTCTTTTAAACTTAACTATAACTTAAACTAATACTATCTATGTTAAAACCTATTTACATACTATTTTCTTAGTAATAACTATCAATACTCGGTCGAGGACGCATGATATCTTAGGTTGATCTATTAATCTTAATCCTGAGTGCTTGAATGTACGGATTCGACGCGTGTTCTACCTTAGCTTGTAGATTATCTCTGCGTGAGAGCGCGAGTTTATTGATAGGGGTAATATTAGCAAGCTCATGTAATTTGCGTGATGTGAAATAAAAAGGCTTATTTGGCACCATTTTCAAGTACCTGTTTTGAGTGACTTGAGGCTTTGATTTCAAATATTTTTCGTATTGGCTCCAAGTAGGCGCTCCGTATAATATTATAGGCTGAATTACCATTTTTAAAATTATCATCTTATTCTTTATGTTCAGTTGGGACCTTCTGTTGAGTAGTGGATACAGTTGAGATACAGAATTAAATGCTTCAATGCTCATTCGTTCAATGCGGTCTTTGAACATGAGTTTCTTGTCCAATATTAGCCCAAGGTACTGCACATTTTCGGACCCTGGTATGGTTTGTCCGAGAAGTTAATCGGTCGATTAGGCCGCAAGGAACGTTTAAGTTTTTTTACTGAAAAATATTGCCTTAGTTTTGTCAATATTGATGCTTATTTTCCACCTGTAATGGAACTGATATACTTTTTCAAGCATTCTCTCTAAGTTAGCTGTTATTGTACTCGGGTGAGCTCCTGAAGTATAAAAACATGTGTAGTCCGCAAAGGCAGCTATTTGACAATGCTCCCTTGTAGAGAGATCGGAGGTATAGATATTGAAAAGGGTAGAGCTCAGACATGAGCCTTGGGGAACACCAGCAGGGATGTTTCTTACAGTAGAGGTGCTATCTCGGACCTTTGCCTTAAATGATCTATCTTTGAGGTAGGAAGCTATCAAATTATGTATGTATGTTGGAATTTTGTACTCTTGGAGCTTATAAAGGAATCCTTCGTGCCAGACTCTATCGAATGCTTTCTCAATATCGATGGTGACCATTCCAACTGATTGTTTTCCTATTAGAGCTGTCTTAATGTCGTTTGAGACGCGATACAGCTGGTGCTCCGTTGAATAGCCGTGTCTGAAACCAAACTGAAAGTTAGGAAGTATGTTTTCATATTCCACGAAGTCTGTGAGTCTTTTGAGAATTAACTATTCGAATAGTTTACCAAAGGCTGGCATTAGACTTATTGGTCTGTAGCTTTCTGGCTCATGTGGAACCTTCCCAGGCTTTAGAAGTCGTACTGCAACAGCTTGTTTCCAGGCGAATGGAAAATAAGATAGTTTGAGGCACGAATTAAAAAAGAGACAAGTGGGCACAATTCCTTTCTTTGGCAGATTTTTCATCACAAAATTAGGAATTCCATCGGTCCCGGGAACTGTGCGATTCTTAAGTTTTTTTTTTAGTTGCCTAACTATTTCTCTAGTCTTGATGTAGGCGCCAGGGGGCAAGTTAGATGTGTTAGATATACTTTGCAGAGAGTTATCTATCATCGTTTCTATGGTATCATTTTGGAGTTAATTGTGCTTTCTAGGGATTTGCACTTTCAAAGGTTAAAAATGGGCTTTTCGATATCTGTTTGCAAAATAGTCTTACCTTTTGTGGTTATAGATTCGTAAGGGGAAATGTTGTGCGTGTATATATTTATTTTATAAATTTGATTTGTTTTTTCGTCGGGACAGACATTGAAGAGATTAAATGTTCGAGAGGACACGAAGATTTCCATCTACATATCGACGTATTAGTATGGGGTTTGGTAAATAAATTAGACATCCAGTGTCAGCATTTCATGTCCTCGTCAAGGCTTCACGACTCATTCAGAGGTCTTTACCCTAACAATGTCTCGTGTCTCGCTTTCAACATACTCAAACTTTTGATCACGTCCTTCAATTTGGCAAATCGAGTAGCGTCGCATTGTCTTAGTCAATTCGTGAGCACTATAATCAAATAATATAACGAGAGGGGTGAGAAAACATTTTGAATGTAGTTTGTGAAAGTCTGCAATTAGTGGAGTGAGACGTAGAAAGATATGACCTTAAAAATTAGGATGTATTTTGAGATAATGTCGAAATTTTTTGTGTATCTAGTCGATGTAAAGCTGGTGGAAATTTTATTGATTATAATTTCTAACTGGGATTTAAAGGTGATGGATGTATTTACGAAAGAATGCATCGGATGCTTTATGAAGTGGAAATCCGGAATGATGTTAAATAGGACGTTGATGTCGGGGATATTCTTTATTATAGAAAGTACATACACTGGCTTTTAACCGGGGTGACTAAAATTGAGATAGGTCGGTAGCTGTTAGCCAGAAAAAGACTTTCGCTTTTTCGAGAATGGAATTAAACTTCTTGTTCATCCAACAATACTCATTCAACGAGCTGGACTAGAGATTTTTTCAATTTACCTTTGGTAACAGTATGAGACAATGTCTAAATTTACACAAAAGATCTTCTTTTCTTATGCTGCGGTTATAGCATAAGTATATACACTGCTTACAATTCGAACAAACTCCCAATGTAACAAACCAAAATTAGTGAAATTTCATTAGGATTGGATTTAGAGTAAAGCAAGATTACTCCTTACAAAGCCTTGTAATGAAATCACAATATAGATAGATATAAATGTACTTGTGCTCTTTCTATCTCTTTCTACAAGAAGTCGTCCGAGCGTTAGTGCGATATGTACCTACGCTGTGCAATGGTTGTTTTTCCTGTTCGCTTGGTGCAAGAATCCGCAAAAAAATGGAAGCGTGCGACAGAGGAGTCCTTAGAGGCTGTGTAGGCCATAGAGTAAAGTTGAATTTAACAGGAACTAGGGCGATTAAACGTTTTAGAGAGTTAACCCCTGGAGTGAACTTATCTGATTTGTATATCCTACTATCATCAATGTCATATTGGAATTAGATTGCGGATTGCTGACGAGTTTATGACTCTTGGTTACACTTGGTTATATTTGATGATTGCTTCTTTACATCGTTTTGGTCAGCGGATTCTTGATGGCTGGAAAATTTTCGTCGATCATGTCTTCCGAGATATACGCAGTAGATTTTGCCTGACTAGACCAAAATAATTTTGGAATGATTCATGTTGTTTATTGCACTCAGCGTCAGGCGACTTATGTTTGAGTGATGTGAATGAATCGTTAAAATATTTTGAGGCTGTAATTAGTTTTAAAGATCCAGTAGTTTGTTAAAATACACATTGAAGTTTGTAGAAAAAATGAAACAAATTTTCGCGATAGCTCGGAAGAATATGTTCAATACATATGCTCGTGTGTAAAATGCAAGAGGAAATTGCAATGAATGAAATTAGCGATCCCACAATCAGCGAAAGGAATAAGCAGTGAGAATGCATGGCATATCAAGCAAATTTCAAAGCAATTGAACTAATTATCTGAACTAGAGATGAAATAACATCTGCAAAGATCAACTGAAACATATCTCGGGAATCCCCAAACAACAGAATATTGTGAAATCATGCATGCCGACTTTGTATTGCAGTTTAACCAAAGACAACTAGTCTTAATAAGGCTCTTGTTGAGATTCTTAAAACATTTGATGACATCACTCCGTTTCATTTCTCCCACGAAAGGATGATTTGCGCTTTTCTTTTCTGCGCATAAACTCTTGGACATATCTGATAGTTAGTCGACTGAAAATAGTGTAGCTGAAAATTCAGTAGACAGTGAAATTATTTCTTCCCTCGTCACTATCAATATTTGCAAATTCATTAGACGGGTATAGAGCGTGTGAGCTAAGCACACACCGCGCCATTTGCGATAAGATAAAATTCGCATGTATCCTTATCAAGGTCAATTGTTTACTTTTTAGCTTTCATTAGAAATAATGTGAAACACATCACGTTTTTATTATTTTAATTCCAATCTCTTTCGTGATGAAATGCTCACTTCCTCAAATGTTACTACTGTTGATTTTATCCTCGTTCAGCTTTTTGAATTGATTGCGTAACTATCTTTAGCAATAAATAACAATAGTCCGATTTTATTTTATTTATTTTGTTGTTTTTAGGTTAAACGTATCACTCAGCATGATTTTTTATCATTTTCCTACTTTATAAAATGAATCACGCGTACTTTCATATTGGAACCCAGTAACTATATGAGTAGCAGATTTCATGGTATATTGTGGTATAGTTTTGAGGTTATTTATTATTCTAATTAATCGATAGAAGGAAGTTTTTCAAGGTGCGGCATTGTTATGATTAGGCTTTTATTTGTAGGTTGACGGGAGAGGAGAAAATTGTTTGCTTATCATCTAGTTTTGGAACGTGATAAGATTCTGAAAGCATTGTTCACTAGTATTAATTCACTGAATTTAGTACAAATATAAGTTTCTCTTTAATGAGAGATTAAATATGAAGTTAGGCATACAATAAATGGAATATATGGAACTTTCAATCCAATCTTGGCTATGAACTAAAAAAACCGTACTTAAGGATTTATAAATTAAACCGATATTTGCTTTATGCATGCGATCTTCAACTCAAGCGTTGTTTGTGTGATTTTAGCATAAAACTCATAAATGGCAAATGGGATCAATTCATTTATTGCAAAGTTTATCAGCATGAGGCAACCATTGCTAGCAGTCAATTATTTTGAATTAAGCTGCCAAACTTTACTCAGACGTAACGTGATTTGTATTATTTTAATTAAAATGGTTTATGTCGCAATTCCATGATTTCCTTTCGGACGAAATTTCAAATATGTTTGAGTGGGAAAAATATAATTTTTCTTATCTCACTCGCAAAACATTTATTCTGAACATCTTCCTAGCATACGCTTCAATTTTTCAAAGGGTTACTGCCTTGTAGAGATAGCAGTGGAACATTTTCTGGAAAATTAACTTTTTGCACAAACAAATTTTGGAATTATTTCGAAATTTCTTCCCATGAAAGGTTTTATGATAATATTAAAATTATAAAGTCATGTAATTACTTTTATTCTAAGAAGTTTATGAAAAAAACTTCGTAGAGAGACCAAGTAATGCATATATTGGTGCAATTAAATAATTTTCTGGTTGACTCTGACCAACATGCTGCACATGTAATAAAGAGCAGTCATATGATTACCACAAAACGTTACCAGTTCCATTGCATTACATACTTGTGAAATATTTGTTGAATTTTTTTTTAAATAATTTATTAAATCAATATCAGGTAGACCACTCTCCCAGGAAGTATTGTATGCTCCACTATAGCTGTCCGTTGAATCACAAACACTGGTAGATATTATTATGAGTATGTGTGGCCGAAGCTTGAATAATCCGCAAATATGTTTCAAATTTTCACATTCCATTTAATTGAATTGAATGTATTCTGCATAGAACTATGCCTTATGGGTTATTGTAATACTTTAAATATTATGTTATGAACAAAGTGCAAAGTAAATAAGATATGGGAAACCTGTCAAATATCGGCATATATACTGACAGATTAGTCATTAAAATTCTCTTATCAACATACTCGTACATGAAACATATCAACGTACGCTGCTGAACGTTAAAATGTCGAATCCTGAGTGTCAAACTTAGTTTAAGTTCCTGAATGGAATCAGACATAGCAGAATTTGGAAATCCCCAAATCTACCATTGTGCACACCATAAAAATGCTGCAATTCAAATAAAATAGCAGCCTGTACAGAGAACATGAACGTCATGGTCAGAATAATTCCAATTTTCAAGGTAGCCATTCTGAATGTGGAATATGAAGCCAAACCACAATCAAATTCCAGAGGAGAAACCACAATCAAATTTCAGAAGAGAAACCACAATCAAATTCATGATTCAACAAGGACCAATAACCCACCGCGACAACACCTCACCTTATAATATTTTAACTGTGACAGTTTAAATAATTTGGCAATATTTGGCAAAATTTGGCAATTCTCTTATTGTAGTAAATTCAATCAAAAAGGATTAAATATGGTGAAATCTAACTACACCCAACTAAGTTTGTTTGTCTGTATTGTCTAAACTTTACTTGAAAGATTCTCACCTTGAAGAACGATTCGTATATAAAAATCATTTGTTATATCTGTATTGAAGAGGGGAAGCGAAGTTGCACCCGGGTGGTTTGGAAAAAGTCCTGAGCGTATTCAAACTGAATATGTTCTTTAAAAAATTCGGCTAAAAAATCACTTTTTAAATTTATACTGAAGAGGGGAATCGAAATTGTGCCCACAAAAACGGGCTAAAATTTGAATTTTTCGGAAATTTTTACAACATTTTTGATTTTAGGCCAAACATTGACATAAATTGAAAAAATTCGCATTGAGTTCGGCAGATATTGGAAACTTCAGTCCAATAAAGCATATGACAGAATTGAGATTTCAATTAAAATAATTTTTTTTTGCAAGATGAAAGCTAATTTTGTCCTGAGTGAGGGACTCCTAGCAGCAAAAGAAACATCTCCTCTGTCACCTTGAGAACCCAGTACGCAACTGTTTGGTATTATATCGGGTCAGACCCCTATTTCCTCGCCAGTAGACGTTAGAGCATTCTTTTTCAACTGGATAAAGGTTGGACCACTGTAACCTCTACCCCTAAACCTCAGGCTACTGTCATCCACGAATCCTTTCTTTATTAATAAAATACCCAGTTCCATTTGTCAATTTATGACATACTACATAGAGAGAGTGCCAACCCTCTGGCAAAGACAGACAAAGCGCCCGATTTAGCTTTAATTGCATGATTTTTATGCTTCTTTATTGGCTACATGAATGAAAATTTGTTGGTCTTGTAGAAAGAATGAAAGTTGGATCGACTACCAATCGCCGTAAAGAACAATGACCAATTTTTCACTTGAAATTACATGTCAACTTTATTGATTTAGTTGATACTTCGAAAGTTTCAGTGAGAATGCTGTGTAACTACAAAAGGAATTAACTAAGTTTTTCAAATAATTTCGTGAGTTGTGCTAGAGTTGCTCCAATGAGTACACTTTGCCATGCGCATTGGCTGATTTGATGGTGGGGGACCTGCTGGAGTATCAGAGTCTCAAGGCAGGCTTAAAGTGAGAGAGTTGATTTTTTTTTTTGTAGGGTGTGCTTTAACCATTTGTGGTAAGATTTGCGAACAAATGAGAGAACGCCTCAACATCAAGTTTTCAATGCGAATTTATGCGAAATTTATGAAATTTTATAGTCTTTTTATGTTGATAAAGCATGAAAACAAAACCAGCTCGCTTCAGATAGATTCAGCGTTTCAGTAAGAGACGTGAAGTTTGCAATGGTAATTCAAGATCAGGGAGATTGTCGACCGTGTTCGTTCTGTTGGGCTTTCCGATTTCAGATTCACTGTCTGCATGATTGTTGACCAATTGCGCTTGGCAAATCTGTGTCAGAGTGTATACTTATCTTAAAGAACATTTTGAGTTGAGAAAACAGTTTATGCAAAAGTTACCCCAAAGTTGCTGAAACCTGATATAAAGCTGTGAAACAGTGGATGCTGTACCGATTTCAAATATACCGCTGAAGCTTGGATTTTCTTAAAAAAGTTGGCAATGAGGCCGGATTGTCCTTCTACGAATATGACATTGAATTAAATTGACAAAGCAAGAAATGGAAATCAAAAGATGAACCACGAACGAAAGATTGGCGAAAGAGCCAGTCAAAATCTTTTTTTTTGGGAAAATTTGGCAAACATTAATGTTGTTTTCTACGTGCGGCCTTTCAAGTGCTTGAAGGATCATATGTGTTGCGTAGAAGTGAATAATAATGTTACATTACCAGCTTTACAATGCTCTTGCCGTTTCTGAGGAGTCTGTTCACAAGTTTCTGGGCTGCAAGATGGCTGCCACACTGGATCATCCTCTCTGCTCACTAGGCTTAGCCACATGTTGCTTGCTTTTGTTCTGAAAATGTTGAAATTTTATCCTAGGGCCACACTGGGATGACATGGAGACGATAAAATGTTACATAAGAAAGTAAATGTTATGCCTGGAGGTATCTGGAGATATCTTGAATTTTAAAAATGAAAAAGGAACAAGATAGTTGCTATGAATGGTGTTATATCTTGAATTAGATAAAATGTTATACAATAAAGTTTTCATGACGTCGCTCCGCGTATTTATCAGACAGACTACGCTTGTTCAAAAATTCAAGTGGAGCGCTTGAATATCTGTGGAAAATATGAAATATAATGTCTTAAATTTTATGTAATCCTCTAGCTTAAATGTGCTGACTTGTGAAAAATCTATTGTTCCTTTGAATGCAAACTGCTTTCAATAGACACTACGTTATTGGTGTTAGTGATAACAAGTTTAAATACTTACATCATAAATTGATATAGTGTCTAGAAAGATTTCAAGAAAATGTATTTTATAAGGTATCATTATCTCTTTGGAATTCAAGCAATTTTGAGATATCGGGAAGATATCTCATATCAAACTTTAATTTTAATGAATCATCTACTATTTCCGTAACGTATAAAACAATATTCATCATAAATACGAATAAAATTACACTAGAAAAGTGAGGAGAAGAAAGGAAGAGTGAACTGTGCCAAGTTTCTTCCAAGACAAGACAAACTACAAACCACACGATATGTATAACGAATAGCTATAAGTGTTTCTGATCGATGCTCGTGTGGATGATTCAAATGAAATGAATAGAGGATCAATATATTGGTAATATAATAAAATTGCGCAAAGTTTTCCAAAGTACATAAACGAAACACAAGCAGCAAAATTCTCAATTTTAAAATTCTTAATCGGTTTGAGTTTGCGGAT
This sequence comes from Stratiomys singularior, assembly GCA_954870665.1. Lineage (NCBI taxonomy): Eukaryota > Metazoa > Arthropoda > Insecta > Diptera > Stratiomyidae > Stratiomys > Stratiomys singularior. The sequence continues at coordinate 10,380,297 of OX940877.1, forward strand.
TGGAAAACCCCCAATGGTGTTGATTTTAAATGATTCGTGACCTTTATGTTTCACAAAATCAGTCTAGTCTTAGTTTAATTAATAAATGTATCTTCGATCACCACATCCAATTATTAGTCAGATTATGTATGCCAAGAACGGATGCACCATCCGGCACGTATGCAAAATACAATAGTACTAACCTTTTAAAGTAATTCCAATTACTTTCGCGAGAATTGATAAATTTAAATAATATGACAGTCGTCTTTGTACGTGCTCTATGTCAGTCTTGATTAATTTTGTCGGGCATTTCATGTGTGGATATATCTACGTGTTAAAAATTGTTTCAAATGTTGTGTGAATTGTGGGACTTGCTTAAGATCGTCTGATGCAATTTTCAATCAAAGCAATATGTGCTCTAGAATCTTCTTTCAGTATTCAGTATGATTTCATTTTTTTTTTTGTACTTTTCTTCAAATATGACAATTACGACGGCCAAGATAATATAAAAGCATTCACGGAAATACAATATATGCAAACAATTTTTCCACATATGGTAAAGCATTAATAAATGCTATTTTTTTTTTTCTTTCATTATCAACAAAAGTTACCAGAAGTTGGGCCGACAACACATATGCATTGATTGTGAAGCCGAAAATGCAAAATTGATAAGCACATATCTATAATGGTGAATTTTAGTATCGCTGAGTTGCAATAAGCATGACTGGATTAAAAATATAAATCATCTTAAATGGGAAATAAAACATTGAATGAGACTGGATCAGCGAAAATTATAATTCTGTTGGTATACAATAAAATGTTATGAAACAAAGTTCAAAGCATTTTTGGACAGCAGAAAATCTTAACAAAATTTTAGCTAAAACATGACGAAATTGCAACCAATTGACTGCAATTTTGCTATAACTAATCACATGAGAAGTGGAGGATTTCCCATTGAAAACATTTCGTGCTTTGATTCATTCGAGTCTTAACAAGTTCCGTATAAATCAACCAGGGGAGGAGTCTTGGGTTTGATTGAATGAATTGTCTGATTGCGATAAATTTTAATTTTGATTAATATGAAAATATGTAGCAAATATGAAAAAAATATGTTGCAATTGAGGTCAAGACAAGTTTTGGGCTATAAAAGGCGTTCAATAATGATGACGTTGAAAGATCAAAGGAAAGCTGGTGTGAGAACCATGCATTATTGCAAACGCAACAGTCCCGGAATTTTTTCACATCTTGAATTCACAGAAACTCTGATGTCACAAAAAGGTTTTTCCTACTTAATGTTTTATTCTTATAACTTCATTTAATCCCATTACCCATCATACATGATGTAATTCGTAAAATCTTTAAAAAAAAGCGAATGACGTCTCCCATTTTTAAAGAATTTCCCTTCTGTAAAAAGGCACATGTGGCGACAACCACTTCTGCATTTGAAGCGCTTGCTCCTGAGCCTAGTCTTTATGTATGCGTTAAAACAAGTCGTACGGAGCCAAGTCGAGGAAGAACAGGAATTGCGACTCCACTTCGTAGCCCAATTAAACTAATTTGAACGAGGTGATTCGAAATGAATGAACCGCAGCATTGTCGTCATAGAAAAGAACTTATTTTGATGCAAATGAGATTGCTTTGCTTACAATACGGATCCGAATTAACCCAATATATCGCTGAAGTATTGCCCCGTCTTCATTTTTCCCGTCTGCAAAAAATTGATGTGGATCGCACTTTATAAATTTAAAAAATAGAGAGCCATGAACTTCCCGCAGATTAGATCCTCTTCTTTGCATATTCAAACTGATTCGCTTGCAGAGGTCCACTGTTTCGAGTGCTGCTTGGTATGTGATGCGAAGTAGTGGATTCACGATACGTCCGCGGTCATAAAATAAACTCCGTTTCCATTACGCTTCAATATGGCCAACCATTCGGTCGAATCGATCAAACGATTTCCCTTGTTGCCATAATCAGCAAATTCGATCCTTATCGTCGAACCCTCCTTATGCTCAAATGTTTGTGCACAATGTTTTACACATATTCATATCAAATGCCCGTAGGCCCTACTTGTTCGCGTCAACTTGGTCAAGATTTTGACGAGGACTAAATGTCGTGTTTTGGGTTCCACTAGACGTTTCACCTTTGGTTCTCGTACAGCCATCTTTGAGCTGACTCCTATAGACATAAATAACCACATCACGGTGAATATTTTCTCTATGACTGATTTATTCGCAGATTTTTATTCGCCACAAAATAATTTAGATGGATTGATGTCTAGTGAGCGTGGTGGCCAGGATATGGCTCCTTTTCTATTAATTTGGTTGTGGCAAATGCACTCAGTTTCCTCATTGTAATTTATGCTATGTGTAACGCGGGACAATCTTATGGTGATCGCTACTGCGGCCTACATGATCTCGGATAAATTTGAGAGGAGCTTGCGGTAGGGATATCAATCATTCTTAACCAGTGTTGAATTTGCAGTGATCCCTGGGTTCGAGACACGAAAACCCTAACGACCTGTCCACATATGTAGAAAAACTAATTGATGGCAAGTTGTCACTATCCTCTTTCAAATAAGAAGCCTAAGGATTGGCCAAGGAACAGTATATATCAAATTTTTGTCCCGACACTTCAAAAGTAGATCGAAAACAGAAAGAAGTAATGATTGGTCTCAAACAAGGAGGACAAGGAACACCTACCAGATGAGATCGACCGAGACTCGTGTTCGAAGCCACCTGGAGTTATTCGACGTTACAGTCCCTCCAATACAAGCACAATTTTTTTCTTTAAGTCTTCTTTTCTTTATTTGCATGCATGAGGTTGAACAAAGGAATCTAAGAAGCTTTGTTTGGTAATAACGGTAAAGTCGACAGGTTCGTTTGCTTAACCCCCTATATGTATATATATAGATATTTATATATATATATATATATATATATATATATATATATATATATATATATATATATATATAAATAGTGGCTCAAGAAAGAAGTCGTACACACACCCATTTACACTTGAAAAGGGAATAAACGACAGAAGTATTTTAGAAAAAAAAAAACAAAATTTATTTTTTAGCTCTATATTATTAACTTACGAAAAATAAGAAAATTGAAAACATAACTCGATTTTGTGATTATTAAAAAAATAAAAAGTTGAAATGCAGCCAAAATTCATGTCAAAAAAGAACTCGGACAGTTAATTCTTTGTGAGATTTTTGAATTTTATTATTATTTTTAATATTTAGTTGGCAATCCTTTATTTTTCACTATGGTTTCCAATCTTATAGGCATGGATTCGACAAGTTTTTTGCAAAAGGAAGGGTCGATTTTGGCCCATTCTGCCTGAAGAGCTACTTTCAAGTCCTCTTTATTTTTAATTTTTAATAATTAATTAATTAATTAATAGCTATTTTAAAATAGCTTTTTAATTGGTGTTCTAAATAAGCCCATAAATGCTCGATAACATTAATGTCAGGAGATTGTGGAGGTGTTTCCAGTACATGTGGACAATTGTACAGCAGCCATAAACGCACATTGAGTGCTTTGGGTCGTTATCCTGGTAATATTGGAAGTTATCTTTTATTCCGAATTTTCCAGCACTTTCCACTAAATTTTCTTTCAGAATGGTCAAATATTTTGTTTGGTCCATAATTCCATCGATTACAGAAAGTTTACCTGGACCAGCAGCGGACATGCAGCCCCACACCATTATCGAGCCACCTCCATGTTTCACAGTGGATCGTAGATTGCACTCTGTGAGCTCTTGATTAGCTTTTCGCCAAACATAGCATTGACCATCTCGGCGAAATACATTAAATTTACTTTCGTCCGCGAATATCACAGTTTCCCAAAATGATAGGTCCTTATTTTTATATGTTTTGGCAAACTTGAGTCTCTTATTCAAATTGCACTTACTAACGAATGGTTTTTTACGGGCTACTCTTTCATGTTGATTTCTTCGTCTCAAAACTAACCTTATCGTTTCAGGATGTACACTTTTATTGAGATATTTTGATACTTGTTGAGCTAATTTTGGAGCACTTAATTTCGAATTTTTATGAATTTGTTGTACAATCCATCGCTCATCTGACTTCGAAAACACTCTAGGTCTACCACTTTTTTGTTTATTTTCCACTGGTCTGCATGATATAAATCGTTTAATTATATCGTGAACAGTGGAGTGTGATCTATTTAGGATTTCCCCTATAGTACGGACCGGTAATCCTTCTTTATAATGTTTCAAAATGAGTTATCTTACTTCTAAAGAAGTTTGACCACGTTGCCTTCCCATTTTACACAATTTCACCCCCGTGAAGGTTCACAATTGCTACACAATTTCACCCACGTATAAAATTTACGGTTTCAATTTGTTTCACTCAGATGCTTAGAGCTGTCAACTACACAAAATCCGGCGAATCCCCCTTTTCAACTCAAAAAGAATGAGAATGCGGTCCGAGTTCTTTTTTGACGTGAATTTTGGCTGCGATCAACTTTTTATTTTTTTAATAATCACAAAATTGAGATATGTTTTCAATGTTTTTATTTTTCGTAAGTTAATAATATAGAGCTAAAAAAATAAATTTTGTTATTTTCCAAAATACATTCTTCTGTCGTTTATTATTCCCTTTTCAAGTGTAAATGGGTCTGTGTCCGACTTCTTTATTGAGCCACTGTATATAACTTCGAGTTGAGTTCTCCGTCAGTGTGTTGAAAACATTCCACAATGCGTCATTTTAAACATGTCCATGAACACCACTTTCATACCTTACGGAATCCGTGCAACCTTAATCAATGGGGTTCTAAACGGGAGAAGAACGGGAAGCTGTCGCATCCCGACAGGCTTTATTTTGTTATATTCATTCTATGAAAATTCGAAGATTCGAATTTCTTTTGGGTTTCCTATCTCTTTTCAAACATTTTCCTCTGTTTTTTTCTTTCTTTCATACAAAAAATTTTTGCTTTCTTTTCATATTGTAACACTGCTTTGCTGGAAAATTATATTCCTCATGGCAATATCTTCTATTTTAAGCACATGTTATCTATCTATATTATGTGCATATTATTGCTTGTTATGATGTCACACAAAGCGGCGCCAAATTTAACTTCGAAAATCTTGTTGCGACACTTTAAATATGCAGACATGCTCTTGCTTGAGGGCAAACGAAGATGAAGAATTGTATTTTGTAGGCCACAGAATATTTATTAATGAACTATATAGAAGTAGCCACAATATTTAAATGTGAACAAATTACCATAATGAGTGACTTTTCACGAGATTGGTGGGTGGTGAGCTTTGCTTTGTTTGATCAAGAAATTTTGCATAGGTTTAACGAACGAAAATCAAAAACACTGAGAAAATTAAATGAGTTGAATTAAAATAAATAATTGTGAAAAATAAGATGCCTTTAGAATATTAAATGATAATAAATAACAATCTAATTTCAAAACTAACCAAAACAATTAAAGAACAAACAAATAAAACAATGCTCAACTAAAATCCCATGCCAATATTTCGATCCTGGTTGAGTATTTTGATGATATGAGTGTCTAAATCCCAGTTTTACTATACTCAAACTCTAAATCATATTCATTTAAATCTCCCATTAAACATCCCCAAACAATTTTTTAACATGACCTATTGACCCTTCCAATGTTATAATCTTGTATTTTGTTTTGACAAAGTTTGACATGTTTGTAAACAATGCAAATTGTATTAGCATACTCTAAATCTGGAATAGGAAATGAAATAGTAAATATCATATCATGTAATATGATACCAGTAGAAGCCATTTGAATTATAGACAGGCTTTAAAGGAACTGCTTACCAAAATTTCATTTTACAACTGAATGAGGCTGAGTATATTTCATTCCAACGAATAAAAAGTTCGAACATGAATGCAAAAATAACGTTCCAAATCTTGCCCCAGAATACAAGTCTAAATCATAATAAGCATTCACGGAAAATTTATTATTCAAATAAAATGAAAACAAAAACATAAAAATCATCAGTTTCGCTTCTGACCAAGTCACTGCGTTGTGAAACTAGATCAATCTCGAAAAACATTTATCTGAATCAGTAATATCGACAGCAACAAACTTCTATTGTAGTCATTTGGCGCACCCAAAATAAAAATTGAAAACAACTTTTGATAGCACTCTCATATCAGCATTAAGTTTAAATGAATACTCTTGAGCGTATAGCGTAATATTATGAGGAATATTTGAATTCATATCGCGTTTGAATGAATAATTTTTCGTCAGTCAAACTGATATGCATTTCACTGATATTGAAATTTAGTTAATATAAATCTAACTCTTTTAATTTTTCAATGTTTTTAAACTTTAAATAAAAGCTTGCGTTCCATTGCAAATTAACAGACAGTCATGCACAATCAACAACAAAAAAATAGAGGGGAGAAGAGGGCGCAAAAAAATCTATCGTATCTTGTGATGAATCTATCTATATATCATCTCGAATCACGATCTGATGAAGAAATGACTTTCTTTTAAATATGAAGAGCAGAATGTCTCAAATGATTTTCAGGTTCTCCTAACATGCGACCCAGTTTCCCATTTTTCGAACCTTACCCATTGTTGCTCACTGTTTTCCCGTGCCACTTCACATGTTCTGCAAGCTGCTTTTGGTTATGAGCTTCGTTTCAGTAAGACATCATTGGAATTCCGTTTCTTAAAATTTGTTCGGGAGTGTCCCACGTTCTTCATTTGATTTTTCAAAATGCACTTTTTTGAATCGCTGGAACCACATGAAAACCATTGGAACCATTCAAAATTTCAAAGAGTATGTTCACCGCAGTTTTATGTAAGAATAGCTAACCATATATTTATATAAACAATTGAGAAATATTAAATATGACTGAATCGTCTGATGATCCATAGGTTTGCATCTAATGTCATATATAATTCACACACCTAGTAATCATTCGGTCTCGTAAACGAAAACCTTTAACCCTCCGAGTACACACCTATTTTTTCGATCATCGAGTACATATGGGGTCAATTTGACCCCAACCTTCTTTGAACGTATACAGTATCGCACCCACTACAAATATTAGTTTGAAAAAAGAAATAGTTTGAATAGTTTCAGAAATAGTTTGAAAGCTCTTTTAGTAATTCTCATACATTAGAGAGGCCTTAAATGTCCTTAGCCTACCTAAAAAAATTCGCGAACAACCTGAAAAAACGAAAATTAGCATTTTTACATAAAAAATCGTAACTTTTTCAATTTATAATATTTTTGGCTAAAAATTTACGTGGAAACTCTCAAGATATAACAGAATAAAGGAAAAATGAGCCCTATAGTGTCCCTTAAAAAGAAAGTATTTATTTTGCATATTTACGATGACAATTTTGAAGATTTTAAAATTTTCATATTTTTTCAAAAAAAAAAAACAAAAGGTTCATAACTTCGTCAGTTTTCCATATTTTGAGCTAAAAATTCATATGAATACTCTTAAGACAGTAGAATAAGGAAAAAAACCAGCCCTATATATAGGGCTGCAAGAAAAAGGTTTTCGTTACGCATACTTGTAATGGTAATTTTGGGGGTATAAAAAATCATGCTTTTTAACTTTTTTCAGTAGGAAAAACTTTTTTTATTCTTCAAAACATATAATAATAAAGAAAAAATAAGTAAAAAATAAAAAAATTACTTATAAACAGCACAATCGTTGCATAAGTATACTCGATGCTCGTTACACATCGGTCGGCTGCAGGATGGGCACGCATCACTTGTTTTGTGGTCCTGCTGACGAGCGCACAAAGAACACCTTGCTCTTTTTCTCAGCTGAACACGCCCTACTGTGACAGATGGGATATTTATTCCTAAAATATTTTCAACCCCTTTTCTAATATCTGTACGCATACAAGGGTTTTTAATTTTTTCTTGTAAGTATGGGTGAGCAAGGTGAGCTACAACATCTTTTAAGGCACCAACAGCAGATTTCTTTTTGGTATCAAAATCATCATTTTCTGAACATTCAGAAAGTTCATAATCAGATACTGATTGCTCAGAGACGTGGTTGTCTTCGGAGGAACTACTGCCGCCAAAATCATTACTGCTGTCTTCAGCCAACAAACGATTACGCACACTAGATCGCAGATTATATTCCATATTGCTTTTAAAAAAAAAAAAATACTTTTAAATTTTTTTTTGTCTTTTTGAATTAATCTATCCATTTATAAAGTAAAAAAAAATTCAATTTTTACCTCAAAATTGACGTTGAGTACACAATGGGGTCAAATTGACCCCAGGCTGATTTCAAAGGTTTCTCAACAATAACTAACGTCTTCGAAAGGTAAACAAACTATGTAAACTTATAGTCAAGACACTAAAATATACTTTGAAGCCCATAATACCCCCACTCTCCCGCAGGCCTAGGCGCTGCAATCGGTCAAAGTAGCGTCTGGGGTCAAATCGACTCCATGTGTACTCGGAGGGTTAACCTGTAGCTTTATGCATTTGATAGCTCTGATAGCGCCTATCGTAGCTGTCATCATTACTAACATATCATTTGTTTTTTTTTCAACATATTCCGTTTGCGGTCAAATAAAGTACACATTTTTTGCGATGCATCTGCCTTTTATGGTTATTAAGTCGAAAGTTAGTTGTAACTTCCTTGACTAGCCCTAACCTAAAACTCTCTTCAGACTTCAGAAGAGTCGAGATTCGTAACCTAATATCCCACTTTACATTGTAATGAGGGCACCAGTTTAAATTGACAATACCCTATGTTAATACTGATCGGTACGGAATCGAGCTATTCCTGATGCTGTAAGATATATCGATACCCTCATGCATCACCAGTAACCGCGCTAATTCCCGGCCAAAAAACCTTGTCAACCTTTATATTCCTCCAGGGTTGGGATTTATGGTACGAGCCGCAAGGATACTCCATACAATGTTATCTACCAAGCTCGGCTCCTGTGCTTCAATCTGAGATCCTAGGTCTAGTGTTTTTACCAATCATCTTGGTACAGCTGGAACGCCTACTTTCCATCGAGTATACTGGAATCAGGGTTTAAAATCGGCTACAGGGAGAAAAGTTTTTTGAACCTGATGTGTCGCTCTGCGAATCCTTTTCATGATCTAGTATAAATGGATGCTTGTGGCGGCGTTGTTGACATCATCAACTAATTAAGGCCATTAAGTAAATACAAGCGAAGAACTGCGAGGAAGAGTGTTATCTCATCAATACAATGCATCAGCTCAAAATGCCGCAATTTTGAAGCCTGCCACTCATAAAACATGTTTAGAACAGTTCAAACACCAATTTTATTCGTTAATCCAGCTCCCAGCGATTTGTACCTATTTTTGGCTCAAGGAACTTCTTCCAGGCAAAACATTTTAAGATGGCAGCGAATTGATAGCTGCTGATGAGGCATTTTTAGAGTCTCAAGACCGAGATCTCTCTTTAACGGAATGTTGGGTTTAGAAAAAAGATAGATTAATTGAATTGACTTATAAGAAAACTGTAGCAAAATAATAGTTTTTTGTTACCAAAACCGTATTTTCTTTCCAATATCTGAAACTTTCGTTAACCCTGCATAGTCATCGCGGTTAACACTTGTCTGTACATAAAGCATGAAAATCTGTTAGTCACGTAATAACCATAATAATAATCAAAATAGCCGAATGCAAACAATTCCTGGGAAATGCTGACGTTGGAAAAGCTCCTCCTGATGATTCACAGGTAAATTACATACTCAACATCATGCCCGATTGACCGCACGAATCCGACCCAGATTGTCCCCGGGAAGCCATGAACTTGCTGAGTTTGTACACAGTCAGCAAGCAACAAGCAAACGTTTCAATGTCGCCCCAATAGGACTTGACTAGGCAAGTTCACCGTCTAGGAAGTTTTCGCTGTTACGATTAAATAATTTGTGCCACTTTTTTTTTTTATTATGATTTTTCCACCAAGCTATAATTGTTGCAGCTAAAAATTCCATCTATTGAGTGGTTATTAAAAGCAACCTAATTATTTATAGTAACTAGTTGCAGTCATAATTACTTATAGAGCTCAGCTGCAGTTCTAAAACTATCTATTAATCGTGAACTATAAATAAATTGAATGACTATGAGTTTTTTTTGGGGAAATTTGCCGAAATTAATATATTTCTACTTGTTTTATAGACCAGGATGCAAAGTTTATCACCCAGCACATCTAGCTACAGTATCTCGTATACACTGAGGAATATGATAAAAAAGGAAGGATTGTTAAGGTGAATTATTCACTTTGATTTACGTATGAATTTGATTAAATTATTCTTTCATAGACCTATCCGCGGTGTATCAGCTGTTATTGCCGGGGCTGGGCCAGCACATGCATTTTATTTTGGAACATACGAATATACAAAGGAAACGTTGGCAAAGCACACAAAGCACAATCAAATCAACTATAGTAAGTATGCGTGGATTAATGGAATATTTTCATTTAATCCTGAAGCGTGGGCTTTGGCTATATCCATTTAATTATTTACATTTGCACTTTATGTAATCCGATTTATTGCTTTCATGTATTACTATTTTATTTACTGCTTTTTTGATATAGTGACAGAATATTTTATTTTATGATGTAGGGTTTTGTTTAGCACAAAGATTGTTTACTTACGGTTTTCTTCAGATAAGATTTCTACCGATAAACGCTCTGAATTTTCTAAATATAGAAAAGACTCATAATTGTGCACGAATATATGTTGCACGTGAAATTGGTTCAAATCTTAAAAACATGTTTACCATTTCAAGCAAATATATATCGGCCGATTGGAGCAAGATATCGACTATTATTATTTTGTCAATTTTTTCCTTTATGTTTTATTCATAGTGCGAACAATGTTTTCATTGGTAATTTAGATGCACGCGTTTACTATAGCCGAAATGGTGTTTGATGTTATTTTTGTGGGTTTAAAGTCTTCTTGATAATCCAAAAATTGTAATGTCCTATGTAGTACGGAAAGTAAACGTCCCCGAATCATTTAATGGTGTATGCTTAGTCCTACGTAAAAGGACATTCTTTTTGTTGATAGAAAGGTCTAGATGGTATGAAAAATGAAAAAAAAAAAATGTATGAAAAAAAAAATGAAAAATCACATATATTTGATTTATAACTTAGAATATATTGCCAAGAAACAAAAAATTATTTACTTATTCTCCGGCTAATCATCTCTTGCTGCTCGCTTGAAATGAACCCAAATTTCTGGTGCTCTGTCTTTACTAAATCTGTTTTTTTTTTTTTTAATATTTTTAACTTTTGAAACTCTTAATGCTTCTATGAAGCTTAGCGCAGTTCTTCTCCTCTAAAATGTTCCCAGCAAGTTAGTACTGTGAATTCAAATATGAGCATGCTGATGGAAAATGTTCAATCCGACAGAACGCTAGTAAATCATTCGCAGGTCCCCGTTGGATCTTTTTCGCCTTATGTACTGGCGCTGGAACTAGTTGGACCATCAAGTGCTTTCTATTTTCTACTATTCCTTTTATATCCCACTAAACACACATCATCGTCTCCTTTTGATGGATAAAAATTATTTTCGTAGCACATTTAAGTTCCTTATTTTTTTTTTAAATAAGTTAGTTCTAATTTGGTTCTGTACGAATTTATCTAGATTTATTGATGTTGCCTGATTGGAACGACTTTTCTATCTATTTGCAGTGGTTTCAGCAGTTTCCGCGACCCTAATACACGATGCCATATCGAATCCAGCAGAAGTGATAAAGCAGAGGTTGCAAATGTATAATTCGCCATACAATTCAGTTTTACAATGTACACGTGGAATATATCGAAGCGAAGGATTCGGTGCATTTTATCGATCATATTCGACACAACTGATCATGAATCTGCCGTATCAGGCGATACATTTTACAACTTACGAATTTTTCCAAAACATGGTATGCATATGAATAATAATATAATAATTTAGTTGGAGTATTGATAAGTATTTCAGTTGATCTGGGTGTTTTTTTTCTGTTTCAGTTAAATAATGAAAGAAAATATAATCCTTTTGTTCACATGGTTGCTGGCGGTGCAGCAGGCGCTGCGGCTTCTGCGTTTACTACACCATTAGACGTTGTGAAAACACTACTTAATACTCAAGAAACTGGTTTCACGAAAGGAATAAAGGAAGCGACACGACAGGTAGGTTTTCTTGCTACATTTAATAGTTTGGTTGTTTGTTCGTGCAGTCTTTCTTCTGACGGTTCCCTGCTATGAGGCGTGATGAGTTGGGGGTGATCACCTTTCTTTCTTCATTTTGGGATCTCTTTAAAACGTCTAGATTTCTAGTTATAAGCAATCACACGCTGATGTTTAAGGTATATTCTTCCATGACATTACTTTTTCATGTGGACCCGTCGGACTCTTTTTCCCTGACACAATTGAGCCATTTTCTGCTCATTAACGAGGTCGAGTCCTTCGGGAAACGGAAACACGTGCTCAAAACAAGGCAGGACCAGAGAGAGCTTTGGCGTTATGTTATAACACTTAAGATATTTAAGTTAGCCGCGACACAAAACGTTACAAAACCATCTTGTATTGCCATTTGAATTGCTTTCAATACTTCACAGTCATCCGCATCGATTGTCGTTTGAGATAAATGCACTGATCCATTGCCTTTCCCATTGCAGATTTACAGAGTGGCCGGTCCATTAGGTTTCTTCAAAGGCTTAGGTGCCCGAGTTTTATATGCAATGCCTGCAACAGCAATTTGCTGGTCAACCTATGAATTTTTCAAATTTGCACTCTGCGGAAAAAGTCGTGAAGACTATAAATCATCAATATCTGGAAAAAGTACATTACAACCAAAAGATACAAAAGCAACGGTGGCAGTGGAAAAGCTACGCAGTGATGATATGATAAACAACAATAGGATTAGTGGCGTAAGATATGTTTTGCCAGCAGCAAATATGAAACCAGCTGAAACTCAAACAGATATACCCAGTGGCGTAAGGGAAGCAGCTCCCATCAAAGCCGTTTGTGAGCTCAGTGCTGTATCAGGAATCAATGCATTAAATTTAAATACAGTACACAACGATGTTAAGCGGAATTACGATCGAGGCTTTAGTAGTCCCTAAAATCATTCAGTTGTATAAAACGAATGCATTGAATATCATGCATTGTGGATTTGAACAATATTTCTTTTTACCAATCAGAACTTGTCTAACTTGTGTGTATATTTCCACTTGAAATGAATGTGATTGAGTTGGCACATGTCATAATAAAAAAGGATCACAATTGGACGAATTTCAATGTCAGCTGTGTTGAGCAACAATAAAGCAAATAAAATTTTTCTGTAGATATTGGATATAAATTTTCGTTTTTAAAGAAGAGTTAGTCATTAGGGTAGTTTAAGCGATAAAATCACATCTTCAATTAACCAACCATAGCTAGTAAACCAAGATCCTCTTCCTGTAATATAAAAATTTGTTTTTGAAATGGCTCTAAGTGAATCGTATGTTCATTGACTCAAACTAGTTGGCGTTGTATGCGTTACTAATTACTAATTATACACACTCATTGTTAATGTGATATCTAAAGGAAAAACAGAATACAAAAGAAAGTGTGCATGGATTTGCCAAAGCAATCGAGGCAAATAGAAATGCACGTCATTATTGAATACTGCCCATTTTCAGTATGAACCGTGATTATTTTCGTTTTCGTTGTAACACATACGAAACGAACCCTCTTAAACGAATATAAAGTCAAAACGTGTGTAAGTGTATGCTTGTACGCACAATTGCACAATCCGTTATCGTTGCTATGCCAACCCTAAAATATTTCTATTCAGAATTTATTCGCTTTTCGGGTTTAATTACAAATTGAAAGCAACAAAAAAGAAAATCTTTGTCCAAATCCATAAATTGTTGTATTTTATCGAAGAAATGAAAAGAAAAATATTTAGTTACTCGTTTAACATGTTGTTATCATATGTTAGTTGTATTATAATAATAATAAAAGCAAATCATCCAAGTGTTATTTTCTGTAAAGATTTTATTACTGCTTCATTTTATTAATATTATTCGTTTGATGTTAAAAGAAAAGAAAGAAGAGAAGAAAATAAATAGGAACTCAATTAAGGCGAGGACTCGTCATGAGGATTCTTATCAAGTCATTGAAAAGCATGTTGGAAGGGTGAAATTACTATATAAACTATATATATTTTTACAACAAAAGAAGTGAATCAGTAAACGTTTCAAAAAGCTACAATAAGTATAAAAAGATAATAAATCACGAAATTGAAAGAGGATTAAGTGAATAAAATTATTATTCAAACAATAAGTTCTTTTTACTGATAATTGTTATAAAGTTTATTTAATGAAATGAGTGGACCGTAGACATTTTAGTAGCTGAAATAAATGATCATTCATCAAACAAATATTTGATTTGAAATCTGCATATTTTAATTGAATGTACAAGGCAACAACAAAGAAAACATTAAAAATCGACTCTTAATTATTCAAGCAAAAAAAAACAGCAAACTAAACAAAAGCAGCATTATTGTCCGTAATGAATTATCTCCTGGTTGCAGACAGGATGATTTCAAACACCAGGAGTTTTTGTGTAAAGGGAGCAGAATGAATTAGAAAGAATCTCTAGGTAAGTACAAACTTTCATTGTTCCCGAGCAATCACTTATTGTGTGGCCTCTTCTCCTGAACTTCACAACTTAGTCGTGCATTTAGTCCTAGAATAAGTCATAACTAGGAATTACACTCCAGGGGAAGGAAATTTTTGAAAAATCAAAAATTCCGGGTTTTCTCAGTAGTACTCATATTTTTCGACTTTTGTTTAACTCACATTTTTGGTTTCTTGCTGCTTTTTTTCGCTACTTACCCTATTGCTAATAAAAATTAATCGATATCGTTAATTAATTTTACAGCGAATACCATGCGATTACAGATAATTATGAAGCTCAAAAACCATGTGGATAACGTTTGACAAGCCTTTGTTCTTTTTCGACCGACATATGCCCATCTTAATCCGTTTTTGGTTTGTACAAATTTATCTACATTCATTTCATTGAAGTCTTCAAACAGTGCCGTCAAAGGTTTACTTGTATTTTGTGGATCTTAGCGTACACTTCTTGATTTATGTTTAGCTAGCGCGTGCAGCTAACCTTCGGTTGGTTGTTTTGTCTCAACTGAATCCACCGCAATATATATTCAAGTTAACGTATGACAAACCGGTGCATATCTGGACTAAACAATGATTAAAAAACTGTCAAGCCTTAACCATGGTCTGATTCTCAATAAAGCCATTCACACTTTCAAAACCATAACTAGACGTCCACCGACATGATAAATGAATTGATTTGAATAAAACCCTCCCGTTGAAAAGATGCCTCGGAATCCCCCCGTCCGAACACAACACAATAGCCTTAGTCATACCAATATAACTCTGTTCTAAACTCAGCGTATACATCCTGACAACCGAGGAGTATTTAAAACCTGCATGGCAGTAAAATTAGAGAGCAAACCAATTACACAGCGAATCACACGCAGGTCCTGAAAGGTCCAACACTCCCTCTCGGGCAGAAGAATAGAAAACCTGTAACGCTGACAGCGTTACAAGACGTCTATCACCGCGATATCCAACTTTCTGATCGACATATAACCGTTTAGGTTTCAGGCCAATAGCATATAACAAGAGTCTAAACTATATAAGTCATGTCCACAACAAAACAGGAAAAACTAAATCCATCTTCTACTGGGTCCCATGGAACCAAGTGTCGCCAATATGTTAAAAAGCGCTTCAAGGCTTGCTGCTCCATAGTGTCACGACTAAGTAAAGCTCGAAAGCACGGCATTTTAAACAAAGCAGAGATTCGATTGATAGATGACCCACCATCTGCCGAGATGATCGCCTCAAACCAATAAAAAAATCATATCGGAACCGAGTTTAAGGCAAAAAGGTCGTAAAAATGGTCGGTGTAGCCATTTTAAACATCCTACGCAATCTATTTGAAAAACAGCTATGGCAAGCTTTTAACACTGTAATGAAAAAAAAAAAACAATTTTAGGCCGAATTATGACCGTATATAAACTTTGGACTCTTCTTAATGAGCCTGAAACCAGATGCACCTGACATAAGGCCCAATTCAGGGTATGGGATTGTAAATTCGATCTTCGTAGCTCAGATTCACCCATCAAACAATGGTTATCTGTTCTTATAAAAGGATAGTGATTGTATATGTGATTTTGCTGAATATTTGAAAAAGAATATCGAATTGGGTCGAAACCGCAACCATCTTATGAACAAATGTGCAAAAAACCAAATTGAACTCTAATTTTCTTCTTATTGGTTAAGAATAGTTTTAACAGTTTTTTTTAATCAAATAATACTCGTGGGAAATTACCCTCTCTTATATTTTAGCATTCCTAATGGCCACCGTGGGATGTTTTGTGAATGTTTTCCCGTTTATTTATTGAAAAAGAGTCAACGGAAAAATTATTTAAGAAAAAAGCAATGTGAGATGCCTTTTGACTTTCCACGCAAGTAGCAACAATTTATTCTGTTACAAAATAAAACCACATCAGATATTTACTAGCCTTTATTAAAAAATATCATTATATATATTTTTTCAGGACTAACAACTAATGTAACTTGCTTAAAACTTAGTAGAGTTTGTTTTTCAAAGTTCCGCCTCAGATACTTGTTCTCGTCTCCTTGGTCGTTGACTCAGTGGCCTCGGTTTATATAAATCCTCACTTGAGTATCTTTGACTATTTAATTTGAATCCATTATTACTTGAGTTTTCAATACGCACTATGCCTTCAGCTTTTAGTGAATACCAAATAAAAAGAGAGAAAAGAAAAGATGGAAAGAAAAATGTTCAAATAAATATGATGCCTACAATTGATCATCATTTTAATTATAATTGGCAGTTTAATTTATTATATAGCTAAAAAATTTCTATGCGTTTGAAAGGAGTTGCGTATTTAATGTATAAAAATTAAATCTATCAATTTTATTCGGCTTGGAGCCAAATTACTTAGTTTGATTGAAATCTTAAAACTTACCCTTAATAAATTTCCCATTCCTCATACTTTTCGCCGCCGATTTTTTTACCTTTCCTCCGATGAATTCATTTTCCTTCGAGCTAACACTCATATCGGAGGATGTTGGCGACACATCGGCACGATGCTCGGCGTCGAGTCGCGAATGTTTTTCGGGCTTGTCGTATTCAATGCAATCAATGATCAAACAATTTTCTGCTTCCAGTGAAACATTTTTTGGGCTTTTCCTCACGTGTGGTGATTCCATTTTGCGCTTGCGCGAGACATTTTTCATTAGCTTCTGATTCGATGTATTATTGTTCATGATCGCTTCTTTGACCAAACTATGCTTCGCAGGATTTACTGGTGGATTCTCACAATTTAAATAAATCGTTTTATATTCAAACTTGTTGGTTCCAGATGTGGGTGGCTCTGTTTCAATGTTCACCACATTCGAGAATAGTTCTCGCAATTGATTTTGCATGCTTTCGTCGCAATCAAACAAGTAAATGGGTTTTGCAAGCCTCTTAATAGCGTCAGCAAGTTGATTTAAACGATCAGACGTTTCATTCCTTTCTTCTTCAGTTGCGAACAAATACTCTGTTTCCTCCTCTTTACTGGAGCTTCGGCCTAACTTTTTCTGACTTTCTGTTCGTGTCGAAGTTGTAGCTCGTTGCGTAGCGCTGTTACAAGAATTACCTGAATTGGAAAACGAGAAGCGATTAAAGTAGATTTCGAAATAGGCTACGGATTATTTATCAGCAGGTTCCCGGAGTTTTTATCAATTTGATAACTAAAGAAAGGTCACTTACTATTTGACGACGACAAATTCCCAGAGGAATTCGAATTTGACGGTGGCTCCTTGGTCCTTCCGCTTTGAGTCGGTTTTTCTTGGGTATTTCGGCTGCTGCCGCCGCTACTACTGCTATGTTTGGATCCTTGTTTGTGGTGGTCGTCGTCATTGGAATCCGTCGACTTCCTTCTCTTTTCTTTGTGCCGAGCAGACGAATGATCATCCTTCTTTTTGTTTTTATCTTTATCCTTGTCCCTTTCTCGATCCTTGCTGCGACTTTCGGACTTTGACGATTTATGCTTACTTGACGATGAGCCAGAGTGCTTCCTGTCGTCAGATGAGCGATGCGTCGAAGACGGTGTGTGATGTCGAGACGATGAGCTGGAAGATCTGTGGGAATGGTGAACGGTTTTATCATCGCGAGATGATTTGGAGGACTTATGATGCGAATGCTGACTTGAACTCTTCGAACTTCGATGTTCACTTTTGGACGCTGATTTCGATTGGGCCGGAGGTGAAGGTGGTTTCAAAGCCGCCGAATCAGATTGGAATTTCGTATCGTGTTTGGATTTGTGAAGCGGCGGAGTGGGTGCATTGGGCGTTTCTTGTTTTGAAGACGACGATTTTTTCTTTGGTGAAAATGGTGACGGCGGTTTCGACAAACTATCATTTTGCGATGTTTCTGACAGTGAGAAACTGGTTTCTTTAGATGAAATAGATTTCAGGTCGAAAGACGTTGGGGAATTGGGCCGCAATTCCTCGTAAGGAGGCGGCGATGGCGAGTTTATATAATCATCGTGAATAGGTGATGATGGATCTCTATCAAATTGCGAGTATGTACTGCGGTATTTAGGCGATCGATCATTATCTTTAGTATGAGAACGCTCTGGAGACGAATGAATGTATTTAGGTGACGGTGGACGATAGGTAGATGATGAAGATTGTAATTCATGTTTTGGAGAAGGCAAGGATGGTGTCTTGTCCTCCTTATGCGAGTTCGTTCCAGAATAATCTGCTTCCATTTTTTCTGATTGAAGCGTGGCATTCGAGTTTATCAACTGGTCATCGGGCGACGACGGTAGAGGTGGTGGTGGCGGCAGTGGTGGTTTAGATTCTTTTACCGGGAGCGAGTCGATATCTTTTTCCATGGCTTGCTTTTCCTCTTGCGGTGTGGGTAATTCTTCTCTTGGCGGCGGCGGTGGAGGGGGAGCGATTGGGAAGGCGAATTCGACACTTGAGGAATGGGAAGATACAATTGATAGCAAACCTTCATTGGAAGACGATAAAGATTGGACTCCCTCTAAGGAGCTGCATTCTGGAGGCAGAGGCGGAGGTGAAGAGGGTTTTCTTTGATGTGCCACCTCAGCTGGAAGTGGAATGTACGGCAATGGAGTTTCTTCGCCTGGAGGAGTAGGACTGGGTGGCATAGGTGGCAATGGCGGCATAATTGGTGACGGGGGTTTAGGTGGCAATGTTGTAGTGCCTGGAGGTGGCGGCGGAGGGGGCCGGTCATATGAATCATCTACTGGCGGAGGAGGCAATGGGGGGGTTGGAGGAGGCGGCGGAATCGGCATCATGTAATATTTCGGTGAAGGCGGCTTTTGTAGCATATAATCATTCGGTGGGGATGGGGGTCGTGGCCGATAAATGCAGCTCCGACTTTCGTTGGATTGCAAATCCGAGTTTTGCCTGTTCTTGAAAGTTGAAGAAGAATCCGAGTCGCGAGTCGACTCGCTTTCTGATAGGCTCATGTCTACAGCAGAACATTCAATTTTCTCTTGTTCGATGTTGGTAACTTTCGATGCTTCATCTGATTCCTTCTCTGTTTTCACACAAACATTGTCGGAATAAGTATGTGCGTCGGAATCGACTTCTGATTTTGTTTCGACTTTGATATCATTGCTCTGTTGTGTTTTGGTATCATTTTCGTTTTGATGCGCAAAACTGTACATATTCGGATCAGTTTTTCTTTCCGTACCTGTGAAAATATTTAAAGCAAAATAAATTATGTTAGAATGCTTTTGCTTCCGCAAACCACAATCTAAAATCTATTGTCTTAGAAAGCAAGCTAAAATCCGTTCTTTTCCTGCATTTGAGAAATAAGTAAAGGTGCAATACAAAGCAAATAACCGACAATTACCTTCAAACTTAATATCTTCTCGTTTGATGTCGAAATGTAAGTCTTGTCCCACTTTGGTTTCACCTGAGTTTTCGCTGAATTTAGGCATTTGCGCTTCTTCGGACATATCGACATCAGCTGGTTTGTTCAGCAGCGGCTTACTGGCTTCACTGTTCTCATCATTTGTTACAATTGACAGACGACTGTTGCTGGAAACTTCAGAAAGGTCAGACTCCGCTTGCGTATCGCCACTGACAGGGAATTTCGGGGTAGGGGTTGGTTCCTTGTGTTCACTTGTCACCGAGTCTTGCGATGTCAATCCACTGATACCTGAAAGTTGAGAATTATCGCTTTCCTCCTTTTTGATCGGATTCGATGTCGGCATCGTTTCCAGGGGTTCAAACGGTGGCGATTCGAACTCTTCGTTTTTATCCTCGAACAATTCATTGACGTCCTCTTTTGTTTCGGATTTTGTTTTATCAGAGTCGGGACTAACAGCTTCCAGATCCGTAGGTAACAAATCCGTTTTAATGTCTAAACTGCCGTTCAAAATCGATTTCGGCGAGACGTGAGGCTTCTCTATACCCAAATAGTTATAGGCAATATCTTCAATTTTCGGTTGAAAGACAGTTGAAATTTTTGGATTAACCACCTGGTCGACAATGCGCTCTACACCGGTGTCAAGGAAGCCAGCACTGTGAAATAAGGAAATAGCAAAATGTATTCAACCATTTATATGGCAAGTTTCGGGGTCCATCATTCACAAGACAAATGATGCATCGACTGAACGAGAATCGAGTACGAGTTGGAGGTAACTCAACCTCTAAACTCTGGTAGTAATAGCTGAAACATTTTTCTTATGTGCAAACTACTTAGATTTGGATTTAGATGTAATAAGCACCAAACTAAGATATAGAGTGAATGCAAACGCCAGATTAAAACAACGAATCATCCCTTTGTTAGTTAATTTCCTTTGGTATCGCAAGTCTCGGATACCTTTTCTACAGCATATGAATAGAATTTTACATCGAGGAGATAAATTCTTGGAAAAATCTTATTACGTTTCAACAGTGACTATCTACTTGTAATGCAAATTTATACTTACTCCACTATATGCTTTCTTAATTTCTCCCGTAATTGAAATTTATTCAAATCGGATTTCCATTTCTGATCAGCGAGAAATTTCCCAACTGAAGATTCGACTCGCTGCCGTAAATTTTGGTAAGCTGGTTTCGTATCAACGTCGGCCATTGAATCTTTACGGAATTGATCAAAAACTCCTTGCGATTTCACCTCGTTGACAATTTTGTCAACGAGTATTAAATCGACGCCGCCAAGCATTTCCAAATGCTTTTGATCGAATTACACTCGACGGTTTGAATTACAAACGATTTCACCTGCACGAAGTAAATTTATTTACTATGCATCGTGCAACTTCGCCGACTGTACACTGACATTTGTTATTGACTAAAAATTTTCTTAGCAACTACGCAGTTGACAATTGCTGCATAAACTTGTCGGCATTGCCAAGCATTATATTGCAACCGTCAGTTGCTTTTCTTGCATTCAAATTTAGTGAACTGCTAGAAATTGTCGTAGTGTTCGGTGTGTTTGAATTAACTGGATATAACGAGATTATATGCATCGAATCGCATTTCATGCAACTATAAAAATATTGTATAAAAATATAATATATAATTCAAAATATAAAATAATATATAAAAAAAATAAAATGAAATAAAATAATACATAAAAAGTTATAATTCGTTATTTGTATGACGATTTAATGGATACTACAATTGATTTGTTACTATTGTTCTCTGTTCTCGTGTCGTTTGCTACACATTTAACTTGAAGAACCTAATTCCAAATGAATAGTGGAAAAACTCACCGATATGCAAATGCGCAATTACTGTCGACGGCTATTTCGATAGGCTTGACGATTCCCATTTTAAACAGAAATCAAAGTTATTGAACATTGTATTGGAAAATGTTTTGATAAAAATAAGAGATTGTGAAGTCAATGATCTGTTGGATAAAAGCGTCCTAACCCCTCTCCAATAAGGAAAACTACTTCGATTGGAAACTCTACAGTTGTAATTTGGAATCTGAACTCACCAATTGTTATCAAGCCCATCAGCTTGAGATGTCCACCGAGTATATGATACTCGTGAAAACCACAATTATGTAAACGTTCGAGAAGTCTCCTATCAATGTATTCTCAAGTTCTTCTAATTCTCCGCGAATGAAACTCGTTTTTGTGTTCGTTTATGGTTGTGCTTGTGATGTCGAACAATATTTGCTCCTAGCACTCAGTGTAATGCTACCGTATGAGTCCTTCTCCAAAAATATTGTCGAAACTTAAGGACAAAGTGTACGCCAGCACTTCCAGCACTTTTAATGCTCTTCATCTATCAGATAATCCACGTATATTTTTTTTAATCCTCTGTCAATGCTAAATTGTGCTGTAACAGTGGCAAAGTAGAAAACATGAAAGGTTTTGGCATACTTCCTATCGGTTGTGTTGATCCAAAGAGCCAGGCCGGAATAAATTGGTGTCCCGTTTCTTCAGAATGTTTGTTAGTTTGACCAAAATTTTTAGTTTTAATTCGTATTTCTTTTCCCTACTTAGAAGCTTTCTTCAATTGAGGATTCCATTACTGTTTATTACTGTCCATTACTGTTACAGAACGAATTCGTAGGAGCTTTAGATTCTCACTCGATCGAGTGCAAGTCTCGCTTTGCGTACTTCGCCTTTTCCTGCTCAGCATCGCAATGTACGTGCCATCGCAGATTTTCATTTTTTCGACAAGATTAGATTGATTGAGTAGATATTTCTGCACACTATCAGAGCATTGGTAGCCTTTGTCAGAGAGCCGTAGCCTGTCTTCATTCCATTGCCTCTAGTCACCTTTACGGAACCACCTCTCGAAAGTGAGAAGTTTTTCTATGTGTGTACGCTGTTAAAGTTTTGCCTAATTCAACGTGAAAGTCATTCCACTGCTTCATCAAAGATGTATGTATTTTAGCTGCAGTAGATGTTTCTTTAACATTTTCACAAAAAGACTGTAAGAATTCGAATTATGGTATCCGTTCCATTTTATTTTTTGTTCCAATTTTTTCCGCTTTATTGTTGAGATTTCAAACCTCCATACTAGTCCCTGATTCCAGAAAAATGTTTCTTATTCCCTTATCATAGCCTTGTTCACTTGTGGAATCAGTGAGTATACTAATAGTGTGGTTGGGAGTGTCTTTTTGACGAAGATGTGCTGACAATTTTACTGTAACCTGGTGATGCGCCCTGCCCAGTCAATTCGCCTTTTATTTCTGATGGAAAAGAGCCCCATCATCAGCCCCTTGATGTCGTCTTGTAAATTTTGTGGTAAAACATGGAGGTTTCATAAGCTAAATGGGGTTACTCGATACGTTTTTAAGCTTCTTTATCTATATCATGCATAACACACTTAGCAGACAATCACACTCAGTGCCAGAGCTGATCATGCCACCATGAATACAACGCTTCACATATTGTCGAGACATACTAGGACATGGCGGTTGTGGCCCACAGTAAATTATTGAACAAGCCCCAAATAAATTGCCTGAACATGAAAAACAAATCGCAAATAAATTTTATATAAATACTAAAAAATAACGAAGAGTAATGTATGGTGATGACTGTAAACCATGGATATGTTGCTGCTGATCGAGCTTTTAAGAATTTTCTAGCCATTTCGTTCTGATACAATAAAATTATAATCACGAAACATTTGAATTAAAACTGACGTTACCGTTGATTAATCAACGGTCATTTAAAATAAAACAAACAACATTAGGTTTCATATTATTTTGTATATCCAAACAAAAAAAAAACAACACAAAATCATATAAATTATAATACCCTCTTAAACTACTTAATTATAACCTTAAATACAACACAACTTCATAAATTAAAGGTTTATGCTTTTCGTCTCAGGCCAACTATACAACATACAAATAATACTGCTATCCATAATAACATTATTATGAAACCATTATAAACTTGATAATTTGTTATTGACCATCCTTTTGAAAGGATATTTCGTACGGATACTGCAGGTATCGTGAATGGAAATAGCAAAGCTAAATCACGCAATATACCAGGCATTCCTTCAATTGGCCACAACAGGCCGCAAAGCATGATCATTGGGTAGAAAGCTCCGGTAGCAACAAAATTCGCCATTGTATGTGATTTGCAATAAACTGATATTAAAAGTCCTGTAATAAAAATAAAATGATTGTTTCAAGTAAGGCAACAAGACCATCCGAGCATTTGAGAAATATTATGAAATATTACTCTCTGATCAATTTTCCATAAAGTTCAGAAGATCCTTACCAAAAAGCATTCCAGAAAATCCAGTCAACGCCAAAAGGATAATAACGGGAAGATTTTCTCCGTGATTTGTGACATTGAATACTAAAGCTATGTAAAATATTACTTCGAGACATTGGAAGAACATGATGCATGACTGTAACAACAAATGCGCTACTAACATCTCAAATGTAGAAATTCCTGCGGACCAAGAATGCAAATTAAGCACAATTCGATTGAATCATTAGCAATAAAGTAGGAGGATCAAATAATCCAAAAAGCTAACCTGCAACCAAAGTTCTATCCCAAATTCCATCGGACCGTTCGGTAATAAACACCGCCGCTGTGATGAGTGTCGCCAAAAAGAACATGATCCTGTTAAAATAAGTTAAGTATGTGATTCCTTTGTAAATCGCATGTTATTTATTTTTTCCTTACGTCATCACAACACCTGGTGCAATAAATTCGCGATATTCTTCGTTGAATTTACCAAATATAGGATCACGGAATTGTACTGGTATATTACCCAAGTTTTTCGGTAGTTTACAATCAATCATCAAATTTTCGATAAAATTCTTGTAAACTTCTCGTAAGCGACGTTCAACGAAAAATGCTATTTGTTGATCTGAAAGAAATATAAGTGTAGTTTACTATCAACATAGACATAAGGTTAAAAATATTTTTAAATTATGAAAAAACTTTTTTTGTGGGTCAAATTTAATATGATTAAACATATTTTTATACAAAATGTAAAGTATATGTACTGATAACTATCAAAAAGTAAAATTATAACACACTACTACATAAGACGGCCGATTCATATCATCACTAATACTTTCTAGAAGTAAGTAGATTTGGCTTGATTTGATAGGCAGTAACACAGGATGAGCCGAGCTTTTTGTCGTCACAAAAAAAAAGAAAAAAAATAGGAGGAGACATTTCTTAGGGGGAAAAACAATGGGATAAGAACTCTAATTTTAATGGTCATAGTTTGCTATCATCGGATTCAGCGATTGGGAATTCCAATGGACGACTGTCGGCAAACGAAAAACGGACGACTCGCGGTAAAGCAGAAAAATGTTTCTCCTTTCTTTAAGATTGCCTCAGTCTAGTTCATCAAGTTCATCAAGTATCCTGGATGGAATAACGTAAAGCAGAGAACACCTCAGAGCAATGGGACTATGAGCTCGATGGACGAATATGGTCTAAGGTGCTCCTGCTTGCAATCAATAATAAAACTAGAATATTTGAACTGTTCGTTCGTCTTCAGAATCTTCAATTCTCAACCCAGGGAACTCAACTTTTTGGTCAGTCTAACGACCTCAGTTTTTTCTGGTGATTGACTTAATTCACGGTCTGCCATTTACGGGTTCATTCCACGCTGTATCATACCTAGTTTGGATTCCGCATGATTGACTATGCGTCCGGCTCATTCATTAGCATAGCCGATAAAGCGCGACTTATCCGGTTGATGAAGCTTAAACAGTTTTGTTGTTACAGACATTGCAAAGGTCTGGGATAAGAATGAAACCATGCGCAACCGCTGATTTTACGCCATTTCTCGCCACTCTGCGAAATCCCGGAGGACTGAAGACATTTAGCCGTCTAGCAAAACTAAACCTATTCCTAACATCGAGCGTTGAACGCAATACAATACGCATTAAGTGGTTATTGTGCACTTCTTTCCGCTGGATCTCGTTCCCTATTCCTGTGTACTCACGAATCCTTTTAATTAGAAGAAAATCCGTTGCATTATTATATCGCAGTTTGTGGTCATATGAGCGATACAAAGATTCCTTTTGAATAGAAACTGCTAGGATAAACCCGCAAAAATGCTTTTGCTAGAAGTTACGCACTGGCAGAATCAACCTAGTGATTATAATGAGGAAACTGAAAAAAAAATGTACCGAATCTCCCAAAAAATAACTCACATTATTTGTGAGCACGTGCATATCCTGCTAATATACCTTGTCATAAGTTTTTCAAATCAGAACAAGGGGTTTGTTGTATTTCATTTGAAATGTCAATAGCTATTAATCGGAGAACTTGAACATCTTGCAACTTTTAATGAACATGTAAAATAAAACACAATTTATAATATCGGTAAAAACACATAAGATGTTAACTCGATATGAAAAGCTTGGTGAGTGTCTATAAATATTATCCATTCGTGTTATTTCAAATGTACTTTGAAATGTTTGCACTCATTGTGCAAATAATATCTAAGTTCTAAGCGAAGCATAACATTTACTTTGAACAAGGTGAGAGTGCTAATTAAATTTAATTTTGCAAAGTATTCCTCTGAGTTAGGCTAAACCATAATTAAAGTAAATAGAATTAATATTATAGTAACAAGCATTTAATGCAATAAGTCAATGTTGTTCCGCATCTGCGACAGCGTTCAGCGGAAGGATACGCAAGAAATATTGTTAATAATTTCTAAGCTCAGATTCTAAGAAAGAATGTCTAAAAACTTTTTTTTCGTTGAGTTCCGGATGCAGTAGAATAAAAGTTCTCTTTTTTTCTACTCGAAGGAAATTGTTGAACTTACTTGACATATCAATCCGTATTGCTAGTTCGCTATTCATTGATGTTTCTTCATCAATAAAGCGGCCATCTCCTATAAGTTTCTGCATCGATTCCGAATAATTTTTGGCGAATTCAATGTATCCGATAACATCAGTCCGTTTTGAAGCCGCATACGCCTCTTCCGATGTTGAATAGTACACCTGTTAAATAATATTCACGTCAAGAATTGATGGATGATATTGTCGAAATTAATTTGAAAAATTGGAATGATTTAATTTTCTCATTTACCACCCATGTCGATGGATATAATATATAATAAAAATTAAATTGCGTTAATTTTACCTTACTCGCGAGCGTCGAATCAAAACCATTTATATATCGACATGATATTTTATTAAACATGCACGTATCCTCCGTGCTAAACACTGTGACTAGAGAATCATTAAAGCAATAATTTGGGTTCTCAATTTCGTAATTGACAACTCCTAATTTCAAATCTTTTGGATCATTGCCGATAGCCATGTAGAAACAGGAGAGTTGTAAAATAGGAAATAGAAACATGAATGCCAGTCCTCTGAAAAATTAAACAAAAACAATTATTAATTTTTATTTATTAATTTATCACTTTTTCCGTCGAAACTCATTCCGGTTTCTTATTGTATTTATATATATAATTGAATCTGTAATTGCAATTAGCCGAGACTCAATTGCAGAAAAAATGTTGCTTTAGAGCATTTCATTTTATCTAATTTGCTATGGTATTTAATTTTAGGAACAATGAGATCAGATACGCATAGTTCTCATTTTCCTCCATGACTTTCATTAAATTATATAGTTTTGAATTAGTTTCAATAGGAGATATCTTGTCATCATCAAATTTTAATGCTAATAAAAATAGGACAAATTTACTCACGATGGTTGACGCGCGAGTTGTACCATATTTTTCGTTAGTAAAGCTTTCATTCGACTTTTCGTTGTGAAAAATATTTTATTTCGTAATTCAAGTTTTCGATCTTGTGAGCAAAAACTTTTCTTCATAAATTTCTTCTTATCATCCTCCATATCTTGGCTTTTCTCCTTGGTCAGTTCAGGTGTCGTAATCTTTGATAATTTTTCCCTGATAAATGATTTACGATCAGCTTCTTCGGATACACCTTGTCGTTGACTGAGCAGCAAAAATGCATCTTCAATCGAATTACTTTCGAATCGAATCATAATATTTGTTGGTGTATCTTCAGCGAGCAAAATACCATTCCTCATGAGACCGATCTGCAACCATTTGATTTTTTAATAGAAAAAGGAACAGAAAAACACTCGGAGAAAACTTACACAATCCGCTTGTCGTGCCTCTTCGATATAATGTGTGGTGATAATCACAGCTAAGTTACTATTTTTTGTTTTTTCAATTAAAAATTGCCAAATTCTGCAGTAAGAAAATGAAATATGTAAGTAAAGATGCCTCAAACTTGTTGCTATTGTACGATTTACTTTTCTCTGAGCATTGGATCTAATCCTACAGTGGGTTCATCCAAAATGAGAAGTTCAGGCTCGTGAACCATCGCACAAGCAAAGGATACTCTCCTCTTTTGACCGCCACTGCACTTTCGAACAAGATGGCCTGACGGTGGTAGCTCAAGAAGATCCCGCAATATTTTATATCTGTCGTTCACTTCTTCGTCATTCAATCCATAGATTTGCCCGAAGTAGAAAATTGTTTCTTTAACAGTCATTTCTTCCACCAGAGCGATTTCCTAACAATAAAATTTTATGTTAGAGTTAATATGTAAATAAGATTTTAAATATCTCCGATTTATGTCGCACGTTGAAATTATTGTTTTGTAAGTCCATCGGGTCGTTCTTACTCTGCTGTAAGGACTCGTTTCGGCTATTTTTGAATATTATATTATTAGTTCTCCCATGGAGAACAATTTTTGAGTCATTATTCATAGCAAAATATACGCGGACCCGTGGACCTGCAGAACTCTATCAAGCTACCCATAATGATATTCTGTATTTGAAACTATATTATATTTGAAACTAGAAGAATTTCAGTTACCTGTGGCATATATCCTATTCTAGGTCCTGGCACACCACTACCAGGAACTCCAGGTTTCAATCCTAATACACGGATCTCACCGCTGTTCAGTCGCAGTTGACCAACGATGCATGATAGTAATGTTGTTTTTCCACACCCAGATGCTCCGAGCAAACCATAACTATTAAAAAAGATGAAGCAAATAATTTTAGTCGTTTCTTGCGTAGATAACATTCAATTGCTATAATAAATTCGAAGCTAATAAGGATTGAGTCTCTGAAGTTCTGTTAACGAATTTATTTCTTATTTAATTATTTCTTATCTTACTTACGCTTTCGGCATTATATTTATGAGTGTTGCACTCCCAGCGGACTACGGACTAAACATACCCCGCCCCTCCCCGTCACACGGAGAAGTTAGCCTGGAACTGTTTTTCACATTACTTCGAACTAGGCCACTGGTTTCGCTTAGCGGTGCCTCCAATTTAAGAAAACATCTCTTTCAGCAGAAATGGATGGGAAGGAGAGGGATAGCTGTCATAGAGACTTCCCTTCACGCTGCCAAGCGAACCACGTGCGTACGTATTGTGACATCCAGTTCCAATTTTTTTCAGATGTCAACATCTGGCCCATAAATTTTTTGGAGAGAGCTCGCTTATAGCAAAAATGGGGACTTGGCGGTCATTCAATGGCTTCATTGGCCAAGGAAAGTATTCATGACCACAATATCATGCTACGTATATGGTTTGATTAGGTGATCGCAGTGTATTACAAGCTGATCCAACCGGGAGTCATACCTGGGAACTTCTATATTCTATAAATTCTATACTTCAATTGAATGACGAATTAATGCTGACCCTAAGTATTATAGTTTATCTAATAATAATTTATTTCGCGGTTGAAGGGTAAGGGCTATTTACGTTTAGTTTGAGGGGATCTCAACAGCACAAAGGTTATACATCACCGTGTGATCTCAAGGCTATAGCTGGAAACTATTTGTCGCCTTAATTCAGTAATTTTTTTTCCTTTTATTTCTGCCACTTTTCCTCTAGACACATTCGGATTTGGGATATTTCTTTTAAGCTTGAACGCCCGACCGTAGTATCATGCGCTACTTCACCTGTCTTTAGATTCGAACTCTTTAAACTATCTGAAAAGGACTTGCCTATTTTATTAGCTAGGTTCAAACGATGGTGACCAGTCGATGATGACACGCACGATTTCTGGACAAAACAAGTGGTCAGATGATCGTGATTTTCCATTTTTGTGCAGGTTAGACCAAACATACATGCATTGTCGATGAACAGTTGCATTGGCCAGTAGACAGTATCACTATATATTCGATTGAAGCAAGTCTTCAACTCACTGCTTGACAATTGTTCACCCATTATTCTTGCCCTAAAGCGGGGATCAATCCATTCTCTTTCGGTGAAGCTGCTTTTCTTTCTTTTTTCTTCTGCGTAAGTAGATCGTTCTTCGTCCTTTAGCAAGGAGCATTGCGCTTAGTGCTTTCGCAGGAATGAACACCCCTGACTCTGAGATAGTGAAGCACGTAGACACAACTAGCAGAGCTTCTATCGTTTGCACCCAAATCTTGAAACTGATCCTCTTTTGGGGCAGGTGTTGAACGTTGCGAAATATCTGAAGGACGTTCTAGCGTATAAATTCAATAATGCATATGCCACCACACGCTTGGCAGGAGACCAGTAATGAACCAGTTATGGAATATTGGGAAGACTGTCAATGCCAAAATTTATGTACAGTCAAATTTGGATATATGAACTTACTCAGTAAATTAGAAGTTAACAATATATTTTTTTGGACTTTGAGTAGCACGCATTTAACCATGTAATTGTGGGTCTATCAGGGATAGTGACGTCTCAAAACTCCAGCAAAGTTAGTTCCTAGACATCTTTCACGTTTTATTTCAGAATGATGTAGGAAATGGTATGGATGTACATAATTACTTGTATTAATGGTTAAATTAAAAACCTTAATTACACAACATGTTAAATCTTTAGTCAAATGTGTACCAAGTTATTAATTCAAGCTGATGACTATAATTTCAATTCACATTTAACATTTATTTAGTAGATTTCCTAGTAACTACATAATTGTCAAGCATTTACGAGTATGTTCGTGATATGTTTCAAGTGCCATCATATTATCCTCAAACACACGCCATATGAATAACCAAGTCTAATACACATGAGACATAATATGGGTTTATTCAAATTTTATTATTCCAAAATTTATTGTGTCCATTAAGGTGAAACTTTTACATACTCGAAATCATTACGTAAAAGTAAAATAAATCCTATTTTAAATAAACATGCTTATATTTTGATTATTTTTTTCTCAAATATTTCTTCTCCGGTGGCCGTTCAAACCGAAATGGTTTGATTTATGTTCAGTTTATGTGATGAATAAAACAATGAACAGTGTTCAATAACTACTAATAACAGAATAATCATAGAGTATACCGATTTAAATTAATAATATAATATAATTTCTTTTAATCATACTTACATTGAACCAGGTTTCACATGCATATTCAAATAATTAAGAACTATTTTCTTATTCGGATCCTTCGCTCGTCCGTAGAATTTATAGCCATTTCGTACTTCTACAGCCGCCATTGTATTAAGATGATGAGTAAATGTATTTTTAATTTTAAGTTAGCATAAATGTTGTATCTAGAATGGGAATGGAAATAATTCAATTATTAAAATGAATCAAGTTAATAATGTAGTTGACGATAAAAATTTATTTAAATTATAACAAATATAACTGAACAGATAAAACCATCAAACACTGGACTGTCCCAACTGAATAATGCTCTGAACAGGAAAGAATAAATCCTACCCAAAGTTTTATGACATATTTTTATTTAAGACTATTTTTCATATGTTAGACTTTACGCAAACTGATTCGTGATATGCACGCTACTGAACCAAGAAAGAGGAAGAGCCTTATAATCGTTCTTAATGGTATTAGTTAGAAGATTAAGCTTCATAACTTATCTTATTGGAAATTCAACATTGTTTTTCTTTTTAAAATGCGAACAAAAACGAAAAGGATAATAGCTGGAATAGTCCCTTTCTACGCAACAGGGCTCGGGTTCAAGTATCAGTAACATTTCTACTGATATTATTATACTTGCATCAGCGTTCGGTGCAACAAGCTGCGACACTGTTCGTACGTTGTTGATTACCAAAATTTGAAAAATGCCTCTCAATAGTCCAGCTGAGAGATCAAGGCGAATTCTATCATTAATCACAAAGGAAATATACGGATCATTAGTCGCTGAGTGGTCACACTTTTCAATTGTGTACTCTTGGTGCTAAAGGCCCTTGGTCAGTCACATCTGACAGTTCCTACAGAACTATAGTGGCTGAAAATAGGCTTATAGCCAGCAGTGATGACGCGCAGCTCTGTTCCATCAATCGTTTTCCACTAGAAGCTTAGAGAGGGCAGTTTTATTCCATGGCTCTAGCATTTAGGTCTCCTCCATTAATATATGACTTCACATGTATGAGACCGCGTCCTCCAATGGTTTACTGTGTAAAGCATGCACAAAAGATTATTTCTTTTAAAAATCGAATCAATACGAAACCATCCCTGCGGACATGGGCTTGTAATCCTAAGTGGGCCCTGTTCCGGATTCGGCTGGCACAGCTTCTGTCTCATCACAGTACCATTCTTACAATTTGTCGTTTCGATTTTATTCGCTGAGCAACTACAGATCGGCGTTCATATCCCTCTTGCATTGGTCAAGTAGAATTTAGGTATTTATCTGGTGGCGTAAGTTCACATCCAGAATACGTTGCGTAATGCTGCTTTTGAAAATCAGCCCATTCCTGTTCATGAAACGTGATACTTATTTTCCGATCTTGGATATTTGAAATCCTCTATGTGGTATTGTTAAGATCACCTAGCCTATTCTTATTTACTCCTTGCTTAAAATTTGTTCGGGTTCTCTACCTGGTGAGAACGAAGCCCGATGATAGCTATGTGTTACCCCTTGTTCTTTTGTCAGGTACGACATTGTCCACCTCTATCAAATCTGTGATGTTGTTAACACTTCTATTTTTAATAATTCGCATTCACTATTTTTAAGAGTTGGCATCAGCTTGAGTGTGCCTACATTTGGTTTTTCTCACAGAATCTTTCAAACTGTGTCATGAAACTTTTCTCTCTTCCAAATCCTACCAGTGAATTTTGTTCATTATTTTATACTCCTTCTTAATTATCCCTTCTAAAGGAAGCTTGTCATGTTTTGCTTTTGTAAAATGGGGCTCCATACGTCAGCATTTTAACGTCCTTGCTTTTAGTTTTCTACATGTATTTTTCTTAGACACTAATAAAGGTATTTTTCGCCTTTCTGATCAGTCGCTCTTCCTGATAGTCATCAGCAATACTTGTGTCCTCTAAATGCTTCTCTGAAGGAAGGAGAAAGGTTGAACACCATTGGATCAGGAGTTTTTTCGAAGTGTTAGCGTTGTATGTTACCAGGCTATAGTTATCAAGTTTCTAATCGATCATGCTTTCCCACTTTCTTCGTAACGATTGCAAAGCTGAAAGTCCACGCGCAGGTCGGCACCAGCCTATGTGGATTAGACCCTTAAAGGTAGACCAACCGATTAGACCTATTCATGCAAAAGTTATGCCTGCGATGGAAATGATATTTTAATAAAATTGGTTTAAATTTTACCAGGATTTGTCTCCGGACAGATGGAACTTCTTGAGCTAGTTGTTTTTCAGTGAGTTACCTTCTATCGGTTGGAAGCAAATTCGCGTAATCAACCGTTACTAAGCCAATATAGAATAATGTCATACCGAAAAATAGTACCTTACGTCTTAACATAAGCAAATACTAGTCCTTGCCTACGTCTGTCTTTTAATTAAGTCCATCCCAACACTTGAGGTTTCATTTACCTACGGATGTCTGTTTATTTTCAAAGCTATCTTTATCTTTAATTCAATATAGGATACTTCGGCTGCTTGCTCATAACACTCAGTAAATAATTTAGCATAGCCACATTATTAAGTTTGTGTGCCTAGCAATGCAAACTATATCCAAAGATACTGATCACTGGCGTGCAAATTGAGACCGAAGATTTACACACCTGAACATTTTCTTGCCATTCAACATTTCGAATGTCGAATCGTGCAAGCAAGTTGCTGGCCAAAGAAGTTCACATGTGGTAAGTTCGACATCAGCAGCACCAGCAGCAGCAGCAGCAGCAGCGAATAGCAAAAAAAAAAAATGATTTTATAAGACGTAAGCGCAATGTTTACCCGTGTCAATTACTTAACTTGGCACTATAACGCGGTTTATTGTCTTACATAAGATTATTTCAGGGTTTAGTCGCATAGTTTGTTGCTTTCCGACGCAGCTTTTGATTACTCTTCTTTTTTGGGGTGTTGGGTGAGTCTTTTTGGATATGGGAAATCTTAGTTGGTCATTTCTGCAACTTTGAAGGTATTGTCGGGCAAAATGTTATTTTATTCAATTTTTTTTTCTCTCTCAAGCTTTTGCCGCCTAGCCATTACATCTTCATCAATGGGAATGCACTTAGTTAGGCGGAATTCACATGTTTCGAGGTTGATTTCTTTTTGATGTTTCTGTTTTTGCTTATTTCGTTGGCCATGGTGACTTGAATAAGAGAATTGTTGGCATTACACCGGTTTGGATATGAGTAAACGATACGAGGGAAATTATAGTGTAATTAGTGCAATCGCTGTAATTTGGATGGAAACTAGATGTTTTGCAATTTTCTCAGACTGCCATTTTGACTAGACAGATGTGCTCAATGTCCTACAATGATAATGTACGTAATTTCTTTATACGGATCGTAGCTGAGGGTTATCATTAAAATAATTAATAGTTTATATTAATTACAATAAGTTATAACAATAAATTGTAATAAAAATCAAATCATCCAGTTTCATGTGAATTAAGTTGTTTTGTACGAGTTTTGTTCAAAAAATATTCATGACATTCTTTCCAAAACGATGCCCTTCACAGAAAAGAAAAACTTGGTCAAATTCAAATCATCCTATCCGTAAAGCAAATTTTTAAGCAAGTCCTCTTTTGTCTAATGTTAAGCACAGCGATCAAGTTCAGCTTACTTGCAACAACCCATGTGTGATTACAGCAGACACTTTACATCCCTATGATTTCAGTTCGAGAGAAATCCAGCTTTCAGATCTCCTATATATAGTTCCTTCATTAAGAATTTGAAAATCAGAAAAATTGTTAAAATCCATTCTAATACATAAATTTTGGTTATAGGTTTTGCCCATTGAGGACATTCTCTCTTTGAGTTTTCCAAATCAGATATTCGTCTGTTAGACACCTTTAGTTAGTCTGGGTTTGAATTTCGTCAATGCATTCAACACTAATATTTTTTGTGAAGAACTAGTTTGTCTAACAAGGATGAATCAAATATAAACACGAATATTTTAAATAATTTTTTCAATTTTGACTTGAAGGAAAACGAATAACAGCGTATTTCCTACATAATCCTGTGTTTGGAAACACATTTTCTCAGCGAATTTTGATATTCTCTCCGCCTAGAAAGAAGTCGGTCGTACGAGTACGTCCAATTGCACACGTAGGTCTGAACCAATTCATTGTTGCTGGATCTTCATCCCCACCCTTGGCGTTTCGTCAGAGGGGATCAAAAAGGTGAAGCAATCACTGAAAGCCCAAGCTCTACAGATCATCATTAAGAATCGCCCAGTCCAATCGCTCCAAAATTTTCTGGATCAGGATTGTTCTATGGAAACTAACACTGACATGTTTCACTTCTCTCATAGACAGTCGATGCTGTTAGTGGCGGTATGCACGTCCAACCACATGTAAAATGTCACAATAACCATATTTTTTTTTAAATTATGCTAGAAATTGAAATGTCAAATCCACGCTGGTTAAAAATAACCGTAGTCCAAAATCCTACCATATAGCAGCCTTGATTTGACCTCCACTGGCCTGGTTATCCTTGCTGTCTCGACTCGTTTCCACGACCACGTTTCATCACAGTTGAGAGCGCGAGGAAGAAAGGAGTCTTTATTTTCCTGGAATTTCAGTAGCATGCACTCACACATCTGTAAACGATGCAATTTCTGTTCAAACGTCTAAAGGCAAGGAATTCACGTCGTTCATACCTATTAAAAAATAGCTTCCTTGGTTTTGTGGAGAACATGCTTCCATTACTTATACAAACTCTCAATGCTATTTCCTTGGTGGACAGAGGCTTGTCGTCATCAAAAAGTTATTTAAGACCGATGATTTTATCTTGATGATGCCCATGCAAGGCCGGAAATCATGGTTCTCAAAGGCAGCGTTTCCACAAGCCACGACGAATTGTTTATTATACCATGCAAACAATATAGTGCGTGGAAGCGTCTCAGCTTTGAACTGTACAGTCATTTTTTTCAGCAGTTTTTGCTGGTTTAACATCTTCCGTGTGAAGAAACTCAAATATAATAGGTTGCATCCCAGAATCCCAGATACGTCACAACAGGTACTCAAAATAACGTTCGAAGTTCCAAGCATGGTTCTCTCTGTCCTGATATCTTAAGCCAACACCTATGTTAATTATTGCACCCTAAAGTTCAGAAGTCTTGTTTTCATTTGATTCATCTTCGTACTGTTTTCAAACTTTTCAAAAGTGCTTTCGATAAGATAAAATTGTTTCGCTTGGGTTAATATTTTGCGTATGTCCTTAATGTTAGTCAAATATAATGAAATATAATCGATTTCCTTTCAGTTTGTTTGAGGAAAAATCAATTAAAATTCATACATTCAAAGCATAGATGAGTTTGTTTGTTAAGTGTTTACTAGTTTGTTGTTAAAGTGTTACTAGTTTCGTTGCATTGGCAATATTTTTTTTCTTTTCAATTTTAAAAAATTAAGATGAAATGTTTGTGTCTTGACAAAAATGCACTCACCATAGGTTAAATAATGAAGATGGATTTTTAAAGTTTTATGTTTCGCGCAAACTTTCATATAAAGAAAGATTAGAAGATAGTTTTGCATATAAAGATTGTGGCATCAAAGACAAAAGGAAATACTTTCGGGCAGATCACAGACAAATTTATCCTATATCTCTTTTGTTTTTTTTTCACGTGTCGGCAAAGAGAGATGAGAGATCATTTTAACTATTTCCTTGTTTTATTTCCACTTTTAACCTGAATTATAACTTGCTCTGAGACAAAATGTTAGTTTTTATTTTGTGATCAATTCAAAGCAGAAAATAAAGGAAAAATCCCTAAAGAACATGGTTAGCGAATTAGTGATTCATGTATCAAAGTTCTAAAATGGATAAACAACCGATACTATTTTCATTCTAGACAATTGCATGTATACAAAAGTCACAAACAGAGAATCTTCTGAAAATTATTGAATTAAATCTTCTTTCATTTAATTTACTGTGGTGCAGTTAACACTTTTTTGCTGAGCAAGAATTTCAGAAACTTAATCATGGTAAAATTGACTACAAAGGATTACCAGGAAACCGTTTACCAAGTGAACCTCGAGCTATTTTAGAGAAAGAAGCAAGTACCTAATTCAGTATGCTCCAGTAATAGTTTCGCGTGATTTCCTACTATGCTTGAAATTTCGCAAACCGAAAGCTATAATGGATTTACTTATAGATACTAATTAAGATACTTATAAAGAAATTTACATTCAGTCAGAGCAAAACGCATCAAGAAGACCTGCAAATTGCAGCACCAAAAAAAGTCTAGCAGATTAAATATGATACTCATCTATTTCTAATGTACCTATTTGTATTGGAACAGATATGCGAAGTGTCGTATATGTCGTGATAATTATTTCTAATCATAATCTCAAAGGAGTTGTCTTTAATGACCGATAATAAAGTCTTTATGTATACCTTATTAGCAATGAATGTCATGGTGATCAGGAAACATCACCTGTGAAAGTCTTCAATGAACAATTCTTTTTGTTACATTTTTCACAGATCCACAAATTTCAATGAAAGCCTTGTGTAAATTAAAGAGTGTGGCTGAACGGGTTAAATCTAATAAAATCTGCTGCCAACTGGAAGTTGGGGAAGGGTAAAGGTGAAATAAAACATGCACAAAATACTTTCCGATATTGATGTTTTTGCAGAGTTTAAAGGGAACTTCTTGAATACCATCGTTCAATTAAATGCTTTAGCTGGAAATCACTTCAGACTCTCTATTGCATATTCACAAAATGAAATTGTGCCAGTTTATATTTGATCAAGTAACCTTGCATGCATTAAATGCAACAAAATTCACGGTTTGTTAAAGTATTTTTTTCTTTTGTTATATTTCACAAAATTTGGTCCGAGATGGCCGTCAAATTGAATTGATTAAGCGAACGAAAAACGGAAAACTTTTGAATGAGCGACACCAATTCAATTTTTAAGCAGACCATCTTAATTTTTCTATCACCGGCATTTACTTTCTGCAACATGCCCGCAATACTTTTAACCTTATGCGAAGTTTTTGTTGTAAACATACACGCAAACATTTTCAAATTTAAACCAAGTCAAGTAAAACCACAACACATCGACGAATCTACCAAATTGTAATTATATGTAGTTACATACGATTGCAGATTATAATGTGCAATAAATGAGTAGGTAAATACTACGTACGAGCGCCATGCAAGAAAAACACTTACCGCGAATCATAGTCATAAGGTCAATTAAGTTGCTTGCGAAATTTTCAGCAAAGTTTTTCATCGACTGGAAACTGCAGAAATAACTTACATGAACGTGTATTAGCTCTAATTTATGACGACTGGGAGTTGAACTAAAATTTTAAATAGTCTATAACTGCTTTGGACTGTGTAGGATATGCATGACTGTGTCTATTTCCTTAAATGTGTCTTTTGTTTCAGAAACAACACTATTTCTCGAACCTTCTCCGATGGACAAACTTTCACTATAAATCCTTGAACTCGGTAGTCGACCATAAAAATTATGAAGAACATGATTCATTTCCCACGCCACATGCTACGGTCATGGGATTGCGTGTAGGCTTGATTTGATCCTGGATATTTTGTTATAAATAATTGAACGAGTTTCATAGTTATTAAAGAAATAACCAAAATCGAGGACTAAATATAAATGCAAAAAAAAATTCATCGCTTAAAGATTATCAGAGAATATCAAAATAGTTTACTCGGTCAGTAGTTGCTTTTTAATATTTCGTGACTTGTTTTTTTTTCAGATTTATGAATAGATATTATAATTATCATCATCGATTGGAACAAGAGGGGTCACCAATATAACTAACTTGCAATCATAACTAATATTGTTGGTAAGATTTGATATAAATAGTTTTAGTAAGGCGAGAGATCCCATCTTTTGATTGGTGGCTTCTTGTCGGAGGGTGCGTTTTTAAGTTGGTAGAATGAGAGGGTTAGGTAATTAGTAAATGCAATTAACGAAGTAAAAACGCCTTCAGTTATTCAGTTCCTTACCAAGCCAGTTGAAACCAGACTTGAAAAGATGGCGTCCGTTTACGGGGACTCTTGTCCGATTAAAACCATGGTTTACAAGTCGCACAGTCTCTTTAAACAAGGCAGCGACCCACATGAGGACGATGAACGGCCAATCGAAGTAACTACTTCGAAAATGAGTCCAAATGTTGAAAAATTACTATTGGGCGATGCTAGACTAAAGAAAAAAACAGCTCGCAGAAATGGTTTGAGTGTCGGATACGGCAATTTTGGAAATTCTTCTCGTCACAAATGTAAGCGTTAAATGGGTTCCGAAACGACTAAATTCTTTAATGTTATTTAGTTTTACTATTTTTCGAAATTGCTCGACAAATGAGCTTTTCTTTTGAAATTGTTCGACAATTAACTTGTCAGAAAGAATTCAACAGGAATGTCTGATTATGGTATCTGAATGCAATACGAAATACGAGACAAGTGATGATCAAAGGGGAAAACGAAAGTGTTTGGGGTTCGAACGAAATGCTTCCAAGAGTTTTAAGGACGCAATGTTCATCTGCTGAAGCTTATGAACCTCGTTGAAAAAAACTTAAGATGAAAGGATATGGTAGTGAAAAAGTCGATCAAAAAAATTTAATTTTTGACCGCCTTTGAATCAAGGGAATAGCGTATGGAGCGAAAACTGAAACAGAATATTGATGAATTTTATTTTCCAAGCAAATGATGGGTGCTTTATTTAAGGATAAAGCCAAAACATATCCAGGTAAAATTTACTGATTTCAGTGGCTTCATTAATTATGAATTTATTTAAATTGTGCTTGTTGGTGCAAGTAAATCAGGCGAAAAAGTATGAAAAATTATGTAGGCCTGAGAAATAGGAGTAGATACACATAGAAAAGGAAATCTCATTGTTTAAAGTGCAAGTTCATCTAGGAATAATTGTATTTTGGTGTGCATTATAGCGTTGTTGTGTGGCAGAAGTGGGTAATAACTGTAGGTGGGAAACTACTGCAGCAAAAGCTAGAAGGACAATCATGAAGGGTTGAAGAGATACAGAACAGCCAGGTGTTGTAGCAAGTGTAAAGGAAAAGGAAAAGGAAATTCACAACAGCGGCTGAATAAACCCCATTTAATGATAAAAAAGGCTAACATTGTCCACAAAAATATTGGAGAGCCCTGAGACTTCCATCAATGGTAGCCTAACTTGAAGTTTAACTAACATAGAAAAAGATGATGTGATTTTTAGAGCTGATCGCGTCAAAGGTCTCAAATGAAGAGAACGAAGCTGAGAAGAAATAGTCCTGATAGTATCACACAATGATCATAAAGAGCTGAATTAACAAAGACACAAAACAAAAATAAATTAGAGATCGAGTTCTCCACCAGAAAAACCATACGACGTCTCAAATATCCAGCAATCCCCCTGGGAGGGTAGCTTGCCCGGGAATTGGAAACTTATGGTGTGTTGAATTCAGCGAGACGTTAGCTGGAAGAAAGATTCTTCCAGAGAGGCGATAAAACCTGAGACAAGACACGTGTTTCGAAAGCCATAACGATTACCGTGTGGCAATAGACTCATAAACCATTAACCCCAGTGATTTTATTTTGAATTTAAGGAATTTTAAACCAGTTAAAAGTGTTTTATTTTTAATATGAATAATTTCACACTGAGTAGAGTCGTGCATGACTGTTTGAATTTTACAATACAAACGTGATGCTATCACATTTTTAAAATTTTTATAGTTTCTTTAAACAGTCATTTCAATGATTTGCAATCATGACAAAATTTATTCACATGGGGAAGTATCATGTAAATTGGAATCCTAGTATTCGTTGACCAATTAAAAACCTTCATTTTAAACGCAAACTTCAAAAATGAATCCGCAGCAGAATCCGATTTGCTGAAGCAAACCACTTTTCACTCTAAGGGCAGAAAGGTTTCTCCAGTAAAGTTTTCCTCTTACCACGAAGCTGATAACATGTCAATCGACGTAAAGACGTAGATATTAGGGTCTTGGAAGGCACAGCTTAACTCGGCCAAGGCGTAGGTTGATATAGATGTCAACTTTTTTTCACATATCTGCCTCAGCGATGAATGTACATTTGCAATGTTATCGAAAATAAAATCTCGTCATCGAGGAGAGACATTACATCGTACATTGCGATGTAGACTGTAAAGTATCCTAAAATTGTGCTTAGGTCTCTAATCTGTAGCAAAAAAAAAACTCTAGTAATTCTGTCGATATCAAAGCAAGAAACACTAGCAGAAAGGACGAAGGCCTGATGTTTTAACATTTTAACACAAACATAAATAAGCACAAAATAAGATTGAAAATAAGAAGATTCTGCCAATTTAACTTCAACATTGTAGACAAACTTATGGAAAAGGGGTTCAAAAAGAAAAAAATCATATCACAAGACAAGAGTGGGAACAAAAATCAAAAATGAGTTCAAGGAAAGAGGTTAAAACGAGAGCTTTTCAGGACAATTGATCGACGTAGAGAGTGACGATCTCTTCTCACGATGAGGAAATGATGCGGACAAATAAAACCATTATCTCGCATGCGGACAACTAGACCAATACAACCAGGAGTGGTACAAGCAGACTTTTTGACTGCTATAGGCTCACTGTGCATTGCATTGGTTGCGAAGTGGTTTGCCATTATCATTTTCAATATAATTCCTACCATTTTGCTCATTGATCAAAGAGGTTTTTTATTATTTGATGATGATTCCAAAGATGATTATACTGATATAAATTAAAAGTCATTTCATGCAGGATTGCCTGGACATATTGTTAAAAAAGCTAAGACTTAAATTTTAAGTTTCAGTTCAATAATGGTAAAATAATATATGTAAAGGCAACCTTGATAACAATTGATTTTGTTTCAAAGAAAGAGCAATTTTTTATTGTTTTTGATAAATGTTTATTTCGGGTGGTTTATTGTATTCCGTTTATTTTGGGGTAGTTTTCGGTTTTTATTAGTTTTCGGTTTTTATAAGGGTAGATTTATTAGAAATAAAGAAACAATTTCTTTATACGCAATGTGCCAAACATCTGATAGCATTCAATATACTTAATGACAGTTCCGGTGTATTTTATAAGGCTTATTAAAAGGAACATTAGAGCGTTTAGCAATGGTAACGTTGAACAGAAAATTCAACTCAGACAAACTGCTCCTCTCAGTACTGTTTGGCAAACAACCCTTAGAAAATTTGACACTTTAAAAACGATTAGAATTTATCGTATAAGTGAATGTTGAGTTCGCTGGACATTTCGTGCATTGCGGGAAATGTATGGATCATGTATTTGGACCACCACCTTATCGAAAATTTTTAGGAAACTTGTTGGAAC
This sequence comes from Stratiomys singularior, assembly GCA_954870665.1. Taxonomy (NCBI): domain Eukaryota; kingdom Metazoa; phylum Arthropoda; class Insecta; order Diptera; family Stratiomyidae; genus Stratiomys; species Stratiomys singularior. The sequence goes on from OX940877.1 coordinate 10,422,931, forward strand.
GACAGATGGGTCTAAATCCATGCGTTGTCGAAATAATCATGCAGCGGAGAATATCCTAGCTGTAAGCCAAAGCATGAATTACAATCCGAATCTCACTGTTTCGTTCAGTTCACAGCAACTCAGATATTTTCTCAGATGACAAAGTTTTGTGTAAAAGTCTTCATTTGATAGATTACAAGATTCAATTGTCTTAGGAACTCAAATTTGTGGATCATGGTTTGGGTCGGAATTTTGTAAATTGTGTTTTGTAGCAATTGGAAGCCGTTTCAGATTTCGGAAGCAAATTACCTTTTCGGATGGATAGCATTTTCATTTTCATTTGTAACAAGCTAAACTACTGGATTTGGGCTGTGGAAAGTTTTCAAGCGATTCAGGGAGATTCTTCATGCTCAGGAAATCACTGTTTAGTATGATTTTTAGGATCAAGCCCAGATCGTATCATACTTTTATTAAAGACGTAGATAGAAACCACACTGCTGTTGAAGACGAACGCCACAGAGATATGGTAAAGAAATAATGCTGACCGCATAAGTCGTAGAATTCTGCCATAAGCATTGTTTGTCAATCAAACGGCGCGACAAATCACACATCCCGAAAGGATTTATTTCAGTGGGTGTCACATCGGTCGACTTTTTTTTATAGGTTTAACATATAATAAACATGTCTTTAGTCAGGACAAACATACAACATGGTACGTTGTATGCCATTCAATATGTGTGTGAAAGTAGCAGAAATTCACCCTTGCTTCCTCACACAAGTGAGAAGAAGTGAGTATTGAGACTATATTCTAGACTAAGCGCAGAAGCAGAGAAGTACATTTAAAACGATGTTCTTCGCTAGTATTTGAGAACTCGGTTCTTAATTTTTCTCTTTGATAACGTAGAATCACATGAATATTAATGGTAGTTCTCATTCCATTTGAATTTTACCCGGTAATTATTGGTAAACGTTTAAATTTTATAAGAATATGTCTTTATATTCCAAGTTATGTGGTTCCTGTTCTTATGTGCGTGTGCTGGCGTTAATTGAATTTTCATAGAACATAAAAATAATATTAAAAATCTGCGAACAAAACTCAATTATCAGAATAAACACAGCGTTATGTACAATGTAATAAAATTCTATTGCCCATTACATTGTTAAATTTATAGACTTTGCCCTTCCATGTTCTAAGTGCAAATGAAATGTTTCTGACATTGCATCTTATAGTGACTTTGCTAAAAAGTTAATGCCTTTATTATTGACATGTGCTCATAAACACCAGTAGTTAGGTACTCATTCAAAAATGTCATCGTAAATTGCATTTTTATTTATGTCTTTCGTTCACACTGTGATTGTCGTTAAAATTGCAATAGTCATGCCCTGACACCACTAAAATCTACCATACGAAATCACAAATTTTTCTTTCCAAGCATATGCAATTTTCATTGAACGATAATTTTAACCGAACAATGTAACTTCGACAAAGGAAATGTCCAGCCAAAAATTGATTCAAATATTAAATTTCTCCGGCTCTGTTTTTCGATTGACTTCCCAATTTCTTCACGCTGATGTTGAAACCAACACCATGTGAAATGTGAACTCTTCATGATTAACGCCGCGCAGATTGATTCGAATTAGATAATAATATAACTTAACACAATAACGTGGCTAATTTGAATCTTTTTTTTTTTATTTTTTTGATTCGATTCGAACTCTTAGTCAGACCTACATACTTTTTTTAATCGCTATTACTTAACACTATTACAAAGTTAACTCGTCGAACATGCGAACTGTTTGGGTTCAAGTAAACGAAAGTGTGAATTGTTGCAATCCGGGTGCGTTTTGTTGTAGGAATGTAATAAAACTGTGTTCAATGTTGATTGCATCAGTGCAATATTTACTAATTGTCTGGTGTTTTGTTTTCTGCAGCTGAATTTTCGTCGGAGGTGCACCCGGCTTAAGCCGAAGAAAGGCACAATTTTGCCGTCTCACCACTTTTCCGACACCGATTTTCCAGGTGATGGTTTTCATTGCAGTTCGTATGTTTGTAACGAACAATCTTCACCTCTAAGTATCTGAGTCTTCAAGTATCTTGTATTCCAACATTATTCAGCGAAGGCTATTGTGTAAGAATTATGTTCGAGACCATACGCTGCTTGGTACATGCAATTTGAGTAGCAATACATTAACAAAGTATCTCTCTATGTTTCATTTAATTGAATGTATCTGGCTGCAATCAATCATGATTAAGATGAGGTATTGATCGTAGAGGTTGCTCACTCGCGTGACCATTATCAATTTCATCTTGATTGTATCTTCCTGTAAGCAATCGTAATTTCCTCATCGTTGCATCGCCTGATTTGTAAATAAAATAATTTAAAGAATAATTCGAGTCGAGAGACAATAGCTAACTTGTCCGGTATTGTTTGCATATTTGGCATGACAAAATAATGCGATAATTGAATTTTGACTCCATTAAAGGAGTCAATATTGCCGCAACATTTACATAGAAAAATAATAACAGTCGAAATTTATTTTGCGCAATAATATGTGCACGTTTTTGATAATGGTTGTTTAGCGAATATTTTTACCTACCTGAAATAAAGTCTGCCAACAATATCAGTTTGCGCTCCGACAATTTCTTGCTCGTTTAGTATTTTCGTTGCAACGACACTTTCTGTTATGTAATTGCACTGAAAATTCACGACGGTTTCTTTTGTTTCTTCACATCAACCTCGCCGTACACTTGTGTGTATTTCTTAAAGAAAGTATTCACTGAAAATCACCAATAATTCACTGCAAGCTCACTGAAACTTCACGTAAGAAACTCAATCGATTTTCCGAAATATAATTCATGACAGGTGTATTATAAAATATAAAATATTAGTATTGCACAATTTCAGTTACGCCATATCGACACTACTGTCTGGCAGCATAGGTGCTCTTCTTCTGGGTAAACTTTTTCAACGTTCAAACTGCAATCTGGTGTGATCTTGACGTGAAGGAAGCAAATCCAAACCGTACTGTCCGAAGCGAAATAAGAAAATGTCTTAGCACTGTCTTCATTTCACAAGTCGGTTACGTACTTTTCAAACCCACCTCCATCGAATTTTTACATCCATCCATACACCTTTTCCCCATTAGCCAAAAGATATCAGCGCATGCTGTTTCAGCTGTACTGGACTCTGTGTTGTACAGCTTGCCTCATGTAAAGCTTCACATATGCGCGAAGCATGATCGCCGCAGTTCGATTACATTCCACCTGTACGAGTTTTGCATTGATCAGTCAATACTCTTAGTAATTGAATATAGTTATATGTATATCGTAGTACGTGTTAAGAAAAATACAAGTTGCCTACCTTTTTGTTAACTACCGTAAAAAGTATAGTATGCCAGGCCTGGATCTATCTGAGCTCCAAATGCTTTGTATGCAGCACATTATTTAATTTATCTGAATATATTTTCTATTATTCATTTGGCCTCATCACAAGCCAATAAAGGTCTTAGCATTTGGTTTATTCATAATCGATAAAACAGCAGTCTGGATTGTTTCGCACCATGTGAGGTTCAATTTTCTTGTTAATCTCAAAGTATAATTGATTCCAGCCTAAAAGCCTAGAAACCTATGATTTACATAGTTCAACCGAACTAGCGTTATGACCCTTTATTTATTTCTGAGACCAGAGACCGATTCGGTGGCTTATGAGGAGCCCAGCTGTGGTCTACACTACCGACACTGAAAAGAAGGATAGACAACTTATCGTCAAAAAAGGAAGCCGAAGTGGAATAAGCAACAAGTCCAAAATCATCTATATCTATTTAATATCATCACCCAAATAAAACTATAAAAGTATCTGAAGCAAAAGGAGCAACCAAGGAACAACCGCCTCCGAGATTTTGAGAATTCACATGCATCAATTGATGATAATATTACAGACTTCTTTGCTTCTGCTAAAAAGTTGAAGAAACAAAGTACCATATACCATCAGAAACTAGTTGCAAATATGTAACAAATCTTTTTGTGGGATTTCTCTCTTGCTTCAAATTGGAATTGAAGGTTGAATTGATCCTAAGATTTTTAGTTCATTAACATAAATTCACCTTTCTTAAAGCTGGTTTCGGGTTTTTCCAGTTTTGGAGCAAGCCAATTGCAAAAGTTGACAACAATTTACCAAGCGACGACTTCGTCTGATTCATCGTCATGTGGATGTACAAAGAGATTAACCAAAGAAAGGGTCAGGAAAGAAATTAGGCTTAGTTTCTTAGAAGCCTACCCAATCCTTGACTGCAAGCATGATTTAAGGTTATTTATGGTAATGAATTACAAAATTATAAAAAATACTAAAATTGTGACGAAATTGTTACAAAATTGCTGCTTGAACATCAAATTAGTCATTCAGCAATTGTGTGTCAACTGAATCAAGTATCGCTAGTCATTGCAGCAATTCGGGATAGCATTTTGCTCTTTTGCCCCTACCTGTGCTCATATCATGCGCGCCAAGCCAGCAAATAAGCACAATAAAATGCGGTTACTGTCTTTATAATTATCATTATTGTAATGCAAAAGACCATTTCAGAACTTCACCGCAAGGTAGGTTAGAGCTGCGTCAGATTACGTCAGGTTAGACGTCATTTCAAGACCAATAATTTACGTGAAGGAGATTTGAGCAAAATTATGCTTGGTCTTATTATTTTACCGAAAGGGACCTATGGGCTAATACTCCAACAACAGAAACACTAATTCATATATCACTGCCACCTGCTGGATTTAACCCGACAGCTGTTACACAATGGGTGAGTACGTTAGCTCCTATACCAACAGTAGTATGGAATTTATAATTATAATCGAATAATGTTTTACAATTGACCGAATGTGCAAGAATGTATGTTTACATCAGATGCTCTCACACGCCATAAAGGTAAATGCTTTTATTTAGAAGCGATATATTTGGGTGCTCACCTCCCTAGCATGGTGTTTGACCATAATGTGCTCGCATAAGTTTTTATGCGAGCACATTATTAGCCTGTTACAGCACTTTTTTTCTATTGTAATATACTTCAACTCTTTCGTTGCATGCACCGTAATCTCAGCAATCGCTTCAAATCTTCTCCCTTTCAAGGGTCTTTAGGGTTTCGGAAATGAGTAAAAGCAAAAATGTGACACACAAAACTAACTATTTGGTTTGAGTATTGCCCGATAGAAAAACTAGAATACAACTTCTCCACAATTATAGTTTAGGCAACAAATTGTATTAAACTAGTGATTTCAGAAGTTCAATTCAGTTGGTCAGGTATTAAGATGATCGTTAATATGTAATATGTCTAGCCGAATGTGAATTTGATCAAAATGTAACAGTTGCCGGATTTTTTTTTCTGTTTCACAGTCATCTAACTGACAATCCAACTGCCGTAATCCGAGGGACCATACAAAGGACCAATCTGAGAAAAAAAGCTGAATGACGTAAAAAGGTGTTACAGTACGTACCTAGTGAACATAGCTAACTTCAGAATGAAATATTATAGCATCCTTTTATAACGAAGATCTAAAAAAAATAAAAAAAAAACAAGGCTTAGTTCAGGAACTTAGACGCTCCAACTGAAAATACTTACTTTTTGATTTAAACAGTGTGATTTGGAACGAATATAATCGTGGATTGTATCTATTGAAATTAAAGAAGTTGAGACTTTTTAATATTTGAACTTTCCCGCGCTCTCCAAAATGTGTTCCGAAATCTCCGCGCCTACGATGGCGCACCTATGTTCTAGTATCTCTTTCTATCTGAATTGTCTCACTCTGTCACACACACATATCCCCGCTCTTGACTCTTGTTATATACATACGCCACGCTATATTGTCATTCGAATTCGAACACTCGACCCGAGCAAACCGAGACGCAATAAAGTAATTGATATTTTTCCAATCAATCACGAGTTATTATTCATATCCAAGCCCTAAAATTTAATTGTATCAAATTTGTCTTCTGAAATATCTGGTTTTCTACGAAAGTAGAAAACGGGACGTCTATTAAGATATAACTAAAGAAAGAGGATTCAGCGATGATTAAAATTTTTGATTTTCCATTCCAAAATGCCACATTATTAATTTTGAAAGACATATATTTCGGGACAAAGTTGCTTCCTTCTTCTGTGTCTATTATTTTCTTGTGTGTTCATATAATTCAGTGTCATTATAATTTTTTTTTCAATTTTAACAACACTTTTTTTTCAATTTTTTTCAATTTTTTTTCAATTTTTCCATTGGAAACAACACTTGAGTAGCCGGGCTTGAGCAACGTGAGGTAGCTCAAGGACTTCGAATCTGATGATCTTGGATGCAAAGTATTTAAAGACAATACTTAGAGGTTGGACAATTTGATTTCCGCTAAAAAACGACCTAGGGCTTCATCAGACGCAGATGATCGTTATATCCAATTTGCAGTTTGCCATCTCAACACAATTCACTTCCAACAAAGTCTGCGTGACAGCAGTCACAAGAACTGCAGTGGACGAGATGAAGGTGTTCCATATCAAATAGTATACGGTCGAACTAGAGAACATTATTCTCAGTGTTACTAGCAGTTTGTGCAATGGAAGAGTATCTGTAATGGTCTGAGGCGGATCATGATCTCCTTAATTCATGAAAAAGAACGGTGTACGCTCATCGAGCTGCCAGCCAATGCACGTAGATAGACTTCCCATTGCTGCATCTCTACAATCTTCGCAGACCATGTGGTACAATTCACATGATATATGTTGCCAAATATAAAGTTGATGCATGATAGATAGTCGGCTTTTAAACACTGATCTGATTACCCAGTGACTTTGGTATTAAGACAGGACTCTCCCACTCGAAGCTGGACTTGAATCTGATCGAGCACATACGGGAAGATCTGAAATGTTGGGCGCAATCCTGAGTACCTGCCGAACAAGATTTCTTGATCTGCAAATGTCAGTCAAGAACAGGAGAGTGTGATTCATCAAGACCTCAATGTCAGGTTCTATAAAATGTATCAAACATTGCAGTTTTACAGGTAGGCATGGAATATTATGGGACGCAAGGAATAACTGTAAGGACTAGTACAGGAAGTAACAAAAATTTAGTATGGTAGGAAGAGAAGATAATTTCAGTGGTCAGTCACCCTTTATTAATTGTGTTCATGTATAAAAGATAGTTAACGCTTTAATGAAGAAAGAAAAACTCTTCCCTATTTGAATATCCAATTCTTCAATTAAGTGTTTCGAATGATCAGCCTTTTGGATAATTAAGCATCATAATCCAATATAGTTAATATTCCTTTTGATTTTTCAAATAAACACTTTGTATTTATATTGTTTATTGTTTTTTAGGAGCATTTGTTTCGGGAGGAAGTTGCCTCCTTTGTCAGTGTCAATTGTTTTATTAAAGCATTAACAGAAAAAATTGAAATCCAGGATAGAACAAACTTACTCTTAAAATATGTATATAATCAAAACAATGATGATTTATGCTCACCAAAGCATCATAAAAAACTGGGAATAGAGGATATGACTCGGTCTTATGTAAACAATTCGGTCCTACCAATCAGACAAAAAGACTCTATAGTGTTAAGCAAAGAGCAGATATAACTGACAGTCAGTATCCCAACGGTGCTAACTAAAAGTCAGGAAGCTATCATCGTCCCAAAGCACTAGAGAATCCATCAATTGGAAATGCAATGCCTGGAGACATAGATCAACCATTTCGGATTTCACTTCAATGGACTGATGGAATTGATTTAACTTTTCTCAGCTAATCCAAATGATCCAAACCTACGCATAATCCCCTCATGAAATACCGAAAACATAAGGTGCCAACTCTTGAAATTCAAGTCTTATGAGGGTTGTTAGTCATCCTATAAGCATTCGAATTTTAACTGATGACAACTTCAGCACACATAACATCATCACAATTTGGGCCACCAGACCGCACCTGTCTGGGTCAAAGTATCCAAGTTGAAAAAGTAAAGTTCCTTATTACGTCATTGGGAAAAACACCGAAATTGGGCAGTACTTCTTCTCTCAAGGAAATCCATGCGTCGTTATGCTCGTGCAAGTTTCGAACATAGTCATTATGTAGGCTACTGCGATTCGGTCACAAAAAAAAAAACAATTTTAAGATCATTCAACCAATATTCACATTTCTCAACATGCTAATGTAAACGAAAAGATGCAACAGTATCTGCTAATCAAACTTTTATACACACATTCTCCTTTAATCTGCAAGTTACCAAATTTCCCGAAGCACCCCCTACCCAAACAATACCCTTTCTACAACTTCAACTTGCATGCACATATGCATCGTCTGACTACTCCGATCGGAACTTGCAAAGGTAGGAGAGCGAAATTCGTTACATTGGTTGCTCCACTTAATATGGTGCAACTACTTCCTATTAAAATGTAAGCATGCATGCAAAATGAGTAGGAAAAAAGTTTTCGGCGGCTTCGGTTCCTATCTTAAAGATATTATGTTCGATGAGAAACCAATGTTGGTCAACAGAAGTGATTTAACATCTGGCTAAGCCCGCAACGTGTGAAAGAAAGGTTAAGTGTAGTATGTTGGGGCCGGAGTTGGCATGGGAGAAGCGGTGACGCGGGCATAATCTGACCAATTTTCGCGGGTAGTAGGGAGCCGGTGATTTGGTATTCATCATGGATATTACGTCTTGCAATCTGGAAGTTACTGCAGGCATTTGTAATGGGCTCAGACTCCTATTGCACTGTGCGGTACAAGCGAACTCGCTGTTGAAGACAATAAACTCACATGTTACAATTTCTTGCAAGCGCCTTGCGTGTCTATTACAACTTATATGATTTGCATCGTTCGGTTATTCGTTTTTTTTTTTTCGAGGAAATGCAAGGTGATCGCGGTTCATGTGATTGAAATGAATGAGCAAGAATTTTATCTTGATGTCGCGGGTCAGTTAGTTTGAGTTTGAGAGAAATTTCGGCATTGCTAATAAACAGCAGAAAAACTCGAGTCGTATTTTCATTTGGTACTTTGATGAAAAAGCGGCAAGACGGGCCAAATGCCTGCACTGATCTAATAGTTTATAACTTTTTTGCAGATTTTCTGTCATTAGGAAGAGATTAAAGCACGCTGATGGCTTTACATCATCGCGATTTCGAAATAGGTTGTTTATACGAGAAAGAGGAAGCAACCCATAATCACGTTTTCGAAAGCCACCTAATAGCTCGCACTAAAATTACGGTAGCACCTTCTATCACAATGGGAAACGAAGCTTTCTTGCAATGCGAACGGATAGCCAAAAAGACGTAACTACAGTACATAATGAAGTTATTAAATCCATCATGTTAATCATGAATTTTAAGAGCAATTTTGAAAATTCAGTCAACTCAGTCAAAAGGCGTTGTAATGTAGACAACTGCCTGAATTTCGTCCAAAAATTGCCCAATAGCGAGTTTACTTTTGGTATTTAATTCAAATAATAACAAACACAGAAAAAAATTAGAGAAACGATATCTTAAGTTGAATTTCCCCGTTGTTTGTACTTACTTGAAAAGTGAAAAAATTACAGTTGGAGAAGACATCATTAATGACGTACCTTCCTTCCTACCACATTCGATATGTCCTGTAAATTTTGACAAGGATGTTTATAAAAGTTTTGTTAAGGTCAAGTCACAATCAACAGTGGATCAGGGCGTAGAGAGAATGGATTCATCTTTGAAGAAAGATCTTTCGAAATTTAACGAAAGAATGAACGAAAAATGTCGAATAACCCTTCTCTTAAAATAATTCCATCCATTCTGCGACACGATCGTTGAAATATTGTGATGGCGTTGATTTGCTTGAAAATTTTAGGGACTATTCAGAAATCCAAAAAGTAGCCTGTTCAGATCATTTTTTGGGCATCGGATTTAGCAATTGTTCGGAAATTCCAAGATAACCAAATACATAATGATTACCTAAAGGATATTTTCAATGCAGACAATCGTAGCAATGAAGCTTTTCTTATAATCAATCAAAAGCATGCCTTAAGTGCGCTGAAAAATGATCATCATTATTTTTTGATCGATTGCGATAATTGGATATTTTAACCATCTTTTTCCTGGGAAACTAGAATAATAACTTTGGATAATTTTAACGAGAGGCGTGCCTTTTTATACCGCTGCAGCCACACTGGCTTTTACTCAATGCCATTATAGTAAGGCCAAGTTTCATCTCAATTAACTATTAAAGTCATCATTTCACTCCTTTGCTCTCTAGGCTGACCAGAAACTTAATCTGGATGTTCAACACCTTCGCGTTTTGATAAAAAGTGTAAACATTCTCTTTTTTAAAATTGTTGTGTCAGATACGGCAATCAAGCAATCAAGTTGTTTTTTTATCCTGATATCATCTAATGAAAGATTATCGGAGTTATCGATGATCTCGAAAGGGTAGCCTCGACTGGTCTTACAGATCAGTGAGATCTTCATCAATCGAGACCCTCACTTGCTTGAAAACGGAATTCCTTTCTTAAACATTTTTCGCTTAGGAGCATAGTCACCATAAACGACCCAACACTCTTTACAGGAGTGCAGAACAAAACTTCAGCCCGGCATGATAGCCGACTTATTGCGTGGAGGGTAGATTCTTCTGAATTGACTTGTTTACCCTTGATGACTCAAAAATTAAAAAACAGATTAATACTGAAATAGTTAATATTATATGATTGCCTTCCGGGGTGAATACCATACCATCCACCAACCTAACCGGTGAACAAAATTGTTGTCTTCTCTCCGATCCACAATTTTTGCAATATTGAAAGGTAATTGTGATTGTATTTTGTATATACTACTTTGCTGATGTTGATAATGATATAAAGCATAACATTTGAAACAAAATTTCCGAGGCTTCAATCATTTGCAATACAGACGACGATTATATTAAACAAGAGTACTTTCATTATATTTGTTCAATTGAACTTATATTTCAAAGTGCACTATTTTATGGAAATTAAAACAAAAAAAAAAACCTTGCTTTTAAAGTTGTTATTATTCTGATTGTATTACGAGCAATCCTCAACAAATCTTCAATTGACTTGAATAACCTTACTTCCAAAATATAATTTCGGTGAAACACATGGCATAAAATTAATATGCCGATAATTTACATTAACTCCTCATAGTGGTCGTAACATCGATAATTTTCTAAGATGAAAAATGGTGACTTGCCAACGAATTACTTACAATAATATTTATTCTTATGAAAAAAACTCATATATCCTTAGATAACAAATATAAGTAAGCCTCCTCGAAAACTACCATCAAACATTTTCAACATTTTAAGGGACAAACCTCCATCCATCTAATAATATTCTTAACTCAATAAAGAGAGACTAAGTCAACTTTAGATTGAAACGGCTCACTTAGCTTCATTTTTATTTTTCTAAATCTATTAAAATTTGAATATTGTTCCAATTCCACTACACTGCAAACTTGCCTATTTTCCGAGCGCTACCTACCATTGACAATTTCTAATCTGTAAGCGCTTTGCAGAAGTTGCTTGATGTGAATGTCACATTAAAAAGTCAAAACAAATACCGGCACGAAGTTTTGCGGATCGCGGTATTTTAGATTTTTTTTCTTTAAATCTCAGAGGCTCTCAAAAATTGAAATAAAAACCGTTTCAATGTTTTCAGTTTCACTGCAGTTAGTGAATAACATAAATAAGTAATAGGCAAGCAAGTAGTGTCATAATTTGGAGGTTAACCAAATAAGCGTACAGCAATAGGTGGATTTTTCCGTGTTTAATCAATTGAAGTGCGTTGAAACACTATGGATTCAGAACTGTACGATGAATTTGGTAACTATATTGGTCCCGAGCTCGATAGCGATGAAGATGATGATCAGAGCATGTACGGACAAATGGACCAGGGCGAAGATCATGATGTAGGTTAACATAACACATTATTCCTTTCACATCTAACGGACTCGTTTGAAAAGGAGGAAGCAAACGAAGACGAAGAAATCGAGCATGACGAAGACAAGGATATCCAAGCAGTTGTTCTCCATGAAGACAAACGCTATTACCCGACAGCAATGGAAGTATACGGGCCGGAAGTTGAGACAATTGTACAGGAAGAAGATGCACAACCACTTGATAAACCTTTAATCGAACCAGTGAAGAAAATAAAGTTTCAATTAAAAGAACAAGATTTACCCGAAACAATATATGAAATGGAGTAAGTTGATTTGGACTCACTGACAAAAATAAAGTCCTTCAATTTTGTTGATGGTAACTCATGTTTTCTGTTTTTCGTAGATTTCTGGCCGATTTGATGGACACGCCGCCACTAATTCGAAACGTTGCTCTGGTTGGACATTTGCATCACGGCAAGACAACTTTTGTTGATTGCTTAATACGACAAACCCATCCTCAATTTGATATGAGTGACGAAAGACCCCTTCGCTACACAGACACGCTTTTCACAGAGCAAGAACGCGGCTGTAGCATTAAGTCCACGCCGATAACCCTCGTTTTGCCAGACATTAAGCAGAAAAGCTATCTAATAAATGTATTCGACACGCCAGGTACACTGGATCACATTTAAACTTATTGGCGATGATTTAACTCTTTTTTTTCCCCCAGGACATGTTAACTATTCAGATGAAGTAACAGCTGCCATGAGAATGACTGACGGAATTGTTCTATTCATTGATGCAGCTGAAGGTGTGATGCTGAACACGGAAAGAATTTTGAAGCATGCTGTTCACGAAAAAATGTCAATTACTGTTTGTATTAACAAGGTAGGTTGGGAAACTGTACTATTTCCAATTCGACTCATCCTGACATTTATTTCAGATTGACCGGTTGATGTTGGAGTTAAAACTTCCACCTCAAGACGCTTATTTCAAACTGAAGCATATTGTAGATGAAATCAATAGTTTGCTTAGGTAGAGTTGTAGTATTTATTTTTGTTTGACCTCCATTTCAAATTTGACTTTCTTATTTAGTATATATACCGAAAATGATAGCAACATCATCGTATCACCCATTATTGGCAACGTTTGCTTCGCAAGCTCCTTGTACGGATTTTGCTTCACGCTTAAGTCGTTTGCAAAACTTTATTCGGACACGTATGAGGGAGTGAATTACATTGATTTCTCCAAGAGGTTGTGGGGTGATATGTACTTCCACAATAAATCGTAAGTTCGCATTGAACATTTTATTTAATTGTATAGTTGTCAAAGCCTGAATCTATTTCAGGCGCAAATTCACTAGGAAACCTCCTCATAACTCAGCGCAACGCAGCTTTGTGGAATTTATCCTCGAACCACTATACAAACTGTTCGCTCAAGTGGTTGGTGACGTTGATACTACACTAACGGACACGTTGAACGAACTAAGCATACGAATAACAAAAGAGGAAATAAAAAGCAACATCAGACCTCTGCTACGTTTGGTTCTAAATCGTTTCATGGGTGATTTCAGTGGTTTTGTTGACATGTGTATAAATCACATTAAATCCCCATTGGATAATGCTAAAAATAAAGTCGATCACATCTACACTGGACCAAAGGAAGGTGTTCTTTATACGGACATGGTTAATTGTAATCAAAATGGCAATTTGATTGTCCACAGCTCAAAAATGTATCCGACCGATGATTGTACATTTTTCCAGGTAACGTACAAATTTAGGTTGGTTAGAGTCTACATATCTCCTTCCTATCTTTAGGTTCTAGCCAGAGTAATCAGCGGAACGCTGCATGCAGGGCAAGAGGTTCGTGTTCTCGGCGAAAACTACTCATTGCAAGACGAAGAAGACTCGAGAATTTTGCAAGTCGGGCGCTTGTGGGTATACGAGGCGCGTTACAAGGTAGAACTGAATCGAGTTCCGGCTGGCAACTGGGTGCTCATCGAAGGCATCGATCAGTGCATTGTGAAAACATCAACAATTGTAGATGCTGATGTGTCAGAAGATCTCTACATTTTCCGACCACTTAAATTTAATACACAAAGTATCATAAAAATCGCTGTCGAACCTGTCAATCCGTCCGAACTTCCGAAAATGTTGGATGGTCTGCGAAAAGTGAATAAATCATACCCGTTGCTATCCACGCGCGTTGAGGAATCCGGCGAGCATGTTATACTTGGAACAGGAGAGCTGTATCTTGATTGTGTGATGCACGATCTGCGAAAAATGTATTCGGAAATTGATATCAAAGTGGCCGATCCGGTTGTTGTATTTTGTGAAACAGTAGTGGAAACGAGTTCGTTGAAATGTTTTGCTGAAACGCCGAATAAAAAGAATAAAATAACAATGATAGCGGAACCCTTAGAGAAGGGATTAGCGGAAGATATTGAGAATGAAGTTGTTCAGATTAATTGGAACAAGAAACGATTGGGAGAATTCTTTCAGATCAATTATGACTGGGATTTGTTAGCCGCGCGATCGATTTGGGCATTTGGTCCGGATAATACTGGGCCCAACATTTTAGTCGATGACACATTGCCATCAGAAGTGGACAAAGGACTTTTGAATTCGGTCAAAGATTCCATAGTGCAAGGCTTCCAGTGGGGAACACGAGAAGGACCACTTTGCGAAGAACCCATTCGAAATGTAAAGTTTAAAATTTTGGATGCTGTTATCGCCCAAGAAGCACTTCATCGAGGTGGCGGACAAGTTATTCCAACTGCAAGGAGAGTGGCGTATTCAGCTTTCTTGATGGCAACACCGCGTCTGATGGAACCGTATTTATTCGTCGAAGTGCAAGCTCCTGCTGATTGTGTATCAGCGGTGTACACAGTTCTAGCAAGGCGAAGGTGAATTACATAAATTCATTCCCATTTAATATTAACATAACAATGTACTTTGCAGAGGTCACGTAACTCAGGATGCTCCAGTCTCCGGTTCACCTTTGTATACGATCAAAGCGTTCATTCCTGCCATTGATTCCTTCGGTTTTGAAACGGATTTAAGAACGCACACACAAGGACAAGCGTTCTGCTTGTCAGTGTTTCATCATTGGCAAATTGTACCGGGCGATCCATTGGATAAATCCATTATAATACGACCATTGGAACCACAGCCTGCTACACATTTAGCGCGCGAATTCATGATCAAAACAAGACGAAGGAAAGGCTTATCGGAAGATGTGTCGATCAATAAATTCTTCGATGATCCTATGTTGTTGGAATTGGCTCGCCAGGATGTCCTTTTGAACTATGGCATGTAATATAGATGTAAGTTTATAGTGCAGTGAACGAGTTTATGGTCGTCGTATTTCCATGTGTTTTTCGTACTGAGTCGATTAAACTTAAAAATAAAATGATTCTCCTCTTATTGACTGCTTTTTCTTGTGTCTTAATGATCTTCTTTATCGCGATTACACAATATCGCAAAAGGCTCACCGATATACTTTAAAATTTGATGCAGATATACCAAAAGCCCTTTTTAAGGACAATCGTGTTCTAAAATAAACCTTTTGTTGCTTGTTTTGCTTGCGCGTCGTGGGCGTTACATTGTTTCTGATGAGTCACTGTGAGTCGCGAATTATTCGGACGCGTAACACTAACCCTATTTTAGATGTTTTCTGAGGAGAAACGTTGTACAGGTTAGAATGCAAGTCAAGACGAACCAGCTGCAGAATTTCCGGTATCACCAACCGGTGCGCTTATATACCATAGATCAGATCGTTTATTCTTTTGATGATTCGGTACGGTTCCATATAGACAGCAGCGCCGGAGATTCGTCCTTGCGATGGTGGGGGTGTATAATCCCAGACACTTATCAAATCAATGGCGCAAATTCAGAGACGCGAAACACTACGAATCGAATCAGCATTCTTGGATATCTCGGAGTCACCGTCGTTGGTACGGTTGGTGCTCTTCACCTTCCTTCGCACACAACTCAATAGAATTTGTTTCCGAATACGTCATACACTCGAACAATAAAAAGCCTAAAAACAATGAACTAAACGAAAAAATGGTGTGAGATCGTGAGACTCACCAATGATCTGAGAGCGCATGCCTAACTCAGCTATCGAACTAGCACAGATGTTTTATGTCGTACCCATACAAGATCGATAAATCGAGACTTAGTTGCTTCTCTTCCAACCACTGGAGGTCATTTGCTTGACGTAATTTTTTCTTTGCCTTTTCAAAGGATCGTGATGCAAGCAGTTTCTGATACTTTCTCGATTCGTCGACTAATGAATAACACAAGCAATCCAAGCGTGAAATATTCCCGGCAGATCCTTTTTTATTTTAGATTTTGTTGCGCAGCTGGAAGAGCTTTTGGTGATAAGAACGTGTTAGTGTACAAGGATGATAACCGCATCGCTAATCCTGGTGGAACCGGCGCTGAATACTCCGCATATCCCAGACTACTTACGTCTTCCACAAAAAGCTGATGTTAAATTTAAAGCTAACTGAATGGTCAGCGGCTTGATGAGAATGAGGCATTGATTTTTGTCCTTTGGTATCAGAATTGCTAAAGTGCAAGAAGCACGTGTATATATGCTCCGCAGAAAAGGGGACTTGCAGTTATATGCAAGCTGGAATGATGAGGGAGCAAAAGACACGCAAGCTTGATATGTGGAAGTGGTCAAAAGTGCTTCGAAAATCTTTGCACTTGAATGATAATAGCAACCATCCGAAAAATACAATTTCACTTGCAACACAACCTTGAGTTGATGATCACAAGTTTCCTCCATAAAAGCACGAAACTGGCTTCGTCAAATTAACACTCCAAGAATCCCGGACAGAAGCACCACAAATTAAGCCATGAGTAAGTTTAGTCGACCAATTTTCCACTGAAAATGGGCGAAATAGGGTGAAGGAAAAAGAAGCGATCAAAAATGGTGGAGCAAGCCGAATAAAGTACCCAAATTGTATCTCCACGAACAGTCCGAAAAGCCAAAGTCGATCTGCGCAGATTTCTTTTCTCACTTATTGCGATCGCTTATGTGCGTTTACCACTTAAACTGAAATAACTATAACTAAAAAAAAAGACAAATTAAAGGACTAAGTTTCATTGTATTTCTGAACTTCAAAAATTATACAATGCACAATAAATCTAAAAGGGACAGGGAAACTTATCTATTCTTATCGTCCTCTACAAATCTTGACTTTATATTTATAAAAATGTTCAGACTACCATACACTGTAACTGCTTTAAATTAAAACAAAATGTTTTAAAACATTTCCTCATTTAGTGTGATATTGTTAATTGCAGTTTTCCAGTTTGCCTGTACCGGCAATTTCATATTCCAAAATTGGTTTGCCTTCATAAAAAAAAACCCAAATATTTGCATGATGCTCGTTCACTCATTCGAACCAACACAAAATATAGATTTGTCTCAATAAAATTCATATCGATAAATTGCTGTTATTAGTTGTGTTTGTGTATTTTTGGTTATTAGTATTCTATTATCTAAATGCTAGAAATTAGATTTAGTGGAAAACGCTAGGGCCCAGATGTACTACTTAGGCTTCGCGATTACAAAGTTCACTTTTACTCATATATATTATTCCCAATCACGATAGTCACACGCCGCCAGCCAATAGGTTTGTCCAGAATTTTCATATTCACATCGAATGGGTACGTTTTTCTTTTGTAAAAGCGACAAATCTTTCCTTACAGTTAAATTGAAATTAAAAAAAAAGACTCATTACAACATCGAACAAATCTTGTTCAATAACATCCTTCAATCGTCAAATTAATCCTCCATGCTCTCATTGTTACGATCCGGTGATATTCCATTTTTGTTTGGCGAATTTGATCTGGATTTGTCTTTATCTTCCGACCCGGAACGATCTCTGTTTTAGAAATAAAGATCAATGTTATAACAACTTGTAAGATATTCGTGTCAGGAATTGTAAACTTACCGTGAGCGTGAACGGGAATCTCTTCTGGATCTGGAACGTGAGCGTGACTTTGATTCACGTTTTGGTGAGCGAGAACGGGAGCGTGATTCACGTTTGAGTGAACGCGAACGAGATTTGGATTTTGATTTCGATACATCGCGGGATTTACTGTGACAAAAGTGAGATAATGTAAGTTGTTTTTCAATACTCTTAAAAGATAAAACTTACTTAGAACGTGAACGGGAGCGGGACTTTGCTGGTGATTTTGACTTTGAACGACCAGATTTGGAGCGACTGCGAGACTTTGACCTGGATCTGCTTGATCGGTGTGACCTATGACGAGATAATTTGCCGTTTACACGAATAGTGAGAAACAATTAATCGAACTTACCTGGATCGGGAGCGTCTGCGTGGAGAACGTGATCTGGATCGTGAGCTAGATGATCGGGATCGTCCGCGACCACCACTACGCCGACCGCCACCGCCACCACTACGGCGGTCTTCAATCAAACGCACACGACGTCCATTCAATTCAGTGTCGTCCAGCTTTTCGATGGCTGTTTTCATGTCGGACAATGAGGCGAATTCAACAACTCTACACACCAAAGTTTTCAATTACAAACGAATGAAATATGCAGTTCAAAAGCAACTCACCCTTCATTGCGTCTCTGCTTGTGGGCATCAGCATATGTTACTTCACCGGCTTGTCGCATATAATCTTTCAAGTCCTGCATGGGCCAATAAGAAAAACAATTAAAGAAATTCGAAAATAACATCACACACCAACGGGAGGTCCCATCTGAATGATCCAAGAAGAAACTACTGTGCCAAGAGAATCGTATCGACATTGGAAATCATAATCAATTTAAGAATGGAAATTAGAAAAAAACAAAATTAAAATCGACGCCAATTTGCGGACTAGTCCATGCTCCTTGATGACCTAACGTGCAGCAGGTATACACACACGCCATAACCAGAGCTTTGGACCACCATTTTGCGACCAACCAACAAATCTCACAAGGGACGACGACTAAGTGCGATGATGATGCCGACACATGTTTGGCTTTGCACTTGCTTTGATGACTGTTACTGCCACATCGTAACAATCCACAGCAGTTCGCATCATTTGTTAACTTGAATGAGAGAGGACGGGGAACCACCAGCGGTTGCGAGAACGAACAGAGCACAGATGTAGGGGACGCATGGATAGTTTCCGCAAATCTACAATTTTCAAACGATCATTCAAACTCCTCTCAATCCACTCACAGTAGTTTCTTCCCGGACCGCCGCAAACTGTTTGCAATCGATTTGCAAGAAGAAAACAAACAAAATAATACGTTCAATAAAATATACTTTTCCTTACATTAGAATGTCTTGCATTTCAAAACCTGTTTACGTTCTCGTCTTGTAGTATATGACCACCAATGAAAACGCTTCTAAGGAATGGAAGCGCCAAATAACCTCTCTTTCTCTTATACCATCATTTAGGGGGTGTGGGTTTACTCTAGTTTTGCATACTCTAGGTCTAATATTTTGTACATCGAGGTCTGGTCTTCGGGCCAAGCAATCATCATATCTTTTGCGTATTATCCGCGAAGGACTGGACCTGAAGAGCCTCGGGGCTGGAACGCTCTTCATCACATTATAGTTTGAAACTCTTGCAATCGCGGCGTGTCTCTAGACAGACAACTTTTTTCTATGGTGTCATCCCGACAATTTCTCTATTGGCAGTAGGCGCCACCAATGACCATCGCTGACTGACTGATTTTGTTTGCATGATTAATGGATGATGACCACAACACAATCAGCGCAGGAACACCACCAGGATAGGTTGACCATAATTTCTTTGAGCAAATGCCTCTCCCTCGCGCTCTCATCTTATACACATTCTGGTTAATCTTTCATCGGACATTCGGACTCGGACGACTCTTTGTTAATGTTTACTAGTCGCGAAAAGGAAGGAAGGATCCTGACCCAGAATCATGCAAAATATATAGGTAATGTAATTAGTTCTTTTATTTGCTGAATTTTATTTGATTCTCTAATAGAAATTTGATTACCCGATGCAACGTCATTTTAAATTTCAAACGAACTAACGCGGTCCCTGATTTGTAAGAGAGTGCTAACTGATTTGGACTTTGTATGGCGCACCAGCAAAAGTAGAGCAGTAAGTGGCACCACTAAGGCGGTAAGTAATTAGCAAGCGAAGCCCTATACCACCATGTAATTAATGTGTTTGTGCAAGTGCATGAGCATCTCCGGCGCCAAAAATCTCGTCTTTGTGATCCGACCTGTCGACGACCGATGGTGGATGAGGATTTTGGATTTTTCATCTAGACTGTGTTTGCATTGATGAACCTTGCATTACAATACGCAGCCACCACACATCATGAGCATCTAATTGTAACTTGTGCGTGAGCCATAGTCTGAGCCTGTTTTCATTTCCTCTCCCCGGGTTTGGATTTGATAGGTCTCTCGCGCATGCATCACGTGTGACATCGGAAGGACATCATCATCATCATCACAATCAGTCTGTGTCAGCGACCACAAATTAGGTAGCAATTCTTCGAAAAAATAATTTAATTTACTTTAAATTATTTTTCATGTAGTTCATAAGAGGATTTGATTTTTTTTTTTTTATTTTTGTTCTTACATGACTACTATACGTTATACTAAATACACTTGGTTAATGTTGTTTTACAACTGTTTTGTGGTAGAAGGCATGCATAAGATCCACTAAAATCATTGCATCTGTTCTACTTGATCCGGAAAATCAAATCCGCGCAATTTTAGTAAAGATGAAAGAAAAGATGTTAATATGTGGCAACCAATCAGCATTTAAACTATAGTACAGAGTAAATAATAATGAATTGATTGTCCCGCTAACTTGATACAGGGTTAATCCAACACCATCTGCAACGCTACGATGTTAATTTTATTACCGCCTCGGCAGCTCGTTCGGCTCAAATGCAATAATTTTAGTCCAATTCTACCGCCTAACACCGAAATATTAGCATCCATTTGTTTTGAATACCATGCCGCAATAAAATCGCTTCTAATCGCAACATTTCCTCACAAGTAACTTGTTTCGCTATGTATTTGTGGTCGAAATACGTCACGCCTGCAGAACTCCCTATCACAGATATCTCGGGTGTTAAGATGTCCAAGGTTCGCGTTTCCCTCTACCCATCTTTCCTCATAATCTTCACGCACAAGATGCTGGTGGTCGCTACGGTCGCAATAGCAAAGAAGTTTGTCTTCGTTGAACTCATGGTCGGGCGCATCTCTCATACAAGAAGGGGAGAAACCAATCAGAACACTCATTTGCTGAAGGAAGGTGGTTGGTGGTTGACGGTGGTGGTCAGATGTCACATACGCGTCACGATTTCAACCACAAATACATGCATCTACATCGAAATGTTCTCTTGATTTGATAGCGATCGTATATTAGACTGTCATAACTGATTACACATAATTCTACTTACTGTAGTACGAAATACATAAATTTATTCAAAACAATCATTTGTACATACCTGCCAGCTCACGCGGCTTGACAAGTTCTCCACTATCAAACGATACTCGGTGCGCAATGGCGGCCCATATCTGGAGGATGATCTGGAATTTTTGGATCTAGTGTATTCGATAACTTCATATTTTCCGAATTATGATTAAGTCGATAAAACTATGATCTCTATCTAATGCATTATAAACGATTTAGTGAGCAAGTAAATTTAAAATTAACAATTTTCCGATCTCTCATCAGTTCATTTATTTTATCGACTTAACGTTCCGTTTTCTTAAACATTAAGTTTATGTGTTATCGCGATTTTAGTGCCATTTTAATTTGACAGGGAATAACTATGTTTATAGGTTAGCAGCCCTACATTTGACTGTTTTTGAAAGACGATTATTTAATGTAAAAAGTTATTTGAGATAAATGCAAAGATCTATGTTACATGACCTAAGTAGTTAGTTTTAGTTCACGTAACGGAGGGTAAAGAGGTCTTTGGAGGATGTTACTTTTTCCATTGGATGTAATTGTTATGTCCTCATTAAGGGCATAAAAAAAATTTTTATAAATCGTAAATCATACAACCCTTCATCATCAATCATCAACTTCGTAATCCAGAATGAAGAATGCCCTCAGACTACGTTAAATGAAATTTATTTGTTTACGGCGACTCTTGTGATGAAACCATGGTTTGTTATATAAAGGATTCAAACTCTTTTAGCGATGTACGGCTTTATGAATTTGATTGAAGATAAACCGGGGGTGGAGCTTTTAAAAACAAGTATCACCAACAAAACATCTTGCCATATTAAATGTGCGAGTAAAGCTTTCTGTAGTGAAGACAAGGACGCGATTTGAGTCAGTTTATGAAGAGATGAAATGCGGGGTTTCATTAGAAGCCTGCATCAAAATAGAAGCTCATGCAATGACAAAAAGGCTAATCCATTTCATAAGGGGGTCCTCATTTGATAGGAAGTTTATCACTTTTTCCCGGGATATAGAGAGAATCCTTTTCATCGACTGCAAAGCAAGATAACCATGATAACTTGAGAGTACACAGCTTCAGAGGCTGATATGAAATATGGGTGAAGAAAATTTACCGAAGTTATGTGACAATGCACCCATACAAAACGCGCAAGTTACGTTGAATGTTACGTACAAAGATTGGGCATCGAAATCTAACTGTATCCTCTTCTCTCCATCAAATCTTCCTTGCTCAAATATATCAACAAGTATGTTTCCATAGGAAAATTATTCGGTAAATTGACCACGAAGGTCTCCGTTAGAGTCCTTATTTAATGTTTTATTCAAGTTTGTCTTCAGAAACCTAAGAATTAGAAAAATGTTCGCATGGAAAGCGTCTTTTGAACAGCTCTATGCATCCTGACGTCCCTAAAACTGACGATTCTCAGACGAAAAATTCTTATCAAAATCACCACATTGCACATGAAAAGCTTCAAGATTTAATAAAGAATGCATTCGTTTCTCAAAAATATTTACAAGCCCCACACTTTAACGTGGTAACGATCAAATTAATCTAACCGCCACTCGCTGGATGGCATGACACATGTGGTGTCGTTAAATTCAGTGCAGTAAAAAAATACAAAGTACGTAAATACTTTTACTGTCAGATATTGGGTCGCTTGAATTGTTTTAATATTTAGATACCCCCTATTTCTTTCCAATTTACAATATTTGTTGACAAAGAACCGCATCACATAAGCAGCATTCATCGTGCCAAAATTTGCATGACAATATTTGCAAACAAAAATTTGCCACGTGATCGTTAACGTGCAAACATTTTGTGACACCGAAACAAACAAGATTAAGCGCGTCCATTACGGATAAAGTTCATAGAAGGAAAAAAAAACTACTCACTTATCGTTATATCGCCCACCACCTCCACGCCTACCACCATATCGATCGTCGTATCTATCCCGGTGGCTTCCGCGCGCTTGCCCTCGAGCCGGCTCCACAACAACTCTGCAAACAATCAAATTAAACATATGTGAGCTATGTTATCTACATAGTTATCGTTTTATTAATGACCAAAAATGGAAAACCACGTAGGCCAATGATAATTTCAGTGCTTGAAATGTA
The DNA here is from genome assembly GCA_954870665.1 of Stratiomys singularior. Lineage (NCBI taxonomy): Eukaryota > Metazoa > Arthropoda > Insecta > Diptera > Stratiomyidae > Stratiomys > Stratiomys singularior. The sequence goes on from OX940877.1 coordinate 10,446,354, forward strand.
TGCTAGGTTATGAAACATGAATTTACCTTTCGCCCAGCAGCTCCTTCCCGTTCAATTCGTACACGGCGTCGTCTGCGTCTCGATAATCCTCGAATTCCTAGATTAGAAAAGGTTACACAGAAACCTTGATATTTTCGCATGAGAGTAACTTACCACAAAACCATAACCATTTTTAATTAAAATATCCCGCGTTCGTCCATAGCCTTTGAAGAAACGTTCTAAATCACGTTCTCTAACTCCGTACGGCAAACCGCCGACATACACTCTAGACCCGACCATCTGGAAACAATAACAACTTAATTAACCTCAAACTACTGAAGAAAAGCTTGCAAGAAATCGCGAAAGAAATTCCGTGGCGACCTTCTCACAAATATGGCGTCATTCGCATTTAGCGGCCATATTATGCGCCGCATTGCAGATAGTGGACCGATCTCGCGGGAGGAAATTTTCAAATCTAAATATATCAATACTTACTACTTATTAGGTCCGTATTTTATACAAGTATCGTCAACAGACACTTTATGCACGCTTTGAATATATTTTTAACTATTTTTCCCGAGTACTATCAGCTATCACTCCAATTTTCACTACGCCGTAGATGCCGAAGACGAATTCACCACGAAAGTACGAACGGAAATGGGAATGAAACAAGTCGAAAGTGAATCGTAACATGCAAGCGTAATGAAACGTATTAGAAATGTGATCAACTTCATGTGATTGCTTTTTATGGTGGTTAAAATATGATTCGAACATTTGGGAAAAGCAACAACAATATCAGAATCAGCGTAGCATCTGGAATCTTGCACTTGTAGTGCGGATTGAAGACTACATCCAAAAATGCACGAATAGGTTATTAATAGCAATATGCGTTAACAATTGAATGTAATCTAACAAATATTAAGCATTATCAACCGATAATATAACCACTTTTTCAATTTGTTTGGTTTCGAAACTATCAAAAATTAATCCACACCTTAATTTCAAATTGGAAAGCGATGCTGCGTTTGCTGATAAAACTCTTAGAGAGCTCCCATCAAGAACTATAAGAAGGAAAATGAAAAAAAAGTTAATGTTCTTTGTCAAAAAAGGGTGTGTAGTAATCATCCATCTACATCTATCTTATTTTGAACACCCAAGCGCGACATTAATCTATTTTCTAATTAAATTAAAATGTTTTGACTCAGCCTTTAGATAAGTTTCTGCTAGGTTAAGCCCTTTCAGTCACAGTTCGAGAATTCAAATAATAATAATAAACGCAACAGCGAAAGGTTTTTTTTTTAAATTTGTTTTTTTGCCTAAACCCATATTATTCTGCTCAAAATGAATTCTAATAAATCTTCTGAAAAATGCATATATATACTTGCGAGGATACATACGCAGTGAAATGAGATACGATGAATATTTCAAAGCAATAAATTATATTAAGCTTTGACTTAAAGTGATATTAGGACTTCTCTAACCTCTTAACGTCTGTTAGAAAGCATTTTGACTACAAATATTCGCTTCCATACTGTTCTAACTATTGCAAAAGGAATACAGTGTAAATTTTTATAATAAATTAGAAGTTTTACGAATTTAAACAAATGTGATTCTTTTTTCACCATTAGATTGTGAATGATTATTCAAAAATAAAAATATGTGTATAAATATTTAATTTTTATGAAACTCTCTCACGTTAAATGTAACGATGAAAATGAAGAAAAATTCAGAAAGCACTAGAAATTGCTTTCATGGATATTGATCCATACATTCAAAAGTGTATATTTTTTTGAAACTTTATAAAAGATTGGGTCAGAAAATCAGACTAACAGAAAAATATGGAATCTTCGTAACAGGAAAATTTGGAACAAACTCATCTAGCAAAATTACGTCCATAATGACAATAAAATTGAACTTTTAAATATTTCAATCGTTAAAGTACAATTAAAATAAAAAATTTGATTGATTAGAATTAGAGTAGTCATGTCAATTTCGGACAAAACTTTTCAATGCTTTTATTTTATCGAATTTCATTTGCTGTTTTAGGGAACTTCATGAATGTGAATATTTTTGTATTTAATTATTTTTGGAATTTGAAGTAGAACCGTTTTTCAACAGTTGTATTTTTGGTTCGAGAGATTTTGGGTTTTTTCTAAGTTCGGGCCTTATTGATTTTTACCTCGCAATATAAATTAATATATAATAGACTCAATTCAATTGGTGTTGTTTCCAATAGCCTTGAACAATACTATTGTTTTTATGGTATTCAGTGGTATGGTAGTTTTCAGTTTGGAATTTTTGGCGGTTTCATGCAGAACTATGCTTGGTAACACTCACGAATTACTCAGTTGTCACTGTCATTGCTAGGATGACAGGATATTTGTTTTCTGTCATTCTTCGACCACTGCTTTCCTTCGGTCGCGTAAACCAGTGTTGGTGTTTTCTCGACATTTATTCTTAAATTATTTCAGAAGCGGTGATAAACATTGCCCAATATACTATCAGAGATGTTCTTAATGTAGCCTTGCTGGAAATTCATACAAAAATCGAAAGAATTCTTTCTTTATCATTGATAACATTCTCGTAAGAGGACACCTTCAAAGATTATCGTTAAAGTTTAGTTATCAAAAGTTTGAGGTCAGGGATGGAGTCGGCATTCGCACCGCTTAGTGATTCATGTGCGAAGGCGCTGGGGGACAAAGTCTATGATAAGAGAAAACTTGCCGCACAAGAAGTCGAGAAGTATGTAATTGGGGCGTTCCTATCTCTGCTTTTTTCATGCCTTTCCTCCAACCGGTATTGTAACATTTCATTTTAGGCTCGTAATCGAATTAAATAATAAAAAGAATGTCGATAAAATACGTAAGCTAATCGAGGTCCTTACACGGGAATTCACAATGTCTCGCGACATAAATCGGCGTAAAGGTGGACTGATAGGACTGGCTGCAACATCACTGGCATTGGGAGATGTATGGCTGGGCAAAATTATATAAATTTTTATAAAAATTCTGATATATTCTGTAGGATTGCGAGAAATATATCAAGGAAATAGTTCATCCGGTATTGAATTGCATGGCAGACACTGACGTAAGGATCCGATATTTTGCATGTGAGTCGCTGTATAATGTGGCAAAAGTCGCTCGAATTAGTATCATTCCGCTGTTTCCGGAGCTGTTTAACTTGCTAACCAAACTGGTGACTGATCCCGATCAGATGGTGAAAGAGGGCAGTGAAGTGTTGGACCGTTTGTTAAAGGTAGACGGCATGCAAGTTTGTGGCAAAGGCTTCATTCTGTACTTGGGTCTATTTTTTCATTTCAGGATATTGTCACAGGAGCCGCATCCGAACTTAATATGGACGGGTTTATTCCGTTGCTGAGAGAACAAATCTATGTCCGCAACACGTTTGCCAGGCAACATGTTATCTCGTGGATATCCGCTTTGGAATCGGTACCCGACATTAATATGTGCATTTACCTTACTGAAATCTTGGACGGATTGCTTCTGATGTTCGAAGACAATATGTCCGAAATACATAGAATGTATAAAATTTTCTTCTATAGAACTCGGTCTGAGTGCAAAGTATGTTATTTTCAGGTGTGATACATTACTGAATCAATTTCTGAAGTCGATCCGAAAAGATCCACAATCAGCGCGCATCGAAATACTTATTTCGATTTTAATCATTCATGCTCAATCAACAAACGATTTAATCCAGGTATGGTGAAGGATGAATGATTCTGAGTTGATTGTTAGCAATTTTAATATGAAATATTCTAGTCGACGGCCATTAACTGGATTCGAGAGTTTGTTGAGCTGTCGGGCGCTCAGATGTTGCCTTTTACAAGTGGAATTTTCACAGCAATTTTGCCTTGTTTGTCGTATGAAGGAGAAAGCAGGAAGGGTAACAAGCATTAACCATTTCTTTAACACATTCAAATAAAGAGACGTAACGGCAGAGACTCATTTTAAATGTTTTATCTATTTAGAGATCAGAGAGTGTGCCATAAGCGTAAACAAGAATCTCATGGCATTTGTGTCATCCAAAGAGCACAAGGAAGAAAACATAAAAAAACTTGATTTGAATTCGGCTATGGAAGTTCTACGGCAGTATTTAGCGCATAATTCTGTTCATACGAAAGTGGCTGTGTTAAAATGGATTCACCATTTATTTAATGAAATTCACAATGAGGTGAACGAAACCAATTTAATAATGTTTTCATTCAAATATATCCCTCATTCAAACAGATGTCGGGATATGAAATGGCCTTATTTCCAGTATTATTAAATAAATTATCAGATAGCTCAGACGAGGTGGTGTTGCACAGTTTGGTCGTTCTGGCTGAGATAGTTAGTCCAGCTCAATCGAAAGGTTATATCCGTTCTTGTTTGATCGCATTATGAAACTCACTGCTTTTTCACTGCAGGCGAATTTAACAAGATTCAATACAAAAAACTTCTCAACAGTCTACTGAATTTGTTTAGCGAAGAAAAAAAATTTCTAGAAAATCGAGGTAGTTTGATTTTAAGGTGAGTTGTTTATTTAGTCTAGCACCTGAATTTATAGATATGACTTGCCTTCCTTTCCAGACAACTTTGCATTCTACTTAACGCTGAACATGTGTACCGAACGTTCGCTGAAATAATAGCCGATGAATCGGTTAATGTTAAATTTGCATCGGTTATGGTTCGCTCATTAAATATCATCTTGTTAACGACATCGGAATTGTTCGCCCTTCGCAACTCCTTGCGCGACATAACCAATCCGAATTCAGCTTCATTATTCGTGTGCCTGTACAAAAGCTGGGCTCATTGTCCAGTTTCGACACTTTCGCTCTGTTTGCTTGCACAGTGCTACGAGCATGTGTCGGATTTGGTTAGCATTTTGTAAGCGATTTATTTCTCAGGGATGAATTTGAAATTTAGTTGATCTATTTGTAGTGGTTCTTTGGAGATCACGCTTGAAGTTCTCAATGAGTTAGATAAATTAGTGCAATTAATTGAATCTCCAATATTCGCTTGTAAGTTTATTTGGAGAGCAGTTTGTTTATTTGTAAAATTTTGTTAATTTGTTAATTGTTGTTTGTTAATTTCCCTTTCTAGCGCTAAGACTTACTCTTGTTTCAAAAGCAAACAATTGTGCTGACGCTCAACATCTAGCTCATGCATTATTTGGAATTTTGATGTTGCTGCCACAAACCGAAGCTTTCACGATGCTAAAGAATAGACTGCAATGTGTCCCAAACTATTGGGGGCAGCGACCAGACAAGTAAGTTTTTGTTTTTGAAGTTGTAGATTAAAGATGAGTTCCCTAGCAATATATGAATTAGTAGAATTAGAATTAGCACAACAGTGTGTGTCTTTTTTGGTCCTAAAATGAGAGATTTATGTGGATTCTTCAATGATGCCACGAAGGTTTCATAGATATTTCATCTGGAGCACTTGAAATGTAATGGGCTTTCGTGTCTATTGATATATTTATGCAATCGTGTCATATGCTGTTGAACATTTTGAGCGCAAGCGATTCGAAATAATGGCAACAATGTGTCGGAATCTCAATTCCTCGGAGAATAAAGTAATGACAATGTCTTATTTCATTCGGATTTGTTGGGATTTAAAATTGAAAGTTATTTAGGCGCGTAATGTAGAACTTCTAGGGCTGTAAATCTTTAGGACTCACTCTTTAGGATCATTTGACTCTTCCTTTTCCGGGCTGGGCATCTCTTCTTTGTTTCTATGTTAGAATGATCGTTTTTTGATATAGAAATTCGAGATTTTGAGTATTCCTCCTATATGTGCTCTGTTTACTGCACTAACGTGAAATCGACAAAGTTTTTTTTATGAACAGAAAATGCATCATGTAGTTTAATTTTAGAGAAAAGCGCTCAGCAAGAATAAAGGTCTACCATATTCGGGTAGCGCAAGCAGGAGTCTGACTTTCCTTCTTGCGAAGGCTAACCTGCAATTGTACGTTCGCAACTGCCTATGCGTAATAATCAGTCCCGTCGTGCCTTCTATTGAGCCACAATCTCCAGGTCCATAAGTAGACGGCTAGCTCACCTGTCCCGTGATCCTTTTATGCAGACCAAGATTCCTTTCTCTCTGACACAGTTGGTTCTTCTCCGACCCTTCTATGCAGATAGATTCTACTCTATTCTACGTTCTTAAGAATAGAGAACTTTAGGTATCATCGATAATTCTGATAACCGACATCCAAGCCAACGAAGAAATCGGTGGACTATAAATGGGAGGAATGCATCAGTGCTGACCAATCATACGCTTGCTTAATACCAATGCTCACAGTTTATTTAATTGCTAATTGTTATTATTTATTTAAATTTATTTGAGTTTTGATAAAAATGAATCCGTCTTTCTTCAGCCCGTGGCTTGCCTTTCAAAATCCTAGCATCGATGATTTGCTAGTGGCATGATATCGGAAGAGAAAACCGTGAATGGCGAGAATACCATATCTGAATGGTTGCTGAAATTATGCAACAATGAGCGCATAAAATAGAGACATGTAATAAGACAAAAATGCATAATTTTCAGTGGCGCATAATGTGAATAATGTAAACTGCTAACTTGTTGCTAACTTCGTTTCTTATCTAACTTTTATAGTGCTCTACCCTTGGTTGCTGACTGAAACCGATCAATTTCTGGTTAAAAATAAATGTGATTTATCCCACATGAACCCTAAATCATGACAATAAATTCAAATTGATTTCAGATTTAAGTAATTAAATGCTCATCTTTGATTTCAGAAACAACAGAGACTCACAGGAAAGTCGTTCGCGAATTAATTTCAAAGAATTATTTGAGCACTTTGTTAAAGTTCAACAAATGCATCATACACAAAAAATGGCTCAACGGAAGCGAAGCATTTTAGGTTGGGACAGCGATAATTCAGGTACGGTATCAACAGCAACTTCGCCCAGCAGTACAGCGACTGGCGTGCCCGAAACAGTAGCAGAATCGGAATCAGCAAAAGCTGTTGCTTTACTAGCGACGGCAACATCAAGAGATCATCAGCCGAAAACAACATCTCTAACAGCAGTACCGATATCAATATCGGAAGGACCGATACCAGTGCAGGAAGAAACGATTACATCTCCGGGAAATTCAGGTTCAACGGATAGCAATACCGAAATTTCAAAAAGTAATACCGGAGCTGTACCAAAGAGCGCAACTGGTGCAATACCAAAAAGTAGTACAGGAGCTACTCCACAATCTCCATCCGGAGCTGTATCAAAACATAGTAAATAACTTTAATGCTAGAATTTAATTTATCTATTTTTTTTTTGTTCCATGAGAATAAAGTTATCGAATTTGGTTAAAAGACAATATAATTGTACCCGAACTTCTGTTTGTTTTATTTTTGATTTGGGTCAAGTTCGAGATAGGTCAGTTTATTCAGTTCGTTCGGCTGCGCCCAGCGATTTCCAAAGAAAACATCGGTTAGAAAATTTTCGTGATTGAAAAAACAACAACACAAATTGAAAATTATTACCTTATAGGGAAATTCATCCAATCCACGCGCGCGAATGCTGTATGAAAAACAGAAATGGGGAAGACGCAAGTTGCAATAAATGGTAAGAAGGTCTGGCTTACCGGTCGGGTGACAGAAGCAATTGAATCCATAGTCCTTGAATGAATGTCGTTTCAGATGCAGATTGTTTAAAAGTTGCGAAAAGCAATTGTAAGTGGTAATTTCGATTCGAAAGTATGAAAGATTCGGAAGTATGAAAAGTAATGACGATAGTAATCTCCGAACTTCACCGAAAAATTAAGGAACTCAACGAACAAAAGCTATGTTAGCGCAGGAATAGACCGATATGAAATCAAAGCTATAATAGACTACAAAGAGCTTAAAAGTCGCTGAATATAATCACCATAAATATCAGTATGGAAAGTCGAAAACCAGCGATAAAAACTCGACAAACAGCAAGTAAATTTAAGCAGGAAAACTGAAAATTCTAATGAAAACTAAAAGTCAGTATATCAACCGATCAAGTTGGAGGAGCTGTCATTAGAATTGAGAACAAATTTAGGGAGTCGAGGCCGGAGTCTGGGGCACCAAAGAAAAAAGCTATGAAGAATAAATGGACCCAATCGAATACAGAGAGAATCAACACAGGAAGAAAGGAGAGATTAAAAGATAACTTGAAGCTAATCGAGTTATACTATATGTATATGTATTATAATAGTATACTAGCCATCTTAGCGACTAAAGACCAGATCTCAGCGACTATCGACCATATCTCATCGAGAAATTAACTTAACACATTGTTTGCGGGAAACGAGTAAACTCGTCATACCTTTTTATAGTAAAACGTGGGAGACGAGTTTACTCGTTTTGTTGCACTAAGCGATAAGGCGCGGGCAACTTGTAAAAACGGAGGTGTAAACGGGTGGCGGGTTGTGCGTTATCTATTGCCAGTGGTACCCGTTCTAACTACCTGTCGATAAAATGAGTTAGAGCCGGAACAAATAATAATAAAAATAGACAGCCAGAATATTGAAATTATTTTATTACCAGATGTACATGAAAATCGTAATAGAAAATCTTATTTTTGCATTTTCGTTCGTCTCTCCAGTAACTGCTTTATACTGCTTTCGTTAGGACGTCTTACGTGTTTCTGAATTTTTTTTTGGTTTTCGTTACTTTGTGAGTTTGTTGTTATTATATACTTTCCCCGAAAATGAATCGAAATGAGAGTGACGATGAATTGTTTGCTGACAATTTCTCCAATTGTTCTTGCCAAAGTGACGTAGAAAATTTATCCGACTACGATTCTAGTGAAGATGAAACTATTCCTATTCCTCTAAGAAGAATTTCAAGTTCATCATCTAGTTCTGATAGTTCTGATAGCGAAGAATGGTCATCGAGAGACAGTTTACCAGTTTTAGAGCAGTTTCTAGCGTAGCCGGGAATAAATACCAAAAACGTTCCTGACAATGTCGTAGATGCCGTGAATTTATTTATTTATGATAATTTATTTGCGTTCCTTGTGGAGGAGTCGAATATATATTATCACCAAAACACGGACAAGTTCAAAACTTCTAAGAAATCGCTTAAGTGGAAAGACATCACCATTAAACAAATGAAGAAGTTTTTGGGAGTTATAATATTTAGGGGACAGGTACGCAAGGATCGACGAGATGAGTATTGGAGTACTGAACCGTATACAGAAACACCGTTTTTTTGCGAAAACGATGAGCAGAGACAGATTCCGTCAAATCTGGAGAGCCTGGCATTTCAATAATAATGAGAATGTGCAAGACAATTCTGATAGACTGTGCAAAGTCAGACCGCTATTGGCTATCCTTCTTGCAAAATTCAAAGAAACTTACAAGCCTGTTCAACAATTATCTTTAGATGAAGGCATAGTACCATGGAGAGGAAGACTATTCTTTAGAGTTTATAATGCCGGAAAAATTATAAAACATGGGATTCTAGTGCGAATGGTCGGCGAAAGTACCACTGGCTACATATGCAATTTTGAAGTTTATTGCGGTGAACGAAACCGATTGATACAAACCATGTAGACATTGCTATCTCCGTATGCAGATTTGTGGCATCATGTGTATATGGATAATTATTTCAATAGTGTTGAAAACAATGAGATACTATTAAAGAAAAAAAATAAGAATTTGCGGCACCATACGAAAAAATAGAGGACATCCGGACTGTCTGAAAACGGTTTCTTTGAAAAATGGTGAAACAACTTTCAGAAGGGAAAAAGATATATTGCTGCAAGTTTGGCAATCAAAAAAAACTGTAAATCTAATATCTACGATTCACTCTGCAGAGATGAAGAAGAGTCAAAACTCGGACAGAAAGACGAGACAAAAAATTATAAAGCCGAATGCTCTGATCGATTACAATCAATTCATGAAAGGCGAAGACCGGGCAGATCAGTACTTAGTATATTATTCAATCTTACGAAAAACTCTAAAATGGACTAAAAGAATGGCAATGTATCTGATAAATTGTGCCTTATTCAATTCGTTTGTAGTTTATAATTCAGTTCATTCTACAAACAAAAAAAATATCACAATTTTTTAAAGTAAATAGTGATTCATTGGGTAACAGATGAAATTTTGATAGATGAACAAATCGGATCCACCAGGGAGACTGTCTATGGACATGAAGAAACATGCATTGGAATACTGTGTGTGTTGTCCCGTGTTTAGCACTTCTAGATTAGATTTTGTTTTTTGTTGTTTTTCCATTTTAAAAAATGCTATGTTTTTAATTTTTTGACAAATATATATTTCGGGAGTGAGTTGCTCCCTTCTTCAGTGTCAGTTCAGTGTACCGGTAAAGCAAGCTCTCGCGCTCTTGGAAGATCGACTGACCCAAAAAGATCCAACAATGGAAGGAAAGAAAAAAGCAAGAACAATCACAAAACTGGCAACACTGTGCATGTCGGAAAACTATTTCACTTTTAGAGGAAATTACTACAAACAGAAGTCTGGAGCACCGATGGGTAACCCTCTGTCACCGTTTTTAAGCGAGATTTTCATGAACTGGATCGAAGAAAAGATTGAACAAGCAGGCATAATGCCCAAATTTTGGGTTCGTTACGTAGACGATATTTTCGCCATAGTAAAAGAAAAGGACATAAACAACTTGAACTACCAACTACCAACGAACTACCCTTCCTCGATTTAAAAATCATAAGAGATAACGGAAAATTAGAATTGGACATATACAGAAAAAACACAAGCACCCAAAGGACCGTACCGAGGACATCAAAACACGCATACTCACAAAAAATGGCGTCTTTCCGAGCGTGGATACATAGGATGATGTCAGTACCCTTGAGCACGGAAAACCGAATCAAGGAAATAAATTATATTCTGGATACAGCGAGGAAAAACGGATATGAAACAAGGACGATTTCAGGAATGATAAGGAAAATAGAAGCAAGAAGAAGACAAGAGGGGTTTACCACACTCTACACTCAAATTAGAAGCCAAAAACAAAGAGAACAACAAAGGGCAGTAGTCATTAACTCAGAGCTAACGGGGGCCTTAAGGAGATTGCTAAAAAAAGTCAACATCCAGCTAATCCCAAGCAGTGTCCAGTCTCAACTAAAGAGTAGGCTCACAAACACAAAGGACAGCAAGAAGAAAGAAGAGAAGAGCGGTATCTACAAAATCAAATGCAATCACTGTGACAAAGTATATATCGGACAAACAAGACGAAACGTTAAAATACGATTCGAGGAGCACACAAAGGAGGCACACTTAGCGATAAGACGAGGAAACGTGGCAAACGTGAAATCTTCAGTAGCGAAACACATTTGCGAAGGACACAAAATAGAATGGAACGACCTCACTGTAGTAAAAGAAGTGAGAAATATGAAAAAGCTAGACGGGTACGAATCATTGTGGATCATGAGACAGCCAACCGAAACTAGGCTCAATGATGACCTTGGAAATGGATACTCTAGCCTCCTGGATATGGTGAAGTAGCGAAAATAGTGAAATAGAAAAGACATAATAATTAAAGTACTTAGACATGTAGGTAGGTAATAAAACTCCACGGTAATTAGACCTTAAGGTAAGCATAAGCAAATAAATGACAGGTACGAAGACTATAAAAATCCAATAGTAATTAGACCTTAAGTAATTAGACCTTAGGCAATTAGGACTTTGTGTTAACTTAGTATAAATATCCCGATAAAGGCCATTTAAAAATCAGAAAATAACTGACACTGAAGAAGGGAGCAACTCACTCCCGAAATATATATTTGTCAAAAAATTAAAAACATAGCATTTTTTAAAATGGAAAAACAACAAAAAACAAAATCTAATACATTGGAACCGGCAAAAATGAAAACGTTTTACGTCGTTGTCGTGTATGTTCCGCTCACAAAGTACGGAGTCAAACGCGGTATATGTGTAAGTTTTGCAATGTACCCCTGCACAAAGGAAAGTGTTTCGAACGCTACCACACATTGAAGCACTATTAGGTTATAGTGCTCCTTTTCAATATAATGTGTTAACATTTTCTAAATACTCTTTAATTTTGGATGAATAAAATTATTTTGATTGTAAATAGTATTTTTTCTATGATTTGCAACAAAGAAGAATGTTTTTGTACATTAAAAGTTATAAAAACTAACTTTGCTAAGTAAATAAATGGAGAAGTCTTTTTAAAGTAAAACACTGAAAGTTTCATTGAAAAATGTCAAATAGATCGTAAGATATGAATATTTTACGGTAAGTCTAATTTGGGCGCAAAAATTTAAAAAACCACACGCTCTGGGCCGCGAATTGGGGAGAAAATAACCCGACTACATAGTGTTAACATTGGGAAATCGAACTGGTTCGATATTCGGACCAACTTAATGTTTCACATACAATTACATAGATTGAATAAGAACGAACAACTGTGTTGCTTCTTGTTTCAAGAGACCATCTACGGTAGATAATGCAAACTATCCCAATCCAATCGATGCAACCATCATGAATATAGTTGACAAAATAACCTGAAGCAACTATGCGGATTAGAGCATGCGAATATAGCATGCGGAATTCAGGGTAAATCCTGCAGCAGACAGCATTGGATATAGTGAGACCTGCACTCAGACTTGCGGAAACCCTGTAGTAGTTGACTCGGGATATGGAGTGATATCGTATATTTGCTATTTTTACTTGCTAAGCCATATCGGGCACTATTTTCATACTTACGTATCGAGGGCTGTTTGCTTACTCAGGTAAGCACAGGACACCGGAATCATAGCAGCAATAGCAACTCAGGCTATTATTGATGCACTAGTAAGCACGTAATTGAAATAAACTGCAATTGCCTGAAAAATAGTCGACGGAGGCCGGACTAGCCTAAAGTCTAAGTTTTAAAGCCCCTAACAACGCAACACATAAATTAGCCATGTTTCGGGATATTGTAACAGAAATGCAGAGACGTGAACCCGTGGCCGTAAGCAGGGAACGACAGGGCCAAAATGTTGGATGTTGGAATCTACGATTTTGATGCATACAGAATAAAAATTGAGTGTTAGTCCTGATTCTGTCGTTAGAATGATACACACGGGTTTGAACACTCCAAAGAAACTCTTGACCTAACGAAATTCAAATAAAATGAATGGAATTTTATTTGGTGTCACGTAGGCGTGATCTCGCTGTTTATGCTTATGCTATCCTTGAGCTAGGCAGTTAGTTCCCTCAAACTGAGAGGCTTCGAAAAGAGCTATGAAATAAATTTGCGAAGGTACGAGTCAGCTACATTCTCGATGAATCTCTGAATATTCTCGATCAATGCTCACAGCATCTAAATCTGTGTATAAGGACTACTTTCATGTATTTGTTGATGATTCGGTTGTGAAGATTACATTCTTCCGTTCGGTGCTTAAAAAATTGGTACAACGACTGGATGGGAGCCGTCTACTAGGTTAAAGTTGAGCATTTTCACTTTGAGTAGCTGAGTGAGAAATTCTAAGCACCCTCATAATTCGCCAAGAGAGCTTTGAAAGTTCATCGTTTCGACATCAGTTCCTGTATACCTACATCATGGCTGTTGGCTAGGTATGCACTCCTTCCGACCTTATAGATTGATATTACATTTGGGCAGATCAGTCCAGCAACTGTGAAATGATGGGTTCCTTATGAGGTAGCTTTGAAGGTTGAACGAACTAGTAAGGGTCGAACCTTCGTCCAATATCAATTGCTTAGAATACTGGCACATACTGGGACGCCCTCATAAATCCGAAAAATAATGAATTAAAATGATGAAGTTGGGTTGCTGTACGAACCAAAACAAGCAAAGTTAGCTAAAGATAATATTGGACTTTATCCGGCATGTACTTAAATTATATGGGCGGCGTGATTGAAAGGACATATAGGGGTACATGCCCTAAGAGAAGCTTTGAGCCCGATGGCACACATTTTTCAGCTAGAAAACGGAGTCCTAAAGTAAAATGGGCCTGATGGATCCTTTAGGATGCTAATCCTCAGTCTGAGCAACCGGGACACGGATACAATCAAGAAGATGTTCGAAGAAACGTTGGCAGCCACCAGAAATTGTAGATTTGTTTGGCTCCATATTCGAGAATGAACAGAGGAGTGCAGTCGCATTTCGTCAAAAATGTAATCATAAGAATGAGGAACAAGTTCGAGCCTTTGACGTGGGCGAACCGTTCAAGAGAATAGCATAGCATCTGAACTGATCCTGGTATAATATATGGAGTAATAGGAACGTTGTACACGACGAATTGTATTCAGATCAAATTCCGCAACGTTAAGTTCGAACTGTGTTAAATTTTCAGACTTCAAGAAATATGATAACCTAGGACTACGCCTGTTCCTTCCCAGTCAGGTGGATTAATAAAACGTTTGTCATTGACGGAAGAAAAGCACAGAAATAGGGACTGTCGCATGTTGTTAATCTTGACAGCTAAGTAGTTGCAGAACAGCCAGAAGCCCCGGCCAAAGCCATGTTTGAAACAACGATTCGTGGTCCAGACGCTTTAAGAGGTTTAAGGTCCACATAAAGATGGAGGTTAGGGGGGTTTGGAGTGCACCAAATAAATTCAAACAACTGTTTTATTCACCAAATGGTGCTGTGAGATATCGAGTCCATTATTGGTCGAAAAGAACGCGTTAAGTGGATCCAATTCGCATATCGTTTTGAACAATGAGTGATCGAATGAATATTAATGACACAATTTAGGATGTATTAGAGACTTCCAGTACTTTCTCGTCATGTCGATCTTCCACACAATAAGCAGAGAATTTCTTTATTTAAATATTATTGAAGATTAAAAAATATTGATCATGAATGGAAATAAATAAACCCTGAAACTTTGGCAGGGATCTTGACCTAACTAGGGAAAGCATATAAAAGTATATACTGAGATGGTATTATAATAATATAAAAGAATTGATATAAGGCCGAGTCAATTGCTGACCAAAAGAAGAAGTCAACAGTCATACCTAAAAAGATATGCTAAAGTGGCGAAATTTTGTAAGGCGAGTTCGAACGAAACTGGAAATTGAAGAAAAGTAACGACAGTGAAGAAAATGAACATTAAAACTGAAGTAGAAAGGACTTAAAAGGACGATTTTTACTGAAAAAATCTTTCGATTTTGGATAGAATGCGAACATTTAACTAATTTCGCAATTCAGTTACTGATTCTAAGGCTCAAAAAAATATTCGGGACTCCGGGTCCATCCGGGTCGTCTGTAAAACACATTAACCACTTCTGAAATCATCATCATCGTCCTCGATGGTTAATATTAAATTACCTGAAATTTTACAACTTTCGCACATCAACCAACTACGGAACAATTCCATTACAAGTGCTGTGTTGGAGCCTAGTCTAGTATGAGTTTAATGATTTATTCGCAGGCATATCATTGAAGCACTTAAATTTGTTTTTGTGTCCTGAATAGAAAGCTTTATTCTCACTTGAATTCAATTGTGCATCATTCGAGTGGTGCATTACCAACGACTTGAACGTTTTATTGCAGATAAAATGTCCTAATGGCTTTATGTCGTTGCGGAAGACTGATGGAGGCTATGTTCGCATTGCAAATCCATTAATGTCTTGATATATCTGAGTGGCATCGATAATTAGAACGTCAATGTGTGAATTAGATTTGGGATATTTTGAAAATTTAATTACGGATTTTAGCGCAAGTTTATTTGGGATAAAAGTTCTTGAGTGATTTACAGAAGCATGAATGAATAATGCATAAGTTGGGGGATATTAACTTACGCTAAGATGGATGCAAGCCATGGGACTCCGTAGGTAGTAACTGAAAGGTGATGGCTAGCATGTTACGTTCCATGTGTTTGCATGCATGTTTTCCGGTTTTAATTGGTATTAGTTGACAATTTTACGTATCAAGAAGAAACAATTGTAAATTAACAGATTGAAAAAGATAATAAAAAAGATTTTGTTGTGGAACATTCATTAATTGAGGACACATTTTTCACAGATTCTGAAGAATTTCAAGGGAGTACAGGGACTTATATTTAATTTTGTCTGCAGACCGAGTCTACTAGCTTTCGTTTCAGTGTTGATAAAGGGTCAGTAGGGAAATTAAGGCGACTTCATTCGTCATCTACCATTGCACCTTCACGCATGAATCCTTTTCGTAAGTACGTATCTATTGTATGTTTTATCATGTTTTAGATTGTTTGACTGGAGTATCCATTTGATTTTGCGATCTCCAAAATGTGTTTAGTTTGTTTTTTTCCTGTACGGCCGTAGGGATGGGATGTGTTAGCATCCGGTCAATCATGTTATTAAAGGATACAACCTTGTCCTGATAGCAATGATTTGTGAAGAGCAATGAAGAGCTTCTATAACCTGCTCGTTGTTTCCTATATGTCTCTAGTTCCAAAGTTTCTTTCGTTGTATTCAACAGTATATCCAAGAACGATAGTCTTCCTTCCTTCTCAATTTCGTAGGTGAAGCCTTTATCCTTATGCAGTCCACAAAATGTGACCAGACTTTGTTCCAAATCAATATAGCAAATGCTGTCCGCGTACGATTTCCAAAATCTTGCTATAATGTCTTTAAGCTGCTCAATCCGATTCTAGTTTTACCACATCCGATTCTAGTTATGCCATAAAGATTTCGCGAATAAAAGCGGAAAGAGTGTTTCCCATCGATGTGTCTTTTAATTTTTTATAGAATTCTCCTCTAAAGGTGAAGCAGTTCTCTTCCATACAAAGTAAAGAGAGTGTGATGAACTGTCTGCCGTTTTCCTTTCATTGTAGTCCTGTCTGCTGTTGCGAAACTGCTCGGTTTCATTTAATATAAATAGTATTTCCGTAATATAATCGAACTAAACTTATTTAATAGAAAAAAACTGCCACGAGTTAGGCTGGAAACTGTCGGGGTTTATAACACAAACCATAGGAAAGACCTCTAAATTTAATTTATTCATAGCTTTTGCTTAGTCAGTTTTTAGGTGCACAAGTTAGCTTTAAAGGTTTTTGAATAAAAAAAAAAAAATCATTTGAGTATTAAACAAACGATAGAACAATTTTAGCATCCTTGTTGTATATTCGGCATCATCAAAGAGGCTTAAATCATTTTCGAGTCTTGACAACGAACTTGGTTGCTATGAGCTGTGTTTTTTTTTTATTTTTTAATTGCTGACCGTCATAGATAGACTTACCCGGTCGTTAGCATCAAAACAGATAATATATTGTTTTAGTGGTTGTAAAAATAAAAAAAAATATACTCAAATAAAATAAAAGTCGATTTTATGCTATTTAATCTATTTTTTATGCTGAATAAGTTTTTTTTTTGGTTATTTTTCCCAGCTTCTGAGTGAACGAAATATTTTGATTGTTAGTTTTTCATAGTATTTTTTTTTTGTTCACATGTAATTAACATTTACTTTTGTTTACTTTTCTTTAACATAGTCTGTAGTTTTGAGCTCTGATTACGAACTATTGTTTCTTTTTTGTTGAACAGAATTGTCTTTGAGGTTAAATATAATTGTTTAATCTTCTTTTATGATCAACTTAAATATAGTTATCTATAAAATTATGAGTTTACTATTTAGCATTGTTATACAAACACAGTTGGGCTTGTTCCGACCCAACTTTCGCATCCTGCAAAAAATTGAATATTTAACAATACGAAAACAGATGGCGGGAAGCTAATTAAAAACATTCATTGTCGTTAGAAATGCGGATGAGATAAACTAAGTCAATCCTTATATTTTTGTTTTGTCTAAAGAGATAAATCTATTTAATGTTTAAAATGAGTTCATCATGTTGCAGATCGTCTCCTTTATGATTGAAATATTGTGAAGGCAGTAAAAGGAAGAAATTGGGGAAACGCAAACATAGACAAAGAAAAATAAATTAATTCAAGAAAATAAAATTTAAGATAGTCCTTTTTATTGAGAGCAGATTCGATCGTAGTCCTTGACTAGTTTTGATTTGAATATCCTTTTGAATTTTTTAAAACTGCATTGTGTGCCGCATGACGGAATCCACATTTCAATAGGATCTTCATCAGCTGCATCCTTGAAATAAAAAAACTACAAAGCCAAAATCGAAAAATCCTGTATCATTTGCAGGCTTAATTTTCTAATTACCTTTATTTGAAAGTCTTGCCAAAGAAATCGATTCTTATGCAGTTCCATTACAAATGCTGCACCGAAATCTGGTTTGCATTCAATTTGATTGACGACTCCCAGATACATCATTAGTGCGCTTAAATTCAAATCATGTCCTGAATAGAAAATGATATTCTCATTTGATTCAATTGTACAGAGTTCAAGTCGTTCGACTATATCATTCAGTAGAGCTCCACTTTTAACTTGCATCAATTTTGAAATCGACATTTTACTGTAGGCAATATGTGCTAATGGTTTTATATATGTGTGATAGACGGATTGCGTCCATGTAGGCATTTTGAATCCATTATTTGATTGTACTGCGAGAGTGTCTTCAATGTTCAGAATATCTATGAGATTCGGTACGTTCTGAAAAATTTATTAAGGTTTTGTGGTGAATATGAAAATGGTGTGTGGACTTTATTTCACTATATGTAAGGATAACGTGTATGCGCTTCCATTTAGAGTCATTTCATTTAGTTATTTCATTTGAATGTTCCAGGATGTTCTATAGAGGCTAACATATTTACACAATTAATCACATATATTTGCGAAAGAAGTATTTGCCATTTTTGAGCAAGGAAGAGAGAGTTGCTATGGCCCTTCGCACAGACAACAGATATTTATGAGTTTTCAAGGACTAAAATGTCCGCACATGTTAAAGTTCTGGAACCATTCCGTGTTTTCGTTTCAATTTATATAAAAAGATTGTAGTCAAGCGCAGCGATAATTATTTAATTAGAAAATAGATTTCGGTAGAGTTGGGTTTGGTTGACATTTTCATTCATTGTTATGGTTTTTCAACCATTACGAAAGGTCTCTACCAAGGATTTGAGGTGGTGAAAAAGGATTCTCCTTAAGCCTGAAGCGGAGACAGTGAGTTAGCCTTAGATCGTGTAAAAACGAATCTTAATCTGATATGTCACTGTCTCGCACGTACATGATGAGGAGACTATTCTAGCTGAAATAACTATCAAGTTTGTGATGTCAAAGGTAGAGACGTAGCATCGGGACCGGACAGAATTTTTTCAAAGATCTTATATGAAACTTTTCCTTTGAATTGTAAGAATACAATAAACTGGGGTAGTAGTTGAGGTATCAATCCATCCTTGCTCAAATCCTAAATCAAATAGCTAATGGCTGATTCTCACTGTAGAGAATGTTTTCAATTCCCATCTTGAGCGTGTTTACTTTAAATTCTGTGTACACCTTTGCACAGTATTCTGAAACAAAAACTGCAAAGCTGTAGGTTGGAGAGGCGAATAAATTAGACAAACATTACTTCATAAACCAAAAAACTCAAAAGTTGCCGGTTTACTTCACTATTAATCTATTACTCTATATCTTTTTAATACGACTCCTTAATTTTATCTTAATTTTAATTTTTCTTAATTTTATTTATAATTAGTCCTCGCAGTTCTATTTTGCTAAATGAAATCTTCAGAAATCATAGCCATCCTTTTCAAGGTTATATTGGTTGGTTTGAGAATACTCCGAGCTAGTCTGCGGCCGTTTTCCATTTTTTAGTGAAAAGGGTCAAGCGGCTTGAGTTCGTCAAAAATGAGAACGTTCAAAACATGAGGAGTAAGTTTATCCTTGCAGATTGGTGTAAATTTATCGTTTTTTTTTTAAGGATAGCCTGATCAAAATATGGCATAGGCGCGTGAAAAACATGCTTTCTATTTCTAAGGAAGGAGCTGGCTCTGTTATGATCTGGGGCTGCATGGTAGCGAGTGGAGTTGGTAAAACACATTTCGTATGGATATCCTTAGAAGTAGTCTTGTCCAATGTTAATGAATTCGAATTGGTTTATCAAGGAGTGGGTTCTTTACAACGTCAAAAAACAACTTTTCTCCTCCTTTCAGTCCCACAGAACATCTATGGGATGAACTGAAACGTGAGATTGGAAGATGTATCTCAGTTTATAATGAATAGGTAATTAATATAATTATTTTTAAATTATTTTATGAAATAAGCCCTTAGTCTTGAACTCTATCCAGCAGGAATAAAACGTACGAAAAAGTGCAGAACAACAAGATTACATGGAATATGGAACACAGTCACAACGCAAATGTGGACGGAACAAACAAGGAGACGGGAAACGGCAGAAAATGATTGCGAAATAATGCGTCCTACTTTGTATTTTTTTAACTGTTTTTGACTAGCTCTAGTGTCGCACTCATACAATGCACTCTTGTATGCAACGGTTATAGTAATATAATTAGAATAAATTTAAAGTGTATGATTTAAACGCATTAATGCGTAGCAGCAAACATCTCCATCACTCAAATTTTCAAGCTTGAATGACAGATGAAAACAGAACGTGGCGTTTTATTTGTGCTAGTGAGTAACAAGTGTTTCTTGCTTCTTGAGTAATTTTGTCAGTCTTTTGTATTATATATGTGCGGAAATGAATAAAACTCAGTGTTCATTCTGAAAAGGAACGAAGTCTTCCCCAGCAATATTGGAAAAAAGGAGTTTGAAAGGTCGTTATGTGAAAAATCCATGTAAGAGCAGGCGGCTGAGAGTATTGGCACCTCCGTAAAAAAGTTGAGGTTATAAAAAGGTTATCATGTTGTAGACAACGATTGCTTACCTTTTGGCTATGCTTATATGATACGTGTTTATCATGTTTATATTCTCTTACTGCTTAAGTCATTGCTTTGAGATTTGTGCATTAAAGGGGCTCGGTTAAGTGGCTAAGCAGAAGAAAGAGTTAGATGATGAGAAGGACTCAGGAAGCATATTTTGGTAGCATTTAGGTTTTGAAAAGTTGTTACTAGGGTATGGCATTAAAAAGAAACACATACATTGTACAAACACTTTTTGCCAAGAAAAATATTTATAAAAAAAAAAAAAAACAAAATAAATCAAATATGCAAAACGAATACGAAACGCGCATGGTTTCTATCCTTCTATCGTTATACTTACCGAACCCGAATGCTTTCTGATATAATCAAGAATATGTTCATTTCCTTCCAAACACTGCTCGACCGCTGTTTGGTTCAAGTCGAATGATTCCATAAACGAAGCTGTATGAGCAGGACATTCTCTTCCTGGTATGATCAAAAACTAGCGTTGCAAGCTTTAACTAAATCACCGCATATTTATTGGAAAAATATTCATTAATTACTTACTTCATCTTCGTACGGAGCAATAATATCGATAGGAACAGTTTTCAATGTATTTGGTAGGAGTCCACTTAGAAAACTTCTCGCACTACTAATAGATCGTTCTTTAGCACTACTTCTCACATATACTCTGTCAACTTGTAAAATTGAATTATATCGTCGACTTTTTATAATTCCTGATTGAATCATTTGTTTTGAGCCCAGCTGAAAGGAGAGTGTGATTTGTGAACTCGGAATTAGATCTGATATTAAAAACACTTACGCGCGATAGTGATCCATAGCCTCCCGGCCATTCATAGTCTTTATAAGGATCATTCGGATATCCAGCAGTCGGAGATCGATCGCCATGTCTCGAAAGCTGTGTGAATGATGATGAATGATGTTTAAAATTGTAATTTTAATTTGAACTACTCATAGATGAAACTCGTGAAAACCTCGACAAATT
The DNA here is from genome assembly GCA_954870665.1 of Stratiomys singularior. NCBI lineage: Eukaryota > Metazoa > Arthropoda > Insecta > Diptera > Stratiomyidae > Stratiomys > Stratiomys singularior. The sequence goes on from OX940877.1 coordinate 10,468,023, forward strand.
AAAAAAAAAGGATACAAGTTTCATTTATCAGAAGGGCAAAATTCGATGAAAGATACAACAGTTTTTATTTGTAGTTAATGTGCGGCTCTTGAAATGATTTGGAAAAACATAGTTTTAGCTTAGAACATCAGAAATAGCGGTGAGATAAACTAAGATTATTTGCTTCGTCCTAAAAAACCAGGATTAGACAATTCCTAGGAGTAAGTGGTCAGGACCCTATGGATCTGCAAATGGATTACACCTAACCCCCCCCAAGCAGATGACTTGGACTTGTGACTTTGAATATCTTCTTGTAGATTTATATCTGGACAAAGATAGATTTAGCTTGGAATGACCGAAATAGCGGCAGGATAAGCCAGAATTATTTGCACCCTTGGAATATTCTCCGGTCTCGTGGAGGGCCTAGATATAAAGTTAAATAATACATGGAAGGTTGAGGGCCCATTCTTCCTTATCCTTTATGCAGCATCGGGCAATAAAACGGAGAGTTTTGATTAAAAAGGGATTCTAATTGAAATGTGTATTCTGCATATCTAGAAAAATTGTAGATGATATTCAAAAGAGAGGCAAATAACCGTTCCTGAGTAAAAAGGGCTGAGAATGGCGAATTAAAGTGTATAAGGTATTTTTTTTGTCGGAAATACGAACGATTAGAAAGAAGACTAGTATTTAAGGACTAAACAATCATGAATTTATTGAAATTGAGGCATAAATCATAAATAAATATCATTTGACATAATTACAGAAAAAAGAAGATTGTGAAGATATTATTATGATAACATTGGGGAGCAATTAAATATTGACATTTTAACTATTATCTTAGGGAGTATGATCAGGCAGATCTTAGTGTTCAAATAAATTGAAGAACAGGATTTAAGCAGTTTTATTTCGAAGAGAATATGACAGGATCATTAGTAAATGTAATTAAATGAATTATAGTAACGCTTTCACTAACTCATTATGAGTATAAATAGCAAGTTTTATCTTAATTTGGCCAGAAATACTAGAACTATCAAGTCATTAATTTCCTTATTGAGAAAGATAAGTCCGTTGAAACAATACTGAAAGGGATGGCATCCGTTTACGGGGACTTTTGTCTAAGTAAAACCATGGGTTAGAAGCGGAACCGTATTTTTCAACAGGGCAGGGACTCCCTGGAACACAGCTATGATGATTCTTATAGATTTAATTAACAAAAATATGTTAAAAGAGGAACATTATTTGGTCATTTTTGGCCAAAAATATTAGAAATTTTGGGAGAGGTGTTAATTCAGCTATTTAGGAGCTTAAATGGACAAGAATTTTAGAATCGATTTATTCGTTGCAGGATTTATTCAGAGATAAGATAAGTAGCTGGTCTGTGATCAATGGTATTTCAATCTCAAACAAAGACGAGGAGACAGATTATTTTGCGACAACTATAGATGTAGCGACTTTATAAGTGCGTTCTAGAAAGTACTCTCCAAAATCAACGAAACGAAAGTAGAGCCTTAATCTGCAAATATCACCGGGGACTATAGACTAATGAAAAAGACTTGAACACTTTCATTATTTTGTTGCTGTAGTTGAAACGCACATTCCTTAATAATGGCTGAAAATTCTATTGGAATGATAACACAACGAGGTTTCCTTGTTATCTTTTGACGAATGTAAATTACAGACCATTTTCCATTCTTGAAAACTGAATTATTGAAAGAACTGAAATATTTGGAAACAAAAAACTAAGGACAGCGTTAAGTTGCATTACTTTTTAGACAGAAGAGCCTAAACTCTCTGGTGGTATTTTCAAAATTAGGCATCATTTTCAGCTCATTGTTTTTGAGAGCATTCTCCCGAGAAATGAGACCGCAAATGGGAGGTAACCATATATGTGCGAGGATCTGGTCAAGTGGGTGATGGAGTGAATTATAGCAATTGTTAATGTTTATGTTTTTCGTTTGCCACAGTCCAGGCGTGGCTTGAACGATTCGAAGAAGGTCATAAGGACATCGATAGGATTCACAGTTATACCGGAAAACGTCGAAATTCGAATGTATTTATGAAAAATGAGCCAAAAAGTAGATGAGTTATTCAATTAAACTTGTTTCAGGATTCAAATCCTTGGATTTACGACGAGATATTCGAAAGTAAGGAGGCATTTGCCACGAAAATCGACTGAAGGTCAAAACGAATCGGTCTTCAGTCAATTTTCATTAAGTTAATGGTTCTAAATGAAATATTGAATGGAAGTGATCTGGAAAATGTTACAACTGACCAGGATTTCTGATGCAAGAATGCCACTGGTAATACCATCTGGTATTTTGAATGTAGTTAACTTATGGAAGGAAGGAAGCGCGCTTATAAGGTTATCCGGTTCAAAAACCGTTACACGAACTCATGTGTAAGTCAAAAAATTTGATTTGATTCTACGAATAGGAGCAAATAATAAGGAGTACGTGTCGAAAGGACATAAAATTCATAGGTCATAATATCTTGGTGTAATGAAGCCATTGTTATCGCGTGTTGGCCGTGTGAAACTGTAATACAGATGCGTGTCAATACATATAAACTTTTAGTTGGTGTTTTTTCTGGAGTAATGCTACGGTTTGGTATTAGACGTGGACCGTTGATTTTTTGATGAAAATGTGATAACACAGTACTTAACTTTTTATTTAAATTTAGCTGACCGAAGGGGTAAAAGTCGCGGAATCGTTAAGAGTCAAAAATTTTGACAAAAGTATACACTGATGTAAATCAATGATTTTTATGTGTTTTGTCGGTTTCATTTTCGAAAATTGCCTGAAAAATACAAGAAAAACCTTCCTTTTAACTTTGTGTGCTAAATTTTATTATTCGGTCGAATATCGATTGTGCAATATTTATATAATAAATACATAATGATTTAAAACTCAAAAATAAAAGGATGGTCTTTCTTTTATTTTTCAAAAATATTTCACAAAAAGGAAAACAATCACGAAAACAAATATCATTTATATATTTAAATGTATATTTTTGTCAAAATTTTTGACAAGCAATCATTCGGCGAAATCGATCCCTTCGAAGAACTAAATTTGGCGTTTTTACCATGAAAAAGATGCCAACATTGGCTCTGAAGGACACTCTTACGAATGGTTTGAATATTTATTCGACATGCTAATTGGTCATGTGGCATTGATACGCAAGGAGAATAGTTTAAATGAAAAAAAAAAAAAAAATAGAAAAAAAAATAAATGAAATGTTTATTTTAATTTTATTGTTTTATTCAGAATTATGGATGAAGAAAAAGCTTTAATATCAAAAAGGCTTGAGATGCCATAAAACAATCCTGCTTGTTGACATTACCATGTTGAGCCTTTCAAGCAAGTACCGAGGGACGATTAAATGTTATTTTATAATCTATCTTAGGGTATTGCTATTTAATAAAAGATTTGATGGGCGAGCAGATTATGACTCCAGAATCACGTCCCTAAAGGAATAAAAGCAATATCAGACGGAGCTTTTAGTATAATACCAATTTTTCCAATGTTTCAAAGGGATCAAATCAAGAGAGTAAGTAAGAGGTCGTGAAGGTTAGTCCCTCAGTTAACATACACGATAATCAGTTTGAAAATAAGGCTTCAATCATGTTAAAATAAATTAAAATTAATCTGATATGATAATTTTATCCTGCAGCAAAGCAAAAACAACTTACTATCATCGCTCCTTTTAACGTTGAACTTTCGGCGAAGCACTCGGGCACCATAGTTAAGAAGACTGTGAAGGCGTAGTTTAGTTTCGCTAGTCTTAATTGAAACATAATTTCAAACAAACACGAAAATAAAATTTGATAAAGTTTATTAGATTAACGTAGCACAACACTAGGCAGGAGGAAGGATAATTACCAAGGATTTACACATGTGAAATAGTTCAAGTTAATTATATCCGTTACTCCCGTAATTAGAACTTGAAATTAAACAACCAAATCATCTGGTTTTCTTTCAAATAAATCTTTAATTTTATGCTGAAACTGATAGTTTACGTTGAAAGTGAAGATACTCGTCGGAATTTGGAAGGGAACTGGTCATATTTAAATGTTTTCCATTACATGTCTTTGATAAGCAAGACAAATGAAAAGCTTGAAAATAAATATTATTAACTATAACAATTGAATAAAGATTCATTGTAAATGTATGTTCAATTTGATGGGTAACTCGCGGTTTCCATTAAGTTAGTGGCTTATGTTCAATTCGTTTGTTTTGCCGCGAATGTTTACGTATGGTAGGAAAATTTTCTTGATTGCTTAATTTATATAAAATGATAAATACATGATTCTTACAATCAGTTCAATGACATGTGTAAAATTAATAATTCTTATGGCTTACAGTTTTTTTTGGCAATTTGATTGCTTTGAGATTGTTTTTAACTTTAGTGCCAGCTAAATTAAATGTTTACATATTCAGTTTTTTCTTAAATAATTAATCTGTTAACAAAGGTTACAAATAAAATGATTTTTTTAAATAATTAATACCGATTTAACTCATCATTGTTATCAGTGGCGCGACAACTCACGTCGTGACTGGACATCGAAGCAAAAATTAAGGTTCGATGTGCCGTCACTGGCCCTAATCGAGTTTCAATGTTCATAACAAAAAGGGATATAAATAACTTATTTCAGTGTAATTAAATGCTAGGAAAAGATCAAAGAGAATAACTTCACCGGTTTTTCTAATTTGTTTATAAATAAAAAATGAATAGAATGATGGTAAAAGCCTTGGCTGTTGTTTGAGCTTCAAAGAAAATTTTGTGTCAATGATTATGTTTTGTAAAATTAAATAATTGAAAAAATCAACATAATAAGAATGAAAATTTTTGTAAACTCTGAAAATTTTACTAGGGTTAAGACTAATATTTTCTCACTGATGAGGTCAATGTTTTGGTTTTGAGTTATTTCAAATATTTCTTCTCAAAAATCAATTGTCAATCAATAGAAATTAATAAAATAAAACGGTGAAGGGTGTAAAACTGTCGGCTTAAGCTGATAAAATCAGCCACAACAGACTATAAATTTTATTGATTTTATTACATAGGAATAACAAATAAAAAATTCTGCTTATGGGCTTCTGAACCAGCAACTGGTCTTCAAAATACCAGTCTTTTAATGGTTTTACGATATTCACGTCTTAGGAGTTGTTGAATTTTATAATGAGATGGATCAATGAGGAACAATTGTACTCTTCACGGTGTCACAAACAGAACTGTAATTCCTATTGCACTCTTCAAGGTGGCAAACAGAACTGGAATTACTTTTGCACTCTTCAAGGTGGCAAACAGAACTGGAATTACTATTGCACTCTTCAAGGTGGCACAAACAGAACTGTAATTCCTATTGCACTCTTCAAGGTGGCAAACAGAACTGTAATTCCTATTGCACTCTTCAAGGTGGCAAACAGAACTGGAATTACTGTTGCACTCTTCAAGGTGGCAAACAGAACTGGAATTAATTTGCACTGAATGGGAACTGACCCAAATGATTTAGCTAGCTTGAATTACAGAGCGGAGCAAGGACTAAGCGTGACTGGGGGCAAATACGCACAAAACTATGTTAGTCAGTTACTTTTACAAATCCAGAGACTACACTCCATCCCTATGAATTCCAGCGACTACACCGACGAATTGAACAACATATATAAGATAGCCGACAATAACGGATACAGGAAACGTGATATAAACAAACTGATTGCACAGCAAAAGACAAAAAAACGCCAACCATCAGACGAACCGAAGGAAGCACATAAATGGACCACATTGACGTACGTAGGCAAGGAGACATACCAGCTAGCAAGCTTCTTTAAAAAATACAAAATACATACAGCGTTCAAAACCAACAGCAACATCGGAAACAAACTAACACCGAAGCCCAACAGCACACCAACATACAACAACAGCGGCATATACAAACTAACATGCAGGGACTGCGACATGGTTTACATAGGAAAAACGACACGGAAACTAACAACTAGATATAAGGAGCACATACGTTCGTTTACAAATAACAAAGCAGACTCCAACTACGCAACACACCTACAGAATCACACACACGAACCCGAGTTTAGTTCAAATCTTGTGTTTTCAAGCGTACGCGGGGCAAGCTAAGCGAAACGGTGTCTTCGACTATACGAGATGGAATCACATAACTGACTGAGCAGGACGACGACGAACGATGGGCCCGTCACTTCTCATTTTATAACAACAAATCTGGTTTGTTGTTGATATTACAGGAGGGATGATGTAGAAAAAAAGAACATGTGTTTAACATGTGTGCGCCTTATGGCAGTGCGCCGTCATAAGTTTGGATGCGGAAAGGATTAGAAAAACTCAAGCAATAAAATTTTGTAAGTTTGTTTAGGCTTTAGATTTTTTCAACAAACAAAAGAAATACATTAAGTTCTAACAGGAGTTTGTATGAAATTTTTTTGACTATTTTGGCGCTTTACACGTATGGTTAATGTGCTAATATATTTTATTGATAATTAATGAAACTCAATTAAAATGTAAATTAAATTGATTTTGTGCAAGCAATTTATCATCATCATGAGCAATTTAAATGTTTAAGATACAATAAATAATTGGTGGGCGGTTGAATTAAGACGAAAAACATTTGATAGTGCTCCATGTTTATAACATTTTGAATTTAATAAAAAAATTCCACAATAATATTTTATTCCATTTTTTACTTAATCCAGTAATAATTCAGTTAAAATACTTTGATTCCCATCAATAAAGTAATTTAATTCAATGAGAATGTTTGTTCGACTCTAGTAATAAAAGTAGTAGTAATAAAAGTGCTTTACTAGCTCAATCTCGATCTTTAAATATTTATATCAAAATAAAAATGGTTTTAATAGGCAACTGCTATCAAAGAATTTTCTATTGGTAGACAAGTGTGTTTCTATTCTATAGATAAGTGTGTTTCTATTCTCTGTTTCTATTCTCATTGCGCCACTACTTTGAAAGCGTACACACCCGTAGGGCCATTACGAAGAAAGAGATACAAGTAATTACTGTAACAAATTGAGTGAGCTTGACAAGATAGAAAGATTGACTTAAAGAGATTAAGGAAACGATGAGGTTAGTGTATTAATTTCTTATGAGACTTTATTGAAAATATGTTAGATTTTAAATTAATCAAGGTCTACCAAGATTTATTCGTATATTTCTATAAAGATGTGTTTGACCCTTTGAGGATCCTTCTACGGGATCAACCTACTTACCTCTAATTTAGTTCATTTTACTTCGAAAAGCATCCGAATTTCAGAAGTAGAACAAGCGCATCTTAAAACGATTAAACTCAGATCATGGTAGGTGTTGAATAATGGGACTAAGCGACGTAATAAAATAGCAAGAACACTCCCATGCGGCTTCTGGTAGAAACAGATAGAGACAAGAAGCAATAATAAATGTATTGTTGTCTCGTATTTAGCGTTTTTATAGTGTTGCCTTTTTTAAAGCGAGATATTGAGATAAAACCTAGCAATAAAAATAAAATTCTCTCTTAATTTTTAATTAAATACTATTGGATCGAGCGTTCATGTTCACGCTACGGTGGAGGTCGAGCCTAGAAATGGGTAGCAGCCACAATTATTAAAATGATGAGTAAACCTTGAAGTTACCTGTATATACCTCATATCTGAGATTTGCTTGTGCAAGTGGATGCAAAATTAGAAAAGCCAGAAAAAAAAAACAAAACCAAATGACAATAAAATCATCAAACAACTTTAATAGCTTTACACAGTACTAACTCTGCTTATTGGAGTAAAAATAGTAGGAGTAAAAAAACATAATATGTTGTTTTTGGAAAGAATTTGTACTGAAAAAAAGTTTGTGGAAAATTATTTTCAGGCAAAATCAGCTTATCGCAGTGACTTAAATTAGTGCAAGCAAGACTTGTACTGAATATTCCACGACAATACTATTGGCATTCCACGGCAATACAATACCTTTTTTGTCACTAGATGCTGTTCGTTGTTATATATCGGGCAATACTAATCAGATTGAGTGACATGCGTTTGAAAGGTGACATTCCAGTCTATAATTTTTATAGGGACATATTTGTATTTCTTCATTCGTGTCAAAAGTTGTCTTCATTTAAAAATGAGTAAAATTTCTGAAAAAAATCATTTTATTTTACAACAACACTACAATCAAGGTGAAAATGCATCGCAGGCTCGTGAAAAAAATTGTGGGGTCTACGGTCAAGATACTTTATTAAAAACCACAGCCAAGAGATGCTTCGCTCGCTTTTACTTGGGAAATTTTGATGACAAAAGATGCACCACGCTTAGCTCGTCCAATCACTGAAAAAGTCGATGAAATCTTACAAAAAATTGAAGAAGACCGACACATAAGCAGCCATGACATTGCTAAGGCACTGAATATTCATTATAAACAGTTTTGAACAAAGAAGCTCGACGTTTGGGTGCCACATGAATTAACACAAAAAAATTTGAACGACCGAATTTCCATTTTCGAAATGCTAATAAAACGCAACGAAATCGAGTCATTTTTGAAGCAAATCATTACGGCCGATAAAAAATGGGTAACATACATGAATGTCGTTCGAAAAAGATCATGGTCAAAAAAAGGTGAATCATCATAAACGACTTCAATGCCAGAATTGACACCAAATAAGGTTATACTGTGTGTATGGTGAGAGGGATTGCTTATCATAAGGTGCTAGAACCTGGCCAAACACTCAACCTGGCAAACACGGGTCTGTACAGTCAGCAATTAACCAGATTGCAATAAAAAATTCAATAAAACTGGCCAGAATTGATCAGTAGAAAGGGTGTTGTCTTCCATCATGACAATGCCAGACGATACACGTCTTTGATGACCCGGCAAAAATTGACAGAGCTTGGCTGGGAAGTTTTGATGCATCCACCGTATAGTCTAGACCTTGCACCATCACTACCAATTGTTTCGGTCTCTGCAAAACTTCCTTAATGAAAAGAAATTCACTTCGAAAAGGGACTGTGAAAATCACTTGGCCAAGTTTTTCGCAGATAAACCTCAGAAGTTCTACACTGATGGAATAATGGCTCTACCCAAAAAATGGCAACATGCTATAGATAATAATGGGCAATATGTACTTAAGTAAAATCAATTTTAAATAAAAGAAATGTTCAATCGAAAAGTGACAAAACAGGGTCAATACTTTTTAGACTTACCAATATAAGATAAATTACACATTTCAAGGATTTCAGGAAAACTACTTGTAGTAGGAGTTAAAGTGTTAGAATAATTAGTTGAAAAGATCTGAGATAAACTGTAAAATATGATTGCTCTTCTTCGGTAGTTCCTTTTAAATAAACCAGGTTTATTTTCGATGTAGCGTTCAAAAAACGCGTCAACATTAAGACAATTATTTTCTTTGAAGTGTTTTCTTTGAATTTTTTCAAAACCCACTGCTATAAAACTTCAGAAAAAGGATTAAAAACCTAAGGATCTTTGAAAGATGTTTTTTGAGAATTTTATAAATAAAAATACGTGATAACACAAATATTGAAAAATAGTGAAATACGTCGTAAGACAAGAAATTCAATGAAACTAAAAGAAAGAGCTAGTGAAATAGGTTAGAAAGATTGTAATTTTTTTTGGAGATTTTGAGCCGAGTAGTAATTTATAATTATTTCGAGAATCTCATTAAATACAACAAGAAACACGCTTGAGGTTGACCATTAGCAGTTACAACAGTTATTGTGCGAGTTACTTCATATTCAAATGACAACGACTCTGGAGATCAGCACACAGACCGATCAACGCTCGATTGGTATTTGCAGGACAGCACGTTGTGTGTGAAAAACAACGGAAAGTCCTTTTTCTAATTCGAAATGTATCAATTCAGGTGGCCCTGACGGCTGTAAGTGCTATTCGCAAGATTTTCGGAAACACCCGATAATTTTTAGGAAACGTCAAATGAGTGGCGATGGGGAGTTAAATGCCAGGTTTGTGGCCGATTGAATGGTAGTTTGGGGGTTATATGCTAACGCGTTGCGTTGCATATATAACTGGTAGAAGTTACATTTTCGAACAAGATAATGGGTCAGATCACAATGCCTGGGTAGTTCGTCAATATTTTAGAGAGCAAAATCTGAATTTTCTTTTCGAACCAACACGTTTCCCGGACTTCAACATAATTGAAAACAAAGTCAGGGAAATTACGCAACTTAAGTTTAGGCTTATTGGCGGAAGTTTATAACTGTAGATGAGCTTAAAAGGGCAATCATGAAAGCATGGGCACGAATTTATGAAAACTTGAATAAACGATTTGTATTCTTCTTTGCCAAAAAGGATGCTTGAAATGCTGAGCGTTAAAGAATTGTGTCACAACCGAGAGCTCCTAATTTGAAAATATCTGTTAATTTGCATGGGGTTTTTAAGTATCAGATTGGTATTAAATTTGTGTTCTGATTCGTGTTAGCTCTTTGATGTACAAAGTACCCACTTTATTAAGGACACAAATAATTGTTATAGATGGAGTATTATAATTATTTTGCTCATATAATGTAGTTTCTTTGCGAACTGTCTTTGACCAAGCTCCAGAAGTCAGTGGGTCTGAAAAGGGTGTAAACACAAAACAGTTCTAACCTTGATTTTATTCGTATTTTATCGCTTTAACTTAAAGAAAATCGAGTCGTGGCTGTGTAGAATGGACTCAGAAAGTTGCAAATTTTCAGCATATGAATGTGTTATGCCTCTTCTTCGTTGAGAGGCGCATGAGGTAGACTAAAATTTTTCGTTACAGTTGAAATGAATACCTGAAAATTGTTGATTTCTATAAAAAACGCAAATATTACTATGCCATAATAAAATGTCATAACTTGTTCATATGTATTCTTCGGTTAGACTGCGATTGTTGTTTGTAGTTTCCATCCAAAACAATTCATTAATAATTTTACTCATTTCAGCTGATGATTTTGCGTAAGAAATGTTTTTTTTTATGGCGAAATATAATTTGAATATGTTATAGCCACCTAACGGTTATTTCACATCACATATCATTCAAGATCATTCCTATTTAGATTTATCAAAACGTATTTGGGGTCGTAAAGTTAAATTTCCCTGGAATAATAAAACGATGTTTGAGTCGCGCAGATTTCAATTCCCATCTTATATGTTATGTGTGCGATAAATGGATAGATGTAGATAGATATGAATATGAATAGATTTACTTAAATGTATATTATCCCAACCAGATCTGCACTCTTTTTATTATGTGTAAATAACAATATCCAATATAAATTAGTGAACATTTTAAGGTGTTTCACCAGAAAGAATTGTTAGGAGGAGTGGTTTGGGTGACAGAGTGGTTAGCCAAGTAACTGTTACCACAAATTCCTCGCTGTGAAATTTTAATAATTTGGTTAAGTGGTAGGAAAGCGGTTTAGATTCTTTGTTGTTGTTATTGCGGTTTTTTAAGTTTTAATAGTTTGTTTTAAACGGAAACCTGCCAAAATGAAGAGTTTAAATCTGATTTTTCTAAGCGCTTTGACATTCATGTTTGTCGGCTTAGAATCGGTGTCCTGTGCTTCTGTTAAAGATTCAGTGATTGCAGTGTCTATGGTTAGTAAATGGAGTTTGTTTTTATCGAAAAGAAATCGGCTACAATGGTTTGTTCTGAAATAGCTATTTAGGCATGGTGGTCGCGCCCCTGTTGAGTCATACCCAACCGATCCTTACGCGGATTATCCTTGGCCAATGGGATATGGTGCTCTAACTCCGGTATGATCTAAGATGCTAAAATGTATAATAAATAGTAAATAATTATTCATAATTACATTCCAGAAAGGAGTACGCGAGCTTTACAGATCTGGAATGATTAAAGCCGACCGTTATGAGGCTCTTCTCAAGGGTCAACATAAAAGCAATTGTTATTTCGGACCACAGAATATCTATGTGCAAAGTAGCTCATCCGGACGTTGTATAATGAGTGCCGAGAGTTTCCTAGATGGTATTTTACCGTCATTGTATAGGCAAATTCCCATTATTGTTACTCCAGCCAGCCAAGATACCGTGAGTTGAAGTTGAAGTTAACTTGAAAGTTAAGCAAATGTGTGAAATGTGTTATTTTGTCATCGAATAGATGCTAGTGTATCCTGGAAAAACATGTCAGGCATATGCCTCTGAACTAGCGGAATCGTCAAGGTTGGATCGACCAGAAGTTTTGGCATTGACTGAGAATGGTACTTTTGTAGATTATGTTGCAAACCATACAGGAAAGGTAAGGAAGCTTCTTATTTATTTTTTAAATTAAATGATAAAGGCAAGATTCAAGGCTTGGACAACTATCTTTCAAGAAGACGCATGCAAAATTCTGAGTTATTCGTTGTTAGACCATCAAATTATTTCTTTTAATAACGCTATTCATGTATCCTGAATTCATTTTAATCCAAGCTTGGGTATGTTCAGAGTTAAAACGATTTTGTGAACTTGTTACCATGGGAAAGGTATTCACGGCTTCTAATAAAAAATAACGTCTTCCACTTGCTCCTCTTCCAAACTTCTGCTAAGTTTTGTTGTGTGAAACTCTAACCCTCCCAGTTAATGCATATGGCCCAGAACTCCAGGAAAGAAAGGCATAATTTTCTCGTGAAATTATTTATGATAAATATACTGTTTTCTACTCCCACAAAAAAAAAACTTTAATAAAAACGAATTCTTCTACTCAACAATATCGATATCGAATTGGTTTCAAACTTATAACATTTAAGTTTATCTTTCTATAACGAACTAATATTTGCTCTTGATAAGAAAATAAAATAGTTCAATTTAATTTTAATATATTTTTTACCATCGATCGAATCTTATTAGCATCGAATGCACAAATAAGTATGTAAAATTAGTTCATAATATTCTTCCATCGATTTATCGCCTCATCTACTGTATGATCGACTGATCTCAGAGATATCCGCTTAATCACTCTCTCCCTCTTTCCGCACTTTCTCGAGACGATCATAGGATAAGATCACAAAAAAGGACACGGTTTGAGAAAATTACCACTATTTTGAGACGCGAAAATAATGATTTTGTTTTGACTGATCAAAACTCAAAAGACTTTCAAAAGAAAACTCAAATCAATCGTTGAAACCCGTGACTAAACGAAGTCAGTGAAAAATGATTTTAAATAATCATTTATTCCCATAACATTTATCATAAATGAATGTGAATTCCACAGAAGGAATCTTTAGCGGAAAAACAATGTCTGCAAATGTTAAGAGCCTACATTACATCATAGCTACATATAGTGTTAACACCCTTTGGCGGGGTCTCTCAGACAGAGATAGAAAGAACGCAAGTAGGTTTATATTTGTATTGCTATTTTACACAAATGTTTTAGGAGGAAATTTACCAATCCACTTATTTTGGTTGAATACCGTTAGATCAGAAGTTTGGTCGAAGTGTTAATTTACGCCTTGGTAGGGCTCAGTCTTTGAACCGGTGGAATTCGTAATCTAATTGACGCTCTCCGGCGACTTTTGGCAATAAGCAATAGAAAAGGCAAAATTGGATTTATATTTTTTAAGAGTGTTAGTTTTATAAAACGTAATAAGGAGAACAATTCATAAATACAAAAAAAACAAATTAAATTCAACTAATTTTATTTGAATACCGCCAGATCGGAAATTTTTTCGAAGTGTTCACGCTGTTGTATACTTACGCTCTGCTCTCGCTGTGATCCAAAAGGAGTTGTTTTCTTCGTATGAAATACTTACTGTATGTTGATAAAAGCTGAACAGGGCTCAACAGAAACTTAAGATTCAAGTCTCTTACATTTGAAAGGGCTGTCTGGTTTAAATCGTAAGGTTTAGTGTTCCATTGTAACAAAGTACATTTAAATACCTCATCTGTAACTCTGCAAACAATCCTTGCTATTGGAAAGGATGTTTTGTCTTACCTTGCTCCCCTCCTCCTTTTGGCCCACTCTTCTTACTTACACTCTTACACTTATAGCCAAAGGATGACTACCTTCGTTTCCTTTAAATGAAAGAGCAAATGATCAGGCAAGTGATGGATCAGCCGACTAAAACTTAACTAAAATAAACTTGATGAAAGTCCCAACACAAACAGCAAAAAGAAAACAAGCTGAAACCCTCTGGGATGAGATAGATACGGCAGAAAACGAAAGGAAGAACAGCAAGATAAACCAAACTTTTTGGCCTCACCCTAACAAACATGCACTAAGAAACAGCTAGGGAAAAACAGAAATGGCTTAAGGTCACTAATAAGAATATTAACAATCCACAATTTTTTGACACATGTCATTTATTTGGATTCCTACTAAACGAATACGAACCCAATTAGATGATACGAAGCTTGTGGTGAGAGTGAACGTCGTTCAGAATAAAGTTCGTTTTGGTATTGCCGCAGGCCAAAATTAACTCTGGGTAGCTTGGGTCCACCGGGCCTTGCTTCGTGGGTCTCGAGGACGCGTTTCGGCTGCATACAGAACGAGCTGAAGATGGCTGTATGCAGCCGAAACGCGTCCTCGAGACCCACGAAGAAAGGCCCGGCGGACACAAGCTACCCAGAGTTAGTTCAGAGTACTTCGTTTTAGATTCCCCGAGCCATGCCGCATTTGGCTGAGGCGTACTAAAGTAACTAAAATGGAAGACTCATTGAACAAAGAGCTATGGGACCTTCTTCATGTCCTCAGGACGACAGGGTGGATCATCCACGCGAAGATCAAAGGACCTTTGCTGGTCTATATTATATATAATATTTATTATAGGTTTATTACCGGCAATTCTCTTCCTTCCCAGCCATCCGTGCTGAAAGAGGGATTTCTCGTAAGCAGAAGGCGCCGCTAGGCGACGATTAAAGAGGCCTAGTCCGAAGTAACAGTTCCAGGCTTCTCGGTGTGACAGGGGAGGTGTTTAGTCGGTAGTCTGGTTGTCACCGGGAGTCTGACACTCAGGGCGTAAATAGCCTTCACCTCTAAACCATTGAAAAATTTTTTAGGAAATATAGGCCTAGATTAATAATTGGAAAAATTAGAGCTCAGTGCTTTCGAATTGGAGCGCTGTTTGGAACTGTTCTAGCTTAGTAACGAGCTATAACGTCAGTATGGGATGATGCGTGTAACAGAAATCCGTTATCACACATCTGAATTAAAAGTTTTTAGTTGTGAAGTTGGCTAGGAAGGTTATAGAATCCGGACTTTCGGATGTACTTGGTATTTTGTTCATTGACCATATTATTGGATGGAATGAACGAAGCAACTGTGAAAAAGGTGGTAGTACATGTCTAGGAGAAATGCAGTGCCTCACCAGGGTAGCACACTGTACTACATTAACTTTCGAATTGCTTCTGTACAAAGCTTTCTACATGTGGCTTTTATGCTTCAAAAAGGATCTTCACAGCAAGTCGGTTGTCTAAAATAGAGAACTTATTGTCCAGAATGAGTCCTTTTTCTTGAGCAATAATAAATCGTTTAGAAAAAAGGGGTTTTGAAAAAATAGGGGAGTGATAGGATGAATTCTTACTTTTGGATGGTAATCCTTTAATGAGTAAAAGGAGTTGAATGAGAAATGAATAAAACCGCATTTATTAGCCACCATTTTCACTTTACCATTGCTTAAGAGTTATGTTTTCTTCTTGAAGCTGCTATTGCTTCCTTATTTATTTGTCAAGTTGAAATGTTCATGTGAATTATTTAAAAAAAAGCTGTTCACATATTCCATCAATGGGTAAATTTCTGTAAGGTTTAAGTTCATATGCCAATTCGAATTATCCTCAAAATTCATCTAGTGAACAAATACAACAATCTCTATTTGCACACGTCAACAGATTCCAGAAATGAAAGTCTAGTTCAATAATTATTTGAACATCTGCAAATAGTCAATTCCATTATTTATTTTTTCATTTATCTCTCGCATACTATCTAAAATTTAGTATTTAATGCTGTGCTTGTTTGCTTTCGTTATTTGTTTTTGAGGAAAAATACCCATAATTGAGTGTTTATAGTGTTGAGTGTTTTAATTTCGCACATAAACTGTTATTTTCTACTTTTGCTGTAATAAAACAATGAATTTTGAAAGCAATAATACTTTGTGGTGAAAGATGGAAGTTTATGCAGTCGTCTTCTGAGAGAGATAATTTTAATATTCTATGATATATTCATGACAACTTTTGAAAAGGGGTGAAAAAATGCTATTAAGCAAGATGCATTTGCAGAGAACTTTAATACATTTGAGAATGTCACGCAGGAATACTTGAATAAATGTTTATGTTATGAATGGGAGCACATGAAATAATAATATATAATATAATATATAATATAATATAAATAAAATAATATAAACAAAGTTTGGGTTGTGTTTGTGGCTACTGAGAGAACAGTGAAATGAATCTTGCATTTGAATTTGAAGTTCAAAAATAGATCGAACGTATTTAAACGCCAACCGGCTTACTAATCCTTTTTCTTTCATCAGACATCATTGAAACTTTATAGATAAGGCAGGTTACACAAAGGAAATATCCCCTGTGTCTACTCATAGCGTAATGATATACAGCATTAACACTTCGAACAATCCAAAAATCTAACGGTATTCAGCGAAAATAAGCGAAAGTGTGTTTGGATTAGTAAATTTCCTCATATTTTTGCGGAAAATGCTCTCATTGCTTTTGCGAAAAATCGCAATACAAGTATAAACCAACTTGTGCTGTTCCATGTCTGTCTGAGGTATCTCATCTGAGGTTCTCTTGGAGTGGTTGGTTCCTTGGAGCCAGTGCAATTTAGCACTCTTGCTCCAATCTTGTCTGTGAGCGACTTTGCACTCACTGTGAACTAAGTTGTTTTACTAGTTTGTGTCAGTAATTGATCTGATTGTGGGATAAGTTTTTTTTACTTCGTTTGTCGGGGATCTTTAGGAATTCCATGGTTTTATTAGGGTGTTTGTCTATTTGGTCGAAAAGTTTTAATGCTCTGTCGCGTATGTATTTTTCAATTGAGTCAAGTCTGAAGTCCTTGTGTATGTCCACGTTTCTAATATACCATGGAATTGTTCCGATCCATCTTAGCGCCTTGTTTTGTATTGTCTGGAGTGCTTTTTTGTTAGTTTTCGAAGTCTGGTAGAATGCAATGCTGCCGTAGAGTAGCGTTGGTCGTATTATTTGTGTGGATATTAGTCTTTTGTTTGTCATGTTCAGGCGGCCGGATTTGAGGATTGGTTGGAAGGATGCGAGGATTTGTATACAGTGTAGTCGTTTTTGTCGTATGTGGTCGTTCCATGTAAGGCGATTGTCAATTGTGAGTCCTAAGTATTTTGCTGTCTTGTTCCATGCTATCTGTTCGTTGTCGACTTTTAGTAGTCGAGGGCGTTGTTGTTTCTTTCTGGTGACGAACAGTGCTTGGGTTTTGTCCCTATTAAGTTTTATTTTCCATTTGCGGAAGTAGTCCAGGAGGATATCGATGGAGCCTTGCAGTTTGGACGTGATGACTTCTGCTTGTCGGTCTGTGTAGAATATACAAGTGTCATCCGCGTAAAGGGATAAACGTACGTTTTTTGGCAGAGTAGGCAGATCTGCAGTGTATAGACTGTAGAGAATTGGTGAGATGGGTGATCCTTGCGGAACTCCAGCTTCGATCGATCGCACATTTGAGAGATGTTGGTCAATTCTGACACGAAAGGTTCTGCCTTTGAGAAAGGAGTGAATTATTTGTATCACTTGGAGCGGTATATGAAGTTCATGCATTTTGAAGATTAGTCCTGCATGCCAGACTTTATCGAAGGCTTTTGCTATGTCAAACATAACAAGGCCTGTCGATTTGGTGCGATTCATTCCGTTTCGGATATGCTGGACCACCCTGATGAGCTGGAGTTCAGTGGAATGTTCGGCACGGAAACCAAATTGTTCGTTGGGGATGATATTTTTGTTCGTGACGATTTCTTGTAGTCTATACAGAATAGCCCTTTCGGCTATTTTGGAGATGGAAGAGAGGAGGCTAATCGGTCTCCAATTTTGCGGAAATCTGTGGTCTTTTCCTGGTTTGGGGATGACTATTACGGTGGCTTGTTTCCTGCTTGTGGGAATTTTCGCAGTTGGAAGACTTTGTTTATGATGTTTGTTATTGTCGTTAGTACGTTGTCGGGAAGCCATTTAAGCATTGTGTTGGTTACCATGTCCAGTCCTGGCGTTTTTCGTTTGTTGAGTCCCAGTATAATATTTTTTGTCTCGTAGAGGTCCATTGGTCGTATTTCGTACTCCTCATGGTGTCGTGAAGATATTATTTTCCGAGCTTTTGAGAGAATTGCTTCCTTCTCTTCAAGATCCTCCTCCGGAAAGGAATTCTCGCGAAACTGTAGTTCTAAGGTATCCGCGAATGCCTCCGCCTTCCCTAAAGTGTCGTATTGGAGTCCGTTTTGTCCGTGGATGGGTGGCATAACTGTCTTGTTTTTCGTTCGAAAATATTTGGCTATCCTCCAAAAGGCGTTCTCGCTAGGCTCCAGGCTTTGTAGGAATCCTTCCCATTGGTTATTTCGAAACTCGAGTAATTCCTTTTGGACTTTGTTGGTCAACCGGCAAGCTTTCGTTTTTAGTCTAGGATCACCCGTGCTCCTAGCTCTTCTCCGGGCTTGATTCTTCCTCCTTATCAGATTTCTTAAGTCCTGAGGGAGTTCGTAGGGACTATGTTCCCTGGCCGGAGTTGTGGCTGTATGGCTCTCCTTTACCTGTTTGATTTTTTCTGTAACTTCTAGAATTCGGTTGTCGAGATCTCTAGCTGTTATTAACTCTTGGGTGAAACTTTCATTTGCTAGCGTGTCTCGGAAAGCCTTCCAATCAGTTGTTTTCTTTTCTTTTAGCGGTACGTCTATGAAGACGTCCTCTAAAAGAAAATGGACCGGTTGATGATCAGAGGAGAGCTCATTTAGGACTCTGATTCTTAAGTTGTGGTGAAATTCTCTGGAGATGCCGAAATCGATGGTGGTCGCTGAGTTTCGTACGTGGTGTGTTGATTCGTCTGGAATGTGTAAGCTGCCTTGTATGCTAGTGATGAACCTGTTAAGCTCAGCCCCGGCTCGGTTACTTCTCACTGCTCCCCAGTCGCGGTGGTATGCGTTAAAGTCGCCTATGATTAGTAGTGGACCTTCTAGGGTGAAGAGAGCTTCTAAGTCTTGTGAAAATTTCTTGTTGTTTGGGGGGTTGTAGAGAGAAACCACGGAAAATTCAAAGAAGTTCGATTGCACTTTGATAGCTGTGACTTCTGTTTTTTCTAACTGGGGTGTAAAGATCTGGTGATGGTGTACATTTCGCCTCACGAGAATGGCTGTTCCACCTCCTCTACCTGACAGTCTGTCATTTCTGTACAGAGTGTAGTTAGGGAAATGGAGACGGATTCCTGGTTTCAGAAAGGTTTCCTGGATGAGAATAATATCAAATTTATAGTCTAGTATAAATTGTTTAAATTCTCCAGTCTTTTGATACAAGGAATTGGCATTCCACGTGAGTATAGAAATGCTATTCACCAGATCCATTAGTGTTTGTGTGTGTGCGAATTAGTGTTTGTGGCTGTGAACATCCCCTGTAACATCTTCGTCATCATATCTTGCATCATCAATTGAAATTGATTCTGCATAGATGCAAAGAATTGCCCCATATCTGGTGTTGTGAGTGTAGGGGGGGATTTTGGTTGTGGTTTATTCGTGGGTTTAGTATTGGGTGGTGTGTTTGCTTGTGTGTTTGTGTTATTTTGGGCAGCTATTTGCGCAAACGTCTTCTTAACATTCTTCGGGTTCTTAGGACACCCCCCGTAGTTGGCTGTATGCTCGCCTTTGCAATTTACACAAATTGGAGCAATCTCTTTGGGCTTCTTACAATCTTTATGATGGTGGAGCCCGTCACATTTAACGCATCTCGCTTGTGCATGGCAGTTGCCCGAGGAATGTCCGAACTGCTGGCAGTTGTGGCACATTGGCAAGCCGTTTCGGGGTTTCAGTGCTTCAACTTGACACACCAGGTGGCAGACATCTCTGATATTGAATATCGAGGTTTCTTCCTTCGGGAGAAGAACCTTGATGAGTTTGGATGGTCCAGATTGAAGTTTTATAGGGAAGACTTCTATGGGGTGGAAACCCTGGACTTCTAGGTCTTCCTTGATTTCCTCACAGCTAAGGCCGTGAAGTCCTCGAAGAACGACGTTCAATTTTTTGTCTTCAGGGAGATAATATGTATGGTATTGCAATTTCAGATTAGTCAGTAGTTTTGTCATTTGTCTATGGTCTTTCGTTGTTTCGGGGGTTATTTGTATACCTAGGTAAACCCTTTTGGCTGAAACAAAGTTAATTTTGTTTTTCCTAAGTTCTTTTGCCAGTAGAGTCCATTTCTCCGGTTCCCTGGGAATAACCGGTACCGTGCGTTTTTTGTTGGGTTCGCCTTGTTCCTGTTTGTCTTCGGGTTTGTTGCTGCTTGGTGTACTAGGTTTTTGGGGGATAGTTGGTGCCCTTGGCTGTGTCTTCATATCAGTGAAGCATACGGTTGGTTTAGTAGGCGGGAGTGGTGGGAATTCCTCCTCATCGTGAACTTCTTTCATCTCCTCTTCCTGTGTCTCTTCTTCTTCACAGGCTTCTTCCTCTTCTCCTTCTTCTGAGCTGGTGTTCTCTTCTTTTTCATCACTTGATGAGGAGGCTGACTCCCTGGTTGTTGAGGGGGAGTTCACTATTTTTCTTTTTTTATTTGCCTTGGGGGGCTTTTTCATAGAAATAATGATTTGCAGAAGCTCCTCATTTTTCTTTCTTTGCTCACGGATTTCGTCGTGAGCCTTCTGGAGTTGCAGTTGCGAGCTTTGCAGTTGTTCTCGTGTGAACTTAAGTTCTTTGAGAACCCGCTCCAACTGGCTCTGCATGTGGTGTAGGTGTTTGGCCTGTTCTTGGAAGTAGTTTGTCGAGTCTTTTTTGTCTGGTTCGTGTCCTGGTCCCATCGTCCCTTCCATTTATAGTCAGTAATAGTCGAGATTGTACCTTAACTCTATCAGATCAATTTAAAAAGTCTATAAGTCCGTGACTAGTAAAACGGGTCACAGTTAGCGAAAAATCTGACTCACCCAAGATTATATATATGGTGTTATATATATATGTATATATATGGTGTATATTATATGGTGTGCACACTTCACTAATACTGTCACTAGCATTTAATGTTGATTTCCACCGCACTTCTAGCTTCTCACTGTCATATGCAGTACACTTTCCAGCGCTCTTAATGGTTCTCACTGTCCGACACCAACACTATCACAAGCATTTAGTTTTTCACCGTTCTTCGAGAGTCTCACTGTGGTTTAACGCACACTATCATTGGCTCGCGCCGCACTTTCTGGTTCTCACCCGGGAGTGTAATCTATACCGCACTGCTGTTGCTACGTTCGCGACCGCTTCTCACACGCGACTGATGTCATCTCTTGGAGTAGTTGGTTCCTTGGAGCCAGTGCGATTTAGCACTCTTGCTCCAATCTTGTCTGTGAGCGACTTTGCACTCACTGTGACCTAAGTTGTTTTACTAGTTTGTGTCAGTAATTGATCTGATTGTGGGATAAGTTTTTTTACTTCGTTTGTCGGGGATCTTTAGGAATTCCATGGTTTTATTAGGGTGTTTGTCTATTTGGTCGAAAAGTTTTAATGCTCTGTCGCGTATGTATTTTTCAATTGAGTCAAGTCTGAAGTCCTTGTGTATGTCCACGTTTCTAATATACCATGGAATTGTTCCGATCCATCTTAGCGCCTTGTTTTGTATTGTCTGGAGTGCTTTTTTGTTAGTTTTCGAAGTCTGGTAGAATGCAATGCTGCCGTAGAGTAGCGTTGGTCGTATTATTTGTGTGGATATTAGTCTTTTGTTTGTCATGTTCAGGCGGCCGGATTTGAGGATTGGTTGGAAGGATGCGAGGATTTGTATACAGTGTAGTCGTTTTTGTCGTATGTGGTCGTTCCATGTAAGGCGATTGTCAATTGTGAGTCCTAAGTATTTTGCTGTCTTGTTCCATGCTATCTGTTCGTTGTCGACTTTTAGTAGTTGAGGGCGTTGTTGTTTCTTTCTGGTGACGAACAGTGCTTGGGTTTTGTCCCTATTTAGTTTTATTTTTTATTGCGGAAGTAGTCCAGGAGGATATCGATGGAGCCTTGCAGTTTGGACGTGATGACTTCTGCTTGTCGGTCTGTGTAGAATATACAAGTGTCATCCGCGTAAAGGGATAAACGTACGTTTTTTGGCAGAGTAGGCAGATCTGCAGTGTATAGACTGTAGAGAATTGGTGAGATGGGTGATCCTTGCGGAACTCCAGCTTCGATCGATCGCACATTTGAGAGATGTTGGTCAATTCTGACACGAAAGGTTCTGCCTTTGAGAAAGGAGTGAATTATTTGTATCACTTGGAGCGGTATATGAAGTTCATGCATTTTGAAGATTAGTCCTGCATGCCAGACTTTATCGAAGGCTTTTGCTATGTCAAACATAACAAGGCCTGTCGATTTGGTGCGATTCATTCCGTTTCGGATATGTTGGACCACCCTGATGAGCTGGAGTTCAGTGGAATGTTCGGCACGGAAACCAAATTGTTCGTTGGGGATGATGTTTTTGTTCGTGACGATTTCTTGTAGTCTATACAGAATAGCCCTTTCGGCTATTTTGGAGATGGAAGAGAGGAGGCTAATCGGTCTCCAATTTTGCGGAAATCTGTGGTCTTTTCCTGGTTTGGGGATGACTATTACGGTGGCTTGTTTCCTGCTTGTGGGAATTTTCGCAGTTGGAAGACTTTGTTTATGATGTTTGTTATTGTCGTTAGTACGTTGTCGGGAAGCCATTTAAGCATTGTGTTGGTTACCATGTCCAGTCCTGGCGTTTTTCGTTTGTTGAGGTCCCAGTATAATATTTTTTGTCTCGTAGAGGTCCATTGGTCGTATTTCGTACTCCTCATGGTGTCGTGAAGATATTATTTTCCGAGCTTTTGAGAGAATTGCTTCCTCCTCTTCAAGATCCTCCTCCGGAAAGGAGTTCTCGCGAAACTGTAGTTCTAAGGTATCCGCGAATGCCTCCGCCTTCTCTAAAGTGTCGTATTGGAGTCCGTTTTGTCCGTGGATGGGTGGCATAACTGTCTTGTTTTTCGTTCGAAAATATTTGGCTATCCTCCAAAAGGCGTTCTCGCTAGGCTCCAGGCTTGATGTCATCTGACGTTGCTAACCTTTACAGATATATATCCATACTATATCTATATATCTGGTATAGACTACAGGTCTTATTCTTTTTTTCATTGAATACGTATTTGTGTAAAACGACACACATTATATTCTGAAGAGTCAATACTTTTATTGCAAACTTAGTTGTTGTGGAACAAAGGTTGACATTTTTGTTATATTGAGTTTACTCTATCATCTTTTCTGAAGTATTAAAAATCTTTAAAGCAATCATTTTCCTTATTATACACAGAGCAACTCTTTTCATACACTGTTTAGGAAAGGCATACCTATGCAATTAGAAAACTTGCATCTGCACCTTTTTCTAACCAGGCCAGTTAATTTCTGTCTTGATTCTGGCACGCTGCAATTGGTCGATTTTGGTGGATTAATACAATCCAGACCTGCGCTAACTAGTTTCAGCTACTTCTCGTTGGAAACCAGTTAAAGTCGTGCCTTTTTCTGTAGATTTCGCATCTTACTTTTCATTGGTAGAAGAGTCGCGCATCCTTCATCATCCCATAATTTTATGTCCGCGAGATAGACAACATTCATTAATCGGTTGTATTCTTCAATAATTCTGGCCAATCAATGTTACCTATTAATTTTGTATAATATGCAACATTGATTCCTATTACATATTGTTTGCTTTTTCATAACGCCGACTGTTTCGTCTTCCGTGAAGATTGATACAGTAGTAAGGATGGTCTATTCTTTCCACCCATAGTACAAAATATGCTAAAGATTAATCACAACAGCGTCAGCACTCCCGGGCTGCTGCTGACAGACAAAGACAGCAACAATAAGAAAAAAATTTATCAATACAAACGAAATTCTAAGTATTTTCATTGGTTCCCGTTAGATAGGGAGATTATTCAAAGGATGAGTTGTGTTTACAGTGTGCCTATATTCCCGGTATCAGCCTTTTATCACTTTTTTTTTAAAGGAAATGATCGCTAAATATCTCGCAATTCTCGATTCCCTCGTTGATATCGCAAATGTGTCATCAAAGAGTGGATTTAAGAATTGGGATATTGCGTTTCAAATCTTCATCATAAAATTCTACTTATTTTAGTTGATTTTCGTTAGATTGGGAGATCATTCAAAGTATTCATTCACAAAGGGGGAAAACAGCGAGAATCATTGCTGTCACTAGTCTGTCAATAATGCCAGAGCCGTAAAATATGAATCTGATCTAAATATCAAATATATCCAACCTGATTTAACAGTCTATCTCGTGTCATCTTCTTAACTATGTTAATCCAAGCAAGACACTACTTTGAGTACAATATATCTGCAATTCAGCTTAAATTTTGATGCAAATCTACTGATTCCATTGATATCATAACAAGACTTCTTGGGGTTAAGTCGCTCTATATTATTTCTAGCTTTTATGGAGTGGATTCTTGCGTCGGCGCAAGGACATTCTCATTCTTAACTGGAATTTTTTTTTAAATTCCCATAAATGGGTCGTACTTGGAAGATCATATCAGCAATTGGATTAATATTGTGAAATATTCTGCCGTCATCAATAAAATAAATGTATTAACAAACTTTTTCAAACTTATAATCTGCCATATTTTCATGTACCCTAGGTGTCCAATTATCGTACTCCAGTGAAGCGTGACTTTGGAGAATTCTATCAAAAACAAAAAACACGATTCCAATAAATTGTTGAATAACAATTTCAGCAACAAAAAGGGATTGATTGAGCGAAGGATTGACTTTTTCAACTGATGAGCTTGTTCAGCAATAGCTAATTCATACCTGTCGAGAACAAATCGAGAAAAAATTGGGCAGAGTATCTTGTTTAGATATTCTAGATGCTAGAGAACTATTTCCTAAAATTTCACTTGTTGCTCGCGACTAATAAGATTCTTTCGTTCTCATTGATATGCTCCTTTGCCAATTGTTTCTTCGTCATCTTCGGCCATGATATTCATCCCTTGGTATTCAAACTGAGATCGCAAGTAACTTATGTAGGATCCGCAGAATTGTAATCAAATCAAAGTTGGGGTCCCAGAACACCCAACACGTCCCAGTTGGTGACACAAACGTAAACCAAATCTTTTCTTTTTCAATATCCTCAGCACTGTAAGAAAACTGAAGGATGATTTTGAATTCCATTGAAACGGGTTTTCATCATTTTCAAAGAATACACCTTAAAAAATCTATTAAAGTTCTTCAGAGTACTAATAGAATAGAAAGACATCTTCAAAACGGAGCGAAAGTAATTTAATCTCACTAAATGATATGGATGTAATGCAAATACAGATGGACATATAAATAATTTTAAAACCAAATGCATGTCTTTTAAGATTAGAAAACCAAATAAAAAAATACGGACGAAAAAGTGGCGTACTTCCTATTTAACATACTCCCACTTTATTCAATGCGGTATGTACCTACATAATAGTGCACATGACGACGATTATAATTTCCTCGTGTATGATTGAACAGAACAATTCGTAATAAACTTCAACAAATCGTATTCTTTCTTTCACTGTGTAGCATTTTACAACAGTTTTATCATATAGCTGTCAACGTTTGACAGCTGCCATGCATACATTTGTCAAAAAAATACTCCTATCTAACGTTAAACTTATTTGTTGGAACATTCAATACTAATCGAAGAGATGATCTTACTCGAGATGAAAAACTAAAGCCCTATAAAATGGTGCGCTCATTGTTATGGGATCTATTGAGCTCGAAACATCACATTCTTACTTTTACTTAAGATTACATCACATGAGAGGTCACAAAACTTTACATTCAACAGTTGGCAAACTGCTATAACTGACTCCTACTTGAATAAAGATTCACTTTCGAAATTCTAGTTTACGAAATTGCGAAAATGGCCAGCTACTTTGAGTGTTTGTATTCGAAGAAGTTTTTAAAATTGTTTCAAATTAATTCAAAGTACGTTCTGGCTTTTCTATGCCATATGCAGCTCGAGGACGAACTGTTAGAGAACTAGCTATAGATGACTAATGGAAACCAAAACATGATCTCTTGCAGACCATTCCAAGACTTGGCGGATATGAATTATAAAATAAATATATAAAGGAATTTGTTAACAAAATAACAGACCTGTTAAGTTGAAGATTGTTTTGCGTGCGTTCATTTAAATAAATTATTAATAAATCTCATGAGGATTTTTGCGCTGAGTTTTGTAATTTTAGCAGAAAAAGCTATTTGGAGGCCGATTTTATCCTTTCTTTAGTGTCCTCCAACAAAGCATAGGAAAACACGAGAAATTTTGAAAAAAGTTTTGCAAGAAGACTACAAATATCCGAATTAATAAACGGAAAACAAAATAAATGTTTAATTTTTGTTTATTTCGCAGCCGATCAACGATTTAATGACATTATTGCTGATATCAGATACTCTGGCAGTACAAAGAGAGAATGGACTCGGTATGCCAGCGTGGGCAGCAGGGGTTTACTATGCCTATTTGGAACCACTTAGTGCTCTTGCATTCCAACTATTGACTTCGACAAATGTTCTGCAAATAAGAAGTGGAGTTCTGATGCAGGATATCATCAATCGATTTGATAAATTCTTGGGTTTAACCAACGAAACAAATGTTGAAAATGTTTTACTATATTCCGCGCATGATTTAAACGTTCATTCCATGCTTTATTTTATGAATGTATTCGATCAGGTGAATGTAAGGCCAGCTTATGGAGCAACTATTTCTTGGGAATTGAAAAATCGTGGAAATATTAAAAAAGGAGTTGAAATATTGGTATGTGGGCTTTCTACGGATTTCTTCGATGGTTGTTGAGTATAAAATTATCTTTACAGGCATGGTACTTCCGGAATGAATCTGATGAGAATCCAATTAAACTTGATATACCAGGATGTCCAACACCATGTTCATATGCAACATTTAAGCAAGTGATGCAGCCAAAGTTAGTTAAAAATTATGATCAAATTTGTCAAAATTAATTGAACTGAATCTTTTCTAAATTAGGGAAGAAATTAATTAAATCTACTGTTGAAATCTGAATTTGTTTGTTTTTCTCGATTAAAAATGATTCAGAACTATAGAAATGAATTCAGGCAGTGTATAGCTTCGGTTACTCCTTGTATCGTCCTGAATTTTCTATGTCATTTTAATTTCGGGGAGCATCGTACTTACATGATGGAAGACTCTGAGCGTGCAATTTAAACGCAGATTTCATATCGAGATTTTTCACAAAATTAAAAAAATCTTATGAGACATTGTGCACTAGAGCTAAGAAGTACCTTATTGATATTTCCTAAATTGCATGAAAATTATTTCTATAAAATAGTTGATACATCGATAGAAAATATTTTAGTATAATATTATATTTATTTCATTTCAATAGCAAAACTTTTTCATTTTAGCATCTGTCAAAGTCAACTTGACGGCGTTAATAATCTTACGAAATAGTTACTTAGCGCCAGTTGTTTGTAGCATCGAGTTGTGTTTTGTTTTCTGAGTGTTTAGTGCGTCATAATGCCATCAAGAAAGCATTAAAACACTACAGATATATTTTGTGGCGTGTGTGGAGATTTAACGATAGCAAAGCATCATCGAAACATAACAGAATTTATTAAGAGAGCTTATCACGCTTACTTCGGTGTAAAGCTTGGCGATCAGGACAAATCTTGCGCTCCGCACAAAATGTGCTTTCAGTGTGTCGGGCTACTGAAAAAATGAACAAAAGCTACACGTAGCTCTTTCCCCTTTGGCATTTCTATGGTATAATGGGAACCAACAAACGGTGGACACATTGTTACTTTTGTTCCAGCGATGTATATTATTATTATTTATTATCTGGTAAACGACCCGTACCTAATGGACCAGGAATTATCAATCCTCCACCTTTTCTTCACACTATTCAGCAGCGTTTTTCTTTTGTAGGCTGATTACTAATCCGACTGCCCTCGTTAGGCAATTTTTTTTAGATATTTTTTACAGTTTTCTTAGTTTATTGTTCAATCGAATTGAAAGTATGATAATCAGGAGCGGGTATGTCATTTGGCTGTCAATTTCAAGCACAAATGCAGCCGAAGATAAACTCCATTTCGAAAAATTGTTACAGTAAATTTGCTAGGCCCTAGACGAGAAGATTCCTATTTTGAGGAAACGGAACATCACATCGAAGATGGCGCACCACCGAAACGTGTCTGTGGACGAAACAAAGAAATTGACGGGGAACAGAGGACTGTTTCACAGACAAAAAAAAAAAAAATGATTCCTGTTTTTACCGTTATCGGATTGAATAGGACAATGATTTTTCGCGGAATTTGGTTTTAAATTTGAAGAGTCTGCTGCTGAAATATTTGCTGTAATAAACGTGATGATGGTAATGTTATTTTGAAATCCCTTGATATTTTTCAGGAATAAAGGAGAATATAATTTGCAGGAAGGTTGACCTTTGTTTCAAAATGCTGAACGCTTTGAAACGACATCCATTGCTGAAAAACAACATCCCAGTGTGATGAAATTGACGTTTGAATATCTGTATAACAATCTAGCTAAAAATGGACATGAAACTTAGGCTCTAGGCTTTGAAATTTTTAACCAAGCCTGATGATGAAGAATATGGACTTCCAGAATGTTGACTACATCCATTATTGTCAGGACGTAATTGATCGTTCTGAAGCAAATTAAAACTTCACGTCGAGGATTATGTCAACGATCATGGAAGACGATAGTTTCGAACAGACGTTTTTTGTTAACGTTGTCACGCATATTATGCGACTCTAATCTTGGAAGATACCCGTATTTGCCTACCTTAAAAAAGGCATTTTATGGATATTTAGAAAGTTATTACTATAACTCTTTGCTTATTAATTTTCTGATATTGATATGATATCATCATTAAGGATACTAAAAAATATTAACGATTCGTACATGTTTATTTTGTTCGTTATATTTTTTAAGTACATTGTTTATGGATTCGCGAATTAAATTAAATAATGGTGTTGGTTTGGTAATGTTAATGACTTAATAATAATACTAATGCCACTTTTTAAGACGACTGCAGTGTTTTATTAGATATGATACGTTCATTACATATAAAACCACCGAATCAATTTCGGTAATTTTAATTTAAATGATACAAAATTGTAGCACCAATCGGCAACATCGTAATTCAGTAACAGAAAATTGATTAAATTATATTAATTTTACATTTTATGGTGCTGAAAAAAAGAATCACTTAAGGTAAAATTATTTATCGTTATTGTTAGCATTGCTCATTGCTCATATGTGAATGCGTGTTGGACCAACTGAATCGGAAAGACTAATCAACTTGCTGTATCAGCTCTAAACTTTTTTCAATGGGATTTTATACATTGAATATTTTCAGATTGGTTTAAAAAATAGACATATGTTTATTTTTTGTTGAAGAAACTTTGCATACCAAACTTCTTCCATTTCAGGATGTCCACTTAGTTTTAGACTATGTTTCTTCTCCAACTAATTGTTGGTGGGAAGTTCCAGTTCGTTAATTTTCTCATCTTTCTTTGTTACGTTGTGAATCGGGAGCGATCCTATGCTACTGACATTGTGCGGGGAATACTGCACGTCAACGTTAAAAGGTTTCGTGGGGTCCCATCTCTGATGTACCTGAATCATCTGAAGCAGATTTATTTTTTAAGAAATCAATGATCTACTTCAGCTCCTGGTATCGCAATACCTCTCAAATAGGGATTTGGCTTCTGAAGTAGTTTCTTCCTTAGCAGATGCACTGATGTATCCTCTTCAAAACTGCAGAATCTGCGCTCATCGTTCGTATCAAAACTCATTCCCATTGGAAGTCCTCTGAGTGTTAGATGAACCCATTAACCATTAACCCATTAACCCACCGTTCAAGTCCAGGAAGACCGCCTGCGTTTCATGCCCTGGCAAATTTAACCAGAACATATCCTTCTTTGTCTTCAGTCGTTTGAAAATTAAATTTTTGTCAGTAGTCTTGTAAGGTTCATGACGGATAAATGCGGTTGAAGCATCGAAGTTGGTTGGTTAAAGCGGTGGCCTTCCCCGCTAGTTGATGAATACTCATTATCCTAGATACCTGCGTGTAAGCCAATTGTCCACAATCGACTGATGGGGTGTACCACAGTACCCTAGAATTACCCTTCTTCATGCAATCACAAGTGATTCTAGCAACTTTAAGGCCGCGTGACTATCAGAATGTATAACTCTAGTTTCACGTTTGTGTCCTTTCCTCATACTGAGTTGTTTGCTTACAGCGACAGCAAATACCTATGCCAGGAAGATATTTTGCATACTTGCCAACAGTTGAGAATATTTGGTGGTTCAAGGTTTAAATAAGGTCTGCATACCCCAATTCCCGTTTCCTCAATCGTGTTGAAATCGTACATACACCATCAAATTGCATTTTGCCCTACGATGTTTGATACATCGCTCGATTTACTCCTCAACGCATCCTGGTAAATTTCAATTGGTCCTCGTGCCGAGTTGGGCGATTACTCTCTCTTTATCCATAGAATATTCTTGACATTGTGACAGGTGTCACAAATGTTTTATAACGCACGATGTGGCGATAGATTTGGGATCTTCTCGAGTTGCTGTTAGAAACTAGTACTTTATGGTTTACACCCTTGCCGAACACATTCTCTGTGCCAAAGTAATTTTCCAATATACTGATAGATTCATTACGATTTCTCCGAATTACGACTGAAAAACTAATGTTTTATGCTTTCCGATTGGGCTTCCAAAGATGTTACAGTGCATGTGGTAGCATGAGTGTTATATTAATTTACATTTTGCGTCCCTGCAAGTGACGGTGACGTCTTTGTCAAATAACTTTTCTCATGAATGTCCTTGTAAGCAAATGTTTGGCTTCAAACCAGTGAAACAATTCTCACTGGTTATATCCTTAACTTATAGGGATTTTCGACAGAAATATTCTTAATGTATGACTCAGCCTTTTATAACTTCCTTCTAATTGGTTATTGATTATAATCTCGTCGTCATCGAAGCACTACAGTTCCTGTTGTCTTTCGACCTCTCTTAAATGATGCCTCCAACAGTCTGGAGCCATCGAGCTCGTCCTTTAACTAGTGAATCTGAGTAGCAATTTGCTATCCTCGTCAATCGAGTTAGACCAACTCTTGCTAGATTCGCTCTTTTTTTTCCGGTCCTCAGTCTTGTGTTCACGTGTTCAGTCAATTGTAGCTTCAACAGTTTCTCAATCTTGGAGATCTATAAATCCTCAAAACTTCGTACAGCTTTTGGTTGGTTCATCGCGTTTCACTCCTATGTTACCTCTTAGGACCCACATTTCAAAACTATTGTTTATCTTTTGCCGCTATCAGTGTCAGGGTATACGTCTCACAATCAATTTTTGATTTGCAATCTAAGGATATTTAAAATGGGGTAAAGGCCAAATGGAGACGGAGACTGATTTTGGTGTTAAATAGTTCTGACTGATGTAGAGCTTAAGGGGTCTCTATATTCTGCTTTGGAAAAGCATAAACTTGAGGTTCGCCTGTTGCTTCGTTGACAAGCTGTCTTTAGTTTTTGTTGTGATTCTTTGTTGAGCTGATAAAAATTGAAGAAAGGAAGTTGACAAGTTCGAGTAAAACAGCTTCATGGAAGGGAAGGGAAGGGAAGGGAAGGGAAGGGAAGGGAAGGGAAGGGAAGGGAAGGGAAGGGAAGGGAAGGGAAGGGAAGGGAAGGGAAGGGAAGGGAAGGGAAGGGAAGGGAAGGGAAGGGAAGGGAAGGGAAGGGAAGGGAAGGAGAGTAAAAGTTAAGAAATTTTTCCAGCTCCAACCTGCGGGTGTACCTTAAAATTGTTAGGAAGGTCCGAGCTTTATGTGTCTTGCGAGTTCATTTGTGATCCATCTTAAGCATACCTCCGATTAGTCCTCCTAGCTTCCTAGAGGAAGATCGTGCTATTTATTGCATTCCGTGCTGTACATAAAAAAGGTTGTAAAGCAAGAGTTTTAACGAGCTGGATTGGGCTGTTACGTCAGATCAGAATTCAGACTTTCACAATCCCTTTTAATCACGTTCTCGGGACTGCTGCAGGTTCTAGACAGCTATTGGTTATTAGCTACTTTTTCTCTGTTGTCTTTGATTCAGGACCGGTGGGTGGCCCCGCGCCAAATAACATAAATGTAGATGGCTATTTCTCCTGCAATCTCCAAAAAATCTGATCCGAAGATTTTTTCGTTGTTAATTTTGTGTAAATTTGATATCAGTAGAGTTCAGGCTTCAGGCTGATCTCAGATTATTCTGAGCTGCGCGTGCTCATCCAGTACTGCGATATATGGCCGATAAAGTTTGACTTGTTCTGCAGCTCAAGAAGCAGTGGACCTCAGTCTGCGATGCCAATGAAGTCCTAGGATGCTGTAGAGTACCCATTGTGATCCTTCAGCTAGTCCCTCAGATCACACCAGATTTTTTATTGTAGTAAAAAACTATTTTCAGGTGCTTTTAAGAATTCGGCTTGTATAGAACAGTGTACTACGTTGCTGACGTCCAAAGTAGCCAGCAGGATCATTCATAGTATGGAACCAGGGCGTTTTCACTTTGGATTGAATCATTTTTCTGATTGAATCAAAGGTAGATGAGATGATATTTCCCTGGTGACTTTTTTCTGACCGTGCTTAGTCCAAATGGTGACTGAAAAGCAGTGACCCGGGACCACTTTCCCGTTGCTGATAAGGGTGTTCTTCCAGAACACCCTTTTGCACAGCCTTGCGTTGACCATATCGAGCAGCTGGTAGAACAAAAGTGAATAAAATTCTGCAGCAAATCCTGCAGAAGGTCTTGGAGCCTTTCCGGACTTCATCGACAAGACTACTTCCTGAAATTCATATGAATATTTGTACTCGATGTACTTCGATCCTATGGAAATTATTTTAATATTTAGTGTCAGAAAATATCTTATGTAAGTAATGGCAACAATGAAGGACAGACAGAGAAAATGCAAGAACAGAGGAAGACCCTTTAGACGACGATTGAGGGGAGTCAGAAGCGACGAAACCTAGGTGACAAATCTTGTCTAGATGAGTACTGACTTACGTCCAATGAAGTTTGATTGGTAGATCATCGTAAGCGAACATTTTTTTGACGACAACTTTCGAAGCTGCATGTCGCTGGATCTAGTCCCAATCAAATCTACGGTCAAAGACATGTGATGGTAACTCGTTTCACATTAGGCTACTGGTTATTTATTAAACAGGTTATTTGGACAGGTTGCCACTATTATGGGATCATTTTGCAAAACTTCTTTGCAAACTTGAAACTTGAAACGCCAATTACTGTAGCTTCCCACAACAAGTTATGATGATGAGATGCGACAATGATATGATGTTGTAACGTTAGTCGCTGCAATTATTGTAATAACCATTATTTTTGTCATCGAAATTACCTTTTCACACTTCCTCGATCTCTAATGACTGAATTTCGTTACACGTACTAAGCAATGACAAAAGAAATGTGAATTGAATCTTCAGGCGGCTGCTGTACACATACGCGATGAATAGTATTCCTAAGGATACTACTTCAATCTTAACCAAGCCTTTGAGAAAATCTAGCTGCTATCATTTCATATAAATTGCAAGTACTGGTGAGTCGTAGTGAATTCCCTAGATTTATTTTCAGGGAAATCATTTTAAATGGGAAGAACCTCAAAGATTTACGAGTCAAGCCTGATTTTTGGATGAGTGTGTGGTTTCATCTTAAAAAATTGACCCTGCAACAGATGCGGATTGACAACATTCGATTCAAGAGTAACTAAACAAGGCAAATGGCTGGAACCCGAACAGGTTTAATTAATAAAATTATTAGTACTAGATTGGGTTTTTATTCAATCGACGTATGTTAACAAATTTCACTATTCGCTAATAAACTGGTTCTGCAGACATTTTCAAGACCATTCATCCATTCGATTCGATTGAGCCAATGTAACTATCTTCGGTTCGATTACCTGTGTTAGAAGATAAGGAGTCGTTCCAGCAGATAAACGTTCCATGGTAGATAAATATACTTTACTTGAACTTAAGATAACGAAAATCACCGGTGAAATATGAATCTTGTGAATATTATTGTCATTATCATAATGGCAGCTCAGTTTGTTCGAAGCACTTCTGCCGGAGATTCCACTATGAAGGCCGTGTTACTGGTAAGTGGTGTCGATTGATTTGATACCTTTAGTTGGTTAGACTGAATTGTCCTTTCGCCTTCAGTTGTTTCGTCATGGCGATCGCGCTCCACTCAGTGGATTTCCCAATGATATTCATAAGAATCATTCATGGCCTGGAGGCTATGGCGCTTTATCACCGGTGAGTATTATAAATTTACTATATTACATATGTGAGTATGTTGTGATAATGGGTTAAAAGTGGAATGAATAATTTATTTTATGTTAACATATATTGCGATTGGGTTACGGAGACGCTGTCGTGTGTAATCTACGCTTATTGATTTATTGGATTTTAACTTACTGAATTATTTCGAGTTTTCTTAATCTTAATCTTGAATTTCAGAACTCGTAAATATTTGTACATGACAGTGAATATTTATATTTTTTGATATTTATGTGTGCCAATGTGATTACTTATTTGATTTATCAATTTAATTTTCTTTTGTATTCGATTTTCTTCATTATATTTTCATATATTTCCTAATGTTGTCGTGTCTCTATTGGTTATTGACTCGTGACATTAACGACACTGTTGTCCTTAGTACTTTTTTCCAAAAATTATAAAACCTAAATCTTAGCTATACGGTTTTCATTGATAAAGTTTGGTTTCAGTTTATAGGGTCCCGCACAAACGCGTTAGCCAGGCTCATCTGGTGAAAGGATTTTACCACTTAACACTAAAAGTGCTCCAGTTTTTGGTCCCGGTAGAATCACCACAGTCGGGTGTGGATCGAATTCAATTTTACCCAACGCTACTCAGTAACTTCCAAGCGAAAATACGAAATTCTGAGTTATAACAGCTGGAGAAGAGCTGATTGTGGTCATTGCATCTACTTATGTGTCTCTGGATCCCAACAAGCTATTTATACCCATACAGAATCCTGTAAATTATAAAAACTAACGCGTTAAAACAGACTATGTATCCTACTGCTCAAAGTCATCTCGCAAAAACCTTGGGGTAATAAAATATTTAAATAATGAAGATCCTAAGCATTTGACACTGTAAGAAAACAAACTTGGGAAAGGAGACTGACTATATGACACTTTAACTTTAGACTATCTCTATCTTACAATGTCAGTCAGGGTTTTTCTAGTTGTTGCCTTGCGTTGTGCTCCTGTGGCCATCAATTTCTATTGTCAGATAGGCTGTACACCTATGGTGTACACACTTGTTCATTATTCCGTCAACTTAAATTTAGTCTTGATGGTAGCTCACTGTCCTATTTCGCTGATGTTGTAAATTTTCGCCCTTATTCCTTTAGCTTATTTTTTTCGCTTGATGAGAACTCCACCTTCAGTCGTGTGTACCAGATCCTCATTCTCCGAACACGAGAACCTATTTTAAGAAACCGATTTCTTCAGAACCAACTTCAGAGAAATAAATGGGTCTTTTCAGGTGGTGGGAGCATCTAAATTTT
The DNA here is from genome assembly GCA_954870665.1 of Stratiomys singularior. Classification (NCBI taxonomy): domain Eukaryota; kingdom Metazoa; phylum Arthropoda; class Insecta; order Diptera; family Stratiomyidae; genus Stratiomys; species Stratiomys singularior. The sequence goes on from OX940877.1 coordinate 10,503,777, forward strand.
GCGGTCAGTAAAGTCAGTAATTAGATGTGCAGCAGACAAAACACGGAGCTTAAAATATTTGCCACTCACTCTTCTTTTTTTTAACACTTTATTTTTTAATATGATAATATTTTTACAAGGACCATACGTATGTAATTGGAACTCTAATATCAACAAACTCATATTAACCCGACAAAATGGCAATTCTTTTGACAAATTGTCCAGGCGCAACCATAAAAATCCTGAAGTTGAGTACGAATTTAACTTGCAGTCTTGTGTGTTTGGTGACTGGAGTGCAAGTGGAAACTTTCAGGCCTTTTATTATGTATAGCCTCGGTTTGAACCCATTAGGTGACATTTGTTTCACAATATTTCTCAAAAAACGCGTACATGGCATTGGGAAAGCCACTATTTTTTCCGTAAGGTGTAGAACACACACGTACTCCGCTAGATTTGGATTATAAGGCTCATGGGAGTTTAGCCTCGCTCAGTAGTTGTGAACACCCCTTAGAAATTATTGTTGTAGACTGACAACATGTTCTGTATTGAACAGAACATGGTCCATAAGACGTGGTAAAACCTTCTTAATTTCATGCCCAGAGGTACATGAGTGGGTGATTAAATTAGAATCAAGCTTGGCCTTAAGAATTCCAAAGAATCTTGCTGTCACAGCCAACTTCAAATATTATTGGCATGAGTGGGACTCGAATACGGCATCTGATGAACAGAAGGTGAGTGCTCTGGCTAATACATACTAGGGAATACACCTTAAAAATTGTGATGCCTTAATTTTTTAAAATGGAAATAAGAATCACTTTCAATAATATCAATTTTCATTTTAAAATTATTTATACATACATACATTCACCGTTATTTGAGTGATACTGTTTTAGTTAGATGGGCCGTTTTATTTTTTTATGTTTATTGAACAGCGACGAATCTTGCGCCTGAATTTATCATGAAAATGCCCCACGGGGTGTGGTCTGAAATTTGTGGCGGTCATTCAGAAACTTGCATAGGATTTGATGTTTTAAGAACAAAACCACAAATTTCATGGAGTTTGAAATTTTGTTGGATGCTTGTATATGACACCATAGAAGACATACACAATCCTGTTCAAGAGAAATGAGAAACGACCCTTAAATTTCTGACGCAAAAGCAAAACGGAATGACCCTAAATTGTGACATCTTGTTGAAGTCACTTGGAATTCACATGAACATCATCGATTTCATACCAATCAGAATGAAAGTATTGACAGTTTTCGTTGTTTTCACTGCCACATGCTTTTTCACAACGGTACGAATAATTTTCTCAGTACTACGACTAAACTGACTGTGTTCTCCCTGGAGAAAATAAATCATTAAATGGAAGGATAAATGAGCCCGGGAAGACGGTGACTAAATAAATATCATTAGGGGGCAACTTGTCGTCCAAAGTAATTTACGGGAACTTCGCCTCGTCAAATATTTACTTTTCTAATACTTCAAAATAATACTACTTTAATACTACAAAAATTCGCGGATTCGTTCGAAGTATAACTACTAATTTTAATGAATCCGGATCATTTCTTCGTCAAAGAGAAAGGGAAAGATTATAAAAATGGCCAGTCAGATTTCTTACTCTTTCTATCTCCATAATGCAGAGCACGCAGGAATCAATGTAATGTTTGACGTGTCAAATAAGTGCTGATTTTGACAGTTGAGAGCAATTTGTAGGATTACCTACATAGAAACCAGTACAGTATACCCCTTTACATACGAAGGACTCATTTTCATGATATATTTATATTCAACTATTAATTTTTCAAGGGGCTTACTATGGTTGCTATGCCTACTGAAGAAGGATACGTATGTAACCTTTATTATTCAAATACTGAGGTTCAGCAAGGTGATAATTAAAACCAAACTTGGTAGATCTGTTTTGAATGGTATTTCAAATTTCGTTTGCAGTTCTTATAAGACATTATAATCCTTATTTCCGAGGGCAGTACTCTGGCGAAACTTTTTTATTTATTTAGTTTAACGTATATTAGTTCCGTTTTTCAATATATTAACAAAAGTTCGTTTTAGTAATCAAATTACTCAATCAATTTCACTATCACTAGGTTGGTGCGACTCAGATGTACAAATTAGGTTTACAGAAGGCTCGACGATATGCACCTCTATTCGAAACTAGTCCTGGTAAGGACTTTGAAATTTCCAAAGTACTCGTCCAAAGCAGTCATACGTTGCGGTGCGTTGAAAGCGTTATCAATTTTTTGGAAGGATTCATGCCCATCAAGTGGCCATCAAGTTTGATCAATGTTATTCCAGCGAAGGATGATGAGGTACTTCGAATCAGTCTTTATTACTCCTTGACGAATAAGATAATTTTATGATTTTCGCTCCGGATTCCGGGTTCAATATTTTTTTTTTTTTGGGTTGCAGTTTTTAGCTGTTTATCCTGCCAAGCCGTGTCCAAAGTACGATATGACATTATTGAACGCTTTTAGGGTGGGCGACCCTGAAGTTGAGGAAATAGTAGGAGATGAAGCTGAATTTGTTCGATTGTTGTCGGAAAAAACAGGATTGGTAGGTTTTCGTCCTTGTTACTCCGGATTCATGATCAAAGTAAAACTTTCAGAATGAAACACAATTGCGACGATTTTATTTTATCAGTGATAGCTTCATGGTACATCTGGATAATGGTTTGAAATTACCATCTTGGGCTGAACCGATTTACGAATCGAAGCTTAAGCCTCTGGGTCAATATATTTACAATAAATGGGGCCATACACAACGAATGCATGTGCGGAGTGGTGCTTTGCTTAAGGACATTATTGACAAATTGGACTCATTCAAACAGGACGCAAGTCCAAATATTTTTATTTATTCAGGTCATGATTTGACTATCAGTTCACTATTAATTCATTTGGATGTGATCGATCAAACCACAATACAACCGAGCTATGGCGCTACATTCGCAATTGAGTTGCATGAAAATGAGGATTTGGATGGAGATTATGAAGTCAAGGTAATAAAAGCAAGGATATGAAACTCTAAAGAAGTTAATGAAGTTATTCTCCCATTTCACTTCGTAGATATTCTACTTCAGAGATTTCATGGATGATGACCCTATTCAAATCGAGTTACCAGGATGTGAAGAGCCGTGTTCGTATGAAACTTTCAAGGCTGTTGTGTTTCCCAAAATTGTTTTAAATTACGAGGAAGCGTGCCGGCTTTAGTGATTAATTTGAATACTTAAGTATTAAATTTAAAACTATAAATTGAGGTACGATTCCAATCGGGAGATCCAGGAAGCATCAAAATACGTTAAGAATCAAATTAGAAGATTTTATAAATAATGTCTAGCTCCCAATCACATTTATGATATATGTTTAACTTGTACTAGTTATGTAAATATAAACAATTGCTTATCTGTCCGGGTACGTTGAAATTCACTGATAACACATTGTAATGACTTGACAAATACAGATATACAATATTTCAACACGTGAACAGTAAATGAATAATATTTACTTTGCTTTCGTCACGTGTTTGGTATTCTCATAGTTAAGAATTAGCCATGGGATCAATTCATGTCTTACAATGGACTTTAAGAAATGATATGTGAATTTTTCTCTTATCATTTTTTCAAAAATAAAACAAACAAATAAAAACAGCTTGAATAATTTATTTTTGTTGTGCGATTATCGCATATTTTTTGTTTGGGGGCTCGTTTTGAGACATCACTAATTGATAATTTTTTAATTGGAAATTTAAAATCGAAGTGAATATGAATATAGTGAATATAAACTTGAACTTAGATACAGGTACTGAATAAATATGTGTTACTGTTAATAAGGAATCGAAGCCAGGAATTAGAGTGGTTTTTGATCAGAAGTGGATTTTACACGATTGGAATTAAGTTTAAACTCTGATTCTGAACTCTGAATAGTACCATCAATTAAATAATAAGAAATATGTGAAGTTCTTTATTTGGTTTCACGTTTAACACTGACTTCTTAAGACCTAGACATTGTATTTATATCTTACCAACTAAACTATTTCTTACAAATACATCTTTATCCTAATCTATCCTTAATTACTTAACTAATTGTATGGAAGGACGAAGACGTACTTCAGAGAAAAACCTAATTATCATGCCCGACAAAAGCATCATAAACCATGAAATATTAGAAAAGGTCAGTCAGGGTTTATGATAGGCATGTAATTAGTAAAAAGGGTCAATTTCACGAAAATGCGTTAATGCATTCGTTTATGACCCTTTACCAGGATTCATGTCATTAGTGACTGGTTCCATAACTCCTCCCTCTTCAAGTTCAAAGTTGCCCTCGACTTTGCTTGGAATTGTTTTATTTTATTTACTTTTTCTTTTTCTTTTTTTTCGAATCTTATCAATTCATTTTACATAGTTTTCGATTGGGTCCAAAAATTTGTAAGTGATTAATATTTAACAAAAACATCCTTTGAAATTTGAACAATTGGGTTTTGTGTGTTTTTAATGAAAGTACAATTATTTGGTTTTCTTTTTAATATACTTATAAGATAGTTGTCATGAACCGGTAAATTTAACACCAAGTGATATAGAATGGATGCTGTTTATTTTAAGTTATTGTTGTTTGGCACAGGAAATATCTGATAGATTGGGTAGTCTGTTAGTTCTAAAAAAATGTTACTAATTTATGTTGTTCAATGAGGACATCAGTTTTTATATGTTCCAATTTATGTGGCATACATTTATAAGATAATTATTTATTTTATTTTTTTTTTTTTGTGTGTTGCTTTAAACAGGTTACCCGTTTTCATTAAGATGTAGCCGTTCTGTTGGGGGAATAATGTTATAAGCATTTGTGCTCGGACCAGAACTGGAGATATTATCATTAATACAAGCAGTATCCCCAGGAAAATTATAATGCTTCCTTAATTTCTTTTTCCTTTGTGGATGTGTTTTGGAGTTGTGTTTATCAAATACATATCTAAGATCTAATTTATTTTTAGGAATGTTTCTGCGATATTTATTGTCAAGAGGGAAATGTTTACGATTCACATTTGCTTTGGAAATCCACTTTTCTTTATTGCTTTGAATATTTTTCAGTATTTTTTCTTTGTCCAATTTTGTTCTGCCAAAAAATATATTGAACGGAGTTTCATCGGTCGTTGAGTGGATGTTATTATTATAATAATATAAACATTCTTCTATTGGATCCAATAGTTTTAAATCTGAATCTTCTAGATTTTGCCTTTGTAAAAATATTCGTAGTTGCTCATTAAGGGTTCTATGAGCAACCTCAATATCGGAATTTCCTGTTTTATGATACGGTGAGCATAAGTGATAAGATATTCCTTGTTTGTCTAACCATTCTTTTGTTTTGATACTTGTTATAGCTCCCTCGTTATCAAAAACTATGAATTTGGGACTTCCTATTCTATTAAATATTGTTTGCAACGTATTAATAATTGTATCCCATTGCCTATTAGCTAGCTTTTGTATCGTAAGGAACTTACTAAATTTATCTATGCAAGTAAGATAAGGACTCTTATTATCACGAAGCCATATATCAACATGATAGATTTCTCTTATATCAGATGGAGTAAGTGTCATTCTGAATGGTTCCTTTGGAGGATGTCTGTCATATTTTGCTGTTGCGCAGATAGTACATTTATTAACATAATTTGTTATGGCTAGTTTCATATTCGGATAGTAATATTTTTTGCGTAATCTATTATATAATTTGTTAATACCTAGATGGTTTGTTTCTTGATGTTCCTTAGCTATGATTTCCAATATATCTGAGTGCGAACAATCATATAGAATATAGTTACAATTCTCAATAGTTAATTTAGGATGATTTAATTTCCAGTTTACATATTCATTCTGAAAAGTTGCTAAAATAGATTTATTAGGAACTTTAAGTCCTATTTTTCCAGTGATCGGAACATGATTTTCTAATATATACCTTGCTTCTTTGGCGGTGAATCGTTTATAATAAAAAACTATCCTTTTTCCACTATGAAATGTTTGGGTAGTGCAACGAATGCGTTTTCCATTTTTTATAACTATTTGTAATTTAAAACAGTTCAATGGTTTTTCGGAAATGCTGATATAGTTCGTGTTGTCTTCACGAGCTGTATGCTGTGTAGCCATAGAGTCAGATCTTTTATTCATCACATCTATCGCATTTACTTCAATTCTTGAAAGTGCATCTGCTACAACATTTGCTTTGCCTTTAATATATTTGATAGTAAAATCATACTCAGCTAATTTCAGTTTCCATCTGAAAAGTTTAGGTGTATCCTCCTTTATACTTTGTAGAAATGTAAGAGGCTTGTGATCAGTTTCTAATATGAATCTTCGTCCGTATAAATAGGGTCTGAAATATTTGACCGCCCAAACTATCGCTAAAAGTTCTTTCTCGATAGTTGCCATGCGTGTTTCAGAATCATTTAGAGTTCGTGATGCATAACATATTGCATTACTTCCTTGAGATAAAACAGCTTCCAATGCAAAGTTTGAGGCATCAGTTGTTACAGTAAATATTTTATTAAAATCAGGGTGGGTTAAAATAGGTTCATTTAAAATATAATTCCTTAATTTCTCAAATGATGCAATATAATCTGAGTCATTTATATTTACTGAATTAGTTTTTTTTAAAGTGAGTGTAAGTGGTTTTGCTATCAAAGCATAGTCTTTAATAAATTTCCGGTAAAAACCAGTGAGGCCTAAAAAGGATTTGACCTCTTTTGTAGTTTTTGGTAAAGGAAATTTGCGAATTGCTTCTATTTTCTTAGGATTTGGTCTGATACCGTCTTTAGTAATAATATGTCCTAGAAATTCTGTAGATTTTTTTAAAAATTGAGTTTTTGACATTTGAATTTTCAAGTTGGCTGAACGTAATGCAGATAAAATCTTACGCAATCCAACTTCGTGCTCCTCCAATGAAGTGCTAAAAACTAAAATATCGTCCATATATACGATACATATTTTATAAACGTACTCCTGTAAGATTGTGTTCATCAATCTTTGGAAAGTTGCAGGAGAGTTCTTTAATCCGAAAGGCATTCGGGTAAATTCAAAATGCCCTTCGTCAGTCGAAAATGCTGTTTTATGGCGATCTTTAGGTTCTATTTCAATTTGATGAAATCCTTTCGCCAGGTCAATTGTAGTGAAATAATTTGCATTACCCAATTTGCCCAGGATGTCATCAATTTGGGGAATTGGATATTTATCTTCGACAGTTACTAAGTTGATTTTACGGAAATCAATGACTAATCTGTATGTGTTTTCCTTTTTGGGTACCACCAATATCGGTGAATTATACGGACTGGAAGATGGCTGAATAATTCCTTGTGCCAAATCTTCTTGAATTTGTTTTTTTATGAAATCTTTCACATGATATGGCAACTTATAATTGCGCTGATAAATTGGCTCATCAGTTTTTAATTTCAATGTATGTTTAATTTTGTGTGTAAATGTTAATCTACATTGCGGATCATATTCTAAATCTTTAAACTCGTTCTTAATTCTAGCTATAACATCTATCTCCTGAGAAGAGTAGCTATTAGGATCAGGGTGTTGATCTATTTGTTTGTCAAAACTATCAATTATATTTGAGAACTCCTGAATAATTTGAGTTGGAATATCAGTTCCAAATGGTATCACGTAGCCGTTGACTTTAAGTTCAGAACGAGATATGCAAATATTAGCACCTAAAGCTATTAAAATATCCATTCCAATTATAGCATCGAAATTTGAGAAAGAAATATTGGCTATTTTCCAACTAATTGTAGCTTTTACACCAAACTCTTCAGGTGCAAACGTCCTAAATGTCTCTGTACACGCAATTTTCCCATGAAGTGTATGAAGATAAATTGGGTGTCGTAATTTTTCTCTACCTGAGATATGGACCTTTTCAGCAGACATGATACTCGTTGAAGATCCTGTATCAATCAGACAGCGTAATATATGACCCTGAATACTTAATTTAATGATGGGTAATATTGTAGACATTCCGAGGCATGTAAAGGAAAATCCTGATTACAATTTTCTACATGTAAAGAAGATTCATTTGTATTTACTGTATTCATCGACCTATCAGTTGACAGAAAGTGATCAGCAGGCTGATTATGAAATCTTCTTGAGTTCGAACGTGTGTTCCGTGAAGGATCGTAGTTCGTTTGTGGAATGTTTTCAATATTTGGCTGTTTATTTATTATATGGTGTGGTTGTTGACTCAACCACTGTGGGTTCATTGTGTAACTTACGGGGGGAACTGCACTTGAACTATTTTCAACTGTATCCACATTGAACCTATGAAAATTTGATTTTTTCAATTTTTGAGGCTTTCCAAAATTTAAGTACCCTGTCTCATGAAGGATAATTCTAACTTCTTCCAAACTAGCAGGGTTCCTAGCCAACAGTACACTCTTGAGTGGTTCTGGACATTTATTTATGTAAATGTTTTTTGCCATTAAATACCTACTTTTAACTATATCACTTTTTTGGTTGCTGGTATAATTACTATCATTCAAAATTTTTTGACTAATCAAACATAAACACTTACAAAAATAATCATATAGTTGATTTGCTGTGTAAAACGTCGCACTGCATAGTCTCTCCTGTAGTTGTAGCTCCGTTTCCGCTGTGTCAAAATGTGCAATCAATGTTCTTCTTACTTCATCCCATGAGCTCGGGTTATAGGTGAGTATCGCTTCCCTGGCCTTTCCTGTAATCCTTAAGAGCACTTGCTGCGTTAGCTGAACCTTGAAATCACTAGCATTTAAATCGTCCTTGATAGCATCTACGGCACGAACAAATGGATATAAATCCGATTGATTTCCATCAAACTGAGGGATGGATGAAATAAACGCGTTCAATTTCCCGTAGTCCATTTTTGCTTCTCTTAAATTGATTGACGTAAATTTTGCGATTAATGCGTCCAGTTCTAGTTCTATCACGTTCTACTGATTTTATGAAAGTAAATCTTTCTTTATCGTATCGAACAAAACTAACGCGGAGATTCTTTTTGTCTGGTTATAATAACTTGCGTAAAATATGAATTTTTACTCAATTATAAAAACCGCGACCCGACTGCGCCAATTAAATAATAAGAAATATGTGAAGTTCTTTATTTGGTTTCACGTTTAACACTGATTTCTTAAGACCTAGACATTGTATTTATATCTTACCAACTAAACTATTTCTTACAAACACATCTTTATCCTAATCTATCCTTAATTACTTAACTAATTGTATGGAAGGACGAAGACGTACTTCAGAGAAAAACCTAATTATCATGCCCGACAAAAGCATCATAAACCATGAAATATTAGAAAAGGTCAGTCAGGGTTTATGATAGGCATGTAATTAGTAAAAAGGGTCAATTTCACGAAAATGCGTTAATGCATTCGTTTATGACCCTTTACCAGGATTCATGTCATTAGTGACTGGTTCCATAACTCCATCATCTCCGCTTGTAAGTCATCTATGCCCCGCCGGAGACCTAGACACGGAAAGCCTCCAGTGTACTGGTGGTCCACTGAAATAGCTGAGCAACGAAGGGAGTGTCACAAACTCCGGCGAGAAGCTCAACGAGCGCGAAGCCAGGACGAGGCATGCACCAGAATGACAGTATATTGGTCGGCCAGACAATGCCTTCGTAAACTGATTAACAGGAGTAACGCCCGTTGCTGGCAGAACCTCGTCGAAGATGCGAACAGGTACCCGTGGGGCTTGGGCTATAAACTAGTTATGCGGAAGCTCGGCGCTCTACGGGCCCCCTCCTTGAAGCGGACATGATGGACGAGATAGTACAGGCACTTTTCTCCAACATCCCGTCCACGTTGATGCCGCCAACAGGGAAAGAATATCAGACTGTCCACTCTTCACGAGGAACGAACTGGAACTAGCAGTTTTCTCCATGACGGCGAAGAAGGCTCCGGGCCCAGACGGTATTCTAGCCGAGGTACTGCAACTGGCTTATCACTCTTGTCCTGACTTGCTGCTCAGTACGTTCAATGCCTGCTTGCGGGAAGGCGTTTTCTCTGAGCGTTGGAAGACGGTAAGGCTCGTGCTGATCAGCAAGAGGAAGGGAAATCCCGAGTCGCTGTCAGTATACCGACCGTTATGCATGCTAGGCACGGCCGGGAAAGTGCTCGAGAAACTGATAAAGAGAAGACTCGCTGACGTTATCCACGCCACTGGGGATCTTTCTCCAAGGCAGTATCGTTTCAGAACGGGACGTTCCACTAAAGATGCAGTCGCGGAAGTTGTAAGTGCGGTCCAACAGGCGGAGGCACGCAGTCGATCCAACCGTCGAGTAGTCCTTCTAGTGACGCTGGACATAAAGATAGACGGATATTCTGGAAGCCCTGGAAAACTCTTTGCAAGTTCCAGAATATCTGATGCGGATAGTCCGAAACTACCTGAAGGATCGCAGCCTGATCTACAACACAGTGCAAGGTTGTCAGAGTATGCTAGTCACATCAGGTGTGGCTCAAGGCTCCATCCTCGGTCCGGACTTGTTGAACGTCTCCTACGACGGACTGCTCAGACTTGAACTGCCGGAAGAGTCGCAATTGATCGGCTATGCAGATGACGTTGCGGCACTAGTGACTGGGTGCACGGTCGATCAAGCGTAATTAAGGCTGAATGTACTAATGCGCCGGGTGGGGAGCTAGATGACCACTCACGAGTTTAACCTAGCGTTCGAGAAAAGTGGTCATCCTGACCAAGAAGTGGATCCCCAGAGTAAGAATGGTCCGAGTCGGGGACGCATTAGTAGAGTCGAAACTATCAGTCAAGTATTTGGGCTTGCTGATAGACTCTAAAATGAGTTTCTCGGAGCAGATTAAGGCAACGACAAACAAGGCCGCAACACGGGTCTCGGCAATTAGTCGACTAATGGCCAATCATGGGGGACCAAGTCCAACAAAAAGCTAATAAGTGTAGTGCAATCTACGCTTCTTTATGGAGCAGAGATATGGAGTGAAGCTCTCAACAAGGAACTGCACCGAAAACGGCTGGCACAGGTGCAGAGACGAGCAGCACTGCGGATTGCATCAGCATACCGTAGAGTCTGAGGCAGCGGTGTTCTTAATTGCAGGGGTGATACCATCGCTCTTCTTGGTAGAGAGCGCAATAGAGTCTACCTCCAAAGGCACGAGCGTAATAAAGAAAAAGTTGCTCGCGATGAAAGACGATGCACTCTCGACGAATGGCAACAATCATGGGAACGTGAGCTAAAAGGAAGATGGACCGCTCGGCTCATCAAAGACTTGAGATCGTGGCTCAGTCGAACGCATGGTGAGACTGATTTCTACCTGACCCAGCTACTGAGTGGACACGGTTGTTTTCAGTCTTACTTGCACAAGATAGGTAAGTCACGGTCTCTAGATTGCATATTCTGCATTGGTGTGAAGGATGACGCCTGTCATACTTTCTTTTCATGCAGAAGATGGGACAAAGAGCGCGGTGATCTTGTCGAAAATTTGGGAGAGTTCCATCCAGATAGCCTAGTCGAAGAGATGCTGAAATCATTAGACAAATGAAATCACGTGGCACATTACGCTCGGATAATCTAAATAACGAAAAAAGGCATACTTGATCAGATGGAGGCGTCGAAGGTGGAGGGTTTCCTTCTCTAGCAATCCTCCTCCTCCTTTTCCATCTAACTGGTGAAGGAATCCCTGTAACCCGAAGGCGAAAAAAGGTGTAAAATTTGAAGGCCTAGCCCGAACTAATGTGTCAAACGGTTCCAGGCTAGGCGCTCCGGTTGACAGGGGAGGTGTTTAGTCGGTGGTCCAGTAGGTCCACTGGGAGTCCGACACTCAGGGCGTAAATAGCCTTCACCTCCCTACCCAAAAAAAAACTCTGATTCCGTGATACAGCAAAATATGCTCCTTTGAAGCTTATCGGCTTAATATAAAGATCCACTCTAGCTATTGCGCTTGATATCAAAATTGTAATTTCTCAAAGATAGTAGGTAGTAGGTACAAATAGTAAGAGGTCTGTCACGGGTTTATTAAATCGTCAATAATACCTCCTTAATCACGAGAACATTTGTGTGTCTTTTTTTTTTTTAAGCTCTTAGGTGCAAAATCGTCCTTTTTATCGTCGCAACATTTTACATGCAAATGAAGTCGCTTGAGTGGGATCGTGTTTATCATGTCTACCGTGCATCATTGATTTTGAACAACGCGTCAATACTAATTGTTGCTCTAAAATGTGAAAAAATACCAAAATTGCTCAAGAAATATTAAAATCAGTGTATGACTACAATTTGGTGGCTCTGAAAACTGGTTACATGTGGAGGGAGCAATTTAAAATCCCATCACGTGTAACACACTTTATCTCTAGATACCAATACAGGAAATCGTCAATGCTCCTTACAGTTGTCAAATTGTTATTTTTCGCCTGTACTTCTTACTTGGATGGCGTCAGCAGAGATTTCAGCATACAGCCTTAAACTCAGATAGTAGTAACGAATTAGTCCTGGAAAGCAAAAGTTTTGAAATTGTTTCCTGAAAGTATCCAATGTTTGCTATAAGACTCCTTGTGTTTTGCAAAATCGGTTACTATGGCTCTGATGACTTTATTGTAATTATATTACATATAATGGCTTCATTATAACCGACATTATTCGGCCGAGGATGCTTCTTTGAACGCAGCAGTCCTCAGCACTATAAGGCAATGCTAACTTCAACATGCGCTGTCTTAACCTTTCCTGCGATATTTCTCTATAGGGCCCCAAAATCTAAACTTTGAAAAACGATTAGATGTTTTCCGATTCTCTGGAGCGTATCCTCTAGTCAGTTTAGCTTCTCTGAATTCTCCAACATTAAGTTGTTTGAAGATAAATAGTAGCTCATGCGAGCACTCTTCCGGTCAGCCCAAATTGTTTTGTGGGTAGGTATTTGCGTTCACTACGTAACCATTTATTATTGAAAGCCACGTAGGATGGCCTCTCCTCTTATAGCTTATTGGCAAAGAAACTGCTGTGCCTCTGTAATCGTTAGTTGTTAAACAGAATCGTCAAGGATCTGATACCTTTGTTTCTTCTTTAGCCTTAGAATAGTTTCAACATGTGTTTACCCTGGAACATGTCCTAGGCTTAGTTTCTTCTGCCCTAAATTTCCGAAGTAGGTAGGGCATAGTGGATGAGAAGTACAATTTTTTCCAAATTTTGCACACCTCTACATCTGTCATTATGGTCTGGATTCTTGTTATTTCTTCATATGACGAAATCTTATGATATCATGACACATCTTCAAGGCGACCCTTTTACTGACACGGGTGTTAGACAAAGGTAACTTGGTCCTGTTCGGTCTGGTCCGTTCGAAAGGAATTAAAATTTTTAATTGGTTTCCAAAAAAGATCTCTACTACCTGAAATTTGGTCTATAGAGAATGATTTTCAGGGTCGACATTATTTTGCTCTTTATATGAATGAGTGGATTGACGGCAGGCAACCGTCAGGATGTTCTCAAAAACTAACAAAAAACGTGCAAAAAGGGGCTAATACTGTTCTTGCAAGCAAAAATATGAATAGTTGAGAGTTTGTCAAAGAAATTCACATCTCTTATGAATCTCAGCTATACCTTTTAACCGATGATTTGGAAATGGGAGAAGTGAGTGTAAAATTTGTTGCCCGATTTTTGATTGAAAAACGAAAGGAAAATCGTGTTTTAGTATGCAGAGAATTGAAGTATTGTCTTCAAACAGATTCAAATTTAACATGCTAAAATTGTAACTGAAGACCAAAGTTGGTTTACAGGTTATGATCCTGAGACGAACATAAAGCTCACCTCGTCCTAAAATTTGCGTCTATCGGAACCACGTGTTATTTTTTTTTTGAAAATTGTGGTATGATACGATTAGAACTAATTCTTAGAAAAACAATTTTAATTTCCGAATTTACCAAAAGCGTACTGCATTCATGTACATTCCCCGAAACAATATATGAAGACAGCGACCAGGACTGCCCTAACAATGTCCTTTGCCAGAGGTAGCTACTGATACGTTAGTTTTTGGCCAAAATAAATCTTCCTGTGTGTCCACTCTCATCTTATTAATCAAATTTACCGACACATGATGACTGAATCTTCCCAAAAATAAGAATCGCATTGATAGGAAAAGGTATTTGTCAATATCCTTGACATTGATATGTCTAGGAAAGAAAAGTTGAACGCCTTTCTAAATGAAGCCTCGATGGTTGCTTCAATATTACCTAGTTTCTAAACGTTTGCAGTATTGTATTCAATGCTGGGATGAAGGCATCTCTAGCAAGGATAGTACTTTGAAGGAGATTATTTCATTTTCCATGCAAGCTTCTTGTTTACTATGAAATAATACATCGTAATTTTTGATCAGACCTCATGCAATTCCATGCAACGTCTTGAAGAAGATTGCAATATAACCGTGTCCGATCATCAAAGGATCATCTGCATGTTTTGAGTGCCTGCAGTCGAAAAACTTCGCTCTTAACTTGGCATGTAGTATTTTTTCGATAATTAGTCCTGAAACATTTTCTACGTTTTTGTCCTGAAAATGTTTTCAACGTTACTATAGAAGTTAGGTAATGAGATTAAAAATACCCATCGTCTTAAGACTAGAACTCAAAATAGAATGTCTTAAATGCCAGGACATAAAAATGAGGACGCGGACTTGGCCTCAAACTTCCCATCATCCTCCGTTCATTTTGTAACACGATAGTTCAAATCTAGGGACATTGTAGGGATAAGTAAGAGATCGATATTGATAAGAAATGCCTGTTGGGTTTTTATGAAAGTGTTGAGTTGAGAGTCAATCAACATTAGGCTCGTCAGATAGAAGGGTGTAAATGATTTTGACGTAAATCAAATTTAAACTTATTTCTTATAGCCTCGTAAGGCGAGTGTTGTACATTGTCATCAACCAAATATGACTGGTTGACACACTCAAGCATAAAGCTGGCTGGACTAATATCTCTTATCTCCAAAAAGAAGAGCTAAAAAGAGAGCAATAGAGGGACAGAGAACAAGTAGAAGACGAAGAGAAACAAAATTCTTTACGTCAAAGTTTCAAAAGTTCTTTTGGGCATTGATGGATGCATCGTAGATTATGAGGTGATTCCTTAGTTCAGGGTTCAAAAATTTGATTAAATATAATTTGAGTATTCAATTAATGATCCAATGGTTCCTTTAATGTCCATTGTACAAATTTTCGACATTTTGAAAAAGTGAATTCGTTAATGAACACTTCTTTATATTATCTTTAATTGCTATCGTTTGAATAACTAATAAACAATTTGACACCACTGAACACACATACAACAATTTGACATTATACTAACAAGTGATTACAAGGTCCTTATGTTACAATCACAACTTTTTTGATTATAAATCAATTTCAATTTAAATATGATCCAAAACTGCTTTGACTTTTCGTCCTTTTGGCATTTTTACTGCTTATAGTAGTTGCTTTGCCGGCTTTATTTCCTTTCCTTTTGGAAGAAGTATCAGTACTCACCTTCGCTTTAGTTCGCAAATGACCCAAATTTTGTTCTTTTTGTAGCCTTTTCGTACGATACTCCCGACATTTTTTGGCCATCACGTAGTATGGAAACTTGTCCTCGTTTGACATTGAACGCCAGATTTGACCACCTCTCTTAGACAGCTCTGAAACGTTTAGATCCTTATATTTCTTTCGCAGAACCATGAGATAGTTGAAAAATGGATTCTGTGATAAAGAGCTCATAGGTACAGCCGACTCGATAGGAGGTAGTTTTGTTGCATGATATCCTTGGACAGCGGTTCTTGTATTAAGAATATGTTTTGAAAGATTCAAAGCGTCCGCGGTATCTATTTTCTGTATATCATCGGATGAGGGCTCTTGATCTTGACTTTTGTTTGATAAAAACGATATTGTGTTGGATAGGCTGTCATCATCGTTGTCGACTCTAGACTGGTGCGACTCAGGAATATGATCATTGTCACACATTTCAGCATTGCGTTGATTTTCCTTCTTTTTTGTTTTCCTGTTAGATTGGACGCTGGCTGTCTTCCTTGATTTCTTCATTCTTTTCGATTCGGCTTGTGAGAAGCTTGAATACGCTTTACTGTTTTTGCGAGCTAGCTCTGAGCGCTTTATACGCCGTTTGGTTCAAATTTTACTATGATAGAACTTTATAATTGTCCTTAAAATTTGTCTAATATATTGGAGATACTGGAAAATTTCATGAAAAAACTAATAAATTCGTAAAATTTTAGAAAAATTTCGAATTCTGTCAAAAAGAGATTATAACTAGTAATAGTAAATATTTTTTTATGAAGCCTCGATAAAACGTCAACAACAATGAAAGGACTTGATTTTGGAAATTTTTTTATTAGTGTAAAATTTGATCAGTGAATATAGAATCGGTAGACCATCGGCCATTGATTATTGTTCACCTTCAAAATGAGGAATTATCTTTTTAATTTATTTTTCAGTTTAATCATTGATATTTTTGAATTGTTGTGTTATTAGGGATTTTCCATGTTTCTGATTGTACGGTTATTGAAATGTCAAATTACCCATCACAAGTCCAAGCTTATCGTCATAGGAACATCAGTGAGGACCATCTACATATCCAGGATAATATTATGAAAAGTATACTCTTACATATTTTCCTACTATAATTTCATTCCGGCACTGCTTCTGCCAGGATGTGTCATTTAAGCAGCTGTATGTATACCTACATTAATGGCCCGTATTTTCACAACCCAATCCTCCTTCACCTTCTTCATGACTTGGATACGTTGTCCTACGCCCCATGACCCTGAAGTTGTGGAACTCATAAGTGAGATTTGAAAGGTTTGTGGTCTCCTCCTGATTTGATGTAGGAACATTCTAAACTGTCTATAGAAGTTCGATACTGAGATTGTGTTGAGGATAAAGCTAGAAATAGGATGCTGACTTTGTGATTTTTTTCCGTTCATCTCGTGATGCGAAAGTTCTAATACTAGGTCATGTGTCATTGAGGTAACTGTATCTTTACCTACGATCGCCATATTTTCTATTGCCAAGTTTTCAGCCAACGTTCCTCGCTCCTCAGAAAAGTCATTGTTTGAATGACTTATACACGAGGTTCTACGCCTCATCGGGCACGTCATCTCTGTTAAAGACCGTGGTAGGATGTAGCATACCAATCCTAAATTCAGTTCTAGGATCAAAGTGCTGAACCGGAATGGCGATTAATGCTCCGCGTTTGCAGAAATAGACTGTTTGAGACGAGGTGAATGATAAGACGTCTTGAAGAAACCCCATACACTCTGAGATGCTATAGGAGCCTCGCTAGGGAGTCTTTGTAGTATGATGCGAGTGTTTTCTAGATTAAAAACGTAAAAACTAAGCGAGGCTAGTTCATGAGCTAGGCCGATAGATTAGCCATTCATCTTATCCTTAATAAACTTATTCGTTTCAAGCGGCTTCATTGTTTCTCCTTACAGCAAAACTGGCATCCATCTTTGAAGCTGGTTGGTGCGTCAGAAACATACCCACTACCACGAAAAGTACCTCTTAGTAATACCACCAGTAAAGCTGTATCAGTAACAGCACGATCACTGGATGCAACGTGCAAGCCTAGTGTTTGCGGTTGTTGCCATCCATAAAATTTGCATCCAGGAGCAAGCTCCTTGATTTGTAAAGCATAAGCCAAAACCTCTGCCCAACACTTCAATAAAGAGGACGGGTCGTGGTTTTCGCATTAATCTTTTCCACGAGGTAGCTTTTTCTTGTCAAGACGATGATTTCAGTTCTTCACCAATACCAATCCAAGGGCAACTTCTTTTGTAGATTCATTAATACTTTAATACTTAAAAATATTACAGGACATGCATTGTGTAGTATGAACTTCAACATGATATAGAAAAGTGGCTTAAACTAAGGTGCGTTTTGTGAAGGGTGATTTTTTAAATGGTTTTCATTGCTTGTTGAAGATTGTTAGAGTTCACTGGCAAGTAATCATAATAGTTGCAGTATCCAAACGTGCGAAAAGAACAATAGACAGTTATCAGAAAAGAGTAATTTCCTTAAATATCGGAATCTAGGAAAGGATTTAGGAAAGTTATGGATTCCACCAGTGTCCACCATTCCGGAACATTGCCCTCTTGATTTACGTGCTGAAGTACTCAGTTCTCCTGAATTCTCAAACTAACAAGGTCGAAAATTTTGTAGAGATTCTTCGATTGATTGTTTCGGGCAATGTCCTTTCCAGTTTGATATGATTTGATACTTTGATACAGCAGGTGTGACACAAACATCGTCATGACAATGCATGCTGAATATATCTGTCAAAAGCTTGTCATAGGATTCAACTGCCTGCATTGTGCCCTAAGCTTCCTGTTAGTGAAATATCAAATCGTTGGTTTCTGGTGTTATAGTGAATGTCGAAGAATATCTAAGTCACTCGATGTCTTCGAGTGATAAAAGATATCTGTCATTAAGAAGTGGCTTTACAATCAGCTAGTAAGCCTTAATTTAGCAACACAAAGTGAATTCTCCTGGCACTAATTGGAATCCCAAAATTCAAATTATTCGCTTACTTTTTTGAGAGATTTTGTATTTTGTTTTTCATGATCCTTGTATGAGCTGTGGTTAAAGTCGTTACTAAGTCTAGTCGAGAAATTAAATTAATTGAATGAGAAATAAAAAAAATCCTGATTAAAAGGCTTGCGGATGACGTTGAAAGGCGTGAAAATCCAAAAATGATATGAAAAAGCTAGCAGAGTCAGCAAAGGATTGGGGAGAGATTGGAGAAAACTATCATATGCTCCGGAAATTCCACCAAGTTTTTAACAAATCCTCTTACAGAGGAAAGAGTTCGGGGCAGGTAAATAAAAGAAAAACCGATTTCCGTGAAATTTAATCACCCCCCTTCGCTTTCAACCCTATTTAGCTTCGCTTCCCGACATATTGTCCTGAATCTTGGGATTTGCGTGGTTTGCTCCGAACATGTGTAACAAGATCTTTTATAAAAAGGGTCTGCAGGTAGGTAGGTAGGTCTTCCTTTTGTCGATCGAGCCTACCATTACTACTATTAATAGATTGGTTGCGGTGATGCCAATGTGATCTCCTATTTGTCCCGTTGAGTAACTTTTTGGCTATAATCCAACGCAGTCACAGTGAAATACATGTTCTGACAACCTGAGGTTCATTCCATCACTCTAGCTGTCCGGTCCTTGGAGATTACTCCTTTACATACTATTGAAAGATATTTTATTTATTTATGACAGAATATAATTCGAGCTGTTAAGTGGGGGTACCTGATATCGTATGGCCAAGCTTCAAGGTATCAATGGATTGGGTTTGATTATGCGTCAAACAACGCTACTTGTCAAACAACGCAATTTGTCAAACAATAAGATTTTAGTTCAGCTATGTTTTTAAAGAAAATCCAACTTTCAGTTGGCTGGTGCTCAAATTGAGACGCTTGTCTCACAAAACTAGAAAACACCAGTTTCAGGTATGATAGGCTCCTGACCGTGTTTAGGATGACAGTAAGTTTCGATAGTCTTCCTTTGGTTCACCAAGCAGGTTTCAAACCTGTTTAGGTTTTTCTACCACATAACCCAGTAATATTGACAATTTATGTTCCCATTCAAGATGAACTTACTACCGACAGGAATGTAAGCGGACATATACAAGGACAACTGTCAAATTTATGATGTGACAATATTAAAATTTTTTTCGTGAGTTTTTGCCATAAGACAGGGCAACCAAGTTGACCTCACCGTATCTACCATCTATTGATTTTATATTGGAAATGGGAGCTTCGCATTTTTGAAGTGAGCAGCCGTTTTTCATTGAGGTACCATTGGAAAATTTCTTAGTTCCTCAACTTTTATAGTGGTAGCTGCTGGGCGCAGCTACTCCTGCAACTATCGGGTAACTACACCTAGCAGTTTCCTCGAGCCTTCAAGTTAATCCTCCCGTCTCCACGACTCATTGGCCATATCCTGTTGGCAGACGTTTGCTACGAATCAGGGTGAATTTGTTTGTGGAACGAGTCACAAGTTTGTCCACTATGTTTCGAATCAAACTACGTTTCTGTTTTTTTTTGTAAAGCGACAATAGATGGTGAGAGCGTCGAATTTCATCAAGTTCACTAGAATCAAGTTTAAAACCTGGCTTTGGGGAAAACTCCTATGAACCAGATATGCCTAATCTACAGGACAATGGCACAAAAGCGGAAATCGGGTATATGCACCACGAATCGGTAATCAAACGCGGATTTCGAAGTGTAAAAAAGACTCTTGTCGGAGATGCTTACATCGCCAAGAAAATGTCAAAAAAAAAAAAAAAATCAAATATTCGCCGTAAATCAATGGCACCACAGCGCAATTTGGATCTCCGCCTTCAGACTAGGATATAGGGTTCATTACTTTTTCAAAGGACACTTTTTCTCTTAACCAGTTAATATCAAAATGTCAAAACCAACTGAAAGAAAACACAGAACGATAATTTATTTGTTAAATGCAAAACAAACAATAATTAGCTTGGTTATAAATAAATTCGTTCTTTACTGCAAATTATTGTAGTTTGAATAATATTTTCATGGAAGCTTTCCGGCATGACTTCAATGCGGTATGGCTTATTAGTAGCATTAGAAACGGCGGTAATTTGACGAATAAATTAGCGTTACAACATCATTATTATGTTTTATATATAAAAAAAGAAAAACAAAATAAAAGAAAAACCGCAATGTCATTTGTTAATATACGACTGACTACTGACACCCTTTAAATATTTCATTTTCCATGTCTTTCGATTCGTTAGTTCGCCAAAGTAACTTCGATGAAATGAATAAAATCAGATTTGCTTGTGTGTTGTGTCGATAACTAATTTAGTTGCAATGTATTTTGGTAGATTTATTGATAAAGTGATTATTTTTTTATCTTTTTTAATAATTGACAATGTGTGCTTTGACGAAGGCTCTAAATTGAAAGCAGTTGTGATGGTAGTTTGATATATTGATCTGAAAATATTATAGACGATGACTGTGTCTTTGCAGTTAACTAGACACGGGGATAGAGCTCCTGTCCGTTCGTATCCGTTTGATCCGTATAACGATTATCCATGGCCAGGAGGCTTAGGCGCATTGACACCGGTAACTAGATATATTAAGTTTAATATTGGAACTATGCCTGATTGTTGTTGCTAAATACGAAACAAGATTTAGCCTTCTTAATGAAATGTTTGGTTGACGTATAGCAATATTGGTTCCAATCAAACAAACAGGATCTTTTAAGATGGCCGGGGATCAAAATGGGTTTTAAGTGAGTCTATATGGGTTTCAAATCCTTGAAATTCTATTCAGCGAATACGAGTCGTCCGTTGGTAGAGCCCCTATAATGATGTCGAACTAGTCATTAAGCAGGTTTCATAAACATCATTACAGCGGACCATTAAGAAGAAACTGGAAACCTACTGATAAAAGGAGACTTGAGAGGTTTGGAGGCAGATTTCAAATGTTTTTGTTGTGAAGAGGTGGTAAATTCCCAGCTCGACACATGGCCTATGTACTTTCTAGTAAACGTCTCGCCTACCCACCTAAGAATCTAGCCTAGAATTGTTTGACACATTGCTGTTGACAAGGCTTCTGTTTTTCCTTAAGCCTCAAGACGCCATCAAGCTATAAGGTTTCTTCTTAGAGGGGGAAGGATGGAGAAGGTCAAAGAGAGGGTCACTTACACTGGATACCACCAGCTGATCATATATATTCCTTTAAGGTTATAGCACAGTCCTTACAAATGTCTTACTATAGCCCATTTATCAAACCGTCTCTCCTAGTTGTTGATATTATTAGTATTTACAATTCACAGTTGGGCTAGAACGTAAACCAACATCGGCGCTTTATATCCCGCGTATGAGCTATTGTTTACAGAAATCAAGGAGGTCTTCTACCACGGTGGTTTCAACGCGTTTCAGTTCTGTTCCGTAAGTACTCCTCAGCCAAGTGAACATTTGTTGACCAGGCTCAGACAATCTCGAAGAAAGTGTTCTGTACTTTCTTTTTCTCCAAGCCCACTTTTCGTAGAGATATCACCCATTGATTCAAAAGGTTAATATGTTGTATATTCGTTGTATATCAGAGAGTTCTTGAAAGCGAACTAGAGGTCGTACCTTTAGCAAGTACTGCTTGCCTATAATGTAGAAATCACCGTTTTGAATTAATGTAGGAAACAATCTCCTAGATGATTTCTTCCATTGCAGTATTTTCACGCTTTTTTCGATGTATCTTGACCTTTTGCTGTCAATTTCTTCGAGTTAAGAATGCACAAAACTAAAACTTCTCGAATATGCTGCTTAACATTCTTCTTCAGTTAATCTACTCAGTTGAAACAATGGATTTTATTTAAAGGAGATAATCTGAACATTGTTGACACATGTCTAACCTCTCTGAAATTACGGATATCTGCTGTCACTGTGAAGTTTTCAGAACAGTCAGAGCAATCTTTTGGAGATGAGTAGAACTAATTGAAATGTCTAGCAACTTTCCGAGTGAACGATTTTTTCGAAAAAAATATAAAACCTGAATAAGTTGCTTAAATTGATAATTTTAGGAGGGTTTCCAACAACTTTATCTGTCAGGACAAATAAAATCTGCAAGGTATAGATTTCTGCTGCTGGATTCAGGATGTGAAGGAATGGACTGTGACGTTGACTTTGATAAAATAACGGCATTGAGTAGTGCTGTGCCACGATGCGTGGCAAGTGCTACCAGTTTCCTAATGGGATTTCTAGGAACAGTATGGCCACCGGACTTATTGCAAGTTATTCCTCAAAATTTTGACGAGGTTCAAAATCAATAGGTAAAGTCCCCCATTTTAAGATTCTATTTATTTTTCAGATGCTAGCTGAGCCCGGAAAATTTTGTAAAAGATACGGAACTACTTTCCAGACTCCCCTTAACGAAGATCAATGGAGGCTGATACGACGCTATACTGGAAGTGAGCCCTTGCCGGCTTATATTGAGAAGCACACCGGAAATGTATACTCAGAGAGCTTTAACGTTCCTCTATTAAAGGAAATACTGATAACGTGCATGGTCTTTTATTTTCAGCCTTTCAAGATGTCTGTTGATGCATATGGAATTTACGATACGTTGACAATGGAGTTGGATCACGGTCTCATATTGCCAAAATGGGCCGAAGAGATTTATAGTTCCTACATACGCCCTTTGGGCTTGCTCAGTTTTCAAAGGCTCATTTCTTCGTCTTATTTGAAAGTGCGCGACGGAGTCCTTCTTAATGATATGATAAATAAACTTGAGGCATTTATGGACGGTGATAGCGAACAAAATGTGATTTTTTACTCGGGTCATGATGTTACAATCGCTGGATTAACAAATAATTTGGGCGTGATAAATGAAACAGGTCCACATCCTCAATATGGATCTATGGTGTGTCTGGAGCTTCATGAAAAATGTAAGGATTGCAGTGACAATTATGAAATCAAGGTGGGGTTTGTCCGATTTCAATTGTATTCAAATGACATTATCATTCAATTTCAGTTGATGTATTTCAAGAATTTTAGTGTAGTGGAACCAGTTCAAGTAGAATTACCAGGATGCAAGTCTCCCTGTGAATTTTCTAAATTTAAACAAATGATTGAGCCTAAATTAGTTTATAATTACGATAGGACATGTTTGAATCAGTAATGGTTAACTTCTGAAAACTGTTTCAATTATTTTTCGAGCGCCTTCAACAGTATCAGTTCCCACCACTCATCAGTACTTTCCTACTTTCTAACACGTTCTAACTCCTTTCTAACACTAACAAAGATTCCCGCTCCCATTCCTAGTGCACTGTTCATTTGATTTGAAGTGTCCTACCGGCCTATGATATCCTTCTTATCTTACCTTCTTGCCCTTTTCCTTGAATACCATAATTTGAAATGGAAATGCTAATTTTTGTGCGGTGCTTTCAGCCATTTTCCTTTCAGCTGATGTATATGAAATTTTAACTGAGGTTGAGAGAAGGACCTTAGCGTATAAGTATGTTTACTTTCAATTTGTGCTGTTATTTCAGGATAATAAGAGAGCGCTCATGAAAATCACTTGAAGGCATGACATGCAGATATGTACCTTACATACGTGAACGCTTCATCGCAATTTGAAATAGCTACAAGGATAATGCTTGTATACACAAATACACGTGTATATTTGTGAGTGGCAGTTAGATAGAGTAGAAACTTGAAATAAAATGCAGATGAATGAAAAATATTACATAAAACCGAACATAATTAGTCGGTGAGGTGAAATTTGAATTAGCTCAAGTGCGAGTGAATGAGTATCAATGAACGTTTTATTTATAATTATAGAAATATTGAATTATATTTGTACCATTTTGTATGGCGAGTTTTATGTGAATTCGTTCTATGTACAGAAATTTCTTTTGTTTTTTGTGGAATGCTAAACGAGATTGGAGTTATCAATTTCAATTTTACCTTGGTATCCATTCAAATTTTCGCTAATTTTTCACCAATTCCACTGAAGCATTTTGGAATTTCAGTATTTCAACAGGATTCTGTTTCCGGACCAAAGCAAGCGAGTCTCAAGCCTACGTCACCAGGAGTTGTAGATCTGTTACGTTTATTCTTGTCAACCTGGTGGCGTTTGTCGTTTGTTAGACAGCTTTGAACATTCGAATAGGAAAAGATTTGGAATTCTTCTAGTCCTTACAGTAAGCTTGACAAGCATCGTTCCCTCAGCGCGTCAACTCGGAGCTTGCGACACTACCATTTTGGCGTTGAATATTGTTCTTATACCATTTCTGTTGCAATAGTTGCTAGGACTTGTTTTATAATCAATTTATTGGGGGGGGGGGGGGGGTATTTGCCTAATAAATTGCTTTTTCCTGCAGTCAATGCATGCCAATTTCTGTATATTTCGGGAGAGATTCATCTAGTTCTCTGCATGGTGTTGCTGGTTTGGACTTCTCAAAATATGCTTTAAGCAGCGTCAGTAGTTTGCCCTTTTGAGTAAATCCAGTCACATGAAGCTGGTCTATCCTCTCTGCAGTTAGAGTACCACTTGCGGCAACTTTTTGGAATTTTTCCCAATAACTATGACATCCAAGGCGGTCAAATGAGTCCCTTTGGTTTCCTTCCGTTTGTTTCTCCACTTTCGTCAGATCTTTTTCGATAATATTTTTTCTCTGCGTCCTTACGGGTGGTAGTACACTTCCCTTGGCAGCGGCAATCAGTTTCCTAGGTTCATTGAGGTTAGTTGTAGTTTTTTGACTGATGTCAGGAATTGAAGAGAGCATTTTTTCCTGACTGTTGTTCCAGCTTACTTGCCCCCTTCTTCTTAGCGTTCAGGCTGGTTTTTCAGACATCCCTAAGTGCAAGGTACTTGGCTTTTGGGTACCTTGCGTATTCTTGGACGCAGCAAAATTCCAAGACGCAAAAATTATGCTCTCATGCAACATCAAGCAACATCTCTTATGTTTTCGAACAATAGATGAACAGCAATAAATCGAAATAAGCAAACAACTAGCTATTGATTCAAGATTATAAGAATGGTCTTAAGTGAATATAAGAGATACTCGGTCGCAAGAAACACTAATAAATAAATGTCTAACGTTTGGCAAAAGATGGCGCTGTCAATAGTAGTTCTAATAGTAAAAATGATGGGTGAAATAGTTAGGAGCAAAACGTCATATGGTAAGCTGGTATATCGGGTAACACCATAGCTTTTGACGCTTGGCGACTTTGTCTCAAGATCACATAGTTTCTCGTGCAAAAGTGTCGGGCTTTAAACCGAGCTCATTTCTTTAATTTAAGAAAGTCTACAGAAAATTGGCACTGACTGACTAAATTGACAGAAGTTGTCATGAATTGCTCAAAAACGGCGAATATTCGACAACAAGGCAAGTTGTCGATTGCCGAAAGTGTGCGAACGTGACTAATCGGAAGCATTATTCGAGTAAAATCAATGCCGAATGCAAAAGGAACTTGTGACTGCAATAAAATTGAATCAGCAAGCAATTATGCATCGTATAAGAAAATTGAGAACGACTTAAAGGAACCGGAAGCGGACTAAATAAAAATTTCAACCCAAGAGCTGGGAGTGCATGCTTGCATATGAATATTCTGGTTACTAGACATAAACAAAAAGACTTTTGCATCGTATGATAACTTGTGATGAAATAAGCATCTACTCTCAAGCTTCAATGTTTGTTTTTTTTTGAAAGGAAGGTGAAAGCTATTTACGCCTTGAGTGTGGAACTTCCAGACGCAGAATATTTCTAGACTACCCACTAAATACGTCCCCTATCAACTAGAGAACCTTGTCTGCTGCCGTACGTTTAGACGTTGACGGCCAATAGAATGTTCTTGGTGTAATTGGCATCTTGAATTTACTATAAGTTTCTCAAACTAATCGAAACCATTGCTCAGTAACATTGAGTATAATGTGCAGCATAATCACGAAAAACCATGGCCGCAATCACTCCTGATACGAAAATGTATTTTCCATCTGCATGAAAATGGAAGAAAACATCACTGCGTAAATACTAATCAGTGAAAAAAAGTTTGAATGAATCCCCAATCTAACGGAATTCAACCCACACTATCTGCATGTATTAGTGTTCGTCAGAAATTTTGGGAAAAATGATTGGATGGAGGCAATCAGTCGGAGGTTTGCTTAGATGTGTTTGACCATTCTCTCAAAATTTGTAACTGTACACAATGAATGACATATAAAATGTCTACGAGAATCATTTTTCACATACATTGAAGTTCAGAAAGCTAGCATCTGTGCTCATCTACGTTTATTGACTGTCAAGCTCTTCATCTTGTAAAGCTCGCTATATTCGTTACATAGGATATTCGTATCTTTTGCTTTGTAATACCACTCGGAACTATTTTTTTAGTGGTTATTGCAATGTTCAATATCTATTTGGAAAAACTCATTGAGCAAGTCCTTTTCCACCTACAATGACTACTAGGCATTGCTGGACCAGATTATCATTTGTTTTGATTGATGCCATGTGGCCTGTCTGAGCAACATTTAGTATAAGGTTTGGTACAGAAGAAGTGGACGATAGTCCGCTATAGTCAATCAGCGATAGAAAGGAAGTATTGGGCAGCACTCAGTTGCGAAAGTCCCATTTGTGTTTAAAAACTGCCCAAAAATGGCTAATCCTTGCGAAGGAAGTGATTGAAAGTAAAAGAAAATTTTTAAAATTAATCAAAAGTGCGTTTTACTTAATAGGAAGCTTGAAATCAATGCTCGTGTTATATATGCTATAATCCTAGACGAAACACAAAGTTCTCTGCAATCGCCGATTCCAAGAATGTCTTTCATTGACAAAATGTATTTGCACAATTATCTGAGTGCACAGCAGAAACTTGCCATTAATAAAATAAACTTTCCAAAAAAGAAGTAGTTATTAGTTTAATACCCAGTTAAACTATTCAGACATATTATATCCTTCTCCCCCCTAACAATAACAATTGTCATTATTTCCCAAATTTAATGATGCTTGTTGAAAGCAATTTCTTTGACATTCACGTTCGTTGTAATTCGCCGTCATCATCATCGCCAGTATCCTTCCATTCTACATTTGCTGCAATCCCGAAACTTTCAGCCATTGAAGGGACACGATTTCTATTGACAATAACAAGAAAGAAAATGTGCCTGAGGGAATGGGAAATCACTTTGGATGTAAGCCAAATTTGCCGATTTGAATACCTTTAATTGCATGTCAAATTGTAGTATCAGTGACTGTGGATCACATTCTGTCCCGAGAGAAAAACTGGCGACAGTATCCTTATACAGTAGACAGCCATTCAATATGAAAGGAGCGTTGAAGCATCGCGAACGAACGCATATGCTGCACATATTTAATCATCATTAATGGCATCATTCTCTAATTGCTTCAGCTTGAGTCCTTAATTGCAAACTCTTCAGCAACTTCAGTTGAATAAAAAGTACTTTTGTCGATTCGTCTGTTAGTTTTATTCTGACAACGCCAACCAAGGACCCAAATATTAAGTTTAATGGGCGAACAAACCCTTGATATGTTTAATTTGAAAAGTTTTATTTCCATGTAGTACACGACCGATATGATCAATTTTGCGTTGATATCAAACGAGAGGGAGAGTGTGTGTTGCAAGGGAGTTAATAGTCCGTTGATAATTTGAAGGGAACTGAAGGAGCACCATCCGCTTGTCCTGGTGATTAAATTACAAAGACTGAACTCTTTTCCGATTTGAGAAAGAATTGTTAGGTCTTTTTCATTGAAAATGTCTTTTAAATAACCAAAAACTGCTATAAAATCGACTTCATTGTGTTTACGTCCGATATCCTGCGAGACAAGCATAGCCATACTAAAATTTAAGTGTTTACTTCCTCGTAAAGCATATCGTATCGAAAGTCAAGTGGGATTCCTCCGGGAGAGATGGCAAACTCGTGGTTTCTGAAAGGTCATCATTATTTTGTTGGGCGCTCGTATATGATGCTGATGATGATGATGATGTTTTATCTTTTAGACATTAACGGGATATATTCGCAAAAAGGACCTACATATAAAGATGGATATTTTGGACTGGAGTTGGATGTTATGGCTGCAGTTTACGGGTGAATTACAAAACTTCGAACATATCTTGGTTAAGTACCGAATGAGTTTAATGGAGAGCGGTTAAGTGATGTGATGGAAATGTTTATGATGAAGGATCATTGACGGTGAAGTTTTCGATATTGATTTGATCTTATTTCTAAGTTCGTTTTGAAGAGGTGACTCGGGCTATGAAATTTAATATGATCTTTGTTTACTATTTCAACTTTATTTTGGTGAGTTTTTATGTTGTTTATTCTTTCCTTAGTGTAGGAATTGTTTCTTTTGACGGGAATAAGGTTTTTGTGTAGTGTATTACAGTAATAAAAGTGTACTACAGGGTATATGTCAAACAAATCGAGAACAATATCTCCATGACGTTACTGTATTTGATTACAGTACGTTCGTGAAGGGAAGGCTTTGTGCTATGCTGTTGACACATCTATGGGGTGATCTGACCTTCAAAACGTCACAATTGTCAGTCGTCTGCGAGCGTTTGTTTAGGCTAGATCGAATTTTCGGCGGATCCTTTTCAAGTGATTTGGTCCAAGCACAAAATAAAGCAAACGTTGAATAGTGATTCGTGATCAAATGATATGTTAGACGTGAGAATTTGGAAGCAGAGAAGTTGGGCATGATTGCCAAGTTTTCAAGGTGAAAAGCAAGTTTTAAAGTGACAAGCTGTTCAAAACATTGCCACCAGAATGTTAAAAACGAGCACAATACTCCGAGCCCACGAAAACTTGCAATATGTCCATGATTCGCTGAATATTAAAGTGTCGGCTAGGTGTAGGTTTGATAGCAGACCGAATTGTCATTGATAAGATCAGAGTGTATACAATCATTGAAAATTAGATGATGTGGAAGGTCTGCGACGAACTCGTACCGAAGGTTTTGACGGGCGTTTAAAAATAGATACGATTGTTTGTTTGCGAAGACCTTCTGCAAGGGGTTGCCATTGAGCCCGGTTTTTTGGAGGTCGCCATCACTGGGGATGAAATTAAGTTTTTTGAAGGCGATGCGGAAACAAAGCGACCAAATGGCTCACTTGGCATCGCCTCGATCAAAAAAGGATCGTATGAACAAATATGGAGTGAAAGCCAAGCTTATTGGTTTTCTTTGATCTCAAGATAGTGGGCCACTAAAAGAACTTACGGGAGAGGTTGACAATGCATAGGGCTTTTTACTTGCAAGTGCTTAGAAGATTGAATAGTGTTGAGAAAGGTATTGTTGGAAATTGCCCAACGTCAATATACCCAGTTACATCTGCTTGAAGCTGAGTAACTATACGACACAAAATGGTATCATAACGATAAACTAACCCTCAGATTTGGTCCATTCAAACTTGATCGTTATCCACGAAGTGAAACCCTCCCTAAAGGGACATCAGCACGGCATCCTAAGTGATATCAAAGATGTTGGTATGCTTACCATTCGAGAGTTTCTGGAGTCCTAGTAGGTGGACTAGTGGAGATTTCGAATCGGTGAATTCGAAATGGTGGAGATTTCGAATCGAGAAACAGCCACTGACAGGAGTGTGTCGACGGTCAAAAGGTGTTCTTTGAAGGATTTTAAGCGATGTAGCTATATCTAAAATAAAAGATATGTTCTTCGAAACTGTCTCCCGATTCTTTTTGTATAAAAGTTTTTTCAGTTCTTAAAGTTCTCAAATAGACCTAAGCATGGATGCCAGTTTCATTTATTCATTGCTTTCCTCTGCTATCATCATAAAAGTTGTTGTTATGATCTATGATAAAGTTTTATATGCTACATGTTGTTGTGCACCCTCATATGGCTTTGCTCTAAGTTTCTCATAAGGGTTCCTTTTTTCTAGTTTTGCTCGTGTCAATTGCAGTTTTTTTTGTTGCTAATTATGCGATGGTAGTTTAGCTTAGAGCCAATTTAATTGTTAATATGTCTACAAACAATATTCACGTATTTAATTTAATACAGACAGAGAAAGAAACAGAGAGAAAGAGGGAGGACGAACAAGAGAATGTGGGAGGGATGGGCCGAAAGGAAAAAAGTAAGACCTTTCCTTTAGTAACCTGAAGGAAAACAAGGAAAAAGCTTCAATCTTAACAAGGAATAAGTTTTAATTTAAACTATATAACATTGAATGGCTTTTCAGTAATGAAAAAATGCGTTACCAGGTTAGGCAATTGCCATAGGCAAGAGTGGAGACAAATGATCGAGGATGCCATCGGGGTAGATTTCTTTCATAAAATCTATGGAGAGAAGGGAAAAAGAGTAAAGTGAATACACGAACTGATTTTAGATTTTTTTAAAAACTGAACAAATGATCATCAATAAACAAATAAACATGATTGCGGACAAGGATTAACCAGACTTTAATCTCTATTTACAATCATCCTTAAAGTTATGTTTAAATAATGAACGAGATAAAAATGCCTTTGAGTACCAATCATGAGAAATTCATGGTCATCAACCGATTTTTAAAAATGATAATCGAAAGTATAGAGTAGAAATACATATAATAGAAAATGTATTCCCAACTATCGAAGCACCAATATCATATCCTTACTAATTCTTGCATCTCATTTAAATTGACATAATCAAAAATCCACGAAATTTACTGGAAATATCCATAGATTTTAATCCATTCCTGTGACATTCATTTTATTCTTGAGTCTCGAGAAATCTTTGAATAAACCATCTTCAGTCACATTTGGGGTGCAGTAGAATCGGAAACGCCAAAGGTGCTGAATAACAAAAAGCGACTTCCAAATGGGCATGCTAGATTGCCTTCTCTGCGGTAAATGATTAAATTTTAGGGAAATATTTCAAAGGGGATTATAGATAATAAACAATCAATCCTTTTATAATAGTCAGAAAAGTCTGAGGAAAAAATAAGAGTTTCTTCACTATGGGTATCCTTCCCTTTGTGCTTATTCTAGCCTAGCCTCCGGTAATGTTGCCTGTAGCTAGATGATTCCTCACTGAATAAGAAGGAAAAAGAAAAAAATTAAATTTCGAATAATCAATACATTGTTATTGATAAGCTTTTTATGAAGTTGATATATATAATATAGTTATAAGTATATAATAAGAAAAAAAAGACATGCTCATTGTTTGAGAATGCACGAAAACTTCGTATGGTTTTAGTGTAAATGGAAGCATTATTGCCTCAGAGTTATTTACTTCCTATGAATAAATAAAAATGTAAACTAAACATCAATGTAATACTCATCAACGTCGATATATTTCACTTCTAAAATATTTTGCACTATAAAATGGTAGTGCCTGATAGCGATATATGTGATGTGCTCTCACTCAAAGATCACAAAATTGATATCATACTTCCGTTTTATTGTACTATCAGC
This sequence comes from Stratiomys singularior, assembly GCA_954870665.1. Lineage (NCBI taxonomy): Eukaryota > Metazoa > Arthropoda > Insecta > Diptera > Stratiomyidae > Stratiomys > Stratiomys singularior. The sequence continues at coordinate 10,535,680 of OX940877.1, forward strand.
TTTTGTTCTATTTTTTTTTCATTGCAAACGTTTCCACACACGTAACAATAGTCGAGAAAATTTCATTCAATTACATGGTGTACGATTTTAGTTTATTTTCAATATCAATTAACGTGAAAAATTTCGAAAATACCTTCATCAAGCTCAATTTACACGTTTGTAATCACGATATTTTATGAAGGCTGTATTTTTCACTCATCATAATTAGTTTGAACACAGCATTATTGAAAATGTAAAAAAACCAATAAATTTAATTCGAATAACTTAATCATTTATCTTATTTATATATTAATATGAGCGTGGCAGTTATGAAAATATGATAATATACCTCATGTTATGATTTAGCACATGACGATTTATTGAAATATCATCGAAAATATGGTTTTGAAATAAATTTATTGATTTGTAATAAAAAAAAACGTATAGCGAGGTTGCACGTCTGGCCAATTACATATTATAACGTTCCTAATAAGGGACAGAAGCTAATTCAGCTCTTTCGCTGTTGCTTTGGACTCGCACCACTGGGTTGCACCAGTTAAATGTCTCGTTTGACAATGTTTGCGTAATTGAAAAACTTGTATAATTGTCTCCTCCGTTGTCAATCTGCCACTAATATTTATTCAACTACTTAAACACACATGCGAAAAAATTAAAAGGAAACTATTCAGCACAACATACCACTATTTATATCGTTTGTTTTCCCGCCTGAAACGTCACTTACTGTTACTTACGTCACTTACCTGTTACGTCACACTGTTCTTCGAAACACTTGAAATATGCAGTGGTTGCCAAAAGTATTCGCTCGCCAGCGAATTGTATAAATGCTACAAAATCCAAATTATTTGTTCTAAAAAGAGTTTTTATTTAACTTTCAAATGGCCCAGTTTGAAAGGAGGTCAGTTCGAAATAAAATTCCTGAAGAATATTGGCTTCAAGAAATCCATTTATTCGCCAGCAGTGTGACTCATAGCATCGTCTTGCAGGAAACAGACGTTTTCCATACCATATCATTCGTCGCTATTACACTCAATTCACCGGGGCACAATTGTCATTTTCAAAAAAGTCAGACCAACTGACATTTTCTGACAAAACGACATACCATACAGTGACATTTGGTGATTTTAAAGGGTTTTCAACAATGTTCAGTGGATTTGTAAGGCCTCAATAACGAACAGTTCGCATATTGAAACTTCTAGAAAGGGGAAAATTTGCTACATTAGTTAATATAAAATCCCTCCAAAAATCAAGTTCACGATTGAATGTGTTTTACATTTTTTTAAATATTCAATATGACGTGGCTTATCTTTTGGCTTAAGTTATTTAATTTAATTATTTAAGTTAAGTTGTTCGAAACCAGCTTGAGCTCTTTCCACCTTTCTCAATATTAAGTTATTTTTTTTTTTGGCTTGGGGGGTGAGGGCAATTTACGCCCGGAGTGTGGGACTCCTAGCAGCGCATGCTACCAGACTAAACACCCCCCTGTCAAGAGATCCTAGCCTGGAACCGTTTGACACATTACTTCGGGCTAGGCCTCTTTTTACTTCGCGCTAGGGCGCCGTCAGTCTAGAGAAATCTCCCTCCAGCGGGAGGGGGCAGGATGGAGGAGGGCTGCTGGAAAGGAGACCTCCCTAGACCCTGCGCCCAAGGTTATCTATCGAATATTTTTTGGCAATAAGTATTGCCCGAGAGTAATGTGCCACGCAGGTCCATTTGTAAAAACTTTTCAGCATTTCTCCGACCAGATTGTCTGGAGAAAGCTCTCCCATCACCTCCCACAAGTCCTGCCGCATCCTGTTCCACCTTCTACAGTTGAAGAAGGTGTGACATGCGCCATCCCTTTCCCCTGGGCAGAAAATGCAGTCTGGGGACCGTGATTTACCAATCTTGTGCAAGTAAGACTGAAAATACCCATGCCCGCTAAGAAGCTGGGTAAGGTAATAATCAGTCTCACCGTGCCTTCGATTTAGCCACGATCCCACGTCCCCTATAAGGCGGGCAGTCCAGCGGCCATTGGAGTCGCCTTCCCATGACTGTTGCCACTCGAGTATTGTGCACTGCCTCTCTTCTCGGTTGACAGCATATCTTGAGCCCTCCACTTTACGGTCATAAATTCTCCGTCGTTCTCTAGCAAGGAGGGCGATGGGTATCACTCCTGCGATCACCAACACCGCCGACTCAGAGACAGTGCGGTCTGCAGACGCAACCCGCAAAGCTCCTCGTCTCTGTACCTGGGCCAAGCGCTTTCGGTACAGCTCCTTACTGAGAGCTCCGGCCCAAACCTCAGAGCCGTACAGTAGCACTGACTGTACAGCACTCATGAGAAGTCGGCGTTTGCTCGGTGTGGGCCCACCGATGTTGCACATTAGTCGACTCAAAGCTGAGACGCCTATCGCGGCCTTTTTCGCCGTTGCCCTGATCTGTTCCGAAAAGCTCATTTTGGAATCGATCAAAATATTAAGTTATAGTTATAGTTAAAGCATCGACGGCATTTCGAATCGAAAAAATTCAAATTAATCTATAAACTGTCAAGTATACCAAACTGCTGAACGCATTGAAGATGTGATGACGATGACTTGGGTTTTGATAAAAATCAGCTGTTACGGTTTCAATAAACAACTCATTTTGAATTCAAATGAAAATAATATCCAGAAATCTTCTCTGCAACGTTGAAGCACTTTAATCTTTGGGCTTGATTTTGGCAAACACCGTTTTAAATTAAATTCAACCACTATCAATTAATCATCTTCGGTATTTTCACATTTTGGCCGTGACATTTAATTTTATACGCATGTTGCTTTTAAGTAACTAAGGAGTTATTTTGGAAATATAATTTCACAATTTCAGCATGTTCTTTGGGTGTGTAGTGTTCCATGATGAAAATTGTAGTCATAGACATTTAAGGCGCGTGCTGACGTATGTTGATCTGACAACTGATTGTCAAGTGGTACGTATTTAACATCGGGCAACACAGAAAATTTTCCAGAAAAAAATTTTCATACAAAAAATATTAGGTACCGAGCAAACAATCAATTTATCATTCGAGAGAAATTTCACCTCGTATGACATTCACAATAGAAATAGTAATTTTTCATTACGTCATTCTATTGCATGTTTTTGAAATGACAGAATACCGAGTCGTTTGACAGCGGCATGAATAATTTTAGTATTTCTTCTGATCCTCAATTTTTATAAGTTTTCTTTATTTTAATCATATGTTGATTATAACATTGTCACATGTGTGTTCGGCTAAATGCTTTAAATAATATTCACGTAAAATATTGCTTTTCATTATAAGTCAACTTTATATGTCGGCTTGATTTACGACAAAAATTTGCGTGGCGGGGGGGGGGGGGGGGTGGTGTTACTGGCGCCATTCGTGACCCAGCTATTCTGTTGACTTGTTTCGTATGGAAGTCAGAGGAAAGGAACACAAATCAATTATTCTGTATATTTGTCTGTTTGTTTTCATCATGCGCTAGCGCTATAGCTCCTTGCAAAGGATTTTTTATAGAACTTTTTATTTTTTCATTTTATTTTTTCATTTTTGAGGACACAGTGATGCAGCCTGGGAGTGCAAAAATCAATATAGGCCGAATGTGTCAAATACTTTTGATGAGAGCAGCGGTGCTACTCATGTTTTAGCCGTTTTTTTTGATGATTTTATTTTGATGCGGGATCGTTTTCAGTTCATTTATCCCAAGATTTAATGTTTTCCTGCATCGGAATTTCGGTTCTCCATTGAAGTTCAGTCTTATATGTTTGCCCTTCTATAACACTAGGCTATGTCTTTTCCTTGTAGAGTTCCTGAAGAGAACGAGCACAGATTTCATTGCATTTATTTTCAAAATCAAATTCCGCAAATAATGTGCTGTTGCATTCATCGCTTTCCGGACTCTTGGACTTGCTTAATAGGGAAGAATGTACCTTGCTTTGACCAGGACATCGTCGGCATACATGATAAGGCTTGGCTCCGCTGTGGGGGGTAAGTGCTGATAGTAAGATGATAGCATTGAGTTTTTCGGGATATTACGCAGGAAGACAATTAAAACGATAGGTCCCAGGGTTGAGCCTTGGGGTATTCTGGCGAATATAGCTATTGGGTGGGATATTTATGGCTTATAATAGATTCAAGTGCCTTTCGATCGGAAACGAAGTTAAAGAGGTGACGAAATAGAGTGGCAGGGAAGTTTTGTTGATGAACTTGTTTTCATCCCACAACCCAGACGGAGTCAAAAGCCTTCTTTCAGTCTAGAGTGAAAGTCATCATACACTTTTTTAATCATAGTCCACCGGTACTATGTATTGCAATTGGAAAAAAGGTTCTTCGATTACCTTAAAATGTCAATTAAAAATTCAGAGATGAGGCAGCTTCTACACGACTTTGTAGTATTTTGCAAAAATTGAGTAAAAGAAGGATTGAAAGAAGATTTCAAGCTCAACGATTACAGTGTGGTTTAGGGAACGGATTATTTGTAGAAACTTCCCTGGTGTTGTTTTTATTATATCTTTTAAAATATTGTTTTCTTGGCCATGCCATCTGGTGTGTTAGATTTCTGGTCTGTTTTCTACCCCCGATTCTCGTTTAGAGTCAAGACATTCATTGTAAATTGGCATGCGTGAGAGACGACATGCAAGTGTCGTAGCACAGTTTACAGGCTGACAGTTTGCAGTATCTCACTCGATTTTCACTTGCGAATTGTCAAAATTAAATTTGTTCAGATATTTCTCACGGGTTTCATGAAAAATGTTTTTTGTTTCAGAATTTTATAGCAAATAATGTTTGGGAGTTTTTGAGCTTATGCATACGAAGTGTGCTTGGCAGATAACTCAAAATGGTGCAAAATTTAGGTAGCTTGTACACTGTAACAGTCGGCTGGTGACGTTTCCTCAGCAATTTTCTTTCAAACTGTGTTTTGTGAATAAAGAAGTGTAACAATATGGCCTTAATATTTTTATCAAAGGATCCAGTGTTGTTAGTGTTTCTCTCCGATTTTTATTGCTCTTGTAAATATTCTGAATTCCCTTCAGACGGTAAACACTGTCTTTGCAAGGTGGACAATGAAATCCTGTCAAACCTAAGTTAAAAAAGAAAAAAATTTAGAGAAATTATTAATAAATATAATAAACTATTAGTTCAATAGAAATGACAATGAAGAAGGGACCGAATCGATTTCGAAACAACTGTCTTTTCTGAAGTAAAACAGGAAAATAGGAACGCATTAAAATTGATTAAAATTTCCAAAAAGGCTGCTAACATTTGAATCATCAAATAAAAAAAGAAGACATATCTTCGAATTCATACATTAACTGCCCAGTTGCAGAGTGTTTACATTTGTAAGTTTGTGCATTAACTTCTTTCCTTAATGGAAAGTCCACAGATCCTACGTTGAGTTTCAAGACTATAATCCAGAAGAATTGCTCGTTCAACGAACGAGAGACAATTTCGAAATGAGTTATTCCGTTTTAATTCCACACCTTTAAAGATTGTTATATAATTGAATTCCAAACATACTGCGGAAGCATGTTTCCTTCCGTTGAGCGTTCTAAAAGCATTTTCCGACTCTTAAATGTCACTTTAACGGCAAGCATACAATCGTTTTCAACAAATGTGTATTTATACTCAAGCATATACTCCAAACCATACACATGAAACAATTTCACTTCTACCCTCAAAAAATGCTCGAGTGGTCTAGTGAAAATGTAGGACTATATGCTCACATACAGCACGCCAAGAAACACCTCTGTTCCAAGAACTTTGCTGAACAGGTGCTGAATCGTGGACTAATTTCGAACGTGCTCAGTTAAAAGGACACGTGATTTCATCAAAAGTCATGTACTGAAGAGATGCAAACACGTTTTTAATAGGGTACGTAACAGATGATATCATTGTATTGTTGCTTGTACTTTTATATGATTATTGTACATATGTGAACATGTGGGAGTATGCACAGGAGAATGCTTAGGGGCTGTTTTTTTCCTTCGACTTATTCTCTCCTTCATTTTCTAGGGAATTATTTGAATGAAGCCAAGAAGCTGCTGTAATGGTTGTAGCATGCTTGAAGGAAGTGGAAAAATGAAATGACGAAATAGAGTGGAAGAAAAACTTGAAATTGGTGTATAAAGAAATGAGAGAGTGCTTAGGCTAAATGGTCTAAATGTTTCCGAAAAGCAGATCAGCTGAAATGAATAATGACATCCTGTGACAAAGTAAATGCGAGTAACGTGATCGCAGATAAATAATTCTTCGATTTATTTCCATCCTGATGTACTTCATTTGAATGTTGGCGCAAAAAAAGGACACAGTTGCGTGGTTCATGACCTCGGTTTTATTTCTTATTTACTCCTTAGGACCACTTACTCATGCATTTAATTTGATCCCATGAAAATGAACCCGAAACTAACATGGAAGCATTAAATTATGTCAATCGATGAAAATCTTTTCCCTACAAGACCTACATTAACTTTTCCGACACTATTCCCGAGAACAATCCTTTCAATACCTTAACACAATTTCCATCCTCACGTTCAAGGACGTTGAAAATGACATTAAATATCAGATTCTCATAAGACCAATCTATTGTGATTAAGGACGTATAAGGACGTAGAAGAAACTTGAACGACCCATCTTGAATACTCATTGCGCTATAAGTACGTTAAAAACCATCTGTTGCCGCCTGGTATTCCGTTCGGTTTGTCCCCTCGCTTCGTCCTTTTTGTTATAGCGGGGCTGCCGGAAGACTTAAATTAAAATTCTTTATAATTTATGACTCTATCACATACACGCTGTTGAAACCATTACGGAAACTTTCATGAATTCACTGTTCACCACATGGGTAATATAATGTGTAGTATGATGCATTACTTATTAAGGACATCACTGCCTGGCGATGTCAAAAGGGAATTAAGCGGAGGATATAATTTTTAAGAACATGATAAAGTCACACAGAAACGGATTTCTTACATCCAGTTTGTCTAGCAGTATTAATTAGTTGATTTTCTTGTCGTTTTTCATTTTCGTTTCGACTTTCTCTGAAGGATAATCGAAATAATTATGGAAACAAGTCTTTCCACTTCGCAATTTTCCAATGCTAATTAAAGCGTCACAGTGGAAGCCCTCAGAGAAGAAATGCCTAGAAATTTTTAATTTTCTAGTAGCAAACGAAGTTACTTATGAAAACTTTTAAACTGCAGCCTGATGGCCTACAGATCCTCTTTTAATAAACAGCTTAAAATGAAAAACTTTCAAACTCTCTTCTAGTCGTATATAAATACCCGCATGTTCAACACACACAAAAAAAAGGAACAGAATCCCCAGAGTAATTGGCATAACCTTCGTCAGGGCTACTTAATGTTTTCTCGTATAAATATTTTTTCCTTAGCTTTTGTTGAGCTTTTTTTTCCGGCAAAGCAGCCACTACATGAATCATGTATTCCTTTTTTTCAGTTCGTGGAAAGTTTAAATCTCATTAGCTGACGGTATCCAACCCTTTACTGGTCATAAATTATTTAATTAGTAATTAGCTGAAGGGTGATACAGTGTTGTATGGAACCACTGAAAAGGAAAGAATTCGGTTAAGAGTGTTAATTAAAAAAATAAAAAATTTAAAGAAAGGAACTTGTAAAAGGTTAAATGGGATTTTAGCGATTCAAGAAAATATTGTTTTCTGATGATGGTTGCACGATACAAACAATCAGACGTGATAAAATGGCAAACAAAATGAATGCTTCCTTCCGGGATGTGCTTGTATTGAGCCAATTGCTGGAAGTAATAAGTAGTTCTTTTCAAAATTAATTACGAAAAAGCAAGGGTGGAGTTTTCTTTCTCAAGAAATTTCAAAAACAATCAAAAGTTTTACTAGGATCCTTAAAACAAGAGAATGTGTCAAAAAGAAAAAGTAACCGTTGCCTCAATTTATTAAAAATTCGGGAAAAGGGAGCACATTGATTGCTGACTTTCGGTGCCTGCGAGTTCGACTACCATCTCCATTCCAGATCTTTAGCTTGATGTACCTCATATATGTCATGTTTATAAGCAAGGTAGGACTATTCCCATTGGCAGGTACTTATTATTCTCCCCGCATCGGAAGTGGTTGTAGCCCTTTTTTAACTCGCAGGGCGGGTTGATAATCTTTGTAACGGTATGGTCTTACCAACCCTTATGGAATGCCGACTCTAATAACCTGAAGAAATGTGAAAACGACAGACGAGTCTCAGATGTAGTAAAAACGGGATGTTTTATCAAACAAATGTAACCTGTTCAGATGTTGCTCTGAAACACAGAAAAGGAGGAAACGTGTAAAAGCCTACGGTCAACTCAAAAATCATGAGGAGCAAATCTGAAATTCTGAAAGGTTGTAGTTTTTTTTGACTGGGATGACGCTCAGAACATCAACCAAGTCAAGAACATGTCTCGTTAAGATGTGATCCCACATATAAAAATTACAACAAGCAAATATTAGTACTGGTAGATGGAAAGAGTCACTCCCGCTTTGCAGAACCGCACTATATAGATCGATATTGGCAGTAACGTACCATGAATTTTGTGTGTTTCCAACTCTTAAAGTCCGACTCCAACTTCTGTATCCAACCCCAAGATATTCGATATTTATCGAAAGACACAAAATAGTCCTTATCTTGAGGAGTTGTACTTAGTACAAGCATGCTCCTTATGCTCATTAGAAATACATATAAACCTGTCTTTTATTGAAGTTAGTCTTGTTGAAGTCATAGACCAATATTATTGGGTTTCGTAGGTACATCAATCCGTGCTTCCTTTGTCCTGAATACACGTTTCGCTATCTGTTGCCATCATGGCTAGTTTGATTTATTTAGTGTGTTGTTTGCTATTAGTGTTTAATCGGGCCCTACTTTATTCCAAAGATGGGAATTTGTTTCAAAGATGAGCATTGTTTTTCAGGATCTGGATATGGCTTAGTTTCACACGTTTAAATGCTGGTAAAGCCGCCATATTCCTGGTCTTAGTCCAACTTTGTATTCCAACCTTTTTCATATAAATCCACTCCAAGAAGTTGTGACACTAGCTTGCCTGCTTTTCTTGACTGTTTCATTGACCTGGTAAGGGTCTGAATACTTGTAGCTCACGCAGGGATGAATTGTCACTAAGTAATGCGCAAATCGGCTTATTACTACAAGCGTCTAAGTTATCAAATTATGACCACCAACCACTATTATTCATAAGAACATTGACTGCATCACGGCTGCGATAGGAGGTGACGGAGTTCTTCTAAATAAGTATTCTTGGTCCAAAATGAGGTTTACCCTGAAAATTATAGAGGGCAATGCATAACGTCACCACCACACTAAAAGAGACCGACAAATTTCTCATCTAGGATGAAATAACAATACACAAGTCATGGGGACACCGTCGATATATGATTCGACAATTTCAATGGAAGCACTGAAGTTATTGCTGTAATAGTAAAGTTTAAGTTTTTTGAAATTTCTCTCTTCGAGAAATGCTCTCACATGGCTTAAAAATTTTTTGAAAAGAAAATTGGAATAAACAGAATGAAAGGAAATGCCGAAGCTATTGGTGATAATTCCCTTCCATAGAAATATTTTTCCCTGCATAAAAAAAAGTTTGAATTTAATTTTGTTGGTTCACTTTGTTGAAAATTGTTGGGCTTCATGTTATTTTTTTAAATTTTTTATAAGGATATGGTTTAGGTATCCAGCAGCTATACATCATAAAAACCCTTTGACCGTCAATGGAGACTGCTATTCTTGGCGAAATCTAAAACAAGCAGAAAATAAACTTTTTGTGGATGTAGACTAATATGTATTTCCTCGATGGAAGTAGTTGGAGAAGGTTCGTCTAGCGAGCTACTTGGATACCATTTCGAATTCTTGTACTTGATCTATTTTGCATCCCTCGTAACTAAATGCAAGGAAAATCTTTCACCAATTTGCCAAACTTATGGGTCGGTTACCAAAGCTCTGTGTCCTTGTTTCCATGGTCGAAGAAATCGTTCACCAAGTCGAAGACACGGAAATCACAGTTGCTCCTTCTGTTAATTGGTTCCCACCGCTCAGACACTGAAAAAGCCCGAGCTGAGTCTTCAAAAAATGAGTGTTGTTTCTTTTTCAATTATCGTTCTATAACATTGTGAAGAGCATATTTGGTTGGAGGAGATACAGGTCCTTTGGAAGCCCAGCCAGTAGCGTTGAGAAGTAACTACAGTGGCTATGCTCATTCCTTGATGACATATTCTTAGCATATATTCTGCATTGTGTTCAACATCAAACTCGTGTGCTTAAATACGCCTTCCATGTGCTTAAGCCGTGTTGAAACTTTGACCAGGATTAGTTTAGATATAGGTAGCATGATGAGACTCTTATAGTCACAATAATGAAATTTTCTCAATGCTTCAACCAGCTGACATGGAATCAAGTCGATATGATCACCAATCTCGGAACGAGCCTTTGAAAAATCCGATACCCGCAATCACTAAAACTATCCAGGAATCCGGGGCTTCGGAGTTCTGCCTAAGTCGGATACATATTTTATGAAATTTATTCGACTACGATGAGATTGTTGGTGCAAAAATTAGAACCGTCATTATTTTTTTAATAGCATGGGCCAGGCTATAAGGCCAGAATTCATTTTTACATCCAACAAAAACGATGAATTCGATCAAATTGAGTGTATAATCCAATATTTAAAATTCAATAAAAGACCATGCCTGTTTCTGAGCATACAATCATCAAATTGAATTTGGCAACAAACAGGAAGGTTAAATCAATTTTCCGTGTATAGAACTTTATCCTTGAAAGCTAAGCAAAAATAAAATACAACATATGAATCCACATATATCTCGTCCACTACAAATTTCCTATTGCCAATTCTACAAATCAAATGCCAAATAAATCGAAAACAACATCACATACCAGAGCGGTTTTTATCCTTAAGTCAGTCAGTCAGTCAGTCACTCTGATTGTCAACTGTTTCACGAGGCGAAAGTAATAAATCCTTTTTTATTACATCTTGCGGGGATTGAAAAAGCGACTATCAGTCAATATATGTGTATTTTATACAGATAAAAGTGCAATAAAAAATTAAAGGCAAACCAACGCACCGAGCATTAACGAATAAAGGTGGAACGATTTGAGATGTCACCGTTCAATATTTCAGGATATTTCACTCAATTGATCGCTTAGTCATTTATATTGGATACGTGACATGCGTTTTATATTTATAGTTATCTTCATAAGGCGGTGAAAATTTTTTCGCATTTTCCCAATTTACTTTCAGATATCACCGGTAAAGTTAAATTGTAAGGACATCAGCTTCCTTACGCTTGAATGAGTCAATTTTTGTGTGTTGTGTCCATGTTTATGTCTAGAACCAGGTCAAAATGTAGTTATTTTTCCGTTTCACGAACAAATATTGGTCGTACGTATTCTATACAAGCGTGGCAGGTTATGTGATGCTATAATATGTATCAAAGGATATGAATCGTTGGCACAGAGTGTATATAAAAAGTGCAATACAAAGCAATCATTTTGTGGCCTTACAGTAACACGACTGTCTGCAGACCACATATGCACAACTTACTGCATTTCAATGCCGCTAGACCCAGCCAGCTCAACCCATCCCGGATATGTCCTGTAAAGTGACCAGTCCAAATGACATATGCCTCGACACGAACACACACTACATCCGTGTACATATGGTCACCTCGAGCTCATAAAGTTCACCGAACCACAATATGAACTATCACATTATGTACACAATGCAGACTCGTTTCAGTGTCCTGCTCCCCAGGGACAATTTACTATCCAGCATAATGTCCCTTGATATTATAAAAAAAAGGAAGAAGAAGTGTTTACACTCCCACACTTACAATGTAGAGTGTAATGTGTTGTCACCCTAATCTGAGTTTAAGGTGGCGTAAATGACACCGTAATCCATGAAAAGAAATTGCCCACTCGCCCTACCTTGCGGTTGAGGCCTTTTGTCGGGGTCCTTTTTTTCCAGAGCCAGAACCATTGCAATGAGAACAGTCCAGGTCATCCATTATAATCAATTTGAAATGCTTCGTTTAATTCTCGCCCTAATTCGCTGGAACGGTTGGTGTTTTTCTGTGGCGTGTTACCAAGCTTGTAGGTTAACGATGCGCCGTAATGATAGGGATGATGGTAATGTATTTTTCCATTCGAAGCGCTACCCGTGGCATATTAAAGGCTTCATCCTGTTTCACCTCACTCGCCAGATGAGAGAGGAAAATGGCCTTGGCGATTTAAGAATTCATTCTACCTGAACGAATACGAAATATCGCACCCTCCTCCATCATTCGAGTACAAGTGCTCCACGCAAGGATATTCAAAGAGGATATTGTCATAAACATGCTGCCCACTGAATGAGTTTACTGCACTATTTGCACCGAAACTGAGTGGTGGGGCACCTAATACAGTCATCTCGGCAACTTCAGCTTTGTTGGCACGTTCAAGACGGCTCGAGGATCTCTTTTCCCAAGACACACTTACATGCTGTCAATGGCATTGCTTTTAATTTTCCTGTCGCATAGGGAGCTTAACGCTTTTCGACATAAACACTCAACATCGTGGAGCCGAGATAATGAACAAGTTGAATGGAGGAAAATTCAGCTTACTTTGTCTAGACATAGGCTTAAAACTGTTACAGGTAAGAAAAATAATCCTTCGAAACTCCTTCAATTTTCCCCGTCCTTATTTGTTGACACGACGTTTGGATGTTGTTAAGTTTCAGGTGCTCTCAAGTAATGTGGGAGCTTTTTGGTTTAATCACATTTGTTTCCATTGTTGTGGAGCACACGTCGGTGTGTAAGGATCTTGTTGGCAGTCTAATCAGTACTTGTCGACAGAATCTTCGATGGAAATGGGATGGTGCTAGTGTTCGAGTAGAAAAATCGTAAGAAAAAAACGGCAGAAGGAGTAAATCAATTGCATTTTCCGAACTCATAAATTGAATTCAAAGTGTTCATTTACAGCTGCCTTCGAACCAATTATTCTTGTGCATCCAAATGACCTCCAAGAGAAAGTCCAACATTGGCGTTGAGCGAAAGCACGGACCATCAATTACGCACTCACCAAGTACTAGCCGATTAACTTTCCACCATAATTTCCCGAATGAAAACTCATCATATAAAACCCACTTGAAAGTTTTCAATTACAAATTCATTTCAGCATTTCTACTTCAAGTATTTCAGCTGATTCGAAGAAAATCATTGAACATTTTCCAAGCCAATTCAACGATGGATTTAATGATTGAAGGAAATGCGAAATGAAAAACCAGAAACGGTTCAAGCAAATCTCCAATATTAATTACAATTTGACCTACTTCGGTGCTTGGTTACGCGAAGAATCGGAGTCATATTTAAAGTTTCCCGATAAAATTCAAAGTATTTTATTAATTTGAATGCAATAGCAGGAGTCTGTAAGTAAGTGCTGTTCGAGGGAAATAAGGATTCTAGGATGATTTATTATTTCATTATCATTTGTTGGTTGTGGTTTGTACTTATGCTTCTTGCAATTGAAGGGTTCCGTCGGGACTAATGATATTGTCTTAAAATGTGGAATGATAAGAGTTTAATGCTTGAGTAGCATTTTCTTCCTGCGCGATGTCTGCAATGATATAACAAAGCGGGATCTCGTGAATTCCCAGAACAAAGTATTCGTTAAGGAAGAATTATGTTGAAGTGCTATTGGCCAGTTAAGAGGCATTCATCAATTTCGGAAACGATTTCGAGAAAGTCAGAAATTACTTCTCTTTGTGATCAGGGGTCAGCGTTAGTTTTGCTGCAATTGATATATTGATAATGATTTACAGCGCAATCAGAACACACAAGATGCGGCATCTGGTCTTAGCTTTTGTAAACTGTATCTTAGATCTGACATATGGGTTCAATAGAATGTCAATCTATCAGAAAACATAGATACAGTCGTTTCCGTTCAAAATTTTGCTGGTAGGTGAGGGTTACTAATGTCCTGAGAGTCGGACTCCCAGTATTACAATTCGACTCACTATCTCGCTTGTAGAAAAAAAGCCTGGAACTATTTGTGACATCACTTCTGATTATGTCCCTTTGATTTCACCAAGCCGTGTCTTCAAGTTCGGGAAATCTATTTTTCAGCAGAATCGGATAGAACGCAGAAGGATTATTGTGGAAGATCCCCGTTCCCTTTGCACCAAAAAGCGATTGATGATAACCTATTTTACAAGAAGAACCGTCGGAATGGAATGTGTCACTTAGTTCCATTTGCAAGAAGTTGCAACGATTATGGCCGAATATTGGGTGGAGAGAGCTCAACTGTTTCGTTATTTTGGAAGCTTCAAATTGTGCCTGGAGAATCTTCCGGATACAAGGAACGTGTGGCAGGCGTCATCTGCGGTCCCTCGGGTAAATGAGTAATCGTGATTTTTTTTAGAGGAAGCTTTCAAAATACTACTGAAAATTGACACCTGATACGTTTAAGAATTTTATGGAGATTTGTGCATTGAAATTAGTCCCCCATTGTTGGCCATTAGATGGCTGTGAGCCGATTCTCCTTGGGTCAATCATGACATTAGGTCGAGAAGAACATTGAAACAATATCATTGATATAACTTGTTCTTACCCATTTGATCCCTAAAGTAATTAAAAAATTGATCAAATAAATTTGACAAGTACTTGTTGTTTTGTTTATATTGAAAGGTTTAACGATCCATGAGATGATCTCTGTCTAATCCTACTGAATTTGACTCGTTGATCTTAGAAGGCGTTCTAGTCAGCGTATTTCAAAATCAAGGATATGTACAAAGGTAGCTTGCATAATCAGAATAATCACTAAAAACTCTGAAGATACATTTTATGGCTAGCTGCCATACATTTTTTGTAAAGGAAGATGAACGCTGATTGACACAAAACACCAAAACTACCAACAATACACCTATCCTCTGAACCAGAGGTCCTCAAATAATCGAAAGCATTATTTCGGGTTCTGCCGCTTTTGCTATGCATTTTTAAGGCTCCGGCGCGCGTAGAAAAATACAAAATGAATAACAGTCTTATAACGAGTCTTATAACACCTTATAATTCTCTTAGTCTTATAATTCTTAAAGGTAAAGATATCCTTGGTTTCTGCGAGATGACGGGATTAACCTCTAGAAAATGCTACTACTAGATTCGATAATATCCAACAGTGGGTCTTATATCATTTTGGTGAAGTTGAGGTCCATCCTTGCGTGATTAACTCGGTCCATGATGGACGGGAGTGGTGCAGCTGAACTACCGAGTAAAAATCTTCCCAGTGAGACAGACAATTTATTCTAAAATTCATTGACACATTACTGTTTAGCTGGAGATTTAGTTATTCTCCATCGTACTTATTCTCCATCGCCTTTGGGTTAGGAAGCTCCTCGGCTCAGCAGCATTGAACGGAAAGGTGAGGGATAATAGAGGGGATGATCCGCCTTCTCACTGGTCTTACTACAGTCTGGGACCACTTCCTTTCCTTATGAGAATTACCGCCCTCTAGTATTTATGTGTGTAATTCATCCTGTCTTAAGACACCAAGACATTTCCCAATAAACTGTCCAGATAGATCTAGCTTATTCTCCAGCTTAGTACCATCTTCAGTATGAGAACAAGGCATGGCATGGGTTCTTCTGGTTTTTTGCTAAAACAAGTACTGAAGGAACATTGCCTTTCTTATACTTTGCTAGTAAGAGAAAGGATTAAACTGCCTACTGGGCAGTTGCGTCTGGGGAATGGAATGCCGTGAACTTACCCACAGTCATATATAACTAAAGTTTGACTCCCACGTGTTTCGTTTGCTCACGTTTTCTAAACCGATGTTACTACAGCAATCCTCTCCTTCTCAGTTAGACTAATCTTCTTCGAGATCTTGCTAGAATATTTTCAACGATACAAGCACAACCCACTTAGAGAAAACATGGTGTGTAGGTGGTGCAATTGGTGTACATGGTGCAATTCGGAAAATCGTTGTCTTTTAAAACACGTCAAGACTTATGGTATGACTTCTTAGTAAGTTTAAGCCCAAACTTTGGTACCATACGAAAGCTCTGATAACACTGTCCAAATGAGAGAAATTTTCCTTGATTTTCGTCTCTGGAATTACCACCAATGTGATCGTGACTATGTGACTATCGCCCTGATCTTTGTGAGAAAGCCCATCCTCGAGTTAACCATGAAATCAAAGTATTTGATCGATACCTTCAACTCAATGACCATTTCTCCAACTTAGAATGATCAGGAGGATCCGCTTCTGGGTCAGCATGGCGACTTCAGAATTTTTCTAGCGCTACACTAGACCAACGTTTCGTTATCCGCTGGCTCACTTGCCTTAGCACTTTACTTGGTTGGATTTACGCTTGTTTGGTGGAGCATCGAGTGATCAATGCGGCTAAGGTCCTCCACGTTGCCAATCAAACTTGACTCATGTAGTAGTTGAAGCATCAAAAAATTGTCTTATGAGGTATTGCAAAAGCCTAGGCGAATAATGGAGCCTTGCGCGGTCCCAGATGCCATATCCATTCTTTATGGAACTTTCAATCTATCTCTCACAGCCTTGCGGTATTTAAGGTAATACCTCAATATCTTTCGTAGAAACTTCAACACCCTGAAAGATTCCAGTGCATTGGGAATACCTATGGACGCCCTATGGCCACCCTAGTCGTAATGGGGGAATGGAAATTCTGTTCTTTGTCCTTCTGTGCTTCTATTACTACTGCGGTTTCACTGATCGTGGAATGATCAGACTTGGAGCCACACTATTGAGGAGATAGTATCCTTTTCACTTGAATCACCTCGTTAAATCTCTCTGATTAGCTTTCCGAGCACCATGCCAGTGGCGTTTAATCTACTTAAGGGCCAATATCC
Organism: Stratiomys singularior; assembly: GCA_954870665.1. Classification (NCBI taxonomy): domain Eukaryota; kingdom Metazoa; phylum Arthropoda; class Insecta; order Diptera; family Stratiomyidae; genus Stratiomys; species Stratiomys singularior. Next base: position 10,552,560 of record OX940877.1, read on the forward strand.
GAAGGGTGGCTCCAGGCTTTCCATTGATTTGCAGATCAACAAAGGCATCTTCTTATCCCAGCATTTTATATGAATACTCCGCAGCTGGGAATTGCTTGCGGTTTGCATCGCTGCAAACGGAGTGATCTCCATTTTGTCCACTTTTTGACTATTTTTTGGATAATTTGACTTAACGTTTTGGTAAATTTTGTTCGTCTTTTTTTCAATTTTTTGCAATCTACTAAGTTCGTTTTTCATTTTAATCACATAATTGAAAACAATTAGTAAAAAATTTGACATTTTTTCCGGTTGCAACGATGCGAATTTCCGACACCTCCTGCAGAGCGGAGGACGGTGAATGTCAGGACTCTTCTGCTGGAACATTGTCCGTGCCTGTGTTCTTTTGTCTTTTTATTGTGTGCATAGTTTTTGTCCAGCTCCTGCGAACCGAAGAGCGGTCATTCAATCGGGTTTCGGTCACCCGAATAAGATTGAGTTTTATCACGTCATCGTGTATATTACTGAGCGATACTGGTAACGTGCCTCTATCATTTTCAATTGGATGACAGAATCAACATCATCAGGGCCAATCCAGTGAAATCGCTGGGTCCATTCCTCATAACCCACGTTTGCTTAGTCATAGAAGCCAACAATTTTTTTAAATCTTGCTATGGCACACCCTATCTAACCTTCAGGAATCATTTTAACATAATCGGGAAACGTCATTTTCTTCTGCAACGATTCAAACAAAATTTCTTCAACGGTATTTCAACTGAAAATAGAAAATGTTTAAAACCATTTTTTCTTATCTCTGATTGCATGAAACTGAAAATCGAGTGAAAATCACTAGAAGTAAAGTATGCAGAAACGTTTGAACTGTATATCGTCCTTTGACTCCAACATCCACTTCACTTTACTTCAACTCATATAATGGCTACCATTTTGTATTCAAACATTCATACGATGAAAAAAATTAACATCCATATGGTGTTGAAAGGCAAGGAGTGAAAATGAATGTCTGCTTGATTGCTTGGCATTTGTGATGAATTTGAAAATCTGGTATGTGTTCCACTTTATCAAAGAGGTACTTGCAGATGAAATGTGTGGGTAATATATTGCTGCGCTCCGCTGCTATTTATGCTATGTATTCATAACGGTGTCGTCACGCTCATTCCTCTCGCATCCTTGTTGAGACCTAGGTCGCACTCTAACAGCGTTTACTGGCAACCCGTTGAGAATTCATTAGTTTTGTAAATGGTTTTACGGCTGGAAAATATGAGTGTCAAATTCAATTTCAAACGTGCTCCTTTTGAATCGAGGCTAATTAAATAGGCCAAAAGTGCAACCAAACATATAAATGGTATACAATTGAAACATTTTATGAAGATAGGAAAACTGGTGCTGTGTTAATTGTATGGTAGCAGCGTCTTCGTCCTTTTCGTGTTTCCAGTGTATTCATTCAGTATTTACCGGCAATTAGGTCAACGGGTAGCGTTTAGGAAAGAAACGAACGTTACCAGGATGTCAGTCTCCTTTATAGTAAGCCCATAATCATCAAACAAATTCTTCTACTATTCCGTGAAGGAATCGTTTAAAAGCAATCGTAGGTGTAAGTAAGAAACTTCAAAGTTAAACGCATGGCGTAAAATGCAGATATAGCATTTGAATAACGAAGACTGTTTGAACCAGACACAAAGTACGTGTCGAATTGGTAACACAATTCCAGAGCATGCCTAAACATTCCGCTTGGTGTCACTCAATTCGCTCAGATCAGCTGATGATAATGACGTTTCTCAATGGCAGAGAAATAGATTGTTTGATTAGCTCCGCGGTTTGTTTTTTTTTGTGAGAAATGCTGAATATAACTTTGATTCAATTGTTATTCTTGGAAAATTTGTGACTGAAACTTTTGCTATTTTCAACACAGCCCTTAGTTGTTCTATTCAACGCTGACTACTATAACAAAGCCTAAGGTGTGTTTTCTGCATCATGGAGATTTCAAAAGAGAGCAAGCATGCCTTGAAGGCGAAAATATCCAATAAAAAAGTGAAAAAGAGAAAACTTAGTTAGGATACTTCTTGAAGTATTTGTGGTGTCGATGTTAAGAGATTTCACCCGAAAAAAAATGATAATGTGCCGTGTTTTTGAACAATTTATGTACAATAGTGCGGAATCATGACGTCGTAAACCGGGTGGAAAAATAATATTTTGTCTTTCTTTAGATATTTTTCTTCGTAGATCTAAGGAATAAATCCTACCGGAAAAGTTTTACAAATTATATTGCTCATCATAGATAAACAACTAACAAAGGATATCAAAGGGTTGATTGATCAGGAAGGAAGGCTTAGTAAACATGAGCGACAAATGTACGCTCGGTAACGATAAAGGACTTCAACTATGTAAGCTGTAAGAGCCCAGAGGATCTACTAACCAAATTTGCAACCGATCCCGAAAAAGGATATTTTTGAATATCTTGGCAGGAAACCACAAAATATAAAGAGGTTCAGAAAATGAGACTGATATTGAGCCATCTATTCATCACCTACGCTAGGACCAGCATATCTGAAGACAATTGTCCTTACAGTCACTGTTAAGAACGCTTTAGAAAAAGGGTAACAAGTTTTCTTGAGAAGCAAAACATCGTGACTATTTACAGTTAAGATATTGATATCCAGAATGGAAGAAACACCGCAGAAGGGTTCTGTTCGTAACAAAGAGTTATTGAAGCTTCTAAATCCGAGACATCCAATAGAATCAACACTCAATATACGCGCTCCCAAAAAGGAAACAGAACTTGTTGTGAACCAAAAATAGAAGACATTGAAATATAAAAAGGATTGAATAGGGATTATTGACAATGTTTCCCAACAAAACGAAATTGAATGAGAATTGTCTGAAATGTGGCAGATGAGAGACACAAGTTTGTAATGATCCCGGAGAATCCAGGATTAGAACTAACCTTTGTATAAAAATTACGGAAAATAAGTAAATACATTATAACAAGTTGAGAAAATTAGAAAAATACTGTAAATTGTGTGGGAATCAAATTCCTCTAACCAAATTGCCGTCATCCCATACAATTAAATTCACAAAACTATACCCTTTTTTTTCCTTGTTGTTGATTCATACTTTCGCCAAGGTGAAACTAGTTTCGTTATCGCATTTTCAGAATCATTCATCAAATTCTCACTTCCGACAAAGAAACAAAAAAAAAAAAAGATCGGTCACGAACTATCCTTTCATAGTCCCCAACGTCTACTAAAGCTGTTAGGAACGGATAGTTCAGACAAAATCCCAGGACGACCAAGCTGGACGTTGTTAATCAAAATGTCACAAATGATATAATTAAATTTCCTTTATTAAGAGTTGAGTTCAGCCAACATACATATACGATTTTGATGTGTGGCTGAGTTCATAAGTTTGCGGTTGTTCCACTTATTTAAGGCCTTGTAACATTTATGGGCCGACATTAAATCATTCCTGAAATCAGGGAACGAAAAAGTGGGAAAAATTTCCTCCTTTTTCGCACATGAAAATTTTCAGAATTTTGTAATAACCGAGAAATTTTTCCGTCATTCATTTTGTGTATGAGATAATGGCAGTTTAAGCTGCTCGTACCCTCTTTAGTTTTGCCCGCGGAGACAGCATCGATAGGGAAAATGTAGTTGGTCCTTGGATTGCAATTTAGTTATTTAGTTGTGATAGGTCTCCAATTTTAAATTATACTAAAATAAATTAACGCTTCTTGACTTAAAAAAACTTCAATAATTTTCAGTAATTTTTCAATTTCAATAATTACATTCAATTCAATAATTGAACGTTATTGAGTGTTTTGAATTTGTTGATTAGGATGCGTTAGCCTTATGTTTTAACCTCAACCTGAAAATCTCATAAACGTTGTCTTTTTCATAGTCTTAGCCGCGTGTAGCCACACTCAAATCATTTTAATGACATCCAATCATAGTAAATCATTCAACCACAACAGTTTGTTCAGTATGAATCTGAATCAAGAGCAAGTAAAAGGGAAGCGGAGGCCGAAATATAGTTAGAGAATGGGACGCAAGTTTCGCACAATATCGCGCATCGCGTTCTAATTCGATATGCATGTAACCATAAAAAGTTTCCTTATAGTGTACGGTGCACAAATAAAATATGTGAACCGACAAATGACATGTGTCAAAACGATAACCACATTCGCATCGAAATCTTTGTTTATTGGCGTCTTTAAACGCATGCAATGAAAACTGTTTGACATTTAGTACAACACCCCCATAGCAGGTTTTGAGAATTGTATCGTCTTAAAAGGCGTTCGAAGATGGACGGAAAGCCGTCAAAAGCGGAAGCCACCCAAGGGAACGGTCGACATTGAAAATAGAAGATATCATGGACAATGTGCAGGAGTTTTTGGGTATCTTCTGACGTTTAAGACTCCGAGAGATTGCTGACCGGGCAACATATTGTTGCCACAAGTATTGTGGTGTTCTTGTGTATTGTATACACAAGAACTGTATTGTATTGTATGGTATACACAAGAACTGAGCATACGTTAACTGTGAGAGGATTTTGACCATCGTCTAAAAAAAAACATGTCTTTTGAAGAACTGTAACGTGACTCGACAATGTTCGAAATCGAAATCCAGGCGAAGAGTGTGGAATTATTCGGAAAACCTTGAATACGCCCCAAAAAACGCGCGTGTCCACATTTAAAATACAAAAATTGAACATGGAACTACTGTCAATGCAACTTTCTACATAGGTGTGCTGGATCGGCTTGGAGAACGTGTCGCTGGATTTCGGTGGCTATTTGTGCGGAGATCCTTCACATTGACAACGCGTCATTCTGTACCCGTCAGCTGACCAAGCTTTGCGTTTAAGAGCTTCCCCCTCTTCTTTTGACTGCCAAACTTCTTATTTTCTTTCATGACAAAATATCTCAAGGGGTAGTGATTTGAAACCATTGACGCCATTCACACAAACAAAATGATCGTGCTGAAAGCCGTTCCGGAAAACAAGTTTACAAAGTTCTACGAACAAGTAGGACCACTACTGTCACTCTATCGAGGCTCAAGGGTCATTGAAGATTATTGAGTGTACTTTCAGAAAGATTGGATGAAATTGTTCTCATAACAAAGGTTAGGTTACTTTCTGGTCGAACCCTGTACATACGTACCTACCAAACCGAAGATGTAGATCCTTTGAGTAGAGAATGATTGATTCTGGTAGTTTCTACACGAATAGGTTTTGGTTGGTATTCTTATTTTTCTAGAAGGTTTTTTTTTCTCCGTCGCGTTTCTGATGAGGTTTTTAACTTCTCTATTCAGATATCTATTACAGCGTCAAAATATTTCGGAGTATTTATAAGGTCTATGTCTGTTTTGATCAGAAAACGGTGCCAGTTGTCAAACGAACTTGCAAGGAGGAAATTAAGCTGGCCTCCTTTTTTTCCTGATTTCCTGATTCCGATCGAAAGTCACATCGATTGGAATTAGTTCAAACTCTCAATTTGAATTTTTAAAATTTTCTAATCCTTTACCTGCTCCGCCTTTTTTTGAAAAAAATCTACCATCCAGCACTCGAAGTTGATTCAAAGAATTTAAATTTCCTCCTTATATCCAAACTTTAAAACGTACCAGAACGTAAATGCTTAAAACTATCTTAAATCCCTTTTTGAAAGTGTACGCACATTAAGGTATGAGTTGTGGTGAAATTCCGTGCGGAAAATTATCCTCGTCACATAGAATATTTTCCAGCATTTCATCACACATCAAAGCTCAATCCATTTTCATACTCTTATAGCTGACATTCATTTAATTTTCAGTTTCACCTCATTTTGACCCAAAGAGACATGGCTTCAAAGTTTTATCAAACCATAACAATAACGTTGAAAAGACAAAAATAAAAGCGACTGAAAAACGAGAAAAGAGCAAGCAAAGCTAAGAAATCCAACGGCTTCCATAAACTTAAAGTACATCCAAGTAAAGCGGATTATCCGATTAAAGCGTTGAATGTTTCAAACATAGTTTAGTACACAGTACTAAAAAACTAAACGAATTAAGCGCATTAAGATTTACTCTGTCTCGTCGTTGGTTTTCCTCCGAATGAAAGCCAGCGCCGAAGCCTAGCGCGTAGAAGGGAAAATTAATATTATTTTGTTTTATTTTTCCAGTGGATTATGGCACAATTTAAATAGCAGCAAGTAGAAAAAGGCTTCACTGAAGATGCTGACAACTTTGGCGAGCCCGCAGTAAAAGGACGACCGACGTGTTATCCCGAGTTTCACAGTCGCCTAGTTTGGTGAATTGTGGCTTTAAATTAGTTTATGCTGGAGGACTCAACGTGAATGAAATGTATGAAGTCAAACTTAGTACAAATAATCCCTTTCCCACAAGCGCAACTCCTTTATTATATTTTTGTAACTTTCAGCTTGTTTAATGTTTTATTTTTGACTAGAAACGCGTATTACGTGGCATGCCTGAAATATTGGCTTCGTCAAAATATTCTTAAGAAGAGTAGAGTCCTGGAATAAGCACTTTCATATATTATCGAAAATCAATTAATTTTCCTGCTAGAAAACCAATTCGATGAACACGAACGAACGTAAACTTTTCCTTCCGCACCATAAACCTTTTCCGCAGGATCCTTTTTTAATATATTCACCGACCTGAAGGGATATTTTAATCTGTCCGCAATGTTAAATTCATGTTATTATTGTTTACTTACCTTGTTGACTTGCGTCCATTTCAATTTGAGTTCCTTGTTTTTCAGATATGGAGAAGTCCTTTATCTCTTTCGACTCGTCACATTTCTCATGTTGCCTGATACAAGCCTCGTACACATGATACATAAACATATGCTCGCCGATATAGAGTACGGTCGTGAGTGTATCCTTGTTCATGCAGTCTTCCAATAAGGAAAAAATATTTTTTTCTGTTGTTTATAGACGCTCTGTTATCTTTTTCACACAATCGAGTTTACACATGGTTTGTTTTTTTCTTGTTTTTGGGATGAATTGTGAATACATTCAATCTAATCCCTTTGATTCCATCTTGTTAAGAGGTGGATACTTCTCAAAAACATAGCGGGATTAAAAGGAAGTTTGGAGAGGATTTAGTTCAATGTTTATTTCATGGAAAATCGTGGAAAATATTGGATAAACTTGAGTTCGAAAGCCTTGCGGCACAGACGATTCGGAACAATATTGTGGTTGAGATGGGATGAAATCTTAAAGTAGCGAAAACTTGGAATGTTTTTCGTGGAAAATGTTCCAACTCTGTTAAGATTTTCAGGTGATTTTTGTTGAAAACTTGATTGAAATTCATAACAACAGTCGTACTCAATTTTGCTATGTGTTAAACATATTTATAAAAAGCACTTACAGTACTACATGTTGGAACGAAAGCTGTCAAACTTTCGAAAGATGCCGTTATTTTGAAGTTTGCACCGAGAAGGCCTGACCTATGTCAGTCATTGTTAGTGTCACTTGTGCAGTCAAGGGAGTAATTTGATGAACAGGTGTGGTGATTTGAAATGTGATATGGTTATAAGATTTAGATTTTTGTAACTTTAAGACAAGAACTGAAGCTTTTCAAAGTGTCCAACGAGCCTCTTCACAAGTATTACAGTGTCGGACAAAAGTCAACGGCAGTACCTTATATTGAGGTTCTGGTTAATTGGAAGCTTTAATCAAAAATCCGTTGATGCGCATTTTGTCAGTAATGTAAATATATTTATAAAATAACAAAAGCAAAAACTTTTCTTAACTTAAAGAAAAATTCATAGAAACATAAAAATTGAATGGACAAAAGTCTACGGCAGTCAGTGTTGGCTAACTTATACACAAAGAATTTCCAATTAAACCGAACGGTATTTCTTCAATATATGTTTATTTGCTCTTATTGCCATTCAGCACATATGCAGCTGCAACTCTATAGAGTTTTATCGTTAGTTTCGAAACGTAAGGGCTACAAAATGTCATCGCGAAAATAAATTTCTAGTGATGTGCGAAATTTGGTCATCCAATATAAAAAAGACAATATATCATGCTCGGAAATTGCAAAATTATTGAAACTAAACCGAAGTTCAGTGTAAACCATTATCAAAAACTTTGATAACACTGGTTCCATTGAAAATAAGCCGTGATCTGGTCGACCGAAAAAGCTTTCGCGCAGTGACACTAGTTACATTTTAAGAGAAGTGATTAAAAACCCGAAAATAAGTGCGCCAGATTTGGCGAAACAAATGGCTATGGTAAGGCAAAAGGATGTGCATGCAAGAACAATCGCGAGAGCATTAAACTCTTATGCGTTTCAAAGCAGAACTCCACGTAAAAAACCGTTAATATCCGCCAAAAATCGACTTCTGCGCCTAGAGTTCGCCGAGGCTCATATTGACAAGGACATTGATTTTTGGAATCGAGTCCTTTTTACGGATGAGTCGAAATTTAACATTTTCGGGAGTGATGGTCGCGTTAAAGTATGGAGGAAAAAAAATACAGCTTTAGAGATCAAAAATTTGACTCCTACTGTCAAGCATGGTGGAGGCAACGTTATGGTTTGGGGGGCCATAGCTGCATCTGGGGTCGGCAGATTGGCTTTTATTGAAACTACAATGGACCGCTATATTTATAAGAACCTGTTGGAACAACATTTGAAGGCATCAGTTGAGAAGTTGTGCCTTGGAGAGAGATGGATTATCCAACAAGATAATGACCCGAAGCACACAGCACTTTTCGTCAAGAACTGGTTGTTGTACTACGCTCCCAGGCAGCTGAATACGCCTCCCCAAAGTCCGGATTTGAACCCAATAGAGCACGTATGGGAACTTCTGCAGCGGAAAATTCGAAAAGTGCGCATAACAAATAAAAATTTGTTAAAGGACGCGCTCATCACAGAATGGGAGAAAATTACATCCACTGAAACTGGTTATTTAGTCGCCTCTATTCCCCGAAGACTGCGAGCAGTAATTGGTGCTAAAGGGGGTCCAACCAAGTATTAAAGCAGCAAATAATTTTAAAAACTTCGATACCTTTAGTTGGAAATTCTATGTGTGTAAGCCAGCCAGCACTGAATGCCGTAGACTTTTGTCCATCCAATTTTTAATGTTTCTATGAATTTTTCTTTAAGTTAAGAAAAGTTTTTGTTTTTGTTATTTCACAAATATATTAACGTTACTGAAAAAATGCGCATCAACGGATTTTTGATTAAAGCTTCAAATCAACCAGAACCTCAATATAAGGTACTGCCGTAGACTTTTGTCCGACACTGTATGTTGTGTTGGCTGGATAATTTGGTGCACCAATCGCACAGTCCCGCCCTTGTCCCCAGTGGTTATTATTTGGTTCCAAACCTTAAAAATTGACTTCTTGGAAAGAAGTTTTCAAGTGATGAAGAACTGAAGGACCCAGTATCAGCTTATTATCTTAAGATAATTAAGGCAGAACATTTTTCGTGACGGTATGCATAAGCTTATTAAAAATCTGAAAAAATGTATTAGTTTAGCAGGTGGATGTATTGAAAAAACAAATCGGGATTTTTTTTTTGTCATTCGGCAAACTAAAAAACGTATTTTTAGATCGAGAGAGTCAAAATTTGTCGTAAGCTGTATTGGTCGTCAGCCTGTTGATGATTGTAATACATTTATGATATTATGAAACCAAGGTTTACCACTAAAGAGGACGGTGTGCTTCTTGCCCGATACACCGAGAAAAATTTAATTTATCCTCGCTCATGTTGTTTTGCAAATGCCCAGTAGCTTCCTTTTTTTCTATGGTAATGGCCCTATAGCGTTCAATCTGCTCATGAATGTTTGCATTGCATATGAGGTTGATGTATCAGTTGCATATGTGGTTGATGTATCAGATGAATGTGACGTTTGACCCCAGTGATTACTAGAATCATGGAATTGCGGCTTTGTTTCGCATCAGGCCTTCAATTTGAGGATTAAACTTACTGTTGCGTTCTTCTAGGCATTACACTTTATTTGAGATTTGTGTACGAGGGCCGGCTGAAAAGTTATGAGCCTAGGATATCCCCACTACCGCTAATTACTTGAGTGATAAGTTACTAGTTGCGAAACATCTAATGAGTATATAAACGAACTTTTAGGTAAATAGCATCATTACTCTCTGAGTTATTAAATAGTGAACATCACCATTTCTGAGTCATCGCTGCACTTAAGGAAATTGGAGTACCGCGCCGTCATAAAGTTCCTTGTAAAGAAAAGAAAAACGGCTAAGGAAATTTTTGAAGAAATGTCTGACGTTTACGGAGTATCTGCACCATCATCTGCAACAATCAAACGTTGGGCTCAGGGACGAGAATCATTAGAAGACAACCCGCGCTCAGGTCGCCTAAACACAGCAGTCACGGATGATAAGGAATTGATGGAAGGAATTTTGCTCATCGATTATCTTCCCAAAAATACTACGATGAATGCCGAGTACTATGCTGCTCTATTGAAAAAAGTACGCCTGTTAATTACAAAAATAAGGAAGAGGCAAACTTGGAAAAGGCATTTTGTCCCTTCAGGACAACGCACTCCGCGAGACTTTCGAGGCAGGCACTGCGAGAGACTGACTTCGAAGAAATTAATCACCCACAATACAGTCCAGACCTGGCTCCCAGCGACTTCTTTCTTTTTAGTAATTTAAAGAAGGACTTGCGGGGGCGAAGATTTGGAGGTGAAGACGAATTAAAGGCGGCAGTTGACAAGCAATTTGAGGACAAAAACGAAAAATATTTTTTGGATGGGTTACTGGCTTTATATAAACGCTGTGAAAAATGTATTGAACTCGACGAGGACTACATTGAAAAATAAATTTTTTTTTGAATTTTTATCTCGTGTTTTAATATGTTAGGCTCATAACTTTTCAGCCGGCCCTCGTAGTTTTGAAGTTCGTCGGTTTTTCAACTTGACGTGATAAGTCGCGACATAAATGAATGTAGTTGACTAGGACATAATTGTAGTTGCTTTTATCAGTTTAAATTATTATCTAATACTCAAGTTTTAACTTAGCGTAGCTTTTTAACCCACAGTCTTTTACTGTAAGTTTAAATTTTCGTTTTTGAATTGTTCCCCTACCATCCTTGGCTGGTGGAGTTTCAGCTCTTTATTTTCGTTCGTTCAGCTGCAACATGGAAAGCCTACAGGATCGATGTACTGGGTACAAGGCCAAAACATTGTTTTAAAATTTTGGCTTAGAGTTTGACCAACAGCTCATGCAAGCGTCCATGTTTCAGCGTGATTTGAACCAAGGACTGTACAGATTAAGCACTAGAAAACGGCTAAGGTCATTCATTGGTTTCTTGGGGCATCTAATGACATTTTGCGTACCTTATAAACATTAGAGATAAATTTCTTCCCCTAGGGAGGCGTTGTTTCTCTTTGCGGCTACTCTAACCAGTTAAAATAGCCGTACGGAATATGATTATAACCGTTTTACAAAAGTTAAACTCAAACTGAAATGGGTCCCTGGACACAGCGGTGTAGAGGGAAATTAAAGAGAAGGATGATCTAGCAAGAGCAGGATCAGCTGATCAAAATGCAACTAGAATAGACATCATGAAAGGGATATTCACCGTGAATAAGATCCAGATCCAAACCCTCTAGATAGAAATGTATACCACATACAACGACAGGAAATAATGTGATTCCCTGATACCTATAGTCTCACTGTAACAAAACGAGGACAAATCAATGTATTGGCAGAAACAAAAATGTCGATAGAAGATTATTGGTCATATATATGGGCCACAATCTTATCGGATAACACGCCAGACAAAAAGGATAGCGAATGACACCTGTAAAGCTTGGGGTGGATGGAAAGGGAGCAACGAACGCTACGTTCTTGATTTTTGGAGTCTGCCAAACATACCACACACTTGCTCAGGTGTACTAACGCAACAGAACCCGTCTTGTAAGGAGTACATTTGGTTAAAAGGAGTTTCCTCGCTGATGTTGAATTTACATTCTGATTCCGAAGAATCCGACGAGACTTGGTTACCTCAGAGTGCCTAATTGCATGGTAAAAGGACTTGAAATAGGACTATGGATCATAAAGTGAAAAAATGGTAGACAGTAGCGTATGGAGTACTCTTGGAACTTATTCCAAAAGCCAAAATCCAGGTGGTTCCAACTCGTATGGATCGATCACCTTATGGACCGTATCAGACCCTTTGGGAAGCATCATATTGACTACTGGAGAATGTGGGTGACGTTGCCCTTACAGAGCCCAACATAATCTAAACCGAGTTCTCATGGGTGGTTATGGGAACGTTTATTGACGAATATTAACTCTTTTCTGAAGAGTTCAAGTCAAGTTCAGTTCAAGACCATATAGAAACAGGAACATTATGCGGCAGCAGAGCTATAAGGCCTTCTTGCTTTCTTTGGCACGGTCTGCTGGACTACATGTCATCAATATTTCTATACGCTGAGAGCAAAGGAAACAAAAGCGTGTAGCTCAAGTTATCATGCCTGCATTGTATTTAATATGTTTCGCCGGAAACCATTGATCCTAAATTATTTTGTTGAAATGGATACTTACAACCATCTGAAAACGTTAAAAGAAACGTTTGTACCCCATTTTATTGGGTTGGCCATTACATTCAAATGGTTGTCGATATGGTTGCTCAATTGAAATCTTAAAGGAGGAAAATAATAAGAAAATCTCTTGGATCTCTCGGCCATTTGCTATAATTTGGTTACCACCAACAGGGCACCAACAGTAACAGTCTTAAGAACGTCAAACAAATCCATTTGACGGAAGATAGACTCGGACTCTGAATGACGGAATGACTGCAGGATAAATTAAGCCTGTTGGCCTCATCCCAACAAATTGCATTGAAAACTTCATGGGATGAGCTGATAATTCCTATAAACTTAAATAGTATTGTTCAAAGGACATAAGCTTCTACGTCAAAATATCAATCTACTGGGCATCCAATCGGACGAGACACATTTGTTGCAAGGACGAAGAGTGTGTGGAACACTTTCTTTCGACGGTTTTTCCTAGGTTTATTTTTCGGAAGCAAAAAAGAGTCCTTTGATTGGGGTGCTAGTTTTTTTTATGCTTAAGAGTCAGACTTGAATAACCGAGGTAGCATAACGCATGGAGAAGCAGAATTTGTCGAATAAACGTTTGCCAGACTCGGAGAGGTCACGTCCGTTTATTAATCTTTGATTCCATCTATTCATTTCAATCTATATGAATTTATATTAATTTCGAATCATTTGAAATTCATAAATTCTTCATTAATCCTGCAACATCCGCCAGCAATATCATCATATTGTTCCACAATTCAGTCTCGCAGACTCAATTATCTTTCCATGATTGAAGCCATTCATTTCCCTGGCAAATTTTCGCTTGTTGTGACAAGGACTTCATATGAGGGAGCAATGCAGGAATAAATCTATATCCAAACACACTAATACTATACGCTCACCAACGATATGAATTGCAGGGCATTATCATAATTAAGGTAACCCAATTATAGATGGTTGGAATTATCTTCAATAAAGTTTGTATATACCGAATGTCTCTATAAGGCCTTGTTTGTCACAGAAGGGATAATGCGTGAGGGGTGAATCAGGGGGGGGGGGTTGTATGGAAAACCGAATGACGACATTTACATTCTGCATTTGGGAATTATAATGTTCATGAATTTCAGGCTTTTATTCCATTGTTTGTTTCATTACATTTCATCTTGGCAAAGTTTAGACACTTTTCGATTCTATCGGGATTCCAGGATGTTATGGTTTAGTATGGTAGGTAGGATGGTAGATGTTGATTATAGACATTTCTAAGCGGAGCTGTTTATTCAATTAATAAACTTATTTCAGACTCGTATATGGCAGCGAAGGTCAAAAGTTAATGCTGGAAATGTTTATTGTAAGCTGGAGGCATTGGGCGTGTTATATGTATGGTAAAATAACATGAAGAACAAACTTTTGTGTTATCGGGGGAGTGGAGAGAACGTCGTGAGCAAGAAATAAAAATAGCACGCATATAATTGACCTTTTATGTAAGATATCAAGGCGTTAACATTCTTGACATATTTCAGAGTGTAATATATCAAAATATTTTCGTATTGCATGGTATTTGATATCTGAAGTGCTCGTTGTTGCTTTCAAATTGGATTGCTATCAAAAATATCTATTCGTTGAACTGATGACCAAAACGTAATACGACTTGAAAAGGTCTTCTGCTATCAATAACATATTTATCCTGCTATTGAACATTGCAGAGCAACCATAAACTTCCCACAACCATTGAAAACTGCTTTGATAACCATAAACAGACTTTGCAGCACGAATTTTTATTCAAATCAAATAAAAAGCAGGATCCAACTAGCGTCTTTTTCATCACATCTAACCACCTCATAGTCCTCGTGGCCACTTATTCAAATTATAAAAACAGAATAATATTCACTTAACTATAGCGTTGGTCATTTATTCTGCATATGACACAAGCGCTATTGCTCCCACGACATAAATTCTCGCCGTAGACTAGTACATCTGCATGGATATCTGGTATCTGATATCTAATATCTGGCACGCTCCACCAGAATAAAGTTACCACCGAAAAAGTTAACGCCATATTCATCCGGTAATATATTTAAACAATTATTCATGAACGTCGTGGCCTAATACCATAAATTTCTATTGGACTGTTTTATATGAAAGATGATATCACTTTGCGAGGATTTTAATAGGATAGCGTTTGTCGCTATATTTTAAAGGAGAAGTGATTTCGGGTAACTAAAAGTTGAGAGTCAATGAATAGGAAATGAGGTACATGTTGAGTTTCCGGTGCGATATAGGTGTACGGTCGAAAAGTTGTCGCCTGTACACCTGTCGTAGCTGTTTCGACTAAGGTACTAAGTAACAGTATCGAGTTTTCCAACCCAACTTTTTCAAATCTTCATCCTCGAATACAGCAAGAATCGAATAGCTAAATACCTCATTTAATATAACGATTAGATTTCGATGATCTCTTCGCAATTATTTGATCAATTTCAGTTAGGAGCCGTAAAAACTCGTCACGGTTCTCTTTCTGTAAAGGTAAATTTCGATTTACCATTCGCGGACGGTACATCATCTCATCTGGCAAGTAGAG
Source organism: Stratiomys singularior (assembly GCA_954870665.1). Classification (NCBI taxonomy): domain Eukaryota; kingdom Metazoa; phylum Arthropoda; class Insecta; order Diptera; family Stratiomyidae; genus Stratiomys; species Stratiomys singularior. The sequence goes on from OX940877.1 coordinate 10,567,654, forward strand.
CCACCAAACCTCAGCGCGGATCACAACTTCCAAGACCCTCACCATCTTTCAAAAGATTAAAACTGTCAGGCTGTCTGTGTAAGCCTAAGACATTTTGATTTCCTTCTCCCGATAAACAAACCTCTGAAAGAACCACCTGAATGCGTCAGCCCCAAAGGTTGGCATCCAAAGAGCAAGCTCATACAGGTAAGGTAGAAAACGAAATCTGTGAGAGCATCATACAAAAGCGTGAGCCTGAATAAAACTGCTTTTGAAGGCTATCTGAATACTACGACACTCAAAACAAAGCTCTGATACCACTTATCCTTGAGGGCCTCAAATTTGACTTATGAATGCAACACAGAAGCTTTGGAGAATTACCAAAAATTGTTGAGGATAATTCTCGGAATGAGGTCTCGGACGGAACGGATTCAATCTTGCCAAAAGTTAGTAAGAAGATACGCCGTGAGATCCTAAAAGGAAGCGGGTGACGATTGAAAGAAATACAGATAATACACAACAGTATCTATGTACTGAGCAAACGAAAAGGGTATGGTTTCGAAGAAATACCAAAACCAACTGTGTACTGACACCTTTTAATAACTTTAACTTTATACAAACACTAACAAGTATATTTGACGCTATTTTCTATTTTCTCCAAGCATCCCAAAAGAATGAACCCACCAAGTTTAAGGAAACCACCAAGTTTAAGGAAACCGTCAAAATACAATCGTATCTTGCGGCAGAATTTCAGATTTTTTTTTTAATCAAACCAAAATTTTTGTGCCCTATAATTGAAACCAGATAAATCTGCGTGGATATCCCACTAACAATGTGTGCATCCCCATTTTGACACGTCAATCTAGAGCCCCATTAAGTCCCTCTTGAAACCTCGAAGTCTTTAGGGAAAGCCTTGAGTGCTTGAGGAATTTTGATTCCTTTAAGAATCACTGGTCTTTGGAGAAATACTGAGAGTTTTATCTTATATGATAGAAGTGTCAATTCGACATCCTGACAAGCAGCAGCGGCCACGTTAAAACTACAACACTCAATCGATATCCTTGTGGACTATTTACATAAATGAAATATAACACTGAAAATCGACATGGTGCAGATGGTTTTCATCAAAAGACGAAGGCAGCAGTATCTCATACCATAAGTCAACTCAGAAAGCAAAATGGAACGAGACCAGTCAATATTCAGGGCTTAGGTTTGACAGCCAATGCATATGCGAAAATAACAAACTATGTACCCTAACCTAGAGTTTCCATAAACACCTAATTTGGATAATATGATAAACTAAACTAAAAGAACAAGCTGCTGATTGATCAGTTTGTACGACCAGCTTTACTACCTATTCTTTACTCGCATTCTGTCAGACGACAAAGGTACATAAGACAGCTCAGAAATAAGGATATTTTGTAGGACCACTAGAATGTATGACAACCAACGATCTATATTTGACACAATCTTAGACGAAACATGTGAGCCCAACAGAGATTCCCTGGAATTCCTTAAATGAAAGAGAGAAAAAAAGGATTGGTGCATCCAAATATCAGATTAATAGTCGATGTAGACAACATAATCCAAGCTAGATTAAAGTATCATGGAAGCGCTGATACAACAGAATGGAGTAAAAGTAATCAATTGCAGTAGCTCAACGACAACGAGCGACAACGATTCCCGGTCATCTATTGGTTTGTGGAATGGAGTGATAATCCGACGTTTAAAACATCGATTTTGACAGTTCTCAGCTGGGAACTGCTAGATGTCAAACTCGAGTCCTCGGCTGAAAACTGTTACAAGTATACTAAATTTTTGATACAACTGGCAAACCCTCGCATACGCCCTAACTGAAAAAAACCAGCCAACAAAACAAAGAACTGACACCATATGATGTGACACCACAGAAGGACCGGGTAGCTGATGCGAACACAGAAATATGAACCATGCAAAAAGAACAGATAATGACCGGGCAGTCCTGGCCGACAGCGGAATGATCGTAATACCGCACTTGCAATGGTCTAGAATCCGATTTTTCTCCAAATAAATTTCAGGATTGAGACTGAAGTTCTCATACAACCGTCTCAAAATATTACTGAAGAATCTTCAATAGCTTGACCCAATTTTTGCGCACAATAGTGCCCTTAGTTTGAAAAATATTTAAGAAAAAAGTTGTTCCCCGCCTTACATATTTTTGTTGTAATTCGTACTTTTTTCGCAAATTTGATGTCATTTACGTTAGTATACAACATTACTTTATAAAAATGTGCTCGTGAAGACCCTTATTCTAAGGATACTCGGTTCTAGTTAGGCTTCAGGCAACCTGTTAGTGAGCGGATAAGTAGAGAGCATCCATCCCAAAGGTAATCTAATGAAAAACATTCTCCGTAGCTGTTTCCTGATTCAATACAAACGGTCAGTGGTAATCGAGGGATTATCGCAAAGCCTGAAGCTTGGCATCTTTGATGGCTTTCTTTCTTTTGCGTGAGCGCAAGACGGTCGCAATTGGAACAGCTCTACCATTCCTCTTTTATCACTAAAAAATGTCTGAAAAAAAGTCTCAGAAAAATAAATTCACAGCAGAAAAAAAAATTCTTGAAACGCTTTTGGGAAGGAATTTCCCATTGATATGATTCACTTGTTTGTTGTGAACATATACCTATAAGAAGGGGAGTAAAATGTTGAGTAAGAGAGAAATTGTGAATTAAGTATTGAGGATTATAATCCAGTCTCAAGTTTTGAGGATAAAAATCCAGTACAAAATATTGAGGATAAGGACCCATAATTCTCAAGTATTGAGGATAATAAAGAGAATCAAGAAGTATTGGCAGCTGTGTGAAGTGTTCAGCCCCAGAATTCCTCGAGTCCCGAAATCTTTAAACTACAAATCCCAAGAGAAAATCTGATTAAGATCGATACCAAGAAGATAGTAAGCAGGCAGCAGAGGTGGTCAGGACGTAGCGCAGTGGAATTCATTGAAGTCCCAAAATTAAGCAGAGGTGGAGGAAGCATTAAGGAATAATCGTGTTACAGGAAGCGGACGTAGTCAAACTCATCGCAGCAGAAGCAAGTAAAGTCCTGAAATCAAGCAGAGGTGGTTGATCGTGTTGGACGCAGCGCGGCACAATTCATTTGAATTGAATATTTTATATTTAGTTACCTTCATTTGATTATTTCTATTTATTTATTTATTGTGTCTCATATGAAAGAGTAAGCTCTTTTTGTGTGTGTACATGTGTCGTGGAAGGATCAGGTCTTTCACAATGTCCTAAAAAACACTACGCCCGCGCGGTGAGCTAGTCGGTTAAAAGTAACTTCCTTCAGCCGCCATTATTCGGCCTTTGTATTTTAAAGAAACCCTGTCTATTTAACCTTGTTCCTTTTTTCGCTGCAGGTGCGACTTATCGGGTCCAACAATTATATCATTATTTTTTTTTTTTTTGAAAATGCATCACAATATGTTACTTTCCAGGTTGGATAAACATAACTCCTTTGGAAGCTGCAGTAATGCAAATATTAGAGCTGTAGATCTTCTTCCGCTAAATACTGAGGTGTCCTTCATACTAGAATTAGGATGAAAATAAAGAAACCATATGCGATCACTCACATTCTGGTTCTGGAACATTTGCTAATAGAGAGCATGTACTCTAGTGTAGCTAGAACATCTTCTATATACAACATTAGATTTGTATTCAATCAGAGTTATCTCTAATCAGGCTTGCCTCTGATGTGGTACCATGCAAATGTCTATGAAGTGCAAAGGGATGGGAGTGCGTTAGTCTTGCCGTCCGGCAGTGAAGAACAGAAAAATTTAGGTGCCAAGATAGAGCCTAAGTTTACACCAGACATTATGACTGTAAGAAAAGATGGTGACAAAAGTCACCAGTGGGTATCGATTGGGAAAGAAGCTGAGAAGGATATAAACATGGTCCACGGGGAATTTTTTCAATTCATTCAAATTTAAATCTTTGAACCAACCTCAGTGAAAAGTTTCGAGTTACGACCAAAAAAAATTATTAAGCAATATTTGGGCAGGATTGTAAGGTCAAAAGACATTTGGCTAAGACTCCATCGAGATATAGTGAGACTCCTAACCAGCAGATGTTTAAGAATTCGTTTAAAAGTTATGTCCTTACAAATTTCTTTCCAGGTTGCTTGCAGACAAAGGAAAACTCAAATTTAATTCTTAATATAGACCCTCAAAGGATTTCTTGAATTACAATAGGTTTAAGGTGATTCAAAGGGTAATTCAAAAACATAAGCTTCATCTATTCACCATTTAATCACACTTTGTGACGAAGTGTTAAAGTAATCCTGGACTATCTTCAACTAACGTCGTCCCTTATAAGATGAAGGCTCTCCGATAACACAAATGAGGACAATATCTAACTCATTTTGTGTCCGTCTCATCTTGTATCCTAAACTAAACACTTTTCCGGCTTGACTGTGCTAAATAAGTCAACTCCACTACGAAGGATGGCCATAAAGAGCGTATAGTGAGCATTTTGGATCAATAGAATGCTTCCTCCTTCGAAATTTACGTATATGGACCTATTGATAGGTTCAATTAACTCTTATCGTATATGGCCTTACACTTCAAATGCAAATTAGATTTTACCATGGAGTTTATGAGAAACAAGATCGTATCACAGCCATGCACATTCGAACGTGCAAGAATAGTCCTTGCTCAACACTATATCGATGAAACGTTGCCTATAACGACCGTAGCGAGGCATCGAGAGAAATATTTAGTCATCCCAGTGGAGATATTTTTGCATAATAATCATTGTTATGCGATATGTTGTGTTATACACATGTGCTTTGATGGGAACTTAAACTACATGTGATAACATATGATATTTGGGATTGCCGATAGTTAAATGATTTTTATTCCACCACGTAAAAATAAATAATTGTTAGGACTCAGTAAATAGGAATCGGCTATTTCGAATTTGATCCAAATTGCATATGAATTTCATCGAATCAAATATAATCAAATAACATTCATTATCGTTGCTATCTTTTGCACATTGGATACCCCACTAAATATTCACTACCAGGCAAACATAGACAAATCGATAGGATAACTCGACAACCCGTGCAGTCCTTCGCATGTTCAATACGAGCGTGAATCGGTAAAGTTTTCGGAGCAATATATTCAAATTATCCGGACGATAAGGCTCAACTACATGTGGTTTCAGTTTAATTGTCTAGCCAAAACCAACAGTCTCCTATTATCCACTATTCCGTGCCAACCAAGCCTCCATCATAAACCACCACCGAGGCTGTCATTATTATGTTTGAGTTTGGGAAGGAAACAGGATGCAATGTAATATAGGGTCGGTGTTGCTTTATTAATTTGGAAACTTGTAAATTATATCGCTTTGGAAATTTGCTGGTTGATCGAATTTCATAAAAGTCAGTGCAAGTTGGATGGAAGTTTGAATACAACAAGGAGATTTTCAAACTCGGTCGATACTGATGAGCGGAAGGAAGAATATTATTTTTTTTCGGATTATCCTAATGAAATCGTTACGTAAACAGTCGCGAAGGGAACAGTATACAGCATAGATTACTGGATGGAATGATCATCCTTCCATCCATATAATGTTTCCTGTAATTTTTTTCAAAATATGAGCTTTTGGAACTCAGGATTTTTTTCGATTTGTGAGTTCGTTACACGTTGATGAAGGAGCGAGAATTTCATTGTATTTGCGAAGAAGTTCCAGTGAAATAAGCACTAAGTTGCCGCCTGATTAGTGGTATTAGTCTTCTGATGGCATAAATGTCTCATTTTTTTTTCAATTCAATTTTTTGCTGTATATGTTCATATGGTCCTTATTTATTGGTATTCGGGTTTTTTTACATTTGATTTCTTACTTTTATTTAGAGTTCTGAATTAATTCTTCATCACATTTATGGTTGCGTGAATTATACTTGATTCATGGTTAATATCCTGGGGAAGAAAATTTTAGCAAAAACCTCTGCTGGCTTACATCTAACTTAAATTTACTCTCTCTATATTTGAACTATGATTTGCTTAAATTATAGAGCTTTGTCTGGCATCGTCCATTTAACATACGCAAATTTTTTTTCAAATGGCGACAAACGTCAAATCGACTGTTACAGCGGAATTGACATTTGTCAACATTTGTTCAACTAGACTGATACAAAATACACGACATCAAGACATGAATCACTTTACTCCTATAGAATCCAGAATAATTGGTTCTCGGAAGAATTGTGGTGTTGGTGCAATGTAAATTTCCTGACGATCTGACACCAACTGGACAAATACGGTTGCGCTCAGATGAAACTCAGACAACACAAGCTGTCATCAGATTTGGTTAGGACACAACCAGCTGTTTCGCTGAAATACCTCTGCTGTAGCTAATGATGCCGCAGATGATCCCGAAATGTCAAACAGATGCCATAACAGGCAATCGGTCAACGTTCCGTGGTCTTTGCAGAATATTTTGATGAGACTACTTGACGCTACTGTGCTTCTAAATATTTATATTTGCCGGAGCCTGCTGTCGGAAAGAAGCACAGCCCAGTATTGGTAAATTGTTCACCGTATCAGGTACTATTGTGTAGAAATGGTCTATCCTGTCATTCTACACAAACCAAGAACATCCTCCAAGCTCTGTGGTCGCCAAGTGTTCCAGTTCTATTACGTTGGTACGTTTCAACTAGGTGAGGCGTCTGCTGGCTAGACTCGGACAGTCTAGAAAAAAAAATTTCTGTACTTCCTTCTTCGTCGCTACAAGGCCTACTGGTGTCATACGTTTGGGTTACTATTCGTTTGGCGTGTTGATCTGAAACTGCGCGAGTCCACGCCCATGCTCCAAACGTTATCTGCCAAGTAGCTATTAAAGTGTGGAGGATGCGATTGAAGAGATCAGAAAGGGGTTAGTACGGATTAAAGCGATCAATGTTTAGTTAATGTCCATTCCAAACGGAAGGCACTCCTATTCCAAAATGTGGATACTGCATCAGCACAAACCTTGGATACGGAACTTACGTGCAAATCATTCTAAGAACTGACCATGATAAAAACAACTTTTTATGGAATATCATCATTTGTTACGAGGATTATTCCATCTCTGTGAAAGTTTGGTTAAGGAAAAAATCAATTTGCAACAGAAAATAAACTTCTAACCAAGAAAGAGTCATTAAACACTCACAAAGCTACTTTGTGGTGTTCTGTTTACGCCGAAGGTATCATTGGACCTTATTTTTTCAAAAATAGTGTGAGCCAGAATACTGCTTCGTACGGCATGCTACGCGGCTTTTTGTTACAACAGGATGGAGCTATAGCGCATGCTAAACGAATCCCATTCGAACGTAAAATCCAAGACGGCATTTCTGGGTCTCCCAGTCTTCGTCGTTAAAATATATGGCAGAGGCTGGAATGATAGCTCGCTTGAATCGGTCTATATTGCTTTTGTTGAGGGTTTCTACGTTCTTGAAATTACACACGAATCAATATAAGCCAGCTTCAGATTAGCTATATAGCTTCAAATTCTTGAAGTCCTTGATGATCTTGGAAGCCAGGGGACTTGGTTGTTTTAAATATTTCGATTAATTTCTATTTGATTGACCGAAGCGAACGTACTATGCAAATGATGGAAAAAAGCCTCTTGTTCTTGAATCGATTGAGGTTTTAATACTCTCAATGGTGCGCCATCAGGACCATCGGCAAAAAACTTGCTCGGTAGAGTCAGCGAGTGTAGGAAGCAGTTTCTACTGAAATTATGCATTTCCTTATGAGGGTCCTATCACTGCAAAGGACTATTATTATTATTATTGTACTGGGGTCAACTTGTTGGAATTTAGCAAAGGCCAGAACTCCGCCCTTAGCTCCCCATGTGTAGTACTATTGTTTACAGATGGTCCATCCTGTCGTCCTACAGAAGCCAAAGAGTTCTCCAAGCTCTGTGCTCGCCAAGTGTTCCAATTCTGTTGCGTCAGTACATCTCAGCCAAGTAAGGCGTTTGTTGGCCAGACTCGGGCAATCTAGGTGGAAGTGTTCTGTACTTTCTTCCTCCTCGCCGCATGCTCGGCAAGTGTCATCCGTTCGGATTTCTATTCGTTTGGCGTGTTGACCTAGAAGATTATGGCCCGTTAATACTGCCACCAATGTTCTAACGCCATATCGGTTTTTCCCTAGGAGTTGTTTTGTCCTCATTTGATTAGGGTGAGGCCAAAGAGCTCGGCATATCCTGCAGTCGTTCCTATCATTCCAAGCCGAATCTGTCTCTTTCCAGAGGATTTCGTCTTGTTCCCTTTTTACCGTTGCTAGTGGCACTTTAATTGTGTCTATTCTAGTGGCATTTTGGTCGGCTGATCCAGCTCTCGCTAGTTCATCGGCTCTTTCGTTTCCCTCTACACCACTGTGTCCAGGGATCCATGTCTCTTTTACTCGGGTTGTTGCGGTTTTGAGAGTCTGCCTACAATCCTGCATCAGTTGTGAAACTTCGCGGTTAGAGACAAGCGCCTGCAGTGCCGACTTACTGTCTGAGAGTATTCTTATACTTCCATCAAGGTTGTTTGTTGTCGCTTCTATAGCCGCTTTTATTGCAAACACTTCCGACTGGAAAACTGTGTTATGGCTCTCCAGTTTATAATTTCGGTTGAGTTGCGAGTGATCTGGATAAAGATTCCAGCGCCGCTTCCCTCGTCCGTTTTGGAACCATCGGTGTAGATCATGATCTCACTTCCAGATGTGAAATCCACCGTTTTCCACGCTTCTCTGGTCAGAATGTTGATTTTGTATGGAATTGATGTGTCCAATATTGGTTGAATTCTATCCAGCTCCCTTTTACTTGACGGGGCCATTCTCTCCATTTTTTTCAAAATGCATACGTGCCCCGTTTGAGTGTGGTTAGATAACCCATATGTGGATTTTAATCTGATGCTCGCAAGTGATGCCTCTCTGAAGATGAATTTGTGGAGTGGCATGAGATTAAGCATTATCTCCATTGCAGCAGTTAGCGTAGTCCTAATAGCACATGTGATGCCAAGGCAGGCCATTCGCTGGATCTTCTCAAGCTATTTGGCAATGATTTTCTTTTGTAGTGCCTGCCACCAAACCAATGCCCCGTAGGAGGTTATAGGCCTCACTACTGTCGTGTAGATCCAGTGGGCAATTTTGGGTTTTATTCCCCAGGTTTTCCCCACTAGTCTTTTCATTGTGAAGAGCGCCGCTGTAGCTCTCCGTCTGACTGCTCCTATGTCCTATGTGCGGAGTCCAAGTTAGTTTACTATCCAAGTTTACTCCAAAGTTACCTCCAAAGATACCTTGTTTACTAAACTGATATGTTTTCCGTCAATGGTCGCGGGTGTAAATGTCTCCGGTTCACGGCGCTTTGTGTAAAGCATAAGCTCCGCTTTGTCGGCATTGATGCGCAGTCCGTTTAGTTTCACCCACACAAAAAGATGTGAGAGTGCGGTCTGCATCAATTCCGACATGGTTTCCGAGAACTTTCCACTTATCAGTATAACGATATCGTCAAGGTACACTATCGTTTTGAAGCCCTTCCCGTTTCCGTTTGAGGTCTTCCACTTTTTGGTTAATTGTGAGTACCCAGGCAAGTGGTGATACTATGCCGCCTTGTGGTGTACCCCTGTTAGTCCATTTATTCAAAGTTACGCCATTTTCCTCGGCTGTAATCTTCCTTTTAGCTAGTAGTTCCGTCATCCATTTAGTAAGATATGGGTATATTGCATGTCTTTGGATAGCGGCTACTATGATCTCAGTTTAAACAGTGTTGAAGGCTCCTTCGATATCAATGTAATCTTTGATGGCAAGGTTCCTCTCTATTCTGCTTACTATATCGTGTAGTACCGTCTCTGTTGAGCGCCCTGGGAGGTATGCGTGTTGGTTGGGGCAACGCTCCGTTATGTTCACGGTGCTGCTTATGTACTCATCCATCAGGTGTTCCAGGGTTTTCAGCATGAAAGACGTTAAGCTGATAGGTCAGTAATCCCTTGCTTTGTAGTGGCTAGCTTTTGCCGGCTTGGGTATGAAAACTACTTTTGCTTCTCTCCGATCCAGAGGAATATAGCCTTTGGATATGGAGGCTCTTTATATTTTCACCAAAACCCGTATTTTTGTTATACCCGCTTTCCTGCAAAGGACTAACCGATCGGTTGTCAAACAGTTAGCTGATGAGGGAACATCAATGACTGATTGGAATCAGCCCCAAAGGACAAGTATCCTGAGAATAAAAAAATTAGGGATTGATTATTGATTGTAAGCCAATATCCGATATCCGTAGTGTATGCGACACAGTCTTGCTTAAACCCTCAGTTTAGTCGAGTGTTCGACAATTGTCCTTATGTAGATGTTTGACCTGATGTGTCCGAAGGCGACAGGATATAATTTTTCTTTGTAATCCACGTTTAAATTTTAATCTTTTAGCCCATCATAACAGGAATATTAACTGATAGTAGTACAGGACTCTTTACGACGAAATCATGAGCGCAAATTTGTTTTGAATTACAGGATTTGAAAGCCTATGACAGGTTGCTGTCACCCTACCTAGGAACCTATCATTCTTGATTCGTGGTTTTGTGTGACTTGTTATTAGAATCGAACATCACCCACTTGCAACATGGGTTTCTTATATTACAGTCTGTCAAGTAAGAGCGTGGTCGTGTTAATTTATAAAAAAATTTATTTGATGAAACTTTCATATTTATATATACATTGTACACATTACAAACAATGATGCAATTCGGTCAATAATGTGTGCAGTCACCACCGGCGTCGATAATTGCCTGGCATCTCCGAGGCATGCTTTCTACTAATTTGACGGCGTATTCTAGTGGCAAGGATCTCCAGATCCGACGAATTTCGTAAGACAAATGCTTCAAAGTGTATGTGCGTCTTCCACGACGCTTCCGTTTAATATATGCCCACACATTTTCCATAGGGTTTGCATCGGGCGACTGCGACGGCCAATCCAATGTAACAATGCCAGATTGAGTCTTCCACTGAGTACAGAGCTTGCTGCGGTGTTTAGGATCATTGTCCTCCTGCAGAATCCAATCTTCATTTTTTGTGATGAACCATCGTTTGGCAGATGGCAGTAAGATTGATTGTGAAGTGTAGATTTTTATCATTTTCTCGGCATTTAGGTTGTCAGTAAAGAGGTGCAATGTGCGGAATCCCTGCTTTGCGAAGCAGCCCCAAAGATGCACCTTTATTCTATGTTTTACGGTCCGCTGAACAAGCCTATTGGTGGAAGTTGACCAGGCTCGCGTGAGGACAAAACGTGCCCATAGCGAGTCGCTTTGTCACATGTTTTTCAACCAACAGAGGCTTCTTCATTGTGTTGCCCCATTTCAGATCATGAGTACGAAGATGGGTTCGGATAGTTTCGTAGGATATATCTAAACCTTTTACCATTAATTTTGCTTGTCCTTGCCGCAGTGTTAAAGCAGGATTCCGCGAAAACAGATTCACTATTCTTTTTTCATCTTTTTTGTTCACTTTTCCTATCGAGCCACGTTCTGGTAAATCATCGACATTTTAACCACTTTATATCGCTGTATCCACTTCTGTACAAATGCGTTCGACTTTCTCATATATTTAGCAGCCGCTGATTGCGACATTTTGGGACCTTTCGGGTGGGTGCAAAGGAACACAGCATCGTAGCGCGACGCGTACTTAGCACTCATGGCGTTTAAGGTGATTCTCTTTCAAAAGATCAACGACAACTGGATCTTTGTTGACAATGCATCAAGGACAAAGCTTCCCTCTATCGGCTCGCGAAGAAATTAGAGCGAAATCTTTCATTACCTGTCGGTGAAGTCGACCACGCTCTTACTTGACAGACTGTAAATATGGTCAAAACAACCCTCATCAAAAAACAGGAACGTTGGATGATGCAGAATTCAACTGAACCTTTTGAAACCTTGAGATAAGGTCTAAAGGTGGCAGCTTTTCATGTAACATACTGCACTTGCTCCGATTGTACTTTTGGTTGTTTGGTTTAAAAAAGTGATTTGACAAGATGCCCATAGAAGCAGAATCATTTGGCAAGCCCTAATGTGCCAGGAGGATTCATTAAACGAAGACTGTGAAAAGCTTTTCAAAATCAAAAGTTGGAGGAGGTGATCAAAGGATCAAAAATGTTGAAGGTGCGATCCGTGAAAGACTATTTCGAATTGCATCATCTTGCACGTTTTCACTATATTAAATATCGATTCAAATTAGATCTCGGTCTGGGTCTTTCGGCTTGCAACAACATATTCTTGTTAACCTTCACGTTCAGGAAACAAAACCTGATTGAATCTTTGGTTAAGTGTATATGTTTATTGATGGACTCTTTAGTGTAAAAGGGATATGCGTTTTTGTTTGAACTCTACTTATACAACGTATACTTCTAATTACTTAAAAGTATTTCATTAACTTTCCAAGTATTTAAGGCTTCTATTGAAACGCCTTTAATTTTCTTGAAACCTTTTTTTCTGCTTTGCTTTTTATCCTTCGTTCTTTCCACGAAGTACACCCCGCCGTTTTTCCCCGATTTTTTTTTCAACTAAAGCATGTACGTGATTGATTAATGCTTTTTACGCAATCCGAGAGTGTCATTTAGTTGATGAAGCATTTCCATTCAATATGGACGCATCTGTTTCGAGGAAGGACTCATTTAGGAATCGTTCAAGACATAACCGAGGTACTTGATTGATTTTCTTCTGCTACTTGAAATTGAAAACGTATGGACGCCGAATATAAAAGATAAATGTATACTTTTCCATGTTTAATTTAGTCACTGTGTGGACACGATTTGTTCGGCGTTTGCATCATAGACCGTTAAGCTCGAAGAAGTTACCAGTGACCAAAACAACATTTATGGAGAATGCTCATCAGTTTGCCCAGAATACATCGTTACATGGCTTTAAATTTATTGGAGACAAGAATATTACGTATTTCGAACGGTGTTTGAGGATAATTTTATGATGTGGTCCAATCCTATTATATTGCTTAATTTTAATACAGGATATTTTTCATAATTGCGTTCGTCATATCGACAGCACTGGCTATTAATTTTATAATGAATATCTACGATAAATGGACTTCAACGCCCGTGATTATAGCAAACAGTGCGTCGAATACTTATATCAGCGAAATTCCATTCCCGGCGATCACCATATGCAACATGAATCAGGCGCTGAAGAGTAAAGTGATTTCATTGGATAGGTATGGATAATTTTTCTATTCTTTGAACCTTACAAATTCCTGGAATGATATTACGGAGGGAAAGTAAGTAAAATGACTTATAATTTGCTTTGTAACTTCTAACTTGAGCTTTCCTGAAGCTTTAAGAAAGCTTTGCCTCTATGAACTTGAGGAGTCCATGCAACTATGTAAAGGTTGATTTTTCGCTAGATTTGTTCGTAGTTGAAGCGCATCAAATTTTGTTTTAACTTGACTTTACTGTCAAAATCCATCGGGTTCCAAGCGTTCTTCAGCTAGCCCTTTGCTCCAGTTTAAGCCTATGAAACGTTCTTTATTTGTAATGATCTCTTCGGACAACTCTCCTACCGTCAATTCTGGCACAATGTTGTTTGAGTATCATTTAGGGCCACTCTTGTCACCCCCTTGCTAAGGCAACATTATTACGAGCTTAAAAGACCTGAATGGACGACAATAGCATATCGTAAGTACATACAGCGACAACACTCTCGGACAGATATAGATAAACACAAGTATGTGATTATTTGTATCGCATTAAACGGCAAAATGTTCAGCAGGGATGTTCTTTTTCCACAAATATGACAGAAAATTCATCAAGAAAAACCAAATTCTATTTATTTTTGATTGAAGAATCTTGGGTTGGTAGTATGTTTTGAAGCAGCGCGTAACCACTGTAAGTGGTTCGAATAACACAAAGAAGAAGATGCCTCAGGATTTGTTAGCAAAACTTGCTGAAGATATGACATCAAGACTACCTTATATTTGGCATTCATACGCAACGAGTAACATGTGGGCTTACATTGGCATATTCACATATATTGGGCTCAGAAAACTTGCCACTGTTATCTCTGCTCAAATCTACAACGTGTAACTTACAAGTTCTCTATTTTGCAAAGCTCGCTGTGACCCTGAATGATCATTTATGTTTCCTTTTTCAATTTCGTCTGAGTGTAACAAGCTATATCGAGTCACATTGCATTGAGTGCTTATTGCTTTCCATAGCGCATGTCATTCATTTTTAGTCAAAAAACATCCTCCAAGAGCAGGATGCTCTTGTGTAAATGATTTTTTTCCAATGAGAGTGAAGCCTTTCAGAGTTTGAAAAGCTGTTTCGTATGAGGCACTAAACCAGGGCCACAGGATTTGCAGAGGAGAGAATATAATATACATAATAATATATAATAAAAGTATCATGCAGAAGATTCTGCATACTAGAATCTGCATCTGCTAATAATTTACTATTTTGAAAAAGAAAAAAATAAAATTATAAAGGTGACCTTACTTACTTACTTTACCTTACATTTTAGTAAAAGTCCTAAATTCTCCATTTTACAAACAATGTGTAACCGGGCTGATGAAATTGAAGCCCTGAATATCTCTCATAAGTGGAGCGATTATGAAGAGTTTGTCGCTGAGGTAAAGCACGAGTTTGTTACGGCTGCAAAGGAATTCCAAAATTTCAATTGCATTTATTTTTTGCAGTCAACTCAAAATTGTGCGGACATGTTAATATTGTGTAGATATGCGTCGCGTCCAATAAACTGCATTGAATTTTTCAAGCCAATGCTTACGGATGAAGGACGTTGTTGTACTTTTAACACGGTGGATACGTCCTTTCTGTACACGGGCTACAGGTATTTATTTAAAATGACAAAACGATTGTTATACTCATTCTAATTGACCCGAACTCAACTAAAGTGGACGATATGATAACATACTACCAAAAGGTTATGTCCCTTTGGACTGGACACCAGAGGATGGATACCCTAAAATGCTTCCTAAGAAATTTTCTCCCATAACAGCATCAGGAACTGGCTATAGTATGGGATTGACGTTGATATTGAATGCTAGTACCGATGAATACTATTGTTCTTCGACTAATGGACCGGGCTTTAAGGTATCGAACAATTCTTTTGTAGTATTCTCCCATTTTTGTAAACCATTTCCGTGTTTTGTCGAATTTAAAAGATCCGCCTTCATTCCCCTGCGGAGACTCCAAATGTTGGGGACGATGGATTTTCAGCTCAACTGGGCTATGAGACGCGTGTCGTTATTTCACCGATATTCGCAGATGCGTCACCGACTATTCGAGATATGCGTCAGGATATCCGACAATGTCTCTACAACAACGAAGCTAATCTTACATATTTTAGAACATACTCGCGACGAAACTGTGAAATGGAGTGTGAAGCCCGTTTAGTGGCGGAAGAGTGCAAATGCTTGATGTATTTCATGCCAAGGATAAGGGCTGAAATTCCAATTTGTGGCTTGAATGATACAGCATGCTTTCAAGCAGTCAATCTCAAGGTTCAAACGGCCAATCAGGAGACCAATAACTGCAGCATCGAATGTATGCCCGCTTGCTTTGAATTGAGCTACGAGGCTTCAACGTTCGCTTCGCCCATTACACAGGGAAAGTTCAGGATGAGGGAGCGGCTTATGCAAAACTTCACAGAAGGATATGCAGAGAAAAACATAGCTGTCCTACACTTTTACTATATTGAAAACTCCTTCCGAAGTCGTACAAAGGAACAATTTGTTGGTTTCACTGAGTTTTTGTGTAAGTCCTTTCAAAATATTCTCGTTTGGATTGATATCGTTTTATTTATTTTAGCAAGTACCGGAGGGTTGATGGGTCTGTTTATCGGATTCAGTGTGATATCATTGGTTGAAGTGTGCTACTATTCAACGTTTCGGCCATATTGTGCTAGTCGCAGGTATAAGGCAAATATTCGACGTACTAGGCCTACACTTGATGTTAATTGGCCCCCAAAAGATATTAAGGTAAAACGATTTCACATGAATTGCTGATGCACTTGTAGATAAATCAATCATGGAACTGCGAGTAAATTGTGCTATTTCATCCTTTTTTCCAGCCACTTCAAAATATTAATGAATCATTTGAAGCCGAGTATGCTAATATACATGGGAAAGTATTTAAAAAAATGCAAGGATTCGAAAACAATTATCAAACAAACTACACAAACGAGTATCTACCTTGAACTTGTGCGGAGGGGTAGTTCCTCCTTTTTATCTCATTCGTATTAAAAATTATCTCAATTGCATTCGGAAAGTTCCCAAATTTGAATTTTTAATGTGGCAATAAAATACTAGCACTGATATCTTACCATTGCAATCAAATCTTCTGGACCATTTTTTAATAAAATTTGACACAAAAGTGGATTTCGCAAGAAACCATCTAGACAGAAAAAAAGGGGGGGCAAATAATCGAAAGGAAGTAGAGTATTTTGAAGGTTTCTGTGGGACGCGTCACTAGCGAAAAGTCCAAAAATTTACTCAAGAAAATGTTAGCCCTTTTTCCCTGGATTCCTGGAGATGTATCCTTGGAGATGGAGATTATTTTAGGTTAAATTGTTAATGTACAAAACACCAAAACATTGTGTACTCCATGAACCTTCCGAGGTACCACTAGATGATGCCCTTATACGAACCTTCGAAGGCTCAATGACCTTCCACTTGCCAAAAGTCTACATCAAAACTGAACTGAGAAATGCAAATAGTGAGCAGAAAGACGCTCTGAAATCGATGAAGGCAAGGCTCGTTAACGAGAGTTGAAAAGGAGGTATGTATGCCAAGGATTAACTTATAAATGTTCTTAGTCCTGTGAAGGTTAAGCTTTCATGTCATACTTATAAGTATTTTGAAAAACTGACAATTTTTTTGCTCATGTCGCATAAGATTATTCCTCATACCTAAACTACAGTAAATCAAAAAGGTTAAGCGTGGTACTGACCAAATCGTCTTTTCGTGTGTGTTGGTGTCAATTTGAAGAGTAAAATGATAAAAAATTTTATAGGTCCTTTATCGTCTTCAACTCTTTCTTCTACTATTATTCTTGCTTACGGCTACACCATCATCAAAAGCGCTGAGGTTTTGTTATGTTTCCACAAAAAATATGTTGGTAAGTATGGCTTTAGAAATTTGACATGAATTTTGGTGGTCGTGGCAGTTCTCAATAATTATAAGCCTTACTGGTAACATGGCACGTTCTTTGGCTCTCGAATTTGAAGTATCATCTGTTGGTATCACTTGATATCAGGACTCGTTTCCATAATTATAAACGACGACAAACTTTTGATTCAAATACAATAAGATTCAAATCCAACTGGCGGATGTTCGTCATTTTGATTTCAATCTGCTTATATTTGAATCACAAAGCTAGTGATTAAAGTTCCAAAAACTCATGCTGCGTTCAAGAAAGGGCAAGGAAGTTAAGAAAGCATCAAACGTTCAATCACCTTTGATGCCTTTCCAACCTTTTGGTAACTGCTAATACCACATACGTTTTAATCGTTACATTATCACTCAAATTGATGGAGCACAGGACACGCAACGAAAACCAACTTTTGGGAAATATTTCGCAAAATTTCTTTTTATTGAGAGTTCACTATCCAGGACGATACCCATCCTGTTCGCATGGTTGCTTCTATTCAGTTTTTTCCGGGAGATCGTTGGAGTAGTCAGACTGTGAACTTCATCTCAGATTTTGTCGTTCACGATGGTCAATCACCTGTTTTCATCTTAAGATGAACTAATTCTCCGTATTCTGGAAACCAGCAGGTATACAATGGCTTGATGAGCCCCTTACCCCCCCCCCCCCTTTCTTAATATTTTAAGGCTATTTCTAGCCATATTTTGAGCTTTGTCTTCTGACTTTCATCCTTTGATTCTCTCAGCAAATGCGTTTTTCGGTATCCTGTAAAAGGCCTTAAAATGAAAATAGTTAAAGAGAGTACCTCCCTCAGAGACTCCAAATCTCAATCCTTCAGTTAAGATTTCTGATTTATCATCTATCGTCCTCTTTTAGATAGATTTCATGGAGGATCAACATCATCCTGGTAGACACTGAGTTCAGCATTTTTCGTGGCTATAAGGACAACATAATCCTAACGCACCACAACCAAACAAGAGACTCCCCGAAAGCGTATACCATATAAGCTATTCCGTCCAACGGATTGGGGTTGGGCATCTACCCGTCATACATAGGTATACCTATGATTTGGGGAGTGAATCGCATTTACACTCCGTTAAAAGAGATTTACGGGGCACAGGAAGCAGTCACCAGAGCTTCTACAATTTTAATGTTCAAGACTACTAATCTGCTATATATTTCGTTTAACTCATTGTTGTATATGACCGACAATTGGCTGTTTGGGGTCGCTTGAAACTCTTTTTCTGAAAGCAAACAACATTTTGTCTCGTGCTTCCGTAAGGTTCCATGCTTTCCACATATTCGATATGTAAATCTAGGTATATCCCGTATTAAAGACTTGTAGGTATGGTATATGCAGTCAGTTTTGAAGACTAGGAAAATACCCTGACAGAGAAAAGGGCGAGTCCTCAAAAAGCTTTTTGAGGACTGAACTAACTTTGATATTTATATCACCAAAGGTTTCTTCTCCAGCTTCGTTAGTTATGCGCCGAGTTATACTAATTGGGCTAAAAAGTTCTCTTCAGGACCTCAGCTTGATTTTCAAGGACATAATTTTCTGTTGTGTATTATTCCTATTACTATTCCTGTTGAAACAGGCTGAAACAGGCTTAAACAGGCTGTTGAAACTGTTGAGATACAGGCAAATTTCTCTCCAAACTGAAATAAGCTCAATTGAATGTCGAATTTATTTAGGGACTGGTTTCTTCTGCTAAACTACCAAGTTCAGTTTTACGCGAAGTGATCCTTAGTTTTTCTGTAGTTTTCTGAGTTTTCCTACCGGTAGTAAAATAGAGTGCAAGATCGTTTTTATGTTTATTTATTTTGGGCTTTGAGCCCTTGAAACTGTGTTTATCTTCTGTTAGGTAAGTTTCATGTGTTTCAGGATAATATTCCCATTAAACACCCACAAGAGCATGGTGATGATTCTTCGGTACGGCATGCCCTTCCTGACATGTCATCTAGCCCGTCGGCTTTTTCGTTCTAAGCTGTCGACCGGCGTCCTCAATGGTGTTGAAACCGATTGGTCGTAGTTTCGTTTAATTGTCCGGCAAAAAAGCCTCCTTCTGAAGTTTTGATCGTCGTCCCTTGAAACCTACAGTGTACTAATTTGATTTGTTCTGAAGGATCTATTGATGTTGCTTATGATCTTTGGGGTTTATGTTTCCACCAATTTCACTTTGAGATTGGCTGTCTGTGATCCCTGATCTGTCTTATATAACTTTTTTAAAGGAGAGGGGGCTAACGCATATTTTTGGAACTTGTGTGAACACCCTCCTGAATCTGTTCTTTTGGAGCACATATTTGGCATGAGCACACACAGCTCTTCTGCTTCTGGATGGTAGTTACCCTTGCAGCAATCCTTGCAAAGCAACATAAGCCAAGAGCAAATAATAGCAAATGAATTTTGCAACATAAAAGCCATGATAACTTTCAGCCTTGTTCATCATAATGGTTCGATGAGGCTTACAAGAATTTCCAAGTTTTATTGCCAGTACCTGTCTTGATTAGACCCAACCTCAAAGTCTCTTAACCTCATCTCAACCTCAAGAATTGAAATTGGTCAGCTCACGCCCTCCATTAAATCGTTATGAAGTACCAGTTTCCATTGACGATCTCCAGCTTTTACACTCAAGTTTTTAGGGGTAAGGCCATTTTTATGCACCAGAAGCCACTGTGATATTCTCTTAAAGGCCGTAACCCAGCAACCCAGCTCATCCATGTCGATGGAGCTTACAAGAAACTCGTGGAATCTGAATATACCTTCAGAGTTGAGGTTTGTGGAACAACTCAAAAGGATTCACCGGACAGTAGTATCTGGCAAGCTCAGTCGCTATGCTTCTAACTAAGGCCCTAGTACTAGTGTTTTATTAAAAGTTAAAAGGGCCCAAATTCCGCTGTCCAGGTACTGCGCCAGGCTGACAGGAACCGTAACTTTAAGCCAGCAATAAGGAGTAAGCTTCTTTCAACGAGATCCGCCCTCCCTCTTGGCTCCAGAGGCTTAGAATCTCCGCTTGATTCTTTTCTTTTTGTGGTTACCTACAGTCGAATGACACCTCACATCTACCTCGTGAAGAGTGGCAGGACCCCGCGTGCTAGTGTTCGAGTGGGTAAAAGTGAGAGAAAAGTGAGTGCTTTGTGAGTGCTTATAGAACCTTAAGTGTTACTTAAGGTACTTAAGTAGTACCTTAAATCTGCTTCAAAAAGAGAGGTGTACTATAAAGACCCGGATTAATGTGTTGATTTTACTTTCTGATATTTTATTAGGATAACCATTTTTCCTTTATTTCATTATAGATGAGTACATGCAGAATGTGTTATATTTTGAGGAATAAGTGTGCACAAACTATTCAAATAGTTTGCTTGCTTCAATTTCAAAATGTGCAATAATAACTTCAATTGTCCTTTTCAAATCTGCGGGCCTTCTTTTTCCTTCTGTGAAAATGCGTTTGGACATTATCTGGTCAGCTTCAGTTATTTTAGAAAAGGATCTCTATATTGGGCTCATGGCAACCGAACATTGAAATATTTAAGGCGTTAAGAAATTGCAATCCAATCAAAATAACTACACAAATAGCATTTAAATTAGAGATAAATTTCTGTGCGGCAAATAAACGTCCTTGTAAGGCTTTTGATATGATGATGGTCGTATTTATTTCATTCAGACTCTAATGACGGACCTCCAAAGAATCGTCCTGTTTTATTCACGGCGTGAATAGGTCTGAATTTCCTTCCAAGCAGGTCTTGGTCAAGAGCGTTAGAGAATAAAATCAATTTTCCTGGCCCAAGACGTTGTAACGATCTGTTCAGTTTGCGCTAAAAGATTAAAATTATTTTTAAGGATAAGTTCAGTACAATCAAGAAGTGGATTTCTTACTGATTTTCTACTTATGGTAGCTACCGTCGCCGCAACTTTTTTCACTTGCCGCTTTTGTAAACGATAAGCACAGTAGGGACGAAAGGTTGCATAATAAAATACTTCTACGAATGATATGAAACTGAATCCAGTAAAAAGACCCAATAGTCCTCCGATATTGGCTGAAATAGAAAATCAATAAAGGGTACCCTGTTTGGTGTTTTTGAAATTCTCACACAAAAACTCAGTGAATCCGACGAATTGTTCCTTGGTTGCACTTCGAAACGCATTATCAATATAGTAGAAATGGACAACGGCGATATTTTCTTCAGCGTAGCCAGGAGTCATGTTTTGAATAAGTTTCTCCTTGATTTGAAATTTCCCTTGCACTATAGGACTCGAATAGGTTAGCACGTTGTAAGTAAGATCGAAGCATGGATCCATGCATTCGCGACTACAATTATTGGATTCTTGATTCGAAGTTTGAGCTTTGAGTATCGCCGATCTGAAACATTCGGTTTCCTTGACGCCACATATTGAAATGTCGGGTCTGAAACGTGGCATGTAGTAGACCAGACAATTGCATTCTTCGGCAACAAGACGTGCCTCACATTCCATTGCGCAACTCCTGCCTGAATAAGTTCTAAAGTAGGACAAGTTGGCTTCATTGCTGAACACGCAGTTTCGCACTGTTTTGTGCATACTTCGAATAGAATCAGATGCGTCTGAAAGTTGCGGGATAATAACCGCCCGAGTTTCAAAGCCAATCGGCAACGGGAAACCACTGTCACCAACATTCGGTGTCTCTGTTGGAGAATGAAGACGAACCTTGAATCCAGCGCCATTTGTGGACGAGCAGAAGTACTCATTCACGTCAGCATCAAGTACCAATGTTAGTCCCATATCCTCTCCCGCGCCAAATGCTTTCACCGGAAACGATCGTCTTGTGGACTTGTCCGGATATCCTGCCTCGGGTGTCCAATCGATTGCACGGACGTTATTGGGCATTTCGAACTCCTTGAAATCGGTGGGTCTAGATTTTCATTACAGGCAATAAATTCTGGTTGAGAATGGCTTCAATTCCGCTACTAACCTGTCTTTTAAGTACATAAATGACGGATCTACAACATTGAAGGAGCAGCATCGTCCTTCGTTTGTTAGAACCGGCCGAATAAAATTCGTGCAATTGAAAGTGATTGTAGCGTATCTACATAAGACCAACATTTGATGACATCGTTGCGTCATCTGCAGGCATAAGGAACTATTTGAAAAAATTTAACAATGTCAAAAGGAATCATGGGCATACTTCAGCAAGGAACAGCTCGTATTCACTCCAGGTTGTGGTGAAGTTCTGAATCCGAATTCGATCCTCCCGATTGCACAAAATCAGCATAATTTGGTACTGAGTACTATTCCTACGAAGAACAGATGAATGACGGTCTTACAAAATTCACCAAGCCAAAAAAATAGGACACTGAAAAAACCGAAGCCTTGCCTGTTCAGTTGAGCCACTTTGCTTTTCAGCGCTTGGTTCATGTTGCAAATGGTGATAGCAGGAAATGGTATGTCACTTATATATGTGCTAGAAGCACTTCTCGCTATTATTACCGGAGTTGAGGTCCACTTTGTGTAAATATTCATTATGAAATTGGAGCAAACTAACAAGGACGCGATGAATGCAATTGAAAAGAAAATTCTGCAAAAACAAAAACCCTATTCTTGCTGGAAAATGATTTCCAAACGTTCAAAAGTAACCTTTCGAAATAACTGATATTCCTGTTTCCAATGAATTTGCATCCATGCAATGAAGTATTCTCAGCGAAACCATAAAAATTCTCCAGGAAAAGTTTCGTTGTAGCTGGAATTTTACTGAAGCTTTTGCGAGCGCTTTGAACCTTCCGGGCAACACGATTCCATGTATCGTCTGCATAATTATTTAGCCGGAAAATAATAATTTTTAATGTAAGATATTTTTTGTTCAGTTTTAATTTATACATTAATTTATTTTTAAGCAATGTGGAAAACAATAAAAAGTTGTTTACCCATCCATTTGGACTGGTCTGGAAGTGTTTCTTTAGAGCTGATTGTTGCTTCCATAGCATGGATCCTGTCTATGAAGTAGTAGATACCAACGGATTAGCACCAGTCAATAAATAAAGCAGTGATATCCGTTGAGTAATTGGTCTTGGCACTTCGTAGTAAGAAGGACAACGAAACCTTACTGGCGAATTCAAGCCAACAAAATTATCTTTGCTTTAATAAGAAAACGTCCCAGCAATGCTTATGTAATGAATCCAATAATTTATTGCTTTTTCTTGATTATACAACACTCTATTATTTTCGATAGTTAATTGAAGCTTTCGTTTTCCAAGAAACGCGGGAAACAATTAAAGCTGAGTGTATTTGTTTTTAAACGTATTACAAAGTTAATTTTGATTATTCCGAAACGGACTTCTTCATCGGAGACTATCAACGTTGATGGCAGTTTTGCGTGTGTGAATAACTCTTTCTTTTAGCTATTTCGTAATTCCTAAGTAATAGCCGACAGGGAGTCCTCTTCAGCAACTGTCTTCCAGTGGTGCTAGGGCCGCACGACCGTAGCACTGACGTTGTTGCTTTAGCCCTATAAAGGCTGCTGTCAGAAAAATCTTGTCAAAACCATTTCTTCAATTCAAAGACTGACACATATCTTTCATAAGATAGTCTGCAAATCCGTTTAAAAATAATCAGCAATCTTCATTCGTTGGTGCGAGTCATATAAAATATTCCAAGAACATGAAAAAGGGCCAATTTCCCGATCTATTTCACATGCAAACTATAGACGTTTATTAGGGTCTCCTACAGTCATATCATTCAAATATCGTCTGTTCTTTGCAACTGACGATTTTTTCGACATTGAGGCCATTTGAGTTGAGCTGAGAAATTGTTTTGTAGTTGATGCAAACAAGTGGTTCCACTTGGAGATGGTTTTGACTCCCCAGTTTATTGGAAAAAACTGCTTCGATACTTTATCCAGATGCCTGTAACGTGTTTTGTACAGTCCAGAAAGCGTTAGATCACCTATCGCTCTATAGGACCCTTGTCTTGCACCCGAATGTACTCCTACTCCAAGCACATACTCACCTTTAAAAATCAAGCTAAACAAAAGATAAATTTATCATTCTCCAGTTTTAAAATTTTGTAAAATGAACATCACCGTATGTATCACCGAATAATTCTAAAGTCTTAGCCTCTTTTTCGTTCTCGAGAGCGTTTACATACAAAGCTTCTATCACTTTCGTATCGAGAAAGAATATATCAGTTCCTTAACGACGGACAAGCATCCCCATACCATGATTCCCTCCGATTTTTCGGTGAAGTTTTTCTTGGTGCTATTTTTGCAGAGGCGAGAAATCGCCCCTCCTTGACTTGGAGTTTAAAGTTCGCTTTCTTCTTCACTTTGTTCGACGCCTTCTGAATTTAAGCCACCTGCTTCTCAATCAACCCTAATCATTGCTGGTTGACTCTACACATGAAGTCTGACTTGCATATATGCATAAGGGTACCCAAACAGCATACACATGACTTCTTTTCGCCGAACATGACGTCTTCACCTGTAGAACTCAAATAATTTTCAGGTATACGAAGTTTTTTTAAAGTAATTCCACTGAAAGGGATTTTGTAAATTATAAAGCGATTATCCGGTGGGGTTTTTTTGGTATTCAGCACCTTTTTGCGTTCCATCATTATTTCCTTCTTGCATTTTATCACGTACGACACAAATGTCCTTCGTGGATGACGCAAGCCATCACTGAATTCTTTTCCTATCCGATTTTCTCACAACAACAACGAAATATTCCTTTTTACCGCAGAAGTTATTTATGCTGTTTTTTTTTCAAACAAACGCTCTTCACTTTGTACTCTAACGCAAAACAAATGAGTGAGTTTTGTTTCATTTGTAAATTTTTTCCTCATTTCTAGTCGGGATAATTAGTAAAACTAAGTAGGACACTATTATAATCCTATTTTCTACTAAACTTATAAATTATGCTCTTATCCAAGGTGAATCCTCATCTTTTTCGAAGAAGTGTAAATCCAACTTTCCCAAAGATTATTTTGACGGAGTTGTATTTAAGTCTGCCAGCATGATGATGGTGTGACTTGCAATGATCCTTACCTGAAGGCTTGATGGATAATGTGTTTAGAATAAGGCGCGATAAGGACGTAATATCCAGTAATATCTGCGAAATTGCTCATTTGGGTAGATTTCTGGCCAGTAAAGACCTTAATGTGGAGCTAAGTGCAGTTCTAAGTGAAAACCAATGAGCAAGAGTAGGAACAACATTCTCCGCTCAGTGGGAACACTTTTAATTTCAACTATTTAACTTCTGCCCTAAAACACAAACCAACCACCCACGGAGATTCGTATTCCAGCAGAAAGGTCGAAGGCGAGAGGAATGATAAAAAGAAGAGTCTACAATCCATTTCCAATCGCTGTCCCACAGGTCTTCATTTTCCGAAGTGAATAATTTTCTGATCTAACTAACGAGACCGGATACTGGTGATTAAAAAAATATACACGACCGACATAATTTTCCCCATTTTTTCTGAAAAAAAAATCGAATTGATCGTGATTTACTGGTCATGTGCAAGTAAGACCGAAAACATCCATAGCTCTACGAAAACTGAGAGTATGATCGCACCATGCTTTCGTTCAAGCTACGAAGACACACCTTTAAGAGCGCGCATAAGTTGCTATCGCCCGTGAGTCTCTTTAGAGCAGAATCGCGAGAGGTTGGCCATACTTGATTTTATGCGGTCTTTTGTCGTGAGCGATTGCTTCGCTCTCTCTGCCTCATTTTCGCACAAACTGGCTGAACAATTGATTTAACTTTGGGTGTATCTAAAACACTGACGTTGCATAAATTTGGTTTAGTTACTATTCCTGCAATCATATTTAATTTTAAACAGCATAGACCATGTAAATTGTCTTTCATGAAGTGAATAATTTTCTAGTCAAATCGGTAGATTCATTCTTGATTACCATTGTCTTACTAGTTAAATTATGACGGAAGATATTGTCCCCATAATGCTTGTGTAATCTATCAATAATTAACACCAATATCAATTTACTAATACCAATAGTATGGCATGATAGGGTTTTTTTTAAGTATGAAACTTTGAAATGAAATAAATTATAAATTGTCTCGAATTAATTAATTAATGAATTAATCAATTAATCGTTTGCTATTTAATTGTTTTTTGAGAAAATAATTCTCTGCCATTTTTATTTGAATACAATTTAGGAATTTTGAGTGATACGACTAGCGCGGAGAGTGTTCAATGTTAAAAACGGTGTTTTTTTAAAAATGAAATACAATATAAACAAATTCTACCGACGGCAGTGAAATTTATTTTATTGGAAAGATAGTTCTTTGTAAATTGTATTTAAATCTAATTTTGTCCATGTGAGCGCTACGACTTGCGCAAACAAGTCTAAACGCGAGTAACAATTTACAACTACTCTAACCAATAATCGGGGCCGTATCTCGCTAAAAACGCGGCAAATTTTTTTCTGAATAGTCAAGCGTAACGGGCTTTTTGGCATAGACAAGTGATTCGACGTATCCCTTATAGAAATAGTCTAGCGGTGTTGAATCACAGGTCGAAAACGTGAAATCGTGAAAACGCTTCTTTCAATAAGTCGATAGTTGTTCGAGCTGTATGACATGTCGCGCGAACGTGTTGAACCAAGAAGTCCCTGTTTTATTCCGAGTTAATTCCGGAACGAGAAATTCAGTGATGCTGGCTTCAGTGACACAGCGGTCACCATTGACTGTAATGTTTTTACCGATAACATTTTTCAAGCCATATATACTAATGATTCCACCGGCTTAGTTATTCCACCAAACTAGCCATAACACGCATGACAGCTGTCACACCATACATAGCATGATAAAATGTTGCCAACTGAAAGTTTTTTATCTTTCAAGAAATCGGTTTATCTGCTACCTTTTTCCTAAGTTTTGAAACCGTTTCTCTGACTCTGACGTGTATCAAACCACGTTATGTTTCCGTGACAGTCGTGCATCACCGTATGGTTTTAGCGAAGTTGTTGCGCAAAGGTTACACAAGCATCCTTTGAATTATTCAATTTCATATCACTGCCAAAATTTTTTATTAAAAAAGAGCCCACTGATATGCGGCCAAATTATCATGGAAACATTGAATAAAGTTTGGGCCTCAAGTTTGACCAATGATTGATTACGTTGAACATTTAAATTTATTTCAAAGGATATTGCTAACCATTCTCGAAACTCACCTAACCTTCTCGAAACTAAACAACACACATGTCGGTGTCACTGGTAGGAACGGATTTTATTCATAATTTTCATGCAAAATTAAATTTGTTTCAGCGTATTTAGACAGAGTATTGCTCTACTTGAATCTCCAAATTAAGTGAAATCTGGGTAGCAATGTTTAGACTGTTTACTCCTTGAATCTTGAACTCTTTGGGACACAAAGCTAATGGACTGGCGGCTTAAGATTTTCTCTATCAAACAGAGAATGTAGTCTCATACGTTTCCACGGATTACTTCTGGCTGAGTCTTTCTCTTTTCTGTCTTATGGCAAGTCACAGAATTCAGCTTTGAAGCGCGATTTAGCTCTGATTCCTGATTTGGAGTGGTTAAAATAATGGGAAGGCAGACGACTAGACATGGGATCCCTGCCCGTTCGACTCCTTCGGCAGACCCATTATACCATTCTTTGTTGCACATATAGGTGCATGGGACGGTCTCATACTGTTGATGAACCACATAATCTATCTTCTGTTTAGCTCACCTTGACAGGAAGTAGACTAGGAACTAGTGACTACTTTCTCTGCACTTTAGTGTGTATGGAAATAGATTCTTGGATTCACTTGGCGCTAGATAAGGTTAACCATGAATGCGAAGACAGCTGTCTTAGAAATAAAAGTTTGCTGTTACAATCTGCATTGATCCTGCACTTGTATGGACAGTTTTGAGGCTCCTCGCTGAGCGCTTTGCTCAAAGTCTTCCCTTCACATAGAAACCTAGACTGTGTGATGTGTCTTAAGTTTCTCCTTTTGGTTGGATTTGATTCGGCTATATTGACTGGTTCAGTTGGCTAACACTCGAGACTCGTTCTCCAGCCTTATTAGCCATTACCTTAATTTGCCTACGATTGACCTGCGGAACTTTTATCATGTTACTTAGCTCATAATTGCGACTGAATTAATGTGTCCACGAATCTGACCACTGTTAATTCTAGGGGATCTTCTGCTTTACCGGGATGGAAATTTCAGATATTTCCCAGTCAATGTTGCATCCGTGAGTGATTTCCCAGCTCAGTTTTTGATGAGTTAGCGCAATAACGTAAATTGAAATTGATTGACTATGCAACTAGGGACTAGTGGCAGAAAATTATTTACTAAGCCAATAAAACGCAATTCCTCTTGCAGTTCGAGTTTCAGCAGCCCTAGCAGAAGATGTTCTACAGATCTGACTTGGGCCACAGCTGATGTGAGTAGTACCATCCGTCAATCATACTTCGTATCATCAATCAGACAACGGTCTGATGGTAACTTAGTGTCAGATATATTGGAAAACTCATTTCAAGTTTTCCAAAATTCTGACCCCTGAGGTAGAATGGAACGCGTTCTTCATGCCCAGCATTACCAGGAATATTTTCTACTGCCTGGACAAACTGAGTGTCGCCATCTGTTGAACAACATCTTTAATTGATGTGTTCTTGAATTGCAGAATGAATGAATGTCCTGACCAAAACAAACACATAATCCGAGAGAAACTTACACACTTGTCACTTCATCCTATTGAGGTCGGCCATTTTGTACGATATTTTAAATATATGATACATACCCATTAAAATGTGATATACAGCGTATAACTAATTAACTAACCATTATATGTAGGACTTCATATAATTGATTATATTCGTATTTATGGCTAATATATCTACTGAATTCATTTCTGCGTAGTCGAGTGCAGTCTTTGCATCAGATTTACCCTTTTCCTTCATCATTAAGTTGTATCCCCTAAGACGTCATTCATATTATTGCGTATTGATCCATTTTGGTCTTCCGTAGCCATAAATAAATGCGAAGTCCACATTGATGGCTGATTGATTATAACCAATTACAGGTTACCGGTACCACCATGTAAAATTTGCAATTACACTCGTTACAAAAGAGGTTCTTACGTGAATGGTAATCGATACATTGAGATAAAACCATTATTTAGAAATGACCATCATATTATTTAAAGCCGGCATCATTTATAGAACTCCAGTACACAGATCCTGCCATACAATAGGAGACCATCGCATCCATTTGTTCTGCACGTTTTCATTTGCACATGATACGTGCAAATGCACACATGGCGCATATGACACATGTTCAGCAATTAGATTACTAAACTAAAATGAATAGTTCAAATCAAGGATCTAAACCACAGATTCAATATGTTAGGATTCATAGAGCCGTTGGTGCCATGATTTGTACATGCAATTTGCTGTGGTAGCTCATTGAGTCCTGTTGATTAGTTTGAAATGAATTTATGTGTCTGTTCACTTGGCAAATACTGAAAACATGAAAAAAAGGTCAAAGTTGAGTATGCAGGATGCGCATTTCTGTGATATTTTTTGTCAGTTGTCCTATGGGGAAAAAAAGAAGATTTTTTTATTTTTAAAAATGTATATGGGCAGTAATTTATCGGCTGTCTCAACTTCCTCATAATTCCGCATTGATATCCTTGCCCCAGAGTAAAATACATACGAAAAAATGTTCCCCAAATGAACAATTGTAGCATTTCCCTTGTTATGAACACATCTGTGTTGGAATTCCTTGCCAAATATTCGGGCACACTTTATCCAGGATGAATTTATGACGAAAACCCCAAAAGAGGTTTCATCTGTTTACAAGGCAGCAGAAACAATAAAGCGTCTAGTTTGATTGTCATATAGTCCTCGAAAGGATTAGAACAGGTTTTAAACATCAATCAGATGTTTGATTGTCCACCCTGGACAACAATTTTTCAACGCGGTACCGTTATGAT
This sequence comes from Stratiomys singularior, assembly GCA_954870665.1. Classification (NCBI taxonomy): domain Eukaryota; kingdom Metazoa; phylum Arthropoda; class Insecta; order Diptera; family Stratiomyidae; genus Stratiomys; species Stratiomys singularior. Next base: position 10,597,728 of record OX940877.1, read on the forward strand.
GAGGTGTGTGCATTTTTATGGATGACCTGTATCAGATTTAAATTCCTTCTAAAGGGTGTGGTCATCTTAGATTTGACAAACACCTGTGTAAAGCCAATATTGAATCGGCCATTCGACCCTATACTTTCGTTAGTGACCTCCTTCGCCGCGAAGTACTGTCACCTTTGAATCTGGTTATCCTTGTTTTGCGGTTTAAGCATCTCGAAGGCTTAATTCGTTCTTTTCTTGGCTACAGGTATAGAATAAACATTATCATGTATCCGTGTCTGCAGCCAAGAGGAAAACGAAGGTGTGACATATCCTTCACGTGCGCGACTCTGAAATCCTGATTAATGAAGATGCTTACTTAGCGACTGCATATTTCAGACATTGTACGCGGTTGTAGTCCACTACCAAATAGTACACTGTTGGCTCCGTCCTTCTGAATGTTAGAAGTTTTGTGTGATATCTACGCAGTTACTCGCTGCGACCATTCTTCAAGGACTTATGTATCAGTGGAATGTTATATTTCACCTGTCTTATAGGGAAGACTACCGTTGGTACCATGTCGGTCTGGATTTACCTTTCGTTCTTACAGGTGGCTAGCCAACCTAGGTGACCTAGGCTAGGTGACTAGCCAACTAAGTAGGTTTTCTTTGGTCTGCTTCCACGTTTCGACCCTTTCTTCAATTTGTTTTGAAACTTAAATATTTTCTGTTCCTTTCTTAGAAGTTTTCACACTTTCTGTCATCCTAGAGCGCGTCGCAGCTGCTTCTTCCTCTCATTGTGTCACAGTCACTCGTCAAATGGGCGTCTTACTCCCTGAGCATATATCCCAGACTCCATAGTTCACTGGAACTGGTGTTTGATGCCATATACTTGCAGTTAAGTCTTGGTGATTTCTTGTCAGCGTATATCGGGCATTGAGGATACTATTAGTTTTTCTCATCTATCCTTTTTTGTTGTTATTTTGCTTCGTTGCCCGCCTTATGAGTACCTGCTGGGCTGAACACTACAACTATCTTATAGAACAGTCTTTGAGTCCATTGGACCCAAATATAGGAGGAGTTAGCCTCCTTAAGCTTCCATGAGCATCCCTGCCGCGGTGGTTTAGATGACGGTATGAATGGATGATATGACTTTATTATACTATTGGCATTCCTATGATACGAATTGGTGTTTTTTTTTGTTTCACGCAACAACACAACGCCAAGAAGTCAAGAAGTCAAGAATCAAAAACTGGGCTCGGTTCATACTATTTGAGTTAAACGCATCATTATCATTAGAATACGTTATTCTGGCTTCGTTTCCCAGTTGAGAGTTAACGTTGACGAAAGTTTAATTCATACCAGAAAGAACTCAATGAAATCTTCACGCTGCACGACTGAATCCATGTTTTCCCCTAAATATCCTCATCCAAGTTTTCTAAGAAAAGACACAATGTCAATGTCTATTCGCACGAAGTCAAGGAAATAGGCATCTCATCTACTGGAAGGTAGAAAACACATCGATGAGAACTGATCTAAGTGCAAATTACCTTCTTGTTAAGGCTTAATTTTTGTGCAATGTCAGGAGTTTGACGAGTTTGACGTATGTTTGCACATCAATTTTACCAGGAATTGACAAACATCTTTCCGAGACCATTCAATGAGAATTTAAAAACTAAATAAATAAGTTGATACCATTGAAACAATACGATATATTACCCTGTTTGTCGTGAAATATTGAATTCAATTCAATTCATTTGATGGATTTGCTTTCATTTAACGTCAAAAAGATCATAAAACAGACAAACATATCGAAAATTGAGGTTAATGTTCAATATAACGGTAATGCTATAGCAATTCATTTCAACGCTGACGTTTAATTAAACAAATATCTTAGAATATCATCAAAATATGTAGTATCCTGTTCAAAAGAAGTCGTGAAAACATTGATCAAGCAAAATAAACTAATTTACAACAGAAGCCATTTGTTTCATCAAGGATATTTGCTTGAATTGGGGATTCCATTATTCTAGATGAAATTATTAACAACACGAAATCCTCTCTTGTCTGTAATCCTCCATGATTTTCCGTTCGATCAATGTAATATACTCATGCATACGAATTTTCACATGAAATAGTTAATTAGACTAGAACATCAAACAATTATTGGAAAATAGTTACCGTTAGATTGCATATGATTGGTTTCCCGACGACAATGGCGACAATAACAACAACATAATATATTAGTGCGAAAGCTAAGGTTCCTATTTTGCGTCTCATTCTCACAAGCTGGAACTTTCTGTGCAGTGAACAATTTATACCAATCAAACTCTAATTCATATGTTAATTTACCGTTTCTATGTAGTTGTAGTAGATACAAACATGCATCATTAATATATGTTCCTTGAGGTCACAAACTAATTAATGTATGAACATCAGGCAGCGAATATTTCAATTATTTGGCAGGTGGTAGGCATTTCTCACACTCAATACAAGGACATGTTTACAATAATTTTAACAAGCTTGGACTCATTGTTCAATAAAGGCACATGTCAGCAAAGAATCCAAGACGGATCGACTTGTTCTGTGGATTTTGGGAGCTGCGATGGAGTCCATTCACTTTACTTCCAGAATAAGAAAGGAGCATATGGAATATAATTTTACAGCAATTTTTAAATCTCGAACACATTTGAAGTAGTTTCAGGTACTCAAATGTCCTTTCCTTGCTGATTTCCGCAGGATCTAAGCACACATTGTGTTTAATCTATTTGATTATCAAATGCACTAAAGTGTCCTGAAAGCAAAAACGCAAGTTCTTCCCAGTTCTGATAATATGGAGTATAAGCCCGAAGGTTTTCAGGAGCCAGTGTTACTTGTCAACGCATACATAGAAGAATTACACTTCGGACTGGTATACGCTGGTTATCCTCATGTACTGTGTGATGAATTTCGTTCTGAGCTGTACATACCCATTTCAGTCCTAGATATGTTTTTTTTTTTTGTTTCAATACTTTAATTAAGACGACTGTACAACCTTTGCTCTCTGGATATTTTACAGAAGGACTGCTAGCTCGTCTAATGAATCAAGCCATCTCTTTCGCAGACACACACACACACAATATATGGGCAAAAATTGCTGTCGACTCATACTACTGAGTTATTGCTCAGCAGTTTTTTTTTTTAAGAGACATAGAACCTTAAAATGATTTAAAATACGGACAAATTGTTTCATCTGCCATTAGACTGGATTAGTTTGAAGGATAATTCTTTGCAATTTTTAATTTAAATATGATTTCGGGCATGTGAGTGTCACGATTGGCTTGGAGGAAGAATTAGGCCTCTGAAACCAGAGGTTCGATTTTTCACTGCTCTAAACCATCATTGGGGCCGTATTTCGCCAATACCGCGGCGATTGTTGTCTTCCAAAAGGAGAAGCTTCTTGGGCGTGTCGTTGATGACGAGTGATTTGACGTATCCCTACAAGAAATAGTCCAGGGGTGTTTTTTTTTGTGGTAAGGAGGTGAAGGCTGTTAACGCCCTGAGTGTGGGACCCCCAGACGCAAAATGCATTTGGACTACCCACTAAACACCTCCCCTGTCAATCTGAGAACCTAGCCTGGAACCGTAGTCTAGGGGTGTTAAAACACAAGGTCTTGCAGGACAGTTCGCAGATCCAATACGGTAATTTATGAGCTCATCAATTTCTTCTATTAATAAGTCAATCGTAGCACGAGCTGTATGCCATGTCGCGCCATCCTGTTTAAACCAGAGGTTCCCTGCATTAGCGCGAGTCAATTATAGAACGAAGAAGTCATTGATCATGGAGTTATAGCGGTCAACATTGACTGTAATTTTATTCTCAGCAGCAATTTCGAAGACACATGGACCAATGATTCCACCGGCCCATAAAGTAGACAAAACAGTGACTTCCTCCAAACATACGCGATTCCCGTTTTCGTTCGACTTTTCGTTCCATTTTTGAGCAATGTCAAATTGACTCATTTATGTGTTCATCGATACTACGCTCTACAGCTGTCATGGTTTCTTAATGACGATGGATGCGTATTATTAGCGAAAGGAAACGTGGTGAGAAAACCATCCATAGCATATCGAATGAATTGTTCTGATGGACGATTATATCGGCCATGATTAAAATTGCCAACCGAACTTATCATTAAGCGCATGATAGCTGTCGCACTATACGTAGCATTAAAAACTGCAGCCAACTTAAAGTTCTTTACCTGTACTCATACGGGAATCAGGCTTCCTTGTTTATGTATTTTTATCTAACATACCCATGAAAATTAGGTGTATAAAACTGATTGTAGAATATCCCCAAGCAACTATTGCAAGTAACGAACACATTTCCAAAAGGAAATGTTTTATGTTTCTGTTAATGGACCAGGTTTGCTATTCCTTTTAAACAGTAACCGATTTCCATCAACTGCAATTGCTCCTTTCAAATAGTTTTTTTCTTGACGAATTTTGATTCAATTTGAGCACAAGCTGTTGTTTACGTTTGAAAATGACACATGATGACTTTTAGGGAAAAATAATAACTAACATTGAATTGTCAATTTTGACATGTCATACACAAAAAATTTCTTGTAATCTGAAAAAACATAACTCACTCACTGTTTCGAAACATCGTATCGAAGTTCTATTAAATATTGAAAATTACATAAATCGCCATGAAAATTAAGGACCTTAGGGAGGTTTACCAGGCCTTGAGTGATATTTATATTTGATATGACTTTCACTGAAACATTATAATTAAACCATAAAGAGTTGTTATGGTTATGATTAGAACACAGATAGAATAATTCATTTGTTTACAGATGTATTGAAGATATCCAGCTTCATAGAAATTTCGTTTACTGAAATGTTGTTTTTGTTTTGCAAAGTAAAAGGAACTCTTTACAATCTCATAGCTAATATTGCTTAAAAATGAAAGATGAGGACTAACTTTCTTGAGATTTTGTACAAACAGTGCAAATTTGTTTTATTTGCATTTCTAGGATTTACTCATTTAATTAGACCTTAAGTTGTTACCTTTCTCCTCCTTAAGTTCTATTCTCGATTTTGTTACCGTTTGCAAACTCATGCGGATACTTTTCCTTTAACCATAAAAAAAAAAATCCAGGAATTCATCTTCTTGTATCTTCTTAAACATCAAAAATGTATTTTCTAAGTTTTTGTTCTCGCCATTGAGCAAATCTCACACTTTACCGAGAGTAAAGTTTTCCAAAAGAAATCAAGTTGAATAGTGTCCTAGTTCTAACCACTAAATCCCGTAGCAGGATTGTATAAAACTCGTTCCCAAGTAATTTGTCTTCTCTGGGGTCTCGGTTGCTTCTAAAGAGTAGTAAATAAACTGATAAGGTTTCGAATATCACGGAAAAGGTAGTTTGGCCTAAGACTAAACTAATGACAGTGAGCGAATAGGAGAAAGAGAGAGAGAGTGACGGGGGGGGGGGGAGAGAGAGGGTAAACCAGAACACAAGGAAGAGACTAGAGGACAAACACAATTTCTCTCCTATTGCAGGAGATTGCAGTTCGGAATGGCTTCTACGTAGATGAACTGCAGCAAAGTTATATCGTTTTTGTCATGCAATTTATTAACTCTTTCTTGGCCACTACAGTCTACTAGCAAGAGGTAATGGTAGTTTGCACACGAAGAATCCTGTGGCGAAATATTGTCGCTAAGATTTGTTAGCGCTTGGGGAGCTTGAACTTTGCACTCCAGTTTCTAGGTAAAGAGTTTTTTTTTTGTTCTAACTTCCAACATTTATAGTACCAAGTGAAGCAATTAAGCCTACATCCTTTTAAAGACTTGATAAATTCGTTGCTTTTCAACGTCCTAATAACAAAAATTTAATGCATGTTCAAATATTAATCGAGTTTTATTTCTCTTTTTTATTTTGTTCACTCCTTTTAATGAATAAGAGTTTAAGTTTGGGTTGATTAACATTTTCGTTCACTATATCATAGAATGCTAACGCCGCGGCGCTTCAGCCCTTTTCGAGCCTTGGACTCCTGCACTACAGAACTCACCAAAATCTTTTTGAATTCTTAAGTTCTAAGCTTTAAGGACTTACCAATTTACGATTGGCTTTTGGCCTACATTCTACAGCACAAAGATAATATAAGCAAAAGGTAAAATTTCAATCCAACGCATTCTCCAGAATAAATTGAGTTCTATGCAACGTAATATCCTATAAAAGTCATTTACTTCAGTGGAATCCTTTCTTGAAAGCTTTTCACTCATAATTCTTGTTTATTTACATTGGAACATCAATCGCAAAGAAATCAGCAAGAATCCAAAATTGTTTCTACCGTCAGGCAAACCAAAATAACGAGAGTAGTAAACTCTGAAAAGATTATCCGCTCTTTTAGTCCTTGTGTGTCGGCTCCTGTAGCATACACAAAGTTTGTTCACTTTAGTGGTATCTCTTGTGAACAAAGCAATGCCAGAAGAAAAGTGAATGCTAAAGCATTACTGGAACTGTTTGAATAAAAACTATCCTTGCATGTGATACCTATCTCAATGTTATTCAAAGATAACGAAAGGTATCACACACACACTCCCACAAGACTATCGGCAAACTTTGTCGGTGGGTTTATTTTTAAACATGCATATGATTTGTGAGTCTTCTGCGTTGATATATATGAGTCAAAATTCTTAGTTTATAGGACGAGTATTTTTCTGGAGAAAGGTATTGCATTTTTCTTGTTTTCATTAAATTTCACACAAGATGGTAGCAGACACATATTAATACAACAAGGAATTTTTATTCATTCAGACATTCTGGATTGGGTTTTTATGTATTTTTGAGTTCAGTATATTGGAATATTTTTATCATTTGTTTTTAAAGCTTCGTTAATTGATTTACGTTACGAGTCGAAGTACTAGTAGTAGTAGCAGTAGTAGAAGTAGTAGTAGCAGTAGCAGTAGCTGTAGTAGTAACAGTGGTAGTAGCAGGAGAAGTAGTAACAGTAATATTAGTGTTAGTACTAGTCCTAGTAGAGATAGTATAACTAGTAGTAGAAGTAGCAATAATAGTAGTAGTAGTAGACCAGATTGGTGACCAGATGGTATCACGGGATCAGACGATATCTTGGGGAAGAGGTAAAGCTTCTTTCCGTATTGCATATTGGCGTCTATGTGTGCTGAGCATCCCTGAGAATATGCTCGAGAAGCTCATCAGAGAAGGACTTCGGGAGGCCGTCCGAGCTGTTGAGGTTTATCTCCGCAGCATTACGGGTCCAGGGCTGGACTATGCCCGAATCGTCCTATAAGGAATTCGCAATGATGCTGGTTTAAAAGGCTTCGTGTTCAAAGGGCTATGCCGCACTTTCTCTACGAGTCAAGGAAAGCCTATGACGTGGGAGACTACAGAGGGAGGGTATCACCTGACCAGAAAACCCTGATTTGTGGCAAAAAGAGGCAAGTCAAAATATTGGTAGGCGTAAAAAACGTTTCTTGAGTGACTTATTGCTGAGCTTCAAGCCAAAGCAAGGACAGACTGATTTCTGCCTGAGACAGCTTTGCAGTGGACTCAGTTTATATCAGTCATATGGTCTTCTGATTGCTTAATTTGATTAAGGATCTCAGATCATGCTTTATGCACATCTATAGGCATTGTATGAACCTAACAAGAAAAAAAACCCGAGCCTTCTCTTGACAGTATATTAGATAAGATGTTGAATTCAAATTGTACATTAAATTGTTCGTAATATTACGTCTAGGCAGTCCTCCTCATAAAGACGTGGAAAAGTAGGACCACGTGTTAGGGTAGAAGAAAGCGTGCAAAGATAAATTTCTTTTATCTATACCCGCTTCAAAAGTGATCTCACTATCTCAAAGGTGCCACTTATAGGTAAAGGTACCCGAAAAATTTTGACAGATATGGGATCTGTTTGGGATCTAGATTGCAGGTTAGTGGAAGATGCATAGTATCCAGCAAAGCTCCTCTTTATCAAAGTAGAAAAAATGGCCAATATATTGTAAGATTTTTCGCCTGCACGGCTCGAATGATTCGACGCCCTCAACTGCATAAGGCAATAATAGTACAACTTCTTCTTAACGCGCAGCTAAACACAGTTGCATATGTAATGAATGTTATTGCTTGCTATTTCGTTAGTAATACTTGATTTCAAAAACGTGTTCCGCCAATTTCGGAAAATTTTCAAGCTCTATAATGGCTTAGATACTACGTGAAGGATCTTACCTTCCTCTATAGCACGAATGGATATTTAATTGGGTGTCGCTATTGATTCCATCGTATAGTTGTCTGATGACCACAGCAAAACCATTTAAACGTGTTAAATGCTCGGAAATGCGTCAAAAATACAAGGAAACGAACACCCTACTACAACATACGGTGTTCGTTTAAAATAAAAATGAATATAGTGGCTTTTTCAAGACAAAGAGCTTTGCAAGTGGGCTTTGCTACAAAGTGAGCTTTAAAATAAAGTGAGCTTTGCAATAAAGTGAGCTTTGCAGGACATTTAGCTTTGCAAGACGGTGATTTTGGAAATTAACTGACTTTGTTACGATGAGGCATTGGGATTGTTACCGTTTTGGTCCTAAATTTATCTGAGAATAATTTTTCTGGTATGATAGTCTGTGTTAGTCATGACGTCTTAAAAACTATTTTTCAGAGAATTACAATGCGCATCTCACTCCACTTTTGTCTCTATTTCCTGTCTTTAAGAAGTTTTTCTTGCACATACTGATGCAAGTGGAACAATTGCGAAGAATATCGTGAGATAAGTAGATGTATTATATTAAGTAGTTATATTAGTAGATGTATTATTGAATTTTTTTTTAATTTTTAGCAAATATGTACGGGTTACGCCATGGTTTTGATGATCGGGCTCATTTATGTGCTCATTTATGGCTCCAAAAAGAGAGAAACATTCTCAGCAAGCAGTTGTACCAAACACGGGTTCTCGCAAGTGCAAGAACGAAGTATGTTGTGAGGGACGGTATTTGCCTTCGCAACAGCTATATCACATATAGTTCAGTTCGATAGTGAGTGCATTTTATCATCAGTAGTGAAAAAAGGCGATCAATAGGCTGAGACTAAGAAGAGAAGATAAAATACTCTGTGAGTGGTAGCAGTTTTGGGTGAATCAGAAAAGAAATATCTTTGAGTGGTAGCAGTTTTGGGTGAATCAAAAAAGAATATATCTCATGGCTCTTATGCCGTGATTCAGTAAGAAGATCGGAGAGCGAAGGATGCCGGACTCCCATAGCTCTTTGCCAGGCAGAAATGCTTGCCGCATTACCAGTATAAGATTGGTAAGTCATTGTCTCCCGACGATATTTTTCGTGTAGGAAATGTTATGATGGAAGAAATGAAGAAGGCATCACAGCGTTCCTTTTGAAAATAAAAGCGAGAACTTAAAGGACAATCTCGTTCGAATGATTCTCATTTTAATTAACAATTAGACACAAGTTTTGCTCGACTTCGGAGCTACTTGCACTTCATTTTAACATGCGCATGTAAGACGTTTATGTAGTTCATACCACGTTCAACTCTTCACCTGGTCCTTTCTTCTTTTTATCATTGACCCGGTTTTCGTTACTACCGCACCTACATGCTTCCAAAGGTTAGAGCATCAAAGAAAAGGGTATAAAAAGTATTCAACGATGTGATCAAGATATAAAGGTCCTAAAGATTGTCATAACGAAAAACTTCCAAGTTCTTCAAGTCCTAGACATCAATTCCTTCTGAACCAGAACCGTTCCTGCCGCATCTTATATTACTGGTTCCAAAACCTTTCAACAATTGTAAGGATCAACTGCAAATGTTATTTTTGTGAAACTCATATTTGTCATGTGGTCCAGATTAAGATATCTCGGACGACATGTGATTATAAAAAATGTTAACCCTATTCGAGAATTGAAGTATTTTTCGCTGAGTTCCTGAAAATTTCAATTTTCTCCTGTGATGTGTTTGTACTGCCTATTTTCAAAAAAATAAGGTGCTCCGCGTCAGTTGTGCAAAGTCAATTTTTTGTTTAAATTTCAACATCTCCGAAAAATAAGTCGAAAAAACTCTTCTGTATTTTCCTTCGCGAAAATGCACTTGTATGAGCATAATCATATCCTTTTCAAGTCTGTAAACATTGAAATAAAATCCTTTACTCCGACGAATCCCTAAAGAAAAATGAATACTCCTTACCGCTTACACCATAAACACCTTTACTGCCGACTGAACGGTAACTTTCGTTGATGAAGTTGAATGTTTATGAGCGTGAAGGATAATAAATAACAATATGATTAAAATATAAAATGAGTCAAACATCTTTCAGCTGCTGTAAGGGTAACTTTTCAAGATAATCATCATCCATTATGGCGAATGTTTTAATATCGCTCTGAAAATTTATTATGCTGAATTTTACGTTTGAACTTGATTTGATTACACTTAAATGGTATTTGTTTTTGTGTTTACGCCAGTAATTGATAAAATAATTATTTATTTTTCTCATTAAATTAATCATGGCAGGTATGCTATGCTGTCTGGTGAGCTATAAAAATGATAATGGGAAATCGTAAATGGGATTTAAATGCGGATATTTGCTGTTTTATATTCGAATTTAATTAAATATTTCAACTCTGGTTAACCATTGACAATTGCAACGCAAGCTGTTACTGATAATATTCTGTTTCGAAGCAGCATTAAATATTACAAGAAAAACTTCTAACTTCCTTTTATCTACTGAAAGCTTCTTATGAAAGCGAGCTTTTATATACAAATATAAACGGCAGCGAACTTTTCAGGTAAAATGGTTCAAAAAATAATCGTTTTATTGAATGTTTTCAACATTGTCTAAGAACCCTTTTTGCAAAGACTACCAGGATACAAAAGATTAGTCACATCTCTCTCTCTCTCTCTCTCTGTTGATGGTCCCTCGAATTGAGAGATTGCAATAATCTCTATATGCAGTTACAAAGTTATACAATGAACAAAATAAAACAATGCAAATGGTAGCCAAGAAAGGACCTTCTCACGTATTTGTTGCATCCTTTTGGAAATACAATCGATCAACAAGGGTTCCTGCATAACTTTGCCGCTTAACCCTAAAAAAACATCTCTTCAATTATGTGTAACACCAACTGCAAAATCATCTCAAAAGGGAGTCGTCTCAATAGAAAGTCCGCGATCAATGTTCCAGGTGTGACTACTGCCGGGGGTGCGTTGCGTAAGGACATTTCAGTTTGTCTTTCTGCCGAAAAGCCTCTTTCCAGGCTCGAGCACAATCCAGCTGGTCAATTTTAAAAAACTACCCTCAATGAGTCAAGCATAGAGAATTTATCTCTCAAACGCAAGCAATGAGAGATTCTATTAAGCAATGAGAGAACTTGTAGCTGGTGAGCCTCCCAACTGAAGCGTAACAATCCAGTTTATTTGCTTACTACTTAGGGCCCTAATTAAGGTTAGAATTTTTCCTGACGCAAATATCATCAAAATGAGATGCAATTCCACAACTGTATCCTTTAAATTCACCACCACTCACTTGGAGGGAAGTCCCTATGCATAGTCTTACCCCATCCTGTGCCTAAGCGACTTTTTATTTGCGCGGGATTCGAGGCCACCTAAGATGAGCAATCAATGTATATTAGATCAATACTCCATCAATAAGGGATCAATGGGGAAATTCCTTCCCATGCCCCAATTGTTGGTTAGAGAAGTCGCAAATTAAACCTCAAGTTTGGACTTTACTCTCACTAGTCGTGGCGCTCACATGTTCGAAATTAGATTCAAATATAAATGACATAGGATTTTTTTTTCATGGCCATCAGAAGAATTTATTTGTACTTTATACTCCATTTCACACTTCTCTACCTTTCAAAAACAACCTTTATTAACTATTCTTGCCACAGGCAGTCATCTTTGGATAATTTTACCATTGGCAATTGGTAAAAACGAAAACAAGGATTGAAGCTCAATATTCCATATAATATGCTAAAGAATAGTGTTACAGGACGTACGAGAACAGGTTATAAAAATCGTTAACAAGAACTTGAAGCCGCCACAATGGGATATCCTCATGCTTCGCTCTATTTATCAGACATTATTCTTTCCAACTATTTATTGTATCAGCCGATGAAGTGCGACAAATGACATATGGTATAGCTTAGAAAACTTTCATCTCATACGAAGAAACCAAAATTCTTAGGATCTTACGAGGGCTGCTATATATATTTCTGGCCAAATAATGAAAATGCGAATATTTATCATCTAAAATGGTTTTATTGGTTTTCAAAGTATTCTCCATGAAGATCTATACACTTTTGCATGCGCTCAAACCAATTTTCGAAGCACTTTTTCCACTCCGATTGAGACACCTCCAAAACATGGGTTTTCAACGCTTCAACAGCATCTTCTGGCGACGAAAATCGTTGACCACGCATTTTTTTCTTGATGTGTGGGAATAAAACGAAGTCATTTGGGGCCGAATCGGGGCCATGCGGCGGATGACCCATCAATTCGATGTTTTGAGTGCTCAAATAATCACGTGTTTGATGAGATGTGTGAGAGCTTGCATTGTCATGATGGAGGATGATTCATCTTCTCTTGTTCGTTTTGCGAATTTCTCCAAAGACTTCAGGCAAACAAATGGTCATGTACCACTCAGAATTGATTGTCCTACGTTGCTCAAGCAGAACAGTGGCCACATGACCCATCCGGCCGAAGAAACAATCGATCATTTGCTTTGCAGTGCTTCGTGCGCGAGCAACTTTTGTTGGATTGGCCTCGTTTTGGAAGACCCACACGGTTGATTGCTGCTTTGTTTCGGGCTCATACGCATATATCCATGATTCGTCACCTGTGACGATCTTATAAACGTCTTTCGAAGCACCGCGATTGTATTTTTTCAGCATTTCCTTACACCAATCCACACGAGCCATTTTTTAAGCGATTGTCAAATTGTGCGGGATCCAACGAGAACAAACCTTTTTTACGGCCAGGTGTTCATGCAATATCGAATGTATACTAGTGGGAGAAATACTTAAGGATGCCTCTATCTCACGGTATGTCACATGACGATCTTGCATTATCATTTCACGCAAGGCATCGATGTTTTCTGGCACAACAGCTGTTTTTGGACGTCCTTCACGAAATTCGTCTTTGAGCGAGCGTCGGCCACGATTGAATTCGTTGTACCAGTTTTTCACAGTGCTATAGGATGGTGCTTCATAGCCATACAAAGATTTAAGTTCATCGATGCACTCTTGTCGTGATAATCCACGTCGAAAGTGGTTAAAAATGATCGCACGAAAATGTTCACGAGTTAATTCCATTGTTTTGCCAAATTGATTTTTTCAAGTCACTGTAAACAACACAAATGATAGTCGTACGTCGAAACGTTCTGAGTACGTTTATGGTTAAAAAATGTCAAACTTTCCAATGGAAATGTCAGATTGCACCTGGCAACACTTAGTGTTGCCTAGGCTAGAAATATATATAGCAGCCTACGTAGAAGCATTTTTTAAATCACAGAGTATGTGTTCTGCCTAACAATGGACAACCTCAATAATAAATCCAAGCTACAAAAAATCCCTCGAAGCTGGTCTGTCCTCTCCTGTCTTGGCTCACTTTCCCTGGATACCATATTTTTCAAGGAGAGTCCACAAACAATGACCGTAACCACGTTAGACATTACTCCAGCTTACTGGAATTATGTGAAACTTCGATAAAACCACGAAATTATTCAAGAAAGGTATCCTTTTATGGAACTCACTTTTCTCATTCACAGGAAAACCCCAATAAAATTATCACCTGTCTGTATGCAGAGATGTAATTCCATCAAAAGTGACTCAAGCCTGTTACAGCAAAGAGGACTAATCATTTGCATATTTATCTTACTGTGTATGCCATCGCCACAAACCCTAGAAACTCAACCCCAGAGAGACTAATACAAGCTACTGTCACTGTCTTGACGGACTACTGTCACCTAATTACCTGTTCGGTTTGAAAGTTATTCTTGAACACTCGCCAGTCGTGTTAGGATACTTGATCCCGGTTTAAGCTGGAACATCTGTACAGCATACATAGGAGCTTTCGTTGATTCAAATCTGTCTTATAACGTGTAAGGTGAAGCAACAACGTGGCAGTTACCCCTATAAGTCACAAAAACCTCAGACCTAAAAGCTATTCAAATGGGAGTAGAGTTTCAGTTCACCTGGTCTTCAATAAAAGGTCCACTTACCCACGACAGGTTGTGTAGTTATTTTTTAATTGTTTATACAGCGGCTCTTCTTAGAAAAATCAAAGATTGGGCGTGACTTTGGCTTCTGATAACCCTAAGGAAAATAGGTGAGCTCCAAGCTCCATGCCCTCGTGATTTCGCAACTGCGTTCCATGATTCCATTCCTGGTCCTTGGGGGTATTCATCGGACTCAGATAATAGAGAAGAAACTGTTCCAAGCTCTTTTATTTCAAAGAAGGGCTTTTTTGGCAAATATCAAGTGTCCGAATGACCTAAATGTTTCTTACTGCAAATTGTGCTCTTGGTTTCTGATCACATTGATCAGGCCTTGAAAACTCGTTACTATGAACTGGCTAAACCTATGAGTGGGTAGTGCTCATCTCAAGCCAATATGCTCCTGGCTTTCCAACTCCAAAAATGCACACAACGATGGTTGGAAGATGTCATTGCATCCGGGATTAATCTTCCCCGTTTCAAGAAACAACGGGAAAGGATTGAAAACAACAGATTAAGAAATAAAAGTATGGAATACGCGTAAAAAAGTGACTGCTACTTAGGACAAGGTGTAAAGTGCTTTTCCCCAGATTACTTGGGCATGTTACACAAATATGTAGAAAGGAAGCTATCAAACCTGTGTGGAAAAAGGATAGGTCGAACATTTAAAATGAAGCTTTAAGGGTTAAACTATTTGTAATAGCTAAAACAATTAGACCGGACAATTCCTAGAAGGAGTGTAGACGTAAAGTAACAGTAAACATACGTCTTTATGCAGAGTTTTGAGCTCTAGTAGCGAAATAGTTGGCAACCAGGACATTGCTTCAAAGCGTTTCTGAATTTCTCAAATTGCCCGATCAGTTATAGACATTGGAACGTTCCTTACAGATTCCATTCAGGCATCTCAACATACTTCTGTCCGAAATGTTCCCTAAACTAAGAGAACGTCGAACAGTAGTTTTAATACTATGACCACACGGAAGGATGTAGAAATCTGATCATCAGTGGTCATCGACAGTTGGTGGAGTGAGAGGAACTCATTAGTCGAGACGTGGTTTCGTGATTCTGGACTTATGCGCCAGCACTCATAACATACATTTGTTTTTTTTTTTTTTTTTTTTTTAAGTAGGGGAAAACCTTCAAAAGGCACCTATGGACTTGTTTATAAAGTCGTGTCCATAGGTAGTGTGAGATTCTTACTCACTAAAAACCCCTACTGTATTGTCCGTTAAAGGTGTCAGGGAACGGAGAGGCCCAAAAGAAAAAAGTCCAACACCAGTCCGTCTAGGTCCATGTCTATATGTCGTTCATTTTCAATTCATGTGACTACCCATAAGCACTCTCGTAGTCAAAGACGCCAAGAGATTACGGGATAGTCCCATATCCGGCAAGTGGGTGGCCGATCGAAGAGACCAAATCCCGCGCCATGAGAGGGTACAAGATGTAAAGGAGATGTTGTCCTTTGAAACGTTAAAACGTTCTGCAATTTTACTGACTAAGTCAGTGTTACCGCCATAGTACCTGGTCTTCCTCTCATGGGCATCGTCCAACGAGACAGCGCCACTGACCACTTGTGAATCCAACACTTTTAATGTATCCTCTTTATGAACAATGAGGTCTGGCTTGCGTAGACCGTGAGAGGTCTGAAAATGTGGCTCTTTAACTACTTGCCAACCTTTGTCACGAAGACTTGAAGCCAGGATGTTGCACACCGCATTATGACGCAAAATGCGCCCGCCATGTGTGCGGTGGCATGCTTGAATAACATGAGCACTAGTCTCAGTTACTGAACAACCTGCTCTGCAGTTGGTTTCAAAATCAAGTCTTCGGACGCTCCGTGAAGTTCTAATTCGTGTTGGCAAGCAGTTGATCCTGACATGGTGGTATTGGACATAGTCCCTGCCAGGTATCATATGACTCCTCGAGTCAACCCAGGTGTTGGAGATATTAATTTTGTTTGATTCGCGCAGCTCCCTACCATCGACCGAGCTGTGCAGGCGTGTAGCCCACCATCGTTTGGCTGCCGTTAACGAATGAAGCACTTCTCCATTTTTCCGCGTGCTAGCCTTCTTTGCCCATTCGATCCGTTGCCGGACGAAATCCGCGCCGAAGGCCGCCTTTGCAGCGGGGGAAGTCGACTCTTCCATACTACTCAGACGAGAATGTATGAGGCATGGAATTGTCGTTTCAAACGATGGTATACCAATACCGCCATCACGGATTGCGGCATGGAAATACGGGTTGGGGACATCATGGGGGAGTCTGAGCCAGGCTCGAATAGCCTCACGGACTTGCCGGTCGAGTGCCCTTAGTTTACCCAAGGTTACGCCGGCCAAAACAAGACCGTGGTAGAAGCGTGGAATTAGGAAAGTGCGGAGGATCTTTATCCGCTGTTGGGGCTTTAAGGGTGCCTTTGTTATTTTGTTCAGATCTTCACAAATGGTTTTCCCTGGTTTTTTGGGGCCTATTGGTCTGAAATCTACACCCAGATATCTCCACTCAGATGAGGGAGTTAGTTGTTTCAAGGCCGTACCGTTATCTAGATGGAATTTGACCCTGGTACAGACCTTGTATGTCTTTTGTTTGCCTGCAGGAATGATTGACAAGGCAAGACATTTTTGTGAGTTCAATTCTAGCCCAACCTTTCTTGCTTCCAGCTCAGCTATTCTAACCAGCTTGTTCATGCCAGCCTCAGTGGAGGATATGAGAAGGATATCGTCGACGTAAACAATCGAGTTAACTACAGTTCCGTTTAGTTCGTACCCTACCTCTCCGGGAAATAGATTTTAGAACCTTGTCCAGCACCAGGCAAAAAAGATATGAAGACAGTGGGTCGCCCTGACGGACTCCCCTTGTCAACTTTATAGGATCTGATCGCTGGCCCTCAACTTCAAGCAGGGTTTGACTTCTTTGGTAAGTCATTGAGATGTAATTGATGAAAGATTTTGGTAATCCCAAGCTCCCAAGAATAAACGCAACAGCTCCATGGCTTATGGTATCGAACGCTTTGGAATAATGAAGAGAGACAACATGAATCTCTTTCAAATTCCGCCGCGCCGAGTACAACAGCGAAGCCAGTGTGGTAACGTTTTCCGCGCAGCCGTCATCCAAAGCACGCTGCCGCATGTCGATAAGCTTCGCCTCCCGCAAGCGAGAGGCCAGTATCTTGTGCAAGTGGCGGACCACTACACTTGTGATGCTTATCGGCCGGAAGTCACCTGGAGCTGTGCTCCAGTCTTTCTTAGGAAGGAATACCGTCCTGCTTTTCAATAGTTCTGTCGGAAAACCACCCATACACAGAAATATGTTGAAGAAGAGAGCCTTGATCGAAGGTGTTATCGCCCGCCATTGCCTGGCCGTGATGCCATCAACTCCACAAGCAGATGCAAGTGGTATCTGAATTGCCACCACCTCTTCACAAGAGATGGGGTCAGCTATGAGGAATGAATACGGATCACACTAGAATGGTAAGACGCTGAGGGAGATGACAAAATAGGCCCCCAATAATTCACCATATTATCTAGACCAGGAGGTCTACTATCATTTCTTCCATCTAGGATCTCCTTCGCCATCCTGCTCATATTTTTGCGGAACAGATGTTGCGTTCGCGCATATTCGACTTTGCGTTGATGACGCTTTTCCCTTCGGGACATGCAACTAATTTGTTCTGGACAAGGTCTATTATTGTTTATGGGTCGCCTCGGTTTTGGAGGTGGAGGTGGCTGGAATATCCCCCTAAGCCATTGACAACAGGCTTCAGAAACATCTTCCCCGGCTAATAAGCGAGAGCCTATTAGGACCAGATCCGATGAGTTGAAACCTTTGACATTTTCAACAGTTGACATTAACTGCCGAACTGCTGAACGTGTACTGTTGTATAGCCCAAAACTCCATCGTGACGAAGAAGAAACAGATGGTCTGTACCCACTGGCCTCGAAAGAGAATCCAGGTGATACCCCGAGTCCCAATGGTGATGACGAGGAACAGGAATCGTACTCTGAACTGGAGTCGTCGGACGGAGACGAGCTTCCGAGAGAGACTGACGCTGCGCGAAGGTCTTCAATCGCAGCAGCAACCAGCTCTTTGTAGGCCGCATTGCGCCTAATCCCCTTAATAGCCTCCAGGGTTCTACCGCTGTCGGCACAGACTCGAAATAGGTGTTGATTTATGAATTTAATGTTGTTCAGAGTAGCGATTGTCTCTTCTTTCGCCATTATCCTTTGTTCTTCAGGTGACCACTGCTTCTTTACTCTTGTCACGTTTACCTCGGCATTGACCTCATCAGGATGAGCACTGCCGCGATGAACACCGAGCCCTCTTTTGGTTTTAAACATCCTCGGACAGTTCGGGCACTGAACAAGACTTTCGTTAACTGATTGTACTTCATTAGGTTGGAAATTGGGAGTTGGTGGAATAATGTCAGTGTTGTTCCTAGTCCTGTATCTTGTCGCTCGCTGACTAGTTTCCGTATTTCTTGTTTGAAGTGTGGGACCGGGGCTCCGAGAGCTACACTCAACCCCGGAAATATTAGAATTTTTATTATTTTTGATCGAGCCCACAGCAAATCTAAGACGTGAGGAGGTTGGCAGCCTCCTACGCCCGAGGACAGAAGTCCAAGCCTTCTCCATAGGCGACAAGCAACCGACCACAAAACACCACGACCCTAGGGTCGGAGAACAGGCACTTGGCCAGAAGCCTCAGCTTAAGACCTTCTGGTGATGTGGGGAAGGGACCAGTAAAGCCACAGGAAACCATTTCTGTGACATCTCTCGTCATGATCTTGTTTTGACCGATGGGACCCGGTGCACCTCCACTTCCTCGAGTACGTGGGGACGGCCTTCCCCAAAGGCCCGACTACCACGCAATGTGGAAAATCGGAACCCCTCTGCGTTTCCACTCCCCATTTATACGGGCTTGTGACCGTCATGTGGTAGAACCTAAGTTCTGACCACAAGGCTGGGTTAAGCATAGCCTGGTTAAGGGTTAAGCATAGGTTAAGCATAGGTTAAGCATAGCCTTGTTTCTGCAACACTTCCCCCCTAAAGAAAACAAGATGATTATATCTTCGAACTCAAAGTCTGCCAAAAAAGGACTAGAATTAAAATTAAACAACGTCTGCTTGGAGGAATGATGTTTAATGTAGCTGACGATATGAATAACAAGTTTCTCCCAATTTTCTAAAACAGATCTCTTGGAAAACAGATAGGGAAACAGATCGCTGGAATTGAACGTTAAAGAACGGTCAGTTGGAATGGTTCAAGATCCTCTCTTGGAAATGATACCTTCCCCAGCGGATGACTTAGCAATAAGAATTTTTTGTAGAAATATAAAAGTAGTATAATGTTCACCTTCGAGGCTTTTCCTATTTCTAGTCTCCGGTACAGTCGTATTACCTTATGGAAGATGTTGCGCACGCATGAGAAAAGTAGTCCCTTGTATTTCGGACTCAATCTTGGAATTACTTTACAATAGAGAAAGAGTTCACAATTAGGAATTTATCTGAGTCAATATTTGGAAATCGAAATCGACTTCATTGTATAGAAGGGGAACAATAAAGAAGAGAGGTTATTTTTTTCTTACAAGCTCACCTTGCCTGAAACGTGGTCGTTGTGTTTTCAAAGGCTGTGAATAAGATTAAACCGATTTCCCTCAGGTTTCCAGTTGACTTAGTATGTGTAATCCATCCTTGTGACTGCTTTATGGCAATATATATGACATGGCAAGTTGGCAATGGTATTTTAGGAAACGATTCATCTGTTTGTGTAAAGATAAAATCGGCTGGAATGAGAAAATTCCTCTTTTTGGCTTATTCGATTAAATAAGGCCTGATATTGCTTCCGCCTCACTAATCGAATCATGGTTGATGTTACGTAAGTCTATTTTTGAGAATGGCCTTTTCAAATGGAATTTTCAAATTTACTCATTACATGCCGATTTACGACTACAGACGAAGCAAAATGACAACGAAATGTATCTAAATAACAACAAAACTTCTCGATTCCCGATCAAATAATTGAAAAATTTTCAAACGTCGCGCTATCGTAAAGCGAGTCATATTAAAATGGCAAACGGTATTAAGCAGTTAGGTGTGGCGACCTTTTGGCAAAACGCGCACCATTGTGTGTCGCGATAATCAAGCGATGACGGCGATGAATTTTTATTTGCTTGTTCCATTTCGTCTTGACCTCTAAACATTTTAAACATATTAAAACTTACGAATAAAATTTAGTTTCTGCCAAAATTACAATTTAAATATCAAATTGTAACAAAATGTTACGCATGACGGATAAAGTCGTCATGACACAAAATTTTTCCACATCTCGATGACGGATATAGTCGTCAAACACACTTAACTGGTCGATGACAACTGACAGCAGATATCAAATGTTTAAATTCGAAAATGGCCGTTATTACTTTCGAAATCATATCAGACTTATTGAGGAACTTTACATTTAACAGCTAAATCCTGGGAACGAAAAGTTTATATTAAATGCAAATTCGAATTGCAGAACCGTGGCACCAAGCCGATTGTTTTCTTACCAACACAAATATTTCAGCTGAGCGAGAAGAGTATACGAATGAGAACATAGCTTGGGAAATTTAACATTCAAGTTGGAAACTTCTCAATCATATCCTTTTTCAAAAAAGCTGAAACACAAAAAATAATAAAATCCGTTTTGAGTTGATAAGAATTGCAGGCTAGTCACAGGCCAAATGTAGGCTAAAAGGTATTACAGCCTCATGTAGCCTTATGAAGAAGGTTGTGTTGACCTGATTACTCAACAAAATTATACAGAAGGGAAGTTGGGGACTCTGTAGGAGCGTTGTGAACGAATTATTTGAATTTAAAATGTTCGTTCGGATTCATCGGGCCTACAAAATGGCTCTGGCATTCAAAACCCAACTTAACTACTGAGTTGTACAACAATATCCAATGTAACTAGAAAAATATAAGACAAAATTAAATTATATTTAAGCATCCTTTGTTGCGACATCCTCGTCAAACTTATTGACGAGGCATAGCATGTTGACATGAACTTTAATATTTATCCTACTAAAGGTTTCCTGAATTTCCGTGAATTTTAATAGTGTCTTAACTCACAAAATTGTTTGTTACCCTAATGAACCATGAAAGTAGGATCACAAAATGTCTTTGAAGTTGGACTCACGCTACACAACATTTGACTTCCGATATTTGACTCATGGAAAGAAGAATAATAAAAGGGACGATGTGGTATGGGAAACTTTCAGAAAGTAATATTATCACGTATATTTTTGATTTGATTCCCAATAAAACGATTCGATGCTTTCTTTTTTATAACTTTTTCCTTACTTTTTCTTTCTTTTTTGTCCTCTTGGTCCATGCATTCTCCTCTATTGAAAGATTCTAGTATTAGTCATATTAATGGCTGTTTCTGTTGTAACACAGCATGTGTAGGAAACCGCTGCAAATGTCCTTGGTATCAAAAATGTCTCTCGCATGTAATTAAAAATAGACATCGCCTTCATTCTGCTCACTCGTCAATGAAGGGCTATATTGGTAACAGGATATGGATGAGAACGTTACCGACTGACATATCTTGGTATCAATTTTCCGTTCCTCATCCTTGATCGATCATCACAGCTATCATTGTTTTGTAAGCTTTGTGCTTGCTGGTATCAAGGTTCCCTTCAGCTACTCTCAACTTCGCAGAGATGTCCTAAAACTACCCTTCACCTTGCAGTTCAAACACAAACTGCTTTGATTGCACTTCTGGAAAATACTATTCATCTTCTCCTTCTGGTGAACATCCGTCGCCGATGAACCCATGCAACATTCATCGTAAATAGGTCATGCGCAATTCCAATCCCCTTTAAGCTATTTAGCCTGCGTTACAATTCAGGATAATTAGACTAACAGCCAGCGAAGAACAATCATGTTGGAATATTTCCAGTATTTCCTTGTAAATTCTCCTGGCTGCGATATCTACTTCAACCGGAACCTAAAAGGTGCCAGCTAGCAATTTCAATCGCCTGGGACTCGACCCAACAGATTAAAATTGAATGTAACCACGAAGCCAGGCAGGGGTTTATCATTATGCATTCAGGAGGAGAATGGATACATAGTAATCGACTTTCAATGAACAATAATAAAAGGTGGAGTAGTGTCCTTGCATTTATTTCGAATGAAAATTTGATATAAAAAAACTGTCAAGCAGCAAAACAAATTCGTGGATGCAAATTATTGGTATTGATCCGTGAATGTCGAGCGAAGAGCAAAGGATTTTGAAATGAAATGGAATCACAAGGACAGAAATAATTTGAATAGCGAATACGTCCTTGCATTGTGAAAACGCTGAAAATTTCGAAGTGACTTTTAGACAAAGACTTTTATCAAGGGCTACCTTTGTTTTCGTTTTAGTACAATATCGTTGTAAAGGACTTCAATTCAATTCATGACAAGGTTAACCTAAATGATAAACATAAAAGTCGAGGTCAATTATGACAGGATTTATTGTACATTGCACGATATTTGAATCAAAACAACCAATCCCTTCAATTCATAAAATACTACATCGGACCTTCCAGTGGATTTGAGAAAATTTTATACTGAAGGGCAAAACTAAAAAATAGTCTTCTAAACTCGAAGGGTACGCAAAAATGTTGTTTTGGAATATTCGAACTGATTCCCTGGAACGAGTTGCGTAGGGTGGCTAGCATAACCTCAGAACATATAGCGTGCTCCATAAGTTCGAAAACTGCAAGAAATAGTAATTTCTGGCCATTTGCACTTGCGGGTCTGTTGGCAAGTGACCCTGTGGCTTCAGTAACCGTCTGCCCGTTGAGTAAAGTGTAGAGTTGAAAGGACCATATTTTTGTAGGTCTTAATCGTATGCTCCTCTGTGTAATAGAGATTTGAAAAAGGATAAGAGAATGTTAACTTTTTTCTATATAAAGTCCACTGCGGAAACACCTCCTGATGGTGACGGTCATCATCACCATAAAAGGATAACACCTCTTTGTAAGTTTATCAAACTTGACAGTGGAGACAGGGTCAAATGCCAGGTTGTATTGTTCGGAACTCTCTTATTGAATAATCAACCACGGAGAATACGTAAGGAGCGGTTTCAACATTGGTGACTCTGGTTAGTACTGAAGACGACAAATATTCGCTATTAGCGCAGAATACCCAATTAAAATTCTGTATTTCTGAAACATCCAGTATAAATAGATCATGCGGGCTTGTGGGGATCGCTTAAGCGCTACCTCATACACTGTTAGAGAGTAGTCAAAAACCCGACCAGCTTCTAGTTCCCTAGCCTGCAGATAGACTAGAGGATCAGATTTTCCCGCAATAGACGTTTCAATGATTGTAAAGCGATCCTTACAAACCCTTGTAACGGAACGTCGCTTTACCTCATTGCTGAAGACGCCAATTTTTCATTATTGACACAGTAAAGGGTTCTGCTTGAGAAAACTGAGAGAGCGAGAGACTCTCTTCTGCCCATACAGTTGAGAGTTATTGCTGATACTCTAAGCAATTATGCAGTTTGCAAGTTGTCAAAAGGTAAAACTAAACAATTGGAACGGATTCTAAGCCTTCAATATACCGCTTCAACTTTTGGTTTGAGAAAGCCGACATAAATCAAGCTTAGAAACTGGAATTTACACAGGAACCCATTACTGCTTTTCCAAATCAGATACAGACAACCTCATGACAGACATGCGCTCCCGAGTGGGCAGTTAACATAAAGCTGCTGATCAGATAAACTAACCGGAGAACTAACAGCTGCGAAGATGATTGGATAAACTGGAATGCCTGCTAAAAACATAAAAAACGAACGTTCCTAGACGTTATTATGATCAGTCAATTATTCAGACAATGAAGTATGCTGTGTTTTGTCTGGGAAAGAACTGCGTCTCTAAATTCCTAAGCAGCTTCAAAGAATGATTTCCGAAATATTTTGAAAAACCGATTGATATGGAGGAAAAAAGGTTGGGAACGTGACAAAATGACTGGAAGAGAACCAAAAGATGCAGACCTGCTTGGGACCTCTTACGGGACAACCCTGTGGTATTCATTTTACAGGAAAACCTTGTGAGATTCGCTTTTCATTCCAAAAAGTTCAGGGCAACTACCTAGATTAAGTTGGGGCTCTGACTCTATCAAAAGGCTGCAGATACCGATTATTAACGATGATGGAGAGTCCATAGCGCTGCGCTGAACTAAGGCAAGCCCAACTAACTAAATTTGGCTAGGGCAGCTCTGTATCAACTTTGTTTTGAAGAATTCTGAGTATGCCGTTTGGATACATTCAAAACAGTGATACCTGGACAAGGAGCCTAATTGGACACAGTCTTATTCACGGTAGGGTCCTTCGCTGTGGCAATGTCACTTTGCTATGCACATGCACAGACTTTTAACATAGCGTAACTACTAACCAGCTCTTACTCTTTGAACAAGTATCCAATCTAACGGTGGTCGACACCAATTTTCCAGTTCATCGGTATTTGTAAGCAAAACTTCTTGAGAGAAGAGATAGAATCGAACGAGGCGTGAGATGCGCAAAAAAAAATTTTATATCTGTATTTAAACAGAATGACTTACATAGACGTTTTGACCGGAAAAATAATTCTCACACACATTCAAGCTCAGAAAGCAAGCTATTGCGAACACCCACTCACCCACGTTGTTTACTTTTCATGCTCTCTACCTCACAAAGCTTACTTTACGCTGCTATATGGGTATCTCTTTCTACCTGATATCCTTCTGGAAGCTAAAGGATTAGGTGAGAGATGGCAAAAACGCTAAGCCTGCCCTTGATTTGTCACCGAAACAGACATGAGACATATATTTGTGTGACAGCTTTCAAAAAAGATGACACAAACTGATAAATAACACTGCCTGCAGGTGGCTTGAACATCATGTACACAACCCTTCAAAGATACCAAATGCATCAACGAATATTCACCATCCATCCACAAGATGGCGGTGAAATCGCCATCCCAGTGAAGCTCTTGAAATCTGCATTCATGGCTAATGAAAGTTGAAGCAATCGAGCCCCAAAATTTCAACCATATAACAATACTTGAAACGCATTTAGTTTTCAAATGTATACATGGAAGGAAGAGCAGCACAAACTGACGAAAATTCAAAAATAAAACTACCATAGGCAGATTTATCGTCAAATTAAAAGGTTCCAGCTGAGATTTATGACAGTTCGCATGGACGAGTGTCAGAGTGCCTTAGTTATGGTTTCAACAGTTTTGCCAACTGCGGTGACATTGATGATACATGTGTCAAACCGCGAATTAATCAAGTTGTTTTTAAAGGCTGAAAGTGTCTGAGGAGCAGAAAGTAGATTTTCAAGTTAACCGATTCTTCAGTTGTTCAATTCTTTTTTCGATTATAACGACCGGTAGATTATTTTTTCGAGTCCTCTCAATAATTTTAAGACATTCGACCCTACTTATTCCGATTAGAACGGTTAAGACGTCTCCAGATTGGGTTCTGTTCTGATGATGGAAGTGAAGATGTCCCTAAATCTTGAGGCAATCCATTTATGCATATGTTAGCCATGTCTTCAGTTCTCTTTCCGGAGAAATTAAAGTTTTACTGGACGAGCTTGCTTGCGAAATTTCTCCGACATACATGATCATTTTTCTGTCATTGACCATTTATTCACATGTCCCTTCGCACGTTATTGCGCGTATCCATGGCATGGCTTTAAAAAATCTCAGAAGCTCACTAGGATTTTGCGAGTTTTAGAACAGAAGAGTGAAAATTTGTGTTTTTCTGTGCTAGCAGAGCATCAATTTGCTGTTCAGAGCAGCTCTCAGTATGCATCATTTTTTCGACCTAAAATATACGGAAATTTAACCCCTACGCTATCCGCATATATCCAACTCAGACCAAAAAGTATCCAAGTCCAATTCTGTTCAATAGGATGCTGAATAACTCATTTAAATAGTCATCGTAAATAATTCAGGTGAACTCCCTCGGAAAAAAACAACTTCTCGCCAGTCTAATGCATTTGCGTCCAAATCAAACCCAAATAAAGGGTTCGAACAGATAAACTTTTGTGCAAGACAAGCATAGTGAACATTAAACTTCTTTTTTCGCAAATGTAAACTTTCTGAATGGAAACTAACCAGAAAAAAAGGAGGACTGAAACGGAAGCATGACTTAACTTTTTCATCGAGCGAGGCCACTTTAGAGAACTAAGGAACAAGCACAATCATCACTCTCTTCATCTTCAATAAATCCACGGACAAAGGATGGGG
Organism: Stratiomys singularior; assembly: GCA_954870665.1. NCBI lineage: Eukaryota > Metazoa > Arthropoda > Insecta > Diptera > Stratiomyidae > Stratiomys > Stratiomys singularior. The sequence goes on from OX940877.1 coordinate 10,624,178, forward strand.
TTTCATTATGACTTTGATAATTTTCGTTATTACCACTGAATCATTTATCATGACGTGATTGTTGAAAGGGGTGCAATTTGTGAACGTCAGAAATAATTCCATCCAAAGCTTCCAGTATCAGCAGAGCACCCGCCGTCACTTGAGTGGAGTTTTGGAAATAAGAAGAAAGAATTGTTCGTGCTAATATAAAGATTTCACTCATTCATTTCGCTTATCATCTTTCACGGCGTTCAGGACGAGGACGAGAGACGGCGTTGCCGCGCGGAAGAAACAACAATTTCGCTTGCATAGCGATAGTCCCGTGGCAGTGCCCCTTTTTTCTGGCTCCTAGAAAAAAGAATGGCTCCAACAACAGTCAACTGAGAAGAGAAAAAAATGATTTTCGGTTCTTTGCTTCGGTCCTCAACATGAGAAAGTTATTTGGCTGAAGACGATATACGTTCCAAAATGCTTTATGAATCAGAAATGAGGCTGGAATTGTGGCTGGCGTATGGTTGGGTTACGCAGCACTCTTTCGGGACTCGGTGATAACGATATGTTACGCCCGTAGTCCGGATGAGTGAAAGTGATTTGTCCTTTGCACATATTCTACCACGGCCTCAGTCTAGAATACTGGTCGCAGGAAATATGAAATAAAGCCATCATAAATTCTGCCAAGCATGTCGGATGACTACATCAAAAAGGTGCCACCAGAATAATTTGTCAAAGATGCAAAAGGCGTGTAAGGACATGTGAGCTTGTTTGTGGATATTATTCAAGCAAACGACGGAAATTTTTTTAATTTAAGCTCCCTGCCTTCATTATTCCACGAAACAGCAATATCCGGATTCCAGTCTAAGTCCTTTTAACATTAAAATAGCCCACTAATATCCCAGATTAATTCGCAGAATATCTCTCGTTACACACCATGTTTACTGAACAGACTGCTTCGCATTTCAATTTCCTAATGGCACCTACTAAAGCTTTTCTTTATGATGAGTCCTTGATTCTTTTTACTCCAGTCTACACTTCGATAATAGCCGTGTAACGCATTTGCCCGAGCAAACACCCTATCAGATTCTCTTTGCTAAATGTTCATGTTGAGCCAAAAATGTATTTAATTACACTTAATCCTAATCACGACTGTCATCAAAATTCATGTCACGAAAATCACGAACGGTCTGAGCAATTGAAACGTCTTCGGCGAAATGAACACTTTCACCATCGTTCGGATCCAACTTTTACTGGATCTCATCGTCCTCTGCCTCCCACTAAGCTAATTGCAAAGCTTCGAGGATATTGGATCTGTTTAAAAGTTTTTTTGCCCGTAACCTTTCAGATTGGAATTCCCATCGTATTGGTTGTAGTATAAGCACATCCTTTTCAAATTTCTTTCTATTTGTTTGTAGAAAACGAAAATAGTTAATCCTGGACACATTTTAGTACTTTCTCATCTGAATGTTGACTTATGTTGCTGAAGGTGCTATAACTTTAAATATCCTGAGAATATTTCGAGAAATTATTTCGTGTTATTTACACAACTAACCCAAATGCAAAATTATTTTAAGAACTCAAATTTTTTTGGGGTATTTTTCCCAAAACAATTGGAATAAGAAGAAGAGTTCTGATCAAAGTATTTTGATTTCAATATAAATATATTTAATAGTTATTCTATTACCTGTACAAAAAGTTTTAAAGGATTTTCAAGAGATGGCGTCACTGAAATTAAATCGAATCGGGCAATCTTGCAACCAACTTCATTTTGGAGCCTCATCATTAGATATTATTTCCCTGAACTGTAAACAACATGGTTTTTCTGTGCGCCTAATTTGTCAACTTTATTGCCAAACAATCCCAATTCGCCGGAAGGATTACTTCTTTGCTTTCATTTGAAGCAATCCGTAGTTGAAAGTCGACGTGTGCTGCAGGAAGGTTATAGAGATTATACCCTATCGAATTCTACTTGTGAGTACTAGTTTCGACGTTTTAGAAGTGGTGATTTTAATACCGATCAGAACGTTCGTACGACCAGAATATTTCGGGGATGCCGAAATGAAGGCTCTTTTGGATGAAAACTCATGACGAACGCAAGAAAAACTCGCAGAAGCATTCAAAGTGGCTCAACAAGCCATATCTGTTCATTTAAAAGCAATGGGAATGATCCAAAAGGTAGGATATTGGGTGCCGTATGAATTGAAGCCGAGAGATGTCAAACGACGTTTTTTCACTTGCTCCAACGGCAAGAAACAAAAAGATTTTTGCTTCGTATTGTTACGAGTGATGAAAAATGGGTTCATCACGATAACCCCAAGCACAAAAAATCGTAAAGGTGCTTGGGGTGCCAAAAGCCGTGCTGGTTTCCTGCACTTCGCAATTTTCAAATGTATTGCGTGTTAAATGTGTTAGTAGTTCTTTATTTAATGACTGCTGCCAGATCTGCATTTTTGAAATGAAAAATCCACGGAAGCCTCAATAAAAAAGTAGTTGCAAGAAACCGAACTTTAAAAAAAGAAATGCGGTGAAATCCTTGATATAAAATAGTATTGTAAAAATTAAATTGAAAAATGTGTACAAGTTTCCTTTTCAAAAGCATAATACTGAATACGACTCTTAATCCTTGTCCCACAAAGTCTGTTCTTTGGGGCGCAGAGTTTCACTATGAAATAGCTATGTAAAACACTGTTGAGATAAATTGCAGCTTGTTCAAACCGCTGATTTCGGCTTTGCTGCATGCACCGAAAAGTGTTGCGCGCCACTGAAATGGGCAAGCAACGAAGCACATAATCACAATAGAAGAACAAATTCTTAGCGATACTATTTCGTTTCGCCAATCAAAAAAAAAAAAGAAAATAAGCAGTGATAGCATACATTCGATATACACATATTCAAACGGTTTGGTGTTTTCTCAACTCTTCTTTCAGTGAGAGTAAGCAGAAATGAAAAAAATGCGTTAAGATAAAATTAAAAATATTTCATTCCAGTTCACAAAGACTGGCGTGAATAGATGTTTGGGAAGGTTTCCGGTTTGGTTGCCTGGCAATATAAAGGCAGCGATAGGATGGAGCGACTCGATAATTAATAAATGCCATTCAACCAATAAACAAAGACACTTTTCAAATTATTTTAACTGCGATGACGTTTATTTCGTTACATTAAGCCGCCCAGATGTCCACCGAAATAAGGCTGATATGAGACGCCGAGGACGCATCACTTGCAGTCAGAAAAAACCAATTTAAAATGAATTGGAACTGACGGAAATAATACACAAAGTGGATATTCTTCCTTTTTAGTAATAATGTTAAACAAAGTTAAAAAAAAAATAATTCAAATTGTACGTGCTCTAACCTAACTTTCATTCTCATGCAAACACTCACTCTTTTCATGTATTCAGGCCCTTAAGGCCCACCACAGTCATAGCAACCATTGACACAAAACTCACGACATAAAACTTTCACCACACTCTCTTGGCATTCAGCTTTCGTACTGTTCAGACGTATTTAAATATATCCTCAATTTATTCAAAAATCCTTGTTGTTATTTATTGTTCACCCTGCTTGTTTAACAAATAATAATCCTTCTTAGTATGAAAGTGCGAAAGTCTTCCTGGTTTTGAAGGACGCTAATTCGCTACAATACATCATTAAAATCACCAAAGTCAATACGTTCACCAATTATGTATCATTGTTGGTGAAGTTGATGTTGTTCTGCGCACCAGTTTGTATCAAATCATTAGAGGACAGACGAATACAATTAAAAAAACATAAGCCAAAAAAAAAAGTACAGGAAAATAATGACAAATAATTCCAAAAGCCGGAATCGTAAGACGCAGGAACGCAGCTTTCTTCAAAGCTTCAAACCTATGACAACCCACACGAGATGCAAAACACACAAGTCATATTACACCAGCCTTGAAGGATCATTTAAATTGCATTACAACATAGTCAGAAACTCCCTAAACACAAAGTGAATGAGCCTTCAAAGAAAACTTACATGATAAATTTTGGTTACTACTTGAAAAAGGTTCCGCACTCGAACGCGGCGAATATGATTGCACAGATCCTATTCGTATTCATTCCAACCAGCGAACAGATATAATCTCGGAAAGCTCGCATAAAAAGTTACGCATAGAAAGGTAAATCAATCGAACACCAGTTCTCACTCAGACTCATAGCAGCTTGCAAGTAAGACACAAAAATAAAGCCCGAATGAACAGCGGTCAAGTCAGATCTGCAGAAAACTGCACTTTTCAGTAATGACATTTGCGCGATGGAGACATCCTGGCCTCTTCAATGATTCCCCATCTGAAAGCCCAAGAAATGAGTTATCATGCATCTTATTACGTACGGCCCCGAAATGACGGATAATTTGTAAATATATGACAGTTCTTCACTCAGACAAGGTAGTGGATGGTTGAAAGGGATTGAACACTCGTTATGGTTTCCACACCGAATGACTGGTCGTCAACTCCATTGTAAAGGCTCGTTTATAATGACATAAGAACAAAAAGAACGAGGAGAGAACAGGCGACGTTCTTGAAGTTATGTATTGACTTGGTAGAAGTTAGTCCTAGAATAAGTAGATATAAAAACTTCATATAAGGTATCATGCCAAAATGATAAAAATCATTATCGGTGACGCGACAGCTCGTCATCAAGGGTCTTAAATTTGGACGAATATAAAAGATTTTATACTCAAATTTAGTATTTAAACTGGCTTGAATGTTTACTGCATGACAGATGCTACAAAATTGTGTATATCTTGTTCCCTTGACAAAGCTTAACCCTTTTGATCTATTTCATCTTTTGATGTGTGCCAAAGAAAAACTAAAAAAAAAGGATGAGGATATTCCATCTTTAGATTGTGGCTTTTACACTTCCCTTAGGCTTTTGAAGGTCTTATAATTTTTCAAAAATCAAATAGATTATGCACTTTTTCAAGAAAACTGACATAGTGGACTATTTTCTACACTTCCTTGTGTTCAATTAGTATCACTCCTGCCAGATTGAAAGCAACGTAAACGGGACCCAATAGGCACGAAGTTCAACAAACTTTCATACTATTTTCCAATTTTTTTTTTTTTTTTCAATTGCACACTACTGGAAAATTTCATCCTTATTGAATTTGCCACTTTATTGAGCGCTTGCTTCGTGGCTGTTCATCCGAAACTTGACCGCGATGTATCTAGTCCTGAACATGGTGGGGCAATGGTAGCACTGGCAAGTTTATATGTATGTATTCGTGATCATACTTCGTATACTGGACATGGATGAGTTTCCTCCAATACTCGATTTTCCGCTAGCGAAATTGCATTTCGATACAGCCCATATAATTTCGAACGTATGCACGTAAACTGGACATAAATATATATGTTACGTACTCGATGCACAGATTCGTATACAGGACGAAAAGGATTCTCCGCTCCTATTTTGTTGCTGTTGCAACGCATGTTGATCTAATTTTTATACGGTTGTTAAATTTTATGAAGCTGATTCAGCAGATTTCAAATAAAACAAAAACTTTTAATTGTTTCCAATTTGTTTTTTTTTCGCTTAGTCAGCTGGGGAAAATTTATCCTTTTTTTGAACTTCCTATGCTGATTTTATGAAAAATTGGATCAAATTTAGTAAAAATTGAAAGGCTATGGAAGGAATTACACTTCAAGTTTTGAAAGATAGTTTTTGAGGTCATTTTCTGTTATAATACGATCTTTCCCGCTGAGATGAATCCTGAAACTTTCTATGTCATCCTAAGGGTACAAAAAATTGTGCATTATTTTAGGGACTCGCACGAAGAACGCCCAATAACAGCAGGCAATGATTTCAAAGAAATGAGAATCCTAATTTGGGCCGTTACAAAACAATCTCATACAGTAGGTTCGGTTAAGTTTATGTGTAGGTTCATCCTTAAACTCGGTTCCAGACACCTCACAAAGACTTCATACCTTTTGTGGAAGAGTCTGCGAAATTTTTTCAGCCCAGGCTTCCTGATGAAGCTCGAACATACCTGTGGTCATCGAAAACATTAGGATTAGGCTGATACTAAATTTAGAGACCGAATCCCTCATGTTTTCCGATTCTTTTGGGTGAGAGCTGGGTAGTAGGGTTATATTACATAGAAGGTGTTATCATCTTTTCTCTTCTTCTATTAGGCGTCTCTCTTCCGCCTGTTTGCCCACAGCACAGGTTAGCGTAATATAGCGCTAACACTCTCGAATAACTTCTTTGAGACTGAGAAATAAAATACACAAATAGATTTATATTCGTATTGCGATTTTAGGCGAAAGTTTGGGAGGGGTTAGTTCGTTTTACCAAAAACGACAAAAATACCAATCTGAATACAATCTCACTTATTTTGATTGCATACTGTTAGATCGGAACTTTGTTTCGTGTGTTGGTTTCGCTTTCCAAACGTGTCTCTCATTGTTGGTGTCTTATCTGGGATCCACCATACTTCCTTACACAATTTGACAATCGCAGACGTGACGCTAATTGAGCGTTCGTCCTTATGACTTCAAAATCATACCACCTTGCATGAGTTGCTTCAGTAGACCAAAGAATCCTCAAAATACAAAGGAGTGGTATTACGCTCATTTCTACATATTGAAACGACCGTTGGTAGTCCTAGCCATAATTGGAATGAGATAAATTCTGCCTCAATTCGCAGGGCAGCTCGAGGTAGTCGTATATAAGGTAGGCCAAAGCATTGTCAACGCACATTCGAAAAGTACACGCCAACAAAGAAGCATTTTTTCAGCCTTACTAACGCTCTTGTCCCAGATGAAGTCTTAATTGGACTGTCAAAAGTCAAGGTGATATGTTAAGCATATCCGGTTGATAAAAAAAAGAAATACTTAAGGACACTGATATAAATCTTGGATGGAATATCGAGTAAAAGGTTCCAAGGCTCCACTCTGCCAAAAGGACAAAATGACATCTTTTGTCTCTGGTGATTACACTGAGAATGGGTCTATATAATGTAACGCAATGAACAAGTTGAGTATGGGTTACGAATTTACCCTATACTGAGTTCCAGTACACGCAGAAATCGAGGACAATGAGCAATCGAATCTGTAAGCGACATAGGAGTTTCGACACTGTTCATCGATGTATAAGGTTTAAGTTCACCTGAAACGATCTTCGTTACCAGTAATGATTGTTCGACGAATTTTGGGTCGCTGTCTAAGTATGAAATCAATTCTTTGGCCAGACCAGTACGACGCTGTTTTTGAATGAAATTCAGTTTTTTGACACCAGTTCAAATGTGTTTGGCTGATCCATATGAGATGTTCAACAACACAGCAATCTCTCTTATCAATACACAACGATTTTCTAACACGATTCGCTTCGCAGAACCGATTTTTTCATCGGTAACAGACGTTGATGGCCGTCCAGTGATCTTATCGTGCCCTAGGATCTCTTGACCACCTTTGAACCTTTTATATCATTCATATGCTCGTGTTTTCAATATACACACTTTACTATACGCCTTTCGTAACATTTTCAACGAACCGGCACAAGAAATTTCATTTTAAACACAAAATTTTAGGCACGCGCGTTGTTCTAATTTTTCATCCATTATAAAAATCGCCACACAACAATTTCCCGACTACTTCATATAGACGCCAATTGTATACTAATCGTACGAAATGCGTCAAAATTTGACAGAACACCCATAAAAGTATTGCCAACGTTGAGAATATAAAAATTTACCGTTTTTTTCCTCGTTCTTTTTTGATCATAGGGTATATGGGTTTGACCTTTGATTGATGATACATCGACGATCTTCTGGTTCCCAGTTTTGTGTACAGAAGCGACAGTACACGAAACTGAGTGGAAAATTCTCAATGTTACTTCAAGTTTATGGTACTTAAAGTTATTTATAAAACTGCATTATTGGTAATGCAGTTGTATAAATAATTTCAAGTATGATGTTGCCAGATGTATACTACAACTTCTTGGAGCTCCGGAAAAAAATGCAATGGAAACTGTATCAAGGATTATTGAGATTTGACAGTGGCAAATATGATCAAACGAATCAAGCTACAACCAAGAGGTGAAAATGAGTTAATCATGATTTCAATCCACTTGAAATCGCAAAAATAAATATTTGAAGAAAACCGAGAATACAATGATTGAAAATTCAAAACGCTGGCAGCATTCGAAACCTTTAACAAAATTCCAACTTAAACTTTCATCCATTTTTTGTATCTGATTAAATTTTCACCATTGAATAGGATAATATTCAGTCCTTGAAGAAAGCTGAATAAGTTTGCCCACACGAAGCATCTAGTGGACACTCAAAAAAATAAATAAAAATAAAGCAAATTATCTCCCGGACTTGTCATCACTTTTCAAAAAACAAACAAAAAATTATACCCGATAAAAACTTTTCAGTTTGTTTGAAAATTTTATTTGCTTCTGTCTGAAAATTATATTCCATCAACTTGTTACGTACGTCTATACATTGTTGCTGGAATGTATTAGACGATGTCCTGTTCAATGGTAAACATCGCCCTATACGCCATCCTGTCACGGTTGTTATAACAGTTGTAAACTGAACTTTTATTATCGTTTTCCAATTCCAAGTTCGAATTTAGTGACTTCTGTTTTCAGGTCATCTTCCTTTCGCTGTTGCTGAGTTTCTCATTACTCACACTTGGATCTACTTAAAAGGGCTGTTGCGTCCACATTTTCCAGTCATTTTCGAAGTTTACTGGCGTATTTCCACGCGCCATTGGAATTTTAATAGAATCGTAAAGTTTTTATTGATATTTGGTGATGACTTTCGTTTGAGTCGGTTCAGTGTGTTTCGCCTCGCAAACGGAATTGCAGGAGTCGAGTTCTCAATAAATTTCCCACGTTGTTTTCCTACCGTTCCTCTGATATTCCAGTTGCAGTCATTAATTCGCTAAATGATTTCTGATAAGTACAGACAGCTCGAATGCGGCGTTAAATTTTGCACGAAAATTATAGCTTTAATATCATCAGTCGCGTGGCAACAAACCTTCTGCATTTTATAGAGCCGCCATGAAAAAAGGAGCAAGTATTCATTCAAATATACAAAACAGGAATTGAATACTATGAGATCTAATAAAATTGCACATGATGCCCATGTGAATCGTTGCCATTTGCAGCCTTCCTCCATGCAAAATTTAATTAAAATGCCGTGAATGCTCCTCGCATGTTCAACATTCACATCGTTCAGGGTTATCTGTTCCAACGGCTAAAGCTCACACATGCAATCCACCATCAGATATTCATACGAATGCCTCGTCATATTCCAAATTGCAGAAACATCTAATATAGGAGATGAGTTATTGCAAGATAGCAAGCAAAAAAGTCCCTTTTTCAATCTCCTCGACATTTGTTCGCTTGATTGTTTGTTTGATTTTTTATCAAATATAAAACTGAGACGCAATTTCGAAGCATTGATGAAAAATTCAAATGAATAATCAATGAATTTGTATCCGCGTCCGATGGGAGATCCTGGCACTCAAATATTAATCGCAATCATCATTGAATATGCATTAAAAAGGTTGCCAACATGTCTACGATACGAAGAATATGCGTTCACTTACGAGGAGATGAAATTCTCCCACCTGCCTTCGATGAGAAATTAAATGTGCTAACTGCGGTCGCGCGCAATTTTCTTTTTACACGGAAAGGAGTCGAGAGGGTGAATCTCAAAAGCAACTTTGAGCTCATTTCAACTATTATTGTTCCATTCGTCCTTTAAGTTTACATTTAAAAAAAAACACTGAAAATCTTGAAGCAACTTTACACTCCAGATATGTTCAACGCTTTGCTATTTGCACTGCTCAGATTGATAGAGAAAGGAGGAATTTATCATTTGAGTGGCTGGAATTGCAATTGCCAGGATCCGTTGACGAGCCTCCATTACGTAATTGAATCAAGTTTTGCTGAAGAATTGTGTATAGACGGATGGTAATGTATGGGTATTAATTCAATACGAAACGGAAAAGATTTGGCATGCGATTGCAGTTAGTCCTACAATTGATTGCAATAGTAATGCATTGAAGTTAGCTCTCAAATGCACTTTGGTTATTTGTTCTGGAGAAAGGGATTTGTGTAATCATTCAGTGAATTGCTTCATCCATTCAATCAAATAGAAATACGATCTGCTGGTTTTTTGCGAAATGGAAGATAAAATTTTTCCATATTAAGCATTAATTGCTTCTAGTTAGAAAGTTTTATTCTTCCTCGCCTCCAGCTTTTTCCATTTTGAGTTCTAACATACGATCTCCAAACCCCAAAAAAGAATTATTCCGGATTCCGAACATCCTTTTAGAAGTCGTTCCGGTTACTTCTAGTATAAATTTGCAATGCATGGAATGAAGCTTTACAAAGTCCTAAAGGGATGCGGTTGAGGTTTGTATAGAGATTAATTCAGCGTTTTAAGTTTTTCATCCAATAATTCGATCTCATAAAATACGAGGTTTGTTCAAAGAGTATCGCGAATTTCATGTTTTTTCAAGAATTATTTATTTATTCATGAATATCTATTTTGTCCCCTTCAAAGTAATCCCAGTCAGACATTATGCACTTGTGAAAAAGTTTTTTCCAATCCTCGAACCATTTTGAAAAATCATTTTTTGTGGTCTAGTTCAGCTCCTCCTTCGATGCCGTCTTTATCTCCTCAATCATGGCGTAATCCTTACAATCCTTACAATACAATATCATGGCGTAATCCTTACAATATCATGGCGTAACCTCGTAATCCTTACAATCCCACACTTTTCTGACTTTTCTCTAAATCGATTTTTGGAGATAACCATTTTCAATTGATGACCAGAACGACCAGAACAGGTTGACGATTCGGTTTTCAAAATTCCAATTCGTAATGATGCGTTCGAGTTTTTTGAAGGAGAGTATGTGCATAACAGCTCGAGAAATGTTGGCCTCCACTGCCTCAGTGGTACCCGACTTAAGTACCAAATAGACTTGAGATTTAATGTCACATGATCTAGGCGGACATGAGCATGAACTGTTCACCGAATTCACCAAAATAAATCCATGTTTTAACCGACTGTATAATAACTTACTCAATTTTATTCTAACTGAATATCATCCATAATCTCAGCTTCAATTTAAGTTGCCAATTTGTTAGGTATCAAGGCGCAAAAATCAACTAATTTACAGTTACGGCCGGCCAATAAACCAAACGAAACCGATTTTTTTGTCTGGATGCAATCGGACCATTTCAACCTCTTCTAGGTGTTCATCACCGCATTAATGGACATTTCTTTCATCCACATTCTTAATATTTGTCATCGTTCAATAAATGTTAAACAAAGACAAAAGATTTTCACCAGACCTATGAAGAGCGTTACGACTGAACTGCTGGCGATTCGGAACGACGACAGTTTTCAGTGCTTGAAATAATTGAATTTTGTATGCTTCACAGTAAAAAGTTCGCGACTTGTTTACGTTTCGCTCGTACTACTAAACGAAATGTCAGAGTAGGCAGAAAAAACGTGTGATTCTTGCCATAAAAAGCACCGTAATTTTACCTAACCTTGTTCCAAGCCCGGGTTGGAATTCGGTATGAATTTTGATAATTTGTTCGATGAACATTTCACTGTCGCTGCCATTTTATTTGCCGTGCAACTCGAGTTCCCCCGGTATCATTAAATGGCTGCCAGTTTTACTATTATATATGGCTCCGGCGAACACTAGCCTCTATGTTGTTTCGTTCTATGATCGTGTCGACGTTTGTTCTTCAAAGAGACGTTTAACGATCGCAATCGTTAAAACTAGTGAAAGACAAACCTTGTTAACGTTTGGATGGCACATTCTTTCACAATATCACCGTAATTACGTTGCAATATGAGTTCCCTGCACCTTTACTAAGAATTTCTGTCTATTTGTTGAGGTATCAGTGTGTTTTTCGTACTCGTCTTGACAATAAAAACGATCGTGACGTGGAGTCCTGCACTTAATAGTTAAGAAATCAATGTTGCAGTTATTGTACGAAATGTCTATAAAAAACTATTATAGGAATGCTCAAAATTAACTTAAATTTTTATCATTTTTTTTCACACCTGATAACGATGTTTTTTCTGCATTGATCAGGAATTATTACGTCTAAACAGGAGTCCAAGAGTCTTGAAATCATTCACGCTCCGATTCAGAAAGCTCCCATATTAGCGCATTAAAAACTTATACCACAAACATTTGTTTCACCCTATACACGCGTCCTGCAAATATGAACTTATATCTGTCCGATTGAACTTAGGGGAAATATATGCATACACTACTTTACAGATTCTATAAAGTTCTTTTCTGCCTGCCTGAGCCTTTCTTTTTATTTCAGTTTAAACAGTTTCGCTTCCTTTTCATCACGTCCAAACCCAACTTCGAACAGTTCAGGAACAGCGTGTCGAACTTCACCCCAGACTAGAATTATAAATTCAACTTGCCCATTTGGAACTCAACCTCTAAATCCGGTTGTTGTTAAATGTGTTCTGCATCAGAAAGGATTGCATTTTACCATTCCATCAGCGACCACCATCCATTCCAATCGATCACCCATAATTGGCGCTAACAAATTACAGTAAAATGCTTTTAACGAATCATTTCTTTTTGTGATGGTTTTTTTCGTCGCTCCTTCAAAAGGATTCTCCCCTTAATTTCCGCTTGTGTTCACTTTGTTGCATTGCCTAACAGGAATGGCATTCGCATTGGTAGCAATTCTTACAGGCGTCCATTTGGAAAAATCCCTTCAAAATTACATTTAATTTCCAGTCCTCGTTCTAACCAACATTCTGCAACAAAAGTTTCCACAAATACATTTCGCTGTGGTATTATCACGGTTAGCATAAACGAGAATGAAATTCATCGAAGGACTTTTGTATTCGAATAGATTCCTCGGGTAGGGTTGTTGGCGTCAGGTTCTCATTAAATGGAGTAAGTTGTAAGTCGGAATTGAAGTGAACGCCGAGGGTATTGTTAAGGTTAATTAATGGTAAGTTTAAAATAGGAAGTCTGAAGGGAATTATTGCGGCAAGCGTCGGTAATTAAGGGTGTTTTTGTATTGACTGTTTCAATTGGGACTTAAGTTTATATTTAGGGTGGTTTTTTTTTTCTTCCTGAGGATAGAATTGATGTACGTTTCGTTAATCATGCAATGGAGTATCGAAATGATAACATGCAGACTATGTGAGAATTCTACATTCTATATGTCTTTAATCCGGATAGTTTTTGTTCGTGTTTCTACTGAATTGAAGTACATGAATGTCTGAGGACGAAAACTGCCGCAGAAAAGCGAAAAAGGTGAAAACTGGCGACTCTTCCATTACGACAACGGTGCAACCCTCAGAACATATGGATTTTCTACCAAACAATCGATCACTGTTCCTCCCCACTTCACTCACGTGACTTTTCTCGTGAAATTTTAGTCATTCGCAAACTACAAAAATCTTTGCGTGCCGAAGGATTTAGATCTTCCACTATAAAAAAAAAACCGAGTCTTTGGACTTCAACGAGTGAAAATATCGTTTAATCAAAGACTGGACCGTGTGCGTCAAGCTAATGAGCAACTGGATTGCGTTGCTAACCCCAACAGTGGCTCCGGAAAGAATAATCTACAAAAAAAATCCTTAAAGTAACAATATTTGTGATGAGGCTGTATTTAGGCTGAAACCCCATAAAAAGAATTAGAATGGAAAGTGCAAGGTGTACAAGGCACTTAGAACAAATTTAGATTTTCAGTTTTCCGCTGATCGCTGAGTTTTCATAGTCAGCTAGCAGCATCACAGAACCCACTCGAATTTATCGTTGAAAATACTTTCACAGACTGGAAATCGCATTTTCAGGGTGTGAAACTATGCCACTTCCAGGATATGGAATTGCCACAATCTGAAAACAGGAGTAGGGACAATAAAAAGTTTTTCAAAATATTTAGAAACGCACAATTGGGATATTTTTTCCTGTAAAAAGTGTAAAGGGATCAGTTGGCGCCGACGATATTCGTCGTGGAAACGCGTGGTGAAAGCGAGTACCAAACGTGTTTGGCCGGTGCTTGGCGTTGACGGCCTCCTTGGAGAGTGAATTAGCCTTCCAAAATCACCCAAGCTTCTACTCGTGTTCGGGTTTTCTGTTTTTTGTTATCAGGGAAAAGAGTGGTCACCGATATCCGAACAGCCGTACCCCGGATGCTATCTTACTCTCCGTAAGGAAAACAAAAATAGGCAATAAACTTGAATGTCGTCAAAAGAGAGACATTTTTCCGAGATGGAATTAGAATTTTGCCTAAGAGTTGAGAAAAAGTAGTACCCAACGATTGGTGATAGTTTAATTCATATGCTTTATATTTATTTATCATTCAATCAAACTCACCGAATCAAGTTTTACTCCCAATATTTTGTTTTTTTTATACGTTTTTCCTTTTGAAATGCTCGAATATGAAAAATCTGTGCAACCAGACATCCATTGTGAAAGGTTTGGGAATCGATCGTCCATAAAAAACAACTTGTTGTTTTGCAAAACAATAATTCAAGATCGCATAAAAGTGTAAACTCTGTAAGAAAAAAATAACTTAGCGAATTGGTGCGCGTCATACTCACCAACTGTCGGAATCAATCGAAGATCAACGAACATCCATTTATTCCGATCGTGGCTACTCTTCTCAATGGCGACAAATTTGAAAATTTGAATTATATCCAAAATAATATTTTTATATAAATTATCAATTCAAAAATGATCGAATAAAGCCTTTTCAATTTATTTTCATCGATTCGGTCCTTTGTAGTTATTCCAAATATGGTGCAAGATTATGAAAAATTGTGTTGCATGCATGATTAATTCGTGATTGGAGATTTATGTGTTTGAATGTGACACGAGAAAACGGTATTAATTTCTGGTCCTCCTAATACATTGCATTATAGGGAACTTGTTCCAAAATAAAGTTCTCATAATTGATTTAAAGCTCAGAATTGATTGATTTTTCGTCGAAACTTATTTCGTTGTGCGGTTGTAGAAACGCCAATTGTTGAAATGAGAGCCCTCGATAAAGCCAATTTCGTTCTTATTTCGTTCGTTCTATCCACGGGAATCAGAACATCGACTCTCGTTTATCTTCCAATCTCGATACTTTGCACTTTTTTTTTTGCCCATTAGAAGGCACTTCTGCAAACAAACAAAAATGCTTACACGATTACTAATAAAAGCCATTTATTAATCAAACAATAAAACACAAGATCCTCCAAACAGGCTAATCACTGTCGTCATCAATAATGCTAGCCCATCGCCTATTTCCTGTATCCTTTTCATGTAGTTTTTTCTTCTTAGCGACAATTTCATCTCCCTCGCCATCATCAGCGGATCCTGCATTAATATCCTGGCGAGAACGTTTATTATTGTCAACATTAACATTCGCCGCCGCATAGTCTTCGTCCTCAGGTGTTGGTGACATGCGAAGTGAATTGCTGGGAAAGTCGCCGAGCTCGCCAGAGCTATTGGCTAAGGACGATGATGATTGATTATTGCGATCAACATGTTGCTGTCGTGGCTTATCGTCAGCTATATTGACTTTATTGTTTCCATTTATCGTTATCGATGATTGATAATCGTTCTTCTGGCTGTCGGCGCCATTAATGGAATTGTTCTGATTTGTGTTTCCATTGTTTCCCATGCCGGTATCCTCTTCGCCGTCTGATGAATCTGAATCGATAATATTTCGACGAGTACGACGACTTTTTTCAGTTTTGCTCTTTGTTTCGTTTGCCACGTTGTCGTCCTCGTCATCATCCACAAGCTCAGCCAAGCGCTTACGTAAATTTTCCGAATCGAAATCTTCGAGGGCAGTGTCATTGTCCGCGATTTCATTTTCGTTGTCCTTATCCTTATCCGAGTCTCCATCCATTAACATGTCGTTAATGTTGATTTTCTTGCTCCGTTGCCGACCATTACTTTCGGCTATGCTACCTTCAATGCCAGTCTTTTTCGATTTCGTCCTAGTCCTTTTCAAAGGCTCGCGATGCTCATCTTCATTATCGCTTTGATTGAATACCAAATTATCGAAGCGTTCACGTCGTTTGCTTATGATGCTTTGATGAGATTCGCTTCCACTTACGCTCTCGTTATCGTCATTGTCGCTCGAATCAGTCGCCGAAGTGTCACTACCCTCTTCACTGTCCTGACTGCCCTCCGATTCATCACCAGATTCATCGCCACCAATCTCGCTGTTGTGGACGGAGCCGTTTTCATCGGATGTTGGGTTATAAGTACCATCCAATACTGCCACTCGCAGCTTCAAGTCCGCTGCATGCAAATATACTGGTATCTTCCAATATGTGTCGGCCTCCTCAATTGGCGGCTGGATTCCAAGGGATATGAGCAATCTTTTGAATGTCTCGTCCTCAACAGCCTCCTTCTCAACTGATTGGAGAGGTAGCAGCGGGACACCGTCATCATTATCTTCCGACACTTCTTCGAAATCCGCTGCTGCTTCCTTCAACGCGTCCTTTAGCCATTCGACTGCATCCTTCAAGTTCTCATCAACCTGAGCCGTGAGAAATTTAACAGAACCAATGTCCAATGGACTTTTAATGGTGGATTTCTTGCCTTTGGATTTTCTGGGAGGTTTTGATTTGGGTTTTCGTCTAGAGATTTTCTCAGGTTTGTCAGAACCACTGGATTTTGGTTTTTTCGTTCGCGGATTTTTGAGCTTCTGCGGAATAATTTCAGACTTGTCTGCAATCAAGCCAAGTTGCAGCATTCGCTTGATGATGCTGTTCTTGGAGCGTCGTTCACCAAACGAGTCCATGATTCGTGCCAGGCAATCTAAACGAAATGAACAGTAAAATGAATAGGGAGTTTTCTTTCAAAACAAAAATAGAGTTTTGAAAAGCATCCTTTTACCCCCCCACCGAGTAAAATTTTAGAATTTTCCAATAAACAAAAGCCATGTAAACCACTGTTTTGTGTAAAAGTAAAGCAACTTTTTTCGAATATTACGCTATTTTGTTCACCTGAGCCAGGACACGCACACACACACACACACATTCGCAAAATTATATTAAAAAATTTAAAACTTTACCACTTTCAAGGCGAAATTCGTCATACAAATTTTTGAGTGTTTCATCTTCCTCGTGCTGCCATAAATTTTTCTGTGCGGCAGATGCTGTTGATTTCTTCGTTGGCGCTTTAAACATCAATCCCATCTCCTTGAGCTTTTTCAAAACGCCCCGTCGCGTACGAGTCTTGTCGATTAAATTGTCCAGAATCCAATCAATCACATCTGCAAGAGAATGACAGAAAAATTGAGAGGCAAATGATGCTGCTCATGATGATGACAGCAATACTGGCGCTGGTATTGATCAACACGATGGGGATAATAAGGAAATCGTTCAGGACGAAGACGGAATTCTGTGTCAAGTAGTTAAAATTTAATTTGTGTTATGGAATATTGTATTTACATCATGTACTACGCCATTTTTTTCGATTGTTTGCTGTTTTTTTCTCGACTAGGATACCATTGTATTTCAAGGGTATTTATTGGCAAGGATATATGATGTAATATGCCGATATTATAGTTGTTCAAAAACGAATTGTTCCCACGATGACAGACAATTAATTTTCATTTCAGAAATTCAATTTCCTTATGGTATTTTAGTGAGGTCCAAATAGGGCATTTTAATAAATTTAAATATACCTTAACCGAATCCTTGAACATAGTTTTCTACTTCCATCATATTTCCTACGTATCCAATAACATGCACGAGTATACGTGAATCTAACTAATAACTTGAGCACCAGCTCCAGGATACTACACACAATATGGCAATTAATCACGAAAGTGACGAGCAAGGAACTAGCGAAAATAAAAACGAAAAAAAAAACTTCAGAGACTTAGATTTAAAGAGAGGGAGGATAGCTGAAATGGCAATCGAAGAGTGATGATAAAATCTGTCTGCGGAAGATTACAAATGATCCTTTTTTCCTTGCATGCATCGCTTGCAAAGTTAACTCATCAAACAACGCTTGCTTATCATTCGTGTCATCGACGCTAATTTATAATTGAAAATTTAAAAGACAATTTGTTACATTGCCAGACATGGAGAAATCGTGCTAAGTACAATTTGAAAGAATAAAGTCATGATGGATTTTTGTTTTTGAGGTTAGGAAAGGATGATAAATTTACTGGAACGACAAGCAAAACTGTATTTGAATGGATTTAGTATTTAAAAACAACATTGGATTGAGGAAGCAATATTTTTTGGTATTGCTGAAGCTTTTATTTAAATAATTTAAATGCAAAAACGTTTTGAGTTGATTTAATTAAAGCATCGGAATCAACTTAAAGTTGAAAACTCTCCCTAAAATTGTCGATCCCCTAACAATTGATAGATAATTTAGAAATCAATGTGGTATTTTGGGCAGGAAGGGTTGGCTTACGGGTTCCATAAGTCTTTACGCTGGAAGAGAAAGCAGAGTGGACCTAAGAGACGACCAACCGACTAAACACCTTTTCTGGAAACAAGGATACGTAGCTTGGATTCTTTTGGGCTCGACCCCTCTATCTTACGTTTTTTCGGACCTTCGTGACAGGAGAATCTTCTCTAGCGGAAAGGAACAGACAATAACGACCACGAAGAAAAAACAAAAATTCGATGAAGGAACAATCAAACCATGGCGGCGAACGAACTAATAAACATAAGAAAGCAGGGAGCCTTCATTAAAAAGATATACTGGCGTCCGAATTCAGGAAACTACAATACACGCACCATGGCGAAATGTATACTAGGATTAACCATCGGCGATATTCACAATTTCCGATCTTACTGACATTGTTACTGGGGCAATCAGAGTTCCCGATTCTTACTGAGACAGAGTAAGCCTCTCCTAAAAAGGTTTGCAAAAGGTTGCAATTATCGTCCTCCAACGCTTAGTAAGCAAATCTAACTGACTCGAAACCTTAGAAGAGAAATCAACTTTCCTCGACGAAGCAAGAGAGCAATGAGACATTGTCGCCAAATTAGGGTAACTTTAAAACGAGGTGCAATGTTCCACTAAATGTTGTTCAAAATGTGGCATCTGGCTCTTTATCTAGAGAATTCTCGCCAGAATGAGCACAATCCTGACCTGAAATGGACGATGGTATCATGAAACTTTTGTCTTTTGCTAAGTGCCCTTGTAAACTCCAGGCACTTTCCACTTCCTGGAATGAGTCAGATCTTCAGGTTTCTGGTATATAGGTTTGCATAAGATGCAGCTTGCTATATTTATGCACGCTTTCGCCTTTTTGCCGGGGGTGCCACGCTTGTAGCAAAAGTTGCTTCGGACTGGTCCCATGCAGTTTAGAGAAATGTGTTCAAAGTCCAAGCATGTAGAGCAACGAGTCAGGACGAGCGATCGGTGAATTTTGTATTCTAACCAACCGATTTTGATTTTTTGATGGCCAAGAGTTTTGATTTTGATTTTTTGATGGCATTTGCCCTCTTAGGTTGGTAGGCGTTAACTTTAGCCTGAAGCTGCCTGCCGCACGAACAGATTGTCTAATGGCCTCTTCTGCGTGAATGAATGTCCGCACAACATCTGTGATGTCGAGGAAACAGCTTCCAAGCCTTGAAGGTCCCTCATGGACAGCAAGCACCTGTCTATGGACGCTGCCTCGAGCTTTACGAGGAGGTCACGCGTCTGTATCGTCCGTTTGCAGGCTCTTGTCTCTCGAGCACCACATTTTCCCTTATTTCACGTCAACATAAATCCTCCCGTTTATTAGTTTAGAGCTCTGCACATTCGTGGTTTTCTGGCGTCGGTTTGGTTATTTCGGCAGCCCTCAAGCGCGGCACTTTGGAGGGTACGAGTTGGAAGTCTGCGTCTATATTTCCCCTTGATTGAGGGCTTTTTACTAGTGCTCTTTTATTCTTTCTCGTTTTTCTTTAGTGTTATCTAACGCTTTTTACTTTTTGACCTTTTTTAGTGTTATTTAGCCTTTATTAATTTTTTGTTAACCTTTTGCCATCCACGCTGGGAGTGAAATATTCAGTGCAGGGAGTGTTGTTTTGAGAGACTTTGGTGAGCTGTTTAACCTCATTTTCTGACCTCGGTCAACTGCGGCGGTAGTGCTGATCCTGTCGATCAAGTTCCCGAGCCCGAAGATCTCGTTTCTTGTACCCCTGTTGATATTTTTCTGGAATTAGAAGGCGTTTCTCATAATTTTTAGGTTAGCGCTTATGTTTTGTGTTAGCCTATGCTCGTAGCCAGTTGGTCCTCAGCTGAATCGGATCTTCGGCCCGCTATTAGCTAGAGGACTTGTAGCTGCTGCGCAGTATTGGTTGGGCTTCCAACAAAGCCTGGGGGTGGCTATCAATAGTCCCTGACGCAGCATGACAACTGTGACATTAGTATGAGGACAGGTGATGACGGACACCCCTACACTGCGTATCTTGTCCCTATCACTTTGGCTTGAGAAGCCTGATCAGGGTTAAGTTCTGGACTCGCACGTTCGTCTTGCATCAATTTTTCCTTTTCCAAACGATATTACAACAGTTTTGGCTTACAGGTAAACATGCTTGCTTAAATGGATTGATCTGTTGATTTCTCAGTAGGCAAGTGTACCAACATTGAAAAATGCCCTGGCGAGTTATCCCAAGACTGATTGCTGACGACAAGCATGCATGAGATCACAACTCCTTCAAGCGTCGGGATGTATATCCCCACCCTAGTTCAGTTTTTGTATCGGTGTCAGCAGCCCAAAAGCAGTGAAATGTACGCAATAACAGGAAGTTGCCAAGCAAAATAAAACAATTTCGAGCTTAAACGGTCGCAAATCAAGCGCTGCAACTATCCAAATTCATTTGAAATATGTGTGTACTAGCTGACTATAGTACACAGATCCAGTTGGACAGACCGAATGTCCTGTGTGGATAAGGACAAATCAATATGCTAGTTTCTATCAACATTGCTATTAATAGGAATATAGTGGATTCAGCAGTCTAGATTTCATGCATTTATAATCAAGTGGAATCCTTTTGTTGTACAAATGCTAAACCATAAAGGAAATTTAATTTTTAATTTCTAATGTAAATAGATGAACACATGAATTTAAATATTTCCTACCTTGATCTGTTTGTGGGTTTCTCTGATTTTCATCAAAAAGCATTCGCAATTCAATTTCCTGCTCTTCAGTCCAAGCTCCTTTAGTTGCTCTGAAAGAAAGAACAAAAATAAGGATTTAATTTTCATTTTAATTAATTCTGTCATTATCTATTCTTTCTGCACTAAGATAAATTTATAAAATGTTTGAGTGTCCAGTTAATGCAATTACCCATGATACGTGTCAGCATATCCGTTTTCCAAATCATTGGCTTCCTTTAGCGTTTTGTAGAATAATAATTCGGCGAAAATTTTTGGATTTTTCGGAGCCATTTCCACAAACTGGCGAACTACATAGATGCCGAGACGTCGTAACTCTTCATTATGCTTATCACGTGGTGTATTGAAAACTTTTTGGAATATTTTAAATAAGTTTGCCTGACAGAAACACGAAAGGAAGAGAGCGAAAGCACAATATTAAAGAAGGATTTCACAACATTCAATTTAATTAATCTCTCACTTGATATAACATTGCATAGCACTTCAATCCGTAGGCTATCCTGTATAGTATCGTAACAGCTGCCCGCAAGGATTTCGTTGGCATCGTTTCCCAATCCGACAATGCAATAGTACAAGCACGAACAATCTTGGGATTTAAGAGTCTGAAAATAAATACAAACATAAATAGTTAATAATCGATTTAAGTGGATTTATTTGTGGGAAACAAGCATCGAACAATGAAGCTGGATCGGTGCTCATCCAATCCGAGCAATTCCAGCAATTCTAGGTAATTCCAGCAAACAGCATTAATTTCTCCAGCAAATAGCAAGAAATCCAATAGCATAACGAACGGATGCGAAGACAAGCTTATTTTATTTAAACTAAAAATTGCTTTTCCTTGCAAAAGTCCTTTGACGAACAAACAATCAGAATCGAGGGATAAAAGAAAATTCAAATTAAATTGAGAGCTTAGGGGTTGTGATCAACTGGTCCTCGATCCAACTTTACTACATGCATTTCACACTGTGTGCGTGGAGCAAAGGACGAAGTGAAGACGAGCAAATGCACATCACGAAAAAGAAATGAAGATTTTTTGAAACGCTGTAGCAAATTGATGTTATTTCAACTCTATTCCAACTTCCGAACAACTATAAATGGGGTTTTCTCAAGTCAGATTAAGTTATTGTCAAAGTCAAAGGAGCAAATAAAATCGATTTAGTTAAAACCGATGCTGTTGTAATTTTATGTCCTTTCTTTATTGAATCATTCATATCAATTGAGTTTTGTTTCTGGGGGATTTATACCTCCGGAATGTGAGGAATCGAGTTTTATTGATAAGGATTCACCCATTTAGGAGAAAATTCAATTTTCCCGATAATTGACAACAAGCGCTCACTGAACAATCATTAATATTTATTATTCATCAACTTGAAATTGTTGGCAAAATTCGTATTAATTATTAAAATATACTGTAAAACACTTACGGCAAAGTTAATTTTCAGGACATAGTTATCTGAAGTGATTTCGGCTTTGCCGTGCTTAAACGAAAGATCTGAAGGCAAGCATGAAACGTTTACATAAATGTTTAAGGAGTCTTCGGATTTTAAGTGACAATTTTGGAGAATATGAAAAGAAATTAGCTATTAACAGGGTTTTTTCTCTGAGATTAAATTTTCCAAACAGTTTTTCATTTTGATTAAGTTTTCATGAGTTGTTGTTGGGAAGAGTTCACTTAAGCTTGTGTGACTTTAAGGACGTCAATATACATTTTCGCATGCCAAGTTGTATAGCTCCGATTAACATTGACTTCATTGCTTCAAGATGATACAGTTCCTTCTGGACTTACAGATGAAAATGATTCGTCAATCCACTCTATGTAAGGCCATGATCGACAACACTAAAGCGGACCGGACTACAGCAAAATTTCAACAAATTTATTACGAAACCTCTCACACTTTTCTCCACAACGATTTAAAAATATTTTATTAAGCCTAGCTGCTACTTCTCAACCAATTCTTTTAATAAAAAAGAGTATTTCTTTTTAGGCGTATAGAACCTTAAGTTGGCAACACTTTAATACTACGTACTGTATGACAGCTGTTATGCGCTTTATGGTTAGTTTTGTTTGCCATTTTGCCATGTATAGGGTCACGCCTGAGCAATGTCTGTAAGTTGCGTAGATTGATTTCCAAAAAAAAAAAAAAAACAGTTTTGAACGATGATCGTACAGTAGGCGACCTGTCGTTTCAACAGGATAGCGCGACGTGCCATACAACTCGCCAAATAGCGCATAATTTCTCGTTTTTGAAATGTGAACTTGGCCTACAAAATCATGTGATTTAACACGGTTCAACTATTTCTTATGGGGAAACGTCAAATGACGTGTCTACGCCGACACGCTCGTGTCGCTTGACCATTTGGAAGATAACATTTGCAGCGTTATTGGCAAAATACGACCCCCGATTATTGGTTAGAGTTGTCAATAAGTGGACCTTTTATTTAGACTTGCTCCGTACTAGTCGTGACACACACATGTCCGAAAACATATTCAAATAAAAATGACAAAGAATGATATATCCAATCAAACTAATATAATGGCAACCAAAACAATTTATCCGTATTACATGTCATTTTAAAGTCCTTTTGTTTATTTTAAAAAGAGAGCTTGGAAGAGCTCAAGCTGGTTTCGAACACGCGCCACTGCCGCTTCTCGTCAGGTGCCAACCCACAGGCTGGGACGCATCGATTGACACTTACAATATTTCTCCACGTCTGTAATAATTTTTGAACCACGGATTAACCCTTAAATTGGTGTAAATCCAGTTCACATCGCCATTTAAGCAAAATTGAGTTTCAGCACTGAATTAAACATTTTTATCGGAAGTTTACATTTATTTCAGTTTTTGCTTTAACCGATTCGTTCAAGAAATTTCGAACATTTTGCAGTCTTACCAGTGAACAGTGCAAGACATCTTAGCAATTAATGAACTGTCAACTGTCAAAATGGCTGTCCCCTAAAAATCATTTCGGAGGACATATTTATTTTGTATTTATCTGTATTGATTGAGCGTCAATATATGATTTAAAGGGATAGTTTACGTATAAATTGCAACAATTGTTTAAATTTAACAAATCGAACAACTTAAATTGGAATATTGGAATATTAATACGAATAATCTATCTTATATTCGATTCTAGTTTATTATTTGAAAAATTAGTTCGGTATCATTCTATGTCCTTGCACATGCATAAATTCGTATTTGCAATCAATAAACATTTTATAGAAATGTTTATCTACTTGTACTATAGTCAAATAAACTAATTTACAGTTCATTATCATTCGTAAACCATTAAAACAGAATAAAACAAATGAATTTGTTCAATGGTTTCGATAGCGTCAGTCAACATTATTGAGTACTTGGTGCTAGCCATCCTTGCATACATATACAACCTTACAAAGGTCCTGATTAAAATCCAATTTAAAATGAAATTGAGTTGAACGTTGCTGGCATATCCAGTAATTGGTTGGACAACAAGTTGTCAATGAGGCGGTTCGTGTAATATATAATATATGTATATGAGTACTGATTATATGCACATACGATTAAAAGGAATTGTTGTAGAAATCGATGAGCTTGGTTGCAAATCGATTTTAGCTTTTCCGCTCTCTATAAATGATTAAGGATATAGAATTGAAGCCGACCAAGATTGAAGTGACCAAAAACTCACAAAATTTATTTGTTCTCTGCGACCAGGTTTATTAAGGCAGACTTTTCTATCAACTGTGATGAAGGAATAGATGATATTTTACACTATATTTTGTCAATCGCTTCCTGCCTGCTCCTTACGGTTGTTTTTCAAAATAAAGTTTATAGTGTATGTACACAAAACAGTATGAAGGGCTTTTAAAAATGTTAAAAAATAATTTTCAACGAAAACTCATTTACTTTTAAAAGCTGCAAACAGCCTAGCTGATATTCAGGTGACACAAAGGCTTAGTTTTGCAAAGCAGCAAAATCAACATCCCTTCACTGATCAGTGATCAATCAAGGAGTATTCGGAATTGTACAAAAAAAATGAACAATTTTAAGATAATTTTCAGATGACCGAGCCTACCTTAGCAACTCTTCATTCGTGAGAAATTGTGTTGGGTTCAAACGATCAAACTCTTTCTTTTGCTATTTGCTATCGATCCCTTCTTGTATCTTTACGAGAACCGATGAGCTGTTTATATGCGTCTTGTACTAATATTGACATATTTGATACTCAGAGAGTGCAATGGTCAGAGACATGAGTGGATGAAAAAGGGGTTCTACACCCTCGAAAAACTTTTTAACTTTTTAATAACAATGCATTTCAACATTTAATACCATTAATACCTTTGTCGTGTTGCACAATTCGTTCATCCGTCCGCCTCTAGAAATGTAGCACTTTCATATTTTCTCGAAATGCGTATGACATTCGTGCGGGCTTAGCTTCGAACAGAATTATAACTGCGACGGCGTCGAATCCAAAACCGGTTCTATACAAGGAATGGGCGATAGAAAAGCCACTAAACCAATCAAAGATGTTCCCTTACAAGCCTGTCAATTACGTGCGAGCTTGACTCCAGACCGTTAAAACCGTAATAAAAGGTTAGCTAAGCTCGATTTGTATCCACAGTCGACTGTAGCAGGCTGGCTCGTCGCGAAAATTTGTGTGGAAGTTTAGGATTTTTTATGGCCACGTCTAGACCTTACTCTGGAAAATTAACGGTTTTGACGTGATATCGTCTAGTTTTCGCAAATATCGAAGACATAGAACACTTGTGCAATGCGTCTTCCGGATTAAAGTGAAGTGAAAAAATAAGAGACGAAAGTGATAAAATTAGAGGCTTGGTGACTTATTAACATTTCACTCGTTCTCATGAATGAAACGTCAAATTAGCCGCGAAATTCGTTCTGTGGCAGGAAATTAAAGCACATTTATTTCGCTAAAGCCAATCTCAAATTTTGATTCAAGAGAAATGAGGGGAGCGTGCTCAGGTAAAGTTTTCAAGCAGTGAAATTACCAAAAGTACAAAAAGATGCGCCCATGTGTGTTGCCATATTGTAACACGTAGTAGACCGGTATTGCTACCATACGTCAGGATCCCAAGGACTATGCATTACGGCCGGCTATGTCTTGAATTTAACCCATTATGTCTCCAGTCAAAATACAATGCAGAGATGTCTTCTCTGGCTACCTTTAAAACTGATCACTAACGCTATGCAGGTTTCTAAACCATCAGGTTTTTATTTGTATGGCATCGACGTGTCTTCAAACAGTTGATCACGTAACACATCGAAAGATGTTATACGATTTCGATTTCAATTGCCACTATATGTAGCGACTATATCTCAACTTGGCGAGTAGTTACGAAAAGAACATTGGTGGCACTGTTCATCACGAAAAGGCTAGCCGATAAGACATGGGATCTTTTACCAAAACAACGGACCTATAGTTTGGTTGCAAATTCAGTGACTTTTTGCAATGTGCTGTATGCAAAACTTTCGGTATATAAGAAAACCTCCATAATGCAAATTTAGAAAAGATAAAGCGAATGACTTACTGGGATACTTATAGTTCTGAGGACTACACCAACAGTTGTGAGCATTAAATTGCAATTCGCGAAGGAGCTTACCAACTATCCTTGAGCAAGCCCTTCAAAATTGGCCCGCTCAAGGGATTCAACAAGCTATAGATCTAGAGATCCTCTATAGTGTCAATATCCTTTTATGAAAAAAGATTTCATTTCAGGATTTCATTTTAGGAGAAATTTCTATCATACTCAACAAGGACAATTGTGGAATTGAGAAGTTAACAGGAGTCGCAAAAGCACTTTCCGAATAACCCACTAATGAACCGAAGCGAAAACCCCGGAAAATTGACAGCCCGGAACCAGCTAGCTTGAAAGCTACAGCGGAAAATAGAGAGCCAGGCCCAGTGAAAGTCGAATCAAAAAAAGGGGCTAAAAGGGGCTTTGAGCTAACAAAAGCTGGGTCAGCCGATCGAAATGCAGCAAGATTGAATACAATCAAAGTCCGAGTAGCAACAGTGAAAACCAAAATTTCCAAAATTTTCGAAAAACTTTCAACGTCCTTGGGACGTGATAGTATCGACTTGAAATGACAGTAATGATAGCAGAATTGAACGAGCTTTGTAACCTCAACAAAAAGAAGTATAATCCTGAGGAACCGATGGAATGGTGTTAAAAGAAGGCCGGCTCCATAAAGGTCGACTTATCAAACGAATAGAGCGAACAGATACAAACGCAGCGAAGAAGAGGAAAAGTTACAGCACTTTATCTAGATTGTGAACGTCTAGGAAATTCCTTCAATAGCTGAAATGAACACCTACAGACTACGGTAGGAGGGACTTTCTATGACCTCGGTTGGGCTACCGGATGAAGCAATAACTTGATTGCATTAGTTTCCTGTGTTCTTTAATGGCGCTCATAATCCTGTTTCTATCAATGACTAGATTAGTAGGGGTTGATATAAATTCCCCATCAATTGAAAACTGAATCATGTACTGTGCATTTTTACTTTTCGTCCTGGAAAAGTTCTAAGTTCTAATTACAACACTAGGTAAATATTTATATTTCAAAACTTCATAACTAAAACTTTTCTGGTTCGATACCAACGACACCGACCATATTTCTGATATATCATTGCAAAAATTCCCTTATTTTGGATCAGATCCTTAAGAGATCCCTAAGGCTCAAGCTTCTTATGTTCTAGCACCTTTAACTAAAATACATACGATTCAATCAGTGGATCAAATAAGGCACAGTCGTTTGAATCGTATTCCAATAGAAATAAAATGAATGGAAATTCAGTGTCCTGAAGGCTACCTAGTCCTTGGGGGTCGATTGTAATGATGCTATGCGATAGGGATGAGTATTGTATAGAACAAAACACGCGTGATGAATACGATAAAATCCTGCCGTTTTTCTCTATTCGTCCTTGCGATAGAAAAGTCATTATCGCCCGGGTGGTGGCGATTCATTTTGCTGTCGGTTCACTTTAGTGGTGGCGTTGGCCGAGTGAGGAGAGTCCTGGCAGGCAATAAGGGCGTTTCGGCAATTGACTGGGAAAATAAACGCGTTCGCGAAACGCTGCCTTTTCCATTCACCCGCAAACTTTGCCAACTTAATAAAAGCGCCATTCAATGTGTGCATTTAGAGTCCATTAGGCATCTGATTTCGATTCTTACGAACAAGTACACACTACCGCCAATTTACAGCCAGTTTGCCAGCTATTTTATGGAGTCATTATTTCCAATGTAAACGGGTGGTAACAGGGTGGAAACGAACGGTAGAGTTTATGTGTATAGAGAAATTTTACCGCGCGCCATTATGAATGGTGTCGAGAGGGTAGTCATTTCGTTTGAAGACGAGCGCCAGGGTAAGGGATTGTCGATTTAACTAAACGATAGATGCGTCTGAATTATTTTGCCGACAATTTATGGCAAATATATCATTGTAATTGCCCGCCATTAGGTGTGCGTTGTTGAAAGTGTCGTCTTTCATTGGTGGTAAGTGATAAGTTTAGCGGGTAGTATTTGATAGTGGATTGGTTGGAATTGTATGTTTCGGGGAGCAATAAATGCTCTATAGCTACAAAAAGTCACTTATCGCCATTATTATTCGTAAGTGCTTCCATCTGCAGCAAATATTTTTATTTGATGTAAGGGAAAACCTTCTTTTTAACTTAATAGGACCAAACAATACCAACCCAAAAACATTTTTAAGATTGAAAATTCAATTCGAAATAAAAGCTGTGGTTTTCAGCAAGGTATCCAGCTAGAAGGATTTTATCCTGTTTGGTTATAGGTTGTAGAAGTTCGTGTTGCTAAATTCTTGGACAACTGAATGTTAATTGAGTACCTTTGTACATCTTCCCATTCGTTGTTAGTTCCAGTCTCTTAAAAGACGGAGTTTTCTTTTCATTGGCAACACCAAAAACGGCCAGTTCCTTCTTGCCAGAAGCCAGCAGATACTTTATATATCGTAGACACATAATTAAACTCATAGATTTTATCTATGATTTCGTATTTCATTGTTCAAAATCGATTCAAATTCCGGTTCAGGATTCATATGAGCTGCCATTTTCCTATCTAGATTTTAGTTTTGGCGTATGTCATCTCCATGAACATCAAACACATATTAACATCATCAAACATACATCATAACATACATCAAACACATATTAACATATCCCCACGTCTAACCAATCCACTAAAAACTTCACTTTGGGTTATATGTATTGAATTTTCGACATTGTTTCAAGCCAAATAAGGTTTTATAAGTAAGGCACCACAATCATACGCGAATAGCCCTTAGAATTTTCATATGATCCGAGTACGCAAAACGAGAACTTCAATTTATGCAAATGAAATATTAAAGAGTAGGGGCCCCAAAATGGATTCTTGTGGAACACAAGCCATTGGAAACAAAGGTTTTGATACAACCAGCTTCGCAATCAATAATTATATTGTTGAATACGGGTCGCTTTCAACCCGATTAATCAAGAAGGAAATGCAGTAAATGCTCAAAAATGCAATGGAGTGCATGATAAAAGTTGAAAACAATAGAATAACGATTGGAGGAATTTGTGATGATCAACAGAGTTTTGTGTTAAGCACAATAGAAGCTTAGTCACAAGAAGTGATTTTGCGATCAACTTTCGAACGATTTGAGATGAGGAATATATTATTCAAAAACAAGACAATTGAATATGGAACTGGTAGGTGTTAAAAGACAGGATTTCAACCGGGGGAAGAGAATTATTCGCTGATAATACTATACTTTGCTTAGTCAACCTAGCCATTGATTTCAAAATCAGCGTCGGAACTTATGCATGGCTCCCAGGCCATGGGGTATATATGCCGAGGCCAAAAGGATATTGTGGGTTATGAGCTGCTAAGGTCTAGCGTTTGTATTACGGGCTACTGGCATACTGGCAATTGATACTTTCAGCAATGGATTTTTGAAAATTTTAGGTTCGCTTGACAAGGATCGGCTTTGTGTTGAAATATGCCGGAAAAATATGTGGACTTTTAGTGAGCATCTTTTGATGTAGCCGATTGTTAGCTATTTCTGTATCATTCGATCGGTTCGCTTTCTAGGTATTTCTTGCATCTGTTGTTATAAGCTACGCTTTAGATGTTGACATAGTTCCTCAAAGTCATGAGGTTTTACCATTAACTTTAACACTGGTAATTTCTGTGGATGTCGTTTCTATAATGCGGTCTGTTGCAGTTGCTTTCCTGTATATTGCTTGTTACTAGTGGAATTTTTTTGTAGGACGGTCAGGTCCATAAAGTCAAAAGTTTGTATCTCCATAATGGACTCGATTTTACAGTGAACATTGTTCATGTACAAAAGGAGTTTTCCCATGTTTGTTTTGTTTCGTTTGTAATACACAATTTTGAACTACACTTAATATTGCAATGTTTAGTGTAGGTCTAGTCCATCTCATACCTAGTCCATCTTCAGTAATGTGAATGTGATTGTCAGATTCCAAGAAATTTTGTTTTATTCCTGCTTTTATAAGGGCCACCAAACCCTCTGTGGATTGCCTTTATTATCTTAATTTTAAAGATTGTTCTTCAAGGACTTAATAAAGAATAGACAGCCACTGGTGCCTTCTTCTCAATCTATGAAGCGCCATATCAAGCATCGACTCTTATCACATGAATTACAAACATTCACTCCTCCGTTCCAGTGTAAAAACTACTTGATCTAGTATACGGATCTTTATCCCAGAAGCAAACCAGAGTTTGTTTTATCTGATGTTGTCTGTTATCAGCTAACTTCAGCCGGAGAGATTAGATATAGGCTCAACATGTTTCTAGGCTTCAAAAATGAGCAAATCTGAAGAGGAACAGGAAGGATTAGGAAAGAATTACATGAATGGCCAGAAGAGAAGTTGTAGCTCTACAATTCAAAACATTTTAATGTAAAAATCAACAAACTCTCAAACTATAAAATGCGGTCCTTTGATACTTACAAGCGCAATAAGCGTGTAATTACCACTGAAATTTCGGTATTCAGTTTTTCTGGGTGAACAAATAGAGTATCAAATATTATTTTCAACTTCTATTTGTTATCTTTTATCTACACAGCCACTGACGTCAATCGAAAAATACTCCAGGATACTCAAATTTTTATGATCCTTTTTTCACGGAATTTGAACAGGATTTTCCCACTACAGTCGCCGATAAATGCTTTTGTGTGTTGATTTAATTCAATAATTCAGCGAATTCAGTTTCCGTCTAAAACGAAAAAAGGAGATTTCGATGGTATTTTATTTTATCATAACAACGGCCTGTGAAATTGCTATAATCATCATAACCCTCATCCGAAATCAGCGAAAATTGGTCATTAAATTCCTAGCTGCCGGATAATGCGATTATACAGCCGCAAACAAATGCACCAAAATTATGGGAAGGGGTTGAACGAAACATTTTAATTACATTTCTTGCTATTAAAATTCATCTTCAGTGAAATGAGATCACGATGTCATAATTGCTTGCTGTTGCCGTCATCAAACGACCAAGTCCCATCGCAACAGCTCGTCCATTTTATTTTTTGTCTTCTTTTATTCGCGGCATTTCCATTTATTCGCTATGCGTACTACGTATCTATTGGGAAAACAATTGCTAGCGCTGAAAATATGTTTAAATATCAAACAACCACTAATTACCGTCTGGTGCTTTGTCCTCGTCCTCGTTGGTTGGGGAGAAATTAATAAAAGTTCTGTCTCGGCGGATTTGGACGTGAAAAAGGATCTGATGCCTGGGAACTGTGGTTGATTTGATGATTTGCTTTGCTTCTCGTGCTCAGCTCCTTTTTCGAGTCACGTTTCAGACGAATCCTTCGATGAATTAAAAGACTTTTTTTCATTAAGGAATTACGGTTTCAGGTTCTTCCTTTGTTCCTTTTCATGGCTTTTATTGAAATTCTCCAAAAGTATGTGGAACACTTTTGCCCGGCATTAGCACACTAAAACGAGGGTGCAACAGTCGCATAAATGCGTACAACACTACACCAACCAGCTTAAATGGTATGACGAGGGTGTGCTGGCACGAGGATAATTTAAAAAATATTTAATTACAGCAAAAAGCGTTCCACAATACTAGTCCGTTTCTGTTAGCAAGCCATAAAAGCGAGGCAACGTCAGTTAACGCACACGTTTCTTTAATTTATTACAATTCTAAATGGAAATTAATGGCTACAGGACTCATTAGCCATTTGTTCGTTTTCGTTGGCCGTCATCACTCGTTTGCACGGATATCTGAGTTACGAGTCTGCAAGTGAAGTTGGATTTGTCTGTCTTCGGGGAAACGCGCACGTGATACCAACTTTTAAATTGCTCTTCCTTTCAATTGAATTTCGCGTGGATTTGAAGGATTAAACGATACTTCGTTTCTTTTGAATTCGCTTTTTCTTCGTTGACGAAATTGATACAGGTTTTTAAGGACTAGCTTTGTGTTTTGGTGTTTTTGCTAGTCATTTCCAAAAATTTAGATCTCGATTTAGTTGTTTGTTGAAATTTAAATCGGAACCTGAAATTATTTATTTTCAAATTCATGTTTAAACAAAAATTACACCCAAAATTTTTTTTTAAATTTTTAGAATTTTTTTTTCGTTTTTTATAATAGAATTGAAACTCAATGGTAAATACGAGGAAAATTCATACATAATCGCGATTTTTCCTTCCGAAGAAAGAATTCCTTCTCTTTGTCCTTCTCCTTGATCAACGTGGGAGAGGTTAATGAAGGCCTGGGATCAAATCTTTCAGCTAGATAGCTAGATCAGTTTATTCAATTGTCCTCTAACCGAGCGAAAGAGAAGTTTATCCTGTGATTGTGCAATGGATTCTTATGAAGTATTTGACGGAAGGAGGCATTAATTCAACCAAAACCTGAGATCTATTGCATAAACCATTTGGAGAGATGCATGTGAACGAATGAAAAAGGGAAAGAAGTATGGACTGGAGAAGGATGGGCAAGCCAGAACCCTCAAACGTCAAAACACGCTTGTCAGTTAGGAAGCTTATGTCGACAGCGTGCTCCGACTACTCTCAAGGAGTTTTACGCATTGATTTTCTTCACAAATACGCTCAGCAGATGCTGTTCAAAATTCTTGAACATCTTGACCAGGTATGACCGCCAGCCCATCTGAGACATTTTGTTCCTGTAGGACAATGAAAGTATACGACAATCGTAGCCCCCAGTAAATTGGATTAAATCACTTGAACATTATAGTCCAGATCTTTCGCTGTGCGATTTCTATATTGAGAAGACAAAGCAACGCAAAAGACGCATGAAAAAAACGACTTGTTCAATAGGGGAATGCATTTACAAGGATCTTTGTTGAAAAATTCTTTTTGCTTCTGAAATAAAATAATTATTTTTTTAATTTTTTATTTATTCTTCAATTATTCCGTGAAAATTTGATCCGATTTGACACTCAACGATCGATTCAGTTGTCAAAGCTCGGCATTATAAGCGAATAACTCCTTTAAGTGTCGCTCTAAATGTAATTGAAATCCGCACGAACCAACTGAACGGGTAAAACAAACAATTATTGGAAATGAAATTGCAAACGGCAAAGAAAACTGTCCTCAATACATGCAGTGAACTCATATGCATTACTCGAAGAACCATAAATATCAGGCATAACCGGTCCGTAGTCGTTCTACTAAAGGACCAAAACTTTAGTTCTTGTTCCAAAAACTAGCCAAGACACACAGGGTATCTACGTTTTTCAGTTAAGCACACATTGAAGTAGGTGCAATATCCCAGGTGTGTCCTAAATCTTTCCAAAGATTTATTGAAAAACGCGCATACACCCTCTAGAGCGGGTGGGCGCGTGAGGCTCTCTTTGTCAAATATTTTGATTATTATAATAAATTATAATATCATTTTTTCGATTATTCGTGATAATTCGTGATTATACTCGTGATAATAGTAAATCGATTTCTACAAAACTTTCATCCGTTTTTAACTTGGACGTTTGCGACCCCGACGTGAATTATTTTCAAGCTCTTCTCGGCCATCTAGAAAACGCTTAGACTACTCAAAAATACGTACACGATAGAAATTCTAATCAAGCTTTCTAATGTGTAGTTCCTTCAATAAATTACAAGTTTCAGTAGCGGGTTTTTCAGATTTATTGTGATATTTCATATAAACATATAGTTCTTTTAGGTCACTGAACATTTTTCTATCGAAATAGAGTTTTAATCGAAGCTCTGATGCGAAGGTTAGTCAGTTTAACAATCTTAGAAAAACCATTGTTTATGTACTTTAGGATCCTCTGGGGCTCGTCAAGAAACCTGTTCGACTTATGGACTCCCTCATTATCTGATTTCCGTCATGCTGTTTCGACGAATCGAACTTTCCTTTAGCTATACCTAGTTTGCTTCTTGCATGTATGGATGAAAGGATGCCTCGAAAAGGTGTAGAGGAGCATGACAGGACGTTTACATTATCCGCCAGTGGAAACATTTGATTCGATGCATGGAGCAGTATACCTTCGGAGTCATTCAGGAATGTCCTTTTTACACATTCTAGAGCTAAATCAAACAGCAGTGGGGCCAGCCCTTCTCCCTGCTTCAGTCCACAATTTGTGTCAAAGGCATTAGTCAGTAGTTGGTTTTTTAGAGCTTGTCATGTTGTTGGGGTTTATATCAACTTCCTCGGACTCACAACTTACTTTACGAGATTGAAAACGTTGACGAAATTCATTCATATTCAAGGAAGATTAGGTTGACTGAGAATTTTATTTTTCAAGGATTAATTTTGTTAAATTAATAACAAAGTAAAATAAAAAATCATTTGTTACATTGTTATGACATCGGGAACTACATAATATTTTCTCGAATAAATATCGATTCTTGGTAAAAATACAAAACGCACTCACCTTTTCGCGAAGTCCTCGAATTTGAAATCTTTTTCAACGTTCTGAGGTTCATCTGCAAATTAAAAATTAATCAAGTGTAAATGATTTCCTTTTGGCTATCTTACCCTCCTCTTCGTTCTCATCATCTTCGCTTTCATCTTCTTCTTCGCCGTTCTCTTGATTCTCATCGTTTTCAGATGGCTTTTCGACTGCAAGAACAGAAGAGAGAAATAAGTCATTTCAAACAATCACTTTCATCTACGTATGACTCAATGCGAAATTCTGCAAAAAAAAAACCTGAACTTCTAACGTCCTTCAGTTGAAAAAGGACTAAGGAAAAACCTTACTCAAAAGTTTAAGTTCGCTGCATATATGAAACATGGTCAAAAAATTTCAATGAAAAACCATATTCACTTGTGCAGCTCCTGGACTCGAAAACCACTGTGCCAATGTTTCAAAGGAAACAATTGGCTTCTCTGGAATTTACGAGGTTGCGGTCATTGCTGATGTCGACTCTACTTGCACGAACTGAGTAGCTGTTAAATAACTAGGACTTCATTGTAAACTGATGTCGCAATTACAGGACTGCATTCTTCTACCATATTTCCTACAGCCAGCAAATGAAAGCTACAGAATCTGTTGGATTCTGCACTTTGTATTAATATACTTTTGGTGAATAGTTGCAATCCTGTTAAGACAAATGCATGTGTGGGTGGTACCAGTGGCAATGCGAAGGCGTACAAGACGAAGGCAATCCATTATTCACGTCACTCTTTTCTTTTTAAAACAAGCAATTTCATTGCATGCTACGTGCTGCACTAGTTCATATACTGGGCAAGGACTGCATATTTCATTTCAATTAAACGAAATCCTGCCCTAACATATGTACACACGGACAGGACTATTAACTGGTCATTCCGCTCGAGGAACATTGTTTTAGAAAGCATTAAGATGAGAATACAAAATGGTCTCAGCTGGTCTTGTTCTTGCCGGAAACGGTAAATAACCATCTGAAGCTCTTGGAACCTCCAATTTGTCAGCTTTTAATTACCTCAGTTGATACTTCCCTTTACGGATTTTGGGCTTTCTGCTGTTAAACTTTGGATAAATGTTGGGGTTGAATTTGTGAAACCAAGTGGATTTTCTGCCAACAGGAGCAACTTAATCTTAAGTTAGACAGACTTGCTTCAGGACAAATGAAAAACAACCAGACAATACGAGAGTTTCAGATATCAAGGACGAAGAGGTTTTGTCCAACAAGCGAAAGATTGATCTTGTTAAGGCCTATTAAAAGCATTCATTCGCATAATTGAGCAGTTGTGTCATAAATTATTTTGTAAGAGCATGTCACGTCTGAGATTAACGCTTCCATACATCTAATTAAATGAAGAACGCACCCTCTTCCCGGGGTTTCTCCAACTCTCTACAACGAACAACTTTTTCCATCATTAATGTTGTTAATTGAAGCTTATAGATTAAAAATGATAAATTATCCTGGAAATGGATTCAAGCCAAACATTTGTTGTTGTAGTAAGGCATTCAACTGTTTACTCTGTGCCATTTATCAAGCCTACTTAACATCCCCTTCTCTGAGTTGACCAACTAGGTTATGCTTTCATCATATATGAATTTCTAACGTGTGTCTTATTAGATTTCCTGTTTGATGCATGCCACCAATTATTTGTCCATCGAGAGAGCAATCCTGCATGTTTTTGCTGAAGGGCAGACAAAGAAGAAATAGTCTAAGAAAGTTGCTCCCCAAAACGATTCAGATTATTGCAATTTAGCGCTCCCTTTACAGTTTCCACAGGCAAGCAAGGTGGTTACAAATAAGGACGACTTTTTGGGTTTGTTTACCAACTGCTTGTGAAACAAACAAAAGATTTCACGTTGGCGGGAGAAATATAAGAGCAACACATATTGGCAACATCAAGACGCTTCAACAAATATGGATGGGATGATTTGAGGGTGAGTGCATGGAAGCGTTGACCAAACAACCAAAATGTTTATTCGCCTCACATCAATGCACTTAAATATAATTTTGTTACCACTCGTCGCGTCGTCAGACATTTGAATTGCTCGTAGGTGGGATGGCGTATTTGAACAGGGAAAAGGACCTTTGATTGCATGCGTGGTGATTAATCAAAAAATTTGAAAGGTCGAAAAAATGTGACCATGTTTGAAATTGAAATTCAGAGATTCGAAACCAATGTTTTGAAAACGATAACAAAATCATGGAATTCTATATTTACCAATCAACCTTTTATAGTCAAACATTGACCATTGCAAGATGATCGGTCAAATATTCGCGGAATGGAGGAATGAAGGACGGGTGTACATCTTTTTGCACTCATGCACTTGTAACTCCCATGATGATTTTTATAACGAAATTTTAATTACACTTATCATTAAAGTGCAATTCCAGAAAGACGTCAACCGAGAAGAAAGTTTATAATAAGGAGAAAATTGAGCCCCACGAACCCACCATAATGTGCTCCATCTATTTGAGAAAAGAAGCGATTTTCCTTGGTAGAGCCAAGGTTTGGAAGTTGCAAAATCTCTTCAAACACTGCAGATATTAGGGTGAAGACTATATGAGACCACGACAACTGTAGAAACCGCTGGCCAACTTACAACAATCAGATTGAAAGATGCTTGTTCAAAGGAGAAGTAACTTGCAGAAATGATCACTTGATCACTTGAGTAAACGATCATCCTGGCATGTCAAATGTGGATGCTACGATGTTTGTTAGACTGGTTCCAACCTAATAAAATTAAACCAAGCGCACTCACATGTGCCGACATAGAGCCTTTTTTCCCATACATACGTTTTTCTGTTCTAGCGATTCTAGTTCTTGGAGGCAAGCAGCATTCGAGTGAGCTAGTCTGAAAAGCTCATGCTTCCTTTTCATTGCAAAGAAAATGACAGGAGCATCGCTACTAGACCTAATTTCACAAGTAACGCGACGATAGCCAGGTGGGAACTCGGATGCCAAGTCTGACGCGTTGTAGTTCTACTGTTTCGCGTCACCAATATCAAAGAAGACTCGCCATGTGCGCACAAACAGTGACAAAATCCTGATTTTTCTATGGCTGGGTATGGTACCTCATAAGGGTCAAAAATTACCAAAGAGTACTACAAGGATGTATTCCATCGTCTACGTGATGCTGTTCAGTGCAGCACATTGGCAATGCGATAAAAAGAGAATGCGCGACTCTATTGCGGCAATCCTCCAACACATTCCTGACGAAATAAACTCCAGCGCATCCCTCGAACTTGGTTCAGACTTTAACCGTGATCCAGCAGATTTTTCTGTCTGGCCGTTCCTCGAACTTAAATGATCACTCAATGTAGGGCGATTTCCAAAAAATCCCATTAAGGTTTCAACGCAACAGAGCCAAATTCCATTTCAAACAAGATATTTTTTATAATGCTTTCAACAGAAGCAACAGTATTGGAGAAAATTCTTAGTGCCCCAAGGAAACATTTTTGAGGGTATCTAGGTTTTCAAAGCTTCAAACCTGTCCAGGCTCCTGACGATATTTTAGAGCCAAAATTATTATCATTTTAGAGCCGATATTTGACCGATATAGGACGCGGTTTTATGGCGTCTGGAGATACGACTTTGTTTCATCATTATACACCTGAGTACAAAAATGGAATGCCATGCTAAGACACGAAAGAGTCACACTACCCTCCATGAACTTCGAGGTCAAGTTCAAGTTCCCACCATCGAGGAAACACAGATAATGCTTCTTTGTGCATGGAAAACGTTGTTATTTATTAGAACTTTCAATTGTTCTGCGAGATTCTGTGAAAAAGTGGGGTTAAAATTACCAAAAGGACACTCGAATTTTACGCTAATGCTACCGTGTCTGTTTTGCATAGAATTTTTAGGGCTTCCAAATCTTGGAACATCTTTTCTGTAACCCAAGTTTAGCTCAGAGTATTATCTGTTCCGGAAAATGAAAAACACGTTTCGAGGGAAAATACTTTCCACTGCTTAGGTGGATATTACAATTACGACTTATCTCGAAGAATGCGACAGAACACTTTTTCGAAAGAGGAAATAAATTAATTGATGGATGTTAAAAATAAACTTAGAATTATATGAAAGTAATTGGAGAAGGGAAATTATTTGGGATTTATTTATCATCCTCGATTTCACTCAATTGCAACTATTAGTTTTACAAATTTTTTTACCCAACCACGTGTGTAACATCATTGGACTTTTGACCTGAAATTTCTTCAAGCCTTCAGAGTGAGAATTGCAACAAGTAATTGCTACAGAAAATAGCAACCACAAGAAAGGAAGAC
This sequence comes from Stratiomys singularior, assembly GCA_954870665.1. Taxonomy (NCBI): domain Eukaryota; kingdom Metazoa; phylum Arthropoda; class Insecta; order Diptera; family Stratiomyidae; genus Stratiomys; species Stratiomys singularior. The sequence continues at coordinate 10,663,467 of OX940877.1, forward strand.
CATAGGAACCTCCTATGTAATAGCCCACATCTTGCTTCGATGATATGAAGTCCTTCGGAGCGATAAGCTATAGTCACGTAAAGGAGGTGTTTAAATGGTGCTAGAAGACAAATGCCAAAGTTCATATTGTACACTATTTGAGTTTAGGAATCTTGTGGTGACTGTACATTTCACATTCGGATAAAATTGATATGAATCATATCAATAAAAGCGCTATGAATATTTTGAGGCTCAAAAGTTGAGGTAGAAAACTATCAACCAAGAATGAGAAAATTACTTCTTTTGCTGATGATCTGATTGATATATCATAGCTATCCTGACGCACCTACCATCGCATTTTAACGCATTCCATTTCATGTCCCTTTTCATAAAAAATCGTCATAAATCCACTAAAATGAGAAACTTTCCTTTAGCCAAATATTAGTGTGGTAACATGTGTCTGGCATTGGTAATTCACTTAGTTTCCCTCTACAAAAATGACTTTTATGTCAACAACAAAACAAACAAACTAAAGAGCACGGATGAGGGGATAGGATATCATCATTCCCTGTCTATATTACAGAAGCTGAATTGTAAGTTCGATTTATAACTTTGCTTCGGGCCAAGATTTAATGCAAGTGGACGCAAAAGAGCAACAAAATAGAGAGAGAAAAGATTTCATCATCATACACCCACAGATTTATGGGCAACAGGATGAAATTTATCTGTTGACCACCACCATCACCACACAAAAATCACCAACATACCGTCTATGTAAACAGACCTAGTCAAGTAGGGTAATAAACTCCCTCTGTTTGCCACCGAAGACGTTCTATCAATTTATTACGTTTTGTGCACCCGTGCACGTACTAATCTTTATTGCAAAACGATTCTATGTAATAAACTCTCGTAAATTTTTCAACGATAAAGTTTATGAGGTTTTAGATACGCGATTTTGAAATTTATAAAGTTTCCAAGAAATACGATATCGATGTTAATCAGGAAATATAAAATTGATAGAAAGTGTTTGGATGATCCCTTATTATTGTGACTATTGGTTCATGAGTTTTAACGGTATTCGCTTTTTTCGGGACAAAGCTCAAAGCAAAGCTATGAAAAGCTCGATAATATTAACAAAAAATTTAATCTTCGTGTATAGAAATGCTAGCAATTTGTATTACCAAAATGAGCCGAATTTTTTTCCCTCAATATATTTATTTATGCCAATGACCATTCTGCTGAAGGTAGTAGGCCTGAAAGCATGGTTTATTGTCTCTGATACAGTAGGGAATAATGCATCAGGCGGAATTCTTTCGTAGTTAATGTTTTGTATCGTTGAAATATGCATCAAATCCTTTTTTAAACACGCATTAGGAGTCAGGACGAGGCGAAAAAATTCTTGTGATAATTATTTCCTTACCACATCACGTTACAGAATAATGGAACCGCGGCATTGCTGCGATGATTACCTTTGAATTTTTATCCAGATTGTCCAGATTCTGAGAATTTCCGCTGAGTTTTCTTTTTAAATTCGTAGAATTCCGATTGATGTTGTTGTAAATTTTGCTGTCCCTCTTCTGGTTTAAGCGATTTTTCGCTGAATTATACAATCAAAATTTGCAACAGATGTATAATATTTGCATATGCCGAGCCTCGAGTTTCTATCGTTCTTACAAGTTTTCGATATTTCCAAATCCATCATCAATGTTAACGCCTCCTGTTCATCAAACCATCTTTAGCTGCTAAATTATTACATTTTTCAAACAAAAAAGTATTTTACAAGTTTATCTCTCTAGGCAAATCCAATTCTGTCGATAATGTTCAGCAGGAAAGATATCAAACCTTTCATGACGATGCCAAACCACATGTTGTTTTGGTGCATTCTTTGGTGCAAGGCTAAGAAATTATATCATACTCGCCTAGCAACCTTTGAATTTTACTTGTTTCTATCCGTAAAAAACTTTTTACAGGATTCTGTTTGTAAAACTCCACCTTTTTTTTGGTGAAGGCTATTTACTATCGGACTCCCAGTGTCACAACGGACCTACTTGACTAACGACTAAACAGCACCCCTGTCAACCGGAGCGCCTAGCCTGGAACCGTGGAACCTTAAATAATTTTTAGGACCACAAAGTTGTCGATTTTGACAATGAAAGTTCTGTATTTTAATAATAAACCTATGATTTGGATTATCTTCAGTCCTGCATGCCTTATTTTGACATGTGTTTTCCCTTTCTTATATAGAAAGCGACCTGTTGATATTAAGCTGTTGAATACGTTTGATATACAAGACCAAATTTTGCAAATATGGCTCTCTTAAAATTTTTTCCGTAGATCTTCCAGGATAATTGCCATTCCATTATATGATTTCACTAGCTTTGCTTAGAAACACCGCATCTCCTCTTTTGACAATGAAGGTACTTTCCAATTCCAAGGTACAGAAAATGTATCTGTCATTTTGCACATCTGCATTTATTGCTGAGTGACATGAATCAGGTATGTTTGCAGCTGGGAGATGCTGATGGCTCTGGTTGTAAGAATGTGCAGACAGTTATTTGCTAACGAAGTTAGTATTTATCAGTGCGTCTATGTCAAATGATTCTCTTTGTTTATTATAAGTTGAAGTATTTAATATATACTTAATATATTTCTAATATATTAAGGAATAACAATGTGCTACTATATGCGCGAACTTAGTATTTATAACATTTTGAATCGTGTTTGTTATACACTTGGTGTAACGTTTTTCAGGCAACATATCTTGGGTTTAAGTTCCAATTTTTATTGAGATTTTTATCCAGGCATGCTGTGTTAGACAGCTTAGGAGTAATGGGTATGGAAAAACGAAGGCACAGAAGGCATGAAATGTTTTCAGGCCTAGGCTTAAGAAAGTCACAAATCCACCTTTTTTCGGTGCTTCGGGATTATAAAAAACACTGCGAGATGGTTTGACACGGTCAGACTTAGTCATGATTAGTACCGCAAATACAACCTAAACACGCAGCGACGTTGACAACGTGGAACCAGGACTAAAAATTCCCGACTGACACCACTGCCACCAGAGGAACTAGAAGCCAGAGCCTAGGCAAGTGTTTCATCCCTACACCAACCGACAAACGTACATATTGACGTGATTGTGTCATATATTGATTAGACCACATGCTCGATCGCATTGACTTCATGAAAAGGAAACGTTTATCCTGTTTAAAATAATGTTCAGCGATTGAGTTTGAAAAAGAAAAAATCGAATGTGTACATGGTTTTCTCATGTGAATTTTTCACTTTTCATAATGCATGTTTCAAGCTCAGGAGTATATCTTCGCTCCATAGAATCCTGAATGATGCACTTGTTGGAATTTTTTCACATTACTCATGAAAAACACACAATATTTCTAAAGCTTTGAAAAAAATTCTTCGTTTGAATATGTATCCTGCTGTCATAGCTGATGCAGTTCAGAAGTAATATACGTTAGAAATTTATTCACACAGACAACCTTCGGTGGGAGCGAAGTTTGTTATTCACAACTTCATCCCTAATGAAATTGCACCGACTGACCCCCCTTGACAATCAATATGATCTTTTGCTCGCATATCTTCCAATCATCAATCATGCTATCAATGCAAACAGACATTTTCTATGTTGCCTATAACGCACACATCTTTATACTCAACCCTCACGCTTGGAGCGAGAGGAAAAAAGGAACGTAAAAACTTTGTACCCTCCACCAATAAAATATGTCGTTATCACTTCTACACAAAAACTCCAATGCTGTGCCGATATGGGATACATTGCAATATTAACTGGCAGACATATCATACGAATTGGAACCCGAGACGCATATTACACATGTGCAAATTGCAAAAGCAATTTGTCTCCTGTTTCCTTGCTATTTTCACTGCTAGTTCGTCTTTCTGCGCGTTTTCCTTTCGACTCTTTCTCTATAAGTTTGAACTTATTCAAAGTGTAATAAATATTGCATACGAAAAGGACATACATGAAATAAGGAATGAAATGCCAGATGAGGGTTCACTTCAAAGTCCAAATCGTTGTAGTTCTCGTCCCCAGTAGCGTCATCTTCATTGTCGTTCTTTCATTCCCATATGGTTTGTCAGGCACCATGGGGATTCGGAAACTGAAACACATGTGTTTTGTCGGCTCCCAGAAAGAAGGTCCTCTGCTATTTTTTCTTTTTAAATTGTCACGAGGGAGTTATCTTTTAGGGATATCCGATACGTTTTTTACGCTTTCTCTTGAAATTTATGAGAACATTGTGCTTATGATGTTGATAATATATTTCTTCAAGAAAACGAGGCAATAAAGTGGACACGGGGATATTTGAAAAGGCGAAGGTACCATGAGGCGTTTTTCATTTACTGCCAAAGCACAAAAAACTAGACGATAATAAAATGAACAAGGACATAGCTAGAAAAGACTCTTTAATTCAATTTTGATCCTGGGAACAAACTTGAAAACCAAGGTAAAAATGTTGGTCCTTTTTAAGAATTTTTCCCTCATATCCTTAATAGATTATTAAGGAACATCGCAAATATTCCTCATCATGTTTCCACGGTACCGGATTATTTTGCAATAATATAGCAATCAAGAAAACTAAATATGGTCAAGTTATAAGAAAAGGGTCAGCCTTCCTTACGTCCCGCCTTTGAGAACTCGAGCTTTGAAATATTGCGGAACAGCGTGAGTAGTGCTTGGCCTAGCACATCCAGTGCACCAGTCATCCCTAGCAAGACTTCCAGCACAATGACAATAGCAGCAATAAAACTGACACAAAGCTTCAAAAGCAAAGTAAGAGTTTCGACAATAACATTCAGGATTTTACCCATGACACCGTCGACGAAAGGCTCTAAGACCTTACAGTAGAAAAATGTTCCATGAACTTGATCAATCCAACATAGCCACACGTACACACAATAGAGAGACAGTCGGATATACGACCACGGTTTGAGTTATAACCTTGTACCCAGTGGCCATCTTCAACCAGATCCTTGCATTGCAAAGGTGCCAGACGTTATTCACAACGCAGATTCAGAGTTAACAATAGTCGAAATTGTGTATGAATTTAACGTTTTAAATGTGTATGAATTTAACATTTTGACAAATGGCACTCATAGCACTAATACTACCGACTGTAAGTGCACGAAAGAATATATTACCATCAAGGATAGCATCAAGTTAAGCCAATAAGCACAAGACACCGCTTCGAGAGAGCCATACCATATTGTTTGCCAAAACGACAGAGTGATTTCAAAACAACGAAAACAACCTCAGGCGGCTTCTGGCAGAAAGAGATAAACCAAGCAATAGGAGATTTGTATTGTGTCTTACTCAAGCATTTTGAGAGTGTTATTCTTTCTATACAAACTAATAAAAATTACTAATACCAATGAAATTTCATCAATTTTCATGTAGTCGATTAGTACAGGAGTTTGGGCAAAGTGTTCTTGATCTTTGGTGTTTACCACATGGACGATATGGACCAGGTATCCAGGTCATTCCTTGAGCAACACATTGTTGAATTACACGATAAGGACCTACACCAATTTTTGTAACAATTTCAACAAGTGCTAGGTAAGAACTTCCTTGCTTACAATTCGAAGCAGGACTAGTTTCATGGTATTGTGAATTTTGATTTCCTTACAATGACAGGTACATAGACAAGTCCAAACACCGAGCTAAACAAAATTGCAAAAAGGAAGCTAGCGTACTTAAAACCACTGAAAATCCCTTTTGCCACTTATGTCTTCATAAATGACATTTTTCTTCAGTGGAAATTATTGGGAGTTTTAACTTAGGACATGAGTCAAGTACTCTCAATTTCTCTGGTACAAAATTCATTTGGAGGAGTGCAACCTCCTTCAACAGAGATCCGAAAATGTTTGTAAAGACGAAACCACATTTTGAAACCACAAAGACATTTGTCTAGTGGCGGTGAATATTATGCAAATTGTCCAGCAATTTTCTCTACAGATGGCTTCAGGATCGTCAACGTCTGGCAACATCAACCGTATCTTGATACTTTTGATATTGTGTGACAGCTCATATTTTCCGTTCATTTTTCAAAGAAATTCTAATAACAGGTTAGAACGGCTCTAACCGTTGAAAATGAGTGAAGACATAGAAACTTTTTTATGATGATTGGGAGAACCGAATTCCAGGCGATAAAAACAATTGCAAACTCACTGTGTCAAAAAGGACATCTTGTCAAAAGTTCGTTCGATTTAAGTTCACAAATTTTGACGTTTAAGGCATACATTGCTCGGTGCGGTTTAACGTCGATGCAGCCGTATAAAAGATGAGCAACACCCCTACGCAGAAGTGAACGTTGATCACAAAATAACTTTTGAAACAATAAAAGATATGACAAACAACCAAAGTTACGCGTGATCACAGACGAAATAACTATTTTGGTACCTTTGATGACTGTTGTGCCATTTCATTTGCTTACTAAGTGGGCGTGTTTTTCTTATGTGGATAAAGAAAGATGAAAATCCAAATATCTCAAAGAGGGTAGTTTTTTGGAAGGATTAATATGGTACAATAGTAAAATGATTAAAGTTATAAATGGGTTTAGGTTTTGTGAAATTATGGTCACCTGATATTCATTATTTTGTATCCTTTTTTCAAAAATGTTCACAAGGAAACGAGTTTGTTTCAAAAACGAGAATGCAAGGTATCTGTGAGCTTTTCACATTTCACATTAGAATTTCTGCAAACCATTTTGAGGATGACATTTGTACATTTTCCTGGTAATTTTATGACAGAACTTAACTTATAATATTTTCGGCATCTTCAAAGCTTGTGTTTTCGTTATCAGAATAGAGTTTCCTTTACGATCTTATAAATATTCACTCATGAATCAAATGTGTTAACATTTCTGCAATGTTGTAAAATATTCAATCAAGAAAGTTGGCAAAAAGGGAGCAAGCAAAATTAACATTTCAAATCGATTTATTTTTCCTTTGTAACTCGTTGCAAGATTAACATCAATTCATTTCGGATGTATTCACTGAAGCATGCACACGTAATTCTTCGAAATAACATCTCGTCAAGGATACGAAATGCAACAGGAGAAGAATTAGCAGATAAATCGTTTGCTATTCTCCAAGAATTACATGCTGCACCTCAATTATCTTTTCATAAAGTATCCAAGGAATAAGCGTTCGTTAGCTTCATGTATTCCATTTGCTTGGCAGCCTTAAGCGCAATATCCAAGAAGAGAAAGTTTTATTTCGGTCCGAACCGACTAGTCACAGATATATATCTACATTTTGTACTTTCCTTTATCGTATTTCTATGCTATATATGTCTCTGTAACTACTTTTATCAGAAAATTTCTGCTACTTTGTGTTGAGTGCTTTGTATCATTTACACCAAGTCTACACGGTGCACAAGGACGACGACGAAGTCGGAAGATCTACCTCAGAATTCTCATCATTCTCAGGATAGTCGTGGAACTAGGACTGTTGCTAGATTTACGAATGAGTCTTAGCGTGAATTCATGGTTCAGCTTTCTAGCTACTGACTAAAGGATATTAGAGCTCCGCAGAAGAATAAACTGTACAATTGAGATTCGTCTTTTGGCCTGACTGCAACGCTCGCAGGATGAACAACTCAGAAAACTTATTATGTGAAATTATTGTTAGTTTTGGTATAGAAGGAGGCAAGTCACCATAATGTTCCTTCATGTTGGTTTGGAATGAGGTAAATTATTGGATATACGTACTTAATGTACGTTTCATTTGAATAAAGTCTATGATTATTTTGATTTTGAATCTTTCAGGAGGATTTGCCAGGATAATTCAAAATGAAAATAGGTACTAAATAGATAATGCCAACGGTAAATTTTTATATAATAGAGTTTACATGCGTTATGGGAATGCTAATAGCAATGACAATGTTTATGAAAATGTTCGAAAATAACACACGGTCAGTATCACGCTCAAACGATTTATCAGATTCGATGCGGGAAATTCTTCCAATTGGCCAATGGCCAATTATTTCGATACCGACCGAAACTATCTTATTAGCAAGACATATCTTTGACAAATGAGTTTTCTCCAACATGGCTGGGTGAGGTTCTAATCAGTAAGATACGCAGCTTATTCCTTTATGAGAATGGTTGAACAGTGAGATATTAGGAATGGAAAATAAAAATAAGTTCATTCCTTCTGCGAAACCAGAAACGAAAGTAACAATCGCATCGTGGTACACCATCTTTTGGAAGTAACACAAAATAAACGCCATAGCGAAATCGGGTGACATTCTTTGGTATGGAAACGATTCAATAAAATTTAGTCTGCCATTAGCTTCAAACCGAGAAAGCTTTTTGATTTTGTATCAGGTAATAGGTCCTGAAATTCCCGTAAAGCTTAGGTCACGGATACATGTTTTAGGAATCTACCAAAGGTGTTTTCAAAATAAGCGTAAAACGATAGAAAAAATTGTGAATACTGTTTAAACAAGATGACAAATCGTTACCCATTACCGATTCCAATTTCAGGCATAGTTCATTCTATGAAACGCAGGAACTGAAGCAAGAACAAGCTGCAGAAACACCAACAGCAAAATTATTTCTGAAGACATCAACACGAAGTTTCTCAGAAAAGCTGTAGGACATAGTATAACCTACTACACGTGCTAACGTTTCGAACAAACTCCTAATCTAAAGCTATTAAAGTTTAATCTTCCAAACGCAATAGTATTTGTAAGCAAAACTTGTTAGAGGTAAGGCATAAAAGCGAAGATGCATTAAAGATCAATCAAATTCTACATTCATACAATATGTTTATTCATATTGTATACAACAAAAAACATTTTCACCTAAATTTGAAATCAAAAACAAAGCCATTGCAATAAGTTCGCTCATCTACGTCGTTTAATTTAAAAGCTCTCTTTAATTTAAAAGCTCTCTATCTTGCAACGCTCATCCGCATCTGTTTGTTTGTAATGTCCCTACGAAGTGTGAAAGCTTTACAGTAGTTATTTTTCAGAAAACAGGATATGATTGACCGGATTTTGTAAACAGATCGACGGCACTCTCACTAGAACTGCCAAGTTCTGGGTCGCTTGACTGATAGACTAGAGAGCGTTGTTCACACGTGTACCATAACAACATCAACGCGAATTATATTGAGACTTTAATGGAACATACAGTTTTGTCTTGATTTTTTGCTTTTCTTGATTAGGCTATTTTTGCATTCACTCTTGCCGGTCTTTTAGTTAATTTTCTTTAGTTTTGTTGACTTCTTGCTGAGCGTTTTGCGGCATTGTTGAATTTTTTAGGATTGTCTTTTTCAGAACTATCTGCACCATTAAGAATCATTTAATTATTATTTGTGTCAATAAAAGAATGATTTGTACTTTATTCATGCTTAGCCGCCTGTATAAGTATTTCTAACGCTTCGGAAAATCGAATAAACTTTTCCATATGTCGTATTCACCTACTTTTCATACTATAATTTTGAATTCATTCAGGTAGGAGTAGGCTGTGAGGTTCAACTAAGGATGGTTTATCTCCTCATATCCCAGAATAATTTAAAAAGATTCACTGGACTACAAGGTGCCCAGTATAGACGGTATATAGCTACGTCATCAAGGTAATCTATCGCTTGCCTGACAGTATGGCGCATTGCGTTACGTCACATGTCTGAAAAATATTCTCCAATTACGTGACTCCGGAATCTCTTTCTGATTAATTTTGGGAAATTTTGAAAATTCAGTATTACAGTCCTGCCTAAAATCAATACTTATTTCACTATGAAAGGACAGTATATATCACTAGATTGATAGATTTTGCTTTTATTTCCGGCTCTTCAAGGATTCAGATTCCCTTCTGACCATTCCTGAGCCTTGAAAGTTGGTCGGAATTATATTTTGGTATTGTTGGAACCGACCTGTAGTTTGCAGAGCGGCGGATTCAGATAAACGAAACAGAAGGATTTGTCATAATCAACGGTGTAAGAAGAATGGTCTATGGAATTGAATATACTGTGGTCAGTGATTCGGCTTGGGGTATAAAATTTCGGACACTGGGTATCATCATGAATCGTCACATATGGGTAAAAAGGCGTTTAGTTTAAGTTTGGTCATTTAAAGCAGCTTGAACTCAAATATAGGCAAAGGCTACCGAAGAAAGCATAGACATGATATGCAAAGTCTAACATTTTCAACCGCAACTCTCATAGCCTCTCTCTCTCTCTCCCTTGCTCTCCATCTGTCTTTTCACTATGCATTGCTACATATTTTAACCGATCCTTTTTGAAGACCCAAAGAATAAACCGACTTCATTGTGAATATCTTTGAAATCCTTTCAATGTCGACCGGCGTCAAAAATCTTTCCAAGAAATTGCCATTTTTCGCTCAATTCGACTTAACTTATAGTCGGTTTTCTTTTTGTGTGCCTCCCTCAGAAAAAGAAGAAATCAAACATTTCAAAAGAAATTCAATCAGCATTCTATCCCATTATACGTTTTTTTCTCCCTCATTTCGCAATTTTACTGAGCCGTTTTCTACGTACACACATTTGAAATGGGGACTAACCTTAGTCAGTCGCCATCGGCCCCTTACAAATATTGAACGAAATAGGACATCGAGTGAAAGTATTGACTACGAGATACTACAAACTACGTAAGAATATTTTATTGGATTCGTATCTATTAAAAGGAAGCCATAAATATAAATAATGTTACCAGGAATAGGGTGGACATATGCAACTTATAAATGCCATTGAATGAATAATCCTGATATGGGCTCGATTATAGAATTATAAATGTTCTGCAGTCATTGGCAATTATTATAGTCGTTCTAGAAAGTTTTTGCCTATTTATGCCCTTTTTTTCGGAACTGGGAGAAAAGTTTGCAGAAGGTGAACGCCTCTAAGGACTATAAGTAATGGATATTGGGAACAGTCGATTTTGTTGGTAAATTATTTGTCATCAGACGAGCGGTTAAAGTTTGAAGATAATTGGAGCCATATTGTAAAGTTGAAAAAGGAGATGAGTATCCGAGTATAGGTTGACTGGAATAGGTTGTGAAAGAGAACAAGAAAGAAAACTAGGAAAGTAGTCTTCGAAAGTGCTGATGACGACATTGAGAGAATTTGAATCATTTTTCCAGCAGATCGGAAATAGCGACCGTTCCAACCAACTATCTACTAAGTGAGCTACCTACAGTTTGTGAATAGTTTTCAGAATCAAATGTCTCAATAGTAATTCCTTGGCTGTCTTAACGGGCTATTTCGCATACTCCATGAATAACGTTGCCTACAAGCTTATCACCGATCAAACTTTCGTTGAAGATCTGTTCGAAGCAACCAAGGAAACAAATATTTGGAAATATCTTATTCCCAGTATTAAAATTGATCATACAGAAAATTGCCAGAGCGACTTGGAAAACTCTCCGCTGCACCATTGTTAACAACAATCTCATTTTTTTCAGCATACGATGAAAAAACTGAATTTGCTTCCAGTTTTGAAACTAACAGATACTTTGCCTTTTTCGATACACTCATCATACAAATGAATCCTATGCCTGTAGCAAACGATGACTTGAACTAGTTCAGGATGTCACGTTTGACATTTGTGGACTAGTTTAAGTATTATCACAGACGAGTTAGTTCAAAGCTTTAAAAGAATATTGCTGAAGATTAAGTGCTATCACAGTCATTTGTAATAGAATAGTAAAATAAATAATACAAAATCAACGATCCAAAAAAAAATAATAAATTAAACAAAATAGCTTCTACGAAGTAGTTTGTAGTTTCAAAACGGGTTAATGACATTTGAAAGACACAGCAGTCCAGAATTATTGAGATTTCGAACAAGATATTTTCTTTCTTTCACTTACAGATGTTGCTGGAACGCATTTAAATCAGTTTTCGCTCGTTCAATTTTGGAATCTCCATACATTCTTGTGACGTTTGTGAGTTTTGTGACGTTGTTGCGACGTCAAAAATAGTTGATAGTACGCGGACAGGCTGTGCGGGAAGAAGGTTAAGCGGAAAATGAACCGCGTGGTAAATGCAATTTCATGAATTTAGGTTTTGTGCTTTTAAAAGGGAAGATGACCATGAGCAAAATTCCTGGTAGATGAAGAAAGTGAAGTTGCAGATTGGACGTTCGCGTTCTCTTTTATCGGAGCTTCTTCGACTAAAGTATGTCTGTGTAGCATTTTGAGGAATCCTTTTTTGTTGCGGGTAAATCGTCAAGTCCGCAATTTCGGCCATTTCCAATTCCATTTGAGAAACAAATTCATGCTCTTATAAACTTCTATGTTTAGTCTAGTTTCTATGTTTAGGTGTCAGGACGATTTTTGCTGTCTATTTTCTAAAATTACCTTAAATTTTGCTTGCGAGTGGACTCAAGTTAGACTCTGCTGATTATGCGTTAGTATCGACAACTTTAAAGTTTAGTTTATTTATTAAAGGTGAAAGGCATATGAAACAGTTGCAACCACGAAGTCAAACAACTATTATTCTACATCACAAATCGCATTATAGCTTCTATAAACGTTCAGCAGACTCTGCAACACGTGCCTTGTATCAACATGCTGAAGACCACACTGGATTTCCCACACGCTTTCACTTCAAAACTTATTCAAATCCCCGAAATCGAATATGACATTAATAATTCTGAATATATCATGCGGAAATTTGGACAGCTCACCCATTACACATCTGTATATGCGAGTACGTTTGATTTGGCAGGACACTACGCATCTTCATTGCCATTCCATTACCTGCATACCATACTGCCAATGTCGCCTGTACTCAGCTATGATTGCTGCACAAGAGATCCCCACTGGCCGCCATCAACTGTGTCAAAAATAAAAGACTAGAATGGTCTCATATCTATCGTTCAGCATCCAGGATTTTAAACGCAACAGCAGGAGCAGCAATCTGGTTTTGTTGGTGCAATGATGACGGAACAATCTTTCTCCATTTTGGCAATAAATTCCTGAGGGGATTGTGGTAGAGTGTAGTCAATAGCATCTGTCAGATTTATATTACGGACGAGTGATTACAAATGATCCAGCGTTAATGGTGTTTGATATGACATGATGATTTCAAAATAGGATTTATGCAGTCATCCTTGCATGGCAATGTGCACAGAATTCCGGCCTATGGATGTACTGAGCTCGGTGTATTAAATAACTTCAAATCGCATTATCGTGGAACTCTCCATTCGGACTACCACATAATCCAAGGAAACATTATGGGATTTCTGACTTCGACAGGATTATATCGGATTCCAATATTAGGATTTTGTCAGTTATGGCCTAGTATGTTTGAGCAAAGGAAAACATCAAAATTAACAGCTTGGTCTTTGCCTTTCTTGATTGAGCCTTTAAGTTGATCAAATGTTCTATTATTCCGGCTTAGTCCTCGATTTATGTGTACCAAAATTAAGTCCTTCCAAACGGCACAAGTTCCAAATCAAGTCAACAATAAGCAGATGAAGCGCAAATTGACAATCTTAAAATTCAATTGAATCTCGCTCCATTCGCCAAATAATAAAAATATCGATTGTTACCTTTGAGCTCCTCCTTTCAACGAGCAAATATCCTTAACAATTCTAAATTTACCATTTACCAGTTGACGAAAATCGTATTTTTCAAGGGATTTTTCCTCGATTCCACTCTCCTCCTCGATTATCAATTTTCCATAGATATCCAACCAGTTTTCCTATCTTTGGAGAAGTGGAAACGAAAATATGGAACACGTTTCATTTTTATTCGATACAATTGCTGACGAAATGGATAAATAGAAAAGACAGGCTTGAGAAAGCAAACAGTTATCACGAAATTTTATAGCACAAACCACTGAAGCGTGAGGATTTGAAGGTTAAAGGTGATTTAGGCGATGGGAAGGAGATATTGTAAAGGTGTTTGGATTTTTATAGTGCTTGTATTGGAGGATTGGATTGGTTAAAGGAGCGTTTGTGATAAATGGTCGATAAAAATCGATGATGCTTGTGTCCTTTTCTGTTGTTGTTTGAAAAATATGCCTTGTAATTTATGCATAAGTCGATGGAGGACATAAATATTTATTAAATACGCACCGATGAGTACTGAAGCGTTTATTTTTGTTTACATTTCATCAATGAAAAATAAAAAACGTTTTATTTTATTGAATTGCACTCTTACGATCCTTTGCTTGCTTATTTTTGAATGAATTTCCGCAATATTAATTCCGGATTTCTGAATTTACGCTAGTTTGCTTAGCACGAAAAGGACATATGAGGTATGAGTATCAACATTCGGGGTTGATTACATGTTTGCTAAAAGTACCGTTAGAGAAATTCATGATTATTATTATAATTATTACTATAACTTTGTTGCGGGTTCGGAGGGGAAAAACAAGCCCCCCAAAAAATGTTATAGCTACATAGCATTAATTAATTTCCATAAAGAGTGACAACTGAAATTTAAAGGATCTAGAATACTTATGGTCAGCGAGAACACCTAGTCACCTGTCATATCTAGAAGATATGCGAAGAAGGGATCCAACGTCTTTAATTTCAGCAGAAGCCAGAAATTCGAACATGGGCTGAGGCTAGAACTGGAATGGGGACACGAATAGTGACGAAACAGCTAAACAGCTCTCTGGAGGCAACCAGAGATTTTTCGAACGATACATTTGGTCCAACAACTAGGAGGTTGATCGTCCACAAGCCTGTAGACAACGCAAGGAACCACTGCTTCGGCCAAAATCTCAAAAAATTCGGATTTGTTGATAGGTAGCGTTTGGTTGATAGGTACGTGGTAGCTTCCAACGTGGAAACATCATTTTACGGAAGAACCGTGGATTCAATTGCATCCAATGCCCAATCGATCGAATAGGACAGTGAGAACCAGCAATCTCAGGACTGAAAGGAAGTGATTTTGGTGCCATATGACGCTGAAGCGCATACTGCTTTGACAATTTACGACGCGAGTTATGAGTATTTTTCCAAAGGGTGGATTGATTGCCCGGTAAGACACACCCCTAAGCCATATTGGAAATGTGGCAATGAACGAACAGGATCAATTTCTGCACTGACTACCCAAAAACTTAAGCTGTATCGTTGCTGAAAATGACTTTTAGAGCATATAGAAAACGAGGAACGACATACCTCAAGTAAAACTATGCTCAGAATCTTTTGACCAACACTGTATATTTCAAAGTTTTTGAAAAAAAAATGTTTAGGCTTGCACCCTAATTCCAAATTTGATGCTATCCAGTAACGATGGATTAAGCTATCCAGCAACGTTGTGTACTCCTCAGATAAACCAATGATTATACTGATTCTCATCCTTGGCCAAACCATTTTACGAGGAAGATACTCTTAGCTTTCTCTTCCTCATTCTAACTTTGCGAGATCATAGGAGTCCAGGCCGTAGTGACAGATGTAAAGGTCTGTGAAGATTGAGTTGAATTACACTTTAGACCCACTATGTCTTACATGGTTCGGAAAGTTCAGAGCAGAAGAAATTTAGCGCTGGGCAGGTTCCAAGACATGGAAAGCTTATGCGGAAACTATGGTTAAGCTAAAGAAAAAAACACAGAGGCATGAATGCGTCTCCCACCTTGTAGGAGAAAGGCGAGACTGCAACTGATTCCTTCCACTACTAGCCATTGAAAAAAGGGGTTTCTGTGCCAACCAATGAGACATATAAGAGCAAGGACTATCGCATGTCGCATTTTCTTACATCTGGTTACGTCGCGAACGGGAATGCTTACCCACGAAACGTAATAAATCAAGACCCATCCTGTGCGGCGATTTATTTAAGGTTGAAGAGGTCGGGACTATGACTCATACTAGCTACTACTAATCTTCAAACAATTCAATGTAGGAGGATCTACGAAAGCTCAAATAACTAAAACATATCATACAGAGAATTTGAAAACATCTACTTTTCATGTAAGGACCCTCGAGGGGAATGCTGCAAGAAAGCTTAAGACGGCTCTTACTGAATTGAATAACAGCGAGCATGGTCTAATAGTCCTGAGAAATGGTTTGGAATTAAAAGAATTCAAAGGAGCATAGTGGATAGTATCATATACGATAGACCCAGGACTGGATCGTGATAGAGGCATCAAAGAAGCTCATAATAACTGATCTCGCAAAACTCAAGGATAAAAGACTTAGAACAAACATAGGATGTGATAAATGAAACATCACGAACATGATGGAAACTTTTCGTACGTCTTATGACGAAGGATAATGTCAAAAAAACTGCCAAAACGCAGCACAAACTCAACATAATCCTTTAGCCATTTCATTTCTTTAAATAGCGCCAATAATGTCAGAGGGAACAAATTTGAAACGTACACTCGCACCTATTACACACTCATGTATTTATAGATCCTTTTGTTCAAAGCAATGTTGTCCGCCGGAATAGAAGGATAACAGTCTAGGTTGCCGTTCATTATACGATGAAGCTCGTATGGCTCATTAGGCTTTCATCCAAGCGAATATTCACTGAACACATTTTTCATTCACTTTATATTCTTCCTTTTGCAAAGGACACCATTCACTTTTGTGTTCAAGCCGGAACAGTGATGGTGATGATGACAATAATTTGCACAATTCAAAATCCCTAAGTGAATATATTTAGAAATAAAAATGTGTAAGGTTAGAAATGGGGATAGTAAAGTGGGAAACACGTCTTCGTTTGTGAGAAAACAGAAAAAACAAATCCTTGTTTTTTCTGGGAGATACCAATATAACTCGAATATTGTGTTCTAGCGACAGCTAACTTCAGGAAACGCCTTAACTTTTTACGCACGACTCTTGCAAGGATACATGACAAGCATTTGAGTACGCTAATACCGATTTTTAAGGATAGTTATTCAAGTGCTTGCTGTAAAATTTTAACAAAAGGAATGTCCTTCCTTTCCAGCTCGTTTCCCTCGACTGCGTTCCGAAAATTTCCACAAGGATACAAGTGGAAATTATCATTCGCTTGAATGCGTTGCGCTTCTCCACCCTTCGTACAAAAATAAATGTTTCACAATAAATTCGCTTACCCGGGCGGGGTCCACGATCACAGGGAAGTATAACAACATTTTGCAAAGTGTATCCTGGTCAATAGTCGCTTCTGTGAGGTCAAAGACGGTGAAGCCAGTTAAAAGGGAGCTGAATAAAGCTCACTAAATCCGAACACTGGCATAAATTACAAGATAATTCATTGTAATTGCCGTAATAATTGCGTATACAGATAATTAACCACGCTATGGAGTGGTGAACAATTTAGAGGGCTTAACTTTTCGTTATTACCTCTTTCAGCTGCTAGCTGTGGTGTTGAAGCACGAGAGAAATGTAACTCGTCCCCTTTATTTGTAGCTACTCAAACGCAACCACATCAAATGCTTTTTGGTATTCTTCCTGGATGCAATTAGCGTACGCCTTGTTAGCCAGTAGCGCAACCAGCAACCAGTGAACACCATCTCCGTTTTTCAGCCCACAGGATTGTTCAAAACCACTCTTTCCAATTTTAATTAGAGAGCTCTCATTTTGAAATGCTCTTGGCTTCTAACAATGCTTGTATTGCTCGTTAACTGCAACGAAAGTGGTGCTGGGGCGGCATATGAAAGGACTTTTATTTTGCTGGTAATGGGGGAAAGTGTAGTAAACGTGAAAATATTCATTTTAGAATTCAATTGGGGCCAATTGATTGATGATTATGGAGTACAGATTGCGAGGTTTATTTATCTAGTTAACTATTTAAGAGGGGGCAAAAAAATGTTGTCTTAAAAACGAACAAAGCTTTCATTAGTATGCATTTACCCCTGTTTATGGCATACGAAATGCGATCAAAGTAAATTCAAGACGGATGGTTATAACACCCTGGTTACAAGTATGCCTCTTCAAAAAAGGAAAAGTGCAAGGATCCAGTTTATTGGGTTGTCAAATTGACTTGCTCCGCTCCTATCCCTGAACAGCTTTGTGTACTGTTTTAATGACAAACCTCAAATCCAACAGGATGGGTTCAGAAAGGATAACGCATTCCAGAGATACTCTTCAGATTGTCAAAGATACTCTTCAGATTGGGTACTCTCTAGTGCTTGTAGTCTGAGTATTGCTTAATCCAGAAAATTACAGTGGAAAAAGTCGACTGTCTGTCCTTTTTTCATGTTCGTAGAATCAAGACATTTTGGCTTGATGGCATGCGATTGGACGACAGTCTGTACTAATGGTCTTAGCACTGAATATTGTTTGGCAGGATATACCACAGGGATCACAACATTGTAAAGACATCCTCGTACTGCTGTAAGTTGGCCATATCTTTCTTGATACAGTTCCAGTGATGTTGCCGTCTCATTTGGGGTCTGGTTTGTAAAACAGGAAGTTAAATCTGATCGTTAACCGTAAATAGAATAAGAGAGATTATAAACGAAACACGAGGATGTCAAAAAGCGCTACTAAAGAACAATGATAAATATCCTTGATCACTTTGAGGGAGTACTTCAGCTCTCCTTACCCATTTTCATCTTGATCTACTGAGTCCAACTCCTTCTCCAGTTCAATCGAGACAGACGGTCGACAAACCTTACAAAAGTGTGTTTACCAAGAAAATAAGGAAAAAATAGGGAAAAATGTTTTCTTGAACATGAGTTAACAAAGGACAGAACTGTTGAGGTGTCGTTTGATTTATCTTTTTTTAAGTGGAAAGTTGTGACCAGACAACGAACCGTTGGTCGATAACATATCGAATAAATTATAGTGGAGCGGTGGTGTCAATAAATCTATTGATGATGACTAATGTCTACAATGATCCTGTCAACAAACATTCTTTGGAGACTGTAATGCGGGAGAAGATATGGAAAAAAACTACTCAGAATTGAAAATATTGTTTGGGTAAACCTGGTAGATCGCCACTATAAAGACTGTTAAAAAAACCAGTTGAAAAAGTGCACGACTTCCAGACATACCCTTGGGCGTTCTGCATCGAAAGCTGAACTTTCTGTTGCAGCTGCATCGTCTGAGATCCTGGAGGGAAATCAAAATGAGAAGCCGGAAAGCTTATAGTATTTTTTAGGCTTCTATGTCAATGTAAATACGTTTTATTATTGGTATTGGAATTTCGTGTATGTTTTTTGCACTATGAATGGTCTTCGCCACTACATTGTTACTGTTCGACCTTAGAAAGAGGAACAACTCTACTTATCCTAGTAAACAACAACAAATGAGTCCTGATATTATAACTACGGTCCGTAAATCGCAGTCAAAACTCTTCAACAGTTCGTACAGCGAATCAATGCTTAGTACTTCTTTTCGGTAACAAAATTCAAGTTTTCCATATGTAAACAAAGGAAAATCAATCAATATTTAAGGACTTGACTATGCATCAGCTGGCCGAAATTCTGAATATATCCAGAAACGGGTAGAGTAATTACTTTGAAATTTAGGATAGGAGTTCTAGATTATCTGTATCAAAAATGTGTACTTTAGTGTAACGGCTGCCAAATAAAAAGATAGGACTACATTCTGAGATGTGTCAACAATAAGGATACATGATCTTGTATTCGGTGAAAGTCAAGATTCAAGAATAAGACAGGAAGAATACGTATCTACTCGTATTATAGGAGTGCATAAAATATAAAAACTTGAACTTTCAAAAATATTCAGCTTTTTATTTTTATTACTTTAGATCTGTCGTCAAATATTTTCGTCTTATCCTATCTTATTCCATTAATCAAAATATCTCTCTAACGAAATTGACAAAATCAGTTTGCCTGAGCCAAGGGATCCAAATATTGAAGCCTGACAACTCACATCCTCAATTAGGAGTTCTTCCATAGCTGTGTACAACCAAGATAATATCCTTTATTAGGACACTAATAATGTCCAAACATTACCACATTAATGCCTAATAAACAGCATTGAAGCCAACCTAACCAATCTAGACGTTTATCATAAAGCGAAATGTAATGGAAGCCGCAAATACCGCACCATCTTCTAGGTGTCTCACCGTCACACAACTACCACAGCATGAGTAATTAAATAGTGTAATATGCAAGTTTAGTACTACATCAACTCTCAAACGAATCAGGACATTTAGTCACGGGACTATAAACAATTTGAGTAAATGAATTAAGCATATCTGTGTGTTACGTATATCATCATCCCTTCATCTTTTGTACGTTCTAAATATGTTTATCCGTGCAGGTAATATGTGCGCTAGCTGTCTTTCAAATCCTTGAGAGACATTGAATTGACGTGAGTCTTACCCGTAAGCAATAAATTTAGTTTCCCAAGAATTTTCATTATCTAATGAGTATAATTAGCCAGAGAGTGATGAGTTGATGGGTTGCGCGATATTGAAATTGTTTGACATTTTTGGGTTTTGAGAAATTTGTCAGACACAGGTCGACTACCATGTCATCAAGTTATTTGCAGACTGTATCCTTTTAACGCAGCATTGAGAGTATTTTGGACGAAGTAAAAAGGTTGGTGTTGAAAATGAAGGAGAACTTTTCGAGTACTATTAAAGGTGGTCCTTTGTAAAATAAGAGTATTTTCAGAGTAAATGAATTGTGCATGCGTTGAAACATTGACCGATGCGCATTATGGTATGTTTTCCGAGAACTTCCACAGAATCGATTACAAGCTTCCAAATTAAAGTCTTCTCTGAATCTTCAAGGTCTGTTCTGTTCGTTTCAGCAATGCTTGGTAAACGAAAATTTGGTCTCGAAAGATTTTCGTGGACAACTCCTGGCGCATCAAGACGTCAAGCATCTGTACGAGTCTTGTCTCCTGAAAGTGGCTTAAAACTGTTTTGTAATGAACGTTCACTTCTGCAGTGATATCATAGTCTTCCTTGGCTCACGATGGTCTGGACGTTTTTGAAACGTCTAGACCAAAAACGCGCGAGCTGTTCATGATTGTTATTATGGCATGTCATTAACATCATAAACTCTGTGAATTCGTTCTGGTTTTCTCGAAAAATAATTAGAAAATTTATCTAATTTCTTAATTCATTGCACTCATCTTTAAACCATTACTAGCTTCCAAATGAAAATGCCAACCAAAATGCCCGCTGCACAAAAAATTAACTTTAACATGTCAGCTGTCAAATTGTGTCAAAACTGTCCGACATGATTGGTGTTACCAGAGATAGACAGGCTTCAAGTCAACTGTAGGGAAAATCGGTGGAGATTTCTCCACAACTCAATACACATGAAAAATTTGCAATTTAAAACGAAAATTCGGTAACCAAAACACGAGAAAACAAATTGGACATGCACGAGCACATATTTTGAATAAACTATTTCAAATGCTTTTGTTCTCTTTACCGATACAAAGCTGGAAATGACAGAATTCGTAGAAATGAAAATTTTGATTCCACATATCAGCATCCAAGTACCAGACTAAAATCGCTTTTTCATGTGAATTTTTACGATTGAACGAGAAATGTAGCAGGTCTTTTGCAAATAAGGATTTATAAGGTATGAAAACATTATTTTATGCATGAATTGTATCGCATTTTGCCTCAGGTGAGGATGTTTGTTGATAAAAATATGTTTTTATTGTAGCGTTTTATGACCGTATGATTATCCCTAACTGAGATGTAGTTTTCAAATGGACTCGAAACAAGATACGAAGAAGGATTTATTATTTTACGAGTATGTCATCTAAAAGGATATGTTTATCTGTCGTTTCGAGGTTGAGTGGCTTTTACATACCTATAGATAGAAGTTTGGTTACCAACTGAAACAAAATATGTGAAAGGGATGTCGAAACCATCTATTTCAGTGTCCTTAATATTAAGTTAATTAAGTTAAGTTAATTAATAAATTATTGCTGTGTGTTGATGACTTTAAATTCAATTTTCGTAATTTCTTACTAGTCAAAGACCTACCAGGCATCACAATCATCATCACCCGAAATTCATTTTCATTATGATCCTTCAAATCATGCAAATATTATTATTGCAAATTAGAAACTACTTAACCTACTTGCTAAGAAACTCCAGCGACAGCGAAGGAAACACAAAAACTAGGTGCTGAATCTCGTTAATACACAAATTTTCGCAATTCACCACCATCACAAAATCTTAGCAGAACCATCGAACAGAAAGTCCTGAAGAAGTTGTGGCGTCGCTATCCAAGATCCTCTAATAGAGTATTTCACGTTTCCAGTTAGCTGGCACTAATACTATGCCAATATCAGCATCACCGATTGCTTGCTCAACTTGTGTGCGCACCATCGTGTATATGCAAATTATTTACTTCAGATTAAGCATAATGAAGTGTCCTCGAATATAAAATGAGTCATTTCAACAACGTTATCGTGACGTTGCACGACTGATTTCTGATGCGTTCACATCGACGCGGAAAAATCGTTGGAACGCGAAAAAAAGCTGCTGAATTATGGCAAGCCAATTGGGGAAAATTGATTTCGATTTTGATGCTGTTACGAGAAAAGAAAATAAATGGTAAAAAATGCAAAAGCTAAGGGATGGTTCTGGTCGATGTGAGTTGAAAGGGTGTAACGAATTTGAATTTTTTTAAGCTTTTTTGATTGATTTAAACATTTTTAGATCAGGAGCTTCTGCTGTTGGTATTGAGTGATTAGTTTAAATAGTTGATTAGGAAGCTCAATGGCATATTGTAAATTCTAAAAGTTGGAGTTTCATCTAAATGAGCGGAAGGATCAAATTCGTTTTTAATGACTTCCTATGTTTTCAACTCTCTATCCTATTTATTATTTGTTTTTTTTTTTAGCCGTCATAAGGCTCTTTGACCCATTCACATTTTTTTTAAATTAAAAACGAGATAGACCGCAATCCTTTTTGTCAGAAATACTTATTAACAAACTGAGCATTACGTGGGAGCTCGACTTTATCTTAAGTGGTATCAAATGGGAGACGCTTCTCCCACGCTTAATGGTATCATGGCTCCAAAGTTAATTTTAACATTTCAACAATTAATTTTCCTGGATTAAATGTAACTTCAATGTTTGCCTTCTTCTTACTTTTTATAACGATTTTCCTTGATGACATACCAAGTCAACCAGAAATGAGCTACATCACTGAACGAATTTTTACGGTAACGATTTGATTCTTAAAATAAATTTCTACAATTTGGAAGCGTTTTTCGTGTGTTAAACGAATTGTGATTCAAACATGGCAAACTTTCCTAAACACAAATGTCACTTGATTGTCTATTTTGACAGATGTCATACACACTTTCTCCTTGTTAGAGGACAACATTCGATTCAAAGATTATTCTCTAGTACGCTTGCGTTTATTTTGTAGCTAAAATTGCAAAAGTTGATAGAAACAAATGGTTTGGCATTTGGATGAAATTGGCTTGCCAGCAATTTTTTAGACCACGTTTGCTTTGTCAAATAAGTCGATGGAAATCAATTCCAAATGGAGAATAGAAAAATAAAGAATATGGAGTCACGCAATGTCGACATGCATTATCTTTTAGATTTTGTATGTTTTCAACTGTCCTAATGTTTCCGAAACCAATACTGAAAACTTAAGAGTTCTTTTTTGTTGCTAAGGAGACAAGTGTCACAATTTTATACGTTGGTCGTAGTGAAAAAATTATCTTTCAATTTTGAAAGATAAATTTTTCCTGATTTTTTTGTACTTGTATGATATCAGAACGAGCATCATGTAATCCTACTATACTGCGTTTACTGCTGGAAGAGGATCAGATGGAGAAAGTTGACGTGTCGAAGAAACGAAATTTACGGTCCCCGCTCAATGTGTATTGAGTTTGGATTGAGGAGTAACAGAAATACTTCTGGTGACAGCTGGTTTCCTTGAATTGAATTAATTGACATAACAGGAGCGAGATTTAACAATTGTGGTATCAAAACGTAGAGTTTTAGGATCTTGGCTTTGTTGTTTCACTAGTCGAACAAATGTATTATTTTACAGCGCAAAAAGGGGCAGATGGTCTTTCTAATTTTGTCAATGTATCAATACGAGTCGGGTGATTATGCTCGTTCGAAGCCACAAGTAATACGTCATTATCACAAAACTGAAGGACAAATTGACTAAATCGACCAGAATGCTCAGTGTATCGTTACAGCTGCAACGGGCAGGCTTGGCTTATGGAAATATTTTTCAGGATATTGCAAATGAGTCCAGTTAATTTATACAACAGGATCGGAATGTTATGTTGAAAATTTTGGCTAATAGTTAAACACATATCCAAATGAAAATTGAGTGTTTCGATAAGTGAATATCAAGAAATCAAGACGACATTGATAAGAATTTTGTCAGCAGACGCGCATTTGCTCTCCCTAAAAACAAAAGACAGTCAAAAGAAATGCAAAATTAGAGTGTCTGCTACGTGACTTCCAAAATTAAAAAGATATTTTGCTAGAGTTACTCATCTCACCAGAGATTTCTTCGCAAAAAATGTGCAAGAGTTGGGTCCTGGGTGTGAATCAATTCCTATCTTAAAGATTCATCCTTTCCTCGCTAATCATAAAAAAATTCTGTTTGTTTTAGACATATTAATAGGACTTTTGATTATGACGTTCTTTGCAAATTGCTCCTAAACAAACTTTAGTTTTTCTTTTCTTAGTAGCTTCAGGTCCTTTTCAACTGAAATTGTGATCTCAAGCACTGTAATTAGATACTACAATCTGATGGAAACGCATTTTTCATAAAATGAAAAGGTCGATTACTCAATCTTTTTCTCTTTTTCGGATCTCGAGTCCAAAATGGACAGACCACACTTCTCAACATATGTTGCAAAGCAAAAATAAATTAAATTAAATTTGAAACTAAACTTTTCACAAATTTGAAAGTTCAAAACTCAAACTACAAATTCAACAAACGTAAAACTCAGGAGTTATTTCGTTCTTACATTTTAATCTTCAAATATTACAAAATGAATTCAACCCTTCACAAGCACTTTCAACCCCTACGAGAAATCATATCAGGCACGAAGGCATTTCATAACTTACATTAAAGACTATTGAAAGGTTTGCCACTTATTTTCCACTTTATCTTGAAAAACGGAACATGAGTGTGCATGATATCCTTCCAAATAAATTCCCTACACATATTCATCTGTTATGCGTGAATAGTACGGAATATAAGTCCATACGCAAAATTTCATCCCTGTTCAATGGCTGGTTGCAATTCATTACACATATTGGCGTTCTCAATATACTGGCGATCCCCCAATCGTAATAATGAAATACAGACCGTAAAACAGTTAATACAAGGGGATGTTAGGCACACTCTCCTTATCTTGATATTGTCTGTTTCGGGGGGGGGGGGGGGGGGTACGATAGAGGCTTGAAAAGTGACATCAACAATTTTCGTCAGTCAGTCAAGTGTTTTGGAAATGAAATATGAGAAAAATATGATAAAATAAGGCGATGTTGTGTGAAGGATATATCTATGAGTTGTTCGGGGTTGATTGCAATAAATTTTATGCTGCAGAGACCCCTTTCATGAAGTGTGAAAAATCAATGAACGGAGTATTTTGAATACATTTTGTAATATATGCAAGAAGTGTTTAACGTTTTCCATATTTGAAAAGTAATTACAGACAGTTCGTCTGGCGTAACCTCAACAGGAAAATTAATTCGCTTACCTGAAAATCAATTAAAAAATTTATTTTATTGCGGGAAAAGTTGAGTCAGTATGAATTAAATACAAAAACTAATATAAAAATATATATTAAATACATATTTATATACAAAATATATTAAATATAAAAAGTAATATAAAAACATTCATTTTTCCGCAGAAATTCACAAGAGCCGGTGAAAGGATATGCCCATATATTTATTTAGTAATTTTTCTACGTGAATTCTTCAGTCAATCAGACTCGAATTAAAAGGTTTGACGAGATGGAATTGGAAATTTGGGTCAAAATTGAACACTGATACTTATTGAAACCTAGATTCTGTAAAATTTGACGGAATAGATATGACGAGTCTTAATTATTTTAAAAGAAATGTTGAATTTAAAAGGACTTTGTTTTAGAGTTTTGACAACTCAACTCTTTCCCTGCCTTTCAAACTTCAAAAAGAGGTTTTTTGTTTCAGCGCACCATTATGGTATCCTGACGAATCCGGTACAGCCGCCATCTGGGTTCCGGACAGTTCGCGTTCCCCAGTGCAGGACCAGGGACGCGGAGATGGTTTCATTTGTGTAGACTGCTCGTGAACTGCATACTTAACGGTATACCTAACGCCAAATGATTCGTTATCGACCTTTCAACTTAGGCTCAATGCTTTGGAGAACACTATTTCAAGTACAAAGGGCCCCTCGTTGGAGGTGGCATCAATGTCAGAGGAATCAAATGAGGCATAGCTCAACCAGATGCTCGGGGCAAATAGATCCTGGACATGGTAGCCAGAATCGGCCTCGTGGTATTGAACACAGGCCACACCTCTACTTTCAGTCGATGGCGCTGCGCTGGAACTATACCTGATGTGAGGGTCACTTCAATGCGCCTAGTACAAAGGGTTAAAAATCTGAGAAAACGTAAGACGATTGGAGTGCCACAAACAACGACAAAAGTCCCATCGAGACCTGACCTGGGAAGAGGCATGTACCCGATCACCAGCTTTTAGTCAACAAGAAACTGTCTCCGCAGATTCATCAATAGCAGCAAGGCCAGCCGTTGGCAAAACTTGATGGACGCCGTGAACAGGGGTCCATGGGGCCTGGGCTGCATCGAGGCAGAAAAAATTCTGCGGGCTCTTTGCCCTATCCAGTCCATTACCGCCCAAAATGCATTTTACTGTACTACATGAGTGGACATTCTGGAAGCGCTAGAAAATCGTATTCGTATACCAGTATAACCGATACAGATTCTGATGGGCTCCCTGAAGAACCGCAGCTAACTCTACGACTCGAAGTAAGGTAGACGAAAAAGAACTTCCTTCAGGACACGCTCGGAGCTCCATCCTCGTTTCGAACTTTTAGAATATCTTCCACGATGGGCTGTTGTGGCTCGAGCTGCCCGATCAACCATGCTTGATCGGCTATACGGACGATGTCTCGGGACGCACAGTCGACTATGCACAACTCAGACTAAATATTCTAATGCGGAGAGAAATGACCTGGATGACCCGTCGCGGTTTCAGGCCTGAACTGGAAAAAACCGAAGTGATAATCCTGAGAAGCAAAAAACCCCAAAAGTAAAGCCTATCAGTGTTGTGTAAGCGCTGGTTAAAACGAAATCAGTAGTGAAATACCTGGGCGTCCTGATAGACTCAAGGATGAATTTTTTCTGACACATCAGGGCAACAGCTGACAAGACTGCTCCGCATGTAACGGCACTCACTCGCTTAATCGCCAACATAGGGGGCCTATCACATCAAGGAGACGACTCCTCATGAGCTTTTTGCAGACCATTCCACTCAGTGGGTCAGAACTATGGGGCGGCACTCCCAGCAGGGAGTTACACTGGAAGCGGTTTGCGCAGGTGCAGAGAAAAGGAGCGCTCGCATGCGCATGACGACCAGTCGGCTGTGCTGATAATCGCAGGAGCCATTCTCAAAGACTCAATTCATTCAAAGACTCAAACATTCTCTCAATCAACATGAAATTATAAGTCTAATAAGCCTAGATAAAAGGGCCGGGAAACCTCTGCAATTGCGGAAATTAGGAAAAATGTCTAAAACAAAAATTAGAATATCGCTATCCTGGTTGGTTTAGATAACCTTAGAAGTGATCATTACAGTCTAATAGCTATGAAACAAACAGTTTTAGTAGGAATCAAACAAACAGTGTTATTTGATATCAAGGACTGATTCCAGCGAATGAAACAGGAAGAAATCAGAGCCTCGATAAGAGTGTTTGCAAATTTTGTGCGATTATAACGGATTTTCTCCTGAAATTGCCATCGTAAATAATGTGACTTCAAAAATCATCACAAAAATGACAGGATAAAAGTCAGTTTTTTACAATTTTCATTTCCAAAACGTAAATTTCAATCGCATAAAGTTCCAAAGAAGGACGAATTGAAACTAAACATCAAAGAGGAAATTTTATCCACTTAAAAAGCGCTACCAGCCAAAGCCTTAAGTTTCATTCGTACTGGCTATACAAAATGCATTCAGGACAGCAACAAAGCTTTGTGCAACATTAAGAACCGCATACTGCATTATAAGACTGCATCCTGAGAGTAGGATTTGCGTTTGACAAAGCACGAACAAAAAAAAAAAAGAGCATGATTGAGTAAAATTATGCGAACGAAGTAGTCAAGCTCGGAAATCATTTGTCACAGAATGAAATAAATGACTGATTTTATGGCAAGGACATTTCAGACTCGAAGCCGTGTGTTCTAGGAAGACATATAGAAATGTATAATTACGATTTAATAATCTTTTTATTTGAATTGTTTGTTCTAAGAAATAATGCTGGTTGTATTCCTTGCCTTCTTAATATTGCTGAAATGCAACTGGTAGAACCTGACTCCTGAAGCGCTGCATGAAATATTTTGATGTAATTTTCTACATCAGCACATTTTCTCAAACAGGACCTACTATATTGAATGTGACCATATACCTATAAGCAATTTTTTACAATGGAATACAGAACACAATACAATGTTGATTTCTCGTTAGATCGTATTTTATGTCGTCATTGCTGTCATTCTAATCGAATAACCTGATGAAATTGGTCTCTATGAGACAAATGTTATCCATGGAATCGCCGCAAAACCTATGAAAATTGAAACCTCTATCGTCCACAAACGAGCGAAAGATTAATCAACAATAATCCATAACAAATCGTCTGGACATTTTGTCCTCTAACTCTACCCACCGAATAATGTCAGTTCGATAGATCATTGGAAATACTGTCAAAACCATAAATCTGCGTATCAGCTACTGACGATAGGCCAGCATACAACTTCACAGTAGCCAGAGCCAGAGAGAAGGATGCGTCCTTGTCGACCAGTTAGTCGGGAAGTTGGGTTATCTGGCGAGATGATTGAAATAATTTGTGGTTTGGAAACATTTCAATAGAACTTTCACCACCTTTTCGGTGATTTTGATAAGGGTTCCGACAAGAGATGTTGTCACTTGCGGAGGCGTTCAAAAGAGAAATGAGCATAAGTGTCCGTGAACTAACTCAACGGGTGACATAAACAGTTTAAAACTATTTGATAAATGTTTATATGCATGTGACGTGCGAAATAGGATACGTTTATTGGATATTTTTTTAATGTCTCGAAAAGGATACGTATTGAATTGAATTTGTGATCTATCTGAAACACATATTACGATTCCCAGAAGTACGATTCGGTCAAATTTTCAGATAAACTAGTTCAAAAATTCAGCTTGTGAAACGGCCGAAACTTTTACCGATTAAGGACACAGTAAGTGAATAAAGGCCCGCAAAAATAAGCATAGATAAGTGAGATTCGTCTTTTACCCTACATGTGAATGAAGAGTGAAGGCTAAGAAAAGGTTTGACGAAGCCTATGCAAAAATTATTATCTTAAAAGGCTCAAGTCATGATACCTGTGAAACGTAGAAGAAAGAAAGATGGACTTCTTGCATAGTAAATATTGTGCGAACTTTTATGTAAATTTTCCCAGAAAGTGGACTACTCATCATGGGCGGGACGGGAATCCTTGAAGTTTTTTTTTCAATGTATATCATGTTCCAGAGCTACTTATTATTTTGAAAATTCATCTTTCTTTGTATAGTATTGTATTTCAGGCCATCGGATGCTTTAAATTTGAAAATAAAATCGAGAAGAAAATTTCAACTTTATGTTAAAAGAGATAAACTTTGGGAACTTTGGGTAGCCAACAGCTTGAATGGTTCCAAAGTAAATCAATAAGAAAAACCAACAAGAATTTCTATACTGTATTTATTCCTTCATTTTTTTTTGGTCTTTTTTCAAAGAGTAACTACAAATAGACAAATCTGTTTAAATTCGAATAAAATGCAGTTTTAAGAGACAAAGAGAAAGGGGACGAGAATCAGAGTGTGTGTGTGAGAGAGAAAGTTTGAAAAGGTGAGAGGAAAAAAATGAGAGAGAGAAGTTGAAAGACAGATTAAATGGATTTTTTTAAGGCACTCACTTTGAATTTCTCCTACGCAGTTCCTAATCGTGATTTGATCCAATGCTGAAATCCATAAATTAGCATAAAATTTAATGCTGTGGAAAGCTGTATAAGAACAACTCTCTCTAGCAACACCCAAAGTTCATCCAAGCATAGAATCATGCTTCTAAAAAAACCAACACATACCACGAACACATTCAAATTTATTCCCGAAATGAATTTAATCTCAGTAAATCTCAATCAAGACTCCAAAATCAAAATTCATGTCACGAAAATTTCCAAAGAGGCCTTAAAACAATTTGCTATCTTTTGCATGACATACAAAATGAGAATTTCCCTTTTCATTAATTTCGACCAGCCGCGACGAGTTCACATCTCTTTTAGATTTTAAGGATTCCCTTCAGTTGTTTGCCATCTATTACGCTCCTCTTTCATTAACATTCGTTTGTTCACTCGTCTCGACTAATTACGAAAAACAACAAATGCCATGTTACTATAGTTCATGTCCAGATTTGAAATTTTCAATACGTATCCTTTTCTGATTGTATTACACGGGTGTGCTTTATTTGATGTCGGATGTGGTGTTTATGTATTGTTGTTGGCTAACGGAAATAGGAAGCAGGAAAGACAAACGATCGGTAGGAGATTTGTTGGAAAGTTTTGAAGTAACGTTTTTAACTCGAAAAGGATATGGATTTTGGTTGATGTCCTAGTAGATTCTTGGTTTTTTTGTTTTTGTTTTATTGAGTTCCAGCGACGTTTTGTAAACATTTCTGTGATAGCAAGAGATTTGCTACGCTTAAAAAGGAAGCTTGGTATTTAGCAACAGTCATTGCCTCATCCTGTGGAGCATTGATTCATGGCATTACAGAGTTGTAGCATTTTATAATAATCCGCTAGTCAGTGTATTATTTTTATTCCCAAAGGATGCTTATGGGATTCCATGGTGTAATGAATTCTCCTTCCTCGTACACCAGGTCGTTGGAAATATCCCTACGAACAAGGACAAAAGTGTTATACACTCTCCTCTTAGAGTCATGGAAACCATTACCCTTAGAGTAATTTCCTTAAGACTAAACAGATGATGCACAGGTTGCTGCTTTTTCCTATGATGGGGAAAAGAGCTGTGGTTGCGGTTTCGATTCTAAGGACATACTGAGAAGCTATATTAGCTGTATTCTGCACGTTTTCGTTTAGTCAGTATGCCCTTATTTGCATTGCGTAGGCGAGAATGAACGATATTTGTAGCAGAGGCACTGGGTCACGCAGAGAATACATCTGTGGAGACCAATGCGGTAAGCATAAAAAATCAAGCTCTGACGTTAATCCTGACGCTTCTTTCTTGAATCAAGCTTATGACACTATATTACCGACTGACCAACCGCAGTTTGGTACCCATTTTATTAGGGTTATACGAAAGGGCTTTTTTAAGCTGTAGTCTTTCAGGTCATACCAAACAAAAAGTTAATTCCAGTGGTCAAATGCTGTTGCTCTTTAGTTCATGGCACTTTAATTGAGTTTGTTCTAATACAATATTGATCGTTTGAATCCCCTTCTACTTTTTGATTTCCCTTTTCACTTCTGTGGCCAGACGCCCATATTAGTTTCTTCACTTCATTTCGATTACCTGCAGGTTTGGGTGTCCAAAAAAGTCTGCAATTGCTTTGAAGCTATGCAGTTAGAGCCCTCCCTTCCAATATTTTCTTGCTATCCGAAAGCATGTCTAGTTTATATAGTAGTGTAATATACTGTGTGTGTTGTCCCGTGTTTAGCACTTCTAGATTAGATCCTGTTTTTTGTAGCTTTTCCATTTTAAAAATGCTGTTTTTTTTTTTTTTTAATTTTTGAACAAAAATTAAAAAAAAAAACATAGCATTTTTAAAATGGAAAAGCTACAAAAAACAGGATCTAGTGTAATATAGTTGTGAATATTTCCAATTGCAGGACCGTAGTATGATTTTCCATCCGATTGCGTCGATTGAACTTTGAATGGCCGCAGAAGTAGAAGATGGCTCCACTTCTCTTATCCGTTTCGAAGCTGTTAGTCTAGATTATGATTTCACTATCTCCTGACGCCAAGTCCTTCACCAGACCTCATTCTACTCTAGTCGATAGATTCACTGGAGATCCTTTTTCTCTTTAACGGATTATGCTTACTCACATTGTCCCCCCCCTCGCAGCTTATGACAAGAAGTATCACCATGAACCTTATCTCAAAAGCGGCTTTTGATATTATCTAGTCACTTGCTTCTAACCTAAAATGCTCCTCTGCCCAATACTTGTTCTCCTTGTTTTACAAAATGTTTGACGAGAAAGAACGCAACAAGAGCCTCAAATATCGCAAGGATATCGAGTCTATCCCTCGATTTGACTATTTATGCTCAGATAGGTCCAACGCGGGATCTTTTTTGAGTGAATTAAGATAGGGACCGTAGACAATACTACCGTTAGCTTCGTAAATATTGGACGCGTTGTTGTTGCATCGATCAAGTGGGTAAGCTTAGGTTTTAGTTTCTATATGTTACCCATTTTTCTCCAATTATTCATTTTACTTGAGTCCTTGGGTCTGGGTAACGAGGTTGGGAGAGGCTTCTCGAAACTCTCTTGGTGTCAAAAAATGTTACCTTATCAGCAGTATGTGTCGCGTTTATTGTTTAGATAGGACTAGGAACCCACTGTAAGGACTCATGTATTAATTGACGTGACTGCAACTAACAGCTTCTCATAAGCAGGAAAATTCGTCTTCATAAAGGAATCATGTAAGCAACAGAATAACAAATTAGAAAAAATTTATAGAGATCTCGTTGTAATCATTGTTGTAATCCATGCGTTCCAAAATTACGCAAGGATAATTGTGGCATTCAAATTATCAATTCAACCTGCAATGGCTGTCGATAATTTCGGCAAAATTAAACGGTAAACACCCAGAACATAATTAAAACAGCCAGTAATCCTCATGGAATTCTTTTTCATCTACCACGCTGGTTAATTTAAATCCTTTCTGCAAAAATCCACTCAAAATAAACATTAACATTTACCTACTGTTGTTGCTTGCATGTTTATATTTCTGCGTGTACACTTTACTTCAGGTTAAAATCATCCAAAATTGAGCCAACACCATTCCGTAGGATACCGGCAGAAAACAGGAGCAAATGTCTGCGTTCTCACCAGGAACAATGCAACCAATGTACGTTGACGTTACGTTATCTGCAAAATGGATGGGCTTCAACCGAAACGAGGCAACCAGAACAGGCATAGCAGGCACGGAAAATATTTCGGGAATACATGCTAAGGGTGTCATACCAGCAACAATTCACTGGTAAATTAGTTAGTCGTAGTACATAGTTGTTCAGCTTCATCTGGTTCTCGGAAACTTACACCCACCCTCTATCCCCTCTCCTTTTCAACTTTATACGCTGCTACTACGTTTCGTAGTTTCACTTTTCGGCAAAATGGAAAAGCATTAACGAAACATTTTGTTTGCTTTTTGTGGCGTGTAAAAGCTTTCAATTTATTAGCTTCCCATTTCACTAACTGTGTCCTCAGAACAAGCAAAAGTTTTTCCTTTTATCTCCTAGCGGGAAAATTGTAGAAGTTTATCGAAGTCGATCCATTGGATTTGTTGATATCAATGTTGATTTTACTGAACACGTAAACAAAACGTTGAAATATTCATAAATAAATCCAATTGACGTTAGGATTAGATTTGTTTGAAGATTAAGGATATATATAGTATCTCTGATGTTTTGTTATGTCCTTTACGGAGGGCCGTATGTTAGTTAGATGAGAAGTTATTGAACGTTTTGATGTAGGAGTTAATCTCACGTGGGAAATATTGCCCCTCTGAGAAAGTCGTGTTAAATAGTCCAAGGAGGTTTCAAACATACATCCTTGCTGATTTTAATTAGGGACTTAGTCTCTGGACGGGATGTATTGATTGAAAACACAGGTGTGGCGGATGCAGCTTATCTTTATCGTTACTCCTAATGTATTCACATATAGTAAACAGTAAAACCACTAAGCTGGAGGTGTTAGTCGATGTGTCCTGGCGAAGGGTCTCTCCATGTACTTAGAAAACGTATCGAGTTCAGAGTTCAGCAAGTAAATCAACAAATAAACTAAGCGCCTTTGATGTAACAGAGAATAAACCCTGATATTTGTTTCAATAAATTTTGCTGTAAAATAAGTCATCAAAAGTATTGGATAAAATACTTGGACAATCTGATATATGGGGGTTAAATAATAGAGCACATAGAGCACTTTCTTCCACAGGGCATGCTCATTGGCGCAAAACTGAGCTTTTGAACTTTGTGAAACGGGAGACTTACGAATCATCATCATTGTTTTTTCAACTTTCCTACGAATATCGATCAAAATAGTTCAAAAAAAGAGGAAAATAAAACAAAATCCTTCGAAAAGGTTCGTTTACTTGTTTTTTGCCGTGCTAGGATCTAAATTCAAATTCAATATTTTGGAGGAACGCTGCTGAATAGCCTACGGGAGCCGTGTTTATTATTGCTGAAGACAATAGAAAAACTAGACAAAAAAAAGAGTCCTTTTTTGATCAACAAAAGTATGGTTGTACAACATGGTAGACGTGTGGATGGTATAAAAACTCTTTGAGTGTGGAAAAATTATTTCATATCAGTCGACTGTCTGTTTAGCGACATACATACACGTCCCTATTAATACTTTTTGAATACAGGTTATGCGATTTTCAAAAACACGTTGGCTGTGTGATACGTTGTGCCGCCACTGTGAAACCAAATGTCGTCTATGTTATCCTCTTGAATTTTTGAAAACAAACATTTTTTCAAAAATTTTTGCTTAGCGTTGCGCGAATGCGATCGTGATTCGCTATTACGGCGTTCCTTAGCTCATTCTCGATGAAAAATTGATCAAAATCCGCTCTAGAGTCACAGTCAATCGTTGTGAATGCATTCGTTTCTGTACGATGACGTGTGGATTTTCAGAATCCCATCACGAAATTTTGCTTATTAACATATAATCCGAGGTTGAAATAAGCTTCAATTGAAAAGGAAATTTTTCGGTAGAATTAGTCATCCTCGATCAAGCGGCCAACGACCCATTAAGCTTACCGAAAACGCTTTTGATTTTGCAAGCACTTGCACTAATTGAACTTTTTACGCATTCATGCCGAGATGTTTATGCCAAAATTTTCTCAAAGAAGTGCGTGAAATGTTCAATTCCCGAGAACGATGACGAGTTGAATTTGATGGTTGATTTTGCTAGTTGCACGCACACGCTGAGCAACAAGCGATGTTTTCGGTTGAGCACACGTGTTATTTTATCCAACAACGATCACGCACTCGCTTCACAAATTGACGCACAAACTGCGTTTTTGGCAGATACTTTTTGTCAAATTATTTCGTAAATTCGTTACAGTTTCAGTTCAATAACTTTGGAAAGTTTGTAATATTTCTGCAACTATGCTCAAGCGAAAAACAACTTATTTCATAAATATCAAACATAAAACTAACTTTCCGTTATATCGCAAATGTCATCAAGCCTTCGAGCTTGAAAATAACTTAAAGCTCCAATTCTAAACTTTAGATGCCCCACTCTGAATTACAGCCTGTGGCTCATGTCCCTTGAAGCGTTGCATGGTGGTGTCAAGAAGGTATGTTTATTCTTCTCAACAGATATCCTTTTGGTGTCTGCAAGGATTAACAGTATAAGGATGTTGCATGCTTTGAGTACTAAGAAACTACTACTAGAAATACTACAAAATCTACCACTACTACTGCAGTTTCAAACATAATCTCTATTAACAATTAACATTCCAAACAAAAACCTGGAAATGCATTTTCCATCCTGCTAACTGTACAATGTCAGTTCCATATTTTCCTGCTGGTGCCACCACCATATTTCTCTGGGTAGACATCACCTTGTGCAAATGCATGAACAACTTCATGAATTTTTTATAGCTCATTCAGGAGAATAAAATAAAAAATAAAACTTCTCTACCTTCCACCTATTCAGCTTACATGCTGTTGTAAAAACAGCAAACATGTTTAATTAAAGTTAATACAAATATACACGAAAATATTGTTTCAAGGCATTTTATTTATTTGAGTTGTTTTTTTTTGGTTTTATTTCGCTTTTTGGATTTAGGGTAGCAACCAAATGCAATACACTTAGCGAGCGTTGAACTAAAGCGTTGGATATTTGCGGCTCAGCTTACACGACCCAAAGGATGTGAATCCTTTAGTATGCGTGTGAGAGTTTGTAGGTGTATTTAATTTTAAGCGAAAATATCTGAACTCAGAGGTACCTTTGATATGACCAAGCCTAAGTGATGAACAAAACGGAATCTGTTTGTATCAGGATTCTTTTTCATGGAAAAACTAGTTAGGAAGTTTGAGAAAATGCTGAAGGAAGTTTTTTGAATTTGAATAATTTTAATTTTGTTGAAGACGTGGAGTCGAACTAAAGGTTTGATGTGTCAAATCAGTGGTACATATTTACTGAAGCGCTCATTTGACTAGAACTACCCTTAATTGGTAGTTAAATAGTCTAAGGACTTCGATACGCTATATTTGCACTGTTCTAGTCGATTCAGTGGAAATCTGCAAACTCTTCCAAACTATACTTCACTTCCCTGGCAAACTACAGTGCATATATCTTTGGAAATGTTCGCATTTCAACCATGAGAAGTAGAGAACGCCAAAGGAAACATTCAACCCCAGACGCTAATTAATTTCACTTGAAAGATTAAGTATACCAAAACCGATTCCCTGCTCCCTAACAGCTATTCCGCCCTGAATACCAAATAGACTTGATCTCATCAACTGTCTGTCTGAGTACTGCTGCCTATAGGAAATACATAAGAAAATAGAGTACTTTATCAGTTATTCCGCTGCTACTAATCACTTGAAGGACAGGAAAAG
The DNA here is from genome assembly GCA_954870665.1 of Stratiomys singularior. NCBI lineage: Eukaryota > Metazoa > Arthropoda > Insecta > Diptera > Stratiomyidae > Stratiomys > Stratiomys singularior. The sequence goes on from OX940877.1 coordinate 10,700,371, forward strand.
TAGGCAGGAAAGGATGCTCAAGCGTGAACTAATGCTGATTGTCTTCATTGAAATACACTTTGAATATTCAACACTCGTTGGGGAAACGACTAGGATCGACTGGTATGATATCGATTTATCTTTTGCTGGTAGATAATATCACTAACAGCACCTTAACCCTTCTCATTTAAGCTGATGAAAGCTACGCCTGATAGCGACGTTGGCTTTGAACTCGGACATTTTGTCTATTTTAAATTCATCCTCCCCACGTGCACTTGCCTTAGCCATTTTTTTTTTGGCACGAAAGAAGGAGGATGTCTGTCGGCTGTTTGCAGGTTACGATTTTTTCAATCAGTTTTTCTATGTCTAACCCTCTCTCTCTCTCTCTCACTCTCTGGCAAAAGTTTAGAATCAAATAAAAGTGTACAGGAGATGATGATAAGTTGATTCTATCCTGTCAGATTCTAAGGTGAAAATTTTCGTGGATTTTTTCAAGAGGATTTCAGTTGAATAGCTTTTTTATTCGCTCAGCAAGAACATATAAATTAATTAGTTTGTCTAGGAGCTAGCCCGGCATGATTGGGGTAACTTTTGATAGAATACGTTTAAATAAGGACCTCATCAAACTCTTAGCATTTGTCGTAAATATTCCAAATAAAGCATTAGCGGACTTATATTTGACAAGTTTTTTATTCAAATTTGCATTTGGGACTGTGACATTATGAAGCTGGCGACTGAGGGCCAGCTTTTTTTTCCATTTATAGGCTGCCGTGCCAAAAATCATACATGCAGCCCAGGATTCAACTCTTTCAATCCACTTAAATTTACACTGTGGACTTTGGCGGGTGGTGAGAGAATACAACATAATATTGATTCATTTAAATTTTTAACTCTCTCCCTCTCTCTCCTCCTCTTTCAAGCCATCTAATGGAGTTTTGATATACCGTTCAGTGACTAACACCCTTAACAAAAGATAGGACAAATAAATACCATATTAAAAATGAATCCAACACATAGATACTGTTAGATGACTAGTTGCGATCATGGTTACCTCTTGATCCAAAGGTGGCACTGGCGTAAGAAGAGAAAGGAAATCTGCTACCAAAAATCGGTACCCAAAAGCAGCTGGATTTGGTTCAAATAAGTTTTCTATGGATTCTGATTCCAGTTAAAGGCGACGGGAGTGAGTGTTCCAGAATCGCCTTAGTCAATACTAGAACTGGAATACTAGTTCGAAACATAGTTGTCGAGCATAGTAGATACTAATTTATGGAGTATCTTCTCAACCTGATCCGCGAACGTTAATTCCGGGAGTATAATTAGGTACCACTGACTTCTGGTAAGCTTTTATCCGTCTCAATGGATCAGCTTCTAGGGTTACGCACCTTCGGAGAATGTGATGATGATCAGCAGGGCAAGAGGTTGGTGTTGTTGTGTAGAACGTCGCGAATAGCAACATTCCGTGTCCTTCGCTAGAAAGTTTGGAGTGAAAGTTTGACGAACCAAAGATGACAACTGATTTCAACCTTGCAAGTATGAATTTCTCCAAAGAAATATTTCCTTGTGCTCTGATTCCTACATTCATTTTCCATCTAAGTCTGGATCGTTTTTGTAACCAACAAAGACACAGTAAGAAAACAAACGTGTTCGTTGACGTACAATGACAAGCATATGTTGACGCACATGCTTACAGCTTTTAATGCCCATTGCTTTTTTGGAAGATTATTTTGCTGGATCACCGAGTAACTTGACCATAGATTTCGCTGCTGAACTTTGGGAAAATTTTGTGAATTGTTTCGCTAATAACGAAGGTCATCAGTGGGCTCGCAAAAGGTAGATGACGGGCGGGTCTACTCCGATATACTGCAAGCATTAGAGGATATGAGAGGACTCGGAAGCATCGAAATACCCAATTTCTTTTCAGGCTCAACTTCAGGTTTTGTGTTAAGGCTGTGAGACAGTGTGAGACATCAGCAGATAGTGTTAAGGGCTCTAATCTGCCTCTGTTGCTGGAAACCAAATAAACCAAGCATGGACGCTACCTGATTTATCACATAGAAAATAGCTTAAACCTTCGCAAAATGCAACAGTAGCAAGCATTCAGATCTTCTTGTGATTGTTCTTTCAGAAAACATGACATCCAGATAGGGCATACAGCAAATGTCAACATTCTAGAGGTGGATACAGCGGTGACAAGACCGGAGGAATCCTAAAGACGTTCAACACCAATCGTCTTGCTGTCAAAATCAGATTTAAAAGATGCTTTTTTGGCAAGACATAGCTATCACGCGGAGATTTGATAATTCGGGCAAATAAATATTTAGGGTATTCATTTTCCAGAGAAACATGATCAGGGCCATTAGGGAGAACAGAACATTCGATGCTGGATTGTATATGGACGTTTCACAACAGATTTCAGATTTTGTTTAAGCACAACCCATCTCGGAGAAATATAATTATAATACAGCAACTTAAAACACGTTTTACCGAATTCAAGGAGCTCCAGTTGAATCGTCTTATCACCAAACAGTTCTCTGTGCTGCCGCGTGAGATGCAGTCTTGCATTCGCTGGACCTTTTTTTATGAGACTATTCAAATCGTTTAGTTCAATCAATTATCTGCATCCTGTCGTTAAGTCACGGTAATCGACTTAACTTGGAAAATTACTTAGGAAGTAAGTCCAAATCGGAGATTGCATCACGGTTAGTTCTGCTCCAGACCTTCTCCCAGCAATAACTGCTACACTCCGCAAATTCAATTGACCAAAATCAACGCATGGAAACAGGCGAGAATCAGAATCAATTAAAAGAATTTGCATTTCGTACATCCTACTAAATTTTTTTGAAATTTATTGTTGTATTCGTTGCCTGAAACCCGGGTACCAAAAAGTCCAGCAAATAGGACGAGTATCGATAGTTGATTATTTTTTATCAAAGATGTCCCAAAAAAATGAAGATCTGCCGACTAAACGACCTCATCCCAGTTTTGTCATAAACATGGCAGTTGAATATTCCTTAAAATTGTGGAGTATTTAACATTATTATTTTCGACCCACGACCCATCACCTGACTCTTTGGACCATAAACCAGCATTTAATCTGTGAATTTCTCGGTATGTTTTGCGCTCAAAATAGACAACAAAGTCGTAAAAGCGTCATAAAATCTCTACATGCCAAAGACTCTAAGCACAGATTTTCGTCGAAAAAAAAAATCCTTCGGAATAACACACTCGACTATTGCAACATCCTTTCAATTGTGAGAAGTTGACGTGATCTAAATCGCACAAAATCTTCACATCCTTGCGTACATACCAAAGTCAGGGAATAAGTGAATGAGCGAGTACTGATAAAAGAAATTTAATTATGTATTTGGTTTTTTTCTCCTTTTGCTTCATAGAATCTTCAGCTAACAATGTGATAAACTCTCCAACTCGCTTCGTTTTTACTTTGCTTCCTTCCCTCTCTTCTTTGCTCCTTTTGCTCTCCAGCACTTTCTTTTTGTACGACTACAACAACACATTGTGCCTATGAAAGTAAGTAAGGATCGTATAAAGTTTTCTTCATCTTCGTTCTCGTTTTTCCACTTCTTATCCTGATATGCTTAAATGAATTGTAGCGCGAATGTGACAGGCTTCAGGGAATGCGGGATTTATATCTGTATGCTGGTGGATAGGTTAGGAGGTAGCATTTGATGATTCTTTCGCTATGCTGCGTTCGTATTGTAGTCGAAATGTTCTTTCGGCTGGTTGAAGCAGCAGCAGCCACCGAGTAAGCAGAAGGAAGAAACATAGAAAGGACACCACCAAAAAAATATGGTGATGAATGCGTGCCCCGGGTGTTTGTTGTGGATTAATCTGGCTTTTGTATTTATATTATGAATTTCTACATTTCAGAGAGTTCATTTAGAAGTGCTTTATGCATGGAGGTAGATGTGTGTAAAATATAATAAGGAGCTAATGCCTGCTGTGACGGATGGTTTTTGTAATTTAGTTTTGTTGTGCTTGTAAAATTCAACAAAGAAAACAAAATGAAACACATAAAACTTCCCTGTAAAGTTGTCCAGTTTATATTTAAATGAAAAAATATCCTACTTGCCATAGATTTTGCGAAAATCTTACAAAACAACTTTATGATAATTTTCTTCGGAGGTAAGGCTCGACAATTCCAGCCTAACGTTTAAAAATATCTTGGAAGTTATTTCTGCTTCAAAAATGTTAGCAGTGCAACTAGATATCTCCCGAGAAAAAGTGTTCTTAGTGTCACGTTGCAAATGTTGAATGATTACTAATAGATCCTTTTGAATCTTCTTTATGTCAGGTTACAATGGAATGGCCGAAATTGTTGCAAAAAACTTCACGGAGAAAGGATAACTTAACATAGTATGTGCAGTTCCTGCCTCAAAATAATGTTAGGTAAGGCTTAAGAAAACATAAGTGTTATTCTGATTCCTTGGCATCCTTAGTCACTCCTCGACGGTTCTCGCTTCCTCTAATCGAGCCATTCAATACTTCCAATCAGTACCGTTTATAAAGTTGCAGAAACTACACCAATTTCGCAATGCCTTTTTGTAAAACAAACATTGTCAAGGGGTAGTGTGCTTAGTTATCACTTAGTTGTTCGAAGAAAGATGAGAAAGAGTGGAAAATCACTGCCCCAAGTCGCGTACAATTGTCTCGAGTTATGACAGCTGTCATTTTCAGAAATGTGCCATTCAAAATTCTGACTTTTTGGCCGAAACCAGTAAGTGAAGGCGCTTGAGGATCTGCCACAGACTTATGGGAAGTTTTTGAAAAACTAAGGTGCATTTTTGAGCTTTATCAAAATGAAACTTTTATATCGACTTTAATTGATTGCCGAGAGTTTTCACTCGTTGACGTTTAACACACATAAGTGACACACAATTGATGTTGCTCATTGTTGACATTACCTAAACTAGGTATGGGGTGGTTATTACTGCAATGGACGAGTTCGTATGTAGTTCGTACCACGAAGGTATCCTGCATGTCTAAATGGGGTGATGTATGTTAGAGCTACCTTGTTTCGAGACCAGATGCACCAGTGAAGATCATTTCGTTGAGATACGTTTTATTTTTCAAAGGAAGGCATCAAACATGGCTAGGAGGATAGGCCAAAAAGTAAGCGATCGACTGCGGACGACGATGTTCCGGGAAGCAGTGAAGTTTTACGTTTTCTCACTGGGGCATTTATTAAGGACATATATGCACAGTTTCATTAAAAAATCAAATTCGGAATTCATTGAAATATAGTTAATGAAACACGTCTACCAAAAGAAACAATGCAAAATTTAGTTTCGCGCAGGAATCAAATTCCTTGCTAAGTCAGAAATTTGCCTTAATCAGACTTTTTTGGAAGGAATATTTTGTTTTGATGGAAATGACAAGACCAGTCCTGTTAAGTCAGAGATTCGATTCGACCAAAAGGCGGGGTGGTATGTCCATGTAACTAACAACACGATAAAAAAGCGTCCAAAAATTTCAGAAAACTATACTTGGAGATTCCCGGCGAAACTAGAAGATGTTTTCAGAAAAAAATCATAGTGTCATGTAAACACATGTTTTTAGGTCCTACATGTTCACTTCGGCATCTCAAATGTTAAGGCGAGGAGCTTGCTGAGAATCCTGGCGTTTCATCTGGAGACAATGCAAAATGAGAAATGCCGCGAGTTTTCGGGTCCCGATGTTGACAACTGGAAACACTGTTATATTGACGTGTGACTGGAGATAGGACTACGTCGAAACAGGATTCTATCTAATTGCACGGAAAGAGCACATAACTTGTGAAGAAGTTTAAGATGTTTTCATCGGCTGGGCAGCTCTTAGTTGTAGCTTTTTGGAAAGTAGAGGGAATTATTTTAATTGAAACCCAGAAAGGATGTTACAATAACCGAAACGGAGTAACCTGCATTTAAAGAAAGTCTCCGGGGTCTTGTTTGAAATAAAAGGCGGAAGACATTAATCTAAGGCAGGCTTTTTCGGCATGGCAATGTATCGGTGGACAATGCGCAAGATGTGAAAGCATGTGGGGCTGTAATAGCAAGCTTCAATCATAAGACACCTCGTATGTCAAAATTTGGTAGCTTGCAACACCTGATTTTTCTTGAGTCAAGTTCCCAGTTGGAGGACGGACATTTAGACCTAACAAAACTGCGGATTATCTGTCGTTTGTGGTCAAAAAGTAGCTGGGACATTCGGAAAATATGTAAGAACCAAAGAGGTTACCCATTTTCATTACATTTTGAATTGTTTACTGCCAACGATTCATTGTCAAACTACGAATGCATGTTTTGAGTGATCGATAAATCCACTACGAAACTAAGTATAGTAGATAATTGTCTAAATCAAACCGAAGGACTTAATAACGACATATGCTATTCCGTGTTCTTTTTTATTGTTTACACGATGATTTCCAGTTCTTGAATGCGTCTTAAGTTATTATATCTATTTCCTGGAATATAATACATTGCGTTCGAGGAAATTCACTGATACTGCCTAACAAATGAGCGCCTATTAAGTCCTGCGACGTTTAATGGTTGTACTTCATTAAATATTCACAAGCATGTTTTACATGGAAGTAAAGACCCAAACAAAACTGCTCAACGTAACGTACTTGACATGAAACACCTGAAAACAAACTAGGACCATACTTCTTTCACCCTCCAGGGATCATCTCGAAATTGATGGCCCCCATTAGCCTACTTTACGACTATAATAATACTATTTAAATTCTAACAATCAAATTTATCAGCTTACATGATTTCCATTTCCTTTTTCTTTAGAAATATTACACGCACATCTCAGCCATGTTATCGTTTAAAGCTCCGCCATCCTCAAAATAAGCAAGCAGTAACGGTTCTAATACTCCTGATATTATAACTCATAGAGACGCTCATTCCTTTGCGACATGCAATGAATAAAAGACCGAAGCGAACAACTCCCGGACGATGTGAATATGTAACTCCTTCTAGCGAATTTGAAGGACAATGCCGAACAACCGAAAATTCTACAATGGTAGTTGATGATGGCAGTGTTTACCGAAAATGTGAAGTCCCCCTTTTTCATATAATCCTTGAAAATATGAGTGTTCTTATCATAATAGCATGCAATATCCTCCGTTTGCAGGCAGGCAGCCAGACAGACATACCATGCCTAGTGTTGAATGTGTCTCGTCCTTGCCGCAATTCGTGTAACAAAAGAGCGTACAGATATGAAATGAAGTCCTAAACTCTCCCCATGTCCTTTGCATGTCGCATTCCCCAGACAACGCCGAAGACAAATTTTTAGCAGTTTTGTAATCGAAACTAAGGCAAATGCCCCAGCAAAACAACAAGGACTAAAACCAGTGCAAAAGTCATCTGCAGAGGAAAGTTAACTAGCTCAGAAACGAACGGGCACGTGTAACACGGAATTTGGATATGACCCATAACTTGATTACGGTCGCGAATTTCGCGCTCGCCCGATTTTTCTTGGCACGCAATCCTAGGAAATAAGCTTCCAAACAACTGTGCTGCACATTTTCGTCGTTATTTTCTAGCGCATGAGGTCGTTAGTGCGAACGCATAATTTAACGCGGCTGTCTGTGTGGGAGTTGACTTCTGGCAGTTGTTTGTATAGGGCAAAAGGACCACCGACGCAAAGAAACGATGCTTGTGCAATGCCAGATTTCTGTGAATAAAACATGTTTTCCATTCCATTTGCCAGGATTTCCCGGAGTAGGAGTAAGTTTATTTTTGCACTCACCAGTCCCCTACAACCTCCCTAATTTATTCAGCTACCCTAAGCGTTCCGCCAACTTGCCCGTCTCCTACATACAAAGCTCCATCAACAATGAAACACCAACAATAATAGCAACGAAATAGCGCACGCATTGTTATTACATTCTCGCCCCCACCAAAAACACCAGCACCACAACTCGACGAAGTGGTACTTGAATCTACCATGCAAAAGTACATTACAGAAATCCTTTTGCTCGTTTAGAGGATTTACTCGTATACTCTTTTTCGGTTACATCATGGCCCACGTTTTTCATGGCTGCAATGAAAAACTCCTTTGCAACTAAACCCAAAACTCTGGCTCGAATAGATTGAGTGGTGGATCCTTGGAGTAGTCCAAGCAACGACGGCAGGAAGGTGTCTCGGCTGAGGCGTTCTTACACACCGTGGCGTACTCATACGAATTCCATGGGGTTGAAATCATATTTAGTATTCTATGCATGGCATATTGAAGAAAAAATGATAATAGAAGGCACCATCCCACACACACACTGCACAACATTTGCTCAATTTCGAGCTACGCTATCCCCATCCTTTCAAATTTCCACGTAGGGTAATATATGTGAATGTGTAGCACTTTTTTTCACATTTTCTACGTGTTACGTGCAAATCATTTGATATAAATATGCTCGTCGGTTCGTTGGACGAACTTATTCGTCTTTGGATCCAAGCGTTAAGGACTAACTATAAGGCTATGCCGGTTACAGGCGTTGGGTTACGGACGAACGCGCGGATTGTTTGGAATTTCGAAGGATTTCCTACAATTTCTTTTTATTTCGTATTTTTTTTCCTTTCTTTTTCATACGGTTTAACGTGCACATTTTGGATACTTTCATTAACTCATACTTGCCGAAAACGGGAAGGCTGCAAGAATGAGGGTTAGTTTAATGGAGAAGTGAATAACATACATGAAATTTTTCTACCTGCTGAAGAATGGAGAGCCCGCATATTCATCTATTTCATTGTAAGGATATCTAAGTTAGGAATGGTTTGAAAAACTTCCGTATAAGTGTTTAAGAAAAAAATTTAGATGTTCAAAAAGGAACCCTTTCGTTAGCCATTAATGAAATTTTTTACCACTCTCTTTCCGAGCCAATTTTATAATTTGCTTTCAATTGCATCCATATAAGTGTTTCGTTCTTTAGTTGGAGAAATTTTAGACAAGGAGTCCTTCATGGAAAAGTTAAGACCAGGAAAAAGACCAGTTCAGCATTAGAGAGCTGCAAACAAAATTACTTTGCTCAAGGACGAAATCAGGCTCATATTGCAAAAGGTTGAAGCTCAAATGACCTTTCTAAAGGTTAAAAATTAGTTGAGACTTCCTCTCAAGATTGACTACACTTCACTGATGAAAAGTAAGGGTTGCAAAATCCACACACGAATTCCATTTAAGGAAAAATCCGCTTCCTACTTTGAAAAAAAAAGACTTTCATTAAGTGTGAAAATCATTGAAAACCTCTTTCAGGATTATTTTGCTAATAAAACGCGAAAAACGGTTATTTTTGATAATTTTTGATTTTTACTGGCGGAGATAAAGGATGTTTCTCAAAAGTCACACTTTAAACGATCGGGTACACTCAGAGCTCTCTAAAGAAGTTCGTTTTGTCCTTAAAATTTGCAAAAAACATTGAACCAATAATTTTTTTCGATCTAAAATGAGTAAATTTGCATGTCTAGAAAGGATACAGCTCAAGGTTTTCTTATTCTTTTTTGAACAGTGGAACGCCTTTTTGAATGCTGAAACTAGACGATCACAACCAGACAAATTTGTCTTGCTGCATGCTTAAGGTTTTTAGTTTATGTCAAATATCCTGTTTTGCTTTTTGCTAGAGCCTTTTACTTGTCTTTTTCAAGCTTTTTTTGGCGGCACATTTCTTCTCTTTTTGATGTGCAAAAGATTCGTCGATCAACCTGTCTACGGTTGCCTTAACACGAAATTATTAATATTATCTGGCTTCGAAACAGCGAACCAAGGTATTTTATTCAAAATCTTGCCCAATAAATTTGCTTTTGACAGACTTATGATATCGATGTTAACCGCTCTTCTTGGCACAGTGGTGGCTTGTTCACTAGCTATTCTAATAAGCCAGATAGGCTGGTCTGACACGACTGGAACCACAAGATTTTTGATAAAAGACACAACACACATCCTTGGAGGTTTCGGTGTATCGTCTCTGTTTAGAGAAATTAACCTAACCGCTGGTCAATATCAACCAGCCGCTGTGCCTATCCATTTGCAAATACTTACAAAAGTGTCTTGTTTCTACTGTCAAATACTGTCGCCGAAGACTTGATTAAACAGAATTTTATGAATCCTGCCTGAGAAGAAACTTTCTATGGGAGAAATGAGCTGAAATCGTGTTTTGGACGAATGTCTCAGAGGTGCGTCGCCAATAAAAACAGGCGTCGAACAGGCATGCTCATCCTGGCTTCCAAAGTATACTATCCGATAACGTCAAACGATTAGCTTAATTTTGACTTAGCAGATAATGGGAAGTGCATATTCCTGAACTTCTTCATCAGTCGACATGGAAATGTCAAAGAGTGTCAATGGAAAGTCAAAGAAACCAGATCGTGCCGGGGGAAAGTTGAAAGAAAGTGTCTCTAGGTAGGGTAGATAGTTTAGGTATAAATTGATGAATTTAGTTAAAAGTGGGAATTTTAAGTACAATTAAATCCTTCTGTATCGATTCCCTATATAAAAATTTTTCGAACATGAGGTTGTCTTAAGTTTGATGAGACCACGGTTTTGACTGATGTAATGCATAACAAAATCATGGAAAATTTTCGAAAAATCGGTTTTGATTCCAACCTTGGCGATATAGTGGAAACCTTTTGCATTTTTCGAATATAAGGTCCCATTGCGTTTCGAATAAGGTTTAAAACATCTGGCTGACAGTTCGAAACGCGTGATGGAGAAAACAACATTCTGAAGAACGCGTTACCGATTTAGTAGTTAGCAATATGTTAGGAAAAGAAAAATATTGCAAATTAGAGTATCATAATTTTTGCGTTGTGTCAAAACCGTCCAACAATTTTCTGTTCATTACACCAATAACAAAAAAACGTAGATGACAAGCGTTACATTTTCTAACTGGCTCAGGCGAGAGGACCAAGGAACATTAAAGGAGGAACTGTGGATAATTGGTCTTCCTCCCTAGCCTCAATCCAGAAATTGTAAAACTCCACTTTCAACCAACAAATATGATGCCAATGTTACAACCAATGGGCCAAGGAATAAGCAAGTAGTTCAAGCTGAGTTTTCGTAAACATTTGGTGTCGAAAATGTTGGACCAGTATGCAAATTTTGAAGTGTCCCTACCAGAGGTCATCTGAGTGAATTCTGATTCACTCTGAAAACTATGCCGAGTTGCTTTACTTACCGAGCATTGGTTCTTTTTATCAGCTATAATTTCCTCTCAAAGCGAGCAAGCGATGATGACAGCTTCACGTCTCCTTTCGAAAGAGGCTTGAAGAGGTCAAAGGCAAGAGAGCGGCCGGGTTCCACCCGCCTTTGGAGGCTTCATTGAATTGTAGCCTGAGCAGACGAGCTGGTTATTCTTTCGTGCTTGGAGCGTTCAAGGTTGCCACCGGTGTAAGTAATAGCGCGTCAAAGAGCCGGCTGCGTGGGTTATCCGTTCGCGAGGCCTCTTGGTATCAACCCCCATAACCTACGCCGCATTTAACTTAAAAGAGACGACCCATACAATAAATACAACATAATATCATAATCTTTGTTAGTGACTACCATTTGCTGACAGACAGGTAGCGTTAGTATCACCATAATGATCATTGGTGCAACAGCCCATCTCATTTACTTCAGCTAGGAAGCATACCAAAAGGCCTAACGAAACGTATGCCCACGCAATGCCCTCATCTATGTTTAGCTTTATTTTAAATTCATTCAATTTATTCCTTTAACATATCCCTTTGTTATTATCATATTTTACTTCACTCAATTCATTCCAATTTACAATTCATGCTCGTACAATAAACAGCTTCGAATGGGGTATAAAGTAAAATCACCATCAAAAACGAATTAAGCCAATTAAACAATGTGTAAATCTGCTGCGAATGTTATTGTTGCATAATAAAGCAATAAAACGCCAACAGTAGTCTCTGCCGGAAGGAAAATCACGAAAAATGGTTGATGTAAACATAAAAGGGATTGGTATTGCGCTCCCATCGAACTGATTTGAGCCCACAAGGCGAAAAAAAACCCATCAAGCATGAATTGATCTGAACCACGCTTGTGGAACCAATTTCAAAACTGTTGATGCACTTGGTGCATGGCGGGTCTTCGCATTCCATTTCCTACCCTTGGTCTCCTTCCTTAACATTGAACAGGGAGCTGCAAGGCCAAAGTCCTGCCGCAATGGAGCGGGTGAAGACGAAAGCAGAGGAGTAGTTCGCAGCACCACCACGGTCAGAGCGTTGTGCAACGATGCTGGTTTGTAATATTTGAGAAGTCAACGGCAAATACGATAAGCAAGCATGGATTTTTTCTCAATTGGACTCACCCTCTCACTCAGCGAAAAGTTGTGAATTTGCAATGCATTTTTCCATATTGAAGGATATTAGCTTTTTGTGCATACGCACGCTTCTTGCATCCGTTTCGCTTGCAGCGCTTGATAGATGGAGGAAGTAGATTTCACGAATTTCTCTTCTCTGAATGGATCTAAGGGTCGACAAGTGCTCGACTGGAGGGCGACCAGATTTTTAATATACGTCGTTTGAATAGGATGCTGTCGTATATTTCACTTTTCGCTATCACACCAGCCACCGTGCATGCGAAATCTGTTCTCTCCAATACAGTTCTATCGCATATTTCATTTTTTCTGCACACACCCTGCGTATTCCACCCTTCAAAACTACCCTCAAATCGTGCTTACAATTATGTTGTTTCTCGTACAACGAGATTTATTTGCAGAGGTTACGACAGATACACAAATTATAATGTAAGTGAGGCCTCAAAATTTTGTTTGCTTGGTTTCTGCAGGAATTGTTGAATTCCTTTCGCCACCGCATACAATCTGGGCTGGAAAATGAGGCATTGTTTCTTCTTGTTGTTCTTCAATTTCATCATTCTAGTGGTGCCTCCCTGGACCCGAATTTATACATGTAAGAGTAAATTTGTACACGAATTACTCACACATTTGTACATACATAAGATCTCTTCAAGTTTCCTCAGTTAAAAGTTTCGTAATTTACTGCAGACAATTAAGATGGAAATGTCTAGGAAAACGCTATGGACATTATTTCCAGTTGAATTTATCATGTAAGGTGGTGGAAATTGTGAAGTTGAATGTGGCATAGTGTTTGGCATGGGCTGTACTTGTAATAGAGATAAAATGAAGTCTCACTGGCATTCTTGTTGAACACACAGACATCATATATTTATATAACAATAAGATTTATTGCACTTTTTGACCTATGAAGACGATGAGATACAAAACAAATTGGAATAGTTGGAAATTAAGAAGGAAAAGCGATTTTTCTATTGTCAAAGAGATGAATGTGAGTGATTTGTCATGAGATGAGGAAAGGGGGTAAGTGAATTTGGTTTTAATTAATTTGTGCATTTCATTTGTGCTCAAATAAATGCCAACTGAACATTCGGAGAGAGAGTTCAGCCAAATTTCTGTGGTTCTACGTTTTATTTTATACATTGAATACATCATTTTCTGTCAAAGTTTTGTAGCTGCATCCTTTCGCTCACAGTCAGTCCGTTATGAAAACTAAAAGAAAATTTGGAACACGTTCTTCTGTAAATGGAAGTTTTCTCAGGAAGACTTCTGTAGATTTTACCTCCTATTTTTGATTGATGACCTTTCTTAGACAAGATACAAGTATGGTAAACCTGCAGTGATATTCGTGAGAATTTTCTCGGTTTAATTTAATCCTGACGACTAGCTGCCAGAACATTTTTTATTTCTTGAGACAAAATGGGGTTTTGGTCTAATAATAATGGGACGAGTGAATTTTTATTTTCAACTGATAGAGGTCATCCTGTTGCTTACCCAGCCCCTTTCAGCGCGTTCAGCCTAAATCACGCTTGATGGACTGTGTGCCACACGAACAACGCCACAAAAGAATCCACAAAGACGATCAAATGCACCTCTTCTGACAGTTCCAAGTCTCACCAACCCGTCCTCGGAGTTACACCTCTGGACCCAGGATGGAACCCTGAGTCGCACTCAATGAGCATCTTTGTCCTCCCTCTTTGCTCTGCGTGGTTGATTAGACTGCGGTTCTTCAGGGCATCTCCTAATTTGCCGCAGCAGATATTTTGATACTTGCAATCGGTTGCCAAGGATTTTTCAGAATATCCGCTCGGTTAATACCTAGTTTAATGTGTGTAAGATGCCTAGCGTCAGCAGAAGGATAACTCGCCGCTTGAACTACCATTATTCAGCGATTCAAGTTAAGTATTATTACACCGGCGGCTTAATTATCTCTGACAAGGCAAAGATAACACAACCAGACGTGATGATTCCCATTGTAGAGTCCACCATGTCAATTGTTTGCTGACTAGCGTTCCTTAAGTACGCCAGCGAACTTTTGGAGCATCCCACACTGAATTTCGGGGGTCACGCGCTTTATATACAAATGATTATTGGCTGAGAAGTTTTCTGGAACTCACCTATCGGATGTCTTTAAGAAAAAGGACTTCTAGGGAAATTCTAATTGCAAGCGGAGGAAAATCGGACTGTTGCAACATATGGGTGAAAGCTGAAACAATACAACAATACACAATACTACTACTAGTCAGAGCCAACCACGATTTGTATTAATGTAACAAACATAAATCTACTTACACTTTTTCTATCTCTTTTTAAGAGGATTCAGCCGGATGTGTTAGTGCTGTATCTCATTACACTACACCCGAAGACCGTTGGATGAGTGTCTAGTTGAGCTTCACGGACCAAAATTGGTTTTTTTGTGCTTTCTTTTCGAAACTAGTAAGTAGGGATGATTAGTCATGCAAGGCAAAAATAGCAGACTAAAGAGAAAGTAAAATCCAGTGCGAAGTTCGGGCCATGGTCAACTCGACCATGGCCCGAAATCGATGGTAAATTGGTACTCCAATCATGAACATCAGGAACATGAAAAAGTAAACATGGACATACACTTTGTATACACTTATTACTCTCTTCTTCAGCTGACAAACAACAATTCCAAACTTAACTGCGACAACCCTAGATACGCCAATTTCATGTTCAACATAAAGTTTCACATGCGTGGCTTTCTCACGATACCCTTAAAAACTTTAGGTTAGCCAATTATATTTTAATTCATACAAGCTTGCCCAGATGCTCCAGATCAGCCAATGATCAGATCAGCCAAAGTCTCATCTTGGTGGCTGGCGCTTAAAATTGAAGAGTTAAATCTCATTACCTAGAAGTCTAGCTAGGAGGCTTTCTAGTTCCTACCTGAGTTCATGAAGGCCTCCAACAAAAAGGCGACACTGTCATGTCGTACAATGTAGAACGAGTGGAGCAAAGCACTCATTACGTGGCTGCACAGGTTCAGGGGCGAGAAGCACTGCGGATCACATCAATGTTAGGAATCGCTGGGTTGATATGCATGTCCTAATATGCCATAGCGTCAATCTACCTCCGAAGACACTCGCGTTACAATGAATTAGTCGTTAGCGATGAAAGACGACGCGATCTCGACTAGTGGCAACCGATCTTGGGAGCGTGAGCAAAATTAAAGTTGAACTGCGCGGCGCATGAACAATTTGAGATTATAGCTCAGTCGAAAGCATGATGGTCTCGACTTCAACCTGACCGGAAACGGAGGTTCCTAACCTGCAAAAGATTGGTAAGTGATGGTCTCCAGATTGCTTTTTCAGCATTTAAGTGGAAGATGACGCCTACCATACTTTCGCTTCATGCCGAAGATGGGATCACTGCGCGGTGATCTTGCCGAAAAAATGGGAGAGATTCGTCTGAATAAGTAATCGAAGATATGCTGAAATCGGAACCAGGTTGTACAGAACGCTTGGACAATTCTAATACCAAAAAAGGCATAGTTCATCGGTTTTAGGTATCGAGTGTAATTTCTTCAGCAATCTTCCTTTTTCTCTTCAAATTAACGAAAGGATTCCTGCAAACTGACGGCGCCATAGGCTTAGAATAGGGAGGCCTAACCCGAAGTAATGTGTCAAACATTTCAAGGCTACATACTCCGACCGATAGGGGAGGTATTTAGTCGGAAGTCTAGTAGGGTTTATGTCAATGGGTCCAACACCTAGGGACTCAAAAGTCTTCACTTCCCTATAAAAAACTATCTGAGTTCATTATTCCCAGGGATTTCCCATCTGATGTTTGTCCTTAAAGTTTTTCCATAAAGGTGTTTCTAAGGATTCAAATTCAAACTTCTAAGGATTCTAGTTTTCACATGCTACAAAACTTTTTTACTTTTTGAGGTTTCAATTATTTAGTTTTTAGTTTGTACAATCATTATTGATATTATTTAATTTTAATTATAATTATATAATTTTATATAGGCTTTTCCTTTCGACAAGAGCTGGAGTCTCTTTTGCCCCGATTGTCCATGGCACAAATACTAGATCAGTCCAAACACGTACAACCGGTTTAGTAGAAAACATAACTAAGAATAACAAATCCAAATTACTTAATACTCTTCCAATCCTTCATTTCCGCTGGAATAAATAATCCTTTTCTCCGATACAATATCCACACACACCCCCAGCCGTACTTA
The DNA here is from genome assembly GCA_954870665.1 of Stratiomys singularior. NCBI lineage: Eukaryota > Metazoa > Arthropoda > Insecta > Diptera > Stratiomyidae > Stratiomys > Stratiomys singularior. Next base: position 10,716,867 of record OX940877.1, read on the forward strand.
ATGTTCTCTCTAAATACACTACACACCTACCCCTATCTACAAATCATCACCCGGCTGGCAGTATGCATCCGTTGGTAAGATCCAACACCAGCACCATGGCCACCTTTTACCCTTATCAAAAACAAGAACATGAACAATGTCCCCAGAAAAGATTATCCCCAGACAGACAGGCACACGGTTGATAGACGGACAGTTACTTAGATAGATAGTCGTCATATGTAAACTATCGCTCAATAGCAAAATGCCACCCTTAGTTGGGATGTTGTTGTATGTCAACAAATTTGTGGGTTTTATACTGTGGTAGGCATGAAAAAAGTAAACACCAGCGTCCTGAAGTGAGTGATCCAACTGTGAACGGAGGAGTCTTTGGTCTTAAATGGGCATATCGACAGTTTTGTTATTCACTAAGCAGTGTTGACACTATGCTAACTTGGCTCTTGGACAACTCAGTACCACTCTGATAGCCAGCGCTCCTCGTTACGACGAACACCATGTCATCCGCCTGGATTGCCTTCGGATTCCAATATCGTAACACGTTATTGGAAGCTCCAGTTAAGCAGGATTTGCACAAGGGTATTCTGCGCATGAGCCAGTTTCAGTGAACAGAAATTCATCTTTGGTCAGGGCTTTTCCAGTGATAACAGAACGGCTCCCAAGCAATCGGAAAAAGTGTATATTACGATAGTCCTTGCGACTAGACGTAGTAGTCCACGGTTGTATTCGTACGTGAACGGAGCCTATAAGTGCGGATTTAAATATCTAAATACAATTCAAGAATTCAAAGGACTAAGAAAATTCTGGTTGACAGCAAGTGATTGTGATCTGTGTTGCATGCTTGAAAGGCCAACGAGACGACGTTTTCCCGACTGAAAGGCGCGGAAAACGACTTCCTGTAGCGACAAGTTAATGCTGAACTAAGCTTCCAGGTGCGAGCGTTTGTGGTGAAAATGAATGACAGGCGTTGTTTCTTTTGCAGCAAAATCAATGTCAAGGCTGCATTGATTTGAAATCGTTTCGCTGATCATGATGTATCAATTTACATTTAGTGTTGAGTGAGTTATCCTTTTGTCGAACGAGGCTATTGATACCGTATCGATTGAAATGTTCAACTAAACTAGATAGTGTTGTGTAACAATCGTTTCCCAACGCGAAATCTCATTCAAGGATGGGGCTATTAGCCCTCTACGCCTTCAACGGTTTTAGTGGAATTTGACTCCGAGTGCTAAGCCCACTTCGAACTCCTCACCAGCTTCCTCAGAACTTGCCACGACTGAATGCAAAGCAGGCGAATTAGAACATTAAATTCCGCCATTCAAATTGAACAGCAAACTCAGCAGGCGCTCCGACGAAAACAACAAATCATATCGTTTGCCGTAGTTGAACAAGGATTTCAGAGTAGGATTATGCAAATAAGGTAAAATCTGGCTTCAATATAATTATAACTTACTTTCGGAAATTTCCTGGAGATTTCGTACGCCAATCCGCCTGGGATGAACCGACAAAAGAAGCACAAGTCGCTTATCCTTTTGCCTCTCCTGAACACTTGATCCATTTTAACATCTCCACTTTGCTTTTCAGTTCCGCGCTCAGTGTACGGCAGTCACTGACTTTGTGCAGGAGTTTGAGGGTGTGTGCTGTTTTGTATCCATTGTTGTTGAGATTTAGTCAGGAAGCCAAGCAAGCAGGCACCCAGGACGCCTCGTTTTGCCTTAATGTCTAATGCCAAACGGTGATGCTTAAGGACCAGTGTCTTATGGTTCATTCTTCTTTCTTTCCTTCGCTTTTATGATATTGTTTGCATGATAATAAAGCACACTCTGCTGAGCCGACTAGTGGTTACCACCCGCTGTTGGATGTATTCCCTACTGCCCTGATTCCGCCAGTTGGTTTCAATGCTACAGAACCTTGAAGCTGTGACTGATTGCACTCGACAACGCCTTAAGGACATTTAAATCGGCAACGCAAATATACAAAAGATGTTTGCACGGTGATTATAAATTCACCAGCGAAATAAAAATATGATGTCGCAAATGGCGAATTGGTGGGCAAAGTTTCAACTTTTTCCCTTTTGCTGCGCTCACAACAACAGTCGCAAGGACATTACGAGCCAGGCAAGTCTGTGTCAGATAAAACTTTTTGTTGAAATTAGCTTTTTGCAAATCGTGACAAGTACACATTTGGAAATTTGATGAGATGTTAATTTTTGTGAGACAATGGTCGCTTGCTGGTTGCTCCTTGCTGCCAACGCAGGAGACAGATGTGTCTTTTATTATTTGCGGAATACTTAATGGGACTTTATATTTCTTCTTTGCTGGGCTGATTTGATGGACAGATCAAAAGTGGCCTGCACTTAAGTGGTTAGGAATGATGGCTCTGTACCATTTAACCAACAATTTGTGTTTAATTTATTGCATATTTTACGATTTGTCATTTCGGATGGATTCTAAAGAAATAAACTTTAAACAAGGAATACTGTGAGACTTTGTGACGGTTTTATGATTCGTCTATGTTGTCAGCACGTTTTTCTAGGAATTCATTGTTGATTGAAACGTTTTGCCACCTTCTCTCTGCATAATGAGATCCTTCGAACACTTCAGATTAATAAGAAACTTTTCTTTAAATACTTTTCAACATGCTTCGTCTGGTAGAAGCCATACAACAGTCATACTTTCTCGAAGGATACCTTATAACGTGTTTGGAATTGAATTGGGATTAAATTGTAACATAACCTTTGTGTATTTTATTTGGCGAAGTACAGGAAAGGATGCTTTCATTAATCAACTAAAGACCATTAAAGAGCTCAAAAATTAAGACCACTAAAAAGCTGTCTGCAAATGACAACTAAAGGTTAAAGTTTTTTTTTTATAAATATTTTTTTTAAATTCATTCTATATACTATAAAAAAAATTCATTTTTTCGTCAACATTTTTGACTGAATTAATTGCGAAAAAATAATAGTCCGTCTTTCAAACCAAAAACAGCATTTTGAAGCTTAGAAGAGCAGAATATTCGAAGCAGGAACTTGCCAAATCAATCTCGAATTAGAATTCAGGATTCAAAAATATCGTTCAGTGAGATTGTTTGTTTGTCTGGGAGCTGCGAGGACGCCAATCTCATCGAGGAAATAAGTGAATAATGTTGTCTTTAGAGCCGAATTCGTCTATATCGTCAATTCAAGCGATATAACACATAATTATTTGAAATTTTAGTAGAACTTCGTTGACATTTGACTACTAATCCTTAAAAAAGTCGTGTCTTTATTCAGGAAATACAATAAGCTTTCCAGATATTCTAGACAGGTAATTGACACGTTCAACTGAAAAGTGGTGACCCGTTTTTGGTTAGAAGATGCTAAACCTATTTTTGCTTTGAATGAAGAACTTCCAGTAGCGCTATCCTTACGACTACCCACTAGATACACCTCAGCTGTCGAATGACTCAGACTAAAACCGTTGTCCCCATTATCTCGGCTTTCATTCCTGATTTCAGCAGGATAGACAGAGATAAACGGAGTCCGCAGAATAAGGAACACCACTACCGCTATCACAAGACGATCAAATATGTCCTTTTTTGAAAGCACTTTCGGAACGTAATTTGCCAGATTGAGCTGTTTGTCAAGCGAAATAAGGATCTCTCTAAATAAACTGGCTGGACAGATCTCACCCATTCCTTCACGAACGTCACAACGTTGCCTATTCCATTTCTCGCATGAGAAGAATGTATGACATACATCCCCTCTTCCCTGTTAAAACATGCCATCAGGAGTCCGTGTTTTACTTACCATTTCCAGGTAAGACTCAAAACATTTTAGTTGGGTTGATACATGAGTTAGGTTGAACCTATTTTCACCAAACTTAAATCATTGGAAGCTGCCAAAAGACAGGCCTATACTTTTTATTTACCCATGATTTATGCTAGTTCCTGAATTATTGCTTAGGGATAGCTGCTGGTGTTACAATTTAGGAGACAATCGTAAGTTCTGCCGTATAACTTCCCTAGTTTGAAGCATTTTTAAGCATTAATAGTGTTAGAAGTATTTTGTCGTTTTTTTATCTGATAAATATCGAATACCAATTGTTGTAATCGGTTAATTTTTAAATTTCTACTTTATCCTTCACTCTGTTGCATAGTTTACTAAATTTTAAAGAGACAAACAATCGATGGAGCAGTCAATTCTCTATAAATTTAAATGAACTCTTTCTATTTATCATTATCTAACTCAATCTCTCTCTATCTTAATAAATAAAAAATTTTTGGACTTCGAGAATAGCAGAAGCATTTTCTCTATATTGTTTTTTTTTCAAAAATTTCAAGTTTCATATTTATTTGATTTTAGTATTTTATGTGTGATTTTTAAAACATTTTATTATTACTATTTTATTATTTTTTGTAGATTTTTATTATTTCTGGGGAATCGTGGCGGCCAGGTCACGGCCTACTGCTGAGCAGAGAAAAGTCGGTGATACTTCACGGTTCGGAATTTTGTGCTGAAGTTCGTAGTAGAGAACCATATCGGAAATGACTGATATATATATGCAGGGATGACACGCTCTGCGGGTTTTTTCCCACATATCGCAATGTCTAAGAGCCGGCAGTGCGGGTGATCCCGCGTATCTTCTTCTTGCTAACGAACAAAGGAAGATTCATTTGAGTAGGGAGGAAGAAGGTAGAGACGCTACATCACGAGGGGAGAGAGGAAGGACTCGGACTGGCAGGGAGTGTAGACAAACGAAACACAAGACAGGTGGACTGCGCATCTTACAAGGGATCTGAGGACGTGTCTTCACCCAAAGCACGGAGAGGCTAATCTCCAATAGATGCAGTTTCAAAGTGGGCACGGCTGCTTTCAGTCTTACCAGGAAAACAGGAAAATTATGGTCTCCCGGATCGAGTTGGTCTGGGACCTTCTTCACATGTGAAAGGTGCCTTACTCACTCAGTAATCCCTCTCTTTTTGACAATGTCTCTACTGAAAAAATGGTTTTTCTAATCGAACGACTGCGAATGACGAGACCAAAGAGGTTTATTCCGAAGAAATGTGACAAACAGCTTCAGACCAGGTTGCTGATGTGACAGGGGAGGCGTTAAGTCTTCGGATTTCGGATTGCTGCGTGCCACGTGGACTCAGACATCCAGGCCGTAAATAGCCTACCTTTGCCAATCACAATGCGATGTAATGCAATGGTGCGAAATGAACCGTGGAGTAATTGTGTGGAAGGCTAGTAATTTAGTTTTTGCGCCACTGAAGTTGTATATAGACATTTGAAAATTATCTAGAGTAAGTTCATAAAGGGACGAATAGCGGATACCCAAAAGGCATGCGTTGGGAGAACTGAAGGGCGGAGACCAGTGGGGAAACCAAGGAAACGTTGGTCTGACTCTGTTGACGAAGACGGTTCATCGCTGCCCGGATTTCAAAATTGGAGTACGCGGTCAATGGATCGAGACAGTTGTAGGCGCTTGTTGCAGGAAGCAAAGGGCCGAAAGGAATTGTAGTGTTAAGAAAATCTTGGATCATGTGATTGAGACATCACATTTTTTGGAGACAACCTCAAAGGTCTAAATAATTTTTATATTCCGGTTTTTTTTTTTCTAATAAATAAAATTTAAATTTTTATCAAAATATCGTGACTGAAATCGACTGGGTTAGAGCCAGCCTTAAGGACTACATCGAAATCAAAAAAAATTTTAGATTTAAAGCCTACTAAGATTCCGTTTTCAAATCAGTCCTTTCTCGGGGGATGATTTTCCCCAACAAAGTTATATTTGTAATAACATGTCATTGGACGGCGCTGTCGTCGGTCTCATTGACTCAGAGATGCACTACACACGGTTTCGAATGGTCTGGAGTCATTCTAAACTACTCATATAAACAAGAGTCCTTCCTACAGTCCTAGCTTTAGGACTGCAAAACTTTTTTTTATTTCAGTTTCAGACAAAATGTCAGTAGGATGAGCTAGGCTATATATTATCTTATTAAGGTTAAGGTTTAAAGTTGTGGTGTGGTTTCGTATTATAAAAGGACATCATGCAGCGTCTTCAGATTCTGTCAAGTTACGTAGATTACTAGACTGTACCTTTATTAACTTGACGTTCCGTTCTTACTGGTCTGTTTTTTGCTTTTGTTCCTTTTTGTATGTGTTTGCGAATTTTCAATCGTGATTGACTTAGGTGATTTTTCTATAGGTGAAGGATGGAAAAAGCATATTTTTAAGGGATTTTGATTGGTTTGGAAATCTGGTAGACTGTTGAAAAAGGAAGCGTGGTTGTACCCTGGCAGGAGTTTTGACTGAATGAAAATTGTATACGATAGACGGTACCGCTCCCGCAATATCCGAGGCCATGGTTCCATGAGAAGGGTTTTTCCTGGTTCAGCTTTGACCAGGTGTGGTTAGGATGAACGGATACCTGTAATGGATCAATTTGCACTATTGCTGGTAGCAGCCAAAAATGATATCAAGCAAACACTTTTGTCAATCCGGTATTGTGATGATTGATTTCGATCCTTTCAAATATTTCAATTGGAAAAATAATCACACCAACAGTTCGCACGGGAAATAAATAAATCATCTGCTAACATTGGTCAGAACTTTTCAAATCATTTCCGCTAGAAGAAGAATCGTCAAAGAGTGGTCGCGTCTAAAAAAGTTAAGCTTTGTCAACAGTTATATGACAATCAGCTCCAGACTAGATTCTCAGATTAGTAGAGGAAGTTTGGTAAGTTCTTCTGAAGCGCTTGGAGTACCAACGTTTCACGTTTAAACAGCCTTCTCTTTCCGATGATAACAAACATTTTTTGGACACTGTCGTCGTTCTTGGCATTTATAAAATAGAGGAAGGATTTTAAAAACCATGTTCAGGAAAGACAATTTCGGTACTCATGATTTAAGAGTTGAAATCATGTCCGATGATTTTCCCCAAATTCTTTGGTTAGTGTTTGGTTTTCTGATTTGAAAATGGCGACCATATGAAATCCGAAGATCTCAACAAATATTGGCCGATCTTTTAAGTAAATCAGACAGAGGAGTAGGAAACGTGTTACACCAACTAACGAGTTTGTAAGTTCTAGTGTGTTCTGAACCCCAAATGATCCGACAATTTTTTGAGTGTTTGCTGACAACATTGACAACCATAACCTTTTTTCTTCCATGTTTGCAATGGTGGATCAATCTAACATTTGATTTTTCTCAGTTGACCAATCAAGTGTCATTCACTTCTGTCAACAAACTCTTTATTCCCGTGTTCACTACACCCTTCCATTTCATAATAATCAAATATTAACTTACTTGAAACGAAATTCGATTACTTAGAATAGTAATTTGCCTCCCCCTTGGAATACATTATGGAGCAGTACATGTTAACATACTTTGCATGCAGATCGTAGGCGTGGAGGGGAGGGAGGAGGGTTGACGAACGGGTAAAGTGTATCATTCCCAATAGATTTAATATATTAGACAGCAGGTACCTCTATTCGACAGAGATCCTCTAAATTTCACCAACAAGCATCGCTACGTCAACGAATCTAGGAGGGTGGCATGCAACAACACACGCGTGGGTAGTAAACTTCACAAGAGTACCCCAGAAAGAGGGAAAACAGATTTTCACTCAAAGCATCATTGCTCGCTGTATCGTGTTCCATTTCGGTGTAAAAGACTCCTAGCCAATATTTCCCATGAGAATTTACCAGCGTGATATCCACCCACAACTTACACGGAAATGTCGAAAAAAAAAGTTGTACATAAAAATTGGTGTAAATTAGAGATAAGAGTCAGGAGGAAATGAAGGAAGCTAGGGGTGTTGCGAGAGGGGTGACTTTGGCGTCTTCAGCATTCTAACATTCAAAATTGACATTTTGACAAAATTATTGATGAAGGTGTTCTTTACTTTAGAAGGAAATAAGAAATTCTATGCATGGAAGGATGACGGTAGCAGCGAGCAAGGCTAAGTCTAGAGCCTGACGAAAAAGGAGAGGGTGAACGTTGAATACTTTCTGTAACAGCGAATAGAGTATACATAGCGAAGGATATGAACGGGGTTTTCTCTTCCTATACTGGGAAGATGAATGGATGCCGTTACTCTATAGAACTTTCTTTAAGTTTTATTACATGTTGACTCATTAGCATCGTCTTCAAGGGAAATATTAATTAATGGAAATATTTCCTTGTTAATGTAAGGCATCTGGGAAATAGAGGGTTGGGTGGTGAACTACTTTATTCTCCATTTTACCTATTAAAGTGGCTTAATTATGAAATAAGCTTCTGGTAATTAAAGGATATTGCTTTATGAACGCACAACAGATATTAAGTATTTCACGTTAATTTTTAAAGTGGTGAAAATTTGAATTGGGACTCAATAACATAATTAAAAACATTCAAATTAAGAATAGCGCAAATAGTACCCTAGTTCGAGGCAAAATAGTGTAGAGAGGGGGGGGGGGTTGTGGTCTAGACACAATTACAATACTATCAAAATAAAATATTGATTGAACGGTCAAAATAAATATCGTTTGAAAATTATTTGAGCACCTTTTCCGTCAGCTTTTCATGCTGAATTTATTTTCAGCTCACAGAAAATTTTTAAAGTCATATAAATAAGTCCGTGATTTATTTTAGTATTCCGAGACTTCGAAAAAGCTAAAACGATCGCTATATCTACTAGTTGGGCCGCTTGCCCTCTGCCTCCAAGTCCCCGGTTCAAGAATTTTGATTGAAAATGATGACGGAATTGGGGTGGGATCGCAATCATATCAAATTTTCCCTAGAGGAAACGCTCTGAGTTGTAATTACGTGAGAAAGAAATCAACTTTGAGTGAGGGTGATATCGCAAAGCAAAATCGAGCATTTTGAAACCTTTGTTCCAATCTAGCAATTGTCAAATGTCCTTAACAGAATGTGCTTTTTCATAGAGTATTGTTTACAGAAATCAAAAATTGCTGTTGTATGTGTAAGTAAGTACTAAGGTATGTTAGGAGCAATTGACATAGTGAAAAAGCCGAATTGCTATTTGGCTTTTTCAATATCTATTGCTTATCCTTGGCATTGACAATTTTGATTGATGTAACATCAGATGTATCTTCTAATCTGTGTGTGTCTATCAAGAATTACACTTTGGAGAATGCAAATTAAGCTGCAATGATTGTGTCCTAATGAACATTGAGGACATGTGAGGACTTGGTTTTTGTCGCGGTCAAATTTTCTTAGAGACCGTCTACAGTAATACCAAATAAGGGCGCCTATCCGGACATAAATAGAGAGACAAAAGCATTTCTTAGATTCCTGTGCGACAATGTACGTAAAACCGCTTGACATCTATGCACTCGAATCAAGATAAGCGCGAGCTGGTTCCACGGTCAACACTGTCAAAAATGTTTAAAAAAATATGAAAAATCGGCCGACTGGGTTACGCTGCTCGTGTTTTGATATGAATACGGCTGATTGCTCATGAACTCTCTTCAGAAATGTCAAACTATTGATTGCAAGCATAACATCGTTGAATAGAGTGAAAGTAATAATCAAGAAAAACCGATCTTGCAAGAATAAAAAAAGCTCTATTTCGCCGAGATGATGATGAGATGCCTCAAGTAGATGAACAAAAGATTTTTTAAGGAGAAATATCCTTTCGAATTGCTTCTACCACCTGATGCTCTCATCAAATTTCCTCCAGGGGCATCTAACAGCTGACACCTTCCTTCAGTGACGTTTGACTAGTGAAAAAACTTTAAAAAATATCTTCCAATTACAGAAAGTTGATTAGAATGAAGAAGTGATTGCTGAAACTGAAGGCCCGAAGAATCAGTCCTTCAAGGAGAGGATACAACCTAATAAAGGCAAATTAGAAAAGAAATTAACCCAGAGAGTTATTAAATGAGACGATACTATGGGACATATATGACGTGATACGAAAGTGAAGATAATTGCAAATTAACCTTATTGAAGTAAATACACGCCATTTAGATTAATGTCCTTAGACTTATCAAACAGAGAGAATTAATTTCCTGGAAATTATTCACTTCGTTTCGGCCACGAACTGTTTCGCACATTATTGTTATTATTATTCAACCGTCAATTATTGTACAGCATCATAACCATATATTGTATCAAATTATTTTTTTGAGTTCGCTTATGATCAGTTTTTCCCATTCGCAAAGTAAAATAGAAAATATAACAAGTTTCTTGTTGACTGTCATTTATTTTGGAATTGCTTCGCCATGCAATTAGAATCAGTCCCACAAATTTCTTCAAAAAAGCATCTTAAACTGTCAGCTGTCAAATTATATCAAATTCGTTTTGATACAAACGGTATTTCCAGGGATAAGCGATATAAAAGGGAATGCGTAGGAAAAATTGGCGGAACTTTTCCCCAGCTTAACATCACATCTTTTTTGGAAACAATATATAATGAAATACTCAACACGAAATGGAGAGAAACGAAGAGCGGACGATTCCAAAGTAGCTCTAACTCAAAAAAGTTTGCGAATGTTATATAGGCGGATTTGGCTCTTTTCTCTATTTCCCTCAACAGATGCATGCTACTGCATGAGTCTAAGTTGAGCAGAATATTAGAAAATAAGAGAAATTTTTCCGGTCGTTGATGGGAAGCTTTTAAGGTCCAGTTTAGTTATCGGAAGGTCCAGTTTAAAGAAGATAATTATCTAATATTTAGTCGAAAACACAAATATTATTATGGCTTCGTTCAAAGGATCCTTTACGACGGGTTTGACATGAACAAAATGTCCATGTGTTGAATAGTCAGAATGCTTACAAGAAGAAGCGAGTTGACAAATGTGCAAACCTCGGAAACAATCAAACTAATTCGGACAGATTTGAGAGATGATCCATAACTTTACACAACACCTGAATCTGTCACTTTAATCGAGAAAGGAAACAGCGACATAAGATCTGGAGAGGACCGTTTATATCAAATTCAAAATTTTGAGTTCCAGGCAAAGAGTAATGGTTTCAAAAAAAAAAACAAATTTGAGGATATCGAGCGAATTATTGCAGTGGAATATCTGTAAAGCGAACAATCAACTTCTATAAGCAGGAAAAACCAAGGTTCTTCGGAAAGTTATCATGGTTATAAAGGCGGGTCAAACTTTGAGCTGAAATGTTGTTTCCTCAAAAGAAGGCACCAGGATATAAATCCAAAGCCACGACAGCTGCGATGTGATAACGTTTCGAAACATCCGAAAAATATTGAGGTATATAAACGTCAATCATTAATAGTTTGTCTGCAAATGCACTCATAATCAGTTGGAACAGTGACACAAGAGAAAAACCATCATGGAAAACAAAACATTCTATTTGATACAACAAAGACAAAAAGTGCTATGAGAACAAATCCTACTCGAATAAGATAACAATGAAGCTATCTACTGGGGAAACGAAAATTCCCTTATTCAATCGTAGATAGAGGAAAACTTTTTCAATTTACTAAAAAGCTTCTGTCATTTGATGTGGTTCGTATCCCGACGATATCTGATTCAAGGATGGACGACTAAACCATGTGGAATAGTATATAGAGCACAGGTTGGTAGACAATCATGTTCAACAAATTCCAAAGTATAACAGATGGCTTTATGTCGCTAAGATAACATTATTGTACCAAAGATGAGTCATTATCAACTTTTCTATTTTAAAACAGATTTTCACAACGTTTTCTTGTTTTCTGCCATTTATACACGTTCACAGAAAACACTTAAACTTTTCCATCAGTCGTCAAATCTGTTACAATGGGGATTTCTTTTTTGTCGCTCGAAGGACTACAATCTAAACTCAGAAATAAAATATTATTTTTGAGGAGATGCTCGCAAGAGGAGGTGACGTAAGGCAGGATTACGCCTACATATTGAAAGGAAAACTCTAAACTGCAAACGTTTTGGTTTTATGCTAGGCGTGATCAGCACCTACGTTTCTTTGAGGAAAATTTTAAAAAAATTGCCGGAAGGGAGGAAAATTTTGAAGGAAATCCAATCGCTGGCTTTTAAAGCTTCTTATTTCACCCATGGCAGTTGAAAAGGAGGAGATTATATAAGAAAATTGTTGAAACCGATCAGAAATGGAGGATTATTCTCCAGAAGGATTTTAACGAAATTGTGAAATGTCATTATCGATGATATGGTCGTCCAAAAAAGAGAGTTGAGAAATCTAGTGCGAAATGTAATAAGATACAAAAAAATTTTCATTCCAGAAGACAAACTCCAATTGGGCTTACCGAGTGCGAAGTCTTTTCCACGTCTCTTTGTTTCTTTCTGAGAAAGTTTAAAACAACTGTGTCTCTATTTGTTGTCAAATGATCCTTACTGGCCATAAATTCATAGATTTCTTTTCGTTTCGCTCGTTTTGTCATCATTATAACCACATTTACATTCATTCCTTTCAAAATATTTGGTAAAGAGAAATAACAATGCAATCAACCTACGCTTCTATTATCATCCTGAAAGTGTTATAAAAGTAGAAAGCGAACAATGTTTACCAATGCTATCAAGATGAAAATGATAACACCAAAAATATAATCGTAGGCACACTTAACTATTCCTGCTCGCGGCTTTCATATATGAAATCTCACATACCCATGCCATCACGAATATTTACATTTGGAAGAGGAAACAAGGAAGCCTACTTCAGGCAACTTTCTCCACGAGCGAAAGAAAATATATGTGTGCAACAGCTCCCTTGACTGGCTTACAACCAGCATATTATGGGCGACAATGAGCCCGGGAGTTAACAAAAGTACATCACTCCCTTAACTGTCGTAAACATACGAGCGAGTATCGCACATATGCATGGCAAGTGTATGCCTAAAATCGAGTGAATGAGTGAATTCTTCCTTATCCTTGTAGGTACGCCGGCTATATACACATCCATGCATAGTTCTATCCAAACCCACAACATATTAGTGGGAAATGTTGGCGGGTAGAGGATGATGATGATGAACAGTGTGGCTCTGGCACGTTTTTCATTTGGGAATCCTTTTGTGTTTTGGTTACAGGTATGTCGTTTACATCGGTGGAATTTCCGCGATCGCAGGATACAAGAAACAAGACTGAAATGACATCAGGTGGTATGACAAAGACCATAATGGAAGCCAAATGGTAAATTTGTCTGGAAATCCATAAATGTTTTTTATGAGTTTTGCAGAAAAGTGTTGCTGTTGTTTTTTTAATTCAACGAGGCAAGAAGGATGTTCCAAGAGTTTGATGAAATTGACAATGGCAATTATGTTTTGAAAGGTGTACGTTGCTTAGACTTCAGGATTTTCAAAATTGTTTTGTTATAAGAGTTCAGCATGTGTTTTTGAACTCGTGGTTTTGCAATTTTTCTCTTCCGTTTTTCGTTTAAGGACAAATAGAAATACTACATAACATTCTGATAATTTCTTTTGCATAACGTCTGACTTAAAGTTGGCATAAGTTTATCAATCTTAGATTGGTATAAACCTGAAAATTTTGAAGTATTGAAGAAAGTAAGCAGTATTTCGACTCCCCGAACAGTGTCCTTGGTTTAAGGATTCTAGTAACTGGCACATAACCCGAACTTTATACCCAAGACATTGGGCTTCTTCCAGAACTTTTGCTGCTGGACACTGATAGCTTCTATCCTTTTTATCCGATAAACATAAGGTTGGAAAAGGAACCCGCGGAGTGCTAAAATTTTGAGATAAGGAAATGCAGAATATTTTAAATAGTTTTATTAATTCAATTATTCCTAAGTTCTATCATTTTTTTATGTAATTTTCATTTGAGTTCGTAAGGACGTAAACAGAAATATACCTTTACCAATATTGTTATTGTTCCATGAAACTATTGCCGAAGCCACAAAGCTGCACATTCTTTTGATGCAAGAAAAAAATATTCAGTATACCGTGGTACACTATCGGGCATAGGTTAGGCCAACATCGAGATTTAGCTCCTTAGGTGCGCTGCTACTCTGGGCAGGCGAACATTCGTTCCATCCTGCAGGATTAAACAAAGACCGTTGCTCTCTTACGTTGGTTCGTCTCAGCCAAATAAGGCAGTCTAGAAGGAAGTGGTATGTGCTTTCGTTGTTTTCACTGCTAATTCGGCATATGTCAAAGGATTGAATTCTTTTCGAAACGAAAGGAAAAACAAGGTTTAATGTCCATCAGATTGTGGTGTGGGTTAATAATTCTATTGGCAATAATTGCATGGTTGATCAATTAAGCAATGCTCGAAACAGAAAGTTGCCTGACCAGAAACTTCAAAAAGGTATCTCCGTTGCAATGACATTTCCATGAATGTCGAAAAAACTTCATTTGGCTTGTCATCACATATCCTTCTAGCCATAAAAACACTTCCTACAGATACAAATGTAGCTTAGTAAAGGAGTGTCAGCGTTAGGAATGAGCACGTTGATTGGCAATTTTTTTTCTGAGCTACTCTCATTTAAGGGCTGTTTCCTGACATAACATTCTACTATCTATTAACACCTGCAAAATAATACGCTTTGTCAAACTATTCAAAATACGTATCGGTCTCTGTGGTAAGCTTCTCTTTTCAGCCAAATTTTCTAGTTGGGAAATACATGAGCGCTTCTCATCGTGATTATCATGAAAGATTACCATAGATAGCATCCAATTTCGTCTTTATTTCGATATATTTTAATTAACTATTGAAAACCAATAAGGGAATTGTGGAACAACATTGCTCCATTACTATTTTATTGGAAAACCCGAAAAAAATGAAACTTCTATGCTTTAATTCGATGCCAAAATCATAAAGAAAACCCAACCTATGCAACTTAGTACAAAATTTTTTCACTTGACACACTTCAACATACGTCGTTGTCATGCCAAATTTTTGGTATATAACATCGAAAGTACAGAACCCTTTTTAAAGTAGATGCATTTCTTATTGGAGGTAAATTAAAATATATATTAAAAAATCAAATTGGGATTCTATCGCCAGTTTCACAAGCACTTTGTTCAAGCATGCTGTCAACAAGGCACTTTCTTTGAACTTAAACGTCAAAATCGTGAGCGCCGAGCCGCAGAAACGCACTCAGGATTAATTGTAAAAAAAGATTGTCGCTTAAATTTTCTCGGATGTATGCGTGTATGTTTGATGATGGATATATTATCTGTCGGTGAAACGCATTTTTTCGTCTGAGAAATTCCCTGGATTGAAAAAATGAATCAGTCATCCGTGCCACTCTTTACCAGTTGTGTAAGTCTTTAGCATCACTTTGAGCCTTTGTTAAGCCTTCCATAGTAACAACAACTAGTATCCTGTGTTACTTCCTCAAGATAGGACGTTTCAGTATCTGGATCGTCACGATTTTGCCTGAAAGTTTTCTGTAGAAGAACAGACAACAGACATGCCATTGTCTGTTGAATGGCTGTCACATACTATTTTCCAGCAAAAGGTAGATCTCAACTTTTGCTTCTCGAAGTTCTTTCAGTAAGGTTTCTTCCTAACAGACCTGCCACAAGGCTTCTAATTTTCAATGTTTGAAAGCAAAATTTTCGATGCAAGGTTATGGTGAATTTTATAAGATCATTGATATGAAAGATACGATAAAAGCTTTGAATGATTGAATGAAAATTTCAACCGTTTTCTGAGTATCAATAATAAATTATAAGGAATAAGGATCTTCTGAAATAGAAAGCGATAAAATCAATTTTTCCTTTTATCCTGAGCCCAAAACTTTGAAAAGGGTTTTTTTGTCTACATAAATTTGGATCAAAAAAAAGTCCAAAAATATCTCAGTGAACACAAATCCTTCCAAGAAAAAAAAAATGGAAAAAATCAATAACATATTAACGGCAGACAAATCGTCAACCACACATCAGAGAATTCCATCATTTCATTTCAGGATGTCTACGTCATTCAATTTTTCCAAGTTCTACTCAAATTTCCAATCGTCTAGTGGAACCACCTAAAACGACAGCAGCCAAGTACGCGTGTATTGCTCAAGACACTTTGAATGAAATATTTATAAAAGCACTTTAGCCTGTCAGGATATGATAAGGAAATTTCGACATTGGTATGAGACAATGCTGTCTTTCTATCTACTTAATGACACAAGCAGACTCCCAGCACAGTATTTATTTCGCGTTCCAACTGTAACATTTCTGATGTTGCTACGCCTGAATGCAAATTCAGGATCGGAATATGAAAAACCAACGCTTTCACGTTCCCCACCCACTTTCATAGCGCTCAAGGTAAAATAGGAGCGAAAACATTCGCTCCATAGATAGAGCCTCGTTGGTGTTACCTATGAGGTTTGATGCATCTGCAGGTAGCAATAATAGGATAGCTATTTAAAATTTGTGCATGCCTGCAAGACAGATGCTTTTGAAGGCTGTTCAACTGTTTTCATTTCCAGCCTACTCACTCGTCCTTTGGATCTTCTCACTTTACTGCAAAACGGCGCAATTAGATGTTTTCAGCTGTTCTTCTTGTGCAAATATTATCCTGTTTTGTTTTCCTTCTAGTCGACATTTCCTTTTGCTTATTGAGCTTCTGGTGGTGGAGTCAAGAAGTGGAACGGCGAAGGTGCAAATGATTAGATTCATTAGGCAGAATGGTTGGGAGGGGTGAATGATTGAAGTTGAATATTAACTTTGAGATTGTAACCAGTTCCATTAGTTGATGACTCGGCGAAAGTATGGAGGCGTCTAATTCAACTAACGCTGATTGGTTTTGATACGGGAGATGTTAAAAGGAATAGATAATGAGTTCGTAATCAATGGTTTGAAATGAAGAGTGTCTAACTAGAGAGAATACTCAATAAAATCCTTGATACGTTTTTTCAATCCTTTTTCTCACAAGCTCCAAGTCTGCTGATGTGCCATCAGGAATTTTGACAACAAAATTTCATCTCAAAAGACTTCAATAGAAATTCCTTAGCTCAACATTAACATCGCATTACAAAAGCTTTACTAACTCTCCCAGCAATTTTCATTATTACGCTTTCCTTACTAAAGGACCAAAATAAAGCCCAACATTTTTCCATCCTTTGATGCTCAAAAGGCAGCAAACGTTTGGAGATTATCGGATTATCCAAAATCTTTTTGTCAGTCAATTCATTTCAGCTGTTTTGTGTGGTATTTTCTTGTCCTTAAGTCGTTGATGCACTCTCAACGTCAGTGAAGACTTGTTAAAATATTGTGTAAAAGGACTCGAAGCTTGTCGGGATTGAATTTAAAGTCAGTATCACAACAAAACCCTACACAGTGCTCATGATGATGTGACGAAGGAACGTTGCAAGGATGCTTGTTTGTAATTATAGTTGTTTTGTGCTCCGTAGCATCTCAAAAAATATTCAGACAGCAATGAAGACCAATTAGGTTTAGGTTGAAAACAAAAACAACGAAGAACGGGGGATGAACATTTATCAAAGTTAGGTTACATTTTGCCGTATGGATATTAAGCTTATGTCTGTATCAGAAATTTCCTATTTTCCAATTATAAAATCTTTTTCTTCACATGCAGACATTTTAAGGATTTAAACTTTCACAATATCATGTCGGTAGTCGCAAAAACTTTTCAGGTATTCTGTTGGAGTCTTAATGAAATGGGTTCAATATGATACATAATCTCGACTGGGGTTTATCGGATTGCCGAATAAATTCTGAATTCAGAGTTTTTCGATGGTATTCAAAGTGACAAATTTTCTACGTCAGACTAACAAAACTAAATCCTTCAACTTGAAAATAAATCTTCCGATTTATCGGTGTACAGTTAAAGAATTCAATCTTGCCAGGACCCTTCATATTTTTCTGCCTTTGCTCAAACCGACGAACTCCAACAACAGCAACAACAAACAACACCAACGCCACCATATTTATTTTTGGTGTTCCGCAACAAATAATACCAATACAATAATATATAACCTCATCTTGACACAAGAAGATTTTCGATAAGCCTCGCTGCCGAGAACAATTCATCACTGCATCCCCCCAACACCATCGTCTCGTTCTCTCGTCCTTGCAAAACGATAGCGAAGGCAAACAGACAGACATTATTCCCGACAATAAGATAAGGCATTATCTTGAAAGAAACGAGGGCTGGTTACAAAATAATTGGCACATAAATTTTCACATAACTTTTTGGCGTGGCTTTTCTACCCTACCCTGCATCTCATATCCTTCATATCTCTTCGTATTCCATCTCACACTCTTAGCGCTGAAGGTCTAAAAAACAGTTTTATATCAAAAACCCGATAGAAAGGGCAAGATGGAAATTTTTGGTGGCTCTGCCCCATACTTAACTTGTTGTTGAACTCGCTTCGACGGAAGCGAAATCGGCAGGCAACGAGAACGCCTCAACACTCCCATGATTTTCATATTGAATCCTTAATCCCGAAAAACATAACCAATTTCAAACGACTATCACAATGACGACGATGAAGCAGTCTACGAAGGCGACGACCTCCTTACACAAAATAACTATATCGGCTTCAGTCGTTATTTCTCATTTTTTTCTCAATGAATACAAATCCCATAATTATTTGGAAGTCATAAATTTAGCGTTTGTCGAAATAATCGTAAACGAAAGGACTTGTGTGGCGGCAACGACAGGAAACTTAGTTTGGTTCGCCCGTAACCAGAGCGCAACGTTTAAACGTTGGAGTAATAAAAAATTGGTGGAATGATTCGGGTCGTAAAAGATTTTCGTGTCCTCAACGACCTAAAACATGTTTGATATAATAGGTCCTTAAACGGAGGACAAATCAAACCTTTGAATGATATAAGGGCTGTGAAAAATCGAGAGAGTAAGAGAGCGAAAGATGCGGAAAGAGCAAATCCAGTGGAGTGAGAGCAGCGTGTGAGAAGAATTTTTGAATGCGTAGAAAAGGAGCAGCATGACATTTTGCCCAATAAAACGTTTTTCATAGTGATTTCTGTTGACTTTTAATTTTTCCAGGGACCCAACAAAACTTGAATAATTTTTCGCTTTGCTATTTTCTACAGCCCCATTTTCTTTCTGCTTATTAAGTAGTTTGATTTATATCCTTAAGAAAAACCTGCAATTTTCAAAGAAATATTCATGATTGGCGTAATCATGCCTCGCAACGTTGGAAGATGAAAGAAATCCACCAAGGAAACAACTTCTGGGGAGGGCTCTCAACCTAAAAGATTTCTAGCATGTAAGTGTTCAATTACACTTAAGTGAAAAGGAGTTCTACGAAACAATCACTACTCCTTATCCGAGGTTGTTCTAAAAAACTGTTCTTGAAGCTCGGTGAAGGAGGTGTGATACGGGAGAGTTGTAATTTGCGCTATATAAAGAAAGCAAAATACTGGATGAGCCTCAAATGGGAAGAAATGGAAGGATGAATTCCAGATCAGATTGAAATGGCAACAGTCACTGCAACAACTAGCCAGAAAAGACGAATGGTTCACTACATTAGGCGCTAAAATTTAACCGGTTTAGAATGGAGCTACCAATAAAAGTTTCACTGGACATCAGAAGGACATTTTTTACTCTTAAAAAAAGATGAAACATCTTAAACAAAGACGAATCCCGTCTAGGTTACCTAGACAGAATCTACGATCACTTTTACTTTACTATGTGACATGGTTGGCATCTAAACCTACAACTAGCGTTTCTTGGGGTTTACTGGAATCCCCATCCTGGAGTACAGCTCAGGGTACTTGCAAATGCTTCCCTAGTATAGGCTCTGCGTTCATTTTATGCATGTGACTCATTGTAATTTGTCGCAGTTTTATAATTTAGGGAACCTCAAGCTCTGTTTGTTGAGAAATTCTAATTCTAATTCTTCTAAATTCTATCTAATTTTCGAAATCTTTGTTCTAACAGGATAAGCCATAAGAATTTTTGTAAGATTTGCCGTCTAAGATGATATACTCACTGCATCAGGTAAATTTCTCGCGCAATGTCTGTTGGAATATAGTTAGAAGTTGGTTATCTCAGCAGGGGTTCATTCCATCGAAGTTTAGGAAGACATTTAAAGGATATTATTGTCAGAACTTAATATCATTGATTGTTAGGTAAAACAAAAAAAAAGCCACACCCTTACCTGTAATAATTATAATTTCGTTTTATTTAAAGTTCTGTATGGTAAATTCTGTTTGCGTGGATCTTTGTTCTCCAGTGTACGCTGTTGTCCTGAAGAATTGACATTGAAGAGTGTTTTGAATAAAAGGTTGTAAAAGGAACATCTACTAATGTAATCAACTAAAAATTTAAAGGAGTTGACGAAAGTGGAATAGGTACCAAATCTGTGTCAGGCCCGGAATCTTCCTTCGTGATTTTGCCAATGAGATGTTTTTTTCCAACTAAAACATATTTGTGCGTTGCCTTACACAGCTCAACTCTAATAAATGTGCACGTTGATGACATTTCTTCAGCTTATCGGAACTTTACCTCATTGAAGATCCTCGATAATTCCCTTCTAAGCTGGCATTGCTTTTTTGCACGGCAGGACGCCTTGTCAAACCAACATACATGAATGCCAGTCAATCCACCCGGTATAAAGCCGGCCTCAATCTACATAACCTGCAACGGTCAAAACTCTTGATGAATGCCCGCTCAGAAATCCTGTGCGACTCAGTTCTCACTTAACTTCGCTCCATAGGCCAGCGTTGAGCTTCAATAAAATCCTTTGTATTCGATCGAGTATCAGGAAAATCAATCAAGCCTCAAAGGTTGTGTACAGAAACCATCATCAACAGAGGTAGTTGCCAAGCTAGGTTGATATTTGGAAGCGTCCAAAATTATTTGAAATTCTTATTGCGTTTCATAAATTCCGCCTAGATCAGTTGGTACCAAATTTTGTCCACTATTTCATGGTATCAATAGAAACAGAACTTTTTCCATTGGTCTCCTTTGGAACTCCCGCAGACTCTTGTCTTCGTAGCCATTACTAGCAATTCCTCGCCAAAATTGAATGGAATATCTGCATATTTTGCCGCTCCATATCCTGGGGTTATATTTTAATACTCGAGTTTGATAATTGTAACATTTTTGAAGGTCCTGATCATAGTTCGAACACTAACTAGCTTTAACATTCAAAATAAGTTGCTGATCGAATCTTGACCGATAACAATCAATACAATACTTGAAACAATACCTAATGGGCATAAATGAGACACAGGGAGTGGGGCGCGATGCGACATAATACTCGCTTCAATACAATAACGTAGTAGACTTTCTCCTAATTATACTTTTGAATAGGTGCAGCTAGCCATCACGTTCGCTCCACTTACACACTATATTATACATGAGGTAATTGTATCTCTTTCTTCGCGATCCACCAAGGAGTGTTTGTGCTTGTTAGTGAATACGCTATAGTTATGGCTTGACCACGTATCGTCTCTGAATAGTGCCCTAGAATGGATTTCCTCGGGAAGTCCTTTGACAAACGCCACCCAAAATACTGGCCAAGAAAAGTGCACATCGTTTAAATCATAAATTCGCTGTATCTTGTAGCCTGCGTGCAGCGTCATACAATTTTATTTTATTTCATAATTGCGTCCGTGTTTATTTCTCAATCCATTTCTCTACGGAGAAACTTTTCATGGACGGTCTAAATTTTGGGATTCTGGTGGAGTGAACCAGTGTCCATAAACACAACACAAAAGTTAGAGTTAGAACAATTTATTTTGGACTGAAAACAAAAATTTCTTTCTTATCTTTTTGACGGTAGACCAATCAATTCTTCGTCATTTATTCATTGAATATGCAAATAAATAGAAAATTCCCATTACCATTTTGAATATAAATAGCTGCCGTTGGCGGGGTATCGTCAAATACCTAATTACAACCGAGTCCCGAAATTTCATCCGAAAAAGTACAACCACCCATGAAATTACACCAAAAACAAACTGAACATTAATTAATCTCGACCATTTTATATTCCAGTAGCAAATTAAAAAAAATCCTCCCAATTAAATACAATTTTTCCTTTTTCTTCGACTTTCTGCTTACTCCTCCTAAAAATACATTCTTCATTTGTCGTTTTTTTTTTCTTTTCCTCTCGTTACAGTGCTCGTTCGTGGCAACAATAACAGAGGAGTGAAAAGCGAGCTCATCATAAAATTTAATGTGGTTGCCACGGTGGAAAGCGTGAAAAGCGAATAAGGAGCAGTCGTGAAGGGAAATCATCTAACTACGTTTATATACGACCCATTCTCCCAAATAATCATTTTGGCCGAGTCGAAAGCAGACAAATTCAACGCGTACTCGTCCGCTATTTCGTTCAAAAGGATTCGAATGAAACAAAAACCGACAATACAATAGAAAACGGGAATTACTCCTGCTTAAACAAAGAAACGCAAATACATTCCGTGGAGAACTAAGACAAAAAAAAAGAACAAGAAAAATGAAACAGAACGAAACCGAATACAAATGCAATAAAGAGGACCTAAAAAGAGAAGTGTTTAACTAGGACAACGTAAATTTGAAACAAAAAACAAGAGATCGTGGATTCAGGACTTTCAATTACGCTCAGCTTTTGTTGTAGCATCAGGACATTGTCGTCAACGACGCTTTGCTGGAAACAATAAAATGTTTACCATCCGCAAAATCATCTCGAAGCACAGGCAAATTGAAAGGACCAGGTTAAAATACGACAAAAGTAACGGTCGTCGGTGTCAGGTACTGCAATAATTGACACAGTTTCAAGGATTGTAATTTTATTTGAAATTCGTTCAAATACGAGCGAGGCAGCAGCAAAGTGTTCAAAGGACTTTTCTATTTCGTCCCAATGCCGTTCGTGTTGGCAAAGGTAAGGATGGGCGCCGAGTAATAAGGTGGAATTTATTGCTGTTATTTTGCCATACATACTACTCAAATGGAGGTCCTTGAGCGGGTTGATAATGGCGCCTTTAATTTGAGTCGAAAATAAACAGATGATATTGACGAAGTGAATTTGAATACTGTTTAGAATGCAAACGAATACAGCGCACCAAAATTTGACCTCGGGAATGATAATGGACGAAAACAAGAATTCAATTACCAATAATTCACGCCATTACCGCAGAACGTAGACCGTATCGTGCCCCATTTTACATCCTTGAGGCAGACATTAGCAAGTGAAATAGAACATGAGCATTTGCATAATCGGGACAATGTGATTCCAGTTCTAGGGCGAAATTTTCACATCAAGGATACTAATTTGCTACACAGCTATAATTTCAACCACGATACTAACCGATAATTGCCAAAAAGATGCCTCTAATAAAGCAAAGAGGTCTTAAAGGACTCAATTTTTCAATATTGTGCGACGTTTTTCTATTATTCCCACTTTTACTACTTCTGCACTTGACCGTGGAAGGCCAAACAATTGAAATAGTGCCAGGCGTGTTTAGCGAAGATGACTTAGTACTGAAGCCGATACCCGGATCCACAGACTACTCCATCTCCAAAAGTCCTGAACGAAAATTCGATTCGTACAGCGACATCAGCAAATCTGCACATGACACCATCCATCGGATACTGCGCGATGAGGACTCCACCGTTCGCATTGACGACCATCGCGTCACCTTCCGCTGGAAAAAGTCCGCGGATCCGCCAATGCACCGCAAAGTGTCCAAACGGGAAATAGAAATGCTTCTTCCAATGAACAATAGTAGTAGTGAAAATAGTACAAAGTCCTTAGATTTAGTGAATAGCAACTTAACGAAATTTGTAATTGATAGTGATTTAGAATTGCAAATTAAACAATCAGACGATAGAGGGGTGATCACCTGTTTGAACTTAACAAATAATCTAATAAGTGAATTTAGCACTAAAGATTTGCTTCCATCGTTGTCCAGTGTCCAGATTGTAGATTTGTCCTATAACAATTTGAGAAAGTTTGTCATCGATTCGACATCGGAATTGCAGCAAGTTGATTTGTCGGGGAATTGGCTGAATAGTTTTGTAGTTGCAGTGAATGACACAAAATTGAAAACGCTTTCAATCCAAAATAACAATCTCAGCTTGGACGGCATTAGTTGGAAGGAAAATTGCTTCGATTTAAATCCTGCCGTGGAATTGGAAACGCTTGATTTATCCTGCAACGAAATATCCCATATCAACAGCAATCTGGTGGGAAGTGGTCGTGCACTGAAACGATTGAATTTATCAAGAAATCGTTTGCGAAGGATACAAAAGGATATGTTTTACAACCTGATAAACATTGACACTTTGGTCTTGTCGCACAACCAAATCGAAAGTATTGACGCGGAAACGTTTATGGTATTACCGAACCTTCAATTTTTGGATTTGTCCCACAACAACATCACAGCAGACTCGATTCGAGCCCTTCAAGGAATACCCGATTTGGTGGGACTTTCTATCGCATACAACCCGAATTTGGCAGACGCACTGCAAGAATTTGTTGCGTCGTGGAGCCTGAAGGAGTTGGATGCCAGCGGAACTGGATTGTGTCGAGTGCCATCTGCTCTAGCCCAATCAGTCAGGACGTTAGTGCTGGTTGATAATTGGTTTGAGGTAAGTTGAATCTCCTTTCCTTAACACAATAACGAATGCATGTTATTATGTAAAAGTAAGGACAATAGCGATGATGTAGATAAAAATGATGAAAAATTAGAGATCTTTGGGAACATGCTTGAAAAATAAAACTCACATTACCGTCCTCCAACCTACCACAGAACTTTCAACTACCTTGCTACACTATTATATCCTTGCAATATCCGTGGAGGATAACAATTGGTAGCCATATTGCTTACCTTAAATGTCACAATATTCCAGATTGTACCTCTCCCATATTTTCAATGCAACGAACATGTAATTATTCAAGCAGACTCAAGATGATTGTGGCAAGATAAGTAGGTAAAAATTCTTTTCGCAGACTTAACATTACAGAAAATTTGGGGAGGCCATAACAATTGGATATTTGAAAGCAATATTAATCAGCATTAAATGCCAAACTCGCATCAATAGCAAGGACGAATTGTCATTTGGGATGCCTACGTTGTCCATAAACCATGTTTTCACTATCGAACTCAAGACATGCTATATTAATATCTTATAAGATATTCCCTATACGGATCAAGCTGTTCAAGTTGAGACGGCTGTGTTCTGATCTGCACAATATCCTTAAGATACTATCGTCACATTGCAGAGTTTACACTGGAGGGAAGGATGACAGCTGGTGTGCCATTCAAATGATGGACCAGGCGTGACAATATCCTTGTTGAATAAGTGGCAAAGCTCCATTTGAAGAATCTAAATCATGGAATGCGGATTCGATTGACGAATGGAACTGCGTGATGCAACACACTCAGGCGATCCTAACAAAAAACGGCTTATTTTCGGCTTATCAACGGAAAAGGAGTGGAGCCTTGTATAGTAGTTCTACCGCCCTTTTCCACCGGAGGAGTACTCCGGTGTCAGAAGATGTCAGATGTCAAAAAGTCAGCGTAAGCCACGTCAAATCCCCAAAACAAGAGTTTCCGGAAAGATGACTAAACGATGATATAAAAGGATTCAGCCAAGCGAAATTAATTTGGATTTGGATATTTAGGAAATTAGGTAATGAGTGGCGCGCTAGCCCAACCGTTCCGATCCCGAGATGTAGTTCCCTGGTTTTTGACAGTCAGTACAAATCTGTTGTTAGATGTCGCACAGTTTTTCTATAATTTCTTTATTACCTCTACTCTGATTTTTCTCTTTTGTACCCTCCAAAAGTTGCTTAGCATTCTACTGGAGGAGTGAAAACTTGATAAAACCTAAAAAATTGACTGCATATAAGCCAACCTTTTTTCTAGTCTTTTAAGGTTTATTTTACCACATAAGCCACCACGGAAAAATTAATCATCAGTGGCGCAGTAGCGCGTATGCGTGATGTGGTTTTCGAGTTTCTGACACTAAGAATTTTCCTAACTTTCATTGAGTTTCCTGTCTTACGTAATTGTCAACTTACAAAGAGTCTTACCGTTATTTGATTACTCAAAAACCTGGAGGGTCAATAATTTGTCAAGCATATCAAGTTGCGCAATTGATTGCAATTTTTTGCATGCACGTGGTGGACAATCTTAGCATTTTGAAATACGGGTTTGAATTATATTTTTTAAGGGAAATACGTTTTTAATTGAGCTCCTGCAACGAAGATTTAATGACAATCCGTCGCTACTGTTTCACTTTATTAGAAAATATGCTAAATTCCACCTCTTTCTCTGGAAAACATATAAACTCCACCTAAAAACAACTTTTTCAAAATGTCAATCGAACTTTTGTACGCCGACAAATAGCTAGGAAAAAAACTCTTTTTCGCATCTTTCATTTATGCCACTGACAGCATTAAAGTCTCTCAGTGTTCAGCTTTCTGTAAAATTATGACACCGGCAAATTTATTCCTTTTCGGTTCCCTTTCGAAACACTAAATCCAATTTCTTTCCCTAAATGAAATAATGCTATTTAAACTTTAAAGGATATCCAGTTGTGTTGTATTTCATCCTACATCAAATTGGTATCTTCATGATAGGACCGACATCCCGAAAAACTTCTTACGAAATGTAACCCAAAAAAAAATCGTACGTAGTACGGTAGCCACCTCAACATCTAAATAGGATATCTCTTTCAAACAATCTCCGTTCTTGTATTCAACAGTCTAGTTCATTTATTTTCTTCCATTTTTGGATGGTAAAGTCCTTATTCAACCAGAAAATAGAAGTTGAAAATTAAATTTCATTTCATCCAATGAGTGCTACATTCGAAGGAAGCAGACAACAAGATGATACACACAAAAACTGGACCATAAATTTAATTAATGACGTCATCAAAAGGACGAACTATTTAGTATACTTTAAACATTGATTTTATCTCGAGAAAACCTTCTTTCTTCTGTCCTTTCGTTCAGGATCTATGTCAAAGTAGGCATGCGTGTGTAGGTGAGACGGTTATTGACAGTGATGTAGGGTGAGTGTTTCAGTCAGTACCAGGACCAATTTACAGGATTTACAGGTGTGCCAGACTTTTTTTCTTTTGGATTTGGAAACGCCTGTACAACGGGTTTGATATTTAAAAATATTGTATATCTCAACCCGTAAAGGATTTTCAAATGGACTAAATATGCCAAACCGGAAATGCTTTGTCTCAACTTTGGGCAAAAATTATGACCAAAGGTTGACCAATATAGGTCAGGCAGGAAAAAATTATGCTGGTCGGGTAAAAATAATATATTCTGCGAAAATATTCAAAGGGATTACGTCACTACCCAAATGTTACGCTTTCGAATCTTATTCACCCTGAACTTTGCAGCAACGATGTCCTTGTCGTCTTTGCTGGGAAAGGATTGCGTATTTAACTTGAGTATCACAGTTGGTTATAATGTTTTCAGATGTTGAAGTTTGTGGGATTTTCTAAAATCCTTGCCGAAAGTTACCCAGGTCAATTGAGGAACACTGAGAAGATGAACATACCACACATCCAACCAAGCATAGCGAAAAGGAAGAATCAACCGAACGTTGTGAATATTCCGACGCCGATTTAAGCCACCAAGATTTCCGTTTAAAATCTATCCGTTCGTGCCTGAGGACTTTAAATACCAATTTGAATTTGAAAGTTGAAAGTATGACCACAGAAGTGTAGAAAGTTTGGATGGAGGCAAGCAATGGCGAAAGCCATTCTCTCACAAAACTCAGTTTAGTCGAGTAGAGTAGAGAACTGAACTTTAATCATTTCATAGCTTATCCATTCCGTATGGTTCGGTATAACTCTGGCTGTGTCCTCACAAAATGGACTCGAGCGACAAATGATTTGGTGGCGGATAATGGTGAAGGCAACTGGCAGAAAGTTTTCTAGTAAATTTAATTTAAAATTTTTCCATTGAATAAAGCACTTTTGATTCCAATTTTCTTTAGTGTAATGGTGTATTTTCGTGATTAAGTTGGCAATAATTGAAAGTTTGGCATTTCTAGCAGTTTGATGTCAGTTGAAACGCTTGTTTAAAAGGAATTTCGGAGTTGTGTGAACTATTCTGTTTGAAATAGAATGAAAGTATCCATCCATTCAATTGGATTTCATCCTGAATGAGCTGAATTGAAATCGTTGAGCTGGATCGGACTGCATTCAGGACAAATTTTCTAGAAGCGTGGTTTCAAATGGAGTGAGTGTCCTTAATATTTCCCATGAGGCGATCGAAATGATTTTCAAGGTATTCCATATCTCTTCGTTATAACTTCTTTCGAGAATTTCAGTACCCAATCATGGGTTTTCGTGTGATAAGGTGCGGTTTGATTTATTATGAGTTCCTAAAATCAAATTCTCAGGAATCTCTGCCAACTTCAATTGATGCATATTACCCGAGCATAGAAAAGGACATCTATAGTGGCCGCAAAAAAGCGTGTGAATCAACTAAAAAATAATCGAATAACATTGCAACGCTTCTTCTGACCAGAACAGAATTTTTGTTGATTTTAAATGGAAGATCTCATATCATAGGAAATTCGAATATCAGTCATGCTTCTTACAACTTTCGCCAGGTGTCTAAAATTGGTTTTCTAAACCTTCTCCATAATTTTCGTAGATATGCTACCGAGCTTGCGTGTGAATTAAGTCGCAGACCTCGACTCAGCTATTGTCCCTTGTCCATTTTTCACAAAGGGAATCACTATAGACACTCGCCTTAAATCTGCAGTTCGTGCTTTGAATCGAGTTCTAGCCAGACGGCCAATCAGGGCAAATATATCACACATTAGAAATGTGGTCACAATCGCCCTGCAAGTCCTCAAAGCTTTACGTGCCTGGGTTACAACTAGGAAGCATAAAACCACTTCATTTCAATCTTTCAATTAATGGTATTTATTTAAGGCTCTTCGAAAAACAGAGATGCATTTTTCTGGATAATTTTCTATAGAGTTCTTGTTAATCAGGCGATGGGGTCCTTTTTAGTTTTTTTCCACGGCTACTTTGCCAAGCATTTTGGGTCAAATTTTGAGGTTTATACTATACTTGCGGATATGTTGGTTCTATCTGTTTTATTTTGTCTTATTTGGTTTTGGATACTGATGAACCTACGACTCATTCACAGAAAGGACATTTAAACTAAAAGGCACACCACGGATATTGTCAAATTCATTACCAGCAAAATCAATGTTTTCCAGTGTTTCACAGAAGTTGAGACTTACTTAAATGTTCTCATCGGAAAATCAAGTTTGGATGCCTCATCTAAAGACTTAACATCCCCGATTAGTGGATTGAATTTACCGTTGAACAGTCCTTCTTAGCGGCTTCCGGGAAAATAGTAAGCTATTTTTCAAAGTTTGCTGTTCTGTGTAGGATTTGTTGACAGCTCATGCTCAAATCTTCTGTTTTCTCTCTGTTGAAACAACTTCAGGTTGACAACTACTGATGATACCGTCCGTGTTTCCTTTTTTGGACCACTTTTCACGGTATTCCTATGGATTTTCATTCTTCTACATATGTCGTCTGTAGCTCGTTTAATGCATATATTGAGTTTGTACTATTCAGTTCAGAACTTTGAAGATTTTTAACGAATTTTTCGCGCTGTCCTGACGTAAATTTGACCCACTTCAACTAACGAATTTTCAATAAATAAATTAACATTTTCAATCGTTCTTTATAAAAATACAGATATCATCAAAGGCTTATGATGAAAATCGCACGGAGCAACCGCTCTAAATATTATCCGAGGGATTAGACAAACGAGCTCTTCCTCTTCCTATGCTGATATTCACTTTTGCTGACGCAAATGTCCTTATTATGGCATCATATAATCTTTCGAGGAAGGAACTAAACTTTCGTAGGTTTAAGAAAATCCGAGGAGTCACAAAATCTCTAAATATAGTTGATGAATTCATTCGGGTTAAATCCTTTTGTCAAACGCTTTTGCGACACCCTGTATGAACACCTTGACTTTGAATATAATCATATTATTATTAGGCATTTAACTTTCTTAAAAAAACAAACAATTTTCGTTACAGATCATTCGTTGTGGTGATTTGGACAGCTATCCTTTGCTCCAGTATCTTGATCTGTCTTACAGCCACATTGCAGAGATCGAAGATGATGCTCTTGGCCGTTTAGAAATGCTACAAACACTATTCCTGGATCATAACAATCTCAAACGCATTCCAGTCAGCCTTCCAACCAATTTGGAAAATCTCTTTTTGCAAAATAACGAAATAACCGATATTCAGCCACAATCGTTACAGCAACTCTCGAATCTACGTACACTGGATTTGTCTCGTAATAAACTATCATACATACCAAGTTTACCCCTTCCGAAGCTGCTCGTACTCAATTTACAATTCTCCGAATTGAAAGGATTAAGTCAGTCGGTGGTGAAAACATCTCCGAAATTGAGAGATTTGTTGTTGGATGGTAATCCGATTAAATGCACAGAGCTAATGGGTATCGCTGAATGGGCGAGTCCATGCCAGAATCGTGAAAGTGGATCGATGGGTCAGTCGATTGGGTTTGATATTGAAATTCAACAGGACCAGCAAGAATTTCAACACGGAGGACGTCCGTTTCAGGAACAAGGAATTAAAAAATCTTTTGTCGAAATGCATAACTACATGACTGGCTTTCCAAACACCTGGCATCCGTGTCCTGGCAACTATGAGAAACCAAGTTCTTTCGACGAAATTCGTCCTCTATGTGCAAGTGTCACAAAAAATGTGCTTTTGCAATCAAACAAGTTGGAAACGCAATTCAACGAAACAACAACCGTCGCAAGGCAAACAAAATTGCGAAAGACGATAGCATCAAATAGAATTACTGTCCTGAATCAATCCAACGAGGACATCGAGAATTCGATTCATGTGAATGCTCCGACCGGAGAATTTTCCAATGGCGTTTCCGACAGCAGTAGACAGCACGAGAACGGAAACAACCCAGCGTCGAAGGGACATTCAATTGGAGTCACTGGTCACATTTTAGGCCAAATTACAAGCAGTTTGGCAAACAATCAAAGCATCGAAGCTAGAAAATTGCCAAATGATACAGCCATAAGAATTCACGATGGAGTAATAAATGGCTTCGACGGTAATAGCCACATTTCCTCGATAAATGGCAGCAACAATCTTCAAGAAAATAAATTGGATGGCAAGCAACTTAAGGATGATGCCAAGACTACTACAGTGTTGTTCACTCCATCGACGGCAACGACCACGACCACGACCACGTCTTCAATGTTAACACCCAAATCTCCGTCTCAATCACAGCGAAGCGTGGATGGAAGCGATGCAATGCTTACCAAATTATTAAGGAAGAGTATGCAACGAAAGCAGCAGCAGCAGACATCCAACCAATATAACGGGGAAGACATTGGTCGAAAGAGAATAAAGGCTAATAGGGATATGGCCACAGCGATGTCAAGATTGGTCATTTCCACGGCAAGCCCAACCCCCCAAATGACAATTGAAAGCAAGATCCTTTTAACTACGAGGAAGCCAGACGACCAGCAAATTAGTGGCATTTCTAGTGCGGACAAATTGGTCCTTTCATCAACTTTGCCGTCCCTTCTGCCCTCAATGACGCCAACCCCGTTATTCAATACTCGACTACTGCTCCCTTCAACGACTAAATCAATTCGAATATCAGATTCAGTATCAGATGTAATGAAAACAATCAGGCAGGCAAAAATGATGATGCTAGCAATCCAACCGTCAGCTGAGGATGTCTTCGCAGAGACAACAAGGAAAGTTTCACGAACAACAGCTTCTTTGGAGCACCACCGACAAGATATCGTCCATGACAAAGCCATTTACACAATATCAGCAATGGATTCTGTCAACATTACATCTGCTAATACTTCTTCATCGTATCCAATACCATCGACGGCAGCGTCGACAAAAACAACGTCAAATCTCCCAAGGATAGCATCTAAAATGTTGTCATCAAAAGTAAATAAAGCTGACAAAGTTGTCGACCACCAGCAACTATCACCATCAGCAATAAATGAGAATGGCATCATCAAGCGAAATCAAAGCAGCAGTGCTTATCACAACCCCCATAGGGTTGCGCCTGCAGGACACGAGGGCACGGGAGCGATATTAACAAGAAAACCAAACGATACCGAGCAGCGTATACATCGACCACAGTCATCGGTGGCGGAGGCGATCAACAATAGCAACCAACAGCACAATCAAAATATAAATCAGCAAAATCAACAAACCAAAGCAGCTGAAGCAGCACCAGCAATCCCCACACCCTCTGTTTCACCGGGCGCTACCACTCCAACTCAGGGCCAATTGGGGCACAAAAAAACACCAAAGTCGCAGGACAAAGTAAAAGATGATAAGCATCTACGATTCGTTGGAGCGAAAAACTTGAATCTGACCGTGCTAACCTACAACAGGAAAGGACATATCCATCGAACCATTAACAAGGACATTGCACGCCAACCCTATCATCCACCAACAACTTTTTCGCCTAGCCAACAGCTTTTTTTCGAGCTCGGACTCAACCAGATATCACCTATTGATTTTCAATCAACATCGCAAGCACCTCCTTCGTCCTCGGACCCGTCCGACGGCGTATCCCATGTCAAAGTGAACACAAAACGAATTTTAAGTGAATCTAATAACCATCACAATAATAATCATAAACAGGGAAGACAAGACAACGCAGACTTGCATCCTCAGCTGAACGCATTGCACGCTTTGGCCTCCTTGCATGTGAATGCTTCCGCCTCGAACGCCAGCAGTAACACAGGATTGCCCCCGGAACGTTGGTTGGATATTCGCACTGCCACTGGCCATCCCGGACTTTTTATCGTTATCGGATTGACAATAGGACTCATTTTTACCCTCGGACTGATACACATCTACAAATGCAGACGCCCTGCAGCACGCAGAAGAGCTTCTCATTTGCATCCACTTCACGACAATATCCGCTCGCCGCACTGCTGCAATAATAATGGGACAGCAGAGAGTGGCAATAGCAGCAGTTTGCACGAATACAGTCCAGGACATTTTTGCAGTTACAGTCACAACGCTACGGAGGATGATGCAGGCTATTACATTGAACCCGATCAAAATCGAGTACGAACGTCAGCCCGCAGGGATTTCCTGCCGATGGAACTGTTGAAGCCAGCAACTACCAATGGAAATTATCGGGAGGGAGGTCGAGGATGCCATTATCCTGATAGTCATGTACACTCAATTTGGTGACGAACGCTTTCCGATCCAAGCTATACGATATTTGACTAAGCTCAGTTTATTCTTCCTTCATACATGAGGTGTTGTATTATATGCTAAGCATTTCATTTACACTTTAAGCGAAAAGATCCTATTCGAAAGGATTTTTTTAGATAGTGAACTAGAAAACATTTCTAAGAACTTCCGACATATAGTTGTACGTGTCCTTTCGCTACGAAACCATCCACAAAGAAACGTTCAGCATTCATGTTAACTTTGCAAAAGGATCTCCCTCGCAAAGGATACAATAAACAAATTATAGAAAAGTCGAACAAAGCAATGAAAGTTGAAAGGAAACTCGAAGAGATAACTTTAGCCAAAGTAAATAAATGGCAGAAATAATGAATAGCTGCACTTTTCATTTTGTCGCTGAAACTGCATAGAAAAGTATCTTCTTTGACAATGTCCTTTTTGCCTTATTGTTGGCACACTGACGAACTTTCATCCCGGAAAAGGATGCGCAATTGTGATTTATTGATGACAGAATAAAAGTTTTCCTTACAGAGAGCAAACAGTGCAGTAAGAAGAATTTTCTAAAGAACAATACTAGGATTTAATACTACGTAGTGTAGATTTCGGAAATAAAAATGAAATAAAAATTATAATAATTATAATAAAAATACTAATAAAATGATTCCAAATAAGATAAATATTCCATTTCTTTGTACATAGATTTAGAATTTAACATTTGGTATTAAGAATGCTATTGTTAAGGATAACATGAAAAGGACTTAATAATTGATAACGTAAGAGAAATGTAAATTTATGCGGAAACAGGTGTTTGGATTTTTGTCATGGAATTATAGGCGATAAGGAATTGTATGAGAAAAAATAAAATATTATTTGGAAACTAAAATTCTTTTTCTTTCATTCACGAAGGAAAGAAAAACCAAGGAAACAAAGGAGACTTTCCCATCGCATGGGAAAAAATACATAAAATTTTCAAGTTTTGGTTGAAGGATCTCGCGTCCAGTCAAATTCCGTCCTGATTCAATTTCAAAAAGAAGCTAGTTATTACGAGGTTGGATTGTAAGTAATTAAGGACATACAGTTCGGGAAATTTTGAAGATTTTGAAAAAATTTGTAACTAATTTTCCAAAAAATTTGAAGAGTTCCAGATATTTATATTCGCAGTTTACACGGAATATTCTTTTAGAATTAAATCTTAATAGTCGTTACATTTTGCCCCTGTTAAATTTTTGTCCCTACGTCAAATTTTAAGGAGACTTGTTTTGCTAGCTGGTGTCAATTAGTTTGATCGTCTGGTGGTAGTTAAGAAATCCTTTTAGACTGTCAAAACTAACAAAGAAAAGACTGTCAAAACCTGTTTTTACTAGGAATAATATACCTACATCAAAATGATATACATTTTGATCTTCATCGAATGCGACTTCGAGCTTACGGTGATCATTTTGAAATTGACCGAAATTCTGCAGGATGTGATATATATATGTCAAAAAGATCTGCATCTTTTGTCTTTGTCTCATTTTCTGCAAGACATATCATAATTGCATAGTAGATAAATGGATACAAAAGAGGGTCCTGGAAGGTTTAAAAACAAACTTTATATGGACAAGATTCCGGGCTCAAATGGCCATTATCTGATAATAAAACGTGAAAGGAAAGATTACTCTAGACACTTCTCTATAGATAACTATAAATTGTTCGTGCTTCTTTCAAAGCCAAACTGGGTTACTAACTAACTACTTTTCTTCAAAGAATGAAACAGGAAGAAAGCAAAAATGGTGACCTTCAAAGAATGAAACAGGAAGAAAGCAAAAATGGTGACCTGAACTATTCAGCATGCCACTCAAGTAAATTATAAGAGAATAGGCTTAATGTCAATTACTCCTGAGTGATTGCCGTCGATTTTGACACGATAACTTCTAGCCTCTCCAGGCAAATATTGTGTTCGATACGAAGGCATATGTAGGTACTCTTCTTTTTTTAAGTGACTACAGAAAATTTTTTAATTTCTCTAACTCATTTTTTTTTTGTCATGATCCTTTGACTTTGTTCTAGAAAATCTGCTAGCTGCTCGTCAAATATTCTTTTCTATCACGAAAATCTTCCAATAGGCAAAGTTTCCCCAATTACCTGATATTTCTTCGAGGAATACCAACATACCGAAAATATTCGGAACCACGCTTGCTGCTCTGCAGAAAGCGATTAGCTCCAAAAGATCTATTTGCTCCTTGATTGGAGATTTGGGACACAGGTTATGATAGAGTATAATGAGTCAGAGTTCTTCTCACAAGAACGGCTGCACTACCACTTTGACATCTGTCATTTATATATATATATATATAGTTCGGTTCATCGCCTTAATGGAAACGTTACTTGTATGATTCGAACGTGTAATAAAACAATTAAAAAACACACAACGATCAGCAAAAAGGCTCAATTTTTGTGTTAATTGCCCCAAAAAACTTTGGAACCCTGAAAGCATTCGTTCTTGATTCAAATAAACATTTTCAATTTCCTTTTATTTTCCACCAATTTTATAGCTTTATTTCATCCTGTGGAATGTCTTTTGAATTGCCCCCAGAGATCTCTCAGGAAGGCATAAGATTAATATTTTAATAAATTAGGGGCAAGTAACGCGGGAGTGTGAAAGCTCTCCTCAAAATGGAGTATTGGAGTATTATATGGAGTATGGAGTATTGAATTAGAGAAAAATTGACACAAAAATGGTATGGAAAGAGATCTAATGTTGGTTGTGCCGTAAGTAAACGCATACCCAATCAAACTCGATCCATTAGACGTATACCACGAACGCGAGTGCTTCAGCTATCACGGCAAAAATACCGTAGCGGTTGAGCGAAATAGCTTGAAACGTGTTAGGATCGAGTAAAACAAACTGTAGGCAAGCTGCAGTTTAGGACTTTTTTCGAATCTCGTTGTGACTTTTTTTAAGTATTGAAGAAACATTGAAGTGTTCGTTTGGTCTAAAACATAATATAACTAAATTTAAGTACGTTGTCAAGTGTTGCACTTGTGTGTAGGCTATTTTACTTTTATTTATCACAAGAACTAAAACAATTTTTTTATTATTGTGGCTCTCGTTACGATTTATGACACATACAATTTCAATCTATGGCCTTATAAAAGTCTCGTTGATATTTCTCGCTCCACATTCAACACACACATGCCTTTTGTCCGTGCTATCCACTTTTTAAAATCCTCTCATTCTTCCTGCTTCCATTTTTATCGATTGCTGTATCCCATCTGTCAAATGATTTTGTCAGGATAACAAAATAAAAGAGCTCAAGCAATTTTGCTTTATAGGTTTTTTTTGGGTTTATCGTTCCCCTCACCCCGTCACTCCTCGAACTTGGCACGACACAGTAAACATAAGGGTTGTAAAATGAAAGAGGAACAGGTTGGGTATATGTCATCAACAAATATAAAAGGATCTATTAAATTCTACCTTGGTGTCCTAAAGTTGCTTACCCACATAAAAATCCCATGTGAATGCCGTTGCATCGGTGACGACAGGTTACACACATGCCTGTGGTATAGATGATTGGGTTCTTCGAGGTATACATGTCCAGGTGTCTGTTGCTCGAATTTAAGGGTTGAAAAGTGTGAATTAGTTAAACTTTCTATGAAGTTCTACACATGTTAGATCATAAAGTTCAATGCGAATGGAGATTGGTTGGGTTTATTTAAAGTTTGCTAGCACGAATGAATCATTAAAAATGCAGGAGTATATGTTGGAGATGTTTCTAAAATGGAAGGACGTACATTATGTTGGTTCTCGTGAATTAAGTATACTTTCCTGTGCCAAGCAGAACATTCAACGTAGTTCGCATACCAAATTACTATAGTCTTCCTGTAATGAAGTTGCAAGATTTCCTGCTTGAATGTCCTGATCTTCAAGGAATCAGAAGCAGTAATTCACTTGACTCATTGTCTCCTGTCGTAACCTAATAAAGTTTCGGGCGAAATAGACACATCGTTCTGCGATCCTTCGCCCCTTGCAGTTATGTTTATAAGGTTGCAAGTGAAACCTTATTAGATACTATCGACAAGTAGTAATGAAATCGCAAAACAACTAGACATTATCATGACTATGAGCAACATGCTAGTGCAAATTTATTGTTACCGCATAGTTATGTGGGGACAGGCTCGTTATCATGAGGAACTTCATAGAAAAAAGTGAATCCATAGTCGTAATATGCGCTCTTTATAGCGATATAAAAAATAATGAAGAATCATAAAAATCTCTCGGTTAGAAGTTCTTCTGCCTTAAGTGGTAGTGCTTGTTGGAATCTATTGTAACTATCACTGGACATCCTGATGCCATATACAACCCTCTATACAGACATATGCATACATTCATGCTTTTCGTACAATGTATAACAAGGCCAGCGTCCACTAGTATCGTTGCTAAAAAGAATGATATGCGGAATGTATTAAAAAAAGAAAACATCCCAACAGGAAGGAATTTATGAGACAAGATGAAAGCGAACGCCGTGACTCCAGGAACAAAAGGGCAACACTAAAGATTCGAGGACATCATTAAAACAGTTCACAAAGTTATTTTGCTTCCTGTGAACTCTCTGGTTTTATGTATCTACTTTTTCTATTTTGTTTTTGCTGCTCTTTTTTTTCTTTTTTGCTGCTGCTGCGTTCAATGTCAATTGCGACTACCATATACAGGATATTATCCAATGAGATTCCATTCTATATGATAGCACGGAAACCGTGCATACCACAGCGTCCAATGTGGCATGAACGAAAATTCCGAATGTCCTTGGTGACTGACTATTTCGAATTTTTATCTGCTTTTATATTCTTTTCGTATTAGGATTTATTTTGAGCTTTCAACTCTGAGATCTTTATGTTTATTTGCTCGCAAGTGCAGATCAAAAGTTATGAGCAAATTACTTTTCCATATTTGGAAGATAAATGGAAAATATGGCAAAAGAATGTGTTAGACGGGGGGTGTCGCAGGACTAGATGAAAGTTTAAGTGGATTTAGGACTCATAAATTACATGCCTACGGGGATTCTTTACTTTTCATACCTTGGCATTTCACAATCAAAAAAGTTGGTAGTTGTGAATTTCTAATGAAACAGCGATACACAGGCAGCGGGCGGAAATTTCCTTTTTGCAATTGTTTCAATTGTGCAATGTTTCTGAAATTTGACACAAACTTGACAGTTTTAGTTCTAGGTATTGACAAAGCATTCTTCATTCGTCTCTTTATTTCATCTGACTGATTGAATTCATTGGCATAAAACTAATCGAAATGCCACGCAGACATACATTAATAAACAGAAATTAAGACAGCTGTAGAAGGTGAACATGTTTTAGTCATCGGTGTCAGAAGTGGGGTGAAGTATAGTTAAAATCATTGTTTTTTAAAAGTAACTACAAGAATATAATAAAATGAAGTAGTTAAGGAAAAAAACAGTGCGTTCAGGATAATGTTCAGGATAAATTTGGAATTTGGAGGTAGTTTGTTGGTGGTAATTGACCTTACAGAATAACGCAAATGAAGAAACTATTAAGGAAATGGAACTTGAAATAGACGCAAGAATGAGGTCACGTGTCATAAAAAGTCTTAGTCATCAGTGTCAGAAGTGGGATAAGGGTAGTCAAAAATAATATATTTTTTCATATTCTACACAAAAACAGAAATATAAAAAACAAAATAGCTAGAACAGAAAGCAGCAAAACAAACGAGAGTTTTTCGAAAGGAATGAAAGAGAACAGATTAAAACAGCTATCAATATAGCAATTATTGTGATGCATGTAGCCAGCCTAGTCTAGTTGTCGTAGTCTAGTAGTGATACTACTAGACTAGTGTCACCACTTGGTCGCTCGTTAACAATGGAGAACTTAATTCCGAGAATAACTTTTTTGCTACAGTTCTGCTATCAAATCATATTCTTATCCTCTACGTTGCA
Source organism: Stratiomys singularior (assembly GCA_954870665.1). Classification (NCBI taxonomy): domain Eukaryota; kingdom Metazoa; phylum Arthropoda; class Insecta; order Diptera; family Stratiomyidae; genus Stratiomys; species Stratiomys singularior. Next base: position 10,755,886 of record OX940877.1, read on the forward strand.
GTCACTGGTACTCGCGAAAATTCTGATGGAGTCGGGTGCAGACGAGTCTTTCGCGCATCACACTTTCCTCCTGTCTTCAAAATGCTATAGTGAGTCGGTAGCTAGCGTACACTGGGACCTATCTGATTAAAGAATGAAGAAGGCTCCTGCCAAACTTTTCAAACGATTCTACAGCTAATATTTGTTGAATAAACTAGGAAACGGAATTCATTCGAAAGCTGTGGAAATGAAAGGGCGTGTTAGCCAGCGATAATGAACGATTGATTGCATGTTGAATGAATCACTGCTCCGCGAAAATTTCTCTGACATATTGTTACTGGAGATAAAAAGTGGGTTCTGAACAAGAAAGTGAAACGGCGCCGGATAGGTTGCAAAAAATTGTCTTTGGGAGGGTTTTTGGAGAGTCTACATTCAATGCGGTCTTGTACAGTCAGCAATTGGAGCGGCTTCAACAAATGATGCGTGATAATCGTACTCTATTTGTCATATTTCACTAGGACAATGCGAGATCGCACAAAACTTGAGTTACTCCGAGCAAATTTTTCGAGATTGGCTGGAAATTTTAACCCCACCCAGCATATTCTCTCGATCTTGCTCCAACGAATTGTCACTTGTTTCGAGACCTAGACAACTACTAGCAAGGAAGGGAATACAACACTGAAGACGATCTTCGTACAAGACTGGAAAACTTTTTCGAAGGTGAGAAGAAAGATTTCTACAGGCGAGAGATGCTGCAACTTCCTGAACGTTAGACACAAAGAAAACTCTTTTCTTATTTTTACTGTAGCCTGTCATATTTTTTTCGTAAATTTTTAGGGAATCAATTTGAATCCTCCATAAAATTTGTACTAGACACTTTATTTTTAAGATTGATTGAATGAGTTTAAATTTAGTGTTAAAGACGGAAACCGACGAACGTTCAAAAGAGAGGGTGAGCTGGTCGAATCTCATTCACATGATGTGATGGCCAGGGACAGATTGCGCCAGGTTTTAAGGTAGAAGTCGAGAATATAAAAATTAAATTAAAATCATTAAATGATAAAAGATAAAATCAAAATAGAAGGTACTGCGAACTGAGGACTTATTTGGAAAATCTAAATCTTTACTACATATATATATATATATATATATATATATATATATATATATGTATCATAGGTAGTTCTGAGTTGACGTGAAACAACGGACGAAGTGATAACAGGCCAGGAAACGAAACAACTTCATTGCATTGAAGGTGCATAGACATCAGACACAAGTGCAATTTTACGAAGGAGTGTAAGGAATTCGATGGCACAGAAACAAGGCAAACTTTTCTGAGGAATTCGAACGAAAAAAGAACGCGTTTCAATAAAATAGAAAAGATCCATCCAAAGGAGAAAAAATTGTATGAATAGGACTCGCATATAGTTACTGTCACCTACCAAATATTTCAACGATAGTTTTGTATTTGCGAAACCTTTGAAACTTCTTGTTTTTAGCAATTTCAATTAAAATAGGAAATTTTAATTATTCTCCGTTTCACTAAATGCAAATCTATCTCCTCATCGACATAAAGTGTAAATGATGTACATTTTTTTTCCAACACCCAATATAGAAAACAAAATTGAAAATGGGTCCGTAAAACAAATCCTCAGCATGTCGCCAATTAATTTCCATTAAACTTCGTATCAAATCTCCGGTCAAAAATACATTTTTCAAAACCGATGATTGGAACACTGATTTCATTTCGAAAAATTCAAACGACTCAGCGAAACCTGAATTAGACAAATCTATCACAGTCATTTCACTTTAGGTAGCATCATTCGCATGTGGAAAGTAAAACAAAATACATGTACGTCCGCTGTCACTTCTTTTCCCCTTTCCAAAATATTTTCCACACATTTGTTATCCCTGGCCTTTACCCTCCTCCTCCTCGTCCTACTTCACGGGTTGATTTTAATGGAATTTCCATGTCACAACCATACACAAGTAAGCCGACAAAATTAACATCCTCACACTATGTAACTTTCAATTTTTATCTTTCATTTTGATCAGAGACGAATCCTTCTTTTGAGTGCGACTCCTTTGAAAGGAACGTACCCATGCAGACACGTTCTCTTGCTCCATTTTGCCACTCACTCATTTTGATTGGCGGGCCAGTGGACGGGACAGGATTAGTGTGTTTGATCGAACTGGCTTGACGGCTCAGCGGGGTGGTGGTGGAGACGTATTCAACATTCAATTCCTCACACCCCTTTGCATATTCGTCCAGTGATTGAGGATTTAATCAAAACCACAAACATATTGGTTTCTGCAATTTCTGTTTTCGCCGGCCCAATTGTAGTGTGTAGAAGCACGAATTTTCGATGGAGACACAAAGAAAAGGAGGCATATGAAAGGATTCAATTGAGTACGGTACGTTTTACAACTTTATATCCACATATCGAATTTGGGAAGGTGTTGCTACCGTTGTCCTTTTTTCCATAGTCATTCTCGCAATCGTTCGGCTTTGGCCATTTCGGGAAATTCATGGTTTATTGTTTACAAAGACTACGTATCAATGTGAAGAATGGATATTCCCTATTCGTTGATTCAAACCAATAAAGGAGAGCTGCTGCCCAGCTGGAAACTAGCAGAAATTGATTAGTGTCATCTGACTTTCTACCCTTAAAGACAAAAAAATCAACCGATTTCTGGAATACAATCTTCGTACGATTGAGAGCTCCGCAAGTTTAGGAAAATTGCAAATCGAATGTGTCCCAGGATATGATTTGTCCACAATCGTGTTGCGAATCAACCAATGTCCAACTGGAGTTGTTTCCTTTTTTAGATTTTCATTTATATCCTTTCATTCTTTTATCTTTGCAGCTGCCCATGAAAAATATTGTCTACACTTTATTGTAGGTCAAAATACGTGGCAGCCTATTTGAATGTTTGTTTTTCGGTAGCCTACCGGGAGAGCCTAAGGACGCAATTTAACCTTTCCATTTGCCATTCTTTTTGCACTCACTTGATCTCCAGTGTTCAGCATCGAATTTTAGAGTAAACACTTTTTTTTGCGTTCAGTCTTGCCGGAATCTATTTTATTGTCCCTTTTTTGATAGAAACAAGGTACATCTCAAGGGATATATTTGAAAAGGAATTTTTCGATACACGCTCATATCTACGTGCTTGAACGTGCGTCTATTTGAAAATAGCCATTTGGACTATGTGAAATGTATGGAAAAGAGGACGAGAACATTTTAATAGCTTTCAGGGTGAAAGTCTTGTTTCACGGTAGTTTATTTATTTCTCACTTTCGTCTAGTTAAGCAAAAAAAGGAAATTTGTGAAATTTGTTGGTTCGGTTGTTAGCAAAATTAAACTGAGCTTCTTTGACGAGGGTTGGCGGTGATCAAGGGAGAGGGAGTTTGAAAACCGGTACAATATCGGAAATTATTGAAAATTGCAAAAGTTTTATATTTACTCACGTTTTCGTATGTGGTGTATGTGCTTACCTGAAATAGAAAACGTGAAGGCTTTTATTCTAGATTAAATGAATTGCAAAAGAACTAAAATAAAATGTTTTAGGTGTATAAATATGAAATGCGGATTTTACTAACAGATGGCATAACCATTACATATGGTTTGTGTCGGGGATAACTAATATGGCATTTTGGAGGCTAAACATCTGTCAACAAATTCCAGTTTGTCATAGGTTTTGATTGTACAAACTACATAATTTTTTTCGCTCCAAAAATGTCGAATTACGAGCCTGAAAAAGAGGTTTTGCGGGGAAGTCTAATAACCTTCTTTCATTTGAAGAAACGGCAGCAGAAACTTGTCGATTGTTAGTAGAAGCATATGGTGAACATGCCCCAAGCCAAGACACTTGTGAACGATGGTTTTAAAAGATTTAAAAGTGGCGATTTCGATGTCAGCAACAAAGACCGTAGAAAACCACCAAAAAAATTTGAAGATACAGATTCGCAAGCATTATTGGATGAAGACAACACACAAACTGAAAAACAGTTGGCAGACGCGTTGGAAGTTACTCATGTAGCCATTTCAGAACGTTTAAAAGCCATGAGAAAGATCCAAAAAGCTGGAAAATGGGTGCCGTATCAATTGAAAGAAAGTGACATCGAAAGGCGAAAAACCATTTGTGAAACTTTCTTTGCCAGACAGAAAAGAAAAGGTTTTTTGCATCAGATTGTTACTGGCGATGAAAAGTAGATTTATTTCGACAATTCCAAGTGGAAAGAATCATGGGTAGACCCAAGCTAGCCATCAACATCACAACTAGTCCGAAATATTAATGGAAAGAAGACTTTGCGGTGTATTTGGTGGGATAGTCAGGGACCTTTGTATTACGAACTACTGAAACCTGGTGAGACTATTACCGGCGAACGTTACCGACAACAACTGATCAAATTAAACCGCGCACTTAAGGAAAAACGACCAGAATTTCACCAAAAACATGATAAAGTCATTTTTCAACATGACAATGCTCGGCCGCATGTTGCAATACCTGTCCAGAACTACTTGGGAAACATTAATTGGGAAGTTCTGCCCCACCCGCCGTATTGACCAGACTTGGCTCCTTCTGACTACTACTTGTTTCGATCGATGCAGCACGGACTTTCGGAACAGCACTTCCATTCTTACGAAGAAGTTAAAAATTGGCTTGATGAGTGCTTAGGTATAAGGTGGATAGGTGGTTAGGTAAAAATGAGAAGTGGTACCGGGACGAAGTCCATCAATTGACAGAAAGATGGGAAAAAGTCGTAGCTAACGATGGCCAATACTTTAATTATTGAATTCATTCGTTCTGTTATTCAAATAAATGCATAATTCAAGCAGAAAAAATCCGCATTTCATATTTATACACCTATTAAACAAATATTGAAATCGTCGAATAATATATAATCCTAAATCCAATCCCTAAACAAACAGTTGGTAACGATAATTTCTTCATGTATGGCTTAGCATCAAAGTTTTACCGGGTTTCGTTAGAAGATTTTGCACTAAATTCCCACTATTGACGCTCACATAATAGGGAAATATTGATGCCAAAACCGTAGCTATTTCTAACTTACAAAATATTGAGATCATAACCAAAGTAAGATCAAATCGAGGGGTTGGCGTTATTTTTTCTGGCAGGCAAACATCCTTTACAAAGTCTGTTAAAATCATATGTGAATTAAAATCATGTGTCATAACGTTGAGTCCACTCCGATTTTTTTTTTCGTTCGTGCATTTTCTCAAAGTATACACTTCCTAAAGTATTTCACTTTAATTTTGAGTCGAAGTTAAAACAAAAATGCAGTCAGTTTTATTGGGGGCAGTTAGTGCCGAGAACCGCCACTCCCTTTCGTTTTGTATTGTAATGATTAGTTACAAGTTTCAGCGCTTTTTCTTTGCATGACAAATATTGACTATTTGTCATGCATTCTATACCGAAAAATTTAATTGTAAGTTGATCTTTATATTGCTTGCTGTACATACCTTAGAGCGCTACTAAAGATTGATGTTGAAAACAAAAAGTGTTCTTTCAATGATATTCGAAAGGATCTTTCAAAAGGTATAATTTTCTGTATAACATATGTCCAAATTGATAATCTTGTGACATACGTAATTAGTAAAATTTGTCATTAATCAAGAATCATTTATTGCTCAAACAATCCTTCAAAATTTTGGAAATTTATTTTCAAAGTCAAAGTTCAATATGCAAACCTTAAACAGCAATTTGTCTATTCTATAGCAATATTTGTCTATTTGAAACAGCAATTTGTATATTTCCTACTCGACGCAATCGTCCATCTGAACAATCTATCAGTTATTCATAACATGATCATAAGCCACCAAACAGACATGTTACTTTAGAGGTAACGGGACAAGCAATGTAATTACCGATGAAAATCTCGCTTCTGTTCGATGTAATAGAAATGTTACTGACAAGCCACCAATTTAGCGACGTTCCTAAACCCTGAAGCCTCACCGCCCGATAGCGACACCATCGAATAATAAACTACTACGAATTACAATTTTTAACTTCTATTTATTTTCGGTATCTGGAACTTAAAGAGTTGTCAGGAAAAAAACTTCAAAGATGCATCAGACGGTTATTTGGTCAAAATCACGATCGGCTTTTAATGTGTCTTTGTGTCTTTTAATGTGTTTAAATGTGTCTGCCCCACGTTATGAAGTCTTATTAGGTGGACATTAATGATAATTGTATTTGTGTTTCTTGTGCTGGGCTACCCGTTGAAACCGCCAAAAATTAAACTTTCGGTGCTGCCAGTTGTCTTAGGTGACGATATGACATTTTAAATTTGAAGATAGCAACCAATACTTAATGGTGCGGCCTTCATTCGTCAAATGATGGAAAAATATTTGTACTCCTTAAATATAACATATTTCATAAAAATAAATAAAAAATACATTTCCGAGTTCATGGAATATATGCCTTTGATACTTTGTCATACCTTTCATACTTTGACAGTATTTTTGTTGTACGTTTTACATAATCTCGAAAATAACTTCTCACCGCTAAGATTCATAAATGTGGTAAGCATTTAAAATTAATTTCAAAGGGGAATGAGAAACAATTTAGACATACACCCTAGCAATAAATTTAAAGATAATTTCACCTTGAGTTGAATTAACATAATTTTGACCGTGACGATTTGTGCGTTTTATTCAAACAAAGCCTTTCGACTGATTTCACCATGATTTCACTTTGTTTTGTTCTCTGAAAATTTTAAGGTTATTGTTCATTCAACCATGGAGCGAGCTTACATGCAAAAATTTTATTAACCACTCTGGTCGAAGGTCCTGATTTGAAAGAATTTTTCTAAAGTTGAATAAATGTATGGCTAAAGCACCAGCTCAAGGAAGTGGTTGTCCTTTTTCAAGTTGCACGAACCTTAGCCAACAGCTAAATGTGTGTGCCATTGTTTGTCTTCTCCTTTTGTAACAGGAACAAACGCATGTAGCAGGAGTTTATATTTATGGTTGCTGGTACTCAAGCAAGCGCTTTACCTTGTTTCCTTTTTATTAGTCATTCCCACCGCAACTCATCAATATTTGCTCGAGAAACAAACCCGCCATGTTGTTTGCAGAACTCGTACAACATGTTCAACCAGACGAAGCTGGCACCTTCTTACGATGCTCCTTCAAAACCCAATTTTTAAAGTTGAAAAGGAAAATATACGATGCTCTTTATTTTCCAGTCCATCTTCTTTGGTTTCGAAAAAAAAACACAGCTCAGAAACAACGAAACACACGTGCGTTGTCTCAATGTCGAAAAGTCTGCTCATCCCTATCCGCCCGGAATAAAGCAGCGTTGCACATACTAAAATTTCCCGGAAAATTTCGCTAACGTTTTCACAAAATTCCCCGTACTCAGGATAAGGAGTAGCATACAGCTGAGTGTTGTTTATAACGTTACATGCTATACAACCAATTTCGTAGAGAACGGCAGCAGGCAAATTTCAGGAATAACATCAAAACTCAGTTCCTGGAAACGTCTCATGTCTCAACATTAATTTTCGCTGAATTGCAACTTAGACAAGATGAGAAAGTGCTTGTCTTTAGGGCTCTAGATTTCAAGAGGAAGATAAGATGGTGTGGTCGTGTCCTTGGAGTTGTATGCAAAAGTTCAGACTAGACCAGTCGGAAAGAACTGCTAGATGTGTTCTGTCCGTTGCGCCAAAATCTCGTCCGATGCTATTGAACGCCACTATTTCCAGGAAGTCATTTGATCAGCTTTGGCGGGCGTAGTTCAAAGCCAACTGTTTGCACTGTTTCGGAATCCACAAGGTTGACTCATTAATTTCCAGGGACCTATTCCGAGGTGCGGAAACTCCGAAAATGAATTTTCTTTTACGGATAAAGTATTCTCAGTATCTGGAAATTTAATAAAGCATCCTATCATATACGCTTTTCAGAAAATTAATTTCCTACTGGTTTGCTGTCATGCATGTCCTCAACATCCTACAACTGATAAATCTCGTAACACACAAGTCCTCCTTTCTCTGCAAATCTCCAACTTTAATGCATTATTTTCTCAAAGTGAATTTCTTCACTAGACGCTACACAATCTTTTCCCTTCCGGCTAAAATATGCTCACGGATGTCTTAATATGACCCATGTTTTTCTTTTATTTATTAGTACCCTACAGTTGTACATATAGTGACTCAATGTGTGTAAGTATATTTACGCATGAGGGAGATATTTTCCGTTATGTTGCTCAGTGATATGTGGATTGATAGAGCGGCTAAAAAAATGTGATATGGTTTGACAGAAAAAGGAATTTTATTACGGTTTATTTGTCCAATGCCTTGGACCCTCCGTACCACTCTCCGGGAACTCAGAAGAACGTAGGGAGCGTCAAATGCTTACCGCAAGTATAGTGAGATTGAGACCAAGTAAACCTAAGAAATGTTCATTACATTCAATATGATCCTCTCCCCTCTCTGCTAACTTGGCAAAATAAAAATGCTTCTCATATTTTTCGAGTTACCCAAAGTATACCAGGAATGTTGGGCGAAATGATTAGACGAATTTTTGTGTGGAATTTTTTTTCTTTTGGTTGCCTTCACTGAATTTTGTTCATATCCGAGAATTATGGCTTCGGATTTTCATTTTTGCCTGCGAAAATAATTTAATCTGAAGCGTTCGCAAATTATTTGTTGCTACTCGCACTTTTATGGCTTAGGCGTTAATTTGATATTATTTTACAGAGTTTTCCAGAATTATACTATGCAAACCACGTACAGACAAATACAGGTCGAGTCATAGGAAGTGTCCACGATTTTCCCAGCTACAGCTGTATGGTATCAACTTCAAATACTTTAATTCATGAGGTTTCCGCGTAAGACTGTCAACAACATGCAGAAGACTCACATTGCATTGTGAAAATTTTATACTGTGAGAACACAACAATCAACATTTAGTCATGTAGTCTCGGGAGTGATAAACATATGGCACCACTAATAGTATATTGGACACATAAATGGAAAATTTTCGTGACATTTAGTTCAGTTGGTATCGTGATATGAAGTGACGGTTCACTTGTTTTTTCTGCGGCGGTGAATAAAAACGTGAGCAACGTGAGTTTAACTATAACTATTTTGCAATAGACGAGATTCTGATCAATACCGGCAATGGCTTGAAAAGCATTTTTCAGAAAGACGTCAAACATAAAGAGTGACCGAGTCATCCAATAAAGATCGAGGAGCATATTCGAAAACCGTCGAAAGTCACTTAAACCAATTGAAAAGAAATTACAAGGAATATTTGGCATCTTAAAGATTTCAAAATTCCTTTCAAAATATATGCATGGAATTTTATATAGAACAAAACTTTTGCAATTTACTCAAAGTGGACCCCAGAATAAATAACAAGCTGATGCTTGGGAGCACTTTTTTTACATTTTAGTACACAAGTGAGTAGTAAAAGTCATGGACGCAGTGATGACACGCAAGGAATTATGCTCAAATACTACCTTCAGCAAGGCGATCTATTTAAATGTCAAAATTATGCACAAAGGGTACGTAAAAGCCGCTGTTTCACTGGGACAATGCATCAATCCAAAATTCAACAAATACTATAGAGAAATTGAAAAATGTCCGATGTAAATTGCTCTCACTGCTGGCATATTTACCTAAAAAATGAGCCCATCTGTCATCCACGTCTTCGCCGATTCTAACAGCATGCTCACTTTACTTACGCAAAGTTTCTAGGCATACCATAAAAGGAAGAAAAAAAACAATTAACTCAATCAACACAAACTCACGTGGAGCAAAAGTAATTTCGAATGAACGATAGCTTGGAAGTTATTATACACCAGTCCCATAAATTTCACTCTACCGTCATAAGTTTCGTACCATTCGCTGGGAAATTTTATAGGGCACCTGCTAACCGACTTAAAAAAAAATTTATGCCCAATGTCATAGCGGATGTTTGCTTTATCCTATTGCCAAAATTCCCTAATAACTAGGTAGCAGGGACTCCTCTCCACCATTTCAGCGTAGAACTTCGATGACCACAATTTGACGTCCGTCAAATTTTATGCAGAGAAACAAATTTTCTATCTTTCTCCAGCATCTTTCATTGATTTGCTATGGTCTACTCCGTACTTACATCAGACTTACTTACATTAGAGAAATTTTCGCAACTGGTGTCGTAGTTAAGAACACTCACCTACTGTGCAACAGATACTGAGTTCGAAACCAACTGCTAGCAGTGATATTTGAATTCAAATTTCTGATATCAGAGGATCAGCCCTTTTATCATTAATCCATACATACGTGAACTTGGCCATATCACTTTCTTTTGTACTTCTGGTCTCGGGAATGAGTCGATTTCGATAAAGCTGCCTGAAGGTCCAAGCTCCGTAGTGAACTGCTAAGCCACAACAACATCTTTAACCCCTTAACGTACGATTTAGATTCGAAGATGTTGGGCCCAAATCGTATACAAGCTCGCGCAGCGTTCGCACGACTTGTGTAACACGTTGATCGGGCCAATCGTAAACACGACGGGCATCGCCTGTGGTAGGCCGATCGCGGTTTGTAGATGGCACAGACAAGGCTCGTGATGTATTTCTGTTATCTCTTCGGATCGTGATCAGTGTCAAGTTGTTCTTGGCCACATTCGCACGTCGAAATTTACGTTCGTAAATTCTAGAAAAGCAACCCCAGAAGGTGTTCTCAAGAAAGAGATTTCGTGATGAAAGCAGTGAGAATTGTGCTGATAATTTTGCTGATTTGCCAAATTACTAATTTTGTATTTTTGTATAAATAAACATTTTGCAATAAACAATTTGAAATAAACAATTATTGCATCAGGCTGTAATTGCATATTCTATTCATATTCAATATTCAACGTAATATTCACTTCTGGCCCGATTCACTCTGACCGTCATTGTAGGTTAAGGGGTTAACGTTTGTATGAATACTCTAGAACTGAGCTAAAGATTTGCTATAAGCCTCGACCCTCAGTGAATGGCATGATCCTTATTTCCGCTGCAGATTCTGTGCTTTTAATATATTTTGGTCAACATAATGCCCAGAAGTCAGCTTTGCAGCGATAAAGTACAGCCAAATGCCGACACACCATTTACGCATAGTATACAATGTAGTACTTTATTATGTTTTTCGCGAGTTCTGATCAACTTTCGCGACAAATGACATGTAAAATCTTAGAAACTACGACACTACGTTACCAAGTCGTAAACTAAAAACAAAATTAGCACATGTAACTGACAAGACGACAGGAACGATATGCATGACATCCTTTCTTGTCTTTAATTCTTGGAATCTGTAAAACTTTCTACTAAACTCGCGTAGAAATAAAAGGGAAAAATTTATAGCGCCATAAATACACAACGTAAAAGCAGTCATACCTCCGTCAAACTAGAAATCCCTCTAAACTGCAACAAAATCCATCTTATCGCGCGTCTTCCAAGGAAAGTTTGTTGCATTTTCGCCCAACCGTTTCGTGTCGCGTTTGTATTGCTCAAACATTTTCGCATAACCCAATGCAATTTAAGGAGTTATGTATGTGCGATATTCGAGCCGATAGGGATTTCTTAACAGGGTGCCATGCTAACGGCTCGACTATAAGCGCTAGCAATGAAACTTTTATAGCTATCTGTACAACCGTTACGTAGATTTTCATCCTAACGTCTTTCATGAGCATACGTTCATCCCGGCATACGTTTTACAGTCCCAAGTGGAAAAGTTTAGTGCAATTTCCTGCACGAAACACGCGTCGTTAACAGACGGTTGTATCCTTTTCACGGTTGTATTGTTGCTGCTGCTGTCGCCTCTCTTCAGCCGAAAACTTTTTATACCATATCGCTAGCTGGGATAAGGAAACGGATAAAGACTAGATATGCAAAAGTGGTATGGCAAGAGGTATGTCACCTGAAATTATCATGAACCCATTCCCGGACTGAATAGATCAGCCCGTGCAAGAACTCGAGAAATGGGTGAAATAGTAAAAGGAACACAAAATTTAATTGGGAAAATGTCAGACCCAGATATTACTTAGATGTCGTGACACCGTTTTTCGTCCTTTCGCTATTCTGTTTCGTCTTATTACTTCGATAAACGTTCATACTCTTTCGGACAGTGTTGGCTGGAGTTTGATACAAATACGAAGTCATAGTCGGATTTGAACACTTGTGCAATGGAAACCTGTGATCCCCGTGAGTATACAAAGTTAGAGCATTAAAAGCTACTTTGAAATCCTGAAAATTAAAGGTACCGACCATTGAATTTTAAGAAAATGCTGAAGACTGAATTCAGAGGCGAAGAATCTCAACTCCAGCGGAACAAGTAAAATTCCTAAACTAAGGAGAACTGAATACTCTTACTGGCGCAGACTATACCAGATCATTTTCCTAAGCACCTTTAAGTCCCAATTTAAATATTTAATTACGTCACATTAAACTCAGATCAGATATTCACTTATTTAATAAAATAAAGTTGACAGCACACCAGATTTTCAACCCCTTTTTGTACAATCTTGGAAAATATCCTCTGAAATTCGTTCTTGCATCATTATACTGGTCGGTCGTCACTTCCTGGGGGGTTTTTTTTGCTCCTGTTGTATTTCCTAGTCTTCTACTCCTCATTCATTATTTATCCAGGAGAGCTCGACGAGCTGGGTGAGATAATTTACGGTAGATAAAAACACCACTAAGTTGAAATGCTAAAATTATAAAGAAAACGACAAGGACGAGAATAACTAGTTGGAGCTGAGCTAAGATCCTTGCGAGTGATGCTGCTAATGCTTGATACTGTGCACTACCTTTTTCAGGATTAAGGTGTCATACAAGATGATAGGCAGGTCTTTGAACGTTTTGCTTGCCACCCTTTGATATATGAGTGAAAAAGAGTGAAATACTATCTGGGCAACCGAATCTTGTTTGTAAATGAAGAGTTTAAAGATGGAACGAAGGACGAGCAAAGTTTGCATTTAAGTTGGAAGAAGTTGTGGAATAACATTGAATGAATTGATGTAATGAATTCAAAATGAAGGAATGGGGATCCCCTGTTGTCAGCCATTATGCGACAATGAATGGCTGTAATAGGACTGATTACTTTGGGGTTGCAATGTTGATAACCACAACTAATTAGCATAATATTAACGCAATCACTGCATGCAATAGCATAGATTCTAGTTTCATAGATTCATAGATTCCTAGAGTGAGGAATCTATTCCTCTAAGGTAATGCTGATAGGAACAAGGGATATGTTATGAATATTTTAAGTTTAAACTTCATAAAATGTTTAAAATTATATTAAAGTTTGCTGCTGAAGTTTATTTTAACTGAAATTTATTTATGTATATTGAGTCTGCATGCATACACGCTGAAAACCCCGCTGAAAAACGGATTACAATATAGACTGAGATAGACGTTAAAGCTTTGCGAACATTAACATGTAATGGGTCGAACCGAGAAGAGCCATTGAGATGAGATGACATCTACCACAAGCGACTGCTTGAACTCAGGACTCACTGCGAAGAAGGCGAATGTTTAATTGCAGCTAATATGTGGTAGTGGTTGAGAAACGCGAGTGCACGCAGTTGCGTGGTATGAAAAGATAATGGTTAAATGTGTAAATATTATTGAGACTCCACTCAATCCTTGAGGAATATTTTGAGTTTCCATAAGGTAAAAGAAAGCAGTTATGGCTCTTCTGAATTTGTCTCATGTGATTCATACTGTATCAGTTCTTTTTTGCCTGACGTCTGAACAAATAAACAAGCAGCATGCGTGATAAGTATCGTTAAATCACGGGCTCTACTATTGTTTTGAAGCATTGGCATTTCAATACAGTCAAGTTTGTCCATGTTTTATTTTAAGATTATTTAAAACAAATTTCCAAAAAAAAAATATTCGCTTATGTGTTACTTAAATGCCTGTTAGTTTTCAGTTGTCAGAAAATTATTGACAAAAGCGACTACCTCGGAATAACTGACAGGTTTGTCAAACGGACGATCACTGAGACCCAAAACCTTGCTGATAACCACAAAAACATTGTAATATCTGCAAAAACTACCGAAAATTTTTGTGTGAAGACATGTAACGCTGATCGATCTAAACACGACATAGAAAATAGAACAAGTACAAGGAGACATAAGGACATAGTTTTCGTGCACTATATGAACTCAAACGAAGAAACTCACATGAGTGATTGAATTTGTCAATAAATTCGGTCGGTAAATTGTAATAAACTCAGTAGAAGATGCAGTTTTATGTTCCAACAATCGTTCTTTCGATAATACTTTTTTGTTTATTTCGTATCTATTGGAGTTTCATCCGGAAAGCATAAAAAATACAAAACAAAGCACAAAAATAAAGATTTTTAACAGCTTGCTAAAAACTTGACGGTTAGTCTTAGTATTTCTTCGAACTGTCATTTGGAAGAACACCTTGTTTTGGTTTTTTTCCTCTAGGAACACGTCTACTAAAATATTTCGTTTTATTCTCTCTCAGAAAATGGCTAGGTCATGAACAACAGCTAATAAGAAGAGGAAAAAACCATTTATGTATGGATAAGGAAAGACTTTAATGCAAATATAAAGGATAAAATAAACGTCAATAGAAAACAGGATGAAGAAAACATACTGCACGTGATTATCAGACCTAAGAGGAAGGCAAGGCACTCATGCTACAAATCGATCATTTGGCAGTTCAATTTCTCAAAAAAAAAAATGCATGTTCGTCCACTCTTATCTGCAACATGCACAGGTTTTAAAGATGTATTCGCGCCGCAGGACGACAAGCCGATTTATGAATTTGATTGAAAAATACAAAAAAAAACTACTTCAACAACAAATAAAACGTCCGAAGAGCAGAATTTCCTTTTGTCTTTCCATTCAGATTCTACAAATCGAACTTTTTCGAAAAAAATTTTGAAATTTTCGTTTTGGTTTGGTCTCAAAGATTGAACCGGAGCTTGATTATCTATTTTGACATATGTCAACGATAAAATAATACAAATCTAAACTGATTTATATGCTAGAATCTTTTGTTTTCTCCAAAGTATAATAACATTGCTTCTATGAACCCAGATTTAGTTATGCCAATTAAAAAATCAAAATGGCCATCACAACTTACAGCGTGACTTGCTTGCTTCGATTCTAGACCATTTTTGAGTAGAAACCATTAGTCAACTCTCAAAAAATTGTTGTGAGTTCTGTACGTTCTGTGACAAATCTCTCAAATGTTATTGGGAGTTTTGTGACATTATCTCCCGTAGCTGACAAAGATTTTTATTTGTTTCCACAAAATCAAATCTGATTATTCAAACTTTATTTGCTCTTCAAACGCCTTTTTTCCTCACAATTTAGGAGAATTTTCCTCTGTTAAGAGGGCGTGGTTTAGTTTTATCTAAATGGACTTGGAACAAACATAGAGGCAACGGCATTTCTTTATTAGAATGTTTTTTTTGGAGTTTCTGATTAGGCTAGAAAGAAGTTGATAGGGTCTTACCAAGGTCTTGAGCCCATTTTCTTATAAGACCAGCAAAAGAAGGCTGTTAGACAAATCCCGGAGAGGATGTAGCAGACTGAACAACACAACAAACACAATGCGAAGATGATCGGATGCAAAAATCGGAAAATCTGATTATCATACCGAGATAGTTGGAAGCGAGACATGAATGGATGCAGATCCTTGACGACGGCAAAATTTATTTAAAGATGAATTTATTTTTCCTCGCAGTAGCTGATCCCTTTCTAACGCTGATGAGTTCATCGGTCTCATGTCAAAATTTGGGTTTTCCTGCAATCCACCTGAATGACCTTAGCTGTTCCTACTACACTTACCTCAATTCAAAAAACTACATAAAAACTATTTAGGGATGAATATCCGGAAGATAAGTCCACATTTACGAGAATGTTTTATTTCTCAATAACATGTAATTTTATTTCGAACTTTCCACCGCAAAGGAGTCATCAAGCGATACATCAGAAAATTTCAAATTGAGATAAATCCATTCCACTTCGCACTTCGGGTCATTAAACCTTAACTATCAGGACACATTTCTCGGGAGACTTTATTGTTTCTAAATTTCTTATGCATTTCTTACATTAACTCTCAACAGTTCCCAGGCAACGTTCCTCCATTCACAACAATTCAAAACTCCAATCCTCAACAACTAGTTTCAACCAAATTAATTGTCTAGCTTAACAGTCAAACTTTTCCCTTTTTCACGAGAGCACCGTAAATTAGAAATTTCGTAAAAGTTTTCCTCTAAGAACTAACTAAGGGTATTTATGTTGCTGGAAAACTACATTTTCCGTGGCCGTGGTTTGCTGGTAGTGTAATGACACAGTTAAGTAATGACGTGCGTTCTTATCTTCACTTCTCCATTTAAAATTTTATTGATGTGTAGAAGGAAAATGGTGGAGCTTTGCCAGTTGTTGGTATTGTGAAAAAGGAACAATAATTCTGGTGGCAACAGTCGACAAAATCATGACGGCAAAATTATCTTCGCCTACTTGTTCGTCTTTTTCATCTTCGACTACAACGAAACCCTAATGACCTACTTAAAAACCAAAAACGAGAATTACATTTGTTGCAAGGTTTGGCAATTGAGTCAGTTATGGCAATGAGCGTAGGAAGAGTGGATAGAACGGCAACAGGAAGGATAAAAGGACTATTGTCACCGTTGTCGTTTAACGTCAAATTTCGCCTTTTGAGACGCTTTCCATTAAGATACTTTCGCTTATCGTACGGTCAAAGCAAATTGTCTTTTGTTTAAATGAGGATAATTGTCATTGTTGCCAAGGATAATAAAAACAGCGGTTTATGATTGTTGGGTACATAAATGAACGCATTATGCTGATTCTGTTGAAATGAATATTTTTCTTTAGATCTTATTACACACTTTAACAGCATAAGTAACAACGTGGGACTTTTGTTATTACTGGCGTTCGTTTGAAAAAGGATACAGGCCATAAAGCCGCATGTTTCAGAGTCAATTAAGAAACATAAAATAGTTTCATATCTATGCTACTGACTTTGGCTATTTCGGTAATTTTGTTCAGAATTTCATTTAGTTTCGGGAAGAAATGCAATTTTAAAAATTGGCTTCATAGACAAGGGAAGGACAAATGATCAAAATGATAGAGTTCCTCACCTTTTCCTTTCTTCGCTTTTCACTCCTTTGAAAAATTGGCCAAATTGAGTGTATCACAGAACCTAATAGAGTAACAGAGGTATGTATAATTCTGTGTGGATTTACCCCTGCTGATCTTAGGTGGCAAATCCGTAATCCTCGCCCTCCCCAAAAGATACAGTGACAATTTCTAACTAGTGGGAGAATCGATCGAAGACCCTTTCGAGAAGTGCAGTACTCACTCGATCCTGTGAATACTTTGTTCTCGGACCCATCGCTTCAAACTGTAGACGACCTGGTCGCAGAATCATGTCACAGTGTAGTGCTAATACTCGTGGACGACTGCTCTCAGACAGACAGATATACTGCAAGTGGGTTTGTATTTGTATTGCGATTTTAAGCAAAAGCTTCGAGAGGGCTTATCTTGTTTTACACAGAGATGATTAAATCCAAATATAATTCCAATTATTTCGGTCGAATACAGTTAGATCAGATGTTATGTTGCAACTAGTGTACAAAGGAAGTGCGAATCCGATACCCAAAGATCTCGCTTTTATTCTACGAAGCAGAAAGTCTTTGACATGCAATGGCGCATCGAGGAAGTCATAACGGTATTATCTAAGCATTCCAATTCAACCTGGATAGCAGCGCTATTGTTTCATACTATATCGACTGGGTTGCGCGGGAGAACAAAACAGAGAATTTGTTGACGTTTGACGTTTGTTGACGTTTCTGTGACCAATCTGCAAATTCCGACATCTAGTTTTGAGATGCCGTCTAGCTTAAAGTTTCTAGCCATATCAAACAGGATGGCTTTGTGGTGATAAGGTGATCAGATATGGGATTTGGTGAGTCTATATAACGCTGAACTAGCCAGTCTCTGTGCCAGACCATGGACTATAACTCGATAATTCTATACACGTAGGGGCGGCATTTCTAAGAACTGACATCTAGGCTGAAAAGGAAACACCTTATCAAGTTGATAAACGGCCTTTTGAAAGCAAGCTCATTAAACCAACATGGGCCCATGGGGATGACGTTGAAAGCGAGTTATGCGAAAACTCGGAGCCACGCCCTGTATGCATGAGTTTGAAAGTTTGAAGAGGTTTTCCGGGTACTTTTTCTTTCACATCCGATTCACTTTAATGGTGAAGGGAAAATTATCCAATTGAATGCTTGTTTACAGAGTGAATTGGAAAAAGTATGCAAAAAATAGCAACGGACAGCACCCAGCAAAACCAGCAAAAGGGTTGCAACTAGCCCTACATTGTATTCCTTAATTGTTGGCAGGAGGTTAGCGTTTTATGCCAAACAGCGAGGAACAGAGTATTTCGAAGGAAGAGAGTATTCCGAAGCTGTTCTTTGCACTTAGGTTGGTAAGAACAGAAAGTTATTCGAGCCGCAGGAGATTTTGTCTTCGCAATAGTCCGGCGTTGGGACTGGAATGTCAAAATTGTGACACCGTCTAGAGCGCAAGAGCGTCTAATACTATTTAAGGCTTATAATACCACTTATAGCGCTCAATTTAAGCAACGCATTAAATTACGTTAGATGGGTTGATATCCAGAGCGTTCTTAAATCTCTTGGGCGCCAAAGCTTCTGCTGCTGATATTCAGGAATTGTTTCAGAGATCGGAACCTCATCTATGGTGACTCAGAGAAAATCGTCACTGATAACTCGTGGCATAAGGTTGATGCGAGGTTGTTAGATTGATGTCCTTGATCTGTGAAAGTCCTCCCAAGATGAAGTTTCGAGTCACAACTGTTGGGTGATCACACCTGGTCCTTCATACAAACAATGAAGCATGCAAGCGCAACATAGTCTTTGCTGTGTTGGTGAGTGACACAAGTAATAACATAGGTCCGCTGTGGGGCGGGAAAAAACAGTGGACTCAGATTATCCTGACTGGGAATAGCTTTAGTCGTTGGCCATTGGTCGTCGCCATCGCAGGATGACTAATTTTGAGTAAAGGACGGCCACTAATGTGTGTTGTGAAACCAGTGCTCTTGTGTAGTTTGGAATTACCACTTGACACTCAGTGACAGGAAGAAGACCTAGGAAAAACGATAGATGCAAGTGCAGAGCCCAGAAGCTTCCCTGTTTATGTATGCAAACTCAACTACAACTGAACTGAACTGAACTAAATAAACAACTTTTGATTCAAAAAGATATTTTCCAGCAAAATATACATCATTCTAAATATACACAAAACGAAAATACGTTTCAAAAACTCATTTTTTCTCTTCGTTCTAATGACCTCCTTTAAACGACAACGAAAAAACCGCAATCCTTAAAAGCGAACGCACATTCAATGGAAACAACAAACGAAATTGAGTACCTGACCACAATCTCTCAGCTTGCCATAAGTGAAAATGAGAAAATGAATCTTGTTAGGAGCAACCATACTCTCTATTCATTCTCATATCTTTACACCAAGTTAAAGTTAACGGAGCAGGATCGTATTGTTAAGATGTCGGCAACGGGGCTTCGTGTACAATTCACATTAGACTTAATGGCTTTTAGTGCCTCCACCTGGGATTCCAACCCGGAAAATACGATGCATAAAAGAAAATTACACCTTCGACAATATTATTATGCTGCTGTGTGCTTCATCGGAAGAATCCTGCAGCTTCTACAAGACACAACCAATTTTCATTTTAGACTGGACTTTGGTAGCCTTTTACCTACGTTATCTAGCGCCTTGCATTATTCTCGTAGAAAATATCCTTTGAAGCATATTGTGGTGTCCTATTTCGCACGATGAGAAAAAATTCTTATCCTGAAGCTTCGACTAGGTGGGATGAAGTGGAAAAATGCAAGAAAGGATGTATCGTGCTAGAGTATAACGTAATAAGCGGCTTCTGTTCATGGTCAGTCCATTGCATCGATAATCTATCGTCAAGTATTTGCTTCCATTTTTTCATGTAGTTTGACACTGGCAGTAAAATGGGATCAGCCGTAATTTTATTTGAAGATTATGTCAAAAAGGAGAGTGCAGTGTTGCATTTGTTTTTTTGTTGGATTTCCTTTGGTTAAAATACTGGCATTAAAATGGAAAACGTCACAAATACAAGAATGTGCTTTTTATGCATGGTTACAACCTGTCAGTCAATAAATTAAGGTCTTCTGTTTTTCTCTACGCCGTAACACAATCACCGGATACGTCCTTACTAGCAAGCTTCGTCAAAACAAAGTGATGAGAGCGCTATGCATTGTTAGAAAATATTTGTCCCCAGACTTGTGAACACCAATGAAATCTGCTAACTTACAGGACCTTTACAGATTTTGTAAGTTAGCAGATTTTCAAATCAGTCCGGTACAGGACAGTTAGCATATGAGTAGGATGAAGGAAAGAGCTTAAACTAGCAAAATTTTGTGCAAACCTATGGAAACAGGCGTTCTTTTCAACAACGAGGAAATTTAAAATTCAGCAAATGAAAGGATTTGCAGTTTGTTTTCGTAAGGAGTCTAAGTGAATTATTGAGACAGAATCAACAATAACGGGTTTTTAATATGCCGACCAAGCCCGATAATATTGTGAGCCCGTTAAAGAGACCTGAAAAAATAAGCTTCAAACAAGGGTCCTGCTTCATCATGACAATGCACCCAACACAAAAAATTTAGTGGTCGTGGATGCTGTTCAATAATATGGCTTCGAATAACACGAACCTCACCCTGACATTCAAATCTAGTTTCTTATAACTGTAACTACTCTGACGCACCTGTCATTTTGTTCAGAGAAAAGCTCATGGACGAAAAGTTCAAAGATGGTTGCAAAGTGATGGTTGTCATACGGAAATTTTGACACAGATTTTTTTAATGTGTGGAATAAGGTTAGAGTAAATATATTGAATTTAAAGAAGACTATGTTGAAAATAAATGTAATTTCCATATGTCATGATTGTTCGTCATCTATTAGGACTACAAATTCAGCCTTAAAGCACACACTTTACTAAATTGATGCATTAAATTGTAGCATTTTTTCGAATGAGTTAAAATTCTCATCTGGTGTTCATCGTATATGCAGGATATTTATTAAGCCATCGAATTTTCTTCGCTATAACTTAAAAGTTTTGATTGAATATTTCTGAATAAGCGCGATGCATTTGTTTGAAGTCTAACTGACCTTTTCAGAGTCTTTGTTGGTTTTTCCAATTCCATTTTTTTGCTCGCTCGCTCTTTGAATTGATGCAAGCTTTTCCCGAAACAGTTTAAAAGGAAGTATTCTGTATGTTTGCTACAATAACGATGCGCTCTCTGTTGCCTTTCCTCATATATTTCATTTATGTTGTGTGCACACACCATGATAAAGGTTAGATTCTGACAGAAGATACTCAGCTACAAAGGATAGAATGTAATTTGGCACGGACATCCGAGCCGACCCGACTTTGAAACATAATATTGAAGTTTGTCAGAGTGTTCAAGTCAAACAAAATGTCAAGGATCAAACGTAATGGAGTCTTGTATGAGCTCGCTCTGAAGGAAATTATTAGAGCATTACCTTGTTACACCTCAAACAAGATCCTCTTGCCTTGTATTAGATGATGTCAGAAACAAACGTAAACAGAAAACCATTACTCCTCCTATACATTATTTCTACTCGCTAACATAATTACCTGAGCGTGAAAATTAAGTCACTGCGCTCAAGGACTAACGCAATGGAAACTTCACCGAACACCTTAAAGAAAACTTTCTACTTTCAGTTCCATTCTTACCACTTCAATTTGTTTGTCTTTTGTATTAGTTTTAACTTTTTATTTTTTTTCGTTTTTGCGAAACAATTCTTCATGATCCAGAGTCTGACATGTCCTTTGTTGTGTTTTTTTTTTGTCTATCTTTGCTTCGTGTCCTGTGCACTTTACAAGTCTCTCCACTTTTCACATCAACGAAAGTAATTCAAAAATCCAAACGTAATAAGTAAAAGTGACTTTATAACTTTTTCAAAGTCCTTCTGAAATGCTTTTACGTTTGCTGCATGCCATCCCCAAGCCAAGTGGTGGATTTTAACATAAGGACGTGCATTTAAAAGAAATTAGGAAACAAACAATGACAGAAACTTGTTAAAATAAGAGAAGCGGAAAACAATTGCCAGTTTGGAAGAGATTTTCAGCGATGCTCAAGAAATTCAACACAAATAAGTGGACATGGCTAAGTGTTTCCTTTTTTGTCTTTTGAACTGTAATATGCAGAAAAAGTTGAGAAGTCGTCGGGACGGACCGGAAAACTCAAACGTGTCGTATATCGGAGAAACGTGTCATTATAATATTCTCCATAAAGTTTTATTCTGTGCATTAAGAGTTATTCAAGGAGACTAACAGCCATATTTCTACGCCAGACGGATTTCGCTTTGTTTATTTTCAGAACACATTTCTCCGAAATATCGGAAACGTATACATTCAGAAATAACTACTTGAGCCTCTCTTCGAAGAATGTTCAGTTGAGTTCCAAATCGATTCAGTATCCTAGCATAATTTCTGCCAGCGGGGAGGCCAATAGCCGCCTTGATTCCGCAGCACTCTGAACTGTGTTCGAGTCGAATTAATTGACTAATTGTTGGAATGGAGCGAAAGGACCTTCGCATTAATAATACTTGTAATTATTTGAGCGAAAAATTATGCAAAGTGCCCGATAACGATTTCGGTGGCAATGTATGGCGGGAGAGCGTACCGACTGAAGATATTCACCCGGAGAGGTAACAAAAGGAAGGGATTTTAAGCTGCTCGACATCCTAAGGCAGCGATATTTTCCTGAAAATATTTTGGGTATCAACTATCACCAATACCGATACCAACTGGGAAGTTTAAGCCTATAACTGCAAATAAATATGTCACAAGTGTGTCAGGCGAGACCAGAGAGAATAGCAAAAACGTAGCGTGTCCTTTCTCCACCAATTCTGAGCGGGAATAATGAAATAGAGGAATACGATGCTGAGCGGGATGTTCGTTATTGGCAGTTTACAGTCCTTAAATCAACAACTTTCGGCGCAAGGGATGAGTGTCAAAACTCATTAATTTTAATAGCATGATGTTCTCAAAGCGTGACACCCATTACTTGTGATATTGGCAAAGCTATTGTTAAGTGCTTTTATCGCTGAGCTGCTCCTTTTGTCTTCGCATAATGAAAATGTTCACTTATTGGTTATGCAGGTATAAGGAATGGAAGTTAATGGCATCGATATTTGATGTTCAAAGACACAATGCACTGAGCGAACATTGATTGGGTGAACTTAATCGCATTAAAAATTCATAGTTTGTCTGATGAATTATTCATTTTGAGTTTATACGATAGTTATGTGTTGCAACCTAAGGTTGAAGGTCATGGATGATGATATTGTACACATCGACCACATTGAGTATACATTATTCAAAGCTGTCTTTGTGTTTCTCTTATTCCTCTCTTTCATAAATAAAATAATTGTCAAGAAATATTTTTTATGAACGAAAATTGTAAATTTTTAAAATTATTGACACAAAGTTCCAGCTTGGTCAGAACCACTTGAGGCGAATGAATGAATGCGCTGAACCACTCAAAATTGGAATGTATTCGATTGAAAAGCTAAACCAGACACCCGCATATTTTCCACCGCATGACATAAAATTTTCCCATAGTCTCTGCTTAAAGCCCCGTAAAATTTTCTCTTGCTGGTTGACTTTGACTTCTGACCGAATCCGCCCTAACCCTTAACACCCCTTCCGATGATGAATTCATGCCAGACATTCTGCACCCCAAAAAGAAAGCAAAAAAACGCTGATATAATATTCCGAATGGACCCGAGCATGCATATGGAAATAAGTGAAATTTTTGTCTACTTTCATTACGAACGAAAAACCTTCTATAAAATATTCAAAACATCTCAACCAACTTTCACCAGAATCTAACGAATCGTTTGGCTTCTAGCATGGTCGGCTGATTCGTCCAAAATGTGTTTGTAAGCTTCGCTATGGAAAAATCCTAAATTTTATTTCTGTTTTGTTTTTTTTTATTTGATTTTATTTTGTCGTCTATTTGCATACAAACGCTTCATCCTGATTCAGGTAAGTAAAGCTTAAAGTATGTTTTATGATCAACTCACTATTGCACGGTAGATTGAACATCAGCGAGCATATACACGCTATTAAGGACTCGAGCAGGAGCAGGATGGGAAGTTCATTTGAATTGTAGAGACAGGAAGACAGAGCGACAGAAAAGAGAGAGAGAGAGAGTACTTTTGATCGTAGACTACATGTCGAAATTTTCGATTATTTTTTTAAGGTGAATTCTGTTAGAACGTCCTTATTTTATGGAGGTTTATGTCTATAGAAGAAAACGGTACGAAGACTTTCAAAATGACAGAAAACGGTCACTTTCTGAATGAATTATGGCTTGACGTCTCGTAACAAAGATTTAAGTCCGTCGAAAATCCGTTTTGTCCTACAGTTTTAACTATATTGTTTGTCTAATAAAATGTATAAAAGTCTACACTTAGAAAAAATAATAAAATCTAAAATAATAAAATAAATTAAAAAAAAACAAAAAAACATTTAAAAAATAAAAGAAATCCTAATCGCAACTTTCTTCGAAATAAGAAAGCAGCTTACTGGAGATCTTGGCCAAACGGAGTCTCCTTACTTAGCATAACTCTATCTATGAACATCTATAGGTTTCACTAAGTCGACAGGCTGAAGCCATTGTGGCTGTTGAAAATAAAGATGAAGGAAGACATTGTACTCTCTGTGCTCACTAAACGATGGCTTGAATTTTTCGAGGATCGACTGAATCTGCGAGGAAAGCTAATCGAATACAAAGTACGATAAATACAAGTAATAGGCGACTGGGACAGATTTGCGTTACTGCACACGTTAAATCCTTCAATGCAAACTTTAACCTTCACCCGTCAAAGCGTAGGATTAAAATGCATTAGGACTGAAATTCTGGAGATTTTCGAGACGGATATTTTTTACAGTCGCTTGCTGGCAAGCAGAGAGCAACACCTTTTCCTTCTATCCCTTTTAAGGAGTGTCGATCTAAGATGGGAAAAATCTCGAGCGCGGCTACCCTGTCAATTTCTGAGTGAAACTTGGGCAAACCACGACGAAGACAAAAGCAATGATTGAGGACGTCTACGGCCATGGTGCCGTGAGCCACTTAACGGTATTCAAATGGTATAGCGTGTTCCGGGAGGTCCTCGAGCCCTACCTAGTAAGCCAGCGCGCCAGCGTGATTTGGTCTTATTATTATTTTGAGTGGTGATGCGAGAGATGTCGTTTTTGACTTAGTGCAAATTTACCAAGAAATTCGCTACTGTGTCCAAGAAAACCTAAATTCTTTGTATTCCCTTTTTGATTATCGCTGATGAACCCAGCGTTTTGAGTACGTTCTGAAGCCAATCGCCAGAGCACGAAGTAGCACACTAAGAACACGTCCGAAGAAAATCAAATTGAGTAAATCAAGGGTCAAATCTATGCTCATCTCCTGTTTTGACGGTCGAAATGCGATTCAAAGGGAGTACGTACCCTCTGGACTGTGATTCCCAGTTCATACGTCGTTATGCTTTACAGGTAACGCAAACGCGTCATCCGCTTGAGGCTATACATCGCCCGGCCTTGCAAGCTTTATCACGACAACTGGGAAGTTTATACCGCGCTGTTGGTGAGGAAGTTCCTGATTAAGCACATAATCGTCGTCCCTACAGTTCACCGGACTTCTGCCGCTCTCTCCTCAGCTCAACCGGAACTTCAAGGGAGAGATGACAGTGAAGAATGGTGGCAGCATTTGTGAAGCGAAACCCGGAGAGCGAATCCATAAGGCTTACACGCATTAGGAATCGTGTTCTATCGAAATACAAGGGAACTATTTCAAAGAATACTAGACTACTATCTGCACCGATTAGATCAACAATGAAGGTTAATAAATTTAGTCCCACAACATTTTGTAACCTGAAGAATGTACAAATAACGCCTAAGCGTAATAAAGAGTAATAAAAGCACGAATAAGCAAGCAAAGAGCCAGGTTATAATTTACGGAAATGTTGACCTATGAAAGTACGATTTGTAACGAGGATTTTGAAGTGTTTTGGAAGACTTGGCCTCGATGAGTGACCTTAACAAAACAATTTTTTGAAAAGGACCGATTTGGCGTTTGTACCTTAACGACATTATTTATCGTCCATTACTTTCAGGATGTAACATTCAAGCGTGTTGATATTCAAGAGAAAATGAGTCCTCGCTTGCATTCTAGATTTTCAAAGTCTGACTTACATGGGTTTCAAATATGGAATTCATTCAAATGGTGAGGATGGAATGCAAAGTTTGGAGAAGCACCGATTGAATTTGGTGACTTTTATGGTTTGACCGACATATGAAAGGCGTATTTTAGCCGCATCCAGTATCAAAGAGTCCTTAAGGGAAAGGGCAAGCAACAATTATGATAAATTGATTTACCTTGTGCTCCACTTTTGGATGTTTGTCTATATCGAACCTTCTCTTTCGATTTTTCGTTCGGAATAAGCCTAACGATAGCTGCATGAATTTGCGTATAACACAAACCAAAGATTGCTTTAAAAATCAATCAACTGATACTGATAACCGAGACGTATTCAATTTATCGCCTACAATAGGAAATCGTATGAATCAAAACCCAAATTAAAAGTGAAATGCAGATGAAATTGTTATAAAAATTAAAAGTTGCTTTCTCAAGAACCAAAATAAATGTAAAAGTCCTGTTGAAGCAAATTGTATTTTCCATGAATATTCTGGAATATATTCTGATTGTTTTTCTGGAAGATATCGACGGTTTGTTTCTTTTTTACGAAGAGTCACGTATCGCAGAGTTTGAAAAGATACCTATTATTTCACTCAACCGATTCGAGAAATCTTAACATGCAACAACACTTAACATGATGCACAAGGACTTAAGGGGAGGTTCTACACTTTAGCGGCAAAATCGGACCTATTTTTCGGTAATTGATTGCAAAGGATCTACTGAAGATATTGACACAAACTTTTTTTTTATTGAAAGATACATCTTTTGACTATAACTTTGTATTTTTGAAAATTTGAAAAATCGAATTTCGCCACCTTTGAACGTCCTTGAACTCGTCGCTACCAAAAAAACATAGGTGTCATTGTTGTATCACATCGACCAGTTAGATTATCTGAAATCAAAAAAATGGAACATTTTTGAATTCAAGGTAGTCTTGGCTATAATCGGCCGAAGCGAATTTTTTGCTACATGAAATTTGTTGAAATAATGCAATATTGAATGAAAAGTTTGAAATTTCATCCAATTTTTCTACCTATTGGGGGCTATAAAAATTTGAAAAATTCAAATTTTGAAAATCGTGCTCGGCCGATCAGAGAGACATGTTTTATGAACAAATGAAAAAAAAATTTGAATCAATTCGATAAATATTTCTAGTGAAAGGCATACAATACAGCTCAAAAAAAGTGAATTTTGGTAAATCGCGTTTAAGGATAAATGAGGGTATAAAACATGATCAGGGAACTTACAAATTAATCCGCTATGCCAGGGCCGTAAAGCTCTCCTTCCTCGTCCAGAATTCGCTCCTGATTGGCCACATTCTTCTCCCTCTGTTCGATTCGGGCCCTTTTTGCCGCATCACTGACTCTGCGCTCGGAGCGGTCTATGCGATTTTCGTCGAGTCGAGCGGCGCACGTTTCAGCGTGAGATCCCAAGATAATCCCCATGACTTCCATAGTTTGTAGAATTGATGAAAACCCTTCGTTGAAGATCATCACCGCCAAATAAGTCGCAACTTGGACCACCTGCTTCCCCGAATGCAAATGCTTGGGACACAAGCTCCAAATGCAGCCGTTAAGCGACTCATTATTATTTTGAGTGTGGGCGCCCAAACATCTTTCCAATAAATCATCTGATGAGAGACTTTCATAAATAGGCTTCAGCAGTTTGACGATTGAGGGATTTATAGGCACTCTGTCATGCTTAAAAAACTCCAAAGTTTCGTTTGCCTCGGCCTGACGCCACTTACACCAACTGTCTTTG
Source organism: Stratiomys singularior (assembly GCA_954870665.1). Taxonomy (NCBI): domain Eukaryota; kingdom Metazoa; phylum Arthropoda; class Insecta; order Diptera; family Stratiomyidae; genus Stratiomys; species Stratiomys singularior. Next base: position 10,783,991 of record OX940877.1, read on the forward strand.
CCGGGGGGGCATTTGAAGTGTTGGGGTTTTTCATCTGACGATGAGCAGTGTTCCAAAGAGGCCCAAATTGCAGTTTTCATGTCCTTGATAGAATCGGGGTTTCTACGAATCGCGAGCCCATAAAATTTCGTGAGCTGCCCAATAAGCTGATCAGTTAACTTCCCCTTACCCTTTCCACCAACACCTTTATTTTCCTTTTTCATTTTTCGTAGTCGCGACCCCATACGCTTCTCCACGTGACCGACGCACTCTTTTTTTTTTACAATTACCTCGTCTCCATATGGCCGCGAATCAAGAATTCCCTTGAAAGTCTTACTGTCCCCGTCGCTGATGTATCGAACGTACTTGACACCGTGCTTTGGTTGTGACGCTTGAAACATTGATACGACCGCTTCAATTTCCATTTTTCCCGCACTTCCTGCGTGATTGATGGAACAATCTTCCTCGTGAGCTTTGTACCACTCTTGAAATTCGTCGGAGTTTTTGTCCATCACTGTTTTTTGATTGCTGCACAGTTGACAGAAGCTGGATTTTACAAACGTGTCAAGGACTTTCCCGCTGTAACCCCCAATAATTGTAGCGACGCCAAACAACGAAGTAAAGCCCCGTTTTTTCCAAGAGCCATCCCCCGAAACGGTTAGATCCTCGGCCACGTTCCCGTGCGATGAATTGAGCTTTGTCTCCTCATTTACAGCAATCCGTAACACGGTGTCATAAACGCTACGTGCAGCTATCTCGGCGTTTCCAAGACACGTGTAATAAGTACCTATCGCGATTCCTCCACAAATGTCCATGAGCCCCAAAAATTTATTCAAACCCTCTTGTCCAACACCAAGTAAACGAAAAATGAATATTAAACGGCGGTTTACTTCGTAAGCAGATGATATTTGAGGGCAATTTGATACGGATTTGTCGTCACAATTATCGCAGCGCATCGTCAGTTTGAATCCCGCCCCACGTTTATCACTTTGGGAAAATGTCACTTTTCCATGGCACTCTTTACAGACATTCACACACATTGAAAACATGCTAGAAATAAACCGGATAACCCTTCTAAAAAGGAAAATTTTCCTGGAAAAAGGACAAGTCCACCGCGTCGCGTTTCGACGCATGAAAAGGCCGGAGAAAGGTACTTTTGAGGTGCCAAAAACCTGGGAAGGAATATGTTTTCGACCAAATTCTTTTACTGGCATATTTGTTGATACATACAGATTCAAAAATTGCAATAAAAAAAAAATCGATTTTTTGAAAATTGAAGTGTAGAACCTCCCCTTAACAAGTACACTCTTCGGTAGTAATTTACAAGCCATTTATCAACGAATGTCAGCATCAGAGACACTTATAATCTAAACACTAAATATAAAAAACAAAACCATCTCGCATCTTCCCTTCAATTTTACTATCAATACGCCAACCCATTATATTGTTTATCACATATGATGCGGATGCATCGACGAACCCATCATCAACCCTAAGCACACATCCTTCATTCATTCACTTGTGAGGAATCTCATGATTCGTTGCCATTGCAATTGTTCACCTCGTAACTTTCTGTCGTAAACATCGTAAGAGGTTAGGGATTAAGGTCATTCGTTACACGATCTCGTCTAACATTAAGCACATGCAAGTGAAAAATGCTTTCACTAGGATTCACCGCCCTCGCATTCCTAACTCCACCCCGCCAAATACACAAAAGGAGTCCACACGCTCGTACATCTGTAGGTACGTTATTTACAATCACCATATCCACTTGTAGATATGCATGTGTATTGCATTATTCGATTTAAGGATGCATGTACATCGTCGTTTATAAGACGCCCTGACATGTCGACAATACGTGCACAAGTCGTTAATCTTTTACGGAGCGTACGTGTGAAGGATGTTGAGGAAATATCTTTTCGATAGGTGATCTTTAAACGGGTTTCACACACGAGTAAGTGGATACGTTGACATGGTCTGCTTTGAAGATTCATGAAGCATTCCACGGGTTTCTCCGGCAAATATTCTCGTTATTAGTGCTTCCAGCGGAATATTATGTATACCGGTACGGGAATTCTAGAGTGGGTTTTATGCAAGGACATTTTGCGGAAAATTGATTATGGCTGACTGTATTTGTTTGTGTTTATTGCTTTTCAAAAACTATTCGACTTGACGTGACGGTATTACAAATGCATGCATTAAATTTCAAGAGAATGAGGGAAATGTTTACATTTTCTATTGATGGTAGCGGCTAGCAACTAAAAAAAACCATCATCTTCCAAGGAGATGAATCCAAGTTCAACTAAACAGAAGAAATGTAACACCAAATCCCAAGGCTTCCATTCAATACTCATTGCTCTTCCCTTTCTATCAAAAATCAATTAAATTATAATTTTCTTCCCGACCCGCAACATTTAGTTTAACGAAATACTAACTAATTAACATCCCTTCCGACGGGATTCCCATTGTTGGCCTCATTATTTCGTAACAAATCACTGTTTTCGAGAAAGGTTTAAACATTAATTAACGCAGAAAGCTTTAAACCATTTTCAGTTTTCCCGCTTTCTGTTTCAGCCCATAATTTTCGAATTTATCATTTTAATGAGAACAATCATAGCTACCGGACCGACAAATCCCATTCCTTTGCCATCATCCTGCTCGGTCCAAACACTTCGTCAACCTTCGCTGTGACTTTTGACTGAATGAGCGATGCAAATCATCTAATGTCAAATGTATCTATCCGTCATCCTTTTCGTTTCATGAATCCGATGACAGTTATATATAATAATTATTTAATGAAATGACATAAATTTTATCATCCTTGCTAGCAATTTTCTGTTAATATCGGACCATTTCGGTTGTGTTGGGACGGTAGGAAGGATTTGGTTTTCCATGAAAACGAAATTTCAACTCTTAAAGGAAGTAATGATGGATAGATTCCAGGAATTTTTATGTTAGATGGAAGCTGAACCGAAAATATCGACTTGACTTTGTACAATGAAGACCGCAGGATATTAAGTTGAAAGGAAAAATTGTATAATGAACAATGGCCTTTGATTGAATTGTGGGTCATTTCAGTGAACATAATATTATTGAAGTTATTTGAAAGTGAATAATAGTTAAACAATTCATTAGCAAACAGATTGACGATATTTATTACTAAGATTTTTTGAATTAGTACAAAAAAAACTTCATCGACGTTGTTCAATTAGTCTTAAGAACATTTTAGGAATCAAATTAGTTTTTATTGTGACGAAGTTTAGCAGGAAGTTGTGGAGATTTTATCATATTTAGTCACAAAACCATCTGTCAGTGTTTACTTAGAAACGACCATTATTGATCATTTGGATAATGATTAGCGCTAACCTTCTCTGCTACAAATCCATGGTGCAATTTTAACAGGTGTCAGTGACATATGGGTTCGTACTTGGAGTGAGGGTCTACTAGCATGTCTAGCTGTGTTTCGTCCCTTCAGGTTTATCATCTTATCGTCTACTTCAGGCCTGCGAATGAGATGGTTCTAACAATCTTTCGAGAGGTTGCCCATAAGATCTGTTTCCACAAAAAAGGGGTTTCCGCAAATTATTAGCAACGAAGCGAACTTACGTTTAGTGTAAGTTCCCTATGGTGTGCCTATCCCCTTTCCCCCCTTTGGGGGGATATCCTCCATGCCTTCATTCAACATGAATTTTCCGATTAATTCGAGTAAAATACAAAAAAACCTATAGATTTAACTTCGACGTTGTTTTAAAGAAGTAAAAATGAGCAGCCACCTGTGTCCTTGAAGTATCTTAAGTTCGACGCACCGATACCGACCGCCGAGTTTTGCACTTTAGCGGAACACGCTCGGAGAAAACGAGCCATCATATGTTCCACTAAGGGCAGCGAAAGAGGTGGACATTCAGTTATCTATTCAATTTCAACTAACCTCAATTTAGCAATTAAGGGAAACAACCCGAATTTTATTAACAAAAACAGAGCGTAAGTGGTTGAAATCATCCCAATCAAAAGTGAGGCGTTAGCCTGTCGGACCATCAATGAAGTGAAAGGAGGCGAAAGGACTCCATTTTGTTACCGTAACCTAAGAAAAGCAGATTGGAGCGGCTATTCATACGCTGCTAATCAGTATACAGGTTCAGATCCTGAAGAGACTTGGAAGAGAAAACTGCAGGAGACTAGGAGCAACACTCACATATTATTCAGAGTAGCTACCCTCACAAACTCAGGGACGATCATTGAAGAATCTTCCAATTTTCAAAATGCCTGCGAGAAGAGAAAAAAACAAATCTTGTAATCAGCACCAACAACAGTGAGGGACTAAACGATAATCTAGGCTATGTAGGCTTCTAAAAGAGAATTACATACGGACACGATGCTTCAAGGGGTGGAGAGAGTGGTTGCTCGGGTTTCTTAACAGCATAGAATGCCTCAATATTCCGTTAGACCAACGGTTTTCGGGCTCACCCGATGAAGATAGAAAGATTAACCAACGCTACTCTTTATCGTGACCCCCTTTAAGAACTGGTAAACGAAGAAAAGGTCCTACGGACGATTAAAACCATAATGCTATACAAACCACCAAGAAGCGACGATTATCAAGTAATTGGATCATGCTTCTGAAGGTGGATATATCTCATGAGATTGGGGAGCGACAAAAAGTTTTCATGCCAAAGCCGGCAAACCAAAACGCATCGGGTCAGTACGGTCAACAGAATCGACGTAACATGAAGTATTATGCAGGAAACAGAGGAACCTTTCCATCAAAGATTACAAATTGACACGAAATGATTACGCTATAGCACCAGTTTTCTTTTTTTGTGACATTTATATACAACATATACAGTATGACGGATAAGTTCCCGAACTTTTAATATAAAAAATCGAAAATTACGTCTACAGAAATTTATTCCAGTTAACTTTCAACATAGTTCCCTTCCCTAGATATACACTCATTTGAGCGCTCCATGTGTGATTCGAAGGCTCTCTGGTACTCCTCTGAAGTTATCGCTGTGAGACGATCGGTGCAAGCCGCTTGAATGCTCGGTACATCTTCAAAAAATCGTCCTTTCAAGGCCATTTTTAGCTTGGGAAATAGGAAAAAGATCTGGCAAGTATGGGACGTGATTGATGCGTGGGATCTGATTTTTGGCGAGATAACGCTTCACAATGTTCGTAGAATGAGCAGGCGCATTGTCATCCAGTAAACTCCACGATCCCGGTTCCTTGTACTCGGGCCTGATGCGATTAATCCGGCGCTTCGGACGTTTTAACACCTTTACGTAATTCGCAGCATTCACGGTGATGTTTGGGGAATTCTTTGTGTATCAGGCCTTTGGAGTCGAAGTCATCTTCTAACGACTCTACCCTTCTTGAACCGACTGAACCATGTGTAAACAGTTGTACGCGACACAAACCTTCACCGTAAGCCGAATCGATCATTTTTTTCGTTTCCGCGAATGTTTTTTAAGTTTATAGCAGAATTTAATTGCAGCACGATGTTCAAATTTCTCATCCATCGTAGAGCTTGCACTGGGGTACTAAACACACATTCACTCAAGCACGTCTATCTCGGCAACTAATGAACGGATACTGGTGAAAAAATTCTCAGACACTCCAGTGGGATGTAGCAACATAGTACCGGTGTCGTTCAAGAGGTCGCCACTCGTACAAGCGCTACAAAATAAGTTCGGGAACTTTTCCGACATACTGTGTACAAATAATATTTTTCATTTCATGACTATTTTTATTATGAGATTGAGTTTACATATGTCGATATAATAAAAAAACGCAGGAAAACAGAATTTTTCTTTATCTACAAACATACTCTCTGTTTGCCCATTCATATATACATGCGAGTAAGATTGATGAAAATTCCTTTTCTTCGTATTGATTTGTACGTATCTAAGGATTGATGCTGCAAATAAAAAATTCATTTTTATTGCTGTAGTCCAGTTGGACGATTTGACTTAAATATGAAAATATTCCCGAAAGTGAAAGCTGAGACGTCTAGATACATTTGTATCTATTCTTCCATTCTTATATCAGTTCTGTAGACTGTTCTCAAAGATTGCAGAAAACATCTATGTCAGATATTACATACCAATGAAAGCGAACCGCCAGAAGCCTTTTCTAAACATTACCCTGACTTGAGCTGTCTCGCCATCAAGGACACGTCGCCAGAAACGCAATTTCAAAAAGGCAATCAAACGTCCTTTTCGACAATCAAGTGAGATAAGTTCGCCATAATTTGCAGGAAGTGGGGAACACCTAATACATTTTCCTACCAATTTCATTCCAATCGTTTAATCCTTCACATCATATCCACCTCATTGTATTCCTTTTTCTACTTTCACTATGACCAAATCCTTATTGCAAAACTCCATTCAACCAAAGATTATTACTGTCTACCATACACATGAAAAAACACTTTCCAATCTGGGATTACCCATTACTAATCCTTAGTAGAGACACATGCTATCGCATAATCAGCGGAAGTAAACATACCTTTTTTTCCATCTACTTCCCTTTTATTTCAACATATTCGACGTCAAGTATTATGTATGTCCTCGAATATAAACAAATAGATATGCGGTTAAAATACACTTGATATTACCCTTTTTTTTATCGATAGAAGCTATCATATCAGACCGACGTCTTTGACCGATTGAGCAAGGCCACACCAAACTATTTAACCAACCAAGCGTCAGTGAATCCTTACGATTTTTCTTTCCACTTCATTTTGTTCGCAGTGAGTGTAAGCAGCCACAGAAGAAGCGAATCGACTAACCGAAAAAAGGGTCTTTCGTTTCGTATCGGGTGAGGCTATCAAAATTTTGTGTTGAGATTATCCTGTACTTGTGCATTTATGTCAGAATCTATAACATATACACAATTCCATACATGGTTTTGGCGGTAGAACACCAGGAGTGATGATACTTTGTGAAAAGGAGTATGAAACGATTGGGAGACTAAGTTCGTTGGGTGATTTTCAGGAACGCTACTTCCGAATTTCAATGAGTTGTGTGAAAGTGTAATGTACGTTACCCTTTAAGTCGGCATCGAGAGTTTTCCAGGAGCAGATGCAACTTCAAAAGCAGTCTTTTTATTCCTTAAAATTTGGAAAATTTAGAATATTTTCATATATTTTGTACTTTGTACTTGTACTTGATGTACGCTGCACTGTTGGAAATAGAAGAAAAGAGCGAAAGTTAAGTGGAGAGTGTAAAAGGACATGCATATGACAGTCAGTACAGGCGATATATCGAACGAAAAAAAAAATGATTCAAAAATGGAAATAGCAACTCAGATCCTAAATAACAATTGAACAAGGAGAGTTCTATAATTGTTCAAATTTTGTTTACTCAACCCTAATCGAATGTCAAGGATGATTATGTTTACAACTATAATTTTTAGCATTCCATTCAAAAACATAAACTGTAACGGTTCAGGATTTTGTTGCAAGGATCGAGTCTTATTATAAAAATATGAAACAATATACCATACTTCATATTGTGTTCTGGTAACGGTCACACAGGGATCGCTCACGTCTTGATTATAACAAACACTGCTGTTTTCGCTAGCATTTCTACTTCGACAACGACAACCACAACAAGTACTACTACTACTACAACTAACTACTACTGCTACTAATAATACGAACACCAGCAGTTGTACTATCTAATAAAGGGTGTTTTTCAGAGGTCTAGAACTTTAAGTTGGCAACACTTTTCAATCGTATGGATGATGTGACAGCTGTCATACGTTTTATGGTTAGTTTGGTTTTCCATTTAATTACGAATAGGTTGACGCCTCAGCAACCTCTGCATATTGTGCAGATCTATTTCGCACAAAAAACGGTTCTGTTCAAAAAAAACTTAACTATTTGGAAAATAACATTCGTCGCGTTATTGACGCGATACGGCCCCAATTATTCGTTACAGTAGTCGAAAATTGAACTTTTTTTTTGAACTTCGTTTTATACTTGGCGCTCAAATTCCCGAAATTTCATAGTTTTTTTTCATTTAAAGTTCTATACTCCTCGAAAAAGAACATTTATTAACCAGTTAAGTGTGTTTGACGACTATATCCGTCATGGAGATGTGACAGAATTTTGTGTCCTGGCGACTTTATCCGTCATACGTAAAATTTTGTTAAAATTTGATATTTAATTTGCAACTTTGGCGAAAGCTAAATTTTATTCGTAAATTTTAATATGTTTATGTTTAGAGGTCAAGACGAAATGAAGCAAGCAAATAAAAATTATAAATAGTTTGAGTTCAATTCATAACATTCTGAGGGCTAACTCGTGAACAGTGTAGTAACACTGCATCTTTGATTATCCTGATTATCAAGATCAAAGACGAACCAAAACGAAAAAAAGGAGAAATTATATTAGATTCTCTATCTGCGGTGATTTCTGGTAAGAGCTCATGTGCGCGGTAGGTCTCACTCCTTTTTTGTGTGAACAGTTGCCAAGCATTCCAAACAATGTTTGTCGTCTTTTTGACCCAATATTTCAACAGTGCCACTTACTCTGTGTTTTTTTTTGGGTTGGGGATGAAGGAAATTTACGCCCGGAGTGTGGGACTCCTAGGAGCGCATGCTACCAGACTACCCACTAAACACCCCCTCTGTCAAGAGACCCTAACCTGGAACCGTTTGACACATTACTTCGGGCTAGGCCTCTTTTTACTTCGCCCTAGGGTGCCGTCAGCCTAGAGAAATCTCCCCCAGCGGGAAGGGGCAGGATGGAGGAGGACTGTTGGAAAGGAGACCCCTCTAGACCCCGCGTCCAAGGTTATCTGTTGTTATATGTGTTGGATGTACGAAATATTCGGAAATAAATTGGGAAATATAAAGTGCTAACATAAAGAATCTTCATGCAATTTTATGAAACGGTAGCGAAATTTCTGTTCGTCCGAGAAATCATGTTTTCATTATACTTTCGTACTTATGCCATTCTTGATTAAATTCCTTGTATCAGCCTCGTTTTCATCCTTCTTCTGACTCTTTCAGAGGAAGACTTTCTGCGAGAAATTCCCAGATGCATGCACTGATTTAAAATCCAGATGCGAGCATCCTAACCTCTGCACAATGACATACGGCTTAAGTTTCCTTATAGTCCAACAGGAAATGTACCACGGAATGCTCAGAGTAAAAAAACAAAGTTTACCTTAACTTGTACGCTCATGATGTGGACTTTTACTTTGTATATCTTCGATATTCGGGCAAACAGTTTGCATGAATCCTTTTCATATATTTAGTTCGTTATCTGCACGATAGGTAATAAGGCTGTAACAACTGACATTTCGTTGGAATCATATAACGAAACATTTGTGGAGCAGAAATGGATTTTTTGCAGCTATGAAAAGCTAGTGCCATGATGTGATGGTATAATACCATGGCATGGTTTCATGGTATGGTCAGCAACTTACATAATTCCTGTAAAATTTCAAATTTAATTTATAAAAAATTTCATGTTATTCCTTTCGTATTTAAAACCGTTTTGTACCATTTTCGTCGTAATTAAATGTTTGCATGTGACGGGTCAAAGGTAATTTCATTGAGGTTAAAGGTCGAAATACATTTTTAGGTGATGGACGGAGCAGATAAATCCACTTTTTCAAGAGCACATTAACCAATTTTCTAGGAATACAAAAGCATCCATCACTCATGCAACATAGTTTAGGCTAATTTAATTTCTCTTTACATTCCCTGACGGTTGAAAATCCATGTATTAAAACTTTTATCTGACAGATGATTGACATGCTTGAGAGTATTTTCACAATCAACAGATATAAGACGAAAAAAAAATTCTACATCCACTAAACTGAAAATATTTTTTTTTATCACTGTCCATGATATGCGAGCACAAACAATATTTTCGCCTGAAAGAATCAAGTTGGAATGGCTTTTGTGAGAAACATTTTACTGAAAGCTCTATTAATTTTACATTGTTTACATCAAAACAAACAGACTCGGGGATGTAGGTGAACCAAAATGGTATATACATGATGAATTATTAAAAGAATTCTTTTATTCGAGCTATATAAAATGTTCATGTCCGCTCATGTGGTGATTTTTTTGGGAACAATATCCTTGAAAGAGTTTCTAGGGGAACGTCAAAAGCAAATTGGTTGTCTTCATGCGGAACTAGCTTCTTTTTGTTTTGTAAATTTATAGGCTTGAAGGTTTTCAATGACAAATTGACAGGAAGACAAGAATGAAAAAACTCAAGCTGAGGTTGTAAACAGTACACTAGGTAACATCCACAATACTATTCTGATATCGATGCGTCCTAGGAATGACGTTGGCACCTCATAAGCATCAACAATGAAGCATGTTCGGAACGAACTTCGATGACCTTATTTTCCTGCTCTTAAGTAAAGTTTAAAGTTTATTTCCACTTCATTTCTGCATCTAAAAGATGTGTCCTAAAAGGAGTCAACCTGTGTCTATAGCTCAGTACCAGAATATGCGAACGAACTCTGTAGGAAACAAGTATAATTTTGGGTCATTAGGAAACCAAAAATGGTTTTGGTAACCACCGGTTACCAAACATGTCAGCAGGATGTGCTAATGCACATATACATGCGTTAATTCAAACTACGCGTTTCAACATTTTTCGGGTTGTTTGAGGCAAGCTACGACCAAATTCTTCACAAGAATAACGCAGCAGACACTTCCATTGAACTTGCTACAAGAGTTTTAACCAAAACACAAAATCCTAGAACTTCATTAGCCCCTCTGCAGTGTCCAGACAACCCGTGACGAGTTTTTGCTTCGATCGACAATATCGAGTTAGGATTTACTGTCCCCTCGCAATTTGGTGACGTCCTTAATCAGGAGCATTCTGGAAATTCTAGAAATCCATTTCCAGAATGAAAAATTACTTCAGGTCGACATCGGACATCGATTCGGGCTTGTTCTTCGGTTCCATGGAAACTGCCTTGAAATAATAGGACAGGACTGGGGAGTGTTATGAATTCATGTTGGAAGTTTATGGGACACATATCATATGTCCCTAGAATTGGAAACATGGAAGTTCCAAGTCGATTTTATAATTTTTCTGGATACATGAGCACAAAAATCTTTCATCTTCACATCTGTCACATCTTTCACATCTTCCTTTTTGAGATGGATTCCCTAATTGTATTAATTGAAATTCTGTTTGAAATCAAGTTTAATTCACCTCAACAAATTTTATTGTTTCTCGCGGTTCTTCGCTCAAAACACCGAAGAGAAAATTGGCCCCGAAGAGAGAATTGGCCTCAACAAATTTAAAGTAGGGCCGAGTGGATGATTGTGGAAACATATTAGGCTCATCAACAGGTATCTTCTATGCGCATATCTAAAATATGAGCCCTAGATGCAAAGAACGATACATGCGATATGGATGGTTTGTGAAGAATGGTGAAAAAATTATCTTTTTAGAAATAACAAAATAAGAATAAAAAAAAAATAAGAAATAAAAAAAACAAAGTACATCACTTTGATACATCGATTGATCAATGTTCGTTTATTAGAAAATAATATTAATAAATTTTACAGGACATATGTGAAAAATATTTGCGACATCGTTATAAACAGGATATTATAATCGAGGCCTAAAATGCTGTGTGTCTCATATACGCAGCTCCTTGGCGTTTAAATGGATGCACATTGGGGTTCGCTTTTCAATTCAAAATTTGAAAATGTTTGAAAATAGAAGGAGATGATTGGAAGCAACATAGCATGCATGCATGTATGTATATAAGCAACACATGCATGCATGCGACGGCTCACTTATTTATACCGTTGACAAAAAATATGTATTTTCAGGGGTTCCATCTTTTCCTGAAATATATCAGGAAGCGCCAAACTTATGAGCAGAGGATCTAGAGGGTCATTTTATTGGGAGCGAATATTCAAAGATATATACGAGGTTTGTTCAAAAAGTATCGTGAATTTATAATTTTCGCGGGCTACGTATGTTCGGTTTTTGATTTTTTGGTGGCGTTATGTTGGTATTCATGACCCTCACTTATGTTGACAATTCCGGCTATTTTGAATGTCCAGTCAGTTTTTGCCAGTTATTGTGCGTGGACGTGTTCTAGCTTGTCTTCGATTTTCGTCTATCCCAAAAAATGGATCAAATAATTTGTGTTAAATTTTGTGTGAAGAACAACTTTATGTGCGCAGATGCATTCAGAATGTTGACTGTTGCATACGGCGAAGATACTTTGGATAAAAGCAACGTTTATCAGTGGTACAAAATGTTCTCAGAAGGACCGAAAAAAGCACGGAAAGTTCGGTCGAATGTGAACGTTTTGCTGACAGTTTTTTTTTCGATTGCAGGGGCTAGGTGCATTATGAGTTCTTGCCGCAGGGTAGAACGATCAATAAGGAATATTACTTACAAGTAATGCGCAATTTGCGAGAAGCAATCCGCCAGAAACGCACGGATTTGTGGAAGAACAAAAATTGGCTTTTGCACCATGATAACGCCGCTTCTCACACATCGTTACTTGTGCGCGGATTGTTGGCAAAAAAAAAACACTCTAATAATACCGCAGCCACCGTATTCCCTAGACCTGGCCCCCTGTGACTTTTCCTGTTCTCGTAACTGAAGAGGCCCATGAAAGGACGACGCTACACCACGATTGAGAAGATAAAGACGGCATCGAAGGAGGAGCTGAACAAGATCACAAAAAAGGATTTTTCAAAATGTTTCGAGGATTGGAAAAAACGTTACCACAAGTGTATAATGTCTGACGGGGATTACTTTGAAGGGGACAAAATAGATATTCATGAATAAATGAATAATTCTTGAAAAAACATGAAATTCGCGATACTTTTTGAACAAACTTCGTAGCAAACTCAGCAAGTTGTTACATTTTCCGTTGAGGCGTAGGCGCCATAGATAAATAAAAAAAGAGAGCAAAAACGATCGGATGAGGACTATTTGTTATCGAATGACGTTTTGATTAAAATTACAATTTGTACTCATAATATTTTAATTTAAAAGAAAATCATACGAAATAAAATAGATCTAAGGCTAGAATTAAAATGAAAACATTTGTAAATAGATTTAGTTATATAGTAATATTTAGATAAATAATATTAATAATAAATATATATTCTCAGAAAATGACCAAGCTGCGAAAGAAAGGTTAAAGATATATATATTCGTAGATCGTGTTTGTATCCTCTGTGGATGTGAACACAAATTTTTAAATTTTTGGGAATCCCCGCGTCATGTAACATAGATTTGACATGATCAATATCACTAGCTTGACGAGATCGAAGTCATCGGGCATTCTTTTAAAGAAATATTTTTGGGACTGGGATTCATATTGAACGTGGTGACAGTAAAAATCAGACCTTGTACTACCTTGTCCAACCTTGAGTGCCCTATCATTGCATGACACGGGTGCAATCCATTACGGTAGTTAATCGGTAAAACTTGATGAATCTTGAAGAGTTCTTGGATTTTCTATTTTCAACTTGTTGGTAAATCTCCAAAGCTCACCCAAATGATTAGAAAAAGTTTCTGTTAATGATGAACCTTAACCTGTCATCTGTTAAACGAATAATAAATCGTATGTGCAAGTGGCAGCTCCATTGCAAAAACTATACTACCATGTCACAAATTGGCAAGTCGCTACAATGCATATTTACTCAGCCTAATGTTTTACGTTTACAATGATAAACGACGTAGTTCTTTCCCAATCCACCCTTTTTTGTTTCCCAATCCAGTTTTGAAAAATGCTGCACGCATATAACTTTTAGCTGAAACTCGGCGGTGTCAGAAGTGGGAAATAGTTAAAATTGAAATGCACTGTAAATCGCTAACATTCATTGCTCGGACAATTCTATCCACTTCGATTTTCACAAAACCATATTTGCAATGAAATTATCATCTTGTCACTATGTGACCAAAGTCATTTCAAAAGTTAAAATCAGGAAACCAGAGTCACAAATATGATATTCTAATATAACACTTCATACTACGCAAGTTATCAAGCCGTATCAACCTATTCGAAACGTCGAAGTAATTATCGATAAGTTCAACTTATCAAATTTCACTTCTCGATCTTATTTCGATCTCGAGCAATCTGTATCTGAAATCATATTCAAAAGCCACATCCTTATGCCCACAACCCATCTCAATGTCAATTTTTCATCTTATCTACATCTTTATGCTTCAATAAGCATAGACACTCACCAGACGCTTTTTCGACACCAGACAGGATGTAGAAGGATATGGGACGAGGCAAGTTGTCCGATATTTGTACAATGTTTGAGCTTAAAGTCACGTTTTTCCATTATCCATTACCCATTATCTATTTTTCATGGGATACTCATCGAATAGCGAAAAAAATAAGAGATTTTTCGTTTCTTTTCTTTTTTTGCTTCGCCTCCAGTCGACCCTTGCAAACAAAATGGCAAATTGCAAATGGGAATTTATTGCAAAGCTATTGCCCATTGTAGTGGTGTGATGTGTGTGGAAAAATAAATAAGCGAAAAATTACGATGATGAAAAAATGAGAGTGCTTATATAGTATGTCCTCTTTGCGATGTCCCTGATGATTGCCAAGATAGCTAAGTTCACAGCGCATCAGTGAGTGATGTTAATATGATCAAAGTGAATGTGTATGACACTCAAATGATACAAAATATGAACGAAAAAAAATATCCTTTTCATCTCTTTCGCCTTCTTGCCACTTTCAAAGGATTTTTCTCGGAAGTCATTTATTCACTGTAAAAGTTTCAAATACTTTTATCTGTTGTAAGGGACATCGCAATACTCTTGCGATTATAGATTGCAGATTATTAAGACACTTTGCGTTTGAATAAGATTCATCCTTAATTTTCTACCCAATTCTTCGAATTTCAGACCCGCCGCTACGCATACATGAAGTTTTAAAGATATTGACTAAATACTTTATGCTACTCCTTTTTGTGTATATTGTTATGTCATCTTAATTAGAGAAAACTTTCTGCCCTGTACATACTCAGTCGACTTTATCTTTCTTTACACGTTCTAGCACTTACCTGGACCAAGTTTCGAAAAGAATATTTCCCGTAATAGCATCAACTCGTCCTCAGGCGCGGCTGTGATAGCGCCAAAGCAATCATTTTCCGGCCAGACTTCTCTGCAATTATGAGATAAAAATATTTCCCATTAGAGAGAAAAACATGAAAAGAAAAGGAAATGTAAGGTAAGAAGAAGAAGAAGTTAAAAAGGGGGTAAAACTCGCTAGGTACTAGGGGTGTATAGAATCCTTATAATCTTTACTTTTTTGCGCTGACGGTTTGTGACATCGTAGTAGAAAAATGATTTTAGGGTGGAACAGAAGTCGAGACCGTTCTTAATGAGATTAAATTAAAAAGTGAAATTCATTTAGAGTTCTTTTTTCTTTTAATTTCGTGTTTAGCAGCGTCGGTAATTGTTGATTCTAAGTTGTGATAGACGAAAAGGGAATTAAATTCGGTTTAACTAGAAAACGTGTCAAACTTAACTTGATATTTCTATACTAAACAATGACTAGGTGATCCCTTCAAACTCGTTTCCACGGAGAATCTTTGGGGGTTCATCCATTTGATTGTGTATGGTTTAACTTGAAAAATGTAAACTTTTAAATATTATTTCAATGCGAAAGGATTTCCTTTAAAATCAAATCTTCAACTTGATTCGCTTCAGAAAATGTTGAAATCAGGAATTGAGGACATTCTGAACCCCAGTGAACTTCGAAGTGAAAACCCTTTTAAAATCGACCGAAGGCCTAGAGATCTCTTTTCTTGAACGAGGTTAGGCATCGAAATAACTTATGTTGAGTTAAATATTAGCGGTCTTAAACTTAGGCTGCAAAATCCATGCGATTGCCAAATAACTTTTCCTAGAGGCCACAGCCTTTTGGGTTCAACTTCACATGAAAAATCATTCATAATATATTCCGGCTTTAGGTCTCAACTCCCACCTCTAAGTTACAGGTGATACATGTACCCAAAAAAATGTTGCGAACTGCTGAGATGGGCGCGCATAAAGCAAGTAGAAATGGTTAGCGTACCAGACCAGCGGTACTTTATCGTCCTTTTTTTGCAGTAAACAATGAAAGTAGACAATAATGGCCTGAATTGAAACAAGCTCTTAGAATGATCAAAAGCAATGACAATTAATAGAGTTGAAACGTGAAAGCTGTTGTCAAAGATACGCAGAGGGTAGCATGAAATGAATTCCGTGACAGTCAGTAGTTCAGAAATTAATTTGACCAATAAAAAAGTGAATCTGAGTGATTTTTTAACAGGTGGGCTTAACGTTTCACTTAATTAGCAGGACATTATGGGTCGCGCTTTTAGTAGAAACAATAACAATGCTTCGCGATATGACCTTACAATGTTGATGAAAAAACCGAATCGGACTGAGATAGGGATGGTTTCATGGAGACACCTTGATGAAACAGAGGACTTGGCTACAGATTGTTCGTTCGGAGAGATGTTCATTTTTTTGACTAGTGAAACCTAATGGCAAATTACATTTGTAAGTCCTAACATTAAAAAATATATTTGATTAGCTGGTTCCAATGACGGTAGTAATTTTCGATTTCCAGTACCTCCTCTTCCCTCTGTATTTTCTGCTAGAACCATTCCTGTGGCTCGTTGATTTCTTTAATATAAAAATTAAGGCCTAGTCCACGAACGTGTATGCTACAGCTTTACGCTAGAGGAAGAATGTAGGACAGACATTATTTTTCTGTCTCCTAAAGAAAAACAATACAATCGAAAAAGTTAGAAATCAGAACTACTGCTTAGGCTGTTGCCTTGTTACTCGTCATCCTGATTGGTTCAAAGAATATAAGGTTTGAGTCTGCCAGCAAGATTAGATAGTTCTCCGGTAGCTTAAGCTATAGTAGTATCATCGCAATGTTGCTCATTCTCATTCTGTGGATTATTTTACTAATCAACATTTCAGGTGACCCGGCTATGTGCAAGAGACCAAAGTATTTGGAGAGACAAAAGACTTTTGAGACAACTGGGTATTTGTAGTTTGCCTGGTTGGAAACGCAACGGACTCGACTTTTCCCATCACATTTCTGAATAGTTAGACTGTAATTTTTCGGTTTTTTTCTACTGAGCTGGTATTTGATTCCAGTGCATTCATTGGAAAAAAATCAATTAATGTAAAAATTTAATGTAAACTTTGGAAATGAGACCTTCAGACACCTTCGGCAATATCATTTCTGTAATAGCAAAGTCGGTGGAACGCGCTGTTTTCGTGGTAACGCGTCCTCAGCTCACAATAAATCCTAGTCAGGCGGGTCTAATCAGTGATGAGTGAATCCAAAAAGGAAGTGGACATAATTGAATGCAAGGTGTTCAAGAAAATCGCGGCTCAATGGGGTTCAGAGTGGAGACTACGTTACAACGATGAGCTGTATGAATTATTTCACGAACCGCCAGGGTCTACTTCCAGAAAGCTACGATACTTGCAATGACCCGGCCATGAAGAAAGAACATTGAAATGTAGGGCACAATGTAAAAGTCCAGCAGATGAGAAGACACCATAAAAAATGAAAGCAATGTTGAAAGAGTGAAAGTGATCAACTGGACAATAAGGTCACAATTCTGTGACGACTGGAAGCTCATCTAGAAGCCAAGACCCAGCTTGAGCTCTTGCGCCATGGGTGATGATGGTAAATGAAACTGCTTAATGTAAGGCTATATAATGGTATTCATTCTAAAGGCAAAAATTTATTAAAGAAAGAAAAAAATTATGAAACAAAAAGAAAAAATTAGCACGAGTCAAAACCCTACTTGTCCTAGATCATGTTCATAGACTTTTACATTAAGAGCTTCCCAATTCCCAAGTCGAACCCAGAAACCCCATAAAGTATGGTCCATAAATGTAGCCTTTACTATCCTCATTTTTGTTGCAACAAAAAATCATATAAACCAAATACAGTGTCGTATTCAAAACTGAAAAATGGTTTGCGCTAAACAAACTCAACACATCTACCACTAGTTCCATACTACTCCACTTCAAACTCCTTGTCCACAACAATTTTATGTTTGCTCCATTTTCTTTTAATTTGGTATATTTTGCTCCTTACATAAATATATTGGTAAGATTAAAGATAACACAACAAATGCACTATTGCATTTTCCTTTCACAAGTTTCGTTATTTTCTTGCTCTACGATTTATCAACCATGTACTAAGGATACTCTGTGCCAGCCTGAAGCTGGACCAAATTAATGCTAGGTGGCCGTGATAGTCGTTGTATGAATACTTTAGTTTGGCACAATCGGGAACTGTTGCATAATATCATTGTAACCATGGAGTTTTCTTCGTTTGTGTGCTTTCTTGTTTGTTTCGAAGAAATTTCTATTCGACCCAGTTACGGTAAATACTTTCCAACATGACTTTGTACAAACTTTAAGGATGTCATACGTCCTTTAGGCGAACTGCATACTACGGGAAAAATTAGTTAATGATTTTACGACACTGATTTTCGTGAATGGAATGGGAGAAAAAAAAATTTCAAGCATTTGACAATGTTTTGAGCTAAAGGATATTTAGGAAAATTAGAAGCGATTGGGAACAGTAAGTGAGCTGACGAAAGAACCAATCGTGTTAAGGTCTTATACGACTTAAATAAAAATCGATGCATTCAAAGGACGCATAAACGAGACTCCTTATATCCTTAAACGGAATCATACTTCAGATTATAATCTGTTTCACGGAATATTGATTCCTTAATTTTTCAAACGCACAGAACAAAAGCTTCTAGAAGATGAAACTAAATTATTATAAAGGATACATAACAAACCAAAAAGATAAAGACGCTTTAATCCTGGCTGATACCAGCAGTTGGCTTTCCTTTCCAGCTCACTATAATGCTATTCTTTTCCTGGCTTTTGCTGCTGCTGCAACCATTATTTTTCATGGTTTTTGTTTGGTCTAGATCCGTTAAGAAAATGAGATCTACCCACATTCAGCCTCGCTCCCTCTTCCTTTTCGTTTTTTTTTGTTTTGTTTTGTTTATTGCAAAAACTGTTAGAGCAATAAAAGTGTCGCAAGAAAGCACAAAGGTGACAATTTTGCAAGGATTTATGGTGTCTACCAACACACTTTAATGACCAAGAAATTTATTAACACGCCGTTGTCGACGCCAGTAACTAACTGTAAATACTTAGGTTTGTAGGTAAGCATGTACACTTTTAAGTCGGGATACGTACTTCCTTTTCCCTCTTCTTTTTCTCGTAAAATGTTCAGGCAGATGGAAGCCAAGGAAATGTCCAGATTATTCATTAAGATGAGATTTATCTAACATGACTTACTTGCTTATAGCAAGGAATAATAGCTTGGCTGGCTACGTGAAAACTACCCGATTCGTATTTAAATTCTAAAACGGTTTATGGCTCATCCTTACTCCTTTCTCTCTAATGTTTCTTGTAGTTTTATGAAAAACAAGGACTAATTTTGCTAATTTTGCTTTGCTAATCACTTACAATCAAAGTAATTGTATGACAGCAAATTTCAAATCTACTAGACGTTAAGGACATTTTTGTCTCTTCTCGATTTTAAAATTCTTTGAAAAAGCTTTTCAGTAAGTCTTTTGACTGGTCCGCTCGTCAGTTCATAATTAAACCTTATCAATAACCTTCAAATAATGCCTATCTCAATAGTCGCCTGGGTGCCTATAGTGTCCTTAAATTTCATTTTCAGTCGTCCTTTCACTCCCAGGGAAAATGAGAAATTAGATTTTTTCCAAAAATAATTAATGTCTTTCACCAGGATTTGTGCAGCTTCGGCTATTGAAGGTCACGAACAATAACAACAGCAACCTAGATAAATGGATGATTAAGGTCGGTCGCCCTTCTCTGTGTGCAATTGTGGACTCAAGCCAAGGAGCGGCTTGGGCTGAACTAATTAATTTTTACTCTGCCATCATGATATTGTTGAGGATATACATAGTAGATGATAATAGAAGGGATCAAATTGAACTTGCACCTTTGCAGCTGTTTCACCGTCAGTGGATTACAGACTTACAGTCATATTTAATCGAATTATCCTTTTCGTAGACGACGTAGCGCATCTAGATAAGAATAATTATTAGATGCCAGCTCTATTCTTTGTCGCTGAAAACTTATTACAACCAAACTGGATTTAGTTTCATGCTATCGAAATGAAAAAGGACAAATTTTCCTCGGGTGATTTTATTATATTTCAAATGATCATGTTAAATGGAGAAAAGGATATTATACAATTGGATTGTACTAATTTGAATTGAATTAATATGAAAAACTTCAATGGTGTATAAAAAATTTCAAGAGCTTATAGTTCCTATAAAAGAACGGATATGATACTGGTAATTTTATAATAAGGATCACTGAATGATTATTTTTTTAAGTATTTTTAAACCAGGCAACTATAATTACAACCAGGATGCATATTATCCAATAACTATTAGTAAAGAGAAATTAATGGCTCTGGCAACAGAAAGGTTTGGAGTGGATTACCAGAATGTGATTGAGGGATAAGCCAAGCTCTTTTCTCATCCTAACAGCACCCTTAGCAGCGTTATATACCATATTAACCCTTCTGATTTAAAACGGACATTGTGAGTTCAATGTAAATGTTTAAAGCTTAAATTAATGATATTTCGAAATAGTAAAACCAGTAAGTCATCTTCTTAATTTATTCGAATACCATTAACGCAAAAGTAAATTCATCATCAATCCTTACAATCAAGGACTTTAGCGGCAACATTGGTAGACTTTTATTGGTATGAAACCATGGTCCTTAAACAATTGAAAAGAAATAATAATTTCGAATTTGGGGTATAGTTTCATCAAACCTTGAGCAGTTAGAACACGTTTTGTTTCACATGAGCCATTTGTGGCTCGTCTTGGAGCAAGATGCAAAGAGCAAGGACATTGCGTACATTGCAAGGAGCGCATTTTAATAGGTGGCTAATAAGTTGAAAGGCATTGGGTCATATTGGAATTACATAAGATGAATGGCTTGAACCAATTTGGAAGCCCATGAGGTATATTAGGCCTCTGTTTTTATGATTCCTGTTGTGAACGACTTGCAGAACATCTTTTACCTTTTTCTTAACCCAAAAGTAGTGTTGAGAACCACGAAAGATCGAATTTCTTTCGAGAAGGCCACCTATTACACGTTGATTATTTTCATGAACAATGTTGATTTACTTATTTGATGTTCAGGCGGGTATACTCAAAAAATAATGAATATTTCAGTTCGATTCTATGGACATTTTCTCCAAAATCCGTTTCATACAGATCATTAGTACTTGATGTAGCGGCAAACGAGTCCCTCTGCAATTTTAATGAGGGATTAGCCTAATTATGCAAATCTTAGACACTATGGATAATGTCAAAGTGTTTCACGTGGACAGTTGCGGTTAAAGCCTCATTCCATGATCTCCGCGGACGAGATTTGAACAATGATTCAATTACCACCCTCACGCTCCGTAAAAAGTTTCAATCTTTGGTCTCTGCTTTGCTAAGCTATCTGGATTACCGAACACCACTGGTTCGTCCTCAACATACTTCGAAGCCTTCGAAAGCGCAACCACCACCTTTACCCCAGGATAGGCTCTTTATCGTGTGGGAAGTCGACAGTAACCTGTCATGGGAGTCCCCCAACTCGTGGTTCAGATAAGCCTCTGATCGGATTACGTTTCCCTGCTGTCCGAGAAAAACTCTCAGTTTTCACTCCAGACACACCAAACTGATTGCAATTCTTCAATCACGGGTACTTGGGGACGGAACCTCCAAAAACTGAAGGATGGGGGGTCCTCCGCTCGCTTTAAACCTCCCACCAGTCCTATAGCACAACATGGTCCGGGTCAACAGCTGTCAAGACATCTATATCAAAATTAATGTACTTTTGAAACGACATTTACCCAATATTAGTAAGTGTACTAGTCTCGCATCCATCTCATTAAAATACTTTATGTTGGAATGCGAGCTCTCCGACTTCATAAATTGATTTGATATTCCATAGTCTACATGTAACACAGCACTCAGTCAATTGCATTTAGTTTATCAATTCAGCTTTCTGTCTTGCAACACTACATAACAAATAGCAACTTTCACCATCTTTCGTTCCTCAATTTCTTTTCGCTTGTATATTTGTAAACATCCAGTAGTTTTTGAATTCAGTTTTCTTCTTACTTCTTAGTCAATATCTCTTATCCTTCTTCTGCTCAACATGACCATCACACATATGTCCGACTTTCTTCCATTTTCCCTCAGCACGTCCGTGGCTGCCAGCGCTTTAGAACTCACTTAAGCGACTTCATCAGCTCTCATGCCAATCCATCCTTCCCAACTGCAATCATCTTTACTCCATTTTCATCGATGCTTCGGTACAACATCGTTTTTCAAGTTGGTCTGTTATTGGTTCAATATGTTTACATACCACAGAGAACCAAACGTCCACAAGACCGCAGAACGTTGCAACTCGGCTTCAAGTCTACCTTTCGGTTGCCCTACTTGGCCTCATTTTGATCTCATTGGCAACCCCCCTGCCCTCCGATAGACTTGGGTCGGTTATGATAGACCCGTAAAGCGAACTCACACCAAGGCATGGTTTCGACACTACACATATGAAAATTGGGCCGAACTTTGTCAACGTCTGCTGCAAAGTCGACAAAACCCAATAGCGCATTCCAAGAGATCCTTGTTTGCCCCTGCAAGAAAGACGAGAATCGACTTGTACTTGCTCAAGAAGGAAGAGAGGGAGTAGGATATTGATCTGAAAGGTCAATTATAAGGAGACGTCGCTACAGGTTGGTGGGAAACTTAGTCCGTAGATACTATGATTGCTCTTGAAACTTTAATCGTGATTTTCTTGAAATACCATTTGTCAAAATTCCAGGAAAGGTTTTTCGAACAGTTCTCATGCAATTGATCTCAAATTTTTACAGTATATTCGAGGCTGGTTTTCATGGAAACACGTAGGGTTTGCTTTTATTATACATATTTCTATTGTTATAAATATTCTTCGAGTGTTCTATGTTTTTCATTTATTGATTCAAAATCATTCCTTTTTGTTAAATATAGAATGCAAAGATAACCTATGATATACGATAGCTGTTGTCCTATTTAATCTGAACTTCTTTGACCAAACTTTGGAATTGCTGGCGAAAAATGTCCTTTCGTATAGTGGTAAAAATGGAAGACGTCCATCGAAATCTAAAGCCAACTCACCATTTTCTTCAAAGAGCTCAAAATGCGTTCAAATGTTGTATAATAAACAGAAAAGTTCATAAAATTTGTTATTTTTCCATCTCTTTTGTGGTCTTCGGGCGTAATTAAATATTTTTGTTGCCACTTAATACTCAACTCTTTGTTTTCTCAACAGCGTGCATTGGTCTATAGAATTTCGTTAAGAAAATCCTTTTCATTCCCCACTCATTACAGTGCATAATGGGGTACATTCGTTGGCTATTCACACTGCACCTGCAACCTTTTACTGGTGCACTATTACCATTAACTAAGCCAGGTCCAGTCTATTCAGCCAACTCGCGATAATGCCTGGAAATCTTCGTTCCCCAAAATCCTGAGCGCTTTCAAATCCCTGCTTATATAGACAATAGTTTCTAACAAAGCTCGTATAATCAAATGCAACTCAAACACATCCCGAACTACTTTCAACGTTCAACCAACATCAAATATACGCACGCATACACTGGAGCAATAATTTATCTTAATCCACTTGAAGTTCAACAGGACGAATGATATAATGATTTGGACGTTAGTGTTGGGATAATCACATTATGATGGCAGCGTAACCTCCAGCTGCAAATCAATTGCAACTGCTTGCTCCTCCCACCAACGACGCCGCCAAATTTTAAATGCCTGCCAGCTTTATGCAGGTCAATTTATTCCTAGCGGAAACGCTATCGTCCTTACTATGATGATATCGTCATAATTACCTTCGCCATTGCCGTCATATTGGTCCACGTCCTCGAAATTCATTTCGGCCAAATATTCTTTTATCAAGTTCCCGAGCTAACTGTGCGCACCCGTAACGTTCAAGAGCATCATCCTGAATCGTACGTCCTGTGTGTTTTTGAACAGAGCCGTGGGCGCATTGCTATTATTAATAAATCATAATTAAAACAATTACCCAGGACTAGCATTTAGCGTCCAAGACCTGTCGGACTGCTGGCGTCGTCCTGTAGTAAGAACAGACAGTCAAGCAGCCAAGGCTACTGTTTATTAAGCTACTGGCTTTCGCAGGACACGGCTAATGCGAGTTTGTGTTTCATGTTAAATGCAACCAACTTAATACGCAGTCCTGATACATTACACAACTATCGTATGTGCGCTTATAGACATCCTTTATGCACGTTGTTGGTCCCCAATAGCATGTCTATATTTGCTAATTTGCTTGTAGCCTCCCAAATCCAGTGTTAGAATTTATAATGTTATTAATTACCGTGGGGATTAAATTAGTTTATACTGAAATTGAATAAGCATAAATTACATATCGATTTGCGCTGTTGACTTCAAACAGTTTTGCTAATTACAAATGCTGCCGTTTAATCAAATGTGCACTAACAAATCCATGTGAGATGTGAGATTGCGGCGTATCCTAGTGGCATCGTGTTTGGGGTTGGAAGGCAAATCTGTCGTTCGATCTGCAAAATGAATATTTCGGTGATACTCTATCGTCCTTTTTGCGTAATCAGCTCCAATGGATTTCATTTTGTTAATGAAACAGATCAATGGATCAATGGTTAAATGCCTTTACAAGTTCCATGCACAACTTTGGCAAATAACACTTTCAGCTAATTATTGATTGCGCGTAAACATGTGATTATATCTCATTGGAGTCCTCACAAACGGACAAAGTTTCCTTGAAAATTCACATAAAAACCCTGTGCAAATTTATTTTTATCTAATGAACTCAATTCACGCAGCAATGAGATCCAATTTTATAAATTAACAAGCTCATTTTGAATAGCATTATAAATTTTGTTTAGCAAACAAACACTCTTTGTGTTAAATATAAACATAAAGATTTGAGTAATTTAAAGAAATAAATAAAAAAATTTCATGTTATATGAACCCAAGCAAGAGTATTTTAAAATTTAAGTCATGACAGTGCAACAAGCTCCAGGGAGTAGTAATATTAGTTTTCTGTAGTTTTTGTTTACCGGCAAGATAAAAGAGTTCCTTGCTTTTGCGATTTCATAGACAACAACTTTCCAGTCGTGAAATATTTTTCATAGAAAGGAAACCGATTGGGTTACCGCAGTTAAAAGTATTACGAACCGAGGGAAACTCCTGGTGATGAGCGTGTCGTTGGAAAGTCGATGGAACTATTATAAGAAATCTGTTATAAGTCGTGTGCTTATAGCCAAGCCTTTTATTTGGAAACTTGCCTCATGTAATCCTTTTCGTTGGTTCGATTTATTTCCCCAACAAAGCGTAGACACTGTACCTCTAGTACAAAAGTAATAGAAGGAGAAAAAACCAAGTTAGACAATCATCGCTCTGACAGTCTCGAACTGTCAAGCGCAATGCGCGTAAATTTGATTGTTCTGAAATTAGTGATTTTATTTGAAAGCAATAATAAACATTGCCTGACATATAACGTAAACTAGAATGTGTTACGGGTTAAGTCGATTTCAGCCCCTCCCGAGACTTCCGTGGCACCATCACCACGCAAAACGGACGAGTTGGGTACCCGCAGTTGGGGAAAAATAAGAAGCGCCACCACGATTCGAGCCACGACGTTGGAAGCAGTGTATTATAGAAAAATTCAAATATTAATATAAGATTAGATTGTACTAGTTAAGGTAGTGTTAAGGTAACAGCGAGTACTATGGAAGAATTCAAATATTGATATAAGGTTGGGGTGTATTAGTTAAGGTGGTGTTAAGGATCAACAGGCGATGCAAGAGAAGTCGCAAAAAAAATATTGGCAGTCTTTTGGGAGAATATACTTTGGTAATGGACACGAAAATGCCTGATGATTTCTGGAAAAGTGTTGTAGGGAAATTTGCGAAAGATCAGACAAACGGCTTTGCTAGTTCCATTTCGCCAATCGAACGTTCAGTCGTCAGTGTGAATAAGTCGCGTGTAGGATTGTACATTGCTTATATTAACAATGGGGTTTTTCGGGCGAAAGAGGTGCTTGCTTTTGAACAGTCTGATCTGGCGCCAGAAGATGTTTGTTTGATGGATATCGTAGCCTGGTTTTCATTTGGATAGGTTCACTTTCGAATTACAATGAAAATGGTTTACAATACTGGCTATTGGGTCGCGACTTCTTGCAAAAATTTCCGGACTTTTTGATACATGGGATCCGAATTTCTGGAAGAATCATACGTCATATGAAATGATCCGGAAGCAGGTGGAAATGTATATATTCCCAGTAGAATCTTTTCAAGAGTGCTTGAATGGCGAAAATGACTTTGACCAACACCAAAAGTATCCACCGAGCGTTTTGCAGCAAGAAGCCGATACCTTACCTCCTAGTGTAGATCCTACCCGGAAGAGGTTCACCTAACTCACGATGATTTTGTTTCGGTCTTTAACATGAGGTATATTGAATTCGAAACCCTACCAGCTTGGAAGTAGCAAGAATTGAAGGAAAAAAGCATAAATTATTTTAAAATGCCAGCGGGAGCCGAACGACTTTCACGTACTGGACCAGCTTTTAACTTACCCACCGCAACTTCTGCATACACATCACTTGACACTTACTTCGTTTGGTAAACAAGGGAAACTGTCACCGTTGGGGCGAATGGAGGAAAAGACAGTTCGCGACGGAAGAAACTGCGGCGACCTTCGGCGAATTTTCATGTACAGCGGTGGCTAGTGATGCGGCGAAAAAAAAGGTTATCGTCCTAAGAGCGGGATGTTTGGTTGGCCGTTAGGGATTGGGGGATATAAAGAGGAAACCTGATAGCGGTCGGACGGTTTTTGCTTTTTTTTTTGCCTGGGACGGTAAAGATCTAAGGGTGCGAGACGTAAAGAAGTGGTCTGTGGTAGTGAAGAAGGGACAAATAAATAACAAAGACGATTGAAGAAGTGGTCTGTGGTAGTGAAGAAGGAACTAATAGATAACAAAGACGATTGAAGCAGTGGTCAGTGAAAGTGAAGAAGTTGTCTAAGAGGGGGATCAGAGAACAAAGGGGAAAATAAGGAAATAAAAGAAAACCACTAAAGACTAAAAGTATAGTGCAAGGGGGCGTCAGTAGGTTAAGTAGTAGTTTTAGGTTCATACAACGTCTTTATATAATTAAAAAAAAAGAAAAAAAAATATTTCCGCTCTATTTCGTTTTTTTTTCTTCTCCTTTATTCCTCTCTTCCAGGTGGTAAGTGGAAGCGAGGAGTGGTGTGCGTGAGACGTGGAGAGCGCGCGTTGAATGAGTCGGTGATACCACGGAGGAGGCTACGTGAGGTGGTTAGTGTTTTTTTTTTCTTCTTCCCTTTTATTTTATGTTTCATGGAGTGACGATTCCCATCCTTTTTTTTTACTCTGGTGCTGTTTTGGATTTCTAGAGGTGCGATCCGGCGAGCCGCATTCTCGCTTGGCGGTTCTTTGAGGCATATCAGGGTAAGCGAGTGGCGCCCACGCCCGTCTTCGGCGAGCTTCCGGAGCCTAGAGCCTCAACCGGGGAAGCGACAAACCAGGGCAGGTGAAATCCTGGTTATCGGAAAATTTTGGTAACAAATATTATAAACTAGAATAAACTAAACTAAACTAGATTAAACTAGAATTATTACAATCATTCAAGCGACACGTATACCATCTTCACACTAAGGCCTGCGTGTCATTATATATTTTGACAGCTGGTATAACAAAGCTTGCTCAGCTAAAAAATCGATTGAGTTTACGATGTGGTTTTTGAAAAATTCGCTTTCAAATATGGAATGGACAACCCAACATTTTCGGCGTATCTTACTCTTTTCGTAACAAACACTTCAGTTGCACGAACTTTATATGATGTTTATGGAGAAGATGTATTGACAGAACTTCAGTACCAAGACCGTTCGGCAAGCTATCAATTCGCAACTTTACGCAAATTGTGAAAAAGTACCAAAATTATTTTGAAAATTTTGTGATCAATTTAGATCGACATTTTTGATTTAAATGAAACATCACGTTTTGGGAGTCCAGTTGAAGCTACCAACCAACCCACAATAAAAGAATCAATAGATTCACACTGTCGATTGACAGTTTATAGGATGGCTGATGTGTCGAATCCAGTGGTTCAGGATCATTCGAAACGCATCGGTTAATCTTGAAAGTGCGACATATTGCGTTCTTTATAATCGTTAGGAAATAAATTAGTGTCCTTGCATTAACGTATGCGTTTTTCTTTTCCAACGTCAAGAGAATGATCTAGTTTTGAAACGCATTGTCACATTGTCACAAATCATGGAGTCGGATGAACTAGCTCAAAGTGCTTGAAAAGCCAATATTCATAAAAATATATGATACTCTGTTTGGTAAAAATAAAATTCCGACTTTCGGCTTCAAATCCTAAAAATTTATGTTAAGAAACTTATTTAAGCTCCTATGGACCACTATAACGCCCAATTTTGAAGTGTAAAACAAGGTTTTTACGGTCCATTATACAGAAGAGACCAGAATTGATCAATAGAAAAGTTTTATGACTCCACTATGTTAACACAAGATCTCGTAACAGTTTGGACAGCTTGGAAAGTATAGACTACCATCTCTATCTCTAACCTCGCAAGTTCTGGCAATTTTCAATTATTTTTTGCTCCAGCAGGCTGACGTTCCTACTTCCCTTCAGATTACTTCCTACTGTGTAACATAATTGGTTAAAATGCTTTATTACACGATTTTATAGAACACTTGTTGGTAAACAAACATTCAATGGTAAAACAATGCTTGCAAGGTTTTCCTGAAATTTTTTACAATTGTGAGATGATTTTAAGGACTTTAAATCAGATATTGATTGGGATTCCTTGGTTTACAGTAGCGACACTCAGTTTCGGCAAAACTTAATTATTTAACTCTCAAGAATTTCTGCATTTCGTTCAACAACTGGCCGTTTTTTGTATTCATTTTAATTTTTTGAAATTCATGGGTTGTTAGATAGTCGTTTTTTCCCATTTGGCATGTCGAAAACACACTTAGTCATAGGTATATCCTCGCAGTAATTATAGGAAAATTGTTATATCAAAGTCTCTAGTGAGCACCGTGTGGTAAGAAGTCTGGGATTCTCTGCAGGCTTTTCTTTGAAGTACTTGCAGGGTCATTTTGAAAACGCTTATTGCGCTCCAGAATTGTTTTCCCATATATCATCTTATGTGTCGTGACTGACTTGCATATGCTAAGCCTATTTTTCTATTCCTCTATGGACATCATTCGACTTGGCCCTTTTGGTGACATTTTTAATCTGGCATATTTTATCCTTATTGTCGTCATTGCACATCATAATGCATGACGTTATCTACAGCTTTTGGATAATCAAAAGTTGTTCGTTGTTAAAGTTATGAAGTTAAAGCAGGTTGTAGTAGTCTGCATAGGCGACCACCTCGCCCAACGTCGAGCAACTTAGATGTGAACAAGGACGTAGTTGGAATACGGATTGCAACCGAAGCTGAAACTTGTGTAAATCATATCCTATATTTTTTTTTGTATTGATTTTCCTTTCGAAAATGTTATTTTGTTTGTTTTTTTTTTTTGACAGATATATATTTCGGGAGTAAGTTGCTCGCTTTTCAACTGTGAATTATTTTCTTCACACAGTATTTTGTAAATCATTATAAGTTTTAATGCGACTAGGTCTCTATGTAATAGCACCGAAAGGAAACCTAACCCTCTCGATTATTCAAGCTGTTCCATTAGTTGGATACTCGAAGTCCGTGTTACTTCAAAGAAAAGAGAACCACTTTACGAGGAGAGTATAAGACTGAGTATAAGAGTAAAATATTATAAGACTTATTAGAATGTCTGCGAAATGGAAGAGAAAGCACAGAAGAGGTTGACCGGATCGGTGTATTTTTTAAGCATGATGGTGCACCCGTACAAAAATATATGATTCAAACAAATTGTGGAGCATCCGCCTTATGAGTAGCCTTTCATTACTATCACTTATTCCTGAAAATGAAAAAGCGCTTTAACGAAATAAGGAGAAAAATTTCGGGAAATTTTGACGATAATGAGAGAACGGATTTACTTTGGCAAGTATAAATAAATCAATTGATAGTAATAAATCTGTTAGAGTAAAGGAAGAATACATTGAGAGGACGAAATTCGATTGGATTCAATTGCGCATTACTATGCCTCTAACCTCTATGCTTCAAATTTGTGATTCCACTATTGTATAAAATATCAGGAAAGGGATGAATCATATCTTTTGTCATTACTTTCCAGATTACTTAAATGTCGTGAGACATTGCTGTTTGCTGAGACATCGCTTTTTGTAGATCATATCTGGGTTAGGCCGATTTCAGTACTGTTTTGCATGAGCTTCGTCGTATTGAGTAGCTCACGGTGATTACTAAGTTGATCAAATTTGCCCGGTGATTCTGGTTGTTAAGGATATGTGAGCATGTCGTCGTGGCGGCTAGGGCGTCACGAAGAGATACAGGGTTCTTATCAGAAGCACTTTATCTTCAATATTTATGTGAAAGAGTGTGGAAGAGATATCTTCCCTAATAGGTTTCCTGACTTAACTGAAACTAACCAGCGCCATTACGAAGCTCACAATTTACTTCGTAACAAATTTAGAAACTACTTTCGGATCACTGAAGCTTCAGCGATCCAAACGTACATTTTTCCACCAAAAATTAAAGAGATGGTCATCGGCTATCGATTATCAAAATATTTCCTTATAATCTCTGGAAATAAAACCGCACAATCACAACAACCCTTTTAAGAACTTAAAAGCTACGCGCACTAAAATATTTCCACGTTCCAGCAGTAGTGGGAAAAATAGTTTGTTTATGGAAATTGTTTTACAATTTATTATATTTTCCAACTAGTCGCTGCGGTGCTAGCGGCGATGGTGCTTACAGTGATGGTTATGATGATGATGATGATGATGGGGTGAAGGCAGAATGAATGTTCCCATTCTTTATTGTTGTAGCAAAACTTTCAACTTCTTTAAGAAATTTTCCTCTTCTACGTCATCCAACATCTCTTCTTGACTTACCATTTTTGTTTGAGCACATGAACGTGAGTTATCACTATAGTTACATGTTTTTCATTATTGCAATGTTTACTTTCGCAATTTTCATATAGAAATACCATTTTAAGCTTGTGCAGGAAATTTATGGCACAAAAGATTTTCAAAACAAAACAAAAATTATGAGTAGAAATTTCTATTTTTGTCTCGGAAACAAGGAAACCATCATGGGATAATTGGTTTTAGATTAGCCGACGAGACGGTAGCAAGGAATTTTCTTTTCTTACGAATTATTTTTGAACACGTAGTTGGGAATTATTTTCATGGAAAATGTAGAATGTCGAAAATATGAGACCGAGTAAATTTTCTAAACCGTTATTGTTGAAAAATTTCTATTACATTTTTTCAGGGACAGGCGCTTGCACTCGCTAAGGATTAACTAACAATAAAAGGAAACGTACCTGGCTGCTCGCAGTAATATCACACTTTCTTCGGGTTTTTCTTCGCGTAGAAATTTATAAATTCGCAGCATGCAATCATCTCTGAAAATGCACGAATAAATTCGGTTTAGTTGCATGGAATTTAATGGGAATCATAATCACTATTGTAAAGAGAAAATTTATGCAATTGAACGAATGCATACTTTTGATCGTCTATTGATTTTTCCGAGGCAGCGTCAAAAGGAATCGGTCGCTCTTCCTCCGGTAAATCAACTTCAGGCTGTGCTAGTACAGTAGCAAGTTCGGTCACAATGTTTGTCCACATGTTTTCTAGTTCCTCCTGTCCAAAGAATAAAATTAAAAATTCCATCAAAAATTCGTGTTAACATTATACGTATACAATCATGAATATGAATGTGAAAACATATCTATCGCATACAATAAATGAAAAATTAATAAGAAAACAAACCAAACATTTCAATTCTCAAATTTAATCCCTACAATCAATCCTGGCGAATTCTAGACATGAAGCACAACTCCAACAATTCCAAAACCAAATCCACGCAAACGAGCGAAAATGAAATCGCTTCACTCAATCGGAATTGTTTTCCCAATCGAATCCGTTCTTTATCAAACCAAATTACTTTAATACCCTTCCTTTGGTATTCCGCTTTCTACTATAACTCACACATACTTTGGTTTTTCGCTTTCTATTATAGCTCACACATACCATCACATGCATAGAACCATAAATAAATATTCAGTGAAACATCCTTGCGGAAATTTATTTCGTAATAAAAATCAATTGATTGGAAAATATCAGCTTATTTACTGAAAAAATAAAAACAAAACGAAAAAGGCAAAACAAAAAACAGGAATTTATTAGCCGGGGTTAAATGGTTGACGTGCTGTTCTGTTCTACTCTGTCCATTCATTGGCACGATTGCAGTACGAAGGACATGAGAGAAGAAGTCTTGTTGAGAAATTGAGGATCATGGATATTTTGTGAATAAAAAAATGATAATTGCGAATTGTTGATGGAGTTATTGAAATGGTTTGAGCATTTCGGGCTTGATTAGAAAATCCTAGGGCATAAAATTAAAAAGCAACCACAAAACTCTTACGTGGTCTTCCTCTTTTGGTTGTTCTCGTTGTTTGTGTTGCGCTTTCCTTCCCGCTTTCGCCTTGTTGCGACGTTTATCCTGGACGACAACGGGTACCTGACAAAATTTTTCCATGAGTTTAATAAAAACATTTGCCGTTTCTATGATATCACGCAAGTATGATCTGAAATATTGAAAAATTTATGTTAAATTTGAAAATTAAAGAAATTTATTTCACTTTCATTGTATTTTGCGTTTTAATATACACATATGCACTAGATGTTCCTAGCAAAATAAATTGAACTTCTTGCAAATCGAAATGATTGTTCACAACAATTATTTATAGCTCTCGAGGGTTGTTCAATAAGTTTTTAGAAAAAAACTCTATTATTTAATTTCATTCATCTACTATTTGCCAAAAATACTAAGGATCGATAGACAAGTATGGTAATTATAAATCCATATCTTTTCTGATTTTTCGTTCTATCTTTTGTTGATTCGTTGCGAAGAAATTTTCCAAAATATTTGGCAGCACCCAAAAACAGAATTTCGGACCGTCAACAAAAGTGTGGAGTTCAATCATTTTCATGGAGTGGAAGTAAGTGCAACAACACTTTGACTTGCATACGAGATCGAGGCGAAGCCAATACGTGATAGACAGGCTTGCAAGTCACTAAACAAACCTTCGTACTTCACATGACCACACAACATTCGCGCTCAGTATAATTAAGGATATTATCGAAATAATGTGTGTTTTTCGCAAATCACACAATAATGATCACTCGCTGGACCTTTGTGTGAAGTGTATGAAGTAAGAAGTGTTTTATATTCTAATTAAACAAATGATTATAAGTAAAAATAAATAAAATAAATCGTAAAAAAGCTCTTTAGTGTTGAAAGCCCAAAGAAAAGAAGTCGCACGGTTTGAAGTATCTGCCTTGACTAGGCCTAACCTCACAGTGTCTTCAGAAAAGAGTTGACTTTCGACAATGACTGTACCCCAAAGGCCACAAAAGGAATCCAGCTATTTTTGACGCTGTTAGGGTAGCGATGTCCGCATGCACCCCCCCTTATGAACCACTAAGCATGACGATACCTTCCGGATAACCGAACAAACAACTCCACATGCTGGTCCATTAATTCAAATGGGGGCTTACTAGCTACTTGTGCTGCCAGGGTATACCTCCAGGATGAAGGGATTACGATAATCTCCAAAAAGCCGCACAAACAACACAACATTCCGGTCCTTTTATTCAAATAGCAGCTAATCACCTACCCGTAGTGCCTGGGTATACCTCTAGGGTGGTGATTTGCGGAACGAGTCGCAAGAATACTCTATAAGGTAGTATCTAGCATGTTCTTTCACTATGCTTCGAACTAAGTTTCTAGTGAGAATCTTTTCACTGAGCGTCTTTTGACCGTGGGTGTGCCAACGACCATTAGCTTCACTGAAATCGTAGCATATACCACGCAAAAGGGTGTAATTTTTTTCAACCAGTTCTGTCAAGTCGGTGAAGTAATTATGGTGAAAGAAAGCTTATAGTACTTTTGAGGGAAACGTCAAAGTTGGCCAAGAAATACGTGTGGCTTCAACCGTCAACAGAACCATAATTTCGCCTAAGCCGGCTCAAACCCAGGTTGAAATGGCGTAGAAAAACGCTTAGATAAATATATACAAGCTACCGAAAAGTATTGACGTGATAAATTACAAAAAAGTGATGAAGGTGACGACGTTTGTGCGATGAACATGTCATGGGGCTACTACTTTGTCTCCTGTTGTCCTAAGTTGCAAATGTTGCCCACTACCACTACCAAATATAGCAGCCACAAAGCATATACATACAACCCCGACATTTGGAAGCATCTATTTCGGCAACAGGAAAGCAAATTCGTCAAGATTGGCGAAAAATAGATTAGTAAAAGCATTGAAATCGGTCCGAAACGGAAACCCTGTGTTAAAAGTCAAGCAGAAACGCTTACAATGGGTTCAGAAGTATACTAATTGGGCTCAGGAGATGTGCGATACCAGGATTTCTAATCATATGGCCTAGGGGAGTAGTAGTTTTAACCGAAACAAACCATTGTCATATTCGTAAACTTTGACATTTTTAAGCATATACTTACTTGCAACATTTATGCTTCGAAAATGTCAAACTATTTGTTTTGTTCATAGTAACTTGAAAAATATCATCTTGTGTTTTGGAAGGAGTGTTCTAAATCATCTAGTGTTTTAAGCGATATCACCGGTATGTTTCGTTTAGGTCGTCCGAAATCAGTGAATTTGACAGGAAACATCGATGCAGTCAAAAAATGGTAATGGAAGATCGTCATGTGACATACCGTGAGATTGAGGTATCCCTAAGCATTAGGCGTACCTATGTTACTTCATGAACATTTAACCAGGAAGAAAATTTGCTCACGATAGATCCCAAATAATTTGACAGTCGCGCAAAGAAATACTCGTGTCGATTAGTGTAAAGAAATGCTAAAAACTTGACTCGTGCTGCTTTATAAGACATTTTTTAGATCGCGACAAGTGACGAATTATGGATTTATACATATGAGCCCCAAAACAGAGCAGCAGACGACTGTGAGGGTTTCTCATGACGAGCACAACCCGACAAATTCTTCTCACTTCCTTACATCAAAAATAAACTACGTGGACAACGATTTACGACCTCCGAAGATGCTGTCAAAGTTTTCAAAAACAATGTTTTGGGCGCTTCCCAAACGGAATAGATAAAAAAATTTTACAACTGGTTTAAATCCATGCATGAGTGTATCGGCCCTCCCGGAGAACAACAAAGAGATTTTCTATGATAAATTATTTGCACGTCATTTTTAGGACAGAAACATAAATAGAAACCTACGTACGTATATTTTTCGTTTCAGATGAGCCACAATTTAAGATTCGCTTAGGCGTTCGAAGAATTGATACGAACGTAATATCATTGCCGCAAGTACCACGGGAAAGGCATAGGGATGAAAACCTTTGGGGGTGTTTAATACCGATGTGGCAGCTCGATTGTGATTTATCGCATTTGACATTTTATCGGTGACCGATGTACCTGTGCACGAAAACGAGTTTGAGCCCTGTGCATAAGAGCAACTTGGCTATACCGGAAGAAAATTCTAGAAACTACTAAAAATACAAAAAAAAATTATAGTGTGACCCAGCTATGCACACCGCCTCCCTCTCTCTCTCTCTCTCTCTTTCTCACTCTCTGCACCGTTAAATTAGACAGATTTATCGTGAAGATATTTGTTCTAGAGATGAGGGTGTACGCATGTTATTCATCAAACCAAAGTAACAGCTTTGGTTTATTTATTTGCGTGCCCTAGAAAACGAGCTTATGGCTT
Source organism: Stratiomys singularior (assembly GCA_954870665.1). Classification (NCBI taxonomy): domain Eukaryota; kingdom Metazoa; phylum Arthropoda; class Insecta; order Diptera; family Stratiomyidae; genus Stratiomys; species Stratiomys singularior. Next base: position 10,820,013 of record OX940877.1, read on the forward strand.
TATACAAACACGACAGTCTGCCTCTAACGCAGGGATATCTAAGAACTGCTTCCTTTTTAGGCAATTTTTGACAAAATCGATATTTTTACTTATAAGTCTTACCAAAAATTAAAAAAATTAAAGAAATTTCAAATCTCCCGGTTTCTACCTAAAAAAAAACTCAGAAGTTGATCAAAACAATAAGCTAGTGTGAATAAGCTTTTTGAATCGATGTCCTTAATCATAATCTTGATTTATTTCTACTCTTTCAAATAGAATGTGACTTTATTCGATTCTTTCGGATAGCGTTTAAATAATATCTCTTTCATAAATAGGACTTACAGGACTGATTTTTCGTGAAATGTTAGCCATGAAGCAGTCTGAGATCGTCACCAGAGTGCGATTTCCTTTAAACCAATTCGATACCATCCTGCATTGCGTTTGGGAGCATAAACGTGAAACTTTCGACATATTATAGAAGAAGAACAATGAGGTCTAAAAACTTAACGGTCTGAAAATTAAGTGAACGCCTATATAGGATCAAGCCTAGCTATTAAAAACTAGGAAGAATAGGAAGAGAGAACTAGAGAATAAGATCGTATTATGGCGATGACTAGGGAATATGATGGTACTAGAAGCGAGAACTAAGAAACAAGCCTATATAAAAGGGATGGCTAGACAAGAAGAGCAAACTGAATACCGCCACGTCATAGGATAGACGATAGAACAAGCAGAGAGGATTGGAGAACAACAACACTGATTGTAATGACTAGAATAAAAGGAGAAACAAGGCAACAGAACTAGAGAACAAGGTCATATGATCAAGAATCGGTCCGAGAAAAGGTGGAGCAAAGAGAGAGAACGAAAGCACAAGGGATGACTAGAGTACAAGGAGGGCCGTGAATAAAGTATTCACACATGTCAAATCGCATACTACAGTCATTAAAATATTGCCAGTGCTAAAGCTCAAATGCCAACATATCAATTCTAATAATTAAACGAATACTTAGCTAATGAAACCCTGAAATATTTCACTAGATCTATTTGATAGCAAATAAAATTTAATCTAGTCCTAAATTCAATGCACTTGTTGCACGTTTAATCCATTTTCACTTGTGGCTAACCTCAATTTTCCATCGTTGTTTTAAAGCATTTTGCAACCAATAAATACTCACTGGAAAACCACATGCAGAAAGTATACATTTGAGAATTTACGATGCGACCAATAGAAAATGCAATGCAAAACGTTTCCCAAAATTGCATCAACTGATTTCGGTTTATATTTATTTTAAATTACATGCTTTCTGCAATTTTTTAAATTTACTAATTACCATTGTGGTTTTATTTCTAGTGAAATGTATGTGTATATTGTCTGGATATTTTTTAATCAATTTTGACACAACTGTCGATATTATTCATGAAAATGTCCGGGAGAAAAACCATTGTTGCGGTTACAAGTAAATGAAATTTAGCAATTTTATTTTAAAACTGACATTCAACAAGTCAACTCTTTAATATATTCCGATGTAAAACAGACCCACGGGTATATGGCTCTGAATTTAATCCTTCATTTAAATCACTGATGCTCAAGTCAATTTGAATTTTATTGTTTAAAATACTGGAAAGTCGGTTTGATATCATTTTTGAATGGAATTAAGACAATTTATTTGCTCCAAACATGAACTGACTGATAGATGACATCACTGTCGAGAGACAGATATGATTTTAAAATAGTATGAACCGTTAAACGATGTAAGTCGATAAATTTAACGACAGAGCAATCGTGGCATCAGTCAGTCAGTCAATCAGTCGAGTTGAGTTGGATGAGGGAACCGAGGCGACTTGTGCAGGTTGAAATGACAATCATCAAAATTATCCGCATAATCGCAAGAACATAGCCTATAGCATTTTACATGTGTTGGACATGTAAATTGTTTGTGGGCTTAAAATAAAAGAAGAATCAAATTTGGAGCTGTCAGTGCAAAAAACCGTCAGCTTACAAGTTACAATTGTTTTAATGAAATGACTGATTACTTTCAAAACAAAGATATTTGAATGTTGATTAAATACCGCGTTTCTATTGGGCAACATTGCAAATGATAGCAAATTCTAGCTTAAAAAGCATTTTGCAGTTCCTGCACCAGAGAAAATATTGATTGGTATGCTGAATTTAAATGTGATCAGAAAACTACTGACAATGCTGATAGCAAAGCTCACCCCAAATCTTCGGCAAAAAATTCGGAGAGCAAAAAAAAATCAACTTTAGGAAGCCTCTAAAGTGTCGACGGGAAATTGAGCTCAATATGTCCCGTGAGTTGATTCATCGCATATTGATAGAGCACTTGGGCCTCACAAAAATTTGTGCACGATTCGTTCCTCACAAGCTGACCGATGACCAAAAATTCCTTCGCATTCTACATTGCAAAGACTTTAATAAGAAAGCGAAAAAGGGCCCAAACTACCGAAAATCCATTGTAACGGGTGACGAGACGTGATGTTATCAATATGATCCCGAAACCAAGCGACACAGCACCGAATGGCAGCATCCGGATGACCCCAAGTCAAAAAAAATCGCGTTTATAGAAGTCAAAAGTCAAATCAATGTTGATTTATTTTTACGATTCCAAGGGGATTCTCCACAATCAGTTCATTACACAAGGCCAAACGGTTAATACTGTGTTTTGTCGTGTTGTTATGAAGCGTTTGCTTTTGCGAATACGTCATGTTCGGTGATAATGCGCCGGCTCATCGTTCAACGGTTGTGGACGATTTTTTTGCTGATAAAAAAATGGCATACTTGCCATCAACCACTCGCCGCTTTCGCCTGATTTGGCACCATGTGACTTTTTTCTGTTCGGAAAATAACTTTTGGCCCTGAAAGGAAATCCTTTTACGAACATTGAAGACATCCAAAAGTCGACGACCGCTATTCTAAACATGATATCAAAGAATGACTTAAATAAATCTTTTGAAACGCTTATAGACCGTGTAAAGCGTCGTAGAGAGGCCGAAGGGAACTACTTTGAATAAAATAAATCTGTTTTGCCGAAATCATTTGTAGTTTTCTATATTTTTGACCAGTCCGAGAACTTTTGAAACGCACCTTGTAGTTTCACAGGACTAAATAGATGCGGAATGAGAACATGTTTATAAGGACATAATGTCAATAACTTCACAAAAGTTCAGATTTTCAACGAAAATTTATTCCTACTTCGACTGTTGAAAACCACCACACTTTAGATTAAATACGAATGCATCGAGTTTATTCAACTAACTGATGCAATTTGTTTTATTAACGAGAATAAAAGTGAATAGTATTAAAAGCTAATTTACGAGCCAGATAAATTTCAAAAAGCTTCCTACCTAGTAACAACATGCAACCACACAATTCTATACTATTGTCAATATGAGACACATTTAATTTTCCTATCGATTTTTCAATCACTTTGTGAGAAACAGTTCAAACAAACAACAAGGCTATTTAATTAATAAAATTAAAAGTCACCACAATTACAATGAATAAATGGATAATTTCATTATAAATTATACCGCATGTACAAGTATCTGAAAATGTATTTTCGATAATTGTTGCATTTATTTATTAATATCACTATTATTAATCATAACAAATTAATTAAGTTTTCAGCGATTGACATTCATTTTTCATATAGAAAAGAATTGTGAGATGATGTAGTTACTGGCAGCCACAAAATAGTAAAAGTTAAGTAGATTTAAATCAAAGCGAACATTCAAATTTTCTCTATGAGATATCAATGTACGATATCTCAAAAATGTGCATGTACTATTTGAAAATCGCGGTATCAATTGGTCTTAAGGGAATTCGCTAATATTCGCAGAGGTTCTGATGAGAACGCGACCTCTCAATGTTGATAGCGTCATATGTTGACAAAGCTACGCGCTTTGTAATCTAGTGCTGACTTTTCGTTCAACTTCATTTGTATTTTAAACTTCGATAAACTTGACGATTTGCTAGGCTTAAAACTGCTCATAGTGATGTGTTTTTGTAAGTCAAGGATATCCCGTCAGTGTTACAAACCAACATGACTACGGACTACAAAACTCCCCTCTTAATTAGAGAACCTAACCTAGAATCGTTTGACATATTATATTAGGCTAGGTTTCCCTATTTTTTGCCTTATAGCGCCTCTGGTTCACACGAATCCTTTTTCGGGCGGGAATAAGAATTAAGTTTATTAAAGTGGAGACCCTCGGTCCTTAAAGCCCCAACCCGATCACGTATGCACTTGTTAGTTGTCATAGTGGCACGGGCCAATGTACCACCTGGTTCCATTAGTCAGCCGATTTCATTTTACTAGTTTGCTGCGTATCCCGACGGTATATGACTATAGTATGGCATATTACTATGTGACAAGGATGTCACTTTTCAGTGCTTTTTTGTTGGACGTGGTCTCCCTCAATGGGACATAGGTCAACTAATCGCCGAGACATTCGAGCCATTAATTGATTTCCTTCGAGAAAATCAGCTTAGAATCTGTCAGCAATTCCAGGTACTTACTGGATGGTTTCAACCCTGGTAATATATCCCCGGCACTGCTAACTTAAGCGTTAGTTTTGAGTGGTCATCCAGCTCCATATCCGCCACATCCAAGCTCTTACTTTTCAACATCATCTGGTATTCGATCACTTGCGGCGGCACCAGCAGAATCTTAACATTTCGTCGCAGGAAGCGTGGAACAGATGAGGACGAAGGATCCAACTCTCTCGACCACGCTACTGTTTATAGATCACACAGCCATCTGTCAGATATTTTCTAAGTATCTGCAGCAAATTTTCTGATACTTGGAATTAGTTTTCCAGGTCTAGAATATTCGACCATCTGTGTTTCGCCACACAATTTATCGCCTATTTACGTCTTCCAAGAGGTTCTGTTAGTAGCCGGCTAAAGTTGAATTGATCTGTCCGCGAAGACGGTTGTTGCCAAATTTGTTTACTATCAACTATCGGCCATTCTGGTACGTGTTTCAGCCTGACTTCATTTGTAGCATTTTCCATCAATTGACAACCAGTATAAAGCCTTAAGTGTCTCATAGATGACTTACAAACAGTTGTGATGGTACTTATTGTAATGTTCATCATGTCTTTCACAACCAATCCTCTGATCACTAGTGAGGAAACAAACTGTGGTGTGGTTCTCGTAAGAATGTCGACCAACTTCTCTACCTACACTTTCTCAGTACTTCGCGCAAAAACGCAAAGCTGGGGAAGGGTGCATAAGAGTACTGTTTCGGTTATCTATCTTATGTACTCATTGTGACCAGCCGAATAATCCTTTACATTTCTTCAATTGTAGACGTTTCAGGGAAGGTACTTCAATGCGGATGTCACATTTAAATAAGCACCCATACAGCCTAATCGGCGGAAAGTATAATTGTGGCCAATGTTTACCACAGCTAATCTCACCCTACTGCCATTTCCATTAGTCGTTTCCGTCAACCTATGGTATCTGCTTGAGTCATGCTCCATTCAATACTTTCAGAAGTCCGAGTCCCTCCGACAAGAAAACGATCTTTTTTGGTCGAGACAACGTTCTCGAAAGAGTTGGTCTTCTTTTGAGAAGTTCTTGTTAGTTCTTTATGTGTCAGAAACACACTAAAGAACATTTTAACTGAATACCGAGCATAAAAGAACATATTTTAGTCAGTTGGGAACTCTCCAACGAGTACTCTATCGGGTTCAGAAGATACAAATGTCAGATTCATCAGGGTACTGACGTATTTTTAACTTGGCATTGTTTGGTAAACAGCAAAAGGCGACCTGCTTATATAGGTCTTGGGCGTTTGAGTTTTTTTTTTAATTTTGCAAAACCCAGGTTTTTGGAAAACCTGTCACTTTCCCATTCCTGGAATACGTTTCAAATCACCAGATCTGCGGACATTGCACAGAGAATATAATGCCCCTCTTCAATGAATTCCGCCATTTCTATGGCTTGCTTTACCGCACTTATAGCACAAAGAGCTCCTATTCTGTGTATGCAATCTTGTACTGGATGGATGCAACCTAGACATTTGGAACAGCGGAGCGAAAATGCTTTTCCTGTACTTGTAGCCTTAGTTGCTATTGCTTTGAATCCATCCTTCAACGTATTCTGTTTGTTTACTGCTTCATTCTTCCTGTATTTGTCTCCATCCTTTTTGATTGTGTTCGTGACTGATCTCTTCGTACCCTACGTAGATAAATCACTTACCTGTTAAACGGGGGCATAGTTTACCTTTTGGCACCACGCTTGGTTACCTGCAGCTGTAGCACCCGATTTGGTCCAAGGGCTATTCATCTTTTAATATTTTGTACCTAATATCCTCATTTATATTTTTTCCGAACATTGCAGGAAGCATTGATATTCTTAACAATATTTTCTTCCTTAGAAGTCGTCCTCATGCTGTCAGGTACTCAGACTCAGACCAGCGCTGTTTGGGAGTTCGCTTCAATCAAACCCATACAATCAACTCAAATGGGCGAGTTTTGAATTTACTCCGGGAACTGCCAAGATTTTACCAAGATAGAGCCGGGTGCTCTGGATATGATCCTGGTTACTTGCTCCAAAATACCGTACCCACCAATTCAAATTAGAAACGAATGATCAGCTTATTGTCTAAAGGCAATACAGGGTTCTTAACCGTTGGAGGAGCTTTACGACGATCATGTTATTATGAAGGTTCAAGCATGTTACAGAAGACATTCCACGGAAGATGATGATCGGGCGTCTTTTCACGTCAATTAACGACGCACACTTAAGAGAAATAGACACTTGGCAAACTGACGTATATGGGAAATACGTTGTATCTTTTAACGAGATTTTGTACGAAAAACAGAAGATGCATCGTGTTATTTCGAGTTTTTTTTTGTCACGTCTAATAAGAAAAGACCAATGAGCCTGTCGCGTCCAAGTTTGTTAAGAACTGCTTGATCATTCAACGCAAGATGAAAGCTTCCACTCAAGGATAGTAATGGGTGACAAGCCGTGAACGGCTCTCCAGACCCAAAAAAGGACCCCCAGGTTCCATAAAATGCCAGAATGTTGCCAGCATTGATGGTGAAGGTGTTGTTGACATGAGAAATTAATTTTCCAAGGCTCAACATTGATTCAGGCTTATTAGATTGAAATTTGGAAAGTTCTGACCCGCGTTCCTGTTACGAAAAGTGGGAAGCGTGGACGAATAGTGGATTGGTTCATATACCATGGCCGCGCCCAACCTCATTCAACGCCCAGCACTTGTGAACTTATTGTCAACATTCGATCACCGTCCCCTTATTTTCTACTCGTCTCTCTTTGCTCTTTGTGAATATTTCTTTTTGCCAGAGATACATTCGAACGGGAAAATGGTTTGGCTATTCAGGGAAATTCAATGCAGGGCAAAGCCACCAGAGTAAGGTTAATGTGACGAAGGAACTAAATTGAAACAAGAACAGATTTTATAAAGTGGATAATTTAGGCGCACCGTTTTGGAGACTATCATCCCAGTTATGTTTGCTAAATATAATGGGAGCAAACCCTTTAGAACCCTTCGAATCAACAAGTAAAAGCTCTTAGTCAAAATATTCAATAATCAAGACACCCTTACAAAAACTAAATTAGTAATGAGCTACTTACCATAGAGGGGTTGATTTCACCTTTAATTCCATTTTTCATGAAAATTAATGCCTGTAATCGCAACCCCCCAACAAATACCATAATTTTAACGAAATAAAATAAGCCAAGGTTGAATTACTATCGAGGGTAGCATAAACATTGAAATATTTGTTCAACAAAAGAAACAGAATATTTCGTTTAAAAGAGTTGTTATTAATACTACAGTGGGGTGAGGCTGGCTTGGATTCAATCCTAAAAATCTACCCCTAACATCCCTCTGTAACATATTTTTGTCTCAATCCAAAATTTTCCATTGTATCATCTCACATTTCGTGTAAAACCCTACGCCATTGACGATCCGACATAAAAAAAAATGCAAAACAGAAACCACATAAACCAAGGAGAGAATAATAGCGAGTAGAAATACTTACTTTGTGGAATAGGATTCGTTGAAAAAAATCAATAAGTGCAGGATTGTCTCGCGATACTCCAAAACGTAGCAAATGTTATTCAAAAGCATATTGAAAAGTGCTTGAGCTTTTTCGTCAGGTTGTCTCTTCAATTCTACCAGGCTGAGCAACAATTCACGGAATGTCTGAAATGAAAAAGAAAATAAATAAATACAAAGGAGACAAGAATAAGAAATCGCAGACAGAGTGGCAGGCTGGCAAGCAGGTATGTCAAATAAAACGCAACAAGCCACATTTGAAACCAAGGAGATGTTAGAGCTGGAGCAATATGAAGTTTGAATTAAAAACACGAATCGTAAATACAACAAATACAAATCATGAATATTCTGCAAGATATTTTTTGATCAAACATTCGCCTGAGCGGCAAATTTAATTTTTGGTTCAACTGGAAGAAGCCAAATTCTAAGAATATTGAAATTGTGAAACTCAAGCTTGCTTGTCAGCAACGAGAAAAATGTCTAAGCAAAAGAAAAATTGAATTGCCTGGAAGTGATTGTGCTCAAGGATCCAAAATAAAATGTAAATTTTGGTTGATTTTCTTTTTTTGCTCTTGCGAATGATATGACTGTCGAATATTGTATGCTTGTTATTTTAGCTAATTACTACCAGCTTTTCGCTTGAATTTTCATTTTCATTCATCGCGATGGAAATTAGAAAAGTCAAGGTCGCCTTACCTTAATTCCAACATGCAGACGTCGCCCCCAGAGTTGTGCCTGCTTTTTGTCCGACGTAATCATATCCATGTCATGTTGAATTCGAGTTAAAACCCAATGAAAACACTGAATGCTTAACGATTCGCTGGAAAAACATATTTTTTGTTTAGTTTCGTTCACAAAAATTCATTAAAAATACGTTAGAAATTTACAAGCTCGCAAAGCAAGCCCCATCAAAAGGCATTCTAAGTTTGTGGAAAAGTTTAATGTCCTTACCTAACCAATTCCAACTGCATTCCACTCAAGCGATTAAACTCCAGAAAAAATCGAATCGCCCACAGCAGATACGAGTCATCGTTGGCTCCGCTGCCCGTACTACTGCTCCTTTCCAGGACTCGACGGACATGACGCACAAGAGTGTTATATGCAGACCGTAAAATTTCAATGCAGTATTCTCGCAAGCATAATCTGTGGAATGAGCGAAGCAAGTGAATGGGAGAGAGATTAAAGAACAAAGAATTTAAATTAATAACTTGGTTTTTAAATGAACTCTTTCGATGGTGAAACGGGTGCGTTTGCTCCAAGGGTTGACCCGACTCGTTAGAACAATTATTCATTTATGTACTGTGAATGAAAATTGCCCTTTAAATCCGTGGATGATTGGTAGGTAGGAGTATTAAAAATTTATTGTTTACATTTTTAATAATAATCGCCATCAAAAGATTTATTCAGTGAATGATTAAAATAAAATGCACTTATTTATGGTAGATGTCTAAGCCTTACATAAAAGTGTTTGGTATGGAACACGGTCTACTAGCTTTTCACTATCCTAAACCCTACCAATACTAAACCATTTCACCATCAAAAAATCAATGTTTAAGCTAAGCTCAATCTCAATGCAATCGTTTTAAATAAAATCAAGCAAGTTTAGCACTTGAATGCCAATATTTTGTGCAGGCTATTGTCGAAATTTTAGCCAAATTTTTAGGCTAGTTACACCAAAAGAGCATAAGCATTTGGAGATGTGTCAAAAATTATCAAAAAAAGTGAAGCATCATGAGATCAAATAATAAACTATTTGTTGCATGTAATATTACAAGGTACAAAGTAGTGTATTACATAACAAACATTTAAAAATAGTAAATTCCTCTACAGCGGACCCGCTTCTAAGTGGAGATAAATTTTACCCACCATTTCTATCTCTATCCATAGCGCTATCACTTATCATCAGTGAAGCTAACACACTGCAGGCATACTCATCTGGGGGAGAAGAGTAAAAAAGCAAGAGGCCACAAAAAAGAGAGCGTATCCTATATGAGCATTTTAACTTTATTTTGTATTCCGATTTGTGTTACACTTTCGTTTAGTTAGTGGCATTCAAAACCACCAATTAGGTATTCCAACAAAAGGTTTAGGGTTGCAAGAGGGTATAATGTAATAATTGGCCGATAAGTTGCTGTCAAATGGTGACATTTGTCATTTAGAGGCATGGCTATCGAGAGCTAAACATTGATAGAAAGAAAAGGATTGGTTGAAGTTTATTACAAAAATTTTGTGTTCCATTGCGATTCTTAAACTAAGGTAGTAACATTTAGAGAAGTGTGTGATTAATTCAAAAAAATTCAACTGATGTTTAATACAACAAAACGACTTTCGCCCGAAAGTTCGCTCGGAAATATCGGCGCAATCATAGATAGAACTGAAAACGATCCCGAGTATCACAGTTCGTCACCGCGTCCCGGAGTTTGACGTTTGCAGAACCAAGCAAGGCGGATTCGACAAAAACTTGGATTGTACATGGATAAAACGTTTAATAAGGTCAAGTATTCGAATCGGGTGACGCTGAGCTCTCGGATTGAATCTAGGGAAAGTAAGAACTATCACGAACATTTTACTTAAGAAAGTTGGATCACTAACAAAGCTCATTTCTATAAGCCTAGTTGTGCTTTAGTCAATGCGAAAGACGGCCGGTTTTAAGCGACCCGAGAGTCCGTTAGTGATTCACGAGATACCAATGCACTCAGTACGAATGAGCGTCTGGTGTAGATTTTTGACAAATGACACCATACGACAGTAATTTTTCGAAAATTGAGACCGAAGAGCTTTCACAGAGAAAGAAGTTCGCCATTTTTTTTTTGTCCGGAGGTGGTGTTTAGGAACAACACTGACCTCTTCTTTAAACAAGATGTTAACAGGTATCAGTTGCGAAGAAGGAAGGTTCCTGGTTGCATAATTTTAAATTTTGGAGACTAATAGGCTACCAAAATCTTGTAACCTAATGACGTAGGATTTCTACCTTTAGGGTCATGTTAAGAATAAAGTCTAAACTAACTTCCAATAGTGAAATGGATATTGAAGCTGCCTTCGCTGAAGTAGAAATACAAGGAGTATTGCGAAGGAATAATGACAACGATAATGACGATAGATATAAACTATTATAATTGTATTCTGTCTCTAGGTTATGTTTTCTAGTTTTAAGATAAATTAGCAATAAAAGGGCTTTGAGGTCCACCGGACTATAATTTAGTTCCACCGAGAACGCATTTCAGCTATCTCTAGTCTGTCGTTTGGCCAAATGAGCTGATACGGGCTACAAGCAACCGTAACGCGTGAACGAATGAAAAAATATGGAAGGCGTCAAAAATCTTCCACAGGGTTTACAGGGTTTGCAGGATTTGATTCCGACCGGCACGACCTCTCAATAGATGACAGAAGTAAAAGGAAACACTAAATTATCGATAATGACTTTTAAAAGACGATTGAAAATCAACAGGCAAAATTTACACGTAATCAAGGAGGAACCAATCAGATGAAAACAAATATCAAAAAATTAGCCTTTGCATAACATTCGCTATAATAGCCAATAGGATTTTTAGTAGGATTGGATGCATTGATCCGTTTAACGAACGTTACGTTACGTTTATGTTCCTTATGGCAAAATGTGCATACATGCGTTCTCCAAACACAGAAAATATTTTGAGAAATATTTTGAAGACCGTCAAACATGCGTCATGAGTGTTGTTATAAATGTTAAAACGTTTTTAATCTTTGGGCCCTATTAACTGCATCATGAATGCAGGAAACGATGAAGAGAACCTTAAAAAAGTGTCATGCCACACGATATTATCTCGTAGATATGGGACTTCATTTATGACAGACAAGCGAACCAGACTGTGAAAACGTTTATTGCAAAGGAATACATCTCGATTTTAGAGTTATGATTACAGCCGATGGGTCGAAGATTGGGATTTTGTAATTCCAAGTTAATTTTCTGTAATTCCAAGTTTGATATTTGTAGTCCTCTACTGTACACTTCTAGTTCGTCCGCTCTTTCGATGCTATCTGCAGCTCTGTTTCTAGGGTCCCACGTTAGTCTTACTTCCTTTTAGCAAGCCGCGGCTTCTAGATATTCTATATTAGCTGTAAAACGACGTAATTGAAGACAAGCGTGTGCAGTATCGCTTATTAATACTAGAAGATGCGTGGTTTGCCAATGAGGTTGCTCATTGTCGTCTTTGAGACTGTTTCAATGATCTGAAATTTGGAATAGGTTTCATCTCCAGTTCCTTTATTCTTTGAACCATCAGTGAAGATTGTGATTTAACTCTCCCTTAAGCTTAAATGCTACATCGTCATTTCACTCTTTTTTGATCCGAGGTTAATCCTATAAAGGATTTCTATATTCACTACTACTTACAATCTATTCAGCTCTCAAACTTCTGCATGGCGGGGTTGGTAAACTGATATTGAGAAACTCGTATATGGCTTGTTTAAGGAGGATTCACTAGTTTCTTAGTACGAGATTCAGTTCCTTCCTTTAGTACCAAATTTTCTATTTGGTGTTCGCTAGGAATGTCGCTCTTAGAATATTTTTGTCGAGAAGCACAGGTTAAGCATTACCTTCAGGGGTAGCTGCCGGCATAGTTTTCACGGCTCCATGAAAGCCCAGGCAAACGATTCCATGGGTGTCTAACAAGTCTTTTAACGAGGGTTGGTTTTGTAGTGTGGCCCTATAAATTACGCCCATTAGTGGTTATTCACCTCACAATTGTCTTATACAATTGCTCATCGGAAAAACATTTAGAAAAAAACACTTACACGGAAAACACTTAGACTTCTGCAAAAACTTACACTTTTGCCACTGAAAACTCCACAAAATTTAGAAAAAATTATTTTATGAAACATCTTCACTTTTTATTAACAACAAATTAAACACCCTTAGCTTAAATAACCGCTTTTATTCTTGACGACACAGTGTTGATACCTTTATCAAACATGGATTTCAAGACACTCCATAAATTTTCAACAGGGTCCAGATCGGATACATACCGGATAAAATACCGGATACCGTCGACATCAATATATTACGTACTTATTTTTTTTTTTGTGGTAGGGAGGTGAAGGCTGTTTACGCCCTGAGTGTGGGACTCCCAGACACAAAATGCTTTTGGACTACCCACTAAACACCTCCCCTGTCAACCTGAGAACCTAGCCTGGAACCGTTTACTTCGGGCTAGGCCTCGTGTTCCTACGCCTAGAGGCGCCTTCGTATTGTGGGTATCTCTTCTCTAACGGGAAGGACGGGAGCGGAAGGAAGTGCTACAAAAGAGATCTATCCATCCCCGATGCCTCCCAGCGCTCCAATAAAGCTTTTTTTAATGTAAGCACTGCCCGAGCATATTGTGCCACGCAATTCCAATTGTCAACTGTTTTCAACATTACTCCGACGATAGTTTCCGGACAGAGCTCTCCGATTTCGCTGAGTAGGATCCCTCGCTGCTGGCTCCACCTTTTGCAGTAGAAGAATGTATGACAGGCGTCATCCAATTCTCCTGCACAAAACACACAGTGAGGAGACCGTGCTTTGTCAATTTTGTACAGGTAGGACCGAAAACAAGCGTGCCCGCTTAAGAGCTGGGTCAAGTAGAAATCGGTCTAACCATGTACTCGACTGAACCACGGCCTTAGGTCAGGGATAAGACGTGCAGTCCACCTTCCCCTTGTTTCTTGCTCCCAGGACTGTTGTCAATCGCTGAAAGAGCGACGTCTCTCTTCCTTGGTGATCTCTTCTCTTCGATCTTCACCTCTGCGCAGGTAAATACTTCTGCGCTCTCTCGCAAGGAGGGTGATGGGTATCACCCCTGCGATTACCAGCACTGCCGCCCCCGGAGACCGTTCGGTATGCGCATGCGATTCGCAATGCTCCTTATCTCTGTACCGCATCAAGTACACTATGTACTGCATCCGCATCAAGTACACTAGTACTTGAAAACGATTTTCTAGCGCTTCCAGAATATCCACCCATCTAGCGCTGTTAAATGCATTTCGGACATCCAGAGTAACCAGCAGAACGACCCGTCGTGTGGAAATACTGTGAGACTCCGCACGTTGGACCGCGCTCACTACTTCATCGCATCGATGGTGGAGCGGCCTGCTCTGAAGCCATACTGCCGTGGAGCTAGATCCCCGGCAATACGAATCACGTCAGCGAGTCTTCCCCTGATAAGTTTTTCAAACATTTTGTCAAGCATAAACAGCGGGCGGTATGCAGCTGGCGACTCGAGGTACCCTTTTCCCTTCGTAATGAGCACGTCTCGCCACCTTCCAGCACTCCGGGAACAGCCCTTCTCGCGCGTACGTACTTATTAGGTACGATGATATGGAGTTCCACCATGCATAATAATGTTACAGGTTCTACTGCATCTTAAAAAATTCAAATATAGAATAAACATGACTTCCATGAGCTCAAAGCAATGGAGAGTATCAAATATGAAACGATCCACATCTATGTATTGAAATGTAAGACAGCAACAAAACGGCCGGTGAATACTTGACGGTCCTCGTGTGGTCTTCTCCAAACTAATTGGTGGCTGTTTGTTACCGCGTCGTTGCACCCTTCTCCAAATACAACTTGAAAAATAAGAGAAAATTCAAAATTCGAGGATCTTGCTTTGAATGGCGAAAAACCGCTTCAAAAGATGATAGTAACCCTTCGAAAATCTTCTACGGAATAATGTGTTTTTGCAGAGGTCAATCTAGTTTTACGCGTTATGACAGTTCATTTCCTTTTTTTATGCTTTTCTTTTTTGTTGGTCTCCAAAGTGTCATCTGCGATAAAAGTAATCCTTTGTTTTCACATGCTTTAGGCAGTCGAATTCTACGTTCTGTTCGAGGGATTTTACTCCTTCTCCCCGATTGAATTCATTTGTTTGCTGACAGTTTGCAAAGGACTCTCAATCGATATCTTATTGATTCCTATCACCTATTCCTATCGCCGTCACGAAAAAATTATTTGTTTTTCATCCTTAGTAACGCTTCAACTTAGCAACACTTTTTGTTACCTTTTTTGTTTTTTTGGCACTTTTCCTTGTTGTTTTAATGCCTGACTTTAGAATAAAATACACGGAAAGATTCAGGCAACCAATTTACCACGAAAAATTGAAAATCCTTAGCTTTCACAAACCAATCACGTTTGCCTCCAAGTCGTTTTGACAAATGAAACCATTTTGCTTTCCAAATAATGACTCCGCATAAGGATAATCTTTTAACTTATAAAAGCCGCCAAGGTGTACAAACAAAAAACAATTACTTGAAAGAACTTCTAATTGCCGAGATTTTATAACGTATGAACTCCTTTCAGAATTCGCAGGAATAATTTTAAAATGAAAATATTTTCGTAACCTCAATTTTTATGACAGCCTTAAAATTTTTTTTTTTTGAAAAATGATAATAGTTTCCAATGTTTTGAACAAGGACTGAAGTGAACAAGGATAAATTATAGTCCCGAAACGTATCCCTACTCACATATTATTTGGTTGAGTAAAAGAAATTATTGGATGTGCAAACCGATTCCCAATGTTTGACAATTGTATCTTTACTTGAAATATTGTCGTAGGGGTGATGATGGATTAATTACGGTGACTACAAACGAGTTTCCTTAAAATTTTAATGTGAATCTTTCAATTTTCTAATGTTAAGTACTAAGTAGACATGGCTGCACCGCATAGATTGCTGCAATAACCCGTTCTTAAAGGAATGTGTGAAAAACAACAGACATAAATCTAAATTATATTAAATTCACAGATTTATTTCGAAATCCATAAAATTGACATCACTTCAACTTCACCCAAGTCCTAGACTAAACTCTATATGGGTACATACCTTACAGAGAATGCACTACGACGTTCAGCTTTCACATCCTCTCGAACAATACGATGTGATTTCTTCAATTTAGTTTTTTCCCGATCAAAATCCAGAGATACAGCACGTTCCAAGGATTGGTGGCATATTACGTCCCGATCCGAGATAGATTTCACATTTTGCAATACATATGTCCCACCGAAACGTGAATGACGAGCGGGCGGTGGACGTGCAACTTGCTTGAGTTTTTCACGTTTCCGTACAGCTATCAATTCTTCCTCGTCACGATGTTTCTCGGCGGCACTACGTTGCAAGGATGCATCGGCCAATGATTCAGCTGACTGTAATCGAAAGTTCAATGAGTTGGAGAGCAAGATCAAGATATTGCACGGTTCGATGAAGGAGATATTTATTTTTAAAAACATTCGCTTAGGACCTTATTTTGAATACTGGGACGAAATGAAATCAGTCCATTTACACCTTGCTGGAACTCATCAAACTTTGGATGCTTGCAAGTCACTTGAACATGAAGTCCAATAGCTGTCCAACTAAATTTGACGCTTTTGAAGTGTCTACTTGAGAAATAATCGTGACTGCTATTCATTCTATCTGCATCTTTCAAGCTGAATAGCTCATAGATACAACAAGAGGCTTCTCGGGCATGCAGCAAGCAAGCAAAAAGGAAACAAGCGAAAGCTGCAAGGACTGCACAAGTTGTAGATTTACTTCGGAGTTGGTTTTTATTATTCCATATCGCACGGATCATCGCCGTCCTGCATTATTCTAAATCTGCTTTCAATCCTTACCGCAAATTTTTTCTTCCGCTACTACTCGCTTTCCTTTTCCGCTTTCACAGGCACCCAGTAGACATAAGTACAGAAAATTTATTCACGGTCAAAATACTAACAAAGGCTTCACATGAATAAATTAAATTTGTTGTTAGGTCAGTCAGTGCCATTGCATTAAAACGCTTGCAGTTTTTCTTTTCACTAGAGTAGAAAAATGTAGACCAAGTGCTCGCAGAGATAAGAAGGAAGAAAAATGTCAAAACGATGCACCAATAGCACAAGAAACACATTGAAGGTTGCTACGAGTCCTGAGAACTATTTACAAAAGGAAGTACTACATACCTGCTCCCGAAACATCAGACAAACTATTTCAAGTGCATGAAGGTGATATTGATTTTCATCCGCCGAACTGAGTATGTAGAGCACTAAATCGAGCATGCCTGATTGCTGCAGCGCCCAGATGACCTGGTCATGAAGACTTGCATCGTTATCCGCCCGACATTCCAGTTCCGGGTTGGCCGGCACCTGAAGCACGTTGCGTACAAGTACCAATATCCGTTCGATAAGCAATCCTTGTTCTTCGCTTCGTATCGACCATTCCTGGAATGAATTGAGAAACAAGAAAAGTTGTTTAGGTTAAGTATGGAATTACCGTGTCTGAAGCAATGAATATAGAAAAGCTCAAAGAATTCAGCAGGAAAAACATAACTTAAAACTATGAACGAGGCACAGCTGCAGCAGGAATTTAATGATATAATTTTATTGAATTTTAAAGTTTTGAAAAGTTGAAAGTATACGAGTATAGTTTGCAGCTTTATGACTTCACACAGTATTACCTTTAAGACGGAGTCAAACTTTCAACTCCAGTATTTACTTCAGGAGGAAAGTTTAAGCAATGCCTGCATTAATAATATACGAATATTTACATGTCGGAGTATTTTGTGTACGAGCTTACTTTGAGTATTTTCTTAGAGAAAGCTGCGAACATCACAGCTAATATTTTCCAACTTCCAGACTACTCGAAAAACATTGAACTTTTTTTTCACCCGACTTTCTGATCCGACTTCTGGGTATACATGTATAGTAGAAGAGCTCCTTTGATTTTCCTCCTATTTTAAGACCTAACTCGGCGGGTGGTACACCCTATAATGCAACACCGTCTGCCACTAACAGGAAAAAAATGTCACAAATGATTTTTTTTTGTAAAAATTAGGGATTTCTAGGTTATTTAACGAAACGCCTTTTTATGTTATATTTTATTATATATTTAACGAAACAATCTGACCATTTATTGATGTTTTTATTTATTAATGTAGTGTATTTAATTTTAATTTCAATAAAATTAAACGTTTTTTTGCACGTGGCTTATAAAGAAAAAAAACTGGGCTGGAGAAACATTAAAAAATAAAAAAAAAAAACAGCATCAACATAAAAGGAACATAACATATTCTTATTTCTAACAATAATTGTGGTGATTATTCATTTGGCATTTTTGTACAATCAATAAAAATAAAAAAATAAAGAAAAATTGTGCACGATATAACGTAAAAATGATCAACCTCCTTATATAATATGTTAATGATGTTCTACAAAACTATACTTTTTGAGTACATTCTTCACAAATAGGAACGATGTTTTCTCTACATTTTTTATGGCATAAATTGCAATCAATCTTAGTTTTGTGATCCTTTCTCCACAGACACACAGCACATCGTGGTACAGACATTTGCGAATGCGACAATTTGCTCTTTCTTGCTGAGCGCGACTCAGATTCTGATTTTAAGATAAACAAGTTAAAATAAAATTTTGCATTTTGTACCTCAGGTATGAGATAGTAGGTCTGGATATTATATCTGGCATAACAAGTGAATCGGTCAGCTCTTCTTGATGACACAATATCTCCGCTCTTTTCTTTTTATGGTTTTACAAAACCATACGCATATGGGCCACCGATGCTCATAAGATCAGACAATAGAACCATAGGCCACCTTTATGGGATGCGTCAAATTCAATACGTCTCACATAACTCGTCAGCGACATGCCCTCAACATTTGTCTATTATCTGTCATTATCTTGGGTTTTTTTTTTGGTAAATTTTTCATCAATTTTTACATTATGCTTCATTATGAAAGCCAAAACTATAAGCTTCCCTTTTTGGCACATAAGATACTTGGGTGCAAACAGGTTAAAATGCGGAAACAAAACTATTTATCTCTCATTATTTTGTAGACATAAGAGTGGATGTCAACTGGGGCTTAGTTTTTTTCACGGTTTCAAACATATCAACATTGATCAAGTCATCCATGACCAAAAGATAGGTGAAGCAATTGGCTATCAAAAAACTTCTGTTAAGATTTTTTTTTTTAAGTTTTTCCACATCAATTACAGAGTTACTTGACTAAACTTCATTTTGACCCACATATTTTTCAATATCCACAGAGTAAAACAGCCGAGAGTCACATAATAAAAGCGTTTTTATCAAATACTTTTAAAATTGACTTCGTGTTTTCTAAATTTGCGGATGGTTTCGGTCGGTCCATTACTCACCATATTCAGATGGTGCAAGCAGCACACTGTGGATACATTAAAACTTTTCCACTGAGATCCGTCAGTTTGCTGCAAATCATCCGTGTGTGACCTAGAACTGTCATGATGAAACAAAACTCCTTTTCTTTTGACAAATTTTGGTCACTTTCAACAGTCCTCAAAGTTGAGGACAGTTAATACTCGAATTATCTATTGCACCCGGCTGCGGAGACCTGCAATCAACAATACTCTTCCAAATCCACCAATCGCTCAAAACAATCTTATTCAACGTCAATCAAGACGTAGTGAAGTCGCTTGTGTTCGAACTTTTTTCTTTTTTCATCGCCAGTAATGACTCGTTCCAAAAATAAAAAATTCCATTGCGTTTGGTCGTAGCGTTTCACTCATAGTAATTCGGTTTATAACAGTGTTTCACGCAAAATTCACGTAATAGTCAAACGTATCAAAGTTGTAACCTGCTCCCTATAAATAATTTGTTCTTGTTGCAACAGTTGTAAAACTTGATGGGCATTTTCAGCGACTAGCTACACAGAGCGAACTTTACCATTAATGTCGAAATTTTCCTCTTTTTGCGTCTTTTGATTCCGACATTCGCTCACGGCATACCCATCGTCAACGGCAAACATTTTTCGATAAATTTTTGCAACAGTTTAATATTTTCTATAGAAATAAAGCATCATAATCATGCAGATTTACCACTCAGCTTTAAATGAATGCAACTTTCAACACCAGCTACGTACTGCATCTGTCGCTGGACTGTGCAAAGTGCAGCGTGTAATGTGAGCTTTCAACCATCTGTTCGTTTGACATAATTGGACTAGTGTTACCAGATTCGTGGGTGTCAACATCATCGGAACATTCGCGATTGCAAAATTTGATTTATAACTCGATTTTTTTCCTGCCTGATTTCATATCTTCTTAAAGCAGAAAACGATCTTTCTTGCAAAGATACATACCTCACACGCGACCTTCACCAAACTTTATCTGCAGTCTCAACAATGGCAATTTTGCGGAACAAGTAGGTGAAATATTCAATAGAAACGCCTCTAACATAAATCAACCAACCTTGAGGAGAATTTTCTATAGATTGGTTAGCATCAAAGTGGCTATAGTAGCCTAGTTACCGCATTAGAAAGCCCCTTGAAATTTGCCCTCTTGAGAAAAGAACGTTCTTGCATAGAGACAGAGACTCGTCCTTATTCCCCATCACCTATTTTATTGCGGTCGTCTGTTGTTGTTGTTGGAGCTATTTTTGCTGCTGATTTACCATGAAATGTTACTCACGTATACAATTCAAACACAAATATTTATACTTGATGCAACAAAAATTCAATAAGAATTCGATAAGAATTGAAAAGATGGCTGAATGAATGAAGAAAGTCAAAATGCATTTGAACGTGAATTCAGGACAAAAATCGATTCAGATTGAAAAATGTGGTTGTTCTCCGGGGATAATATGGGAATTATTTATGGAGCTTTTGTACTAGTGGAAGGAAAATGTGTTGCCGGGAAGATAAAGTGGATATAGTGTGATGGTTTCGAACAATAACATTTTCAACTTCTTGAGGCAAAGGACACTAAAGGAATTTGCAGACCTTTTTAATAACAAATTAGTACAAACTTGTTCGAAATAAACGGAATCACGCTCCCTTTCTCACAGTAATATCCTTAAAATTGCCTCCAATAGCAACGCTTCGCATTCATTCCATGCTCAGCACTCTGCAGCAGTGAATTTTTTTAATTCCTACTCATTAAATATATCTCATCATTAAAACTCAACGGATATGAGACTTTAGCTAGAATAATAGTTATCTCTAATTTATAACACTCCCATTATTCCCACTCAAGATAAAATTAAAGTTTTGTCGTCATGCCGGCATTCGTCCCTAACATCACTTTTGTCAAGACACGAGCAAAAAAGTGTGAGAATAATTTCCTATCTCGAATTGTTCCTTTTCCTCTTCCGTTTGCTCTAGAAGCAATCATATGAGGAACTTTCGCTAAGTTGTCTTTTGCCGATATGATATCACACGGATCCTTTGGAATGACGGCGACGACAGCAGAATGAAAACGGAGACAATGTCGACATCGACAAAGTCTTTAAACTTTTCATTATCCTTCAAAACTGCACTTTACTTACAACTGTGCCGTTATTCTGATTTTGAACTTTCTTCTTCTTGCAATCTTGGTCTACCCAAGGATTCGTTCGGTTGGGTGGTACATGGGCGCTCAATATGGCGTCTATATCGAAAAATCTGCGTTTATGTTGCAAAGTTTAGACTGAGAATTAGACCTTTATGCACTTGGTCGTTGGCTGCCTCCGGTATCTATATCTTGAACTTTAATTATGCAAACCTTATGCCACAGTCAGGGACTAAGTTTGGCGAATGTTTAATACAACATAAGCCACAGCTATGTGAACTTAGGCTGTACTTGGCTACTTGGTTTAAGGAGGAGTTCATAGTTATTTGGAATGGTAACATGCAGGGCTGAGTCCATGCAATCAGATACGACAGGGAAAGTTTTCGTGTTCTCAAAGTTATACCTATCGCAAACAACTAAGAGCTCCTTCGCATGTTTGAAAGGATTCTTGCAGAAGAGACTCCAAAACAACTCGACGTAATAAAATTCTAAATCTTCATAATTGTTGGCATTGTTTTTATATACACAACCTACCCGACTTCACAATTGTATCATCGACTGTTTAAGGACACACACTATTTGTTGTTACGTCTCCGTCGCTGAACCGTACAATCAGGACGGGTAGAAATTAAAAATTGTTCAACTTGAAAATTTACTTCACAGATTCCCAAGTGCAGTCAAGCGCTTTATAACATTTACCATCTGCTAAATTGGATTCATATCGACATAACGACGTATACATAGCCTTGTGACACTATCTGCTTTTCCTCGTCCTTAACACTCAACAATTATAACTCCTTGAACGAGAGTCGAGGATCAAAGATTGGAAAAACGAAAAAGAGAACGTTAAAAAAGTCCAATGAATACAGTTTTTATCGCATTTCAAAAATTTCCATAAGAATGGAAGGGAACTATTAAATTTATTCAAAAGCAAGGACTGCAAAAAGATGTTGGAAGTGTGCGAAACTTATAAAATTTGATAATGAGTGCGTTGAGTGTGCTTGTTTTGCCGCGAATATTAGTAATTTAGGGCAGGATTAGTCGTAGCACCATTAAAAAAGTCAGTTAGTTATCTTAAATATATTTTATCGTATCTTTTGGAGATCCTTTGTCAAGAACTCTTACATAAAAGAGTATAATAAACTTCTTTATACCCCCCCCCCCCCCCCCCAATTCCTTTTTCACTTTGTCAATCCTACAAAATGTGAAATATTTTTGAACGAAGTATCTCTCAATTCCTCCTAACTATCTGGCTCCTTACCTGTTAGTTTGCGAATTCGAGGATCTTAGGACCGTTTTTGATTTTTTCGAAAGTGATATGGCGTTGGATTAAGAAGAATATATTCGCGCTAGCATTCGCCGGAAATGAATGTTATCGTTCGGGATTTGCAACTTCATGACTGACATTTGAGATTGTGTATGATCTTATGTAGTTTTATTGAACTAAGCAAAGATCTAAGCTCACCGCGAATTGAAACGCAACATGCAATGCTACGGGACTAGAATGCGAATCGCATACGAGGCACTATACATCGACAGCTAAGTCAGGCTAGAGGCGAGAAATTATCGGACAGTTTAGAAATTTTTTGCAGCAAACCAACGCGAAGAGAAAGTGACTTTAACAGCTCAGTTGTTCAGGCGCGACCTATTTTTGTCTCTGTACCGAACGAGTCTTTTATTCGTTTGTTGCTAACTTCTGTCGGGTGGTTTCAGAGGAGAAGATATCAGAGGAGAAACCTCTGATATCTTCGTCATCGTGCAAAGCTCAAGTTGTCCAGTCTGTTTCCTCGTTACTGAAAGCAAGCTACAATTTTCAAACTTGCAATCCATTTTACATTCATCCAGCTCACCCCAAAAATCATCCAAATTTGTCCCATTCCAGCAGTGCAGCGAATCTACTCCGTGGACGCCGCAAACAGAAAACAGTAAGTTTTGCATTCATCATTTATATTACTAAGTATGTGAAGGTGCGAACCTTGTCCGCCTAAGCTCGTACTCTTCGACAGGTCTTTACAAAACTACAGCCTTATCGATCATTATTAAATATTTCGCATCGTCCGGGCGCATGAGTTTCACGTAGAAAACAAAGACAACCAACCAACTTGACATTTGACATGAAAACATGTTACTTCCTCGGGATACGTGCATTGTGAATCGAAATGCGATGCATAATGACGAACGAAATTCGCATTGCAGTCTCGCAGTATTGTATCTTACGCTTTGCAGCAAACATTTTCACATATCCCGGATGTTGCAAATCGTCAAAATTGCAAGATGAATATCAATTTATTTAATTATTGCTTTTTAAAGCGATAGCAAGAAGGTTTTGCAGGCAATCAATATTCTATTGCAAAGATACATCTAACGTCAGTAGTTTTTTCGTAATTTAAATAATTATAGAACATATGATGTTCAGGTTGACCCAACATTATAAATACAGTATTATAAAGCCTTTGTCCGGGGAACATACACGACGACTAACACGCCTTTTCTCATTCGCGCGGAAATTTGTACACACTCTCCGGATGGTTTAGTGAATGTGTCGATATCATCAATTGACAAATGGTATTTCATGATTTTTTTGGACGGTTCTACTGATGAAAGGATTCTGGAATCACATGCCGTCGCCGAGGGAAGAAGCGTAGATTTTACAGTGATTTCTGACCACTCCACTCTCTCCTGCTGAACAAAACTACCGGCTGAAATTATGTGACAAACGATGTTATGTTATGATGTTGTGTGACAAAGAGTTCTATGTTCGGTTCTCAGAGTGATAGGTGGAGTAGCCTTTCGTTACAGGTAGTCTTTCACTCAGGGCGTAAGTCGCTTTGACTTTCCAACCACAAGAAAATATATAAACGATATCAAAATATATAGTCGAAATCTTCAACAAGTATTTGCGATGAACAACTGAAAAAACCTGCTTAAAGACGACTCAGGATTAAACTTATTCATGTTTAAATTCGTGTTTTTGTTACCACCGGTCAAAATTCTCATGTTTCAAGGGTCTATCGGGCGATCTGCTGTCAATGATATTATAAGATACAAAATAAATGGCATCAGAGTATCGATTTATATGCAAACAAAACTGTCTGTGGATTTGGTTCATAATCCAAAGGGATGTGGTGGTTCAAGCATCTACTGAGGGGCGCATTGCGATGTGAAGGTAGAACACAACAGAAATTGTCAAACACCAATACCACACCAAACACAATAAGTCACCACTGTATCGGCCGAGCTTACACAATCCGTTCATATTAATGCAAAATGTCCGACCATTATAACATTTGCATGCGACAAACGCAAATACACTCACACATATCCTGAAATTTCAGCCATAAATAAGTAATCATTAAACTGAAAGCCTACGGTCATTTCCAAAATCGAAATGTAAAACATCAAAAGAAACATCCTCAGCCACAAAGCACAATCCATACTCCCTTAAGTCTCAATCAAGGATGGCTGAGTGCATAAAGGATACACGAAAACGGCTAGAACATAGGAGCACTAGGAGAACATTAACCAAAGTCTTTCCTCTTTGCATCCCACTATCGTCATATATTTGTATCCTCTGGACTTTTGGTTTCGATTCGATACCGGCTCATCCGTCCGTTGTTGACGCTCTCTCGTCTGCAGTGCTGTTCATTTTCTTGTCATATTTTATTCATATGAAATACCCTTCAATGGCATGGTGTCGTACTCGTGTGTCCTGTAAGCATTACAAGTTCATAGGAGAATAGACAAGCGTTACCTTTTGAAAGAATAATGATATTTGGAGGACTACTGCTACTACTGCTGTTATGGTTGCTGGTGCTACTAAAGTGAGTGGTGCCGGCATTTTCTTTATGTTCCTCCTTCCAGGATAAAAATAGTATTTTTTTTTTTAAGATCTAAGTCATGATGAAGCTGCAAAAATCGTTGCCCGTTGTATTACAACAGAAAAGAAAAGGAGGAAAGAAAAAATGCCTGGATCGCCTTGACATTTTTCGGACTGCTTTTATAAAGTAAGATGTCTCGCTATACTCTCCTGGTTTCAACACATCCGACATGTAGAAGAGGATACAAAGGAATTACCAGCGTAACGGGATTTCATTCAAGACAAGCAAAGTGTCAAGTTACCAATTCAAGCTCGTGTTTTCTATGACTTGATATTGCACTAAGAGATTTTATATTGTAACCCAACACGGTTCCACTTCTCTGGGCGTCCTTTTTTTAGTTGAAATGACATGAATCATGTTGACAACCGCATTCGATAACCTTAAAGTCTAATTCCGGCACCATTAGCATGTTGGCAACACCCAATGGTAAATTATACCCTAAACGGTACTGAGGGGGTGGTTGCTGTTACGTGAAGTGATTTTTTATTCAATTTAAGGAGCCGGATGAATAACGAAAGTCAACGGCTTTCCTGATTACTGTCCCGTTCTTATTCATTTTCATTCCAACCGTCCTAAGCAAGCTCTAGGAATCAAAGACGACCAAGAGGGGTGCATTTACCATAAACATACGCTCTAATAAGCTTTCTATTTTTCATTCTTTCAATTTTCCAAACGTCTTGGGAATACCAAAAGATAATTTTTAATCAGATCTGGGACTTATCACCGTAGGCGAATAAAAGGCAATGCTACGTTTCTATCGACTTGCGAACTATAGCGAAGACTTGGCGTTGTCGTAGTCATTGACAAAGGTTGTTTTTGTTGACTTTCTTTCATTTTTTTTTTTTTTGTTCCTTTTCATTCTGAACGGATCGTCAATGCCGGCTTTATTTCCATGGACATAATGGCCAAAGGCCAGAAAATATTCCTTTTGCGAATTTCTCGGCGCTCCTCACCTATACAGTCGCAGTCTGACCGTTGGGTTACAAAGTAATGTTGATGAAAAATGTAACGTTTGACTCCATCCATGTCTGCTATAAAATGCCTGATCTTTATTTTATACTAATTTAAGGATTTCTGAATGGTGTATGCTGACGAACAAACAATGAATACAAAGCGCTTATTAAATTTTCTTGTGTCGATAAAGAGAGAGAAGAAATTCATTGCTTCGATACGAATAAGCCGCTTTCGATAATAAAAAAAAGGGATTGGGAGCAAGGTAAGAATATTATTTTGTTAATGTTAAGCCAGCTTAGTGAAGAAGTCAACACAGTTCATAAAAATAGTCTAGTCAGGGCAGAAAGGAATGTTGTATCCGTGAATGAGAGGTAAAATAAGAGACAGTGACATAAGTAATGTTGTTTTTGAATACTCCTTCGAAGCATTTTGTTACATCGTTGTGTCCTTTTATTCAGGCCTCAATAGGTAATTCTGTTGTTTTACTCAGTTTGACGCTCGCAACTTTGGATTGCGCAAATAAAAGCACTTGGTCTTGTTCTTTTGGTAAAGTTTGTTTAATTCCCGACTTATACTACACTTCACGATAGTAACATATTCGTGTACTGTAGCAAATGTCTCTATCAGTTATATCACTTATTTAATTTAGTTCGACTCCCGCACGGTTCACATGATAAAATTCCACTGAAAACTGTTCATCGAACGAGTTACTGTTTTTATTGTTTACTGTTTTTCGTTAATTGTCGTTCTGCACATTCCATATAACTTCGAGTTTGACGTATTTGAATCAGTTAGTATCTACACAGTAGTAGTTAACAATGTTTTGACGCTTCAACAGTATAATAAGTAAAAAAGAAACGTATATTTTTATATTTTTATGTGATTTGAGTGCTCAAGTTAGAAGAGACAACACGCCAACTCATCTGCTGGACTTAAGGTCATCGAGAGATACGCTAGATGCTTTTGAACTAAGCCTAGCATTGGAGACAACAAGGTAATTTTCCTGAAAAAAAGGGTTTACAGTGTACATACGATCAACATCATTCACAGAGCTCATCTTTGGTGATAAACTTCAACCTACAGTAGGGAGCAGTAATGAGTACATGTTTACACTTCTTGCATTTCATAGCATATAAGAATAGAAATGACAAAGTAAACTAGAAGTTTTTTTTTCTTTCATTGCTTGCTCAATTCTTAACATACAATAATAATATAATTATTCCTAATAATACAAAATAAAAAGCAAAAGATCCAGAGAGAGAGAAAAGCAAAACTAAAACAACTCACATGTACTCAATATTGCACTCAGTTCTGCTTTCATCGGAAATTTAAAAATTTACCGCTTGTTTTGAATTCTTTGTCATAAATGAACGAGAAGAGTTAGTTAGTTGTGTTTGTGTTAGTTTGTGATTGTGTTTGATTAACTGTGAAACCTCGAAAAGTGGTGTGTTTTGTAAAGTTCATAAAAAAATCAAAGTTATTCGAAATAATGAAGAAATTATCACGAAATATTGAAAATAGCATTGCATCTATGACAGAGAATGGCTTACCGACACGGAAAATTGCTGAGCAACTTAAAATAAGTCAGTCAATGGTCATAAGAGTTCAGAAAAGGCGAAAATTTACTCCTAAAGAACAAGTGAGAGGTCGCAAAAAACTTTTCTCAAATTTGGACGCGTGTCTTATGATAACAGAAATGAGAAAAAACAAGTGTTTAACACTTAAGGATGCTGCTCTGGCAATAAATAAGTCCGTTAGCCGATGGACAGCAAGAAGAGCGCTCCACTGTATTGGATACACTGCAGCTGTTAAAAAAAATCAACCTGCATTGTCAGAGAAAAATATGAAAGCACGGTTAAAGTTTGCCCGAGAACATAAAAATTGGACTGCAGACGACTGGAAACGGGTAATCTGGTTAGATGAATCAAAATTTAATCGTTTTCAGTCCTATGGCAAGCAGTATTGTTGGCGCCGACCTGGATAAAGCATGCAAAGACACCATGTTAAACAAACAGTCAATCACGGTGGAGGAAACGTCATGGTATGGAGTTGTTTAACATGGTGGCATGTTGGACCACTGCAAAAAATTTATGGAATAATGAGAAGAGAAAACTATTTAAATATTTTACGAACTCATATTCC
The DNA here is from genome assembly GCA_954870665.1 of Stratiomys singularior. Classification (NCBI taxonomy): domain Eukaryota; kingdom Metazoa; phylum Arthropoda; class Insecta; order Diptera; family Stratiomyidae; genus Stratiomys; species Stratiomys singularior. The sequence continues at coordinate 10,848,315 of OX940877.1, forward strand.
TGATTTTGTGGAGATGAGCGCCTATCCTGAAGAAGAAGTAATATTTCAACAGGATAACGACCCAAAACACACGTCTAAAATCGTGAAAGATTGGTTGACTAGGCAAAATTTTAAGTTGATGCAGTGGCCAGCACTAAGTCCTGACCTCAATCCAATTGAAAATTTGTGGTCAATCGTTAAAAGGAGGTTGGGACAGTACAAAACAGCCCCATCTAACCTTGACGTGCTGTGGCAACGTGTGCAGCAAGAATGGCAAAGTATTCCAGATGAAATCATACAAAAATTAGTTGAGAGCATGCCAAAACGGATGAAAAATGTTTTAGAGAACAAAGGCCTATGGACCAAATATTAAAATACATAACCTTTTGATTTGTTTTAACATGGAGGATGCCGAACAGCTTATATAGACGGCCGCCTGTGGATCACATCTGCGTATCGAACTGTCTCTTAGTTAAGCTTCCGGATCACTGGAATAAAACCGATCACTTATAAATACATATGTTTCTTTCAGAGACAATGAGACGCCGAGAGACAATATTTTCTGCAAGATAGCAACAACAACAACAAGATGCAACAACATCGGTGAACGAATAGTGTGGCAAATGGACCGAGCAGCTTATCAAGGATTTAAGAGCATGGTTCAATTGAATTAAGTATGAAATTGACTTCTATCTATATCAGCTTTGGAGCGGACAGAGATATTTCCAAGTTTTAAGTATATTATAAGTATTATTTTCAGAATTAAGTAATTTTCTCTTTGCCACAGATTATTTTCATGTAATGCATCGGTCAGGCAACGGGTACATTTTCTGGAGACAAGTAATAAAATAGGCTAAGCTAGGTTGACAAAAAGAATCATGGGGCGAATAAGGCACAGTTTCAGCAATGTAATCGTCTTAGACAAAGGTGGGTTGTGGACCACTTGATAGATCGATCCCTCCCAGTCTTTTCCACTGCAAAAGGAGTCCCTTTAATCAAAGACATGTCACTTGTAGTGACGATACCTGCACTTTGGTTACTAAGAATTGATCGAATCTTTTGATAACGATCACGCACGTCAGAAATATTAGCATTATTTGAGAAATCTCAGAATTGATTTGAAACGATTCGAAACAATTTTCATAAGATATTCTGTCTGATTTTGAAACGAACCTTAAGGATAAGGCCTTCGAACAATTTTCTATAAACAAATTTTAATTCTAAAAAAATATTTACGACCTTTTCCCTTTTAAAATCCATTTAACTCACCAGGAAATGCATACGTGTATTTGTTTTTTTTTAGGATGAAGAGCAAGACAGGGATCTACGATATCCTGACACAACTTGATGGTTGCTTGGATAGTTGTTCTGAACAAAATATTAATTAAATAGAAAAAACTAACATTGGTAAGTGCTTTACTAAGACTTAGCGTTCCTTGTACATAAAATAAACGATCCTCGCGAGTTTTCGGAGAATGTAGCCGTAACCTTCTCGCCGATAGTGTGTTAACAACACCTGGCTCCTTCCTACACGAGAAATTCTACATATCTTTCTTCATTTTCTATAAATTGGCTTTTTATAGAAATTCTGACTCAGTTGAGAAAACGAAAAGGAGACTTGTGCTTCACTCTACCATTCCAGAGATTTACAGACGATAATGTTTTGCATTGTATTACCCGAAGGGGGACAGATTTTGGGGCAGTTGAAAAGGTCGGGAAACAATATTATGTTCATCCCCATGCATTACATAATGAAACATTTGAAATATTATTTTATATAATAATTTATGTCGATTCGAGCTGCGGAAAGTCTTGCAAAAATATACCGAGGTAACTATCCGAAAACTAAACTCACGCCTCATATATTATTACTTACCGAGAGGCACCTTAAGGTGCCTCATTCGAACGCTCGTTACTGGCATTTGTACTGCTAGTGAGCAATTTAAACTGAACGTATACTTCATAAGATTTCCAAGGAAGACAACATATTCATACATGCAACTGATGAGCTAACATTTACTTCACCAGAACTTGCTGGCTCTACCCCAGCCTCAACGGTATAGTCTTTATCGGTGAGCAGGTCAATATATCATAATTCATCAAGTGTCTTTCAAGCGTTATCCTGACAAGTTTGAAGGAATGCCATTTTTTATCAAAAAATCGGTCACAAGCGTTGAACAATGAGCCGGCGCATTATCATGTAACAAACGCCAACTTCCACCGTCACGATATTCTGAACCAACACGACGTATTCGCGAAAGCTAATGTTTCATAACACCAAAATAAAACACAGCATTAAACGTTTGAACTTGTGAAATGAACTCCTTGTGGGCAATCGCCTTGGAATCGCAAAAACAATTCAACATTGATTTGACTTTTCACTTCAACCGGATACTGCCATTCGTCACATTGTTGCATGGTTTTGGGATCATATTGATTACACCACGTCTCGTCGCCCGCTACAATGGATTTTCGGTAGTTTGCGCCCTTTTTGTCTTCCTTATTCAAGTCTTTGCAATGTTGAATGCGAAGCAATTTTTGGTCATTGGTCAGCTTGTAAAGAACAAATCGTGAACAAATCTTTCTGAGGCCCAAGTCCCTCAAAATGCGATGAATCAACAGACGAGACATATTAAGCTCCACTTCCATGTAACGCAATGAGGATTTTGGTTCATTTTTAATAAATTCAAGCACAAATTCAACGTTCATTTCGTTCACAACTGATCTTGGACGGCCAGAATATTCATCGTTATCCAGCACATACAGGCCTCCTTAAAAATGTTTAAACCACGCGAAGATAGAGGTATAGGATAAACACTCACTACCATAAGCATTTTGCATCATTTGATGCGTCTGGGTTGCTGTTTTACCGAGTACGAAAACAGAATTTAACATTCGCTCTTTGTTCAAAATTTATTTTTCGTCCGATGATACACAAGTACTGTCACTTAAAGCGCAACAACTTGGATTCTATTCATCCAAATGTCATAAAATTTTGACACAACGTCAATTATGGATGTTAGATGAAATGCCAAAAAGATCTAAAAGATGCCACTACAAGTTTTCTGTATTCACGGCCAGTCCGGAACTTTTGAGACAGACCTTGTATACATGCCTGCCAAATTGCAACTATTGCATACGACACATGTTTCTACGTGAAGGTAAATGACCCAAACACTCTCATGAATAAACTTAAAAAGGCGTCCGAGACAATTCAGCTATATAGCCAAACAGATAATTTAGGCAAATAGAAAATTAAAATCACTATCAGCAAAACCAAAGCATTGTTTTTTATGAAAAAATACAGAAATCTTCCCTGCTCTCTGACAAGAAAATTAACTTCCTTGGGCTGGCAATTTTGTATTGAACAAAAATTTTATATTTTCTAGTCTGCTCGCATATATGTACATGCTTTAAGACATTATCATTTGCCCTTATTCGAAAATCCTGATTAGACATAAAAAAAGAACCAATTGTTTAAATGGTAATGCGACCTGCACGGTTCCCTTACATGAAATCAATGTGCCGAACATTTAAAATTGAAGCTTCAAATCACCGAAAATAAACCTTTAAATCTATACCTTTAAACAGCGCTTGATAAAGTATATTATTTCTTTCTTTCTGACGCTGCATGGGTCGACTAACTTTAGAACCATAATAAGACGTTCTCATTTGCGAAAAATTAAACCACTAAGCCATAACGCTTTCACCTCGTCGAATCCTCCACAGTCGCGCTGTGTATTAAAACAAATTAATATATATAAATAAATATATACATATACATATATTTATTTATTTATTTATATTCTGTCTTACAGACAAACAATAGTTCAATTAGAAAGAAGTAAGTCTCTTAACCTAGACTTTAAAGCTAAGTACGAAAGAAAAAGACCAAGCTCGAGGTCGTTATGTGTTCTAGGAAAATGAACAATTGGCGATAAAAAAAAAGTAGATATTACGAGCAAATGGGACCACAAACAGATTATTTGTATTGAGTAAGGTGGAAAGAGCTCAAGCTGGTTTCGAACATGCGTCCCTGCCGCTTCTCATGCGGTCAAATCACTTACAATGCTGTAAGTGAAAATGGAAAAATTGATCTACCAAAAACTTCTGAAATTAGATTAATTGTTCTCGTTGAGCGCAGAAGTTGTTGAAAGCATAAATCAGCGTATAGACTACTATCAATCTGGTGGTGACAAAGGGGATACAGAAAACGCAGGCCAAGGAAGATAAGAAGAGACTCCAAAGAAGGAAGACGAAGAAGAGTTAAACGCGACTCAAAAGGATGATAAGGCATGTCATGCTTATAGAGCACGAAGCGAGTAAACCTACGTTGAACGTATTCAATCGTAGCAATGAGGTAAGAATAACGGGAAAACCAGACTACAGAACAATATTCTAGGATAGGACAAAACAAACAAACAAACGAACAGTAGTGGAAAGATTATTGAATTTATGAACATGCCTCAGAATGAAGCCTCAGAATTGCTGGAGTAATCACGATAAGGACATGAGCGTCAAATTTTAGGCTTCGCTCGAAAGTAACTCCTCGTTCCTTAAATGTGGTAACAACAGGGAGAGGCTGTTCATTCAACATATAAGTAAAGCGCATTGGTGAGGTTTTAAACGAAAAATTCATTTTGTGGTAGTTACGAATATTAACACGTAAAAAGTTAGAGCACCAGTTAGAGAGAGTGGTCAAGTCATCTTGTAGAAGTTAATGATCCTGAAGTGACCTAATTGACCGATATATCTTAAAATCATCAGCATACAGGAGGCAAGGAGAGGAGATACATCTTAGACTACACCAAAGACATACTCATCGGAGGAGATCTAAACGCAAGAAACAAGGCATGGGGAGATCATCTTAACAATGCCAAAGGCAGAATTCTGAAAAGTTGGATGACGGAACACAACCTCAAAACATTGAACACTGGCATATACACTTATAAAACAACAAACAAGAACGGCAAAATTCTACAGTCAACGCCGGATATAACTCTTAGTAACATGAATAGGAATAATATCCTCTGGATGGAAGACAAAGAACACATCAGCAACAGTAATCATATAACAATTAAAATCTGCTTGCCCAGTACACCCATTTCAAACACCAAGAAAATCAAATATAGGAACATCGCGCAAGAAATAAATAAAACCCCTTTTTCACCAAACCTCAATAATATATACGATAAACTAAGCCACCTAATAGATCTAAACTCAAACAAGATACAAATAAGAAGATACAAATACAAGATACAAATACAAATAAGATACAAGCACACACCCAAACACTGGTGGTCCAAGGATTTAGCAAGGCTCTGGAAAATAAAAAATAAGGCACTACTAAATTACAACAGACTCAAATCTAATGCCGACTGGACAATTCTCCACGAGGCAAAAACAAACTGGAGGCAAAGATCCAAAGAGGCCAAGCAGAGAAGCTGGACAGACAAACTAGATGAAATCAGAGGCAGCGGAAACATAAATAACTTCTGGAGATTTATCAACAGTATCAGGAATAATAAAGAACCCCCCTCAAGATACAACCTTGATGAGGACCAGACCCAAACCTACCTCAACATGATTAAATCAAAGCACCACCCTGATAACACCTTAAACATGATGCCACACAATCCACTGGAACACCCACCAGACTTCGAACAGGAAGAACTCAATAATGTTATAAATGAGAAACGTAAATCCACAACCCCTGGTCTTGATAACATTAATTACAATCTAATTAAAGCCTTACTCACACATCACCCGAATAATCTTTTACAGGCTATTAATGATGCAGTCAATAGATGTGACATACCCACATCTGGAAGGCATATCAGAATCGTTCCCGTTCCCAAACCCAATAGAAATCTAGAAGACCTCAGCAACTATAGACCCATATCCCTCCTCAGTGTTCCCATTAAAATCATAAATAAACTTATAAAACAAAGAATCGAAACACACCTAATAAACACAAATCCACTACCAACTCTTACTTTTGCTTACACAAAAAACAAATCCTCGACAACATGCTTTAACACCCTTTTACAAAAACTTGAAAACAAATCCACTTTCCCCTTCAAAACTGCCTGTGTTATAGATTTTTCAAATGCATATGAGAAAGTTGACCTACAGATCCTGAACAAACTTCTTTCAGACCTCAACATCCCAAAAACCTACACCTCATGGATCATAAATCTATATAAAGAAAGAATACTCCACCTCAACCAACAACACACGACAATCTCCAATGGTCTGCCACAAGGTGACGTCTTGAGCCCACTTCTTTTCAATATATACACTTCCAAACTGCACAATATCTCTGACAGCAACACAACTCTTCTACAATATGCTGATGACTTCCTCATTCTAACTGAGGGAACTAATTTAAAGCACACGATTAACCTACTTCAACTCAAACTAAATCTCTTCTCCACAATGAGTGACAACCTCAAGCTACCCTTCAACCCGGACAAAATACAAGCCATTAATTTCCACTATAGTAGGAACACAGATATAATTCTCAAACACAATAACACCCAAATCAAATGGAGCAATAGCATAAAATACCTAGGCATCAATCTAAATAAAAATCTAACCTTTAGAACACAGGAAGAACACATCCAAACGTTTAACAACATAGGCAACATAATAAAATATCTGAACAGACCCACAAATCCCTTTAGCCCCACCTTGGCTCTAAATCTTTTCAAATCATTAGTCAGGCCCAAAATAGAATACGGACTAACTACAATGGCACATGCACCAGCATACTTATTCAATACCATGGACAGGCTCAAAGCTAAGATTCTCAAGCAATGCCTAGGTTTACCCCCTAGCACACCCAACCTCTATGCTTTTAACATGGCAGCCGAATATCAATCTATAGATAGAGCAGCTCTACTAACGGCGAAAGAATTAGGTAAACAAATTGTCAATAACACTTTCAGACCAACATGGACTGAACAGGATCCAGTCCACAAAAGCAGCTACAATTACATCCTCCGCAAATTCAATCACCACCTGAGAAAGCTCAACCCAACTCACCGGACTAAAAGACCAGCTAACCTGTTCACCACACCTTTTCAACAACGTCCTCCTTCCTCCATACCCACAACCAAACAAAACCCAACCTTACCTTCAAGAAGTATACAGATAACCTTAAAAAACAAAATGCCCTGATACTGGTGACCGATGCAGCCAAAAATCTCTTTGGCACAGGGATAGGATTCCTGAACCTTAACAACAACACCACCTACAATTCTAGCCTCCGCAATAGCGTAACAACAACAGCAGCAGAACTACACGCCATCCTGTCGGCCCTAAATAGGAACAACATACAGAATCACCATAAGATTTTTGTCTTCACTGATTCCAATAATGCTATCAAAAGTCTAAAGGAAAATCAAGAATACAGAAAGACCACACAAGATATATGGAAATTCATTGAAAATTACCCAGAGAAGATCTTCAATTTCATCTGGATCCCGGGACACGCGGGCATCATGCCGTTAGAAACAGCCGAAAAACAAGCCAAAATAGGTGTTTTAAGCCATAGTATCATGGACACACAATATGAACTGGACGAAATAATAAACTTAATAAAAGAAGAAATTGACGATGAATGGAAGGGCAGAATTAGAGCTCAAACCACCAACTACGCACCCTGCATATGGAAAGAGGCACACCATCTCAACAACAAAGGAAAACCATGGTTTCATAAAAGCAACATCACCCCCAAACATATCAAAACCATCAACAGAATCCTCACAAACAGAGCCTACAACAAACTTCGTCTCTTTCAAATTAAAAAAAGCACTACCGATCTATGCATACAATGCAACAAAACTGACACAATAGATCACCAATTGTTTCACTGCACTAAATACGAAAGGATCAGGGCAAATCACAATCTTTTTCTTAATTACAATAATATTAAAGACATAATCCTCAAAAACGACAGTAACTTACTTGACAGCTTTGTAGCGTTCTTAGCAGAAGCGAACCCTAACATATAACACCCAACGACATATCACTCATACCCACACAATCAAAATATACCTAAGCCACAGACTAACTATGAACAAGTAATAATGATAAAATTCACAGGATCGACAACGCTGGCCAGTGCCATAGCAGCCCGGGCCAATTTTAAGCTGGTATCCTCCCAGTGTGAACTTAAAAAAAAAAAGAGAGGAGATTACAGATGGTAGGTCATTTATAAAAAGAAGAAAGACAAAAGGTCCTAGAATAGAACCTTGGGGGACACCAGATGAAGGATAAAAAGGGGGGCGTGCGAAGTTATGCCGTAGAGACTTACACAACAGGAACGATGGGACAAGTAAGACAGCACCCAAGACAATAATAAGCCCGAGATACCAAGAGCCTCAAATTTGAGACATAGCAGATGGTGATTGACAGTGTCAAATGCCGTGGACAAATCCGCGAAAATCACATCGACTTGGAACTGCCTGTCCAAAGCCTTAGCAATGTCGTTCATAAATACAGTTAAATAAGTAATGGTAGAACGACCTTTAAGGAAGGCATGTTGCTCTGGGGCAATAACTGAACGCAATTAGGCAGAGAGCCGGTTGTGCACAAGACGTTCTAATAGTTTTGGAAAACAAGAAATCAGGGAGATAGGTCGATAATTGGATATGTCCGAAGGATCACAACTTTTAAGAATTGGAGCAATGATAGCTTGTTTCCAAGTAGTGGGAAATACACCAGAGCTTAGACTGAGATTGAAAAGAAGAGACAATGGAACTGACAGAGAGGATGCTAGAGATTTAACGAATATGTTTGGAATACCATCAGGACCAGGACTTATGTCATTGACCAATGGAGTTGATGATTGTTTCGACTTCACAAGGATCAGTACACAACAGATAGAGAGCAACAGGATTCTCGATGGCGAAGATAGGAGGAAGAACAGTTGATATAGAAGGAGAAAAAGCAGAGGAAAGAAACAACGAGAATAACTCCGAAATATCTTCGGGAGTAGATACGACAAGATCGTCTCAGTGAACTGTACCAGGAACAGTACTTGAAGATTTTAGTGACCTTATGTAGGCCCAGAAAGATTTTGTATTCTTGGACCTGAGTGCATTCTCCAACCTGACGAAATAACTTTTCAAAGCGGCTCTGGTTTCATTCTTAGCTATAGAGCGCATTAAACAGAAATAGGTCCTTGCTTCAACAGTACCGGACGATTTAAGACAACAGCGAGCCTTACCTTTAGCTTTCAGAGCAACAAGTACACGCTTAGTAATCCAAGGTTTTAGTTTTGCTCGATGTGAGGTTAGAAAAGGAGTAAAACATCTAATAAGATTATTAAGGTAATCATAAAGTTTGACTGATAATCAAAAAAGATTATCAAAAAAGGCAATCCAATTAGTCGAGAGAAGTTCAGTTTTCAATGCATCATAATTTGTCTTGAAAAAGTTGAACTTAGGAATTTTTTATTGCCCGAGACCTGCTCATTTTTTTCTGATTGTTGCACAATGGAAACTTTTATTAACATTCTATGTGATACACTTTAAGTAGATTAGGATAAAGCGTTTATCTTATTTCGTAGTTTAATAGTTTGTTATGTAACGTTTTTTGAGTAAATTTTTCCTTAAAGGCCTACCTAAATTCTAGAAGAATTTAAGTCAGTTCTACTAAAATTTTAACCGCAGTAGGATTGAAAGAGGACTCAGAACTTGGAAAGCATCGTACATGTTCTAACATAATTATCATGGAAATATCAATAAAGTTCTTCTAAAAAGTCGAATCAAACCAACCACCGAAGAGTTGCGAACAAAGAAATGTCCACTTAAGTCGGGACACTGATGTGCAAATCCACTGGAGTCGATCAACAAAATGGATACGTCTTGTTGTATCCTTAGACACACCTTATTGAAATCTATCAGACCAGTGGCTTTTTGAAGCTACTGTCTTACCTGAAACCTCACACAGTTTATGGAAGATAGAATGGATCAAGTTCCTTCGTAGAGGCAATATTGAAAATAAATTGAAAAAAAAGGTTTTTTCCGTACCAACTGCTAACATCTTTCACTTACCGTTTCTAAAGTCTTGTGCAATTTAGTCGTTAACGCAGCCCAAACATTTCCCGTGGTAAAAGCACTTTTATAGCCTTGCAAAATTTCAACCAGTTCCAAGTAAATTCTGCGTCCTGGACCATCTTTCGGTAGCCCATCACGATACAAGAGTAATGTTGGATTAGTCAAGATCACAATCAAACGAATTAACACATCGAAATAGTCACTATCATTAATATAGTCCGGTAGCATAGGAACAAGATCGGTTTGAAGGACTTTCGCTCGTCCTAGATGTCGACGATATTCATGATTGTCAATATCGCGTCGCAGAATCCATATTAAATGCTGAAATATAGAGAAAACTTCATTTGTGCACACTAATCAGATTGTTAACAGGGGAAGTCATATACTATTACCTTTAATCCTTGAATTGCATCCGGTTCTGCATGATATTTTTCACCGTCGTAATAACCGAGAGCCGCGCACGTCGCGTCAATATCCGCTAATAAAATCGACATTTCTATTTCGACACTTCAACGAACCGAACGCGAACAGTTCGAAAAATAAGCAATCAACAAAGTGGAAATAAATTTATATTTTAATGAGTGCAGTAAAGGCGAATTGATTTCGCAAATTCTATAAACAAACCGACAACATGTCAAATAGTCTGATCCTTTGCCGCCAAATTATGTGTCAACGAATCTCAGCTGACTGCTGACTAGCCGAAAGCAAACAGTCAGAATGGTTGGAGTATCCACTAAACGAACAAACGAACAGCCAGCAACAATGTTGAGCAACATGCGATCATTCAAATCGAGAAACAATTGACGATCAGTTCAGCAGCAAGTAATGGCGCGATCAGCATTTAATTCAAAATTGGAAGCAATTCAGAACACGCAAAACTAATAATCAAATAAAATTGTATAATCACTAAGAAGACTCAAGGGAAGCGAAAAATTAAACATGATGTTAAAAATCAAAACAAAGCTTGCGTTCGACATGTTTTGTTACTACGCCGCGAATTAATTTGCAGGACATCCTGTAAGCAATCCCAAATCAATTATTACAAGTGAATGTCCAACTAAAATACCCTTAGAGCCCGTCCTGTAGACATTATTAGTTGCAATACGTTTTCTTAAGTGACTTATGATGCATTTGAATTGATTCACTTACTTATCCTGTTCCCTCTCACACTTCAAAGCACACATTGCTGCTGTTGATTGCATAATACAATAATGCATGCAGCTAGCTTGTACCTACACTTGCATATCCATTGTTATCGTTTTCCTTGCACATAAAACTTCACTGCAATTTGCCCCCATTAGCATATTCTCTCGCATGAAGCAGAGTAAATTAATTAGCGGAAAGTAGGTCAACAGGAATTGTGTCACATGTGTATAGACAGCATATTCCCATACATATGTTTTCAAGTATGTGTTTGGCTGTGTGTGCATGTATATGTGGGAATGCATAATATGTTTAGGATTGTGTTTCTGTTATACGAAATTCGTAATACAATTCCGCACCGGATTAGTACAGTACAAAACAAATCCGGGTTGATTTTAATGTGATCTATTCGAAAAGGGAATTTTGAATATACTTGTGGGAGACAATAGTGAATAGGCTAGCAAGATACTATACATGAGACTTCCTGCAGTGCATATCCTGTCCGACATTAATCTTTGAGACGTGAAAAGGATTAAATCGAGAATGTATGACAATTAGAAACGTACAGAAGAGAAGAAAATTAGGTCGAGGTTCAAATTGCCAAAGGTCGTAGACTAAGGACGAGATCTGCTAGTAGTTACATCCAGGCAACAAAACTTGTTTTCCTGCACATGTATTCCTTTGTTCCAGGGATATAATTAAGCTTTCCGTGCGAAAATTCCTCACTAATCCTGAGCTTGTGTTGAGAGGCCCGAACGGATCGAAATGTGTTACCGACCTGCTTTGATACTCCAATCCACACTTTTGATACCACTGTAACACGGAGTTTAATAGGCCAAAAATACGCTTGTATTGGTGATCCGAAAAGTACACACGTTTGAAGTTTTGTTACGTTTTATTGGTGCAAGCGGAAGTGGCAGTCATCTTAAAACCCCAATTCACTCTCTCAAACTTCACCTTAATTTTATCCACACAATTGCAGTTAATGTGTCAACGATGATGAAGAAAGAACAACAAACATAAAAAACCGTCATTGATTTTTCTAAAACATTGCAGTTGCAAACAAAAAGGATGACGAAACTCCCGGAGCATCGATTCGTCATCGTAGCCAATCAGTTCAAATTACGCAGCAGACCAGTACCTGCACTCATGTAGTAATTGATCCAATTAAAAGGCCATGCACAGCGCCTGTAATACGTTGAATGGATGATGGACTTGGGATCGGCATTAGCGAAATTAAGGTGCTATTGACAGCAGAAACATACCTTTTGCGGCCACTTTGACATTTGTAAATAGTGCTTTTCACGTGCTCTTTATTCCTTGCCATTCACTCACATTTCAACTAAATAACCAATTTGCCCAAAGATCCTACGCTCGCTATATGCTACTTTTTGATGAAAAACGAGCTATAACTCGGCAATATAAAACACGAAACTTCCATTCAAATTTCCATAACGATTGAGCCGACATGCGATTTAAAAAGTGTTGCCGTAGATAATCTCATCTGAGGCTAGGCCTTCGGTAAGTTAGATGACACTGAGATTTCTGGTCAGCACAACTGATGTGTTGCCGTCTGCCGTCTCTCAACTCTGGAAGAATACTGTAACGATCACTCATCCAATTTTAACACGATGATCTGATCACGGGATGACTGTTACGGCATAACGGATCGCTATCAGTGAGGAACTCCCGAAGGACGATCACAGCCGGTATATCCCAAATTAGTCCAGGAAGTGACAGGAGTCCGAAATGAGTTTTCAGGGAATCTATAAAGAAAACCTGAGCAATCCCTTCGACATAACGTGACTTAACCGTCGTAATTTTGGCAGAGCCTTTTTCAAGCCGATTTTATGGTTTAAATGGCAAAAAGATAGAAAAATTCTAGTTTGTGTTGGTTGGTGTCGATTCGGCTGCGTTGATGGTATTTATTAATAACGACTGTATTGATTATAAACATTCACAGGAAGGACGTTAACCCAGTCAAAGAGCATTCTTGTATGAGGTATAACCTTTGGCTTTAGCCAGTTTTCTTGGTGATTAACAACTTGAGGATGAGTTAAAAAAGAATCTTCAGTTGCACCACCAGATTGTTTTATTTTCCAACCAGACTCCATGTTATCGAACCTTCATGCCGAACGAAGAGATAATCGCCATATATTTGGGTCTAGTACCAGGACCTCCCAAAACCTTTGGTAGAATGGTTGTAATAAGGTGAAATCATATTGGAATTATATTGGATATTTTCTATGATGAGGAATACTGCACTACAGTATTCCTTATTCATTCCAGTGCAATGATAATTTCCAAAAGCATTGGTGCGGTTCGGGCGTGAAACCATCCTTAACTTGGAAGGCATGCAGTTACAGAGAAGTGATTTGGATACTGGTTTTGAAGACGTTAAAAAAATTACTAACCAAAATACATTAAAAGTATTGTTTTATATCCTTTTGAAATCCACACGTGTACATTTTTGACAAAAGGAGACACTGAACGAACCTTCCAATACTCGTACCGATCATAACTCTTCTTAAGTCTCCTCTCGACAAATTTATATCAAATTTATGCGCTGTTAATTGTTTAAACTCTTAAAAACTCCTGTTGCGCTTTTAAATCACTTCGGACTGGTTGATCTGAATACATGGCTGCTACGCTGCAACCCCCATAATTTAACTTCTTCTCGACACAAATAAAATCCAATATCCTTTACAAGCAAAAACAAAATTAATTCTAAATGCTGACATAAATTACTTGAATGTTGTTACCTACATGCCGTACTTCCTGCATGACAGCGCCTTCAGATCCTAGTAAACGATGAAATCACCATAGGGTGACGATAAGTACAAATAATCTTATTGCCATTCATCAAACCGAGTAATTGCCTCTCCCTTAAAAGATGACATCAATCTTTTCGTCGGCAACTTATTATTGCAAATTGTGACATTATTTGTGTCTACTCCGACAGGTTTCAAGGTTTTTTGGTATTTTAAAGATCCCCTGAAATATGTATGTGTATATATGTTGTCGCCCTTTCTAGGTGGATGGGTTGAATGTCAAGTACACACATGGGTTATGGCTGGGTGATTTGGTATCGTCCTTGAAATTCTTATCGTCTTCATCTGCTGCTCCAATGGGAAATACTGAGTCAGTGTTGTTGGAATACATTTACAAAAAGGACCATAGTCACCATTTGTTTAACATCATACGCCATACAAACGAGCCTTCAAGCGGATTTCCGCTTGGAAAGAGGTCAGCTTCAAACATTCTGTGTAGATATTACAACGAATCGGCCAGTCCATTCAATGAAACCTAAATATCCTTAATATATACACCCCCGACATGGGAGGTGATGCAGCTTTTTTGAATGACGAAGCCGGAAAGTTTCTAACGTAATGATTCCTGCAATTTTAATTTATTTTCGATACCCATGTAAGCTGCTTTCAGTAACATCCTTTTTCCTTCTGGCTCCTTATCGCCTGAACAGGAAAATGGAGCCAAACGGAAGATGGGATTTTTCAAACATCAAATATGAAGAATGCAAGAACAACATACGCCTTTCTGTCGAGTTTAAGCACTGATATGTATTGTTGCTTCCTTTTTCAGGACTCTAAATAAAAGACGATATGCTCCATTTTGAATATGTTCAACGGAACGAGGCCTCAGTGGGAATTTTCTTCGACACTTGAAAGTTGAAGTTTTCATTCTTTTCTGTTTAAAAAAAAAAGAAGTACGAGGACTCGGTGTTTCTCTTTTGGGTTCTCATAGGAAAACAGCATGAATATTTTTTTTTGGTATTCTGCAAGGAGCACTGTGTAGTGGATGGAATTTTCAAGGAAGGCTGTTGAGTGATGCTTAGTGTTATTATTGTATGGAATAATCGTGTGGTAATTGATACTGAGTTGGAGGAAAATCATGATAATGGAGTTGATCGTTTACTGAGATAAGGGTTAAAAGGATTGGTTGAATTGATTTCGTTGGATTTATTCTCATTCAAGTAGGCTTGAATAATTGATAACGTATTTTTCCGGATGAATAGAAAAGAGCTCGTTGAAAAATGCAAAATATTTAAATAATATTCTTTTCAGCAGGTTAGTGGCTGAAAAGAATTTCAACGAATAATGATCTTCATGTCGTCATGAAACTTTTGGAACAAATATCTCAATATACTCACGTCAAAAAGGTATCGAACTTATATTGTTTCTTTTGAATGTTTTCAGCTTAATTTATTTCTATGACTCGTATAAAAATTCATCGTCCTATTTAACCTCTTACTTCCCATCAATATTACAGAACGACTACAACATTGGGTTCTATTTTTTAGTTGTAACAAATCTACCCTCAGGACCCTAAAACTGCATCACCCAATGTTTCGATCGCTTAGGATTGTCGTAGTAAATCCATTTCTCATCCCCTGTATCAATTCGATGCATGAAATCCTTTCTTTTTTGTCGTTGAAGAAGCATCTCGCACGTCACCAGAAACGTTCGATGTCCCTCTCTCTCAGTTGATGTGGCACCCAATTCCCAGCTTTTTGGATCATCCCCATGGCGTGCAACTGCTTATTGGCCGCAGATCTGTCAACATTTAACTCCTGCGACAATTCTTCTAGGCTTCGACCTGAATCTTCATCCAACAATTCCCGTAGTTGTGAAACTTCAAACTTTTTCGGTGCCGCCTCACGATCTTTATCCGTCACGTTAAAATCACCATTTGTAAAACGCCGAAACCACTCTCGACATGTCGTCTCAGATACAGCATGATCACCGTGAACATCGAGCATTATACGATAAGTTTCCGCAGCACTTTTCTTGAGAATGAAATAATGAACTTAGACTTCTCGCAGCACATGCAGCTTTTTCGTTATGAAAGTCGACGTTTTCTACACGAAAAATTTGGAACCATGTGTCTGTCACAAGAGAATTTAGAAAAACAGAAAATTTAAAGTGTACCTATGATGACGAAAAGATCTCAGCAGCGGATTCTATAAAATGATCCATTGTGTCGGAGAAAACAAAATGGCAAGCTACGATGAAACCGTACTGGAAGAGATGCGGTCAGTTTACGAGGAGTCTTGTCCGATATAACCATGATACCAAGTGGTACAGGCTCTTGAAATAAGAAATGGACTCAGTTGATACGATCGACGTCCCGAATGGCCGATCGATGTGACTATTCCGTAAATGATCGAAAAGTCAAATAATGATTATTGACAGATACCAGATTAAAGAAACAACAGCTGGCACAAATGGTTGGAGCATCGGATACGTCAGTTTTTTAAATTATCAACGATCATCTCAGCATAATAGCCGTTAACGCTAGACGATTGCCGGGAATGCTCACGCCGCCGCAGAAATGAGTCCGCGTAATATACTGCCTCGTGTTTTTGGACATCTGGAGTGAATACAAAGATGGACTATTCCACCCCAGCAACCAGATATTGAAAGTAGGGTTCTATTCAGTGGCACATAAAAGGAAAATCACAACCCAGGAAGCTCAAGCTGGCACACTCGGCTGGTGAAATCATGGCGACTGTTCATTCGGACTAAGAAGGAATCCTGTTGACAGATTACAAAGACGAAAGAGGTTGAAAGAATGTATCATTGAAAAAAGAAGGAAAAATTGACCAAAATTTTGCATCTTCTACAACGCGCCAGTTCACAAGTTCTGTGTTGCAACGACGAGCAATTAGCATCCATGCCAATCGATGTTCAAGCCCAACGCAGAGGACACTTATTTTGCAAAAGACACATCGTCCTTCGTGTGATCGGTACGTAAAATGTTAAGAAGTTTTCGAAAAGCTGCTCGAAGTAAGTCTCCTATGACATATTATTAAATCTGTCTCAAAATATTTTTCGGATTGGTTGCATCTATGCACTGAATTAATTCCTGATGCATTGGAGGACAGAACCATCATGGCAGTATTTTAATTTTAATTTATCACTTGGTATTGTTACCTTTTTAACTTCGAGAGCTCCTGGTTAATCAACATGGGCCATTTCTTTTTTGAGCTCAGTGAAGCCTTGCCATGATTGTTTCAAGGATGTCTTGTGATTCTTATTTGTAACTTTTTTTGAAGGAAAATTGCAGATTTTTATAACTCAATTGGGTCTGATTTGCTTTTTTGTGGAATGTTTAGAGATACGTCCAGACTAACACTTGTCTAATTTTACTAAAGTCTTCAACTGGGTGAAAACTGCACAAACTGCAATTTGCATTAACTCAACATTGCGTCTAATTTTGATTTGATTTTCTCGCAGTTTAGACTTCCTTGTAATAAAGCATGGCAATATGAAAGCATATTTAAAAACCCCAAAGTGTATTTTTTGAATACACCTCTCCGGTGTATTAACTGCCAACTTGATTTCTCTGTCGACATTTGTACCTTACGTAAATGTAAATACTTTTATGTGAAAGCCTCGTCAAGTCATATCTAAAGGATTTACTTTCAAATAGAGACGTCTTCACGATAATGCTCTTGGAATGATTAAATTCTAAAAATAAATGCACAGACATTTCAAATAGGCTTACAATAACTTATCGATGTATTTCAAATGTGAAGCAACCGTTCATTACATTTGCCCGATTCCGGCTCTCCGGCTATAGATCTGGAAGAGTGGGCTCTTGTCCTAGATCAAGTGAATTCTATATTCTGAAATGTTTCAAAAAGGATTCTCTGATATGTCTGTAAATATTACCAAATATTTTCTACTCCCACACTCTTTCCCTTTTTCGAAATAAAGGAAGTTTTCAGTATTTGTCGATGGGGAATGCTATCATCAATATAAAGGGAAGGATACATTTGAAGGATACATTTTCCAAACGATAGAAATGAAACTACACATGACGTTTTCAAAAGCCTTGTTGTTGGTTTCATTTTCGGAACGAATGCTCCCAGAACTTAGTTAAATAGCAAGGATAGAAAGTGTAAATTTGTTTCGTAAATGCATTTTCACATGCCCGTGCAATTTATTTGGTGTGAATTAAATTAACGATTTCTCCACCGATCCTTTTCATAGCTGTTCATATTTTAATAACAACCCCCTAAAATCTTATTACTAGCCCGTATCCTTTTAGCACACCACTTTCATACACGAAACAAATGTATGATTGAAACGGCAATATCGTCCCATAAAACTTCCTTCGGGGGTAGTACGAGAAGCATGTCGGTCCCGTTTTATGCATATCTCAGCACACACAGCGATAGGGCTAGCCAATGTACTCCTACTTATCCTTTCAGCACAAGCCCTCAAGGCTGATATTAATGATTCTGTTTGGCATTTTAGTGATACCAACGACAACGTTTCTGTCTACTGGTTATTATCTCCTCTTGCCATTTATAGTCTCGTCCTTAGACATTTCATTGAAGCATTGCCGTCGAATTTATTCAAGCTCGCATGCAGGGGCGACTAGGAGCGGTGGTGGAAGACTCATGTGTACTTGTTTAGATATGAACAACCCCCAAAACTCAATCCAAACACGGAACTTTGTTCGAGTTTTTCAATGTCGTCATCCTTTGCCGCAAGCCATCCAGCAGATCCAGCCAATTCATCCAAAGCCACCAGCCATCCCATTCTGGGATAATACTAATTTTGTTGTGCGCACCAATGCACAATTTCCGATTTAAATTTAAATGGAAATTAAACTTTAAGCAGCTTAATTGCTTCCTCTTCGACAGAATTTCGGACGATTAAAATGATGAAAGGGGTTTTGTCGACGCTTTCCGTCGTTGCTGCTAATTATTGATATAAATTTTTATCGTGTAGTAAATTATGAAAGGGATGATTGGAGGGAAGTTGTAGATAAGAAAATATCTTCGAGTCGACTGTGTAATTTCGGCGAGAAGTTTTCCTTTAGATTTAAGGGTGATTAAATATTTGCTTTTTTGAGCCTAATGGTGTTTACTACTAATCAAAGTTGTAAGTTTGGTTAAAAACAAGGGGGGGTGTATGTTAGGGTGGATAAAAGGTCTTGGAAATAAATTTTCAGAAGCTAATTCCAATCGAGCAAATGTCTGCAAGCCATTAGGAATAATTCGATTAGAACTTTCTTCGGTGTTTATAATTGCGAGTATGATTGTGTACGTTGGAAGGATAAGAGTTTGCATCGATATCAGTTCAAACTCGCGTTTCAATGACATGATTTACAAGGAAACTTTCACAAGTCGGCAAAGCAAACTTACTCAATTTTCATATTTAAGTAAATGAATGTCTTATAAGACATTATTTACATTAATTCTGAACCAGCTGACACAACCGAAGCGGAAGGAATTCGGACTAGGAAAGCTTGATTTTACGCTTTGAAAAGTATTTGCAAGTTATTTTTCAATTACATGGAACTCTAGAACCATTTACATAAATCAATTACATCATAATCATTAATTCCTCACAACACTATTGCCATGGGGGGAGGAAAAACTCAGGCAAGTTGTCTTCTCCATAAAATTCTACAAGTTTTCATAAAGAAGATTTTTAACAAGTTTATTTTCTCAAGACTGTAATTTAAACCACAGTTTGACATATTTAAACTTTAAAGCCACTTTGGCATCATCGAGTACCTCCAAACTCTTAAGGAGAAAATGTTCAATGAGTCTTGAACACCACTGAAACGTTTAACAAGTAAAAAGTACAAGGGAAATGTGAAGTCTTGAAGTATCTTTTACTCTGCTGAAGCTAAATTTTCCGCCTTAATTTGACCCCAACCTTGACGGGACAATCCTACAGATCGACTCATAGAACAGAATAAAGACCTTAGTTATTCTAGCGTTAGACTGGGACTACGATTGTTCAACTCTAAACGATCTTGACCAATACACCAATTTATCTGCACTTCTTACTAAGCAAACCTCATCCAGTAACAACAGCATCGAAAACTCCTGATACAAGGCAATTTATTGATACAGAGTTTTGCATTGAAAATAAATCCTAAAACCAACCCTATTGTTCTGTTTTTTAGAGCACCTAATGCTTCGTAGAAATGCTTCATATCCCAAAGTAATATCTGAATAGCTACATTGAGTGTATCGGAAGCTTGCATAGTGTATCCATCGTACGGAATTGAAGGCATCCTTCAGACCAAGCGTCTCATTCGCTACAACATGCCTTAAGTGAAGGTTTTCTCTTGAACATGTTCGTTCCCGCAAACCACTCCTTCAATAGCACCGATGTAAATCGGCCAGTCTCGATGAAATACCATTCCTCAGGATATAGATACCCTGACACCCAAAAAAACACCCAAACTCTCATGATATCATCGAACGCTTCCCAGCAACGTTTAGTATACCATAGAACTAATATACAGAGCGAAGCGTTGGGTTCCCCTTTTCATTGCTGATCAGTACAAGTCAAAACTCCTTCTAGTATACTTGAAATACACCCTTCAACAACTGGACGTCGAATATGCTAAGGAGCAGGTTTGTAACAGTGAATATGCAGCATTT
Source organism: Stratiomys singularior (assembly GCA_954870665.1). Lineage (NCBI taxonomy): Eukaryota > Metazoa > Arthropoda > Insecta > Diptera > Stratiomyidae > Stratiomys > Stratiomys singularior. The sequence continues at coordinate 10,868,937 of OX940877.1, forward strand.
CTGCTGGAAGATCGCTCGGTCCCGTGGCTTTGTTATGTCTGCATAACTTGCAATCCTGCCAGTCCTCCCTTTGCATCGATTGACAATACCAGCTTAGTGGCTATATGTCTGATCTCAACTTGAACTACTCCTAATGTAAGATTCATCCTTATAAGTTGGTGTTGGCATCTGATCAGAATACGTAGGGATACATGTTCAGAAGCAATTTGAAATGTTTTCCCTTTTCAATCAGATGTCAGACTTTCGACGCTATTTGAAAAAAATCATAGCGTTGGCAGCTACCAATCTCCGTTGAGTTGTCCCAGCACAAAGTATATTTCGACATCAAACAGTAAGTGAAAAAGGTTTGAAAAAATTCTATTTTTTTCAAACCTATTTATCTTATTTTCTGAATAAAGATGTTTTCGCTTTTTGCTTTTAAGGTCACATTTGTTCTGCGCGTCAGCTGCTCCTCTTTGCTTCTGCCTGACACAATTTATTTTTCGTCGGCGCTTCAATCGGCGATGAAACCTGTCGTTTTCTATCAGGTGACTGGTTTTAAATGCTGAAATTCCTGGTTCCAGTTACGTGCTCTGTCTTGAGCCTGGGTTTCCGTGATCTACCAGCAAACTAAGTCCCTCGCGTATCCATGCGTAGTTCTGAGACCTTATGCCTTTGTTTTTCATAATGCGCTGAAGTAACCGACGTAAAACAAGGGCTACGTGTTTTGGCTTAACCGCACAGGCTCTGAAATCCTCTATGAAGACATGCTTTACCTCGAACTCTGTCGTTCGTCGGGCGTACAACAAGTGCTACGTGTTTTGGCTTCACCATTCAGGCTCTGAAATCCTCTTTCATCCATTTAGCTCGTTCGTCCGTTTAGCACATGTTTTCCGTATTTTTTTCGAGTATTTTCAATCTTGGAGGAGATGGTTGAAATTTTTTTCTTGGGGTCGACACACCTATCTCCATGGCTTCATTACTTTTGGCAGTATAACCTTCAGTGACCAAAATTCTAATATTCGGGATCGAGTTTGCCAGGCCATAGCGTGACTCCAGCTTGTTTGCTGTCGAGGAGGTCTCATGGAGTTGTGCAGTCTAGACTCCGAGGAAGGTATATCTTCACTCCTATCTTCTTTTATTACCCATGAATTTGCCTGAATGTTGGGCTATGCATCCGCACCACGTCGAGATAGTCGGCCGAATTGAAGGGGTGAAGGCTTTTTAGTGAGGGGCATCTACCTCTAAACATCTCCCTATCAACAAGAACAAATAGCAATTTTCTTCACTGAATCGTAGTAGAAAAAAAAGATTACGATTATGGTGAAAAAGACTTTCTTTCGACGTTAAAAAGCGAGAAAGGATACTATCTATATGAGGAACATCGATAGCAGCATCTTGACAATAGCGTAACGACTAAATAACGTTCACACTGTGCAGAAGAATAACAAAGAAAGGGATGCGAATACCAGATGATGCGTGGCAAATATAGTGAGCTTTGCAAGATAGAGAGCTTGTACGAGCAAATTAAACGACGTAGTTGAATTTGAGAATCGCGATGGCTAACTCTCTGAGCTTAAATAGTGTAATAATAATTTTTTCGGTGTGGTAGAATATGTAGGCTATAGTGTATAAATACAAAAGTTAAGGCAATACTAATAAGCATTTCTCAGCACCTTTTGATCTTCAAGAAGTTTTGATTGCAATGCCAAAGCATATGAAAAATTGGAGTCTAATACAGTAAGATCGTGAATTTGTTCGAAGTCTTACCACTGACATGCTGTTACGCTATGGTCTTAACCTAATTTATCTAGAGAAATTTCCCTAGATTTTTTAGCGGGATGCATCCTCTTATACATATAATCTACACCAGACGAAAAGACTAGAAAGCTAGTCTTCCTTTTTCTGTACCTTCAAATTGAGTCGGAAAAACTGTAGACTCCGAACAAAAACTTTCAAACACTCAAAAAATCTTCCCTATTTTTGGATATATTTCTAAATTGAAAAATATTCCCATTAAATCATATCCTCATCCCCAACCAAAAGCACGAATGCTATATCAAGGTAAATCGCAAGGCATAAAATATCGATTTACTTCAACACAAAAAGCTATTTCAATTTTCAGAAAAACGAACGGAAGTCAAAACAATCAAAAGTTACGATAAAGATATTTCCGCTATTAAATGATACTTCAGATCCTTACGCTTGCCTCTTCTAATGAGTCTGCCATCCATCCGTTCGAATGTGAACTATCCATCGAAATCTTTCGCTATCCTCCTCCATCAATCTTCCCCCTACCTCAGCCTTGTTCAAGCCCAGCGCCTTATCTTATAATGCGAGCTCCTTCGACTTTCCTTGGGAATATTTGTCCACGGTCACATGGATACTGGAGTGGTTTCGATGGACGGTTCAAAGGAGCAACGAAGGTGACGCAGCAGTGAAAGGGAAAAGAACATATGGTTTCAATCTAACGGATGTGCTTTATTCCAGTATTTATGTATTTATTTGACCTTTTTATTAACTCGAAAATCTTTTAATGATTTCCTCTACACAAGACTGAACACACTTCATCCATTTTCCTTTCGGTAATTTTTCCCTCTTGGTCGCGGTATGATACAATGGAAATACTCGTGTAGTCCATTCACAATCTCTTACCGCCCGCACTCCGTGCAGACTTTGTAAGCCGGACACGAAGGATATTCGCTCTCCATGTTTCACTTCTTTTCTCCTCGTTGTTTTAATGACCGACAACCCAAAGTATATTTTATGGTCGATAGAAGCCAATGATTGCATATAAATGGAGAAAGCTCATAAATAGCCAGTAAGCAATCAGGCAAAAGTGATTTGAGGAAAAAGTGAAGAAGTGAAGATCCTTTCGGGGTGATGGCGGCATCTTAGAATTACTTGTAATGGTTCGTAGGCAATCGTTATGGCACCGATGTAAAAGCAATGGCACATGCAAGACATTTTTGCGAGACGATGTCCTTCTTAATGATGTCTCTAAATAAGGAAAAATGTAGGCGGTTGATGCTGTTTATTTTATAAGCACTATTATTGCTGAATGTGGTCTAGAAACGAAAGTGCACATTAGAATGAATTATTAAGCAAGCTGTGAACTGTTGTATGTGTGAATTTTGAGAAACTTGGAAGCGAAATTACATTTTGTTCATACTCTGATTTTTTTTCACCTAAAATCTATCAATTTATCCTAAGCTACGTGGAGTTTCCATTGGAAACCTTTGCTAGAAACTACGTACTTCCTTTTACCACTGATATGATCTTCAGTTCTTTCTGCCATCATTTTAACCCGAAACGTATCCTGATGAAAACCGAGCACACCCCGGCCGACTAACGAAACCTGATGAAAAGTCGATTGAAATTTACTAAGTATGAAATGAACATTCATTCAAAAAGTCATTAAGGTTTTTTTATTTTCTGACTTGTAAAAATCATTGAAATAAATTCCACGTATAAAACCTTGTTTCATTTAGTGATGATTTTTACTATATACGTCCGGAATTTCATGCAAATCGGACGATTGTAACCGAAATCAAAAATCAGCCGGTTATTTGTGTCGTCTTTAGTATAGCTTGCTCATACTTCAACTGTTTAAGGACTTATTATGATCTTCCTTCCGAGAAAATTGAAAAATGACGAAAAAAAAAAAACTGCCGCCTTTGGAGTGATAAACAACTGCAGGCGGTTTTCCAAACACTGTCACATTCAGAGAAAGTCTCTGTTTGGTGTGCTTTACGGGCCGGTGGAATCATTGGTCCCTATATCTGCAAAACTGCTGCTACAGATAACATTACACTCAATGATGACCGCTATAGAGCCATGATCGATGACTTTCTCGTTCCGGAATTAGATAGCCGTAATCCATGGGACCTCTGATTTTAAAAGGATTGCGCGGCATGCAATACAGCTCGTGAAACCATCGACTTATTGAAGGAAGCACTTGGTGAACGCAAAATTACTGTCATGTCATGTGATTTGACATCGCTGGACTTTTCCTTGTCAAGTCAATCGTCTACGCCGAGTAGTTCGAGACTCTTTACAATTTCGAGGACAACATTTGCCGCGTTATTGGTGAGATACGGCCCCAATTGCTGGTTAGTGTAGTCGAAAATTGAACCTCTCGTTCGGACTTCGTACGCGTTCGTCTTGACGCTTTAGAAAAATGGCAGGGAATTATCTATTCTGGAATACCAGAATATTTACAAGAAACAAACCACTCGTTCATGCCTGCTTTAGAGTACTCTTTGCTTGATTTGAGCGTAGTCCCAATTCATTCATATACCTTACCCTTCCAATGCTGTAATTTACCCGCAGCTCCTCTTCCTGCAAAACTGGCTAAGAATGGCGATGGGAACGCGACTTGAAATTACTCAAAATGAGGTTGAGGAGTGAAAACGGAAACGCGGTTTTCAGTGCTCAATTTACAATATATGAACTCTACAATGTAATCCACCAAAAAATGTACCAATCAAGGATTAGTCAAACAGATTCGATGATAATGTCCTGAAAATATATTTTTCCGGTATTTTAGCTATCACTCCCTACAGTTATTCAGATTTCGTTACTTTCAAATACGGTCAAAAAGTCTAATGGAACAAGATTGAAAGCCTCACCAGATATGACCAGCGGAATATTATGGGTGAGCACGCATTACAACATGTGACACATGTGAGCTGACTACTTTCTTTTTCGTTTTGAATATCAATTAAGAAATTTATTTTACATATTTACTTGAGTATGCAAACGTGTCGCATTTGCCGGCTTGTTTCAAAAATTAAAACACAATAATGAATGCGGAACGTAAATATTTTATTTATACAACAACAATTCGTGGTCAGTAAGCAGAAGTTTGTACGTTTACATGAGTATCCTGTTCTGTTTTTATACCAAAATATACCTCGTTTTTCAATTAATGAATTGTCCACCAAACTCCGTGGAATTTCGAGATGTAATTTGCATATAACTGAAGAAAATTTCGACAGGATACTATGTTGCTCTCATATTAATTTGATTGTAACGTGAGGAAATGGTAAGTGTGATATAGCATGCTAGGTACTAAGAAAATCAGGGAAAGGCGAGCACTGTAATTGATTTTTAAATCTAGATAATTCTCAAAAAACGTGTCTCTTTCTGACACCAAAAAGGAAGCAAGTTATTCCAAAAATATATGAAGGTGTCATCAATCAAAAGCAAGGATATTTTTTGGATAAGACTTTTGGATTTTGAAAAACATTAAGCGAATTATTTATTACCCTCTGTTAAGGACTCGCGAACAAGATCTCTAGTTTTTGCTAGTCACATGTTACTGGCCTTTTTTAGTAAACCTGGTCTTACTCATATTTTGTGTAGGCCTGGTCTCCATTAAAGATTCAAAAGGATATTAGACGACATACCGTCGCCATCCCACTTGCTGGGTAGTATCAACTTGGATTTTATCCTATTCGTGAAGGATCTGAATTCCAGGCCGTTATTCAATCCTATGCTGTTTTGTAAGACAACGTTTCAAAATATTAGTGTCTGGCTCACAAATAAATCTCCATCGAAAGTTTCTTCTTGGTATGAACAAGAGGCATTCGAAATAGTTGTATATTCCTTCAGAGGGTCCCTATCCCAGGAATTTTCGCACTGGGTATGTTAACAGTTTCAAGAAAGTCTGGTTTATTTTTGTATTTGTAAACTATCAATCTTTCAAAAACGTGCCAAATTGCATGTGTTCCAAAAGAGGGCTCAATATTTTTGCCATTGTTGTTATTGTGAGGTGGCAAATCGCTAAAACAAGCGATATTGAGAATGGGTTGCTGAGTCACAAATAATATTGAGCTGCTTTCAATCGCAAAAATTTATCGACTTTTTCTAATACGATATTTTCGGATGAATCAGACAATATGCTAAACAATTGACAGGCATAAATCAGTAAAACGATATTAAACCCTCTAATACAATACGACACAATCTATCTATCCCCAACGTCTCCTTATTGAAATAACTCCGTTGAAGCAATCAAGACTCATTGATATGTTAATGTTCGTTTCACGTGCAACAGAATACTTCAATACAGGACGTTCAGCCGGTCCTGTCTGCTCGCTTTGCATATTCATAAATTCGGTGTTATACGTTCTCAATAATAGCCAATATTGCATACATACAACCTACAATTTTTCCCTTTTTTTTGTTGTTGCTCCTATTCATCTATAGCACATGCCAATTTATCATAGTATTATGCGTCTACAATGAAGGTTATCCATTATTTAAATTGTAGCCTTGTGTATGATTTTACACTACACTCAAATGCCTACCACGTCACACCATATTACATACATGTGTGCATGCTTTCTACAGCGAGTATTGTCTACGTTTGCCGGAGTTTGACTGTAACATTATATGAAGTCACAGACATAAAAGGGGCTGGGCAGACACAACAAAACCTCCATGACTGAGAACTAATACCTATGGTTGGTGAAGAGAAAAGTAGAGTTCGCTGTTGTATACTCAGAGAGAGGAGAGAACAAAGGGCACACAATAACTTGAAAGTTCTTGTGGTAAGAGATGCAACAATAGTTAATAATAGGACGTCGTTGAGATTCTGAAAGGTTAACTAGCTAGACGTTTCAGCATTAATATTACATACTATTGTGTACGCTGAAAATACGTTCACGAGTATGAGAAAGAGTCACTGCCTCAGTGTATTGTTTTGAGGTTATTTAGGGAGTAAGTGATTAAAGGTTCATGGGATATTCAAGAGATTCAGTGTGTTCAGTGTTCCGAGTGTTCTTTCAAATAAATGACGGTATACAAACTCAAATTCTTTGGGGAGTATAATGTAAGTTTTCTAATACGACATTAGAATGGACGAACTAGAAACATTCTTTTATTGCAGGCATTGATTGAATTTGAATTTGCTGGAATTCAGATAAAAACTACATTAGCAGATGTGGACCTTGTTTCTCTGCATGCAAGGAACATTGAGACCAGGACGTACCCTACCCTAGACTCAAAAGGATAAACACAATAAACCTTCTTTTAAAGGCAGCTCAGGAACGCAAGTAATGGGTGAATGAATGGCATTCAGACCAACTTTTCACAGAACAAAAGAATACGTGGCGACTTCTTCAAAACTAGTACAAATTACTGAACTCATTGATCAACAACAACAAGTATTAGGAAACAAGGTTAAGAATAAGTGACTCCTGAGAAAAAGCTGAGAGATATGGTGAGAGAAGTACTGTCTACTCCAGAAGAGAAAGCGGCCCAAGATGTCAATCAATAAAGAAACTATTTCTGGAACAAAAACCATCTGGAATAGAAGCTGCGTAAAACGGAAAGGACGATGATGAATCTCATTGCCACCACTTCCGTAACCCACATTTATTTCCAAGAGGAAAATATCAGTCCTAAACAAAAGACCTCCTTCCATAATATCTTCAGAAATAATGATTCTTAAACCGACGCAAGCAGCAGGAACTAATGTCTATTCTGTTCGTACTGTTCCGTTGAACCCAAGCAAATGTATCAAATAGAAATGTGTTCTCAATCAGATATTAAGATTAAGTTTGTCTTAACATAATGAGTGTACCTTAATAAACAGACCGCTCCTGAAACTCAAAAAAAAAAATACCAAAAGTATAGGCTGATGATCAGACTTGCCATGGCCTTCAGGATGAAGTACATTTATTAATGCTCAGCGACAAAATATTTCAACGAATTAGTTTGTAGTCCAGAGCAAGATTATCGAGGAGCACCTTGAATCTCCTATCCTATCGAAGTACTTTTCGCGAACGTCTGACATACCTGATTAGGCCTTATCATGGTTCCTCTTCCAAAAAGTTCGATATTAATCTACATTACCCGAAAAAAAACGTGACCTCAGGTAAAAACTTGATCATATCTAGCCAAAAGTCATAACTAGCAATTTTTTAGCAATTCTTTGTGACATTGCTCTCCACATGCCAAATTTATAAAAAACAATGGCCTTCATAACTTCGAACAATGAAATAGACACCGAAGGGATGCAACGAAAAACGTCAACTGCGGGAGATAGCAATTAATTAACTACCTTAGTTATTCCAGATGTATTAAGTCTGACAACACATATCTTCTTATTCGTAGAGCACTACAACTCCTCTTGGGGCTTCTCTTCCTGCAACAAGCGCCTGGAACTGTGTCGGTCCATTGACGCATCCTTTGATTTCAAAACTCGAGCAGCGAGGAACTGTTATCGTCAACAGAGACAGACAAGCGTTTCCTTGGCGCGTTCTCCACCCTTCAGATCTACCAACGAATACTATTTTGCGTATCCATTGTTTTCTCAATATAAAAAAATTATTTTTTTATTGTTGAAAAATATTGGAAAATAATTAATACTTAAGAAGAGAGCAACTTACTTCCAAAATATATATCTGTCAAAATTAAAGTGAAATTATAATAGCTGTATTAATATGAAATGCGGATTTTTTTCTGCTTGAAATATGCATTTATTTGAATAACAGAACGAATAAATTATTTTTCTTATCTTTCTGTCAATTGATGGATTTCGTCCCAGTACCACTTCTCATTTTTCTCTTCAAATTTTTAACTTCTTCGTAAGAATGGAAGTGCTGTTCGGAAAGTCCGTGCTGCATCGAACGAAACAAGTAGTAGTCAGAAGGAGCCGAGTCTGGTGAATACAGCGGGTGGGGCAGAACTTCCCAATTAATGTTTCCCAAGTTGTCCTGCACAGGTATTGCAACATGTGGCCGAGCATTGCCACGTTGAAAAATGACTTTATCATGTCTTTGGTGAAATTCTGGTCGTTTTTCCTTAAGTGCGCGGTTCAATTTGATCAGTTGTTGTCGGTAACGTTCACCAGTAGTAGTCTCACCAGGTTTCAGCAGTTTGTAATACAAAGGTCCCTTGCTATCCCACCAAATACACAGTAAAGTCTCCTTTCCATGAATGTTTCGGACTGGTTTTGATGTTGATGGCTGATTTTTTCCACTTGGGTTTGTCGAAATAAATCCACATTTCATCGCCAGTAACAATTCGATGCAAAAAACCTTTTCTTTTCTGTCTGGCAAAGAAATTTTCACAAATGGTTTTTCGCCTTTCGATGTCACTTTCTTTCAATTGATACGGCACCCATTTTCCAGCTTTTCGGATCTTTCCCATGGCTTTTAAACGTTGTGAAATAGCTGCCTGAGTAACTTCCAACGCTTCTGCCAACTGTTTTTCAGTTTGTGTGTTGTCTTCATCCAATAATGCTTGCAAATCTGTATCTTCAAATTTTTTAATGGTTTTCTACGGTCTTTGTTGCTGACATCGAAATCGCCACTTTTAAATCTATTAAACCATCGTTCACAAGTGTCTTGGCTTGGGGCATGTTCACCATATGCTTCTACTAACAATCGACAAGTTTCTAGTGCCGTTTCTTCAAATGAAAGAAGTTTATTAGACTTTCCCGCAAAACCTCTTTTTCTGGCACGTAATTCGACATTTATGAAGCGAAAAAAAACTATGTAGTTTGTACAATCAAAACCTATGACAAAGTGGAATTTGTTGACAGATGTTTAGCCTCCAAAATGCCATATTAGTTATCCCCGACATAAACCATATGTCATGGTTATGCCATCTGTTAGTAAAATCCGCATTTCATATTTATACACCTAATAGCATTTTAGAATGGTAGCATTTTGAAATCTTAAAAAGAAATCTTAAAAATTAAAGAATCTTTTTCTAGGGAACAAGATTCAGCAACCATACTGAGCTTAAGGATCGCATACGCCATTTTCTGGCGACACGACCGACTTATTTTTGCAAAGAGAGCATATCATAACCATCAGTATGTTAGGAAACATGTTTCGTTTTAAAATCAGGGTTTTTTCGTTTTAAAATCATCAATTCTGTCACCGATCTTTAAGCTCAAATAAAAGAATGGTAAATAAAATATCCTTCGGAATTTCGAAAATACCCTTGTATCGAAATTTAGTAACAAGTTAAGAAGAAAACTTGGAAGACACTTAAACTTCCCAAGCACAATGGAAAAATAAGGAGGAAACAACCCAAACATAGTATGCTATGATTGATCTATAGGAGTCCTATTTGCTAGTCATGTAATTAGTGACCAGTATTTGATATGTCTTCTAAATCTTACTAAATCATATTCGCGGGACACCTAATTCACTTGAAAATTCGTTGAGTCACGCTACCAAAATCCAAGTTCAATCCCATTGACAATCAAAAAAACTATTAATTGACGTAGATAAACCTAAACCAACTTATTGACTTACTACTTCTGTAACTATTTATCTTGGCATTATCTTATCGATTTCTACTATCACTTGATATATAAATTTGACCAAAATTGCTGATACCACAAATTCAGATTTTCCATTCGTTGAAAACGGTCACGAATATCAACATACGCGAAAATGGATCGTTGGCGCGGGAAAGTGGCTGTTGTAACAGGTGCAAGTTCTGGAATCGGCGTGGCAGTGGTCAAGGACTTAATTAAACGCGGTATAAAGGTGGTTGCATTAGCCAGACGTGAGGATCGTATGAAACAACTGCGAGATGGACTTCAGCCTGATGAAAAAGTTCTCATGTATCCGTTGAAATGTGATGTTACCAAGGAAGATGAAGTGAAAAACTCATTTGCATGGGTTGAGAAAAACTTAGGTGCCGTTGATATTTTGGTGAATAATGCTGGTGTTTCGAAGATCATGTCAATTTTGAGCCCAGCCAACTCACAAGCTGTCCGAGATACTATTGATACCAATATTGTTGGACTAGTGTGGTGTACCCGGGAAGCCTTTAATTCGATGAAGCAGCGCAACGTTGATGGACATATATTTCTAATAAATAGCGTTGCAGGACATCGGGTACCAGATTTCGGACCAAATTTGTCGACTAATGTTTATGCTGCCACCAAGTATGCTGTTACAGCATTGACTGACACTTATCGAATGGAACTCGCTCACGCAGGAACCAAAATTAAAGTCACAGTAAGTATTGGCTTCTCTATAATTGAATTAAACCCCTGTTGGTTAGTAATTACTTGCATAATACCCGGCTGTTGTTCTCCTGCGCCAATCGCTCCCTCATTGATATGACATTGTATTCGAATGGCCATCAAATGTTATCAGTGATATATTAATAGTTTTAACCATTCTCATGCATTCAGATAAGATATTTCAAGCATTATCGTACACAGCCTGCAACAAATAGTAAATAATACAGTGATTAACGTAGATCATATCAGGTAGATATGAAAACGAAGATTTGGGCTATAAAAATCAATTTTGCATACTCCATAAATATATTAATAATTTCCCATCATATGCAACGATTCGATATAATTTTTAAGGGGCACACTTTTGTGAATGCCAAAATCTCGATGTTTGTTTTTCGTATCTGTTTGAAAGAAATATTGCGTCGAAAACTTTAAAATTTAAATGATCTACTGATCCTTGATAATCGGCAAAAAATAACTTTTGCCACAACAATAACCATAATTCCTAGGTGGACTATTCATCATCCGAGACTCGAAGAGAAATCAATTCTTCCACTGTTCCGGTTAGTGAAACGTTCACCGTGCCTGGAATAAGAAAAAATGAAAAATAGGGTCAAGTTCATGTGATACGGTGTTTTGTATCCCAGTTTTTGGACTTAGATGAATCATCTTGGACTTAGATGCCTTAGATGAAGTCTTATAGAGCCTTCTTCTTTCTCTGTTCTATAAAAGAACTCCGATGTTACAAATAGTTTCCAGAATCGGCATTAAATATTCTGGTATATGCAACTTTTCAAATCCTTTTGTTAAAGTATGTCAATCAAGCGAATATAAACGGGTTCCATTAGGGACGCGTAGCCTTGGATAGGTAGCCTCGCTGATCACGTTTGATATCAGTCAAACGTGACCAGCAAGGCTACCTGTCTGTTGGCTGGGGTGTGTATTTTCGCTGTTCGGATGACATTCACCGATTCCGCAACTTTATCAATTGAGGATCGGCGAGCCTTGAAGCACCAGTGAGTTATCCTTTTCGGAATCCCACCTCTGATTTTACAGCTGGGGAGGGCAGACATTGATGCTAGTCACTACTTCCTCTTTTTTAGAAGTTTAGAAGATCTTTTCATGCAAGCATGGCTTGAATGTACCGAGCAGCAAGTGGGACAAAGTCATGAGGGCCGTAGCAAAACGTCTACTAGGATACCGTCACAACCTGGTGCCTACTTTGCTGTTGGAGTTGCTAAGATTGCCTTCTTAGCCCTGCAAGTTAAAAAAAAGTCGGTAATTTACTACTGTTTCAGCATGAATAGCCTGGATTTGCAAAATTGTCCACACTACCTCATCTAATTCCTAAACTACGATTATAGAGGAGTCCGTAGATATAGAGAATCATATCATACAACTTCTTGCTAAGTAGCAACAGACCTGCTTCATGTCCTTTCCGAATTGACCAAAAAGATCTTTGCTTTGATACTTCAGGGTATGTTTGCATACAGACTATGCCTATTTGACTGTGGCTAGAACGTTTTGGAAAATTAGGTTCAGTATACTACCATTGAAATAGTCCAGGTGTGGTCCCGGCGCAGGTAAAGGATAAGCACTAACTCCGTAGAAAGTGGAAATTGGAATTGGAAATTGGATAAACGATTGGAAATACTCGATTGAACTTATATTACAATATTGTTAATTATGTAGGCTGTTGCAAAGTGAACTTCAAAAAATTAAATTTTTCGATAGTATGACGTTATAAGCACTCGGTTAACCCGTCTTTTAACTCACAAATTGCTTTAATCATTACAGAGTATCAGTCCTGGAGCAACAGACACTGAGCTTTTTCCTCCTGAATTCGAAGCTTTAAAAAAATATCTTACAATATTAGAGCCTGAAGACATATCCGAGGCTATAATTTACGCGTTATCCACTCGACCACATGTTCAGGTAAGGTTTTTTTATTTCGGAATTAATTGATTTATATGGACTACAAACATGATGTTAATTCTTTTCAAAAGGTTCACGATATCATACTCAATCCAGTTGCATTAGATCTTCAAGGAGCTATGAAGAAATACATGGAAGCGCAGAAGAAATAGATATGCATTAGATTGTATTAAAATCGAATTTTATCGTACTATTAAATAAAATTTTCGAAATATTTATCTCGTTTGTCTAATTTTGCGACTATCATTTCAATTTTTCTCTATGTTATTCAATTATTTATTACATATACTTACTATCTATAACATACATTGCAGTTTGTCGGGAAAAATGCCGACGAACTAGAGGAAACTTATGTATAGACCTGTCAGAAGTTGAAGGAAAAATTTGAAACAAAAAATTGGAGGACGCGGACAGTGGGCTGTGACTGTTCTGTGACTGTGTGACTCGGAAGCGAAGGCCAGAGATGGGCTGTAGTTCTAAGCAGAATAAGAACTGAAACATTCGGAAGAGACAAAAACAATCAAGGTAAGACTTTCTACTCCAGTGTTGACTGCCGACAACACCTCGGTAAGAGTTCAAAATATCTTACTTCGCGGAGACCACAAAGCATCAGCTCGAACTGTACTTGCTGTAGGTTGCCCGAGTAAGGATACTGCTTGCAGAATAGTTAGGCATGTAAGCAGCAAGACTAGGCTGCTCCGATGGTTCACACTATTGGCAAATCGAAAAAGAAAGATAAAAAAGCATCAAACAAACAGGAACAACGTCAGATCACGATTTCGTAAAGAACGTTATCAAGACAGAAGAAGAAAATACTTCAACATTGCTAGGTGATGTTATGGACCGACCAGATCAGAATCTGGTCACATCTATCTATCGCATCTATCAACTTTATCAAAAACGCAACAAAAAAACCAAAAAAAACACGGCCAATGTTTCAGACATCCCTCGTGCAAAAGTAATTTTCCCTATGGGTCAGAGGGAGATAAAATTCTGAAGCACCCGCGGCGGCGGAACCAGATATATCAACCGACAAAATGAGGGGTCTTGTAAATCAAAAAAGTTTCCATACTGTGGCTTGTCGCTGTCTTCGTTTCGCGTAAATGTCCTGGGGTTTACAAATCATCAGTTCCCGTTTGAAAATATGGCCAAAAAGGAACGAAAAAAGGCGAGAAGTCATACAAGAACTACTTGGGGCCACAGTAGCTTTGTCAGTGGGCATGAAGATGCACAATGGCCAGAGGAAGCAAACAAGTGGCTCTGGGAGAGATTTCATCACTTATGAGATAAAATCAAAAGGCTCAAGATGATAAAATCAATCTGGCTATGTCTATAGCTTACAACCCAGCCCGGGGGATAGAAAATATGGCATACTGGTAATTCAACAACTCTGGTTTTCTGGATAAATTCAAGGTTTCACTTCTCGAGGATAGTTTGACGCATAAGTAAAAGGTGAGAATGCCTCAGATTGTGATGAAAAATAATCTAAGCATATTCCGACCGATCACAGAGTTGCAGAGTTTATTTTGGACGAAGTTAGGCTAAAAAGGACAACTTGTGAAGAGCTTCTGCCTGTACTCCATGCGACAGTACAGCACTGGCAGAGAAACTCAGCGCAATTGTCCCCAGCAAAAAAGGTGCAATTTGTGAATTTGCAGAGACACTATGCAGAGGCACTATGACGTAGCTATTCTACGTCAGACGTAGTTATTCTACGTCTTATCCTTACTATCTTCTAGCTTTGAACGTTAAAACCAACAACTATCTTACTCCGAAGACGAGTAATTTTTACGCTTGATGCAGTATAATAGATGCTTTCCATCAGATCATCCATCAAACCATCAGTCTCAGAATATGGTCATATATGATTCAACATTGTGTTAAAAATTTTTGAGATCATTTGGAAAGTTCGGAACCTATACTAATCTTATTGGAATCTGTAAGCTGTTATCGTTATAATGAAAATGTAGACAAGATAAATCAGGTAATAAGTGATAGACCAAATAATCGATTTTCTTAAATGAACCTGCTCCGAGGAAATGCGTCCAGGGATGTCATGAGCACGATTATTCAGAGTTCAGAGCGAATATTTATCGTGGAATTTTGGCGATTGGAAGGATATGATAACATACTGTATAAAACACGGCCCTGTTTGGCCAAGGTGGAACAAGAAACCAGATGTTGTTGCCCCATGATGTTTTTTTTTTCTTCCTTAGTTGTGCTCTGCGTTGTGATCTCAAAAAAGTGCGGTATGCGTTCAAGAATCTCGAGCCGAGTAAATCACCAGCCACCGACATTGCACCAGAACTTGATGCCATGTATCCCTGATGCAATGACAAAAGGGGATAAACTTAGTTATTCCCGGATTCCTGGTGATTCTCAAGGGTTGCTTCAGGCTCAAATATGTGACACAGCTTTGCAGAAAGTACCCATTATTTTTCTATTTTTTTACACCAAGGGCTTGGAAGAGTAGTCAATAAAGTTGCTAAGACTATTGCCCAATTACCGCTTCATTCATTATGTTGAAAGTTTTAGAAAGAATGTAAAAATTCCATGGAAGAGAGATTATTAATCCAATACTCATATAGGACAGACAACTTCTAGCAAAGGAAAATTGATGGAGATAGCGATCGATTAGTTTGCGGAGACCATTGACAACCTCACCAAATTAAGTTTAAAAACGTGACTGCCAAGACTATGGATGAGTGCTTCGAATGCATTCAGCAAAAATTGAATTCCAATAGCTTTCCAAGAACTCAGTAGTTTTTGTGAAGTTAATTTCAGGGACCCATGTAAAGCCGGTACACGCGCATATCATTCTCGTAGGTACTTTACAATTATAACTTTCAAAAAAAAATATTGACATACTATGTTCTTAAATCCTCGCATGCTTCATTTTTCATTGCCTGAAACGTTCTTACACGTTTGAATTACCTTGCACAAATATAGAAGGTTCCCAATAAAATAACTTTTCGACGTAACTGGAGCATGAAAACTAGCAATTATTCAAGCATTACTAATGGAAAACTACACAAAACAGTCGACTAGTATATTTTATACGAACCACTTCACCAAAGAAAATCATATTCAAACGTTTTCCCGGTGGAAAAAGACTTTGCAAATGTTTTCTTTTCTACTCGTTTTTCCGTTTAGCTTTTCAGGATAATTATTTCAACAGAAACAGCATTTTCACCAAGTGAAGCTGTTCGCCATTCCAATGGTAACTTAAAGCAACAAACAGTATTCGGACCCTCTTTCCCGCCATCCCTTCCATTAAACATCCAATTCCTCATCTGCATTAACCACACATGCCCCTAGGAAAATATCTGGCAAGGTGAACAAGGTTGCCTAGAAAAACGATTTGCGTTCTTCGAATCAAAAGTTCGAGCCTTTTCTCAAACTTGTGCTCCTTTCGCCGTTAGCCACCTCGTGTACATTCATGCTACCATTCTCATATCAGTGTCCCGACGGTGTCAGCTTCGCAAGAGTTTTCATCCTTTTAATGTTTCCTTAAAGTCAGGTTGGTTTGCTAATGGCATTTTAACATGATGTCTTAATTGGGTTTCAGATGGGCGCATAAGCTTTTATCTATTTTATCCCGAAACGCTACCACAATTTTTCTTAGATGCTGGATTCATTTCAAAGAGGGTTTTGTACGCTGGCAAAAATAAAAGACGTTATTGAAAAGGAGATTTCGTTTCACATTCATTCCTCATGCATACATGTGCCTGCCACACTCCCTTAGCACCCACAACATATGAATGTATAATGTGAAGCATGGTAAGGTTTTGTACAAAACTCTCATCCGTCTATTTGTTGCATCCTTTACGAAAAGAGAGTCTCGACCCTAATTGGGACACGACAGATGGGATTACGACAACGAATGACGGTTTGTCGGGTGAATTATGGTGAGTTGGTTCTAATTAGCGAATTTTAAAGGAAAGCGCTTTTTAAAACGAACGATTTTTAAGCCTTTCAGTCTTAAAGAGGATCTCACAAGCTGAGAAGGTGTTTTGAAAACATTTAAAAGTTGGATTTGATCGCAAAATTTCCAAGAAATCTTGACGGAAAGTTTAATGCGGACTCGTCATTGAAGGGTAATATTATTAGAGTGGTTTAAGTGGTATCCTTCAAAGGTAGCATAATTCGCCTCGTGTCCATATGGTTGAGCCGTTTTCCTGAACAAAGTAAGGACACAATGTGTGGGTGTCAGTTTAAAAAAAACAACGTGGAAGGGTTGCAATTGGAATGGATGTCTTTGAAAAATTTAATGCTGAATGAAGGCACGTGCAGCTAATCGGGCAATCAAGCATGCTATTCATTTTAAATGCCAGTTATCTAGTGTTTTTATATCATGGGTAAGTCAACAGTATGCGGAAACATAATCACATACACATAATCTATGATAATAATAAATAAATGCTGAAGAGAGTAAAAATAGATATTTCCCGTCTTCCTCAGCTACTTCCTTTCTTCTGGGCCAAACAATCTACTAGTTTCTGCAGTCTTCAGTTCTATTACAAAACTAAATAGGGACCACCACCTACGCGGTAACTATAATTCAATAAGCATTTTACCAGCATTTGGTAAGTTACTGCAAATATTAGTCCTGAAACGGCTGGAAACGATTGTAGATCGGTACAAAAATCTCGCGAGCTATCAATTTGGTTTCAAACACGCAACCGACCAGCAATTATAATGTGTCCCTCAAGACACTAAAGTTGCCTTGAAGGATAAGATCTCTAGAAATAATTTGACTTGATATCGAAAAAGCGTTCAATATAGCATGGAATGACGGCCTCCTCTAAAAAAATGATTCATTTGCCATTTCGCCATAGTTAACAAACATCATCGGGTCCATCTTAAAAGGCCGAAAATATGCTGCCGAAGTTTGAGACACCTTATCTCACCTGCGCCGTACACCAACTGAGGTTCCACAAGGCTCAAGCTTACGTCCATTGCTATTTAATGTATATACCTCAGATATTACATTGTCTAATGCGTGGTAACTAGCAACTATTGCGGAATGAAATAATTACAAACTACGAGATATACAAGACTCTGGTCGAAAAAATCTACAAATATTTTCATGAGTTGAAAATTAAAATTAATTTTTTGTTGCTTGGGTCAGCCGGGTCTTATCTGCCCCGTTGGACTTGAGATACAACAAGCAAATTTCAGCCTACGCCAACGAAAGAATCAAATTGAAATTAATATTCCAAAAACTAAAGCAATGTACTTTACAAAAAAAAAAGGAACCCGGGCCCTAGTCACCTAGTATTAAAATTTACTTGGCCAAAAAATTCTTTGCTGGATGAAATTAAGTTTCTTGTGCTAACTCTTGATAAGAAATAGACATTCAAAATCGACATTGACTTAAGTGTCAACCGCAATATTAACGTTACATCCTTTGTTGTACCGCAAATAATTTCTTGACCCAAGAAACAAGATCCGCATCATCGTCGAAATTATTGTTATACCAATAATATTGTCTGAGGCTCATGCAGGATTTTCTT
Source organism: Stratiomys singularior (assembly GCA_954870665.1). Classification (NCBI taxonomy): domain Eukaryota; kingdom Metazoa; phylum Arthropoda; class Insecta; order Diptera; family Stratiomyidae; genus Stratiomys; species Stratiomys singularior. The sequence goes on from OX940877.1 coordinate 10,887,369, forward strand.
TAAATCCCAACGTCAAGTTTCACAAAATCGATACCTGACAAACGTCCTTAATAAACTCAACTATAATTTAAGCAAAATAATTTATGCTAGAATGTATGACATCGAGTAACTCGGGAGTAACCTCTGACACATAATTCTGTATTGTGAGACTTTGATTCACACTTTTTCTGATGCGTACGAAAATCGTTTATTGAAGATCTAAACGTGGTTGAAACATCTTCGGAGTCATTCCATTGATCAACAACAGACCGAGAAAATCCTCGTAAATAGTTGACCTTCTTGCCACAGGTCGAAATTATCTGTTTTTTTTTTACGTCGGGCATGCTGCGATTTGGCAAGGCCAATGTTTTCGACTTGGTTTAGCTATTATCAATTCCTTCTTATGTACATGTCGCGGTATACATCTTTTTATATTTCAGCCATTAATAACTGGGATGCGATGATAGGTTTAGGGTCATAATAAGTCGTAAGGGAGGGATGAATTGAGGTAAAAGCGTAACGATCAAACGTCTTTTCAACCATCAAAAAGACAAGGACTCATTCAATCGATGAAGAACCAACCAATTGACATATTTACTAATATCAGCAATTAGTTTCATATGTTGGTAAATCTTAGAGGACTCTTATGAAGCATCTGAAAATGCATGAAGAAATGGTAAATGCACAGTTTGTACTTTGATGTAGCTACCAAACATTATCATCGGGACGAAAGTAAACTCTAACACACACGTTTATTCCAATGATGGAAATTACGTTGGAGCATTCTTTGACGATGCAGAGAAGCCAATTGATAGAGACGGTGAGTGCCGATCGATAAGTAATCGTGCTTAAAAATAGATGGCGTTACCGACCGAAGTTTGCATTACCGATGGATAATGCTTACAATCACCATGCGTCAAACGACAATATTAAAACTTTTAGACTGATTGATTGCTTAACCTATTTGACGGGAACTCCTATAAGTGCTCCGTGTTCTTCGATAAAACATCTACACTATCTATATGGAATTATCATTTTTTTGGATTGAAAAAAAAGCGAAAAACACAAACGAATTTCAATGTTATCTACACCGATCTTTGAACCCCGATGACGACCGTGAGATCTTACATTTGTATTTATAGGGAGTCACCAAGGCTTCCAACTGATGGAATCAGTTATCAAGGAAAATTGTTGGAAATTTCGGCAATAAACCGATCACGGAACCAACGTAAGCACGGAAAGTAGCAGATACAATAAACATGTCGTAACGGAGGGCAATTAACATTTTACATGAATACTTAGACATAAGATGGATATCGTGTCGCCCCAACGGATACTGTAACTATAGGTACAGAAGTAGCGAATATTACCGACAATATGAAAGCAGCGTTTAAATATTTTTTGAGAAGAATCCTCATGGGTTTTCCCGTGAAGACGTCGCTGCCCATGGAAGGTGGAATCATTGGTCAATACTAGAGATTTATAGCCCAAAATTTTATTTTTCCAGAGGTACCTACTCTAGAAACAAGAGTTTTTTAGAGTAAATACCGCGGAACGCTACTATTCCGAAACAGAGTAGTCCCCAAGGACTTTTGTAGAGTGTTACTCTGATGATTGTCAAGTATTATCGAGGATTATTGAACTGATTCCATAAAAAATTGATGACTACACGTCTGCATTTAGTCTTTTTTCTTAGCTATTGTTTCAGCACGAAAATGGTAGGACTTTTATTTGGAATTTCATTTTGTCTATGATTAGTTACTGAAACGCGCTACGAATCACCTCAATATCACCTGATCAAGCATCCTTCGAATTTGCTTTGTTCTCAAATATGAAATCTTATTTAGAGGAAAAAAAATACTCGCTCCAAATGAGGAGTCTGTCACAAACTGAGACGTTTTTTGACGAGTTGAATAAATGCTCGTTTTTGGAAGGCTTCGGAAAATTGATTAATTATCGGGAACATTGTATTGAACTGAACGCTGTGATGGATATAACTGAGATCTGAGGAAGTATTTTGCGAAAATAGGCGTGGGAATGACAAACAAAACATTTTTGAAACTATGGATGTCATATTTTGAATTATCTCAGATCCCACTGTACATGAAGTCGTAAATTTCATTGTGAGTACCCGCCCTGATTAAGCCCAACCTCAAAGTCCCTTTAAGATACGAGCTGATATTCATCAAGTACCGTCCTCCCCTTGTTACATCCTAATAAAGTACCATTTTCCATTGAGGATCTCTCTCTTATTAGCTGGTAGATACGGAACCCAGCTTTTACTCGCGCTGTAAGTGGTAACGTCCCTCAAATGTATTAATCCTGCAAGCGGATCCTTCGAGATGGATAGGGACTTACTAGCTACCCATGGTACCTGAACTCTACGGCGGAACAAGGCGCAAGGATACTCCATACGGTAACACCTACCAAGCTCGACTGCTATGCTATGCTCTGAACAAGGTTCCTAGTTGTTGATCCAAATGCTCAACTCAAGTTATTTACGGTGAATTTCTTTTTGTTATTGCTGCCAGGAATTATCAATTCTTGTTTATTTCCATTATTTCCTCAGCGAATATTATGATTCTATTCAATTCACCTGAAAATGCGCATTCATTCTGTATATAATCTGGAGTATTATTTTCAATTCACTAATTAGACACTCAGCAGCATATTATCCAACCGAGCAGGAAAAATACTCTTCAAACTATTTTCTTTCAGCTCATTCCTCTATAATTGAAAATTTCAAAGAATACCAAGATAATTATCCGAAAATAATTTTAAGCTCTTCATTGAAATTAGTCTGGCATTCTCTGATGAACGAAAATACCATTATTAATATCAGTGGAGAATAAAACAGGACCCATCATTTTAAAAATCTATTTTTCCTTACTAATATTCTCATTGCTCCGCGTCGATTTTGTTTTCTTTGGTTGTTTTTTTCAAATTCTCTATCCAGACCGAAACTATTAAAGGAGGAGAGGGTGGAATTGAACAGAGCATTGTTTTCAGGTCAAAACGTCAGTCATAATAAAACAGCTTTGCCATTATTTCTTAATGAGTGGACTACGGTTGGAAAAACAGAAATGAGTAGAGTGGGTCAAAAAGCATTTTTCTTTCATTCACAAAACAAATTGAAAGAAATAAAATCAACGTCATTCACAAATACCAAGTGCCCGAATAGGAAGGAAAGCAAAAAAAAGAGTATTTTAGCTTTGTTCGAGAGCCAGATATTTTGCTTTGACAATGATGTTGGAAACAATGATGTTTATATTTGGGGCGAAACAACCAGTTTTCCTATGAAAACACAAAAGAAAATTATTTCGAGGGGGAAATACTTTGGTTTTCTACGTGGCAGTAGCTTAAGGGTGTGGATTCTATAAGTGATTTAAAGTTTCGTAGTTGCAGTAGTCAGGATTTAAACTGTCGAGAATAAGTTGATAATCCAAAAAGACCGAAGCCTACCAAAGCCGTTACTGCCTCCCAGGTAGGAGGCATATTTTCCAAGTTCGCCTAGATAAGGTAAAAAGGATGGAAATCGAAGACAGTATGGGTATTTAATACTATTGTTTTGGAGGAATATTTACTTACAATCCTTAACTAATGCTTCTACCATAAAGAATCAATCCGTTTTTCTATTTGAAAAAAAGAGTATATTTAACATTTGAATGCTTCAGCACTTCAAAATCAAGTATCGACATGGTCGGGCAATAGAAGCCCAAACGCATGATATAGTTGGTTCAACTCAATCTAGTTCCAATTCTCAATCTTGTTCAGCTTGTGTCTTACCCGATTTTCGTCAAAATAGAGAATTAGATACCTTAGGGCAAATGTTCCAGTAGATCCAGCCTTATGCATCCCAGAAGATCTTCTAATAGGATAAGAAACAATATGAATACCATTAATAAAAATATTCACATTATGCTTGAGTAACCTTAAAACCAAGAAGCAAAGCTTTGTGTAGGGACTTTCTATCATTATATCTCATCACAAGGCTTTTGTGAACAATTTCGCATATCTACAGTAACTGACACGTTAGAACCCATTAAGAGGATCTCAGTTAATTACTAATGCTTTTCCAAAGCCTATCAAGAGCAGATTAGTGCTCAATTCTACTTCCCTGTTTTTAAGGCCACATACACAACGTTTCAGCAAGGACGAGCTCTTCGCCACGCCAAGTGATAACATAAGACTCTCATAGACACCCCACAAACTAATTTTTTAGTCTCTGCTAATGATGCTTTTTTTCTATAGACGGAGGACCTGTAAATCAGTCTCTACAGACCGAGATTTACCCGGAAATCTCGGCAACACAACTGAGATCGGCATGGTGATGATAAGGAGAAGCAATCCTCTTCAACATGACGTTTCGACAGTGGGTCGATTGCGTTGTTTTAAGCCATTTGGTTGGGATGGTATGGTCAGCAAAATGTTGAAACTTTTCTGCCAGATCGTACCAGAGCAAATTCAGTGGCTTTTTGCACAGTATTTAAAGACTGTTTCTGTTTCTCAAGTGGGTTGAAGTCCCATTGCTGCTTAGAACCCCGAACATGAGTCACTGTTTTGTGAAAAAGTGTCTTGGTATCCCTCTCCTCATATAATTTTGAAAACATTGATGCAGTCTTTTCAAGAACTGCTGACTTTTACTCTATCGGATGAGCAATCTGGTTTAAGTCGATCCATGCTATCAATGCCACATTTATGTCACAGGTTTCAGTGAAGTAAGCTATCAAAAAAACTTCATCTGTGACATGTAAATGATGTTCAACTTCTGACCTGCTCTTCGGTACTAGCCAAGATATCTTTTGATAGCCGCCGGCTGTACAAGTTCTGGATAACCTCCTTCTTTGAAAGAAGTGCGTTCATACACGTCACGGTCAATTCAATATGTAGAACGTTATAAGGAAAGCACAAAACGAGGAGAAACAAACTTCGAAGAAATTCCCAAACCAACGAGATTCGACCAAAATGAAATCAGTAAATTTGTTCTCATTATTCCGTTTGACACAAGTAACACTCTCAAAGCTTTGGAGTAAAAATGTAAGAAAAGTAAAAATCCACTAAAGTTTTGGCTATCTCCTTTTGCCAGAAGCCAGCAGGGAGCATAGCAGAGGTACATGCAGAGCTGAAACGTTGAACAAACGTCCACCAAAAACAGAAGGAACTGTATTTGAATTAGACAATTTCCTCACATCTTTGCGTTAAACAAGACTACCCCTCTCGAAATTTTCACATTGACTCGCAATAAAATATAAATCAACTCGTGCTCCTTCTCTCTCGTTCTAGGAAAAGCTGTCCAGTAGTGTTAACGCTGTATGCCATTACACTATGTCGGGAGGGTTTTCGCTGTTTTGTGCTGGCTGTAGAGTGGAGTTTAACGTCCAGAGAGACATCCCGCAGGAAATAATCATTAATCCGTTAAATGAAATTCAGTGGTAGGGGATTTGTTTGTGCAACTTTATGCGGTATATTAAATGTTACCTAGAATGTAGAAGTCAGTAACAAGAGCAAACAGCAATACACAAAGCAAATAAGAGTTGTGGTTTGGAGTTTATTTGAATACCATAGTATTTTTTTGTTTTGTTTGGGAGGTGAAGGCTATTTACGCCCTGAGTGTCGGACTCCCCCGCTACCGGACTACTGACTAAACACCTCCCCTATCACACCGAGAACCTAGCCTGGAAATGTTTGTCACATTACTTCGGACTAGGCCTCATTAATCATCGCTTAGCGATGTCTTCACGCTAAGGGAAATCTCTCTTTCTCCACGGATGGATAGGAAGGAACTGCAATTAGTAACTATAATACCATACCATACCATATATAGAATACCATAGTATGGAAGCAGAGTTTGATTGTACTAAACAAGCACCATGTCTGCGTTATCTGCCGCTAGTTTGTCATGGGAATCGCCTTTGTTATATATCTATCTATCTGTCTACCTAGCTAACAGGTAGGAGCTAGCGAGAACTGGATCAGCTGACCAAAATGCCACTAAAATAGACACAATTAAAGCGCTACTAGCAACGATAAAAAGGGAACTAGACAAAATCCTCTGGAAAGAGACAGATAAGGTTTGGAAGGACAGGAACGACTGAGGGATAAGCAGAGCTCTTTGGCCCCACCCTAATCAAATGAGGACAAAACAACTCCTAGGAAAAAACCAAAATGGCGTTAGAACATTGGTGGCAGAATTAACGGGCCATAATCTTCTAGGTCAACATGCCAAACGAATAGGAATCCAAACGGATGACACCTGCCAAGCTTGCGGCGAGGAGGAAGAAAGTACACTTCCTCCTAGATTGCCCGAGTCTGGCCAACAAACGCCTTACTTGGGTGAGGTGAACTGGCGTAACAGAATTGGAACACTTGGCGACCACAGAGCTGGGGGAACTCCTTGGTTTCTGTAGGACGACAGGATGGCCCATCTATAAACAATAGTACTACACATGGGGAGCTAAGCGCCGATTCCTGGCCTATGCTAATTTCCAGCAAGTGGACCCTAGTACAATAATAATAATAATCTGTCTATCTATCAACGATCTATCAACCAGCTACATCTATCTACTATCAACTTCTTTGGATTAACAGAGGGGGGAGGATACTTTCTCAACTCATTAAAGGGATGTGAATGAGTACCTTTTGTTCCTACGCTGAAGCTACGCTGAAGCTACGCTGAAGCTCTTATAGCAGGTCTGCCCTTCATTGGGTATTGTTTAGCTTTGAACTACTCGTAGATTGGGCGTGCTAGTTTGTGTGCGTGACTATATGGGAAGCATTTTCAACTCACCATAATAAGGCTATGGAGGACTGCCAGTGTTTACCTGAGAAACCTTAATTGGCGCTTCCAGGATATATATCATGATTCATGTGATAGTGGTTACATCAGAGAATCGGTCTTTTATAGGCTTCATAGGCTTTTGGCAGAATATGTAGAATAAGCTCTTTATTTTCTGAAGCGGCAATCCTTGCTGTAAGCGAGTTGCTAAGGATAGGTGATTTCTTCGTTAGTTAATGGAGTTTTTGCAGAAGCCAGGTATTGAAAAATAAGTCTTGAGGTAAGGTCATGAATCTTAGCTATCGGGGGCAACATTTGTAATGTCTCTGTACTAAGAGTCTTAAGAATCTTAAATGAGGTTCATCTATCTGCGAAACTGCTATTCCCTACACATTGACAGGCTTAATTGGCGGAAAGGTAGAAGCTGCTGTCTGTAAACGTGTAAACAGTGTAGTTCATCAACCAGCTGTATTTAAACCAGCTCGTATGTTTCGTATGGGTGGAACCTTTTACTTTCACCACACATTTTTGCACTCATAAGAAAGGACGTTCGAATTAACTCGGTCTTGGATACCGTCAGGTTAAGCATGAACCTTTGAAGCGATGTGAGTATATTCTTTACCTTCATCTCATGAATCGGCAACTCATAAAATAATTTTTCATACCAACATTTAGATAATTATCATATTTTGCGTATTTATAAAGAGAATGTTTTCAATTCGGGTTATATTTATTCCTGAACTACGAATATACATTCGCATTTCATGGACGTTCATTAAGTGTTGACAAAATGACGAGTATCCTGTTAAAGTGAGTCCATCACCGGCCTGCTAATGAACTCTTGAGATTTGCCTGTAAATTATCTTCAAAACACCAATAACAGACAATATTTCAAGACACTAGGATCAGAATTAGGACAGCACTCAGAATGTTGGCAATTGTGATTTATTGATCGATCGAAATAATGCAGAGCGTATCAACCAGTAATTACCAAGTCAATTTCAACCGAAATTTAATTTATATCGACATCGAAGCATTTGGATTGGTATCTGTAGTAGTGAACAATTTCATCTCCTTTAAGATGCACTAATCCATTAATATTCCACAATTCCTCCTGGCGAAAGCTCGTGCTCCTAAGTGTGCCCCATATCGTGAATCCTTGCTAAAAGGCAGATTTGTTTCTTGAAGATGAAACATTATTTCGAGTAACATGACTTTCACATACCGTGTTAGTATTCACATATTGTACGGATACCATGACTGCTATGTGTGTAAGGCCAATGCTTGTTGAATTTAAAATCTGGAAACATGCAACGTTACACACAATTCAGCGCGATAAGGAAGGAATCTTGAAATAATACAAATGTATTTTTTTTGAGCGTAGTTTTTCAGGATACATTTGATTTTCGTATTCTCGGATGCATTTTCATTTATTTTACAAAATAAATGGAAACATGCAGAGAAGATAACATACCAGAACGTAAAGATTCATATGAACTTTTCACATTTAATATATCGTTTCATTTGATAAATGGTGTATAAAGTTCATATCATGGCCGTTCACAGGCATTTATTTTTAGTTAGTTAATGAGTTTAGTTAGTTAGTGAATCAGAGAAAATTAAAAACTCACTCTATAAAGCTCCTGATACCGACAATAGTTCTCCCATTTACTAATTCCTTGCCACCGTATTGATTTCATCCGATTTATTTAAATGACATCATGGTTATTTACGTAAGGATTCCTGCTTAAATCATGCTTTCAAAAATTGAAAATAACGACAGTCATCAAAAATCGTCCAAAAAATGCTTTTGTTATGTTTGGAATGTCCATGAATTTTTTAAGATCCTGCCTCTCAATCGTTTTTTTTTTTTCTTATTCCAACTTCAAACCAAATGTATGCGAATCTTCCAAATTTCCACGAGACAATTCAACGTCTCTACATCTTTCGACTGTAATAAACTCAAGTGTGTCCTTGATACTCTCAACTCAACCTTTTCGTAATTTCAATTTAACTTTGTAACATCATCACTCCCTTGGGAAATGGAGCAGCCACTCCGGACAATCGATCAAGTGGAAAATTGACTGCCATAAAAGTCACTAAACATTTCCACTTACATTTTTCAGTTGAAAAACAAAACCGTTCCCTTACTTATACTTACTTTATTGGAACGATGGTTACATCAGGACCAACGCTAGGTAGGAGGAGTGGCGACGATGAGAAAAATACAACATTGTCTGTTGGGAAAGCGTAAGATTGTTGGGAAATTTAAGTACTTACGTGATCAAAGTACTATGCCAGTCAAAACGAATGTTGCATCTTTAGGTTCGCTACATTTTTTCTCGCTCGGAGAATCCAGCGCCTTCTGCTAACAGGAATAACGAGAACTCTGGCAAGTGCTGTCTTCCTCCAATTTAAAATCTTTCAGAAATTTTCAAATTCGATTCCGATAATTTATCATGAACGGAAGGAAAAATCGCTCTAGTCTCCCGCGTAATAAATGAATTTGAAAAAGAAAAAGAGCAAGCAAATTTTAAGTCTCTACTGTATTCTGAATAACTACTTGATCCTGTACATTGCTCCCGCGAAAAAAAAATCGTATACACAAATTGAAATGTCCTGCGCGAAGTCGGCTCTCAACTAGAAATACAAAGTGGCTATTTCGGTGAACAGACACTCAACCATTAATTAGTTTCGAGAAAATTAAATTTTAATCTTTGATTAGTGTGCTTGGCTTGGCAAGACCTCCTGCAAATAATTACCAAGGAGTCAACATGCACTTCTGCAAAGCCACTCACTCTGGTGTGCTTAGCATTCCTCTTGACAATAGACCAGTCCTATCAACACTAGCACAATTGTGCTTTACACGATGGGGAATTCTAAGGAATGCCATTGAGAATTTCACTCCAGTCGAAATGGAAATTGTCTTAAAATTTTTCAGGCACGTTGAACCGATTAGTACTGTTCATTAATTTTCAGAATCGAGAAAAGGAAGTAACAAGAAAGGAAAACACAAAACGAGCCAAGCTTCAGTTGGTTGATAATTAATGATAATGTTGCGTTCCGTTCCACGAGAGCCATTTTTATTATATTTAAGATCATATTTATCCAGGTTTAGACGGCAAGGATAATTAAATAATTGAAGAAGATGTTCAAAGTGCAGGAAGGTTAATACAATTGCAATTGAGGTAGACGAGTTTAATTAAAATTATACATCAACTAAATATCATATTGTTTCGCATAAGCGATGGTTTCCCAAGATATTTCCGCGCTGGTACAGATTTTTCCAGAACTTTCACTTTAGATAGTAAGTCAGCGAATCAATACCATTGACAAGTCTAAAGCTTGAAAAAACTCCCATTTTTAAAAACAGTCTTCAAAGGGTCCCAGATCTGAGTCGAATTTGGAGCATCAATCATTTTCGAAGCTTATGCAGATACAACCCTGAACACGTTACCTATTCAGTGAAGATATTCATGGAAATACCCGTGCCCGATTGAAAATTGGCAAAGCAAAAGTTCAGCTCCACATGTTTCCAGCTTATCTACACCATTGATAGTAACACGATGAGTCTAGTGCGACTGGAGTAATGCAAATTCACGCATTGCGGCCTCCTTTGCATTGTCCTCAGTATGTATTTTCCAATTTTTGGGACTTTTTCTACGATAGCAAACGTTGCGTCTTCAAAGATAGTGTGGCACTTGCAAGGGATGCTTAATGCTCAAAGTCGTATGCTTCGTGTTTTTACTTTGTATTTCTTGAAGATCACGAAATCATTACCGAGCAACATCCGTGCCATCAACAATCTACGCTTTGTTTGCAAGGACCAGTTGCATTCAACATCGGGTTTCTCCATAATAACTGGATAATTGGATCTTGATACAGCACGTATAAAAGCCGGATCCGGTTCCAGCAATCACATGCCTTACAGATTTGTTGCCAGTTGAACAAATGGATACTTAGGATCGTGCTCTGATATCTGACTAGCGAGCTTATATGAACTTCATTGGAGTCAACTTACCTAAGGATCAAAACTGGTCTTCTCCACTTCTTCAGTATTGGATAAGTAGATCTCGTGCTTCCTAAAACATTTTCAACCCTCCCTTCATTAAATCTAACTTTAGCGAAACTAACGATTTTGACAGCTATGACAACTGCAACATCATCAGCAAAACCCATTAAGAACACGCCCAAAAGCAAAAATGTTTCAAATGTCATGTTCAAAGATTGGCTTCTGTGAAGCTCCAGGTGTCCCAGCCCCTTTTTATTTATCAATTATAATTTAATCACTGAAATGTTCCCATATCAGCCAGCCAGGAACCAGAACAATGAATCTTCTGCTCATAAGTTTTAAGGTCATCTAATCACCTTCTCAAAATTGAAATGATTTTGAATACCTAATAATGCCAGCAGCAAAATTTTTTGTCTATTCGTATGACACTATCGGCCTTATCGCCGCTGGAACAACCTTTGACCTGGCATCGACCCCCGACAACCGTCTTCAAAAGTTGTGCTATCTGTCTAAATTGTCAGTACCTAGCGTAAATGCTGATAACAGACATTGCCGTAAGCAGCTCACTGGTATTCATCAACAGATACAGCGGTAAATCCTTTTCGTATTGCCCTTCAATGACGCTCCTGCACAAACAAAAGCAAGGGTCTAGACTTAGCATATTTATGAAACTAGAAATCTACAAACACAGAAAACACGAGAACAAATAATTAACGAACAACTAGTGATCAACTCCGACGCAATAGTCTCAGTCCTCGAGCCCAATCTTTTTCAGAAAAGAAAACGTGCCGAACCCGACAATGACAATCCCATGAATCCGAGCAAATCCAAACACAATAACTTGCATTATCGTGTAATTAACCTGCGCTGAGTTAGGATCAAACATAAAAGTTGCATCTGTAAAAAGATGGCACATCGCCAAAAGGACCAAAGAATGAGTTAAAGATGTCTGCATACAGCCGAAACGCGTCTTCGACAACAAAAAAGCAAGGTTCGGCGAACCCAAATACAATTAGTATGGTTGTCTATTTTGTCAAAAAGGTTCAAAGCTATAGATGGTCCCAATCTGCTGCAGAATTATTCGATTCATCTAATTTGCTAATTCTACCAGGCTTAAAGTAAGAAGAAGAAGTCAAGAAGTCCTTCTTCCGAAGTTATTGGGATGGCTTGTTCCTGGGAGAGGATATAAGGGTAAGAGGATATCAATGATGAAGTCTTGTTTGTTTGACTCGTTACCAATAAACATAATATTAACAGATGAACGGGTAAATTCATCATGGACACGTGGGAGTTAAGGTAATAAAATCACATCACTCCAAGAAATTAAAATCCTCTGCTTACAATGAATCATGTAACAGTGAGTTTAAAATCAAGTTTTCCTATGGATTATAAATCAAAGAAACCAAAATAACAGCCTGAACCCGCAATAAATCTTGCAACGGTGAACTCAAAAGTATATAATATATAAATAAATGAGAGTAAGTAATGTCGGTTTTGGAATTTGAAAAATTGTTCTCAATGGTGCAAACAAACGATTTCAAAACCTTCTGGACTAGCTCCAAACATTCTTAGTGCCGCATGCCAGAATGACTGGTGTCAGAAGTGCGATTGTCTGAGATATAATGTCAGCACAGAATTAAGCGACCCGTGGATGAGCTGAGCAACTGGAAAAGATCTTCTCCAGGCCTTTGAACTTGCTTGTATGCACCGAATTGAAGGCAAGTCAATGTATAGTATCCCTTGTACCCAATGCAAAAGGCTTCTCCGGCTTCATCCAAAAGATTTTCGCTATCAAAATTAGTCTGAAAACGGACTTCGCGAATCGAACAGAATTTATGGTTTTTGGATAGCAGAAAAGTATTTAGCCAATGACAAGCCGGCTCTTCCAAACTTGTGCTCATGTTTTAACGAATTTCAAGTTTTCTGAAAGAATCGCATGCAGATATAAGCGAATCCGAGATTCAAATCAGTGCTGTAAATTTTTGGAAGTCGGGAATCCAGGACACTCAAATAACGCTATTCACAATTGGTAGTTACTTCGATTGAATAGTTTAATTTAACATAAAATGAAGAGCCATTACTAAAAGCCTTTGATGAAAACCAAAGTAATTGCGACAGGTAATACTTATGCTGATGATAACAAGGAACACCTGGATATTGATTTAATGTAAGCTAATCCAGTGAGTGGTTCAATTGTGTTGCTTTCCAGGACTCCTGGCTTCGATATGAATGTTGGCCGGAGGCTTTTAGACAGAATGAAAGAAATTCGAAATGCAATCGATCGATTCGTCAAGGATCTTTTGTGATAAGTTGTTGAACAAACAACCCAGAGATTTGCAAAAAAAAACACATTTTCGCATGAAAATTCATTTCAGCCGATGTGTAAAGTTCAAATAGATTAATCTTAAGGCAACCACCCACTTGGTATCTTTCCAAAGAAAAACAGGAGAGATTACTATAAATTTGCTTGAATGGAAATTTCATTTCACTCTAACCTCCTGTTTACTAAGATATCTCTGGTATACATAGTTGCATCGGGACATCTACCCGTACCGTAAAAATATCTCCTATCGTGAATTAATTCGAAATAAGAAAACAAATAGATATTTTGATCCGATTAAAGCTCCTTGGAGAATACTTTCCCAAAACGCCTACGCGAAAACGAATTTTGCTATGAATTACTCTTAAGCTCGATGACGACGATTCCACCATTACTCGGCAAAATATCCAAATATTTACAATGTATGCAAAATACGCTGAAACAACCAGTCAACTTGCTGCCATATTCCCGGGATACGTTCACCCTGAACTGCTTCCACTCGATTTCTAACCATTGAAAGGGTCTCTTTTTTTATATATATCTGGCAAACAATTCTATCTATCGCACCAAGCATCGCCTTCAATTTCGGTGCTAAATTTTCTCTCAAAATCCTCGAAATATTTAAGAACTTCCCCGAAACATTACACCATTGGGATTTCGTTTAAAAATTCAATTTGGCGTCATAATCCGCAATCATCCCCCAGAAGCTTTTCAAAAGTAACAGTAAAATCGTACGCGAACGCGAAATTTCCTTGCTATTTGCTGTAATGTCGGCGTATCATATTCAGCAAGGATATGTCAGGCTGGGGAGTTGGGGAGAGTATCAGGCAACATTCAAACGCAAGCCAGCCCGTGATGCGTGTTTCTGAATTATAGGAAATTCAAACCCCGTTCTACGACATATTGGAACCTATTAAGAAAAGCACGCCATTACATTACGCCCGACGACGAGCACGATAGCGATGACGGTATGCACAATGTACATTTCAGTTTGATCCTTGCTATCAATGTTCAGTTGAGCTATGTGTGATGCAAAGAGCTCCAAATGTCATAACAGAGCCGACATAAAATTTGGTAATAAATATAAAAACTTTCAAGAAAAACACTATATTGCTCCTTCAGCAACTTAGAACTGGGGATGGAATCGAACTTGCGATTTTTGAGGGATAGGAGTGAGAGTCCTAAACTTGAAAACAAACTGGATTTGGAAGTCACTCACGCGTTGATTGGTACATTGAAACATTGGAGACTAGAAGGATTTGTCATGTTATTTCTTCGAATCAAATCCCTTTTCCATGTTGTTCGCAAACGAAGCAAAAGTCTCTCACTATGCGTTACAAATTTCGAAAACAAGTTCCGTCACAGGCAATATGTACTAACTTTTTTACGGTTTATCTCCTTGAAGCCTTACTTAAAAATTTTATAAAGAAAAAAAATGTTAAGTCCTTGACTTCAGTCGAAATACCTTAAAACCTGATCACCCTCAGTAACACCCATTTGCTCACGTGCGACTTGTACTAAATAGCAAGAATATTAAAACTCACAGGACACAAAGACGACAGGCAAGTATACTTGAACGACTTATTGACAGAACGAAGTATTGGGCATTTAATAAAACTTCCGGGGCTGGATTCCACTTTGAATGGACTTCCACGTGTTTGTAATATAGCCGCCTGTGATACTTACTAGAGAAAGGCTCATTCATTTGAAAAGGACCACGTCAAAAGAACCAAAGTGGATTTTTCAACTTGAACGCAAAGTATTGCCCGAGGGTTCTTCATCAAAGCTGGAGATGTCGTACTAAACAAAACTTCTGGGAGCAGATCACAACATATGGGAGCAATTTCTCTTGACAATGCTCTCCGCTCCCCGCACATCCCTGGCAGGAAGAACGTAAATATCCAACACAAAAGCCAAGAAAATATGCAAAATTTTCGCTATAGGGCTCCTGGTTTCCCTTTTGAATTTATGAAATACATTGTCGTAAAGACGAGGGACATTGCCGTGCAATGCGGCAAGATGGGCTAGCAAGGAGTAAAAAAAACAGCTATTTCAGGATAAATGCTGCTACGTGATCGGAAAATGTGATTTTATTTCGAAGCCCACTCCCACATCATCGTTTTTAAACCACTTCTGTGTGATGTTGTAGAGGTATACAATACAAATCGCCCTCCGCGTATGTTTCGAGGTGCCAATTTTATTCGAGTCGGCTGTATGAATTCATGGCCGAGGCAGGCGGACGAACTAATAACGTGTTTACAAGAGGACCTGACCCGTAATGTCATTCACATTATTCAAGGGTAGATTTTAAGATTCAAGAGTTTGCCATTCTCTTTACCAGCCACACTCCCACCATTTCGTAGTTCTTGACAATTTTCAACGCTTCTCCTGTGTTACCGTGAAACGGTGGGCAGCAGTGGCGTTGCTGGTAGAAATGCGAACAGGACGAAACTTTCGATTGCTATTTTGTTGCTTTTGTTATGGTGAAAATCAAAAGGGTTCAGTTATGAAAACGTAATGTAGCGAGGTGTTGAATTGTGCTTGGAATTTTTGATGGGCGTTGAGGTCTTTAAGGAGGAAATTTCGCAGGGTATGCAAGGATATTATATTAAGCTCATGGAACTCGAGGAAAAAAAATTTATTGCTCATAAGATGGTCCATAGATAAAAACAACATGTTAAAAATTGTTGTCATCAATAAATTGAATTTCTTGAATATTTGGGAAGGACCATCAACGGTGTGCATGGTTTGGTTTCGTTAGCTTACCATTTTCGAGGACATAACTAATGGCTTGGATATAGGCAGG
The DNA here is from genome assembly GCA_954870665.1 of Stratiomys singularior. Taxonomy (NCBI): domain Eukaryota; kingdom Metazoa; phylum Arthropoda; class Insecta; order Diptera; family Stratiomyidae; genus Stratiomys; species Stratiomys singularior. The sequence continues at coordinate 10,903,261 of OX940877.1, forward strand.
AATTGAATGTGTGTTGCTGACGAGTGAGATCTTTCTTGCAAAACAATGCTTTACCAATATGAAGTGTCTCTGTTCAGGGCTTGGCTTTGGAAACCAAAGATTTTACAACCACCCAATAGTACCAAAAGTTGCATAAAGTACCGAGGCACGCCCTTTAAAATTGTAAATTCAGTTGGTAAAAATAATTTTAATAGAAGCCAAAATAGCCAAATAGGTGCCAAAATTGGCACCAACAAGGTATCGACGTTTCTGTCACCAAGTCTTGGTCTCGGAAGTTTTTAAGTGGATTGTAGAGCCTTCACGATAGCGAAAAATACTAATTGCTAGACTGTACAAGTGGAAGGAAGATTCTCTAACGTGAACAAGTTATAAGAAATCTTGGGATGCAATTGTGACTAGGATAGCATGAAGGATAATTTTTTCTAGTTAATAAATCATCAACAAATATTTACAAAATTTACGATTCCAAAATGTGTAAGGTGAGAAAGCCAAATTCAAGAAAAAAGAACAAGACAGGAACAATAGGGACGAAATTTTTACAAAGTATTCATAGGACTTACTCATAAGCTTGTTGGAATTTTCAATCCTTAATGTGATAAGTAATGTTGATTGATGTTTATATTATTGAAAGAAACAATCGGTGACTTCCATTTATGAGTGTAATATCATTTTAAATGCCGCATCGACTTTGTAACACTGAATGAGATCTTGAAACTCAATTTTCCATTACTTTCTCGTACGGTTCGAATGGTGAGTTTTCCATAGTGCGTTGGAGACCAAAGGAAGAAGCTTGTAGACCAAAGGTCAACCTTTTAAACCAAAGACTCAAAAAAAAACCATAAAAATGTCTAAGGGTTTGTCTGCTCACATGATTTTGCTACCAGTGGTCATTACGATGCCTTGAAATAACTTGTTCCTGTAAATTTCCTTGTAAAAAGGCGATTATTTGGCGTGATATATGTCACATACATGTCAAACGGTTTTGTTGAAAGACAACATTTGGACCAGAAATATTCTTTTGGCATTTTTCTGAAATGTTCGCCATTAATTTTTACGCAATTTCCATTTTCAAGTCAAAATCTTCACGAAAAAGTCACTGCGTTGTTAGCGGTAAGCTCCGAATTCTTGCATAGTTCAGAGAGATTCGGATATGTCCGCACACTTTGGATTACAGTTACGATATTCTCCGAATGGTTTGACAACCTACAGATCTGTAACAAGGCTTGAACGCCAACATTTTTCCATGAGAGGATAAATAAAGTGCGGATAATACATTTCTCTCAATATATGAAACGTATGGACGACTGAGTATTCATTTCGATTGGAAATTATAATAATTTTTGCACATTGTTGAACCGTCAACCTTTCCGTGATCACTTGTCAAATAGTATTGAGACTGGTGGACAAAGCTTGCGTTTGAATTTTTGATCAGGTTTATCATTGCGAATAAACTAAGAATAAAAAATAACTTCAAAAATTGTTGAATTGCGTTTTGTGTATCAAATTCGTTTCTTAGTAAATTAGAACACACAACCGCTTCAAAATTAATGAAAGGAATAAGCACGACAAAGGAATTTCCAAACAACATTGCAAGCAGAAATTAAGCACGGAAAGAGCGCAATCGTTGAAAAAGGCTTGCAATATGTCTGCTTAAAATGAGGTGAAGTTGTAAGATGCTTTTCGTTATTCCCACTAACTTTAATCCTCACTTCAGCATCGTAATTTCCTAGGGCCTATTATGACCAGACATACAAAGTCTGTACTTTGTTTAACCAAATTTATTTATGGTCTTTTTCCTGGCGATCATATCTCTATTCATAGCATACAAAACAAAACTAGTTAAGCCACTTACACTTAAGAAACTGAAAGTACAAAATTAAAGTGTTCCACAGAAAAACCCATAATATACGTTCACTCCTTGCAAACACTCCCCATTCCTGCACCTGCAAATAAGTTAGCAAAAACCTGCTAAGCTGTATTCAAACATCAAGCTTACAATGTTATGTAGTTGATTCCTGCGATACAGCGTCTTATACACTATACATGAGCTCGAAGAAATATAATTTCCGTTACCGTACCAAATCCCTATGTTACACTACAAAAGAAGCTTTTATCCATCTTAACCTCCTGTTATTCATTAGACGGGTTTTTTCGTTCGTCTTATGGCCCGGAGCAAAACGAAAAATAAAGCGGAAGAATCCCTGAAAGAAAAGGCTCGGTAAAAGGTGGAACGGGAGGAATCGGCTATTGCTTCTTGCATTCAACACCGGACGGACGGATTTCAAATCAGTCTATGGACTATTCACACTTTTGCGTATTGTTGCCCGAAAAAGGCCCTTCCTATTTAGTCCGACTTAAGGATAGGAAATATTAAGGAAATGTCTACATAGGATGTTGAAAATAAATAAACACCAACCTGAGCGGATGACTTTATTCAGATATAGTCAAGACAGTGGAAAAGCTAAAAAGTATCTATTATTAGTTTAGAAAAAAATCAAATCGTTTCCACTTCGATTAAGCCCCAGGATTCACTTGAAATCTAATGACAATTCATATTAATTTTCGCAAAAAAAGCGTCAGCACTCATTCAATGGCAATTTGTTATTTGACCAGACATAATAAATTCTCCAGGACGCGGGACCCTATATGGCAACATTCATGTAAGGAAGCTAAAGCCTTCTACTGTATTCCTATCCTTCAGAGCCATCACGTTCCTTCCGTCGTTACGCTAGACGTAGTTCCGTTCCAGTATAATAAATTTGGTTGACCCATACAAGCAAATTCTTTGGGAATCTTTTCCCAAAATCCCTCAATTAGTGCGCACATAAAATGGCCAATGACGTGAACATAACAGCTATTGTGTGTGTGTCAGTGTGGGTCTTACTGCTGTCCCTACTCCAACTGACTATCTGGTTATGAAGATCCGGGGTGTTAGAAAGGGAAAAAATCAAGCAAGGATATAAGCACAATACAGCCAGCAAAAGCGGTTCGCATCCAACAAGCTTTTCCAAGTAATTCCTCTATTTACACTCGCTGTACTGAATTAGTGTGTAATGTTTCCCATCTAGTTTCCTTAAAACAATAGTCTCATAAGAGGATAGATACTGTCTTGCAATAGCAGCTTAATGTATCCTGCTGAAAGCATTCATAGGAGAAGACAAGATATGCCTTAATTAGGGAATTAATTGGTTGAATGTAGTTGAACTCTTGTCTGTGGATCTCTTTGAACTGGCAATTCTTACTAAGCTCTATGAAAGATGTTATCTTTGAATGCAATACTCTACAAATCCTGAATATTTATGCCATCGTAATTACTGCCAGAGTATATTCTGACTTACCGTAAGAAGACATGCACATTGAATTGAAATGATGTAAGTGCAGTTTCAAAGGGTATCTAATGTCCATAGTTTATATAACCGTTTGCAAGATGGACTTGGCTGTTATGTCAATGTACTATATAACCAAAAATACATTTAAGGATCTCCCTGTCGCTTCACCCTGCCCTATAAATGCGATGAAACAATTTGCCGAGCTAAATGTGCAATGAACAATTAAAAAGTTTAAACAGTCAAAGCATTCCTTGGAGCTAATTTGGAAGATTTGAGGTTCTATGGATGGCCAAAATGAAAGTAAATATTCACTTTTGTTGTAAGTCTGGAAATAATTATTCTTTCCTAAACAAAATAAAAAAAGAGTGCTCTTCGCAGTAAGAGGGAGTGCATAGTGGATGCAGTACGGTGACGTTTACCTTTACACCATCAGAAACAACCAAGTTTGAATATTATAAAAGTGAAACATAGTACAAAGTTATCAGGGATGGCAGTTCACATGTCTCAATTCCTGTCTAAACAGACTGTGAGACTGGGCCAAATTAAGGCGGTTACTTTTAAAAATCATTGCGACTCTATGGTTATGTGCAGTAAAAGACTGATAATGGATATCAAGGAAGATATTCGCAAGTAAGACTGTGCAACGAGAGCACTTCTCAGAATACTGGAAAACGTGGGAATCACTGAACGGGGATAGTCAGTTGCGTCCCGGAATTCCCCAATCAGTGAATGGTGTCAATAGACCAAAAACGTTTGAGGTGCCTCATTTCAAAGACTACCATGTGTATGGATTAGTTTTTCCAGATTTTCTTGGTGAAAAATTTGTTTAATTTTCCAGGGGAAATGTTTCTGGTGATTCAAGAAAAAAAAAACTGCTTCTGTTTTGCAGCAAACCATTCGTTGAGCCACTTTCCAACTTCCCCAAAATCTCTGCGATATTGCTCTGCAAGCGCGTGCCTCATTGATGTGATGAGGTAATAGTCAGATGACACCAAGTCTGGGGAGTACGGCGGATGCAGAGGGATGTCCCATCCAAGCGATTTCACTGTGTCTTTCATTGGTTTTGCTTTGTGCGACGGCGTGTTGTTGTATAAGATAATCACTATGCCATGTCTTCTGGCCTTTCCCAATGAATGCGTGGTTTAAATTTATCATTTATTGACGAGCTTCAACAGTTCATAATACACAATACCACTCAGGACCCACCAGACACAGAGCATGGTCTTCATGCAGAAGCGAGTTGGCCTTTTTGTTGAAGGGCCGAATTTGCCAGGTGAATGCCACGATTTTTTCTGCTTCGGGTTAAACAAAATAAACACATTTTTTGTCACCCTTCACAATTCAATGCACAAATGATTTCCATTTTTGGCGCCGAAGCAATATTTCACATGTGACTGCGATTTTCCATTTGTCATTCATTTAAAACATGTGGGACCCATTTACCGAGTTCATTGATCTTAAACATCGTGAATGTCTGCTGATCGTTTCCTGTGACACATTTAATGCTTCTGCTTATTGCCATTGAGTCTGATATGGGTCACCATACATTAAGACCTACAATTCCTCTCCTTCTCATTTTTATGGTCTATAAGAGTGCTCACTCTCTTTCACATTGAAATAACCACATTCGAATTGTCTGATTGACGGAACGTTTCCACCATATGTTTCTTACCAGCAAACGATGACTTTCAACAGCATTTTCGAAGAAGAAGCCAAGAAAAACCATGCGTGACGCAAATACTCTTTTTCAGCCACAAAATTTGACGTCATTGCACAACACTATACAACAAACACGCTAGTTTTGGTGGACTCAACTTGTGTGTGTTTGTAGCTGAATGTCAGACGATCGAAATGGCGAATGTGTCAACTTAATACTCTTCGTACTTTTCACTGGCGCCATCTCTTAGTGAAATCGAAAAAAAAACATGCATATACCTGGTATAACTTAAGAGAGGATTTAGCACAACAATACAACAGACGACTTATGTACTGCAAGCGTTGTTCAATTGTTAGTTGCAGAATGCTACTGTTAATTTCATCAATCAAAGCCTGCTGATAGTAAAGGATATGTATCTCAAATTGAGGATTTCATCAAGGTCTCATTTTAACCTTATCTCAACCGAAAAAATGTTTAAATAATCTTTTCTTATTGTTGAAATTTGAATCGTTTTCCTTCCCTGCTTCGTTGTTACTCATGCCATCAATCACGATCAGAAAGCCAAAGGAGGTAACAGATGATGGTCTATTGGAAGTCATACGCGGAGATGATAAAATTACCATCGCATAATTAGCGAGGAGCTTTCAGGTCAACAGTGCCACTATGGAGAGAAAAATCCATGCGCTAGGATATGCAGTAAAATTAGATAACTAACTACCTTTCGCAAAGCAACAAGGAAAACAGAATAGTCTGCTGTGTTTCCCGTCTTTTTGTTGTCAACCTAATGCTGCATATTTCTGACGGCAGGTTACTGAGAATGACCAACTTTTGGTCCTGTACAATAACAGGAAAAAAACAGCGCGGAGCAGTTTGCGAATGAGGTGAATCGCCAGCGTCCTAGGAATGTCTTATTGTCTGTTTGGTAGGACTCTCGTAGAATCATTTGCAGGGAAAATGTATAAACGTAACGAAATCAAACTACAAATGCGGACTTGTACTGTCAACAATTAGAGTTAACGTATTGTCAACGTCGCGGAATCATCTTCCATAACGTCAATGTGAGATCGCACAAAGCTGCAGTTACCCAGCACAAACTAACGGACATCGGTTGGCAGCTACTACTAACCTCCAAAGTTTCACGATCTTGTTCACAGTTCACGAACTGCTTATCAGCTGTTTCAGTTCCTGGACAACTACCGGCAGGGAAGGGAATACAACACTGAAGATGATCTTTGTACAGGCCTAGCAAACTTTTTCCGAAGCAAGAGGGAAGATTTCTACTGGAGCGGGATACAGCAACTTCCAGGATGTGGAAGACAAGACATAGATAAAAAAAAGTGATTATATATTAGATAAAGATTACATAAAGATTAGATTTAGTGCTAAGATTAGTGCTAAGAAAATCTTTATTCGATCGAATCAAAGAATGGCATACACCCAATACTTTCCACAATAATTGAATACTTTTTTGCCTCCCTCTACGTCATTTTTCCAATTTTAAAATTTGAATTTGAATTAAAAAGGACAATCAGATCATATTTCAGCACAGGAACACAAACATACACCATTCTCAATATGGAGTGTATTTATCAACAAACAAACAAGAATTATAATAACGGTAAACTGTACAACATACTTGTGACCAATTGAATATCGAAATAAGTATTTGAATCATTTGATAGATAAACTCCTTTGCCAAGGAATTTGGTGAAATCAATAAATAATTTACTATAGTCGCAACAAGTTTTAGCATTAGTGAAATCGCGGTGATACCAAAATAGGACAACAATGAGGTATAGTTTGACTGAAAACAATGGAAAATAATTAATACGATTGCTATCTATTGAAACTTACTCTGTACAAGTTTGCCAGAAGCAACAAATTTGATTCCAATGCAAGGGCATAGCTAACTAAATGAAAATCATGCACAACAATTTTAAACGACTGGCATCCTGGCAGCGATCTGATATTCAATAATGATTGCACTGATCTTGATCGCTTTTTTGGATCTATCAAACATAGTTTTATCATTTGCCAAAAATTCATTACCTGAAATATTATATTTTATATTGCTCCTGAAAAAAAAAACAGGATTAACATTTCGAAAATCTTACAGCCGATATTATAGCAGCAAACATTAAATAATTTCGACTGTACAGATACAAAGGAGTTTTGCAAACGCCATCCAACATCATCATTTTATCGAAAATGTTTAGGATAAGTGCATGCCCATGAGGATAATTGCATCGAGTTTTATTGAAACTAAACTTCATCATGAAAATTTGGAGAAACTACACGTGAATTTGCAGAGCATAAACGAAACATTCAAACTTCAATATTATTTTGACATAATTTCTACGCTTGATTGACGTATACATGCATAAACGTCAGCTTGTTGCGTAGTAATTTTGAAATCACTTTTATAGAATGGAATATAGGATATTGTGATAGAATACAGAATGAAATTTGATCAGACGAAAATATTTGTTGCAATGTTTGGTAGACACATGACTTCTACCATATGATATTCTTGTCTGTTGGAGAATGAAAGTCTGAACATATAAGAATTCTTGATTTTTCCAATAAATTAAAATTGTAATAAATAAGCAAAAACAAAAATTTTGGCAATTAAACCACAATTCATGAAAATTGTAATAGATAACCAAAACCAAAACGGGCAGCAAATTTTCCCGCAAAATTTTCGCGTACGCATGATGCGAGGAAGAAATAGAGATGACAAGAGGAAAAAAGGAATTGGCAGTTAAAAATATTTTACATGCAGTAAACAATTGTTATCACAAGATTTCCAAATGACACTCTTTAAAGTTTCACCTTTATTTTAGAAGTTTTAAAGTTTGGCTATGCTTTGCTTTTGGCCATTACCACGCCTGACTATAACACAGCAAGTTTGTATGGGACTAAACTAAAATATGGACTCACATGATTCATCTGATGAAGTGTTTCAAGATTCATCTGATGAAATTGCTTACTATTATAACTATAGAATTATCCTGAAAACCTTAAAACAAAGGCCACAAAAATTTAGCGCTATCACTGAATTGAGTAGACGCTGAACTCATGCTTTACCTCAGATACTTGCTAAACTCGGGACAAGCTAAAGATATAATAGGAACAAATATCATAAGCCGCACCAAGTCCATGGACACCTTTTCGTAGCCTTTGAACCTAAGTGTGAGAATGAAACAAAAAAAAATTCGTGCTACCTCAAGCTAATCGGGGTGTTCATGCTGTATATTCTTTGTTACAAGATGTGATTTTATTTGGTGTGAAGCTATTTTAATGCACTTTTCGGGGTATACCGAAGAAAATCCTTCTTAAGTTATATGGTTAACAGATTTTATGGAAAAACTGAACTTTTATCCAAGGCTTGTAGACTTTGAATTTGTCCTTGTTGAGTGCTTCGTTGCAGTTAGAGGCACTTGGTGAATGAAGCGAGGAGGAGTGAACAACTTAACTCATGCAATCAAATGCAAAATATACAGCATGAGAAACAAATCTTGAAATAATATGCTCCGAAGCCTTCACTTTAACTCCCAGAAACTGTTGAACCCAAACAGAATCCTAAAGAGAAAACAATATTTGCTATCCTACGTTCTGAAAAACGACAGCGGAGAAACAATTTTTTCAAATGAAGGAAAAGCAGAAGTTCTGGCTGAAAAGTTCCATAGATTCCATGACATATCACGCCGAATGCGTAACGATCTCACAAAAATATCGGGTGGCATGTCCATAAGAACAGTTCCAAGTCTTGAAAGAATACCTCCTAAGGTTCTCATTGAATCACGTGAGGTAACAAGCTTACTTAAGAAAGTAACGAACGGGAAAGCCCCTGGTATTGATGGAATCTTTAGCGCGTAAAAACTTGTCAAGAAAAGGAGTTGTTTTCTTAAGCTTCCTATTTAATGCATGCTTCAAATTCAAGCATTTTCCTGCTACTTGGAAACATGCCACCATTTCACCAACTTTAAGCCCGGTAAAGATCCCACCATTCCTGAGAACTATAGACCGATCAGTCAACTACCCACTTTACGAAGATTAATACACAATGGCACAAACGACTACTCTACAAAATAACTCATTACAATACCCTATTATTCCTTGTTAATCAAATCATTTCTGAAAGATAGGAAGTACCAAGGCAAAGTTCGAGGATGTACCTCTTTTACGGTGGTGCCCCTCAAGGTTCTTGTCTGAGCCCCATCTCATTCAACATCTACACCTCCTACACCACCTACCGACTAATGCGAACTGCCAAATAGAAACGTTTGCTAACGACAGATGAATATACAACGCTAGCGTCTACTCCAACAACATTGTTCGAAATTTGGAACAAACGGTGGAAAAACTATATCAGTTTTACCATAAGTAGAATATTCAAATAAACGTCAGCAAAACTAAATAAATACTAAACTAACTAAATATTTCAGCAGAAAACGAAAACCTATACTGCTCCCAAGTAAACCACTAGATTTTATTAGACGAAACATCTCGTGGTCTGAAGACTGATACTGGACAACAAGTTAAACTTTAAGAAACATTTTGAACACATCGGAGTGAAGACCTTCAAGACGGTTCTATCGTATCCACTGCTAAACAAAAGATCACAGTTAATCAAAAAAAATAACGTCCTCATCATCAGCAAGGTGATCCTACCCATTATATTATACGGTGGAACTCAATATGCAAAATATTTAAAAAATAAGCCTCAAGTCATACAAAATAGATACCTCAAAATGGTGCTTGGTAAGCTATTTTATTGCTCTTCATAAGAACTACTCAAAATTTCAGGAGCAAAGCAAATTTGCTGACCCACAAAAAGGGCCTGAAACTATCCAGAGCCTGAAATGCATCAAATCCTGACATGCGAATGCTGCTGGACTAACAGGAAATGAACAAATGAATAATAATAAGGAACACTAAGCACAAGCATTAAATGTAGGAAAAAAAGATCAATTAAATTAAAAAATAATTAAATCAAAATATTTTTTTTTCAGATTTACAAATTATCCTAGTCACATGCTTATATAGAAACGTTCTGAGTTCATATTGCTTATCCGCATTGCACTCTTCTGCCTTGATCCAATCTCCCACAATTATTTGGCATATTGCTGAGGTCGATTAGTTCCACGCTTCCTGCTACTTTGGAAATTAGCCGATTTCAAAACTACTTCAGATTGTCTTTATTGCCATTGCAAGGATATTTATCTCAATTTTGGCACAATTACCTATGGAAAGGTAGTTCCTAGTCGACGATGAATATGACCATCATCTATTGCATTGGCAGACGTTTTGTCAGAAAACTTTTTTCCTGGGAAGACAAGGAAACAAAAAATGTTTCCTGCTGAAAAATAAATTTTTCAGTTTCAAGCCTGCATTCCCGTGAATGCGAGTATCCAAAACTCTGCCCGGAGCTCAATTCAAAAATTAATGCATGCACAATACTCTGCAACACCATCAGACCTAATCCGTCATGCTACCCACAAAAAAATCCAATATATACTGATTTGAAGTGCCTAGCATTTATTTATTCCAGCCAATTCCCATGTCCTAGCTGTCAGATAGTTTAGTGCTAGTATCAAAAAGTGCAAGAGAATAGGAAAACCGTATTGGAAAAATGCCAAACAAACAACCGACAAACATAAAAATGAAAAATACTTCAGGATACCAATTGGAGACGAAAACCAAAGCACTACGTACGTACTCATATTATATACGAGTAGTTCAACATCACTCGGCTCTCCGTTTATTCCATGAAAATAAACAAAATCTTCCTTATATGCATAAAATTCAAACTTTTCATTCAGTTTAGAACGGATACGATAAACGACACACGAATAAAAAATGAGACAACTTAAAAATCCGAAATAAAAGTAGATTTGGAAAATTTCCCGGTCCAGTCGAAATTGTCTGTTGGTTTTTTTTTATTTTCTTTTTTCTTTCTTATTTAAAACAACCGCTTGAGAAGATAAGGATGCTCACACATACGTAACGTGTGGAAGTGGCGTTTTTGGCGCAACGGAAACAGAGGCAATTTCGTCAAAAAAAATTTCCCGAACTCAAATCAAGTTCAGTGAACGCATTTCGACAGCACTGGGCACATAACGTCCAATACGAGACTGTTTGCTACCCATTACATATGAGGGAGTTTCCTGTTCAGGATAATTGTTGTAGTGGGTACACGTCCATGCGGAATGTTGGCGTTGGATTTTGTGTTTTTCATTTGATTTTCAATTCATTGCGAACGAATGCACGAAAACAATAAAAAGGAGATACAATCGATAGGTTTGGTGGAGCTTTTAAGCGAATGAGGTCAATAGATTTGACCGGAATGGTCCGGTTACGTGATAGGGTGCAGCAATGAAAGTAACGAATGTACGCGTCGGAAAATTGCGCAATTGTTTAGTCCAGCGTAAATTGGACTTTTTTGAAACTAAACTCGTTCGGCAAACGAGAAAAAATCAGACCTTCTGCTACAATGTTACAATGAAGATACAAAGTTTCCAGCATAGATTGTCTAAACCGCATTTTCTCGTTAAGATTTCGCCTTCTTCATCCTCCCACCAGAGACATCCTATAGCCTATTAACATAGATTTTCTCTTGTGAAAATCATCAATGACCGCAAACGAAATTCAGTGTTTAGAAATGTCTTTCACATTCACTCCAAGCTGCTCGAGTAAACGCACTGCTAACACTCTCACGTTCTAGATCAAACTCAATTAGGGTGGCCAAGGACATTTTAGATCCATCGCCTGATTCCATTTCAAATAGAAAATAGACGACACTCGTGTAATTGAAAGACATCCATCTCCATGTGTGGACTTGTGGTAAACGCAAGTCATACTTTATGCAATCTCACCATCAAAACTTGAAAAATCCGTGTCCAACATTTGGGCACAATCACCGCTCAAAGTTCAATCAGACATAAGGATGGGAGGATAGGAGGGCATGATGACAGGAGAGCAGCAGGACGAGACCATGAAAGAGAGATTTAAGTGGCAATGATGTCTCCAGGGCGAAAACAAGCGGAGGCAAGGGAAGCAGACGCTTTCATGAACTTGGTCACGTTACTAACTTCCAAGCAAAACTCCTTCCATGCCTGCTTCCTAGTTGAACAGATGGCTAAGCATGATTATTTTAAAATTTAGCTATTTTCTTCGTGCGCTTCCTTTATCCAGAACCCATGATGATGATATTTTGTGCAGCATGCTTGCTTGGATCCTGTTTTGAGAGGAGTAGATGTACGCAGGATGTTTGCGAGACTTGTGGTTGTTGTCTTTAGTACTGATGAAATTTGATGAGGAATCATATTAGGGAACATACGAAAGTTTCTAGTTCATTAAAATGAAATAATAGAGTGGTTATCATCTGAGTAGTAGGTTGAGTTTGGAAATTGTTTTTTTTTTTACTGCTATCCGCAAATGTTGCATACGCCGGGCTGTATCCTGACATATTTGTCATCAATATATGTATGAGTTGGTAGCAATGAAACAGTATGAGTATAACAAGTAAACAATTATTGGCTGTTGTTGTTTTTGAAGACAAATCGGAATTATAATTAAGGACACAGAATAGCTATAAGGCCTGAGTTTTGTCATCATTCTGCCTAGAGTTTGGCCATAATTTGAAGACTTGTTTTCTGTTGAAGAATGTTAGCCTGTATCTGCGTATAAATCGTTTCAAATTCAAAGAAAGTCTGGATGGTTTAGTGCTTCAAGTATTCCTCTGTTCAGAAGGCGTATCATTCACGTACGACTAGTGGCTGTATGACTTGAGTTTGATTCACCTACAGGTGAAAATGTCCTTTGTGGTCCCAAATCCCAAAGACCAAAGTAAATTCACATGACTCTCACGCGCTATATTATTCGTATTATTAATTACTTTTATCTGCTTGCCTCACCTTCTGTGAGCCAGTTGTGCTAGGTATCTCCATTAGTTCGCGATGAAGAAGACGCTCGAGAGGCTACTTCACGAGAGCAAAGCCGGAGGAGTCTCGCTTTATGGTAGAATCATTGGTTGAACGAAAAGCGAGATAGGCCAAAAGGTAAGCACGGTAAGAATAATAACCACCTTTCAGTGCTTCTCATCCGCTAGAAGTTTTCCAGCCTTACCTGCACAAAATGGAGAAGACATTGGCTCTTGACTTCTTGTTTTACTCGCGGATGGTGTTGCAGCATCGTCTTCTTCACATGCGAACGATGAACTAGGAACCGTTTAGACCATAGTGACAGAAAATGAGTGAACTCCCACCAGTTGACTTTGTAGAAAAAATGCTTAGATCGACGCACAAATGAATGCTCATGCGGTTTTTTTCCAAAAAAGCGCATCTACAACGACAAGTCAACGCCGAGGAACATGAGGTCACTCACTCAGTGAATACCCTTAAGCTCTACCCGTTTTTGCTGAACAATTGATCCCTATAGATCGAAGACGCCACTAGGCGAGACTAAAGAGGACAAGTCCAAAGCAATCTGGCAATCATTTTTTTGAAAAAAACCTGCGTTAAAAATACTAATTAAAAGGAAGGTTTTTATTTGAAAGAATCATTTTGCGTTGATGATATCAATTATGACCAGAAAAAACTTATGACCAGGAATTATTATTATTATTATTATTTTTATTATCATTATTATTATTACATTAATATTATTATTATTTTTATGTAGACGCAACTCAAACTGGGTTTGGTACTACGCCGAGTGAGCGAGTGGATGACAGGCCGTGGGTTTAGCTTAGTGCTGGAAAAGACCGAGGTCGTCATCCTGACTAAGAAGCGGATCCTTCGTGTTATTCCCGTTCGGGTAGAAGAAATGATCATCGAGTCACAAGAATGAATAAAATACGTTGGCTTGTTGATTGACTCGAAAATGAGCTTTTTCGAGTAGGTTCGAGCGGCAGAATTAGCTCTAGTAAAAGACGTCTACTGATAAGCGCAATGTGCTCTTGTACGGCTCCGAAGTCTGGCTGGATGGTCTTAGTAAAGAGTCGCGCCAAGGACGTCTGGCACCGACGCGGAGCCAAAGAGCTCTGCGGATAGCAGCTGCACTCGCACTGTCTCTGAACCTGCGTTGCTGATTATCTCGAAGGTGGTCCCTATTATGCTTCTTGCAGAAGAACGGAAACGTATGTACTTACGTAGGGGGTAGTCGGAGAGACAAGCCGTCAGTCGAGAGGAAAGGAGAAGAGCTTCAACTTTGTGGCAGCAACGATGGGTAAACGAAACGTCAGGCAAGTGGACCACACGACTCATCAGTGACTTGGGCTGTGCTTCTACGAAATGCATGGCAAGACTGACTAATATTTGACGCAACTACTCAGTGTGCACGGGTTTTTTTCAGTCTCACCTGTATAAGATGGGAAAGTCACCGTTCTCAGCTTACTTGCTCTTCCCAGGAATGGCAGATGACGTCAACCACACGTTTTTTATGCAAAATACAAGAGGGACAAAACTTCGTTCACACTTCTCGGAGAAAAAACGGTGGGCTCCTTCCAGAAAACGAAACAGGAAAAATGATGCAATAAAGAGACAGTTGGAATGCGTGTCGCATTACGTATGGACGGGTCTTCATATAAGGAAAGGTATCATAAATCGCTTAGCGGCGCAGAGGGAAAGGAGATCTCTCTGACAGCAATCATCTTGCTTCTTATCCCTCGGGCAGAAAGAGGGATTTCCGGGAAAGACATAGTCTGAAGTAATATGACAAACAGTTCCAGGCTAGGTAGTCCGGTTACGACTTCACCTCCCAACCATAATAAAAATTATTTTTTTATATTAGCCTCCCTATTATTAATTTTGACCATGCAGACCTTGTTTGACCAGATTGAAATCAAAGTAGGGCTGTTGTTGATATATGAACATCATCGGGACAGGAAGAAGGTTCGTAGATATTGTATCCGACCTGGGAACACCACCGTCTTAGTGCGGAATAATGTCGTACTCTCATCTTACAGCCAAAACAGGATAAGCTTTTTGAGCTGATCAGTTGTGTGGATATGACATTTTGAGTGGCAAAATGAAAGAATGTCATAATTTTGGAGTAAAATCGATGAACTGTAGGAACTGTAGAAATCATAATGCACAGAAGAATAGATTCTTGTTTCCAACTGCGAAGGCAGATGAACAAGGAATCTCTCCCCTTTCCACGAGTAATGTTGGCAACACACGACTTTTTGGAGGAGTGACTGCGTGCAAACCATCCTGCATGTGACATTCGCTTCGTAGTGATACAAAAGGGAAGGAATTAGAGGAGAACTGGAGGCAGATGAAGATAATTATTATTTTATTATTTTTGTCTGATATAAGTAACGTCGCGGCTCCCTTCTGCGACTCCCATATGTTCCAACGAAGTGACTAACACGATGAGCGTGCTGATAAGATCGCTGAAAGCTATATAAAATGCCCCAAGCGTGAAGCTTAACATTGAAAGAATTGGGATGAGTCGTAGTCCCAAATATAGGCAAATAACACCATAGTTTATAACTTATATAACTTTCCTTCGCTTATCAATAAAGTAAAGGCAGGTTTCTGGCAAACTTTCTACGATTGACATAAGCAGAGACCATTTGATTGGGTTTAGGTAATAGGCCATGCGGAAACACGGGTCAACCAGGACACTCTTTGTGCTAAATATGGAAAAATAACTGTCCAGGCACTTTTCATCTGCATTTGGATTCTCCAGGCATTAATTGTCCCATTGTCCATCGTTTTTGGATGCAAAAAACTGAACAAAGCTATTTAGACATTGAAGACAAGAGGACCACACTGCATACCAGCAGAAATTCTGAAATTAGTTCACCATATTTGCCTTAACATGCTGCATATTAATTCTTATGTTAACCAGCTGTATTCCCCAAAGTGCGGTTAGAGGTGAGAAGAGTAGCGATCAACAATATAAAACCGAATCTTCCCTACATATAGGATCTCTTGCACGCTAGAGATCGCTAGAAAAGTGCTCATAATAGAGGACTCATCACAGAGAACTAAGGGATCTATAAACTAAGGTAGCCGTAAGGGAACTCTCTGGGTTAAGAAGGTACTAACATGCTAATTTCCATCTTATACTTATTTATCATACTAACGAAATGCTCAATTTTAGCGAACAAATTGTAGTAAATATATCGTACCACTTTTATGTGGGTAACAACAATTTTGCAAGGACGCATATCCGAGACCATCGAGACATACAAATGGCCTAATTTAACAATTGATTATTATGACACATGATAATATTTCTTCAAGGCTTTATATAGCGCAGAAGGATTTTATGTGGGGATTTGATGAGTTTTAGGCTTCTTTGAGAATATTAACTCTGACCAAATTCACATGTTTTGTCTATACGACTAATATCCCTCTAGGCCTGTTTGTCTATAGGACTTAAATTAGGTTTTTTTTGTATAGCAACCTGGAGGAAAAGTCGTAGGATTTGTTTAGGACCTTTTGCTAATAGCGCTTCTGGATGACTTGAGGCATCGCTTTAAGGTATTCAGCACATTGGTTCCATGTCGCAGCTCAGTAGATGATTATAGTCCAGATACTACTTTTTGAGGATGAGCATTTCGTTTCAAATATCCATAGTAGTATTTTGATTGAGTAATGAGTACAGAGACAGAACAGCCCTGAATGATTTGGTACTTATGATCTCAATAAAGGTAAGCTTTCCATCGAGTTCATATATCAGAGCATTGTAGCAAGAAATTTAGCCCAGAACGTTTATAGGTCTGGTCGGCAGCATAGTTAATTTTCGTTTTCTGCTGTAGAGTAGTGCCCCGATTTTCTTTAGGTTGTTTTGACTTTTCCTTTGAATATTCAAGTTAAATTGTGGAAAATTAAGTTGGTGACGATCTAGTAAGGGTTGATGCCAGAAATGTAAAAGCTGATGTCGTCCCCATACACTAACACAATTCGATAGTTTCGAGCTTGTGAATAACTCAGGTGTGTTTAATTAGAAAATATGGACTGAGACGGACGCTTTGTGGAACAGCAGCAGGGACAGTCTTCGTAATGGATGTTGATCCTTAAACTTTGGTCTGGCTTAGTCTTTTTCGTAAGAAAGATGAAATGAAACTGTCCAAGAAATAACGAATAACGTCATCCCAAACAGTATCAAAGACTATTTCTATAGAGACGCTTATTTTCTGGTTCTCTATTGGATACAGAGCCTCACCCAAAATTATTAAATAGGGAGTATGTTGTTGTTTCCCACGCAATCAGTCACGTATTCCAAGAATACTTTTCAAGTATTCAAAGCGCCGGCAATAAGCTCATAGACCTGTAGCTTTTAGGATCATTCTGATCTTGTGTATGATCTCTAGGTCTTAGGACCACGCTGACCTTTAACCTGGTTTCAGGATATGTCTCGCGTTGGCATGTTTCTAGCAATTTAAAAAGTACGACAATTCAGGTAGGCTGAATATGTTTGATTTGACTATTTTGTGTGTGATTTTTGATAGCTATACTTTGTATTCTGTCGAGTCCTGAAACCTTCCAAATTTTAGGTTTCTTCACTCACTCAATTATTTGTTTTGCTTCAGTCGGTTAGCCGCTATAGTTTCTGAGGTACTATTGCGCATTCTATTGGAGATGTAGTGAAACTCGGATTAGTCTTTTAGTTTTCTCATTGTATCTACTTGTGGAATTGGTAGATACGAATTTTCTGTGTTGAACGATGTCAATCAAATGATTAATCTTTGATTATGTTGCTAAATTATTGAAATTTCTCGATGATTCCTTTTTGCAGCAGTTTTGAGCAGGATGAAATTAATTATAGGCTTCAATAAGGTGTTCGGTTTGTCTCGCTTTATTAGTGTGCAATCGACGAGGATTTGAACGTACTTAGCATTTTTAAAGCGCAATGCTATACTCTCTGGACGGTATAATTTCGTGGGATTCATAGTTTCAATAGGACAATAGTATTAAACTACTTTCTAAACTGTGTTAAAAGTTCTTCAACGAAAAAGACAGTGAGCCACACAATACAAATAATGAAATGTCCGTCACCATTACCGATTGAGTTTTAAAGGAATTGCACAGAAAGGATTATAAACGCACTCCAACAACTCAGCCCTGGACACTTTGGCAAAGTGAATGGAGCACATTCCAGGAAGAATATTTGGCTTAACTTAAGAAAAAATGAAATAAAAATTTGACATAGAGGTAGTCAAGTTGGACCAAAATTTCTTATCTAAGGCCCCTGTAACTGTTTTTCCACGTAATGCCAGGATATTTATTCAATTTTCATACTTCAGCACAAATTAATGGGACTAATACATGTGTATCCATGGTATTTCATCCTTTTCTTATATGCTTATGTACTGCATTTATGGGTTACTCTGTCGTTTATCACATACGATTCATTGCAGAAGAATTTTTTTTTCATCTGGTTTTAATTGTTTTAATTTGTATAAAAAAATATTTTTCTTGGAGTTCGCTATCGCGTGTCAATGTACTGCACAAGATACACTCTCCTATCAATCCAATAAGTAGTCTTCCACGTGGTAAATAAGCGGCAATAATGTGGACATCTTATCGGAAAAATTGCATATTATATGCGAAACAATGAGTGCAATGCTTTCCATTTATATTAAATTGATTGCATGCAAAATGCATTATTCCGTTTAAACGTTTCGCGGAAGCATCGTGGACTGAACTTGAAGCAAAATGGAACGTTGGCGTGGTAAAGTTGCGGTGGTAACAGGTGCAAGTTCGGGAATCGGTGAAGCTGTTGTGAAAGAATTATTACATTACGGGATAAGAGTGGCAGCTTTGGCGCGCAGAGAGAATCGCCTGAAAGAAATTCGAGCTGGTCTACCGGAAAATCAAAGATCCTTAATGCATCCACTGAAATGTGATGTTACCAATGAGGAAGATGTGAAAAATACATTTGCGTTGATCGATAAAAAAATGGGTGGCATTGATATTTTAGTGAATAACGCTGGCATTATGAAAATGATGTCAATTCTCGATCCGGACAATTCGAAAGTAATCAAGGATACGATGGACACAAACGTAATGGGTGTAATGTATTGCACACGGGAAGCTTTCAAGTCGATGAAGCGACGTTATTTTGACGGTCATGTGTTTCTGATGAATAGTATGTCAGGACATCGTGTTCCCGATTTTGGTCCTGCCATGTCAGCAAGTGCTTATTCACCTAGCAAGTTTGCAATAACAGCTTTGACCGAAACATACCGTCAGGAGTTCGCAAATGCTGGAACGAAAATCAAAGTTACGGTCAGTAGTTGAAATTAACACGAAAATTTGGACTTGTGCTCCTTGAATTTATCTCCCAATTGCTTTCCATATTTATATTTTGATTTTTTTGGACGCCAATGTTTGTATCTGTTTAAATTAAACTGGTCTACATAATAAATTTTCCATTTAGAGCATCAGTCCTGGTCCGGTAGCCACAGAAATATTCTCATCTGAATTCGATCATATTAAGGACAAAGTAAAAATGTTGGACGCTGAAGATATTTCGCAAGCAATCATTTACTCACTATCGACTCTTCCACATGTCCAGGTAAATATTTACATCTCTGCATTTGAAATCCTATGAAAAGTCTTATGCGCCCTTATTTGTTTTATATTTTATTGCAACAGATTCAGGAGATTGTTATTCGGCCGGTGGCTGTAGATATGCCAGCTGTCGTTAAGCAGTTCAAACTTGAGGAGAAGCTTGCAATTCATAAATAAGTTCATCCTCCTGGAAATAGTTCTCGCGGCGAATAAAATTAGGGTCAAATAATATATTGCTATGTTATAATACTAATCGGCAATAAATCTTTTTTTGATTAAAATCCTTTATGAACTCAATTTGGATAAATAATTCGTATTTACACTTGATCTCCCTTTTTTAAGATATTTTGAATGAAAAACGCCTCATGCCTCACAAGAGCATAAACCTATCATATAACATAAAATAAATGACCGTCGTCCAGTAAGTCTTGGGAAATCTGAGCGGATATTAGGAGGAATCATGTCAATCCTTGTATTGTTGACTATTAGTTACACCTCAATTTATTATAAGACAAATCGATTTGTAGCTTTCCGCGTATGGCACTATTGCACAGAGATGATAGATCCTGTCAGTGTTAAGAAACCATGCATTACTCTTAGCTCTGAGGTCGCCAAGGTTTCCATTGTGTTACGTCAGTACGCCTCAGTCTCAGCCTGATGATACGTTTGTTGGTCAGTTTCGTATAATCTAAAAATAAATTCTCTGAACTTTCTTCTCCCTTACCGATGACTTGGCAGGGGATAACATTTTGGCCTATTATTTGTTTGGATTTTGACCCTATAATATTGCCACCAATATCCTTATGCCATTCTCAATGCCCCGTAGAAATGATTTTGCCCTCGTTTTGTGAGGGTCAGGTCAAACAACCGGGTTTAATCTGCAATCGGTTCTGTCGATCTGTTCCATATATATTTCTTCGCAGAGAGTTTCGTCTGGTTTCATTAGAAGGACTTTAGGCATGTCTGTTTTTATATTTTTTTGCAGGCCGATTGTGCCTCTGGTAACGTTTCAATTTACCTATATACCTTTGTCAACATGGACCTGTGTCGGTGTTTCTTGGCTTTTCGTAGCTTTAAGCACCTGCATCTGATCCTCCACTTGTTATGGATTCACGTGACTGGATGCTTACTAGCCTATATTGCCTTCTTGCTGAAAGATTATCTATTCTTCCGTTAGAGTTGTTCTTTGATGCTTATATCCCTCCTGTAATCTCTGCTTTAATCATTTTCCACTGGAAAAGCTGTGGTATGGCTTTCAAATTTTTAACTTCTATTAATAATTTCGGAAGAAAATTCTCATGCTACTTTTTTCATCAGTTTTGAAACTGTCGGAATCGATATATAAAATTTTCCACCATTTTAAACGCTTCTCTGGTCAGCATGCTGACCCCGAGAGAAATCATTGTGGATCAATTTGGTTGAATTCTATCCAGCTCTCTTTCACTTCTCTTTTTTCATTCTTTCATTCTCTTTATTTTTTCCATAATGCTAGTGTCAAAATGTGTCTTATTTGGGAGTCGTTAGATAGTCCCTCAGTGGATTCGTATCTGATCGTAAGAGATGCCCATCTGATGTCGGATTGGTCTAGTGGCTAAGGTCAAGGCTTATCTCATCTGCAGCAATTGATGCACTCTTAGTGACACTCGTGATACCAAGGCAAGTTAATCGGTTGGGTCTTTATCAGTTCTTTTACAGCGGTTCACTTTGGTAGTGTGTTGGCATACTCCAGGAACATGCTACCACTGCCGATGAAACCATAGTTGAAGCAGGTGATATTGAGTTTCTAGCAGCTTTTACTTTTTTATTCGCATTCCTATTTTATTGCATTTCTTAAGACGTTAAGATTTCGAGTTTTTGGAGGATTGAGCACTGTAAGAGTTCTATTCGAGGCAAAAAGTCTTGTTAATGGGACAACTATCGTCATATTGAAATTGTTAGTTTCAAGATTCAAATTATTTTCAGTTGAAAATGTTTGGATATACTTTTGGCAATTATT
Organism: Stratiomys singularior; assembly: GCA_954870665.1. Lineage (NCBI taxonomy): Eukaryota > Metazoa > Arthropoda > Insecta > Diptera > Stratiomyidae > Stratiomys > Stratiomys singularior. The sequence continues at coordinate 10,924,777 of OX940877.1, forward strand.
AAAAGTTGCATCAGAAAATTTGGCTATTATTAAAAGTTGCATCTGAAAAATAAGAGAGCAGTCTATTGTTGATAATATAATCCTTTGTACTGATTTGTTATTAATCTGTCTCAATTAATAGCCAGTAAGACTAGCTGATTTCTAGTGCATCTTGCGAATACGCTTTACCAACCGTCGAATAGATTTGAAGACTTTCATTAGTATTTTTGATTTAGCAACTGATCTTATTTTCCCTGAAGAATTATTCTTGCCGTTCGCTATAACGCGAGACAGCAAACACACATTCTTCATTGAACTCAAATCCAAAACCCCTGATAAAGCGAACATACAAATGATTACTCACTATCCTACAGGCAAACGCTTTACAATTAAAAATTTAGTTAGATTTTTCTTTACCAATGTCGGGGTCACCAATAATATAATAGCTACTTTTCAGAAATTTCCAGCCCTAACCTTCGCAGATGTCTATTTTGTTAATAAAATGATCATAAAATGCTTTTAAAAAGTTGCTGTTTGTTGTTGTTTTTCTTTTGTTTATCAAGAAAAAAAATTAGATTTTTCCAATTTAACCTACTTAAACATTAAATCCGCAAAAAAATCTTTAAAGACCCACGAGTACATAACCCACAGCTACATAAATATCAAATACTGGCGAGATAAATAAAGCTATATTCATGACAAAATACATACCACAGGACCACCAAAAATTCGATCCATCACATGCTGAGAAGCAAAAAGCTCGTTCCAAAACGTTTTCGTTTATAATAAATATATTTCGAAAATAATGCAAGAACGAAATGTCAACTCGATCATGCCCACATATAATAGTAGCAGCTCCTTAAACATTTCTGTTAAAAATTTGTAGTAATTGCATCTTAATTTTTCTTATAGCGCCTGCCATTAAATATCGTATTGATTTTTTCAGTTCAGTTGACATGAAAGAAACCCAATTTTCACAACAGCTAGGTCATGATCCATAGATAGGATCTGAAAAACAATGAAAACAGGCTACTCGTGTGCATTTTCAGTTATTCCGCATCGCTCGAAATGAATATTTTGATTTTGCATTCAAAATGATTAATTTTTATTCACACTTTCCCTTCGAATTTTCCTTTGAAGTTGTTCGTGACTGTAAAGTATTGAGACGGTGACAAATTTTTGGGAACAATTGCTAATGACAATATTCAATACATTTCGTATAAGGCGAACGCTTTTTGCGTCTTAGATAATTATATCTTAGGTATGCAGCATTAAATTTCCTTTTTTGTTAAGTAAAACACGAAGTTTAATAGTGAAAAAAAATTTTTATGATTATCAGTCGACATACTCAACTCAGTTCTGTCATTGACCGATTAACTTATAACAGTTCTTTCTTGTTGCCACTCATGGAATTATTTTCGCTCATCTGTCAGAGACTTTTTATCTCTTTCCCTCTTTCGCACTAACGATTTATCACATTGCTTACATAAATATTTATTCCAGCAATTGAGAACCTTCGCAATCAACCCTTAGAGTGTTCGGAATTGATTTAACCTTCGCAAAATGTTTCTGCCAACAAAATAAAGACTTTTTTGCGTGTTAAATTTTATAACGGGTAAAATTAAAGGAAGGTATTCCTTTTACCACTTAAATATTATTCCCGATCGAATTGTTTATTCACTTCTTCTAGTTTACATATGGCCAGTTTTTATATTCAATGGATAAGGATCCGAAATTCTGATGTTTATTTCAATGCACGCTATCATTGCTTACTTCTATTGTTTATTGATTGATGGAACGAGGATTCACAGCTAGATTATTAAATATCCATTATGAATATTTATTTTGTGTTGCTATTCAAAATTAATTTATTAAGGACATGTAACAAAATTTTGACCGGATCTTTTTTCAAGTCTATTTAGGACCCTTGATATTTTTTAAAAAATGAGGAGAAAGGATCTTTTTTAACCAATTGCATCATTGTTTTGTTGTTTTTTTCTTCAAATTAAGTCAATCAGTTTTCCATTTTGACGTACTTCATTATTTTCCTTCTTTTCGTCTAAAGTTTATGGTAGGTAACATAGTTCCACTTTGAAGTATAATTTCAAATTGAAATTGGCTTATGTGGCCACAACTCTAACTCCACTATTATCCTGTTCGAAAAAATTTACAGCCTCACTTCGCATCCTTTAGAAATGATAGAACTTTTCAAAATTCAAAGCATAGCATAAACATTATTCCTTTAACACGTTTAGTATGACTTAAGCAAACTAAAGTTACCAAGGCACAAAGAACAAAACATAGACTCCCTTCCTCCCCTCAAAAAACAAAAATAGAAAACCAACAAACTTCATCCCCACTATTGTACTTAAGTTGAATTTCAGATTCACACGTGAAAGTTTCCATAGTTTTCCGTTTGGCTTCTATGCATGTGTACATAAATACATATTTTTGGATGCAGTAAAGAGGCTTTCTGTCAGTTTGCCAAAAGTTCCAAAGCGAATTGTTCTACACCAAGGAAAATCCTTCTAGATGCATTCGTACACTGGGAAGATATGTGAGAAAAGCGAGTACAATTATGGAGATCATAAAAAACTTCATACTCCGGAAATGAAGTGCTTCAAGCCATAGTTGTTGTCTCCGTGATGTTTGTTGATGATAATTTACACAACTTGGCTGGAGGAGGAGTTTTGGCGTCCAGAATCGCAAAATATAGATGCAGAATGTTAGTCGGGATGTTTCCGGCTGTGGACTTATAGTTAGTTCAAGATTTTGGTCGCTGATGCTAACATTCCCTCATTGGAGTCGAGGGTGAATATTCATGTCACATACGAGGGAAATTACTATCAACTCGATGGCTGTTGGAAGGAAGTTTCATAACGCTATTATTGTCCTTTTCAATAAACGAGGCCAAGCAAATATTTATCCTTAAAAATATAATTAAGAGATAAATTGAATAGAAGTTGAATCTTCAAATACCATTAAAAATTTTACCACCCTTCAGGCAATTTGAAAGGGAAAATATTTTTGTTTATTTTTTCGAATCTTAAAGCATCCCTTCGTTTCCGATGATCTATCCTTCCTTCCTTCCTTCCTTCATTCAACGTCACATCGTCTTTTTTTATTTATCCTGTTAAGTGCTAATCAACTAAAAATCAATTTACTTTCAATTATCCTTCCATTTCTTCCTCCTCATCTTGCTCGTGGCATTCCTTGTTCCTTTATTACTCCCAAAACTTTTTCATCCTCCCTCTCCCAATTTAGCAACTTCTGTTTCAGTTAAGAGTGTTGCAAGTAGCACTCTTTGAAAATTCGTCCGTCCTGGTCTTGTGCGAGGAACTCACATCTTATCTTTGTAAAAAAAAAAATATAACTAAGCGCTAGCCCAATAGCTCCTGGTTGCTACGATTGCAGATGCTTGAATGGTATGGATTTGAAGAGTACTCTCCACTTTACCCACTTTACAGTTTTAACAAGATAGACGCGTTCCCGCGAAATCTTTTGAGAACTTGCCAGTCCCAAATGCATTAATCCTGCTTCCTCCTCGGGTTGAGTTTCCGACCATGCACAATTATCAAACTTCTCTGATCCAATTTCCGCATCACACTCAATGATTCTCAATTCATTTTCGAAATGTGTCCGTTTTTTTTTAATTTTTTTAATTTTTGAAACTTTACTTCAATTGCAACAATTTCCTTTAGTATCTTTCCCATCATATGCTGTGTGTTGTAGACAATCCAAATTGGTTGCTCTTCGACGAATGTTGTGTTAGAGTTTGTTGGAATGAGCGAAGTTATTTTTATGGTTGCATTGTACTCCATTCAAGGATATTTAATTGAAGTCTAGTACATTCGATATTTTTGAATCTGAAACTTTACCTTGTTCTTTGATTTTGGACTTGATAGAGAAAACGAACTAAGAGAAACGTGGCCTACTTTCTCTATTCGAGATGTCAGCTTTCAGACAAAGACAAAAACTAGTATTTTATAAATTTGACAAAAATCGTAAGTTTCAATTGAATATTGATACATTCCAACCCATTAATCCAGAAATAAATTAAATACCAGTTTTTTTATTCAGAAGTCAACAGTATACAGTGAGAAAAAAGAGAAAAAAATGTTTTAACGGGTCGGCGAAAAGGTGAAGTCTAGTGGACAAGCCTCCAACGCACAGAGTGCAACTGCAGGATCAGTGACAGCGAAGGGCACGTTCATAAAATTCAAAAAATTCGAGACAGAATATGCTGGGGGTAGGGCTACAGACCAGTCATAATTAGTACATCATTTGTGACAGTTATCAAAATTTACTCACCCCTTCATCCTTTCATACAATGAGCCTTAAAATTTAGTACTTTTCGGCGCATCTTGATCTTCCGTTGACAAATGAAGTCTAAAGATACTATTGCCCTACAGAAAAACCGAAAATGATAACCATATCATCCAATTTACAGAGTGAGGAATTTATGATTTGGAATTTGAATCGCCTTTAAAAAAACTAATAAAATAGAATGATGGAACCCTTCCATTTAGTAATGGAATACAATGTCATCAAAATGACTACACTAAGGCTAGTAACGGCTGGCCTTACAATACCCCTTTCGATCAGTCCTATTTTTCAATACATTTTCAGATTGTTTGGGCTTCTATTTCATCAATTGCAAATTTGTTTTCATTTTTGAAGTCGTCAGTGATCTTTGGATGGTAAGTAGCCATACTTACACTTACCATTAACTGCTCCCGATAAAAAAAAAGTCGAACAGAGTCTAACCGCAGGTTTGAGGGGGCCAATTGATATCATTTCGGCTGATAATGCGGTTTTCAAACTAAATTCTTGTTCAAACTAAATGTTCTTCTATGTTAATTTTGAGCAACAAAAAATTACTTAGAATTTCGCTGTAGCGATTACCATTCACTGCAATGTCATTTCTTTGCTCATTCAAAAAATAATCAAAAAATGCCGCTGGATCCAAATTTACTCTAGACAGTCATTCGTTGTGGATATATTGGTTTCTCTTCGATACAATGTGATTTTTCGGAGTCACAAATACGACAATTTCAGTTATTGGCTTATACTCCGGGAAGTGAGCTACATCTAATAACATGATTTTTCGGTAAAAATGGTTATCCTCGATCAAGCGGTCTACAGCCCACTGATCAAACCGAAGGCACTCTTGCTCTAGCAAATTTTGTACGCATTCATACCGTAATCTTTATGCAAAAAATCTTCTCAAAGAAGTGCATGAAATGTCCAATTCATGAGAACGATGACGAGTTGATGTTGCTGGTTGTTCACACACACTCTGTCTAACCAACAGCAGTAATGTCCTCGGTTGCCTGACAGGTGCTATCCAAACACGATCCAATTCCACTCCAATTCACTCCGATCCAACGTACTCGCTTCACAAATTGATCCACAAACTGTGTTTTTACCACATCGTTGCTATCAAATTTTTTCTCGTAAATTTCTTACAGTTTGAGTAGAAGACTCACTACTTTAGAAATAGGTTTTTAACATTTGCCAACTTTGCTCAAGCGAAAAGCGACCCATTTCATAAATCTCAAACATGAATCTGACTTCCTGTCACATTGGAATTGTCACTAAAACTTTGAATTGTCCCAAAATTCAAAATAAACTATAGTTCCGATTCTAAACGTTAGATGGCCCACCCTGTAGAACAGCTTACCAGCAAATCTCGTCTAAACGGAAACGAGTGTAGTTAAATCTTGACTACTCTACTACTTTCGTTGATTTCAGCTGTAACAAAAACAACATCCAGACTCGATTAATCCAAATCTGGAATTCGTCAGTTCGTCGTCGAACGTCAATACTAAATATGAAAACACTAAATGTGCTTTTATCGATTCACTAAGTTCAAATGAAAATGGAAACTGGTACAAAATCACATTCGAAACTAGTACGAAATCCCGTCTCCACATTCATGATGTTGTTGGAAGCTAAGCCATCATTCATACCTGAACGGAATACTCAAACGATTTAGTAACGTATTTATTTCCCTATCGACCAACGAACACGTACGCGCACGAAAGGATATTCGTGCGTGCAGTAGTCTATGTAGCGGAATACCTGATAACATCCATCGTAACATTAGTAACCAACTTCGATGTTGACTACTCATAGAAGATATTCTTAGTAACAGCTTGATTTAATGTGTTAACCTGCTTTGCTTGAACGAACAAATAGAAAGGATTTCGCAAAACTCTCTAATAAGTGATGAATATATAAGGGGCTTAGGTTAAGGATAAATGAGAACAATAAGCTTGTTCATTTTAAGAACATAAAGTGCTATAAATAAAAATTTTGATAACGGAGGTACATATCGGATTTCAAAATTCCAAAGCATCGACAAAAAATCACTGTTTCCAACCGTTTTATGTTATCCTTTGTTTAATTTTTGGATCCCTTCAAGCGCTTCAAGCTCAAACCATAAATAGCCAGTTTTTTTGTTGTTCCGTATCATATAACGTCGTAGGTGTCCTTGTTTAGCGAGCTGCATAATTATTTATAAATGCTCTAGCCTCTGCACCTTCAAAAAAATATTCCCTTTAGTTTCATATTCATGTCCTTAATATACTAATGCAGCTTAGCTCGCGAGACTCCTTATTAGGAAGTAAAATATACATTTTGGATGTTTTGTAAACATTTAAGTAGGCACCCCCAAAGTATATGTTCAACAAATACCGGGAAAATGAGAAATAACCTTTAAAAAACAGGACACTTTCGTTGGTCCCAAAGAGACAAGGTAAAAACTCGTAATAGTCTTCAATATTCCTGAAAAGAAATAGCAACATCGCATAATAGCCAACTTCCTTCTAATTTACGTCTCAGTCTTGTTGCTACGCTACCTTTTATTTTAAGCTTCAATGAACAATGTCCTAATTTTTTTTTTTTTTTTCTTGTATTGGGGAGTGGAAGATTTTCTTTGGGAATTTTCTTATTTTCGGATAAAAGCACACGCCTACAAACTTATTGTTTCTGTCAAAGCAAATTGGAAATATATTGACTTAGTTCCGATCTTTTTTATACGTGAAAATGTTCGGATCCGGGATGCTGTTTGGTTGCTCGGTTGGTTGGTTGTTTGTTCGGCACATTCTAATGTCCTGGCTGGGTTCATCGTTTTGCCTATTCCAAATCAACTTATCTACCCAACTGCCTATCCTTCCCACTACCAACATATTGTTGCAGTCAATTGTTGGCGAATAGAAGACAGTTTGAAAAATGGAAGTTACCTGATGCATGACAATGAGACAAGATTATTGGTTCTGCAGGTTGAAAAGGACATTTCCAATTGTCTTCGTGATATTAAGGATGAAAGAACAATGACATTGTATTTATTCAGGATAAAGTCAAAAGGTGCTGGAAGGGAATTAAATTTTGACTCAATTGGATTAACTGCTGATATTGAGTATTAACTTGTACAATATTGCCTTGAAAAATCCTTTTTAATTCCGATGTAAGGGAAAAATTATTTAACATTTTCGACTGTTGCTTGAAATGGAGGTTTTGTGTCCTTATCATATCATCTTTATCATTATTAGAGTGTGTCTTCGAACATTCCACTCTACATTCATAACTTTGCGCTGGTATTTTATCGTCGTCCAGATAAAAACGATATCCTGTTCGACTGAAGAACATGCTCCTTTCGATGTATCCAAGTCGGCAGTCTTTAAAGATAAATTTCAGGATGACGTGGTTTTCAGGATGATTTGACGCACTCGTTACATTTGTTTAATTAACTCATCTGGCATCCTTTGAGTGGCGTTCCAAGTCATGAAATTCGAAAATCCAGGGGTCTACGCTGACTCTGTGAAACTTTAGCAGTTTAACTAGGACCAGGAAACTCGTAGTAAATGACTCATCTATAAACCTTTCACCAACCCAGTTATAATTTTTCCCGGTATTATTCATTTTTGCAACGGATGCTTTTCACTGTCCTGAATCAACGCATGCTTGTCTACATGATGTTTGATACGCGAAAAGTCCATTTTTTCTTGACGTGTTTGTACAAAATCCATTCTTTCCTGAAGTGTTTTTACAAAAAAACAGTTGTTTTTTTTTGTCCCTTTGTGTCGGTTTTTAAAGATTCCAAGCGTTTCTATTCGTCTGTATCCTTCCTATTGCTTATACTTGAAATGATATTACTAAGTGAGCAACTCCTTGCTATTGTGAATGATCTTCTTGAGTTTAACATTGACTTATATAACTGATATAACTTCCAAGTTCTTCATCCCCGAATTAGGTTACTGCATCCGGATGAAGTCAATAATCACCGCTAGAAGCGGGATCACGAAATATCGCGATACATTCTTTGATGTTTTTGAACGCATATAAGCACAAATTGCTTGAAATAAATTTAAAACAAAAACCAAAACAAAAATAAATTCTCAACGAACGTCCAAAGGATCTTACTGGATGAATATTTCACAGAATGTCCATCAAATGTTAGCTTGATCGTCAATATATCTTAAGGAGCATTTTATTTATTAAATTTGAAAACAGAATAGAATTCAATAGCATAAATATTGCTTAATCACATTCAACTCTGATAAAATTCGTGCATGCACATTGAATGACATCTTGCGTCACGAATGTCATAAATATTTGAATGTCACTGTCTAAGTTTTGTCATAGCGTAAACAATAAAAACCTTCTACCAAAACGATAGCAATACGAGAGCCTAATGTAAAAAATCAAGCATGCATTTATCAGATGGAGAGCTTGAGAACCAAAGGACAGAAAAGCCTCGAGATATCGCTATGACTACCTTTCTGAGCTTAATTGTATATGAGAAATACTTTTCCGGGGTAATTGTGCTCGCATATCTGCATATGTTTGTACTCGAATAATCTGAATTATGTGTGAACCCAAATTTTAAGAGATTGTTTAATTTATTAAGAGAATGTTTAATACTTTTAAAAATATAAATTTATTCATTCGGATTTGCTTACTTGAGTTGAAAATACCAAACTTATCGAAAGACCTTAAGTTTAACAATCGTTTGTACAAAGCCTGGAAACTATGTGAATCTTTAACGATTTCAATTGGATTTTTTTGCGACGATAATGATAAATAAATAACCAAACTCAAAAACGTATAACATTCTCATCATATGCATTCAACGCATGCATCGATTGAGGTACCGCTGCGCAACATACACAATATGTCGGAGAAGTTCCCGAACTTATTTTGTAGCGCTTGTACGAGTGACGCCACCTCGCTCACCTCTTTTTTTCACCAGTATCCGTTCATTAGTTGCTGAAATAGACGTGCTTGAATGAACGTGTGTTCAGTACCCCGGTTCAAGCTCTACGATGGATGAGAAATTTGAACATCGTGCCGCAATTAAATTCTACTATAAACTTAAAAAAACTTTCGCGGAAACGAAAAAAATGATCGATTTGGCTTACGGTGAAGGTGTAGTGTCGCGTATAACTGTTTACACGTGGTTCAGTCGGTCCAAGAAGGGTAGAGAGTCGTTAGAAGATGACGAGAGAAGCGGCCGGCCGTACATAAAGAATTTGTGCTCCCAAACACCACCGTGAATGCTGCGTATTACGTAGAGGTGTTAAAACGTCTGAAGCGCCGGATTAATCGTATCAGGCCCAAGTACAAGGAACCGGGATCATGGAGTTTGCTGAATGATAATGCGCCTGCTCATTCTTCGAACATTGTGAAGCGTTATCTCGCCAAAAATCAGATTCCACCCATCAATCACGCCCCATACTCGCCAGATCTGGCTCCAGCCGACTTTTTCCTATTCCCCAAGCTAAAATGGCCTTGAAAGGACGATTTTTTGATGATGTACCGAGCATTCAAGCGACTTGCACCGAGCGTCTCAGAGCGATAACTTCAGAGGAGTACCAGAGAGCCTTCAAATCACGCATGGAGCGCTTAAATGAGTGTATATCTAGGGAAGGCGACTATGTTGAAAGTGAACTGGAATAAATTTTTTTAGAGGTAATTTTCGGTTTTTTATTTCAAAAGTTCGGGAAATTTTCCTTCATACTGTGTATGCTGGATACTTATGGTCAGCAATAATAAAACACAAAATTATGGAAACGTGATAAAATGGTGCAATCTCGAAGAAGGAAACGCGGAAGAGGTTCACTTCTACCAAGAAGTGGTTGGCCGTCGGTACTTCCAGCCGAAGCAAAAAAGGAAAATTCGAACATCGGTTGAAAATAAACCAGGAGTTGGGTCACATACGCATCCATACGATATCTCTACTTTCTGAGAAGGACATTCAAGTCCGGCTGAACTTCTGACAGAATTCCAAAAACCTCGAATGTGCTGATGATGATGCTCGTGGTGAAAGTCTTCTTGCAAACATCCCTTTTACGAACGAGTCGTGGATGCAGTTGAATCTAATAAACAATCGACTGAAAAGGACGATGGCAACCAGCCATCTTGCAAGTACAGACGCTTCAATCCGACTTAAAAATCATGGTAGAAGACGGATGAGCAGCCGCGGAACAAACCAACTTGAGTTTGTTCAGCAAAGAGTGTCCTTTTATACAAAAAAGGTACAGGGAAAATATTCTCCCAGTTTTTGTGCAATGCCTTATCAATTGTCAACAATTCAGAGACGGAAAGGAAGTGATGCAAGATTTTGATTTGATTTGTCAGACGATTTTTGACCATTTCCCTGACCAGACCATTTCTCTGATGTGTGAATGAATAGTGTGCAGGAAGTGATGGACTGAATGCCTTTCCGGAGATTTTGTTGCAGAAGATTGATAGGCAATACATCACCAAATTGTGGAACTAACGTGCCACATTGGGCTTAGAGAAAACAACGACGAAAACGATGTAGCCCAAGTTATGCAAGTAAATGAAGAAGGATTGTCTAATGAAGGATCGATTGCATTATTGGAAGACCGCGGCACACAACAGCCACAAGAGGAAGCTAGCATTGCAGAGAGCAGGGATGATGACCGCGATTTTAGGTTTCCTTTACAAATTTGTGTGAAGCGCTAAGGTACTAGTAGGGTCTACAAATTTCAAAATATCGATATTCCAATTCTCTAAAGTAACAAGAAGAATCTCCTAAATTGCGATTTAGAAATTCGAAAAAGAGTTTAGCAAATTTACTGGCATTTGTTGATTAGGATTTAAAATGAAAATTTCATGTGATTGTGGTGATAGAACGATAAATTCTTGTGAGTTTGTGGATAAAATATTTGTAATTAATCGATGAATTGTGTTTGATTTGCGGTTATTTGGGGTAGGTCAAAACGGTCTAGATCTTTTCTGTTCTGGAGTCAAAGGAGATTTTAATAAATGAACATACAGTGCACTTTTCGAAAATATCGCAACAAAGGGAGTCGCTGATATCTGCTCGAAAAAAGCTGGTAAGGAAGAAAGGGAAAAAACAAGAGAAAAGGATTTACCGGACGACAAGGAAGACAGCACTTGGTCTAAACGCGGCTTTACCTCATTTATCGTTGATATTCGAGGAAAACATCCAAACAAAGGTTTAGATACCTTGGCTCCATCGAAAACCAGCAAAACGTACGAAATCAAAGAAACATATTCAATTGTTTTGATTTCAGTATTTGGTACGAAAGCCAAATTAAGGAGCCAATTATGAGGATAGCTCCGGAGTGATGGAGGTTCAAGGCATAGAAAATTTATTTAAAAATTCTATCAATCTCTCCAATTCAATCAAGTCTGCATATAATATTGGTGACGGAGATTTCGAGACCAAACCGTACGCAAACTTGAATGTAAAATAGCTCGAGCGCGTTTTGAATGTCGTTAAGTATAAGTTTCGGCATCTCAAAGGGGATGTCTCATCTCAGACACTGATCGGATGTTAAATAATAGCAAAGAGCTGGAAGAAAGACAGAAGAATTAATAAAAGTTAAATTGGACAAGAGCTGAGAAAAACCGGTCAAAACACCAGAAGCAGGAGGAAGACCGACGAACTACCACCGCTAAAAACTCAAGATTTCATTGATGCTGTGATTGAAAAAATGTCCTTTAATAATAGCGTTAGACGCATTATCTTGTTGAAAAATCGAAGGAGTATCTGCGACAGCCATTAGACCGTCAGATATCTGTTGTTTCAACAACTGTACATATTGATCAGAGTTCTTTTTACCACTGATAATCGCTAATTTCGATCGATTGTTAAACGCGATAGCACCCCAAATCATCACCGATCCTCCACCATGCTTTCACTTGCATAAAATTATTTCCTCCTTACGGATCTCGTGAAAATAATAATTCCAGCCATCTGGACCATCTAAATTAATATTAATTTTTTTCGTTCGAAAATATCACTTGCCTCCACTTTTTTTTGATTGAATATGGCTCGTGCAAAACGCTAAACGCTTCTTCTTGTGAAGAGGAGTTAACGGTGGTTTTCTCTTTAGCTTCCGGCATTGAATAAGTGGCGACTTTTGAATCACGTACTGTATGTTCCGTATCTTCGTGTTAACGCCAGCTTGTCTGTCAATTTCCTTTGCAGTGAGAGCATAATTGGAAGCCTCCTGCAAAATTCGACGCTTTTCTCATGGTGAAATCACTCGTGGTCGATCTGGCGACTTCTTTTTCCCGTAATTCTCCGGATCCGCAATCAAATTCATCACTACCTTTCGACTTCTATCAATGATTCGTGAAATTTCCGAAAAACTTTTCTTTTGTCGCCGTAATTTCAGAATTATACTAATTTCAGAGTAACTCGGCATCTTACCTCGTCTCACTTTGGAAAAGACTGAAACCCTTTGTTTTCCCAGAACGTCTATATTCTGATGTTTACTATTTGAAAGCCGAAACGAAACTGGCCTGATGGAAAAACTAATTTAAGAGGAAAGCAGTATGTGCTATATTTTTGTGCACCAAAAATTCATTAAATTTGCTGTTACGGGTTAATTTGATTTCACCCCCTCCCGAGACTTCCGCGGCATCATCACCACGCGAAACAGACGAGTCGGGTACCCCGAAGTTGGGAAAAGATAAGAAGCGCCACCACGATTCGAGCCACGACGCTGGAAGTAGTGTAAGTAAGAAACATACATATTAATATAAGATTAGATTGTAATTAGTTAAGGTAATGTTAAGGTAGCAGCAGTAGTAGATTCGAAAGAACGTCCCAGTTAGCAGCAGCCTCAACAAATAATCTTCGACTCATGCTTATGAATCATATGCAACACCAACAACAACGAACACATCAACAGCAGGTTCAACTGCAATTGCGGCAGAAAGTTATCCAAACGAACGGACAAATCCATCGGATTCGGATGATGAATCAAATGAACGGTTGGGTCACTTCAAACGAGGTGAAGTTAGCAAACAGAAACTAGCCGAACTAACGGAAGTAGAAGGTCTTCGTCCTGATATTTTTCAAACATTGGGATTCGTCAACACAAAAAAAGAAAATACGTTTCACTTCGAATAAAAGCTATACGTGATTGATTTACCTGATGTACAAAAAGAAAGGACAAATAGATAACAGCGATTTGTAAACATGGGAAACTGTCACCGTCGGGGCGAATGGAGGATAAGGTAGTTCGCGAGGAAAGAAATTGCGGCGACCTCCGGCGAATCTACATGTACAGCGGTTGCAAGTGAAGCGGCGAAAAAAAAAGGTTATCGTCCTACGAGCAGAATGATTGTTTGGCCGTTGGGGATCGAGGAAATATAAGGAGGAAGCTAGATAGCGGTCGTCTCTTTTTTTTTTGGTGCGGAAGAACGACTAGGAGTGCGAGATGCGGGTGAAGAATTTTAATAAATAACTATTATAATATGTAAAATAACAACATTTCCTTGGTGAAGAGTTGAGACAAAAAGAAAATTAGTAAGACAAAATTAAACAAAAGAAAAAGTGAAGAATAGAACTTAGTGAATAGAACAAGAAGTGGATAGAGATACGGGGTCGTAAATAGTAACAAAGGTGAAGTGATGACTTAAGTTAAGGAAAAAAAACAGTTTAAGACAAAGTGAAAGCGAATGAAGTACTAAAAGGGACTATCGAAAAAAAGGAAAAGACTAAAAATTATAGTGTGCACGTCGCGGAGAGACAAAAAAACGAAACGTAGAGGGGGCCCGTAGCGTAAGTTAGGATAAGTAGTAGTTGTAAGCTCGTCCAAGTGTTGCTTTTCACCAGCGAAAGAGAAAGAATTTTGACTAATTTATAATTTTTTCGGATTACTGCATATTTTTTTTCTGTTTACCGTGGCATTAGTTTTCTCTCTATTTCGTTGTTTGTTCTTTTTTTTGCTCTTCCAGGTGGTAAGTGGCGGCGAGGAGTGGTGCGCTTGAGAGGTGGAGAGCGCGCGGTCGGTGGTTCCACGGAGGAGGCTTCGTGGGGTATTTGGTGTTTCTTTTGTTTTCCTCTATCTATGTTTCGTGGAGTAACGATTCCCCCTTTTCTTTGAGTTGTTTTGAGAGGTGCGATCCGGCGAGCCGCATTCTCGCTTGGCGGTTCCTTGAGGCTTATCAGGGTAAGCGAGTGGCGTCCACGCCCGTCTTCGGCGAGCTTCCGGATCCCAGAGCCTCAACCAGGGGACCGACAACCCAGGGCAGGCGAAACCCTGGCTAACGGTTTACTTTTGTAACATTGCCTTAAAATATTAATCTTACAGAAAACCCTAATTGGGGTCAAAAATTAGGTCAAAATATGTATTTTTGTGTACGTGTCTAATTTGTAGAACATATTACTGACCTGCGTCCAGTAGTTTAGGAAATAATGAAAAATTTTCAGTTGTGCTATCTTTTTTGCGTGGACTGTATTTCGAGTGAAAATTAGAATGGCTACGCTTCTTGCAATTATATACCTCTTGCTACGGCTTCCCATAGACATCAATGCATAACTTTGTTATGTTAAATCACAAACCTTATTCGAAAAACGAATAAAATAATTCAAATCAATTCTTCCCACCCAATCAGTGAAGAGTGAAAAGCATCACCATGTGTTAACACCAACCCTCCCCCCTCCCCCTCCTTATTTGTAGTTGTAGTTATTTTCTTCCCCTTGGAGTCCCATCAAAAGCGCTGAAAAATTAGGCAGAATTCGAGCAAAACAAAAATAAACTTTTTATGTTTTCAATAATAATAATTTTTTTTTTTTCATTCAAGTGTTCTTATAAATTACCAGAAAAAAAATTCTTTACATCTAGGCAAAACAATCAATCTATTTTAGCTTTTCAATGTGTTTTTGTTATCATCTCTTTTTATTTCATAGTTAAAATATCCTAAATCCTTACACATCTACTATGTATGTTTCTTTGTTTCAATTTTTTTCTCTTTTTTAATACACGACATATAAATTAGCTTTTTTGTTTATTTTCTTCTTTGTTTTTTTTTGTTTATTTTTTATTTTAATCTGCTTATCATCAATATTTTGAACATCTTCACCTTTAAAAGCTACTTTTAGCGTAATTACCACTATCATTGTTATTTATTTTGAATTTCAATGATTACGTACTGATACATATTTGCAATTAGCACATTTTGCTCTCTTTCGTGGACATTTACAATATTATTGTAATTCCGTTGTGATCACTGTACAGATTGTTTTTCTTTTTCTTCATCTTCTTTTTTTCTTTTTATATTTACTATTATTTATACAAATGTTTCCTCAAAGCTTTCATTTCACGCGTAATCTGTGCATTTTATTCTGTGGAATTAGTTATTGTCAATTCTTAAAATATAAAATCAAGTTGAACAACTAAGTTGAAAAATGCAGCGATCGAAAAATAAAACAATCAAAAGAAAAATCGAGAAAAATTCGAGTGCTAACCGAACAAAATTTCATGTAAATTAGAATAAATTAAATTTTTCCATTAGGATTAAAAGGGAATTTATATATATATATATATTTATATACATCTGCTGTAGGAATTGATCGCAACAAGCGTTGGAATATTAATACATCTCTCAGTGAGATGCCAGACGAAATCATCATCATTTGCTTTATCCTTATTTTATCGGTGCAAAGCAATAACAAAGCTTAAATACACTAATCAAACATTTTCGTTTTGTTAAGGAATTCCTTTTCGCTGTTTAGAATGCGGCAACAAAGCGATAACTCAAAACGGGAGACAAAAAAAAACTCATAAACTGAGCTCTGCTCAAGGCAGTTGCAGCAATTGGCTCATCATTGGTGTTGTTGAAATTGCAGTAAAAGGACATTTCGGTTCGCCACCCGAGATTCGCTTCGAGCTTGGATATGTTGCAGGTCTAGCGAAGCGCGGAACCCAACACTGAAGCTTTCGGCATTCACTGCGTCCGACTCATTCACGAATTGTGAATCACCAATGTGAACGTCTGCAACGACCACGAGAGAGCTGAAGATTCCGGTCATTTGTTGGTTTGCGCCGCGGATTGTGGATGCTGTTGGTGGTGAGTTTGTGCAGACTGTTGCTGCTGGTGGTGCTGATGTTGCACACTCGATTGCTGCCTGAGCTGCGACTGTTGTTGCATGGAACTTGTACAGGGTGGTGCAGGAGCTATTTTAATAGGTTTTGTTCTTTGGTGTCCGACTGCTGAAACGGACGACGGTTGTCGTCCGCGATTCTTGCTTTTACCAGTTGGTGTTGTTGCTAAATTGTGGGTTGTGGATGTTGGCTGTGCCAGAGCTGAGATTCGATCCAATTCCGTCATTGCTTCCTGTATGGCACGTTCGAGTTGTTGATTCAATTTTCGGCTCCTAGTAATGAAAGCGTGCAAAGGACTATTAGAATAAAATTCTAGCGATCGTCAATAATAATCGGAACTGATTTCAATCCAGCTTGCGATTTCATTTGAATTGAATTCAACTCTACCTACACTAGTCTAAAGGTCAACTCGACTTCAAAACGAAAACGTCTAAAATCAATCTAATCATGTAGCAAACTAAATAAAATCTTAGAATTGGCCAATAATCAGTAGAAGGAAAAACATTACGCAAAACTAGGGCAAAGCAATCTACACGAAAAAATATATATAGTTTCGAACAAGTTTCAATTTTCCCTACAAAACAAGATTCGAACGCAGCGCAGGACATCAAAACGAATCGAAAAATAGCACACCAATAAATATCGTTCGGTTTCCCGCTAAACATTCTTACTGACCCGATTTTTGTCAATGAAGAGGATATATTTCGCAAAGAAAACGTTATCCTAAGAATTAACTAAATTCTATTGTCTTATGATTTTTGCTCACTTTCTCGTATCCTTCTGGGCTTTGTGATGTGCCTCCAGACCCTCGGACAGAGTCTTCAAGCTCAGGACGCCCACAAGCTCAGGATTCGACCGGCCACCAAACCACTGGACCCATGTCGAATCGGATTGCGTGCATGCTCCGTCCGGTGGACTCACTATTTTACCCGGCCAGGCTGGATGCCCGCGTGCCGCACCCCACACTAATTGTCCTATACTGAACGATGGCAACGTGATGCTGTATGTGTTGGCTCCACCTCCACCATTGTTGTTGCTACTTATCGTGATGTTGCTCGCAAGCGTTGTCGATCCTCCGATTTGCACTGAAGTCAGCGACGAAGTCGACGACGCCGATGAGGCCGTTGGTGAGTTTGATGGTGACTCTAAATTGAGGGTGGTTCGTTCGATGATTTAAAACATTTTCATCAATAGTTTAAGGATGTGAAGTTTTAATTGATGATGTTGGCAGTCAAGGCAGATGATGTTAATGCGAGAGTTTAACAACTATGTGATCGTTTGTTTTGCTTTAGATAGACAAAACTCAACAAATGTTTAATGTAAATTTTCTTCGATATCGTCGCTTTATAGGTTTAGGCTAAACATTTCTTTATTTCAAAATTAAACAAATAGACAACAGAACGTTAAAGCAAAACAATGATCACTTAAAATCCATCCTGTCTGAAATACCTAAACATCAAGTTTTTGTTTTATTTGGAACAATATTAGAACACATTAATTATATAAACAAAAGGACGACACATAGCATGAAAACACATTAAATATTGCTCGCTGTTACGCATATGATCGAAAGATTATTAGGACGAAGCTCCAACACCTAAGCGAATGCAAAAAGCCATTTATGTTAATAGTATGCATTGAACAAAGGCGAGAATGAAATATGAACACGCATTAATTTTCGCGCCGGTTTGAAATGTTAGTCAATAACTTCGGTATGAATGAAAATGTATTTTTGTGTGTATGATAAACTTTAGGATTCCTAATTTCTTACACAGCTGAAGTTCAACACTGAACGTGAGCATATTAAAATCAGGTATAAGATTATAGAGAGGACAATAAACAACTTTTATGTCCTGATTCTCGCTACGTCCACTAACAATAACATAAATTTACCACCATTAATAAAAAACCAACACAGACAGGTAAACTCAGTGGCGAAAAAATCCATCACCATCACAATTCTATAATATTAAATTATCTAAAATTGAATCTCTACTATATTGTATAGTTGGACCTACCCTTACGTAAAACACATTTTCTAACAGAACTTCAAACTCCTTGAAAACTGTCAAAATGGTCACGGAGAGAATTCTTCGATTTGCACACGGTACTTGAATTACAAGATTACGCCGTCGTCACACGGCTTTTAAATCACAACCAAAAATAATTTTTAGTCTTATTCTTATCAATTACAGAAAGTTTTGGTAGATCAATTTTTCCATTTTCACTTACTACATTGTAAGTGATTTATACCCTTGCTAAGCTAACTCAGCGAAGACTCATGGGTGCGGAAGATCTGATCAAATTTGTCGAATATCTCGAAAGTGAATTAATATTGAGAAAGGTGGAAAGAGCTCAAGCTGGTTTCGAACACGCGTCCCTGCCGCTTCTCGTCAGGCCTTCACGATGCGTCCCGGCCTGTGAGTTGGCGCCTGACGAGAAGCGGCAGGGACGCGTGTTCAAAACCAGCTTGAGCTCTTTCCACCTTTCTCAATACTTATTATTATGTTATGCCATATTGGGCGTATGCCATTTAACATTATCATATTAATGAACGTACTCTTTTATAAGCTCGTTTAAAGTTACCAAACGCACCCCATTGCAAAACTTCAATCGCTCTTGCTTGCATCAACCTCTTGTTTGGAAGAAGAAGAAGAAGAAGAAACTTCAAAGTCAATTCTGAATGAATTCTAATAACAGGTGGAAATGACAGTTTTTTAGTTTTAAAAATTTATTTCGTACTAGTATTTCAACTTTATTTGAGTCCGGTATTGTCAACAAAACGATAACCCAAGGGCAAAAAAACAATCAGTTTCAAAAATAAAATATTAAAATTTGAGTCAAACTAAAATCAGGACAAAACTGTTGTAGTAAAGGAATATGGAATGCATGGCGCAACTGTCAGCACAATAAAGCGAAAAGAAGATTCTATAGGATAAAAGGAAGGCAGCGGAGTAGCCCAAAAATTTCCATATAACATCATGATGATTTAATAGAAGCAATGGACAAAGCTCTAGCAATTTGGATAGAGAGAGAATACTAAAAAAAAGTACCGGTAGATTCTAATTCGATAAAACCCCAAGTCCTTAACACTTTTAGGTCTTTAAAAGAAAAGCCGCAAACTCCATCTACTACAATATTTAGTGTAAGCAAAGGAGGTTTTTTGAAAACGTAAAAAGAAGACACAACCTTCATAACATTCAAATCAAAGGGAAAATCCCCGCCCGTGATGAAACATCTGCAAAAGAATATCCGGCAAAACTGGCAAGAAGTATTGAAAAACACTCTTACGTTCCTGACGAAGGACGAAATGCCGATGCGATTGTGTTATTTTGAAAAGAATGCAAAGAAGAAGTTATTTGTCAAAATCTTCGAGATCTGAATTTGACTAATAGGAGGATTTAAAGTAGCAAAGGATAGGTTGACTTTTCTTCCGTATTTTGAAACATTTAGTGATTAAAAGTTGTCGAAGGCCGTGTGCGGTGAAACGAATGCCTGCCTGGATGATGTGCACAGTATTTGAAAATTGGTTTCATAATTGTTACGTACCCGAAATGAAATATTTACAAGCAAAAACCAAAGTTCAAAGTTTTATTGCTCCTAGACAATTCATCCAATAGACTTGCAACATCCAAATGTACAAATTAAGATCTTGCAAAATTGCAATCATCCTCATGATCAAGGCCTAGAAGAAGAAGACTAGAAGAATCCTTGCAAGTGCTTTGAGAAAATTAAATGAAAATCATTCATTTACTCTACCTGAAGCATGGAAAAATTGAAATTGATAAACAAATGACGTTTAAGTCGCCCCCCAAAATAAAAAGGTCCACATTAAATTTTTGCTGCAAATGACCTGCCCTGAAAAGGACCTGAAGTAATAGTCGAAACAAACGTGACTTCAACTGAAAATGTTGATGCCAATATCATAGATATAGCTCACACTTGGAGACGCGGGATATTCCAGACATTGGAAAGTTATTTGAGGATGCGGAAATTTTAAGTGCGGATTTCCTCAATTTAGTACTACAAAAGGTCCTCGAAGATAACAATGCAGCTGGAAAATTTAATGGAAAAATTATTGCTAAAGGGCTTCGACTAGGTGGAAAACTGCAAACTTATTTTTTGAATAGAGGGTCTGATACTGAGAGAGCATTGCACAAGTCTCAAAGAATAATGAGAAATCTGCTCTGTCGATATGAAGAAATTTGTTTAAAATAACCGCCAAAGAAAGCAAATGTTAATTACTGATTTCGGACCATCCAAAAGTAAATCAACTTTTCGGGACCAAGTGGAAAATGTAGCCAACATCTCAATTAGTGAAACTGCACCTATAGAAACCTTTCATTAATTTGTTGGTCGAATCATCTGTTAGTGACTCGGATATTGATTTTACACCAGCACTACCCAAGAAATTCTAGCTTTACAAAGCCGAAAAGAAAAGTCAAGTCTGACTATTATTTCTTTTGGTTTTATAGTTTTAGCTGCTCTGAAGGTTATTTATGTTTTTCTTTTATTGTTTTTATTTGTGCAGAATATTGGTTATTTTTTAATTTTTTTTTGTATGAAAGGCATATTTATATTGTGTATATTTATTTATACATATTATACTGATATACTGTGCACATCATCCAGGCAGGTCAAATGTCAAATCCTTTCCTGATATAACGCACGGCCTTTGCGAACTTTTAATCACTAAATGTTTCAAAAAACAGTGACATGATGCGATACTAAACGGAAGAAAAGTCACCCTATCCTTTGCGACTTTGAATCCTATTTGTCAAATCCGTTTCGTCCAATTAAAGCAGGAAAATTTCTTACAAACATTGCTTTGTGAAAATTAATTTTGACCCATTTACGTCCTGTTCACTCATATTCAAATACAGTCAAAACCAACGAACGAAATAAGCAGTTACTGCGAAGCATTCGCAAACTCTCGGGCTAATCTCCTAATAACCAAGAAAATCAAATTGTACTCTGAATAGTTAAACATCATTAAAGAAAAACCTTCCTTTTAATTTTATGTTTTTATTTACCTTGCGGAATCGATTTTCAACCGTGATTGTTCGGTCTACATCACTGATGGTTTTTCTTAATTTTTAAGCAAAACGATTTTGTGAAGATGGAAGCAATTACAAATATTAAAGGTAATTGTTATCTGATATCCTGAAACTTGAAACTCGTTTGAAGTTTATCGTCTTAGAATTTCCACTAGAACATATAAAAGAAAGATCTGAAAAGGACATATTTCTACTCATAACTGAAATATCGCAAAGCAGTTCTCGTGTATCTGAGACGAAGATTTAAAAATCTATAGGCGTAGTATAAACATTGTCACTGGTAAAAGTGCCAAAATTGACCGAGCCGTGGAGAACTTTTGTTGGGACGCCTCTGATTTAGAAAGCAATGCCTTTCTAACAGCTTTGACAACATACAAAGTACCTCCACGTCAACATGATAAGAACAACTGTCCGGACCAAAATTTGTCCCGCTTTTGAGACCTTCAACGACGGCTGTCGGAATTTATCACTGAAATACAGGTTTGTAAAGATTCACAAAATATACGGAACAGCTATAACCCTAAGGATCACCATAAATGGAGCTACGAATTACATATTGGATGGACCCGATGCATGCAGGACCGAGGTTAGAACTTCCAAACAGCATACTGTCAGATCTGAATAGCTGGCATCGGGATCATCATGTCATAATAAGATTATTACGTGTGATTCTCAAAACCAAAATTACAGACTATACTAAACAACTTCACGGCCTTTTAATCAGCCTTGCCTTAAAAAAAAGAGGCCTTTCTGAAAAAGTGGCTATGAAAATTGATTAAAGATATTCTGAACAGATAGCTTAGAACAGAATAGAATAGCTTGTTTGAACGGCTTTGGCGAGACAACGATCGTATGTGCTACGTCTCTCTTGTGGACCAATGGAAGTAATGAATTCAACATGAAGCTGAATAGTCGCTGGGAAAGACTTGAAATATCTTCTATATCATATTCAGGTGCAGAGGTAGATAAATAGATAGATAGAAGTGCATGTGGATGTACCTCTATCTAAACTTGATGCATCGTCAAACTGATGATTAGATACAGTTTTGAGAAATCTTAGAAGTCCAACGACCAGGCGTAACGTCGATGAAGACCTGGAACAAGTCAATGAAGTAAGAAGCCGGACCCCACGCTACCGCATGTCGGAATTGCAAACAGATTTTTTATAAATTTAGAGGCTAACAAAAAGAATCAGCATTGTTTTGTCGAATGTATAGCGAGGCAGACATTCAGACCCAACAGTCCCAACTCCATGAGGCAAAAAATAACAATCAGTAACATACAACGAAAGTGTTCTCTAAAATATCCGCTTTAATGACCACCCAAATAAATAATTTTCCCACCCTAACATCAATACCGATACTAACACAAGAGGATGCGCCATATGCTTGCATGAACAAGTCTAGCTGGATAGCTCTTTCTGAGTATGGAATGATGCTATAAATTATTGACCAGACTTGCTTCAAACCTTATGAAGGAGTAGTTGTATCTAAGGATGAAGATAGGGTTAAGTCTCTCCGAGAAAATTGATACTTTGTCACAAAACTTTGTCATTCTTTGACAAAATCTTAGCGTTATCTAGGACAGTGTAAATGTCATATCTCACAGGATGTTATAGCTATAGAAGTTTCCACTTTAAATACTCATATATATGCGATAAAGTCCAGTCATATTATAATAAAGTCTTTGCACGAATTTTTCGTTGATGAAAGTCATTTATAAGACTCGTCCATGTTGGAAAACACTCTCGCGACGACTCCGAATAGCGCCAAATATTCTCTTGTTGGCTAGTTAAAAAAATTTTAATAATAAAGCAAGGATAACATATTACCACGTATTGCATTACGATCTCCCACGCCACTTGTCGATCCATTCCCTTTCACACCACCCTCAATTTTCATTTCGGCCACGTCGACACGTTCACAATTGGACATGTCCTTTTTATTTGAAATTGGAACGAGGGCAACTGACCAACAACTAACCAACCGACAAATGAACTTTTCGCGACTCTCCTTTTATTGTCATCATAAACCACTTCAATGGTGGACAATTATTCCAAGCGCTCAATGGCTCTTTTGCTCTGAATTTGATTATTGTTCAGTATGCATCAAGGACTGTTGATTATCGAGACCATTTTTTTGCATTTTTTTATTTCACCAATGTTAACATTGTGAATAAATAATCAAGTGAATGCAATTATTCGGATAGTGCTTTCGTTGCAATTGAATTCGAGATGGCGGGCGAAGAATGAAATGGAAAAGCAGAGGACGAAATTTATTTATGGAACTTCTGTGTAAAATTTCATGATTTCTGTTTATCTTCCAAATTTACACTATCTACAAACATTTTTATCTCTCCCCCTCCCATTTCAATTTGTCTAGCTCGTGATTATAATGTGATGCTAAAGATTTTTAGAACGCAATCCATCCAATGGATTGTTATGCAAATTTTATTTTTGACCATAAAATATTCTTGTCACGCCCATTTAGCACTAACGTATGACTTGATAAGATAAATCTTCTTTTATCAAATATTCATTTTTTGATCACATATCAAAACAAATTTTCATGGGAAGAACTAAATTTCTCACATAAGAAATGCTTATGCAAATTTTCATTGAAATTTCGTTGCTTTTGTTAACTTATTGTCAGCGAATGTGATAAATTTGAACGTTATATAACACATTCGAATCGTTTTATTCTGTTTTTAAAACACATTTTTCAGAAATCGAAAACGAAAGGCTTTAAACAGTTTTTACTACATATCAAAGCAAAACGAATATCATGAAGACTCGTTAGCTGACTTGCAATGCAAATTAGCATTTTTATTAAGAGTTTTATTAAGATTGTTCATTAAAATCTCAAAACTAAGTTAATCGAAACAATCAAGTAGAAATATTAACTAAATATCAAAAGATAAATGTAATTCTGATTCCAAATAGTTGCAGCCTAAGTTTTTTAGAACACAAGAGGAACATTTCTTGGGTAATCCGAAAGACTTGAACTGTTGGAAGCCTTCAACTAAGAACCGCCTGAGTTACAAAAACCTGACCAAAAGTTGAAACTGGCTGCTTGCAAAGGACCACAAGTCAGCCATCTGACTGAGGCTTCCACTTGGAAGACAACCTCTCAGTTGAAAAGCTCGCCCAATTTTAAAACGTGCAGATTAGATAAGACAAGTCTAGATGAAGCCCATGAAACTAGACTGCATAAATAAACTCCTGAAAATAATAATAGCGAATTCAGGATCGTGCGATAAAAGAGGCAAATATTTCATGATTGTACGAACGAAGGCGTAACTCAGTGAAAAGAACCCATTTAGAAAACGAGCACAACAAAGATAGAGTAACAAATAAACAAGAGGTTAAAATACCAATAGGTAGTCTAGCATCCGGAAAACCTATGCGGGAGTTCTTCATAGAAGCGGTCTGCAAAAGTGTCGGCCCCACGAGTCCGGGATTAAAGTGTACTGGATCAGGAAAATAGCTCTGATAGGGATTCTATTGAAGAAAGGTGAATGCACGACTCCAAAAAATTGCAGACTACTATTTCGCCTACAATTGGGATTAACCTGTTTCAGCTGTCGATGCTCTTGAAGGGACCGTTCAGCTCGCGATTTGAGGGCTAAATACAAGAAGAGTCCAATACGTGCGAAATGCTAAGACAGGGCCGAACTTTGTTCAGCATAAATAGCTAGCGAAACACGGCTCACAAGGGTCATTGAATGAAATATACGTTGAATGGACTTCGAAAGAAGGATATCACTACAGGAGCTTCGCAAGGGTCCATTCTTGGTTCAGCAACATCTGCAACATCGTGCATTATAGATTCTTGGAAATACCGACAGACGTGTTTCTTATGGAGTACACGGAAGTACTTGCAACTTCCAAATCTTCCAGAGCTCCATAGCTTGGTCAAGTCGAACTGACCTTATTATTGAAAGTATGGATGACGGGGCGTGGACTTCCCTTATTTTGTCACTGCAAAAACACAAATTGATATGTTGACTAGTTGAAACATACCAACCAACATCTCGTTGAAAATATGGACATAATAAACACAAACTAATGATTCCGCTAGGCACCCTAGTCGACGCTAGTAACACTAGACATGAAACTATAGTGAAGTTGCTAAGTAGCCGGAGAAAAAGGATAGGGAGCCCTCAAAAAACAAGACGAAGACCAGTAACAACAATGACTGACAAGACTGAAAAAAAGAAAACTGTACTAAGCTCATGACACTCAGGGGAGATCCATATTTGAGCATGCACATCCTTAGCACCATGGCCTTATTGAGCATAGATGGGAGTAATGTCTGCACATGACGTTTAAGGATAGCGACTACACGCGGGGACCCTCTTGAAATGAAAACATGCAAAAGTTTCGAAAGGAAATAAAAAACAACCAATATAGGTTGAAAACAAAAGTCTTGCCACATAACGTGCTGGACATAACATAACGCAGCTGGAAAATGCAGCGACTCGAAAGAATCAAAAAGCAAGAAGCTTGCATTGCAAAAAGAGGGTTGTTCCGATTAAGCTGCAATTTATTAAAAATGTAGAACCTTGATCCTATTATCTCGTTATTTAGATGTCTGCGTACTAATCATTTCATAAGATCCTGTAAATTGAATTGAACAATATGTTTATATAGCGACTCATTGTAGGAATTGCATTTTTAAATGATGCCAAGCTTACCAGATATTACATGGTAGCTATTATCCACCAATATAAAGAGATATGTGTTGACAATAACGAATCATATTCTCATGAGAAAAATAAATTATAAATAAATAAGCTGGGAATGTGAATTGTGAAAATTTATATGAAAATTGATGATAAATTAAAAACAGCCAAAAAAATGTTAAACGTAAGGAGTGTAAAAGACTTGGTCTTGCTTATTTTTCAGTAAGGTCATCCTCGAGTGCTTTAGGAGCGGTACTCAGGATTTTTCGTTGGAATAATGCAAAATAATATTTAGAGGTTTAAGCTGCAAGATGGTCAGAGCTTATGATAGTTTTTGTTACTCCTTATGGAAAGAAAAATGCTTTTAACCTGTAACGTGGTGACGGTGGTGATCGCAATATTGACAAGAAATTTAAAAAAAAAACCAGCAATTAAGTGATTCTAAGGATGACGCAAGTCAGCTGTAGCCTACAACCACAAGTGTGCTCAGGTTTCGTGCGTATTATTAATGGCGAGACGGCGATTGGCTACTAACCTGGTCACAATAAACAGTCTCTCAATAGACTACCAAATTTTTTTGGGGAAGTAGGTGATGACTTTTTACACTGAGTACCGGACTTCCAGTGTTAACAATCATCTGTTTTAGCGGTTTCTATTTATTTAACCTATGACACTATTCATTAACATAATCTATTACACGTCGACCTATTAATTTAACGCCGTAAAGAGTTTTGGGAAGGGGAAGAGGAAGAACCCTTATCAGGAATTCCTTTCAGGAAGAAAGGAAATGGTTGATTAGTAGAGAATGTATCCCTCCGTCAACAACGTCACTAGGTTATTTTTTCCCCTTGATTTAGCATCCCCGGATTGAGCTGTCTGGGAGAGGCTCACATGTTTCCTCTGCAACCTCATCGTGCCTCAACCTCAACCTCAAGTAGGATAGACATACTTTTTGCATAAATAAAATGTGTTACCTGTGTCTTCCTTCTCTTCAGTTTAGATTATGCCATAAGAGGATCGATATTTATTAATTTCGTGCAATAAACCGAAAAAATCCATGCCGTCTCGACAAAGGATTCAGGTAGAAGCAGATCATCTTTGGTTTAGCTCTTCACCCCAGAATTTTTCACACTTATCGGAATCGCGTTGTCTTCGAACGGTGGCACGAACGATAAGGCATAATTTATTATGAATTTTGGAGTCAAATTTGCAGATTCTTTGGAGAAGATATGAGCCTGGTTAGGGGACAGGTGTAACCAGCACATGAAAAATAATCTACACTCAGGACTAAGGAGAATCTCGTTTAATCTTAGAATAATGCACGACCACATACAGTAAGTGCAACTAAAAGCCACGCCCATTTTGCAATCCGAATCTTGCGCCGAAGACCTACCACTTTTTCTGATCCTTACGGATCTTTTTGAATGGGAAAAATACTAAGTAGAAAGTCAGTCAGGCTTTTAAAAACTTCTTACGGTTCAAATCAATCACATGTTGCAAGGACAAAATCGGCATGCATAGGTGTGAATATTTAATAATTAATATTATATTAATTTTTTGATGACGGAAAGTTTAAATCTGATAAAAAAAACGGAAATTATTCATGACTTAATCTAATAAATAGAACAATGAAAAGATCGACATCACAGGGGGGATAAACGCAATGAAAAATGAAGTTCGTTTGGATGTTGCCATCTTCAGCTCAGCTCTTCGGAGAACGAGCTGAAGATCGCTGTATACAGCCGAAACGCGCCCTCGAAACCAAAGCGCCCAAAAAACAAGGGTAAATAAAACACTGACCAGCGGTTTCTGAAGGTTGTAGGACAGGGAGAACATCGTGTAAGTAAAACCGAAGAAATTAAAGGAAGACTCTATGAAAGTTGACAGCATAGTCCAGTTATTCGTTCCAAATTCTATGACAAAGTTTCAGACCAGGAGGATCGAAAGCAACTCTTCCTTCGGTTTTTTTTTATTAGTTTATTTGCTCATTTTCTCTTGAGGCATCTGGAAGATGGATTTTGTCTAAGCGGTGCCTAGTTTATTTTTTTAACGTATCATTGAAAAATGCATGAGGTAAGGATGACACAGGCGGGAACGAAATCGGTCACTATATCCCTCGAACCGAACTGTAAGGAAGAAACAAAGAGGACAAGGGCGATTAACTTTTCAACACTATTTTTTCTTACTAGTCTGTTTTTTGTTCGTTGTGTTTTTATGATAATTTTAATATTTGTTTGTTTTATTTTTTTAATTTTTGAAATGTTTCGATCATCTCTCAAAATTTATATATTTTTTTGTGTATGTTTTTTATTTAAATTTATCAAAAGAAACGATATTTATATACACATATATTCTTTTATGTAATATTGTTTTCAATGAAATGAGTGTTAATGATAAATGTTCGACCAGAATCAGTCTTTTTTCTGAAACAATGAAACCTAAATTACCTGTTTAAAATATACAATTTATGAATTTTATCATGATTTGTGGAACACACTGACAAAAATTAAATCATAAACAGTTAATTTTATAAAACTGTCACTTCTAGATGGAATAAGAAATTTACATATGATATCAAGGAATGTCATATAAACAGCCGCAGTGTATAGACATATGTGTGAAATTAAAAAGAATTAAAACAAAAAAGTTTCATTCCAAATAACCAAACCAAATAACCAAAAAGTTAGACAATGGTTAGCCAATTCCAAAACTTAAATATTCTACAACTACAAAAATAAATCCAGCAGGCAACAATCCATACAATCAACAACAAAAATACTTTCAATAATAAATTATGAAATAACTTCAAACGGGACATGATTGAATGCAAAGACAAAAGGACATGTGAATTGCATATAGTAAAAATATGAAATTAGTTATAAGTGAATTGTGTATTTGTATGGACGACAAGTGTTATTATACATTCATTATTTTTACTGCAGAATTATTATGAAAAATCAAGCTGTGTAAATTCGAATTCAATTCATATCCTACTTACCATGTGAATCCGGTGGCATTTGATTCGAACTTTCATGAATAATTGTTTGCATACTACTTGTGTTAAATTGCGGCGGTGTTTCGACACGTCGAATTTTAGCATCGGAAGGCTTATAAATGTTGTTGGTATTTGATTGATATGAAATATCTGAAAGAATGATTTCCATACACAAGAATAAGTACTCTATCAAAAGCATATCGACGTTTTTGTTGATTGAAATTTAAAAATCTAAAATAGTGTTTTGTTAATGAAATTAAATGTAGCCATCTCCCTTTTACCTTTATTTCCCTGTTCATTACAGACGGTTGTATTTAAGACAGATTTGATGTCTTTGTGTCTCTTTTAGATCGATTTATGCAGTTTTCAATGTAATTGAACATATCCTTTTACCTTGTATGAACACTTGGTCTCATTTTACACATTGAGGTCACGCAAAAGTTTTCTAAGAATTTGCCTACTCTATTGGTCGAGGAATAAAGCAATTTTACTCGTTTGTTCTCAAAACAAAAGTATTTAAAAGTAAATAAACTTTCTTTACATTATTGATTTGACTTTTTGCGGGGAGTGTTTCGTAAATAAACAGCCTGGGAAATCGAACCAACATTTAAAGCATGTAAATCTTTCCACTGTCATGTAACTACTCCAGATACTAATGTCAATTCTTTACTATTGTATAGCAGAAATTTGTATCTTATATAACATCCTTAAAAACATTTTCCAATAGCTACTTTTTTACCAACGACTGCAAACATTGAGAACTAATTATGGGATTTAATTGATCGATAACAAGCATTGTTCGACATGACTACGAGCAAGTCCAACGTCTATTTTTGTTGTGCAGAAAATTTTTAATTTTTTTTTTGTAACAAAAAAAACTAGGTCGACACTAGCTTGACTGAAAACTATAAAGTCTATATTCGGCAGCACGAACTAATTTTTAAGTAGATGTCATCTAAACTAATAACAAATCATATAATAAAATAAGTTACTAAGACTTAAACCTTAAATACTTACTCCTATCATAATCCGTTGTAGACGGTGACTGGGCGCTATCAGCAGCAACAGGTGATACAACGGAATCGGGTTCTGAACTGGAAACACACTGAACCTAAAATTAAAAATATTCACCTTAAATGATGATCCTTTCGGATAGCTCAACAATTTCTTACCATATCACTGCCGCCGCTACGTTCACTTGGCGGTCGTTCAGGACTACGTGGACTATGCGTCGTTGTATCCGGTGGACTTGCCGTACCATGATTTTGTCCATGATCTTGACTGTTGACACCAGCACCAGTACTACTTGCACTCCCACTTGCATTGCCCAATCCATTTCCTGCACTTATTGTTGTGGAACTTGTTTGTTGTTGGACGATAGTGGCATTTTGCTGAACAAACGTTGCTGTTGCTCCAGTTGAATTGGATTGCGGTACCATCAGACTTACAGGCGCACCATATAATTGACCTAAAGGACTCATCTGATTATTCCCACTGACGATGAACTGCTGTCCCGTGGGCCCGCCGGGTGATAGGAAATTTTTATTTTGCGGACTAGGAGCTCGTAACACCATTCCTTGCGGCGTAATTATATTTCCGCAAGGACCGATATTTTGAATTTGCAACAATGTCGTATCAGGAGCCATCACCAATCCGGCGGGGACAAGAAGCTGTTGTCCAATTATATTCATTGGTTGGATGATTTGACCATTTTGGAAGATGATTTGTTGTTGTGGGGCGGTCGGTTGAGTGTTCTTATTCATCACAGCTATCCCGGGAATTCCGGGACTAATCTGGAATCCTTGAGAAGAATATTGAGGTGTTATTTGAACCATGGATGATGTTTGCTGCTGATGTTGGATATTTGGACTTTGTTGGGGCGAAAGGCTCGAAGGAGTTGAAGGTGAAGAGCTGGCACTGCTCTTTCGCTTTTTCGCTTTCCTTTTCGAATCTGGCGAAGTGAGGATAATTTGTCGTGTTTGCTGCTGTTGGATGAATGAAGTGTTGCCACCGTCTTGGTTTACGATTTGACCAACTACTTGTCCATCAACCGTCGCGAAGTTCGGCTGAATAACATATCCATTTGGCAGGGTGTTCAAAACAACAGTCTGCTGCCCCAGCAGACCACTGTTATTCGGGGATATTAAGTTTCCTGATTGATTCAGCAATCCTCCGCTGTTTGATATAACCTTTGCGCCATTCGGGCCGGTTTGAATCAGATTGAGATTTTGACCTCCTTGTTGAATGATATTCGAATTATTCAGCAGCATTGGCTGAATTCCATTGCCCGACGAGTTCACTATGAAATTCTGACCATTTTGCCCGATGAGATTACCTCCTGCGGATTGAAGCATATTCGCCGAAGACTGCACTAGTCCTGTCGTAGTGTTTTGGATAACAAGGCCATTAGGCGAGTTCTGGATAATATGATTCGTTGTTGAACTGCCAACGTCCATACTATTTACTACGCTTCCTTGTTGGTTCAAAACGGTGACATTTTGTTGATGCACCAAATTATTGCCGTTCGGACTGTTTATGATCACCTGACTCGTCGACGATTTGCTGCCCTGAGCAGGAACAGGCATGACGATGAGTTGGCCTGTCGATGTCATGATCAACTGATTGCCAGGTTCCCGCATTGCCGGTTGCAATTGCAACCCAGATAAAGTAGATGAAACAGGAATCAAATGGTTTGGCGACAACTTCTGAGAATTGTATTGGAAGTCGCTCGGCTGCAAAGTATTCTTCTCACTTGTAGTAGATGTCGTTGTAGCTGTGATAGTACGACCGGCTTGGACCGATGTAATCGTGTTCCGACTGGTTGTTTGACAGGTTCCGTAAATAGTTCCTTGCGGTTGACTACGTCCGATCGGTTGGATCGCAGGAGAAGGAGCACTCTTAATGGTGGAAGATGTCGACTCCGAATCAGCTGGCGACGGACAAGTGATCGGGCTCTCATTGCTCGTGGAAATTGCTCCTTCTTGGGCGGAATCTTTGCAGTCAAGACCAACTCTCGTGTGATCTGATCCCGTTTGGCTAAATGTTGTACTGGAGGAAACAGGAGATTCGTGCGATACACCAATCTTGAGGCCACTTCTAGCTGAATTGGCTTGTGTAGTGACAGGTAGGCTTATAGCTGCCGAATGTGTGGACGAACTCGCGCTAAGCGCAACTCCTCCAACCTTTTGAATGTGCTGACTTTGACGGTACAGCATATTGTGTTGCTGAATTTGTTGTTGTAGTTGCAACTGCTGTTGCGGTTTCAACGGTATTATCATGTTATCACAGTTTTGCTCAACTTGAACCATCCCATTGGGGAAATGAGTGACCGTTTGGCCACCAATCGTTGTGGTAGTCGCTTGCTGCTGATCAGCTTCCGTAAGGAAGTGAGCGTTCCTCATTAATTGACCAGAGTGGTTCGGATTCTGATTCGTTTGTTTTTTATCGACTACATACTGCTGTTGCTGATGTTGACTAGAAGGAACATTTGTTGGTGTAAGAATCTGCTGTGCGTGTTGGAGGGGCTGATTTTGCAGAGTTTGATTCGATGTTATAAGACTTTGTTGCAAATGATGGTGATGTTGTGGCTTAGCTCCTAATTGCGATGGTGCTATCATTCTGGGCTGACCCTGTTGGTAAATGATATTGGCTGGACTGACATTTGGCAAATGTGCCAGCCCTTGCTGTTTGATTCCGATTACAGGTTGGGTTTTTGATTCTATGTTTGCTTGCAGATGACTTCGAGGATACAAGTTTTGATTTTGCTGTATCACAGACGTTGGGGGTTGTTCATTACGAGTTTCGTTTTCCTCTAAATTTTCTTCCTTTATATTTTGGTTGTAATTTTCTTCACCTAGACCGGAAGCAGGCGATGGTGTTGTCTCACTTAAATCAGGACTACTAACAACATTTAATATCGAGTTATGCAATATGGCTGTTTGTTGATCTAGATAGCCCGTTGGGTCATCTTTAAAGTTCGGTTTCTTCTTGCTGGTACTCGCAATATTTGGAGACTGTCGATTTTTAATGATTCGCGTTTGGACCATATCGACTTGCTGTGGTTGGTGCTGCCATGGTGGCGTAACATTTTGAGCTTGTTGTTGCAAATGCGATTGCGGTAAAGGTGGTATTCGTTCATTGTTACCTCCATAGATCGGATGTTGCTGTTGAATTGTTGTACATTGTCCAGTCTGACTTTGCTGTTGTTGGGCCTGCTGCAGAATCGAATTCTTTCTCCACGGTGGAGTTTTCGACAGAGTCACACTACCAATTTGCTTTTCATTTTCAGATTCTTGCTTCGGCAACGATTGCTGTACTTGCTGGGGTTGTGGTTGTTGTTGATATGCTAAATTTGAAACTTGACCGGGTTGTTGGGCTCCCAACATTTGTAATCGTGCAGCATTTGATCCAACAGCTCCACTACCCACCAATTGACTAGTTTGCATAACATTACCCGAATATACTGTGACCGAATTGCATTGCGGTATGGGCGATGTTGATATTTTCCCAGATCCTGAAGATGATAGCGTGGATAAATCGTTGATTTTTCGCCGTTTGATTTCTGAAAAAGGCAAAATAAAAGAATGTTAGAAGGCAGAACAAAACATGTTAAAATGTTTTTGATTTTAACAATAAATTGAATTCCATAATACGAATACTGTATTTAAAATACTTATTATAACTGGATTTTCTAACAATATCTTTAGATTGTAAGGCAACTTTTCTAAGCAAAAAAGTTTCATCAACTGTAGTTGCTATCACAACTGCCTCCGAGTGTCTGTTAATTTGTCAGTTCTTCTAAATTATGTTTTGTGGTTTACATCGAACAATATATTTACTTCAAAATATTCTTTGCATGTGAAATTTTGTGCTATTTGCTATTGGTGGGAGATTTTCTGATCAGCCATCAATTTCTCAAGCTAGGTTAAGTTATGATGGTGGTGTTGGAATAAATAGGTAAGTGGGAACCTAAAACCTTTATTGGAATCGCTGAACGTTCTGTGTCTCCAGAACTGAAAACAAAACACCAATTCCAAGCAAATGTTTTTTATATGATCCTGTTATCGGACCATTTATGAATATCAGGCCTACATATGCACATTGGTTCTAGTTCTGACGAATACCATAGTAGAATTGGTGAGTAATTAAATCCCCTATGAAAGTACTTGGGCACACATTTCCACAAGTTCTTGTTCCTGATGATTTTCGACGACTTTTCAGCGGCGTTAGAAGAGGGTTAACAAGGAAAAGGCTCAATTCCTTGTATTCTTTTCAGTGAATAGTTTCTCCATGAGATTCACATTCGATGTGCAAATACTGGTATGCAACTTTCAATTGCTCATGACCAAATCCATTAAGCATTTACACCATTTGTTTTATGATTGCTACATGTGTCGCCTTACAACGACACAAATATCGGTATGTGTACCTTTCATAAACGACAACAAACATCGCATAAAATACTCCTCGAAAACAATACACGGTCGTGACAAGTAACCACAGCATAAATCCATTAAAAATATGTATGTATATTATTTTTTCGCATTTATTTCTCCCATCACCTGTCGTCCCCACCAAACATTATTTAAAACCAAGAACCCGGCACTGTGTACTCATCCACTCATATGAAAGGATACATGAATCGTGCAATTAATTCTTCAACAAAGCGTTGAAAAACGTTGCACAGCAGAAGAAGAAAAAAAACAATTTTCGCTACTGACGCTATTGCCCGCCTGAACCTACTCCATACTATACGACAAAATATTCGCGAGGACATTCTGAATATAAGTACGTACGAATTTTTTTTATAACGTATCACGTCATGAAAAATAAATGAGACATACATTAAATATTTGCCGGTGCATTTTCTCATTTTCATTGGACATTCATGACTTTACTCTACCTTACGTTATTCTTCTTTGAGTCCTAAGTCCTCGCCGTCTTTTCGCTAATTTCGTGAGATGGGCAAGTACACATACAAATAGTCTTGTGTGCTCATTTCATGTTGCTTTCGAGTTAATTTGCATATGTGGTTAATTATGATCACACGTGTTGATAACGTGACGACGCCACCTTTTATCGTCGTGGCCGATATCAGGTTGGTCGGTAGGCGACATTGCAGCGTGTTTCTTTCTAATCTGATGGAAAACGACATGAATAAGAAAGTATCTAAACGCGAGGGTTGATAGCAAATGATTTTCGGCCAATGTTTAGGACTAGTACTTTCTGCGCTAAGTGACGTCAGATGCTTTCTCCTGGGCGAATTGTCCACCAGGTGAACTACTGTCTGTTTCGGCTCAGAAGTTCTTGGAATGGTTCAAACGTTACTGGAAGCACATCCTTTGGATTCAGGAGCAAAATCAATATGATTCTGGGTAAGGACATTAATTGAGCAAATGAATGAAAACTTTTCGTCTTTACTAGCACCAAACCACTTCCGTCTTTTTTACAAGCCATTACACGCCCGCATTGTACTTCATAATTAACGATTTCGTGTATTATGGTAATCTGTTTTAAATACACAACGCCCCAATCAATGGAAGGAAACAATACCCGGAAAGGTCACACCAGACAAGACCCCCGAAAAAAATTTATTCAATTATATCCCATTGTCCGCATCGTTGGGTTTAAATTGAAATCCATCAACCAGGAAAACGTCAAGATGAAATCAAAGCCATCTTATCTGACTACATCTCGCAAAAGGAAACCCCTAACCACGAAATGCTACTGTTTTCCACGATTTTCTCTATTTCAGCATTTTTTCTTAATTTATTTGTTAACATTTCCATCGCTGCAAGATCAAAATGTGAACAAAAGACTTGAAGAGACTTGGAAATACTTTTAGTATATCATAGAATTGTGGGAGCCACCACACTTCTAACAATAAGGCCAACAAGGCTAAGAAACAGCCAAGAAGGCCAAGCAATGCAACAAAGACGGATGGGAATGGACAAGATGACATCGAGTTTATTTTAATTGCGTTGGAAATTACTTTTCGGGGGACTTTTGAAATGGGGCGCACTGAAGCACTCAAGAGGAACGACTTGGACGACCGTGAACTAACAATAAGTACAATTGCGCTGGACCTACCTCATCCTCCCCCGCATTTCACAGCAAAATCTGCAATCCTGCTCTCGGCTTTGTCTGGCTCTAGAAACATTCACAGAAAATTTCAAACTTTCCCCGAGTTGTTTGAGTTCTGCTGCGTTCAGTTATTGAATTAAATTGAAAATAACCAAAAATTAGTGGAGAGATAATGTGAAAAGTTTCTTTGAAGTCCCAAGTTTTCTTTTTCTCTTTGTCTTTTTTTTCTGTGGAAGACTTTTTTCAGATCATGGAGGAGTAATTGTAGGGTTTGTATGGGAATACATTGTCAGATCGGAGGTGGATGATGATGATGACGATGGGGCGGAAACATGGTAATGTCGTGCGAATTTGTTTGCCTGTTTTTTAGTTGGGCGAGTTTGAAATTTGAATATGTTCAATGACCTATGACACGTCTTCGAAATGGAAATTTCGCTCGATTACACTCAGAGCATTGAACAATCACCACTCCTTTACAATTCCATTCCGATTTTGCGTTTGTTTATGCGGTCGAAATAACACCTTCTGCTCCAATAACAATTACAAAGCATATTGTAAACTCTTTGTAATATGTTTCAAAACTTTCTGAAGGATGTGAGCATCAAATAAAATTCAATTTACACTTTCTCTTGGCTCACTGAAAGGGTGCACACAGCAAAGCATTACAGCAACGATACGCCAATGCATTTCTCATTTTGCCATGCAAAACAAGCGACAGGATAGAATTGTGCAAGAGGAATGGAGTGAAGTGAAGAACAAATAAATTGTATTTACAATACACAAATGTTTGGATGTTTGTGATTGTGATATACGATTTAGTAGGGATATTATTCCCGACAGTAACAAATATTTACTGGAGAAACTTTAAGCGGAAAAATGAGCAGAGGATTGCATAAAGTTGCATATATTTATATTTGAGCAAATGCACGTATATAAGTTTACATTGTACATGAAAGACATTGTATATATGTGTATGTAAAGCAGACCACCGAGAACGAGCAAAGACAACTTATTTCACACAACAGCGAACAGGCTAACCTGAGTTTACTGGCATTATCAAGGAACTAGTATATATTTATTTATGATTTTCGATAGCTTCTGGTATTTAGGACTTCATCCTAGTTGTAAAGGAATCGAAAGACCAAGATATCTTGTGACTAAACGGTTTATTTTCTTGTAATTGTACAGTATCTTGTGCAGAAAATTACAAACCAAAGCAGTATTGATGCATAGCACGAAGTTTGCATTGCGAAAATTATCTGAAACGTCCTGAATTTAAAAGTAAAATACTGATCGAAATCACAGGAGCAGTGAAACATGGAAATGAATTGAGATTTTGTTGCAACCTTCAGTTGTACATTTATTTCGACACATCCCTGCCAACAATTGTACAACTAAACAAATTGTCATGATACGCTACTATTTAAAGGATCGAGCAAGCATTCAAGATTTCTGCTTTTTTCTGATTGTGCTCGTTGCTGATTCACCCTTGATTGGAATCTGAAAGGTTCTCAATAACTCCCCCCCAAAAAAAACATGCGTTTAGTACTCAATCGGGCAGGCTTTATTTTATAGCATAGTCCATAGAAGGATAAGACATATTTTAAAAGCAAGCAACCCCTGATTCAAATAAATTTTTAATGAGGTTACAACATGCTTCGATTTAGTCCGAGAAAAGTCCTGAATAAATTTGTCCAAACACAAAGATGTGATTATCCCTTATTACTGTCTGTCTTCAGTGAGGTTGACTGAGATTGACGGTAGAGACGTTGGTTTATGATGACTATACCTACACATTACATCAACTTAACGACGGGGTCACCAAATTTCTCTTTGAAATACCTTCAAATCACTGCGGAAGCTACTTAATGCTCACGTGTAGGTTCAATAGTTTGATTTGGAATCTGCTTTTAAGCAGAGTGTTATAAAAACGAAAAACCGGCTTATCTCAAACATATAACGTTTACACTTGCCTCTGTTTTTGTGTTGCTTTTTTTAGAAGCAATTTTTCCACTTAATTTTATCACCAAAAAGTGGTTTCTTCTCGTTCTTCTTCTTCTTGGGTTTATTTTTTCATAGTTATCACTTGATTTTATCTGAACTGTACGTAATAAATAGCATAAGCTGATTAGTTTCACAGCACTCAATTTTGTGCTTTCCCTTTTTTTACTCTCGAATAGAAAATCACCTGAAGACGTTTGTCCCTAACTTCTTCGCTTAAAAGGTGTTGACGACAATTTAAAGGGAACCAAGTCAAAGTCAAACTATTACTAGAAACAGCAAAGAGGGTACCAGACAAAACCTTCCGGAAAGATCAAGAGGCGAACAAAGGGAAATGAGCCAACAAAAGTCGAGTACTTCGCACCCATAACAACGAAATGAGGAACAAAAAACTCCTTGAAAAAGAGGAATTGCGTACGAGCCTGTGTGGCATTTCTAAAAGGCTACAGCTGTTTAGGTGAACATTCCCAATAAATGGACGTTCTGGTCCGATAAAACCTGGCGGGCTCACAGCGGAGAAAGGCTTGGAGCTCGTTTTTCTAGATTTTCTAAGATAGAATCAAATGTTTGGCGTCTATGGGCCTGAACGCTTTCTATAGCTTACGAAAGGAAATTGGATGGACCATCAGTAGATTGAAGATCAATAAATAATAATGCATCTGAATGTAGGATTTACGTTGTTTTCCACACTTCCTCTGGACAAAAAATGTCCTATCTGCGTGTCTACTAGGACACCTTTGTCAAGTTGGTTGAGTTATCACAATTTCATTTCCAGTATTTATAAGATGAAGTTCTAAGTACAAAATATTTTAATTTAATTTTCAAAAGAATAAATTTCAATAAATAAGAAATAGGTCATTGTTATTTTTTAACTCTATCCTCAGAAACTGTTACGCATGTTTTATCGTTGGCAATGAATCAAACAAGACGAAAAGGTTATTGTTTCGAAGAATCTTAATTTCACGTATACAATCTAGAAAAGAAATATGACGTATACGCTCTGTCTCCAGGGGTCAAAAAAGATGAATATCACATCCTTTTATTTGTCTGAGATATGAGGTAAGTAAATCCCTTTTCTCATACTTCATAAATTCAGCGTCAAATCCACTCGGGCTCGTATATATTTGTTGTTTTTGCTCCTTTTTCTTCAATTTAGAGCAAGTTGTTCAGTTTGTTTTTTTCCTCTTTTCGCTTCGTCTATTTCACTGCAGGAAAACTTTATCCTTATTTTATCGTTCCATGAACTTTTTCGTCATACCCATTCCTAATCGTTTGTCTCATCTCAACAAATTTCTCCGTATCTATCTTCTCGTCCTTCAGCTAACGTATAGGGTCGTTGTCAACCCAAATTCAAGTGAATAGTAACGTATACACAAAGAGAAAGTTAGCTTGAAATAAAGTTGTAATTGGATTTTATTGCTTTCCGAATAAAAAGGTGGAATATAGAATACAATCCTGAAGAGGATTTTCTGACTGGGAGTAGTGGAAGCAACAGAGAGATACTTATTTGATTGCAGTAAAAGTGGTAAATTGTGGATAAAGTTATACGGAATGTCTATGCACGCA
Source organism: Stratiomys singularior (assembly GCA_954870665.1). Classification (NCBI taxonomy): domain Eukaryota; kingdom Metazoa; phylum Arthropoda; class Insecta; order Diptera; family Stratiomyidae; genus Stratiomys; species Stratiomys singularior. The sequence continues at coordinate 10,964,541 of OX940877.1, forward strand.
GAGACATGTGGAAAAGGTGAATAAGCAGAGGGTGCCTAATTTGAAATATTTTCTTTTTATTTTAAATTATAGCACACAAACTTTTATTACATATGTGAAATACGGTTTTGAACATATTTTATGAACATAAAAATGAATACAAAAAGAAGTATTTGTGATTACAATTTCAAAAGCTGTCTCGGGGGGTGAAGAAAGTCCTTTTAATGAACTTTTCGAAGGCAGTATTCTAAATTTGTATTATTGGGAATGTGAGGGGCCTCATTTTATAATATTGGATTTAATCAGGTTTGTTATTGGAAATCATCAGCTCGGTCCAAAATTTATATATACGTTCTGATTTTTTGAGAAACTCGATGTACTGAATGCAAACTGCAAGTATGAAAATACATTTATTTATTTCGAAGTGAAATGCAGTGTTTCTTTAAAACAGCTGCTATGTAATTAAAAGGGCAACAAGTACGGTCTCATATTAAATTATAATTAATTTCAACTCATCCCGACTCCAAGCATTTTCATAAGGTAATCAAATTCATTCGCTAAAAGACATTAATCATTTTCTTTATTCATGTTTTATAACTTTTGCAACAAGTAATGGAACCCACCTTTGAACAAGATAATTGATAATAAGCTCATGTAAACCTCCACCTTTTTTCCATAGCCGTAAGGTGCAGATGGGATATGTAATTTGCGAGCGAAGAGAAGAACGAAAGAAAATTTGCATTACATTTTGCAGAAAACATTTTGATATTTGCACATGTATATCCTAGCTTTAAATATTCAAGTACAGGATAATGAATGATAGTAATGAATTGAGTGATCTCACGAAAATGACATTTTGCCAGCATCCTTTAGTATTTTCTCAAACTACTTCTAGTATTGTCTCGACAACTGGCGACACAGAATCTCCTTAAAAAATCATAATCATTTTTTACTGAATATCTGAAAATCGGCCAAAGCACAAAAAGGAACAAACACTAAGTCACAAAATTTGCAGACAGACATCATATAGCGAAATGAACTTTATTGAAGGTTTCTCCAAAGTGCCCTTTTCACCAACTCACACACAGATCCCAACTGGTTATTTATTGAATCAGAGTACCAATTATTGGAAGAGTTCTGATAAGCTCCTTTTTGGACTACATATCAGCTCGTTCTCGGCATAGAATCGTAAGAATTGTCTGTAATAATCTTCTTTTGATGATTTTTTGAGTTTGGAGATCAAGAAAAATTATAATAGTACAATTTACAAGAAAAATAGAAATCATGTTTCTTATTATTTGCCTGGTAGCTTCGACTGATATAGGTTTGACGTTTAGGTGTTCTGAAGTTTAAATAACAGAAGGCATTTTTTTATAGTTGTCGACAAGATGGGCATTAAAATCATTGGATCTCGATTTAAAGGATAATTTTTCATCAGCTTGAAGTTAAATTGCAATATTGTGTTATTATTGTTATTGTGGAAGCAGTTCAATTCTTCCAGTAATTACAACTGAAATTTATGGTGTTAGGACGTACGTATCTGACTTGTTGCACTATAGGTCATAATCAGAACTTCCTTTGAAAGTCGTATTACCAGACCGTCCGCAAGAAATGTCTTATCCGTCCAAAAACATCCTTTGATTTAATTAAATGTTCTCAAGGAATTAGCGACAGGATTCTTTTCCTTCCAAAATCTAATTTAGTAAAGGAGATCACATCAAAAGCAGGAAAGTTAGACTGTTATCTGAGCTCCGCTGAATCGCTTATAGAGAGATCTCAATAATTTGGGAGCGTATCGACCATAATTAGGCGGAATGTAACTATTGAAGATGATATATTGTTCTTACCAAGATCATAGTGTAACTAGTAATTAGTGCTAACACAAGATGGATGAATTGGTGTATGTATACTACTTTTATACTACTATACTTTTAGATACATTGGTGAATGTATAGCCAAATGTTTCTAGATTGAATAAAACTGATATTAAACTGACATTCTCTTCATTCAATCACGTCAGGATATTATTGGCGGCAATACATTAAAGTTTAGCAAACCAGCAATTTTCACGCTTCCTGTCCCGTGTATGTTCACTACATTCTACATACAGTATTTGTATCTCTTTCTTCGTGAGACATCTTGTGCGTGTTTGTGCTTTTTGTTGCTTACGCTATCACCGAGAGCGGATAAGGTAAGAATGTTGCTAAGACTTCAACTTGTGTACTTGTTAGTTTTGTATTAATGTACTTGTAATGATGTTTTGTATTAATAAATCTGAAGAGATTGACTAAAATAAATGTAAGGAATGAATTATTTCAAAACCATACACACTCTCCTTTAGTTGTAAATGATCACAAGAATTTCTTTTGTTTATCTTCATTTACTTAACCATTCTGCTCAGTCCAGCTAATCTATTATATTTATTTATTTATGCATTCAAATGATTCTTTGTTTTAATTTGAACCCACTGTCCTTACCGTCATATTCGTCAAAAAAAAATCATAGCAGTGTGGCAAGTTGTGGCAAAGTACTTTGCATCCTTAATATTCATGGCTAGAACAATTACAATGAAAAACAACAAAGGTTCTTTGATGAATCGCTATCGAAATGATGACGTTGGACTTTTGTTTTAGTCCTATTTGAGGACGATTGCTTTCTGAACTACTTCACCTTTTTTCTAGGACCGTGTTCAATTTCGCAATGTCGCAACGTCGATATCCACGCATTTATTTTTGATTCTTTCACGGTAGAGCAAAAATATGCAGGATCGATAGGTAACAGGAAGTCATTTATTATAGTCATATACAAGTCTGAGGAACAGGATATTTATTGAAAGCATAAATATGATTACACTTCCGAGTATTGCTTGAGGTTACGAAGCATCAGCTAGCTGCATTTAATAAACTATATGAAGAATTTTTTTGCACAATCCTTCTCCGTCGTCATTGTTTTATCCATTTCGAAAGAAAAAAAAAATCCGATAAACGGACGTCCGTCAACTTTTTTCGTCCTTAGTTCGATTTCTACTTAATCCAATTCAGCTGTCCTCGCAACTGACAGAGATTATGGCTGTGAACTTTTAAAGCCGACTATCTGGAGGGCATTGAAATAGGCAATTTAGACTGCCTTCAATAAGGCTTGCAATAGTGAAATTTCATTTACCTTGGCACTATGCGTTCATTCAACCATGGAATCACACTCTTGATACCTTCTGATGTATTGCGCTGTTGCCACTATATACTACATTCGAAAAAAAAACGGATGAGCGGACACTTTCAAAATTCAAAGGAGACGTTATAGCGAACCTGCCAAACAGATCTGCAAGTTACTTCAATTAAATATTCCAAGGGCTTCTGTTTTAGTGCCGCCGTTGTTCCTGCAACGGCTGGTTGCATTGTTTTTAATATGCACAAAGGGGAAGCAGACGAATAAAAAGGACCTATAAACCACTGTTCGTTCCGCGTCGTCTGGATCAAAAAGTAACTGTGAACTAGAGAACATTGGTCTATACTTTCTTCCTGGTTGTGGAACGGGAATATATAATCCAAAGGACACGTTGGCCGATGGATATTGTAAGTGCAGTGCCTCAAATGCAACATTACACATTTTTTCCCGCTTCTTTTCGTTTTAACTGTTATCCTGTCCTTATCGTATCGTAAGGGTTTGCAGTTACACAGTGCGAATAGAATGTGTGTACGTGCACGATTTTATTTTTTAAAATTCATGCATTTGTCGTTCCTTTTATGAATTACCGACGCCAGCACAGAAACTCACCTAAGCTAAAAGGACGCGATCTGATGACTGACTCCTTGTGAAGAAATACGCATTGGCCGCGTATCGTGTTGTTGTCGGTTTTCCTTTGATTCTGATAAAATTCCGCGATAAGCAAACACGATGAATCAAATGGAAATGAAAACGACAAATATAGACGGGGGAGAAAGTCCGACAGGACACAGGAAGGTAGCCTGACAATTTACATTTAAATTTTATTTTGATAAAGAAGATAAAGTGCATTCAACGGGGTCGTCAGGTGAAGAAGAAAGTTGGACACGGCATGGCGACACTGTTTGCCTAATTAGAATGACGCGAGACATTGCATATTTAAAATCAACTAATGAATAAAATACATGGGGAAGGTTTGACAAATGGATTCGAACGACATGACGTGTATAACAAGAAACTGCGTGGCAACCTTTGCCTTCAAACCTCGACAATTGGTTTCAATTCACGCCAGCATTTCGTTCATGACTGATTCAGGTTGAAATGTCTGGATCTATTAGTGTAACTTCTGCGAATGAGCTACCCAAAACGACTATATTCAGGCAGATCCTGCTTGAATTCATAACACCATTGCATTGCCAAATTAGCGCATCAACAAATACCGGGGAATTCTCATGGTAATGCTGGCATTTTGCATAGCGTCACTCCCAAGACCATGAGAGATACATTTCCAATCTAAAATCTCGAAGATACTCATGACACTCGATATAGCATTAAGACTTGATTTCGTCGAATACTTTACATACGCCCAAGTACTTTTGCAATTTTCACGGCCTTTCATTTGCGGATTGAATCAACAGCAAATGAATGGATCAACGCCAACGGTAGGAGATGAAAATTGAACTTAAAAGCTTCGGAATGATAAAATATTGGATTAATACATAATTTTGATTGCACATCCGCTGTCTTCAAGGAGTTTTACGTAATTCCAAGAAACATGTTGAGAATAAGTGTATAAAAAGCTTCGAAATCCGGACGGTGGTTGCAGTTATTCAAAAGTGTTCAATTACTTTAGTTAGTTGCAAAAAAGACCCCCTTAGACATAAACACAAAAATGAGTTCAATTCCCAAGGCTGCAGTACTAGGATTGTTTCTGGTCACATTATGTAATGGATACGAAAGCTACCTACCAAATTCCAAACATCCAGGTTGGTTTTTTATTCGGAAGACTTTCGAAAGAAAGAATTGATAGCTGAAATTTTTCAAATAGGGTCTACTCAATTAAATATTTAATGTATGGCTTTGTTTTGCAGACGTCGATGATAAATGTCTTTTGAAGGAGACTGGTGACTTTATCGAATTCGATCAATCAATTACACCCGCAGGGATATGTGCAAGATATACCTGTCGAGACGATTTCGTCATACAAGTCGATGTGTAAGTTGGACCTTTTGGTTATATTTCTAAAGGTAATTCACTACTTTTCTTCTATTATAGATGCTCACGGTACATGCAACCATTGAATTGTGAAATACTTCCAAGGGATTTGAACAAATCATTCCCTGAATGCTGTCCTCAATTGAAATGCATCGATAATGATGGCAATATTGATATTAGAAAGACGACAGGATAAATTTTGCTATAGTTCAGTTTTAATAATAATTTTACAACTAATAAACTTTAAACTTTTTAATTTTTTTTTTTATATTTATGATGCTATTTATGTTATTGTTCTTGTTGTTAGTTTTTTGCTAACAACAGCTTGGGTAGGAGACCTGAGAAATTGTCACCACCCGGGACGTCAACGTCAGCAGCTTTTGAGTCCCAAATGCAATTCCATACTTAAATTTGAACTAAAGTTGGGAAAATATTATTCTAGTGAAACAATGGCCCCCCTGTAAGACTGTGAACCTAGACCGGAGGTTCTAGGTTCTACATTACTTCGGACAAGGTGTTTTAATGTCACCTAGCAGCACCGTCAGGTTAGGAAATTCCCTCTGTCAGGAGAGATAGATGGAAAAGAGAGGAATTGTTCTTAGAGAGACCTCCGTCTTTCAGCGCCACCAAGCGATTCATGATGCTCTTCCTTACAAAAAGATTCCCCCGCATGTAATGTGACACACACTTCAAATAGTCCTTACATGTTCTCTAGAGAAATCTAACAACTTCTCGAGAGAGCACGCCTGTATTCTCGGATTGGTGCAAACGGAGCCGAGTCCATCGTCCGCATGCAAAGGTAAACAGGGGATCTAGGCTTTCCTTAGATTTAATTGCGTCAGGTAATGATTATAATAAGCAGTCGCACAACTTTGCTTGCTAGAAAAAATTAGGCAGGCCATTCGGCTAGGTATGTTTTGTACTTTTGATGATATAACCTTTAGTTTTAAAAAGAGGGATAATTGTTCGACTGAAGTTGCGCGTATAACCCGTACACTTGACTAAGTTTCGTTTATTTTTCAATGCATTATCCCCACGAGCCAATAAGCATTGTCCCGGAATAAGAGATACATCTTGCTACTATCCAGTTCTGAAAAATTGGGAGCTTCTGGAATGACAGCTAACGCGACTTCAGTTTTGAGTGATAGTGTGTTGTTTTAGCGAAACAGTACCCTTTCGAAATATTCCCCGTATTATCGCGATGGCTTTCTGCTGTTTCCTCATTTAATATCTTCAATAGTAGCTTAATATTTTGGCTGTCTTTTGAGTGTTATTCGCCGCTGTTATTTCAAACCACACGACTTTTTCCGCTGAATTTCTTTGGTGCCCGTGAAACCTTTTTCCCCTGGCTATAGACTTTTGTTCCATTCGAGGAACCAAACGATCGATCCAGATCACGAGCATGGTTGTTAATTACATCCAAAATGTACAAAGCCACTGAATTTCTAGAATCATGCTAATCGATAAACAAAGAATAGTGAAGGAGAACGGATAAAGAAAGTCCAGCAATACAGCGAAGGATTTATAAAAGCTTCCTTGTCAGACCAATACTTCATAACAATAAACGTAAATCTGTGCAGTGAAGGAATTGCCTTGGGTAAGCTGCCATAAAAAACACCTTCAAGGATACAATTTGGAATTGATATATAAATATTGTTCTCATTATCGCACAAACTACAATTTGACGACTAGCATTGCGCGTTTCTACCAAACACAGGAAAATTCATTCATCTAAAAGTTTATCCGACAACAACGATATACAGAAGTCGTTTCAAGCGTAATTTATACTCTACTAGCATCAGCATCATTTGCACGGCACTAATCCTCAGAAATATTTTATAACGAGCTTGTCAAGGTAAGCATTTCTAGAAGCGAAGGAGATGGAGAGCGCTAGGTCATAAATTGTCAAAATAGGACATGGAAATTGTCTGCGTGGGAAGCAAGAAGAACATGCTAGGTATCAGAGTAATATAATAAATGGTGAATATTTTGTTGATTATGTTTGAAGGATATTAAACCGGGACAACGGGCTACAAATTCATTCTCTGTCGGCAAGTTTGATATTATTGCAATGACTATGATTATGAGAAAATACTTTTCATATAGATTGTATTGCTATGACTGGCTTGTGCGGAAGGATTTTCAGATTGTCGTTTAATTTTCTAGCATTTTCGAGATGCTCTCTAATATAACAAAATAACAAAACGGCTCTCGTTTAGAACGGAGACGGCAGATTATGCTTGCAAACTTTCAAGCGATCATCCTTTAAAATTTGACTCTCCAATTCGCTTTCCATGTCTTTCCTGCGGCGTACACCTATCGTTGTACCACGATGTTTTTGAATTTGAAACGTAAAATCTGGACAAAAGCAACGACCGGTAGTTATTGATGCTGAACAGTCCAAATTTCACATGTGTCTGACATGGACATGCATCAGCTTTTCCTCCATTCCAGCCATTATCCTCCAATGTCTGCACGTACATATACAAATACCTGTAAGCATGTCCATCATAGAATTTTCTACGCACTTAATGAGAAGTTGAAGCTTCTTCCTTGCCACCAAGCTGCCAGTTGTTATTCCCTTTGATGGTGCTGCTTCAGCTTCTGCTGCACTGCAACGACATTATGAAATGGACAGCTTGGAAAAGGGCTTCAGACATGTTGCAGATTACACCAATTTACGGAATTAATTCCAATTATGGTCAATTAAAATCCGGTGTATATACGATATTACATGTAATGGATTTATTTGTCGCCACCGTGTGAATACATCCATGCGCGAGATTGAACGTAGTGGCGGCGTACGCGTATGTCCGACGAATTAGAGGACAGTGGTCTTCGTCCTCCGCGTTTTCGATGGAAATGGACGAACGGATAGACGGAAGAATCGACGACAAACAACCGGACGAACTTAACGACTGACTGGTCTGCTGTGGAATTAAATGGAATCTTACTGGGCAACTGAAGGTCAAGTTTCAGATCCAACCTAATTATTTGCAATAGGCTTAAGATGTTGCTTATATAAATGCAATATGTGTGGATTTTATCGATAGCGTCAACTCATGAGGTACAAGGGTATTAACGAACGTATAATGATGATTATTTCATAGGAAAGTGTCAAGCCATCATGATTGCAGATTATAGGGAAAATGTGAGCATGTCCGGTTGATAGAAATAATTGATAAGAAAGTTAAAATAGGATAATTATTGTGGTTTGCTTTATGGATCATATTCGTCGGCTTTGTAATGAGTAGTGGACACAGAAATATTTTAAACTTTCATACCAATTCCCTTCCCATCGCAAAGCGAGGATGGTTCTGTTGAAAAAGCAATTATATCATTATATAAGAATCCGAGTTATTTTATTATTATTTTTAACAATCATATACAAACAAATAGAACTGTGTCTAATAGTATCATTTAAAGTTGGGTCTATTTCCTTCTACAGAATTCCGGCTATCTTTCTCTTTACTCTTGCTGGTGGCAATGCATTCAGAAGTCCATGTTTCAATATTTTATGGGCACCAGCATTTCCGAAGGCCTGCCTTCAATCCTGCAAAGCTACTGAAAAGCTACGTGGTACGTGTGAACGATTTGCAATGCTGACTCTTGATCCCAGATGATAAACGCGTAATTCACCCACCATAAAGGTTGTTCAATTCCATTTCTGAAGCCAGCTGAATTGTAAGAATGTCTTGAAGCTTTTTTTGAATTGTGTAATTGAAACGTCGCTGAAGCAAATTCCGACTCCAGTATGCTTATTCGCTGTAGAATTCTCGATGTTAATGTTGACTATAGTCTCGCCTATTTCTTCCTGTTGGTCCCTAGTGCGAGGGGCTAACCTTGTTTCCAGTGACAGATTAAGTTAGAACTAAGAAAAATAATTACAAATTTTGATGATAGAAATTTGCAACCCAACTGACTTCCAACAAGCATACGAACATACCAAAAATATAACAAATTGAAATGTTTAATCGATTACGAGTTTGAACAATTAGCTTATGAGGTAGCGTCAGTAGTGTAACTCAAACTCAATGCAACTCCTTTTTTTAAAAATCCTTCACAGTTCTCGTTAGAAAAACTCATTTAAGCATCCTATAATTTCTATTGAATCGTTCAACGCGAACCAATTCATCCTTAGCGCTACAATAGTACTCAGCATGAATAGATGACATTGCTGCCAAATGCAATCACCTCCCGAAAATTCAATTGAAATTTCCTTCTCTCGTCTCGTTGCGTTCCATTTGCCAAAGCCCTTTGCTTCGATGCTCTATTGTGTTCCAAGTCGCATTCATAGCAAGAATGGTCGCGATGCATTTCATTAACACTCCATAATTGCATTCTATGTCAGAGACCATTGAAATGATATTGGATCCTTGCATAATCCGCTGGTAAAGCACTATTGCTGGTGTTTGGTGCTATCATCATGACTTGGCGAGGATGCAACAATACTATAGCCAACGATAAATGTGTTTGGTTTGTGCATGCTCAGCTCACCTATTTATTGGCTGAACAATTAATTTTCCTCGCTTAGTAGAATCCTTTCACGCAGTTTAATGTTCCCATTTGACTGACCAAAATGAACTTGAGCTGATGAGGTATGATGATAATGGATATATTGAATTGTTGAACCAATGGATGATCAATGTAAATTAGGGAAGATCCTTCTGCCTATACAAAATTGCTTGACATCGTCTTCGGGTTCACCAGAAGGCAAACGGAAGAACAAAAATTCGACACCAGCGTCTATGATTCAGAGTTTTTTTTTAAGTTTTCAGGAAACATTTACATTCTATATACTCTTATAAGCGCAAAAAATTGAAGCCTGATTAGAAATGCATGGATGTCGCCAGACATGAAAAGCTTATGGAAGTTCTCCTGTCATCGTCAGAACTCAGTTGAAAACTCTATTGTTTCTGGTCAGTTTAATACGCACTTAATTTCGTTTTTGAATAGTTTTAACAAGAATTCTACGTCAGCTTAGTGGCCAGGAGTGCACTTGCTTCCAAAGCAACAGGCTCACAATTCAAAAACCAATGATGATTGTAACATATGCATTTCGAATCACGTACAGGAAATGCAAAATTACAAACATGATATCTGTTTGATTTTGTAAGAATACAAATTTCAAATAAAATAATTTCAAATAAAATATGTAATAATGTGGTTATGAGTCTCACTAAATTTAAAGATAACCCGATTTTTGACGCTGCTCATTTTTTTGAAATTGTCTGCACTGGTTTTTCATGTTCGGACCATAATCAATTTATATTGATATTACTATAAATTCATCAGCATATGGATGTGAACCCGAAAATTACTCCTAAACACATGGAACTACAGTAAGCCAATCTCAATAACAGGGTGCCCAGCTAAACCAGCTATGTTTCCTGTTGTCTTATCTAGTGAGTGATCTAGTGAGGCAGTTACTAATTCATGATAAAGTCAAGCAAAAAAAACCCTTGAAATTTCTTTGTATTTATTTTCAAGTAGATTTGGTTTCTTAACAAAAAGGAGCAGTACAGCATCGCTGTTATTGAGGACATGCTAGTATTCATGACAGATCAAATTCATGGTCATTTTCTTTTTTATTTTCGTCAGAGAACGTATAAGCGAAAAATAGTCTAGAATACCATGCAATTATTTCAATGAAACATAAAATCTTTATTCAAATATAAAAGTTAAATTTCGCGGCGGACATACTACACAAAATTAAAACTGTAATCACGGTCGCCAGTTCTGTATTCTTGCTCTTCAGCTGTGCGAACAATGTTCAGAAGGCAACAATTAAACAAAAAATCCCAACCAAAAAGACTTTTAGCAACTTTCAACGTCTCCTTGACATATAACGTCCACTTGCAAAAGTCATTCGTTAAAAATTCAAAATTTTATCGTTTTACTTAATGTTCCTTCGGTTTACGGTTATTGATCCTGAAGAGTAAACGGAGCACGACGTCGTCCTTTGCAATGACTTCAAATTGCAGTCTCGTCCTTCACACCGTCCTTTACTCAGTCTGTCTTGTTAGTTACTTTTTCGCCAAAAAAAAACGAGTGAAACAACAAAAAAGGGTTTCAATTTTTCCCTGCTCGCGAAAAGTGCATTAAAGGGAGAGAAGTACATTGAATGCTTTTAATGCATTTCTCTCTCTTCAAAAAAGCGCAATGTTCGAGCAAAGCATTGCAGAAAGGGTACAAAGGAGTTTTGGTTGAAAGGATACATATATATATATGTATAGATATTCATTGCTTAAAGCATGAAACTCACACAGTTGGCATCGACCACGTACAAGTGAATAGGAATACGTACAAAAGGGAAGCAGAGAGAGAATTTCCAATAACTTCGCATAAGATTGCATTCGTCTCTGGTTTTCTTGGTTTAGTCATCTCCTCGCCCCCCAGCCATTACCACCAATGAAAATCTTCCAACCTTGACTGCAGTGATACTTAATTTCAAAAGAAAGCTAAACCTTAATCCGTTTTGGAAGCCAAACAACGACGGCAAAGTGAGAGGACTTGGTTTTACGTGAAAGGATTTCACGTAAAGACTATTTTGAGCAGGTTGAGGGGAGACTCAATAGTGTTGCTGGAATGCAATAATGTACAGTTTGCTGTACTGGTGGGAATATTCTGACTAGTGAATACCCGTTCGGTTTCTAATTCCTTGCATTGCGAATGTTGAAAGGTAGATGAAATTCGGTCCGGTAAAATTTGGGATATACGATTGGTTGCACCTCAAACAGTATTTTGAAGTCCTGGAAATATGGTTAACATTTTTTTTAAATCAAGTCTTTTAATTTCAATTCTAATGTTGTCAGTAAACTTATATTAAAGTATAAATTATTAACGAGCCTTATTCAAGGCTACAATGTATCAGAATCTCAGTCAGTTTCTTAAAAACAATGCGCCAGTGATGTCAATCGGGTGTGCATGCATGTATAACTGATACCACACTATCATGTTCCTTTCACATGGAACGTTATTCCAAATTGAATTCTGTGCATAAGGGATCATCCTTCGGTCAGAGATAGTACGAGAAGATAGAGAGCATCTGGATTATCCTTTATGTATAAATAAACTGCATCCTTTCAGATTTGAACGGGGATATTATGATTCCAACTTGAAAATCATAGCACCTTGTTTGCACAGTTAAGTATAGATCCGTTTTTTTTGCTTCATATTTCAAAGGATTTGTATGCATTAAATCGCTTTAAGTCAATTCCATTCCAATGAAAAGGGGCAAAGCTTTACTATTTATTGTTTCCAGAAAAAATAATCGTATTCTCTTACACTCCTATTCGCGCACACAAAAGCACCGACAACAAGTCCTTGTGAAAAGTTACTGCAGAACGAATAAAAGGTCATGGTATTTTTCTCGCACAGTGACTTCTCGCCACTCTAATTTCTTTCATCTTGAATTTGCATCCAACTTATCCTTCCTTACATCCTGCCAATGGCTTTCTATTGTGTACGTTTGTGGAAAGGGTAACAAAGGCAATGAATATTTTTCAAAGGAAAATTAGCAGTTAGCAGATCGTTTTGAGAGTGTAAAGTGAAAATCTGAAAAGTGTTTGTTTGACTAACCTTTATGCATGATATTTTGCTGACTTTCAAAGTATTTCCTTTGATGACTGCATACTAATGATGATGAACGGGCTGGCAGACCATTCTCCAGAGGTATTTGTAATAACATAGTAGGAACCTAAAAGAGAGTAAAAATGAATTGAATTTTAGTAATGTTTGGAATGAGATGCAAATGCGATTTATAGTATTCTTATTTTGAAACTTATAACTAGAATCTTTCAATAAGATATATTGCGCATGCATTAAAACCACAACTTTCATTTTCGAGAACTTGAGGTTTTTGAGTTCAACAGGAAAGTTTTTTGAGTTCTGTTTTACCAAAAATTTTAGCGATTTTTTTTTCTCTTTCTTTCTGGTTCGCTGTCAAAAATGTTTTATGAAATACGAATAAAAGGGAACAAATTCCTGAAAATTCCCGAGAAAATACAAGACTACAAATACGGAGAGCTAAACTAAATCCCCCTTTTATTAACATTTTTAATGAATTTTAATTATTCAGACATTATTAACCATTAATAACCGACTACATGTGCGTCCTTTTGAATATAAAAAGGCATCCGCAACTTTATCGGTATATTTTCCTATTTTAATATCGAAAAAGTACAAATAGTGTTCAAGCACGAGATAATTTGCACAAAAAATATGTAAGTAGTAAATATGTAAACCGAAAGCCGGAACCACTACAGACTTTTAATTTTTGATGAATTTGACAGTGAACGATTTTTCAAAGTTCAAAGTTTAATGTCGGACCTCGAGGTATGTCTTTTTTATGATCCTAAGAAAGGTAATTTACGCCATCGCGTTGACATCTGTCACTTGCTTCGCCAGGAATTGATCTAATTTTGGAGCAGATCAGCCATAGGGACTGGAGATAGGTATTAAAATATAAGTAAAAGCTGATCCAAAAACTTTTTGTTGTGTTGAACTTCGAACGAACTTTTCGAAGGCTGCAAACCGTCATCATTTTCCGAGGATAAGATTGTTGGCAGCTCGAAGATCAGTGATTAAAAATTTCTCAGATGTCACAAGGACTTCATGCGGCCAATGAATTAAGTATGGAAAAAATTTCCTTCGTTGGGTTTCTAGAATTTTAATGGAAGCACAAAACACAAGACGGATTTCAAGACCCAGCCTTGAAACATCAGAAGATTTTCTTGAAATGAAATGGTCCGGGAAAGCTTGAATACGATCGTCCTTACACGTCACACTGAACAAATCAAATATTTAATAGCTCTCCGGGAAACGCTTTGGTATCCGTTTGATGGCGTGCTGAGGAAGTTATTATTTTGAAATATTTGAAAATAGTTCACTCACTACCCAATTACAGAGTCTTATTGTGCTGACCCAAAGGAGTTGGGACAGATTGTTACCATCGCACTTGTTTCATCAAGAAAGCTGACTCAGAAATAAAGTCCTAGAAAACTGATGAATGGAGGAAAGAGCTTCGAGTTCTTGATATTTTATTCATAATGATCCATACAACTTTTCAATGTCCAAGGAAAAGTCCAGGGCAGGAAATTTGAAGATGTTCGTTAGGTAACGAACGCTGTAGAGGCAATTTGGAGAACGCAAACTAAAGATGCATTATGATCACTTTCTTTCAACCTTCGTAATTGGAAGGATCTGGGAATATATCAACCGCTTAATCTTCAGAAAAACGTATACAAAACGTATACGTATCCTTATGTCACTGAAGCTATAAAGGGTATTTTCAACTGGCATATATAAAGTCCTTGAACATCTTCTTGGTAAATGTAAATTCAATTTAATTTTACGATGACGCGGTACCTTATTTCACGAAAGATCAACCATCAATGCTGTAACTTCTTTTGCAGACAGGATGTTGCCCATAAAATAGCCCCCAGAATCCAATAAGTAAATGGACAATGTTACCTTCAAACAACAGCAACAACTGATCGCATATGTTGGTATGAGAGTAACTTGATGTACGTAGCATAAAACATTATTTCTCAATAAAGAGATTTGCAAAGTGCACATGGTTGCAGTTGCTGTTACCTCCTTAACAATTTATAAACAATGAAAAACGATTAAAAATTGATAACAGCAAGGGAAAGGCCTTAACTGCTTAGTCATAGTGCATGGTTGTGATTGTTGCTGGTGATGGTGGTACTGGTTAAAAAGACTCAAACCTAATCGTAACCACCATGTACGAGTATTTATGTTCATATGATGCTCGAAAGCGGTATCGTATACCGCCTCATAGGGCCAGCATTCAGGAGGAATATACCATGTAATAGCTTTCCTCCAGGTGGTATAAAACTCTTATGGACTCTTATAGGCTGTGCACATTCACCTTCGCGTTTTGTACGTTCCTTTTATTGTTTCACATAAATATGTTGATCGTGGTGAGATAAAGTAATTGAACAAAGAGCTCAAGTAAGTAGTAGGCAGTGGAATTGCGGAGATTATATTTTTTCCTTCTATTTTCCGGGTATAAATCGCCTTAAAGGTTGGCTCCGCTCTAGTTAAGGGGTGAATGCAAGCTGCTTTGAATGTAATACATCGTTGAACTAGTTCTGTTTCGCCGGATTTTTGGTTGCTACCAAGCTGGGTACGAAAGATTCCTTTCTCAAATTGATGAAGACAAAAAAATGCTAACTCAAAAGGAACTCGAAACGTACCTTCAGTTACTCAAAATGAACACTCACATTGACTTGCTCATTGGTCCCCCTTAATTCCAATCTTATTGCTATACAAAGAAATAAAGAAGAACATATTTATTTATGAACTTTTATCCAAACTTGGTTGCCAAGAATTTTATCTACCATACTCTTACAGCGCAGAGAAAACGGGAAGGGCTTAAATAGTACTAAGAAGAATTCAAGTGAATGTGCGATTAACGAGATAATCATGGCAACTGTTTTGTTTTCATGCCAAGACAATTTTCTTCTTCTGATCCCTTCTTCCACATATGCACTTGTAGTCTGGATGGCATGTTAGTAACGTTACAATTGGAGGAAAAAACGTTTAGTGTGCAATCGTAATTTATGATAATACGTGAAGGAGGTATCCCAGTTTGTGTATGATTAAAGTAGTTTTTCCATCCTTTATTTGTCTAGAACAAAAACTCACTATGGTATTGCGTGAAAGAAGGATAAATGCTTATCTTTGTTCTATCAACGAAATTATTTGCGTTGAGTAACATGGATGTAATATAGTTCATTCACTTTCGTTTGCCAGCTGTATGGGAAACTTTCAAGTGACGCTGGCGAAACGTGACTATCTAAGAAGAAAACTATCCTAATGGTTGAGACTCTTCCAGATTGTTCATAAATTTATTTGCCTTCTGATCAAGGCCAGAAATATACTGCACCTAATTCAGCGAGCTTAAGAGCAGGTCATGTACGGTTGCTAATAAACTCAACCCTTGAATTTGTCTCCCTGAAATCATTAAATCCCTATTATGAAATATGATTCCTATTCAATGAATTGATTACTTTGGTCGAGGTGAATGTAAAATAGAAATAACAATTTGGCGACTGCCACTGGATCCAAATTTTGTCTTAAATGTTCTTAGTATACGAGGTCTGTTAAGAAGTAAAAAGTTATGTACTATACCTACCGTTCATTTTCGAGTTTTGTTTTTTGATATGTTGGTAAACATGCCCCAAATATTTGTTGACATTATCATCCTCTTTAAATGTCTAGTTTTTTCAACGACGATATACCGAAGAGGGTCATAGCTGGTGGTAAAATATGGAAACCTGGGTCTAGCTGACCCAAAAAAGGGTTAGCTACAAGGTTACGAAGACTAAAAAAGGAAGTGTGAAATTTTTAGACGGAAAATTCTTCAAAGAAAGGGAAGACATATAGGCAGGAAAATAGACAGATCACAGCTCGATTATGGTAGAAAGGAATAGCGACAATTTGGAGTAAACTAAAAATCTAAGCAAAAAATTCAAAATTAAGGCAACTTTATTCAATTTATTTGCAACAGATAAAATCCTAAGCTTGACCGTTAAAAAGCTACAGCAAATTTAGCTTATTCAGCTTTGCCAATTCTGAATGATAGACTCCAACTTTTGAAAGAGTTTGGGAATTGTAGCGACAGCCAGCTAAACGGAAAAATAAACAGAAAAAGTGACTCTAGTTGCAACAAAAGAGACTGGAAGTATTTCCATTCAACTTAAATCTGCTCTAGTCATTCAATCAGTCTTTATTTGAATATAAATCCAATAAATTAATGAAAAACTTAATTGCCTACATGGATCTGAATTCGTACAAAATAAATAATTATTATTTTTTAAAAATTAAACAAATAAATATTATATATTTTAAAATAATTAAAAATGGATAAAAAGGAATTAACTCTATTCTAAATATTTAATATAATATTTAAAAAACACCAAAGGGAATATAGTGTAGGGTCAATCAAGACCTCATTACACTTTATTTAAGTGTACACACTGAAACAGGGGAAAAGCAGTGCCCGAAGTACGTGTATTTAATTAACTATTTCAAAAAAAATGTTAAAAGAAAAAAGAAAAAATGATTTGGATTGACATTACTCTAGACATTTTTTCGCTTGCCAAAACTGGACCGTTCACATTTTGCCCCAAAATGAATTTTTAATTTGTATGTAATATGTTTCCACCTAACCCAAACAAGACTGAAACAAATATAATTATATCACAACATTACTGGCCTGAATATGAAAACTTGTCTCCTCTCAAAATGAAACAAACTA
This sequence comes from Stratiomys singularior, assembly GCA_954870665.1. Taxonomy (NCBI): domain Eukaryota; kingdom Metazoa; phylum Arthropoda; class Insecta; order Diptera; family Stratiomyidae; genus Stratiomys; species Stratiomys singularior. The sequence continues at coordinate 10,981,966 of OX940877.1, forward strand.
CATTACACGTAGCAATAATGAGCTGAAAATCAAACCAAAGACACCAAGAATAATTAGATTGACCCATCCCAGCCCGAACACATTCAACGAACTTAGCAAATGAGTAATTCCACTCAATCGTTGGTCTCCGAAGCTCAAATTCGGAGGATACTTTGCCTTCTTATTGGCCCGTCAATTTGTATGATATATAATCGCAACACCATCAAAATATTCGAATTCCGTATTCCAGGAACGAAACCAGTAGGAGGATAAAAGTTTCAATATAGCGACCAGTTGCAGTCTTTGCGTTACGATTTCAAAATAGTTTCAATATGAAGATGTCGACTGTCATCACTTTTTGATAGTTTGATCAATTCTTGTATTCTGTATAAAGTGCTTATTATCCATCTCAAGATTTCCGGTGAGGCCCTTGCATGCACGAAGACATTTCCTTTTAAAAATTAGTAATCTTTCGATTGTACTAGCAAAATGATTGTACCAGATCTGACGTCCATATGTTCGAACTAGTCTAACCAGGGTCTAACAGATAACTTTGTCCTTTTGATCAATGTATGAACAATAAAAGATTCGTCTAAGGGACATGTTGATATGACTGTCATCAGAATGGCTACTTCAGCAAGGTGCGGATGTCGGCAAATGAGTCGCAGGGGTCATTCTAATCCCAACTGGTTTACTAAAATAAAATTTCCAGAAACAAGACAAGACATTGGGAGGAGCTTCATGGTCCGGCTTAACTCTGAATTCGCAATACATTTTCAGAAATTTGAACCGATTTCCTCAAAACCTGGTTTTTGAGACTTTCGGCACCAATTAAAACGAACTGGGGATCTCTATATATTTATTATCATACTTTTAAAAAATTGCAATTTCTTTATTTAATTGATAAGCGAGATAATAATGATCATAATGATGTCGATAGGACCAATAGAAAATTTTGGGTCATGTCGAAATTTCGGGTCAACCCGTTTTTGAACATTTATGAAAAATGTTCCCTCGTCATTCCAACAATTTTAAGGATAACATTATTAATATACAGTATTTTTTGTCCTTTATAATATCCTTTATTAAAGATGCAGTTGAAAATTTGAGCTGATTTTTTGAGCAGTAACTCAGATAATTGTACCGAAAAATATCACTTTCAACACTTGATGTTGTTTTTTTTATTTTATTTAATTTAGGATTGAATATTTTTGTTTCTAAATAATTTAAATGGTCTCTTCCAGTAGATTTGCTTTTTTGCGTTTTCCTGCAAAGTACTTTAAATTTAGTATTCGAACTACTTGGAAAAACTGCTAGAGATCAGAAAAAGAACACATGCCCAATTACATAGAATCTACTCATATGCAGATGTTACAATAACAAATCGTATCACAAACATATTCAACCACAAAACGTCTACAACTTTTCTAAATCAAAACAAGTAGTAAGCCCATCTTTCACTAAAGTCTCATCATCGAAAAGGACCAATCTTCCACACTAATTAGAAGTTATGCGGATTAAAACAACTTTCTGTCGAAAAACTTTATTCTCAAAAGTACTATTTTTAATAAGTCTTCAGGGATTATGACAAAAAACAAGAGGGATTGGATTTTACGTCTAACAAGGACTATCATGTTATTTTCGCATAAACTCTCGGAAAATGTCTCAAGTGTTGGATTAACTGAACTAAGGCTACTTGAAACATTACAAAGTGCAAAACGATTAGGATGAAATATTGCTGATGGCATTATTAGGGAGTAGTAAAGGTTTATGAGAGAAGTACCTGTTCGTTGTAGTCGGATGTAATGAGAAATTTAGTTCTTTGAATTGAATTCCGTAGAATTAAAGAAGTTTGAAAAGATCGTGCTGGTACATCAAGTTCAGCTAGTTCGTCGCTAGTAATCGTCACACTAAACTCAGACCTCGAAAACCTTCCATGAAATCGTCTAATCAAATCATGAAACCACTCCCTTTCGATCAATATCTATAATTTTCATGATATTAGTTAACTTGTTTACCGTGAAAGCATTTTCTCACTTCGATACAGAACTGAGTTTATTTTGTTCCATACTATTTTCATTCTTCGAAAGACAAACGCAAACAAATCAGGATAATTTTCTACTATCTTTGCCACACAGAAAAACGAAAAATCCCGCATAGATTGTGGAATGGATTAGATTGTCGTGTTGGAATGATATAAAACAAACCGTTTGATTGCCATTCAACTAGAAAAACACTATATAAACGACCCAAAAGGAATCAACTGACTAAGAAAAGGAGAGAGTGAATCGAAGGAAAGACGACACATTTCCATAAAATTAAAACCACTTTGCGGTTAACATGCATCCACCAGTCCGTTGTCGTTTGAATAAGAAAGCAAGAGGGAGAGTCATATCAAAAGGTAAATCGAATTTACAAGAAAATTGCATACCTGTCAGTTACCTTCTGTCTGATTAAATTACTGTGAATTTTTTTCTGCTCCTCTCCTTGATTTTCCTCTTCGATAGTTTCTTTATCAACTTTCTCAATCGGTCTTTTATTGCTTTTGTGATGAGCATTATCTTGGTGGAAATTTTCAAGAGTAACGTACGGAGATATTTATTAGTGGCTTTGAAAGAATGTTTTTGGAAATATTAGTCGAGCCCACAATCTTATTTCAAAAGTCAATGCACCAATAAGTCGTACATTTATCTTCAAAAATTTTGACATCAAATATAAAATTTTCAGATGAGAAAACTATCAGACAGTACAGGAGCTAATCAAAAATAATTCGAATACAAGGACCCATTCGCTAAATGTAATGGAAGTTTTTAACATGAAAATGTATTCTTGAAATAAAAGTTGTTCCAAGGAGAATTTTTTACGATATAGTGTTATATGACCATGTATCTTTTATCCTTGCAACAGAGATTAAATGCTCCAAATTCTTTCTACAACTCGACGAGACTGGATATCTAAACAGACACCTTATCTCATTTAGATTCTGATCTAATCAACGTAGAATGAAAAATATTTTAAAGCATTGAAATAAGCAAACATAAAGATAAAATGCATAATTCGACTGTTCTTTGATATACATCTTTTGAAATGCGATTGTAAAAATGTTAATAAATGATATTTGACTAAAAATTCATTATTTATACTTCAAATAACAATAATTGTTAATTCTGTAATAAACCTATCATCAGTGAATATATTCAAACTGAATACCGAAAATTTCTCAGAAATGTTTTTAATGTGTGAGGCGACTTTATTATTTCGAGAGCTTGTTAGAGCTTTTAAGAGCTTTTTTGAACTTTCAAGAGCTTTGTTAGAAACAATTACTCTGAAAGATTTGACAAGGTGTAATTTATTGTGCTGAAAAAATTTAAATAAATAACTCAAGTTTACCTCGTTGAAAGCGCAATGGTCTCGATTTGTTTCCCACTTTTTGAATATTGGTGGATAATTTAAATGAAATTTTTGTTATTTATTTTCTTAATTTTGACTCTACTGATGCCTTACTGATTTTTCACTTCAGTAAAATTGTTGAAAAATATCAAAAAATTGAAAAAATTTGAGACCGTTGCGTTCGCAAACTTCTGACACCAGAATTTCGTCAGCTAAAGATTTTGTCGGAAGCAAACATCTAATCATCCCAAGAACTTTACAGATTTGAACCTTTTGACAAACATCTGCCGACACAAACCATCAGCAGCAGGGGTACACAATGCAGAACTTACTTATAGTGCTCAAGAAGTGTGTGTTCGCCTTACTTTATTTTATTGCCAAATCAGTTATTTTCTAGCTAGACTTTTCTAAACTATAGAAACTAGACTTTCTGGCATACCAACACCAACTGTTACGTATGGAGTCCACTCCATACGTAACAGCCATTACTCCAACAACGCATCAGGAAGGTTGTAGTCAGTGGATTTCAGTATATGGCGTACGTCTGTGCCACAGGAGGTATACAGTCATGTCTTACAACTATTCCAACAAGCATTTTAAAGTTATCGTTACATCATTTAGTCATAGAAACAGTTACAAAATCTACCATCAGAAGAATCTTGGAAGAAGAAAAAATTGTTGTTAAGGTAACTAACTGATACTGACATTCATTCGGGGTCTGCCAAAATGCGAAAAATCAACATTCAGATTTGACAACAAATTTTGTTCGGTACTAAATTAAAAGTGAAAAGTCTTGAATTCAATATATACCTCTGTGCTACGAACGCAATTACATGGTTTACAGGTCGCTCTATTATAGGGTCTTCCAATTGGGGCTTCCGTATTTTGACAGTTGATAGCGGACATGTTGTTGAAGCTACATCTACCAAATGGCTGTCGTTTATGCAGTTCGTTTTGCCAAATCCCCAAAGAAGGATATTTCGTTCGACAATACGTGCAAATTATAAACTTGTTTTGTCAAATTAGATGTTCTGTTCGGGCAACGTTCTGCACGCTTCGTATATACCTTCCCATATTACGGACACCATAATCTTCCTACTGAAAGGACTATTCGCAGTGTGGTGGATCAATTTGAGTCTACTGGCTAAGTAAACGATCAACTAACACCTTTCTGACGAAACGCAAGATCTCGCGAAAACATTGACGCTGTCTATGAGAGTGTACAGGAGAATCCGAGGCAGTCGATTTCGCGTCGCTCGAAAAACTCGGCCTTTCACAAACCACAACTTGGCGGATTTTACATCGTGACTTGGGCCTGCACCCGAACAAAATCCAACTGACCCGGGACCTGAAGAGAAACAACCAGGGACCACGACGAGTGTTCGCTGAATGGGCTCTGGAGCAGTTGACAACTGACCCTGATTTTCAAGATGAGGTCCATTTCCGAGTGAATGGGTACGTGAACAAACAAAATTGACGAATTTGGGACGATACTCATCTACATGAGATCCGAAAGGGTCCAATCCATTCCGAAAAAGTCACTGTTTGTAGTGAATTTTGAGCTGGCGGCGTCATCGATCCATATTTCTTTGAGAACGGCGTTGGCGTTATAGGTCGATGATTACCAGCTTCTTTTCGCCTGAATTGGATGATATGGACACCAACGACATGTGGTTTCAACATGACGGCGCTACGGCGGAACTGTATGGCATAGCTCATGCCACATTCGACATTCCGCACGTGCGATTTGAGAGCATGGTCATCTCATGATGTGAACAGGCCATCGAGATCCTGCGATTTGACCCCGTTAGTTTTTCTTGTCGGATTTTCTTAATGCGAAGGTTTCTGGGAATTAACCATAAACCACAGCGATCCTCACAACCAACATAACCCATACCATCGGTGAAATTCAGATGATTTATGCGCCAGAGTCAAGGGTAATTGGAAATTTTAGATGCGCGCCACACAGAGAAACCGCAGTGAACATTTGAACAATGCTATATTCCACACATAATGGCATCGATAGACCTCTCAAACGAATAAAAAATTTCGATACAATCTCACCCACGCTTTGTTTTATTTAAATTTAAAAATGGGAAGCACTTAATGAAAGGACATATATATATATAAAAAGAGGATTGGAGTATTCGTCTTGGTTTTAACCATTTTCAATTGATGTGACAAATGGACATATGGCAGGTAGTGTGGGTTTTCATGAAACAATCACTAGGTTCAGTAAGGACAACAAGTCTATATTGCGAGACGAAGCACGCATGAGTCGCAGGTACTAAGCGGGCAGGTCACTCAGCAAAATACAGAGTCTTATCAATGCGATACGTTTTCGTGCAACCAAAGTGAATTCCAATTTTTGTCTCTTTCGTTTTTTTTAGACTATTGACGGTAGTTTGCGAAGCGTAGTTTCCAGACATACATGCTACTCATTTGAAAAAAGATTAAAGGGACTTATTGTATTCTTTTTTTTCTCAAAAAAAAAATTCAGGAAGCTTAATTAGAATTCTTAAGACAACTTTGGATCCACCTTTGGACGGATCTATTTTCTAGCACTTCCTTCCACTCTCGTCCTTCCCGTTAGAGAAGAGATTCCCATAATCCGAAGGCGTCTCTAGGCGTAGGAGCACGAGGCCTAGCCCGAAGTAATGTGTCAAACGGTTCCAGGCTAGGTTCTCAGGTTGACAGGGGAGGTGTTTAGTGGGTAGTCCAAAAGCATTTTGCGTCTTGGAGTCCCACACTCAGGGCGTAAACAGCCTTCACCTCCCTACCACAAAAAAAAAAGACATAACCTTTCCACTAACAACAATATCTATTACCACTAACAAAGGCGCCACAAGCAAGTCCTTTTGAAAATCTTATATTCTAACACCCTCAGAAATCATGCAAGCTATCAAATGACCGGTTCACTGCACGATTTTCTAAGGCTTCGCACAGTTCATAGCGTGCGACATTTTAAGTGTCCGTTCTTCTCTGTTATTATTCTTATTTATTAAATTAGCATTTTTTCCTGTCTTAAATAGACACCGCGCATCGCGCAACAGTCAAAGCTGATCTAATTTAATCGGTTGAGTGAACATTTTGTAATGGAATACTCATGTCTAGGAGTATCACAGGGAAAACTACAAGGTAGAAAGTAAGCACTGTCGTCTGCTTGCACATTATGTAAAGTATTGTTTGAAAAGGAAACGATATGACGTAAAACTGATTTCAGCAATAACTACAAAAGAAAGAAAAACGAGTACGAATAAAATATAAATTGCTGGACGTCGTGCAATTTTCAAGCATTTTCATTTGAACATGAATCGATTGAAACACTTAAATGATGATGATGGCGCATTAAGCATTCACAAAACCGCATCAACAAAAGAGGAAGCGTAAAAGAGTATGGTTCGCAGCGATGAATTGAATATTTTCAGCAGGCAATAAATATGTAGAGCGTTACAAGTAAAACCAATTATCCAATGCATAAAGCATTTTGCAAAATCCAGCCATTGTTTCTGCACGCACCAATAGAGACGAGCACTATATCATATTCGTGTGATTCAAATATATGACCGTGATCACGTATTACACCAATTAAGCATCGACGAACAGGGTGATTCGACAAACGAATTTCAAAATTATCTATCGGGGTAAATTTGAACGCACAAGGCAATTCCGAATGAAATAAGAAAGTCGTTTTTGTGCATAAGGACGAATAGTTTTTTTTGCAAATTTTCTCTATTAAAAACCCGTACTTGTGAGTTTCGCACATAAAATGCATTTAGTTTTAATGAAAAAAAAAAACTAATAATAAAACTATAAATAAATAATAAATAAAATCAAAATGAAATAAGCAAAATAAAAAACATAGAAATGAATAATTTACGAAAAAATAAATGAAAATATTAGCGTTATTGTATTATAAAGCGGGTAACATGGAGTGCAATTATCATGTCCTTTTGAATTCCTGACAAGATTTTTATCTCTCGATTGCTAATTCACAATCGACTTTGCACTCACTACTGAATCATTTCATTCCACCCTTCATTGCAAGTTTATTCCAATAACAGAATATGGGACCAGAGGCTCGCACACATTTATCATACGCAATAAAACTTAACAATTGGCGAATGGCAATTAAAATCCACGTAACGATTGCATTCGCACTATTAATCATAATTAATTACTTTGGCAAGCAATGACTATACCAGTCATATCCAAAGCCAAGCACCCACAACAACAACGATCAACTCTTAACAATAATTTCTCGTGTTAAAATTAGCGGGGCCAATAGGGGTCGTCTAACTTATCCCATTGAGCACGAGGAGGGTGGAAGGTCCATATGAGTATGCAACACTACCCACTATACCATTTATCGACACATGATTTCTGGCTGGCAATGTTGCTTGCAAGTCATTTATGTATAGACTTGATTCCTGGCAATGCCATTCAATAATTTCACTAAGTTGGCGCGGAATCGTTTGGAAAAACGATAAAACTCATAAATTTTCACTTCTATGAGACGAGGTGAGATGGCAACGGCGATGGTGCGTGCAATAATTATTGCAATTTTATATTTGTTGTTATGCATTGACTTCAGATTGCGGAGTCACGTTTTTCCACGAAACAATGTTGCAAGAACATTGAAAAGGATGAAGTTGAGGAATGTTTATGGGAAACAAATTGATTTGTTTGAAAGATTCAAAAGTTATTGAGAAAGAAATTGCAACGAACTTTACGATTAATTAGGAAATTATGATTTTTAGCGAAGAAAATGAACAGTATTATATGTTGCAGCACGCTTGGGACATGGGTCAGGCCGGCATATTACAGAACAGGAATCGCTTCAGAAAAAATGTAATATAGGACCTTTTTTTGTGACGAGACCTGGATTCGAGATTTGTATCTAAATTTTCTGAGTAGATACTGTTGGTCATCCACAGAGTTTTTGCGGTTTTTTGTTCCTCATGATATTACTGCAAACACATCTGTCAACGCAAGTCCGATCCTGTCAAAGGAACAAATGCTTTATGCCATGGAAATACGTCGGACCCCGAGTGTCGGCATGTCCCGCTTTCTTCTGGTAATATCGCCCTTATATATGCACCACGTAAAGGTCATCCGGGTACTGAAATAATCCGAGGGAATTGACTATCAGGAGATAGTGCAGGCATTAAACATCAGACACATGACAGTCTGGAATAATTTTAAGAGAGCGGACTACATAAAGGCTCCATATTTGGGAACTACAATAATAAATGTAAGGAAATTCTATTGTTCAGTTTCCCAGCAGTGAAAAGCTGAGAAGTATCATCAACGGCCATGAAAAGCCGATTCCATATAAGAATATCTAACGCAAGTAATCATGGTCTAACCACTGGTTAAACCATCAAAATCATTTGATTGATGTCAAAAAAGGTTTTGTTGACTGACTGACTGCGATTGTCAATTCAGTACCCAACGTCTCTCAACTCAATCGTTTAAACGAAACAATCAAGGAACAACAAACAGAATTGGCCAATAGAAAAGGAATTATGTTAAATCATAAGAAGGCGAGGACACACACTTCTTTGACACCTAGGAGCAAGATTTAATACATTCAGCGTTCAGTCCGGATCTATTACCGTGTGATTATAATTTGTTTCGGTTTTTGGAAAACTTTATTTTTCCGACCTTTGGAAAACCAATCGATGAACTGCTGAAAGTCACCGGCTTTTTCGCCGATACACAAATTCGACATTGATAGAATGATGAAGCAAACTGAAGGCACAAGATCATCAATGATAATGTCCATAATATACTTGATTAGAATGAGTTAGATATACTATGATTAGAAAGCCGCGCTAACTTTTTATCCGGCCCAAATATATATTCATGTCAATATACAAATACTCAAAAAGGTCTCATATAGTTATTAGTATTAATTTTTATTTTGTTATTCCAAGCAATACCGCACTTTTAAAATGAATTTTGACACATATGTTAACCAAGAGTAAGTTGCTCCCATCTTCAGTTTCAATTGTTTTTCCGTCATTTTTAAAGTGAAGTTTTGAACAATATGTTATTCTGAATGTTAAATTATAGTTGATTTCAAATCGTTGTCTTATTAACAAAGCCCAGTGGATACAGAAAATATTCTGGAGAATAAAATATGACTAATTTAGCTGCAGCTCGGCGATTGACCAATTACAGCACAATAATAGAATGGTCCTCTCTAGGCCAGATAAAAGCCAGGAGGCTTGGGCCAGAATAATCTCCAACTCAGATGACTTCATGGAGTAGATAACGATTGCATACAAAGGAAAGTGAAAAAAAGGGTACGATTAGATCAACTTGAGCATATATCGAGCCCAAAAAGGCATCAAAAAGTATTGTGGAGGGGCACAGAGAAGCTGTAAAAGATTGCCAAGTCTTGATACCACTATCGTCATATCAGCTTCTGGGAAAAATCACGCAGGACTGAGAATTATCTGCAAGAAAAACGTTATTGAAAGATACTTGGACCCTAGAATGGAGAAGAATACTGTTTAAATAGGAATAATTTTAGAAATCGTGCGTTGCAATGACTGAACAAAACGATCTATACCGCCCAATTTGGAAGAGGAAAAATAAGACTCCATTCGTTTAAAGTTGAGGCAAGGCATGCGAACTCGATGGCATTAAAATCAGTAAGAGGGTTGAAGCCGCTTTAAAACGCAATACCTGAAAAAAAGAAACTGCTGGTACAAAAAACATGCTATGTACCCTATATTAGATACATCAAATCAAAACAATAGAATTAGAAATCCACCAGTCTGTAAGGGGATATAAGCGCTCGAGGCTGCCTCTTGCTGAGCTTCGATGGAGCACTTCTATCGCGATTTGGGCTATGATTACACAAGCCGGCCATTTCGAAACAACAATCGCAAGAAATTTACCGGGCTACCGAACATTGGACCATCTGGTCACATTGAATGCATATTTTGACAAGATCCAGCGAGTTTCAGGTGTTAAAATGTTGCTTTCGTTGCCGGGAGTTGAGAGTTCTCGATGGAAACCTATAAGAAGGCGGAAAAGGGTAAACGTCCTCACAAACATTTCCCTTGTACAAAAGCTCCAGATCATTCTGATCAGTAAGGCCTATAGAATCACGTCCAGACCTTTTTGAATACTAATATTCTGAGTAGTAGCAATGGACTACTGAGTAGAAGCCCAGGATGGGGAAAGCACCGCGTGGTTTTCATATCTCATAGGCTATCGCGGATCGCCCAATTGTCACGTTCAGGTGAAATATCAACTGTCTGAGTTATGTGTTCCTTCACAAAAAAGGTATGATGGCGAGCCAGTGATACCATGATTTAACGGGGTTTCAGAATTAAGGCTGCTCTTATCTTTTTTCGCTTCTCTGAAAGAAGTTTTAGCGGCTCGAAGATTATGTCAAAATGTGTGCTTGTCTATTGAATTATGTTTTGCCCGTTGAATATTTTCAAAATAAGAACAAATTAAAATTGTTCGCCTGTTATTCCCGGTGCTCCCGTAACAGACAAATAAGCTCATTACACTCAGGCAGAAGGATGGCTCCCTACCTTCTATTCCCTAAAAAGTCAATCTGAACAGTTTCTGGAATGAGAAATGGAAGACTTAAGGCCTTGATGGAGTATCAGAGCCGTCTAAAATTGTCCTGGAGAAAGTGGGAACGCCACTTAGTAACCCATGCATAATTGTGTGATTTTCGCATCTAAACTAGCTCGAACAGCTATTAGACTGGGGGAACATTACCCACATGTCCTCTCAGCATGCCGACCATTGTAAAAGATGAACAATACCTGGAATCTCCTTCAAGTTCGGTTGTCAGAAACAACACAGTTGACTGGAAAGCTCTCGAAAAAGTAGTACAATAATCAATGGCACCTCAGAAGTTTTTGTAGTCCGAATAGCATTCAATTAGGCATTCCACAAAATCAGCTGTGCGGCTGAGTTATGTTTGATTGTTACTGCTGGAGGTTGCAAAATACCTTCAATCTGTTGAGCAGATACTCCAATCTTTTGGTCATTTACTGGCTATGATGCGGGACTATTACAAGGGACATTTTTTGGTAGAGTCCATAAGTGGGAAATAAGAGTGATGTAAGGTAATGTTCGATTACTGGGAACTGACGATGTCAGTTGGGATCTGGCGATGGCTTGAAGCTTTGTTGACTCGGTCTTCGAATGGAAAAAAAATACGTGGAAATATGGAAAATGTGTGGAAATCCATACCCGAACACAGGTTATTTGAGGTCACCCGAAGTATTTTGAAATGATCATTCCTCACATAGATTTCTTTTCTGTAGTAAGAGATCGTCAAAAATTCATTGTTCTCTATCTTAAAACGTCAAGCAAGCAACAAATTCATCATCTGTTCGTGAGTTGAAGTTTTTCCATCCTGTTGAACTACCCGAAAGGTTCACTCTGACTTGCTTAACGCAATTAATGTTCAAATAGTCATGATCGAAACTGATTTATAATTAAAGCCTAGGTACTTCACTCAAATGTCATATTTGTTATAATTCAATTTTACAGTCTATTAGCCTACAGAGATACCTTTTAATCATCAATTGCCTCTTACTTTTTCCAACAACCAACCTGGATGCAAGTGGTGAATGGACTAGGTTGAGCGTGCATTAATGGTAATGTTTATGCAACACGATCCAGATAACTCTCCTTCATTCATGTAAATAAAATATTTAAATTCAAAGTGACTTAAGTGTCATTGCACCTCGAGTCAGGGCAAATAGTAAATCACGAACTATTTTATGGCTCCAATCTGTTTAAGTTTTACACTCTCTGCTACACACATTCCATAATCATCTTTTGCATGAACGCCACTTCAACGATACGATGCTGTTGCACGTATGTTTGCTTCAGGATATTTAATGCACGAAATGGTCATAAACACTTAGATGTTCTTATTTATTGTTGAACCAGAAAAATATGCGGCGAACTGTTGGCTGGAAAACTTCAAATTCACTCAAGTGTTTTGTTAACTACCAGTTGAAAAGGACACTTTTTTATGGAGTTTTTACAGTTTGATATGAAAGAATAGCATTCGGAGGAAGATTCATTCATTTCACAGGAAGTCTCAAGAACTGAAAATGACATCAGGAAGATAAATTGGTATTTTTTCCAGCTGCATCGAACAAATCTATGAGGAATTAATCCACATTGCTCGAAGCATCGCCTTCGAAAAACGAACTATCACTTCCTTTGGGAGTGAATTCCTTCCGTTCTTTTCTTAGCTCTTTTTCGTTCATGTCGATCTTTCAATTCTTTTTCATTTCACACATAATTTACGACTCCGACAGTTCAACAACGTCCAACTCTTGTATATTTATTGATGACTTGGCTATCGGAGCGACTATTACACATTTTATTGATACACATTACGAGAGTGCCTTGCGCTCCTAGTAGAGCAAATCGAGTCGAGTATCTGATTTGAGCCTTTTTTGCAGAAGCAGTTGACCATGTCATATTTCCTTCTACACTAGATACGTCCAGACATGCTTATTTAGATACTTAGATACGTACTGAACACTCTCCTTCACACGAACCAGACGCTGACCGGAAAGAAGGAATCATTGCAATTTGCTGGAGTTCGAAAACGATGGAAAATCTGGAAAATCGAGAAACCTGAGAAAGGAGCTGTGCAAAACTTGGAGATTTCACAAATAGTTGATGATAATTTATGGCTGGCTTAAACGACGACGTATGAATGATCGTTTGGCGTCCAACGTGGGAATACTCAGGTGGTACGGCATTGAGTCGTGCAGACGTTTTCTTTGCAAGGAGTAGCTTGAGTACGTTGCTCTTAAGGAATTTTCCTTGTCATAATAAATCGAGTTATTGGTCGAGATAAAATTGCTTAATGAGTCGTTTGGATATACAGCAGAGCATAGTTGTGGTTTCTATTCAAGGCTTGCTATTGTTGGATAAAAAAACACTAAAGGAAATGGGCTGCAATGAAGTGCAGTTTCAGGTGACTAGGTTCCGCGCACTAATTCAAATTGAAGGTAAAACATTCAGAACGGAAAAATGAGTACACCTTTTGCTGCAATGCGTAGTTCCACAATGAATTTCTTATTGTATTCATCCAAGTCCCCCAAAAGAAAATAAATCATTTGCATATTTGATCGCAACGCACTTTGGAATTTCACCTCGAAAATAAGAAAATCCATTAACATATCTTCCCTCCATTATTTACCCACTTTTCTTACCTGTACTTATTCATAACTTTATTGCATTCCATAAGTTAAATCCTACAATTGAGTCAAAAAGACAGAGTTGCTGTGTCATCCGCCACAATGCGGAAACATTTCAACTTTCAACCTTGTAATTATGCAAATTAGTTTTTGTGTTTGCCCGTGACGACGAAAATTCCACTTCATATATGTTAACATGTTAACCCAGTGAACCAAAACAAGTTACATTATCATGATTCCATTCCTTTGAAGATACGAAAACAATGCTCGCATGGAGCATGAGGAAGGCGAACAAGAGCAAGAACTTATTCTTTTGCAATGGTAAAAAGACACAAAAATGTAGGAACCAACCTTTGATTCTGATTCATATATTTTCTTGCAGTTTGAACGTGGCCCGAGAACATTTCTACGAAAATCTTCTCAAGCCCAACGAGGAAGGATGAAAGAAAGGTAGACACCGAATCCACGTTGGTTTATTTCATCATATAAATATTTCTGAATGTGTTTCTCAGAAAATTTATGATTGTGTCTTTGCAGATTGCAATGCGAAATGTTATTTGAAAAGGAAGTGTGAGTCGATGTAGAATGGAACTTTTATGAAATTAAAACTCAAAATTAAATCAAATGTAAATTCTTCGCAAGCGCTTGCATGAAAGTTGAGGGATTATTGTGCTATGAAATGGGTTCCTCTCAAAAATCCAATAAATTTGATTTCACTGGATTTCACGGATTTTGTCCTTGACATGAGAAGTCTTTGTCCGAAAAACTTGAGATCTCTGAATTTTCAGGAAAGCGTTTTGTCTAAAAAAACAAACAAATCGCCGTCTTCAAAATCCATTCCAAGATAAACAGGACATTGTGACATGATACTAACAAATTCATCTTTTGTTTGTGAAAGATATTTGTGTTACCAAAATATATTTCTCTGCACCCGATAAATCGATTTGCACTGTCTAAACGCATGGCAAAGAGCATCAGATCGTCCAACGAAATGCACTTCAGGATAGTGATACAAGCGCTTACGTCCTCGAAGCATTTTTCTTTCATCGGAAAGTGCATCTTTCCAAAATGGTAAAAATTGTAAAGATTTTGATCATAAATTGGGTCAAAAGTGTCCATCGATTAGATGGCGCAATGTGTTGAAGCAAATTCAGGACGACCATGACAAATGAACCCAACGTTTCTCGGCACCAAGCCACTTGAAGAACACTTTAATAACAGATAAGCTACACGCAGAATGCTGCAGATCCTTGGATCTTTTGTGCAATATTACCTAAGCAACATTGACTGCACTTTAGACATCTTCCTAAGTCTGATTTTCAGGATTTGGTTAGTCTGGTGTCTTCGAATTTGCACTCAAGAACTCTGGAGAACGTTTCAATACTATTCTAAGGCAGCAAATCGTTTTTAAACACGTTTCATCACTAACAAATATGTTGTGAAAATGTTTTTTTATTATTTTGTGAATTCGGAGCAACTTTTGACGAACAAATCATGCGTATAGCTTTCATAGGCTCAAATATTGGATTTAAAAGCGATAAATTGATCTTTTTAATTCACCCAATTCGATGTCACTAATGTCAATGACAATTTTGGCCGATTTTGATGATGATTCGTGTTTCAAAAGCAACACATTATTTCGATGGAATGGATACGAAAATCGATTGTCCTTATCTTGCTTCTCTCGAACGTTTTTTAAATCAATTTTGTTAAATTTATTAATAAAAATTAATTCTGTAGTTCCAACAAGAGTCACAATCAAATTTAACATCACTTTACTGGATTTTGTGTTTCAGATACTTCCTTACTGCAGGGTCAACAGGACAATCATTTTTTATTTTTTGTATTTGCACTAATGGTGGTATTTTGTATTTTAAACTTTTGAATTTCGTTTTACATGAAATGTGTGCTTATTGAATGCAATAGGAATTTGATTTGATAAAAAAAAAGCTTTCGTCGTACTGCTAAAGTGGATTGACTCCTTAAAGGATCCGTTGAACGACTTATGGATATGGGTGGGAAGCAATTCGAAATTGCCTACGCTGAACAAACTTCACATTCGAACTAGTACAGAATACTGTTAATACACCACTGTAAAGAGTTTATCCATAGATACACTGAAAAAAAAGTGCATCACATACTGGACGAATCAATGTATTAGTATATTTGGTAATTTTATACTTTCGCGGTCCCCTCGTTTTTTGGCTCTAGAAAATCGAAAAATCAACATTTTTGAGTGATATTTTTTTAAATCTTTGTTTTTACGGCGGATTTACGAAAAAAAATATGGGAATAAAAAAAAAATGAAAACTTGAATTGTTTTCAGGGCTTTAAATGTTCATGAAAATGCACTCATTCACGTATAATTGTTGAAAACTTCTTTCCAAGTAATCAAATGAAGTTCTTATATTTTTTTCATAATCGACACAAAAAAAAACAAACAAATTGAAAAACAAAAATGTTGATTTATCATGTTTTTACTATTAAAACTAATATCAATTCCTCTTAAAATTGACCTTTTCGCACATATAATCGTTTGTACCTTTTTATTGAGCAATCATTAAAGTTATATGAACAAAAACACTCTTAAAATCATTTAGTGTAATCAAGTGTACAATGTTAAAAGTTAACTTTGAAAAATTAAAAATTTTCACCATTAAAAAAATGGTATATTAATAAGGTTGACTGTTAAAGAGAGTTGGGAGTGTGTCGAGGGGCGGAGGCGCAGTGGGGGAGGTGTTTGACAAGCAGACCAACTGTGAACATTTGTTCTGAATTTTTAGCACACCCCCCCACTCCCAATTCTCTCTTTTTTCAAGATCGTTTGAAAATTATTTTATGGAGTGTTGGTAATAATGGCTTCGTTATTGTCGGTAATTATTACATTTTATCGATCGTTAATGATCGTCAAGTTATCAATCATTTATCCACTATGTCGCTAGTATCGTAAAAATTTAAGGCGCCCATATTTTTAATTGATTATTTGACTGTTTCAGCGCTGTAATCAATTTTCAAATTTTGTGCTAATATTTGCGTTTTATTTTTTTATTTTTAATTTTTTTTTTTATACTTTTTGAATTTTTTTTCGCAAAATGTTTGTTTTTTTTGTGCAGATTAACAAAAAATATATATGAACTGCGTTTGATGCTCTGTAAAAAAGTTATGAACGATTGTATGTGAAGTAGTGCGTTTATGATCACATTTAAAGTCATAAAACTATATGAAATCTTGAGGTAAAATATTTCCCATAATTTTTCTCATAAATCCGCCGAGAAAACAAAGATTTTTTTAAAAAATCCATCGAAATCGGATGATTTTTCAATTTTCTAGAGCCAAATAACGAGGGGACCGCGAAAGTATAAAATTACCGCATATTTGTATTTAGTATCCTCTGCTGTATTTTTATCGTACTTGCAAATGGAATATTCAGAGAGCAGTAAACGAAACGAATACAATTTATTTTGCTTAATCATAAAATTCCCCGTTTTGAATAACTTCAAAAAATTCAAGGAACCTTATCCGCATCAAAGGAATTTTTCAGCAAATTACCGTCGTTTCACCAAAATAAACGTACATATTTTCATTTTTCTGTTTATCTACGGGCGTTCGCAAGTCCATCTACCATGGATATCAATTTACCACATCAAATAAACAAATAGTTTGCAAGTAATTGCGCAAATTTTAATGCGCTAATTACACTTTATAAAATTTTCAGGCTAGAAACTAGAAAATTGGCACGATTCGACATAGTGCAAAGTCAATTATCATCCAAGTTCTAACATGGCCATTTGGCGTGCCACACACGCTCGCAACACGGCAAAAAGATACACACTGAGACCACAACATTCCACACCTAAATAAAGTGCGTAAAGTCCTATAAATAATTCAAAATGACCCGTAACTGATAGATGCCAATTAGTCGTAATTGCATGTTGTTTAGCTTTATATTAGTAGTGGATATGCGTCTACTATACGCACCAATACTCCTTGTCGTCCCAGGGGACCTATCTTAAGCTTGCCAGTCGCACCGCACCACCTTCATCATCACAATTTTATAGTGCAAATCCCAACGTCGACATGTCATGTGTGAATATGTAGCAAATGTGAAGATTATTCGACTCGTTTGTACAATTGAGTATGTGCATATTACACCGTATTTGCAAACAGTGATGTGAATCTTGCTCCTTGCATCTTGACGTTGCATTTATGCGCTATTAAGTAAAACCAGCACCAACGTCGTCACTGATGCTTGGAATTTGCAGATGAGAAGAACTGCTCAACTGATGCTTCGATAAAAGTCCCTTATGCAATTGGCCATGGACGGACGAAGAAACGTTCGCTCACAAAGCGTGTTATGAATTATCTCCTTGAATGGGATGCGTGCAATGAGTATTTGCACTCATGAACAACATACAGATTGTCTCTATTATTTTATCTTTGATGAATTTGTGATGGTCTTTTGAGGTCAACGTGCATCCTGCAGACAAAGTTTGAACTGATTCACTGCATTTACCTATTTGATCAGTGTGCACTTGTTCAAGTTCCCAAGGTTATTTCAACGTTTTAAGGATGCTTCCTACCACAGCAGTCGCGCACCTCTGCCATTAAATTATGAATATTTCAAGTGTATCTCTCAAGGACTATCATATATTCTAGTCAAAATAGAAATCAAGATAGCGCTGACATCATACAAAAATGTTTTCATTTGCTTTATATGTATTTGCAACTACTCATTCGCGTTCTTGAGTTGAAAATGCTTTTCACGATTCAGGAGAAAAGAGAAAGGAAAATTGCCTAAATGGGCATGCTATATGCAAGTGAATTCTTTAAACGAGCACATGTACTCGAATGTTGGTTGGCAAAAAGAGGACTCCACTCATCACGGGAATCTGAAAGTGTAGCATGTTCTAATGAAGATGATGATGATGATGAATACTTCTCCTCTGCCGGGATGATTTCATACCTACTGTCGTCTGCCTCAGGGCACGTTTAAATAAGGACCATTTGACGTAGTCGGGTACAAATATGCACTACCTCAATGGGTCGGACTGTCTGCATATGAGTTGTTGCAATCAACAAAAATTAACGATGTTTGCCTCGTTATTTCGTGCTAATAAGAAGTACAAAAGATTTCATGCCAGACCATTATGAGCGGCTCCTTTTAAAGGATATAAAAGAGCTTTGCGCAAATATTTGTGACTGCCAGGTGCAAGTGGTTCAACGAAGCAATGACAGGTCCAATGAATCAAATCATTTTTGGGGGCTAATTGCACAGTATAGATCAATGCATTCTATCTTACTGCGAGTTTCAGGATGTCTTGTATTTATTCTAAGGATATTAACGCTTAAAGCGTCTGCCGCGTGGTTTCAAATAAACGAAGCACTCTTTTGTTAATATAGAAAACTCAAATTGAAAATTGAATTGTACTACGTATTCGCTACAATCCAATCAAGTTGAATAATCAAACAAGCATACAACACAGGTTAAGCCCTGATTCATGTCAATTCTTCTCGCATGCTTTACATAATCCAAACAGGGAACAACGACGACAACATCGTCGTAGACTTAAAAGATGGCAACAAACGACACCAGAAGCAATTATTTATTGACATTTAGCCGACATGACATTTCACACAGCCTTGATACTTCTTGTGAGTCCTATCCTTCCTTCCTTCTTACCATTACCATCACCCGTTCTCGTCGTGACCAATCCGGTGCATCCATCCACTGTTTGCAATTTTATTCATATTAAATCACAACAGGACGAGAGTGACATCAACTGGTATTTGGGTTTTTGTAGGTAGCAACGAATGCTTTGCGGAAAAAAATTATGCACAGGCTATCGCAACAAATTGTATGAGTCGATTTCTCCTTCGATTTCCACATCAAATCCAAGGCTAATACTACTTAATCATGCAAACAAGATTTAAATTGTCGTTTTGTGGTTTTCTTTTTACAAGAGTGTGCGTGGTAAAGTCAAGAGATAGCATTACGATATGAAATGCAATTTTTGTTTAATTAAAACTTCGTTCAGATTATGGACGATACTTAAAGGTATTCTGCATTCGTAGAAATAAACAAATATACAAATAAAATAAGGATTTTGAATCTACTCAAATATAAGTGTCAAGTGGAAAATTGTCTCTTTGTACAGTTGACACGTTTCACCATGTATTCTGAATATATTATGATTGTAAATTTTTACTTGCACATTGGAATAATCCTTTCGAAGAATGCTGTAGGGAATACTGACCTGTAAAGACAGAAAAAAATATCATTAGTATTATGAGTGTTCCTTCTCGTAAGTATTATAATAATTAATCAATTTTACACAAATACTTTTACACTGACGCTAATTCTATTTTATGTTATCCGCATACATCGGCATTTTAGAAGCAATTTTCCATTCCTCTTCAGTGCTACATTACAAGTTTTCCCTAAGAGTACGCCTTCAATAATTTTTTTCTTTTATTTCCACCCTTTTTCGTTTACTTTTAATTATTTTTCCCCATTACGAATTAAATGGTTTTTATTTTTATTTTCGTGCTCCAGCCCTTTTACACGTTTAATCCTTTTTGTTTTTCTTATTACAACAGTTGTGCTCCTTGAATTCTAATCTGCTGTAATTGTTGCAGAAATTCGTATAAAAAAAACTTTCCAGTGAATTCAAGTTTTTCCAATCTTTTCACGTGGAGTTAGGATATCTGATAGGTCCTTTTCACGGTGTATCTCATTTTTAAAGACTTTCATTTCCTGTACTATCACGTCAGTCAAATCTCTTCAGCCCTGATGGGTTGTGGGAACGTGATTTCATCACAATTTTAGGGTTATCCAAAGTCTATCATATAATATTATGGGTAGACAATGATATGCACTCCTCTCGTTACGTCTTTCCTGTTAAAGTTCTTCGTGAATCAAAATTCACAACTCAGCTTGGTTTGTCTAGATTGTGATACTATAATAATTTTCGATCTTTCAAACAGCCGCAATAGTTTTTTTTACAGAGAAGCTTTATTTCATTCTTATTCTATCATCTGAATTTCGATGATTTCTGTAAACCCGACTGTATCGATGTTTTTCGTTGATTTTCTCTGCTTAGCCGCTCCGCCCGATGACGCCACGTGCACAAGAGAAATTCACTTTTATGTGGTACATTCTCGTGAACGGTTACTGTCAAAATTTCAACCGAATCGGGGCCATAGTTCTGTTCTGATCGCGCCCGGAAGTGGACGTTGCCGTGGATTGTAGAAAATGGAGAATGCGTAATATTGGTCGGTTATTCGATTCTTGTTTTTGGAAAGGAAATCGAACAGCAAAATTGCTTTCGAACTTATTTTAAAAGAGTTATAATATGAAATTAAATATCGTCATAGTATAATATGATGCGCGCATGGGTACTAGACGTGCACGGTGTTGTCCTTTGCATGTTCGGTGGATGTTGAATTTAAATTAACCGTTAGTTCTGATGACTTTTAAGTATAAGAATGTTGAAAAATTTGTTTTGTTTCCTTCTTCAACAAGCGAATAAAATAGTTGATCACTTGTAGAAGGTTCATTGCTTTTTAGAAGGACATCTGCTTTTGTATTGCACCCGATTGCGATAAGTTTAAGATGCCAAAAATCAAGTTTTGGGAACAAGATTCAAGACCAAGCAGGAATTAGAATTGAAGAGAGCTTTGGCAACGTTTTAACATCGAGTTTTATTTTCTACTCTCAGTTTGAGTCAGCTAAGAACATTCTCAGGAGACTTCTTACCAAGAGTTTCTACCTCTTCAAGTCTAAATGGATTTATCCTATTATCCTTAGAGTCCCTGCAGAGTTTCTTCAGAAACATCTTCACAAATTCAAACAAACTCTTACGGAAACACCAATATCAGCATTTATATGCATGATAAGAGTAATTTTTTTTCATTTTAATCTAAATATTTGCGCTTTAGCAAATGTGTTGCTCCTTGCCCGAATGCTAGCCCGTCCAACTGTCTGTCGGTCTGTCTGTTCATGTTAATTTCTTCTAGCTGCGAGAACTGTTGTCGATCTAATCAACGTAATTGTAGATACGTCTTCCAACCATAACACTCCACTCGCAAAGATATTACATTTGGCGTCCAATTGTTGCGCAGCTATAGCTCCTAGGCGCGCTATGACACGGACGCCATGTAATTTCAATCGTTCCGAATGACATGACTCCAATTAATTTATGAGTCGATCGGCCTACTTTTATTTCTCATTGAAATACAACCAGCAAACGGGCGAGTAAGACCAGCACCATGATGCTGACAACATTTACAACAGAATCAATGGTTTGAACGGACTTGAACTCCACATAGGCGAGCTACGCCAGCAAGAATCTAGATAAAGATACTCTCTCTATCCACTGAATGACGGGGTCGGGGTCGTCTGTTCGTCCGTTCAGTGTTCATTGGGGGGCTCCGATTGATATCCACATCCATTGAACGCTTCGCCAGCCCGCCTGGCAAACGTCTTGAACAGATTCGAGAGCGACTGCAACACATTTTTATGAAAATCATAAGCTCGCGGTATCTGGGAAATTATCTTCGATAAATATTCAGAGAAAACTCCTTTCTTACAGCGACGGCTACATGCCGTTGCACAGTTAGTTATTTTTCCTCTTGATTAATTTCAACTTGACAGCAAGTATCACGACTTTGGTCTCGACAAATGGAAACGGGTGTAAAGTGATCCCAAGGAGGAAGCAAAGGCGATTGGAGGGAAAAAGTTTAAGACGTTACAGAAAATGATTGTTTCCAAGTGGAATGTATATGATTGCAGCATTTCGTTGTGTACAAACTTCGTGATCACGTAAATTTCGACTTTTACTTGTTGGAAATACACTGGCACAATGAGTGGTGCCAAGTGGTATTTTCAGGAAAATAAACACTAAGAAGCCTTTCATAAGCAATTTAAACTCTTCGGCGGCAACTGATTATTCTCGTCGAGTGCGCTTCAGGAAAGTCTCGAAAAATATCACGTTTTCATTACCCTTTGACTCTTCCAACTGGTAACACAGAAGCAGCTTTCTTCAGAGCAAACATACTAAAGAAACGATCATCTACTTAGTCATTGTATACCTAAATTGACTCTGTCAAGCAATTGGAACACGAACAACATGACAACATAAATATTTCCCTTTTACGTTGATTAGCGAATAAAATTCTGGTCTTTCTTCCTTGATGTAATATAACATGAGCGCATCCATACGATACTTCATAAACGAAATATTCTACAGATACTCAAATACATCATAGATAAAATGCTGCAGCACGTAGAGTGCATTGGAAGGATGAAGTGATGTATAGAAAGAATGAGATATGTCACGACCTGCGCCTGTACCTGTACCTTCGAATTTGTGCAATAACATGATAACAACCGTCGCTGATGTCGTTGCAACACGTGACTCTTGCAAAGAATGGATGACGAGGAAAATTGATGAAAACAAATTGCATTTTCAGGTCTGAACTGACATAATAATGGGCCCAGCTAGAGAAATGAAACTTTTTTTTCACAATTTAGCAAAATGCTGTTGATGCTGCAGGATTCTGGTATTTGAGAGATATCTTTGTGGACATTTTTATTGGATTTGATATGGGTTGGACGAGGGATAATGCTTTGTTGCATTGTCAGAAACCAGAAAATGAAAATCTATACCATTCTGAAAATTCCAAGCCATCACAAGTTTGGATTCAATATCTTTCTTGATAATCGATAGGTCTAGATAAAAATTGACAAGATTTCAGTTTACTTATAATTGAGATAGCATGAATGTTACTCTACAATTAATTGACCTACATCGTTGTATCTACCAATCAATTCGATATTTCGATTCTACGGAATGTTGGTAAAAGAGAAATTTGTTTTACTGTGGAAATATTTATCAATTGATTAATATAAATTCCGTCTAAAATACATATAAATTAATATAATATCCGAGGTCGATCAGTATTTGTATCTGTATCTTCTTCAGTTTTGAATGAATTCATTGGATATGGTTTTCCGCTCCTGTAAAAATTTTCATCGTATAAGGCATACTTAACGAGGTCGCGACGCTGACAGATCTGTTGAAAAAATAAACACTTCACCCTACAAAGCCGAACTTTAGCCTATAAAAGACGCTCAATTATCGTGCGATACTGCACAAATTCCAAGGAAGTTTGGAACCAGTTCGTTAAAGAATATTGGGAGCCTTCGCGACAGGGATATTTTAAAGAAATTATTCAACTGTAGACTTCCCTACTCGGTATTCAACAAAGCATTGCGTCAAACCCAAAATTAGACATATCTATCTATGTTTCTACCTCGAGACCTCAATGTATTTAACTGTTTTCCTCATTTCGTCCCATTTCATTCCAACACTAGTGTTAGGAGCCTCACTTTCTGGACTATCTAGAAACAAAAATTCTAAAAAGGGACTCTTTTATAACAAGGAAGATAGTCCCAATCTCCGAAATTACCATACCTTCAAATGGTAAGCGAAGTTCATACAAGCGTACACAGTTATAATTATCGTCAACATCGTGGCGCTGCAGTGCGCCAGCGTTAGGTTACCTCTCCAGCCTCTCCAGCGTTAGACAACCGTGTGTGACACCTGCACTAGAGTTAAACAATCGATCGACTCTTTCAATTAGTAAATCCGAGTAGCGAATCGTTATTTTATTCAATTGATCCAAACAGCGTTTGGTTTTATCAATGGTCGTCCTGTCTCAGCCTTATCTGATAACGGGTGGGTACCTTCCTAGATATCCGCTGCACCTGGCTAACCCTGGCAGCTTCTATAGTTTTGAAAATCTTGAAGACTCATAGCTCGCCAAGAATTTTGAGCTTTTTTCAAAAAAAGTGATACCTTTAAAGCCGTTTCTTCTGACAGACTGCTTCAGTAAACTATGAATTATAGAATTAGACATAGATTTTATAACTAGACTTGCCGTAGATGTGTTTTGAGCCATATTTTTTCGTCATAGTTAGTTCCTTGATAGCTTACTAACTGTTTGTAAAAATCCTTGATTGAAGTGGTTTACTGTCGATGTCAAGGGCGTTCTCTAGTACCGCAATCATAAGTATCCCTGGTTTCCTTCACTTTGAAGTTTGAGGATTCTGATAACATTCGACGACCTGAGAAAATTGGACCTTCACAGTTCAATCTTCTCCTAGATCTTTGTAAAGCTACGGCAATTTTTCTACTATTTTTATTGAATCTATGAGCGCTGATGATCATTGGTTAGCTATGCACAAACAACTCTCCTCTTTCAAATCTCTCTGACATAGTTTCGTCCCTTTTCTTGTATCAACATTTGGTTCCATATTGTTACCAGTTGCTTATTGTTTTTATTAGACGCTGTAGGAATAAAATCAAAGATCCTGGACAACACATCTTGCATCAGAATCCTAGCCTGAAAAATTACTTTTCAGTTAGGCATTTTTCCTGTCGAACATAGGAATTTCTTTCTAAAGCGGAGAGAAAAGGAAAGAGGTTTACTGACTAAAGACTATCTTTCTCTGGCGCCTTATTACACTCTCGGTATAAACGCTGGTTTGTTGGTATGCTAAAAATTTTGGCATCTCTTTGGCCATTGATCTTGCGGAGCGAGTTCTGCTAGGGTTTGTTGGCGATGGCTAACTCGTAATTCTAACACACATAAATAAGTATGTTGACACCAAACTCCGGAGATCAATTCTAATCAATCTTGCACAAGCAAGAAAGAAAAACATATTTCATCTAAAGACCGAGGACAGAAATCAGTGTTAATATGTTATCAATTGTATGTCGTCAGATTGTTGTCATTCGGTGAGGAGGTGTTGTCTCTCATCCGGGAACTATAGATTCCACTTTTCGTTTATAAATTTTGTGTCTTGGGCTTTTTTTTTTGAATTCGACAAATATCATCCCTTCGACTATCTGTTTGATATGCGACTGCGATTCGCAGCAGTTCTTGCCCTTACATCTGCGCCAACCATTTTCGGAGCATTACCGAGAGCATTACCGACCATTTTTTTAAGGTCACATCTGATTTCAAAATGAAATACACTTTTTACTGGTATACTCAGACTAAATCATTTTAAAATTTGGATTCAACCACCTTCAAATCTCTCTTAATTTTAATTTTGAAATAGAAAATCATACATTTACACACTAAAAATAAATTAAAATAATTTATTCATGCCATCCAAATCATCCAAATGTTAAGAAATTGAGAGAAGAAAAGAAAGGAACGTAACTTAACACATGAACATTTCCCTGCACTGAATCAATTATCTGATATTTAATTAATGCATGTTTAGTTTGTAATGAAATCATTTCATACATTTGACCTATAGTCTGCAATGTGTACGTGAAAGCATAAATTACATTTCTACCTATGAATATGCCTCATCACATAAGGATATTGCGTGTACTGCAGATAGCGTGTTTACAAGTCGCATAGAAAATGATAATAGCTAACAACATTCAAGGAATTAATTTAATTGAATGGATGCTGTTTTTTTATATTTAAGATAAACATGATTCACGCAAGATGGAAATAATTTGGTAATTATGAACGATACGAGTAATTTTCACTCAAACTTAATTGAGACCCAAATTTTGGTCTAAGGAACAGATGAACTGAATACACAGTGAACAGTATAAGGAACAGAATCAAAGGACTAAACCATAACAAAATGTATGCACGAAATAGAAAATATTTTGAGGAAGAATATTAGGGGAAAAAATAATTTCTACAAAACTGGCAACATCAATGACGACTGTCCCATAGCAGAAGATTTCGTCCTTTTGAATTGACTGAAAACATATTTCATATAATTTTTTTTTCAAATTTGAATGCAAACTTTTTTAAATCTTTTTGTAATGCGCGACTTCAGTTCTTTCCAGAAAAATTCGTTCAATGTCACTAGATTCGTACAGATCAGGTGATTAAACAGCCGTTAATCACTGACAGATTGTGTGTTGTTTGATTTTTCGTGTGTTAATGCAATTGTGTTGTTAGTGTGTTAGTGCAATTTACCAACTGGTCAAATTTTATAATCAATGGCAAGAAAGAGCAACGAATTCCTGTGAAGTTTTTTGTTAAACTAGCAAAATATCCTGATGAATTGTCAAAATGTACAGATTAACTGTTCTTCGTTGCCCTCAAGACAGCATACGGTGATGTTGCTATGATACGTTCGAAATGTTTGAAGTGGCATTAGCATTTTAAGGGTGGTCGACAGTCAATTAGAGACGAAGAGCGTCCTGGAAGCACTTAGAGAATGTCAGGCTTTATTAGAGAAATATTCTCCTCTCCGTGAAATCCTATTCCGTTCTCGTAATCTCGCTCGACCTTCGCTTCATGCAGAATTTCCTTTAAATGACATTTGGGAAGTATAAAAGAACATTCGTTCGTTCTTGATTGTTTATCATCAGACGGAATTTCATCGTAATCGATGATCTTCTCGCCTGACGTTTGTTTTGTGAAAGATTCGTACTGTAAACCTACTGAAAACATGGCGGGTCAAAGTTTATCTGCATTTTTAGACCTCTGACCTTACGTCAAAGGACACATTGTGTTGTAATTCCTAACAAAATTTTTAAAATAAACCATAAAAGTTTCTTCACTCGTTGGCCCGCTGAAAAAATCAATATAATTATCCTGCCTACATGGTTTCAATTAATTTCCCTTGTCATCAATGTTATACTCATTGACTACCTTACATTGGTCGGTCGGTACATTGCATTGACAGGACACTATCAGCTGAAAATACAGAATTTCATTAAAATCCAAATTAAAAGCTTCGTGGTCACAACACAAAATTTATGCTCCATCTCCATCTTTCCCATCCTTTTATCTTTCTATCTTTTGATAGAGCTTCTGATCGATTTGTAGGCTCACTACAAATTACATATGAGCTATACACACATGTATATATGGCAAACATACATTCCTAAACTACAAGTAAAGGGCAACGAGACAGAGAGAATGCATATCGAATGATATATGTATATTTACAATGATTCAAAACAGAATCTATGTGCACTTTCGTTAATTGGCTAAGAGCGAACTTTATTGATTGATTGATAGTGAACATTTTCAACATATGTTAGTTGACAGGCTCGCTTGGCTGGTACGTTTGGTAGCCGTTTCCAGTGTAATTAGTTTCAACATGTGTGCAATTAAATCACCAGATTCAAAAGCAAGAGAGATTTTAAGGGACAGCATGTTGCAGTAGTTTGTACTTTAATTACATATAAGGTCGCTTTATGTTGCTACTCCAATGCTCTACAGTGATTATATTGAACAGAAGGCATATAAGCCTGATAGCAGGATTATTAAGGTTAAAATGGTCAAGGTGAAAGGGTTTTAAAGGCATAAATTAATTTGATTAATTCTTGTCTCGCATTCACAATATTTATAGCCCGGAGAATGGGACTAATTGAATCAAAAGGGTCACTTTGGCACGTTCTTTCAAAATGAAGTTCATATATGCAGAAAAGACAAACGCCTCCTATCGGTTGGTCTTGTACGGTTGACAGCATTAAACGTGATTATTAGCTTGAGATCACTCGGAATCACAAAAATATAACTTGGACTAGGTTAGTAGTAGTTTTATGTATATTTCATAAATGATAAAACCCCCATAGTACAACGTTGCGTATTCTAGAAGGATAAATTGAATTTACCCACAGGACCAGAAAATTCTGGTCCTACACAATTGATACTTGTTACAAATAATAACTTGCCTTCCATTGCTTTTTGCTGGCATAACCTGCAAAAATTGTCAGTGATCATTTATGTGAGAAAACTTTCACCACCAATCAGTGTCGCGCCAGGAAATAATTCCTTTTGAGCTTCTAAAATCGTTTATAGACTGAAACTGTGTACTGTAAACTGGTCAAATCTGTTTCATTGTCTCATGACAAGAAACTATAAAGCAGATTTAGGCTCCCAAGGATATCGAAACTATACCGAAAGAGTTTTTGACACAGAAATAGAAGAATTGACAGAGAGCCGATTGGTTTAACGTTAAGCAAGTCAAAAAATGACGTATATGAAAAAGTTCATAGCAAATGTCAATCTTTATTTGAAAAAAAAAAGCCTTCCGTCATCGTGTCAACTGTTAAAATCGGTATCAAAGGTGTTTCAAATGCAACTGCACCGACTTTTCTTGACAATTTGATAAGTAATAACTTTTCAAAATTATGCTTCGCAATTTTGACTATTACCACTCTACAAGATTTTCATTTCAGTTCAATCATCGGCAGTAGGTGAAAAAAAATCGATAGCCCTTGTGACGAAGTTTGTGACAAACTTCAGACACCGGCTTTCGTCCAGCTTCCTCTGACAGTGAAAACAGACTCTCATACTATAATCGGCGACAAGTGGATGTTCGCGAAAAGACTACTAAATAAAGTCAATGACCTAATAAACAAACAACAACTAAATAAACAAGCAATCTTCCTACGGTCGACTGGGCGTATTCATTGCTGAAAGAGCACAAAATCCAATACAATAAATGAGTGGCTATAACTATTAAATAATCTGATGCGCCACGCGAATCCCTTAGTGAATATTTTGATAAAATGGTAGATGTCATGAGGCATGCAAGGTATGTTTAAAAAAAATAACGGGAATCTGTAAATTTTGTGGGTTTAAAGACTCCGATTGTCATAAATTTAATGTTGGTATGCATGTGTCTCAAGTATGATCAAAATTTTAGCCGTATACAATGTTTTCTTTGTATGTGGCTGCCGTTTAGACTTTATTTAAAAACAAGGTTCAAAAGTTTTGAATCAAATTTTGTGTAAAAACTGGATTAAGTTAATACAGGTCTATGATGAGTCTGCTTTTCTAATATGTTTATGCTCACTGCATCAAACATCGATGAAAACATGGATGCTGTGAAAGAAATCGTTTACCCAATCACTGAAACACAACCTAGAAAAGTCGCTGATGATGATGGTATATCGATTGGCTCATGCCATGAAATTTTTTTCGAATTTTGGGGTATTGAAACGCGTGGCAACAAAATTTTGGCATTAAATGGATGATTTTGAACTAAAAATAGAGGCGAATGGAACTTTGTCAGATGTCACTAAATTAAGTAAACGACAATTTAGGATTACTGAAGCGAGTTAAAACAGGTTACGAAGGTTGAGTTTACAAATATAATGCAGAAACCAATGTTCAATCGTCCCAATGGAGGCCATCTGGATGTCAGGGCCATATTGCAGCAACTTCATATACTTCATTTCCAAAAATAAGGAGAACCTGAAAAGGCTGTCGTTTTAAAAGCATAGATGACATTAAAAGCGCATCTTTAAAAGAGCTGAAGGCTGTTTCAAATATCGTGTTTGGGAAGTGTTTCGCGGATTGGAAGAAGCGCTGGAGGAAGTGCATAATATCTAATGGCGACTATGTTGAAGGCGTATTAATTCCTGCTAACATTTGATTGCCGGTTTTTAAACAAAAATGGCGATCCGGGAAAGAAACCTGCCATATATAAGATGGATGGAGTTAAATGTTCCGAAGAAGCAAAGAGTTTGTCCAGGACTTTGACATGACTTACTTACAAATGACTTACAAAAGTGACCACGTGTTTTTTTTCCTACTTGTGAAATGAGCTTGACAGCAAATGCTAATAGTATAAAGAGTGCAAAACTCTCGACTGGTCCGAAAAGATACTTTTTCATATCTTCTGACAAAACGGTTGGATCAGTTTACACCAAAGCTTATTCCTTATCTGAACATCTCGATGAGAGGATGTTGCGTTCTTTCGCTAAGAGTATAGTTTTATATCGACCGTCAAGCGAAGATAAAGGGAGAATCGACAACTTTTTTGAAAGTGTCGCGAAATGGTACCTCTACCTCTAACCTACCTAACTGCAAAGGAAATAAATTCCAACCAGAAATAAGAACGTGAAAACTTCTTCGTCTCATCTAGGAACAAGTAGTCAAGGCTATCTGGATTTATCATCGTTGACGTCAGCTATCACTATTATCTAACACAACTTAACCCTTTTGATGCAATCGAAAAGATATGTACCGGACAAAATCGAGTAAAGGATTGAAGAAGATTGAAGAAGAATGAAGATTGTTTAATAAACGTGGATGAGGAACTAACACGTATGCTTAATCTGTGTAGAAGAATGCTATTTGTCGATAATAATAAGTGGTGAACACCAATATTATCCAACAAATAAACAGGACAAACCAAAAGGATAATCATATTTTTATTTCACCTTTTCTGAAGGCATGTTTCGTGTTCAAAATATATTTTAATTTATTTCCAGAATTTCGTTAAAAAAACTTTTGACAATACTTTGTCGAAGCTTCTTATTTTGCAACCACAAACAAAATGTCTGCACTTCCTAGCTCCGCTAAGTTTTGCTTACTTGTATAAGGATCCACTTTGGCTTATTTGAATCAGGAAAAGCTACAAGGAAGAACTTTGTTTCAATTGACTTCAATCCAATACCTCAACGCATTTGAGTATCGAAATCCTTAATGACATAACCAAGTTTCATTGAATGCAAGGTACATTTCAATACAATTCTCTTCTTATTGGTTAACCTTCATCTCAGTAACAATCAATAAAAGGATAAATCAACATATAATTCTTCACTTAATCAACGATATTGATTGTGCTTTTAATGTGTTACGAGTCTGTATGTATGTTTGTTTGTCCTATCGACCATGAACAACAATTGTATTCAATTGCAGCAGTTAGCAGTTAGTGGTTTTAATTGAAATGCAATGATGAAGAGCATCTTAACAGCAGGAGGTTTATCATTTAGCAAGCACATTTGCCATTCTCTAGTATTACATGCGGTAGCGAACAGTGTCATCTTCATGTAATAGTATCAATTTATTGATGTTAATACTTAATTATTTCATAGCCCGGCATCTTGACTGTTGGCATCTATTAATTGTGCTTGTTGAATATTAAATTACACTTTATTGGTGCTGATAAAGTGAAAAAAAATTAAATGTTGAGGACTAAAGTAAATGATGAATGAATGTCAAATCGTAAATTAGTGAATGATTTGCGAGGTTTTACGAATATGATCAGAGTCTTTGAAATATAAGTTCAAATTACAAATATTCTGTCAAGGATCTGCAGCCCACCTCGAGCCTGAACCTTCTCAACCTTTCGGCCGTAACTTTCCTAATATTTTGTCCGCGACCTGCAAGTTAGGAAGCTTGGGAGCTTGGCATCTTAGTTTACATCCAACTCTTTCCATTTATCTATGTGAAAACTAACACTTTCTTTAAATTCGGAAATTGGTTACTGCGATCGGATGCGAATACCCGGGTTCAGATAAACGGACACAATAGAATCCCCATTGAATTTTTAGAATTTTTCAAGAGATGTAAAGCAACATATCCTGTCACAATCAAACTTCCCTTGCCTGCCGTCTCAAATTTGGTAGGCTGTGTAGTTCCGAGTTCTCTATTGTGACACTCGCGAATACTTTATTTTTTCGAAAGTTCAGTCATTTTACGACTGTTTTGCCACACTGCTGCTACCATTTCACATACATCAAAAGATTACACAAATAACAGTAAACATTTACTGTTAAACCTTGCTGAGCAAGCAGTCACATTTAGTGTTTGAGAGTCATTCAAAGCAGAATGTTCCGAAAATGTCAATTAAAATGAAAAAAACAAAATTGAATTTCGTGTAATTACAAACACTATTTTTTGTTTAACAGGCCACCACCGAAACCGTGAAAAGGACTCATAAATACAGAAACAATAATAACAAGTACTACCGTTCGTGTTTCTACGTCAGCTTAAATCGCTGGAAAGCGAAGAGAATGTCAAAAAAATCCGATGCAGAACTTATGGATCAAGGGTGGAGTCCTGTGGACTCATTAATCGGAATAAGACCATGCTGATTTCGATTTTGAAAAGTCGACAGAAGACTAACAGGCTAGACAGTGTTTCAAAGTCTAAGAACTAGATATTTTCGACGCTTTACTCTGCGCAGATATGTTCCCTGTCTTTGTGTTCACCAGCTAAAGAAAACGATCTCAGAGCTACTTTTTCTATACCTACTACTTTTTCTAATAATGCTAACTAACTCTAGATTTGGAATGACACTTATAAAAACCAACGTGGTCAAATAGAGCAAAACGCGGATTGCCGGAGCCATTCCCATCCAGATTAGAAAATCGATTGGCGGGTCAACGATAGACCCGAAGATTAACTCTTTTGATTAGAGTGTCAGGCACGGTCCAGTATTGGAATTATAGACACTTATCGCCTGAAAATTTAACGAACTATCGCGAGCAAAACGAGACCTTCTCTTAAGCGCACTCGATTCAGTATATCTGCTTATGTACGAATCATAGGTCTCTTGGTGAAAAGCTCGACACGCAGCTTTCGGTCGCATTGTGCAATATTGACTATTAGAGCTTCTGCATCCGGATATACTTAATCTTACCGTTTTCTGCAATAAAATTTCTCAAACTTAGTTCTTATTTATTCGAAAAAACATCCTTAAGCAATGAGTATTGTCAGCAGTTCCATTGCAGATACAGTGGCGTTATCAGATACACTCCAGTTTACTTCACGCTAAGTTTTTTCCAAAAACGTTGTCGGAGAAGACCATGAATATCAAAAAACGTTTATCAAACCTTTTTCAAAAATTTTCGTGGCAGCTAAAAAGGTTGCACTTTCACGAGTCTCCGTATATTTCCGCTGACTATTTCTACAATTTACTAGTGCCCGAATCTAGCTCAAAAGACACCAATATAGCTTATACGAATCGATGAAGACCATTCAGTGAGCTCGCACATACTTACCTGGTACGATCCTCTAGTTATCCATTTATGACAACCTAACTAATTCTCTACCATGAAAAGAGATCAAGGAGTCGTTGCATGTCCATCAGTGATAAAAACCCAAAAACAAACAATTAAGCAGATTGTATTTATTGATGAAGGAACTAATATTGGAAACGTCGCCAGAGAAAAAGAGATTGCTTGCGTCTTAAGCGTCTGGCTAACCAGTGACAGCAAAGTTTCTTCTGAAGCTACTGAATTTCAACCGAACTAGAATCGCATAACCATCGCTCAAGAACGCCTCAAAGTTCTCCTTGATAAACCACACTTGCCCAAACACCTTGAAATAGGGTAAATTTAATGGAGACTTAAGACTGAAAAAACCGCGTCAAGCCCGGTAGAATTTCAACGTCCTTCTCATTAATTTCTTCGAAGACTTCGAACACACTTCATTCGTAAGTGTGATGTAGTATAACTTTTGACTGCAAGTGGTCCAACTGTCAAAAATTACT
Source organism: Stratiomys singularior (assembly GCA_954870665.1). Classification (NCBI taxonomy): domain Eukaryota; kingdom Metazoa; phylum Arthropoda; class Insecta; order Diptera; family Stratiomyidae; genus Stratiomys; species Stratiomys singularior. The sequence continues at coordinate 11,015,833 of OX940877.1, forward strand.
TTCAAGTATTACTTTATTTAAGTGAGACAATCCGAAAATAACTACCCGACCTTAACAGGAAGAAATTATGTAGATATACGTTGTTTCTGGATGAATATAACATTGTGGTGAAGCAGTTAAGGCTTTATTTTCAAAACGTAGGAGCCTGTAACGTCTCCTATTTTCTAAATTCTAAAAGACACTCGAAGAAACAATTTTCAATTATGACAAAGCGAGCTTATTAAAATACCTAAAAAAGAGTTCAATCAGTCTTTGCAGACTGTTGGATCCTTGATGAATCTGGAAGTTACGCTAGTATGGATGCTCAAGATCAAAGGAAAACTTCTTCGCTAGGGATGAATGAGAATTTAAAGACTAAATATATACTTCTTATTACTTTCAAATGTTCGCTTCTTTCTGATTACATTACTGAAGTTTATGAACCTTGATATTTCTAACGACCTAACCATAAGAATTGACAAACAAACAATAAAACAAGCACTGAAACAATTCCAGACAATTTGCAATCACTCGCATTACACACCTACATCCCTTAGTCCTAAGGATGTCGACGTAAAATAAAACATGTAACAAAAAAGGTTCAGGTGTTTACTGCTCACAGACAGGACTGCAGTTAAAATGCTCAATCGCCCGTCCCAGTTGACACGAACCTATTATCCAAGCCATACCATTTCAAATGGTTCTGTCATAAACGCAAATTGACAAGAATTCAAAATGAAATGAAAAAAGAGAATCAGAAAATTCGTCTCCTCCGAAATCGTTTCATATTATTTTGTAAGAATTTTCATCTGATTTACGTCAAGATATGGAATAATGTTCAACAATACTCGATGGAGTTCACGTGTGGGTGCCTAATAAAAGGTCACAAGTAGGAGTATCTACTTGTCATTCGTTTAACAGCTACTTCGTAAAAGATTTGTCTGCATGAGATATCTCGAGGGCGGATTCAACCACTACACTTTGCAACTTTCTACGTAGGTGTTAAACTGGACCAAATTACAATATATTTTCACGGAGCTTTAAGCGCTTTCTTCAAGGAGAAAAAAATAAGTCCACTTGCAAATTTCAAATTGTTCCAAGGAACTGTCCTTCGAACTCCTTTGGAAAATAGAATTAATCGTACATAAAACAGCATTCGAGCAGAACAAATCTATTCACAACTTGAATAACACGTTGTCGTTCCCGAGATCTTTTCTTTTTCCTTGACATCCATGTCTTCATACTCGTTCCTTGAACAAGAAAACTTGACTCGAGAAAAATTGTTCGTTTGAACATTCAAAGATGTCAGAAGAGTTGTACCAAAGTTTATGTAATGTGAACAGTTAACTCCGATTGACTGTTGCTTCTGCTTTTGTTGGACTCGATGAATTTCTTGGTTGCACAAAAAGAGGAAGAAGTTTTACATATTTAAATGTAAGTACAAGAAATGACATACCAATTTTGTGTATTTGATTACACGTCGCTTTTCTGTCAATTTTCCATCCGCCAGCAAATGCATAAGTTATTCTTTGGCATCATCAATCAAAAATTCATGCTGATATCGATTTTATTTATTCAACTGAGATTCTGTCCTTGTGTAGAGACTTGTGTCCCAAAGGGAATTCACCATGACACAGGATTTTCACACCGATAATGAAAAATTAAATTTCAAGTTTTGGTGCTGACTGAATAGTGTCCTTATCCTGAGCGTCTTATGCACAGTAGAAGCTTCACTTCATTGATGTCACTGATAGAAGACACGAATGTTGGAAAACGAGTAAAGAATAAAGTTGTTCGTCGTTTCCTGTTTAAGACTATTCAAAAAATAGTTTACATTTTTTTGTGGTCTTCCACTTGCTGCAGCCGGACATTTGTGTCAAACGTTTTCGACAGAACGTTAATGATTCTGTCTTTAACTGTTGAGTTCAACATAGTAATCCTTGTAGGCCGGGCAAATGTTGCTGGGATCTCGAAGCCGATTATAATTTCTACAGTACATGTTGATGTGAATTGTCTTTAACTTACTTGAACTCGTCAAATATTTGATAATTTGTCGAATGTGATATCCATTAAGTTTTTCTTTTTGGGAATCCGTGTGGCATTCAAACATCGAGTCTTCACTCTCAGACCAACTTCCATAAAATCATTTAGGACGATTTGATGGTTGGTTTTCAGTTTACTGGGCAATGCCGACGTTTTCCGAAGTTTCATGGCCAATACCGAAGAACAATCTTCAAAATTTTCCAAGCCCCGCCCCTCAAAAATAGTTATCGGCGAGGAACTCCACATTTTCAAATATTTCATAACTTATTACACCATTCGAATGTCGCATTACTTCTTTCTACTGATTTGAGTTTGAAGTTTGGTGTAGATATTTTTATGGAATCATTTTATGGATACTTGTCGAATGTTCTTTTGCTCATTTGACTCGTCCATCTTAGATTAAATTTTCTTGCGTTCCAGTGACTAACATTTAGTACAAAGGAGTATTAATTGAATACAATAATTGCGACCAAATAATCGACAAGCCTTTTGTAAGTCTGCAAAATGCCTAATAATTTCTATTAGTGACAGCCCTACCATATTTTTAAGTTCTATCGAAAAGTCTATAGTTCGGCAAAACTGTTTGATGAAACAAGAAAAACATAACGGTACACGTATACATACCATTGTTTATAACATGGCCGTATAATGCCGAATTATTTTTAATAGTTGCAGCCATTCAATTTTTTTTTTTCAAGTTCTAGCGAATATAAGGCAATTCGACAACCCTTTTCTTTAAAAATTTGAACGGTATAACCAAAATTATAACGGTACATTCCAAAATATGTACTAGTATCATCATTTTCTGTCTACACTGATTTGAAGATTGGAACTCTGATATATGCCATCAATTGACAAGGATTCATTGTCAGTGGTCAGTCTTGCAAGTGAATAGAAAATGGCGCAAATTCATATTGAATGATTCCTCGCTGGGAATGTTGGCAAAGAGTAGCAAATGGAGTTGAAAACGATGTGACTTGGGAAACCTTCTATCACAAGGAATCGGCCCAGTATATCGAATAGATCATGCCGCAACTACTGCCTGATTAAAGGGCATTTTGCTCAAAATGAATGCCTTTGACAACGACTCAGAGCACACTTCGAAATTGATCAAAAAATTGTTTGATGGCGACAAAATTAATTTTCCCGAATGGGCAGCGTTTCGGGAAAACTAGTTTGTAAAATCAGGCCAACACAAAAGGATTGTGGATAGAAGTTGGTATCATTTATCGCCAACATGTCAAAAAGAATGGCGAAAGTCGGAAATTTTGAATTCAAGTTTTAAAATCTAAACGAAACATCTGAGAAGTGACTACTGTCCTCGTGGTGGATTTCAAAATCTGGAACAATTTTCTAAGCTCATTATGGGAATTTTATTCTTGGAGAATGAACTCATATGTAACTTAACAGTGTCCAATGCCTCTGAGACCGAAAGCTGTCAAAAAAGTTCCTGCCTAGTAATCAATAGATTTACAAGTTTGCATCAACAACTTCATGCCGGACCTACAACTTCCTACTGCCGGTGTAGGACCTAAGCCTACTCGACTCCTATTCAATTCCACAATCACCACTCCTACGCCAATATTTTGTGTAGATATCCAATATACGATATGATGATGTCACTGGAAATGCATGTTTTAATTGAAAGAATGGTATCACATGGAAAACCGATTAATTTATAAGAGCTTCAGCAACATGAAATGAATGGACATCGCAAGGCTCAAGCTGAATAAGCTCCGGTTTGTGTTCTGTGACGTTCGGGGTTTTCCCCCGATGTTTTCGACATGGATAAATTCATTTTTGCTATTCCTTCTCCTGTGGATACTCATGCAGAGACAAAAAAAAAAGGAAAAACGAACATGCTGTCATCGGAGCCTGTTTGTCATCGTCTTTACTCACATCATCTTTGATTCATCTTTTTCAGATTGGATGAGTTACGTTGGGAACGTTTTGTATTCGATGAGATTGTGACTGGGATTGGAAATTGTTCAAAAGTGAAATGTGTTTGGTACATGTGAAATGGATATCTGGATCTGACGACATCGATAGATCGATTCATTCATCTCTAGCCAGATTGGATCAATGACAAGGAAAACTCCGATATGATGGAGTTTGTTATGGCAAGAATCATTTCTGAACCGATGGCACGAACGAATGGTTTTAATCGAGAAAGGCTTTAATTAAGTTGATGATGCAACTTTTTTAACTACTTCACTATACCTTGGAACGATTCTAGGAATAATTGCTTCAATCAAATGCAGTCGGCGGGTGGTATCCTTGATTTACATACTTCGTAACACCAGTGCAGAGTTTATAAATTAAAATAAGTCTTAGCTGTAAACTTACTTGTGTTGTTCTACAAAGGAAAATCGCTTAATGAATCTTACATACCTGTAAAGAAACGATAAAGTCATTAGTTGCAATCAAATTAGGTCCAAAACTACAAGCAAATTCATCAACGAAATCGTCACAAATAACAATTTCAATAATATTTCAAAAATTTTGATTGACCCAATTTCCAGACAACCAACAGGTTGCCAAACTTTACTGAAAAAATAAATTCTAATTCTGTCTTTTTCAAATGATGTGTCACTTAACTTAATTTGGAAAGTTTAAATTGTTTACAACCGAAGCATCTATAAAACGGTTTCATTGCATCGTCATGTGTGTTATTGCATCTAACATAAGTGAACATTCAACTCAATTTCTTATGTTTTTCTTGCATATAAAAAATAAACATATACGTCATTCACTTGGTAGTTATGCCATGGACTAATTATGGCTTTCAACATTCCAAGAACCTGTTGTTGCTGAGTGTTTTGGTTTTAAGTAGGATTAAATTGAAAGGAATTGAGTCAACATAGAGTTAGATAGTTCATAAATGCCATTGTACTGAAATGGGGCATGTGCATTCATTTTTCCCTTCTTCAGTTTTGTTTAAGTTGGGATTGCTCAGTTGATGGAGAGCGTGTATGAGACTATTATTGAAATTTTTTTTTGTGAAAAACGTGATGGGAAATGATTGCGAGTGAAACTATCTGTAGATAAATGAAGCCCTCAGTCAACAGCAGGCTAATTTTTACTGAACTACACTTTTATTGACTTTGTATTCTAATTATAGAAAGGATGACATCAATTTCAATGATTCATTCCAGCTAACGACCTTCTAGCGTACTCATAAGTACAGAGAATAAACACATTTCCTCTTTGAATATCTCTTTATAACCACTGGGCAGCTGTACCAGTAATTATTGACTTTATCTGATACCCAATAGTTGCAAAATCTTCTCCCACAATTTCAAAGCCCGCCCAAATCAATCATAAACGCAACAAAAAAGAAGATAGTCCAGGGGCAGACGCCACTGATTACACCATTACACTAGAAAATTTTGTCCAACCAAAATTGACCAACATTCAGAAACATGTCGAGCAATTTATTTATCCTAGATCGTTCAGTAGACGAGCATCTGCACCAGAATCGAGAACAATTCTAAAATGCATCATTTTCACATGAGGTGAAAAACGCCGTCCTGGAGCTGGAATGTCAGGATAGTCAGATGCCATACAAATCATAGATTCATAGCCATAGATTCTGCCATACAAAGATCGAGCTCTCTGATAGCGTGTTAGTATTTCCAACACCTATAACCAGTAGAAGGTTGACTGACACTTCAATCAACGAAGATCGGCATGAACGGAGAAAGGACAAGAACAAAATATTGGGAGCTTCAAGCTGCATTACCAAAGTTCAGAAGGGATTGTCTGAGGAAGCCAAGACCGAAGAAAAACACAGCTTCAAAGTCGTTAACCATTAAAACTCCTAAAATAACGAAATACAAAATCGCATCGGATGCTGCAACTGTAGAAACCAATAACAAAAAGCGGCCTGTACCTTTTTGAAAAGCAATGAAAATCAAATCCACCGATGTTCAATCGTATGCCGAAGGACTTCAAAAAATCACTGGAGCGGTTACACCGGAAGACATATTCTTCGAGATGTACGGTCTAAACTGTCAGGTGAATTTCAATTGAACAATTGAAGGACAATTGGACAATTGAAGACTCATTCCCACGCCCAAAAAAAAGATGCCCCCAAACACTTTTTCCCAAATATCAGCAGTCAATATATCAGGCGGTTTTTGACATCACAAAGAAGAAATCAGAACAGGCTGAATGAGAATTGACTTAGCTTTTTGTATGAAAAGGACTCCTCAACTCTGCTTCAAGAAGCTCAGATAATGGATTCCCATAGATCTGTAAAACGACTTATAAGAGTTTTTTGTGCTACAACTAAGGGAAGACAGCATACAAGGAAGCAGTACAGAGAAGAACACACTGCGTTCAGGACGCTAATCAAAAACCAAACAACCTGAAACACATGCCTGGAAAGCACCTTGTTATCAAAGAATCATTTGCACCGAACTTTGCTTTCTAAAATTAATCGTTTTTTCTCAAGGATGAGCCTTGATAAGTGCCCTGGAGTCTGTATTGGTCCACTCCACCTGCGCGTGGAGCGTAAAAGAGAGAAACTACACTTTTTGGCTGATCCGTGAGCTAAGTTCGTTGGCCAATTGAGAGTATGGCATGGTGAGATTGATTCATGGCAGATCTGAGTTGCAAGATTGATTGGTTACGATCTCAAACCTACTTGTTTTGCCAAAGAGACAAAGATGATGCCTGCCAAAAAAATTTTTAACTACTAAAAGATGGAAGAAACAGCACGATGACCTCTTCGTCTCTTCTTTGTATGGCTCTCTTGGGAAACAATCATGCGAGAGTTGTTTCATCAATTGAAAAAATTGAACCTCGTCGCGCAATGCGATTGCGCAGTTCTGACAGGCACAAAAACAACACAATGGAACAATGAGAGTTTTAATGTGTATAGGGAACTCTTTTCTAAGAACAAGACAGTAACATGTGTAAAGGTTGGCAAGTAATTCTCCATACTCAAAAGACATCAGAAATGAGCCTCCATGCCGTATGGTTTAACTACATATAAATGTCTTCATGATTGTCAGATGGTATTATAACTGTTTCTAAAAGCAGAAAACTTATTTATGGTACTCATCTAGCAGGTCCTCTTACGAAACAATTGTTTACCAACTTCATTTTAAAGCACAAATTCTTTGAGATCAATATGGAGACGCAAATTGACACTACCGACACGTTATGTTTTAGTATCAGAAATGACAAGACTATGGGTAAAATGTTTGTAGGTACAGTACATCATGTACGGGTAAAACACACATGTCAAATGCATTCTACATGTCAACGTGAAGAGGAAACTAGCTCATGTCGACCAGTAGGAGTTGATTACGTCTGAGTGCAAGCGCTAGTTGACAAAACTTCATTTTGTACGTTTTATCTCATAATTTAATGATGGACCAGACAGTTCCCTAGGCTGCCGGACGGAGAGACTGAGACTCATCGGTGGATTGTATTGGATTAGATGATTTTTTAAGCCACTAAGTCAGATATTGGTCAGTAAATGGAGAAGCAACAACCCAAAACAAAATAGTCTTCGCAATGCTGGATTTGATCAGGTTTACATTAGTTAACAATTATGACAAGGAAGTGGAAACATTCAAAAAAAGTCGTCTAAACCTAGTAATCATAAGAGATCAGTCCTTCCCCACGAAAAGGCGAAGCCACATATTATATTTTCTCGTAGACCCGAAGCTTCGGCAAATCATTAGCTTGTCGAAGGCAGAAGAGCTCAGAACACTTCTACAGGAATTCATTGTCAATAAAAACTAGAGGTCTTTTTTAGATAAGATTCCAAGTTCACCAAAACGAAGGAGAAAACATTACAGATTAAATCATTTAAATTTAAAAATGCATGCTATAATTAGGGTGTGCTTTCAAAAGAACTGAAAGGACATTTTAACAAAACTTACAAAGAGACACAGAGTCAGCATTGTCAGTGACAATCCAACTTAAAATATGTTGCATACAAAGTAGTTCTTTTCGACATACACTTTCCCAACTACTTTTATGAACTATTGAAGATTGTAAGTCAGAAGAAAGGAAGGCAGACCAAGGCGTTCAATACAAAGAGACGATGTTAGTTTGAAGGTAGGCTGGTTTACGTCTTATAGCTCTGTCGGACTTGGCTTTCTTGGCCTTCTGAGCCTTATAATGAAGTTCAGCGCTTCTCAGCCTGCCGGTCAAGAGATGAATCTAAAGTAAGAGACAAAGCAACGACTTTTCTACGTGCTGTTAAAAAAAAACACGCAGCAAACTACGAATTTCTTAGTGCAAAACGATTTGGAAAAATTTGCACATGGAAACGAAACCCAGACGAACATAAAACCAAACTGATAGTACTTCTTATCAACGTTCGATAAACCTTCTGAACTCGACATAATAAATTATCTCACGCTACTTATTATCAATGTAAACATAAATTACACCCTTAACAATGTTTTTCCCTAATAACCCTCTGACACAATTTTTTCCATCGCTTCAAACAAGGAAAAAATTTATCAATGATGTCATTTCGGATTGCTAACGAAACTAGTTGAGTTGGAAACATTTCCAACCGATACATATAAATCACGAATAGAATAATGAACTAACTCGGCACAAGGATGAACAAATTTCAATGATTAAATAAACATTTTAACGAAGAATGCGAACACCATGCACCATATGGCAACGTTATGACTATGTACTTAGTTAGGCAATTTCACATATGGAACCATGTGCTTAGGCCTTCATATGTTCGCTATGACTGGAAAAAAAAAACAGAGGGAAAATCTTTTTGGTTGAAAATATATCATTCTGAGTTAAGTTCGAGTTCCAATGAAAAATTCTCACGATATTTATAGACGTTTGGAGAATGAAAAGATAAGTTATCGCGTCAGCAAAAATTTCCGTACGAAACTTTATTGGATTGTTGAGTAGAAGTTTACTTTTCAACCTAAAAAGCTAGACTAAGGCGATTGGGGTGATAGAAATTTCACTGGAAATTTACATATGAAAACTGAGTTACGGGAAGAAAGTTTCTGATACGCTTGCAGATACCAAAGATGTTTATCGCTAGTTTAACCCAAACAAAAATGTGCCTAAGGCTATCGTTGCCTTCATTAATCTCCCAAAAACATGACATCACTATAAAACCCTGAACTTTTCGCTGTTATCATCGGAAAATCTAAATTGATTAACCCGTACCTTCCAAACTTGGTTCGGATTTCACTTCACCCAATAAATCTATTCTTGATACACAAATCGTTTTAGAACTGAACGCTTCAACATCTTTCATCAATCAATAAACCAACAGAATGGTCTATCATCGACTCACAAAAGGGCCATTAACCCAAAACGTGTGCGTGTTTTTCAATAGATTGAGGTCAATCGATATGGGGGACGCTTTTTTCGTAATTTTTTCGATAAGACTTTCTGACTACACAAATTTTTTTCCATGTTAACGTATTGGATACAGATGCGTACAACTACCGTATTCCTTTTGTAGTGTGCAAGCCAAAGAAAATACAAAAGGTCAATCTAACAACAATGACACCTACTACGGTACATTAGCTTCAAAAATCGATAAATCATTCGAAAAGCACCAGCCACAGCGGGAAAGCAATTAATTTTTGATGCAATAAGATTTCCAGTGGGTCTGGTCTGAATAAGTCAAATGAGGGAACGTGGTGCTGTTTGAATTCAGAGAGTGAAACGAACAAGATACTTAAGAGGTACTTATTAAGGACACGCTAAAATGTCAGTAGAAAAACTCAATTTTAACAGCGGCTTATACTTTCAAACAAAATTAAAGGCGTTCGATAAATTTGAGAAAAATATTTAACTTAACTTAACCCAATTTCATACTTTTTTCTTTGGATGTGTTTAGTTGAGCGAATTACATAGGATTGAGTATTGAGTTGAGTACGCACTAAAAAGTCACTTTGACAGTTGTGTCACGAATCAAACAGGTTTCAAGTTATGACGCATCATAGATGAAAAAATTTGATGAAAATGAAATAAAACACAAAAGTATAGATGTAAATGAAATAAAACACATAGATATGTCGGCAGTTTTTTACCTTCCTATCCTGTTTCCTTCCGCTAGGCCCGTTATTTTCTGTCTTTTTCAGAAAACAATCGACGTTGAGAAACAGAACACTCACTACCGAAAGGTATATATGTCAAAAAACAAGATCAAACAGCGTTCTTATTGAAACAACAAGAAGAAAATTATGTCAAACGTCAAAACTGTAATGTATCATTTTTAGTGGCAGAGGAAAGGGTCAAACGATCTTTTTCTGATTAGAAGGATGTTTTATATACCATGCTGCTCATTTTTCAAAATTTTTTGTTTCGTCGAAAAACGTGTCTAAGCTATATAGCCAAATTCATGTCTTGTTTTGTTCTGATTTTCTATCAATTAACGCCAGGTCACTTCCGTCTATAGGGACAGAGGGTGTTTTTTTGCAACGTTTGCAAAAATTTATTTTATTTATTTAAACTTTTTGTGAAGTTTTTTCATTATTTTGACACTACTGATATTCGCCTACCATTTCATTTCAAAACAATTGCCGAAAAAATTTAAAAAAAATGAAAAATAAAAGAATGTTGCATTTGCAACGATACAAACTCCTCAGTGTCTCTGACAAATCATGTTTCATCCATTGTCAAAAATCATCTCGAAAATTTCTTCCTGTTGTAGCGAAACAGCTCCAAATTTTGCTTTGAAAGACGCGTGTCCAACTATCGACTGTGTAAATATTAATGAATGATGTACCCAACGCGTTCCGTTCGTTTGCCTATAATGTGCCTATCTCATTCATATTTAATTTTGCGACGTTTAAACAAAATATCTGTGGCTTTTTTTATATTTCCCGAACTAACTGACCTCATTTGGTCTCCCCGATCGAGGGGCATGACTGGTGCTCTTAAGGTCACGTCGAAATTCGACAACCAAATATTTAATGGTTGAACATGGTTAAGCAGATGTGATATATCATTTATCAAGTCATGTTTTTGTTTGCACTGTATTTTCTCCCATCACAAAACTATTTTTTATCATAAAACACAATTCATTTTTTTCCATTCTATACAAAAATTAAGATGTGGCGTCGCTTTGAAATTAATAGTTTCAAAATGAGTAAGCCAAATGTCATGATATTTTGACAGGATCTAAGTTAAGTTGGACTTGATGAATTTTAAATTTGTGGCGCTATCTGGTCAAGTACTTTTTAGTCCATGTCGTACCGTGTAACAAGACGATATTGCCGAGTGCTTACACAGAATCGGAAAGAAAACCTTCAGTTCTGCGGTCGAGTTAATCCTTGTTTGAGAAGGAATGAAGCCTGGTTTTCGGAGAGGAACCTGTGTTGCGCCCTGAAACCGCAAAACTATGAGTACATACAATTTTTTTACGCCCTGAGTATCGGACTGTCACTCCCTGTCACATCGAGAACGTAGCCTAGAACTGTTGGTCACATTACTTCGGATCTGAGAGATCCCTCTCTCAGCAGGGATGGACAGAAAAGAGAGGGATGACTGATAGACTGAGCACTCTTTCCTCTGCGTCGACAAGCGATCGACGATGCCCTTCTTCATAGTGAGAACCGCCTGAGCGTAGATGTGTACATCCTTAAATATTGACAAAAGCATCAATTCAAGCTGAGATCAGTTTCAGTAACAAAAAATTTTGGTAGAGCAATACCTGGAATTGATAGCTCCTTATGAAAATCCATTTAACTCCCTGAACCATTAATGATGCGAATTTTCTGGGATAAAGTGAGAAATTATTGCCTTTACTCGCATTTTGTGTTTGTAGTAGTAATAGTAGATGCTATTTGGTAGTAGATGCTATTTCTTGTAGTAGATGCTAGCTCAGATTGTGCTTCACTGATTTCTATGACAATTATCGCACAAGGGAGCTGCGAAAGATTAAGCAAGCTTTTATGAAAAATTTCTCCTAAGCATCGGGTTGTTTGCGATAGAACTTCAGTGATTTAGGCCAATGATGAATTCTTTTAAGTAAATTACCCACATTGAAGAAAATCGATGATCTGCAAAGTGTGATCTCTTTATGGACCCAAACATTCATGGAACACAATTTGTACCGTGCAACTCCTCTTTTCACCTACATCAGGTGAAAGTCTAATTCCCATACTAATCTCGGAACGTAACAGTGAAATATAATAAAAGCAAATTACCGGCCACCATATCTCATTCGATGCTTCTCGTCGGTTCATTCAGAAGATAATAATTGACATCTTTGGTAACCGTAATGTATCTCTTGTAGCAAGATGGGCTCTACTGGTATGTTGTTGTCTTTCACTTCTTCTGTTTCTTGTACGTATCGATAAGTTTACCGTTTAATGGCCACCTAAGAGTGCTGATGTTGAGGCATGATGTTGATGTTAATGTTAATGCCAGCTAGCTACGTACTACGTACGAATATTGGACATCGCTGTTGCTTGTCTAAATTGTCTTTCACTCAAATGATTCATTGTCTATTGGTTTTCACTTAAACTATGGAAACGTTACATGCTGCCACCTTCATCTGCGGCCGCACAAAGACCAATCTTTTGCAGGAAAATTAACTTTACCTCATCAGCAACAACAATCGATTTCAGTTGCGCTTGCACGAGTGAGGTTGCTCGCCGAATGTTAAAAACAAAGAAATGAAAGTTCATGTAAAGAAGAAGTTCGATTATGCTCACAGATACAATGGTTAAGATACATTGGATTGCCGACACAAGAGAAAATTCGATAATGGAGGGAAATTTCCTCAAATTGATAATTATTTTAAAAAAGCGTGCAAAATGGATTTTCCCTGGTTAAATTTTAATTTAATTTTATTATTTTTTTTCCTGCACTTTGCAATTTGGGTTTTTATTACTTAGTCAAAGGAGCGGAAACAATTATTTTCCATTTTTTGGTTTATGGCAGATGCGGTTACACTAATGGTCGGATTTCTTTCATTTTAACATTTGATTTGTCGGTAGCAAGCCTTCAAACAGGCAAAAATGAATGAGCAGAAGGAAAGACTTTCTTCATTGAACAAAATCTTTAATTAACATCAAAACAAACAAGGAGCTACGGCTGTTTCGGCCATGTCATCGCTGTCCACTTTGTTCTGAATTGTTCGTAACGGTTGTGCAAGGTATCTTTGAGTAAAAGATTGAAATAGTCTTTGCACGAATGAAAGTACCACAAATTGGATTTAACGGCAAGAGCCTTATTAACGTTGGAAGTATGGGATCGTTCATTTCGAATTTATCGTTTTATGGCTCCTTCATTCACCATCTGATCCGACAGGAATATGAAAGTAATCGAGATTTACTTTATGGCCATCGTTGAATTCATTTGCGTTGCTCACTGAAAGTTGCTCGCTCCTACAGTTTTTCGCTTTTTAACATTTCATTTTTACAGCCGAACATTTTCATTATTAGAGAAACCCACTCTAAACTAACGAAACTCATAATTTTTTTAATTTTCTCTAACAAATTTTGAATTTTCCTAAAGAAAATGCAATCAGGACTCCGCAATTTAATGTTTCTTTAGAACTAATATGCAACTCATTCAATTCTTGCCTCATCTTTCGAGAAAATCTCCAACTTATGGTCTTGTCTTTTAAACTTTTGTGGCTTTTCAACTTCAAGTTGCAAACTTCTGTCGTTGCTATTAAAAGACAAAAGTTTTCGTTTTTTCCTGTGAAAGATTGACGGCCGGTCGGTGAACAGACATTGAGTTCGTAGTCAGTTGCAGCACATTGTGTTGCTTCTTTTCAGCAGATGAGATAAACGTTGACTTTAGTTTATTGCAAACTAAGCAAGCAACAGAATAACACGAAGGAAATGGAAAATCCCATCAAAAGTCATCGAGAATAATGTCCATGAAGGAAAATTCATGTTGTAAGTAGAATTTGTAGAAGTAGTTAAACTTACATTTCAATAAACTTTTGCAAAGAGGAAAAGTAAATCCTAAGTGACAGGGGCAGCAGTTGCACAGCTACCAATTGAAATTGATTGAAATTGCCGACGTATGGATGCTAAATGTGAAGAAGAGTTGATAAGTTTGTAAAGGAAATAACCAAAGGATACACAGAAAATATTGTGTGCATTCAATGTGAAGCTGCACATACTAACCTCATATCCTTTATAACAAGGAGACTCCTTATGAACTGCTCTCAGCTTGACAAGATCAGGAAGAGGTTTTTTTCTGATAATCAAAACTGTCACCACATGTTCCGTGCAAACTCAGCAAATATAGCAAATCTATGAATTCTCCAATAAACAATTTTCGACGAAATTAAAAACGTTCTAACTGCCAAAGTCCAGAATGTACAGTCGTTAAAAATTCGCCATTGATTGTAGAAAGACCACTTTAGATTCAGCCAGGCAACTATTGAGATAACAAAGTAATTCCATTCCTTTTTTATGCGGTCGAAATGTATTTGAGTTCGTTAGAACAAAACACATGTCCAAATGCCCAAAACGTTGTTGATTGCTGGGAACTTCTGTTTTACACCTCTTGGGGAATTTACAAAACTCAATAACACAAAATATCCGGGTTTTTTCATGCGAGCCAAATTGGGACGGGGCAGAGCGTTATGGTTTTTTTTTTCTCCTTGGAGTTGGCGTGAAATAACCATTTCTCATCGCCTGTCATAACTCGATGTAAAAAATTGTTCGTTGTCGCCGTTGAATTAGCTTGGATCATCTTGCTTTGCAATCACTACCATTGATTTCAATTGTGTGGAAACTAATTGTTGAATCAATCCTCATGATATCGGAAGCTTCACTTATATTTCATTTGGATCTTTATCAAGCAATGCCTCCAATGCGTTGTCTGAATTTTTTTTCCCTTGCATAGCGACATAACGTGAATTCTCCGTTAAGTTTTATCCGCGAGTTCGTGAGTTAAAAATTGTCTTGACACATTCAACACAGTGAATAACGGGATTTTCTATCAGAATTAAAGTGAACGTCATTGACAAGACATCTGTCATAACTGTCGTATCTGAAACACTGAAATTAACTGAGTACAAGATGTGTCATGTATTTACCAACATTTTATATGCTTTGGCCAGCGCGAAATCCCGTTTAGCAAATATTTAGTAATCTTTGATGGGTTCGATTCATGACTAGCATGCAAGCAGTTAAGTAGAACCTTTTGTCTGCATCTGTAATCTAAGACAAGGCTTTAGTTAGTCTTTTGTCAACTGTTTTGTGCGATACACGTCACGTTAAACAGTTTTTTCTAACATATGAAATGGAGAGTTGAAAATTACATATTTGTTACGTATTGCTTTGCGGGTTTAAACAAGGCATACATGCTAGGCGACAGAGCTGGAATAATAAATCTATGTGTCGATGAAAAATAAATATGGTGCACCGTGTGAAGCAAAACAGTGCTAAATTAGTTCAACAATATCCTTTGATCTATAAGAAAGCCACATGAAAAAACAAGTATTTTTGGAATTGATTGCTCTAATTGCTAGAAAGTTTACAAAAAGAGTTTCGTAACTGGCTTCGTGAACATAAACTATGAAAAATCTGAATGTGAACCGGAGAAATCTAATTTAACCCTGAAATGATCTTTTGTAATAATTACAATTAGTTTATTCTTATTTTATCACAAGTCTTGGCCGACAATTCACGGTCGGTTCCAACATAGTTTGGCCTTTTTAAATGATTTCCTTCGGATAATCGATGAACAAGCAAATGTTACGAGCCACTGAAGTGGCCCAGCAAAAAAGGATAGTAGAATAAATTTTAAAAACATTATCGTCTCAACAGAAAATAATAACACAAATATCAATTTAGTCTGTATTGAAAACAACTGGTTTCAGAATCTGTTAACATATGATCGGTAAACTACATATTGTTATGACATTTTAATGGTGTTTTCCAGGTGGCTTTATGCTTGACTCATTGGTATTTCTCTGTAACAACTGATTGATACCTTGGGCTCAAAATACATTTAGATAATATCCCTTTTTTGAGATCATTTCCCACATCAACTTTTGCAACACATGCAAACACATTAAAACACTGAATAACAAGTCAATATTTTGTCAAAACATTCGTGACGATAAATATTAGTTTCAAATGCCAGGATAAACAACGCTACTCAACCCATACAAACATGTTCAACAGTCGGGCGGAAAAAATTTTAATAGCAGAGCACCTTTGGCTACTGTGCAAAAAGGCTCCTTAAAAAAGGTGTAAAAGACAACATTCAAATGGAAAAGCAGCTAAAAAATTAACCTGATATGGTTGATGGGCGCTTAATCGACATACGGCTCTACCGCGAATTCCACCAACTTTAGAAGTAGAATGAATAAATGACAACAACAGCAACATCAACAACAACAACGTTGATGGCGACAATGTGACATCAACATATTCGCGTTAGCATGTAAATCACTTAATTAGAGTATGCGGCGAAATCAGTGGCTTCAAGTTGGACTTTTACACGCAAGGAGATTAGACGGCATGCAAGCAAATCTGAAAAACAGACATATGCAATAGGAACTCCACTGAACCAGCAACATATACATTATAAGGTCGATTAGAGATCAACGGAACAACATTGCGCTTTAGATAGTTCTTTTGCTGTTTGTATGTTATTTGTAAAGTCAAAAGTGTAGGAACATTGTATCCTGACTAGTGTGATTGTATGGATTAAATTACATGTCAGCCGACATGTTTATGGGCCTTTAATTGAAGAGAACATACATTGGTCATGGCATATATGTTCATTGAGTCAGGTTTCTTCTTGTTTTTCTTTTTAATTTCAGTTCCATCAGAAGCTTGTTTTCATGGTAAGACCGGAAATTATTACAAGGATTGAGTTGAAACTGACGGTTGTTGAAACTGACGGGCTCTTACGAAAACTAGGAACATCCGTTTTGAATTTACGATTTCTCCATATTATTTTTAATATTCCCATAATCCTTGGAGCTAACCGTTTTTCTATATTTTTTGTTCGTGGATTTCAGGATTAACATCGTACATTTTCAATATTTTTACCATTCTGATTCTACTACCATAGGAGTACGGGCTACAGTGTTTGCTTATTCAGCTCCGCTTAGCTATTTCGGTCCAGAAAGGGAGCTCTTATAAGTTTCATCAGCTGAAAGCTGTCTCCGACCAAGTTCTTTTTTGTAAGTACTAACTCTAAATATAAGTTTATCCCCATAAATTGATCAGTTTCTTTATTATATGTGTATTAAGATGTGTTAGAACTCCCTTTTCCTTAAATGATAATTGATTGATGATCATGACTTCAAACCAGTGATAAGCTTGGCATTTTATTTTTAACCTAAAGACAAAAAAACCTTAGAGACGCTCAGAATTTGTGACAAATGGGAACAGGAGGCACGTTTTACTTGTAAAATTAGAACAATTAAAAACGTCATTTGTAATCGCCTGGTCATATCGGAGTGAGGGAGGGGTGTGCCGGCATCTATCAATTTGACAGTCAACTGTCCTCCACGAAAAGGAATCTCTGCAAAAGTTATAGGAAACCAAGGCCTTGGGAGAAGTAACCTGTCGACCGTGACAAGGTTCAGTTTTTCTTCAGTTCAGTTCATCTTGGTTGATAACCATGAAACTATGTGCTGGTGGACTTTCTCCCGCTGCAAATAGCTTTCCAACGAAACACAAAGATAGGAGCTGTGCGAATTTAATCTCATTTTGCTTTTTGACCATCAATAATCGCTTCTTGTAATCAATAACTTTCTTCTAAGATCGTGGAACCAAATTTCCAAGATCTGTAGCAGAAAAAACTCCGCTGCATTCGCATGTAAGCGTTTCCTTTTTTCGCGGGACTCTTGATGTTTGCTATCAGGCGGATGAATGTTGACACTCCATGTGATTATCGGATGATTTTCAATCGAATTATTTGCTGACGCACGAATTTGATCGAAAAAACTTATTTTTGAGTCGGTCGTCAAAACGAGATATTTTATCGTCTTCTTAAACGTTTCGAATACATTTTCAACCTGGATGGAATTAATTTTGGGATCTGCTCTTGCTTCAATGTGATCAGCTCAATTTTTCAAAGAGAATGCTGAACACATGTTCTGCGATCCATCGCTTAAGGCCGATCTCATGCTTGGTTTGGATTCCGCTTGCTCGGCGGTCTGTCTGCCGACTAAAGCCACTGAGACCTCTGCAAAGTCGACCAAGCTCGTTTTCTCCCATCAATATAGCCTCAAAACTTCGTTGAATATGGCGCTCCAAGTCAAGGCAGGGCATAGAGCCCTTTGGAATACTCGATTTGACGTTTATTTTCCACATTTCCTTTTTTGTCTAGAATGTATAAAGTTCGACACACGTAAGGCAGTTTCGGGTACATTTTTTGCGTCAAAATCTTACAGAAAAGCGTTAAATGCAATGGAGCAGAGATGGTGGACAAATTGTAGCATTGCAGGTAGGATATCACCTTTCACGTGACCATTGCTTTTTCGTGATCTAAATTTTTGTAAAGCAGACAATTCAAAGAACCAATGAAGGGGCTGCAAGAAGAAGAGTGTCCGATCTTGTCCATATTTTCTGCATCGAGTGTGCCTGGCGTTTTTGGCGCGTTCCAAATGTTGAGATGCCGAGTGACTAGCTTTTAATTCTATTTCCACAGATCCCTGTTTGACGATCGTCTGCCAAAAGCGGGCTTTGTGTTGTCTAAGAAGAAGTTTCTTTGCCGACTCGTATGCTACCATTCGACTGTAAAACTCACTCCAAACCTTTGAGAATTTGGCTTCGCGTACGAACTTGTGACATTCTCGTCGATTTTCAGCGACTCTTGCTGACTATCAGTGCAAATCAGGCTTACGATATCGCAGTCCTCGCTGGAACATAGAGGAGCCACAAAGAGACGGAATGAGATTCCTTATAGGGTTGAAAATTTCTTCAGATGTGGCGTTTGCAGTTCTTTTTTATATCTTCGGCCAGGTTTCTATCTTCGAAACCATATCAATAATCTTAAAGACATCAATATGACTTATATTTCAGCCAACAAGTCGGATTAGATGACCGCAAATCGTAAAGTACGGACAATTATTTCGTCTGTAATGTACTGACAACCGTTTGCTAAGTACTTTCCTAGCATCTTCCAATTCTATGACATTAGCAGCAAGGGTTTCGATTTGAATACCACGTGTGAAATTCTAGTCGCAGCCTTCGTTTGTAATCAAAGTTTTTGGCAATCCTTTTTCTTCGAGACCGTTTCGTTTTCATCGATGCAGACTTCAGACGATTCTTAGATGTTAGTTTGTACAGGTTGTAGTTGTGAGGTCATAGAAAACAAGCCTTATAACAATAAAACGACAAACAAAGGGAGAAATTGTCATACCTTTAAAGTTATAAAGCCTTTTCTTACCCAAAAGCTTGTCTCTGCTTCATAAAAGGCATTTAAACATTAGACGCCGAAATTTTCTATAATTTTAAAAGGGTAGAGTGATGATGAAACGTGCTTCTGTTGCGGTGAATTTAAATTAAATAGTTTGCAGTCTATGCTGAAGCAAATGAAACCCAATGATCTTAGAATCAAGCGTGATACAGACCACAGAGCTTCCCGCCCTTCACCTCACGATAAAGTGACGGGAATACATTTTTGTAATAGCTTACACAATGCACTTTTATAGATAGAGATGTTTTGTTGGCAATAAACCTAATCACAATAGACAGCTTATCTTTCAATTTTGAAAATATCTCAATTGAAGCATCTAAAACCACAAAACCGCTCACAAAACAACTTGAAAATTATCTACGTCGACAGTTTCCACGGAGCACAAATATCACTTAGACTTAAGAATATGTTTACTAACATGTCATAAACACATTAAGAAACAAGACGAGCAATTATCTATATACTATAAATTTGAATTGCAAACATGTTTCAAATGCTCACGCACGTATTGACTTACAGTTGACCTTAGAATTTAACAAAACCAAAAGAATAAAGTGAAAAAACCAACCGCACAACTACCATAGTTAATACCATACTTAAGCCATAAAAACAATTAACAACGACAATTCATCGGAAATACATTCATGCATGTATTTAAATCTCGCAACATGAGCAACTAATTTAATTTTATTATTACACAATAGCATTTTATTAAATTGCTTATTTGTTCGGCGGTGTTGCTCATTTTTCCCCCATTTGAATTATTGTTTGCTTGCAGCCCCATTGCGACTTGAAATTTATCTACTGAATGGTTTCTCCATTTCATGGTTTTTTGTTTTTGTGATATAAAGAGCACAAACGGCCAATGCGAGGACGATTTTTGTGGTTTTCCGATATCTTACGAACAAGTCATTAAATTAAATTATTCTCAATTTCTCAAAGGTCTAATTGGAAGTTTAAAGCTGAACAAGACAATATTTATGTGCTCAATATTAATGAGTTTAAATTGAAGTTTTTTGTTAACTTTGGCTGTAAAATCGCGTAAAAACTCGACTTTAGTCCTGAGGAAATTCTGGGCAACTGGTTAATCGAATCAACGCTTTGCGACCGACTTTCTGTAACAAGAGATTGCATTGATCCATGAAGTAGACGAAAGATAATCGCATCCGTCCTTCAAAATCTGATTTCGGTCAATGGTAACAATTAAATCTGAATTTGTATCTGAATAAAAACAATCAAAGATTTAGAAACTTAGAAACATTAGCATGTGGGTCTGTATTTTCGTTTCGATTCATGGTTTAGCCATTCTAATCTCTATTTCAACGAAGCATTTTATTAGTTGATTTAATTGACATATTCCGGCGGCGGATTGCTTGTATTTTTAATAGAGATTACTTAATTAAAATGGAAATGATATAAAAGAGATGATTCAAGGTTTTAGATTGTTTTTTAAATACTCATCCCACAGCTACTACTTTTTCATTCGACTTCTACCGTAGAATCATGTTTTTGTTTTTCCTTCTTTGGCTCATTATCTAATCTTAACATTTAAAATTAGGTTTAGTTTTTGATTTGTGGTTTCCACTTACCTGAGAATTGAAATCGAAAAAATATTCGGGCCGTAGCGGACACGGCAGACCGCATTTACATGTATTCGGCGATAGAAGATAATCCTTAATTTGACTATGGCTGCGTAACGTTGCACCAGATGGACTGGAAATAGATAAGAAGGAAAACGTTGGTTAAATAATATAATTAATCAGAATTTTCAGAAGGGCCTGAAATTATAACATCAAAGTAGTGGAGGCAACACGATGGGAATGAAATTGAAATTTAACATGTTGCGCAGTAACCCGGAAAATGAGTTTTTTCGACCCCTCCATCGGCGGTTCGTGACAAGGTGCATACAATCATGCACTGCATACCCTCATAAAACAAGTAATTATCGACTTATTTGAATATTCTCGAAACTATCATGACTGGTACATTGGTATTGAAATGCGTGTAGAACTACTAAAAATACTTCAGTCAAGTTTCATTGCAATTCGTCGAATGAGCCCACCATGATGGTAGGCACGAAAGCAATGAATGATTTGATTAGTTCAGTACCTTAATCTTTGAGGTTGAAATTAACTTCAGATCTTGTTGGATCAGCGGAAATTGAATGGTTGAAAATTAACTTTGTTTTCGAAAAGAACTTAGAAGACCTAAGTTCTATATCAGAAGCAGTGAACATCCCCGAGCAGAAGTTTGTTGGGTGATTCTTATGCGTCTTCAGAAGCCATTGGAAGCCATATAAGAAACAATTTACGGGTCATAGTTGAGAGAACTCAGTTTGAAGATCAGTCGACCTTATGTTGCAAAGCTAAGACCGAATTCTGAAGAACGCTTCAGTCCGTATCCAACGAGACAATACATAATCGGAAATCTTGCTGATAAAGTTAATAAAGGATGCATCGATAATTTTACAAAGAATCTGTTGAGAATCAAGAAATGCATTCTGCAGATTTAAAACAGTTCTTCTTTATCATCTTGGTACTGTTACCGTTCGAAATTTTTCGGAGAACATTTTGCATATTCTGAGAATTTTTGTCTGATATTGGTATATCGTTATCGTGTGGTACTGCTTTCTGAGAATGCCTGATTTTTCGGTTATTACTTTTCTAAATCTTCCAGGCCCTCGTCCGGCATCGCCGACTGTCAAATTGGATTCGTCGTCGATGCTGACTTTTTGAATGGATTCTTTAAGTGTTTCTACATCGTCGTTCACAGGTGACAATCCCATGAACATTAGAACTGATCTCAGTTCTACAGGGTGAGCCATTTAAAGTGGAAGCATCGGGCAACCCAATAACTTTTGACAGAATTGTCAGATCGACTAATGACATACCGCGTTGGAAGCGTCATTCCAAGACATTTTTATCATGGAACAATACACACCAAAAGAACGCGCTGAAATTGTTCAGCTTTACATTCGAAATAACTTATCAATTGTGAAAACCAAACGTGCGTTTCGTTCGAAAAATAAAGTTAAAAGTGCTCCCGGTGATAACACTATAAGACGTTTATACGCAAAATTTGTGAATTGTGGTAATGTTAGTAATGCCAATCATGCATCCAGACAACGAACAAGACTTCCGATGAAAATATTGAAGCCGTACGAGCCAGTGTTGAGGAGGTACTCAACGCCCAACTCGTCGTCGTACTCAGGAGTTGGGCATCGCTCGGACAACTCTCCGACACATAATTCGTGTCGATTTGAAGATGTTTCCGTACAAAATTCAAAAGGCACATAAACTGAACCCAGGTGATTATCTGCGTCGCGTCGATTATGCCAAATGGATCATCGAAATGGCCGAGAACGAGGCCAACTTTTGGCGTCCAAAATCATCATGTCCGACGAGGCATATTTCACGTTAAATGGAAGCGTTAATAAGCAAAATTGTCGGTTCTATGCCACTGAAACCCCTCAATTAATTGAGGAACAGCCTCTATACGACCAAAAAGTTACAGTTTGGTGTGGTATTTGTGCGGATATGGTCAATGGTCCCTATTTTTTCGAAGACGATGATGGAGCATAGAAAACTGTTAATGGCGAACGTTATCGAGCCATGATAAATGACTTTGTGATGCCCATTGTTCGTGAAAATGATTTGAAAGGCTTCTGGTTTCAACAGGACGGTGCAAAATGCCATACAGGTCGACTAACAATCGATTTGTTACCGCCATTGTTCCCCGGACGAGTTATATCGAAAAACGGTGATTTTGACTGGCCCCCGAGATCACCCGATTTGACGCCACCAGACTTTTTTGTGGGACTGTTTGGAATCCAAGGTATACGCTGATAAGACAAGGACCATAAAACATACGACGTGAAATCGCCGCCATATCGACTGATACATTGGCCAAAACGATGGAAAACGCCGAAAAAAGGGTACATTTTGTACTTGAGGCCAAAGGTGACCATTTACGCGATATCATTTTCAACAAAAAGCTGTATAAGTATAATCGAAATAAACATAAATAATATATATATTCATATATTTTTTTCAGAAACAAATGCTTCCACTTTAAATGGCCCACCCTGTATTAACGTCTATGACATCTATTACGCAGTCTTTAAATAAATAGATACTCCCATTATCGTTTTTTGCATACAAAGTCCTCATTTATATTCCATCATTTTATTTGAGTATTTTTTTTAACATATTTAGAAATAACTCCCAAGGAACGCACAAGCTTATATGTAAAAATGTAAATATGTCTTCATGTTATGGGTTTTAGTCCTCGATGGTAGAATATGTTTTATCGGACTGCCCTTTTTTGTTGGGGTCATAAAATTTGTTTGTTTTGCTAAAGAAAAAAAAGGGGAGCAGACATCGTTTCAAGGTCGGTATGGTCCTTGCTGCAGTCTCCTCTAGTGGCCTCTTCTTCAGTATAAACATTTCAAACGGTTTTTGGCATTGGACCCGTACGCTGAGATCTGTCTTATGCCCTTAAGATACTTAGAATAGGTCTCTCTTTAATGTTGGCGCGGTTCGTACATGTCACAAGAATAGTTTTCTACATTCAGTTTTGGATTATAATATCAATAAAATCTTCTCAGCTTCAAACTGATCAACCAAGAACCAAAAGGAATTTATGTGTCTTTCAGTACTTTTTGTGTTTCTTCTCCCGCACGTTTCTCATTCATAAGTTTTAATTTTACGTCGCATATTTCAAATATTCTACGCCGACTTACAAAGAAATTAGAACATAAATATGAAAACATCAACGAAATTCAAGTGTAAACCTACAAAACGTACAAAATTAGAATGTGTGCTAAATTATTTTATTTCTCATGAATATTATTTTAAAGGCTTTTTTTCAACTCATGGTAAAATAGGCAATTGGAAAAATTCAAAAAATGTCCTTTGAACTTAAATTACGTTCAACATACAGGAGGTACGAACCAAATGTGAAGAGAATTAAGTGCTTTCTTCGAAATTTCCCTAGGAAATTGAAAGACACATTTGAATTCAGCGTTCAAACAACGTTAGAGCTAGCTATGTGATGTCTATAAAACTGAAATCCAATTACTTCCTATACGTGCAACAATATGGCGTTTTACAGCAAACTGGTTCGATCCTGCGTTCATTTTAAATTGCATACTACACTCAAATCTACATCACGTTATGTCTGTGTTGCGTTTTGTTTCACCAAAATTGCACCTTCGCATTTTATAAGTAAACTTGGAGGGTGGAAAGTTGCAAAATAATCCTCTGGGGGGAGAAAGTCTGAGTTGTAACTACTTTTCAAGACTGGAGTTATTTTTTTAAATCTTAATATTTAATAAATTCGATGCAAAAGTTGTGGGTGCCATATAAGAGCTCATCCAGTAAACACCCTCTTGCACATTTTCCTACCACCATCTTGCATCATGCGGAAGTAACAACATTTTCATTTCGAGGGTAGGTGCTTATCCACGTCCTGAATTTTTCAACGCTGTCATACATTATTTGTATTTAAGACGATTAATGGGAGAGTTGCCTTATTACTTATTTTCGAGATAAAAAGCAACCTCAAATTGAAAAAAAAAACTTTTTAAAGCACTGCAGGAGCCGATTTGACGCAGAAGGACTCGTAAATTATAATTTGGTATTACGCTCGAAAATTTTACTTCAACTAGATGATTCTGTAATATCCTTCATAATTCTTAAACTGCATGACAAATGCAAATTTACTTTTTGGTATACACCGACAACGCTGGCAAGCCGCGCTTTATAATTTTCAGTAAAGCATAGGTCACACCGTATCCTTTCTTCCTCTTACACACAAACACGTGTGCATACTCGCGACATTCTAAGACGCAAACGAAGATGTAATATAAAAGGACGACCGTGTGCAATGTGCAATCAATAATTCAAGCACTCACCTAACGCTGCGACAAGGACAACGTGCCAACCCGTTCACCAGCCAACTGTTAAGACATAGCAACACAACAATGCCAATATGATGAAGACAAAAAAAAACCCCGAGGACGAAGACGACGTTGACAGTGGTCGTACTAAAATAACGACCATATCGTGTCGCCGACAACGTCTGAGTAAGATGAAGTACCTTTGCCAAGATCGTCCTTACAATAGTAAAATAATAAAACAACTTGGAGTGTGTAGAATATGTATATATATATATATATGCATCAGGATACACAGCGAACACGGAACTATCGTTAACTCTTCGGCGCAATTGTTCATCACATGACTAAACTTAGTTTCGTAAATTAATTTCCTGTTTTGCATAAAAACACTTCATGCTACCCTGCTGAAAAGGACATGGAAAATCATGCATACAAGCTAGCAATCCTTAGATTGTCGGCTATTTGTTTCTTATGCACAAGTTTTGCTTTGCCGCTCTCTTGGTAGTTTAGTTCGATGGTAGAGCTCCATGTACATATGTTTCAAGCGTGAAAGATGAACTTGCAAGGAGAAAACTTCAAGACGAAAAGGACGCCTGAAATGAAGTTAAGTTGAGTCAAGCGAAATAATAATGTTTAAATCGTTCAACGAGTGCGAATCATATTAAGAAACGAGCATTGTTGAAAGCCCTTTTTAATTTTAATATCAAATGACGCGCAAGTTTTTCGTGATTGAAATATGAAGTGGTTCTAGCTGGGGCATTTTATCGATTTTTCGTAAGGAGTCGTGTTAAATGTTTTAAGGTGATTTTGATTCCCCTTTTTTCCTTCTATAGCGATACACTTCAAAATCGTATCTACTACGTGTTATGGCTCAAAATTATTCAATCATCTCAGAAGTTATTCATTCCGAGAATTGATTATGTCCTATGTTTTATATCGAGGTTTTGAATCGATTTTTCTATCATTGGTCCTAAAAAAAAGTCCTGCGTTTATTATTTTTTTTTTTCACAATGGTTTGGCATGGATTGCAATACTAAAGGAGATACGCCTCATTTGATTTAATATGAAGATTGAACGAGCCTCCGTGCTTTTTTTTATTGAAATAAAATTAAGGATCGGAAGTTGGTCTTCATGCAAAACTGTTCGATGGAGAAGAAAACCAATCAAAATTGAGATAACTATAAGAAAATCAGAGAAACAACTATATAAGTGGCATCAAGAAATCGAAAAAATCTTGGAATGTCAAAATATTGCACTGACATCTATGCATTAAGACATCCTGAAATTTGAAATTGTAGATAGTAAATTAGCTGTTGGGATAGGTCAAAAATTTCGTGGACCTTATAGATCCACCAGGCGGCGCTAAGTATTGAGTTCTGAGAACAAGCAGATCATGTTTTCATACACCTACAATATGCCTTACAGGAGATTCTGCACAGCCCAGCGGAACTACAAAATCCAACCTTATAATTGTAAATGTTGCAAGAAGAGCAGGCTCTCTTTCTCTCCTCTCCTTCTTCATTTTTTGGATAAAAGCGACAGACTTTCTTCTGTGATTATATATCTATCTAGGTTTGATCGAAACATTGATAATCTTAATGGGATTTGCTCAGTTTTCCCTGGAATTTCTGCAAAAATGGCTCTCTTTTGTGTGACTTAGCGAGTCGTTCTCCTTGACTAGGGTCCCCCAACCACCTATATGTAAATGTACTTAAAATACGATAGTAAAAAAATCATGCACGCACAAACGTCAATCATAACTCCCTGTTTCCTCTATCGCATTACATGAGTTATAATCCAGACTTTCAGGAACGACGTAACTTTTTCCTTTGATAGCATTCATTTCAAACTTTACAACCGCCAAACTCCTTCATATTACACACAATATGATGTGCATAGCATTCTGCGAAGTGGAAATTAGTTTGGAAAGCTTTTTATTTCATACCTAAGGAAAAATAATGTTTCAAACCTTTCACATTATGAACAGCAACATAAGTGTGGCATACGTGGTTTGAATTTTTTTCACCCTTCTTTACGTTTATTTTCTTTTCAACGCGTCATTGCTTGCTTGTATAATATTTATAGTTACACTATCGTCTAGTAAGTGGAAAAGTCCTTAGACTTGTTTCTTTGTGAAAAACGTATAAATTCACGCACACGGAACATTGTATGATTCTTACAATGTAAAACTATAGCACACAATGGAAATCTGTAAACATTAGTAAAGGAAGTATTTTTAGATTTTTTTTTCATGCGAAAAGAAAGGATATGTGTTTCTTTTGTATGTTTGAATGCTGATATAAAAGACGCAGAATCGTGAAATAAAGAAAGCGATGAAGGAAGCGATTTTCTTCGCTAAGGCAAGGATTTATTTCAACGGTCATTTACAAAACCTCTCGGTTAGGAAGCCGGAATTTCCCGCACCTACTATTTTCCGCGCATAGGTTGGCCTAGTTGGCCAATTAAAACATGACAGAAAAATATTGACATGCGCCTCGAGACACAAAATAAAGAGAGAAACCATAGAGTGGATGAGCTTACAAGAGCTGGGTCAACCAGTGTAAATACGGAAACTCCAATATTTTGAGAATTAGACATATTATGAATAAAAGCTCCAGCACACATAAATAATGACGCCTTAAACATAGCATGCGTCAAAAGACGAAAAAAGGCCATTTTAGGAAATCCTATCGCTAAAATTGTTATCATTAGACCCAACTGTCTGAGAGCTGATAAAGCAATAATTTTTTTAAAATCAAATTCAAAGTTAGCCCCCAGTCCAGACATGAACATAGTCAAGCCGGAAATCAACAGCAAAATAACGAGATAGTAGTAGCATCAATTCATTCATATCCTGAATATGATTATTAATACTGATAACAAATCAAAAAGCTTACGCTCCAACTACTTGTCTATTTAGTCCTTAAAAATTATTGGTATGTACAGATAATTTCTTCGCTCTTTTTCCAGATACGTAGGATGTCAAGAAACTAATTGCGAATGCAATCCAAACACATGTGTCCTACTGTCGTTTTATTATGTTCTTTTTTTTCAAAAAAATCACTTTGATTCAACCGCAGTAATCGACAGGACTAATAATTCTATAGATGCAAATGCATGGAAATGTCAACGGTCATTTCGTAAAAGTAACTTAAATGTAACTTAACTTTATTATCCCAAGTAACTGTCCGCTTGAATGAGAATAAATTTATCGATCGAATACCAAAAAACAGTATGTGAAGGACGAACTCAAAGATATCGAGTCCAGTAATGGAACTTCGATACCGCTACGTTGATTTTATCTACGGTAGTATATTGCATAGCTTCCAGGATCCTAAAATCGGACGATGCGATCGAGATATTTGGGAAGCAATATCTCTTCAAGGGCAAAAGCCAACTGAGTTTAAGGACAACTTAAAACGAAACCTTGTAAACTTAACCTGTCATTGATATTTTTTAAAATTGTTGTTTCGTCGCCGCAATACAAAATAATTTACCAACTAAGTACACTGTTTTATTTTCAAGTCATTCTGAAAAAAGCATCGGACAGACTTCGACCCGTTTCTCCAATCGACCGAAGCGAAATCCTGTGGAGGTTTAACACGAAAATGGAGCAACGTTCATTGCGAAACTGAACCTACTTTACACAATCAAAGAAAAAGAAATAATTTTCCATGTTACCCAGATATTGCTCTCAGTGCTAATACTCAAAATTGAACAAAGCTCCCAGAGGATAGGGCAACGGTGAGGAGAACAATTTCGTCTTATTTGCGTGAGAAACAACATACACTTTCTTTGTAGTAACACATATATTAATTTCAACATCGATTAAATACATCAAAATTTACAGAGAGAATATTGAACTCAATTTAATTTTGAGTTTTGTTTCTCACTATTTACTCTCCTTTCCTTGAGCATTTTGAAGTACAACCGTGTCGTCTAGAAGGAACTACATGCGATATGGTCCTTCACGCAATGGTTTCTCTTACTTCTCCTTTTTTCTCTTGTTTTGCCTAGCTTTGTTGACATCTCTTACCGGAGATTGGATAAAGCAACAATTGTGCTAAAGATTATTTGAAATGAAGACAACTATGTAGATTAGCGATTCTGACAGGTCGCCAACAACACAAGTCGGGTTTGACAGGTCTTTGAAAATATATCTTTCAAGAAATCCTTTAAGTGGAAACCGTAATTCTAAGAAAGTTTGTTGGCTCTTTGAGTTACATGGGAATAATGTAGTTAGTAAACACCCTCTAGCCGAATTCTGAAGGACCCAATAGAAAAACTGAAAAGATTCCTTACGGCTGGCAAGAGCTGGAAAATTTTTCTCCACCAGCACTATCCAGGCAGCTACTGACTCCAGCAATATTTCAGCTTTTACGCCATTGATGAACATGGCTCTAATTATGTGAACATTCTCACATTTTGAAACTGGAAGAAGCAGAAGTAGTACACGTGTACCACCAACAGGGAACGAACGCGGCTTTGATTGAACAAAATCGATAATTTTGTACTAGTGAAACCAAAAAATGTTTGGGAAAATAGTTTGATAAAAATCAGTTTTCTAATTAGTCACTTATGGTATGCTACTAAGCAAATATCATCAAGGGCTGATAAAAAATTCCAAGCCATCCAAATGTTTTTACTTATTTGTAAATAAACTAGATTCAATTCCAGTTCATTTATGTAGATAAGACAAATAGATATTGTATGTTTTGGAATTCTTCTGTAGAATTTTAAACCAATATGGCGAAAATATTTGGTTTTTTTTGTTGTCAAACAAACACGCATCACGCATATGCGTTGCATGACACTCACTATCTTTTGGTTCTGGTATTTAACGTTAGCAATGCTTTTTTCAGCTTGTTTATCGTTTTATTTGCTTAACACTTCTGAAATACCTCAGTATATGGGACAAGGAAAAACAAACAGTAGCCAAAGATTATTAAAATTGGGGAAACATAAATAGAAACCCATTGAAGAAATGTCCTGTCTATAAAGAGATTCGTCTTGGTATCAATTTTTTTGAAATTTAAATAATGATAATTAAAATGTAACTAAATCAATAACCTTCTTGCAATATTTAAAGATTTGTGACCAGTTCGTCCTCGTTGTTGACTACAATCAGTGCTTCACAGTTTCGGCTGCATTCTAGGGATCATTATCTTGCTTGAAGTATTTATCATTCAGCCCAGGGTTCCGTCTTTTGGCCTTTATCCGTCTTTTGGCCGATATTAAAACATTGCAGAATTAATCGTATACATCGTCGACTTTAGTATATTAAGCAACAAGGGCGGTAACGAGCCGATTGCCCACGATGGCAGTTAACTGCCATCACGGGCAATCGGCTAGTTACCGCCCGAGTTGCGTATGCGTGGGCAATCGGTAAGTTACCGCCCGAAAACGCGTGCGGTAACCTAGTAGTTATCCCGCATGTGTGATGAAAAATAAATTATCGGTTGCCAACGCCAGTAACAGTCATACTCCGCTAAACCATTACTCCATCACCAGTCCGTTACACAATGGTTAGCAATGTCCTTTTTGATTGCTGCTCCTAAATTCCTCCACACTATTTGGCGTTCATTTATTTTGAAAATTCAGAATTTATATTGGTCTGACAAAGCGAGAGACAATTACAAGGCAATCCAAGTGTAACAAGTATTTTTTTTTTTGAATTTCAAGAAGAAAAGAAAGGTTCGCCATACGTGACGTCAACTTGGCACCAAAGAATTTTGAGAGTTTTCCTGGTAGTATCTGGAAAAATTGACTGCTTGAACTTTTTCTTAAATGCTGTTTTATGATTTTGTCAGAGTATTTATCTTTCCTCTGGAGCAAATTTTTTTACAGAGATTCAAAATGGGCTTTCGACGAGAGTTCTTCTCTGAACAATAAAATATTGACAAGCATTTGGGTTGACGAAAATTGTATTCCCATGAAATTTACAATTTTTCATATCTACATCCTTTTTTCATCGTTTAACAAGGATTTTACTTTCATTTTCAGAAACTTTTGATGTATATATTTATTTCAAATGTTTGCTATACAAATCAACTAATAACAGATGCATGTCAATAATAGAATGGTGAAGCTAAGATATTATATTTTAGTGTGTTCTAGGATAAGAGTAGTGAACGCAATCGTTTATTCCAGGATATTGTACGTTTCTTGCGAAAAGTAAAGTCGCCACAAAGTCTGTGTGTCGACTGGCATACAAAAATTTCATCGATAAGAGAAAATACAATTCGGATAAATTTTAATTTTGCAGCTGCATACAGAGGAAATCAAGACTTCAAGCAAACAAAGCTGCGAGAAGACTTTTGTTATACAATGGATGTGACACATAGATCCTAGAAGCATCCAAAAAACATACGGAATGAGGTCTTGAGGGTGAATTGCTGAAACGAAGTGACAAGTGAACAATTAGAAAATTCGATACAATGATGAGCTATACGAAATATTCGACGAGACCGAGGTCTAAATGTTTGAAAATCAGTGGAACTGCAATGAGCTGTCTATGTGAATCATATAGGCATACAACGGGTACCTGAAAAAGGCTTCTTAAGGTGCACCGAAGGGCGGAGACCAATGGGGAAATCAATAAAGAACTGTCGACGAAAATAGAGTTTTTCGCTACTCGGATTTTGAAACTGGAGGACGCGGTCAATGGACGGAAATAAGTTGGGCACAACATTTGGGATGTAGTGCTTCGAAGTGGAAGAATATCTAATTTTTTCAAAAGATCATTATTTCATAAACGAGAATGCCAAAAAAATTCGGAAATTATTTAACTGCATTCTTGTAACAAAAAAACGGCTGGTTTTATACCTTTTTAAATTTTTATTGTTGTTTAAAAATAAGTTTATAAGAATTTGAACAAAATGGCTACTTTTAACCAGATGAGTTGATTTCGAGAAAAATATTCTTACCAATTTAAAGAAGAGGAGTCTCCCCGGTTTTTTGGGAGAAACGCATTTAATTTAAATGGGCTTGATAGTTTTTTGCTTTATTCTTATTTTTATTTTTACTTTATTCATGTTGCATATCGAGTGCCCTGATCCTAAGTGAAGAGCAGTAAATGGCTCGCATAAGTATTTTTCTAGTGAATTTGATCCTTTTTGACAGCTCATTGTTGCTCTTGCTGGCTTGCCAGATACGATCCTTAATACCTATGGGATTCATTATTTAAAGTTTAATTTTTATCTTCTCTTTTCGGTACACGTTGCGATGCAGAATAATATTTTGATGATACTTTTGACTTTTCTTTTCGAGATACGGTCAAATTATTGACTTTATTGCCAGCTACCTCGTTCAAGACAATTTCTTTCGACTCGAAAAGTAGGAGTCATAAAATCAGAACACTGGTTTATACTTGGTCAAAAACATTTCAAATAATTCATATTTTCCGCATTTATTGGCGTCTCAATGTATAAGGGACGGCTGATAAGTCCGCGGCCTAAGGTACTTAATAAAAGAAAATATATCGTTTCTATTTTTAATTTTTCAATATAATCTCCCTCAAGTGAAATACATGTGTCAGATCTCGCATACGATGCCTTTAACTCACCCAAAAAATATTTGGTATCTTCCTCTTCTTCATTTAGTTGTCTTTTGCAAATCTACGGCCCCGTAAGTCAGGCAAAACAGGCAAAAATCGCTAGGTGCTAGGTCTGGGCTATATTTAGGTTGGCGAATCTCTGAGAATCCTTTGTCGTTCAGGGCTTGCCTCGCAACATGTGCGGTGTGAACGGGCGCGCTGTCTTTCAGAAAGAGCACCCAGCACGTCAGTTTCCCATGTTGTTTCTGTACGATAGCCTCGCGAACCTGAGTCAATAAATTGGCATAATATTGGCCATTCATCGTAGTTCCCCTGGGTAGGTATAGTTGATAAATAAAGTTCCCTCTCTATCCCAGAAAACAGTCGCCATTAACTTAGACGCCGATTTTTCCACCTTGAATTTCTCCGGCGCTCTTTCTCCTTTTTTTAATTCCTTTGCATGGATTCGTTTTTGGACTCCGGATCATATTGGCGTATCCATGTTTCATCTACGGATACGCCAATATGATACTTTCTTTATAGATACTTTCATCTATCTGTTGCCAAGTGTCTTCCTTGTTATCGCCGACAATCTCCAAACTATCTTTGCAACTTGCGAATCGACGTTGCTAGTGGAGCGGCAGGAGCATTTTCTGATTCAACCGATGACATCTCTTCAAAAATGTCTTTCAGTGTATTGCCCTTTTTTATGAGGAATTTAATCACGTCGCGGTATTCAAAATTCTGAGAATTTCCAGATTCGGCTGACATGGTGATATTTGTTGTTCGATAAATAATTGAACTATGAGTGCAAACTTTATAATAGTACTGAGTGTCGCAACTAGTGACATGAGTAACTAATTATTCATCGTTTAGTACCCTAGACCACGAACTTTTCAGCCGCCCTTCATATATTTTCTCCTCATCATAAAATAATAAGTTCGCACTATGCAGAATACCAAATTTTCTACCAAGTGGTCTGTCAGATTGCAAGGAGATTCATTTGAAAACCATTCCTAGGTTATATACAAGAGAACTTTTTTCTTTTATGGTAACACAATACCGCATAATACTTTGGAAAAGCAAATAAATGAAATTCATTCAAATTCGTGTTGCTTTTTCATATTCATAATTTATATTCAATCATGGCGTGCTGAATATCATTTCTTTTTTAATATTTTTTTATTTAGTTTAATTTCTCAAAATATCCTAATCTCTTCACTAGTTTGTCAAATTGTAATTTTAATCCATTTTTTCAGAAATTTTTGATCCAATGCTTACTCCTCATTGCAAAATTAAATTTAAAAAAACTAGTAATCAATCGGATTTACATTTTCAATTGGCACACATGCAAGTTTTACTCAAATTTAACATATGCATACTTCACCGCCAAAAAAGACTTTTCCACGTTTATATTTTATTCAAAAATGCAAAGAATATCCAAGCACAAATAAATCCTTAAATAAAAACTGCATGCCTAATTTCTATTTTTGCAACACTAACCAGAATCAGAACCTGCTTGAGAAAAATAAAGCAAACCTAGCAGTGGAAAATCACGTCTTCAAAACTCAATAAAATAATGATGTTTACATACATTTAGGAATTTCCTAGCATTTATCAAACGGTCACTTAACAACAGATCGACGAATTTCATTTTCAATGCATCAGCAAAATTCAAATTCATGCCACTGGGTTTGTTTTTCTAGTTTTATTACTTTCCTATTTTTATGTATCTTTAAATTTGAATAAAAAAAAATTTCTCGTAAAATAAAATAATTTAATGGCGCTAGTCTGGATGAAAAACAAGTCCTAGCTGCTAAGTCGGTTTTATGACAAAATCTTAGCAAAATTAAGGTTGGTTGAGAAGTCGCGACATATATAAAACAAGGCTTTAAAACGAAAAAAAATGCCTCTCACATATTTTTTTTTTTTGGTCCGAATATTGGTATTCGATTAACTTTCCTGCTTGAATTATTTAATCAAAGCATGCAGACTTGTGAAAAAATAAAGCATGCAGACGTCAATGGCATTCACGTGCAACAAATAAACAGAGATAAAAAATAAAACGCAATGCAGCTTTCTTGTTTTACAAATAAACGCAAATGTTCGCACGCGTGTATCTGAGTCTACATATACTTAGATGTTTTTAATAGAGAATTTCGCATAGGATTAGTAATTTTTCCTTCTAGGACCTGTTATTTAAAATATGTCAAGGAAAGTGGGTATTAATTATCAGTTTAAATAATTTTCGATCCATATTATAGTGAAAAGCAAATTACCAAATTTAGTAGGTTAATTCAGAAACATGATAAGCCCATTTTGCGTCCCAGACGGTTTATATGAAAATTCTAAATTTTTTTAAATGATATCAAGACAATTTAAGAAAGACTGTTCTGTGAGTTTTCCTTGTGTGACGAAACATTTGGTTTATAGCTGACGACGAATTCAAAAATGTCACTTTTAAACTTTTGTCAGCACGAGGCTAACAGAATGAGTCCCTAGAACGCCATGTGTCTGAAGTTTGCATCGTTGCAAACGCAACGCTGTCAAATTTTTTTGAAAATTTTTTTTTTGGTAGATAATTGAACTGTGATGAAAACCTAGTAGAATACAAATAAGTAACAAAGGCAATTGAAACTTTCTAGAATTTCAAGTTAATTTATCCAAATAACATTCAAAAACTCTAAAAAAAATTGGAGACCGTTGCGTTTGCAACGATGCAAACTTCAGACACCTTAGAACGCCAAGGGTTGAGACTAGTAGAGGTTGAGACTATTGCATTTTGGAAGCTTTGCTGCTCATTTCGCTCTTAAAGGATTCAATTGACAAACGCAATACGCTGGAGAATTATATTTAAGTGACGAGGAAACACAAACCAATGAGTGTTTTCCTCTGAGACGTTGTCATAAGGCACTAAACATTCGGTTCTGGTTTAAAATTATCATCATTTATGCTTCTTCTTTTTCATTTAAACTTTTCATTCTACGTTTTATTTCAATTGAAAAAGGGGACGTAAACAGTCTCCCTATTTAACATGATTTTTACCATCACCACATATAGTGGTCATTCATAAAAGATCAGTGAATCGTTACACAACATCTGAGTGATTTTCAAATGTTAAAGATCATACTGCATCGAAAATGTGACATGAATACATATCATAGAGCTGTTTGAGCATTGCAGTAGCTCGGATATATGCTTGAGTGAATTTGAATTTGGGAACATCCTTAGTGCAATCATCTTCGGAATTCTACCATTGAAAATCAGACCGTAGGATGAACGAAGGTAACCGAGAAAATTTCTATTCCTGTCTGCATATCTTCTCTACGCCTGTTGTTATACATCAATTTTCTGTGAAAGTGAAAATATAATTTTCAATTTTTTAAAACCTTTTTGTATAAAAAACCGTTTTTGCTTGCCCTGTTCGCGTGACAACCTCAATTGAGTTATCAGTCACGGTACTAAAGAGCTTTTGTTGTCTTCAAACTGGACAGTTAAATTTGTTATTGCCACAATAGATACGATAAGATAGAAAATGAAAGAAATACTGCGTTTCTTCAATTCTCTAACAATCTTCTTTTATTATGCAATAGGTTTTATGCCATAGATAGCTTATAATTATTTAATTAACTTGTCATTTGTTCGTGACTATTTGAATTGTACATATCATTAAATTTAAATATCTATAAAATATACTATTTATTTTGAACATTATTTGCAATTAACAATGATCATTTGCCGGTGGTGGCAATGGAAATTCCATTTTCAGTTAGTTATTAGCAAAGTTTTTCAGCTGCAAGTTGAAGCTTTCATGCAATTGTAGATAAAATTCAACCCGATAATAAATTACTTAATGAAATTAAGTGCTTAATGAGTTAATCACATTGGATATGATTAAATTATATTAGTTTGAAAACAAATGAATGGGAAACTTTTGTTTAAAATCGTAATTTAATGGACATAGATAACTCAAATTTGCAACACAAAATTATTATTTTCTATACAATTGTTCAGGAGAGCCCTTCGACAGGTTCACCCAACATGGAAAACAATGACAAATTATGTGCAACAATCCGAAAAATCAGGTATCAATGAATGAAAAACAATGAATCATTTGAAATTTGACGAGCCTGTAGTGTCCAAACTGATAAAACCGCAGATACTACAGTAATCTGGACGCTTACAGCGCAAGCATGAATCCTGGACACCCAAAAAACCTTTTGATTGGAGAACCAAAGTCCGACGTCCCGTGGAGAAAACAAGAAAGCGCTAGAGCGTCAAATTTTTTGACGCCTAATTCTGTCGTCAATTATACTAACGTGGACTTTGCAAGCTGTGTGAATTTCAAAATTGAAGGGCGAGAAGAAATGATGGTGAAAGTTGAAGAGAGACATCTTAAAATCAGATACGACAAATCCCGACGCAGGTTCTAGAGCATTGACGACATCGAAGATATTTTTAATTTAAATGGTGTTCCAGTTTCAAATTTCGAATTTCCCTAATTTATTAGATTTTTTTCTGATTTTTTGAAAATAATTTTAAATATTTGAAACAAAAATTGTTGACGGCAAAGGACTGAAGAGTCTTCGCGCTGATAAAAATATATCTTTCTTCTTTGAATATTTTCAAATCATCTTGCTTTAGAACATCACATGTAATTTACACGCACCGAATACAAAGTTTTCTGTGATCTAGCATAAAAATGTTGTCTAATACAATAATACGATAGTAAAAGGCTAAACAAGTAATACAGTAGTAAGCTAACCAAAATTAACACCACAAGAACATCAAAGCAAATGAAGATAGTTGAAGCAAGTCAACATTACGAAAAAGTTCAAAAAAGCAAGTAGCGTCAATAACACTTTAAAAATGAAGTTCGAAATGCCTCAAGATTAGAGAAAACTATCAAGAAAACCTCAAGAGAAAACTATGAAAACGCCAAAATGACGATGAGCTCATGATAAATCTATTCTACTGCGGCGTAGCAATACGACAAAAAACGGATTCTATAGATGAAGTGAGAAAAGAAGTCTGGGCGACTTTTTACCATATACTATATTTTTTGAATAGAATTAATATTTGAACACATTTTCTTATTGACAGAAAAAATCTATCCTATTTCCTGCGGTAGTGACATCCGTAAAAATATTGTTCTTAATATTATAAAAAAAAAAAACTTAATTTTTTTAGCCAAATTGAAAAAGTTGGGTTTTTTGGAAATTTTGGAAGAGGTAATTATGATAAACATCGTTTTTTGATTTGGCGGAGAAAAACTTTTTTGGGCCGTTTCCACTATAATAAATATACTAACAAATACAGTTTCTGAAATGATTCCTTTTCAAATTTTTCATTCGTTCAGTTTTGACACAATCAAGCCCTTTAACATTATTTAACCAAGTTGATTTCAAAATTTGAAAATAAACCTCAATAATATAGGAGAAACGTATGGATTAAACTCATTTGCAAGGACAATATCATGATTGTGTTTTTAAACACTCATCGTTTTAATCATCAATCACAGGTGGCTTCTAGGATATCTTCTTTACAAACGGCAGTTTGACTTCTCGAATCCATAAAACCGATACCAGATGTCAGTCATGAAGAGGTCTTTTTGAACGGTATTTAACTTCACTTTGCTAACATGCCTTCTAACCCATGAAAGGCAGTGGATCATAGAGAAATATCCCCATTTAGGTGCCAGAAGTTTGCATCGTTGCTAACACAACGGTCTCTATTTTTTTTTCAAAATTTCGAAGATTTTTCATAGAATTTGACTTGAATTTTTGGTTTATTTAATTCCCATATTTGAATTTTATGCTTTACTAGGTTTTTATTTCAATGGAATTATCTTTCAAAAAGAAATAGTGAAACAATTTGAGAACGTTACATTTGAAATGATGCAAACGTCAGACACTCCTACAGGGAAGCACTTTGTCTAGAATATCGTGAGGTCAGTTTTAAAAGGGAGGCGGTTAATCTTGAAAAAACAACATCTTGGGGGTGAGTGTAAGTCCCCAAATTTTTTTAAGTGGATGATTTATACCTTTTTTGACAGTTATGGTAACAATTCACGAGTTACGCACAAAATTATTATGAAGAAGGTTTTTGTTAAGTTTTTGTGGTGTGATTCAACGAGTAATATGGGAGGCTGCATTTTATTGTATCTTGACATGTTGACGTACTATGTCAGCGAAGTCATGTTGTGAGACAAGGGGAGCTTTCTGGTGTTAGCGTATGACGGACGAGACTAATAGCAACAATTTTCATTAAAAACAAAAGGCAGAAATTGGATTTGGCGCTTTAAAAAAATTTATTTAAGTGTTCAACATATTATCCGATATGGCACACCCTTAACATTAAAGACGAATATTTACGTATATTAATTGCAGAAAGCAGAGTTTAGCTTTCATTTCATGGTCTACCTTTTCGGCTCATTCGGGCATCCTTAACCTTCAGTTACCGACCCTCATTTTCAGTACATAGTTGTCGAGGTTAGGTCATGGTGACACCCTATTTGAAGTCACGCTTTTAATCAAATGTATATTAACAATATGTTAAAATTATATATATTCTGAATGATTATTTGATAAATATTGAGATGAAATCATAAAAACAATAAAAATAAATTTTATAGGCTTTTAATAGCAATAATAAAAATTAGCATGATTGTTAAAATATTCCTGTTTCAACTTGCGCGGTGCCACGGTGACACCACCTCGGCAATTAAAGGTTAACTACTTCAATGTGTCCTAGATGCAAATAAGTGCAGCCCCAGCAAAGAAATAGATGACAACGGAGAGACCTTCAGCAGAAAAATATAAAAAAGTTTCCGCTTAACAGCATCCACCTGAACATAACTTTTCAAAAGTATCCTGAACAATCCTCACTATGACTCACACTAGTCGTAATCAATATAAAATTTCTTTTCACCGTCAGACAATGAACTATCATTGTCTGGAATAATCTTCGTTTCCCATTCCATCAAAGGTGATAAACTGCTTACATTCCGAAATACTAACAATACCAAGAATAGCTCGTGTATTCAATTAAGATGCCAAATTAAACAGTTGACAGTGAAATAAATAGCAACAATCAATAAGAGTACTTTACTCGAACTTGTTCCAGGATAAATGCATTACATTGCGAGACTAACGGCGGCACAAAACACCAAAAACACGAAAATGGAAAACATTTCCCAAATGAAGAATTTCCCACTCAGTGCCTCTGTCAGCGGGGTATGTAGTTTTGGCATGACAAGAGAATAAATAGTTGAAACAAGGCTACAAGCACCGAATAAACATCCTCCATTCATCCCTTTTCAATACACACCGAAGCTTTTATGCTTTATTACGTACCTACCCAACATACACAACGAATTTTCATCCTACGAAGCAGTAGTTCATTTTCACGTTTGAAATCTTCTTAAATGGTTTTTTTTTTTTTTTGGTGTGTTTCTGTTTTATCCATTTGCTTTCAGAAAGGATTCAGACATTGCAGTGAGAGTAATGCGAATGGTGCTGTAGATGGTGTTTGTAGTCTTTGTCCTGATGATGATTGCAACTAGATGTAAGTGAAATAATTGTTTCGTATTGAATCACCGAAGAGTGGCTGCTTGCAATGAATGGAAAAACTAGAAACCCTTCACAGACATGTAGTTACAGAACCTTTTCAATACTCGTATTACTAGTAATTCCACAGGATGTAGAATTTCTTGGGGTTCGCATGTGTTATTGCTGGAGTTTTACCTGGAAACATTTAGCGCTAACTTTACTTGTTTTTCAAGTTGATTTGACTTGAGGAGCATTTTCAGATCGATTTCGAGGAGAAGAGGATCGACGACTCTGATAATGGTTTGAATTGGAAATCAAACTTTTTCGTATTGTTTCTGTAATTCATTAAGGTCTAACAGAAGTCTGGCCTTCGTCCATATTTATCACATTCTATGAAAATCTAGAGACCGATATTCAATTTTTCTCTGTGTAGTATCATATCTCAGTAGTGTTAGATAAGGTCCTTATATGTCGCCCAACCAAGTCGTGGCTAACTTTACGATACTATTCAGCGCGACATATTAAGTTTAATGTCAGTAGCTAACTCCATGGACCATTATCTCCTCAAAATGTTTCATCAATGTCCTTACTTTGACTTATGATGATGATTTTTGACAATTGGTTGATTGATTTCACACGTACTCACGTTAACTCCAATAAGAAATAAACATCAAATTTAAAATGAAGCAGTAAAGTTTACTGAAGTTCTTTTCTAGTCGGCCCTTCTTAGAAAAATGTTTCAAAAAACTCTAGAAAAATGTCTTAAAAACTAGAAATTGCAGATCGGGCATAACTACAAATCTAGGGCTCCACGCAATAAGAGCTAGAAAGTGAAGCTTTTTTGTATAGAGAAAATGCAGATTACATGTTGATTATCAATCGTAGTTGCTTTGGTCTCCTCCTTCAAGTGTGTCAAATGCCAATGCAAATTGATCATTTGGTCAACATCATTTCAAAAAAGGTGTGTTTTCAATGTTTGTCGAATGAAAACATGCGAAAAATGAAAGTACTGAATTTGATACCATCATCGGTATGCGATCGATTTCCTAGAATCGCTAGTAGTCGCAACTTTAAGAGATCAGCCCTAAATGCTCGGAAAGCAGTTGAGAAAAGAGAACGACGTGCAACTGAATCAAAATATTAAAATTTTTTGAATATCTATGTTGAAATACTACTAATATTCTTCAACAATTTCCTAGCCGAACGACTGTAAAACTTGCAGTAAAAGGAGCCAAAAAGGAGCCCTTGTACAACATCTTTTTTTATTCATTGGGATTAAGTCAAATCAAGCAAAAGATGAGCATAAATAAATCTTATTTTCACGACTTAACACACAATAAAGTTGTCGAAAAATTTCCTAATTGGTCACAAATTTTTTTAAGGAAGAGAGTTTTAAAATGATTTATAAACCTGCAAACACTCTCATTTCGTGAAACCTTCATCGTCTAAATCACAGAGATCCAACAAAAAAAATCTCTTATTATTTCCCACTGTCCATGCCCTCCATTCACATTTTATTGGATTTTTAACACCAACTCGCGATTTAAGGTTCACCATCTTAACCGAACTGGTTCCAGTTACAACTATCTTTAGATAATAATCTTACACTGAAACTCGTAACTTCGTAAGTAGGCTGAGTTCAATTAACACCTCTTTGTGGATGAAAAGTATAATGACACAACATCCTCTCCATTTTGTCCTATTTAAGCAGAAGAAGAAAAAAAATACAACAGCATACGAATGTAGTGTCAGTGTAGATTATATCAGACTCCTTCAGCAATAATTAGGTGATAGATTCAACTTGAAAATACAACAACCAAGCAAGGTTGAGACCGATATGAGGAAGTAGTTGAATTATTTACGCTTAAAAAGAACAACAAATTGGAAGTATAATAAAAGAAGTGGCATGGTTCGTATTTAAAAATAAACACTAAGTAGGTTTGTTTGTATTGTCAGACCTTTTTCTAGTGTGTATGCTTATTTACTTCTGCGTTATTCTGTTTTTCTTACTTATTTTCCATGATTACTTGCGCGTTGGTGTCATTTAATGACTTTGCGGTCATGTTTTGACGATAAATAAACGAAGCAAAGTAGGAGTGTACACGCTGATTGAGTTTCCATTGAGTTTTGTGGTTTTTAATGTTGTTTGCAAGGACAAGGGATAGAAAAACGTCAATAGACTGAATCATGAAAATGATGGGATTGTTTTATTTTTAATTGTGGTTGGCCAGCTCTCTCTTCACGTCCGTTGGTTCATGAGGCACTTTGCACTATCTTATTGTATTTATTCTATAAAATATGACATTCATCTATAAATCACATATATCCATATTTATCTTATATCTTATATTTATCTACAGATTTTATTACAAATTCTCTTTCTAAAAAGTTTAGATGAACAGATAAGCCTGGTCTTCTGGCTCAACAAGTTGTCAAGGGCAGTCCTATTAGATGCAACTGAGTGATCCAGAGAGGGGAGTGAATATGAGAGAGGAGAAAAGAGGGGAAACGCATGAGAAAGAGATGATGAGAGAAAGTGCGAAAGAATGGCAGAAAGTGGACGAAATAGATAGTAAAAAATCGTATATTGCTATGGACTGATGTTGCGAAAATATATTTAAACAGTTTTCCTCGCCACTTTCTCTTACAAGGAAGCTCCAATATTGAAATTGCTACAAACAGCAGCAGAAGTTTCACGGTTTGAGGTGGTCATCAGTAGTACCAAATAAGGAGAGGGCAGTTAGGACATCAGTTTCCAAGTGTAAATGTAAGTGTAATAATGATTTATTATTTTCAATAAGTTCAGGATATATCATTCACGGATAAACAAGATGATAGTGGCAGAATAACTTATCAATAACTAGCTTGGAAGAGTTGCAAGTTGAGTTGAACCCTTTTTTGAAATATGTCTGAAGTTTGTCTTGAAAATTTTCAGTTTTTCATATTTGGCGAAGATTTGACTCGAGTGAAAAGCTAGTGGAGTATCGCTAGAGTCAACTTTTCGAATAGAAATTACGAAACTTATTTGAAATTGGTGAAAAAAAAATTCAAAACGTGGAAAAAAAATCGAGACTGTTGCATACGCAATGATGCTTCAAACTTCAAAATTAAAACCCCATTTGGGATGTTTCGTGTTTTGCTACTTTATCACCATTTCCAAGATCCAACTTAAACAATAACGTTTTATTGCAAATTTTATGCATTCACCAAGAGGCATCTTTGTGAGAGTCGTTTTTACAACAATACTTGTTGAATAAATTCTACTCTAGAATCAAAAAGATATAATATAACATTTAGATATAACATTTCTGGTGAAAGAATCATTTGAGCCTCTTTTGGAGCAAGTTCGGCGGATGATATTCACTGTATTGACTGTTCATGCCTGTCGCGAAGTAAAAGATCCATATTTCAACAACTAACGAAAGGTTAAAAGCTTTTCAGCTTTTAGCCCCCTATTATTAAACGCAGCTCTCGTCCGCTCGACTCCTTTCTCATTCCAATTTTATAAGTGTAAGATATTTTTTATATATTCGATTGAAATGATCGTCTCATTAATTCGTCTGACATTCACTCAAGTTTTCTAGGACAATATCAGGCGTTTTTTAAAATACTCATCGCTTTAAACTTCGCTGGGGTGACTTCTAGGATATGTTCTACAAACGGCAGTTTGGCTATTAAAATTCATTAAACCAATACCAGATATCATTCATGAAGAATCCTTATATACGGTATTTAACTTCACTTTCGTTTCATAGCTTGCCTTCTCACCGATTTAGGGGAGTTGAATCATAGATAAGTATCTTCGTTTAGGAGTCGTCTGTTAATATTAGATGTCAATGATCTTTAATTTTTCCACGTTTTGAAAGATTTTTTTTTTTTGATAATTTGACTCAAAATGTTGGGAAATTTTATACGCATATGCGGATTTTTTCTACTTTACTAAGTTTTAATTTCAGTTTAATCACCTTCTGAAAGTAAAGAGTGAGAAAAACTTGAATGACGGCGTTGCGTTTTCAAAGATGATTCTAAATAGTTACAAAATTGACAAGACCCTACAGCTGTCATCACAAAATTACTTAATAAATATGTCTTAATTTTTGACAACAATCATTTTAAGGAAGGTATTCAATGACAAATTTTGTTTCAGTCATCGATTTCTAATCAGCAGTATTTTGCATTCAGCTTACTTAGAATTGGCATTTGCAACCCACTCTTTACCGGGAAAAGTCGACGTTGTTACTC
Organism: Stratiomys singularior; assembly: GCA_954870665.1. Taxonomy (NCBI): domain Eukaryota; kingdom Metazoa; phylum Arthropoda; class Insecta; order Diptera; family Stratiomyidae; genus Stratiomys; species Stratiomys singularior. The sequence goes on from OX940877.1 coordinate 11,060,456, forward strand.
CTCTCACGTGGAGTTTACAATCTGTAACCTTTTGCCAATACGGAAGTGGGCTATATTCTTTGAAAATAAAACGAATCATGGAAGTTCCTGTACAGGTGTTGCAACAGAAAAATTTTATGCAGTGAATTTAGTTGGGAGCAAATATTTGAAATATTCATGAACAACTTATTTTTCTGAAGTAGTTCCCCAACATTTAATGTCGCTAGAAAATTGCAAAAGTTAAAAGACCACACTATGTTCTGTCATATATTCTTCATTCTTCTTCTTAAAAAACATCTCCCAAAAATTTCAAGCCATTCTTTTTGTTACGAATTGATCGAAAAATAACTTGGTATTGGAAATAAAATTTCGAAAAAATCCAGTCGTTCAGCTTTTGATTTTTGTGAATGATTCTGGTTCATTCAATATACATGGGTTCACTGATTAAATTGCTGTTTGGAAACGAAACCAAGGGAAACGAATTATTTCTTTGCAAATTTTGACAGCTCCTCACGTTGAAAATACTTCTCAAAGACATGATTCAAAGAATTGCGACGAATGAATTGAAAGTTAAGTTTTAGAAATCATTTTAATTGGTTCCAAGTTCGTAAGCATGAATGTAAGAGAAGAAAACCTGGCGATTGTTTACTTTAAAGTATCCAAAATATGACAATGAAGAAAACCTAAAATACTGATCTGACCAGATGATATGACTATTTCTTCCAAAAAACATTAAGAATCCATCAATGTATTAAATTATTGAAATAATGAAAAAAGTATTTTATCGAACACTATTCTCCCAAAGGACGTTTAAAACGTTCATTAGTAAAGAACATCCCGAAAAGCTAAAATTGAAATTTAGAAACGAAACATTATTTCAAATGCAATAATCTGGGATTTTTCACCGTTTGGAATTCGTGGATAATAGAACTAAAATATTTGTATTTTTTTCTTCCCGAATTTTGGCTCTACTGACATTCTACTAGTTCTTCATTTCAGTCCAATCATCAATAAAAATCAAAAAGTGTCAAAACTCGAGGACATGCGATTGCAACGATACAAATTTCACATGCCTGAACATTGTCCCTGTCTAAACATAAAACGATTTCACAAACCCAACAATTTAATAACAACAGTCAAATATCTGGCGAACAACGAACCTGATGTTTTGAAGGCAAATTCTCTAGTCTCTAAATCTTCCCTTAGTCCTTAAGCCCTGTGATGTCTTATTATATGTTGTTGATGTAATTATCCCATAACACCATCCTATCTTCCTTCAAATCTTCCACCACAAAATGCTTCATAACTTTTAATGTACTTCACATCATTTGATATTTCTGCAATAAAATTATAAAAAAGACAATAAAATATACCACACATCACCCCATTCCTGTGGTTATATTATCCCAACTGACGTGATTTACATTGGAAAAAGGCCAGTAAACCTCCAGCTTCAGCCTCATGAAGGTCTGGTCTGACCGTTGATATTCAATGTGTCTTTTAAGTTGGCCTCTTACAATTTATCCCTTATTCAATACATGCTACAACCGACAACGATAACAACAACAATGGAATACGATGATTATGTATCCCTTGACCGGTTCATTTTCCCTCTCGACTTGGACGTTGTGATTGCTGGCTCGCTGTCGAATGGAAGGGGCGACTGTACAGGTCGCAAAAATGCCAAAGGAATACGAGGTAGTGTATCCAATGTACATCGTGGTTGTACACAGATATTAGTTAATATGTTGTTTTCATCTTTCATCAGGGACACGCAAGATATGTCGTCTTTGTTTTTTTCGCTCCCTGCAATTACTACGACATTATACGCTATGGAAGCAGACATAGGTAGGCTGAAATTCCATCATGGTCATCCTTTTATCAGGTTACCCGCCAAAAGATTTGTTGGCAGTATAGACCGGTTGTTTCCAAAGGAATACAAAAACTTTTGATGGTAGTCTCTGCAATGTATAAAATCTGAGCATTTTGGGTAGAATAATTGTGAGATTTACAATGATGTTTGAATCAATGAGAGGTGAAAGCGATATTGAAGACAGCCGCGTTTGACGCCAAAATATGCGTACGAACAAAAAATTTCGAAACTTTCAGATAAAGTCATCTTGATGTCTTTAAAAATTGTATCCAAAAAATATGTGTTCCCCTTCTAATGACATTACGTTTAGCGACGAAACGCATGTTTAGTGACTATGGGGTAGTGGCATTTTAAACAGCATTTGCATGCAATTCTTTTAAAGGAATTGGAATCAGGAACCAAAAGATATTAAGAAAACATTATAGGAATGCATAAATGCATTGAAACTATTCATAATACATAAGAGTACAATAAATAAAACAATTTACAAAGTATCTTTTTCTACATATTTCCCATTTTTGAATCAGCCTCCAATATATTCGAACACGAGGTAGAGCAGTAGAACGACAAAATTATAGCAACGAGTTGAACTCAAGTTTCAAATCCCAATCATGTTCACAATAGAGACGACCTTAACCAGTTTTCTTAAATTGAGCATGTGATGGGATGGAATCGCCGTCTTCGTTTTCTTCATCTTCACATTTTCTCAATTGGTCGTTGCTGCACTAAGTTGATTTTCAGGATGTCGTCAGAATGATTTTCAGATGCACAGTGGTGTCAAAAAGTATTTTTTCGGCGTCAATTTAATTAGTTTTAACGAAATATGATTTCTTAAATGTCGATTATCTGATTCTCTTAGTAGTAGTTCGGATTAGTTTTCATTTTTCCGCTGTTGGAAAAATATTGAAACTTTAACTTGTATATGAACTTAGTAGAGATTTAAAAATGCATTGAACGGATAAAATTCGACTAAGGAATTTGTCTGAAACTGAATGCATTTGTGTACCTAATTATGCAATAATTTAGACAGATATCTCTAGAGCCCTTACACCTTTCATCTTAAGGCGCAGCGTACACTTGCTTGACATAATTATGAAATGTTCAAAAAGTGAACTTTACGGTTGAATAAATCAAGCACATAATTGGAAATACTCCAGGTATACGTACGCATTAATCTACTAATCTAAACAGGTAGATCAGAGATGACGCTGCTAATATTACAACAAAGATGTTACTTTGTTGTTTGTTTTGTTTTGCTGTCAAAACAAGCGAAATGGCAGCAACCACACAGTCTATGAAGACGATAGCATAAACATGAATGCTAAAAAGGAAGTCCTAGTGAAGCATAAAAACAAAATTTGGAATAAGACCTTCCCAACGAACACTAGCACCAATCGAAAAGTGACAACCAAAAACATCAAGGAAACGAGGAAATTAGCTGCCGCTTTCAAGGAAGCTGTACCGCCACCAGTAAAGGTGACATTAGAACCGGACGGATCTAATGTCACCAAGCGGATGCAATCGTACAATAGTAACCAACGCACAGGTCAAAGGGAACAGAGAGTAAGCTCCGAACCACAAACTCAAACGAGGAGGTCCTTTCGGGACGCCAATACCAATACACTAACGATAGCGCTGGTGGACTACCACCATGGAACAGACAATATCTATATTTGAAGCAGTATACTGCCAAGAAGATTAATCTTTTCGATCATCTACGCAACCAAACTTAAAAAATCAAAAATTTCAAGAGAGGAGGTCGACATGGGGCTATCTAGCGGTGAACTACATTTGCGAGCAGTCTTTAAAATGTCTAAAGACTGGAGGCACCACGGTAAACAACGACCAGACCAAGAAGTTTGGAGTCCTCCCCTAAAAGGAGACACCATGACAATGCACCGTCAAGGTATTAACATTCGAAACAAATGAAACGAAACATGGTCCTCGTGCTATTCATGCGACAGAATATTGTAAAGATGAATATTGTAAAGATGAAGTGTCACAAACAGACGATAAAGCTGTTAGGGATAATCAGAATCTGTACTATTGCAGACAATTTTCGAACACTACCAAATATTTTAGAAGCAAGTGATGTTTACTATAAAAGAGTGAACATTAACCAAAGTTGATAGAAGTTCAAAATAAGACCAGCTAAGAAGCGAAGCAAGCGTGTTTGTGAAAACCTACTTTGTAATATGTTGTATTTTTTTTTCTTTCAACTATGTCTATCAATAAACTATAGTTTTTTATCCAATTAATTTGCGTTTACTCATACAAACAAAAGCGATGGAGCCATCTATGATAAATGGGTTTGATTTAAAATGTTTTTTTTTATTTTTATTTTTTTTTTTTGGTTTGGGGGGTGAAGGCAATTTACGCCCGGAGTGTGGGACTCATAGGAGCGCATGCTACCAGACTACCGACTACCCACTAAACACCCCCCCCCCCTGTCAAGAGACCATAGCCTGGAACTGTTTGACACATTACTTCGGACTAGGCCTCTTTTTGCTTCGCCCAAAGGCGCCGTCAGCGTTGACAAATCTCCCCCCAGCGCGAGGGGGCAAGATGGAGGAGGACTGCTGGAAAGAAGACCCCTCTAGACCTCGCGCCCAAGGTTATTCATGGTACTTTTTTTTGCTGTAAGTATTACCCTAGAATAATGTGCCACAAAGGTCCATTTGTCGAATGTTTTCAGCATTTCTCCAATCAGATTTCAAAATTATAAGTGCATGATAAAAGCCAATGGCTCAGAGAAATAACAATCCTAGGAAGATTGATTTTCAATCACTTAATATTTAATATTACAATAACACTATTATATGAGTAAATTGTTAGCTCATTCAGACAATTTCAACAAAAAAATTTGAAGTCCAGTGTATACGAGGGAATTGCTTTTTATGAATGTTTTACATGTTAATTTGTGCGAACGTGCAAACGTTTGAACTCTCCGTTTAAATGATAAAAAAATGAAACTCTGCATGAACCATAACTGTCTGAAAGTTTTGGCAATGGAGTAAATAGCTGATCAAATATTTTTTCGGGTTACTTTATCTTACAAGTATGTACCGATTGAATATATCTGTGGAACGCACATTGTGCGTGCCCTACAACCGACCAAGCTACAATCAGGTTCATGTTATTTCACTTTTGCTGCTTTTATCAACAATCTCAATCCACCGCACCAAGGATGATGTTGCTGATGCTGCTGATGATGATGATGATGTGCTCATATGTGTACTATTATGCATAATATGCATATATACAAACACGAGGCTCTTCAAAGACCCTCTCATCAGTACAAATTTCTGGTTTTCAATGTTAACAACCTGAACTGGTTCTTAGAGAAGCAGCGGCAGAAGAAGAACAACATGAAGGGGACTCACTTGCAATTGAGTCGATTAATAACCAGATTTTGATCTGAGGAAATAATAAATTTTTTCATTCGATCCGAGTGTAGGAAATAGTTAAAGATTCAAATAAAGGTAGCAGTTTAAGACTGGATTTCGTAAAATTGTAATGAGATCTTGCCCGCAGTTACGTAAAATATTATCAAGTTTCAGCGGAAATGAGAGGAGTGAACTGCGATATCATGATGGGAAGCAATAAGAAATTCGAACCCAGCCTCGAATCGACAAATCTTCGCCCAGGTGTATTGTCTCTATGTATCTCATCTTTTTAAACATGTGATCCACAAAGCATTCAACTCAAACTCACCAATTCTATACACTACAATTCATTCTATCAAACTCAAATCCTCTTAGTCCTACCCTTTTCAAAACTAATTGTGCAACAGCCACTAACTTCCCTTCTTTTACGCAACGAATTCAAACAACAAAAGTAGTTCATCGTCACGCTCGGGAATCTCCTAGAGTTTTTCCGAAAATTTCCTACACATTTCTTTGTATCACCACTGGAAACCACCCGCCGGGACTCATATACAAACCCGTAAATCATCATCAAGTCAATGCCCTTGTCAATAAGACACAAGTTGTCGAGGGAGCAAACAAAAAATAGCACAAAACAGAAAACAATCAAGGGAAAAGGACATGACAGGGAGAGAGAAGAATTTTACGGATTCGGTTTGCTATATGTCAAGGACAACAACATGATGAGATCACAAAGTCAAATACTTCTAGCTTAACTAGCGTCAAGACAACGCAATGGTCGTTGTCCTTAGCGACCCGTGCGGGCGCTGTTCGACTTCACACAAATTGCATACTGTAAATCATTTTTTATGAGACCGTTTAAGGGTTTGAGTGCCGTCAAGGATAAGGAATACGGTTATTTTGCTTTAATCTTTGATGGTACGTGTCTTGAGGAACGTCTCACATGAGTGCTGCTGCCAGGACGATCGGAGCCTTTTATGTATATGGAATAGCATTGCTGCTAGCACCGAGAGGTTTTGCGGCAAGGATATGAGACAATTTCGCTAAAAAGCATATGAAATCATAATGCTGAAAGGTCATGACTACAATCTGACCTCTGATTATCTTATTGCAGACGGTATAGCACTTATTGTCGCCTCTGTTTCAAAGATAAAGGATATGGCTTCTTGGCTGGAATGAAGTGCAAACAACCGATGTGTGATGACGTGAAATAAAATTAGGCAAAAATCTAAACTTGCCAAAAGCACATCCTGCATATCAAGTTCTATCAAACCCTTGAACGAAAAAAAAAAAATACAAAATTGTATAGGTAAAAAGTTGACACTTGATACTTTATTTAAACATTAGCTTTAGATGGTCTGGTGTCGGTTTTCATTCATGCCAATATTGAATGTTGTCTGCCGTTCAAATATATAACGAAAAATGAGACGATGACGTGAAAAGTGGAGCGCGAAAAAATCAAGGAGGAAATGGACAACCAAAACAAATGAACAAAACTCCCAAAAGGTTTTTAAGCTTATGAATGAGCTCCAGTTGTTTTTGTTGAATTTCATTTTTGCTTTGACATTTTACATGAATAATTCAAATGCTCCTGCCGTTATTAATAATGGGAAGCAAGAAATATTTTTAATTTATTTTCAGCGAAATTTCCATTTCGAACCAGTAACGCAAGAATGCATTCTGATGTGATTTAGCTGATGATATTATTTATTATCAATTAGGAGCCTGGTAGGTTGGATTGGAAACGTTCAGAGGAGCTCATTTGGCTTAATAAACTATAAACATTTTATTAGTTGTTTGAATACAGAATTAATAAAATATGAATTTTACTCACAAAAATTTCGTTTAGTCGAACGCTTACCTGGAAGAAGAGAATAATTTTTTTTTTGTTATTTCAATAAAGAATATTCGGAGGCGTTTTTTTAAAAACAAGAAAAAATTTAAAATTTATTTAATACTGCACCTGGAATTTGAACTCGCTGTTAAAGTATTCGAAAATTCATTTTATGGGTCTTATCAACTGTCATGGGTGTTTGATGACATTTAAGAATTGTCTGCTAAAAGGCATGCAGTATTTTAGATGTTTAAATTGATGAAAAGTCTCCATGTATGACCATTCTCATGGATTAGTAGAAATATTTGAAATTAATTTAAGCGAACGCGGAACATTAAAATCAGAAACGCATTGTGAGCTGTCGCGCCAATGATTACATTCTTTATTATTTAATACAACTTATATCTTGACTTTTACTTAGAATCGTTATAGGGTTTTATGGTTTCATCCGATTTTTTGCGGATCTGGTATATGATCGTAGATTTTTTTGAGGATGCTATTGACAGCAATAGATTTGAGACTACATCCCTAGAGCTTCATTATACGGTTCTAATACTAATAAAGTATAACTAAGAAAATATAAGCAGCTGGCTAGATGAGCACTGCTAGATTGAGTTGGCAACCGTTGCTAGAGTCTCGGGTATTTTCAACTCGATGAGTTCAAGTTGAAGTATTAAGAACTGAGACTTGTCTGGAGAGAGGAAGAGACATTGCGAATCAACTTCGTGAGGCATTGGGAAACAACCTTCTTCGATACTATCGAGGGTATAAAAGATATACAGAAGCGTTGATAGCGACTTGGTTATACAATCAAACAACACATAGAAGACAGCCACAATGAGGAACGTCACTTTGATCAATCTATTGTCGAATAAATTAAATAATTTTTTTTTTTTTCAAAAAATCAGTGAAGATCGTTAAATAGACTCGTAATAAATAAACTCGTAAATTACTGAAGAAGTTTACCGAAGATCGTTGGATACGCACTCATTACTGGCCGGAAAAATCATGTATTATTCACACGGCTTTTTCTGACAGACGATACAAAAAGGCCAATCGATATATAGATGCCACCTCAAGTGGGAGGAAAATATTTGTTGATCGTAATCAGCATGTATGAGTCTCTGATCAAAAATTGACCAATATATACAGCGGAATCGAAATTATTCTTAATTCGGCCCAGTCTATTTTACCGAAAGTCTTTATTACCAACTAGTCAACGTTGATTCCTCAAAACTGATGCTTTTGACAGTCGACACCCTTTTGAACTAGTTCTTGGTGTCATTATGACTTCAACGTCAGAAAAACTTCTTGTGTTTCCTGATATTTGACGCCATTACCACGTCAAGAACTAGTTCAAACGGTGTCAATTGTTTAAGGAGTAGTAAAGACTGGATTCGTCAAGACCTAAACATCGGAATAAAGCGTTTGTTGTAAGAAAGAATTGTAAATATTGGCCATGGAATGTCAATACCATCAAAAAATAATTTATAACACACCAAAATCGACTGGCGTAGATGATAAATGACAGGTCAGAGAAGCTGTGCGAAAAAATCGGGCAATCTGGAATTCATCAAAAGGTTAAGCAATAAATGTGATCGGAAGCTTAACAGAAGATAATTAATGATGAATGATATTTTCTTATATATGTTGGTTGGTTGCATATGGTATATGTTATCCTTATTTGAAACAAAAAAATGATTATTTTTTAACAAAAATATCTAAACTGTCTGTATGATGCAATGAGTAATACAATATACAATACAATGTAATGAAATGCAAGATCCGGTCAATTTTTTTGAATTTCGATAGCCACTAGCTGGATAGAACACAGGAATCATCAATAGAACTCATCAACATGATAGGTATTGTCCTTCATAATTGACGTTAGTATACACATACCCTTAATGTCGCTATAAATTTATAGAGCCTGACATGGACGTTTTGATTCATATACAGGGTGCGGCGCTTAAATCCGGACAAATTGTTTTTTCTGTTTTAAAACAAATTTATTTACTCATAACATGAAAAAAATTGAAAATTCATTTACAGAAATATATTTGTACCTGTTGAAAGTAAAATTACTCTATATAACCTCCTTCAGCCCTAATGACCGCTTCTATCCTGGTCCTGAAACGGTCGCATGCTCTCTTCAAAGCAGCGCTGTCCATATTGGTGAATGCTGCTTCGATAGCGGTGCGTAGAGATGCGACATTAGGGTGCCTGGACTTGTTAGTAACCTTTTCGACTACGCTCCAAACATAAAAATCCAGGGGGTTCAAATCCGGTCTATTCGGGGGCCAGAACTCTTTGCTCCAGAACATGTCCAGGTTATCCGATAGCCAGTTTTGGACTAAATTGCTCGTGTGAGCCGGTGCGCCGTCCTGCTGAAAGACGTATTGTCTCCCAGTGGCCACAGTTACTATCCAAGGTTTCACGACATTTGTCAAAACTTCCAGATAAACTTCTTTATTGATAGTTTGTCCTTTTTCGAAGAAATGTGGTGGCATGACATCACCCTCGCTGGACAACACATAGGACATGCGTTTTCTCGAATGAGTTTTCCTCACAGCGTTAGCAGAAGGTTCTCGAGACACTTCAGAAACATTGTACTTAGATACAATATCGTAGACAGTTGATCTTGGGTACTTGAAAAATCGAATTATTTCTGACGGTGGACCCCCAGCGCGAAGACTTTCGATAATCGCGACTCTTCGGTTGTACTCCGCACTTGTACGTAACATCCCAGCCATTTTTAGGTTATGACTATTTACTAGCTGCCCATGGCTTTTAAAAACGCCAATAGCGACCTCTGGCGGAATTACTATATGGCGGGAAATTTGAATTGAAATTTGTCCGGATTTAAGCGCCGCACCCTGTACTATTTTGACACGCACTTGTATATACAGACAAATGATAGTGTTGAACTCTCTCAAAGTTTCATAATCAAACAAAATTTCCAAATTATTATTGAGTATGGCAACTTGTTGTGTTAGCTTTTTGCGAGTATTCATGGTAGTTTTACGCTGATTACACACTGAAATTTCTACTAGAATGTTCATCTTGAATAGATTAGATAGAATAGAGTAGAATAGAGTAGAAGATTAGAATTAGATTAGAATAGAGTAGATTCAATGAAAAATGACAAAAGTCACAAAATTTTTGCCCCATTGACAATGTAAATAGGGGTCCTCATTGCATTTGAGTAGGGAAGTGTTTCCATCGAGTATGGGCATCGAAATCAGTGATAAATGCTTTTCGAAAATTGAGTTTTATTTTTAAAAAATTGAAAAGACTAGAATCAATCAATTATTGTGAGAAAGTCAGATTGAATGTAACATTAAAATTAATTTTTACAGAATTTATACACTAACTCTTTAACTGTCAGGAGATTGCTTGTCGAAGGTAACTACATACCTATTTCACTTATTTTTCAACTAGATAAACTAGTGAGAAGAAAACTGTGTGAAGCTTTGAAAAATTTGATATTGAGGCTGTTGCGCACATCAAAGTTACTTTGGTTTACTATGGCGAGAAAAATGACACAATACGATGGTAAAACTTCATGAAATCTAATCCTTCACTTAATCCTTCACTTCACGCTTTTTCCAACTCACCCTGTCCGTGTTGATGCTGCCCACGAGGTCGACTCAGGCGAATGTCCATCGTTCACTAAAAATGAGCTGGGGGAAGCGGTGCTTTCTATGAAAGCTCGAAAGGCACCAGGACCAGATGGCATTCCATCCGAGGTGCTACAAATGGTCTTCCACGTTTGTCCTGACTTGCTGCTCAATGTGTTCAACGCTTGCCTGAGAGGTGTGTTCCCATCTCGCTGGAAGGTGGCGAGGCTCACATTGATCAGCAAGGAAAAAGGGGACCCCGGGCTGCCATCTACATACCGGCCGCTTTGTATGCTGGACACAGCCGGGAAAGTGTTCGAAAACCTCATCAAAAGAAGACTCACAGACGCAATTCGTGCTGCAGGGGACCTACCGTGGGTTCAGTTTGGCACTAGAGAAAACCGAAGTGGTCATTCTCACGAAGAAAAGAATTCCCACTGTAATTCCTTTGCAGATCGGAGATGCGACTGTTGAGTCTAAAGTCGCAATAAAATATTTGGGACTATTGATCGATTCCTAAATGAGCTTTTCGGAACAGATCAGGGCAACGGCGAAAAAGGCCGCGATATGCGTCTCAGCTTTGAGTCGACTAATGTGCAACATCGGTGGGCCCACACCGAGCAAACGCCGACTTCTCATGAGTGCTGTACAGGCAGTGCTACTGTACGGCTCTGAGGTTTGGGCCGGAGCTCTCAGTAAGGAGCTGTACCGAAAGCGCTTGGCCCAGGTACAGAGACGAGGAGCTTTGCGGGTTGCGTCTGCATACCGCACTGTCTCTGAGTCGGCGGTGTTGGCGATCGCAGGAGTGATACCCATCGCCCTCCTTGCTAGAGAACGACGGAGAATTTATGACCGTAAAGTGGAGGGCTCAAGATATGCTGCCAACCGAGAGGAGAGGCAGCGCACAATACTCGAGTGGCAACAGTCATGGGAAGGCGACTCCAATGGCCGCTGGACTGCCCGCCTTATAGGGGACGTGGGATCGTGGCTAAATCGAAGGCACGGTGAGACTGATTATTACCTTACCCAGCTTCTTAGCGGGCATGGGTATTTTCAATCTTACTTGCACAAGATTGGTAAATCACGGTCCCCAGACTGCATTTTCTGCCCAGGGGAAAGGGATGACGCATGTCACACCTTCTTCAACTGTAGAAGGTGGAACAGGATGCGGCAGGACTTGTGGGAGGTGATGGGAGAGCTTTCTCCAGACAATCTGGTCGGAGAAATGCTAAAAAGTTTCGACAAATGGACCTGCGTGGCACATTACTCTCGGGCAATACTTATTGCCAAAAAATATACGATAGATAACCTTGGGCGCGGGGTCTAGGGAGGTTTCCTTTCCAGCAGTCCTCCTCCATCCTGCCCCCTCCCGCTGGAGGGAGATTTCTCTAGACTGACGGCGCCCTAGCGCGAAGTAAACAAGAAGCCTAGCCCGAAGTAATGTGTCAAACGGTTCCAGGCTAGGATCTCTTGACAGGGGGGGGTGTTTAGTGGGTAGTCTGGTAGCATGCGCTGCTAGGAGTCCCACACTCCGGGCGTAAATTGCCTTCACCCCCCAACCCAAAAAAAAAAAATCCTTCACTTAGGCAGCGTTACTATTGTTGCTTTCAAATCCGCGTTTCACTCATCTGTCCATAATCTGACTAATTAAGTTATTCAGCTTTATTTCATTAGTTACTCTCCTTAGTTCCTGTATCCTAGATTTAATCCGTGCTTAGTAAGACAAGTTTATTTTATAAGAATTGAAAGTTAAGTAGCAACACAATGAATGTCGTTTACAAATATATCTTTCACCATTCGCTGAAGATAAAAATCATGCGTGTTTTGCATTGCGTTACCATTAACTTTTAATTACATCCTTTCGCCGATTACGACCATACCAAACTAATTGAGTAAGAATGATTGGCAACCTAATTCTGTATTTCAGCGCTCTCCGTTTGAACAAACATATCACGATGAATAGACGGCAACGTGCACCATACGTTATGACGCAATCTAAAAGGAAACTTTTTCCTACTCAACATTATCATCGTATCATTATAATTTGCTTGTTCACGTTTTCCATTCACATACACGTATAGTAAGTTTATACGTCTCTCACTTATTTCGCGATCGCGATTCCAATAATTTTTGCATTCATTCATTTGTGAATTGGTAGATAATTTAACATCGATTTGCAACGATGCAATATGTATTGAACGTCTACTTATGGTAAATTATAGAAACTGAAGGAGAACTGATTTACTCCATTAAACGTTGTGATTTTCAATTTGACGTAATTTGATGTGTAGACAATTGAGAAAATATTGCAATCAAATAATTGGATTTAATTAATATGACCAACATATGTTTGTGCAATAATTTAATATTCAGCGCTAGCACTCACATGTTCGTGATGATGTTCAAATTTGATTGAAAGTCCTAGTTGAGTTTTCTCAACGGAGTTGGAAGTGCAAAGCAATCAAGTTAATGATGAAGTATAAATCATTCAATTTAAATTGTTATTTATTAAGGTTAAAAGTAAATAGCTGGAAAATAAACAATTCTGCGTTAAACGTTCTGGTTATGCATCGTTGCAAGTGCAATCGTCTTCTTAATTTTTCGGACAATCGGACAGAAATTTAATAAAATTTACTCGCAATCTGGAATCTTTTGCACTTAACTAGCTTCACATTTGAGTCCAATAATCGAGAAAAGTGAAAAACTGTGCATGTGCTGTAATGCAAATTTCAGACACTTCGTGAATTTGGCTTACACAAACACTTTTCGATTAAATCATTTTAAATTTAACCTCGGATAAGAAAAAGGACTCCAAACAGCGCTCGGCCTCCCTTTGAAATGGTTCAATACTAGCCCAAAAAAACCATTTCCCACAACAATCTCAATTCCAAGTGTGGCATTTCGAGTAAATTTTCTATTACTCGGGAAGCAAAAATCAAATAGAGGCAACGAAACATCACACTGCGTCGCAATTCATTATTCGGTGGTTACAAATGGAACTAAATTTTTTTGGGTAACACTGAGACCATCAGCATTTCTATCTGATTAGTTCTGACCGACCGAAAACGGGACCACAGCTCATGTGAAAAGAACTAGTTAAAAAATAAACTTATATAAATCCAAGAAATGGTTGTCCAAGACAGCCCAACATGATTGACATGATCTAACCCAGAAGAAATTCACTGGGACTATCCCGGGAATATAAAAAATTGAAAGGGAGCCAAAGACGTTCTGTAATTTAATGATTTTACGAACAACGAATTTTTTCAACGATTTCTTGTGATGAAAATGAGAAATGAAACTGTCATGGAAAATAAGCTACAAATCCCATCAAAGGAAATTATCGAAATACGATTAAATAGTTCAGATATTCGCAATAATAGTTCAATTCCATCAATAGCTTTAAATTTTTAGATATAATCTAATTTTTTTCTTCTTCTATTTTAGAATCGTGTTTTAAATTCGAGCTAAAGATCGTGAAAAAATTGGTGCGGTCAGTGACACGCTTTGACAGTGTAACCTAGTTATAAGCAACACTTCCTGGCGAATTTATATCCGTTGGTTTGCAATAGGTTAACAAATGTTACGTCTTCTTTTTAAACGAATGCAATCATTAGAATACCACACAAGTCTTCAAATCATTTTCAATCATGTCACAACTATTGCGATTCATCTGCAATAAGCAAATTTCAACAAGGACACTAACTATTGGATCTCAATAATTTACCCATATACCGTTCAGGTCATTGAATCGTAATAGTGTCCATTTCCTATTCAATAGAGCCCAGGAATCACATACCACTGTATCAATTTTACTTGGATTAATTTCTTAATAGAGCTCCCTTTAATGTTACACTATCTTAGCAAACAAAGTTAATCATGATCCTGGATCAATTCACCACAACGTGTATCTTAAGCCCCGATATAAGCAAGGTTCGAAAACACTTTAAGACCCAGGTGCCGATATGGCGGATTTCGTGTCCTAGGTTTTGGCGCTTATTTCACTTCATGTATGAGGTTCATGAGTTAAATCAGTATCCCAATGCGAGTATAACGAAACAGTTCGAATCTTTAGCAGCCAGTTTCAATCAAGAGATCGCCGATCTACGCTCAAGACCAATTTACACAAAGAAAACATTTAGGAAACAACCAAGCACTTCCGTACTAAACTATCACAAATTATCATCTTGAAAAAGATCATTCAAGATTGGTTTGTCAAATTGAGATTTTGGTGTCTATTTGACTAGCAACTCATTTGCTGCAGTAAGGGACGAAGTATTTGAAAAACAATTGATATTGTCCCGGTATTGGCTATATATTCGGCTGCCTCAAAGGAGCGTAAATCAGAATCGGCAATTTCTTCCAGTAGCGACTACTTGAAGAGCTACTTTAACACCAACACAGCAAGGGAGTTAACTCAATAGAAATCGAATATGACTTTGTATAATGTGTAAAAGTTTTTGACAAATTTAAGGTCCAAAATCAAAGAGTATTTGCGCCAAAAAAGCTCACGTATGAATCATGTTATTTATCAAAAACATGTATACATGTCTATTTCCCAAATCAACATTGGTCATAACCACATAACGATGTGCATACAAAGAAAATCGAATCTTCCTTTCAAAACCCGTGATTTTACTGCTAATAATTGCTTCGTTGAAAGCCCAACGATCTTCTCCACATTTTTAATCTTTTTTCTTTGATAATTTGACCTTTTGAATTATTTGCACCCTACTGGGTTTTTCGGTTAGGTTTAATAGAAATAGTGCAAAAATTTGACAGGTTGGGGTTTGCAGCGAAGCAAACTTCAGTCACCTTAATTTATCGTGTTTATTTTTTCGAATAAACGTTTCGGTTACTCCTTTTTTTAATTTTTTGTGCTGGATTTATTATTATTTTTATTATTTTTACTGGGGTCCACTGGCTGGAAATAGCATAGGCCAGCCTCAATCAACGGAAATTTTTTAAAAATTCTTTTTCCTATTTTAATTTTTCATTTGAACCTTATTAACTTAGTATTCAAAAAAATTTATATTTACAAATCAATTTTCCCGCCGTATTAATATTTTATAAAATCAATGGTGTAAAAACAACTTTTGAAGGATGATGACCGTTTTCTGTCATAAAATGTTGACGTCACTCTTGAAATTTGACATTCCACTCGATTCGAATCGCTTCCCTCAGCTGTTGTGTACTGGAGTTACTGGTATATACTTGTCTCGAAGCATCCCTCAAGAAAGTATCTGAAGTTTACATGGTCGCTTACGCATCGGTCTTGGATTTTTACACTTTTTTGAGGTTTTTTGGATAATCGAGCTTGGAATTTTGGGAATTTTTTCCGCAATTTTGAATTTAACGCTTTATCGATTTCTGTTAAATTTCAGCAAAATGGTCGAAAAAAGGTGGTCGCAAATTGTTGAAAGAAGGAGCAAATTGATGAAAGGAGGGTGCACAACCGTTTTTTGTATTCTTGCTGAATGGACTATTGCGCCGTCCTGTTCGAACCAGATGAGGCGAGTAGGTTTTTTGTATATGATGATATGAAGTGAGTAATCATATGTGTAGAATTCTTCAAGTATACCTAAGTATCTATCCGCCCGTTACCACTATGGGAAAAGTATTGAACAATAACTTTGTTGTAAACCGAAAAAAAAACCTAAAATCGTAACTTTGGGGCTGTTCGAGAACGTCTAACGCAACTGTCGAGGATTGCTACTGGCTACAATACTGAAGGATGAATCGTGGTAGCAATTTGACTCATCAGTCAAGAGCAAAACATAGTTGTCATTCTCTTTAAGATTTGCTTGCACTTCCTGTGCGTTTGAATTTTCATTTCATTTAATGGATATAAGGATAACAAAACTTGTCCGTCAGAAATTAAATTTTTATAAGTCAAACTTAATGTTCAAGAAATTCCTGCACATTCTGAATGGATGAATGAGTTGCCAACATAAAAATATGGCCACCAGTAAGGTTTTGCCTTCTGATGGGATGCTTTTCTTCGTTTTTGTTTGTGACCAGCGTTTTCGAAGTGGAGCCAACCCTGTTAATCAATGCAGACAGCAGCATTTATCATTTAGTTTTTGTCGATGTCACTTCAAAAAATAGTTTTAATTCCCCTAAAACTATCCGTAATCTAAAACTTTGTTCAGTGAGTCCCGTTGGTGAGTTTCGTGGAATTTACAATGCAAAAAGCTTGACTGCTCCTTATCGCTGCTTCAGCGCTGATTTGGTTGGGGCGGTAAGGCTACTATGCCTGCCAGACATACAACATACAACATCAGGGTTCGTAGCGATTCCTTTCTATGCACTAACTAAGGTGAAAGCCAATTACGTGGTCGAGCGGACGAAAAAATAAAAATGTCCACCGGGAATAAGAACAACTGTATCAAATTTAGCTTTCTTTATTTTAACACCGATTAGTAGTATTGTACCTTAGGGCTGCTCGACAACTGAGAGAGAGATTACTTCTCATAGCAAATTTATAGTTTCGTAATTGCTGACACCTGCGTCTGGCTTCTTAGCATTTCCTAGAAACGATTCTAATGTTTTTCAGCCGGTGTCAGTTTCACCTGAATTTGTATCTTGCAAATTAACTGCAGATGCATGGAAATGTGTTTTATATGTAACTAGCCTGCCTTAATGTATGTTATAAATGATATCTAGTTTGTTCCTTACATTTGAGACTGATTTGAATTTCAGTATATTTGTTTCCGTTTGTAGTTTTTCCATGTAAATTTGAATTTTTCGTGAGCTTCCAGCATTACATTATTTTCGTATGAATTAACGTCACAATCACGATACATTATTCATTTGGTGAAACAATTTCCCAGCGACTAGAGTCGAATGAAAAGGTCGTTTTGAATGAAAGGACAAATGAGATAAGACATATTGCTGATAATTCCGAATACTCTGAATGCAAAAGTAGTACGACTGAATGTCATTATCAAAATGAAGGATCTTTCCTCGCTGACCTTGAATAGCAAAGATCGTCACGCCACACTGCAATCGTTCTAACAAGCAATCCCTCGTTTATGATAAGTAAATTTCAACCGTATCTAATATTCGAATTAATTTACATTTCCTTATACTCTATACTATCTGCACTCCCGGCCATATCTTTTGCTCTACTTTTAACAACTCGTCTATTAAATTGGCACACTGCATCGTATCTACCAGACTGGAACATGACTACAATCCTCACGTGAAAAACGCGATAAGTGAAAATATGTATCAAAGGACTGCCACACATTTTAAAAATGCGTCTTCGTCCATCATTTTGATATTCCGACAATTTTTTTTCTCTGTTTTTTTGTTTAATCATAAATAAATACTCGGTATCTGTCTAATAAATATAATCGTATGTTCTCGGATCTTTTTCTTGAAGAAAAATGAAACGCTCGATGCTTTATTCATAACCAACCTGGCCGTGTCGCCATCATTATCTCACCTTGTATAAATCATCGATACGTAGATGAATAGGGTGGTCGCGGATGTGCACAAAGAGCCAACGAAAACAAAAAGGCAAATAACAACAACAACAATAACAAAATATAATACAAAAATACAAACTACTCATAACAACAATATTAAGCATGAAGAAGTGAGAAAACAAGGAAAAATGAAGAAATGAAGACGCTTTATAAAATATTCATGCGCCATGTTCGCGAACACGTTAATAATTCATAGTGCATGATAATAATAAATCGCTGGCTAAATGTGCTAACTGAGGAGACGATCAAAACGCGTTGCGTTGCTATTTTATTCGCATTCGGCAGAATAAAACTTTATGTTTGCATTAATGTATAGACAATCTTCGGGAGAGAAGATTCCGATGAAAAAAAAAACGTAAAATAATAAGATTTCAATCAGCCATCAAGTCAGACGTACATCAGAAGGAGTTGCCACCTGATGGTAGAAGTATTTAATAAATAAGGGTAAGAACAGGCTTTATGATTGCCTTGAACATTTTTGATTTGGATTGAGGGAATCAGAAAAAAATTTGAGAAGCGAAAGTAAAAAAAAAACTTTAGCCATTATAAGCCTGTTCACATTGAGCACTTGCTTTCTGTGTAGAAGACCCCCGGTTCAAATCCGTTAAATGACGTAGCCATTTAACCAGAAATTAGCTTCATTACTAAACAAATTTTTTTTATCAAATTCGGGATCAGCAGTATTTCTTCTATCCATACAGCGAATTTACACAGTGCCCGTTGGTTGTCCCGCTTCAATTCCTGCACGAATTGGATTTTTTAAGCCCGCAAACCAAGGTTCACAGGGTTCAGGTGTGACACACCTGACATTTAATGAGAACACAAGTTCAATTGTTGAGTACGATCTTTAGGGACCTCAATTTGACCTTTATCGATAATACGCCCTACAACTGCTATGGTTTCTTCATTACGCACTGTAATACGTCTGGACGAATGTGTTTTATCAACGAGAGTAAACGTGGTATGGAAACGATCCATGGTTAATCGAATCAAATTGTTCTGATGAACTATTATGTTGGCCATAAATCTGATCGAGAGCGATGAGTTCCTCGAACAGAACCAAATAAACCATAAAACGCATGACAGCTGTCATATCATATGCACCATTAAAAAGTGTTGCCAACTTGAAGTTCTATATTCCTTTAAAACAAACACCCTTTATGTACAACTAGTAGACCCTGGTTTACCAATCAAGCTCAAGTGCCTTCGTACGCTTCAATCCAACCTTTGTTTTGGTCTATTTATCTACAGTGCAAACGTGAATAGATTAATGGAAGTGATAATTTGCCCGGTAATAGTTCATTTGGGAGTTGTTTTTTTTTCTTCAAGTAGTTGTTAGCTAGCAAGTTTGTATAATCACAAACGGTCAAAATATTTAACATTCACACAACTTCAAAAGGATCCGCTAATTAAAACGTTCATTGCAAACCAGTTCCTGTGATAGTTCAATTTGCTCTCTACACTCCGCAATTAATTTTAATACAGATTCATTGATTGCATTTAATTCTTTAATGGATTGGATTTCTCACAGAGATCGGGGCAAACTTAATTAAGAACGTGTAATAATTACTTTAAACGAAGCCAACGCTAAAGACCACAACGTCGGTTAGTTAAATCGATCCAAGAAAGCACTGCGTGGTTGCTATAAAATTGCAAGCGGATTTATTCTGTTTTATATCGATAAAAATGGGACCACGTTCAGCCTAACAACATTGGCAATCCCCTCGAAAACTCCTTAATGGAAAAAGTCGAATTAAACCATCGAAAAAACATTCCGATAAAGTTCAATCCACTAAAATGTGTGCACTGTATTGCTCTCAATTGTCCTTTAGTCTCTTTTTCATTTTTATGCTTCTTTCTCGAATCCAACTCACATAAAGAGTTCCAAACAATGTTAAGTGGATTGAAATAAATACATTGGCATCCAACAACAAACCACATATCTTCCTTTAATTTTTTTTTTCCAAGGCTTTTTCATTGGGGCATTGAATTAGCGATTGCCTATTATTTGATGTCTGTATCAATTTGGTCTCGAAACGTGTACGTAATTCAATGA
The DNA here is from genome assembly GCA_954870665.1 of Stratiomys singularior. Taxonomy (NCBI): domain Eukaryota; kingdom Metazoa; phylum Arthropoda; class Insecta; order Diptera; family Stratiomyidae; genus Stratiomys; species Stratiomys singularior. Next base: position 11,080,697 of record OX940877.1, read on the forward strand.
AACTCAAACGATAATAAGCAGATCCCAAAAAAATTGAAACTACAGACGGGCGATTAATTAAGCACGTTCAGAGGTTTCAAAGAGATAGGAGGCGAATGAGTGATAAGTGGTTTATGCAAGGATGCGTTATAATAACATAACGAAGATTGAATTTCTATTTGCAAAAAGTTAACACCACGATTCTGGATGTGAAAGCAAGAACACTATTTTTCTAATCGGTCATGTGATTGCATCTCTCAGAACGTTTTCAGACGTCTCAGCATACTCCGCATACAGCATTCAGCATGAAGTTTTTATTCCTCGGCACATAAACCCACACTATCAATAGTTCCTCCGAAAAATCCCCATTAAGTTTCAGTATCAACCACTCATAGGTCTTGGCTCAAGGTAATTTGAAAGTCTACACAAATTCAACCACCACTACTGATGCAATACCATAAAACGTCAGCTTTGGCGTATTATTACGTATTTTGTTGAATTGCTTAATTTTTTCTTTTTGACAATGTTCAAAGCGAACGTGCGTAATGAACTTTTTACTTAATTTTTTTTTCTAGCTAGTGGACCATTTCCGCGTTACAAAGAAGTCGGTTATTAACAATGAGAAGATAGATTGGATGACCAATGTTTTCTTTGTAAAGCGAATAAGATGTTAGTTTCTATCGACAAAAGTGGAGTATCATACCTAATTGGGTTGATATTTATTGCTAAATTGCGCAGATATTCCAGGAAATTTGTTAATTTTTTTCTCAGAAGTTTATTTTCTAATTGTTTGTGAAGCTTAGCAGTCGAAGAAAATGGGAGACGATTTTTGTAATCTTGTTAACTAGATGAATTTTCACACTTATATCATTCACCATTTGCAGCTTTATGTGCATGAATTTTGGCAGTAGTGGTAGCAGTAGTAGTAGTAGTAGCAGCAGCAGCAGCAGCAGCAGCAGCAGCAGCAGTAGTAGTAGTAGTAGTAGTAGTAGTAGTTGTTGTTGTTGTTGTTGTAATAATACGAACAGTACTAATAGTAATATTGGTAGTAGCAGTAGCAATAGTAGAAGTATAAGTAGCAGTAGTAGTTGTTATTATTGTTATTGTAATGGTAGTAATAGTAGCAGGTTTAGTAGTAGAAGCAGTAATAGTTGTATCAGTTGCAGCATTAGTTGTACTAATAGCAACAATGTAACAGTATTGTCACTATTAGTTGCCGCCGTGATAAGTAGTACCTGTGGTCATAGTAGTAGTAGTAGTAGTAGTAATAGTTGTAGTAGTAGTAGAACCATTAGTAATTGTAGTAGCGTAAGCAGTTGAAGTAGTTGTGGTAGTCGTACAAGTATAGTTAGTGTTACTAACAACATTCGCTTGGTTTATATAATAGTTGGTACATAAAAACACAAGTGCAACGAGATTCCCCCTGAAGGACACAGACGTATTCCAAACAAATGACAACTTCCCACTATCACAAGTTTTGTTGAAAGGACAAAGTCGCACACTACCTTTTATGATTAGTTAAACCAGATGAACAGACTTTGTAATGAATACTTTTGTCAACAAACACAGTAGATAAGAAAGACTTCGCCGTCAGAGAAAACGATAAACTGATAAATTATAAGTGAGACAAGCAATGAAAAAGCTCGTTAAAGCACGAACACTATAGCATGGGTACTGGCTTTGCTCAATCTTCACAAATCCAAAAAAAAAGTCCACACGATTGGGCGAAGATCCAACTCCAGCAGTTTACATCTCCACTTCGTATCTTTACAATAATCCTTCCGGAAGTAACCCAGTATAGATTCCACAAGAAAAAAAGTCAACATAGTTTCTCCACTGTTCCGAAAAAGTAAGTTCTTTCGATAAAGTCAAGTTGGGCTGATTTTGGGTTGGTTAAGTTTTTGTTTGGTGCAATTCTCACCCATATAAACAGCAAGGACAATAAATCTTTCATATTTGACAGAAGACTATTTCCATAAAGTAGAACATCCTTCAATGGAGAATTAGTTAAAATATAATGAAGTATCGGAGATCTTGCAAAGCAAACCACTGATCTTTGCTCCGAGGAGTTTTACTAAGAAGGCGTTTTACTAAGTTTGCGTAGTTGACTACGCAATTATCTTGAATTTCTCCACTTTATGTTTTTTTGTCAGTGATGAGACTGAAATGAAGAACTGGTAGACGACCAGTGGAGGATTTATTGCAATGAAAAAGTGTACAAACATTTCAGTATTATTATCCAAAAATTCAAGCAATTGAAAGAAGTTTCTGAACTTCCAGCTGAACCGAGCATCTTTGATGTGTTGACCTCTTTCGTGTCTCTTCCCCGTCATTGAGCAATAACAGCCTCCTCATAGTGCGGGCATGGAAGAAAAATACTATAGGACTCTCTTCAATCAGTTGTCTTCTAAATTTCTTATTGAGTTTTAGTTTTTTTTTACAATCTGAGGAAAATTTCCAGATTTCTAGTCCAAGAAATAAAAGCCTGCGAACCTTTTTACTGCCTTCACGTCCTAAAGTCAACCTTTTTAAAAGACAATTGAGACGGATGGAAACTTGGATGCAACATCATGTCGAAGCGAATTGGAAACAGTAGAATGAATATAGAATGATGAAAAAAGTATAATAGAACTGAAAATGAACAAGCAAGTATAAGAAGATTTTCGATAGCCCAATGCCATTTGGCTCCAGCATTTGCCAATCCTAAACAATCAGCCCAAATTCTGTGCGTACCAAAAAAAACTCAAAGCAAAGGTTATATTTGGAAAGAGCAAAGATTAAGGAAATAGTATTCACGCAGAATTCAGATAGTTATCAAAAGTTGGTCAATTCACTGATCCGATTAAAGGTCAAAAAATCAAAACTGAGATAGTCGTGTCAATACGACAGAATCACATGTGAGCAAAGCCCGGTGAACAATCTGAAAGGTGGTGATCTGTTGGTGATGCAACGGGTTGTAACAACATGCCAGCAGCATAAGCAGGAGAACTGCATTTAATTTAGTGTTTCATAGGTAAAAATGTTTATTCAAAGCATTACAGAAAAATTAAAGGATATAATCACGAAACTGCGTGAGAATTTTGCATTGAGCTAAACATTGATGCCCCAAAATCTGCGACATAAAATAATTCCCAAATTGACGAGACGCTAAACTGCGCCTAAGTCAATATTCTCACTGTTGATACATCGTATATCAAAGCAATATCGAGATATATATCGATTATATTCAAGTCTAAAATAAAGATTTACTTGAAAAAGTAAACCTTCGACCAATGTATCCTACCAGTCTTGCTATACGATAGTGAAACATGGGCGCTAACTACAGGGATAATGAGGAAACTCCAGGTTGCCCAAAGAGCCATGAAAAGATGCATGCTGGGTATTACACGAAGGAAAAATGAGAGTATGGTGGATACTTGAAAGGACTCAAGTAACAGACGTGGTAAATAGAGCGAAATCCTTGAATGGGCCGATCACTTGGCGAGAATGACGGACGACAGATGAACCATAAGAATAACGCAGTGGTACCCAATAGGAATCAAACGACCGAGTGGACGCCCAGAGATTCAATGGGACTATGATATAAAGCAAATAGCCGGCGCATTTTGGATGAGAATAGCTGAAAACAGGCAGAGGTGGAAAGGAATGAGGAGTGAATATAAATGTGATGATGATGATGATATCAAAGAAAATGTTGCGTGCCGCTGAGGTGAACGAGAAACAATAATAAATGATCACAGACAGATACAAACTTGCTGGTACTTTGTCGTCTTAGAGACTAATAAAGAATGTATGTAAGAAACGAAGTGAACCGACCAAGGATAAATGTTATGAGTAAATATTAAACCTAACCAGCTAATTATTAATTGGAGATTTTGCAAAATACTCTCGCATAGAGAGTTGGGAAGCTTCTCAATTGCTGGAGCAAGTTTGAATGCAGAACTAGCGCGTAGAAAGAGTCTTTGATTAATTCAGTGTGAATCAGATTCGGTGGTTACTTTGCGTTACAATAGATGGATTTGTAATTAGTCGAATTGTAACGTGAAAATATGTGCAATAGATAATACGTAATAAAATATACTAATGAAATTTGGACAATGAAAATAAATATTTAAAGCGTTAAAAGTCGAAGATTTTTTAAAAAAAATTTTTTTTATTTATCAAACTTCGTGTTTCTCTTAAGAGGAAAGAAGGATTAGTGGCAAAACACCTAGAAAGGAAGGAGGACAATACTTTTCTGAACTTGTTTCAAAGGCTTTAATTGCGGCTACAACCATTTTCAACAATTGCTTTATATATACTGTGGACTTTTCATGAAGAACGTAAAAGTTCCTGTAGAAGACCGAGGACGAACTAAGAGTTTCAGAGCTCATCAGCAGGCGGCACCAGCATAGCGCATAGAAAAGCAGATTTTATTTTTAAACGCATCCATTAAGCCTCGGCGAAGTCATAAAAAGCGCATTCAAAACAAGTCTTCCGAAGAATCCCTTCGTTAAATTTAAATACGATATTTAATATTTTAATGATCGGCTGTAAACAAATCAAAATTCTTAATAAATTTAATTGCCAATGATATTCATTTTGGATTCCATTGGAATTTTTTAAAATGTTTACAAGCAAACTGCACAAATCACGTCGAAGTCAACGCATTTAAGCTTTTACGATCTCCCAACATTCAGATACCGCCAAGAACAATTGCCTTTCAACCTTGAATATTCATAGGTTAATAAAATTTCTCACAATCATTTTCCGCTAAATAAATCCCATTCATTGCTAATTAGTTTGTCTACTAGTTACCTCCACAAGTGTTACGTGGTATCCACATATGGATAGTAAATCTGTGCATGTAGTGTTTGCTTGCACGCAACTAGACAAGGTTAAATGCATAAAAAAGATAGCGAAATCGAAACTAAGACAAAAAAAAATTAACAAATAAAATTTTTAACAATTTCAGCTTCAGCATAAATAAATTTAGTAAAAAATTTATTATTATGAATTTTGTTAACGTAACTTCTTCGCTAGATCGCTTTTGTTTCAGCAACGTTTCGCAGTCTCACAATTTTTTCATGCTAAAGAAATCGAAAGCAATTTATTGATGAAACTACTTTTGGATTCTTAGTTGCTTGCACGCCTGATTTTTATTTCCAATGACGACATTGTCATCATTCGTTGTGTAGTTTGTACCTTGGGTTTTCTCGTTTGTCTTCCAGTTTTGTATGTCGTCTTCTTCTTCGTTGTCATCGTCCTTGAAATGGTTCATAAATTATACATTCATTTCAGTCCAAACTCATAGATTATGTCTATATAATATTGTTTTTTTGTTGTGGTTGAATTTTAGCTTTTTGCACTTCAACTGCTTGCGTTTGTTGCTCCCCTTGTTAGACCAATAGAGGCACAGTGAGGACTAAGTGGTGAAAACCGAAGAGCGAGGTGACGTTGATAAAATCGTCAAGATTGGATCAAGCTAGAAGTTGGAATATCCCGAACATGTAGTAAAAAAAAAGTGCCATTGAATATTGAGTGCACGAATATAAATAATCGCTTCAGCGTTTTTCTACCATTTACCATGCTCGCGTTTACTGATGCGGTTAAGAATAAATTGTGTTTGCACGTTTTATCAAATGATTGCTGTTTTCATTGCAAATACTAACGAAGCGATGACTTGTTTTTTTTTTTATTTCCTGTTAATTTCGTATTATCTAGATGTTAGCTGATATCGCGAAAAAAGTATGCAGACTGTTTAAGAAACAGGCAGAAGGGGTTACACTATAGGGTTACACAATTATTAATAAAATGCCTTTGATTAACCTATATATCCAACATATAGGTTGATACTTCGAAAACAAACACGTTGTCAGTATTTTGGTTTATAATAAATCAATGTTACTAGCTTTAATATGCTAATAGCATTTATCAATGAAGCCCTGAATTTAAAAGTCCTAAAAGTCATATTACGTTCTATGGAACGAAATGTAAGCCGCCAATCAATGCAACTCTTAACAAATAAAAGTGTTAGACGACCACCGTAAAGATGTGTACTAATTCGCTCCGTCGCGCCATTGCTGATTTATATTAGAAATTGGTGATAAATCAGATAAGAAAATCTTCGAATATACTCATAAGAACATTTTCTAAGCAATTTTCGCGAGGTAACGGTTATCTCGATGCTAGTTCCTTTTTTTTGGTTGTGGCGCAACAGCCCACTATTGAACTTAGGTTTTGAGACGTGATCTAGTAAGAATTAGGCTTGATTTTGGTAAATTTTTAATGGTATCTTTCACATTTCGGACACGGACACCATTAAGCCAACTTCAAATAACACTCTCACCAGCGGAATTCTAAGCTGGCATCTCATGTACCGAAGATCAGTACTCTAACTACTACTACATCTGGAGAGTAATGTACGTAATATTTGCCATTTACACAAGTTTAATAAAGACCTAGTTATATCCTTTTGCCTTTACTTAAACCCGTTGTTAACTTACTTGACATGCAAAATTTATAGTAAAACAATGTTCATTGCTCTCATTAGTGGGATCTGCTGATATAATTAGTAGGAGAGTTCTTCGAAATCATCATTGATATGAAAGATATATTTTTCGCGTAGTTCAAAAAATAAACCCCTGTTAAAAACAGTCAAATTCATGTTAGCTTCCAAACATAGAGTTGTACCGATTACTAATCGAATTTCAGGGGCCTGACGTGCGCATCGCTGCGAACGCAACAGTCTAGAATTTTTTCCCCTTCTTCATGTTTGTCAAAAATTTGCCTGAAGTAAAAATCTAGAATGGAATCAGTATAAACAAAATTACGGAAAGAATTTACAAAAATGACATCCAAATTATCCTTGAAAATTCAAAAATGATGCGTAGCCTTTGCACCAATGCAAACATCAGACATCTTCGAATTTCTTCCTTTTTTCCTTGAGGAGGAAATTTAAATGAAATTGCATACCATTTATTAAGGTGTCTGAAGTTTACCAAAACACAAAGGTCCGACACGTGTTTTTTGACTTTTGTTGATAATAGGGTTCAAACAAATTACCAAAAAATTCAGTCCAATCTTCCAATAATAATTCATATAGTGAAAAAATTCGAAGTAAAGTATGAAGTCGAAAAGTATGAAGTATATTATTTGACAAAAATGAGGGGCCATGCACTTGCTATGACTATGACATATTATTGGTAACACGCTATTTGCCAACAAAATTGGCAAGGCGTTCGAGCTGAAATAAAACTGGGATCGTAAGATCAGTTCTGAGTGATAATCAGATTTGCTCAAATCCAGTCCAAATGAGTTTTGACCGGTATCTGAAGTTTCCTAAAACATCATCAAAACAGTTGACCGATGTTTAAATCGTTGCAAACGCAACGATCTCAATTTTTAACGATTTTTGACTTTTGTTGATGATCTGACTACATTTAAAAAATTAGCAAGGTGCAAATGACTCAAAACTGCCCACGTATTCAAAACAAGTTCAAAAAGTGTCAGAAATTGAGATCGTTGCATTAGCATCGATCGAACTTCGGACATTTGTTTCGTCTTTTGTTGATGATTTGACTGCAATAAAAAAAAAGAATTGTGGTGGGAAAATAATTAAAAATTGTCTGTTTACCCAAAACAAGTTCAGAAATTTTAAAAAATCCTGACTTCGGACGCCTGTTTTGACAATTTTTTTAAGCCAAAATTGACAGGGAAGGTTTATAGATGTGCCAAACCTGAGCGAAGTTTCAGCACATTTTGACAAACGGCGTTCAAATATAGCAGAATGAGTAAAAAAAGTAGTAGTAGTAGAAGTAGTAACATTTGCATTACTTCAGAAGTCCTGGAATATAACAAAACCATGGCATGTAGATTTGTGAAAACGACATAGGAAATTATCATGAGTATGGCTAAATTCATTTTACTGAAAAAATTGAGAAACTTTGCAAGTGAAAAAGATCCCTGTTTTTTTGAGATATGTCCTAAATTGTTTCCAGCGGATAGTGTTCAACTATAAACACTCATTGATTAAAAATCGGGGAAAAATAAGACAAGAAAAGGGAAGTCGTCTCATACCCGTGGATGTGTTAATCTGAAGTTTCATTTCAGACAAATCAGCCACAAAAACCTACAAGTGGAAAATGTACCTTCGTTATTTAACTGAATTTTTTATTAATTATTTTGCTACTTTGAGTTATTTACACTCAACTAAGTTTCTATTGCAATACAATCATTGACAAATGTCAAAAAGCGAAAAAAATGAGGCCTGTGCTCAGACACCGATGACACAAACACCTCAAACACCTGCTTCAGACACCTGGAACACAAAAGTAAATGGCACAATTTCCACTAAAAGGATACACGGGTTTAATTTCCTAACGATTGAAGATTGTCATTACTGAGATGTAGTGGCAAATTGTTGCTACTTGTCGCAGTACGCAATTTCAAGAAGAGAATATATGGTTTTTTGTATCTAATATATAAATATCACATATCTGAGACTCTACAAGAGTCTACAATTAAAACCAGTGTAACCAATTCTGGACCTACAAGAGAAAAGACGCCACGATGAGGCCAATATTGAATGAGTTCGTCAGTTCGAGTTGAGAAACGTCAGATTTGAAAGTTTTCTGAAATTTGCATCGTGAAAAACGCAACGGACGCCAATTTTTTCACTTTTTGATTGATGAAATGAAAATCTAGTGAGTACAAATAATGAAAAGTTTTAACAATAATTAGCAAATATTTCGGTCCAATTACCCAAAGAAAAATTCACAAAATGGAAAAATTTAAACCTTTGGCGTTTACAACGATGAAACCTCAGATTTGAATAGTATGTAAGCAGAAATGAACACCGTTTCGTTAAGGTAGCATTTCCAAAATCGGAAATTTTATTTCACAATAATAAAGGATGCGAAAACTTGTTTCGGATTTATCACTTTATCTTAAACTTCAAAATTAACCGCTGGGAACTCAGTAGTATTGAAATTGTCTCGGTAGTGATACCAAGTGATGCAATTTTAATTTTGAGGAACCGTTTGTTTTTGAGTTGAGTTGGTATCATTGAAAAAGTTTCTATGCTTTCTGTCCCCGAGGAGTGCTAATATCTATATTTTGTCGACAGTCTTCCGAACTTGCATTTCTTTGAGGACGCATTTCTGCCCTCAAGGATCACTTTCAACTCGGTCTGGACAGAAGTTTGACCTATTTACTGGAGCTGATTTTTTGGAAAGTCAAGTAATAATTTTTCATCACAATGGGAAACGACGCTAAAAATCAACAAATCAACCTCAATTGAAAGTGCAATTGTAATCATTAGAGCTGTAATCATTTTGATAGCTTAGGGTCATAACTGCTCATATGTCAGCACTCAGGTCATACTCACATGTGATTCAAGTACCTATCAAAATAGTGAGGTCATAGTTCAATTACACATTCAACGATTTCAAAACTATAATAACCAATAAAATTGAAGTGCTGATTATGCTTAGCTCGTAATCGTCGAGTCAAAGCTCGTGTCCATTGGTCCCAAAGATTGCAAAACAATTTCCAACAAAAGCAATGGGAGAAGTTGAAACCCGAAATCTCCTCGAATAAACAATTGAAATTCACATTCTCCAAGAGGCAAGCAAACAATCTTGTCAAATAAATTCCAACTTAACCATACAATTCAATTTTTTAAAGCTCAACAACAACATCACGACATGTAATCTGTTGACCTCAAAAACCGCACAATTTACGTGCCTTAATCACCAATCTTTGTGCATTCATATTTGAAACAGTTTTCAGGCGAGTACTCAAAAGATTGCACTTTATTTTATTAAGATAATTTACCCTTGCCCTCACTCCTCCACTCCATTCAACCTTACCACAACGCACCATACATTGTCAGTCCTCCTCGAACCAAGTATGGAAGAATCACCATCATCATCATCATCATCGACGTCGTCGTCCATCATTCAAAAAACCAGCCTTGACAGCTAAGTACATAATTAATGGGCAATCATCGATAGTGAGTGAACGGGTCTGGTCTTCTCACGATATTTCTTCTCCTTTTTCGGAGAGGCGCATTACAAAAGTAAATAACAATAAGCATAAGTTATGTGTGTTTCACCATCAATACTAAATTGAGCTGTAGCGACACAGCAGGCCGTCAGAGCAGCAAATTGAGGGAGGAAGACGAACTGAGAAAGCCAAGTACGTTCGTGGTGCGCTACCCGTATCTATGTCGCCCCCCGATTGTGAATCTGTGGTAATTGACTCGCCAAAATATGCCCAATTGCCAGGATGTTTTTCTGGGCCGGGAGAAAGAATTAACGCTTCGTTTGGGATCATTTTTCTTTTGAGATGTTATGAACTCATCATTATCTGCTGATGACTTATGTGTAGGCATGCGAACTTCATCAGAATTCAGGACTCCGCATTTGTCGAATTAGGCTAAAAGCTTAGACTAAAAAATAGACTGAAGCTCGATGTTTGGGAAAGTTGGATGGGTCAGTTCGGTGTCTTAAATTTGGGGTATCCAACTCATTTCAGCAACAAGGAGATGTTTCTGCCCGCAATAAAATAAAGGGATCAGGTCCTAACGCAATATGTCCAATTGATCTCTCCTGAAACAAAAGTTGAGAACGTTTTCGTATGCTTCGGGATTTAAAGGGTTTCTAGACTGTCCACGGCATCCGATCGGGAAGCCACAAAGCTCATTCCCGCTGATCTGCCAACCTTCAACCCAGATTCATGCCTCGTCACCATTCACTATATAATTTTCTATTTAAATTAAATTTGCCATCAGTCAATGACGAACTCACCTCACATAGACGATCTCGTTATTGGAGAGCAAACGTCTCCAACCTGGTGCCAAATTGGCCGCAACCGAGGTTTGCGGTTGCTGATGTTTTTGCTGAAGTTGATGCTGACCGACTTGTAACATTTGATTTGTCGATTGTTTTGTAATATTTGGGACTAGCGCATGTTGCTGTTGTTGATTATTGCTAATAATAGCAGCTTGTTGTTGTTGTTGCTGCTGCTGCTGCTGCTGCAGTTGCGGCTGATGTTGGTTTTGAGGTTCTGCAGGGGCATTAATACTAGTAACAACGTTCGAAGCAGCTAATGTGGCACTATGCCTTATTTGCTGTGATCCATTACCGACCCGCGGCAAGAATGGATGGCGTTGTTGTTGTTGTTGTTGAGATAGATGTTGATGTGGCAATGCTGCCGCAGTATGTTGTGGAATCGATTGAAATTGAATATTGTGATGTGGAGGCGGCCTAATTTGTTGTTGATGTATTAATTGGCGTTGTTGCTGGTGATGTTGCATATGCTGCGGTTGGTGTTGATGATTATGTGATATTTGATGCTGATGCAGTGGTTGTGGTTGCTGTTGGTGATGTTGCTGTTGTTGTTGTTGATGGTGGTGCTGTTGTTGGATAGTAGACACCACTTGTTGATCAACAGCTCCAGCCACTGACACCGCCGTGGCCACTTGTTGAACAGCTCCTGCGCTAGCCGCGGCCATTTGATTGTTTGATTAGTAACGATTGTGTTCTTTTCTGAAAAATAAACGAGAAAATAGTTTTGGTTTAATTTCATGAATTTGTACCAAATTTTGTTATGCTAAGAGATCAACCCCATCTGAATCTAATATGTTTGCCATCTCTGAATTGAATTCTATCCAACAAAAAAATTTCAATAAATTCGCAATATTAGTATTTAAATAAAAGAAAATCTTCTTTATAGAACGAGAAAAGAAATGAAAGAAGCAGGAAAGATATTTTCATAAAGCCTTTTTCTTATGATTAGAAACTCTTTTAAGGGAAAGAAAGAATTTTTTATTTTGCGTAAATTTAAAAATGAAAATGAAGCTTTAGAACAAAAAGACTGATCTCATATTAAAACTCAAGCAGATGACAAAACTGTTCTTGAATTTACGGGAGAATCGGGATAAACATTGAGCAACGCCTCGGAAGGAGGTGTGTTAATTTTGCATCGTTGCAAACGCCACGGTCTTCACATTTTTACATTGTTTGAATGTTTTTTGGATAATTTGCCTTCATATTTTTGTAAATTTTGTTGTTTTTTTTTTATTTTTTTCCATTCTGCTAAGGTTTCATTTCAGTTTGATCTTTTAAAAATAACAAAAATTGCAAAAGTTTGTCATCCTTTCATTAGCACAGATGCAAACTATTCGGGAACAAACACCTTCGGGAAGACCGTTGGTAACTACTATGAGAGGCGAGAAGATGTCAGGATGAAAGTCAATCTTTTGACGATTTGATAACGACATCAAAGTAACCATACTACCGAGGATAAATCGGGCGATAGCTAACTACTCACCACCGTTTTAGTTTAATCTGTTTGGAACCCAAAAACGTGAAGAAAGATTGGAATAAAAAGTCGGAAACCTCTGAAAAAATTGAATGAATTCAAACGGCTCAAACGACAAATTAATCACCTTATAGTAAAAACTTTGAAACATAATTTTAATTATAAATTTAATATGCTGAAAACCAAGAAAACGGAATGGACGTGTATGAAGTTTGCATCGCTACAAACGCAAGGGTTCGAAGTTTTTCAAACATTGAACTTGAAAAAAAAAAGTTTAAAAAAGAAAAACCACTGGATTGCAAAAAAAGTCAAGACTACAAAAAAGTTTTCGTTCCCGCAATAATAAATTCCGAAATCTGAAAAAATTTGAGACTCTTACATTGTAGATATTTGAAGTTTGTACCGTTGTCAACCCAACGCTGTCAAATTTTTTCACTTTTTGTTTTTAATAAATGATTAAACTGAAATGAAAGCCTAGTTGAGTGCAAAATCTTTAAAAATGAGAGTAAAATTGCCATAATTTTAAGTCAAATAATTGAAAAAATATTCAAAAAATGAAAAGTCATTGGAAACCGTTGCTTTTGCGACGATGCGAATTTCAGACACCGTGTATTTTCAAGTTTCTGAACTTTACATCATTGGGACCGCAATTTTCTGGAATTCCTTCAGTTCTTGATTTTTATCGACAATCGGACTGATGTAAAAAAGTAAGTAGAGCAACGCTAAGAATTCAAAGTTGCAGAAAAAATCAGTCTAATTATCCAAAAACAACAAAAAAAAAAGGTGAAAGAAAATCATCAACAATGGAACTTCAGACACCTTGCATTTGAATCAATGCCAATTTCAAAAGTTTGATTATATGAAGGCAAATTAAATATGCGACATTTGAATCATAAACTCAAATATTTCCGCCACGAGTGAGAATTGATCTCGAAAACTGCAGGGTAGAAGACAGGTCCCCAGGTCCAACAATTTTGGTTCCAAATACTTCAACAGATAAAATTGATACAACATTTTATTCAAACGTCTGTAGGTCTCAATGGACTCGGTCTGTCGAAAATTACTTTCAGATGAGGCTGCTTTCCATGGAAGACCTTAGTAGTTTTGTAGTTTTGTTTAGAAGTAATAACAAATGACTAAGTTCACATCGTTACTTTTATCTTTCATAAAATTTAATTCACTTTGATCAGGTTTGTGAATTTTTTTTTTTTTTTTGGGAGGTGAAGGCTATTTACGCCCTGAGTGTCGGACTCCCCCGCTACCGGACTACCGACTTAACACCTCCCCTGTCACACCGAGAACCTAGTCTGGAACTGTTTGTCACATTACTTCGGACTAGGCCTCATTAATCATCGCTTAGCGATGTCTTCAGGCTAAGGGAAATCTCTCTTCACGGATGGATAGGAAGGAATTGCGATTAGTAACTATAATATTGCGTTACAGAGATGTTCCCTCCCTCGCCAAGCGATCCATTATGTCCATCTTTATAATGAGTACTGTCCGTACGTAATGCGACACACAGTTCCAATTGTCCTTTGATTTCATCATTTTTCCCGTTAAATTTTCTGGGGAAATTACGCCAATTTTCTCCGAGAGATGCGAACGGAGTCTTGTAAATCTATTACACGTAAAGAACGTGTGGCATGCGTCATCCGTCATCCCCGGGCAGAACGCGCATGTTGGGGATGGTGTCTTTCCCATCTTATACAGGTAAGACTGAAAATACCCGTGACCACTGAGTAGTTGCGTCAGATAATAATCAGTCTCACCATGCATTCTGTAGAACCACGGCCCCAAGTCACTTATCAGCCGTGCGGTCCATCTGCCTCGCGTTTCGTTTTCCCATGCTTGCTGCCATAAGATAAGGGTTCTTCTCCGTTCCTCTCGGCTGACGGTTTCTCTCGCCGACTCCCCCCTACGTGAGTATACACGTTTCCGTTCGTCTGCAAGTAATTTAATTGGAACCACCCTCGAGATTACCAGCACTGTAGGTTCAGAGACAGTGCGGTATGCAGCCGCTATCCGTAAAGCTCCTTGCCTCTGCACCTGTGCCAGACGCCTTCGGTACGTCTCTTTATTAAGAGCATCAGCCCAAACCTCGGAGCAATACAAGACCACTGTCTCTCTGAAATATTCCAGAGCACCAAGAATATCTGTCCATCTAGCAGAGTTGAAGGCATTTCTCACATCTAAAGTTATGAGCAGTACTATTCGTCTCGAGTAATGATTGTGGGCTTCTGCCTGCTGGACCGCGCTCACTACCTCTGCTATTGCACCAATTGTGGATCGACCAGCCCTGAAGCCGTACTGCCGAGGAGACAGATCCCCGGCAGTTCGAATGGCTTCTCCAAGTCTTTCTCTAATGAGCCTCTCGAGTACCTTCCCAGCGGCGTTCAGCATACATAGGGGCCGATATGTAGATGGTTGCTCCGCGTTTCCCTTCTCCTTGTGGATCAGCACGAGCCTCGCCTCTTTCCAGCAATTTGGAAACACGCCCTGCCGCAAACAGGCATTGAAAGTGGTGAGCAGCATTTCAGGACAAAGTTGATGTGCAAGCTGTATCACTTCCGCTGGTATACCGTCTGGTCCTGGGGCCTTTTTCGATTTTAAAGCTTTTACCGCATCATCCAGTTCGATGGCGGTAAAAAGTGGGCATTCTCCGAGACATTCAACATCTGCATCATCGGGACGAATAGGATGCATAGGGAAGAGCGCTCTAACAATCTGGTCCATTTTTTCCGTTTCAAGGACACAGGGCCTCCTTGCAGCTCCTAGTTTCCGCATGGCAAGCTTGTAACCCAGCCCCCACGGGTCTCTGTCGATGTCCACAACTAGGTTGCGCCAGCAGCGAGCCTTGCTTTCATTAATTAACCTACGGAGAACTTTTCTAGCCGACCTGTATGCCAGCGTTCGGGAGTGTGACGATTTCTTAAACGTTGAGATTCGCGGCGGAGTTTGTGACATTCTCTCCGCTTTTCGGCGATTTCTGCCGACCACCAGTATACAGCAGGCTTATTGTGTCGAGGCCGTCGCCTGGGCATAGAGCAGTCACACACATTCTTGATGAGCCTCATGGTGGAGTTCACCATGTTTTCAGCTGAGGCTCCTCCCGTTACCGTCATAGTTTCACCTCTCATAAGAGCTGCGGCGAACGCGTCGACATCTATTTTAGATATATTCCAACCTACAGTTGAGGGTTGGGTTGCTACGCGTCGAGTAGCACAGTCGCCAATTGCGAAAGCAATGTACTGATGATCGCTCGCCGAGTAGTCCTCCAGTACCCTCCATCTGTGTATCCTAGGCACTAAGGACTCTGAAGCAAATGTCACATCCGGTATAGTTCCCAAGCAGCCTCCCCGTCGAAAAGTTGGTGTGTTCCCAACGTTCATGATGATAAGTTGCCTCCTAGCCGCCATTTCTAGGATTCTTTTTCCATTTCTAGGATTTCTAGGATTCTTTTTTCAGGTTTGTGAAGTTTGCATTGTTGCAAATGCAACGGTCACCAGCATTTTGTATATATTTGCCCTGAAATTTGTGTATTTTTTGTCATGATATTGACCCCACTGATGCTTTTTCAATCCAGCCAAGTCATCGACAAATATAACAAACTGAAAAATTCTTGACTGAAACTTTAGACATGTATTCAATCCGCGATGTTATGATGATTTACGACTTTACAACTACGAATAAACTTCATAAGGTACGAAGGGTTGTGTTGAAGTTTTTTTTCTAAATTTAAGGGGGCCATGTTCAGATTCTAGTTTAATAGCTATTTCAAATTTACATGTCTAAAGAAGTTTGCATCGCTGTAAATGCAACGCCGTGAAATTATTTCACTTTTTGATATTTTTCCGATGGTTTTACCAGGAAAAAAACTAATTGAGCTTCAGTACAACCTAAATTACGAAAATTTCATTTAAATTATCCGAAAATTTTTGAAAATTAAAAAAGTCAAGACATTCATTTGCGAACAACCCAACTTCAGATATCTTTAAAGTTTACAGGGCAGTGCTCTAATACCTCTTGTATAAATATCATCTGGAAATACTAGATTATGATAAAGCATCGACAGGACAACTATTGTCCTGACCAACTATTTGGCTGGAACCGGAGCTATAACGTTGCTTTAGTTAACCATCTATTCCGATATGGCAATTAAGCGAAGCATCTGAAAAATGTTCCCGCAACGTGTTACGTTACACTCAATAATTCCATTTCTAAGCAAAGCCCACTTCTGACACTGAAGACAAACAATTATAAAAAATCTTAACTTAATTTTTTATTATTTGTATGAGTTATGTTACTCGTCGTCAATATTCACCCGTTGCAAGTATGTGAAATTTTTATTGTTAACTTTATGGTATTTGTCGATTATTGGACTGGAAAAAAGTAATATCAGGTAGGATGTCAGCAGTCCTTAGCACAGAAAAATACCAAATATTTCGGTTCAACTATCGCCAAATGTAAGAAGTGATAAATAGGAGACCGCTGCACTGATTACGATACGACTCCCATTCATTACATAAATCATGCCTACATAGTTATAACAACAATTTGATGTACCTGCATCCACCCCTCCCCACCCACTTCTGAGTTTCCTCATCTCGTTTCAAGTAAGGGAATTAGCTCTGCCGGTACGGTACACCGTACGCGAATGTTTTGGAAGCGCTCAGTAGTTGGTTGGCTTGTTCGGAAAGAAATTTAGTTTTTTTGTGAAAATGAAAGACAATTTTCCTATAATGAAAAAATATTTTATTAAATTATATATTGGCCAATAACTTTTGCCATCTTTCTGATAGTAGCATGATTCCTCGCTCATAAAATTTTTGGTCTCTGCTGGCAAGAAACTGATCAAGGTAGTTTTTGACTTCCTCATTTGAAGTGAAGGTTTTACCGTCTAAAAAATTTTGTAGTGACCGGAACATATAATAATCTGAAGGTACCAGATGTGGAGAATATGGTAAGTGTGGCATTGTATCCCATTCAAGCTGTAAATGCTTTTAGTATGTGACCATACTTGTATGAAATATCGCATTATCTTGACGGAACACTGCACCTTTTCTTTTGATTAATTCTGGCCTTTTCTGTTGAAGTGCATCATTCAGTTTGTCCAGCTGATGACACCTGGACTTCCTAGACTAAAATAACAATTCTTTTAAAATCCCACCAAACAGACAGCATCACATTTTTTTTATGGATATCGGTTTTGAAATGCTTTGACCAAGTTAATCTTTTCTGCTCCATGATCTCTTGCGTTTGACATTGTTATATACAACCGATTTTCCGTCCCCAGTAATGACGCGCTTTAAAAATGGATCTTTGAGAAGCGAATCGCAGGCGTCAACGTGACGAAATAAGTTTCTCTCTGTGAGAACATGGGGAACCAATATATCGAGCTGCGAGGTTACACCCAGGCCTTTCATCGATCTTACGTTTTGTTATTTAACAGTTTGCATCAACCAACGCCTTTATCGTGTCTTTATCAGCCTCAACCGGCCTTGTAGAACGTGGTGCAACTTTGACATCAAAATTCACGGATCGAAATTTTGTAAACCACTTCTGACACTGATGTACTGGCAACACATCTCCATACGTATCAGTTATTTCCTTTTTGACTTGATCAGCATTGTTACCTTTTCTATAGTAAAAGAGTAAAACATGACGAAAACGCTGCTTAATGCTCGCCATGTTTAAAAGGGCACAAACCAAAAACTATTGCGTAGAATCAATTGGACTTTCCCACACACAAGCCTTGCTATAACAGCTCTCAAAACATATAATGATTATGCGACCCAAGTGTGGAGTTGGGTGCAAATATATACAATTTAAATCCTCTATCGGGAAGAAACGAAATTACATTTGGCACAACCGAATAATTTTAGCTTTGTCTGGATCCATACTTTTGAAAAAGTGGTCGGGTATGTGTGCGTGAGTCCTATCATTTCAAATCAAGAGGATCAAGATCAAGTTAAAATCAAATCAAGCCCCTTATATGATCGTCGTCGTTGTAGCGCTACAGCCCATTTCGGGTCTTGGCTTCCCGTAGGTGTCGCCTCCAGTTGTCTCGGTCCATCGACCGCGTCCTCCAATTTCGGGATCCGAGTAGCGTGCTGCTATCTTCGTCTACAGAGTCGGACCAGCGCTTTCTTGGCTTTCCCACTGGCCTGCGTCCCTCAGTTTTTCCGACAAATACCTTTCTAGGTATCCGACCTTCATTCATTCGCTGCACATGGCCAGCCCATTGTAGCTTCCGCAGTTTTATCACAGTGGAGACTTCTGGCTCGTCGAAGAGTTCGTACAACTCATGGTTGTACCTAATTCGCCATTGTCCTCCTTCCTGCGTTGCTCCCACGATTCGTCTTAGGACCCTCCTTTCGAAAATGTTTAGTATGTTTGCGGAAGCTTGAGTGACGGTCCATGTCTCACATCCGTAGCACAACACAGGTCTTACCACAGATTTGTATACTTGCAGCTTTGTTTTCCTATGTATGAAACTGGCCTTCAGAATAGCCAAAACTGAGTAGAACGCTTTATAGGCGAGCTGAATTCTACGCTTTATTTCCGCCGTTTCATTACCATCCTTCACTAGCTTGGAGCCAAGATATGTAAATTTGTCCACATTTTCCAGGTTAAATTCGTTGAGTGTAATGTTTTGCCGGTTGGGGGTGTTTCTCCTGGTTTGTATCATAACTTTTGTTTTGGACTCGTTGATTTGCAGCCCCACCTGCTTCGCTTCTTGGTCTAGTCTGAGCAGGAGTTCCTTGGCAGATGAAAAGGATCTTGACAGGATATTGATGTCATCCGCATAGGCTACCAGTTGGCTCGATTTGTAGAGTAGTGTTCCTTTCGTATCCACAGGTAGTTTCCGTATGACGTATTCTAGAGCTAGGTTGAATAGCAGTGGAGCCAGCCCATCGCCCTGTTTCAATCCTACCTTTGTCTCAAAGGCATTAGTCAGCTGGTTATCGATTCTGACTTGTGCTGTTTTTGATGCCATTGTCATTCTTGTCAGGCGGACTAGCTTCGCTGGGATTCCAAGCTGAAGCATTATTTGGTACAGTACTTCTCGATCAATACTGTCGTATGCTTGCTCAAAGTCCACGAAGATTTGGTGGACGTCGATGTTAAATTCCCAGCACTTTTCAAGGATCTGCCTAACTGTAAACAGTTGGTCAGTAGTTGATCGTCCGGCTCTAAAACCACCTTCATACTCCCCAATTATTTTTTCAGCATATGGTGTTAATCTACCTTCAAGTATTTTTGTGAGGATTTTGTAAGATGTACAGAGTAGTGATATACCTCTGTAATTTTCGCACTGTAGTTTGTCTCCTTTTTTGTGGATAGGGATGATGATGGATTGGCACCACTCTTGCGGCATCTGCTCTTGATCCCAGACGTGTTGGATCAGCTTGTGGATGACTTTCTGTGCCGCAACACCGCCGTTCTTTATCAGTTCTGCTGGGATTTCATCAATGCCCGGCGCTTTACTGTTTTTCTGGCTTTTGATGGCATACTTGACTTCTTCCAGAGTTGGAGGGGCGAAAGGGGACGGTTCGGAGATGTTTGACGACTCTGCTGTTCTTGAGCCGTGTGTAGGATTAAGGAGCTCCATGAAATAGGCAGCCCATCTTTCCTTGATCCTATCGTCGTCAGCAATGATGTTACCGCTTTCATATTTACAGAGTGATGTCTTGGGCTCCTTATATGATATTTGAATCAATAAAACTCGGAATATTTATCATATTCGAACGCTGTAAAATATTTTAAGATTGATAGGCAAAACTAGTATTTAATTGCCAGTTATATGAACAATTCTTTTCACTTTAATGCTTCAGATTGCATATTCTGCTTAAAGTGTTTCATGGTTAAATCAATCGATCAAGCTTTGTGACTGATCACTTGATGTTCTGATAGATTTATACCGACACAAAAAACAATACCAGCCTGCAGACGTTTCACTTTATTAGTATGTAAATTATTAATTGGCCTCAGCTCATACAATATAATTCTAATAATTTTTCCAAAGCACAATTTAAATGCTCCTAGACAGGATACGAATAAATTATATAAAAATAATTAAAAGCAAAAATCAAAAGATTTAGTTATGCTTAGTACAGAAGATCAAAGGAAAACTTGAACACTCAAATTTTTATATTTTGCGCGTCCATTAAGCAATTAAGGAAAGTCTTTAAGAAAAACTCTTTCTGCAAAGAACTATTTTTGCTAATAGGAAACCCATAATAAATGAAAATTTATTTACCAATAATTTCTAAATGAAATTGAATTTAATGAAGAAATACTGACCGCAGATTAAATATGACCACATAAATATTTTTCTCAACGTTTTTAGTGGAATGTTTGTAATTTCCTACCTGATTTTGACTCTTTTAACACTTCCAGTTTTTCAATCTTCAAAAGTCAAATTGTCGGCAAACACAAGAAAGTGAGAAAAGAAAACTCGGGACTGTTGCGTTTACAACGATGCAAATTTCACACACCTAGCAATTTTATGTACAGATAAGTTGTTGCTTTGATATTTGAATATTTTGTTGGGGTTTTCAGCTTTTCAGATCTACATATGGACATGTATGCAATAACTTTCCACAGTAAGAAGTGTCGATCCATTCTTAATCGTATGTCAACACGATTTGCATTTGTAAACAAAATTGATGATCGTATGGACCATTATTTGGGACAACATGCAGAAATATTCTGTTTCTTTTTATTTGAACAAATATGTGAAAAATTGGCTTTTTTGGCAAGTTAATAGAAAATTTCTAAAAGCAACAAGCTCTAGACCGTTTGCAACGCACATGCCTGATATTTGCATCGTTACCAATCCAACACGTCAAATTTTTCTCTTTTCGGATTTCATCGATATTTGGAGTTGCAAATTATTTTAAAAATTTACGAAAATTTCAATTATAAATAAATTATTGAAGAAATTGCGATGATGCAAACAAGGAATCCGAAGTTTCTTTTATCGCTGTTTGTTTAGATTTAGATGATTAAACTTCAATGAAAACCTAGTGGAATGCAAAAAAATACTAAATTGCGGAAAAAATTTACCAAAACTTTGAGTCGAAATATCTGAAAAACATTCAAAAAGTGAAGAAATCGGATGGACAAAATTTTCAAAATTTTCTCGAGTGTGACAGTGGGAGAAATATAAGAAAATTTTTCGACGGATGAGAGCCACAGATATCATTCTTATAACGAGTGGATGTTTATGGACCTTCCAAACAAAAAATCAATACAATAATTCAGGAAGCAACGAGCACTAAAAAATTCAGTAGAGAAAACTTTAAGCTATACGATGTAAAGGTTTGGCGAGTATCACGCTTGCTCGGCAGAATTTACTCACAGGTTCATTCCCAAGATAGATGCGCGTATAGGCCACAGTAGAGTAAAACTGCAACCTATGGAACTTGTTCCCAGAAGTAACCCCGTAGAAAGCGAGATTACATCTCTCCGGATTACTTTCTCCTTCTGAACCTGATAAGATCTATAAGCAATTAAGGATTTGGCTATTTTCAGTAGCTCTGAAACTGCTGGGAACTGAGGTATCTGAAGTTTGCATCGTTGCAAACGCAACGCTGTCACAATTTTTCACAATTTTTGTTGGTGGATTGAACTATAATGAAAACCTAGTAAGGTGTGAGGAAGTCGAAAATACGAATGAAACTTTCCAACATTTTAAGTCAAATTACCCAAAAAAAACATTCAAAAATTGAAAAACTGAAGAACTTTGCGTCGAACTTGAGAACTGTGTACTGGGCCGAAAGACTAAGGATGAAACATGTTCCCCGAATTTTTTGTTTTAATTTTTAGTTGTTTTTCAATTATTTTGAGTACTTTTGATAGTACCCTCGCATTAGAAGACAATGGAAATTACAGTAATTTGTTGCAAGGTTATTTTATTATTATTTCCATCGCTAAAATACACTCCTATTAATTTCCTCAACGGAAAAAAATTATCTGTAATAAATCGATGGCAAGGACGACAGCTGACATCCAAGGTGCTGAGGTCATTTGTGAATCACCAACCCACACCCACTCCGCATGCAACATATGCTCGGTAACGGAAGAGCAGATTAGAGTTTTTGTGTAAATCATTTTAGTATATAATCCTCGCAAGCGTGAATTTTGAATTAATATTCATGTTTATCGTTCGTCTGCCGAATGACAACAACGAATGGGCTTCAAAATAACTTTCTGTCAAATGTCAATCCGTTCGAGTAAACTCACAAAATAAACTGCTACACGTCAATCACGGGCCTCCGCCTGTCATAAAGCAATAAAAATTGCGGAAAAAATAAACAATTCCCACCCAGCGAAAACAACGTCGAAAAGTCAAATAGTGCCCATTCAAGTGTTTAGTGGTCGGCCTAATTTTTATATAGGCCTAATAAACTTTAGTACGCCTGTAAAAAGAAGAAAGCGGCGCGAGGTCGAGGGTCGGCCAATCCCAGATGCCAAACGACGACTTACCTGCTGTTGATATCTATGATGCGACATATCCTAATTCCAAGGACTTTTGCGAGACCAAGCTGAAACCAGGGAGCAACGAAATTTCGGTCACCGTGAAAATTGACATCACACTCAAAAGCGAACGCACTTTCCACATAAAATTGTAACGATCTGGGAATGCGCCACTGTTGCGAGCAGCAACGAGTGAAAATCAAGACGACGCGAAACTAGGCCACTGAGTATTTCACAGCGCGATAATAGATAATTGCAAGACGGGGGCAATCCAAGGGCGAATGAATCTTGTAAACTCACTTTTGTATCGAACGGACAATCGCACAGCTTCCGATCCGATTTCGAGTGATTTTGCGAATTTTCCAACTTTCCACTAACGCCATAGGACGGTCGCCGCGGAGAGGTGGCACGCTCAGCATTCAAATTATTTTTACGCACAATCGTGAATGACAACAAACCGCACGCGAATGAAAACTTTTCCTTTCGGCACACTTTTCATAGCGCGCGGTTCATTTCGCGTTTTCTCGGCTCGTAGGCGAGCTGGCCGGGGAATTTTCCGGGCCAGGACGATGGAGTGGTCACTCGGCCACCTTTTTCATATATTCAATGTGATTTTGGACGTGTGGCAGAGCAAGGTATTTTCCATAAACGAAATTTCGACAGGCAGAGCAAAACTTCTATTCAAATTTTTTGACACACACACAACACCTGCTTAGCGCGTTCACACACCAAGTTCGCCCGTCCGTCAAACATAGGCAGTTTATATCGCGTCCGCGTATCTAACAACGGTCTGCAATGGTTGGATTTGTCGAAATTAAAACAAGATCACGAGTTCCAATCAATTCGATGAATTGGTTGCACGGGGAACTGCCACTAAATTGAATGGGAATGCGATAAATGACACCTGAACGCGGACGAGCACGAAAAACACTCGACAAACCAAACGAACGAGTAACAACGACACTCACGTCGTTGTATGCGTACGCAATCACTGCGAATGAAATTTTCAAAATGGCCACGGGGAAATTTTTTCTTCAGTCATTGCACAATTTTCACAGGGGGTGACAGATGGAAATGAGACACGCTGACATCTGGTGTTGAAATGGTATTTGTGGTATGGTAATGATTAGTAAACGGAAATTTATGTTCAAATATTTTCATAATGGCGTTAACGTCGAATCGAAACGGTGTTAAATCTTGGACAAATATTGTATCTTAATGAACAGATGAATTTCCCCAAGAATTCGCTCAGTAACAAATATAAAATCCTTATTGGGGTTGACGGTTGAACGGCTGATTAGGATTATTAGTAATAAACCTGTTTCATATTTTAAAAATATTAATAGTGATACTAAAAGACTAGTCCGGGAACCAGAACAGCTTCCAGACGCAAACCTAGCTTTGGATTGAAGAAAAATATTAAAATACTTTATTCATGATGTGGAGGATGTGAGGAAACCATTGCATAAACTTAAAAGTTCACTTAGTATGTGTGTACATCGCTTGACAACTGATTATCGCCTCTACATAAAATAAAAGTGGTTGAAACCAACATGAAGGGCCCACCAAACAATAAAATGTAGTCAAATGCAGTAGATACTAATCGGTGAACCACCAAAAATCACACTCATCAAGCCTACATTACCACGAATCAAAAGTCCACGATAGATCGATAGAAACATAAAATCTGCGAGTTCAGTTTCAAATTAAAATGGGTCTGTTGGGAGTGAAGACAGAGAGTGGCATGAAGAGTAATTAAATGAAGCGTATATCTCCTCAAATTGGATCGTCTAAATATGACCAGTAAGTTATTGGTATACTGAGTTATACGGCAGTAAAGTATTCTATCATCGTACAAAATCAACAAAAGTACACTCCAATGCTACCGAAATTGAATCTTTGGTAAGAATCGAATCATTTGGAAAATCAACCATTACAATTATTGTGAGAAACACGAATATTTTAATAAAAGAAGCATTTGTATGTAGGCAAATATATACATGATAGATTACTACAACTCTCATTTACATATACTCATCATAAAATGAGTATACTACAGATACTCATTTTAA
Organism: Stratiomys singularior; assembly: GCA_954870665.1. Classification (NCBI taxonomy): domain Eukaryota; kingdom Metazoa; phylum Arthropoda; class Insecta; order Diptera; family Stratiomyidae; genus Stratiomys; species Stratiomys singularior. Next base: position 11,105,536 of record OX940877.1, read on the forward strand.
CAGGTCTACGAAATTTGTCAAATACTGTGTGAAGGGGGCAGAAAAGTCAATTACACGCTAGATCTTTTATGGGCTCAACAATGAACCAGTGCTTTTTCTTCACCAGTAAGTTGCACATACTTGTCGCCCTAACAGGATGATTTGAGCCAAAAGCGCTTAGATGCGGTAGTTCAATGCCTTAGTTGCAACGACTAAATCTGGAGGATTGTAAGCAGGTAACAGGGGTATTTGGCAATCCAGATTGTTGATCACAGTACTGTAATCTTTAGTTTTACACTATCTAGTTATCGTTTTGTAAACCTGAATGCATTAGAATTCAAAACAATTCAAAACACAATTGCTTTTATAATTTTCAGAAAAGATCCCAAAGTTATACGTTAACATTATATTACATTTCATGTGTTAGCCCTTCCAGAATGTTTATATAAGAACATGTAAATCTTTAATTTGAGGAAAATCGATTTTGTTTTATAAAAACGTAATTAAAAAACGTAATAAAAAAAACGTAATAAAAATTTAACATACAGTGGCTACTTCTAAGTGCAGATATAACGAATGTCACAGACATTTTACAGCATTTTTTATGAATAATTTTGGAATGGATTTGAACTTAAACATAACAAATCAATTGAATTTTTAATATTTCAATTTATAACAATGCGGTTTTCACTTATAAAAGATTTACAGATGACAATAAAAATTCTATGAATACTATCTATGACAATCACTTTCAGTTTACTGCTAATAATACATTTAATCAAGTTAAATAATCAATGATTCAAAAGAAATCGAAATTAATCACATTGAATCAAAAATGTCGGATGAACAAATATCTTTGAGTATTGTAAATGCGTTTGAGTGTCTATTCGCGAAAATTAAAGGTTTGCAGCTACATTTGCCATAGCACAATTCTATTTCGCTCGTATGTCTTTGAACAGCTGATCGTTAAACTGACACTTTTTGGCCCGCCAATTGTCAAAAATTCAAAGTAAACGGACATCTGCCGCCAGTAACTTTTCATACCGGCGACATTAAATAAAAGCAATAAGAGTTTGGTTGTTCATAATTTAGGAGGATATCGCATGCACAGCATTTTCAAACAGGTATGACAATTAAATCAAGTCCTAAATCCAAAATGAGCTGAAACCAAAATTGATTTCCAGTGACGTCTGCCCGTCTCCTAACCTCACGCACAGAACAACCGGCAAAAGTGCCATCCTCTGCTCAGGATGTCGACAAACGTTGAGCTTGAGTGTAAAAAGTTTTTTGTGCGTCGCTGCTTATTTGCCCTGTCGTTCGGGATTGCTATACAATATTTGCTGTTGTCGATATTTTTGCTTTTCGTGAACTTCAGCTTGCTGCATCCAATTCAATGGCTAACGGACACGTTTAGCTTGGTCTTCTCCATTTACACTTGGCTAAAGATAATGCCGCTTGTCAGTGCGCTTATACTTTATGGAATATTTTTGGGGAACTCATATCTGGCTGTACCGAAGTATTATTCTTCGCGATTTACATGGATTTGCGGAACGTTCGTGAAGAAGCTGCTTTCGTTCGGGCTGCACGCTCTGGTGGGCTTCCTGACGGCGTGGTTGTATTCACGGTTTTTAAGTGGTGAATACAATGTCCTGTTGCGCGAATGTTTTGAGGGCTACTGTCTCAACGAGCGATACATGTTCCTGACGTTGGGTGGCATCTACGGAGGACTTTACTTTTTCTTCCGAGAGAGATTCTCGAAGGAGCCTGAAATTATCTTTCCAGTCATCCAAGAGAGCAAATACGTGAAAATCCGCTCGCACATGTACTCCATCATATACAAGTCCTTGGTAGAGTCGTTTGTACCTGTCCTTGCTTTTGTATTTGTGTATTGGATGGCTGGTTGGTTGATAACGAAGAACATCGGAGCAGTTTTCAACGCCGAGCCGGACGATTCATTCAGTTCCGTGACTTCAATCGTATCCAGTATTCGCCTGCTCCTCTACACATGGATCCTAGTTTCCCAAATTCTATGCAACATGTACCTTCTCAATGTCTGTTTCCAGGTGGTGCTGACCACCGAGTCCGAGTTTCTAATTGAGAAGGGTCCTGCGTTGTGCCCAAAAGAAGGGGTTACGCTTGTGGAGGCACTTGCGCTGACCAAAGTTCCATTAGCGCAGCATTTGGCCAGTCTGGACTTATTCACTTTAGCCACGCTCAAAACGTGCGATCGTCGCCAGCAAATCTTCGCGCTGTCAGTGCCAGGAGGTCATCCCTACAATTGGAATCAGCTTTGCGGCCAGATATTGAGTCTTATCAACGCCTACGCCGACCAGCTAGAGGAATCACGAAAAGGCATAGCGACTCTCCCCGCGTACCTGCAAAAGAAACAATCGCGCCCTTTGCCGCCCGCAACAGCAGCGGCTGAGCGAATTCTGATTCGGCAATACAACGAGAACTTTGGAATTCGCAATATGTCCTCGCCGCAATGCAAATCACCACTACCGTCGGCTGTGCCTGCTTCTAAGCTGAATACATGCGAGAAAGTTAATGACATTGTCGATCAAATAGGACAAGCGATTAATGATGCATGCCGTGCTGCATTCCTCAGCATTCCAGGACTCTACTATTTGTTTGGCGAACAGGAGGGAGCCAAAACCACATTCGTTCTTTCTCAGTCACAAGATATTATTTGGCTCACCCAAGCACTGGCTGGATTGTGTGCGGCGTCTATTTCAGAAGATCGTTATGGCGTTGTTCAAAAGGAAATTCCAATTATAATCAAAGCGTATTTGAGATTGAAATCGCAATTGGATCAAATCATGAATATGAATTTGAATGGAAGAAAGTTAGATCGGAATTGTACAGCGCTCAGGAATGCAGTGAAGAGGAGTCTGTATAAAATTTGCACTGTATTTGGAGACTATGTGGAGGATTTAGTAAGCGATGTGGATGAGCTCCGGCGCGTTCAATGTTATGTTAAATATTTAGAAACGTAGATTGATCGACTGTTACTTCGCTGCTTCCTAATTACTTTGCTAACTTTATTAGCCTAATTTCTTTTTATAAATGTGGATTTGTGATATCAATTTTCTAATAAAACGTTAAAATATTTTCAAAATGTTTACTGCAATTGTTATGAAATGATAATATCTGAAAATTCTCGGATAATGGTTACTATTGGCTTCAGTTATTCAAGGCGGAAGTTTGATTTTTCCTGATGAACAGGACCACCATAGTTATTTGCCAATTTGTAGTTTCCTACCCTTTTGCCCTAAAGCATTCTTAGTAAATGCGAATAGCGTTTTGAAATATTCACATGGAACTGGTTACATGTTGGCATCAGCGTAAGCTTCCATTTCTACTCTATTACAAAGTTTGAAAGACAGCATTTGAAGAAAGTTCTCACAGTAACGAGCAGAGCATTTCTCTCCACGGCCTGCCACTACTGACATATTTCAACTGAGAACGATTCTTCACTCCAGGGACACGTAACTATCACGACAGTGCATTCATGTGTGGTCCACAGCGCACCATGGACTCCGAAACGCATCAGGATTGAGATAGAATGTGCCAACACCTCTTCAGAGTTCACAATACGATAGCCTTTACCTTCTAGTAACTTCAACATAAATTAATAATAATTAATACCTTATAATTTCCTAACCACGCATTGTCCCGAGGCGTGTGGCTCAAAAATTCCCTTTATTTTGCGCTTTCTGTGCCGTCATGTATTGTTCAGGGGAAAGGTCCCCAGCAATGTTAACCCAAATTGGCAAAAGGAGTTTTCATTTTCAGTATAGCAAATGGTAAAAACTTGTCACTTTAATCAATCACTATGTGCCTGTTTTTCTGATATAATTATAAAGCCATCGCTGTAGATCATCTGAGTTAATCGATTACTAAGTGATTTTCACATTCCTCCTTCGTAGTTCACCATTGAGTACTGCAAAGAGCGGAAAAAATGGAAGTCTCAATATAAAGGGGCCGGTACAACTTCCCAGTCGGCATTTTGCAATTTTTGCCAAGTGGTCAAATGTGTGTGTGTAGCCTTGCATTTTCGTTTTAGTCAGCAATGCCTCTTCTGTTTATCGGATGAGGCAATCTTTTCTAATTTTCTCATTGTAATCTAACAAACTGGTCAAAGTATAGCTTTATATCGATCGCTTGCCCAGGCTACAACAGCTTATGGTATACGCAACATAACCAGTATCAATTACTTCAAAATTTCTTCAGTTCACTCGAAAATTCAATAAAAAAACATGGACCTAAACATAAAAAATAAAAAACATTTACATTGGACCTACGCATGGACCTTTACATATGCACCAACAAATTCAGGACGATACCACACACCGAAGATGGCACACCGCCGCAACGCGTATGTGTACGATACAAGAACACAAACGAGAAACGACGGAACTTTATTCGGCGAACAAAAACAACAACTTTTTCATCGCTGTCGGAAAGAAAACGGAGTAAAGCAAAACAAAATTTCTACCTTTTTTTTTGATATAGAATTTTAATTTCGTTCCTATTTTGACACATTTTTAAACCATTTCAACTGCCATTTGGAATCTGGAAGACCTTTCAAAATAAAACACTTCTCTTTTACAACGCAATTATGTATTATATTTAAGAAATATTTTTTTAACCTTTTTTAGCCTTAAACTCAATACAAAATATTTGGGTACTCATTCATATTCTCACAACTTGGCTTGCTACATAATCAGCTAGGCGGGCTCCTTCTGTTGGTGGATTTACTGTTATTCTAGCAAATGTTCCAGAAACTGTGCTACTCGACAAGCAGCCAGGATTAACCGTTAGACAATTGTTGATGTCCTGAAATTGAATAAGAGATAAATAAATACAAATTGCAAAGACAAAATATGTCTGGAAACTGAGTATATATAATCTGCATTCAAACGAGTTTGATTTGGTTACAGTATAGAAAAAGGAATATGCAAGATATCAAAAGAGTTCATAAGCACATAAGAAATTTGGGCTGTGGTGTTTTTATCTACTTTTTCTTTCACTTTGAACATGGAATAGGTCCCAAAACTCTGCACTTTTTTGTCAACGCTATATGATCCAGAGGGATTCCTTCTCGTTCAACTTAACATACAATGCAATATAATCGTGTACATAATGAAAGATCAACTTCGCCGTACTTCTTCTCCATACCAAGTGATTGCAAGATATTGCAAACAACAAATTAACTAATCATAATCCATAATGAAATGAGAAACGAGCGAAACAATTCTTATTGCGCAAATTTGGGCTAATGAAAAAGGTGGAACAACACATTCCATCCAAGATCCAATAACTTTAAATGAGTCGCAAAAGGACTACGGCCTTGTATTGTCGAGTTGAGACGAAATTCAAACTGCTCAGTTGCTGAAACTATACTTTCGCGTGATTCTTCGGAAAGAGACCTTTTTCCGTCGGAAGGAAACTTTTGTATGCTCGTCATACAAATGTTTTTCAAAGGAAAATAATAGAAAGTCAACTAGGAAAGGCTCAGCGCCTTAATCATAACTGGATAGATGCTTAAGAACAGCCTAAATTGGACGTTAGCCACATAACGAAGTTGCCAACTGCCCAAAGTTCTTTAAATATCTTCTAAAAAAGTGACAGAGCTTTCAATCATGATGCGCAAACAGTTTGAACTTTAAAACTATCTCAATTCATCGAAAAACAAATAATCAATGTTTGGTTAGGTTCGGCATCCTGCAAACTGTCTAAGAATGCCTAAAGTTCCTAACGTTACAACAACCAAAATGTTTTTAATTTCCTAAGTTCTTATTATTGCTTATTGGATATTACAACTTTGCCGCAACATGTTTGGGATGGCGAGGCCTTTTACAAAAAGATAAATCTAATTTTTTAACTAATGTCAATGAATGCTACGCAAGGTTATTTTAACGAATTCTTAAAGTTGCATTTGTAGACTGCAGACATCATGCTTTAACGCAATCTTGTCTCAATCTTAGCCTTTATATACATTCAACGATGTCGTTTCAATATACCTTAGGCATTTATTTTGCAATACCTAGCGCATGATTAACTTATGGGAAACAAATATTTTTTTTTGGGATCCATTGTAGGTGATTTGCAAATAATTTTACCCGAATAAAACATTTCTCCTTGCTAGGCAATATCAAAATGTGTGGTGGTTCATTCAATCGCGCATATTTACTGGCTAGATCACTATCAACGCACATATCCATCGCCGGTGGATTCAACGGATAAAATGAGCTTTCATTCAACATATAACTAACGACTCGCTTAACTTTGTCGCCAGCATTTCTGTGAAAAAAAGAATTTTATATTACAAAATAATCAACAGGTAAATTTGAATTTCTAACTTACTGTGACAACTCCTCTTCCAAAAGGTGGCTCACTACGTCGGTTGAAGTTATTCCGATTTTCAAGCCACTTACATCGATAATGCAAGGATCGGGTAGCATATGAACATCTGGCAAAGGACGTTTTAAGGTGTTAGGTGGCGTCGGGTACACAATATGACTTACAGCATCCCGATGGGACGAAACCATGCAAATTGTCATTTCGCTGTTTAAATAAAACAATATAAAAATAAAATTAGAATTAGAACTTCCCTAAGCATAGCGAATTTTTTATTACCCAATCGCCTCTACAACACTCGCCACCATTTTTTCAAAGCATTGATCGAATGTTTCAGTCAACGTATTAGAAGTAATCAATTTGTGTTCAGCATCAATGAAAGGTCCTATCAATATTAACACATCCGGTTTATGATCCTTACAGTAAAGAAGCAACTCGTGTAGGGGATCGTAAACTAAATCTTCATGATGCGTAAATGGACCAGCAGCAACGACCAAGGTTATTGATTCAGTCAAATTTGGATGACTTGGAGGGGTAACGCCACGATCCATGAATATTTCATTTGCATAAAACGTATCGCCGCGAGGATTCACACCCGATGCAATTATTGTTTGTCCAGGAAACACAGCAAATGCCTTCATATTATTGAAACTTAATCTGGTTGTTCGCAATTTCATTTCGTCCGTTCCAACAAGGATTGTTGAATGTCGATCTAATTTACCGTCAAAGTCGCAAGCAATTCTGCCAATAATTTTCACTTTTTCCTGACTTATCGCGTCGACATTGTAAAGATCATATTCGGTTAAATCTTTACCAAAGTGATGTTTACATAGTTCCGTTGCTGTGTGGTATAAATGATCTCCAAGGATTTGACTTTTGTCAATTAGACTGTCGTACATATATTTTGATTTGGTGTTCAAGGGTTCGTTGTTGAATGTGAGCAGTTGCTTTATTTGGATCTTTTCTTGTCGATTTGTAGTCCATTTAGTTTGTTCGATGACATTCGCTTTGCCAAAAGTATAGACAGGTTTCCCTGATCCTTCCGTGCCAGATGAACGTGGTGTTCCTGACCTGGAAAATATTGGATTTTCTTGTATTTAATCGTTTTTGACAAAGGTTTGAGTGAAAATAAATCTATATAAATGCTCTTGGTCAAAATCTAGCAACACATAATTTAACAAAAAGGGTTCTGATTGGGGTGTGGAATTCTAATGCGATTGTAAAACCTTCGACAAGGCCAAGCACCAAACGCAATTGGATCCAGGTCTGATTGCGATGGCCATTATTGAAAATATCGAGAAAAATAGTCAAAATTGTTACATTCGATGGTAAAATGAAATTACATTAGATCGCTGACAATACTGAAATATCAAAAACTAACCCACAGGACGAGAAAATCTAGTTGAAAGAAATTTACTATTTGTTATTGCTTCCATCTTCATAAAATATTTTTGTGCTAGAAATAAAGAAACCTTCCTTTTAATTTTATGTTTTTTTTTTTTATTTACCTTTCGGAATCGATTTTCGACCGTGATCGTTCGGTCTTCATCAGCGATTGATTTTCTTAACCTATACATGGTGCTTATATACTAATCTTAGGTAGAATAAAATTTAGTTCAGAGGGAAATCTCACTTAAACTAAGTAATTAAATTTTAATTAGGCAATCAGCCTAAATAGCCAAGATTTGCAGTTGCCTTCATCACCGTTCATTAGGGTATTCCTTTCCCTAAATATCGCTAGGCTTTCCAAGGCATCTAGTTCCCTCATGTCTCTAGCTTCTCTAACTGGTGTTACGTCGTTGATGGTGATTTCGTGCCCTTTCGTGATGATGTGTTCCGCAACTGCTGACCTGAAATTGCTCTGCTTTCCTTTTTTCTTTGCTGCTATTGCTTCGCTTAGATGCTCTCGGACTCTGGTGTTGATCAATCTCCTTGTTTGTCCGATGTAAACGATGTAAACAATAAAAACAACGAGAATACCAAAAGAAGACATCATTGTAGAAATGGAGGCAGCTATAAGTAAATTGCCAGAAGCGCATAAAGTACCAGCGAGGAAAGATATAGCAAATGCAATATCTGGAGCTAAAAAGGCAACACAAAGTGCAGAGGAAACCATAGCATTGGAACTGAAGAAAAAACCTGTTTATTTCATTAAGGCAGACAAAGGAAACACAGTTGTCATAATGGACAAGGAAAAATATGAGGAAGCGGTCACGCAAAAATTAAACAACGGCAATTTCTTTGAACTCCGTCGAAACCCACTGGAGGAGTCCATTAAACGATTCGAGAGAGTGATAAAAAGCTGCGAGCCGCTAATCGGAGAGTTATCAAAAGTAAGAGTCACGAATCCCACACTACCAAGAATCAAATGCTTGCCGAAAATCCACAAAGAAGGAAATGAAATGAGAGAGATTATATCCGCCATGAATGCCCCCACTCAAAAGCTAGCAAAATGGTTAGTGGAAGAGTTTAAACAGATGAAGCAAATAGAGAGCAACTCGGTTAAAAATAGCAAGGCATTCACAGAGAAACTGCTGACATTTGGTCCACCAGCAGAAGATGAGGTGATGGTGTCTTTTGACGTGAAAGCACTTTTCCCCAGTGTACCAGTGATGGAAACACTAGGATACATCGAGGAGTGGTTGCTAAGGCAAGACAAGTCTATGGCATGGAAGGCGAAAACAAGGCAATACATTCAACTATGCAAACTGTGCATGACAGAAAATTATTTCATGTTCAAAGGGAAGTTCTACAAAACTAAAGGAGGAGTCGCCATGGGAAATCCACTTTCACCATTTTTCAGTGAAATATTTATGACTCGATTGGAAGAGGGACTCAAAATGAAGGGCCAATTACCAAGATGCTGGATAAGATATGTAGACGACATTTTCGCCTATGTCAAAGAGAATCAATTATCAGAAGTTCTTATGGATTTGAATAACGCACACAAGATGATCAGCTTCACAACCGAAGAAGAAAAGGACGGAAAATTAGCATTCCTAGACACACTAATATCAAGAACCAGTGGTAACTTAAGCTTTGAGGTTTATAGAAAGTCAACGCACACACAGAGAACGATTCCGAACTCATCAAACCACACCCAACAACTGAAAGTATCACCTTATCGAGCCATGATTAACCGGATGTTCGATCTACCACTAAGCATAGCAGCAGAGGAAAAAGAAATGCAGTACATTTTACAAACAGCAATGTTAAATGGGTTCCAACCATCAACAATAAAAAGGATTGCGGAGAAAATCAGAAGAACTCGACAAAGGAAAAAGAGATCAACATTAGTTAACCCAGACTCTGAAACAACCTATTGGAAGGCAGTCACATTCCACGCAGATATTACTAAAAAATTAAAAAAGAACCTCAAACGACACAAATCAATACGGCTCATCGAATCCAGCAGTAAAAACCAGCTCAAAAATATCCTTGGATCCACAAAGGACAAGCGACAGCCGCATGAGAAATCGGGTATATACCGAATCGAATGCTCTAACTGCCAGGAAGTTTACATCGGACAAACAAGGAGATTGATCAACACCAGAGTCCGAGAGCATCTAAGCGAAGCAATAGCAGCAAAGAAAAAAGGAAAGCAGAGCAATTTCAGGTCAGCAGTTGCGGAACACATCATCACGAAAGGGCACGAAATCACCATCAACGACGTAACACCAGTTAGAGAAGCTAGAGACATGAGGGAACTAGATGCCTTGGAAAGCCTAGCGATATTTAGGGAAAGGAATACCCTAATGAACGGTGATGAAGGCAACTGCAAATCTTGGCTATTTAGGCTGATTGCCTAATTAAAATTTAATTACTTAGTTTAAGTGAGATTTCCCTCTGAACTAAATTTTATTCTACCTAAGATTAGTATATAAGCACCATGTATAGGTTAAGAAAATCAATCGCTGATGAAGACCGAACGACCACGGTCGAAAATCGATTCCGAAAGGTAAATAAAAAAAAAACATAAAATTAAAAGGAAGGTTTCTTTATTTCTAGCAGAAATTTACTTCCTAGTTCTGGGTTTAAGTCCTGATTCTAGTGAACCTGGCGGGCATTGGCGCTCCCACGGCTCCCAAACGCTTGTGCAATCACTAAAACTAGGATCTTAGTTAGAAGCACAGCGGCTTACTAGATACTACTTTATAGAGTTTCCTTGCGACTCGTTACGCAAAACACAAACCAGGAGTTGTATTCGGTACCACGATTAGCTCGTAAGCCTCTCTCTGTATGTTTTAGCTAGCTGATTGTGGTACCGACATTCGGGGAGTATCGTGGTTCTGCGTAAGAGTGGCAATATCCGTAAATGTGTCACCGATAGCTGGGTTCCGTATCAAGTAAATCCGGGTGCCAAAAAACATTTTGGAAGCATTTTTTCCCGATGTATCCTGCATTTTTTTAAGAACTATACAAAACGATTGATGATTCAGTGCTGTTTGATGCTAGTTATGAGTCGCAAGGATGATTTAAGGATACGTCGGACACGAGAAAAGTTTCAGTGAAGGACAGAGGACAAAAGAAGGCCACAGCGACAAAAGGCACAACCTTTTCCAGCCCTTTTTTTGCCCTTTTTTTCGAAAGGTCAGAAGGTCAAAAGTATTCACTCATTGGATCGATTGAATGACGAAACCAACCAGAAAATGCTCCACATTGCATAAAAACAACTGCTGTTAGAAGATAATGCACCGATCGACAACACGATTAAAACGATGGGGAAATTGAATATCCTAGGATATCCGCTAAAGCTAGAATGACTGTTGAAACCAGACAATATCTAAGTATAATATGAGAAAGACAGCCTTCATCAGCCTAACTCTCTTAGGGAGAGGTCAGAGAATCATGAATTGAAAGCGACGCTCTTACTAAGTCAGCTTAGAGGAAGGATTAGAAGACTAGCCCTAAGGGATTAGCACGAATGAAAAGACACAAATCTAAAAGGATTTTCAGCTGTACATTGACGAATCTGCGCCGTTTCTCTTGAAGCTTTTATTCTGACCCAGCAGTATGCAGCGAGTGATTTATACGTTTGTTTAACAAGACCTTATAAGGTCAATGGTAGTGTGAAAAATGGGTAAGCTTTTGAGATGGTATTAGACAAAAGGAATATCGTTTGTGCCAATATTTGAAAACATAGAATGAAAAGTTAGAACCCAACTGTTGGACTAAGAGATTAAATTGAATATTAATCTTGGGACAGATTCGAGCTTGAACATACTGATGATAACAGTAACACTATATCCCCATTGATCTTTTTCTTTTTCCAAACTATCCCACCAAATCTTATTAAGATTTCTATTTGTCTATACTTTCCCATCTTCCCAACTCACCAATCAGCAGTTCTAACTTAATTCTCAAAAAGCACTTAAGATGAGACGAGAGATTCAAACATGTCCTCAAAGCAATCTTCAGCAAAAATCTAGGGATTAACTGAATAAAAAGCATTGGGATGTTGAAAAAATTCTATTAAGGATCAGCGTTGGGAGAAAAAAAGAAATAATGAAACCTAGTTTATATCTGAAATCTGAACATAAATTGCGGAAGAAATTGCATTTCGAAGTGTCAAGGCTTTATTTTCAAATATTATCGTCAAGGTTTTTGACTCAGACATTTATTCTGTATCCTGAAATTCGTAAATCATACATCCGCCTTGTAGATTCTACATAAATTAGCCGGAAATTGAAAACTTTGAAAATAAGGATTGAGATTCGCTGTTGGAAATAAGCAATGATCAGCATCGGCTATAAGTTCCCCGCATATGAGTCAATGTTTTACTAACCTTTCCATCCAGCTGTCCCCAAGGAATAAAGAAGCTCCCTACATTCGGATTTCTTTAAATTTTTCTCCAGTGTATGAAGTGAGTAGCCATCCCTTATAATATTTTTTTTTCTTTCTATCTTACTGCTCCAATTACAAATTCAGCAATGAAAATAAAATAAATAAACAACCTGATAACATCAATTGTTTCATCCTTTTGCATAATATTTCGCTGGCAACTCACTAATCAATAAACCCACGATCAAATACTTCAATAATACGCAGTTCGCAGTATATGAGAAACACTGCAATTGCTTATCATGCACATTTGTGGATAAACGGCCATAAATTCGAAACAAATAAATGCAATATTTATCTCAAACAATATTTTGTTAATACAAATAAAAACTACATGCACGACGGTTTATTCTTACAAAACTCATTTTCCTGCGTTTATAAATGTAATAATTTTATCTTCAATTTCTTATGAAATTGCAGAAAATGAAAATTTAAAAAAAAACCTTATGGTATTTAATAAACAAATACGGAGAACTCATACGACGAGTCCACTTTCAGTGGAATTAGCAACAAAACGAAAGAAGAGAACTGAAAAATCAAATGCATGAAAATTCAATGAAGTATTTATCATATGAAAAACTACTTACATGGGAGAATAACTAGCTGGACTAAATAGTACGGCATTAGTCTTGTGCTTTGTTGTAGCCGGCGTTCTTGGCAGTCCTTTCTTTTGCGCCTGTAATAGAGAGGACGGGGATAGATTGATCTTAGGAGAATGTATAAGATAAAATTAATAATAATTGCTATCTGTGCTACCGAGATAAGTATTAATTATTCGATGCTTAGACGCATATGTCTAATTGTAATAATTATGCAAGCGGAACATTTTGTTTGACGATCGTATCTTTTGGCTCTCAAACACGACTCAGCGATGAACATTTGAATGAGTTAAAATGAACACAAGCATGTATATGTATATGTGAGCGTGTGTGCTAGTTAATATTCAAATGCTAAGACTGGCAAAATTGACGATAATAATTGCTTGATATTTGAATGATAGGATTGTAGATGCTTATACATAATCATTTTTTTTTTTTCATGGAAATTGAGCTCCGTTGATTAAGGTTTGCGTTGATTTCAATCATAAGCTGAGCCTGCCAAAGATTTTAGTGCAAGTTTTTAGAGGAGCGTTTTATGGTGGAAAACCACAATAGTTTAGTTGCATAACAATTAATAGCAAAATAGATACAACATTAACCAAAGAGTATAATATTATTTTGGTCGTCTGTAACCAGTACTGAGTCCACTACATTTTTCTAGCGATTTACTGAATCCTTCACCGATTGGCATTCGGGCTTTGTGGATGGTTAAAAATATTACTATTCTTTTCATTGTTGTGTTTCATTTTTTCAATGAAAACACTTTTGTATTGTTTTTTGAAATGTCACATTTCACTTTATATTTCGGGAGTGTGAGGCTCCCATTCTCAGTGTCAGTTGCCTCAATTGATACTGAGGAAATGACCTATACATTCGAAAAAAAAAAATGAAATGAAATATCGTATTGTTTAAACCCACAACAAGGAAACAATATTAGTGCTTCAAGCGCTACACATGTGAGAGCTTTCAGAATATACCTTAAACATATTCCATAAAGGTTAAAAATCACTCTGATGGTCTGCAGAAGAAGGTGTATGTGTAAAAGTACTTCCCGGGGTCGTGTATTCTCATGAATCTTGCCAGCTGATTCAAAAAATTACAATAATTGCCTCCTGTTAAATCACTGATGGTGTCCCCAGTCAAGACACAACGAAGACACTCAATAATATCAGCTTTTATCGCACAAAAGCAAAGACTACAAATTTTTATCATTTGGACCGCTGAAGCATCTTCAGAGCCAGAGTGCTGGTCATAGTCCACTCTATGTATGGCATTTTATCATAATGCTGGAACTTAGTAGTGAACACATGTCCTGCTCATATCTAGAAATCATTACTTAAACTTCGCTTGGAAACGATTTATTTGGTTTATTGTTCATTTTAAAAGCAAAAAATATAAAAAATAAATTTAAAAATAATTGCAGCATGTGATTTGCTGTGGAAAGCGGTCCTTGGATATAGGTTAATGGCGGACACCTCAAGTGGCATAGAAGGGACTCTACCCTGAGGTAATGCCGTCTCAGAATGAGCTTCAGTCGCAATGGAGCAAATGCGAGAGGTTTTGAGTGAGTATAAAGCGCATCAGTTGTTTTCGTAGTAATCGTAGTAATAATGTTAGTTGTAGATTTCTACTGCTACAGTCAGGAAATATCAAACCGTAAGCTCATATCCAATCGTATGATACTGTTTTTCAGTATGAATACGCATTTCACTTGGTCTTAGCCACTCCAGGAGAAGGCTCTAAAATCTTCAAAACTTCAGTAGTAGACCTACAATTATTTATACACTCGTATCTTTATTTATTAACATCGTTTCCTGCACAACTGTCTGAAACAAAGCACTCTCAACAATTTCCCATCCGCTGGCTAAATCGCCTGTTACTCGGTTCCAACCAGGAAAAGTCGTTATTTTTCTTTAAGATTTATAGTATATCTCAGTTTTCCATCTGCTCTGTTGCATTGCTTATGCATACATTTTTTTTTAGATTTCCATTCACTCGTCTAACTATATTTCTTGCTGTTGCAATAACTTCCTGTACTATACAACAACATCATGCCTGGCATATAGTAAATTTAAATTTATAGTTAGATTACAGTCCATTTACTTGATCACAAATGATACGAAGAGTAACATTTAACTTCTTCGATTTGATTCGACCTTATACTAGTTTGCCTTTGCTTCACTCTTTCCCTGGTCTGTACAGTTCAATTTGAAAGTATCCCTAAACTTTATATCTATAGAAAATACTGGTTAAGTGCACTTAGCACACCGGTCATGGTTCGAGTTCTTCTTCACCAATCTTTTCCATTAACCATGGATATGACGACGTGCTTACGGTTTTTTAATAGAATACAATACAGACTGCAAGATGAACCCTCTTAAAGATTCTTATTTACAATAATATGCACGCGTGCTTAATTCATTGTTAATGAATTATAGTGCAAAGGGGTCAAGTGTAATACATGATTCGAAATAAACGTCAGCACAATAGATTTTGCTGTCTCGCCAATAACTCTGTCCTACAATCATAAATGTATTAAAATTACTTTCTTGGAACACAATAAACACTTAGTGCAATCTTTCACGTAATCATAAATGAGAATTCGATGCATAAGTATAATTATTCGTGTCCGTGTCGAACTCTTTTGAAATTTTAAAAATATCACTCTCGAAATTGGTGGGTACATAAAATAATAGTGGTGCTATTTCGGGCGTTGTACTTGAGGATTTCAACGGAAAATATCATGGAATGGAGACTTTTTGCATGTCGAAATGCTAAAGCTTTGCTGTTTTCATGTTCTGAGAGAATCGGACTTGTTTTCAATGTTTTTAACTTTTTGTTTATTTGCAATTCCTGGTTATTGCTAATAAGAACAAATGCCAAAATCGACAAGGATATAAAATTTCGTAGAATCAAGCATCGCAAAGCAAACTAAAATTAAAAAATAAATTATCACTGATCATACATAAAATTAAAAGGTTAACAAACAAACAAACCTCTCGTCGCGTGATACCACTTGCGATTCAGGAAAAGCAAAAATTCTGTAGGAGCACGATATTTACTGTTGAATGACTTTTATTTTTTAAACTCACCATATACTGTGTTGTGATCTTCCTGTTTGTATCTTAAGACTTTCGTATGTGTCGCCTTTGTTAGTTTGTTGCTTTGCGTGTTTTCTCGACTCAACTTAATAGACGAGCATGATATCTAGTCACGAACTTGATTATGAATAAAACCGTGCACTAGATCCATGTTCGCCGACAAAATAGAGTCGCTCCTTTCTTTCCTAGTCTTCAGATATACTACAGAAAGTCGCTTACCATGTAGCCTGCCATTTCACAATGTTGGTATCTAAGAAGTTTTACTTACGATATCGTAACGATATACAACCAACGGACAAACGACAGGAAAATTACTCCAACGACCCAAACACACGATAGTTACAATGATACAAAGAAATGAAGATAAGAAAAAAGAAAATTACAAAATTACGGATCTTCGAGAGAAGATGATCATGATGATGATGATGATGATGAAGACAACCATGATCGCTAAGCAAATGGTAATACTATTGTTGTATCTTTAAGTTCAAAGACACAAGAACTTACGCGAGAGATTCATTGAACCTTTGAACTTTTCAGCTTGATAATTACGTATAAGTGTGGAAAGGTTTTTCGACATTTAGAAAGGAAACTTTGCTAGAAAGATCAAGTTAGTTGAAGTTATGTCATTTGAAGTAGTTCGTTCAAGATGAAAAATTGCTTTCCAATTTGCTCTTTCGATTTGTATTCTTTCTTTTTTTAATTATAAAAGTAAGCGTACCCTACGCAAACGAATTAGTTCACCGTTTGTTAATTAATAAAAACATTCAAAATAACAAGAACTACCTTTATAACTTAAATGTATCAACTACAGTCCAGCGTCGCGAAAAACAGACATTTAAGTAAGAATATGTCTGCACTAACAACATGCTAGGGTTAAAAAACATCTGCAACTTTATGCAATAGATACAGTCTACAATCGTTGAAGCTCCTGAAAATAATCAGCTGTTTTTCATCTTTTGTCAAAGTACAAGTATTTAGTATTAACTACCAATAAACCAATGATAATGAATTCCGGACAGTAACCCGGTTCCAACGGCACATGCAATAACGTCAGGTTGTCATAATTGAGAATGTCAGAAAGACCTGTCAGATCGTGGCTCAGAACATAAAGTTACCACAAAACTTAAGAAAAATGATTTTAAATGTATTTTCAAAGTATCTGCGTCTATTTCTTGGTGAAGGAGATGAAAGGCTGAGTAAAATTTCGTTGAAGAATCCCATCAAAGGAGTCATAAACACTGCAAATACACATAAAAGTGCTCTACATAAGCCGTTGTTAAATAAAAATCATATCGCAAAGAAAACATCAGCCAAAATTACAGCAAGGCCATATTTTCTCGAGTCTTTCATTTGAGGTATTCCCTGCTCTATCATGTACCGGCTCAAAAAGTAATAACCACTTCCTCCAGTGCACTGTTAAACATTCAGTTTCATGTTTGGAGTATTTCTTGGAAAAGGCCAGTTCCTCTTCATCACCAATTCAAACATCGCGAAGAAGGAACCTTTCTTAACGAAATATGTGTAGATATGTTATTGCTATCAAATCTTTTTTTTTTTTTTTTGGGTTGGGGGTGAAGGCAATTTACGCCCGGAGTGTGGGACTCCTAGCAGCGCATGCTACCAGACTACCCACTAAACACCCCCCCTGTCAAGAGATCCTAGCCTGGAACCGTAATCAAATCAAATCAAATCTTGGTTCATCAAAAATAGATTTTCCAAGAAAACTATGATTTCAAATTATTTCAGTATTCTGCATGAAAGGACATTTTTGGCATTGTCACGTTGGATTGGACAGTCAATTTTACTGATCCCAAGCCAATCAAAAATTCTTGGGTGTTGATATCCACTTGAAGCTGCGAGAAAATAAGAAATTTGCAGTAACTTTTGCAATAAATTCGGCCGATGTGGAATTCTTTCCGAAACGAATGTGCTGAAAATTTAATCGAACGTATTCCTCGACGATTTTAATAGGCAATTGATGCTGTAATAGTGACTCTCCATCCACTTAAATATAGCTGGTATATATGAAGTAATTGTAATGGTATAAAACGGGCTATATTCGAGGCTGGCTTGAGAACATCAAAGAAAAAAAATGATATAAATTGAAGAGATAAACAGCAATAGTTCTGTTAAATAAAGGTAACGTTTTGTCTTAGTTATCGTAACTATAGTTGGGATAGTTGCTTCCTGAGAAGCAAGCTTCAAAACGCTCTAATATCGGCTCTATTTACCAGAACTTGCCTTCCAGAATCTTCCAAGCCCTTCCTTGGAGCTGCCGAAAGCTAAGAGACAGCGAATTCGATGCAGATTATTGATACCCTAGTGGTATTTTGGGTAGAGCAAGAAAACGATCTCTAAAAGGATATTGAAACCTTAGAAATGGAGCAAACCTATTCCTTGTTAGAAGACTGTTGAAATTAACATAATTTTAAACCACGGTCATTGTTTTCATGCGTTTTCATCCCATTTTTGGTAGATCATCCGCCAGCTTTGCTACACTGCTTATTGTCGGTTACAACAAAACTAAACAAGACCTCATTGTGCGTTTATATACAAATAATTTAAATGAAGATTATGAATGAATTACTATTGCTTCAAATTTTTTTGTTGATCGGGAAGGATTTCTATCAATTAATAAAAAGAGTTGAATGAGTTAGATTAGTTGAATTAAAAGAAATTGATTTTCTATCTTTCATTAAAGACCTATTGAACAAACCATGACGCGTCCGAGTCTAGTTGGCATTGTGAGACGTCAAATATTTTTGGATAAATATGCAAAATAGAAAGAACCTATGTATATTCTAGATTGATTCGTTGAGCACAAGCCACACAAACGACTTGGAATATCTAGTGACCATGGAACTAGGGCACTTCTTGATAACGCCAAAGTATAAGAAGCCAAATTGTATGCCGCCTTGTATTTTGGTCAAGACTTTTGCTCCAATGAATAGGAATAATTTTCAGCCAACAGGTTGAAGAATCCGTAAGCTCTGGATTGCCTCATCGGAAACTTGCCTGCTGCCCTCCGGAAAAAATGCTCTAAAATTCCTCTGACAAACTGTCAATATACTTTTCAAACGTAAGTGACATCAGGACAAAGCTAGATGAACTTCTCACTATATATTATACTCCTAATGATAGAGTCATTTATTTTGCGGAATCCTGTCCCGATCACATTTTTTACCAGTGTTGTTGTGACTGTGAGGTACAAAAACGTCTTATGGTGCCGGAATTTGATTGCTCTTAGTAAAACACTTAGTTGCTCTGTTCATGCTGAGTTATGTTTTCCGAATGTCCTGGAATGGGTTACAGTGGAATTCACATTTTTCGCCGTTTTTAATGTCAAACAGTTGTTTCTTTCAATCATTTTTTGAATTAATCTTAAAAAAAAAAGCTGGCATAAATTCATAGACTTCCGCCTCTGGAAATTAAGCCAATGAAAATCTATCGACTGTAGAATGTTCAAAGAATCAGAAATTTGTTAGAATACACTAAGTATAAAATATAGATTTCATAGGCAGTCTACTTCTAACGAATTTTCCATAAGACAATGATATTTCAAAGGACATAACATTCATTATTAAATATCGAAGTTGTCTGTACTAAAAAGCCATTTGTATTTTGTTTGTTTTACCAAATATGGATTCCGATTCTTTCAGTTTTTCTTAAAACCTACTGAAGTTCAACAGCTTATCCCAGTGTAACCTTTTAATATTAGAAATTTTTTTTTGTTCGACAAATAACCATAAATATTGTTCTACACAACAACGAAGACTAACAATTTATCTATCATAAAATTTTATAGAAGGAAACAGAGGAAATTATCAGCTTTTTTGTATTGAAACAGATAAAATAGTTTCGCGTGTAACGTAATTAAGTATTGTTCAATTCAAAAGGAGAAGCAGAAATTATCTTTCTGTTACGAAAAGAAAAAAATTCATTCCACCCATACAGAATTGATATCTTGGTGATTGGTTTTGCGTGGCCTTTTTCTTACAAAAAAGAAAAAGTAATTCTAATAGTTGAATGACCCATTTCCAATTCGTTTTTTTTAAATTGTTGGCGTGATGTCGTTAACGCTTGTGGCAAAAATTTTGGTTAATTATCTGAGAGTATCTTTCAAGCCAAAACGTTAAGAAAGCGATATTCACAATATATTTCTAGAAGGCAATCAATTGGTGAATTTCTTAAATTTTATTATGATAAATTGAAAGATGTGTCATCGATCATCATAACGATGGGTGAAAAAAGTTGTTGAGGGGCATATTTGACACGTAAAATATCACTCAATATCAAAGAAATCATTTGAACTAGGTTCAGACAAACATATTGTTACATTTTATGATATGCAGATACTTTCTCTTAGCAAGAAAATAAACTAATTTTCAAATCGCAAAACTAAATTGTAAACACAAATCCTTTTCAAACTTTCACATTGATTCACTCATATCTGACCGACCTATTGATTAGAAATAAAATTAAGATCAACCGCAATTATTGTTGAGAAAGTCGACCATTGTAAGCAAAAGATTGCACAAATCTCACCATTAGATACATGCATATAAATATGCAGCTATGAATGCATCGAAAAGACTGAGATAATGGCTACAAGCATCAATTAGTTCGAGCATGACCTCCATTTAATAAATAAGATCGTAGTACAAATACGAAGTTGCATACTATAAATGATGCGGCTTATCGTCCATACGGGTCATTCCTTTCAAGTCTTTCAACAATTAAGAAAAATTTCTACTCTTAGAGCATACATTATATGAATTGCATGCCGGGTCCATCATAATAATAATATCATATATGTTACAGTAAATGAAGTGTGCACATGTGTACCCACCCATAAGCATGAGGACGATTTGTTGCAGTACTAAATTAGATTAATGGAGGCCGACAACATGGCACTCACTCTATTCTAGATTGCAATATTTTTATGACGTATCTATGACGTGGGTACCATGTGGGTATTTGAGGGCATATGTTATTGGTAGTAATTCAAATCGTTGACTTATTTTAGATTTTGATGGCAACAGTAATATTTTAACTATTACAAACTCAGTTCTATCTCTTACCATACACGAGTTGTGTTACTACACCAGAGGATCAGCTCAACTTGATAAGATAGATCAAATCTTGAAATTTGAATTTGGACACTTCAGAGAACTATCATCGCACATGTGAACTACAAAAACTTTTATGCATCTTTTTTATGAAAGCGATGAAATCGTAGTGAGCAGTATAGTACGAATTACTTCCAAACTTATCTGTTTTTTAACATAAATCAGAACTAAGTTCACTGATTAATGCTCTATAGCTTGCATAACTACTGCCTTCAGCGTCCGCAAAAATCAAACCAAGCAGACACTGGAACCCTGCAGAAATTGAATATCACTTTCCTGTTTTACATGTACCCATGTTTTGTTTAGGACTTTTAAGTTACGTTAACCGAATCCTTGGCCTTAATTTTGAAGTTACGAAGGTGATACTGCATTGTCTGGATACTTTGACTCCATAGGAGGTCCATAGGTATAGAGTGATACCATACTGTATACACATTCCATAATTTTCAATAGGATTATATCTAAGACTTGGCGGCTGTCTTCGTACGACCTTGCGTCCTTGGACTTCTTCTAGTAGGATCTCTAAAATCTTTGATCAACAAAAATAAGCCAGAAACAATTCGTAACTTTACAAGAAACATCCAACGAAGCACGAAGAAATTTACCGTGCGATTTGTGCGTTAAAATATTGGGGATTTGAGTATCAAGACTGCATTCATTCCAAAATGGTAAAGGGCATTTGAGAGATATCGTTGTTTGCGACTTATGTCGTCGATTGTTCTTTGAAATAAGATAAAAAAAAAAAAACACATGGAAATCACAGTTGTTATTTTGTTGCAATTTTAAGTTTTGACGTCTCGTATATTAAGCCCTAAATTTTACTAAAATGAAATATTGAATCCAAACGAATTATATAAATACAAACAAAGATGAATACCCAAAATACGGATATAAATTAGAATATACCGTGTAACCAAATAGAAATTAGAATGAAAAGAATGAATACCAGAAATGACACTTTCTCCGAACAGTAGTCCTTTCACTCGTATTCTGTTTACTAACAGGGTACCTCTACAAGCAATACTTTCACTGATCAAGTTATCATTTCCAAAAACATTGCATCCTCCATTGCACATCGCTTCAGTATTAGTTTTCTCATCAACTAAGATTTCAAATCGATTGAAAATCAACAATTCGCGCATACTTCAGCAATAGCTCTCTGAAATAAAACCAAATGCATGATTGGACCTAAAATAAAGAGGAAAAGGCCATAAAAGTTGTCCTGCAATAAGCGTCAATAAAAAAAAAGATTCGAATCGTGAATGGGGTTGGAAACGTCACCGTCCCATTGCTTCGGTGGTTATCTCTTTTATTGCATCAAAACACCTTAGAAAAAGGAAAATATGGACAAGTTAAGTTTCTCGTCTGCTCAAAAATGTATGAAGGAATATGCGAAAAGAAATCTGCCAGCGACTTCTGAATCGATATGAAGAAGACGCAGAAACTTTTTCGGGAAGTATTGAAAGCTGTGACAAAATACAAGTCCACTACTACAGCGCCGAAAAAACTAGACGTCTGAAGGTTAAAAGAAATCTCAAGGGTTACGGTGTTTTAGGACTTCAAAAATGTTGTGTTAATTGATGGTCCTCAAGATTGACGTACGGTGAATGCAACCTACTACTGCCTGATGTTACACGACATAAAGGCTGATTATCACAACAAGAGAGGGAGAAAACTGATTTGTATCGTCCTTCCTCTGTATGACAAATTCCGATTGCACTCATGATCATGCTGCGGTCGAAGACAACGTGCTCAATTTTATTTTCCATGATGACACTCCAAACCATTCAGCCCTAAGAACTCCCTCTCTCTCTGTCTCTCAATCAGTTTGCTTCTACCACCAAGCCCCTCTTTTCTTACTCACTCGACTGTGCTCCCTGTTACTCTTTCACGTTTTCTTCCTCAAAACACCTTTAAACGAAGATTTGGAACGATATTAAAGTATATGCAATGAAGGAGCTAAATGACAATACTAGGTGTCTCAGAACTTCTGCAACAAGTGGAAAAGTGTTGGACAAGTGTGGGGGTAGGGAAAATGGAGTACTTTGAAGGAAATCTGGACAATTATCATATGAACAAAGTATATTTGTTTTATGTTACCAGTCCATTGATTATTTGTTTTTTCAGAGCCTACACTCAAAAAAAGGTCTGTATACATGTCTGATTAAGTCAATGAAAATTTGATTTTCCTTGACTCTAATAATCTGCTCACTGCATACTGAGCGATTGAAATGTGACAAAAGCTAACTTCATGAAATCTTTAGTAAGGCACATCTGTGAAAATTTGAGGACAGCAACGTTTTAACCAATATAGCTCTTTGGGAGACTCCCAATTTTTTTTTGCTATTCGAATAGTCATTATTAATGCAGATATTAAGTCAATAATTCGGTTTAACGACCATACACGATAATCACAGCTTTACATATGGGCCTTTCAGTCACGAAAACTATTATCATATAATGCCCAACGTACATTCGTACACTTAGGGTCAAAAATGAAGCACTTTATGGAGTCACAGGGATAATCGATGACAAAATATTTACATTATTGGTACGGATGGCTTGGGTCGTTATACGCCACCTACGAACCCTTATATGAGAATGAAACGACCAGAATAACGCTTAATCGTCATTGTTTTCGCGTTAGTATCTAACACAAAGTTTTCTTGTACATTGATACATCAATAAAAGTCCAAGCATCATTTTCAGCGGTTTCTTCTATTTAACTTGCACCCCGGACCTGTTTTATAGAAGGCGAGTGCTCTAATCACCATACCATTTAGTCCGCCTTCGCATAAGGACGCATATCGAACAAAATCTATTGAAATTTTGCTTTGAAAAGGAAATATTATAAAAAATAAAATAAAATGTTTGGTATAACTGGTATAAATAATTGGTTTAAATAAAAAAAAATTAACCAAACATTTTTAGATGCTGTACAATATCATCAATAATGCTGTACAACAACAACATTCCAAAATAGACGCACGTTTGTGCAATCAAATATGATATATACACTTTATCAAATCTAAAATTGTTGGTTAGTCGACACTTTAAAATGGATTTATGACCAAAAAACGATTGTTGGAAAATAAAACGTACTTTAGAAAGAGATCCGACTCGCAAACTTGATTTACGAAATTAAGTGAAAATTGAGTAGACATAATTTAACACTGTAAAGTTTAAGTACGAATTGAGGGTAACATCCACAGATTAAAGATTTTTGATTACAATTTTGATGGTCTAGTAAAAAATTTTAATGAGAGATTTAAAACGATTTGAAATAGTCTTGTATAAACGTTTGTTTATTCAAAGTTGATCGACAAAAAAAAACAATGATTTTAAAAAGAGAAAAAATTGTTCTTTATTTATAGGCAGGTTCTAGTGGAATGAAAACTGATCTATAAATCTGTGTAGAAATCGCAGAAATAAAGTTAATAAGATCTTTTTGACAAAAGGATATGGAATTATGTTTAGATGATGGTCAAAATAATTTTGACTGATACACCAGGAGCTAACAATTGCGGTCGAATTGCAGATAATTTCAGTTTTCTGAACAACATTTGCTACAAAATTTTACAAAATCTTTTAATATTTATCCTCTAAAATTTCATCGATTTTGAATGCGCCGTTTTTGTCCAATGGTTGTCTGGGTGAATCGAAGAGAGTATTTTTGAAAAAAAGACATTATTAAGTGTCAAATTATCATTAAATAGTTTTTATTGGAAGGTAACTGACTACGCAAATCAGACTAAAAACATTTTTGAATCAATATTTCCAACGGAATATTGACGCAATCGAAGCACAATAAATCGGAGTTTGCGAACCGATAAATTATTGAAGATGGTTTGAATTCAACATTATAGACTCGAAACATTTATACGGTCAAAACAGTGCACTGTGAAAGGGATTGCAATTCTAAAGAAGCAGAAACCCTTCTTCACTAAGTAAAGTTTAGGTGAAGAATATCTTCAAACAGCAAAGACCATTACAGGAGCATAATATGCATTATTTTTTGACACTTTGAAGTTATAAATAGCAGCAAAACGACCACATTGGCAAAGAAATTCTGCTCTAAGAAAGCAATGTGTCGTTTCACATCTTAGCGATTGCCAATGTTGGAATCTATAAATTACTGTTTGTCCGGTTCCCATCCCCGTTTTACTCAGCAGAACTAGCGCCAAGCGACTTTTGTGCCCTTATCTACAAATTAACAAAAATAACAATCAAAGAGATTACATTCAAGGGAGGCGGCAATCTCATTTTTAAACAATTATTTTGTGGGAAAGGAGGTTGAATACAATTCCGAGGATCTAGCAACATGGCTAGGGGAATAGTTATAAAGAGACTACGAAGAAAAATAAATGTTAAAAAAGAATTCTTGTATTTGGTTTGGTTACGTCGAAAACTTTTCGAATTGCCCTCGTACAATATAAAAAAAAAAAGATTTCCGAAACAAAATTGTTAATTTCTACTTTGAAACGATATTTTTCGAGTCTTCCAAGTTTTTAAAATAGTCGGACATTTTCCACTACGTAAACTCCACTAGTTTAGCATTGCTTACACCGAAACTACCCAAGGTTCTATTAACGCTCCCGGCTTAGAAATTCTTCATTACATTGGTCGGGAAAAAAGATGCAGCCAACGCACTTCAATTCAATCTTCCTACAACCATCATAGACGGATACAAATCGAAAAAGGTCAACATAAAGAAAGATATATAAGAAATTTATCTTATATAGTCAATCATTTGACCACAAGCTACAGCTATGCACAGATCATTCATCTCGCACTATAGCTTCTAGCCGAAGCCTGAATAGGAATTAGAAGAAAATAAAAATCTCAGCCAAATAAAATATAATGAACGGGTTGGATTTAACTAACTCACCTTACCCACAGACATTGATTGAAATGTTGGGAGGAATGGACAAAAGGAAAGAAGTAAAAAACAAAAAAAACAAAAATTATGCGGGAAAGCTCAGTACAATCAACCTACACATATTAGAGTAAAACAAAAGTTTGCTGGTAGATACTCAAATTGTGAATAAATATATTCTCCATGTGAGGAGCCTCGGGTACATATGAGCGCGGAAACCAAGCGTTAATAATGGCCTTTCTGCGAGGGATGCATAAAAAGTCGACTGGAGAATGTGGACTGTTTTGATCACGGTTCATACGTTTCCTATTTGTTTATGCTAAATTTTGTGTATCATAATAAAATATTCTGATTTTGTTTCCTGTCTGTAACGGTAGCCCATTCAATTGAAGAGTGAGAAGTCGTCAGAATAAAAGGTGATATTTTGAACTCTAGCGACATATCTAGAGGGTTACTACGATTTTATCCACTATTTAAATGGGCAGTTCATGACCGACAAATGAAATGGTATTTCTTAGCGTGAAACAAAGAAGTGTCGAAATAAAGAAATAAATACTTAACCTGGTGTAAGATCTAAATTTCTCGAGTATCTGTTTATTCATTTTCAAGCTGTTTGATTTAGAAGCCTGATGCGGACGCAAACAATAAAAACTTGCTTGATTCTACCGAAACCATGACCTGCATCGCAATAAATTCAATTTTCGCGCCCTACTTCCTCATTGGAACAATACTCATTCGATACACTATTCCCCTTTCCGTTGACTCTCTCATTTAAAGACAGAACCTCAACATTAGCAGCAATCTACACACCTGCAGATACATTTCTTACATAGAAGTGTATCTACCTGGGAAACCTGAGATCAAAGGCTCATCAATCTTTTCACATGGTGCATGATTCTCAATACTCGTAGTATATAGGCAGGAACACGCGGACCATGTTGGTATATACAATGGAAATGAGTACAAAAAAAGTAATGGAAATTTTATTTGTCCGTAGCCATTTAGATAGTACCCTGTGTACGCCGATAGTAATGTTGGGCTCTGTCTGCCTGTTTTTTTGCATTGTATCTTATATACTTATAAGATAGAGTATGTGTACAGTCATTTATGCCGGGGGTTTTGTCGGGAATTTCAACCTGTGGACCGCAACAAACATGTAACAAGTCAGCAAGCAAGTTATGAGTCAAAGAGGTTACTCTTTGGGAACGATTGTGTAGGGAAAACAGTAGAATTTATCGTCGTTAGATTTATTCATGTATCCTAGCTATGGCGATTTCTACTGTTTTGAATAATTTGAACAGAACTGATTTCATCAGAGCAAAATTAAAGCGTGTAGAATCTAAAATTGCCGAGTTGAATATCATTCATAGAAATTACCAGTTCCTTTGGTTGGGGAAGATCTACATCCTTATAAAGGGTTTAATGTAACTCATTACAAAAAAAAAAAACGATTCGCTCGAAGCGTCGTATCCTCCGCCATTTTGGTCACACCACTTGTCTTCCACATCAATACTTTCGAGTCCATCTCAAAAAAATTGGTCCTCAAGCATATTTTTAAAAAAAATTTAGACGCCTAATCATAATATCGCATTTGGTGGATTAACTGGTGTCTCCTGTATCACATGGAGATTCTTACGCCCGATGCAGGTACGTCTTTTGATACAAAATGCAAGACATTGCGTCGGAGAAGAAATCTTCCGTCGGAAAATTGGTATTAACTTTCTGCTACTTTAACCAACCAATGTCGACCCAATCTCAGTTCTTCCGATTGCTACTGTCCAATTTTTTCTGAAACTTTTCGTTTTGAGGACAATTAAGAAACTCGATGAAATTGTTTTATACGGAGTTCTTTCATGATGCAAAAGTCCTGACCGTTTAAATTTTTTTGCAAAGCTTGACAAATTGAATCGACTACAACATTTTCATTTGCTACTAAACATTTCAAACCAACGAAGGACATTCAATTGATGTTTTAGAACAGCGTTGCGTTGAACATATTTTTTAAGTTTAAGTAGAAAAAAAACTCTTCTTGAGTTTCATTGAATGTGTTATAGGAGCGTTCAGTGAAATATTTTCAGCCTGACTTGGTGATGGCGCCACTAGCTAATTTTTAAATTTTTTAAACCGTGCGCTGCAAGCGGAGAAACGTCAAATGGAGTCAATTCTAGTGCCAACATCTCCACCACCAACAATGAAGGATAATTTTCGCATATTATTGCGACTAGTAATGAAAAGAGTATACACTACATGACAATCTAAACTCTAGAGAATTACTCAGGGTTTTATAGGTCCGTTGAGTAAAGACTCGTTGCGGTTATCTATAGATATCATTAGTTGGTTTTAATTGTAAAATTTGCTAAATTGAATAAGGAAAAGTAAAATTTTGTTCACTAAACCTGTAGGTTTTGACTTTTAAGATTGCTCTGGCCTTCTATACTAACTTCCACTGCAAATGCCCAGAGGATTATTCTTTAGTGACACAACCGTTTCTTGAAGTTTAAAAAAAAACCCATTCTTTATCCTCTCACTACAGATCCAATTCCTATGAAATCTTAAGAGCGCAGTCGTGAGTTACAAAACTTAGAATAAAGTTCTGTAACACGGCTCAAGCGTAAGGACCCACATTGTGTTAGTATTTTATTAATTCATTTGAACATTTAGTTGAAGGATTTTATTATTTTTAGGTTCACATATCAAAAAAGTCGTTTTTACGTTTGCCGAAAGATAATAAAAAGTTAATGAACTTCACTTGAAAACTTATCGGATTGATGAGTATGTTTGAGGTTTAAAAAATAGAAGTGAAAAGTATTTTATTTTCCCAGTTTAGTCAAATAGCCAAAACGTTGTTAAGGGTGATACCGACCACTTGTTCATTTATATAATAAAAGTACCAGTTAAAATGCATAGTTATATTGATTTAGAGTCCAGTCCTTTTCATCATTTCTTATATCAACAGTATCGAAATTTATGAATAGAGTTCAATTCTAAACTTCAATATCAACTGAAAACTAAATTTAGTGAAATATAGATTGGCTGGTGAAACCATCAACAATTTGAACTAATGTGAAATTCACTAACTTTAATAATATCTTGGAAAGAATGGAAAACGGTCAAAATATTTAGAAACTAACTTTGGGTTTCTAGTAATAGAAACATTTAGCCGCAGTGATAAGCCCTGAGATTTACTTTAGAAAGTACACAGCGATGCATTCTTTGAAAATTATGTGAAGATAACAAAAGTGCGTCAAAACTTAATGCAACATTTTGAGGATTTATAATATAAAAATAATAATTATTTTATTTTTGCTACTAAACTCGAAAAAGGAAAGAAATGCCTTATGAAGTGTTTAGAAGTATAGCGTTGTAATTTGTCTCTTTAAAGTACAATGGGCCGAGGGTTTTTCTGAGAAATCCTTTAAAGTATCATAACAAGGACTTGGACGATACTGACATTGAAGAATCGCATTACCATTTTTGCATAAGAAGTTCGTGAGTGAAGTATTTTTCTAAAGTTCAATTCAAATGAAAAGTACTTATTTTCTTATGGAAAAAAGTCAAGCCGTTTTTAATGAGTGTGGATCTAGTCACAGATATCTTAACACCAATGTGAACACTACACCCTCACTCACTTAGAACAACTTGCAATTCATATCGATATGAGGAAAAAATCATTTTCCCGTTCTCTTTATTTTTGCAAAATACATACAAATTTCCCATACAACAAAATAACACGTTAAAATCAAAAAATAAATAAATATTTATAAAATTCCATTCGCTGAAAAAACATGAATACCACACGCTAGATTAAATTGCAATACAAATTTCATAGAACATACGATGATAGTTTGATATATTGCATGTACATATATATGTATAATTAACAAACAATTTCTCTATTATACTTGTACATATAGCATAGCGAGGAAAAATATGAAACAGCGACCAATCAAAACCGATAACAAATAGAAACGATAATTTTCAATTATAAATATATGTATGATCACAAAGTGCGCTACGCTATTAACATATTTAACTTTTATGTGCAATTTAGTATGTAAGCGAACACACAACATACAACGTTCGATTATTAAAACTTTACATGAGCACATACAACAAGACGGAATATGTTAACAAATGACGATATTTAAATTTAGAACACAGCAAATATTGAATTAAATACAAAAAAAAAATTAACAGCAAAGAAAGAATATTTATAATTTTAAATTTTGTTAAGCTTTTTTTTTATCAACAAAACAATAAGCGTGTAGTTATAGTTTAATAATTGAAAATATCTGTTGGTAGATGTAAGACGCATGCGCAACTAGACCGTGTTACCACTAAGCGAATGGACAAAAAACTTAGGCGGGAAAGCAACAAAGACTACTGGATCATGCATTCACTATTTAATCAATGACTAGATTGATGTTCTAAAGTTTTTGTCCATGTTTGAATTATTGATTTTATTCGAAAATTTTCCATTACTTATGAAATTAAATTGAAACCACAATTTGTCTTGCATTAAATGAGTTTCAATTAGGTTAAAATTGACAGAAGGAAATCGTTCTTCATTTTTAATATATTGGTTATAAAGAGCAATAACCAAACCGAATCCATCTCAACGAGACGGACAGACATCCTAGATTTATTTTTAATTTTTTAAATTTATTTAAAAAAAATGCACAACAGGATTTTGAGAAATGTTTTTGATTTGTGGAGAAATTAAAGATACAGAGGAGAGAATAAGGATACTCCCTTCTGTATCCCAGTTGGATACAGAGAGATGCAGACACCCGTGTAGGTTTGCTAATAGTGAATTTCCGTAGAGATTTGGGAATATGAAAAGTTGACAAGTAACATGAAAAAAAAACACATTCTAAATATTTTTAATAATTTCTTACTTCTTTTAGTCTAAGGCTACAGGAAAAATCCAGGCGTGTAGAAGTATCAACAGAGGGTGGGGTTACTGGCAGCTCAGCCAAGAAAAGAAGTTTGTGCAATTATTCTCTTATAGCGATGGATTATCATTGTCTAGGGAGCGCAATAGGAAGATCATTGACGAAGTAAAATCTTGTGAACTTTTCATTTTTGTAAATGCATTATGGTCTTAGAGAAAACGGGGGATGTTAAGAAAGGTCCAGGGGAATGAATCGTCACTAGCACACTTAAGGCTTAGTCTGGTTTCTGATCTTCAAGCCTGAAGTTGAGGCCGTGAAAAATGAGACATATCGAAGCATATGGTTGACAGACAAACACATTCGTAGCTCAGAAATGACTGATAAACGTAAAACATTGCACAAATTCCTAATCTAATCGTATTTGAAAGATGTATTCCTACTCCTTTTTCTTCCTGATGGCCTCGAGAATGCCAGTGTATGTTAGTGGTTATACTGTGTTTGTGACATCGTTGAAAGTAATCGACGTCTCACTGTTCCTGTTCTTGAAACGCAAGTCTATTATGGTAGTGCAGATTGTGTGGTATCGTGCATAGTGTACCTGTGTTCTTGACTCAATTCTATGCAATATGAAGTCCATGGATTTTGAAGAACCATAAACAAAGCTCGAAAAGACACTTGCCATCTTAATCTTGCCATTAATCTATGCAACCAGAAACAACAATTTACTGCAAAGAATGGTATTGCAACGAAACATGATTGCTTCAACAAATTCCATAGTCAGAAATGGCGGCAATCAAAAGGATAGTTGATGGCAGTATTATTTTCCAGAGTCAAAACTGATATCGACGGAATGACGAACCTTCCTCAATGAAAATCAAAATCCAAACAGACTTAAAACAAAAAGTATTTTCAAAAGGAGGAAAAGAGTTTTGCTCGTTTCTTTTTACTGTGAAAGTTGAAGAATGATTGCGGCTCATCACTGCTCTTGAATGGCATAAAAGCCAAGCCTCTGTAAAAATATCCGATTCCACTCACCTGTGCTGACGCATGATAAATTGAAATAATTTGATACAGACACTCTTGAGCGTTCTATTTAGAGCGAAACTCATTGTACTCTCCATCTTTTTCAAAGGACCAGCGGGCGGAGAGTGTTGTCAGAATTACAAGTTACCAAACGAGTTACGAGTCCCTGTCTAGCTGCTCTGACATATTAGGGTGTATCAAAAAAGACCGCTGAATGGTTGGTATGGTGGACGGGAAAGCCACTTTTTTATGAGTACAAAGTGTCGTGTTTCAAAAATTCGGAAGATGATTTCATTAAGTTTCGGGTCAATCAACAAGTCAACGCAGAAGAAGAATCGCAACATGGAGAAAATTTTATTTGGTGCAGTTATCTTATTGCCTACTAAAAAGGTAATCCTCTTCAGACTATTTTGAAAAGTGACATCTTCTGTTTTCAGGGACTCGTGTTTTGGTAAAACTGTAGTTTATCAGTGGGATAACGTCTTCAAGCAAAGCAAATATTCAATTAGAGATGATTCGAGACCAGTGCAGCCCTGCGTAGCGATCACAGCTGCTTTTTCTTTAAATGGGTTTATAACAGGCATGATGTTTTCAATTTTTTTAAGTATTAAAAACGAAAAGAAAACCCATAAATACTTGTGAAAATCATATCGAAGCATGCCTGTTCAATAAAAAAAAACAGCTTGGAGATATGACTGAAGTGTTAGTTACAAGCATGTTGAATATCCTATACAATCATTTTGGCATGTCAAAGATGTGTGAAAAATGGTTGCCGTAATAGTTCATCGCACACTAGAAGCGGCGACGAGTGAATTGTCGCCACCTTGTAGCTTCTCTGTTGTGAAAGCAGAAACGAAATTAGAGACCGGATTGTGACTCGTGATTGCGATCAAACTTGGATCCATCATTATAAGCCTCAGTCTAAACGAGACTTAATGCAATGGTCCAAACAAACTGCACAGAGACCCGAAAAATTTCAAGGTGTCCCCGTCAACTAGGTGACTCAGGGTTAGTTTTTTCAAGGGTAGAGATGGAACTCTTCAAAAACTACCCTGATACCATTGGCAACCCTTCCCAGACTCAGAATAAAAGATTTTCTATTTTATCTCAGGTATCTTAATATTGCATCGTTACAATTGCAGTCTCGATTGTTTTATGCTTTTTCATTTTCTTTGGTGATTGAGCTAAAATTAATAAAAGAAACTAGTAGAGTGCCGAAGAGTGTAAAATTGAAGCAATAAAATTACAAAAATTTCAGTCTAATTATCCCAAAAATGTAAAATGTGAAAAAACTTCGAGTCCGTTGTAATTGAACCGATGCAGACTTCAACAGGACAAGGAAATCTTTATCCGGAGAAGAAAACGGTTCATTACTAGAACAAAGTGAAAAGGCGGGAAAATTTACAATGATGATGTACAATGATTTACAGAATGCGATGGTCTTCGAAATCGTGAAATATCCTCCCTACAGCCTAGACTTAACTGTAAGCAATTTTTATCTATTCCAGAAAACGAAAAAAAAAATAAAGAAAATTCGAGGGATGATATTTCCTAGTGATGAAAAAGAAAAGAGTGCAATTTCAATCTATTTGAACGAAGGAAAATTATTGTTTTTCTTAAATTTTATCATATTTATCATGACAATTCATTGACATTGGTAGATCTAGACAAAAGAGAATAAATTGGGAGGCAAGCATAGTTTTGAGTTCTACTTGTGTCTCTTTAGTGTTCCCCATTTACACTCCCACATATTTAAGCTTGTTGCAAACGTAAAACCAGCAAGCAATTTTTCGCGAAAAATGTAGAAAATCATTGAACTTATCCTGTAAATTTTATTAAGTTCAAACAATCAGAAATTAAAGTCTGGCTTACATTCGACGGACATTCAGGAAAATCATTGTGAGTAAACTACTGGAATACGTATCGCCCCAAGAAATTGTTGGAAGCAAAGCAGTTTGAAAAGGGATTTTCAAAGTTTTTATTCAAAATTTATTTTGGTGAAAAGTTCATTGTTCAATTACGCATTGAAGCGTTCTTTCATCAAATACAAACTCGGGCTAGCAATATCTATCTAATATTTCACCCTTTTATAATAAAATGAAAAAGGTTTCATCTTCCTATTTCGTCAATATCTATCTACTGACCTTTCAAACGCCTCATTTATTATTCGAAGAAATTTTTGAAGAGATACAAGTGGTCTGTGAAGAGCTCTTCAATAAACCAAAAGAATCTTAACCAAAATATGATTGACAGAAAGTTTACCCCTTCTCCTGAACACAAGACTAGAAAAACATAGTAGCTGAAATGCTTCACATTGTACCTATTTGCGTCACTATGATGCTGCATTTCGGAATAGTGGTCTTCAGGATAGAGACGCTTACATTTGAGTACGTCACGTTTTTTTCCATATTTCTCCTGACTCTATTTTTAGCGCCAAATTTATGAACCGTCAGGTGATGTAAGCACATCATAAAATCAGCTTTTGAAACCAGTTTTCTTGTTATCGTTTACCCAATAACCGTTACGGTCTTGCCGAAGCGGACAAAAACTTTTGAACATCAGTGTATGCAAGAACTATACTAAAATTTATATACTATCGATACTTAAGCCATGTATGTAGTATTCCCGGTGAATTTCCTTTGGGCTAGCTTGCAAGTTGTTTGGATGGGTCGAGTCGAGCTGACTGGGCTGATTCGTCCGTTCGGTTGCTTTCCTGCATATTTGCTGGCTCGTTGGTGTTTGCCACCGCCGTTGTTGTTACAGCAACTTTGAAAAGTTTCGTTGCCACTCACTCATGTCGTCGACTGAAATTTTGTTGACCCGCCAACTTTTTTGCACAACCACACACTGACTGCCGACTCTCCATTTAATATACGCGAATACCGCGTGCGCGTTCTATTGATTCAGTAAACGAAACGCAACGAAAAAAAACTGGATATATTTTTGCAATAAATGTACACAAACTTGTTATAGAGAGAAGGCTCCGACTCTGGCTATACTACTCGTATGTGACTAAGAAATAAGTATGTAGGTACATGCAAGACACACAATATCTTCTTGAGATCTTTTCCGGCATCTTTTGCGGCATTTTACTTATGTGCACGCAGCAGCCCAGGGTATAGATTGGCGTGTACGATTGCCCTGTTGAAGGAGTCTTTGCTGGAAGGCGAAAAAAGCGGATTTCGTCGTTTGAGAGCTTTTTTCCGATCGGAGTGGATCGCACACTAAAATTAACTGGAAACTGTTAACGCATAGCAAGGAATAGTGTTATGCCCGATAGCTTCATCGATTGGGGTGCGATAGTGGCGCTGGCACGATCGCACTCATGACCAGATCACAATCACTCGAAATAAATTGACTATCAATGTGAATTTATTATGAATCTCTAATCTGCGATCTTCAGTTCCATAAATATTCACGTCAACGCGCCAATGTTTGTGGAAGTTAATGCGCTCGATTGCGATCAATTAGAATTCTGCTTGCAAAAAATTCGGTAGATACATTGAAAAAAAAAAAACTAACCCATCGAAACTAGGATGAAAATCCACGCGATTTTTCGCGGGCTCTTGGCAAATAGCGTTGAATACACTCACTGTTCCGCTTGCGCTGTTCACGTTCACTTATTGTATTTCCCATGACGAATTCTCACCCCATTTTCAAAGTCACTTCATGGTCCACACCACACTCCACTCCACACGCCCTTAGACGTTAACTCGTCCAATATGAAATGCCAACTGGAGAGGAGCTTCAAGACCAACATAACGACCGCGGTCCCAGCAGAAAGCCAGCTACGCGTTCGCTTCGTTCAGAACAACAAATCCAATCTGAAGAAAAAATTGAAATAATGACTCGGCTACACCGCGGCCAACCGACTCACTCTCCAGAGCTCGTCGAGAGGGAACACAGAGGAACATAAGAAAATTATAAGAAAATATCTTCCAACGCTACAACGCGCTACAGCAACGAACCTTCTTTCTTTCAATAGCGAAAAACCTCTCGTTGTGCCAAAGAATAATGGAAGCACAAAAACTATATATGTACATCAAATATCCATGTACCCAGAAGGTATACCTGGATATAACGCGAGCAAACGAAAAAAAAAGTTACCGGGCAACAAAAGATACACGTCCGTAGCATACACCTAGGCATATACGCGCATTAAAAATTTCGCTGACTACGAGAGATCAATGATTGTGGTGGCCAGAGTTGCCATTGGTTTTCACACACCAGTAACAGGTTTCGCAGTCATGCAGGGGAAAAAACGACAACTACCTGTTTGAATCTCGGCTTGAACTATGCTTCTGCCGTAGGAAGTGTTTAACGGTTTTGGCGCGTTTGAATTCCGAGTCCACGTAGATCCACACGAGCATAGTTAAGGAAGGATTATATTTCGAATGAAAGTGTTGGCTAAAAGCTTGGTTTCGAATATTCATCCTATTCAAGGAGGATTGAGAATATTACGTTGGAAATAAAACATCCTATGCCTGAATTTTTTAAATTTTTTATTGGATACCAACTGTATTCTAGATTGTGCTTAAACGCGTACTTACTTATCTCCCCAGAAAACATCCTTTAACCACTTATTTAAAGCTGTAACGTGGAAATTCGGAAGAGAATGCATTCCAATTTCTTCTTTTGCACATTCTATTTAAGGACTTAATAGAGAAATTCAATATTCCATACATTTATAATCAATCAATAAAGTATGTTCATGGTGAAGAAACAGATTAAGAAGGAAGGGAAACAATTTAAACAGCGGTAAGAACGCGTTGTCTAGACCATTGTTCATTCTATTTGTTTCTTTGATTCTTTCAATTTGCAGACATTCTTTGGGTTTTTATAGCGGCGTTCGTACCAACAACCTCAACTTCATTATCTTGACGGTATATGTCCAACTGGCAAAAGAACGATCAGGCTGATGCTTAACTATGGCTGCAAATTCATAAATATATTTCAAACGACACTAATAACAACTTATAGATCAAGCGAGATCCAGGCCTTCCTTGAATTTTATAATTGCAAAGTTCTTCCAAAGAGGATTTGGCAAATTCAATGGTGACCGAAAATATTCCAGGCAGTACTGAAAATTCATCGTTAGATTTAATCTTAGGGTGAACTGTAAGTCTTTTCCGCGCCACGCAACGAATAAACCTAACTGACTTTGTTTATACAAACATCTGAGCTGACCTCTTGACTTCGAAGGATGAGTTCAATTCGTCCTAGAGCTCTTCCAAGTATGTTCGGTTAGAGATCAAGTTTCATTCAAAACATTTATTTAAGACCTGCAAGCATTCACGGAATGTTATATTTCATTCTTTAAAAATTCAAGTAGGGCAAAGGACACTGTAGACATTTGCACCGTTTACGGGAGTCGTACGACGACTATGAGGACCGTCCGCAATTGGTCTAAGAAATTCAGAGCTGACGATTTTGAGTTGAAGAATGAAGACCTCAGCGTTCGACCAGCAACGACGGATACGGACCTTATCAAGACGGTACTCGCTGAAAAACCGCGATATGGTGTGCGTGAGATGGTAAATACCACTCATCATCATCAAAATCATTATACCACTCATCATAACATCTCTAAGACAACGGGTCATAAGCATTTAATCAAAACAGGATATGCGAGTCGATTTGAAGTTTGAGGCGTCTCTACATGGAATTTGCTTCCTGAGCGACATCGAATAAGTGCTTTCTTAAAGAGTCATCTCGCTGGAGACGAAACCTAGATTCAAAATATGCATCAAAAACGCACTTGGTCTAGCGCAAGTAGAGCTTATACTGTTACGAAGCCTGGACTTCAGCCGAAGAAGGTTTTCTTCGACATTTTGTGGAAATTGAAGATGTTGTGTACTGCGAGCTCCTTCCTCAAGGTGATACGATCAATGCTGACAAATATTGCAATTTACTCCATCAATTAAAGATCACATAACAGAAACACCGCCAAATATCAACTAAAGGTCTTCATAGCAGAAACAC
Organism: Stratiomys singularior; assembly: GCA_954870665.1. Taxonomy (NCBI): domain Eukaryota; kingdom Metazoa; phylum Arthropoda; class Insecta; order Diptera; family Stratiomyidae; genus Stratiomys; species Stratiomys singularior. Next base: position 11,143,327 of record OX940877.1, read on the forward strand.
CGCCGGAACTGGCGAAACGACGAGGCGTTTTTATCCATGGGGACAACGCAAGACATCATGTTTAGTTTTGTTTGGGATGTTTTAATTCATCCTCCGTTCTGTCCAAACCTTATTCCATCAGATTATTACTTTGTTCCTTTCCTTAAAAAATTCTCTCTATTGTAAATCGTTCAAATCCATAATGAAAATTTTTCAAGTAGGCCACATCAAATTTTGGAAAGATGGCACCATAAGGCTTCCCCAGAGATGGTAGAAGTTTATAGAATAGAAGAATTCTTATCTTATATAATAAATTAACCTTAAATAACAACTATCGTAAACTTATTTCGCATCAAAAAAGAGAAGACACTTATTGGACACCCTAATATATAGTTACGAGCTAGATGCTCCTAGTTCAGTGTCAACTTCATTAGAGCGATATGAAGTAGAAAAAAGTGTGATCATGACCTGTAAGTTTGGTAGACGGTATAAAGTAGACGTGTACAAAGCTCAAATACACAGTTGCGGCCTATTCAAGAAGCCTTTTGTAAAAGCAATCATATTCGTCCTTTTACGATATGGTGCTTTGTAGGTTTTACCAAGCCCGAAAATGTGGAAAATTTTGTTGAAACATTTATTTTAAAGTTTTATTTTAAAGTCATAGTTTTATTTTAAAGTCAAAGTAAAGTTTTATTTTAAAGTCATGCAGCAGATTGAACTGGCAATAAAAAAAAATTAAATTGAAAGTTACATGAATTTCACTTTTGTAATCAGATAGGTACTCGAGTCAGTGTTTATCGTTGGCTTTGCGTTGCACCTACTGAAATATATCCTTAGCTTGTGCGTCGCTCATTTTGACAAACGAAAAATTCTTGAAAACTTATGATTTAAAGTAACTATCAAATTTTCCACACCATTTACTTCATTTTATTTATATCGATTTAAACAAATATTTAGAATTTTGAACAGTTCAATACTGAAAGCTTTGTTATTTCAGAGGAAGCAAAGGTCTGAAATGAAGTCCTACAATAAATAACGTATATCCTTAAGGGATTCAGCGTGAAATTAAGCAGGATTGATGCCTGTCAGAATCCACATTAACCATCAAACACCAATAATATTTTGAGGAATATTTGATGTGCCACCGAACATTTATAATAAGTCTTCAAATAAGGATTATAAATTGACAAAAACAAGACTCACGGTAACGTCTAACCTCATCATTATTTATGCCTTATCATAAGGTACAGAATGATAAAAGCTGATCTGACCTGCTACATGGCCCAATTTTTAAAAGAAGAAATATAATAAGTATATACAGAATGTGTTCTTACATATTACAAACATATTTCTTACAGAGGACGTTAACTGGGCGCCTCGTTTCCCCTTGTCTGATTGGTTATGTCGGGGTTAATGCGGGCATTTACAAGCCTTTAAAAGTTTATTTTGCCCCTCTTTATGGTGCACCCATCGCGCTCAAGCATATCGATCTTTTTACATTTGTCAATGATCAGCTTTGGCCTGAGGCGTTCTTATTCTTTTTCAACCAGGACGTAGCTTCCTAAATTTCTTCGATCTATTCCACATATCTCTTTGAGGGTAGCTGATATTATATGTTCTATTCTGTTCTTCAGTTTAAAGATCTTTTTCCGAAGTGAAATGGCTACCTAATTTTTTGCAGGTAAGCATGACTTCTTTCTGCAAATTCTTTAATATTTTCTTTTATTTTGCCATGATATTTGGCAATCCGACCGTTGCTCGTCTGATAGTCTTCATTTTTTTGGCTTGTGCGAAGAGACTTGTCAGTCAGTGATTTTATTTCCCTATTGCAATTAGTTTTCATGTGGAATCGTTCCTATACCTATGGATTTTAGTTGTATTGATGGAAAAATTTTTTCTCTGTCTTCATACTTGCTCGATTGTGGGATAGTAAGTCTCCGGAGAATCAAACTCTGGTACGGTGCTATCTTTTTGGCAAACGAATATGACAAAGATGTAGGAATAGTCCTTAGGGACAGCGTTGCTTATCGATAGATGCCGAAATTGTATTCAGCATTTTTACCGATAGTATTATTACTCAAGAACCCTTGAGTATTCTAGCTCGCCGCTCATCCTGAACCGTATGTTCTCCTTGATGGTGTTGATGACAGCTAATATTTGTTCTTATTGGTCCTTGTTTATTGAGTGGTGCTGTTTTGTGTTTAAGGTAAGCCTGTATATCGAGTATCTGTTTAGGAAGGCCGCTTTGCGTTAACGATTCAATACACTTTTGCAGGGAAATGTTTTAGGGACAATGTAAAGCTTCACACCATTATCGACACACTTAATATGTTTATTCGTGAGGACATTTTCAACAATGTCTTCGGCTTTTTCAGTGATTGGACCGAAGATCTCACACCAAATTATCTATTGTTCATTCATATTGAAAAGATAATTGAGGTGATTTGTACGGTCCCCGAAAGTAACTTTCTCAAAAATTTTACACGGCAGAACTGGAAAAAAGTTGCTTAAGGTTAAGTTTTTAACCCCTTTTAAAACCTGTTGAAGACTTGTTCGGGGATGTTTCTAATGGTCCTCACAACAAATCACATGTTAAGTAGCGGTACTCAGCACCTTCTCAAAAATAATATATTTATAATATTCCCCAAGAGCTTTAAAATTTCAATAAAAGCGTAATGGTTCCCTTGAGTTTCAATACTAACTGAGATAGCAATGCTAACCTCAGCTTTTAACCTATGCCAAACTAACTTCGCGGAGATCTAACTTTTTCCTAAAGGGTGAGCGAATCGCACTGACGAATATAACTTCTTTTTACATAAGTTATGCCAATGATAAGGCTTTCACATCCGATGAGTTTTATCAACGCTCATATTAACATTGCGCCCAACTAAATTGAGGTTCACTATTCTATTCTTTTTGTGAAAATTTAGTGCTTCGGCCTTATGGTATGCGTATTATGAGGGACAGCATGAATGTGTTGAAATCTTTCTGACTTATTTTTGCTTTGAAAAAATGTTTAATCCGGAAAATATTGGAACAATTCGTCACCTGGACCGATATGAGGACTAGTACGTTCTCAAATCAGACAATCAATCAGTAGTGAGACGAGGTAGTGGATAGTCCGGACTAATAACAGTGGAAGTAAAGTACACGATAGTCCATACATGAGTAAAATATAGAATTAGTTGAATAAATTACCTAGGGATACGAAATAAGCCTCTATTTTACTTCGCAAACGGTAAGAATCAAAGGCTGTCTTCGAAACACGGACAACGCGGTATTACTTGCCTTATTCCCTATTCGTATATTTTGATGAAAAAGTGATAAAATTATGAGAATTTAAGATTAACAAATCATTTTTGAAAATAATCTTTTTCGCGTTAAAATAAAGGAGTCACAAAAAACTTATTTTCAAACAATGCCATTTCATACAGGAATGGTAAGTCATGGCGATATTAAGAAGTCTCCACGTTGCTCAAAAGTTGAGAAAAAGAAAAAGGATCAGCTCAATACCAATCTTAATTATTCTACGCAATAGTTGAGAAAATTTAAAGCGATCCATTTCTTTGACAGACAAGGGGACAATCACTCAATTTTTAGGAGAAAAATATTCTTTTCAATACTTCCTCATTCCCTCTATTGAATAAGAGCACAATTCCCTCATTTCGAACGCTAGAATTTTCTCAGAAAATTCGTCGTGAAAAAGAAGAAAACAGTCAGAAGCAGCCAAAAGGTAAAATCATGGATGGTTGGATTTGTATGTGATATAGATTTGTATTGCGTCCTCGTTATTTTGAATGTGATAACAAAAAAAGGCTAATTTCGAGTGAATAATACCGGTCCTAATTGGTAATTAATGACTTGTCTTTTCTTCAACTATTTATGGTGGTTCTTTAGTGAACATCAACGGTAGGTGATGTTACTTTTAAAAGTAAGGAATAATACACTCATTGCAAATTATTTCCCAACTGAGCTGTACAGAACATATATAGCTTAACAAATCTAGAATTCAAATGTTTCATAGATTTTGGCCAGGTTGTATGGAAAATGATATGAGCATTTATCGCTCACACGCTCAACAAATTGTAATATTTCTAATTCGTTGTGCTGTCAAGTTTTTATTCAATATCGTATTAGAAACACATTGAAAAAAAAATTGTTTGCGCCAAATTACATAGAAAAACACCGATCAAAAAATATTTCAAAAACGGCAACATGGAAAAACTTTCGCAATTGTTCGAAGCCCTTTTTTAATTCGTCTGTAAAACTAAAACCTTTCTAGCCCCCCCCCCCCCACCACACAACAATCTAAATCTCACAATCTTGTCTAGTTGTCTTATGCAAAAAGTTTGTAGTAACGCTACTTGCTCCTATGTCTACAAAATTCAAGACATATCCGCAGTAAATAAATGCTTAACATGTTAAGGCTATTGGAATCCAACTGGAAGAAAATGGAAAAGAAAGAATCAAGATATTAATCACGATCTTGGTTCTTCTCTCGTTGAAGATGCTCCAAAGGTGCTTCACTCCAGTTCGTTTACTTCTCGCCTTTGTGTGCAGATAGGAAAAAACATAAGGGAAATAAAATTTTATATACACATACATGCTTACATAGAAGTAGATCTTGCCTAACGAAATCAAAAAGTCGAAGGAGCAAAAAAATAAAAAAATAAAAGAAAAAAGATGAAAGGAAAAAAATCAATGCTTAGAAGAAGTTACTTTTAATGGCGTAGATGATGATGATGACGACGATGACGGTGTTTCGGTTGCTGCTGATGAGGATACGCGGGAAGATACCAACGGCGATAATAATTAAGGTTAACCTAAAGTCTATTTTCTGGATGGGTAGATTGAACATATACCAGAGAACGACATGTAAACTCCTTCTAGGCATGGTAATGTTAGGTATGTAATATTGGCATTGAATTTCATGTCGGATAAAACGAGCAACAAAGCCTTCAATCCATCGAAGAGAAATTAATGATTTATTTTGAGTTAAGTTTTGTGTTGACGCCATAAATTATCCTGAGGTTAGCAAAGGAATTATGTGGTCATTGAATTGATTTTAAATAAAACGATACTAAACTATTGAGTGAGATTATAATTAAATAGGGATAACATGCGCCTTAAACTTGTTCAATTTCCTATTCGATTTTTGAATATTTCCCGGATTCATAGATTGCCAAATTTGATACTTGACAAATTAAGTTAATGAACGTACATTTACTCCTTTGATTCTAGTGAGATATAATTTCTTTTAAAATAATCCGGACTGACGAAATGATTCGTGATTAGATGCTTTCATCTTCTTCGGAACGATCAAGCATCCTTGCAAAAAATTGGACAGGATTGCGTTTTTGACGTTCGTCTACTGGTAAGGCAGGAACTGTAAAACGATGCGCTGTTCTATTACTCCACTCCTGTTTGTGAGGATTTCTGTGTCTGCTTACTCACTTAGAAATTTTTTTAGAATAAATTTATAGAATCTTTAGGATGCTGCGATATATTTGCCTGGTTTTTTTGATTATCCTGTATTAGCCCTTGTGTAATTTCAGGATATTTGTCTGCCATGTCGAAAATTCTGTCTCCTAAAAATTTCCATATTTTCCTTTCTTTTCTACATATTAATCCAGATGTCTGTGAATTTGCATTTATTTTGACCATGTAAATCTCATTTCCATCATATCTTGAACTACACCTTGGAGCTGATATTATGTGACCACACCCTTGATCGCCATTGTACGATTTTCTGAAGCTTCCTTTTTCTTCAAATAATAATTCCAGTTAACATTTTGGTAATGCTTTAAACTGTGTTCATCCAATATTTGGCGACAGTTTTATAGTCTGATAAGAAAATTCCAACTATTATAGACTGCTTTTCCGCAGACTGTGTCGTCAAAAAAGAAAAAAGAAAATGTACAGAGCCGGTATAATAGTCAATTAAACTTTTTTGGATAAAAAAATTTGGAATTATTTTAGATCCTCATCTAATGTGTTAACAAAAAGGTTACTAAGTAGAAAATGAGAACGTCTTGCCACTCGAAGAACAATTTTCTGTCGCACAAGCGAAATCTGTTAAAAAAGAATCTGAATTTATAAATTCTACCCGAATTTTCGGGAACATGTGTGAACATTTAAATGTTTGTCGAAAACGTCCGTTAGTAGCATGAAGTAGTTGAATAAGGTAGTATGTAGATCTTTTGGGAGTTTTTATTGCAAGACAAAAGACGGAACCAGTGTATCACATTTGGCAATAAACAGGGCAAAAGTCTCTTGAAACGACAGAGAATTTGCGCCTCCATGACGACAATTCTCCAGCACCATGTCAAACACTTAATTTTTTTTTGGCGAAAATCATACTCCAGTGGCTCAACAAGCTCCTTACTTTCCTGATATGGCGCCTTCGACATTCAGCTGTTCTTCAAACTCAAGAGTCTTTTGAAAGGAAAGCGTTTCAGACATGAGAGAACATAATGGATGTTTCGACAGCAGAGTTAAACTCCATCCTGAAAGGGCTTTTCGAACTGCTTCAACAATATAGACACTGTATCAACAATGGCGACAGCATTGGGTCAAGCGTGAGGATTTCTGGGTGATTAGGTTTTTTTTTACAAACCATTTGTACCAAGATCAAAGAATGGATACTTTTCTAACAGACCTTGTAGTCTAACTAGTAACACTGTATTGATTATTTTTTTAAATAAATTACAGAATATTTAATGTTCTGTAATATAATTCCCTTCTTTGTCCGTTTTGGCGGAAAATTATTTTGACTAGGATGATAAAGAAGAAGATAAGACTAGAGAAAACAAACTTAGAATTGAAGTCTGCCTGTGGAAATTAATCGCATTGATTACATGTTGTTAAACGATCCTTTCTATTCTATATAAGGACGGAAATTAATTGAACTATATATCTATACTGATCTTCCTCTAAAAAGTAACGTTCTATGGAGTTCAGCACGTGCGAACTTTTGGAAAAACAAGCATTTGTTTGCTCGAACAAGTATATTTTGTGCAGGAGCTAATTTTGGCGCGTTAACATTTGCGGAAATAAAATGAAAAAATTCTTTGATTAAGATTCCTGCGAATAGTAATTCCATAGCGAATAGTATTAATACTTCATCCTTTTCGTCGCTTTCCTGTTTTTAAGCGTTGTACTAAATCTTTTCTTATACTACTTCATTTGAATCTAAACGTTCCTAGTTGGTAATCGCAGGGGTGATACCCATCACCCTCTTTGCGAGAGAGCGCAGAAGTATTTACCTGCGCAGAGGCGAAGATCGAAGCGAAGAGATCACCAGGCAAGAAAGACGTAGCTCTCTCAGCGATTGGCAACAGTCCTGGGAGCAAGAAACAACGGGAAGGTGGACTGCACGTCTGATCCCTGACCTGAGGCCGTGGTTCTGTCGAGTGCATGGTGAGACCGACTTCTACTTGACCCAGCTCTTAAGCGGGCACGGTTGTTTTCGGTTCTACTTGTACAAAATTGACAGAGCACGGTCTCCTAACTTTGTGTTTTGTGCAGGGGAACCGGATGACGTCTGTCACACATTCTTCTACTTCAAAAGGTGGAGCCAGCAGCGAGGCGTCCTACTCAGCGAAATTGGAGAGCTCTGTCCGGAAACTATCGTCGGAGTAATGCTGAAAAGAGTTGACAATTGGAATCGCGTGGCGCAATATGCTCGGGCAGTGCTGATATTAAAAAAAGTTTTATTGGAGCGCTGGGAGGCATCGGGGATGGATGGATCTCTTTTCTAGCACTTCCTTTCTCTCCCGTCCTTCCCGTTAGAGAAAAGATTCCCATAATCCGAAGGCGCTTCTAGGCGTAAGAACACGAGGCCTAGCCCGAAGTAATGTGTCAAACGGTTCCAGGCTAGGTTCTCAGGTTGACAGGGGAGGTGTTTAGTGGGTAGTCCAAAAGCATTTTGCGTCTGGGAGTCCCACACTCAGGGCGTAAACAGCCTTCACCTCCTTACCACAAAAAAAAGAAGTTCCTTGTTGCTTTAGCATCTAAATGGGTATGTTTTGTGTTGGTCTTTCAATGGTGTTGATTATTTGTTTGACATAAACCTTTACCATAATCACTACCGAGTTATTCGTTTTTTCATCCGCGTAGTTTTCATCGACCCTCTATGACAGGCAAATATAATCAAGTCTATCCCGTATATGCTTGTGAATTATTCTAAACAGGCGGTAGTTTACCTAATTTTTTCCATTTTACTGCAATTATTGGAGATTATCAAATTATATGAATATATAAACAAAAATTAACAATGAATATCAAAAAAAAATTTCAATGTACCTTTTGCTTTTTTGGTGTGATTGTGGATATTTTAAATAAATAAATTTTCTATTAGACTTTTCCCTACACAGAACTTACTACGTTTCCAACGACAGAAACCCAACCAAATTTTATTTTAAATTACTAGACATGCCAACGAACGATCGACTTAAGATCGTGAATTACCCCCCAAGGAAAAAGCTACTATCTAAGAAAGTTAATTGACTCGCTGAGAGTCGTGTTCTTTCTTTATCGTATCGCCGACAAAGTACAAGCACAATTGTGAAAAACTTATCGAAATATATCGATGCAAGTACATAGTGTATTTTTTCTTCGGCGAAGAAAAGATATTTACTGACTTTCCATCATGTTAAAAGATACAGCTCCGTAAATTTACAAAGTTGAACATTGTTCTGCACAAGATCGTATACAAAACAATGAAATAGATGCGGAAAATCGGAATATGGTACAATTATTTTCATGGTACTCGTACTATACAATGAATTACAATAAGAGAAAATCAGATCTAAATTGCAGAGACAGAGAGATGAACACTATCTTTTGTAATCTCATCAGCTCCTCCAAAACATATGGTTGGTTCCTGATGCTCTCTAATCGCAATCGATTGCGGTCTGATTGTACGTAGGTATACCAGCATTAACATCAATTTATAATAAATTGTTTATCGAAACTATAATAATGAAATCAAGTACATATGAATTATATTTCTTTCAATTTTTCTCTTCTTTGTTTTTTGGTGTTGGTCGCTTCAAGGGAAAAGATAGATAGTAAATCGGAGCGACTGAATACACGACTTTTATACTATATATCGCGGAGACAAAGAACGAGAATAAGAACAAGTTGTTGAACAATTACTATTGGAGACTATTTTTAGATAACTCGAAGAGTTGTTATTTCGCACGAAACGAAATTATATTGAGGATAAAGACGACGACGATGATGATGGTGGTGGCAAGGTTGATTTGAGGCCTCTGGTTGAACATAATATAAAATTCTAGCAGAGGCTTTTTTTCCGGTGTTTCGAAAGGTAAAAACTATTGGACCGGTTCGTGGGGGCGAAAATGTTTGTATGCTTTTTCGTATAGCTGAAAAGATATTAGAAAGATATTACATTCTATGGCTAAACGCGAGACCACATTTGATTCAGATGAGGATTTGACTTCAATGGAAGCAACGCAAGTGAAGATTTAGATAAGAACTTGTTGATAGTGTAGTATTCGCCTTTGATTTCTTTAAAAGGTTTAGCAATAGTTTAGGCAGTCGAATCAGAATAATTCGTCTGTACAAGATAAATTTGGTCAAGCTGGATAAATAGAGATAAGTCGGTGTGATGAAATATCGCAGCTCTTGTTGTAATCAAAGAGAACGGACTAAAGCCTTCTTTTTGTGATTCTGATTGAAATTTAATCGATAATAAATATAATCTGCCCGGACGTAAATTAGATGATCTTTCACCCTTCTATTGGCACAGTAAAGCGAACTGAAGCATGGCGTTGGCTTCATTGGACAATTCCATTGACTCCCTTACCGAAACGCCTAAAAAATCTCAACAATTGCAACAGCATCTTTGGTGATCCGACCTCTCTTAAAATTTAAACAACTCAAATAATTTCCAATTTAAATATTATATTATAATATTTATTTGGTTTGCATGCTTTTTAATCAAAAAAATTATTTAAATTAAAAAATTTTCAGTCAAAATCAATGGCTGAAAAATAATTCTGAAAATTTCCAATGAGAATATGTGTATGGGATAAAGACAACTTGAACGTGAAAAATAACAGTCTGTATGTTTAAAATTCAACAGAATTCAACAAATTCTCTTTTTAGCTTCTTTTCTACAAAACATGGAACATATGCAAGCCCTGGTCAAACCTTTAGTACGTAGGCACGTGTCAAATCTGTCAAGGAAGTTGATCTCATCCAATCATTTGCAAAACCTTTCGAACGTTTCCATTTTTGTATTTTAACTAACTTTGTATATTTTTGTTATATGAATTGTTTGTTATATCTATGTTTCGGTACTTTTTTTTCCTTCTTTTCCTTTTTCAGGATGATTTATTGGTCATTCCTATAACAGCATTGACTAGCGTTTGTCGTTCAAGGCCTCTTTGGGCTATTGATATGGTTTTTGGTCTCTGTTGGACCTGATGATTGAGTAGTCTAACTTGCTCACATTGATTTTGGGTTTAAGTATTTAAGGAATGTCAGTTCGGTATTTAAGGAATGTTAGTTCGGTACTTTTTCAATTCAAAATTTCGACATAAGCATTCGTAACGAATAGGTGATATTGTAATATTAGCGGGAGGAACAGACGATAAGAAATAATTTGCTGGAAAGAGTAAAAAGCAAGCAACGAAGCAATAGACAGCTTCCATGATCAAGAAAGTGACATCGGAGAAGTGACACCCAAAATGTTACAAACTCTACGGATTGCAATCTAATATTGAAAGGGTCCATGCGCAAAATATTATTGTTTGATTTAACTGGAGTTCAACAGTATGCGAGAAACGCCATACCTCCAATAGTGCTTTTCCATCTAACTGCTCGACGGCGACGTTATAGATCTTGTAATGAATCTCTTTCTAATCGACACCTTCACGTACTTCCAAAAATGACTTTTTGACACTAAATTTCGGTCAAGAATCCTCCCCCTTTTTTGCTATAAACAACGGACTTCTATATACACCCGATCATTTTTTTACTCAGTTGAGTTATGGGTTCTAGAGGGTTCGCGCGAGAATCAGACTGAGCTACTTAGGTCCGGCGCATCAATCAAAAAAATTCAGAAGTTTTCCGGTTCGATCCAATGCATTGCCTGTGTGATGATTCTCTTTCATCACGACAACGTTTAACCGAATTTTGCCTTTCAAACTTGTGATTTTCTGGCCAAGTATTATACTTATGCTACTACATCACTTCCTATATATACTATGTACTTCCTTTAACTGACTTTGATTCTTGTGTCATTTTCTTGTTGTCCCAATTAAAAACACTCTTGAAACCAAAGATATTTTAGAGATTGCTGAAATTAAGGTAACACGCGACGCCGGATCTAAACGACATTGCAAAGGAATTGTACCAGAATAGTTTGAAAAAGCGGAAACAATTTTGCAATAAGTGTGTGCGGCGAACGAGAACAATGTATACACAGTATGACGGACAAGTTCCCGAACTTTTGAAATAACTTTCAATATAGTCCCCTTCCCTAGATTAGAGCGCTCCATGAGTGATTCGAAGGCTCTCTGGTACTCCTCTGAAGTTATCACTGTGAGAAGCTCGGTGCAAGCCGCTTGAATGCTCGGTACATCTTCAAAAAATCGTCCTTTCAAGGCCATTTTTAGCTTAGGAAATAACAAAAAGTCGGCTGGAACCAGATCTGGCGAATATGGGACGTGATTGATGCGTGGTATCTGATTTTTGGCGAGATAACGCTTCACAATGTTCGAAGAATGAGCAGGCGCATTGTCATCCAGCAAACTCCACGATCCCGGTTCCTTGTATTTGGGCCTGATGCGATTAATCCGGCGCTTCAGACGTTGTAACACCTCTACGTAATATGCAGCATTCACGGTGGTGTTTGAGGGCACAAATTCTTTGTGTATCAGACCTTTGGAGTCGAAGTCATCTTCTAACGACTCTCTACCCTTCTTGAACCGACTGAACCACGTGTAAACAGTTGTACGCGACACTACACCTTCACCGTAAGCCGAATCGATCATTTTTTTCGTTTCCGTGAAAGTTTTTTTAAGTTTATAGCATTGCGGCACGATGTTTAAATTTCTCACCCATCGTAGAGCTTGCACCGGGGTACTGAACACACGTTCACTCAAGCACGTCTATCTCGGCAACTAATGAACGGATACTGGTGAAAAAATTCTCAGACACTCCAGAGGGATGTAGCAACATAGTACCGGTGTCGTCCAAGATGTGGCGCCAATGTACAACTGCTACAAGATAAGTTCGGGAACTTTTCCGACATACTGTGTAGAGCTCTTAGTCATGTAGCCCTAAATAAAAGATAGTTTTTATGAAATCAATTTGCGTATTTGAACGGAAATGGAAATACTTTCAACTATTCAATTTTGTCGGAAATATAAATCGACACGTTCGTGCCATCCGGAATTCGGCATGGATGAATGCTCGAAGAAATCGGAATTTTTCACTTAAATTTTTCCCTTATCATCAAAACGATTTAAAATTTTTAGTTTGCTTCCAATATTACATCGAAACGAAGTTTGCAGTGTAAATTTCCTTAAAAATATTGCCAATTTGTGCGTCTGTTTGCTATGTATGCTTATGTGATCTATTTGTGTTCTTCCTTTGGTGTCTTTGGATTGTTATTCTTCTTCTTCCTTAGATTGTTCGATGACGTATTATTTGCGCCTGTCGTTTTCAGCGTTTCTGTATATATTGTTTATTTTCGTATAATAGCTGCTGGAGTTCGATAAATTGAACTCTTTGTCGCATAGTTGTCTGAAGTTTGCATGGTTGCAAACGGACTCCAAGTTTTAACTTTTTGAATGTTTTTTTTTTGGATAATTCTGACTTAAAGTTTTGATAATTTTTATTCCGTTGGTATTTTTTGCTATGGTGAAATTGGTTGTTGACTGAATTTTGATCATGTAGTCAAGCATTTGGTTCTCTAGATTTGCTTGAAAATTGATGATTATTATGAAGATAAGATCGACAGTCATTGTATTGTCCTCTGAACGAACACTTCTGACATTATGGTTGGGCCTGGGTGGCCCATACCTTTTCCATCTGTTCTCTAATCCGAAATAGTTTTGCTGCATGTATTGCTGCAGATATTCGACGTTGTTCTTGAACATGATTTTGCTTCTAGAAGAAACAAGGTTTTTTCACAGGCATGTCCGTAAAGTATAACCAGGGACATGAGTTTGAATTTATCAGTTAAGGGATTATCGGATTTATCGGAAGGGATTTCTGCATCGCATTGTGACTTGGGACAAAAATGGGTTCATTACGATAATCCCAAGCGCAGAAAATCATGAGGATATCCCGGCCATGCTTCCACGTCGACGGCCAAACCGAGTATTCGCGGTTCTAAGGTCATGCTCAGTATTTGGTAGGACCAGCTCGGCGTAATGTATTATGCGTTGTTAAAACCGACTGAAACAATCACAGGCGATCGTTGTCGAACGCAATGAATGCGTTTGAGCCGAGCATTGAAAGACAAACGGCCGCAGTACAACCAGAGACATGATAAAGTGATTTTACAGCATGACAATGCTCGACCCCATGTTGCGAAAGTGGTCAAGACAAACTTGGAAACGTTGAAATGGGAAGTCCTACCCCACCCGCCGTATTCTTCAGACCATGCCCCCTCGGACTATCACTTGTTTCGATCAATGGCACACGGCCCGGCTGACCAGCACTTCCGGTCTTATGAAGAAGTAAAAAATTGGATCGATTCGTGGATCGCTTCAGTTTTTTCAAAGCGGGATTCGTACGCTGCCCGAAAGATGGGAGAAAGTAGTGGCCAGCGATGGACAATACTTTGAATCATGAATGTATAACCATTTTTTTACATTAAAGCCTCGAATTTCGGAAAACAACGGCGGAAGCAAAGTTTTACACATAATACATGTGAATTTTTATAGTACAAAGCGCGTCAGTTTACCTTTGGAGTCAAAAGGTGGTTGAGCCGCCTAATTGCATGGTTGAAAGTAAACGAAAAAGTGATTATTTGTAAGTTTCTCTTCATTCAGATGAATACGCCAAAAATAACTGCTCCGGGGATATAAATAGATAGGGATCAGCATATAAAACGTAAGTACTTCTATTGCTCGTGTTTATAATTTCACAGATTGTTCGAATTGCAAATAATACACCACTTACCTTTGGCGTATTGCACATGTACGCATCCATGAACTCATCATCAGGCTCATCTACTATCGGCTCTATATCTGCGATCGATGTAGACGGATGCACTAAAGGGCTACCATAGTGGCTAGCAGATGGTTTTGGTTTGGATTTATTACGAAATTCCTTTTTAGCTTTTTGAGGAATGAGTTCCTTTCGCTCCATATCCATTAGGTACTGAACAGTCGGCTCGGCACCTTCTAAATTCGATACACTGTATGCCATCCATTGTTCAACAAATTCAGTAGCATCCGTAATGTCGTAGGTCACACATAAATCGATACCTATCAAAATATTCAAAAGTTATTACACAAATTTCATGAAACTTCCAAATCCTTACATTTGGCGAGAACATCATCCGACGCACTTATACCAAACTCTTCGAACTGTTCAATAATTCCATTCATCGACACCATTATACCGCGTTTATACTTAAATGAATCAAGGACGCTAATAAACTGATGTAAACACTGTCCACAATTCTTTGTTATTAAGGAAAACTCTTCACATTAATCGAAATCAACCATTACCGTTTGTCAATCGAAATAAATTGAATCGAATTATGACATACAAAAACGCGCCAAAATGATGATCGTAACTAATCGCAAAGTTCTCTGCAGTGGCAACAACTCTACCTAGGGAGCCATTATCAGTTAAATAAACATTTGTTCAATTCAGGAATATTTTGCACATTATTTTATTTTCAATAAGATAAAACACCAAACAATAAGCCTCATTTAAAGCTGTTTCAATATAATTCATACTTAAGATGGATAACTGAATTGGAACTTCGATTGTAGCTGAAAACATCGAATTCAGGAATCTTCTTTCAATGGGGCATTACTAAAGGAGTGACTGTTAGTACATTCCAGTGATAAATCATAAACAAAACAGCTGTGCCGTATTACAGCTCGGTATTCATTGAGTGTGACGTTTGTTTGTTGTCCGATTGTAAGTTTGGTTCAAATTCTTCTATTTAGATGCTATAAGATGCCAGAATAAGCTGTTTTATTCCTACTAAATATTTATCATTCAAGTTTTATTTTATTTTCGGTTTTAATACATAACTGGCATATTGTGCCAACAACTAACCTTAAAAATTGGATGACGGTTGCACAAATTTGGCGATTATTTATATTTACCTAGTGAAGTTTTTTATTGCACTTTATTATGTGAAGTAGATAGGGTGAAAATGGAGTCATCAGTTGAAATGTTGCAAAATTCTTCTCAATCCATTTCCTTAACAACATATTTTATTCCCCTTTTGCTTAATGCTAATCATGTAAACCCATTTATGTATACATTTTGGGCTCCTGGACCATGCCAAAGGTATTTTCTGATTGGAATCACATTCATGAAGAATTTTGATACGAATTCCAAATCTTGGCGGCTCGGTATTATATGTTGAACTTTTTCGTGATTTCAAAAAAGGCTTCTTCTTGTTTTGTTAGTCAGTCAGCCGTCGTCCCCATTGCTTTAACCCTTTCGCTACGAGTGTCGCCTATAGACGACATCCGCGTATCGGCCAGTGTGAAGCGTAATTTTGAATTTATAAAAACATTTTTATTGTTAACAATTGAAATATCTCCAAGTGTTTTTGCATAACACTTAATGAATCGTATGGTCAAGAGAAAGAAGAAGATGCACCGAACGTTGAAAGTTCTAACACCAGTTTACCTAAGCGCGATACACATTTTGGGGTGTAATTTTTCGGCTCCGTACAGTGCCGTTACACCAGCTCACAGTGGCCGGTACAGCACTGTCACTCCGACGGAGCAGACTGCCGTAGCGAACAGGCTAAAGGTCTATCGATGTCAGTCATCTTTGGCTTATTTTGGAAGGTTACTTGAAAAAAGGTGACACATTTTGATAGTTGAATGTAAAAGGGCTTTATTTGTAATGAACGCAATCTTGTGTCGTATGTAGAATATTATTTAAATGAAACGTCCAATACAAAGTCGGCTCTTCGTCTTAGTTCCGGGCATTCACTCAAGTTTGAATTCGTTTCCGTAAATAATTTCAAAAAAAATAAATATATTACAAATATCATTGAATTGTAACATCATTTATTAGGAAAAGTTTTCGATATTAACTAAAATCCAAACGAGAAAAACCCAAAAAAGTGGAGTATCCCCAAACAGACTAGAATAGAAATACGAGAGAAAAACTAAAGAAGTTTTCTATTGTCCGAGTCATTACAGCAAATCAGAATCTAATTCTCAAAGAAATGGGAAATTATTTATAAAGTTCGGCTTGAAACCGCTGCTAAAACAAATCCTTGGAGTAGGCAGGAGCAAGCAACTACTTTAATGCATGCCTTACTGGCCTAGCTACGAAATTTCTTCAATCGTACTCCACAGCAATCATGAATGCGCTTGATATACAAACATTTGGAACAGACACATACAATCTGATGCAGATGCCCAGAAAATTCCTTAGACAATCAATGCAGGCTTGTCCAGCATTTACCCAAAGTCAATTAATATTGATTCAAACTAATTTAAATAAGATGGAAAGTAAAAAGTGTACTAACGCCTTGACTTACTCAAAGATTTCATAAATGTGTTGCAAGCCAGGAAATTAAAATCGGTAAAATCAGTCCGATCAGCTGAAAACCGCTGAAGTGGATTAAGGGACCTTTGTAATACAACCAGGATTCGTGAAATAATAGCGACAGAATGCAAATGTAAGACTTATTCAGACAACAAATAAATTAGAATTGCCGTAAGCGAGAGCATCTGCAAAAGGACTGCATGCATTTGGAGCAAACTAGTTTTCGTGTACTGTCAGTATCTAGGATAAAACACCCAGACCAGAGCTGCTTAAAAATACATTCAATTTGAGGGGTGCTTATTTCCGAAAATACTTCATTCGACAGTCTAAGCGCAACCATTGTGCTACCAAAAACTATAATGCGTTGTAACTATTGATGTAGTCAGACACATTCGAATATTAGGTATTTACACTAGAAAGAACTACAGTGGGGAGTTTTGATCGATGAAGGAATGAAACTTGTAAATGAGATTGTGTCTGTGATTTTGGCAGCATTTCCAGGTAGCTGAGATAACGGCAGAATCTATTTTAGGAATGGATATCATGTGACCTCAATCGTTAAACCATCTTGCCGCATGCTTCAATCCTGAAGGCATTAAAATTGGAACATTGGAGCATTCAAGTTATTTTTTCTGACTGTCGATTGATCAAAATAAAAGAGCAAATGATATATTTTGGTTTGGACACTACGAGAATGATCTTGAATGAAAATAGTTACACATTGGAAGTTTGCGAGAGTTCTCGACTGCCAATGATTATCTTTCTAAGTAACGACATAAGCCTAAGTAGAACAGTTTGTGATAAGGAAACACAATTGGCTGTCCGTGATTACAAGAATGTGAATTCATGCTAAGACAAAATGATTGATCGAAAATAAATTTTCTTACAAGTATAATTTGTCCAAATAAGGACTAAATTGAAACAAGTTTGATGGTAATAATGATTAATATAATAATCTCAATCTTGATAATCTTACCTTTAGTCAGTATTCTGCAAATATTTTTTAAAATTTCAGGTATCCATTAAGAACGGCGGAAGAATGTCTTTCGACAAAAATCAATTCGTACTACCAAATTCCCAACCAATTGGAGATTTGGATTGCAGGGAGGCGTTCCGTAACTTAACCGACAAGGAAAAATTGTACGCTCATTACTTCAGCAAAGTAAATAACAATCAACACATTGGATCATCAATTTTCTTTTGAATAACAATTATTAATTCTCTAGGCAGCGAATTATGGAGGTCTTATCGCTCTAATTCAATCAAGTCCCGAATCTCCATTGATTTTTTCTCTACTCCATCGTATATTCACCGCTGAATCGATCAGCTCCTTAAAGGAGAAGTGTTTGAAAAATGGAATAACAGACGAGAACTTCACGGTAAAGAAATAATTTTGTTATTCCCCCGACGTTATTTCGTTATCGTTTCGTTATTATTAAATTGTCCGCAGGCCTTTCTTGTCTACGCCTGCGGTGTCTTTGCAAACGCTGGTAATTACAAAGGCATGGGTGATAGCAAGATTATACCGAATTTGAGTGATTCCAATTTCGATATTATCGTTCAACAATCGAAAGCAGCCTTAAAGGACCCGAAAAAGATCGAATACTTGCTAGAGAAAACCCGAAAAAGTATTTTCGATTTGACGGATTTGAATTTAGTGTTGGGCTTTCCGCCAAAGGGTATAACAACATATTGGTCAAGGAATTGTACAGAAAAAGATGCGCAAATAGTGAGCGAATGGATGACGAAAAAACGCATTGAGCCATGGATATGTCGGACTTTTAAAACAACTGAGGATAATAAGATTGTGTATGATATACGTTTGGCTTCCGTTGAAACGGGTACGAAAGATGGTATCACTCTACCTGACGAAACATACAAAGACCACGTGTTTCGCGTAACTCGCGGCGATTATTCAAAGTTGTTGAGTTTGGTCAATAAAAATTTGGAAGGAGCGAAAGAACATGCAGCCAATAGCAATCAGGAGAATATGATTACGCATTACATCAAGAGTTTCACTGCTGGCAGTTTAGCTGAACATAAGGAAGGATCCAGGTTTGTATTATTTTGTTTCGGGTTCCGTATGCAAGGCGCTAATTTATTCAAATGGTATATAGATGGTGGATTAAGGACAAGGGGCCAGTAATCGAAACATATATTGGGTTCATTGAAACCTATCGAGATCCGGCTGGTGGACGGGCTGAATTTGAGGGTTTCGTTGCTATGGTTAACAAAGAATCGTCAGCAAAATTTACAAGGCTCGTTGAGAAAGCTGAAGATTTGTTGCAATTGCTACCATGGAAGCCACAATTTGAGAAAGATTCGTACCTACGTCCTGACTTCACCTCATTAGATATTTTAACTTTTGCTGGAAGCGGAGTTCCAGCTGGCATTAACATTCCAAATTGTATGGCTATGATCAATACTTGCTAGTGAAACTAAAGTCTAGAAATTGGTTTGATTTTTTTTACCCTACAGATGATGAAATACGACAGGATGAAGGATTCAAAAATGTATCACTTGGAAATGTTTTAGCAAATATTAACAAAAAGGACCCAATACCATTTTTATCCGAGGAGGATCAAAACCTTTTAAAAGAGTACAAAGTCAAATCATTTGAGGTAAGTGCAGCTTAGATTCAATTATGCTTGCTTGAATATGGAATGTTTTTGTGAAGTAAGAACGTTCAAATTTTCATAAAATTGTAATTCTGTAAATTTATTATCAAAAGTCTATCCGCTATCGTTGGCACTCCCGTATGCCCTTTCGTTCATACGTCATAGTTTTGACACATGATACGACAGCGATGTGTCTGAACTATAGCACACGAATGTTTTTCGAGTGTTGTTAGTTAATTTGAAAACAATCGCTATACAACTCGAGGTGTCAATACATCTACAAGAAAAACCCGATGCGAGGTATGGCGAAATCAAGAGACAACCAAAAATTATTACAACTTTTTTTTCTTCCTTAAGATCGGTTGATCTTAACCAACCGATGATATTGACAACCGATGATATTGGCCCTGTCACTGTAGCACTGGCCAGCGTTTATCGTTCTCTGTATGGTTATAGTTGATGTTGATTGTTATTTTCGTGCTTGATATATCTGCATTTGCTATTTCTTTAATATGTTTTACGTTGGAGGAAGTTTGTTGAAAGAGCGATTAAATTATAGGAATATGGGGGTTTTAGATGATGATGTTCGTTTCTGATAGGAAGGAATCCAGTTCCCCCAGGAGGTTCATGTTATTTGTGGTTAATAGGTTGTGGATTTTGTTGTAATGTTTGAAAAGCTTATATTTTGCCCTGATTTCCTTATATCGGGTGCAGTCAAAAATGCGGTGGTCTATATCATCAACCTGTTTGCAGTAGGTGCATAGGTTCGAATTTGTTTGCTTGGTTTTGTAGAGTCTTTTCCTGTTGTAGGCTCTGTTCGTAGGAAGCCTGTTAATCGTTTTGATTGATCTTCCTGCCAAATTTTGGCCACAGAACAATGGTTTGCCGCCTTTGACGTGATGAGCCTGTTTCCAGGCCCTTTGTTGGTAGTTTTCTGTTTATGTCTATTGATCTTTGCACGCCAAGAGTCTTTTATTTCCTTTTGTATTTCATCCAATATTTCGTCTAGTTTGCAGTGCGTCTCGATTTGTTCGTCGGTTATTATGCCTTCTTTGGCTTTGCTGTCCATAAGTGCAAAATCCTCCAGTCCTTTGTGTCCAGGTACCCATTGTAACGTGTATGTGTTGTAGGGGTTATTCTCAAATATCTCCCATATGGCCTTTACAGTTGCCTTGTGATCCTTGTTTTTTCCTATTTGACGTAGGGCATTTGTTGAGTCTGTGTAGATATTGATTGATTGATTGATTACTGTCGGGGATAGTGCACGTCAACCCTTACAGGTTTATTGTGCCCCCGCTTCCGGTGCGCCTAGAGCGCCTCAAGCAGATCGATCTTCCTCAAAAAGTCAATGATTTGCTTCGGCCTCAGGCGTCCCAAATCCTCCTCGACAAGGAAGCAACTTCCCAGACTGTCTCTTCTCCTGCGGGACAGCGCGTCGCATTGTGCCAGCAGATGCACCGGTGTCTCCTCCGCAAGATCACAAAATCTGCACTCATCATTCGCTGTCAAGCCCATCTTTTTGAGATGTCCTCCGAGTGTGCAGTGCCCCGTGAACATCCCAGTCAGGACCCTTAGCTTTTTTTTTATTCATTTCGATGCACGCTCGAAACTTTTTCTCGTCATAAACGTCGAGTAACAACTTCGACGTTCGAAGCCCTGGAAGTCCATTCCAGAGCCTATTGCATTCTCTTTCCTCATTTTCCTTTAGGGCCCTGTGAATGAGATTCATTTCAATTGCGCTAAAGGGTTCAGGGCCGATGAATGCTGTCGATGCTCCTTTCCGCGTCAGTTGGTCCGGTTGCTCATTACCCTCGATACTTGCGTGCCCTGGCACCCAGTATAGGGTAACTCTATTGTCCGCACTCAATTTGTTAAGTGCATTGCAACAATCTAGAACCATTCTCGATGCTGTGTAGATATCTACGTTGCTTCTGTTATTGGTTACGCTGTCTATTATTACAACTTCAAAAATTTTCAAAAATTCATTCTTCGTCGGTCGTGTCAGCGTTAAGTCTCTACAGCCCATCTTTGGCCTTCAAGACAACATGCCTCGAATTTTCTCGATCGTTTGAATGCTCCATTCGATCCATACCATTCGGAATCCGAAATTAAATGCTCGAAGTTGAATGAAAATCTTTACTCTTATATTCATGGGTTAAGTACGCCAAGCGCTCTCTATATTTGCTGCTTGATTTCGTCCATTAGTCCTTGCAACAAATGGTGTCTGTAAGTCGTCCATGTGCTGCAAGTGGCCAGCTCACTGGACATTCCGTAATATAATAATTAACGCAGGAAGTCCACCGTCATGTTCTCAAAACTCATTCTTGCTCCTATTCACCATTAGTCTCCATTATTTTCTCTGATGATTCTTCTAAGAAACCTCCTTCCAAAAGCAGCTTTCATTTTATGTTTTACTTCCATGGCATCACATAGGCCGAATTATAATCATGTCAGCGTACATGTTAATCCTCGCCCCCAAAAAATGTGATTTATGAAAAAAAGATTTTTTTAAGACTAGAAAACAGTGATAGACCTTAGTAATTCTCACGTTGTATCTTGACTCCTTTTTTAGAAAAAGCTGATTATGCTTTTTTTGTCCACTGCTGTAGTATATGTTTGGGCTGGTAGGTTGGTAAGGGTTGTAAACAAACTGAAGTTAAAGCTCCCAACTGACTGATTTTATTACGTTATGAATATTGGAGTCACAAATAATAATACGTAAACAATTCGTCACACATTAAAACATGTCTTTCGATTTCCATTTTGCACACCAATGAATAAATAATTAAATGGAATAATCAAGTTTGTCTGTCCTGAACTTCAATTTCAGGTACAAGTAGGCCTACACGAACTGTTGGGTCACGGCAGTGGTAAACTTTTCCGTGTTGACGAAGCAGGCGAGTTTAATTTCGATCGAGAGACCACCATCAATCCATTAACTGGCAAGCAAATCGAATCATGGTACGGACCAGGTGACACATACGACACCAAATTTTCAGCCATGGGATCATCTTACGAAGAATGTCGAGCAGAATCAGTTGGTCTTTATCTCAGTTTAGATAAAGAAGTTCTAAAAATTTTCGGTTATACCGACGAGAAGGAAGTAAGCGATGTGATTTATGTGAATTGGATGAATTTAATTTGGAATGGAATGGGCGTGGCATTGGAAATGTACAATCCGACAAGCAAACAATGGATGCAAGCTCATAGTCGTGCACGATTTGTAATTATGCGAGTTTTGCTGGAAGCCGGCGACGGATTTATCACGGTTAAGGAGACGGAAGAAGGAAAAAATTTGCTACTAACTATGGATCGCAGCAAAATCTTTACGGTCGGTCGAAAAGCGATCGAAGATTTCTTGTTGAAGCTGCAAGTATTTAAATCGACAGCGGACGTTAATGCCGCGGCAAAATTGTATGAGCATTATTCCGAGGTGAGCAATGATGGGCCGTATCCGTGGGCAAAATGGAGGGATATTATACTGTTGCACAAGAAACCACGAATTATTCTTGTTCAAGCTAATACAGCTATCAAAGGTGACAAAGTCGAATTGTTAACGTATGACGCAACACATGAAGGTTACATTAAATCGTGGACTGAACGATTTCCTGATACCGACATTGACGACATCCTCGAAGAACTTTGGGAGCAAAATAAAGTATACAACTGAGCCTGATTCTCTTATAAAATTCGTAAAAAGTTGGTGTGTATAAAATATGTGAAGTGATTCCGAAGTGCTCATTCTTAAACTGTTTATAAAAAAAAAAAACAATAACATATTCGCGTACTGAGCATGTCTTTCAATACATATTTTGTTAATATGCATTTTTTATAAATAAATTTTTATTTGTAGTCTCGAATGCAATAAAAGAGCATGATTTAAATTTTATAACGTGATTTCATGAGAAATTTAAATTCTATTCTAATATAAAAGTTATCTTTAATTGTTAAGGGGAAGGTAAGGTTAATTCGTACGAAACAAGGCATGTTTTTGTGAATTTTTCGTGACGACACAGTTAAAATCTCTTTATTAAAACCAATAGTACATTAAAGTATGACATTTGAAGAATATTGTACAAAATTTTCACGAAGAAATATTAAAAAACACGACAATAGCAGCAATTATTCGGACGTGTCTCGGAAAAAAGTAGAATCGCGGTGCCCCTCATAACTAGGTGCTGGATCATCTGAAATCAAAAAGTCAACGTTCATTCGTTAGATAATAGTTTTCCCCAGGTAACGCTGGGAGGGTTTTTCGAAATTTTAATTTTTCACTTTTTTGGAACACTTTGAAGGGAAAAACGCGATTTTTTGCTAAAAAAATCGGCTAATTTGTTATTGTAAAATAAAAATTATTAACAAATTTGAAAAAAACTCTCCAGCGTTACCTCATAAATTATGTACAGAAATAGTGTTCAAAATTTCAAAAGGATCGGTGCAGTAGTTTTGAAGTTAGGAGGGGCACCGACTTTGAAAACGTGAGTTTTGGGGAAAACGCTTTAAAGTTTTGAACACTAAAAAATCTGGTATAATACGTTCATAAGCAAATTTTATCGGCTTACCTCACACTGAATCATCAATGCCAGGTCCATAAAGGATGTTGCTATCATCCATGGTGTCTAAAGCACCTTTTTGCTCATGTCTACGACGAATCCTGCCTTCTTTAATTTGTCTCTCAGCTTCCTGCTCTGCTTGGCTTATACGTATGGAGTCAGTTGATCGCACCCAGTCATGAGCACTTGATCCACTACTGATTCCCATGTCTTGCATGAAGGTTAGTAAAGCAAAAGAACCTTCATTGAAGACACTGGCTGCCACATACGCTGCAATTTCAACGATGACAGAGGTTCCACCCAAGTGCTTTGGTGAGATTTTCCAAATAAGTTGGTTTAAACTCTCATTGTTGTTCTGTGTGAAGCCTCCGACACATCGCTCCAGGAGGGCATCTTTGCTCAGATCTTCATAAATAGGCTTGATGGCATTCAAAACATCCGCAGGAAGAGCACTGTACGTGTGTTTGAACGAATCCAATGCATTAGCAGCTGCAGCCTTTTGCCATTCGCACCAGGAGTCCGCGCCGCTCGGGCATTTTTTATGCTGTGGATTCTCGTCCGTCGAACTGTAGTCGAACAAAACGTTGCCCAGATAGCATTCTTCATATTTTCCATGGAATCAGAGTAACGTCTAATAGCCAAATCGTAGTATACCGTCAGTTTATCAATCATTCTGGCCGTAAGCTTCCCTTTACCAGACAGACTCTTTCTTTTCATCTTCTTTCCAGCCTTAGTTTCAATATCTACAACGGTATTTTTGACTATTTCACGTAGACGAGTGCCCATTCTTTTTTGAACATGTCCTACACATTCTTTTTTCACTATTGAAAAATCATCACCATAAGGTTTAGAATTCACTAACCCGGAGTAAGCTTTAGAGTCACCGTCGCCGATATAGTTGCGATATCGTACACCATTCTTTACCGAACGTTGAAACATGGTTTTTATCGCTTCGACCTCCATATTTCCAGCTGCACCAGTATGATTTGCCCGACACTTTCCAGCACTTACATGAGCTTCATGCCACTCTTCGTATTCGGCAGAGTTTAATTTATGTTCCCAAGTTTTACATTCATGGGAGTATGAACTTTTGACAAAAATGTCAAGAACTTTACCTGTAAAGTAACCAATTAACGAGGTGACGCCGAATAAAGATGAGAAGCCTCTTTTTTTTCCATGTTCCGTCGCCTGATACAGTGAGTTCGTCGGCATCTTCAGTCTTTTTATCTTCGGCTGTTGCTGGTTTTTCTTCTTTTGTAGCAGATAAAAAAAATCGATTCGCTACTTCTCTTACAGTCGAGCACATTTTTTTCACGTAAATATTGTACGTCGGTGTTGATACAAACCTACTAGACAAATCCATCAAGCCGCAGAACTTTTCACAGCCAACTAATCCAAGGCCTAATATCCTCATCACGAAAACAAACCGATAATTAACATCGAAAATACCAGAGTTTATTCTTGCACTAGACGGAACATTTGTAATCTGTTTACAGCTTTCGCATGACACTTTGATGTTAAATCCAAGACCTTCTTTCTTAGTCGAATGAAAATTTACTTTTCCATCACATTCCACACACTTCACTAGCGTAGCAATTTTTGAAAACACTAATAAAAAATCAATTATCCTATAATTTTTTTCAAGATCCTCCGTAACTTGATTTTCAACGGTCACTTTAATTTTTTTAGCTGACGCGCTTCTTGTTGAAATGCCTTCGTTTTTACGTTTTTGCGGAGGTACAACTTTTCTAGGTCGATATAATCTCAAACTAGATGATTGTCTATCAAATCTTGTATTTTTTTTAGGCATTTTAGTAACAATTTAACACAAAAGTTAATGAAAACGGAGCTAAAATGATGCGAAAATAGGAACGCACGTGTACGGCTACTCGATAGAATATTCACTGCTACACTAAATTTTATACTCTACACTGACAAAATATGCAGTACAGGTATAAGGACGTTTGTACTTAAGTCGAAATTTCTATAAATAGAACAGGGCGGTAAGATTAGGTATAATATAGAGAGCGAAACTTCTGCCAGGTAACAATAGCGCGCTCGGGTCGGGTAGGGATTAAAGTCCGACAGGTATAAAAATACTCGACTTGAAATTTTGACACAATATTCTTAACATATTATGCATTCAATTAAAAAAATAAACAAAAAATGTAAAAAAAAAATTTTTAATACCTTACCTTCCCCTTAATTGCTAGGAATATTTGGATGGCACAGTACCGGAACGCATGTATAAAAGGATACAACGAAACGGACGAAATTTCGTACGGAGAACAAAAATTTCGTACCTTTGCGAAGGCTGATTACTGCTACAGCATTGAAATTGCAAAGTTGAAGTTCGGTTGGCTGTTGCCGCAGGCCAAAATTAATTCTGTGTTGCTTGGGTCCGCCGGGCCTTGAATGAGCTGAAGATGGCTGTATACAGCCGAAACGCGTCCTCGAAACCAATCAAGCAAGGCCCGGCGGACCCAAGCAACACAGAATTCAAAGATGAACTTTATTCATTTAATATTATACAATTTTTGTGTTATGAATGGTAATTTCACATATTTTTGTCCACGGAGAATTTCACAGGAACTGTGAAAGCCACGATTAACTCTGCTTCTAATTGTTTTCATCCAAAAAAAAGGAGAAGGGCGGATCTGTGTTTGCAGATGTGGATGTTTTGTACTCAACTTTAATTGCTCATTGGAGAAAATCCCGATTATATATGTCTGTTCATTAAAAGTTGAAAGAATTGAAACAAAAATTGTATTGAATAACGACGAACGTCGTTAAGTATGACTGAGCAAAACAAATTCTAGTTTTATGTGGTGGCAAGAAATCCTTTAATGAACCTGTATCGAAGGCAATTGTGTGTAGAGAACTTACACAGAGAACACAGAGAACTTATCAGCAGATGAATTCATTTGCCTGTTTTATTTATTTGCTCGCTTAACATCCATTAACTTTGAGAACAGAGATTTGTGCATAGTTTTGTGAGTTTTGGTTTTAGCTTAATGTTCATTTAAATTCAAAAAAATGCCTGTTCCGGACATGCGGTTTTTTCCGGATCGCGAAAAACATTCTGTCTAAGTTATTGCATCTTCCAGTTTGGTATGTTTAGAAGCATTCTACTGTCTGCATCGATATAGTGATCCCATCATTTTCGTGGTTTTCTCTTGTTCAAATTGTTCATTGCGGCTGAATGATAAGGATAGTAGAACTTAGTATGCTAGACGTTCTGCTACCCCGACGCGTTTACTACTGGGTGCGGTTTTGTCTTGTTTTTTTTTTATCAAACAAAACAAAAAATTTTTTTAGGGTACAATCAACCAGTACATAGGCGAGATGCGATATGAGCGTCATAAAATTAATTACTTGGGAAAGAACGCGTGCTGGGTTCAACCGTTTGCGCGATTATTACAGAGGAATGTTGAAAATGGTGTTTTTTCAATTTTTTCAGCAGTTGTATTTTATCTGGGAGAAATTCTAAACACAAACACATTACAGCTAAGTGGGGATAATTGCTTAAAGGAACGAAAATTCGCGAGAAAACAACAATGCTACCCGTATTAATGCTCCTTAGAAGTCCGGGTAGTATAGAAATGTAAATTGAAGCTCTCAAATGCGATACTCCTAATCAAACTATAGCTCCTGAGATCATGTCCAAGATAAGTGCGGCGGCCAGCGAGTAAAGCTGATTAACGATGAAAGCCAGACAAAAATGGGAACACGTTTGTTCGTATTTTCTTTTAAACGTTTGTGCATGCATAGTTGCACTCAGTTTCGAGAAATCCAAACTAACAAGACGAGGTCGACTTTTTGAAAACCAAGTCGTCTGCTTGATACACATTCGATTTTGTTCAACTTTTCCTTTATTGTGTTCTCCCAGTTCTCCGTAATTGTTCCACTTTCATCAATCCATCCATCCTTGCTGAGGGCAAAAGGATTTCTATCATCGCTGATAGTTAAGAGCGCTCCCATACTCGCTACTGGTTGATTTCTGTCTTCACTGATGTTAATGCATACCTGTACTCATTGATGCTATGTCGTGTGTTTGCTGGTGGAAGCAGTTTCTCGATCTTAACGTATAAATCTCCTGATTACAAACAAATATGAAATTTAAATGGAATTTTGTATTTATTTCCCGTCATTAGTAACAATTGCTGCTTTCATTTGTTGTCAACAATGCATAACATCTTTATCCGTTGTTCACTCAACAGTGTACAGGTTAGAAGCTAATTCAAAATACTCCAATTTGACTAAATAATTTTGTCAACCAAATCTGCAACTAAGAGGTTCATGATAATTCACGAGCAAATATCTTTTGGATAAATTCACTTCGTCTTACATCGATATAAATTGAAAATAGATCAATCACTACTTTATGATTTAAAATTACAACACAATACTATACTTCGGCATTGCAACAGCGTAACCGTACATAAAATAAAAACAACGTAAAACAAGCATAATTCCGCGCTAATCGATTGGAAACTGTTTCATGTTTAACGCATCAATGAAACGGGCCAATCTCAACGCTTCATTATTTTCTATTTCATTTCTTTTAAATATTAATAATAGTAATCCAAATAAATTAAAGCGTTCGTGACGATACCGTTTCTACGTTGAGTTGTTTCGTCACTTCGTGTTTGTTCTCTATAAAAGATTTCATTTTCAATCATGTTTAGGGCTTTAAATATTAATCCTTGCTCCGGATCGTAATTACCAGAGTAATTAGGTCTGAGATTTTGTGATGTTGTTAGATGGGTAGGATGCGTCGACGATGAAACATTAGCCGATGGGAACGATGCTGATGAGGTGATCATCGCGTCTTTTTTGGGCTGTTTTTGTTCACCGTCTGGATCAGATGACGCCCGACTACGACGACTTAGCCATGACTTATGTTCTGATTGGATAAAATACGGAAACGATCAAGACGAGTTTTCTAATGTTATTTTTATGAATTATTCCTAGCTACTCACCCATATCATACAACATGCGTCGGAACTCTCTTATTTGTGTATCTTGTTGCTCAACGCGAAATGCTAAGTCATTTAATGTTGATTGCAGTTCTAATTTTTCAGTAATTAGTTCCTCTTCCTTCTTGGCTTCTTTTTTGCTTTGTCTGGAATTAACGATTGCTTTGATATTATTTTTGGAAATCATTTATAGCAAAAATATAAGTCTGCTTTAAAATTGGAGTGCTCCTTCATGTCTGTAGCTGGAAGAAATTGAAATTCTTAGTTTTGATGTCAAATCAATTAAATTTAGGTAAACAAGCATAGAACAGACAGGTTAGTAAGTTTCCACGAAAATCAGAAACCATTTACATCACATAAATTCATTAAATACTACATTGACTGGAAGACTTGCAGACAATGAAGCACCTGGTTTAATTGGTGAACAGGTTTTATACAAGGAGGATCATCTAATCGGGTTGGCAACCCTCAAAACAAGAATACGTCAACATGGTTTTTGTCTTTATGTTGTTCATTTTTTTGTATGACGCTGGTAAGTCAATATATTTACCCAGGAAGCCATTTTTACCCACCTGGGGATTTAGAACACTTCACCCTGCAGTAGATAGCAGCTATCTTAAGCCCGCAAAACTACTTATCTACTCCTCACGACTTTAAATATTGACCACAATCGAATTACCTTACATATTCGAATATTAGCAGACCGGCTCCAATCGTAAATATCACAAATTCACCCAAAAGGTTTGCTCCTAATTCTATAGCCATTGCTTCATTCAGTTGCGGAACTTTCATGGGCTTGCCAAGATTCATCGCCCACATTTTTGTCTTAACTTCCACCCAATTGTAAACTGAAAAATGAAATCGATAAATGGCATACATTAGCGAAACAATTGATGGACATTTTCAGAAAATACAAAAATCATGAAATTATGCAATTCGTATCGAATTGCTAATAGGGAAAAAAATCCCGGACGTAACCTTACATTGAGCCGGTGGCATACAAACATAGTTGCGGAAAAATGGACTGTTTTTTGCGCGATTTTTGAGTATATTTGCTATGGGTTTGCTGATTTGCTTGAGCGCAAGGATGCCCAATTTGGCGGCTGGAAATGCTCCGACAACCATTGCAATTCATCCAGGCCAACGATGACCTTCCCTGGCACAAAGTAACGGCACAAGATGGAAAGTGTAATTCAACTTGCAAAGATTTTCCTAAAACAACACTGACACTAGTGACAGGTAGGGGAAGAAGGTCATATGGTTTTGGCAGTTTATTTAACATGACATTCCGCTGAGGTACAGATAAATGAGGGGAAAAGTTGATTTGACGATAGCTTTGGACGATAGAAATAAAACGAACGCAACATTTGATTTTGTTTTTAGCGGGATAGTGAATCATAGAGTTAAATCGATATCAAAATTAAAAATAAATAAATAAATTAAATGCAAAATAAATTGATAATCACAACGAAAAGGGTGAGTGGCCCTCTGCTGGTCTACTTAGGGAATATATAATTTACTGGATGTCGTTACAGCTCTATTTTAGTTTTTTGTGAGAAAATTGCTGATGATACTACTATAAAGCTAGAAGTTTCCCCGTGAATAAAACGAAATCCGCAAATTTATAAACCGGGCAACGCAATAAGGGATGCCGGCACGTGAAATATCACAAAGATTTGTGAAGGATCTCGTTAATGCGTTCAGTATTGTTAAATACCTCAGAAACAATTTAAAAATGTTCTTACCACTCATATGCAAGGGTAGCGAAGCAAATTTTTATACTAAGACAAGAAAGCTAATGTTGCTTTCTTGTCCTTGTTCTCTCAATAGCAGAAGTAATGACGGCATGCATTGATACAAGCCAATAAGAATGTTTTGTTGTTTCAACCCAACTAAATAACACAATCCAGGGCCTCATGTACTGATGAGATCACCAAAAGAATTTATATTTGGTGCCTCCTCCCACCCAAGAAGTGTAAAGTACACTAGATGTATTGCTCTATAGTGTGATCTAGAACAGAAAAACAAAATTTCATGCGTCACAACTGCGAATTTTGAAATTGAACTCATCAATTTGACATTTAATTTATTAAAAAAATTCTTGTTAGATTCCATTTTTAGGTTGATATTTTTATTTTGCAACAGACAGCTGTTTCGAGGCCGATATGGTCCCTTCTTCAGTGTTATGTCTATTGAAGTACAAGTGGGCGAATTATCTTTTTTAAACCTACAACATTTATTACAAAAAAGATAATTCGCCCACTTGTACTTTAATAGACATAACACTGAAGAAGGGACCATATCGGCCTCGAAACAGCTGTCTGTTACAAAATAAAAATATCAACCTAAAAATAGAATCTAACAAGAATTTTTTAGAAGGTTGCAAACATCCGAACCAACAATTGGAAATTTAGTTTATGTTTTAAGTTAATAATTAATCACTTAATTATACCAAACAGTAGCGACCTCAAAGGTGCACAGACAATAACCTGCCATAAGGCATCAAGATCGGAAGACACTGGCTAATGTTGTCAGCACTATAGCCAATACCACCTACAAGACAGTAGGAAGAGGAAAAAACTTAATTATAAACTAACACGCGATACATACCACTTCACAGACCCATAGGAAAGTCTTCACAGCATTTTTATCACTTTTGTTTCTTGACATCGAATTATCGAGAAATTTTATCGGTGTGTAATCTTAGCGCGAACATAATAATTAACCTTATTTGGATAGTATCTAACTAAATCGGATTTTACTCGGACTTTATTTAAAATTACAAAATTAATGTCAAATAGAATACAAACCATGTAACGCTTATTATTTATAGGTTTTTTATGAAGAAAACACTGAAAAAAGGACCATAACGACTTCGAACACGTAAAACTCAATTTACAAAAAGAAAATAATTTAAAGTTTAACTGAATCTAAAAAAGGAAAATAATAATTTTCTGAAGGGTTGAAGCAAGTTGCAAGGTTCCAAGTATTGGTCAAGTATCATAGAATATGCAATACAGATGTTAAATTTTCCATTTATCATTTTCCATAAGATTTCCCTTTTTGTTAAATTTTATATACGCATGTTGATGCCATTTGATGCTTGTGACTAACAAATTTTATTGGTTTTAAACTTCAATGCCAAAGTAGCAACTTCAATCAATTTTCCAGTCTCCTGTTTATCATAAAAAATATTATTCGACAAATAATGCCTTTGTGGGCTGTACAGCAGACGACGAGGGAATTGGTCAAAACTCAAATTGAATTGACTGTGTGTTCTATATGGTAAAATAGGACAATGAAATTGATATTTAACAACATCTTTTACAAAACTTTCAATATATCGCGCTATCGCGTTGTAATATGGTAATTTTGGTGATTCGCAAACATTCAACAATGGCGTAGTGAATACCGGGAAACGATTAGATCCTTGTACACGAATCAAATCCATTTTATAATGAACTTCTCGTATTGTTTTGTATAAATCTATAGCAATATTTGCGTGGGTTACATTTTGCAAAGTATAGTTGAAGTAGAGATAGTCAGAATTTGATGAATATTTTGCATCCAAGTAATTAAAAGGGAAGCAGTCCTGGAAATGATATGAACGGATACTGTAAGTATTAGTTGGGTTATTAAAAAAGTAAAATTGACACACTTTGTATTGCTCGGATATGATATTTTTTGTATATTTTACCTTCTTTGGGTATCCAGGAGCTATCATGAATGCCATACACAAAAACACACAAATTTGTCTACGCGCTGCGTACATCAGCCACATGGTTTACACGAATGTATTATTTGCGCTCTTATGTATACCTTAGCACATTGCATTTGTTCAGCTACCTACATCTATTAAAAAGCCATTAACATCTACGATTAAATTGTTTTGAATTGCTTTTGATTATACTTTTCCGCTTTCAATTGTAGAATGTAATCATCGGCTTTCAATGTTGTCAAATCTGCAGTAAGATTTATCAAATCCCAAATATCTATTTGTTTTGTTTGGCACTTATAAATCAGGTTCCTATCAAGATTACAAACCCCTTTTCAATTTAAAGCTTTCGAGTAATGGCGGATATATGAAAATTCCATTGCCTGACGAAGAACTTGAAAACAGGAGTAAGATTCAACGCATTGATGTAATAATAGTAAAATTTCGAGATAAGCTTTTTCGAACATTGTAATAAGTGATCAGTTATTTTAAATCCAATAACAGCGATTCAGTCAGAATTAATTTGATTTGTTGGTCAACTGTTCATCCACTTCATACTCATCAACTCCCTTGAAAAATTAGCAGGCAATGCGAGCCACAATTAATTTTGGTAAACATAAGAAGTGATCTTTTCACATTTTCAGTGTATAGAACACAAGTAGACCTTTAAAAAATTGAAATTTTTGGGAATAAGATAAATCTCCATGGCTTGTTGGAAGTATAGGTTTGAAGAGATTGAAAGTGCCTTCTCTTGTAAGTGGAGTCAAGGTTGATTCAAGCACTCCAAACGTGTTTACATCTTCCAAAGACCATATATTTCCTCTTATACCCTGTCAATATGCAAGCACTAGGCTAAGCAATAATCTTTTTAACTGGCTTTATTGTAGTTTAAAACTTATGGCTCAGTTACTCATTTTTCAACGGTTGATTCCTACAACAATTTTGTAAGTTCTCTTTTTCCATCTACAATTTAGTGTTGGAAATTACTTGTCTGTTGACATATATTAAAGTACTTTCAGTACCTTATCATGACATTTTCTACGGACTTACTTCAATGCAGGACAAGCCCATTCCGACAATTTTTTAAGCTTGTCAAGTAACATATTTTACATCATCACGCCACACAGCTACTTGATGCTGTTTTACGTGATACCGTAGAAGTCTTTATCTGGTTTAGTTTTGATATTTTTTTAAATCTTCATAAGGTCATTGGTGAGGAAACGCTAAGAGGGTGTTGTGAGAATGACTGAGGTAAAACAAAACACGCCATTAAGGCAAGGAACAATGTCATTTGACTCCCAAAGTATCGACTGTTAGTAGCATCATTTTTCAATCTCTTTATTCACGATTAAATTATGGAAAGCTTATTTGTTTAGATTCAAATTTGTTTTGTTGTCACCGCATACCAAAATAATATTGTATTCTGCCGTCGTCGTTCTTGAGAAAAGGAGCTGACGATGACTTCGAATAGCCAAAACACGTGCTCAAGGACACAGCATGGTACGGATAAATAAAATTGAATTAAACTTTGTTTGGATGAAGATATCTTCGTCCTAATCCACTGCGGTATGGTATGAGCGTCGCCAACTCCATTAAAACTAGGCAAGCTAATCGTTAACTCTCATCGACAGTCACATTTGAACGTGCGCAGCTGAGAATTGGTTTCTGAAGACTTTATCCCCGCAACTGCATGGTATTTTTCCAAGTAATCTACTTGGAAATTAGAATGCGCACTCTAGAAAGTAAATGAGCACCCCTTGTAAATTCACAACACATTTCGGTATGCGCGCGTCATGCAGAAATAGTTGCAATCGATTGAAACAAACGAAAAAAAAAAAAAAATTTCTTATTCAAAAATTCGAAATTTAATCGAAGAATTCCATTTATTCTATACAAACGGTTCAATTGTGAGTTCAACTACAGAACATGGGTGATTAAGTTCAAACGCATGAAGCACGCTTGGATGAATCACACCAATTTTGCCTATCACCACATTCTTGTATAAAATATTAGCGCAACGTCCAGGGAAATAAACAGGATCTGAAACATTTGAGAATTTAAAACCAAAAATAAAACCAAATCATTATCTTCAAGGCGAACCATCAGTTGCTTCCAAATAGTAGCCTTCATCCTTCTTCCATGGTACTTCCAACAATTGCATAACGCGATCCAGTAAACCATGTACAACTTCGAATCCTGCCGATTTGTTGCAATTCACCGCACATAGTCGCCTTTCATTTCGTGCACCAACCTCTGTGTGGGAAATTCTGCTTAAAATAAATGAACTTTCAAGGAAGCTAGAAGTATTTACCTGCATTCTCATCCAGCACTACAATATCTGTAATCTCAAAAAGTTTCAGCGGCAATGGCATCTTTTTGTTGGCTGCCAATGTTTTCAGCAGTCCTGATACAAGGGTTGTTCGTACTACTTGAAATTCTAACGTTTTCGGGTTGGAAATATGAACGGCAGCAATATTTTCGATCTTTTTATTAAGTTTGGTTGAAATATCGTCGCGAGAACACAATGTAAAAGTCAACGCTTCGGTGAAACCAGCTTGCGCTACATGCTCGCGAAGTTGTTCGGTCAATTTATTCAAAGGATATTGACGAGCGATTTGCACGATAGACGGCAACGACTTTTCAATTTTATTATAGCCATAGGCAATTGCAACATCTTCGTAAATATCACACGCATGAATAACATCGTGACGTGTTGGTGGAATTTTGACTGCAAGCGTTCCATCCTCTTCGATCGTTGCCTCCAAATACATTTTTGTGAGCATTTCAGCAAGTTTATCCTTTTCCAAGTCGATGCCAACATACGCGTTTGCTTTCTCGGGGATGATTTTTTCAATGCGATATTCTAGAGCTGGATACACGACAGTTTCATTATTTGGCGTGATAACGTTGCATGGTTCGACAGTGAATGGCACGGCGCAATGTGAGGAAAACATACAAACTATTGTGTCTAAGACGATTTTAGCCTTTGTCAGATCAGTTGCAGTGCATTCAATGAAAACATTTTTCGTGTTGAGAGTAATTTTCGAGTGGTCACCGTTGATTACTGGCGGAAGCGAAAGGACAACGCCATTGGAGTCGTAGATCACTGGATAAACTGGCGAATCACGTATAATAGGCAAATACTGCTTCAGTTGAGCGTGGGTCTGATGTAAGGGGGTAGAAGTGGGTAAGTTAGCATTGGATTTGTGTATTTGGTTTTGTTACCGAATAGAATTCCATCAATTGTTCAGCAGTCATCTCTTCAGTTTGATTTAGTGGTTTGAATTTGATGTCTTTCGGTGGTTTCGCATCATATGTAAAAGGACCTTTCAGAGTATCCAAATCATGCGTTCCAATAGCCACTAATGTTCGCTTTCGACATATATTTTGATGTAATTTGTCCTGTAAGAAGCGGAAATGGGATTGATTTATATATGGTACTTTATAGGATTAGCATGTTCGTCATTAAATTTATTTGTAGGATTTTGAGAGTAATGGTATGAATTCTCTTGTGTTTTGCGTACGTAACAAAAAAGTTTTCCATGCAAACCGGATTCGTGTTTTTAAATTCATTACCTATGACGATGTACGACATCAATCACCTGTTTTATAGTGAACGTCGCAATATCTACTGGCGCAAAAGCAGGGCAACAGAAGAGATCACAGGGCACTCGCATCGTTTTTCTACAGCACAACGCAATAGGAAGGTGGACTGGACGTCTGATCTCTGATCTGTGACCGTGGCTTAATCGATCGTATGATCAGACTGATTTCTACCTAAACCATCTTCTGAACGGGCATGGATGTTTTCGGTGTACCCCGCACAAGATTGTTAGGTTGCGGTCTGTTCACTTCACGTTTTGCACAAGAGACGTATGTAATGCCTGCTACAGAATTTTGACTGTAAACTTTAGAATAACTAGCACGGCGGCTTCGAAATATAGCGCAAGTTACTATGTCTAGCGAACCCCTCAGAGAGTTAGACATGAATGTTAAAAATGTTACACTGGAGTGTCGAGAGGCGTCGACGATAGAGAGATGTCTTTACTAGAGCTCCCTTTAGCACTGTACTAGCACTTGTACCGGTAGGTTCTAACTACTTGATTCTCACTTTCACAGGGGGCTGTTAGTAAATCATCAAAAAGGACCTAAGAATGGGTTTCAAGCAGAATGGCAGTTATACAACTTCGGGGGAGTAAAAACGTGGAGGTTTGGTCAATAATGAAGGAGAAACCAAAAGGCAAACATATAATTATCATATAACAGATCACGCTTTAGTGTATGTTATTGCATCATTCAAAAGAATTTATACTGTCGGTATCGAGAATGCAAATCAAATACACTTCCTACCTGTAAGTCGATGAAACTATTATACGAATCCTTAGTGAATTGAATGTTTCTCAACACAGCAGCTACAGCGTGCGGCCTTATCTTAGCTGTATCAGGTAAAATTTTCATAGTTTGCCTTTCTTCAGAGCTACTATCGCTTAGCTGGAACTGGGGCGGCTTCATCCTGTAAAGCCAATAAAATTATCACATCCGCTGCTACAATATTCTACCGGTGTGCATACTTCTCTTGGAAAACTTTCAAGCCAGTCACGAGACCCTCGAGACATAGTAGATCATAACGATTAGCTGGTATGTCAATACGATAAATGATCTCTTCTGAAGCATCTTTTGCCGCCGCCACATCACCTTGTTCCTTGGTAAGCATTTGCTTCTCGGTTGTCTGGCAAATGTGACAAAATAATTAAATCGATAAATGACGATGGGATTTATCAACTATCATCTGTACTTACCACCTCGTCCAGCTCAAGGCCAAAGGCAAAGCACAAATCTTGGAATTCATCGTCGGCTAGAAGTTGAATAGCAAAAAATTCAATTGATAAGTAAGTGCCAACCGCACACAGGTGAATGGTAACATAACCAAAATTAGGGAATTTTCAATTTGATTTGACTTACTGAATGTCTGGCCCAACGATTCAAATAGTAAGTCACGTTTTACACCAATAGTCGGCATTTTACTTAGGAATATGGAAAATAAATTAAGTTTCTATTAGATATTTCCTCTGACCGTGGCAACGAGTGTTGTGTTGACGGATGAGCTAATAAGAATGAGAAATGTCAAGAATCGAATTAGACTAAGGCAGGAGTACGATGACATTTCGAATAAGGTAATGCTCTTGGTAGTTTCGTAGAACTTCCTTCAGTTACAATGAGTGGAAAGTGGACTTCATTGAGTGAAAGTTGATTTCGGTTATTCAATGTAACCGATTTGCGAAACAGACCAGGACTATTAGAAAATAGGGAAAAATATTAAGGAAATTGTAATGTAGTTGAGAAAGTTACTGTTAATAGCAAGTTAAAAACAAATTGAAATAAGATTTTGTAGTGAATCATCATTTCCAACTTTTGAAAAATACAACACACAACAGAAGCTCGTTAGGTTTCATTTAATTTTGAAGTTTTGGCGGGAATTAGTAAGAATCTCTGTCTAATGTAAGTTAAACTTCAGTGTAGCACAAGTTAGATCTGTCACACCTGCTATAGGTAACAATATCAATAAAAGTAACAACATTATCGTAAAAATTCAAAGCGGAATTGAAAATCTCAAAGTTCAATGCAAAATGAAGAAAACAATTTACTTTTAAAAATGAGAAAGCGTTCATCTTCTCTACATAAGTTTTTTAACTTTATTTACTTCTAAAAATATCTATATACTGCTTAATGTTGTTTGCAAAATCACTTCAACTAAGGATTTTGTAACAATAAAAATAATAATGAAAGAAGGTGGCACGAATCAAGCGCTTAAAAGATTCCAGTATTTTATAATAAAAACAATTGTTTAGTAGTTTCTTTTTCTTGTATAGCGTAGTGGAATATGTGATAAGGAAACTTCTCATTGATATACGAGATCTGCTGCACTATAAATCGAACTAAATTCAAGCCTACGTCCATGACATTAACATCCATCAAAGGCGTCTAATCTGCTATACAAACGTGCAAACCATGCACCAAGAAGCAAAGAAGGCGGAGCTGTAAATCAACAAGGCATAAAACGTAGTGCAGGGTTGAAAAAAGAAAACTGTCACCAAATTGGGCGAATTTAATAACGAATGCTCTAAGGGTAAAAGCTTAGAAGATTTCGTGCACCTTGGCGTAAAAGTTGTGAAGGAAATTTGTACGAAATTCATGACGAGCCAGAGCTCTGTAAGATTTTAAATCTGAAGAAGCCAAACGTGCACCCGATAAATGAGTAGCTGATTCCTTGAAAGGTGAAGTTTAAGGGACGAAAAACAGTGGAAAAATAAACAGTGGACTGATGGGAATCGATTGACGAGAAAAACCAATTTTAGAATGCCTTCAACGGATCGGGAGATGCACCACGCTTCAGAAATGCAAGGAATAAATTGGAACATCACTAGAAAACTTAATTGAACTCAAACTACGGAAAACAGAAGAATGAATGTGCAATTCACGTTGTCTCTTTGTTGCTTCCATAGATTTTGAATAAACTGGACAATCAGGAAGAAAAGGGCACCATATGAATGCATTCCAATACAGTAAAAATGAAAGAATACTTTCTTTTGGAATAAATAGTATAAGTTTGATACCAAATCAATTGTGGTGAGGAGAAGATAAGCTTGGAACTCTTTGTTCAAGACCGCAAAAAACATCTCAAATGGTTTAGATGAGGTATATAATCAAGGCTGGTATACCGGTCGGCTACAGAAAATGGAATATTCCTCAACTTGTTTCTCGTGAACAGATTGATCGACTTTATAAATAAAGTTCAGTGTGAGGGAGTAAAATAATAATGAATGCGTTTGGTTAGGCTTTTATTATGTCTCCACTCTCATCTGGAATCCTAGGGTCAATGGTGTTGCTGCTTCATCTTCATACCAAATGTGAAGGGGACTGCATTTTTTTTTATTCCTATTCCATTTTTTTCTAGTGGTCATGTATAGAAATATGTATAGCGGTCATGGTCATAGGAATAGAAAAGAGTGGACAAGCCTTATTAATCCATAGGTTGATCTCAAGTCTGGAAGTGAACGCCCAATGTGTGGAATTGATTGCTTTCCAACTGCCTTTTCAAAGCTTTTGAGATGGAGGAAGTAAAGGAAAATACGCGGTAGTCCTGTGAATTTGAGTCACTACTGGTCCCAGTAAGTCACTTAGGCTTTTTTGCTACCCAGGCTTAAATTCATGGTATCCACACCTTTCGTGGATGTCATTTTCTGTTGGTCAACCCTCTGGCTGTGATGCTTTTATAGTTGCTCCTGATTCATGGATTGAGGTGGCAGACCAATGAATACCGGTTCTGATATCAACATCTAAAGCCTGGTAACTTTTTATGTCAGGAGAACATCTGTGTTACTCAAGTGATCCCCTGTTTTCGTGGAAGTGGTCGTAACAGCGATAAGACACAGACAGTGGTTACAAGAATCAGTCGCAGTTATTCGAGATTCATTTCCCTCTTAAACGGACCGTCATCTGTGAAACATCAAATTTCAATTGGTTTTACATTTGCTTCTATTTGAAAAGATTTCATAAATCTCTTTCGAAGCACGACTACCGGTTATTGCTTTGTTATCCTTTCGTTTTCTCGTTAATATTTGTGCTACTAGGACTGCTAGTGGCCAACGAATCTTCCTCAGCTACACCGCATATGACGAATGCAAGAGCTGACTTGCAGCATTGCAGTCTATCTGCACAGTTCCTGTAGGGACGATACAATTCAATCGGGCTATAAGCCAGTATTATTTTAGGCTCGCTTCCTTACTCTCTTTGTTCTTAACTGCGAACTCTTCTATCTAACGATTCTTCATTATTGTCATACGTGAAAATCTCAACTTTTCAAAGCTTCGCACTGAATCCAAATAGATATGACATGTATCGTAGCTAACCTGCGACTTCCAAGCGATGAAATTCTAAATATCCTTTGTGTACCGACTCAATCCCTTGCAAAATGTGTTTTCATTGATATTTAACAATAAAATATCATATGAAGGGATGCCATGCACTTAATGTGATGATTCTAAAATAAAATTTCATAAAATATACAAACGGAGCGTTCGTACTCATAAATAGTCCATTCCATCATTGTAGCAGTCAAGTGAAAACAATTTGTCCAGGAAGGGGAAGGAAAAGAATTAAAAATTTCTATTGTATTTACCAAACAAATAAACGACGAGGAGAAGTCTTCAATTTTTTTTCCCCCGTGGATTGTTAATTGCATTATGAATATTAAATAGCCAATGAATGTGAATTTTTTTTCCATCATAGTCCTTTAAGCTTTAGGGATCACGGACATTACGAGGCTCATTGACCAGGAATTGAAGAGAGGCTGAATCGGTTTATTGGATATGAATTACATGCAAATAACGTTACTGCTTCATTGAGAGTGTGTACATATTGATTTTGCTCGATTGAGGGTGTATCGGGTTAAAGGAGCGGGTTAAAGATGAGGTGCAGCTTCAATTGTTGACAGGATAATGTGTTGGATTTAAAATACGACTGGATGAGTTTATTTTAATATGAATTGGTATTAAATATAAAAGTTACTAGCACTAAGGAAACTGAATATGTAATATCTTAGATTGGTAAGAATAGGACGGTATAAAATAAGGATAATACATTGTCTTCTCAATTTACATTTTAAGTTGAGTATCAACTTTCCTTTTCATTTCTATTTGTCTGTTCAAGCGTCATTGATGAATGGAAAATGCCCTTAAAGTCAGTTGCGAGTGCGTGCATTGACTACTGGAGTACATTGCACCACTCAATAACGTCCAATTGATGCCGTCTCTTAAGGATCTCTTGTCAGGCAGGTATCATGCAGGCCCCTAGGTGACAGTAAGTTGGTAGTCAGTGATAAGTACATGCGCAGATGAATAATTTTCGTACACTTTCGTTTGTGTTCCATTTGAATCCTTGCAAGCAGCGAGTCCAAGTCAAAATGAGCTTCCACTATTGCTGTCGTTCTGTACATACTTTGCATGAACAAATTAGCAGCCTCGGGACTCATGTCTGCGAATGCATGTCAGTAACATGCGCTACGTGAAAGTGATTTTAAAAGTGTTCGGACAAAAAATTACACCACCTTGATCTGGTGGTCATCAATTTGGCAAATTGAAGATCAATCAGCTGACGTGCAGGTATTCAGTGAACAATACCCATTTCAAATATTTCAAATTGACTACGAAAAAACGTTAAGCATGAAATATTTAATATGTGATCCTAACAACGTGCCAATAGGCCGAAATTATTTACACAACAGGTTGTTACAAGGTGTTAAAAATATGAGAGACTGTTAACAATGTTGCGTAGCGTTATGACCAATAATTCGTTATGTTGAGGGATAAGAGGATCCGCGGTTGCGCCAGTGTGGCGTTATGTGTATGACAGGATAAGTTCGGAAGTATTGTTCCGTTGACGATAAAATTACTATTTCGTGCCAAATGAATTCATACACAGATTCTGTATGTAGGCCGCCAGTTGTGCCTGATGGAAAGTATGAAAAGAAGTGAACGTATGTTGCTCGTGGAGGATATGTGGCAGCATATATATCGACTTTGAATTGGAAAAAAAATTTTGAATTTTGTTTCATTGTTGCAAAAATGGTAAAGATGGTAAACGGCAAAAAAATAACATGCGTTAGGAAGTTGATAAGAATTAAATAGTTAAAAAATATATTTAAACATTAAATTATAGCTATGAAATTGTAGTAGTAGTAGTAGTAGTAGTAGTAGTAGTAGTAGTAGTAGTAGTAGTAGTAGTAGTAGTAGTAGTAGTAGTAGTAGTAGTAGTAATAGTATTATTATTATTTTTTTTTGGGTAGGGAGATGAAGGCTATTTACGCCCAGAGTGTCGGACTCCCAGTGGGCCTACTGGACTACCGACTAAACACCTCCCCTGTCAACCGGAGCGCCTAGCCTGGAACCGTTTGACACATTACTTCGGGCTAGACCTCCCAATTTTACGCCTTTTGGCGCCTTCGGGTTACAGGGCTTCCTTCTCCAGTTGGATGGAAAAGAGGAGGAGGATTGCTAGAGAAGGAAACCCTCCACCCTCGACGAGTCCAGCCGATCAAGTATGCCTTTTATTCATTACTAAGATTACCCGAGCGTAATGTGCCACTTGATTCCATTTGTCAAATGATTTCAACATCTCTTCGATTAGGCTATCTGGATGGAGTTCTCCCACTTTTTCGGCAAAATCACCGCGCTCTTTGTCCCACCTTCTGCATGAAAAGAAAGTATGACAGGCGTTATCCTTCACACCAATACAGAATATGCAATCTGGAGACCGTCACTTACCTATTTTGTGCAGGTAAGACTGAAAACAACCGTGTCCACTCAGTAGCTGGGTCAGGTAGAAATCAGTTTCACCATGCGTTCGAATGAGCCACGATCTCAAGTCTTTGATGAGCAAAGCGGTCCATCTTCCTTTTAGCTAACGTTCCCATGATTGTTGCCATTCGTCGAGAGTGCATCGTCTTTCATCGCGAGCAACTTTTTCTTTATTAGCCTCGTGCCTTCGGAGGTAGACTATATTGCGCTCTCTAGCAAGGAGAGCGATTGGTATCACCCCTGTAATTACCAACACCACTGGCTCAGAGACTGTATGGTATGCTGATGCAATCTGCAGTGCTCCTCGTCTCTGCACCTGTGCCAGCCGTTTTCGGTGCAGTTCCTTGTTGAGAGCTTCACTCCATATCTCTGCTCCATAAAGAAACGTAGATTGCACTACACTCATTAGCAGACGCCTTTTTGTTGGACTTGGTCCCCCATGATTGGCCATTAGTCGATTAATTGCCGAGACCCCTGCTGCGGCCTTGTTTGTCGTTGCGTTAATTTGCTCCGAGAAACTCAGTTTAGAGTCTATCAGCAAGCTCAGATACTTGACTGATAGTTTCGACTCTACTAATGCGTCTTCGACTCGGACCATTCTTACTCTGGGATCCTCTTCTTGGTCAGGATGACCACTTCGGTTTTCTCTAACGCTATGTTAAACCCGTGAGTGATCATCCAGCTCCCCACCCGGCGCATTAGTACATTCAGCCTTAATTGCGCTTGATCGACCGTGCACCCAGCCACTAGTGCCGCAACGTCATCTGCATAGCCGATCAGTCGCGACTCTTTCGGCAGTTCAAGTCTGAGCAGTCCGTCGTAGGAGATGTTCCACAAGTTCGGACCGAGGATGGAGCCTTGGGCCACACCTGATGTGACTAGCATACTCCGACAACCTTGCACCGTGTTGTAGATCAGGCTGCGATCCATCAGGTAGTTTCGGACTATCCGCATCAGATATTCTGGAACTTGGAAAGAGTTATCCAGGGCTTCTAGAATATCCGTCCATCTAGCGGAGTTGAAAGCATTCTTTATGTCCAGCGTCACTAGTAGGACTACCCGACGGTTGGATCGACTGGGTGCCTCCTCCTGTTGGACCGCACTTACCACTTCCGCCACTGCATGTATAGTGGAACGTCCCGTTCTGAAACCATACTGCCTTGGAGAAAGATCCCCAGTGGCGTGTAGTAATAGTAGTAGTAGTAGTAGTAGTAGTAGTAGTAGTAGTAGTAGTAGTAGTAGTAGTAGTAGTTGTAGTAGTAGTAGTAGTAGTAGTAGTAGT
Source organism: Stratiomys singularior (assembly GCA_954870665.1). Lineage (NCBI taxonomy): Eukaryota > Metazoa > Arthropoda > Insecta > Diptera > Stratiomyidae > Stratiomys > Stratiomys singularior. The sequence continues at coordinate 11,187,551 of OX940877.1, forward strand.
GGTAGTAGTAGTAGTAGTAGTAGTAGTTGTAGTAGTAGTAGTAGTAGAAGTAGCAGTACTAGTAGCAGTACTAGTAGCAGTAGTAGTAGTAGTAGTAGTAGTAGTAGAAGTACTAGTAGTCATATCAGTAGTAGAATCCCACATTTCTCGTATTTTCAATGATTCCGTTCTAGGATGACATACACAGGCAACGACACTAAAAAAATCGTTGGAACAATTGAGAGCAATTATTGAATCAGACGAAACCTTTACTTTCCAAATCGTAGCTGTAATAGCCTGGACTGAAGTACCAGCTGCTGAAAATGCGGTCAAATTGGCCATCGGACAATTGGTTACTCTAGTTAGGCTCAGAAAACTGACAAGCAAAGCGATGTTCGCGTCAGCGTCAAGCACCTAATGAGATTGGATGTGATCGATTCTGTAAAGCTACGCTATTTACTGGGTGATGAGCTTAAAGATAGAAAGGGCATGAGAATCTTCCAAGGATTCCTACATGCAATCTCCTTTCTCTCGTCCTCTTCTCCTGTAAATATATTGCATTTATCTCTTAACTCTCCAATAATTAGTAAGCTTTATAGATGAAAGGACTCGCTCGTTTAGGAGTTGGATTTTGTGAGGTTCAACTTAGACCAACTGAAACCTTTTTTTCCGTAGCGATGGTGTCAAATCTGTTCTCCGTGCTACTTTATCACAGGTGCAATAAAGTGGGATATGTAAACACTTGGTGACGAAGCACAGTTGAAATGGCATCAAGGATGAGTTTACTGGAGGTATAATTCAGACTTATCACCAACATATCCAAGACGTGAATTTGGACAATCAGTACCAGATAGCATTTAGACGACGATGGAACTTAAGGGTAGACCGCGAGTGATCAGCACTGCATTTCCTTCAATGGTAGGTAGAATGGAAAAATTCTCTAGCTGCAACGCAATACTTTGCCGTTCAGACGTCAGACGTAGAAGGAAAGGGGAAGACCTGATGCACCCGAAAAAGTTAAGAGTGATTTGAGAAAGCTATCGTGAGAAGTAAATAGGCAAAATGGAAGGCTCTTTGCAAGAGCCTTAAAATAGATGCAGAGAGATATCAGTGAAGACTGGATACATGTGAATCCGAGAGAGTAGAATATTATCGACTCACTGAGCACTGCGCATCCACGAGGATGTCGTGTCTTCGTCATTGTTAGCCAGCTGAATGTTTCTCATTTTACAAAGATGTGAACATTTCATTGTCAAAAGTCGAAGATTTTAGATCCTGATGGAGCACCAAACCCAGTATTTAAAGTTGCTGCTGAAAGTGTTGCACAACTCAGATTCAACAAAGTTATACAATACAATACAATACAATATATTTATTTCTACATATTTACAATTAAAAATTTTGTACATTTTTCTTAAAAACTATGCTTAACATAGCTAGCCTAAGCTTTATCTTAGGTTTATTTAATTTTTCACAATTTTCTTTAGTTACATTTTTTATTTTTACATAATTTGATTTTAAGATTGCCCCTCGTCGGTTGTAGAAACCTCCGAGTTTCCTGAAAAGATAGAAAAGAAAAGAGACAAAAACTCAAACACAAAAAACCAAATGCTAAGGGTGGATGGGTTGGGTAGAAGGGGAGAAATCATATGGCGGGATGGGTAGGGTTTGGGAGAGGATAAAGTAGAGAAGTAAATTAAATTAAATTAAATTAAATTTATATTCCTAGGTATGGTATTGCTGGCTAACTACATTGAATAGTGGGATGAAGTTTTTTGCTCAGGGGGGGATGTTATTTTGATGGTATGTTGTGGCTGGTTTTATAGACTGCTCCTTTTTGGATCTATTGAACAGTATAATTTTACCTGTGCTGTCGAATACACGGTTTTCACTATGGAGCTTGGCGATGTATTGTGGGAATAGGTTTGGTCTTGGTACGACCGAAATGGTATAGCTGATGTCAGGATTATTGCAGCTTTGAATTAGTGTGTTGTTGTGGTTAAGTGTTTTCGACAGCAATTTGAGTAGCTGGTGTGGGGGTGTAGCTCACCGTATGTCTCGAACCCGGTATTTTGAATGTTTTCGTACAGTGACGAAGGAAATGTCGCTCTCGGTTTCGTAGAAGCTGCATTTGGGTGCACGACAGGTCGCACCAGAAGACGAAGCTGTAGGTTAGTATTGGGCGAATAAGCATAACAATTTAATTTTCGCGAGAAAGTTTTTGCTAAAGTGCATGAGGGGGAGAAGTGCGTGAAAGGCGTTTGTGGCTTTCCGAATGTTGCGGGTAACTTGGCGAATGGGGGAGAGTTTCTCGTCAATTTCGACACCGAGATAGGTGACGTGAGTTTTCCGGGGAAAAGAGGAGCCTTTAATATCAAGCTTGAAGTTGTTGATATTTTGTCGTAACCCAGTTCAGGTCCGCGTGAATCTATGAATAACGATAGATTCGCATTTCATAGGGTTGAGAACGAGTTTCCATTTGGTAAGGTAATCATCAAGCTGGTTGATATATTTGTTAAATTGAATTTTGAGGAATCTAAAATTTCGGGTACTAGCGAAAAGCATGACGTCATCTGCCTATTGAAGAAACCTGATCGGGCTGGGTGGTACGGGAATGTCGGCAGTGTACAGACAGAATAGTAGAGCAGATAGAACTGAGCCTTGTGGGATTCCTGCATTTGAGTGAAATGTGCTGGACATAGATTCGGGGAGTTTTACCTTGGCAGTTCGTTTTGAGAGGAAGTTGAGAAGTAGCCTACATAGTTGTGGTTGAAAGTTGAATATATGGGACGATTTGTGTATCCGTCCGTGGTGCCAGGCGATATCAAAGGCCTTTCGGATATCGAGAAAACAGGCAGCTGTGGGAATGTTATGGTTAGTGTGGTTAGCCAAATGGGTCTTGAAGATAAGAAGTGGGTGTTCGACGGAATACGAATTGGAAGTCGGGGTTGATGTCGTTTTGGGTAGTATGGTGCTAAATGAGGTCTTTTATTACGACCTCGAAGATTTTGCCTGTAGAGGACAGCAGAGAGATTGGTCGGTAGCTATTGGGGAGGAGTGGGTTTTCACCTTTCTTTGGGATAAGTGAGATAATTGAGATTTTCCAAGCAAGCGAGAAATGGGCATTTGAAATGCAATGGTTGAATAGGTTAGAGAGGAATGGAGCAAGAGTTTGGTGGCATTTTTTAAGGAAAATGATCGGGATGTTATGGAGAAGATGGATTTATATATACCCGAGCATGCTTACCAGTTGCCAATTACAGAGAGGGGTGTCGTTATGCTGGCAAAGCAAAGGGTCAAACGATAGAGCCCGGGGTAGTTGTCTACGATAAGATTCATAGTAACATATTTTTAAGATACTGGTAATACTATCGATGATAGTATTACTAGAATTATACCACTGCTTTCTCCATAAGAGAAAATCCCACTCGCCGAATCAAGTCACGAAATAGGTTGATCTGGGATGAAGTTGAAAGTTGAAAGCAGTAGATTTACGTAGGCTGATTTAGGTTATCTGGGATGACAGAGAGGAGACTCTACCCTCACGTGATATGTGAGTTCTTCCAGGACTGGATTCATTTCCAGTTGAGTAAAGGACAAGGGGAAGCTTCAAGAGGTGCCTTTTCCATAGACTCAGTTCATAAGGAACAAAAAACGTATTTGTGAAAATATATCATACGTGTAGAATTTAAATTGTGAAAATGAATTTTAGCTTATTTTTATCAACAAGTTCAAATAGGTTTGATATGATAGTGTAGAAACTATTTATAAAAAAAATTGTTACATTAGTTGTCATGTTAGAAAGGATTGAATAGCTTTCCTATCATCTTGTGAATATTTAACATTCGATTGTGTTTTTTGTACGAATTTTTATAATTCACCTGCGAATTACGAATATTGTATCCATATGTCTAACAAGGCAAATCGCATTCATTATCCTCAAAAGAAAAATATAATACTTATATAGCATCGTCGTGTTGGAAAAGAAGATTCTTGAGGACACCAGATGGAACTGAATTTGTACTGCGTCCCATCTTCCATGATTTTCGAGTGAATATTATTTGAGCCTGTGGCCATGAAGCGTGACCAACACGAGTTTTGTACGGATGCCATACAATGTGTAAAAACATCTACAAATTGGGAGAGATTAGTAGCTCGGGATGTCCATCCCGATCATCCGATGACAAGAACAAATTTTCGACAACTCTGAAGCCCTAAATTAGTTTGGTAGTGAAAAAATAATAATTGCTAATTTTCAATCTATGCATCAGTAGGCGCCAGATGGTGTACGAAATTGTATTTTGAAATGTTTGGAAAAGGTTTACTACAGTCACAACGCATGAAAAAAAGATCTCACGTTTCTTAAAATGAAAATAATTAGCTCTAGTGCGGACATTGCGTGTTTAATACTCACAGGCGTGATTTTTACTCCAAGCAACAAGAAAAATTAAATTAATATTTGAAAGTCAGCATCCATGCAAATTCAGCTCGAAGCATTTTTGCATTTCACAGAAATCGTTGAAACTGTTTTGATTTCATGAAGGATATTTGAATCAACATTAGTGCTACAATCTTCTTAGAAGGTCCTGATCACACTGAAGTGCTTCTTAAGAGGAAAATAACCACTTCTTTTGGATGGATGGTGAGTTGTTCATTGAACACTCTCGACTACTATGTGTATATGGTGGTCCTTTGAATTTTACACAAGACTGTTTTCACGTGTTGTAAACATTTTGTTTAGTAGTAATTGTTTTGCCACATTTCAAGTGTCTATCGAAATGATCCTTGTGAAACCTGTCAACAATAGTTTCCCTCTGATTTTCAAGTGTATATTTTAAGTGTGTTTCGCAAAATGCTTTGGGAATTGTTTTTCAAGATTACATTTATGGATTTGTTTATAGAAAGGTATCGTCTAAATGATACTACAATATGAAGGGATAAGATTTATGTCCGTTTTAGGAAGCTGTTGAGACGTGTAAGAAATAATTACGGCATGGGGTAGTTTTTATCTTACTTTCAGGTTCTACAGAACAAAAAAGTATTAGCACATTCAACAATTGAGTTTATTTATGAATTATTCGGAATGGTATGGGAGCGAATAACAAAACATATATGCCACCGAGTTTCTTGTAGTCAACAGTGAAATGAAGGTGTTCATTGCAAACTATAACAATGGGCCCTGGTAAAATCGAAAATCTCTATTTTTACAACCGTAAATAGATATGAATGCGATAGTTCCCTTTATTATGCATTGTTAATCCAATTTGCTATTTAAATATAAAAAGGATGCGATTTTGAGACCCGATAGTAACCATTTCTTAAATTGTTTAATTTTTTTTTTAACTTTTTGATTGTTGATTAATGTTGTGATTGTTGATTTTGTGAGTTTTGTGATTTAAATTGCTAGTAATTTCGTAATGAGATAAACTCTTTGCGATTGGGTATCTTTGCATTTATTTGATGTATATAGTATTTATTGGTTTTTATGCAATAAGTAAATAGTTTGTTATGTTTAAATTTAATACGTAAATTTTTAATTATTGCAAATGTATACAGAATTTAAAGACGTAGTCAATACACATAAAGATATAACAAAATTAAAGAGATACGAATATAAAGCTGTGAATGAAGAATTATCCCGAGTGTGTTACAATAGCGTGGATGCATCCGCAGGTGGTCGCCAAAAGACTGAAATGTAGCTGCTCTTCAGATGTACTGTTTGCGTCCGTTCGGGAAAGAAGTCATAAACTGCAGATCAAAAATATGCATAGTTTTTCGGGCATCTGTAGGTGTATTGCACGTTACTGTAGACAGGAATATAACTGTATATAAGTGTATAGATATGTGCGTGTATCGTTGCTATAGTTTAACAGTTTTGTATAGATTAGATGATTTTGTATAGTTTAGTCAGAATGAAGGGTAACGCTGTGCAATCAACTTTTGTGTTAAGCCTGGTGAATTCCCGAGTGTGTCTTTTGAAAGTTGAAACAGGCCTATGTGGGAAAATTGCTTATCAACAGCAAAATTTTCCGCTAGGACACATTATTTTAGGAACGCTGAGAACACGTTGAAGATCAAGCTTGCTTAGGGAGGACTTGAACTTCGAAAATTTGTTTTCTCGGGCAGTAGAGGTATCATGCACAAACAATTTTTTCCACCAGGACATACTTTTAAAAAGAATTTCATAGAAGCATCCATGAACGGCTGAGAAAAAAAGTGATTCGTGTGAGACCAGGCATTGCTGACAACTGGATGCTTCATCATGGCGATGTCCCGGGTCACACGATCATTCCTATCAGAGGATTTTTGAACACAATACGCATTTCTGCTTTTCCAATCTTCGCCTGATTTAAGTCATATGGACTTTTTCCTGTTGCCCGAAATTGAGACATGTCTTAACAGGACGCTATTTTGAAACTTTGGAAAACAATCCAAAGACATTGTTCGACCGTCCCACCTTTCAAGGTGAAAATTTCGATGCCACCAACAGTGTGAAAAATGACTACCCCGGTACATAGCCGCCCAAGAGAACTAGTTTGAAGGGAGTAATATTACTGAAAAAAAGTTATTTTTGGTACTATCTACAGTTTCATTTATGGGAGGAATTATAATTTGACATTATTAGACACAAAGACCTAATTCGAAGGATAAAACGAGAATTTAAGTGCTTGTTGGAATCGTATTAATTTCATAACGACTGATCTTTCGTTCATTAGCTCAAGCGAAATGTAATTTTAAAACAATTTCCCTAACACATATGGCATAGCATAAGTTTATACCGATCCTACACTCTCAATCAGCTTTTCTCAGACGGAGACAGAAATAGCACATATAGATTTCCATTTGTATCGCGATTTTTCACAAAAGTTTTGAGAGGGTTGTTCTTCTTTTATGCAGAATCGAGAGAAAATTAACCATTCCAAAATAAAGGTTCCTCTTATGTAGGTTGAATGCCATAAGATGGGGGGAACCCAAGTATCATTTTCAGTAGTTGGACTGAAACCGGCTTGCACTGAAGGTGAGAATTCTAACTTCTACATAATCCTGATTACATGCTGTATAATAAGACCCAAGTTTATTTGTATTTTCAACATTCCTGAGCTTAAATATCTTTACAAAATAAGTTTCCTTAAAAATATTGTGGCCGATTTTCCCTTTTCTTGTTCTTTGTTTATAGGACTAATAGCACTAGCAGAGGTAGATACGTCTTTAGAGTAACAGTGACCGAAGTTTTGCAAGCCTTTAAAAAGTTCACCGATTTATAAAACATTTCTTTTTGTTTCAATCTCCGTGGTCCTGAAGGAACTTTGCTAGGATATACGTTCGATCTTTGAGGTGAACAAATTGGAAGAATACAATTTTTTAATTTTTTAATTATTAAGTGCAATAATGCATACGAATTTTTAGTAAGAAATCCATAGTCATGCATAATCGGAGGAAAGCAACATAATTGTCCCCGATTTTTCCATTCAAATTAAGACAAGGAAGCACATTCCATCAGTTGATTCTCCGCGTATTAACATATCCAACAAACAGTATGTTTTTTTTTAAGTATTTGTGTGTCCATGAATATACGATTGATGTGTTGGCATTATCGAGTTTATTTACATAGCGCAATTTTACTGTCAGAAATTTGACCATTTTATTACCACACCCCTTTCCAAATCCCGCGAATGCCTGATTTCATAATGATGTCTTCATTTTCGGTAATGTTATTTGTTTTACTGGAAATCCATATAACTCTCATAATTATAGGGTCAATCTGCCGAAAATCGGTCGTAAATTATTCCAAACACTCTTAATCATAAGTTCTTAATCGAACTCCTTTCGGTCATCTTAATCGCTATCAGTACGCCCTGCTGCATTCCTGCATCTATAAAAAATCATCCTTCATCGGCGTTTCATGAATAAATAGAAATTAAATCAGAAACCAAAGAAGGCTCCACTTTTAAAACATTAAACGTGATATTATCTAAGGAAAAAAAAATCAAAAAAACCCAAATCTTCAATCAGCATAAAAGGATCGATAAACGGTTACTCTACATGTTGTTCTATAGGTATATGTTTTATGGAGGATCCACTGGAATCAGCCAGAAATCACATTGTGTCCTTTTACCTGACCTACTATCATTAGTTTAATATGTAGACCATAAAATTTTCATTTTAACCTCTGATGCCTTGAATTTTTGTATTATTAATTTCTAGATCAAATCTGTTGCAATAATGCTGGGAAATATTTCAAAATACTCTAACAATGATGTCCTGTTGATCAGTAGCTGAAATTTTTAACGATCGGCAATTTCGCAAACAGTTTGATACCATTGTTTGACTTTATATGTGATCTATTGCGGACTACTCATAACTTGCTCATTGATTTGTAGCGAGACAGGAGCATGTTTTAATATAATTCAACGCTCTTCACAGAAGGACAATGCCTGGAGCGTTTGAAATATGAGATGCGATAAATAAATGTTGAAATTTAGCGTAAGAAAAATTTTCTAAGGATTGCCACCATATGGATGTGAAAATTCAAAGATTTAGATGATGAATAAATATGCCAATGAGATTGCTAAGGTTTTCAGGAAATTTCTTTATGAGGTATAATTTGGGTTAACGTTGAAGTGCGTTACTCGAGCATTACTCGTTGTGGAAGTGTAAGCGATCCTACCAGATGACTATCCTTTAATTTTCTTGATTGCTGTTTTAATCGATTACACAAGTTATTGTGGGAGAAGAATAAAGAGAGATACAGCCTGAAAACTATGCTTGCTCATTAAAGAAAGCGTAGCCTGGATATTTCTTCTATTCCTTTTATTTTCTTTGCTTGATAATTATTAATTTTTGTACATGATTATTATTATATTATTTTTTAATTGATTATATATATATAACTGACATGATATATCAGTGGTGATATAAGTGATGGAAATGTCAGCCGGATACGCATCAAATCTGTGTACAGATCTACAATCTGCTCTGGTGTTGTATCAGAAACATTTAACGCATACAGTGATAAATCGCGAATTTCCACAATTATATTTCCTTGACTTGGGTGATTTTCTCGAGGATGGTATGAATGAGTATCCTGATTCCAGTTCGGTTGGTCAATACTAGCCGTGCACTGTTTCTTCCTGCTGTCTTTTTGTTACAGTTTTGGGTTCTAATAACTTTTTTCAAAATTTTAAAGTTGTGTCAAATAGTGTCAAATAGTGTCAAATATACTCGACAATTTGTCCCGTATAAATATCAACAGTTCCAATATTTAGGTCTTGTACGTGTCAGTATTCTTATTAAATCTATATATTTTAAAAGTATCTTAGTTGCTCTTTTCTGAAAAAGTAAGCCAGTTCTTTTGGTTTAGTACTAAAGAGAGTTAATACCAGACAGTAATACCAGTGGTTTCTTCTACTTGAAAATAAACAACATGTTTTTAATGCTAAACTTTCTATATATGATAAGAGAAGATGCGTCATTGTGTTTATCAGAGTAGTATCAGCTTATCAGATTTCAACATTATCGAGAAGCCAGAGTTTGGAACTGTTTGCATTATTAAGCATGTGATTGTATCGTAGAGCAAACTGAAAATTGCCCAACCCTCTCTGATAGTGTGAATTCAAACATTTTTTAACTTTCCGGGGATGGTCTAATCACTTGGGCATGATCTTTATCTTATCGTGAGGATTGTTGCACATGCTGAAAGTCTTTATTATTACACTCTCTAGTCTGTATAAAGGGGGACTAACACACTCGTTCTCTCTTTTTTCACACCAGTTGCTGAGGACACGCCCTCTCTAATAAGTTCCTTCTTCCGCGATGAATGGACTCGTTGGTTGGTCTAGCTCTAATATTAATTCCAGTAAATTCATAATAGATCTTCCATAATAGACCATAATAATAGAACCTTCAAGATTGACGATTACCATGAAGGCTGAATTGAAGCTTGTGTTTTGGAGGATGGGTGGCCCGAAATTTTGTCTAATCTAGGTAATGGCTGTCAAGCAATCTGATGTCCTAGCGTCTGTCTAGCAATTAGATTATTTGTCTTTGTGGCTGAAACGGGAGGATAGATTAGAAATGATTAATTTATGAGAATTGTATTTAATAGATTGAATTCCGCAGATTCTTTCAATTATTTCATTGAATTGAAATACATGAAAGCTAAGTCCGGCAACTGAATTTGCAGGTTTTGGTAAAATCAGAGCTACATATCTTGAAAAATCGTAACTTTATTACAGCTTAATTAGTATTCTTGATATATTTAATGAAAAATCCAGTGAATTATCTCTGACTTTGGTATAGGGAAATGTCGTACTATACAGGGTAGTTGTGGTGTGAACTTGGAAAAAAAATAAAAGTAACCAGAAAGACTGGTTAGATACGTGCTTGCCAGTGTCCAGAATATATTGGTGATCGTTGTTGGTTTGTGATTAATGGAAGCAGTGTATTCGATGTAACCCGTAACCTTTCTTTGCTCTGAGGAAAGTGAAAATGGTACTTGAGGTTTCAAAAAAGAGAGTGGAAACATCGGCGAAGGTCTGAAGCCATTAAAACAAAAAGAAAACGGGCCAATTATGCCTCTGTATTATTCTGGAAAGCAATTTCAATCACATCGCAGTTGTAGTTTTCAAGATAACCACTGGTTAGGGGGAGCCTATGACAGGTTACTGTCATCCCCCTACACGGTTGAGGAGCGTATTTCTTGGCTGAACGTGGCGGTTGTGGTTACGAACGCTGGAGAGAAGAGCTGAGCACATCCCAGTTGTGTTCGGGTATCCAGAAAGCTTTAAATAAATTGGGACCTAGGACTGAAACTTGTTTCAGATCTTAGGGGTGGTGGTTGACACATTGTCTCAACCCTGTCATAGTGACCGCGGGGTTGGGCCTTCTCGGTACCCACGTAAATCACGTCAACTTCATGTAGTTTTCAACGTTGCGAAGTAATGTTGAAGTCAAACCATTGTTATAAGGTTATTAGGATCATTATCATCAATTCGCCATATTTCTATTCGATTTTAAACACAGAGGTGGTTTTTGATTTCAGTTAAGTTTGGTCTGTGCTATATGCTTTCGTCAAATGTTATTATTTTCACGTTTTCAGACGTTTTCGTTTTAAATATAGGCGCAGAAGGACACACGAACTTCCATGGGGAGGTAATAAATCGGTCTTGAATTGTGTGTTTTTGTACTACTGAGAGCAAATGTGCTACTCATCTAAATTTCGACAAGATCACGATATTTCTATTCTTTTTTTGAACAAACATCGAAATATTGTCTCTTGCGATAGGCAATTGTTTAATTATGGACTAAAGTTTATGACATACGAGCGAAGATCTAAGTTGGTATAAAAAGTAATGTTTATCAAGTCAACACATAGGCTTCATTGTTTTTATCACTGAAATGAATGGATCCTTGTGATAGATATAACAAAGTTGAACAATTGAGAAAAAATAAAAGTAAAAAAAGGTTTCAGTAATGGAGGTACGGAGTATCTGTTCCTGGTTTTATAGTGTGTAATGCTACTTACTAGAATAAACCATGTTCGATATTTTGAACACCATCCTTTGAGATTGATGTATAATATAGGATGCGGGTTTGACCAGAATATTAAAAAGTTGCAAGTTTGAACCTGTAACGATTTTCAGTGTTGCTCTCCTGCAATTCTTTCACAATTCCGTTTCAAAGAAAATCAACGAAATCCGAATGTCTCAGATTTAATAAATATGATTGTTAATAAATATAATATCATATATAAATACATAAAATATATAAAACAATATATATTATAATATATTAGGTGCGCAACTAAGTTCTCCCTGTTTTTTTTATGAAGTTGCCACTATATTGTGAAAAAATGGTTAAAAATGAATCATTCAAAATATTGCCCATCGCTAGCGACAACTTTTTCCCATCTTTCTAGCAGAGCTCGAATAGCGCCACGGTAGAAGTGTTCGTCCTTTGAGGCTATCCACGAATCAAGCCATTTTGAGATGTCTTCATATGAGTAGAACTGCTGATTAGCCATTTGAGCGTTTCTAAGTAGGTTTTAACGGGTCATGCTGTAGAATGACTTTTTCGTGCCTCTGCTCGTATTGTAGCCACTTTTCGCGCAGTGATCGGCTCAATCGCATCAATTGAGTTCGATACCGTTCTCCAGTGATGGTTTCGTTTGGTTTCAATAGCTCATAATAAATAACACCGGCCTGGTCCCATCAAATACATAGCAAAACCATCGCAGCGTTAATATTCGGCCCAGCTGACGACGTAGAAGCATGACCGGGCAGTCCTCATGATTTTCTTCTCTTTGGGTTGCTATAATGAATTGATTTTTCATCACCCGTAACGATGCGATGAAGAAACCCCTTACTTTTTTGCCGCTCGAACAGTTGTTCACAGACGAAAAAACGACGCTCAAAAAACGTCTCTTGGCTTCTATTCATAAGGAACCCATGTTCCTTGCTTCTGAATCATTCCCAACGCATGCAAGCGCTTGGAAATTGCTTGGCGGGTAACTCCTAATACTGAAGCAAGCTCCTGTTATGTTTGGTACGGATTTTCATTGAGCAATGCCTCCAATTCAGCGTCTTCGAAGGTTTTTGGTCTTCCTTCACGTGAACGGTCTTCAACACCAAAATCACCGTCTTTGAAGCGACGGCACCAATCATGGCACGTTGTCTCACTTACAGCAATATCTCCATGAACTTTATGCAGCTCTCGATGAGCTTCAGCCGCCGTTTTCTTTGAATGAAAGAAAAAAAGCATCACTTCCCGCAAATGACGATTATTTGGCACAAAATTCGGCATTTTTACACATCCAAAAGTATATGACACAAAAACAAAATCGCTTATGTGTCGAAGCGGTTTGTTTACCATATGTCTAAGCTTGGTTCACGACGATTTGGTTATGTCACAATCGACCAGCACTTACAACTGGAGCCATCTCTTGCAAAACAGCGGGAACTTAGTAGCGCACCTAATAAAAAACAAATTTCTGTGGTTTTGAAATTATATGAAAAATAATTCATCCTTTTTTTCTTTGAATATGACGAAAACTAAATAAATAAACAAAAAAATAAGAAATACAAAGTCGGTTCATCATTTTCATAAGAATGCTTTACTGTAATGAATTATACCAAAAAGAACAATGAAAATTAAAACGTTTATAAGTCTCCAGAAGCGGGGACAATGATTCGTTTTTGTCGTATAAGAACGCTTTGAAAATTGTTCAATTTTAAAAGAAATCAAAACTAAGCGCAAATCGCCTACTATATGTTATTAAAAAATATATTTTCTTACTCGAAACTTCCGCTAAAATAATAAATTTTTCATTCGAATCGTTTTATCCACAAGAAAAATCTCTTGTAAGACAATTAAAATTCTAACAAGCGATCAAAATGATAATAACGTACACCTATAATTTCAATGGCAAATTTAACAAGTTCCGATCCTTTGGTTTCACGCCGCTTCCCGAAAAATTACCAATAATAATTCTTCTTCCTGTATTAGATCCGTGTTCTTACACCTCAATTGGTTTTTGTGGTCCACTAAAATTTGTTCAAAGATAGTATCGTCTTATTGCTATAGATACTCTCGACGCCTAAAAACAAAAAACCAAAAAAAAAAAAATCTGCTGCTCATTCTTACTGTTCAGCATCGCCTACATAAAGGTTTATTAGAAGATCATTAACTCTGTCTAGAAATTCGGCATGGTAGAGAGCAAAAAAGGAAGCACATTAAAAAGCCGAGTCCTAGACAAACATAAAATCCTGAAAAATATTACGATGCTGGTGACGACGCGGGCGAGGACGACTTATGAGTACGGGAATGGCAAATGTAAGCGGTATCGGCATCCTTTCTTTCATATATTGATCTCTTGTCAATTTCATGTCCTGCAAAAAAAAAAACTTGCGGTCCGAACGTACTATAATCTGCCGAAAAGATATGAAACCATTCGTTTGTTCGACGTGATCACAACACGCAGTTTTTGTTTTAGGCGAAAGTGTGTGGTTACGCAATGATTTTGCTAAAATTCTCAAAGGACAACGAATGTAGCCGAATGACTTGGAATTATTTATTAGATTATAAATCAGACTAAATTGCTAAATGGATTTTACTAATGATGTTGCTCCTTCTGGTGGGTGCGTGGAGGAAATATGAAGCCTTGGTCAAACCTCGTTTTTTCAAAAATTTTCTTGATGCTCTTAAGGTTTTCTCATTACGCTTTCATCAAGCCTTCAAATGATCGTTAAGATCGTTAAGATATGCATAATTAAATGAGATAATAACGTTATCGGTATCGCGGGGAAACAGAAAAAGGAAATTTCAATTGGAAGTTGAATAGAGGAAAACGTTGCATTGCACCCAAAACCGATTTTAGTTGAATGCCCCAAATTACGTATCATTCTCAATTGAATCGAAACGATTGCCATGATGTATACCACACAAGTAAATTACAGGTTGCTGGCTGTTTGGCACTCGCTGAAGAGGAAGTTGTGCATTACATGTGAATTCTTCCTTAAATTGGCCACCATTCAGTAATTAGATGGTTATATTGGTGGCGGCGGCGGCAGTCTTATTCATTCACAAAACCTTTCTGGAGTTGATCTTTTACCGGATCAAACCGCGAATAAGCCAAACTGCAGCAATTTACTTATCAGGTCCTGTCATTGATGTTTCTGAGTAACTATTTTCACGACTCAGGTGCAATACTTATTGGTGAACGGGTGATACGTGTGTGTTGTTTGTAACGAGAACAAACGAAAGATAAAAGAAACGTGAAGACATTCACAATGCAAATGCAACAGAATTAGATAAGACTAATGTAATGGCAATTCGATTATTTGAGGAGAATTTTCGTAATGTTTGTGATTATTGTATATCAAGCGGAGAAGTGTTACTATTTACCTTCACACATTGTGCTAGGGTAAAAAAATTATGGTGAATAATCCAAGTTTTTGCTCGGTCAATGGGTTGCTGGCAATAGATACGATTGACCACAAGACCTATAATTCACTGAGCACACATCATTCTTCGCTCGGGTTTCCTTGCTGTATTCCAGCTAATGTGTGACTCGATGGAAATTTGTCTTAAATTCGGATACGTCTTTTGAGTACTTCTGCGGGAACTCATCCACTGCTTACGAAGAAGACTACGATGATCGTCCATATTGCCAAACAGTTGCAGCGCTTTGTCGTGTACATATTTATCAACAATTGCAATGTTCAAAGCCTTGTGGATGTCGGCACAGGGAGCATACCCTCTGGAAAGTGTTAGATACGGCTTGCAATAATAGAAAGGATTGCAAGATGGCAGACCTCTTTGGCCTCTCGCGAACAAAATGAAGACAAATCAACTCCTAGGGAAAAACAGAAACAACGTATGAACACTGGCAGCAATACTAACAGGCCACAATCTCTTTAATTGATTCGCCAGACGAATAGGAATCCAAACGCATGACGCCTACACAGTTGGTGACAAGGATGAAAAATTACAGGACTCTTCCTTAAACCTTGCAATAACTACCGCACGTCGCTGAATGAGGCTGAATAAAACACTTGACGATCACAAGGCTAGGCTACGTCCTTAGTTTTTGTAGGACGAATGCATAGACCATATTTAAATCTTGTAATACACGGAGAGCTAAGGGCCGACCCCAATAATAATCATAAATAAATAAAGGTCCGCGCTACTTTCTCTATTGTGAAAGTACTGCAGCTTTTTTATACATCTTTTTATCTTTTGAAGAAAACATTACTATCATATAGCAACATTGATTATATTATTTTCTAGCAATAAATTTTCATGCTAAGCTTTCTGAGTTTTAGGAGGAAGATACGGAGAATCACTGTCCGCACGAGTATCCTTATTTGTTAAATATGTGGCCAGGTCGTGATAACTTAAGGTCAAATCATTGGAAATTGATGCCATATATCTCAATTACCAGGTAAATGGATCTCCCAATAATATTTATCCTGATAACAATATGCAGATCGTGTTTATCAAAAGAATAGCGTAAGCACAAACAGGAAGTACACAACTGGGGGGCTTCTGGCAGACACAAGTAAAAAAATTGAACGTTGTTTTATATTTCCATCGAGTTTTTACGCAGAAGCCTTGTGGTATTCATGTTTTACTCAAAAATGAGACCAATCCAAATAAATTTCACCCCATTTTGCTGGAATACCGTAAGTTTATTCGAAGGGTTAGCGCTATGAATACTTATGCTATTGTTTGAGACAGATATATCATTGAACCGTTTGACACAATACTAGTTACTAGGCTAGCTCTTCCCATTCTACGCCTAATGGCATCTTCACGTTACAGGAATTCCTTTTCCAGTGGGAGAGAACCTTTCTTTCCAACTGGAGAAGGGGATTGCTATAGAGGGGATCCCTCTACCATTAACGCCATTGGCAGATCAAGTATATCTTTTTTTTGTGATTAGGATTGTCCGACCGTAATCTACCGCCTGGTTTCGTTTGTCAGCTGATTTCATCATCTCTTCGATTAGGCTATTCGCACGAAGCTCTCTCTCTTTTTCGGCAATACCACTGACCAGTATGGATGAAAAAAAGTATGACAGAGGTTATTATCTCACACATGCAGAATCTGCAATTTTTAGACCATGACTTATCAAACTTTTGTAGGTTAGATTGAAAAAATCGTATCCGGCGGGTCAGGCAAAAGGCAGTCTCACCATGCTTTCAACAGAGACACGATCCCGCCTTCCTTTTGGCTCACACTCCTCCGTCCAGAATTCGCCGTCTTTCATCGCTACTGACTTTCTCTTGGTTGCCTCTGTGACTTCTTCGATGATCTCTGGGAAGGAGCGCGATGGATTTCCCCCATGCGATTGCCAACACCGTTCACTCAGAGACTGTCCGATATGCTGATGCGATCCTCAGTGTTCCTCGTATTTGTACTTTCATCAGTCGTTTTTTGTCCAGCTCCTTAATGAGACCTTCACTCCATGTCACCACTCCATATAAAAGCTATATACTCATCAAGAGTCTTGTTCCACTTGGTCCCTCAATATGGGTCATTAGTCGACTGGTTGTTGAAATCCTTGCTGTATCTGTCGTTGCCCTGATTTCTTCTAAATACACAGCTTAGCGTCTATCAGCTGTCTGTCTAGCGTCTATCAATGCTAATCTTAGTCTATCTTGCTAATGTACTCTCTATACTTTGCTTGAATACAACTTGAATATAACTGATGATATAAGATGTCAATGGGGTTGCATTCGTTAAAGTCAATCTCAAAGAAGTTTTGAGTGGTTTTTATCGCAATAAGTCTCACTAATTCCTCGGTAAATCATCGGTTGTTCGTTAGCAGCTTTTTTTTTTTGTACGGATGTATTGTCTTGTCTACAACTATGGATGAGTAGGGATTGGTGATGTCAAGTGATAAGGATGGATAGTTGTCTTTTATTGTCATTGGTTCAGTGGAAATACAAAGCTCGTAGCTATTCTGTTTTGTCTTTATGACTTGAAGGACACCAAAAAGTAACACTGCAAGGTCTTTTGCAAGTCTTACTTTTCGTGCTAATCAAAAAATAATGATGGGACTAACAAGTTGAAGTTGAAGGGCTGGAATCCATGAATAAATAAATTCATGTTAGAAGACATGGCAAATAGTGTGGGAAAGATTGTTGCGATTGGGCTCTCTATTTTTGTTGTATACCCATTTGTGTTCATGGATTGTACAGTCTTTGTGACCAGACTACAGTCAGACTACAATGTGAAGAGTCCATTATTATTATTGTATGTCCCTTATCGATTTTGGTTACTGATTATTGGTTGTCAATTGCTTCTTCTTTATGATCCTTGGAGTTTATTGTTCAGTTGTTCTTATCTTTCGTAGCATGTTTTATGTTTTATGTCGCTGGAGTGCTAACAGGTTACAGTACAGTTGGTGTAACAGGTTGAACAGGCTCAGTATCCTTGTTTTACCTCATCTTGTGTTTACCCACCCTAGTTGGCGATAAGTTAGACTTGGAGGATTTAGATGTCATGTCTCCCAACAAGTATTAGGTGTATAAATATGATATGATTTTACTAACAGATGGCATAACCATTACATATGGTTTGTGTCTGGGATAACTAATATGGCATTTTGGAGGGTAAACATCTGTCAACAAATTCCAGTATGTCATAGGTTTTGATTGTACAAACAACATAGTTTTTTTTTCGCTTCAAAAATGTCGAATTACGTGCCAGAAAAAGAGGTTTTGCGGGGAAGTCTAATAATCTTCTTTCATTTCAAGAAAACAGCAGCAGAAACTTATCGATTGTTAGTGGAAGCATATGAGGAACATGCCCCAAGCCAAGACGCCTTGTGAACGATAGTTTAAAAGATTTAAAAGTTGTGATTTTGATGTCAGCAACAAAGACCGTGGACTCAAAAACAGTTGGCAGAAGCGTTGGAAGTTACTCAGGCAGCCATTTCACAGCGTTTAAAAGCCATGGGAAAGATCCAAAAAGCTGGAAAATGGGTGCCGTATCAATTGAAAGAAAGAGACATCGAAAGGCGAAAAACCATTTGTGAAATTTTGCTTGCCAGATAGAAAAGAAAAGGTTTTTTTGCATCAGATTGTTACTGGCGATGAAAAGTGATTTTTTCCGCTTGGGATTGTCGAAATAAATATGGGTAGACCCCGGCCAGCCATCAACATCACAACCAGTCCGAAATATTCATGAAAAGAAGACTTTGCTGTGTATTTGGAGGAATAGTAAGGTACCTTTGTATTGCGAACTGCTGAAACCTGGTGAGACTATTACTGGCAAACGTTGCCGACAACAACTGATCAAATTGAACCGGGCACTTAAGGAAAAACGACCAGAATTTCGCCAGATAAAGATATGATAAAGTCATTTTTCAAAATGACAATGCTCGGCCGCATGTTGCAATACCTGTCCAGAACTTCTTGGGAAACATTAATTGGGAAGTTCTGCCCCACCCGCCGTATTCAGCAGCCTTGGCTCCTTCTGACAACTACTTGTTTCGATCGATGCAGCACGGACTTTCGGAACAGCACTTCCATTCTTACGAAGAAGTTAAAAATAGGCTTGATGAGTGGTTAGCCTCAAAAAATGAGAAGTGGTACTGGTACGGAATCCATCAATTGACAGGAAGATGGGAAAAAGTCGTAGCTAACGATGGCTAATACTTTGATTATTGAATTCATTCGTTCTGTTATTCAAATAAATGCATGTTTCAAGCAGAAAAAATCCGCATTTCATATTTGTACACCTATTAGTAAATTCAAATCACAATCAATATTTTCTAGAATTTTTTGTGTTTTCGTCTTTCCTCTATTGCAAAGAATACCATCAACAAGTTTCCAAAATCATTTTTATGCGAATCCATCTATATACATCTGATAGATAAGCATTAACCATCAATTTCTTGAACCTTTCTCTTTTGTATTGATAAATTCCTCTAAGCAATTTATGATCCTTACGAGACCTCACTCTCTCAATAAATTTCTCTACCTTCTGTTATCGCAAACATAACTTTGTGAAACATTTTCAATTCTAGGACTTTATCTCAGAAATAAATACACATCCACTAAAAGGATTGGAATTTTTACTATCGTATCCTATCTTGTCATCGTACTATTTACATTAGTTAACACTATTAGATAAACATCATCTACTAAAAATCGGTGATCCACATGCAATGACATGTGACTCCTGAAAGTTCTAAAACTGCCAAAAAGATCATCGAAACATCAATATAAACGACCGAAATAACAAACATTTTATCGAAACAATAGTGGCATGTATTAATCGACGTAAAAATTTACGATGAGAACAACTAAATCATGAGTGTGGGTATTGATCCTGAAATAGTATAGAATGAAGGGTTGATGGTTGTCGATTTGAAATTTTTTCGTTGATATTCAGAAGTGAAAACAAAAGTGGGAATAGGAATTTATTGAAAGATTCAAATATGATAAGAGATCTAGGATGCTTCCGTAAAATGTTGTACAGGCCCATGTCAAGAAAAAACAATTTTTTAATATATCCTTCTGATCTTGTGTCCTTTTGTCGATGTAGGCGCAGCAGGTGACCAGTTGAATGAATTGTGTTGGTAGGACTTATTTTTTTATCTGTTATCTGTGGGGGTAGATTTTGTACAGGATTTTGGATATTGACTTAAGTGTGTATTTAAAAAAACATTTTCGGATATCATTCTCAAAGACATTATTTATGTATTTATGGAGGTTTTTAAAAAATGCTAATATGAAACCATGAGAATCATTTATGCATATTAGCTTCCGGTTTGATTCTTCACAATCTCAAGGTGGGTTTGCTTTTTTTAAGTTCTCTTAAGGTTTATATGCAATACTCAAACTATGTTTCCTTAGAATAAAAAAATGCCATAACAGATAATTTCAAATGCCATGTAAAGTAAAATCGCTTAGCAAAAACAAGTATTGCGAAATCTTGTTTTTTTTTTTGAATATTTTGTAATATGATTAAAATAATTGTGCTCATGTGCTAAGTTATTAATATTATATTTGGTGAATTTGAATTTCCATGAATTTGGAGTAAAATGTCAGGAAAAGATACTTTTTAACGGGTTTTTTGTCCGCCATTTCGAATATAGTTCATATCGATATTCGCGCCTGTTTAGTGACAACCGATGGTTTGGCAATAGCCATGGGATTTCTAGGAGGCTTAGGAACTAATAATGTGCCTTAATCAATTTGGGCTGAAGCGCGTTTAGTCGGCTATGCAGCTAATGCAGTGTCCTCAATTGACAAAATGTCAGAGAAAAAACGAAAGCGGAACAAAATAGGACCTCAAATTATTTCTCATCCAGATTAGAGTGTAATCGTTATATATAACCAGAAGAACATAAATAAACAAATTTCATTATGTAATAAGTATAAAATGAAAGATTAATGACGAGTTCATAAAGAATAATCATAAAATTGTACAAAATCAAATTGAAATTATCTGATATTATTAGCAACTTATATTATCTCAAAACATGACATTAACATCACTGGCACTTATTATTTTATTTCAAAGTGAAGTTTTAACGATCTTCATGAGAAGACCAGTATAAGGAATACAGAAATATCCTGACTAAAAGTAAAGAACGACAAATTAAAAATTTTCACCAATTGTTGACGGTAAAAAGCAATGGCCAGATATTAGAAATTAGGCGCAACATTTTCAAATTAAGGAAAATCAGCAACAGGAAACGTTTTCTGCTGGTAATTTTTGAGAAAACGAAAAATTTTAATTGATTTGATTCTCGATTTCGAGATTTTAAATAGGCTTGCTACGCAAAGTTAGTGGCAACTTCAGATTATGTTAATTATTTTTCACATTCAATTTACGACTATGCATATGAACAAAAGGTGTCCTTACTAAAACTACTTACTACCTAACTAAAGCTTCCTATCTTTCTAAAACTACTGTTGAATAATTTCGTACAAAAAATAGACTTGAAAAAAATTATTATATAAGCGGGGTCAGGGCTATGGTAAAATGTCATTAAACTGCCGACTGCCCCTCTCTAATCAAACTGAGAATCTTGTCTGAAACAGCCTCAGTCCAGTAGCACCTTTTCATCACAGGAATCCTTTCTGTCGTGGGAAGGGAATGAGGAGATACCATTCTTTGTTGTAAGGACGGACAGTCAACGCAGAATCCACAAGCTGGTACCATTTGTCAATACAGCCAATCAGTCGCAATTCATCCACCAGTTTGAGACTCAACAGACAGAAATAGGAGATTCTTGTCCTTTTTGCCACTCTCCGAGCTTGACACTAAGGTGAAGCCCGCGACGAACTTGATGCGATCAGCATTATCGACTTTGAGTTATGCTGCTGACTAGTTTGCAATCATTAAGGGAGTTTCCTTAAGCTGTTTTCATCAGAGATTCTAGTATTTGGAATAAATTTTCTTGCGTTTTCAGAATTTAAATCCTACTGGTGAAGTTTATTCCGTTCCTGAAGTCCAGCAATACAAAGACAACTGCCTGCTCATTAAGTCGATCGTCATCGCATCCTCAATTGTATCATTACTTAATCGTTGTGTCTTGATGCACTGGAACCTATGGATAAAGGTTTCTAGTGACTATATTCATAGGTTTCTAGTCCCATTGAGGTTTTAGTTTTTAGTTTTTAGGCACTATTCTGTCTGTATCTAGTATGTAAAGTAGGCGACACGCTGAAGGTAAAACGGATACTCCCTTTCTCATACTATTGAGCGAAAGTTTTGATATATTCCCTAGCAGCCCCAGCAGAAAACAATTTCTCACAAGTAGGCAATAAACTTTCTGCGCGGGACGTAAATGATCAGGACCTGGATTCTGTTCTTGCAGTGCTCTCTGGCTTAAAGAAATGCACTGGAAATTCCAGTTAATGCTTCGTTATAAGTGAACAGTCTTATGGCGTTTCTCCATACACTACCTCAACACAGCCGCCGTGGGTAAGGAAGAAAAGCCGAACAATCTCGTCCGCTTTGTCCATTTTGCGCATGTAGGGTGTCTGTTGATGCTCGGGCTTGCGAACAATAAACTTGTAGACCAGGACCAAACAAGGTAAAGAGAAGGGTCCTGTTCATACATTCCACTTTTTACTGCCACCAACAGGCTTTACTTCTGATCGATTTGCCTCCGAAGACTTTTCAGGTCGATCTGCTTACTGCCAGACTGTTGAAGGACTCGAGTTGGCACTGAACTTGTAAAGCTTTTCACCGATGTATTCTCTCTCCACTGGCACTCTCTTCATTTCTCAGTGTTTGCATTTCACATGGTATACGAGTACTGGAAGATTGCTGAGCCTGTATCCCTGGAGGAAAATAGATGACTTATAAGCTGATACCACTTCCTGCATTATGCAGCAGTAAGTCAGCTTTCTTATTCTTCGCGAACTGCTCGAGCAGATCTTGAGCTTGAAACGTTTTTTCAAGGCGCTTACACTTCCCTGTTGCTGGAATAAATTTCAGATCACTGAGTCTGCGAACGTCATGTTCGGAAAGCGTTGAACTATGTAAAGGAAACAGTGATTTCGAAAATGATAATAAAAAGAAAAACAACGTTTAGGGTGTTTAACAGTAAACAGTCAGTCATAGAATGCAAGAGGATCAATTATCCCAGCGTTTGTGCGAACATATATACGAAATCTTTGGAAAAATAACTATTTGGTTTAGATTTTCGTATGACCCTATCAACTGACTGAAGGAAATAATATTGAAAAGGCGGTTAACCCTTAAAATGGGTTGGTTAGGGAAGGCTGATTTTAATAATTTCAGAAGTGAAATATTGATCTGTCGATATATCAGATGGCTTTTGCTCTGCCATGGCTATTATCAAACTGGCAGTTACTTCAATAGTGGATTCCCTAAAGAATTATAATATTCAAATAATTGATCATAAGTTTTTGGAGACATCGGGTCAAGACAATGCGAGTACCAATTTTCAAAATTCTTTGGAAGCTTTAAATTGTTTGTGGCATTGACGTATTTTCAAATGTAATTTGTTCAGAATCATGGCAGTTTTCTCTGAAACAAGACCCGCAAATCAATGAATATTTTCAACTTATCGTTGCCAGTCAATGTTGACTCAAAATTGAATGAGTTTCCTCGATTCTACGGAGGGTCTCATTATATCACATGAAAAAAATAACATATAAAATTGAACTATAAACCGTGCCACTTGTTCGAAGCTGCTTAATCATAATTGAATTGAATTAGAACTAGAATATTATCAGTGGCGCTAATTATGTGTAACTGAAAACCCCTACCAAGAAAGGAGCCTGCGAGGACCTTGTTCTCAAGCATTTAATGCTGCCTCGGTCACTCCTATGTATCTTCTGCCCATCCACGGGTTCTCGTCATGCGTACAAGTCAAATATTCGTTCATGGCTTCCTTCATTATTTAAATATTTGATTGGAGTTCAACAGGTATCTCAGGAAGATTAGGGAAATTTCAACACATGGCCTCGTCAACGTTTTTACCATATATTTTACACACGATAATTAAATGAATAATTTGGGCGCTCAGCACGCGCTTCGCCATCATAAACGCAAGCTTCATTTCAATTGTTAACCACTTCCAATACCTTTCTTCCTCTTTTACATACGAGGTGTGGCTTAGTGCGTTAGACTAGAGTAGCTGAATTCTTGTATTTATTTTAATTTAATATTAAATAAATACGCAATATTATAAAAACAAAAATCATTTGGAAGCCAGGAGAAATTATTAACCCTCAGTTCTACGTTACATAATTCAAACAAAATTTTTCTATAACATAAACTTTAATCGAAGGCTTATTTATTATTGTCCTTTTTTTTGGTGAAACCAATTTTAGGATTATGAAAAATTACTGTCGCTCGTTTTGATTTTTCCGCTTATTATCGAACATTAAATTGCAATCAGTCAACAAGTGATGAGGTGAAAAATTGGATTTTGATAGGCGGTCGGTAGTTACAAATTATATTGAACTAAAAGGAATCATATAATTTTCACACCTTTGTACTGGACTGAAAAACAAAACCTTATCCCGCGTGCTGTAATTATTTGAGGATCAATGAAAGGTATAAGATGAACTTCCGGAGGGATTATGCCCTAGTTAAAAGTAGATCATTACAGAATGTCGGGCGTAGCTAGAAGGAAATAATCGCGGAGGGACTTTCTCATTTTGCAATGAAATCTTAGATGCATTACATGCGAGGAGGATTCATTGTGTAAGTCGGTTGCATGGAGCATTGAACGAGAAGTCACATGTGTCTGTTACATTCCTTCTAAATAAGTAAATCACATTCGCAAAATAATTTCCGATACACCCATGTACGTGCAATAGGCGTTCAGTTCAAGCTCAATTGAAATTATCCTTGAATTGCCAGCATAATTTGAAAATTATTAATAACTATTTATTTCCAAACAGAGAAACAATAACATGGACTTTTGCTTTCCATGACAAATTAGCACTGCGCAATAATATCCAGGAGCAGAAAAAAGAATTTATTTTCTTTCGCAATTGCCATATGTTTTCTCCTCGTCGATGCATCTACAAGCCAATCCCAACCACATGTGTTGCATTCTTCGGGTTTGAGACGAAAACGTACCAAATTTAAATTACACTCTTTATAGGTCATTCGCAGTTTCTCTTTCATTGTGCGTATCACATATAAGACCGTCGCTCCATAAATGTATGAGTCGTAAAAAACAATGCCTTGATAGTCAAACAAGGAAGGACACTTTAGGGTAAAAGTCAGTCGTAAAATATAGTAATGTGACTAAATATACCTTAGCAATTTATGTTGTTCACCTTAGCCAAGGATCAGGATGCACTATGTACATAATTTTATCTGCATCAATGTGGTTGTTCGTACTCAACATAATGTATAGCATTTTTTGTATTCTGTTGTTGAAAATTTTAAGGATGGCAAGTGGATTACAATACATTGGACCCTCACACGTGTATGATTGGCGTGTGCCAGATGGTAGGACTCAATTTGTTTCGAATTGTTGAGACGATCGCATGGAGAAACAAGACCAAAAAAAAAAAACAACAAAATTATAATCTTCAGCACCCTTCTGAATAATAAGGGCGAACTTTTTGAGAAGATCAAATGTTCAGGACGAAGAATTAACTTTGTATTGAAATAGGGGGACAAGTTTAACCAGTCAGGTTGAATGCATGGCGAAGCAATCCGTAAATCAAATTGATAGTTTAAAATTTGCAAAGTGTCGGTTCATTGATAGGAAAAGAGTGAAAAAGTTCTCTTCGTATGTTTTGTTATCTTCACTGAGAACAAAAATAATTCAGTGAAATATACCCCACAGGATTGTCTATTTCAAAGACTGCAATGTCGTTTAATTTCGCATTAAGCTTGCCTTCGGTGTTTCCATTCAAAATAATCAAAATAAATCCTTTAATCCACTATCTTCGTTACAATCCATAATTCATTCAAACGATACGTTCTAAATCTTCTCAACTTCTCAAAATAATCCTCAGATTACTGATAAGGATATCGCGTAAGATGTTTTGACGTTATTCAACTAACCACCCGAGTCGTGTTGACAAGTTACAAACACGGCAAGTAGACTGGGAAAGGACAAACCAATAAGTCATTCTATGATCAGAGACAAGATCAGGTAACTTGGTACTATTGATTTATCACAGCAGGTGATTTAGTCCTTGTCGACGATAGCTTATCATTCAAAAGAAATCTACAGAAGCGATCAACGTTAAACACGATTCGATCATGTGCGTTAGAATTAACGAAAATTTTGTAAAATTCAATTTTAATGGTATGCTACGAAACTTTCACAATAAAAGAATTCCAATTTCCGTGCAATTAAATGAAATCTCAAGTTGTGTAATTTCCTGTACCCCAAAAGGAAGTCAGTTCAAAAAGAAAATTTGAAAAATCGTTACAATGATCAATGTATCACAGTATTTGAAACCTTCGATCCTTCGTTCCCATCTCAGGGCAAGAATCACACTTTGTTGTTGAGGGAAAAGACAGCGACCCAATTGTCAAGGATCCTAATTTTAAACCGACGATAATCTTGAGTGCCTTTGTCAACAAAACCGCAAAATTGGATAATGAAGTTGATTTATTTTCTTTGTAACTGTGCGTTTTGTTAGTTTTACAGGAAAATTAGTGGTCTCACGATAAATCCGGAATGAAATTTTGAAAATCATGTTTTAAATTAAAGTTATCGTTGTGGAGAAAAAAATGGGTCCCATTGCGTTTATTATTTCGATTCAACTTGACTACAGAAAAAAAATTGATTGGAAATAGAGAGTTCGAGGTGGCATATTCGTTCACATAGGTGTGGAGTTTATTTCGATGTGTGGAAAATTTATTAACATTTTGAATTTTATAAAGGATCAATCGACATGCATGATATAAGCGGAAGTTTCAAGTATTGTTCGTCCCTGGAACCACTCCAAGCTTACTTATTTAAAGAGCTACTTGGTCAGAGATTTTGAAGGCAAGAGAGCTTTCATTCGGTATGAACTAAACTAATAAATGTAAGTTGCAAATTTTGACTGAATTATAAAATTAAAAACAAAGGAACTGAATTTTATCTGAACATTAATATAGAAACATTTAAAAAATGTGATAAATTTTTAGGTTTTCATGGAATTCATATCAATTTCTAATAATTCTTACTATGAAATGCAAAGCCAACAAACTATCTCAGCGTTTCAACTATTTCACTTCCTTTACTACTAAACGGAACGTTTCTTTCTCGTTAAACTCCACGCTAAACGTGGCAACTTAAATTTATGACAACGATCAGGTTACTTCATCAATAGCATCATGTTTGGCTCAATCATTGCTTTAGATATAAGCTTTGTATGATCCTTGTAATCTCTCGAATAGTTTTCGTTTGTTCTCGTGAGCGATAGCCAACTTGTCACCCTTATTTATCATGTCTCGAGCGTTTTGGGCACTTAATCATCTGCTTTCGTGGTGATTGTCCCATTCGTGACATCTGAGGCATCTTGGGAACACTGGATTTATTTTCTCCTGATCCCCTTCAGTGAAGGCTTTCGTCAGCTTTTTGATGGTATATTTATGTAACATGCAGGTGAGGGCTATTTACAAATTGAGTGTGGGACTCTGAAATGTGTAATGTTTCTGGACTACTCACTAAACAACTCCTCTGTCAACATGATAACCTAACTTGGACTCATTTGACACATCACTTTTTGCTAGGTCTCGGGTTCCTTTGTCTACAGGTGCATGCGTATGTGGGCAAGCCCGTTAAAAGCGGGAAGGGAAGGAGAAGTAGTATTTTGGATGTATTAGGCGATGATTGTGTTGACTCTTCCGATGAGACTAAGATATTGCTATTTAATCTCTGTCTACAGCTACGTCCGCAATACCCGATATATTCTAAAACCTACATTAGAGCCCAGAAGGTAGTGATTATCAAGATCATTTTATCATTTTTCTGTGCATCACGTCCCTTGATACCGATCAGCAGCAATCCCACTTTCTAACCGCTTCTCATGAGAAAAGTTCTCGGTTTATAGTCCTAAATCCAAAAGATTACATATTCTTTTTGTAATATAGAATATGTCTATATGTAATATGGCGGTGATGGGAGCTGAATTCCCCGACAATATCATTGTCTTCTTTCTCCTGATCAGCTCCTTCACAGCCGTGATCTGGTTATCTGGCTGGTTTCGGTGATCGCTGTCCCTTACCGGGCTTTTCACGGACTTTTTTTTACACTGGTCTCTCTTTGATATTTGGTCTCTGAATTTTTCCGCTCCATTTCTATCCTGGTCTCCTTTTCGTAGTTAATTGATGTAGATGTTGATCTCCACTCGTGGCTATTGGACCCGTTGTAACCACGCCATGTCGATTCTTATATACAGTTCTCCTTTTGGTTCTATGGTTATTTTTGCAAAGTCGTGGTCTTTTTCGAGGATCGGCATCAGCCGTTATAGGAAAAGATGCTTAGAAACCAAAGATTGGTTTCTAAGGAAGATTGCATTAACCGAAATTTCTACAGAAATTCAAGATTGTAAATATTGAAAATATTTCGTTGCCTGTGAAGGTTTCGCCTGGATGAATGCTATGTGATGAATACACTCGAAGGAGTTGTTCTATCTGACTTGGTCTACAATATTGTATACGTGAGTCAAAAAAAAAATTAATTCCATTTTGCAGACCAATGCATAGCTTAGATATCGTACAGGGTGCAAGCTTTAATGTGCAAGACTACCTAGTATTGACTAATGTTTTGTCTACTACTAGTAGGATCTAAATTAAATTCGATCCTTATTGAAGCCTTATTGCATATTTATCACTCTAGTTTACATGAGGATTCTATGTGATGCATTTTTTACTACGATCACTTCATTGCTAATATATTAGGATCTACGAAGGAGAAAATCACCTGTCAATTGGGCACATGCCCATCGAATCCTTCAAATGCAAATGCTTAACGACAATTTAAATAATTTACGATGACAGTTCCACTTACCTTCAAAGCATTGTTCTTTGCACAATGGTATGCCGCTTGGTATTTTACAGGACATAATTCTACTGCAGGTTTCTTGTATGGATGCATTCGTCCCTTTTGTATTGGCTTGCTACTCAAAATAAAAAAGACAAACTCAGCAGCGAGATTAGTATCTTATGGAAAGGGTCACCAAGGTCATGAATTTATATTTCATGCTCCGAAGGATATAATCTAGAAAACAGTAGTGAATGTGTGTTTGTGGTTGTTATGGATAGATATTAGGTCAATTTATTGGTTTTGTGTATCATGAGCCTGTAATTTGCAGTTGTGCAAAAGTAAAATGTAGTCAACAAGTACAATTTTTTTTTCTTTTGTATTTCGTTTAGCGGTGCCGCGTCCTCATAACTATGCCCTCCGTGTTTGCATGAGCAAAACATATTAAAAACAATGACCACCCTCGTTAGCTATCACTAAAATGCCATCTACTATCAAACTTAATTCCCTATCCGAAAAGTCAATACGCGTAAAATAATCTGTTATACAATCCTAAAACAATGTTAAACGAAAGGATTTATGCCGGGAGGTCTCTAATGTCCTTTGAACATACAGAAAGTAGATAGACCACAGCAGAACAGTCGCCGATTGCAGACGCTGCGGAACAGACTATGCTAAGAATTGAATGTTCGAAACGGCAAAGCAACATTTCACGCATATGCACGTACAATGGTAAGTTGCCGTCTCCAAATGTATCCAAGTGAATGATTGTATCTATATAAATATCGAGACGAGGACCTTTCAGATAGTCCGGCGAGTCTGAAGAACTTGATACGAAAACATAGCTTATCACATACTCATATTGATTTCACTCATCTGAAGAATTGTGTTGCCGTTTCGAAGGAATAAAATCGATGAGGTTGGTGTTTTCAGGACCTTATGCATGTGTTACAATAGTGTGTTTTTTGGTACATTTTCGATTTCAAAGTTTATATTGGATGTCTATATAATTGTTACAAGTATCCCCCAGCTTTTTGGTTGGCCATCTCGTTGCGATCGGCTAGCAACCCTGATCTTCTTCTCTGGATGCGTCTAAATCCTTTATCATTTTGGCAACCGAAAAAATCCTGGCCACAGCATCTAAAATCTTAAGTTACATGATGTGAAATAACTCCTTACAGCATGACTTCGCTGACTGGTCCTGATGAGCGCATTGTAGATTTTTTTTTGAACATTGTTCTGATCGGTTAATCTTAAATTGAGTATTATCGAAGGTACCCGTAAGTTTAAATGGCATTTAAAGGTAATTTTGATATCACATTTCAGCACGGCAGTTCAGCAATGGCCAGTCAGATAGCGTCAAGTGGAGAGAGAAAAGTATGGTGAAAAACTTTCAAGCGTCGACGTTTCAAAGTTAATATGGACATCATGCAGCGATTTCGGGAGTAAAGAGAAGCACTTTGATAGTATTATATCTCCAGGACAGCAACATCGCTACTTCAATCAGATTCAAGAGGAATTTACATATGTGTATGAAATTTAACGGTTGAATTGCAATTTTAAAATCACTAAATATTGTAATTGGAGCTGCGCTTTGAATTCTACGTGTGATGTTAATTGGGATTACTTTTTCTGTAATGGATTAAAGTTGGTGTTAAACGACTAATTTTTCACAAGACAAAGGGGGAGAGCTTTATTGCAGTTCTTGAGTAATTTTATTTTTGCGCATAGACTTGAATTTTATATAAAATTATTGTGTAGATCCTGATAAAAAAATTCGCCCCAAAATTTTAATGACAGGTTGTGACTTTAATGCACAGGTTAGTCAGGTAAATCACATTAAGTAGAGATAGAAAAATAATCAGTCTCAAATCAATGGAGGAAGTCGTCTCAGAACAATGTTGTTTATACCAGAAATTAGTTCGATCAAGATGGCGAAAAGGATCGAGTCAACAGATTAAAGATCTCTCCTCCGTCAAAATATTTTTTTCTCCGGTTGTAATGGTTGCTAAGAAGGAGCGAGCATAGATATGCATGCAAAGCCTCCGTAACAGGTATTGTTGAAATTAACATCGAGGCAATACATCAGCTGCAGACAGTAAAAAACAAGAGTAATACGATGAAAATTGGGGACCGTTGCTTCAACGTGAAATCGTTGCGAGATTTAACAAGGACTCACATTGTACTAGAGTATGATCCAAGGGTTTATTTCGTCCCACAACAAGAACCTTACATTTTGAGATTACTTAATACAAAAAAGTGAACTGTTTTGAGTGCAATTTCCAATAATTTGTTTCAGAAGTATGCCCAAAAATTGCTTTTCCGGAGTCTTCAGTACTCCTCAACAATACGCTGAACAACTAAAATTTCCAAGATGTATGAAAGTGGGTCACCGAGATGGTTCTGATCGTTAAGAAAGGATGATTCTCAAATATCACAAGGAATTACGGAGTGATAAATCGAATGACAGACTAGCTCTTAACAGGCATCTTTGGAAAAGTAAAGTAAGGTAAAGTAAGTATGCGGAAACAAAGGCGGCACTCGACCATCAACGCAAAAATAAAAGTAACCCAGGATATATGTCCGCAACTCAATGATGGGAGTCGAGTCTGATCAAATCGTGTCAATGTGGTGATGGTACTCGGTACAATTTGATTGGACTCTTGAATTCAAATTTCAATAACAACGTATATCCACTGTTCACATAGTGCTGTACGGTATGAATTTTATCGTTAATGGTGGTACTTTTTCTTCGAATCACTTATATAAAGAAGCGCAGGGTCTTCAACAGGGAATGGGCCAGGCTTTTCGCACTCCTCTGCAATGCATTTCTGAACGATATTTATTTGAATGACTTAACGAAAAGTTTTTAAGCCATATTAGTTAACAATCTTATAGTTTAATTTTCAAAAATAAGTTATCAAAAGTTCAGGCAGACCTCCAAAGTACCTTCAATTGCGCATATTGCTGAATGAACGCCCGGAGGATAATGTTTGGAAGTATGTGAGCATCCCTAATAAAGTTCATACGTGACTTTAGATGCCATTAGAGAGGTTTCAACACCGTTCCGAATGAAAGCGGTCTTTAATGGGTGTGTCAAAAGACTTTCGTCAGACATTTAAATGTTTTTCTAGAACAGTATCTATGGTACACAATAAATGTGAAGACTGTTTCTTCACATTTGCCACATTCGAGGAAACGTGGGAAATATTTGCGTTTCTTTCTTTGCCAAATGGCAGTATCCAGTTCATCTGATACAAAACTCTAGTCAGACCAGTAGTCGTGATAGATATCTTATTTGACTTGAGCAGAGTGCGAATATGATGACAAATCGGAAGAACTTATGAAAATAGATGTCTTGGAACGTATACGAGACCATAAAGAAAGACTGAAGGGGGATAAGCACTTTGGTCCAACCGGTGCCTAGCTTTATACGATAACCCAGGTACCAAGGATAGAGGCGTTTATTATCAATTTGATGACGAAATACGTCACACGTTGCGTTTTCTCCACGGAGGACCTATAAATTTCTCTAACGTATCATTCAACGGCGGAATATTGTGAAAAATGTGTTGTCACTGACTGGAAAATAAAATATCAGGACAGAATATTGTGGGCCCAGAAGCTCCTTGTAGCCCTGAGTAATGAAAGGCAATGGAGCGTTGAACATAAAATCTCACGAAACAGAATGTGATTAGATGGTATGCAGATGGTTCTACATCTGAGGTTAGACGTAGGAGTATTTGAGCAGCAAATGTTGCCAACAGATAGAAATCAAAAAGAGTTTGTCACTAGCTCTGGCTTTATGTCATCGCTGTAAGCTCACACCTCAACACAGTATAGGATACAAAGATAAAACCATTCTTATACCACCTGATCGCCTAGGAGCCTTGAACCTGTTAGAATTCTCGCTGATGCTAGCAGTGTTATCGCCCATGGTGCTTGTATTGCAGAAAAAGTGGTCATACTCGTCCTATCCACAGAGTTTAAAAGAAACCACTTCCAAGTGCACGAGGGTAACAAGGATGCACTCACTAGCGATGAAAGGTGACAAACTGTCGACGACACTCTTTTTCCTTCATTATCGCTGGGAAAGGCTCTCGAGGGATATACCCCGAAAATACCATATGGTGATGCATATAGTGGTCTAATTCGAAGTAATGTGGTTAACGGTTGCAGATTCGGTCCT
The DNA here is from genome assembly GCA_954870665.1 of Stratiomys singularior. Classification (NCBI taxonomy): domain Eukaryota; kingdom Metazoa; phylum Arthropoda; class Insecta; order Diptera; family Stratiomyidae; genus Stratiomys; species Stratiomys singularior. The sequence goes on from OX940877.1 coordinate 11,220,667, forward strand.
CTGGTGGACTAGTTCAATTGATGCTCCAGTTGATATGTTCCATTGGGACTCCGACTCTCAGCGTGACAATAGTCTTCAAATCCTACTTTAAAAAAAAGTTCCTATCCTATCTGTTTGCCACGCTCATATGAAAAATGGTCACAATCCATCTACGTGGGTTTTAAGGATCGATTTATTCATTTATTTTTCTTGAAAGGATAAAGGAATACGTTGCTCTGAATAGCTCTCAGTGCAGTATTGACGATTGGGCTGCTTCTTTACGACCAGTATCACGATTGCAAGATTTTAATGGATTAAAGATTCAAAATATATAAGAGCGTGATGATAATCGAATTTGGTTTAGATGAAAAAGAATATTTTGACAAATTAAAACCTAGAATAACATTAGAAGTCGTAATAGCATCTATTAGTTATAGTTTTTGAGCTAGCTGCAGAAATATACTGATACTATTTAGAATGTACTATTTAGAATATACTGAAAATTCTGGAATGGACATGATTTGAAAATGTTTTAAGTTTTTTTTTTGTCATGAGAATCTTATTTAAAGCCATTAGATCGTTTAGATAATTTTTTTTGCGGAGATAAGATAATTAGAGCGACTTTTTCATAGTTTTTGTAATCATTCCTACGAAATTAACCTAATTGAAAATCATGCCCTTTTTCATAAGATTTGAGATTCCAGCGTTACAATAATAATTGAGCTCGATCCGCTTTTGATACTGATTTATGACCTACTGAAGGAATTAAATTTTGAAAATATTCACACTTATTGAAATTGCAATTTATTTGGCTTAATTTGGAATGAAAATTAAGGACGCATTTCTGATGAATTAGTTTTATACAGAAGAACATCAAAGTATAGTAGTACAAAAAAAGTTTAAACTCACCTGTCCAAATGTAAATCTCAAATCAGGACCTCCATGCATTGAAAGTAAGTTGTACCATATGTCCAATTCTCCAAAAATCAAAGATCCACAGATAATCATAAGAAAAAAGAATGTTTTTCCAATCTCAATAAAAACAATTTACTTTAAAAAATCCAAACAATATGTGATAATTTTTTCACGTTCTATTCAAGCAGCATCTTGATCAACACACTCACACACATGATGACATATTGCAAATTAACCAAGCATTCTATGAGCAAATTAGGACCACACGCGAATCATCTTCGTTCAGTTTTGAGATGAAAATTATCAAATGAGTGTGTCATATGTACTACGTAAGTGCGACAACCAGGTGACATTGATATTAAGTTGAATCAATTAAATTTGATGAAAAATTTACCTACCGCATATCTAAGGACAATATGCGATAGAGTTCCAAACGCAAGTATCCCTCGTTGTTGTTTCCAACACGAACGTGATCACTGCGCCCGGGGATGCTGCGTTTGCACGGAATTTTGGTCCTCTGCCTATCCAGAAGCAAACGTGCTCCATGCAAGGGGATCGAAACTGATGAAGAATAATACAAAAAAAAGGGACGCCTTGCTCACGTGTTATGAAACTGGAAGTGGTGGATTTCGTTTTTTTTTTTCTATCTGATTCTCTTCTGGAAATCGATTTGGGTCCTTCCGGATGTTATTTTCATGTTTTTATCTATAATTAAAAGCAAACCCTTTTCCTTTGTGCTTCCTGCTGTGATCTGATTAACTAACGGGATACAGGTATGATAGATACTTTTTTTCATTTTTCAAGTGTAAAATCCTTCAGCTCATCTATTCGTGTTGTGAGGTTACTCCTGTTTCTAAATCCTTTTTATTATGAATTGATTTTTTTCTCAGGTTGAATTATAGATTTAAGACGGCATCAAAAGCGGAAAATAAAAAAAAATAAACATTTCAGTTGTATTCGACATAACTATAATTTCAAGATATCCTTTACGGACCACCTGTTTTAATTTTTAGTCATGTGTATTGTGGAGGTTTATTTTGACGAGAGGTGATCAGGAGTTAAACTTTATTGAAGTTTATACAAAATCATGTTCATTTTGAAATTTAGTTTTTTGACAAAAGGGAAAAAGGAGTGAATAGTAAAAATGATGTTTCAGATGAATCGAGAAATGCTACTAGTGTATCAGATTTGCCAAAAAGTTATGTGACAAACAAATTCTTATTGCAGTTTGATGTTTTGTTTACATTGCAAGGAGAAAGAGGAGGAAAGAGAGAGGGCGGGAATAATCCATATTATCCATATGCATGATGCATCATCAGATGCATCATGCAGTTAAAAAAATCCTTGGTCTATTTACTTGTTGGATCATACCCAGATTGATTGTCAAGTGTATTTAGGTTAGCTTGGGTGTAAAGTTTCATCCTCTGTATCGGGAAGCGTTTTGTAGAGAAACATTAAGGAAACGTCTTGACGAACCCTCTGGCGTGATCACCACTAAAGGTGTGAAGTTTTGCATATAATCTTAGTCATGATTCTTAAGCTCTGACTTTCACAAGTGATGTAGAGCATGTCACTATGCTATGTTAGTTCAGTACCGCACTATTATGCAAGTCATGTATAGAGATGTCATTGATGTTACAGAAATTACTTCTTCTGTAGTGATGTCATTTTTCCGAGGACAAACTGAAAAGTTCAGGAGTAAGTTTATTTGCTGGCATTAAATGAAGCTACTTCGGAAACATAGAACCCACGTAGATTTGAGGCTCTTTACCTGCGATTGGTCCGCACGAATGCTGTTAGCGGAAGGATGTATTTGATCTAACTTCAAGGCTTTCATAGGCTTCCAAGAAGCGTATGTGTAAGTAAGTATTGCGTACCATTGCATAGTTGGCTTGACATGCATGAACTTGGTTGAAGTCTACAAAGAAACAAAGTTCGTTCCAGAATAGCAAAGTTACATTTTTTTCACAATAAAGTACTTCATAAAATAAGTATAAGCCAATCATTCTGAATGTTAATGGAATTTACCTTGAAATCCTGAATGCCAATTTAAATAATGAAGTTTATTATAGGTAAGAGAACATATAGATGGCATGATAGCATTCAATACGTTATTCATAGTACACATTAGTCCCTTTATTAGTTGACACTGTCTGCTCAGAATGTTTCATAGTGACATCCGGGTTCATTAGTTTTAGAGATTTTAGGAATATGTCAATAATATTTATTTTAAATTTTTAAAGTTTAATATTAAAAACAGTATTATTTTAATGTGTTGAAGATGTCAGGGAGAAATTGTTTAGAACGAAATTTTTTACTCATCAACCCAGAGACCCCCCTGAAAGGACGCTCCCTTAAAGGTACTATTCAATTTGTCGCTCACAGGTCAAACGTTAAACTGCATGGTCTCAATGAATACTTTTTTTTTGCCTTTGAAATGAATGTGTGTTCTCCAAATTTGCTTATCGAGATCCTTTCGAATCAGTTCACTAACCAAATATTATTTAACCAGGGCATTTTAATAGTACAAATCCAGTGTTTAATAACACATAGGGGATTTAAAAAAGAACACGATACACTTCTCTTAGATGAACAGGTGGATATCAGCCTCTGTTGTATTTTTTCGATTCGATTCCTTTCGTTAATATGGAGAAGCTCCTGCAGCTTTCTTACTGATGAATGGCAGATCTCTAGAACAACTTCCCAGCTAATTGATTTACTATAAATCATCTTAAAAGGTGTCAGCATGTCTTGACATACAACAGAGGCTGATATCCACCATTTCATCTAAGAGAAGTTTATCGTGTTCTTCGTTAATCCCCTATGTGTTATTAAACACTGGATTTGTACTATTAAAATGCCCTGGTTAAATAATATTTGGCTAGTGAACTGATTTGAAAGGATCTCGATAAGAAAATTTGGAGAACACACATTCATTTCAAAGGCAATGTAAAGGTTTTATTAAAGACCATGCAGTTTTGACTGTGACTGTTTGACGTTTGACCTGTGAGCGACAAATTGAATAGTACCTTTAAGGGTGCGTCCTTTCAGGAGGGTCTTTGTGTTGATGAGTTCAAAATTTCGTCCTAAACAATTTCTCCCTCTAGACCTTATTTTAAATGCTAAAAAACTAACAAATAGGTCTACAAAATACATCTGATGTGTGGTATTCATTCTTTTAATACAAGACATACTTAACCGACTCTCTCCTTAACTTTTAACATATAACTGATAACTCTTAGAGCTGGTAACGAAAGGTTTTCACGGCACGTCCGTGGTGCAGTTTTCCTGTGGTACATATTATTCCAGTTTGTTTGGGACTTCCTTAGTCGTGTTTTGAAGTTTTCTGGTTTCGCTGTCTTTAGGTCCAAATTATTATTATTCTAGGGCGCAGTCAAAGGACTAAAACTGTTGGAGGCATCACATATGGCCGGCTAATGGCTGAAAGAAACTCTACCGCTACGACGATGAGGTCCTGCATACTAATCCTTACTCAATAACAACACCTTTCAATTTCTTTCCTGATTTTTTAATAGAGAAACTCATCAGCAGCAGCAATTATTGTGATCAGTCTGGAAGGTTGCTCAATTGCAATTACAGATACAATCAGGAAGTCACATGGAGTATTCGTTTCAATCGACATAGGACAAATATGTTTGAAGAAACAGAAAAGCTTTCCCAGAAGGTTTTGGTAGAGGTTCCCCGACAACATGACAACATCTGGAATAATAATAACACCCAGAACTAAAAAACTTTATTTTTCGATGAGAAAATTTTTGTATATCCTGTATGTTGCAGGTTATTCAAAGAGAGTTCACAACAGCAAGTTGGCATTTCCTATATATTGACTCTATTTATATTATACTTTCAATTTTATTTCAGATTATTTTAAATACTTGTAAATGCCAATATCTGTACGACAAACATTCATCTAAGTATATCCTTTCAACCGGTCCAACTGTTGCTACGATTCCTTTTCGCTCGCTTACGAATTTCTAAACATGGAAACTCAATAGAAATGCAAAAGGGTACGATGTTCATGCACATGTTTATTCAAATTTAAATTCAATACAAATTTACTATAATTGACCGCATGCCGCCACACATACCAGAAATTAACTTGCTTGACCAAAATTGAACCTGACTCGTATATATGTTGCAGTTTTTTACCTTACAATTCCCAATTGCCAAGACGATGCAGGGCCGCGGTCAGCCTTTGAGATTAACTCATGTGTGGATCAACGTGTGTGCACATAGCGTGGAACTTAAACCACCGCAATCGCATACAAAGGAATTGGATGGAAAAAAACCTGTTCAAGGAGGAGACACAACAATGAACAGGTATGCGCACTAGCCAATCGCATATAAGGATTTTATTTACTTTAGGGAAGGCCGGCGCTCCTTTTGATTGGTAGACAGGCACGTGCTTAACGCGTATGGAGGGGATCAGGCATAGGTAATATAAATTGTGTTGGGGTGAATTGGATTCAGTCAGATTTTGTTGAACGTTGCAAGGATTAAGTGGTTGTGATAAATTCGGGGCAAAATCCAACTCTGATTCGCGTTGTTTATCAGATTGAACTTGAGTTGTGAATTGAAGACTTTGTTACGGAATTTGAAAAGTGTTTTGTTTTGTCTGAGAATATTAAAAGTCGTTTTATCCTATCCCTTCATCAAGAACATTTCGAAAAGACTTCGGCGCAGCAATGTCCAGTGAAATGTATCGTTTCTACTATTCCACCGGTCAAGAGAATATTTCGCCGATCAAATCAGAAAATTGTTACGGGCCTACAAACTTTGGATTAACGCATTATCCTCTCTCGACATCAAATTATGAGCACTCCTATTCGGATGGTTGGAGTACACCGAGTCCTTCGAGTTTCCGCTCATCCAGTCCGGAATATGTGGACCTGAATGCAATGGTTTATGGATCACATACAGCAAGTATTCCTACAATGCAAGGAGACCTAACTACAAAGCAGTTTAGTCATGATTTGCATATTGGTGTGGACATCAATGAGCTGACAAAAAAGGATCGACAATTGGAAAAGAAACCTCTTACGAAAATCGACATTCAACAGGATCATCGTGTGTGCACTGATGTTGGTGGAACGGATTTAGCGAATTTTGATTTCTCCGACTCGGGATTATTCGATGATAGTGGCGATGATGATACAATGTGCGAATTTGATTCGGGTCCTGTGACTGATGCAACTTCGACAACGGACGCTCCATCGGGTGGTCCAGCGAAAAAACGCCGAACCAAGCAAGTTTCACCAATTGTTAAGCGATCTAGACGACTGGCAGCGAATGCTCGTGAACGAAGAAGGATGCAAAATTTAAATCAGGCTTTCGATCGGCTTAGACAATATCTACCATCGCTCGGAAACGATCGGCAGTTATCGAAACACGAAACACTTCAAATGGCACAAACTTACATCACGGCATTATGCGATTTGTTGCGATAAAAAAGGATATCATTAGCGTATGTAACGAGTATGCAGTTGCCTGAATTGATGCGATACGTTAGATCCAGTGGTTATATTCTTCGAATATTAGAGTATTATTTAATGTTATTTATTGTTTAGCGTAAAATTATGTAACATAAAAACAATTTTGTATATAGATGACATTAAGAAAAAAGGAAAATTCGCTTAAAAATAATTTATTATTGTTTGTAAGATTAAAATTTATGTTAGATCTGGTATAAATGTATATTTTGTAAATAATAATCTTTCTGAAATATTAAATTATTAAAAAAGAACTTATCACGTTTTATAATTTGAATTTACTCGGTAGAAGCTCACCAATATCGCATGTTCTGCTCATGAAAATTCAGTTGAAAAAAGTTAAGGGTTTGCTTTTATCAACACTCACACTACTCTATAATATAGAATGAGTTGGTGATCGATCAGCTAAATCGTAATTTGAAACGTAAGTAATAAACGCTATTTGCTATTACCAACGCATGTTAAGGTTTTTATTAGGTTAAAAAAATTAAGGTTTTGAGCCTTTTAAATGATTATTAAACACAGAATTTGTCTCGATTTCTAAGACAGAGCAGCTTTTGACTAGCGTTTTCAACCGAACCCCTGCATTGGTTCCTTCGTTTGTTTGAAGGTCCTTTTCCATACACTCTTATCATTGAAAAAAGTTATGATATTTTTGAATCCTTCGTGGAATTATCAAGTTTTGCACACATATTTGTTATTCGTCATGAAATGGATACGATCCATTTTTGTGCACTGGAGCAAGGATTCGTCTTTCATTTTCCCGCTTGAAGTCTGTAATGAAATCTGCACACATTCTAGTTAAAAGCCATGTATCGCAGGTTAGCACAGAATTGGTGTTATTTCCCAAATTAGGGTCGTTTCTGCTTCTTATTATTGATTGGATCACTGAGTCTTTTTTGCAAGGACTATTACGTACTAAATGGGAGTAACGAATACATTAAATTCGTTTCCAATCTAGCCACTGTTCGATAGTGGTCGAACCCATAAAAATAAAATCGAAAATTTATGTGAGTGACCTAGGCAAAACCTATACCCTAGCAAAGTGACAATTGCTAACCTGCTTAATCATCTAAAAGATGAAGGCATTGACAAAGTTGCATATGGTACTTGGTTACCTTAAGTTTTTGTGGTTACCTTACCAACCTTAGTTGTTCTTTAAAGAAGAACAACTTAAGGCTGCGGATGTGTCAAAAGTCGGAAACAAATCAACCTTGTTTTCTTTCGCGTTTCAACATTTATAATACTGCCAAACAAGGCGTTGTTCGCTAAAAGAGACAAGATCATTTTGGTCCTCGCGTATTTCCAGTTCGCCTATCGAATATACCGGTCTCCATATTTCACGTTCCACAGTTCCTTTGACAGCTCTAATACAGATCAGGAAAGTGACATCGGAGTATTTTTTCTGAAATCATGCACTCCGATTCCATCAATAAACGAATGAGAGATAGTTACCAACTTGAGTGTGGTATTGCAGCGAAGACCACTCTACCCACGTAACGTCACAACTATAGCTGGATTGTAGGAAGATCGTCAAAAGGCATGGAAGGAAAAGACAAAAGCGTATCGGCAAGTAAGAGCCCGTTCAGCAGTTTCTGTAGCAACAGTAAAAATGAAGCCTTCGGGGTGGAGCTATATACAGGTTGGAATGACAGGAAAGACTGCAGTTTATACCAAGCTCTTTTGTCCCAACGTAACAAAAAGAGGACTAAACATCTCCTGATCCAAACGGATAACATCTGTCAGCTTGCAAACGGCAAAACCATCAATCAATTATCAAAACTGCATGGGATTGAGAGGATAGAGTAATTTCGAAATATTGAATATGATGTTAAATCAAATGGCTTTCCAGCAAAGCGTCGAGTATGGAGTTCGCCCTATTATAGCCAGTGCCAGCGGGTACAATTTCAGTGGCAATTTGAAAGCTAGATTGGAATAGGGAGAAAACACTACTGGGAATAAGACAGTGTTCAAAATTTATGAGTCACTTAGTAAAATAATAAGACAGCGCGCATGAAGCCAAACAGATACCCTAGAGCGTGTTACAACAATAATTTTTTGACGTTCATCATCATAAAATCGTGCTAAATCTTCTGGAGTCCAGCTCTATTATATAACGAACACTAACAGCCAGATCCTTGGATATATATCTTGATACATATGCCAAAAAAAGTTTTCAAAGTATCCTTGTTTTTGGAATATTGAATGACCAAAGCATGCTGTATTTTGAACAAAACACGTTTTTCCACAATCTGTACATAGAGACTAGAACGGTACCATAAAATGGCGTGAAGTCTATAGCCTACAGCATTCAAACAGAAAGCTCAGAATGTTAACTCAAATTAAAGAAAACAATGACAGTTAGTGCTGCAAGCGACTTATTCATTAGTTTTAAATGTGAACAATAAATTGTTTAAGCGCATTGAGCTACGGCTGTAACGAAGTTGTTGATATGAGTGCTGGCATCGGCAAGGATATGTTGAGTGCAGCCTTCAATTTTAACGAAAGCAGCATCAGCTTTACCACTGGCAATGTCAACAGCATTAGAAGCTTGAGCAATCACAGATTCAATAATGGATTGAACTTCCTTGCCCTATTGAATTCACACAGTTAAAGAAAATTGATCCATTTTGACACTTTTTAAATCGAATTTTACCTTTCCCATGACACAGGTGAAAATTTCAGCAAGATTGACTGAGCATTCATCAACGATGGCAACCAATTGAGCTACGGATTCCTTGAGGGCAACAACTTGGTTGACAATATCGGCTTCAAGAGCAATAGCAGATTCGGTGAATGTTCCAGTACAAGCATCGATCGCCTTTTGAGTGGCATCCTTGAATCCATTGAGTTCAACAGCATTCTTTTGAGCGCAGGTTGCAATGACATCGTCTTTGCTGAGCAACTCGCTAATTCGGTTCTCAATGACAGCTGTAGCAACTGCGATTTGACTCTTAGCCGATGAGATGATAGACGCGACTTTGTTTTGTGCGTTGGTAGACAAATCCTTGACGAGAGCGACAATGACATCCAAATCATTTTGTGCCTTGTTGATGATGTCCTTGACAAGTGATTGAGCGTTGGTAAGAATGCTGCTGCGTTCTTGTGGAACAGCAGTCTGTAGAAATTCGGGACGTTATAAAAAGGAATGTTGTATTGGTGTTCCAGATTGTTCAGTAAGTACTTACGGCGAATGCAAGGCATCCCAAGAGTACAAGAGCGAGTTTCATGTTGAGGTTTCTGGTTGCTATCGAAAGATTTACCAAAGACTAACAGTTTCGAGCAGAATGTCTTCGTTTTTATAAGAGAAATCAGGTATCGGAAAAAGATGTTCTCGTCCAAGATAACACGATAATTCATTAAAGAGTTTGTTAGCTAGGGTAGAATGTAATTAAATTGCTATGTCTATGAGCTTATCAGCAGGTTGTTCACATATCATTAGAATGTTTTTGTAGAAGTGCTCCAAGTAAATTTTCAGCTGTAATCTATCATGAAGGGTTTATTATTTTCTATTCATTATAATGTTTCTCGCAGTTCCAAACGAAGACAAACCAAGATGATTACGTTAATTCAATAATAAAACTTATGTTCTAAAATAGGTTCGTCACATAAGGAACAACACAATATTGAAGATGCATCAAACCAAACGTACTAAAACAAATGATAATGAACAAACGACAAACGAAAATACTATTTTTAGAGTTTATCGCAATGAATGTTATCGGTATCATAATTTAAAAATAAACCAACATGGTAATCAAAACTTCCTTGTAGTTGCATTTGATATCGCATATGTGAAATATATCATGCTTGCCTTACGCTGTTTCGAACATTTTAAGGCAAAACAAAGCATGCCACAGTTCGTTCGCTGATAATTTTGAAAACCTGACTAACTTCTGAATGGAAATATTGAATATTGAATTAGATGAATGTTATAAGAAAATGAGACCATTGTCTGCAATGCAGAGCCTTGTCAAAATGCTGTCAGGATGTGAAGTTTCTAATCCAATTGAAAGGTTAAATTATAAAAAATGAACTAGAAGATCTTATGGCGGTAGTTTTTCCTTTTTTAAATGTTTAGAAACTGCTCATTGCTCTGGCCTGTTAATTATCCTGCAACATTTGACCGGATAATTATCCTGCAACGTTCGAAATAATAATCGTAGTCTTCTAATCTAGTTTTCAAGCTCTGTGTCTTCTCTTCCTGTCGATTGTCTTGATTTCTGCCCACTGCCCTAGTGCAGAAAAAAAATAAATTCAATGAACTCTCAATCATATGGTGAAGCCGTTTTCGAAACCAGGACTGTCGCAGTTGCAAATATTTGTTTGCCTATGATCCCATGTGCCCCTACGTGGCTTTCTCAGGCCGAGCAGGCTCAATCTGTCCGGCTTTCGGGTTGAAGATCGCTACCATTATTGAGCTACACACGAAAATCCCATGTTGGCAGGAGCATTCATTGCAACCAGGAATAAGCGGTGAAGGAGTATTTATAAACTGACAGGAAAAATGATTCTAAATTAGAACTTTCAAGTTTATTTTAAGTTCTTAGAAATAGAAGAGAACAGATGAGGTGAATTATGTATCGTAATGTAATGATAAATAATATATGTAGAAAAAAAAAATCATTTGTTTCAAATCGGATAAGTTTTCCATGCAATAATGGTTTTTAAGAACCTAAATGAGCTTTATAAATAATATTACATAGGAAACCAAACTAAGATGTTCGTGCAGCTCTAATTGTTTCGTTTCCTATTTTCTTTTGAAATATCTAGATGTAATTTGGTTCTGTTTCCCTTGGGCTAAGAGTTTTTCAATCTAAGCCTTCAATTTTTGGTTTCTTTTCCGCACTTACTTCACTTCTTCACGAGATTTTGTGAACGTGCATAGTTGCAATTTGACTGCATGTGCCAAACATTCAATACTGTTCTCTCCTAACAACGTCTTATTAATCCGGCTTAAATCACTTTTTCAGATTCTAAAATTTGAAAAGAGGGAAGGAAAGACTAGCACAGTTTTTCCATTAGTGAAAACACGATAAAAACCAGTCATCTGTTTCTTTTCTGTTCACTCTTCATGTTTTTAAGATTCTTCAGATCCAGTGGGCAGAGCTCCACACACCAGCTTCGACGGAAGTAACGATCAACCTGATTACCAGGAAGGACACAGCCAAATAGAAAACTCGCAAGCAAACATCAGATTTTGCTCTGTGAGGGATTAAACAGCCATCCTCGAGTGGACCACTTGCACATAAAGAAATTACCCCAAATCCATGGGGAAACTCTCACCTTCTCACCTGGAGGATGTGAATGGATGCAACGAAACTACTAGCTGACACAAAGAGTTCTTATGAGTTATATATTCCTAGTCGCAATATAGCCAGAGCTGTAAGTTAGAGAGACATATCGCGATTTATCAGTCTGAAATTTCGGTAATTAAAGCAACCACAGAAATGGGCAATAGCCGCCCTTCGTGGCAAACTACACATCGTTTCGGATAGCAAGTCAGCGTTTGAAGTGATCCTCTCTGACCGAGAAGGCTTCCAGCTATTGCAGGACTGCTAGCAGGCACACTAAACTATTACTGACCAGAAGGAAGTGAAATTACGTGGAACTCAGTGCATATTGGTGAAGAGCGAAACGCAAGAGGCATTGAGCCGCCGTTTCAGCCGCCTGAAACGCAGTGAGAGTGGACCCAATTAATGCGACTCTAGTAATAGGCAAAAGACAGTTGGATGGAACTTTCCAGAAGGAGATCAACTGGTGGATATGACTTGAATGCAGGAAACTTAAAGAAGAAATCGATAACGAACTTGGTCACTCAACTGAACAAAATAATTGACAATGACTGCAGGACTGACTGCAGCACAATCAAACCCTTAGATCCTACTCTGACAAAATGAGGACCAGACAACTGCTCGCGAGAAATCGAAAGAAGTCCCCAAAATAATTTAGTTGCAGAACCTCTAGAGTGAAAACTTGATGTGGCAATCGAAATGTTCCAAGGGCGAAATACAGAGGAGAAGCCAAGAAAGCCCAGGGTTGATTCCATCAATGAAGACTGTGTCCAGCTGGCTAGATCCCGAAATTGGACGATACTATCAAAAGATTTAAAACATTGGAGGTAAGCCATCTTGAAGACCGAGCACTAAAACACACTGCAGAGTCCTGCCAACGGACTTATGCAACAATATATGACAATTTAATCAAAGGTATCTTGTGGAGTGTTTATGTGAATGAAAACCTCAAACAGCACATCCTTAATTATTTTTTTCATTCAATTAAACCGATCCCTGTACGTTTTAATAAGAGAATTGGATTGTTTTGATGAATTAAATCTTTTGACCAATTAATGAATGGACGGTGTACAGCCCCATTCTAGCTTGCGTATATTAATATCCACAGATTAAAAGTAAGTTTAATTTTTTTGACATGTAGCGCGTTATCAGCTACTGCAAATTAATCGCAATTGCAGTAGTTAATCTGATAAGATTGGTTTGTTTGGAATTCAGGTGGGGCGAAAGTGTCCTTCTGACGTGATCAAAAACGATGACACTGCTATCAAATGTTTTATCAGTACGCACTATAAAAAGGGGCCTCCTCTAATTGAATGCATCAGTAGTCGGTGCAACTATTGCAAGCTATCAACGTATCCAAAATGAAGTTCGCTGTTGTTCTTTTAAGCCTTTTTGTCCTCTCAGTAAGTCAAGAATATGTTTTTCCATAGAATTCTCAAAAATCTTCAATTAATTTTTAATTTTTGAACAGGCGGCGGTTCCACAACCGCGCTTATTAATCTTTCATGTGGAAACCCTTGTCAAAATGACCATTGCTAAGGCCCAAAGTGACTTGGACAATTTGGTCAAGACTATTCAGAATATGATCACCGGTGTTGAGACCAGAGCTAACGATTCAATCACAGCTGCCAAAGATCAAATTGCGGCTTTAGTTGTCGAAATTGAAAGCACTATTTCTGGATTGAACAGTCAAGGAGGTCCAGCAGCTCTCTGTGCTCAACAACATCTCGCTGATTTGGCAACGAAGAAGGATGACTTCAGCAAGAGTATTGAAATGTGCACTGGTAGCTTGTTCACTGGTCTTGACGCCTATGAAGCCAACATTGTTGGACAAGTTAATACCATGAAGGCCTCTGTTGCTGATATTATTGTGATCGTCGAGGAATGTAAGGCCGCTGCTGATCCTTACGCTTGTGCCAAGAGCAAAATCAGTGAAGTTGAGGCCCTTATTAAGAACATCATTGCCCAAGCTACTAACGAAGCTGAGGCTGTTCGCCTTCAAACCGATGGCATGGTGGCCCAAATTGAAAAATGTGCCTTGCAAGCTGCTGCTGATGCCACCATTGTTCTTAACAATTTACTTAACAATGTTAAACAATGTTAATCAATGTGGTTTAGTTGAGTTGTTTTGAAAATAAAGTTTTATCGAATGGTCAACGTGAACTCGCAATACCTATGGTGTTTCAGTGTTGGTAGTCTGTAATGAACAAAATGCGTAAAGACTTTTTTCGACCTGTTGCATTGTTTGGAATACCACCAGAGCCCTTGCTCAATTAATTCCTTCCTAATAGCGTGATTTGGACTTTTTTCATAGATCATTTGAAGTTCCCTTCTGATTGGGTCACTTACGGACCCAATCTAGTGGGTCAAAGAAACTTTTCGACGTGTTTTTTGGCAACAACCAGGATACCATAGTTTCAAAAGGAATAACCCAGATATTTTAAAGCACTCAGAAAACTACAACGATTAATCAAGAAAGTCTACAGTCAGATATCCTGGACTCCTCTACAACATCCAAATTCGGATTTGTTCTGTAGGACACTTGTGAAATAATGGGAAAATTTGGATAAAATTATCAGTTTGTTGATATCAAAGATATCCGAAGGGGAGCGATTGATTACGGATAATGAAATAGGATGTAGTGAATAGTTTTTACCGCTCAATGGAAGAACTTACAGATAGGAGTGAATGATAAAGTTAAAAGGCTAATGAAGGAGAAGTATTTATAAACTTTTGTCTATGAAAGCCATTTCGCCTGTAAGTCCTTCTAGTTTGACCTTATTCCACAGCGTTCGTAATATGTAATATGTCCATGCTGAAATATGTCCATGCAAAATATAACAAGCTTCAAAGAATTACAAGAGTTAACGCTTGCCCCAAACTTTTATTGAATTGCTGCTAGTAGTCAAAAAAGGACTAACATGAAATCAATTAATGAATCTTCAATTAGGTCCATGAGTAGATTTAAATTGTTGGAAACATTCAACGACGGTAAATTGCATATTGATCTTTCTGTGCCCTCAAAATATAGTTGCGAATAAATCTAACCAGGGTAGACGGTGTGGTATATCGTTGAAAGCACGTGCTTTCTATAAAGTAGACTCTTAGCTCAAGTATTTGAAAGGAAGGTTGGTTTGATGTGCTATTCTTTTGATATCCATCTTTTACTTTATTTTAAAATTATATAAAGTTGAGGATTTAAGTCCTTCTTAAAGTAGTAATCCTTCAATATACAAGCGTGCCGCACTAACAGCGCGGTGATAATGAAATATTTCTCTCCTAGTGCGCCATTCAGACATTAATTTTGTCCTTGATGTCAGTTCCTGAATGAAAATGAAATAAAAATGTTGAGCAGATTGCACAAGCACCTCAACTGAGCTTAAAGCCTCTTGACGTACCAACCTTCGTCTACATATTAACGTTGTGATGTATCTGGTATCCCGTTCTGATGCATGTGTATTATCCTTGGTAAAAAATACATTCGTCAAAGGCAATACTTCAGTTCCCATATTTATAGCCAAGAATAACGAAACGACGTCATAACGTAATAACAAATACTTGATTGGTTCTTGGTTTACCAACTTTTTGCTTCACGATGTTAAAGTGGTTCTAAAGCAAGCGGATCAATAGGAGTCACTTCTGCTGTAATTAGCAATGTTTCCTTAACGCTCTGCTCAGTGACAGCTCAATCGTTGCAAGTGATCCGCAAAACCTTATTTTCGTTGAACATTTAGCATCCGAGACCAATACTTCTTTCTTAGAATGGTGTCAACCAGGAACTCAACAGTGAAATGAGAAGGGTTATTCCTTTGTCGCGAGAGCTCTAATGTGCTTCATTCAACTACTCAAAGAGGGCTGAGCATATCCTTTTTGTCAGCTCGAGTCTAGCTCTACTCTAACGTGCTTTCTTCGGCATCGTCTTTTTAGAACAGCGTCAGTCATCATCGGAAAATAAGTTGGTACCCTTGTCGGAATAATAATTTCAGATTGTAAAACCGTCAATTTCAGTCCATGCTCCTTCATCTACGGATCAATTCTGAGCATGTTCAAGTAGAGAGTTTCAGCGGTACAAGCTCATTACAGTGTATTTTTTTTAAAAGGTTTCATGCTGCATTCCACAGGTTTGGTCCCAGTGCAGATTCCTTAATAGCTCCTGATTGGTCGGTTTGTTTTGCATACTGTCGGTTATCTTGTACTCAAACTGATTCTTGTACTTCCTGACTCATCAGGAGAACTATTAGTCTTACTGATAAATTCAAGTTAAGGTTTTTCGATAATTCTTCCAACCGTGCTGCATGTGTAATAGGACTCTTAACGTAGGACATCTGCAATTCCCAGCGGACTTTTTCGATAAGAACCAGTTAATCAACGTTCCTGTGACCTGTGCCATATATATTGACCTAAATATAATATATTTAGATATATTGATCCGTTGACCTAACCTAAGCATCCGAGAATAATGGCGAATTCGATACAACCATGAGCAGTATGAAATTTTTGACGAGCTGTAAGTCTCTACGATTGTAAGACTCGCAGCTGCAATGAGCTGACCTTGTGAATCATATAGATTTCCGAAGGATACCCAAAAAAGGTATTCGTTGGGAGAACTGACGGACAGAGACCAGTGGGAAAACCGTGGAGACCCCGGTCTGACTCTGTTGGCGGGGACAATAAATTGGTGCTTGGATTCCGGTGAAGGATACCCAAAAAAGGTATTCGTTGGGAGAACTGAAGGACAGAGACCAGTGGGAAAACCACTGACTCCGACTCTGTTAACGAGGACAGTTCATTGATGCTTGGATTTGGAAATCGGAGGGCGCGGTAAATGGACCGAGACAGATTGTCAGCAATTTCGCTTTCTGCAGAAAGCGAAAGATCCGTAAGGATCTGTTGTGCTACGAAGAAGAACAACAAGAAACTACTTTCCAGCATTAAACGAATGCATTGATAAATACGTAACAATGTTGCAACTGTAGCTATTCTGCAGTAACTACGATTGCAACTGCAGCTACTCATACTGTATCAGACCTTTGTCGTAATATATCTCCAGTACAGTTGTCAGTTTTTCGGCTCAGATTCCGTCAGATCCGTGTGCCCTATGGTTCTCCGAATTGATCACACGTTAAGCAAGCTCTTCCTTCGTGAACGGAAGTATTTCGACGTGTTCCACTGTTCGTAGTCCTCTTTTCTATTACAATTAGTCGAAAACAATGCTTGGAAGACTCTCGCCATTAAAGCGTGTCCATTCTGTTACTCAACATTGTCTCATTCTGTTATTACATTAAGACCATTATTTTGTGGAGTTAACGAGTATTGTTGACAAACTTCTTTCTATAGATTAGTTGCTTCAGTGATTCGTTATTGTAGCACACGTTGATACTTTCGAAATCTAACATTTGTGCAGTTGGAGAGAATCACTTCAAAGCTTCCTACATTTCCGGCATGAGGTTCCTTATTTGTTTGGATTTCAATAACAGTGGGCTGTCTTATTTTAAGATTCGCCCGTATTTCTATATACTCTCTCCAGAATGTACCTTTCGCCCCGCAATTGGTCAAGTTGCAAGAGCCTCAGTATCACGATTACCACTTGCCCTTTGTCACTATGTATCGGAATATTTAAAACAGAAGTAATCCTTTACTACACTTGTTTCCTTAGGAAACTAAAATGGTAGGAAGAGGGTTCATTTGTGTTCCGTCGTTTACAGACTGGTTGGCTTATGATGTTTTTACTTTATTTTAGAACTTTAAGGTTTAATGTGGACTGGGATTGCATGGCATTGGCCTGGAATGGATTTGCTTCAGATTTTACTCCTACTGGTACTGGGTCGTTAATAATCTCCGGCCAAAACCCGTCTTCCTGGTTCAATGTATCAAGGAATCGTTTTATACCCTTGCCAGTGTATGTACTCAAGGGTCAAAGGTATTGCTACGACTATTTATACTTTTATTAAGTTACGTTAAGCGCAAGTGACGAGCATTCCTGTTTGTAATATAACTCTGAAATTCATCAATATTGGAAGGCACTTCTGTGTAACTCCAAAATCCAGGATTCCAGATGACGCAAGATGCTTCAAATGGTTGCCTGAATTTCGTTGTAAATTATGCTGATCCTATTAGTTAAATCCAAGTGTCCGATGTGCTAACTAGTATCCTGGATTCCTTCAAACTCAAATTCTCCGAAGCTGTGAAGACTGCAGCAAAAGTGTTGACACAAGGGTACATAGGATAAAGTTTGGATACTGTAAACTGACAAACTAAGAGGTTTTTAACATTTTAATTTAAAACGGATTTAATAGATGCTCAGCAGTAACATAATTCAAATGATTAAGCGCATTGTTGAACAGCAGTGACGAAGTTGTTGAGGGTGGTGGTGGCCTCGGCGATGGTTTGTCGGGCACAGATTTCAATTTGACTGACAGATGCGGTGATCTTGGCACGGGCATTGGTAATAGCATCGGACGCTTGGGTGATGATGGTCTTGACGAGGTCTTCAACTTCGGAGACCTTGGTGAAGGCACAGACAGCAGCATTCAAGATGTTGGATGAGCACTCATCGACAATGCTTACTAATTCAGCAACGGAAACGCTCAATGAAGCAACTTGGCTCATGATGGATGATTCGAATTGGCCGAGGGTGCTGAACAAGCTACCAGTGCAGAAGTCAACGTTCTTGCTGAAGTTGTTTCTGAATTCAGTCAATGGAGCGATGTTGGCTTGGGCGCAGAAAGCGACAGCACCACCCTTAACGATCATAGCGGCAATGGTGTTTTCCAATTCGTCGATTTTGGCGTAGATGCCACTCTTAGTTCCGGAAATGATTCCAGTAACTTGGGTTTGAGCGTTGGCAACTAATCCTTGGACGAGGTTTCCAAGATTGGCCAAGTCAGTCTTTGCCTTCTCAATGGCACCGGTCACATAGTTTTGAACATCTTGGATGATTCCACGCTCTTGAGGAACAGCGGCCTGTTGGATGCAATTGCAAAATTAATCAAAGTTTCGACTCTCGTTCACTCTTTTTTTTTGTACTTACAGCACAAGCTACGAGAGCCAAAAGGACGATTGCGAACTTCATCTTGAATTTGTTGCTGTCGATATTAGATCGATAACTGATGTCGCCTGGTTCACATTGACAGCTTTATATACTGGTAGGTAAATTCGCAGAAAGCCAATTTTGGCCATTGATAAGACATTAATTACCGGGAATATTCATGAATTGATTGGAAATTGATTAAACCTAGCTTTTGTATGGAGTAGCTGCTAATTGATCAATCAAAGTTGGTGGTTGGCGCTAAAGATATGCTCGCTAGATCGGCTGAAATCTTATCCTAATTATAATTACAAAAATCAATTATAAATTCAAAATACGTTGAACTGTTGTTTTGACGTTAGTTGTGCGTATTCAATCACTTCAGGATATCACCGAAATATTTTCTTGCGATGGGGATTGGAACTAGACTTCAGATCGACAGTAGGGTGGGATGATTTCCTTTGCTAACGTCATTTTAATCTAAAACTTAATGAAAATAGCCATGAACTTGTTTTCAAAATAAATACAAATGTTTGGTATCCTTCGAGATACCAAACACGAATGCTTTAATATCGCGCATATTTCCCGCGATATCCTTATTACGACTTCTTATATTGTTCAAGTCATTCTGACTCAGATGTGTTGAGCGAATAGAGGGCCAACAAACAATTTTTTTCGGTCTAATCGATCGTGCACAGGAAATTGAAGGAACATCAGTTATAAGGGCTCCCAATATATTTCCTCTGTGCCCGGAATCTTTTACGCGAAACAGCGACGCAGTAAAGGATGGATAAATTGACCTAATTGGAAGGAAGTAATTATAAGCCCAAGTTGATTGACAGTGCACGACGAAGGTGAAGGTGAAGGTGAAGGTGATGGTGAAGGTAAAAGTGTATTATAACCTGATATGATATGGTCGCAGGACACAAAGCAAAAACTAAGCGAGCAAGCCGAGGAGTCACAGCGAATATTAGCAAAGGCAGCATCCGCAAGTCGGATCAAATTTCCAATAATTTTATATCGAATGAAAGAGAAAACATATCGTTCACAGAAGTGTACCTGCAAATATTGTCCTCAGAGACGCAGAAAATCTCATCAAGGACATTGAGTTGCGCTCGTTGGTTTTGATTATTTTGTTAAAGCGACTTGAAGAGTTTTTATCATTTTTTTTCCTATATGGTTGCAGATGATCAACTGTAGTGTGAAATTTTTAAACACATTTTATTTCGAATGAATGATTCGTTAAAAAAACATGTAAAAGGATAAACAGAAAATGGCTTTGAGGAGCAGTTGGTTTTGCTCAATAAAATTCCTTTTGTTTCCATCGCAATTTCCTTCCAAGGATGACAAAGATAGAGGAGAATCGCATCAAATAAGTGGTCAAAACGTTGGATAGGAGACGTAAAGCCTAGGAAACTTGCATACATATCCGTAAAGTTCAATGCTCAAGGGTGAGAAATGCTATCTAATCCAGAATAAGCAAAGCTTGTGGTAAATATCCTGCCAGTGAGAGACAAATGGATTTGATAAATATCATATGTTTCCATGTCCCTTAATGCTCAGGTTCATTGGCTAGAGGAATTCCATTCGAGAATGACGAGTTACTTGTCGAATTATCGAGTAGAGTTACTTGTCTCAATTTTGTTGTCTTTTCCTTGTGGTGGGTACTGTCCGGCTAATTGAAGTCTTTAAAACATATCCTAAAAGAAATCTTTATAACCTCAAATGAGCGAGTGGTTGCTATTGCTGCTGAGCGGGGGATCATACGCTTCGGTTGAGACGTAAAATTATGTAAAGCATTTTAAGCTCAAGCTTTTCGCTGAATTCTCTAACTTGTTCTTTCCCGAAATTCGTTCTACGGAAGTGAATACAAATTTTAGGGAAGAAAACTGAATACGCTTCGCTGGTAACTTCACCGGTGGATGGAAAGGAGTTTGCGCGCAATAGGATGTCCGATGTCAACGTGTGTTGACTGCAGAAGACAATTCGATTACAATATCCGATTGGGTGTCTTACTTGCCAAGGTGTAAGTAATATCAAACGCGGTCGAATTATCCTGTTGGGTTGGGCTCAACTCTTACCATGATCTGGCGGATCATGTCAGGCATATCCAGAAATTGCCTGTTGTTAGACTAGTTCCCTCTTTCCTGTTTTAAAGCGTGCAAAAGATGTTATTTTTCATATATCAACGGATAGAGATCCTTGTTTGGGGAGTTTGTATTGAAGTAACTGTATACCCCAACACATGTAAAAGTAGGATGAAGATTGCTGTTTCGTGGAACAGGTATCCGTCGCATGGGTTCTGAACGTAGTTTTGTACATATGAAAAGTGAACTGATGATATGTTCCTTTCTTTCACAGGCGTTACTCGGGCGAGTAAGGGGATGTAAGATCATTTAGCTGGCTTGCAGCTGTTGGGAGCTTAATTTTCTCTATAGGGAGGGAGAATCTACAGCTATTGGATTAGTGAATGAGAAAGAAACTGATGTGCTAGACTACATGTATCTACAGGGATCGATTGCTGGTCCATTTGTTTAGAACTTTGTAATAGTTTACTTGTAATTAGTTCTCTTGATTTTCTTTTCTTAAATTTTTATCTTTGCTGATGTTCGAGAAATCGAGACGAGTCACACTCCCGAACGCTGGCATACAGGTCGGCTAGAAAAGTTCTCCGTAGGTTAATTAACGAAAGCAAGGCTCGCTGCTGGCGCAACCTAGTTGTGGACATCGACAGAGACCCGTGGGGGCTGGGTTACAAGCTTGCCATGCGGAAACTAGGAGCTGCAAGGAGGCCCTGTGTCCTTGAAACGGAAAAAATGGACCAGATTGTTAGAGCGCTCTTCCCTATGCATCCTATTCGTCCCGATGATGCAGATATTGAATGTCTCGGAGAATGCGCACTTTTTACCGCCATCGAACTGGATAATGCGGTAAAAGCTTTAAAATCGAAAAAGGCCCCGGGACCAGACGGTATACCAGCGGAAGTGATACAGCTTGCACATCAACTTTGTCCTGAAAAGCTGCTCACCACTTTCAATGCCTGTTTGCGGCAGGGCGTGTTTCCAAATTGCTGGAAAGAGGCGAGGCTCGTGCTGATCCACAAGGGGAAGGGGAACGCGGAGCAACCATCTGCATATCGGCCCCTATGTATGCTGAATGCCGCTGGGAAGGTACTCGAGAGGCTCATTCGAGAAAGACTTGGAGAAGCCATTCGAAATGCCGGGGATCTGTCTCCTCGGCAGTACGGCTTCAGGGCTGGTCGATCCACAATTGGTGCAATAGCAGAGGTAGTGAGCGCGGTCCAGCAGGCAGAAGCCCACAATCATTACTCGAGACGAATAGTACTGCTCATAACTCTAGATGTGAGAAATGCCTTCAACTCTGCCAGATGGACAGATATTCTTGGTGCTCTGGAATATTTCAGGGTGCCGAGGTACCTGATGCAGATATTGAAAGACTACCTCAAAAATCGGAAACTCATCTATGATTCGTTGGGAGGTCGGCAAAGAATTGATTTGACATCAGGGGTCGCGCAAGGTTCCGTTCTGGGCCCGGACCTCTGGAATGTCTCGTACGATGAGCTTTCGAGACTGCAGTTACCGGAGGAGTCGCGCCTGGTTGGCTACGCAGATGACGTAGCAGTACTAGTCGCCGGACATACTGTCGGACAGACGCAGCTCAAACTGGACGCGGTAATACGCCGAGTGAGCAAGTGGATGACAGACCGTGGGCTTAGCCTAGCGCTGGAAAAGACCGAGGTTGTCGTCCTCACAAAGAAGCGAATCCCTCGTGTTATGCCGGTTCGTGTAGGGGGAATGATCATCGAGTCAAAAGAATCAATCAGATACCTTGGCTTGATGATTGATTCGAAGATGAGTTTTTTCGAGCAGGTTCGAGCTTCAGCAGATAAGGCCTCCGCGCGGGTATCGGCGCTAAACCGCATTATGGCCAACACGCAGGGGCCAACCTCGAGCAAAAGACCTCTACTGATGAGTGTAATGGAGTCAGTGCTCTTGTATGGCTCCGAGGTTTGGGCTGATGCTCTTAATAAAGAGACGTATCGAAGGCGTCTGGCACAGGTGCAGAGGCAAGGAGCTTTACGGATAGCCGCTGCATACCGCACTGTCTCTGAACCTGCAGTGCTGGTAATCTCGAGGGTGGTTCCAATTAAATTACTTGCTGACGAACGGAAACGTGTATACTCACGTAGGAGGGAGTCGGCGAGAGAAACCGTCAGTCGAGAGGAACGGAGAAGAACCCTTATCTTATGGCAGCAAACATGGGAAAACGAAACGCGTGGCAGGTGGACCGCACGGCTGATAAATGACTTGGGGCCGTGGTTCTACAGAATGCATGGTGAGACTGATTATTATTTGACGCAACTACTCAGTGGTCACGGGTATTTTCAGTCTTACGTGTATAAGATGGGAAAAACACCATCCCCAACTTGCGTGTTCTGCCCGGGGATGACGGATGACGCATGCCACACGTTCTTTACGTGTAATAGATTTACAAGACTCCGTTCGCATCTCTCGGAGAAAATTGGCGTAATTTCCCCAGAAAATCTAACGGGAAAAATGATGAAATCAAAGGACAATTGGAACTGTGTGTCGCATTACGTACGGACAGTACTCATTATAAAGAAGGACATAATGGATCGCTTGGCGAGGGAGGGAACATCTCTGTAAATCAATATTATAGTTACTAATTGCAATTCCTTCCTATCCATCCGTGAAGAGAGTTTTCCCTTAGCCTGAAGACATCGCTAAGCGATATTAATGAGGCCTAGTCCGAAGTAATGTGACAAACAGTTCCAGGCTAGGTTCTCGGTGTGACAGGGGAGGTGTTTAGTCGGTAGTCCGGTAGCGGGGGAGTCCGACACTCAGGGCGTAAATAGCCTTCACCTCCCAAACAAAAAAAAAAAAAAAACACATGTAAAAGTAGGATGAAGATTGCTGTTTCGTGGAACAGGTATCCGTCGCATGGGTTCTGAACGTAGTTTTGTACATATGAAAAGTGAACTGATGATATGTTCCTTTCTTTCACAGGCGTTACTCAGGCGAGTAAGGGGATGTAAGATCATTTAGCTAGCTTGCAGCTGTTGGGAGCTTAATTTTCTCTACAGGGAGGGAGAATCTACAGCTATTGGATTAGTGAATGAGAAAGAAACTGATGTGCTGGACTACATGTATCTACAGGGATCGATTGCTGGTCCATTTGTTTAGAACTTTGTAATAGTTTACTTGTAATTAGTTCTCTTGTTTTTCTTTTCTTAAATTTTTACCTTTGCTGATGTTGCTTGACTGTTGATGAAACTAAGTAGTTACACAGCCGTAGAAGCAAGAGCATGAGCAAGTGGTTGTGTTCTGGTCCTGGTTAGTCTACCTGAATTAAAAATACGAGTAAATGCTGTTTGAAGGACGTCCCAGCTTGCGCTATAATTTGCTATTAACAATTCGGAAGGTGATTCTCTGCTACTAAGTCTTGGGCATGCATGCATCTGGAAGTTCGTGTTGGCTCTCCTGCTGCTACCATTTCAGGGGTTTGCCGGGCGTATCTCAATCAAATCCTCCATACTGTAACGCGTAACCCCAGGTCCTCATTCGGTCGCTTCCATTCTAAAGATGTTTCAAAGAAGACGGACTGTTTTTTTTAATCAAATGCACTCTTTGATGATACCTCTTTGATGATGGGGAAGTTGCCTGTGAATACTTCGCTCCGTGGATTGTCGCCATATATTGAATTTCTAAGAAACAACTAACGAAAGTTGCTAGAACTAATCGATGAACTCGCCGTAGCTTTTGGCTTTTCACTATT
The DNA here is from genome assembly GCA_954870665.1 of Stratiomys singularior. Taxonomy (NCBI): domain Eukaryota; kingdom Metazoa; phylum Arthropoda; class Insecta; order Diptera; family Stratiomyidae; genus Stratiomys; species Stratiomys singularior. Next base: position 11,245,209 of record OX940877.1, read on the forward strand.
CAGCGAGAAATTAACCAATTTTAAAGCGATGCAAGGACCAACAGCGTAATTTCTTTTTATTTCGATGTAGGAAACACCAACTCAAGGTATAAACAAGTTACATGCTAGGTATAATAAATGTTTTAGAGTCAAAAAAAAAAATATATCGAAAAGAAATATTGAATTTCAATTTTTATTCTTCTCCCCCTGTTCTGTGATTTTTTAAAATTTTTGTTTTCACTGCAATGATTAAATCCTAAACAAGTAAGAAAAATGTCTAATTTCACGAAAATTGGTTATTTTATTGCATTTGATGGAATATTTAGATATAAATTGGTCTCTGTTTAGAAAAAGGTAATCGAAGATAAGAATATAATTGTCTACAGTGGAAGACTTGATAATGTTTCTTATTGGATGTACTCCATGCCTCCATTGTATGAGTTTATTTGGTTAGACATCTGAGTTTGTATTAATATTAAGGGGGTGTGGTATTTTGAAATATAATGGCTCATATTTCGATAGCGTTTGATACTTACATGAAAGTAATCTGCAAATATCAGTAGCATTTATTCATTGTTTCCGCTAAACAACAATCATCTGAATCAAGTAACAAGATCTACTGAGTGGAATAAATTCATTTGAATTTATTCCACTCAGGATACTATAGAAGCCTTGAAATGTAGCAAGTTCGGATAATTTTCGCGAAAAATTTGATCAATATTGCGGACAGCTGTGCAAAAAAAATGTTACTTTCAAATATCTCAAACTTACTTCAAATAAACTTGCAACTAACTTTTATGTTATATTATGTAGGTTAGGTTAGGTATATTATTAATTTTAATAGGCTTTAGTCTTGGTTAATTCAATGTCAAAATTTAATGACTAGGTAACGATCTTCAGTTGTTATTTTTTAGAATTGCATGAAAATTTGACAAAGCTGCCCTAGGTTGTGCTCGCAGCTAAACAGTCTGAGTCTAAAGTCTGAGTCCATAAATCCGATTCCTCACAAGTTTTGGCGAAGTGTGGAGCCTTGATTGATATCTGATGTAGCTTTTTTCCTACGATCTTTCCTCCTTTCCTGGAGTAGGTTCCAGTGTATCAGGTGGTTACATAGAATTGGCGTGACACATTCTAGAGCCATCTAGGAGAATTCATGGCACTAGTGAGATCACCAGCAAGATTGCACGTTTAGATCCCTTGCTGTGTACCTGCGCTCATCGGACTTCAGTATTCACTTGTTGAATAACCTCAATGATGAAGCATCCTGCTTAAAAACTCAATAGTGGAGCATCCTGCTCCTGTTGAGCAAGGGGCCCTACAATGTCTGATTTGTATTAGTCCCCAAAAAAATTCCCGCCTACGTCGAGGGCAGCAATGGGGTGGTAGCTAGACGATGACTCGTGGCTCGGGCTTTCCTTGCTGGTCGATACAGGTTCCGCTAACTCCCAGCGATCCAGGAACACAATTTGACGACAACAATGACAAACAAGATGCAGCATTTCAGCTACGAGACTTTTTGTTCCTAATACCCTCTGGGCTTGGTAGCATCATAGAATAAACCAAAACATATATTTAATTCAAAACACATTCTCTTGTCCTGAACCAATTCTTTGGGTCAATATTTGTGGTAGCCCCAGGGCATTTTTCGCAATTTCAACTGAGCTCATCTGGTAATTTTTTGGGAGCTATCAAAACACGCTTGAAGACTATGAGGAAATATACGTTGACTGTCGAAGCTGTGATTTTATTTTTGTGAAAAACTAGCAAGAAGTTTGATCAAAGCGCTTTCCTTTTATTGTGATGATGTAATGAAAGAAGTTGTCCTTATATTACCTGAGAATTAATAAATATTTTCTGCATAAATTTAAACGGTTTCATTAATTTATTTGTAATAATTTAATTTAGGTGCAAAAATAATTTTATGTAGCTTGTTTCAGCATTTTATTAAAATCAAAGGAAAGATCATACAAGCAAGCGTGATACGCACCACAGTGTCTCTATGAATGTTGTTGATGATGCCTAAGCCACATTGTTTATTTGAAAACTATAATAATTGTTGGCGTACAGGTTTGAGATTGGGTATTACTTAATTGAAGTTCTAAATATAGAAGGGGTCGAAATGATGGAACTATGCTTAATAACCTTCACTTTGTCTTAGAAAGTCTTGTAAGATCCTTTTGTGAAAAGCTTTAAAACTCAATCTTACTCACCAGCTGCAATAATGCATTCAATTTCCAACCCCATAAAAGAATCAACTGCAAGCACAAGACCTAGCAGACATTTTGGGGAAATTCCACTCATTTTGCATGCAAGGAATTCGTGATTTTGGTTGTCTTATCTATACATTCAACGATGAGTATTCTATTTTTTGCAGATGTTTACTTTTCTTTGCAAAGCAGCGATATTGGATACACCGAACAATGTCTAGCTTAGCAGACAATGATTTGTTTTCAATTAAAGCAAATTAAAAGCTAGACTAGATGACTTTCTTATTCAAATTATGCTTATCTCCATATCAAATTTAAGGATAATTAGATGCCTAAACATTTCCAAACAACTTATCAACATTTTGGACGTTCATAATTTGACTATATAAGAACTTAACTTCTTTCCTCAAATATCAGTTACCAGTCCAGTAACAACAACAACTCATTCAAAATGAAATTCGCAATTGTTCTCTTGGCTCTCGTTGCCTGCACTGTAAGGATCGAACTTCTATTTAATCGGACTTCCAATCTAACCTTAAAACTAACATTTTTATCTCGTACTATAGGCCGCCCTCCCACAAGAACGCGGTGTCATTCAAGATGTCCAGAACATGGTCAGCGGTGCCATCACCAAAGCTCAAAATGACCTGGCCAGTCTTGGAAATCTCGTTCAAGGTTTGGTCTCCAATGCTCAGGCTCAAGTTGCAGCGGTCATTGCTGGAGCTAAGAGCAATGTCTATGCGAAAATTGATGAATTGGAGAACACCATTGCGGCCATGATTGTCAAGGGCGGAGCTGTTGCATTCTGTGCTCAAGCCAACATTGCTCCATTGACTGAACTCAGAAGTAACTTTGGCAAGAATGTAGAGAACTGTATCGGAGGATTGACCACTACTCTCAACAGCTTTGAGACCTCGATCTTCAATGAAATCGCTTCATTGAGCGCGTCAATTGCTGAATTAGTGAACCTGGTTCAAGATTGTACCAGCAACATCTTGGATGCTGCTGTCTGTGCCTTCACCAAATACAGGGAAGTTCAGAGTCTCATCTCAAACATCATTGGTGGAGCAGCTGATGCTGTTAACATCACTCGCACTAAGGTTTCCGTTACTGTTAGCCAGATCCAAAGCTGTGCTCAACTTACTATTGGTGAAGCAACCATTACTTTGAACCAATTCGTCAGCGCCGTCCAACAATGCGCATAATCATTTTGAATGATGTCGCCTAGGGGTGGATCTTTAAATAAATTTGTTATGAACTGAAATTTTTTTATGATTCTTTGAACAGATTCTGATTTTATAGGATTTGTCGAAAATTGGAACATTGATTTATTATTCTTTGAAGAAATGTAATGAAATGGTGAAGTTATAAAATCAGCGTCGTCTCGTTAGCACGTGACGTAGGGAACTCCCTGCACATAGTGTAGCTGCACATAGTGCTAACACTAAGGGTCGATTCCTCTCAGACAGAGATAGAAAACGCACAAGTAGATTTATATTTGTATTGCAATTTTACACATAAACTGTGAGCCTGTGGTCTCTACTTAAAGCAAAAATAGGAAGCAATTTACCAATCTAAATATAATTCCACTCATTCTGTTCAAATACCGTTAGATTGGAAGTGTGTTAGTGCTGTATGTATTTACGGCATGACAGAAGCATGATCAGGTAGAGACTCGCGTGCGACTTCTCGTAGAAAGCAATGGAAATGGCTTAAGTAGATTTATAGTTGTATAGTATTTGTTGAGAAGCTTTGAGGGGGATGTTTTACTTGGTAAAATAATGAGCGAAATTTACTAATCCAAATAAATTTGAACTACTTTGGTTATATCCCGTTAGATTGAGGGTTTGTTCGAAGTATTTTCGTTTTTTTGTGCTGACGCTGCGGTATCAGTATCCTTACTTTCATGATGCTCCTGTGAGCGTTTTGTAGTAGTTAAGCTACTGCGCATGAGGCAAGTGCCTTAAAAGGATTCGTCTACGATGGTGCATGGTGGTCTTTTAAACAAGGTTTTCCTCATCATGCATGTATTTTGCTTATTGTATTCATTGAGTGAACGCGGAAAGCAATTTTATATGTTGACGAACATAATGAGGGCAGGGAGGTTACTTCCTTACTATGGTATATCCCAGTTGTTGTGTGTACCCTACTGCGAAAAATCCTGATCTCTGTACTTAACAAAAACTAAAATTGGATGCTTTTTTGTGAAGTTAAGAAAGCCTGAAAGAGTTACACAAGGCTAAAATTCTTGTAGTTAGATACACACAGCTTTGGAGGAACCAAACAGGAGTAGAATCAAATATTAAACTCGTAGATCAATAAGACGGCTAATGTGTTATAGTTATATTTGTCAGTTTTAGAGAATTACATTTTTACCAACTCTTTTTTAAATGCAATACCATTGAAGTGAAAACAGTCTTATGATGAGATTTACAAATTTATCAATTTTTAGTTGTACTAGAGTTCATCTTTTCGAGTACACTTTCGGGTTTCATTGACGAACGCTTTCACTTCAAATGTAATATCACGAATAGCGTCCTTCATGCAGACTTCAATTGATTCAATTGAAGTAGAATCGATTCGTTCAGGTGTTTCTTTCAGTTTCGCAATCTGATTTTCGATTTCTTCGATAAATCCCTCTCCGCGTATCAGCTGCAAAGTACCACAACGTAAGGACTCGCTTCAAGTGAATACAAAATATTATTACCTTGCTCAATGTACATCCCATTCCACTGATATCGTCTGTTGAACAGTTTTTGATTTCTTTCACCAGGATTTCTAGTTCTTGCGCTCGATCCAGCAATACACGATGACCATTCGTCTTACGCATGAACTTGTCTTTGCACCTCTTCAAGTCCTGGTCAATTTTCATCTTGATTTTCGTGTATTTTTCCAAGATTACTTCTCCATCTTTTAGGATGTCTTTTGCAAGGTTTTCAGTTTCGTTTAGCGATTTTGTGATTGGCTCCTTAGCTAGCTCGATCACTTCCCTTGTAGTCTGTGCAATAGCTTGTTTCGTCCTTGCAGCTGTTTCTTCAAACTCTCGAATAACATCTTCGACGGTGCCTTCTTTTTGTTCATAGGATGTGTGGTTGTTGATATTGATCTCATCAGCGATCTAAAAACAATCAAAAGCAAAAACATTTTTATTTAGAATATTTAAACATATATTTAGTACAAAGCATAATTCGTTCACATGTTCGTGAAACACAAAGGGCAACTTAAAATTCAATTGCACGCTTTTATCCAATTACGTGAAAGCAAGGACTTAGCAGCGAGCACACATTCCTGACGCTTAAACTGATTCACCAAATCACTTACACATAGAATAAAAACTGCTAAAATTACTATTAAAACTTTCATTTTATTTACACTTTACTCCAAAACAAAAATATGCCCGAAACACCAACGTAATTTACTATTCAATAGCTAATTGCCACATATCGTTAGAAATTCAGTATTGACAACTTATTTCTACTGATATAAATAATATTATCAGGGAGCTGACCAAATTAAAGAGATACCGTGAACAATAAATCTGAAAACATGCTAGATAACATTGCCACGCTTTAAAGATACTTACGATTAGCGTATGTCATTTTGCATAGACTAACTGGCGTGGCATACGAAACATTCTGTGAATAAGCAAAAAACGTTTGAATTTGCGCAAATTATCGGCGACCACGTAAGATAATTGTCACGTGAAGAGAAGTAACCTGAATTAATCAACAAATATTATTCGAGCGGATGGAAAATCGATTAGAGTGCTTGTTTTTATAGTTTAACAACTATCTAGCAAAGAGCCAAGCATACTTCGCTGAAGATATATTCGACAGTCGTAGAGAAGATCCTTAGGGGAAGGATCTGCTCGGGGTTGTTGACGCAATGCAAGCAGGAACAAATCGAGTTACAACGAGAGCCTTGGTCAATTTATTTCTTCCCTTTAAAATTTAAGTTCAACAAACTATACACACCTTTCCATGTGTCGTTCAATAAGTCATTAGAAAATCAAAATAATGGCCGGTGAAGTATCGAAACTTATTTTCATTATTGCCTAAAATTAAAAAAAAAATATTTTTGGTGATGAACAGGTTATATAAATAATGGACCAGAAAAGAAACGTGTTGTCTCCTTTAGGATGATAGTTCATGGATTCTTTGCCCTCTTACACTGAGGCTGCTCTTGCTGAACCTTCCTATCCGGCACAAAGCTCTGTTTTCATCAGTTGAAAATATATAAACTGGAATTATATATTGTAGTACCAATTATGTCAACGAAAACTACTGCTAAACTAAGAGGATGGCTCAAGTACCAACAAACCCAACGTTCAAGAGGTCGTGTCAAATTATTCTGCAGGACCGCGACATAAAGGACGACTAGGAAACGTATTCACAGACTGAAAAAGAAGAGCGAAGCGCGTTGTAGGCAGAACAGCACCGAAAAGAATTAGGTCGACCGGGTTTGGGCTACAGTGTGGTAAATCAGATCCTCGGTTCATCAAGGAAGTCTGGCGCACTTGAAGCAGAAAAGTAAACGAGATCGTATTAGCACTCTTCCCTGGACATTCTCTTTTGTTCCGATGTCACAGAGCCTCTTCTCTTCGACTCTTTCTCCTCCTCTTTATTTCTTCTCCTCATTCTCTTTTGTTCTGATGACTTTTCGACAGGGATCAGGCTGCATGATTTTGAGAGTGAAAGGATAGATGCGGTTATGCAGACCATGAAGAAGCAATGAGATGATATAGCAATAATGAGATGATTCAGGATAATTCATTCCTATCTAAAAGAGCGTTGATTCCTAAAATACTTGAACAAGGAAATAATTATGCTGATCAGCAAAGTAAAAGAGCACAAGGAATTGTGTTCGTCAGCCCTTACGTATACTGGACGCGACTATGAAAGCGTTCTACAAGCTCATCAGGTAGCTGAAGAGATTCCAAGGGGATATCTATTGCCACAGCATTTCTTTCGTTTGATACTTGGGCCCGGCACTTTAGGCCTGGATGATCCTTCATCAATTTAGTGAGGAAAATTGTAAGTTCGGCATCACAGAACTACAAAACTGTCACTCCTAGCTTAAAGTTAGGAGACTCATTCGACTAGATATTAGATACTCTACAAGGCACGATAAATATATTGAATTTTCACAATTTTTTCTAACTATACTCAGTAACGAATCCTGTTTTCAATTTCACAAGATAAATCGTGAAAAAATTGTGTAAAAAAATTGTGCCACAATGTTTGTCGCGTTTGTTCTCGAGGGAGTGTATCCTCAGACTTATTGAGCACTTTTTTTTCTGTATCTCAGATCTGAAAAATCGTTCATCGTTACGTAGCTGTAGATAAGACAAGGATACTCATTCAAACTCCTTCGACAATTGAAAATTAGGTAATGGTTTTGTAAGTGAAATTGGGCTGCAGCATGAGCCTCAACTGTCGAATATGGTTGCAAGATGATGTACACTTTATTTTATCTTTCACTGATCTGATCCTCGGAATAATTTTAATCGGAATTCAATAGGAATATGACATTCGGAATAATTGCGCACCGATGCAGATAAGCTAGCGATATTTTTTTGATGTTGTTATCGAGCAAATCAAGTAAAAATGTCTAAATTTTAAAGGAAAGCTTTCTACTATGTTGAAAATCCAGGAGTGCGCATTTCAGCAGTTTTGATGGGTTAACTTATGGAATTAAAATTTGGAATGATTGCATTATGTAGCATAGTGTGAATCATTCGTCGAATCGTTGTTTCCGTGAGTTATTCTGCTGTGTTTTATTTAACAGACCTCTCCTCAACAAAAAAAAAAAAAAAACAACATCAAAAACCATTTCCAAACCAAACTAAACATTAAAGTAAAATAAATAACAAAATATTTACACAATAAAATGCAGAAAATAAAATATTCTTAATTATTAATTTATGAATACTTTATTTATTATTTATTGCATTTTTTTATATTTTTTATTTATTTTACCTTAATGTTAAATGTGGAAAAATGGTTAAAATTTAAAATGGTTAAAAAAGGATATAATTCTAGATATACGTTATTGTTCAAATGGATCCCTTTGTTGGTGATCTGAAATCAAAATTTAAACATGACCAAAATAGTATATAGATACACGAGACTTCTGGCGAAACCATTGAACCTAACTTTATACCACCACACCGAAACGATCGAGCGCCATCTCCCGTGTGTTGCCATAAACTATTGCTCTTCGGGAACGATGTCGCAGCACACGAGTTCATACACAGCATGTATTTATTAACATAGACTTTTTTGTGTTTGTAAAATACGCTCATTGTTAAAAATGACAGGAAAAGTTGATCAACGAATTTCGCACCGAGTCTTGGAAACACGAACTCTGTATCTATTGATATCATAAATGAATAAGGATCTCAGGGAGCCTTATTCATTTACTATATCAATAGATTCGCATGTTTAAGCAAATCAATACTCAACGAGTGGTACAAACATTTCAAAGATGACCGCCCGTCAGACGGCAGTGATTCTTGTGTGGTCGGCCGACCTTTGAGTGCAATAACAACAGTAAACGTCAAGTGTTTGCGACTTGCGGTTGAAGGGAATCATCGCAACGTATTCATTATACGCAAACTACAAACTGATCTTGAAATACCAAAAACTTAAGTAAATAACTTAAAAAATAACTTAAAACTTGATAAAAAAAACTATTTCAGGATTTTAAGAATGATTTTTCACATCATTGCGAAATTCAAGATTTTTCGCGAAACTCATCCCAAAATGGAGAAGTGCCCAAAAAAAAAATGTTTTACTTGAAATTGCTCCGAAGAATTTGATAATGGTTTCAAATGATTTAAATGTACTCAAGAAGGTTATTACTGTTGATTAATCATGAATATATGGCTATGATCAAGAAACAAATAGGTAATAGTTGACAGTGAAAGCATTCTGAATCAACGAGGACAAAAATATCACCTGAAAGTAGGAGAAAAGCTAAGGTTATGTTGGCTGTTTGCTTTGATCATGAAAGTGTTGTACACCACAGATATGCTCCACGAGGTCAAATGATCAGAAAAATGGGCACATTTTTGTTGTAGATTGGAAAAATGACTTTCAAAACTGCTGAAAGTATTTTTCAATCAAATATTTTGCAGGATTTCACTCATCAGATGATAAAGAACAACAACAGTGGGCAGATATGGAGGTAAGCTCGATACCTTTAGAACAAACTTCACAATGAAATAAAAGTTCCTGCAAACTGGTTTACATCCCTTTTTTCTTCGCACTAAAGGGTATTGAATCCCTTTATATAAATATTCTGTTAGCTCTCTGGTGTTTAGTGCGTGTTTTATATTTTATATATATTTCTGACAAATGTTTACCTATCAACTTATCCACATGTCATTTTGATTTCAATTTTTACTGTCTCTTTATGTCTACCTGTTCCTTATTCTACCAATGAAAATATGATTCCTTCTACTTATCTACACAATAGTCTTAACATGGTTTAGGTAAATAAAAAAAAACTGGGCGAAGTCTAACCTAAGCATGCCCAAACGGACGCGTCTCGTCCATATGTAATAGAGCTTTTAAATTAGTTTAGAAAGGACATAAATATTATCACACTATTCACACTTCTTTATTTCATCCATAAAATTTTTCATTGCTGCTCTTACATTCTCAATACTTTTTGTATTACATTTTCCTATCCAGTTAAGCAAATTTGCAACCCTCTCACTTGCTGTACCAGTCTCAGCCTTTATAATTCCATCGGCTTCGTTACATAAGGCCTCACCACGTACAAGCTAAAATAAATGTATTTTATTTAAATAAATATAGAAAGTGAATCGGCGTTATTTCAAAATAAAACATACCGCATTAATCAAACACTCAATTCCACCCATATCCTTCGGACATTGATGAACCTCTTTGATTGCAAAATCTATTTCGGCACTCAGCTCTAACAAATGCCACAGGACACTTGATTCCCCCAGAAAGCGATCACTGCACTCCTTCAGATCATTATCAGTTTTTGTCTTGACTTTTTGAAATTTTTTTATAATTTCATCAGCATCCTTGAAAATGTTGTTGAGTTGATTTTCCACATTTTTGATAGATTTTAGTTCAGCAGATTCAAATAATTCATTGGTGTAGTTTGTGATGAGACCTAAAGTTTTCGAGACTTTCTCCTCAAATTGTTTGATGTTTTCATTTTCTTCGTATCGTACGGTACTATTAGCAGATAATGCAGGCTGATATATCTGAAAAATTTGATCCTGTGAGAGTTTTGGGCAAGCAAAGTAGGAAATTATCGTTAGGGGAGCGTCGAATAAAATTTTGGGAGTCTCCTTGTTTACACCGAATTCACAAACGCATCTTATACACGTTCAATGAAAAACTTTTTGTTCACATTTCACTGGTTATTAATTCATTTCATTGAAAAAATCCTTACCGAAACTGTCAACACACTGAGCACAAAAATAGTATTCATAGTACAAGTTAACATGTTGTTTTCGACTGCTAAACTGTTTCGTTTGAATACTAAATAGATTTCGTGGATTGTTGTCATTCGTATCGAAAATTATATCATTTAATTATCAAAGATTTAGCATTTAAGAAATCTGGAAATTTACGATAAGGAGTTCCGCGATATTTTCATACGCTGCTAAGCTTTTAACGATCATCACATTGATTTATTTGATTACAAACTATACAATGGACGACTTTTGATAAGAGTTCGATTGAATCGAGCAATCATGTGTCCTGAATGGTAATGAACTCCTCGGAACAAGAAAACGCGGTCGGGGCTTAAATAGGCTTTTGTTATATTTTATATGTTGTATACCTGGACATACTTCGCCCCTTAAAGGGTTTTTTTTTCAATTTTAAACTTCTACCAACGATTTTTAGAATAATTTGCATCATGATTCAGGTTATTTGCATTTATCATTTTTAATTTTACCACAAGTATTCTCAGAGAGATAATTTTTAGGGGTTCGAGGGCGAGCTGCTAAGTACTTAGCCTCACCACCCTATGATGCTACTAGTGCAAAAAGAATTTAACTATCCTCTTGTACATTCTTGTAGACGACTACTGTCAATATTTTAGCCGGATCGGACTCCTAGTTTTGTTTAGATCGCGTGCTGACGCGGGCGTGTCCGGGATGTTAGAAGGGAATGTTGATTCCAGGGAAAGGAAGGGAAATCAGTCAGCGAAATCAAAGAGCTCTTGAATGCTTCTGCGATGCCAAACGTAAAAATTGGCTTGAGGGGTTACAACACATCCGCACGTCAGTTTTTGATGAGTCACGTCCTGTGCCCCAAAAACGGCTACCATGAGGGATAACGTGACAACAATCCACGATCTCGTATTGCCAACAATTCAAGAAGAGCGAGTAGTTGAGATAGTAGCCATCTAAAAAACACTGCGCGGATCATATCTTGCATGAAGTTTTGGGTATAGGGAGCCTGTCGGCGCGATGTTTGCCGTATTTTTACACTCCAGACAGCAAGTGAAACCGTGAAACACATTCAGAACAGTGTTTGACGCTGTTTAAGCGCAAACCAAAGCAGTTTCTGTGCCATTTCGTGAACGCCAATAAAACATGAATCCACTGATACTCACCAGAGACCAAGGAACAGTCGAAACAGTGTGCATCACCTGGCTTTGAAGGAGGCGAAAACTTGTCTTATCAGACGAGAAGGTGATAGCGACAGTTTTCACATTCACAATTTGTGATCTCCATCCACAAACTGGAGAAGAGCATATCGGTCACAGAGCTCTACTATGTTGCATATATGGGCGAGTTTGACGCCCCATCATAGAAAAAAGGTGCCATATGATGTAGAGAAAAAGAGCTCTTCCACCATGACAACTCACCGTCTCATATCTTCGCGGTCGCCTCGGTCTAATAGGGCTACAAACTGCTACCTTATCAACCGCATTCTACAGATCAAGCCCCGTGGAAATTCTTCTTGTTTCCTAACTTGAACGAGTCACTCACCGGGCGGAAATTTGAGTCGAATGAGGAGGTCATCGCCGCCACGGAGGACACTGCAGACTTCTACAAAACGTATTGTTCACACGGACCCCAAATTAGACAACTAACTAACTAAGATATACTGAATTCAAAAAATCTATGACTGACCCTGAATTAAGGACATGGATACCTTTCGTACCGGTGATGCAAAACTTTCTCTTTAGTAAAAAGTCAGAAAATTACACCGAAAACCCCGTACGAGATGCAATAAAAATAGGCTCTCAGTGTGACAGAGGAGTTGTTAAGTCGGTAGGTTGTTTGCTTTATGTCACTGAGAGTACAACACATAGGGCGTAAATGGTCTTCACTTTCTAACAACAATCAAATTCATCACGATAATCATAAATACATATCAAACACATAAGATAAGAAGTATTTGCAACGATATCATTATGATTTCGGATGTGGGAATAATTGGTCATAATCGAGTTTAAATGAAAGATTGGCTTCCAAGACTGAATGATTATCGGAAAATCAAGTAAAAATTCTCACAAGATACAAAAGGAGACTTGAATTTCAAGAAAATTCTTCAGGATGTTATGACTGCAGCAGTTATCCACGTAGTTGTTTGCAACTTCAAAATACTTGGGACCCTCTGAACATTTTTAAGTCATATTTATCTCCTACATTCTAAATCTTGCGTGTCTTTTGCTTCGTTGGTGGTATGCCTGCAGGGATCTCTTACGTATAATCCATATGTATAAATTGCTCTGATGATAGACATGATTAGTAAAAGTTATGATCCTTGTATTAATCCTCCACCATCCACGCGACCATTTTGCCAAAACAAACGAACATTCCGACAAACTACAAACGTAGAGTCAACACCATGTCGTGATACAAGTTAATGATCTGGCAACAAGGACAACTACAACTGATGCATATAATCAAGGGATAATCGCCAATTATAATTAGCCATTGGATCGTTCAAAATGATATAAGGGTGAGTTAGTGCACCTGTTTAACACATTCATCATGGCACGAGTTTGCAAATGCAAAACTATCACCACCATCATCGCCAGACATCATTGTCCTCGATACATGTTGAGGTAATTTGAATAGAATTACCCGCTTGTAGCTCATGTCCTTATGCACTCGAAAAATTGAACACTCCTCAAGCCAACGCAATCTAAAATACCAAATAATTTATCACGCTGATTGTATTGTGCAATGAAAAATTACCTGCAAAAGATACCGCGCGTTCAATGTCCTGTGGCGGTATCTGGGCCCTTGATGTTTGTTTTTTTGTTCAGAGATGTTCTAGATCGGGACAGTATCTTTTGTGTTTTGCTCACACCACTGACCCTTTTTCTGTGACTTTAACCTTTTCATTCACAGTTGGATAAAAGGATCTCGCACCACTTTTAATGAAGTTAAGAGTCACAGCAACTAACTGACTGTATGAACTCGTTAATCAATTTATTTGCATCTTTTTGATTCAAAGGATTCTTACGGGTGCTTGCTGTTACTTAATACAGGTGTAAATTACATTTTGTGGATTAAAAAAGATCAATTGTTTGGTGATCGGTTAATTGAAGATGATTTATTTACACAGTTGGCGATTCAATTCAAGGATAAGGATAATAGCAAGTTTTTTTGAGTGTAGACCGGACAATAGAACCGTAGCCGTCTTGATGGAATTTATTTAGTTTTATTTTTAAAAGCTGAATAATGTTTCTTTTTGTAAGAGAATGTAACTGAAAACTGAATGAAAAGAATACACTCGAATCGTGATCTAAGAAAGAAGGTTCGGTTTTGGAATTTGGCTAAGTTAGGACTTAATTTTTCATAATTTTTGAAATAACTGAAATAGGTGCATTTATCGTTAATACATGATCGAATATTATACATATTATATAATATGATAAAACGAGACCGTACGTAATTCACAGGTCTAGCAGCACATATCTTTGATTGTGTGAACGAGAGCGGTGCCGTTGAAACCCCACTCACGGCCACATCATTGCTGAAAGACGCAATTTCCGAAACCCCCATCCCAACCTTCTTTTGAAGTGCCCTTGAAACCAGCTCATTCAAAATCACAGCGTAGCTACACACAGCACTAACACCCTAATGCGTGTTCTTTCCGACAGAGATAGAAAACGCACAAATAGATTTGTATTTGAATTGTAATATCACGCATAAGCTCTGAGAAGGATAATCTTGTTTTAAGTGAAAATAAGATGAAACTAACCACTCCCAACATACGCTAACACTTTGTGGTGGAATACCGTTAGATTAGGATAATAACCTTCACGCAGTATAATCTTACGCTATGGCGAAACTAAGGTGACATTGACAAGAGACATAGATGCAGCAACTGTACAAGGGCGGTTCAATAATTACCCGTGTTAGAAATGAAGACACCATTTGTTCCAAAAATTTTCTATTTTTCAACAGAGTCCTCTTTTAAAGAGATACACTTCTCCCAACCTTCCTGAAATTTTTTGAAGCCCTGCAAAAAAAGGATTTGTCAAACTGTTCAAAATACGCCTCTATATCTCTATATACTTCCTCGTTTAAGCGTCAATTTTTTCCCGCGATCCATTCCTTCACAAAAGAGAACAAGAAAAAAGAGCAGCAAACCGCAGGGATCGGGTGGATTCGGGGAGCGCGGAAGCAATTTGTAACGCAATTCATGCAGTTTGGCGGCGACAACTCCGGATGAATGTGCTGGTGCGTTATCATGGTGAAACAGCATCATCTTTTTCGCCAAATACGGCCGTGTCTCCTCAAATGTTTTGTCACAGCGGTCCAATAACTCACTGTAGTAATATTCAGTCATTGTTCTACCATTTTCTAATCAAAAATCATGAGGATGACACCGTTCGCATTCCAGAAAGTCGTCGCCATGACATTTTCGGCGGATGGGATGGTCTATGCCTGCTTTGGAGCAGTTTCACCGGGAGAAATCCATTGTTACAATCGCCGCGTCCCTCGGGCCGATACTTTTTTCATCGCCAACTTATCATGTAAAATATGAATTGGCGTTCGGTTGACACACCTACGGCCTTTGCTACTTCACGCACTTTCGTTCGTCGATCAGCGAGAACCATTTCGTAGACTTTTTGTGAATGATTTCCTTGGTAGCCACGTCTACCAGGCGTCCTGGTCGCTCCTCATCAAGGACGGATGTTCACGAATGCCCACGTTTCTATTCATTCAACCAATATCTAACTGTGGTTATAGATAGCGAAGTATACCCTTAAACCGCATCCAATTTTGCTTTTATCTCCTTGCATTTTTTCCCCATCAAAAACAAAAGCGAATTACCGAACGATACTGTTCTTTTTCCATCTTAGCGAAAATCACGAAACACGTCTTACTCGAATGGCTGTCAAATCCAAACTAACCTACCAATCAGTCTCAAATTTGTTTTGTCGTCGTTTGATTGATAGCTGTACGTGATGATAATACCAAGTTGCCTCAGGAACGCACCGCCTCTTCAAAAATGGGTATTTATTGAACCGCACTCGTAAATGTATACTCTTATTGAGTTTTGAGAGTGTTATTCTTGTTAAACAAAATAATTAGAATAAAATGAGTGAATATTTACTAAAACAAACAAAAATCTATTAATTTTATTCGAATCCCACTAGATCAGTAGTTTGCTCGAGGTACTTTAACTCTAAATTAGTTATAACGCTGTACTTAGGACTCGGAAACAGTTTGATTAGGCAGTTTTGACGGTTTCTGTAGTCCAGGCCTGACAACTGCAGGCTGTTATTCATTTCTTAAATGCCTCCAAGATCACCTTGATGAAATTGAATCAAAACATAACATCCACATATATAACAATACATTTGCAATCAGTTCTTGCGCTAGGAATACTGTTCACCGGTGGAATTTTGAAACGGACTTCAACATGGCAAAATTTTAGACATATCAAATGGTCAAATTAGCGAAAAGTTCAAACAAAACTAAAACCGAAATCTTTCAATACGATTCATCCTGACCAGCATTTAAAATCGAAAATATTGCATCAAACTATAAATAATTTTTACTTTGAGAAGCATCTCTATAAAAAAACCATCCTGATAATGTCACAAAAGGAGTTTCCTTGTAGAAATTTAACAATTTATTTCAGTAGTTATTGGTAGATGATATATAAATAAATTAATCATGCAGTCTAAATGACTTATGATAGCTTTTCGTCCAGTACACATTGTTTAATTTTATCAGGTACGCCTTGCTGATGATCCATTACCTCCTTCAAAGCGGATAGGGCACATTGCCTGGTTCCTTCAATCAAATTTTCGATGTTAGTTTTAGCGTCTTCGATGACGCCCTCAAATTTGTCAATTGTGTCAGTAAAAAGTTGCTTACTTTCATTTATTTTACTTATAACGCAATTCTTATCATTCTTACATTCTTTTGTTAGACTTTTAAGCTTCACCAACGTCAACTTTAGCTGTTCGATGCTAGCAACGATCCCTTTTTCAAAAGTATCAATTGTTTTCGCTGTTTCTGCACCACATACTTGAACTCTTTCACTTACATCCTTTTCAATTTTATCTGTCGTAGAAATCACATTGACAATACAATCGTTTTGAGAATCCTCCGCACCAGCTGTATCCTTGATTCGCTGATGAATCTTCTCAGTCTCCCGATCAACTTGAGCAGATATACCAGCAATAATATCTTTTGCCCGATCGGCTGCACTGGATGTAACAATCTTGATGTCAGCGATAAGTTTATTAAAATTTTCAAATACTTTATTGGAAAAATTTGTAATTAACTCTTGACTGACTCCATTTTGAGTCTCTGCAAACTAGAAAGAAAAAAAGTCGTTAAGGCTGATAATAAAGTTCTGATAAGGAATCTGATCATATTTTTATCGGATCTTATAGGAATGAAATTAAACTTACCACAACAACAACAACAATAACAGATAAAAATACAAATATTGACTTCATGTTGCAGAAAGTCTATTGATTGCCTCAAATAACTTCACCAATAACCATCAATTGTATATAGGAATTGGCTTTTATAACCCAATCTTATGGTTATCACTCCTTTGGTGTTCATGCAGTAATTAATGGTAAATTATTCAGATATGTAGTACAAGAATTCTGGTGCTATCTGTAAAATGTTTGCGAAGTTTAAGGTTATTCAACAACAAACTATTGTCAAGGTAGCACTCTGGAATAAAGGAAGTTGTCACGCTGGGATTATCAGACGTGGCAGTTGTTTGACAGCGTGTGATTGTATATGTATTGTTTTTTTTGTTTGTTTGGAAGGTAAAGGCTATTTACGCCCTGAGTGTCGGACTCCCGCTACCGGACTACCGACTAAACACCTTCCCTGTCACGCCGAGAACCTAGCCTGGAACTGTTTGTCACATTACTTCGGATTAGGCCTCATGAATCATCGCCTAGCGGTGCCTTCAGGTTAAGGGAAATCCCTCTTACTGCCTGGATGGATTGCTGTTAATTGCTGTATATGAATTGGGATTGAATGTCCTTTGGAGGTTTTTAACCTGTGATTAGTGAGATGATACGACCAAAGTCCACCAGACTGATCTGCTCTGTGAACTCCCATGTTGGTACTTAGTCATGTGCTCTGTGATAGAGGAGGGTCTTCTGTCACAGACATAGGATTCTCTACAAAAATACGTCCTTTCTAAAAGCAAGACTCTCGCTTTGATTGAGGCTTCAGTTTAAATTTTTAAGGAAAAGGTCGAACTAGCAGCATAGTACTAGGATTATAAGTAAAGAAAAGTAAAGTAAAAGTGGTAGTAGTAGCAGTTGTAGTAGTAGTAGTAGTAGTAGTAGTAGAAGTAGTAGTAGTAGTAGTAGTAGTTGTTGTTGTTTTTGGTGTTGTTGCTGTAGTATTTGTAGTAGTAGTAGTAGAAATAGTAGTAGTAGTGATCGTAGTAAATCATCACTATGCTATGGTTCTTCTAGACTAAAAGATATATTTTTTGAGAAAACACGGTGTTCATTTCATGATTTGATTATGACAATTATTTGACAGCGAAAAATTGTCAAACAACTTTTCTATAGGTCTGGCCGTAACTTATTTTTGACTCAAAAGTACGTCACATGTAGTTTTTTCTTTGATTAATAGATAGCAAATAGGGCATGGGGCGACCTAACTTATTTTGACTTAATTTTGAGATCTTTATTTACAATCTGAGGTGTTTGAAGTGGAGGTCGTTATTAGATAGGCTAACGTGAGACTTAATAAGTCTGCGGTATCCCACATTCGATGGCAGATTCAAGCTTGATGATTAATTTTGAAGTTTGCCCGTTGTTGGCGCAAGTTGGTTAGCTGTGGTCACCTTTTTCTGCCTGTAATTATATCCAAGACGGGTGGTTCTATATTGTGCGAGGGTTAGTTCAGGGAAAAGACTGATGGCTAAGAAATTTAATGGGTAAGAGGTATGGGGAAGCAATGTTTTCAGCGATATTCCTGGAAATTAGTTCATTTATGATAGTTTCAGTGAATGAACTTGAAGAATGACTTGGGCATTTCTTTATGAGTTTTGAGCTGACAAAAATTATTTATTGGATTCTCAGCTAATCTCTGTTTCGTTGATTTTCGTTTGGTCTTTTATATTTGAACAGACACGACCTTTATATTTGCATTTCGAAATCTTGCAGCTTTTCTATTGCCACGGAGGAAATAGTAAGCCACATCGGAAAGCAGGAGCTAATAATGGGCTGATAAGGGTTTTGCACATTGAAAATTTGATATTTACATAGACTGACTTGTTAGAGAGCAAGGAAGAATGGGCTGCGAAAGTTCAAGTGGCTTTTCCGATGGCTCTGAAGGCGTGGGGATAAAATTTGAAGCAGAGATGAAACAATACGTTCAAGTATTTCAGGAAGTTCCTCAGAGGAACAGGGACGTAATCGATATATAGTAGATTTTTTTGTTTCCAGCTGGTGCATATCGGTGACCTTTTCCAGATGCGATTCGAAAGCATAAGAGTTTGCGTTTTTCGGCGTTTATTGAAAGGGTCCATTTCGAGAGGTAATTTTGTAGGAATTCTATGTGTGTTGCGAAGGCCCGATAGGCCTTTATTGGGACGGGTGACTACAAGAACAAGTTTGTCGCAAGTGTGAAGGATTGTGTGGAGGATAAGGTTGATGAACTCGGCAGATTCAGGCAGAATGCTGTGTATCTTCGGTCGATTGCACTTGCGTTGGCATATCGTACCGAAGGCGTCAAAGAAGTGAAACAAATGTGGGGCGAGAATTGATCCTTGGGGGACTCGAGAACGAGTGCTGATAGTACAAGAGAAGTCGTTGGAAATGTTCCTAGGATGGTCCTATGCTCTAGGAAGTCGGCTCTAATGCGCGTCAGTGGAATGTATATTATACGTTCATATCAGTATTTTTCAACTAAGCAGTAGAGCATCAGAGTATTGTAGTTGGCTTTTATATCTAACGCATTACAATTGGCAAACCTAACTGCATGGGTAATGTCAGAAATGACCATCACTGATTATCCAACAATTTGAAAAAGATGGATAGATCTTGATAACAGATTTTGATGTTAATGTCTCTGAAATATTGTAGGTATTTTACATCTAACTAACTTACTCTCTCTAACTTACATCTAAGCTAACTTACATCAATACCGATCAAAATGCACTGTAGGAAGTAATGTTGAATTTAGGTACCTCATCGAAATTTCGTAGGTTTAGTTTGAAGGAGAGATTCATGTACAGAAGGAGCCTGGATCATAATGATCACCTGACAGACATTTTTTACTCTGATGTCATACTATAGCAGTTTCACGAGTTGATCACACTGTATAAATGCACCTTAGATCAATGCTGTTGAGGCTCACATCGGAACAAGGGAAGCAGAGCAAGGGCTTGATCCTAGAAAGCTAGCTTCTGTAAGATCCGCGGGCTTAGCAACGGAATATTGTTGACTCTAGTTAAAAGTGTACAAAAATATCTAGCCTCAGCCATAACACAAGCACGAGCCTACGCTATGGAGGCTTCTGACTTGCGGATATGAAAAATCACAAGTAGCCTTTTTTGTATTCAGGATGTACGCTAAGAGATTAAGAGGGATGTTTTACTAAACGCAATTTTGGGGTCGTATTTACAAATAAAAATACTTATATAAAAATACTTACTTATACTCCACTTATTTTGGTTGAATCCCGTTAGACCAACAATTTTTTCGAAATATTCTCGCTGTTTTATAGACGCTATGTTCAAAACGTTTTTTAAAGCAGTGCTTAGTCTCTCGGGCGACTTCTCTCAGACAAAGATTGAAAACGCACAAATCAATTCGCCTTGGTAGTGTATTGCTTACTTTTCGAAATAATTAAAGGAAGACAAGATTTATCTCTACAACTTTAGATAGTGAGGTGCATTGGAATCACTTAATTTCAGGACCAAACAAACTCGGCAAGGGCATTTGTTCAGAATCACGCTTGAGCTTAGAAATACCTCTGAATGGAGCAGAATGGTATCAGAAACACCAATGCAAATATCACTGTCACCAATGGGCCCCAAACCCGACGTTTGTCGTATAGATTGTGAATACGCCAACCGCAGGTACATCAACTTCTTCAGGTCTTGCGCTTAACAATTTGATAGAACTTCTCTATGTTTGCAAAAAAGGCGTATGGGGAACACGTAGGAACAAAAGTGTTTTTGCCAGAGGTGAGGTGGCGATATTTGTTGAACATAAAGTTCATTATCAAAGTTCAGCACCATATGTCATATATTGACGTTTCTTTTAGGTCCGCAGTCAGCTGTTTCAGCTGTGTATACTGGTATGGTAGCTCCGTCTATTAGACTTTACGTTTAGAGGAAATTGTTTTTAACACTGCGTTCACAAATGAGTAGAACTATGAAGTTTAACTTCAATAAAACTTGCGCCATGAACTTGAGCATTATTCTTAACAGTCAATAACTTCAATTTCGCAGAAGCTTCAGATTATTCTACGAATCACTTCCAGGAAACTCAGCGAAAATATGCAACATCTTGCAACATCTCTGCAAAATTTTATCCAAAGAAAGCGGTGATTCCGCGAAAATCCGTAAAGAATGTCGAAAATATATTACAAGGATTAACGAAGCTTAATTCAGACCGTTAATAAATTTTCAATATTTGATTTTTTCTAGACTTTGCTTTCAAGTACACCCAAAGTGTTTGTAAGAACTCTTACACACCCATTCGACTCTACATGAATGTTAAATTCGAAACGAATGCATGTGAATCCTTATTCTTCGATTATATCATTACGCCTACACTATTTGGGTCAATCATTCCCGAAACATCAAATATATAATTAATTTATAAGTCGAATAAAAATTAGCAGGGTAGGTAGTCAAATTAAGTACGACCTTCGATTGACCACGTGCGATCCTTCGTCTATGATTTTACCTTCTACAAGCGAATATTATACCATGTCGTCCTATCTTTTAAATTTTGAAAATGGCGCTAGATAGCAATTTGTGTTATGTTTTTATAGTGCAAATAATTTCCATTCACTGCGGAATCTTAATTAAATCCTGAGAATGATTAAAGCCAGCTCATGAGCGTAGTTTTTCGATTGCGTGATTATCAAATCAATTCATTATAGATGTGAATATTTATTGCAAATTAATTTCCATTTTGGATAGTTAGCTCATCTTTGATTAACCCCCCGCGAATCATTATCTGAATCCGAAAACTCATTACTGTCGCCAATTATTTGATGATACAAAGGCTTAAGAATTGATAAGATCAAAAATAATGCAGATAAGAATGTTTTGGTTTCAACCAATTTATTTGTGTTTGTTGGTGAATTTGACTATAAAAGAATCCTCAGGAGCTCCTTGTGACAGTGTTTGGATTCATTTGAAAGCCAGCAAATCAAATCAATATGAAATTCGTCATCGTTCTTTTGGGCATCGTGGCTATCGCTGTAATTCAACCCGACTTTCAGACGATTTCAAAGGACTCATAATATCATTTTGTTTGTTCTAACTTTACAGGCAGCTGCTCCTCAGCCAAGAATCTTCGACTATGTTCAAGGTCTTATCACCGACTTAGTTGACACCGTTTATTCAACTATTGACCAACTCATGGCTGAAGTTAAGGCTCTATCTACTGGTGTCATTTCACGCGGCAATAGCATAACTTCAATGGCAACAGCCACCATCAATACTCTTACCAGTGAAGTACAAACCCAAATCAATGATTTGATTGCTCGCGGTGGATCTGCCAGGACCTGTGCCCTCGCCCAAATGGCCCAATTGACCGAAGTCGGTACCAACGCTATTAGCAAAGTTAATGGATGTGCCAATGATATCACCAATGCTGTTGCCTTCTTCGAAAGCGACATCAGCAACCGTGTTGAGACTTTGAAACAAGATGTCAATGGATTGATTGGTTTGGTCAGCAACTGTTTCAATGACATTTTCAATATTGTCACCTGTGCTATCAGCAGCGTTAACAAGGGGTACGGTCTTGTGACTGAATTCACCAGCACTGTTTACGGAGCTATCGACACCACCAAGGCCACCTTCGATGGAACCGTCGTTAAGGCTCAAACTTGTGCTACCGCCACCGTTGATATGGTTAAAACCCAAGTACAACAAATCGCTGCTAATGTTGTTCGTTGCATTTAAACCGTATTCGAAAATGTTTCCGAGGACTGATTTTGTTCCTATGAGTTTAAAATAAATTCATTTGAAGAATATATGGTTAACGACTTTTACTGAATTTGATATATTAGGTGTATAAATATGAAATGCGGGTTTTACTAACAGATGGCATAACCATTACATATGGTTTGTGTCGGGGATAACCAATATGGCATTATGGAGGGTAAACATCTGTCAACAAATTTCAGTATGTCATACGTTTTGATTGTACAAACAACATAGTTTTTTTCGCTTCAAAAATGTCGAATTACGTGCCAGAAAAAGAGGTTTTGCGGGGAAGTCTAATAACCTTCTTTCATTTGAAAAAAACGGCAGCAGAAACTTAACGATTGTTAGTGGAAGCATATGTTGATCCAAAGATCCAAAAGCAGGAAAATGGGTGCCGTATCAAGTGAAAGAAAGAGACATCGAAAGGAGAAAAGCCATTTGTGAAATTTTGCTTGCCAGACAGAAAAGAAAAGGTTTCTTTTGCATCGGATTGTTACTGGCGATGAAAAGTGGATTTATTTCGACAATCCCAAGCGGAAAAAATCATGGGTAGACCCAGGCCAGCCATCAACATCACAACCAGTCCGAAATATTTATGAAAAGAAGACTTTTCTGTGTATTTGGTGGGTTAGTAAGGAACCTTTGTATTACAAACTGCTGAAACCTGGTGAGACTATTACTGGCGAACGTTACCGACAACAACTGATCAAATTGAACCGCGCACTTAAGAAAAAAAGAGCAGAATTTCACCAAAGACATGATAAAGTCATTTTTCACAATGACAGTGCTCAGCCGCATGTTGCAATAACTGTCCAGAACTACCTGAGAAACATTAATTGGGAAGTTCTGACCCACCCGCTGTATTCGCCAGACTTGGCTCCTTCTGACTAATACTTGTTTCGATCGATGCAGCACGGACTTTCGGAACAGCACTTCCATTCTTACGAAGAAGTTAAAAATAGGCTTGATGAGTGGTTAGCCTCAAAAAATGAGAAGTGGTAGTGGGACGGAATCCATCAATTGACAGAAAGATGGAAAAAAGTCGTAGCTAGCGATGGCCAATACTTTGATTATTGAATTCATTCGTTCTGTTATTCAAATAAATGCATATTCCAAGCAGAAAAAATCCGCATTCCATATTTATACACCTATTAGATATCCTTTTTCAAGCTAAAATCGTAAACTCATTATGCACATTTAAATATTATGAGTCGTCCGATTATGTCTAAGTGCGCTCGCCTTCTATGCGCTATGTCGCGGGTTCGAGAAGTATTGTTTTAAAATAAACTCGCATTCAGATTTCTGGTGTCTGACCGACTAGTCATCCACTTGTTACAGGAAGCTTTGGGATAATAATCAAGGTTAGGCATGATTCCGACCATTACAGACAATGTTAAGAGGTGAATCTATTCGTCTTGGAATGATTTAGTTCTTATATACCTTGCGGACTGTAACATTTTGATGGTTTTACACAGCAAACCACTGTATCAGTGTTTGTGATAAATATGAATTTCGGGGCTCCAATTATGATAGATAGGTGACTTTGCACATTCCTGTATGCTTGCTTCATAATTTTAATACACATCACAATGTAAGATTTCAAAAAGTACGCGGAAAAAGTACTTCCTTACCAATTTATCCACCCCTTTACACTTACTCATATTCCAGATCTCCTTAAAATCATTGTAAAAAGCAAAATTATCTTTGGTATCCAAATGGTCGAAAACTTTCGATTTGATTTAGCCTTCGCTTTTGAGTGATTTCCTCACAACTCTTATTCAGTTTTGAGAAGTGGTAAAAGTCACTGGGAGTTATTGACTTCTGGAGTGAAGAGCAATGCAACTGTTGGAAATTACACGGATTAGTGTCACTCGTCATAATATGTCCTGTCTTCACGGGTTCGGTGTTACACTAGAGAAGTCCGCCTTTAGTTCACATCGATTCTCGAAAGCTTACCTCAGTATATCTAGTAAAGAAGCGTAGTATCCATCAAAGAATGTATCCTTTAAGCACCAAAATATTTCGCTCTGTCGGAGACACTAAATCTAGGTTAAGATGAGCATTCTTTTTTTGCTATTACATTGAAGCTTGCTTCAAATTATGTTCACAGTAATGGCCTCATTTTTATACTCGGAAACAACCTGCGTCAGGACTTCTTCCTTTCGATTTCCGCGACGCCGTGAAACCTAGGGAAAACACACAATACACTTAACTGCGTTTTTGTAAAGGAGTAAGCATTGTCGCAACTGATTGACGATAATGTACTTTGTTTAAAATTAATTTCGTTGACTTTACAGAATTTCTCCTTCCGACGCATAATTATCTAATATATTTTCTTCTAATTGTGATAATTTCTGACCTGTTGGCGTTAGTTGAACGTTGGATGGTAGAGCCTTCTTTGCTTGAAACATTCATACCCCCGTTTTCCACCGGGCAGAATCCCAACGAACAGCTGATTAGCATGGACATTTATCTAATAATTTTCCTTTGTTTTGCCAGAAGTTTTATCACAGTATTGTATTCTATTTATACTAACGGATTTCTTGTTGATTGGGGTATATCTCTTTGGTCGTTGGTTGTTCAACAGTTAATGATCCACAATGATTTTCGACAGCTTAACTAAAAAGCCTAACTACGTAAAAGTAACTACGTAACTACGGAAAAGCGTTCAGAGCCTTCAGAGTGACATTACAAAGCAAGAGATACGAATACTCTGTGTGGCAAATGAAGCGAGCTTTGTCAGATAGAGAGCTTGTAAATTGAACGACGTAGGTGAGTGGAGCGACTGTAATGGCTAGCTTTCTGAGCTTGAATATGCCGGAGAATATTTTTCTATCTGGGAATAATTTTAGTAGAATGTGTATTATATTGTATGTAATTATAATTAGTTTATTAGTATTATAATGTATGTTATAATAATATAAATAAGAAAAAACAATAACATGTGAGTCATTGTATATGAATACAAAACTTAAAAGAATGTTACTGCACATCTCTCTGCATCTTTGACATTATGTCCTATGGGGGCGTTCAAGTATTACGTAACGCAATTTGGGGGGAGGGGGGTCTTGTTAAACGTTACGATGCGTTGCAGGGGGTATACTTGTATTATACTTATATTATACATGCAGAAAAACGTTATGGCGCGTTACACAGGGGGTAGGGGGTGGGGCATTCAAAAAAAATTAAAAATTGCGTTACGTAATATTTGAACGGTCCCTATCCCCAACAAGTTATGCAGACATATACCAATACATCTGGAAAATTTGAGGTGAATATCGTTAGATTTTGAGTTGGATCGAAAGGTTGAAGAAGTTATGCTTATAAAACAGATTAAGAGTCCCTTGAATGGTGTTCGTTAAGTAGATAATCTTACATCACTCCGCAAACTATTGACAATTGAACAATTGACTGTTGAACTATTGGCTCTTCTGAGCTAACATTCGTGCAGCAATTACTCCTTAGCAATAATTCGGAATGTCGTAGGTAACAGGATATACAGTCCACAACCTGTGTACAATTTTTTCGAAATTTTTATCAGATTCTCACATGTTGGTATCTGAGGAGCTTCACACTGTATATATAAAGAGGAGAAAGACCCTTTTACGAAGGAAACAGCGAAGCTTGACATTGAAAAGTGAACGGAAATTTAAAGTAAACAAACTAAAAGTTACCGGGCAGAGCTTCCGTGAAATGTGGTAGGCTCTAATGAGATGGTCATTTTTGTAAAGTTGGAAAAGATACTTGACCCCGGGGAAAAAACACAAAAATACTAGCATTTGCATCCTAAGAGTAAGTCAAATACGCAACAACCATATATTCTAGGTGAAAGCAGTTCAAAACGACAAAAATTATACTAGTTTCGGTGATAATTTCATTTTCACTGAAGATGCAGACACTGAAGAAGAAATAAAAGCAGGAAAACGAAAAAAAACTCGAAAAAAGCTGCAAAGGAGTCAAATTACGTTAGGGCAATGAAAATGAAGGGAAGCTACGAATTAAAGCACTGGAAGAGATTCAAAGAATTTTGAACGTAATGCATATTTAAGGATACAGGAAACAGTTACGGTTTTTCACAAAATAATAATCGTTGACAGAGCACACTAAATACAATGTGCAATTGAATGCGAGGATGTTTCCTTTGTCGGCTGATTTCTTTACTAATCTGAATAAATGTGCACACGTTATGGGCTGGAAATTACCGAGATTTTTCAATAGGTGGCACCACTAGAAAATGAACATGAGTAATTCCAAGAGGCTCATCTCTCACTAGTTTATGTATGAAGTTTCATGACATTTTGCTTGTTCGTTTACAAGCTGCAGTCGTTTAAGTGGCGCTAGTTTCGCCTTCGTAAAAAAAAAAGAAAAACAGGAATATGGTGTCTTGGTCAAACATTTTGATGGGAAAATTTATTTAAAATGGTTTCAAAAATGTTAACCAATATCTGCGCCTTCGCGAATAACAGTTGATCGTTGTTTTAGTGAATTTAAAATGGGTTGTAAAAGTACCAAAGACGCGCCTCGCTCTGGATGGTCAAAAGAGGCTACCAATGCGGTAATCGTAAAGCAGTTGCATTGAATCGTCTTGAATGATCGTAAAGTACAGGGTGCGCCATCTAGACAGGACCTATTTAAATGTTGAATAACGCCGCCATTTTTCAGCTGATTTTGACAAAACAGCCAGATTCTGAAACGTCAGTCATTGCCACTTCAGTCATGCATCGATTTACGCCAAAAAAGCGGGCTGAAATTGTAGCGCTGTTCAATTGTGAAAACTGTGCGTGCTTATCGTAAAAAATATGGGAGACATTCGGCGCCTTCCGCCAAGACAATTCGTACTTTGGCGAAAAATTTCTTTGAACACGGGTCTGTAGCTACTCGCCCGCGACCCATTCGACCGCGTCCGCGACGCTCCAATGAAGTTGTTGAAGCGGTTAGAGAGAGTGTTGCCGAAAATCCAAGTGTGTCGTATCGCCGTCGTTCTCAGCAGCTGAACATGAGCGGAACCACTTTAAGAAGAATTTTGAAGGATGACCTCAATCTTTTTCCATACAAAGTGCAACTTACTCAAAGATTGTTGGAAACGGACAAGCCGCGTCGCCTTGAATATGGGAATACGATCGCAAGAAAGATCGATGCCGAGCCTGATTTTTTGGACCGAATTTTGATGAATGACGAAGCTCATTTTACGCTCTCTGGCGGGGTCAATAAACAAAACTGTCGAATTTGGGGAACAGAGAACCCACACATCGTTCACGAAACACCATTGCACGACGTAAAAGTTACTGTTTGGGCCGGAGTGTGCTCGAAAACGATTATTGGACCATTTTTTTTTTTCAAAGTTGGAGAAACCATCGACGGTGCACGCTATCGTTGGATGTTGGCGCACTTTGTTTGTCCGGAAATGCGTAAACACGGTCTGACGAACTTTTATTTTCAACAAGACGGCGCACTTTGTCACACCGCAGTTGCTACTATGAAGTTTTTGCAGAGCAAGTTCCCGGGACGCGTTGTGTCGAAAAAGGGTGATTTGGAGTGGTCTCCTCGTTCGCCGGATTTGACGGCGCCGGACTTTTTTCTGTGGGACTATTTGAAGAGTAAGGTGTATGCCAGCAAACCGAAGACTATTGAAGAACTAAAAGCTAATATCACAGCGGAAATTGCTGCTATTACGCCCGAAATGCTGTCAAATACAATGCAAAATGCCCAAAAAAGGGCCGCTTTTTGTGTGTTTAATGGAGGTGGTCATTTGATCGATATTGTATTCTGAGTGAATTGTCAATAAATGGCATTGTATACCCTAAATAAATCTTGTTCATTTTCCTAAATCGGCTGAAAAATGGCGGAGTTATTCAACATTTAAATAGGTCCTGTCTAGATGGCGCACCCTGTACAGTTGCGCGAGCATCTAAAAAAATGGACAGGATACATTTGGCACGATATTTTGGAGATAAAAAAAGCCATCGGCAGAACGGATGCTCGCTGATCGAACTAAAAGCAGCAGCACGTTGATTATTCAACAGACGGTTTGGCGTTTTCGCAGCATAATGAGGCGGACTTTTTTTCGACGTTTTGTGACGATGGATGAAACATAGGTCCATTACTATACGCCTGACTTCAATAGGCTGTCTGCAAAGTTGCTGGAAAGCCGACCAAAGCAGCCAAAAAGCCAACGTTTCGCGGGGAAGATTATGGCCTCCATTTTATGGTATGCCCATGGCATTTTTTGGATCTTCATCCATTACCCGCAGAATGGAGAAACAGTCAAAGGAGATTACTTTGCAGTGTTATTAGACAAATTAAATGACTGAATGAAATAAAGAAGATGCGATGAAATAAGTTCTATACTATCACGATAACGCACTGTCACACAAGCGCTGGCCAAATTTGACCAATTACAATTCAAATAGGTCGCTCATCCAGCATATTCTCTAGGATGGCCCTTAGCAACTATTATCTGTTCCCAAACCTCGAGCGGTGGCTCCAGAAATTCAGATCAAATAAGGACGTGCTTGCAGAAACCGAGACATATAGACCATATATAGACATAGACAGAAAAGGCATCGAAATGTTGGAAGATTTCTATACCTCGCCATCGAAGGCAACTTTGCTGTGGATTAAATATGACTTTGTCTTGTCTTCATTAAAAATTATGGGTCTCAGTCCATGTAATATGTACATAACAATGAATATGCCCGCGATGTTTTAATTCGTTTGCGAAGGATTACTCTAAAGAGGAGTCTGAATGACGGAGTCAGTAGTATTTACTATTGACCAGTGATTACAAGGATGCTGTTGCGACCACTGCTGCTTCGCTATTTCTCTACATAGCAAGGTACGCAAGTTGACGTCATTCCTTGTTCATTTATCCCATCTTCACCTTTTCCTCTCACATGTCATGTTCCTTTTCACCTTGTTCCTCACAATATTCATCCCAGTATCCACTCCAAATAGTTGGTACACAATCCAATATATTTGAATTTCATCTAATTCAAATATGCTGGATTCTACCAACAACAATCCCTGCCTTTAGTTACCCGACGTCAACATCGCGAGTGGCGACGGAGATGCCTGATCTTTGTTATAAATTAACATTCATCAGGTGACTCTGGGCATAGTGGATCCGATTCAGGTTGTGGAACCCCGACTTCTGAGTTCGAATCCATCGTGGGTAGTAATCTTTTAACCTTTCGTCAGTTCCCCTTTTTCAGGGCAATTAATATCTTAATCCAATTGCCCTGGGGAAGTTGACCTGACCGAAGGGTGAAAGGTTAACATCCGCGAGCCGGTGAGGGACAGTTGTCGACAGCGGGATGCTGTACCGGTGACGACAGCGGGTTGGCGGTGATGGGAATTTGCTGGATGATGGGGAGTTTGCTGGATGGTGCTGATTGAGGGTGGTCGAGAAGTTTTTTTGTTCGGTAAGAGGAGAGTTGGTCGACAAGTTGGCGGTGTTACATATAGAATTCTGAAAATTGTTATTCTAAATTTTTAAGTGAATTTATGCAATTATATTAACGTTGTGTTACCCCACGGCTCAGTACTTTCAATTTATATTTCACACGTTGTTTTACGGGATACAATTCATCGTGCGCCGGAAGAAATTAGTGAAATTGGTGAAATCGGTTTTTGGCTAGGAATCGTTACAAAAAAATAACATTTTTGTTCGTTAAGGGCAAGAGTTAAACAAGTGAATTTTGAAACGAAAATACCAAACAAAATCTCTGTGCCCAAGAGTACCATTTGAAAAATTGTGAAAGTGAAATATGAATTCGTTGCTTCCATTGGAAGCCAATTAAATTAAACATTTGAAAATAGCAGAGTTAGATAAAGGCGTGAAATGCTGAGAGGTGACAGTGAGAAAAATGTTTTTTAAACGATACTCCATAAAAAAAAAAAAAAAAAACAAGAAAAAGGGAAAATGGAAATATATGGTGATTATGTGACTTTGTAACAAAACCTATAGGAGACATTTTACATTAAATGAAAATCTTATCTGAATAAGCTTAAATTGAAAATCCAGCGAAAATCTACTCGGTACGATTAAACTTTTATTTTGAATTTCACTCATCGTGAAAGGCTTTCTCTGAACGAGGAATAGTTGGTCATCGTATGCGACAAGAAAATATGGAAAACATCATCAGAAAAATAAAAAAAATCGGAAAAATAGAATAGGCAATTTATTATATTTATTTTTATAACTGCACTGAATATATAGCATGCTGTGAACCGTACCCGATCGGGTTTGGTGGTGGAATTTTTAGTGGTATAGTATTTTTTTTTGAATTTTTCTTTATTTTGTTCATTCTTCCTTTTTTTTTTTATAGATTTAAATTTAAAAATTTTATTTAAGTTTCCTTTTTTTTCATTATATTTTTTTTTCTTTTTCTTGTTTTGTTTGTTATTTTAATAAAAAAATGAAGTAGAGTAAAATTTTTTTTTCATTTCTCCAAGCCATCTCTCCTTCGTCCTTATCCCTTATTCCCCTCCAATTTGTAATGTTGTGTTTCTGAATTAGGTGGCCCAGCACGGGCAGTGATCTTCCCCGAACGACCCCGACCAGCTGAGCCTAGCCGGCCTCAGTATGCCACCTGGGGGAACATGAGATCACTGCCATATAAATGTCTGCGACCGCGGCAGCGTGATTGCAACAATGCTTTGGATAAGATTGTAAGAATCATCGTTTATTTGTTATAAGGACAATTTGTAACAAAAGGCTCAAACAAGCTGCGGAAATTGGCTGGCTGAATGCAGAAATGAAGTCTTTCATTTGATAAAGATAAACATCCGAACAGTTTCCTTAGCCAAAAGGATGGAATTGTAGTTCGTATCGTTATATAATACGTTCTGTATGTGATTCATAACATTTTGATTTTGTTTAAATGAATATAAAAAAACTAGACGTATAAAAAGAAACTCACATCACACAAGGATGTGATTGTCCAAGCGGATGATTATTTTGAAGTCTTCTGGAGTTATAACTTCTATTTATAGATCTTCTAGATACTTTGTGAAGTAAATAACATACCGAAAAGGTATTTCCAGCATTAACTAAACTGTATTGAATAATAAATTCAAGTAGAATGATTTTTTTTTATATTTTTCTAATAATTTATTGAACAACGCCTAATTTCTTTTTTAATAACTTGGAAGCCACTTTTGCATAAATTTCAGATAAATATGATTAGTCCTAGAATGTAGTTTCCAGATTAAGCTCTTATGAAATCTAAAAGATCAATCACAAAAAAGGGAGGAAAAGACTTGCTAACAAAAACTAAACCGAAATAACAGCGATTGCGATATGAAAAAAAAATGTGATTTTTATCCTTAAAAAACATCGGCATGAAGCGTATGCTTAAATGTTTGTTAATTTATTTGAAAACGGCAAAATGAGATTATGATTGACGCAA
This sequence comes from Stratiomys singularior, assembly GCA_954870665.1. Classification (NCBI taxonomy): domain Eukaryota; kingdom Metazoa; phylum Arthropoda; class Insecta; order Diptera; family Stratiomyidae; genus Stratiomys; species Stratiomys singularior. The sequence continues at coordinate 11,277,441 of OX940877.1, forward strand.
TAAACTCATTACTTCGATATTTCGATGCAATACATAAATCTCTGATAATTTATCCAATGGATTTTAATCAAAGTTTAGTTTGTACGATTTGATTAAAATCCAATATTAAATTGTATAACGATTGTATGATAGAATGTAATGAAGGCGCTTTTATCCGAAAGTTATTAGCTTTTGTTTATAAACGATTGGATGTTTTGATTCTTAAAATAAACCAATTCAAATTGGCAAAATTGGAAATGAAAAAACAAGGAAAGGAAAAACAAACTGGGCAAGTATGCAAAACAATACGCTATTTGCGAATTAATGATATAAGACAGAATTTTTTGGTGCATGATATTTTTGGAAAAGTCATTATGTCTCGCGGCAATGGAATATTTTTAATATCATTTTTGTATGTTGCTTTAACAGAATATTGATGTTATCTGTAGTACGCGCAGAATAACTCAAATAACTTTTACTGCATGAATTAAGCAAGCGAGACGTGTATCGCTCGGAATGAAAGTGTAAGATTATTTGATTCGTGCGATAAGGACACATTTATGCAGGATTTCTGATGAAGCTTTAAACTTCATATGAGCTCGTGACGGTAGAATTTTAATGTGATCATCTACCTTCAAAGGCGCAAGTTGTAGATTCTTGTTTTATACGCAATAAAAGTATTTCGAATTATAATCTTTTCAAGGATCCATAGCTAGTCGACGCACGATGAGTATCGAAGTTTGACTGGAAGCATTAATCAGATTCTGTCTCTTCATAAATGCGACTCTAAAATGATAGTTATGCTTCAGATTACAAATAATTCCACCTGAGATGTCGATCGACATAAACGGTAATAAGGATTGAACTTGAGTTTATGTGCCATTGACCGTAGTCCTGGTGGCAAGTTAGGATCTTCACGACAGGGTCGTCAAAATTCTTTTACAGTCAACCTCACGCTTGAGATTTTTCTCCACCGAGATCAATAACATATTGAACCGAAATTTCGGTAACACACAAAATGTTTTTCAGGCTCGTATGGTTAAAAGCCTTGTCATTTGCGGTATGCCTGTATCCTTTAATTCTTTAATTTGTACGATTCGCCTCTTGAGTCATTTAAACGCTATATGACATCAGGACTGACATTCGCCCTTCATGGATATGCCATTACTTTTAAACCGCCTCTATATAATAGAACAACTATAAACACAGGAACAAGTTCACCAAGTTCACCAGAAGCTTTACTCAATCCTGCTAAGTATAAGCGCTTAAACACACCTTTTCCACTCAGGGTATTTGCCCCCTAATTATGTATGGCTCCTGGCGTGACTAAGCAACATTCAACCAGTAAAGAATATAGAGTCAATTATAAATATGGAGTCAATAAAAAATAGAGGTAAGCTTAATAATAAGTATTTAGTAACTTGTCTTACTTGTCACTATTAAAATGTGCGAAACAGTTAATGAAACGATAACAGAGTTCTCTACAGCTTGCCTTTATTATTCACAAAAGGATGAGACGTGATAGTTGTCTCGCCGTTGTCACCCGACTGACTTGAGCTCAGGCGAGGTGATCTCTCTTGTTTCTCCTCGCTCGGACCGAGCGAATGCCGCGAAGATGTTTTTCGGCCGCCACCTTTGCTTTCGCCTCGAAAGCTCGATTGGCAGCGGAAGCGCCACAAGTATATCGTATGGATAATTTAAGGTTCTAACTAAATTTGCATGTATATAAGGATTAAAAAATGTATAAAAATGGCTAAAAGCTGAAAAATGCGTTATTTGGAATCGAAAGTTTGCAGGCACATTAATGTTTGCCAATAAAATAGAATCGTCAAAAGCAGTTTCCGTCATTTTATCTGAATGCTTTCAAACTTAAAAAAGCATAAACGCCTTCAAGTTTAGCTTCTTAATACATGAATCGTAAATTTAAACCGAACCTTTCATTCGTCAATGTTAGTTATTAGAACTGTCAACAAGTTTAAAACTCCGTTTGTATTTTATGCAAGGTTAAGTTCGTTCCTTTTTTCAAAAGAGTATTACATTAGTTTTACAAAACTTTACGTAGTTAACAAATCAAAATGCTATAAATATTGGAAATTATACTGTGTTTAATCCCCCGTGTTAAGCACTTCTAAATTAGATTTTGTTTGTTTTTTGATTTTCCATATCAAAATGCTATGTTTTTAATTTTGACAAATATATATTTCGGGAGTAAGTTGCTCCTTTCTTCAGTTTCAATTGTCAATGATTGACACTCAAGAAAATTAAAAACATAACATTTTTCAATTGAAACTCAAAATATAACATAATATAAATATAACATAAATAATTGGAAATTATCTATTTAAATGCTGTTAAAACTTATGACGTAAGATCACCTCAATCGATTAGCGACTACGGGATCTAAGTGGAAATAAAGAACTTGGACACGTGCTCATTCGCTCCTCCGAAAATTAACACAAAGTCGAGTAAATGTCAAATCAACTACAAAATATAACGGTTTATATTTGCAAATTGGAAACTTTATTTAGGTTTGTTCAGAAATGTGTTTTGTTGTTTATCTGAACGTACAGGCATTGATTGAAATTAATTTGCACTCTTCCAATTGTAATATGGGTTTGATTACATTGTTCGGGTAATGATAAAGGTAAGGTAAGGGGTTTAAGGTCCCGTTATGCTTGTTCTCATGCGTCTTTCGAAACGCCAAAACAATAACTACTGGAGACTCCTATTCCAAAAGGACGGTTTCCTTTCCTATCAGTCCGCTGCACTAAACATATGAAATGAACAAACTATAAGCTTTTAAGTATTTGTTTTATTAGCTACAGATACATTTAATTCTTTGCTTGTTATGAAATTTCTGCCCCTAAATTCACTCCCTCATAGTGAATTCTGTTAGTGTTTCTAAACTACTATAAATGTTTGAAGACTTAGCGGAAGTCAGGACACAAAACATGTTTATTTTCCTCTCTACGATCCTAAATTTCTATTGGTAAGAAAGAAATTACTTTCGTTAGCAAATCTAAGAGATCTAGTTCATAGAATTGAAAACAATGGGGGGTAAGTATCCAGAAGACAAAGATGTGATTTGATCTGTAGAGCAAACATCGAAGACACTGGACGCAATGACTCCAAAAGACCAGGATCTCATTTGATCTATACGGATATCGGATAAGACTAAATGTTAATCTTTTTTGCCGTATTTTCTCATAGTTTAAAGTTTATTGATCATACAATAAAACTGATACTATCTATTGGATATATGTCCTTAAATATATTTCCTAGATCACAAAACGCACTTCTGGGACATTCCAACGACCCTCATACAAAAATAAATTCGCTTTACACAAACAATACGTTTTACAAGAATTGCTTGAAAGGCATTCGTACATGATTGCTATGAAGATAAAGGAAGCATAATAAAAGCGTCCATTGTAAGCAAACAATTGCATCCTTCATTTAACCCTGTAAGCGCTAATTGTGAGAAGGAACCAAATGAATTCTCATGCAAATTCAATAAAAATTATTATTATATAGAGAGGATTCAGAATCAGACAAGAATTTTTAAACTCAAGCTGTTAATGGATGAGGAATCCTTTTTGTACATGCTCGTACATTCTCAGCAAGAAGTATCCGCAGAATGAAACTTTCTCTTGACATCAATCAAACAATAATCCTTTGTTGAGTTTCAATTAACGCTTGATTTTAATCATTTTCTAAATGCAAACAATGATTATCAACGCAGAAAGATTAATAAATGATAACACTATGTAAAAAAGATATCAATCGCTCTCTGAAAACCGTCAAATTTCAAAATCATACATTGCTTGGTGTTGAGAAATTTTATCTGCTCTTGTTCTCTATGGCGTTTAACTGATAAAACGTTTTTCTACACTATAAAAGCGCTAGTCCATAACCCAGGAGAACTATTGGAAGAGTTTGTGGTTTGAAGAGCGCATCAAAATGAAAGTAGCAATTGTACTATTGGGTCTTGTCGCCCTTTCAGTAAGTTTCACTTTGTTTTGTAGTAGATTCAAAAAATTTGACTGACGATATCCTCGAATAAATTTCAGGCCGCCGCCCCCGAGCCAAGAGGTATCATCTACGATACAGCTGAGAGTTTAGCCAATGCTGTCATCAGCAAAGCTACTGAAAAATTGAGCATTCTTCAGAATGCCGCGAGGGATCTGGCTGCCAGCCTAACTACAACAGCTGTCTCATACGTCAGCAAGGCTGAAAGTGATCTGGCTAATGCATACTTCACCATTGCAACTGTCTATGATGGTTTGGTTGTCAAGGGTGGCGAAGTTAAAATGTGTGCTGCCACCAAATATCCTCAATTGACCGCCATCAAGGATACCGTCGCCAAGAACTTGAACTACTGCGCCACCGACGTTACCAGAACCGCTGGCTACATTACTGAAGATATTGGTGATGTTATCACTCAATTGAACTCTAGCGTCTCCGAATTGTTCGGATTTGTCAGAAAATGTGCCAGCAACTTGTGGACTTCCATCAGTTGCACCATCTCACACGTAAGCTTACCAGTTGCTACAGGATAGCATCAAGTTTTTTGCATAACGTCATCTTTGATTGTCTTTTCCAGATCAACCCAACCATCACAATTGTTGACAATTTAGTCAGCATGGCTGATGAGACCCTTACCAGGTCCAAGGCCCTCACCAAGCAAGCTATTATCAATGCTGAAGGATGCACCGTACAAATTGTTCTTAATGCCGTCTCCCAAATCAACGACTTGACCACAAGCCTGAAGAGCTGCTTGGCTGCCTAATCCAGTGTTGTATTTATTCTTTGTTGAGAATTGAAATAAATATACGCCTGTATTGAAACAAAAAGGATTTATTTACTATCAGCTAAACTAAGTCCTTCTGAATTTAAACTAAAAATCTGGAAGAGAATGGTTAATGATTATTCTAATATCTTTAAAAGATTCAGAAACATTTTCATTCTATCTACACTGACTTCAACGGACATATCCTTTTTTTCCATCCTGACATCATGTTTTTAGTTAAACACCTTTCAACTTTACGAACAACTGATATTTACAAAGGAGATAAAAAAACGTTCACGGAATGGAATGTAACTTTCAGCAGACAACTGGTTCCGAATAGCAAGAAATTTTTGTCCTTACGTTGAAAGCTTAAAAAAAAATAGCCTGTAACTGGTGCCTATTCGTTGGTGGCCAAATTTTTTTGCACTTCAATAGTGTTCAAGTTCAAGAGCAGACACCTTGCCTTAAATTAATTTCCACTTAATTTAACAGGGTGCCACACGCAACTAATCGGAACATGTACGAAGAAGTTCTGTTTGAATGAAGGAGCACGAGGTGGAGTGCATTGAAATTCAGGACGAAGGAAAGTGAAATTGACGAGAAGTGAATGCAGTAATAGTGAAAATAAAAGTGAAGATCAGGCAATTTTTTCGCTAAGGATTTCATTTAATGATTCCTTTAACTTCCATCGTCTGTTTAAACGGTCATTCATCAACCTGGACTGTTTTTTTGTGAAAAATTTTTGTTTCATTTTACTATTGTATTGATTGTTAAAATTGATTGCAACAGGATAGTTTGATGCTTCGCTCTATTATAATTACTGCAGCTGAAAATCGTTTCCCAATGAAACAAAAAACACATTCAATGGGGAAAATATGAAAGGGACTCTCATAAATTGTTCCTTTGTATATGAAGTCGTTATTCAAGTTATTTCTTCTTTTGTTCAAAAAAAGGATTATTTTTAAGAACAAAATCAAATGATATTTACTTGATACTCTAGAATAGATGGAAATTAAAAGCTATAACACAATTTATTATTTATGTAATAGATATACCACCGACTTTCCCTGTAGTCAAACAAACCCAATCATTTAAGTCCTAAAAAATCAATCCTTATTTTAACTGGTAAGTCCATCTAAGTAAATATTTGTCCTAATTCGTTTATTATTGTTCTTCGGGGCCCCAGATTAAACCGAATAGAAGTAGTACAGAAGGAAATCATGTAAGGCGGTTATGGGTCAGGGTGGGACAATATGCAATAAAATGCTCGAAGCTCTTTTCTTTTTCAGTCCAAACTACACACGTGCTGTCTTTTTGAATACTTGCACATGTATATTGACTGAAAAATTCGTTGTTTTTTTTACTGTGGAGACAGAGCTGGGCATAGCCTGCAGTAAAATCGATCCCCATACAGATGGTTCCGACCGATTCGTCTTGAGAATTGCGAGAGTTATCTTGAATGTTTCAATCCTTATTAGACTTGGACATTTTGGCCCTATTTTTCTCTTCACTTCAAAATCTAGGGGCCCATGATCACATTTCTTGCTCACTTTCCTTACGACGTAGTAGCAGGCCCGAACCTCTTTCTACAATCTTGTACAAGATATAAAATAGGGTTTGCAGTGCTGACTTGCGATGCAAAAGGATAAGTATTCCAAAGATTTTGGGCTCAAACCCGCATGGATCGTTTGCTTTCACTCCGGCTGTCTTGGGGACCGTCACAGATTGTGATCGACGTTAGTTCATCCGTTTTAGTTCCGTCGGTTTCGAAAAAAATTTTCAATATCACTCTCTTCCTAAATGACATCTTGCGTCATTTCTCACTCTTTTCTAGTCTTTGAAGTTTCTCTATATTCACTACTGGTTTGATTTAATCCAGTTTTCCATACTCTCATTTTCGCGATCGATTCGGAAATCTGGATATCGAGGATGTTTGATGCTGAAGTGATGCAGTTCCTGGATAATTTCTTGCCAAAAGCAACAGGATTGGTATTATTTCCTCCGCAATTTGAGACCTATTCATCAGGACATAAGACCCTTGTTGACCACTATTTAGATCACTAAATCTATAGTGCTGGACGTCATAAAATGTAATAGGTTTCGTGACCAATAATTGGTTACGCTGAGTCCCATGACTGTCTGATTATGTTGCTAGACATATTTTGGCAGTATTTTGTCGATATTTCTCACTGTCAGAGGCTTGAATAGGTTGACTCATACTTCAATGCAACGATGCAGGCCTATTTGGTAAGAATGGAGGGGCCGTCACCGTCCCCTGCTGAACTTTGTTTACGGGTTGATATTTTATGACGGGGACCTAAGTGAAGCTCGAATCAAGTGGCTGATTCACTCTCCATTACGCCTCTTTGTAGAATCTGACAAAGAACCCTCCCAAACTCTCAAAGTTTGGGAACTCCCAAAATGAGGACTATGCCATTCTTCGTGAACTTTTACTCGGTATTAAGGTGTCAATTTTGTATTCTGCGCCATGGATTCTGCCAGGTCTAAAAAACTCAAAGTCTTCATATTAATTCTATTATTCCTTGACAAGACTAAGCCGTCATGCTCCACTTATTGGGACAACTCTCATTGCATATTGAGGACATTCTGACACAATTTTCATAACAATTTTCAGGAATTAAAATAGTTGAAGTCCGTCTCAAGAAATTTCCCAGGAGATACTCCAACGAATTATTTTTCAGGACTACTTAATGCCTTACCAATTGATTCTACTTGATCTTCCAGTTCTGTATTTGTAGTCTGTCACTTCAGATAGGTTTATATAACCGGCTTCCTTATTTTACTGGGCTGAGGCTTATGCTACGTTTCGCTTTTCTAGTGTCCAATTCGCAGTCATTTCAATTTAGTCAACTTCTACCATTCACATGGTCATTCAAATGGTCTGAGGGAACGGTCATACCTAAACAGGAAAACCAAATCTTAGATGTTTTGCACTTCTTGTAAAGTTTACAGTCCTGTTTCTTTTTGGAATACGCTGGCGTTTGACTTTTTTTTTTTATATACTTTCAAGCGTCTCAGATGATCCTTCAATTTGTTCAGACTTCAATCATTGCGCTTCTCTCCTTTATGACATCGTTTGACGAATGCGTTAAAGATTAGAAATAGATGTTATCATGATTGCAGTGTTTTAGGTAGTAATTACTTTGTGAATAAATTGCTACTAAAGAATTAATAAAAATCCTTTGATTGTCACATATTTATACCTAATTTTTTTTGGACTCCAAACTTTTTAGGGCAAAGACGAAAGACTTTCACTTGAGGTTTCTCCACTGCATATAAAGTGAGCGAATACAAACATTCCTAATTTTTGGCAAGTCTAATAAAGTCAAGTTCTTTGGCCGTATACGCGTATTATCGGATTTCGCACAAATTGGATTTTATAAAACTGAGTAAACTCCAAATTATTTTAATAGTTTTTTGCTATCGTAAATAAAGATCAAAGTTTTAGTTTGAAAAATATTCGTGCATACAAGCACGTTCTTCAGCCTCTAATCGCGGCAAACTTCAGTAAAATTGTGTTATATATTTTTGACACGAATACAATCTTAAATTTTTCAAAAGGACTCAATGCATTTTTTCAAATTTTTATTACGAAATTACAAGCAAAAACTATTATATTCATCGAATTTTATTCCTACGCAATACGGATTTTTCTGAACAACAGCACAAAACTTAGCCACTTGCTTGAGAATACACTTCAGATAATCCTTCGAAAACATTAAAAATAACCACCAAGAAGAAGAGGGAAGATCTCGAAGGAAATAGATTTTTTCCCTTACGCTCAATAAACTGAACTACCTGAAATTGAAGTATCGTATTTAAAATACTCATATTTATCGGCTTTAATTATTTTTTTTTCTATTGGTCCGCACGAGAGCCAATTTGATCCCGAAAACCCAAAAGTCGACCATGTCGTGCCACCATCTGGCACACGTCATTTGTACACGTGTTGATATCATTTGTTACAACCAAGTTTTCCTCCCTACGCTCCTTTGCGTTAAACACAAAACGCACTCGAAGCGTGTATAGGTATGAAATTTTTGATTGTACGAATCAAATACGCGGTAGTCCCTCCTTAATATCTATCAAAAGGATAAGGATGTGAGCAAAGGGAATCGATCGATAGCGCTTCTTCCTTGGAATAAATTCGTTATACTTCAAAATTTTATGATGAAAGAAACGTAGAAAAAAAAATTTATATATTGGTGGAGGATACACTAACGCATACACAAAGTTGAAAGATACAGTCACAGAAGGATGTGGATATGTAAAAACTCAGTGACTCGTGTTCGAGGGTCCTAGCGGGACAACTAAAAGAAGATGGTACTCGTCGAACTGAGAAACCCAGATGACGACCTGAGCAACATATGGCCGGTACGAGAAGGAGATCCTTTTTTGCTAGATCCATAAAACTATCATTGAAATTTTGTTCTTATAAATTGAATTACAAACGCATTTTTTTCGTTATTGCGATCGCACCGTATTGTATCCGGTTCGTGGAAACAAGAAGTTACTTTCAAGAAATAATGCCGGATAGTGCCCGCGAAAAAGGCTTGAACAAACTCATGGCAACTTTCATTGGTTTTTCTGACTTCCCTGATGGTCGGATAAATCTCAGACAAAACCTCCTCATAGCCACCTTAAATTTGAACATAAAGCAACGAAAATCCCACGAGAAAATTCCCCCCAACCAACAACCCGTAACTTCAGGTCAAAGTTTATCTGCAGACTAATTTCCAGAGAGGAAATTAATCCACACCTTTATCAGATAATCCCTTATTACCGCTACACCGATGTTTTGTGTGGCGAAAAGAACTAACGTCTTCATTATTTGTTTAACATTCACACGAATGTCCTCAATATGTGGAGGCTCCACACTTCTGGAAGCCTAAGCCGCGTAACCTGTACGGCGAAGGTGATCGATTTGGCGCTTAAGAAGCAATTTTAGCCCACGTACGGTGTCCAACATTAGCCGACCAATGATGGCACATTATCTTGGCGGGATGCATTTACCGATCGGCAGTCTGACGAATTTCTTAAGCTCTGTGATTAAATTTATTTGAAGGATCGCTGCTCACTTGCAGGATTGAGCCTTTGTTGGTCTGTTTAATCAGTTTGTTGGCGCTTCTTTTGATTACGGGGCCGGTCGGGATCAACTTGAATCACTAGCGGATGCAATGAAGGGTTCCGATCGAATGCTGGTGATGAGATTTCGGCGAAACCTCTTGATCCGAACTATATGGTTACTGCAAAATTACTATCATCAGAAAATTTATAATGGGCCAAAGTTCTCAGCCTCGGACGGGTGTAATTTCGAAAACAAACACTTAATTTAGATTGATTCGAGCGAATGATTAAATTGTTTATTTTGGTGTAGTGGAAATCGATTGAGTTTTTTCGTGATTTTCATGTTTTGATACTCAACGTAAGGACGGTGGTGAGAATTATTTGCAAAACTAATGTGTAATGGAACCGGGTTCACATAGTTCGGCAATTGACTAGGCATAGATTTGTCAACACACGCGCATTTGGGAAGAAATGTTGAATTTTCTGTAACGCTTTTTTGAGATTTTCGGTTAACATTCTTTGGGCAAACTAATGTTACTAAGAATCATAATCCTTGCTATCCCGTGGTTTCTATCCCTCCTATCCCTACTATCTCTTGGTGTCCCATGGAGTAATTTGGACCAAGGACCTCTATTTTTTCGTATCCTCCCAGAACTATATGGTACTCGCCTTTAAATTCATGATTGAGAAAATACTCCATACCAAACCAAATCTTAAATTTTTTGAGTTTTTCTATTTGCAAGTTTTCTCACTTTGTCCCATTTTTTCTAAGGAATAGTAACTATTCGTTGGCAAATTGACTCGAACAATCGAAAGAAAAAAGAGGTGAATACCTAACAATTATTTTGCTCCGATGCAAATATCTTCCTTTCAGCTTTCTAGGATGTGGTTTCAATGTTAAAAAGACGACTTCATTGATAAAAAGCAAACAATACTTCATCATTGAATTGAACTTTTTTGCTTTTGACAATACCAACCACAATGAAATAAGGAGACTGTGGTTAAATGGGAGGTGAATCCTTCTCTCTTTCAGTGGTCAGCTCGATCGCTTGTGGGGGCGATCTATCGAATATGATATTGCCCAACGTAAGGGAGCCTGGGGATGATTGTGACAGCGGTAGGTTGCGACAGCGGCAACAGCTTCTTAACATACAAAGCTATATAAACGTCATAGTCGCCTACCGCAACACGTAAGATGTCACGCTATCATTCGTGTGAGACAAGTCCGTACATATACATTATAAAAACCCCAGGATAGTAAGGATTTTGATTCTTAGTAGCATAAGTTTGCTCATGCGTCTGTGAAAACAGTGAAGTGTGTGTGGATAACATTTTCGCCCTATTGCGTTGTCTTTGCAACGCAATTTAACCTTCAAAGATAAATTTCAGTACTGCGGCTGAAAGTGACATATGGTCGGGGTAGATTGTGACTTGTCACTACCAACCGATTGGCTTGCTGGTAGTTGAAGCAGCAAGACGTGTTTTGTAGTGTGTGAGTTCAACGTTCAAGTTGAAGTTTAAGTTTTCGGTGTTGACGTGATATAACCGCCATTTTTCAAGCCGAATGAAAAAAAATAAAACAACTGACATATCCAACGGTTTTTCATTACAGTTTCATTGTGGATAATTCAAGAGTTTAAGCAAACAAAAACGTAGCGCTACCAAGTGGTGTTGAGACGCTTCGTACACACCTTCTTTTAATTTCGTTTTAATTTATTTTCTTTCTCTCTTTCATTTCAGAATGAAAAATGGCAACATCGATTTTGGCCGGTGGATCGCCTGAACAGAAGCGGAAAAGAATCGAACTTTCCACAGTTTCTGCAAATAAGCCGGAAAACAGAAATAAAGTCCTGCCGTCTGAACTGCTATCCTGTGCCGACGTGGAAACTCTACGGCAATACGAAGTCATGGAAATGACAGGCAAGGAAAATATCATCGAGGTGCTCAACATGGCTGCCGATGGTTTCAAGGAAGTCGCGAAGAAAAATGCGGCTAAAACAAAGAAGCAGACAGTGATAGAAGTGCCTACAACACCCAACCGCTACGCCGAACTACAAGAAGATAGGAATGAAAACAATCAGAATAGTACTAATAATAAAATTAGTAAGGAGCTTGAGTGGTGCCCTCCAATATTTGTAAGCAAGGTGAGTGCAAAGAGTATTGTAGACGCGATTAAAAAAATTAATATTAATGCAAAAATCAGAATCGAAACGCTCTCAAAAAGCCGGCACAAAGTTCGTGTCAATTCAGTAGAAACTCACTTGGAGTTTCTTGAGTGTCTCAAAAAATCCGAGGCAGAGGCCTTCTCCTTCACCCCGAATTCACTACGTAAGTACTCTGTCGTACTTAGGGGAGTAAGTGCTGATTTCTCTTGTGAAGAAATCAAAAATGACATCTTGGCGAATACTCCAGGGTTAAACATTCAAAATATTACAAATATCTCCACGACTTGGTCCAAACGTGAAGGTATAACCCTAGACCTATTCCGTATAAACCTTAAAACGGAAGAAGATTTAAAAAAAATTATTAAAATCAAATATTTACTCTCGCAGAAAATCTCTTGGGAAAAGCCCAAGCACAAAGGTAACATGATACAATGCTACCGCTGCCAACGATTCGGCCACGTTTCGGCCAACTGTGCTTACGATGCACGATGTGTTAAGTGCAATAAAGCACATTCCAAAGAGGAAACATGCGAACGCGACCCCTCAAATGAGGATAGTCCTCCCCCGTTTTGCGTTAACTGTGGCCTAAACGGACATCCCGCAAATTTTTCTGGCTGTGAAGTCTATCAGAAAAAATTGCAAACGGTTCAAACAGGACCTTTAAGAAAAAGGTATAACAATTTTAATAACAGTCCTGAAACAACCACAAAGCCACCAGTTTCTACTAACCAAGCAGATACTCCTCGTTCAACACGACCAAACCTCTCCTATGCAGCAGTTGCTCGGGGAACCACTAATGCCGGAATGCCTCGGCCCCAGAACCATAACCCTAGTCCAATAAGCGCCATCGGCCAAATACTCAACCTCTCAACGGAATTGTTTGGGATTGAGTTCAGCTCTCTACTAGAGAGTGCATCTTCATTCATGAGCCATTACAATACGCTGACAACGCACGCTGAGAAGGCAAATGCATACCTTAATTTTGTGTGTAACCTTGCATCACGCAATGCACAGCAGCATTAAACTAAACTTCCAAGCCCTTAACATCAATTCTCTAGTAAGTCACGATAAGAGAATGTTTCTGGAAAATCTCTTAAATAAATCAGGATCTGACATTGGTCTTATTACAGAAACGCGATTAGCAGCACATCATAAATTGCGAACGGTTAATTATAACATAATCAGAAATGATTCCGCCAGGGGAACAGCAATATTTGTGAAAAATACATTTCACTTTTCCAATATAACAATTCCGTTGCAAGCAGTGCAATCCTCGTTCATCGTGATCACATTGCTTAGCAATACAAAACGCCACATTAAACTCCTCGCCGGTGCTCTATATGTACCACCAAACGCAGGACAGGCAATGATTAATGATCTAAACTTAATTGAAGATGTGGCTGCTGAATATGATTTCGTGATTCTGGGGGGTGACTTGAACTCTAGACATACACAGTGGGGTGACTCTCGTTGCAATACAAACGGAAATATCCTACACAACTGGCTTTGGCGTGACCCACTCCCTATGTTTCAACTAATCAATGCGGGAACTCCCACTTACCCCCGTGCCCTATCCTTCCTTGACAATTTTATAATCTCCTCGACAACACTCAGTAAAACCACACACCTCCATTGCAGCACGCTTCCCTCGATTTCTGATCACTTTGCCATACAATTGGTGATTGAGATTAAAGATACAGTGGAATATCCCGTTTTACCTAAACAAATACAAAATTTTAACCTGGTTGATTGGGCTTGGTTCAACAGGGATGTCCGTGATGCGATTAGTGCTATATATATTCCTGAAGATAGGCTCATATCTAATCATGATATTGACAACATTATAGACAAACTAACCAAGTCTCTTACTACCATTGCTGAAAATCATGCACCTACACGTGCCCCCAAATATTTTAAATACAGTGCGTTATCTGAGACTACCTTATCGCTTGTCAGACTTCGAAACCGATGCCTGCAAAAACTTAAGAGAATATATAATAGACATTTAAATAGAGTTACTCCCCAATATGTACGAATAAAACATCAGGTACATATCATTTCAAACTTTATTAAAGCACAAATATCTGCGGAGGTGAACCAGAAATTCCAGGACACGTTGAAAAACATTAAACCGGGACCTCAAATGTTTTCTGAAATCAACAGAATCACTGGCAGAAAATACTTTTCAATAAATATCGACAAGGTAAACCTCACCAACCAGAACTCAGTTTTTGCAGACCGTAACAGCAAGCTTGAAGCCTGTGCCAACTTCTATGAGGAACTGTACCAAACTTCGGCAGAAAATTTCCCACCAAGCCAATACCACAAAGTAAATACACGCGTAGCAGAGTTCGCATTTAGCATGACGGGATCCTTCTTAACAATTTTTACAAACAACAACCTATCTTCCAACCCAGCTGAGGGACCAAACTCTGCCTTTTTCACAAAAGAGTCCGAGATACTCGATGCCATCAACTCACTTAAAAGTAAAAAATCTACTGGAGTAGATGGAGTCTCTAATTTCTTACTAAAAAAATCTGCAAGCACCATAGCCCCCAAACTCACAATAGTTTTCAATAACTGCATTAATAATGGATACTTTCCAAACTCGTGGAAGGTTGCAAGATTAATTCCAGTTCCAAAAAAAGGATTTAACGGGGAAATTGCAAATCTCCGCCCCATATCAATACTATCTCCATTTGGCAAAATCCTAGAAAAGATTATTGCAAAAAATTTCGATTCTTATTTCGCCCCTAGACTGCCAAACATACAATTCGGTTTCACCTCCATGCACTCTACAGAACATGCTGCCCTGGTACTGCAAAATGACATAATTGTTGGGCTAAGAAAAAAACACGCTACGGTGGCCTGCGCACTGGATCTAGAGAAAGCGTTCGACAAGGTATGGACAAATGGCCTATTGTACAAACTGATTACAAATCAGTGTCCTATTCCTCTTCTCAGAATCATGATTAGCTATTTAACAGAAAGAAAGCTTTTTGTGGCCATTGATAACTCCCTTTCAAAACTTGTTGACGTTAAAAGTGGAGTCCCGCAGGGTTCGATCCTTGGGCCAAAATTATTCAACTTTTTTGTGCACGACATTCCCTACAGCACGCAAGCTCAGCCTTGTGCCTATCAGCCGAAGATTCTAATGTATGCTGATGATACCATTTTATACGCAACAGGAGAAAGACCGATGGAGGCACTGTTCGCTGTGAAAAATCATCTTAATTTGGTACTGAATTTTTTCCACACCTGGGGATTAAAAGTTAACCCCAACAAGTCTGATCTTATTTGCTTCGCAATGCAA
Organism: Stratiomys singularior; assembly: GCA_954870665.1. NCBI lineage: Eukaryota > Metazoa > Arthropoda > Insecta > Diptera > Stratiomyidae > Stratiomys > Stratiomys singularior. The sequence goes on from OX940877.1 coordinate 11,292,775, forward strand.
GTGGGAAAGGTCACTCATTTACAGTCCCTGAAAGCAAAAATATTACCCTTTGCATCAACAATACGCAAATTCCGATAAGAAACTCTATCAAGTACCTTGGCTTAACCTTCCATCACCGTCTTAAAGTTAACCCACATGCCAAAATTGTACTCAATAAAGCACTGATAGCCTCTCAACTCTTAAAGTCCCTATTTAGATCCCCGCATCTCAATTCCCAATCCAAAATCCTCATGTATAAAACGCTGATTCGGCCGATACTCACATATGGGTTTCCGATATGGATGCAGATGTCGCCAACAATAGCCGAAAAATTTCAAGTGTTTGAGAGAAAAATACTCAGGGCTTGCTCTGGAAAGTATAGAAAAGCTGATTTGAAATACTACAAAAACTCCTTACTCTATGAATGCACGCAAATAACACCATTTCTAAACTATGTAACTAACCTAGCCAGCAAAAGAATTCAAAAACATTCTCAGCACCCAAACCCACTTGTTAGAAAAATCGTAACTGATAATAAGGTAGCATCAGCATTGATTTATTACTATGCCTCCCCTATCGCACTGCTGGGAGAGGAAAGGGTGCAATGGCTTCAGGGATCCTCGAACAATATGCAGAAACCTTCATTCTATAACGAACCTCCGAAAAATCTGTATATTGGATAAAATAAAAAAAAAAAACCTAAGCACTCACCATGCAAATTATGTTAAGAAAAAATATAAATAAACAAGAAATAAATAAAAAATAGATAAGTACATCCGAATAGAACCCTAGCAATAAGAAACTATTCAAACTCAATTTAAGTATATTAAGTAAAATAGACAAATAGAATAAAAAAAAAAAAAAATCAAAAATCAAAAAATTTGCAAAAATAAAAAATTCTAAGCTAGCCCTTAAAGGTACACCACTCCTGCTTTGGTATGTAAGATTTAACATAGCCTACCCTTATCATTAAGTTTTATTATTATTTTAATTGTAAATATCAATTATTAACTTTAACTTTTTAATTTTTTTTTCTTTCCTTTGTTTTTTTTTTATTTATTTATTTTAATTTTGTTTAACATTTTTGTTTTTAAGTTATATATTATTGTAAGTCGCTATAGAACTAAGCGATAGGTTATACGCCTGAGCAAGCGTAATGAATTACCACACGTTACCCAAATTTCTCCAACATATGTATAAATAAAATTAAACTTCACCACATAGTTTAAGTGACATAATGTAACAGTCATTAACCTACCTTGTCAATGTATTCTTAGTATAAGCTCATGTCATAGTTAAAGTCTCAATAAACTTCTGAATCTGAATCTGTCACTACCAACCGCGCAGTGATGACCTTTCATTGTTATAACTCGATAAAAATTAATTCGTTGTTTCTTATAGGGTGAGGACATATACAAGCTGAAATGACCGCGGAAAAATTTCCAAAGATATCTACGAAAATGCAATAGCTATTTTGGAGAAAAATGTAACTAGAAAAATTTCATGGTACCTTAATAGATTTTGGAATTCGTCATATGTCTCTGACAAGGTATCTGAAGATGTAAAACAAGAGGACAGATCAATGGCATCTATCACATTTGGCTATCCGCAAAGTAGAAAAGATTTTTGCGGTGTAAAAGAGCCCATTTTGGTAGGATATCTTACGAAATGCAGTCAAACATGCATTTACCTGGCTGAATCATAAAGAAGCGCGAGTCGACTTGTTTACAGCATTTTTAGAACGAACCTGTCTTTGTCTTTGAAATTGCCAGAGGCTATTAGCCTGAGAAGAGCCACATATTTTAATAAAGCCAATATTAGCAAAAAAATTTTGCCATTGGCGGAACAGGACACTTATTTTCTGCGGCGCACATATGAAATATTGAAACTGGTACGACGACCGTACAGAAACCAGGAACAATTTTAGCTCCAAAAGGATCTAAACAAGTAGGTCCCATTGTATCTGTAAGAAGAGGAAGTCTCGTAACGATGTATGTAGCTGTAAATGAAGTGGGAAATTAGGTGCCATGGATGTTTTCCTTCCCACAAGTTAAATATAAGGAATATTTTGTTCGCGATGCACCTCCAGGTTGTGTTGGCGCTGGCAACTCGAGCGGTTGGATGACTGGAATTGAGTTCCAAATATTCCTGAAGAATTTTATATAGCATGTGAAGACATCTTCATCCAACCATTGTTCGCACTTGGATATTGAAGTTGTCGAAATAGCTAAGCAAGACAATGTCGTTTTGCTGTCGTATCCACCATATTGTTCTCATAGGGTTCAGCCTTTGAATGTAGGAGTTTGTGGACGATTCAAAAACTATTGTCCAACTCAACAAGATGCTTGGCTCTGAAGCGATCTCGGTGAACAAAAAGCTTTACCTCTTGCACTGAATCTGGCTAACATCGTCAACGGATTTAAAAAGACGGGTGCCCTATTCAATATAGATGTTTGTCAGGATGATGATTATCGTCATCTAATCAGAGCAAAAACTGATTCGCTTATCCCAAAGAGCGAAAATACCATAGTTACTCCACAGAATACTCTGTTTTCATCCCGTGGAACACCATCTCCACCTAATTATCTGGTTACTGGTTCCAGCAGATATCACAATGCATGTGATTTTCCTCCCGAGACAACTCGTCCTTATCCAAAAGCTGTGCCCTTTTGCTAAGAAAGCTTAAGGGTACTAAGAAAACAAAGTCATGTGAGCCAGAGAAAATACCTTAATAAAGAAATAAAAGTAAGGTAGGGAAAAAATTAAAAAAATAGGAAAAATTAATGCAAAGAGGAAGATATTACAAGAATCCGATGAAAGAAAATACCAAGGATGATATGTTGTGAACCATTCGACCAGAGCCGAGCTGGTGAGGCGGAATGGGTAGTATGTGTAATTTGTAAGAAATTATCCCATATCAAATCTGTTGAGGGAAATGTTGTATCCTTTATTTGTTTTAACTGTGATAGTGGTTGTTCCGACTTTAATAGGTGAAGTCCCTTGTTTTTAAGATTTTAGGATCTGATTTTTATTTTTTTAGAAAGATAAATTATTCATTTTCCTTTAAAGTTTTTTATTGACAATTTGTTATTAATCGTAGTCATTGCTTTAAATAAAACAGACTACGAATTAGAATTAGACTGAATGTTACCATATTTTGATTTTAAAAGGCAGGACAAAAGAACATACACTTGCGCCCAAAAAAGCCGAATTTATTTTTCTATCGCTTCGGCATATTTTTTGCTAAAAATGTAATATATTATTAACCCAAGTGTTGATATTAGTCAAAATGCTGTCAAATAATGTTAACTAGGCAACATACTTATTTTTAAGTAACTCAGCACATTGTGCTGAAACCTTAATCCTGAAAAGTGGGGATATGAACACCGTTATATGTAATAATCAATTTTTTTAATTTTATTTATTTTTTTCCGTCATTTTCATACAGTACCTATTATCTACAAGTTTGAAATATTTATTAGCAACGTGTGTGACTGCCGTGCGCCTTCACAGGATTCTGTACTCGTAAAGGCATGCTCTCATACAGTTTTCTTATGAGTTCTGGTGATAAGTCATTTTACCATGTGTCCTTAATCATTTTTCTCGATTTCCGCCTGTCATTGAGTTTGTGACTTCATAATGCCCCAAACGCTCTCAATCAGGTTGAGGTCGGGGCTATTTGCTGGCCATTGTGGGAATTAAATCTCAAAAACATTTTTATACTTGAAAATATATAGAAAAAAAAAACATTAAGTAAAGAAAACTTGTTTAAAAAATTGAAATAAATCAATAAAGTTTATTTAAGAAAATGTCTACGCGGTTCTTACTGATTTCGATCGATGGCACGGTGTGGAACCGTCTTGAAACATCACTGTCTCCATGTGCTCTGTTAAAGCTACGATGGTAGGTAAAACGCCCTTTTCAATGATATCCATGTACGGTGCTGAGTTCACAGTGTCTTACAGCAATATGATATGTCCAACACCTTGACTTGTTATCGTTTTCCAAACCATAACATACGGTGAATGCTTAACAGTACGCTGGACACATTCATCACTGTATATTTCATTTCTCCTACGACGCACCATTACACCTGAGTCTGAGAAACAACACTAGCCCAATCTTTTACTGACTAATTTTCCCTCTCTTTACACCATTTTCGCCGGGCAGAACATATTTTTACTGTAAGAAGAGGTTTTTTTCGCTGTTCATCGGGCATTCAAATTGTTGTCTTTCAGACGTCGCTTTACTGTTGAGGTGCTTAATTTTACGTTATGATATTCCCTTAACTCTGCAGCAATTTCTTGTGTTTTTTAACTGCAGTTTTTTAACTATTGATTTCATAATCGGACTATGTGTCGATCTTCACGTTCGTTGGATTTCCTTGAGCTTCCGCTGCTGGATTCACCCAGTAAACTTTCCGTTCTCAAATATTCAGCCCAAAATCTTCTCGCTGATGACTCAATGCACTTGATTTTATGGGATACAGCAATATTCGACATATTTTGCTTTTTATAGACAATCAAATCAATTTTCTGTTTTTACGTCAACACCATCGTTTGCACAACACATTCTTTCTTCACTGAACGATCTATACAGAATGATGTAATCGATTGCAATCTAGCCTTTTTTTTGGTGGATAAATACAAAACCATCTTAACATGTCCTGTTAGATAACGCTTCTTATAGTTCACGCTACAAAGAAACACTGAAACGCAAAAATCATCGGGCTTGGCTTTTTTATTAGCGTAAGTGTAATGGTAAACTTAAGATTTCCTACAATTTTTGAACAAAAGCATTTCGTTTTGTTTAAAGTTAGATGTTACCATGTCGTTTTATTTTAATTGGACAAGAAACTGCTATGTAATATACTATTGTAATAAATTAGTTCATGTTTGAAATCGCTGAGGCTATTCTGAATAAAAAGTTAGTAATCACCTTGACTTTTTTCCTGGCAACATTTTGCCTCGGGTAGTGTAACAATTAGTCCCTGTTGTGGGGCTAAAAATTACCCACGACTTTTCTCAAATTTCATGAATGTGTACAATTTGTGTGAGGCTGATAAATATAATCATTTTTGATTCCAAATCCTAACTGGCAGAGCTATAATCAGGTGAAATGAGTAATAAACCAAAAAAATGAGTCACTCACATATCAGACTCGCCATTCCTACCATGGACAGACTCAGACTCTGTTTTTCACCCCTACCATGAACTATTGTGACAGATACTGACTTAGTTACGCTGCTGTAACTTTTGTAATACGTAATCTGCTTGCTGATGATAAAGCCATACTAAATAGGGGAGAGTATGATATGGTACTATGCGATATCATCCAGTAAGACTTGGAATTGTTAAAAACCATTACGAAGAAAGGCTCAATGCTGTGAAAATCATCCAGCTGAATGACCAACATACATAAGACCAACAAATATCTTAATGAAATCGAGGCGGGGCTCAAAAATGGGGAAATGTAGTATCTTGGAATACTATTGGACAGCAAAGTCTCGTGAAATGGGGTGAATAAGGCTACCAAAGTCCTGATGTTGCGAAAAAAAATTAAGAAATAAATTCTTTGGCAACCCTGCAACCCTTTGGTGTATATACAGCATGATAAAGCAATAGTTTGGGTAGGAAAAATCCAAGAATACAAGACGAGGCTTTCTGTAGATCGAGTTCAGCATTTAGCATGAGACTGTATCAACGGAGCCATAAGTCCTGGTCCTCCAGCAGCCATTAGGAAAAAGTTCAAGTTGAATTTGAAATGTTTATTTGTTGATTTATTGTTCAATAAAATTCAAATACTAAATAAAGAGACCCAAATTTACCTTATGTTATATGAACTAGCTTAGCTTATTTATTCGTTCATCAAAAAGAAGTATTTTACTTTGAAAGAAAAATCTTTTCATTTCCACTTTCCTATTTAAATGTAAGGTGAATGTGTATCGGTGAATTTGTGTCAATATACTTAAATTTTGGGAGAATGAAGACAAAAATTTGCACTTAGGACCTCTCTACATCTTAAACATTTACGTCCTAACACCTTCTAAACTAAGGAAATCAACTGTCGCTTTGAAATATTACGGACAGGTATTTTGTGTGTAAAATATATTCAGTTTGAAAATAGCTTGATCTTCTTTGTAATCCAGATAAATAAATGAAGGCTGTTTTTCAGAACTTGTTTCCTAATAGCTTTTGTATCTGTAATTCAAATATTTATCCTTTACTCTGCTTGCAGTCTTCGACATTGTTTTTGTTTTGAATATTTGAAAACTTTTTAGACTAAAATACGTAGGATAATGTTGCTCAGTAGCGCGGAAACTTTCTTAAACCGACTTTCTTTTTTACTATACAATAAAGGAAACTTAGGAATATCTTGTAAAATGGTTCGAAAGTTTGGCGTCGCGTAGCAAGGGCTAAAGAAATCAAGCAATCTGCAATCTCATGGCGAAATCATAGAAAAATAACAAGATGTCACACTAGGGGATAACTTTTTACATAAAAGAAACATCTGAGCACGTATAACCATTATTTTACATATTAAAAATCTTAATCCGCACAAAGCTCCTTTTCTCAATCGTCTCTTTGATTTATAAAAACAACATAGTCAAATTATTTGATTTTCCATGTAAACCATTGCAGTCTCGTTCTTATTCTGAATTCACGAATCATCTTCTTTTATTACCGTTCCAAATGTATATGTTTAACAGGAAATCGAAATCCACATACGATTTTCCCGCACAGTTATTCCATTTAATCATACAGCTCAACTCATTCACTTCTAAACAACCGAAAAACCATATAAAACCCTTCACCTTTGGGCGCTTATATTGTTCGCCGATGGAGTTAATCCAATTGTCTAACAATATGATCTTCTCCTTAAAAAATATGAAATTTTCTCAGGGAAAAATTAAGCAATAAAATTTGTTTTGGTTCACTTATTTTCACACCTACAAAAGGATCCTTAATCCCTGAATCTTCTTTGAAACTATCCTCACAATACGAATACAATTCGTGAACAAAGCCTACACATAAAAGACGAATCAATGCGTAACCATGAGGAAAATGGCAAAGAATAGATCCTTGGAAGCAAAATAAATCCTCGCTGACCACCAACATTTAATGTTGACAAGCATTACACGCCCCTGCCATAATAAACAAGGGCCAATATATCAATTTGGCTATCGCCATGCACGAAAAGCGACTCAAGTGAAATCCACCACAAAAGGATAACAGCGCGTTTTGGTAGAACGGTGAATGTGGAAATGATGATACGCGGTGGGAAGCGCCCTCTTTTTTTTGTTCTTGGATCATATCAAAAAGGATATATATGATTTGTATGAAATTAGTTAATTTCTATAACAATAAACATAAATTTTCCCAGTATCAAGTCGGTGGAGTGTATCAAAGAATCGGCATCCTTTCAACTTTCAGTTTCTTTATGAATTTTCGACAGGTTTTATTATATCTTTGTGGTAGGTCCTTAATGTCTACACCGCAATTTTTCCTCATGATCATTTGATCGTTCTTCGAATACGCACAGGCACAACAATTGTTGTTGTAATTGGTGTTGCATGTAAAGGATAATCAAAGTTCGATGAGATTTAATCGGAAGCGCAATCACCACGTTGTACCCTTTGATCGGTTTGGACAAGGATTGGACAAGGAAGGACAATGATGGCAAGAACGGAATGAACAGACAAATTCAGAAACACTTCGAATACACTTCGTATTCTTGTCAAATAGACCTTGGTCCTTAGTGCTAACAATTTAGACAAATACAAGTCTGCAACAACAAACTCCTATTTGTTCACACGGAAAATTCAAAGTTCAAAGATACTTTGTAGCACGCCAAAATATCCATAATGCCACCCAGTACCAACTCACTACTTTGCTTAGACAACGGTCCGTCTCCACTGCAGACACTCCCAAATTTCTCAAGATATAATATGCGTGGGGTCCTTGTCTGATCTTTAGTGGACTTGTTGCCAAATCCATTTCATCTCCATTGCCACACGCAAGTCATCTCTCGCGTCATTTGATACAATTTTCCACCTCGTTTGCTACCAAAACTGGCGATTAGTCAAAAATCGAGGGCATCAACTCACATCAACTCTGTGACGATGTGTCCGTGTGAAAATTCGGGATTATTACTTCATTCTCTGTGTCCTTTGATGCATTGCTAAATCCGCAATGCAAGAGAGATCTTCTTGATCCAAATGAGGTCGTTGCTACGGTCCATAGTGCCTGTTGCCTTCTTTTCGACGTCGCCGAGTTGGCAAATAAGGAAAAAACAGTGAGAAAATCAGAGTCAAAATTTTTGTAAGTAGTTTGGAGTCGAATTCGCTTTGTCCTTTGAACGTTTATGACCAAGACTAGTATTTATGTGAAGCGCTTATGGTAATTTGAGTCGACAATTATTTGCACAGTTTGATTGGGCATAAGGATAAAATTTCACAAGTGATTTTATGGAAAAATTGTTCTTTCAACGATTTTTCGCTCGGATTACGTGGTGTTTCGGACGAAATGCGTTTCGGGCTAAACGTGATATTAAATGTTGGAATTTCGTCTTGGAGGGAAAATTTAATTATATGTAAGAGGTGACCTCTGCAAAACCTAACCAAGCTGACTTTATTTCATGTCTCAAAAACAAAAAGATAAACTTTCAGTTCCCTTTTTGTGTCATTGAACCTTTTTTTCACTTTTACTTAAATATGTTCTAATATAAAATTATCCTGGAGCGAACTTCCTGGTATAGTAAATCGTTATGGCAAATCAATTTTAAGTAAATTAATTTAATTTCAACCAGTTAATTCATACTTGTATCAAAGTAATCATGAAAACCGGAAAAAAATTGTTAAAAGTGCCAACATCGTAAATTTTAGTTCGTATCAATCTTTTTTAACATGGAAAGCACAAGCGTGAATGACGGCCTTAAACCAAAAAAATAGAAAAATTCTGGGAAAGTTTCATTTCAAATTTAGTCGATTTCGGTGGCAAAAATAAAGTTTTCCTTATCATACTAAGCTTCATCGCGTAATAAAGCTTCATTTCTTGTTGAAATGTAGAAATCTTCGACCATGAAATGAGTTGAGACAAATATAAGAGCCTTTAAAATTCCTTATCTGAATATTCCAAACCCAGAGATAACAATGGATTGAAGACGTCACCCACAACATTTTGGGTAATGATTACAAAATTGGGAAAGCGAAAAACAGACAGGAAAAATTATTGCAAAGGACATTTCGCAATAACATGGATGTTGCGAACTTCAAAAATCCCTATCCCCTCTCAAATCGTGATTTCCAATCAGTAATAACATATCCTATACGTTTTCACTTGTTAAAGACAAATTTCGTTTGGTTTTTCCTTTTTTCGGCTAAACACGTACTTTAGAGCGTGTCCCATAACTCACTTCACTTAATGATATACCGGCGCAGGTAGCGTCTAATTATTGCAAAAATCAAACAATCCTTGGAAAGAAATGAATTGAGCCATTAGTATGCGCGTGTGCGGTCTCTAATGAACAGCAGTGACTTCCTGCTGAAACTATCAATTACGAGGATGTTGTTGTTTACTTTCGGCGCCTTCTAATAAATTTTTTCGGTTTTTACTCGAACTGAAAAAAATTCACGGAGATACAGATATTCACTTGTCCTTTAGGAGCAATTTCAAGTCCCCTATACATTTGTTTGTTTTATCCACTTTTTAATAATTATGAAAGTTGCTTAAACTAAACACAAACATATCATAAAAAGGGATAATTTCAACTGTTTGAATCATATTGTCTAAAAACGTAAAGATCAGAGTCCAATTAAGATTCCAAAGCTAACTAATTAAAAAACTCATTAAAGTATTGAAAAAATCTAAAAGAAATCATGTAAAATGTATAAGAAATTAAATGAGGATATAAAGAACAAGAATATGTTTATGAAGGTTATTAGGTTTTACGATTGGCGGTCGTGAGATGATGACACCGAAGCCTTATTATTAATTCCCAATGCACATTCAACCGAAGTTTTGTCAACAGTCAGCAGGACAATAAAGTACTTTTAATTTGTATTCTTGTTGTCGCAGAACGAACATATACTGACATTATTGTCCGCCGGGTCATGTTGCGTTTCTCGTGAGGACGCATTTAGGCTGCTTGTAGCCATTGTCGAGCAGATGGTATAAACGCAACATGGCCTGGCAGAAATAAAAAGCAGCTCCTTCCCCTTTTCTACCATTTGTTCAATTTTGTTTATTTCGCCAATAAACAAGAAGTGAGCCTCATCCCTAAACAAAATGTTCTTATAAAATTCGCGATCTGCAGCAATTTTATCTAGGGGCTGTACACTGGACTTGTGACCTGCCCGGTGGTCATTCGTGTTCGTATTATTAGTGAGAGTAAACGTGGTCCGAAAACGATCAATGATGATTCGAATTAATCGTTCTGATCAAAGATAATGCCGTCCATAAAATTGACGTAGTGCGGGATGAATTTCAGGAGTAAAACTGTTTACTTTTAATAAATTTGCACTTATTACAGACGTTGCTCAAACGTCAACCTATTTTTGACGAAATTGCAAACCAAACTAAATATAAAACACATGACATATGTCACATTGTACGTTGCATTAAAAAGTGTAGCCAACTTAAAGTTATTTACCTCTGAAAAAACAAGCCTTTACTAGACTTCTGGAATACTTACCAAACATCCATCCTGTCATCAAAAGGAAACTGGAACGCCTGAAATTCACTGTCATATTTCTTTGAACTAAGCTTCTTATTCTTCACTGGATATCTCCTTTTACGATCGAAGATCCCTTGTATTCGAACTACATGAACTGCAGAATTAGTTTTAAGAATCTGCTCTTAACACAGAGTTAGTCATAAATAAGTCAGAATGAGTCATTCCTTTCGGCTTGACAAGAGAAAAGTCAAGACGAGGAGGTCTACTTTAGTTCACGCGTGTAAGGCATAAGAAGAACTTCAACTATAGATAAAGGGACGTTCAAGTATTACGTAACGCAACTTGGGGGGAGGGGGTCTTGTTAAACGTTACGATGCGTTACAGGGGGTATACTTATAAAATACTATGGTACAGAAAAACGTTATGGCGCGTTACACAGGGGGGCAGGGGTGTCAGAACGCCCCCTAATACACGAGCCAAAAGTATTAAAAACAAAACCAAAAGTGGACTGGGAATATCTATGGGAGTTTCAAGTGGGTTATAGCGTTAAACGAGCTAGTGACAACGAGCAATCATCGTGCTAATTTCAACACCGCTCCAACATGGACCTACAGGAAGCTCTAGGTTGGAGCGTCCATTCCTGACACAAGCTTAACTTCAGAGACGCTGTTAATTAGTATCTTCGAATTGAAGATGATACTGGTTATGACCATAGTCACCTTCATTGTCTGAGATAATCGTACGGGCTGGTATAAGTACAATCGACGATAATAGAGGGTTTTTTCGGTGTGTCGATTGGCCAAATTGCTTTGCCCGAGACTACAACTTTTGAAGACTACAATGAATCGCAAGTGATTCAACATCAATATTAAGACTCGTTTCCGAGGGCTTATTAGTGCAGTGACCAAACAGAAGACTTAGTTTTCGCACGTTAGCTTGCGTACCTCGGCAAGTGGGCCTGAATGTATGTTTCGGATACCCCATCTCGGAAACGCTAAATTGGAAAACCCACGTTCATCTTCAAATTTCTACCGAATAATTCAATACAACTAGATACTTCCAACAGTATGGCACCAGAAACCCATGTCAAAATATTATTTCCACATACCTTCTGTCAAGAAAGTACCGGAAATTTTTTATTTAAAACACCCGCGCTGAATGGATTTTGAAGTTTATGCCAAGTTTGAGCGCGATCTGTCAACCAGTTTGCTTACAGCAGCTGATTAACTCAGTTAACCTCATGAGTGTGTGCCAATTTTTGATATGAACGAAATTAATGAACAAAGAGTTTGCCTTCAATTTTGTGTTAAAAACGAAATTTCGTTAAAATTCAAATTTGTGTTAAAAACGACGCGTTGAAAATGTTGTAAATGGCTTATGGTGATTCAATTTGACCAAAACCCATGCGTATGAGTGGCACGAAGCGTTGAAGGAGGGCCGTGAAATCGTCGAAGTCATGCATCGTTCTGGACGACCTTTGACCTCTCTAACCGAAATTAACGTCGGTGTAGCGAAGGAAATTGTGGTCGAAAATCATCATGCCAGCTTAAAAGAGGTAGCCACCATCCTCAACATCTCTCACGAGTCTGTTCGTACCATTTTGATTGAGCCTTTGGGTATGAGACGCGTCGCTGCACGGTTTGTTCCGAAAGAGCTCAATTTTCCTCAAAAACTGTACCGTGAACAAGTCTCTTTAGACATTCTTCATAGCTCGAATTCCGACCCGAGGATCATGGAGTGGATCATAATTAGTGATGAGACATTTAACACTCTCACCAGTCAACATACTTCCGAATGGCGCGCTAAAAATGAGTCGAAATCGAAAAAAGCACGTCAAAGTTGGTCAATAATCAAGGTTATTCTCATTGTTTTTTCGATTATCGTGGTCACAGAGTCAGACGGTGAATAAGGAGTTTTATTTGAGCGTACTCAGGTGTTCACGTGAACGAATTCGAAAGAAACGGACGGAATTTTGGGCAAACAACTCGTGGATTTTTCACGACGATAATGCGCCGTCGCACTGAGCTACAATTGTGAACGAATACAAGGCAAAAAACTCGATAAACAGCATCGATCATTTCTGTTCCCGAATGGAAAATTGCCCATCCGTGGAACACGTTTCGGGTCCATTGAAGCCATCAAACAGAATTCGGCGCGTGAATTGAAGGCCACACCCCATAAAGTACCCATAAAAAATATTTTGAACTCTGAAAAAAATCATGGCACATGTGTATAGCCTCTAGTGGCGAATACTTTGAAAGCGATGAAATAAATGTAGATGATTAAATGTAAAATTTGTGTGTTATTTACGAATTCCCAGTACTTTTTTGACAGAAGGTATAGTGAGTTGTTGCATAGGAGGTAAGCCCTGTAACCATTATACCATCTTGACAAAAATATACCACTATACCATCTTAACATCATTTTCCTCTGCTTTAAGTCAGCTGTGTCTCAACTCTTAGTCTCTGTCAAATATGCTTCTTCTATGAAGTGGCAAGCAAAATAAGCTATGGTCTCCTACTATCTCCTTTAATTTTTGTCAACCTCGACTACTTTTTCTCAACCTGGACTACTTGAACTATACATTTCAGGAAACCCTTCATTTGATACTCAAACATATTTTAAGGCCAAATGGACGACTATATTTTCTTAAAACCGTGCAGACCCAGAAGAAATCTTGGATCTACTGAAGGCCTGTAATGGGTGCCTAAAAGAGATTATCTTTTTTGAACGAGGAACAGTCTCGAATTAGAACAGCCCAAAAACCGCATCTAAGATTGTTTACTCCAAACTGAAACAAGCTTTCGTTGAAGGTTACCTACCATCTGTTCTTAGTTTTGTCAATCTGCTCTGCGCTATCTAAATGGAGCCAAGAAAAACCATACAGACCCAGAAGAAATTTTGGATTTACGAAAGTTCTAGCCTTGTATAAATATAAGAGATTTTCTTTTTTGAACGAAGAAGTCACTAACCTCATTCAATTGATTGCTTATGTGTAGGGAATAACACAGATCACCCTTGAAAAGTTTGAAAATGTTACCCCCATTTCTAGTGCACTTAGAGTATCAAAAATCGATCGGAAAAGTAATGCCCCACTTTCGCTTCAGTCATGTCAATTCTGACAAGGTAGTAGCTTTCATGATTGTCTGTTCTGTGGTTATGCTGAACTGGCTCCTGAAATAAAACGTGTTCACTACCATTTACTCCCGATTTACTGATAAGACGAGAACAAGATTCCGAACTAGGGGCGTTGTTTTGAAATATCACTACCTTGGCTTTCGCACAAAATAGAGGTTACAATATCAAGATGCAAACTGATAAAATGTATACAAAGTAAAAAATGTATACAAAGCATACATTTCAATGTAGGATTTAGATTTTAAATTTAGGATTTAGATTCACACAGACACAGAACATCGTGCATCGGATGCATCGAACAAGAGTGTTAAATGAGTAAGAGAAGAATGCATTGAGCACAGCTGGAGGAGAACACCAGGATCAAGATCAGACATAATCAGGAAAGCATTATCTGATGAGAGCATGACTAAGTGCTGAGAGATCCAATGCAAATTGACATAGTAGTCATCGTGACAGAGCTTACAAATGTACTGACAGATCCTTCTTGATTGAGTCCTAGACGAGTTCATAGACCAGGGTTTATGGTAGAATTGGGTTCAGAAAAAATTGGTTGTTAAATATGAGGGGTGAATTTTATTCTTTAATATTATTATAATTAATAATTACTTTAATAGAGATAAATAAAATAACAACCGATAAAAATAGCTTTGACTATAATCTGATAATTTTATCGCTTACAGTGGAAACGGATTGGTTATGTTTGTTTTGTATTTGGGAATTTTTAAATTTGAAAGGAATTTCCGGACAAACATTCAACAATTTGCGGGCTGAGATTAAAATTTTAATGAATATAAAGTCATATCTTGATTTGTGCCGAGTCATACTGCTTGTTTTTATCAGCGGGCAATCAAAAAATTTGTGTTGCCAACTTCTATCGATTTTGTCAAGAGCATTTCTCTCAACAGCCGGCTGAGATTTATAACGCAATTTTTTGATTGGAAAAATGTTTTCTCAACTCAATGGCCGATGAGACAATTTAATCATATTCAAACTCTACAGACCCTACGCTCGTTCTTACTATAAAATTGAGTACATGAGCATAAATTCTGCAGCTTCCCTTAAATTTCGAATCTTGAAAAAAAAAATTGAAGACATGTCTCTGTAACTTTTTATTTGATACGTATTTCAGTTAATACGTATTATATTCTTTATTTTTAATTGCTGCACTCCTTTGAAATCCTTTTGATTCCAGTAACGTTCTACGCTTCAAACAAACTATTCAATAGAAATTACAAAATTTGTATTGCAGACAATATTTGTGTGATTGCAAAATTATCGATTTTCTTCCCGTATTCAACCCGTATTATATAGATGCGAGTATAATACGAACGATTTACGATCCTACTTTATTCTTAAAAGTAAACATAACAATGAAATACTGATAATTGGTTTGAACATAGATATTCAGACAAAATAAATTGAATTGAATTTATTACCAAAAGCCACCAAGGACACAGTTTTTGTATTCATGTTGTAAATGCATAATATCCATTTGATATTTATCAAGGGCGGCATTCAAGCATTTGCCTGTTACTTTGACAAGCTCGAAACCCTTGTTCGAGGACACGGAAATGATTTGTTTAATTTCTTCTACCACTTTCACAATGTTACTGTTCAACTCATTACCCTACATTGATGTAAGAACAAGAAAGATTAGCATTCCTACTATCCAATGCATAATAGCAAATTTACCTTTCCAATCACACAGGATATTCCCTCGAAAATGTTTGATGAGTTTCGGAAGCATGTATCAATCAATGATTGCAACTCTCTAATATAAATCAGGACTTGATCGATATTTGGTCGGATGGCATCATTGATTTCTTGGACGGTCACCGATGCATTTTGAATGCAAACGTACGTTTCATTTTGATAAACTTGCACCACTTCAGTTAGCAATGGACCATAGATCTCGGTACAATTCTTGGCAATTTCACTTTGGTTTTTCCACGATTGCATCAACTCTTTGACATCATTTTCAAGTTTTCCCGCGGAGGCTGAAGCAATTGCGTTAATTCCGTCGATTTGATTTTGGATCCCGGCTACAATTTCAGCTGCTTTGCTGGCATATTCCCGGAGATATTTGAATGCATCGTCGATTATTTTCGAAATAAATTTTTCAAAACTATCCCAGAACGATGCACGACTCGTTGGTGTAAGCTGCCATGGTGAAAGATCAGAAAATGAGTATCAATTATTTTTATTTTCTAGTTATGCTTAACATAGTAGTGTGCCTCCATACTCACTTCATATTCTATTAGCTGCCTTGGAATTAACCTGGAGTCGAGCGGAGAGGACGAGGTCTAAAACATGAAAATCAATATCCTGTTTCAATCCATGCACAATGTTCAAAAAATTCCACGGAACTTACATAATGGGCGCAAAGACTCGCGCACAAAAGTAACCAAACTAATTTCATTTTCACTTTGAATATTCACACTTACACGGAATCAAACTAATTGATTGGATTTCAAACCTCTACCTTATATAGAATGAGATTCCTTATCGAAAAACTTCGACAAGAATATCTTCGATCAACCACTTTGCAATAATTATCGTTTGTCAATTTCCGTAAAAAATTTAGATAATTTGATGGAAAATCTTATCTACGATTGAATTTCGTGGTGGTGGCACACAAACGAAATATCAACTACAAAACAACACTTTTCCACCCTTGTATGTGTTACGAGGACACATTTATGGGTCTAAGAGGCGTTTCTCATTCATTGATTTGATTTTTGAATTGTAAATTTTCTAAATTTTTATCTTTCACAATGAATGAATCAACACGCTGGGATTAATTCAAAAATACAATGCACTTGTGTGATTCATAGGGGGTTTTTCTTGGGGTCTTTATGCAGAATACGCGATAAAACAGTGATTAGAGAAATCGTTTAATTAAGCCAAGCTATAACAGGTGTGAACTCCATCCCCTATTTATTGCAATAATTCCAGTGTGGGTTCCAATTTTTGGGTCGGACTTCCGTGTCTTCTGAAGAACTTAAAAAATTCTTATTATTTTCCATTCTTAGTTTGGCCATTTGTTATTTTACTGTTCGGAACAAACAGCCGTTTCGAGACATGGTTCGAAGTTGGCGAATGTCAATGTTTATACTTAAGACATTTATCCTAGAATAACTTTCCCTTCACACCCTAAAGATTATTTTCCTATCACGTGCCTTGGTCTAAAAACATAGCGACCCTATTTAAGCTTTCTTGTGCCTACATTGCCTACATGTAATGTGCCTTGTGCCTACATAATGTGCCTACATTATTATTATAACTCTAAGTGTTGTGATACAAATTCGTTTCTATCATAGCGTCATCACCAAGGAGCGCTTAAACTTCCAACAATAGTGTAACCACTATTCAACGCTGACACAAACAATAAACTGCCAATCTGGCCACTAACAAACGATAACACTTGGAACAAGCTCCCAATCTAATTGTTTTCAACTCCAACTTTCCAGATGCATTAGTAGTTGTAAGCAAAAATTGCTGAAGATAGAATCGAAAGTACGCAGAGATACACAAGACCATTTTCTTAACTTTTCTATTCAAACAAAATGACACATATTTACTGTTATGCTGGATAAATGCTCATATACATTTAAGCTCAGAAACTCAACAATCGAACTCTGCCCTAAACTACGTCATTTAATTTGCAAGCTCACTATCTTGTGAAGCTCGCTCTGTTTGCTACATAGAGTATTCGTATCTATTGTATGTGGTATCCCTCCGAAGAGTGAATGCTTTTTATTGATTAATCTACGTTTTGTAAGGTGTCTCTATGAAACACTCTTCTTTTCTGAATGTATGAAAATACCACTGCGTCAATGTGTTTAATGTCCTGATTTTGTTGGAATGTTTGCCGCGTAGTTTCCACCGAAGCTATGGCGGTCCTCATGAAAGCACTTTCATTTATAATCTAGAGATCATTCGCTAGATTCTGGGCTCTCCGTTCTGGGCTTTGGATTACGAAGAAGTTTTCTCAAGAAAATATGAATTAATTGAGGTGGTCTGATCTGAGGGGCGAAAGTCTTCCAGGACTCATGCAACTCTTGAACGAGGATATTTTTTCAGGTAGCAGCTTCGGTATCATGATTTAGGACTGTCACATTGGTTTTTCCTTATGTTCTGGGGACTTGAAAGAACCTTATGTTGTGTCCTGCTCTGAACATCTTATTGACTTGTTAGAGCTGTTGGTTCTTTAGGTGAATAGTAGGTTGGGAAACGTCTAGCAGATGCTTCTTAATGTACCTTCTAAAAAGACTCTGAGAAGGACTCCCAAAGCCTTCTGTTTAGGTGTTACCTCTATGCTATGCGACATCTTAGACTAGGTATCGCTCTCCTTAAAGCTCCTACCGATGTAAGTGAATTAGTTCGACAGTGATTTCTTTCGCAGTTTGAACTTATTGACTCAACAATATTTCGACAAAGATAATTTATTCATAAGGTTTCTGCTCGAGTTTACTGAAAGATTCTTTGCATATCGAGCCAATTTAAATTAAGATAGTTTGGATTTGAAAGAGAGTTGCTCTTCCGAATCCAAGATTACGCTTTAAATTCACGCTTGAATTGACTTACTTACTTACTTACTTACTTACTTACTTACTTACTTACTTAATTACTTACTTACTTACTTACTTACTTACTTACTTACTTACTTACTTACTTACTTACTTACTTACTTACTAATTGACTTACTTACGCTTGAATTCACTTACGTGTAAGTGAATTCAAGATTCACTTACCCTTCTATGAGGCGTGGAATTGCTAGTGGCTCTTGACTGAGAGTCATTAAAACTTTAATATAGATTTGATTTTGATGGCTCATGTAGTGAGAATGTTTCCAGAGTCATGGAAAATGTGCTAAAAATCACTCAATATATAACAAACTCATATAATAGGTTCGGTTACGTTTATATGGAGATTGATTCTTAACCCTTAATTGCCCCTAGGGGTCAAAACGACCCCACGGTCTGTTTGAAGCGATTTTTCTCAAACAAACCGTTGGAATTTTGACCTGCCACGACACATACATTTAGGGGACCGTTGAAACTGACGGTCCATGCCGGAAAAGTTAGTCAGTCTTCGCTCACCTGCCTTCGAGAGCGCCCGAAAGTAGAGACGGGGTCAATCTGACCCCAGTGTGTAAACGACGTCGATTTTAGTGTAAATTGGAGCAAATTTTTTAGTGTTGTTTTTGTGCATTTTTAAACAATTTAAGGTGTAAGTATTAGTGAAAAGTGAAAAAAAAATTTTTTTTTTTGAAAAAACAGTATTTATTATAAAAATCATTTTTTTAGTATATCGCATCATGGCGCGATATAGCTTGCGCCCTCGCAACGTGCGAGATTTATTGGTGGAAGACGAGGAGGACAACGAGGTTCTTGATGTCGCGTCTTCTGGGGAAGAAGACAACCTCTCTGAAGAAGACGAGGTCGCCGAGAGCGACGAATACCAACCGTCAGAAGATGACGAGAGCGATACCGAAAACGTGCCCTTGAATCATCGGCTGCTTATGGCTCAGAGGAAAGATGCGATGGAGGTAGAGGACAGTGATGTTGAGGATCGTCCTCTGGAGCAAGAGAACGGAAACGCAGCGAGACGTCGCGGCCGACCAACAACCGTTCTACGCGGGAAAAATGGTTACCGTTGGAAAACTATGAATAGCGATAGACGCTCGTCCGGTGAGAACCGTTAGGAATTTTAGAGCCACTTTTACTTTCTACGTTTGTTCACGTGACGCACGTGTCTCACCTGTCCCTTTTCTCGACGCTCGCACCTGCTGTGCGAGCGTCGAGTATGCATGCGTACCTTTGCTCTCAGAGCAGGTACACGAAAGTGGCAGACTCCTTTTGTCCGCACAGTGCGTACACGTACGCAAACATGCTGACTCATTATTTTTTCTATTTTTAGATCGGCACGCTATATTGGAAGAGATCGTTCCTGGACCAAAGGGCCCAGCCGTTGGTCTGATGACCATTGAAGAATTGTGGTCAGTCTTGATACCTGACGAGCTTTTACAAATCATCGTCGGGCATACGAATACTGAAATAGAAAATGTTTGTGCTAGGTACATAGCACAAAACATTGAACTTCAGTCGTATCATCACCATATCGACCTTGAAGAATTAAAAGCTTTTCTCGCGATTTTATATTATTCCGGCGCTTGGAAATTTTCGCACGTCAATGCTAACGATTTTTGGAAAAATGAATTTGGGTTTTCGTTTTTTCGCGCTGTCATGGCTAAAAATCGTTTTTTATTCATTTACGTGTGTATTAGATTTGACAATAAAGCTACGCGTGACCGAACCGATAAACTATCAGAGAAATTTGGACGAAGTTTATGATTAACTGTCAGAATGCGTATGAACCGTCGGAGAAATCAACTGTCGATGAACAACTGCTTGGTTTTCGCGGTCGGTGCGGTTTTCGTATGTACATAAAATCAAAGCCGGACCGGTATGGTCTAAAAATAGTAGCTCTCAACGATGCCAAAACAGGCTATTTGATTTTCGGAGAACCCTACTTAGGGAAAAATACGCACATTCAATTGCTTCCCGGCGAATCTTCATCAGAGTATTTTTTTCGCGTAGTAACAGTTCCGATTTATAACACAAACCGCACCGTCACGTGTGACAATTGGTTCACTAGCATTCCGTTATTCGAACGGTTTTTGAAAGAACCATACAACTTGACGATCACTGGCACTGTCAGGAAAAATAAGCGCGAAATTCCCGATGAAATGAAAAAGGCGTCGAAAACCGTGCCAAATTCGCAATTCTGCTTAGCAGAAAGTTCGGATCTTATGCTTGCTTCATACACGCCGAAAAAAAACAAAGTGGTTCTCGTTGCGTCCACTTTTTTAAAGAGCACGGAAGTAATAGAGGACAAGCCGAAACTCATTTTGCATTACAACCAGACCAAAGGTGGTACCGACAGATTCGACCAGCTTTGCCACGCTTATTCCGTGTCGAGAAGAACAAATCGCTGGCCCTTGCGTTACTTTTTCGGTATTTTGGACCAGGCGGCAGTTAATGCCAGGGTTTTACTGAAATGTGCTTTTGTAAATGCCCAAAATACCGAAAAAGTAACAGCAAGTGCCTCTTTGAATCGATTAGCAATTCATCTTGCGCGTCCTTTTTTGATGACGAGACTTGCTAATCCGGCTATTCGAAGTTCCTTGAAAGTTGCGATAAAAAGTATATTAAGGATAGATTTGCCCTCTGCGATCGACGAAACTTCGAGGCCAGACTTTGCATCGAGGGTAAGGTGCAATATTTGTCCTCGTAACAAAGACAAAAAGACGAAAATGCAGTGCCCTTCCTGCTTGAGAGCTATGTGCGATGACCACCGCATGTACTTATGGACTGAATGCGCTGGAGAGTGTTGAAACTCCAAATTTTTCCATCAAATTTGATGGAAAATAGTTAAATTTAAGTAGAAATAATTGTTTTGGACTTTTTATTAACTTTTTTAACATTTTAACTTGAAAAATTGCAAGAAAATCATGTTCTATTTGTGACTCGATTTTTACGCTTGCGTTCTGCGAAATAAATACCTTTTTTTAAAGAACCGCTATCGAATTTATTTTTACCTAAAAATATAGCCTTTCTTACGTTCACCATTAAATTTTTTCGAAAAAATATCAAAAATTGAAAAAGATATGAATTTTTGAAAAAAAAAAATGCAATTTTTATGTTTTTTTTCCTTTGACATTTTTTTTACATGATTAAACATTAACAATTCACATAATCAGTGATACATACATCTTCACAAGGGTTCAAACTGTATGTGTAATTTTTTTCAAGTCGTTATGTTTAAAAATGAAAGAGTTATTAACGTTTTTTCAGCTGGGGTCAGAACGACCCCGTGTGTATCTTATGTAATTTTTTAGAGGTGGGGTAATTAAGGGTTAAACTCCGCTCCTGACAATTCACACAGACTTCGTAACATGTGAGGAAGAGATTGCGAAATTATTACAGCCCAGACTGGTAAGGCTCGAACATACCAGCGGTTATCGAGATCTTTTGGATTAAGATGATACTACGAGGGATGTTTCCAAAGTTATAGAAAATGTGCTTTAATCCAATTACATAGAACTTATAGACAATGTTATCGATGCCAGGTAAGTCTTGACATGTTGATGCAACTTTAGAGTGCAATATTGTTCAGTCTAACTTAGATGTTCTACTGATGTAAACCTCTTTTCATAGCACTGTGCTTCTAACCATGGAAGATGCAGCAAAATGTCAAATAATCTCAAAGTTTTTGTGGGAAGAAGGTGTGAATACATCAGAAATTATTCAGCGAATCTAAATCAGCGAAATCTAAAAGAATCTAATCGGCGGATCGCTCGTTTTAAAACACGTTGAACGTCACTAAAAGACGACGCACGCATTGTGCGCCCAAGCCCATTGGTAACTGAATAAAACGTTAATCCGTCAAAGACCTACTGAAATAGGACAGGAGAATGACAATTTGTCAAATTTGTGAATACTTAGGGATACGAAAACGACACGTTCATGACCATCTTTGTGGTTTTTTGGGCGTTTGCAAGGTTTCGGCGTGCTGAATCAGAACAGAAACTCAAAAGTTCTGACACTTGTGGTCAACCAAAAGAGATGTTAAAATTATAACAACTGACGAAACGGTGATTCTTTATTTTATTCCTGAGACCAAAAGTCAAGTCAACGAACGGCGCAAATCAGAAGAAGGTAATGCTTACTGTATTCTGGGATTGCTTATGGATTATTTTACGGATTATCTGACGAAAGGTAATAGAATTAATGCAGAATATTATTCGAATTTATTATCCCGACAATTGCACCAGGGACTTGTCGAAAACAGGCCTGATAAAAGTTGCATAAGCGTCCGTTATTGCAACAGGACAATACAAGATCCCACACCACAAAAGAACCGCAGGATGTTTTAAGGGGTTACATGGGTTTCGCAGTTTCACAAAAATCGATTTTTTATTATTGTCTTATTTATTTCTACGAGAATATTGTCGTAAATTTTCAGGTCGATCCGAATAATAGTTTCGCAGAAACAGCCTTGTGAAGGTGCGTGCTCGAGGTCAGCTAGGCTCCGAGCGCCGTAGCTGCTCGTCTATTGTTTGTCTGTTTTTATTGTCTATTGTTTTGACTTTCTAAGGCCAACTAGTTTGAAATGCTTCAGTTGGTGATTACTTCTTGAATCACGAGGTTCATTTGAAGTTATCCAAAGTGTCTGTTGTGAAATTTATTTAAAAATGCCTAAACTTTCGAGAACTCGATTACTCCAAAAATACTTCCTGCTGGTTCAAAAATCGTTAATATTGCTGCATTAGTCGCTGCTTGCGCTTTTAATGAAGGAACATCAGCTTTATTATCATTTATGCATGGAATGGATTTGAAACTTGGCCGAGATTCCCACGAATATGCCCGAAATGCTGATGAAAACCGTGTGTGCGCAGCCGAAAAAAAAATTTGCAAGCGAGACTCGTGAAGCCAGGATTCGTCATAGACAGGAGCAAAAGGATACCCTGGACATTGCAGCTTTTGCAGATTGTTTACTTTATGGCCCAAAAATCGACGATTCAATGTAGGTTAAAAAAAATTTTTTTCCCCAGATTTATTGTGACTCAAAACTTCAAACACATTTTTCTCGAAACTGTGTTTTCAAAATCGGTTGTCAAAAGTTCTCGAAAACTACTCAACCGATCTTGATGAAATTTTACACTCGTCTTTGAGATACAATTTTCAAGAACTTAGACGAAGGATTCTTCTTTCCTTCAATAAGAACTATTTAAAAAACAAAAAATGTAAAGAAAAGTTGACCAAAATTTGCATTTTCTTGTAAAAATGTCTGCCAAAAATGTAATTTTCTCTTCTTCTTTTTTTCCTTCGTCCAAATTCTAGTTTATGCTCTTAACTAAAACAAGATTTTGTTGTTTTTTTTATTTTTGATGATCCTGTCATGAGTTCCGCTGACAACGCGGACGCACCTTTTTCCCGAGGTGTCATCGGAAATGACGTCAAAATGGCAGAGTTTTAAATATTTTTCTTTGAAAATGAACAAAAATTATTTTCCAAATAATTGTCTTTAAGACAGTAAAAAGTTTGAATAAAATATTTTATTTTTTATGTATAAAAAAATTGTTGAAAATTGACCTTTTTTCGCCCGAGTAAACCCATGTAACCCCTTAAACGATCTACAATTTAAATTGCTTCTGCACCCTACTTATTCTGCGAATCTTGCAGCCAGTGATTAAAGTCTATTCCCAGACTTGAAAAAACTCTTGCAGGGTATTCAATTTTAAGTTTAACTTAACTTTAATGTTTAAAGTTTAACTTTATTTAAGTTTAACTGACATAAAACGTGCCATAAATTGGTGGATTGTGAAGACGCCGATAAAATACTTTGGGGACGGCTTAAAAAAATAAGTTTATCATTAGTACTAGTTTACTAAAAATTAACAAAATAAAACCTTAATTCCAAGAACAATGGAAGCATCCCTCATAGGTTGGGAGTGAATGTTGAACACCAACAAGTTGCGGTAGGACAAATGGGTTTTGAAGTGTTGTAATAACTCTTTTTTCGTACAATCTCATTTCTGTTATTTTTTCAATAGGGAGTTATCCACCTTTATATACCTTGCAGATCAGTGGGATAGGTATAAATTTTCGTACCAACTTTAGTTTTCATTCCTTGCACCATTGGAGCTGAAAATAGGAGCCATTTTTAGTCCTACATAAACGTTTCGTTTCAGGTAAACCCTGAATATTAAAAATCTTCAAAACATTTACCTGAAGTACGAAACCTTGGAGATATGGTGGCTATCTCCAAGTTTTTGTAGCTTTAGGTAAATGTTTGGAAGGATCTTGTCCGAAATTTGCAATCTATATAAAAAAAACTTCCGTATCGATATCCATAAGTGCATCTAAGACATCGTCTGCAAATACCAAATTATGACAATCAAAATATGAAGATTTAGCAAAATCCAAATGTGGGTTGCAAACTTCCTTCATAAGGAAATAGAAAAGTCTGCAAAAGAAAAGTGCATAATCAGCTCGAGCAGATAGAACCATACTATCCTGATCAGTTTTCAATACCTCCTTTCTTTACACTCACGATATCACTTTTTGCATTTCCGAATGATAGTTACATTCAATTTATCGCTACACATTAAGAACCCCTAAAAACTTTAATCAATGGGCGCTCAATTGGATTCGAAAATGACCCAATTCAAGAATAAAACAATGATCCTTGTGTTTCGGATGCATTCGGATACGACTCTACCACAAAACGTTAGCTAGAAAATCGTAACAGTATAATAACTGCCAACTCAAACTAACAATTCAACAAAATGCCAAGTTATCCAGAGGAAAACGGATAAAACATATGGTCAACGGCAGTCATACAGCAGACATGAAAAGGATGGAAATTGCTATTTCATGGCTGGCTCCTTCACGATCATGCCCATCTGGCGTAACGCATCGATCGGAAGAAGTGTGGTTGGCACGCGTTAACATACGAGTAGATATTCATTTGTTTGAATATGATCAGCACAGGTAACTTTGTAAGTTTCGTATAGAACCGGAATACGTTCGAATCGTTTTCGTATGAACATTTACTGTCTGCATGTAGAAAATTCAAAGAAACACAAGAAATACCGCCACTGTTGTTTCATCCCTCCAGCCGACAACCTCATAAACTTGAAGAAATGTCTCATTTACCTCAGAACTTACACGAAAACTCACACAGACTCCACTTAAAGACGAAGTACCTACATTTCGAAGTATTTAATTACAGGCTACAATATGATTTACGATACACTTGCTCATAAATATTATTAGCGCCAGGACCATGTGATGATCATATTGTCCAGGTTGCGTGGCTGAGGATAATTTAAAATGAATTTTGTTAACACGGGCAGCCCGTTCGTACGCTCGCCACCGAATATTTATCATTTTGATGATATAATCGATGTCATGAGAATTTATAACGATCCTCCGACCGTCTTGAATGATTATTATTTAATTGGCATGCGTTGATTGATATTTTTGGAACAAAAACGAAAAACGGAGATGTTGCGAATTGCAACAATGTTTAGAACTGGATCAGTGGACTCATAATTGGGTACAAATGCAGTAAAAGCAACTTTTCATGAAAACGCTGCCATTCGTTTTCCTCTATTTGTTCCCGAAAAAAACCCCTTTTGAATCGATTTCAATCATTTTCAACGTGATTTGAATCCAGCTCAAAAAAGTCCTCTATATGATAAAAATGTTCTTAAATTCCACATCTTTTCGTTGATCCTTTCAGACATGGATTATTTTTATTATACTCACTCCTATACTCATTATACTCGTAAGCTTTCTGTCACTCAGAAAGACAAAAGAGCGCGATCCAATGTCCAAAAAGTGGTCCAAAACTCTATCGACGTCGAAACATCTGCTCGACGTGGTGGAAGGCAATTACATCAGAAGGTCCTTCCGGGAGTCCTTGATATGTGCTGACAATTTACGTTCGCATTTTCGTATGGACTATACGGACTGGTCGTTGATGTAGGTCAGCTCTTTTTAGTTTCAAAATGAAAGATCTCGGTTGGATTGTCGAAGTGGACATTATTTCCAAGAATAAGTCACATTTTGAAAATTTTACTTTAAAGATACGATTTATATCTTCTGATTGCAGGATTGAAGTAGGATAACACTTTGTTTCACTTTTGTCTTTTATTTTTCAGCGTCATTTATACTCTATGTTCAGAAATAGATGGCAGACAAGTCTTTTATCAGACGCAGATGCCACTTTTAATGGATTTCCGGTGTCTTCTCGCATGATCTTCATGTCAAACGTCATTTCCTCAATAAGGCTAATTCTATCTCTTTAAAAAAGACCTTTGCAGCGCTGCAGTTCTGAACAAAATGTGAAAATTTTTAGTTTGAATCTCGCTGGACGTTCTGACGTTCCTCCAATCCAAATTTGCTTCCGTTTCATCCAGTTCTACCACAGGATGTCTATTTATCTTCTAATTTACGTTTTTATCCAATGTTTCGACCCGCTTGGAACTGGTGGTATTTTTTATTTCATTCATTCATTTTAAACTCGGCACTCATTTTAAACTCGTCCCTGCCTGACCATTTCCAGATAATGGTAATCTAGCAGCCGCCGTTTCTGGACATATGCAATAGGCGATAGAAAATTGCACATGCATAGAATTTTCCTAAGCATTAAAAACCAAAAACAAAATAAGGAATGAACCCAAAAAATATTCATCCTGATTCCCAAATTTCTGCAAGACGGCAAATTACCTTTCAATATAATATATTTGAATTCAAACTATTTTTGTCCACAAAACACATACTGACATCGATGAGTGCATCTTGAATATCAGGTCCTCAGTAGCTTCAAAATTTATTACAATCAATGTGAAGCTCGATGAAAACCATTTATTTCTAGGAGTTTTTTAGGACGGCAACTTTGGACATCGCCAAGATGTATTTCGTCTCTAAATCGAGCATCAAACGCTAGTGACGCGATTCAAATAAATGTATAAAATTGGTCCTGGCTCATAGCTTGAACTATAATTAAGAAAAGAAAAAATAGAAAAATCAAAAAAGTTCAAAGACCAAAGAAAGATTTCTTAGTAAAATTTGAGGCAAACTGAGCCACCAAGTGTAATGACGATTCTTGCCTTTATCTCTTCCTTGGATAGAGTCCAAAATCTATCACGGTATCCGTGCATCCGGTATCCACAACAACCGAATCATAAACAATGCAAAGATTTTTAGTTTTTTTAAGGCGTATGTGTTCTATGATTATGATGTTCCCTTATGTAATTAACAAAATATAAAGTTAAGGACAAACCTAGATTTGCCGCAATATCCAACGAGGTTTGTTCAAAAAATATCGCGAATTTTGATTTTTCGCGGGCTACGTATGTTAGATTTTTGATCTTTTGGTGGGGTTATGTTGGTACTCATGACCTTCACTTAAGTTCACAATTTTGGCCATTTTGAATGTCCAGTCAGTTTTTGACAGTTATTGTGCGTGGACGTGTTTTAGCTTGTCTTCGATTTTCGTCTATCCTAAAAAATTGATCAAGGAATTTGTATTAGATTTTATGTGAAGAACAACTTAAAGCGCGCGGATGCATTCAGAATGTTGACTGTTGCATACGGCGAAGCTACTTTGGACAAAAGCAACGTTTATCGGTGGTACAAATTGTTCTCAAAGGGACCGAAAAAAATCACGCCAAGTTCGGTTGAATGTGAAGGTATTGCTAACAGTTTTCTTCGATTGTTGGGGTGTGGTACATTATCAGTTCTTGCCGCAGTGTAGAACGGTCAACAAGGAGTATTACCTTCAAGTAATGCGCAATTTGCGAGAAGCAATCCGCCAGAAACGCAAGGATTTGTGGAAGAACAAAAATTGGCTTTTGCACCATGATAACGCCCCTGCTCACATATCGTTACTTGTGCGCGAATTTTTGGCCAAAAACAACACTCTAATAATGCCGCAGCCAACGTATTCCCCAGAACTGGCCCCCTGTGACTTTTTCTTATTCCCGAAACTGAAGAGGTTCATGGAAGGACGACGCTACGCCACGATTGAGGAGATAAAGACGACATCAAAGGAGGAGCTGAACAAGATCACAAAAAATTATTTTTCAAAATTCTTCGAGGATTGGAAAAAACGTTATCACAAGTGTATAATGTCTGACAGGGATTACTTTGAATAGGACAAAATAGATATTCATGAATAAAGAAATAATTCTTGAAAAAACATGGACTTCGCGATACTTTTTGAACAAACCTCGTAGTTATGTTATTTTTCTAACACACGAAACAGAAAAAAAAACAGTGTCAAGTAAAAAAGAAACTTTATTATAACAAAGTTACTGACTGGAAGAAAGTTCAGTCTGATTTCGTTAAGAGCTCATTTATGGGGCTATGTCCGAACTATCAAGCGTACCTTGCGGGACGCTTAACATAGATAGAACCAAACGAAGTGTTTGGAAGAGTAGAGAGAGAGCTGGCCAACAGGAATATATCCTAGTGGCTTTCATCGACATCGCAAGAGTCCTTAATAATGTTAAAACAGGAAGTATAGCGGTAGCCATCCAAAGATTTGGAGTAGGCTGATATTTAACTAAATGAATGATGAAACTACAAACTAAAAGACTTTTAATAGCCAAAGAAGTGTAGTAAATAGTGGTAGACCATAGGATGGTATTGTATTTAAACAGAAATTCAAACGGAATGGAGTCCGGGACTATTGCGAATGTCGATGACATGGTCCCACTGACTATTGAAAAATTGTCCGGCAAAAATGTTCGGTTTTATGCAAGCTATTTTTTCACTATTGCATGGATGTTTGAGGAATAACGGACGAAATTTTAATACCGACAAAATGTAGATTATGCTATGCATAAAGTGCAGAGCATTGGCGAACTTTTTCACCCTCAATTGTAGCAGGCAAATACAAAAGACATCAGAAAAAAGTTATTATGGTAATCTCAACTTCCAAGAGACGGGTGAGTAAGACATCAGGACTCAAGCGTGCTAATCGACCACACAATCATCTAAGGAGCGATAAAGTATTGGTCAGGCATAAGTCCATTAAGGGACCAGTGAAGAACTAGCAATTGCCCTTTCCGCATTTCGGGCATGATAGGAGACGCTGCAGAACTTCACTAAAATAGTGAAATCATAATCGACACCGAAGAGTAGGTAGGAATTTGGATGAATGTCTCCTGAATTGTTCGTGCTTCATTAAGAAGGGCCGGAGTCAAGATGAGATGTGGTTCCATCTCGTGACCACAGAATTCGACGCTCTCCTTCTTGCTTCCTACTGCTTGGTAAAAGGATAGTCAAAAACCAAATATCACATACGAAGAGTTAAATGCAAACGATGACCTATGCTTTATTTAAGAGTGGGCCCCAGAAACAAATATTTAACAACACAGTTTTTATAGGGACCCAAATAAAAGGAATTTGGGGATATTGTGGGGATATTAAGATAAATTATGATTTTGGAACTTTTATTTAGCTAAAAAATAAAATTTAACGAAAAATACAAAAAAGGGGAGGTTGGCATGAAAAAAGAAGAAGAAGAAAACAAGCCTAGGGATGGCAATTGCAAGGCAAGTTGATTTAGTGTATTCATTGTAATATTTTTATACATATAATAATACAATATTATATGTATAAAAATTATTTATAAATTATTTATGTGTATATAAATTTAAAAAATAATTAAGCTCAGTTAAATTTGTGTTTAATTTAAGCAATTATTTTTTTTTTAATTTATATTTTGTACTGGCTTATTTTTCTCATTTTTAAATAAAATTGGTTATGATGTTTATCTTCATAATATCTAATTTTATAAATATATAACATAACATAACTAAAAGCAGGTTTTTCCATACTTGTCTAGGCTTCCCTCCTTCGCTATGAATTCTACTTTGTTTTACACCCTTAACATTCTCTTTATACGTGTAAAGTAATTCATGGTTGAATGGTAGATGAAGGCGGACCAGCACTAGCAGTGGCTTGCTATACAAATATTTGAACTAAGCTGTCCTCAGTGAACCAACTGGAAAACTATAAGACCGCTGCTAAATAAATTCATACGGTAGTGGCAGCTCTAGTTCACAACAGTACCAATATGGAAATTATAATATATCAGCCATCAAGGACAGCACTATAGAATACCGATAAGCCAATTGTGAACAGGCGTCATTTCTCTATCAGGTCCTTCATCAGCACATAGTCAAACAATTCTTCAAAACAAAAACAAAAATGTGAATGCTTCGTTATACCACAGTAGCAACTGAGTTTTTATGAAGCTAAACTTAGGAAATAAATTTTAAGATTTTTTGTTTCTTCTTCTTTTCTTTCACTGATAGTTTTCGCGGTTCAAAAAGACCTGAACTAGATGTGTGGGAATCAACTTGATGCTACTGCAAGGGCTTGGATGAATAGTGCAATTTGTATTTATATGATGATTGGGCTTTCCTCTTGCTTCCGATTCATTAACAAAGTATAATGGCTTGCAATATCAGCCAAGTGGCAAACATGAATGCTAGTCCTTATGAGTACTTTTTTTCACTGTTTCACAGCCGCATATATCCCAGGACATCACTATTTTTATTAAACAGTCGATCGAAGATCAATGTTTATGTTCGTACATACGTTATCGTTTTTCAATCTAAGCTCTACAGACAGCCATCCCAAAGAAATCGTGTCCTCTTCTTGTTTCTATCTCTTGTTTCTATTTCTATATCTCGTTGAATAGCACCTGTAATATGTAGACCACCATCAATGACAAATGTTCATTCCGACTACAAATTTTGTCGCAATACTCCAAATACTCGTATATCTGCCAAAATTTTTCTGCATAAATAACTTCCGATCGAGACGGAATCACCTGAAAATTACCATGAAAATCAAATCAACTTGTCATCGAACCACCAGATGAAAAATTAATCTCCACTGCTTGTCAAATGAACGTCCAATATGATTTCATTGGGTCACCGATGATGCGCGACAAAGACACAATTCCTTGCCGAACGTTAGTTAAGCCGCCGCACGTTACAATCTACTTTTTTTGGGTCCTTCCGCTTTGGATACCAACTAACAGATCATCGCCTTTTCAATGTGTCTCAACTCGTATGATGTTGTTGAGCAAGGACTCATCGCTAGCATCGGAAATGAAGGGATATGACCCCCACGATACGACATTAATTCGACTAAAAGTCTGATTATGATTATCCTTACGGATCTAGTCTTCTAATGTTTCTCACATTAAGTACGCATCTTAGAATTACCAAAGCATTTCAGCACGTTCATGAAGATATAGCTCATATTCTTCGATTCAGGTACGTCAAAATTCCATCCCTACACACAAAGCAATCAAAAGGCACGGACTAATCACTTATTGTTAAACGGACCTCTTTTATTTCGAGAATGGGAAATCGTTTTGCACCTGTTTATCACCGGCACATGCCCAATAATTTGCATAAAAACGACCAGGCTGCGAAGATTTATGATGGCAGTTTGCACTTTTGGCTGAGCACACACAACTCACTGTTCGGTAGAAGTCCCCTCGCAAATTTCTCAAAAGGAACAACAAAAAACCTTTGCTGGGGTGTAATTTAAATGGACAAAAAAAAAAGAATAAATTCCTTAAGAAATTTCATGGCTGATTAAGTTTTACTTTGGAATCCGTTGAAGGTGTTGAGTATGTGTTCTATAATGACATTGATCTATTGCGTATAGATCGTCAGCTCAAAAAATATTTGAATGACAAGGACTTACGGTTGACTGCATGCCAAGGATGCGATTGGTCCCCTGGTTTCATTTCCAAGAAAACGCGAATAAATATATTTGGACCGAGAAATGCCCTACGTGGCAACAAACTAACGCTAATAGATGTTAACGTGTGATTAGTCTTATTAGTTAACAAGATCAATGAATATGTTTTTGAAAATTCGCGAGAATTCTAAAATATGTTGGGTCTGTTTGCTAATTGTCTGTCTTGATTCAGACAAAAGGAAGATCGGCGCGTTTATAGTTTGCATATTAATTTTATTGACATTAAGCCGATGTCTTAGAATTAAGGACCACAATGAGACCGTTAAAATAGTCAAAATTCATTGCTCGACCAGTAACCTACGTATAAGGAGCATATGCGTTGCGAACGACAGTCCACTCTAAACCTTCCGATACCTGACCTTCCAGCTTCCCTCTAGGCTCCTCAATATCAAAAATATGATCCTTTTATAAAATATTTAACCAGGAAACGAAACATGAAGAAAGACAACTTATTTACAAATTGCTAAATTTATATATTTGGCAAACGTTTTGCCAAGTAAATCCAAATGTCCAATCCCAAAAAACACAAAACAAAAAGCAGCGATCTCATCATTTCCACGATGCTTCAGAAGGACAAAAATACACTAGCGGAAACCAAGGAGGCCGTGTGTATTTCAAAATAATTTCATACTAAATTGGGCCCGTAAATTATGTACACACAAACGAAGCTTAAACCTTTTCTTAATGTAGCACCTGCAAACGCCTTATAAGCTTGACATCTTTCGCATTTCAAAATATTCACAAAAGAGTTTTGGAAACTTCTGGGGTACACTCCTAAAACTATTCATTTCTAGAGGGACTCTGTATAGACTACACTATTTATTCTACACTAAATCTTTATTAAGTCTGATCCACAACTTTGAAAAAGTTAAAATTATTTGGCGAAGAGCCAAAACCAATATAACCCACTTAAGGATATTTGGGAGTAGGTAGCTGAACGCGATTACCATATTTCTCAATGACTCTCAGCAACTGATCCACCGACTAAAAACTTCTCGTGCCTACCAGAGATCCTAGTCTGTCTCTTCTCACTTTATCACCTCTACGTCAGATAAGCCCACCCCTTTTGCAGTGGGAAGGGATAAGCCGAGGGATCTTAGAAAATTTAAAAACGATCGCTCTTGCCATTTGGAGACTATGAAATCTATCCTGTTTTGTTCTTCAGATAGCCCGAGTTTAATCTACAACTTGGTTTCGTTTATAAACCATTTACAACATCGCTCCGATTCAGCTGCCCGGATGGGCTCTTAGGGAGCTCTAGAGCCTCCTGTCCTTGTCTGATCCATCTTTTGTATGAAAAAAAGTTGTGGCAGGTTTCATTCTTCTGCCCTTAAAAGGAATATGCGATCTAAAGAACGCAACTTCTCAACCTACGACTGAAAGTCATCCGTGTCAAGCAAAAGCATCCTCTAGATCATATAGAAGTAAGTCCCTGTATGCTTTCGAACAAAAAACAGTGTCAGATCGTTAATAAATCGAGCGATCGATCCTTCCTTCACCCACCTTGTTCACGATTGTTTCCATTCACCGAAGGGAACATTTTCTTTTATCGCTTACGCTTAAGAAGCAATTCCTTATCCCGTTCGAGGTAAGTTTATTTATGCTATCAGGATAGAAACGCGAAGGATATCCCTACTGAGATTATCAAGACCATTTACTCATAAACTCTCAGGTGTGCTGATACAATCAACAGTAGTCCTGATTTCTGCACCTGCGCAAGCTAGACTGCAACTACTTGCTGCGTCCTTTGCTCCATACCTCTGATCCATATATAAGCCGATACTTAAGGACATAAACTTTACCAGGGTTCAGACTTGGACTCCTACATTACCCATAATCCGTTTTTTTTTCAGCCCTCGTGCTGATTAGCTCTGAAAACCCCTGCCTGCAGTCTACCAAGGACGGGTACTTAACTTAAAGTTACGACTACACAAATGTTTAGTTTAACCATTTTAGTTGGCTCACTACGTAGCTCACCTCTAGAGCTGAATAGAATCCATAAATACGCGTAAAGCTTCCTATCCGGTGCATTAGCGCATCAAACTTAGTGACAGTTGATCCCATACGCGCTTAACTACTAGTACGTGTTCAATTGCATATTCTCCAGCTCACCAGCCAGTCTCAGAAATCCGTGCGCAGTTTTGCACCGAATATGAAGCTCTTGACCAAACCTGATAGGACTATAGCCTTCCCTCAACCTCCCCCCTCGCAAACACCAAACCCTTCTCTGCCATACATTGCGATCCTTCCGTTAATTTGTAAGTGTACGGATCATATATTCTCAGACTTTTCCAGGACTTCTGAAATACCCAGCCATCTATCTTTTAGATTCAAATAAAGTTCAGATTCCAAGCAACCAAGAGGGCTACCTGTCGTTTGGACTGACTAAGCTTATTGGATCGCTGTCACTGCGGTAGAACGCGGTAGGTGCACAGAAGAACACTCTGCTCCTTAACCACACTACCGATAAGTGGATTCAGCAGCTGTAAGGAAACATGACCGAATCTTCCTTTTATGAGATTCTCGATCGCATTCTCGGCTGTTTAGTGATAATTGGTTCGACGAAGACTAGGAAAGTTGGAAAGAATCTTCAGAAGTCAAACTAAATTATGAAAACAAGGACGAAGCCTCAGCTGGTCAAATCGAAGCTTTTCCCGGGTCCAACTTGGTAAATGGAACTTCAAAATCAACGAGCATTGGCGGAGAGAATATATGCAGCCTACATCCAAGATATCCTTGTACTATACAAACATCTCCACAGAATAAATAAAATTCGCATACGCTAGTTAAATATTAAGTAAGTGCAGGTTTATGTAAGCCAACACGAGTGACGTTGAAAAAAACCATTTGTGTACTCAATACTGTTCACATTGTTGAGCCTCAGTCGATTCACATTCAGTCGATTTCTAAGCATGAGACCTTACATGAAACTTCCACACATCCCTTTTAGACTTTCACTATAGCAAGCCACAAAAGAAAAAATAATTATACTACGCCCTTTTATTTTTACACAAATAAAATTTCATTTAATCTTTAGATAAACCTTCTAGACAAATAAATAATAAATATATATTATATAAATACATTAAAATTCCTTATGGTATATATGCTTCATGCCCCACTTCCAGTCAATTATATTCTACACATAAAATCCCATCCGATTGTATTGTTTCTACCTACATTTCTTTGGTATCCTTATCGTATTGCGGTAGTAGATGAGCACTCTTTGATTTTGACAATTTATCAAGCTTCCTTAAACCAGACCAAAAACCATGCGAGCTACTACACTTTTGAACTTTTGTCTCCTCGGTTTCCGCGCGTTTCATTTGTTCCTGGAGAGTTGACGAATCACCATGCATATCAACTACAGCTAAGCTCTGACGACACAATGCAGATATAGCACCATATTTTGGAGATTGCTCCTTGCCACGGCGCATTTTCACTTTCCGGAATTTCGAGGCTATGGATGAGAAACCGAACTTGGATGACTTTTCAGCCGGTCGTGGTATGGAAATGGTGTAATCTGCCTCGCAAAGATTTTCATTTGGTATGGAGCCAATTAGTCCTACACTGGCACTTTTGAGAAGCATCCCCACGTGTAGTTCGTTACTATTCGCACTACCGAAGCTCGAGCTGCTCAAACGCTTTTGCCAGTTATTATCCTTATTGCTGGATGTTTCCCATGTCGAAGACCTTTGTATGTCTCGATTTAAGAATTCTTCTTTGGCGCGTTGTATTTTTAATGCTCGCTCCGTCAGCGGGGTTTTAGGGGGATCATATTCTTCGGTCATAGGTGTAGATGGCGCTGACTTTGAATAAGCGTCTGACGTTTCATATTTTCTACTTATCCTTGGCACGGTATTATCAGACTTATCGGGAAATCCCCACGATTCGCTTGGGGTACTAGAAATGCTTCTTCGCCAAATATTTTCACTGGCTTTGCCGGTTTTAAGACCATGCTTCTTCACAGCCCCGGTTTTATTGAAAAGACATGTTGGCTTTTCCTTGTGTTTTTTGTACAAATGTTCTTTCTTTTCCTTCTCAGGGGGCGATGCTGTAACAGAAAGTGTTGTAGGAATTTTAATGATTCTTAAACTATCACTGGCTAGGGGAGGATTAATTGGACATTCTTCTTCATTCCCCTGTAGTGAAGCTTTTCTATCAGCAGGTAACACCTCTGCACTCGAAGACTTGGGAAGTTTAACACTCGCATTAGAGTGGTAATCTATTTCAGGCATATTTACAACAACCAACTCACTCCCTTGTATATTACCAGCACTACTTGATTTCACAACTGCTTCCGGACCTTCCTGTTGTTTTTCGTTTCGGGCTTTGATCCTGCGTTCCAAAATTGGCGATCGATAAGCCACAGGCGATGCTGAGCCGGACCTAACTCTTGTTGACTTTTCAACAGTTTGATTGTATTTTTGGATCATCATTCGAATTGATGGTGATGGCTCTTTCATAGGACTCGTCTTAACATCCAATCGCCTCTGTGTGTTTGGCGATTGAGGAATGGGCGGAAGTGAAGAGGACACTTGACTCTTACCCTTTTCGTTATCGCATACACTGCTTTCTCGACTCGTTCTCTCTGATGTACTGGATGAATCCAGCTCCTTAGCAACTATTACTTTAGGCTCACTACACGATGGTTCATCTACTGTTGTGAATACTTTGCGTTTGGTTTTCACGAAAATACTGGCCGAGCTTGATACTTGCTCTGGAGCGGCTTCGAGTAATTCAACACACAACTCCTTTGGTGAAATGAGAACATTACGTTCTGCTGATGAATCCTGCTTCAATTCCTGCTCAATCTTGTGGCCTGGCTTAACTTTCAATACATAAACAATATCTTCTCCCGTAAAATTATCTTCTTTCTTCTCGTCCAAATTCTGAGTTTTCTTTTCCTCATCTGCAGCTCGTTTGGCCTTGCTTGTTTTTCGCTTTATTCGTCGTGGTGCCTCCAAAGTTACATTGATGGATTCTTCATCACTATCGCTTTCCGTTTTACTGTTTTGCCGTGATCCCATTTTGCGTAAGCGCATCTTCTTTTTACTTCCATTACTCACTGTCCGATTAACTTTCTTTGAGCTTCCTTCACCCGGGTCTAAACGGTTTTGATCTGTCGTTGAAGGCGATTCATGCAAGATAGGACTATCGACGAGGACTCGAGGCTGATTGACTATAACTTCTGTTTGAAAGACGGTGGGTGTAGTACAAACTATAGCTCGCCCCGTTCCACTGGAATCCTCTGAAATTATTTTGATCTCCGGTATTGACTCGTTGAATTTCCTTGCTTCTAAAATGAAAGAAATTAAGAGTTTGAATCAGTTTTCAATCAAAATTGCCACAGCAAATTTCACCTATTCAAAAGAAAATTCGTGTCTTGGTTAGAGATTGTTAGCAACGGCGAACCATTAAAGTAAACCTAAGAAATGTTTTTAGACCTACAAAACGTTACTGTGTTCCCATTCAGAATAGATTTTGGACATTTTGGACAATCTTCTGCTTCGTGACAGCTGAATATAGGGGGGGGGGGGGGGGGGGGGGGAAGCCGAAAACGACCTTAATCAAAAGTCATACTGACTTAATCACAGTCAGCTTCAAAACATATGAAAACATAACTAAATATATACAGCCACGACACTATGAATCAGCGGACTTGAAGTAACATAAGACTTTGTCCGTCTTACGCGGAGATTCAAATAAACTCTTTTTGTTATTTTTAAAATTAAACGGTTTCATTTTACATTTTTTACTACTTTTCAAATTATTTTGAAGTTGTCTTTCGAAGGTAATCTTTCTGTCTGAGTGACACTTCTTCAGTCGTTGAAAAAGAACAAACGCACTGTCAGAACAGTAACTGTAACCGCAAACAAATTTCTGGATTCTTGAAAAAATATTCGGTTAACATCCAAAAGTTATGCGAACATGATACTATTCCCATTAAAATACCAAACTGTATTTAAGACAATAATTGGCAGCTGTCAAACATTACAATTCGAAAATTGGCTGTTATAAACTGTCAAAATCATATCATCTCTATTGAGAAATTTTATAATTGTCTTGGCTGTGAAAACGAATTGCGCTTACCAATTAATTGATACATAATACAATGGTTTAAATTTTACTCACCAATTGTTTTGCAAATTAAATCGATGTTCCTCTGAAGACATGACAGTTTTATATCTATTGATCTCGACCTCTCTTTGAATTCATCATCAGTGAAGTCCGTTAATACAAGTGACTTAAGCTTGAAATTTAAGGCAATGAAGCTATTGTTAATTAATAATTATGTTGCCGGCCTACTTACCATTTCTACTAGCTCTTGTACTAGCCGTTTTATTGCCGAAAAAGTTTCAACACATTTTGGGCTGCCACCTTGAACGCACAATTCTAAATCAGGAAGTGATTCCTTTAAAGATTGCAGAACAGTTTGAATATGTTGAATATGTTCCGTGAAATCGTCATCTTGTTGACTTTGTAGTCGTTTGAGATTGGTAACGTCATGTAAGGCTTGGGTTGATCGTTGTCGCCGCAAGGAAGGAGCATTATCGAAGGATATTGTTTGAGTACCAGAACTAAAATGTACAGAAAATTAGTAATACAGCATTGTACAAACGACGAAATGAGTATTTACCATAATTCTGGACACGGTATCTGATACATATAAACTGGTGTCTGGTGTTCTACCATAGGATGTGCAGCCATGAGTGGTGCTGCAGTCTCTATAATATCATCTTCTACTTCAACTATTACAGCTTCCGGTTCGTCTTGTTGCCTGCTTAAATTTTCACTCAGTTCTGTCTTTTCACTTTCATCCAATCCGTCAGGAGTGCTGTTGGATTCTTTCATATCATTGAGAGAAAGACTCGATGGCTGATGCGATATTGCTGGCACAGACGGATTCGGGGAAATGCTATCCAATGATAACGATCGTCCTAAGACGGGAGAATTATCCTCTGAAAGAAAGTCATACATGAAGGGAGAAGAGAAGCTTAGATATGGTGGATAATTTACGTGTTGCATTATCCTGCGAACCATTCCCGACATCAAGTGGCCTATATCCAGGATGTAGAAGAGCAAACGTCGACGACTCCGGCCCAATACCTCTCGCCTTTTCCCATTCGTACAGCTTTCGTGTGAATTTCCTTGATATTCCTTCGAATTTCATGACACCTTTAGAAGTTTTCACTTCGATTTCTTTGGCGGCTGAGTCTGTTACTATGGCCTTTAACTTGGATAGTCTAAGGAAACCGAAAAACAATAAAAACAAGCAATTGAATTTCAGAAAACCATAAAATTACTTTTCTAGCTTATCCTTATCGTGGGTCTTAATTTTCTCTCGTTCAGGTCGGTGTTTATCACGATCGTATTTTTCCGAATCGTCTTTGGGTTTTTTCGATCGCTTCAAGGAATCTTGACTATTATACGGTGGGACTGTATTTGACTCTTTCAATTTTCGCCATTGCTCTGCAAGGGGTTCAATATTCAATTTTTAGTGAATGAAAATAATAATTCAAGGCTAGCTTGAAGACACTATCCTCACGGAAACCCACCTAATTTCTTCTGAAAGTCCTCAGATAAATCTTTCTGGTCCGGCATCGGAGTAAGTCCTTGGCCTTCTAGTTTCAGTTGCCCTGTCTTCCAAAGATTCCAATCTATCTTTTTTTGTTCATTTTCTTTTGTCGGTGACGTTTGTGGATCCTTGTGGGTCACTGAGTTTTGTTTCTGTGTAAAACAAACGACTATTACGTTTCTCCTCGCTTTGATTTATTTTACAAACTACCTTAACACGCCATTTATGCAATTTCTTCTTGAAATCCGGTGAAAGATTCTCTTCAAGTAGCGTCGCCGGCACATTTTTAGACGATAGTGATCCTTCCTCCTTGGACATTATCTGGTATGCTGAAAATAATCGTTTCAATCAAAATTTGTTCAATATTTACTCGTCAGCACCGGGGATTAGTTCCTCGTAAAGTTTCAGGATCCCACTTTCATCACCAGTTGATTTAATTTTTACCTGTTGATGCTGTTGCCGCACATGCTGCTTGTATCTTTTTCCATTCTTCCTGTTTTGCTTCAAATTCTT
This sequence comes from Stratiomys singularior, assembly GCA_954870665.1. Lineage (NCBI taxonomy): Eukaryota > Metazoa > Arthropoda > Insecta > Diptera > Stratiomyidae > Stratiomys > Stratiomys singularior. Next base: position 11,333,029 of record OX940877.1, read on the forward strand.
GTGCCAGCTGTTCACACAGCTCAAAATACTTGTCATTAATTTCCTTCTGTTGCAAAAGAAAACTTGATTTGGGCGAGAGCTTTTGATGTTGATTTCGATGCGGACTCGATGGCTCGGAGAAATCACCACTTGAAAAATCGTCGACCGCAAAATTGGTGTCTGGAAATTTGAAGACATTGTCTAAAGAAAAAATAAAGGTAAGACAACTACTCTTTTCAGTTGTTCAAATGGCAGAAGCACGGTATTACAGGTGCCAAGAATTGCTCTAAATACCACATGTCATTCAATTAAGTTCCGCAGCAAAATATTTCTCAAAATTATTTCTATCTCAATAAGTTGCCAATGTTTGTTTGTGTGTTTTTTTTTTTCGTCTATTTAATTTTGAAACTTACCGTTTTCACCGAAAAATTCGGAATGTCGCGAAGGACTGCTAGGAACTGAAGAATTACCTGAGGTCAACGGTTTCCTTGACCGGAAGATTTTCGGAGGAGTTTTCCCAAAAAATGTTGGTGAATGACCGAATTCACCATATTCTGCATCGCTGGAGTCCTGCGATTATAAATAGACTTGCCAGTTAAAATCCAGGTGTAAGCGTCTCATACCCACCTGTCGTAAATTCAGCGGACTTGGAGGCGGCCTGTTGCGATGCATTCTCCCAGTTGACCGTAGATCCACGATTACATCTTCTGGGAGAACTTCAAAGTCTGTGAGAACCCTACTTCTACGGTTCACTTTTGATGAGCTCTTATGAAAACGACTCTCATTTTCCTCTCTCATTTGCACCGCGGGACTTCCATCATTCTGAGAGTATTGATAGGAACCTCCGTCGTCCGGCACATTTAAAGATGTCGAGAATTTCGGATTGGGTGATGTTGGGCTCGGAGCGCCAAGTTCGAGACTTCGGTCCTGCACAAATTATTACATGATATATATACTACAGATTCCAATATACTAGCGAATACTTCAGCATAACTTATTGCATCGATCGATTCACACGGGCTATGTTCTCGACTACATGTTCCACCTGATTTAATGCTACGCGTTCGTGATTTACCCTTGAAAGATCCTCGATGGGTTTGAATAATATCCTTCACTTTTTTCCATGGTGTTTTGTTTTTCCCCTGGAAAATAATTAAATACTTTTTTAGCGCGTCTGATCCAAAGGATAAACTATTTTCGCAAATACATCTCGAGTTAATGAGTGACTGTTTATAACTGCATCACCATCCAACGAACGACTCCGACGCGATTCCTCCTCATTCGCTCTCGAATCACATCTCGAATCACTCTTCGACGAGTCCCTGTTATTGCCTGAAAATATAGTAACTATTTAATAATATTAAATGAAAATATTGGCAATAGCAAGATAATCCAAACTTTGTCGAATTACGAGAGCATTGTATTTGCAAGGATAACACATTTTAAAGATAAGGGAATGAATAATTTTGAAGTTAAAAATAAATATGTATTTCGGGAAACAAGACCTCAAGTGTTAGTATCCTGTGAAATGAAAGTTGTATACCAATGGTGTACAACAATTTGCTAACTGTTATACATCATTTTATTTGACAAAGATTTACCCACACTATGAGACCAAGGATGACATGTTAAAATGGAAACGTTTATCACCATTAAATCTTCACCAGGAGACTCATGTTAACCTCACACTCATGAGGGTGACATGCCAAAGTCTCATCTCTTCTTGGCCGTTTTTGATAAAAAGCATCGACTGCAGCATTGGTGGTATTAACAGTGGGTGGTCGCACCTAGGACATCCCGCTCATCCCAGTTTTTTAAGTTCTCTTGAATATGGCTAAATTTTCCGAAGGGATACTTTTCCCAGGACTTCGAGACAAAAATAATCTAAATTGACCATCTCTACGAACCATAAAAGACCTTATTTTTTTAAGGCTCTATAGTCATTTCGGCTAGTAACTACCATAAATGGCATTCCTGAATTTTGCTTTTGGTGAAAGACCATTACCAAATTCCTGAAATGAGAAGACTTAGTCGTTTTATCGTGTACTTCGCCTGTGCTTGACTCATTCACTTCCATAGTCAACCGTCGCCGTTGGATTCTCAGGACACCGGCTTAGGGGTCTGCTACAACGATGTATTCTTTTAGAACTATCGAAACTAATCCTTCATTTTGTGCCAGTTGGCCCGCAGTCTAGCCCGCACATGCCTTCACAGTAGCAATGTGAAGTGAGAAATCGAGTGGCGTTTCTTCACTCTTTTGTCTTAAGTTACTCACTCTTGCTTTATTAACACCCTCCTAGAGATACACAATCCTCCTAGGGATAAATGAGAGCTGTGGCAATGTTTCTAACATCGCTGTAATTTCTTTTAATTCCTTTTCCACTTGTCCTTTCAGCGTGACCTAAGCGTTACAGTGGAAGGAATATCTCACACTTTTCTGGCCTCGTGTCAAATTATTTGACACTGGGCTTATTTGCTACCTTCATCACTTTGCAAACGTAATGGTGGTCCGTTAATTCATGTTGATGTTGTTTTGCTTTCTGTTGAGGAGAGGATTTGAATATTTTAGGCGGACAAGGTCCAAAATCACATAGCCACTGGTCGAAGTCGTAGCTCAAACTTTCACCTTACTCCTTCTCGCCAGCCCGAAGCATTTCTATATTTAAAGGAGGGCCTTTTTGGCATACGCAAGCTTAAAATGGGTAAAATTGTTAGTCATAGTTGAACTAGATTTAGAACGACAGAACTTTGCAATTTTTGGCCATAGAGTATCTTAAATACGTTTTTAATCATTTTAGTCTGGAAAATACAATCAAATTGTAGTTCTCGATCTTTTTCTCGAGTGAAATAGCTTCATCAAATTCCTGTGGTTTCCAATCTCTCTCCATTTTAAGATAAAAAGCCGTGCTAATGAACAATGAAGCCGGCATTTGCGCATCCTGGCCGCTTAACTTAATTCGTTAAGTAATCTAGTTATAGTAATCTTTAAGAAAGTAATGACTCTATTGACAAAATACCCCTAAATATTGGTAAGTCTAAAAAGTATTGAACCTTTTTTGTCATTTTTCGATTGAATATTTCTTTTATTTAAAATAGATTTTATTTAAGTATATATTGTCCATTATTATCTATGACCTTCTGCCATTTTTTGGGTAGAGACATTGTTCCATCTGTGTAGAACTTATGTGGTTTATCGGCGAAAAACTCGGCCAAGTGATTTTCACAGTCTCTTTTTGAAGTGAATTTCTTTTCATTAAGGAACTTTCACAGAGACCAAAACAAATGGTAGTCTTATGATGCAAGGTCTGGACTATACGGTAGATGTATCACAACTTCCCAGTCAAGCTTTGGAAATGTTTGCCGGGTCATCAAAGATTTGTGTGGTCTGGCATTGTCATGATGGAAGACAACGTCCTTTCTATTGATCAATTCTGGCCGGTTTTTCTGTCTTGCTTGTCGCAATCTGGTTAATTGCTGACAGTACAGAACAGAATTGAGGGTTTGGCCAGGTTCTAACCTCTAATGATAAACAACTATCTTCCAATCTGACCATTCACACAGCATAACCTTATTTGGTGTCAATCCTGGCTTTGAAGTCGTTTGTGATGATTCACCTTGTTTTGGCCATGATCTTTTTCGAATGACATTCTCGTATTTTACCCATTTTTTACCCAAAATGGCTCGATTTCGTTGCGTTTTATTAGTATTTCGCAAATGGAAATTCGGTCGATCAAATTTTTTTGTGTTAATTTATGCGGCCCTACGCAAATGGTTCAAATCTGTTTGGTGATGGATATTCAGTTCCTTAGCAACGTGCTTATGGCTGCTTATGTGTCGGTCTTCTTCAAATGTTTGTAAGATTTCATCTCCTTTTTCAGTGATTCATCGACCTGAGCGAGATGTGTGTTTGACATCAAAATTTCCCGAAGAAAAGCGAGCGAAACATCTTTTGGCTGTGGCTTTTGATGAAATAACTTGACCGTAGACACAACAAATTTTTTCACGAGCCTGCGATGCATTCTCATCTTGATCGTAGTGATATTGTAAAATATTACGAATTTTTTCAGGAATTTCACTCATTTTTAAATGAATACAACTTTTCACACGAATGACAAAATACAAAACTGTCTAGATGAAGATTGTAGACTGGAATGTCACCTTTCAAACGCATGTCAGTTTGACTCAATCTGATTATTATTGCCCGATATATGACAACGAACACCATCTAGTGACAAAAAAGGCTCAATACTGTTTAGACTATCCAATACAATAAAGGACCTTGTATGTAAGTAGAGTTTCAGATTAAGTTCAAACAACCCCTGCGGAAAATGGGACGATAACGGTCGAAAATCGATTATGGAAAAATACAAACTTACCACGCAAAATTAAAGGGAGGACTTTTTTTCAGAAATATTTTCTGAAGATGAAAGCAATAACGATCATGAACTAATAGCAATCGATTATGCCTTTTGTGATGATAATCAATTAGTTTTTCAAAGGATTTCAAAGGATGAAAGAATAAAATAAAGAAATTTAATTGTATTATTCAAATAAAAACACATTAATAAATTATCTTACACAAATAAACTTGGTTTTATCTCGTTTCCTACGTATTCCCGGAAAATTCAAAACAAAACCAACCAAATTACAACTGCACCTGGAATGAAACAACCCCCATCAACAACATGTAAACAAAAAATGTTGTTTTGATTGTTGTCTCAGGTCATGAATAAATTCATCCTTTCAACAACATGCAGCATTTGTCTTCCTTAAAATTATTTCAGTATATGCTACACAATACCCGGAAATGTAAATAATTCTAGGTGTTGATCTCATGAACAAATTATTATCCATATGATCAATAATTTCCCATCATGACTTCCCGTCCAAACATCCTGTTAAAAATTTACAAACTGGATGATTACTCTTGCCATCCTAAGAATATCTTGGCTGCCGCGTACGTTGCTGATGAATCTACATGCTCATATTTAGTGCATATACTATTGTGCATTCAGATTGCAGGATCGCACGTATTTCGAACAGAATAATAATAAATTTTGAAATATATTAAAATGTTTTTACACAGAACAATTCAGAAAACAAATTAAAATGACACGAAGATGACTGTCTGCGAGTTTGAAAATAAAAATTTCATTCAATTACGTTTTACATGATCGCTTCAATGAAAGAGAAATAAATATACAAATCATTTGTAATGTTGTGAAATGTGACAAAAATAGCATTTTCAAGGATGTATAGATAAATCTGATTTAATTGGATAACATTAAAAGTTGATGCAGGGAGTGTTTCATTTCTTTTATGGACAACAGAAATTACACTTAAATGTCCAACACCACCAATTCCAAAGAGATTTACGTGAAAAAATGATCTTAATAATGCTATTAGTGTAGGACTATGAACGTTTCAGATGATTTAAGCCTTGCGTGCAGTTATGAATTGTGGCATGTCCTACAAGCCCATCAACGACATCATTGAGCAGTTTCAGTAATTCAAGACTTAAATAAATGTAATTTTCATTGACTTCATACGCTTTTCATTGTAAGGCGTAAAGGATACACATTTCTGAAGGCCGTGGTCTGATACCATAGCACAGTGGGCTAAGATACTGAGAAAGCCACGCAAAAACCATTTTTTTTCAAGTAGGGAATTCTTCACGCTTACCATTCTTCGCTATAAATCTACCAATGTTTTAAAGTCAATCGAAAAAGAGACCAAGGTGGACAGTGTACTAATTTACAGACTTACGCCTGGCATAAGTCATTTTGACAAACGTCCTTGACTTCCTTGATTTTGCCATCAAAATCAAGAACGTAAGTTTTACGATTCATGTTTAATCTAATTAAACATAAGATGAGATGCAAGTTGTAACAGACTGCCACAAATCCTTGTTACAACATATTTAGAATCGCAAGACAAATGTATTACCCGATCGAGGAAATCTTTTTTTAAGATACTTCGGGTTTGATAGTCCTCCGATAGCGAAGATCGGGCAACTTATTGTCTTCTTAAGATGCTCTTTATAAGAGCCCACAGCAGGGGCAAAAGACTTTCTTGTGGACATCCACGTTCTGTAGTATGTTAATGGAGTTCATCCCTCTTTACATACAACGGCTCAGCTTCCTATGGATTAAACTATACAGTCAATCAGGCTAGGATATTCTTCCCATTGCTCCTTACATCATGGCTAATATTTTCAAGGGTGCTTTCAACATCAAGAAATACGCCTAGGACATTCCAGGAGCTTCGGAGATTCATATAGAGAATAGGATATTCCAAAGATTCTTCAATTTTTTGAGTCAACTCATATAAGGTAACGAAAATCTGTTGAATTTCCTATCCGTTTATCATTTATTAACTATTGCGGAAGTATTCGAATTATGGAATATAGCGAATATCTTGTTAGATGGACTGACTGTCCGTATATAATTTTTGAACAACATTTCCATCACGTTGAATATGAAGGATGTTAAGCTAATTGGTTGAGGCGTCTTGGGATTAGTATTATCATTTCCGTTCACATCAGGCTTCAGTATGCTTCCCGTATCTGATGTGATATTAGTAGATAGATTGGGCCTTGCCGCTCAAGGATTGGATACCTCCATGTAGTTTTGGCGATATGCGTTTATAGCAGACCTCAAACATTGCTATGCAGATGTGAGCAGCGTCAATTTTTGGAGAGTTTTAGACTCATCTGATTCAGTCGTTAGAACGCTTCTTGGAAAATGTGTTCCTCTGAGCCGAAGATTGCGTTCCTTTTCAGATTCCATGAAGTTTTCGTCAGTTTTCTGTTAACGTTATGCAACAATATTGTCAGTTCGTAATGTTTCACGGTTTCGACAATAAATAATAGATAAAATATGAATATTTTCGGTTTTTTTTATGTGAACTCATAAATATATTCTTGAAATTATATTAATTCTAGACATTTAAGTGGAAAGAATTCAAGAATGCAAGTTTAGGTCCACCGTGAAATTCACAAGAATCAAGACTCAAATACATTCAAAATTACGAAGCCTTGAGATAAAATTTAAAGGAGACTATAAAGAAAAGGAGAATAATCCAGCTGAAATTGTTACCATTTTTTAAGCTATGCGACACCTTATCACGATGGGCCCTCTAAAATCAAATGAGCTTCTAACATTTGACCTTAAAGGATAACTCTCACGATACTCTATTCGGATATTAAGTGTTGACTTCCAGACGGAATTTCCCGAAATGCTCCCATAATACACTTTATAAATCATATCATAAAATACCAATGATCCAAGTCAAACCCTGACGAACTTCTCAAATTCATTCTCATAAGAATTTCATTTTGGAAAGTTTACATTAATGCACGATTGGCGATAGTTCTGCTTCGCATGCTGTTAACACTCAATATTTCTTGCATAAAATGCATAAATTGCACTCGACCGAAAATCATTATCTAAAATTAAACCATGCAAAATATTGCATACAGCAGTTGGTTTTTGTAAAATAATTTTATATGCTCGGGCTGCTGGTATGCAAGTTTATCTAGCCTCAAAATTTCACTTCAGTTTTATTTTGTGCATATTCTGGTTGCATTTTGAAAATTATGCTTTCGCGCCATCACCCATCACGTTGCCGTTTTAACGCTTCAACGAACAACAATTTTATTACAAACATGTAACAAAATGATCCTGACGGAATGCAATGTTTTGTTGCGAAATGAAATTCAAAAAGAATGTTCAATTGCCAGATGAAAATAACAAATATTCGAAATTTATGACTTGCGGTTAACGAGTTGAAGTTTATTATTCAAATGCTTGTTGGGACAAATTGATTGGAAAATTCAAACTGAAAAGCACGAAAATCGACTGCGCGATTTCCCATTTGTGTTGATCGCTCAAACAATCCGGAAAACTTCCATTATGCAAAATATATAACGCCAATTCCAATTTGTCTAGCATAGTCCCATAACCAGCACGTTGACTCACTGGCTCCCTCACCATTTCGTCTATTTTCAATGCTGGCACACGCCAATGGCCCCATCTTCACATATTCACTCCACACACGGCTTGAGAATTTTCAAGCCCTTTTGGCACATATCTGGCTCCTTAAGACAAGTTGCTGATGACTCCTAACCATCTGCCTGCCACTGCCACGCATGCTTGTCATTCCTTAAAATATTTATAGATTTTTAAGTATCATATTTTAGAGGATACGAGTCTGTTCTATATTTCCAAGATGACATATAATCAGCTATTCAGTCTCAGACCATTAATTTTAATTGCAAATTCTTTAGTGAACAAATTACCAATGGTCAATGATCTCCGGAACGCCAATTTTATGATCGATTGCACGATAGCGAACAATCTTCTCATTGCTGATGGGAAATTCAGTTTCGATGATGAATATTTCGCAAATAGTGATGGGATTTGAATATTAAATTAGCTGCGCTGAGATTGAGCAGATTGCGCAATTAAAAGCTGACAAGAAGGATATCAGTTGGGTTTGACTGATTGTTGTCAAACCTTGTCTTAAGAAAAAATTTTCATTACTTGCAAGTTCCAAATCCGCGCCCACCAAAGGGCTGTCCTATCCCGAGCAAAAGCTTATACGATACGGTGTTTTAATCATTGGAACGGTCCTGGAACGCTGCTTTTGTAATATCCTTTAGTGACTACGTCATACTTTCGCTTATCTCAGGAGCTGCCTCTTATTCTGCTCTAAGGTTTGCTGGTTTCCTGGAAAATACAAAAATCCCCACGGTGCAATCATTGGACAGTGGATGTGAGGCATTTGAGAAAGAAATATGATCGATAGGGTGACCGAAAAGCCAGGGGTTGAACGAGCTAGAACGCTGTAGTGATGAACAGCCCCTCCTCTACTGGCCGCTTTTTGCGACAAATGGTGGTCCTAACAAGTTTCGACCTGGTATGTGATAAGCTAGCTTCAAAGTAGGGCCTCCAGAGAGGCCTCCACTACAAGTTCCTCTCTTCATTACAGATCCCTAAAGAAAGTTGTCTGCGTCGCCTTGGTATTGGATCTAATTCGGCAATGTTTGATAAGTCTGCGGCAACAACCAATTGCGATTTTCGGACCTCTACTTCGTTTTATTATGTTTCCATACACTTGTCTGTTATCATCTGTTGCCACTCTCAATAAGAAGCCACATTCGGGATGATCATGAAGCTCCTGAAAAATTTGGCTGCTCCCGCTCTGCTGTCGACTTAAATTTTACGGTAGAAACACTGCAACAAGGCCTTACTGATGTCCCATATTCATGAACCCGATCATCTATTCTAATGCACAGGAATCATCAGACTTTATTGGAAAAAATTTGGAGCCAAATAAGTCAAACCTTATTCGTATTTTATGAGCAAAGCGCGTTTTTAAACTTTTTTATATACACGATGAAATATATAGTACTTAGTTCCTTAAATTCTAGTGCGCTTGATCCGATCTTCGAAACATTTTCTAAGTTCGGTTTGCCATCGGTATGGCATGTCTTGACTTTTTTCATGATCTTATCTCGGGAGCTGAAACGCGTTCCGCGGAGCCGATTTGTTAGACGACTGAATAGGAAAAAGTCGCAGGGAGCCAAATCAGGTGAACTCGGTAGTTGTTGAATGGTATTCGTTTCGTTTTTGTTATTGTGATCCTAGCCTTTTTCGACTCAAAACAACGTGTTTATTTTTTGGTCGCGGCTCATTCGGTGCACGCCATTCACTCGCTTGATGTCTGGATTGCTTGTGATACTTATAAATCCATGTCTCGTCTCCAGTAATGATCCGTTTGATAAATGTCGGATTCGGTCTTGGAAATCATGTCTTTGACGACTTCAACGCGATCATTTTTTTGCATGAAATTCAGATCTTTTTTGAAATTCACCAGCTTTGCAGCGACACGTCTAACCCCTCAATCATACGCCAAAACATTTGAACGGATCCAATAGCAATGTCCAACTCGTTTTCTATCTCTCTAATGGTCGATTTGCGGTCTACGGTCATCCATTTGTTGATTTTGTTTATGTTTTCGTCCGTTTTCGATGCCGATGACTTGCCACCATGTTAAGGCCGAAATACAATAGTGCGAGACTGCGATACGAGAGCGCGACGAGAGTCTCGGAGCAAATGTCAAGCAGTTTTCGTAACATGCATTTGTATGCGACATCGTACAATGATTGTGATGCGTCGATTCGAGGCGGGAAATATTCGGAAAAACGAAAATTTCTCGCAACGAGGTGCGTGACGTTTGTGAAATACAATATTGTGCTTAAATGAAATTACTACTCAAACGTCTTAATTACTTTTTAAGTACTTTGGTTATTATGAATGAATTTTGTATGAAAATTTCGTGCATCCTAGTTAAGGCTTTTATTTGTTAAACGAACAAAAATTTTCAAAAATCAAAACCAATTTTATTTAAAATGTCACCTATTTGACATTTGTCATATGAACATTAGTGTTCCCCGCATCGCGTGCATTGTAAATTGAATGTGTTGCGTGACGACGAGGGAGAATAATCTCGTCTATAATAATAATTTCTGATAATCTCTTTTCGGCTTTGATTTACTAAGAATAACAAAATCTATCATTATATTTCAGTTTATGACATTATGAAGGTTCTTGGCCCAGATTCGAGGAGGTGCTGTAAATATTTTGAAAGTAAAATTTCCTGTTAACATAACCTTTTTCAATAAAACTGTCAAATTGCCAAATGACCGCGTAATTAAGTTCGAGAATAGCTGTGATTGCAAACGAATGATTCTATTGATATTCCAACAATGGAAAATATGAATAACCTGCAAAATTAAATATTTATTTTTGAAGGGAAACGAAGAATGAGATGGATTATATTATAACTCTGCAGGTTTTTTGTTAACTATAAATTTGACAGTATAACTTCAACGTTGTCGTACAAGCATTATACACGAAAATCATTTAAATTTAAATTCGATGATAACACCTTCGAAACTCTCAAGAATGTCCACGCTACCGTGATAAAGAAAGGCAGGGGCCTGAAAGTGATAAAAGTGAGACAATATGTCTCACTAATGAATGGGTTAAAAATAGTGTAACGACTCATTTGGATATGAACATGTTTTTCGCACGATGCGGATTTCCTGTATGCATTCTATAATTTAAAAAAACGCAGCTATCAACACATCATAGCAAACGAGAGACGAAGAAATAGTTGGGCTGAGGCATCTATGCCTGCGAATAAATACATATTTTCGAAATTTCGAAATGTATACTACAGAATTCATTTTGATAGCCCGGAAAAACAAAAAAAGACCTTTTAAAGGAGAGTTCTACACTTGTTGACAGGACCATTTCAACCATGCAGTGACAGGAAGCGGTCAAATTTGACAACTTTGCTTGCGATGTTGTTATGTCGAAATTCCATGAGTTAAAATACAAGTGAATTCCCCATCATTGCGGACTGAGACCATCTTCAGTCTCAATTCCAATTCAGAATTTCGTACACCACACACTGATGTCGTTACAACAGCAAAACTGTCAACTCGGACTGGAAGACGATAGGTCCTTCCATGTGTTGAAAATCGAATAGATTTGAGAAGCTTTAGTTGTCAATCTTGCGAAATTCACTTCTTCGGAGGCTAAAATGCTGCAAATTGGTTTACAGAAACTTCTTTGATATCCTTAATCATTAAATGTGTTCCTTGGCTAGCAAGGGTAGATTTTAAGATAGAGAATCTATGTTTTTTTTTGGTAGAGGACAATGGGATACCCTCAATCATGGATGCGCTGTCATAACCCTTTCTACGAAACGACACTGGTGAAACTGAAATTGTTGGAAATGAAGAGATTGCAAGACTTGACAGCAGTGGTTGCATTATATAAAGAGTGCATAATATAATGATTATTAGCAAGGAAGCTTATTAGTATTAAACTTAAAATATTAAAGGAGGCGAACCCTGTTGTAAATTGAGACGTTCCACTGCAGAAGTGGAATGTTGGCTTTGGGGGTTAAAGATGTCAATAGAAAAGGACTACAAACATGTGTTAACAGTAGTAGATAGTTGTACGAAATTCGCTGAAGAGGACAATTATGGTAGAAGAGACAACACAGAAAAAACAGAGAATTTTGGACGTCCTCGAAACTTCTCAAATGAGAATCGGAGATGAGGGTGATATGCTCTGCTTCATTTATTCAATTTGATAAATAAATATGCATGAATTTGAAATAAAATGTTTCAAATTGACAGTTCTTATTTAAGAGCTACACCTGGAAGATCCTTAAGTAAGTCAATTATTTGTTATTGAATTGAGTTCCGGAAACTACAATTTCCGCCAGGATGTTATCTTAAGACATGTCATCAAGATCCATGGTTGTATTTTTCTTTTATGTTTGTAGGCATAAACCTCATTCCAAAATATTATTGCTCGCATTGAACTAATTAATCCGATTCCCCAAATCGCGATACCACAGTCCAGAAATCTGCGTTTATAGTGCTAGAAAATAAAGAACATAAACAGCACTTTGAAGGAATCTGAAAATGATGTTGTGTGTTTGGATTAATTTATACAGAGAAAGTATTTATTCAATGGTTTCCCGCTCGCACCGTCATCCCCATCCTCATATAACTATCCGTTCGATATTATTCTTACATTATAGTCATACATCAATCACAAAATCAGTGAACTGTTGTAACACCCCCCAAACAAAATTGCTAGAAATAATAATTACTTGAAATCACATCATACGTATTTTAGGTCACATAAAATACTTAACAAATTTCTTTTGGATACGAAATTTTGTATTTAAATTCATAAATGTTTACATATATGAATAAGTCCAGTTCATATGAGTTTTTCTTTGATGTTTCATGGCAATTTGCTAAGCGGTGAAAAGCCTCAAATTCGCCATTAACTAAATTATTTGAGTCGTTGCCGAAAAAGACAGAGAACATGAAAAATTGGCAGTTGTAAGTAATGGCGATGATTAATGTTGCCCGTGACTTTCAAATGTCGAGCTAGTTCAGGAAAAAGCTTGAAAACCAAAAGCAGCATCAAAACTATAAATAAGTCCTCGAAACGATGTCAAAGTTAAAAATAATATTCAACTCCTTTCCGCTGTTATCTATCTTAACTCACTTCGCGAGCGTATCAATAAAAACATTTTATTCAAGCCGAAATGCTTTGAAAAATTCAATCCCTATGGAAAATTACAACATGCGATTACATACACGAATTATTTGCAACATTCTCTAATGTTTAACTTTAATATCACGAGAAGCAGATCCATTTGCGCCGAGTCTCGCTTTTCTTTTCAATGGCCTAATTTCATTTTGTGTTTCCTTGTAAACGATCTCAGTACAACTTTGAACAAAAAATTTGCATCTATTCATGTCAAGGTGGACGTGGATTTCCTGAATATTTTTTTTATTTTTTTTTGTTTTTCTATAACAATAATAATAATAAAACAACAACCGATTTCTTTCTTCCTTTCGTGCACCTGGCAAAATTTCAACAATTTTTGAGATGATTGCGATTCGGTAATAATAAAAATTTTGTTGAATCAGTGAAAATATTTCGTGCTGATTTTCATTGAACAATTCAGTCTGGAAAATTAATTCGACGTTTGATTTCTGCAAAAAGTGGCAGTAAATGATTTAAATAAACTTTTTAAATGACGATTTCATAGAGAATTTTATTAGTAATGAAAGATTCATCTCCTCTTGGTTCTATACACGGCAATGCTTACTTTATAAAATCTTCAAAGAAATATAATAATTCGTACGCAAAATGAGTCGCTTACTTGATTGTTTTCAATGCAATTCAAATTGACTTGATCCTTTGTGTCTTTGCACAAAGTAACAAAGGCAACTTTGTGTCTTCTTTTGAGACGATTTAGCGCCCTTTTGTTCTAATTCCTGAGCGTACATTGTGCTGAGTTCAAAGATTTCTTAAAATAGGTTTTTTCATCTAATATCCGCCATTTTTGAATTACAATATCTGACATCTTCTGTCATTTTTCTTTAGTGGAATTCATCAATTTATCGAAGAATTGCATTGCTACACACAGAACATTTAATGTAAGAATTGGTTTTCATTCACCTTCACCTGTACTCGCAGTGAACTATGCAATTTTAAAATTGGAAAGTGAGTTCAATTTTCATGGAAATGTACAGAAACGTACAGAAATGTACAGAAACGTCAGAACTATAGAAAATGTCAATAAGACTTGTTTCCAAATAACGGTATTAGGTTTGTTTTAAATGCCATTGCACCACAAGAGCTTGTGTTATCCAGAATGACTACTTTGAATCTTTGTCGTTTAGATGTTGGCTTCCTTAATGGGTTGAAAAACTTAGACCAAATGACAAATTTTTATGTCTAAAGTTGATCAGTTTATTTCTAAAGAATATTCGGCGTTTGATAAGATAGATATAAGCTGATAAGATAAAGTAAACCGATGATAGATATAAACTGATTCCAATTTATATCGAGAACTCATTTTATCTATCTGATAGACCGTATGTTTGGCTAAATAGGTGCGTATACTTTTATGAAAAAATGACAAGATTCGGTCTCTGTCGAACCCTGAAGTGTTTCATGAATCTAAATCTTGTCAATTGAAATCATTGCTTCGCGGCAGCTTGCCACGAAGCGGATTCTAGGATAAATTCGTTAAATTGCTCACGAAGTCGCTCCTTCCATTGCATACTAAAGCGGGTCCTACGACTTAACACCATTCAAATATATCTTGAGGATGTTTATTGAGTCACATTCTAACGCCAACAAATGCAATACTACATGTGAAGTTGAGTCCCACAAAGCCATCACATGTGCCATATCACCCGAAGAATAGTATTGGGAGTACAAATTAGTTCGGTCCGTTTTCAAAAGATGGCTCTGGCTGTTATGAATATTGAATAGTAACAGCTGATGTCGATATTTTTAGAAAGGTTAGACATCTGTCAATAATATTCTGTTCATATTGCTTCGAGTTTTTTAAAAAAAACCTTGTTTTTCACTGTTGAAATTATGAGCAATTTTGTGTTAACTAAGCAGCATTTGCGGGAGGTTTTAGTTTTCTGTTTTAATTGGAAGAAAAGTGCAGCTGAAGCGCATTGAATGGTTGTGGAAGTTTATGGTGACAATGTTCCAACTGATAAATCATGTAGGGAATGGTTTCGACGTTTCAAGAATGGAGATTTCAGCGTTGAAGACAAGCCTCGCTCTGGACAACCAAAAAAATTCGAAGACAAACAGTTGGAGGCATTGCTCGATGAAGATCCGAGTCAAACGCAAGAGGAGCTTGCAAAATCTTTAGAAGTGACACAACATGTAGTTTCTGTACGGTTAAAATCCATGGGAATGATTCAAAAGCAAGGCAATTGGGTTACTTATGAACTGAAACTGAGAGATATTGAAAGGCGACTTTTCGCTTGCGAGCAGCTGATTCAAAGGCAACAAAGAAAAGGTTTTTAACATCGAATTATTACTGGGGACGAAAAATGGGTATTCTATGATAACCCCAAGAAGAAAAAATACTACGCTATGTCCGGTCAATCGTTGCCATCGACCTCAACATCAACACCAAAGCCGAATATTCATGGTTCGAAGGTCTTGTTGTGTATCTGGTGGGGCCAAAAGGGTGTTGTGTACTATGAGCTGCTACAACCTGGCGAGACCATAACGGGCAATCGGTATAGGCTGCAATTGATGCGTTTGAGCCGTGCATTACGAGAAAAATGGCCGGAATACAAGCAAAGACATGACAAAGCTATTCTCCTGCATGACAACGCTCGGCCTCATGTCGCAAAAGTCGTGAAAAAATATTTGGAAACGCTCAAGTGGGATATTTTGCCTTTCTGATTACTGGTTGTTCCGACGGATGCAGCACGATTTGGCAGGTCATCGGTTTACTTCTTTCGCAGAAATTGAAAATTGGCTTCTAACTTGCATCACCTCAAAAGATGAGACATTTTTTCGAGAGGGAATTCAAAAATTGCCTGAGAGGTGGGAAAAAGTAGTAACTAGCGATGGACGACACTTTGATTAATCTTTTAATTCTTTTTATTTAGAAATAAATGCATTTTTGACCACAAAAAAACGGACCGAATTAATTTGTACTCCCAATACAAGGTTTTGAAAAAAGGACATCAATTGATCAAACAAATGTAAAAGGAGTAGGGGTGCACGTTCGAATGATATTTTCTAGAAATAGTAATTCACAAGAAATATTAAAACTAATAGTAAATAAACTCTATATTCTAATACTTTATGTTTCAATACAATTTCAATCATTTTTCTTACGGGAAATCCTTACAAAATGAATGGTAGTGCAAGTTTACAATCGATTTTGAAAGAAAAGGGAGCCTAGAATAAATTTTTCTGCTCCCTTCAATTGAATTTCTGAGTAAAGTCAGAAATCCATATAGTACTATTAGTTTTGTTGTTCATCATATGGAATAGGTTTGGTATTGTGCGGCGTATACTTCGTCCTCTGTCTTAAACCTAAAATTATTATAAATATTATGTGAAACATGATGGACCATGGAATTTGAAATCTGCTCTAATGACTAAATTTTGCAAGGATCGCAGAGCGTCTCTGTTAGTCTTTGTTGTCTTATTGAAGGCAATACCGCCCAACTCTGTGTAAATATTATCAATGATTTACTTTAGCATATTTCGCAGAACAAGTTGAAACGATGATGCAGTGATCCCTTTTATTGCGTATGTGGTCAATCCAAGTCAGTTTGTGCTCCCGTCTCAATCCCCCAAATCGCCGTTTCAATTGCATAACGTTCGAGTTTATATTATAAGCTGTGTACGAAATATTGTAGCCTGTGGTCTTCCTTGTTATGAAGGCAGCCTACAGATATTTTCATAGTAAGAATATCCGTGATATCCTTACTATGGGATATCATGGATATCCTTACTCGTCACAATCAGTAAATTCCCTGCAGCTTTAATAAACACGTTTTGTAAAGGGTGTGCAGAATAGGTGAGATGGAACTTATTGTGGAACTCCAGCTAAATCCGTCTCAGGAAATAAATAGAGTTTCTTAATCCCAAATACTCAAATACTATGCAATTCCTCATCGATGAGTATTTTTAAATTATATTTTTGAATTATTATTCCTAACCTAATCAGAACCGCCTTTTCTGCCTTTTCTGCCTTTTCTTTCGGGCCTCCAAATTTAACCGAGAAAAATTATTCTTATCCATTTTTGAGGTAACTAGTTCGACAACATTATGACGCTTTCACGCCTTCAAAGATTGTTGTAAATTCAAAAATTGAACTGATGATTACTAGTGATATTAGGATTCAATTGTGTTAATTCGTGGTCAATGAGGTTTAAAATGACTCTGCCGGTGCTTTACTCTGAACTACGGATCCATTCAATTCTTCCTCTTCCTTTACAGAATCCGCTGGTGAGCTTTTGAAGCAGGAACTCAAATATACCAGCGAAACCTTCTGACTCGCTATATTTTCTAATATAGGGCCAATATATAGCTTAGCCATTTAGCTCTTAGTAATATTGTGCTATTACATTACTTTTTCATTAAAGGTAATTGGTTCCTCTGCACTGATTGCACACCTTCTCATCAGGTTCATGACTTTGCAAAAAGTTTTCTCAACCCTCATTTCGAAGGAATAGGTTCCGAGTGTTCAGAGTGTATTGACCTATTTTGTTCGCAAACCTCTCGGATTTCTTGCTTATGCTGCGATGATCCATGTAGCTGGGTCTGATTTGAGTTTTATGTCTCCTTCCTGTTACGAGTTTAATACTGTCAAGGAGTTCTAAAGCAAATTTAACCAAACTATTTTTTAAAATGTGTCAAATTTAACCAAACTATTTTTTAAATGTCTCAAATTTAACCAAACTATTTTTTAAATTAAAGTCAAATAAATGGCTTCTGTCTCTTACTGAATCCATAACTTGCGCGTACAAAGTATGTTCTTTTTATTTGTTCTAAACTGAAAAAACTAAATGATATGTCCTCAAACTTTTCAACAATGCCTACATAATGCCTAGTCCAGCCATAAATGAATGGACTGAATACTTACAACAGGAGCATATAGTTGACCTGAAAACACTCCAAAAATTAAAGATATTCATTTTTCGCTGATGAAAACCCTTATTGCTCAAGTCGGTGAGGGAAATATGTGATGAAACCCTAACAATAATTCATTTATAAGATATTTTTGGATTCTTTACGGCAACCATACCCATTTTATCTAACAAATGTAAACCGAAAAAAACTTGCGATTAAAGTTGACTGCCTTCTAATTTTATAGTCTGTATTTACCCAGAATTTTCACTACTTTTCTAAAGATTGCTTAACTTTTATGTTAATTTGTGCGTATCTAATCACTCTTGGCGTATCTAAATTTCGAAATCAGGTCAATTGTCAAAGAATGTATAAGCCAACACACCAAAATGTAAAATGTAATGTTTAATGTAAAAACTAAAAGGACATGTTGTTTTTAAAGAGACCCTTATGTGTCCTGTTCGAACAAACGATTTTAGGACTAAATTTGATTTGAAATCTGAACACACTTCAAATGGTTTCTTACTTCCTTTAGTTCTCAGAAACTCCTTTATAATATTTGGAGCCCAAATATTCGGACATATTGTATTGTATCTAATATTGTATATAATGAAAACTATACACATTCATCACTTCACATGTGTTTTTTTCGCGTACGATTGCCAAAGTCCAAAATATGTTTACATTCGTTCTCCATACGCAGACACTTTTCGACGAAATGTGTAAACAATGGATAAACAAATTTTTTGGCAAGATATATGTATAATAGTACAAGCGAAAATTATTCATCAACAAAGCATTTTTTACTCATTTTGATGACTCTTTTTGAAATTGTTTAACTGAACTTTAATTAATGGCGATTCGTTTTAGCATAACGGATATGATAAGCACGTATGGGACTACCGGATTCGAAATGAATAAAATCAGAATATATGGAATAAATAAGTTCATCATCAATTGATGAAATAAATGCTGGAAATATTGCCCATAGTCCATATTGCCTACTTACTGTATCATTTTACGTTTTGCCCACTGCCTGTTGCGAACTTATTGAAGGCTTCCTTAAAACAACCAAAAAATACTTGTTGTAGGAGCCGATGTTGAAAACTTGGAAATAATAATTGATGGCCCAAAAGCTCCTTAGCAGATCCTCACAGTCAAAGAGTGTTCGGATCACTTCCGAACCAAAGGCGAAAGAACAGATAATTTGGTTGGAATCAGGCTTGACGGTGATTATTATCCTGAAGATATCTTTTATAGCTGAAAGATGCCTTTTATATTACATTGTTTGGCTAAATGGGTAAAACAAGCTGTGGGGAGTACCAAGCACAAGAAAGTGAGGTGGGCAAGGGGAAGAGATGAGCGATTTTTAACTACTACTAACACCAATCTAAGGAATTAAGGTAACATATCGACTTTTATCATTAAAAATTGAGCAGATTTACATGAAAAAACTTTATACGCAATGGACACATGTGAAGCTTCGGATAGCAGGAGATTGCCTGCCCCACATACCCTGCCACAAAACCAATAATGAATCATCTTGAGAAAATGCAAAATTGAAAGCAAAAACCAACCGATTGCCTTCTTCTTGCAGAAACTGCACGACTCAGAGAAGAAATATGTCACTATTTATCAGGAATTACTTGTTATATGTGAAAACGTCAAACACATCCTTCATATGATAGTAACCAGAGTCTTACCTCAGATCATTACTTTTCAGATACATTGGTATTTGTAAACAAAACATGGGGGTGATAGTAGATAGAGACGCAAGTGCGGAGAAATGTGTTTTAACATTCTCCATTGTATATTCATCACACAACATTCATAACATCATAACATTATATATTCATCACAATTACTCACATATATAGAAGCAGTGAAATTATTCTGAAATACATTTTAGGTTCAGGAACTATCTCGATCACTGTACACACCTCCGTCATTTGGTTTTTAAGCTCTCTATCTTGCAAAGCTCGCTTTATTTGCTACATTGGGTATACGTTTCTCTTTTTAAGTGATGCTCCTCCGAACTGTAGCACTTTCTAGAGGTATTTCTTTTGTTTTGGTCCATTAACAAATAAAAATTGCAAAAAACGCTATCAAAGTACCGCTTAAGCGTTCGTTATCATCAACTAAATTTGAGCATTTCCACATCGACACAATAATAATGAAAGCTCCTGATACTTTTTGACTATGGTCGAAAAATTTTCCCCATTAGAAGAACTTATTGAAGACAAGGAAACCGCTTTGTCGCGGGGGCGTTTACTAAATTCAAAGTTGCACGATTGAAGGTACCCAAAGGTACACAAAGGTGCTGAAGTGATTAGTGTTCAGTGCCTATGTATTTAGAGAATCAAATAATTTAACAAGAACGTCTAGCTATAAAACTATGACCTCCATTTGATAGTAGGATTTAATCGGAAATTAAAGGCTGCTTGTAAATTTCAACAAAATGCGATTCAAATTGATTCAAGTGCTCCCAATAGTTTTCTTGGCATACGTTCAGAGTAAAACAAAAAACGACCTAAAATCGATTGTCGTAGAGTTATTATACGAAGATGGTCCGATAAGTACTTAGCATCACCGCCCGCTTGTCCACTATCGATAGAGAAATTCTATTTCGTGTAGTACATTCTTGTAGACGGCTACTGTCAAATTTTCCACCGAACCGGGTTCATGGCTCTATTTTGGCCGCGTGTGGTGAGGTGCGTGTCCCAATATTTCGGAAAATACAAAAAGAGCAATATTGGAAGCTGATTCGATTCTTATTTTTGAAAGAAAAATCGCGCAGCGAAATCAAAGAGCGCTTGGATGCCGTATTCGATAACTCTGCTCCTGCGATGGTGGCCTTAAAAATTGGCTTGGAGAGTTTCAACGTAATCGTACAGCGATTTTAGATAAGCCCCGCCCAGGTGCCCTACAAACGGCTATCACAGAGGATTACTTGACAAAAATGTACAATCTCATTTTGACAGACCGTCTATTGAAGATACGAGAGATAGCTGAGACACTAGGCCTTTGAAAACACTGCGTAGGTCATATCCTGTATAAAATTGTTGGGCATAAGAAAGCAGTCGACGCAATGCGTGCCGCGTTCACTCACTTCGGATATCAAGTGCAACCGTAAGACCATGTTAGAGTAGTTTTTGACACTATTTCGACGCAAGTTTTTGCATCTATTTGTAACCATCAATGCAGCATGGAACCAAGGAACAGCAAAAAAAAACAATTGGACTTCACCCAGTAAACATGGTTCGAAGAAGGCGAAGACTGTCCTCTTTGCGGGCAAAGTGATGGTCACCGTTTTCTTGGATTCACAAGGTTTGATCTGCATCGCCTCCCTGAAGAAGAGCAAAACAGTCAAAAGGCTCCATGCAGAATATTTGGGCCAGTTTGACGCCGAATCACCGAAAAAAGAGCTCACGGCGATGGTGCTGCCTCCTTCACCGTATTCTCCAGATTCAGCTCCGTGGGCATTCTTTTAGTTTCCAAAATTGAATGTGTCGCTCGTTAGGTAGAAATTAGAGTTAATTGAAAAGGTCATCGCCGGCACGGAGGACTATGCACATCTCTAGAAAACGTATTTTTCAGACAGGTTAATGAAGTTGCAGAATCGCTGGGTCCATTGTATCGAGTCAAGATAAATGTATCTCGATAAAAAAAATCGCCACTTTACAACAGTTTTCGTTTTTCTTCTGAAGACAACGTAATTATCGGACGAATCTTGGCACCTGCTTAACAATTCATATTTCACTCTGCATCACCCAACGTCTTGGACATAAGCAAATTTTTCAAATTTGTTTTCAAAATTGTTCATAACCAATGATATTGGTCATGGTGAATAAGCCATATACGCATTCAAAGACTTGACAACTACAGATCAGGTGTTTAGTTTAACTTCCCCTATAATTTTTTTTATTGATCTTCATTTTCAGTTTCTATCAAGACACGTAGATTTCTTTTCACTCATCCATACCTATAGCGACTTAACCGGCTGTCAATAATTCGAGGACGCGGCTCAAGTCACCTAAAGTGTCTTCAGAATGTCTTAAAAACAAGCAAAGCGCAGGGAGGGAATACTTAACAACATTTATCGACAAATACAATATTGCTGGACGTAACTCAACGTTTTGAAATTTATCGCGAACACCACAAAGTTTACCAAATTTTCAGTCCTCCAGATCAATCCATTGAGCTCTATCTCAGCCACAATAATTTGGGGTTATTCCGCCAATTCCTTTAATCCATTGTTTGACTTAAGGTCGGAAGATGAAATCTATCATATCCTTAAATTAATTACAAAAGGTTACCGTCTGTCATTCATCCAACCTCCAAACCTTTGTGTAAAGCTCTTAGATACAAAGATCCCTTATCGAAAAATTAATCAACTGCACTGTCATCTTGCTGTTGGGCCGTTTATAAAACAAAATGGCCCTTGTGGAATTATATGGGATTTGAATCATGACCCATTTAATCCACAACCACAATCAGGACACAACCATTAACACTTTGTAATAAAGTTCCAAAAATTAAACAAACACCCATTCGACTGCAACTTATGCTGAATCAAAAAAATAATAAAATTTTAAAACAAGTCCGTTGAAAATTGTTACGTAAGTTTTCAATTTCAAAGAGATCTCGACGGCTTTCAACAAGTTTATAATTAGCCATTAGACATGCTATATTTTACATACGTGTCAATAAATTTATCTAATGACTTTGTATTACGTACGAAGTTTCCTTGTAGTCTCTCGCCGACCATGATCCCCCTTCAGCCTATTTATATCAACATCTATCTTTCTGTCTGTTTATATGCATGTCCATCTTGAACCAAACGCTATCCAACGCTCTATTGAAGCTCCTATCATCTGTTCGCGGTCTCATCTCCGCTTAACAGGTGTTTTCAATCGATTTTATTGCAAAGTTCTTTCTATTCTTTCTTCAGCGTACAGAGAAAAAAAAATAACAGGAAAAACAAACATGCAAACATACAACGAAAAAAAAAAATCGTGGATGTCGGGAATCGTCTTGTCCAAAAATATTTTTTTGGGGCCACTAAAGAAGAAATGATCATCATTTCTCATCACGTGTGCACTCATTTTCCAATACACTCATTTTCACGATTTCGTTGCGACGACCGGATCGATGGAAATTTCACATTTGTAAAAATGATTTTTCCTTTTTTCTTAAGAGAAAATATAACAAGAAATTCGGTGTATAGAAAATGTAGAGTACATGTGTACAGACAGACAAACATATGTCCGGAAAAGTACGTATGTAGCTTTAAAGATTATTCTCTAGCCGACACACCGATTTGTTTCACTTAAGAAAAAATCAAAAAAAAAACGAGGAGCGAGGATTTGGCAACAGGCGCTCAGTTATTTTTTTTTTTCTTCTTCATGCTTAAATTTTTTTTGACAAATTTTTCGGTGGAGTTTCTTTAAAGAATTTTTTTGAACATGATACTTTTACTTTTCGGTGGAAAGTAGCCGGTTCCAAAATTAAAAATTTAGATATGAAATTTAAATCTTGCATTTTATCTTCGAAAACACATTCCTTACGGTCAGGGCGCCCAATTGGAGTGTAACTTTTTGACATGAATCAGAATCCCACCAGCAAGTAGCTAAAAATAAGGCCGCAAAGTGTTCAGTTTAAAGGACGATTTCAGCGGGTAATTTTCTTTTTCATATGGCTCCCGGACGAGCTTTATCACACGAGAAACGGAAGGATACGTGTTTGAGACAAGTTGGGTAGACCAAGCCTTATACATTTATTCAGGCTTCACGGTACCATGAAGCCTAGTAGTACTTCGTAGTAATACTTAGGATGCACTTATATGACAGTACTTTTTCATGAGATGCTAGGATACAGTTTTAATAAACAAAATCCCATTTGACATCAGGATACAGTTGTATCCTAGCATCTAATGAAGGAAATTCGGTGTAGATTTTGCAGTACAAGATTCCAGGTCTAGCTCAAAAATATCAGTAGTTAGTTTGAAATTCAGAATTCGCCACATATCAGATGTAGAGACGACAGCGTACAAAACACTGAACCTTGAAGCTCCTTCTATCTTCACTTGGAGGATTACATAAAAGGTGCTATGTAGTTGGAGCTTCCTTCTTTTCTAGTTGCCCACAAGATCTGCATACCCTCACATATTACAATTCCAAGTTTGTGGGCTGGTATGCCTGCAAAGCAGTTGTGAGTGCTGATCCTTAACAACAGCACACAAAGTAAAGTTTTATAAGATAACTTGTTGTCTCTAAAAGGTTGAAATAATCAGCCTCGCATTTGTGGTGTTCACGCTGCGATCAAACGTTGTGCATGTTCCACTGGTACTTCCTCGAGACTGGCTCTCCTTCTTGTCAGCTTATTAGTCCGCTATGATTCCTACATGTTCTTGGATCCAGTTGATCATTTCCTTCATTCTGTTCAACTAGTTCAAACAATGAAACTTAAATTAGCAATACCTTAATTGCTGATTAGCTATTTGATTGTTTCGTTATAGCTATATCCAATATTCCTATTGAACATATTGCTCTTGTTGCACTCACTTTTACAGGATAAAACAAATACTGACTATCAGCCCAGATGAGTGCGAGTATTGAACATATCCCAAATTCCCTTTTGGAGCCATTTATGAATACAATTATCATCTGCTGTGAATCTATCCATCTTGATTCTTCAAATTGATGCAAATTACACTTCTATTGCGGTTATAAAGACCGATATCAGTTTATTCTGGAAGGACGGCGCCTTAATTCTCGTTCAGACGGACTTGGTGCTGCTTTAAGAGGAAGAGCCTCAATGCGCACCTATTTGCAAAGCATTTCGTGGGCAAATTTACCAAATGTAACGCTACACAATGACATGTAAAGATTCAGGATAATCATTGAGGAGAACAATGCACCCGTCACGATAAGGAGCGCCTGCTTTTATACATTTTTCAACATTTTCCCCAACGTCACTGTATTTACCGCCGGCCAACAGGCTATAATTCTGGAGAAGAATTCAAGACTTCTTTATGCAGAGAATGAACATCATGACGGTCTTATAAATCGTAGTCAAATCTCAGAGCTTCGGATGCATCTCCTGAACGAAAATACCTTGAAGGAATAGAAAATACTCATTGTCTTTTTCGACCCCTTATAGCTTCTATGTTTCCAGGACTTTCCGGCGTGCAGGATTTTACATAGCTTAATCATTTTAGCATTTCCGAGCTGTTTATGCCTTGAAAGCCCTGAAAATTTTGTTTCTGGATTCAAACCGAGTTTCCTTATAGTTGCTCCTATTCTGAGTTTTCAAAAAGCGTTTTTATTTAGCCCTGAGAGTATTAATTGGTACTCGTTTGAAAAGATTCATACCAGGTTACCAGCATCGACTAGAACTATTATTCCTGTGTAAGTCATGTTTTTCAATTCGCAATTTA
Source organism: Stratiomys singularior (assembly GCA_954870665.1). Classification (NCBI taxonomy): domain Eukaryota; kingdom Metazoa; phylum Arthropoda; class Insecta; order Diptera; family Stratiomyidae; genus Stratiomys; species Stratiomys singularior. The sequence goes on from OX940877.1 coordinate 11,358,463, forward strand.
GGATAGGCAACCACAGTAGAGGAGGGAGCACTGCACTCTCGGGAGGTGCCTCTTCTGAAATAGTTCCTAGCCAGCGCTTTTAACGTACCCACTTTCAATTAATTCATTTATTGAATTTAAAATCCAAGAATCGAGCATGCTTTTTTTGCAGTACAAGAAAGAAATGAAAATTCTATTAATTGATTTAAAATCAATCATTTTTTTGTAATCCGCATATAAAAGTCATACCATGGGATAATTTCCAATATCAATCGAGATGTTCGAAATCATAAAACCAACCATCTGATAATGATTTATAACATATAAATGACAATAATAAAAACTCAACACATAAATTTCTTACTTCCAGTACACTAAATCATTTGAACATTTAAAGTCAATGCATATTTCAAAATGACAAGAGAACAGAGCTCACATCCTACGAATCTCTCCCAAATAGTAGCAGATCCTTTCCGAAAAAAAAAATTCATTCTGATTTTCATTACAACATTTTCAGTGCCAATTTCCCAGCACGCCCCCTCCCATTTGTTTTGTCAAATATTATCCTAACATTATTCTAACAGCAAATGCTTATCATAATAATAAGAGCATGTACTCGATTTGCTTTCATATTTCCTGTGCTCTTGTTTCTCGATCTCTGGCTTGGTGGTCTATGGCTCCAATTTTAAATTTAGATTTTTCCGTATAGCTAATTATTTTCACGCTTTAGATGCTTTCCAACGGATTTTATTACAATCGATGAAATTTTCCGGCAAACATTAATTTATTTAATTTTTTTTTTTTTCATATAGGACGTCATACAACAACACCAAACGATACAGTTGTAGACAAAATGTATCTTAGTTTTGATAGTATTCAGATTGATTTTACTTCAAAAAATATCAATAAAGGAGCCTCTGGTAAGTGTAAAACATACAACAATAGCACTTTCAATTCCTGCAAAAGTTCTCTTCAGTCTTATCATGCAAGGGTTTATATAACACTTAGTAACAAGGACAGCATTCAAACTATCTAATCAAGGCAGTGAGACCAAAAAACACTTTTACAATATAGAGTTTTATTTGGTCTTTTGACTCGATATTCATAGCTTCATCGTAGCAATTCGCTAGTCTTGAATCATATCTCGCTCTTTCGGCATGTAATACCTGGGACAAACAACGCCGTATGAACTAGTTCTAGACGTCAAAATGACGTGACCGTTTCAAAATTATAACGAACAAAAGCCCATCTTGCGTTGACGTCAAGAACTAGTTCGAAAGAGTCTTCTGTTCCAGTCATAAGTTGCATTAAGAACATTTTTAATGCGTACGTATGATGGGCTTTAGTTGTCAAACAGATACTTTTATGCATAGAACGGACGAAGCTGTTTTAACCAGTTCTAGACGCAATGCTGTCATCCACGTCAAAGGAATTTTCTAAACGTTGACGACATTATGACGTCCAGAACTAGTTCAAATAGCGTCGTCTGTCCCAGGCATTCGGGTTGTAAATAAACTGGGTAAACGCGTTTAAACTCAATCGGGAATACAAAACAAGTGCACGGATTGACTTGTACGCCAGATTTTTCGCAGAAATGGTCCAAGTAACGCCACGAGTCGTACAACATCGGTCATCTCAATGAATTTTCGAAAGTTAACTTCAAATAAGATAATCTCATCATCTATCTCATCAGACAAAAGATATAGGATGGTTATTATCCTTTCAAAATGCATTTAGGTGGACTTCAAGCTCTAGAGACCTCAGACCTCAACTGAGTCATTTAAGGGGTATCTTCACAACAGTATTATCTCCTATTTGGGGCTTTAAATCGGAGCCAACCACTGCTACTAGTTAGCTTATTGTTAATATATCGCTGTTTAGTGAAAGAGGATAATATTATGTCATCAACCTCTCTATTATTGGCTGGTTCAAAATCACGCAGCTTGACAATGAATTCGGGTTTCGGCAATTGAAATGTTGCACAATTTCTTGATTTTTGCGAAATTCCCGGCATTCCTGAAGCGCTGGGAATAGCCAATATTTGTGATCTGCTAGTCAAGCCAACCTAATGTAAGGTATAACGAAAATTCTCCTTGTTCATCATTCATGCTCCTTGGGTATTCAGAATCATCTTCAGTATGTTTTCGTTTCAGTTTTTTGAGTTGAAGATGGCCTAGAGAAATAAAGTTTATAAATGAAGCAATCAGAGTTTCGCAATTCCAAGATTAAAAACAGATTGCTCTGGTCAACGACGAGTTAAATCAGTTCTCGCTAGAAACAAGCATGGAACTGCTTGTACCTCTTCTTTGTTTCAAGTTTAATGTATATTTGAAAAATATGCCATTTACTGAAAGCCCTTTATTTAGCGCTCTCATACTATGTAACACGTTGGGACTACGTTGGGACGTTGGGACTACGTTGGGACGTTGGTTCCTTTTTTCTGGTTAAAAAAAAAAACATTTAAACTTGGAAACATTTAGCTCAGAACTTCGATAAAACGAAGTTCCAAGCACCGCTGGTTTTTTCTTTATCCACCTATCAGGCTTATTTCAAACTTCACTACAAAATAAAATTACATCTTTTGAGATGACCGTTTTGAGTTACGATTTTTATGAGAGCGGTGAGCCGTCACTCAACAATTTGTGCTACATCCTTTGAACCAACAAATAACCAGAAGGAAGTATGGCCGAAAAACTTGACGGGTGCGATAAAATGTCGCAGAATTGAAAGGTGGATAGATATTTTTATAGATTGCACGGAATGGTTGAACAATCTTTTTACAGCAACCGCAGCAATCTTTTGATAACAAACTTAATCAATTTATACTTGTAATCTATATACGCCTTGTCTATTTTTAAGCTTTTATTTTCGAACGAAATTCGAGCTAGTCCTTAAATTCAATCGAGAAATAGGACGTTTTTCTACTTCAAGGACCTATATAAATGTTATTATTTTAAGAAAATAGCCAGGGTCTCTGTCTGTTTTCTTAAAAGAGATCAGACAGATCATTCTGTCTATTCTAGATCCTAAATCTATCGTAAACAGAGATTCTGTCTATTTTTTAAAAATCATACCATAATATTGTTGTTTTTTTTCTTCTTATAATCTAACAATAATATAGTTTAGAAGCTCATATTCAAACATGGATGAAAGTAAAATTACCAATGAACTTAGAAACTGACATATACTCAACGTTCGTAATTGATCTTTTTTCGCATAATGTTTTTGAAAAGTAAAAGAAAGACCTTAATTTGGCGCGCTAAATTTTTAATTTTCTGTCATCGATTACTGACCATTGTTGTTCGGTCTTCCTCGGCAATTTCAGAGAAAGACCTGAAGAAGAAACGCTGAAGAAGACCGAACAATCGCGGCCGAAAATCGATCGAAAAGTCAAAATTGAGCAGGCAAAATTAAAAGAAAGGTCTTATTATTATTATTATTATTATTATTATTATTGTAATGGGGTCCACTTGTTGGAATTTAGCATAGGCCAGAACTCGGCCCTTAGCTCCCCATGTGTAGTACTATTGTTTACAAATGATCCATCCTGTCGTCCTACAGAAGCCACGGAGATCTCCCAGCTCTGTGGTCGCCAAGTGTTTCACCATAAAAGAAAGGTCTTGCTTCTTTTTTATATACTCAAAGTTTCTTCTACTGTTGGTCCACCAGCAACTCATAAGCTTTGTTGTAATGGTTAATCTTCCCATTTGCCCCATTATGGTCCTAGGCTCGAGATTAGTTGACCCAAAATTTGCCGCCAAATTTCAATATACCCAATCTTATTGTGCTTGGAATATTGTAGGCCATATGCATATGTAATCGTTTCTTAGTGTGCAAGTAGATGAAAATTCCCACTAAGCTATAAACTAATCACTTAAAAACTTCCCATTTTTTAAAACAGAATCAATAATCCAAAAATATCCATCTGATCTAAAAAATGACTCGATCGGGAGCACTTTCTCCTTCACCTCCGTGCTTTCAATCAATCTCAATAATTAGTCAAACCATAAAAGCCTGAGCCCCATTTCCTGTCGTAATAAAAAAATCAGCCACGTGGAGCAATCGTTACACTGAGGAATTGAAAAAATGCACTAAGCTTGACAATCTCTCGTAATATCGCCACAAAGATACTACACATTGAAATGCTGACATAAGAAGCTTCGCCACAGATTGGAGATACCCCAACCAAAATCCAAAAGATACCTCTCGAGTCATTTGAATGGCCATTAACGTACGACCCCACCCCACTTGAATGCGTCGTCGAAATAGATATCGAGATTATCTCGTCAAAATTAAAATGGGATCGAGCAAGATGAACTTATCCCTCTCCCCCAGGACAGTCATCTGTTGTTAGTTCGTGTGAAGTCTGTTCTACTTTTCCTCGACAGATAAATCGAGATTCCAAACGGCACACGATTTTCTTTCTAGACATTCCCCGAGTAAAAACGCACTTTCTCCATTTCACAAACATTTCAAGCGAATTAAAAATAGATTTTTAACAATCCGTACACCTTGAAAGATAGCAAAAAATAAAGGAAACGTGATTCAGTGGGGAAAATCTTTTGCACTCACAATTAGATGAGAGTACAATGGCTTTGGGGTGGCTGTTCTTACGAATTTAGAAGATCTACCACTTGTTGCAGCTCGCTGTATTGACTGTATTGGCTGGGTGAAATTTCCATGGGATCTGCGCTCAAAATAAGATGAAAATTAGAGTATAAATTTCCCATTTTTTCAGATATCTAGTCTTCAGCTAATTACGACTCGCAGTGTAGAACCAGACCATTGACAAAAGTTCGCGCATAATTAATCACACATCGACCATTAAATTTTGGTTAAAATTACCAAAATGATATGCCATGGTCGCCAGGCTCCTCGTGCCGCTTAATGAGCTTTCAAGGCTCCTCTGGATTGATTCAAATCAACACCCCATAACCCAAATTATTTTTATTATCGAGTTATTAACGCAAATCACTTTTCTGCAGAAGTTGTGTCCTCTTTTACGCAAACATTTATATCCAAGTTTTCAACTTAAATCCAATTGTTTACCACATGCAGCATTAGATAAATAATCATTCCGGCTTCTATCCTCTTCCCATTTTTCGGTGGAATCCGCATCCCAGCTAAACCAATGATACCATCATACGTGGTATTTCCCGCTGGGAGATGGATTGCATGTACCGAGAAAAAGGAATGAAATAAGAAGTATTCTTGTTCAAGTGAGTTTTCTAGGAGAGATGATTTCTGCGCCGAACACTCGACAGACAGTGGTATACTCATGTTATTGCATCCTATGCAATCCATATCGACGAATCCACTACAAAGTTTAGCTTTCCAAGCAATCCAGACGGATAGTGCTTGGCTTTGTTCCTCAATTCGAATAATCGCAGCACTAAACCGAAAATAGCACAGCACTAAACTTTTACACAGACCGATTTCGTGGCGGCGAAGGAAGAAATAAATACTAGTGCTAATACTTACGATTTTCCTCGGATACCCCGCCGACATCCTCAATTGAGCTTGCTGAGCTAATTGTACCGGGGGTAGCAGGTACAGATCCGCCGCTAAGTAAATGACCTGATGATGAACTTAAGACACTGTCTGCTGAGCTTCCTGCACATGGCACGGATGGTACGCGCAAATACCTGAGGAAAAAATGAAATCATGTCCTATTAACGTTTCGACAGACAATTTATTCTAGGACTGCCAAAGACAATAATGAATTATTTTATACAATGTTTGTACTTAGCACTATGACGTATTTAAAAATGTTTGAAGGTGTGGGTCAACATTTTAAGGACGAATAGAAGAATTTCCGCCACTGTCGGAAATTTGACTATCTGGATTCTTAGGATAACTTTGAAATATTTACAGCCAAAGCATGATGTGCGTATTTTGTACTACAATGAAATGGATGCATATCAACCTTAGATGCAAAGCAATTATTTTACAATTTTTTATGGTGAAAAAGTAAAAAAAATGGGTCCCGTTTACAGAGATAAGAACCAACCATCACTCTACTACCTAAATTCCCCTATAACCTAAAACATGTAAGCTCCGGATAAGAATAAACTCATCACCAATCCCCTCCCTCTCCCCATCCTCTTTACCGGGAAAGGATTCACAAGCATTTTGGTCCAAGTGCATGTAAAACCAACGTTGTTTTCTCTTACCTCTAAAAAGAATCCATCCACTATTCCTCAACCTACCCATGTTTTCCTCGATTTCATACGGAGCCTCTTTTCCCTTCTTTCTCCCTTAAAAAGGAGGTTGTATATAAACATACACATACATGTTTGCACACCGCGAGCCACTTTTCAGCACAGTTTAGATATTTGCCAGTTCCTTTTCGTTACTCTTCATCAGATCAGCAAGTTCAAAATAACGCATTGCGTACTCTTTCCACTTTCTAATATCCTTTGTATGGTGCGTTAGTGATTACTGTGATTTGGACATTGTTATGCCTGTGTTTGCAATAACTCTCAGAAACAGGATTATTTTCAGGAATTTAGACGATATTCAATTCGGAGACGCTGCGTAAGCGCAAAACTCATGATATGAAGTCTCTCAAGGAAATCAAGTTGAATTGTAATTGCGATAGTAACTTTTTGTCGGTATTTCACTAGGCAAAGTCCTCTCAAGACGTCTGAGTAAAATGCAATACTAATATAAATCCAATGCTACTTCTATCTCTTTCCACCAGAAACCACCCGGGAGTGTTCTAACTATTCCTTCTTACGATATGGCTTAGATCTTCACTTGAGAGAGGTTTTCTTTAATCAAAAACTGCGTAAGAGGAGCTATTTTCCTTATTATGAAGTCTCTGCTGGTAACATATTTCCTTGACCTGCTAAATCTAATCCGTTGAGACAAAAGATCAACTTAAATTCTGGTGTCAAGGCTATAGATAGTCTTCCTCGACAAGATCTGAATAAGGAAAACTATTTTCTAAATTTTATGATCACTGTTAAAAGACTGAATTTCGTGGCTCGCTGAGTCATGGAAATATGTTTTTTAGTGAAATGGTGACCTACTGAAAATTGGCGTGCATGCATCATGGTTACTGAATAGAGCCACCAGGTACTTTGGGCATTATTTACTTGGAAACGAAAGCGGCAAATAATCGCAAATAGATAAATAAGAAATAAAAAATTAATGCAATTAAGCGTTTGCTTTTTATATTTGAACCTATTATCTCCTTATACTTTTTATTCTAGCAGAATATAACAGACTTCAGAAAACACCTTTTTGGAACCTTTTTCGTAATCAACACGTTTCGTAACGACCCTTTCTGATCTTAGTAAAACATGATTCTATTTCCAACAGCGACATCTCTAAACTTCATGGTTTTAATAGATAGGATTACAATACTTGATCCAAAAAGAACCAATCAGGTAACAATGGTGTCCTCAATCACATGGAAAACTTAGGTTTCGATCAAGCTGCACCATTTGTTCGTTCATTATCAGCATTTTACTTAAATTTAAATCTTGCCTCTAGTTGTGTTCTTTTCAAACTCTGTTTCCCACCTCATGAAATATTTCCATGTGAGTTGAACCAACAACCGCTGGTATTTCTGGAATTATTTTAGTATCTTTTCCGATGAGAAATGCTCCTGACAACCCAATTACGATCCTCCCGCAAGCGGATCATGATCATCACAAAGCATGATCATCACTTGAATTTCAAGCAAAACTTGAAGCTTTGGGCATAATTTGAAAATATTTTGTAAGGCCGTAATTATTTTTCCTGAACAATTTTTCATCTCATGTAGTTTTTTATCTCAAAATATCAACATGTAGGATGATATGACCGTCAAAAACTAGTATTAAACCGTATTTTCGAACAACCTGTTCTCTCATCTAGTTCTATCACTGAAATTCCCTTAGGAAAATTTGGTTAACCCTTTTTTTGAAGTACATATCAGGGGCAGTTGACGTCCAAAGCTTGCAATAACTCTCTGGGTCACCAAATAAACTAATATAAGGGGGGAAGAAACCGGTTGACCCACTGGCCAGACTGAGTTCAGCCCTTGATGCTTTCTTTGCAAAGGTGGGTAGCTTTTCGATTGGAGCTGCAAATCTCCTGACACGACTTGCTCCCACAATGGGAGGAGCCTTATCACTTATCTAATGTGCTGTATGAAGGTAGGCTTCAACAGCTCCATTTTGGGTGGACAGCTTGGTAGATCACGTAAAGTAATACACAAGGATATTGGACAATAGGAACCCAGATATCAGAGACAACCAGCACTCACAACGCATTTTGCCTTAGTTGTAAGGACATAAATGAAGAAGAAACTATGTTCCTACCCTATTGGCACTAGGTAGTGTCAGGCAACGAAGATTCGGCAGTACTTTTCTAGAAATCATCTACAACAAGATTATAATCCTAGTTAAGCTTTAGACTAAATTTAAATTTATTTATTATCCTTTATGGTCTCATCAAATTGAACTTGAATTTTCAGAGACTTCGAAACTCTGAGTCTTCGAGAAGGAAGGTTTTTTCATAGCAAAAACCACCAAAAAGAGCTACTAAACGAAGTAACCTTGCACTGCTAACTAACGAACTATCTCAATCGTTAGTTAGCAAAAGTTAACTTTACAAAAATCTGTATTTAATATATTACCCTTGAGATAAGTTTTTCAATCTACTCTAGCTCAGCTCTTCTCGATTTTCTAAATTTTAAACTGAATATGAATTTCATACCTTGTCGGACTTATATATAGAGTGCTGAAATCTAAAGTTTTCCAGTTGCAACCGAGTTTTTGGTTAAACACATTATCAGCAATTTTTATACAACAATCGAAAAATCGTTTGTCTATTACCGTTGATGTTCTTTTGAAATATTCACCCAATATTCCCAATACTGGTTATAATAATGGTAATATCACTGAGCATTACAGTATTCGTCAAAAGTGTCCCCAAAGGACTTCTCAACTTCTTTCACATTATTCACGGGATCTCATATGTCAGCGTTCAAAAAAATCTTTGCAAACGAATTGTATAAGAAAACCGTTTCTTTGCTGTTCTGAGAAATGCAATGAATCATTTGAAAACGATAACCAAAGCAATACCCGGTTGACATTTCGAAATCGAATCTAGAAAAACTTCAAATCAGCGGACCAGGACAATTTTTTTGCAATCTTTCGAGACCATGAATGAATACTTAAAAACTTTTGAAATTGAAAGTGTCAAAATTGACGGTAAAAGTTATGACGTCCACTATTGAGACGTTGTAAGATAATTGGGATAGAATATTTGGGTAAGGGACCCACTATCATCAGTTTTAACTACGCAGATCAAATTAAGAAAACAGCGAAAGGACGCTAGGCAAAGTAAACGCAGCCAACTGCAAATTATAAAGATGTTTCACCAAGACAACGCATCACCTCACAAGGGCGAAGTTGCATTGACTGTCATTTAAGAAATGGGACTCTCACTTGTCATACTATAAGTGTTTCATCTCTTTTCTAGGTTCAAAAAACATCACCGAAACCAGAGTGTTGAAGATGGTAATGAGGTGATGCCCGCTATTGATACGTTTGTGAGAGTCTAGACAAAGATTTTCGTGTTCTGACCCATTTCCTACATTTAGGGTAAAGACGGTGGGTTTTGAATCATAAGTGTATTGAATTGTTGGGAGACCAGTTAAACATTGCTTTTACTAGAATCACCCAACTTTATTCTAATTATCATTACATATTGATTACCCTGTTTATACTCTATTGGATTCGAAAATTTTGGATCGCATTTTTCACTAAAACATCCTCATTCACTTCTTCCCCTTCCCCTGAACAACATGGTTTCACCAACAGCATTCCAAAAAGACATCTACTATGATGACATTGTAATACCTTATTTTTGTATCAAAATTTGACGAAAGCTTACAATTTCCTTTTTTTTTTTCAAAGAATCTAGGTAATATTTATACAACCTTTAATTAAAGATACTTCAAACTCTTGTCAAATATAATAAATACTTCGAGAGCTTCAAAAAATACTTAAAAATACTCACCTGGCAACTTCATTATTCACTGGTCCTAAACTTATTCCAGAATCTAAACTTTTCCCTTCGTTCATTGTTGCAACATTAGCGCGTTCCCATTTGAAGGCTGCCTTAACTTTCGTCCATTTTGAAACTTTCGCCTTACTATCGGAGTATGCACTCTGATGACTTTGACGTCGCAACGATGATGATTTCTCTTTTTCCGATGCAAACATTTGAATTTCATCAGCAATAACAGATTTGCTACGTTCTCGTTGCCTAGAATAATTATAACATTCCACATGCTTTTCATTCATTCGTTCTCTATGTATTGTATTGTTCTGATTTCTCGATAGAATATTTTCACGGAAGGACCACATGCAAGACGATTTTCAGTTTTATTGGCAATCAATCAACTAAATCATTTTAATCGTTCATTTGGATGAAGTTATGCTACCTTTTGTTATTCCCTTTTGTTTTTTTTTTTTATTAATTTTAATCGTTTAAAGGATTTGTGTATTCACTAGAAAGTTATTATTTGGTTTATTGTTATCCGTGAGGTATTTTTGTGCTCCAGAATAATAGACCGGTAAAGCTCCAGACTAAGACAAATGGAATAAAACTTCCGTTCTAGAATTTATGAAAGTCGTTGTCCCATTCAAGTCATTGTTATTGCAAATAATCAAAGGATATCGGAGAGACATAACTAATAGAGCGACCAAAAACATGTGCAGCCAAGTGCAACTTGAATTTGAAGGAAACTCTAACATTTTTCATTTTTGAAGCTCACTGCACTGCAGCATTGAATGGCAAACTGTGCCAAAAATGTTCTGATGGGAATTCAGATTTTCAACTTTTAAGGATACTTCCTTCTGGAATTCGCTTTTTCAACGCTTAGTATTCGCAATGGATATGGACATAAGGGTCCAATAACTTCTCCACTATTTCAGTCTGGCTGTGCTTTGTATTTGTACTCCCAAACAGCAGTCAACCAAGTCAGCGCTTCCTGGTTCCGCCAGTAAGTACATTGAACATTGAAGCCCGACAAAATCCCTATAGTAATTTCACAGTATCTGCTGATCCCCGATTAATGGGTTCTCAAATTTGGTTGGTTCCTTTTGTTCAAAGTTGGTACAGAGTCACTAGTTCACATCTAGTAAATTTAGCCCGATTAGTCTATTCGATGCAGAAATAGTTTGATATTATCCTTATATGCTCTCAGAAATTTATAATGTATATAATGGGGAAATGAGCTAAGGATCGACGCTGGCGTTTGATTTTTGGCTCACCGTGCATCGCAAGTAGGTAAATAATAAATAATATACATAATCCTGTGAGGATGACTACCCATTTCAAACAGAGGGTGCTCCAGAGCCCTTATATAGTGTAGCGGTATAAGAGACACTAATTTCTACTGAGTTTTTAAAGGTCCTAAATCATCAGTATCGATGTCGTTGTCATCTTGAAGAACTCCCATCTGAGTTTTTAAAACTTACTGACTAGTTTGAAGGCCTTCAATTTGCCTTTTTATTGATGTTCTTCTTTGTCTTTCCTCTGAGATAGTTCTCAATTGATAGTTATTCTGGTTAAAATTATGGAATGTTATTTTCTCTTGTCCTTGGCTTATGGTGAAAGATGGCCAATAACAGACATTCATCATAGATTTTTCGATTTTCGTTTTCTAGTCCAAGGCTAGACAAAAGAAAATCAAAGTTATGCGATGGGGTCTGAAATATTGGTGTTGCTTGGGTCTTGCTTTTTGATGTCGAGGACTCGTTGCGGCTGTATGCAGCCATCTTCAGCTCGCTCTTATCGTTCAGATCGTTCGATTTTTAAATCAATGAAAGTTCTATCTGGAAAGAGTGTTCATTATCTTGAATAATCATTTATTCGTCCTGCAGAAGATACTTTAGTTCATTGGAAAGACATCACTGGTTCCACTTTTAGACTTTCCCCCACTTAGTGAAGCAACAGTCAAAAATGTTCTGTTAAATGATGATACGAAACCATATGACGTTATTTATACTGAAGGAAGGCTTTTAAGGAGGCTGTAATAGGGTCAAACAAAACGTGACCTCGAATGGCAACATTCGGTAGAATATATGTAGTAGTTATAGTTATAGTAGTTATAGTTGGAAGGTCTGATTATTTTCATGAAATGTTCAAGCCGTTCCAAGGGAAGGTTTTCAGTCACTTAGCCATCACTTAAAAGCGTGACATTGACGTACTTCACAAGTAAAACTACGCTGTTTTTAATTTTTTTTTAAAGAAAGGGATTGTCCTATTTTCCTCTGATCTTCCATCAGTCACCAATATCCGGCGGTAGTGGCAAGTGACATGTGGGATTGTTTCACCGAATCCAGACCAACGGTGTTGAGACCATACTTATCACCAGAAAACCCTTCCATAACCCTAAAGGATTTGGATCTCTTCATAGCTACCATAAAGTAACCACTAAAAAGAGCTACCACTTCGAACAAACTCCCAATTTCACAGTATTTGTCGCCAACTTTTCAGATGCATCAATATTTGTAACCTGACCATGTAGAAGATCGTGATAAAGACGAAGGAGAGAAAAGATATGCATTGATCTTCTCTTATATTTTTTATTAAAAAAATTATTCCCACAGAATTTAAGCTCAGAAAGCTACTCGTCGCTACCTCTCCACATACCTACTTAGTTTGATTTCTAAGCTCTCTATCTTGTAAAGCTCACTGTATACATTGCAGGGGTTATTCGTTTGGCTTTTTTTATGATATGTTCTTGTAAGCGGTCTTTAATGTCTACACTATGGTACGTTTTTGGCGCTGGTTACTGCCAAAAATTCGAAGAAACTTTTTAATCGAATGATATTCAGCTTAAAATAAGTGAAATTTCATATGGGTTGTGTTTATTTCCTCCCATTTTCGAGTTAAACAAAACAAAAAAAACCCTCTCATAGCTTTTTCCTTAAAAGAAAATACAAATGTAAATCCATTTATGCTTTTTTTGTCTTTGTCTGAAAAGAGACGTCCGAGAGTGTTATCGCTGTACGGATGTGCACGATCAATACACTCTATATATCTTCCCTGGTTGTTTATAGTGGGTATACTCCATTACAATCCGACAGTGGTTTCTATAGTGAAATAGTTGTGGATGGTGACTCATATTGAAGTCACTAAGTCAGTCATACATTACTTTATCGGACAATAAATTTGCAAAGACAAGCCAATTTCATGTTCTATTATGCCTCGGGACTCCATTGACCCACAATCAAAATATTGACGTTGCGTAAATGCAGCGAAAAATTATCAGACATAGGGATCACCAAGGGGTTAGACCACCAGTGCAACAAGAACAAATGATAACAAAATGAAGATTTTAGTCTTATATACCTGAACAGGCATTAATTTCCATGTTCTATGAATGCTTTTGCTTATTTAGAATCATTTGATTTAAGTTTCAGGACTAAAACTTACATAAAATCAGGAAAGAAAAAACGACGCCGGGTAATAAAGTGTTCATGCTGTTGACACTATTGCGCCTTAGATTAGTTGTTTCAAATAAATATCTTGGCCCTCCTGAGTCATCCAGAATTAGATGAACTATAAACGGACTTTAGCAATACCTTCAATTATAGCTTTGACAAGGGAGGACACATTAAACTAGGAGGATATCTGAATACTGCCAATAAAACTGTAATTGCCCTTTCTGGTCTAGTTTCTCGAGTAATCACCTTTTCGCGGTACTTCTCTTCGTTGATGCACTATTACCAGCCGCAAGGATGGCACTCAAGTCAAGATCATTATCAGATGCTTCTACATCGTCTGGCATTTCAGTTGAATCCTATTGTTAAAAAAGAAAATTTTCTCCGTCTACAAATCCGTCGACTCTGAATCTATCATGCTAGGACTTACTTTCTTCTGTAATTTCTTAAGTTCACACAATGTATGGACATTCCTTATTTGTTTTTGCATTTGATAGCTTTGATGTCTCACTTCGATCATCTGATTAAGTAATCGATGCAATTTTGTGAGCTGATCAAACGCGTCATATGTAACGAGTGCAGCAGCTATCGATGGTCCCGAACGGTTCAGCAAAGGTGTAATATATTGATCGCATTCATCACGCAACTGATCACCTTCAGATCGAATCAAAATGGCACCGGCACCGTCCGAATCCTTTAGAGACGATTCAACAGTTGATCCTGCATTTGTATCACGATTTTCAGTATTCTCGTCGGTGATTTGCTGGTTGCTGCTTTCTATCCTTTCACTTTTTAACTTTTTACAATCTGCCGCAATTGTTTCATCAAGACATTTCAAGAACTCTTGTTCACGCTTCCTGTATTCGAGGAGCCGTTTAAACGCATCAGGATATGAAGGAATAGTCGCGTTCATCGCTGGAGAATGTGTCTGTCTTGGAGGACTTGGTGGCGGTGATGGAAGTGGCGCCTTTCCATCGAATGATGAACGCTTTCGCGATACTTTCTCTTTATCCATTGTTGATTGGTCTGTGCGTTACATTATTATTGTATCCTTCAGAGGTAGCGTGTTTGATATTAAGTTTCCCGATAAAACTTGGGGAAATTATTTCTTATCAAAGCAATTTTCCGACAAATTGACAAAAGGATGTTTGTTACCCACGTTTGCGGCACATTTTCATTTCGAATACTACAGAAATTGCACGAAAACTATCGCAAATACTTCGAATATCGTGTCAAGATCCTATTTTTTTTTTTCTCTTTAAATTATCATTTACACAGCGACACCAATATAAATATTACGTGTTTTACTGATACTTTTCATAGCTCGAATTTATTTTGCACGTCTCTTGCGATAACAATTGTATCCTTGTGGAAAAACAAATCGAAGCGTTCCAAAAATAAAATCGCCCTCAGTTGGCTCACAACCAAGCATTAAAATTTATTTGAATTTTTATAAATAAAAACATTAAGTTATCAAGTGCATTAGCATATGGCTTCATATATCATGCCGTAAAGGAGATCACTTGTTATTGCGAGAAATATTTTATTTTTTCGCGAAAGTATTTGCGCGGAAAAATCCACTAAGCGAACAACTTTTACAAAGGCGTTATAATGGCATCGCTCTATTAAGGATGATCACTCAATAACACTTCGATAGCACTCCCGAAAATTCTATCAACGCACCGAATTCAGATTGCTGATTTTCGGCAATAATCCTTAATGATCCCTCTCGTTACGATATGTATAATGGAATTGTTTGAATTTGGTATCCTTTATCGGCAAACACAGCGCGATTGCGTTGCCTCTAGCGCCGTTTCAGAGGAGATCGGTTGAAAGAATTGCAAATACTGTTTCAAAATTTTATTGGGGGCGAATAGAAAATCCACAATTGAGAACATACGAAAAGTGTTTCGAAATCTTTTTTTAGATCATCTCATGTTGATCTTCGTTCTCATTTCCCGATAGACGCAGAACACTTTGAAAACACGCGGAATCTTAGCACAATCTTACAATAAGTTTTCGTTTATTTCGTTTATTTTTTTTTCTTTCAACAGGACCAAATCAACAGATTGAATCGTAAAATACAAATATCGATATCGACGGATCTTGACCATAGGATCGAGCGGTGGCCAAAAATTTGACCCAACATTAGCCGCGCTAGCGATTCATTACACACTCGCGGTTACGCGGTAGCCGTTCCTAGCTCAGACAAAACTCTAGACAGACTGACTGAAAGCAGCAGCAAACTAGCAAATGCTAAAGGAAAACTCTTTCCCCAAAAGATTTTCATTCGATGTGTGAAGGAAGCTCCCAATCATTTTCGTTAAACATTCACTCGGAGTAAGCTTTGGGGTCGATTTTTGCGTGCACGTATTAATAGATGGTGGAAACGAGGAATATTGCTCTCACATTTGGGAAATATCTCAATGATATTGATTCGAAGTTGCAGATTCTTCAGAGTCTAATCATACCAATTTGAAGTAAATATTATTGAATTGAGTATGGGAAACGAATAGCAAACGTTCTTATTGTATCGAACGAAATTCTGTAACGCCACAAGAGATTTTCACATTTCAAAGATGAGTGGACCCTTAGCTTGAATTTATATTCGTACTCATTTCATGCTTTTTAAATCGGGAAATTCTTTTGTTTAGATTAAAATATTACTCTTGTGTACATGGAAATGTCTGGAAATAAGGCATGTTTCTTTCGAAATACATCGGAACTTTTTTTTGTTGTTTTTTTTTTCTTTATCCTTAACATTCAGTGAACTCGCAAACTTGGATGCACTCCCTACAAACCAACAACCATTTTTGTGTATACTAAGCACACATGCTCATATTTTTCGCACACAATAACACTGCGATTGGTTTCAACGCAAAATATACATTTCACCTTTTTTTCGATATATTCTATAAAATCTTCAGATTTTTGCATGTTTCGTATTTTCCGCTAGAACAGATAACATGCGAGCATGCACATGTATAAAATAAACTGTATACAAGTATATTCACAATATCATAAGTGTGCGCTAATCTGAACTATCCATCAATTATGTGCAGTCGCGAAGACGTCTGACAGACATATTAAATGTTTGTTAACATTGAAATGTTGAAACATCGAAACAATTAGTAGGAAAATTAAAATGTTTATTTTAAAACAATATTGTACTTTTTGCCAATAATGGAACCCATATGTAAACCGTTCAAAGTTTTCAGAAATCCAACACTCATGAAGATAAGGAAGCAATGAACTATATTCAGTTCAAATAAGGCGCTGTATCCATGCTGAGTTCAAGAGAAATTCGAGTGGTGTCTGCTGAAGTGAATTAATTTGTTCGGTTCTGATGTCAACGATTCGCCTCTAAGCTTATAATTTTGAAAAATTCGCGGAAGCCCAGCATCAAACTTCAAAACATATTTAGGGCCGCTCCATCCTAGAAATCAGGAAATAGAAAATTGAACTAACTGCTTTGAGTCCAATCAACTACAATATATAAATCATTTTCAAGGCTCCTTAGTCCATCTCGAGCCTTGCCTCACCTCCAACGTTCTCGACCATTTAATTTCAACCACCGATTCCGAGATCAGAGAGCGTTTAATTGTCTAATTCGAATGAACCCTCCTCAACACTTACAACGGCTGCCTTCTATCCTTCGGTCCTCCCGTCCAAGACTGTCTTTCAGTTCTCGGGAGTTTTGCACTCATAACAAAAGATCAACACATTGGAGTTTCTGTAGCTTAATCTAGTGGAGACTGTCCATTGCAGTTGCTATTACTTTCTTCAATTGAAGATATAATTTGTTTCATCTAATTCGCCGTTGACAGCCATCTCTCATTGGGTCAATCATCCTTCTTAGGACCGTGTTTTCAACAGTATTTGGCCATAAATCGGTTATTTGCGCGAAGATTCATCATTTGAATTCATAGCATATTACAAGCTGCATTATAAATTCGTGGACATTATAATAATCATATCATTACAATACACCAATTTTCCACTTTACACCAGTCGATTTCAGGATTGGCTTTTTTAGGTCGATAATGTAGCAAATTTGACCCTTCCGATAGAGATCTTAAGAAGTGAGACCGCTTTTTGACAAACTCAAGTCACGTGCTAGCTATGCTTGAGTTATCAAGTATGGTTTGTTTGAACTTAAGGCACAGGACCCCAAGACACTTCATCCTTCACGTTGGCTCACAAATTTTCGATTGGACTTAGATCGTCTCCTGTTCTGTCTAGTCTGTTTTTACTAAAGTATTCTTTTGCCTCCTTTAGAAACCAGAATTCATAATCAGTTCCCCCTCATCCCAATCATTCAACGAAAACCCTTCTTTGATAAACCTCTTGCAGCAATCTTTACGAATTTCGATATTTTTTTTCTTTTGTATGAAAGCTGTTAAATTCCTCTTTAGCCAGCAAAAAAAGGGATCAAATTGTTTTCCGATGGATGGTTTCTAATGTAGTCATTGTACGTTGACTTTCTCCCATAACGTTGGATTTCTTTTGATTGATTAAATCTTAATTTAACATCTTAATTTTGCCAATAATCGCAATATTGTCCTCGAGTCTTGCATATGTCCTCGAGTTAATTTATAACTTCCCGACACTTCATGGAATTCCGTGTTCACAGCTAATAGATGCAAGGTCATATCCTGGCGCGTGCAGATCTTTCATTTTTGCGGATAGTGTTTTTACTAAAGCTCTGACACCTCGTCAGAATTATTGTAAAAATTTTGCGAAAAATGCTTTTGAGAACAAAATCAATGTCAAACTAAACGGAAATTATTAACGTGTTTACTGTTTACTTATACGTGCTAACCTGCATTTACTACCGTATGTATCACTGATCAATCGTTGTAACAGGCTGGATCCAAATGCAAAAATATTAAAGCCAAAATCCCGAAATACCGAAGAGTCCACGTACCACGACAACTGATTAGTTGAATTAGTTTAGTGATTAGTTGAAATTTGTGTTGGATCAGAGATTCTTCCGAAGGCATCCTGAACGCTTAACGAATTCCGAGCGGTAATCGTGTATGGAATGCACTATCTCCAGTTACGAGGTGTTTATGTATGAACAGCGCTTTTTTATTTTAAAAACATCCTTACCTGAGCTTTCATCATTGATAGTTTTGATGGCCGTTTATCGTGACTTCTTCATGCATTCGCTCTATTAAAGGATAGTAAACCCTTAATATCTTGTTTTTCATCGTTTTAATCGCGAAAATAGTTCAAAACAGACCAGAAAACACTTTTTTAACCTATTGACGTGTTCCTGTTAATTTTGAATCACAATTAACTCTACATCGTATTTCCCTTTTGCCTACTATTTTAAACTAGGCATGTAGTGATAGATCCATGTGTTCAACCACTGGATTTTAATAAATCTGGTTTCTTGTTCTCAGGAATACATATATTCTTACGTACAGGTCGAAATTTTTATTCCTTCATCAATTATTGCTCTTTAAAACGGCTTGAAACACGCAAATTGTACGTTAATTTTGAATAACCACATTCTGAAATAGTTTTAACGTAAGTCACATCTGAAACGTTTATCCACTCTGGCGTTGACTAGAAGTGTTACAATCAGCTGATTGTCAAATCACTTCGCCGCAGGTTATGTTATGAGAATCGATACAGTGCGTTGAGCCTATAAGAATCATGTTGCCGGCTATATCCTCTTTTAAAACTCTCATTACAAGGACAAACTATGGAGCTAGCACGCGACTTATACATTTATCTGCAGTTTCGGAAGCAGCTCGGAAAGGAACACGAGAAAAAGCGCGTAAAAACAAAGTGAAGAAGGAAGTACAAAAAGTTGGCTTCATTCCTCATAACCAACGAGATAAAAAGTATATTGAAATCAATTTTCCCATGTCTTTCTATTAATTATAGTTTATATTCGCAGAATAGTTATATCTTCAGTAAATAAACATGTCGACGACTCATGGAAACAAATACCAACCGATGATGTTTACATCGGTAGATATTATCGCTGGAAAGTGTATAGTTTCGATGAAGCTATTGATGCGCATCGCGAATCACATCATCCCTCGGTGTACAATGTTCCTGATGCTCCAGTCAACGCTCATATCGAGTTATTGACAAAAGGAGAAAAGGCTAATCGATTCATTGATGATTTCAGTCGAATGGCTGCAATTCCTCATAAATTTGATCACGGCGAGGAGAGGCAAATTATGGTTTTCACCAAAAACAACGTAAGATCTTGATTTTTTTATAGAAACATTTAATAATGAAAGTCTTTTATTCGCTTCAAAAAATACAGGAACAAATTGCTGAAGCGCGTGCAGCTGGAGCCACTCTAGTAGGCGGATCCGATCTAATTAAGGGAATTCAAAATGGAGATGTTCTACTAGCTGACTATCAATATGTTATTGCTCACACAAACATCCTGCCAGAGTTGGTTGCCTTGCGAGGATTGATGAAAAGAAAATTTCCGAATCCAAAGAGCGGAACTTTAGGGGTAAATTTAATCGAAATGATAAATAAATTTGCAAACGGTATCAGTTATACAGCAACAAAAGATGAGCACCAAAAAGATTTCGGAATGATTTTAGCATCCTTTGGAAAGGTATAAAACACATTTGAAATTTATCTATTTAATTTTTCGTTGTACATTTCAATTTTTACCACAACCTTCTTAAATTGTAGTTGGACATGGAAAAGAAACAATTAGAGGAGAATCTTGTTGCTCTGTTAAAGGATGTCGACTCAATGAGACCTAAACGAGAGGGGAAGTTTATTACTAGGTACGTTAATAGAAACTGGTGACTGTTATTTCGCTAATTCTTTCCTTTAAGGGTGTTGTTAAAAAGTCCGCCGAGTAGAGAACAATTAAAAATTGATCCCTTCGTTTATGTATCCGAACAATATTCTGGAAAAGTAGCGAAAAAACATAGTGAGACATTCGAGGATGAAGAGGAGGAAAAGGCGGCGACTAACTGAAAAACTGTGTTGATTTAAATGTTAAGTGAATAATAAATAGAGCATTTAGTTGGTTAAGTACAACGTATGTTTCATTCTATCAGCTAAAAAATGGTCTCAAAACGTATGATTACGGATTGCATGAGGGATCCTTTACGCCATTGAAAATTTTGAACATTTTGCATTCTTTTTGCAAATCCGAGAGAATTTTTAGAATATGAAAATTAATACCTCGAAACGATTCGCAATGTCGTTGATCATATGTAATCAGGTGGTGGTCTAACGTATGTAGTAAAAAACACAGTCTGTCCTCTTTTTGCAATGTCCAGTCGATAAACTGATGCCTGGAACGACACCAGGACGTAAAAACATCTACGCGATCCTAATGAAATGTGCTTTGAGATTTGCAACCAGTGTAACGTTATGGATGCTGTCATCTATGCTGTTGGCGTCAATGTCATTGGTCATAGTGAAATGTTTATCGTTAACTTTTCAAAGAACACAGAATACACAACAAAGCAACTTTTACACAGGGATTGTGACTAGTCGGCTCCTGTACAACAACAGTTATCTCTTACATGTTTCAAGTTTCGCTCAATTTAATAAGACAGGTGTGCATCTGGGCCCCTTGCTATCTGCATTAGTCAGAGAATAGTTCAATTTCTTGCGCTATTTGTAGCCTAAAATAAGAAAAATCTTGCTATCTCATTAAGAATGGAAACGATCTATTGAAAGCTTCCACAATTACGACTCTAATAATTATTTTATAATTTTTAATTTTATGTGTATCAGAATGAGAAAAGCTCTCTAAGGTTTAAACTTATCTCATCCACCCGGGTAGGCGAGCATGGGTATCACGATGTCCTTCGCAGATTAAAGACACAGCCGCACCTATAGAATCCTCGTACAGGAATAGGCCAGACAGTGAAATCTGTTTCGACTAATTTGATCACTTCACCGTTCATGATGTAAAGTCATAAGCTACTGGCAGTGAACATAAAAATTAAAACACATATGGAATGCACGGAATGTGTAAGGCAACTTTATTTGGTAAAAGATAGGAAATTTTTAAATTTGAATTAATTTGGTCTTCAAATGATCATAATGAACATCGTTTGGAAGCTGGTTTCCATTCCAGTGAAAATGCTGAAAAACATATTCAATCAAACAAAATTAGTGAAAATGCCCTCTGAATCATTGAAAAACGTTTTGAACCCTTGCCAGATGTAAATGTCTTGATAATAAATATTCAAGCATACAATATATCTGCATGCCGACACAACAAAGCGTTGAAAAATTGAAATGAGTATTAAATGAAACAATAGTTGGAAATTCAATTGGTTTCGAATCTATGTTATATGTTCTCTCATTAGGCATACACCTGAAGCAAAGCATTGTTCATTAATTTGTTAATTATTACATTTTTAAAATTATTTTAATTGACAAATTGCGTCAACGTTTTCCATCTGAACCGGATACAGATTATGAATATTTCCACAGTGGTGAATTATTTATCGATCAGCTGAGCTTGTTTATAGCCGGGAAATGTCATTGGATTGTTTTAGACGGAAAAAATTTACTGGGTTAGGACGGAAAGAGAAACAATTGGAAACATCTGTGTTTGTACAGCACAACCAAGTGCCGCTCTCGCTTATCAATAAGTTTAACAAGTATGGCTAACAAGTTGCACAATTCATGCATTTAATACATAAAACGAAATAAACAATGTATAAACCATTGGAGGAGCCTAGCTTGGCTTATAAATATTTTCATATATTTTTTGTTGTGAGTGCTTATTGGTAAGAAAAGTCCAATTATATTTTATGAATCGATTTAATTTTCACTCATACATGTTAGGTGTGTTTCAATTTTAACTGTATTCGTCAACAAGGCTCTACTGAGTGGCGCTAATGTTGATTTGGATGCTCCGCTATTTGTTACGTGGTTCCAGTGTATCGTGTCAACGTTGATATGTTTCGCTTTAAGCAAACTATCCAAAATATTCCCCAGATATGTATCATTTCCGGAGGGCAATCCCCTAGATAAGGACACAATTCGGAATGTAAGTATGCTGTATGAATTTTTTAGGACCTAATCTGAAAACATAGTTGATAAGATTTGATATTTGCGATAAGGGATTTATATGGTATTTGAATTGTGAGTAAGGTATATGATATTTATTTGAACTAAATATGTAGACAATTGACTTTGTGATGAAAAAAATCGTATAAACTTCAATTTATTTACAGGTAATTCCACTTTCAATCTTGTTTACTGCTATGATCTCAACCAACAACTTGTGCCTGAAATATGTTGGTGTAGCATTCTACTACGTTGGACGATCTTTGACGACTGTATTTAATGTAGTCTTAACATTTCTTCTATTAGGACAAAGGACCAGCTTCAAGTGTATTTTGTGCTGTGCTGCAATTATATTTGGTTTTTGGCTGGGGGTAGACCAAGAAAGTTTAACAGGTGAAAAACAAGGACTATTCATTCTAACCTTCATGTCATCTAGCGCTTTTCTTCCAGACTCTTTTTCCTGGAAAGGTACAATTTATGGTGTACTAGGCTCGCTCAGTTTATCACTGTATTCCATTTATACCAAAAAAACATTACCCTATATTAATCAGGAAGTTTGGTTGCTAAGCTACTACAATAATTTCTACTCGAGTATATTATTTCTTCCCTTGATCGTCATAAATGGTGAAGTGCCAGTCATATTTCGCTATCAGAACTTAGATCAGGGATGGTTCTGGCTTGCCATGACAGTCGGGGGGATATGTGGGATCTCGATTGGATTTGTAACAGTGTTACAGATCAAAGTAAGTTATTTAACCCATGTTAGGATCACGCAAACAATCAAACCTGAATAATGTTATTCAATTTCCTGCAGGTTACATCACCTTTAACACATAACATCTCCGGCACGGCGAAAGCATGCGCCCAAACATTGATCGCGACGCAATGGTTCAACGAAACAAAATCGGTTTTATGGTGGCTATCGAATATCATAGTATTAGTTGGTAGTGCTGCTTACACCAGGATTAAGCAACTTGAAATGAAACAAAATCACGAAAGTCAAATACGAGCACAAAAAGTATGAATAACATTAAATATAAAAACATACACAAAACAACACAATGAACTGTATTCAATTTTATTTTCTTGTTATAGCAAAACTAAGGCTTAAGCTAAGACATCATACTGATAAGATTAAAGCTAACAGTACAAAAGTCTATGACGATCAATTATTCTTATGATGCACCATGAATTCATTGTGATTTTTATTATTTTGCCAAACTTCGATGGCTTGTTTAACGATTAGATCGTCCTGGTCTTCAGTTTTCTGCAAGCAAAAAATACAGAAAAAGGAGAAAAGTAAACTTGAAAATACACAAGGAGAACAAATTATCCATTTACCTTGTCTACATGATCACAGAATTGTTTTAAATTATGGCAGCGCATGAAATTCATTCGTAATGTTTTCAGTAGCACTAAAAATACAAAAACTACGAGCTTTCTCGATCCACCACATATCTTATCCCATATACGAATTAGCGCTGGGTCGCTGATTGTTCCAGCAAAGCAATTCGAATACCAACTCTCCAAAGGAATATGATGCAGAATATCGAACTTTTCTAGATGGCTGTAAATGAAAATAACAGCAAATTAGGTTGTTTGGTAATTTCGCGTCGTCGAAAAAAACGACACACTCACGAGTATAGCTCGGCATCTTCTTTCTCCAGTAAATTAAAAGTCAATTCTTTTAGTTTATGAAAGTCGTTTTGTATTTCCACCGTAAAAGCATAAAATTCTTTGGCCACCCAGTACACTTCGTAGTCTGATTCGAATGTTTTCAAAAGCACTTCAACAATGTTGACAAAAGTGCTATCTTGCTGGAGAAATGAAAAAGTTTCAATGTATTTTTCATCTGTGGCGTGTGATTTAGTTGGTTTGTTTTGTATAATACGATAATAAGCAAAATATGCATTTTCTACTCAAGTATTGTAATGAAATCAGAATAACATTAATAAGGATTTATCGACTTAAATAATTGCCATCAGTGAGGATCGAAGAACAACTTTAACTTCCAGAAACTACATATTTCAATTCAAAAAAAGTTTCACGCCTTATGTTTTCTGTCCAGACACGGCCGATGTGGGAAATGTGTGGGATCATTGGCTTGATACAAACTGAAAAATGAGACTCTCTACAATTTTCTAGAATCTTTTATCAATTCACGTTTTAATATAAATTTTAAACATGCGTGTTTGTCCATTGTATGTCTATGGAAAGTAATTTTCCAGTCCCAGGTGCTGCCATTGACCCTACCAATATTACACTTTTGCCGCCATGTTTTATACTTCCTTTGGTATTTTCTAATTCATGCTCTTTGCCTTATTCCTCCACACAAAAAATTCTTCAATGTGATCCAGAAAAGTTAATTTTTGTTTCATCCACGAATATAACATAACATTTTCCCAATATGATGGCTTGGGGTTGTTTATGTTGTCTACGAAAATTGACCTTGCTCTTTTCTTCCTTTTTGCTTGCGATTCTGCCGGGAAAGCCGAAACTTTTCAACGCGTTTTCGGCCCTTTGCGCTGAAACTGTCCTTTTAAATTCTTTTTTCAATTCTGCTTTTACAAACATAGCACTCAAGAAGGAATTAAGTTTAATTTGTATCAGAATCCATTCTTTCGAAGACCACTTCTAGGATTATTTCCAAATTTTTATAACGATTATAATGTTTTATGATGTCTCTAATTGTTGATTATGGGTTCCCAACAGTTGGTGGGATTTCGTAATAAGGATTACTAGATTTTCACTAGCTTTTCATCAATTCCTTCAATTCAATCCGAGTTTCTATCGTTTTACTTGTCATTTTAAACACTTTTCACAACTTCCACAAAGATCAAGCACGCAAAACAATAAGCAGCTCTACTGACTGACTAATTCGCATCGAAGTTGCAACTCAGTCATTTGATACGAAATAAAGAATCAGAGAGATGATTGTTTGTGTAGGAAAACTTACGTTGATGTTGAATTCGCTATTCAATTTTTTATTCTCCAGCAACCACATCACATAAAACACTCTCGACTTGGGGGTCTTCTCATCTACGTACCGCATAATCCTTACAGCACGCAGAACATCCTCGTAAGCTTCGGTTCGTTGCGTCTTAACGTAATCAGTCGAATTGGTATAGACAGGCATTATGCCTAGCATGGAATAAAATGACATTTTAAACGCCAATGCCCATCCGATCAATTCCAACTTACCTAATATCAAATTCCATAGTAAGCTCCTTTCTGCCGTAGGCACAGTAAAACTCAAGCAAAACTGTTTTAGTTTGATTCTGTTTAGAGGACGATCTTTCAGGAGGATATTCAATGACTTCTTTTCTTCAACACTACGACATCCTACTTTTTCATAATATGTAGATCTGAAATTCCTTTCATCCACCATAGCGTTAAAACCGATTATAAGCCTCACTAACCATTCACAGCCCACATCCACTGCTCCCTTTCGACAACAGCTGTCTTTCGTGTTGAACAGCTGTTCAATGGTGACTTGGTCAAATGTTACCTATCAAATCCAATTGCAAATTTTCAATGAAAACTTTGTCAATTTAGCAACCCATTCGTTTCGATTAAACAAAAGTCAAGCTCTTGTTGGCGCTTCGTTATATCGCGCTAATTCCATTCCATTATTCGGCAATGGTTTAATTTTAGCAAAATTGATTTTTTCACCACATCAACAAAATCCAATCAACTACTTTCACCACGAACTATCCAATTGTCAACTGACATCACACCAAAGTGAATTAGCTTGTGAAGTTCAAAAAAAGTAAAAGGAATATTTTGTTATTATGTACGGGGGTGGGTGGAAAGAAAACATTTCCGTATAAGCTCCACCAGCAAAACCTCTCTAAAATGGCAAATTGGGCGAAAAAGACGCCAGTTGGAACGAGTAATCGCCGCAAATGGAATTTAGAAGGTAAATAATTTTGCTAATTTCGTAGCAGCTGGCGCTAGAGTAACACATTTGAATATTTTCATACAACAGACCGGGCATCGTTGAATAATTTAAAATATCATTTTGCTGCCGATGGCTGCTCTGAAGTCCAATACGATCTGGCCCGAGAACTTTTGGATAGTAATTCAGGTTGGTGTGAAGGGTAAACTAATAGTGTGAATTGTTATTGGGAAAATTTCTGATTCTAGAGCTCGACGAAAATGCGTCTCAAGTGCAAGGAGTGCGTTGGTTGCTTTGCGCGGCCCAACAAGGTCACGACGAAGCTCTAGCGATGTTGCGCGATTGTTATGCAAAAGGACGTGGCATAACGGAGTCAAACGAGCTTGAAGTGAAAACTTGTTTGTCGATGAGTCCGGGCGAGCGAGCAGCCCGAAAAGCGGCTCGTGAATTGTTCCAATGCTTATCGAATGGCGGCGATAACATCACACCATCGCAATTGGAGCGACGAATGCGGGATATCTACAATTTGCAGAAAAGACGACGAAGGCGACGTGCCGATCATAGCGTGGAGAATGAGAATCGCACTACCAACGGGGATATATACCCATCGCCCAGTCATGTCAGGAATCGGTTGGATATCTCCGATCAAGAATCAATTACAGAAGCGCAATTAGTGTCGGCAGCAGTAAACTATTCCAACGGGCGGCTACCACCTGTCAATGACATCCTCACGTTGTCCGTGCCACATCCCAGCGCGCTTGACCACGTTCCTTGTTTCCACCGACTGATTTTCCATCCAGTTGTGTTCTTTACGCTGCTGTATCACCGTTTCGTGAATGTGATCTCTTCACTACCGGACCAAATAGTCCATTTCAAGTATGTAATTTTGTTCCTCTTGTACGCTCTGACCTCAAGCGAAAATGCAGCTCTTGTCCTGCCCATGGTTGCGTACTACACGAGTTTGGCTACAATGGTTTGGGCGTCATTCAAAATGCTCAAAACGAAACACGACTTCATCGATTTCCGAATCTGGTCAGGTCTATTCCTGAGCTACGGGGACCACAATGTGGATGCGGGAGGGTCAGAAAATTTGTTTCTAAGGAATAATATGAGGCCATATCTTTACTTCTTCGCGGCCTTCATCACAAACATGATTGTCTACCCATTCATTAGCTCTGAGTGGTTGCCACATTCGGAGATTACAGTGATGGCATTCGCACTGGTCTTTGTGACTTTGTTTGCGTTCATGTATACCTCGCCTGAACCATTCCCGGATCTTTTGATTCTGTTCTCGTTTGGAGTAAACGTCCTTGCTAAGTATCCTTACGAAATGGATGATGTCGTGACAACCGGTTGGCGTTTCCTCGATCTCAAAGTTCCAACCTTTCCCTCATTCGTAATTGGCAATGGAATAGAATTTTGCTTAAACTGTCGCGCAATATTATATCTGTTGATTCCGGGCGCACTTTTACAAATTGCCAAGCGTTGCAGATGGCATGGTACTTACAAATATTTGATTCCGCATTGCGTAACGCTATCATGGCTTCAAATTTTCATCACAAGCTCACAGTCGGCCACTATGTTTGGTTTAGTCAGAGCGACGTTAGGCTTGGCCGGAATATTATTATTCTTGCCGCTGTTTGGTGTTATTACGTTGATGATTCCTGTTTTCTTGGCCGTTGAATGGCTTGGATTGACTGATCCGAAAGCACGTTTGCTTATCTCATTGGTCGCCGCTGCGATAGCAATTATTTGTTCCTGTTTGATGGCAGTAAATAAGACAACGCAAAAGTATGTTACAATGTTACAGGTGAGTAATTGCTGATAGTGCTTAATGCTTTAATAGTAAAATCGGAATTAGTTTTCAGTGATATAGTTATTAATAGTGTATTAAAATTCAATTTATAATTAGTAAATCCAAGGCGCAGAAATTCGGTTTTTTTTTTTTGTTTTTGTTTTTGGGCGAAAACCCTGTAAAGTTTTTATGTATAGAAATTATTACGACGCGTTATCTAATTTTTGGGGATATGCATATGTACGAGAACGATTGACTGTAGTGCCTACAGACGGTGGCTTCGAGGAAAGTGGCCCCAGACTACCAAGGCTGGGGTTGCTGGGAACAGAAAAAATTTAATCTTCGTGTAAAAGCTCCTTTAAAACTTTAAAACAAGATTTGATCTACCCATCGGGTGAACCGGTGACTGGTTAACGTAAATCTCCAAGAAGTGTGAGGAGCCTATTGACTGTGGTGTGTTTGCGACGGGATGTAGTTGCTAACATTTTTTAAATTTGGGATTCTTAAGTTTGAAAATCAATGTTTCTACCTGGAACCATTGTCATGAGCTACAGGTGAAGAAAGGCATTTTATCGGTGGCGGAGCACAAGTTGAGCTTTTTTCTCGTATACGTCTAGAACTAGACCATCAGTATGAGCCTTGTGGCAGACATTGACACAAACTTTTATTGCGACCATTCTAGCTTCATAGAGATCCGTAGAATGAAACCCCTTGGTTTGATTCATTGCTCTGTTTCTCGACGATGTAGTTGTGTAGAGATCTATAGAACATCTTCTGCAGCGAACTACGAAGTGCTCCAGCTTCGTCCCTGAGTCCATTGTTAGGTGATTTGAATTATCGATACTGGGCGATATCTTGTAATTTCTAATTTTATATATTTATAAAGTAGACCTTGTGGTCTTCATTCACGTGCCGTACCTTCGCCTACATGAATGAGAGCTTACAAACGTAAAAATTCTACATGAGATGGGCAATTGTAACCAATAAAAATGCTAAGAACACCCATGAAACTGGCAGCATGAATGATGTGTCTTTGTCGTAAACTGTTGCCCGATGGGAACCGGTGCATATATACTATATATTCGTATATAAATATAGCGTTGTCCTTCTATATGGAACGTCTAGATCTACAAATCGAGTTATCAAATCGCAAAATTAGAGACCGTATCATTCAAATCTTTTGTGTTTTAAACTATAGCTATGTAAAATAAAATGTTAATATGATTGTATGCTGCGTACTAATAACTGGGCACCTTAAAATCCACCCTAGATCATTTATTTTCTATTTATGTTACATAAAATTGTACTAATCATTTTTGGGTACATTGCCAGGTCACAGTTTGCATCATAGCAGCAGCTCTTTTAACGCTACCATACATGACGTCCAATTTCCAACCATCACATGCCGATTCATCCATCTACGAAAATCTGCTCCACAAGAAACCAATAATCGCAGACGAGGACTTGCCCTCTAGCACGCTGTCGTGGGACGTCTTCCACAACTACTGCGGCCATCCATCGTGGGATAATTCCAACAAAATTCAAACCCAAATTCGTTGTTCGCAACTTGAAAGGACTCTCGTGAGGTGGGAGGGACTCGTTTCACATGTCGAAATAGCCCAAGTATATAATTTACGTGCGAAAATAATACAAAATTATTTGCCATCCTGGCTTGCCAATCGAATCGCATGTATGTACGGCGAAAAGAATGAAATCGATTGCTCGGACGAGGAAGCCTGTGATAATACTCTGCGTAGTGCAGTGCATGATACGAAGCATTGCAACCTGAACAAATGGAATCTCTATGAGTATGAAGTGAAAGTGAAAATGCATTCTGGAATTCTGAGCAAACCAGCCGAGGTATATTTGCGTGCTTCGAATTTTTTTGGTAACTTCACAAAAGGACTGACACATTCCGATCGGGTTTGGTTCAAAGGAAAGCTGTCGAATGTGAGACGTGGAGTGCGAGATCGTGACATGGCACTTGGATCTGGTCAAGCTGTTATAGATATTGAAGCTGTCGGGTGTATAATGTGCCACAATAAGGATTTAACGTCGGCGCAACTGACAAACTCAAATAGTGCCGTTCTTCATGCCCGGCTGCGGGATTTGATGCGGGGCGTCAAGTATTTGCTAAATGTTATATTTAATCCGTTACTAACATTTAAGTGAACATTTTAAATAACGTTATAAGGCAATAAGATCGTTTTTTGTGTGCATCTTTGTTGATAGAATTGCGTAATGAGGTGGTTTGGCTTCAATCTGATAGGCGTAGATATCATCGTCATAAACTTTTCCCAAACAATACTATACAGTAGGATCGTTTGGACCGGTCGAATTAAACCAATGAATCGTTTCCTTATTCTGAATTGGTGTAATTAAAAGCATTAACCTGCAAGCCCAGATATAACATTAACATATAACAATAAAAACAATTCGATTGAACATCTAGATCATCTCATTAAATGCTTTTGTGAGTTAATTGAAAAGAAAAACTAATACAAATATAAAAACAGTCGTTAAGATCGGCATCATAATGTTGAATGTTGAAACTAGAATCGGTATTAATGAAATTTTGATTTACTCCACCAGACCTAGAAGATGTTTTATTTCTTATACGCTTTCCTTTGAAGTATTTCAAGTCATTTCATTCATTTCAACAAACACCCAAAAATAACAACCAAATTTACCTAGAAACTTATACAATATAGATTAGTTTTAAAATGTTATAGTAGAAACTGAGCCATAAGACCATGTACTAATTTGATCTTACTATGTTTTATTCTTTTTGGAAAAATATATATATTTTTGAAGATATTTAATATAAAACGTTTGTTTTACTCCATGCAAATAAACATCAAATAAAAAATATTGGGCAGAGAAATAAATAGCAGGAATAACTCTTTAACACATGATGGAACGTTATTCTCCTGAATAACGTTGCGAATCAGCTTTGCTTAAGGCATTAATCAAATTTCTCTGCATGAGAAGTCATTTCCAATTATTGATTTCAATCTGATAACGAAACGCCATTGTAAGGTCGTGTATGGTCTGTAGCAGGGAACTGTAGCTGCACCGAAACTATTCCCAATTTTCATTGGTAGTCTCTTGAACAGCTTTGAGTTGAATATGTCGCATACGTGGTCATTATTTTTGGTAACAGATAGAAAATATTTGTAGCAGATAGTGTTTGATGACAAGCACACTTGCTTCAAGCTCTGAAAAATTAAATGAATGTAAATTAGTCTTTTGATAGTTAGTTGGGTCAAGTCCTCAACTTAACCCACAGAAATGTTGTGATACTCGCTAAGGTTGTGACCGTCACGAAACTTTCTTGGTGTTTATCTTGCGATAAACACTATGTGACGATCACAGGAGCCTTTTGGTTATGTCCGTTGTGACCGTGACGAAACTTTCTTGGTGTTTATCTTGCGATAAACACTATGTGACGATCACAGGAGCCTTTTGGTTATGTCCGTTGTGACCGTCACGAAACTTTCTTGGTGTTTATCTTACGATAAACACTATGTGACGATCACAGGAGCCCTATATTGACCCGAACAGATCGCCCATTACCTTTTCGCTGTAATGCGCGATCCGCTCGTAACGAGAGTCTTGAGCAGACTCCCCGTGTCTCAGACACTTCTTGGGCTTTTAAACAAAAACCGAAGAAAGCAAAAGAAGCGAATTCGGCTGAGATTCTTAATAACAAAAAAGATGATGAGTTCAACATCTGGCAGAAGGACCTTCAAATAGAAAAAAGGATGCGAGAAAAGACAAACGCTTCAGTAACAAATAAAACGTTTATAATTCACACATTAATGCGGACGAGCGGCTTGTAAACCTTCAAAGGTTTTTGGAAAACAATGTTGATTGTTTTTGTGCGCACAAACTCGAACGCATGTGCTCTTTGGGTTATCTCAAAGGATAACGTTTAGTTTCTTGATCCTTAACCCATTAGCGAGCAATAAATTGTGCACATGTGGCAAATTTTCCTTTACAATCCTTATTGCTTCACGATATGAAGAAAGAAATAATTGTTTATTCAACACATAGAAAAGCTTCGATATCCCAAAGGAATCTTGAAGGAAGGTTTGTTTAGTTTTACACGAACAACTTGCAAATTCAACCAACGCGCAGAAATGCGAAACGACTAGGTTTCATACTGTACAATGTCTGGGCAGCTAAGATCTAAAATGCAATTGGAAAGATTCCTACATTATAACTGTAGACGGCACCTCAGAACAGGTTCCGCATAAATCCTGTGAACAATATCTCGTTGTAAATGTCGTCTGAGTAGTAGCTTTAACACTTTCAACACGTGAAAATCATGCTATGAAGCGACAAGTACTCATGACCCTTCGGGAATTATCCTACTCCAGATATGTTGACCAAAAGGTCAAGATATTTATACGATTTAGATTTAGACTTTATACGTACATGTTATTTGTTGTCCTTATCTACTACGATACTGTAATGTTTGACAGCGAAAAATTTGTCAAACAGCTTATTTTTATTGATCTGGTCGCAACCGATACTTAGTTTAAAATTAATGCATAATTCGTTTTTTTTTATTATAAATTCATCCTTAGCTCATGAGGCTTTTTATTTTTTGAACATGGTAAACCTTAAACCTAACTTAATTCTACGTACTTATTTTTAATTACAATTATAGAGGTGCTTGATGTGGAGGCGGCGATCGGATGGAGAATGGGAGTCGGAGTCCTGTCAGAAGAAAGGGGTTGAGAAGTGTGGAGGGTCTGTGGAGCTTACCAAGGTGGCCCCATCATCTTGGTGATCAAAAGTGAAAATTCGCCTGTTGCTCGCGCAATTCGGTTAGCCGCGGTCACCTTCCCCTGTCTGTATATAGAACGGTGGCTTGTGATTCGGTGAGGTGGTGGGGTTTGTTATGGTGGTACAGTTGGATGTGAGCAGTTTAATGGGCGAGAGGTATGGAGAAACGATGTTAACAGCTATATTTCGAGAGAACAGTTCCCTTATTATAGATTTGCAAATTTCTTTAGGCGTTTCGAACTAGTCTCGACCATATATTTTAAGATGGGCTTAATTTTTGTATCTCTATATAGGATGGTGCTCCGGTAGTGCTTTTTATTTGGCCTCCTATATTTAGACAGACACTTTCTCAATATTTTCCTTTCGAAGATTTGCAATTCGTCCGCTACGGTGGGGGAGATAGTAAACCAGACAGGGAAGCAGTAGCAGATAATGGGTCTGATAAGTCTGATTTTGTACATAAGAACTTTCGTTCTTATTTGTACTGATTTATTAGAGAGTAGAGGGGCTAAGGCTGTAGTGGCCCAACTGTTTTTTTTTCGATGGCTCTACGGGCGTGGGGATTAAATTTGAGACGATGGTGGAACAGGACACTCAAGTATTTTATGGATTTTCTTAGGGGCACACGAACGTTATCGATATATGTTGAGAGTTCCTTGCTTTCAGCTGGCGCGTTTCGGTGGCCTTTGCCCGAGGCGTTTCTAAAGCATATGAGCTCGCAATTTTCTGCGTTGATTGGGAGAGCCCATTTTGAGAGATATTTTTGTAGGGCTTCTAGATGTGGAGCGATGTCTTCGAGGCTTTGAGAGGGGACTTGCGAGTAGCGAGGACCAATATGTCGTCTGCATATAAGATTGTGTGGAAAGAGGGATTGGTGATATAGTTTTGTGCAGTGTGCTGAATAGCGTTCATTGGTTGCATTACGGTTGGGATGTCGTGGAGATAGAAGTTGAAAAGATGAGGGCCGAGTATTGATCCTTGGGGAACACCAGAGCGAATATTGATGTTGTTGGAGTAGACATTGGCAATTTTCACCAGAAGAGTCCTTTGATCTAGATAGTTGGCTATAATGCGCGTCAGCGGTGTCGGGCAGTGAGCCTTTAGGAGTTTGTATATGAGCCCTTTGGCCCACACGGAGTTGAACGCTTTTTCTAGGTCGATTGAGCAGGCCACGGTTGCTTCTTTTTTCCTTAGGCCGGATGAGATGTAGTCATGTAAGAGGAGGACCGCTTGTTCCGTAGATACCTTTTCTTTAAACCCAAACTGTTGCGCTGGTACAAGGTTTTGAAGGAGAGTAGGACGATCTTCTGCAAAAATTTTCCAAGGTTTGAAAGCAAAGATATTGCTCTGAGCTTTTTTAGATCGCCATTGGCCTCTTTTTTGGGTGTGGGGAGTAGTAAGGCTGTTTTCTACGCACGGGCAAAGTATCCATTATTAATGCAGTGATTAATAATGATAGTGAGAGGCCTGTAAATCGTGTTGGAGCATTTCCTAAGTAAGTAGTTCGGGATACCATCGGGGCCGCTGGACTTTTTTGAATTGATTGAACGAAGGGCGAATAGTACCTGATCAGGACTTGCAAAGAAATGTTTGAACGGCTCGCTTGACGAGCTAGAGGCTCTATTGGTTCTTGAAAAGATCGTGAGATATGAACCTTGGTATCCGTTTAGGAATTCCGTGACCGTTTTTTCCACGATGGTGTTAGTGCCTTGGTCTGAGGACGATCTCTCCCTCTACATGTGGGCGTAATGTAGGGAGCAAGCAGATAGTTAATGTTCCGTCGTAGTGAACACTTGTCCGTTTCCAATGCTGACATATGGGTATCAAATATGGCATAACCAGAGTGCTAGTATGAGCGAGGAGCTACAAGTTTTTGAAAGGAGAAGGTTTCGCGCATGCACTCGTCTAAATAGAAATCCGATTGGAAACATAATAAACAAACCGAGGAATTTATCATGAGACCAAAGTAACGCGGATTGATATTTTCATTTTGAAACCTACTAGGAATCATTTTGTGAACTAGGTCATTGTGAGCGAAAATGCATAGATTTAGCAGACATTCCACCCTACAAACTGGCATATTGAGACTTCTCTCGCAACTGGCTTCATAACTCCCGAAGCGTTCTATAGTAAGACAGGAATCGATCTTATTTTGATCGTGATGGTGTCCCAATTATAGACCGCGTATATATTCGTGCCACCCATAAAAGAAAAGAATATAGTTTGAATTTGAGCGTGAAAGTTGAACTCTGACGAAAGAGACACAATGTTGTCTTTTGAAGCCAATAGTTCCACTGTCTTCTTGCTTAACTAAAAAAGTCCAATAAAGTTTGTTCGTTTTCCCCCATTTGCCAATTAATTCCAATTAATTGATTGATTTATTCAAATTAAATACACGGTTCGTCGTTTATCTTTCACTCTAGTCCCGATTTACTTGCGCAGAGTATGAGCAGCCTCCGGCAAGATCCTAATAGAGCCTGAAAACGGTATAACCAGTGGAAAAGAATATATAATTAAATTCTCACTTTTATTATATTATATTTATTATATTATTTTATATTCGAATCAGTTGGTGCGATCACTATTAAAAGTATTTGTGACCTAATAAAAAAATGTAAAAAATAACCTTAACGCGAGATAAACGCACTGCCGAGACAAAAGTACCTTGCTTTTCGATTGGATCCTTTTTAACCCTTTGTTTACTAGTGGTTTCATATGAAACTTAACTTAGAAAACAATTTTTTTTCCTTTGGTGGTTATAATTTCTTCGAACCACTCATGGATTTCGGGGAAGGGATATTCTTGCCTTATGAGAAAATTTTTGAAAAAGGAAAATTCGTTAGATAAGGCGTTTGTAGAGCATTCTTTGAAGGGATAAATCGAATTTAAAATTTTTAGTTTTATGATAATTAAATCTATCATTTTACAGTGTTGAAGTAACATGTCTGATAAGGGAAAACTGTTTTCGAAAACTCTAATAAACTTAGTTTCTTTCAATGATTCTTTCAAAAATTTAAGTACATACGGCTAATTTTTCTTGTGGTTTCATATGTAACCACTAAGAAACACGTTATTCTTTTCGTGTTTTGTATATAAAGTTTTTTCTATTTCATAGGATATAAAACCAAGTATTCTGTTCGCGATTTAGAGGAAATCACGTATGAGGAATTCTCTGCATTGTTTAAGAGCATTCCATCTGATGTAGAGTCGGAAGTTTCCGGACCTATTGATGATGAATACGAAGAAAAGTTGATGGGAAGCTTACCAGTCAACGTAATCATCGCAGAGGATGTGGAAACCGAAGAATCTCTCGGGACCAATAGTTTGGACAAAAAACGCCGATTTTTGCGCACATGCAAAGGAACAATTTATGAAGGATAGTGGTCCCAGAGCCCCGGAAGAACTTGAAACACCACTGGATGTATTTCTTCATATTTTCCCGGAAGAATTGATCGAGAAAATGGTATACGAAACAAATTTGTATGCTTTTCAAAAATGCGGTGGGAGCAATTCGGTCCAGGTAACTGATCCACGTGAAATGAATTTGCTAATGGGGTGTAAAGAAACTGCCAAGTTATTTGGATTATTGGTCGTCAATGTCTGAAATAAGAGACTATTACCTAAGCGCTCTGATGCCTAGAGACCGATTTTCTTGGCTTCTCCGCAATATTCATCCGAACGACCAAACAAAAGCAGCTTTGAGAAGATGTGACCAGTACGACAAATTGTACAAAATAAGACCACTGATTGACGCAATATCGAAAAAGTCCCGAACATCGTGGACACCTTCCGTGTATGAATCTGTGGACGAGTCCATGGTAAAATTCAAAGGCCGTAGCAGTATCCGCCGGTATATGCCGATGAAGCCCATAAAACGAGGATACAAAGTATAGATTCGGGCAGATCAGTCAGGATATGTCTGCCAATTTCAAATAAACACTGGCCAGGTCTCGGGAGTTGCGGAAGAAATTTTGGGTTCACGTGTGGTGACATGACTTGACAAGGTGTTTAGGCAAATATCACAATGTCTTCCTCAATAACTATTTTAATTCAGTGAGTTTGATGAAGAATTTGAAATCTCATGGAACGTCTCATGTGGAACGTTAAGAAAGCGTAGAAGAGATATGCCGAAGGATTTAAAACATGACAAAGATTTACAGAGGGGTAAGTCTGACTGGCGTGTTAGTAAGGATGACCTAGCCTTTTGTAAGTGGAAAGACAGGAAAGCGGTTTATTTGCTGAACAACTACCTAGATCCTTCAGTAAATGATACTGCGTCGAGAAGAGAAAGGGATGGAAGTTGTCGTGAAGTTACATGCCCGAAAATGGTGGTCAATTATAATAAGCATATTGGTTACGTGGATAAAGCAGATATGCTCTATGAAATAGATCCCAAATCCAAAAACTGGTGGCATTGATTGTTGCGGGATTTCCTTGACTTGGCAGGGTTAAATTCTTACATACAGGGTGTGTACGGTATTTGAGGACATGCATATATGTGACTATAACTTCGCGAATTTTTTTTTTCCTTTTCAGATAAGAAATGGCGGACTACAACATCACTCAAGAAATGAAGAAACATGCTGTCATCGTCGCTATATGTGCGAACCATACAGATTTAGAGATCTCTAATTTTCTTAATTGCGCCCGTTCATTCGTGCATAAAGTTCGCCGTGAATTGGAAGCATTAGGAGCCGATACAGAATCGGTTGCAAAAAGCAAAAAGCACGAACAACGTTCTGATACTGTCCGATCTGCAGAATTTTTAGAGCAAGTGCAAGCGATCATAGACGAGGACCCTTCAAAATCAATGAGGGTCCTTGCGAGTGAGCTTCATGTTTCTGAGCGCCTTATTCGTAGAGTTGTCCACGAAGACCTTCGGTATAAGTTTTACGTGATGCGCAGAGGACAGTTCATGTCGGAACGAACACGGGAACAGAGAGTTCTCTGATCAAAACGTCTTTTAAACAAAATCAAACACCCTGAGGCGCCCAAAATGTTATGGTTTTTTTTCCGACGAAAAAAAATTTTGACCAAGATCAAAAGACCAATCGCTGAAATGACAGATGGCTATGTTCAAATCCTACGGAGGTTCTTGTTGTTATGTACACAAAATTTCCAGCCACTGTTATGGTTTTAGGTGTTGTCAGCAACGAAGTACATGTTATGCCACCACACTTTTTTACTCAAGGACTTCGAGTGAACTCTGCTGCATACATCGACGTTTTGGAGACGGTAGTGAAACCCTGGATAGACAATGTAACCGGAGGCAGACCATACATTTTTGAAAAAGACTCTGCTCCTTCACATAAAGCGATGACGACACAAGATTAGATGGCCGAAAATTTTCATGACCACATAACACCGAACCTGTGGCCACCTAGCTCCCCAGACCTTAATCCTTTGGATTATTAGGTATGGGGCGTAGTTGAGCGTGAGACCAATAAGCGTCCTCATAATACCACTTCTTCGCTGAAGACTGCTATTAATGCTGTTATGGTCAATATGAACAAGGAGCATTTGATTCGAGCATGTAGTCGTTTCCGGACCCGGATCGAAGAGGTTATTGCTGCTAATGGCGATTTTATTGAATAACTTTATAGCCATATATTAATTTAACATTGTATAAAAAATTCCTGAAATTTCATTAAATTTTGTTAAAAATACAAGCTAATTAATTTTACTCTCAAGTTGTCCTCAAATACCGTACGCACCCTGTAGTATTCAAAGCAAGACTGCCTACATCGACTCTTTCGTTAAAAATGTTTCGGGTGCCGATATGTTCAGGTCTCATAGGGACAAGAATACTACCGTCTAAACGGGGAAGACCGACAACAAGTGGCAATATACCACCAAAACAATTTAGGACATCCGTGCCACAAGATAGGAGATATGGTGATTGCAGTAACATGCCAGAACACGGAATTTCACGCCGTTGTGGCTTTTGTAGCTCACGAGATGAACCGCATCGAACGAGGTGGTCATGTTCAACGTGTGATATTCCTTTCTGTCCGAACGAACAACGAAATTGTTTTAAGGCATATCATAAAAAATAAAATGAAAAAACCTTTTTACATAAAAAATTAATTTTTATTTTCAGCCCTTTATTTCCTAGTGGCATCAATTGAAACCACATTTTAAAAATGTCATAAATCCCAATACAGCAAAGGTATTTTTTTCCTGCGAATATGCGTCCACCAGGCTTGGATTAGTAGGAGGCATAAAAAAATTTAATAATTCCGTAAACAAAGGGTTAACCTCACTGGGCATGATCAATGCCTGCGTACCGACTTTTCCAGAGATCTCCTCTCTTGGCAACTTTTGATTTCCGGATATCAGCAGCATTTATAAGAAGGGACGGTAGAAACTGCACAAATGAACCGACTCTCGCCGACTATAATGATAATATTCTTCTTACATCCCGCTTCAATGACTCCTGTAATGCTCTTCAGATCAAACGCCAACATGGATTTGCATAGAATTGCTCCAATAATGTGGTATGCAGCACCAGGTAAAAGAAAACACCCCATAAATTCTCATACCTCCTTTTCCGTCGATTCTTCGACGCACAGTTGTTCACGTCTGCATAGTTGTGCACGTCTGCACAGTTGTGCAAAGCTGTAGTAACTTCACGAAGACCTAATAAATCATTGACGCAAAGGGCAAAGCAGAGTATCTGCAATGTTTAAGGCAAATACTCCACAGGAATCCTTAAAACAGCGAATATAAAGCATTTTATTCACACATTAATTATAGGGATACAATTATTAGAGCCAAAATACGCGAAAGACCAAAACATTAAAACAATGGACTTCTATCCGCGAGGAACCCATTCTCACTAGGTTTGCATTGAGATTAACTCACAGGACGATTCACAGAAGAGTTTTATAAACAAGGATTCTATCACACTCAGTGATCAGACATACACCACTGCCGAACAAAAGGTAAACGTATGCTTATGACTTTTTCATTAGAAAACACGAGACCTCCGATGGAAAGGGCCTACCGGTGAGATGAAATGTAGTCCAGCATCTTCCTTAATGGACACCGGAGCTTCTTTATACCGATGTTAGTAACGTGGCCCAGATTCAAGGGAGCGGAGTAAACCACACCCGGTGGCGATTCAAGAAAAACAACTTTCCATACGTTACCTCAGTTCATTATTTTTGAATTAACGAGCGATTATCTGCCTCCATTTTGTTTCGTATAGATATTCACATCAACTGCATGAAGTTATAATTTTATATTTCTTTTCGTCTAGTAGCAACTCACTATTGCTATGATTGCCGACTAAGCGTCAGACTTTCAGATGCTATGAGAAACATGGCAAAATCATTCCAAGCGGTTTTATTCTCCTTGTCATCTAGAATTTCTGCATTTAGCGTGCCTGGATTTATCGAGAGGCGCGTCTAACTTATTGAATACAAATTCATGTTCTATGCTGACACGAACATAACTTGTTTTGTTCAAAAATCAAAGCTTCACCTGTAAAAAGGGAACTCCGCTGCCTTTTATTTATTAGAATGAATGAAATGGCCCCGACAAGCCAAGACATTTTTCGGAGTAATCAAGGCAAGATTCGATCCAGCCTCAAAACAACTGCCTTTAGTTAATTGGGACATCCGGCGATAAACGTTTTCTTACCACACGAATACTGAAGTTAAATTTGAAAGCATATACGCGTCCGCCTTCGAAATGGGATGTGGCCCAACATACTCTCTAAATCGTTCAATTCGACATTTTCACCAGACTCCCATTTGTTTGTAGACAAAAAAGATTTCAGGAAACTTGGTTTTTCATGTTTTATATACAAACATTTATTTTATAGAAATATCATGTATCCATTTCATTTTAAATTATAATGACAAAAATGTATTCCAATGCATTCAAAGAAATTAAAATATTCATTATCTATGAATTTATTATTATTATTATTCTCTTCAGTATGCCATATACGACAAATTTACGCTTTCTTTATTTAAATTAACTTATTGACAAATGTCTTAAGAATTAATCAGAATATAAGATGTGATGAAAGATTTTGCAACAAAGCTCATTTTTGGCATAAGACGCAGTAATAAAATAACATTTATCGAAACAATGTTTTTTGTTAGATGTATGTTACGCATGATCATGTCATGTTTAGATCATTTTAATCTTTATTATTCATGTAAAATTATGAAAGTCTTTTGTCAGTCTTTATGCCAATCACATTCAAACTAAAAATATTTCCTTCGTTCATCTGTACGATGAACGCTCTAATTTTCCATTCCTATAAAATCTGTAACACTTAGATCAAGTAAATCCATGAGGAAAAGAAAAACAAGAACAAAGAAATCAATAATTGGAAATAAGGAAAAGATTAGAGCATTTGATAGATACTTAATCATAACAAATATCGGATGCCATTATTATAGATTGTATTCACAACCGTTTTTGACACCTTGAAAAAATATATCTTCCTTTTGCACCAACTAAGGATTATTCTTTGTTCGCTGACTAATAAAAACGCTTTTTCGCATTCTTCTCTTTGTAGTATGCAATTCCGAAAATTGTAACCGAAACAGCCGCGATCATTCCGAACAGGATGATGAAGAAGATTTTCACGTTCGACATGCCTGGTTTCGGGTCATCTGCGCGTTCCCGTGGTGCTTCAAAGGTCAGAGCACTTGGTATGATATTTTTACGATCGCTGTGATCAGAGACCTGTAAATCGAATCAAATTCATTTAATGTAAAACTGTTTGCGTTAACAAGACTTATGCGTCCTTGTTTGTACTTACATCTGAGAATGGATCTAAATCGTAAAATTTAAATGAGAGTATGTCATGATTGTCAGACAAATCGCCTGTCGTTGCAGATGCTCCAAAGAAATATCCTGTCGGCAGCCTGACTCCAGGAACAGTGAAACATAATTTCCAATCGGCTTTATTTTCAAAGTCCGTCGAGACGTTCAGTACATCATTTTCGTATCTAACTCGAATGATTGTATCGTACTCGAGATTACGGAAGCGTGCTTCACAACCAGCCAATTGTGTATGTGTTCCGTCTCGATCGTGATCATAACTCAATGAACCATTGTTTACCATAGCACTAATGTAAGGATGTTGATGCTGTAAAGGATGATAACATATTTCATTTAAATAATTTTTTCCAAGTGATTTGGAATTAAGTACTACAACACTGTCTACTGGCGAAACGAATATGTCCCCGAATATCACCAGACCATGCAAACTCAACGTGCTGCGAATGCAGGAGCCGAAATTGACGTTTGCCATGTGTAAAGACCCTACACGTTATGCCAAAGCATAAAGCCCAAACGCAGCCGAGAGTTCGGAGTAAAATTTCTTGGGAACAAGTGATTTAGATCACAGGTTTTTAGCTATAAATCAACGAATGGGCAGTTATCAAACTGTCTGGGAAAAAAAAACGTAAGAGTCCGCTGGAATTTTAAGAAATATGCGTGAAACCCTTGAAAAATTCAAAGGCTTATACAACGTTGGCGGAACGGGCTGCCCAATAAACCCCGGTACCAGTCGACCATGAAATGTAGGAAAGTGGCTGCCGCGATCAGGAGAAAACTGTGCCGCCAAGCGCAATCACGATGGTTTAAACCGGCTGTGCCAGTTGCAAACGACGCGGAAGAAAGCTTTATCTGAGCCGCTAGGGCGCAAATTTGTATTTTTCAAGTGAAATGCAAATAAATTCGACGAAATTATAAGTTCAGCATTAACACCCGCTTGCGTTTGGTGTTATTTCCACATTTGAAACGAGTTCCAAATATAAAATCGACATCGAAACGGGCTGAACAAATAAACACAAGACGTTATCTGCCAACATGAAAAACACCTGATAAGATTTCCACAACAATTTAACCGAAAATGATGAATCAACATGTTCAGTATGAAATCTACTCATAGGAGGACCAATATAGAATTGTCTCGATTCCGAGTTGTAAACTTTACGACACAACTAAACTGAATCAGTTAAAAGTCTCGTTCGATTGAATGTAATATAAATATGATAACGCTTAATTGATCGCATCGCAACGTGGTTTTTTTAACATAAAATCAAAACCATTGGGTAAATATTCCGTTGTAATATTATATAATATAAATATTCCGTCCGGAAGGCAGACAAATACTAGAAAGCTTTACTCACATTATGCGGTCCGTTATGATTGCTATACGTGTCCATAATAATTGCCAGGCCGCTAAACAAATCCTTGCTGCCAAAAACAGGTCCGCCTTTCATTCGCTCCTTCGCATACCAAATAGCGAATCCATCGCCAAACAAATTGCCTTTTCCCGAAACTTTGAATGACACATGGATCTCCCAATTCTTCGAATTGCAAGGCTGGAAGCCATATAAAAAATTTAAATGAAATCATGAAAGTCACATGTTGACCACATGAAACACATGAAAACCAACGAATGAATAAAAAACGAAGGACTTTCATATCGTAGCAAAAACCAAATGAAAGCATTTTCATCCCTTACCACTTGATTCCATAATGCGCCACTTTTCGACTGAAGATCCGGCGTCAAGCGAATGTAATTGCTCGTAACAAATGTGTCGCCCAGAAAGTCCCAGAACGGCAAATTCATGCCAACACCTGAAATCAGGCCAAAAGGAACTTGTTGAACAGTTGAAAATTCTTAGAAAAACAAATGCACACGAATTACGCGCGAGTCCTTAAGACACGGCGTTGGTGCGCAGAAAGCGAATGTAAATATACGTACCATGGTAGGGCCGACTTAAAGAATGTTCGCGTTTCAGGTAATCATTTGTATTATACTGTGCACTAGTCGATAGTGAAAATGATAAAATCAAACTAATTATCAATAGCGAACTATAACTAATTTTTGGCATTTTATTAACTACTGTTGGAAGTACGACTATTGTTTGAAATGATATAAATTTATGCACCACACTATTTTCACAACTACCGCCGACACTTCTGCTGCGTTGAATTCTTTCTGTCATTTCACAGTTCATTGACAGACGGCGAGAAATTTCATTTTTTGCAAATAAGCCGAATGCAAATGGAATTTCACCTAGTTCTCTCTGATCGACTATTCTTGATACTTTAGACTCTCAAAAGGTGGTTACATATTTTGTAACTTTGTTAACGATGGGTAGGATGGAAATGGTTGAACTGGAACGTTTGCCAAATTCTAATTTCAATTCATTCGAAAATGTGACCTGCATTGTATTATTATATTCGGGTCGAATGTAATTATTACGTACATCTCCGATAATATTGGTTCATTTTTGATATATATTCAATATATTTTTGAAGTAACTACTTACTGAAGTGAATTGTGCTCAAATAAAATGCAAGCGATCAGCTGCAATAATCTTGGACAATATTATATCTAATATTATATAGTATATATACATACAGAGTCCTACTAAAAGAATTCCAGCGAAGAGTATCACAATTATGATGTAAGAACGATGTTAAATGATGTTATTTTTCTTAGCATTTGGGTAAACCATGATATGATTGCGAAACTCAGTAGCTAGCTTTATGAATTCAAATGAATTGGAAGTGACAATTTTTTTAAATTTTAAATGAACAGCATTGTGTATGGATATATCATCTATGAGAGTGTTATGTGAATCTCACCGAAGCTTAGCCTTATTCTGAAGCCTTTCAGTAC
The DNA here is from genome assembly GCA_954870665.1 of Stratiomys singularior. Classification (NCBI taxonomy): domain Eukaryota; kingdom Metazoa; phylum Arthropoda; class Insecta; order Diptera; family Stratiomyidae; genus Stratiomys; species Stratiomys singularior. Next base: position 11,403,078 of record OX940877.1, read on the forward strand.
TTTCTGCAAAAATTAATGGCTTTTCGAGATCGTATGTGGAATATTATTCAATATAAGCGCTTATTCGTCGTTACATTATGGTGTCAGCATAAATCGTTCGAAGAAACCGCAACGAAGCGTTTTAACAGGTTCTTCGTTCAATACGATATGAAACATGACACCATTTTCGTACCAACTATACCTGTGCACGAATGCTTTTAAATAGTTAGTTTTCGCAGTTTCAGTCCTGATACTAACTTGAAATTTAGTCTTTTTGGAATACTTAAGTAGTTATAACAGTATGAAGCCTTTTGTTTTACTCTTTTTATTTGTTGATGAATTTATTCTCCCGACAGCAAATGTTTCTACATATACTTATAAGACCAAAGTCCTCTTTGGGATAGTTTGGGAATTTTTTAAACTGAGGAAATTGAGGTATCGTATTTATTATTATTATTAATATGAATGTCATTTTCCCATTGCTATTACATTCATAGAAACTTTTTTGAAATGCAATTGGTACAGAATTTGTTCAGAGAGGTCACTGCTATCAGTTAAATGACATCAAGTATGTCAAATTTGCATCATTTTGAGGTGAATATCTCACACACACTTACACACATTTCCCTGCATGGCTTGCACACTCACACGTTCACACATTCAGCTGCCAGTGGGTCAACCAGCCATCAAAAGCAGTCCCGTTCATTACGCGCGATCAAATTTGGTATAGCCGTGGACAAAGTATCGAAAAGTGGAGGAAATTGGAAAATTTGTCACAAGTCCAATGTTCCGTTTTACGTGTTGTCATATGTGGTAGCATAGTTGCTGCCTGCAAATCGTGTCGTGAGCAAACTTTGTGCGAAGCCTTAAACCAAACACCCGGCGCTCCTCAGACGTGTTGTGTGCGAAAAGAAACCCAAATAGAAGTGCCGAGAAAGGATACTAAACGAAGTGACGTCTAGAGCCGTGGAAGAATACGTTTCATATCGTGGAGGGTTTTGCTGTGCGAAGATTGAGCGGGTATTTGGATTGTGCAGGCCGTAAATTGGAAAATACTAGGCATAAAACATTGATACGATAACGAAATTGTTCTCTGGCAAATATCGCTAACTGTTCTATGCAAAATTGTGGGAGTGCGACAGCGGTGACGGATTGTGTACGCCTAGTACCGTCGAAATTGGAATGAAAAAGGCCGCGCGAAGTGATTGCGCGATTGATAATATCGAAGTTGGGCTGAAAGAACAGAAATTGTCGATCAGAGAAGCATTGATGTGTCAGTTTTTTATCTTGTGAGAACGGGAAAAGTCGGAAAAATTTGGCGTTTGGCTTAGGGCATTGAGCAATGAGTAGGGAATAGCCGTCAGCACATGTACGTATATGTTGCGGCGTAGTGGTGTGCGAGTGTGCGCGGGGCCGCTGGTTGAGGAGCAAGTGGCGTGGTGAGTTAAGAGGTAACGTCGGCGAAGGTAGGCGCTAGTGTGGTAAGAAACGGGGGGAAACGTCGTCGTGAAGTTTATTTTTCTGTGATTGCTGTCTTCGTCCGCCGCGAATTTTCATATTCTGTTGTATTTTTTAGTTAATTTTTCCGCAAAACCGCGACGATTTTCCGTGTGTTTCTGTCAGCTTACTGATGTGTGCAACAGCGCGAGTGTTTCTAATGGTATTGTGTGTGAAAATCGCCGCGCGCGAAGATTCTTATTAGCCGCGACGAGTTGAGTCCTCTTTGTCGTCTGTGCGAAAAAAAATAAGTGAAGAAATTGTGCGACGTGTATATTGCTCTGGCGGCTGTTCCAAATGTATGTACAAAATCAATAAGCCGGGCAGGGACGCGACTAAAGTGTTATGTGGAAAAGCTGCATCCAATACGGTTCTATCCCTTCCGTTTCGGTCAACGAGCGGGCGACTCATTGAAAACAAACAAAACTTGACCGACCTGAAAACTCAATTGGAAGTATTTGGATTAGACCCTTCAAACATTCATAAGGAGAAGGCAGTGCGAACATTCGGACCATCTCCAATCGGAATAATTCAACAGGGCCTTGAGCATTCCTGTAAACTCGAGAACTATTGAAGACGTCGATGAAGGTTTGCATTTACATAAAACTTCCAAAAGTTGTATGCACATCCTGTTACTTTTTGCTCGCATTCATGTTTGGTTTGCGTTATTGCACTGCTCATATTGTTAGAAAATTCACATCCTTGTTTGGAATCCACGCCAGCGGTTGTGCAATTTGCCGGTGCTGCTTTCGTCCCGCCGATTATTTTCATAACCAATAACTGCTTTCGTTGTCGCCGGTGCCTAGTCGCTATCTCAACGATTAATGCGGAGTGTTTTCATCACAGGAATTTCATTAGTTTCCATTCAGTATAAACAACAACTAATCGGATAACAAACATTGAAATATTCTGCGAGCTGGCCGCATGTTGTGAATGTACATGCCGTCCAATTAAGTCGTTCACCGAGGGCTGCGTTTCGCATCAGGCATAGTTTAGAGAAGGAGTCGAAGCCGCCAGACAGAAGTGAAACCCGATATTAGAGCGTCAGCAACTGCTACAATTTTATTAAGTTAGAGTGGCAAATTCGTTACTGGTCTGTCCGGGCGTTTGTTTGCATACTCATCTATTGTTTGTCTGGCACGGATAGACGGCAACCGAATCGGATGAGTGGGGGAGAGCGACGAGATTTTATTCCACTCTTTGCTGTTTGTTATTTCACACATTGTCCAACAGTTCCTGGAAAGTAATGACAGGTTAATGCCATTTTGTTTATTTTAATTTGTAAATATTTTAATTGCTCTACAGAATATTTTCGAATGCATTATCAAAACACTTTCTACAATTTCATCAAACAATTTTTGATTGAGCTATGAATTCGGTAATATTTGTAAATGTTAAAAACAAACACAAAACACAATTTCTCGCTTCAGGCACTTGCCGCAACGTACGTTGGTTTTTGTTATAATTTTGCACAATAAACATTTTGTTTGTCGCTTCCTATTGAGGTAATCAGACCTTGCAAGAAATCATGTGGTCTAACTTTTACATAGCAGTTTCAATCGAGCCAAGGAGACTGGTTGTGATTTTCCTTAATGGTCCATAAAAGTCGTTTGGAAGTGAGACTTCTAAACAAATTTAATAAATAAACCAAATGATGCTACCAGATGCTTCTAAGTCATGTGTCTATTTAAATCAGTGGGCCATTTTGATCTCAACCTTCGTTTATGCTATAACAAACTGATTAGCTGGAAAAGCTAAGGTCAACTTTTTTTGATACAATTTATCGTTGCTTCCTTGAATATTCCGCTCAGCCGCTCAAACAATTGGAAGGTTTTTAGATATGAATCGTTTAGACACTTTTAAAGATTAGTAGAACCTCATTCTCTCAAAAATATGGAAAATTGAAACGGTTTGAGGGGTAGGCTATAACTAGCTCCCAAAACCATCCTTGTGTGGAAGAAACATTGGAAGATTAGGAAGAAACATTGATTCATGCAAATGTTATCAGAAACGAGTACTGATGTAAACCGTAGATGTAACGATTTGCGGTTGAGTAAAAGCGATGTGAAAAGTGAAAAGATTCAAAAGTTGCGTCTGCAACGATTCAAACTTCAGACACTTATGCGATATTAAGAATAATTCAATGATAATATTACTAAAAATAAAGAAAGGACCAGAACATATCGGAAAGACTTCAAATTTGAGAGTTTAAATAAAACAAAAATAACTGACCGATTCCAATACCATATATTTTCATTGCATGACCAGAATCTTATTAGGAAAGGAAAACGTTAGGAACCATACAATGTCATCTTCACCAATCTAAAAAACCGGAAATTACAACCGTATTAAGCGTAACTAACCCGACCCATCCCTCGCAACGAGTTGTTATGAACTTTCTGACTGTATGGTCGCACTTTTGTCCACATATCAGAATAGATTCGAGACATAGACCCTGATAGAAACTTCAATGCATGCTGACGATGGGATGGCATATAGCCGAAATGCTGCTGCTTAAAATTACAGCAGAACAGTAGATCCGACAGACCTAAAAACCCAACATTTGTTTAATGCTTATCGTTCTTCTATTTGAAAGCAAATGGGTTTTAAAAGACCCCTTTTGCTGCTAAATAAACGTTGCAATACTCTATTCAAGGAAGTTTTATTAAAATAAATAATAAAGTATCTCCAAACAGGCGCGATTAAAAATTTGACACTCATTCCATGCGTCGTGGAAGAGCTACAGAGATCCGACAGAGAAGTCCTGAAGAAGGACGCGTCCAGATACTACGACTAGCTGCTCAGGAATGCTCTCTTCGGTGAAGTAAAAGTTTTTCCTGTTCTTGATTCCATGATTAAATTATGCAATGATGTGTTGTTGATTTGATGTTATGCATGATTAAGTTCTTGAGGCATTAAGAAACCCTGGAGCTATCGTTGGTGACCTGGCCTCCCCGAACATTACGCTAAATAACTCCCCAGCGTGTCTAGTCTCTAGCAAGCTTTCCTGCTAAAACTCGGTTAACACCAACATTCTTCGATTCGTCATGTAGCCATATACATATACTAGCTATGCGATCGTGGGTGGTAACCCGGCGTTCAACCTGTCAATTGGAAACCCTTTGCAGGGTAACGAATATTTGTACCAAATCGAACACATCTAATCCCTGCCTCTCATACCCTTTTCGTCCTCTGCAGTAACGCATAAACACATTCAGTCCTCCAAAATGCATCCATCCCAAGTTGTATATAAATTATGTCTAAGAATTAAGAACCTTTATCTGCTCAATAAAAGGCTTCTGAGCAACTCACAAATGAACCTGCAATTCGGGATTTTGTTTCCTCCAGGTCCTTCTAATATATCTGACACTTTGTCGCTGTCAAACAGTCCATAAGCTGGTTAAAAAGGTCATGGAACAATACAGTCTCATTGGACGTTTATATTTGCATATATCTTGTGATCAAAGATGCAGAATTAAGGGTTTTGATTCATTAAGATTCATATTTAAGTGTAACTTGACGCACTTTGAATACCACAATCACTAAATTGAAGATGTCGGAAGTTTGCAAGTTTACAAACTCATTTTGATTTTTTCCATTTTTTGATCGTCATCTTTATAGAAAAAAAATATTTGTAACGTTCCAAATAAATGAAGGTGTCTGAAGTTTGCATCGCCGAATTTTTTCACTATTTGTTTTTGACCTGATTTCACTGAAATGAAATCCTAGTAGGGTGCAAAAACATTCAAAAATACGAAAAAATTGCCAAAATTTTAGGTAATTATCACATTCAAAATTGGAATAATTTAGAGATTGTCGCGTTTGTCGTGTCGGAAGTTTGCATTGTTGCAAATCCAATAGTCTGCAATTTTTTGGCTTTTTAAGGCAGTAGTCTGCTTTAGAAGCCGAGAAAAAAACGTTTTTCCAGCAATTTTTTTGAAAGGGAAGGAAATGATTGCAGTAAACGAACTTTTGAGACGATAGTGTCTCATATTTAAGCTTTAAAAAACAATTTTTATTATTAAAAAATATTGACATTTTTCGAAGTTGTAAGCATTTTTCTGGGGCAGCTGGAGTCTGCACTTATCAATCGGCGCGGGTGAAGGAGGTCGTGTGATGCATCTGAAAGAGTCGAACCAAATTTTTTTTTAATTTATATAAGATTATTTTCTATATGAACTAAAAAAATACCGAAGAAGTTATGAAATTCCTAATTTTATCTAAGTTTGAAAAAAAAATTCACTTTTTTGAAAATAAAATTCACTTCAAGTTGCAAAGCAAGTAGTTTAAATAATACTTTTGTCCAACTTTTTTAGTTCAAATAGAAGATAATTAAATACTAAAGCTAGATCATTTTGATTTTTTTCGATCGGACATCTATTCTTTTTGCTATCGCCGGCGCAGTTTTCTAAGACTTGTGAAAATGAAAACTCGAGAAAACGCGCTTCAAAGTTTTGGGTATGAAAAAATATAAGTTTTTGGATACTTACACTAATTAGATGTTAATCAGCTATCCCCGGGCCATTCAATAACCCTTCCTCTTCTTCAAAAAACTCGTTTTGGTGGAGGCTTTCGGATCTTCGAGCTGTACGAGCCTCCTTGCTGCAAAATGATGCGCGCTGATTCTCCCGCGTTATGCGCTCAGCATCGACGGTGTCAGCAAAATTTTTGCACGGCTGCCCGATGATGATATTGAGGAGCTGCATGGTTAAAAGCACAGCTGAATAGCCCTCGTTGAAAATGCCTGTAGCCATAGTTGCTGCTATTTCGACGATTTTATAGCCGGAATTTAAGTGTTTCGGATTTAGGCGACACACAATTGAATTGAAATATATTTTTAACAGATCATTTGGGAAAACATCATATAGACATCACAAGAAAGATTCGGAAAAGGTTATTTTATTGCTTTATTGCATTTTGTTCTTTTCCGAATCTTATGCTATGGATGCAATATGTGTTAAGAATAGGAATTATCCAAAACTCACGCTCGGGTCTGCCCGAGCATTCGCACCTGCTCGACGCTCGGCCACTAAAACTGCTCTAGCTTCGAAAATATGTCGAATTGGCCTCTGAAATTTTGAAGACATATTCTTGGATAGTTTTGAAATAGATTTAAGACAAAAATGAAACAATCGATTTTTCGAAGCCTGTAAAGCAGACTACTGCCTTAAATAATTTTTCAATAATTTGACTTCAAAATTTTGGTAATTTCATCCGTATTTTTGAATGTTTTTGCACTCTTCTAGGTTTTCACTTCATTTTAATCTAAAAAAAAATCTAAAAACTTTAACAGAGATACGTTTTCAGTGATGAATATTTCAGACGCCTAATAAATGATTAAAACCTTACGCATCGTTATTCCATAAGGACTAACTTTCTACCGACTCCTTTTAGTATTCTAACTTGTGATTGTACTCTTTCGTGGCTATAAATTGATTGTTACTCAAAATAACTTTTTGCGAATGAGGTAATATTGTAATGAATATGAAAAAATCTATATAAATATGTGTCCTATATTAACTTTCACTTGCATTACCAACAATTGCAGAGGTTTCGTTCAGTACATGTGCTCAGTATAATTTTTTAACGTATTTTTATCTTCAATCGTAGCGAATAGAAACGAAAACTTCGGGCAATAAGAAAAGAATATATATGTGCCTTACTCTATATTAACACATTATGCACGTTTTATTCGAAGGCGCCACGAGCCATGCTCAAATGCACATGGTATAGTATTTTTGTGTGTACTGTTTGTGTATAGTGCATGCATATATGTGGTTGCGAACGATAAATTTCTATTACCATTCATTCATATCCGAGTCGAAATGGATATTTTGAAATGCAAGCTAACAGACATACACGGCTTGTGAGTAATTTTCGTAATTTTTATCAGTCTCTATCTTTCAAGTGTATGATGCATATGTATGTGAAAATTGCCAACGATAAAATGAAAATTGTAAAGTTATCATCATTAGCGTTATTGAAATGCGGAAAGTGAAAATGTTCCTTATGCATCCACTCGACACATTCACTTTGTAGTGAAGTGTAATGAACTTTCTGTATAATTCGATTATTACGCGGAAGATATGTTTGATAGTATTCAATGTGATGTATTTTAGAACGTTAACAAATTGCAGACATGTAAAGTTAACATTTTAATTGAACTTCAAACACTTTATTGTTAACAATCCTTTCTAAGAAACATGCGAACAATATTATGTAAACGATATTCTATCGCGGATATTCAAGCCTATAGAAGTCAATCATTACAGACTTGGAATTTTCCACAATTCTACAGTTCGCATTCATCCTGTGATAATTACGATAGCTGAAAAAAGAATGTAGATGATGAATACTGAATCATTCTTCTTTGAATGACACAAATCTAGGAAGGAGTTGCTTTAACCTACAAAACATAACAAAAAAAAAAAAACGAGAGAGTCCCAAAGACTCGTCAAGTTAATTCTAACATGTACTACATTAACAGAGATTGGATTAGTCGTATTGGACCTTGTACCCACTTTGTACCTTTTTACCTTGTACCCAGAAGTCCTAGTTCTCCTAGTTCTCATGAAACTTTATTTGGAATTGGGAACTTCCCAGAATAACATCGAGCGGCGTCTCATTCTCATACGAGGCGTTCAGATAGTAGTGCTTATAACTTTGTTTAGAGAATTCATTAAATAATCTTTCATCGTCTTTAGATAAAGCGAAGTTTCTTCGAGTCGCATGCCAGATTTCATCCTTGCTCGAAATGTTCCAATAAGTAGTTCGAGTTGTGGTTAGTAATTAACCTAACTGACGCTGATTCAAAGTTTATTTTGATTTCACACATATTTATTTATAATCATCTTCAATATACATCATTCCTATGTCCGTACAACGCTCCATGCTAATTTTCCATCGTTTAAAACATTTCTAGTTCTTCGTTTGTTCAGCTTCTTCAAGACACATGACACCTTTTCTTTCACAAAGCTTTTTTTTTTATATCTGCAGCCTACTGGAATCTAGCAGATGTAGAAATTCAAGGTATCAGAAGTTTTTATCGTTGCAAACGCGACACTGTCAAATTTTTCCACTATATCCTATTAGTAATTTGGCAAGCTGGAATGTAAACCTATACGAGTTCAAAATATGTAAATATTCGAATAAAATTGATCAACGTTTTACGTCAAATTGGCAAAACAAACCAGTCAAAAAGTGAAAAAATAGGAGCCCGTTGTATTTTCAACGATGCAAACTTCAAATACCTAGAAATTTACCTCTCCAAACCTAACTGCACAAAAAAAGGAATAAGTCCATAAAATCAATGTCTCCTGCCCAACCGTTAATCTCTCTTCTTTTCGTAAGAAGTTATCGATCTTCCTTCATTGAATTCCGCGCCCTTGTCATTAGCGCTAACACTATGTTTTCAGATGTTTTTATAAAGAAGAATACAATCCGTAACGCCCCTCGTCATTGGTCACACGAAATCAAAAGAATCAGTCTAAGCCAAATTATCAGATTGTCCTAGGCTTACTCTTTTTATTTCACATGGATCAGTCAAAACTTTGACTGCGCCTATCATAATAGCGTCAATTATTGTCATCAGCAGCTTTTGCAACTAATTTTTTCATATTCGCCATAAATTTTTGAGGCGGGGGAATCATGTGTACGGCCTTATTATATGGCTCGTGTATAAACTCCGAGTAAGGGCATTGGTATTTAAATGACGTTTTCAATATTTGTCGTTGCCAGCCATATAATCGACTTAACTTACATCATCGGCCTCAGCATTCCGACCAGAGATGCGTGGAAAACGGTGCAGGATTTCACATCTGGAAGTGAGGTTATGATCTACACCGATGGTTGTATACGTATGGTACACCGATGAGGGAAACGGCGCCGGAATCTTTTTCCCAGATCACCCGCAACTCAACCAACGTTATAAACTGGAGAGCCACACCACTGTTTTCCAGTCGGAAGTGTTTGCAATAAAAGCGGCTATATAAGCGGCAACAAACAACCTTAATACTCTCGGACAGTAAGTCCGCACTGCAGGCGCTTGCCTCTACCCGCGTAGTTTCACAACTGGTGCAGGATTGTAGGCAGGCTTTCAAAACCGCAACAACCCGAGTAAATGTAAAACTGACATGGGTTACTGGACACAGCGGTGTAGAGGGAAACGAGAGAGTGGATGAGCTAGCGAGAGCTGGATCAGCCGACGAAAATGCCACTAGAATAGAAACAATTAAAGTGCCACTAGCAACGGATAAAAGGGAACTAGACGAAATCCTCTGGAAAGAGACAGATTCGGCTTGGAATGACAGGGACGACTGCAGGATAAACCGAGCTCTTTGGCCTCACCCTAATCAAATGAGGACAAAACAACTCCTAGGGAAAAACCGAAATGGCGTTAGAACATTGGTGGCAGTATTAACGGGCCATAATCTTCTAGGTTAACACGCCAAACGAATAGGAATCCAAACGGATGACACCTGTCGAGCTTGCGGCGAGGAGGAAGAAAGCATAGAACACTTCCTACTAGATTGCCCGAGTCTGGCCAACAAACGCCTTACTTGGCTGAGGTGTAGTGGCGTACCAGAATTGGAACACTTGGCGGCCACAGAACTGGGGGAACTCCTTGGCTTCTGTAGGACGACAGGATGGACTATCTGTAAACAATAGTACTACACAAGGGGAGCTAAGTGCCGATTTCTGGCCTATGCTATTTTCCAGGAAGTGGACCCCAGTACAATAATAATAATAATACATAATCGGCCTACCAGAATCTACCAAGGTGTTGAGCCATAGTATACCTTGGTTGGGAGGATATGTTGTCACATTTTATAGCTAGTTCGCGAATCGGTAATCGGACTGATCTTTCGGGGGTGTTTTATCGCATTGATTTGAGATTGATCCAACGTAGCCCGCCGATTAATGTTTCCTTTTGTTTCTCGTGTAATTTCATCCAATTTTTTAAACAGTTTTATCGTAATGTTATAAAGGTTTTAGCAATTGTTACCATATTTTTGAATTGCTGAGAGAATTGGTGTAAAAAACGTAATGTCTCCAAGTGAATAACTTTAACTAACTGGAAAAATGTCAATAATTCAAGTTAAAAATCTAAATTCCACGATTTCTCATGGATGGCTTCCACTTCAAAAAACTCCCACTGCTTCGTAAGCTTGAAGAGGTGTCTGAAGTTTGCATCGTTGCAATCGCAACGCTGTAAAAAATTTTCACAATTTATTGCTGGTCGATGATTGAACTATAATGAAACCCTAGTTGATTGCAAAGAAGTAATAAAGGCGAATGAAACTTTTAAAAAGTTCAAGTCAATTCAGCCAAAAAACATTCAAAAAGTGAAAAAATTGCAGACCGTTGCGTTTGCAACGATGCAAACTTCAGACACCTAGCTTGAAGCCACTTCACCGCAGGACTTTATATATGCTTACACCAACTTTTCTTTGGTACCAGTTTAATCAAGCTTTCCAGTTTGTTGTCCCGCACTTTCTGCCCGGGTGGTTATTTTCATTTAGTTTAATACGGGGGTCATTGGCTCTCCTACTAAGTGTATCTACAAGTTTCTGCAGGACTGTACAAGGAATTAGATTTTTCTCAGTATCAGCCCCTAGTCTGAAATCTAAGCATGATCCTCTGGCGCTGCTGAAATAAAAAAAAATTATATATGGCCATATATGTATTAATATTTGTTTGTTGGACTATTTATTTATGAAAATGCGAGAATGAATCAAACATTAAAGAGATTTCATCTAGAAAAATGGATTTTTTGAACATTAACAGTTAATACTTTTTCCAATTGTTGGTTCGGATGTTTGCAACCTTCTAAAAAATTAAAAAAATTCTTGTTAGATTCCATTTTTAGGTTGATATTTTTTTTTTTTTATATCTTTCTTCTTTATATCTTTTATATCTTTATATCTTTTTTTATAAATATCAACCTAAAAATGGAATCTAACAAGAATTTTTTTAATAAGTTAATACTTATCGCTAAATGTTTTCTTGGCGAAAATCTTTTTTAATGCAGCCTCGTATAACGAAGCTAGCTGCATCAGGAGTCTATTACACATGATTCCTTAAGAAGTCCACAAGCAGTACGAGCGGCTGCTCTATAGACCTGAAGTTGTCGTTGATAAGGAGCTTGCGAATCGGATGGTCAATCCTTTTGTGGCGATATGCTTCCGTCACTTCATTCAACAGCTCTTAGTGGCAAAAAGCATAACTTGTTTGTCATTAATGCAAAAAATTATGAAAGAAAACAAAGCCCGAAAAAAGTGTGGAAGGGTCTGCAATGTAAATGTCTACTTTACTGCCCATTTATTGTGCTTCCTTATGTTTCCTATTTTCTTCCTTTTGGTTCGAGATTATGATGGTGCACAGAAGCTTTCTCGCAGGTGACGATTTCATTCAAAAGTACATCACTCTTAACACAAACCTTGCTGTAAGCCTACAGCAGACCAAACGTCTCAACTTTTGATTTTTGATGGAAAGAGCGGAACACATCCGTCAAACAATTTTCATAATTTTAATTGGTCGCATCAATCGATGAGACAAGAAATTAGTGAGAGGTTCAAATGTATTTTCTGTTATATGCGACATAATTATTAGTCATTTCACACGTAATAATATGTATAATAAGTTTACAATGCATACTATCGTTTGATGGTTATAAATATTTACAATATAAATGAATTCTAGAAGTTTTTGGTAGATCAATTTCTCCATTTTCACTTAGAACGTATGAGTGATTTATACCCTTGCTAGCCAACTCAGCGAAGACTCATGGGTGCGGAAGTTCTGATCAAATTTGTGTCTGTCAGATTCGTGCCTCGACTGCTGAACAAAAACAAAGTCGCGGCGATGCATGCTTTGCTTTGAAAGAAGAGTTCCGAAATGATCTAATTTTTTTGCAAGGTTATCACACTGATGAATCATGGTGCTATGGTTACGACCCTCACCATGATTCATCACGGGTAATTATTTTAATCGACCCTCAAACGATGCAACAAAGAAGAAGATTTCAGAAGCCGAAAGAAGATTTCAAGTTTGCCACGCCTCAAAAGAGTTTTTGTAAAGCCAAAATGATGTTGTCAAATGAAAACCAACGTCAAAATAATGTTGAACTTCTATGGAGCCAGACAATTAACCTGGCTTTCTACCAGGAAGTTTTGAAAATATCACGCTGCAATGAAACAGGCCAGAGTTTTTGCAATCGGGCGGCTGGTTTTTCCGCTACTATAAGGCGCTTGCCCCTGTCTGTGTGCCAATTTTTGACCAAAAATGGCATGACCCCTATGCCCCATTCCCATCATTCACCCGGCCTTGTCCCACTTTGGCTTTTGTTTTACTTCCCCAAATGAAAAAGAGCATGAAAGGAAAGGGTTTTATTGATATAACTGAGGTGAAGAAAAAAGGACGGAAACATTGTCGGGAACTACAAAAAGTGAATTTAAAGTTGAGTGATTGAATAAATGCTGGGAAAAGTGTTTAGTGCTGGTATCGCGTACTTTGAAGGGGATTGAAGGTTGTTTAAAAATCAAATAATAAAATTTTAAAAAAGAGTTCGGGTTTCCTATGTTTTCTCACTTGTACAAGTGAATTGGTTGGGAACAAGCTTGTGTTACGTTTAACGTATAGTAAATTTACTTAGCACAAAGAAACTCGTTAAATTATCCTTAATCCACTGATAAGCAGTGACAGGTAAGTCGATAGATTTAGCCAGTAGAGGACTTGGTGAGTGGAAAGCTTGAGGCTTAAGAATCCATATCATTTCCCAAAAGGCATAACATCTCACACAAGATGGTACAATTATTTACAAATTTACACCTAAAATAGGTAATAAAAATAACTTTATTATTTTCAAGATACCAATATAGTCTGCTGAACTCAACTTCCCTCCATACAATAATGAATAAAGTAGCATTTCTTCTTTCTCATTTACTTTACTGAGAATTTGCTGATAATAGCAATTAACAGGCAGCAGTTGATTCTCAAATAAATAGATCCTTAAACAGAGTTCAAAATACACTTGCAGAATTTTATTAGAACTCAGTGGAATACAAAGATAATAATCTGATCAAATAGTTAAACCATTTTTTACCAATCCAGTTCGTCTATATTTTATCTTTATTTACATTTCTTTCTCTATTTAAACACGAAAATACATTTAACCATTTATTTAACCGTTATGTCAACATTAAACCATCTATTTTATAAATATTATTCAAATATAGGTAGCATGTTAATAGTTTTTTTTAGTGAAGTTGTGAAAATTCATGTCAAAATTTCATTTTGAGTACTTTTAATATATGCCATCACGCACATATGGCTACCATGTCGAATAGATTGCAAAGAATACAATCATGCAGAATACAATCTTTACTTTGCATCAACAAATTCATGTTTTGTCAGTCACAACAGCAACAACAACAATATTAACATTCATAGTAGCTGGTCAATGAACTTGCAGAAATGTTTCTAGTTTTGAAATTTATAGTTTAAGATGAGCTCTTGGAAAAAGAATTAGAAAAAAAAAACATGCAAAAAAGGATTGGCTGTTATAGTTTCAGTTTATTGATATAATAACGTGTGTGATGTTGGGCAATTAAACTTTATACTAGAAACGAGATGGTGCCAGTAGCTATGTTGTACATTTAAAGATGTGTAGACTAGTGGAAAATGATGTTAAACGTTACTGAAGAGATGAGAATTTGTAGCATATGAAGTCCAATTAGTAATCACGGCGTCCAATTTTGTTGAATATCGAACTTTTGTTGCATATTTAGGTTTCAGTTTGATTATAAAAGGTTGCTTTTTAGGTAGTTGACTCCTTTTTAAATTTAAATAGGTCCAATGACCCATACGATGCCTGCTGAAGTTTCCATCGCCTGCTGATAGGAATGCAAGGGCGGTTGAAAAAGTTTAAATAAATTTGTTTGATGTTGCTTTCTGCACTAGTTGTGACATTCATTTAAAATATAAATACGAAGTATCGCAAAAATCTGTCTTAGAAATAGGTCGATTCCGATGAAAATTTGCCACATGGGGTGCCAAACAAGTAAAACCTTCTAAGACTGAAAGATATCTTCTTTTTGAAAGACCTCTTGGCTCAATAAAAATATAGTTCCGAAGTTTCATAACCTCTTCAAGCAAGGCAGGGATTTGATTGATGATGATTCAAAACCAGTGTCGCCTCTTGAAAACATTGAAAAAAACTCGAGAATTCGCTTGGTTAAAGAAGAACCAGCTTGCAGAAATAATGAAAATGTTAGCTATAACCATTTTGAATATCCTTCGAGGTTATCGTGGCTTGCAAAAGTGTTTAAAATATTGAGGATGCTAACCGTCACATAAGAAGCAGCTACAGGTTCAATCTCAATATATTATAACAAAAATTCAATGGCACGACAGTCCACTTAAGAAACCTTATTACAAGGTCACAGGAAAAGTTCTCTAGCGAGAAACACGCTTGTCCTTGATTATTTTAGGTGAGATGGAAGCTCGGCACCAGGAACAGAAATCTATTTTCATAGGAGATTAATTAGACGATAACAATCTTTAACTAGGAATATTGATAAATTCATTTCAGAATGGTAGTTTACTACGAGTACCACAAAATTGATGATAAAGCTTTCGAAAAAAAAAAACTAAAAATGGCAGTCAAAGTTGTGTTTGGTCTTAAATATCCTAAAACCATTATTTCTGAAGATCTAACCACATTCCGAAATAAAAATAAAAAACGATAAGAAATGTAATAGTGTTTCTCGACTGTTTCCCTTTGCAAATTATCCAGAGTATTATCAAACTAGAATTGACGCATGTCAAATAAGTTAAAATAATCCAAGCAGACCACAAGTGATAAGAATTAGTGTTCAGATTCAGTTTCTAATTTCCATTGCCTAGTAGGCAACTAGAATACAGCCATAAAAATCTATATTCTGAATGGAAAATTAGAGGGGATTCAAGTTATAATTATCGTTGCAAGGAATAATAAAGCAAAACTTCCTATCAATACTACACCGAGAATTCTATTGAACAGATATTTGGCTCCTAAACTAAATAAAGGAAGCATCGTTTACAACCGATAAGTTAAAAGATAACATTTTCGGTTTGAGTTGAGGTGAAAAATGAATACACTACTAAGAATTAAAATAAAATTTAAAGCTAAATATTTTGTTCATGCTTATTTTAAGCAAAGATACTGATCGCTAAAACGTGATTATCATAGATACAAATATTTAACATTGGTCGCTAGCGGTGCGAAATAGATAAAAAATTTTTCTTGTTTATCTGTGATACAAATATTTTTGACTAGATAATTTTCAGCATATATACAACATGAAATCTTGTTTATATTCAGCATATGAGGCGAAGTAAAAACATTTACACAATCGAATATTATATCTTTTAATACATCAAAGTTTTCAAAGGAAAACATATAATCGTCATGAAATTCGTAGTCTGAACTAGTCTTGGGTTCGAAATGTTCTGAACCAGTTCTTCTGTCAGAAAGTTGTATTATAATCCTCATGCCATCTACATTTTCCTTCTTATGTAGCTAGCAGTCGGTCTCCAACATTATACTTTGAGATATCTCTCCTACTCTGCCCTTTTGACGTAGACCGGGTCAAGAAAGTTGTGAAGTATGATGAAGAGGGTCTAATCGATATTCTCTGTGTAAAGAAACCACTTTCAGTGTATCAGGTCACTCTTCTGGCGGAATTGTGACATTGATTACTACATTATGCGTTCGTTAGTTGAAGAAAACCAAAGAATTTCGACAGAAGATATCGCTGTAACGCTAAAATGGTTGATTTAACTAAGTTTGGTCATTCAAAAAGTTCAAGTTACGCTTTCGAGCTTGAAACCTAAATTCCGCATCTCGCAACTAAACAAAATATGCTGGATCGCATGATATAATATATTGTGGAATCAAAATAACCCAATATAAGGCAGAGTACGTTATCTAAACTGGCCCGGCATCCAGTTAAGGTATTATTGTGTATTTGATGAGACTGCAAGGAAATTACTCATTTGGAGCTTCTATGATGCGGTGAAAAAATTGCGGAGAACTGTAAACAAATCAATAAATTCGATGAGATGGTTCAAGAAATAAAAAGATAGGCCCTTATCCTCCATGACAGTGCTAGGCCTTATGTCGCGCTACGCATGTAAACTAAAGATGTTGCAATTAGGACTTCTCGAACACCCGGAGTTCTCTATATATTGCAACTCCTGATTCATCGGTTTGATTCATGCCGAACAGTGTGAATGACAAAAATCTTGACTGCTAGAAAGTTGTTAGTCATCCTCTCAAGATAGAATTGACTAGTTCGTAGATAGTTTGCCAATAACTTCAGGCACGAATAGGGAATATATATTGATTAATCAAGCCGTATCCTTAATATTAAACGCGTTCAAGTTTATTTTGAAATGTAGCACGAACTTATTCATGCATCTCATATTTTATTTCGCCTGACAGAATTTGGCGTTGATAATAGGTTATTGACAAGCTACTACTGCCGCGGTCGCATACTTTCTTACATTTACACACTGCCAGCCCACAAGGATGCAGTCTGGTATCGGCTACGCAAGGTTAGTGGGGATTTTCCTTCGACGAAGACTTGGGAACGTTTAAAGTAAATTTATAAATAAAAAAGGAGCCATGAAGACTAAGATATATTGTTGTTATCAATTCATTGAAACTGCATTTTGATTCATTGGAAATAACAAAAGGAAGCAGAATCTAGAACAAAACACAAAAGGAAGCAGAATCAAAACTAAATGTGAAAAAATGAAAACATTCAGGTTTAATATTTTAGAAAGATGGAAAGAGCTCAAGCTGGTTTCGAACACGCATCCCTGCCGTTTCTCGTCAGGTGCCAACTCACAGGCCGGGAGGCATCGATTAGCACTGAGTTAGCTTAGCAAGGGTATAAATCACTTACAATGTTGTAAGTGAAAATGGAAAAATTGGTCTACCAAAAACTTCTGAAATTCAGGTTTAGTTCACATGCATATTTAAATTAAATACTGTGATTACAAGCTAGAACGCTCCATTTTCTCCTAGTCAAAAGTGCAATTATTCCCGAAGAAAATGAATGACCCAACGATCAATGAAAGTATTCTTCATTGCTGGCTGCTAGGTATGAGGTAATTTATGAATTCCTTTTTTATTTGTGAAATGAATATTTTATTCATTAATTTATGAAATGTCCTTTAAGACGAGCCTTATGACACTATTTTCTATATTTCGTTTCACCTAACACGATCCAAGCAAGGAGCCAGTTTTCGACATCTACAGAGAAACGGAACGAGTGACTTTCAAAATTGTAGGGCATTCATCACGACAACTAGTAATCGGAAAGGAAATATTCTCTGGGAAATAGGGCAGGCGAAGTGACATCTACGACGTGATCTTTCTTAAATATTTTTGCAGGAATAGGCAAAGCCATGTCGTGGCTGAAAAAGATTTTCTATTGCAGCCGTTAAAAGCAGATAGCACTGTTTCGATCCCATCAGATACATGTCATGACTTTCGAACCATTAATATTCAGGTCAACTATGAAATTTGCATCGTTGCAGACGCAATATTCAAGAATTTTTTCACTTTTTTAAATTCGTCGATGATTTGGCTGAAGTGAAAAACAGTAGAATATCAGTAGCGTCAAAGTCACGAAAAAATTACAAAAAATTCATGCAAACTATACAATAAAATTTGAAAATAGTGATCGTTTAATTTGCAACAATGCAACCTTCAGAAAAAAAACTTAATTTCGGCCTTTTCGATGATTTATCACTTTACGACCACTGGGCGTAGCTTAATATTTTTTCTTCCAAGGTTCTCGTAGAAGAAAAGTAATCAGATAAAAATGTCTTTTTAGCAGCTTCTCCCAAATCGAGTTTCAACATCTTTCGATATCAGTTTATAAGGCACACATTTCTCTTATTTCCATTTCTAATGGCTCTGCGTTTTGTACAGGAGACGTTGATGAAGCCTGCCACAGCCTCTTCTCTTCTAAAAGACGGAAGCACAGCGGCGACCTCTTCAGCGAAATTGGAAACTATGGTCGAGAAATGTAGAAAACGCTTGAAAAATGGAATCGCGTAACAGGATATGCTCGGGCAGTGATCGGGGATGGAGGAATCTCTTTTCTAGCACTTCCTACCCGCTGGAGAGAAGGTTCCCGTAATCCGAAGGCACATTTAGGCGTAGGAAGACGAGGCCTGACGCGAAGTAATATGTCAAACGCTTCCAGGCTACGTTCTCAGGTTTACAGGGAAGGTGTTTAGTAGTGGGTAGTCCTGAAGCTTTGCGCGTCTGGGTGTTCCACACTCAGGGCGTAAACAGCATTTACCTACCTTTTAAACTTTTTAAAAAATTATACAAGAACTGATTGTTGAGATCCTCCAATTTTTTCGCAAAGTCCTTTGTCATTTGAGCCGGATCTATATCGAAGAATGTTTAAAATAGTTTTGCATTCAATTTTTAACCGTCCAGAATTGGGCTTATCGCTGAAATCACAATTTATTTAAACGTGGAAACTTTTTCTTGCATAATTTATTAGGTGAAATATAGGCACTAATCTTTCCACAACCCTTTAAAGCCCTCCAACTGGATAATCCAGGTAGCAGAAAACCAAAACTGGGAATTTCGTCTTGAAGAAAGTGTATGGCACATAGCAACGACTGACATAGATCCTGCGAAATATATTCCCACCATAAATATCTATATTTTACTAACCAAGGACAACGGTGTGAAAATACTTAAACAAAGTGGGAGGTTTAGGCTTCATACCTATTTTCATTCATACCTTTGGCTACGATGAAAAGTTGCCTAATTACAACACCAAGCAAACCGTAAAAGTGATGAAATTTGTGTAGCGACTTGAAAGGCAATGCGGTGTCTGAAGTTTGCAATTTGACTTAAAATTTTGGTAAATTATGTTTGCATATTTGAATATTTTGCACTCTTCTAGGTATTCATTTCAGTTTGATCATCTAAAACGAAATCTAAACTGGATATAATAAATATTGGATAGTCTAAATAGTATTGAGCCTTTCTTGTCACTAGATGGTGTTCGTTGTCTTATATCGGGCAATACTAATCAGATTGAGTCAAACTGACATGCGTTTGAAAGTTGACATTCCAGTCTACAATTTTCATACGGACAGTTTTGTATTTAGTCATTCGTGTGAAAAGTTGTATTCATTAAAAAGGAGTGGAATTTTCTGAAAAATTTCGTTATATTTTACAATATCACTACGATCAAGGTGAGAATGCATCGCAGGCTCGTGAAAAAATTTTTTGTGTCTACGGTCATGATATTTTATCAAAAGCCTTAGCCAAGTGATGTTTCGCTCGCTTTCGTTAGGGAAATTTTGATGTCAAAGACACATCTCGCTCAGGACGATCAATCACTGAAAAAGTAGATGAAATCTTACACACATTTGAAGAAGACCGACACATAAGCAGCCATGACATTGCAAAGGAACTGAATATCAATCACCAAACAGTTTTGAACCATTTGCGTAAGGCTGGATACACAAAGAAGCTCGACATTTGGGTGCTGCATAAATTAACACAAAAAAATTTGATCGACCGAATTTCCATTTGCGAAATGGTAATATAACGCAACGAAATCCAGCCATTTTTGAAGCAAATCATTACGTGCGATGAAAAATGGGTAAGAAACGAGAATGTCGTTCAAAAAAGATCCTGATCAAAAAAGGGTGAATCATCACAAACGACTACAAAGCCAGGATTGACACCAAAAAAGGTTATGCTGTGTGTATGGTGGGATTGGAAGGGAATGGTTTTTCATGAGGTGCTAGAACCTGGCCAAACACTCAATTAACCAGAGTGCAACAAGTAATTCAAAAAAAAAAAAAAAAACGGCCAGAATTGATCAATCGAAAGGGCGTTAGCTTCCATCATGACAATGCCAGACCACACACATCTTTGATGACTCGGGACAAATTGACAGATATTGGCTGGGAAGTTTTGATGTATCGACTGTATAGTCCAGACCACGCACCATCAGACTACCATTCAATTTGGTCTCTGCAAAACTTCTTTAATGAAAAGAAATTCACTTCAAAAAGGGACTGTGAAAATTATTTGGCCAAGTTTTTCGCCGAGAAACCACAGAAGTTTTACCCAGATGGAATAAGGACTCTACCCAAAAAATGGCAAAAGGTCATAGAAAATAATGGACAATATGTACTTAAATAAAATCTATTTTAAATAAAAGAAAAAAGGCTCAATACTTTTTAGACTTACCAATATTTAACAATAAATAATGAATAGTGAAGAAATTGACAGTGTTGAGCTTACGACGTTATAAACCTCAATCATCTACACAATGAATGTTTTTACTCGGTATACGATCTAGATTTCAATTAAAATTTCAAAAAACACAAATTATCTTCACATTTTCTTTTAAAGTTTCGTTTGACTTAAAAGCGATTCGTTTAATAATTCATCCATCAACTTATGACGAAGTTTGATTGGAAGGCGAAAAGCTATCAAATTATATAATTATTAGAATTATTTCCATTAGAGTATTTTTTGAGTACTTTTTGAGTATTTTCTAAACAATTATCTGCTTTTTATTGTCATATGCTTGGCATACACACTCTCTCACATGCGAGCGCTTAAATTTTTTATGATTGATTTTTCTTGCTTATGTCTGTTTGTTTACTTTTGAAGCTTATCTCTCTTACCATAACATATAATCAAAAAAGAAACAACATTAACAAATTGTTTTCTGGATGATTGTTGGGCCGAGTTAGAGTGTGCAGTCGATAGATAGTGCGTGCTATAAATATAATCAAAATGGAAACTTGAAACTCGACTAATTGGAAATCAAAACACAACAACCAAACAAACACTTAAAAACTTGTTTCTTTTCGCAGACACTAGAAGTTTTATCCCACCTGGAAAGATAATAATACAGAAATCTTAGTAAATTAGAATCATTTGTTTGGATATGAGATCAGTGAATTCAATACTCGGTCATGCTGTGATGAATCTATAGTATTAACTAGAAATTTTAATAGATCTTTAGGTGTCCAAGCAAATCTTATAGAGTTTTTACTAAAATTTAAAAGTTATTTAAAACAAGTCAGTGATTGACAAATCAGTGGTTGACAGTGTCGATCAAGTCAGTGATTGACAGTGTCAATCAAGTCAGTGATTGACAGTGTCAATCAAGTCAGTGATTGACAGTGTCAATCAAGTCAGTGATTGACAGTGGCAAGTCAGTCAGGGATTCCGTCGTGAAAAAATTCTCATTCTATGAGCGCAAGAACATACCGAGCAGAATTTTGATCTCTTCATGTGGAGTGAAGCGGATCTGAGGAAACGTGTCCTGCGTTGGGCGGAGCATGTGTAAGTGAGATAAGGCAAAGTCTAGTATTCGTGGAGATGATTAGAATCTTCTATTACTTGCGATTTCTGTATTCGAACAATATCGAACAATATGTTTCGTGGCTGGGATCCAATTTTTCACATTTCCAGCCCATTTTGAACTCGTCAGCTGCTGTCGATACCCTGTTTCAATACAAAATGCCGTTCTGATTCCACCAAGTACACAGTATCACCTCTGCTCACAGTATACCTCTCTACCATGTTCATAAGTAGATACTTGCATAATGGTTCATTTTTCGCCCCCAGAGCCATCAGTCAGACCATCTGTATTTATTCTAAAGCATCATCGTTACCCCTGAAAATCGGGATGTGTCGTTTCGTTAAAGTGTAGCCAGCATTCTCTTTAAAGTTGACGAAGTTGAAATTGACTGAACGCGTCGTCACAGAAAAAGAAGCTCTGCCTGGTGGACCTACAAAACCAAACTACCAAACTTGAGGAGACTGAAGTTTGCATCGTTGCAGATAGACCGCTCTCAATTTTTTCACTATTTATCATTTATTCTCAAATATTTATTATATTTAGTATATGATTAAAATAGAAAACCTAGTAGCGAGCGAAAAATTCAAACAGCCGAATAAAATTCAACACAATTTTAAGTTAAATTTTCCTAAAAAAAACTCTAAAAAAGAAGATCGTGGCATTTTCATCAATGGAAACTACCGACACCTCAAACTTTTTAAGCTTTAACCATTTCAACGAACATTTGCGCCATACGCAAAAAGAAGACCAAGTAAAATTTGAATGGGCTGAGTTTACGCCAGCGGTCAATTACGTAAAAGAGGGCCACGTAAAACTTTAAGTTTACAATTACTTCACAAGCGCAAACGTCGTTTGAGGCAAGGGGAAGATGTAATATGCTATACGCGGTTCATAAAAAAGGATCTTCATTGCTCAACGGTTAGAAATATTTTGACAAAATATTTGGGACACTAGGAAACTGAGTCCTGCATAACCTTAACAAACATTTTTGATTGATTCCATCTTCGCAAAATATATTAAACCTAAAAATATAAAAAGAAAGGTTTTCCTTTTAATTTTGCGTTTTTTATTTGAATTTACGAAGTTGCTGAAGAAGACCGAACGATTACGGTCGGAAGTTGACTTCGAAAATTCAAATAAAAAGCGCAAAATTAAAAGGAAAACTTTCTATTTATTTTTAGCTTAATAATAAAAAAAAGCGAAAATTCGCCAGCATGTTTTCATACAACGAATGTTAGAAAACAAGGAAGCGGGAAGGAATTGCGGGTTCCCTTTGAAAAGGCAGAACAAAAAAGAGGCCCTTTCGGTGTCGATAATGATTACATCAAGCTTCTAAAGAAAATCATTTATTTGAAATTTTCTTAGCTGATTTAATCCTGGCATAGGCACCATGTCCCGACATTTTCAATTGTTCAGCATGGCTATCATATTTATTTAAACGCCACTTTGAAGAGTTTAGCGTCTGAAAAACTGTCTGGTCGAGTATTCAATTCAATTCGATTATCTAGAAAAAATATATACTAAAGCGTTGACTGTTGGTGTCAGCGGTTCGAATCATTATAAATATAATTTGCTTAGTGGAAAAGGATACCATCAATGAATCGTATTATAACAGAAAGGTGAATATGTTTCGAAAGGATTGTTTGCGATCCCGTGTCACTTTCGGTTTTTTTCTTCTACCTTTTTGACAGAAAAATTACCATCTTCAGTGTTATTTTCGGTTTGGCAGGAAAATACAAGGACGATCAGAAAAAAGATTGTTCCGAATTAAAATGCAATCAAAATTTGTCGAAATAATACGCGAATATGAAGAAACAAAAAGTTTTATGCAAGTCCTTGCCAAACACTAGCCCTAATCCTACAGGTGACAAAAATCATTCTGAAACATATGACAACAAAATCCTGCCGGAATAACAAACAAACCAATCCAAACGAATACCACAGGGCACAAAGTTTAATGCAGGTTCTCGCCAACATTCCTTCTAATCCATCTGATTTAACAAAGAAGGGTAAATTGATGTATCGACCAACGTTCGTTACGTTGAAATCCAGGATGCAGCTAAATGCCCACTCAATGCTCAATTGGTAGACAATCACGTCTGGATTGTACTATGCTATAACAACTACGTTTCAGACGACTGACATTTCAGAGTTAACAGCAACAGCCCGTCACGGGATCCTCTCCAAATCAACCAAAAGTTTGCATTAATCGCTGGTTCACATAAACTGCTGATTCACATAAATCTCTGACTGTTTTCCACGGTCTCTAAGAAAAATACTGATTTATTTTCCTATATTCTGTAAGTTCTAGTAAACGGCTAGTTCTCTTCTAGTGAACCCTAAAGGCTGGTTAGGTCATGACAATGCATAGGAATTCTTGAAAATTCGCTTCCAAGTTTATCTATAAATAGGAAAAGGTTTATTAATAACCGATAAAATGAAAGTTGGAGAAGACTGATGACTGGATTATGCTTTTTAAAGTATCAAGTTGTCCCATCGCTTCACATTTAAAAATACCTTTAACTTTGACGGGGTTTAGAAACCCCGCCAAATTTCTTATTTAATTTTTGGAATTTCAAAATTATCGTAGCCTCGAAGGAGCTTGCGGTTAAGTTATTTTAGCAAAGTTAGAACTGTTCTATTGTTGGATTGCTGTTGACAACTGTCACCTTTATTATTAACTGGAAATACCAAAGCGACATGAGGTCATATGTAACGCAGCCAATATGCAAAGCAGTTGCGATCATCATTTATTAAAGTTTAGATGAAAAGTCCGCGTGAATCCCTACTATGGCTAAAATGGTATGGCCTGCTGGAAATCTATCTGACAGGAATCGTTCTTCTCAATCAATTTTATTTATGCAAAGACATAGAAAGAGTCATTTTTTCCACTCTTTTTTTAAATTTTTGTAGTCTTTGATACAGTGACCCACGGTTATTTTCTTGGTTTTGTCCTCATAAATAAACGGTGACCCATAGTTCTTTTCTTGGTGTGTTTATCAGGATCTTGGTTGATCCTCCGAGCATCTTTTGACTGCAGAAATCGAACTTTTTCTAGCGAAGCAATTGGTTTGCGTTCTCATACTGGATCCAATGTGTGCGCACAAAGCTCTCTCTCATCTGGTTGAGAGAGCTTTGATGTTCCTAGTAAACTTCCTGAAAAGAATATTTTTCCGGGCAATACGCTTTAGTTTAAAACATTGGGTTTTTTTTTTATTAAGGTCAAGCTTTAAATTAATGTCTTTTATCTTAAAAATGATAGTTAGCACTGGAAACCATATGCACTTAAATTATTTCTAATGAGACGTATGATCTTTAGGTCTTCTCTTGTCACTTTTGCATTTCGTTGAAATGGAAATGACGCATACTCATTAATGTGTAATTTTCTTTCCTGATGGGATTCAAATCAATATATACATGTATATTGATGAAATTGTTACTGTGTTAAGTTATTTTGGATCAATGTCATTAACATTGATTTTGTTTCTAAGGGGTGTGTTCAATAGTCAATATTCTCTTTGCATGTACACATATGTAAAACTATGTACGACCGTTTTTCCATAAGAAAATTTATTGATTCCTTTTTAGCATCTATTCAACGCGTCTTGTGTGTACGTTGCTTGTATTTGTGTGATTCCATTCTGTGTTCCATAGTATATGCGTTGGATGGAATTCGCGAATTGTAGCTGACCTCAAATGCAGGACCCGGTTAATGGGTTTCTTTCTTGTATTTTATTTTTAGGTTCGATGAATGGCTAATTTTTTCTGCCTAGTTGTGTACTATTTTTTATAGATTCATTTATTTCGCCGAATTACACTTGTACTTCATTTCGATGCAAAGTATTTACATATTGGTTTTTTCTTTGATTTCGCTTTTATGTTATTTCATTGATTTGGGTTGCAATAGTTTTGATTGTGGTTGACTTTAAATGAGTTGGTTGGTGACGTTACTTGGGAAATGATTTTTGTTAGAATCCTGAAGTGACCGCAATCAATACAAAATATCCATTAAGTTTTGGTTTTAAAGCTGTGTTGAGCCGTATGTCACATTTTCAGGTGAAAAATTCAAGTGACCTCGTAAACCTTCGTTATTCATTTGTATTTGTCAAATAAACATTTAAACCTCTTAACTAAATTTGCGAGATATTTGTTTAGTTCGTTATCATTTGTCGATTTTTAATGAGCCGTGACTTGACTGAAATTCTGTAAGAAAATAGCTGGTAGCTAGTGATTAGATTAATTTCAACAACTTATTGAGAAATAAAAATGTGATAAAAACGGAATTAGAAGATGTATCGGGACTTTGCAATGGAAGCATTTAAGATGCAATCAAAGTCAAAGGCTTTCAAATCCGCGATATCGTGATCAACGAATGAAAACGCTAAGCCTGTGGGACTGTTTCTAATGATTGTCAAAAGAATTTCAATGATATGTTTTTATATGAAAGTTGTTTCAGCAACATGGTCGCCGTGAACCTCACGATTGGGAATAAACATGCATGTGTCAACTTCCAAGAAATGTTTAAAAATGTTAAAGCACAAACTAAACAGTTTTGGAGTCGATCTATAGTTGTTGAAAAAATAAGAGTGCATCACAGCCCACCGAAGACGAAAAAATAGCCGATATAGTGGTTTACCCAAAGCTAATCTGTGCCAAAAAAGACTAAGGCAAATTTGTCAGTTATAAAGGCATGGCTACGATATTTTGGGATACAATTCCGCGTGATACAACGGTTAATGATAAGTACTACACGAACTCATTGGCCTGTTTCAATTTCACTGTGAGAGAAAATCATTCACATTTGGTTTGCAAAGAAAAAATCCCTTTCTTTAAGACAATACGCGCGCCCTCGTCATGTCAAAATTCAATGAGGTAATGCACGAGTTTCTTTTCTTCTAAAGAAATTTCTGAAAGGAGGTGTCTGAAGTTTGGATCGTTAATTTTTTCATTAGTTCGTTGTAAACAGACGATTAAACTGAAATTTAAACCTAGTAAAATGCAAAAAATTCATAAATATGTATAAAATATTTCAAAACTTTAAGCCAAATTATTCAAAAAACATTCAAAAAGAAAAAAAATTAGCGACCGTTGTGTTTGAAACAATGCCTCAAGTTATTCAACCTGCAGTAAAGGTGATTTCAAGCTACATAAGAATGTTCTTGACCACCACTTGAGATCGAACATCGGAGGATAAAATTTGAATGCGATTTCCAAGTTTCTCTGCCAAACTTTTTCTGTTTTGATTCTCCGCATCCCAATCCTTTAACCCTAGGCTTTGCTAAATTGGTTATTGTGGCGCTCTAAGAAGTTGTGAGAATCCGGAAGTAATTGATGTCATTTCGACTGTTACCAGTCCCTCTCAATGCATTCTTACTTCTAAAATGAACTATTTGAACTTGCACCTACTGTTGGACCTTTGATTTTGATCTATAATCTTTTGTTAGTTGGGCTTTAGGACGTAGTGACGTGGACGTGGTGAGTTGTTTGGAGAAAACTAGCATCTCATAGAAGAATATGTGTTGGGATCTGATCCACATTTAGTAAATCCACGAGATAAATTGTTGTATCAAAAAACACGGAGAGTAGGCCCTGCTCATATACTGCCACCTAGTTAACACAATTCGCGCCCCATCCACAAGAACTAGCTATGAAAGGAAATTTCAGTGGAGATAAATTTCTGTGATTTGGTTTCGCATACTCGTCAACTTAATGTCTCAGACGACCACGTTTTGTAAATCTATGATTCAGATGGATGTGTGCCAAATGGCCAACATAGAGCCTCGTAGGATGATCTCTTATTGATTATTGGCATAATTGTTGGCAGTTGACGGTAGTTGTTAAAACGTTTAATCATTTGTGTTTCTTCTTTAGCTCCAGAGGAGGTTTCGCGCGAACTGTGCATTCTGTGGAAACTAAATTGAGCTTAGTTCATCCACCTTATTATTTTTCAATTCAGTCAATGCGTTTTGGTTCTGAAGGAGGATTTCCCCAGCATGTTCAACCTTCTTGCATTCGCAACATTCGCCGTTTCAATTCGGAGCTATAAATTTTCGACTGTGACAGTCAATAGCCAAAAACTTTGGTATAGAATCTTCAGATCTCTACTAATTTTAGTCATCGGCGAGATCCTGCCGGCCTGAGGATCTCTTTTTCGTACATTTTTTTCATCGGCTTTTTTAAAGATCTCCGTTGCTGCTTGAGACTTCATTCGTTAATTTGCTTTCCAATCGTAAGCTTGACGCGGGGAGCTCCAACAGGATCCCGCTCTCTGTTCTTTTCGTAACTCTTATGTACTTTGGTGTCTTCATCGCTTTTGTGAATATTTGGATTAAGAATCGGAAAATTTTTTTTTTAACATATTTGGATACTGCTAGCACTAGGCATAGGTTTCCCAGATGCACAGATGTGCCTAGTGTTATTGTTTATTTGGTTTTCTATCCCTCATAGGTACATTATCTCTTTAGGGATATTTCACTGCACAAGCATTTGTTCGGGGTTTCTTCTGTGCCTCTGGTCTTGAAACGGTCTTCTTCGCCATACGCAATCCGTAGTGCAAGGACAACGAAAGAAATTTCATCGTCCAGTTGCTCGGATGGATTTAATTTAGGTTGCTTTTCGCTGGCTATCTTTTTCTTGTGTAGCAAATATGTGGTAGGACCTTGTTGTTTCAAAAATCAGCACATTACTTTTTTTTGTTAAATTACCATTTCTGCTTTGATCTTTGATGACCTGCTGAATAAATCGGTCACAATGAGTGTTTTTCCTATCTGTTCACAGGTTAAAGAGCATGCATGGAGTTGCTTTTTTGAAGAAAAACACATTTACGTCTCAATGACGATATGTCAGCATTGACTGACACGCATACGTGCTTAAAAATGTCTCGGGACTCATTTTTTCGAAATGAGGAAAGGTTTTTGATCAAATGAAATAAAAAAGTGAAACGTGCTATAATTTATGGCAGTTGCTAAGAGGCACTTTTTGACACGATGACATCTAATTTTTTTAGGTTTCTACAAACTTATTGTACAGTCGCTACCGTAAAGAAATTTAAGTAATTTATTATTATTATGATGAAGTCGTCATTTTAAGTAGTTGAAATAGGATCAAGGTTATTCACTAATGTATTTGATGTCTGTTGCTTAGTTGCGTGTAACCCACTATCATCAAGGGCGCGACTTATGGTTTTTATCCAAATAATAGCTATAAAATAAGCAATTACATAAATTGATACAGCCTAAAGAAATTGCATCAACAACGTTTAAAGATCATCTGCAATTTACATTTACATTAAAAAAAATTTCGGGTGAATAAAAATGCTTTCACAGTTGGAATATTTTTTTAAATAAATCCACAAAATTACTTCAGATGCTTTTTGTATTTTGAAATCAACGTTACGAAATGAATAATGTACATAGTGTACATTATTCTTTATTTGTACCTGCCGCGAATCATCGCGCCATAAGTAGGCGAAAGTTCTCTTAATCTTCCGTAGAAAGGAAATAAATATTAAAACTGTATGCATGTGTCGATGGTAGAGTGTTTGTACGCCAGACGTAAACAAGAAAATTTCATTTTTGTTGCCTATGCAAGGTGTTCGCTTTTCGCCGCAAGCAATTTTCCTTAAAATTTTCTTCTCTGTTTGTTTCTTGGTTAAAAACAATAAT
Source organism: Stratiomys singularior (assembly GCA_954870665.1). Classification (NCBI taxonomy): domain Eukaryota; kingdom Metazoa; phylum Arthropoda; class Insecta; order Diptera; family Stratiomyidae; genus Stratiomys; species Stratiomys singularior. The sequence continues at coordinate 11,432,632 of OX940877.1, forward strand.
TTGTGAAATATTCTTTTTCTTGCGTTTTGTAAACTTCGTGGTGAGTTTTCTGTTTGTCTCTGCACTTCGTTAGCAAATTTTGCCATGAGCACAATCTGTTAAAAGTTTTTCTTAATAAGGATGTTGAGGATTAGTTGAAATGTACTTAGAAAACGTCTTATACGTGCGTTTGTGTCTATTTCTTAACAAACTTCACCAATCGTCTTGTCATGTGTATAACAACGCATAAGCGTTTTTTTTTTATTTTCATACGTTAGGTGCTTGCGCTTATTTTCACTTCCATATTCAACAACATGCATTGCCACTTACTACTATGCATATATACACAGTCCACATACAGCATTATTCAATTATCCCTTACAAAATTATAAATGAAATTTCGAAAGTACTAAAATATGCTTTTATTAATTTATTTCCATGACAACAGGGAACTCTTACAAGATGTCTCGAAATAAAGACAAGTATGAAAACAATAATTCAAGGCGACAACAAATATTCTTATCACCGGATGAGCTTGCATCGGGGCGAAAAGCTATTTGGCATGGAGTTGAGATAACAGGTGAGTTGAATACATTTTTTTTTGTTCTTGTCTTGGTCACTGTTGAACACTTCATTTCATTGTCTGAATGATTACGAGTAAATTAATTAATTTTTTCCTATTTTTTTTTTTTATTTGTTCAGGCAATGTTCGAAATTTAAGTCCGGCACTATGGAATTTCACTCATCTCACTGCCCTTTACTTGAACGACAACAATTTGTCAAGACTGCCGAATGATATTGGAATGTTAGTGAATCTGCGTATATTGGATGTATCCTCGAATAAACTTCGAAGTCTACCAGCTGAGTTGGGAGAACTCATACAATTAAGGTGAGTTTAGATAGAGTGTCTGTTAAACCCCTTGCAATGGGCCAAATTTCGGATGCGAGATTAAAAAATGTGTGGGCTCCAGTGATTTCCAGGGAAATTCAGTTGGTGTGGCTAAATTTGTACATATTGTTGTTATTGATACATATTTATACGAGGGTGAGTCAAATATAAACCGGACTTTTGTCTTTATGAGTCTCAGACTCTGCCGTGCGGTCCGGTTGGATGGCGAGTCTTACGTTGATTTGTTAAGAGTGGGGACAGCCGCTCCCGGCCTGCTCATTCCTCCAGTTGATCAGTAGCAATCATGAGTGAGCCAGTGGTTCCTTCATCCATTGAGCAACGTATTATTATTAAATTTTTAACAAATGAAGACGTTTCACCATCGAATTTTTTTGGCTAAGTTGAAGGTGCAGTTTGGTGACAACACGCTTTCACGGACACAAGTGTTTGATTGGGCTAGAAAACTTTGAAATGTACGGGAAAGTGTAGAAAATGAAACTCATAATCGACGCCCAAGATCAAGTGTAAATGTTGACAATATTCGAGCGGTTCGAAATCTAATCAAGGGTGAACGCCGATTAACTATTGATGAACTCGCTTCAGAAGTGGGTCAGCAAAACCCGCCTACAGAAACAAAAGAAGGAAAAATCCCATCAGAGAGGTCATTCTCCTCCATGACAATGCCCGACCTCACACAGTTTCAAACGCAACTTTGTCAAATTATTTCGCTTTTTGTTTTTAGGATATGATTAAACTGAATTGAAAATCTAGTAGAGTGCCAAAATATTTGAAACGCGATTAGATGTGCCATAATTTTAAGTAAAATTATTCAAAAAAACATTCAGAAAGCGTTAAAAGTGGAAACCGTTACGTTTGTAACGATTCAAAATTCAATTGTAAAGAAAACTTACAGGTGACAGTTTTTGGAAAATTTAAGCGAGAAGTTATCAGTAGTCATTTGTAATTTGAATTGCGACGATATTCTAAAATATCGAATAATTAAGTGCAAATTTCTGCTATCTATTCCGTCGACGAATTGATGATTGAATAACGAGTTCATAACGCATCATATTTAAGTTAAAGCGCGTAAAAATGAGAAGAGGGTCTGAAAAAATTTTTCTGATACATGAGAGTCCAATCAACTACTAGGAATACAATCAGGATCATGACAAAATATCTTCCCTAAAACCTCTTTCAGTCAAAAGAAACCGTCCAAGTCGTATGATTTTACGAAGATATAGGAAAGATGCTCAGAAATTACATTCTTGTGGCAAAGTATCCGATGTCCTCCTTTAAAGGTGATCATAATGCGCAAAGAACTGGTGAAAGTGCAATGGCGCAATGATGAGATTTATTGTAACCTATTGCGGTGGTCAAAGATTGGGGAAATCTTCCAAGTATTCTTTTAGAGAGAAGATGATGAGCAGATGTTCTAATCATGTAGCTGCGGATAAAATCTTATATGGCATGGAGCAATGCAGGCTAGAATTTGGCTTCTTGGTCGGTGATTATTGTTTCCGGGGCTCCAAATACCCATTGTTAAAATAGATGCTGAAAAAATCGTATCTACGGTGATAGCTTCTAACCGGATCCTAACCGGGCCACCGTAAAAATCGATGAATCATCTACGAGCCTTAAAAGTCTGCATGGATGTGTTGAAAGCGCCAATCCGCCATTGGAAGGTTCTGTGCTGTAAAACCAACGTATCAATAAACTATTGGCGACTGGGACGCGCCAAAATTTGTAACCAGTGTAGTTGTTTCCATTTTTCATTCCTGGTCACGCCGTCTTGCTCGAAATAAATTTGTACATAGCTTTTCTCTTGAACTCCGCTAATCCATGGTTGTTATCACATGATAATTTACCCAAACTATCTAGAATATATGTTTGAAGATTGCAAAGAGTAAAAATGACGGAAAAAACTCATTTCCAATTCCTAGTGGATGATGTATTAGATTTAACTTTGTCTGTTTGTTGAGGAGTGTTGACCTTTCACTGGCGTGAGTGTCCTTTCTTGAAAATACTTCAGAACGATCATTTAGTGAACGTTGATCGCAACTCGTTTGTGTAGAAAATAGACTGAGAAATTCTGAGGGAAAAGCTTTATGCAAGCCATCGTAGAAAGTAAAAGTTTTATGATTGTGATATCTATCGTTTGAAAAAAAAATCTGGCCTCGAGCATGTATTCAAATCCCTAAACAGCTTTGTAGATAGTTTTTCTCGTAAAAAGTCATTTATTTTCAACGAATTCGAACTGCTAAGGAATGGAAATTGCACCATTGCATGTCAGTTAGGCTAGACCTCCATTTCCTCGCCAGCTAGAGGCGTTCATTTTCCAGTCAGGCGAGCTTATAGGGTATAGGTTACTGGAAAAGCTATCGCCCTCCACTCTGCGTCAACCAGTTATCCAAGAATTCTTTCCTTTTCAAAAGATCCAACCGAGCGCTACACAAATCCATTTGTCAATTGATGATATTATATCCACCAAGGTTTTCCGGAAAGAGTTCAGCAATTCACTTGCACTTGAAGGAGGCGTCCACCATACTCATTTGCAGAATAAGCTGTCGTATCAGGTCGGGATCATGTACAGATCACGCGTCTGGGGTAGATAATACCCATGCCCACTGAAAAGTTGAGTCAGATAATAATCGGTTTTACCGGTTGACTTACGTTGTCCACCTACCCCGCGGTCTCATGTTACCAGTGTTCAGTCACAAAGCGAAAATCCGTTATCTCTCCTCGCGCGGATAAACCTCACTCTCCTGTTAAATCTCGAAAGGACGATCTACAGCAGCAGGATCAGACGAGCAGGCAAGACTATAGTCTTGCCTGCTGTCGCGTTCATACTACTTCTATTACTAATACAACTATTGGGTATAGGAATAAGTTTCCGCCGTTGGTAGACAGATATCCTTACAGATACTATTTTAGTGTCTACTATGGTAATGTTCTTGGAATCACAAGCTGTATGCGTACGAACGCAGTAGTTGACATACCTTCAAAGCGTGAACACCGTTTTTTTATCTCTCGTGTTACAAATGTCGATTTTCATACCGAAAAAGCTGCATTTGCGGAAAGTCAGTTCATTATTTCATTCTCAAAAAAAGTGCTGCGGAAACTAATCGTATAATGCTAAATGCTCACGATGATCACGCTCCATCTGAGACGACTTGCAGAGAGTGGTTTCGGCGTTTTAAAAGTGGTGATTTTGGCGTGACTGATAAAGATCGTGAAGGGGCACCGAAAAAGTTAAAAGACTTTTTCGACTAAAGAGGAAGATTCAAGTCGAAGCCTAGAAGAATTGTTGCAGGAGTTAAATATTGACAGATCTACCGTCGGTTCGCGCTTGCACGCCATAGGAATGATCCGAAATGGTGGGATTTGGGTGCCGCATCAAATGAGAGAGAGGGACATCGAACGGCATTTGGTGACGTGCGAGATACGTGCGTGGGTTTCATGCAACAAATTGTGACAGGGGATGAGAAATGGATATACTACGACAACCCTAAGTGACCAAAACATTGGGTAATGCCAGGTGAACCAGGTGCATCGACATCAAAATGGAATATTCACGCTTCCAAGGTAATGTTGTGCATCTGGTGGGACCACACTGGCTTCATCTATTACGAACTGCTGAAATAATCTGAAACAATCACTGGGGATGTGTACGACAATTCATCCGTCTGAATCGAGCTCTGAGGGGAAAACGGCTAGAATGGAATGACAGGCATGAGAAGTTGATCGGAAACTTTTTCCCATGCCCAATACTATTACTACTACTACTACTACTACTACTACTACTACTACTACGAATATTACTACTATTATTATTATTTCAATATAAAGGTTAACATATTTAAAATTAGCAATTGCCCGATGAACTACTGCAGGATAAGCCGAGCTCTTTGGCCTCACCATAATCAAATGAGGACAAAACAACTCCTGGGCAAAAACAGAAATGGCGTTAGAACATTGGTGGCAGTATTAACGGGCCATAATCTTGCAGGTCAACACGCCAAACGGATGACACCTGCCGAGCTTGCGGCGAGGAGGAAGAAAGTATAGAACACTTCCTTCTAGATTGCCCGAGTCTGGCCAACAAATGCCTTACTTGGGTGAGGTGTAGTGGCGTACCAGAATTTGAACACTTGTCGACCACAGAACTGGGGGAACTCCTTGGTTTCTGTAGGACGACAGGATGGAACATCTGTAAACAATAGTATTATACGTAGGGAGCTAAGGGCCGATGCCTGCCTATGCTATTTCCAGCAAGTGGACCCCAGTACAATAATAATAATTGCCCGATGATGACGTGGCGAGAAGGGAGAGAGAGCAAACGCCATTTGCTGAAGAAAGATGTATTCGTTGGTTGGATAGTTAAAGGATTGTGAACTAAGCAGGATTTTGTCGTTTAACGGATTGTTGAATGGATGAATGAAGGAACGGAGGAACGAATTGCTCTGATTAAAAAAACTACGACTAAAATTCGTTGTGGCCAACTTGGCTTATGGTGATTTTGTTATGAACCGAGGTTTTCCGCGTCAAATGATGACCCCCAATTAAAATCATCATCTGGTGCGGGCAAATTAGTGTTTGAGAGTTTGCTTTGGGAACACGAAATTTAGACCACTCTGTATGGCCGATGAATAAAAAATAGCTACAAGTTTGTCAGGAATTGCTACCTTCAACTTTTTGCTACTGTATATTTCGGAACAAAGATCAAATAGGCATTAAGGCGTATAGCCTAAGGAACTTCTTGCTCATTCAGGCGATACTAAAAACTTGCTATCTCAGTCAATATATCGGGTGGCAAAGAATCGGCACATTGAACCGCCCTCTTACCACCTACCTTTCCCTTACAATAGAACGTTTTTGTTTTAGTTATATGAATTAGAAAAGCATTAATGCAAATTCAATAGAAAAAACGATTTCGTTCGACAGCTAAATTTAAAAATCAAGTCCTCATTATTATATATAATCGATATATTTTGTAATAAATTTAATCAAAAACATTGATAAAAGATATATAAAATCAATTAATTTTTTTCAATCTCAGGGAATTGTTACTAAACAATAACTATCTACGTGCATTGCCCTATGAGATTGGAAAATTATTTCATTTGAATATTCTCGGTTTGCATGGAAATCCACTTGGCAAGGAATTCCTATCAATTTATAACGAACCGAACGGCACGCAGAGACTGCTGACATTCATGCTGGATAATTTATCAGGTAAGTGAAAATTTTAATTTCCTATTATCATAAGTTGCTAGTGATGCCTGCATTGAAAGTTCAAAAACCCCATGAATCATTTTAATCTTGAATATTAGCGTCGATAAATGCGAGGAAAAAAATCGAACATCCGCGTCTATGCTCGCTACAAATGTACGAAAAGATTCGGTCAACGTTGTTTCGAAAATTCTGTTTTGTTCGGGGCGAAATTAGCTTGGTGGTTTGGGTCTCCACTAAGCATATGAGTGAAGACATTTTTCGAAATAGATAGAATGAACACAGCTTGCGCCTCGCAGATGGCAACGAAATGTTAGGTTTATTTCTGAGAAACTCATACGGCGAATTGGCTGCATGGTTACGATCCATAATATGTGAGCAGTTGTAATCCGCGGAATATTACAACTAATATTGATTGTCTATGGTAAATCGAGTAATTTCTTATCCAGCTGCTGCCTTCATGGCTTGGGCTTCGAGTTTCGATTCGACGATTTATTCGGTGAAAGTGTTGCATGTTCTTTTATTGCAATTTCTTTTTATAGGTTTTTAATATCGAATGCAATAATGAAAGATTGAATATAAAGTACATTAAAATAAGAGAACAGTATGCAAAATTTTCTTTTAACCCTAGAACCCTAATAGAGCCTATACATTCATGTGTTTTTTTCATCGATACTGAATTTTTTGTTCTGATAGTTTACAAAAATTTAAAAAAAATAAAATAAAATTATTCAGCTTTTTACATTTTTTCGAAGAAATGAAGAGTCCATTTATTCTACACATTAAAAATAATTATCCTTAAAAAAAATATCAAAAACTTAAATAGCAAAAAAGAAAATTTGGAACGAATACATAAATCTTAATAGTTCGTAGCAAAAGGTTACGGAAGAAAAAAAATTGTGTTCAGCGCAATTTGTACTATTAGCGTATTTTGTTTTATTGCTTTTTTTTGGTTTTTTGTTTGGGAGGTGAAGGCTATTTACGCCCTGAGTGTCGGACTCCCCCGCTACCGGACTTCCAACTAAACACCTCCCCTGTTACACCGAGAACCTAGTCTGGAACTGTTTGTCACATTACTTCGGACTAGGCCTCATTATTCATCGCTTAGCGATGTCTTCAGGCTAAGGGAAATCCTTAGATATGGATTCCATGGATGGATAGGAAGGAATTGCGATTACTTAATATAATATTGCGTTACAGAGATGTCCCCTCCCTCGCCAAGCGATCCATCATGCCCTTCTTTATAATAAGTACTGTCCGTACGTAATGCGACACACAGTTCCAATTGTCCTTTGATAGCATCATATTTCCCGTTACATTTTCTGGGGAAATTACGCAAATTTTCTCCGAGAGATGCGAACGGAGTCTTTTGAATCTATTACATGTAGAGAACATATGGCAGGCGTCATCCGTCATCCCCGGGCAGAACACGCAAGTTGGGGATGGTGTCTTTCCCATCTTATACAGGTAAGACTGAAAATACCCGTGACCACTGAGTAGTTGCGTCAGATAATACTCAGTCTCACCATGCATTCTGTAGAACCACGACCCCAAGTCACTTATCAGCCGTGCGGTCCACCTGCCTCACGTTTCGTTTTCCCATGTTTGCTGCCACAAGGTTAGGGTTCTTCTCCGTTCCTCTCGGCTGACGGTTTTTCTCGTCGACTCCCCCCTACGTAAGTATACATGTTTCCGTTCGTCTGCAAGTAACTTAAAAGGAACCACCCTCGAGATTACCAGCACTGCAGGTTCAGAGACAGTGCGGTATGCAGCCGCTATCCGCAAAGCTCCTTGCCTCTGCACCTGTGCCAGACGCCATCTTCGCTCTCGAGCATCTTCCCAGCGGCGTTCAGCATACATAGGGGCCGATATGAAGATGGTTGCTCCGGGGTTCCCCTTCCCCTTGTGGATCAGCACGAGCCTCGCCTCTTTCCAGCAATTTGGAAACGCGCCCTGCTGCAAACAGGCATTGAAAGTGGTGAGCAGCTTGTCAGGACAAAGTTGATGTGCAAGCTGTATCACTTCCGCTGGTATACCGTCTGGCCCTGGGACCTTTTTCGATTTTAAAGCTTTCACCGCATGATCCAGCTCGTTGGCGGTAAAAAGTGGGCATTCTCCAGGACATTCAACATCTGCATCATCGGGACGAATAGGATGCATAGGGAAGCGCTCGAACAATCTCATCCATTTTTTCCGTTTCAAGGACACAGGGCCTCCTTGCAGCTCCTAATTTCCGCATGGCAAGCTTGTAACCCAGCACCCACGGGTCTCTGTCGATGTCCTCAACTAGGTTGCGCCAGCAGCGAGCCTTGCTTTCGTTGATAAGCCTACGGAGAACTTTTCATGCCGACCTGTATGCCAGCGTTCGGGAGTGTGACTCGTCTCGATTTCTTAAACGTTGAGATTCGCGGCAGAGTTTGTGACATTCTCTCCGCTTTTCAGCGATTTCTGCCGACCACCAGTATACAGCAGGCTTATCGTTGTCCTGCACCTCTATTATGAGAATAAATTTTTCTTGTTCCACTTTAATGGTTCCGAGTTCATCCAGGATTATTTGTGGAGACTGTTTGACCTCCAGGTCGATGTTGAATTTTCGTTTTTAATTATTACCGAATTATTTCAAGCCAGAAATTTATATTTTCCTTTAAATTTATTTATAATGAAAAGCTTATGAAATCCCGGCCAGATGTAAAGAAAAATAGCAAAATCAACAAAGGCACCGCTAAGTGCAATTTCGTCCGCTAGTAAAGAATAAATTGTTCATTCTGTTCCTGCTCGTTCTAATGAAGAATTATGAAAATAAATTATATTACAGTTGATATAGGCTATGCTCACGCTCACGACACTGCTTATACTTTAAAAATGGTTCTATGTGACAGGAATCACAGTGTCTAGCTTGTTGCTGGAAAGTAATAAAGAACAATTTTTGAAGCCTTCTTTTCTGTTGAGCCAATGAAGATTGTTCATTCAGAACGCCCAGGATTCCGTGGTATCATTTGCACAGTGCTCCTGGATGACCCACTCAACACCTTCCCGACTTTCTTAAAAACTAGGTTGATACCGTTTGAAAGGTTAATGGGGGCTAGGTCTCCTTTTCTTACGTATAGAGGCGCCTTTAATATGCGAGAGCGTTAAAAAAAGATAATTCATTCTCCACGCTTCCTGATGTTGCAGTAAGCCTTTTGTCATTCATGAGGATGTTTCACAGAGACTGGGATGAAGATAAACCATGTGTGGCACCTGTTACAACTAACCAACTTCGGGCTATAGGCAATAGGCCATGAAAAAAGTTCACACATCTATCATTTGCCGAACTTTTCTGATGCCGTTGTACTGACACTGATTCGTCAAGTAGTCCCTTTGAAACATCCTAAACTTGAAATTTTCCCAGCGCTTCCGGAATACTCATTGATTTAATGGGGAACAAAAGGGTTCAAACATTGATGGTCACCTGCAAGACTATAAATCTGTTGCGTGCCTAAAGCCGTACAGACGCAAAATTACAGTACCTTCTACAAGTGTTTTAACAATTCGTTTTTCCTTGTAAAATTTAATAAAACTCTGAAAGTATTGCTTTTGATTCTTTGAAAACCAACGCTTCAATTAGTTCTACAAACTAAAGTATTGTCAATCTTATTGCTAGCATCTCATCATGAGGCCTAAGAAGAAAAAGAAATAGAAATTGCTTTGGATTTTGATGTTTTTCGACATTTTGTGTGTGTAGTGACTACCGACCTGAAGATGGTGCCACCATCTTTTCCCGCAGTCGGAAGTTCGGCGGACAGGTCGAAAGTCAGCTGACCTACGACCTGGCGACCACTTCAGGTCAGAAGGGAGTGATGGCATTTCCGGAACGGGGAGTTGGGAGAGGACCGCGAGAAGAGACACACGCGGGTGGAAAAGAAAAGTGATCTCGTGGAAAATCACTCGACGTAATTTTATTTCCAAACGTGAACGTATCTGGACAATTTGGTGTGTCTTTCGCGCGCGATTATCTGTTGGAAAATAGAAAAGCGGTTTCAAATCGATTATGGGTCGGTCGTAAAATATACGGTGGATATACGAATTCGTCGCGGTGGAGAGTAGAACGTGAACCGTCAGACGAAGACGGCAACAGCATCACCACCTAAAACTCTGATTGCAATGCAACCGCAATTCTCGTGTCGTGTCGAATGTGTCGAATGCAATAGATATTTGCGTTGTCATCAACGCCACGAAAACAAGGATATCGCCAGAGGTTTGATGACAGTGTGACGTGAAAACCCAGGCGGAAGTGTTTACGAAAGTGTTGTCAGTGTGTGCCCGTGAGCATAACCACACCGCTTGACAATTGCTAGTTTGCATATAAACCTATGTGATTGCTCAATTGGAAAATTGAAAGGAAACCCTTACCGCTGGTTCCTCGGCATTTCAATAGCAAAACAAACTGTGTGAAAATCCGCCAAGACGTTGTGAGCGCGAAATAACGTAGTGAAGCCACATTGTTATGTATATCTGCCCTTGAGTTTTGCATTTCATTCAACACCGGACTTTTATTGTTTTTATTACAAGGAAAAGAAGCCTGCATACAAATTCAATAATGAACCGGGAAAATTAACGGGTATATTTCGCCTGACGCCGTAATTACATCTCACATGTGTAAATGTGGATGCAATAAGTTTTAATGATAAACAAAGTGCTATGTTACAAAAGTGAAAACGCAGCACTTATGGAAAAAGGTTCTTTGTTCGATAAACATAAGAATCCATTGCTGATCCCATTTCGGCGGGGGATTAAGGAGTTGTAACAGATTGTGAAAAGAAAGACATCAATATAAGAGCATTGTAGTAGTGCTAAGGAGTCTCAGAAAAATTTAGAAAAAAAAAATAATTTTTGTAGGTAACACAAACTCTAAATGAATTTTTTTTATATGCCGATTTTATATAACTTAAAATGTATATTTATTGAAGAAGTATAACATTAATGATGAAGTGAAAGGGTATTCCAATTAAAATAAATGGAATAATGCAAGACGAGGAGAAGTGCCGGCACTCAGTGTAGCGTGGAATCAAACACATATTGGATAATGGCAACTTAAAGATCGCAACGTGTGTTGTAAAATCAGGAAAAATAAAAACGAAGGAAAGTAATCATTGCAAAAAAAAAAAAAAAAAAAAAGAAAAAAAAGTAGAGTTAAGCAGTTGAAAATATATTTGATGGTAAAATATTTTAAATTTAAAATGGATCGCTTCCTCTTTGATTTGAACTCATTGGAGATTTCGACACATCAATGAGAATCAATTTAAGAACTTGTAAAAATGTTTGAATACTTATATTGATAGTGGAAAAGAAATATTCATTTGTGTAAGAATAATGTGCAATTCAAAAGTTTGTTATAAACCCAATGAATGATTAAGAATAATTTTTTTGAAGTAGGTTAAGCAAGTATGTGTACACATATAATAGTATTTCGATGTTTCTGCTTCACTATCGTGCTTTCTTTTAATTTGATTTAATCAACAGTGGACTTAATATAGCGCGATTCTGGTACGTTTGTCTGACTTGTGTGATTTTACCTATAAAGCGTTAAAATTTTTCATAAATTTTTAAGAACCAGAATTAAAATGAAGTGCTAAAAGAAAAACCACATTCTTTCCTTCCAACAACCTTTTCTTTCAGGTGGAAATGGCGCGAAGGTAAGTGCAGGATGATGTAGGGTCAACAATGTGTTTCGTCGCTCGGGTTCCGCGGTGCTGTAATTTTGTTCCGGTAATAATTTGTAGTCGTGTCGCGGACTACTAGTTCGGTATTTTCGGGTTCGCGTGTTTTACGGTCGCAAAATTAAAGTAGTTTGTTTTTAGGCACCGCGGTATATCGGTTCGCGAATGCGCGTTAGTCGGGGAGTTTGATTCTTTGATTGTATCTTGATGGTAAAAAAATTCGAGTAAAGTAACGTAATTTGTTTAGAAACGTCGCGTAGTAAATCGGGCTTTTCGGTGGCTGGTTCAAATGGAACCAAGAGCGGAAGTTCACTTGGGTCCGACCCACGTCCGCAATCCTCGCCGCACTGAGCTAGCTAGCCAGCAGCCACCACGCGAGGGAACTTCCGAGTGGCCGAGTTGTTGACCCACGGGGTACGACTCGTTGCCACGTCTCCAGGACTGCACGTCCAATTGTCGGTGCGAGGCCGACTTTCATCCCGAGTCGTCGCCGTGACGACCTGGGATGCTAAATCCATTACATGTGTCCTGAAAACTATTTGTTCGTACTTTTTTTCAATTCGACTTAGCTTTCGAAATTCTTTATTTAGGCGACTTGTCTGGCTTTCTAAAAAAACGTTCTTCAATAATATAAAGTTGCATTTTCGTCACCGTCCTCCTATTTCGAAATTTTTTGTTTGTTTGACAAAATGCCTTAAAAAAGGAATATTCCGAAAAGATAAGAAAAATTATTAGACCGATGATATATCGTTATTGCGGCAAAAGCATTGGATGCGTTTTAAAATTACAAAAAATATCCATGGCAACTGTGAACTTTATCATCAAAGAAATTTAGGATTCAAGGCACGGCAACTGCATTAGCATCTACTAATCCGCAACGTTGTTCAGGTAAATGCTGGCTTACAATTTCGACCGAAGATTTGAAATAGTCATGAATAATAAACGCTTAAATGCACCTGACATTTTATGATATCATAATTTGAGCCGCTGTATTCCTGTGATTTCGCGTAAAATTGAAAATTTACTTGAAAAATTACTTGATCGAAACCTTAAAGGATGCATTGCGGTATAAAAACCACTCCTCAAGAGGATAAACAAGCAAAAGAGGTGGAATTGAGTAAGAGAATATCCAAATTGAAGGACTTTTGACTGCAAAAGGTACTCTTGGGGAGTCAAAATTGTACATTTTTGGTTCCAAAAGCAAAGTGTTTGCATGTCGTCGGCCTATCGTGGAAGCTTTGATGATTTGGGGCTGTTTTGATAACCCCTTAGCGGGAAACAAAGTAAGAATAGGAGAATGCTAAAGAAAACAGATTTCAATGCCATTTTCGAAATATTTAAATTCTCGAACCCTTGTAATTTGCCTAGGTATGGGCTTACAAACCTGAATAAGCATTCAAGCCTTGCGATTTCTTTTAGAAGGAAAACCAGTACAAAGCGAATTAAGAGATTAAACCTGGATAAGCAATCAAGCCTTGCAACTTCTATTGGAAGGAAAACCTGTACAAAGAGTCATGAAATGGCTCGCATTGTCATAACAAGAGCTGCTTTGACATTTCCGAGACAGAGACCCACAATTATGTCCTATATTCAAATAGAAAAATTATGAACATTCAAATAACACTCATAGAAAGAGGCCAAATTAAAATTAAAAAAAAAAACCATTATTGCAATTAGTTTCATATTGCAATGGCTTCAGTTGATACAACACAAATATGACAATTAAAATAAAGACCTGCCTCTTAGTTTTGCGTTGTAAATTTAATTTGTCGTAACGAATCTCGAAAATTGTCGTTCGGTCTTCCTCAGCAAGAAAGATTTCGGTCTTCTTCACCGAACGATAACAGTGGAAAATTAATTATCTTAAATTCACAGGCAAAATCAAAAGGAAAGTTTTTATTTTATTTTTTCAGAAATATTTTTGCCATTAGAAATATTTATTTCAGAAATATTTTTGGAAAATGAAATCAATTACAAACATTAAAAATATGACGTCTTGATTGTAAACTTTTAATTTATAATATATAATTTACTTGTTTATGATATATGAGTGGCAATTATAATAAACAAGGTTTCAATTAGTCTAAAACCATCAGAATCATTGTTTTCTGGGTGTTCGAATACGATTGTTATGTTGATGGTTAATGAGTTTCTTTAGCTTTTATGTTGATCATGATTCGATGCTCTCCTTCCGGACGTTGGTCAGTATGAATCTCGATATTTCAGACGCGTACTAGAAAGACCCTCCAAGCAGGCATTGGAAAGCTAAGCAAGTCAGGGTAGCCTTACATAAGCATCATAAAAAAGGTAAAAACCCCTCCAAGAGAAGGGTGCTTAGAAAATTCATCAAAATAAGACCAGATAAAAGAAATGGCGAATTTGATGAGACAGGAGTCCTCCGTGATAATAAACCTGTAGAAACTTCAATGTACTATTCACTTGTAGCACAAGGATGAGTCTCGGTCAACAAAAGAGATATATGTAACGTGGGCCAAAAAGCCACGGGCCTGTAGAAAACTCTGAAAAGTGTTGGATCGATTTGGTCGACAAAGACAGTGCCAAGTTGCTCGGATTCCGAAATAGGAGGACGCGATGGAACCATTGGGAAATTTGGAGGGGATAAGAGGCCTGAGATGATCTGAAGAGCCGTAGCGACGACGAAGTCAAATCGAAGGTTATAGAGCAACTGGAACATTTCAGCCAGCCTTGCACAAATAGACGGAACTTCCGTCCCTCCGTTCGTCCTCTCCGAGTGAGAAGTGGACAAGCCACTCCCTCTATGTTGTGGTTGGTATCATCATCTGCCGTTCAGTATTCGTTCATGTTGCTGTTGTTACTCAAGTCGCATCGGTGACTGGCAGACGAATAAGGATTTGACACACTGGATGCAGTCCCGGGCAATTATGCTCGAATGTTCAAGTCTAAATTTGCCCTTCCTATTAGATTGCCATGATAACTTCTTGCAGTTTATCTACCTCAGGTCAATCTGTACTTTCAATCAAGTGAAATACACTCATCACAAAAGTGTAACCTTAGCATGTGTTAACACTTTTCCGTTCTACTGTACTATTAAGTCTTAAACGCAATGCAATAACGTCATCCTATTGTCTCTTTTACCACACTGTCATCACCCTACAAGGGACACCTACATTATTTAACTTCTTATTGTTACAATCGCAAACATCCAGCTAGCGAGTACATATATGAAGTGATGATCGTGCCATATATGCACATTTGACTCAGTAACCAATTGCCATACTTTCATTAAATGGTGAGAACTAACACCTGGTGCGGTGTAATATTGTACATACTATGCCTAGGTAAGCTCTCGTCTATTTGCAACTTTCATTGGGCAGCCAGACTGGCATGCTGGGCAAGCAAACACCTTTCCATCCGTTGCAGAAAATGTGCGATGTAGTGCTGATGATGGTAAAATGTAGTGATGATGATGGTGATGATGAGTTTAATGATGTTAACCTAGCCAAGAGCCGGGCGGCCATGCGCTGGTGGTGATGGCGGTAATCGTTGCTTTCACAATGGCTATCGCATGTTAGTTGGACTATGATATGATAGTGCAAGCATAAGAGTACAAATTACACCCGTCCCGACGTAGCCATGTACGCGAATCATTTTTCCTATGCATATGCATATTAGTAGTAATCAAAAATGAGCCACGCATCGGAATCGTTGATAATTTGTATTTTGATTGAAAGTAATTTTGTAGAGGAGACGAGGATGTATTTGATTGTGATATGGTTCCAAGACCCCCAAAAAAAACTTCACATGCAACATGATGTGTGCTAATCTGTCGCACCTGATTAAATAAAGTAAAATCAGTCAACAATCGCTGAACCGTCTGCACAACCATATTGCAAAATGTGTTCAAATACAGTAGTTAAACTTAATGGGAGTTGTTGGCTAAATAAACATTCATGGCAGACATTAAATTTACTTTATAGGATAAGTTGTGATATCGCAACTCGGCAGAGCGGTGAAATATCGCTTCAATTGAGAAGCAGCCCAAAATCACCCATTCCAAATGCAAACGTGAAATTTATCTTTTATCTACGCGTACGTACTGATAATATCTTTTGAAATATAATTTCATGCTATTCACATCAAATGTTTCAGGTAAATTTTAATACAATCGCGATTTGGCCGCTATCCGTAGCTCTCCTATTCACGTGTTGGAGCTGCCACTTAAGATAAAGATCAAGTGCAATAGATACATCTATGACTATCAAATTGTGAATATGATGGGAGATTTCGAGATGAATGCATACAAGACGCAACGATATTAATGCGATATGTTATTATCAACGTCATCGACATTTCACGGTGAAATCGAATGGGTGTTACAACGTGCAGTAAGTAGAAGTGACGTTAATTGTATGACCGTCAACGGATATGGACGAGGTAGTAGGCCCGCCATACCACCTGTCTGCCAGCCAGACAAGCCGCACATTAATTTGTAATTGATCGGTTACGAATTAGAACCACCTACCAATTTTCAAACCAAACACACTCTAAGTATGACTGCTCTGGTTTTTTTTCGTATTGCTGTCCCAGGGGAGATAATGAATTCCACGGTATCTTAAACCTGAGATTAACCTTTTACGAACGGATAAGCAAGACAAATTGAATTACTTGGATACTTTTTGATTAACAAGCGCATTGAAGTGGTAATAGCTACAAAGCATAGTTCACGTTATACTTTTTTCCAACTTCACGAATATGGATCTGCTGAACATTATTTGATCAGTTGCTTGCTTTCACTGACTGAGTCGGACTTTTTTGAAATTCAAACACAATCGTGTAAAATTGCGCCCACTTTTTCCTGCACTCTCATATTGCGCTCTACTTGCTTTCAAACATCTGTTCCAAATCAACCAGTCAAAAAAATCCACTAAATTCCGCCAAGTAATACAATAAAGCAAGTCATATTTCATACCTGGTATTACACTTTGTCGCTCCGGGAAGTCCTGCTCATGTTTTGATGCACTTTTTTTTTAATTTAAAATTCAAACGATCCCATTCCGTTTCAAAAATCACCTTTGGGCCACCATATATCATAGCAATATCCGTTGTATTCCTTGAGTCTCGATATAGCTGTCAAAAATTAGTTTTTCGTGTGAATATATACAGCAAAAGTGCTGTAATAACCAAACTTCTGCGAAAATCACAGTATTTTAGCGTGCTTCAGGCTTTTCGCCAAAGATCTAGTTGTGAACTTCGCCTATGGTGATAAGGACTGAAGTCTGTCTATGGAATATATAGGTTCGAGTCCGTCCAGTCACATATCAGACGTCAATTCACCTGCACACCAAACTCGTCTCCCACTGGTAGAAGTACCAATTCCACCAATTAGCCGTTGCACTCAAAACATCAAAAGTTGAATATCTTCAACGTTGCGTCAAAGATGGAATCAGGATTAACATTTCCTATCGGAAAAACAAGCACACTCTTCCTACATACTAAAAGTTTGTAAAATGCAGCGTCTTCCATTTGGAATAACCTATTCCGTTAGAAATTACATTTGTCTTTTTTTCATGTCTCAACTTCATTTATAATATAAGAAGTGCAATGGGTCCAGCCAGGCGTATTGTTTTCCAGTCTAGAATTACTATCATCTAAATATTCTCAGTATAATTTTATCACTTGATCATTCTGGGAGGGGTCTTATCATTGGCTTCGGTGCTACTTAATGCAGAACTTCAAACTGACATTTCGTTCTGCTCTAGTACAAGTATATCAAAATGAATCACTCTTCCCTCAACAAAAACAGCGTCTGCACAAATACTTGCTGTATTTTCTCTGTACTTCTTGTTTTTAACAACTCTCTTGGTGGCATCCTAAGTTCAATACGAAGTTCATCGTTGTCAAAAATAGTATTTGATCATCGAAGTAACCAAATTCGTCACAAGTCCAAGCAGTGACTGAGTTAGACAGGAAACTTTTCTCACATGCCAACAATTAAATCGGATTTTTGAGATCAGTCCTCCAATTGACCACATATGATGTACTGGAGGTTACTTGAGAGTATTTTCATTGTACAAAGAAACCCTGGTGTAATCGTTGCAAGCGCTAACGCTAGGAAAAAACTCCCTATCTAACGGTATTTGACTTCATTGTAAAACATGTAAAACTCGCTTTTATTTCCTGCCTGGAGTATTCGTTTTTCTTTCTTTGTGATGCCTCTCCGGATTGTCAGCTTTTTTTTAGTCATTTTCCATAGCATAACCTCTAACGAGCTCTAAGAACCATAGAGTAACCACTCATAAGCGCTAACACTTCGATAAAGTTCCAAATCGAATGCCATACGACTCCAACTTTTCAGATGCATTGGCATTTGTAAGCAAAACAATTAGATTGTTGGGAAAAGGACATAAAGACGGAGATGAGCATTAACATTTTCTTTTTTTGTATTGATATACTATTATAACGGAAAAAATATTCTCACCGCCATTTAAGTTTAGAAAGCTATCCATTGCGATCTCAACACTCACCGTGGTCGTTCAATAAGCTCGCTATCATGCAAAGCTCGCTCTGTTTGGTGCTTCTTACAGTGAATTGTTCCGAATCCGAATTGTTACCGCTTTTTAATGGTTAAGCAATGATTAAATGGTAGAGCTACACGTTCTTATGCCACTATGAATAAATCAATGCAAAACCGCTTAATTCAATCAAGAAATTCATGTTTAGATGCCCGCTATGACAATGTTTTCCAGTTTGAACAGTGGACTACAATTGGAGTTTAATAATGGTGCTATTTCTGATTACCCACATACTGAGTTGGCCGTTTTCGATAGAAGCAGCATTACTGCTTACGGTTATTTAGAAGAAGTCCTTCAACCGTATTTGCTTCCTTTTGGGTCATTTATTGGTGAAAACTTTGTTTTGTTGCTTGGTTAGTGATCACTCATTGAGAATTGTCATTAACAACCTGGATTCTGCGATTACAATGGTCATCTCTCACCTGAATCCAGTCGAACCCGCTTTGGACAATCTCAGAATACGGATTCGAAGTCGACTATTTTATTAACTCTGTTAATAAAGAGGAGAGGCTTTTTTTATTCAAATTGTTTTTGTTTTTTTAACTATTTTTTGCGTTAAAGACTTCCTTGCAACGTTGTTTGAGCAGTTTTTCAGCTGAATGACTTTCTAATAATTTTTTTCAAATTTATTGTTTTCTGTTAAATGACTAAAGCTGCGATTTCTCTGTAACTAAATTTGGATCAATTCGTAAGAAGATGTTACGCATATACTCGTATGTTGGAATTCATAAAAAAAAAATGAACAGAAAATCCCTAAGGCTCCTCATTCAATCTTGTACATGTCATTTGGGACAAAATCCAATTGACGCTCAAAACGTTGAAGTTGGCAAGAATAGTTGTTGTAAATGCAAACCAAATTGTAGGAACCTTTTTGTATACGCATTCGAAAGGACTCAAAGTTCTGCAATGAAAATATGTGACAGGTTTATCGGGAAACGATTAAAGCGTGTAAACAATCAAAAGTAGTTGATGATGTTTTTCAACACAGTCAAACAATTGTAACGTTCAGCGAGCAAGAAAACTTCACTCCACTGAAACACTCGGAACCGAAAAAGGGAGTTTATGTCTGCGTGAACACGACCAGGAGACGTTTGTGTGCAAGAAAATTATAACCCCTTTTATTGATTGGCGAATCACTTCTTCTCGTAGAAATGTTTCTTTGATTGGACTTCTGGTTTTGGCACTTCCTTTGGAGTTTCTTCCTATATGGATATATTCCGATATAAAAAAAGAAAATTCAATATGAATTAAAACTAACGCTAGTATTTTTAAGGATTTTAAATGTTTTCATATCATAGGAAACATCAACTCCTAGTTTCTTGTGACTCCACTGATGTTCCTTTCCACTTACTTTTTTTCACATTTAATTTTTTCATTTAAATTTTTTTAACCTTATGATTATGTTTCTATTTCGCGTGTGTTTATGCGGAACAAAAGATCTTAACTCCTTTTAAAAACTAACAGTAAACGAAAAGATGAATAAAGGAGATATCCTTTATAATCCCATTTGCAGATCAAACTCCCTCATTCCAATTTAAAAAGCGTCAGGATCCGTCACCAACAATAGTCCTTATGTCCTTGTAGCGCTTAACCTTCCTTTCGAGGATGGAGTTAGTGCATGGAGTTAATGCGATTTAGCACTTTTTCTCCCTCTTATCTGTGGGCATTATATGCCCACTCACGATATCGCGGCCTGTTTGATACTGATATTGACTCTAAACTCTACTGTTTTTTTTTTTGGTGGATACTTGGGTATCTGGTTTTCGTGTTTGTCTATTGTGTCAAAAAGCTTTAGAGCCTTGTCCCGTACTTTTTTTTCTATTGCTTCGATTTTTACATCTTTGTATATGTCCGTATTTCTAATGTACCATAGAGTTCCCAAGATTCTTCTTATCACTCGGTTCTGGAAGGACTGGAACGCTGTTTTGTTGGTTTTGGCCGTTTGGTAGAAGGCGATACTACCGTATACCGTACCGTAGCACCCTGTTTTTCAAACTGAGTTTTTTTTTTTATTTGAGAAGTGGATAGAGTTTGGATAGCAGGGCTGTACAGTGTCCTCGTTCGTTATGTATGTGTTGTCTCCAGGTAACCCTGACGTCTATGGTTAGTCCAAGCAGTATTTTAGCAGTATTTTTCCATTGCATGGGCTCGTTTTCGATTGTTACTGTCTGTGGAGTTCTTTGTATCTTTCGGGTTATGAATATGGCTTGTGTCTTTTCCGGGTTGATTTTGATTTTCTATCTGCGAAAATATTCTTTGATAGTATTCGTTGAGCATTGAAATTTTGAATTTGACTTTTGCTTGTCGACTTGTAGTGAAGATACAGCTGTCATCAGCATACACCCGAGGTGTGAGAAAGGGCAATCAGTCCCTTGTGCCTGGAACAAAAACTGAGAGTTTTTCTCGGACAGTAGAGAAGCGCAACCTGATCAGAGGTTATCTGAACCACGGGTTAGGGGGAGCCCATGACAGGTTACTGTCATCCCCCTACACGGTTGAGGAGCCTATTCTTGGCTGAAACGTGGTACTTGTGGTTTCGAAGGCTAGAAAGTGGCGATGAGCACACACCAGTTGTGTTCGGGAATCCAGGTAGCTTAAATAAATTGGGACCTAGGACTGGGACTTGTCTCAGATTCTAGGGGTGGTGGTTGACACATTGTTTCAACACCGTCTGTGGAGACCGTGGAATTGAGCCGTACAAGGCAGGTGTCCACGTTAAACACTTCGACTTCATGTCATCAGCATACAGTGACATTTTTATTGTTGGGGGCAGGTTAGGAAGGTCTGCAGTGTATACATTATAGAGGACCGGGTAGATGGGTGAGCCTTGAGGGACTCCAGCTTCAATGGGTCGCAGGGTTGATAAGAGGTTGTCGATTTTGACACGAAATGTTCTACCCTCCAAGAAAGAGCCTATGAGCTTAACCTTTCAGGGGCCTCTGATATCAACAACTTTAGAGAATTTTGAACGAACACAAACAGTAAAGATTAAAATTCACACCGAATACGAATACCCAGCAGCTCATGGTTGAGATACTACCGCCAATCCACTATCCTACTTCAAGGCTTGAACTAAGAGGTTTTATCAGAAGGATCAAGTATCTCAGCGTTTGCTTGGGAATGTTAACTTGCAGATATATTTGTAACAATCATTGTATTTGAATAGAGGGATTTGTGTTGGTCTGACTCAACGTGTTTGACCTTTAGAATGGTTTTCTATATTCTACAGTCGAAGGGATGTGTGACGTGTGTTTTTCGGAAATTTAAGGCTGAAAGGAAATCACAACCACAAACCAAAAATGACATAAATAATGGCATACAAATGATGAAGCAAAGTGAATTAATAGCACAATTTCTTAAGGAGTTTTGTTGTTACCTTCAATGGATGCTATGTGTTGTAATGGGGCAAGTGTACAATGTTTCCTTTTCCATTTCCAAGCCTAGTTTAACAATTGATGCCTAACAATCTATGACTGAATGTGGCACTGGCATAGCTGGCTTTATCTCGGCTGGTATACCATCAGTCTTTCTACCACTTTTCCCATGTAATTACTTATACCGGGGTGTCCTTGTATCGCAGGCTTCGTTCCAATGACTTCGATCTAAGTTTCATAACGCTTGCCCTCTCTCTTCAAAACAGACTGAAAATACGCAGCTCCCTTATTATTGAGGAGATTGATTCGTCCAGTGATATTGAATCAAGGACAAGCGCTCTAATCCCTCCAGCTTCGCTTGCCAGTATCCGGTCAAGTCCTAATGCGGACGGTGGTTCATTTGCGTTAAAAATGTGGCAGAGTGAATGCGATTTAAGGTAAAGTAAAAGACGCTGTTAAAAATTTAGCACTTTTTTTTGAATGGAGGAACTCGGTATGGTTTAAATCTTTTGTCCTTTACCGTGAACATTACTTACATGTATTCATAACTACTAGTGAAAAAGCTTCCGCGCCCTCTGCAACATCATTAAATGTTTCTTTTTCGAATGCCATCCACGATTATTATGGCTGAAGCAAACACCTTTCTATAAAGCAAATTCATTCAAACATGGCCTCATCATCAATGTGTGGCCAACGATCAAAGTCGCGTTAAGTATAGCAACCCATACGGTTGTGCAGCGACCAATTTTGAAAGAGAAAATTACTTATCACAATTTCAAATTAAAATTTCAGTTCATGGCTTTCCATTTATAGCGGTGCATAATAAATAGTAAGTCAAACCCTTAAGCCAAAACCATGCAACATATCAACTTTGCATGTACAAGTACGTATGAGTAAACATATGAAGTAGGTGCGGGTGGATATAATGGTTGATTCCTCCAGTAGTTTTCTTTTTTCTTTTGTTTTTGTTTTCCACATTTATCATATTCTGCACATACTTTTGTTGTTAGTGTTGGTCGTCTGAAAATCAGTCTAAGCGCTCGACTGGGAAGAAAATTACGGTAGCCTTTGAGACGTTTGGTCCAATGCAAAAGTTTTTCTTTCATAGCAAATGTTGCGTGTGTGTTGCAATCAAGATACTTTGCGCCGCATGCATAAAATTAAAAAAATGTTGCATTAATGGAGCACCCACACTGTTAATTGTAATTATTAAAATTATAGAGGAGGAAATATGACAAAGACATATGAAAAAACCCCAAATCGGGGCATCATTAAAAAAAAAAAGTCAACGAAAACATAAGATGAAAGTTTATCATTTTCACGGTTTATTGTTTCATGTTTATTTCGGTCGAACCAAACGCGACATCGATGAAAAACTTTACAAATAGGAGGAGGTGGGACTGATTAGGTGGTCCTCGTGACCCAATTTTATTCTCCGTATTGATGAAATTGAGTGTTTAATTTGTTAACAACGACGAAACGAAATTATTCACTCAATTTAGTGTTTGATTTTGTAATGATGAAACGGCAACATGACTTTAATTCTCAACATGTTAAATGCGTTTCCGGCTTGCTCATACCAATTAGCGTTTCGAAGAAAAAAACTTATGATTGGGAAACATTTGACGAGTATTAACGATGCATATTGCGTGAGTGTTAACAAATGTTTGAAGAAGATTTTGGAATAATAAATTTAATTGCCGATAAAATATTATTCAGAAAAAGAAATTAAATCCAAAAACAATAGGGGTCCATTCAGTTTGAGTCGGACAGTGATATGAGAATAAAATTTAATATTTTTTTTTTAACAAAGTTTATCCTGTCGTAATCGGCTAAACGTCGCAAAATTTTTATTTTGTGTATGTTTATAATCATTATTTGAACTTGACCGGCGTCTGAGTGATATTTTATTTGATTTTTATGCAAAATATTTGTGAAAGCCAATTTGATAAAAATAAAGGTGACATATTGGCGAAACAGTGGACTTTATAGATTTAATTTTGGGTCTAAAGGTGTACAATAAAATTTCAAATTTTAAAGCAACTTTTATGTCAGTAAAATCAACGAATCCGTTGTCATTTTCTAAAATTGAATCTTCAAAGTGAGGCCATAATTACTTACAAGTTTTTTTTGAATTTCTCATGTATCGAGCACTTTAACTTGACGTGGCAATAAAGAGTTTGATTAGTCGTTTTCTAATCATTATATGAATATTTACTTGTTGGAAACGTGTAAGCTTTCCATACTTAAATTTGTCTTTGATAAAACTTGTTACTTGAACGAATCAGACAAAACAGAATTTAATTTATACAAAAGAACGTTGAAATGCAAAATGTAAATATGATTTTTTTGCTCATAGTTTCTCGCAATGTTGGTAGATATTTCCCACCGAAAAGGATCGTAGAATGATTAAATATCGTCGAATGAACCCAAATGCTTCACCACTATTATCAAGTTCATATTATTGCCATCCTTGGCGCGATTCTTGAGCGGTTCGAGCAAATAACATCGCGGAATAATCAGGACTCGGGCTGCAGGGGCCTTTAACCCGGCGTCATGGGGGTGGAAAAGTGTTACACGGTCGTTGGGGTGGGTCATACAGACCCGCTTATTAGATATGAATTATATCAGAACTTTATTAATAAATAAGCAATATTTATTTGAAATTATCTTTTTAGGTATTCATGTAAATGAATAAAAGAGAAATATCATATAATATTAAGTTTTAATCATGTTAATACAGGATTTTTTAAAAATCAACCAAAAATTTAAAAAATCTTTCCCTCTAAGTTAAATATAACTCTATAATTAATCAAAAATCAATATTTTGTTTTAATTGGAACGTTTTTATATAAAACTAGAATATCATTAGAAAAAAAAGAACAAAATATCACTCCGCGTCACCATTTTTGCCACAGTCAGCGCAGAAAGGTACAATATGTTCCAAACAAATATGTTTGTTGCAACTATCGCAAATGTAATTGGTTTTCCTGGAGACACACCAGGCATCTTTTGCGAATATTAGCTTTCTTTGCCGCAGGCTCCCCTGAAGATTCGCCAACAAATTGTCCAATCTTTTCACGCAACTCGCGTGGTAGGCATGAGATATTTTGGCGAAGTTTTGGGTGCTTCATGACAAGACCGAGGCCCAAGTTTTTTATAAACCGTCTTCGTTCTATGCTTGAATTATTATTAATTCTATTCAGTATCAGACCATTAATGGCGGCTATGTTCAATGAGGCATAAAAAATTGTCAATGGCCATCTCCTAGAATTACGACTTACTTCGTATGTAGCACATAGCTCATCAGCTACATCCACCCCACATTTCGTCGCGTTATAATATGTATTAATTTCAGGTTTTTGCTTGTTTCTTGTTGATGCATCGACTGCATCGTCATGGTGTAAGCTAGACATCAGTAAAACTATTTTATTTTTTTTTAGGCACATGAGAAACAAGTGTGACGTCCTTTTGAAAACCAAATCGGGATGAAAAAACTTCAACTCCGCGAGTTTTAGTGAGTTCCAGCGGGACTTGTCTTTTATTTTTTCGCAGGGTACCAACCGATGTCAGCATATGTTTTTCGAACAAATGCTGGACAAGCTCATAACAAGTAAACCAGTTATCAAACGTTGCATTGCGGTTTGTGTCGGTAATAGGCTGAACAATACGATCTACAACGTCATATGGCTTGTTGCTTATAGAAAAAGGGCCTTCCGGTTGCTTGCCAGGATATATTTCTAAGTTCTTGATGTAGAAATTTCGTGCGTCGACTAAAGCAATTATCTTATCCCATATTTAGCCGGCTTTGATGGTATATACTGACGAAATTTACATCTGCCTCGGAAAGCTATGAGCATTTCGTCAATAGTAAGACAATCACTAGGTATACATGTTTTCTTACAGTTTTCGACTAACGCTTCAAATAGTTCTCTCGTCGCAGCCAAAATTGTCTAGTTGTGCTCTTTGCTCACGAGTAGAAATATCATCGAAGGTCAAGGAACCTTAAATAAAATGAAACCTTTTTAAAGACATTTCGAGCGGAAATATATCCACACCTGTTCTATCAGTAGCCCATAGATCGCTCAGATTTTGTCTGCCTGAGCGGTAAAGACCAACAAGATACAGAAGGCCTTTAAAAGCCTTCAATTCAATCATACTATCTTCTTTTATATGGGTGTACTTTGATAAATTGGTACATGAAGCAATTTTAGGTCTGATACGTGCATTAGTATACATATGTATCTTTTGCAGCATATCTTCAGTGACAAAAAGATTCCAGCATTCCATTTCAGACGTCATCGATTTTGCTTCTGATACTACACCTGGCAACTGGTGAATTATATTTTGGCCTCTAGTTCTAATACTTTGTCGAAAAGGCGTCTTATTCCAAACTATGCCATCTTTACCAAGATAATGGTTGAAAGAATACTCACAGTTTGAAAAACTAGCTGATCCAGATATGAGATGCTCCCCCAAGAGTTGCGAACGATTTCTATTCAACAGTGTAGACAGCGGCATATCATCATCATCAGAGTCTGAGATGTCTTGCTCTGTGTCACTGGGTTGACTGCGCTCACTCAAATGATCTTCATCAAACTCCTGATCCGACAGCGCAACATCCGAGTCAGACTCTTGTACAATTGACAATATACGCTGTCGTTGTTCCTGTTCTTGGTCCATATTTTTAACTACCTTCAAACAAACACAAATACAATGAAAAAATTATATAAAGGCAACTAAAATCATAAACGACAATGGAAAAACTGAATATAAAATCATAAATATATTTCAAAGAATTGAAATTATATGTATACATAATGGCGCATTATTGTTATATTAAATGCGGGGATGGGTCTCACTTACCTTTTTCAACTTTGAATACGTGTAACTCCCTGTGTGGTCACCGCGCGACTAATGTGTTGCTTGCAATACTAAGAACGAATCAACAGCTCCAGCTATTTAAAAGAATGGCAACGTCGCACACTTAGTAACCGATATTTAAGCAAAATAAAATATGGCGGGTCTCACAGACCCAACCCCCATGACGCCGGGTTAAATAAAAAGCGATAGTAAACTGATGCTTAAATATAAAAACCCACGCCTGGTATTGTCGTATGCTTCACGGAGACGTCTGTATCTTCCTGCTCAACACGTTTTTCCAATGCAATATAATCTTGAAAGGATTAAAAATTATCCTTAGTTTTGATAGTTAAATTAAATAAACTAAATATGAGAAGCATAATTTTAATTTAGAATTTAGAAGCATAATGCCGAACACCAAACATTCGTAGTCGATCGTTGTGTCCTATGAGTGAGTATTTCCGTGATAGAAAAGTGCACAAAGGTGTACAAAGTGTACAACGAGACAGATCACATTTGAAAAAATGGCCGTCAGATGAAATTTGCATCCTGATTTTCGATATGAAAGTTTGGTAGTTAGTTTACCATACATTGCCATAGCATACAGTTTGGTCGGTATCACGCGCGATTTCGATGATTACCCCGGGGTTACCAATCACTGTTAAACAGTCTGGAAAGTCTGGCGTCAGAATTCAAAAGCATTCAAGTACCAATTCCGCTAGTGAAGATTCCTCGTCTGCTGCAGACAAGGTTAACTACCTATCATTGCCATAATACGGAGTACCAATAATCACACATTACTTGTTTTCTGTTTAATTTCAGTATTAAACCATGTAAATTGTTCACATGCCTATATCAGCATTAATATCTTAATAAATATTAATCTTTTATAATATATTAATATCTTTTAACATCTTTGAAGATTTATGATTTACCCTGTATAATTACTAAAGAGAAACTTTATTCTAAAAAGTCCTCAAATGAAATTTTGAAGTTTTTCTTTTTTGGCTTCTTCGTAATCCAACAAAAATTTGCATTTACCATGACGTAAGCTGCTATCCTACATCATTAGAAATATCAAATTAGCATGTCAGTATCCCGCAAATCTGATAAAATTTTGCCTATTGCGTCTGTGTACCAAATTTCATTGTCAGTTTGAAGCATTTAGAAAACTTTCGTCACCTGCGGCTTAATCATGTTTGTGTCATAATTTTTTTTTTAGTTTTTCATAAGTCGAATCGACCATCTTAATCCATTGTTGGTTAAAATGACATTCAACTAAAGATTCAACTTCCAAAATATCCAATTGGGATTATCATTTGCATTATCTACACATACGCTGACATGAGTTTTATTGATTTTTACAATCCTACTCTAATCATCCAATCATTTATCGCTCGAGGTGATTGACTGTTATAGCATCTTAAAATCATTCTTTATCAAATGAAAAGATTGCGCGATCACTACTAGAGAGTTTTACTACTAATACATGACAGGAAAGAAGAAATGAAAATAAAACAAAAAAAAAATAAAAACCAGAAGAGAATTATTATATCTTCAATTTTATATATATGCCCGTTAAGTTAATATGTGTCATTTGTATAGCAAACCGTTTTTTTAAACACGTTGTCGAACATTCTATCAAAAGTAGTCGCTATTGAGTCATAATCTGATTTTTTTTTCTGGATTTTCGAATAAGAATCAATAAATAAAAGAGAAAATCGGATGAAAGGTTAATTTCGGCTTATGAAAGAAATTATTGGAACATAAATTAGAACTCATGGTACCTGGTTTTAACATTATTTAAAAAGACACGGCGCGATGCTCACTTGGTGCTAAAATCTTCTATAATTTATTGCTTATTTTATGGTTAAGGTATGAACAAATATAAATTTTGGATGATATGTTCCGGTTGCGCTTAGTCTTTTATCTCATCGATTGAAATATCGTAAAATAAGACAGCAAAGAAAAATCCTAACCTTATTGTCCATGTCAGCTAGAAGGCTTAAGTCTTTGTCATTCGATTCTTGCCTTTTCCTGCTAATTATTCGGCACGTGTTAATATTTCGGACGTTTTTTTTGACTCTTACTACAATGGCTATCGCTACTTATTACTAATTTGTAGTCTGTCTACTACTGTCTGTAGTCTATCCTTTTACCTCTAAGGTCTCCGGGCCTACCTCAAAGGTAGAATTACTACTTTCAGACTAATTAATTATTTTCATATTCTAGTAGTTTAGAATTTTATGTTGAATGTCAAATGCCAATTCTGAAATCGACTTGTCATCTGAATTTTTTTTAAAAGTTTGAAGCTTTGTTGTGTATACACAAAGTTGGATGTTTGATTAAATTTTTGTTTGGGGATCAGGACTTTTTTAAATTTTAAACTAAAGATTTTACCCATCTCAACTTTCGATGCGGTTGCAGAATTTGTCAGGCAAGAGAATATGCTCAATTTAAATGAAGAAACCTTAACTTTCGGTTGCATATTCATCTATTCTTACTTTTTTGTGCTGTTCGATATTTATTGACGATGTTATCGATTATTTGTTGTGGAACGCCAATGGGGATTGACTTCTTATAAAGATTTGTCGTTCTCGTAGTAACACTAATCAGAGATTGTAAAGATGCCTACGGTCGAATTAAAGGCAGTGACCTATGTAAGTAATTTAAGAGGCAGTAACCTCTTAAATCCATTTTTCCAGTTCGA
The DNA here is from genome assembly GCA_954870665.1 of Stratiomys singularior. Classification (NCBI taxonomy): domain Eukaryota; kingdom Metazoa; phylum Arthropoda; class Insecta; order Diptera; family Stratiomyidae; genus Stratiomys; species Stratiomys singularior. The sequence continues at coordinate 11,461,929 of OX940877.1, forward strand.
CCTTCACTGATTATAAAAAAATCCTAGTATGGTTTCCGAGTATGCGTCTGCTGATTTCGCCCGAAATCTTTGATATGTTTGAAAAGAGAGCGTTTATATCAAAGGATATCATTGCCTGGTTGTACCCACAGTATAGTGGTTATAAGTTGCCTGATTTCCGTCTAATTTTTAAAGTTCCTTCTTAGTTTTTTCGTGTTCCACCATTGAAAGTGGTTGTTAGAATCCTGATTTCGAACAATCTTTGATATCTTCGAAAAGAGAGAATTTATATCAAACAATATCATTACCTGGTTATAACTGTTCTTTACTTTCCTGATTTTGGTCGAATTTTTCAGTTCCTTTTAAGTTTTTTCTTGTTGCAACATTAAAAGAGGTTGTTAGAATCCTGAGACAGTCTGGGTGGTGTTTCGATAGATCGCATTGTGAATGTTTGATACTAGTTGTCTTATCGGGTACTGAATTTCTTAGTTGAACTTTTTGCGTATATTTTTGTTTTTTTTGAATAAACTGCAAGTTCATGCACTCTTCGTACCTAGGATGGTGATATAAAAGAGATACAGAAAAGTTGGGCAATTTGGATCTTGTTTGATCATATCTTTCTCCATATTGGTGTAGGCCTTTTTTATTTTTTTGTATTGTAGTTTGTAGATCAGATTGTTTCTGATTCGTTTTTATAATATTCTGTGTTCTACAGAACTTTTTCGTCTGATATTATTATATCGTTTCTGACATTCAAAAAAATTGTCAAAAAAAAATGTTTTTTAAAATTAATTTTCCGTATTGCCTAGCCCTATTTCTTAAGTGTAAATTGATATCTTTTTGCCAAATATACCTTTAAAACTCGCAAACCATATTTTGTAAAATGTCATTTACTTTAATAGAGGGAAGATTAATTGTATAGCCCGAACACACTGCCAAGAACTAGTATAACTTTAATCACTTCTTTGTCAACCGTTTTTATTATTTTGATGATTTCATGATACTATGATGTAATCCTTGTCCTTCCTTGTTACCCTTCTACAAATAACATAGGGATTCATACAGCTTCCTCACAATTTTTTTGAAACTGTCTTCTAAAAGACAGTTAAGTTAAGTTAAGTTAAGTTTGAAACAGTTTTTAAGTTTTAAGTTAAGTTTTTTATTTTCTTTTTGACAGCTGAATTTATTTCTATCCAATTTTTTTCCATTGTAATAACGTTTTTCTAGATGTTTCAACTAAATCGACAATGACATGTCAGGAAATCTACCTTATGAAAATAGCCTCTAGCAACTCCTTTAGATTTCGCTACGCTTTCATTTCTCTCGATCGTAATAAACACATTCAATCCATCAAGAAAATCAATCCTTGAAGCATAAAAGCTTAAAAACGCGTTGCTGTCAAAATTGCAGAAGTTTTGGAAAAGGCAGACCACCATATTGATTGGATCCACCCTTAAATTGCTCTATACTCATATCTTTTTGAAATCGACTGGTTCCAAGCAAATACACCTGTTGTTGCTGCTGTTGTAAGTTATTTTCCATTGCATAAAGAAAAACTTGTCGACCGTTGGCATTTTGAAATTACAAACATGTATCATTTGATCAGTTTTGCAATATCGGAATTTGAAATTCAACGGCTGATGTGATTTGTCTACGACTCTACATAATTTATAAGGCTTTACGATAGGGGAAAAAATACAAACAAGAAAGCTTCTCTAATACTTCACATATGTGCCATATATTGCACATGTTTAATAAGTAGCCATTTATATGCGTTTTATTTGAATTTATCGCCCATGAATGTATTTTAATTTCGATTAGAGGTGTTTGGATTGAAATAAAAAAATAGGGATAGAAAGTGAGATGTAACAATTATATTCTATGAATGTCGGCAACATGAATAAATTACAAATAGTTGTAAATAACGTTTCCGGCTAATTTAAAATGAAAATTTTCATGTTTATAGGATATTATCAAGGGAGATTGGATACAAGATTTTTAACGTAGTTTTTTTTGTGATACATCGCTTTTATTCGTAGGGTAAAATTTTGTTGCTCATGAATTGCTTTTGATTTGGCTTGGACAGAAATAAAATTGATAGATTTTTATTAAATTATTGAATTTGGTGATAGTAGATTTTGATTCATTTATTTAATAAGAGAAGCCAAAAAACTATTTATTTTTTTCATATCTGCCTGAAAAAAATAAAAAAATTGAAATATTTATATTTAAATAGAAAAATTTAGGAAGAACGCATAGAATTTAATCTATTCTTCAATATCAATGAAATTGGTCCAATTCAGTCAGCCCACAATCAACGTAGTTGAAATATAGCATTATCGTAAGATATGAAGATGTTTTAAAACTGAAAATAACGAAGGAAGGTTTAAATATAAACCATTCTAATCAAGAATGAAGAAAAGCTTGTTAAATGACCTTTTCGATCGCACCCATTTTCGATAACGCCCTTTTTTCGATCGCGACCTATTCCGAACGCGCCCTTTTTTGTGTCTGTTACTGATTTCTGTCTAGTGGGTCGACTCTCGCCTTGTGTCTTTTTTCAGTTTTTTGAGATTTTGAAAAGTTCATTTTCATCTGAGTCAGAATTAGAATTGTCGAGTTCTGGAAAAGTTAAGAAAATGTTTCAGCAGCTATCAATCCTCATCGATCTTCTTTGTATCATCTCAGTGAAAAAGCTCCAAAGATTTCGTATTGGAATCAGCATAAGCAGCAGCACAAGTGGAAAATTTCGATCTCGTGCCAGCATTATTCTCATCGCAAGCAATTTTATTGCGATCCTTCCATCTCTTATCTTCGAAATCTCCCAACGCCATCCAGTCTTTCACAGTCCTTGTTCTGCACCGCGTCGACTCGCCGTCAGACGGCAAGTCCTTTCAATCAGAGAGAGACGAGATACTAGTATTGACATTACTAGAATTCGCTCGTCCCTGAGAGTCAAAACCCCGTCAATCCGTTGGGCTAGTTCGCCCTTTCACAGCTTGTTTTTTACACTCATTATACTATACATGATGGATTTCCCACTGAAGTGTTAACTGCGGATGTTGTTTCCTACACTAAGGTTGAATGTCACTCGTAGAATCATATGCCTTCATATATGACGAGATTAGTGTAATCTTGATGGATGACAAACAAAAAAGCTCTACAATGATGTTATTATGGTTTTACTTAAAATCGGCAAAATATCCTCATAAAAATGGCTCGTTTTTACTTCAAGAAATTTATTTACAATAAAAATAAAGTATTATTTTCAAATTTGGCTTGGAACGTCCAGACTTTTTTCTCGAATTAGCTATGAAAACTGTCCCATAAAAAGTAGGAAATGAACAAGTACCACTATTACACTATTCTTCAATTGGAGTCGTTTGTTGGTCAACGTTTTATTAGAGTGGGGTCAAAAAGTTTGACAGTTCCTGTGGTTATTTCTGTAGTTTCACTCCACCTTTCTCTTTTGAACTATGTCAAACTCTCCTTCTAATGTTCTTAGCGGTTAAATGAGTCCACATCCAAATCTGAGAAGCAAAGAATAAACGGGTTGAAGCATGAACTAAAAGTGTTTACGAGTAAAACCTTATCTGGAGCTGTTCCTTCGTCTAGAACTTCAGTTCAGAAAGAAGTTCTGTTGTACCATATCCACGGGACAAGTGCTGGGTTCAGTAATCGCTGGTGGTTAGTATGCGCTCATCACTATTCGAGGTCTAACTCAATAAATGAAAGAAAGACCCTAATCGGTCCACATTAGTGGCTTTTTTAATGGAACTTTAATAAGTTCACCTGTTCCTATTGGGATTCGGAGATTATGCAGTCAACCGGCTCTTTTTTGATGTAGCCATGCCTCGTCCCCTTGCATTTTTAGCCCTTGATACAGAATTTTATACAGTTCTTTAACAAGAATGTTTATCAAGCAACTAGCAACAATAGGATCCTTAGGAATTCAAATATTCAATGCAGAATGGCGAAATCTACATCTGCGTCAGAGTATCTCAAATGATTTTACTAGTCTATATCAGCGAAATGTATCATTAAATAGATATTTAAATCTTATTTTCATAGCTTCATCCCTCGGTTGAGCAGAACGCATCACTATTTTGATGGATCTCGAATGACAAACAAACCAAAAAAAAAAAAAACATCAAATCACATCGCGAACCACCAATATTGTCACTATATATGATTTCTTTTTGTTTGAAATATTTTTAAGTTGCTTTTATTCACTCTTTCATAACATTTCTTCGAAATGCAAGCGAGATGATAATGGCCAATAAAAAAACAGAATAATATCATTGAAACTACTTTAGAATGGAATGGAATTTTTCTCGATGTTGAAAGTGTATCATGTGTGTGCATTATGGAGAAAGACCAACGGACAAAGAATGAAAATAAAAAACGGTCCAAAAGTTCAAATAGTCGACATTAAACATATGTTAAAATAATATTTTTTTTTTCCAAGCACATACTGGCAGAAGTACGTACAAATGTGCTGAAATAGAAATATGAGCTGCTTTTTGTTTGTATTTTTAGTATATGCAGGAGATTTTTGTTACGGTTTAGTTTTTCAAACGTTTTGTTTTTCGCCGTTTCGTATGTGTCGTTGTTGTATGTTTGTTGTCTTGTCTGATTTCGGACCGTTACATAATGGCCTTAGTCAACGAAAATAATATCAGGTTCTTGTTACAATACCTGTGTAGTATGGCTGTGGTAATACCGCAAATAACACACGTATTGTTCAAGATATGTGGTGGTCGGCGGCGTAACTCGATTATTCATATGTGCTGCAAAAGTACTCGTTAAAATATAATTACCGAAACTGTGCTTCGAAAACAAATGTTGTTTTCGACTTTGACAGCTTTGCCATTTGAATAGGTTAAAAAACTGAAGACGCAGAAGTAAAAATACCATAGCGGCTAAATTACTTGCAAAAATGGGCGGTGTTCGCAATGCAGTTTAACCACTCAGATCGAATATTGCTAGGGTTCGTCAGACTCTTGCTACTGCATAGAGCTTTGGCTTTCTTCTAATGAATGTTAACAAGGGCATGACCACCAGCAATTCGTTTGCTTAACTGTCGTAGTTTTTTTTTCCTTTCTTTTGGGTTCATATGAAAGTAGGATGACGAGAAAATACTTCTCAAGAAAATCATAAAGTCTTTAATAGCTGCTCCGTCACGAATTCAAAACAATTAATCTGCTACTCTGAGGGCATACTTTCCACTTAAAGGACTCACGACTTCACTCTGTAAATAAAGAAGAGCTAATGGATGCAACAACAGTTTTTATTATTGCATATCTCCAAAATTTTCTTTTCATCTACACTTGATGTATTACCAATTAAAAGGAAGATATCTACGAACGTTGCGTCTAACATTGCATTGCTCGATGACGCAGCGTATTATGGCTGGAACGCTTAGCGTTCCAGGTGATAATGCAATACAAGCCCGTCAAAATACTTAACGCGATTATGACCATTCTTTGAAATCTCGAAATCTTTTTACGTAGCTGTACTGATTTCAAAGATGTTGTTTGAGATGACGCATCTTCACACAGATACCGTTCTTGTTGTTAAATTACCCTGTGAACTTAGCGCACAGCGACAATGCATAATGTTAAAGGTAAACCTTTTTCCATGCTTCATACCATCTTTGTATAGTTTTATGCTTCTATCTGCACTTTCTGCATTGCTCTTGAGTGAAATAAAGCAAGAAATCTTAACTAAGCCAGAGCGTGGTTTTGAGATATACCACGTATAAGTGTGTTTGAGTAAGATTGTTTTCAACATCTTGTACAATTTGGTTGCGCAATCTTGAAATTCTCAGTTTCTTTTCGATGCCCTCAGGGGTTTTTTAAGCATCTCAAAGATACAGTACCGGGTACCATGGCGATAGTAAATGACTGTTGGCTAAGTATCGAACGGTCTATCTATGAAAGATAGTGGTTAAACTTATGGTGCCAAACTTCCATAAAGTGCAAGGTTCATTTTGTCATGCTTAGGATGTAAGTACACGTGTAGAACGTATCACCGTGCCCGCGATTTGGAGGAGAAGGATTGAAAAAATTCAAAAATAAAATGAAACCTCGAATCTTTGATTAACAATAATGGCAACTTCAGATAATAGATACAATCGATTTTAAGGCACCTTCACAGGTAGATTCAATTTTCGATTATGTTCCATGATTGAGATCGTGTAGGTCAAACGACACGGTCTTTTGGTTACAATTATGTTATTTAGCACGAACTCCAAATCGGTTCGTGTCCAGTTCCTGTCGATGTTAGCAAATATTGAATAAATTACGAAATTCGATGATTATTGTGGTCTGATATGTTCCCAAAATCATTTGAAAGCAGTAAAGCATAATGAGAAATCTGTGATTGGTTTAAACAACACAATAATACGAGTATAAATGAAACGTACATTAGAAAATCTTAACAAATAACCATCAATTAATTTTATTAATTAAATGTTTTATTTTTCAACATCGAAGGAAACCAAACTTAGAATTCGGCATGCGTAACAGAGAAGTTATTTCATTTTGATTGGGATCCGTGCTTAGACTCGGAAGTAATTGATACAATTTCAGTTTGATATTTTACAAAATCCTCAAAGCGCCGATCTCAATATTGGAATTTTTATGGAACTTGCGACTATCTTTGGTTTTTTATCGATTATGATTTTTATCGAACTTTATATTGGGTCAAGCGCCCGCTAATATTACGCTTAAATCAAGAAAACATGAGTCAATTTGTTGAAAATTATTTTTAAACTTTCTAAACTCAGGCAAATCTTTTTGACATGATTTTGTAGTGACCCAATTTTCAAATATTTGTTTTGAGATTATTTTCACGATGATTTATTGAATTTATTAGCTAAACGTCATTCTCATCCACGCAATTCAACAATATGTGACTCAAGTTAGTCGTTGAAACCTTTTCTGTTTGTTGCATATCATTTTCGAAATATTAACGCAAGGCTGGTAATCTGTAATACCCTCCTCGAACTATCCCTGTGCACATTTTCTTCTGAAATTCTTCTGTTGATACTTAGAACATGATTAAACTGATCTAAGAGTGACAGTTTTCGATTTATTCGAAAACTTATTCGAAGGAAGAGACAGAGATCCTTAGGGTGAAGTGATCGCTTTATGATCCATAAAATTGGCATATTTTGACCCAAAGTTGAAATTGATTTGACGACGATGAAAAGTGTGGACTGTGAGTTGTTTTTGTTGAAATGATAATACGAAACTAAAGGAAAGGAGGACACTTGAAATGGATGAGCTATCTGCCGCGCCAACAAAATTAGCGAGAAAAATGAAACAAGGATTCAAAATCTTCGCCCTACAGACCAATTTGCATGCTTTACACACTCGAATATGGTCAGATCTCATCCGTTAAGAATGCAGGACACATACTCCAAACAACAATGCCTATTGCATGCGATTCAATGCGTTAAAAACAAGGTGGAGGTATCACGTGGCTGGATCGATTTGCATTTACCATGTAAAATGTATTCAACCGAGCAAGATAGGTTGATAAAATGAATGCATATAAGCATATATTTCGAATCTCGAATTGACTCCTACTGGATGTATTTATTGTTGGGAGTGTCGATTAATTTATTTCAATAAATAAAGGGTCATAAACCCATTTTAATCATAAGCCAGTAACGAATCGACTTAAAAAACTATGTTTTGTGTTCTTCAAGATGTTTTTTGCATGCTGTGATTCGGGAATCGAGTTGATTTTCGTTCAGATGATGTGGGACCCATTTTCTAAATTTTCGAATCTTTCCCATTGCATTTAAACGTTCAGAAATGATTGATCGGCCGACACCCAACTCCACGCAAGTTCTTCTTGCGTTCGACACAAATTTTCATCCAATGATGCTTGCAATTCTGCATCCTCAAATTTTTTTAGCTGACCTGGACGTTCTTTGTCTTTCAAGTCAAAATTTCCACTTCGGAAGCATGCAAACCATCGTTTACAACTTTTAAGAGTTGGAGTTTGTTCACCGTACGCTTCTACCGTCAATCGATAACTTCCAGCAGCATTTTTCTTCAAATGAAAGAAGGTTATTAAATTTCCTCGCAAAACAACTTTTTTTCGGCATAAAATTCGACATTTACGAAGGAGAAAAACTTTGTTGTTTACACTGTTTCGTTCAATGACTTAGTGAGAATAAATGACAGATGTTTATGCTCCAAACTACTATATAATTTATTACAGACACAACCCATATGTAAAAGTTGCGCCATCTGTTATCTAAATCGACAATAATAACCGGCACTCCCAATAGCACACTCACATGGTCTACGCGACCGCAACTTTTACGTTAGATTCATAAATCCTTTGTTTGCGAAACCGTCTGGGAAACATTGCCAACAATTCTCGAAAACAGCAACACGCAAATTCATATGAGAAGCACCTTGGAATCTTATTTTTCATATTCGCCTAGAAGCCACGACAAAGCTACCTGTGGGTAAGGAGTACTTAGGGGTTGTCACCTAATATACTGCATGATCATACAGTAATCGACGGATTACGCATGAAATGCAAACAAACAAAGCTGTGCAAGGACATAGTTTTGATCCTCAGCAAATATCCCATATAACTATGGAACTATGGGATATTTTATCGGATAATCTCTTGAGATTAGACCTGATAGCAATTGAACCCATAGAATAGCATGAAGGTAGGTAGCATCCTGGTTATGCCTCGCACTAAGCAAAAGTGTCAGCAGCGATAAACGGCAAGTTATTAAAATCGTTGAACAGCCAGAATGCTCGGTCCCATGGGGAAACGCAAAGATGTAGAGGTCAAGTTTTACCTGTGAAGTCCTTCAGAGGGCACCAATATTTCCGCAAACTTCTGACTAAGTTAACATCAAAATGAAGCTATCGCTCCGTTTCATTCGATCTTCATTTGTGAATGTTTCTACCCAGAGGAAGATCATAGAGGGATGGGTGTGCCTCCACAGTAGATCAAGGTTATCCTAAATTATCCTTTGGAAGTATAAGTGGAGGAAGAATTGAATTCGACCACAATTTTTGAATTTGAACGAATTGAACGCTGAGGTGTGAAACAAAGAGCGGAAGCCTCTGCAAAGACTGTTTGTATTTACCTTGAAATATATCAAAAGCCCGTAACGGTATGCTTTTCAGAAACGGCGATAAATGCTATTCCTGTTTTGATGTTTTGAGATGAGATAAGCACATTTTTGACGTTGACTCCCACGAAAAAATATGATAGTTGTAATGCCAAAATATCTTATTCATATTCAGTTAGAAAGTGAATGCTATTCATGCCTTGCGTGTATGAATTTCAGTAGCAGAAAGCTCCAGGACTACCAACTAAACTATATTCTGTTTTTTTTTTGCGTTAAGCAGTTTTCCGGAAATTTTGTATTATACTGAATATTATTGTATTATGTTATTATTGTATTATACTGAATATTTTTTAACGATCATTATACCCTTATTTGGGAACCCAATTCGGGGAAAACCACACATTAACATTTTTGTGGCATACTCTTGGCAAACCAAATTATCTAATGAAACATTTTCCTTTTTTCAATTAGAAAAGAACCTCAATAAAATATACCTTTGAACTCAACATCTGCAAAAGATTGATTTAAAATACAAAGAGTGCAATTAAGTCATACTCGTAAACTGATCAGGGGATTTTCAGTCCAGACTTTGATTGAATACCGAAGGATTTTTATATAGAAACTTCAGTTCAAAAATAAAATTATTTAGTTTCCTTAAAAAAATAGTGAGCACTCCTCACATAAGTAACGAGTATGTATAATCCTTATGTTGACTACGAAAGTAGAGTGATAAACCTAACAGCAGAGTGATAAAGAAAGAGAGATGCCTAATGGCTCTTACTTTAAAAGCGGCCTCTGCGCTGTTCAGCCCTCTAAAATGACCTTCTGCATGATCAGAACCTCAGGAAGGTAGTGTGACAAACAGTTGCATTTGACTTTTGATCCTTGTATCTTATTTGCCCAACTATCTGAAAAGGGCATGTCTATTCCTTCAGTAAAATGTACATAGTGCCTTGTCCAGTATTTGGTGTGGGATTAAGGTATGTAATGCATCATCCATCGTCCTCTATTATTAAGTTCCGGTTAAGAAAAGTTGTCAGTAGACCGTGGCTTTCAAATGTTTGTGCAGGTAAGACTGAAAAGATCGATGCCTGCACAAGAAAAAAAAAATGGCACTAACGTTAACAAACATGCATCGCAATGAGAATTTATGGTGCACTAGTTCGATTCATAAAAATTGGTTTTTCCATTTGATCAGGCGTATTTCCTTTCATGTATTCTGGTGTTATCTTGAATAAAACTTTAGTAGGGGTGGTCTCACAAGCTAGTAAATTTTTCAACTAGTTTCCTCTTGAGCTTTGCCTGAGGGAGGATCGCAAAATTAGTAACAAAATCGGATAGTTTCATGTCATAGTTTATTGTTTCCTTATACTCCTTGTTAATTGTTCCTTGCCTTTTACTGTTTTTTCATCGCTCTAAGTATATTCATATATGTTTGCACAAATATAAATCTCAATATAAATGCCAGTAATTAATCGATAATTTTCGGTCTTTTCCAGGTAAGATAACGTGATCGTGCTGTGAACATATTTGTGTAAGTAAATTTCGGTGTTGAAAAAGGCGGTTCGTGTATGTTTGTGAAAAGTTCTATAAAAGAAAAGGCCAAATTCATTTTGTAGTTCTAGTAAGTTGCTGACTTTCCCAATCCACACGATTGCTAACTCATCCGCTAGTAATCACTTCAGAAAGATATTTCCAACAATGACTGAAAGAAAAAAAGTAAGAAAAGAAACACCAAACTTCACTAATTTCTTGTGCAAGCGACTCACTATCATTTGCACCCTATTTTCTCCGTCCCTAAATTGAAAAACAACAAAAATCATTAATATCCTATTCCGTACAACATATTGTGCACACGTGATATCATTGCTTCAAACAGCTTCATTACGTGTGTGCTTTCTTCCATGCACGCTTGCAAGTGATCAATGAAAAGACATAAAATAACGACGGCCAGACCCAAAGCACAGAAGTATCTGTAAGTCGTTCGTTGTATAGATTGTAGTAGTAGAAAGTTAACGAAACCAAATGAAAGGTATCTTAATTGAACCTGAACATAACATTCGAGAGTGAAGTGGTGGAGTCCAACTGAAGCTCCAAGACGTCGCGTCATGGCAGCCACACTTGGATCGCAATAATAACAACAACAACAATGGTATCTCTAAACCTATTGGGTAACTTATAATCTAGGAATGACTTTTTTCTTGGCGTTATATAACGCATCATTATTAGCAGCAAACCATTCATATTGGAGGGACCTGGATAGTGAGAGATGGTCGTCGGCTGGCCTCTCAATTATGACTTTCGACAATTCGAGTTTGTTGATAAAAAACGATTTTTTTTTTCATCTCCAGTTAACAAAAGAGTCTTGAACAATACAAAAACTTTTACTTTACTAATCTTTTTGGATTTTTATGATTATCAACATTGCATGCATACTCTGTGGCCGAAGTAAGAGATGTTGGGACACATGGCGGAGCTGCAGATATTCTGAAATGCAGCAAAATTTTTTTGGGAAATTTTTACCACAAGCGAAAATAAAAAATAATTTCAAGTTATGTTAGTTATATCATCGGTGGCCCGTGAAGATTGATGAGATGCAAGAAATTTTATCGTATTTCTTTGTTGAAAATGTCCGTTGACGGATGATTGTCGGGCGTTGAAGATTTTTTATGCTGGAAGCTTTTTTTTCATTGGTTGTTGAGTTTTTTTTTCCACACATTCGTACTATACGCGTCCGCAGGGTTTATTTTCCAACAAATACTCGTGTTTATCATTTTACGGTGAAATGCGGAATCAGTGGGCTTGGTTGGTCATAATAGGAAATGGACGGCTCAAGTGGTTATCGAAATTATTTTAAACGAAATTTAATCAGTTTTTATGTTCCAACTTTGTTAATAGACAAAAAGAAAATCGTTTGTATGAGATAGGAGATGATTTGAAGAAAACATTGGGTAATGACTTTCACTTTCACTGATACAATTTTTTTTTCAATCAAATTGTGATTGATCATGGAACGAGAGCTGATGATGGGCGGACTTTAGTTTCTAGCTCAATGTGGCATTAGGATGTTCTGGACTTCTCCGACCGTGTCGTCTCATTTGAACATATCAAAACCCGACGAACATTGATCGGTTTCAGGGGGTTAACTCGAGGATACACACACAGGGCGATTTCGATAGTTCTTTCTGCAGCCGCGCGCTTAGGTTCTTCCGAGTCCAATTCTTCCCAGTTGCGCCCACGGCATGCAAGCTGGGACCAATGAAGTCATCTTACACTCGCAATCTCGAACACGGTTATCATTGTTCCCCGTGGCAAACCCGGCTTTTCAGTATGTTAGGATTAAACCGATATTTTTATGTATGTTTAGGACGAAGAACCGCTTCTTCGTACTCACTCCTTGAATCTCAGCCAACTACTACCCATTCCCAGTATGTATTTCTATTATAAATAAGTTTCGCACATCCTTGATTCAAGCGGAGAGTGTTTTCATGCTTCTGTAGAATTAACAATCATCATATGTGCACTTCCTTTAAAAGCTAGTAGATGTCAGATCTGAATACCCTCCTGCATAATTAAACGACGATGGATGACTAATTAAAATTAATAATATCAACTTGCATAATTTTCACATTCGACATCGTTTCCTTTTTGGAATTGGTTCCTTGATTTCCAAAACATATTCGTGAGCCAAAATTTACTGTACACACCAAATGCTGACATAAAGAGGTACAGTTTGAGGCCCACGATAGAGCTCGTTTTCGGATATTATATGCAACATTGTGTCCTACTGTTTCTGCTAGTGCCGATCCTGCTGTTATGGTATCTTTGTTGTTTATGTGAGACCAAAGGTGATACTAGACTTGTCGGCAGCCGTTCTAGGAATAGGCTTTAAGTCTAAGATCTGCACTAATCTGGAGTCCTTTCCAACTGCTCTTTACACAAATACAATGGCAAAAATGCACTGCAAAAACATTCTGTCTATGTCAAATCGGATGGCGGGACTCGTGGAAACCATAGCATTCGGATTTCAATGCTAGGTACGGGCAGCTGTGTCTAGAAAATCAACTGTCAGTCAAAATGCATTGATCTTCAAGTTTCAGCTATTGTATTTTGGGCCCATTCATCAGAATCCAAAATTTGTACCCATACAATCCATATGAATCTAAAAAAAAACAAAAGAAAAAAAAGAAAAGAATCTCATAAAATCCAAAAAATCTTATTATGCTGTTTGCGGCATTTTAGGATGCACGACGAAGTGACATAGTTATAATTATTACTTTTATTACTCTTATTATTTGAATAAATATTGCAATCGTGGATAATGTAACAATTCAGTTTTTTCTTTTAGCCTAGAAACTCGTTAGTGATATATATTATAATCCAACGTTTTAACTTATCGAATTTATGCTTTTTGATCCTGTCACTGGTTGGTGCACTTGTTTTCTGAGGCCTCACCAACGAACGCTGTCCTACACTAAAATAACCACGTAGTTAGTAGTAGTAGTTGTAGTAGTAGTAGTAGTAGTAGTAGTTGTAGTAGTTGCAGTAGTAGTAGTAGTAGTAGCAGCAACAGTAGTAGTAGTAGCAGTAGTACCAGTAATCGTAGTAGTAATATCAGTAAAACGTCAAAATCATTACCAGAGTGATCCAAAACTTGGTTCCTCAAACATCGATCCAAAACTTGGTTCATATAAAAAAAATTGATGTCCTTGCCTTTTTTCGAAAGATCAAAAAGATATGTTAAAATAAAACTGAATGTCCTCCCGGAAATTACAAGTTATAAATTAATTGAATAGATTGCTAAGACTTGCATCAAACCTATGAAGAATTGCCTGTGGTGCTATATTTTGTGTTTTTTTTTTTTTTTGGTTTTTAATAGCTTCCATCCTTTCAATGCAGTCTTATTGCTTTCTGTTCTTTAAAAAAGAATTACGAATGAATTTAACTTAAGAATTGAATTGAATTTGAAAAGCGAGTGTAATTTCGTTTCTTCGTGCTTGATTGCGTACTTTATTATTTTCCGCAGCAGCAAGATAACTTTCAAAATTAGAAAGTCCTTGTCGTTACTTGAAAAACTTGTGTATATTATATATTGTTTTCGCTCCATTGCCAATCGACTGTAGGTGCTCGTTTGCTACTTGTCTTTTATTCATTGCATGCTTTCATAGTAAAGGTGAAAGTGAAGACTGGTGCAACGGCAACCATCGTCTCAAATAGCCTCTATCGTAATGGATGACAAGATTTTCCTAACCCTTCGCTATGAATTTTCATGTAGCCATTGCATATTCATGATTAAATGCAATTTTCTCCCGAATGCTAGCACCCAGTGGCCAAGTATTCCATCGGCATCCTCTTGCATCGTCCGTTGCTGTCTAGGTGCACTTTGTTAGGTGTTGGGAAGTGGACGAAACTTGCATTAATTCTTATATATTCTTAACAATCATAATAATTGCGACGGGTCTTTCGACTTGGGATTGTGTATAAAAAGAAGCTCCGGGAAAACTATTACCCGTGCACAAAGGAGTGAAAAGATGTGAACTGAATGGAAAGCGATGACGAGGAAGATGGTAAGATGGTAGTTGTTTTTTTTTGTCATGCGGCATATTCACCCGCATGAGTAAGCAACAATTCACTTGACGAAGTGAGATGTATCTTAAGCAATTGTTGTGGAAGACAGTGGAGGAGCTCGGGCTAGTCGCATGCTAGGTCGTGTATTTCTTTCTTGGAGCGAATCTTAACAACTTTCAACTCTTGATGATTATTGTTGTCGCTGGGATTTCATTGTCATCATTCACATATGATGTATGCAGTAGTACCGATGACTGTGTCTCCTTTTCCGTGGGTTGTTGACTAAGCTAAACCCTGACTCCTGCTCCAACTGCAGCATACACTACTTGTACATTCAACGAGCTGTTGTGGAGTGCTAGCGCGCTAGCTGGTTGACTGACTGACTGACTTGGGGTTTTCTCCAGCACCAGTCCACCAGCAAAACATACCATTCCATAACCATTCCAGACTATCGAGAGACCCGCGACTAGACAGGCAATCTTGAAATGAATTTCAACATCGAATGGTGTTAGTTGCTTGCCGACATAGCACCGCACCACATCGTGTGTCGTTTCGTTGCGTTATTGTATCTTTGAGATACAGATACAAATTGTACGCTAGCTTCTTGCCATAGGCGCCTCCGCGTTGGTTGCGCGGTTTGTCGGTCGTCCGTGGCCGCGATAAAGATTACACGCGACAACTGAACTATCGTGGTTGAAAAGGTGATAACTAATTTCCCTTGATGACACACATTTCAGCACATCGCTAGCATCAAACGGATACTAGTTGAGCGGGAGTGTAAGCAATTTAAGGATACTTAATTAGTGTTTGATTTTGTCCGTCACCTGTCGGAGCCGTGCAAGAAGGACGAGGAGTGTTTGGTGTGGGATATATCGACCAGTGTGCAGGGTGCAACATATGTGGAGCAGAATATTGGCAGCCTGGCGCACTAATGTGTTGAAAAAAGATACGGACGACAATCTATCGGGGCCCTAATGTTTTCCAAGACTTGTAGAATGTTTCTATTGCGAAACGTGATTTCTCTATCAAGCTGAAACCGAGCACCGGATAGTAGGAGCTAGTAGCAAAGTATCTCTCAGATACATCAGACCTGATTACTGCTAGATTCGCGCAGTTGAACTGTTTGTTAGATACGACGACTGTTTGTGTCGCGCAATCCGGACCTGAGAAGTAGCAAAGCGCGAATACTGTCACACGGTTTGTTATGAAAAAATTTTGCAAGTGCCACTAGAAACAGAAGTTTTGTGCCTTAGTTGTCCGAGGCAGCTTTTAGACTCGTTTATCTAAAGATACTTGCATGCATTCCATGCCACGATCCAGCCTTAGCCATAGCTGCCGCGATCGTTGTCACCGATTCCATTCTAGTTTGGCTGCAAAAAGTGGACTGTCGATTGCGAAAAATGAGCTCAGTGCCGTTTGATGCGGTTATTCATCATCATCATCATCTTTGATATTACGAAATTTAACGAGACACAATCGTGAGGCAATTAAAATGATAGGCTGCGGTTGAAGCCTTCGAAATAGATGTGGCTTTCACGATGTGTATCAATCGCTGGAACAGAAGTGGTTACTAAGCGAACCTGACCCGAAGCAAAGACTGTAAAAAGGACTGTCTGAAAACTGTTTGAGTGTGGATGACCTGATTCGGGACTGGTTAAGTGTTGGCGCAAATGTATCTGAAAATCGGGCTCGTCTCAGACGTGAAAACTAGACAACGCCAACCTATAACATCGCGTGGTTGGTGAATGCTGGTTGCATTGAGTGAATTTGAATTTTGTCCCGGGCAACCAACTGCCGCCTGTTGAGCTAATCGGCTTAGTGTGAAAATCGCCAGTGCACCTAGCTTGCATTCGCCACCAATATCTTTTTTTTGCTCAAACCACGCGCTGAAGAGTATGTACCAGCTGTGCAGTTCGATATCCCGAGAAGCGTGACTCCAAACTTTCGGAAATATGAGAAAACGGTCGTGTGAAGCGTTAATGTATACACCAGTGCGATTGAAATTTCGAGAACATAACTTAAAAACGACTATACACGGTGAAGGCTAACAGAACGATGGCCCAAAACGCGACTTCTTACAACCCCAACCGGTATTTGTTGCCCCATAATCATTTGCATCAGCAACATGGCTCGCAATCACAGCAAAACTCCGCGGGGTATTACTGCAGTAACCAAATGCAACCGCTTCCGAATCACCATGGACCGGCACAACAACCACCGCCATCGCAGCCTCAGCAAACACCGCAGCAACACAGCACTGCACTTGCTAGACAACACCAGCAACAGGCTCCGTACATGATGAGTTGCTTTCCCCAAAATCCCAATGGCTGGGCTGGGATTCCTTTGATATCAACCGCTCCACGCAGAACCAGGAAAAATAATTTCGTCAGTAATACGTCTATTCCTGGAAGCGGAAAACCCAGAATACTGATACCGAACAACTCGACGGAGTATGACGAAAATGCTATGACTAGATTAGCTATGCATGCTCATGGAGCACCATTGATTTTGGCCGGGAGATATCGAAATCGTATCCAAAAGCGTGGGGACGCGAAACAGCTACCCTCTGCGACCAACCCGAGTATAAGCTTGAATAAAAAACCGCTGGAAGCTTCCAATACTTGTGTTGGGGCAGTATCAGTCGAATCGACTAACACTTCTGCGAAAGCGATCACCGGGTCGCCGGAAAATTCTGCAACGGGAAGCGATGAGAATGCACCGAGTACCGGAAACAACCAAGATACATGTTTACCGCGGATTATTAAGCCGCGCAAACGCAGAAAAAAGGATAGAAAGCCACAAAACGCAACATTGGTTTGTCTACCAGAGACCAACCCAGTGACTCCGCAGAGGAACTACATTGATTCGCAGGATTTCAGTCAAGTGACAGTTACCCATGATTCGCAGCAGATTGCACCTACTGCAAGACATCTGTTGCAGAATTTTGATGGTTCTCAGCATTGTCGTGAGGGTAGTTTCACCAATGAAAATATCTCGTTGGCTTATCCTAACCGGCAAGATCTTACGGAAACTGCGTTTAAATTACAGTCTTCTCCCGAAGACGAGCCAGTAGCATCATGTTGTTGTCGTATCTGTGATCCTTCGTGTCGCATTTGGGCGTTTCCTCTGCGCCGGTCCTGCTCAGATAACACAGCCGAATTGGAGTTACAGAAAAGCAATAAGGATGTCGGTGTTATCGGTTCAAATCGATCACGAATCGGAAGTGAATGGCGAAGTCCAGCAAAGGTCGATAGCAATCGGTCGCTATTTAGAAATGGGAGCTTCAGTGATTCAGGAGATTCTGGATGTGATCTCCTCAGTGGAATTAATTTTGGCGACGATCCGATTTTCTTAAATGGGTCGAACAATCAAATATCTACTTCACCTATTGGTGATGATCGAAATTTCATTGATTTCCCGACTGCTGAAACCCTTCTCACTGAAAGTATTAATGAAATATCTAAAAAACTAATGGAAACAGTGGATCTTCGTAGCGATATCTTTTCATCAGACAGTTCGAGTGTGTTTTCCGATAGTGTATTGAGTGATGACATGCTTTTCAATATTGAAAGTTTGACAAGGTCTTGTAATAATAATAACAATCCTCTCGCGATAAATAATAATAATAATTCATCACAAACAGTGACATATCCATCGAATAGCTCGACTGTGAGCAATGATCTATTTAGTGATCTACAACATTTTCAAAATCAACAAAATAATCATCATTTAATCAGCAGCAACATCAGCAATAGCAGCAGCAGCAGCAGCAACAACAATAACAAGAACAATAAAAGCAGCAGTCACATTAATTTATCAAGTTTAAATTGCAGTTATTTATTGAACGGAATCAGTGGTGATAATAGCAACAATAGTACTAGCACTAGTAATTTTAATAATGTTAATATAAATAATAATAATTTTGTGATGTTTCACGAGAAAGATCGCGAAAATGAGATTTTCAATTGTTTCGATATGGTGTGGAGTCGAAACGATCATCATAACAGCCATCATGGTGGATTTGCTGGTGTTGGTGGTACAGGTGTGGGCAGTGATGGTAGCAACAGTATCTTTGGTGGTACAATATCGCTTTTATCAATCGAAGAACAACGTATACAACTGCAAACGACTGGATAAAAGGATCTATGCATATGTTTTCATTATTTTGTACGTTTCATATTTGTTTAGTTCTGTAAGTTGTTTTGCATAGTCGATCGATTGTCCGTTACATGTCACATAGTGTCAGGACTGTACGTATTCCATTTTGAGCAGGACATATAATTTTTTTTTGTTCAAGTTTTAGCTAAGACATTTAATGTTATGTTTCAATTGTTACAATGGTATTCAGCAATTTTTCCCAAAATAGTGCGATCAATACTTTGTTTTTTTGAAAATTTGATCCAGCAACATACGACTGTGAATTTTTCAGGATATTGTTTGATTGATTCTTTGGTCCATTCCTTCAACATTAATGTCTTCTTGCACTTCTACCTGAAGTTTCCAATGTGGTCTCAAACGTATCTGTTTTGACAACAAGTGGATTATTGACGCTTTGTGGTTGAACCTGTTGACGATAAACCAATTTCTAAAGCAGAATCTCACAGGAACGAAGTAGGAAGACATGCGGTAGCAGACAGGTTATTAAATTTTATGTTCAACTTCCTGCACGATACCCAACATATACGATACATTCTGTACTCACATGTCTTTACATATTTAGATAAAGTTTAGAGACATCAAGAATGGAAAAGACTTCCACGCTTAGCAAATGAGTTGTGATTATTTCGAACGTTTGTTTTTCTAACAATTCTTGCGCGTTTGTTGCTATTTTATCTTTTAATCTTTATAATCACTTAATTAGAACTTGCAGATCAAATATATTCCCAAAATGATGTAGGCAAAAGTCATAATATACTCTCAAGTCGACATTTAAAAAAAAGGCTGTTGCTCCATTGATTTATGGCCAACACTTCCCTGACGTATTCGATCACGTGTTTAGATCTCTAAACAATAAATTCCTATCCGCTATGGTTGGACTGACTTAATTTTCACGGGGAATCCTTATTCATCACTACGGGACCGAATTGCATACGGTTTTGACACAACCAGCCTCAGTCAAAAGGTTTAAACCTGTCTTCTGTATCGACTAGCGTAAATGGCTTCGATTCAATTTTAACAAGCGTCATCCAAGAAATGCTTGTGTTCATTTTTGAATACAGCATGGGCTAACTTTGGCCGTTGACTCCCCACGTATGGTTTAACTATAACAAATGTCGGTCCGGTCGTCCCCATTAAAATCAAAGACATCCGCGCGTTTCTTGTTCGCCAAGTCTTCTAACTCTTTTGTCATTTGAGGCGCTAGTAAGGTGGAATCGGTCGATTTAAAAAATTGAAAGGAACTCTCCTGTTTCTCACCGCAATTTCGGAAGGTGGAGTTCGATTATTATTTCGATGATTATATATAATTCTCCTACTTTTGACATGTTGCCACGAAACGGAGTTGTTAACAATGAAACATAGTTTTTTCGTTGTGTTACGATGAGGTCGGAGAGTTTCGCTTATACCGAGTCATTTCTATGATTTCAAGTTGAGCCTATTGCATTGCAAATGTTTTCGTCTGATTCTCTTTTGACTGTTGCTGCTGGTAGTATTTCGGATAAACCCACTTTTGATTCATTTTCAGCGGTTCTCCTGTTGAACTCCTGCTTGCTCTTATTCATCAATATCATTTTTTATTGTTGCTGATGATATTGGATGATGTTAAGGCCGCCTTATTCCTTATAAGATTCGAAATTAAAACGATTTAATTCAATTCTTTATTTTTCTGTCCCAAAATATGGTTCCTGACATGTACGGCATTTTTGGCCATGCTACCTTTTACTTTTATTTGGTTGTATCCTTGCATAAGTACAGACGTCAGGATTTTCGATGTACATCTCAAAATTTGACTTCAGAAACTTGATATGAAGACCATCCTAGAGGTATCAGTGCGGACTTTAAAACAACAATTTTAATCTTTGACTGATGACTTCCATCTTCATGAAAAATTTTGCCCTGAAAAAAGGAAGAGAATGTATTTTATTATTGTTACCTTCAGATTTCCAATTGTATGAATCTTCTTCGTAGGTGACAATAATAATTCCAAAATAGTTAATTTATAAATCCTGTTTGAGTCTAGTTGGCAGAAATTTATACAGAGGGCTGAAAAAATACGTTCCGTCTTGCGGTGGAGCTAACAAAATTCCCAGATTCAGTTCTGGATTAGAAATTCTAGCAATCTTACCTTACCTGCTAACAAGAGGCAAATTTAAGCCACCAATTTAATTAAATGAGAAAAACACAAAATTTTTTTAATGAGCCGTCGAATCACTTGTAGTAATTTTGTCGATATAATTATTGGAATACCGAAATTTTTATGGGTTGATTCATATGGTTGCAGAAAATATTGTGTCATCAGGGAAAGGGAACCTTGTTTGTTATGGAAATAAAATGTGTCGTCCTTTGGTTTGTCGGAAATGTTTCAATATGTATGACAACGATACTTTCTTTCGAGTTCTTTGCGAGTTATTCGTTTAAAAGCGACATTTTCTTCCCGTTTGAGTTGTATTTCTATGAACGGAAAATCATCAATTTAAATCCTCGCGAATTTTTCGATACGTGTTTCAGTAGATTGTTAGAAAAAAAAACATCTAAGAATCGACAAATTTCAAGTCAAGCAATCAACCAATATGCCATGACCAACCAATATGCAATATCCAACAGGAGAAAGTTGGAACTTTTTAAGATCTTTGTTGGATTGTTCGTGGGTGCTTATCGCTCCAATTTTTGGATGAAGTTTCGATATGAGACATTTTCCTGACTGGCTTTTGTCGTGAGAGAGGTTTAGACGACCCATTAACCAAGAGTGAGGCCAATATTTCGAAATAATTGTGTTTTCTCGAATATTCGAAGATATCAGCAACAAACGAAAATGGTGAAACATAACCGAGTTATTTCACGTGGTTCCTTAATACATAACTTACCGCTCTAATCTTACGTTTGTTGCAAGGCAAATATAAAAAAAATTATTCAGTTCTTGGAAATAAATTCAGTGTCTTTTGTATAAAGGACACTATATTGGAGCTGAATAAACATCTCTTTTGCGGACTTTATTCTGAAGGATTGGCTATGACGAAATTGTTATGCTGATGACCCTATCCAGTCCTTCCTGGTTCAAGACAAAGTCGCAAATAATTGGTTATTTTGAGATTTTAAGCAACAGCTTAGACAGTACTAAGAACACATAAAACCTAAATTGTTTTTAAACGAAGTATGCAAATAAGTAAGTAAGGCTTTCGAATCAAGTTTAGGTTGTAAACCCGTTTTTATCTTGAAATTAGATTTCTAGTGAGTATTCATGGATTCCCCAGTTAAAAAGATTAACAAAAATTTAAATATTGATCTGAATTGCCCTAAACACAACAAATGTTGAGTGAAAGTCCGGGTCGAATCATAAATAATTCCCACATTAATTAATAGTTTTATTGTCTTATTTGCCCAGCTTATACAACAAAAATCGCACAGGCCCTTCTGCAAAGAAACAGTCGAGACTACTATCACTCTGTTACATCCCCGGGGGATTTTAAAACGAAAAAAATAAAACATTGTTTTATTATCTACAATCAAAACTTTTGCTAGTTGGTACTATCACTAGCGCAGCTACTGCCACATCTACGAGAGAAGACCACCCAATACTTGTTGTCAATGCAGCTACTGCTGCGACCATTATATTAATATTTATTTTTTCCGGTATGTTGCCGTTAACGTGCGCTATGTAAGCACTTTCACTTTCACTTTCTTCTCGCCAAACTCTAAAATACCACATACAAACCCATTCTACAGTCATGTAAACAACATATCCCATATCCATGCATTGTTAAGCGCGTAATATATCAACGGCACCACGACAACGACAGCGGAATCGTATCGCACCAACCCTTAGTCATATGTGTTCATATGTTAACAGAAAGATCGTAATCGAAAAAGAAACTTCATGATATAGTCACCATAAATATTTTATTTCTTATTGCATTTTATTTTTATTTTTTTTTTTTTGTTAATGTACATCACGCTGTGGTTATTGTTGCTCATATTGCGCTGTTCTACCTACACAACGGCCATTACATATATCATCCATCTTCATCCTCTTTTCTTCTATCTTTTTAAGTTTCACTCCATCTTTGTACTTACATCTATTTGTTTTAATATTTCACCTCTTTCTGTTATTTGTTGCCTTGTGCGTTTCATACATTCGATGTAGTCTTATTGTTATATGTATTTATTTCTTCGCCGCACTACATCCATCCTACCACTCTCTATCCCACCGCGCGCGGTCACCAGACAGTTGTTGTTTTGCTGTTGTTGCCACTGTTATTATAAGTCTTAAGAAAGTGAAAGTGAAATGGGCTCACACTAACCAACAAATTGCTGAAACTAATTTATAGTAACACAACGTATGAACACATGAAAATTCATGGAGTGGAGAAAGAAGAAAAAATATATTTATCATCTTGTATTACTGCTGTAAGTTACAAGCAACAAAAAGAAAAAGATTTAGGCGCAAAAAAGCACAAAAATGCAAAAAGTAAATCGTACAAAGCAAGAAAGAAAGAAAGGGAAGAAAGAAATGATAAGAAAACTGCACAATGAGAATGAGGAATACGTACAGTCTTCATGTGAAATATAATAAGATTGAATCGAACCGAATGAAAAGTTTAATAAAATAAAAGAGAAAATCAAATCAAATTGTAGTTAATATCGTTTCATGTTTTCTTTTATTTTCAGAAAATTTTTTCATTATTACTATTACTAGAATTTTATGTATGTGTCTTATCATTATTTGTATTTTTATATTATATCTACGTATTTTGTACTTTACATTATTTTACACATGAAAATGTAATGCAAAAAAATTAAATGTTAATACTTGTTAAATTATATGAGATTGATACACTGAAAAATGGGTTTTCACTTTTTTTTCTTCAATTTTCTCTTGCGTTTTTCTAGTGTACGATTTGATGAGCTTTTAATACATTTCATTAATGAAATTGATAATAATAGTTTTTGTTATTTTTTCTCCTTTCCGCTAAAGTGCGGCGATTTTGTTGATAGGGGGAATTTTCAAAATAAATTTTTAATAGCAATGGAGAAATTGAATATCAGATGGAGAGAAGTATTGTATAAAATGTTTAGTACGAGGTGTAATGATTCATGGAAAGTGGAATTCACTTCATGATTTGGATTTTATCAAAAAATGGGATCGAATGATAATTTGATACTTAAAATTAGGCATGAAAAACAGAAATTGGAATCTGCATACTGCAATAACTCCAGAGAAATGTAAAACGGGATAATTATGTTTTTGCAAAATGAAAATGCAATTTGCATAACTTCCTTTTCCTGGGTCTCTGCTAGGTTACAATAAAAACATAATTTTTTTTTATTTGTATTCGAATGAAATCTAGGACAAATTTAGCCTTCACGGACCAATGTGCATGGTATTTATGAACCTTTTTTCAATTGCGGAAAGAATAGAGATGTGGTCTTGACAGTTTGATCAGACATTCACTGGGGCACAGGGGGGGGGGGGGGTGTGGTGCTAAAATATTTATTTTATATTTTTGATTACGTAACAAATTAAACTTGAAAAAATACATCACACTTTGCGCCCAACTTGATCTCAGACAACTGAAATCCATGTGGAAAGTCTTTCAAGGGGCTATCATACACAGTGCGTCCATTAAGTTTCGAGACTGATTCCATTAATCGCAAAATAAACAAGATATCTCGAGTTTTTCAAATTTTTTATTCAAAGTATTCTCCCTTCGCTTTAATACACTTCTTACAGCGGTTCAATAGTGATTCAAATGCGTGCTCTAGCTCATTTTGTGGAATAGCCTCCAATGCTTGTGTCGAAGCCGTTTTAATGGTCTCAACATCTTCAAAAAAGCATCCTTTCAACTTCAACTTCAACTTAGGAAACAAGGAGAAGTCACACGGTGACAAATCTGGTGAATACGGTGGGTGGTCCAACACACAGACTTGATTTCGGGCCAAAAACTGACGAACAATGATTGATTTGTGACTCGGCGCATTGTCGTGCAACAAACACCATTTCTCTGGATCGCGGTATTCGGGTCGAGTACGACGGATTCTGGCCATCAAACGCTTTAACACTTTGAGATAAAACGCGCCAGTGACCGTTTGACCAGTTGGAATGAACTCTTTGTGGATGATGCCTTTGCTATCGAAGAAAGTAATGAGCATTGTTTTGATTTTTGAAGGAGATTTTCGCGTTTTTTTGGCTTGTGGTGAGTTTTTCGACTTCCATTCCGAACTTTGGCGCTTAGTTGCTGGATCGTACTGAAAGCACCATGTTTCGTCGCCAGTAACAATTGATTTCAAGAAGTTTGGATCATTTCTGGCGACTGCAACAACTTCTCTGGAATGATTAACACGAAGTGATTTCTGCTCCTCCGTCAGTGTGTGTGGAACAAACCTTGCACAGACTTTTGTTTTGCCCAAATCCTCGTGAAGAATGAGACGAATCGTTTCTTTGCCAATATTCAAAGCCTCTTCCATCATTTTCAAAGAAGCATTACGATCATTCGCAACATAATCACAAACTTTTTCAATCATTTCGGGCGTGCGAGCTGAAATTGGTCTCCCTTTACGTTTGTCATCCTCTAGCGACACTCGGCCATCCAAGAAACGTCTGTGCCACAAAAAAACATTTGCTCGAGACAAACACTGATCACCGTACACTTGTTGCACCAATCGGAATGTTTCTGATGCACTTTTCCCAAGTTTTGCTTTGAATTTAATGACCGCTCTCTGTTCCATGTTGGAATTTCAACGTCAGATGAAAAACTGTTTAGGGAAAACTTTCACATCTTTGTCATTAGTCATCTGACTCGAATGAAATTTTACACATGGATAGGAACAGGTTTAAGCTTTAAAATGCGTATTAGAACCCATGGATGGAGCTATTATTTGCTGAGATATGGTTTGTGTCTCGAAACTTAATGGACGCACTGTGTAAGAACTAGATAATAATTAAGAATAACATTTATTAATAAATACCAGAATGCCCGCCAATTGAATAGAAAAACTATATTTGACGATAGAAATATGGATGAAAATCTCAAAATTTTTTGCCAATTAAAACGATTCAAGTTTTCGTAGTCCATTGACGACTACAGTAAAGATCAAAATCAGACCTTATATCAATTAAATATATTATTATTTTGTTTGTATTAAGCTTCTTATTGTTTGGTATTTCGGTTACCATCCGGTCGTATTTTGGTCATAAATCAAGAGGTCTCCCATCCGCGTGGTCACCAACTGTTCAAATTCTTCATTCCATTCTAATTCGTATTAAAGTAAAGCTGGACTCGAACGTCCTACTCGTCCTCCTACTCGTCCTACTTGTTAGGTGACAAACAGGGACAAACAGTGCCAAACAAGGGACGTTGAGTTTTCCACCTTATACAGGTAACACTAAAAATAACCGCGCCCTCCAAGTATTTGCGACAGTTAATTACCGGTCTAATCGTGCTTTCGTAGAAGAACGGCTCTAGGTCACTGATGCGTCATGCGATTCTTGCTACAAAGTTAGCGTCCTTCTTCTTTCCTCGCGGCTACCAACTTCTCTCTCCGGCTCCCCCTACGTAAGTAAACTCGCCCTCAGCAAGTAGCACTTGGGCGATCTCGCTTGCAATAACCAGCACCGCTTGTTCAGAGACAGTGTGGTATGCAATTGTTATATGCAAAGCTCCTTGCCTCTGTACAAGTGTAAGACCTCTTCGGTACAACTTCTTACTAAGAGCGTCAGTCTAGCCTTCAGAGCCGACAAGAGCACGCATTCCATTGCACTCATGAGTAGAAGTCTTCTGTTCGAACTTGGTCCTCCATTGTTGAGTATGAGGCGACTGGGAGCCGAAACTTCTGCAGCAGCCTTATCCGCTGACCCTCGAACAGTATGGAAGAAGCTAATCTTCGAGTCAATCTTCAAGCCAATTTATTTTATTGATTACTTCGACTCGATGATCAATGCTCCAAGGCGAATTGGAATAACACGAGGGATTGGATTTTTAGTCTGTATTACGAACAAATAAAGTGTATTTCAGGAACCACATCCCGAAACAGTTACCGCAAAAGCGGTTCAACCAGAATCGCGCTTCAGTGTTGACACTTTCACTTACATTATCTTTGGTAGCTTTGATAGTACGAAGTGAAATGGCAACAAAATCATTGACTTAAGTTTAACTTTCATCAACAGAACTTGAACCCTGAACTAGCTGCTCAGAAGGCAAGTGCTCTAGCTTAAAAACGAATTGAAAATCACTTTAGACACAGTGTGACACAGAGTGTGCTTTGACTACTTGCCCCATTAGTTTACAATTTTTAAGAGTATAGAAACTCAATTTAGCGCGATGAATTATCTTATCTTATAATTTAGGGTTGAATAATACAATTTTGAGTGTCTCTCTACCTTACTCACGTGAATATCTGAATTTAGCTTCCGAGCGATGTGTTGAATGCAAGAAAATGGGTTCAGTTAAGAAAAACGATCATAAACAAAATTGTTGATCCTGCATTAGCGACAGCGTTGCACATTTTAGCTAATGTAAAGGATTTGCCAGCCCAACAATTTTCCTCTCTTATAAGGAATAATAAACCTTCCATCTAAATTGTAGTTGGACTCGCCAGAATGCATCGCGACACAATTTTAATCAATATATTGATTAAAATTGATAGCCTAGATAGCAAGGAAATTTGAGTCAACCTTTAAATTCTGTTCGGAATTTTGGTTATACTATCCTTTATCAATGTAATATTAGACTTTAGACGCTGTAATATTAGACTTAAATTTGTATCCGTGTTTGTTTGCAGGTATCCTGATAGTTGCCATTGATTCTTGCATACAGGAAATCGAGCTTATCATTCATTGGACAAGAATAACTCATAGTGAAACCGTCAAACCAACCTTTAATTATTTGGTAGTAAATTGTAATGGAATTTCTAAAAGAAGATTATTTAATTACTTTTAACTTTATAGCAATTTATGCACTGACGCAAAACAATTAACAATTTTTCTAGTGGGCTACGTAAAACAAAAGAATCAGTTTCATTGAGAATTCCGAAAAAGCGCTACAGACCGCCATTAATTAGAAGCAAATTTCTGTCAAATATTCAATAAGTTTTGGGGAAATTTCCCACTTGAATAAATTTCCGCGGCATACGTTTCGTTTATTTCACAATCCGGCGTGAAGTTCAATGTTCAGTTTTTAGGAAAGAAAACAACAATTTTATTTTGGAAATCTCAATTCTTACAATTTTCTTTATTGATCACTACTAGCTTAAACATCTTTGATTGAAAAAAGAGAAGGATTTGATTTTTGAAGATATGCTGGAAAAATTATAGTTATAAATTTATTTTTGTAGACATAAAATTATAAATATAGTTTGACCGTTATTGAATTTGGAGAAAGTTTCTGAATGATGTTCGTGATTGCGCTCCTTTTTTATATTCCGTTGGTTCTAGTAGACAAATTGTGTAGAATTGACCACCTTTAAATTCAGTTTGTTAATTTCCTTGGCGCTTTTTTATTTAAAAAAATGAGAAACCATTCGTGGAGTACTGATTGTGTGGCACCTCAGACAAGGGTTCTTATTTCTCTCTGTGCATGACGTCCTCCTCAATCCTGCTGTCAGCGAGAGGCAAAGCAAATGAGGCTCAAGAAGAAGATATTCACAACTAGTCAAATATGTCTTATGTTCGGAAAGCGCGATCTATGTACTACCCGGTTCCATTCGCCAAAGAAATTTCATCGATAACATCTTTCAGACTCAACAGTTCGCAAAGTATCTAGCACTTTTTCAGCCAGTTCATTGCCTTTCTGCGACATCTTGTGCACAAATGAAGGTGCGATAAGCGTTGTCCTTATTTCAATCACAGAGTGCCATTCAATCACAGTGCCATACTAATTTTGTGCAGATAAGCACAACCTCCGTGAAAACCTCCGGCGTTGTCCACGGTCTCAAACCAAAAATGAGCTGGGCGGTTCTACCATGCTCTATTGCTCCATGCTAAAGTTTCAACGCCTGCTCTATAGAGAAAGGTAGGCTGTATGACGTTCATCTTGAGTTGTATGTTGCTGGACTTTTCTCGCCTAAGTTGGCCATCAGTCCCCTCGAAATCGAAAGAAGCTTCATCTATGTAAGCCATGAACATAATTTACTTTGCCATACTCAGTTTTCTATTAAGCTCAGATTCTTTACGGTATCACCGATACTGAGAGTTCTTACTCTACTTCTTACTTACTCTTACTCCTCTTCTTTGTGAAGATAAGCACGTTAGTTTTCGCCATTGCTAAATTGAATGAACCCTTCAGCCTTAACTGTGCTCTTTTCATATACCAACTTTCACCGTTTCCTTATTCAACTTATATGATGTCCTAAGAATTTTATGGTGCACTGTAAAAGACTAAAATTTTCCAATCCCTTGTAAAATCATTCACACGCGTAACAGTGTGCAGTGCTTCTTTGGGTGAATCGGGTCAGCAGTTCTGTTGTTCTGTTTTATTTCATAACTGATGTGGTCCTTGTCCAAGGAGACCCAAACTTTTGTCATAAAGAATTCTTTTCCTTATGAGATTTTAATTATGATAACGTGATTCGTCCAATAAATGAACGTTGATCATTAGCGTGCATTTTAGATGTCTTAAGCGAATGCCTTTATTTAAAATGCAAATACACTCATATGTAACCATTTTTCATGTAAATTCTGTTATTTATTCCTGAATTCTACGCGAATTTCCGTCCATCTTGCTCTGAAGCAATAAAATCACCGCAAGTGGCAACTAGCAAACTCATGTTAATCTGCATGGCTTGTAGGTATGGATATGGGTGGGCTGGTCTTTAGCGGTTCAACATTTTCCACAAAAGCCTATCGAATATAAGTTCCTATTTTGTTGTTTTTTCCTCTTGCCTAATTGATAAATCTGGATTTCCAATCTTTATGTGCATATTTTCGCCTAATGAACGAAGATGACTATCTCTAGTCAAGCAAAATCTCTAGTCTAACTAAATCGCGGATCGAAATGGAATATGTTGGTTAATAAATTAACATATGTGACTGCGAAATATTGGAAATGATAAAC
This sequence comes from Stratiomys singularior, assembly GCA_954870665.1. Taxonomy (NCBI): domain Eukaryota; kingdom Metazoa; phylum Arthropoda; class Insecta; order Diptera; family Stratiomyidae; genus Stratiomys; species Stratiomys singularior. The sequence continues at coordinate 11,491,797 of OX940877.1, forward strand.
GAGCGGAGAGTCTGTATTTGATGAGAAATTAAAATTCTTTTCCAAATTTATTCAACACCTCTTTGGATCGTTTTGTTTTCCTCCGACTGGGTAAAAAAATCAAATTCAGTCCCGTGGTATTGTGTAACGTCCCTTCTCCGCAGAACTAACAATTATGTATCTAAATTTTTAATACACTTAAACGTCAAGCTGAAATTATGCAATCATGGAAGATGATTTTTAATAGTATGGCAAACCAGTGAGTGAGGCCCACCATGCGAAACGAAAAAGGAAAAAAAAAATAACTGAAAAGAAAAGAAATCGCTTTCATGTAGACTCACATACTTCTACATTCAATAGAAAAAAGGCTCCAGACTGATTTAACCTTTGTCAAGTTTTTTTATCCTGTTCTTCAATAGTTGTCTCTAATTTTAGAAAAGAATGAAGATAAAAAAGATTTAACATTTTATATCAATGGTTGGACCATGAAGACGTGAACATGTGAGGTTTCAACGCGACTAGACAAGGTGCCATTCTAATTTTAATGGCATCGAGAAGGAAATAATGGAACAATGTTGCTGAGTGTGTAGGAACTCTTGCTATAGATATACGCAAGAAAGTTAAAGCAATTTGACCGGCCGAAAGTGCTGAAAGGTTTCATTGAGGAGGGTTTGAGAGGAAGAGACTCTGTGTTGATTTGAATGTGTTACATAAGTTGCTTGTCATGGATTAAGTGAATTTTTAATGGGTCTTGCAAGATTTTTTCCCCATTTAATGGAGGTTGTCTCACTCACCTTCTGATGATGTTAATCTCCGTAATTAGATGCAATTGTTTGGGGACAAATTTCCATTGATTGGATGAAAAGGTTCTTGAAGTGACCTTTTACGGAATGGTAATATGTTTGAGGTTTCTACGATGAAAAATAAGTAAGATGGAGCGTTTGATTTTCAAAATCAAATTTCAGGATAAGGGCAAAATTTGCTGTACTTTATTGATTTTCATTAAACCGCCCGATATTCCATCGAATTGAAATTTATGATGCGTTTTAGAAATTTAGAACCCCGAGGAAATTAATAAACGTATAATGGAATACGAAATTGCAGAAGTTGGAGTTAGATCTTCCCATCAAGGATAATGTTGTATACGTACTTCTACATTGGTACGATTTCCTTGACATTTGCTGTCAATATTTTACGACAAATGCGTTTCGGCTTTTCGTCGTCTTATCTGGCTTTATCGTTCTCATTTGTCTAGGCTGCCTTAGACTAATTTATAGGTTTCATTGATTTCACAGGCAGAAATCAGAACTTCAATTCTTAAATATAAAACGTTCAATCTTGGAGCCCTGATAAAGGAGAAAAACTTCACGTACCCAGCAGAATAATTCATTCGCCTCTTATATTGAGCGTAAATGTCTTTTGTGTTTGCATGGTTCATCTGCAACCACAATAAATTGCTTAGCATGACTCTGAAGCAAGCTGCATTCATAATCAAGTGCATTTCAGTGTTAATTCTTTCAGTAAGGAGTGTGTCCTCATCATATTCAAGTTGCTATCATCCTTTGACGCCTCCAGGCCAAACTGCCAAAAAACGGTCACTGGAACCACTTATGGGTTTTCCTGTCGACGAATACAAAGTTGTTCTTGAATATGAAAATGAGCTTCATGAGAGAATACGATTTTCTGTTTTTGCGAAAAATTCCGTCACTACCCATGACCTCCAAAACATAATGAGAAAAAACTTATAGCGATCGTAATATTCGGCCAAATGCATTTTGGCAGAATTGTTCGGAATTCGTTCGGTTGGTAACGCCTTTGGGACCTTAGCATTCATCAAGTTCAACTGGTCGCTGTAGTGAGAACCATTTATTGAGTTTGCAAAATCAATGTGAAGCATGCATTTCAAATTAGAAAAAAAATTGAATTATCCTTCATGTTGACAGTCGAGTCATACCATTAACTGCAGCTGGCTCTCTTTTCCTTGACCACTTCTTACTAATTTACTAAGATTTGACAGTGTAGAAATGGTGCATATTTCGTCGCAAAACGATTCTTTCCAAAAAAACCCTCTTTCCAACTCCGGCCTGCTAGCCTCTGAAGGACCAAAGGTTGCCTTTGGTACGCGCATTGCAGTATTATGTAGGTTTTTGATTTTGATCTGAAAGTTTTAAAAACTTTTCCTATAATGCATTTACCGATCCGCGTCAAACATTTCACTTTTTCACTTTTATACTTATTTAAGTACAGAGATTGTGTTGACAATTTTTGATCAATGAACTTTGCAGTTCATCTCTGGAAAATGTCCATCACGTGAACGTCACGAGCAAAAAATGTTAGAATTGTCCAATGAACAATAAGCATTAGACCTGCTGCTATGCCTTCGTTGGAATAGTGGATTCGCAAACTATCCCAACCAAACAAGTGTTCTAGACGTACCGGTTCTGCTGAACCGATTGTATGTGACCAGGAATAATAATCCTGTCAATATTCAATGCGATCTCATGTCTCATAAGATTCGAAATTTTTGCTATTTTTTGCCGAAATAATTGTCTGAAGTTTGCATCATTGCAAACGCAACGGTTTCCATTTTTTTTTCACTTTTTCGAATGTTTTTTTGTAGATTTGGCTTTTGGTAAATTTTTTTTCGCTTATTTGAATTTTTTTTCACTCATATCAGTTTCGTTATCTACTAAAAAGCAAAATGAAAAAACTTGACAGCGCTCAGTTTACAACTATGTAAATTTCAAACACCTGCCAAAATTTGATGATCTTGTCAGTGATGCCAACCTTAAGATATATAGTGCATGATTACAATGCACGTTGGTGTGAAGTTGGCTGCGATGAAGTACAATTCAATCCTCTGTTGGGAAATAATAAATTTTATTCCGAACAAGCCAATATATCGCAAACTGAATTTCCGTATATTTATAATTACATTTTCCATCAAAACATCTATTTGCTTCTCAAAAATCGATCAAAGAGCGTTTCCTCTTTCGGATCGTACACGTTAACTAGCAAAAAAAGCATTCAATTCATGTCAGATACATGCTTCCGCTGACGATGATTCTTAATCTTCTAATCTTCATTGCATGGCTCTAATGCTCCCATCATTGCTTCCACATATGCCTTCTGGGGCTCCTGCTTAGTGATGCTTAAAAAGGGACTCCCCACGTCGAAAACCCATACACAGTAGATTATTATACAATCATATTTACCTATCCGCAGAATGAAATATCACTTTTGAACGTTTTTTTTCTTACCAGAGCCTTGTGATCGCCCTAATCTTCAAATCAACACGATGCGAAGGTTTCAACGCACGTATAAACGTTTGTGTGAGATTTGTTGAGAAGTTTTCAATAGGAAATATCTTAAACAGTTCTTATTGCTTGAATTTTCTGATGTTTTTCTTGAAATATTTTCATATCAACTCTTACCAGTTGCGTTATATACATTGAGGAATCGGCGGATAGAATGAATTCTCGAGCCAAGATGCAACGAACGTTTAGAATGAAAACTACTTGATAAATTTCTCAATGAAATCAAAAAGGCATTATTTATGGATGAAACAATTTTATACGGAGCTTTTTGTTTAGTTTCTTGATTTGATACTGGCGAGAATTTATCATTTTGATGATGTTTTTTTTTTGAGGGGTTCGGCGGTACTAAATGGATGTGAAAGCATGAAAAAAACTTGAAATTTGATTTCACTCTCATCAATTCGTTTTGTATGCGTCATTTGAAAATATTTAGCTGTTAAAGAATTCATGAAAAAAAGAACAATATCTAAGGAATGCCTTTTACAGCTAGGAGGGGAAAAAATAAAATGTTTTGATTCTAATTTCTTCAGAATTTGATTGATATAAGAATTTGATACTTTCAAATAATAAATGGAATCCTTTCTGGTTGAGCATGAAAGAGCGCCGAGTTGAAAACATACAGTCATCAAATCACCCGCCATCTCCATAAGGTAGGAATCCTCTTGATAAAAAATTGCAGTGCGGTCAGCTGACAACTAAGAAGTAACAACTAAGACAGTTCCGAGAAAGATAGAAACCTGAAACCGCCTCCATCACTCCCATGTTACCGAGTTTGCGACAATCAACATTTGCTGCTAGTTTCCACTTTTTCATCCTCTCGATAGAATATCACAAAATACCTTCAATACCTCTTAAAGGTTCCCTCAACATTTCACAAGTAGTCCTTTGACATTGGTTATTGGGAAGAGAAATCTCCGCCATTTTAATTTAAATATGATTTTGGGCTCGTGATCGCCACGACACACGGTGAAAGTCCAAACGAGAGATCAATTTTGGACTACCCTGAACAATAACTGGAACAGTTTCGCGTCAATAACGCGGCGAATGTTCTCTTCCAATTGATCAAACTCTCGGGGCTTGTCGGCATAGACGAGTGATTTGACGTATCTCCGCAAGAAATAGTCCAGCGTTGTTGGATCACCAAATCCTGCAGGCCAGTCCACAGGCCGATAACGAAAAGATATACGCTTATAAAACGCTTCTTGCAATAGGCCAATGGTTGCATGGGCTGTATGGCGCCTTCCTGTTGAAACCAGAGTTCGCCTGCATTACGGCGAGTCAATTCTGGAATCGAGAGAATTCGAGAATGATAATGGCTTCCCATCAGGTTTTTTGATGACATATGAACAAATGATTCCACCAGCCCATAAAACTCACAAAACAGACTTTCTCCGGATGTAACGGTATATGGACAACCACCAGTGGTTGCTCATCGCTCCATATGCAGCAATTTTGTTTATTGACGCCGTTATCTAACCAGAAATAGGTCTCATCGGGAATTCGCTATGTAGACAAAATCGATCTTAGGGCCCATACACTGAATTTACGCCGTGCCTGGTAGTCGTTCGGCTTCAATTTCTGCGCGAGCTGGAAGCCTGCAAACCAAGATCCTTCCGTAAAATTTTCCATGGCGTGGAAAGGAAACAAGTTTATCTGTTGAGTCTTCATCGATACTATGCTGTACAGCTCCTATGGTTTCTTCATTACGCACACTGTACGGTGTATAGATGGATGCGAATTATCAGTGAGAGCAAACGCTATGCGGAAATGATCCATGGTTATTCGAATTGATGTTACGATGGGCGATTATGCCGGCCATAAATTTGACCGAGTACGGGATGAGTTTCTCGAAGATAATCGTTTTTTTTTTAAAAATAAATTTGCGGAATTTGCAGACGTTGCTCAGGCGTCAATCTATTCATGATAAAATGGTTACTTACTAACTAAATAACCACAAAACACATGACAGCTGTCATACCATACGTAGCAATAAAAAGTGTAGCCAACTTTAAGTTCTATACCTCTAAAAAAATCACCCTGTTCAAAGATCAGCGAAATTGATTCAACGAATAAGTTGGAATGTTCTTTATAAATAAAGATTTTATTTATGAAATATTACAAATCGCGATTTATATTGATGATTCAAATTGAAGGTTGCTACTGGAGATGACAAATGTATCTGATATTTTCTAGATTTATTATGAACAAGAAAACTTATTAGTTATCATAAAATTTGGTAGTAGGAGAAGTGAAGGACTATAATTTATTAACAAAAAATAGCAAGTAGTGTTGCATGAATCCATATTTTTTCTTGGAGTAGGGCGTCGTGATCTAGGATGAGCCTGGTAAAGAGGATACGGCGTCATGGATACATAAGCTAGGACTGCTTTTATATAAATAATTTTACATTGGTTATACAGAGGATTACATTTTATTGCCGGAAAGTACTTAAATAGTTAATGATATATTTTTTTTGTGTGGTTGTTACAATAGCGAACAGGATGTGACAGATAAAGCTGGAAAATCCCCGGGAATACGGACATTTTTCGGCGACTAAAAACACTTCGAAATTTATAATAATTTTTCCTCAAAGCTACACTGAGCGAAACAAAAATAGCACCACCAAGTTTTTCTAGGATTTCAGATGAAAGATAAATCATGATATCAATGATTTATTATAGCATGTTCCAAAATGTATTACGGATAAATCCAGCGTGAAATGGTTGTATTTTATGGAACCCTTAACATTTAAAGCCTAGAAATCAAAAAAAATGATGCGAAATAAAAATAACACCACCTCTGCTTTTAACCAAAACCAAATTTTATTCTATAAAATATATCATTTAGGAATACTTAATAATTTGTGTACGAGCCATTGTTTTGAATAACTTCAATTAGTCGCGAATGCATTGACAAAATAAGCTTTTCCAAGGTGTCTGAAGTTGGCATCGTTGCAATCGCAACGCTGTCAAAATTTTTCACAATTTATTGCTGGTAGATGATTGAACTATAATGAAACCCTAGTAGATTGCAAAGAAGTTATAAAGGCGAATGAAACTTTCAAAAAGTTCAAGTCAATTCAGCCAAAAAACATTCAAAAAGTGAAAAAATTGCAGACCGTTGCGTTTGCAACGATGCAAACTTCAGACACCTGCTTTTCCAGCGTATCCTGCTCTATCTGCTCCCAGCACTCCCGAACTCGACATTTGAGCATGTTAATGTTGTCGAATTGCTTGCCATTTTCGTAAACGCGACGTACAAGAATAGACCAAAGGTTTTCAATGGGATTCAGGTCCGGAGAACAGGCTGGCCATTCGAGAACTTCTATATTTTTCTCAGAAAACCACGCTTTAGCCAATTTCGAATTATGAATTGCAGCATTGTCTTGTTGAAAAATGAAGTCCAGGCCCATCAATGCCTCACCATGCTCAATTAAACTTATCTCCAACATTTCGACGTAGTCTTCTGACTTCATTTTTGTTGTAATCCACGCCAATGGAAGCTTTCCCCTAAAGGAAAACGCACCCCAAACCATCAGCGTACCACCACCAAAGTTCCTACTCATCTTAACCTTTGGATCTTTGCGCAAATCGTGCCAGTAGTACTGCCAGCCGTCTGATCCATCAAGGTTAAACTTCTTCTCATCCGAAAAGAGCACGTTTTTCCATTCCTCGGTCCAGGAAATATATTTTTTTGCGAAATTGAAGCGATCCAACTTATGCCGTTCTGTCAAAATTGGTTTTCCTTGCCTTTTACGCCACACCAAGGTTTCACTGCTTGACAAAACTTGTTGTATGCGACGTGTGGTAACCGGAAGCTTCAACTCCGCGCGGATTTGTGATGCTGGTTTTTCCTGATTTGCTGCAATCCTGCAAATTCTCCGTTTATCCTTCGCAGAAAGCTTACTTTTCTTTCCACGTTTCTCGATTTGGCCACGTTTATTACAATTCTTTAAATAGTTTCCAACAGCCGTGTGTGCCCGATGAAGTTTTCGACCGATTTCTCTATTAGAGAAACCTGCATCGTGAAAGCTTGGATTTTTACCTTTTCCTCGAACGTAAGGTGCTTTGATCGATCCATGATGGCTAAATCGCACGAAAAAACAATGATCTCACTAGCAAATGAACACACTTTGACAAATGTAATGAATGTAATGAAAACATCTCATTTGACATGTGTCAAATGAGACAAATGAGAGTCAGGGCTGCTTTAATACAGTGTGGTGCTATTTATATTTTGCACTGTTTTTAACGAAATATTGGGTTTACGTGTAAATACTTCACAAAATAACCAGCACTGTGATGCTGAAAGATAGTAAAGAGTACATAGATGAATTGAAGCGCGAATTTGATGTTGTCAACAGGATAACAGGAAAAATAATCTGAAAAAATATGATGGTGCTATTCTTATTTCGCTCAGTGTATGAGCTAGGTTATGTTTGATAATTTAATAATTTATCCTCAAAGCTATGAGGTTATGTTTGAAGGGTTGTTAGAAATGAGCAGAGATGGAACACAGATATTGAGCGATGCAATTTGATAATTTGCATCGTGAATGTTGCCTGAAGGATACTTGGAAAAAGTTTGAAAAAATTTTAAAGCTGGAGACAGGAGTATTTAAATTTCTGTTAATTTCGGTAATGACACTCTTAAATACCTTATGAAGTCAAAGCTACAAATAGGTGTAGATCAGATCGTGGTAAAGATATATTTATCTCATGGAACAGTCTTTGGGCGTTCGAACGAGAATGGGAAGTGTCCAAACTTAGAAAGTGGATACCTGTTGAGCTATGCTAATGCAGACGAAAGCAGGTTATAAGGAAGAAGCAGTAATTTTCCTTGATAATAATTGATAGCCGCGGATTCCAACAGTAAAGGTGTCTTTACAACTTTAAAAAGATACTTGTTTTCTATTGGTATTAAACTTATAAAGTTTCTGACAGTTGATTGCTCAAATCAAGGGTTTTCAGTAAATTCTCCATCACATCTGTGGTTACATAAGAATATACTTAGTTCGTGATTAATTTTCTTCTATAGGATACTAAGAACTGATTTGAGAGGAAAATATTGACAAAAATATGTGTGATTGGTAAATAGTTAGGAAGTTTTGTTTCAAAACTTCTAGGTACGGATCGAACAACGTTTCAAAAAATGTGTGAACTGAATTGGGAGATTCCGATGCATTCCGCTTATTGTCTGGATATTGTCCCCCAAACGCTTTTAACTTATTTTGTGTCTTATAATTTATTCTATTTGACAAAAACTGACGGGATGTACAAAATAAACTCTCAAGTTGTTTTTTGCATCATAACTAAAGTCTTATTATAGCAATTGAATTCAAAAGTTGCCTGAGTGATGCTGCCAAATTGGAGGTAGTGAATGAAAATACATTATTTAATATATTATCCTTTATTTTTTGATTTTCCATTTCAAAATGTTATCGGTAGTTGCTATACCTATAGTATGCTTTAGCTATAGACATATAGTATGCAAGTGCTATAGACAGTTTGGAAGTGCTAAAAAGGGGAAAATACACATAATTTTAAACAATTAAAAATTTCGCAATAAAATGTTGAAACTTTCGGACCGGCTTGATATTTTTTTTTATTGAGTAGTGTGTAATAAGTTGTTTTTTTTTTAGAATCTCCTTGGCTGAATTTTTTCGGGGTTAGTTGCCAAAATTTTTAAGAAATTTTTTTCAATTTTGGAAGATTTAACAGACTTTTTGCTATTCTGATGGGTTAAGAGGTTTCTACTGTTCAAAGCTGTACTAAAATTGACTTTATCAATTGATGGACGAGATGTCTCTGGCCTGCACATCTATTTATAATCATCTATAGCATTTAATATTCCAGTCGATTCCCTGGGATATGAAGCTCTTCCATAGTAAGCGAAGCTTTTTACATTTTAGAAAGTATTTTTGCTAGCACATTTCACTGGAAGTTATCAAATTAAGAGGAACCTAAAATCAATCTTCTCGTTAGTTAAGTTCTCAGTTTTCGCTACAGAGCTACGAAAAGGACCGTTTAAAGCAAGAAGGAATATACAGTAATACATTCTTCTGTCGTTTATTCCCTTTTCAAGTGTAAATGGGTACGTGTCCGACTTCCTTATTGAGCCACTGTACATATAGGATTCCAACAACAGAGGAAAAAACGGCTGGAACAGGGAGTCAAATACTTGAAGTTGCTAATCGGAAAATTCGAACGTAGGAACAAGACAAAAGAGAAAAACAAAAACTATCGAACGCCAAGGGACCATTTGGATATCTTCCTATTTCCTGATAATAGTGAAGATCAGCAGATTCCGTTGAACAAATAGACATTGCTTAGTTTTAGGGAACTTGTTTGCCTTAGTTTTAGGGAACGTAAATCTTTTCAAGACCTGTGAAATTTTCTTTGACTTTGTTAAGATTTGATCCTTACATTATTACGATCGAGGATCGATAGCTAAATTTGATGGAATGCATAAATGATTGAAATCAAATAGTTAGGTGTGATGCTCCCCTCCAAATGTTATCAAAACATAACCACAAAACCAAAAACAACATCAACAATTAAAACAAGACTTCCAAAAATAGTTTGCAGCTATCGAAAGTGAATTTGTTTACAAACGCTGCCCGCGAAACTTTCGCTGATTTTTTCGTATTTCTTATTTATGTCTTATACAAGTTTTGGAAAGTCTTTTCTTTGTGTGTAAGCACGTTTTTGCTCTGTTATCTGTTAGCTTTGACTATTTCTTTTTTCTTTTTTGTATAATCGTCGATTTATATTTTCTATGATTCCGATTAGTGAGAATTTCATGCATAATCTGGTTATTTATTTCATTTGAAAACCGTGTATTTGTAAACAATGTTTGAAGATGATTTTGCAGATATTGATCCTTCCGAAAATCACAGACTGCTGTATGGAGCAAGATCATCATCAAGATGTTGCGTTGGATCAAGAATAGTTTTGAACAATGACGGGAAGATCGGGACTATTCAGCAAGTCATTGATATATTCATTATAAACTCTCTAAGGTGCAGAATGCACGATAAGGAGATGAAGCTTGAGATTGAAAGGATTTAGACGTTTTCATGTAGTTTTGAATTATAGATTTAAGTAGGCAAAAGCGGATGAGTTGATGTGTGATAGGATAAAATTCTTTGGACTGAAGTATTCAAATGGATTATCTGATTTTTCTGGTGGAAAGATCATCATTGTTGTTTGTGATATTTGTACGTACGTTGTGTATTGAAATGAACTAGACAATTAGAATATTAGGAAATACGAAAATAAATGAGCGTAGTATATGCCACCTTTACTTGTCGGTGTAGCTAAGAATTGCGGCTTTCAGGAAGATTAAGGAAGAGATAAAAAATATGATTTAAAGTCTAAATGAACAAACATCCGCCACGGTATGACGAACATCAAAAATCCACTCAATTGAAAGCTTGCATATGAACTTTTTTCTTCTTCAAAATAATCCAAACTAACGATCCATACTAATTGCCTTGATAATGAAAAACTGCGTAATTTATTTTGAAAATTAATACCAATAATTGTTGCATTTATAGAAGATTATATCATGCGATTATCAATTATTGCGCAGAATGGTTAAAATTTAATAAGGCTTTCAATTATCAGGTTTAGTATCATATTAACGATATTCATCGAATTAAATAATATAAAATGACGCTTTTGCTCATTAGCGGTCTGAACAAGTCAAAGTTGAAGTATCTAAAATTGGTGAAACTTAATGACATCGACCAGGAGGTATCTATGGTCCATTGTAACGTGCCTCGTGACTGCCAGCGGCTGGGGCCTATTCAAGACAAAAAAAAAACCGGACGTTATTAATTACCGAAAATTTCAAAGTGATATAGTCTTATGTGTGATTATGATGACAGAGTGATACGACCACCATAATAGTAGGAGCGCCTGAAGATCCACTAGTGAGAATGAATGATGGTATAACAAGTTATAAATGTCAGATTAAAATGACTTTACGGAACAAATTACTCGCAATTTTTGGATGATTTTAGATGAGTAGAATCTGGCTGTTATGGTATAGTATAATTGGGATTTTCTCAAGCGTAGAAGTCATTATTTTTGTTGTATTTTTAATATAAGTTCGTGAATTGTAGATCCTGTCTACGTTTTCTTGTTAATTTTTCATAATCATTCATTATAATGAGCTGCAGGCAATTTCACTTTCGATGATTGGAAACTTTCAGTATTTATAAGCAGAGTTCGAGCATTAATTTTCTGATGATGGAACGATGGCTTTTCACAATCGAATTTTGTCATACAATTATTAATTCAATTATAAATAGTCTCCGCATTCTTCATTGAACTTGTATCTCTAAAGTCTTCTTGGATCTTGGCCTCTCATATGTGACGTCTCCAATAATAATATTCGTTTGATTACGTGTTCAAATGGGAATATCTGGGAAGCGTGCAATTGGCCTTGTCTTTTCAAGTCGAGCCAGCGTTTCCTGGGATTTTTTTCACTGATCTTCAAAATTTTCCTGCAATTCGAGGGGAGTTTTACAGGATTGTGTAAGTAATAATTTGGTACGGTTCAGAGAGGAAGGTGCATCTGCTATCACTGGATAGATTTCCTGTGATATATTCCAAGATTGTGTTGAACAGCAGGGGGACCAGTTCAAACCACTGCTTCATTCCAATTTTACTGTCAAAAGCATCTGTCAGAGAATTGTATGATCAGGTTTGTGATTCGGTTAATGTTGATGTCATTTTGCTTAGTCCATGTTTTTTGGAAAATTGAAGTACACTGGTGTTGAACTTACAGAATATGGGGGAGGGTCGTTGCTTAATTTGTAAAATCGTGAAGAGTAAGCAGTCGATCACAATGATGTTTTCGGCCTAAACAACGATGTGGCGTTCTAATTACCACCTTAGTTTCAAACTTAATAGGTATATGCTAGGCAATAACAGAGGCATATCAATACGCTGATATGTTTTTTTTTAATTTTCAAATCTTAGCCAGACCATTTTTTGTGAATAGTGATGGACCGGTAGTGCTTCTTCAGCATCTGTTCTTTATCTTAGATGTATTAGATCGTTTGACCTATGGTGTATTGAGCAATATTTCCAATAATTAACAAATTTGCGATTGAATTTTATCAATGCCTGCTTCTTTGTTACTTTAGTTGCTTTCAACATCGAACTTCTTTGCTTCGAGCGTTGGTCTTGAGAAAAAGAAGAAGCATCAAACGCATTTGCAGTGTCTGATGTAATTGTGGAGTTGGCAGTATTGAGAATTTGTTAAAATATTAAGCCAATTTCCCATATTCCTAATGATGTCAGATGGAACTGCTGTTCTCTTCCTCTCATAACGTAACCCTGAACTGATATCCATTTGCATTGTTCAATACGCTTTGATGGTATTTTTGCTCATCATTTTTGTCTTTTTTGTCTACAATTGACACTTTTTACAGTTAATTATGCTATTTGCTACCCACCCAAAGTTCTTGTAGATGTCTCTCTTCGTCCTGATTTTTCAATTTCAATAAGTCAATTCACGTATTTGATTAACACCTGGCTTTTTCCTCTAACAGATCCTGGTATTCATAGTAGATCTTATTATTTCGATCTAGAATTTGTGCCAAGCAATCACTTCTATTGCTGAGATATATCCTGCCAACAAACTCGATTGAGCGTGTTGGCATCTGGTGATGATCAGAAGTTTTTTTGGATTTTTGGATGCGTGAAATTTTTGAACATTATAGCCATTGTGGTGTGACCAAAATCTTTCAGGTATTGTCTATTGTCAATAGATATGATCGTGAAAGCCACAGCATCCAGTTGTTTCTGATATCTTAGTTCATTACTTTCTTTTCTGTTGAAATCACGAGAAATTCATTTTGTAGAAAGCTTTGAGCAAATGAATATTTTCCGGTTAGGTTGGTAGGACCTTAACTGACATCTGTGTCAAATTGTGAGCGGGATTGCATCATTAGTTTTTGTTTGGCAGCTGTTAGCATCAGTCAATTTTTTGTACTTCGTCCCATTTTACAATGGATAATTTTGTTGATCAACGTATTTGTTTGAAATTTTGTCTTAAGAACGAAATTTCTTGTGCCGATGCGCTTAAAATGTTGCAGAAAGCATTTGGGGAGTCTGCTCTATCAAGAACCAGAGCGTTCGAGTGGTATAAAATGTTCAAAAGTGACCGCGAAGTGGTCGAAGATTTTCCTCGTTCTGGACGTCCTTCAACATCGAATACCGACGAAAATGTTGAAATTATGAAGAAAATCGTGCTTGAAAATCGTCATGTGAGCCTCAGAGAGATTTCTAACAATCTTAACATCTCTTATGGAAACGCACAACACATTGTTGTCGATATTTTGCGCATGAAACGCGTCGCCGCACGGCTTGTTCCTCAAGACTTGAATTTCGTCCAAAAAGATAATCGAAAGCAAGTAGCTGATGACATGATTTCCGAAGCTAAGAAGGACCCAATGTTCATGAAACGTATAATTACTGGCAATGAGACATGGGCCTATGAATTCGACGTGACAACTAGCCAGCAATCATCAGAATGGCGTGCTGAAGGCGAGCCAAAACCAAAAAAGTGCGCCAAAGTCGATCGAAAATCAAGGTTATGCTCATTGTTTTTTTCGATTATCGTGGTGTGGTGCATTATGAATACGTTCCGATCGGTCAAAACGTTAATAAAGAGTATTACCTTCAAGTATTGAGGCGTTTCAGAGATGCTATTCGTAGAAAACGACCGGATTTGTAGGCCGATAACAGCTGGATTTTGCACCACGATAATGCGCCGTCTCACAAAGCACACATTATTCGCGATTATTTGAACAAGCACAGTATGAATACCATCGATCAGGCTCCCTATTCTCCAGATATGGCACCATGTGACTTTTTACTGTTCTCCCGACTTAAGTTGCCGCTTCGTGGAAAGACATTTGAGTCCATAGAGGTCAAAAAAGAAAATGCGACACGAGAGCTGAAGGCCATACCTGCTTCGGCTTACCAGAAGTGCATGGACGATTGGATTAAGCGTTGGCATATGTGTATTGCTTCAGATGGGGCTTATTTTGAAGGGAATAAAATAAATTTACCAGAAGAATAAAAAAATTTTGTTTTTTTGACACAGTCCCGGTACTTATTGATCATAGTGTATATTCCATTTTGTGTTTCAGTTGAAAAAGACAACTTTATTTTTCTGCAGGGACGAGTGAGTACAACATCGCCTGATCTCTGGCAGTACATGAGGACTATGACAATTATGTAATCCTTTCATATTCCAATAGTCTGACAGGAGTGTTGTAATTCTTTTGTCAGGCGCGGAAAGCTCGAAACTCATCCTCTCGCATTCGTCTTCCGAAAAAGTTATCATTAACCGACACAAAGAGCTTTAAGCAGAATTTTATAGCTGAGCTGGTCTTATACTTGACATGTATAAGCATTTCATGTCTTCCGTAGGAAACCAATTAACTTACGTCGATGCTAAGGTCATTTACCACTATTAGTTCACATTATGTATCGAGCCCTTTTTAGAGACAATTTTTAAGAACAGACCCTATTTGTGGTGACTGGACCTAGCGAAAAATACTTTCTTTGGTCGTACATTTAAGAAAAACGCAAAGAAGTTAAATACGTTTCGAAGTATACTTTGTAAATTTCGTGCCATGGAATCATGCGGGACAGTTTCGCTATAAGGTTAGAAGGTGGTCCAAAATTTGACTTTTCAATCCAGTAATTGTTATAGTTGCCATTATCAACCTCTTGCAACTTGTAGCTCTAATTATAAGGGTTTTAAGGTCATATGTCTTGTCAGCACGTCTCACGCTCCAAGTCAAAGTCAAAGTCGTGATTCAAGCGGTCTAAGTTTAGTGGAAGATTCCAACATTCGATGAATCTTGAGAACTTACACGCGTTTGGATTGCTTTTGGCAACCAAATGTCAAAGTTTATCTGATGTTTTTGAAAATTTTGAACTTCTTTTCAACTTGATCGAAGATGTTTTTTGCGGACTGCCGAGGACAGAACTCAAATTGTGGAGAGTTGTTGGTTCATGAACCGAATAGAAGTTTGCTCTCAGGAGGGACCCTTTTAGCCCGTTTTAGGGGCTATCCTGCCATTGAGGATCCCTTACGTTTCTCCCTTACATTTTAGGTATTTGATTAGTGAAAGCAGGTTCAAAATAGTGAGAGAAACCAAACACCATGATACAGCTGAGTATGCATTGATTAGACTAACTCAACTAATCAACAGAGTTTACAAGCGTTTGGTAGTTCACTACTTCTGGTGTATGAGGTGACCCCGCATTTCCTTAGTGCAAATATTTAAGGACATTTTTGTTCATTTTATTTTCACGAAGTTATCTCTTTTTGTCATCCTTCAGTTGAGCACTATAAAGTCATCACACTGAAGTTAGTTTTCATTACTTTTCGGGATTGGTTTATTTTTGATTTGGACTATGTTGTTATCGAATTCAAATTTTTCGAGCTCGACAAAGTGATAAGAAAAACGATGTAAAAAAAGGTTGACTGATAAGAAAAACTCAAGACGCCTTCACATTACTTATGATAATTTTATCCATAGTCCTATTTACCTACATTTTATAAAATCAATGTCCGTGCAAAGTGTCTGAAGTAACGTACAAAATTAACATTTCCAAAGGTCTTAACTCTCTCGTTGACATATTTGCTACGCTAATCTACTACACATATTGCCAATTAATAAAATTTACATAAAATGCCCGTTATGTGTGAATTACACACACACACTCACACACAACGCACCAGCATTTTGCCAAATGTTTTTAAGCGAAATACAATTCGGTTTTTTGAGCTTTTTCCAACAATACACGAAAAGTCTTTCAATTGAATGAAAAGATGAAAGTAATAGATACAAAAATTAGCATACTCGACATGCATGTCACATACGCCAACGGGTAAATTTTGTGTGTTTTTTTTTTATATTTTTGTGTGTACTCAAATTAATTCGATTAAATTTTGCAGTTGTCAATCTTAGTGTTAGTAAATGTGTTTGGTCTTGTACTTACAATATCGACTGAAATTAATCATCATATGTTGAACGAAGAATGTGTGTATCAAAGAAAAGCATGTGCGAATTTCTAACGGTGCACGATGTTTCATGTGGAGCCAGAATTAGGTTGAGTTTGAAATCATGCATAAAGATACTAGCATTAACAATTGTTTAATGTGTTCGATGCTGTTCAAAAACTTTTTGGATTGCGTGGTACTAGTTGGTTTCAGTGGAACTCGCTGACTGTCGCTGAGTTAGCACAAGTCAGCTGATGGAAACGCAGTTTCTCGAGTGACGGATTCCTTAATTTATTGTTTATTGCCTTTAACAGTAAAATGTATCGATAGTTTGTCCTTTTTCGTATGGTAAACATTGGAAATTTGCGATCGGAACACTATTTTATGATCAAAACCGTTCACAATGAAGCGTATTACATGTTTCTAATAGCATCAATGTTTCAAAAGTGGTTCACAATCAATATGGTCAAGAAGACCATAGGCATTCATAAAATTCAGGATTTAGCCAAAAAAAAGGTTCTCAATCAACGTTCGAAAATTCAAGCGCAATTCCGACCGGACTAGCACCTTTTATGAATCTAGTTTTGAAATGAGTTGCCTCTAACATGTGCCATGGCCCGAGTTTTATAGTGAACTGTTACGCCACTATGCCAAACTACATAGGTAATAGGTAACAGCTGATTTTCTAAATTACATACAGAATTGATCTGCTATTATTCAGCTATAAAATAACACTATTAGGTTTTGACCAAATGAGATCTTTGCAGAGACTGCGCAGACATTTATTTTGTAGCTGCCAAATCCAGGAGTTTTGGCTGAAGAATACGATTCTCACCACGTTCACAAGAGCAAGCTTCATGATTGTTATCTTGACTTTTGAGACCTCTTGTGTATCCTTGTGCTCCTATTTTGAGAAGCAGCGTAGATTGGCTGTTTCAGATATTATCTAAACAACGGTGGTGACAAATGGGAATCAGCCTGAATGAGCTTAAAATTAAATTTTCTCCGTATATATAGGGCATCCACCGACACATTGTTGAGTCTGGGAACGCATGTCCCACTTTTGTAGATTTCTGAATGCATTGAGAATAGCTCATTATAGTGAGTAGTGAATAGCTCGACATCCAGACTGGCAGTATGACAGTTTATCGAACCTTTGACCCGGAAATGCAAGTCCAGATTATGCTTATCTCATCCAACCACACATATAATATATTCGACAGCAAACTAATTGGACGGTACTTCTTCGAGTTGGAGGCGGTCTAGCTTGTATTTTGGGGCTTTCCTCCTCGTGACTCGCTTCGATCTCTTAGGGAAAATCGAAGTGTTCACTATGTTGACGATCATGGTGCGATATGTCCAGTTGGTTATATCAGTCAAATATCAAAGGATAATTTTAGGGATGAAATTGAGTGAAGAAGGGCACTTGGTATTTACAGATCTGAATAGAATGGTCAGGTTTTTATAAGAGACAACGTAATCAACCAAGGGATCATCTGGGATGGGAATTCACTTCCTGTTCAAGCCGGCGCTTTCTTTTTCTACAGCTTCATCGAGTTGTTTATATCTAATGGATCAATTCGAAGTAAAGTCCAACGTTTGATAATTGTCCTAGCAGTTCAGGAACTGTGTCCAATAGATCTCGTGTACTCTGTCGTTCGTTGAGTGTTGCTCTCCCTTAAAATATTAGTAGTACCCGTTTTTGTATCACTGGAGTTCTTATTGCGACGAAACTCATTGCCAGGAACTCGATTTTGAGATTGGTTGATTTAAAAAGTGACAATATTTTCACAGGTACCTGGAGTTTGCATCGTTGCAAACTATTTTTTTGTCGCTTTTCGGATTTGTTTTTGATGATTTTGGGTTCGTATTTTAAATTATTTGTGCTACTAGTTTTCATTATATTCCTGTCATCGCAAAAAGTCAAACAGCGCAAAATTTGAGATAAATACCTTTTCAGGGTCTTCTAGTCGTCCCGAACTTTGAACATGCAGGTCTATTATCCTGCCCGTTTGGTATTAATTTATAACAAGGAGCAGACACCTGATCTATTGGGTATTTTGCTACTGCATTGTCTTTTAGATTCTTGAACTTCTGTGTCTCACGTTTCAATTCGAAGTTGCTGAGTCCTTTATGTACCTTCAAAAATTGCACTAGGAACTTCACTAGGACAATAAATACATAATATAAAGTGTTTTTTTGCTAACTAATCAATAACTACTTGAGAGTCGATTGTATCTTTCAATCTCTTGTTAGGGTCTAAGAGTTTCATCCACGTCAGCTGATGAACCCCCGATTGAACAAATTAATATAATTGTGGGAGGGTACTGACGAGCCCAGAATCCTTCTAAGATCGGAAAATTTATTATACAAAGAGGAAATTTACTAAAAAGGCAATTGTGTCCGAATTTATTGTGAAGGGTTTCACGATAGGGAAGAAAACGAAAACTTTTTATTAAGGATCAAATGTCAATGGTTATGATCAAACTTCACGACGTTAATCCGCATTTTTTTTTTTGTTGAACAGGCGTGATAATGATCGGATCAGAAGCATTTTGAGACTCCGTGTGCATCACATATGAAACAGGGATAGAAGTTTTTTTTTGATTTCATATTATCGCCCGTACGCAATTAAATTTGACGGGAATACAAAGTACATGTTTAAGCTTGAAAGAAAATCAACTAGAAGAATCTTCAGTTAAATGATTGTCTGTACAATTTAATTACATTTAATTGGTTATTGTTCAATGATTTCGAATGAAAATCGCGTCTTAACAATTGTCCAAAATAACGATCAATAAAAAACTACAAGGCACTGAAAATGCATGCTGTATACAGCGGACATTCACTCTTCATTAAGAAAATTACTCACGCAACAATCGTATAACGGAAATATTAATTGTATAATTTTACGTGACAATGTTTTAACATAAAACTGTAAAAACAGGAACCTGCAAAGAGTCACATATGAATACATACGATTTATGAATGAATCCCTTCGGAGACAAAACCAACAAAGAAAGAAATGTTATCCAAATCGAAATAGTTTTCTTGGATAGTTGCACACATAAGTTCGCAGGAGTAATTGATTTTGATAAGAACTTAATAAAGTAATTCATATAAAAAAAGCCAACCCAGCTACAGGTGCTATAAATATACCCGAATAGATATACTGGTTACAAGAAATCATTGCTTGATTCCAACAAAAGTGTTAAAGGTTTTTATGTTACCGGTCATTAAAACCGAAGGGAATGCGTACTACGTGCATGATTTATGTAATGAATCTCATAGATAAGGATTTCTGTGTTTCTTCTTCTGTAAAGTGTAGATGTTAGATTGGTGTAATGTATGTAGGCATTGGCAGAAAGGCACCCATTTGGACCTAAGAAAAATAAGTTCTTAGCTCGGAATCATGTAGAATTATTCTGGCCTTAAGATACGACAAGTCAAACCAACCGCAAATAGTAACCGCCAAATTTGGTATTTTGAGTGAAAAGGAAATGTAGAGACGTGTGTGAAACGAAACTAGAAATAACATGGTTCAGCTAATTTCCATATTATATGCTAATGATGAGTAGGTTTACCATTCAGTCAAACATGAATTCATTGATTGAGTGGGTTATTTGTGTTAACTCTTACGTAACCGATTTTGTATCATAAACTATTTCTATGGTAGTTTTTGGATTGCTCTTGATAGTAACAAAAGGAGCGATCGAAAGAAAAAAACTGTTGCTTTGTTACTATTTGGAGGAAGTTTGAAGATAGGTTTATTTGTAATAAGTCAGTCCAAATTCGAAGTTGGTTCATGTTAAATTTACTCAGGTCTGATTTATTAGCCGGAAAACATAATTTCAAATTAGACTCTGTTTTTGACGGTTCTAGACTGAGAAATTTATTTAGGAATTACCCTTAAATTTGGTAAGGAATTTCAGGTAATTCAGATACTGTTTTTGTAACAGCCATTACGAGGAAACACTATGTTTATCCTGAAATACAATGTTATACTCAAAGAAACAACTGTCGATTTTTAGAACCTAGATCTTACGGTCTGTTAGTATCCTGATTGCCAGATCAAGAAAGGAAGATGAAGTCCCTAGGAAATGGTTTAACAAGACCTACCCGCTGACCTACCTATCACATATTCTCGAGCCTAATAATCTCTACCTCGAAATCATAAACTTGAGATTTCGTTCTGGAACCTACAGTGCAGAAGGCGAGTGCTCGGATCGCAAGGTGCATGTTGTTGATTCTCAGGACCTGGTCTGTATCTTAGACAGTAATTACTCTACTCATGGCATTATCCCCACTGCAAGGGTCTTGAAGTTTCAGGATTTATCAGCGCTTTATTGGTTACAATTCACATGTGTACAATTATGCATCGAACTTTGAAGGATATTTGTTTTTTATCATGAATGTTTGTTTTGTTTGAGTTGTAATGCTCTACTTAAAACATTCTGCAGGCCTTTCAACGTCTTGAAGAGGCGCTTTCCTTAGAAGGCTTCTATGGAAAAGGATTCTGTCTCTTTCTGTCTTTATTTTTCGCAAGAAGCTCGTATAGGGCTCCTATGAAAACATGGTCGGCAAGGATATTGTAGGGGATATCATCATTCCTATATTTTAATAAATTTACGAGGAATTCGATGTATAATTAGATATGTAATACGAGTGGGATACCTCAGCATCTAATACAACAAATTTCGAAAAGAGGCCGCCAATATTAGTGTACATTCTATTTTTTACAATAGTAAAAGATCCTGTGAGATTTTGAAATCGTATGAGCTTAGTCACATTAATCACCTTGTCCTTTGCACTTTGCTACGCCAGCAGCCTTTCACCACAGTCGAACTGTAATTTGCATAAATGAATTGAAATTTTACTTACATTTTAAATACCAGCACGAGATGACATCTGCAAATATCAGTTCCAATCTTCTTGTTAACAACACCAATAGGTGAGAAAGAAATAAGATCATAAACGGAACAGGTATTTCGAGTGTGACAAGCTCAACAATGCGATTATAAAATGTAATGGCTCAATATTATTCAAATATTTGAAACTTAGATTATAACATACTTGCGCATACTTTGCATAATATGTTCTGGGTCGTATGAATGTTACCACCGACTAATAGTAATCGAGCGTAACTAAGAAGTTGGGTAGGACGGTTGGTAGGTTGACTAGGTAGGTAGCTAGGTATAGACAGAGGAGAGTTAGGTTAGTATTTGGAACGCTTATAAATGGGAATATTGCAAAATCTCAAGTGGTTCGACTAGTTTCATAGATTCAGATACACATATGTAAGAAAATAATAGGAACATGTGTGTTTTTCTCGGTGGGTTTCGCGATAACGCAATCGCATTATATGTGTTTTTACATAGAAATGAAGGAGTTAGAAAAGAAAGAGAGGCAACAAGAAAAAATGACGCATAAATAATCGTAATACATGCCCTATTAATTCTTTAAAATCGTTGTGACTATTTTTTTCTTGCTGACGTTCTCTCCATATGTACATATATGTTGCAAATGCCATGTCATGAACATGGTGCTCACCTGGAAAGAATCGAGAAAAAATGTGTGTTAAGTAGAAGAATAAATTAAATTATTGTGTTTTGTTTTTTTATTCTAGTTGAAATGTTGTTAATAAGGAATTTATACATCAAGTGGACGATTAAACAATCAGTGTCCGTGATTGAAAGTGAAGCCATATGAACCAGTTTAATCTACGTTTCTGTGATCGACATTCTTAAGGAAACGAAAGAACAAAAAAGTCCTTCTAGGAACCATTTCAAGAACACTGATATCATCTACATTGCTAGTGTTTCGTCAAAACATTATAATCGGCAGCTTTCCAATTAGGTTTCGATTTCAATGGCATTCTCTCGTTAAGATTTAATGATCTAGTTTTGAAAAAAAAAAGGTTCCGGCAAGCGATTCCTACCTTTACCTTTACTTTAGTAGTACCAAACATTTGGCCTTCAATTTCACTGTGGTTTTCAATCAAATATTATGACAGTCTTAACTTTGAGGCTGCTGTACCAACTAGAATGTTATCTATCATCTGCTTGTAATTTTTTGTCGGACAGGTTTTGATACATTGCTACATAAATCAAATCAATTTGGGGCAGTTGCAGAAATTTCGGGAGGGCAAAAAATTTTGCTTGAAAATTGGTTGTTTCCAATTTAAATAAGCGAGCTTATTCCGCAAATAAAAGTAGCACTAGCACTTTGTCACAAAAATCAAACAGGCGGGAAACGTTTATTCCAACAATAAGCCAGTCAAGAAAGTCCGTGTTTAGTTAGAAAAACACCTTCAATAGCATCTATTAGGATGAAGATCTTCCCCAATATTCAGCCTAAATATATCATAAATTGTAAATGAAGTTTATTTTAAATAAATCTTAACTATTGTTTCTACCATTGTTCGGACAAAGTCATAAACTTATCACTGTAAAGGTTCTATTCCCGTTTTTGTGCGGAGACTCGAAATAAGAGATGTTCACAAGCCTTTTTTGAAACCAAGTTTCCACTGCGTCTGATAGTCTGAACGCGTTCATACGTCATACGTTCATACGTTTCGGCGTTCATACTTGTAATATGCGCTGAAATCTCCCATCCGAGGACACTCTTCTTGTCGGGTCTTTCGAGGTTGGAGCTGCTTTTCAAAGCCATGGTTTCAATTGTTGATGTTTCCCATATATAAAACTTATCAAAACATGTTTTTATTTAAACATAGTTTTAAAACTATTTTGTAAACAGCGCTAACTCCTGTAATTTTTCAAACATGCTCATATACCGGTCTTACTTATCTTATCGTAGACCAGCGTGAGGCGCTTTTTTGATATCGAAATTCCCAAAACGTATATGTACGAAACATTCACGTGCTGTTCTCTCTGACACAGTATCACCACCGAAAATTGCAATGAAAGTGCCATGAAACATGTATATGTCGTATCTTTAATCATGTATCTATTGTATCTTGTATTTTTTCATAAAAAATTTACAAATTATTCTTTCACTCATTTTTAAATCCATCGAACGTGAAAGCGGTATCATAATTGACATTTTCTTGTAAAAAAAGGCACCTTTAAGATTTAAGCTGTCAAATAACATGGAAACTACGTCGATACGATTGATGTTATTAGAGATAAGTATAGACGGAGCAATCTGCAGTGAAAATTGCAGTTTAACATGTTTCATCACCCGTCAAATATTTGCAAGAAATTGCTTAATTTCGTTCCGTTTTTCTGTATAACTCATTTGGCATCCAGATGACGAGCTTAATGGTATAAAACTGATCAATATTAACTCCTGAAACTTTTATTACAAGCCAATATATCGTCTATATAAGCTACTCATAGCAGGCTCAACAGAAAGCTACTTAACGAAGTACCGGAAAATCTCTGTTGTTTCACCTCTGAAAAAATACTCATGTTTAAAGGCAATCAAATTATGAAGCCGTGTGTAGATATTTCCAAAATATTGAAACCGTTTTCCATTGCGGATAACATGATGGAAAATCCCACCAAGACCTAATCAATCAGAACATTGCAGGAATCTGCAAGATCAATGTCTATGAATCATGATCATGGAGGTCCAAATTTACCAATTATGTCCTTCTGAGTAGGTCTCTAGTAATTTTTGCATTTGCCTCCTGATGAATGTATTTTTTTCAATTGATCGGGTAGACTTTCCATGCCTTTATCGAAGAATGACTTGGGGGAGAATATGCAACCTCCAAGTACCCCCATGAAATGCCTAAACATATGGGAATCATTGTGAAAGGTGGGATCTGTGTGAAGGGTGTTTAAGCGCAGTATTGCATTGCCATGCAGAAGCCCACACGTCTCGAAACGGCGTCTTTTTGGCGGCTCAAACCTGACCAAGAAGGCCACAATAGTAGGCAAAGCGGCTGGAGCCACGATCAGGAAGAAAATCAATGAGTAAAACTCCTTGAAAGTCTCCAAAACCGTTGAAATAACCTTCCGGGCTAATAAGCGTATTTTGGCTTTTGATGGTTCCGACTCCCCCCTTCGATTTCGTCACAATGTGTTGCAAGATAGCCTGCCCTTCATCTTGAAAACTTTCTAAGAAGCCTCGGATAAATTTCAACTGTCGCATTTTTATGTTCTTAGGTTAGCAGACGTAGAATCCACTTAGCCATGATTTTTCGAAATTCAAGGTGGTCTCGGACGCTGGTGTGTAGACTTCCAACACTTATTGATTTCTGCTGCAATAGCGCCGTACCATTTTTTTTTTTCGATAAGGTCACGATCAGCTGCAAAATTTTCAAGCGTAATGGTGGAGCTGAGGCGTCTTCGGTAACACACTTTTTCACGTGCTTTGTAAATTCGGAACATCAGGCTTGCATTGGTGGCCAAGAAAGGCTTTCATTCGTGGTCTTAAAAGTGTATTCCCCCAAAACTGCACGCAATCGAACCCTAATTTCAACTGGCTTAATGCCTTTCTTAGTTAAAGATTTTATTGTGATGCGTTGAGCAACCGAAGGATGAACTTCCCTTTCGCTCATTTTGAGGTCAACTAAAGAAACCGGTCAAGTCGTTAGTGTGGCCTTGGTATCTAAAGAGACATAAAGGGACCAGATCAGCCCGCCTTGCGCGTGATCTAATTCAGGTTTCTTTTTTGTAGTGCTGAGGTCGTTGTGCCTTTTGGTGTTTTTAGTGCAGACGCGTTTCAACTTCTTGACGGCATCATCAGTCCAAGACTGAGCAAAAGAAAACACTATGTTCGACGTTAAAAAACACCATGTACTCCATTTTCAGTCTGCGCAAACGACAAGACGAATTCCAATACAAAGCCTGTCTAAAAAAAAATGCTTGACGGTTAGACCATGATTTTTCAATCTGATCTCTTATGATTATTGACAAGAACTGTCAGTCCAGAAACAACGGTCAAGCTAATTATAGGAGAACTAAATACTATACTATGTTTTGGGTCGTATTTAGTAGAGCTTGATACATAGTTCGCTGGTCCTGTGGGTGAAGGAGAAAATTGCAACAATTGATTGAAACATGAATGAGGTATGTGCGAAGCGTCTCAATTCTGATAACAGGAGATTCGTTATAAATGTATGTTGATGGGAGGAGTAGTTACATTTGAATTTATTTGAAATGAGGATATCAGGTACACTTTCGAAAAACGACTTGTGTATGTCAGTGCGGAGGGTTTTAGGATCAGGACAACTTGGGACAAAGATTGATTTTGTTCCAGAATGAGGTCAAGATACGTGAAGGGTTTTTGACAAGCAAACATCTTACTAAAGGAGCATCTGCCAACAAATGACGTTTAATGTCATAGTTTTAAAATTGATTGAAAAAAAAAAAAACAAATTTAAGACGGGACAGCAATTTACTTTTCAATAGGGTTTATGACTGAATTTTAATAAGGAAGGAAATCACCAACACATTGTGGAAAGTCATTGTCATTGGATGATTTGTTTTTTGGAAAAATGTTGCAGGCCAGCCCGATCTCCAGTCAATGGGTTCTTTCAGCGATACTAGCGTTAAATGTTTGTTGAAGGCGTGTTGCTGGGGCTTTTTGTTGTTAGGGCGAGTTTGCTCGATTTCTATAGGCTGAAAGAATGATGCGTCTTCATTCCGAAAATTTTCAGAAGATATGCAGTTTTTACAGTCGGTGTTATGAGCCCACAGAGTTTTGTGAAAGCTAAAATAACTCGAGGGTGACAGCGTAAACGACTACATTTGACTTATTTTCATATTGATGCAGAGTCTTCTATTTTATGGAAATTTTTATATTACATGATGACAAGTTTTTTGATTATCTTAAATCTGGATATATTGCGGAGAACAGCACGAACATTGTTGTGACATGAAGCGTTGAAGCTGCCCGGTGATTTAGTACAGCGGTAGAGTAACAACTCTTCTTGTAACAGGCATTGTCGAAAAATTATACTGGTCAAATATTTTTGAGATTGAAAAAGCAAGGTCAACACCATTGACAAGTGGTGTCTGATTTTTTAAGATTTTCAATCAAAACTTTGTCCACGTTCGATTGATCTAAGCCTGCTAACGATAAGTGATTCGGGCTTGGCGTATGGGAGTGTAAAGGGAACCTTTTTCTCAGAGCTCAGAATTTGTTAGGATGTGATTTGAGTTGGAATTAGTTTTCTTCAGTAGATAGTTTTAGGAGAAAGAGCTCAAAAAAGCAAAAAATTCTTACATTGGAGGAGTCATCGGACCGACGATTTCTTCAATTATTCCATCATTTGAATAAACGGTGGGGAGAGCGTTACGTTTCACAGGATCAGATACAGGGAAATTATAACTTATTATTTTTGGGTCCATTTTGAACAGGATCGATCTTAGAAACATTTGACATCGAGTGTCGACTATTTTCTTTGGATGAGAGGGAGATTATTCAACGTATAACCAAGATTAATGACGAAAAATGTTTCAGATTACGTTATCTTCTGCTCAGCTGCGACAGTCACATTGGCGAAATAATATTCAGGCACTCAGGCAAAGACCATTTTCAGGCAGTAAATGATGTTTTGAATTAAATCACATTTAATCCATCACCGAAGCGATTTTTCTGTGATTAATTGGAATTCAAGGTACAAAATCCCGAAATTCACAAATCCTGTATAATGATAGGATCGCCTACAACGAAAATATTCATCAATTGTACTACCAAGTGTTTGCGATCAAGTCTTTTATACAATAATTTTAGTGTCGAATCGTTTACAAATTTTTGACGAATAATTTTAACAGCTTGGGTGGTGTACGTTCTAATTCTAGGGATTGTACTCCATAGTACAAAATTGAATATTAAATTTTATGAATATTATCTTTTCCCAGGACTCAAAATTTCATTCTTGTGGTTTGCGAGTATATAATATAAGAACAAAACGATTTTTATGAAAACAAACTCACCAAATATTAACTACGGCTATAAAGTATAATAGCAGTTCATTCTTTGTCCAACTAATTGTAAATTTAGCACGAACTATATAAGGAAAACTACCTATAATAAGTTTTTCTCTTACTTAAAGGGGCCACGAAGTCCGCGCGAATTAGCTCAAAGATTTTTTTTTTGCATATTTTGACTTGGACAAGTGGAATTTCAAATGATTTCCTGACTTAAAATCCACAACCACTTTCGCTCTCCTTGAAGTCATACTTCATGCCAAATTATGCACCGACTACAATAGAAGCTGAAATTAATTAAAGCCGCGCCGTAAGAAGTTGCCTGCACCACATCTATATAAATATACATATGGAGCTATTAGCCAATCAACCCACATTCCATATAAGCGGAATGTAAGGAGTGCAGGCTGCCCAATTCAGAGTAGACCCAGTTAACAATATCACAAGAAGAATACGTTCAGAGAGTCCGCGTACTGATCCAATTTCCACGCGAATTGAAAACAATCTTATTGTGAAGATATTCTCCCACAGTTTGTGCTATCCAAGATTTTTCTTCACTTGAGAATCTCGCCGAATAAACAAACAAACAAACGAACAAACAATCAAACACTCCACCGAGATCAAACAAACCTAAACCTTCAATAAAATCTAAGTCGAGCCGTTGTGGTAGTAGTTCTTGTTGTTGTTGTTGTTGCTGCTGTTGGGTTGCAAAAGGTACAAAAAGGAAAGAAGCTAAAACTAAGTCAAACTGCAAGAAAGACTTGAAAATGATAGTGTTGCGAAAATAGTATCTTACGGAACGCTTATAAACTGTTTTGTCGTGATCCTACTAAACGTTGTCGGACAGCGTTTATGAGGAGTAGGATTGGTGGAGTTGCTGGGGATAGATTGGATGGCGTAAGAAGGTGCAATAAACTTAGTATAGTTTGTTGTTCTGGCTACATGTTTCCCATTGTATGAATAAGTGCAGATATCTCGTATGTATGTTTGTATTTCTTGGCATTGTTGTTGTTGTTGCTGTTGTTGCAGTTGTTGAAATGATTGCTCAACGTTGTGAAAGATATTTCGAGAGAAAACAACAGAAACTAAGTGGCCAATTGTTTCGGAAGGCATAATGAATGGCAAAGCGACTTAAAAGTCAAAGTATGATACTTTCTGGATTTGTTGAATATACCAACCGTTGAATGAGGATAGATGTATGTACATATTCACGCTTAATTAGAGTTGCATCCACGATTTTTACACGAACGGCCTAAATTTGTTCATGGAACTTAACGAACCTTCTGTGTTTTTGCAGAGAAAAGTTGAAATAAAATTTCCGACAGTCCTCCAGCTCTGGGAATAGTTTTCTGAATTTTTAAATGCTGACTTGTGCGTTGAATACGTGAAACTTTTCGGGAGTACTATAGAAATGATAAAACTGTTGAAATTAGTGAATGTCGGATCATTTATTTCTTTTTTTTATCCCTAAATCGAAAAAAAGATGACAATTTTATAAAATGACGTTATTATCCTTGTTCTTATCAGTGGGAAAATTATACTAAATTTATACAAAGGTCAGCATAATCTGATTAGCATTGCTTCTATAGCCCTGCTGTTTGCAGCCAGTCAAATTTATTCCCACAAAAGGCTACTTCAGTTAAAATTGTTGCGAAATTCAAGCAAAAAAAAAACAGATATCCAGATATCTCGTAACATTCAAAAAAGAAAGAAATTCTTAGAAGGTTCCAGAATTTTACCCAAATGTGTTTATTAGTGTGCCAGGTTTGGAAATGCTAAGCAACTAATGGACTTTAAATTGATCTTAAGTGTTACAAACTCTACAGTTCATATTTCAAATGACGTCAAAACAATTTGGTTGAAAGAAATAAAAAAAAAGACACAAGCAAATCAAGTATGAAATCATTAAAACAATTTTATTATAGTGAAATTATAATAAAGTTGCTTAATAGACAATTCAAGTTCAAAACATATGAAGAGCTTTAAGTCTCACGTAGACAGTCGTTATATGGTTTATCTGATAAGCAGAGGGCTATGACATATTGAAAATGAATCTAGTCTATTGCATTGGCAAACTAAAGGCTAAATTAGAAGTTATCATCGAACTGTATAAAGTATATTTGTCTATTTCTGCCACTTGCGGATCAGAAAAACGGACACGTGCAATACTGATTATGAAATATGAAAACGTTTTTTTATTTTCCAAAAAGAGTCCTGAACCCATTGGCGATAATTCCATATTAAAATGATAATTCGCCTTAAAGCTGGTATTCCACTTTTGATAGATTTCTATGTTCAAAATCAGCTTGGATTATCCTATCTCTCTTTCTTTCCCTCTCTCTTTCTCTCTCTCTCTTTCTCGCCATCTCCCTGTCTCTGTCTCTGAGGCTTCCAGTGCAAACAGTAACTTATATAACGTTACATACTCACATACTCACTCACTCAAACCAACGACTTTTTGTCGTGAATCAAACTCCAGAATCAGTATAATTTTTCTTTTTAGCTACGAGTGATTGGCAGTAAGCCAATCACTTCGTCTTCATACAGAACTTTTTTTTGCGCGCGAACTGTTTCACAATCTGATTCCTTTTTTTTTTGAATACCATGTTCAGATAATTTTAACACAAACTGTACTTTCAGTATTAAATCGGTATCATCATTGACCGGATTGAAAATCTCGTTGTTGAGATTTAGCACGGACTGGACGTGGACTATTTCACCACCTTTGTGTAACTTTTTAAATGCACATAACACACCCTCTTTTCGACAGAAAAGAACCGAGAGGTAAGCGACAGCCACCAAATAGGTCGGGATTCTACAGGATCGAGTTCTCGAAATGTTGAGAGAACACAAACGTGAAGCAGCAACAGTGAAAAAGAAAGGAAAGCTAAATAACTTTAGATCAGCCGTTGCCGAGCATCATGTTATAATAAAAGGAGGTGATATACAGTGGCTCAATAAAGAAGTCGGACACATTTACACTTGAAAAGGGAATAAACGACAGAAAAATTTTTTTAGAGAAAAACAAAATTTATATTTTAGCTCTATATTCTTAACTTACGAAAAATAAAAACATTGAAAACATAAATCAATTTTGTGATTATTCAAAAAAAAAAGTTGAAATGCAGCCAAAATTCACGTCAAAAAAGAACTCGGACAGCACTCTCCTTCTTTTTGAGTTTAAAAGGGGGATTCCCCGGATTTTGTGTAGTTGACAGCTCTGAGCATCTGAGTGAAACAAATTGAAACCGTAAATTTTATACGTGGGTGAAATTGTGTGAATTGTGAACCTTCACGGGGGTGAAATTGTGTAAAATGGGAAGGCAACGTGGTCAAACTTCTCTAGAAGTAACAGAACTCATTTTGAAACATTATAAAGAAGGATTACCGCTCCGTACTATAGGGGAAATCGTAAATAGATCACACTCCACTGTTCACGATATAATTAAACGATTTAAATCATGCAGATCAGTGGAAAATGAACAAAAAAGTGGTAGACCTAGAGTGTTTTCGAAGTCAGATGAGCTATGGATTTTACAACAAATTCATAAAAATCTACATGGAAGAGTAGCCCGTAAAAAACCATTCGTTAGTAAGTGCAATAGGAAAAAGAGACTCAAGTTTGCCAAAACATATAAAAATAAATACCTATCATTTTGGGCAACTGTGATATTCGCGGACGAAAGTAAATTTAATGTATTTCGCTCAGATGGTCAATGCTATGTTTGTCAAAAAGCTAATCAAGAGCTCAAAGAGTGCAATCTACGATCCACTGTGAAACATGGAGGTGGCTCTATAATGGTGTGGGGCTGCATGTCCGCTGCTGGTCCAGGTAAACTTTCTGTAATCGATGGAATTATGGACCAAACAAAGTATTTGACCATTCTGAAAGAAAATTTAGTGGAAAGTGCTGAAGAATTCGGAATAAAAGATAACTTCCAATATTACCAGGATAACGACCCAAAGCACAAAGCACTCAATGTGCGTTTATGGCTGCTGTACAGTTGTCCACATGTACTGGAAACATCTCCACAATCTCCTGACATTAATGTTATCGAGCATTTATGGGCTTATTTAGAACACCAATTAAAAATAAAGAGGACTTGAAAGTAGCTCTTCAGGCAGAATGGGCCAAAATCGACCCTTCCTTTTGTAAAAAACTTGTCGAATCCATGCCTATAAGATTGGAAACCATAGTGAAAAATAAAGGATTGTCAACTAAATATTAAAAATAATAATAGAATTCAAAAATCTCACAAAGAATTAACTGTCCGAGTTCTTTTTTGACATGAATTTTGGCTGCATTTTGACTTTTTATTTTTTTAATAATCACAAAATCGAGTTATTTTTCAATGTTCTTATTTTTCGTAAGTTAATAATATAGAGCTAAAAAAATAAATTTTGTTTTTTTTTTTCTAAAATACATTCTTCTGCCGTTTATTCCCTTTTCAAGTGTAAATGGGTATGTGTCCGACTTCTTTATTGAGCCACTTTATATAATTAATGCCGCGAAAACAAGTGACACAAGTGAATTTGACGTCTTGGAAAGCGATACGATTCTTCTTGAACCAAGATAGGGATAGTTGCAATTCCTAGCTTTTCCGGCTTCGACTGCTTTCACAAATTATTGTAGCCGGTTCTCGCCAATAACACGGCGAATGTTGTCTTCCAAATAGTCAAGCGAGATATTTGTTGTATTCTCGCAAGAAATAGTCCAGCGGTGCTAAATCACAAGATCTTGTAAGCCTGTTTACAAGTCCAAAACGAGAAGTTATGCGCTCATCAAATGCTCCTTTCAATCCTGTTAAACCAGATTTCCCCTGTTCCGAAACGAAAAAGTCATTGATGATGGCGTTATAGCGGTCCCCTTTGACTTTAATGTTTTTCCGATCATCAATTGTGTAGACATATAGACCAATGGTTCCAAGGGCCCATAAGCATACCAAACAGTGACTTTCTCCAGAGGTCAGACAACCGCCTATAGTTGTAAATCTCTCCAAATGCAGCAGTTTCGTTTATTGACATAGTCATCCAACCGGAAATGAGCCTCATCGCTTACGAAAATTTTCTTATGAAATTCGGGATCTGCAACAGTTTGGTCGTGGGCCTTACACCGAATCTACAACGTGCCAGGTGGTCGTACGGCTTCAATTCCTACACGAGTTGTATTTTGTAAGCCCGCAAACGAAAATCTTCCGTAATGTGGACGGGTACAGGTTCTATTATTGAGCACGATATGGAACGGAATCACTTGGGCCTTCATCGATACTACACTCTACAGCTGCTACTTCTCATTACCTTTCTTCATTATGTACTGTACGGCGCCTAGATGGATGCTTATTATCAGTAAGAGTAAACGTGGTGCGGAAAAGATTCATGGTTAATCGAATTAATTGTTCTGATGGACGACTATGTAGCCCTAAAAATTGATGGAGTGAGTGATGAGTTTCTCGAACAGAAACTTTTTTTTATCGAAATAAATCTCAAATTGCTGAGGCGTCGACCTATTCATGATAAAATTCCAAACTAAACTAACCGTTAACCATAGCCATGACGTTGTCACAACATCGTAGCATTAAAAAGTGTTGCCAACTTAAAGTTCTATACCCCTTGAAAGACATTTTTAAAGTGTCTCATTTCTTATGAATCCTATCGAAAGTGGTTAGTACCATATTCATATTGTTGCCACGCCTTTATGATCTAATTTACCTCATATACTCGTGAAACTGAATGAACTTGAAGTAAATTTGATTTGTAGAAAGACAATATTCATAGTTGACCATTGTAAAAATATAAATTTATTAGCTTTGAGTCACTAGGTCAAGTAGAAAGTTTGACACAAGGACATAACAAATTTTCGTAGTTTTATAGAAAGTGTGCTTTCATTTTCACTTTGATTTCCAACTATTCATGCTGACATCCTTTCTATGGCCAAGATGCATTAAGGATTTTTTTCGAGCATCTCAAAAATCCTTTTTTGAATTTGCAAGAAATTCAATTTCGCTGCTAATCTAATGAAAGTAGCAACAAGATCACTAATTGTCCGAGACCAATTTATGTAACTCCTCAGTTATCACACAAACACGAACCTTCTTTTCTTCTTAGCTACCAAAACATTTCCTGACCCTTTTAAACCAGCGAATTTATAAATTGTATTTGCAATCCAATTCGACACGATAATTAAGTTGGTTTGGTATTTCGAAACTTTTCCGTCGTAACTCATCTTCGCTCATTTACGTTTTATTCTTTTCAATTTACTCATGTTTGGTTTTAGCTTGCAATCCACCATTCATTCATTCAGTTGGAATTGACTTTATAACTTTTACTTGAAATAATACGAAACTGAAACCGGATCCACCTTATGGGGTCTCTCCATCGTCTCTAGACGTTTCGCCACTAAAGCCGTACTGTACAATCGCGTACAAGTCTTACATGCTTAAATGGTGGAGATCACTGAGGAAGAAATATCCAATATTGAATATTGCACACTAGATGGAGGAAAGATACTCATACTTAATGCACAGATTCGATTTCTTTTAAGCCAACAACTTGAGGTAAAACGACGCGTTTCGCTTGCTTTTTGGTTTAATAAACTTTAAGAGGAGACCTGATGGCGATGATGATAGTGGTTGTGACCTAATTGACAGTAGCCGCCAATTGTTTTTGTCGTTTGCCGCGGAGTTGTTGTTGTGCAGATTGCAATTGAATTTCTTGTAATCCGAGGTAAATCGAGGTGAGACATCCAATGTGTAACGACGTTGACTTGAGGGGACTGCAAGCTGCAGGCGGGTTGGTGACTTTTTTGCGAAGACGGCGGTTATACGGTCTAAAAAGTATTGAAAGCGAAGTTGCTTGGCTGATTTCCGTAATTGTGGCTTAAGGTTATCACCGGAGCCGGATATTGTGGAGTTATTCCTATTAAGACGATAATTTTGGGCCTGCTGGCTATAGTCAAGAGTAGTAGCATGTGTCATGCTATTACGGCTGGGAAGGTGACCTAAATGGTTTGTTCTCATTGGAGAAGACGCGTGATTCGATGCTCCCAATCAGCCGTCCGACTTTAATTCGGTCGCTCTACATTGCATCGCTAGGACCTTTTCAATAAATCTCATCTGTCACGCAACCAGGCATACACAGACACCTTCTAATGAGCGCCCAATTTAAGAAGAGAAGGCCCTTCAATTTGAGGCAAATCACGAATATTATCTCGACATCAGGCGAACACCCAATGGTGCTCAGGCGATCTCGTTCTACAAATAACGCTGATTGACTCCGCTACCAGCTAAGAAATATCAGTAGTCACGCTTTCTTTCCCTATTTCCATGTGAGAGAATATCGGTCTAAGTAGTTTGATAGATGCACGTATCATTCCACTTAGCACAGATTATTCCAATTACTACCATCACATAAAACAAATCTCTCTGAAAACCCTCAATTCTAATAAGATGTAAGACGAAATGAAGACATTATTTTACGGTGTGTGATAGTGGCGGAGGGAAGGAATGGGGCAGCTGGCGCTAGATAATGTAGATGTGGAGGCGGTAATTGTGGCAGGTTGGATTGTTGGTGCTGCTATCACGAAGCAAATAATTCAAATCTTGAATACTTGCACCAAATGGCTTTTCATTGGAAAACGAGTGGCTTTTGAAATGTTGCAATTTTCTTTTGCAATAATCCACTCTGCATCGTCGAAGAAGCGCAAAAGAGATGTTTGCTTATTGCCTGGCCCCTAAGCATGAAATTGTCTTTGCTATTATTATTACCGTCATCAATGCCAGGTTTACCATTTTCCTTAAATGAGCTGCACGATTTCATCTTGAAATAACGCAAAGTACAATATTTGTTTGCTTAAAATTGGGAAAACGCAAAGGCGGACGAGAAATGATGGGTTACAATTGCGAAAAAGCATCTTGGAAAATATAGACCCGTAATTGGGACATCAATTCTCTAGCTTACGAATTGTAAATTTGGCTCTTCAGTTCATACGAATCCATTGAAGTATGGAATGGAGTCAATAATGCAATAGGACGTTGA
The DNA here is from genome assembly GCA_954870665.1 of Stratiomys singularior. NCBI lineage: Eukaryota > Metazoa > Arthropoda > Insecta > Diptera > Stratiomyidae > Stratiomys > Stratiomys singularior. The sequence goes on from OX940877.1 coordinate 11,527,068, forward strand.
TATTTGATGCCAACAAACAAAGTGCATTGCAGACGAAACCAAAGAAACATCAAATAGTACAAGAAATAATGTAAGATTATCGATAAAGTATGCTTGACATCAGAGATTGGGTGGTCAAGTAAGAAGAATTTTCAATTTTCTTTTCTATTCAAGTATTTTCCTTTTCGACTGCCTCCAGCGGTTCTATTGAATTATGGACTTGTTCAATTATGTTTCAAGTTGTTTCTGCTGAAAGAGCATCAACAGAATTTCAAATCTTCACAAAGAAGCAATAATGGTAGCGTATTAACCCACGTAAGAAATGTAAATATCTCAAAAACTTTCCGTACCCTCAGTGGGCCATTGATCAATCAATCGACACAAGTGGTATGGCTTGCAGGATAAAAATAATGCATTCGATTTCGAAACTAAAGTAATTAAAACGACAGAAAAATATCTTTAGCCTAAAATGCATACTCTGAGCGGGCGGAAAATGTATTAAATCATCTTGCAGTATTTATTCGTCCTGACAGTATTTCTTATTCATAGCCTTACATGAAATCTAAATCAAATTCCCAATTGTCTTATTAAAATACGAAGGATGTTTTATGGACTTATTCAATATAAACAGCAATGCACTCATCTTCGCGAAGATATCATGTTCCTTTTACTAGTGCCGTGTTGAATTGCTCGTCAGAAATAAAATTATGGATAAACAATTGTTTTGATATAACAGAAAAAGTGAATTTTCCGATTTTTACAATGTCTAAATGGATACAACAAAAAAAAATGCGGTCAACATTCGTATGAAAACTGGTAGAACCGCTGCGAAGACGTTCAGAGAACTTCGCAAGCACTATCAAAAGGAATAAACCTATGATAGGTGTAAGATTTTCAAACAGAGCAGAAGACACGTTAGACTCAAGGCTCCAATGTTGAGAAAAGCAGCACGTCAAACTTATGAAAGAATTTGGTACCCGTAGATTGTCAGTTGACAATGAAGAGATCCTGTTGAGGCCTCGGGCATCTAAAATAGGCATCTCTTTTGGCAAGAAATGCGTACAAGATCGGTTGGTTAATGTAGAGTTCTTTGAAAATAACTTCACATCAATATTAGCAAGGATATACCGTGAAACCCACTATTACGAGAAACAGGCGCTTGGATGTATGCCTCGGAACCATCGACAAATTTAAGGTGCTGAAATGTAAAGGTTCGCTAAGGGACATTTTCGAATAGTGTAATTCAACTTTATGAGCTAACCGAAGGGTTGGCGTGCCTTGATTAATAGAAAAGACACAATAAAATGTCACATGGCGAAGGTTAAGCAGACCTTTTGTTATGGTGCTCACAGACTCAAAGCTAAGGCAGTGTTACATGAAATGGATGCTATGCAATTAAGGTGCCACTGTCCATGTTGCTATTCGACGTTAAAGGGATCGATCCCTATACAGAAAAAACCAGCCAGAGTTTTAGAAGGTTTATATGAAAAAGTAATAACTAATAAATCGTTTGAGTCTTTCTTCGTAATACGTTCCCACCTATGGTTTGAAATACGAAATGGTAAAGCGACTGTAAAAACTAATATATATGCAATATGAAATATGCATTTATTTGAATAACAGAACGAATAAATTCAATAATCTAAGTATTGGCCATCGTTAGTTACGACTTTTTCCGATCTTTCTGTCAATTCTGTCTCATTTTTTGAGGCTAACCACTCATCAAGTCAATTTTTAACTTCTTCGTAAGAATGGAAGTGCTGTTCCGAAAGTCCGTGCTGCATCGATCGAAACAAATAGTATTCAGAAGGAGCCAAGTCTGTTGAATACGGCGGGTGGGGCAGAACTTCCCAATTAATGTTTCCCAAGTAGTTCTGGTTAGGTATTGCAATATGCGGCCGAGCATTGTCATTTTTAAAAATGACTTTATCATGTCTTTGGTGAAATTCTGGTCGTTTTTTCTTAAGTGCGCGGTTCAATTTGATCAGTTGTTGTCGGTAACGTTCGCCAGTAATAGTCTCACCAGGTTTCAGCAGTTCGTAATACAAAGGTACCTTACTATCCCACCAAATATACAGCAAAGTCTTCTTTCCATGAATATTTCGGACTGGTTGTGATGTTGATGGCTGGCCTGGGTCTACCCATGATTTTTTCCGCTTGGGATTGTCGAAATAAATCCACTTTTCATCGCCAGTAACAATTCGATGCAAAAAAACCTTTTCTTTTCTGTCTGGCAAGCAAAATTTCACAAATGGTTTTTCGCCTTTCGATGTCTCTTTCTTTCAATTGATACGGGACCCTTTTTCAGCTTTTTGGATCTTTCCCATGGCTTTTAAACGTTGTGAAATTGCTGCCTGAGTAACTTCCAACGCTTCTGCCAACTGTTTTTCAGTTTGTGTGTTGTCTTTATCCTATAATGCTTGAAAATTTGTATCTTCGATTTTTTTTGGTGGCTTTCCACGGTCTTTGTTGCTGACATCGAAATCGCCACTTTTAAATCTTTTAAACCATCGTCTACAAGTGTCTTTGCTTGGAACATGTTCGCCATATGCTTCCACTAACAATCGATAAGTTTCTGCTGCCGTTTTCTTCAAATGAAAGAAGGTTATTAGACTTCCCCGCAAAACTTCTTTTTCAGGCACGTAATTCGACATTTTGAAGCGAAAAAAACTATGTTGTTTGTACAATCAAAGCCTATGGCATACTTGAATTCGTTGACAGATGTTTACCCTCCAAAATGCCATATTAGTTATGACACAAACAATATTTAATTGTTATGCCATCTGTTAGTAAAATCCGCATTTCATATTTATACACCTAATATATGGGAACAGTAAAGAAACATTTTCCTGCATTTTGCCCAGCTGACCACAGCTCAGAAGATACGAAGACTTAAATTTACCCGAAAATACTTAAATTGAACAAGATAGTACAGAAGCAGGCAGTACTCTTCGCTCAGGAATCAAGGCTTACTTTCATTGCAATAATAGATGTCGGTGTTTGTATGAGTAAAGATTTGCCGATAGCGCTACGTAAGGGCGTTTTCAAGTTCGCAAATCGGAGGGTAAGAAGTGAGAATAAAAATACAGAATTATTTTTCTTTTTCACTATATTTGCCTGTAGTCTATTCACCTGTAATCACCTCTAGTGCATTTTCCACATCTTTCAGTTACCTTATGATTAGCTTCATAAAAAATGATTTGTCTTTATTCGGAAAATAAGTAGAAACTGCGTCCTTCACTCCTTCATCACTGGAAATCTCTTCCCACGCAGTTCCTTTTTATGTCTTGTTAACTGATAATCACTGGGAACCTGGACAGGACTGTAGGTTAGATGAATCAAAATATCGATACGCAACACAGTACTTGTGAACAGGCGTGTTGCAGTGTAGCAGGAGGGCACTTTTTGCCAATTTCCCCGTCCTTTTTCTTTGACACATTGCTTCAGCTTCTCTGTGATTGAAGCGTTGTATCCTTTGGTTATGTAGACCCATTGATCTTTGCAATCGGTCAATAGGATCTCTAGTAAGTTTTAAAAGACTTTGACCAACGATTTACCAGAAGTGAGTGACACCTTAAACTTCTTGGCTAGTGATGTGCCTTTTTTGTGCGTCTTCATAGTCCATAGTTTGTACTCATGTTTCAGCTATGACACTGAATACGGTCCCAAACCTGAACTGAACCCAATGAAGCGCTTTTTGGAAAATCATTATATGAATAATGCAAGTGCTTCGATTGGTTCACACGGCCAATAAAAAGTGTTAGAATATTCGCTGAAACGGGCAAAACTAGCAGAATATTCGGGCTATGAAGCTCCTAATATGGCGTCGAACAATACAAAAAAAAAGCTATAAAGCTCATCTCCTAGTCAAGTGGTTTTTGGCGCTAGGGACTGAAACACTCAAAAGAAGTGTAACAAATGAATGGAGAACTTCCTAAGTCAGGATGTTTTTGACAACTTTGTAATTTTTCCAAAACTTGTCGAATGAAATTTCGACAGCTGGGAGATATCATTAAGCACACCTCAGATATATTTCGGGATTTAGAGAGCTTATACGATCAGGTATAAGGTTCGTTCGAATCGCAGGTCTCACCAAGGAAACGGGACGGAGGTGATTGTTTGACACATCGATCCATCTATCGAATGCTCTAATGAATCTCAGTTTGGTGCCATATGTGATCAATGACCTGCTTCGCCAAAAATGTGTTTGCTCTTTTCTTCGCTTTCTTTTTCGCATTCGCAATTTCGCAAAGCAATTTCGACTGCTTCACTGAAAATGTCCTGTCATCAGTTTGTTACTTATTTTTGAAGCTATCCCGGTATGCTTCAATGGTGTTGTCAGCTTAAGCTTTGGACGATTAAAAATTAAAATTGGGTTAAAATTGGTTAAAATTGGACGATTCATTGAATAAAAAAGTTTTTTTTTTTTTTGTCAACAGAGTTTTTTAATCATTTATTGTTTGAATTACGCAGTTCATATTTTTGCGCCCACCCACTTGGGTTGTTGTCCTTGAATCCCTTTTTTTCAAACTGAAATGTTAAATTTTTACGATGATGTCTGGCTCACGTACGTTAAATGGCGTCGAATGGCTCACGTGCGTTAAATGGCTCCATTGAAATAACTTCTATACCAGCAGTTTTTGAAGTTTGGGAAAGAAAGTAATGAACGCACTGACAGGCGACGACTTCTGGAAAAATGGAATAAGTATGGCTTGCCCTCCAAATCTAGAAGCTTAACTCCCCTGAATGCATGAGTTCAACAACAAACGATGTTAAAAAATTGCAGATGACGTGATATGATTTTGAATATTATTTACTGCAAAATCCAAAGCGGCTTCTATTTCAACTAAAACATTTAATTATTTGAAAAAAAAAACAAATTCACTGGAGACAGAGATACAATCATCCAAACATTACTTTGTAGCTTCAGAACACAGTCAGAAGTTCTTTGCTTATTCCTGTCATTTTCTGTATTTGCTGCGGATAAACAATGCCTTTGACATTTATCTATTTTTCTCATCTTTATTGCTAAAATTCTCAGCACATAATACAGAAACAAAACCTGCTTCCTTAATGACTACACTATTTGGCATTTATTGATTTTAGAACTGAATATCCTTAATAAGTTCCCGTCAGTATATCTCAAGCGATTTTATTGTATGAATGCTGAAATGAAAACAGAATTCTCATTCGTCAGTCAGCAGCGCATAATGGAGTCAAAGTTATTAACTCTTTCAAGATCATCTAAAGAAAGAAAAAAAGGCAACAAAAACTGGTCAAAGTATCTTCACCTCGCATCATAAAAGTAATATTTTTGCATATTCGAGTGTGTTTGCAGTTTTGCATATTAATCAGATTATCGTCTTACAACATTTGATTCACTTCCTTGATTGAATATATTCAAATGAATTCGTAAAGCCGTGGCTTAAAATTAAGATAAAATCATGAAACATTCAAATAAGCACTTTTGATTTTTTATCGCTTACTGATTTATCGTTTTCAAGTTGAAAAGTTTATGTAAGAAGAGTGAGAAAGTTATTTGGGAAACTCAAATCAGATATCTCTATAATATATAATTTGTTTTTGTCGGAAGTACAACAAAAAAAAAATAGTTTCATATTACAAGTTTATAGCATTCTATGCTATAAACTGTTGCAGATAAAACGCAGATACACGGTAAATATTTGACTTGTAATTTTGCGATTCTCAGTCGTCCTTTTAAGAATGGTCCAGGTTGGAAAAATCAACAAATCTTCAGAGAGATGGCGGTTCAACTTATGCAAACAATTTGCAATTTACAGAAGAAGCTTCAATAGGTTGAGAACCATCCATTTAATTTTCGAACCAGGAGTGTCAATTTCGCCGCTCAAAATTTCTGAATAATGCTCCTCACATTATTTTGACATATTTAAAGTTAATCATTTAAAAATTGGGATCTTGGCAAACACTCAGTGAAACGCTACATATCATATTTGCATAACACTAGCTGGCAATCACCGTCATTGTCAAGTATTTCACATTCATATGCCCAATTTTTCCCACATCATTTATTTTATTTCTTCAATTTAGCGTTCAAATGTTTCAACTGAAAAATTTCTTCGGAGGGTTATTATTTTCGATGTGAGCTTTGTTGTCAAGATTTTTGACTCCTATGAGCAGAATGTACTCATGTGTGTACATGTGTGTATTTCTGATGATGTGCTCGAGTAGGTTGCTCATTGAGTATATGTGCATGTATGTTATATTTTTATGTGTATAATATGGGTCTTGTTGTGCCTATTACAAAGCAGTAGTGCACTAGAAAAGATGGGACCATTGAAATAGGAAGACGAGGCAAAAAACAAACCTATAAAGTTATATATTCAGAATCGTTGTTTGTAAAGGTACTTGAACTTTTTAAATCGAGCCTCTTCTAAGCTCCGTGCGCGTCTTGAATACCATTAAGGGGTCACGAAATCTAAATTTTCTTGAAAATAAAAATATATCATTATATATGAATAAGTGAACTGAATGAATGACTGTTTGGGTTTTAGGTTTATTGTGGTACAAAAGAAAAACGTACGCTCTTGTGCGAGCAGCAACGTATGTTATGCGCCGAAAGGGTTATTGAACACTATTAGTGCAATGACTTCACAGGGTAGTGAATAATAAACATTGGGTGCTTAGGTGTTGGCTCGATGTATGAATAGCCATTGTTTGAGTTTTAATTTTACTACTGTATCAGAAATTTATAGAATTGGAATTATAATCAAGTGTTTTCTTCTATTTCAGGTATGCTTTACTGAAAAACATCAAATTTGTGAGTATATTTTGAATGAATTCTGAATATTTATTCTTAACTAATCGCTTGTATGATGGTAAATTTGTTAAAGTTCGTTTTGGTGTTGCCGCAGGCCAAAATTAACTCTGGGTAGCTTGTGTCCGCCGGGCCTTGCTTTGTGGGTCTCGAGGACGCGTTTCGGCTGCATACAGCCAGAACGAGCTGAAGATGGCTGTATGCAGCCGAAACGCGTCCTCGAGACCCACAAAGCAAGGCCCGGCGGACCCAAGCTACCCAGTGTAAATTTGTTAACCTTATGCCCAAAACCTGGAATTAGGAGTAGGTTCCTCACATAGTGCCAAGGAAAACAAGGACCGTTAATTGCAACGGGCACGAGGCTCGCAAGCGTTACTTGCAACTATATCTCCAACCAATAGGCACCTCATTTTGCACAGGGAACATAAGTAAATTGTGAAGACCTTTTTCGACCTATTTCTCATAATCATCAACACTGAAAGCCACTACCATGCTTTTCAATGATAATATAGTAACCCTGAACTCTACCTTTTTGGCAGCCGCTGAGGCCGACGGAAATTTATAATGTAGGAGGGTGAAACAAAGTGACTCAGGGAGCGTTCAAGTATTACGTAACGCAATTTTTGAAGATTTCTGATCTCCCTCCCCCTCCCCCCTGTGTAACGCGCCATAACGTTTGTCTGTACCATAGTATAATATAAGTATATCCCCTGTAACGCATCGTAACGTGTAACAAGAACCCCCTCCCCCAAAATTGCAAATTGATCCTATCAAGGATCGGACTCCAATTCTGACTATCTATTTAGCTGGAAAATCAGATATTAGGGGGGTCTCGGAAAGTAATGTCGCTTTCTAACATCAAATTCAAACGAATGATTCGTATCATTCGATGGGAAATTTGACAAAAGGATATTTTTCGAAAAAACCATTTATTTTCGCTGAATTCCCAGTCCTAAGGGGAGAAAATTGCATTCGAAAATTCTCACTTTTCGAAAATCAACCATCCCGGGTCACCAATTTCACAATTTGGAGTACCCATCAAGTACCCTTGCATTTGATCCTATCTTAGGTGCCTGTGCCATGAATTGAATTGATAATACCTACCTGTCTGTCGGACAAAAAATTGATTTTTTATTTGCTAACGCGTGGTTACTCGTATGAGTCCCCGCATCATAAGTCCATTTTGGCTCGTCCGCATGGCGCGAGGGAAGGTATTTATTTTTATTGATATTTATTTTGAATCAATCATATAATCAACCTCATTCTAAAAACCTTTTGTCATCCAGTGTGCAAATTTTCAATCCTTGATCGATAAAAAACAATTAATTTTAAGTAAAATATCTTCTGTTGGCATTTTGGACACCTTTCAAATTTTGATATCTTTTTCAACTAAGATGTAGGGATCGGAACCAGTGGAAATCCGACGATACGTTATCGGGCGAGTATGGTGATTGAGGCAGTACCTTCCACCCTAAATATTTAATTTTTCGGTGTTCATCTTGCAGGTGCGGTCTCACCTTGTCGTTTTGCAGAATCACAGCCTTTGTGTTGACCAGTGCCGAATGCTTTCCGATTAGAGATTAGTTCACTCGATGCAATTAGTCTCAATAAAGATCTGCACTAACAGTTTATTCAGGTTTTAGCACTTCAAAGTGAACAATTCCGTGAATAGTCCACCAAACACCCAGAAGCGCCTTTTTGTTATATAAACCCGGCTTCGTAATACTTGTTAGTGATTCGTTTCGAGAGAGCGTTTTTTTCATTGGCTTTTCGTTTTGGACTATCATTTAGGATTCATTTTTCGTCTCCAGTGATTAAACGAACAGAATCACGAACGGGCTTTGTTCTTTTCGTGCAGATTATGGGCTACCCACACACCGATTCTGCTTATTTTTCCAATTTGCTGTAAATGTTCCTGGATTGTCGACCAAAGCTGATTAAGGATGCTTGACAGTTTCTCAATTGTTTGACATAGATTTTCTTCCACTTCAGCCCTAAGCATGTCTTTGTCTAATGTTGCTGGTCTTCCTGATCGATTAAAGCCATGGTCCGAACTTGGAAATCCATCTTTGACATTTACGAAGGCCTGATGCACCAGAATGAACATCGCCAATGGTTTTGTTTGGAACTGTTGCGTCACTACCCTTGTGAGATTCAAAAATCATACAATGCCTGATATGCTCTTCTGATACCCTTTTTGCTGAACATTTCATTCCAAATTGTCAAAGTAATTTTTTGTTTTGAACCATTCAGAAGCGAAAAAGTAACAAAAATCCTAAAATGACTTTGGCACGTCTTCGAGATACACAATGGGCTGATAAATGGAAATTGAATTCCGGTCGCCGAAAATACTTCAAAGGATTATTATCAAAATTTTTTGAGCACCAAATGGCAAAGCATGTAAAGGCTACGCTAGCACGCTGCCGCATACCACACAGTCCGAAAAAGATATAAATTTGGTATTTATGGGACACCTATTATAAATTGAATGAGACCTGAATTTTAAAACACTCGTGGAAAAGGCAAAATCTTGTGTTTTCGTAAACGTATTTAAATGTATCTTTATCGAACGAAAATAAACTGTAACTGAAATTGGACAAAATGTAGTCGTTTACAAAATATAGTAACGTTAAAATTTAAAATGTTTTAACAAATCAAGCCTCCACATATTTTTAATTGTAATGACGTGCTCCTTTTGCAATATTTCTAGTTGTTCTCAACGAAGCTTTTATCTCGTAGGTAGGCTTACAGGACAATTCAGTTGCCGAAAGCGTTTTCCAACTATGAAACTTAGCGTTCATCTAATTGATTTATTCTGTGACTTAATTTTCAACTTGTTCCATGACTTTTTGCCATCGTTTTGGTTGGCTCAAAAGTTCTTCTTGAATGAACCCTTGAATTTGATTGGCTTACATACTTTTTAGATGAATTTTCCCTTCTTTTTATGAGCTGAAGTGCGTCCATTGTAAGAATTTCACAAAGAGTTGAAAAAGTGAGAACCTGTGCCAAGTATGAGCAACCTGATCAGGCATTAGAAGTGTCAAAATTTATATGACCGTTGATAACTTGTTTCAGTTGTGCTAGAAATTAATTGACTTTGTATTATCATCGTGAAAGACTACCGATTTTCGATTAGTAAGTTCGGTCCGCTTTTCTGTAGGTTTCTGTGTTTCATTTCACCGTTCGATCCCAAATAAAGCGCTGGGTTACTTCGGAGCGTCTTATAGTATATGTAATACCCAATTCACCACATGTCCTTCTTCAATTGAAGCTCTACCATGGAATTCGATGGTGGTTTTCCTAGCCTTTACCCAATTTTCATTGGACATTGTTGTGCATAATTCACCTCCTTTTTAGAAAATGATCTGTTCCTTGACGTTTTCTCAAGGAATCGTAGGTTATCGAAGGTTAAGTATGTCTGCTATCCCACCTTGTGTGACGTATTTTGCGGTCAACTACCGGCTTTTGGCCATCAACGTCTGTATGGGTCCCAAGTCCCGTCTGCAATCAAAAACGTGTCGTAACAAAATTGGGTTAGCCGATTCTGACATGTGTCTCCTGTCAGAGTTTCCTGTCCATACATTAGTCATGTCTTTCAGCAAGATTTTTGGCAATGCATAATATGCCAAAAGTGTTCAATTTGTCTCTGAAATTGATGCCACCGCAGCAATGGAAGACATTCCCCCCCAATGCAATGCCGTCGAAGGCTAATCTGAAGTAATAGCTAACTATCAGCAACCAAAACCCAGGTGTAGTTTTTAATGAAACTATTGAAGCCAATGATTTCATTGAGTAGAATGGTAAACTGAACGGACTTAACGACCAACCCAAGAGTTATTAATGTTTGATTGTACGTCAATTTAATTGTCCGTCTATTCGTTCCATCAAATTTATCATGAATTTTGAATTTTTTTTTTTTGATAATTTCAAGTTCAATACAGAAAAAAAAATCAATTAAAAGCTCCATAGCGAATTCGCTGAACAACACCTTCTACGGCGTGAGCCAAAAATAAGTTTAATATTCACTTATTTCAAAGTTTCAAGCACCACTTTGTATTATTACTAAATCTCGTATTATTTCGTTGATATCTATGAAAATGTGATTTGCCTTACTGCAAATGCCTGTTCTTTGTCAAATCCATTCGTCTTTGCTATCTGTTCAAGTGAGACGAATTTACGTAAGTGTATTGGCAAGTATCACTTGCGGCCGAAATTTATTTGTCACGAATGCGCCACTGATTTCTACCACACCGAATAAGTTTTTTTCCCTATGTTATTTCCAATGTGATTAATTACGATTGGTTGAATGCCATTGAGAATTTCTTCTCGGCTAAAGAAGAATGACTTAACGATTAAAAAAATTGAGTAAGACGATCGCATAACAGATTAATATCTTCGAAACGAAGAAGACCAGTCTAGAGACAAAACCCATAAAAAATTACAAATATCATTAATACGAAGTATCTTTTAGTTTGGATTTTATTTGTGCGGCTTTGCAGTTGATTTTAATCAAGCCAACCAAAGAAAACAAAAGAATTCAAAAAAATCCATACCTTTAGAAAGTGAAGACTTGAACCATCTTTTATTCAAACAGATTTACAATTTAGATAAAAGATGATCTATACCGAGAATCTGTGGAATTCAATGAAATAAAATGAACATATTATGCATCGTCATTTTGTGTATTTACATTAAATACCATTCTTCTCTGGCTGTTATTTACATTTTGCCAATTCATTCATTTTGTGTGGAATTAGTTACGTTTATTTCATCTTGAATGAAAAATCGTTTTTCAAATGAAGTGACCATTTTAATTTGATTAATTTGGCGTATCTTTTGTTTGCTGTTGTTTCATTTTGGTGCGTTGTCAAGTCCCAATGTGACCTATTTGAGTGATTTTCGATGGTACAATGACTTCAAAATGTTTGCCAGCTTAAAACCACACGAGAGCGAAAGGGTGGCGAAGAGGAAGAGTCTCACAAATACAAAATTGTAAGGGAGTTTGGGCAGGTTAAAACCTCAAATCTTATGAAAAAACATTAGTCAGAATTTTTGGAAATGAGCTGAAAGTAGTTGAGCGTATAATTTATAGGAATGACAGAATTATTCAGAAAAGGACTCCAGAACAACTTTATGATGAATTAGTTTTACCTTTATCAAATTTTTCACGTTTGGGTTAAAGTATATTTCAAGAATGTTTAAAAATGAAGCTGCCAGCGTTCTTGGTTCTCAGTATAAAAATTTGTTTCAAACTGCAACTTAATTAGAATTCAAAATTTTGAACAAAAATAAAACAAGAAAATAAATTTGCGACCAGATTTTATATATTCAACAGCTTGCTCGCTGTTGAAAACTGCAACTAGCAGGTTTCGCTTAGGAATGGAACAAAAATCAAGGGTTAGCTGAAGTTTTGGGAGATGTTATTATATAAAAGACATTTTCACATCTGTTATAAAGAAAATGTATTCTGCTTACAAAAAAATATGTTCTATCAAATGTGGATCGCTATAACTGACTGTATGTCATCTTTAAATCTTCGTCCCCCAATATTTTTTTTTTCTAAATTATGATATAGGAAATAGTTACTTGGAGCATCGTTTGGTTTGCAGTATGTCATGAGAGGACCCGTATTTCGCAATGCCTACTTCACTACGTTCGTTAGTAAAACAAACATTCTTTTTGAAAAGTGAATTTGTCCCTTCTCTTTTCGACAGAGATGTTTCAAGTTTTTCGCATAATACATAGTTTAACTATTGAATCGGCTTTTGATTTCTAATGATTTCCAGTTCTTCAGCGGCTTCTAGCGATTTACGATCGCTGTTTTGATTCTAGTCCCTATTTTCGAGGAAACAAGAATTTAAAATGAAAATTTTCATCTTAGATAAAAACTCCATTATAATAGATTACAATCGAACTGTCTTAAACAGTCCAACAAATGTCAATTAAATGACAATTCGGTTCAAACGTGTTCCTAAGTAGTGCCCAACTCACAGCAAAACTATTAACCAGCGGTCAAACTTTCAGAAATCCCGTTATAACGGGATTCATCCAATATTTTCGAGATATATTGGTTTTTGTTAGAAAAACTTTTGACAGACACCTCTGTCTATGTCTTAGATATAAACCTATGTCTTATATCTAAGACATAGGCAGAGGTGTCTCGTGAAACACGTTTTAAAATAATTTTAAAATTTTTACCAGCAAAATTTACATTAGCGGTTACATTAGAATTAGACGGTTCCTCAGTATGATTATTATTCTATGTTTGTGTCGCAAAGGTGAAGGCTTTTTACGTCCTAAACGCGGAACCATAAATTAGAACTTTATCTGGATTACCTATCAACACCTTCCTGTCAATTCAAAAACAAATCCAAGGACTTGTTTGAGGACATTTCACCAACCAGCTGGACTTGAATTTTTCTATGTTTTTATTGTCTGCATCGTTTTAAATGCACTTTCGGTCTAGTGTTAGTTGTCTCCTAAAACTTTGCAATATCTAAACTTTTTGATCAAACAGTGTGAGGCCGTTGGATTCTCATACATCTCTTTGACACATATTTTTGAGCTAGCCCTCGTTTTGCTCCTCGTAGAAGTCCCATCGGAGTCCTGGAAACGATTTTTCAATGAGAAAGAAGAGTGGGAAAGGAAATGCACAAAGAGAGATTCCTTAGATCTCGACGCCTCCTGGTGCTGCATTATATCTTTTAAAGCTGTCAAGACCGCTCAAGCATAAAATCCTCTGCGATTTCTTTTGTCAATCCTTCAGAGCATCTGCCCTGTTTCTAGTTTCGGAAGAGAGCTGTCAAATGCTTTGCAAAAACAGATTTATCTTTGAAAAGAGTATAAATTTATCTTTGCAACAAAAACCGTCCATAACAGCGTTACTACGGACAAACAGCTTTTCTGTTCATAAAATCGTACGTATTGAAAAGAATTTCTTGTTACGCAGCGATGCGAAAAAAAATTCTATGATTGCCCGTAAGATTCCTTTGCAACTGCCAGCAAACGAAAGAATTCCGGCCAGAAAAGACGAACAACGACTTCAACAGACCGCAGAATTACACAGGAAACCTGAGAAATTCGTTTCACACCTGTATGAAATTTGCATTAGGATGTGATTAATGAAGATGTATTTATATCGTGGATAAAATTCAGGATACGATTAGGCGAAGCAAACTTACATGCTTTTTGTTTTTTTTTTGGGTTGGGGGGTGAAGGCAATTTACGCCCGGAGTGTGGGACTCCTAGCAGCGCATGCTACCAGACTACCCACTAAACCCCCCCCCCCTGTCAAGAGATCCTAGCCTGGAACCGTTTGACACATTACTTCGGGCTAGGCCTCTTTTTACTTCGCCCTAAGGCCGGCAGTCTAAAGAAATCTCCCTCCAGCGGGAGGGGGCAGAATGGAGGAGGACTGGTGGAAAGGACACCTTCCTAGACCCCGCGCCCAAGGTTATCTATCGTATATTTTTTGGCAATAAGTATTGCCCGAGAGTAATGTGCCACGCTGGTCCATTTGTCGAAACTTTTCAGCATTTCTCCGACCAGATTGTCTGGAGAAAGTTCTCCCATCGCCTCCCACAAGTCCTGCCGCATCCTGTTCCACCTTCTACAGTTGAAGAAGGTGTGACATGCGTCATCCCTTTTCCCTGGGCAGAAAATGCAGTCTGGGGACCGTGATTTACCAATCTTGTGCAAGTAAGACTGAAAATACCCATGCCCGCTAGGAAGCTGGGTAAGGTAATAATCAGTCTCACCATGCCTTCGATTTAGCCACGATCCCACGTCCCCTATAAGGCGAGCATTCCAGCGGCCATTGGAGTCGCCTTCCCATGACTGTTGCCACTCGAGTATTGTGCGAATAACTTACATGCTTGGCGACCAGAAAAAGAAACCGAAGTAAAATTAGATTGGAAAACTAGATTCAAACTCGCAAAAAACACTTCGACATTATACGGTTGAAGATTTTCGAAAGATAATAATCTTTTCAAAGTTTTCTGCTGTTTTCCTTTTTTTTTTTTTTATTCCTCGGATGGTACTTGGTGATTCAGGCAGGTTGAAAGCGGTAGCAGAAAGTCACCAGGTCGTTCGGAGAAAACCTCATGAGCGACCTCATTCAAAGAAGTTTTGACCCTTTGTCGTTGCCTTGCATTTCAGCAGATAGATGCGAAGCGATGTATCTTGTCAACTTGACAATGAATATTCTGAGGTCATGGAAGAAATATTAATTCCATATTGCATTTTTTTGTGATTCAGTGGAACCTGCCCCACCATTCAGCAAGACTGTGCTACATTTCATTGTGTTCCATGTCATTGTGCCACCTAGTACACATGAAATATATTGGTTTCCTCCAGTCTTCTAGTTCTCCATTATTTTCTAGATTTTTGCGTTCGTTTTAAAAGAATTTTCAGAGACATTTTTTCGATGTTTTGATCAGGGACTGTGTAAGTTATTCATACCAGTCCACGCATTACTAGTGACAGCGTTAGCATTCGTAAAAGGTTCATTCGTTTCTGCAGATGTAATATCAGTAGTAGCACTAGTAGTAGTAGGAGTAGTAGTAGGAGTATTAGTAGTAGCAGTAGTAGCAGTAGTAGTAGTAGCAGTAGTAGTAGTAGTACAAGTAGTCGCTTTTAATTTTATCGCAATAGAGTGCTAGTGTGGATATGCTACGGTAGATATGCTGCAAAACTTTCGAGTACGGACGATATGTTACCTTAGGGTAACTTGTAACGTTATCACTATTTAATTTTTGAATTTATTTTCAAGTATTTTAGTATCAGCCTGATCATGGCGGCAGTTTTCTTTGATTTCTTATCATTTAAACGCAAAGTCCACTATACCAACCAAACGCATGCTAAACAGTTACTATCGAATTAATATGATAATGCACGACTTCAGTAACTACTTAATGGGCGACTACATTCCGCGGCCACTGTCAGCACCATCATTAGTTTGGCGCGAAGTATTTGCCAACAAATCGCCAAGATTTGAAAATTGCAACAAGATCTTGCTACATAAAAGTAAGCAATGTTCGACTGGCAATAGGTAAATGCGACAAACTGAAACCAAAACGCCAATGCGGGCTCTTTACCATATAACTACTATGCTTTGGGTTTCGTATAATCATTTACGGCCTTGGTTCAAACTTCTTTTATTAAGTCTTAACTGTTTCAAGGTGTTTTTCTACACAAAGGTATGCGGAGTGCGTACACCTGGTTTGGATATGAATCGTCGCCTCCATGGCGATATATTGGTAGGGTTATACGTACTCCGAACTCTTAGCTGGTATAGCTCATATTGCATAAAACAAGCTTGAATAGATGCGAGTGCCCATTATAATTCTTCATTTGGATACTTCTTTTTTTCGCCAGGCCTTCATACTCTTCTGTCATAAAACCTGGTGCAGCATTGCATTGGACGAAACACCAGCAATAATAGCAAAGGCAACAGTCGCATGACGAATCGTCTTCTCAAACTCCACCAGCGAGTTTGTTGGTTTTAAAAGTCTTCAACATTTTTAGTGTATCTTATGATAGAAGCCGCGCATATGCAGAGAATTTTAATGTTTAGAAATGATAGAGATAATGTCAAAAGAACAATAACTCGGTACTATTGGAGCCTTTTAACTAGAAGCTGACCTCGGTTTAATTATAGCGTGGATAATATCTCTCTTGGCGAGACAGGTGTGGGAAGGTTAATGGGTTTTCCATGTACTCAAGGGAAATACTAATTCATAACGATAATCTAGAGTTTAAAATACTTAAGTGAAAAGATGGAGCGCTTAATGTTTGATTGGTTAAGTGATGAGGCAGCATGAAACCATCCGTTTAGCGAGATCCAGTGAAATGGACACAAGAAACGGTTGCGGCATGATTCAATGTACGAATTCATTATTTAAATGATTTTTTGAGAACAATCGTGATTGTTTTCGGAGCACGTTAAACACAAAGTAGAAAGCTTAAGCTCTTGGAAGTCATTCCAGAAATTTCTAGGACGCAAATGTTATTCCCAAAGACGTCAATGCTCTCCAGCATCTGAATATTATTATAGGTTTCAATTGCGAAGGAATAAGATTAATATCGCATTCGCCACAAAGTAACACAACCATAATTCATCCAATCTGCAAAACTTCAATGTTGCATTACAGTAAATTATTCAAATTGTTCTTGTTGTTGCTCTTGTATTTGTTGTCTCAGTGTAAATATTAATATGAAATTCCAACGTCGTCTCCAGAATAATTGCTCGTAATTTTTCAAGACAGATCGAACGGAGTAGAGTTGAAGTGGAGGAGATAATCGTCGTGTTACTTAACACGAAATCGATCATGTCATTCATATGTTGAACACCTTTGGTGGGTTAGCCGGGTATGTTACGTTTTATATTGATCAACATCGGTGATAAATAAGTATCTGAATTGCGATGTATACTTAACACTATTGTGTTTGCTTTGCATGAATGTTCTGCATATTTGAAAGAAGATTTTGAGTTTCTTTAACTGATTACACATTCAGAAATTCTTTCATTTGTTTTACCTTTATTTATTCTATTTTTTAAGAGGCATCCTTTTGTTGTAAACATGAATCCAATTTCGAAGTCTGATGGCAAATGACATCGTGCACGAAAAGCACGAAAGAGACAAACAAAGGAGGACCTTATGCGATTCTAATGCGAAATGTTATAAATATCATCTTTCACAAAGGAACAACCCAGATTCAGTACATGACGTCGAAAGGTTTGACGTGAGCCCCTGCCGTGTTGGCCTAATTCCACGGTCTCCATAGACGGAGTTGAAGCAAGGTTTCAACCATCGCTCTCAAGATCTGAAACATGTTTCAGTCCCAGATCCCAATTTTGTTAAAGCTTTCTGGATTTCCGAACACAACCGGTGACTGCTCACCGTACTCGTTAGCCTTCGAAACCACAACCACGACGTTTCAGCCAAGAATAGGCTCCGCACCGTCATGGGCGTCCCTACCAACCTGAAGTTCAGATAAACACCTGATCAGGTTGCGCTTTTTTACAGTCCGAGTAAATCTGTCAATTTAGGCTCCAGACATACCGGACTAATAGCCCATTCTCACTAACTCGGGTACGTGGGGGCGACACTCCTCAAAGACGGAATGGAATAAGCCGAAGCCTAGACCATCAGCCCCCCTGTGTCGACTGGAGTTCTCTAGCACAAGCCTAGAGGAACCGGGTTAACATCGGTCATAACATGGTTCTACAATATTAAGTGCACATTTCAATCAACAATTTCAACTTTGCATTTAGCAGGTGTGCTAGTCTTGCATCCATCCCATTAACATAGTTCATGTTGCAATGCAAACTTTTTGCCCCAGGTACTTTTTGCCCCAGGTTCTCAGCAATTTAGAACCCTTTTCGGCGACGTCAATAGTACTCATTTCAGTCCGTCCTCTACTCTGCGATATAGACTACTTTGATTCATCTTTCGTCAGTCATCTTCTATACTTCGGTACATCAGTAAAACACTTCAACAGGTCTACATGCAGGTGATATTCGCTTTCCCTCAGCGCACCCAATGACGGAAAGGTGACGTTATCGGTGCTTGCTTCAGTCAATCCTTTCAGGCTGCCCTCCATCACTCTCACTGCACCCTCAAGACTTCTCAAGACTTCTTGTCTCTCCACTAGACAACTTCTTCCATCATTACTTCTTGTCTGTCCACTAGACTATTTCTCCCATCAATACATCGTTTTTCAGCTAAACAAGTACAATATAAATTTCGTTCTTCAGTACGTCTGTCTTCTTTTCATCTTTTCTACAAGTTCATGCAACAAGAGACCAAACAAAGACAACGTCTCAACTCCGCTTCAAATCAACCTATCGGGTTCATTTCAACTTTGCTGGACAATGGAATCCTTCCCATCGTCCCTCCCAGTTTACACATGCTTAGTACTGTCAAGATGGAGCCGTAAAGCGAACTCAGACCAAGGCGTGGTTTTAGATTCGGTACAATTACCCCATAGATTTCCTCTACTGTTTACAACACCTACAAGGAACTGTTGTTTTCAACAGCTTTTTTACACATATTTTTGCTTCCGCCAATAGAAATTTCCTTTTTCTACGTTATAATAAACTAACGAGTCACCAGCCTAGTAAATGATTGGCACATAGAGTTTGTTCATAAAAAAAAACGAGATCTCACTTCACAGAGCATAACATACTCTATTTACGACTCAGGACTCGTGGAAAATTCTTCAGAATGTCTTATAAATCACCCCTGCTCCTTCACAATCGCAATATTTGTGTTCTAAGCACTTTAATATCCCGATTACGAGCTTATTTTTGGCTTTTAACAAGCTTTTATCAATCTACCTACAAAAAACAGGGCGAGATCACCTGTTTTCATCTGCTTAACTTTTGTTATATATGAAAGGATGAAGCATATACAATTACATTGGGAAATGCTCCAGTCCTCCGCCTCCTCCTTGAGCAAGTTACCAGTCTAACAACCAGTCGAGATCAGTCTCATCTTGTCCCTTGATGTTATGGAAACAGATAAATCAAACACTTGCTTTTACTTCTGAATCAGGACTTGCATGGATTGTAAATATTGTCTTTCTTTTACACAAGATTTATTCCTAACTAACTTGAATTGTTTGTTTTTTTATGCGACAAATTTTGCAACATGAATAAATTTTTACATTTCTGGAACTACAATTTTTGCGCCATCTTATTTACATTTATAACGATAACGATCAATGCATGGAAAACCCAAATAAACTTGCACCCATTGTAAAATTCATTGGGGGGGGATAGAAACTATAATATATAATTATAATATTATATGGATATACATCTAAAGATTGTAAGAAAAAGAATTTATTCCATCTTGGAATAAATTCGGAGGACATTTCTACCAGATCCCGTCTTGGCAGATAGTTCGAGGACACTTTGCCAACCAGCTGGGCCTGAACAACCATTTTTGACTGTCTGCATTGTTCTGAAAGCACTATCTGTCAAATGCGACCTGTATCCTGAATCTTCGTAATATCTAAACATTTCGACTAAACATTGTGAGGTTCTTGGATTGCCATACATAATTTGTTCGTGCTCAACTCTCCTTCCCGTTAATATGTAACCCCATCGGCTTCGTCCCACTTCCGACACCAATATCATGGTTAAAAGATTTCCTAGTGCGTCAAAAAAAGCGTTTCACCGTTGAAATTGGTTGTGAAGAAAGAAAGAAACGTCATTAATTTTTTATAAACTTTAAAGAAAAACTAGTAACAATGCTAGTTCACATCTCACCCACCTCCGCGACAAACGATCGATAAAATAATTATTCTGTTCAAGTTCTACTTCCATTTAATTCAATCTCATTTCCTCACAAGCTGATTTTTAAACAAATATAAAATATCCAAGATTTGCTAGTTCATATGCATACATGAAATATTTATTATTCCCGAACAATCAATCAATCATTTGTTGCTCTCTGGCGCAATGAGTTTCAATCTTTTACAAAATCAACTTCCGCTTTGACTTGAAATCGAAAAAAAATTTCCATGTGAGGTGAGATTGCGATCATTTCGAGCAAAAAAGGCTTAGCAACAAATGCGAACAACAGACACCATTTGTTTTTTCATTTATTGTTTCTAGTCCTTTCTTTTCGATCTGTGCATTGTAGCTCATGTTTGCATCCTCGCACTGTTTTTGTCTGCGATCATTTTATTCAGCAAATTTCTACACTTCAATTTGCAAAATGTTTATTTCTCTTTAATGTTGTAACATATGTTAAAGATACAATATTGATATGTGCATTTCAATTTGATGGAATCGTATCGAGTGGGGCGGAAATGAATAAATGAGAATGGCTTGGCGTACGAGTAACGCGGGTCGATTTCAAAGAGCTCAAATAAAACGTGAATTTCCAATACAGTCTGTTGGAGACGAACTCCTTTGTCTGCTACAAAGAAAGTAGGGAATATGATGGATGTCTGGAATGGCAGCGAGAAAAGAAAGGAGTGGGCAAACTTCTTTTCGCTGGAGACAATGCCTAGAATTTTCACAGCTGTGTCATATGTGGAGGATGCAGAAAAATTGCGAATTATAGTGTTCGACTTTTCAGATATTTCATTCAAAGTTTACGACGGTTATGAAGTTGTGGTGTAGGTGTTAGATTTCTTGAGTGAACTTTTCAGCCTACACCTTCGCCGACGAGTGGTTGGTTTGCAATTTCAACCGAATTAAATAGCGAGAACGTTATCTTTATAAATTTTAATAATTTCATTCCTGCCTACAAATTTTACAGGAGAATTACAATCAATTTTCATGTCGCACAATGACAGAAAAACGTTAATCGTTGCTGAAGGCACGATTTCACGAAAAAATCAATGGCCTGAAACTCCACCAATTTGTCTGATCGTGTCAGGAAACGAGCGAGACGATTAATACTGAAATTCCAATACTTTGTCAGTGGCCAAATTATTCGAATTTGAATAAATGTGTGTTAAATTTAAAGTAGCCAACAAGGATTTATGGTGGGCAATTTTTTTCGTCGAGATCTGAATGCGGATTTTGCATGAAATCGCTTAAGATTGAAGGAGTTTAACTCTCGAACCATTGGACTTTCTTGCATTTTTCTTGTAAGAATATTAATTGTTCTTCGGTATCGTGCACCTTGCATTTATTACATCAAATTGGCATTGATAAATTGTCCGGGAATTTCATTGGAACTGCTAAAATCCGTTGTTGTTCACATAAATGTAGTCCAGTGAGAGAAAAACAAAGAAAATTAGCAATTTCGTGCTCAGGTAAATGCACTGAAAATAAGTTCAAAAAATCAATGAGTTCAAATTCCTGCAAATGTTTTCCCAAAAAACTTCTTTACTAAATATTTGAAATTTTAGAACTATTTCTGGGGAATTGGCATACTTCCAAAGTATCTGAAACTAGATGTGAAATTTTACTCCTTTTGCAGGTAACACCTGAAGCCATGATTATCAGTCACGAGGCTATCGTCTTCCTTGATTAATATAAAATTAAATTGATATCATCTTGATTCAGTGGAAGGATAACACTTAGAACACTTAGAACGGAACCGTTGATTTCAGTGGGCTTGTCACTCAAGGTCCACAGAGGGCCGCGAGCCTAAAGTGCTAAATTTAAGATTTGGTTGCCGAAGTCTCACATTTTCAAGCTATAAAAACTACCTTCAAGATAATAGCGAAGCGCAATCGTGACTTCCAAGCAATAATCACTGCTTAATTTTCACTATTACACGTGCGTTCGCTTTGTTTCTTACCAAAGATAGTTTTTCTCTTTCTATCTCCTGCTTCCCGGGAGTCTTAGGACTATTCGATTGATTTAGCAAATTAGCCAAAGAAAAAGAGGAATATGGGCGAGAGGGGGGGGGGGGATTGGTAGATTACTGTTTTTTTTCCTTATCTAAAACATGTCGATTAAATTGTGGAGAGAAAAAGGTAAATTCGGATCCGTATAGAAGTTGATTTCTTTTTGGAGAGAACGAGTTCGAGTTGAAGGTAGTAACAACTCCTTTTACTTTATCGGTTCTATCTTTGTAAGATAAAGAAAAAAGAGCACCAAGAACCTGCAAAAATATCAAATTAATATTTAAAAATGTAAGAAAAAAATTATAAGAAATTTACATAACGTTTATAGAGTAGTAAAAATAAATCAAACTGATAAAATAAAAAAAAATTTCAAACAGGAATTATAATCACAGCTTCAATATAATGAGTTCATAACGCTCAAATAAAGGATTTCTGCGCACAATGGTCGATTGCAGGTTTAATTTTGGTGAAGAATTGTACATGAAAATATTATAAAGGATAAATCTCAGACAACAAAAAAAAAACAACAACTAGAAGAAAATTTATCTTAACCTTACCGCAATTATTTATTTATCGCTTCTTTTGTGTCGGAATTAGACATCCTAAGATTGTTTCCAAGCACTTTGTGGATCAACTTGACTCTCACCTTTTTGTTATAGGTGACATTAGTTGTAATGATTGGTTGAAATAAATAAATTATCATTTTAGACAACTGTAAACAGAATTTATATGAGTTGGATTGTTTCTGAAACTTGAAGTTATTTCCAAAGGGAACTGTAATAGTAGGGGAGCCCAAGAGGGGATTTACTAAAGCGCGGCAGATTAATATACAGTAAGATACCTTGTACCCAGCTATTTACTTCCACCAGATATGAGCCTCATTTAAAAGGACGCCCGTCAAGGATAAAGGATCAGATTAGTAAAAAAAAATTGTTCATTTGAAATTTTCGGGCGCGTCAGATTAAGGTAGAGTGAGTTAGTCACATGCTAAAACGCGTATATTCCTCTAATCTGACAATTTAAGGATGACGTAAAGAAAGAGGAGGGCCACAAAGTTGAAAAAAAAACGTCATTTTGACATTTTCGAGCGAATTTTATTATTTTGAAGGGAATAGATCAACATTTATGAAAAATATATAATCTGACGATTTCCACAAGCCGAAGTAATAAAAATTAATCAATAAAGTTTAATTCGTGCAACTACGCGATGCCTGTATTCCCCTCTCCGCATTTCTATTCCTCTCTCACTTTTTCTCTATCTATTACTCTCACATTCCGTCCTCTTTCTGATTTCTGTTGCCATGACAGCTGATCACAGAGACTCATTCACGACTTGCTGTTTACAACGTATTACCAACGTTTTTGATTATTTCGTGATTTTAATACAAGTTAAATTTTTAAATTGTCAGATTAGGCGCATCCCTCCAGGTAATCGTCAGATTATGAAACAACACGTACAGGGCATAAAGATGAACCATATATATCTTAATCTGACGCGCTTGAGTAGTTCAAGATGACGATTTTTTTTGCACATTCTAATGATGGCCGCGAGTTTGCGTCACATCTAAATCGTCAGATTATTATATAATAGCTTTTTTTAAGTTCACTTAACATCCCCTTTGAAAATCTGACGCGCTCGATTAATTTTTTTTTTTTCATTTTCAACCCTTACGTACGTCCACCCCCACCATGGAAACAATCAGATTAACATACATACATTTTTTTAAATACGTTAAACATGGATTCTATCAATATCTGACGCGTTCAAGTATGTCCATGCAACAGTTTTTTTTACATGTTTGAAAAACTACAGCTGCTTACCCCACCGATAAAAAGGTATTTATCATATGACATTTTCTTTTTCTTATCATCTGAGCCTCGCACCCAATAAGTCTCTATGACGCTCGAGTAAATCCCGATTTAGCACGGTGGGCTCCCCCCACTATAACATTGTAAATCAAATTCTTGATTATTTGCGGGCAGTTTTACGTTTTATTTGAATTTGAAAAAAACAAACTGCCATTGAGGCTTGTCGAATG
The DNA here is from genome assembly GCA_954870665.1 of Stratiomys singularior. Lineage (NCBI taxonomy): Eukaryota > Metazoa > Arthropoda > Insecta > Diptera > Stratiomyidae > Stratiomys > Stratiomys singularior. The sequence continues at coordinate 11,551,200 of OX940877.1, forward strand.
CTCACAAGTGCTTATGGCGAGGCTACATTCAGTGAAAGAACGCATTGTCAATGCTTCAAATGCTTTAAAAACGGTGATTTACTTGTCAAGACCAGCTTCGTGAGATCGAAAGAATGTTTTTGAAGATGTTGAATCGAAGACATTATTTGGTAAAGACTTAAGTCAGGTGGTCAACTCAACGAGCAGTTTCAAAACGTCATAAAGCCATGAGAATAATCCAGATGCAATGATGAGTATCGGGCGAATTAAATTCCAGAGATCTTTTATCGCGAGATTGTTTATCGCGGGGAGCTAGTGAAGATAAAAGAGGGTTGATTTATTACTTTTTATTTATTTTAAAAATATCCGACTTTCATCAGGTCAAAAACCATATTACTATTGCATAAGTCAATTTTATCAAACAGTTAGAGTGCTAGTCCCCTATCTCTTTCTGTATAAGACTAATCGCATGATATTTGTAAGTATTAGTATATACTTTAGTATGCCTCGCCTCCAATTATTTCGATCCAATGATCGTACCCGCCAGTTTGGGAGACCAAGCAACTTGGTCGCGGGTCAAATAAACCTTGGTCTTCTTAGACTTCATAATAAGTAAATTTTTGTTACTCGTCACAGTTATTCGTCGTTGTATGATAGAAAACCATACTGCCGTGCGGTAGCTGAGGTCTTCTTTAACATAAGTAAATTGTTCACCGTGTTAAACACCGTGTTTTCGAATGAAGTGCTCCCAGTGTAGCCTCTCAGGCTACAGAAAAGTATTCATGCGAGACATGCTCCAGAAAGTATTCTGACCAGATTCTAGGCTCTATTCCTTTGAATATTTTTGTTTAAACTGTGAAACTTAGTGACATTTGTTGTTAGTGGCCCAGTCAGACTTCGCTTGACATTTCCAATTCTGGAAATTTAATATGAATTCGCTTAGTGCATTTTTATATATGGCTCTAGTACCCACTCCTGCTGGATGATCGTTGTTCAAAACGAGTTTCAGGAGTAATTTTGCGCAGTTACTTGTAGTTATGGCTTGAATATTCTATGACTTATATTATACAAGTGTTAGCCTATCTACTGACGAATTTGTCAAGATTATTAGTTTAGTTTGGCAAAAGTGCAACCATTGCAGTCTCCGTCGTGGAACGCTTTCAACGGCTCCTAAGTACTGAAAAAAACGTGATCTGGACATAAGTTGTTACACCCTTTCAAGTTTTTCTTAAATGAAAACTCGGCAAATACATCTTGTAGTCTTTTGCCTTTCCCAATAACAACAAATCAGTTTTTCCATACCAACTTTCTTTGTTGCACACTATCATTCAATATTTTCTGTTTTATTTTCAGCCTCGATTCAATACTCATCAACTCTCGAGAAACAATAATAATTCGTTAAGATTGTATACTAACAATAAAATCTTGAGCGTATTATTCTTTCCTTTTGTAAAAGTGCACACAAGTGAAGTATTGTCTGATCTGATTTTCCCTATTTACAATTACAGTGGAGTGCGGAGGCTCTTAGGAGCACAATGTCTGTAACTTTTCAACCTTCTTGCATTTACCAGCGTTTACTTTCTCAGCAAAGTGTCATCGCTGTTGTAGTAGTTGTTGTTGTTGCTGGAGTTGCTGGTGCAAAAGTGAAGCATGTTAGATCAATATGATCTGATTATCTCCGGGTAGAAGTCATGGTCGACGAAACAACTTTCAGACACCCTGCACTCGGCAGTAGATCAATTGTGACCATTTTACTTACTTCGGAATTTACTTGCTATTAAGAGAAGAATGACTTGTGTCATGCCATCATGCTTTTCTGTTTTTCTCGTTTACAAGTGACTTTTCTTCTATTTTCACTGGGAACTTTCTAGTCTTGTGGGCGCATCTGGATGGCAAACCATTTCCATTTCCATCCTTGACTAACTTCACGAGCTTCTCTCCAGTCTTCTTCAGTCGTCATCGTCTTCGCTGCTTGTCCATCGTGCGATTAAAGAAAAGTGCAAATGGCCAGGTATCGACGGACTGCTGATTAATTTGCATACACACCGTGAAAAGCGAAACTCTCAATCGACGCCGTATCATATGTAAAATGGAAACGAGATATAAGTCAGCCATTGAAATTGTTACTTTTTATTGCACACCTTTTGCGGATGGCATGCAATGATTGTTTCTTCATGCACAACAAAAGCTGTACTTGTGCATATTCGCATGAAATGTTGCAAAAATAAGGCAGACGATACCCGACCTGAGATAAAAATGAAAGATATTCAGATTCATGTGCAATTTTTCTATTCCCAAACAATAATTTCGTTTCGAAAGGAAAGTGCATGAATCTCGCAGATATTGTTTGTAGTTGAAAGATACTTTGGTGTCGGCGAAATACAATGAAGTGTTGGTGATTGTTTTTTTTTTTTTTTTATTATGATTATTTTGTGTTTGGTTTCGTTTGCAAAAAGCGGTGTAGGATTTAATCTGAATGTAGGCATATGTGCCTATTGCGGCGGAAATTTAATCATATGTTGGCATGATAGAGATAACATTCTTGGTTCGATCTAATTCACATGTTTGGCTTGTGTGCAAGAGAAACTCATTTTTATATTGAAATGTGCACGGTCAATGATTAATGTGTGAATTATTAACAGCAAACTGGAAGCTGCGGTGTGTATCGTGTCCCAAGAAGTACCCACGACGAGATTGGAATTTAATTCTTTTTGTCTTTGGGCAGGCTGAAATGTATCAGAGCATTTTGGTCCCACTTCTGACATCACGTTGCAAAGCTTATGTCGAATATTTGCACGAAATTTATTTGAAGGGCATCTCATACGTTATCCATAAATGTCTGTATGCTACGTCGTAGCGAAGGTGCTAAGTCCTAAGAATCATCATTTAAATTTTTGGCTATTTCTAACAATTTCTTACAATCTGGAGGGGCATCATAAAGAAGAGATACGAATACATTATTTAGGACACGATGTGAGCTTTCCAAGATAGAGAGCTTGTAAATAAAGCGACTGGCGACAGGTGAGATCTCTAAAGCTAGCTCTCTGAGCATAAGTGTATGCGCGAATTGTTTTCCCGGTATTACACGGGATGTGAGTAAAATTTAAGAAATTGTTAACGCGCGTCTCTCGTCTTTTGAAAATTAAAATTTTTCAACACCTGGAAAATCGGTGTTGGATACCGTTATATTGGGTGTTTGTTCGAAGTGTTAGCGTTCTTTAGTGGTTACGCTATGCTCCTGTTGATGTTACATACAAAGCGGGTTCAGTGGTAAGGCAATTTGAGAGGATCAAAGTCCTCGATGTTCACCTTCAAATCAACATGTGATGACTCACTCTTTTAATAATCTCCATTAAATTGCCATATGTTACCATGAAGATTTTGAATTATTTTTCTAGTTTCCTACATAATTTCAATACTTTTTTGTGAAGTAACGAATTTTTTTTGTTTTCCATGTTTTTGTTATCACATATATCATGTGATTGATCGATGGATAGATATTGTCGTATGCTTGTTCGAATCTCACGATATGTTGATGAACATCAATGTTTAACTTGCAGCATTTATTGAGGTGTTAGATGATCGTGAACTGGTAATGCAACAACTTCCAAGTACCAACTCGATTTTAAAACTCTACAGCCCCTTTGATATTCTTTATTGATTGTGTTTGCATAAGGAGCGGTTCTGAATTTTAGTAAGCTATCGAAAACTTCTAAAGTATGTGGCACTCAATAACGATATTCCTTTGTTCCCTTTCTTGTGCATAGGGATTGCAACGTATGAACATCGTGTTCTGTTGATTCCAAATGTTTTAGATCAATTTATGATTTGGGCACTGGTAGTACTATAATCTATAAATTCTACTGGAATACAAACTTTGCTCGTGAAATTTACTTCTTCTAGCATTGGCCATATCAATAGGGATGCAGAGATCGCAGTCACGGTGGCCGATGTTTATCCTGTTGGCGTCAGAGAAGATGCACCTTTTCTAGTTTTTTTTTCTAATACAGTCGTCGGCTGATTGGCATGTCTGAAGCGTTCTATTACGCTCTACGCTTGCATGCTATGATTGGTTCCTATATTTTCATCAATCTTTTTTATTTATCTGTCATGAATAAAAGGATTTTTTGATCAATCACATGGCGTTAAGCTCGTTACGAATATAAACGTCTAGGACGCTTCCTGGCGTATTCTCATATTCAACTCATCAATCATGAAAGCCCCAAGTGATCTACGCTAAAAACCTCATTTATCAGTATGATTTGCCTGCTTTTCGCAATTTCCTTAAACAGAAGAATTTTCAAGGTTTAAAACACGATCAAAGACAGTGGCAGTCGTCCTGTTTCTATACTATGATCGTGCCCTCATACGACACTAATGATCGTGTTAAAAGATAACAAAACAGAAGAAAAATGCTCGATGCTTCGTCTATTAAGCACATTACGCAGCTTTAACAAAAGGAATTGAAAGACTCCTTCAATCTTCATCGACCTAACCAAGCTAATATTGATGAGTCAATAATATGGATCACTAATCTACTGAAAATTGCTTTGTATTTGAGGGTGTCTCGGTTATTAATAATAGTTATTCATTTGTTTATACATGCTCGTCTGAGTCATGTGTATTTTGCAAATATGCATGGTTAAATAATGAAAGATAATCAAATGTTCATAATAATGAATTTGAGGTTGATCCTCGTCGTAAAAGCACGCGAACAACTTGCATATTAACGTATGTATGCTTGCATGGTTTTTGCTATAGATGAAAAACTGCATCGTGCTAGTTCGTTAATTGCATATTTGATTATATCGATCGTGAGCGTGAAATTTTATTGGATTGCCATTATTTTAATTAATTTTTCTGAGATGTTTATGAAACAGCAACGAAGCAATTCGCTGACCAACAACGTTTTACATTATCCAATCCCTAGAACGCTGCAACAACTCGCCAGAACTTGAGTGGATGTTTTATTAGCTTTGTAAACGCATTCTAGTCTACTTATTCGTGATAGCCAATTTGTTCCAGCCTCAGCACCACTCCGATCAATTACTAGATAAATTAGCGTGAAACTTAATCGTATACTTTACATCCATGCATCATATATATATTCAGTTAAAGATATTTCTAGGATCAAAGCTCTTTATGGAATTTTTGAATTTTTTTTCCGTTGTTGCGCTGTGTTCGTACTAAAGAATAATTGGAAAAAAGATCGATGATGTGGTCCAGATAAATTGTTGCTATAAGGCGCATAATAGCAATTGGGGAAGTGCTAATTTGCAGCAACCATATTTCCACTAAACATCTTGTAACTAAATCCAGGAAAAACTACCGGGTATAGATTAAAGAAAACGGCTAGGCGAAGAATGCTAAGATTAATGCAACATCTCACGAAAACACAGATCCAATTTTATATGGTGCTGTTTCAGCTTGAAGGTGCACTAAGTTATACCCTAATAATAGTACTATCCTATATTGTTCAAGGAAAATAATGTTCACACAGTTATCAGCAGATATTTTTGTTTCTTATTCTATTTTTCATAGGGTTCGTCGGAGTTTGTAGACTGCTTGTGAAGATTTTTGCATTCATGTAGTTTTTGCCGTTGAATATTCCATAGTGTAAAATACTTAATATTGATCCTTCGGCGTCAAAACGATGAGAGAGCCAAAGATCGCGAACATCGATAAAGTGCTTTTAATGCTATTAGATTGTCGACTGTAATTTGTTGCAATCGAATTACTTATAGCGCTAACTGAATTATTGTAAACTATAGTTCATGATGTTGAATAGCAGATGAGATTGAGGAAGTCAGGCCTCAGAATGATGTAAGAAAATCCAAAGATCTAGAGGCTATCCATTCGCTAGGGTTATCCGGTCGAACGACTATCACTTTTAACAGGTAGTTTTCTTGGATCATTATTATCTTTATTTTCAACAATGCAAAAGGATCCATTGGATTGTAAAACGACGGAATCGACGTAGTCTCCGAAATATAATCAGCACTCGCACTTGTTGTTGAACTTTCCGTGCTTTTGTATCTGATAATTAAACATGTCAAAACTCTTGGCGCCCAGAATTTATATAGAATATCTGAAGACAGTCCTCAAAATAGAGCTTTCTATTCAGCGCAGTTTTTGTTCCATACTGTCACAAATCACTGTTTTTTGACCAAAATGTTTTTATTTTGTTTTATTTTTTTTTTTTCGACGTGAAAATGAAACAAATTTAATCGTGTTGAATTAGAGAAAGATTTTTCGTCGTTCCCTGTCACTAATTAGTATTTTTGACAGAAATATTCTTGTGTTTAGCATCTTCGATTTGTTTTTGTTCTATTTTGAAGCTTTTGTTGTTCTTAGTTTTCAGTTTAAAAAGGACTAAGGGCAAATACTTTTAGAATAAACAAAAGCAATCGGCGAACAATGTCCCAGCCATAATTAACTTCTTCTACCTGCTTACACAAACTATCTTTTTGAAAACTAAGAGTTTCGAAATTCTAACAAAACTTTCGTAGGCATAATTGTGTAGAAGACAATCTTGATCTGTTCGGTAGATATGCGATACTAAATTCGAGATTTAAAGTCGTCAAAATTAGTCAGGAGCCAATTTGTTCAGTTTCTGGCAAAGAAAACAATGAGGACCACTGTGTAACCACTGAATAACTTTCAAACAGCTCTTTCAATGATAAGTTTAAATCAAGTTGTGTGATCTGGCCGATATAGAAGGCAAAAGGACAATATAGTCTATAAGGTACAGAAAACTTCAGACGAACAGCACATCTAATAGCAAGTTATAACACGGAGCGATCCTATTAAAAAGTGAAAAGACCAAGGGAGATTTTCAGTCAAAAACTACTCCCCGGCAAAAGAATCAGCGGGGATAATCACAGATCATAAAGAAGTATAATAGTACTGGGCATCCTTCTCTAGCATTCTCTCTAGGCATCCTCTCCGTGGATGTGAAACACTATTTTTGTTTTCCAACATTTAGAACCACAAAATTCTGGTTAACAACACCTAGATCAGAGATGGTCCTGAAACCTGAAGTTGTCCGCGCAAAAAGAGAAAAGCTAGAATGTGAGAACTGCTGGGATATACCACTACTTTGGATGTTGAATGCGCGCCAACCTCAATAGTAATCACCAAAAAAATCTCGTGCAAGATTGACAAGCACTGAACTGGTCTGAGTTTGATCTTTGAGGATGAGATGAAAACTTCCTGGTAAGGATGGTAACAGGTGGTGCAGCTCATGTTTATGTTTTTAATTTCGAAACGGTAGTGCATTGGCAGTGGGCGGCTAAAGCGTTTCAAGACACATAAAATCTCGCCTCTTTCAATCCAATGTCATGGTAGTCCTAGCAGGTTTCTTTGGAGCACTTTGACACATGCGAGTTCAAACATATTTAAATCGCCACCACCCATCGTAAACGACTATTAATGTAGAACAGTGGTGACTGGTTTCCTTACCATTAAAATGAAGACATCAAGCTTTTACACTTCATAAATTGTTGATCAAATGCACCCTATTTACTGAACATTGCGTCATATGTCTATGCTTGTTCGCCAAATTTCTTGGAAGATCCTTCAAAATAAAATTTTTGAAGGATCTTCCGGGGATCACGTTCGAGCTACAAAAGAGTTCGATGACATAAAAGAAGAAACTTACAAAGACTACTTCAATCGGTGAAATAATCGATGTGCGATGGACATGAGAATGCTTTGCAGGGAACCCAGACATGTAGTTTCTAAATAAAACCCTTTTTTGTCGTATACGAGGTCTTATCGCGGAATGGTGGGGTATTTCGTCAGGACATGTCATTAACCGAATGATAACGCGCTCAATGAGTTATTCTAAGTATGAATAGCAAGTTTATTCTTAATCGGGTCAATAATCCTTGAAGTATCGTTGATCTAACATCTCCATCTTTAAGTATGAATTATGAAAATGATCGAATTTCGCGTCGGCATTAACTTCCTTACCAAGCATGAAAGTCTGTTGAAACCATACACTGGAAGAGATTGCATCCGTTTACAGGAACTCTGGTTCGGGGTGAACTGTGGGAAAGCCATACTAAACCAAGGCAAGGACTCACTTGAACACGACATACGGTGATGATTCAAAAAGGCGAAAAATTAATACTAGCAGATGCTCGGCTTGAGACAAACAACTTGCAGAATTAATTGGAGTATTACATGCTATGATTTTTAAAATGCTTCACATCATCTTCGTATGACAAAGGTTAACTCATGATGGGTGCCGAGAATTCTCACACCCTCTCGAACACCACATCCCATAGAGAGTTCCCGCGCGTTTATGGACCAATGGAAGCCAGGAATGGACCATTGAATCATTTTGTCACTACATACTACATGCAGTGACAGAAAAGGGCAAATCATCACTCAAGTTAAACAGTCTTGTTACATTCTTTTGGGACTTAGAAGGAACGTGTTGACAGATTATAACACAGATTACAGTCCCCATAACCGGAAAATATTACGCTTAAATTGTAGAGCAGTTGGAAGAATCTCTCGAAAAAAGGAGAAAATTTACCAAAGATGTCCTCATTCTTCACGACAGCACGCCTATTCACAGGGTCTATGTTGCGTTGACTGCCCTGTACCATGCAGGTTTGATATTTTTGATCACGCAACCTACAGTCCGGTCCTGGCTTCGAGTGCTAAGCCTCCTAGTAGCATCAGTCCACATTCTGTTCTTTTACATATCGTATCCTGCACAATATCCAGCGCAGATAAAATCATTATAAAAACTCGTTAAAAATAAGAATAAATTATGTGAACTCGATTGTACATCCAATGAAATACAGATGAAAAGTTATTCATCAGTCTTGATTGATTTTCCGAAATCTTAAAAATCAGCAATGCTGCTAAAACGACATTGATCATAATGATCTTATACTTTTCAACGAATCGTAAATTTACAGACTCATAAGTACCAAAGATTGGATGGTTCCTTTCTTTATAACTTCTGAGACCTCAAACGTCCGACAACAATCTCATGGTTGCTTCAAATGATGCTTCTGTTAATAATTAATCACTTCACATGCATGCTACTATCATCTCTCATTTATTATTGACTATTTATCTTAAGCATGTAATCATCAATTATAATTTTTGCAATTTAAATAGTACGTAGAAAGACGATAATGTAAATTTAAGTGTATTGATTATAACTTTGTTGAGTTTTTGATGGCAAGTTGAGTGTAGTGGATCCTCCACAGCCAGCGGCCATAACAAGGAAATGGTGTAATATGTGAAGATCTGCATGTTCTTAGTATTTATGTGAACCTCCTTAAAGTAAGTGGAATTTTAAACAAATTTGTTTCAAACTAATGAACTACTAGAAACTTAGAAAAAGTCCGTGAAGGATAGGTATTAGGTTGATGAAGAAACCAGGAAGTGGAACCTGTTGATTACTAAGGAAATAATAGAGACAATTTTAGGATGCAGGATGACTGATCAATTCGAATACACTGGGAACTATATTTTTGAACGTCAGATAATTTATTTTATGCAGATGAATTTTCAAAGTGAAATTATGATTATTTAAAAAAATTCTTGAATCAGACCTCCTGGAATACCGTTGAGTCGTAACAATTCTGCACTCTCTATCATGAAAGATTTACGAATGGTTCTTACGATTCTATAACTTCCATCTCAATTTTTTTTTTTGTATCAGAAGTTAAATCTTTCTTTTAATCGGGAGTGAAACGTCAAGACCCTAAAAATAGTTCGCTCGACGAAAGTTAGATCAGTCATTGATTCAGAGTTCATAAATTATAAATGTAGCAGCAAGTTTTCAGTCGCTTATTCAAAGAAACGCGGGATAGCCTGGGCCAAGGTTAGATTCATGCCAAAATTAATTAATTCTTCAGAGCATAACCCAATTTCCGCAAGTGACAACAAGAATAAGTAGAATCGGAACAGAAAATGATACTACCAACAGCCGTAATAAAAGTAATTTCCAGAACGCTATATTGTCCCTTGAGCCACAGGTACTAGCTCCTACCCTTTCGGAATATAAATTCCACCTCAGCTATTGTCGCGCTCCAGAAATACAAAATAAAGAATGATGTTTGATATTTTTTGCTTTTCATGAGCATTGAAGCGATGGTTTTCATAGGACAGCAAACAATAAATGTGTCTTTGTTGCCTCTATTTTTATTTTGACTAGAAATATGCATATGTGTACAACACCTTCAACGCTCTAGACATTAAATTATATTTCGACATTTCAAAAACCTGTGAAAAGAGACGATACTTCAAGATATCAACAATTTACTAGATCCACAGAATTCCATCTGAGAATGCGAGATGTTTTATAGTTTGTTTACTAAATATAACACCCCTATGATGCATTCCAGCCATTATCATCAGTCCATCGTCAGCTTCTATCCCATTGAATCCATTCAAACAAATGAATCATGTTTAGAAAGATATCGCCAAAGAGGACGAAGCAAGAGAAATCTTTCAGTGGGTCACTAGACAATCGGGTCAATATTCCCCATTTGTATTTATGCATGAAATGCAACTCAATTCGTCTCAGTTCCATTTGGCGGCTCTCCTGACATTCTGCAGTTCTTACATCTTAACGTACATCCAACATTTCATAGATACAGTGCCATAGTACATGCATTACTCATTTTGTTCGAGTGTCGTCTTCTCTTCTTAAACTACATACGACATGACTCGTACTGGCAAGCAATGTTTAGCATGCGGTTACTATCAGAAGACCACAACGTCTTCGCGGCCGACATCGTGTCATTGGTAACAGAGAATATCCAAGAAGTGGTAGAAACACAGCATAAAGGATTTCTGAATAAATATTGTAGGTATGGATGGACGCATGGATGCCTTTATAATGGTTTTTCGCCATCGGTTAAACGATCATCAAAAGAGGACTTATAACTGCATGCATGAGTGGCGATTGCAAATCTGCAGTACAGATCTAACTATCTCCAGATGAAAGATGCATTGGGTAGGAATATCGTGTTAACATCATTAAGGAACTGGTGATTGACTAGGGTAGCTGCTGTCCAACAGAAACATATGTTGATGGCTTGTGATTGCAGTGATATGTTGCGTTTAATTTGCTGTCATCATAGGTATTTTGCAAACAGAACCCATTCAATCATTACCACAATTATGTTGAATCCATCATCAACCACTTCAAACAAAAACTACAATTTCGTAGACAGTTCAAGTTCCGGCAATTGCTATTTGACCCTCGTTTTTTTCCCCCGAAATTTCCGCACCACTAACAAATTGAAATGTGTCCGATGAAGGGTTAAAAAAGACAATCAAAATTTGAGCATTGCTCAATAAATCCTTGATTTATTTTTAGTTCCATAAAAACACAAATTGAAAATTCATATTGGACCATTCGCTGGGAAAAAAATTGTCTGTATCTTTTTTACGTTAAAAGCTCACACTGAAATGTTGATAACTTTGAATGTCTGCAGAAAGCAGTGGGTAGTGCTGACTTGAGGTCTATAGACTTGATTCGACTTAGAAAGAAAATGCTGTACACCGAAATCTTGACGGTCGTGAAATCACCTGCAGTGTCAACATAGTTTTTGTTTTGAAAGATTTTCGAATTTCGGTCACGGTCATGGCCAGTTTATTGTCGCTTTCCATCGATGATGGGCGTACCTGTAACTGATAGGAAGTAAAGTATCAAAGAGTCAGCGATTGACCAATGTATTTGATTCGCCATAACAAACAAAACTGAACATTTAACGACCCACTAAATTAAGCATAAAACCTCAGTTTATGCGACAACAACAAAAAATCGTTAGAGATCTCAAAAAATATCATTTCTAAAATTGCAATAATTGGCGTCTGAGCTGTGTAAGTAAGCCATATATGATTCGTATAAATTCTCTCTAACATTTTTGAAAACAGCCATTTAATCATTTTATCAAAAATGCTGTCAATCAAGCGTTAAAAATATTTGGAGCATTATTTACTGGACTCTCCGGAATGGATTAGGTATTCAGGTTGGACAGGCTTCACAATAGGATCTTTTACACTTGCATTTATCATAGAAAATCTACTCTTTAATCTTCACTAGCACTGCAGCGAACATAAAATGTTGCTACTAATGGTCAAAGCAAAATTTCAGATACAATGAAACTTTTTCTCGACATCTAAACATCGATTTTTCGACATCTGATTTCAACTCATACGGGGATCAATTTCCTAGCTTCTAAGTCGTACCAACAATTGCTTATTAAGCAGTCTTTTGGTACGAGTCTTATGCGTCTTATTAGTCTTACTTAGTCTTGTCGATTTTGCAAATTTTTATACCTTTAGCATGTTGCTTCTCCGAAGGTGGATCCGAATCTTGGTTCACAAACAATGCTACCCTTTCTTAAATTTCATTGTCATTCATTTTAATGTCAATATTTGTAAATCACCTTTAATAATATTCTCGATTTAAAATTTTTGAAAATCAATTTTCCCTGTAAAACTTACAAAAAGTACTTTCTGTAATTGACTTTTTCTTGCTTTATCTTGCTTTATCAGGAAAACGAGCGCGGTTCAAAAAGTACCCGTGTTAGAAATGGAGAATGCATTTTTTGAAAAAAAATTTTATTATTCAACAGAATCCCCTATTAGGAAGATACACTTCTCCCAGCGTTGCTGCCTTTTTATCCCCTCAAAAAATAGGGTTTGTCGAACTCTCCAAAATACGCCTCTGTCTAGGCGATGACCTCCTCGTTTGAGCTAAATTTTTTTTCCCGCGAGCCATTACTTCATGTTAGGGAATTAAAAAAATTGCAGGGAGCCAGAAAGTGTGAATACGGGTGGTGCGGCAGCAATTCGTAACGCAATCCGGGTAAATGTGCTGTTGCGTTATCATGGTGAAACAACTCCTTTTTTGCCAAATGCAGCCGTGTCTCCTACAATTTTTGGCGAAGGGGTTCAATAACTTACTGTAGCATTGTCTAGTAATCGTTCTTCCTTTTTCGCATCCCAATAAATCGCCAACATGTCCTTCCCAGCCAACGGGACGTCTTCACCTTCTTTGGAGCAAATTCAGCGGGAGAAATCCATTGTTTTAATTGTTGCTTAGTTTCTGGTGTGCAATGATGAATCCAGATTTCATCAACGGTGATAACTTGACGCAAAAACTGCTTCGCAGTTAAAAGCCGCATCCGCTTAGTGTCCACCGTGAGTAATCACAGCACCCATCGGGCCGACAAGTTTTCCATCGCCAAATTATCATGTAAAATATTAATTGCCGTTCCGGTCAACCCACCTACGGTTCTTGCTACTTCGCGCATTTTCGTTCGTTGATCAGCGAGAAAATTGATGATTGATCGATTTTGAATGATTTCCTCGGTAATCACGTCTTCCGAGCGTCTTGGTCGCTCCTCATTAAAAACGGAAGTTCGCCCACGTTTAAATGCGTTGAACTAATATCTAACTGTGGTCACAGATGGCGAAGTGTCCCCATATACAGCATCCAACTTTGCTTTTTTCGCCTCGCATTTTTTTCAATCCAAAAACAAAAAGCGAATTACCGAAGGATATTGCGCTTTCTCCATCTTAGCGAAAATCACGCAACACACGTTACTAGAATGGCTGCCAAATCCAAACTAACCTATCAATCAGACGATAATTCGTTTTACCGTCATTTGATAGAAGACAGCACATGATAATAATATCAACTTCCCTCAGGAACGCCCTCTTTTTGTTCTATTGATCACTTATTCTATTAATCTTGTTGTTCTATAATCTCTCTTGTTGTTCTATTAATCCATCTTCTTTGTTTTAAAATAATTCCTAGTTTTTACATGTAGTCTGCAACATGTTTTGCCGGGGCTATATCAAACGCGCGCGGGATAGCCTTAACCATATCTTGAATGCACCCATTCAACAAATTACATCTTGAATAGACGTTTCACTTTCCTCATTCACTATTATTGCATTTGAACTTGCTTATTTGTATTATTGGAATTGGGAATCAATGTAATATGACTTTTTCTCTTCCTTCCGTTCCCTTTTTCTTTTCCATTTTTTCTAATTTTCCTTTAAATCTTGTCTCTAGGTTTTAATGCTTTTGAATTTATTTGTTACCAAATTTTGCTTCTTTCCGTCATTTTATGTCAATTTTACAAGGATTTCTCATAGTTTTAATTACAATTTCGCTTGTTTTCATTACTTTTAAAATAAGCCTGAAAAAGAAAGATGCATAGGAATAGATTTTTGACGGAACTAAACCTGAAATCTTTGGGACAAAAACGAAACGCATTTATTTGCATATTGACAAAATGTAGTTTACTGTGGATAATAGCCTCAGGGTTGCGTTCTAGTCCGAATGTGGTTGCATATCCTTCCGATAGATTTTTATGCTGCAATAAATTCAGCTAGAAACCGTTTAAAATTTGCATTTACACTCAATGTAACGATTATGAGATCGCATTTTTATATGAATAACAATTCTGATATATGTAACTATTAAATTATTTATTCCGTTTTTTTTTTTCAGGTAAGAAAATGTTTCCTGTATGTCTGAAGGCGCTAAGTAAGTAAATATCCTCTAGAGCAATTGCTAACCGTTAAAAAATTATTATATAAATGCTTAAAAATAGTAAAGTTGAAATTTAGAGTCTACAAAATATTTGAAGAGTATGTAGAAAGCATTTAAGCTCCAAAAAAAAAAACAAAGAAAAAAAACATGAAAAGTAAGATCGCGGGTTTGGTGAAGGGAATCAATCAATGCCTGCAGTCCTTCTCACTAGTTGTCAAACCACGCGGTTAGAAGCAAGCTCCGCCTGTGCCGGACATGCTGTTGGAGAGTATATTTTACTGTGTGAAGTGGTTTTTTGCCGCCTCTGTGGTCGGTTTTTTCGCCAATACTGCTAAAAGTAAAGCTTCGGTTGATTTTCGTATGATCCTGGAAGAAGATTCCGTTGCTGCTTTCCACATTCGTTTTGGAGCGATCGATCTACATGATAATTTCACTTCCTGATGTGAAGTCCTGCATCCTTTCTCACTCTTCTCTTGTCAGTATGTTAACCCTGTTGGCATCGATAGTACTATTATCGATTGAATTCTATCTAGGCACCGTACACCTGACAGGACAATGCTCTATATTTGTTTCAAAATTTAAATATGTTGCGTTTAGGGGAAGTTAGATAACTCATTTGTGGATTTTAATCTGATACTCGCAATTTATGCCTCGCTGAAGAAGAATGTATCGAGGGACATGAGGTTGAGAATTATAGTCCTAATGACAACGATGTTACCAAAGCAGGCCAGCCGCTGGATCTCCTGTAGTTCTTTTGCAGTTGTCTTCTTTGAGAGGGCCGGCCACCACGCCAGTGCTTTGTTATTTCCTGTTAGAGCTGCAGATTTAAAACAAATTTTAGTTACCTTTAAGGAGAACTTTGATTAGAATTTCTTACCACATAGTTTACTAGAATATGAATAATGTATTGGATATTAAACTGCCAATGTAGAAGAAAAAACTGTGTAAACTAGTTCCAGAGTAAGTAATGCAACGATTATTCTATTAATTTTTTAACGCTACTTCTGTTACTCTCTTGTTAATTAAAAAAGCGGTCAACTTTTTCCTTTTACTACTACCATTCTATCTACGTCAAACGGATAAGCATAAACCAATGTCCGTCATAGACCCCAGCTGACACCAACAAAAATATGACATGACGTGTGAAATGCCTCATGCCGTTAAATGTGCGCGCGTTTTTCAAAGCGACAATAAACTGAATGAATGAAAAAGATTTAAAATAAAAACTGCAATAAATATCTATTTCATATAAACCGACAACGAACCTAAATCATTTTGTTTTCTTTTCTTGAAGAAACTGAGGGAAAAAAAATAACGTACAAGGTTATAAGTGAGAAGAGCCTTAACTGTTGTTTAAAGAAAAACAACGTAGAGGCATGACAATTTCCACAATGGAATCAAAGACACAATAGCTTCACCACCAAGGTTACTAGTTTACTACTACTACAACTGGTTCGGTGGTTGCACTAATGGCGCCGACGAAGACTTCTTAGAGTAAGAGGATTGTGATTGCCATGTAACACTTAAGATTTGTACAAATAGTTAACATGAGAAAATATTGTCGGCACAAATGCTAGAAGTAGACAATTGCATGCGGTGCCAGTAATTAGATACGAATTCTTCTGTTTACACAAATGGATCTTTAAAAATGCAGTGAACTGTAAAATCCTTGACGGCGATAAGATATAATGACATGGGAATTTGTTGTAATCAACTGGAAAATATTTTTATCTGGATTCAGTAGATTTATTATTATTTCATTACAGATGAATTAATATTTCACTCATCGTAAAGCGAAAAGGGGGGCAAAAGTTGGGCGAACAGTTCGTTATTCCTCCTATTTCTTGCCTACAATAAATAAATACGTATCAAATTCAGAGAGCTTTGCAATATAGAGAGCTTGAAAAAAGACCTTGACAAAGGTGAGTGAAGGCAAAATGATCGTGAATGCAAGCTTTTTCAGCAAAAACGTATGTGAGCATAAATTTCCTAACTGACTTTTAAATCGTTGTTGACCTCAGCCCCATTATAATTTTGATCTAGACCTAAATGATGACCATTTATCTTCAAAACAAAAAACAGCTTGGGTCGAAAGGTTTCAAATATTGACGATAAAGTCAAAAAGATCTTACTCAGTTTTTGAAACGATTGGCGGCGGAGTTTTATGACATGGGTGCACAAAAGTGAAGAAGAATGAGATTAAAATAAGGGGCAAAATTCAGAGAAAGAAATGACGATTATGTAGGAAAGCAGATAAAATTTAAGCGGAAAATATGCTTGGATAGAAACAACGAATATGTAGAAAAAATTCAAAATTTTAATTTTAATTTTTTCTAAAAGGAACAATACTGCCTGCGTTTAAAACTAGAAACCTTAGTTTGGAAACGACCCTCGTATGTTAGTTACAGCGTGCCAAACCTATGTCTACGTCTATGTTGCCACGTTAGACTAAGTCGTGCAATGATAACTAAGAAATCGATGTTGTTATATATATTTTTTTTGTAGAGCTAAAACTTGCAGAACTTTGAATAAAATTCCGGTTTCAGAAAAATAAGGATTCCGACCAAAGCACCTTCTGTTCTGGAAAGGAGGCAAATTCCGTGTTTATCGAAAAAGTGACAGCAAATATGATACTCAATAATTCCATGATTTTGAACGTAAATGAAAGATGCAAATAATAACAGAAACTTTCAATTTATTTTTGATCATGGACTCCTTTCAACTCTAAGATTTCGGAATAGAGCAGCGACTTGATTCGTAGGGTATCACTATACGCCTAGTTCTAGCGCACTTTAATCCGATTCATTAAGCAGAAGAAGTTAGATTGACTATTCTTCCTGCTGTAGCCATTTTTAGTTTAATTTATATTTTGACATCTCCTACAGGTTATCCAGGATACTACTTGATGACATCATCATGGCTCATGACATGATCTCTTTAGTTTTCTCTGGTCCGCGTTTGAATAGATATTCTAGATCTAGATGTGTGTCCAAAGAACTTTTAGACGAAAACAAGAGATAATTCCGTTGGAGCAAGATCAGCAAAATATGGTGGGTGGGATAAAAATTCGCAGCCAATCTCCATTAATGTGTGAAAGTTTACAGCAGTTGTGTGCGATCTCCCACTGTCAGTATGAAAGATGAGTCCGCGACAATTGGCTAATGAAGGATGCATATTACGTATTACTTGTTAAAGACGCCCCGACTGCTGACAATACAGGCCCACATTTAATGTTTTATTTCGTGCCAGGAGCTGTCAATAAATGAATACTCGAGAATTTCACCAAACCAATAATATGATTTTTCGTGGACTTTCGCAAGCCTGATTTTAAAGTGGATGCTAATGAACTCAACTGTGCCGTTTCACGTAATTGTACAGGATCCAAATTTCATCTACAATACCCATCGGAGAAACCTTCATTAGTTTGACGAGCAAGATGGGAAACCCAGCAGATCTTTCTGTCTTCCTTGTTTTCTTGCAATAGCTCGTGGGGTATCCAAGCGTCTAAATTTGCCACATATCTCAGCGCAGACGATTCTTCTCTCTAAAGTGGTTCTGTAGACCAGGAATTTCTCCAACATTTCTGCGATGATCATCCTACGACCTCATCGTATAACTTCCAGTTGATCATCATCTGTCACATTTTCGGGCCGTCATGATCGTGACTGATCTACAACAACTGTCTCTCGCAAGCGCTGAAACCACTGTTGACATGCCCCATCTTTTCACAAGTTTTTTCTGTAAATTTTGTTTGTGCTCCAAGAGTCTTCGTTTGGCGTGTCCAGGATCAAAAGCGTACAGTAAAAAATGTCTCATATGCACTTTATGAGCTTGCATGTTTATCTTTCCACTTTTATTTGAAGACTATGCAACGGGGATTTGTTTTTATAGTACCTAACGATCATGAGATTTCCAAAATGTTATTGGCTGCTAAAACGGGCTGAAGGAATTACGATCTACGGTTCAAAGAAAATCCATATAGAAAAACTGAAAATACTTTTGCACACACCTAATATTATCAAAAAATGTTGGGTTTTTTTAGAAAATTCGTAGAACTATAATGAAGTATTTAGTGAAAAAACTGCAATATTTTGGCAAACTGTTGAGGACGCCCAACATGGTAGAAGTTAGGAAGAGGGCGACGGCGATAGTCTTCACTATGAAGAGGACATGTGGACTAAGACCACCACTAAATGTGATTCCAAATACTATCAGCGAATGACATTTTGGAGAAAATTATTACAGAAGGAAGCCTCCGTTAAAGTGTCAAAATAGATCCAGCGAATTCCCTGTCTAGATACGACTAGTGATCTTAAGCCTTTGCCGATAGCTGCGACGGAGAGCTCAAGTCAATGCCGTCAACAAACATATCCTAAGAATAATATCGCTTGATAAACAGTTGGTTTACTATCCTCGAATTGGTCACTTCCAGAACCATAAATCTATAATCAGAATGTCTCCGCAAATCAGAAGGAAATTAAGAAAATTCTACCCAGTAGTTCTCCCTTACAGGATGCATTAACTAACTAGTTGTGAGTCAAAAACGGTGTAGAATTGTAGCTCAAGAGAAAGTGAAATGATAATGAGTTCTTCAGAAAGGACTCTGGATTTAATGTACTATAACACGCTTTTGCAGCCGGAAATATTTCCAAATTCGGCAGCCATAAGAATTTGCTAGTTATCCTGTCAGCTAGCTTGGCAACTCGCATCAGACGGCAAAAAGGAAAGAAAATTTAACTACCAAGGATAGCTCGATAGAGACTTGCTGGAGAACCAAAAATAAGTGAATTAGATGAGCCATGTTTGGCGGCTTTAATATGATTGCGTCTCAAACCGGGCTAGCAGGCCTTACCCCTTAAAAAAGGGAGCTCAACTATTCTAAGAGAAGAGCAGGATTCCACAGGAAACGTCGCCGCGTGATGAGGGTACAGCGTTGTGGCTCAATATACCAAATAACTAGATATTCAAACGAGTGGCACTTGCAAGGAAGCGTAGAAAGGAAACTTTCGTTTAGGTTATCCATGACTGACTTATGAGCATCTCTAATGGCTGGAGTGGAACAACGCAACAAATTTGGTGGCCACGAAACTAGGAACTTTTGTGGCGGACAAAAGGATGGAACACTCATAAATAGTACATTGTACTCGTGGAGCTAGGAAACGACACTAGTTTATGCTGCATCCCACAGAAGATTTCGTAAAGCCACTTTGTCTAGTTCTAAGCAAAAGGTTTTTTTAAAACAAAAGTCAATCCTCTTCACAAAATCCTTCTAGAAAGAGCCATGCTTATTGTCCTTGTCCAATTAAAATGGCATAACCGTAGATTTGGTATGGCCATGTATTAAATTAGAACCTAGAACCTATGTTTACTAGTAACAATCGAAAAAACTCGGTATAGTTTGACTTTGCCATCAATTAAAGCGAAAAAAAAAATAGTAACGAGTGTTTAAATATCCTCATCATCTCAAAAAACGTTTTCTTCATTCATAAACGCGGAGACAGTAGCCAAACCATTAATTACTTTTCCCATTAGTAATTAGCAACTGAACCATTAGATTTTTTTTTCTCCTTGTTGATAGCGCCACTATCTCGATTCTACACATGCACATATCACACGTGTCGTTAATCAAATATCTTTTGTCATATCAACCTTGATTTACGGTTTCTCGTGCCAATTTCTAGCGCGCCGAAGAAAAGGAAATGTTTTCAGTGCAGAAAACAGTAATTACTTTATTCGCGACGAATTCATCATTATAATCATTATCAACTTATTGTCTTTGTTCATCATCACGCTTTTTCCGCGCAACACATTCCTTTCAAATGTTTCTAACTGCAAAATGTCTTGGATGCGTAATGGATTTTTCTTAAAAAGATTTCTTCCAACGGTATACATTATTTAGTGAATGACGATAATGCATTAGTTTTTGCCGTATGTGTGTGTGTGTGTGTGTCGGAAAGGAGATGGATGTCGCGAACTGATCACTAAAAAACCAAACCTATGAAATACGAATATGTTACCATGATCGATGCACACCGTATGTAAAAAGTGTGAATGCAAATGATTGCCATTAGGATTTTAAAGTCAAAGAAATGTTTGCCAACACCTCCTCCTCGGTATTTTTCCTCTTGGCTTCATGACTCCAAACCGTCAGTCTTCCTGCATTCGCTCTTACGCGGAAACCTTTCTTTCATTCGAGTTAAAACAATTTAGAAAATTGCATTTCATCAAGCAGGTGGCGATGATATATGATGGTCCGACAATGATAATGATGATGGTGACGGTGACAATGAGAAAAACATCACCCGGAAAGAAAAATGAATAGTTTTCTTATTTCATTCTAACGATTTTTCGGTTGGTTGTTGCCATGTGCCACTCGTTTGGCTTGTTGAGAAATGTCTGGCCCATCCAAGACAATTTGTCCCTTTCCTTTTTTCTTTGTCTACCGCCATTACAGTCATTATATAATTATGAATATATTCCAGTAGATGCCACCGAAAATTGACTGTACCATGTTCCTCGCCAATGTCTTAAGATGTAGTACAAAACACTGACAGACATTGTGCAGACACGGATAATAGTTATAATTTTTTTTACCCTGAGATACAATCAATGAGGTGAAAGTGAAAATTGCGTTTCACATTGTTGGGGAATTGTGTGAAAAGTTTACTTTTGTTTAATTGTCTAAATCACGGCTTGTGAAGGCTGAAATTCGACTGATTACCATGAGACTCAAAGTTTACGTTGGATTTTCGTCGGGGAAATAAGCAAAAGCATGAACAAATCATGGTACGAATTCAATTTGCTGAATTCACCAATTCCACGAGTTCTTTGCTTTCATGTGAATAAAGTGTTGCTGTTGAATTTTTGCAAGTTACTTACTATTAATCGCACGTGATTACATTTTGATTATGGTAATTTAGTTTGAAAAATAATTTTCAATTAGAGCGCGAGAACAAAAAAAAACCGTGATTTCTCGACTTTGTGCTGTATCACTGCAAATAAAGAAAATTACCAGCAAGGTATTTGGTTCAGGTGCATGAGATGCAGATGCAATTAAAATCATGCAGTACTCAGATTAACGTTGCAGTTCTTTCTGTAGATTCTGGGTTATCTTTGTCATAATGTCTAGCTCTGTCTCCGGGTAATGTAATGTCTCCGGGCTAAATGGCGTTAGATCCTTTAATCCATGCCAATCTATCAGAAACCGATTCCCGCCCTCAGCTCTAGTAAACGTTAAGGACCTAAAATGTAGTATCAGGTACTAGTATAAACCTTCAATAGTGTTCTCTCCTTCCAGTAACACGGCTAAGTGGCTAAAAAAGTATTTGAAACCGTATAATTCTTTACCAATAATCATTACAGCCTTGATAATATCGTTGTGTGCTTCTGAGAGCTGCGCTATTAAAAATCATACAATTTCAAACGTGAAATTGACAGTGGCTAATAATTAGCCACAAATAAAATAATAAATTGAAAATGTTCTTCAAGACAATATTGAAAATTGTTTAGCTAGCAAGGGATAATGGCGGACTACGCTGAGGAACCCCAGTTACCGGTTGATGCAGTAGACGCAGCAGGATTTCCTGGAGTTTCAAATCCAACCCGATACGCTTAGAGAAAATAATTCATCTTTGAAGATGCCTTGAAGGTCTGCGAAGAAGCTGAAGCTATTACTTGCCGGACAAAGAACGTAAACAATTATTTTTCTTCGTTCACATCCTAAAAAAGACCTAAAAATATTTAGTGCATACTTCGATCGGTCGATGGTTTGCACCAATAGGCGTGGCCTGGAACATCACTTTGCAAGTTTTACTAAAAATTCGCCCGTCCTTGTGCTGCAATACTTTGACCATCTCATTCGTGATATAGCGGATGTGCAATCCGATCTGTGTCGATCAATTGATTCATTGAAGTGTGAGAAAAAAGCTTGCTTTAAGATTCTTAGCGATACACTAACCGTTTCTGCAGAAGAAGAATGAACGTCGTTAGAGCATGCATGGTAGTATATCAGCCCGTTTGTTTTTCTACGTTCGCAAATGTCATTAAAATCCGACTATAATGGGAATTCTCCTCGACACTGCCTCATAAGTTTAGGATATCTGATGGCTCACTATTGGCCACGCTATTCGAGCAAATGGCAAAGTTCTTCTTGCATGTGAACATGAGAGTGTCCAGTATACCTTAAGTGTCTCGAATGGTCCGTATCTCTACTGAGAAGTCACTGGCATAGTGAGAAAGGCAAAAAATTTTAATGAGTCTGAACGTCCTCGAAAAGATTCCCACCCTATCGCCGCATTCTATTTTTGTATCAACAATAAAGATATGTATGTCGCAATTTTTCTCCTCACTTTGTCCTTGGATGACACATGGGTTAAATGTCAATTTATGGATGCCGAAGTCGCCTTTGTGATCAGTTTCTTTGGTCGAATGTCTCGTTTTTTCAGCATAATACGTAACCTGTGTCTTTCTTTCACGGTGCTGAGTGAAAAGTTGGTTAGTTACGTCTGCAACTTTGAAGCCTTGGTTATGAATCTCCTGTTGAAGTTCATAGATTCATGGAACGCATAAATTTTCGAACCTCCAAAATTTGAGAATTATCAATGTTGAGGAAATATTCAAGAAATATTATGCTCCTTTTACCGATGCTGCATTTCACAGAATTCCTTTCCACTTAATAGTCCTGGGCTCGGGTGTTCTCCACCGATGATGATACAATGTCGTAGTGAATATGTCGTCGATTTATGCATAGCGAAAATTTAACGCACCGCGCAGCTCGGCTATGAAACTTTATAATTTTTGCGTGTCATTGTGAAATGCAAAGGACATAACTAGTAATTCGAGAGGACAGTAAAGTGCAGCTATCGCTGCGTTGTTCATATCTGTTCCATTCATAGCAAGCTCATGAAAATGACCTAATAAATCTGTCGTTGACACGGCCTTTGTAACTGTCAGTTTGTGACAGAAGTCGTGATTACAAATCCCTGAAAAGTGGTCTGGTTTCATCTTAATTGCGAAAATCGTTTTTGGAAAATCAACCCTGAAAGTAGTTTGACGAAAAATTCCGTGAATAGATGCGTATCGTCAATGCGTTATGTTTATAAAGTGAGACCGGTACCATAGTCGGCATGATTACTATCCGGAGCACTCTCGGTTCATTAGCATGAGAAAGCCGTAAATCTGAGTCTGCTTGGTTGAATTGTAGTAACGTAACACGACCGATCCTGCCACAACAACGTCGCTCCTATCACACTAATAAACCGGTAGTCTCAACCATTCCGGTAGTGACCCATTCCGGATAATCCATGTGAGTTGATTGGCTATGTGAGTTATGTATAGAATAAAAATTATTCAAAACTTGAAATATTCAGTATCCTTAGATTGTAATATTGGATCAATTCACGACAGATCGGCGAGAGATCACGTCGGGGTCACCTCATATTCGATTGATTACATGGATTCTGTATCTTAGTATGGCGATCAAATTAAATGAATATTGCAACTTGGAGCTATAAGGGTGTGTTCAGGACGAAAAGAAAGGACTGACTTATTTTTTAACTCGATTGTAAAAGCCATTAGCAAAATAGTTAAAAGAATAAAATAAACACGCTTGGGCGGAGAAGATATCAGGAAATTTTCAGTAATATAATATACGATACCGATTTTATGATGAGGCTGTACGAGTGCAAAAAGAAATACTTCAGATACGTAGAAAAGTTATAGGAAGGAGAATTCCAGTTACTAAACAATAATTGGATGTACGAAACATGTGATGTACGAATATGTGACGGAATTTAAGATGAAATATTTGGGACTAACACAGAAAAAGTTTAGACATGAACGTTGTCTTAAATGATAAATAAAAATCGGGACAAATAATGGTCCAGGGATAAGGATGAATAGAAATGGAGACAAAAAATGAGCAACAGTGGCAATAGTTTTTGCAGAGTAGTTTGAAACATTTAATTTAAAAAAATTTTTAAATTTTTCTCAAGGCTGCCATCAAATTAAGCTCGATTCAACAGTAAGTAGCGAACGCTATCCCGATTTCGTGGATTTGTGAATTGCAAGTTTTACCATTGGTAACTGTCGATAAAATTTAATGAAGTTAAATTGTCCAGTTTGAACTCTGCTGTTTTGAAATTCTTAGATTTTGTTTTTCGAGTCACTGTCAGGTGACTGAAAAAATTTTCCCTGGGGAAAATATTGATCCACCTTGAAGACATTCAACGACCGTAAAAACGTTTGATTCGATCATTGATTGATGTGCAAAAGTTAAATACTTTTGATATCTTCATTATAGTCATCGGAGGCCTTACATCCGGGCTCTTAATGAAATGATTATCAAAGTTCCCAAATAAATTATCTACGCCCTCTTTACGGAATTTCCATTTAACAGTCTGGGCTTTCACGGATTTAGTTAATCAACCAATAACTATCGTCTGCAATTAGACAGCATTAATATTCCACGATTTAGCTAACCCAACCTCTACAAAATCATTTCAATTTTTGAGGAAAATATGCACCACACAAAAAAGAAAAAAAGTTTAAAAGGCATGAAAGATACATCTGAGCATGAATCAGTTTCGCTGATTATAGTAATATTCAGGATTATGTTTAAAAGCTACAATTAATCAAATCAACCGCACTCTGCATGATTAGCATTCATCAATAGTTTTGGCTGGTTCTTTGAGAGAAACAGACATTTCAATATTTTTAATCTAAATGTGTAGCTATCAAACGAACTGACTGACTTTCAAAAACAATCTTCCATTTTCAGATACAAAATGAATCACAGCATAATCGTTTTAATGTCTGGAGATAAAAAAAAAGGGTTTTCTTGAGGTTTCCATTAATTTAAGTGTGTCTCACATTCACTCGTTACAAAGCAGTTCGATTTTTTTGTATTTGAGATACATTGTGCAGGCCGATTCCTTTAATGTAGAATTTTTTCGTTGTTTTGATCTCTTTAAGATAAGTGCCGAAAAGTGGAGTATCTTTTTTCTAACCTCTAAGCATTAAAATGCGCCACCACAAAACAATAAGTGCAGCGAACTAGGTGCAGTTTGGACAAAAAAAAAGAGATTTTAAATTGGACTAGAAATTTTCATTCTGTTGGTGGTAGGTAGTTAAATTTAATATGCGTTGGTGTGAAACTCGTAAAATTTAGTGTTTTTCATTTCAGGGAAAAACAATTTGATGGGTATTTAAAGGTATTGAATGTGGTGAAAGTGCTTTTATTTTAGATTGTTTTCAGACGAATGCCTTATGAAGTTGAGATGAGAAAGTAATTTTGCAGATTAAAAGAAAATTTCTATGTCCTAGTTCTTCATGTGATTTTGTACTTGGTTCAAGTATCCAAACAAATTATGGATGAGTCAGTTAAATAATGCAGGAAACAAACAAAGGTAGAATGGCAATTAGTTACACTAGAAAAAAATCGGTACATATTTCTTAAGCCACATCAAAAAGAAACCATGGTATCTCTGAACGAAATGGTCAAAATAGGAAAAGTCTAGTAAAGTCAGCATCCCACGCTTATTGCTGATTAGGAAATATGCGAGCTATTGCAGGCTGGTTGGAGTCGCAGTTTCAAAAAAAAAAATCTGGTAGGTTACTAGGGCCCCAATAAAAATGACATGATCACATGAGTTCGTAATAACCATGAGTGCACATAAAAAAAAAGCAGATACTCATTGACAAACAACCATATGTTAAAATAAATGCTTTGAAAAACAATATTTCCAGATTAAAAAATCAAAAACCCAGTGTAGAGAAGACCAACAAATTTTTGACTTCGCTTTGACTTTTTGGTTACGGAACAAACAATTTTGCATCTTCTCTAACATATTTAAAAGCATTCGTCAACTACAACTCAAAATCAACGAATTCCTTTGGGTTCTTCACTACTTGATATCTTTCTACCTCTCCCCTGGTTTGTGTCCTGTCGTTTGGTCTGATACCTGATACCTGTATTCTGCTCCTTATGGTGTCCCTCGAGGATCGATTCTGCTGCTTATTAATGATCTTTTTTCTGTGTCTTTTTTATGCAGATGCTTTGAGGACATTTACGAAAGAAACTATCTTGAAGACAGCTAGCGTCTTCAAGAAGACTTGATTTCCCTTGATAAACTTGATAAACCCGTGGTGCGACTGTAATCTCCTCAACCCTCTTGTTACTAAGTTTCCTAAGATGTCTTTCTTGGTCTTGGTTTCCTAAGATGGAACGCTAGTTCTCTTGTTGTTAACTATTAAGTACATGGCACTATTCCCTCGGTGGATTGAAATGTGACTTTCATGGCGTTTGGGAAGTATCTGAAGCATCTAAAGCTTCAGGACTTAAACGCAGAAGCGTGGATAAATTCAAGAACTTAAACATAGCAGTCAGATTGTATTAGTCTAGTACGTCCAATCTTATAGTTTGGCACTGTATGAATCTTTCTGGGAAAGCGTTCAACGAGAATTCATGCGGTTCTATATACTTCAGTTGAACCTTAGCTCTCAACCCTGTGAGTTCAGTCCTCCCAATTTGGTACCACACAAGATTCCCTTGGATCAGTGTTTTTGTTCCAGCTCCGTCACCATTACCACGCTTCAAACTTATGCGTTTGTGTATTCTACCGTCAGTTGAAGTTCGTCTCCAGGAGTAATGATCTTTTTTCGATCCCATAATCACGTACGGATCTGCAGGAGCAGTGCACTGCCATTTACATATTCTACGCATTACCCGGGAACGTAACTTTCTTAGGTTTGTTCCTTGTTAGTTTTCTTATATTGTATTCAAATCGAGTTAATCCTGAAGAATAACTTGTCCTAAAAATCCTTTCTCTTAAATTTTCTTCTGTGTTTAGTTTCCTGCTTTCATTGATTTCATTATTGTTTGTCATTTTTCCATTTTATGACTGGACTTTAATATTTTTTATATAGACAATAAATAAATAGTTTGTTAAATAGACATCTCAAGTATTCTAGTGCGTGAAACACTCAAAAAAGCCACATTTGCCCCGCAATAGCAGATTTGCCCCGCAAATGAAGATCCATAAGTCGTCTCTTATTTTGTCAAACTAACAGAAAGGTAGTTGCTAACTTGAATAAAAGACTTAAAGCATATGGAAAAAGACATTATCCTGGAAGAAAAACACGGCTTCAGACCAAACAATTCCACGGAATGCTACAGCTGTAGCTGCCCAGCGAAACAAATCTGATTTCAGATGGATAAGGAACAGGTCTTGTCGGTGATAACGCGAATATAGCAAAAGCCTTGAACAATGTGAAGCATGCAAGACAGCTAAGAAAAATAAATGTATTTTCGAAGCCACTGCAGCTCAGGTTTAAACTTAAAAAAATTAACAAAAATTTCTCCAGGATGTCATCAGTGCTGGTGTTCATTAACTCAAACACATATCCTCAATCCTGTTATAACGTTTTCACTCACGATATGTCCACGCGTCTTTTTACCTTATTAGAATACTATTTAAATAAAATTAATTTAGATGAGATCTTATCACCACAAAAGTTGACAAACTTAAGGATAAGGAAATGTCATAGAAACGAGTAGCCAACTAATTGGGATTGGGACACTTAATTATGGGCGTTCAGTCCAAAAAGGATCCAATCCCTTGGTTTTCTACGAATTCGCCGACATTTCTTGGTATTTTAGGAATGCAGACATTTCCAAAGATCGGAACATGGAAACTGCAGACATGTCTATGCACAAAAAAACTGCTGCACTTTTCGAACAAATGTACAATTTTGGAATAATACTTTGGCAGTCCTTCGGTTTGATCCAAATATATCGAAGACAAGAAGAGGAAGACTCAACTGTAATTTTTAGTACTCTCACTGAGTGGGCAGATCTGGATTAAGGGATTTTTAACACTAATTTTAGGTTTAAATTCTGATTTGAATGGACTCAATATTTTATTTGTATAGGATTCCCATAATGCCACGTTAGGGTTATCCCAGTTATCCCAGAGATGAGTGTATTCTGCTCATCTTAAGCATCGAAGAAACTAACTAGAACACGCCCTAGACATATTGCATACCATTGATACAACTGAATGTTTGTTGAAAAATTAACTATGTCCTGAACAGCTTGAACACTCTAAAAGCTCTATGAAGGAATCAAGTGTTCGATACTTGACGAGACTGTCCGTTCATGCATTACCATTTAATTTTGAATATCGCTGAACTATGATGAATATGTGCTTGCTCTAGAGCAGGATGAGAGTAGTCAAAATAATCAGATCATTAGCTATATACGCTTGTATCGCAAGAGGTTATCGTAACGGTTGCATTAACTATTGGAATAGCGTTACAGCATGCATAAGATCAACTGTTCAATCACGGTGATCTATCGAGCCCACTAGAAACTCTCATCAGCTTCATATGTTCGATGATCCCTTTTTTCCGAATCATTTCATCACAACGAGATTAACACTTCTTAAGTGGAGGGTTCCAACAAAATTATGCATGTTTGGAAGCTTCTTAAGAATTCGATCAAAGAAGTGCGAAGGAAATTTCTTATTAATTGCATGCGGCGCATTCAAATCGATGGATATGATGGTTCACTGATTCCAAAAGAGCCAAGTGCTATTGGTCGTCTAACTGATAATTCAATTAATTTCAAAAGATCGTTATACATCAATTGTTGATAGCTGGGCGATCGGTCGGCCGCGGCAATATGTAACAAGAAGCATCGATTCCTGATGATGTTAGTGAATGTTATGAAAAGTAACGAAGAGAGTATTTCCTCAAGATGATGATTGTAATGATCATCATGATGTTGTTGCTGATGATGAAGAAAAAGAAGAAAATCTTAATCAGCGAAACAAGATCAATTCATTTGAAATGAAACTCAATAGATTGGTGTGTCAGTGAACTCGCTATGGTAAAAGGAACGTTGTGTTATGGTACTTTGGGCTAGGGAAAATCAATTTGGTCCGGTTATACAATCAATTTCATTTGGTTTTTCTTATCCGTACGACTTGCTTGAGAGCCGAGGTGCAGCGGTGGATGAATGGTTGCTCTAAAAACAACTGCTACCATTAGCATGCTAATTGCTTGATTAGTATCAAAGCGACAAAAGGACACAATCAAGTTTGTTTGGAAATTTTTTGGAGAAATCTGTAAATAAACTGTATCGATAGTTTTTCCTGACATTTGTTTGCGTGGACGATTTTTTGGCGTATGTCTAGACCTTTACTCAGGACTTGCTGCCTGCCTCTGCCGAAGAAGGTTGAAAGGGTGAAGCTGGCAAGATCAACCTCAATATGACTTGCAATAGTATAAACGCAATCAAGCAAACAATGCCTGCTGATTGTCTGAAATTTTATTTTATTATTTCAGAAAAGATGGATTCTGTTTTCCTTCCGAGGTATGTGCCTCCGATCCAAAAACAGTAAAAGATTTTAATCCGAAACGACAGTAGAACATCACGTAAGTCAGTAGCAAGGAAAACGCTTGAAACTTAAAAGGGTACTTAACCGAATCGT
Organism: Stratiomys singularior; assembly: GCA_954870665.1. NCBI lineage: Eukaryota > Metazoa > Arthropoda > Insecta > Diptera > Stratiomyidae > Stratiomys > Stratiomys singularior. Next base: position 11,581,221 of record OX940877.1, read on the forward strand.
ACGAACCTTTTTCGAAATGGTTGCAACTTCTTTGACGTGCTCGTTCATCTGATTGCCCGGATACGGTTAACAGCATCTTGGTGGATACCACGACAGCAATGACAACTTTCACTAATCCGCAGTCGGCGATGAAACGATTAACTGATCTGTATTTAAAACAAGTCATGCTCAGACATGGATTCATGTCTGAGTAGTGTTGTTGGAAGATTTGCATCATGTCTCGTTTTGCCGTATGCACTGTCTGTATATGCACATGATCAGGAGTGCTACCGGGTATAGAGCGATAACATCGTTTTGATATGCATGCTTGAGAAACCTCTACCTACAAACTGGCATCAGGAGATATACCAAAGTTATGGTGGCTTTTAGAAAGCGAATACGATTTATTGTTTTTCAGTGTCAATTAAGATAGATGACTGACTGTTATAGTTATTGCCTTTCTAGAAGCTCGTAAAAGGAATAAGTAATGGTCGACAATAAATATTTCCTAATATAACGCATGGAAGCCAGAAATGAACTCGAAACATCCATTCTTCGTTGAAACTTCATCAAACTAAAGGTTTTATAATATACATTGTATGTCCTTAATTGGATTCAAGCATGGATAAGAAGCCTGCTGTGTAGCGGTAGGTAGCAGAGCTTCCTAAAAAGCGATGAGGTTGAAGGAAAAGCTCTGGAAAGACATCCAACGTTCAACGTAGGAATGGGGGCTACGAACTTACCCGGCCGATTCGCGATATACCCGTCAAGAAGGAAATTTCATTGCACGCTGACCAATGAAGCTAAGGTCAGCTGCTGTCAAGACTTTGTCAATGATCAAATTGGGCTCCATGAGGCTTATGTTTTGCGCTAGTCGCATAGATATAAAGGGCGTTAAAGATGCCTTGCCTACTAGAAGTCAAGAAAATCAACTGTTTATTCAGGACAATTTAGCAGTCTAGATAATTTTCCCTCAGAATTCCGTGTTTTTCATATTTGATCAGAAGAATGTTCTTCTGATTGCCGGGTACTCCGCGCAGAAGGAGTAGACACCGTAATGAAAACCTAGAATAAACAAAGGACGACGAGACCAAATCTGATTTCAGCTTGCGTTCTACAATGAGTCCGAGATCTTTGACCTTTTATTAAGTACGCTCAAAATCCGTTGCGTATTCTTTCAACTTCTATCCACATTGCTGAATGAAGGCAAAAATCTACTGATCAGCGAAGGTAAGCATTCCCAAGCATCTGAATAAAAACTTAAATCTCCCTTGACACATTACAATAACATCTCAAAGTACCACAAAATGCGACATGTCCCAAACTGATAGCAGACTGTTGGTTATATTTCAGAAAAGCAGTCAACGTATTTCTGCAGGTACTCAAAAATTCACTGCTTTGGTGTCTCTCTGCCATGCCGAGATATTCGTTCAACGATTCCTTCAATGTTTTTGGTAAATAATTCAAAACAGAAGGAGGGATCAACAGTCATTCTACATAGTCCAATGGACTTTTTATTTGTGCATGCTTTATTGATGGACAACTCTAGCCACTAGACCGTCCCACAGTTGTTCAATATTTGTAATGCTGTAGTGCTCGTGTGGCAGTCCCAAGTGCTTCCTAAATTCAAGTTTAGTCCTCAAGTCGATTGCGTAAATGAAACTTTGAAGGTTCTCTTGCATATTAGTCGAACTTATATTTTCTTAGTGATAGGTGAAATATAAAGGAAACTGTAGGAAAAGGAAATGAAAATGTAAAGGAGATGTAAACGTGATTTTCGCCCCTAACAGTAGTCTGAAGCCCTCAGTTTTTTCTCGTTTATTATCGCCCCTCAGTTTTTTCGAAATAATAGTTGTCTTCATTTTTGAATCGATGGGAAAGACATTATATCGGTTTCCCTCAAAAAAATGACATAAATAAACATGATAGACGTACACATTCTAAAAAGCTGTCTGCTTATCGTTCCCTACGACAAATGTGTTGGGTCGAGAGATTTCGGCAATTGAATCGTCTGTGCGAGAGAAACGACGATTTTCTGTCGAAATATGCTACGTCAAAATGAAGGACACAGGGTTTTTAAACTTAGGTTTAAACTCTAAAGCGGCCTTTATGTTTTTTTGTTATTTGATTGATGTCATTTGCAAGCCGCGAATACTTTTTCCAGGGATGTTTCACTTGAGCTAAATCATTCGAAAATGTGAAAACAGGAGCCATTTCAGATCGTCAGTCAGAAAATGTCCATGGCGGCAGGGTTATGCTCTGTATTCAGAGATGCCAGTAGACTCTCATCCATGAGGAACTGCAAAGAACAGGCTAGAAAATCATGGCAGAACTGAACGGATAACATTTGATTTGTCTAAAGAAAGCACGCCCAAAATGACACCACATGTTCTAATATCGGTCAAAACTATTTTGAAGACAGCGGATGGGAAGTTGTTCCACATCCGTCTAAAAGTCTCTTCTGACTATCCTTTGTTCGGATCGATGAAATATGAAATACGCTCGATTTTATTAGATATCATTGATTGGCTTGATTTATATTTCGCCAAAAAAACGAACAATTTTTCTGGAATTCAATCCATAGATGGCCAGGAAGATGGAATAACGCCATAGCTTCTAATTAAATTACTTTTTATGTATTTATTCATTTTGTTGTCATGATGCATTATGAAGTCATGATCCAACAAACCACTATTTGACATTCATGTAAATGTGAGACCATGCATAAACAGCGTCGCGTAAACGATTGCTTTATTTTACGAAATCTCTACGAAACATGCTAACGAATCGACAAATCGGCAAGTTCTCATGTCTATTTATTATTAGCATCATATTAGCTTATCGCAATAAGGTCAGAGGTTATGTTTCCTTGATTATCTGCAATATTTACCAATATTGAAAAAACCTTGGAGCAAATATCGATCGTAAAATGTCTGAAACCCTAATCAAGGCGAACCCAATGCTAAAAATATTTCAACTGGCATTATATATCGCGGAATGATTAAACGAATAATTAAAAATTGGTTACAACTCGCAAGCACACATGTACATTCGTTACTGGTATTCGAAACGCGGATTTCCAGCTTAGAAAGCGAGTGCTTTAACTAGCGTAGGCAATCACCCGGATTAGTTTTTCAGTTAGTGCTAGAAAATTATTAAATTTCGAACACTTGAAAGTAATTTCTGCTACTTATGGCCAAGTAAAAAACGTATCCTGTAAAAAATAAATGTCCTCCACAAATACGTTGACTTCTTTATTCGAAGTATTTCTCAGAAGCTTCTCACAAGTCGCTTAAGTAATTTCCAAGAATATTAAAACTTACCTGAGTGTAATTAAATCACACGAGCCTTAAATCTTTACCGAAGTAATTAGTTATGCATCGATTCTGGGAAGTCTTTATATCTAAGTTAAACTTGCGGGCGGGAGGTCTACTGATGAATTCTCATAAATCGTTTTCAACCAACTTAAAGTCGTGATTAGCTTTATCCGCGCCGAGAACTGGCATTTAAAATGTTAACATTGTGCTTATTAAATTAAACAGCCATGAAAATCCGCATTCGTTTTACAATAGAATTGATCCCAAATAGTAGCAAATCAACGATTCACATCGATCTCACGTTCGTCTGTTCGAATGCACGTATGCATATCTAGATAAATGAATTGAACACAGAATTTTTTGAATCAGAGGAAAACTATACACTTAGTCACAAAAGTCTACGTACCCCCAAAGAATATATAGAATTCGAATGAAAACAACAGAAAACTGTATCGGTGTTTTTGAAATATATATCTTTAATTGATAAAAATTAACGAAGTTCTTATAAAATATAAATATTTTCACTTAATTGACATTTAAATACGATAAACGAAAAAACTCAATAAGTAATGACAACAAAAGTCTACGTACGACTGCTTCATTCGGCAAGTGAAAAGAGTGCCGTTAGAATGATCACAGTTAAACTGCAAAGGGACGGTGTTGTTGGGCTTAGCGAAAGACGGGACGTGAATATTGCGAGTAGTGAAGAATAAATTTCGCCGAAATGAGTTCAAAAAGGAGAGAAGTTCCAGTAGCTGTTCGAAAAATAATAATAAAGTTAAAAAGTGAAAGTAAATCTTTAAAAAATATCGCGGAAACGCTAGGATTGGCAAAGACAACAGTTAAAACAATAATTAAAAACTTCTACGATCCTGGAAGTTATGAAACCAAGCCAAGATCTGGTCGACCTCCTGTTCTCAATGAGCGCAATCAACGGGACATCGTTAAAAAAGTAATAGCGGAACCGACATTAAGTGCCCGGAAGGTTACGAACGATCTTGAAAACTCACTGGGAATTAAAGTTCATCCAGAAACTGTACGACGCTGTCTTAGAAAAGCTGGATTGAACAGCAGAAGTCCCCGTAAAAAGCCTTTCATAAGTAAAGCCAATACGGCCAAGCGCCTTGAGTTCGCCAAAAAGTATTATAAGATACATGAGAGCGACCCAGACTTTTGGAGTAAAGTTATCTTTACAGACGAGTGAAAAATTTAACGTTTTTGGGAAGGATGGCAGGATCAAAATATGGCGCAGACGCAAAGAAGAATGGAAAGTGAAAAACGTGCTTCCTACTTTCAAACATGGAGCTGGCTCTGTTATGATCTGGGGCTGCATGGCGGCGAGTCGATTTGGTAGAATACATTTCATCGAGTGTACCATGGATCGGTATATCTACTTGGATATCCTAAAAAGTAGCTTCTTGCCCAGTGCTGATGAACTAGGATTGGGTTCGGGTTATATATTTCAACAGGATTGTGACCCGAAGCATACTTCTGGAATTATCAAGGAATGGCTTCTGTACAACGTCAGGATACAACTCCACTCTCCTCCTCAGTCCCCAGATCTTAATCCCATAGAACATCTATGGAATGAACTGAAACGACTTATCCATAAACTGGGAGTACGCACCAAGAATGACCTCAAAAAAGCACTAACAGAAGAATGCGCAAAAATCCGACCAGAATTCACAGAGAAATTAGTCAGTTCAATGCCATCAAGGTTGCAAGCAGTTATAGACTCCAAGGGCGGGCCAACAAGATACTGAGGTGCATACAATTTCAAAATAAAGCAGTCGTACGTAGACTTTTGTTGTAATTACTTTTTGAGTTTTTTTTTCGTTTATTGTATTTAAATGTCAATTAAGTGAAAATATTTATGTTTTATGAGAACTTTGTTAATTTTTATTAATTAAAGATATATATTTCAAAAACGCCAATACAGTTTTCTGTTGTTTTCATTCGAATTCTACAAATTCTTTGGGGGTACGTAGACTTTTGTGACTAAGTGTAATTCAATGGAAAAATTTGACAAACAATGTATAAAGTATTATATGAGTAAGCAAAGTAAGTCTGAACTCATTTCTTCATATTATGCATATGCAAAATGACGCGATGGCATTAAAACTATCTAATTTTGCGGGAATAACAATTATTTTCAAATTGTCCGCGCTTCAGTATGCAATGCATCTCTACAGTACATTGTGTTGATGTAGTAGTGGGGATGCATTCATACTGGATGCACTTTTGCCCTCATGGTGCATTGTTGAATGCTGTTTGAGTGATTTGCTCATATGAACGCGCATATAGAAAGGTGTGTCCATACATATGTGCAGTATTTATTATCGCTAAAGAGAACAATTGCTTTGAAATAGCAACATGTGAGTGAATGCATAGATTTATGGATACAGGCGGTATTTTTCGCAATTTATTTACATACGTGCAAGTCGCGAGTGTCATTTTGAAGAGATAAATTTAATTTGTTTGACTTTAATGCTTATTGCAAATGGAGCGAGCATGCCTTGTCAGTATGTTGACCATTGTAGTAGGCTGTCGCTGAAATTAAATAATCGCTCTTTGTCATTGAAAATGATAGTGACAATGAGCTTAGAGAACGCATCAAAATTATGGCTTCAACAAAAGTTATATTTGGATTTTCATTCTACTTTTTTTGCATTCTGTTGGAGACGAGTACCCAAATTCCAATGATTTTAGAGTCGGCAGCTGGAAACAAGTCGTAGTAAATCATACAAACCATAAAACTAAACAACTTCCTTGAAGCGTATTGTAAATCTAAATTTTACGGAATCAATTATATGTAAATTCGTTCACCAAGTCGTGACTTCTGACGGGGATAACCTATTGCTTCGATTTAATGGTCCATAATTTAACCTAAAGACATTTTTATTTAACTCTGCCGACGTTCTTTCATATTTCCTTCAAATCGTTACAGGAAGTGAATATTTCCATAATTAAAAAAAAAGAGAATAAAGAGAATAGCAAAGGCATTCTTTGAAAGCGGCATGAATTCAGTCAGGCTGAACAAATCTTGTCCAACATAGATTTTATCATTTATTCGTACAACAACAGAAAATACCAATTTACCATCTTCCAGTTTAGTTTTATCTCTTCATACTTCTAAGCATAAAGGATTGTAATCTAATATGAGTATATCTTAATTTTCACACCGAAACTGATTCAACAGATACTCATGTTGGTATCGTCATTAAATCGTGAATGCACGGAAGACGTTTATAATCGATGATTAAGATGAGAATGCATTCCGGTATTGCCTCCTTTTGCGCGCGATGCCTCTTTACGATTAACCCGCATAACGTGTTCTCGTGCATATATCTTTCTCTTCCTTAAGATACAGATGCAAGTTTACTCGTAGTGTGAATTTTCTATAGGTAGTTAAAGTTAAAACTAAAAAAAAAAAATTGAGAATGACTACAACAATAAAGTGAGGAACATCTGACAAGAATGAAGACAGCTCACCAAGTTCGGTCGTCGCACTCCTTTGACCAAAGATTAAAGTTAAAGATATGAATGGATGTGAGGATGATTGCGTCTGGGTTGCCAGTTCAGACCGCTCAAGATTTCGAATAAGAAACTTGTGTTCAGGTTACTCAACATGAGCTTTACAGAGACGCTAAACTTGCACCAGTTGATCAATTCAAATTCTTATAATACAAATCCATAAGGGATTCAATCATGTTTTTGAAAAATAATTAAGGACCCGGTTATTCGTAACTTTTAAATTTGTTAAAAAAAGAAGGAACACTGACTAAAAAATATGTCAAGAGACGTGAACCACCGAGTTCTACTTCCCTTCGCTGCTGTGGGTGAGCACCTAAACTGTCCTGAAAATCATGGCATGTGCAGAAGTAAATGTAGTGGGCAACCTGGATTACGTAGCGTTACTTATCATAAATAACCTACATGCAATTGGTAAGTGTCGCTTTCCAACGTTAACATATTTGTTCCTACCGAAGGATCTCTTGTACGTCAACGATTCAACAATGGTAAGGAGGCGGAATACTATTTGCGCAATTGATGAGAATCGCAAAACTATTTTCTTAATCAAAGAAATTAAAAAAGGAGTACAGAAAAGTTTCATTGGTTGGTTGATTGCATCATTTTTATAGCCTTGTTGATACCACGTCACTATGTGGTGCTTTAATTTTAATAAGAGCGGTTAAAATTATGACTTTGAATCGAAGGAAACTCCACAAAAGTACCGTGATTTGATATCTCTCTTTCAAACAAATCTACTAGAGATTTATTCACTATAACTATTCTCAGATTCTATCGGTGCGTGCTGGTCGAAAAAGTTTGAGTTTGGCTGAAAATTCGCAGAAAAAAAAATCATTAAAGCTCGGCATAGGACATCTTCAAAGATAATCTCTAACCAGATCTAATCTCATTAAGGATATTCTTGGAAAAAATTAATAACATGTGCTGGCAGGTTAATGAGTGTCCGTTAAATATTTATTAGCTTTCACTGGTATCTTACTATAGAACTCAATGAATCCTGTACAGTGAATTTTGTATGAAAAGGTATCCGCCCGTTGGGTATCGCGAATACTGACCAAGGAGTAAAAAGGATATACCAGACCTGACTTTCTTTATTTCGATTTTTTAATATTGACACAACGTAAACTTATCATTCAGATCCCGAACTAAACGTCAGTGAATTGCTTGGAGAGCCGAAATTAAAATTTGCATGTACAGCGAGATAGGCAGCAAGTATAATGAAGGTAGTACCACTAGTAAGTGCTCTTATTGTTTATACCAAATTTGAGAATAGGGTGAGGCTATGATTCAACAAAAGAACTGAGTTGAACTCTTGAACACTTGCACTATGTGTCAGATCTGGCGCCAAGTTGCGATTACTTCATTTCTTACTTCAAGGAATAGTTCAAGTTTAAGACATTAAACCCGACACATTTAGGCACAGATAATCCTGTGGTACTGACTGCTTAAGAGGCATTTCGTTAATATCCAAACAGAGATTTAATTTAAAGAAAATTAATGGTTTAGAAAGCAAATGGAGTAAATGTACTGACTTGTGAGGAGATTATACTGAAAAACAAACAAGATTTATATTCTGAGTAGTGTTTTACATGCCCATGATGTTTGCTTATTGATCAAACCCTGTAATGTTAAAGAATGATCAGAGAATGCAGCCATGATGTAGATTTTTGCGACAATGGGTCCTTCCTTTTCGATCACGCGAGTTTCTACCCTCTTGTGCTGCTTTCTACAGGTAAAATTTTATATTATTTAAATTTTTGCATACCATACCATACCATTTGCATGCCTTGAATATCCTTACATTTCCACAAATCCCTTATGCTTAGCACAAACATCATTATCTGCGGAACGACTGACCAAATCGACTTGTGATCTGCAAAGATTTGGATCTAGTCTTAAGGCAGCTAATTTTCAGCGAATCACTAAGACAGTCGCAAAATATCATTCATAATTATCTCTTATGCTTGATCTTCTCGTTTCGATTAGTAAGTCTAACAACTTATTTTTTGAAATAACGAATTCTGGTCTGTCGGACGTATCTGTAAAAGCAAAAACCCAAAATTTTGTCCGACATGTTTCAATATTGCTTTAGAATATTCAATCCCTTGCACTTTGTGTAATCGAATTTTTGCTGATAATAGAAAGTCCAAACAAACATTCAACGAAGACATCATTTAAATCGGCAACCCCTATTGAAAGCCTCAAGCCATCGTTAACCAATTCAAACCGACACTTCAGCTATCAGCCCATCCGGCGTGGTACAAAATCTCAACAGCAGAAGGTAAGACACGATACAAAACGCTAACAGATGATGAACCTACCTCATGTTCATGCAGTTCCACTCAGTTCAAACTCATACGGAAGTCAATTTTTAGGTCACTTTCTCCGACGGCGCAGAAGAAGTAGAGGATTGTTGGTTGGACTGCAATTGGCGGAAACAACTATAAAACTTATGTTGATTTTTCGCCTTGATCGTTTTTCTTGGCTATGGTCTTATGAGATTGTCGCTTCCTTTCTTTCTGCACGCTGTTGACTCGCCTCGGAGGTAAATCCCAAGACAAACCACGTCGTATAGCCAGTTGGCTTTTATTATTATTCATTACCTTTGAAACGTATTCTCTTCCGCTGTGCATCTTTCTTCTTTCTCCGTTTTCAATTCCACAAAGCACTAATAGATGCTTTTATCTTTAATTTATTCCAAGATTTTGTTTGAGTTTTGAAGAGAAAAAAAACAGCAGCCATATCTTTATGGACAGACTACCGTTGGCGTCTTGAGTTTACCTGCCTTCAGGTATTCTTGTGCATTGTACCTACCTTATGTTTCGATTATGTGCAGATATAGTGGATCTTAAATAAATAAGACAATGACGACAGACTTCCAAGACGGCCGGACCAGACTGAAACGCAGCCCGATATTATTTGCTAACCGGAAATTTAGTTGTTAGGTAATCGGTTGAAATTTCGCTTTGGGAAAAACTTTCGATTTTATTTCAGAGACATTTTCACTCCCAACACACGCGTTTCTTGAGTGTTGTTGTAATGCTGAAGCGAGCATGGATTGTTTTGAGCATTTATTTTTCTTACTCATGTCCAGCCCAAGAAGGGGGGGGGGACGCCTCTATCGAGTGGGTGAATGGTTGTTTTTGTTCGAACAATGTCTTAACTTCTTGGACTAGGCATAGGCTTCCCTTGTTTGATTGCAGTTGTCATTATTTCTTTCACGTTTCAGTTCGTAACGACTGTGATCTCGTTTCCGTTTTGTTGCAAGAAGAAAATTTTGGATGATAGCTTAGTTTCAAAATGAAAATGAAATTTTTAATGACGGCAAATGATTGGACATGGTTTTTGACTTTGGGCGGTAAATTGCTAATAATTTTCCGGTTTGGAAATTACAATGACGGTGACAAATTGATTGGGTTACATTTTCCATGAATCAATGTGAATATGAAATGAGAACTATCGATACTTTCGAAAATTTTGTTATTACATACCATTTATGGCTACGGTCTAGCAATCAGGGAGTCTTTGGAAACTTTTGCTTAAGTAAATTTAGGTATTTCTTTGCGACTGTTTATTCTATCCATATTCTTTTGTTGCTAATCAGCAACTAGGGCAATATTTAGAAAGTACATTCCTCGAGGAAAAAATTGGAATAGCGGTCTAGAAGCTCGATTGGTACAGTTTGTGAATCTTTTTTTTTTTTTAGTTTTCCTATCCACAATCAAGGATTTCTGCTAACTAGCCCCAAAATTTTGTAAAATAATTTATTGAGTTTACCACTCTTGGGTGGTAAATCTTTTGTTAAAACGCTCCTTGCTTCCGATTGTATAAGAAACAATGCAACTACATCAAATGGATTACCTTGCGGAAGAAAACTGCATTTGGAAACTTTAACTTGATCAAAACCAACGATCTGGAGGCCATGTTTAAGCTTTTTTTTTTTTGTAATAATATTAGTTTAGGCGAAAATATCACATTTTTACACGTTTGCCTTGCCAACATCAACCATCAGTGGTCATCAGGCCCTCTATGTTGAATGTAAAACCATAATTTCGGACTATGCCCCAAGAAATCATCCAATATGCCATTTGTATGCTAAGCTTATTTTCTTAATTTCCATTGAATTCCCATTGACTTGGGAATAACATCAGATTCGAAAACTTTTTATTTACCAACAGCAACCGTCGCGGTTCACAAGCCTTCATAATTATGTAAATACCGTAGATGTGTCCGAAGAGGCAGCTTCATATGAATCTCTAAATTAAAAAAAAGAATGTTTTCGCCGAATTCCAAACGAAAGGATCTGTTTTTGAGACTGTTTTCACGAGGCCCGAAACTACCATAATAGTAGTACGACTAGTAGTAGTGCAAATTATTTAATAATTTACTACAATTCTTCAACCAGGATACCAGGATACCATCCTATACCAGGATAGTCTTATTGGAGACAAATCTTCCAATAAGACTATCCTGGTAAATTTTCTAAGGCCGAAATTAAACCTGCAGAGCTGCAGACCCCGCAGGGTCCATAACGTAGCATATACAGAAACACTAAAGGCACTACAATGTAATACGCATTAACAGTCCCAAACAGAAACAAAACCCAAGTATCACTGCCATCAGCGGTACTTGAACCCGGAACCTGCCGTACACAAGTAGTACATCTACGTACTAAGGTAAGAAGATTAACCACTCCAACACAAGAACTCGTCAGAAATCTTTTAAATGAAAATATTCCACTTAAAACTTCCTTTTTGTTGGTTAGCCTAAATTAGCCGTTACGTGATTACCAAGCCGTATGCAAATATCCTTGACAACATTTATCTTCACTCGAAAATGATTACAAAATACTTCGAAGGATTCGATTTTTCCTATTCATAACTACCATCCTCTTTTGATCATGCACGCGACATGAAACGAGTTCATCAAACTAGTTCCAACTATGTTTGCCTTTCAGGATGCACATTGGCAGCAATCAATCGGAAAAAATTTACATATTATTCGCTGCCGTCCAGTCAGGGGGGCCGGCAATGTTTAGATGCACGCTAGCACGAACCTGTGAGCAATTTAGCCATGATGAAATGATCATGTCAAATATCGCTTCCTGTTTTATTGAATATTCTACGTCAATAGATCAACAAGTACCAGAGTGCCTTCCTGCCTACGTTTGCATCGTCTAAGAAGTATTGACCACCGGTACCAAGTTTGAATGCTAATTCATCATCATCCAATTTATTATACGATGCAAAATTATGACAAGAACGCGATTCGTGTAGAAGGACTTTTCATTTTGGTTGGAACCGGGAAATTGCATGATTGATGTTGGCACGTTTGGTAAATGATGAAGTTCGTGAGTTGGCAGGAATAAGTTGGGAAATTTGGTTCGAATTTTCGCAGAAAAGTCATTGAAAAAGGTCTGGATTGCACGCTGACTAGACGAATATGAAATGCAGTGTAACAACTGGCCTTTGAGTTTAACCTTTCTCGCCATCGACTTCACGAATCTGATATACCCAAACGTGTAGGACAGCAGGCTCTAATCGATATGAAAATTGACGCTAATTACTCCACGCAACGAATTCCTCGGTCTTAACTCTAGGAAGCATGGAATTGAATTCTAGACACAGTGACATACTAATTTGAGTAGCCTTCATCAATAACACTTATCGTGACACATTCAAATGGTTTATACTTGGAGCGAAGTTTCCATTCCAATGATACCTTAATTAATTTGTGTATATTACACCGGAGCTCTTTGGCAACAAGCGAGCGTGTTCGTGGTACCTGCAACAGTGGTGGGAATAGGCAAAAGCTAAATGGCGCTTTCAGCATGGGCATTGTTAACCTTTTATGAGACTCATAATCGTTAAAGCACTAATGAATCCATTATCCATTACCATAGTTAATAAAACCGCACCTCGGGTCCCATCGCTGGCGGATCCTGCCTTCAGCGCAAAGCAAAAAAATCTAAAGCAAATACAGAACGCGGTAACATTGTATTTAGCTCACAAGGGCGCTGCGTGCAGATGTGATAAAAACAATTAAATCTGCTAATCATAATGATATATAACCCACATATCTAGGCAACAACTTGAGATTGATGTTACTTTCTCGAGACATTTGGAAGCTGCAAGTGTTAGTCAGTCACCGAAATTTAACACCATGGAGGATGAACTTTCCTCTCCTTCAATTTTCACATGCATTTAGTACCATAGTTAGGTGCGTATTCGTGCTTTTACAATTGTCTCTCTATGGCACATATCTGCATACCGAATGTAGGTATATGATTTTTTCGTGACATGCCTTTTTTCGCTAATTTATGACTTTTGAAAAGAGGAAAAGACCTCATGCCTAACGGCTGGAGGAGTGCGCTCGGCCACTTTTGGGCAGAAGAAGTTGAAAATGTAGCACAAAAGTGAAATTAACAAGAAGCATCAACGATCATATACTGGTGATATATATTGTCATGTGAGGATATTTGAAAGTTAAGAGGCCGAACAAGCAAGAGGTGACGAGTGATTTACTGGATAATTGCTGGTACTTGAAGTTAATAGAAACATCGTGCAATGAAAAAGATTTGCGTGTATGTGATAAAGATGTGGTGCCACATGTTTTTGGATGAGGAACGTTTCTCCCTTTGAAGTTGTTGAGAGCTTCATACATTGTAAATAAATGTCTTTTTAACACTGCATTGAGTTCAAATAGATGGTTCTGTCGGTTGTTAAAATATTGGAGACCAAGGCATAATTTGGGCAGTTGCGCCATCAATGAGAATAGTTTCGATCGAAATTCTATATGTCAAGTTTTGGCTTCGGCACACATGCCATCGTTGACACTAATTATTCCAAGATCTAAATGACTCAGGTCGGGCAAGTTTGTTTTTTGATCATAGTTCATATATGTGTGCTTTGTCAACGGCTAGAAAATAACTGACTTATATGTTAGTTCGCTTATATCAATGGAGAGTTCGCGGTTTTTTTAAACAGTATTTATTTCAACTTACCGATTGTGCGATGAAAATATGCCGAAATTACAAATAATTATATGAAGGTAAGCAGTCACTTCACCAAACAAGGTGAGAATTCGTTGAATCAGACATGCATACTCAACTTACAATATTCTGGGGGAAAACAGATGATAATAATAACAAATAATATCCTATGAACTGTTTTTAAATATTTATCTACTCATTACATTACTGCCTGCCATGGTATAGCTATTGAACTCACCCTTATTGAGTATAAAGGTGTTGCACTATACTTATCCTTCAGAATGAACTGAATAAATTCTAATTGACCCGAAAGTTTCTTTTAAAGAAAGACACCGCCAACATTATTAAACTTACAAGTCGACAACGTCCATACGACAGCTAACCGAGTAACCAAGGCATTACAATCTATTTTTGACTAAAATAGCCGCATACGCCGTAAATAAGAACACTGTCATACACATGAAGCTCGTCAATTTTCCTATAGACATCAGGCTCCTTTTAAAGTCCAGACTGATTGGTGTCAGGTTCTAATGTAAAAACTAATAAAAACAACTAGAGGAATTTTATTTTTTCATATTCAATATTCATAACTAGTAAATAACCAGTCGACATCCACCTAAGCTGGTAGTGCCAATCGACGCGTCCCAGCCTGTGAGTTGGCACCTGATGAGAGAAGTGGCATGGACGCGTGTTCGAAACCAGCTTGAGCTCTTTTCACAATTCTTTATAAATATTAAACTAGAGGAAGTTTTCGGTTCCTGCTAGACAAATTCATGACCTAAAATTCCGCTGCAGTTCTTTCCGCGCCAAGCAATTTTTGGAATATTTCCACATTGCCCCCGCCCCCATTATTTGTCCCACAAATATCGGGGGCGGGGGCGATACGACTTATCAAAGATGTGAACCCGTAGTTCAATCGAAAGCATTGTTAGTTATTTCCTCTCAACTCAACTTCTGAGCATTCATTCAGGTGTTCAAAAGTAAAGATTGATAAATCATGGTCTCCTGATTGCATGCATTGTATAAGCGAGGGATGTCTGATACACATTCTTTTCATGCAGATTATGAAAGAAGGGATGAGGTCCCTCTCAATAGTTTGGTAGAACAGGTGCAAACTTCTACCAAAATTACCTAATAAAATTGTCACATTTCGTTCGCACATTTCTATAACTTGAAAAGAATATTCTGGACCCCTCGAGGGCATCGTTAGCGAAAGAGTCTCTCCTGTAGCACTTCGTTTTGCATCCGTACTACTTATTAGAAGGGAGACCATATTGTAGCTTTATAGCGCTTCAGAACATAGAGAAAAAAAAAATAAAGCCTAGTCTTAAAAAAATGCATTTTTCCAGAGTTGCTCGAAGGACATGAGGTTATGAGGTCAGAAATCTTGTGTAGCTGCGAGTCCTGTTCAGCGCGAGGGCGTGAACCTGAAACGTTCACGTTCCGAAACTTTCTAAACACTAATTTAACGAACAAACTTATAAGCAACTTCTACGTTTTGGTCTTGTTGTTTAACCTAGTTCATACCAAAAACGGTAGTATAAAAATGGTAGAAAGCACTGACAAATACCGTTATAATAGTTCAGATTCTTCGAACCTTTCTTCAATTTCAGGATGGCATGGTAACCTGCCTGTGCTTTCATAGCTACACCTCTAGAAAGGTGTTTTGAGAAATTTATCCTTTAGAACGATCTGAACATTCTTCAAAAGAATCAAAATATGGCTTTTAAGCGAATTGGACAATTAGATACCGCTACAATTAGTATTACTACAGTAGCATTAAATTACTCTCAGATCGGATCGAATTAAAGGTCCTTAATCATTCTAACCCCTAGCAACCTGTCTAATCAGTAATAAACAGAAAACAAATTTTTTCAGCTTGAAAGCCTTCCGATTAGATTTCCAAGTTACTTAAAAAGGTTCGACTCTATGATGATTTCTTCTCTTTTTGTCATTTCTGTGCATTTCTGCATATAATTAGACTTTTAATCAACTGAAAAAGGCAGAAAATCCCTGACAGTTTCAACTCATTGTATGTCACTCCAAGGCATTGGCTTTTTATTTGACAAATACTGGAAACAGACTTTAACTGATTCTGTTTGACTGACTTCAATTCCTGTTTGTTCAACTCTCCATATGAGACATCGATAGGGAAGCAATGTTCATGACCCCTTATTCAACGAACTCTCCAGGAAGGAAATACAGATCCCTCAAATCAATGTTATGTTGCGATTGTTGGCTAGATATATAGTAGATCAGGTACTGGCTTTCTTGTCGATCGGTAAGTTTGTCAATATTCTATCGGATCAGATCTGATGTAAGAAACAAAATCGAAACTTCCAGCCCAGCGCTTTGCCATAGTAGGTCTGGTTCTTTGTTTCGAATCCTTACAAAGCATACGAGATTCCTAGCCATTTGCCATGCTTTATAACAATGATAGGAAGAGTAGTTCTTTTCTTATGAATTCCATTGTCTTCCGGGTGTTATTTTCGAGCAATCGACGATTGGGGGAAGGCTGAGAGTTGGAAATACTAGGAGACAATTGCGTACAAGCAACTACGTTTAGAAAATTTCGATTGGTGAGCGATGGAAACTTTTTCATTTTCGGATTCGGGCGGGTGTTGTTCGGCAAGTTCCTCGTCGATGTAAATTGCAGCCTTCAAGCTTATCTTTTCCGAATCGAAATCATACACGCCTCATTTATCTATGAGGAACAATTTAAAATAGTCACGTCCTAGTGACGATAGTACAACTGAAAAGATATCTCACACTAGAAAAACTTATCAAAAATAGCCAACAGGAATATCAAGTACATAATTCGTTTAGCATATCTACAAATGTTGTAGTCCATCCCCACAGATCCGTATTTGATTCAACGATTTCGAAAAGCTAGTTTAGAAGTATACGCTTCTAGGTGTACTGCGTGCTGTATTTTGACCAGTACACAAAATAAGTCACTGGAAACAAAAAGTCAAAAGCAAAAACCAAAGTCAATTCAAAAACGCGCTCCTTTTGATCTACGCACGCAAGTTCTTCTGTTTGTAAACGTGAGTCTGCTCAACTCGGTGTTCACCTTAAACAATTTATTCGTTGAAATACCTGAAGAAAACAATAATATACCACTGACATTGCTAGTTAGCTTATTTGTTGCAAAGGTAAATCACTTCATTTGTATTCAAATTGCATGACATACAAAATTATAAAATATAATAGATACGACAGCGAGAGACACGTCTTTTATAAAATCAAAAGAAACGGCAAACAAAATGAAGATCTCGATTCAAATGACTTCTCCGCCGTTTTTTGTTTGTTTTCCTTGCATTACTTCGTCAGGTTCTCAAAGTCTAGCTTGCCATAAGATTTAATTTAATTTGTTTTAATTTTGTGTGGTTTGCCTTCTACGCTCGATAGATATTTCACTTGCTATGTTTGGTATGCCTGAAAGCGTTTCATTTAGCAACTTATAAAGTTGTTCTAAGCCGACTAGCTAACCGGCCAGGCTAGGTAATGGCTACCTTGCGTAGCTCCACGTATAGGACGAACATATCGTTTCGTAGATTGGTAGAGATATGATGTCTAGGAATGTGCATACATAAAATTATTGTGAAGAATTTTTTCCTAACGACTTTAATGCTGCTCGCTGGAAAAAGTAAATCAAGTTGATTTATAAGTTTGCTGGGATAGTCTAGAAGCGCTTTCTACTATATTTGGTTTATGTTACGCGATGAGAAAAAACCCTTTCGGCAATTCGATCCTAGAAGAGCAGCGATATTTTTTTTTTTAAATAAAGCAAAAGTAAATACTGACCAGACCTACTAACGCATGGGAATAGATGAAAGTATATAAAAATTGAACTGTAAGGATACAACCAGTGAAAATTGTATGATTCCACCAGCAAACTTATGTGAACGTTTAGACGACGTTTAAGTCACAGCGAACAAAATGCAATGATGGAGTTTTTGACAGCTCTACAGTCTTGTATCTGAACAGCTGTCGATCGGATCACCATTTAAGAATGATCATGTTTACTTCGCAACAGTATTGTCAGCAAAATTCCATCTATGTGTGGGCAAGGGACTTATAGAGTGACGAGTTACGGCATCATGATATGTGTTAAAGATGGAATAACGCAATGCAATAACATTGTTCAGCCGTGTTTCAAGATATGTAAATAAACGGAACATCACACCGATGATGGCGCATCACCGAAATGCGTCTGTGGACGAATCGAAAGAAGTGACGGGGAACGACGGAATGTTCCGAAAACAAAAAATATCTATATAAAAAAGTATGTAATCAATGTTGATTGTAAGGAAAGACAACGAGATTATTATGCTGAAATATTATTGACATTGGATGAGATACTTAGTTATTTGGTTCTTTTTCACGAAAGACGTGCACTTGAATACTTCGGTTGTAACGACCAACGTCATTGTTTCCGAATGCTTATCCCATTCGTGTAAAGAAACATTTTCCGTCACTTAACGCACTTACGTTGGAATATCCTTATACTAACAAAAAAACAAAAAGTGGACGAGTGCACACAAAATAAGTGATCAAACCGCGAGAGAACACATGGCAGACAAATTTTTATTTCATATTCTTTAACTTATTTTAACATAAAATACAATCAGATATGACTGTTTGGTGATAAAAAATAAAAATTCAACCATCAAAATGCTATTAAGATGGCAGAACAATAGCGTCTGTGTAGAGCCAAAATTTGATTGGCCTTATTTCATTCATCATGTCAAAATTCTTTCGTATTCCTCTCATGCTTTTAAAAATCACATTCTCATTAGCGATCATTTCGAAGGACTTAAGAATCGATAGCGACATTGCTATTCAACATTTCCACGAACTCGCCTGTTAGGCGTACTATTATCATCGGTTACACCCCTCATTCAAATGTGTTCAAAAGAACTGGCGAATTACCAATTTCCCCCCAAATCCTCAAACCGAAAAAAAGCACCAACAGATTAAGCTTCATTAAAATTCTTGATGTAATATAGTTCGCACATCCAAACATAAAAAGAACCGGATCAGAATGAAATGCAAACACTCGCCAAGGATCCAAGAATATTTGATTTGGACATTGATTGATAAAGTTTGACCCGGTGATTTACAGCTGTAAAAATTCACCGAGCGCCATAGCCAGCGAAATGAGTGGACAGGTTGATGAGGTTGGCTTACTTCTTCTGCTTCCTCCTCTTTCTTCTTCTTCTTCTTCGAAAATCTTCGTAACTGCCTCGCCGCGGGCACCTTGATATGAATGATACAAATTGGCCGAATGTGAAGTTCAAGGCTGATGATATATTTCGGTGGTGATTTATCCACCATGTAAAGTATTTGAGCGCAGGCAGTGCAAAGAACAAGAAAAACATACAACAGCGAAACGCTTTTGGATATTCAAACCAATTGGACGCGAGTAAGTCATGGCGGGGTGTAGAAAATCTTACGTAGTTCCGTTCATATATGGTGCGTTGCGTGTTGAGCTCTGCACGAAAAAAAAGGCTTGATTTCATACATAAATGTATGAGATATCGACATAGAAGTTATTTTTCTTTCACTTTAATGAGCCTCGGATAATTTGATTCATATCTTACCGAAAAACGAGCTTTTTCGTGGTTTTTCTTACAAGGCATGGAGCCAGCGAGCAGAAAGAAAATAAAAATCACTGAGCCGAACAGGTAGTTCAATTAATATGAGCCATAGGTGGCAACAAATTGAATATGAAGTTTCCCAAAGAAATTCATCGGATCGATAGATAGCTTATTGTTTTAGCTTCGATTGATTTTTTTTTTCTTCGTTCGTTGCCATAAATGAAATATCATGCACGTGTCAAAACTGTTAAGAAAGTGCTAATTGAAATGAGTTATTGTAATGGGATAGCTTTGATTCTGTTCTGTATGTGATGCCACCACACAATAATAGTAGTGGAAAATTAATACCCAATCAATAGCTTAACCTCATCCAGCTCAGAGACCGGTTAGCAAAGAAACTCACTAGCATATTATCTACGAAGTTTGTTCAATAAGTCCTTAGAAAAATCAAGAAACCGAACCCAATTGTCCTGTTTCACTTCTCATTTTATAAGTATAACAAATTACTTAATAGCCATTTAAGTCTGATTTATGTCCAGAACGAAGTTTCATTTCAATTATAGATTTTTCTTAATTTACTAAGTTGCCACAATTATTTGAGAGGTCTAGCCCCAATACAAATCCATCCCTGATTCATAAAACATTAGCTGCAGTTCACGATTGTGTAATTAAATTTAGACTTGGCCAAAATTTGACGAAAAAAATGTCGCAGTGAAATCTGAAATCGTTAGCAAAATCTTTGAAATTTCTGCGACACCAAATAACAGACCATTAAAACGTCATTCCCGTCTAGATTCCTAAGAAACTTTTCAAAAATTACCATCATAAATTATTAGATAGATCCCTTTGACGCCTCAGACAAGATCATCCGGAGCTGATAGAGAGACAGTGGCGAGTTTATTTTCCACCCAGACAACGTCTCACCCCAATCACCCCAATCAGAGTTCTCGTGAGTTTTCATACTGTTCTTCCCATCTTTTCAATTGACTCCGCTCTTTCTTCGTAACATTTTATTTGCTAAACTCAAGAAACGCGTGAAAATAAGTCGATAGGGGCAATTTTGAAGAAATTTCAATAACAAGAAATTCAGCCCTGAATGCCATTTTCCTTATTACAACATATAGAAAGGTCATTCCACCAACTCGTAACGGGCATATCATTCATATTCCACATATGGTCAGACAAATCTACTGTTTACCAATTAAGCACTAAGCATAATTTAGAAAAAAAAAATATCATGAAGTCAGAAGAAATATTATTTCAACAAAAACATTGATCACCTTAATCAATCATCGCAGAGTTATTCAATGATACAAAGCAATTTTAAGCCCATATTTGTTAATTTATCACTCACGAAACTTATTAGAACTCAGCGCGTGTCAATCATTTTGATTCCATTTTAGGTCTGAATGTGTGCTCCTATTTTTTCTCCATAAACTTAAATTGTAATTTGTATTTGAACGTAACATTGCTAGAAAAAGGTGACAAATTCATCCATCTCATAAAGTGAATAATTATGCATTGGCATTTATCACGTGAATTCTCAATATCGCCACTTGTTATCTGCAGAACGATTAGCTGACGGGGATAGATCTTGATATTGCAATTGCAAACAATATTCGTCGATGCAATGGTCTATATCTCCCACAAATTGTAGAAATTCTATTCAATTAGCAATGAAATAACTTTTCATTCAATTCTATCTTTTATTCATTTACATATACATGAATTTCCATTGAATACTGGAAGATAGAGAGATACTTTTATTCAATATAACGAACAAATGGTTGACGATTGTTTATATGTTCGAATGCACTTTTGTTTGGCCCTTCTTGTGTATATTCATTTAGTGCCTTTGTCCTTTTTGTATTTCCGCTTTTCCAATATTTCTTCTATTTCATTCAATGGTCGTTGATTTTGATGATGGTGATGATGATGATGGTTGATGATTACTTTCACAAAATTGAATGTATCAATGAGCAAATTGCATCCGACGGTGCACCCAACTATCAACTGCAACTAGCAATCGGATTGAATGCAATGGGGAACTGCTGGTCTGCTATAGTCTATACAGAAGCAACACAATATTTATAGTGCCGATGATATATTATAGTCAGTCAACCATTGCAACGTCATTCAGGTCCGATGCATCAACGGAAGTAGAACAATAACCGAGTTTTCCCTTACTATAAGATCTCTGATCCGTAGCAATTAGTAGCATATCTCGTGGGCTGCAAGTAAGCCTTGTTAAATGCGGAGTACTGATATGGTAACAATCTACAGAAAGTGTTGCGAAAGAGTTTTGTTGTGAGTGGGCATTGATTTTGATAGAAACCAAAGGGGATTAAATAAACGAGTGACATTGTAAGATTATTTCCCGGAAATAAGCTCCCGGTTAAGTATCTCTTTGACATAGTCTTTACTTGATGGTTCCTTTTAAGATTCATCGCTTCGGAGTTCCGCAATACCACCCTTTGATTTTAACCCATTTGTAAACAAAACCTAAAAAGTCTAGAAAAATTCATGTCCGAAATGCAATGTGTGTATCATTCGCATACTGTACGACAAGGACCATTCTTGTTGCCATTTCTAGTAGTTGCTTGCTATTAGAATTAGCATGAATAATTCTTTTTGAACCTAGTTCCTTCCAGTGCAATCTAACTCAAAGGAGAGCATCGCCCCATCCAACGTTTTTTTATATTTTATTTTTACTTCATCAACAAAAAACCATTCTCCGGTACGGAAGTTATCCCGTACCCAGATGTTGATCACAGCAGATTGGTCCTGGAAGCATCATGTCATGTCATTTGGTAGACATGAACCACATCTAGAAGCAGTTTGTGATTGTCTTTTCTATCTCCTTTGGCTTGCGAGAAAGTCGCCTAATTTAGCCCTCGTAGCGTCTTTTAATATTCTCCTGCTTTTCCCCAATTCAATATTTTCCACTTATGTTTTTGGGAAACGTCGACATAAACCCACCCCCCTGATCAAATATTGATCAAATAAGTACAGCACATCTGCGCTGCTGACGGCCTAGTTTTTGGGCTTGGATGCATTGCTTAGACCTTTCCGGACCTAGATTTGCTTATTTCTTTGGCCCTCGCACGCAGAGGTTCCCTCGCTTCCTTTTGTTGTGCTTTCGAGCTTGTCAAGTCCAGATCATCCTTAAATTTCTCTCTTTCACTGAGATCTGTTGATTCAAGTTGTTTTCTTTCTTTTTTTTTTGCTGATCTGGCCCTATGTTTCTCTTTTGGCCGTTGATGCTGGAAGATCTATTTGAAACGGTAACAGCAACATTTCAATCATTTTCAGCTCGTTTTCTGGACACTGTCAACCGTGTACATGTTGTGTTTGATATTTTTTTGCGCAATGATAGCGTTTCGCATATGTTTCAAACCGAACTGATGCGTCGCGTCATTAGCTTTTCTTCAATTCGATCCCATGAAAATGGGCCCCTGTGCAGCTCTGATTACGAAGAAACTTGCCGCCTGCTATCAGCTGACGAGTGTTATGAATATTGAGGGTCATTGTTCCTGCTATCAAGTCTGGAGGCGGTCTCTGAAGGATCGCCGCTGAGGTTGACCGTTTCGATACAGTGGGTCTCCACTGTACTTCCCAAGGATTATGTTGTAGCACCTTGCGCTACAGAAGCTTGGCGTTGAGTTTACTGCAGGTTCATCCATAGCAATACTAAACGAATAAGCATCTTTTACTTCCTGTACTACGCCTTGTTCAAGTGAAACAGTTTATTCGCATCAGCCATGTTAAGAACCTATATCGTTTGCATGGATTGAAGAGGTTCGCTAAGGTTATGTTCCGCAATTTGCAATTGTCTTGAATACAATGAACAGTACTTGACTTTTTAGATTCGAGCATAGTAAAATTATTGGATCTGAAGACATTCGGGTGGTAATTTATTGAATAATATCATCAAAATAAAGTACTCATAGTCAATTTTCGGCACACACTGTATTCGTTCAAACTCTCTACGTTCAATCGCGAAACCTCTACAGATCGCTTATATAAGAACACTGTAAGGTTTAGGCTGAAGTGGAATACATTGCACCATTTCAACCAACAGATTTTGCAACACGTTTTGGTAGGAACTATCGGAAAACATTCATTGCCGCCTCCATTCTTCGTGAAATATGTTACTGCAACGCGCAAATGCATGCTATGCTGCACCAGACTCCAATGCACTTAATTCCGATGTACTATAGAACGTGAATCAAGATTATTAATGCTATGAGTTAAGTTGGACCATATTTTAACAATTGATTTCATTGGAAACCTGTACAAAAGACATCTGTGTATTTTGGGTATCTGCAAATCGGAATCCGAAAGAGTTCACCTCGTTCTGCTTTTACTAGCAAAGAGTTTTTGGCCGATTCGAGAATAGTCTCGAGGATCTGCCATATATGGACAGAGTTCCAAATGCTTCCTTTTTGTCTGACTATATGGATAAGACGAGAAATAAAGCATGTCAGAATGATCATAAGTATGCCTGGCAACATTAAAGAACAAAATTTCCAGCCAACTTGCATGCACCTTCTCCTAGCTTAAAAATAAATCCTTCCAAACGATTAACGATCACTCGCAATTAATTTGCTTCATAATTTCCTTCTAAAACTACGAACATCTATGCACGCCCCCTGCCTGTAAGATTTTCATTCAGCGTTGGGTGAAATTCATTTCCAATGAAACTAAGACGATCACTTCAAAATCTATTAAGCAACGTCCAGCCATTTTTCTTGTATTTCCCATGCAATACAACTCTTCGGCATGCTCGTTTCAATGAATGAAAATTAATGATGGGTTTTAGTAGTCTTTTAAAACTTCCATTTCCAACATAAATTGTTTCACTTGTCAAAAATATTTCTTGGGAGTGTTTTCTTATCGATACAGAAATGATCTTGGTGGATTGTAAGATGCTTTGCAGCGGGAACTCGACTAGGGTAATGGTGCAATGATGTCAGTTCACGTAGTTCTCAGTGTAGTAATGGGCTTTGCATTTTGATTTGAATGATTGTAGATGGTAAAGGTGAAGTTAGGAAAGAAGATGAACGTTGCCGAGGCATTCAAATACCGAAACGTGATTGTGAAACAAATGATAGCCTATGAACAGCATCTACTGGTACGAATAATTTAGTTAACATTTAATTGAATATTCACAGAAGTGATGTGATTTAGGGGTCTAAAAAAGGACAATAAAACAACATCAAGAACGTATGCAAATCTACATGGGTCTATCTTTAATGTTTTCTAAATTTAGCGCCTCAGGAAGTCTTAAGCCTACCACCAGTACAGTAGAAGACCACAAGGTAGAAAATTATTGTTCATGATCCTAAACTCTTGCCCGATTTTCAACACCGTCTGGATGTGGTTGCTATATCCTCTTTCCAGTAAAATCGCATCAGGAAATAGCAATCAACGCAACATTACGAGTGCGAAAAAGGCACGTGAATATGTAAAAGTAACATGTCTTCGTTCTCCCTTCATTTCTCCATTATAGACTACTTCCAATCGATCTAATAAAGAAAATTAGCGTGAAGTACCGTTACAAGAGCACCAAATTTTTTATAATCAATTAATAAAATATTTCTTTATACTCAAAAAAAAATATCACAACTTTTCTGGTTGATCAAGACATTTACTTACTTCCTTTTGCCTTCTACCGAACAATCAATGATAAGTTCTTTTCACATTTTTTGGTTAAAAATTCCAAAGCTATCTTAAAATGAAATTTCTTTTCATTTACATTATTCCCTCGTTTTTTTGTTATATATTACCTCAGAAACTCGGGTGCTTCGGCCGTTGACCCTTTTTATATGCCAAATTATAATTATGCCGCACTTCTACACTTTTTAAAAACAGATAAAATCAACGTAGGTTTTCTTCCCCTTCGCTATTTACTTTTATTCACTTTCCAAAGTGTGAAATAAAGTTTGTGCAGATTATGCCATTTATAAAAAAAACGTTTCCCATTATTCCCATTATTTAGTTGAATGCAAAACCGAATTCCAATAGGATAAAAATTTAATTTTTCGTAAACGTGTCATATCAAAACCGTGTTATATTCAATTTGGTGATGGCTCGTGTAATATTGAACACGTAATTTGCAAGAATCGTGTAATACGGGGGACGCTTGTAATACGGAACGGGTTGCCTTCCTTATTACTTATTGGATGCTCATGGAAACGAATCAATCAGTGTCTTATGAAGCCAGATAAAATCAATTATTTCCTGAAGAAAGATGGTGGCATCGGTAACCATTTTTCAAAAGTTCTGTGCACTAATAAATGCAGTAATCAACGTTTCCAGTTCCTTCGTCAGCTACTGGCGTATTTGCTGCGTGGGTAATGGTAATAAATTCAAAATTATTCTATATGACCGGTTCGATGGCACCGTAAATCTTCATCTCCAGAATTTCCAATAGAACTTGTGATTGATTCAATTGCAGATGTGGCACTAACATTGCACGTTAAAATGCCACCTTGCTAGCACCCGGTTGAAGCCATCTTCATCCTGTTCTGTGCACCTTAAAGCTAGTAAAAACAAGAAGTTGTAACTGCTATAGCATATGACGATGATGATTGGATTTTAAGTAGAATTGATGATGGACGTCTTCCTGGTTATTTCAACACATACCCAAAGACGTTTTCTCAAATACCATAATTCATTTCTATGAATGTCAATAAGGACTTCCTACGCCGATACATACTATTTGCATATATGAATGTTTGTACTCTGCTTATAGAAAAATGTCTCGGAATCTTTCTGAGAAGTTAAATTTCAAGACATGGATTTTGTCCTCAATGTCAAGCTAAGTGGCGCAATAAATACTCGAGTGCTTGTTAAAATTCTGTCGGTAAGGAGTTAAGTAACTTGCCATTTTATATAAGAGATGACGTGATTGATTTATTATGACGAATTTGGAATAATGAAATGTATTCAAGATGTCACGTCGCTAAATAATCATAGTCAATCATAAACGCGACTGAGTTTGTTTGATTCGTCTGGTGTGCGCCAGACGAAGAGTGCATAATGAAAGCTTATAGCAAATTTTATTAGTATCCAAAAAGAGCTGGTTGAAAAAAGTTGAAATTGTTTAAAAATCGAAAATGGTCACCGTAGCGTTTCAAGTTATCTTCTCGCATTCTCTCCTTGGCATTTCAAAATTTAGCCAATTTTACTGATGGCGCTTTATGAATGGTAATTAAACAAAATAATATGTTGCGTTGCTATTCTGTGCTTCGAAATATTTTCCAACATACTTTCCACCACTCACCACCATCACATCACCATCATCTGCGCTATAAGTCCTTATCAATATTTGATGAGATTCATGCAGAATTTCCAATCGTTTGGTATTCCAGGCATGATGTCGACAAGTAAAGAATGTAATTTCTATTTTATAAGGAGTCTAATAATTGACATAACAAGAAGAATGATGGTGATGATGATGACAGTGACGACGATGATGATAGCGATGGGTGATGATACGCTCAATCGAAGCCATCATACGATTCATTAGTTATCACCTTGTCCTGAATTCTACAACTTTATCTGTGACGATCAGACCAAAGACAGTAACTTGCCATGGAACTACCTCGTAGGGAATAATCTCTTGCAGAGCTGAGTATGCGTTCAGTACAGGGTGCAGCATGGATATGATGAATGCGAGTACGTTGACCCTTTATTTTTCCAGGATATAACTTAAAATCGACTTAGTAAGTCTATAGTAAGTAAAAATTGTGAAGAATTTCGTTGCTTTGTTACCCCAGTCCAATTTATTTGAAGTTTTGTGCTTACACTTGGCCTTGCCTTGATTGCGACAAGGACTTTGGTTATGTGAAACGAGTTGTACGTAGCTCAGCAATGTCCAAAAAATTGATTATGAAACAATCGAGGTAAAGCCAGGCCAAGCTTCAGAATGGTTTAAAATCAGTTATAAAATTATTTGAAAGGAAAGCCATGTGCGCCATTTTGATGTGAAAATTCAAATAAAACCTCAAAGAATTACAATTTTTCTCATGAACCTCTGCTCGCAACAAGCATCAAACTATCTGCATTCCTTCAGTCCTTCAATATTACCTTATTGTAATCATCACCCTGTATTTAATCTATTATAATTTAAGTAAGATTTGATATTCGCATACCGTAAGCGCTACTACAACACCTTGCATGCATTAATCACTATTATAGAGAGGATTGATATCGTTCGGTATCCCTGCTTTATCGACTTTTTAAAATGAAATTAAATCTGATGGAATCTTAAGGCATTGATTCGAAACAGTGGAATTTTAAGTGTATTTAAATCTAAATATGGAAATAAAATATGGCGATTTTATTTAAATCCTTCATATGCTATAGGGTTCGCCGAGCGTAACATATCCTTCTTTTGTCTGAAGGTATGCCTGTTTTTTCCGTAAACCAGTGAAGTGAATGTGATTTGATGTTCAATTAAATCAATTATAAATTTCCATTTAATTCTATTGGTTAAATGACAATATTTTTTTCTGCTTGCAGGTAAATCAAAAATTTTCATCTTAAAAAATGCACCACTCATTATTGGTAAGTAATGTAAAGGATCAGGTTAACTTTTTCTGTCTCATTTAAAACGACAGTATAAAAATGGCAGAATTATTTGACTATTTGCGACGAGTTCTGGTATAGTCTGGAATCAAAGGGCACAGGAAATATTTAATGCAAACTCTTATTCAAATTTTATTCATTCAAATATTGCAATATCGAAAAAGTTTCGTGGTATAAATGATTGACCGGAACGATATTAATGTTTATGGGCCACCTTTCATTATAAGGAAAAAATTAACATTAGCTTAATTTTTAAACAATGCCTTAATATTAATAAAGTACCGCCTTAATATTTTAAGTTTATCTAAAACTCCTGTAAACATTTTTTTACTTGAGAAAGAATTGGGTATAGTTTACTTATTTGACTGTATTTATTTTCAAAAGTGATTTATCAAACCAAAAATTTTTCGAAAAACACGCTTGAAAACGAGAAGTGATAATTGGATGACCGGTAAACAGTTTTCAAGAAGAGTCATAATGACTTTTCGAAACACAATTTTTAGGCGTTAACCCATCATCACAGACCTCTCTAAGCCTAGTAAGCCTAGCAACTGTCATACCCTTTTCAACTGTCATCACTCTTTTCAAAATTTCTCAGGATTATACTTTCTTCGCTGGGTAACAAACGTTTATTCATAGCTTGTATTTCGAGGAATAGGATATCATAGAAAGAACTGACTATTTAATGGGATATTAAAAAATATTAAAACTGAATGCAATTATTATTTATTGCTATCAATATATAAGCAAAAAACGAAACTTAATTTTTGAAAAATTGCAAAGTTTAATGACGACCGTTTGGGGTCATTTGCCGAAATTTTTTCGAAACCAATTTGGAAGGAAAAATCAAATAGAAAGTCATATGAAACGAATAACTCTGTTTTTGCGTCTACAATATCCCTTTCGAAATCTGTCAAATTTTGATGATTGGCATCGTGAACGACGCACTTAAAGTAACCCCACAAAAAAAGTCTTGTTTGATTGACCCAGGCTTCGTGAGGGTCCCTAAGACATGTCACTGTGGAATCAACTTTTCAAAAAACCACTTCATTTATGAGCGATTTCGGCAAATCTTCTGGTTATGGAGCTGCCTCTTCCTCCTCTTTCTTCTCTGAAGGAGTTGCCTCCTCCAGTCTCGCTTGGAGGAGCCTAGTACAATTTATATATTAGATGGGGCTAAGGCTTTTGTTTGCAAATTTTAACCAAATGACTTTCATATTTTCAATGTTGTTGTTGATAATGTGGTGCCACAGATCACTACTGGTAATCGATTACCCGCATAGGATGTGTAAATCATGTTCTTTTGATTTAGTATTTTAAAATGAAACAAGAAGATTATGTCGCCCACATATTCTTTTCGTGCAAGAGATGGAACTGACAGTTCAACGGTCCCCTTGAAAAAAGAACAAGATAACTCGTGACAACTAATCTGAAGAAATTCTTGCTGCGTTTGGCGTATGTGTCTTGCAAGACGTTAAGAGGGAATGAGAAGGAACTTTCCTCTTTTAAAAATTCCACTTTCTACTGACCTATTAACGGATTCTAATCGCTTGCTTTTACTCTAGGGCTGAGGAAACACGAGACTATTAAGTGTGAAGTGACGTTAG
Source organism: Stratiomys singularior (assembly GCA_954870665.1). NCBI lineage: Eukaryota > Metazoa > Arthropoda > Insecta > Diptera > Stratiomyidae > Stratiomys > Stratiomys singularior. The sequence goes on from OX940877.1 coordinate 11,610,844, forward strand.
GGTACATGTTGAGACTCTTAGGTCGGCATGGAGGAGATGGATGTTTAGCACTTTGTCTAGAAGCCTTGAAATGCTAGAAAAAACTTAACTTACCACACCCCCCCCCCCGACCTTCCTTTACGGCAAACTACCTTAAAACAGCTATTTTTGCAATATTAATCTTTCTGACAAAGAGCTTATTATTCTGGCTTAATAAATTATAATTCTTCCTAAATAAAGCTAAATTATTCTCGTTTGTTTTCCTTTTGAACAAAATCAAACTAATATATAATCCACATTGCTAGCTCAACAAGAAGTCCTTTCAACCATGGATGTCGTTCAATCCACAAGGAAAATAATTGTCAAATATTGTAGCTTGAAAAGATATTGTTAATTGAATGTTTATAATTTATGGATTACTTTGATTCCTTAATTTTGTATCAACATAATTTGAAATTATTTGAAAGGATGGTGAAATTCTAAGTATAAAAATTTATTTGAGTACTTTTAACAAATATTTTCACTGTTGCTGGAAAATGTGGTCTAAAAATCTAAGAAACAGTCAATCAAACAGTCTCAATATTCGAAATTTCCCTAACGAAAACCCCCATATGTATCTTTCAATCGCAGTTGAAACCCCAATAAAATAAGTCTTTCATACTTTACCTGCTTATTTGGAAAGTATGACATGTGAAAAATGTTTGCGTTCGTAATCATGGCAGCAAAAGTTTATTTAAAAAACAGAAAATCTTTGTTTAATGTTTACTGAGCTGCCAATCGATTTCACAGACAAGAAAGGTCAAACTACTGCAGTACGCTCTGTCACACCATGCAGCCTCAAAAAAAAAAGAAGCCTGACGTGATGACTAACCAGTAACAATTCTTCCCTCCTACATCTGAAATTTGTACTTCGCCACGAATTTCGAAATTATGTTTTCACAAAAAAAAAAGAAATATAGAAAAATTAACCGAAGTACCTTCTCAACTCGAAGACGAAAAAATATATGGAAAAGCAAACACTCACTTGCACTTGCAAGGTCTATGTAACGTGTAAATGCCCCCTTGCCTGTTTTTCAAAATTGATGGTATCCAACAAGGAATGAATACCAAGTATCGTCGCCATCGACGCAGCTCTTGAACTTCTTCGTTTCGGTAGTTTAACGTGTAAGTTATTCCGAAAAGGTCTTACTATACTTCTGCTATATGCAAATGCGTTGCGTTGGATATTGCAAATGAAATCGAAAGACTTTCTACTTTCGCTGATTTGTAGTGATAACTACATATAATATAGGCAACATGTCGTACAGCGTACACCTAACTACAGAACGCATTGCAAACCGAAAGATACACATCGGTGAACCGGAATGAAGTACTATAGTCTTCAGATACTTGTCCAAACACAGATATGGGCACATATATCTGTTTACTCGATTTGTACATTTGATATGGATAGGGTTTGTGCGTTTTGGAAAGTCGTAAGTGTAGTTTTTAGTGCGTACGAGCGTAGAATAATAAAGAACACATCTGAAAGATTGATATGGACTTCTCTTTATAGAGTCGTAAAAAGCGTTTAGATTGTATCTAAAGTAAAGGTTGAAGGTAGTAAAACGATATAAGATTTAACATTGTGTCAAGAGGGCATCAAAGTGATCCAAGAAGATACATTTTCAGCATTCTCCGTAACAACTTGACCTTAAATTTCGCCCTCAAGTAAATGAAATACGAATTTCAATCACTGAACCAGGTAGTTTCGAAATTTATCATATGCCCTCGCTAAAAATTTATCATCCTCCTTCTCAGATAAAAACTGTTTTTACTTCAATTCTTTCAAAAAAAAAAAAGGAAAAACAGAAAATAGCGATAAAAAATTGTTTATTGAGCAAATTTCATGTGTGGACTTCATGTATATATCCTACATTTCTGCCGCTCAAAATTTTCCTTGGCCATAAATAAGCGTTTACTTTGTTTCTTGGTCATATACGGTGTGAATTCCCTGCCAATTATGTTGATATAATCATTCAATGATAGTGATTTATTTGGAAAGAAACTATGACGACAGTTTTTTAACGAAGTCGTACTCATATTGTCCCATATTGTCCGAACATTTTTGTTATGAGGATTGTTCAAAAGTATACACGGACTGATATCATGAAATCTTTGTTGAAAATCTACCTCTCGCGGCTATCGCATACATAATCCCACTGATGCCATTAGTTAAATCTTATAAATAGTTAAATCGCTAGGAGCCACTAGTTAAATCAAGCGGAACTCCTCCTTTTCTGCGTTTGGCATAGTCTCGAAAATTGTCTCCAAACTTTTTTTTCAAGAAATATTTGGTTTGGCGAGAAGAAACACACATATGGCGAAATCTAGGTTCGGAAATATTTTGTTGAATAGATTTTTAAAACTCACCATTCTGGTCTGTGGTCTGTCTGGTTGGCTGGTCTGAAGCTCTATGGATTTGCAACGTCAGCCATTACTCTTCCAACGCTAGAGGCGATTTACTTTTTTAGTCGTACGTCATTAGACGTCGTGAGGGTTCGTGAGTGTACTTTTCCTTTTTATGCCAGATTGTTATAATCGCCACCTAATTGTGCTAGTTGATACACTAACTCGAAAGACCAGCAGTTCCTGTTTCAAATCTCATAGACTCAGTGCCGCGTTTTTGTCAAACATCCAACAGTTGACCTTATCTTGCCTTTAAGAAGCCGTTTTCTCATCCTCTCATCCTCTATGATAGATTTCATACTTCCATGATTCAACCAATAAGATCATCGTCAGTATACAAAGTTTTTGAAAATTTTAAGGGGCAACCCAATAAGATCAAAGTCAGTTTTACAAAATTTTTGACAGGTTCTAAGAGGGGTTTGTTATGGTTTGTGTTGAAAACTGAGCTCAGTTTGCTTCGTCGCCATTCGACAAAATGGCGACTTCAACAAAAACCCAAACAGTTTTTTATCATCTTAGCCAAGTACGTGTATTCTTGGAGGTTCTATTTTGCTATCGCTGTCACATCGTGTATCGTCTGTAAAGAATCAAACGTCTCAGAAATATAACATTCATTCATATATACGTTCTAAGGTCCATGAGTTTTTAGCCTAACAAAGAAATAAAGGATATAAATAAAAAACACTGTGATTAATTTTCCATTTATTTTCCCTCTATTTTCGAATGTGCTTACGACTTTTTAGTAGCCTTGGAAAGCCAAGGAGTGTAAACTGGAGCAATGTTATGAAGCAAGCGCACAACTCGAGTGATTTTGCCGCGCCGTTTCTCGATAATTTTTTGACGCAACTGCCTTATTAAGTCAGAGTAATATGCCGCGAACATGGTTGTATTTGATTCTCTAGAGTCAATTAAAAGTATTCCCTTGCAGTCCCAAAAGATTGCAACCATCACGTTTTTGGCGCTTTGAGTTGCTTTTCCGATGCCACTCCATGGAATCTCTTTTGGATGTTGGATCATAGTGTAAGACCATGGTTTCATCATCCGTTACGATCGATTGGATTACTCCTTCTTGGTCTTCGTGGCAAAGCTCTAAAAATTGCTTACAACACTCTACTTGACGCTGCTTTTGCACTGCGCTGAGAATTCGAAGCACACACCTAGCACTATTTTTGTTCATATTTCAATTCTGATGTAGGATCCTTAGAACACTTGTTTTGAAAATGCGAGTCTGTGCTGCAATTTCTTTTGTTATTAGGCGTCGGTCAGACAATTTCTTCCACTAATTTAATCACTAGTAGGAGTTGGTCACTATCACAGGACCTTCTGCACGTTGGTCATCTTCTAATGATTCTCGTCCCCAACGAAGCAGCTTAGACTAAATTTTTATTGCTGAAAACGATGGACACAAGTCACCGTAAACAAACTTAATTCATTCTTTCATTTGTGTTGGAGTTAATTCTTCCTTTGTCAAAAACTTTATAAGAGCGCGAAACTCAATTTGAGACATTTTTTAAAACAACTTGTCTTAGTGATAATTTGAACTCTACTACATTTAAATGGATTACCGCAGCAAGTTGAAACTTTGTGTAGAGTTTGATGAGACTTGTCACTCACGATTGCATAAATAATTTTGCGTACGCACTCTATATGAGGCCAAGAACTCATGGACCGTACTACGTATATTCTATTACTCGGTAACCTATCGGGATTCGCATTCTTCATTCAAAAAGTTTGTATCCAATCCGGTCCCCAATTGAAATTCCATCATCGGATGAGCGAGGTCATTTCCACTGGCCGCCGAGATTTTGGGGCAGTTTTGAAAATGGTCGCTTTACGATACTAGAAACGACTCACAATCTTAGACGAAAAATCTAACGCACTTATGGGAGTTTACCACGGGGTAAACATGTGAATGTTGTGGAAAATGTTGCATCGACACTGCATTCGGTGTAATGAAGTCGAGGAGGACATCTTTCAGAATCCCATGTCACCATCTTTTGAACAGTTAGAAATAAATTAAATGAATTCTGCTGATAGATGCGATTTGTTCAAATACAAAGTTCTGGCGCATCCCTGTACATATTTGAGAAGGAAAAACATGTCCGGAGCCCATGGAGACAAGAAAGAAGAAGATAACCATTGTAATATCTTATAAAAGACCCATGAACTTCGAAAAATTTAAATATTTCTCACACTGAATAACATTTTCATTTGCAACTTAAATCGGGCGTATAATAAAATGAGACACCTTAAAAAGTCCGGCGACTATTCGGACCTCAGATGAATGCTGATAGTAGTTTTTTCTAGGAAATAATTAATTGGGAAATAGCCACCAAGTTTATTCTCCAAAAAATAAAAATTTGAATAACAGACTATGTGAATATCCTTGACCAAAACGAACAACAAAAATACTTAAAGATTTGCATATTTGTAGTCTAAAACAATGGAGCCCTACAAATTAAACGTAGCTGGGTGCCGAAATCAACATCCTAATAAAACCTATTAATTCCGCACCTTTATCCGCCGTTTATCGCGATCAACAAGATTTATCTCATATATCAAGTATACTCCGACACCCTGCTAGTACGCAATTATCTACTTGACTTGAGCATTTTATCGCGAAATTATTCAAATTGAATCTAACGCATAGCCAGATTAAAGCTATTGTAGATCTCAGAGACATTGAAAACGTTTAGAATTCAATGAAAGATTTCCATAATAGAGTCCAGTTCCTGTCGCGACGGAATGTGTTCACCTGACCATGTAACTGACACACCCGCCAATGTTGACAAGAGTGGAAATTTATGGATCGTCGCCGCCCCCGCCCAGAGTTTTCTTAGTGTCACTATCGTAAAATGGTCCATTTAATTGGTCAATGACTCTATTCACCAGTAGTTTTAGATTTAGATAAGCTCACACACGTACTAGTTGTTTTGGAGTGGGATTTTTGGTTACAACTCAAGAGATTCTCCGCTTCAGAATCGGGAACGTATTACATCACCTGGCCTGATTTGGCTTTCGCAAGGTGCTTGATTGCGGGGAAGATTAAGATTAAAAAAGGTGTTCCAATCGGTTTCTAGATTGAGTTATAGTACCAATGGAAAGCGTATCTGCGCAGTATAACATAAGGTTAGGTTCCAAGTAAGAATTCTCGACTGAGTCTTCTAGAGGTGAAAACTTCCTGGCTAACTACTCGCAGCTAACAAGATTTCGTTTCAATGTTTTCATTCCAGAGTGCTGAGAAAACGATCTAAATACTTTATTTATCTACGAACGTACGCCTTCCATGATCACGTAATAATCCAGCCGTTGCACTTCCACCTTCAAGCCGCCACATTTCTTAGTAATGCATTCAGATAAAAATTTTATTGTCATATTGCTTAAGCCGACCGAAAAAGAACGCTTTATCTGCGGCATTTTATCTGAACTATGATATGGTCTATGCAATATACATTCATGCATTACATACATGTTCATTTGTTTACAAGCATAATATTGTCCGGAATGTTAATACAATTTACCTCGTTCACTTCAACAGAATTTGCCGTGACACAGCAAGAGTCATATACGTTCGGAACGTCCATATACGATGGCGGTTCAAAGTTTTCTTTATGATCATACCTTGAGACAATTCAAGTGTTATCACCTATCATAACATAAAATTTAATGGCTGAATTTTAGATGGCATTTAACCATATGTTTGCATGGAGGGAATAGTCACATTACGTATACATTCCACCAGAACAAGGTCTAATCAAGCCCAGAGCCCTAGGGTCGTCAAAATGTTATGTAAATATTACCGTTAGAGACGTAAGAACGTGTAAATATAGTAAGTGTAAAATTAGTTTATGAAAGCTTTCCATACGTGAACGAAATTAATATTGACGGTAAGGTGTTAGCAGCCGTAGTTTCATTTGTTTGTTACTTTTCATGCTTTGGCTCTAATCGGAGGACTCCTTGTTGAATTTATTGATGCAAATTAAGTTGGATGCTTTTAATAAACTTGTCCGGAGATAAACCTCTTAAAGCCATGGACTTCATATCGGTCTGAATGCAAATGAATGTGGAATCTAGTAAGCGAAGAAATTGATTAAATAAACTTTCTGCCTTTGGAAATTTTTCAAAATAAATTTACAATGATGTATCTAGAATTCAATTATGTAGTTTGCTTATAAAATAATAAGAAATTCAATTAATTGCAATGCCCGTTGGTGGAAGGAATTCTTTAATAAAATTTAATAGCCCTGAGGTCACTTTTCTTCAGGGAGGCAGACTCATGTTTCGGTTGAACGATGCATAAGACGAGATCAAAAAATAGAGGCAGGTCGCAGTGCAAGGATTAAAAAAGCAACCCCAGCAGACTTGGATTGGAAATCTATCTATTTATCCATTGCTTGAAAGAGTTATTTTGGATATAAAAAAAAGGGACAGTTACTTCTGATAGTTTTTCACCTCCTTGTGAGGAATACGAATACAATCTTCTCTGCTGTTTCAATTTCATCATTTTAACCTTAGATATCTTTCAGCTTATAACCAACATAGCTGGGATCTCTCGTTGGCTACCTGAATATTGCTGAAAAAAGACTGCATGACTTCCATTTGCTCGGTAGGAAAACCACTTGGAACTTGGTTTATAATGCTCATCATGCATATTTGAGTTTGTAATGCCTTTTTTCTTCCTAGTTTCTTGTTTCTACAGCTTAACCTCTTGTGTTGGATTGTGGGTAAATCGCTAAGGTACCCTTTTTTATGTTAATTATCAATCAACCCTTTACTTGGCTCATCTCGGTTTGCTTAGGGTTAAAAACGCAGAATTAATAGACATGACCTTTTGCAGTATAATTGTCAGCATGTTTGCTGAATATACCTCTTTGCAATGTCCTTGCGGAACCTTGAGGAGCTAATTTCAGCGATTATTTTGCTTGATATTCTTTTTTTCACACTTGACAATCTATGGGATTTGTTGTATTTTACATATTTTGTACATCATGCTGATCTGATGATGATAACGTAAGTTTTCGGTGAATTCCATTTTAAAACATTTCAATAAAGCTTCCTTTGTACGTAATTAATAATAATAAACATTCCTTCCAAAGAGGAGGTGAAGGAATCAAAATCACGCTGCAGTCGCAAGGTTGAGTTCGAATATAGTCTCCGTTGAATTTCATCTAAAATAAAAAAGGATATTTTAATGTTTGTGAATGAATAAATAAATTTGGGTCAGTTTTTTCTGCTGAACAGATAATGCCATCATTGTAAACCGTCTGATTTTTTTCAAACGAAGAACCAACAGGCATCTATTGAACAACGATCTGTTCCACGGACCATGGCTGTAATTTCTCTACTTTTTACCGGCCGATATCACTTTTTAAAGCAACGTCACCATTTCGTTTCCTTTTGAGCAATGCTTCATAGATGACAATAGGGCTCATACGACAATAGGGCTCATGTTCTGTTCGTTGTTAGCTCGTGTTGCACCAAAACCTGAAAAGTGGCTTCTTTAGAACCTTGCATTATGTGGGCGATTCAAAACTATTTTGCGATCTGTCTTCACTTTTAAAACTTTGTCATGGTTTTATATGCCGATTTTCGACAAACTTCTGAGTAATTTATTTAAAGTAATCGATGATAGGCCGACAAGCGCGTGATAAGTCTTTGATATAAAAATATCTGGACCGAAAACGTTGAAATCATAAAGTATCTTTTCTGTGACAGGATCATCGGCTCGACAGTTTTTTTTCGGCAATGTGCACAGGTTTTTCCTTTTTCTTTGAAAACCTGTTTGAATTCTTTTTCTTTGAAATAGAATTCCAAAATATATTCTATTTCTTCTTTGTTTCTCATTTTTTATTTTTTTTTATTCTAAGCTGCTTTGGATTATTTGCTAATACCAATAAGGGAAGCATTAGCATTAGTAGTATTAGGAGAGTTTTAGCATTATATGCTAATACTCTGCGTTTTTCAAATATGACCTGCTTTAAAAAATAATTAACTTAGATAGATCCACGGGTCAGGAAACATTATGTTGATTTTACAGGCTCTTTGTAGCAGAGAGTGATTTTTTAAAAAGTTTGAAGAGATTTTGGCTTTGCGTAAATCTTCAAGTTAATGCTTAGGGCTGATATTAGCTGTTTTGTGTAGCAATCTGGAGACGAAGCAGGATTTTCATAGGACAATTTTTGAATACAGATTTGAGGCGATTCGAAGCTTTATTTGCATGGGGGAGACGTGGCTAAGTGGATTAATACAGGTTGAATACACATTTTAAGGATGCGCCTTTTATTTCGAAAATTCATGATTTTCGATTGGGAAATGGGAACAAAGACAGGACATATTTGATCGCCTTTGTTTTCAAATGCAAGCTTTCGATCGAGTTTTAGACGTAAATACGTTAAAACTACGTTCCAATGAATCATTTGGCCTAGGAAGTTTGTGGGTCCGACCCACCAACTGTTTGAATTTTAATGAAAAATTCAAGCGCAAACAATAGCTAACAAACATAATATTTATCTGAAAAATGAATCATCGCCAGCGATTTGCTTCGAAAGCCACTGCACTGTGTTTAATTTGAGTAACAATAGCCAAGTTGAAACAAACTGTAGAAAGTCAATTCTTATAAATCATAGAAGATGAAACAATCGAAATTTTTGGTGACGCGCAATTTGCGCTTGAATTTTGGTCTTCTTCATTTTATGTTGTATTTCATTGCGTTCAAGTAGTAGCTTAGTAGCTTAGCGCATAATCCTAATAGTTTAATTTCACTAACAACGCTGTATTATTTTTATATCACATCTCTGATTTCCGAGTGAAAAGATATAACAAGTTCTATTAAATTTATATAAACTAATCAATTAACATTGGCACAATAATGCCGAACCAATATTTATTGGTTAGCATAATGAACCAAGGAAAATTTCCAAGCTCAAAAGTGGAAAAAATGTAAATCGTCCCAGAGAATGTTGACTTTTATCGATTCAATCCCATAATAAAAATATGCAGGCCGAATGAGTATCACATAAAATTTGATTGAAAAAAAAAACAAACTAAAAAAAATAAATTTATTATGAATTCAATCTACTCATGAACCATTAATACTAAAATTATAAACCCTACCATGCAGAAAACTACTACACTCTCATTGAACCAATCACTGTAACTCTTTTTCCAGGGCACCCTGCTTCAATAATTCCAAAGCAAAGTCGCTGCATTTGGAATGAAATAGAAGGTAAAGTACTCTCTCATATGGCGGTGGATATATAAATATTTTCCATTGCAACTAGAGTTATTTAAGATTTTATTATTGCATCGATAAATACAAATGCAAAACACTTGTAAATATTAAGATAAGCAATCGATCCGATGAAACTGTAACCTCTATTCGTCCTATTAATTATCGGAGCTAGCAATTCATATCGAAATCTGAAAATGCTGAGCCAACACTAGATACGAGTACTTGGGAACACACACGCTATGTATGTTGCTAATGAACGTAGTTCGCTTACAATTTGATGGGTCATTTTTGAACGTCGTCCACCTACCAATCATGCATTGAAAAATAAGTCACATTACTTAACATGTAAGTGCGATCGCCGACCACTGTATATAGTACTACATGCTTTCGTATGAACATCACATGCTAATCAAATTTGCATCACATGTGTCCAACACAGTTGGGGTAGAGTCAAGATCAAGGTGAATGCTGTTGTATTTTGCGTGAATGTTAGCTTTTACGAAATATATTGAATCAGCGCCTGAAAAGGTCTGAAAATTCTTTGAATACCTGAAATATTGGTTTGATTCACAATAATGAAACTTAGTTTTAAGTAAAGCTCCTCAAAATAATTCGATTCGAATCGATCTCGATCTTCCAGAGCCAACGAATCTTCTAATTTTCTTCTCGTTGTTAGAACGTTGCTTTCTAAGTATTTGACCCGCAACTAAATATCATTTGAAGATTCTCTGAAGTGTATCTTTATTTAATATTCCCTACCTCAATCGTAATCTTTGTATCATTCATATTCAAGATACATGAGGTATCTTATCCTTATTATCTATTCCTCCCCACTCATTCTATCGCATATGCAAACACATACAAACGTTGATAAGCAGATATGCATGCATGTGTATATATTGTTAACTAAACGCGTAAAATTTAAATAATAATAGAAAGTTGAACGAACGATGAATAATTGATAGGTTTTGTGAATTTCTAAGTAGCAAAAAAGACGAATGAGATATGAAATATATTTTTACCACACATACTTAAGTCGATACACAAGTATTCATAGATAAATAGATTTTAGAGGGGCATATTAAGATGTTGTTGATGTCAGTATTATGCGCGTAAGTTATTCTTTTTCTACGATTAGGTTTCAGATCAACACGTTGCGAAATATTGAATATTATGAATTTATGATTTCGACGATTATATAAGTGTCAAAATGATGAAATGTAGAATAAGAAAAGTATGCATAATGAGATCAGGATGTATGGAGAAATAGCGAAGAATGTAGGTGAAGTAGGTGAAAGAGCTGGATTTGAGTGTTTGATGAATGAATAATTCATAATTTTTTGCAAGGCTTCGAAAGTAACTGCATGAAATTTGATAGAGTTGTAAAACTTATAGGTGCTCTGCATAATCAATTTAGCGAGCTTGTTTATGACTAGATTCATTCCTCTTTACACCTGTACCAAATGAATAAGATCTTCTGATGGTACTGCAGGCATTTTTTGAAGCTTGTGCTGACTGTTTGACTGTTGAATATTGAATACTCTGACGAAAAAAGTAAGACCGATCACAATTTGTTAATACATTCTTACCATTTTAGATGGTTTCAATAAAAGTAACTCTAAAGTTTCAGTAAAAGTAAATTCACTCGTGATATCCTTTCGGAAAGTCAAGGCGACCACGCAACGAACTTCAAATTCTGAAGTCTTTAAAATATGACATCAAATCGTATCTTCCCGGTCATTTGCTCAGCGAACCGAAGATCTACTAGCATTGGTTGCTGGCTGATTCGGCGAGGACATTTGACGTAGGCAGACTAATCGAACCAGCTACCCAAATATCCGATTTATTTGACGTTTCTTCACTTGCATACTGTTTCAAAGTAACTAAGGTTTATCATCGTGCCCGTTGTGTTAATGTAATTTTCACCAAAAGTTCTCTATTTAAAAAAATTACCGACTCCAATTTTATGATAGAAGACATAAGAAGAAGAACTATTGGCTTGTAAGAACTCAGGGCTTGAAAAGATAATAGTATTATTAGGAATAGTATTCTTCACCTGCAATATTTTCCAGACGCTGCAGATCAACTTTTGAGCGAATATTAAGGTACCAGCTCAGGAGACATACCATAGAGGTTTTTTCGCGTGTAAGCCGCTTTTATTTTTGTTAATTTTTTATTTTTATTTTTTTTATTTTTATTTTTATAGTTCGGCACTGAAATTTTAACACGTTATTCTCTAAGGCGTTAATTATTGAAAAATGAAAAACCAAATTATTTAACCCCTCTTGACGACAGACACTACGCTTTCAAAATCTAAAGAAATATAATCAAGGATGTCCAGTACAAAGCTAAATTCAAGTGTGATTTCGACTGCTAATTCAAGCTTGAAATGTACTAATTAAAACTCGTTAACAATCAAAAACTACACCTTCAAATCTAATCTCAATTGATATTAATTACATAGTCATTTGGTAAAGCGATCTCCATTACGCTACGCTCCCGCAACACTTGAGAAATACGTTCAAACTGCATAATTACATCAGAACAGGTCCAGGCGAGTCAGAGTTTTTCATTGATTCTCCAAGTGGTAAGCCTTGAAATGAAAAGGAAATGATTGAATTGTCGCTGTGTAAGTCACACATAATTAATTGCATACAAAACTCATTCTTACATATGTTTATCTACGGTGATTTGTTTGCGGTCAGCATTCAACATTTGCTGTAGAAAATGAAATTGAAAAAAACAAACTCAAAAGACGATCGTATGAGGAATGCCTTAAGCCTTCATTAAAATGCGAGGTTAGATCAGTCTAATATGATTTCCCATCAGAACATTTTCATGGCTTTTTCAAAGTTTTAAGTTATTTAGTTTTGACTGGTTCATGTGTTGCATGGAATCTTTCGGGAATCCATTAATGAAAAACACTGAAGATTAGAAAAGGATTCGCGGAAATCGCAAGTAGGAACTTTTTTTCTTGTTTCAAATCGTGAAACCGATTGAAACTTCTGTGAAATTATCTCATTGCTCACATGAATTATGTATAAGCCTTTATGCACGAAATTCTTGCATGAAAGCAAAAGTTCATACAATCGGAATCCAACTCAGCGTATTAAAAACATATTTCATTGGCGAAATGAATTAATCTGAATTATGCACTGAAATTTATGTACATTTTAAATGAAATAATTAAAATCGTGAAGAATTCACAGCATCTTTTTCTTTTCGCCGCGACAGCGTTGCTACGAGTCGTGAAACTTTCAAGAGACACGATCAGTTTTCAAGGAAATCCAGTGTCTGATCTTATAAACGTTTCTGCTGGTAAACTTATAAAGATCCATCATGTCGCTACTCTTTTGCATTGCATTAACTTTAAAACGAACATGACTTTATTTCATGTCTATGGATTTGTATATGGAAGTGAACGACTTGTCGAAATGTACTTCAACTTATTTTAACGATTTCTTGCTATTTTTTCTCCCCATTTCAGTCTCAATCCAAGGTTAAATCTTTAATTGTCTCTGCATATACTACCGAATTATAATCAGTAAAAGAATTAAATGGGAATAAATATCAGTTTACATAGACAATATAAAATGAAACGTCCAAAAGAACACCAAGTTGATATATTTTGTGGACTATCTAATGACACGAAAAATTGTTTCTTTCCTCGATTTATTCGTTCGTTTTGCGTAGTATCTTAATATTGCGTCGATGCTTAGAGCCAAAGGCTCATGTCATGTTAATTATAATTTTGCTGTAAATCAACAAGTAACTTGATACGACTCAAGAAAACATTTAGGACTTTATATGCTGTCAAGATGTTTGTGATATTTTTATATTTTTCGTTTTCAAGAAGTCGCTTAGTACCATCGGAATTCGTTTTTTTTTTTTTAGATTCCAGACTAGAAACTGTCACTTTCATTACTACTTAAGAGTATTTTATTGCAGGCATTATTTCATTTATTTGCTGCCTCGCCATGTGCTCAAGCACATATTGAATTCGGGTTTCATTTTGTGCTTACAGATTTTCTCGTTCTTACGAACTTGGCGCAATTAAATTTCCTTCTATTATATAAGAAAGATTATCTTAACTATAAAACCTGTATGCTTTCAATCATAATTATGAGACTCTTAATGATAACGAAATTGCCTTTTCTATGATTCCAAACGATGATATTCACTTACATTTTATCAAATGTACGCCAATTTCGGCTGTGGCGTCGTAGATGAAGATGATTCATTTCTAAATAATTGCATTTTCAAAAATAAAATACGCCCATATGACTCCCCACACTGTGGGAAACACTATCTCTACTTAGGACTCAGAGGACGCTTCTGTATGTATGTAATTTTAACACAGTTATAATTATCAGAGTTCGACTTAATATAAATTGTTTTCAATTCAAAGCTCTCATTTCAACGACAGATTCATAAAATCCCCTTTTTAAATCCCCTTCGTATCACTAGCCAAAAAACTCTCGCGCCCTTTTTGCGGTCTAACGATCTACCATTTTTTGACTGAATGACCAAATGGCTAAATAACAATAGCGAAGTTTACAACTTACCGCGATTTTACCATTCAACACTGTAATTTAATTCTGCTTAAGGCAAGGAAGCAAACTCTACGCTCCAGATCACACAAGTACCGCCTCCTTAGGTTCACCTCAGCTTCTTTGTAAAAAAATGTCGTAAAAGGTGAACATCCTCCGGGTATCCTCAGGGGTGAATATCCTCAGGGTAAGAACACTTCGGCTTTTAACAAAATGACGCTGAAGAACATTTTTCTATTGTTTATATCTCTCTTGACCACATGCAAAGAGAAATTTTTCAAGCTGAAAATTATACACGGTGTTCATTTTAATTGTTTTATGTTTGAATTATTTCAGTTTTAAGGAATCAGTGATACTTGCTTGTGCCCGATCAACAAAAAACTGTTGTAATATCACCTGAAATATATTTTAATCTTAACAAATGGGAAATTAATACAGAAGGACAGAAATATCAGTAATCCAGAAAGGACGGTTTCTCCCGTAAAGCTAAATTCTCTCCTTAACCCTTTATTAAAAAAAACAAAACAAAAAATAAACAAATCATGCTAGTTGAAACATGAACACAATTAGAGTTTACAGTAAAATCAATCAATCGCATTGGAAATGCCTCAAAGGCTTAAAAAGGCTTCATTGAATAAGCCTTAATACTTGACATCAAGAATGAAATCTGTTGTGTTTGCACAGATATCAGGGTCATGAAAACAGTCCCACCTTCATTGGAAGGATTCTGAAATTGTACCTAAAAAGTTTTAACAATTCGAAATTTTGTATGTGCTAGGGAAATACTAACCTCAGTAACGCCGATTTCAAAAAAATGAAAACCTTGCTGCAGACATATCAATGAAATAATCATGATAAAATTTCAATAAAATAGAAAAAGTATGAACAGGACATGATAAAAAGTGCAAAACAGGACGACATGATATTAATAACAGCGGTATAGTTTGGTATTATAAATGACTTTTAAAACATTGTACCTCTGGTATCTATTGGAAGCTTCGTTATAAGGAGCCATAAGGTGCTCATATGCCAATTTAAAAAACAGAGGGACCAGCCCGACCGCCAGCTGGAATCTTGCATTTCTTGCAAACACTTCTGTCAGCTTGTTGTTGATTCTGCACTGCTGCACTAGTTGCACTATTTCTGGGATCCAAATGTCAAGCATACTTTTTTATTGAACATTTCAAATTCTGGCCCGATTCACTTTAAGACAATAAATATTTGATGGACGTCAATGTTGGATTCCCAACATTTTTCCAGGATCTGGTTAACCGCAAGTAGCTCGTCAAATGTGGATCCTTTTTAAGCTGCCTTGGTATTCACAAACGGTCAAGTCAGCATAAACTTTTATTCTACCGTTCTAATATTTATGTCAAAATTTTGTAGGACCTGGAAAAAAGTGATGATATACCTCTGTAGTTTTCAAATTTCAGCTTATGTCCCTTTTTCTAAATAGGGCGAATTCCTATTTTTCGTGGCGGATGTTTTGAATTTTCGAGGCACTTGGCTTCCTTTTTATATGAGTTCTACTGGGAAGTTTTTCTTCGCTTTTCTGGCGTTGGATTTTCAACATATTCCAGCAAGGGAGGGCGGGAGAATTGATAAAGCATCGGTGAATGTTATTGGCTCGGGTTTACTTCACTTGCATTTGAAGAGCTTAGAATCCCTCCGAAGTAAAACGGCCAGGGCTTCTATGTTTCCCTGTCGGCTGCTATGATTCTACAAACTTGAGTTTTGCTCTCTTCGTTGTTACTTCATATCATTAATATATGATTGTTGTATACATTTTTAAGGACTCTTGCAATTTGACATCTGCAAAAGAAAATGATACTGGAAGCAACCAACTTAAAAAAGTGCTTTGTTACCAACGAAAGGCTTTTTTGCAAGATAGTTGAAATTTAAATTGTCTATATAAGAATAATAATACGGGGCAATAACAATACCCGTCGAATTTGAGTTTCGCGCAGAAAGCATATGAAAGCAAGACTCGCTGACCACTTACGGAATGAGACACACTTCAGCAAATGATTGCATATACGCTTGTACCTTAATTGATTCAAAGTACGATCCTACTATGTCTGGCGCGAACTATGGCGCGAGTGTGCATATGACTCCATTTGTATCCGAGGTGAAAAATCGTTCTAACGTAAAAATGGCTACGAACATCCTTGCTTCTAAAATATTGGAAACTTTGCTCCATCACCAACAAAATCATTGACCTTGTGGCTATTAGTGTTAGAGCTACTCCTTCTACTGCAAAGCATGTCAATTCTGTGTGCTAAAAAATCTTATTTTTAGACACAGCGGGTTTTCAAATGCTGACAGAAGATTCTCTGTCCATATTTCTGAAATCCCTCCGAATATAGGATGTAATGCGAAGCAAATATTTTGCGTTAGTATTTGTCAGGCCAAATGTGCATAAACTAGCAAACTATGAATTTACTTGTACATCGCTCAAACTTGTCATTGATTTCCGTTGCCTGATGTCTTCTCATCACTTGATCACCTACGTAGGATGTGCATTTTACATTAAATTAAACAATCGAAAACAACTTCTCCAAACCCATAAACATTTCAAGTGATTCACCATCTTTCCCATCTCTGCATCGTGTAAATTTGCACACATCATTTTTATCCAGAATCGCAAGCGCTAATAGCAGCATAAAAAACACGTGAAAATCCGCTGATATATAAAATACAACATTCATTGTGTGTATATTCTCGCCCATTGACAAATATCCATTAAATCTAATTTTCGTAGGCATGTTTTTCATCGCTTGAAAAATCCATTCATGCAAAAAGTACATTCACACTTCAGAGCTGTGCTCCAAAACAATTGTGAGATGCTTAAAAAGAATATCCACAGTGTGCCGCAATATTTAACTATTTCTTCCTTTTCTGACTCGTCAATATTTGTTTTGCTGAACGAAGGTGTTGGTAACGTGTTTCATCCGCTCAAGCAACAGCATCCAATCTATTAACCAATTATCACCCACATATGATGATTGTCAAGTGTTTTCTTATACCGGCAAATTATGTTCTTTCGTTGGAATTGAAGTAGAATTAACGACTTAATGATAATAACTTGTTTGGAGTGTTGTTACGTTGAACAGTAAACGGTCTATCCTAGAAATTGTGTTCAGAACAATTGTTGATTGATTTCTCCCAATTTATCTTGATGAGAGTGTTTGTCTCCTACATCGATTTCGACAAATTCTTAGTTGCGAAATGTATAATTAGAAGAATTTTTCGTGGTGGGAAGGTGAAGGCTATACTCAAGGTTTATTGACTCCACAGCAAACATGAAACTGAAAATCAATGCTGGAGGCTTCTGAAACACTACTTCAGGCTGGCCGTCATTTTTTTCCGCGCTCTAAGTTACAGTCAAACAATAAGGACGCTTCTTACAGCTAAAAACACAAAGAGAAGAGCCACTGCTAGAAAAGGAAACCCCATTCCTTATTCCACAGTGAATTAAATGCATCCTTTTTTTCTCTGGGACGAAAGATTTCAGTTTTCAAGCGAAAAGAGCATCTCACTGGTTAGGCCGTTCGGAGAGATGGTGCCTATTTCATCAAAGAAGATGTCGCGTCATCTGTCCCATAAACATAAATTTATCTGTACCTTCTTGTAAGAAAAGTGGCATCCCTCGTTCCTGGGATCATAAATGCTCCCAAATTGGACTTTACTCTGCAACTGTCTTTGCACCTACCCCATTCGTTTACCGTGCTGCTACTTGGTTGCTACAAAGACATCGCTCCATACCGTACATTAAAACTCACTGCACGGCGCTCTTCTTATCCAGTTGGTGACAGAAGTCCGATAAGTAAGTTTATTCGCTTGCTGTAACCTTGCCGTAATTAGCTCGCAGAGACTCAGTTCTATCAACAAACGAGGGTTGACAGAGATTGCTTATTATCATTAAATTCTCTTGTCGTATAGCAGACGCCCCTGTCGTCTAGCAGGCCCTCCTGTCGTATAAAGGGCTCGGACCTTTTAGATAGTCCTTCAGAATCCGTATATGATCTTAAAGAATGTGGCAACTTATTGTGGGTTCCAGAATGCTTTTTCATCCAGCGTCTTTTTAATCGAGTATCTTACATATATCTATATACATGTACGGTTGCTATACTGCGAGCCTCTACCCGGTGGGCTGCACTCACGTCTATCACAGTTGCATCAATAGTGGTGAGCCCTTTGGACAGCGATCTGCACACGTATGGATAAATACGTGCCCCTTAAATTCTCTGGTATTTCGCCGGTCTATCCTAGCATACAGTGTGGCAGGCAGACGTTGGTTCTAGATTGCCCTTCCTCTTACTTCATACAAAGTCTCAAAAAGTTCAAGTGCACCCAGGCAGGCATAGAACGTACCAAGCAACAAGTTAGGACAAACATGATGGACTAGTTCAACACTTCAGCTGAGACGCTGTCTTGTTCTGGTGCTTTCGTAGGAAGGATTTCCGATTCAATATTTGTAGATAGTAAGCCTTCCACTACTGCTTCTCCGTGAATGGCATCAATAAAGGCGGAATGAGCTTCAGATTAAAAGAGCCTTGCGTAGTGCACCGAGCTCCTGTATGAGTAGCTTCTAGCCTGAGCCCTAAGAGTATTTAGTGTCAACTAGTTGCCTGGTTCTTCTATATTCGAAACCCACTGAACTTATCTGCGCAGTTTATGACGCATTTCATTGTTCAGTTCTTTGACGGGAAATTTGCTGACTAGGTGTCTCTGGCAGAATACAGAAGATTGGCATGTGGGCGCATTGATGCTCATACTTACCTTCACCACATTCTTAGTTATCGGTAATCCTTTCGCTGGCGAATTTCCCTGCAGCAGAGATCTAACTATGAATTTATTCCCGAGAAAAATTCCCCGATAGCAAAAGACTGAACATATAAGGATAGGATACTACATCATTGATATCAAACGAAATTTTATTGTTGGCTGAGAAGTCCTCCTTCATACTCCAATTTTCCACACATTGATACTAATGACTTTAAGGCCGATATGACGTCTGATGTAGTTTCTAAATGACTAAAACTGGGGAAATGTAGCGTATTGCAAATGTTAAACATAGAAATTCATGTTCTGACTTCCATCGATTGACATGTCTTACTCAATAGCCTTAGTGTTGAGATCTCTGCCATTCTGGATGTCTGGTGGTCGAGATGAGGTCTTCTAAAGTATTGAGACCGATTTTGTCATCTAGTACAAGTTCTAGGTAAATTGTGGTTGAACTATTTGTTCTTTTGAGTTTTTTTTTCGTTTGTTTAGATAAACAAATATAACCTAACATGATTATATTTACTTCAAAACCTTTAGGTGTAGCCGCATATGAAGTGAAAGCCATAACGATTGGTACTCTCTCAATGGAGAGTACCTAACATTAGGGGAAAGCTGATACCGCATACTTTCATCCTGTTCCAATAACATTGCCGTTTCAATTATAGTTTACGTGCGAATGTCTACAAAATCAACTTTTTGTTGCCGGTTTTTATTGCTGCTTTATTTGTATATTGCTTACCGAATCAGGATTCAATGATGAATTCTGTCAAAGATATAGAAAATTAGAAAAAAAATTTCCGTATTCGTTCTCAAGTAGCAACTGTGCGTATCGACTCAAATAGATTCTGAATAGATATACAAATGCTATTACTTTCTAATTGGATGGTACTTATAAAAAATAAAAGGAAAAATATTTTTATAATATAATTGATGTAATGCAACTTTATTCAAGTGTTTTCGCAATCGAAAGCACAAGTGAATCACTTAAGCTTGTTCAGAAGGTTTTCTAACACTGTTGTTTGGGTATCCTTCCCATTGAGACGAAAAAGGAAAGGTTTTACCTTATTAATTCTTTTCCTTGTCAATGGTTGAGTATTTGGAAGTTATTTTTGATTCTCTAGATAATGCAATCATGCTGAAAAATAATTTTCCAAATAGAAAATTTGTTCAGAAAAAGCTAAGAACGTTATAAATCTCAATACATCTCTTTTCACTTACTTATGTACGTCGTTAAAATGTGAAGTAGTTTTTCATTCATTTTCATCCATTCAGTGAACTTCATATTGACGATTTACGGTCGAACAGCTTTTTCTGCAAATTTTTCCTTTAAATTTTTATTATTTTTGTTTTTGATTTGACGCATTATTTTTTCCCCCCATATTTATTTCTGACACATATTTTTATTTGATTTTCTTTTATTTATTCTTTCAGTTCATTGTATGCAAAAAGGCCGTGAGTATCATCATTAATTTCTTTTTAACAAAATAATATGCTCAAGAAATTTTCAATTGCTTGGATTTGATTTCATTAAAATAATTGAAAATTTCTATTTTCATTTTACAAAACTTGTCCATCTTATACGGGCTTTGTTTGAGGAATAATTGTATCGTCCTTTAAAAATAATTTTGTGGAAAGTTATAAAAGTATTTCAATATTGTCGTCTTGTTGTAAGATGTCTGTTTGTCTGGAATGCCCGTGTCCACTTTAATTATAAAAGAGGTTCTTAAAACAGAAAATTTTCTTTAGTTGAATGTTTTTTATTTCTTTTATTTCGATATATACCAGAATTATTATGGAATCGGAGAACTTGGCGTTTCACATTAGTGTTTGTAATAGTTTGTATTTGTGTTACTTTTCTCACTACATATGAATGCATGCCGTAAATCGCTTGTTTACTTATGAAAATCGTCATATTGAAAATTTCCGTGAAGAAAACGTGATTCGGAACTTCTTCTTTATTCCTTTCTGTGAGTATATCACGTGGCAGATGATTAGGAATAGGGAGAAGGTTGAGGAAACGCCCTAGTTCTCAGTCGAGTCTATCGTACATCGGTGGCTGGATTAAGCGCTTCTGGCCTTTCCACCAGGAACCAGCAGCATAAGGTTCGACTTAAGAGTACAGCACCATAAAGATGTTTAAAAGAAAATAATAGAATTGCAATGTAAGGAATGTGAACTGCTCACCGATTGGACGCCAAGGGCTAGCTGAGATTGTCACTCTATAGAAAGTGACTGCAGTGTTTGTCTTTATTGTCAAAGCTTGAACTCATTATTAGGTATCCGTTTGTCTCTTTTCTTAATTCAAATTACATTTTATCAGTGTTTTTATTTACACTCTAATCTCATACTTTTGTAATAGCTATATTTTACAAGGATTGAAGTATATTCTTGAGCGCCTTTATGGTATTTCGTAAGGCATCATTAGCGTGTGATAGAGTCGATTCTAGAGAGAGAAATGATATCTCACCATATTCAGCAAAGCTTCCTGGTGATCAGATATTGATTTAACCTCACAAGAGTATTAATTTTTGACAATTGAGCGCTTTAATTTATCGTTAGAAACCGTCCAACGTTTTCATTAACGCTCTTCGTTAAAACGTTAGCGCCACTTGAAACAATGCAGAATACTTAACCTTGCAACTCCTCAATTAGGGGCCGTGCTGTTATGTGTAACAATAATGTAGCCCATACGGCTTAAAGTGAAGAAAACCTATTGAGAGCTTTGATAAAACTCGTTCCAATGTTATGTTGCTGCAAACATATAAAGCGCTGAAACAAAACCATCAGTCCTGCGATCGAGCTACCCCAAATTTGGTGTGCAGTGCCAGTTCCTCATAAGGAAATTTGTGAGGCTCGCCGGAATTACAATTAAATTAATGAATTGTTGCAGTTTTGATGCATTAAAAATCAACATCATATCATGCTATCAGTATATTTCCCGGCAGCCAATGAAAATCATTAGAGACCTGGGTGATTCTTGCGAAACCCTAGCTGAAAATCAACTACGAAACATCACCCTGAATCCATTCTTACCCTGAACAAATTGTCTTCAAAAAATTTATGGATTTTTGCTCGTTATCAGTGATGAACGAAATGAAATATTTGCATTTTTAGTTTAAAATCCGTATGGTATATCCCTTTAAAATCTTTCATAACGTCAATCGGAACTAAGCTGGTAGATATTCTTCGATGCATCCCATCATGATTATGTTAGGCTACAAATATGCTGGACTGTTCTAAAAAGATGAACATTAGCTTGGTAAGTTCCTCTTCTCGGGGAAAAGATGTTTTTCCTCAAATTTTATGTTATTCTTTGAAATAACGTTTGCCTCCCCTTTGAAATGAAAATGAGTAGGCTCATAGATTTTCAATTTCGCTGGATATTATGGTATTGATCTTATTTTTCAAAGACTTTTTGGTCGTAGTTTTGAATCTTTATACATTCGTCATGTTATGATCAATCGAAAAAAGGACAGAGACGTATTTGTAAATGTGTCGTATACAAACACTCGCTAAATCTCCGTTTTATATCTTGTGGTTTTTGAAAAAGGTCAATATGATCGTATCACAGGCCGATCTTGAGTTCGGACCCCACCAAGGTGTCAGTTTGAAATAAAATTTTCTTCCATGTCTAGGTTCAGTTCTGCATCACAATTTTCCTCGGATTAGAGCACTATCTGGGCCCTGCAAATCTTTCTTATGTTGAAATTTTAAGCGATGGCCCCATGGATAGCTGGTACAACTACCTATTTTCAGTTTTCTGTCATAGCTTTTCCAAATTTACTCCCGAAAATGTTTGCTTCATCAGGCCATTCTTTTTGAAATCCGTCCAAAATCCACGCGCAACTAAAGCCCGGGAATATACCTGTCATCAAGAAACGAAGTTAGATCAACTGATATTTACAAATCCAGCAATAGCGGACAACTCCAGAACCAACTGGAGTCGGGAAAATCAAGCAGCTCGAGTACATTTTTACTAATCTCTCTGGTATTGAAAAATTCTTTAATTGAAAAAAAAATCCGAATTAAAAGAAAATTTTGAAGAAGAAAAAGAAAAAACAATTTTATAAAAGGCTTAGAATGCCACTGACCTGCGAATTTCATCCAACTATTTTTGCCCGAAAAAATTCAAAAATATCGCATCATAAATAACACATATCCTCAAAATTCTTCATAATCCCCCATCTATACATTTTTTTCAATTGTAGTCGGGGTTAAAACCAAAGCATTGAAGTAAATTGTCGGGACCCACTACTTAGTACACAATTAATTAAATGCCGTTTTCAATTAGACTAGAAACCTGGATACCACGGGGAAAAGACAACACTACGTGGTAGAGTTCCTCAACAGCGACAGAACAGCTAGTTCTTGTTGGCCCACAAGTCACACCACATTAATGCATTTAACTTTGTAGGTCTCCTGAAACGTATGTACGTCTGGATGTACTAAATAGTTAAGCACCCTGAAGCCTATTTTTATTCTTTTTGTTTTTGTTTTTTTTTTTCCTGATTGTATTCCGTGAATAAGCATCTCCACGCGCATTTAATTGTTTTGTAAACGACAATTTAATTGCAATGATGGCTCCCGGGAATGCAAAGTTGTCGTCTCAATCGCAACTAGACTAAAGCATGAAAACGGAAATTGTAGTTGGATATAAAGTTGAGAGTGAAATTCATGGTTTTATCAGATACAACGACTCGAGGTGGAACTGCTCATTTCGCGTGTTCAAATAAATTTTAACGATTCGAATTCAGCAGAAAAATTCAAATCACGTCCTTAGAAATTTAACGTTAACATCAAGATATAAAATTGTCTTACGCCTGAAAGTAATAAAATTCTCCGAATTGCATTTATCTGAAATTTCACATTGCTTACGATTTTTCGCTGTTTAAATTAAAATTTTCCCTGCCTTCAACAAAAAGCGCCTCGTGAAAAGCGCAAAAACCGTAGGGCAAGCAAAATTCTTAAATGTCCCACATATGACAGTTTTGCAGATGAAAAGCAAAATTTAATACATTTTTCATAAGTAACAAAAATAATGTGGTTTGGTAATCCAGTACAATAATCCTCGACTTTCTTTAGTCGGTTGGGGATATCTATGAAATTTGCGCTAGACTTGCTACGAAGAACATTGTCTGGGCGGTTTTATGAATGTAAGTTGGATTCCTTTGACAGAATTCACTACCCTTTCGCATTGCTTTTTTTTTACTAATATCTACTCCTATTAAACACTTCCATTGATCTTACATATATTTCACTCTTCTTGTACACTTTTTTTATTTAGAGTGAAAACTCGATAACTGAAAATTGGAATGATCTCAAGTAAAGTTCTCGAGATGTAGTGTTTTTCGGTTTGGCGCGTTTGCTTTGTTCACTCTGAACAAATGTGCTACGTATAAAAAACTTTGAGCATTTAAGTAAATTTATTGGAAGTAATTAATCAATTTAGGCAAGCCTGTAGATAGGATCAAGTAAACCGATTGCAAGCCAAAATGTTTCCAGGTGTCTCAGTGTTTCAGATTTGAGACCGAACTCTTTCTAGAGTACGCTTAGCTTCCTTGAAGCTTAACGCCGGATAGTCTACGCCACCTGTCATTTGTTTTCAATTCCACACCCGCTTTTTACAGAACGTAGTTAATCATATCCTTATCAGTGAGTTGCACTGAGATTTCCACTTTGGTATCTACCAAGCAAAATTTTCAAATGTCATTTCTGGGAAATAGTCCTCCGCTCGATTCGTAAGCAATTAGCTATGTTGGAAGATTTAAAATTAAACCTTAGTTTTCCAGCTTTTCTCATAGCAACAAACAGTTTGAGTTTTTTTAAGACTCTGTTTGATCTTTTCAAAGTATTTTTTTTTTAACTTTGGTTCTGTAAAACATTTTAAAATTTTCATGGTTTTAAGAGTTTGATTTCCTGAAACAGAATACTTTAAGTTCCAAAGTGTTCGGCGCTAGAAACTAAACACAGGTGTGCTATACAATCATGGACGAATACATCAAAAAACTTGCTAGGTTACTTTTAAAATTATTTTGTCCTCTGCTTGGCATGTTAATGTTTATTAATGTTTATTCGAAAATCGATGATCACTACTTAAATCGCTTCAAGAATGAACTGTACAGTCAAATATGCACTTATGCATGTTGAATCCTCCTGAAATATTTCGTAAGACTTTCTTGATGTATCTTGATGAAATGCCACATACTCCAATATTGATAATATTGGAGTATGTGGCATTTCCAGTGCTTTGCGCCTTCCAAGAACAAATAAAATCAAAATCTCTCTCAACATTTGAAAAACTTTGAAAAATTTATTTGAACGTTTCATTCGATATATGTTTCTTTCCTAAAATACTTTAATTATAAGTTAATCTCCGTAAGATTCATTGTCAATTCGAATTTTTTTTTTTTTTTTTTTTTAAGAATTAAATAAATTCATTCCTTTCTACAGAATGTCTTACTCATTAAATGATTTTAAAACATAATATCATTGATATCAATATCAATAGTTACATAGGAACTATTGATTCCAGTTTATTCTCTATCAACAGTATATTCTAATGTTAACTATGGGTCTATAACAGCCAGTAGGAACAATCCTCAAATATAACCAGTCAGATTCTTGCAACTAACCCTTATTTTTCTTAATTGTTTGAGTTTGAATTATCCAAAATTGACACAAAAATTGAGAGAAAATCATACGGCACTTCCTTTTTTTAAAGTGTGTAATGTACATTAGTCTGTTTCTGACTACTATAGAGTAAAATTATTTTAAAGTTTCCAATTACGAGAAGTAGATGCTGTTGAAAAAACAATGACTGAATTTAATGTCTTACTCGTAACCCCCTCAAATATAAGAAAAAACTCAACTTACAATGGAAAATCCTTATAACTTTTCCACGGAAAGAAATCACTAGTCTGTGTGTTTTTTATGTTTATTAAAAACCAAAAAAACTTTGTCGTCATCTTTCGAACTCATCTTTGCAGGGCAATGAAGAAAAAAGGCATGGACATATGTGGTTGCTTTTAACCTGAACAGGTTTCCAATTTCAAATCCTATAAACATAAAAAACGTAATTAGCGATGATTGATGTTTGTTTTTCTATCTTTTTTTGAATTTTATTTTTAACATGGAATGCAAACTGCATGTAAGTAAGCTTAGTGGACGCTAGACACCATGTCTACTACTTAACTTTTAATATCACTCGCAACAAAAAGCCTCCTCAGTGAAGAAGAAAACGCGCAAAAGATGTTTGTTGTTGTTGCTGCTGCTGCTGCTGCTGCTCATTCGATAAACATTGTAAGTATCCATATTTATTGAAAAATGCAACGATATGGTCATTGAGCATACGTGGAGCCAATAAAGTGTTGAATGTGAAGCGAATTTATTGTTATTATATATGTTCAGTGCTAAGCCTTTACCATTAGCACTTCCCACTGAATGCTAATAAATAGAAAGCTAGTGTGCCCTGGCAAGTCAGCAACAGGCTAAGTGGAGTAAAAAAAAAAGACTATTGTGTGGAGCGCTCGTGTTCCGTGCCTGAGTGGAGAGCATCGTAAATGGGAAAATTGCAAGAATAGTGGAAGAAACTGGGCAAAGAAGAGCGCAAAAAATGCTGACCATCATCGTTTAATTTATTGGATCACCAGCCATTGCCCCGCGTAATTAGAATTAAGTGGCTTGATAATATCACTTCATAAGGAAATGAGCATTTTCATTGATAAAAGGCAGCCACCACGTTAGACTGAAACTACATGAAAATGTCGATTAATTTTCCATGGAAGCCAGTTTTGCGCAAAGCTAGTCCGGCAGCCGCTACCAGCTTGTAAAACTAGATGGGAACAAATTGTGTACCACTCCACAGTTTAGTTTCCTTTGCCATCTTACAGCCGTGTGCTAACACTGCGCGATAGATGATAGACATCAAATGAACACCAGGACATTTACACAGGTGACTACCGCATGTATTTGCCTACTTTGTACATCCTACCAAATCCAGACAAGAATATTAGAACGTCCATAAATATCGGACAGCAAGGGGGGGGGGGGGGGGTGAATACCAAGGAGGTTTCAAAGCCAAACAATCAACTATTGCCAAAATTGCTGGACAAAATAAGCAAACATTCCTAAGAAGAAGACCCACAGGATTTGAATGTGAAAAAGCAAGAAAGAAAAGGACTAATGAAAATTCGATCCTACTGTTCAAGGGAAGAAGCTAGACTAAAATCGAACAAAGGGGCAATAGGAAAATCCAGCAGGAACTTTCTGCTATGTGTAATCGCATCAATCGTTTTTTGAATGTTATTTTTTTTAAATTCAGTCGCTTTTAGAGAATTTTGAATGTATTTAATTGGGCATTGATATATGCTGTTAAATAGAGTAAGCCAGTAAGTTAATACCTTTCTAGATGAATCAAATATTTGTAGTGTTTTTAATTGAAATATGATACAAATAAGGCAGTTATCCGGTTTATGCAATTCATTTCCTAATCAAAGATGTATTCAATAAAGTTTGCAGCATTGTACACAATCAGATCTTCACAATTTCACTTAATCAATGAAGAAAAAAAAAACTGCGAATAAGGATCGTGCGTTCATTGTAGAAAATTTATAGACTTAAGAAAGTCCTCGTTCATTTGTTCAGATCTATGTCGTTGAAGATGTATTGAAAGTTGTCTCGAATACGTAAAATTTTACTCTACATGAAGCATCTTTCATCTGGAACATCATATTTCATAGATGTCTAAGCCAAACGCGTATTTATAGTGCGTGCGATGAAATTCAACAGAAAAGTATCTCATAGATCTCCACTTGCACAATGTCCATCGTTTGATGTGTGCACGCCATTAGAGTATGCGCGAATCGCAACTTAATGATATCGGACAACTTTGTACATTGTATGGAAATTTATAATGTTAACATGCACATTTACAGATTATTTTCTTCAAACCCTTCTCGCAAGCATGGACGTTTATTAGAGCACAAATAGTACGTTGGTGTTTAAAAGATAGGCACACTATGGCCCATCCCACATACCTTTCTTCAATTTTATCTAATTTAGAAACACATTCAGTATTCATGTGGCAGTCAGGTTTAATAAATGGCCGTAGCCTGGAGGGCTTCATTGTAAAGATATTTAGATTATCCAGCGGAACAAATGCTAGCGCTGCACTAATAGACTCGTATATATTGGGATGAAAGTCGAGGATTGTCTGCTCTTTAATGAAGTTTCCATACAATGCGGAGGGCGAGTATTTGGAGCCATTCGTTAGGTCGGAACGCGTCGATCAAAGTATAATCACTACCTGAATAAATATTCCAATCAGAGAGAATTCGGAAACAATGTTGAATGAAATTAACATATCCTACATAGTATCATAAAATATATCGAATAAATCGTGCTCTGCTTATAATTTAGACTCCGATATAATCTGATAAAAAAATAAACGCCCCAACCGCCCCCTGAACATGATTCATGTTAAGTACATATTCTGCTATTCTGTTTAATGCCAGTGTCATAAAATCAATCCAATCCATTTCAATATCTTATTTCAAGTGGAGAAAATCTTTTCGATCATTGCTACATTTAAACTCTTTATCTAGAATCTACTAATCCGCGTTCACATACTACCTGCAAATAGACTTGTTCAGACAAAAACGCCGACACCAGCGGCAATTCATCAAGTATCTTAATTCAAGTTTCGACAGATTTAAAATAAAATTAAAAAAGGAATAAATGTTGACTATAATCGATAATGTGTAAATCACGAACCAAAAACGGGCGCATTACAATGCAGAGCTACAGAAAGTGCAAAGTCATTTTGCACTTGATTCAAATTAAATGAATAATTAAAAGTATGTCTTAAATGGGCTTTGGTTTTTTTAATGCCCAATGATCAGGCTCGAATTAAAATAGGTATTTGGGTGGGTGATTATTATTCGATTCCGACAAAGAAATTATCAAAAGGAATACACCAGATTATCCGCATATTATGTTCTTTCAGATGTTGTGTAAGGATACAACAATCTCCCTGTTTGATTCAAGCTTTAGCTATAATCTTGCGAACTTTGCAATTCGGCTTTTCTGGTAAAAAAAAATCCCTGCATTTTCTACCAGCCTGGTCACCAGTCAAGAGGATTATCTGTCTGGATGTCTGATGACATCGGTTAAGATGAATACGATGATAGACTAGACATATTCAGGTGCTGTAGTAGCGTTCCGCATCAGCCAACTTTTGTTCTTCTGCTAGGCGTTGATGTGTGAGGTAGTTTTCGTTGATCTCCTTCGATAGCTCTAACTGTTTCGAAATCAATTGATCCATGATTTTTCGTTACTAGACTTTTCGCTCCTTATATATAGACATGACGCAACTCAGATTGATAGTTATATGGTTGCATGGCTTCGCTCGTTCGTTCAATCACTCTGAGATCAACCAAATGCCTCCTGATTATAGGACACGAGGATTACTTGAGCTTATCGACGAGTCTCCTTCGTATCTCGTTGTTTCTCTTCATCGGATGGAAGCTCAGTATCTCATTTGGATCGCCTTCACGCTCTACATGGGAACCGATACCTCTCTCTTTATCAAGTTTCCAGTTTTCTGCGAAGTTGTCGTTTTCTTCCATGGAAAGACTCCTGTTTGCCAAAAAAAAAAACACTCGGATCAGTAAATCATACCTTTTGCTTTGTATTTCAAAAATGAAACCAACATCGGACGCATTGAGCTTGAGACTAAAATAGATGATTTGAACAATGAACGACCTCATCAAAATTGACGAACGAGGTTTATAGCAGAAAGGACGGAAATAGCAGGGAGACCTTTTATTTGGTCACGTTCATTACCAAAAGGAAGAAAAACCAGATCCCACCGTTGGAGCGAAAAAAAAGGAACGATTGGCCGCGCCCAACATAAGATTAAACTCGAAACAGGTGTGTTTATTCGTCCATTAATCAAAATTTACGGAGAAAGGTATACTGGATGAAGGTGACAGAGCACGGAAATGTATAGCGAAAAGCAGAGTAACAGGTCTTAGTTTTAGACAGAAATGTATGACGAAGGGCGGAGCCGTAGGCCGTCAGCCTCAGACGGAATTGTTGAAACGCATAATGGCATACTCGAAAGCATACTGCTTGAAGATTGAAGAATAACTATTAGCAAATTTGTTGTTCGGCGTCTTGAGGTTTCCAATATTATGATTCAGAAGGTGTTGTCCTTAAAACTCATCTTTCATAAAATATGTGTGTGGTGCGTATCGCGGTTGTTAACAGAAATAGCATACGCAAAAATGTGTCCATCGTGCCCATCATTTTCAATTTTCGCAAAAATGTGCAAGGAATTGTTCGACTCTAGCGACGGTTAATTTTTTGTCTCCTGGCACAACAATCAATCCTGACAGATGTTGTGACACACCAAGAAAATTCAGATAGATGGTTCAATGCTTTCGGAAAGGGAGACTATCCAAAGATGAGAGGCTTTTCCATGACGAAGCTTGTCGTCACACCTCTTTTCAAACTGATGAGATTTTTCGACTGGACTGTCTTGCCACCAACCGCCCATCCCACTCCCTTCAGTGATCGTTCTGGAATTACTATGACTTAGTCCGTAAATGAAAGACTACAACTTTAGGCGTGTGAGCATAGCAAATTTTCAAACAATTTGTTGGTGCAAAAAACGGAATCCATTTGTGTTACCTTGAATATATTGGGTTTAGAAACACAATACACGATCAACAATTGCTAATATTTTGAATACTATTCAGTTCATGCATGAAGATCAATATGAATCATTTTATTTTTCATCTAAACAAAGCGTTCTCAAAGCTACACAAACAATAGCCATCTGAGTTTTGAATCACCAAAGCTCAATGCAACTATCCATTTGCTGGTACTGCTATAGTCGTTTTATAATTAATGTGCAAATAGCACGTTTAAGTGCCTCTAACTAATTTACCTATAGATATACTGACCAGAACGTGTTATAACAAATGGTCGCAATCAGCGCTTAGCAAATCTGACTCATTTTTTATATGTTTACGGCTTAGGTTTTTCGTCTAAGCAAACTGATTCACTTTTTACTCATCAATCAACGAAACTTATGCTCGTATAACTAAATAAAGAGTCCAAAGGTGTTGGCCAAAGTAGAATCATAAAACTATTTCACCAGAAAAAAATCACAAAGATTTAGTCAACATTCTTTCAAATTATGTAATTTTTTTCTCAAAATCCATAAAAAGCCTTAAAGAAGAACGAGCTCTTAGCTCGCTCACTTTGTTTTGAATAGTGTCCTAGTGAATCATCATTATCGTTATTTGCAGTGGACCTACAACAGATTCAATAATTGGTCAGCATTTGTTGTACCATTCACTTCTTTTATTTGTCATTGGTTAATTTTTAACGTTTTAACTTCGCTTTGTTTTTATATTTACAGTTCCCGTAACTCCACTCCCAAATAGACCATGGATACCTCTGGCGAGACCAAACAAAAGTAGGCCTGCATGTAAGTACCAAAAAAGTTATTTCATATATTTGTTGATTCAATCTTTATTATATCTTATTAAGATGTATCCATTTGCGGTTTTGTTGGGATACCTCGGTCAATCAATTACTTGCAGTTCTTGGTAAAATGTATTTCGTTGTTTTTTAAACAATCACACTTAATTTGTATCCAGCGTAAATTTAAATATGGGATTTATATGGGCTTTTCGTCTTCTTTATTGAAGCTTACATTTGGAGGTTCTTAAATAAGTTTACGATCTCTGATTACAATCAAAAAGGTGAAACAAGCTTTGTTAAAGATGCTGAAAAACGTATCTATCGTGACCTTCACAAGTTTACAATCTAGTCTACCGTGAAATCCGTAAAAGGGTGTAAATATACTAAAGATGTGCTTGCATCCGCTAAATGCGACGAAACTTTATTCGTACTATACTAGAGTAATACTAGAGTAAACACAAAAATTTAGCTTTTTTTATGTCATTCGGAAAGTGAGGTGATTATTATAAACAATTCAAATGTTTCTCACTTCAAACCATTGGTATTGCATAACGTATTTTACAATTTGCTCGCAACCAGCCTGCTTACAACGCCACACAAATTTAACAACAGATATGACAGGGTCCTTAGTTTGTTAGTTTCTCACTTCAATTCTGACTCAATTAAAGTTGAAAAATAACATCAAAAAATGTTAGCATCTCTAAATATTTTCATGCCAAATACTGTGTTCATCAGGATTGCCGATTCAATTTGCGTTTTACGTAATAGAGTTTTACATTCAGAGCAAAAGCATAGATCCTTGTAAAAATGACAGTAATTTTCAAATTAAAACATTTTTTTATTTAGATTTAGAATTTAAAACTAAGTGTTCTTTGATATCTGTAAACGATTTTAAGAAGAATAATCGTTCAGACCGGCTACATATGTGATCTAGTCAACTACATTTTTTTTGGCATAGTAGCTTGAAAATGGTGTACGTAGATTAGTCTCTAATCAGACGTTGCTTGGAGATTCATGACTTTCTCAGAGCATATCAGATCAGAGCCTGCACGGTTTTCGCTAATCCGTCGACTACTGCCCAATATAGGACACCAACAAATTGTCACATTTGACCACAAGACCCACAAAAAGGTGACTCTTTATGAGCGGCAGACATCAGAAGCATAACAAATAAAAATTGTCAAAAAGTATCACACATTGGCATTGAAATAAACGATTATCAAAATCGAATAGATGGAGTAGTCCATTCCGTCTCATCATGAGACATGCCCTTTTTTTTTGTAATTTGACAACAGAAGAATGCAAAAATGCAAAGTAATTACACACAATTTGTTTGTTTTTAATGACTGAAGATTCGTCAAAAAATGGCAATGACATTATACTGCTGCGTTAGAAAAATGCCGAAAAGGATGCATTCAAGTATGTTTTTGATACTACGAATTTGAAAGTCTTGCTTTTACTTGCACATCAATTAATTGAAATTTAAACCGAATAAAATTGGGTTTTTTATATTATAATTACAGGTATTTTCACAGTTATGTGTTACAATGTACTTTGCGATAAATATGCAACTAGACAAATGTACGGCTACTGTCCAAGTTGGGCACTTAGTTGGGAATATAGAAAGAAGGTAAAATTGAAATTTTCATACATTTACGAGAATTGCATGATTTATTAATGGTTATTATTTTTCTTTAACAGGCAATACTTGACGAAATCCGACATTATTCGGCTGATATTATAAGTTTGCAAGAAATACAAACAGATCAATTCTATAATTTCTTCCAGCCAGAGCTGAAGAATGACGGATTTGAAGGTATATTTTCACCAAAATCCAGAGCAAAAACGATGTCAGAGCTGGAAAGACAATATGTAGACGGTTGTGCTATATTTTTTCGATCATCGAAGTAAGTGAAACCAAACATGCTACTTATGTACTAGACGTTTTGTTCTAATTTCATGTTTTGATTTGATTACAGATTTTCACTCATCAAAGAACATTTAGTTGAATTCAATCAATTAGCGATGGCTAACGCTGAAGGATCCGACAACATGCTGAATCGTGTAATGCCCAAGGACAATATCGGCCTTGCAGCACTGCTCAAAGTTAAGGAAAGCGCGTGGGATCCTGTTACACCGGAAGTAACACAAATCGCACAACCCATTTTAGTTTGTACTGCGCACATTCATTGGGATCCAGAGTTCTGTGATGTTAAGCTAATCCAAACGATGATGTTAAGCAACGAATTAAAAACTATTCTAGACGAAGCCAGTCATAGTTTTCGTCCGGGACACAAATTTGACACAAATAGCGTGCAACTATTGCTATGCGGCGATTTCAATTCTCTGCCCGATTCCGGTGTCGTTGAATTTTTAAGTTCCGGTCGCGTTTCTATGGACCATCCCGATTTTAAGGAGCTTGGATATAAATCTTGTTTGCAACGATTATTGCCGAGTGAGAATTCAAATGAATTCACCCATTCCTTTAAGCTAGCCTCCGCTTATAGTGAAGACATTATGCCCTACACTAACTACACATTTGACTTTAAGGGAATCATAGATTATATATTTTACACAAAGACGGGAATGGTACCGCTTGGCTTGCTTGGTCCCATTTCAGCCGATTGGCTACGAGAAAATAAAGTTATCGGTTGTCCGCATCCGCATATCCCATCCGACCATTTTCCGTTGCTGGTGGAGTTGGAACTTATGCATACGGCCAGTGCACAACCACCTAATGGTCTCATAAATCGCAGGTAGCATTAGAACATGTTAGCTTTGTAATTACACTATTTAAAAAAAAATTACAACTATATACAGAACAGATTTAAAAACGACACGAAACCGAAATCAATACATGCAAAACTAGACAAAGGACATAGTGATTTATTAATTCATTTAAGAATTTTATACAATCGCAAAAAAAGGAAAAAAAAAACTGATCAAAAACGAGGCAACAAGCAGATTGTTAGTTACAATTATTAAGACCGGGCAGACACAATATCCAATTTACATATTTCCATAAATTAAAACAAAAACTGGTGAAAACACACATTACATAGAAAAGCTTCAAATATGCGGATAGAAGAATAAACAATAAAACAAATAAACCTACACAACACCACAAAAAACCATCGACTATAAAATAATGTTAAATATAAAATATATTAAATAGAGCAATTTTTATTTGCAAGAGGAGAAAATGTGAAAATACAACAATATACCGTAAAAAATAAATGCAATTTTTTATAATTATATACAATAGAAATGGAAAAAATAAAACACCGTACATAGAGAAGACCGATCAAGGCAAAATATCTAAGTTTATGTTAGTGTTCATAATTGAAGACACACAGGACATTAATTCTGCTTCATTGTTTCCTTTTAACAACTATCAAGCATAATTGTTAATCTTCTTTTTGCATTTGATATCAATTAATCGACCATAAAATCAAGATAGATTTCTATAGATGGATTAAATAATAGACATTAGATCGGCTTTAATTTACGCAACGTGTCGATTCTTTGAAAATTGCATTTAGAGATGAAATTTTATGAAACAGACATAAAAGCTGATAATTATGGGAAAAACTAGACGACGATATATTGGAACACTATACAATCGCATTATGAAGTCAACTTCAATTCCTAAGTTCGGAAAATTAGATAAATTTTTTAAATCTAAATGATATATGCTATCAAGTAAAAATTTGGTGAAGATAACTAATCGATTACCTTTACAATAAAGAAGTTACAATGAAGGGCAACTACTTGCATGAAATTTTCTTCTGTTGCTGCCGCTAACAAGTAAAGGCAAACTTATAACTTCAAAGTATAAACAATTTCTGATATAATGATCACATTCACCGAGAGGACAAAATGTTCAAATCAACAATTGCGATAGGCTGAATCCTCTAAAGAATAAAAAAACTACAGCTGCTCCCCGACCAGACAATTCCATCTTTCCGAAATATTTATATTTTTGCGTAAAATTGTTATATGTGTTAATTGTGTGTGATCACACATTGGAAGGAAGCTGAAATTGTATTCACTTATTTTGTTTTAAATTTTAGTTTATATTTAAACAGCATCTAAACGATGAAACGATTTAAGAGAAAGAGAATTTCTCCATGTACATATGTCTCACGTCCACCAAAGTTGTTTGGTGGCCGGTTTCGAAAGTTATTTTTATTATTCGACATAATTATCAAGAACAAACTAAAATTTAAAAATCATTGCAACACTTAAACGAATAAACATTGTCTTTTTTCATTTTTAATTATTTCTACGTTGTCATTTGCAGCATTTACATCAATTGTTTTAACCAGATTTGTTTATACTTGCATAACATAAATTCGTAGATTTTAAAATTAGATTAAATAGTTTATTTGCACTTTTCAATTTTTTATATCAAACGAAGACCATTTCAGCAACTTTTATCTGGAATATTTAATTGTATGAAAAGTTTCAAACATTATTTCTTTGCTTTGGTTACTTTTCACTGATAATTTAGTTTGCTATAATTTAAGTATAAAATAAAAGCTACACGGTGTAATAGATTTTAGTTGCAAATAGTTCTGATACTAGATTATAGATTAACTCTTTATTTGGCTTTGATGGTCCAACTGTAGAATATTTTTAAACAATGGTCTGCTTTGCTATAATGAATGTGTAATGAAAAAATTATTCAATTAATAATATATTTTTGAATGAAATTTTGACTTTTTCAATTTCCTTTATTATCAAAGCTTCAAATGAAAATATTTTTTTGAACTCAAACAGGTAATTTGTCCAAGGGAAAGCTTTTGTTGTGCTGTTGCTATAGTCGTTTGCTGGCAAAAAATAAACCACGATATTTGTATTTGAAGAAATTAAATTGCTTTAATCAAACTATTTCTCCCAAGAACCGTGCAAGGTATACTTGAATCAAATACCTTATACATCGTGGTTCAAAATCTTGAAAACACTGGTACACAAAAAGAAGAACGACCAAGATAGTACTATCCATGGTTTTAGTAGCAATATTGATATATTATCTTGAAAAATATTCACTTGAATGCAGCAGACATAATGTTTTTCTTAACTTTGTTTATATTTGTGTCTTAAAAACAATTTTTTCATATTTAGTTTATGTTCGATTTCTGTCGTATGATTCCATCTACATAATTTGAGGGACCCTTGATTCTAGATCGGGCAATTTAGAAAATATTCAGATCAACACTTTCAAAACTACGCCGTTTGCGACAGGCAACTTGCTATGCAAGAAGAAGAGTTTGCTGAGAAGATGGCGTATTACTGGGTCTGGTTGCACTAATTACAAATATTGCCTACCGGCAATCAACTTATACCACACTGGGAGGAGTTTGTAGTTTCTGTTGAATTGAAGTCCTGGCCTCATTACTATAAAATAAATTCAGCCGGCGATTCAAAGTCGGTAGAGTGCACTCCTGAATATAGAAATGTTTCGTTCACTGGATTCATTTCCATGCAGTAGACGGCATGGAAATGAGTCATGCCATACGCTTGATTCATAGTAGATTCTCCATTTCTTTTTTCTTTTTTAGTGAAATCCATTCGCTCTCGCCCATTTTACAACTCTTTCATGACAGCTTTGAAACCTTAAATTATTGAATCGTGGAAATTGTTATCGGATGTCCATTCGCACAAATTATAACTTTTAAGCCTTGAACTACATACAGACAATCTATTCCCACTCACCATACTTAATCTGTTCATTTTGATCATTTTTGTTCATTTTCCATCTGTTGAAATGCAACGTCAAATTCTAGTTTGATATTTTTCGACGAAAAAAAATGTACATCTCCTGCATTTATGTATCACCTTGAAACATATATTGTAGAAACAACAACTATTTAATCTTTACTCATATTCTTACTTCTTCAAGAAAATCATCCAATTTAAATTATCTCATCGTTTAAAGTTACTAATCAACCTATTCAAAAATTCCAGAAGTCGCCATGTAAAACGAGTCGCTGAAAGCACTTCAGTAATTATTTGTCGATGCTTTGTGTTCGTTACTGTTCCCAAGCGAATACCCCCGTCAAAATATTTTCAGAAAATATTTGATAATTTTTCGTTCTGCAGGAAACAGGAGGAAAGTTTTGGTAATACCAAATTGCGGTCTGATTTGCAGAATTTTTTTTATTTAGCGAGACTAACAACATCCGTTTTTACCTAACCCTCGCAATGCCTCCACCTTATTTTGAAAAAGTGGCTTATTTCGTGTTTTGATGACTCAGCTCCCATCAATTTAATTTCTACTAAATATCTAAGTTCTTCCTCAATTAATGTATTGTCAAAAGGCAGTTGCAAATGCTAATCCTTGATTTGGTACACGTAACGTTTAATCGAAGATCAATTTAACGTTTGAATGCAAAGCCGGTGAGAAGAAATTTATATGTTATCAATCAATGAAAACCCCTTGAAACAACCATGTGTGTCCGTATCGACTCATCATAGTCTTACATCGACATAAGGTTTATATTATCTCTCACTCTCATATCTTTCTTTTACGATATTCCCTCGACCAGTTCGCGTGGTACAAATTGTTTGATTCCATTATATGAAAATTTCTGATGAAATTTCACAAAAGCAATAATTATTCTTTTAAATAAATATACAGTCGTTAGAGCATAAAACTACGACGAATATTTGCGTGTGGTATAATTTGTTAATTTAAGTTGAATGCATGTTTCATTTCAATATTTTCTACAGCTCCGCTCATTCTCATCAATCATGTGCAAGTCATGAGCTTGACGGTATAAAATCGTATAGAAAAATAATTATTCATTTTAAGATAATCTACGGTAATTATTATATCATTCAATTGATTAAAAATGGTTAAATGTTCTACAGAAGTGTAACGAATTTCAGAAATTCAAAATGAGCTGAAAAAAAACGATGAATTCTTGTAACATATAATAATTCAAAAATTATGCATGTCAGAACAGCGACACACTAAGATTAACTTTAAATGCTTATTTTATACTATCGGACTCGATGGTAAATTGCAGTTAAAAGTTCTTCACATGCCCTAATTGTAACATAAATCATCATAAAAATGAATAACTCAGGACGTGAAACCAGATAACCCTGTGGTCATACGTAAAAACTACAAATATCAGTTAAGATATGTGTGTGAACCACAATGTGCGATTTTGTGTAAAATTTTTAGCAATATATTTTGCTCAAGTATGAATCAATAAAACCCTTTAATGTGCACATTTTACACTACGGTGCTAACTACGTTTTTAAAGCTACTATACATATTATAATACAATATATTACAATGCACCTCAGTTCGCGAAATTTAAAAACTTTAGTCCTTATTGCTTTCTATTGACCATGGACCCAACGACCAGTTAAGCCGATTAGGCGCTAAAGTTCCAGTTTTAAAGAGACGTTCCACAGGTCTAGACGAAAGATACACCTAAAGAGAATAATGGATGTGAATGGCATCATTCGTTGACTTTTCTTCGTGTTGCTGATTAGATTCTCAAGAAGTTCCAAAATGTCCGCACGAGATATTGTTGTAAATGGAATGGATTGCCCAAGCTTCCAAGAACATCTGTCTAAGTAAGCGTATTGATTACGATCCTGACAGCACGCACCATCAGAAGGACTATCCACTGCTCTGACCGTATGTGTACCTCGGCCCATTGGACTGTTTCTCATAACCACCAAAACCGAATCGGACATAATAATAGCAGTTTCTTCGCTAGATACTAGCGAAGAAATAACGTTCCCACGGACGTTATAAACCATTTCTCCGTAAGCCGTAGAGAAAGAGTCGCTTACAGAGACCCCATGGGTCTCCGATCACGGCCTTCCTTTCGTTGTAAGGCCAACCCATATACAGCCTTCTGGCGCGTACCGCATACTGGTTCGAGCGCTCTAAGATGACCTTCTGATGTTCTTCGGTATGTTACCCGCCGTTTCTATTTTGAGTTGAGGAACTCGTTGACAGCTGCCTTCATCTTTGTCCTTTTGAATTTCTAAAATTAAACAACTATCTTTGCGAAGAATGATCTGTTCTTATCTATCACCTATCTATCATCAATGCCTCGCAGATGCACTTCTTCTTCAACGTTTTAATTATATCTTTTAACACAATCTTTTTTACATCTTCCAAGGTAATAATGATGTCATTAACGCATAGAAGCAGAAGGCAATTTATCGTTGTGACGTTGTTGACCCGTCCTTTTACGTCACTACGAAAAAGTGGTGAGGCTCACAGACAGACAGATGGCTCATTCATGGCAATCAGCCCCCTCCCCTCGTTTGGTTTAAGTGTGTCTTTTTGTTTTTCATCGCATCGACTTGGCTTAGCCAACACTTCTAGTCCCTCGATATCCTGAGCTAACTTCTGTAGCGTTTCCACTCATGTCTCTTTCCTCTGGTGATCTACGTATCGCATATCAAACGCATTCATATTAGTTTGGGAATTTGACTGCGACTCGTCTGAAATAGTATGAACAAGTTCCGCAGTTGGTACTTCAGCTTCAGGTACAGCTAGGATAATTCATGGCCTGTTTGTAGCTTCTCCTTGTGGCTCCCTTCAGTAGTTTTGTTTTAGCAGCGATGTGAAACAGAATTTTGTTGATAGCCCAATTCATTTGACAATCAAAGACGAGGTCGTTTTTAAGAGGTGTGTTTGGTAGTAACTATTACAGCTAGAATATCCGTTTCAAGTCGTCCTTTGATTACTAATCACGTTTAAATTGGTGAAGGATGAGTGGAGGTAACAGATCATGTAAAGTAGATATGGAGAGATAAACTTGGTCAGATGTTCGTTAAGGGAGTGTATGTATTGTGGTTGTGCTACACATATTGCATGGCTCCAAGTGAAAAGAGTTCGATTACATAAATTAACCCTCTCTGAGATCTCACATCTTTCCCAAAAAGTGTAACCTTCATGACAACACACTCTCTAATCCATAAACGACTTTAAACATGAAATAATAAATTGAGAATGCGGACAAAGATGTTAATTATTTAGACGCAATGCGAACAAAG
Organism: Stratiomys singularior; assembly: GCA_954870665.1. Classification (NCBI taxonomy): domain Eukaryota; kingdom Metazoa; phylum Arthropoda; class Insecta; order Diptera; family Stratiomyidae; genus Stratiomys; species Stratiomys singularior. Next base: position 11,651,368 of record OX940877.1, read on the forward strand.
TTGGTGGAAAAGTATCCGTCTCGATAAAATAAAGTCCGAATATGTCTTAAAATGGGAAATTCATTGCAAGATTCATGTTTGGTAGTCGTGTTCTTTATATGCAATAAATTGAATAAGGCATCCATACTTCCTTGATACCAATCATGTCCAAATTAAAAATAATACACATTAAACATTAAGGAAATGGTTCAATAAAACAACGTAAAAATCGTGAACCAGTCATAACTACTCAATTACCGAAAAGAAAAAAACCAGAAATCGAAGGTAAACGAAACACCCATTTAGCGTTGTTAAGCCTTAACTCTTCTTTAGCATATTCCTAAATCCAAATATCAAATAATAATCACGATGCCTATGAAATATCCGCTTCAGGCCTCTATCATTGCTTCGATAATTATCCAACCTGTTCTTTGGTTACGGTGTCTACTTATGCATTTATCTGTATCTCACATCCGATTTCCAATTGAGCAATCCATGCGTGAGCTTACCCACCTGTTGGTCTGTCAGTCTGCCCATGCTGTATAAACTTTGTCCAAATTACATGTTCAAGCATTTTTTTGCGCCACAGTTCACCACCCGAAAGTGCAACTTTATTAAATACGGTAGCTGCTAAGGTTAAGTATGTTTTGGCCTTAATTATGTGTGGAGTGTTAAAAAAGAAACTGGTCGTTCTTTTGGACGCGGTTCATGCGAAGAAGAATTGAATCGAAAAGTTGGGGAAGATTTTTTTTTCGAAAACTGGAAAAGTCCATTGCCTTCGAATTAAGTCTTAATGGCAAGGTAAAAAGTGCTAATCCTATCTGATCGGTGGAACATGGATCTTAGTTGATTGTTTGGGGAAAAAAAGTGAAATACTGGCTACATACACATGGGAGAAATAACACCAATCTGGAGGAACAGCAGCACGATACTGAGGATTTTTATGCTCGCTAGGCAACGCTTATACTCCAGACTTTGACTGAACGTTTTTAAAATTCCACAAAAAACGTTGCATGTCACAACTAACCAGGACATAAGTATACAACATAACATCTTCCGCCCTCAATTTTTATTTAATTTCGTGCATCCGGACCCACAGTTTCTTCTATTTTATTTATTTACTATTAATCAATTCTTCGAGCTCCGATCAATATGCATAAAGTTGCACTATAAAATGTCTATATAGATGCACATATATTGGATGATTGAATAAGCTATGGCCGGCTTAAAACAGAACTGAAAAGGGGTTTTGTTTTAAAAAATATGGATTTTATATTCGTTCACAAAGTCTCAATTCTTATGTATAATTGGTTTCCAGCGATAATCACGTCTTTTCAGTGGGTTCCACTGTTTATTTTATAGAAAAAGATTCATTAAATGGTTTTCGACAACACCCTCGGACTCAAAATCTTCACCATTCAAAAAATCTGTAAGTAACAAAATTGAATGGGAAATGTTTGAAGAATAGATTTGTTGATTGTGTATCCTGGAGCACTGTATGTCAACCTTCAAAAGTTTATTCCACCGCCGTTTCATAAACGGCTCCTTTCGTGCAACCCAACCTTTACGGATTCTGATTTCTTAACATACGACGTTTCAGCACTGCATTTTTGCCAATCCCATAAGTTTGCAAATTCTGCTAATTTGGAGTTAATTCAGAAATATTTGTTTTGTAAACCACATCAAAAGATTTTTAAAATTTCATTTAGTTACATAAGAACAAACTTTGCCTAATTTTTATTAGAGTACATCAAATTCACACAAAAGCAATTGACACAACAGCATAGCCCAAGCAGTTAAATAAATTCTAATGAAATTTTTAACGCTAGCAGTTTGCGTAAGTGTTTGTAGGCTATGTGTGACCCAAAAATTGTATTCGCATTATTTCGGTATCGATAAATACGTATGTGCTTCTCATCCTTGCATTAATAAACAACACAGAACGCATAAACACTGAAATTTTATTTATTGAATCTAATAGGAAATAAGATTTATAAATTTAAGATTCAACCGCAAATCAAACCATTCAATATATTTCAATGCAAGAAAACCATTGATGCACGGCAAAATAATGCACTAAAAATAAAATGTTTGCAACAGCTTTAATAGATGTTTGTTTTCAACACATTTCAGTACATTTCTTATTTTCAATAAAGACATACATTTAAATATAGCTGGAAATGTTAAACCTGGACAAGAAATCTCAATTCAATCGATTGTGTAAGAAAGAATAGAAAATCAATACCTTCAGTAGCTCAGAAATTCAATAATGTAAATAAAGTAATTGTATGTATGAAAATAAAGTTGAAAAACATGATCAACCAAAGTACAAAGGAAATTTCTGCCAGAATAAACCATAAAATTATAAAATTAAAAGAAATAAAATCTATAAAATTTATTTACAGTTTCGAAAAAAGAAAAATTCATATAACCCCATCACAACACGAAGGAAGTATTTAAAGCAAAGTTTGGCATATAATTATCAAAAAAATTAGATATTATGTAGTTTATAACGAAGTAAAGATAGAAAATCTAAATCCTGTATGATCGTTAATCAATCAATCGATTATGTTAATCATACGACCCCTCACGAAAATTCCGTTCTATTTGAATTCATATCCCGCATCTATTATTGAATAAAAACTTATTTCAATGCCATAAATTGTCAATATATCATTGATGGTTCTATTCAACGTGAAGCTTGGGTCAATGGTAAAAAATATTTTAAGATAATATGAATGTAAATTTGATTGCTCCCGCGACAAACATCTAATAATAAACTAATAAGGATCTAAATACTATTTCAGTGGATAAAATCTGTTATTCATTTCGAAATGCACCAAAATGATTTATTGATAGCATCATAATATGGTACATGTGAAATATCGTACGTATAAATACGTTTAGTAGAGTGTAAAAATATTAAAGAACTAAACATAACATAATATGTATCTGTAATTGAAAAAAGCTGCATTTCTACGGAAACCGATTCAGACACATATGTAAATACTATATGAACTAAATATACGTATATAGTAATGCAATGTTTAGACTTTGAAATTGTGAGAAAAATTCCAAAAAAGTAACAAACAACGCAAGAATTTAAAACAAGGTGAGTACAAAAAAGTAATTCACTTTGCTTTCGGAGATAGAATATAAGCGAAAGATGTATACGCTCCCGTTGTCTGCAACTGTCTAAGTATTTGACTATTTGCTTCTTCTTTAAAATGACTATTCTCAACCGTATCAAATATGCATCTAACGATAATTGTAATGAAAAACTAGTCTTGGGATTTTTTATGGTAGCGAAGTAGAAACTGAAAACGCTCAGATGCGCAATGCTTCTACGGTATCCTAAATACGTCCCATTCCAATCTTAGAACCTAGTCTGCAACCGTTACAATTTCAATCATCACAATCGCAGTGTATGATGTTGAAAATTGTCTGAGTAGATAAATTTGTCACATATCTTTTCTCACATGGAATGCGAGTTCCTTCCTTCAAATATCTAATGAATTGACGCAATTCATATCTTATATGACAAATACCACGTCATACTAATATAGAAAACGTTGTCGAAACCGAAAAGTTGGTTTCGCACTGCCAACCAACTAATATAATGTATATAGCTAATATCATGTATAATAATTACAGGTATAAGTGGTGATACGGACATTCTCGAGTGATATAATATGACCAATCACACTTTACTAACATCTACACTTCAAAACATGGACGCAATTGCCATCAAAGTGTGAATAAATTTCATCCAGTTGGCTGTCGTTCCTGTGTTCAGGCGGCCTTCCTCGCACAACTTCATTCACAATCTTAGCATCCCCCTCAACTTTAACTCATTTTAATGTTACCCCCAGGAAAAAACAGTAACGCGGAAGAACAACAATCGAATTGGAATAACCGAAGTCAACGCAACTCCAACTAGCAAGCGTGGCTTACTATATTGCAGCAAGATGCAATAGCAAGCTGTCAACGAGTCGATTTACACGTAACGGGCTTATCTTACATAGCGGAAGAATTCAACACAGCCTGGCAAAACTAATATTCCAAGTGTCGCTGTACCTCGCTCAAATTTTTGTCGCATTTCTAAAACACAGACCTTTCCATGGCAAAACCATTCAACTGAAGCTCTAGAATTTCTCATATGTCCTAGTTTATACTCCTTGTTCATTAGGGATATAACTTCGCTGCCTGCAAATATAAGAATAAAATTTGCATACTGACGATACCTGTTTTTTATCCATAGGGGGGGAGGGGGGTGTATTCGAATGACTTCATTCAGGATCTTTCACAGCCAACAAATGGGAAGACATGCACAACGGCGAAATAGTTGCAAGTAAATTATCACGATGCAAATTTTTTTCTCAACCAGGGTTACACTTGGGGAAGGTAAAGTGTTAATCCCTCAATTGAGGGATTGTACGACAATCATTACGCCTTGTCAAATGTGCATGAAACAAAGCATTGAACACAAGAACGTTCGCCCAGTTTGCTCTGACATCCCAGAACTTTACGATTCTTGCTTTAGGTATCAACGCACAAGGAACAAACAATAAAAATTAATTTCTTTTTATATTACATAATTTTTTTTTTGTTCTTCCTTTCTAGTAATTCAAAATTCAAATAGCTTATTTGCATTCAATCCATAAGATATCTCCTAGTTGGTATTGAAAAGGGTAAATGGAAGATCTTTCAATTTTCAGCAGAAATACTTTGCGTAGTTGGCAGCAAATTAAAGTACATAAATCGGTATAATTTTGTTGAAATGGTCGTGGACCAAAAATCAAGCAAAGTTACTTGTCTACACGATTTGCATTTTCTACACAAATCTCTATTTATTATTCAACAACTTTAAATATACTTAAAGATAACATCTTTCTTATCAGCAATAGTTTGTAGCTCCAAAGTCACAGGACATTGTAACCAGAAGGACAGCAACTCCTCACAGTACCCTGCAATCAATTGAATGTTTTACTAGAAATGGAGAAAATTATCAGTTTCTAACCTATCAGAAAATACATTTTCCTAGCCGGAATTCCTTGATGAATTAACGCGGCGATCCTTATGTGATTAAATTGTCGTTTAATTATTACTTCAGAGCATACTAATGAATGCCAAGTTCCAATCATAAATCGGCGAATGAAAATATCTTCAATTGTAGTTTCTGCTGCACGCAATCCATCAGCAAGATTTGCTAAAACAAAATTGAAAACAGTTTGAAATTGTCACCGAACCCATATGTCCTATATTTACAAGTATTCCACGAGTTCCAAGATTTACGATGCGCTATATAATGTGGTGGATTGGCCATTTCGTAAGTCAGTGGCCGGTCTCGTTTCGCGGTAACTTTATATCGACCTGATTGCACCTTTAAATTCACAGCAGTGGTTCGAATCAAACGCTGATATTGGCTTAAATTTGGCGGGACACATTGCAGTATCTGAAAAATATGCAAAGCACTGCTTTCCCTATTTTTTTATCTTATTAATTGAATTTACCACTCTGTTCACGCTCTGCAACATTTTGACATCTACATCTGACAACTTGCTGCCAATGTTTGACAGTTTGATGTTCGTCAGTTTGGTGAGTCAATGGTTAAAATGGAATATTAAGCATTGAACGTACTCGCAACGGTTTTTCGATTTCCTCACATATCGGTTAAGATTAATAGTCATTTCACATTGTTTGCTCGAATATTTACCCATTGAGGGACAATATCATTAAAAAAACATGATAATACAACTTTTATTCCTATGGACTCAACACACATGCATATATTCATTAAAACTTCCTTCCATTATGAGGTAGAGAGATGCTAACATCGTTCAACCGATCCTGTAAGTTATAATTATGATTTTCCGAAATATCTCCAGGTTAGCTTTTGAAGAACTCATTCTGAATATAACCTTTATCTGGGAAGGAACTTGGCCCGCTGGCGGGTTAACAGAATCAATAAATCGTAAATATTGTTTCAATCCTCAACATTCACATACTGATTTTATTGGCTTGATTTTGTTTGCTGTAGGCTTTTTATTGGCTTGATTTTACTCACATTGAAAGGTTTTGTTTGCTGTAGGGTTTTGTATGCTATCGAAAAAGTATACACATTTAGAATAGTGTCTAATGTTGATATTAACACCAATATTGATTTGAATTATGCTAGTGTGCTTCGATAATGTTAAACTATTTCAGCATCTAGTACTTTGAATAATGTAGTACATATCCGAAACCTGTCAAAAAATCTGATGACATTAAAATGGCATGTCCAATTTGAGCAGAGGAATTTGCGGGTTCCCTTTCGGTTCAGTTCATTTTTTCACTTGACTTTTTTCGTGGGTTTCGTGTATAAAAATTTAATGTTTTCCGCTCTCTGTGATGATAGGGAATCGTCGTGCGCTTTGTTCGTTAATTTTATCGTGTAATGTTAATCTTAGTGGATGCATTATTTATTGAATTTATCTGCGAACCGATGTAATTGGTTGCAATTTAAAATGTATTGACGACGTGAACATACCTTTTAAATTTTTTAAGTGCTAACAATTTTTGCCAAGTTAAGTGATAAAACGAGAACTGGGTGGAAATGAATTCTGAGGGCAATCATGTTTGCTCAGACATCTTATCAAATTCGCCGAGCGGGTGGCTATCGCAGTGATTACGAATCAATACTCATCTGCAAGGTACTTGAACAAAATTCTAATTAGGGTCATGTTAAGAAATTCGCCCATGTCCGTGTCCTTGCCCTGATCATAGGCGTCAAAACAAATGTTGCTGACTTTTGCTAGGACGAAAAATCAGGACGATTTCTGTGCCAGCAGTCAATCAAGGTTTTTATGTAATAAGCCTTTCACAGGATATGCTGCAATGTAGTGAAAATCTCAACTGTTGGTCTTTACTGTGGATTAGGAGTTGGATCTTGAATAGTTGTGGCCGGGGTAGCATCAAAATTTGCATACATTTGAAAAAAATCGATGAATACAAATAGAAGTGGCATTTTCTGTATAAAAGCGATAGTCGCATCGAATGGCAATTTTATATTTTATGTAATTGCATTGCGCCGAGTTTGTGGGGTGTAACTTCGATTGATTTGGAAATATAAGTTCAGTTTTATCAGCATAACGTGTGCTTAAAGTGTTAAACGCCTATCCGAACCATCTTAGCTAATTGCCACACAGTAAACACAGTGTTTACACGGCCTCTTGTCACCCCTCGGTCTCGATGGGCAACGATACGTGTGTTGCATATTTTCCACACGACTTAGCCGTGGGAAATCGTTGGTTTTATGCACTGGAAGCTGGTTGTGATTTATATTTACACTTGAGCAACATGGTTCACACTGTTTATTATACGTTTATACTTGGGGACTGGATTGAGGGATTAAAAGGATTATGATGTGTTGAAGTTTATGCATTTATTAGTAACATAGTGAAAGCAAGTGGAGAAAGCATGAAAAGAGGGAAACCTCAACAGTTTCAAGTTAATTATTCTCTTCGGTATTTGTAATAAATTTTAATAAGATGCAAATATTCTAATTTCATATATTATTCCGAATCGTTCTCTTTCAAATTCCTTTCACACTAGCCAATAAAAGTACATAAACTATTTAACCTATAACTCAAGAGTTGTTTGATTTTTTTAATTATTTCGTTTTAAATTGCTGCTCCTAATGTGCTCCCCAGATACAACCTTCTTGCTATACTTCAGTTTTAATTGCAATGACCTTTAGGGTTGACATTCTGATGGTCGCCAAATTTATTATACCCTCAGCATTTTCTCAAGGTTTTCAAGGAAAAATCATCTTTTTAAGTATTGCGGTATTTGTTCGCTCCAGTATTGATGATCACACACATTCACAGTATTGATGATTGAGTACACATAATTGTTTTCTATATATTGTTAGATTATACATTGTTGCATCAATTACTAAAGCATCTATGATCCATCAAATTACACATAAACACTACCGAAATTGTTTTTGGAAATTACCGTTAATTTTAAGATATACCACGTTACATTTTTTTAAATCATACATTTTACTTCATTTACTGGATTGCGTGACTATAGGTGCTAAATTGGTAGATTGTTAATCAAAGACCGATTCGTGTGAGAGAATTGGTTATAACGACTGCTTTTACTCCAACAGAACCGATGCAGACATTCAAACAATATTATATTTAGAAGGTTGGATAATTCGATGTCCTTTAAAGTACAAAAACCACATTATCCTCCCATCATAATTATCGTTTTCGTTTTAACATTTTCTTGCCTTTATTGGTAACATTTTCAGCCCAAAGTTATATATTTAGAAAATGTACAATGTTATGTAGTATAACGTAGTTTCGTTATGTACTAGAATGACATCATTGTATACAACATTAATAATGTTAACATAAAAAAAAACTTGTAGCATTCCCTCAACAATTTTTTGTAAATATTTTCTTCAATCGACTATAGGCAAATTTTTTTATAGACGATTGCTTGGTTGATGAACTGACAGAAGTGTAATTTTTTGTTGATATTAAGCTGATTGAATAAATTTATTTGACATCGGAAAACTTTGAATTAATTTATCTTTAGCGAAAATATTACGGTGTTTAAGTATAAGATGACATTTTTAAAAACGCAAAAAATATCATTTATCGTTCCACATAAGTTTTGGCCCCTTCAAAGTAAAAGGGATTTTAGGGAACATTCAAAAGGCACTCGCAACTACATCACACGACTAAAATGTTATGCAATGTGTTTTGGCTTTCTCGAGTCATCTCCATGATATTCTGAAACTAAGCCACACAAAAACCTTGTCCTGGCTTATATGGTATCATGGTATTGTAATGGGTAAAAGATGAGGTCACGTCACCTACTGCTTCACAAGTCGAATCCTCTAGCACCCTTCCTGGTCTATTTTTTCATGTTTGTTAGGATCTAAAATACATTTCGATTTTCGAATACTTTAAATATACTTTAAAATTGAAATGATAATCTATTAATAAGTTCACTTAATCACTGGTTTAATTTGAGGATTTTAGTGTAACTCTTATTCACGTATGAGTGAAAGATTTAGCATCCTGGTCACAGCTGATTCATACAATTTTTTTACAGCTGGGCGAAAATTTTTGTGTTTCTTTATATGCAAGGGCTATTTTGCTCTTTTTTTCTATTCGCTTATGTAAAAAAAACTTTCTTTCCAATGGTATTAGTAATAATAAACGACTATTTACTTCCTAATATTCACTCTTAGCTATCTTGGAGCCAGCTTATTTAAAGGCCAAACGTGTACCCCATTATCAGCCAGTGATTTGTTCAGAACGACGCTTTAACTGAAATGAGCTCGACATTTCGTTGACTGGCATTTGTCGTTAGGGTAGATATGTGTATCCGTTTGGTTGATAGTTAGCTAGCAGCAGATGAAGCAGCTATTGATACGAGAGGGGTAAATGTGTGTTGAAGCTGGTCCGCCCATTAAGCGGACAGGCTTCAAATTACAAAGGCTTTACTCGAAAATTGATAAATACATGAAACTCGTCTTAATCAAGCTTACGATAAATCTATTAATTCCCGGCGCTAGGCAATTCCGTGTATCTTTGAAACATGACATTTATATACGGTCACTCCTTTTCTAGGTACTCCTTTTCTTTTCAAAATCATAAATTCCCATTAGCTTCTTTAAATTAATCACACTCAAATAACCCCGAAAGTATCCATACGCCAATCCTGCTATTAGCAGTGTTTTGTAGTAAATTGGTTTAACATCTGGATTAGGCATTTGGTCCGGCAGAGACTTCGAGGAGAAATGCAGATCAATTCCTAATCGAGTCTGTGTCTCCTGAGTGTGCAACTTTATCGATAAACATTGCCATTCGAACGAAAAACAGTGCATCATCGGAGCGAGTAGCAACATGACCATTTGACTGCAATGCCTGTACGATTGCAATTTTAAGAGGTTGCGGGTGCAGACCCTTTTATAATTATCGATTTAGAGCTGTGCTGCCCATTAAGACGAACAGAACGTGGTTCAGATAATGTTGAACCCGTCATTTTAAACTTCCATGCCCAATTCTTGGAAAAGTTGGAGTTTGTTTTACATTTTACAAAATTTTCATCTTACTTTCGTCGCAGAAACATCATTATGATAGCAGTCGTGAAAGCAAGGCAAACATTGTGCTGCTGCGAATGATCACATGAAACTAAATCCCAATAAATGAAAGTGCAACATATCAATTCTTCAAAGATGTTATATAACGCTAATTTTTCAAGAAATTTCAATTTCAAATGCAAGGCGAACGCTCATTGTGACTTTCTTATGAAAAGCAAGAGAATCTTATTTAGTGTGATCACAAGTTAAATTCTCATTCATTAAAAAATTCTTTCTTTAGATCTTAGAGCTATAAATATTTTTTTTTTGTTATGGTTGGAATTTGTCAGGTTTTTTGTTTTTGTTGTTTGTTGAAAGCACACCAAAAAAATTATAAAAACCCTTTCCACCGAAAGCTTTACTTGATGGCAATCATAATTTCATAATTCATAAATGTATAAATCGTCATAAATCTTCCGCTTGCAGCAGCAAAATGAACAACATCCCCATACAGTATAATGAATAAGTGAAAACCCTATAACGTTGAACTAATCAAAAATATTCTTGTCAAATTCCTTTTTACATTAGTTAATGGGCGATTTTAAGCTTCTTGATGTTACAGAGAGAATTGTTTTGTAGTACCATAAACTGTAGATTACATTTCTTGTTAAATTCATTGTTCGAATATCTTGAAATTAAATTGCGGGTTTTATAGCGAAAATCCATTGACATCGAATCGTTCAAAACAATAATGCCGGCGGCTCGTTAAACCGTGCGAAATGTTTAAATTGGATATTAACATAAGGAATCCTATCCTTGAGTACACTTTCAATTCAATTCAAAAATAATGGTTCAAAGCACTTCAGATTCAATTATATGCTTTTGTTATGTGATAAGTTGTTCTTATTGTATGGGAATGTATGCAAAGAAGAAATGGGGATTAACATGGAGCAATGATGCTTAAATATCCCTTAGAAGTGTTTTCTTTCGAGCGGTATGAATTTTTTAACAATTCTTTTCCTTTTGGAACACAACCTACATTTCAATAAATTAATCGAATAATTTTATTCTGTTATAAATTTCATGTATGGAACGTTTTGATTCAACATTGACCCAATCAGGCGCAACAATATATGTGTAAAGGATGAGTTAAATTTTTTTTTGCAGAGATAGATAATCCGTGCCATTCAATTTTGTTTAATGAATAACATATTTGGGGACAAGAAGAGTCATAGGTCGGCAGAGGCCCTACGCAATTAATAGCAATATAATCGTATTATTTTGATATTAGTTAGCAGCATTTTCACTGATACATGCAGCTAATATAGCAGCGCTTTGTGATATGGATCGCGCAGATGGCATTAAAAGAACACAATACAATTAAACGCATACAATTTATTACATTTTTTAGTGCTAGCAACTTCAAAAAAAAAAATCAGCACCACCTTCTCATTTAAACGCGGATTTAGAATCGGCTGTGGCGACATTCATGTGCTTTCAGTTCTGCCTCCCAACGAATTATGCTACCACTTTGCATTTTGCTCACAAAAAATGTTACCATTCGTTTATCTTACCACTTTATTATACAATTTTTACTACGAGCCGGAGAAACACCTTTTTGGGAATCTTTAATCTGTATCACGACACATTCGGACGCCAGATAGGGCGAATGTTACACAGAATCAAAATACACCCCTCATATGATTAATACAATGCAAGGTACTGGATCCTCAATAAAAATTGATTAAAATCAAAGATTTTAAAAAGAATATAAACATCTCACAAAAGTGAATAAACAGCAGAATGAGTATGAATAGGTAAGCAATAAAAATATTACGTAACCAAGATGTTCTAAAATTCAACCTAAGGTAAATAGTAATAAAATTTTTTTGCGTACGTATGATAATTTCTTGTTGTTTCGCGTTTCCTGCCGTATAAAATGCCCTAACCAACCTGTTTACACCTGCTTACTTGACAATCCTTTCATAAAAACGACGCGGTATCTTCCAATTAAACTTACCCATATGTTATCTTATTTAAATCTAAAAAGTATTCATATATACTCAAACGAAGTAGAATATATAATGAAATTGATAAACCCTCCATATGTGGAATTTTTGTTTCAAACGAGGGGGGTGTTCTTAAGTAAACTCAAAAACTTTTTAAGGATTACTTTTGTGGTCAGGGTGGCTCTCTATATCGTTGTTTCGATGTTATTATTTTGATTTTTGTCAAGAAAATTTTTTTTATTTATAATACCTTTCTATAAGCATCACAAAAGTAAAGCCTCAGAAGTCATGCATATAAATTGTATAGGATGAAAAGGGCAAGATGTTTTTATTTGACTAGTATACTTATAGTTATCTCTGAAAATTATAAATCTACAAATTGCACTCAAGGTTGAAGGTAGTGATTTCATGCAAAACTACTTTTAACGAGAAAAAACGCTTGAACTTTCCTCAGAAAAAAAAACCCAAAGTATCATTTTAAGAAGTTTAAAAGGGATAATTTTAATACTCTTCATCATCAAAGAGAGCAAGGACGAGCCTAAAGATGATATTTGTGAAAGAATTTTATGAAATTGTATGGTCATCCAAGCAAGGTCAAACAGTTTGCGGTTGCAACTTAAATGTCGATTAACAAAGAAGGGAGAAAGAAGCAGTAAGGGGATGTAGCATATTGAATAAAATAATAAGCGTATTAACATCAAACACATAACAAAGACAACGCCTACATTCATAGTGAGAATTGAGAACATCAAACCTGTAAACCGTAAATTGAAATTAAAGAAAGGTATGGGGATGCTAAATCACTGGATTAGTTAGGGGTAATGGAACGAATTGTCGGTTGAGAATCGATTCATTGAAAATGGTCTAATGTGTTTACGTTGTATAATCGTTTTATTGTGTTACCAGCAAGACCTGAGAAAAACAAAACAAAGAAACTTAAAAATGGATCAATTCATCAAAAAAATTAAAGTAATAGAAATAAATGTGCAAGAGGAAATTTTTCTTGGTCACCATGTCGAACACGTACTCTCATTTTTCTTAAGAAAAGTAAGTGCATTTCACGTGATCAGGATCAGTCGAATATGGATCATGTTTAACATGAAATGCGCTTGAGTAGCAACAAGTTTTCTCGATTCTTAACAGGCAATTTGGCACTTTTCAAACTTTGCGCTTAAGTGGAAATATTCATGATAAAATGACAATTTCCTTACTGATGGTAAATAACAGCACATTGTAAATGTTATAATTCAAAAATTGCCACTTTCAGTTGTTTAAATCAAGTCACCCTTATTCAGGATTATTATCTATAGTTCGTTAAGAGTTAGTACTAACTACCAACCTCGAATTATTCGCAAGGTTAATAATGCCATACCAATTAAAATGTCAAATTATTCTTAAACATTTTAATTACAATTGAACATACAGCGGTTAAATGAGAACGTATTTGCAATAATGAAATGTGAAGATTACAATGGAGGAAGGAGTTGGAAAAAGTATAAAAATATCTCATGTAACAATTTTTAAACACTTGCTTGTGGCGATTAACGCCAACAATAATTTCCGTTTTTTTCAATTAGAATAATAACAAAATAATTTCTAACGTTCGTTCAAATTGTAAATTCAAATCAGTATTATCATGCGCTGTCAGCGCCAACGTAACCTTAGCATATTCATTTGACATTTACCATTTTACTATAGACACACTGTCATAGATCAGATTGACATTCATAACAGTCATTCAGTCAACTGCACTCCAAGAAGAAACATACTTCAACATAACATACAATTTACATTCTGAATAATTTTAATAAAGACAATATTTTTAGTGGAAATAAAATGAAATAAACGTAATTCCTGTGTTCAGCATTTTATTTAATCCACATGCTTGCTAATAATTTCAAATATGAGCTCTACGTGTCTCGTTGTTAACTGAAAACTATACCGGAAAAAAATCATGCAATGTGCAAGAGAACATGAAACGGATTAAGCGAGGTTATATTTTCTGACAAGTCTTCATGTTGGGTATTTTCCACTTTATCATGTGTCTAAGCAATATTTGATAATAGATTACCCCGACGCACTTTTTTGTTTGCCGAAAAAGTATTTTTGTAGTTCCTTGTCGAAAGGAAAACCAGAAAAATTAACTAATAGCAAATTAATCGAAGGTTCTAGCGGCTAATTCACTCAATTCCGCCTTATATTGGGAAATTTGCTTCATTTATTCAAAATGGTTGGAGACGCTCTTACATAAACGATTGTGAATATATATATATATATATATATATGTAATGTACTGCAACGCATTCAATTAGGTTTTCTATTGCAGGAATGAATTATGAAAAGTACATACGTAACGAAACGAATGCAGAGGAAAATTCCCGTAAAAAATGGAACAAGAAATCGGTACATGGGACTCAGTTTTACTTGAAAACTTATCCGAAGATAGCTTTATTGGAAATTTGCACTTACGATACAAAAGGGATTACATATACGTACGTCATATTAAATTGTATCAACATATTTAATAAGCGTTTATGTTTGTTATAGACCTACATTGGGACATCACTCGTAGCTGTAAATCCCTTCAAACCTATTATAAGTTATAGTGCAGACCTTATCAAAACATACGGCAGTAAAGGAATATTTCAATTGCCTCCACATATGTAATAATCAATAAAATAAAATGAGCTAACAATATTTATATGGTTATTTATTTAATTTAGATATGGCCTAGCAAATTTAGCCTATCAATCATTGAAAAACCAAAGCGAGGATCAGTGTATTATATTATCAGGTGTGAACTTGCATGAAATCGCAATATGAGCTTCTTATTAACGTTTCTTTTGAATTGAAGGCGAAAGTGGTTCTGGGAAGACTGAATCATTTAAGTCAATACTGCATTTTTTAACTCATATTCAAGATTCGAAAAAGCCAAAATTTAAATACCATTTACCTCGGCGACGAAACTCAAGCTCATGTTCCGCTATAATTTACTCGCATCCAAATTCTCGAGCATCGACTCCTAAAAAGCAATCACCATCAACAAATGCAGCGTTGTGCGATAAAGCTGGTTGTCTTACAAAAACTCGATCGGAAAGTTCTGATCGAGCAACAATTCACAGGGTAAGGTTAATTGCGAAATAGTGAAAGCAACGATCGAATTAACATTGTATATAATATTGAATTAATGTTGTATATATTAATGAATGATTGATTTCAATTTAAGAAACTATCACGCGAAAAAATGGTTGAATTCGATTTCTCACATCACAAAAGCTCGGAAAATATATCCCAACATTCAACAGGAACTCAAACGGTAGCTCCTAACAAATCTTGCTTTAAACATAATCACATAGACACGTATGGGCGCTCGAAAACGCTAACTAGTGTTGATTATTCTGTAAGAAAATCAAACTGTGATTTAACAAAAGACATAAGCACGAATAGAATAAATGAAACATTACCACCATCATCAGTATCAACAGGCTCATCATCACACTCATACACAAAATTAGGTTCTTGCTGTTCAACATTGAAGCCGTTGAATAATTCTATCACTCATCAGCAACAACTCACCCTAAATGCCACATCGTCGTTATGCTACGAACACGCAAAATCCATTCCGAATCAAATAAAAGTTGGTTGCAAGCAATGTAATCATGCGAAGTGTTTGAAACAACAATTAAGTCTTGAAGATGATAATTACAACAAGCAACAACAATGTAAAACATCATCGCAACTGAATGTTCAACCACCAAAATTGAAATATGAGTATGCTTCGACCAGAGGAAGTTGCTCAAGTATAAATCGGCAAGCAGCATTAGGTGGCAATTTTGCGGATAATAGTGCGAAAACAAGCTCTCGAACATCACTTGTCGACACTTATCGGATGTGCCAACGTTTGGAAAAGGACAGGACTGGAAGCAGTGCTTATACAGAATATTTGAAATATCAAAAAATACGTGACCAAGTTGCATGTTCAACGGTTTTCCTTGAAGCAATGGGCAATGCAATTACAACCAGAAATAATAATTCAAGTAGATATGTAAGTGGGCATGCGACAAAAGCGGACATATTTGAAAATATTTTTTTCGGTTTTAGGGAAAATTCTTTGACGTAGAAATTGATTTTAAAGGGGACCCGATCGGAGTTCACATAACACATTGTAAGTATTCAAGCTTTCCAGAATGTAAAACACAGAATAATTTAATTTCAAATTTTCGATCGCTTTCGAAAAGATATGTTGGAGAAGGTATAATAAGTTTAATTTGAATATTAAAAATGAATTTTCAATAATTTGAATTACCACTCCATTCGCAGACTCGTGTGACGCAAATAAATTGTGGAGAGCGCAATTTTCACATATTTTATCAATTGTTACTTGGTGCTGATATTCAACTTTTAAGTGAGCATAAAATAGTCTCAGTAGAAATATTTATTGTGTAATAACAATTTTTTGACAGAGTCATTAAAACTTTATAGAAATTTAGACAAGTATGAATTACTGAAGAATACCTCGGGAACAGAAGATGATAAAAATAATTTCTACTTGACAAAGGTACTTGATAATATGGGATTGATATTCGAATTTTCATACTTTTTTATTTCTTCTTCTTCTTTGGTAGAAATCCTTGGAAACATTGGGTTTCAGCTCTGAAGAAATTCATTCAATATTCAAAATGCTAGCTGTAGTGTTAAAGTTGGGAAATTTCGTGTTTGTTCCAGTTACGAACATTGATGGTACGGAAGGATGTCAGGTTTCAAATGATTATGGTAAAGTGTAGAAAACTTCTTGGGTGTTCAAATGTTAATTGCAATAAAAATTTATTTTGATAGAACTTCAGGAAACAGCTCAGCTATTGAATTTAGATGCTCAAATTTTACTAAATTGCCTTACTAGAGCTAATTCGCTATGGGTTAATGAAGATAATGGTAAGTATGAAAAACCTTCACAAAAAATTTCCAAGAAAGAAAAAGTTTCCTTTTTGTTTTGTGTTGGTCTATTATTCTTTGCCTTACGTGATAAATTGCTTTTCAAAAGATTTTCTTGCTTTTTCACCATCTAAAGTAGTAATTTTAAATCATAAAAAAATTATACAAGGTAAAGTCGACGTTCGAATGTCGTACGTAAAAGTGCTTCCGGTTTTTATAGCTGCATATTAGTAACAAGCAATTTCGTCCTTACTGATGACCGATTATTATACGTGTATATATGACAAAGTACACCTATTTCATGACAGTTTCTTTATGTTCCGTTCAATGAAACTTATTATAATGCGACAAAAGTGTAATTTTCGACGAATACTGTCGCCAAAAGCTAGGAAAGCATCGATGTTTTCTGGTAGATAACAACAAATACTGTGAATAGAAAGCGAAATCTGGAGGTTCACGGGAGTTTACCGATGAAGATCCCGATAAGGCGATAAAAGGGAAGCATCATCTAACCGTTGAAAGACTCGCAATTATGTAAAATATGCATCCTAGCACATTACAAAGATAAAATGATTTGGGAATTTTCACATTTTAAAAATCCATAAAAATTCCGCTCAATCAAAAGATTACTACATCACGATAACACTGAAATATTTATCTTAAACAGTCTCTTACAAAGGAGATATGCTAAGCACTCTCCTCATTCAGATTTACACATTTCTCAATTTACAGGAACTGAGCTAGATGCCCGTCAGGCATCTCTCACCCGAAATACGTTATGTCGTACATTATATGGTCGTCTATTCACTTGGATTGTAAATCGGATAAATGACAGTCTAAAATCGACACAACGTGAAAAAAATTTAGCTTTACTGGACTTTTACGGTTTCGAAATTTTAGAAAGCAATTCATTCGAACAGTTGGCTATAAACTACTGTAACGAAAAATTGCATCAGGTTTGTTGAGTGTTACAAATTGAAATCGTTTTTCCATCATACAATCTGTTGTATATTTTTGAACAGAGCTTTTTGCAAGGAGTTTTGAAATATCGCCAAGACTTATATATTCGTGAAGGCTTGGAATGGACCAGAATTGATTTTTTCGACAATGAATCAATTTGTGAGCTGGTTGATAAATCCAATTATGGAATTTTAAGTTTACTAAATGAGCAACACATAAACAGTGATGAAGCACTTTTAGTTCGTATTCAACAGTGCTGTGCAGGTCATCCGAATTTCATTAGTTCGACATGCATCATGTCATCAATGGCGTTTAAGTAAGCATCTTCATAATTTAATTTTGATAGCATTCGCAATGTCAAGACGTTTAGATAATAAATATTATAATAACAATATTATTTAAGGATAAGGCACTTTGCTGGAGTGGTAACTTATTCAATACACGGATTTCTCGAAAAGAACACGGACATATTGGCTAAAAGCATAAGCGCTGGATTATTTCAAAGTAAAATCTCGCTAGTACAAAGTCTCTTTCCAGAAGGTAAACGGTTCGATTTTTAAATTGGTAATGGCTGGTAATTTGCTCTTAAATTTACAGGCAATCCTAAACGTTCATCCAAGAAACCAACTAGTTTAAGTTCTAATTTGCGTACGCAACTACAAACACTCCTATCAATAATGAATCATCGTCGAAATCATTATGTGTTTTGTATAAGGCCAAACGAAAGCAGACAGCAAAAATGTTTTGAATTACCTCTTGTCCAACATCAAGTGCGTTATATGAGTTTAATGCCACTTGTCAATCTCTACCGCACTGGCCACTGCTTTCATATGGCACATTCAAAATTTTTCCAACGTTATAAGTTATTAAATACATTAACTTGGCCGCATTTCAACCATGGCAGTATAGTAGAAGGTATTGCTTTGATAATACGAAATGTGCCACTGCCGTCGGCAGAATTCACAATTGGTTCAAAACATGTTTTTATTCGTAGTCCAAGAACGGTAAGTGTATATTAGAGGATCTTTTAACTCTTTTAATTAACTTAAGCTTCATAAAAATATTTTGAATTACCAATGAAACGACTTGTCCTAATTTTTAAAGGTTTACGAACTCGAACAATTCCGCAAAGGACGATTAGATGATCTAGCCATTCTTATCCAAAAAGTCTATCGTATGCATGTGAAAAGGAAAAGATTTCTACAGCTACGTGAGAGTCAAATCATAATATCAAGTGCCTGGAGAACTTGGCGGGTAAATATCGATCAGATGTCGGCTTAGCAAAATTATTTTAAGTGTTCAAAGGATACTAGCTAGTTGCATGCTTTACTTAAACTGTCTACGATTTTATATGCACGATGAATGTTTGCATGCATTTTTTTCTGTGTTTAGGAATGTCGTTTTGGCATCCCATTTACAGGCAGAAGGCATTTATGGAGCCTATATCGTATTGTAAGTATGTTTTAATAAAACCGTCAAAAGCTTGTTTTTATGCCATAAGTTGTTTACGTTTGAATAGTGCATTTCTAGTGTACTAACAGATATTACTAATTTCTAGTTTTTTTTTATCGTAATTCATCTTATCCTGTGAATTTTTATGGAAATGTTAGGATTGGTGATTAAGCAGTAACAACACGACAAAAGTAGTTCCACATTAACGATCCTCCAATTATCTAGCTTTGATCTAAGATTAACTTCAATCGGCTCATTTGTAATTGTAATATAAGTAAATTCTTAACATCCAATTTTCATATAAATATTTAAACCTACAATGATACTCAATGTATGTGCCCTATGGCTCGAAGTATTGAATGCATTGCCGCGGAGTCTTACAATTTAGCACAATTTTTCCACTAGCTCTATTTATTGGTTATGACTGATCAACTTTTTGTCTTCAATTCTAGGCTAGAGATGAATATCGCACTGTCAAGCATAAAAAGCAAGTAGAGTGGGCAATAAATGTTATTTATAAATACTATATTAAATGGAAAATTAGACAATTTCTGCTAACGTTACCACATCGTCTTCCACCAAATACAATGAGCCCATTATCAATGGAATGGCCAACAGCACCGAAATTCCTTATGGAGACCTCAAGAATCTTGCGCAATATATATCACCGATGGCGCTGCTATATTTATCGGCGATCATTTGATCAAACCTCGCGGAATCGGATGCGAGAAAAGGTTACAGCAAGCATAATATTTAAAGACCGTAAGGCATCGTATCCTAAAAGGTAGGTGGACATATAAGATAATTTTTGGTAATCCCACGACGGTATTTACTCGCAGTGTTGCACATCCATTTATTGGCGATTACGTTAGGTTAAGACACAATCAACAATGGAAGAAGTATAGCATTGAAACAAACGATCAATATGTAGTATTTGCAGATATAATAAACAAGATTACACGTTCTAGTGGAAAAGTAAGTATTTCTGTCTTCGAATGGTTCTAAAGCGTTTGGAAAAAGTGTGAAGTGAAAATAATATGGCAAAATAAATAAATGATGTCATTTACGTTCGATTTTACACTTTAGTTTGTACCAATCTTACTTGTACTATCGACAAGCTCTATGCTTTTACTCGACCAAAGGACTTTGCAAGTGAAGTATCGTGTACCTGCAGCAGAAATTTATCGATTATCTCTGAGTCCATACCTGGACGATGTCGCTGTGTTTCATGTAAAAGCGGTAAGTTGTCTTTTGTATAAAATAATATTTTGAACTTATTTCATGATTAGAAAGTCAAGGAATACATTTTTATTAACCCTTTATTCATATAATAGGGTCCTTATTGTACTCATGATCACGAATATCCAGACTCTCCATCTGGTTGTTTGTTTCAGGTATAGAATTGAAATAGCATTTGGTTTTATATCTCTTATAATTGTTGTTTTTTCTTTCATTTATAGTTTAGCTGTGATTTCTCTAATGAAAATTTGATAGTTGAATATTTCAATTGTCTTACAGCTTTTGCATGGAGTTTTTGTTGCATATGTAATGTATTCGTGATTTACTGGTTCAAAATTGACATCGGATTACTATCCAAACAATACAATCTGTCGAACTTACACTGCAATTTCGTCGAACCTTATATGCAGTCGATCGATCCTTTTTCCACACACTCAATCTACCTATCTCGTAATTACATATATGGAGCTTGCTTTGTCTTTTGCATAATCGATTGAAAAACTATACTTACAAATAAACAAAAAATTAAAACAAGATTAGAAATTTTATACTTTTTCGCATCGTGCGTAGGTCCATAGTCCAATGCGTGTTAGTTATTTTGTCTGATAAGCTGCAAGGCAACACTTCTCAATGTTGCAATGCACTACACTATTTATGATATAATTCACACATTTATATATATATATATATATATATATATATATATATATATATTATATGTATATATAATGTTGATATAAATGTCTTTCATTAGACCGGGATCTTCATAGAGAAATACCTTCAATTCTTTGTCTTAAATTTTTTTGACTATCCTCGGCGAAGCGTTATTTTCATTTAAGCGTTGTTATGAAGCATAAAATCATGCACGTATAATACACCAGTAATTTAATTGCGCTTTTATCTTGAACAAAGCAAAAAATTGTTAACCAATGGTGCCTAGTTAACACAAAGTTAACATTTTGAACACAGAAAAAAAAATTATGATTTAGTACAATATGAAGTGAAAATTATTGACAAATGCTTAATTTTTAACTCTCTGTACAGGTTCAATTTTTAGCTAGACCAAACTCCATAAACTAAACTTTTCCTTCCACCAATTCCTTACCTTACAATTTTTTTCTCTTGCGACTTTAGCATTTAGATTCTTTTCCATTTACACCAATCTTACTCAACTTTTAATCCATCCTAGAGCTGAATCTTCTTGTTTGAGTTTTCAATTCATGATCTCTCGCTATGTCTTAACGAAGCTTTCATTTAGGACGATTAGTAGAGCCGAAATTAGAAATAACCTGAAATGAGAAATTCAACTATTGCTTGAGTTCAGGGCAACAGTTGAAATTTAAATTTCTAACTTTATAAAAGAAAAGGGTTCATAGCTCTACTTCCAAGATACTAATTATGAAGTTTACTTGAGTTTTCAAGCGCGGATTAGTACCGATCAAAGTCAATGTTCGTCCTAGCTAATTTTAAATAGTTAAATTGATCATTTTCTTACTCGTAAATGGGGTAAAAATCCCAACAATTTGCATTATCTTTCAAGTAATCGTTTGGGGTGATTTTTCAATATGTTTTGCATGTTTTTCAACCCTACTATAGAACTTGACTATCATAACATCTTTATTTTTTACAGTCAGAGTTTGGGCGCAAAAAGGGAGACTTTGTGTTTCAAACAGGTCACGTGATAGAAATAGTGACAAAGTTATTCTTAGTCATTCAAAACGCTACAGCCAAGCCTCCAGAAGTGCACATAAGTACAGAGTAATAAGCATAATTTGCTTCAAATGGTGCAAATCATTACATGGAAGTTTTCATTTCAGATTCGAGGCAAACTTCGGCCAACAAACAGTTGTTTTTACCTTCAAATATGCTGGACTATCGGAAATAACACAAGGACAGCCAAAAGTTTCACGCCGTGGTAATCGAATGGAAATATTAGTTTGATCAATGTTTAGTTCTTGCCACAGAATCCATATGATTTGGTTGTAAAAGTATAAAATGTCGAAAAAATGATAATCAAAATTAGAATTAAGTAATCTTCGAAACAAAAATTTTTACTGAATAAACTTAGAAAGTTCTTCACAAATTTTCTATTTTTCTGATAACCATATACTGCAAACAATAAAAAACTGGTGCGAGTGTTGTTTTCTTAATTTCACCAGTAATGTATGACAAACTTGTGCACTTTTCGTGATACTTGCAACACGCGAATATCCATAAACAGCTAATACATATTCACAGTGTATTTGAAATGTGCACCTACTATTTCATTGTTGAATAAAGTTAATCTCAATTAAATTTTCAAATGGAAAAAGGGGACATATCTGTGTAAATAATGTTTATAAATTTATTCAAAACTTGTACACTCTTAAATTCAATAATATTTAGTAATCTAAGTAAAATTTAATGGCCAAAGTATTAAATTGCAATAAAAAAACATGCGAAGAGTCGAATTCCATGTTGAATTTCATGATAGTAATAAAAGAACTTGTTAAAGGTTTTATTTCCTATTGAATAAGTTAGCAACATTAGTAAAAATTTTAAATACAATGACAAAACTTTATATTATGCAAAGTGAAAGATCAAAACAATATATTATATTGCAAACGCAATTACTGAATTTAAAAAGAGGTTAATTTCTTAATTACACTGCCACGTTAACATCTAATAACAAAAGAAAGAATGTCACATTATTTGAATAAATTAGCAAAAATTACGGTTGAGTGTGGAGAAATATAACTATAAAATATTTATTAATTTCTAACTAAAATATTATAGGTGAAAACTATTAGAAGTATTGAATTAAAAATATGTAACTTTATATATGAAAAATCTCAATCATGTTGACAAAGTAACAGATTATTCTTCAAATAGACTGTTGATCCTTGATTTATTGATAATTTTTGAATAGTGAAAATAAAATAAGGCATATATATTTTTAACGAATATAAAGGTTGTTTTATTATGAATAGCGTTTTTTGCAGTTTGAAAGTTTTATAATAATAAGTCAAATATATTTTTCTTGACAATTATGATTCAATAATGACCTTACTCAAAAAGATTAATTTACATTGTTCGAATTGTTTCATAAGTAAAATAAGTAAGAGGAATAGGATGGTTATGTTGATAAAACATATAAACTCCGTCTGTGTACCAGTGCTCGATTAGAAACAAAATGGAACAAATAAAATCTATCATTTCTAGCCGGAATATAAGCTACGAAAAGATAAATTAGATTATTTTTTCTTAACACTAATTACATCAAGATGATTACAAGATGTTTGATGGATGGATTCAATTAAATGTTCCGCGCTGGGTTTAATTGAGGATAGTTCGTTGGGTTTAGGCTTGCAGACAATTGGAGCATTCTATTTTTAAATACCGTTTGACTATTGGTTGTATTTTGTTGATCCAAGGATTTAATCGCTAGACGCAATGGTAAGGTAATTCTCAAATCATCGCAACTTTCGTGGTTACTGCCAATTTAGGGTAATTATATAATTTATTTCCAGTTACTTAGCACATAGTAGAATATATATAGATTAAGTAAATCATTCGGTGACCGCAACTACCGTAATGGTTCAGAGTTTTTTCTGTTTATAAAAATTATCCAAAATCTCTATTGCCCACTGCACGTCTTGGCCTTCAGATTGTATGACTACCGACATTGATCATGTCATCCGAATTAGAATTCGAACAGATTCGCTAAAGTAGAACGTTAAAGCTGAAAGTAGAAATAAATAAACGCCCAAATCTAAAAGAATTTTTTTGTTATTTTCAACACACATTTTCTATTAAATTAAAACAATTTAAAGTTATGTATATGTACATTCGATGTAACACGTAAGTATATTCTGGGCGAATAATGAGATACTTAGATCAAGTTTTGACTAATTTGCATTGCTTTCGTTGTTTAGTTTGTTGTATTTTTTTGTTCATCGTTATGCGATTAATAATGAAGCTCAATATGCGTAACGGGTGAAATGAGTGTTAATATGTGAAAACACAGAAATTATAATCAAAAATAGATAGAATTGGTTATTCTAATTTTTGATACACCAATAGTGCACTATAAATACAATCGGCATACAGGTGCAGATTTTATTTTAAATAGTATTTTTAATTGAATCTGTATTAAGGTTTTCTGTAACAGCGTAATAACTAATATGTTTCTTTGCTTCATGGTTCTCTATACTAAAATTTTTTTTATTATAATCATTATCACGCTCCTCAATTGGAAATAAACTTTAAACATTTCCATTTTGAACACCTAAAGGAATAAACATGAAACTGTATTACCATCTTGCAATAGCCAACAACCTTAAGCCTGGCTATTTGTTGTCATTCTGCCTTACAAAAATGATCACACCCCTGAAATCATTAGACGAGTAGAAAACTTCAGCCATTTTTTGTCTGTGGAACAGAAGTCCTCGCGCTCGTATTGAGAGAAAAGGGAGTTTTCCGAGTTCAAGTTCAACACGAAAATGGTTATAAGAGCATAGGTAATTGTTCAGTAAAACATTTCATGTGCAAATCGGGCAATCATCATGTGTAATGAATGTTTAAAAGTGACGATTCAAGATACGATGTCGTTGTTAGCCGAAAGGATATTCAATGTTACTATATTTGGAGTCGGTGAATTTGGATACAATGTTGTGCAGATAAATTTTTAGATCTAAATGATCTTGAGGAAGTGCCCTTAAAACGTATTCATTATAGTATTGGTTGTTCTTCATATTAGTGGGAGTTCGACGTACCAAGTATTATTTTGAATTGTTCTTGCACATTTGGGCATTGTCCTGGTCCGTTCTGGCATCGTGGTGAGAAAAACATCGGAATGGTTTCATTCAAATGAAATACACCTATCTGAAGTGCTTGAGTAATGTGGTTTATTTATAAATCAAGATTTGTGGCTACCCATAGATAACAATGTGTTATCACATATCCCCCGGTGGCCAAGCCTTTCGATTGAATGCATTTTACAATTTTGGACATTTATCTGCCGCATGTGTCATAAAATGATTATTAAAAATTGTCTGCTGTTGTGCTCGGACTAGGCTTTTTTGTAAATTAGGTTGTGGCTGTAATTACCGGGCCACACTCTAAGTTGTAATAGGAGCTGTTGTGAATTAGGGCTGTCGTTGGTTAATTTATATTCAAGCAATTTAATCGAGTCCCAGTTTAGTGGAAGCAGGATGTTTACATTATCTGGTTCTTGTTTTAGCTCAATGAGACTAATATGCATGACTTACAGAATACTTTTTCACAATGAAATGAGTAGTGTAGGCAAGATCATGCTAAGTAAACTGATGAATCGCAAATATTTTTGCGGAGGTGTAGAAAAGAACATCTAAATAAGAATAAATCCTAGAAATTTGAATGTTTATTATTGGATGAAGTATGATCATTTTTAATAAATCATTTCACAAATGATAAATATCATTGGTGAGTAAATATCTATATATATATATATATAATTCTCGTTCTAGTTCAAATTATATTTATATTTTGAACTAGAACGAAGTATTATAGTTTATTGATGGGTACGGCTCAAATAAATAATTAAATTTGACATTTATTTAGTTCCTTGTGAATTGTGCAGTTTACATTGAAGAAAAGTAACTATAAATTTACGACCATTTAATTGGCTGTGAAAAGATTAAAAGCATTTATCAGAGAGAACTCAAAATTTGATACAAGGACGTTTAAATGATTAAAACAAATCATATATTTTTTTAATACCTGACACAGTCAGTTTTCATAACCTTTGAATTAGTATGAAAAGAGTATCACTTCCAAAAAAGGCAATCAGAATGAATACAATGCATTTAATGCAAGTGAGGAACTTCGTTCACAAACATTTAAAGAAATATTCATGCGTATGTCGATACTTTTGCGAATACTAGTCATCATTTATAAAAATTGGTATCACTTTTATTTACTTTTTATACCGATCTACATTCTTGATCGATTGTTCCTTCTTTCTTTTCATAAATTTCGCATTTGTTGTATTATTCCATGCCATGTTGATTCGCAAGCTTTGATTTCTTTTGCCGTAAATTCCGTTGGGAGTATAAGCTCACTAACTTTATGATTATTTTTCACATTTCTCTCAAATTTCGTACAAATTCGATCGTTGAACAGTTAAAAATCTATATAAACTGTACAATAAACTAGTTGAATTTTTTTTTTCTTGTATTTTTTCAGATGCCTCTGTAAAAAATGTGCAAATTACAACAGCAACAATAAACAGGCAGACATTTTACAAATCAAGGAAAAAATACAAGCTTTACTATAAACCATTTGTTTAAAGGAGAAATTAAATAAATTTAAATCTGGGCAAAACTATGAACCTGTGCTCTGCAATTGGTGCAGGTCAAAGCAGTAGTAGCAGTAACAGTGACAATATGCCGCCCGAAACAGCTGCCCGGCCCAAAGTGGTTACTGTAAAACATCCAGAATCAAACAAACCAAAACCAACGGCGAAAAAATCGAAACCAATACAAGCGGATCAGGATGTTTTGAAAGCGCTACAAAGATGCCGTGATGAAGGCATTAAAAGACTTGATCTCAGCAAATCATCGATAACTGTTATTCCACCATCTGTGAAGGATTGTGTTCATTTGACTGAATTTTATTTGTACAGTAATAAGATTGCATCACTACCGTCAGAAATTGGTTGTTTAACGAATTTGAAAACTCTCGCAATTAATGAAAATTCTTTAACGTCGCTACCTGATACGTTGGCCAACTTAAAACAACTAAAAGTACTCGATTTGCGACATAACAAGCTTGCTGAAATACCCGATGTTATATACAAGCTAAAATCCTTAACGACGCTTTATTTACGCTTCAATCGAATCCCAAGTGTGGCTGACGATATACGAAATCTTACGAATTTAACAATGCTTAGTTTGCGTGAGAATAAAATTCGAGAGTTGGGTCCGGCGATTGGGGCATTGATCAATTTAACTACGCTAGATGTGTCGCACAATCATTTGGAGCACTTGCCGGAGGAGATTGGAAATTGTGCTACTCTAAGTGCTTTAGATTTACAGCACAATGAACTTCTCGACATTCCAGAAAGCATCGGTAATTTAAAGAATTTGACCCGATTAGGATTAAGGTGGGCACATAATACATCGAAAATTTAAACTTTTCATGAAAATTATGTACGTATTGTGTATCTTCCTTGTAGATATAATCGGCTCACGTCAATACCTGCATCGTTGAAGAATTGTAAATACATGGATGAATTCAACGTGGAAGGAAACCAAATTTCGCAGCTGCCGGATGGTCTCCTCGCAAGTTTAAATTCATTAACAACTATAACACTTTCGCGTAATGCATTTCATAGTTACCCAGCAGGTGGTCCGGCTCAATTTACAAACGTAACGAGCATAAACCTTGAACATAATCAAATAGATAAAATCCCGTATGGTATTTTCTCGCGTGCCAAAGGCTTAACAAAGCTGAATATGAAAGAAAATGCTTTAACTTCATTACCTCTAGACGTTGGAACATGGGTCAACATGGTTGAATTAAATCTAGCAACAAATTCATTGACTAAATTGCCTGACGATATTTTAGCATTACAAAACCTAGAAATCCTAATTTTGTCCAATAACTTGCTCAAAAAAATACCAAACACAATAGGAAACTTACGCAAGCTTCGTATTTTAGACTTGGAGGAAAATCGCATTGAAACCTTACCCAACGAAATAGGGTTGCTACACGAACTTCAAAAGCTCATACTTCAAACTAATCAAATAACAATTTTGCCTCGAACAATTGGCCATCTAACGAATCTTACCCACTTATCGGTCAGCGAAAATAATTTGCAGTATTTACCAGAGGAAATTGGTTCACTAGAAAATCTGGAGAATCTTTATATTAATCAAAATCCATGCCTTGAAAAGTTACCGTATGAATTAGCACTATGCCAAAATTTGAAATATTTAAATATTGACAAATGTCCTTTGAGTTCAATACCACAAGAGATACAAGCAGGTGGTCCATCGTTAGTTTTGCAATGGCTTAAAATGCATTCACCATATCGACAAATGTGATTCCTTTCCGAAGAAGTAGTTGAGGAAAAATTCGATTCAACTCTATTGAAAGTTAACTTGACAAAGTCACGTGATTGCGTTAAGCTGGAATGTCGACTTTGTCGATTCAAATCCTTTGAGAAAAATTTGAACGTAGTTGAACTCAATTAGGAAATAAGTTACATAGCGAACGCGAATTTCCCTAAAATTACTAGTTCACAATGAAAAAATTAGAATCTTCGAACAAATGTGTTTTAACTTCTTTTGCTCTGTCTGACAGTTAATGATAATGGTTGAAACAACAATAAAAAATGTTAGAAGAAAACGAGACAGGAAAAAACGAAATTTTTTTTTTTTTTTGAAAAATATAAAATATGATGTGTGATTGAACATAGCTTTAAAATGCTTCGATAAAAGTTTGTGAAGATAAGATTTAAAAAATATTCTGATTGTTGTTATATTACCAAATAATATAATTAGTGGACACACTTAGGAAGCATATAGTCTTATTGCATGTTATGAGATTTTTCGCATCCAAACGGATATCTGTTGTGAAGAGACCATCCAATTGCAGTTAATTTGGATTTCGCACTAAAGTAAGTAAATTTTTTTTAACTCTGATTTCAATATATATATTAAGTTGCAATAGAATTTCTCTTAGTTTGAGCCTAGAACATATCCATCAAAGTAGTGAAGTGTATGACAAGCTAGGCATTTTATATGGAAAGTAATAGCTAGTAGCAAGATAAGGAAGCATGTAGTGAATAAAACACGAAAAGTTGCATTCGCTACCCGGATTTTCAAAATGATGTTTCACTGCTTGCGAAGTATGTGATCGCACGTTGTTATTATGAAATATCAATGTTTTGTCTTTGACAGTATGCATACAAATAGTAATAGTTTCTTTTTAAACTTTTTAAAAGCCCGCAGTACTGAATGCTCTAAACGTAGCATGATTTACAACTCACGAATATTAAGTACCAAAGTCGGTTTTGTTGGATTTGACAAGCTTCGCGTTTGGCCTTTCTTGTTTCAGTTTGCATCATTAAATTTCAATTTAAATTTGTAGCCTATAACAGACTCAAAGAGTGAAGAAATGCTACTGCAATGTTGCAAAAAAAATTGTTTGTATCCGCAATCTTAAATCATAATATAATTATAAGAATTTATAACGCTCTAATACAACCATAATAGCTATAGTAGAGTAAACTAGTAAACTTTTTCATCTCTCCCAGACACAGATTGAATTAGTTATTTTTTAAATTTGAATAGTTCATATAAAAATCGATATTATATTTATAAAACTATTAAAAATATACTTCTATTAAAAATGTATAGTTGGTGATACTAGAGGCATAATTTCTTTACAATAGCTTTTAAAGCAATCCTTCTAATAAAACATTTCTTCTTACAGGTTCAACGAAAAATCTATGGATCTTTTACCATCTTTTTGATTTGACATTTTTGCGCGTTCGAATTCAACAGACAAATAAAGAAGTATTTGTTAGCATCATCACCTTATGTGAGATCATCCCCAAAAATCTAGTCATTTATGAATGCTATTATTTTATACCTAGTAAAAATTAAGTACGTTGCAAATGATATTTTTTTTAAGTAAACAATAACGTATGATATATATGATTTAATTTTTTTTAAATTTTAATTGATTCAGTTTAGTTTTTATATCAATATTATAATTAAAGTAACGAGTTTTTATATGCATAATTAAAATTAAATATACATGTATATGTCTATAAGATATTTGAAAAATGCTTTTAATGAAAAGGATAAAATAAATACATATAATAATACATAGGATAGTGTAATCGTAACAAGAAAAGATCGCCAAAAGGAATTGTTCAACAAGCATTTAAATTAATATTCATGTCAACATAATAATAATAATCGTAATGCTGAAGGCAAGTGGAAGTAATGAATAAAGAATTTATTTCCCCATTGCACTATTCAGAGAATTCCGTAAAGCTCATTTGATTATGAACTTGAATTATTGCCTGTTCTGCAAATTTAATGTAAAGTCATGCATAGATAGGGTACATATTTAAGAAAACAGGAAAAAATGAAATTAAGTAGAAAAGTCGCATATGAATATTTCCATGATTAGAACGTAGACTTAATCATAATTTTTTGATTTGAAATTTTAAATGGCACACATGTGAATGGATACATTTGTTGAGCTATCTATCTTCTAGCTATAAGTGCTAGATAATCATTTCTAGCTATAAGAGCTAGATAATTATTTCATTTTACTGTTCTCATTTGTTTTTTTTAGAGAAAGACGTTGCAGCCCGTCAACTAAACATAAATTTTTCATGATCACTATTTACACCGATCACATAGTTTTATTTTTTAATCTTAAGGGAGCGAACCCCTATATTTTTTGTAAGGTTTTTTTTTTTATAATACAATGAAAAGTAGAACAACCCAGTTGGACAATTTTCGTAATTTTCGCAAAATTTATCGTCGTCGCCAAATCTTTTTAGCTCATCTGTTTTTTGTCGTGGTATACAAAGTGGTTCATATGATCTATATCATCTATATGTTTGTTTGTAATCAAAACTTTGTGATGAACTTGTTTGTTGAACTCCCAATATTTTGCTATCTCGCCCGGAAATCTCACCCTTGCTATTCATCAACAATCATGTCAATATACGCTTTAGAAAAGAATATATAAAATAGGAATAACTCTCTCAAAGTGGGGATAGTTCCTTCGTACAACTTGTCTCCTTCTCATGAAAAGAGCGGATTACACATTGTGGATTATCCCATCCGGCGTCTTTTCTTGATTGCATGTTGTTTGCCAATATGGGCAATGCAAAGAGCTTTTTATTTCAGACATTGCACACGCAGTGTCTTCTAGCTTCGATGGGTCTTCGATTTAGTTGCACGTGGGTGTTAATAGTTGCATGTGAAGGTTAATGAAGTCTTTCAACTAAAACGCTCAGCGCTTCTGCTTTTCTCCATCATCTAGTATAACTCTCCTGTCTCTGCATTTGCATAAAATTCGTTGTAGATAAAATCTTCGGCGTAGGCATTTAAGTAAATCGTACGTTTGTTTTGTGTTGTTGGGTGTCATATTTCCTTCAATTTTCTCATTTAGAAAATATACCATTTTCTTGTTTTGAATGCGTTAGCTCCAGTTTATGAATTAGAAAGCCCGTGGATTTTTGCAGACATATTTTAGGCCAATTTGAGTGAAATATTGTACTCATGTGGTATAGTTAACCACAAGTCTAGTACAAGTGAAGACATATCTTTGCCAGCAATTTTACGGCAGATTTCGCTGCTTGTTTTAATTTTATATTTCATAGGAGAAACTCCAACGATCAAGTAGCTCTTATTTAGTTATTTCCCCTAAAGTTAATCACATTATCGTCTTATAAGATATCATCAGAGTGTGGCAACAATTTTATAGATACACTTCGAATCACAATCGAACTTTTACATTATTTTGTGATTCCGTCCACACATCGATCCTTCAGATTTCTTTAGGCTGAAGATGCCAAACAGGTAACATTTATTGCCAGTAAATTCCGAGAAGAAAACCTCATGGGGAATAAGACATAAAAAAACAAATTTTCGAAAGAAGCAAATTTCATATAAAACATTCCTAGTACATTGCATTTGATTGTTATCGAAAAAGTTAGGAAGCAAAGTTTCTTCATAAAAATTTCTTCACTTTGATAAAAATTTGTTTTTTATTTTTATTCCCGATATCGATTTTAGTTCGTTATCATTCGTCTAATATTGAGGGTTGATTTCCTTCATCCAGAAATTTCACTTATTTAATGTTTATAAATTGGATAATATTTTGGGAGAATTTATCACATTTAAGTTGATTGCTTTAAGTAACCACGGATGCACTTGCTTGCATCAATGTTGATCTAAAATTGCACTCTTTTACTTACTTTCGAATTTGGCAACGCAAAATCTTTTTGTTTGTTTGTTTTTTTGTATCCTGTACTTCAAACATTACTTCAAATAGATTGTTTCGTTCTTTAAAAGTAATTTGATGTTGACATTCTACATTCGCATTCAAATCATTTTCCTACGATGTAAAACAGTTGGTGTAAATATCAGAAATAGGTTAGGTAAAATCTGGAAAATCGATTACATTTCATTGAATTGAACATTGAAAAATAAAAAAACGCATCAGTTTATTATAAAGTTGAAACACTTTTTGCAAAATATAATGGACAATAAATTGATGACTCTGATATTTTGACTTAAGGAAAAAAACAAAAACAATCCTTATAAATGAAATCACATTCAAACAATTACTTAAAAAACACTGTGCAGGTATTCATATATTTCATATAAAACCGAAACAACACCGGGCAGTATTGATTGAGCAACTTTATACGTCCATTGAATTTTATTTCCGTTTCATCGTTATAACAAATTAGAATATAAGCTGTAAATGTTACAATTAACTAATCTTACAGTATATTAGCTTAAAAAGAAATAATTACACTTACACTTACAACAACACGTACACATTATAAAAAACTATTAGTATTAATTTATCACATGATATTTCCGACAAATGACTAAGTTTTATACCTTCAATGCTTGAAGGTATAGCAAGCGAATGTATCTTTCAACTAATTAAAAACTAGGAAGTTGCGGAAATAAGTTGTGATAGCCTCATATTGAAATGGTTTTCATTAAGATGCAAGCGCAAAGAAAATGTTCAACAAAGATGTATAAATTTAAATTGTTATTACAAATGGATTGACTTTAACTAAATGTAACTGAATTCAATTTAGAATAAATTAAACAAATATCAATTGGAAAAGTAAATATTGTTGTATGTCGGGCTGCAAATGATGTGAATAATAGGACGAATAAGGACGAAGTGATTAAGTATATAAGAATGGAAATTTACAATAGTATGCAAGAGCTTATTTAATTTCGAAATTACTAAATAATTCGCCATTAAATCGGTTGATGAATTCGAAAAGTGTACACACCGAAATAAGTCAGTTTCAATAAAATTGACATTACATTTGTGCATGCTATTTTGAATAATTTAAACATTGATCTTTAAGTTATTATCAACAATCAATCCAGATTTGAAAAATGGTTCGAACTTGAAAGTGTTTTGACAACAGTATCAACTAATTTGCTTAAGCAATATATGATTTAAGTATGTTCTTAGTCTTTAATATTACAAATTGATTTCTATCAAAACTTCAACCATCCCACATCAATCTTGATAAATAAGTTGAAACAAAAATACGTACATAAAATAGCAAGAAACGTTCTCTTACATATTACATATAAAATACAATCGTACAATGGAAAATGCATATGTAAATGGTCAATAGAAATACATAGTCGTAACAATAAAAAGTAAATATATTACTACAACAAAACGCACACCAAACGTACTTCTTAGATAAAATAATGAAAATGAAACAAACAACCATAAAAACGATTTTGAAATTGAATAAATAGAAATGAAACAGATTTAAAAAGAAATTCATATTATAAATATATATTTTTCATACATTCTTTAGCTTTTATTTTTTTATCTATCAAATATAATATGACACAAAGGAAAAATATTTATAATAAAATAAAAGATACATATTAAATTTGTCACCACAAATCCATGCCATAGATTGATGAAAAGAGAATTTATACTATACTCTAATAAATCAATGTTGCTATCGAGGTTACTAAAATTAAATACAATAAATGCAATAAAAACAGATAAGAAATGTGAAAGACATGCGAAAACATAAATAATTTTTGACTTCTCTATTGATTAACATGTTTGAAATTGCGAAAATATTGATGTATTCCACAATAGCCCAACAACCTTGCCAAGCAATTACTGAGAAAATCACATCTTTTCGTTAGTCAAATACTAAAAACTAGAACAAAAGTAAAAATATGTGAGAGTGTTGCGAAAATGTCCATATCTGAAAGTCATTTTGCCTAGAGAAATTTCTATTGATTTAATACTTTGGGGACTTCTGGCTCTTCGAATATTTATAACAATTCTCTGTTGTATCTCTATTGAGCATTGTTGTAAGGGTTTATGCTTCAGATCTTTTCTAAGAGATATAAACCAATGAAATGATTCTATAACTCTCTCATTACAACTTGTTCTTTCTTTTTGATAAGGCAGATTATCCTTTTTAACTACTGCTGCAGCAATCTCTTGGTTTGCGATGTTTTGAAGCAATTCAAAAAAGCGTTTGTAATTGTTTCCTCTTTTACAAAATATTTATGCTAAAAATAAAGAAAAATCGTTCGTTTGAATTTAATTTTATTATTTGCCCTACGAGAAGGATATTCTTTTTCTGGCTCAGGTGAAATAAATAACGTCCTTAACATGAGGCCAGGCTTGTTAGAACAGCTAAGGCAAAAGCGTACAAATGAAAATTGATTAAGAAAATATTTCCTATGAATTATTTATTATAGTTTCGTATTTATCAATTATCATTTTCTAAAAATGAGATTTAGTTCAATATCTATTTCACACACATCAACATACAATTTAAAAATTTTTTAAGATCAATTTTAAATAATATTTCAATAAATAAATAATTTTTCTTAGCTTTTTCTGCTGATCTCTGTAAACTTGGCATGCAGCTTGGCAAGAAACCTTATCTCAATAGCTTAGTTTTGAATATACTTGCAAATTGGATAATATATATAAGGCGAATATTTTTTTTCAATCAAATTTTTAATTATTTGACTCTAAAATAATTTAATTTTTTTTTTAGTTTAAATTGATTTAATATAGCTTTTTTATTTAAATGACTGCGAAAAAAAATTTCGGCGTCTATCAAGATAATAATATATAAAGAAAAAGCCTATGAATACAAAACCGTAATAAAATAGGTTGCATATTAAAATGTGAAAGAAACAAAATTATTCCTATGAAGTTCATCGTTATATTTTTGTACTAATAACATTTTTTAAAAGATGATGAAGATATAGAAGCATCCGCAAAAGATATATATGGAAAAATATTGAATAATATGTATAGAATGGATTGATGGACTTATATCGCAATGAACTTTGCCGATAGAAATTGTTAAAACAAGTACATGATTGTGAAAAGTTGAAGGAGTGTTTAATTTATTTTCCAATTACTTTTGAAATGATAAAGTTGCAATCGTGTTATAGGAAGATACGAATAAATGCAATGTTAAGTATAAATACTAAAATTGAAATGAAGAAGGATATCACACAGCATGATATTTATGTTAGTATACATAAAATTTTCATATGTATATTGACATGCATGTGCACATGAAGTAAATCCAAATAATCTTGTAAACTAAGCACACAATGTAATATTATTAAATGTGCGATTACGATAACAAGAAATAAAAATATATATATATGTAAATGTCTACATGTAAAAACAGTTTTTGTTATGCATTTACATACACTTTTTTTACAGAACCCGGGAAAACTTTTCAACTTTCAACTGGGAAAACTATGGCATAGTTAGGATCCAAAATCGTTGTCGTATTATATGATGATTTATCATTTCTATGAATTTATCTTAAATGAAAACTTCCCAACGTACACTACCGAAGACTAAAAAGCCTCAAATTTTCGACAAAAATTACCATTCAGAAAAAGCTTCAACTTTGCAATCAATTTAACAGAAATTTCCTGCCGGTCGAATCAAAGGAGGTTTTGCAAGGACTTTGAAACCCTTAAATGAGCTTCGATCTTCGAAACAAACACACGATGTGTTTGCTTTCAGCGATGTATAAAATCAAGGTTAAATATGTCATCTGTCCTCCATACAATTGAAAAAAAAACTATAGTAACTACGAACAACTGCAAGATAGAATTTTTCAAGTTACGGCACAGATTCTTCATAAAGTCAATTACATCATTGAAAAATGGATACTGAAAAAATTTATTGCGATCACAATAAAAAAATATCAAATTTTTGATACCTAAACCAGCGGATGATCAACAGAGAAAATGTATAAAATAAATTAACTCAAGTATGCTATTCAAACCAAGGCACCGAAAAAATAGAGTTCCTTATAAGTGATGGTGAACGGCACAACGGAACAAGTAAACGGCACAGATTCTTAATAAAGACAATCACATCATTGAAAAATGCATACTTGTGTAAAAAGAAAACAAATTATATGGAATCTAGTATAAAAATAAGAGAATAGAATAAATTAACAATGTCCCGGTCTTTAATTTCAATCTTTGGATTTTTGGAAAAAACAACGTCGTATAATAAGTATATTTAGTACGATTTATTACTATATAAATCCGGGTCGACCGGGAAAAATTGCTTTGATTATGCGATTTTTCTGCACCAAATATTCTTTATGCAGTAGTATGCTTTCATCATTGGTATGCTGTATATGAGAACAAATTTAAAATACGGCTCGATGCTCTTTAACCTTCCGTTTAATTGAACTTCCTGATTTCTGGTACCATACAAAACAGTCAGTTATAATTATAAAGGGCAGTAAGTTTTCACTCATTTATTAAACTCTTGCTGTCAAGGGGCAAAGGTGAGTGATTGTTAAAATAAATTTTGTATAAAACTCGATGAATCAAAGCTTTGAATGTTTTATTAACATTCTTATGAGTCGAGGGTGAACTAGGATTTGAACGTACTGCAAGTGCATTAAATATTATTTTTTTATGCATGCACTAATGCACGCGACGAACAAATTCCATGTGTGTTTTTGCAAATCGTTTGAGAGCTTCGCGAAGACATTTAATCTCCGAGGACACTTTTTTCAATCATTTATTACAAACAAATACTTAAAAACTTGCGATTTACATAATGTGCAACGTAATTGTCTCACATTGATATTCGGAGCTTTAGCAGAAAGTTTATTGCTGACTCTAACTTGGTTGAATACAATATCGTCATTGACCAACGCATCGAACGAGCAGTAAGTAGTGTTAGCTCTGAGTCGGCAGAATTTCATACGTTTTATTTATTGAACTAAGTGATCTCTAAATTTAGTTGATAAAACTTATAAAGTTACAGAGTGGAATTATAATATTGAATTGAATACAGATAGTTTCGGTTTCTTAAATAAAAATCAAGCATAATGGATTATGAAAAAGATAGTAGCGATATGTGATAAAGACTGCAAGAATGGGGTTTAGGACTGGCACTAAAGCATACAGATTATTCTATTTTATTATCAAATGAAAATTTCAAACTTTTTTAATCAGATTAACATAACAACAATGTGGCCGCCTGTTTATGTAATAAATATGTGCACCTTGCTAACATTCTGCAACGTATGTAGCCGTTTGTCTTAATTGCTTTAGCCCGGGTGAGATTTGTGTTAATATGTTATCAGTGATGCCGATTTCAAAGCCACTAGCTGATAAATTGCGATCATATTTGTTTTAAGTTAAGTTAAACAGATGGGTCATAAAGAGATAATTGTTGAGAATTATCAAATATACAATTTAAAAATATTCTTACAGATGATTGACACAGAGAAAATACGTTTTTGGTATTTTATATTCCAATTTTGCTCATTCTGTCGTTACACAATATGAAAGTCAATGTTATACGTAAAAAATCATTGGAGAAGTCTGATTCTGCCACGTATAGATAAATAAGTTTAAAAATATTTTAAAATAAAATTTTATATTAATAAGGTAACACAAGTTAATTTACATTAACTCCAAGCAGTAATTTAGTCAAATTTCTCATTACCATTTCAATTTGCTTATCACCGTAATGCAATTGAAAGAACTATGAGTATCATAATATAAGGAGTCTACATCTACGGAAGGTATTTGCACTTGCTCCAGGCAGGAGATATAGCTCAATAGGATCTATCTTTCTAAAGTTATATACAAGGAAAGATCGGTCCTTCGGTAACTTAAGTCATGGGAAGTCATTGAGCTGTTGACTCGATTCAAGATCGCATTCCCTTTTTAGAGCCTATCTGTATAACTTCCAATCAATGGTAACAGATTACGGACTCTGAAGAGAGAACTCTAAGGAACGGATTCTGGAGTCCGAATGAGACGAGTTCATGCAAAATTTCGACAGTTTCACAAATTGAAGAAGTTGTCCTTTGTTTTATTTCTAGAAGGTAGAGTATCCTTTTTTCGATGAAGTATGTGTAGGCAAGTATAGGAGTATATGTAGGTGTTTATTGAATGTCCATTCTTCGGTAATGGTGCAATAACTTGAAGTTTTCAGCTTCACTGAGATTATTAAATTTTTTTTTAACTTTGGAAAATATTTCAAGGGAATGCTTGCAAATGCTTTCTGAAAAAAGCTTTCGCTATATTCAATAACCACTGACTCGCCTTGCAATATTGCATCAGCTGATAAGGCCGCATCACCGATTACTTGGGCTCATTTGGAACTCAAGCCAAAATTGCGTGTTTTGTTTCCTCTGATAAATCCAAATATTCTTTTAACCTTCTTTTCTACTTTCAGATAATGCCGTTCTGTAAACTTATTTTATTCATCCTCTTAGCCGATAGTGCTCTCGGCTACATAGCGATAAATAGATACAACTTATTCATTATTTCATCTGATCATCATAAAAACCATTCTCTCCAAAAACCACAACCTACTCCTCCCAAAGACCATGCTAGAGTTGCTAGGAAACTCGTACATAAGTCGAATTGGGCTGGAACAGGAACAATATCAACTGAGCCAAGTATCAAAGGGTTCCCAATGGTCAACATCATCTCGATAGCTGATAGTGGTAAAAATGAAGCATCGACTGGCCACATTTATTTTTATTTAACCCTATTGGATTATACTGCAAGGGATATTAAAGTAACTTGAGAATAGAATGTAAAAAAATTGGATTAAAAATATTATTGCACTTATAAATAGGAAGACAATAGAATAACCTTTATGGTATCCGATGACCAAGATTTATCTTGCAGCAAGACTAATAGTACTGATCCAATGGAACCAACTTGTGCTCGTGTTATTATTTCGGGAAAAGTTATAGAGGTAATTTTTTGGGTAAATTGTGGCAATTTTTAGTGAAAATATAATTTACAGCTAACCGAAGGAACGGATGAATACAAGAAGGCTGAAACAGCGTTTATTAGTCGTCACCCAGCAGCGCTTAGGTGGATAGCAGGTAAATTACCGTGTATGAACTATGATCGCCTTTAAAAAAATTTTTTCACCTTCTATAGCTCATAACTTCTTCCTTTGTACGATTGATATATCCAGCATTCTTGTCCTTGATTGGTATGGTGGACCACATGAAGTTACAGCAGAAGAATATTATCGAGTTCAACCAGAATAAAACGATATTGGATTGTAAACATGTTCGTTAACTGACGAAGTAAATTTTTTATTATTTTTCTTGCTGATTGAATTTTCCTTTAATTTTTGTTGATGATAATTTTTGTAAATCTGCTCAATTCCACCACTCATCCCTCATGAAAAAGCTGAGGAGATACTAAAGATGAAATAGAACATGTAGACACCATATAGGAACGAAAGTGTCGAGATAAAACGACGACCGAGATCCCGGTCGCAAATAAGGCGTTTCATATAAATCCTTTAATTCTTAAATCCAGCTGCAAACACCTATAATATGGCCTGTGAAATGCTACTTTAGACGCCTTGAAACGGTTGATACCAAAGGCGGATCAGGTACAACAATGAATTGTACGAAATATCGGCGTTGATTGTGTGTAGGATTCCAAATTTGGAGGATGCGATCAAAAGATTGAGAAAGTTGGAGGCGTGGTATCTTGAAGGGTAATCCCCGAAGGACGCTATAGCGTCTTTACGACGAAGGATCATCTTATTGCCAGCATTGCTTGAGAACCAGTATAATAAATGAAATAAAGACAGAAAATAATTTCCTGTCTAGTGTGTCCAGTGTGAAAACAATGTGGGTTAACGTGGTTCAAAAAATTCCTCTAGTGAAAAATGAAAATATTCTTTGAAATATTCTTTAGCGAAGAGAAATAATATGGGAATCCGGCTTAATTTACTTTGAAAGCTCCCTACAGGTGGTCTTAAATCAATCGATGATAAAAATCAATGAATGTACACGTCATACTTGGACCTGAATATAAATAATATTATTCGGTAAATTTATAAGTTTTAAATATTAAAAAAAATAATTGCGATCACAATAAATACAAAATTTTTGATATCAAAATTCGATATATTCCTAAATCAGCGAATGATCAACAAAAAAATGTATAAAATAAAATAACTCAAGTATGCTATTCAAACCAAGGCACCGAAAAAAAAGAGTCCCTTACAAGTGATGAAAATTATGTACATTAGTGGAAAGTAATCACAGTAGTGATTACTGTTCAAATTAACCCTTCTCAGAGTGTGGTTTCCTGCTGTATTAACTAAGATCGAGATATTGCACGAAGCTCGAAGTTCTTCATCATATTGTTTGGCCGTTGAAGTGGCCGACGAATCATCTTCTTTTCCAGTTCTTAAAAAAAGCCCACACTTTCATCTTTCTTACAACTTCGAAATTGTATTTTGACAAAGAAAGCAGATCAACGAGAAAGGGTTCATGAGATTATCAAATCAAAACCTTGTTCAATATATTCTGTACTGTATAGCATCTCTTCTTTTTTATTTCCCCACCCTATGAGAAAAACTGAAAGTAAGATTATAAGTCTCGAAGACAAACATTTTTCTAATCTACAAAATTGTGTTCCACTGTCAATAAAACCGATCTCCATTTAGTGTTTTCTTTGCTGACCATTATAAATCAGGCAAAGTGAAGGGTTTGGTAAAATTACGTGTGAGATAAACTTATCATTCATGTTAACCTACGGCTTCGGATAGAACTCGGATAGTAAGCGATGATGTATAAAAAGTTATCAGAAGGTGTTTTTAACTATAAAAAATAAATCTGAGTTGATGCCGAATAGCTAGTTTTGATTCTGATCCAGCCATTACAAAAGACAAAGAAAAAAAAAAGCATAAAAAAATAAACCATTTCTTTCTAAAAAAAAAACTGCAGTAAATATATTTAATGAAAACGAAAGCACTTACAAATGTAATATACTACCTTTAATATGGTTTTCCAAATCAATCTTACACCTTTTCAATCATAAGTTCGGTTTAAATTAGTTCGGTTCGGTTTAATTAGTTCGGTTCGGTTTAAATTAGTTCATTTAAATATGGAAGGAGTACTTAGT
This sequence comes from Stratiomys singularior, assembly GCA_954870665.1. NCBI lineage: Eukaryota > Metazoa > Arthropoda > Insecta > Diptera > Stratiomyidae > Stratiomys > Stratiomys singularior. Next base: position 11,693,232 of record OX940877.1, read on the forward strand.
TAATCATATCATGAAGAGAATGATTAGTGAGAATCATTAGTGATTAATATCAAAACCTACTGTTATTAATAATTTTAAGTACCGCTGAATTCTTAAAAGTATCACCATTTATTAGTTATTATCATGCATCATATTATGCTCATATAATTGCTCCCAAAAATATAAAAATGTTGTAATATATAATATAAATATAAATAAAGTTTGCTTTTTATTTTGCTCAATCATTTTTGTTATTTCTAATTTAATTTTTGATTGCATGCTCCACTTCAAATTTTTAATGTTATGCTCTGCTTTAAATTTCTCTACCCTATACGTACCTTCAATATAGATTCAATAAAGAGTTTACTTTCTTATTCATTCTGTTAAAATGAAATGAAAGTATGTCTTTTTTTTTCATGTATTTATTACGTCTGTATTTATTTCATGTAAATGAAATGTAAAGAACACGCATGTAATATTTTCTAAACAGGACGGTTATTCCTTAAAATTTATTATACATATTAAAGATAAAACAGAAGATTCAATCTAAATTTAGTTAAATGTACATTTAGAAAAATCAGCATTAACAATTCATCTAGCATAAGGATCGACATTCCATCATGGATAGTGCACAATAATGCGTAAATTGCGCACCTTGTAGGAGTAGATCAGATAAGCCCTGGAATAATACAAAGAAAATGCTCTTTCTTATTGGATATGCTTACAAAATTACATTGTGTAATTCTATATAAATAAGTTTAAGATATTCTAATTGTCGTTGTATAATAAATCGAATTATTGCACTGATTACGGATTATATTTCAAATATGATGTCATCAAACTTCGGAATGACAAAAGTTTTGTATACTTTCAGATTCAACCGAAACCACCTCAGTCATTTTATGCCGAGCTAAAGTAGTGTTCCCTTGTACGTACTTTGTGTTCATGTGTCGCACGTCTATACTCTTTTCAAAAGATTGTGTATAAAAGTATTAGAATAAGAATGATAATAAGTTAGAATAATAAGAATTAATAGAATATTGCAAAACCCCAGGGATGATCGGAGAAAATATTATGTAAATTGTATAAATTTGTCTCTGATACTATTGGAATCCAAAAATATCGGTCAGGGAGAAATCGTTGAGGTATTGCTTCATGATTTTTCGATTAAACATATTTTTCATTTCATTTCATGTAGGATTGCTTTCTACTCCAATCAAATTTTTAATAACTGAGGAAGAGTCATATGAAAGTCGGCTCTTAGTGTTCACATGTCCGTTGCCTGTTACTAAAATCTTAAGAAACGGATTAAATTTGTATACTTTCAAAAGGGTTCAAATATGCTGATTCGGTTTATCACACTGTTCCAAGTCTCAATAAATACAACATTCATAGAGTGAACCAATGTGAAAATAGCAATATGGTGGACGTCCATATATTGTGTTTCAAACGATATTGTTGAAATGCCAGAGTGAAAAGAAAAGAAAAAAAATAATCCTTAACGAGTACGAAGGTGGTTGGTTATTACAGGTTTCATAGCTATTACTTGCGACATATTATTTGTTTAACCCCTTAACCTATAATTTCGAGGTGTTAAGGGGTTAAATAAACCTAAAATATTTCATCTTTCAGTTCTATCTTCAGTTCTTCGAATTTCTCAATAAATAATAAATTTAAATTTTTTTTTCTTTGGAATAAATAAAATATTTATAGGAGATCTTGAAGACGATATGGGAATTTAATAACTGTTCCAATGGGAACCAAAAAGCAAAAATATATTGCTAATAATAGACTCGCAGCTTTCCATGTCGTCTATAATCCCTAGGCCAACATTAATATTATTATCGTATAAAACACTGCTTTCTGGTTTATCTATATTTTGAAAGAAATATAGTTTCAATACATTTTCGAATGTTTTGTAACTTTTCGACGATTTTGACGAAGAAGCTGCTAACCGCTAACACAAATTATCTCTATTTAGAAAGGTAAAAAAATTCTTATCTCCTTATCACAACGCGAAACATGTTTATTCTTACTTTATATGACAGACTTTATATGATCAATTCTAAATTTAACTTTCAAGATGATTCACAAGCTAAAGAACATTGAAAAAATATTTTGAGCTAAAATTTTAATCTTACTTAAAATGACTCGCCTACATGCCTTAAGTTGATTAAGCAATACTTACGCTAAGGCCAGGAATGCAAACCGTCAATGGATATACGATAATGTACCAGCCAGCACAAAATCCAGCTACTGGGAAACCAATGATTATCAAAACCACGAGCCAAATAATGAACCACAGCGGATTTTTCATTCTAAAATAATAACAGTATGGGAATGCGTGTTAATGGTGCATATTAGGAGAAAACTAAATAGTTTCTCAGTGTCATGGGAATGGTCATAGATGTAGCAAATGCGAATCACGTAGATGCAAGTTCCCATTTTTGCTTGACACAATGCCATCGATGTATCACTGATTTGAAACTAACTATATTTTGAACTTTACTTACCTAGTAGAGAATGCACTCTTTTTCAAGCGGGAATAAAAACAAATAAAAAGCACTGAGTTTACTAACAGATAGCCAAAGTACTGCTAAACGATCGATTTGGCTTCTATCCAGACTATGCGATTCAGTGATTATGATATCCAGGAAAAGATGCTTTACACGCCCAAAGATTGAACCGCTACACTATGGTACAAGCGTAAGCCGTGAAGGTAAATGCGTAGAACGACTGAGTAGTTTGTTTACGGCACGACTGCTACACTCAAACTCAGATAGATTGATATTGTAAGAGCAGAGTTGCTTGCTGCAAGCTAACTGATCGCTCGCGGTAATCATGCGTTGGCGCTCTCTTTTTACATTATAATGAGATATGTTACTCGATTAGTGCTTACGGTGTAGCCAATATCGTTAACACTATAATGCCCATTTCAAAAGGTCCTAGGTTTTCATGTTGAGGTGAAAACCAATTCGATTTAAGCCAGTATTATAGAATGCAAGCACCAGAGAAATGCACGAATCAAACAATTTAGAATTTAAAGCAAAAATAAAATATGTGACTGCGCATATGTAAATCAAAAAAATTTAGTTGACGCATCCTAAAGTTGAAAATGAATCAAGGGTGTGTTTGTCAAATTAATGGTTTGGTGGGGAAAATCTCATCAGGGGTATTACTCGGTTAATATTTTAGTCATACGGATTACCGTGTAAATATATCTCACACGTGGATGTGTGGAGTTGGTTCGATATATAAGATAAGAATAGAGTACATCAGTACAACGACTACACTAGCAACTCGTGAGCGTTCGGATGCATCAATGGATGGAGTATCGTAAAGATATGAAACAAGTTTCATGCTGCCGCTAAGAATGAAATACAACCTGATACATACTATAATAGTGAGGTCATCAAGAAAACAAAACACATTGAAAAATAAGATTGTTTCATGTCGAGTAAAACATAGGACATCATAACCGAAAAAGAACAGCAGATTCTATCAGCGGTGATGTATTTTAAAAGCGGAAGGAAATTTTATTGAAGTGCTAAAGATCAAAATATGACTTTTAAGAATACAGTCTTGTTTGCATCGAAGTTTGAAACAAAAGCATTCAACAATGATAAGAAGTTATTTTTCCTTTGCTTGCTTAAACAAATAAAGTAGGAAATTGGGGTTGAAAACTTTAACTTTAGTTCCTAAATTATTAGTCATTATTCAGCGTAGGATCGAAGGACCGTTGCGAAGTTGAAACTAAATGACTACGAATTGTCACAATCTCGTATCAAGTGGGAATGCTATCTTCACTTGATCCTTCTCGTCCAATTCCACTTTTCAGATCCGTCGTGAAAAGCTTAAAAGTGTCGATGATGCGGAGAGAACTGTAGCTGTCTTTTTTTGGTGACATCTTTAAGCTGTCTATAGTAGACACTCAAACGAATTCTCCCACCTTTTTTTAACAGGAGCAGCTGGTGAAGCGCCACGAACTTACAGAAAATCAACCACTCATTATTGTTTCATTGGTCAAATCATGGCGTATGACATTCCTTATTAAGCTAAAGGGAGTCGCCTTGAAATTTATAGGATTTAACTGGCACTTGATCGCCATCAGATGTGCTTACATGAGCCACAGCGGCTACAACTGGGTTAAATCAAACATACCGATGCTAACTTCCCAGGTTAAACTCGTGTATTGCTTATCGTACAAGCATGGATCGAGTCCAATTCCAGTTGTGAAGACAAGCTGGTATGTCGATGGAGCCTGCTTAGACACGTGAAGTTCCTCCTGCAGCTGTTCGTAGAGAAAAAATCCGTTCCAGCAAAGTGGTCGGTGTCCTAATACATGAGGTTGCCTCTTTAATATATAGTTTCTTTTCTTACATTTGGACGTCTCAGATCTGCATCGAATCAAGCAGTGAGTCCTTCATTGACCATTTCTCTTGATTGTAAGGTCCCGGATAACAAAGGAAAATAAATTTAGTAAGGGAAATAATTTTTAAAAAATACACACACTGAAAATTTCTCAATGGAAATATTTTGCACAGATGGAAGCAACACCAAAAACACTCATATTATCAGTTTTATTCATCTTTTCGATATAAACATTTCAAGGAAGTTAATATTGACTTCAATTTGAGATATTCTGGATACTTCCGCATGCCTAGCACACGTGTTTTTTTTTTTTGCTTTCTGCTTTTAGCCAGCCGTTATTCAATTTTATGCAAATATACATTTCGACTACGTCTTGCGACCTTTTTAGTGCGAACACAGCTAACGAATTTTCTGTTGATAGGCATGTTACGGCGGAAGGTTCTATCAAATGAACAATGTAAATTTAACAGCAATTATATTGGAAGCAAGGCGGAGTTACGAGGCAACTGAAATAACACAAAAAATCAAGTACCGTCTTCCAAACTTGTCTTATTGGTTTAACAGGTCTATATTTTAGATTGCTGCGCATTCGTAGGATATTCTAGCACTTAAATGGAAAATCCTTCTTTTGCTTGTAGAAAAAATAAATGCATGTTTCGATTCTGTTTATTCCGTTTATTCTGACCATGTATAAAACACGTTATGTTTACTCTTACATTATAACATACTCCCAATTTTCTCTATAAAAAAAAATCAGAAATAGTAAATCAAACTTTATCTATAATGATGTTATTACAACCAATGACTCGTACTTATTTTACTCTAGCAAAAACTATCCTTGAAATATTTTTGCCCACTTATCACTATATGGACTGCTTTTACCCATCAGCTCAATTATTTTTCCGTTGATTTCCTTAGGCGAATTCTTATTTTTGTCTATTTCGAAAGGAATTACGTTGCATTCTACCTCATTTGAAACAAACCCCGTTACCATATCGACTGTATTCGTTTCATCGATGTAAATATTAGTAGCAATTTTTAAAATGCTTAATATTAGGCTGAAAAAGTATTCTATTAACATTATTCATTTTAAGATTCTTTTCGATTGCAAAACCATCCGTTCTCGTGTTGTAGCTCTGTGGGGCGTTACCTAAACTTTTAGAATTTGAAGACGAAGAATTTGAATTCAGTACAACGCAATCAAGGTAAAGCCTCAACGAGCTACGAGACGATATCTCTCATCAGTTTTTCTTTATATATATACATGTCTTACCTTTTCTTATAAGCAATTTCTCGATCTGTGCAATGGATAGTGAAGATATCATCAATTAAACAACTTTCTTGAGCTGTGTATTTTTTCATTAAAGTTTTGAATTGCTGTCGCAGACGTATCTAATGTATAATTAATAACAAATGTTAATATTCTTAATTCATATAACTTTAGGAAATTACTAACCATTTCAATTTCTTGGTTGTTCTTAATTTCTTTTAAATCAGCTATTGCTTTTTCATGTGTACTCTTTATTTTATTTGATTCTTGGACTGCTGCCAATTTTTCCAATTTAATTTGCTCCCATTTTTCTGGAAAAAACGAAACGTTAAACGTTCTTGAATTTAACCAATTTAATTGTGAAAGAAGAATGAACCATATTTTGGAGCTGCAAACAGTGAAACAGTGAAGAAAGTACATTATAATTTCTATAATGTACTTTCTTTTCCAGCCTCAACAATTATGAGTTTTTCCTGACTATTTTGTTTTAAGAGTGTCAAAATTTAGTTATGGCAAATATTGCAATTATTCAATACTCGTTATGAATGAAATTTAGTAAGAACAGCATACTTAATAAGAGATTTAGTAAGCATTTAGAAAGCGCAATCCTGATTTTGCAGAGGCAAGTAAAACCTAAACATGTAATCGGTACTTGGTTCATTCAGATTCAATCAAATGATCTAGATCCTATCTCTATCTAATTTTTTGTTCTAGAAACCCTAGTTCTAGAAATAGTTTTGTGCTGTTGTTACTTATTGATTATTATTAAGCTACTTCTACCGATGTCACATTGAGTTTGGTTCTCCACAAAGCAATACATTTTCTGTTGTTCAATATTTATAATTTTTACCTTTCCATACTACAAATAATGCTACTTTTTTTTGTAGCTTTTCCATTTTAAAAATGCTATGTTTTTTTTATTTATTTTAATTTTTGAACAAATATATATTTCGGGAGTGAGTTGCTCCCTTCTTCAGTGTCAGTTATTTTATATATTATAACTCACTCCCGAAATATATATTTGTTCAAAAATTAAAATAAATAAAAAAAACATAGCATTTTTAAAATGGAAAAGCTACAAAAAACAGGATCTAATCTAGAAGTGCTAAACACGGGACAACACACACAGTAATGCTACTTATTCCGTAAATTTTCTGGAATTTTCCTAGAAATTATTTTACGCTTATCAAGACTGGTAAAATGGCTACACACCTTAGTTAGTATTTGAAAGACCCGTGAGGATCAGTGAACATTTGATTATCTTAAAATACTAAAAGTCTCAACCAATATTTTATAGATGAATTTAAATTAGAAAATCATACATATATAATCCATTTTCGGCATATATTCTAAATTTTTTATTTTGAACGATGTTGAAACTTTACTAAAAGCAACTGGCTACTTCCCAATCAGCAATTAATGCCGTTTTGATTCTACACCTCAATTGAGCTGGTAGTCACTCCTGGAGTTTCAAATTCTACTCGAAGCGTTCGGGAAAAATCATAACTATACAACTTTATCTTTTTATTTTGATTATTATTATTTTTGAAGAAGGTACTGCTTTGTTGCCCTGACCGGATGTGAACAATTATTGCTTTTTCATTGACGTTGAATACAGTTGAATATGTTGCGCGTCATATCCATCTAATAAGGATGGATAAGTTCAAGGAGAGAATTTATTCCAGTTCGTTAACTTGAAAGCTTTGTTAATGATAAACGAAGTTAATCTAGTGGTTCAACGTTTTCCACAGCATGTTGCAAAAGACGGCAGTTTTCTCTGTAAAAGCTTTCATAGAAAGGAAGAAATCTTTTTCTTTTATGGATATGAGAAAACTACGGTAGATTTTTCCCATGCGATCTTCAGGACCGTGGTCCTTATATTTAATTTTTCATCAGAAAAGTGCTGACCACAAATTTACTTCGAATGGTTTTCAAACCTTTGGAGTGAGAAAAAAAATTAAAACCTTTGGAGTGCTATTTCACTTCTTAAAACGATGTTTTTCTTTGATTTGAATCGGATTCCACAGAAGAAAACAAAAGTCAAACAAATCAACACCAAAGTTACTTGGCATGGTAACAAGCTTGATATATCTTTCTTTTTGTCCGTGATCATGTATTTAAGTGGAAGTCTGATATTGAAAAATCACTTGACATAAATTTCCGCCGATCTCAAACAAATTAACCAGGAACATTACCTTTGTTCCATCCATCTCTTAACAATACTCACCAAACACTCGAGTTGCGTCTCTGAATCTCTTAGATATTCGTATTTCCTTTTCATCGCACAATGCTAACCCATCTACGTACTTTTGCAAATATTTTGTTGTTTTATTTTTGTTCATAATAAATATGCAACTTATTGAAAGTGATGCCGAATTCAACGTCCCTCCAAACGTACTTTTTCAAACTGACAGCTGTTGAAAAGTGTACACTGAAACGTAAACATACATAAGCCTGCACAGACATTATTATCGAAACAAATCAGTAAACGCACTTTATGTCTATAAATTGTTTTCTTTTATGTCAAAAATAATTTTCCACATCTACTGATCAGATGATTTACTGATCTTTTTACAGATTTCTTTCTTTATAGGTTAACAGTAACTCGGTGTACCTAGTCATTGTTTTTTAATGCTTCTGGTACCTACTTTTTGAGTAACTAACATTTCCACTTACCCGAAAGAAGAAGAATTGTTTGACAATCATATGTCAGATATCTTAACAACAGTGCGGTCTTGCGACTCCATCAATTATTTATCTTCACGCAGGTTGTAATTCTAATTATACAGCAAAAGTAAACAATTCAGAAAAAATGGATAACGATAGCGACGACGAAAGAAATGACGTCGATTTGACCGGTTTCTTGTTCGGAAATATTGACTCAGAAGGTCGGCTTGAAGATGATATTTTTGATTCGGAAGTAAAGAAGCAGCTGAGCTCACTTTCAAGGTACTGTAAATTATTGTATATTTGCAAATAAATATCCAAAATGAACTCATTATAGACTTGGATTGAATTCACTATTAAATGAAGTCATAGAAACGAGGGAAGACGACGACGATGATGATAATAGCGACAACCAAGATAGCGATGGTGAAAAGAAGTCGGAAGACAATGATTTTGACAAGAAGGATGATGACGCTATTGATTACTCCGATATAACCGAATTGGCGGAAGATTATCCTGTCGTTAAGGTTGCTGTCCATGCTGAAAAGTATTACTCGATGAATATAAACTGTTTTGTTTTAGACGGATAAGGATATTGAAGATGAGATACCAACAAACACAGTGACGTTGGATTCGAAGGACGGTGTAGTGACCACTGTAAAAACAGAAGTAGACGGAGGTAGAAGAGTATGTTGTTCTTTATGGCACTCGGTTTAAATAATACTATTTCATTCAGATAACAAACGAGATGATAAGGAACTAATGCCCCCTCCTAGCTTACCTATCCGTAGTACTAGTCAGGATTCCACAAAGGCAGGCAGTGAAGGAGAGCTAGATATCAAAGCAGAAAAGGGTAGGACCATTCTTCAAAACTAAAGTTGAACCATAGTTTTTCAGGAAAATATTGATGTGTTATGATAAAGTAAAATTATTTACAAAAAGATGAATGCGTGGGATTTCGGCAAATAGCTGAATAACTTCGTATTTACAAAATTATTCTTTGCCTTTTCTAGCATTCAAAACTTTCGAATTTTCTGAAAATGTTCATACCTTTGAAACAATTTATTAGAATCAAATGAACACAAAGCTCAAGTTATATACTAGCCTTTTGTTCGAGGTTCTTTAAATATTCAATTTGTAGAGGATTAGATAATCTAGACCCATCGATGTAATCTTTATAAAATTTATTCGCCATTCAGCCTTATAAGGCTGATGATTGATTGAAGGCTCTGTTCCCTCTTGACGCTCAAACGATTAGTGTTTGACGTGAAAAATTTCGTGACAATCTTTTCAGTCGATGGTACATTTGAAAAGAAGCTTGAAACACCACTTGCGGCAATGTTACCATCCAAATATGCCAATGTTGACGTTCGTGAACTCTTTCCGGATTTTCGACCAGATAAAGTGTTACGATTTTCTCGATTATTTGGTCCTGGAAAACCATCCAGCCTTCCACAAATCTGGCGTAGTGTACGCAAGCGACGTCGAAAGCGGAAACAGTCAAGAGAAAATAGAGTAAGCTTATTTATCCGACTTGCCCTAAATCGAGTAATTTTACTTGATCAATTGAAAGCCGAATGCTGGATCAGATTCGCATAGTGACTCAGAAGAACCCCGAAAATCTAGAGGATATGTTTTTAATTTTGGACCCGATCCACCGAAAGAACAATGCCGTTCGGATGATGAAGAAAAACTCTTAAGCAACATTACTGACGAAGAACAACAAAAGGAGCCAGATAATGGGGAGAACAATGACAACAAACCCAAAGTAGCCGATTGGCGTTTTGGCCCCGCACAAATTTGGTATGATATGTTAGACGTTCCAGAATCGGGGGAGGGATTCAATTATGGTTTCAAAATTCGCGATAAAAATGTAAATAATCTGAAATTTAGCTTTGACTTGTACAGAATATTGGAATACTTATTTCATTTTCACAGGCACCTCAAGAAGAAATCCTTATAAACGGCGATCCAATACCTGATGACGCCTATTTAATGGTATCACAGCTTCATTGGGAAGATGATGTGGTTTGGGATGGAAACGATATAAAAGCGAAAGTATAAGACTTCTGCCTAAAACAATCATAAATATCAGTTACTGTCCGTTACCAGGTAATGCAAAAGCTGAATTCTAAGACGAATGCGGCGGGTTGGCTGCCATCAAGTGGATCTCGAACGGCTGGGGCTTTCAGTCAGCCTGGAAAAGGAATGCCTATAACCAACACACCAGGATCCAAAAATTCGTTACCTAATCCACCACTGCCCGGTAAACTATCAAAAAGCCAAATGTAAGCCCGTTGCTAATCGTTTGAAATTACTTTATGAACTCATTCATACTTACTAGTAATATGCCTAAGCAAGAAGAACATGACGATACTTGGTATAGTATATTCCCGGTTGAAAATGAAGAGCTAATTTACAGCAAGTGGGAAGAAGAGATAATTTGGGATGCAGAAGAGATGTCTAAAGTACCGCGACCCAAAGTGTTAACCCTTGATCCTAATGATGAAAATATTATTCTAGGTATTCCAGATGATATTGACCCATCTAAGGTAAAATTCTTTTCATTGCTGAAAATGCTTGCGTAATGTAAATATGCAATTTTCAATTATCTCTTTATATTTCTAGGTAAATAAAAATACTGGACCGCCGCCTAAAGTGAAAATACCCCACCCGCACGTGAAAAAATCAAAGATTCTTTTGGGGAAAGCTGGTGTAATAAATGTATTGGCGGAAGATACTCCACCGCCACCTCCAAAAAGTCCAGACCGAGATCCTTTCAACATTTCAAATGATGTGTAAGATGTGAAAATATTCTTTGAAAATTGTTCCTTTACTTTGTACAAATTAGGTTTTATCAAGCGAAATCTTCTGAGACAACATTACGACTCAAAGTTGGCGGAGGAAATCTCATACAGCATTCAACCCCTGTTGTTGAATTGCGTTCTCCCTTCATACCGGTGAGCTGTAATTTTAACAATTAACCCATTTTCTATTTGATGGGTTGGAACATTGAAGATAATTTGAAATTGGATTTTCAGACTCATATGGGACCGATGAAGCTCAGACTTTTCCACCGACCTCCAATGAAAAAATATTCTCATGGTCCTCTTGCGCAATCGACACCGCACCCGGTACTGACACTTGCAAAAAATATCTCCCGAAAAGCCAAACAAAGAGAACTCGAACGTATTGCATCGGGTGGTGGTGATGTTTTTTTTATGCGAAATCCAGAGGACTTGTCGGGCAAGGATGCGGATATCATTCTCTGCGAATTCTGTGAAGAACATCCACCGTTGATGAATCAGGTAAAACTATTTTCGGTTTTGAAAATCAGTTGGTATCCTCTCTCATGTCACTTAAACAGGTGGGTATGTGTTCAAAAATCAAAAACTACTACAAACGTAAGGCTGCAAAGGACTCGGGTCCACCTGAATTCAAATACGGTGAAACTGCTTACGCTCACACTAGTCCGTTTTTGGGTATACTTCATCCTGGACAGTGCATTCAAGCGTTAGAAAATAACATGTATCGAGCACCTATATACCCACATAATATACCAACTACAGACTTTTTATTGATAAGAACACGAACTAATTATTTCATTCGAGAGTTCAATGCACTGTTTACAGTCGGGCAAGAATGCCCATTGTACGAAGTTCCTGGCCCCAACTCTAAAAGAGCTAATAATTTCGCCCGAGATTTCTTACAGGTAATATATAAAATTTAAAAAATTAACTGGTTGTTCCTGAAGGCAAATAATCTTGGGAGTTCTGCATGTGTGTCGGTATGTGCTTAATTTTCCGTGAGTTCGCGATTCAACCATCTTTAGTTATCATCAACTCGTTGGTTTCTACAGGTATTCGAAACCTGTCCTCACAGAAAGTTGAGCACGCCTTGACGGACGCATAGCTGGAAAAATGCTAATAAATTTAATGCAACAAAGAACCAGAATTTAAACGATATATTTTTGTAGGTGTTCATTTATCGTTTATTTTGGAAAAGTCGAGATAATCCAAGAAGAATTAAAATGGATGATATAAAGAAAGCATTTCCAGCACATTCAGAAAGTAGCATTCGCAAGCGACTTAAACAATGTGCCGATTTTAAAAGAACAGGAATGGATTCAAATTGGTGGGTTATCAAACCCGAATTTCGATTGCCGTCTGAAGAAGAAATACGTGCAATGGTTTCACCTGAACAATGTTGCGCTTTCTTTAGCATGATCGCAGCTGAACAGCGCTTAAAGGTTTCAAAACAAATGCAATTGGTTTTGTTATATTTAATCGTTTTATACAGGATGCTGGTTATGGAGAAAAATTTATATTTGCCCAACAAGAAGACGATGACGAGGAAATGCAATTGAAAATGGACGATGAAGTTAAAGTTGCTCCATGGAATACGACAAGGTATCTGCATAAGAACTCTAATCGCTCTATGCGATCTAGGATTAGTCACAGGAACTTTATTCTTGCAAATTATTTACATTCTTTAACCTGCCTATTCATGGTAAACATGATTATTTAACATCGACATATTACCATTAGAACTGATAGCTCTTTGATATTTAATATGCAAAACTGCTGAAAACATATATTTAAAATGGGAAACTTTTTCGATAAATCATTAAAAAAAGATTTTTTAAAATTTTTTTGTTGACCAAAGACTGGTACAATTGTTTTCTCTCATCTTCATTTATCTCACCAAAAAAGATGTCGGAAACTTTTTGCATCCATAATCACTTTTTCTTTAATTTGAAATAAGTAAATAGTCGCTTAGGATCATATCTGGACTATAGAGTGGTTGGCAAATTTCTTTAAATCTTGCGGCTTTGATGGCAATCTGAAAAGGGCGGGGGTTTTTGCAGGTAAAGCACTTGGCTTATCAATTAGCCATGTTTCTACCGTACAACAACTTCATGTGCCAGATCTAGTAATGTAGTGTAATACTGGCCGTTGATTGCAGTACTTTTGGGCAAATATCAATAAAATAATCTCCGACTTCGAGATCCCCGCTGTGAACTTATCTGGTGGAATCTCTCTTTCTAGTCTGTCTTTCATCGATTCATGCTTCAACTCGGAATCATACTGGCGAGTTCAGGTTTTATCAATGAACTCAATGAGGTAGCAAATTCGATTCAAATCATTCAAATATAATATTTGTTCGATTTTTCTTCGGTCATATTCATCACTTGGCGGCGCGTTAAGTGTTGGTTTCGTCTTTGCAAGGCTCTTTTCCTTCGATAAATAGTCAAACCCAGGTTTTTTGTCATTATATATGGACGCTCCCATGCCTGATACCGATGGCCTCTTTTCGAAAAATTTCTATTCTATATATTTTCTTTTTTGACAGGATTAATCAATGCATAGTGCAACATATTAGAATTATATCTAATTTCCATTGGAATGGTATTGCTTCATACCATATTGGAATAAGGAACCGATTAAAAACTGTCTCATTAGTCATACTTTATAACAAGTCAAATCGTTTATCAGTAATGAGATAATGGTTCATCGCTATGCACGTTTGGCCGCGAAATTATATGGCGCCTTATAAGTCGTTTATGCTTTTCATCCAACCGACATTACGAATTCTCCCGTGCAGTTAGTGTTATCGAATCGATTATTTTGAATTTTAAACACTTTGCAAATCTCTGTAACAAAGTCAATTAAGATTGAGTAATATGATATGTTTCATTTGTAACTATAATTAATAATTCTTTTAAACATATCTTAATCAAATTCGAATTCTGAGTTAAATTAAATTTTAAACAACTACATAATCTTTCAGAGCATATATACAGGCCATGCGGGGTAAATGCTTGCTTCAGCTGAATGGGCCAGCAGATCCGACTGGTTGTGGAGAAGGTTTCTCATATGTCCGCGTTCCTAACAAACCAACTGTATGTATATCATTGAATTTCCGCGTGTCAAACATATATATTTTACCTCCCTAAATACCTGAATACATTACCTACCCAAAAACCTTGCTCCATGCGGAATTCAAAAAGTTTCCTGTATTTTGACAATTTCCATTATGGTTGAAAGTTATTGTGTTTAATGACTTCAAATTTTATCTTTCGTTAAAATCAGCAAACAAAAGAAGAACAAGAAAAGGAACCTAAGCGGACTGTAACAGGCACAGATGCTGATTTACGTCGTTTACCTCTGAACAAAGCGAAGGAACTTCTAAGAAAATTCAAAGTACCCGAAGAAGAAATAAAAAAACTTTCTCGTTGGGAAGTAATCGATGTCGTTCGTACACTTTCTACAGAAAAAGCTAAAGCTGGTGAACAGGGTATGGATAAATTTTCACGTGGCAATCGTTTTTCAATAGCGGAACATCAGGAACGATATAAAGAAGAATGTCAACGAATATTTGATTTACAAAATCGAGTTTTGGCAAGCTCTGAAGTATTGTCCACAGATGAAGATGAGTCTTCTGCATCAGAAGAATCAGATTTAGAAGAACTGGGTAAAAATTTAGAAAATATGCTGGCCAATAAGAAAACATCAACACAATTGGAGCTTGAACGTGAGGAACAAGAAAGGCAAGAGCTGTTGAAAAAAATGATGGAAGAACGTGACGGAGGCGCGTCTTCGTCTTCAAAAAATATCAAGCAAAAGAAAGACGAAGAAGCGCAAGCGGCAAGCAACGCGCAAAATCAAAATCAAGGGAGAATATTAAAAATTACAAGAACATTTAAAAATGCAGAAGGGCGCGAGTATACTCGCGTAGAGATAGTTCGCCGACAGCCTGTTATTGACGCTTATGTTAAAATACGCACCACTAAGGATGAAGCTTTTATTCGCCAATTTGCCACATTAGACGAGCAACAGAAGGAAGAGATGAAACGGGAAAAACGTCGTATACAAGAACAGTTAAGAAGAATAAAACGCAATCAAGAACGCGATATGCTGGCACAAATGCAAAAGAATCAGCAACATACACCTGGTGGGCCTCCTACTAGCCTTGGCGATCCGAAAAGTAGTTCTTCACATACGCCTGGCACTCCAGGCACTCCATCAACTAGCAAAGATGTCAGCCCGTCTAGGAGGAAGATAAAGTTAAAGCCAGATTTGAAATTGAAATGTGGTGCATGCGGTCAAGTAGGTCATATGCGAACAAACAAAGCGTGTCCTTTGTACACAGGAACACCAGGACCTTCCCCATCTGTGAATGTTGCTCTGACAGAAGAACAAGAAGAAGAAATAGAAAAGGAATTAAATTGTGACGATGAAGACTTGGTGAATGTTGATGGCACCAAAGTGAAGTTAAGTGGAAAATTACTCAAGCGGCATGAAGACGTAAAACGTAGAACGTTGCTACTTAAGGTACCTAAAGATGCCGTGGGTAAGAAGAAACGTCGAATTGGAATGGATGTTCATTGCGATTATTTAAAAAGGCATAATAAAACAGCAAATCGCCGGCGCACAGATCCTGTTGTTGTACTGTCCTCCATTTTAGAGCAAATTCTCAACGAGCTAAGAGACATGCAAGACGTACAACCATTCATGTTCCCGGTGAATGCAAAGGTATTGATTGACTCAATGCGTTCCATAATAAATAAACTTGTAAAATTTTCAATCTGCTTGCAGAAAGTTCCTGACTATTATCGAATTGTAACTAGACCCATGGATTTGCAAACAATCAGGGAAAATCTCCGGCAAAAGAAATACCAAAGCCGTGAGGAGTTCTTAGCTGATGTCAATCAAATAGTAGAAAATTCAACAGTTTACAATGGAGCCAAAAGCTCGTTTACAATGGCCGCCCAACGAATGTTACAAAAATGTGTGGAACGTTTGGCCGAAAAAGAAGACCGACTCATGAGATTGGAAAAAGCAATTAATCCATTACTAGATGATGACGACCAGGTAAAATTTATATACTGCAGTTATAGAAAATTTTCGGACGTTAAATTTACCACCAATTTACGGACCAAATTAATAGATTAAAACTAAAAAACTAAGTTACTAGATTTTTAATATTGAAAATTAAACTCAACCCAATTAATAAACAAATTTTGAATTAACTAGATTTACGTTTTTTAGGTCGCATTGTCATTCATTTTCAAAAAGCTACTTAATAACAAATTGAAAACAATGCACGAAAGTTGGCCATTCTTAAAACCAGTAAACAAGAAACAAGTTAAAGACTACTATACTATTATCAAAAAGCCGATTGATTTGGACACGATTTCAAAAAAAGTCGCAGGTAAGTAATTGAAACGAAAAAAAATCAAAGTCCGTTTTTAAGTCAAATAATTTGTTAGCTCACAAATATCATTCTCGAGCGGAGTTTTTGGGTGATATTGAATTGATTGCTACAAATTGTGAGCAGTATAATGGAGCTGATTCAAGCTTTACACAAAATGCAAAAGTTCTGTTGGTCGAAGCGAAAAATGCTCTCGCTGAAGTATGCAAACTATTTAAATAGATGCGCTCAAATAAATATTTCCAACATTTTTAAGTTCGCAGATCACTGCTCACAATTGGAGCAAAACATCAGTCGTGTGCAAGAACGAGTAAGGGCAGATGTTGATCTGGATGTGACGTGGGAGCAAGATGAACATGATTTCGAATCGTCAAGAATAAGTCGGGCGTCTACTCCTGAAAATGAATTTGTTGATGTCGAAGGCGAACGACCCCCATCTGCAGCATCGCAAACTTCGCAAAAAGCAACATTAGGCCCGCCAATAATTCCCCCCATGCCAGAAGTAAAACGCGGAAGGGGCAGGCCCCGCAAGCGTCGATATCCAGTTGAAGAAGGTATGTTAAATATTCCTTACTTGTGATCGAAAGAAAATTGTTCAGCACGCAAGATAGCTCTTAAGACTAAAATATTGGTTACTTATCGGAAGCTGTTGACAAAATGAAGAGAATTAATTGTCATCCCTCAGAATTGTACAGATCGAAACAAAGCCGCTATTTGTCCTGCTTTTGAAAAGTGACTAGTATTATTTTTAAGTTTTAAGGTTTTCCCTAGTGTGGATAATTTACAAAAAAAAACGCGGTGCGTGAATTAAAATTGGTGTATAAATTTAAACGGAGAAGTAACTTAAAATGCTACCAAAAATTGATTTGTTGAAAAAGTGGAAATGCAAATATCTAGTTAGAAAGGCCTGGACAACAATTCCAAAAATTTCATATGCTGCATTCACACATTTAAATTTAATAAACCCTACAAATCATTGTTCATTCCGCTATGTATTAATCAATCTCACATTTTCAATGTCATGCAACTGGGCTTTGATTGATTGTAAAGTTTGCTATCATTATAATTTGAGCACGATGTCTCGAGGGACAGGGAGGGGGGAGATGAGGATTACCTGAAGTTAAAGTTTCAACAGCAATAATAAGATAGAAACGAAGATAGGGACACCATAAATATTTTGCACGAATTATTTTTTTAAATACGGAGATGGGCATTTAAATTGATAAAAGTTGATTGAGACGAGAACATAAGATTCTACTTTCGGAATACACACGTTTTATTTTTATGTGCCATTATTTGATTACGATTTTCTATTCAGTATCACAACTCTCGGTGCAAAAGTATATAAATAACACTTACAATCTCAAGTTTTGCCCATCTCTGATACATAATACTTAGCGCGGGGTGTTTGAACTTTATTTCTAGTCAAGGTATGGAGCATGAAACGTGGTCGTGGTCGTCCGCGAAAGGACAGCCTAGCCTCAAACCTTAGTAACACGCAAAACTCTTTCCTGGAGGAAGGTAAGGACACTCATTTTGTACGATTGCAAACACGTTCAGTAGTCATTGATCATATTGTGCTATATGCATACACATAAATGCTACGTTAAAAGTATATTTTTGCTTTTTCGTTCTTTGCGGTTTTATATTTTCTGCTTGTTGAGCATCATTCGGCTCGATTTACAAATACATAACAATTTGCGTGTTATGCTGTCCTGAATTGTTTTTTAATTTGAAATTTACAACTCTGCACGGTACAGATAAATTCATTTATATTTTCTTGTGGGCGGCATGTTCGCGATCGTGTAACTAATACAAAAGGCTACGATTTATCATACTAACAGCATATTAATACACTTAAGTTTCTCAATCAAAAATAATAATCACAGGAAAGTCTAAATTTAATGGGCAAATATTGTGCTGATGTGAAATCTAAAAAAAACGAATAATGTGAAGATTCTATCAATAAATCATATACTTCGTCATCTTCTCATTTAAATAAAAGGGAACATGGAAACGTAAATGAGTCAACGTCACATCCTTTGAAAATGAATGTAGATTGTTGCAAATGAAATGTCATCTGATTCTCATTAAATACTACTTATCCTAGCATTAAATAAACTCAAGAAAAAAGGGAGAACTAAAACAGTATAATATTTATCTAAACAATTGTCTTTTACCTTTGATTTTCTTAGAAAGGAGTGATGACAGCGGTAACAGTCATAATATTATCTCGAATAAATAAAACATAAAACAATTTTTGAACTTATTTGATTTATACTAATCACCACATCAGCAGTAAATTTTCGTTTAACTTTGAATAATTCGATTCGGATATCACGTCATTGTCTCTCTTCGTAATAAACCAATAATGTGTAACATTACATCTTTTGCATTACACTAAGAGCGCTTTTGTGCTAACATATGATTTTATTTTCTTGTATATAATAACTTGTTCTTGACCATTTACACTTGAAAACGCTTTTACAAGTGTTGAAACATTAAGTAATAAATATATTGAAAATTTGTAATTATTTTAAAAGTTGGATTTGTAGTGCGGAGATACAGTATTTATTTTGATTGATTTGGTATTATTTTGTAAAATGACTTATACTTCTTTAGATTTGCAATTTTCGACGGACGATGAAGAATTCGAGGAAGTTATAAGCGAAAATGATGAAAGCGTTGCAGCTACATTAGATCAAGGTGAAGGATTATCACGTGGTGCAACATCTGAAATGGATAGACCATCCCAAGCAGGTATTATAAAACTCATCATTTAATAGCATATCGTTGCTTAAGCCTTGCTCAATATTTTCTTATCAAATGCCAAAAGGACATCATGGAGAAGATGATAGTCAGCAAGCGGCCGAAGCTATGGTTCAATTGAGCAGCGTAGGATTTTATACACAACCGCAAGGTTCCTTTTCTTTTCCTTAAAAAAATCTTAATGATACATTTGTGACAAATGTAGTGTAAATAGCTTTGATTCCTTTTCTAAACATTTTTTCATTTCCTAAACATTTTTATCTGATTCTTTTTAACGCAGAACATCTTCAGATTACTTTAAGTAAATATTAAATAACTTTATGATTTGGTCCCCTAAATATGGTTGGTCAAATTAATTTTTCATCTTGCACAAATTACTTTTTAGAAACCCTTAACATTTAGAATTTTATTTCATTTGCTAATATATCTCAAATCTTGACGTTTATGGTTCGGTTCGCGGGGGTCTGGAATGCTTAAAGCTTGATTGCCTTTCAAAGCATTTTATAAAATACCTAGAAGACCCTTTGCATTTTTAGCTATATTTATTAATCAAATAAACTAAATCACTTTTTAAACAAAGTTTCAACATTTTCGAAAACAGACGAATCGAATGATGTGGATCCCAACTATGATCCATCCGATTTTCTCGGAATGTCAAAGTCTAAGCATGAATTCCAGCCAGCTCCGCCTACAATATCGAGTGATATGTTAGATCCAGAGATGAAATCGACAAACATCGATTATTCTCAACCAGCAGCCAATGCATTGCTAGATGAACAGCCATTAGATGATCAGATGGGTCGACATGCCATTCACGATGACTTAGCAATATCTGATAGTGATGAAGAAGATAATAAGTTTGTAATGGAAGCTGATAAAAATGAAAATGATGGTGATAATGATGATGGTGGGCTTTGGTTTTAAGTGTGAGCTTAATAAGATGATGTTTTATTTTCAATCATGAATGTAAGTTACTTGGATAGTATACTTCAATGTCGTAAAATCGAATATAAATTAAAAATTAATAATTATAATACGCTGTTATTTAATTGACTATTTTGACTATTTATTTAAATTAACGCAGCAAATTTAAAAGTATTTATAGTTAAAGCAATTCAATGTACGTTAAAAAGAATGAAATTCAATACATTTTTTAAACTGTGCGATAACATAGAATGCGAACGAAATCGGAAAAATTGTTCAGAAAAAAGATATATCGTTATTAGACGAACCAAAGTGGGAGAGAGAAATATTGACAAGGAAAACCAACCAAACGATACGGATCATAACATCTTACCACAACCAGTAATTAAAATCAACTCCTACATATCCTTATTTTCACACAGAAGCACATGAGGAGTCGTTTATTACCTGAGGTAAAAGTTCAAATGACCTTCAAAAGAATCTTTTCCTTACTCATATGCTGCTTGCTGTTTTAAGTGCGATATCACTATATATATAAAATTTATAAAGGCATTACGATTGCTTTACAAGTACCTGGTTAAGTCATAAATAGCGCTGCTAAAAGTTCAAAAGCGAACCTAGGCTCACAACTTGTTTGTCAACTCAACTGCAGAACTAAAACGTTGGCATAGAATTGCCTTTTGGTTTGTCCTGAACCAGGTCATCATTTACGAGGAGATTAAGAAAATCCACGATATCGTGATAAAAAATCTAAGATTGAAAGAAATTACGAAGACTGAGCATTTCAACTAAATGGGTATAAAGTATTTAAACGATTTGTTTATATATGACAAATCCTTCCACAAGGTGGGTGCCGCTTTACTCATGATTGAAAAAAAAACATACCGACTGTCAACTTTCAAGGAACACTTGGAATTATTAAAGTGAAGCCCGAATTAGTTTTGAATAAATTCTTAGCTCCGACGTTCCGGGACATAGGTAGCGTACGCTAATCAGCTGTAAGCGGGAAGAAGCATTAATACCGAGTACTACGACAACTTATTTGAAAATTTCAATACAACAATAACTTATTTGGATTTTTCAACCATGCTGTGAGCTATAAGACATCCACATTTGACAAAGAAAAAATGTTCTCATGATATGGCGTTCGTATCATAAGAAAATCAAAATTAGTTAGAATACGAAGTTTATCTGTAAATATGAGATTTTTAGAGAAGTAACGGAGTATTTGCAGGAAACGACGGAATACAAAAGATGGAAAGACGTGGCTCATCGCTCAATGAAAGGCTCATTCCATCGAGATGAAAAGAGGCTACATAGAATAATAAAATATATCTTACACAAAAAATTGTTTTGCTAAGGTCAGGCACTTACAATTCATCCCCGTACGTTTATCATGCAAAAATAGAATCAAAGTCGCTACATACAATTTCTAGGTGTTCTGCTGCCAGCAAAAAGTGGCAGCGAACACACTAGCCTCGCAGCAATGAGGAAGTAACTTAAATTAGAGCTCAGAGTCAAATCTTAATCAGAAAATGTACGTCCTATAGACAGAACAATGCATAAGGTATCATACCGGAATTGAAACAGGCGAGTTCTCTTTTAACTAAATAAGCTTGCAAACTGATACTTTGTTCCCATTCAGAACGTTGCGAGCTCACAATTCATGATTGGAATTTTAAACATTCTTAGTGTTACACATGCAGACAACTCATTTACTCATTAAAGAGTTAATGAAAATTCTGTGACGTTAAAATAGTTAGGCTCCATTTTCAATAAAACAATTTGATGTATTTCAACAAAAGTACAGGAATAGTCATTAGTTTTAACGTTTCCTTTTTATATTTATAGTACTTTACTTATAATGCACGAAATTATCTTCAACAAATGAAACAAACAATAAAATTAAATTACGCAGTTGCTTAATACTTTAATTGAATTCAGCTTCTTATCATAAGTAATATTTAAACTAAAGTGTGATTTATACAGATGGATGTTATTTGAATGTTTCCTACTATATAATGAAACATTCAATTTTGCCCTCTCATCAGTTGAAGTCGAAAATATCCTTTCCCTTCTCAACGTATATTACTTATTGGAGGAAAAAGTCACATCCGTTTAATTATCCTTCTTCATTCTGGTCGATGTCATACGATAGATAATTGAATCGCGACCAGGATCCATAGTAGCAATTGCATATGAAATCGCTAGCAAAGAGAAAACTAATACCACCATGAACCATAGAATAATGTTGAAAATAACCGGATAGTCTTCAGAATAATATGCAGCAACGTTAATGTCTTCCGATTTGACAGGTTGGGCAGCCTGACGTTTGCTACGGAGGAGTTGATTGCTCTCACTGGTAACGACAGTTACAAGGGTCTTTGATTCTCTTGCTTGGGAATTTGTAGCGAATTTTTCAAGGGTATCTGTAAGTATCTGCTTAGCTTCTTGTAGCGCTAGAGAGTTATCACCATGGGCGCTACGAACTGGTGCAAGTGACAGTCGAATAATTGCCAATGAAGGAAAGTTCATATCGGAGGCAACGTTCCTTGACAATGAATTCAGGTATGCAATTTGGTCGATGAACATTCTATCTTCAGAATGCAACTGGGGTTTCAAATTTGTTGCTTCTTTCGGAATATCTTTCTTCTCTACAGCTCCAATATCACCGAATTGCTCAGCCTAATAAAAACAAGCTTTAATAAAGGCGCAACCAATCAATCTCCACTTACCCTATCAACACCTTCGCTTAAATCTATATCTGCAACATTAAGTTTTGAAGAAAGGGTGCTTAGCGAATCTTCAGCGTCCGATCCATAAAGTTTGTATGCTTTCACTTTCGAGTTAAATTTCAGATGATCGATTCCATCGACGACGAATACAATTCCATTTTCCGGAAGACTAAATGGGTCTATGATGTGAAGACCTGACCAGTGTGCATTTCCAGACACCGTTCTGCCTAACGACGCAGCGTACACATCACCCAACCATGCGCTATTTAACTTTTCATCACCTTTAAAAGCAAGCGAATCAGGTGACACAAGAATCGAAAGCTCCCCAGAGGCATATGCTGTAATTTCGAAAAATATTCCATATGAAAGATTGTACTTATCGATTTTAGGTCATGCCTAATTTTTCGTATATTTTACGAATATTGTTTAGAAATCAAAGACATATTGCTTGTTAGCTATTTTTAAAAGGTGAATATTAACTTACCTCCCACAAAAAACGCCGAGATAACCAACGCTGCTGCACCCAACATCTTCCTGCCTATTCGATTTTAATCATATGATCACTACGTATTCGGTAAGTTCTCGCTAATGACAAATAGTAGTGTTTCACGAGCTGCCTGTTCCGCTATGTGACTTTTCACGTGAGATCGTACCAACCTTGCAAACAATATAATCCAATTTATGAAACTCGGTAGATGTTTTCATTTCGAAACATTATCAAATGTCATTAGCAAAATAAAACCTAGAATTGAATTCTCCACACTTTTTGAAGAGATCATAGCAGCGATTAGAATTAATTCTTCCAATCAGAGCATATCATCATTGAAATATCGGGAAAAATTGGTGCTGGTAAAATCGGTTTGCTACACAGTTGAAGAAGCACTGTCTTACAACTTGAAGTGGGATTAAAGATTGATGTGAATCGGTAGTGTTGTGAGGCTGTGACATTTTTTCTGCTAATGATAGGCATATCTGCTGTGCCGCTGAGCAGCTCACAATAACTTAGTATTTACTTGAAAAATATTTTCTTATTTTAGGGTTGAAAGGAAAATGTAAATAATTTGATATATTCAAGGTTATGTGTCTTTAGAAAGCGATTGTGCTGAAAGTGAAAAGGACGTGAAAATGTCTGATAAAGTCTTCGATTCGTCACTCGTAAACGGAGTAGCAATTCTCTTATCCTTCTATGTAGGCTATAAATATGGATTGTCCGTCCTTCAAAAGAAATTAGATGAAGCCGGTCCGTCAAATGAGCCACACACTTCATCTAAATTTGTAAGTAAATGTGACATCTTGAATTGGTTCCAGTGTCCTATTTTGTTAGATTTAATTGAAGGGTGACACGATTTTATGTATCGCAAACTTCTTGTATTAGTTAAATAGCAGAGATGCAAAGAATTGAAAAAAATAACCACTCATCAATTTTCAGACGTTCTCAGATAGTGGAGATTATAAGATGCTTTTAGTCGTTCGCAACGATCTAAAAATGGGAAAGGGTAAAATAGCAGCCCAATGTGGACATGCAGCAGTCGGTGCGTACCAATCTGCTGTTCGTCGATTTCCACAGCTAGTTCGGCGGTGGGAAAGCAGCGGTTGCGCGAAAATTGCAGTGAAAGTAAGTTGTTTTATTTAGTACTAAATTTGTACTAATTACTTATTTCTATTAATCTACGTTTACCATTGAAAAGGTTGAAAGCGAGCAAGAACTTATGTTTATAAAAAAACAAGCGCAAATCCACAATTTTAATACCTGTGTGATTCGAGATGCTGGACGCACGCAAATAGAACCCAATACAAAAACAGTCCTGGCAATAGGTCCTGCAGCTTCAGGAGAATTAGATAAAGTGACGAGGCATTTGAAATTGCTTTGAATTGTTAAAGTGTTGATAGCTGAATTAACGTTCAAATAAATTGAATTCGATGTTTAATAAAATGCACGTTAGATATTTAGTTTACTCTTTAGGCTGGTAGAAGTAAATGATTTACGTTATTTAAGTTAAGGAGGAAAATTCGAGTCTGATCATGTTGCTTGCAATATTTAACGGAAATGAATATCATTCACAAGTTCTTACGTCACATCGTTCCAGTTCACCAAACGCACACGAGATTTCTCTTCGATACTGTCCAGGTTTTGAATAGAGGTTCTTTTTTCATGTAGCAAATGCGAATGCACGCAACTTATGCTTTAGTTCCCATTTTCGATCTGTCATCAGGAAGATGCTTATGGTATCTAGTTCAAAACCAAATATATCAACTTCTATGCATGCAAGCTTACGCGACGAAGAGAAAAGCCAGAAGCATCTGCTTTCAGGCTGTCTGCGCATCATTGACAAGCGCCTAAAGTGGTGCAGGTGCAATCACACAAAAGAGATCGAGCACCTTCCAGCCATTCAACCACAAACTGGCCTTAATTACAATTGGGTAACCGTAGGGACACTGTAGTAATTAAAGTGCATGCGTGGTGTTCATTGTAATTAACACCCACGTTTTCTGCTTTAAGGAGTGAAAAAGCAATAATAAATGATGCTTTTCCTGAAAGGCAATCATAAAACTTATTTTCTATATCTCTGATCAAACGAGTTAAAGTTAGCCAGAAGCTACAAAGCAAATGAATGTACTTTGGCTGCCGGATCGAATGCTTAATGATGCTATCCGCGTATCAATTAACATCCAAAATAACCAAGATTGTATTAGGAAAAAATGTATTTGACTTTTTAACGGCATTAGTTATAAAAATAATTTAATGTTTGAAGCTGCACTTGTCCAAAAAGTATATTAAAGTTGAAGAATTCTTAAACTTGTGTATCTATTCGAGCTAATAACAAAGATCATTTGGCAATTTGTTACTGTTAATTGTGTTATTGTAAATATGTTATTAAAAAAGACATAATGTGAAGGCACATCAAGAACTGAATTAACGAGCCAAAGCTCTTTATGTTCAAAAATCCCACAATGAATTCATTTTTACGGATTCTTTCTCATTGTATTTTCATGGGCCGTACGCAATCGACGTCTTAATTCACTCGGAAATCGTTCGTAACATTTCTTGCATACTGGTTTCTCATCATATTCATAGAATTTCGATTTCTGTGTCATTTTCATATCGCACACGGAACATGCGAAGTGATGTACGCACCATGCTTTGTTCAGGGCAGTAAAAACTGAAAAAGAATACAAACGTAAATTGTATTAGATTATCGTAGGTATGTGTTTTCATTTAAGAGTATTTTCAGGCGGTTTGATTCTCAAAACTTGAAGCGTTAGAAAGAAATAACAAATTATTGATTTTTAGAATCAAGCATGATCTAAGAGCTCATTTTGTTGATTGTCGTTTGTTTTTGCAAACCCATTCTCAGAATATTAGTAAAATTAAAATACTTCGTTACCATCGCCAGAAATAACTTGGTTGCAAACAAAGCACAAATTTCCAAACAGCTGATGATAATGAGTTTCGCAATAAGCGAGACCTCGTTTCTCGTAGTGACGGTGTCCCAAGAATGGTTTTTCACATTTTGCACATACGAAATGCTAAAAAAATTTAAAGTAAATTTTTCAACAAAATATTTCCAAACATTTGTATACCAACCTCAACATGCCAATGTTTTCCTAGTGCAGTTACAACCCGTTCTTCGATTGGACGCCGACATGCTCCGCAAATTGGTATACCCATTTTATCGTGACAACGAAGGCAGTACAATTCATTCTGAGTAAAATTCATAAGTATTGTCAAGTATAAAAAATACATTAAAATTCGTCATTCAAGTAACCAACCATATCATTAGCAGCAAATCCTGGTCTGCTCTTTACCTCTCTCGCGGTTGAATCTAGCTCAACGCCACATGCGGTGCAATTGAAATGGTATCCATGATATACTTCACCACGAAAACGCAACGGTGCATCATCAATCATTCCACTAAATGAAAAGAATTTTTGGTTTCAAATTTTTAAAACATTAATTTTCACTCACTGGCATTTATTGCACATATACTTTCCCATCCCTACTTCTTTGACTTTTGCATTGCATTCATGACACAAAGCACGATTCTGTTAAGTGTTGCAATTTAATATGATATAAAATCCTTTAAGAGAAATATATATGAATAGTTAACCTGATTACGAATAAAACCACAATCGGCTAATTCTTTTGCACACATCTGACAACGAAAGCATTGTGGGTGCCAATTTGCAGCCATGGCTTTAATAACTCGTCCGATAACAAACTCGCCACACTTATTACAGCATGGTGCAAATAATACATGAAAATCTCTCTCACAGTATTTGCGTCCTTCGAATTCGTAATAAATTCCATCTTGAAACGGTCGAAAACATTGCGCACACCTATCAACAAAAGTTTTATAATTATTGCGATTTTAAAGAGCAAAATATATAAATTACACAAAGCATTGCGTATGCCACAATTCACCATTGGAATTAACAATTTTTTCATGCGGTTCAAATCCGTCTCCGCATCGGGTACAAAACATTGTTTCCAGCGACATGTGGTGTGGATGATTGTGCGAGACTCTATATGAAATGGTATCAAAATTAGACTTTAAACAATAAATTTGAAATGTAAAACGAGAGTTATTCTCGATTATCATATTTAGTATGGCGTGTTATAAGAACAAACTGTAAATATTTAAAAAAAGAGAACTGTGAGTCTACCAACAGATTTAATTCCAATAAATTTTTAAAATTATCCAAAAGTTATATTTCGTGTTAACTTTTACTAAATAGTTAAATAAATTCTTTTGCGTTGAATGGAATACGAAAAGTATTGAATGTAAAAAAATAAAGGAAAATCGTTTTATATTCATATTTTAAATATTTAAAATTAACGTCACGGTATCGATTACCAACTGTGCTTGTTCGATTCAATTCAATTGAACAATTCAATAAATAAGCTCTAACGAAACTTATACTGTAAGGTGAATTATTTAAGAAACACAAAATCAAAACAAAAGGTTTCTTATCTTTCAGCAGACATTTTTGTGTAAAAATGTAAGTAGTTACAAATATTGAAGTGTTTTCGAATCGTAAATTTTTGAAGCAAGTCTACATCAATTAAAAAATTCTAAAGCCTTTTCTCGAAAAAGGTAATTCCTTGTACTTTCATGTTTTCGAAGTTTATTAGTAAAATTCTATCGATTTTCTAACATTTTCGAGTCGTACATGACTATTCGAAATTAATCACTACATCACTTAGTGAGAGAGACTGCAGCATTATTCACAAGTTCAAGAATCTTCTGCGGAGGAAGTGAGAAAAACTTCCAAGTTGTACGCACACACCAAGTCGTAAAATTCAGCTTTTGTAATAAATTGTGTACAGTGCTGAGTAGCAAATGGGGATTTAAGCCATGTTTCCAACATGCACATAATCTGGCAGAACGCGATTAGTTAATGGGAATCAGACAATTTGGGGTGGTACCAGATGTTCAAAAACGATGGGCTGATTATTTAGTATCGTTGCGGCCCAAGTCTACACCAAACGCACAACACAGCATTGTCAAAGGAAACATCGAAAAACTATACATGCTTTAAGACGTATATACATACGATATGCCTTAGAAGATCTTAAAGTAGGATCTGAATGGTGGTGTTAGATTGTATACCTCCAACAATTCGAGTTGCCGGAGCAAACAGGAATCGAGGGTAATGACCAGGCACATTAGCGATCGAGCGAGCATCTTTAACAGCACTTTCGGTTTCTTTCGAGATGCTTAAAAGAAATTGAGGATAGAGAATTTAAAAGATTCCGGAGAAATTTCCAGGGCTCAAAACGTCGAAACTCTGCTACGACAAGAAGCAATCTCAAGCTTGTTTCGGAACTCAGAGCTAAAGAGAAGAGAAAGCTAAAAGCCCTTCCTGGGATCTCCGCGGGTTTGTGCAGACGAGGAAATCTAAAAAAAAATCGACTTGAAGTGCAAATTTCGCATAAGACATATGACTAATAACTGTTACTAATATTTTGTTGATGATTGTCCTACAGAAGAAATAACAAGTTAAGTTGTGAAGCATTTTCCTGGTCGAAGTTCCTAGAGGAATTGGGACGCATCGAACTTTCTTGGGTAGATTGATCAACTTGAATTTCTTTCAGCTGCAGACGAAACACAGGCACAATATGCATCTGTAGATTGATCTGTAGCATTACCGGTTAAACAATTTATAATCTATAAATTTTTAAACCTTCGAAAAATAATTGATGAGGCAATTAAATTAGTTGTATCCACCATATAGATTATTATAATAGCTATGGAGTATGTGTCTAAGCACAAAAAATGCCGTTTGATAGCAATTTTTGAGTGGATTACAGGGACAGCTATTAAAAGAGTATACTGATGAAAATAAAGAGTGGAAGAATGTCGCGTAATAACATAAAATCAATTCGAAATCAACGGGCATGGCTTCAGTAAGATAAAAAGAATCTTGTAAGCTTTTTATTGTTCTGGGAAGGTATCCAAAAATGTTCACGCAAACCCAGTTTTTAATTTACAAGGAAGTATTTTCGGATATTGACTTTCAAGTCAAGATCAATTGCATAGTTGATTTTACTAATTCACATTACGGTGTTTTTTTTAAAGTCGTCCACGATCAAATTCGAAATGGATGATTCATCGCTTTACTTTACTTTGCTGGTTGTTGTGGAGAAACCAACCTTAAATTCCAAAAGAAGAATTTTTTTCCATTCCTTTTTCACAAATGTAGTGCGTGTCAAAAGATTTATGCTATCATTCCAATTTATTCATTCAACCAGAAATTTTTGATGAAGGATAATAAGTGAGCACGAGTAATTTTTAGTCAAGTAAATGTGAATTTTTAACAGAAGGGTTTTTGATTTCAGCGTCGAAGCATATTATTTACACTATTTTAATTTATCAATCATCATTTTCTCTAGAAATTTTTTTTAGGAAGCTGTCGCTTATCACATCCAACGCTCACGAAATCATGCATCATGTTTAGGCCACAAGAAATTCACAGAAATATGATAGTGAGCTTTTTAACACTATGTGACTGTACGCGTTATGAGAATTTATCTGAGAAATTTTGAATCCGATAAGCAAGTTGACCCAGGCAAATCGTTAGTTTTGAGCGCCTGTATCTTTTAATTGGTATACAAAACTATTTTTTAAATGTTTTATAAATAACACGAAACCATGGTTAGCACTTTGAAATTGCACTAGATTGGAATTAAAATTCCATTTAAGGTAATATATTCATCTGCACCAATTGAATTCAATCCCACATACTTATCAGTGAGTAAATTAGTATATTAGATTCAGCTTCGCTTACAATGTTATAAAACAACAGAAACAAGTGGAATTCAAAGGTATTGTGCTTACCCGACGACGGGTGGCATTATCTTCACTCTAATCAAACACTTTTCTATTCAAATTGATGAACTTGAAAATTATCCAATTTTTTTTTCTCTGCAACTTAGAAGCCACTCCTCAATAATGTCGTGTTGATTTTTTCGCAATAATTGATTATATCCAGTTATATTGGATAATTCTTAGATTTGCTACAATTAAAAAAATAAGCAGCTTTACCTTTGGTTTTAAGTTGTCGACACTAGAATACTTAAAAAATAGCTTAAACCACACTTGTTGACATTACTTCTGGTTGAGGCACTTTGAAAAATTAGCGACAATCGTCTAAATTACGTCATTGTTTTGTGCGCGGTGCAACCCATCATTCATAATCTTTTCCAAATCAACATTTGCTTGTCATGTGAACAACAACAGGGACGGCAACGCTGCGCAACTGAATTGAAAATACTACGTAACGCACCTTTGACAAGCTGTGGATATGTCAATTGCGCGACCGAAGTGACTGTGATTTGTTTTTGTAGGTTTTTTTGTACAATATATAGGAAATGTATCGAGAAAAATTCTAGCTTATCAAATTCATTACGAAGTAATTATGCGCAACGTTTGATTTTCGAATAAGACGCGGAAAAATGGTCGAGTGTCGCCTAATTTCGATTAAAGTTGATGACACAATTTCACCCGTGTCATCAAGACGGAAATAAAAAAGAAGAAAATCGGTGACAAATTTTTCGCTGTTTTTAATAAGCAAATTCGTGATCACGGTTGTTCGGATCGTGAAATGGAATATGGTGTTTTTTATTCGATTTTTCTAACGATTAACTTAAGTGTAACGTTTATCATAATGCTAGCCGCTTGCTTATGTTGCAGGAAAAAAATCCCAAAGTGAGTTTTCAAGCAGTGAATTGAACGTGATTTGTTCGTGAAGTATTTGTTTTTGTATTAGGCTGAGTGGCGAGTGTAGCATCCGCTAGATTTTTCAGCGCATTCTGGTCTAGCCGCTGGCGAAAGTATGCCATTGCACGCAACTTGTGTATTGTATAAGTCCATTCCCATCTGGAATGATTTGTGATTTTGTAGGCTGTTGCATGTATTTGTTACTTTATAGATTGCTGCGAAATTTGGTTTGTATTACCATCTCAAAGAGCTTACTTAGCTAGGTGGGAAGCCGTTTTGTGCAAATGTTTCCCCAGAAATTGATTTATTTCGACCGAGCTGATAAGGCCTATAGTTATAGTCATCACTTATTTACATTTTGCATCATGTAAATTAATGTTTATTAATAATTGGCTTTTTATTATATTTTGACTTTATGAAGGGAATACATTTTCTTACATGCATACATGACTTTAATTTTAAATAACTGCCTAAAAGGTAAATATTTCTTACCTTTAATAAGATCCCGCAGAACTTGTCGAACTGTTTTACTTTTTCAGTATGTTAGTCTTATTCTTCCCTCCCTCGGAGGAACGCATATCTCAAGATAGTTCGATGTAGATCTTTTGCTTCTACCCTTTCTGTTGCAAAAGATAAGACTACCCTGGATGGAAATGAATAAACTCTTGATATTGGCTAGCATAGTAAATCTTAAGAATATTGATTCATTTCTATTAGTAGTTGCTCTATTGAAAAATTTGAAGCATCTTTAAGCCAGCAATACTCGGAGAATTAGAACCGAAAAACCGGGGATGACCCCGTCGGGTGTATTCTGTTTCAACGATTTATAATCAAAACGCAAGATAGATAAGACAAGGACGTTATTGTGATTGATTTGGTATTGACATTATATTCAAATTAAGAAACAGGCAATTCACTAGAAAGTGCACAATTTTTTCAGAGTAATGCCGATATTAGTGATGGTCACGAAGCTTGCTTTAACAAAAAGAAATGTTTATAAGTTCACGTTGTATTATGTCTTGTGTTTTTTGAAGCTCTCATTATCAAGTTCTTGCTCAGAATGATAATATTCCTGAAATGGGAACTCCAAGTTCAGTGTCAAAACTTCTGTCGGCCTCTGAATTTTCAATTTTAATGCTGTTGATTTTTTAGATGCCTTTACATTTACACAAAATCAAATTCATTTTGAGCTATTTCTTTCAAATTCTTCTGAAATAAATAATATAGTTAAATTTCAGAAATTTTTGGTAGATCAATTTTTCCATTTTCACTTACGTAAGTGAAGTTGTAAGTGAAAATGGAAAAATTGATCTACCAAAAACTTCTGAAATTGATAAAGCCAGACCAAAGGCAATTTGGAATACAGGAGAAGATCAAAGCTGTAGAGCAATATTCATAACTAGTAAAATAACCAGTCGACATCCACCTAAGCTGGTAGTGCCAATCGATGCGTCCCGGCCTGAGTTGGCACCTGATGAGAAGCGGCAGGGACGCGTGTTCGAAACCAGCTTGAGCTCTTTCCACATTTCTTTATAAAAATATTAAATATAGTTAAAGTAAATTGAAAATTGTTTTCAAATTTGTAAGTTCTGTTTTGCATTCATAATACATATGATTTCAAACATTTCATCTTTACGCCCTAATATTTCCAATATTAATCTTATTATTATACTAACGCATCCTTTTTTCATGATGTATATTGAATCACCATTTTTTGTTTACATTTTTGTGTGTGTTGCTTGTTTAGGAGCGAATTCTGGGGCCAAGAAGGTATGGTTAAAATAAAAAATCATGAAGACAATGTTTCAAATGTTGATGAAACCTATTTGCCGGCCATTGACGGAATTTCTTCAAACCATGGTGGAGACACAGACTCTAAAAGGTTAATAATGTTTGTTATTTGTTAATGTTGTAACTGAGCTCGATTGTATCAATTTTTTTTGTGTTGAATAACAAATATATTGTTTAGATAGATTCGATAAAATAGTGGGATTTTAATTTTATGTTTTTAGGGCAAGCAATGCGCCTCATAGAAGTTTACCAGATATTCCAATTACTGAATCCCTCAATGATAATGTGTCAGAGTTGTATGCCACTGTAGCAGACAAAGTGCAGCAGAAGCCGCAAGGACGAAGTCGTGAGTATAACATTGTTGCTTCTATTCTATTATTGTAAAATATTTTTATAACTGAAAATTAACCCTCCAGCCGTGAAAATCATCGCGGGCAACGTGGTTATTGCATGTTTCATGATGTTGTTTGCAAACATCAGAACGATCTTTTATTTTACGTTCTGTTGTATATTTCATAAACCAGCCGTTATTAGTAACATATAGTATAAGTTATAAGTAACTATTTCTCCTTATTTATTAGTTTATTAATGGTTTTCAAATTTCATATGTTATAATTTATAGCACACATCTTCAAGAGTAAAACTAGAAAAAAAAACGTCGATATTTTATTTGAAAAATTTAATTAAATTGGTGACATGGTAAACCTTTTTCGCACTAAGATGAAATCAAAATTCCTGTAAATCGAAGTTGATAATTATAATTATTTGAAATTATTTTTCATATTCTAGTATCAGTAGTAGTAGTATCACTAGTATCACTAGTATAAAATGCAATTATATTATAGGTTGAATGTAAATAGGCTGAATGCAATTTATTATTTTAAAAAATCAAAGAAAAATTCCCATATTTTGCAGCGACACCTAGCATTAAAAAGCAAAGTAGTGTATCGCAACATAGCTCCATAAGCCAAGCCGATGATATAAGTTCACCATATGCGCGCGTAAAAACTCCACCACATGAATACGATAATGTGCGTTGTTTTTCTATGTAAATTGTCGAATAGTAATATCAGTTTACTTTAAACAGGTTCTTACTGCCGAGCATCCTTATGCACAGGTTAACTCTCCTCTACCAAACACTTTGAATGCAGGACAACAAAGTTCGCCAATTTTCGAAAATTCACCAAACATTTCCACATCAAGACGTAGTTCACATGAAAGTCTTTTGGGAACACTAGAGAATCAACAAGTAGATTTTAGATCAACAGTTTGAATTCGAATACGAACTTAATTTTTTTAGGAAATTCCAGCAGCTTCAGCAATTGCTGGAATGATATCTGCAAGCCAGGAGCTTCCTTATATGACCCCACCTATTGTACCACAACCACATTTTAGTGGAGACTCGCAAGATTCGTCCAGTAAGTTTACTGTGCTATCGAAATTTGACATTTCGTAATTTGAATTTAAATCCGTAGAAGGTTATACTAGTATAAGTGTAAGAGAACCTTTAGCTAATATATTAGCACAAACAAAAAGAGTTGCAACAATACGACCTAATCGTAAAGATGATTCGCATTATGCAACTGTGTCCGATGATTCTGGTAAGTTGTACTTTCGCTATCAAATGTTTACAGATTCATTGAGATTGTTTGCGAGTTTAGACGAAATGTATGCGGCTATAGAAGACCCTAAAAATATTCAGGCTGATATTTATACTAGTGGATCTGAAACATACGCACAAATTCAACCGGCAAATGCAATAACAGTATCAGTAGAAATCAATTCAAATCAACAACAAGCATCGCGTCCCGCTACAAATCCAGAACGTATGTAAAATTATTGATTAAGCCCTATGCTAAAATGTTAGTGCTTTTGTTTTCAGCGCCGCGTTTGGCAGTTGTAGCCAAAAAATCAAATGAAACCCCTGTACCACCACCTGTTGATACATTAAAAGCTCAAATGCACTCACGGCAAGCGTCTTCTTCATCGAACACCAGTTCAGTTGGAAATATTGGCTCACCGAAACCGGAAAAACGGCAAGCAAATTCACCTTTACCACCGACACCGAAAAACTTACAACATGCTAGTAATTCAAATCTCACATCAACGAGTTCGATACCGTCTGGCCGCAATTCTGTCGCGTCAGTGATCGAAACGCAATTAGGAATGAGTTTGCGAACGTCATCCAGAGAAAACCTATCTCAAGAAAATGGGGATGAGTCTGCAGGCAAAAAAGATTCTAGCCCATTCAGAGATATTGAAGGAATGTATGCTAAGGTAAAAAATTACATTTTTCAAGTTCAATTACAAATGTACTACATTAATATATATGTTATTGTACCATATATATGATAATAATAATTTTCCGGAATGGCAAAAATAATTATAGTATAAAGTTAAACCAACTTTAAATCCTTTCACACATGCCTAATAGATTTTAAACGGAAATGAAGCTTAAATTAGTTTATTTGCAAATTATGTACTTAAGCATATTTTCTTAATGTACATCAGCTGCTCCAAAAAAAACTTTAAGTTGAAATTTCAATATAAATGGGAATGTTTTGTACACAGGTTATGAAGAAAAATCGATTTTCTAACTCACCATCACAAAACGCATCGCCGGTTCTTAATCGTAAATCACCTAATGATATAGTTGCATTAGAAGACATTCAACAAGACTTAAATATGCAAGATTTAGTTATAAATTCTGCACAAGCTTCCCCCGGAAAAATCAGTGTAAAATCTGCAATTCAACAAGATGACAATTATGAGACAATAGATAAACGGCGGCCTAAAAGTACAAGTGGGTTTGAAATAAAAGATCATGGATATGAAACCATACCAGCCGAAAAACAGAATTATATTAATGGAGAGACGACAGGAGCAAATATAAGCGGAGCAAATTTTGCTTCAGTGAACAGGAAATCAGATGGATATGCACAAGTGGCACGGAGGAAGTTGCTCCAAAATGATATCGGTAAGAATGTAAATATATCTTTAAATTCTACTCTTTAGTGTGTATATTGTTTAAATACACTAACCTAAGTGAACGCCGAACACTCTTTCATAGTAAGATGAATTAAAACTTTGAAATAAAATGTTAGTCGTAATGAATCGGACTTTGAACTCTTTATAACTTTTGGAATGGCATCTATGGATAATTACTCCCGAGGTCATGAACAATTTCAACCAACGGGCAATGTGTACCGTAGCTCCAAAAAACGTTGATATAACCCAATCAATTTACATTCAGATAATAAATGCAGGATGTGAGCAGAGAATGTGAATGTGGGTGATGTGGATCAGATTTTTTGAATAAAGGGTGTACGATTTACTTAGCCGTTAAAACGTTAAAAAATCGTTAAAAAATAAAACTTAGCCGTTGATTAAACACTGATATATCAATGGTCATCCGACGTAGTTTCTTAAACGCTGTTTTGTTGGTAAACATCTTGAAGTAAGTTGGATTAAATTAATAAGGCTAACAAAGTTGTCAGCAATCGAAGAAAAGCCGACCTCGTTTGACCTGGTTTACTTTAACATTCTAATGATGAATGGAGAATAATTTTTCTCCGATTTTTGTTTATTCCAAACTTAAACTGTATAATAGAGCGATAAAAAGGACCTGTCGTGATATTCTTCAGAAGCACTCTCCTTTGAAATCAATTACAGAATCTGGAGATTTGGTTACCTGGTTATGAAGAATCAGTTATCATAACTGAAAACTATGGTATTTACCAAAAAGCTAATAATATTACGGAAAATGATACGAGTCCATCCTATTTCACGTCCATCATAGGTTATGTATTATTGTATTTGGGGATTTGTTGCCACGCAAATAATTTATTAGTGAAGTAATATTGAGGAGAGAGTCAAGGCAGGGATTACGGACGAAACTTATTCCCAATGCAATTTATATTCATTAATCTCGGGAACAGTAAATTCACTAAAAATTACTCTACATATCAGATTAAAATCTGATGTTTAAATAATTTCTTATGGGCATCCAAAGTATCAAAAGTCAATGTTTTTTTTATTGCAAATTCAGCTCGAATACTACAAAAAAATAAGTCCTAGGTAAAGCAATTTGTAAAAATTGAATTTTAATTGTTGCATAACTATTTATCGATGAATCTTAGTAGTGTCCACACTTTTAAGAGCAAATCTATCCAAGTATTAACACATTTTCAATTTACTAATTGGCACTGCTTTCAATCGCAATATTAGCTAGTAATCTATAAGGTAATAATTATATATCTTGCAATAAAAATCCATAACTATCGATTTATTTGTTTCTAGACGCTACAAGTCCGATTTTGATGTCTTCTTATGTAAGTCAATCCAGTGAAATTTTTGGTAAAGTCGATGCTGTCAAAATACCATGTGAACCTGGTTATGAAAGTTTACCGGGACAATCGTTGAATACCAACGATCATGGCTATGAAACTCTGATCAAAGGCGATGATATTGCAGG
Source organism: Stratiomys singularior (assembly GCA_954870665.1). Taxonomy (NCBI): domain Eukaryota; kingdom Metazoa; phylum Arthropoda; class Insecta; order Diptera; family Stratiomyidae; genus Stratiomys; species Stratiomys singularior. Next base: position 11,730,648 of record OX940877.1, read on the forward strand.
AAGTAAGAAATCAAATTCAGATTATGATCCAAATTATGAAGTCTTAAGGCCGCCACTTTATGAAAATTCTGATGACGGTTATGCCAAGGTGTTTGAGAAATGTGTGAGAATTGAAGATGATTCTAGTGATGGGTATAGCAGGGTGAAAGAGGCAGGTGACTTAATTCCAGGTTATAGTAGCATAGGGGAAAAGAAATCAGAACAAAATAATCACGATTATGCTAGTATTGGTGAACACAAGAAGGTTTCAGTAAACAATAATAATGTAAATGATGATACTGGATCGGAACTATATGCTAGTATAGTAAACGAACGGCAATCTCATGAGAATTTAGACTTTCATAACTACCAAACAATCAGCGAGACCAAATCCACATTGTCCACAACGAATAACTCATCATTAAACTCTAATTTAGCCGATAAGTTAACGACACCTTCAACGGGACAGAGTAGTCCAGAAGCACAAATGCGTTGCAGCAGTACGTCGAATACAATAAGTAGCAGCCAACAGCAATCGAGCAACTATAGCTCGCTTACAGGTAGTGAATCGGATCCTAACTATGAATCCGTACGGTATATGGATTCGGAAAATCCGTATGAAAGGCTAGTTACAGATGCGAGTATAAGTCCTGATGTAACCATTCCAAAAACTTCCGCTCTACCGAATATTTCAAATAATCAAATGACACCATTATCGCCCCAACAGCAAAGCCAGCAACCACAAATCTCACCACTCCTTACTTTATCACAAAAGGAGACGGGCTCATTAGGAGGCAGTGAGAATGGCGAAGTTGATGACTATTTTCAAGTTTGATGGATGATATTGAATAAGAAAATGTAAATGAACAGTGATCTAATAACGAATAGGCAACTAGCTAGTATTGCATAAAATAAATTCTGCCAAGCTTTAACTGATTTATTCATTTATTTTCCGATGTAAAAGTTTTGTGCGTTTTTTTAACATTTTTAGTACAGAGCTTTGAAAGGACGCTTGCAAAAACTGTGCACGCTGCTATGATTTCCATTCCTTTTGATAAATGAATATATTAGTTTTCAACAGACAAAAATCCAAAGTTAGTATACTAAAAGTAAATAAATACCTCGGTTATTCATCGGCCATTTTGCTCCATAATTTATTCGAATTGTTTTTACTTTATATCTGAATTAACTTTTTAATGCTCAAAATGGAAGAAAATCTTATTGACGCATATTTACTCCATGTAAAAGGCTTGCGACGATTATTATGAGACAAGTAAAAGAAATCAGAAATGCAGGCTTTTTTTGTTGGAAGATTGTTAAATTTCTGCACAAAATATTTTACAGCTTCCAAACGAACATATAGATGAATTGTTCACGCAAAATAAGCAACGATGCTTTTCGCTACTATTATTTAAATAGATTTTAAATAAATTTCTACATAATGTAAAATGCAATTATTTATTTTATATACTATGTTAGCTTGTAAAAATGTTCATACCTGAATGAAAAAAAAAACACATACACAAAACTATCCTAGTTTTAAGTGCGGTAAGCGACAGTAATATATTAAAGTTTTTTTAAATGTAATTTATTTTCTGTTTTATGTACTTGTAACAAATAAAGGCACCTGAACGGGATACATAGACATACATTTTGTTCAGTTTAAATGGTTTTTTAATCAATATGGTACTGCAATACGTAAATTTTTATAAATTTATTATAGTTAGTTATTTATATGCTTGTTTTGGTCAATTGGAACTTTAACCAAATCCATTTTAAACGCAGGAAAAAAATTAAAGTCATAGGAACAGTGAGACTCAATCGAGTAAAATATGAAGGAGTAAATTTACGTAGCATGTGGTGGTTTGCGGGCTTACTCAATTTTTAATAAGTTGAAAAATTATAAATGTTCATTTTTGACTACATGAAGTATTGATAGATGTTCCTGACCCAGAAGTATCCAGAAATAGAGCATATGTTATGGATGAACACTTCCTTCCCCCCAACTACGTACAAGGTGACTTATTTTATAAAATATAACCAAGAAGCTAGTGTAGGCTTTTTATAGGGGAATTCAGGAAAAACCGAGGCTTCTTTACCCATGAAGAGGCTGGTAAGGAAGACATGGGAACTGAATTTAAAATTCACCAACTGAATCTACTCTACAAAAGTGAGAGGAATAATCACCTACGGAGCGATAGTGTGAAATGTGAAACTCGGTTTGAAATAACATATATAATTGCCGAGCTCACCATCACATAACAAAACGAGGTCCAAGCAACTTCTACGAAAGAATAGAAAACACGAAAGAACCTAAGTGGGCTCTGGGCATCCAATCAGATGACTCTTGCAAAGGCTGCCAAACGTGCAGATTGGCCTCCTTATCTTCTTTAGAACGGCAGAATGGACCTGAAAATGAACTGGATGCGGAATGTTAGGAGCCAACACTGGCCCTTAATAGGTAATAGACTCAGTCAGGCTGAGAGATGTATGTAAGTTACCAACCAGGTGATACCTCATTGTATTATGCTCTAGGTCTCCTAATTATTCTTACCATTTTGCTCTTGAACTGGCCTCAGAGCGAGCTATATCCGACTGATTTGACAAGGACTATCTTTCCGCAGCAAGTGGTTAAACCAAATCAGTACGACATAGAGCAAAGTCGACTGGATCAAAAATTAATAGACATAAATTTCTATTGTGGAAGGAAACTTAATAAACCGAAATATGTTTTGTGTGTAAAAATACAATGAAAATTGGGAAGAAGGCTTGTTGAAATAAAACAAAATTATTTCTAAAATCTTCTTTTAATTTGATATAATGTCCGATGGGAATGTAAAAATTTCTTAACACATTCTTCTCAACACATTTCTTGCACATTCTGACAAACACTTTTACCCTTGTTTAACTGTGTGAGTTTATGCTTTATAAACAAAAATCGGGTTGAAATTCTCATCGTTACTTTCCTTACATTTAATACTCGACACATATACAACGCACATTTATAAATGAAATGATAGAAAAAAAAATATTTTCAACATTATTAACTGTTTCATCATCGTTTATGATATATGAGAAAAAAAACTTTCTATTTGTTACACTTGAAACACATGAAATTATTCAATTAATGACTACGTACAGCAATTGCTTATAACTCATCGTGACTTTCTTTCGAATCGTTATCGGAAACAGCTTGACAAGCCGCCGGCGTTTCAAATTCAAAATGATATTCGCATCGGTTTGGTTCAGATACTGATGTCACTCTATTTTCTAAGCCGCAATGTACCTCCACAACTGCTGATCTTTGCGGTCCATTCCAACATGAAGCGCCATTGCTGAACAACATTTGACTGTATTTGTTTTCTGTGCCCGTCCACTTATCCCATCCACCAAGTCTAATGACGATTATAAAGTGGACATCGTTTCAAAACCATTTTCAAACTATCAATTAAACACAAACCTTGTTTCACTACCACCTGCGCGTGGCTGTTGGGAAGCTCTATCAAAGGGACATAGCTTATAAACATACTCTCTATCTTCATGGTTGAAACATTCGCCTTCAAGTGGAGCATACTCTTCTTCGGGTCCATAGTCCTTTTCCAGCATTTCTTTGATTTTTCGTACCTCTGTATCGATTTCGCGAACGGTTCGATCAGCTTCGTTAAAGGCATTTCGAGCTGCATTTGCCAGTTCTACAGCTTGCTGGGTCTCAGGATCGTAGTCATTTTGCGTGTCATGATGTACTTCTTCTGCTTCACCTGGAAGTTGAAGTATTTAAACATGTTTAACATATATAATTCCGACTTATTAGCCAAATGAAATTCAAAGATTATTTTGTTCCGAATATTGCATTCGATAATTAGACCAAGTTTCGTTGGTTTGGTATGAAGTTTGACATAGTTCTTAATAGGGTAATATAGTAAGAAATACGTTTGATTTGAAGCTTCTGTTTGAAAAACCGAAAGTTATAAATTTTTTTGTATACTTTTTTTTACATAAAAATAAATATGTAGAGTTTCAATAAGACCTCTCCTTCCTTTCTTAAAAAAAATTGCAATTTAAAAATATCATTTTGTATAAATCCAGGGGTGTACTGTCCCCTTAACACAAAATATTATGGTTTCAAAACATACACTATTAAAATGACTAAGCAGAAATTAATGCGTAAAATAAAGTGCAAAAATGACGACAAGGCTAATCAAAACATTATTGCTAGTATATACATTGGGGAAAAAACCTTAAATATTTCAATTGCCGTGCAAGTTTATTGAAATGCGCTGGAGGACGTTTTGTTCTCCCATAAATTAAAAATGTGCGCTTGCTGAGCTTTTAACTGACCTGCCTTGGTTAATTTCTTGTATAATTAAGACCATGCAGTCGGTTACCTTAATGGCTATTAGTTTGTTGGTAATTACCTGTTGGATCCAAATCATCATCCTCTTCAGTATCTTCATCATCGTGATGATGCTCATACCCAGGATCAGCATCAGCATCTACCTGGCTCTCATCATCTTCATGTTCAGATACTTGTTGTGTGTCTTCATTTTCAGTTTTGCCTTGAGCTTCGTGTTCTTTTATTGGCGGTTTAAATAATCCCGAATCTAACATCATGAACGGCTTAATCCTCGGCCATGCGAAATTCGAAAATTGATCCCAATCAACTTGATCCTTATCATCCAAAAAGAATTTAGCTTCTTCTATCGACACTATTCCGTCACGGTCCTTGTCAAATGTAATGCGAGTACGAATTTCATTTATTTCAATGATTCCATCGGCATTCGAATCGAATTTTCTAAATGTTTCCTCAGCTTCAATTTGAGTACGAACGGATTCGTCTTGGCGTTGCTCATCTCTTTCTTTGTCTTTAGCTTCACGGTATATTCTAAGTGCATCATTTTCGATATCTTCAGCTTCCTTTTTTATTTTTTCCTTTTCCTCGCGAATACGCTCTAACTCAGCTTTTTGCTGTTCTAATTCCGACAATCGACCGGACCGCTCTGTTTTAAGGCTCTTACCACGATTGCTAAGATCTGTTTTAAGAGCACTGCCCTTTTTCATTAATTCTTGGCGCGATTTTTCACGTTGCCGTTCTTCACGACCTAGTTCATTACAAGTGTTCACACACCCCGCACTGGAATCATATTCATCAGTAGCATCGCAGCAATCACATATTCCATCGTTTACACGTGAGCTTGGAATATTTTTGGGTCGATGTCCGGCATTTGTGCAATGGAATGTTCCTAGTGGACAAGCAGACGTGCCTGGTTCATCGCTACCGTCTTCGCAATCACAAAAGTCATCATTGACCTGCAATTCAATAAATCGATTGATGAATTTTAGAATGGACTTAATTTAAAATTTTAAACCCTGTGACAAAACCCACTGCAATTTGAAATTCTTGAAAAAGTACCAACGAGTCCTTATTTACAGCCAAAAAGTCGATATCGCATGTTCAATAGTGCCTTGTAATCTGGGTTTAAATAGCTTTGTTAATTTTATTTTGGTACTTATTTGAATACAAAGATTTGTTAGGTAAAATTGAAAACAAGCCCGATAGCATAATATTTAGTATTGAACAAAAGGCGATAATTGTATCATTCAAAGAAATTAGTTAAATGTCAAACCGAGATATTAAGCGAGCGATGACTTGGAACACGTCAACAAGGGCGAAAGTTTTTAAAAATATTTCAAAAGTGAAAATTAAGCGCTTAAACGTGAGAGATTGGAGAAAGTATACAATTCACATGGAAAATCGTTATTGGACTCCACCGACTGTACGAAACAAATTCAAACAAAAATTTACAATTAGAGACAAATTTTCCAAAGTTGGTGAACAATAACAGTAAGCTCAGAGAATTGGGAATTTTCCCCAAGCTTTTATAGCAATAGGAGCCCATCAAAAACCTCTTGCTATAAAAGAACAAACCAAAGGTAACCAGAAGATTGCAAACTGGAGCATCACAACCGAACAACTTATTTTACGTTAAACTTATTTTATACTGTGAGTTGGCACCTGACGAGAAGCGGCAGGGACGCGTGTTCGAAACCAGCTTGAGCTCTTTCCACCTTTCTTTGTAAATTCACTTTCGACGTATTCGACAAATTGATCAGAACTTCCGCACCCAAGAGTCTTCGCTTAGTTAGCTAGCAGGGGTATAAATCACTTATAAGTTCTAAGTGAAAATGGATAAATTGATCCACCAAAAACATCAAAAATTGATAAAGCTTACCAATGGCAAATTGGAACATAGGACAAGTTCAAGCTGAGAGCGAAAAATGATAAAACGTAATTATAACCAGACGACATTCACCCAGCTGGTAGTGCCAATCGATGCGTCCCGGCCTGTGAGTTGGCACCTGACGAGAAGCGGCAGGGACGCGTGTTCGAAACCAGCTTGAGCTCTTTCCACCTTTCTTTGTTATTTCATACTGTTATATACTTTTATACTTTTGAAACTTATTTTACGTAATGGAACAGAGGCGATGAAATAGGAGAGTAATTAAATCAAAGAAAGTATGAGTGCAAGGGTCTTGAAGGGTCTTCTAACTTTGCAAAGAAGTAAGCAATCATCATTTTAATAAAATCAATTTCATTATTAAATTTAGTATTTCAACTAACAATAAGAACTATTCTTTCACTTTCAACCATTTGTATTGTATTGATGTTTAATATTCATTTTTAAAAATAAAAGACTAGCTAAAAACAATGCTACCGAAAACCTTTAATTATTCTAAATAAATCTATTTGACACGTCGACCGCCTTAAGGCATTAATTGGCTACTCTAAGGTATTAGAATATTAGCTACGATAAGGTATTCTGTGGTGTTATGTATTTTTTGAAATTTGTATTTTTTTTGAAATTCTACTCGCACTATTTAAGAACAAAACTCGTTCTAATCATATGAACTTCTGCAAATCGAAAATATACAAATATTGCTCTCTACTGCCGGTTTTTGAATATTTTTGCGGTGGGAAGTGAATCATTCAGAAAAATAAACAATATTTACATGAACGATATCACATACAAACACACACTAGGCGCATATAAAGAGTTCATTGTCTTTACTTTGAACTTTCTAATTACTCTCACTCACACATGACGTGGTCCCACAGTTGTAACCTTACACTTTATTTTTCTTACCACGATAGATAAGTCTTGTTTTAACTTATATAATTGATTAACATTTCTTCTGTAAATACCTGGGTGTATTTGATCTTCTTCAAACCGTCCAGGCATAGAAAACTTTCGCCGGGCGCATAGAGATTAGCTTTTGATATAGATACCCCACGGGGACGTGGAATTTCCGATAGAACCAAGATACTTGAACTAAAGAAAATGACTAGTGAAAACACAAACTTTCGCACGTAGTACATTTCGATTGGTGATTTGTGTTGATCTTTATGCCAATTCCACGATGATCGGAACAAGCTGCAAAATAAAAATGCGACCCACTGTGCCGGCTTTCTGATTTCCGTCCAATTCTCAAATTCACCGTTTGACAAATACACAACAGAAAGAACTATTGTTTGTTGTCTCGCTTATGTATTTTAGTACTTAATTGGTATATTTATATTGTTTACTCTGTGCCGTGATTTACAAGTTACATTTAGTTTACAACTACAACGTCGTAAATATTCAATCAAAAATCTAATTATGCAGCCGTGTTAATTTCAACTAATAGAAATTAAGTTGACCCGTACAAAATCTTATAGAAACTTCCATAGTCGATAAGTTTGGTTACCCACATTTTGCCTGGGGAGTTCTCATGGGTTAAGAGGACATCACCTGTATCATGTACTAAACAAAGCTGCCAACAAACGAACTCAAAATGTCAAAAATCACTTCTGGCAACTGAAAGCAGCAAGCTGATGATTAATAGAGGTTTGTTCTAGAAGTAGAGTGCCGTGCTTTGAGTGTACTTGATTGGGATCTCGTTTCGAATTTCATATTAAAACTGAAGAAAACTGAAAATAATTCAACATGTCTACAGTAGCAAGTCCTTTATCTGTTGCCGGCACTCGACAGTCCGGGGAATCGGTTCGTTCTCAGAATGGTAAGTGTTGAATAGTTTTAAATGTACATACATGCCTTGGGTTCAATCGATAAACATTTTGATGAATTCATTAGATTTGTTTTTTCGCTTGCACAAATAATAAAAGCCGAGTGAAAATTATATTTCCGGCGTAGTTAATTAGAAAGAATTCGTTGAACTAACAGATTGCAATCGGTGATTTGAGGTTATGTTTATGTCTGTAGTTCTGACCATATGCATACATAAAATGTTTTTGGAGATAAATTTTCTATTTGTACTTAGTGATGGCAGCCAGTTCCATTGCGAATATCGTCAAAAGTTCGCTGGGTCCAGTTGGTTTGGATAAAATGTTGGTTGATGACATCGGTGATGTGACGGTGACCAACGATGGAGCAACTATTTTGAAGCTGCTTGAAGTTGAGCATCCCGCAGCTAAGATCCTTGTCGAACTGGCACAACTTCAAGATGAAGAAGTTGGTGACGGTACCACGTCTGTTGTTATTTTAGCTGCTGAGCTGCTGAAGGTAAAATCTACTTAACTTTCACCAAATGCCCACATAGTATATAGATGGTAGCGTATTTTAGAAGCTAATACTAATTTGTCATACATGTTCGACAGAATGCCGATGAATTGGTTAAACAAAAAATTCACCCAACATCTATCATATCTGGCTATCGATTAGCCTGTAAAGAAGCTTGCAAATACATTTCTGAACATCTGACTGTGCCTGTTGACGAGCTCGAAAAGGAATGTCTGCATAACATTGCAAAAACCGCAATGAGTTCGAAAATTATTGGTGCGGATGCTGAATTTTTCTCCGAAATTGTGGTCAATGCTGCGTTGTCAACTAAAGTAAGTTTCCATTCTATACGTCGACAATAAATTACAACGTGAATGATTTACAATTTTCAGATTCAAGATCCGAAGGGATCTCCCATCTACGCTATTAAAAATATTAATGTTTTGAAAGCTCATGGCAAGTCTGCGCGTGAGAGCATGTTTATTGAAGGTTCGTGATATGAATAAACATGAATTTTGACTGGTAAATTTATTTTAATTTAGGATATGCATTGAATTGTACAGTAGCCTCACAACAAATGCCCAAGAAAATCACCAACGCTAAAATAGCTTGTCTTGATTTCTCATTACAAAAGACTAAAATGAAACTTGGTGTGCAAGTCCTCATTAACGACCCGGATAAACTTGAAGGAATCCGTGCACGTGAATTAGACATTACTAAAGAGAAAATCCAAAAGATTTTATCAACTGGTGTAAATGTTGTTCTTTGTTCGGGCGGCATAGATGATCTGTGCTTGAAATATTTCGTTGAGGCTGGAGCTATGGCCGTTCGACGAGTAAAGAAATCGGACTTGAAAATCATTGCCAAGGCAACTGGAGCTGCATTCCTATCCTCATTGACAAATATGGATGGCGAAGAAAGTTTCGAGCCATCAATGATCGGGCAAGCTGAAGAAGTTGTTCAAGATATGATCTGTGATGATGAGTTGATCTTGATTAAGAAGCCACAAGTGCGGACGGTATCTTCGATAATTTTAAGAGGACCAAATGACTTTTATTGTGATGAAATGGAACGATCCGTGCATGACTCACTTTGCGTGGTCAAGCGTGTGTTGGAAAGCAAGAAAGTCGTTGCCGGAGGGGGTTGTGTTGAAGCAGCCTTATCCATATACCTGGAAAATTTTGCTACCTCATTGGTATGTTGATTAATTATTATGTCTAAATGTCAACTATCTTATGTTATTCCTACAGAGTTCGCGTGAACAACTTGCGATAGCCGAATTCGCAAAGTCTCTTTTAGTAATTCCGAAAACACTAGCTGTGAACGCAGCGAAAGATGCTACGGATCTTGTAGCGCAGTTGCGAGCTTATCATAACTCAAGCCAAACAAAAGCACATTACGCACATCTCAAATGGATTGGTTTGGATTTATACGATGGAGTGGTGCGGAATAACCGAAAGGCAGGTGTCCTTGAGCCAGCTATGTCCAAAATCAAATCACTGAAATTCGCAACGGAAGCTGCTATAACAATTTTGCGTATTGATGATATGATCAAATTGAATCCAGAAGAGAAACCAGGAAAGAGTTATGGCGATGCCTGTGCAGCTGGTGAATTAGATGGTTAAGCAGTTAAGATATTCAAGCGCTAATTAAGGTTCATTTAAATGGAAAAATAAGAATAGAACTTTCACAAGCATTTCGTACGATAAAAATCTTCAAATTTTATTATTTTGTAATGTTTTAATAAGTATTTAATTTTCGTTTTGCCTCCCATTAACTCACTTGTCATCGAACAATAAACTTCGATCACTTAACATTATAATAGTTTAATTTAATAGCAGTTTGCTATATTTACAGCTATATTAATTGAGTTATGAGTCCGTTTGTTAATAAAATTGTATACAAACATTACGTTGTGTTTGCCAATGATCCTTTGGTAAACAATAATAGTGCATCAACTTGTTTTCTCAATTTAAAACGAACTGCAATCAAAGCTCAAATGATTCAGCTTATGGCAAACATGCTTTACAGTTGAAAGCACAGAAATATTGGAATTTTGGTTTTGATAGTGATTGCACCAGCAATCAAAGGCAGGAACTGGCTTTTTTGAAAACTAGATTGATGTTTTTTGTCTCGGTATATCAAAGTTAAATTTAGCAAGTCAAAAAATGTTCACAAAAGTTTTTATCATTGAAAAGAAGTAAAATGAACACAAAGCAAAGTTCTCTGAATTCACACATAATATATATGTTTGAAATCTAAACCTCTGTCGCAACAAATTCCTCCCCTTTCACAATAGGTATGATGACAAGCCCAAGCACCCACAGAAAACTAACTTTACCCAGCGTGTGTATTAAATATAATAATCAGTATTATTATCTTGGTTTATATCTATTGTTATTAATTTTCAACAACTATACATTTCGGGACTTAGTTGCTCCCTTTCTTAAGAAAACTATTTACACTAAAAAATTGCTTTTAGCGAATTGTTTTGGAGTTAGGTTGATAATTTCGGCAATTCAAAATTGTATAATATATAACTATAAAAAACTATCTAAGAATCTCTCTGGGAATTGTAAGGTATACCACCAGATCCAAAGGAGGGCTCTTCTATTCATGGTGGCAAAAATTTTGATAACATCTTTGACAGCTTAACTTTTTTTTACGATGAATCCAACTAGCCGATGTTTCTCGATTTTTCCGAATGTATTAGACATTGCAGTGAATCTTAGTGAAGTTTCCTTGATATAAGAAGTTGCTCGTGCCATGATGCTAACATAATTATGTGGACTTTAACCGTAAATGACCTTTATTCCCTCTGATGCTTTACATACAAGTTAAGTAGCACTGAGGCAAGATCATCCTGTTCAAGGTTAATTACGAATTCTATTTGGTATATTTGTTTTGACGGACAATACCACAACAGACTTTAGATTTAATAAGAAGTTTATTGTATCAATATATTCAAGTAGTCTTAGTCATTGTTTTTATATAAAAAATGATTGTTCTCGATAATATTTGAAATAATCTCAAAAACAATTAAGAATATGTATGTACCATATATCACATAAAATCGACACGTTTGATACCTCCATCAGCTGAAGCAACATATATAGAATTATTGGATGCAAGGGCAATGGAATTCACGCATGAACCAATATCCGCTTCTGCATCTAACTCTGGAGATTTGTGAATATTTTTCCATTTTTTCAATTTTCCATCCCAGCCGCCAGTGAACAAAATATCGTCTTTTCCGAGGATGCAGGTGATAATCATTTCATGAGAATTCTGTGAAAACGTTATTTATCGTTATAAATAATTCGGCCATAAAAGATTAAGTCGATTGCTTAAGAAATATTCAGAAACGAAAAGGAAAACGTTAATGTGAGAAGAAAATGTTTTCTACATGTATGTTTCGTGGAAAATACCAACTTGCTAGAGTTACCTCTTTCGTCCAAATCGTCGCAAATTTCTCATCTGGCAAATTTTTACATAAATTAATGCCTTTTCCATCGCGGGTAGCAAAAGCCAAATATTTGTTACTGCCATTTACTTTAGGTCCCACTAACGCCAGTGGTGATTTGCCGGGCAAAGTAGCCTTCGTAGAATATTTTCCTGAAGTACCAGCCATCACCTGCGTCACCACACAATCCAGATCTCGAATAGTGTAAATTAAATTGTTTTGTACAGCCATCGACTTGACGTGTTCCAAAAGGTTGAATTTCAGCGCAATGCGGTCATCATTCCATTGTGTCACTACACCCTTATCATCCCCCGAATACAGATTATCAGCCTCATCACATACAAGGCACTCTATTTCATCTTCGCACCGAACCATCTCTTTGGACTCATCTGATTCAAGAGGATTCAGCATCGATCGAATGGTTCCATCGCAGCTGCTTGAATATAGCTTCCCTTTTGATGTGATCGCCAGCGAATAAATATATGCTTCATGAATTTGTAAATCCTTTTTGAGATTCAGGTCCTCATCCCATATCTAATAAAAATTATGGCACTAACATAAAGATTTCTTTATAATTTTCTCACTTCAAACTACATACTTTAATTTTTCCTTCAGCACCGGCGGTAAATACATGACCGTTCATATAGACAACACTGGTTGCATCACCTTCATGTTTATTATCATCGGAGGAGCACTTTTCTATTTTCGCCGGCATTTTAACAACCTTTTCTAGATTTTTAGGTGACACAGAAATTAGGACTCTTTTTTTTCTTCTCTTATGCACTTTCAACTTGCAACATTCAACTCACAACGTAGAATACTATTTTCGATTGAAGAGTATTTATAGAGAAAGTATCAGACAATCTATTTTTATCTTTAGATGAGTTAGAAGCTGAATATCTACGAATCGAGCTCTTCCGTACGTTTTGATTTATATTTCTTTTTCGGAATATTCGAGAGGTATAAGGAAGTAAATACATATTTTTTGCTAGTACCTATAAGAGCTAAAGAGAATTCTTAAAGAAAGTTTCCCGGCGGAAAAATGAAGAAAATGTATAATAGGGCGGAAATATATACTATATACTCATAAATGCATTTGTATTTGGTGTCGTACAACTGGAAGAAAATGAAGTTCGTACTATACACACATAATTTCTCCAGTATTCATTTCAATTGGTTATGATATTTCTCTTTAGGGTTCAAACAAATTTACGGGGCGAACTATTACTCGAAAAGTTGATTTTTTCCTCCTTATTGTAAGGCCTGAAGGACACAAGCCTACATTACCACAGCATTCTGTTACCATCTGATCACCATGCCTTACTTTTTGACATCGGGACAAAAAACCCACTCCTTCGAACACTGTCCAGATCATAGTGCTAAAAGGATATTCTTTGGCTCCCTGAGAAGAAAATACTCGATATCATTCGCTATATTAGTGTTTTGTTAAATTCCCGATTATTAATATTCAAAAATCATGAACTCCAGTCAGTTATCAGAAACGTTGAGGTGCAAAACTTCGATACTGAAGAAATCGGTGTTTTTGTTCAAGTAGTAAATCACAAGCAAGCAGAATTTCGATAATTTTGATTATAAGTTATATGATACCGTCCGTGCTCAAACAAGTTCGAATCTCACAGTGGTCATTAATGATAGAGTAATTAACACTGATATTATATTTCAGAAGTTTTTGGTAGATCAATTTTTCCATTTTCACTTACAACTTATAAGTGATTTATACCCTTGCTAAGCTAACTCAGCGAAGACTCATGGGTGCGGAAGTTCTGATCAAATGTTTCGAGTACCTCGATAGTGAATTTAACATTTAAAAAGAAATGTGGAAAGAGCTCAAGCTGGTTTCGAACACGCGTCCCTGCCGCTTCAGCTGGCACCTGATGAGAAGCGGCAGGGACGGCAGGGATGGCAACCTGATTTAAGGTTGCTGATTTCTGGACAAATAAACTGCTCGATAAAAAATAAATAGCAGCTTCATTACCGAACCATATTAATGTTTAAACATTCTTGAAATGAATGCATTTCATTTCAAAACCTTCTGTTTTGTTTATCACTTACAAAATATGAAGTGTACGGTTCGCGCTAGACATTATCGTTAGTTTGAGAGGTATAAAGAATAATTTTAGCTGCGTTTTTGCAAAGCAGTCCTCTTTTTAAACTTCTGAAATTGATAAAGCCAGACCAAAGGCAATTTGGAATATAGGAAAAAGTTCAAAGCTGTAGAGCAATATTCATAACTAGTAAATAACCAGTCGACATCCACCTAAGCTGGTAGTGCCAATCGACGCGTCCCAGCCTGTGAGTTGGCACCTGATGAGAAGCGGCAGGGACGCGTATTCGAAACCAGCTTGAGCTCTTTCCACAATTCTTTATAAATATTAAATTCACTGATATTATAGTTTTATTGTTTTTAATCGGCTTGCCGAGTTCCGCCTTGGAAATACAATCAAAATGTACAAAATACAATTTCATTTAGATCACGCGGATGATTTTGTATAAAATGACTAAGAAAACAATAGTTGTATAGGGATCTTGATATGAGCAGAGACTGTGTGATGTGGACATAAGACCCGATACAAAGATGAGTAAGAACAGTCCATTCAATAATAAGTGTCAAACATTGGCGAAATTGTGCGAGACGGATTAATATACAAGCGGATTAACTACACTTCATGCAAGAAATGTGAAATTTATGTAATAAAAATGAAGAAATAAATTACTTGATAACAGAAATATTTGAATTAAATAAAACTTTAGTTTCATTTCGAAAGTAGCAGTCATTGGTCGTGCACCAAAGTCACACAGCGAACTTTATGTGTAAACAAGCTTAAAATAGATAAATTTGCAATCGCAAGACTACATTAGAGGACTAGCTTAATCCAAATTACTTATGTCCTCGCTATTTTTGAGAAGTACAGCACAAAATACGTAAAGTTGGGAAACAACGGCTAATTAGCGCAGTAATGATGAACTTAGCTTACATTTTTTATGATTATATTTACATAAACTCTGATATATAGTAAAATACAAATAAGGGTTCGGGTGAATAAAGAAAAACTCTCGAATGCCAAATGAACTAAGATTCCGAGTTTGTAAAGAGAATGCAGTGGTTGTTCTCGTTATATACTTTATTCTTTATACGTTTCTCGTTGTTATATACTTTGATTTGCAAAGCTAGCTTTAAAGCATCAAAAAAGTAACGGGGAACGACGGAATGTTCCGAGGACAAAAGAATCAAAAGACTCAAACAGTTTCCAACCTCCCCGAAAACGTTTTAAAGATTATATAAACTTAGATAAAGGCACACAGATTTACGTTTCTTTTCATGCGATACTTTCCTTCCGTTCCTAGATATTGTAAAAGAGACGATCATTTAAATTTTTTAATTTTATTTTCCACTAAATACACCTTTCCTGAAAGGAAACTGAGTCAACATATATTGTCTTTGTTCAAATAAATATAGGAAAATACGTTCGTTTAGACGTTTAGCATGTTGTGGGCATTTAACAATGAAATGCATCTATCTTGAATCTAGTCCCACTAACAGAGTTTTCCGGGCCGAAATTGTAAAAATAAGACGATCAGCTCCGACTCATGCACGAAAGAGCTTCGTTTTAAATGAAAATGTTAAATTTAGAATACACCAGCTGAAATGATCTTATTGGATTGAAAACGTATCCAATTAGAGCAGCATTGCACGTGTTTACACACTTCTGGTGAAAATTTCCCTTAAATTTACTGAAACTTATTAAATATGGAAGGGACGATTGTAGAGTCCGTTGAAAATGGTGAAAAGCCCACAGATGTACAAGCGGAAGGAATAACAAACCCTAACCAAGATGCATTAGAATCAACAGAGGATAAATCCAAAGATGAGATAGCAAATGTGGCCAAATCTGGAGGTGACGAAGCGGAAATGACGGCCAGAGAAAAGGAATTGCTTGACACAGTGTTCCAGTTGGAAAGTGATAAACTCACACTTATAGAAGAAACTAAAGCGAAAATTGCACAGATCCGAAAGGAGATGGAAGTGAGTAGTTTTTATAGTTGAATTTTTGTAGTTAAACATCCTTTAGAAGTAATTTAAATCTATAAAGCATATCGTCTTATAGTGGTTGTTTACAAAGAATGTCGTTTATGTTTATAACGATTTCATTCTTCAGAATGCGCCTAGGAGTTTGAAATGCCTGAATATGTGTAAAAAGTTAATAATTATTATAAGGTATTTGAATGCTAATGTGCTTAGTGTGCCGTTCTCCTATGCAACAGGTCTCAAACACGATTAACACTGCTGGGAGTGATACCTGCATTTGTTTTATTGCTGTGGTCATTGCTTGCTGGGGAATCAGCAGTTTTTTGATTGCCTTAATCATGTCCAGGTTTCCAAAGAAAAGAGTTGAGAAGTATTAATAATTGTGTTATTGTAATAAAGTATCGTATGTGATCAAGTTATTTATCAAAAATAAAAAATATAACAAAGCATCTTAATTGTAAATAAATATAACTAAGATTAAAACTTGGTATTCGTTCGCCTGAATAATAAAATTATTTTATTTGCTTCAATTTTTGTAGGACTATCGTTTAGAGAATGAAAAGCTTAAAAAGAAAAATGTAATAATGGAACAGAATCTGATTCAAAAAGAAGCGCAATCCGCCGAACCAAGAACCAAGAAAGAACAAGCCGATTTGCTTCTAAAAGCGAAAACATTACTTTTTGAGAAAACTAAAGTATGTAAACATCAAGAACAACAAATAGAAGGGCTGAAATTACATGTTGCTTCAATTAAAGAAGTGTTAGCCGTTACCAAAGAAATGTTGAATTTACGTAATACAGAAGTGGAACATTTGGAGGATCGTATGAATAATATAGATGTTTGTATGAAAGCTGAAAAGGAACGCGGCAAACTTATTGAGAAAAAACTACAAATTTCACAAGAAGCATATCAAAAACTCCGAAAGGAATATGATATTCAATCATCCATATATAAGGTTTGAATGTTTTTCGTTTATATTTTTCAAGTGTATGTTCTATATTGAAATATTGCAGGAATTGAAAGTCAACTATCTGATGAAAATTCAGTTGTTAACAGATGAACTACAAAAATATAAAAGTGAAGGCACAGCCGCTGCTGAAATGAATCATAAGAACTAAACTTTTAATATAATGTATTTATAACGATTTTTTGTGTTATCAAAAATGCATATGTTTGAATCAATATTTTCAGTCTTAATATTGCTTAACTATAAAAATATAAGAGTGAAGGCACAGCCATTTTCGAATTGAATAATTAGAACTAATCTTTTATTTTAATATATTTATATATTTTTTCAGTCTTAGTATTGTTGCGGGTGCGATGTGCCGGGCTTTTTTTTATTTTATTTCCTTCTTGTGACGAGGTGAAGAAAATTTCAATTATTAACATGGCACTAGTTTACTGATTACATGACACACTCGGATTTACAATGCCCGATTTCATAACTCTCGCCGAATGACTATTTATCATTCTAAATCAGTGATTAAATTAGTGATCCGCTTACTACTGTTGACCAATTCACCTATCAGCTAAGTGATCGCTGTTCAATTCACTATCATTATGCATTGCTTACTTCGACTTGAAAATTTAAAACTATCTTTCTTGCAATGTGTAAAACACTTTAGCTATAAAAGTCTTTTTATTTGAAATTTACAAAGTAAATAAATAAAGTAAGCAAATGCACAAGTCAGAAAACGGAAGAAAAATCAAATCAAAAATTTGTTTCGCAATTTGAAAATCTTTAGGTATTACAGTACTTGGGCTGCTTTTTTTCTTTTATTAAAACATTTTTCAACGATTTTCAAGAGATGTTATCGTGCTTCCGTATAGTGAATCCAACATTTATCACCAGTTCTCGATGGGTTTGAAATGAGACTGAGACTTGAGAAGTGTACTAGAAACATAGAATAAAGGCATTACGCTTGAAGAATTCTCGAAGAATGTTAAGGGGCGTTATCCTGCTAGATCATGAGAGTTGTTGTTTCAAGGAGCACTTTTTTCAACACTTGACCATCAAATCATTCAATATATATGCAAGTAGTTAATATTGTATGCAAGAAGGCATTGTACTATCGATGAGCACTAGATAAACAATATGAGAACCGTAAAATTACCAATCAAATATTTATATTTCCATCACTCGAAAAATATGAAATTTACTCCCAACAAAGAATGCAACATATTTTCAAAAGTGTTTAAAGTATTTTTGTGCATACTCAAATCGATTTGTTGTAGGTGCAGGGGGCTTTCAGCGCAAAAACGGTCATGATACCCAACAGGGTACAGGACTTTTCGTACATAAAAGCGTTTCAACTTTTACCGTTTGAAATCAGCATATTATCCGTAGTTTTTAAGGCAGCTGCTGATGGATCTTTCTTTATGATTTTTATTATCGTCAGCTTTTTTTCAAAGAATATTTTTGGACAAGTCAGTCGCAAAACATGTTGTGTATTGCTTTTTTCATAGTTTCTTTTAATTCTTTAGGCACTTCTCTAGCTTTTGACACAATACAGCATTGTTGACATGTATATTGAGATTGATTCTGCGTAATACAAGCGTATATAGAAAAATTAAAACAAAAATAAAAATATTAAAAACGGTTCATAATTCCTGAAATTACCCCAATACATACATAATATGGCCACGTTTCATTACATTTATTTGTATACTGTAACAATGATGTAAGTTTAAAACGATCATACCTAATTTTTATTTAAAAAGTCAGCAACAAGTTTATTAAACTCATCAGGATATCGCAAATGTATATTGTGTTTGCCGTCTGGAAATTCGTGATATCTAAAAAGTATTGGAAATTTATGAAACATATTAGTAACTTAGTACTGATTAATCATACTCTGCTGATTTTAGATGTTTCAATAAATATGATATGTGTTCAGGAGCTAACATCGGATCTTTCTTCCCATGCAAAATTAACGTAGGTGCATTGATCTTTGCTAAATCATGCTTACAAATATCTCCTTGTCGTTCACGGTAGATTGCTAAGCAAGCATCAACCCAATCACTCCATATTTCTTGAAAACCTTCCGGCCCATAAACAGCTTCCATTGGTTCACGCATTCTTTGAGACCATTTACTTACATCTCGTATATCTACCGAATAATTTTATCTTTGATTACTTTGTCATTATTAAATGTAGAGCATTGTAATATTGTAGTAGACATTTGAAAATAAACTTGAAAAATAAAATATTCTGATAGCATTTGAAAAAACTAAAAATCATTGACGATAATATACCAAGTACTAACACTTGAGAAGCGTATAGAGTTTGGAAAGTTTTAGATATTGACATCAGTTCTGGGCCACATTATACGAGGATAACTACCTTAGTATAATACGCACGCTTAAATGATTTCAGACACATCAGATGCGTCCTATGCCTTCTTTTGAATCGCCAACACTAGAATAATGAAATTGCGAAAAAGTCTAAAGTGCGAAAAAAGACAATTATTTGCTTTTTACAACACATAAAGTATTGACGATGCTGCTTGAATATAAAATGAATAAAATCCTTGAGCATTATAATGATGGACCGAGAATGATGGAAGCGTCAAATACCGGCTGCAAAAACCCAAAAGTGCGTGTATCACTGCGATAACAGCTACAGAACACCCAAACCGGGCGCAGAGATTGTTGCTGTGAGAAACGCTTTTAGTTCTAAAAAGCGATTTCCTATGTTGCAAGAGGAGATCCACTTTGTAGCCACATCTTGGATCAGTTTATTGGTATACGTAAATTTTGTTCTATATTTCAATCAATTTTTGGCCATTCTTGATTGCTGTTTTAACTATCAAATTTATTTTATGCATAGAGCAATTAAAACACTCCCCGTGTAAATTTCAAGGCTTTTGTCATGTTTGCAGAACTGTCTATGATACATACAAGATTTTTTTGTTCAGCTTTCGTTTGCCATCATTCATTATAAGCTTATGTTATAGGACGTTCAATTTCAACATAGAGAGTCATAGAAAGAGATTCCACTACAATGCTCTAACCATTCTTTAAACTGATGAAATCTGCTTTAAAAAGGATGATTAGATTTAGAGTTTTTATTGATGTACTTCATAGGCCGTGCAATGTGTCGCCGCAAGTCACCTCCTGTCGGCTTTTATTTGCAAGTCCATACAGTTCGCCTTTACAGCTGTCTGTGGTTTTATTTATTTGTTTAATTGGGTGCTTTATGTGTATATGATTTTTATATTAATCGAAGACCGTTCTTTGGCCGGTTTGGGCTTAAAAGTTCTACAAATCGCGTATATGTTCACTTTTGTTTGTAATCAAGTTTCACTTAATTTATAGTCAAAACACAAGAAAATAAATCGATTATTCAAATAAAGTTCGTGGGTTTGGGTGTTGTCGTACAATAAGGTATTATTCAACGGCAAAAAAAGTGCAAGAAATAAATTTGAAAACTCTACACTAGAACTTACTTTCAAATATTTTTGATTCTTCTTCCGAAATATAAGAGTTCGATCCCCATATGACTAACTTATCCACATTTTGTGGATACTTTGCGGATAAAATCATTCCGGTGACACCGCCGTCACTCCAACCCAGAATAGAAAACTTTGAGACTCCAAGTGCGTTCATTAGCTTTTTAGCGTATTCGGCATCGTCATGGTAGAAATTTGCAGTAAAGACTCTTTTGGGTGGGCGGGACATCCCGTAGCCTGGCGGATCCCAAGCTATGACGTTGTAATCAGGTAGTACATCCGGTAATTTCTCAATTTGCGGCTTAAAATCTACCCATGCTGATCCAACTGCGCCCGGCATCAAAAGCAAATATTTGCTTCCGCCCCCTGATTGCACATAGTTAAGGTTCACATCTACCAAACGAACTTTATTTTCTGTCGCTTTTGCCGCAAAATACCGACGTGTTACTTGTGTGAGATTTTGTGTTATAGGACGCAGCATTTCTCTTGTAAACCTATCGAATTTAGATTCATTCAAGCTAAGTAAAGTCGATAGTGACAGATCTCAATTTACCTCACTTATCTAATCTGTTTAGAGAGCAAGACTTCTCAGCTGATATAATGTGGAATAAACGCATCGTCGCAAGCTTTATAGCAGTAATACGTACATGAATAAACTCAAATGAATTTGAGTTTCTAGGAATGTTTCAAGCTGATATACTTTAGAGGTATATGATGAAAATAATGTGTAGCTTATGAAAAGAATATATAGATGGAATAACGCTTAAGCATGTATGAACATAGGCAAATATTCAATACGCAAGCTAATAAAGGACTAATAAACTCGAATCACAAATTCGGATCGAAAGACATTCCTAGCAGTTGGTCGATGCCGCAGAAATTCGATTAGCATAATTACTACGTGCGACAGGAACGGACAACGTTTTGACCATTGAAATTTCAAATTTTCTTGTTTTCCAATGATGCATTTCCAATAATTTCCAATTCTAACTGCGAACGTACTCACTTTCCAATGGAGAGCAAAATCAATAGGATTTGTGTATGTGTGTGCGTGTAAACCCTTCCATAACCGGAAATGAGTACAGAAATTTTCGCAGCCGTTGCTGGCGTACCCAAGCCGAACCGAAGCGATTGGTCGAATCGTGTCGTCATTCCAGAAAAGACATCCGCGAAGTGAACCCGTTTCGTGTGCAGTGTGTCGCCGAGTTTTAATTTATCTCAAGTGGATAATATTTAAAAAGACTAGAATTAATTTTCCGTGTTCTGAAGTGGATTTGAAATAATTATAGGTGAGTTTCGTACTATTTCGTTGTAATTGGAGATTCTAGTGGGATTTTGTTCGCGCGCTGTTGCCTGGGCATTCCGTCGGTGGTGGAAATTTTCGCTTGATCGAAAATGGCGTCTTGATTGTCGCCGTAGTTGAGCTAGCAAAGAGAAATTTCCCTCGGCGATGAAAGCGGCGAATTTTGCGTCGAAAAGTGATCAGATTATGTTGCACTTGTCGAAATATCAACAAATAGTGTTCTGAATAGGATTTTCGTGATTTACAACGGATTTTTGAGAATGTGGCGTGCGAAAGGGTTTTCATGGCGATAATTGTCGGACGAGACGCAAGCGTGAATTTAATGATTTTATGCTGCGAAAGTGCCCAAGGCATTAGCGCGTCTGAAATTTCTGAATATTTTTGGATTAGTGCTTCCTTACAAAGAGAACCTACCAACCTTTATCATTGGTACTTTTATTGTTGCAGCATAGACAGTTCGCAGCCAAAATAGCTAGAAACCGTTGCCCAACATGGCGGACGACGAGCAATTCTCGTTATGTTGGAACAACTTCAACAGTAATTTGTCGGCTGGGTTCCATGAATCGCTATGTCGTGGTGACTTGGTTGATGTGACGTTAGCTGCGGAGGGACAATTTGTAAAGGCGCATCGACTGGTTTTATCAGTCTGTTCGCCATACTTCAGACGGATGTTTACGCAAATGCCCGCCAATCAACATGCATTTGGTGAGTTGAATGTTTCGATACAAACATGTAATTGGATGAATTTGGTGATTTTATTGACTTTGTATTTTTTGTTTCGT
Organism: Stratiomys singularior; assembly: GCA_954870665.1. Classification (NCBI taxonomy): domain Eukaryota; kingdom Metazoa; phylum Arthropoda; class Insecta; order Diptera; family Stratiomyidae; genus Stratiomys; species Stratiomys singularior. The sequence goes on from OX940877.1 coordinate 11,753,230, forward strand.
AGTATTCTTGAAGGATGTGAGCCATTCGGCGCTGAAAGACCTCATCCAATTTATGTATTGCGGCGAGGTAAACGTGAAACAGGACGCGTTGCCCGCATTCATAAGTACGGCGGAGGCGTTGCAAATAAAAGGCTTGACCGATGTAAGTACATAATTTGAAAGCAAATGCCAAGCAAAAAGTTAAAGAGCGCAGGTCGTAATAAAACTTAGGAAGTATGGTGGCGGATTTCTGATTGTGAACTTTTTCCTTCCTCGAGATACATAAAATCGAAAGTGAATTTGGTTTCAAAATTTTAAGGGTTGAGTGGAGTTGATGTGAATGGCATTAGCATTGGCTATTGTTATGAAGTTAATGACCGTATCTATGCCAATCTAATTTAAAAATATACATGTATGTCTTTTGATAGTATCTATTTTGTATGTAACAAATGAATGGAATGTCCTAAATCCTTGTATGTTAAAGAAAGGTGTCAACCGAACCGAAGTATCTGGGGTTTCAATCTATTAATTCTCACGTAAGCGGAACATAAAAGACCATATTTTTAGAATTTAATATTCTCTCAAGACAAAAGAACCTGAAATGGTTATATTGGAATTAGCTAATAATCGAAGTCAGCAAAGAAAAACTGTTATTCCAAATGTAAACAAACTAATCCCGTTATGATGGAAAATGGGAAAGTTAAAATCGAAGTCTACTATGATGGATGTAGCATGGGTTTGCTTTTGGCACTCAACTTCCCGTCGATCTCTTTATAAGCTTAGCAATGTACTACGCAAATAGTAATAGAATAGACATACAATGAAAATAAACGTAAGACAAATACATAGCTCCTGAATACGAATGAGCACAGAAAAGGGCGAAAGAAGCAGTTGGGGACGATCTTGGGCAAAGCTATAAAGTTATTTTTAAAACTAAGCTGAAAATCAACTTAAAGGTCCCCTTAAATTTACGATTGTCGACGTTCATTTTATGCGATGTCTTTTTTCGGTTACTTAAACATAGCTTTAACATGTTGAGCGCCACGCGGTTTTATAGCGGCTTCCCCGTCAGGCCGCGCGCGCATGTATCGTATCAGTATCAGGTGTACTGTCAGTCACCGGTGACTGACGTGGCCTGAACGGAAAGGTCGGTGTCAGTCACCAGTGACTGGCGGTGGCACTCAACGTGTTGGTCATACTGGAGTTAATGAACTAGATGAAAGAAATTTCGCACTGTTAATGATAAAAATATAATTTCTTATAAATTTAAATTCACGCATTTATCAATAGCTAGCTTGTCTAATTCCACGATTGCTCAACGAGCTTGTTGTAGAAATAATCCAATAATTATTTTGTATGAGATAGATCATCCCTGGAAAGATTCCAGCTTGCACGCCATTTTCATCTTTAGCTTATTTATGCAATGTACACCTTTTGAAATTATTTTTTTGGGTGGTATTAACCTTTTAATAGTTGACACCAGTGCTCTAAAACTAAATTGGCATGCAAACGAATTTACCCGCTCAATGTGTATTTTATTTGTAATATATTTTTTTCTACACAACTTAACAGAGCGAACCGGCACCTTCTCAGTCACCAGCCAAACCTTCTACGCCCGCCCCCCAACCACAACCGCAAACGATATCAGCATCCGCATTAACGACCGCCACAACAACAACATCGCCACGCACACGAACATTAAATCAAAGAAGTAGATATAAGATAGAATCGGAAGATAGTGGAGACGAATCAAAACCCACCAATCAATTAGTTTTACAAACAACACAAACACAACAGCACCAACAACCTACATTAGTACAACAAACACAAAAGCGTCCGGCGCAACGTAGTATTACGCCGCACACGGCGCCGACGGTGAAACGTATAAAGAATAATGATCCATTGGAAGGCACGGATGCAACAACGACAACAACTCAAATTACAGTACAAGCGGTAACGGACTCAAAATCGGCAACAGGCGAACCGGAATATATTGATCTGCCAATAGATTTACCAACAAAATCGGAACCCGACTATGCGGAAGAGGCAGCGGATGTGGAAGGAGCCGAACAAGAAGCTACATATGTCGAAGATGACTCGTACGGTGATATGAAATATGATGAGAGCTATTTTACGGAAAATGATGATGCTGGTGGGGCGGGTGGTGCACCAACGACTTCATCAGGAACCGTAAAACAATCTGCATCGTTTTCCGACTCGTATGTTAGTGATACAGGCGAACAACAACAACAAACATCAGAAGCTCAAGGTCAGTAGAAAATTTCAGTTGTCATCTAAAGTGAATTAATCTGGTGGAAGCAATGAGCAAAGTGAAGGGATGAATGATTGAGATGAACCTAAAGTTTCCAATTTGTAATTTCTGTAATTCTTCTTAAAGAATATCACACGTATCAAAGACGAGATAATGTGAAAAGGGGTGGGAAAGTAGTAAGTAATTATACCAAAAAATTTGAGTTTCTCGAAGATTTTATCTTGGAAGAAGATTGGAAACTACGAAGAGTATGAATTCGAGATGAACGATTTTCATCCGAAGGATGGAAAAAAGATGTACACCCAAAATTAACACAGAAAAATCTCGTAAGAGCCTGTTCAAAATGTAAATATCTGGACTAGACGCGATGCTAATCTGTCATCAGATATATATGGCAGACTGTATGTTATCATTAACTTAACCAAATATTTTCCGTTAAAACATTTGATAGTTTACGCAAAGTTCCATAACTGAATTTGTATCAATTTAGTACATCCGTTTGCTCATTGTGATGCTAGTAATTCTGCAAATAATATGGAAGGAAGTTCATGTTCAATTGTCAAACTCATCTAATTTTTGGCTGAATATTCTTTCAGTTCAATCCAACTTGACTAGAATGCATATTTCCAAATTAATGAACTTCGTCTCATATGGCTTTTTTAAAAAAATGTTTTTACAAAAACTATTTTTATATTATCAAACATACAAGTTTATATTATAATAGGGTATATTATAAAATTTTTCGGTCGATACGGTCGGGAAAATTAAAATCAATAATCTAGTATAGCAACTATAATGACAGAAAAGAAAAAAATACTAGCAAGCACGTAAAGTTTTAATGCCGTTTTGTCGCGAAGGATAGTTCATAAAAGTCAAGTTGTTTAAAAGTATGTTGTCGCTAGTGAGGAAAGTGTTTGTAGAAATTATTTAGCAGACTAGAGGAACTGCGAATGCAAACCGAAATGTTGCTCAGAATTGCAGAGCTGTTGAAATGTTTTTTTTGCAATTTTTTGACGTTTGAATTGCAATTTCGCTAGTTTGTTTGAATTTAAACTTAAGTGATGCTGTGTGTGTTGAAGAATGTGAAACAAACGATTTGCGGGAGTGGAGTGGAAAGTGATATATTTTGAAAGAAATTCATCACACGTTTTTAATGTGCTTGATTTGGGACTAATGCTGCTTATCTTGTCGCATAATTTTAGGTGGGTATCTTTTCCTTTTCTTATTTCTGAAATCATGTAACAATTTTTTATTCTATATTTATGTTTATACTAAATTAGGTAAATGTATTCCTTCCTTAAAGCGATTTTGCAAATCATGCAAATAAATATGACCCCAATAATTTTTTACTGTCTAAAGTATCTTCATATGTTTACGATTCAGCTAATCACTATAATGCCGCTGCGTTATCCTGTTTGGTTGACTCAGTGCAGTAGTAGATATTGACAGTACAGAAAATTATTAGATAGCGAAAAGTATTTGCTCGGAAGCTTGTAGAAGTATATTTCGGTCAACATGTCGACGTACGTTGTGTAAGAGTAGCATAAATGCGTATATTATGTGCAAAGTGAAATGTATAGTGAAAAGTGTGTGTATTTATATCTATGAAGGTAAGTGTAAAACGCTTTAAATTAATGATTTTCACGTTGATACTTCATATAAATCGAAACTTATGGATTTCCTGAATTTTCGTAGTTGACGGCTCCCATCACCATTTTCCTTAAAGCAATGCATCTTTTAAGTGGTCTGAAGAAAAAACTTCCTTGAGGGCTCTATAGAGTATCCAAGTTGAACCCAGTTTGTTTTCGAGTTTTTTTTTTAATAAGTAGCTCCCAGTAGTAAACGACATTAATTATGAGTCGTTCATGTTAAAAAAAAAAAAAAGAAGAAATGTCTCGTCTATGAAGAAAATAATGAAATGGCCACCTCAGCTAACAGTTGGGTCAGTTTCACTTCGCTCAGCTTTCTCGTCTTGCTCGTCTTTCCAGTATAACGGCTATTAATCTATTAACGACTATTAAAATATAAAACCGTATATTAATCTGAATGTATCGAAATGATCCGTACCAAAGTTTTGGCGCAGGTTGTGAACTGACGCAGAAATGTATCAATTTTTCAAACTACTGCAAGCCTCTGACGCGCACCGAACAAAGCAACTTCCTGGTTCAACTTGCACCTTTCGCCTTCTTTCCTCGTTCAGGGAACTCGAACTGTACGAATCTACTTCGTAATACGGATCCGTTTACTGATGATGCAAACGCTCTGGCTTTTCTCGGCTCGTGCCCCAGGTGGACGCATAAAACATTTGGTACGATTTGGAAAATTTCTAAAATTCCAAAGTTGCAATTGGAGAACTTGGAACACTCGTGATCGATCGGATTGGTGAAATTTGTCGTGAAACAAGAGCTGAACCAGCCCCTACCTCACAACAAGAAAAAAGAAATTTAATAGAACGCACCACAAATTTAAATCGGTCGCCGAAAGCTGAGTGTGCTCGCTGTATTTACACTATGATGTGGATTTGGCTGTTCCAACTTGATACTCTTGAGCAACAATTTTCATGCAATTCACTCACACTTTCCAGTTGTAATAATAATTCAAATGCCTAAATTGATTCCTAACAGGTGAACGAAAATTAAAGTTTGTGTTCAACAGTAACTACACAAACCTGATGAATTTTTTAAGGTTTTCAAGAAAACTTAAAAATCAAACAATTGTCACTGGTTTTTATTAATTGATTCACCCAGGGAGCGGTATGTCATAAATGAGTTTCCTTACAAAACATTTTAGTTTCTGTTCTAAAAAGTTCATCCCAACTATTTAATAGTAAGTAGAGTGCATTGAATGCACAGGGGGCGTTATCCTGTCGCAAAGTTCAATCCTCAGGATTATTTTGAAATCGACGTCTTTTCCTCTCATCAAATCGCTCGTAGTTGGGCAGATTAACAGGAACACGAGCCATCTTTCAACTTGCAACGAACTGAAATATACTCATTTTAGTGGTAATAACGCAAGGTACAAATTAGTTAGGTAGAAATTAGTTATTGTAAATGCAGCATACCCAACTGAGTAACATCATCATAACCATCGAGGTCAAATTCAGTATGAATTCGATCCTTGTGGCGGTCAGGATCATATTGATCAGTACGAAGATGGTCAGAATATATAGCCAGCCGATTCATGGCTAAATAAACTAGTCTCTGGACAAATGAAGTATTAAATTTTTGATTTGATGTACAATGTATCCAATCTGCCTCTGGTTCTCACGCGTACAGTATACGTACTAAGGTCCACCGGAAAACGAAACCTCTAGTATACTAGTTATATCGGGTGTGACATCCATAATAAATTGAATGGGCATTGTAAAGGATAATTTTTGACCAATCTAGAACTGAAAATATACGGGACGTGTGCATCAAGAGCTTGACTGACTGCATGACCTGGGTACCTCTGAAGGATTTATGCGGAACTTATCATGTGAAAGTCCAAGGTTGTGTTTCGTGTGGACAACAGCAGCAATGTTTGTGTGCGAGCTGTCCACTTTTCTTTGAACTTGTCGGAATATGTTGTACAGATAATTTTATCAGCAAACGTCACTAATGACTGATGAAATTATATTTCGCCAGCAGGATATTTCATCGCTTAAAACTTCAGTCAGATGTATTTGTGTTTGCTTTATAATTCTCCTTGCTAGTGGACGAGAGAGAACAAATTAAATAGTTGCGGATATTAAAATCCTGAACGCCATCTAGGTCTTAAACTAATAACTGCAGATCTCTGATAACTGACCTCACTTTTGTATTATGACCGGATGAAATTCTGATACATGTGATCCTCCTGTTCACACATCTGCTCTATCATGGCCGTGTATAATAATAGGCCCGGTAAAGTATTTTCTATTAGTGGACGGGATACGCCCATCATATCTCAACTATTCATTTCATTACTGAAGGGTGATTTTTGCTTACTTTATCAATCATTTGTAATGGACAATGTTTTTGCATTAAAATAGCGATAGCCCGACAGTATCGCCAATTTTCGGACACAATTTGCTTTCAGCCGTATTAAATCCTGAAGTCTGAATCGGCCTACTTATGGCCATAAGTATGTGTGCATTGGAGAATTCTAGGTCTGTTATTACCAGTTTCCAATTGTATTTCTGGCTCTTCCCAGCGAACGGTTCTTGTGGAAAAAGCGCGTTTGCCTACTTGTAACGCAGGGCCCTTCGATTGCTCACCTATTAAAGTATTGAAAACCGCCAATTTCCAAAATATTTCCTAATGAATTTTAATTTTCGGATAGACGGCTCTGTTTGATGTTCATAATAGAATGCTGGACACTACGGTTTCCTGTTATTATGAACTGTTGCGCAAAAGCTATTACGTTCAGTTGAAGTTTCCTTCGAAACTTGTTATAATTAACAAAGTATAGCAAAATTCTAACCTTTTTTTTGAATCACGGCCAATTTTCTTTGGATTCGTAGATTGAAATCATTGATTTTCTATAATCTGATGCTAGAAATAAAGAAACCTTCCTTTTAATTTTATGTTTTTTTTATTTTTATTTACCTTGCGGAATCGATTTTCGACCGTGATCGTTCGGTCTTCATCAGCGATTGGACCGAACGATCACGGTCGAAAATCGATTCCGCAAGGTAAATAAAAAAAAAAACATAAAATTAAAAGGAAGGTTTCTTTATTTCTAGCACAAAAATATTTTATGAAGATGGAAGCAATAACAAATATAATCTGATGTTATTTTCCACGATAACAGGTCATTATGAAGTACTTCCAGTTTCTGTTGATGTCGATTAGCGTGAGAATTCTGTTTTCGTAAGTCAACATTTGATGGCATGAAAATATTTGCTAGACATAATATTAAGACTTAATGAGAGAATTGAAATCACAATAAAGTTTGTAATGAAAGATCGAGTTGCTTAAATTCTTTCCTTTTGAAATCAAAGTGGCCTAGGTGTCAAATATCGAACTAAATTAGTAACGAATACGTTTACAACAGTAGCAGAATAAAAGACCATATAAGATCTAGTACATTTGTTAACCTGCGTCACTTGATACTCAGTACATTTTCAAGCGTGGGGTGTTAAGACAATTGCTGGGACGTATCAAGATTGTTTGTATTCGCTAAAAATATGTCGAAATTCTGTCTTATGTGATTTCCAGAATGCAACTTCATGTGTTGAAATTAAAGCAACAAGTGTAGTGCTTGTATTAAAGTGGAAAGCTTACAAAGGTGGTATCTGTGTAAATTTTCGTGTGTGATTATGTATGTACTTGTCAAAAAACAAGTAATACTTCGTAAGTAGTTTACTGGTGAAAAAAATGATGTGAATTGATACATGGTTAACAAACTTCTAAACACCATGTTTAGAATCATGCTGAACGTAAATGATAAGGTAAATTTCTTAATATAGATACAGTCAAGGATTACTAAAGCTTAGAATAAAAAAATTTTGAAGGTTGGTACTTATCCGGATAAAAAAATGATTTACAGGCAAGAAGAGACTTCTGGTAAATGATCAAATGCAGTATATAATTTGATAAAGTGTATATACAAATGTTGTAAACAGGTGATTAAATGCGAAGGCTCGTCATCAATGTCTCGGTGTAAATTATGGCAGTGTGAAGGGGGGGTTCAATTTTTAAGGGGATACAGATAGTTTACCTTACTTGTAGAGTGTGTAGCAACAATTCAATACTTATAAATCACCCTAACAGCGTTGTTTAGCTACTCAATCGACCCAATTTACCACGTATCCTGGCACATGGTTTCCACAAAGTTTTTGGTGACCTGAATCTTGTCTGCTAATTGGGTAAGTAACTATTCTTGCAATGTTTTCAAATGTCATTCTGCGGTGTTGAGGTGTAGTGAATTATTAAATCAGGTAGCAAGTTGAACTGGCTGTTGGCCTGCTTTTGCACATTAAATTCTGCATTATCGAACTATCTTGAGAAAGATAAACTAAGACTAGATTCTTTCTGAGTCACTATAATGAAATCGAATATTCTTTTATTCGCGGACCCCAAAAAAGTTACCAAAAATCCTTATGGAAAATCCAAAAACAGTTTTGCACGCGTGTTATGCAAATTATGCATATCTAACGATGGTAACTTAATTTAAATTGCATTTCTCCTAACTTTAACGTTTGAATTCTTAATAAACTTCTCGAGTGTGTAAATATGTTCGATTTGGCCTTTTTCACCATAAATATGTTTATCCCTGCACAGAACGCATATCTAGATTGATCAAAATATTGTCCATCGTTGCTTACTACGTTTCACAACCTCTTAGGCAATCGGAGCTCTTTCTCAAAGAAAAAGATCCGAATTAGGAACCAATTCCTACAAGACGAATCGATGTAACCATCATTGGAGAAATTTCAAGGAATGCGACGAGTGCGGTTAAATACTTGTGCGTTTCCAATACTTTCTGACGCGATGATAATCATTATTATGAAGAATAACTAGTGACTGGATGTTTTCAGGCGTTTACTGATCGTCCGCGATAAAATCACAAGGTTGTAGCAGCTTTTGGTACACACAATGCTTTTGTACCGTGGACATTCTACTTGAGGGTTGATGTGAACCATTTTTAAACACATGGTTCCATTGTATTTTTCATCCATACTGAACACCCAACATTAAACTTTTGTGAACTATGGCTAATGGATAGTTTCGTTTCAAGCAAAGTTAGCTTCATCACTAAAGATAATTTTGTTTGCAAGTTTATATTGTATCCATACAAGCATGCCCATTCTTTCAGCTAAATTAGATCATTTTTCGTGAGTTTCTATCGTATATTACAAAGAGACAAAACTAAGTAACTGGAAAAATAAACGGCGAGCTGTCAGATAGGATGTCCCTGGAAATAAAATGATTAAAACACACTTTCATGGTCTATGTCTCGAAAATCTACTTGCTTTATTTAGGAAGATTATGATGTTCGAATATGTTTGCAATGATTATCATACCACCTTTGGTTTTGACTTTTTTAGAAAAATAGTAATATAGTAAAGAAATTCATAGTCGCTTTTCTCTTCCGACATGGACCGTAGCTCCTCCGAGGTTCTGCTGCCCATCTTGCCTTTTTACTTTCGCGAGCATTCGGTCTATTTCACACGAAAATTGTGGGCCAAAATAAAACGAAAATGTTGACTAGCAACCATCGCATATTTGAACACATGATAAAGTAGCTTCATTGCATTCAAAGGATGCTTCGGAAATTTGTGCTGAATTCTGTGCAGTGCAAGAATGATCATGTTATGGATCGGCTTTTTATGCATAACAACTTAAATCGCCATTATATTTTTTTGGGTCCATTATGCCAAATTACAAATATTCATGGTCGATTTCCGGCATCGGTTGTATGGTAACGGCAGTAGATTCCGGCTCGGCCGATGTAGTTGATGGACCTTCGATCATTAGATATTGCTCCATCTTGTCTGAATTTCCCATTTGATGAAATAAATACGTTACGATCTGAATCTTTTCCACTAATTAGCTATTTAAATCTAAGATATTTTTATGTTTAAGTGCATTTCCAGCTTCATTGGAGCAAAGCCTTTAATTTGCTGAATTCTTTTTTCCGTTTCAATTTAGGTCGTTACACATGAATCTCTTTCTTTTCAATAAAAGGGATTGATGTTATTTTCGTTTAAAATTACTTTAAAAAAGTACAGTGGTAATCAAAAAGTGAAATTTGCAAACGCAACGGTGTCGAACTTTTTCGTCTTTTTGTCGTTGTCAATGATTGGAATGAATTGAAAAAATATTAGAATGCAAAAAATTCGAGATTACGACAAAAATTCCAGTCCGATAGTCCAACAAAAAACAAATTAGCTTTAAAAAAATTCATGACTATTGAGTCTGTGACGATGCACATTTCAAAAACGTTGTTTTTAAGAGAAAGCTTCCTGAAAATTATTTTGTTCCACTGTAAGACGTGAGCATTTGTAATTAACAAGTTTTGAGGTTAACTTTTGATTTAGTATTATGCCACTTTAGAAAACTCTAAAATTGAATGTTAATGAATAATGTGAGTATGAAATGGCGCTATGTTACTCGCTACAGATAATATGAATAGATTCATTTGATAATTCACCAACCAATATACGTCTTGTATTGAAAAGCTATATAATGTTTCAATTTGTTTAAAATTATTTAAATATAATTATAAGAACGATTCAATCTCACGAGGATTTGCTGCTATCGTTTTTGAAGAATTGAGATTGATAATTATATATAATTGATAAGAAATATAAAAAAATAAGGAAACATAATCACCGTCAAATAGCAGCTTCACACATTTTTTCCAGCGATGCCAATATTTTTGGAGTATTCTGAGAATGCCTTTTAAGGAAAAAAGTTGAAGTTGCTTTCGTTGTAGTCATGCTGTCCTCACTGATAGCAATTCGCTTTCCTTTCAATGGACTCAAGTGCATGGGGAACAGAAACAAGGGCCATATACGGGGAGTAACGAACCTGTTGGATAACAGAAGTCTCGTTCGTCGTTAATAAAATCTGATTCAAGTGTGAAGAATGTGAGAGAGCATTGTAATGGAGGCTCTTTTCTGATGACCACAACTCCGGTCTTTGGTTCAATACAGTGTAACGTAAGCCGCGGAGGACATCACTTCAGTATTCCTTAGACATCGCCCAGTGTTGCGTGGACGTGGTGATATCTTTTCGTGTTTTTGTTTTTAATGATAAAATGGCAAGAGCTATTATCCCAAATCAATTACCACTTTTACACCTGGGGAAAAAGTTGACTTCGCACATGAAGGCTGATGCAAGCGCCTGTGGGCAAAATTTATCAGAAAAAATCGAAAACTTTTCTAACAGATCTCGTACTTGCAAAGTAGTAACGATTAAAATGTGCTTGATTGTGATTAAAGTGTTTCGATGGAGAGTACAATCAGAATTACTTTTTCTGATGGAAACTTGCCTCAAACCCTGCATGGTATTTGGACAATGAGATAGTGTACATTTTCCTTGAAAAACAAGTCCAGATTAATAAAGAACATTTAAAGAGGTCAGAAAGAATTATTTGGCCTTAAGGAAGCAGGTAAACTAAGGCACTTATTTTTATATTGTCCTATATGTTCGGAAAGTTGGAAAAGAATAAAATAAAAGTTTGAGCCACAACTAGAAAGCTCAAAGTTAGCCAGTTTAATGGATTCAATGGATTAGACTTTTTTGTTGTCCTATATCTCAATATGACGTCTATTTTTAACAAACGGCTGTTATGCTAATATTTGCAGTATAGACATAAGTCTGTGATTATGTCTATAAGACAACTTTAAAGGAATTTGGTAGAAGAAACTCCTTACTTTGCTATTATTTTCAATTTATTGTCATTAAAACTATTGCATTTATAACAAAATCTTATAAGAATAGCGTAAAGTATAACACGAAAATTGCAGATATTATGATTAATTCAATATTAATTACGAATGTAAATGGTGATGTATTTAAATAAAACTATATTCAAACAAAAACGTCTATTTTTATATCGATATGCAATAAACATGATGAAGCCACATCCAGCGGTTATTGAATTGGTATAATTATCATCATACCTCCAAATTTTATTTCTTTTGTTTTAGGCGAGAGAGTGCAGTACATAAGAAGTCAGAAGAAAAATGCTCAACTTGTGCACAAAGGATACATTTACAATAAAAAATTAACGCAAGCCAACGGTCATACAACGTGGCGGTGTGTTGATGTGCTAAAGTTGCGCTGTAAAGCTGTTTGTGTAACAAAAGGCAAAGATTTAATAGCAGCACGTCGTCAACATATTCACGCTCCTCATTGGAATCGTATTGCAAATCGTCCTCTTTATGATGATGAAGAGGAGCTAACTGAATATATTGATATGAAAACATTAGATTCGCTAAAAGTAAATGAAATGTTTCGCGTAGGAAAATTTGAGTTCAATAATATAAGTATTGAACGTGGCATTGATTTGAAACTAATTCACCAATGATTGTAGTGATAAATGATTGCTTTGTTTTTTTAAGGTTTAATTGTGAATTTTAGTTTAGTGAATTTTAAGTAATATCCAATAGAATAAGATATATATTGAATGCTTTCTGAAACGACTGTTTGCGATAAGTAACAAGTCCAAAGTCGCATGTTAAAAATGAAGGCTAGAATATATTCAGTAAATATAAACTTGAGAAAAATCTTCTTATTTTCAAAACTTTTCTTAATATAAGTGAATCATTTTATTTGTTAGTCCTATGTCTTAACTTGACTGTGTTTTTCGCAATCGTGTTGTTCAAATTGCGAGTTGTAATTTAGCTTGACCAAACGAAAGTGATGAAATATATTCGTGATAAGAGAAGTGTTTATATCGTTCTCTGAACATTGATTTATGAAAATTTTGTCATAGAATTATACAAAACATTCATGCAAATGACGAGTGGTCATTTTGCAGTCTGTCATTAGTTATTCTTCTAAGGCAATTTTTTTACTTGTAGGGCCATGGTATTATGTCCCGTATCAACTAGTGCCAAACCGTCAAAAAGGAATAAATTTAATATGCCAAGGTTACGTGTATAGAAGGAAGGCAGTTTTTAAAAATACCGAAAACTGGGTGTGTTCCCAAAAGGGCAAGAAAGGAAGGCGATCAATGTGCAAGGGGCGTGTTGTAATTAATGATGAAATGAAAATTAAGTTCTCCCTTAATGAACATAATCATCCGCCGGTATATGACATAAGAAAAATAAAGATTTGAACTTGACATTTGAAGTGAAATAATTTTTTAATCGGATGTACAAATTACTAATCTGTTCAGACCATTTTTCTGTGATCTTAGCTTTCTATTCGGTTTTTGCCTGTCCAGCCCGTGATTTAAAATTCATTTATTTATTCCACGACTTCAATGCTGTAATAAATGTTTATCAACCGTCGAAGCCATTTCCGATATGATTTATGTTGAGAACTTTGTCACCATCAAGTTACACTTCAATTTAGAGCAGAAACAGTAAATCGCCGTAATATCTGCTTACATAACACTAAATTTGATACTCGGGTAAAAATAATGTTATTTTACAAAATTTGCAGGTATATAAACTGCTCCGATCTTTTAGTGACCGATCGAACTAATTGGTATGACCTATTTGTACTATTCTGTTAGTACTTTCATGCTAATAGTAAAATAATAATCGATTGAGCAACAATCTAGTTGAAGAACTTAGTTGTGAAGGTGTGCTGGCGCCATCTCAATTAGAGACCAAAGGTACGCGAGTGGATGATGTCAAACCAATTTCAGTGGGTTTATAATAGGACAAAAACCCAAATTCAAATGTCATATTTGCTAGTGAAATTGGTTTCCGGCGGCCTTGCCCCATAGCATTTTCCTGATCAACTACTTTGTGTTTAAGATTGTTGATAGGAAAATTATTTGATCTATTGGTTACTTCATGCCCTAACAATGCAATAATTAGGAATAATAGACTAATGATAAACAGCTAATATTCATAAAAACGAATTGTTATGCTTGTTATTCTTAATAAATATGATAACATCTACCCGATACTTAAAAGTGATTGAAATGTTTTTAAACGGAAAATAATTTCATTGAAGATTTGTTTTATTCTCAAGTTAATTATAAATATTACTTGCATTTATTTGATGGGTGAACATACTAAGTGTTTGCAACTCAATTATTGTTGGGATTAGCAGATCCGAGCCGTGGTTTATTTATCAATTAAATTAAAATTCGTTTTGTTTTTTTGAAACCACATAAATTAACTAATGAATACAAGGAATAGTTTGCATATTTTGAATTCTTAATTATCAGAACATAATTTTACCATACTTTTGTAATTTTAGGCTTATGGTGTGATGTGCCGTATCATTTGATACGTAATCGTAAAAAAGGAATAAATTTCATTTGCCAAGGTTACGTTTATAGAAAGAAAGCTGTATTTAGAAATTCACAAAATTGGGTGTGCTCACAAACTGGCCGGAAAAACCGTGAATATCATAATGATCAGAAATTGTGTAAAGGACGTGTTATACTTAATGATAAATTCAAAGTAAAGTTTGGAAAATATAATCATAATCATCCTCCGATTTATGATATGGAAAAGATGTGTATTTTAGACTTTATATAAATAAATAACGAAACAGGAAAAAATATAGTTTAAATATGTAATGCAAAATAAAATATTTTTAAAAGCAAATAAAAATATTTTTAAAAGCAAAAACAATTATTTTCACTTTTTGATATTTCACTTGTAAACACAATGCAGAAACATCAAATTATACAGAAAATTGGCTCGAAAAACAAAATTATAGATGCATACCAAAAAGAAAAATAATAGATGTAAACATGCCTGTGCATTGAATATTTCGAATAATTTTGCGTACGTTTCGTTGACGACAATTATCCCCACTTTGCAACACCAATGTTGCGCTTCTTAGATGCTTGATCTTTAATGTGCGTCTCAAGTGAAACACTAACTTTAAATCAAACTCATATAGAACTGGTAATTTTATTAATGCATACTGCTGATTTTCATAATTGTCACTCTGCAATCCACTTTTTCTATTATGGGGATCATCGACAACGATTTCACAGACTCACATTTTAACTCTGCTAACTTTCTCTTTACAAGTTTCTTTTGCGAGCTATCGTAATCTAATTATCTAATAATCATCGCGTCTAATTTGTGATTCGTTTGTCACTGTTGTAGACATTTTTTTGTTTGATTATGGAAATTGATTACCAAATTACATTAGCTAAATTTATTGGCGAACAACTTATCGTACTCATAACACTACAGTACATATTAGAGCGTGACATTCAGTACGTGCTGCCTCTGCTTCATCTGTTTTGCTGATTTCTTTTAAATACACATCCTTCGCCAATTCGATGTACATGGTAAGTTGTAACTTCCGCCGGTTTGTTTTTTAACCTTTGTAGCTTTATATTTTATATGTAAAAACAAGCTAAATTGATTTAGAAACGTACAAAAAAAAGTAAATTAAAAAGATGTTTCTTATTATTTGATTTTAGGTTAAAAACAATTAGTTTCTTGCCGAATGGTCTTTAATGTTCTGTGATTTAGTCTTTTAGTGTAGAATCCGGCTCAACAAATTAAAAGGTTAAATTTAAGATGAAAATTGATTCATTGCTAAACTCTGTATTTATGAAATACCAACTGTTTAGTTTTATCCTGTGTCACACCACTGTATTTTCGTTAAAACTTTCTCTTTGCCTGTTTTGATGTTTTTGAACTTGTATGACTGATAATTTCTATGAATACTTACAAATAAGAAATTTATCAAGTTCTAATGAAACGCTATTCTAGCGTCTAGCAAATGAATAATAATAAAAAAATCATTTCATATCGCTTAATTATTTGTCTATTGACTGAGAACACTTTTCAAGCAAGGAATCAGATCTACTGCCACATCATTATCATCAATGACGCAACGTTTCAATTCGGGTTTCAGTGAGCAGATAAACTAAGAATTTATTTAGGCAGTAGTCCAGCAATGGTAATTTGACGAAAAGCATTGAAAAAATGTAGACACATCAAACAATATGTGCTCCGTAATTTTTTAAAAATACATTTATTTCCCTCAAAAAATTCCTAATTGCCACCAACTCAACAAAATTTAATTTTTTCTTCACAGACACAGACAATCTGACTTTCATTAAAAGTCCGTGGGCTACACCTTGCCTAGTACTCAACGGTTATATGTACAATCGTCATAGTAAACGAAACGGAAAAGCTTATTGGCGTTGTCATAATTATTCAAAGCGGCAAATAGAATTTAGATGTCGCGCAAGATGCGTGATAGAGAATGGAAAAATTCGTGCATTAACAGGTGGTTCGCATAATCATTTGCCACATACTGAAAAAATTGCCAAAATTCTAAGGCGAAATAGTTTGATGTCATACAGTGGTGGTGAATGTGAATCAACAACAGGGAATATTTCAGTAAGAACAGATTTGAATTTTGAATTTTAGATGAAATTATTGTAGATTTATTAATAAAGGTGATTTTTCTTAAACTAAAAAACTATGCATCAAATGAAAATAGACATAGTTATAAATGTATAGATTGTATTAATATAAAATCAAATGAAATTATAAATTTAGTTTGAAAATCATCGCTGAAGGAAATGTTTTATTTGAGGAGGATCAAAAAATTTTCAAAAAGAAAGTAAAAACAGTTTGAGTTGTGCATTATATTTTAATTTTGTGCACTTTGTTTGAAACTCAAAATATATATATATAACTGGATTTGAAATTCTACAAAATTATCGATGAACTGAAATCTTACAGAACGGTTAACACAGTTTTGTTGATTTGTGTACAAATTTTAGAATAAAAACGAAACTCAAAGATTGCTCAGTACTTCCCAAAAATTAGGATAAAGATGAAAATCAACGATTACTTTGTATCTAACATGAATTCAAGTAACATTACTTGATTTTATTTTCTAGTCCATTCCCTTTGATTCTATTCTCTTCAAAAAAGACAGAAAACAGATAATGGAATTAGTTCACCCTCTAATGCAATTACTTCAGCTCCAAACGAATCCTCATGCGCTTTAGATTTCGATATTATTATGCTAATAGCAACGTAGCATAGAACTGCACGATTTAATTGAAATTTATATTTCTCTAAAACTATGCTCTGCGTACTTTACAATTAATGAATTTATAACATTTACGAGCAACTGCATTTTTTTGATCCAAAGAACAGAACGTTCTTGTTAATGCAGCAGTGAACTGTGAACTAATGTATATGTTTGTAGTAGCTTGTTTTCATTGTTGAAACAGTGTTTTCAAATACTTGTACTACTAAACGCTTTGTGTTGTTCTTTGTAAATTTTTGATGTTTTGCGACAAGGAAGATCACTGAGGATGGCGAAACGCCGAATTGTATCTGTTGCAAAACATGCGGTGACAAGAACGTCTGGATTCGTTCGTGAATACATCGAAATAAAGCCCTATCAAATATAACCCAAAATGTTAGAATTCCAAAATGCAATTGTTATTTATATTCTAAAATACTTCATACAACTTCTTTCATTCAATGAGTGCTTTCTGCTAAAAAGCTAAAAATTGTATCAATCATTACATGGAATAAATTCCCTAACGTTGAATAATTTCTCTTTTAGGTTCTTCGGCATTTCAAATTAAAAACGTCTATTTCGTACGTAGTCGATGGGGTCGTAAGCTTCTTGTCTATCAAAACTATACATATGCTTCAAACAAACGTATTCATGCAACAAATACAACATATTGGCGCTGCACGTACGCCAATGCCCGTAAAGAATATCCATGTGAAGCGCGCTGCACTACACGAGAAAGATTTTTAGTTAGTTCATGGGGTGCTCATAATCATGAACCACCCACTCATAATTTAAGAGGCAAATTTTTGTACGAAGATTATGATATTCAAGATCCGTAAATGGTTTAGTTTATGAGTGGAATTAAGTGCGCAAATAAAAATAAGTAGTAACTAAATGAATGTTGTAGAAAGACTTGTGTTTGAAAAGTGATTTAAGTTAAATAGCTTTAAATCTGTTATAATTATTGAGTGTACGTATATTCAAAAGCATAACAGGCTTTAAATAAAATTTACATGAATTTTCTAATTTCAATTTATTTATTAGTTTCAGATAAATCTAAACACATTATTCAGGTATTATTTCGATATTTACTTATTTGTATTCTTATCTACTAACAATCCAATCTTATTTTCAGATGATGGAGAAGATGATGAATCGCTTGATGTAGGCCAATTGCAATATATAAACAGCATTAAAGGTGGCTTACAATTGTGCATTGACGGATATCCATTTACTAAACATCGTGTAACAAAATTTACTACATACTGGCGATGTGTACAATTTCATCCATTTGGGTAAGTCACTTTAAAAATGAGGTTTTTTCAAATGATAAACGAAGCTTTTACTTACGTTAGATGCAAAGCTCGTGTGCGTACAAAAAAGGTTGGTAATAGAGAACAACTTGAAGTTGTTGATCGGCATCACAATCACAAGATAATGACTGAACGTAGAAAGAAAGGTTCATTGAAAGCATTGTATGCAGCGCGTAAAAGTCAAAAGAAAATAATGAACAGTAGGAACGGACAAAATATTTAGTAATCTGCAGTAAATGGAAACTTATAATGAGAGAGAAATTTTATTCTAGTAAATGTTTAAAAGCCGTACACATGATTTCCTAAGTTGATATTTTAAGTAATTGAATTTGATAATACATGATGTTTTTATTTAATAAGATCTAAATGTCTTGGTTTTCCTTACCATTTAATTTTGCTTTGCATAAATTTTGATATTGTATCTATAGAATGTTTGAATAGAAGGTATCGTGACAGTAGGAAGAAAGACGTAGCGGAAAGCGGTATAGATAAACAAAGAACCTAGCGCATATATATTAAAAAATAAAGAACAAGAAAGTCGAGGAATTTTTTTAACGATTACTCTGTGCTAATCCAGAAAAAAGAATTTTATGAATTATACTTTCATCACCGTTTAGCCGAATATATTTTCGAGGTCAAGTTCAACTTGTGGATCCCACTTCTAAATTTTATTTTCGGGCAGTCCTTCAAAATAAGGAGAAACCATCCTTTAATTCAATGAAAAACTGGATTTTCTCGTAAGAGTTTATTATGATTATCAATAGCTGAGATAGGAGTTAGATGGGCGCAGTCTTATGGCTAGGGCCGATATTTCAAAATTCAGCATACAGAAAAGCAACATTGTCAGCGTGGCATTTTACTAATAAAAATTTCTTTTCTATTCCTTTTGAATATTAAAAAACAGAAGCTCTAATTTTTTCGCCAAATCAATTTTTTCACTAACAATAGTCAATTCATGGAGTAATTTTAAAAACTACTAAAAATTTTGGGAAATATTTTATAAGGAGGATAATTAATAGAGTTATATAGAAAAGTATTTCATGAATCCCAAAATTTTTAGTGGAATAAGATGTGTGTCGGCTAGGCCTAATCTATTCCATTTTCGTGCATTTGTTGGGTCACGTTTCATCATAAGTAAATTGTTTTTAATTACTTTAACGATTTGATGCTATTTCAAAGATTGATTATTAATGCGCTGGCGCATTTTAGTGGTGAAGGAGCAAATCCCCGCTTGAACATAAATGTGGCCCTTTTCCTCCTTCTGTATGACTCAAACCTTTTAATACTATAACGTAGTATTTTGTAGTAAAGTTTGAGCTCTCTGAGTATATTTGTTGTGTACAACAAAATTTGTAATCAAAGAAAAAAGTCAATATAGTGTTTCCTTAAGCTCCTATTTGCACGTCATTTTCTTGGTCTTGGCGATTTAGAATGCTTCCATTATGAAGATGTTTAATTTCTGCATCTTAAACCCATGATTCATCAGCAGTAATAATCTTCTAGAATACATTTTCGTCACTAGAAACCATTTACAAGTTGTCCTGAGCGATGTCAAAGCGAAGATTCTTCTGTTCTGCCTTAGGAAATTTGGGATGAATTTTGGACATCCGCTCGATGTTTTCTGATGTCATTGCGCTCGAAGGTTGGCAAGAGCGAGAAACACTGCGAAATGACTCGCGGCTGTCATTACCGCTTCTACTTCTTCTTTATTCTTGCTTTGCTCATACACTCCTGATGCAAATTCATAGATCCACATTTTCTGTCATTTTTGGCAATAAACAAATCCGAAACATACGAAATAGTCCATGTAAATAAATAAACGCTTTGTGCGAACAAAGGGATTTCGAGACAAACCGCAGCATCGAGGGCGTTCCTGAAAAGTTGTTGTTTATATTGATACCCGATAAAGTGCGCTCAGATATAAAGTTAGGCTCCATACTTCTGGGGCAAACCGCGTATTGTTCTGGTCTTCGCCCGCATTCTTGTTTGTTCAACACAAAATGTTAAGTGAACAATATAGCAATGAATCGTTGTGAGATTTCACAAATCCAGTCGTAGAACTTATATTTCATAGAAAGATGTATATGACAACGTGTGCTTACTGTGTGCACGTGTTTTAAGACCTTTCAAGACTGAAACTGTTAAAGACGATTCTTGTCCGGTTCTCCCGTCGACATAAAAATCAAATATCGAGTGAAGAGTCATAAATGGTCTGATTTCGCACATTAGCTGAAATTATTGAATTAGAACTAGAATGGGTACAGCAAATTATAAATAACAATTTGAAATGGTGCCCTAAACTTGAACATATTTTCGAGATTCGGGCATACAAAATTGTTTATTAAAATTGTGTCTACATACATGTGTCTAATACATTTTGCTTAAAATATTATCCTTAGCAAATGCATTATTGTTCTTAGATCAAACTCAACCGTTTTATCGCTTGATAAAAAGTAAGTAACACAAAAAAAATTTAAAAAGTTAGTAACATAGATTGTTAGATCTTAAAATTATTTTTTTTATTTAAAATTAATTAATTTATTGTATTATTGAATAAAGATATAATAAAGATGGAATGGAATCAATGGGGTATTAAATGCCTAATTTTTGTAATGAAAATGTTATCAATAAATGGAAATCACTGCTAAAGATGAGCTGGCTGTATCGGTAGTTTACAAAAGGTACTTGCCTGCACGGTTACGATTAGAATTAATCAACTGGAAGACGGATACTACAATATTTTCTTTTCCATTTCATTAAAGGTTCCGTTTCCGTCTTATCCGCGAAATGCACAGCAACACCAAAATTCACATACAATAGACGCGGGCAGCTTGTATATGATAATCATACATTTTGTGGTATAGCCAAAGGCGGAAAAGATAATTGTGTTTTCTGGAAGTGTACATTTTATAAAAAGACTCTCTGCAAAGTCGTGATAAAGACACGCGGAAAGGAATGGGTCTACATTAAAGGTGAACATAATCACAATCCACGCGGTGATAAATTATATGAGCCGAAAATGTGGACTGAGTTGGAATGAAACAAATATTGATGCATTGTTCTCCGAAAAAATCAACTCTTGTCCTAGGAAGATGTTCTTTGATGAATGATACTGAGCATAACATGTACTTAAAAGTTAATAGTGTAACAATAAAACATTGACAAGCGTTCTTATAATGTACGAAAAAATTGTTTTCATTGAATTATTCCATACTAAAAGATGTTAGAATATACAAACATATTTCCGTACGTTTCTCGAATTTATTATTCTAACATTATTTTCCTTTTCAGATTCCACAGAAAATAAACATGAAACAGAGGCAAGGTCTTCAACTAGTGAACAACCTACGCTACGAAAAAACTACGAAAATAAATCAAAACAAGTTATGACATGTCGATTTGTCGGGGAACGAAATATTGACACGAAGACACGAAGAGTCGATACGCAGTTGAATGAGCAGATAGCAGGCAAAGTTGAACAACTGATGGTTGTTCAAAAAAATCGAATCAATCCGCTAGACATGTTGGCTAGTAAGAAACCAGTAAAATTAACCAGCACGGTTCAATCAACACCCCCCGAGAATATTTTACTACGGGCAAACAATGGACATATGTTGATTTTACTACAAATGGCACGATTGAAAGGTTTTTGTGTGGAATGCATTAAAACAAATGCCAGCTCTAACTACAAGAAGGAACTATTGAAAATTTGCACGTTTTGCCCTGAATGTCCAGGTGGCAATTGGATCTGTGAAAATTGCTTCAAGTCTAAACATACTGAAGTCCATTGATTAATCTAAAAATATAAAATAAAGAAAGCTTTAAAATAACCCATAATTGAGTTTTGTTGCATCGAATCGACGTAATATGTATAACTTTTATCCTTAATCTAATCTCTTATTTCAGTATCCAATCCTTTGAAGGGATCTTGTTGAAAATTTTTTCTTGCCTATGAAAAAGTAATACTTGGGGTGAATAGAATATGAATGAGCAGAATAGTGAAACTATCACAAAAAAAACAGTCGTTTAGAAACGTTTCAATACACTTCAATGAAATATAATTCAAAACTGAAAAAGAATCAAAATAATCGAACGTGACTGGAAAAAAGCGCTTAAAGTTTTGCAATATATAATTGGCATAAATAGATTAACATTTCAATTTTCTAAAAGTTGAAAATCTAATCATTAATCTGTGTTCCATTTCTGTAGAACGAGAGTGGGATAAGAGAACATTTATGCTTCCAGCATAAGATTCCATGTAAAATATTTTTAGCAATGATATCAATGTTCGCCAAAATTGAATGTGTATCAGACCAATATTACCAACACACACAACAGTATATGGCTATGATCAAGACTTTTTCCAATTTTAGATCAAAAATTAAAAAATGTTTAACCTTAAACGACGGTTTAATAAATTTTCTTCGCCTTAGCTCTTCATAAATCGTAAACGGCTTGGACATTTCCTGAAAATCCGCGATTAACACGTTGAGTGCCACGTCAGTCACCGGTGACTGACACCGACCTTTCCGTTCAGGCCGCGTCAGTCACCGGTGACTGACAGTATAAAATATGATAATAAAGTTAAAAATTGAACATTTTTTCAGGGAACTAATAGATTTAATTGAAACAAGGTAAACATAAAAATGGTTGTTCCTCGCAAGTGTCACAAAATGTTATAACCTGTTTGGTCAAATTTCGTGCTATTTTCCTTCCACTCTGTGTCGCATTTTCTTCATAGCACGATTTGCAATATTTTCGCACTGCTGAAACTCGGCCAGGTTTTGTCTGCAGATTGTGTGGTTTTTTACTGGTTGCAATGCTGCTGGACAGAACGTCGGCTTCCTTATACTATAAATTATACTATAGTGTATATACTAGAAACCCCCCGAGTTTCTTCCTCCAAGTCCTCTTCTTCAGTCGCATTTTCCGCATGTTTTTTTTTTTTTAATAAGAACCGATCTCTGCAACTTGAAAGTTAACAAATTTGGTAATCTCAATTTGGGATGGGTCTTGCACGTTTTGGAACTGGATTTTATGAGATTGTTGAATTTCAAAATCAATTTTCTAGGCATCTTGTTAACATAAGTGTTGAATTTGCAAATAAATAGCCAAACAAAACTTCATTACATTGTAGCAAATGGAAACTGACATAATATTAAGCGAAAAGTTATTCAAAAACACCATTTGTTACAATTTTTACGCCAACTATTTATGCCGAAGAATCTATAGGCAATACAAAAAATAATAAATCATCAACAATAATAAAATGACCATTAACAGATGGGTTTAAATTTAATCTATATTTTCACTCAATATTAATCGTAGATTTTCCAGAGATGGTTGTTGGAGCATGGACTGGAAACCCAAAGCTATACATAAGAAGCAACAAAGGATATCCACAGCTCGTGTATGGTGGCTATATTTTCAATTATGAACGTTCACGCCGTGATTTTAAGTATTGGTTATGCTCCGCTAAGTATACATCAGCATGCTCGGTTCGTATTAAAACAACTTTAGATGAATCTCTCATGTTCTTAAGACACAATAATCACACTCACATGCCACCAATTGAAGTTCTACGTAAAAAATCGTTTGTTAGCAAAGATTCTTTTGAAACACAAGACTAATCAAAAAAATTTATTAACGTGTACAGATTTCTTCACAACACAACGAATGCTATATATTATTATGTTTCACGTTTAATATTGCTTTCTTGTTATTGCGTTCGTAATTTACATAAAATATGTTTCAATAACAATATTCAATCGTCACTAAAACATATTGTGAGATTGCTGCAGCTAACGTGTCTTTTGGGAAGTTTGATATTTTTTATCATCTTGAATTGAAACTTAATGTGGTATTTGGCTTAACTAATAAAGTTAAAGAGGAAAAATCATTTTAAGAATAGCTCAAAACATTTTGTTTGAAACTAAATGAAATGCGAATATGAAAAAATATGAAAATAATTAAATAATAAGCTGCCAAAAAGAAAAATACATTATGAATTAGACTTGATTCTTCGCAATTGTAAAAAAGTGGAATATTGTAAAATCCAATTTTTTTTTCTTGTAGTTTATTATAACATTTATGCAGACACCGAGTCAATAAGCGCATAGAAAATAACTTCCAGTTGCCAATTATTATGAGAATCAATTATACCAAGTGAGAGGAAAACAAAAACACTTTTCGATAGAGCAATCTAGCAAAGCATGTTTGTACTTTACATATTTAAATTCAGTTCAGTAAGACTCAATGCAATTAACAGTCAAGACAGAATTCTTCTAGGATTATACATAATATTTTTTTCCATACATTGTATTTATTCAGTGACTTAGGAGACATTTTATGTTTATATATTTAAAAGGTATAATAGAAAAACATAAACAGTAACAGTATTTTGCAGTTGATCTTCAGTGTCAATTGTGTACTTGCTCTGGCAAAATTCATGAACAGTATTTTTTGTTGATGATCGTTGAAATTTTTTTTTATTGCATATTTTTCTTAATTTGAGAACACAATTTTTCATGCCACAATTGTTATTTTCTTAAATATTTTTTAATAAATAAATCTTGTTGATGTTATTTGCTGTTTTAAAGGTTTTGAATATTCATAAATTTGAGGCTAATTCAACTGTTTATCGCTGAACACCGATAATTGTACGATTTAACTGACAACACAGCGCTGTTTATGCATTTGTTCTCGAATGAATAATTTGTTTACTTATTTGTGTTTCCTTATTAAAAGACATTTTCATTTATTGGTTGATAGTTCCAGAAAATCCCAGATTCTATATGTGAATGTAGTCCGCCTAAGGAGAAATATATATATTGCTGGCTTTTCATGAACACGAACACAAGCACATCCTACTCTTAATGTTACCTACTGATAAATTTATTAAGCAGAACAAGGGCACAAATAGGATGGCTGTTGAATGGTTACCTTTACTCTATTGACTAAGCGGCAGGTGTGAATTGTTATTAAATTGTTTGTAAAAAGACTATAGCTTGAGAAAGATGGATACCAATGTGTGACGTCAAGAGTAATTCAATAAGCATTGAAAACGGTGATGTGTCGCTGTCGTGAATTAGTTTCTGATGAAATAGAAAATCATTCACAGACTGCAGCGACTCCAAAATAGAACATTAGTTAAATAATTTTCCTGGTACCAGTACTTCTCCAATTTACGTCAAATCTTTGTTGGTATACATCCTTCAATGTATTTCATCACAGCCTATCAATTTTTCCAGAAATGAACAAACCTGAAAGATCTTGAAATCGATTCAAGCGCAATATGAACACAATAACGCAATTTTTAATATGAAATTCAACACTAAATCATCATAAATCCTAAAACATTAAATTGTCGATACACAAAGGAGGTTTATCTGAACAAATTGTACAAATGCCGTTTTGCGTCTTCGTCTATTTCTGTAACATAAACGACATTTTATCCGTGGTTGTCGATTTTTTTCAGTGGGTGGTATTGGTTTCATATGGTGGAATTTATTTCCGAGTGATAATTTGGTAGTATTGCACATTCTGCAGTCTACTTGAAACAAACATTAGTAAAGACAACATTGACGTCAAACTATGAACAATGTATGACGTCTATCTATGAACAGAAATCGATGTATAAATATAATTATTTCACAGCTCATTGTATTCTGAATTTTTGATAGAATAGGAATTTACCATTACATTTTTTATTTTAAGACATAAGCAGGGCTTGCTTAAAATCGAACTATACACCACTTAATGATTTGAAACAATTTGGCACTGCATTCCAACAGTACCTGCAAATAAGGCCTTACTTTTTCAAGGCTAAATACACACACAATTGCAGTAAATTTTAAAGGAACAAAATTCTTTCAACTATTAAAGGAGAAGACAACGAAACTTTACTCAACTAAACTCTAAAAATATCGTTATTTATTTTAGTGCAAATTACAAATTACAGATACAATATATTTTCCTACGTTTGCCAGTTTATGCCTGGCTTCTTTGAATGTTTTATGGTGACCAAAAGATATAGCGTTTTGAAAAAATTGGCGTATCTGCCAATAATTTGCAGTATAAATCGTTTTGAGTTTCATGAAAATATTGTTGTTCACTGTGCTCAATGTGTCAAGTTTTAGGAAGAAAAGCGCAATTGGTGCGCGTAAAATACTTGCAAAAGGTTATCGTGACGGTGCTCCAACTGATGCTGATGCATTATATAAAGCGTGAATAATTTGAGATCTTTAAAAGTTCTCATATTCTTTAGGTTATTATTTATCAGTGCTATCGTAGTCATATTGCTAGTGCAATTTATAATGTAATAATGAAGTCAGTCAACCGGAGTGGTTAGGATTGGCTAAACTGTGCAAAAGAAAATTTTGGGAAGGACTGAAATTCACAGATTATTGCAAATTTAACCTCTCGCCGAAAGTGTAGGGTATTGCGGAAGCCAAGCAGAGCGTGGGAACACGAAAATTTATTGTTGCGATATACGGGGGCTTGCTGCAAATTTTTCATTTATTGTTATAATTAATCATAAACCTTATATTCATATCTTGAAAAAAAATTTTAATATACCTAAATGGCGCAGGGAATTGAATATATCGATATATATATACTTCAGAGTACCGTATGTTTCTTTCAAACAGGCTTCTTTTCATGTATCTTTAAAGATTTTACGATAATTTCTTCTAAAGTTGCCTCCACAAGCCGCCCGGCCTCGGATCATCTTCTATAGGGAATAAGCCCTGCTTAGAGATATTTTGCCAATGATACCCAATATTTAAACACGGCGAGAGCGCAACAGTTTAAAAACATATTTAAAATTAATTCAGCATTGACTTATTTTTTGAACGGCATCTAAATGAATAATGTCTTAATTGCTATGCAACTATATATTTGTAATGAGTTGTGGTCATAAGTTTTAAAATTCATGTAAGTAAATAAAAGGGTTGCAGCATTGACTTTTATTGGTTCATTTAGAAAATGAAAAATAAAGTCAGAAACATTTACACATTTCTCTATCCATTATTAACAATTGGGCTCACTGTGTTTTCCGTTCCGCCCATCTTTCCGTTCATCTTTTTCGTTGCGCCCATGTTTTCAGTTCGAAAAAAAAAAATTATTTAACAAGTTTGGACCCTCATTTTTACTTTTTTTGGATCATTTTCGTGATTATGCTTTCCACAGAGAACTTCTAAAGTACCATTTTGTGTTAAACGAACTCTTGCTCGGCATTTTTTCATTGTTTTTTTCGCACATACCCATTTTGTGCCTTTTGAATTCTTTAACGCTTTACAAAAGTCATAGTTATCATAAACTAACTTTACACAACGTCGTTGACCACAGATGAAGTGATAATTTTTAGTACCTAAAATTAAGAAAGAAAATTGTCAGTAGCGATCGATTCATTGGTGGCACAACTATTCTTTCATGCCTTTTATTCTTTCAATGTAAATATTTCTGCATATTTACAGTGAAGACATGCCTTCAATACCTGGATGGAGAGAATAAATAAGTTTAAAATACAATCGAATTTGAAACCATTGTCAATTTTTAAATTCAATTTCATATCGTCGAATCGCTATAATTTATCTATTACAAATCAGTCCCCTCCCGAACGACTATATTTATTCGCAGGTCAGCAGAATTTCGTTCAATTGCAGAAATGAATTGAAGGAATTTACAATACATACAACAAAACAGTACAGCATAGGAAAAGGTGTAAGTTTAAGACGATTGTTGGTTCAAGGTTTTCAAACCGTGGCGTAGGGTTACGAAAAAAGTTCATGGTATGTGCAAAGTGATGGCGATTACAGATAGATCTAAGTAGTCGTTGACCACTACTGGAATGTTGCATGTACAGACCCTTTTGCCATTGATTTCTCTATTGAAGACGATTACTACGTTTTATATATCTATTATTATTTCTTCTGTAAATTTGCAAAGATTACACCACATAGTATTCATTAATTTCATCGTATACAATTTACTTTTGACAGACAAACTTTATTGTTTTATTTCTAATTATTGTATTTACAGTGAATTTTAAATTAGTTAATACAACCAGCTTATTTATATCTCAACATTCAA
This sequence comes from Stratiomys singularior, assembly GCA_954870665.1. Taxonomy (NCBI): domain Eukaryota; kingdom Metazoa; phylum Arthropoda; class Insecta; order Diptera; family Stratiomyidae; genus Stratiomys; species Stratiomys singularior. The sequence continues at coordinate 11,781,504 of OX940877.1, forward strand.
TGAAATGTCGCTACTTACACTTATATAAGACGAGTTCTTACCACTTCATTTAAATATTCGGTTATCGTTATCATTTTTAAATTATTGAAGCGAACATCGTCCAATTGAGTTTCGGCAAAATCAATTGCGCGAAAAAATGAATGAGGAATTCATTTTGAAATTTTCTAAGATTCTATCATGTATTGGCATTTATTCGTTATAATATTAAGTAAATACTCCAAGCATATGTGGATTTTTTTTTCATATATTTTTGGCACAATTGCAATTATGCCTACATACGCAAATGAATATATATATGTCATGCTATGCACTTTATTTGCATGCTCCAGCGACGTTGTTTATTATTAATTTATTTAATTAATATCCTATGACATGAATCATTTATTTATATTCGAAATATTCAATAATATGGCATTTGATTTTTGGTATTTTACTATCATCATTAATCGAAAATAGATATTAATATTATGACTGCGAATATTTCAAGTGCATATTTTTATTATCTAATTTATAACTAATTGTTTGCAGATTCATACTATACTGGAATGCAAATGAAATATTGATTGGTTGTCGGCGAATTTGCTATGAGTCACTGTATAAGCGCGAAGACCATAGAAGTCGCTCAAATAATCTAATGAATAGTTATAAATGCAGATTGGCTGTGTTTGTGGCAAGTGTCGCTCATACCTCACCTGCATATTTCCGCTAATACAAATGCTTGAAAATCTTTTCAGTTTTATTTCATTTTCCTTTTTTGATACACGTCGTATCTAGTTTAAGAAAAAAAACATAAGAAATTAAGCGTCATTGCCTGCGTTTCTCATCTCCTTTCTCAGTGAAACTAACAATAAGACTATCGAGGCTGATGGAGGGGTTTTTTCCCGAAGCAGCCGAAGCATGAAGTAAAGAGTGTGAAGGCAGAACAAAACATTTTGCAAAAACCTGATGCACGCATGACCGATGTAATACTTCTAAAGCGATTGTATGGTAAAGCATGCTACTAAAAGCGTTTCATGTTTGCGACAATTAAAAATTAGTGATATGTTTCATAAAAAGAGATACTGCTGCAAAATTACTGTATATATAAATACTATTCAAAGAATATAGTGACATGTGCCATAATGAGTGATACTACTGTATAATTATGCTCACACTCCAAGACAAAGCTTTCTTCGAAGTTTATTATTTGAATTTATAAAGTTTATTTTGTTTGCTTTAAAGTCGTTTTGGTTTTTCTACTTTTGAAATTAAAATAAAGGCACACTTTATCCACGCAGATTTAAATTACTAATTAAAAATTGATCTAAAATACTTGAGATTTTGTATTTTTTTATACGGGTAAAGAAAAAACTGTTGGAAAAACTAGTTTTTGTAAAACAAGTCCGCTCTGGGAAAGTCAACCCATGCTCTATGTGCACGCCGAGCAGAGCAAGCCTACAAGTAAGCAACAAAATTGGTAGTTGTTGTCCTGCAGAACTCATTACCATTCTAATTAATTCACGTCTATAAGCCGCCGGCTTAGTCCATCGAAAGGGAATAATGATAGAATGAGGCATCGTTACAATAGAGGTAGTAGTAGTAGATTCATCAGTACAAAAAGAAACGTGTCTTTAGTGAGAAGGATTTAAGGGCCGCAAATGCGAAAACCAACACAAAAATGCCTTTAGACCCAACCCACAACACTTATACCAAATTTAGTTTTAAAGACAATTCGAGCAATTAGATCAACGAATTAGGCACCAATTTGCCATCAATATAACAGTTAACTGGTATAAATTCCTTATGAATTGTAAGTGGGACATGGACATCAGATCAAAACAAAAACTTTTACTTAAAAAAGTATATAAATGAATAAAAATGCACTGCCTTAGATGTAGATGTTTTATATGCCATTGAAATGTGGCTCAAATCGTGCACATGTCAGACCATGTTTTGATAATTCACTTTTAAGTGCTTATAAATTAAATCGACTGTGAGAACATGCATACATTCGCAACATTTTTTTACAGCGATGCTAGATAGAAGCTTTGCAAGATGTTGAAATTTACACGGGGATATTTAGGTAAAGCAATATAGTGGAATATATTGACTATTGAAATCAATTAAAATAAATCGAAACCACATACAATAAACTGTCCATACATGTCGGTTTCACTTTTCTTTCAAATATCCAGTAAAGATGAAACGATATAGTCCTTTAATCAAAAATCTAGTCAAAGAATATTAAGTTTGAAAATGTACTCATAAATTAATTGATTATTAATTAGTCTGATTAACAACTCAGTACGTGTAAGCTGGATGCATAAAAAGCTCCTTTAGACATTACAATGCATTCGAGAGAACCAGAGTTCGTGTTTGTAAACGCATACTTTTAGACAGACATGCAGACGAGGATGAAAACATAAATCTTATTGTTGCAACTCTTATTTAAGAGTTTTCTTGATTAACAACTGTAGAATTTATTTTTCATTCTTACTTACGAAATTTCCTTTTATGTTTAGCAAGAAAATATAAGTAGCAATTTTATTAACCCATACTCAAAGATTTTTGGTTTCAAAATATACAAAAATTAAAGGAATTACGTTCCGAAAAAGTGAGATTTTATAAAAGACTTAGATACTTAGAGTTAAACCAGTTCTTTTTTCTATACTTGAATTATTCTCAATTACTTTAATCATTTAGAAACTTATCACTAAATGTTTTCTTTGAAATGTATCATTTGCTTTTCCACTTAGAAAACTGATCTTGAAGATATATTTGAAAAGTTACAAAAAATTCTAATTATGTGTTAATCATGATGATAAACTATTAACTTATTTATACTTGTTAATGCATTCAGCTTCACACACTACTTCTACAGAGATAAAAAAAACCCGTCCTGTTAATTTTGTACGACCTTCTTCGGTAACTAACCGAACCTGTTTGAAATGAAAAGAAAATGAGCACGATCAAAACCGGTTCCATAAGAAATGATTGAAAAATAAAACATTTCTCCAACTTTCCAGCAAAAAGGTGATTTGTTTTGGAAATTTCTAGTGCAGACAAACTGGAGAAACCTTTTCTACGTCTATTATGAATGAAACACAGCAACAATACTGTTGATACTTTTCTGTAAAATTACGAATCCCCTCATGATCGACTTTTAAAATTCATCTGTATAAAAGATCTTGTCATTTCAACGTCTGCGGCGGTTATTAAATTTATTATTTCCATCATTGCCGCCGACATTTTTTTCGCCAATTGATTTCACTGTAACTTCATGACCACTTCCGCTGTCGCCGTTCATTTTACTTTCTTCTTTCTTCAATGCCTTCTGCATTACAATTTCACGCTCCTGATACATTGGAGGATGATTATGTATCGGACATGTCATTATTACAGCATTAGGTTTTGACACAGCTCTAGCATGGCAATGCATACGACGAAAATATCGACAACGCCAATACGTATTATTATTTGATGAGCTGTTTTTATGAAATATATTGTTTTTAACTATTAAATATTTTGTATTTGGTGAATGCTGATAAAATGCGATATCATTTTTCGTGATATTCAACGTCTCGGAATAGAATGTGCTCATATGAAGTTCTGCTGGTTTAATAAAACGTCCTGGAAATAAATTTTAAGTTTGGTATTAGTATGATGAAGAGTATATGAATAAATGAAGGTTGAAAGTGGAAAAACAAAGTCTGAGTGAGGTTTGTGTGAAAGCTATCTGCACCATTTTTAATTTTTCTTTCTGCTTAAATTGAAAAAAGTAATGACATCAATTTTTTCATTTTATTACAACCAAAGCGCAGACGATCAAGATAGAAATTAAATATAATGAAAAAGGTAACTTTTATTTTCTATTATTATCTAGGTAATATTCCAGTATAGCATAGGCTACGAGATTCGTAAATGATTAAAATTTGCAAGGATAAAGATAGATTGTCTTGTGTCGCTTGTATCAGCTCGTTCCAATAAAAACTCATTGATTGATACGATAGGACAAATTAAGATCATCATCAAATACTTTCATATGTTAATACGTAATGTACAACATTCGTCATTTACCAATTTTATGTGTTGGTGTTTCACGTAGCCTTCACTAAATTACCTAAAAATATTGGGTTGAAATTAGTGTTTTGCTGTTACGAATCACATAATATGCCTCTGAATGCTGACGTACCCTACATACCCGACTACAATCTTGTATTTATAACTTATCATATAAATATAAAAAATTATAGTTAGTATTTTTCATGGAGCAGACTATAAAATAATTTGTTGTAGTTCGAAACAATAAATATTTGTATATTTTATTCAAAAAATATATTATATTTTTTGAATTGAGTTACAAAATTATTTTCCGACACACCTTGCTGCTTTTTATTTGATTTGGTTTCGGCTTCTTCTAGCCGACATTTTATATCGAGAACGAAGCTGTTGATGAGACTGAAAAGTGAAATAAGATAAAACAGAAAGGATAGTGTTGTATTTTTCTTCATTTTTCGTAAGCAATGTTTTGTAAAAATGAAAACAATTGTAAAGTTTTTAATAATGTCCGTTCCAAGAAGTTACAAAAAAAATGCAGACAATTTGTTGAGGACGCTTGAGTTACTTTGAAGAAACAACTTTTTTCCGACTCATCAAGAATGTAAGCGCATAACTTTTGGGCGTAACGCAGATTTGATACTTTCGGGACACATCATATATTACATGTAATATTCAAATGGGTATCACTTAAAAATATTGTATAGTATAATGATAATATAAATTTTGATTAAATACCTCAGAAAAAGTTTTATTTTCTTCATAGCAAATCTCTTAAACTGGTGCTTCTTGCCTTTCAGCCTGATACTAATCATCTTTTGAAACTATATAACTGTTGGTTAATATTTAAGACAATTACATTTAAATTCTGAAATAATTTAACATATCATGGCTTTAACAACTCTTTTATTCAATATATACAGACTAAGCTTCACATTAAAATATGTCTACATTATATATTACCTCACCTTCGGTTTCAGGATTTGAAACAAACCCTGAAATGAAAAACCCAAATAATGGTTGTACAGCTTGTACATTAACAAAGGAAAGCGTGAGCAAAAGCACAAGAAAAAATAAAGAAAAGCAAAATAAAACAATATATCAGATATTTAAGACAGGATTAACTATAATTTCCAACATAGAATCAATTTAGTTAAGTGAAAATTGTGTTTCCGATAGTGTGTTTGCAGCCATTCAATTTTTCAATTGTGATGATCCTGTGTAAATAAATCGTTGATTTCATCTACTATTGCTTTATAGTTGCATGGTTTTGATTTCTTTACACGTTTTTTTCTTTTAATAATTTCCTCGTGTGTGTGATATTTATTGAGTGGTACAACAACGTCGTTTATTGTATAAACTCTGGAACGACATCTTTGATTCCACCATTGGTTACATCGCCAATATTTCTTTTCATCACCGCTGGTTAGTTTTAGAAATTTTTCAAAAATAAACGGTTGTCCACCATAGATTAATTGTATGCGCCCCCGAGATGTTGGTGCATAAATGGCGAGTTCTAAAAAAGAAAAAGTTTGATTAGTAAAACAAATATTAAGAGGCTAATAGCTTAAAATGTGCTTATTATGGAGGTCTAGCTTTACACAATTGTTACATTTCATGTGAACTTTAGGGCAAATAATTGTAAGCTTGCAGAATTATTCAAACATCACACATAATTTCTAAATTGGTGTCGGTAATTGAAATTTCTCCGTTAAGGTTTAATGAATCGATAAACTAAAATTTAACGAAAGTAACCACAAATCATATCAAATTCTTGGAACTTTATTGCTATTGTACAATTTCAAATTTTTTAAATCGCTTCAGCATTCGTGCCGAAGGCGAGTGGTTGTGAAACGGTTTTGTAACAATAATTTTGTGTAGTCCATTCATTTTTTGAATGGTGGTGATTCTAGCACGGCATGCTGCTTTTCCAACTTGACGGCAGCGACAACACCAATACGTTGTATTGCCCACCACATTATTTTTAGCGAATGTAAATCCGTTGAAAACTAGCAAATAATTACCACGTTGCCCTTGTATAAAGTTTAATTGTTCATTATCAAGTACAATCTCGAGTTTATGATCCACCATGCATTGATAGTTATTCATTGCGGGATCTTCAATATAGCCTGAAAAAAAGGGGAGATATGTTAATAAAAAGGAATCTTTATAGTAAAGAATTTTGTGAGGGTGTTTTTTTTCATGTACTAACATATTTTCGGTTGTTAATGAAATTATATTAAACGCAATGTTGTTGTTCGTGTAGAACTCAAAAAATGAATGCAAAAAATCAATCACAAGTAACGTTCAAAACGAGAGTACAGAAAGTGGAAAAAGCATTACTTAAAAATTTAGGAGAACTGAAAATGCAATGATTATTTCTATTTTTTATATTTTGACTTATCCTTGAATTTCAAAAAGAGGTAAATGGGAATGAACGGCCGACTTTTCGTCAATGTACTCATTTCCTGATGTATTGACTTTTGTTACAATACGAGCACGACACTTTTTTTTATGATACAACGTACATTTCCAATCGCGACTTTTCTGTCCTGGATAGATTTTTCGATTTGGTGTATATGTATTGCCTTTGAACAAAACAAGTTTTGTTCCACGTTTGGATGTTATATAGACAACACTTTCCGATGCATGCAGGTGGACGAGAGTTCGGCACGGCTGGAAGTAGTCTGTAACGTAAAAGAAATTGATTATTGTCGTATTTAAATTCGCTTTACTTTAAACAACCTACTCCGTGCAAATCAATTGATGTCCGAAAAGACTGCTTTTGTGACGATATTTTCTATACTTTTGTTCTTTAATTAATATTTGTTACAAGATTGTTAATTAACAAATGGTCAATCAGCAAGTAGCTAAAGGGAAAAACTAACATGTTTTCTATGTAAAACTCATATTTGTCACCGCTAACATTTGTTATTTGAGTTGAGAATTCCTATCTACAATTTATTCAATGTCACAAAAATTCTCAAAACTACATGTAGGTACTGTAGGAGTATTCGCTTAAAAAGTTAACTATAAATATAACAAAACTAGCTCCCAGAAGCCATACGGCTTTTATTTATTATCTATCTTCAGCCTCTGCTGACGTTCTACTTTGTAAAATTAAGTCCTACACTATGCTTGCGCATAACACCTACCTGAAACTTAAGGACAGCGCGATTTTTTTACCAAAAAAAAAAAAAACATTGACAAATATCGTAAAAAAACGTTCTGAGTCAAAATCAGGCACTACCAGAAAATAAAATGAATATCAACTAAATGGCGAATTATTGTTGTGAAACTTGATATATATTTTGGAAACACTTTGATATGCTTCAATGAATACAAAGAAAAACTAATGTTTCATCTAAACTCATCAAATCATCTTTTAAACCGAAACGGAAATATAACCGGACCCAGGAGTTGCTGTCGTAGGAGGTGAATGCTCTAACCCATTTGGACTTGACACGTATAAATATTTACGAATGTGTACTTTCAGTGACACACTTCAATTCTAAAGTTTTCCGAAAAAATAAGCAAAAACACATGCCAAAGGAATTAATTTCTAAAAACGTTTGGAGTACATAAATATTTTATAATATGAACCCAAAAAATATCTATAGGGGAACGACACTCGAAAACAAAGATTTTCATATGAAGTACTTAAAAGCTTATATCAACGAAACATCGCGTGGATTAAATGCATGAAAAAACAAGAACAAAAATTTAGGGGGATTCAAACGACCCCTTCATACTTAATTTGTATATTTCATTCAAAGCTAACATTGTTCTACAGATCAAATAAATCTTATTTATATATATTCGTTGACATTCATCGAGCTTCATTCAGATTTTACGCTTAGTTTTTGGATACCATACGATTTTCCAAAACAAAGAGGACAAAAAAGTAATGTTCATAGCGTCGACAATATTTTATGTCATAGTTTCATCTGGTTTGGTAATTTAAATATGGAAAAGTAATTGCGGTATGATATCTACCTTCAATTTAACTTATTGTGTTTTCAAATAAAAAATAATCTGTTCGAGTTGGGTATCTGCAATCACATAAAAATGACGAGACAAAACAGATAAATATTCTTTTTTTCGCGGTGATTCAATAAAATAATGCTTCGGATTGTTTCTTCAATAAACCAACTTAAAAAAGAAAATAAATAAGGATTTTTGTCTCACAAAGGTCTGCATTCAAAGATGTTTGTATGTTTCAACGTCCTATTTCATGCATTTTTATTTGATAATTTTCTTCGGACATAACAAAAACCAAAAACGGATCAATCAAAATGAATGTCTAAATAATAATCTATCTCAATATTAAATCATAATCTAAATTTAGTTGTTGCGTCTTATCTTATAATTCTATTTTCTTACTATTATAATCAATTGTTCAAAAACAAAGATATAACACAAAATACGTCATTCTTTCCTTAACATGTAGTATACTTCAACGGCAACAATTTTTGTCTAAATTTCTTCGTTATAATCCCTTTTTCTATGCTACATGCTATGGTTATGAAAGGAATATGTTACAAAAACACGATTTGAATCTTTCCTCTTTGTTGCTCTAGCTCGACATCGATTACGAAATTGGGCACACTTTAAGTAGTAAGTTGATTTCGACTGTGATCCAATAACGAAGCGATAGCCATTGACAATCATTTGTTCTCGAACATTTGCGAATGCTTTTAATTTCAGGTACCCTTCTAAAATGAGACAGAAAACAGGAAACGAAGTATGATATTTGTTTTTTATTTGCCCAACGCTTCAAAAAATATGTATGTATTCTACCATTGGAATCTTTAGCAAAATCAGTTGATCTCCAAGAAAAATAATCTAACAGAGAAAACACGATTTTATATTTAACTATTCAACTATATTGAGATAAAGATTGGAAATAATGTAAGTTTAGATATTTTCAAAGAGTGTCTTCGTGATTGTGTGGCGCTTTGTTGAATTTGATGCTATCGTCCGACCGTGTGACACAACGTGCGTTACATCCAGAATAGCAGCATATCCAGTTTATTGATGTTTTATATGCTGCTTCTTTGCGATAACTTATACCACACCAGATAAGATTTTCACGTCCTTTTTCGTTTCGTACTATAGAGTAAGTAACGTTGTTCAACCACACTCCAGTTTGTAGATTGTCTGTTCCTGATTAAAAATGAAATGACATTTTTCCATTAATTATGTGAAAGAAGCCAAATAAAATGTTTACCGAACAAATCGCATTCGTGAAATTAAACAACTTGCTCAAATTATTTTATGTTAAATTTAATTAAATTACATAATTATCATTTGAACCTATACACTTTTTTAATTCACAAATCTAATATTTCGTCACATTTGCTTGGTATGTTAAATGTAAAAAAGGAACTTAACTCAATCTTAAAAGTTTAGAGATTATTTACATGCCCTATCGCTAGATATAATATAAATGAATATATTTTGCATCCTCTCTATGAATCAACAAAAAATATTATGGTAATCATGGCGTTTGTCATAATATTGCTGGTAATCATAAGTGTCTTTAATGACTGGTTCATGATTGTGCTGTTTTCGACTTAATTTTATTGAATTCTGACCAGCCGTTATGCAACGTGCTGGACATTTAAGATTCAAATTACTATTCTTATTACACACCCAATTAACTGTACTGTGATATTTCCTCTCAGCAGTATAAAGATATCCATTGTGGATGAGGTTTAGACCGCCACGTCGGTTAGGCATGAAGTTATATTTAGTTTCCATCCAAACACCTAAGCCTAAAATCAAAAGACCAGTGAGAAAAAAACGCGTATAATGGATACAACAGAGATAGTAATTATTGATGAAAGCAATTTACAAAAAGAGGATTTTTATTTGTACTATAATAAACATTCATGACATATTCATTAGCTGCATATGTTCCTGATTTACTTTATTAAAGTGTTATTAATTCTAATTCGATTAATTTCGCAATTAAAAAAAGTCAATATTTATTTTGGTTTCTTAATTAACCAACTCTACTCATCAAAAGTACCCTTGGATACCTGAACACAAATCAAATGCACTAGCGGTTCTTAAATCTATTAGTTGTTATGATTATGTATTCCGCGAATATTTGTCACTGCATTGTTACGTGTAATCACACGTGATTGGCACTTAACATTTCGTACACGCCGTTTAATGCATTCCCAGTAAAATGTATTTTTAGTTTTACGATTTAACGTGAACACGTGCCCCTGATAATTTAATAGAGGATTGCCGCGAACACTGCTGGTAAAGAAAATTTGAGCAAATGATCCTAGTTTAGCATCCATTTCCAAACCTAAAACATGATTTTTGCTTAGTTTTTAATCATCGCCTCTCTATGTTAGTAAAATATATAAAACGTGAATATATGCTCATTACGGTTCATAAGACAATAAAACTAATTTGCTGCTATGAATATTTATTTTTCAAATACAAAATGTTTGGATTTGTTTTTATTTAAGTTAAAGAACATGAATTCGAATGACAACTGAGATATACTAATTAATAATCTATTTTTAAAGTTTAACTCTGAATATTTTTTAATTTCATAGTTGTTGATAGTAATGCCTATCATAGCATTATAATGATCAACGTCATGAAAGTTACTTAACATCTACTCGCTTTGGAACATTTAAAACTCCGACATTTAGCAGCTTCTCTACAAATTGTCAACAAATTTTATGAAAACAATGCTCATCTCAAAAAACTAAGAATATCTGTATTATTTAGTTTACAGTAAGCATTATTTAGCATGACTTCGATTTTACTCATTTTGATTTTATCACTAAAACGTATAATGCCAAATAAACGAGTATTTTACTTTTCGGTAATAACTCCAGCTATTGTCGCCCAAGGATATTATATATAAATTGCCCAAATTATTCCGTCATCTTACATCATTTGTTCAGTCAAAGCGTTGAGAAATTTTTTGGGAAAAAAAATATTTTGAAAAAGAAATTTGAAAATAGCGTCTTTGTGACATGTGACAAATCCTCAGTGAAAGCACGTGCACCGGTAAAGACGATAAATTATAACGAAAACGAAAATATTTCACTGTCTAAAATGCAGCTACCAAGACACAGAGAATTGATTTTCGCATCGACTGCATTTTGCATTGATGACGAAAAATTTATTACTTATGACTAATAAGTCTTACCTCTCAATGAACCAGAAATAAGTTTATTATGGTTAAAATTATCTCTCAGCAAATTTAAGCTAACCAGTTTCATAAAAATTATCATGAATTTAGCAAAGTTTGCGGACGCACAATTAGCTTCCTGAATCCTCTTCCAGAAGCATCCGTATTCTCGCATGTAGATTTCACTGAAACTCCGTATTTCAGTAGTTTTTGTTACGTATTTCGTAGAACAAGTAGCCGATTCTTCTCAAATATGCTAGAAGATGGTCATATCTTCTTTGGCAGAGGTTGCTTTCCTAGGAACTCTATCTGACTCTATCTGTATCTCTAATAATACCCATCTCTTTTTTTTAAATCTGTACCTACTTTACTGAACGAAACAAATGTCTTAGAATGTATCTTAGCAACACGCCAAGAAAACTGCCTCAAACCATCCTATATGGCATTTGTATAGTTATTACATACTATCTCCCAATTCTTGGAAAGGCATTCAGCTTAAGGATTAGCACCTTACACTTAAATAGCGCAGTGGTTTATATAGCAAAGAAATTAAACCTACGAGCTATAAAAGGGATTTAATCAATTGACAATTAACTTAACTACGCATTAATTCTATATTGTCATGTTTCCATAATAAATGATCTGTCAAGGAATCTAAGAAAAAACAAACTTCAACAATAGAATCCAACCTGAAATAGAAAAGTGTGATATCAGCCTGCATCATGACGTTAGTCTTGACTTTCAGTCAAGCAAATTCAAAATGATAAAAATTATTAAATTTTGCAATTCCACAATTGCGGGTGGATTAATGGACAAAACTGTTCAATATACATTTGTAGTCGCCGGTACGCACGCGACGTATGGTACTAGCAGAGTTTTGGATATAAATTTTGAAGAAAATATCGTAGTGTTCTCGTATAACAATTGCATCACAATACATGGTACAGCAGCACATGAAAAGAACCATCCAACTTGTGTTTGCCTCACGAACTATTTAGGGGATTGATCAGAATTTTGGGGCCAACATGTCAAATAATTGAATTTTGGGGCCAAAATGTCAAAATTGTGAAACTGAGAACTTGACGACAGTTCAAAAAAACTTAATTCATCAACACTGCATTCAACGTCTTTAGGATTTTGTTTAGAATTTGTGAAATGAAGAAGATAATTAGATAATTAAATATAATTCATCAGTGATGCGATTTCTATTAAAGTCAAAAAAACTTTCATGCTTCCGATTTTCATACTCTTTTGTTGATGAAAAAATAAAAAATTTAATTTTTTTTAAGGAAAAAGGAGAGAATTAATCAAAATATGTGGAAATTAAGATATTTAGAAGGAATTCACAACCGTCGTATTGGATTTCCAAAATATTATGGATTGTAAGATGCCAAATATTTTATATGAACGTTAAAAAAACTTTTACATTATCTCTTTGTTCATAATCAACCAAAAACGACAAGTTCGTGATTCAGACTATTGTTTTGATATGTTACAGGCAGAACAAATGGGTTCTGATCGCACACCCAGAAAGTGCAAACCATCAGCAAACAAATAGAAGGGATTTGTGTTGCTATAATTCAACAGTCAACCTTCAAAGATTTCATGTTTGTTTTCGCTAGTTTGTTTTTTGCTGTCAACGTTTTTTCGCCCTATTATATAATAATTTCAAATATGACATGACATCAATGTCAAAACGTTGTGCATTGGTATCTGTCAATAACCAGTAAATACCAACCATGACCTTTTTTCACCTTAGATACAATCTGGTTCCAATTGATTTGAAAAGAAGAACGGAAACGACAACAAAAGAAAAGCAAAAAATATTTGAGCTCATAGTACGGCCAATACAAATTCTGATCAAAAACTATGCATCTATCCAATTGTGCAAACCAGTCATCCAGGAACTCATTTTTTCTCACTCGATTCAACACCAGAATATACGCTTAAATGACAAGTGTATAGAAAAAATGGATTCATATGAAATCCGCATAAATATGCGCCAAAACCAAAATTTCCAAAACGGTTTGCGATGAACTTGCTGTGAAGCGTACGATATATTTGGACGCTTTAGGAATGACTGATACGTCGGTCGCAACCACCAGCGAGCAGACTGAAGTTCACAGAAAATAACGAGCCACAACCAAAAAATCAATCGCGTTCAGATTTGTCGCTTCGATTCGAACCTAATGAAAAAAGTAATAGGTAAGGAAAACTGCGTTGAAGCTATCATGTTTCCTGTGTAAGCGATATCGTCCACACTAAAATTTAAGGTTGATCCTGACTTGAAGGCCAAGTCGTTTAAAATCAGTCGGTTACTCGAATGCCAATAAACTATTGTCTGGGCAACACAAGAAAACAACATAGATAAGAAAAAACATCGTCCAACACCTGTGCGAAAAACAAAAGAATAAATAAATGAGTCGAAAGAGAGAACATTCATTAGCTTTTTTTGATTATAGACATTCAATTTATTCACAACTGCATGCAAATATCAAATCTGAATCAAAAATATAGTTTGCATTGACGACAAGAATTATAGTTATGAAACTAGTTGAACAAAAAGTATAAACAAAAATTAAAAACATTTTCATAATTTGTTTTTTATGAAAACATTATTAAAATTTAGCACTTATTGAACGAAATTTCACATTCGTGTCATATAAGATCCAGCTGCTGCCCAATAATCGATTTTTAATTTTATGCCAAGCCAAAATATAATTTGCTGGCAATAACCTTCCGTTCCTTATTAAGGGAAAATTTCAAACGTCTATGGATTTGGTACCCACAGGAATGCTAGGATTTCTTGTAGAATACAATACAAATTTGAACAAAGCACACTATTCGCATTTGAGGCATCGCAAAGGGTAAAACATTTTCTCATATTCCACATTATTGGAATCTGCAGACGAATTTAGCTAATTGTAAATTTTCATTGCGAAAAATGCTAATCAACTTCATTTGTAAATATTAAACCCTCGTACCTAACGGGACGGCGTAGATTGTTTAGATAATAATGCATGTATACTAAGTGAAAATATAGCGGCCCATGATGTTCACTACATAAAGTTGAAGACAGTCAAATATACAAAACTCAAAGGTAAACTTATTCTACCTACTCACACGCCGTCCATTAAGTCGGCCAGAAGGCCCTCCAAGCAACCAACATGACCACTTCACTAGCAACGTTACACACTGAAACAATACATATTTTCGCGGAAAACATTTCCCGAATCGCGTAATAATGCGTCGTGTTAGTTAAATAACCGCCCGGCCGTATTATAGTAAACAACCGAACAAAAATTCCGTTTTCTGCACTCCATATCACGATCAGTTTGACATTTTACCTATAGGTACGCGATGCAAAATTGATGGATAAAACGCCAACAATTATGAAAACGTAATAGACATCATAACAGAAGAAAGGAATTCAAAATGGCGGAAATAATAGTTCTACGCGATTTTCACATATTCTATGCCGCTAATTTGTTTGACATTGTTGTTAGAGGTGATAGTGAAGTATTGCAATTGAGTATGAAATTCGCGTCTAGTGTTATGAACAGATAATGGCGTGATTATTATCCAATATGTTAAGTTAATGTAACTTATTTGCGAGCTATTTCGAAAAGTATGTGTGAGTTATGTTTTTTAGCAAGATTTTCTTGTTGTGGTAAAGTATTTAACCTATAATTCAGAAAATATGACCAGGGTAATCGAGTACAAACAAGTCATTTAGAGTCATCTTTTTGGCTTATGAATGTTCGAATGCGATGCCTTTTTAATGATTTTTAAGATTTTGTTGGATATTGGCAATGTAGTAACAATATGGAAATGCTCAATCGGAAATCGGCTCAAAATTGTAAACAATTAAAAACAGCTAAGGATTACTCTGAAATGGAATTGGATACCAAAAAATATTTCACATGTACTTTCTAGCTGCCGAGTACATTATTGTAATGTAGGCTGCCTGTTGCAATTGAATGTTTAACATTAGTTTAATGAGTATTGCATGCTTCAAATGCGGTATTGGATCAAATGACTTGTAAAAAGTATTTTTTTTTTTTGCAATGAGCTGCTGCTTAAAATAAACTTAAATTTCCTGTGATATATAATACTTTCCTTGAAAAGAATTAGTTTCAAATTACACCCAAGTTGCGCTGCAATATGAGCCTATTTGGAGTAATCGAACGTTTAAAAACTTTACGTACTGGGAAGTGACGTCGAGTTCAATTTGTGAGTACATATATGGGTTGCACATATAAATGAATGCTGCACATTTCACTGAAAAGTAACTCTAAAACAATTCTAGCTAATGCCAAGACCGAAAAACCGCTCGCGGATTCCTCTTAACTTTGCAGAATACCAAGTTGGTCATACTGGCAAATATGAAAATTATCAGAGTTGAGCTTAAACTAGCAATGCTATACCTAGGCTTGGTGAACCGGAAGTCGAACTTCTTATAGAAAATTACAACGAAAGGAGAGATAGCACACAGTGAGTGGCAGAACGTAGGCCAAAACAATTTACAAAGATGTGAAACCATGGCTCAATGGAAAGCATGATGGGACTGATCACCACCTGACACATGCTTTAATTGGGCAATGGAATACTTCCTTGTGGAAAAAACAGCTTTCCTGACAATATAACCTCAAATACGCTCAATTCATTTAATAACCGAACTTTGTGACGAATTACATTTGGATAACAACAAAGATTGACGTGAGGTGGTTCCGCCTTAGCAATTCCTCTCTCTTTTGTACATACGGATCATCCGTATTCAGCATCAGAAATACAAGGATTTGGTCAGAGGAGTCTTTAAACGATATTGCTACATGTTCGCAGATCATTAGGGAACTAGTTTTGCGGAAAATCTAGAAGCCTTATGCTACATCACCACTCTACTAACCAGAAAGTATTTGTCAACTCTTCGAATGCTGGGGCAAATTATGGCAAGAATAAAAATTGTAGAAAGAATACACAAAGGTAAAAGAAATTATTGTTCAACAGTAAGAATGAAGAAAGCCCGGTCCAGATTGTTGATGAAAAGCATTTTGAAAGAAAGGGAATCAAACAACTCAGCAGATTCAAAATTCATTCAGATTCTCTTTCCGTTCTTTCATGCAATTGGATAAATCTTTCATACACAAGCAGTGAAGACTTAAAATGAAACTATTGAAATTCTCGGTTTTAGAGTAGCCGGTTTTATATATTTATATGTTTTTTCTTATATGAATAAAATTATAAATGAATCTGCAAAGTATTTTTAGCTTTTAAGGTGGTACAGATTTGCTAACAGCTTAGCCGTTTGAGATAATATACCATATACCAATCTTTGAGCTTGTTCCACTTGAACCTTTTTTCATTTTCATTTTTTTTTCTTACTAAAATTAAGACAATGTAATAAATGTTAGAACAATAATGAAATCGGACAACATTTAAAAACCTAAATGTTGAATTAGAAATGTCATCTTATTTTAAATTGTTATTTATGTTGTAATGGATGTTGAATATATAAAGAATTCTAAAGGGAATAAAAAATGTGTTTCAATACTTAACTTTAAGATACATAAATATACTGGATTTAAACTGTTGGATCATGTAAATAAAGTAAAAATATTTACAAATATTTTCCTCTGCTATTTCAATTCTACTTTTAATACGATATCCTAATTAAGTATAGCTCACGCCACAAAACGTCTTCATGAAAAGTATGCTTTTGTTTGATTTTTTTCAGAACAAACAAACTCATATGAGAAATCGTCACTACCAGATGCATCGACTCTACAGAAACCGAACAACGATATGATTCCATTGCATGCTGGTAGCAACGTTTACGTTTCAAAATCAGACTTGGTGAGAATATTCACACCAAATCCAATATTATATACATCGCGATTGGCCGATTTAGTTTTCGAGGGGACATTAAACGAAGTTAGTTTGAAGCAAGCCAAAGATCGTCTGAGTTTATTGGATCAAATACGATTGAATTCATTAATAAGTAATTTTCTAAACCAAACATGATTTCAGTAGTAAAATATAATAACTGAAATTCTAAATAATTTCAGCTCATATTGTCCAGGTATTTGTTCGACGTGGAACGGATATGAATGATGAAATGGTTAGAAAATATCTACGGCAGAAAATGAATCGAATACGACATAAAATATTGGAATCACGAAATATGGTTTTTTAAGTGCTTCCTGCGTAATCTAAATTAAATACGATCTGAAATACTATCTAGATGATTATTCCGAGTTTAACTTAATCTCGCCGGCACAATGTGGCACTCTAAATCTTGCTACAGTTGTTTAAGAAATGGAATATGATATTAAGTACGTGCTGATAATTTGAAGTCATGAAGTCATCTAAAATGTATACAGAATAAATGCTTAATTTATGTTTTTGGAAAGGATTTGTAAAGCTCATATAATAATTCAAAAATACTGTATGGTTGCTTTACACTCAAAGATACAAGTTTTTGCGCTTGATTTTTTTGTTAAGAATCAGAAGGGCGAAATTGTTGGCATAAAGTTATAAAAATAAAGAGTTGTTAAACTTTGAATGAACTAAACCTATTAGAACGGTGTTGAAATCTAAGTATGACCATGGCTAGTTCTCCCAATTGAATTTATATACGAATGACTGTTACTAATAAAATAAAACATTACTTTTGTTACTGGTCATCAATATGTTGAGAAAAATTCTCATTCAAAACTATATTTCAACTTATAACTTTCAATTCACATTATTAACACATTTTTCTCCTTTTAGGTAAATTTCAACCACCTTCATATCTGCAGTATGCTACGACACAACGAGGTCGTATTATGTTGGTTTATGCGGGATATCGATATGTGAAAAATCGTCAAAGCTACAAAAATATTTTCTGGCGATGTTCACGCTATGTGAAATATGGTTGTCGGGCAACTGTGGTAACTTCACAAGTTTCACCCGAAGTAACAATACGTATTGCTGGATCACCACATACTCATGATCCTGAAGTACGATCAGATAGTATAGAAGAACGTCCTTTGGCAACAACTATTGCAACTGCCACTCATACCATCACGTTACCCGTTGAAGATGAGGATGATTCAGACGCAAAAGAGTTCATATTTAAAATTGAAAGCGAATCTTAAGTCAATTAAATATTCTTGAATGTTTTGACATGGCTAGTTAAATTTTGTATTGTGCATAATTTAAGATGTTTTTGAAACAATATATTTGACCGAGTATTTGATATCTGAGTTTCAAATGATATTGTATTTGATAGTTATGATAATGTAACAATAAATCTAGAAATATTTGAGTTGCAGGCAACTTGCCGACGAAAATCAAATGCTGATTTTGTTTACTGATGTGCAAATGTGTAATTTTACTTTTATATAGAATGAAAGCGATGTGTTTAAAAGCCTTTCACTTTAACGCATTTCTTACAGTATACAGGTGCAAAACGATCCTTTTAGTTTTCAAGTATTGTTCAATTAATCTGTATCTTATTTCATTCGGCTGCCAAAAAATCAATTAAGGTTGCGATTTTATTTGTAATACTCGATCATTGGTTACGATTGAAATTTCATGGATTGGAGTGTAATGAGAAAGAACTCAAAGCTAAACTTTACTTTATGTACACTTATAATTTTATTAAATCCATTAAACTTTTTTATTGGTGAAAAAAGTTAACCTCCTCGGCAAAATGGGCATTTTTCTGGAACTAATAAACTCTTTGCACTTACACGGCTGTAGGTGGAGTGTACAAGACTTGTGAGTCTAGGAATTCGAACTCGTGGATGCATTATCTGCAAAAACAACGCTCCTCTGTCAATTTCCCCACCTTTTCTCACCCAAAGCATCCCGCGGAGATTCTAACAGTGTAGAATAGTTCTCCTCAGTTATAGACATATTCTTATCTTTGTAGTCTATAAGAAGCATTGTCCTTGTATTCCATCGACGACGACACCTCTTCTCAACTGGTGTGCCTTTGCAATTATGATGAACCCAAGTTTCAGTCTGTGGCTTTAAACAAATAAACTCCAAATATGGAATGAACCAGCTACTGCTTCTGATTTTAAGTCCACAATTTTTTCAACATGCTAAGATCGTCTCGTAGAACACTCAACAAAATTATAGATGACACCCCGAACACTTCTGAATGCTGTCTTTTTAAATAGGCATTTCCAAGAAGATTTTTTCAAAAGTTTGTCTGCTGTTTGAGGCTCGAATTTGTCGGCCTGTCTTTGGAAAACTGACAATCGTTCTTGCTTTGCTGGAAATGATTGCGCTTCTACTGCATCATTGTTTTACCAAAGCAATATTCTCGATGCATAAAAACATCTTATTCAAAAAAACCTTAACAAGTTTTTACTTTGCGGTAAAGACGCAAAACTCAATTTTTACAATTTTTTCCGATATTTTTCTGTTTTCTGTGGGGAGTTCAATTGAGGACGGTAGAGTGATGGATAGAAGTCGGATGATTTACAGTTGGCTAATGGATGCAATATAAACATCTACCAATGTTCGTTGGATGTTACTCCTTTTTTAGTGGATGAGAAATTGAACTACGTTTTATGGGCCCATTCGACAAGGTTGGAATGATATTCCGATTATTACAGGTTAGAAGCAGAAAAATAGAGTGTCGCGAATAGCAAACCGTAAGTAAAGTTCGTAAGCGGTGCTGTTACCGGTCATAGTGGTTAGTGATTTTATTGACAGACTATCTGTTCCCCAAAGCAATGTTTTTCGGAAATGGGTTGAAATATTTCTTAATTACTTGCTAAGCATGGTGCTGGACAGGTATTGAGTTATCTTCTTCTGTTAGTTCCTGTTTTTGCTAGGCATGTTGCGGCACTGTCGCTATGAGACAGCATGGAAAAGATAAGAAAGAGAATAATAAGCTTTAGAAAGACCAACTACGGAAGAACTAAATCTTTGACACAATGATCTCAAATGATCTATTTAAATTCGGAATTTTTTCAATATCTGAACGATTTTCGATGAAATAATAATTTTAATATCCAGGGTCGCAAAAAGCTTCAAACATAATACAAATAATAATTTATAATTTGATTTAATATATTAATTAATATAATATAATTTAATTTCTTCATAAATATGAAGAAATTAAAATTTTCAATGTTTTTAATTAATTTTTCAGAAAAAAATAGGTTGATAACTGCCATAAGCAGAGAAAAAATGAATAAACATATAACTTTGTTGTCTCAAATTTTATTCTTGTTTTCTATTTCAGTTGTGCGTGTCAGAAATGATTATCTGTTCTTCGTTAAATCAGCACGTGGCACTCAATATGTACTTTTTGATGGTGAAACATACACTCCCAACGAAAGAGGGACACGAATATCATCAATTAGAAGCTGGAAATGTCAGCAATATTATAGACACAAATGTAAAGTTCGAATTCGAACCATACATGGCTCACTGTATACGACAATACAATTTGGCGAAGTGAAGAATCATACGCACTCCAAACAATTTCCACAATTTGCGAATGATAAAATTATGACTATGAAAAATGTTAAAATAATTTCAAGAAATTAGTGAAATATATGTACTTACTCGGGATTTTCTAGACAGCACTTTACTTTCTTTGTTGGTACTTAAATCTTATAATGAAATATATATGGTCTGATAGCAAAAAAGAGACATCGTTCGTCATCATTCCTTACAGCATATAATATTTGGATACTATTATATCGATACCGTATTGTAGGGTAGACAGCAAAGCTGCTTCTATCGCACCACTTAGCGTGAAAATAATATGCTTTTCGTGTTTCTTCAAATATTAAGAATATTTAAATATTCGCTTCGAACGGTGACAAGCAGAAATGGTTGATCCAGAGTGTAATTTTGCAGGCATAATTTCATCCTGAACAAAACTGAAAATAGAATCAAACAATTAAACTCAAAATTTTATTTAACTGTGCTAAGTTCCATTTTGACTAATAGCACTGATTTTAATAATATCAATCAAATGCAAATTTCATTATGCTATTATACAATAACCGGATGGTGATTCCATATTTTCGTATTTTTCTTGATCGTTATGCTTTTTGAAAGGTAAATAGCTTATGAACGTTTGAACGCAGATAAAGAGGTACATTTACCACATGACCAGCTATATTATCTGAGCACATTACGCAAATGATCGTGTTTTTAAGATCGTTTCTGGAATGATCGGGTTATTCGATTTTACATGACACTATCTCCATGTGACTTTGTGCAAATTGATAGCAAAATTTAATGTTTAGTCAAAAAATAAACATATTCGATATCATTATTTTGCGGTGTTACGGGGAACTATAACGATATTTTCAAACTTGTTTCATACCGGTCTTAGTTGCTGTAGTCACAACCGGGTGGCATTTATTACGAAGCTTGGGTATGCTAGTACAATATCAACTATAATCTTCAACAAAGTGCAAACGTAATGAAATGTCAAACATCACGAAAATGTCCTCCATGGTGCAACTCGTCAACATGATTGTGTGTAGTGTTATTCGTCGATTAGTTTTTAAAGATGCTTAGTGAGTGGGTACTACAAAATAACGATTGCTTATTGCATAAGAGGTTCTTACAACAATTTTGTTTTAAAATTTCGTGCAGGTAATTGATTGATATGATATGGAGGGAAATTCTGTCACTTTTCAACAACAAATTTTTCTATTCATTTTCGGTTAAACTGGTTAATGTTAATTTATCAACTCATACAATACGTTTAGTATCAATAATCTTTGATATAAAATCAAATATGAGAAATTCTTATTGCTAACGACTTGTATTGTTTGGCTGGATTTGTCAGGAGCATTGCACGCGAGTGTGGGAGAAAATTCAAAGGAAAAATACAAATTAGTTAAATAAGTGGTTATTTTAGCTCCATTGCCGTTTTGATTCTTTTGAAGGTTTTTATGGCAATTAATTCTTCAAATGTGGTTTGACAAAATGGGAACTCATCAAGTTCAGCGGAGTGGACAAAAGTTCATTTTCTGGTGATTTGTCGTCTTCATCACCTCGGATATGACATACTGAAGACATTTGGATTGAGAACGACCAGACACTGACGATGGCGAACTAATGAAAATTGACATAAGCAGAAAATTTTAACAGGGAAACGGCTGGAATTCGTTTCAAAATATAGCACAGTTCTGTTGCAATGCACAATCATCACATCCCCCTATCCACATTAGGTGGTGGCGAAAAAAGTAGAGCGCACAATCCTTAGCCCAGACGATCTGGAGGAATGAATGAACTAGAACCATTTAAAAAACCATATTCAAAATAGCTTCAAGAACTCCCGCATTTGCGGACGGAATTAAAAAATGCGACTTTATTAATTCTTGATAATGTTGCGACTTCATTAATTCGTCTTATCAGTAGAAATCGTTGGAAGATGATCTCAAATTCATTTAAGCTCTCCTGACGAAGGAATTTCATTACATGTGTTTCTTACCCTGCGATATTTTTTAACGTTTCTATAAGGTAAAAAAAATCAAAACTTGTACTCAATTTTGATTCAATTGATTGAAAATTTTTTAACAATGAGGAGTTGAGGCAATCTTGTGCCATTCAATTATATTGCCTATCATTTGCTATTTATTTTCATTTAAATTATTTATTTCAGATAGCTCTTCGTCAAACTGCTTTCTTTCGTCTCTAAAAAAGAAATCATCTCCAAATAAGGATATTTTCGAAAAGAATTCAGTTTCTTTTAAATTGTGTTGTAATAAGAATACTAAGTGGATATGTGATAAAAGAATAAAAGACGAATAAAATAGTTGGATTTATGGAAATTGCACTTTTATTTTGTACTATATTTCAAGCTTGTGGAATTGATCTTTCTTATCATAAAACACTAACAAAAACCTTTTCTATTTTAGGTGACAGTGTATATAAGTTGGAAAATACATCACATACCAATAACATAATTGGTCAAGCAAGTACTAAAAAGATGGTGAGTCTCGTTTCGGATAAAAATGGAAGAAAAATTGTTGTCTATGATGGTCATCATTTCAAACAAACACCCGAAAGAAATGGAGCACTATTATTTCGATGTGTTCGTTATGAAACAACTAAATGTCCAGCTAATATTCTCGTTACAAAACGGACTAAAACAATTGGGCTACCACACAATCATAGTGATTTTGCAACTGATCGTGAGGATGGAAAACAAAATAAAAATAAAAGCGTTAAGAAATCGCATAATGTGACAACAGAGTTGGTGACGAACAAGCGCAAATCAAGTAATTCAAGTGTAGATCATCATTCTGATGCGAGTCAATCTAGTGTTTCATCGATTCCTAGTGGAACGTTTTTCAATCAGCAATTAAGCTTGAACAATTTTCAATCAATTTTTAAGCAACATTTTGGATTGAAAGATTAAATAAATCGTTAATGATAGTTTGCCATTTTGATGGATTTTTTTAGGAGAAAAGTGTAGTATCAATGAAATAAATTTTAAATATCCGAAAATAAAATTGATCAGCAAGCAAAATGCTGTAACAATATGTTATCATTTAAGGGAAAAAAAACTTGGACATTGCCACGAAGAAATGCCTTCAATCTTTGAGAGTCTTTGCTTTTTGATTCTGTATCGTTTCAGGTACTTTTTGTATAAATGTTTATTACAAATTTTTATGTTAATTTATTAATAATAAATTGCTATTTTAGTTTCGATCAATATGAAATATATAAGTTATCAATGCAAATTTTATAACGTTATTCTATAATTAATTTAATTTAATTTTTTCGTTCTTTTCTTGATTTAGTTGCCCCGAAAAGGTGTCGTGGCAGACCACCGAAACAACACGTTGAAAAAGAAACGAAAGTCCAAGAAATCATTGATTTGGCCTTACGCGGAAAAGGCGAACAGGTGACATATGTATCCGTTTTAAAGGGTGGTATGGCAGTGTTGTATAACGGCCATCATTTTAAGCCAGCGTTTAAGCGTAACGGATGCATGTTCTATCGATGCATTCGATATGATACGAAAAAATGTCCAGCACGTATATTTGTTCATCAAAATCTGACATACTCGGTGGACTTAGCTCACAATCACGAAGATTACGCACTTCTAGAACAACACGGGTCAATTGTACCCAGTGTAAAGGTGATGTCAGCTCCCTCGAATGAGGGAGTACGTAGTTTGAATAGCGAGGTGAAATCGAACAAGGAATCGGTGATTTATGAAATCGTTACATTGCCGCGAATCATTAACACCCTTGATGAAGCAAAACCGAAAATCAAAGATATCATAACCATACCAGAGGAAATCAATCCACAAACATGTCACGTTAGCTCTGACGTTATATTACCAATAGGTGCAAGTGTCACTATTAAAAAAATTGAAACGAAAACTTTGCCTGGAGCGGTTACTCGTTCTCGCAATCCAGCTTCATCCTCCATAAGTGTCGAGTCAAATAAATCAATCGAAATAAATCGAGCACCTGTCGGTTTTAATGAAAAGAAAGCGTTAATGCCATTGGCGGATGATGCCATTGAGAAACAAGATGCAAAAACAAAACTAGGCAATCTAACGAGTAAAGACCTAAAGGAACAAATGAAAAATAGATTGAAAATGGCTCTGCTGAATGCAAAGAAATAATATCGTAAAGGTACGACCTTTATACATTTCAGTTGAAAGGGAATATTAAAAAGCAATAATTCAATGAAAACTAATTGGTCAGGCTTGTTATAATTGCCTGATTTATTAGTGTTGTTTGTACTTTATCTAAAATTTAATAATCATATTTTTCAGCAAATTTTCTCATTAAAACTTATCAAACTCCAAAAGTAGAAACACCGTTTATAAGTTTTAATTTGAACTAATCTAATTGAAATGTTTAATCTGTTGAATGCAAATAGAAACAGAATAGTTTATGATTAATGATTGGCCGTCAATTCCCATCAATATTTGCTGTTTTTTTATGGTCATGCTTAGGAGATTCGCCAAATTTCGGTTTCTGCTATCGTTCTATCATGCAAATCAATATCGAAAATAAATTTAATTGATGATGGTTCAATAGTATTTTCAATCGCTGACCTTTAAGTTGAAATTTCTTTTTGCACTACCAAAATATATATGTATAAGTAATAAGAAATAACGTTTGAAGTGTTTAAAAAAATAAACGCGCATTATTGGGTGCATATGGACAATTTAAAACAATTGCTTGAAGTACTAAATATGGAAGAAGTCTGCGGTGCAAAAGGACTAATAATAAAATAATATTTAAAGCATATACATCAAACAAAATTTATGCGATATAGAAACTAAACTGACTTAATTTCCATCTTCTGCTGAAAAAAAGGGAAATCAATTTTTCATTTAATGGGCTATTGACGACAATATGCAATTTGAATACTCTTCAATGCATAAACGCATCATAAACATAATTAGACATAAACCCAAACTAATAGTTACTTGATGCTAGGAGCTAAGTTTTTTTTGTGTAAGATTAACACCACGAACTTAAAGTAACGATCTAGGCGAACGGCGCCTTGCCTGTATTTGTCGTCAATTTGATGGCAAACAAAATTAAATTGAATCCAACTTGAAGCTTAAATTTACTTGATAATGAATGTTGATAAAAATGTTAAGGGTAGTGGGAATGTGGTAAATATAGAGTTTAATTAATATAATTTTTCATAAAAATATGTGTATCATTGAATTGAATTAATAATGAGTTGATATTTAATAAACATATCAACTGAACGTGTTTCGTGACTTATCATAAAGATACAAGCATCGAATTTTTTTTTTTTTTTGGTGTCAAATCCATAGCAGCAAGCATCTGTAAGTACTTTTGAAGGTAAGATTTTTTAATTTTAGAAAAGAATAAACTGTATTGTTCATGATTATTAATGGATTTATTTTAACCATTTAATATGAAAATATTCTACATTTCAATATAACGTAACTATGCTTCAATAATGGAAAATACACGAAAATCGCCAAATTACATTTCCGTTCATACTAAGAACAAATCGAAAGTTCTCTCCTTTCCAATTTACCACCCATAAATACCTCATTCGCCATGCTAATTGAATATTTTCCATATTTAAACTTTTAGAAATATTCATACCAAAATGTGGATTACAAACGTTCATTATCAGCCGTAAAGGTGGAATACTTGTAGCTGTAAATAATTACGTTTATCGTTCGAATTTAAAACGGCATGGTCGACAAAATAACAAAATTTATTGGGAATGTATCCACAATCGATCGAGAAAATGTCGAGGACGCCTAAAGACAATAGGAGATGATTTATACATAACAAATGGTAATTTTGGCATTTTAACTCAAAGACAAGAAGAAAATTTTATTGTTTATTTTAGAAATGCATAACCACGAACCCGACCAAAAGAGAATAGAATGTGCGCGACTAGCACATACTATAATTTATAACAAATTTAGTTTAATAGGCAATCGTATATGAAATTACCAATTTTTGCCTATGCCTGGTAGTTGATTTAAACTGTATGAAATAAGCCTATTTGAAAATTTAAATTTAGTGTATTGAAATAAAAACGTTTTAGTAACACCAAAATTTGGGTTACTTTAATTTATCTGTGTTAACTTATTGCCGACTCAAAGCGCAAACCTTCTTTGCAATCATTTACTTAATTTTTGTATTGATTTCCTGCGATATGGGACGTAAATCATTGATTAGAAGAAAATAAAACCGAATCGCATCCATGCCTTTTGAGCATTGTTTGGAAAAAGGAAAAAATATCGAAATGAGTTGTGTTTCAGGAAGCTTCTTGTGGTTTCAGAAAATAGCGGTTCTAAATGCAGAATTTTTTTCTTCAACAAATCATTGATTCCAGTCCATTTGCTCATTCAACTGTTTACTAATAAGTAAGAATAATCTCTATTTATGGCGTTTTCTTCATTCTTTGTTGAAATGCACTAAGGTCAAATACAAATTATGTTTGTTAAAGTTATTATCAAAGGCTTTCTAGAGATCTTTAATACAAGCAGATTAAAATTTTGATTTAGAAAAACGCATGTATGCGATGAATGCGTTTGAAGTAGTTAACCCTTAAAAATTCTTAAAACACTCAATGGTGACGATTTATATGATTAATAATATGAATTCGAACTTACAAATCATATTTCGGGATATAATGTTTATTTATGCATTGAATACCATGAATAGGATTCTGCTTTCCGTATGGTCTCTTTAAGTGTGATTAGAATAAGACGAACTTGACTGCTGATAAAACTCTCCTTCTTATTTTTAAATATTTGAACTGTCACCTTCCATCCTCATAAATTACTGTCTAAAGCAGGGTTTCTAGTTGTACTTTTTTGAAATTGTGTCATTGTACATTCTGCTTCGCTTATGAAAAGCGCTTTTATTAAAAAAACCCCCAATCAGTTAGTGCAACTTATTATTTAGAAAACAAAATAAGGGCGTGGACTACTTTCGATAGTAAAATGTGTCTAATGACTATTTGAAGGTAAACTTCCTTGATTTCAAACGTGCACAGCCGATGCCGATTTTTTTTATCAAAACACATCATTTTTTAACTGAGTGCTGATCAAACATGATTACATACATTACACGTTAGTTTTTTCTGCTTGTATGAGAGATGCGTTAAAACTTCAATCCAGACAAAGCACCTACAAACTTACATCCGGAGCCCATGTTATTCGATGTTTAACTTTTGCCTTTCTAATTTTATAGCCTTTGAGAGAAGATTTTGTCATTTTAGTACATTCTATACCGCGTGGCTAGTTTATCTTGTCAACCACACTTCCATTGAAAAGTATAGAACTGTATAGGCTTGAACGATGAACTAGTATTATAATTACTTGGAGTAATTTGGAGGTTTAACTTCTCACTTTTTTTATCGATTGAATTTGTGGCATCTTTCCTCTTTGTAAAAAAGGGATGCGCCTTTGCTCAAAAAGTACCGCAGACATGACATATCAAAAATGAATTATCTCTTGCTTCTTTTTATTAATGTTTCATATCTTTTATTTATAATACAAATCCTTTGGAAAATTGACATTATGGTTTGGGTATGTTATATTCGAAAAAATATTGAAGAGTCGAATTTCTACCTCTTTTGAAATAAATTATAACAAAAAGACAGAAAATTAGAATAGCAAAAAGTGAAACCAGTATCTGCCAATTTTTATCATTTTGCAGTATTCCTCACAATGAAACTGATTTCTTTAAGAAATTGCAAATTAAGAGAATTTTAATAGCTACTTTTTGATTATGATTAAAAATAATACAGTTTTTAATGATCATTTATCTTTCATTTACAGATAATGATCGTCCACTATTTATTCAAAGTCAAAAGAAGAATGCTCAACTTGTATACAAGGGATATATTTATAACAAAAAAATTACAATTGCAAATGGCCAAACAACATGGCGGTGTGCTGATTTACTTAAATATCGATGTAAAGCTGTATGTGTAACAAAAGATAACCAATTGATTGAAGCACGTCGAGAACATTCGCATCCTGAGCACTGGGATAAAATCATACCAAAAGATCTTTACTATGAAGAAGAAGAGCTTGATAAAATTATTGAAATCAAACCGATGCCCGCATTAAAAATATCACAACTACTCAAAACAACTCAGGTAGAAATTGTTGATGGTGAATACAGAGTAATTGTACCAGCACTAAATTCAAAATCAACTACTCTATGCCGATTGGTGCCCAAGAAAAATATAGTAGAATAGAATATATAATTTTTATTAAACGATTTAATATGATCTTCTTATGACCAAGGGTGTAGTTAATGATGATTCAAATTCAACTTTATCAAACCTTGATGGACCAAATTTCAATCTTCGATGCGTCGCATGGTATGAACTGATAATGCCAGGGTAGACTGTTGATCTTAATCTTTATTGTGAGTTGGAACTTTGGTTGGAGGAAGTACGTCTAAGATTCCTACACACCTGAAAGTTGCTTGATCAGAAAGCTTGCTTGGGACATTCTAGAAAACTGGTCATCATTGATCAACAATGAGTGATGTCTCCTACCATGACGTTGCCAGGCTTTAACATGATAGACAGCTTGACAAAAAGTCAGAGGCCACAGTCGATAGCTCTTCTGAATGAAGCTCTGTCGTGGTAGCCGTAACTTAATGACTTCAGTGTACAATTTGTTATGATCGTTGCAGAGTTCAACCTAATGTCGTAGATTCAGATTCAAAATAGGCTTGTGAAGTGTTACACTTCATAAACCAATTTTGCCTATTTTATTACCTCCAGGTAATATGGTTTTGGATGGATGATGTTATGTCATCATTACACCTGCGATGCCAATATCAACATTTTGGGTAGAGTTTTCAGCAAGAGAAGAAAAGCAAATTCTTAGTTTTACTAAGCACCAAACACCACATTTGTTAATTATAAAATAAAACATTAATTTCACCTGTGTCCATAGAGTATTTTATTTTTTCCAAATACGTATTTCGAACCCTATTGTGGGTTCTTCTTCAGTGGTTGATGTGGGTTCTTCAACCACTGAAGAAGAACCCACAATAGGGTTCGAAATACGTATTTGGAAAAAATAAAATACTCTATGGACACAGGTGAAATTAATATTTTATTTTATAATTAATTATATTCCATAGCAAAAAATCATCCGACAAACAATACAACCACATTTGTTTCTATAGCCAATAACACTTTCGAAGCAATATTCAGAACCTGTGTTGCATTCAACTTAGCGTACAGACATCATAGGGGCACTAAAATTTCAATGTATGATAATAGACGCAAATAAATTTTTGGACATAAAAGATACCTTGAAGTCTCCCAATCCACACGTAACACAATTATCTTAGAATAAAAAAATCTTAGATTTTAAAAAATCCTCTCCAAACTGAGATCATGCATCTTACATAAAAACCTGCTGATCAGTGAGACTTCGGGCAGAAACAGTATATCCAACTGAACTCACACGAAGTTTCTGGACCTTTCTAATGAAAACACCTGCTGGTAAAAAATACAGACCCATGATTTTTTACGAACTTCTAACAATTACATCCGACTGTAGCTGTTAGACTGTTGGGCAATAGCAGTAATGTGCTTGTCCCGCTCTAGCTTTGCCTACTTCAGCAATATATTTTCTGCTAGATAAGTTCGTCAACATCAACAAGATAAAATATTTCCGACAATTCGGAAAATTTCTAGAAGCTAAAGCGAATTGTAAAACAACCAAAACTTATTCCCTAAAGTAGGGAGAAGACATGAAATATTTACTTTGTCTATTCGTACTATTGTCTTTTTCTATTCTTATTTGTGTACCGTATTTGGTAGTTTCCTTTTGAATACCGTTTGTGGTATTTCACTTTAAATTATTATATTACTACATATTGTATTTATCATTCAATTATTTGCTGGAACGATTTGCTATACGATTTCTTTTTCGAATTTTAAACGAACAAAACCTCGACATCCAGATGTCAGTGGTAGCGGTCGGAATTCTCATGCAACTGCCGCTCTAGTACGCTGTTAAAGTAAAGGTCGAAAATTTGTTTTCATCACTTACACAGAAAGTCGTGCATACTTGGAAATGCTTGCGGTATCGCTCTAGATTTTCTTAAATTATTAGGTGAATTCCTATTTCGGGCCTGTGAAAAATAAAGTGATCCGTTTATTATTACGTGCTGTGACCAGTGAATACGTTTAACAGCAGTGAAGAGTTATAGAAAGTGTGTTTATCAATTTAAGATATGCGAGAGGGATCGTAGTTTGTGATGTGAACTCTGCGTCACATCGAACAGGGGAAAATGTACTAGAGTGGTAAGTCATTTCATGTATATCAAGTACTCTACGAAAGTTTTTTGGGAAATAGAATAAAATTATTAGTATAAATTAAACTTTGTTCAAATATGCTTGGGATAGATGCATACTAACGCCCAATGAAGTGGAAAATTTAAATTGATGGGTTGTAAATGATAATCCTTTTTGGTGTTTCGCATATATTGTTCAGTGTTTACATCCGCATGTACAGAATTCAATTGAATTGAAATACAAATTAACTACTAAAAGATTTCCTCCAATCCATAATGTATACATCTTATATGCAAACTCTTCATGATTGCATAAAGTGACTAAAGGAACGTCTAAGAATTCTACACACCTGAATTGATTTCAATTAAGTGCAAGTGTTAACCCCCGTTCTTGTTCGTTTTCGTTCTACAACACTGCAGTGATATAAAAAAAAAACGTTCGAATCCTTGCATAGCAGAGCAATAAGAAGAATAGTTCATCAATGTTCCTTTCACAGGTTGATTTATTTAATAAAGGAATGGGCACCTGTGCAATGGCAATATCAAATTTTAAGTTAGAGTCCTTAGCACTATGAAAAAGAAAATTCTCAATTTCACGAAGCAAAACAAGGGCCTCCAAAAGCATTATTAGAAATCGGTTAAGTCTAAAACACCGCCTGAATCTGGTCGAGATATTAATAA
This sequence comes from Stratiomys singularior, assembly GCA_954870665.1. NCBI lineage: Eukaryota > Metazoa > Arthropoda > Insecta > Diptera > Stratiomyidae > Stratiomys > Stratiomys singularior. Next base: position 11,813,166 of record OX940877.1, read on the forward strand.
AGCTCGAATTTTTCCAAAAAAAAGAGCAATAAGAAAAATATTCCTGTGCGGAAGTTCATCAATTTTCTTTTCGCAGGTTGATTTATTTAAAAAAAACTATATGTAGAACTATAACGAAAGACTATAACGTTCGCAAGAGCCAGGACAACATCCTATTCTTTTTTTTTCTTCTACATGCATGAAGTACAAACATATTTTGACAAGTGCGTATGTGATAGAGCACTGAAAGTTTTTGACACGATAGATTCAAGATAATAGTAGGTAGGTGGGCAATTTCATGTTTCTCACCTAGATAAAACTTATGATCTAAAAAGAAAAAAAAAACAAAACAAAAGGGTAATAAACCCTAGTGATGACTGGTCTGCTTACACATAGGATCAGAGTGTAGGTGAGCGGTCACTTCAGGTTCCATCAATTTGAAGGCTTAAAGACGGAGCTAAGTAGATATGAAAGAACATAAAATCGAGTGTGGTAAATGATCAAGTAAAGTAGATATGTATGGGCAAGTTGAGTTACGTGAAGGGTCAACACAATGTTATTGCACAACAGCACAATATTATTGCACTTAATCTTTTTCTATTAAACTTTAGCACTTTTAAAATTATATTTAGTTATTTTTGAATTATTTTGAGCTTAATTCATTTCTAGTAGATTTTATAGTTTTAAAAATTATGTTCTTTAGTATGTTATATTCTGAACTACAATTCATTTCAACTCATATATTATTAATTTAGCTTGTAAATTTTTTTCCAAGTAAGTTTTATCATTAACTTTGTTTTATGTTATGGTAAATTCATTTTTATGTGAATGAAATCCGTCGGAACTAGTCTGCAAGTTTTTATAAGGATGATTTTTTTATTTTGTAACTTAAACGTATCAGATAATGCCTTTGCTCTAATTTACATATATATGGTCTTCATATTTTCATATCGATACCTTGCGACATGGAATGGAAATTTTTATGACACATATTAAATACATATTAACGGATGAGTCAATCAAATCATAAAATGAGAAACTAAGAAACTCAAAAATTATTTTCGAAATATGATTATCAAAATATTAGTTGAATACTTAACGGTAATATGCTAGGAATTTAGTAAAAACACACTCAAAAGAATGCCAATAAAGTTAAAGTAACGATGTCTCTACAAAAATAAGGTCTATGTGAAAACAAACTTTGTTATATATTATGTAAATAAATTCCTATTAGAATGATTACTTTCATTTACCACTTTTATAGATAAAGGTAGCCAATGTGTTGCAAAAACCATCCATTACATATCATCACTTAAGGTTAGGGTGTTAATAATTCTCAAAAATTCACAGGGGTTGATTTCAAATATGATGAGTTTCCACATATTGTGTTCACAACAAGTCAGCGTGGACGCCCGTTATTATGTTTAAATCAACATAAATTTCGTAAAGAAAGACAGCTTGCAAACGGTTCAGAATACTGGAGATGTTTGAAGCTGAGATGCCGCGGAAGAATAATTACAAAATGCGGACGAATAACAAAAATTAATAAACATTCAAATCATTAAAAAAATGTCGTTTCTACATTATAATCAAGTGAATTTGAAATTTGTGTAAATAAAATTTTATTTATTCTAACTGGATTTTTTGAAATACAAATTTAAGGATAACATAAAAAGATAGTATTTTGAACACAATATGCTTCTAAGGATTAATATATGTTTTAGGGTTCGAATTCATCTATAGTCAACGTGGCAAACCGTTACTAGTTGTGGACAATTATTTATATCGGAAGAATCGAAATAACTATTGGAGGTGCATTAGATGCACGAAATATAAATGTAAGAGTCGTCTAATATTAAAAGCAAATGAAGCACCGATATGCATTGAATCGCATACACATGGTAAAGAAACGGAAAAAATAAAATGGGGTCGCCGAATGTTATCATCGTTGCATCTTGAATCTTTTCTAGAGGATACAGACACGCTAGATCGTCTACCGATCCGTTTGCCCATACGACAACCTCATTTCAATGTCGATTACTACATGAATGATAATGCAAATGATGACAGTAAATATCTAGAATAGATTAAGAGTATTTTGTCAAAAAAGGAATCTATTTATTTTATTTAATTATGAATAATAATTTCTAGATACAATTTTAGTTATTTTTTGAACATCGATATTCGGAAATATCGAAACAGTTGTTTAAGACACTAAACATTTTATTTCAACATTGCAACTCAAATATTATTTTTTGAATAAAGGTCTATGAAATAAATAAAGTTTAACGTGAATACCTAAACTTTTAACTTTGACCGGACCCGAAAGAATGTCCTGAGTATACTCTCACCCTACTAAAACAACCCATTTTTAAGAAAAAGTTAAAAGCAGATTAAAATGCTGAAGGGGCTCAAACTTGATCAAACCCATCTCTTAGATTAGAGAGTGATGACTTTTTATGGCAACATACTAGTGAATTTATAAATTTCGTATAAATTGTGAAATAAAAATGACGATTTTTTCTCTCTTTTCGAAGTTTGACCTCTGTAAACCTAACTGGATATACCAAGATGTAATACATCACATACAGATGTAATACATCAATATTAGCATTTATAATATTGGACACAAACCTAAGCAAGCGGTCAGGGGTGGAAGAAAAGAACGATTAGTAAAAATCGAATTGGCAAAAAACCTCAATTTTCAATCGTTTATTTGTCCAACAAAATAGGACGGAATGCGATAACTGCCGTGTTGTGTTATTGAAACGCGGAATGAAATTGATGTTTCTCTGAAATTTCAACCGTATTTTTTTTAAAAAATTATTTGCCGCTGAATTTTTTCATTCTGTGAAATTTTTAATTAGTAGAATTTGATCGGGCCATGGCTATATCATTAACAGTCACCAGTTCAAAATAATGTCGGAATTCTTTGCATCATTCTTAGTCAAGCAAATGCTACCTCTTTCTTTCTTTCTTAAGTTATGAGTACTACCATACGAACTGTTCTGATTTTGTATCCAGCATTAATTGGTGTATAACCTGTATTTGTTCCTGGTGTATAAGTAAATTTTAAAAATTAAAAAAAAAATTCTGCGGCTATCCCACAGATTTTACAATTTCACTCGAGTCGAGTCTTGATCTGTATAGTGTTTCCAAGGTAGCTTCTATAAACGAAGCTGCCTTAGAATCTTTTTACATCTTTTTGCCCATTTTAAATGGAAATCACCATTTTTGATTAAAATTGCGAATATTCGCAATATCAACTTTGAAATTGATAATGTAATGTCCCAGTATGCTTCATGCCGCACTTAACGACTGGAGATGTCATGATCCTTGACAAAAATTGTCATTTTTTCGAACGATTCAGCCCTTCCTTTCATACCTGAATGTGATTGGGTATTGCCCCGCCCGTCAATAGGTGTGACACTAATTTCCCAAAAATACTAGTATCCCACTCTTCGGCAAGCCTCCTGATCGTCAAACATTGATTTGTCTACATCACGTTGATGATTTCAATTGTTTTGAAAGAACATCCGCGACACTCATCGTCTATAATTTATTGTCCAACCGATATAAGGCCGTATGAGTCCGGCGACAGTTCCACTCGCAGATTTTAACGTAACTCGCAATTGAACGTAAAATTCAACAATAAGACATTGCTCATTCGAAACTCATTCATTCTAACAGTTGGAAAAAACACAATTTACTAGAACCGCATAGTTTACCAGAAACGAAGATATATGCCTTTGAGAAAATTGTTAAGATTATCAGATTATCTGTCCAAATCTATCGATAAGTAGGGAATTACCTGGAACCAGCCAGAGCCGCAACGTACAATAGTCCATGCATTTCATTTAGTATAATACATAATAATTGGCTATGGCCCAACGAGCGATTGTGAGCGAACTGCAAGACGGGATTTGTGCAGGTTTCATTCAGGTTTATGTTTATATCTGTTTTTTATATCGATATAATATATTTCACAAAAAATTTAATATGCAATCTTTAAAAAGTATAGAAGTTAAGTGGGAGATGATGTAGTTTAGTTTCCAGGTTTAAGCATTTACGATATTTTTGAAGTGATTTGGAAAAGTATATACGTACATATGATTCCAATGATGTGCTCCAGAATTTTTTTTCGGCAAAAAATAGTCAAACTTTTTGCTTCCATACAATAATGGTAATCTTCTTGCTTGGTATTTCGAATATTTGGAATTTGTAGTTGAATAAAAATTACGGCTGTAATACCCGAAGCTTCAGACTGCATACAGCTAATAGAAGAGAAGAGTGTAAATCAATTTAAATGTTCTTAATAATATGCTTTTAACTAGTCATACTGAAGAATTTGTTAATAGGGATAGATGCTCGTATCAATAAATTGTTAAAAATCATAAAGCAGTTTCATTTAATTTCGTTGAAACTTGTAAAGTAAATGTAATGACAATCATCGCTGTTAAAAATAATGGGATACTTTCATTCTAATGACCTTTCTTTTAGTAATCAAATACACACGTAACAGTCGAATCTTGTCGCCCGGATCAACCATTCCCTACGATGAACAAAAGACACCGTTTCCAATCGACTATCCATTAGGCGTTTGGATTAAGGATGCCTTGCTCTGGTACATGGAGAATCAAAAGCGTGGCATTAATTTGATATTCAACGGTTATATGTTTAAACGTGAAGCGACATTTCGCGCCTCTATAAATTGGATATGTTCGAAAGGTAATGGCAAACGTGCATCGGATGATAAATGTTTGGCGCGTTGTGTGACGCGATTTGATGGGTCTATAAAATTAGGAAAACATCATCATAATCATCCTCCAACAATGTAACAAAGTAAAATATAATAAAAATACAAAAATAAAATTTACAGATAAATTGTGATGTTGTAGAGCCCAAATGAGCAATTAAATCATAATTAAATACATTGATTTAGTTGTATTAAGAGAATTCAAAAAAAAAACCTATATTATAAGCAAAATCATATCGATATGTTGGTAAAATAAAAACAATGAGATTATATAGATATTTATATTAGATAAAGATGAACATTTTTTTGCTACTTTGAAATTGAAATCTCTAGATTTTTTTCGTACCGAAATTGTTTTTAAAACTTCTTTGTGTAGATTTGAGTTACGATCTGATTATATTTTCTGGAAATTAAGTTTGTTTTACATTTCTGTTTCTTTGCATAAAATTAAAGAAATCTATAAATAATAAAAATTATGATTGTGTAGTATGGAGTAATTTTCTTTACTCTTATTGCTTCGCTTACATTTCTTACATTTCTTACAAGCTTATTATCTATTATATTATTTTGAAAGGTGAGTTTATACTAGTAACTTCAATTATAATGGATTAATTTTAACTAAGCAATCAATTTTTATTACAGATATTTTGTACTGGGATCAAATACACAGATCGACTTGCAAAAAAACGCGACGTTCATTTTCGCTCGAAGAGAAAGTACGTATCCTCGATCGTCTTCGTGCAAAAGAGCGACCATCAGCAATTGCAAAATCTCTTGGATTAAATGAAGCAACAATTCGTACTATTCGACAAAATGAGGCTAAGATTCGATCTAATTATGAATCCGGTGCAAGTCAACTTGTACGACAACAAAAACGTGTTCGTGGTTCTTTGATGCATACAATGGAAAGACATCTTCTAGATTGGGTCAGCGACTGTGATAAACGGTGTATACCTTTAACTGATAACATGATTAAAGCAAGAGCATTGAAAATCTATAATGCTTTAAAACTGTCACCGAAATTTAAGTTCATTGCCGAGAAGCAATCGTTTAATGCAAGTAAAGGATGGTTTCATCGATTAAAACAACGATATAGAGGACGCTCAGGTGGCTGCTGAAATTATTTAGACAATTAACTGCTACAGGTCACACAAGATTGCTATATTATAAAAATTAAATAATTTAAATGCAGTGTTCATTCATAAAGTGAATTTTGTTCACGCCTGTCTTGCCTACAATATTCGAATAATTAAATTATTTATTATGTCTCTATGATGCACTATCACAATCGTAGAGTTTCATGATGCTTCATTTACGTTGACTTAGAGCTCCTTATATCTTGTAATGAATCAAACCCAATACGAACTCATTGTTTACAATGAGTTCGTTTTATTGAACTACTTTAGATCACGTAACATGGTCCGGTGTTCTACTCCGTAACAGAGTTCCATATCTGATTGGAAGATATGCAATTGCAATTGGAATTTATGATTTTCAAGCATTTTAGATATGATATACGAATAGAAGTATCGTATCGTTTTATTAATCAACGAATATAAAAATGTGCATCTTGCCACCTAGCCTTTAAAATAAGCTCGATTCATCTATTCATACAGATATCCCAACAACGTCTCCTTCCATTTACGCCTAAATCGGGAATGTTGAAAGCCGAAAATGATTCACCTATGACAAAAAATGATATGAAAATATTGAAATATTATAGTTACATAGATCAATAAAGATTGTGTAAAACTGATTTTACAAATCAAATTGAGTTTATTAAAGCTATATTAAATATTTGATCTGCAATATATTACTCTGCTTCTGTTGGAAATAAAATGTTGACACGTCAATCGATGGTAAGTTTCAATAAATCAATAGCATTGTTATGACATACTTATACAAATCAACTGCATACAAAATAATTTTCAACCTACTCACAATCTGATTATTTTAGGTGCAGAATTCGTTCAGGAAAGCGGGCAAACAATCTTGAAGATCGCAAATAAAAGCTTTATCAAATATAGAGCAATGGCATATCGTTCGTACTGGCGTTGTGCAACACGAATGTGCAAATGTAAAGTAAACGTAGAAGAATGTCGCAATGGTAGAATTAAGTATATCGAATATCATGATGATTTTTGTTCGAAATTAAAATAAATAAATCCATTTCCCTACAGTTAGGAATTGCGTAAAATTAAGAAATTCAGAAGAGTTTTAAAAGAATGATGAGTTTGAAAAATGAACCCACCCCATTTATATTATAAGTTTATAGTCTTTTTAGGGTGATTAATTTTGTGAAAGGATAACACTGATCGTGTTTTTAGTTTTGAGTTTAGTTTTAAATATTACGAGGTCGAGATGGTCTCTGTGTCTCTCATGTGAATTTTGCACTAAAGGCATAACCAGGCGGAGAATAATTTGGTGATAATATTTTATGACATCGAAAAATTGTTCAATTATGAGATACTTTAAGTCGCATGTTTCGCTTGCTTACATAAGATCTATTAGTATATTATTTTCGCATGTATTTCTAATCGCTCTTTTCATTTCAGATCGGCCGTACTTTATTATTAGCAAATATGGTACCAGACAATTAGTGCTCAAAAGACACACATTCAATCGACATGTAAAACGTGAAACGATAACATATTGGCGATGTAGTCAGTTTGCCGTCTTACGATGTAAAGCTCGAATTAAAACAAATGGTACAACACTTACTGTATTGAATGCTGAACATAATCACGAAGTGATAAGTAAGAGTCGATCTTATGGATCGTTGAGAAAGAGAAATCAGATTTTAAAGAACGATATTCAATAGAATATTGAATTGAATGCAAACATGTAAAGCTCATTGTCATAATTTTACACATTACTACATTGTTTTAGTACCAGATTAATAAAAAGATTTTATTAAATTATCTGATTAGTATAAGAAATTAGAAAATACTTAAATATTAGGTTAGTGAAATAAAAAAAAAAAAAAGAATTACAAAACTGTCTTCAAAAGAATGTTGTTCAAGAGTCTTGCAAAAGTGCAATGCTACTACCTGAAATTTTGTTCAAATCTCATGAATAATCCATGGGATAATGTAAATTATTTTAGATTGTAAATTTTTTTGTTTGAATGTGATCCGAGCGTGGTGTGTTACTGCAATTTTTCAACCGTTAATTGCAGTGCGCTATCCTTATTTTACCATAAATTCAATAATTGTCTGTGTTTCCGAATAAAGAAAAAAAAGAAAACTCAAAATCATTTGTGAAAGTGTGATGAATACCATTATTTTTTGCATTGAAAACAATTGAATAGTACTACTAGTAAAACTTTGCGCTTATTACGATGTCAATCATAGCGGTTGATCGAGAATCAACGAAAACTGATCAAAATGTTTAATATTTTTTAATTTACTTGGCTTGATTTGCGAAATTGTTTTCAACTTCAACAATGATCTGAATTTTCCCTTACAGGTTTTTGTTCATACGTTACTGGATTTCGTGGTAGCCGAAAATTAAAAATCGGTGATTATAGCTTTACCAGGAACAAAGCGTCAGGGTCAAAAACATATTGGTCATGTGCGCGTGCTGGTCTTCATAAATGCAAAGCTCGTGTTGTAACAGTTGATGATGGATCGCGGCAAGATGTTATTGTAAAATGTGGTCTTCATAACCACGAACCATTTTAAAACCCCTCTTTAAAATTTAAAGCACATATTATAGAGACAGAAAGATGGGAAGAATACTATAATTTTGAAAACTAGTAAAATTTGTAAATGGAAATTATATGTATAAAATATTGAAAATGGTTTCAGATACTTTTCGATACTTTTTATTTAAAGCAATTTATTCGGTACTTTTTATTTAAAGCAGATTAGTTTTAATGTGCACCACTACAATCATTTACAGTATAAGACCTATTTGTAACACATCTAAGGCATTTGTATTTAAAGACAAATTAATGTTGAAGGGCATTTCAACTTTACAATAAATTTTATTTGACTAATACAAGTCATACAAAGAATATGGTAAAATAACTGAGAATTCCAGATGTGTACTTCTTTTTGTCTTTGTCTTGACTCAAATTTTGAAAATGAGTGGAATGTTGCAATGGACGAAATCGGTACACATTTTCTGTTGGTCAGAGGATGTTCAGATGGATAATCGGAGTTTTTTAAATATTTGCACATTTTGTATTTTTTCTCTACAAGCGTTATTAATTTTCAACATTCTAATTTATTTTCAATATTTTAGGTATAAGAAATTTATGGGGTTCTGCAAGTACACCAACTGTATCAAGAAATAATATTTTACAATCGCCAACTCAAGTAACATTTAATAAACATTATGCTGAGAAAATATCGCCTCCTAACACCGTCTTTAGAGGCAAACATCTGACAAATAACTATTTTTGGAATAAGCAATGTTTTGGAAAGAGTAGACGAGACTGGAAAGCCCAAGGAAAATTAACAATTTCCTTTGATTTGTGGGACAGAGCAATGCAACTTAGCTAAAATATTTATTGCTCATATAAATTATGATGGATTGCTACCGTTTACTATGTATTTATACAATAAAGCTAGATTCTGCAGTAAAATTTCATTTTTTTTAGTTCAGTCAAATAGAGTCTTCTTTCAGTTTTCATCCTAATTGAAGGCAAGTTTGTCCATACATTATTCGGAGCCAGATTTAATGCCATCTCATTTCAGGTGTCTTCATATTTTGCCGAAAAACATTAGACTCGTTTAAATAATAACAGCCCAGTGAAGATCTTATTTAGAGGTAAATTGATACTTTTTATTTTTACGTACAATTTTATTTTTTTAGAGAATCAGTTTTTTATGTTCTATTATCTGTTAATCTTTGTTTTTTTATTTCTTTATATATTTATTTTATGATTCTGTGCTTTACAGAAATGTTCCAGATATGAAATTTATATAACAAATACCAAACAGGTATTAAATGTCTAACAAATATCAGCCAATCCAAGTCTTAAAGATGAATATTATTATATTATGGTTTCTTATGTAAAATTCTATTTTGACGTACGCGTACACAATTAATTTTCACTAACTTTATTTTTCTTATCTTCATTCACACCAACAAGTACACCTAGTTAGATGGCTCGCCTTTCGAACGGAGAGTTTCGTACTAAATACCTTCAATAGTTATGAGGTTCGCTTTTATTTTTTGGGCCCGGATCATGATTGAACATGAACCGACTGGAATTAATTTTTCGTAGTCATCTAAGACCCTTTTTCCTATCCTCATTTATACATGGTTTGAGTGCTTGTTCAACAGTGCTTCCTCGTACATGAATAATAATATTCATATTCGAATCATCTTGTATTGATGCTTTGAGTTATCAATAGTTAATCACTCCAATACATGGTGCGATAATTTTCCAAAAGTCAGCGCTGCTAATTCAAACGATATATTGTGTTATGAACTAACGATTCCTTTTTATTTTTTTCCAGAAATGTTATCAAGAGGAGTTACTTTTCGTACAGACAGCAACTTGATGAGTGTTTTCAGCAGTCCACTCTGATGTGTGAGTTGATTACTGTTGATTACAGTCGGTGCTTTTACCGGTTAAGATAACGTGGACGTGTATTAAATGGTTACTAAAGGTTGAAAAATTCGCAAAACAAATTGCCAAAAAAGACATCAATCGAAATTATTAGCGTATGCATTTTCATGTAGTGATTTGAACTTTGAAAATCATATGTAGAATTTTCCCGAAGCAAGTAGTAGTAACGAAAAACGATTAAATACAGTTAAACTTAAACTATTGCTTACTTTTAAACTTACATGTATGTTCTGCAGTTATTATTTTTTAAACATTTAAAAAAATATCTATGATAGTAAACTTAAATGTCCTATCACCTCACGATTTAAATTCCAATAGGGCGTGGCATTGACACCTCTAATAATACTATCAGTAAATCGTTGTCCTTTAACTCAACTTAAGAGGATCAACACTCTTAAATCTGTAATTTACTCCATAAAAAAAGCTAAAGATTACTCAGATGAGTCAAAAAGGATTTTTGTCACGTTCTTTTTATACCTAGACTATTAGGTATATTATTATTAACATTTGTATTGCTGTTATTATTCGGAGTCTTTGCGAAATCGGAGTCAACTCTTCGCATCTGATATGATTTTTCTAATCAGACAGGGTCGTAATCGCGAGATATTCCCATTCCGTAATGTGATTCAATCCCAGCCATTTTAGGCGCTTAGGAGTTTTACTTAAGCAAACAAATTTAACTGAATATTGAGAAAGGTGGAAAGAGCTCAAGCTGGTTTCGAACACGCGTCCCTGCCGCTTCTCATCAGGTGCCAACTCACAGGCCGGGACGCATCGATTGGCACTACCAGCTTAGGTGGATGTCGACTGGTTATTTACTAGTTATGAATATTGCTCTACAGCTTTGAACTTCTCCTATATTCCAATTCAAAAATTTAACTGAAATTATTCTATAAATTTATTAGAATACAGTTATTAATGGAAACATCAAGATTTTCCCTGAATGTAATCCGATACAACTAAAATGATGATTGCAAAGTTTGATTTTATTTTCTAAAATCGGAATCTAATCCGAGACTGCGTTAAAGTAATAAGGCAGCCATTTACAATTTATATATATAGCAGGTTTCAATTAAATGGAAAGATTTATTGAAAATTAAACATATTTCCATGCAAAATGTCTACCAGAGTGGAAGGAAAATAAGGCAACAACATAAAATAATGTCAACTATTGATCCAAAAATATCTGGTTTTGAGAAGGCGATGAAACACTCGCATATTATTTAAAATTTAACAAAATTTTGCAAAATGTCTGCATTACAATTTAAATTTCTATTTAGGTTTTATGTTTATAGCATTCGCTATGTCCATTCCCATTATTAATTATATATTTTTTTTAGATGACAGAGAGAAGAAGTTTATTCATTCGGAAGTAAATTTTTGTCTCGGGCAGCGCGGTTGCACCCTTCTTGTCTTGGATGGATATAGCTTTGTTAAAAATAGACGAAGCGGTTATAAAACCTATTGGATTTGTTCTAAAAAAGTAAGTGCAATTTTCTGTCTCGTTTCTCTACTTTCTAGATTGTTCTTTTAGACTTCGTAGATTTTTTTCTTTTTGCTTCAAAAAATAAGAAAAATTCTCATTGAATCTTTTTATACATTAAATATTGGTTGCTATTTCAGGGCAGCACCAAATGCCGAGCACGGGTCGTTACCAATATTATAGACGGTGTTCAAAAAATTGTTCTTAGTTCATTTGAACATAATCATCCTATTTATATGAAACGTAAATCAAGAGCAAGGCTTCCAGAAATTATAACTATTAATTAACATCTAGATGGCTTATTGATTTTTTTGATATTGTACATGATTTGCAAGATAGAGTAAGAATAATAAAAATTATTGAATGGATATAAATAGTAAATGAATTCAAATTATCAACTGAAATATGAATATAAACAATACTTTATGCATATGTTCGTAAATAAAGTTTTATGGTTTCGGTATGGTTAAAAGTTTCAAAAGCAAAGCATCATTTTAGTAACAATTTTTATTTTTAGATATCGCTTGGTTTACAACAGGACAGCGAGGTTGTACTTTATTAACACATCAAGGCTTCAACTATGTGAGAAATCGTAAATCAAAGCGCAAAACCTATTGGCTATGCGCAAGAAAGGTGAGTGAGTAGTCGGCGGGCGTATTGTTCTGTATAATTCTGTATCTGTATAATTTTGTAGATCTTCGGCTCAACAGCTAAAAACGTGCCTTTTAACTTAAGATCGTTTAAGATTGAGTAAATTTTAAGTTTTTTTTTTTAATTTTTCTTTGTTGATAAATTCGAAACGCTTTTTCGTCGCTTGCAAAAAATTATATTGTTTTAAACAATTATGTTTCGGCGTTTACCAACGTCAGTGATAGAAAATTATTCTGAAATAAATAATCAAATCTCCAGAAAAACAGCTGAATATCCAATGCAAAAAGTCATCGATCCAAATGAACCATATTTATTCAAAAAAGTTAACTTACAATATCGAATAATTTAGCTAGAAATCGGTGGAAACTTCTTGTGCGAAGATCTTCCAGCATAAGCATGTATCAAAGAAATTCCTAGAGTTGACATAGAAAAAAACTTGGAAAAGGCAATCTCTATTTTAATAGCAACAAAAAAGATGCATCAAAACAAAATTTTGTGCAAAATGTGTGCACAACTTCAACCATTGAAAAAGCTGATGAGACAGCATTCCTATTCTGTGCTTAAAATGACAATTTCGTATCAGATACGTGAGGTTTTGTTCTGGCATCAGTGAGAACCTCGTTAAAGATTCGTGATTCTTTCTATGTATAATGTTTCCTTTTTTATTGATATGTATAGTTGCGCTGAAATTCTAAATTGGTTGTACTAGAATTGTATTATGACTTATTATTGCTGTGTAAAAGGTTCGAATTGTGATGAAATTTATTATCTTCACGACTCACGAGAAAAGTTTTTATGAAAAGTGGACCACATAACCGTGCATTTGTTTGGATCACGCGGTAAAGTGTTAACAAGAGGTTTTAGTCAAAAAATTCAGAGCATTTAGCATTTATAATAAAGGCAGATGTATCGAACTACAATAGGCGAACTACGTCTCAAAAGCAAAATGCTGACTAAAACTGATTTCTTCGCGTTAAGCCGAAATTATTGTGAAAAATTGTTTTAAAACAATGTTCCAATCCTTCCATGGAACTCATAGAAATAATAGAGCAACATAAAATTATTGACATGGAAATTAAAGCCAATGACTTTCTCCTATAATGAAGCAGAACTTATTTTGAATATTGCATGTTGAAGAAAAATACGTATATTTATCAAAACATTTTTCGGTCGTACAGGTCGTTAAACGAATGTTTTAGTAGTTGTGATCGGAAATTTGATAAATGACTTTCAGCACATGAAATCAAAATCAATTTTTCATCAAGTATCTTCTAGTTTGCTAAATTTATACAATTTTCTAGGATCGAACGGGATGTAAAGCTCGAGTTGTTTCTCAGACAGATGAAAATGGAATCGAACGTATAACGCTTCGGACAGCTACTCATAATCATCCAATATTCATGCCGAAAAGAACAATGAAGTTACCAACCAGCTACACAATTTTAACAAATTAATAATTTTCGCCATTTTCAACTGTATGAAAAATTTATCAATTGATGAAATAATAAAGCAGATCAATTAACACAAATTAACCAAATTCTATTTATGAAATCAACCTTTTAAATAAGTAAATCACTGTGTAGATTTTTAACATATATTCTCTTACTTGTATTGTAGGGTCGTTTGATCTGATTTTCAAAATTGAGCCAGATGACAATGATATCAAGTCAAAACTGCAACCACATCAGATGGCAAAACAAAAATGTCAAGAATTATTGCGGTCGTCAGAGGATTGGGGCGATATTAAATATTTGCATTCAGCGCGGGGAAATAAATTATTGTGCTACTTAGGACATCGTTATATTAAAAATAATATTTATGGTGCAACTGTTTATTGGAAATGTACAAAGTGGCACGCCGGCTGCCGGTCACGTGCTATAACCAATTTGTTTGATCCGAGCGTGTGCGTGTTAAAAAATGTTCATAACCATGAGATGGATAGACGATTTTCATCATCGGTTGATGAACAATAAGACTTAAATTGAAGTGGCGGCGAATATCTTCAAATATTATTTAGCTACAAATTTATTTCACACTATTTTTTTTAAGAAGTAATGATGCTGATTATTTTAATAACTGATAATTATGCTGATTATTTTTAATATCTTTTAACTCATACCTGACCAGAAATTGTTAGAAATGTAAGCCCATTTTAATATAGATGAAATTGTAATGCTGAAATTGGCGATTAAATGGAAAGAGTTTGGGAAATAATTTGGAACTAAGGAATCCAATGGTTTTATTTTAAATTTCAATGATATCATTAAAAACTTTCACGTTTAATTTTAAACTCTTGTTTACATCCCTTACTCTATTATTTTATTTTACAGGTTTCCAAATAGATTTCATCGATTCAAAAAAGAACGGCGGTAAACTTTTGGTTGTAAATGGGTTTCGATTTTTTCGTAACAAGAAACGAGGCTCACGACAATACTGGAAATGCAGTAATTATTACAAAGAGAAGTGTCCAGCTATAGCAATTTACGATGAGACTTCATTTAATTTGCGCTTATGTCATCAACATAGGCATAATACTAGTAATGATATTGCGGAGAAAAAATTAAAAGTAGATAATTATGGATGATATAATTCCGTTGTTAAGAAATGACACTAAAGATAAGAGTGAAGTGAAATAATCAGATATCAATCGAAAAAAAAAATCATTGTTTCGGGTATATGTGAAATGGAATTTCAAATTATTCTTGCATGAGGATGAATTTTTTCGATTAAAAGATTTTTTTTTATTAAATGGATAATATGCATACTTGTGTAAATTATCGAGTACTTTTTATCATTAGGTGATAATGTAAGACATTTGTTTTAAAACGATAAATAATTATAAGAATCAATTTTTGTCGAAGTGATTTTTCATGTTGCCGGAATTCAACAATCCTAATGCGGACGGATATTGATTTTAAGGAAATTTTTGGGAGAGCGAAATGGCATGATCAACAAATAATATATCGCCCCTGTGGATGGGGGGTGCTTCTGATTGAGGCAACGTTAGAATACATCCACAGTAGCCCAGCTTGTCGTAAAAGGCGACTAATGGGTATCATGTAAGTAGATATTTATGTTCTATGTGGAACACACGTTTTAACGTTTAACATTATTATAATTTCTAATAATATTTCATGCATACGGTTTTGTAAAAAATTAATGGTTTCTACTTAAACTCGCCCTGTTTATTCTTGATAAAATATCGCAAATCGATACCAATAGTTTTAGTTCGTCACTGAATCTCAAACTTCATAACTTCAGATAAGGTTGTCTTTGAATTATCGTCTTTTAAATAAAATCTTGTTTTTTGTTTTAAAATCAATAGAATATTTATCCATAATTTACTGTATCATATGGAAAGTTTCCACAGAATAATCCCCCTATTGTAATTTGAATTTCGTTATAAATCGTCAATTCGGATAGGAGGGATGGTTTTCACGTTATTTTATACCAGTAACAGTCTAGGATTTGGGAATAACTGCAGCTGTTTACATCTTTTATTCTTTGGAACTGTGTAGATTGTGGAACTGTGAAAACAACGATTAAAATGCAAATATTGATGTGAATTTCAATTTTGACATATTTTGTTGATTTCTAAACTAATGTTTGCATATTAGAAATTTATTTGTAATTTAAAAATGTTTAGTCAAACATGTATTTATTTCAATTTTTTGAAACGAATTCGATATAAATTCATTTGCCTCATCAAACAAAACTGTTCGTTAAATCTGTAACTTTAAAAACGTTACATGTTGCATCTACTATTAACGAACTCTATATAAGTCGCTGTGCCACGTGTAGTAACAAACTTTAAGTTTATGAACCAAATCAATATACTTTCAAATTAAATCATTTTATTCATACATCGTTATGCTATTGGTTAGATCGACGAGACTGGGAGAAAACAACACAAAAAGTGATACTTCAACGAATTAACAATAGAAACGCAAACTATATTGGGAATATTGTGCTTAAGTAATTAATATAATTTCTACCGCGGTAGAAAATATTAGAAATAATTAGCTTTCGAGTTATCTCTGAAAAAACATTGTGTATTTTAATTTGATATACTTAAAACACAAATGACCTTTGGTGATTGCATGAATGTTTACTTGTTTAGAGTTAAATTAAAATCATGGATTAATCAATTAACATTTCGAGAAGTACTGTACTTCGCTTAGAGTAAAACGCGATATCCGAATGTGAAGGACAATGATTGGACTTGTTACACCTTCGTCGTAAATTTTGCCGACAATCCTTTGAGAATTCGCGTAGACATTAACTTGACTTCATCCTCAGGGTTGTATCGCATTTCGCTTAGCTGTTACTTTATTTTGGAAATTACAGTTAACAGTACCCGCATTTGAGTATAAATGTAACGTCGCAGGTTTTTATCGAGTAGGCTTACACCTGTCTGAATTTTCTTAGTGTGTCAATGTTGTTCAGATTTTATTGTTGAATCTTCGGCCGATAACAGCCCTTTTCTGTCCTAGCAGACTGAATTTTCTTTAACTTTATTTCCTTCGACGAAGCTCAGTGACGTGATTCGAGTGATTGTTTTTTGATTTCGGGACTGGATGGTGCTCCCACCTGTTCGCCACACGCAACGATAATGTCTAAAAATTACTCCCTTTTCGTTACGTCTTTTTGAGAGCATTCTCGCTGCGTACTGTCGTGTACATATTTCTTCAAGATAATTTTGAGAACAAAAGTATCCGTGTTGCAAATATTCCATGCAATCATGACATTGAGCAGATTCTGCAAATGGTAATATAATACGGAGTACAGAAAGAAGTACTCCAGCGAAACATTTTCAATTTTTTCTCGCCGGTGTTTGAGAAGATTTTCGATCGTTCTCCGTGAATTTTGTTTCATTTACTGATAAATTTCAAAGCTATGCGATGTTTAGAACGTTGTTTCGTTTCTGCCAAAAAATGTCAATGATCAGATTTTAGGCTTCCGGCATCGCACGCCGATCTTGGAGAAAAATAGTAATCGACGTAGATCGACTAGAAAAAGTCAGATTAAAAATGAAAAAAAAAATATTTTTAATTTGAGAAACCAATTAATTTTTTTTCCTTCTCCTTTTTTCAGGAAGATTTATTGGTCATTCCTATAAAATCAAGAAACCAATTAATAAAATGAAATCAGTTATCAAAACCTTAGTCTTTGTGACTGATTCAATCAATGTTTACTGTTGTTCAATTTGAAATTTTACAACTTGAGATCTGTAGAGAGAAAATGATTAAAAGTTTCGGAATTGAATCTATTTTCGGTTCAAAATCAAAGTCAAAAGCACTTTATTAAATGCTAACAACTACAAATTTTCAAAGAATATAAAGCAAATTCCTAACAATAAAAATACGAAAACTTAATGGCCCAAATGGCTCTCCAAATTTATACATTATCAATTTCCTTTTTCGGTTCATCACATCATCAGTAATTTATTATATTTATTTAGTAATTTCATTATAAGATGAATTCAATTTCATAAATAAGAATTAGCCTTAAATATAACGTTTGAGATTAAAGATTCACCGGTTAAGTGGTAACCGTTAATTGGTAAAACCGTTAACATGCGATAAATTCCGCTAATCGTTTTCTGTTGAATAAAATTTAAAATAAGTTGGTGCATTTTTTCTATTTTTATATTCTGATTGATTGACCAGTGATGATACATTTAATGTGAGAAGATTGAATATAAATTTTAATATGAATATATAGTTATAGCATTGTCTTTTATTCATATCCAATGTTCTTCAAGTCTTGGAAACATTTTCAAAAACCTATGTGACAAAATATCATCGACAGATTAGTTGAAATTTTTTTTTTATGTGAAACAAACAAAAAATTAACTCATTTTTTTCCTGGTAATCATGTATAATCAACAGAATCTAACACATATTTCTTTTTTAATATTGTAGGAGATCGTGATAAATTCCACGGATTTCAACCACAAATACAGTTCTCCGTATCAAGACGAGGTGGTCAACTGTTGTGGTTGAACGGATTGAAATACTTTCGTAATAATGAAAATCGTACAAATTTGTTTTGGCGATGTCATCAATATTATCGCCGTTTAAAGTGTCCTGTACTAATTTGTATGAATAAATTCGATCCAACGGATTTTCGTCAAATACATCAACATAGACATGTATCCGATTTCAAGGATATTAACTAGTTCTTTGTTAAGATTGATGAATAAGCAATACTTGGGGCGAAATGATTATATATGTTAATATGTTGTATTATATACATGTAGTTTTAGTATAGGATTAACTTTTATGTAGGTGTGCAATACTTCTATGTATTCCATTTAAAATAATTATATATATATATAGACATATATATATATATATATATATATATATATAAATGTAAACATTTATATAGATATATATATAAGTATTAAAAGTAGAAGGAAATGATTTTTTTTTATTTTAATCACATCTGTTTAAATATGTCATCATTTTTATCTGTTGATTGTTTCAAATAATATGGATTTAAATGACAGGTGAACCTTAACACTTGCCGCAAACGTGCTAAATCAACTATAGTTACGACGTTGAAAATGTAATTTACCTGGAAGTAATATACAATATAACAAAAAATAAGTATATTACATTAAATCCAGTCCATAATAGGAACCGCTCTTCGCAAAAATACGACTTCAATTACATATCCTCGTATTTTTCATGTAAGAAATTTATATCAGTTTCATAATATATTTTCTGCGTGAGTACTGAACAACAGAAAAATTTGTTAAACGATACAAAATAAAATAAATTTGTTGATCAAGCAAACACTGAAATTATATGGTGGCAGCAGTTGAAAACAATCGACTGAAGTTCTGTTTACAACTCGAACTTTGAATAGATATTTTTTTTTAATGTTAACATCTCATACTAATATATCTTTTTCATTTCCATTTATTGGCGCATTTAGAAATGGAAGTCTACCATACACAATCATTACGGGGACGACCGGCTATAATGGCTAATGGTGTACGCTTCTTGATAATGAGTGAAAATAAAAAGAAAATCTTGTGGAGATGTAGTTATATGGCGACTAAAAAGATAAAGTGCCCAGCACGTATTACAATGCTTAAAGAGACGCCACCACGATTCATAGTGAATAAAGCAGAACATGTGCACGCTGAATTAAAACGAAACAAATACTGCGTGAAACAAGAAGATATGATACGGTTGGCTTAATTCTTATTAATTATTGTATTTTAAAAAATTAAATTTTTTTTACTAGAAATGTAAAAATGACAGGTACCTCAAAAGTTGCGGGAAATATAGGCATTTATTGGGATTTGTATTCGTTTTACAAACATCTAAATTTAGAGCTCTTGAAATTTTAGAAAAATGATATTTATTCAAAAAAAAAAAAGATTAGAATATTCAACCGGTAAATGGACTGTGTCCATTAGTGTTTGTCCTTGAACATGCCACTTGGGCTAAACTGTATACAGCAAAGAACTGCATTAGACTTTGATTGGATAACTGGAATGTGAAATGAAAAGAATTCAAAGGTTTAGTTAATTTGTAATGAAATGAATATTAGATTCAATAAAGGGCCAAATATTCACAATAGCTACAAATTTTTATGTCAAAATATTAAATTTTAGCAGCGTATATGACAAATAAAATTTAATATAAAACTATATCCACTAAACATGATTCCATGTTACTAATTAGAATTTATATTTCATAATGGTTTTCTTTTATTTTTCTTTCAGCTAACGATATCAAATTATTTCGAACCAGTCAAAAAGGGAAAATTCAATTATTCTTCAATGGGTATTATTATGTAATGGAAAAGAGTGTTGGTCAGAAAATTTATTGGCGGTGTACACAATATACAACAACACGTAAATGTCATGGACGAATACACACATTAAATGATAAAGTAATGCGACGAACTGAACACAATCATAGTGAGGAAAGATTTAAAATGAAACGTGAAGTTCGTGATATGATTTAAGACAATAAATTAATTATAAAATAGCTGATAGTTAATTCACCGTTAGAATTAAGTCGACGTAAATGCGGTATGTACTGTTTGAAATAAACCTTATGTTATTTTTGTGGAAAAGCATCTATTAATTGCACAGAATATTTCAAATTTAAAAAAAAATTGGTAATGATATCGCTTAAAATTGAAGGTATGAATAACAAAGACCATTAATTCATTTTATTGATATCTTTTTTCTTTGCAGGTTTTTTAACGAGACACAAACAAGCACCTCACACCAATGATGTTGGTAAGTAAATATTTTTATAATGATACCCAACAGCTTTTATGTTCACGCATGTATGTTAAAACTCTGAACATTTAATTTTAATGTGTATAGACAATTACACATTCCTTAACAAAAGAGTGTATTTATAGTTGTTATATTGACCGGTTTCTTCACTTGTTCACATATATTTTAATCACAGTAGTAATGCAACTACTAATATATAAAGCAATACAATTCCACAGTAACAAATTTCTCAATATTTGAAATGATCATAATGCACGCGTAATATAGCGATCTTATCGAATTCTCATTTTCTTGATTCTTGAATTTTCTGAATTTTCAGAATTCAATCATCGTGCAGTTTTTGGATTCACACAGAAACGGAAAAAAATGTTAATTATCGGCAAACACAAATATGTAGTTGATAGAGAACTAAAGTATACAACAAATTGGCGTTGTTCGCAATATCGTCGAATGAATTGTAAAGCGCGAGCTGCAACAAAAGTTATAAATTCTGAAGAACGCTATGTCTTACGTTACCCACATCACTCACATGTTGCATGAATTGAAAACGACCACAAAGCCTTTTTACAATTATAATAATAGATTACAATTATGATAAAAGATTACAATTATTATAATAAAAATTACATAATTATATATCTCAGATATATATATATCATCATACGTAAGAAAATGCAAGTCAGAACATTTTTATTGAAAAGTACGTGAAATAAATCATGTATTCTGCAACAATTACTTCTTTAAAATCTGGATGCAAATCAGTAGCATGAGAAATGTTTCTAGTTCTTAGTAAAATCAACAAACATATGGAACGTGATAAAAATATATCATAATGAAGGTATGCACTCTGTCTTAGCATATTGTACGTATGTTTATATCAATTCTCTTTTTAGTGTCTAGTGAAAGCAAAAAACCAGAGAAATGAAAAGAATATCGGTAAGTTTCTTTGGGATAATTAATTGTTTTATACTATCATAACAACTAAATAAGTTGCTCGACAAATATTAGGGGATTAGTAAATCTAGCTATTCCGAGTCAATTTCATATTGAATCGGATCAAGATAAAATATTTCAAATTTTTATAGGGATGCACTCTAATGGGAAACGATCATAGTTAGGCATATGGATTTATTCATAATGAAATTTTGAAAATCAATGTCTTTAAAATTATTTTAAGTAGTATCACGTTATTTTGACTCTACGCTAGGTACTTGAAAACAATGAATTCATAGACGACTTTGCTTAAGGATCCTTCTTAGTCGCTATTGTTTGTAATAAAATGGTGAAAAAACGTTGAGCATTCGACAGTCTCTCTTTCTCGGCAGAGCAGTCTCTTTTTTCGAAAGAACAGATTATTGACCAATCAGAAATGAAAAATAAAATTCTTATTCATATGCTGATTTATTGATTTCTTTAGAAAAAAACACACAGGTAATTGTTTTGTTTTTGATATTGCCGAAGGACTTAACGGAGGTTTGTTTTTATTTTAAGTGCATATAGGTCTAATTTTAAAATATGCTCATGAAAATTATTTGAATGATAATAAAGATTTTTTTGAATAAATTATGTTTTTGACTTCTAAATGGCCAACGTTAATGTTTACTATAATATGTTGTATTTTTAATTCGTTTTATAGGTACACTACCCTACTAAAAGGTATGCACTTTTAGTTTTTCTTAGAACTTTTGCCTTTTCTAATAGAATTTTTCTTCTTAGGATCTGGAAAACTGGAAAACCTGGAACCTGGAAACAAACACTCTGATGGAATCAATATTGGTGAGTTTGCTATTTTTAACAGATTCGAATAAACGATTTTCCTTCATACGCATAGGATGAAATTATGTTATTATAAAGTTTGATAAAAGCAAATTAATTTACACAATAATTTCCAATTCACTACAAACATTCCACGGAGTGAACTACATACACCCGAAATAAATTTATATAATTAGATAATGAAAAAGTATTCTCGATATAAGGATTTGGGAATCCAACAGGATCCGTTCCAACGGATCCTGTGGACTACTTATTATATCAATTTTCTGTCATATTGTTGTCTTCTCAGCTTTAGTCTTATAAACATTAGTTTGAAGTGCCTTTGTATTTAGATTTAAAAATTTCGTTTTTTTTTTACTAGTCATTGAGAATTGGGGGTGGTTTTTTGGGTGTGGTTTATTGTTTTCATATACGAGCAGGGCTATAAAGCAGTTTTGCTTTAGTCGTTTTGTCTGGAATTTGTAACACCTAAATTAGCAGCAGACATCAGTCATAATCAAAAGCAGTAAAATTGTGTTTGATATGAAAAAAGGCGAACTAAATTCTTTTGACTTGAACCCGATAAGCTTACTGTTGAATGAACTGGAAAAAACGTAAAAAGAAGGTGTGGCATTTTCCAGAATACTTATAGAGTACATTAGAAGACTCGTGGCAAATTTAACCAAATTCATATTGGTTACATTAATTGTATATTTCTCCGAATTTGGTCAGACTATTCAAAAGCAAAGGAGAGCATATTGATTGATGTGATAAATTTAATAATATAACAATTTGATTGTAAATTGTTATTTTTTATACTTTATGCAAATACATAAATGTATATATATATATGCAATGGTTCGATGTGTGCATTTATTTTATGTACATTCAAAAATTTTGGAAAGATTTAATTGTTTTCTGTAATTGTAATTTCTACAACTAATATATTTATATCGTCACAAATCTTTTTCAGGTCAATATTATGTTTCAAATGCCAAAGCAAGTGCTGATGAAGCTATGCCCTGTATTCGATTTGTACGTGGACAGCGTGGCAAATTAAAGTTAGTGGTTAACGGATACTCTTACATCAAAAACAAAACCTATGACTCAAAGACGTACTGGAATTGTGCACACGCTAAGCTGAAACGATGTCGTTCACGAATAATAACTTGTGATGATGTTAAGGATATCAAAATTACACATACAAACCATACCCATATGCCAGAATTTATATAATGGGTATGTTTATAGAAACATATTAACCAAATAATTTTAAATTTTCGTTTATTTCATTAGGGCATAATATCGTATCGCCGTAAGTTCGACATGAATATATTTATTAATAAAAAATGTAAAATTCAAGTTGAGTGTATTAAATTTTGGTTGCAATAAATACTACCGAGAATATTTTACAATGACTTTTCGTCAAATTTTCTTTACAATACTGTTATTTTACTTTAAAGAAGTTTTAGTGAAGTTAAAGACAAGAAAATCTTTTCAGTTAGCTTTACCTTGGGCAAATATTAATCGGCTGCCTAAATTAATCATGTTAAATTTCGCATCTGAAATGCTTAAGCTTATAAAATTTTCTGATGTAACTTGTGTCGAAACAAAAAAATTTTGACGAAATAGTTCATGGTTTACTAAAGCTTGAACTGTTGATATAGATGATTCCTTATTATCTTCGGCACGATGTGAGTAGTAATTGCGAACAGAATTCGTTAAAATTGTAAGCAATTATTAAAATAGTAGAATATTCCAATAGTTCTGCATACTAATAGTGCTTTTCCTTTAATTTAATTTCAGTAATCAACCACTACTTTCCCCGTTTTGTTCGCGGTTTTAAAGGTAAACCAAAATTAATTTTCCGAGGATATTCTTACTTTCGAAATAATGGAACAGCGGAAAAAACCTATTGGTTATGTTCACACAATCGTTATCAAAAATGTAAAGCACGTGCAATAACACACGTGGGGTCACCCTATGTTATAATGAAAAATTCCGAACATAATCATGGTCCGGATTATACGTAGATAAGTTATCAATAAAATTCATGATAATACTATAAAAAGTTTTTCTAGGAAAAACAGCTGAAAATTAATTTTGTTAAGTTCTGGATTATGTTTATTGAAATTATGTTATGATTGGCTTATATTGTTTAATTTTCATGTTGTTGGTGCACTTTTAAAGAGCAGATCGAATTTAATTTATTTGAAACATAACAATAGATTTTCCAATAAGCTTAAAATCTATTTTCGAACGAGAATCAACTAACTGAAACTATATAAACTAACGAAACTATTGAACAAATATTTTGAAGTTTGCCTTTATACTCCAATGTCGAAGTTAAATAAGCAATGTAAATAAGTTATTACAAGAATAATTTTCGAAGAATAGTACAATTTAAATATTGATATTGAATATGATAATTTGTGGCACTCAATCATGACCGTGGTGGATGTAAAATG
Source organism: Stratiomys singularior (assembly GCA_954870665.1). Taxonomy (NCBI): domain Eukaryota; kingdom Metazoa; phylum Arthropoda; class Insecta; order Diptera; family Stratiomyidae; genus Stratiomys; species Stratiomys singularior. The sequence continues at coordinate 11,838,114 of OX940877.1, forward strand.
AAGTTAAATTTAGTTTAGTTATGCTGCCAATTCTACCTTTATTTGCACTGAAGATTCTTTATGGAATTGAAATTTATTTACGCAGTGAAAATACAAGTTGAATTTCTTACAAAACTAATTTCTAATATTGTTTTATATGTATAATATTAATGTTGGAATAAGATCGTAATATATTAATGTTGGAATAAGATTGCGTCTTGCGCATTTTGTTTAAACCTTAACCCTGAATAATCTTTTCTAACATCTTTTGTATGTTACAGGTAACTTTGCGTCCGTAGCTCGAGTACCGATACCAAGCATAGGCGCAATATCCTACGTAATGGGGCAGCGTGGCTCACGAAAGATTATGTATGGAGATTATTCATATATTTGTACGAAAATTAAGAAGAATCGTAAATATTGGGTGTGTTCTAAACAACGTAGTCGTAATTGTAAGGCTCGTCTAATAACGGACGCAAATGAAGCGATATTTATTACCAGAAATGTAAATCATAATCATATATAAGATATGTTGAAAATAGTAATACGAATAGATGATCCCGGATTTTTTAATTTGAAACCGAATAGAAAGGAAAAAAACAAAATTAAAATGAAAAATCCGATTATAATGAAAAATGAAGTTGTTTCAAAATTTGGAGCTGGCTTCACTCTCGTTAAAAAATGGTATTTATATTTACTAACATGCGTCTGCCATGATAAAGATGATGCATAAAAAAATAATTTAGGTAGATTCTGTGGTTTAGATGATATATCTTTAAATCACTACAAGGGTCTACCAAAACTGAGCGATAGAGTTATACTATAATCATTTGATAGTATAGACAGAATGCGCAGATAAAGTATGAGAGGATTGGTTCAAAATATTTTTTTCATTATAATTAGCTCATTCTCCTCATATTTTTGTTTAAATTTAGCCTTTGTACTATTTCCTAAGCAGAAGGAAGGGTCCGTTTTCTAAGCAGGCTCGGAGGAGTTAGATTAATATCGGGATTTTGTAAAGTAAGTCAGTAAATATGAAAACTCACTAAAAATCGTTCTAGTCGCATCACAATATGGCTACATACTCGTGTGAATACTTAATGCATAAATGCTTCAACCTTGCAAGGAGTAGATCTCGTCAAGGACAGTACAGCGACAAGAACAGTGTGTATGAGTACACAATAGTGTCTTTTGGTCCGCGTATCGACTCCTTTATTTACAAAATAAATTTTCTGCTAACCATTGCAGCCAATTCTATACACATGCGAAGAATCATTTTCAATTATTATGCCTGTTGTTATTGTTAAATACAACAACCACAATGATGAGCCGGCCATTAACTTGCAACAATATTCGATGTTCGGAAATTTCACGGCTCGTGAGTACTAACTGTTAATGCCGTTCTACGATGTATCTGTATTGGTCCTAAATAAAGTCATTTTTCAACAGCTTTATTTGTAAAACATTAATAAAACGAATAATTTTCAGATGTTTTTTTGTGGATGAGTTTATTTTGTTTTCACTTTGTGTACTGTCTTGTATCTTAAACATTAATTGGTGTAGTTCGTTTCATTGTTGGCACACGCCTATCTGGTTTCTTCGTAAACTTCTGGTAGGCTATGTTTTAATTTGACTGTGGACGTTCTTTTGTGAAGTGAAATAAATAAAGGTTTGTTATAAATACTACGGCATTGCAGAAAAATACGCTGCTACACTTTTAAATGCCGATCATATATAACATATAAGGCTCTTACAAGTTAGCTTCTCTCGCACCGTTATGATCGGCACATCATTTCAGGCACACTTTATAGACAAAGACTAATGTGTAAGATTATTTTTAGCTTTTTTGTGTGCATTTACGGCTCAAAGATGTATAACCCATCTTGGGAGATAAATAAAAAAAAACATCGCGCCACCAGCCAATTCGAAACCTTTTTAATTTCTAAATTTATAATAAACTTAGAGGTGCAGCTCGATTTGCGCTGTTGAATTAGAAACCAAACAATTTGCACAAACCTGATATAACATTCTAGCATATTAAAGATTCGGCTGATTGAATGTCAAAGTTTCTTGATTTTTGTCTTGCACGAGTTTACAAAATATTCCAAAGTTTTTGATCGCAAAAATCAATTTCGGTACAAACATCCCAATATTCAACAGAATACTTTATTCAATATGTAATCGTACTGTTCTTCCCTGAATCACGAATAGATGTCGTTACTTGGCATTCGGCAAACGGACTTTGGAATGTTTCGTGGAGTTCTGTGGACGCAAATTACTGGGGCGTCAAATGTCAGTGCTTCGTGTCGTGTGAAAGTTGTCGAATAATTATAAGTGCCGCAAGAAATGAAATGAACTGCCGATAACTTTTTCGATAGCATTTTCTCGAAAAATTGTTGCGATTGTCCTAATTGAACTGAATTGGATTCTGCAGGCGATTAGACAAAATGATGGAAAAATCGGATGGAACAGCAGATGCCACCCGCCGTTTGAACATCAAAAAACAAACGCTAGACGATGCGTATGCGGTACCAGCCAATTTTCTCGAAATTGATGTCGTCAATCCGATGACAACAATGACGGCAGGAAAAAAACGCTACACCGACTATGAAGTTAAGATGAAGGTAAGTGGAAATTTTTCATAGTGTACCATTCTAGTTGGTTTTATTGAATAAAAAAGTGATTACATGAACAAATTGCTCGGTAAACTTCTAGAGGGAGGATTGGGTGCGGATACCTGTTCGGAAGGGAGACTGTGGGAATAACAAAAAATCCATACTTTTCATATTTTGCTTTCGCCCCTTTACTAAAATGCTATTGCAAAATGAAGTTCGCGAATTGTCTGATTGTTTACTTAGTGTATCTGACGAATAATTTTCGTCTTGCTGTAATTGTTCGTTAAATTTTGAAGAAATTAGCAATCGTTGCGAACAGTCATGGGAATCTGATTCATCAGAATGGTTAAACATTGAAGTTGGCGAATGAGAACCGGGGGACTAGAATATTCAGAGGCGTTCGCGGAATTAAAAGTACCAGATTATTAAGTAGCTTTTTCACATGTTTTTTTGTTAAAATAACACTAATAAAAAACATGACTTTTTGAGGTTTGTCCGATTTTCCGGGTTTCATTTTAGGTATTGTACGCATGTTTACATTACCTCGCTATGCCTATAAACTAGAACTAATTATGTGTGAACAAGTACCAGACTATGGAGTGACCTGTTTTATCATAAATTCTACGTAACAAAATATTTTGTGTGCACAACATTTAGGAAATCGTTTTTGACATTTTTGCCAATAAATTTCAAATTTATAGCTGATGCATGATATCTATTCAAGAAAAAACCCCATCATTGCTAAGACGTTTGAAAGGGTAATAAAGCAACTAATTCGGTAGAAAGTTTTTTGACGCGGTGCTGCAAAAGCGGAGGAAGGCAATGCTTAAAAAATCCGGGATTTGTTGTTGAGTGAAAATGTGTAGACACGTCTTAATAAATAAACTGTCTGTCTAAGTTGACCTGGTGAATCAATTTATAAGGTTTAGTAGGTCCGAAAAAAATTCTACACATTAGAATTCTTAAAATTGGACTTTTAACAGTAACATTAAATTATTTTATGAAGATTTCACGGACTTAGCTCCTCGGCCCATTACGGACGTGGCCTTCAATATATCGCCAACTTATTTGATCATTTGAACACGTTCTCCAATTTCGGTGTTGAAAAAAAAAAGTCCAGCGATTTGGAGTTCGTCTACTGGTCTTCATCCACCTGTCCTCTCGTTAAACACTTTGTCGGTGGCCAGCCAATTTAAGTCCATGGGATTCCTTCTCTCAAGTTTTTTTATACTCTTCGAGACTTCAGGCTAGTCAAATATTTGGTTTAATACATTGTTGTAACAGAGTCGCCTATGCTATTAATCTCGTTTTGCTCCAATGATTCATGTGGAGGCCCTGACTTATTTTTGGATACTTTCGTAAGGGCTAGATGTTAGAGAGAATACAAGAGATTTATTGGGGCTGTTAATCAGTCATTACTTTTGATATTATTAATTTTCAATTAGTCTTATTGTCTTATTGTATTGAACTTTATATATATATATATATATATATATATATATATATATATATATATATATATATATATATATATATATATATAAGTGTTCATCAACCAGTTAACTGTGACGATCTTCTAGCAAAGCGCGCACCAGTATGTGTCGCGATAATGAAGCGATGACGGGTATAGTCGTCAAACAGAGAGTAAGTAGCGCTGTTGAAATATTGGGCCAAAAAGACGATTTAGTTTCAGAAAATGAAGAATTTTATTAGAAATATTTACAAAGTCGCTTAATATAAACATATGTTTATACATAATGAACGGAAAACATTGTCTGCTTCGAAGCAAACATGCTTTGGAATGCTTGGTAACTGTTTACAAAAAGAGTGAGAAAGCGCACAAATGATATATTTCCAGGAATATCTGCAGATAGTGAATCTAATATATTTTCTTTATTTTGGTTTTGGTACATCAAGATGAAAATCGGAGTATCAAAGATCCAGTGTTACTACACTGTTTACGAGTTAGCTCTCAGGAAATTATGAACTCAACTCAAATTATCTTTATTTGCTTGCTTCATTTCGTCTGGACCTCTGAACATTTTAAAAATTTTATTTAATTATTTATTTAAATAATTTACGGATGAAATTTAGTTTCCGCCAAAATTACAATTTAAATATCAAATTGTAACAAAATTTTACACATGACGGATATAGTCGTCATGATACAAAATTTTGCCACATCTCCATGACGGATATCGTTGTCAAACACACTTCTCTGGTTAACTCACAAACAGCAGAAGTATTAGATAAAAAGTGAAAAGAAATAAAAGGAGTCTAGTAGAAAAAATATTTATAAGGTAAGAAATTTATGTTTCAATTAATGCTTGGAAATTCCAGTTAAAAAAATTAAATTTTTAATGTAAAAGGATTCGTTAAGATTTCCATAGAAATGTCTATAACAGGGACTTCAGAGGTTTGGGTATTATTGATCTCAGAACTATGTCTCTAGCAGAGATTTCAGAAAATTGGATTCGATCAGAGGATCACAAACAGAGGCAGATTTAAACTGCACCGAAACAGATATTGTCAAGCACACAAGTTGTGGGACTGATATTCGCACAACAGGGTACAATCTATCCGAAAATTTGAAATTTACAAACGACATTTTCAGATAGGGACATAATTGTATTTTTTTAGAGATAAAGATAAGTGAAAAAGTCGAGATAATTAAGTTTTTAACGATCCGCCTAATTCGCCCGACTATTCCCTGTTGCATTACCAAAAATTAGCTTGGTGCAAAAAAATTTGAAAGCAAATTGCTGACATACCACCCTTTGTTGATAAACACAACGTGATGCTTTTAAAAGTTGGCATTCCTAAATGAAAAATGATACCATTGTGATTGAAATATAAATAAGGAAAAAAATTGAAGACAATTTTGTTCATTGCTTGACTCGAAATTTGAAATACAAATTTCATCGTATAATTCACGATTATAGTTTCATGATTGGCTCTAAACGGTCATTATTTCATATCTTACGTTTCGTTTCCGGCCTACATTCTTTACAATTAATTTTACACGCACGAGTACTCGAATAAGTGCCCCATTGAAGTTATTTCTATTTTTGGTCAAATGAAGCAATATTATTTATTGTAAAGCTCTGTCGTTGATGAATAGAGAATCATATCACTGGGTTGTTAACTTAGTGCAAGCCATGCAAAGTGATAAGAGATCTTCTTTCATATGGTAACAGCAATTGATGGAATAGGAATGAAACGATGACTCTTGCAATGCGGGCATTCTAAGCGTTCCACTCGCAAGTTACTTATCAGTAATTTACAGTTAAAGAATGTATGCGTACGAACCGGTACCCACATAATATGTGTCTTACATCCCAAATAATTCGATTCATAGGCAAATCGAATCACATTTCATGCTACGCCCGCTTAAACAAACTGATAATGATTCGTTTTGATTTAAGGGTTTCAAGGGAAGTTGTAAGTTTCACATTTTGTGCATGGAAAACTAGTTGTTGGAAGTTGCTTTAAATTTTTTAAATATTTACGTCGAATTTATTATTTTCTTGCTAGCCTTAAAATACATATATGCATTGTTGCACACATTTCAAGTTAATGTGATTATGAACAACAAAGTACGCACGTCTGCTCTAAGTGACTTTTATTGCTTTCACTTTTGAATCTATGAAATATCAACGTCACTGTTCAAATGAAATATTGGTATGAAGAATTGATAAGAAAAAAATAATGGAAAACAATTTGGCTAGAAACCATCAAAGTGTGGAATACTATTAGCAACGAATATGTAATGTACACAAATACCGTACTATACAATCGATAGAATTAGCACTTTTTGTGCATTGAATAACAAGGCCAGAACATAGCGCAAAGGAACAACTAGAAACATTTGTTATTATTCCGTACGATACTCCAGTTGGGGACATAAGCTTAAGGTTCTCCGAACAGTTGTCATTGATGTCAAATAGTTTCTTGGTTTCACGAGTGTGAGAAGGATGTGTTCAATAAAACGCTGCGGTTTAATTAAAGAAAATTGTACAATTTTTAGAGGTTGATGAAATTGTACGTTTCTTTTGTGATCTCCTGTATCCACTTCGTCGAATTCAAAACGGGCTGTGAAAACATTTCTGTATTTACAAAGAACGGCGATTAAATGAAACACTAAACATTATCCATTGTATATATTCCCCTATAACAAAAATACATTTTCCATATCTATTAAATGATTCCATGAAACATGATGATGAAAAAGGCCGGAATTGCTGACTTGCCGGCATCATCGTTTTAAATTTCTACTACATAGCTTTTTTGTTTATGTTTGTTTATATCTTTGGTAATTATTTCCAGTCTCTGGGGGCTAGGGCTGAAGTGCAGGGTGGGTAGCGCAGTTGTTCAAATGCGTAGCATTGAATTACCATCGCGAAATGCCTTGAAAGACAGTGCAGCGTGGGTGTCGTATTTGTTCAAATGCGTATCATTTGATAATGATCAGGATTATTTACTAGCACGAAAACGTCTCCCCTAGACCTCAAATTGTATAACTTGCTAATAAAGGCAATTTATTCAAAAACTCGTGTTTGGATATGCTTCATAAGATTTGAACCGTGATAGAAAACTCATAAAGAAAGATCCGTTTTTAATTTATTTCATATTTGGGTATTTCCGTTCTAAACAAACTTGGGCAACTGAAGTATATATTTAATTGATGCTACCGTGGTATTTGTGTTAAATGAATATGTTGATTTCATGTGTAAACATTTCCTTTTTTGGGTCTTATTTTCCCCAATTCACTTCCTCACTTTTAATCTAAATTGTTCTTTGAATTCTATTCTGTATGCTTATTTTTGAATACACACTTTGGCATACAATGAATCTGCAAGCCTTTGTACGTAAGGTACCTTAAGGCTACTAAGGAATATCATTCTATGATTTGAAACATTTTTAAAATAAGATTGAAACAGCTTTGAGATTCATCACAAGAATTCGTTACAATAATATCGAAGATTGCGAAGAGGGATTTGGAATAATTTCGCCCAACATAAGCACGAGCACGATAACTGACCACAGCTCCCAGAAGAGCAAGGTTTTAATTTGCAGAGGGAGACTTAGATTTGGCAAGATACAAAGAAAGGAGTTTTATCCTGTGACGAGTCAAGGATTGCACTAATGGATCCTCATAGACGTCAGTTCGTGTACGGAGGGCAAAAATGATGATTCAATACTAGCGTAGGGTGGCGTTTCTTACGACTTACGTATAGAGTTGGCCGTCTTCCAGAGAAATAATAATGTTCACATCTGAGTGCAGGAAGTATTATAATAGTAAGGAGTTTATGCTACTTATTGGTGAACATACAGTCTTGATGCAAGACAATGACCTGCGACGTCCATAATTAGCGGATTAAGTCGACTTAATTTGATTAAGTCGATAAATTTCAAAATAAATTAACTAGCAACACGCCTATTGCATTCCATAGTTTTATGTTTTCTAATTCGAAGTTTTACTGTGACTTACCAAATATTTTTTTGCAGACTAATCTCCCTGTATTCAAAATAAAGGAATCCAGCGTTCGTCGAAGATATAGTGACTTTGAATGGTTACGAAACGAGCTAGAACGTGATAGTAAGGTAGATTACAAAAAAATTATATGTTACGCACTATTCTTCGCACTAGTTGAAAATTGTTAGAATCAGATTATCCAACAAATAATAATCTTAAATTTACAGATTGTAGTACCACCCTTACCTGGAAAAGCCTGGAAACGACAAATGCCCTTCCGTGGGGATGATGGCATTTTTGATGAAAACTTCATTGAAGAGCGACGTAAGGGCCTAGAAGTGTTCATCAATAAGATCGCTGGACACCCGCTCGCGCAGAATGAACGGTGTTTACATATGTTTTTACAAGAGTCTGCAATCGATAAAAATTATGTACCCGGTAAAATCCGGAATACATAAATAAATCTGTGAAAATCCAAGCTGTATACTAATTATGTTTAAATATTTACGGTTATGAAATCATGTTCTCTTTATTTTATTCTATTTTTTTGTGTTTTTCTAAATGTTGTAATAGGAAAAGACAAAATTTCATGTACCCTTTAAGAAAAAATCATCTTTATTGTAATTGTATGAAAATTGTTGTAGGAGAATAGTGATCATTAATTGAACTATTGGTTGTAAAACAGTTGATTTCGTTTCGAAATTATAAATTTTTAAAATTTTATGAAAGTCCCAGCAAAAGTAATAATCGACACTACTACTACAACCGCACTATTAATTTTGTTGGAAAATTATGCCATGTTTTCTATTGAAGAGGAAAGTTACTAAAAGGTGAAGAAGCTTGAAAGAAACAAAATAAATTCGGGTGTAACAGTTTATATACGATTAAAATAATGAAACAGCAAAAACGTCAACCAATAAAAAATAATGTGGAAAATAGACATGTAATAATATATTTTTCGAATAAAGTGATGATAATAATATAAAAAATAAAAAGAATCGTAACTGATCAATAGATAGAAAAGAAACAATGAAAAAGAATATTTGTATAGAAATGATCTTTATAAGTCTTTAAATTAAGGATAAGCTTAAAGAAAATATTCTGGTTAAATAAATATTTTCATTTGTGATCACTTTTGGTTTTTTCAATTTCGGGAGACCTTCTGAGTGATATTCGTATATCGCAATGAAAGCTTGTCGCACATCTAAATTTTTCTAGTGAAGTATATTTTTCGGAGCATACAACAGTACTTGCTAATATTAATACCTTACGCTTATCTTGATGAGTTTAGGCTATCATTGAAAGTTTTTGAGATTAATAAGAAATCAACCCAGTTAGAGAATATATCAAAATTTTATTCTGAAAGAAACAGGCAAGCTGAATTGCATCTTTCATTTATCGAAAGCTCTTCTGGTTTTAAAATTTAATCAAATTTGTTTTGATTCGATGTATTGATATCATTTTCAGCTTTCAATTAAATCGAATTTTTAAGATCGAATTCACCAATTAAACTTGTATTGAAAACCTATTAACTCCATGCTAATTATAACTAATAGTATGACTCAAATGTTTTTGCGAAATTTGTATTTGAATATGAACTTGAATCATCTTCAATCATTATCTGCTATGAGCATTGAGTTTTATATGATTTAAATGAACGCGATCTACATTGCGATGTAATATGTAATCAAATAAAAATTAAAAAAGAACCCTGTCATCATCTTAAAATAATAGTTAAAAAATTCGTTATATGATAATTATTATAGCATTGTATTATCGATATTATGAAAAAAGCTCATAATCCTTAATTAAAAGGATTTAAGGGAATATGTGTAAATCAGTTGCACGGTATGATGTGAAAATTTGAAATAGGAATGATTTATACTTTGCTATTTAATAAAACTAAAAAGATTGGTAAAGATTATTTGCTGCTAAATTTATATTTAAAAATTTATCAGAACAATAAAATGTATTGGTTGTATGGAAAATAAAAGGGAAAATTTATTGTGTCCAGGACTAATTCAATGTCTTAATAGGTTTTTTAGTTGTGAATGGTTTTGAGTATCATTCATAGCCAATAGATGAATAAAAATTGTGTAGCTGTTAATTAAAATGTTCCATCTCTCTTTCTTAAAGGTGAACCCTTACTGGGAATGCTTCCTGATTGAATTGCACGTGAGCGGCTACTGAAATCTGGAGTTTAAAAAGCTACTTATCATTTTCAAATGCAAATGAAATGGAACAAGCTGATTCCAATCTGTCCAATAGTTTTAACCCTTAAGAAGAAGTTGGAAATTGTCAGAAAGCCCAAATATATGTTCAATGATGTGCAGATGTGTTCAAATTAAATCTTTCGTTTTCATCGTATTTATAGAATTAAATTAATTTTTTTGATTTCTGTGTCTTGTAGCCTACCATAATTCCGGAGCTGAAAGAAAACATTTTAATTTTTATTTGCAGAAACCGATTATATAACTGCTTTAGTTGTCGAAGGTGGGATTGATTATTGTGGATATAAATATCATAAAAGCGGTGTTGTGAAAAATGGAGTCACGTATTATCGTTGTGCAAAGTTACGGATGCTACACTGTCCTGCTACGCTGCAAATTGAAGGGGATACATACAGAACAAATAATAAAGAACACAATCACCCACCGAGGGTGAAAACAGACGATCTTGTGGGTGAGTATGTACAAATTTTTTAGATTAGTAAATAAAAAAAGCGTTTCTTGTATTGATCGTATATAACGATGTAGAGAAATCAAAATGTAGAATAGAAAACCTGAAAATTGCAGTAGCTGCTAAGCTTCTAAATGGGTTCAACTTTGAAGCGTAGCAATCAAGTCATATGCAATTAGCTATCGACCTTGGTATTTGCCCATAAATAAATCACACATAAAAAAAGCTAACTCGCTGGATAGAACAATTCTCTAGGCGCCCACTTGCCAGTCGGTAATAAGGTCAGAATCCGGCTCAGGAACTCAAACATAAACTTGCTTATTTAACGATAAAATTAATGTGGATTTCAAGTTTATTTTAAAATATGATCAACCTTCATAGAGCCTCTCGGAAAAGACTAGACAAAGGAAATGTCACCAAGCCCCCAAAGTATTCCAACTAAAGTAGAAAGAAGAAAACTATGGACGTTATTGAGAGTGTCGAGACATAATTTGCCTTATCGTGAATAATTGATCGTCATCGGCATATTTAGGATTCGATTAATCAAAGAAGGAGTGTTGCTCAAGCTAAATAATTAAATAATTGAAGTCATTTAGGTCATTAGAGTAAATTAGCAAGATCTGAAACGTTGTTGTTGTTGCACATCAGGGTTTTCTCCTGAATGAGGTCTAATTTTCCGACACGTCCTATTTTTTATGTATCCTCAATATCTCTTATTGACGTTTAGGAATTGATGTTCTGCTAAGGCTTAACTGAATAAAATGAACTGCGTTCATTTCGTTTCGTTTTTACTCTATGTGTTGTCGGGCTCTGTTGTGAATGAACTACCACAAATCCAGGTATTTTTGATCCAGTTTTGGTTGTTTTATGCGATGAGCGATTTGCTTTGTATAATTTGAGGTTGATTATTAATTTGTTTGTGATATCTCCATGGCAAGTGATTGCCTTTCAATAGATTTTCGGGGCTAGCTAATGTTTATCTCTCTTTTCTCTGTCGAGTTCTTCCGGTTTTCTCCACATTATTTATTTGTGATAATTGTAATGAACTTTGTACATAGTATGTGCTGCGTATGTAATATGCTTTACTCCCATGTTGTTAGTTGAACATTCAGTGAATCATTCCTTGATAAGGTGTAACTTTCGGCTATTCTAAATGGCTTGATATATGAGTTCGATATCTGTTTCCATATATGTATCCTATAAACTTCGAAGCTCAAGCTGATGTGTATTCACGGTCACTAATATAACTTAACGAAATTCCAGTTCTGCGTCCGATTCTAGCAATGTGAGGAACATCATATTGTGTTCGCTGTTCAAATCCCAAAAAACTTTCGAGATCAAATCTTTTTTCGCATAGGCGAAAATATTTTCTACATTTCTTATGCTGAATTGGTTTTCATTTGAAAATTGGCCTCAGGATATGTGATAAATATTTGACTGCTAAATACAATATTTCAACTTTTTGTCTGGGTTTGTAGGCCTTTTGTAATGTAAAGTAGTTTTCAACGTGAAAAGTTTACACAGAGATTTGTCTCCCTCTAGCAACCACAATTTCCCAGCACTGATGCGTTGCATTAAAGTGCTGTTACATCGAAAAACATCTTCTCATGCCTTCCTGGTGGACAAAGTGAGCAGTTGTCGGTTGTCGGCTACATGGCTTTCACCTTGAAGCGGTTCAGCCACCTTATTTCAAGATACCAAAGGTATCGAAGAAGGTGAACTGGTAAGCACACCCTTGAAAATTTCACCTAAGCATCCAGTCACAGCTAGCGAGGATGATACTGCATCAGACTTTTTTATTTTCCAACCAATGTTATGTAATACACTTTCGAAAAACATTCCTACAATTATTTAAACTTCAATACATATGTTCTGTTCAACCAAATAAGAAAAACCTGTGTAAAAATTTTTTATTTCTTCTAGGAAAAAAACTGATCTACAATGGATATTACTTTTATCGGCATGGAAAAACTATCGACAAAATACACTGGCGCTGTTCAACGCTAACATGTTCTGTCCGCCTTCATACTGATCTTTCTGGTGAATTCATTTCTGTGCGGGGCGAACACAAGCATTTACCTACAGCCACCGAATGTTAATGGCAATCTAATATAACTCAGAAGAAAAAAAAATATCCGATGTAAATGCGAATATTGTGTACAAAATACAAAATAAAGTGCATTTTCCGGATAAAATAACAAAACGATAAAATAGCTGCTTAAAAAAGTTCTTTTGGTTTCGGTTGATGTTTATGATAATGAGATTGACACAATAAATGATTAGTTGAAAATAAAAAGATGAAAAAACATGCTGGTCATATCTGCGGTGAATGGAAATGATTGAAATTTAAAACTTATCGATGAAACCATATATTTTGAAGTCTGTTAATTTTTCATCCTCTCTATAAAGCGCAAGATCCACTCTATAGCCTCCTTCGATTAGTACTGCGCTTAAAAATTCCAGGTTGAATAGAGAACCTTCCAGAGAATGTTTTCGTGGCGGTATTGGACACGTATCCGGTGATGGAATATTCCAGCTCCCATTTAATTGATCGTAAATTAGGGGGTAATAAATTTTCATAAAGTCGCATGTTTTAATTCCAGACAAACTCAAATAAGGAACATATTTTGCCATTTCGTTAGAGTGTCGGCTGTTGAAAATGATGTCAATCTTGTATTTAACAAAGAGAAATAAGTTAATTCACTCTCAAGTTTGCTTGGCTGGATCGTCGAAACTCACCTTATAATCATCATTTAGCTCAACTAATTGATCCAAATCAATGTGAATAGAAAATTGAGTATTTCCCACTTTATTAATGCCAATATGATTCAGAGAAAATATTTCTCGAGATGCATATTCGAATTTACTGAAGTTAATATTAAACTTTCCATTTTTCAGGTCCTATTAAAACAAAGACAGTGATAGTATTTAAATTATTTATGGATCTATTACTTGCGAATAGCAAAAAAACAGTAATCCAAAAAATAGGAAAACTATGCGTGTTTTGATAGGCTTAAACATAATGTACTTTATTACAGGGCTGCGATCAATAAGTGCCGCGAAAAGTGTTCGGCGGCAATATATGTAGATTTCTACAGTTGCGTGACAATCCAGAGCGACTTATTGCATGATGAACTCGATTTTATCAAGACCGCCAAGCAAGCAAAGTTAAAGTAAACTTTACATACGTTTCGGTGGCAACATTTAACCTTGTTACATCCTGTTACACGATTCTAACACATAATTGGGTATTCAATGAAAAGTTGACATGATACAGGGATTAGTGTTGATATTGAAATTGCAAGGGCAAATTCATTAAAAACAAACGTCTCGGGCGTATGCGCGTTAAATCATTTCGTTGACTCTAATTTCATTGATAGCTTTACCTCAAATGCTGATTGTTTAAAATTTGTTGGTATGATTCAGTGATTAGGAAATAATTTGTTTGTTAACGAAATGGTTTCCCTACAAACCTCTATAAGTTAATGATGACGTTATGATACTAAATTATACTTTTCTTTCGTTTTTGGCAAGGTTAAGTTTGCTTTTTTGTCTAATTATTTTCGATTGAATTTCCTTCTTCTCACTTTACACAGTATAGATTATAACAGCGTCGAATCGAGCGAGTGAGTTACGAGTGCATTCATTTTTGGAAAATTGAAATTAAATCAAATTTTCATCGTCAATCAAGATCAACATCAAACGGAGCACCTATACCTTTTATGGCTGCCTATGTGAACATATTTCCCTTGTATGGGGGCAGAAGGACGTTGGGTTCCAGCACTATTTCAGGATATGGCAATAATTCTGAGTAAGTGAAAAGTGCTGTCATTTTTCACTTACTCATTTTACACTTACTTTTTTTTCATTCAATCTTAGTTGCATGTGATTGGCAAGCCACGGGCTGTTTGCACAATTTGTGTAGAGAAGTACGGTAAGATCTCTTCGGGCGGCTCCATTGTGGTACATTTCGTTCGGATTGTGGTATTATTTCAAAAAGCATTTCTTTGATCGCCTTGTGGTATAGTAGCGCACTCTCTTCCTGTTTTCAGGACATTTGGAAACATTTTTAAATTAACAATTCACACAATAAACTGAATTGCATTTGAAGTCGCCATAACCTATTTCTCCCATAAGAAGCGCTTTGACTAGGCGTACGATAAATATTTTGGTTATACAAAAAGTTTCATTTTAGTTGGCAAAAAATGCAAATGCAAAAAATTCATAATTTCAGTCTTATATTTAATATATTTCATGATTCATACATATATTAACAATTTCAGAATAATCGTGAAAACAAATTCAAATAAATTATCTACCTATATTGTGGCGTATCAAATTTTATCATTATTTTACAATTTTCTAAGTTACCAGCTGCCAATTCCATGTACATCTTCAGCATTTTGTACTTAGTAAAAACTACAGGATGTGTACACGACGCTAAAATTTTTTTAGCATTATTAAAATCACCTTGTAGAACAAGTGTCACAGCCAAATTATATCGCAAAACAGATTGGGCTGCGTCAATCGAATTGATTTGCCAATCTTTTGTTTCGAAATCTTGCGAGTTCAGATTTGTTATAAAATTTTGATCTAAGTATGATTTCGCTTCGCTAACTCGGTTAAGCATAATTAATGCTTCAGCGCAATATAAATGACCCAGCATACTAGGATAAAAAAAATCAGAGCAATTATTTTCCATCGTAACAAATTTTACTTACGATATTTCATCTGAAAGGTTCTCCATTTTTAAAAGTAATTTTGCGTATTCGAGTGTTATTGTGAAGTCTCCCAAGCGCATGCATACGTAGGTATAGGCAGTGTAAATTGCCGATAGTAGACGATTGAATGATCCTTTCGTGATCGGTGGTGATGGATTACAGACTTCTTTTTTGATTTGCATAAGTGTGTCACTAGAAGGACTTTCAGATGGTGTCGGGTCTAATCCTGTGATGAAAAGATTTCTTTGATGTTCCGCTAGGGAGACAGCATTTCGAAGGCATAATGCGGCGAATTCTAGATTAGGATTGGGTATCGCAGAAGTTTGACCGCCTTCACTATAAGTAAGCGGGAAAAATTGCTGATCTGCTAGATTTTCAATAAAATCTACTATCTTAAAAATGGATAGTTCACTTACGTGCTAACTATCTTAGGGCTTGGCGAGATAATGAACTTGCGATATATGCCTGAACCAATTACTTCTGTCACTATGTGTTTGCTTTCCTTCTGCTGTAAGATCTGTAATATCGAGAATTTTTAGATCAATTACTAATCGTTTGGACGTTTCAATTTTTTTACTTTTTCATGCAACATTATGCAAGCTTCTGCCACTCGTAGCCACAATCGGGGATTGTTTTGGTACACCTTCAAAGGAACCAAAAAACATTCAAAGGCTTCTTTTGGTCTTTGCAGGTGGAGCATGGCTATACCAAGATTGTACATTAACTCTGGCTTCTTCGAAGCACTTATATGCAAAATTGAAGCTTCCTTTATATTTTCTGTGACTTTATTATCGAATTGTATGGCATGTTGAAAAAACTGCGCTGCAATTGCATAATGTCGTACTCGCAGATGTATTACACCCATGTTATTAGCTAAACATATGTCTTGATCTTCGCCGTGCGTTCTTCAAATTAAAATTAAGTGATTTTATTGAACAATGAGTTTTGTGCCTGTTGATCTTACCCAGCTGTGACGCGTTGAGAAACGAATTGTCGAGAAAATTGTTTTGACGCCATTTGAAAATCTTTACCTAAATAGTATTGATGGGCTTTCAAAAATGTATGTTCCACTGTCTAGCATTAGCAATTAATTACTAAAAACTCATAAAAATTTTTACGCCAATGCTTACCCCATCATCGACTATTGTCACGTTTTTACCATTTAAAATTTCTGTTAGCATTGAAACAAGTTTCAACATACGATTGAAATTATTGATCTCACCAGATCTGTTTACCACCGCAAATCCTTCTTCGGAACCTAGGAAATCGTTTGTTGTGCTCATGTGCTTCCCCAAATTGTTGAGTGTATCGTATGCCCTTTCATATTGATTGGTGTTTAGGAGTAAAACCAGCATAAGTAAGCCTATTTTCGATTTAATAGGTTCATCCAGATCTTCAAATATATTTACTAATGGCTCTAGTGTATTGATAGCAGCAAATGGTTTACGCAAATGGAACAATATTGTGGCTTTGTTGTAATATAAAATAGATACGTTGCGATCAGTTAATCCAGCAGCATTTTTGTCATTCTACATAAGATTTAATTTCATTTCTCATTAATAATATGGCATTCAACCTAACGTTTTATAAAATTAGAAAGTTAGAACGAAAGTTTAATTAATTATAGACACAAAAAGATTTTCGCGAAAAGAAAATGCTGTCAGAAATACATTCAATTATGTCAATTGAGCACCACTTTTACAATGAAATTGCACGCTACGCCATCCATAATAACTTTACTTAACAACCATAAAAACTTAATAACTGAATGTCAAGAACCATATATTCGCCTTAAATTGGGAAGCTTAAACCTTTAAATTGATCTCTGGCTATTTGAGCCTATCAAGTTTTCTAATTTTTTGTATTTTGTATATGAATTTTCACGGTAACCTGATTTGATGACCTGCATGTACGTAACGGTTATCACGGGTCTATCACGATTTGTGTCGTCGGGAAACTACATCCTGTTTTACAAGTTTTTTTAAATGCTCCCATATTTCATAGGCAAAATTGGTTATATTATTGCTTCGATACTAAGCGCCAAACAACTATCACTGAAAAAAAATTAATATTTTCGCTGACATCTAACTATGGACCCTAAGAACGATGGATTTGTAATGAATACTAAGTAACTTTTCCTACAGTCTCGGAGTTAGTTTTGGCTAGATTAGCCAGCGTTCTCGATCTCAGTGCACTTAGGCTGGTTTCCTGTTTGTGCCCCTTTGGGGTCACTGTTATGTGTTTTGATTTGGTCTTGGTTACCTTGTTAGTTTGTTAGTATAAAGATTGTTTGGTTGGTTAACTTTAAACAACACCCAATCACGAGTATGTTTGAAACTTTGAATCCGTATACTCATGACGAAGGGAATAAAATTTGATTAAACGTTGCCTGTTTTCAGTGTAGTTGGCCAAATCGCGTACCAACACAGCCAAAATCATCTACTAGACCGTAGAAATAATGGTACAAAAAAATCTTTTGGGTTTGATTGGAAACTATCCGTTTGAGTATCAAAAACTAAAAACTCAAATATTTCCTTTTACAAGTACATTTGACTATTTACAAACCTGGGCTATGTCCTCTTCTAAAAGCTTTAAATATATTTCATAATCCGTGCAACCACTTAAATAAAAACGAGCAACTGCCTTATTACGTAGAATTTTCATATTTTTTCCGGCTGATTGTTCAAATTGTGAAAGGGTATGCAAACAGTTGGAATAACGTTTCCTGAAAGAAACAATACTTTATTTGCTACTTTCAAAACTGCCCGATGTTATACTTATTGAATTCATCACTAGCTTGTGACAGCAAGCTGAAATCCTGTTCCGTTAACGAGTTAGGACTTTTACTGTCTGTAACCTCGGACATTTTCACTATGCAAAATGACAGTTGTATGATGACACGTACAGGCTGACATTTCATAGATGACATTTTTAGAAGAGGGATAGGGGATGCATTTATGACAAGTTAGTAGTAGGACTCTAGTGTATCATTCGATTAATTGCAAATGCGGTAAAAATACCGATAATTGAAATCTTAAATAATCAAACAAAAACAAATATAAAGCTTTCATATAAAGAAATGTGTTTGTAATATGAAGGGCAAAAATTTGAAACATAACGGAACTAATGCAAGTTCTTGGCGCTCTAAAACGAAAATTCAGTTACCTCTGCTGCCGGATATAAAATGGTAAATTTTTTTGGAGATAAGATTATTGACTTGAAGTATTCATATTGACTATGCAAATATACCGAAGCAAATCGGTGCAGAATTTCAAACACGCATTCAGCTGGATGTATCAGTCCATTTTTGATAACACAACGGCTAGCCCAACATTCGAAATGACTTGCATTTTCAACCAACTATTGCTTTCATAGTAAAATAAGTCGATTATTTGCTTGCGTGTAGATATACCAAATGCCGAAATATTATCAGTGGATCGTAAACAATACAAGTACTATTAAGAAACAACAAAATCGCAGTTTTTTTTAAAAGCATGGTATCCTGAACTTAGGTTAAAAAACACTTATTTAATCCAATGATTGTTTTAATTTCTACAAACTACTCAACACTGCTGATTGTATGATGTTGATGAACGCTGTCCCCGACAGCGCTACGTACTTACCAGACAGAGTCTTGAATCCACATGTTTCGCTGTAACTTTGGGGTCCTTCATTGACTTGGGACGTTTTGTGTGAAAAAAATTCACCTGAAAGTTCTTCTCAATTCCATTGGCTAATCCCCTTTCTTTGAGATTCATTGGTTGCTTACTTCGATGCTGTTATATGAACATATAATGTTTCGATGATTTTCAATGTACAATTTGAATAAACCGAAGGACGATTAAAAGATTCTGAAATTTGTTCAAACTTATGACTCATATCCGGCTATAATATGCTTGTGTTTACTATTAAAAAATGAAATAAATTAATGATATTTGTATACGAAACATATTCATCGACCATATAAGCTTACTTACTATAAAAGTGTTTTTCTTGTTTAAAATATAATATGGAAAATGATGGTACTACAAATGCTTTCTGTTCTTTCCCGTTTAAAACAACATCAGGTAAACAATTTTTCACTGTAATTCCATTATAAATGGAATCTCGCGTGATTGTATAACATGGCCTGCAGGTTCTGTTCTGCATTTTGTGAGGACGCATTTCAGCTTTTTTCAGTAAACGTCAACTCCTTTCACTTGAGAACGAGCTGGTAGTTAAAAACAGTCAACAAAGTTGGCAAAGAAGGTACTACTATTATAACCTGCAGTGATAACAGTGAAAATTTTATCGACAAATTCTAAATTCTCGTTGTAAAAGGCTGCCGCTATGTGATGCACAGTTGGTTTTTACCCGAAAAACATGCACTTTAGCAAAAGCAAACGTGGGAAGATCTTAGATTCCGATCAGCGCTGATTGATAGAACCGTTTCCAGCCGTTCTTTCGGCAAAGTTTGATGGTTGATGCATTGATAAGCGAGGACGCACTACGGTCTTATTACTTGAAAGCATCACTTGCAACATTCGGGTGCCCAATTTATGGAATCGTTCACAATCATGATATAAATGTTAAAAGAGATTTGGTATTGGTTCGGTTTCAGCCATCAATACCACCTCAATTTCGACTCTACAAAAGAAGGGGCTAATCTGGTAATATTTACAATTTACAGCACTAAAAGCTGCAAAAATCACACTTTTGAAAATAATATTTCTGAGGCGGGATCACACGGGAGCCGCCATATTGGTAACATGTATGAAGGAGTAAGACGTTGAAGTAATTAAAAATATGTGCTTATAGGCCTACTCACTACATATGGCCTTCCTGCCTACTACAACCACGCTTTAAAGTATAAATAATTCATTGCTTTGAAAAATTGATAAACCAAATCAAGAATTTGATTTCTATATCTGTTCTACATATTCGATTGCCAAGAATTGTTCTTTTTCTTTAAGCGATCAAACATACATATTGATACGAGCTTTTTATAAATTTTAAATTTTGTTAATAATCGTTGCGCGAGCGTCCTTTGATCTATTCAATAAACTCTGAGTGAACTTTTGCAAATCAAAAACACGTGTACTGTTTGAATGTTTATTTTTCAATAAGATTATTCATTATAAATATATTTGGAGCAGTTAGTTTGAAGGTTCTGAACTGCAAAAATGACTTCAGTAGTACTAATTTTACTAAATTTTATTTTAATTCAACCCATAGCACTACTGTTTTAATAAAATTTTACACCATCTTCATCAACATGTACATGTCTATAAATATAAAACATTATTATCAAATATCGCCGCTGAGCTAGAACCTGTTAACATTTTTCACTCTTTCAATATCATTCGTTATTACGTATGTTGAAGCTCTTTATCCATATAGTTAAATTTTTATCCATCGCTTTGTAATGACGCGCAAGGTTCTTCCTGTATCAATTTAAAATTTGAAGTAGAACGATTAAAGATCTTGTAATGTTATATCAAGTTCAAATCTACGTCCCAAAGCGCATTATGCATTTTGAGTGTTTATTTATGTGTACGCATAATGATGAGTTCGCAGTTTAATTTAGTTGATTTACGATTGCTTATTCGTTTTCATGCTGAATTTTAATTTATTGGGATATGCAAAATATAGCACAGGAAAGATTACATTAAGTTTGAAGATTTAATATTATAAACAGGCAAACTGAAAGAGAAGACAGAGATACTGCATTTTTGTTTAAATTGTGACCTTATGCTGAGTTACTGATTTGTGACATAAATATTCTAAAGCTTTTTTTTTAAACTTGTATGATTAAAGGTTATATATTTGGACTTTTCAATTTTACAATCAAATACACTTAAATGACTTTGAGTTGTTAATGCTTTGCTGACTTGTGCTATAGATATTGAATAGTGATTTTTATTTCCTTACACAATTCAGCTAACCCCTTATTAGCTGATATAAGGCAATTTGATCTTTGTGGACAGTAGCAACAGTGTAAGTATTAGTAATGGTAGCAGTAGTAGTAGTAGTGGGAGTCGACGTAGTAATAGTATTTATAGTGGTAGTAGTAATATTAGTAGTAACAACAGCAGTAATAGTGGAAGCGGCGTTTAATCGGCAATCCCGAAAACAATCGCGTGAGTTATTTATTCAAAATTGTGAGAAATTTATTCAAATTCCTTTTGGCGACGAGCTGAAGAAAAAATGCCTCTGTTGCAAAGAATTAAAGGGACGTCTAGATGCTCAATTGCACTTTAAGGTCAAATTTACAACTAAAGACGGAAGTAAGGTGAGTGGTTGTGATCACACAACGCAGAGTTTCCAATTGAAAACAAACAGCGTTGCTCGCTCTTAATTTCTCTCAATGGGATATATTTGCAACATATCTTCCGAATGTTGAAAGAATGTATACTTTTGACCGGTCATGTACACTGAACTACGAATGGGTTGAATGGTTAGTTTTTGAATCATAATAATCATGAAAAGTTGACGGTGCGGACAGGGTGCAAATGGGACGATTGAAAGTGTAATAATGTTATCAACCATAGGTTGTCTGTAAGAAGTAACGAAGTAGAATTTCAGCAATATAGACAACTATCCGACCTGAAATGTCTTCTTGAGTAGAGTGAACTGAAGATAAAAAGCTTTTCAGATTATTTTGAAGGATAGAGAACGAAAGAATTGTTTAAAGGGTAAGCGTTCGAAGCAGCTATAAAATAGAAAGGAAAACGATCAAAAATTGTTACTATTATAGAATTAGATAAAAACTTGTTGAAACGTCTTGTTCAAGGCATAGACCCGACTGGGCTGTCACATTACCGAAGACAATAGTACGAGAATTAAAGTTACGATTGTTGAAATATTTTCTGAAAAAGTTGCATCGAACAAGTGTAACAAAACTCTTTTGCCATTCACTATTTATTCGAAACGATAGCAAATTATATTTATATTTTCATGTGTTTTGTTTATGTTGCGTAAAATTGATGTTCAATAAACACATTATGCCAATTGCGAGTGAATGAGTGTAATATAAATAAGAATGCAAAAGTCAAGAAAACAATTTTTTTGTTGTATGGCTTCCATAGAGATGGCTTGAAATTCAGCCATTCAACGTGAAACACTAATGCTTGCAATTTTACAAGGTCATCTAATGAAAACTTCGTAATTCGTGCCTCGTTCACATGTACATGCACAATTACAATTTTTTATTGAACTATGTACGTTTACTACCCCATTCAAATATTTTACGAACACTCAATGCTAATTTATTTACCCACAATCTATCCACTATAATTACGTAATAGCAGATGAAACTCACGCATGCGATGCTGGAGAGCAATAAAAAAATGATCACTGATAAGAGAATTTTCCAAAATTTAAAAAAGACCTTTGGAAGTATGAAATGAAGAACAATGAATATCTTTGGGAGATTTTATACAAGAATAAATAAACGTTACGAACACCTATATCAATCAGATCAGTCTTGATTAAATTCTTTGTGCATTTGCATTAATCTTCTTTTCCACGGCTTTAACTCAATGAGGGTGAGCCTCGGAGTTTTCATAAGGATTCTATTCGAATCAACTGCTCACCTGGGTGCCTGCATATTTTATGTGACAACCCTTCGGCGAGATTTGAAATATTAAAGATGAACATGCGATGCGATTATCATACGATGCGTTGGCAAATGGAACAACATCGTATCCAAATTTAGATTAACGAATATCTGTCCAAATTGAATGGACTGAAAGAAATATTTTGGAACCCTAACCGAGCTTACACGAGAAGTCTTCTAATTTATGGCCTGTTGCAGATTATTTGAGATGCTACACTGGTTATGAAAGCATTATATCAATGTTCATTTGGTTTAATCCTATACAATGCAGTATGGTCATATATTTATACCTGCAATCAGACGCTATGCTCTGATCATTGATTCACCTGTCTACAGGTTGGCTGGCTCTCTTCAATGTGTTTTCGGTGGAGCGGCAGAAAGCAGGTTCGAGGCAGAATGCATTCGACAGATTCAGGTATAAAACGTTTGGCTTGGACTTCGTTACTGGTTAATTGAATTCCGCGGCTATTCGGTGGAGCTATCGTGAGATTGCGTTGATGGTAGCCTTCTTTTATCGCGTCCGTAGTTTCCTAGTGTTCCGAAAGTTTGGTCTGTGAAAAAACTATCTGTTAGCGTAAATCGTGACGAAGTGTGTAGTTGAACAGGTAAATGTAACTAGCAAGTGATAATTGAAAACAAGTTGTTAAATGTGGGAAAGATTGAGAGTAGATTAAAAACAAAAAAGTATTTCTAATAGTGAAAATGCATACCATTTCATCGAAATTAAAATTGTTTCTGATTAGCTAGTAATGTTTTGTGAAAGTTTTAATTCCACTATTGTTTCGATGCAATAAGATATGTCTTTAATTACAAATAAATTTCCACGGTTTTGCTCTTTTACGAGTTCCATGTTAAGCTGAATGTTGCGAAATAGTCCTCCTTCTATGTATCTATATATCTATTTACTAGCACCTTCTGTTATACTTTGGAATACATGCTTGGCTCGGTAGTGATATCATTACAGCATTTCTTTGCATATTTTGTGCATGTTAGTTTGATAAGCTATTAAAGGTTTTTTTGAGAAGATCTTATGCAATTCAAAATCTGCTTTTCAGTACTATTATTGATTTTATTTTGGACTTGATCTTTATCAAAACTAACTTCGGGAATGTTAATGAGCTTTGACCCTGGTTACGACAGTGATACAATTAAGTGCATTTTGCCTTTTCAATTCAAATATCATATATAAATTGAATAAGAAAGGATAATAGTATATAAAAGGTCACAAAATTTGCATTGAGCCCCCCCTGTTTATGTTGGTATGAACAAGTTTTGTATTTTCGTTGACCTTGAGAAAAGTAGGCAATTTGTATGGCGTCGTTTTTAATGGAGCACGAAGCAAATGTATTTAACAAATAGAAACAAGAAACAAAGTGCAAACTTTTCGTTACTGTTGTCCAGGTAGCGCTTCAATTTCTTTTAGCAAAATGGTAAACCATTTCGAAAATGGGTTCGCATTTTCTTGGTTTATCACATAACTATTTGCGTAGACCAACTAACAAGTGATGCAATCGTGCAGTAATGAAAATATAACGCTTTTAAAAGCCTAGCTGCCAAGTTCAGAAATTGTTAACTTAAGCGTTTAACCTTTTTCATTCTAAGACGTGATGTAATTTTATGATTTGTCGACCACTTGCCATGTAATTAGTGTTCCCCAATTTGTAAATAAATAAATATAAATCGCAGTGCATGTACTACAGAATGTTAAATTCTATGCTTCCAGCATTTTGGCTAGGTTGTAACGTTCCGTTAAGGCTAGTTTAGTAAGGAGTCGTACCTAGGGTGACTTGCTCAGGTACGGGCCAGGACCCTTGCTGGCGTTGCTGGTTATCAGGAGGGTGGTCCCCACAGCGTACAGTGCAGTCGGAGAAATAAATTTATAGTCGCGACGACAGAAAGACCTTATGGCTTCACGAAGAGCATGGCAGATATTTATCGGCATCGGTACTCCGATTGCTACTGCTTCCACCTCGCAAGTATCAAAAGCTTCCATGTCGCAACCTCAAACAAAATATTATTATTTTTATATCAACGAAAGGGCGATCTTTAATTTAAAGTTGATTGGTAAAAAATGTATTCTTACTACTCTAATATGTAGAGCCCAAAATAATTCCTTGGCGTGATGTGATTGAATATTTGATGTTGAAACTTGTTTGTTGCGTCGTAGGTAATATTCGCAGAATTTTGTCGTCAGTCTAACTATGATTTTGCGTTTTTCAAAACACGTTTCTGTAAGCAACTAACTCTTTCCTGTACTACGCAATCCTCTCTTATTAGTATTCCACTGACTTTTCTCAAACTAATGTGAAATATGGGAAGTTCAATGATATGTTCTTTATTCTAAGCTTTGTACGTTTCTCTGAATAATGTGTAAGCAAATAATAAAAAAATATCATCTTCACTCCTTGTATTTAGCTACGGTCTGCATGGTCTTGAATTTTTCTAGGAAATTTCAATAATTTGCCGTTCATTTACATATAAGTGATTTGCTTTGCAATGCAAACAAATATAGTACCGGAACACAAACGTGTCGCGAATATCAAATCCAACTTATTGTAATTTCAATTCTTCATGATCTTCATTTCATTGTCTTAGTAAAAACGTTTGTCGATCTTTAATACAATTTTATTAATTGATTGAATTGTTGTTCATTCAATAATAATAATTTGCATGCTATCTAGAAACCAAATTTAAAAAAAGCAACAGTTTTTTGCTTGAACCTTAAGAATTCACCGGTTTACTTAGGTTTAATTCATAATAAGATCCTAACACGTAAAGTAAAATGTATTATGTGGTTTTTGCTTAGACCCCGGACAAAAACTAGATAAGGATTTCAAAGATAATTACACCCGAATAAGAAGACTAACAAGTTTATTTGTAAATATTAGTATTTTTATCATTAGTTGGTAGTTTATGTATTTATTTGTTTATTTTATTGGATGAAGTTTATGTATTAATTAATTTATTTTATTTATTTTTTACATGTTTTTTTTTTCACACAAAAACATGTCAAAAAGTTTTTTTCGCAAAAATTCGTACTATTGCTTTTATCAGCGAATTCGTTTTAATAAATTAAATAAGTGGTCATTAAACATGAATGCAATATTCTGAAGATACTATCTATCTAAGTCTAAATGAATATAACTACCTTTAATTGGCGAACGGATTTATTTATACGCCACTAGAATATACTAACAAGTATACATTATTAACAGCATTTCGAAATTTCTTTCAGGATCTGATCGAAACGAGACACCACTATGGGCTTGTGGAATGTACTTTTACTAAGTTTTGCAGTCGTTGCAGTCTCAATTGCAACGGAAGTTGATAAATGTCAAGGTGGTAAGTTTTGTGAAGCAACCTTACAAAGCATCCGTAAATATATAGTCAACGGAAATGCAGCGCTAAAACTATAATTACTACTAGCTAAACATAGAAAACGAATAGTAATAACACACCGAAGTAGCATACCAACAAAACGCATAGAATAAAAATGACGGAGAATCGTATTAAAAACATTAAATTTTTCTTGTCTTCTGATATTATCCATCAAAAATAGAACCTCCAAAATAAGTTCAATTGGCTTTACAACCTTCGCGTGTTAAATGGTTGCGATGGTCCTGGTCCGATTATTTTTTTCTTGGCCAATTCAACCTTTCTCTCGTGTTCGCCTGCTTGAAGATAGGTTTCAAAAACGCTATGCCTCGTTTCGGACAGCTTTTTACTGTATTTACACTCATAGGTGTATTTTGGCTCACATTGAAATCAGCTCCTGTTTTATGTGTTATCTATATTAGCATAACTTGAAAATCAAATGTCGAAGTTGAAATCCGGGGTCGGGCTGCAAGTTGGCTTTGGGATGTTGTAGATGTATCGTACATTTTTCGACCATGTAGTGCACAGTAGGAATATGCAGATACAATCCATAACAATTGTAAGACCTGAATTTTTCACGATACAGGAAAGTTGCAGAAAAATCACAAACAAAACAACGTAACATTCTTTCATAGCATTGAATCTTTATAAGCCTGTGCTTTAATCACTTAATGTAAGATCTTTTCACATATGTGTAACTCAAATTACTAAGGAAAAATATGACGTGTGTGCAGGCAGTCAGTTGGTGCCGAAGAAAGTTCAATACCAATATAGTCTTAAATCGACTCTTGTCTAGGCTCAAAAAAAACATTTATGACTTGAAATATGCCATACACTTCATAGCAATATGGATGTGAGCCCTGATGAGCATTACAAATATTTCAGCCAAAGATTTTCGAAGTTTAACAAATAAAATCCATCAAACTGAAAAAACCAAAACGAAAAGGTTCCGAGTGATGTTCGTCAATTTCGTTTCACGTTCAACGGAGTCCAAGAGCACATTTAAAGCATCTCATAATTTGATTGAAAAATTAAATAAATTTTCATACGACAAACAATGAATTCACTGAATTTATTTTGCATGAGGTTCTATTGCTGCATCATTGTACATTTTCTTATTTTTTTTATTTAAATAATAAAATGATACAAAAATAATATTAAATCTATAGTTTAAGTACTACTTTGATTACTTTTAATACCTTACAGAAGCTCCAAAACTGGATGCTAGTGATGTATCTCTTACAAAGTGCAATCAACCGCCATGTGTTCTCAGACGCAAGTCTACAGTTGGAATACAGTTAAAACTAAAACCAGAAAAAGATATCAAGGAATTAACAACGCACGTTCAAGGCATTATCTCAGATATTCCATTGCCATTTGTTGGCGTAGACGGTACAAGTGCCTGCGATAAAATCTTCAGTGAAGATGGAAAAACCCAGTTAGGATGCCCACTGTATGCTGGCGTAACTTATTTGTATAAGAACTCATTCCCAATATATCCAATTTATCCAACTGTCAGTCTAAAAGTTCACTGGGCTCTCCAAGAGCCAAACGGGAAGGATGTTGTTTGTTTCGAAGTGCCAGCTAAGATTAAGTAATTTACAAAATAACTCCAGCAAGTTTATAAAATAACGTTGCTATTATGAAGAACTTTTAAGAAACTACTAAGAACAAATTCAATGAAAAATAAAATCTTTTTCTATTAATATTACCCTTGCATTAATTTGTCTATGAGGGATGACAAGTTTATTTTTACATTTATCATGTCCTTTTCATATTGCAAACGTTTCAGTTGCGTTTGTCTGTCGTATACAATTATCTATTGTTTGAAGAGAATACTCAAAAATGAGTGGGCGTTGTTCAATGAATAAAAGTTAAATATTTAAGTAGCGATAAAATTAATGGATACATTGTTCCAACAGTGACCACACATGCTTACTGGTGCTATTAACATTCTAATGTGCATCTAAACTCTATTTGGATAAAAATATAACAAAATATGGCATGTATACACAAGGATTATTGATTTTACTTGGGCTTACACTATGAAGTCTTTAATAATTTTTTGCAAAAGAAAATAGAGTATTTATTTTTGTTTTTAATTTTTCTTGGGGGATGAATCATATCATACATATGATGAACTTTTTCAGTTATTTTGCAGTGAAGACAAGAGCAAGTTTCGATGTTTTAGTATTCTTTGACGTGAACATTCCATTGTTGGTGGATGATACAATTGGGATGTTGTTGCAGAACATAAATTTCGTTGATTTAAATTATACCAAATGAATTAAAAGGAACAAAAAATAAATGCACATTATGAAGAAGAAACAAGTTTTTTTTATGAAGTTATGAAGAAAAATAGGTATTCACCGTTACAAAATGCACAGCCATTACGAAATCGAAAATCTACTAGTTATATGACTAGTTATATTAGAAAACTTTCAGTTAAGAAAGATTTAGTTATAGACTCTACATAACCCGCAAAAATCCTCGTGAATATTTGCGAACAAGTAAAAATGTAGAATTTTATCTGGATTGATCAATTTCTTTCTGTTTTCAAATAAAATAAAAATGAAACAGAGGATTTTGACCGGGGAACCAGCTCTAGAGAAGACAATAGAATCGCCCGGTTCGGTTATTGCCACCGTTTGCGGAGAATTTTTTTATCCGGCTCTTTTTTGTGCGTCGTTTAAGATAAAGCCGACTAATTGACCAACAAAAAATCTTTTTGAATCCGGACAATGCCCAAGTGCTCAATTAATTGCTTTCAATATTTTAGAGACTTTTCACGTAACATACCATAAACCTCTATAATAATTTTTTTAATAAATATATAATCACTCAGGTATAAATCACTTACAATGTTGTAAGTGAAAATGGAAAAATTAATTACAGAAAGCTTCTGAAATCTCTATAATAATGTTTTAAATGTTAAACGCAACTAACCAAATCTGCATGAATTCATTTCAATTCTACTATAATGTGAGTGTTCATCAAATTTGGCTTGTTTTGAAGAAAATCAAATAATCTTTGATGCAAAATATGTATTTCTATCTTATTACAAATTTTCTAAAAATTTAAAATAAATCTAAAGAATTGTTTTATTTGAATAAAATATTTGTTTTCTAACCCATCCTTGTTATAATTTCCTCTTCTATAACGTAAGAAGAAAGAAATATGAGAATTATTTTAGCAAGTTTTTTACCCAGCGCAAATGGTGCCTTTAACAGCCTCTTCAGCCGATTGCCTCCATACACGAAAATTGAATGCATTCACATCGAGTTGTGAATAAATGAATAATGGCATTGAATTTGTCAAAGCCCAAACAACTCCTTCTTGATCAACCTAAAAAGAAAAAATATTGCACTGCGTGTATTTAACTAATATCCGTAAAAATTTACCATAATATCACTTGGATATATCATAGTCTTTGAGTTTTGTTGGATAATGGCATTATTTTTATTAGTGTAAGGAGTATTAGTATTCCAGCAACCTATACCGCTTTGAGCAATTTCGGCGTAAAATATAACTTTTGTACGACTGTCGAAGGCATGCATGGACGATTGCCGCTTGCTACCTCTGTTGCCTAAGTGCTGTAATTTGATGAATAGAATTAATGTTAGAGAAATTCTTTTGTAAAGTTCTACGTTACTTATGTCTATACTGTTCAAACTTAAATATAAACATTGTCATAAGAGATCGGATTTTCCATACGGGATGTCAGAGCCGTTTACTGCGGCGAAGGTAAGACAGGCTAAAAAGTCAACTGAAATCTAATACGAGTCGAATATTTCTAAAGCCAATATTGCCACTGTTTTCGATTCGCTTTACTTACTGGATATAACGCGGTAGTATCCTATGTTTCTATAAAACTTGCTTTTTTCATCATCAATGCTGAAATGATCTTTTCTTGCTTATTTACACATTTTTCAGCCGAGTGAGCACCGCATGACGTCATTCCCTCGTTTTTTAAAGATTTTTTATGTTAATTGTTCAAATGGCATCTTCGTACACTATTGCCAATCAATGATAACACGAATGGCACGAATCGTCCTTCGGGCGCTTTGGAATTGTCATTCCCTTCGGAACTTTTCTTCAATTGCTTAGGCCTTACATGCTTGGTATGCCGTAAATTTCTAGCAAAGTACTCTCCAAATGTTGTATTTGACCCGTTGTTTGAAATTATTATGGCGCACTCTAAGTAAACCGCAATGTATTCCTTATCAAATTCGTTTGTGATTGTTCTATAATATTATGACATATTACTTTTGGTTTACTGGTTACAGTTGCTCTTAAAACTTCTTAATGGTAAGACCGTCGTAACAATTAGTTCTTTCAGTATTTCTTGATGATGAATATCTGCTTTCATTTCGAAATCTGTTTTACTCTTCTCCTCTCTTTCATGTTTTCAAAATTTGAGAAATTGATGTTAACCATTCAGTATTAAAGGTAACTCCTACTTTTCTTAATAAGATTTATTCAACCGAATTTAACGCTTCTTGCCTCCCGACGAATTTCCTGAAACAGGAATATTGTCTGCAACTGTCGTAAGACCTTTTACAAATTGTACCTATAATCCTTATCAGAAAACTCAAACTACCATTTCTTAACTATTCAAAAATAAATATTCTAAATTAAGTGGTTTGGATGAATAGCTGATAAATATACAAACATAAAACAAACTGATAAATATTTACATGCACTTATTTCAATGTTTAGTTGGAAAAACATGGCTTTCGGAGCCTATCGGACATTTTCCTTCTCGTCGAAAAAGTAATCAAAATCAGTATACCCCTATTTTCTTTCTCAGAACATTGCCCGTACATTAAGTATTTCCTAAAAGCATCACATACTTACTTTAAAGTCTTGAAAATGATACGATCGTGTGCTGTAACTTTCATTACGTAAGATTCTCGTTGAAACTGTAAATTCTGAAGTACTGAAAGAAATAATAATTGAATAGATTAAATGTATATAAATAATAATTCAATAAATGAAAGTTTTAATTTTTTCATTTTCCATTTTTACCTTGCAAGAGAATGGAAATATGTAGTTCTGTATCCATCTGCGCTCCTATTACCTAATGTAATGGAAAAGATTCCATCGTTCCACCGAAAATTCTGTCCAGCTATACTCAAATCCCCTCCTATTGGGTCGAAGTGAAAGTAATTATGTCGAAATGTCCACATTCGCTTTTCCTTCAGACTATAACATGAAAAATAATTAATAGATTATTGGCTTATTAGTAAAATAATAAAAGTAACTTTAATAATTTTATGGTAATGAGGTAAATGGTGGTAAGTCAGTCTCACGGTAATTTCAGTTGAGCCATAGTACTAGGTCAACCATTAAGCGAGCAGGCCAACTTTTCTATCATATCGTTTAACAACTATTCTTCCCATAGATCGAGAGTACAATTGGGATTCCATAGCATTCATTAGTTTGTCCCGCAAGGAAGGTCTATCGATCCTGGCCATCAGGCAACTGAGTGTTTATACTTTTATTTGATCGAAAAAAGTCTCAGATGAGCTTCAAGTCTCCATCGCGACATTTAATATAGAGGATAGCTCCTCTTCCAGCATTTCTAGAATACACCATCCTGTAGACATGCATTGAACATTAGACAGCATGGTTCCATATGGTCCGAACCCGCATTGAAAACCAAATTATTACATAAGAAATTAATTGGGATCTACGGTCCAATTAATTTCATCAACGAGATTTTGCGAGTAATTGGCCATACTTTGATTGAAGGGTTGCTTGAAGAATAGCTACAATAATCGAAATCTGCGAAAGTAGATGCAGAAATACATAACGGAACTCCATCCTGATGCACTGTATTATAAGCCAAATTGAAAGTGTGTGGGCATGTGGAGACACTTTTCTTATGCATATTATTCTTCAAATGACGAATTTTCATATTAATTTCAAGTTCTTATTTCAAATTTTTTTAACTCGAAGCATCCAGTGCTGCTTGTAAGTATTAGGAGTTTAGGATGACTATAACCAAGAGCAGATTACAAATAATGTTTACGTACACCAATATGTATTTGATTCTTTTCTTTAGGTGTTATTATTTAAATTAATTGTAAGCATATTCGAATTGCAGTTTCTACGTGGCAGGTTCTCGGTTCCACTGTCACTGATACGAGTGAATTTCGGATTTCGAGTCGTCGGAACACATTTAGCTACGACAACATGATACGTGATTCTGACCAAACCGCTTGTTAGTAGTGTCTTGGTTTCAAAATGGGTAAAGCACTTCTTAACACTAAAGTCTTAAAGGGGAGCATGGTAACGTGGATTTTTATGAATAAATTTCTCATAACATATAATATGATATAATATAAAACCAAATGAGTCACACATTTCGACTTTAAAAGTATTAAAATAAAGGATACGATTTTTTTAACACAAGGAACATTGGTTTACCTGTAAGCGTAAAGTGCGTTGTGAACTAAATCAGGTATATATGCCATGGCATTGTCACACGAACTGCTGGTTACATCAACTGTGATGCTTGCCATACCTCTGCCTTCCTCAACAATACTTCTTGGTACTTCATGAACACTTATAATTTCTAGAGTTATTAAGTTAATTACCCATATTGCTGGTCTTTGGATTTGTGTCCTATTGCCTATATAAAACTTAGCAAGTATAATGAAAAATTATTGATTTATTCACAAACCAGGATATTCAAGCATTCCAGTGTCAATGAACCAAAAACGATCACAGCTATCTGCCCTTGGTCTATACACTGAAACAAGCTTCCTCTGTGTAGCTGAAGATTGGATCTGTGACAATTAAAATGAAATTCAACAGAAAAAAACCATAGAAATTAAATTCGAGAAAGCTTGAAAAGTTACTAGTCTATTAAATATAAATCAAGGCCGGTTAATCCAGCCAAATACTATTTGTAAAGTGGATGCCTGTCTTTGTGTAAGAAATAGCAAAACTTTAAAGAATACCCTTATTCGGGATATAAATTTATGCTAAAAAGTTAGGTACTTACCTCAAAATTATTAATTTCTTCATTTGGAAACGGCCTGAGCTTAGGGCTAGACTCTGCTCCGAATTTATTGACATAATTAAGTGTTGACGGTATACCCGGTCTTCGCCGGGGCACAGTTATGAACAATAGTTGGCTATGACTACATATTCCCATCGGTACATTATTATACGGGATGTATGAGTTTTCGTTAATAGTTTTTGAATCGGGGAAGACTATGTCAGAATCTAGTTTCGACGGCGAGCTTGCACCTGAAATCGACAGAACAAGAATCCATTGAAAATTATATTCCATCGCGAATAGAAAATTCAATAATTGTAAAGCACTCTAAGAAACTGTTGTGAGTCGCTGAGGTGAGCAAGCACATAATCAAAGGAAGTTAAACTAGCGATACTTTATCGTTTAAGTAGCCAATAGACAATAGTAGTGAGCAATGAAGGCGCCACTGGACCTGACCTGATCTCGAAATCATACGGCTATCGAACTTCTCTTCTAATCTATTGTCCAGTCAACATAATAATTTCAAAAATGCCAGTCAAATTCATTGCAGTAAAAATATGTTTAAAAGCTAAAAATAATGTCCAAATGAAATTTAGGATTTTCTTTTCCAGAACACAACAGAGAAATTTCAGCGCTCGAAATAATCGAAAGAATTAATTTCTGGAGCAAATAGTTCCGTTATGGTTGGTAGACAATATCTTTAGACTACATCCGCCGCAACGAGGACTGAGAGAATCCTTATTCCTATGAATGAAGTGGAATCAACTGAGTTGACTCTTTTCAACAAAGCCACTCTCGGTGGTTATATTTTCAATAATACAAACTCATCCGCAATAGCTTGCATTTGGTACGTTTATAACGGTCCAGGCAACCGAAAAACAATAGGAAAGACTTTGGGGACATTAACTCTACATGAAAATATCAAAGACAAGTTGATTAAAAGGATAGGAATAAGAATATTGAATTTCCCATATTCTTGGAAGATTGCCAGGCTACTTCTGCGAAACGAAAGGTACACAGTTATTAACTTCCATGTAAACTGCTAACTGACAGGGTCTAATACAGAAATAGAAAAACACTAAATTTTTAAAATAAAATTTATGCCAAAGTCAAGCGCATTATTTTGGTGAAACTGATAAAGTCGATAGATTTTCTTCTGCAATATTTAGCTTTTATGATGATTACAGTCATTATTAATAATATTTCCGCTTAAAAAAACTTACCTTAATGAAGACGAAAGTCTTCATTCATTCGTTAATTCTGTAGTCAATTATAATGAAATAACGTAAAATTAAAAAGGAAGATTTCTAAGCAATAAGTAATTTTAATGCAAAACAAGTAGCAATTTATAATTTTTTGCATTTCGGTTCATTTCATTCAAAACATTGATTATCTATTTAAAATTTCTTTGAGATCATTGAAGTATTGGAATGCTTAGTATATAATGTTTTGCATTTCATGATAACAAGTAGAGTATAAAGGATATTACATATATAACATTTCGTCGAATACAAACATACATAACGTTCAACAGCACTTCAGAAATTTCTAACAAAAACCGAACAAACGATGTGAAAATTTTAGTTTTTCCAACTCAAGGGTGGCATCATCGAATCGACAATACCCGAGCGGGTCGACAACGCAGTTTAGGTTTCGCTAAACCAAAAATTGTAAACGAAATGAGTTCTATTTCATGTCTTGAAAGTAATTCAGTAGATCCAAGCTAGGACTTCGTTAAAAGTAAAAAAGCTAGAAAGATTTCTTCGTTAACTCAAGCGCGTTTATATGCTCAAGTTACAGAGCAGATCGATTATTGTATGATAATAAAGTAATGAGTTCTAATAAGAATCAATTACAGAAAAAAGTACTTAGCGAAAGCTCCTGTGACATGAAATCAACACCAAATGCTCAAACCACACTTTGTTGCTCTTTCGTCTAACCAATACCAATCAATGTGATTTCAGCCTGAACCGTATATATATTGGAAAACTGACAACGAGGCATTTCAATTTGATTCATTATTGCATGGTCACTAAACGATAAATAGTTACCAGTGTGGAATTCAAACCAATTTAAAAAAAAAAAACAGTAGTCAGATGTTTGTCATGATAACTAGTTGATGACATCACTGCTTAAAGTATGTGACCCTGCTTACAGCAAGCGATATTTCAACTATCAAAAATGTCAAAGGTGAAAATATAATCGAAATCTAATACAAAAACCACACATTATAGTGATAACTTTGACCCTGAAGCTTAGTGTGCTACCTTAGTGTTACCAATAGTTAAAAATGACCTGGTAGAATACTTCTTTGTTGTACGTAGAGTTGATTGCTACTGGGTCCGGTTTGCATCACCACTTGGGTGTGTACTTCTCAACAACTTCGTCATTCTCCTTTATGCGATCAAAACACAAAATTTCGACTTCCTTTCAAATGTTTGATCAATACAGATCCACGTCAGTAACTTCAACATGCATTTAATTCGTCTAATCTAGAGCTATTTTGTGCACTTACCAGTAATTTCATAACCAATCTGCTTCCATTTAAACAATTCTTCAAACTCTGCTCCGTTACATGTAACCAAAATGATAAGAAAATTAAAAACAATTCTACTGCAAAATTTAAGCTTCGACATTTTCATGCGTTTATCCTGTGCACAACTCTCTTTTGCCCAAATTTCAACCAAGAATACCATTGCTTGAGTGACGTTTGCCCTTTTTTATACAACTATTTTCTTGTCAGAGGCGTAGATGTGGGGGCTATCGTTTCTAATGAGACTAGTAGAAGCACTAAATTTAAACTTTAATTTATTGACATTTATTTGCAAAAGGCTAACTCACTTTTATAAACTTAATGTGCAAATGCGTGAGGATACCTTTTAGTTTTTATACATTTAGTAACAAACGTGGCATTGCGTCAAGCGAAGTACAAACGACAAATTATACAAAACATTTAAATAAAAGAGGATCTGAAGCTCTTACTGCGACAGGAAGCACTGAACCATACCCATAGCACTACTGAGAGTAGCATTAAAATCAGCTTTAGTCTAGACTTCCGATTGGGTAGCTACTCTTCGTGTTCAAGACCATTTTAAGCGCACGTCAGACTGCCGAAAAACAGAATTTCTCACGTATATTTATTATCTTTTTTGAATCTAAATTGAAATCAAATCAGAAAAAATAATAAGAAAAAAAACAAAGCCGGGAGAATTTAGGTCGTTTCAAACAACATTGTTTCCCAACTAACATTTCCATTTCGCAATTGATATGGAACATTGCGATTATTTTGACACCAGCACATCAGCGTATTAGGATTAAATTGTATTTTGATTGTATGAAATGTCTTTATAATGGATTGAAAATTTATTTCGTATTGCTTAGAAATTGCAGAAAATGTTATTAATAGCAGCCTTCAGAGAATTCTTGTACTGCAAACGGAAACATACCAAAGTGAAAACCAATACATATAAAAACGAGAAACGGAATGTTATTCCGATACGTATTAGGAGTAAACCCTTTCGTGAAAATGTATGAATTTCAAAAAGAAATTCATTTTAAATAAAAATCGCACTTATATTTAAAAACGCTTTAAAATTATATACATAAAATGAATACATAACAAGGTTACTTACGCACTCAAGAAAAATCTAACACCAATGTCTTGAGGTTTATCAATTGATTTTTTAATATTATATTTAGCTTTGCATCTGCATTATATTTAGGCTATTGTTTTTGGTTAATAGATGGTTGGAGCTATTTTTTTCTATTATACCCGATATTTATTTTTACTATGATTTGCACCCAATAATCATGATTCACAACCTGTGTTGCGTTCGTGACACAATTTGTGTATGTAAGTTATGCAGTTCTGTTAATTTTATATTTTCAGCAAACTATATTGACCCATTTTGTTTAAATTATTCTTATTTTATGGATCATGTGGAAACGAAAATCATGATCATTTTGTTATTTATATTTATTTTGGCGATCATGCTGAGTTCCTCCATGTCTGTGGCACATCAATGTAAACTGTATTGTGTAGTTTTTTAATCCTCAAAAGAATATGATGGAATTCCCATTCTTAATGTGAATAAATGGAATCTTCATTCGTATCAAAAACTTAGCAGATGGCAACTGTTTTCAGTTTTCGCCCTACTATCATAATTGATACAGTGTTAGGTTATGTATTAACTATATATTAGGATCAAATGCAAAACGATAACCAATAATAAATTGGTTATTCTTCCATAAATACCCAAGCTATAATAGATCCTGGAATAAATGTTTAAATTTATTTAAATATTTAAGTTTAATGTGCTCTCATACATCATAGCAAGCACGTTTTTCAATTGCAGAAGATTTTAACTGTCCAATTTCACGCTCACTTATAGCTTATATGTGCATTGTACCTATTTACTAAACTAACTTAGCTTAGTACTAAAAAGCATTGGACCATGACTGATTGGAAAACATAGAGGTCGTCAAGTCGAGAGGATCAGAATATTCGTCTGGCAGAAGACCTGAGCTGCAACACCATCAATGAAATTAACATATTCATGTGGCGCATACACAAGATCCTATTTGCACAAGAAAGCAAAGAGTCCATGATAACATTACTACAAATGACACTAAAATTTTCGAAAATAACTTTGAATTCATTGGAATCCAAAAAAATCCTTCTGCATAATCTCTTACTGCACCTTGGCAAGAATTAGAGAATATAACATGTTCGATGAAATAAGAAGGAAATTGATAACATCGATTTATTAGTTCACTGATTTTTTTCGTTTCAGTATTACAATAGATTAAATTTTCGCATACAAATTATGGATGAGGTGCACTATAAAGAAAATTAAGCATAGTAATTCAAGTTTGCCTTCTTCTTGGCTTGGACTTCTAAAATAGCGTCCATAAAATCTTCGTGCGTAACACTACTTGCAGATCTTCTCAAAGCTATCATTCCGGCCTCAACGCACACAGCTTTACATTGGGCACCGTTGAAATCATCAGTGGATCTAGCCAATTCTTCGAAATTCACACCGTGGCAAACGTTCATTTTTCTCGAATGGATTTGCATAATGCGTGCTCGAGCTTCCTCATTGGGATGTGGAAACTCAATTTTACGATCCAGTCGCCCAGATCTAAGAAGAGCTGGATCCAATATATCAACACGATTCGTGGCGGCTATAACTTTAATATCAGCGGTGGAACTGAAACCATCAAGCTGATTCAATAATTCCAACATCGTTCTTTGAACTTCACGATCTCCTGCCTTCTCAGAATCGAACCGTTTTGTACCAATCGCATCCAACTCATCGATGAATATGATCGCTGGAGATTTTTCTTTAGCCAATGCAAAAGCATCACGAACCAATTTGGCACCGTCACCAATGAACATCTGCACTAATTGAGGTCCCGCCAGTTTCAAGAATGTTGACTTCGTTTGAGCGGCACACGCTCTGGCAAGCAACGTTTTGCCAGTTCCTGGCGGGCCGTATAACAAAACTCCTATAAAAGTAGATAAACATAATGTAGTTCGCTGTAACACAAAAACAAGAACGTAATCTCATGCATCTTTTACGGTTTCAGTATAATCGTGATAGTCAATTAACACATCACGTAAAACGGAAATGGGCTTTTGTCTAATACGGATAAGTATAGTAGAAATGCGTTACACATATCTGGGCGTCGAGGCGCTATGACTGTAAGAGTAAATTAGAGCTGTGTTGCTTATTTTTAATTTGACAAAATACGAGATATCGTTATAGTTGTGTATAAGACAAAAAAGCCGTGTCGAAAACGGAAACCAAGAAATGTTAATTTGGACTGTTGAAAATTTTTTTTGGAACACGTATCCACAAATCATCGAACTTCACTAAATTTTGTCGAGTCATGTCTTTGAAAGAAAGAAAGATAAAGAAAAGATCGCTAAGGATACATCCTCAACTAACGGTTATCATTATCCTATTTAACAAAATGAACATAAGATTCCTTAATCAAAGTCCGACCGAAGCAAACCATGCACCGCTGTATTAAGTTTAGATTTTTCAGAACGTACCTTTGGGTGGATGAATCCCCAAATTTTTAAATTTTTCCTTATGAGTCATTGGTAAGACAACTGCTTCGATTAATTCTTGAATTTGCTTATCCAGTCCACCAATATCTGAATACTGTTCCGTTGGACGTTCATCAACTTCCATTGCCTTAACGCGAGCATCATATTCGGCTGGCAAAGTCTCAAGGATCAAATATGAGTCTTTATTTACACCCACCAAGTCTCCTGGTTTAAGCTTCTCTACATCAACCAAACCGATTACTGGTAAAAAGTATGCTTGTCGGGTAGATGTTTTAATTACAGCACATTTGCCTTTTCGTTGATTATCCAGAACTAACACCGCCCCATCTTCTTCTTCCTCCTGAGGATCAACGTCTAATAGTTCAATGACATTGGACACTAGATACGGCAAAGTTTTGTTAACCTGCAATAAGCACTCTCTTGTATTTAAAGATCTCTAGTTTAAAGTCATAATTGACCAATCTACCTTTATCTTTTCGGTGTTATCCTTGATTTTATCTGTTTGCGTCTGTATTTCGTGGGTTATTCTCATCACCTCACTTTTCATTATTTTTATTTCGTTATCCATCAAACGCGACCGGCTTAGCAATTCATCAGTCGACATTCTAAAAACTTCCTCACCCAAGGTTTCATCACTATCCTCCCAAATAGATTTATCCTCCAATGTCCCAGCCATTTTACTCAATATTGCTTACTAATGCTTCAACTTCCACCAGGTATACAAGAGCTCAAACAGAGCCAATGACAAGAAATATTGAGGAAAATGCAGTGACAACGATACAAAGCAAATGTCATTGTTGACACTAATTTTCCAGTAAGCCCACAACAATTAAAGGCCTCCAAGGGACAAAGCAGCGGGCTATGAGTGATTTGCTAATGAGATTTCTAAAGAAATCTTCTAGATTATAAGGAATTTGTCTTTCTGATACAGAAATAAGACAGATGGCAAAACTTCAACGCTTCTAACCCAACACGCATATCTTTGAATTATTTTCATTTTCTGCAGCCAGAGCAACGCCCGCTGTACGTGGATAATATTGAATAGTATTAGTAAAAACTAAACTTTTCTGATTTATTTCTTATAAAATTACCTCATAGTTCGTTACTTTGTTACTAAGATTACATGCACATGTGCTTCAGAATTACTATCAAAGCAAAATTATAGATTTGCAACGATGGAAAAACTTTGAATCGACACCGTCATTATTGGGGTCTATACCATACGCATCTACATATACGAATAAATCTACTTATCAATCAGAATAGTTGCGAATATTTTAAAGGAATAATCGTTTTATGTACCCAACTGTGAAGTACCACGAGAAATTTACAAAATCGTCATTTGTTTTTCGGTTGTAAAACTCCGATTATTTAGTGTCAAAAGAATCGAATGGGAAGTGTTCAAAGTGAATGAAATAGTTGCTTGTTTACATTTTATTCGAGCATTTGCAAAGCGTTAAAATGGAGATGGCAATCAATTAGTCCCAATTATAAATAAAAACCTACTTTTTTATGAAGATGTAGACCTTCGCTAAATGCCTTTCTGTTTATAACAGTTTTAAAGTTCAATAGTTGAGGTTAGGTCCAGATGACATTTCCAACCTATTAATTACAGTTATTCAACAGGGTGAACTGAGCCTCTCCTTCCAAGATCACAAAATAATCATATAATTTCATCCCACACGAAACTTAACGTGAAAATTCGTGTACAAGATAAGTTAACCTATTGCCAATGTTCCAATAAAGCTGGCTAGCGCGAGTAACGCTAGGCCAAAAGAGAATAAACCGGCCAAAGTAGGCCTCCACAATGTTGGTCTTGGTTGTAGCATAGACCTGAACATTTTTCATATTGTCGTTCCCTGTTTTTATATCGACTAGAAAATGTGTTGGTTTCAAAGCATGGGATTGCTCGCACGTTAAATCTTCATAATCAGCTGATCCGTCGGCAGACGCACAAACTGAGTTCGGTGTTTGAGCGGGCTAATTTTAATACCAATTTCCGAGTTTGTGAAGCCTCAAGACCGAAAACAGTGGGTACATGAAGTTTGGTTTAATCTACACTGCTCATCAATTCATATATTTAACCTAAGCGGAACATTCAGTAGAATATTTTTAATGTAGTTTAAAACCATGTCTGATTTCATATCGACATTTCCTCGGCGAGTTGGTTTCTTCTGAAATTTGGTTAAATATGTATCAAATTGCGTCATTATTTGATCATAACAAATTGTTCTATTAAGTAAGGAATGGAAGAAAAACTTGTTTAATTACAAAATTATATGCCTCACATGTTGCTCGATATTAAGGCGCACATTTCGGAATTGTCTTAAACTTTGGTGTAGTTAAACAATGAACGTCTGTCGAATTACGGCATACTAGTAAATGTAGAATAGTTAATTTCAAATGCAAGGTACATCAGAAACTGCATGAAGCATTCTCCATACTCTCGAATAATTGAAATGTGAATGTGGCAGTTATTTCAACGAATGTATGATTCGTTCATCATCGAACTAAACATAGTAACTAAATTAAAATTCAATCCCTGCAATACACAGGGTTTGCCAATAAGTGCATAGAGACATTAAGTGAAACAAAAAGATAAGAACAGTCGTATCCATCTGATTTTTTATTATCTGAAAAAGAAATCAACTCTCTTAGACAAATATCGATTAAAAATCCTCGACTGCTTTTCACTTTCTCACACTAATCGGGTGGCAAATTTTCGATTTTGCATTGGATGTTTCGTCTAAGATGACCTCTATATTATTTTTTTAAATTGTAGATATAGTCGATTGCCCTACTAGTAAACATTATGCTTCCTTTGCTAGGAATATAAAGAAATGTTTATGAAATGAAATGTTCAATTTCAGTCTTCTATTCAGTGAACTTTGTGTAGCGTCCATTTCCAGATTTCCAGGTTTGCAAATCTCTTCTGATAGGATTATTTTTTTGCGTACCGTTAGTTGTAAATCTTAATAATCTGTTGAATATCAATTATGATTAATTAACATTATGTACCTTATCATTTACTTTTAGATAAACACGTGCATGTTTAAATATACTTCAAGTGAAAATGGATTCGTTGACTCCTTACGTACTCGGGGTTGAAAATAAAGTAAACGACAAAAAATACCAACCAATCAACAATGTGTCTCCAAAACGGGGTGTTCGTTGGATAGAGCACTTCTTCACACCTCTCTACTATATAAAAAATGATGAACACTACAATATTTTGCTCCACACAAATCGCGTCTGCCTTGTGGGCTTAGCTCCATCTCATTGCGCTTTTTCAAAAGGCATCACACAAATAACGTATTTGATTAATGTAAAAACCGAACTGCATGTGAAAAATCGGAATTCAACTCTTCAGGAAAGCACACCAATTGCAATAGTCACTTGCAAGGACGGTAGTACATTTAAAATTCCGTGCTGCGTTAAAGGGAAATTAATTAGCTATAATCAATACGCATTGACAGATCCACTTGTTTTAGATCAAAAAGGATACGGTTACGTTGCTGTTATTT
This sequence comes from Stratiomys singularior, assembly GCA_954870665.1. Lineage (NCBI taxonomy): Eukaryota > Metazoa > Arthropoda > Insecta > Diptera > Stratiomyidae > Stratiomys > Stratiomys singularior. The sequence goes on from OX940877.1 coordinate 11,881,165, forward strand.
TGCTCAAGCTGGAAGAGGAAGAAAAAATTAAAAAGAATTTAATAAATCATAGTGATTACATTGCAAAATTTTCAGACAGTAATAGTTCCTAGATAGATACTTTATTTTTGTTTTGTAAAAATCGTCCCTAATTTGCTAATGTAAACTAAATTGTGATGATATACAGGAATGATTCGCAACATGAAGCATATTTGTTACTTTTATTCCACACTTGGCGGCTAACAAAAAGTTGATTTAACAATTATGATTGCTCAGCATCAAACCGACCGTTTAAATATTTGTTGGGCTTTTCGTTACAAACGGCCAAAATATTAATCCAGTAGATGAATGGATGTTAACGACTAGCAATAAAGAACAATGTAGGCCGTTTGACGTTAGGTGAAGTACTGGCGTACAGCATAATTTCCGTGACTTCCGATGTTTGAAGCACATCTAGACGCGATGGAATTATGATCGGGGCCAGATGACTGCTGGTAACGCTGTTTCAAATTTTGAAATCCTCGTCCGCGAAAGCTTAACGCACAGTTAAAAACACATGAATATTCTAGTAATTGTGCTGATCGTGTTAAATTAAATTTTTGTGGCGCCAGTTTACATACCACATACTTAAAACTAAGAATGATTACTTTTTTCGAATTTAAGGGACAGTTATTAATTAACAGAGTTTTAATAATTTTAAAGTAATATTGGTTAAATATCGTCCACGGCTTTGTTCGACTGAGTGTAGTCTTGGCGGTCAGCTTTGCGCTACGTTTTCCCACGTATGAGGAAAATTTTCAATGGTAGCTTTGATGTTTCGTCTAGGATCGCCAATTTTCGTAGACAAAAAATTTACGAACACCATTAAGAGAAAGTGTAAGGTTGTGAGATCGCACAATTTTGACATTTCTTGAATTAATTTTTAATAGTGTTTCTGCAAACCACTTTTGTCCGTAAATTCGCAAAATGTAGGCATCGGTGAATCGCCAACCTTCCCATGATTAAGTGCCAAACCTAACTAGGCCGAACGATCAAAGTTTGAGTTCGACGGTTGAAAGCATAAATTCTTTATTGGAAACCCTGTATTTTTGCCAAATCATGAATTATTTTCTTTTAATTCATGCCCAAATTTTTCCAACAATATCAGAAAGCATAACTCTCGTAACCTAGGCCGAACCTTATGATTTCGCTATACCGTATATACTTCTACGGTAAATTTTTTTAGAACCCAGTTCATTCAGTGTTTCTATTTTAATATCATCAGCTGTGACAAAGCGAAAAAGTGGAAAAATATCAAACTACCATATGCAGTTAATGAGATACAAAATTCTAGTTTTTTTTATTATGAAGACAGCATGTTTTTGTAATATAAAACTGACCTACGTCTAACGCACATGAACAACTTTAACGTTTCATATGAAACTATGTAAGCACCCAAACAAATTGCTGCTTTGGCGCGGCTATTTTCAAAAACACGAAGTTTTCATTGAAAAGTTAATCCCAGTTTGACGTTTACGATTAGCTTTATGCGGAATGCATAGCGAGTCCAAAAGTACAAAACAAGTTATCAATTTCCGCCAAAGATATCCAATGAACTTGCAAACTAGACGCTCGCATTAGTCTGTGAGTAACGTCACGTTCAATTTTCGCAGAAACAATAAGTCTTGCCCCCGACGAATGACACATGCAAAATATGTTGTGAGATTGTTTGCGCGCAATCTTGTGCGCCTAGAAAAACAAAAGATCGGCTCTGCGGAGACGAATGATAACGCGAATCTGGTTCGTTCAATTTAGAAGATCAACGGACGGGACCCTCGCAAGCAGCGTTTACTTTGATCTGGTTGATTAAGCAACTTGAATGTGAGGTTAAAAGGTGGCTTCTCCGTTGCAGATATAAACATGAGCGATTATTCAAAGTATCAGCGTTGGTTCAAAGTACGTGCATTTGTTGTAAATTACTAAAAATTATGATTTGTCGATAAAAATGGCGGTTTAATTGTGTGCCAATTTTACAGAGTGGACGTAGTAACATCTCAGATGAAAAGTGTGAAGTAATGGATCTACTACATGATACGCCGCATGCCGGCCGCAGACCTTACGGCAGCTTCTTCTTCGACTGGGGTGTTTATTTTCCATTTTTGGAACAGTGCACTCGACTTAAGAAATTTCAATATTTGCAGGTAAGGTAGTTTCAAGGGATAAATATGAGGTGAAGTGAAATATACAGTTGTCAAAGTTTTTCATGTGTCCTAGTGGTTTTTACACCAGGGACAAACAATTCTCAGCATATTAACAATATATAATGAAAATGCTACAACTTTATATTATTTGTATATTATGTGATGTGCTGATATTATCTAGCCTAGCAGACTACTCTTTGTAGTGAATCTCTTTCTTTAAGTTTTTTATAGGCAATATAACACAATAAATAAAATAAAAAAGGCAATAAAATAAGTTGAAAACACAAAAATTGTAACAGAAAAATAGTTCGAATTCATTCTTCCAAATAATATATTCATGTATATTACGCAGTTAAAAATCTGCCTTGAATGTTTACTTCAATGAAATAGTATAACGGAGGATAAATTAATATTGCGTTTGGTAAGTCTGCCGTGCCTTTCCATGCTTTCTTTGTCTTGAGGGCACCCTCCTGTTATCTGTAGCTATCAGCTCGTTCTGGGTGCAAATAATCGAAACTCGTCCACAAGACAAAGCAATACACAACATACATAAAAAACGGCAGATATGAGACGAAATAAAATAATAGTTTACAAGTGTATTTAATTATTGTGTATTTAAATAAACTCAAACCTAAAAGCCAGCAATCTATAGTTGTATGTTAAGACGTTCACTAAAGAACCCCATTTTTGTCTTTTCCTCTGTGTTCGTGGAAGGTTTTGGCTATGATGTCATGTACATAAGCCATCATTAAGCGACCACAGAGCACTGAAGCAGTTATCAGATACTTTTCGAGGTGTAGTTTCCTTTATGTGTTTGAATGTATTAAGTTATAATGTTCTTATTCTTGGTCTCTTGTGAATAAATGAAAAACACATTTATTATTGCTTCTTTCATTTGGAGAATGATTCATTACACTTCCATCATTTGCATCGAAGCCTTTTTTACATTTTGTCCTGGTTATGCCACAGTTCAATATATGTGTTATGTCAAGTGAATTCTTTTACACATTTCAAATCCAAAATACCTCCACTATCAACCTTCACCTTTATGGAAAATTTCTCTCATGTCGGAGTTCGAGTCATTTTTACAGTCAGACTGTATAACCAGGAGTGCTGTTCGTCAATCTTGAGAGGTTTATCGTGGTCCAATAAGAGAACCGTGGAGGACGTTCTTATAGATATACCTGGTCTTATAGATAGAATTCGAGGATGCAAAGCAAATAATCATGCTAAACAAGAAGCAAACTTTTTCTATGAACTTATCGAACGACTTGCTATCACCGAACCATGAAAATATTACTTTTTTCCAACGCGTTAAACGTCGAATGAAATTTTTTCAGGTAATTTTCCCTTAAAATTTATTCCAATTAGTTTTGGTAAGTGAATTTGACCTTGGAAGTTTGTTCTAAAATTTTATTTTGTGGGTAGTAATATGGATAGTAATAATAATATAAATTTAATGCTAATTTGATATAAAAGAAGTTCAAATAAAAATACATTACATACATTATACTTGTTGTACCAAAATAAATGATAAAAACAAAAGTTTCTACTTTCAGGTATCAGATCGTGTCCTCGAGAGCGTTAGTTTGAATTCAGCAATCAAACTTTCAGTTGAAAATATTCTGAAAGAAGAGGATACTGCTAAAAATGAATCCGAAGTTGATTTAGTAGCAAAAGGAGAACTATATCAGAAACTTATGGAGAAAGAGCGAAAACGAGCTGTGCAGATATTGAATGGTATGCGTTCGCAGCTTTCTGATCTTTTTCTTCGTATTACATCATGGATTCTATACAATTTGTTACCACGTTTTTTATCTGGCGTCGTTACTAACGCGAAGCAAATTAAGATGTTAAAAGCAACAACAGAGAAAGCAGAAGGAATACCATTAATTTTTCTTCCCTTGCATCGTAGTCATTTAGATTATATTATTATAAGCTTTATTCTTCTTAACAATGACATACGTAGTCCAATTGTTGTGGCTGGAGATAACCTTAAGATACCAATATTTGGTTTTCTATTACGTCGATTAGGAGCTTTTTTTATAAAACGGAAAATAGATCCAGTCGTGGGTAAAAAAGATATTTTATATCGTACCGTTCTCCAATCATACACGCAACATATATTGGAAGCAGGCCATAATCTAGAATTTTTCATAGAGGGTGGCCGTACACGAACTGGAAAACCATCTATGCCGAAAGTAAGATTTGTTTTATAGTTTTAATTGTCTAAATGACGAGTCAGTCATGTAGATAAATTACAAATAATGTTAAATATTTGTGTAACACCTCCATGTCCTTACATCCTCTTCATCACTTTTTTCGCATAGTATGTGTACAAACGGTAAGGGATTGGTATTAGCCTAGCAGCTAGTGTGTTTCTATAATTTGTTTCTGTGTTTCATTGTCTCTATTTTATTGATCCAAAAAAATCCATCTGTACTTGCGTTAATTGGATTCTTGCATGCTTACGCACACGATGCCGTTTCATACGACAGTGACATATGGAAACGACAGTGATATTATATGGAAGCGACACTGACCTAACGTATATTTGCAAGCGACATTGAAGAATGTTTTTAAAGTTTTTCAGTTCTGTTCCAGTCTGAATATTTCGTTTCCATCAACGAGGTAGAATTTTTCAGTGGTCTTCTTAATTTGATTTTCAAGCTTTTCCCCAAATTTTAGCAAGAACGGTCTTCTAAAGCAATCAATTCGAATCAATGCAGATTGATTAAAACGAATATTCTGTGAATAAATAAACCTTTATATCGACTTAAACTAATCCTTTTAAATTTGCGAAAATTCCGTTTGCGTTAGAAATCAACGGGAATATGTTTTTATAATTCAGAATTCCTTTTCTGGTGAACCACTCCGCAGTCATTTTTTTATTAGCTTCTGCTAATTTGCAGCGAAAAGTAACCAACGAAGTTTCAACATTTTCAGTCAGAATGTTGATTGTGTTATATTATTTTCGCATTTGCATCAAAGTCCTCGATTTCGACTTAAGTAAATTATCAAATTAGAGAAATTTGGCTGCATTTAAATCTCTGATCTGTGTCTTGCAAAATTACCATCCAATCTCTGTTTTGCAGAATAATAAAATTCTCATATTTCATGAAAATGAGATGAATGAATTAATTTTACCTTTTATTTCAATATAGAGTGGCATTTTATCTGTGATTGTAAACGCTTTTATGGATGGTGCTATTAAAGATGCACTGTTAGTTCCAGTTTCTGTTAACTATGAACGATTAGTTGACGGAAATTTCATCACGGAACAAATGGGTCAACGTAAAAAACCCGAAACACTTTTTTCTGCCCTTTCGGGTATTTGGAAGGTAATTCAAATATTAAGAATAAATTGTAAATATACTGCTAGTGTTTCATTTAAACAGGCGCTCAATTCAAAATACGGTTTAATGAGAATCGATTTCAATTATCCTTTTTCTATTAAAGAGCTTGTTAATACATACAACGATATGGCTTTAATAGAAGGAAGCACGATTTACAAACCAGCAACCAACATTTCCGTGCACCATAATGTATCATCATCCTCACTTTATGGAACAGATGTTGTGAATGAAAGTCACCGAAAATTGGTTGAAAGCATAGCTCGTCAAGTTGTGTACGATTGCGTGGTTGCTACGTCAGTAATGAGTACGAATGCCGTTGCATTTTTGTTCCTTACAAGGTTTCGTCATGGAACAACTGAGGAAATTTTGGCAAAAGAGCTGGACGTGTTAAGACGAAAATTGTATGGCCGTAAAGATATAGCATTTTCAGGAGAATCGTATCAGATAATTCGTTACGCTGTAGATCTATTAGGAAAAAGTAATTTCATTCCAATTGACAATTCTCGATTGATATTTCCTATTTATGGTGCTTTTATTTATTTGCAGGCTTGGTGACGAAAGTTCAACATGAAAATACTTATATGCTAAAACCAAACATAGACCTTCCGCATGTCATTGAATTGACATATTATGCCAATGGCTTAGCTCCGCATTTTGCGCTGCAATCAATAATTGTAACAGAATTGTATTGTCTATCTAGAAGAGAGGTAAGGACATTTTATATGACTATAAAATATATAAGCATGGTTTCTTTCAAAAATGTAAGTATAGTACAATTTTTCCTTTGCGACCGCCTTCGTAATCAAATAACGTAAGTTTCATTAAATGAAATAATCCGAAATTGATTCAAATCGTAAAGGAGATGCTATGTCTTTTCTGCGTAAGTAGAATATTCGTTAACAATTTAAAAAATACCATATCGGGCAAAATACACCAACTTATTCAACCCAAAAATGGAGAGACCACGAAAGTTTGCATAGAGTAATTTATTGTAGCGCTTACAAGGTGCCATGCCTTTAATTTCGTTCTTGTTGAGTTAAACACGAAGTTCAACAATTAAATATATAATCTTATCATTATTATTTCATACACTAGAATTCGGAACTGACTGACAGGTTCTCTTGCTACTGAGCTATTTACTATCACTGACCAAGTACAGTTTCGCGTTTCTATTTCGGCGTTCGTACCGCGTCTTTTCGAATCAACTTCGGCCTATCCCTTCTTCCAACAAGATTTCGGCTATTGAAAATCTTCCCAAAGGCTCACTTGAGGTTATTTCCGTGTTATCGAATCAATCATTGATTGCTTACTTCAACACGATCCATTGATAAATTGTTTATTGGTCGTCGAGGAAACATCAGAACCCTCTTATGTTTAACTGCATGCCAATCAATGCTGTTTTAAGAACACGCGTTGAATCCAACACAAACGTGTTGTTTATGATCTTCTGATAGGGAAAACCCTAACATTCAAACGATGCAGACATTTTTCTAGAGGACTGGTCTTCATGTTAAATTCCTTGATCTGCGACATCGATACTCTGATTTTAGTAAGAGGGGGTTACTCTCTGTCGGAAGGGTAACTAATGGATGTGAGTGACGATATTGCTATCTAGTAACGCCAAATCATTTTCAATACACAAATGCTTTAATTCTTTTTTCAATGCATGCGACAAAAACATTTGAGGCGAAATAACGCCCATCGTTATTAACTTGCATATTGCGGTCACCATATGAATTTAAGGTGTAAAAGAGACATTGTTTTAGCCTATGCAATAATCGACCTGTTGTATTATTCACACCATGTGCAATGCATTTTCTATCCAAAATGAACACACAATGAGCAATAGAAGGAGCGAAAACTAAGTTTTTCGCTGCTGGGGATCGTTTTAAAAATATAGGTCGCTAATCATACACCATCATAAGGTTATCTACGTTATTTAATAATTAGTTCATTATAGAAATAGTCAAATGAAATTCATATTTTTTCAGAATGCTGTAACGAGAAAAAGACTGAAGGAAGAATGCACTATTCATTGTGAAATTCTTCGATATGAGTTCGTTTTTTGCAAACCAACGCAAAGTTTAGATCAATTAATAGAGGAAGCAATAGACTCTTTGCGTGATGAAGATATTTTAATATTACCAGAAGTATGAATTTTTATTGAATTATATAATTTATATAAAATACAAAATATATATAGAGCAACGATTATAATGAGCTTGAGATGCATAGTCGTAGAATAGCTGCTTTCGTTGAGAATAATATGTGGGATGATGAAGATCGCATGAATGACGTCGAAGTAAATGACGATGTGCGTTTAGCTACTAATAAAAATGAGGAAATTGAGGCATATCTATCCATACTAGCACCATATAGTTATACGTACCTGGTAGTTGTCAATATGCTAAACGATTTAATAGGAAATTCCATATTGGAAACAGACTTTAGTCGAAATTGCATTACTGAATTGAAAAGGGGAATCGAGACTGGAATGTATCCATACAGTAACTGTTCAGCATTTTATCTTGATTTACTAATATAATTGAATGTTGTTTCAGGTGAAAGCGTATCAATGGAATCGATCAAAAATTGTTTAAAGCTTTTAGAAAAATGGGAAGTCTTGAGAATTTCGAGTACCCATGGAGTACGCTTGTTGGGTCTGGAGCCTACGTATGATAATGGGGAAGGCTTAAGTAGTTTAAAAGAAAAGTTTCGAAATATCGTACCAAACCTTCAATGTTTCAATTGCCACTAAAGAATACCAAATTTAAAATATTTTACGCGACTGCCATTTAAAACCCGATTTTCATTACTGTGGTTCATCTCGTTTATGACCAAAACAGTGGCGTCTAGAATTGAACTGAAACTATTTGATTTGTTAACTATATTGACATTCAAACAAAGACTGAAGTGTCATAAAAAAGAACTGATTGGTTGGTGGAAGACTGACGAATGACATATTTCTTTAAGTAAAGAAAGGTTGACTCATCCCATTCATTCTCACATGAATATTGAAGGAGTTTATGTTAGCTAAGATTTCAAAGCAATTTAAGATCGATGGTCATCATATAACAGAAGAAAATTTCACCTGATTGTAGAAATATCGAAGCTTTTGGTTTAAGATCCGGAGTTTTCAACCTTTAATATCTCGTGTAAAATCACATATGGCGTCGTACTCCCACATAAAACTTCAAATCTTACTTTGAAGCCTAGTTAGATAAGGCAATATTTAGACACTCGGTGGTAGATTTCGTAGAATTCACTTATTTGTATAAATATTAAGTTTTATTTCATGAAATGTATATAATTTTTAATAAACTTGTTGCATAATAAAATATTTGAAAAATAATTTCGATGTAGTTGTTCTTACTATGAATTCTCAATTAAGGACCTTGGGAGTTCCGGTGATAGTGTTATTGCCTAAAATCTGATCCCGTCTGTGGCAAATGAACGCCCGCCATTTCCCACAGTGCTTCGTCATTCAACTTTTTCATTTATAACTTCTCTTAAACAATCAAAATTCTTCATAAATTACATCTCACGAGAATTTGGACTACCAAGGTAGTATTCGATTATCAATTTTATCAAACAGTTTCAGTGCTTTATCGCGTATATGTTTCCAACGAAGGTAAATCCTTGCAAATGTGTGTTTTCTTTATACAGTATACCATTCAAAAGATCCTCCGGATTATTCTATACCGAAAGAATCGATTCAGTTTTTAACCCTTTGCACTCGAGGCCTTTTTCGCTTGCGCGAACCAGCAACTCGAGACGATTTCGGCCAAATTAGGCCAACATTTTACAGGTACTACAGGAACCTAGTCCACGAAAGAACTTTAGAGAAAAATATCTTGTCGCACATCGTAAAAGATCATAGTGCCGTAGCAGCGTCGCTCGACTTAACACTTTAAATCACTCGGGCGCTGCAGCAGCGCTGCTCGAGTTCACACTTGAAATCGGCCGGGCGCCGTATCGGCGCCACTCGAGTTGACACTTCAAACTGGCCGGGCGCCGCTCGAGTGCAAAGGGTTAAATCTTTATTTCGTTGAAAGCAATACTGAGATAGAGTAATGTTCTTATTTCAGGATTAATTAAAAGCGGATGAGTCGTTAGCAGTCCGCAATAGTGTCCTCGTTCAGTCTGTTCCTTTCCGCGATATTTTTAATGATCTGTCTTCGTTTGACCTTTTTCATTCACGATGAACCGTACTCATAAGAAACCGTGCCGAGCTAATAAGGTAACATTTTCAGACGGAAGCAACTATATTGAAAATCGTAGTGGTTTAATGTTTATACAGTTTTAAAGCCCTTTTTCATACTTTCAATATAATAGATAATTAGTTTATCGACTGAGCTAACTATCTGAGATTTAGTTAAAAAGATTCATATTATTTGCAGCCGCTTCTGCGTTATTTGCTCAGTTCTTCTTTTCCATATGTTGTTGATGCTCTAACAGAATTACTAGTAGCCAATTCTGTTTCATGCTCTTCATTCTATATTAAACCCTTTGAAGTCGAACTGCTAATTGAGTCTCTGAACCCAAACGTTAGCTATTGTCCTAATGTTCGTGTCAACGTATTCGTAAGGTGTACAACCTCAATCCCTTTTTTCTGATAATTTAAATTCTGGTACTTTCCTATCTTGTTGGAAAAGCATGTGTTTCAAATCATCATGTATTATTGGTCATTGCATAAACGACTGGTGAACAATCAAGTGGTAGTCAGCGACTGCTTTTATTCTTCCTGACCGGCATGGTTTTCAGAAGGGTCCGGCTACTACTGCGAATATTATGACTGAATTTTCAGACAATATTTTGAAGTCAACAACCACAAGTCGATGCAATCGACATAAATCATTTCGCAATACAAAACAAAGCCTTTTCACATTCATTTGATTAGTAAGGATTCGTTATACGAGAACCCTATGAGATCAACTATCTTCGGTTTTGTTAACATTATAACATTATCGGCGACGAGAGATATCACCGTGGAACTACTTTTCGTAGTTGTAAGAAAGAATAGCAAAGAAAATGAAAACAAATCTCCTTCATTTGTATGAAACTATATTCAAATAAATTACAAGACATATTAATCATTATTTATGTTCAATTTTATATTAAGAATGTTCGCCTAGTTGCATAATGAATATAACAGTTTATAAAAATATCGCTCGGTCAAAATGAACGTATAAAAAACAAATTTTATCTTAATCCGTCAAAAAACAGCAGCTAAATAATTCAAAATATATGAATTGTAGGTAGTTATTTGTCAAAATTCATAAATCCATTCTAAACAGTTTACTGCTTACTAGAATTTACGAAATGCCTCTTTGCTGATTTTTTAAGTTTGTTTTTACTTGTTTCGTTTTTTGGCCTGGGTGGTTTTTCCTAAAAAAAATAAGCAAATTACATTTTGTTGTCGTTTAAACGAAAAATGTACTATAGCTTACAAGTTCTTTGTATTTAGAGCCAATGAATCCTGCGCATTTATTTGAGCCACAATGACAAATTTTTTTGTTGTTGCCTAAACATTCCAGATTATAATTAAACGTTAGTTCAGTTTTCTGAAAAAGTAGCAAATATGATACAATTAATACATTTTTTAATTTTAGCGATTCATATATTGCTTTCTATTGTTTTTGATTAGGATAACAAGTTGAAGAGTGCTTACAAAGTTATAGGAGATGTCTGCTGCATGGCAGGTTTAACCAAATGGTTAGCTGCAGCTGCCATTAAAAAATATTCTTAATGTAAAATATTTTCTTTCTTGGAGACTACAACAAACATGGAGGGGAAAAACAATTTAAGCAATGGTGCTGTAGATGTTAATGATACCAAAGATAACAAAGCCGGTTTTGGAGCCAACCGTTGTATTTTGTAAAGGTATCCGTTGGTCCTTAGCTCCCCGCAAAGGGTTCATCCTATCAGCGTTTCTGGTCCGGTAGAGTCTAGCCTAGTTATTCGCTCATGAGTAAGGCTCAGACAATGTGGAAAAAAGTGATCCAACCCTCTCGCCGCAGACGCGGCGATGTAGATGCCCAGTCATTTGGCCGGTTAAAGCAGAAGATTAATTGCCGTAATCAATGCCACTAGGGCCCTTACGTCCATCTCTATTCCTCCAAGATGGTCGGGTCTCGTTTTAATAGGACGAGGGCAAACGGCTCGATGTATTCTGCAATGTATTTTGTATTTTGAGCTTCTAACATCCAAGCAATTCTTCAAATTCTATTATAACGAAATAAAAAACCGTGTTTACATCGGAATTAATCAAAGAAAGTGAAGGATCCTTATTGCGATCTTCCTGGGGCGTTCACACTCGGAAAATATACCACAAATAGAGGCCCGAAAACGAATGGTGAATACATGCTCAGTAATTTTGTGGAAGACATTCCAGCGCAACCCCACCAAAGTGAAGACCATCATCCCGCAGAAGAACAAACAACCTACCAAACCGCTTTCTCATCGAAAAGCAATCAATGACGCCTGAAGCCGATCAATAACTTCTTTTTAGAGAGACTGACCTGCTTGGAGGTCTTGGTGAACCGGGAATGTTGACAATAAACCTCTACAGGTAGGGGTAGGGATTTCTTGATAACATACACTTTCATTGAAAACAAGCTGCCAAATAAGCGGAATCTTGTGCCAAAATCATTTCAAAAATGTGTCCACTATCTTGTATGATCAGTAAGTCGCATTTGCTATACGTTAATTGACAACCAATGTATAGCCCGACATCTAATCGACATTTAATGGCTAATCGCTAATGGCAGCCATCGAAATACAACGGAATAAGTGTTTGATAAAAGATAAGGAAAATGTAATACTAAGATGAATATTATCCATTTGTTAATTCATAATCGACTTAAAATGTAGATAAACACTTCTTTTGTTCCTATTCAAATCAAAACCAATGTAAAACAAAAATAACGTCCAACCATAGACATTAAAAAAATTACTTATAAATTTAACTGTACTTACTGCTGGTATATCCTTTAACGCAAATAATCCAATTCGTGTAATGCCATTTACTGTCCACTTTTGGGTTTCGCAATTAGGTTCACACGAATGATTCATAAATCTCGCCAAATTTCCTTTCGGCCCAGCATCAATTATATAATCTTTCTCTAATGTTAGAAAGTAGTAATTTTCATCCTTTTCCTCTTGCTTTTGGGCTATTCGTCTTTGGAACTCCTTATCATCAATTACTTCACCAACATATTCAATGACAAAAGATCCACTACTTATGTCCTTGTCACAAAATAGTCCCCAACCTCTACCGTTAGTCCAACTCACTTTCAATGGTGGATATATTCGCTTTTCGAACAATTGATTCTGGCACTTTTCTCCAGCGGGACACACTTTCGGATTGCATTCGGTAACTAGTAATCTATTCAAGCAACCTGAATACGGCCCACAGGGTTCGTTATCGTTAGGACTGCATTCACATGGTGTAATATCACTTGGATCAATTTCTTGTAGTTTTACAGGAGGAACTGAACGATTGAACTTAATTTTTATATATGGGAGTGGTGCTAGTCCTTTGTCTTTTCTATTGTTTGATTTTAATTGTTTTTTTCTCTTTAGTAAATCAGAAACCTTTTTGGCTTCTTCTAAGCCTTGTTTATATGATTGATTGATACCTTTGGTATTGTTTACTTTACCCCAGTCGCCTTCTTGATATAAAAATACTCTATTCCGATTGATCCAAGTATGGTCGTTCGTACCAAAAAACCTTATGCAAAATTCACTCCAATCATGCTTTTTCATCTGCAAGTTTCTTGGCACCTCGGTGGGAGGTATTATTATAGCAGGCCACCATCGATAATTCCCCAGCTTGGCCCACACCATCTCCCCATACAAAGGTAACCGTCCTGTTTCGCATTCTTCACATATATAATTTCCATCTGGCTGAGGAATGTTTAAACACGAAAGATGGAACGCTGTAGGGCATGTGTCACAACATATTAAACTTCCACCCGTTGCGCATATAAAACACCAGTTTGCGTTGATATTTAATTTTTCATGTTTGCCGTGACGCGGACAGACAATTTGATTGGCAGTTAGAAATTTTGTCCCAGCCGGTATACAAAATGAGTCGGAGTGGTACGTAGCAGGACATTCAACACATCTTATGAGCTTCGACTTTTCTATTTGGAAAAACTTTCCACGGGGATCATCGGAAACGCAGGTGTGACAAACATGTGCTGAACACAACAAGCTCTCTATTTTAGCAGATGACTTAGTTATCTTTGATTGTGGCCAATACTTTAGACAGGTTAAATGATAATGATAGGGACACCAGCTGACGTGACATTTTATCAATTCTCCTAGTTCTCGGTTGTTTTTTTTACAAACGAAGCACTTCGGGTATTCATTAGCAGAGCATTCAGTGCATATTGCATCCGCTTTTTCCACCAAAATTTCTTGCTCGGGTTTGTATTCTTCACAATCACCGGTTATGTGGAACCTTCCTGAGACATTTCTGCAATCCTTATGAATCAACATCTGACACTTGCCAGCACACTTAACTAGATTGGAAGGAAGCTGACAGTCTTTGCAAACAGATTCTTTGCTGAGACCTTTAAAAAGATAATTTCTGCCTAAGTCCATTATATCATTTATGACTTCCTCAATTGGTTTTGAAACTTTCTTTTCTGCTTTCGCGCGCTCCACGCTGTCGACCGGTTCAGACACAACCACAGGTTTATGAGTTGGTGATATATGTGTTTCCTCAAGTTCCCGAAAATTTAGACTTAATTTACGAATATTAATTGTAGAACGCTTCTCGCTTGCATCCAAGCTAGCGAGATGTCGAAGGTACCATAATCTGCGTACATATTCCTCTAAGTAACGTTCGAGTGTCATATCCTCTTTCTTTAATACATATTTCTTAATAAGAGCGAAGAATTGCCCATATTCTTCATTAAATATTGCCTCGCATGCAGCCATATCTTGGAACATGATTTCGTCTAGAGCATTGTTATCAACTTTTATCCTTTTGGCATGCGAATCACTAAGATGATTATGGTCTTCCTTGCTAATATCTGGAGAACGCTCTCGCTTACCGTTCAGCTCAGATACTAACGCAGGCTGAACATCGCTAGCCAACGATTTTCTTCTTTGAAAACGCTCTTGGGCCACAATTTCTCTGCAAATATAAAAAACATGCATCAATTCTAAACCAGTTATATAAATTTAATACAACAATATTTCATAACTATGTCAAAGAAAAGTATTAAATAAGCGTTTCAAAAGCTTACTTTATCCACATAGAGCAAACGTAATTTTTGATTGAAAGGAATAATAAATATTTCCTAACATAAATATATATATCGAATATATCTTCTGGTCGATAAATTAAAATAAAAATTCACGTTTTTGTTGCTACTGAAACAAGAACGGTACTGAAAATAACATGGCTTATTGATTGATAAGGACGCTTTCATAAAGAATGCGAAAGTGTTATTCAAATGGAGGAAAATTTTTGACAAAATACCCATTTCAAATCAATGTTAATTTTGTCAGCTAGCTATTATTCTGTAACACACACCTGCTTTTTTGGAGTATTTTTTCAAAGATGCTTTGGCGATCTTCCTTTGCGTATTTGCAAACTTCGTCCGCTTCTTCAATTGCCGTTTCCCAAATAGGTTTACGTCTACCGGTGATTTCAAATGCACGGCACAGCGAATTTTTCCTCCCGTATTTTGAGGCGTATTCTTCACCACGCTTATCAAATTCAGCTCGTCCACAATAGGGTAGAATATTCGTTTTGTGGACCCAGCCACGCCGGCCGTTGTCGCCAAAAAATCGCACGTGAATTTTCACGTTTTGTCTTTGCACTTTGTTATTATTTAAAACAATTGTTCTACCTGATGGATCGGGCCATATTATGCATGGCCAATAGGGGAAAGGTGAAATTCGCGCCCAAAATACATCGCCAGGTTGAACAGGAAAGTCGATTTCTAAGTCGATCGATGATCCTTTAGCGCTATCAGTTGAAAGTGAAGATGGTGATTTCAAACCTGACTCGAAGTTCGCTGCAGCAGATGTGTTGTACACTCTATCCACGCTATAGTTAGACAAACTCCTCTCCGATAACGTTTCGACAATGCTCATTTCACTTATTTCCAATTCTCCGAACAAAGTTTCATTAGTTGCATTGATTTTCGAGTCTTCTTCATGTTTACTTTCGTTTCCAATGTTGTTGATGGCAAGCATTTTGTTCTTTTGAATTAATTTCTCAATCGGGCTCTCATATTGTGGACTTTTCGAAAAATTATTCGCTTGGGGCACATATTTGACTTTTGGCGGTGTTCGGCGAACGTAGCAGGCGATTTGCGTTGGAAGAAAATCATCATCTTCCTTATGCCTTTGAGCACGACCGTACCTACTCCTTTTCCCGGTTACTTCGCCGAAACCTATATATTCAGGGCTTAACGTTGACTTTAAGTTATCTAGCTGATAATTTCGGCGCCCTGTAAAGCAAGACTCAGTAAATTACCCAAATTAGTATTACAAATTTTTTACTTCGTTCCGGCGATTGGGCTGTATCATTGGACGCTGGCAGATTGCGCTTTTTTCCATTCCCAGAAATTATTCTTCCAGTGTAACTTCGTGACAATTTGATTCTGGGCTTCATCCGCCTCCTCGACTCGTTCAGCGATCTTACATCGACTGTAAACATTTATCAAACGATTACTTGCAATTGGAATATTATCCAAACATACTTTCACTTTTACTTCTAACAAGATTAGAATTTCTAGGCATTGTGCGCCAAACCTAACTTATCCCCAGAATCCCAACTGCATAAAGTGGCATATATCACAACTAACGACTTGTCAAATGTTTTGGCGGGAAAACTTTTACCGACGTGATGCTCTGGCTATCGAACGTGCAAACACGATTAAATCCCACTTAATAAACTAAAACTTGGTAAATTCAATTTACACGATAAAATATAATTGCATCATCTATTTTAAGCTCTGATACTATGGAAAATATTCAATCAATCGCAAATCTAAAGAAAATCAACAACGGTTCACTGACACCAACTCATCCCCGGCACAGCGATAACATCCTTAGAGTAAACTTCAAACGAGCGGCTACGCTGTTGGAAATACTTTGAACTCATCCAACAACTGTCATTTCTCTCGCGGCCTTGCGCTATTTGTCTTATTTTAATTTTAATTGTAATATTTTAATCAAACCAAGCAGCAGTCAATTGAATGAAATTATAATATTCATATGTGCGTGACATAATGCTGGAGTAATTTTCATTCCGTTGAAAACTGCCGCAATGTTAGATCTTGAAACGACTAATTCAACATCACATAATTCGGTTGTTTATTTTATTTATTTTATTATTAAAGCTTAAAGTTAAATTGTAAATGTTTTGCAACTAATAGCTAGCCCACATATTAGGCGGTAGAATATTACTTCATCATTTCATTGTGCACATTATTTTGAAAAACCGAGTGTGATCAGATTACCTATTTGAAAAATTATTTTTAAAAGTTGCCACATTGTTGCTGAAATTTTGAATTCGTTTGAAATTTTGAATATGTTTGCTTGTTTTGTATTATCTAAACTTTACATTGCATTGAGCTGATCTGCAAATGTGCGTTGAGAACTTACTAGACGAAGCAAAACTTATTAGGGTTTAGCAGGAACAGTAAATAAATAAGAGAAGAAAAAAAACAATGATTACAAATTTTCTTGTAATAGTTTAGCAAAAGTTTAAAATGTATCTTGAAATGTACTTTAATAAGAACAAATTTAGTTACGGCTTAAAAATCGTCTAAATTATGAAAGTCGGTAGAAATCGGGTAGAAATCAATTTATTCTCATAGTTATCCTCTTCAGTCCTTGCTTTGAAGATTTTCTTTTCTACTTGTCTGAGTCGGCTTCCGTGTGTTATACTCATATTGAAATAAAATTTTTATTTATGTCACATATACATGAAAATGTTTGAAAATGACTTGTTTAATTACTTCATTCAACTTAGATCAAGTCTGATGTCTGACAACATAACGATAACATAACGATTTAAACAGAATTGCGAATCAACACGTAAAAATTGCCGAGACACACAGAGGTATCATCTGAATATTGCGAGCCCTAACAAATGTTTATCTCGCTGATAATTATGCACATGATCAAGAGTAGATCACGCTTTCGTCTGTTTCAGAACGATCACATTATTGAGTTTGTTTTGGAAACATTAACATTGTTTGTGCTTTGGCATATTTCTATATGTATTTTGATCGTAGTGTTATGCTTTGTTTCATGTTAAAAATGAATGTCTGTTTAGTGTACGTTAAGGTTTTCGCAATAAACTTGTATGTCAATAGTTTACGAAATTTCATTTCGAAACAGATGATAAGCAAAAACAATTCCTAATTTAAGCCCTCAATTAACGAATTTCCACAAGAACTTACAATTTCAAGGAGACGCTTTGGATGAATCACAGTGATCCCGGGAACATACAATTGTACTGGGGAATTTGAAATGTGCCATTTCCAAAGGAAAAAATGACTTTGCCGGGGACCCATTCCACATCAGTACTAAAGTAGCGGACAGCAGATGTCGCTGACAATGAATATGAGAACTGAACCTGATACTGAATAAACTCTGACAGTGGGCATATGATAAATATTGTGTCGATTAACTGTCACTAAAAACTGTCAAAGAACGATTGAGCGGTCTTACTCTTCTGCTGCGGCTTGTTGACTTATTACGTAGGCTTGGCCGTGAATGTAGAATTTCTTTGTCAACTCGGATCAAGTCAATGGTTATGGGAATCTCATTTCGGATTCCCTCTTATACGTTAAATAACATAGCATGACAACAGTTATTGGGGATAAAGTGCAAACAAAATACCTTGATATAAGTGACAATGTTAACGATTTATTATGTGATACTGAGTTTCCTGCTCGCTTCTATAGCAAGTGAAAAGGGCAGCGAGTGGCAAACTCCAGATGCTTGGGGTCGTGCTAAGCTGGAAGGAAATCTGATAAGCCCTCTATCGACAAATCTTGTGGATGGACCCCTTAAACATACGTCCACAGAAGACGTTGAGCACATTAAGTTGTACTATGCAAAGCTGTTGAAATTCATTTTCGGTAGCGAGCAGATGAAGGTAAGCCGTTTTGACGGATTTTTTTTAGATGAAATTGACTAGAAGGAAATTAGAAAGGACAGAATAATCAGCAGTTTATTTCCGTTGTAGAGCAGTGGTTGTGGATGTTTTATTGCGGACTATACATTGCGCTGAATATTATGAATATTTTCCGCTTAATGTTCATATTCCTTGTCATTATTGTAGTGTTTAGAGCTTCTATAGCTATATCTGGTTTGAGTACTGTTATTAGTTATCTTGAAAATAATTTGTGCATTTTTTATGGTTTTTTGATGAAATAAGTCAGCTATCAGAGTGCTATGTTTGATGATGCGTTCAAGATGTATTGAGCTTTATACCAAAAGTTTCTTTGCTTAGATCTTTGATGCCAATTCTTCACTACTTCAACACTTCTTAACTTCATTTGCATCGATGATGAGCATTATTACTGTTGGGTCTTCTTCCGACCTTAAATATAAGATAATTTGTGTCCGCTGCTCGGGCCAGAGCTACTCACCGTTGCTGACATTTATATTAGCTGTACTTTGGTGTGCAAAAATCATAGGTTTTTTTATTTTAAGGCTTTAATTTAGTTAAATAGAGTAAACTAGTGTAATGTAATTTTCTTACTCACTGCCTTACATGCCGATCTTATGATAGAAGTTTCAATAAAAATTATGTCGGACACCAAACACCATACAGAGATCTAATTCCCTTAATAATTTTGCCACAAACAAATACTTTAAATGAATATTTAATAACGTTTATAGTATCTGGGTATGCATAAGTTCTTCTCTTTTTACAGTTTGATAAGTCATCTGCGTATTACAGTCGCACTTTTCATTTTAAAGCAACCGAAACGCAATTGCGTGCCTTGAAACTTTCGAAAGATCCTCGAGATTGGGATAACATTGTAACTGAAATTTTGTCGAATACAAGTCAACCAGAATGCAAATGCCAAAATGATATTTGGAAAAGTTTCTACGAATTCTCTCATGATTATGCAAAATTGATCTTCAATTCATCGGAAGTATGTATGCAGTTTTGTATATAAGGTGTATTTAAAATCATATAATTATCAAATGTTATTCAAATACAACAAGATAAACTTTATCAAAAAGTTAATTAGGCACATTTTTATAATATATTGATTTCAGTTAAGACTGTTGTTGCTGCTTGGGACGTCCGCTATGGCAATCTTTTATTTTAAAAGGAAATATAAATATGGATTATTTTCCATAGTGCTGTTAGGATGTGGTACTTGGGGATATTACAAATCATATAAACTATGTAACAAAGTAATTATTTTAATTTTCTTATTTCATGAGATGATTCCAATTTTTCTTATTTATATTTACAGGAAATGGAAGCTATGGAATTAGTAAAGGCATTGTCTGATAAGGTTAATCCATGTGATGAACTGAAGGCGAGTTTCTATGGAAAACTTTTTTTCGGACAAGAATATTATGAACAAAGATGTGTTGAATATTTGAAGTATGTTTTACGATTAAACGTTCTACGTTAAGTTATATAAGCTTGCTTTGAATAGTGTGCTTTAATCGAAGGGGCTCTTTCAAGCAAATAAGATAATTTTGAGCGCGCGAAAATTATCACATATATACGAGGATCACATTTATATCGGCTTAGATACTTGATGAGTGAAAAGTATGTATACTTTTTATTTCCAAGTCAAAGTCCCCCAAAGTTTCAAAACTCAATGCTTCATCTTACACTTCATCTTGTAGTCACTTTGGACAAGTAATCAAATGAATTCAGAAAACTGGCGTAGTCTTCGACGTAGAAATTTACGATTTCCATATTTTTGGTGGCCTCTCCCTTTTTATCCACAGCTTCAACTCTTGTTTGGACTCGTTATCGTACTCGCTAATCCAGATTTCATTAACGACCATAACGCGACAAAAAATATTTACAATTTTCTAATAATTACTACTTGTTTAGCGGTGTGAGCAATCGCGATAACAGCGGTAGTTTAAAAATTTGTTTCATGTACACATTTTCATGTGAATTCTCGCTGATTTAGAGGTCGTTCATTGTCTGCCAAAATTTAGTTTTTCTTACGTCTTTTTGATTATTTTCTTCTATCAGAACTGTAATGAGTGGACCAGGCGGAGGCCACTTGTGGGATACCAGTGTACTATAACGCTTCCGTTATACACCTTGCCCGCTTAGCTTCCACGGCATTCGGAACAAAAATTGGTATCTGAAAAGCAGATGGCGCATTCCTTTTCAGTGAAAATATAACGATTAAAAATGAAATATCCAAAAAATCAGCAGGTATTTCATATTAAATGAAACAATATGTTTTCTGTGATTTTTTGTGTTCAAAGCAGGGCTTGTCAAAACTTCAATCCGTATTTTATGACGGAAACTGCCTCATTTTTCTCGTCAACTAAAATTGGATAAATTCACATCATGAAGATTCAACATGTGATGGAAAATGGTCAATCCAAATGTTATTAGTACTCCAATACTCTGCAAGAATTGAATTACCATGTAAGTTATCTAAGCAACGTTGGGGAATCTTTCAATGTGAATTAACACGGTCACTTTTGTACAATTTGCGAATTCTGTATTGCTCCTACATTTATCATCTTATTTTGCTATGTATTAATTCATTAGTGTTATAATTTCATTAAACTTACACTCACTACCTTCATTAGTTTCGTCACTGTAAAATGATAATGAATGAAATCAGATCGCAGAATGGTATTTCAAGTAATTTAATATGATAGGAAAGTCAGATAAAATCCTGACCATATATTTTCCTAATTTTTTTACCATACCAATTAGATAAAATGTCTACCATATGCTTGAAGGACTTCGAATTAAGAATTGTGAGTTTCATATTAGTTAATGCATCTGTTTCATAAATTGAGATTTACTATTATATAAAGGGAGATTTAAATTATAATACCGACTGTTCCTTATTTCTAGAAGTCAAAACAACGATAGATGGCAATTTTGTGATCCCGGACACGTTTTTATGAAATATTTAAATGAAATTTTCTTTGATCAAGTGTTTATCATTGTTGAAAAATCAGCTGAGGTTATTCAAAAATCGGCGGGTAAGGGAAATATAACAATACACATTAAAAACCGTTAAAAAATTAGCAGGGACAATAATGTAATTGTAATTATTAACAAATATTTTTGTCGTGTGCATGTAAGATTATAGGTGAAATACCAAAATTTTTGAAAACTTATGTCGAACTTGGAATTTGAGAACTAGATTCAATTGTCCGCCCAAAGGACATGAGGCGGAAAGCGAAAGCCTTTTTGATTTTCGCAATTTTACTTCTATTCAATTTTACTTTTGATTTTACATTGCAAGCTTCGCTTTTAATTAATGTTAATAATCAGCATTTGAACTTATGTCTTATGACACTTCTATCACTTATTTGTTAAAAGTCCAGAAAAATATTTCTGAGCTTAATTAGCTCCAGCGAATTAATCCCAGTTGTAATAAAATCAAATTATTAACACTGAATTAAACTTTCCAGCTAAATTCGGGTTTCCATTCAACTACATTGCTATATTTGTCGTCGGTCTTTTTTTGTATCATTTCTTGAAGTTTTGTGTGAAATGTATGTTCATTTCAATTACCCATACATGGACAGCATCAAATGAATTGAGAAGATCGACAAATATTACAGTTGAACTTCCTCGTGAAAATCTGACGTTTTTGCAACAACGATCTAATTTTTCACCACGAGCGGTGACTAATAACAATTCTTTACCAAAGCAGGCAGACGTGGTACCATTTTTACGTAGGAATTCATCTTGAAAGACGAATTGTTAATTTTTAAGTTAATATTTGTAAATATGAATGAAATAAATTTATGAATTTTTAAAAAGTGATAAATTTACTTGATTTTCACACATCTCTTACTAAATTTAAAGAAAGAACGTGGATGATCTTTTAGTAGAAAAAGATTTTAGTACAAAAGAAGATGAACTTTTAACTGTAGTAGTTATTAATCTGCAAAATTACGCGATCTTTTCAAAATCAGACTATCAGACACAAATTCAGAAATCAGACAGGTTACAATCCTTACTAAAAGTTTTCTTCTTTGACTGAACGCCTAAACAATTTCCGACTGCGTCTTGCAGCAGTTTTAAGTTTTTCAATTTTCAAATATATATATATATGACATAAAACAAAATATATACAACAAATAAATGGGTTGGTTACGCACTGAAGAAGACTACAAGTCGTAGCCGAAATTTATATTTGCGAAAAATTAAATAAAAAACTGGCTAATAGATAGTATTCAACGTGTTTCCAATAAATAAAATAAATGGTTTTTATTTTTATTTTCAAAGGTTAGGCATGAGTTTACTGTTTTGCCGTGCTCCACGGTTCGACGGGGGCTGAAATTTTAGAGTTTTTAGGTTTTTAGAACCATTTTTCGTCGTTCTCCATCTCTTTTATTTTGTCTAGATACGTGTTTTGCACGGGATACAACTCCCGGGTTGTTGGATTTTGTGAATTATGAATGCAGCTATTTATACTGATCGTTGATTTGATTTATACGTTTGAATCGGGTTTAAAAATGGGAAAACTTTGTTTCCCCATTTTTAAGCCCGACGATGGTAGTCGCTAGGTACGCTAGATACGAATATGGTGGATCAGAAAGCAATTCGAACGTTGACAAGTTAATTTAAGCGGCTGCAATGGTTGACGAATAGCACAAGCGCTTGAAATATAAGCACTACTACAAGGTTGATTGATCTTCGTTTTGTTGAGAGAATAAAATGTATGCATTATGGTCTCGTTTAAGGTGTGAGTAGTCTGAGAAGTAAATTCCGGCTTCAGTGCCCTCATCCGTTTAAGGGCCGTTAGTGATCAGTGCAGATAACGGTTTGGTTAAGACAAAGTTCTGTTCTATTTCTCAATCTTCCATGGTCAGCACATTAATTCTTTGTGCCAACTATAGGCTTGGTTATATCCATTTCCCTCCTTAAAGCGACCATTCTCTACATGAATTAATTATGAAGCTACATGTTTCCGCTATTGACCTGCATGTATTTAAATCTTGCGTCTGCATTCAAAATTATTTCCTTTCTGCCGTTTGGCGTGTCAAAAAAAAAAAAATAAATATATATATATATATATATATATATATATATATATATATATAGAAAATATGTATAGAAAAATAAAGTTTACAAAATTTTTTAAATGTGTATAGACCAAGAAAAGCGGCAGGCAGTAGTAATAGTAGCCGCAATATAAGATATATTTCCGAAAAATAAATAATACAAAATGCGTTTCGATTAATTGAGATTGGTGTTCTAGAAAGAAAACCTTTTTGACTGGAGCTTCTGCAACTTACGTAATTTAAGTGAAATACAAAGCATCAATTATTCATTCAAATTTATTGAGTCTCCATTTAAAAAGGCTCCATTTGAAGCTTTAAACATTTTCAAATGAACAATCCAATTGTCCATACACTTTTTGAAGACATACATTCGGTCAAATAAGTTTCGGAATTGAGAAAAGTAGCAATTGTTGTGAAGAATCTAGTCTGATTATAAGAGTCTTCATGGTACAAAGGATTCGATTTAAGCTACAAACTTCTTCAGACGAATTCATTTTAAGATCTCATTTGTTGAATATCAGAAACAGAGTCTTTGGGATATCATAGAAATACGATTAGATACTGTTGCAATGTTTTCGGCTCGAACGAAAATAGCTCGAAAAGAAACTGATACCCTGCAATACTACCAAGTTTGGCGTACAAAAAATCAAATAAAAATTATTGAATCATTGGATTTGTGAGACTCAATCCCAAAACTTAGTTGATAGAATGCATTTTATTTGCTTAACAAACTAATTTTTGAAATAATTGTGTGCGTGAGGTCTTATTCATGATTTCTATTTTTTTATAACAACATGATTAATCGCGATCTTTCATATAATTTTTGTCCTTGCACTTTCTTTCTTATAAATACTCTTTTTTAATTGAGAAGAACAATCAACCGGCACCTAATATTTGTTTTCTACAATTTGAATCAAACTTATTTTCAGGATTTTTTTCAATTTCAATCAATTTGAATTTCAATAAATTGAAATTTGAAGCCAGTTTTCCTCCTTTTTTCTCTTGAGCAATACATTCATTAATGCATAAATTCAATCAAGGCATGCCTGAATTTGAATATTTATGAATTTTGAAGAACAAAACTCTAATAGTTATCGAAGCATTGCAAATAGTGATAAATAATGAAATTAAAGAAGATGCCAGAGCGATGCAAATCTGATATCAAATTAAAAATAGGTAGGAGCGGTTACGGGGTTATCATATCACACCTATGCTGATCTACGCGTGGTGTGGTTGGTTCATACAATAACAAATCAAGGATAATAATGCTTTTTTCAATTAAAAAAAAGTCAGCTGGCGTACAATAAAAGTGTTGTCACAGAAGATATGTTTAAGTTATATAGAGATGTTTTTAGAATTTAAAACAAGACAACCTGGTTGCATGCATTGTGCTAGCGCACATTTTGAACGTCTAAGCCTGCAGTAAATGATGAAATATGTACGAGGTAAACATCTCATTCGTCGTTTTAATTTAGACCTTGAATACACACGGACTCACTTTTATGGCGAGCTTTGGTACTGTTGAACTTATGCGAATAGCTGAATGAAATATTTTCTTAAATATTTCAATCATATTACCGGAAACAGGCATAAATGTTTATGTAATGTTGTTTTATCAGGACTACCAATGACATGTTCTTATTGAGTGTATGCCTCCGTTGATAATGATGAACGTATCTTCAGGGAGCGCCTTAAACGTTAGTTAAATTTCTCTGGTGAGAGTTTAATTCTTGCAGTTCTTATTTTCCTTTGTATTTTATGATACTGCTTTGTCTGATATGCTGCAGAAAAGTGCCCTGATGAAATAAATATACATAACACTGCTTTGAGCAAACATGATCTTAGTTTCGTGTAAGTAAGTTTAGTATTGCTTTATTTCTTTTTTTTAATAATGCAAAATTATTATAAGGTCAAAGAAATAAACAATATTGCTTATTGTTTAAATCTTTAGTTTCGCTTTTAACTCCAGGGGAGTCGTCTATTTAGTTATTTTACTATGCCTAACATTCTTCATTCGTATTGGGTGTGCATCTAAAGAGCGGCTTAGGGACAGCTTTTTAACATGTGAGCTCGTGGTTTCGATTTAAATACTTATTTCAGGACTATACTATCAAACGAAAAATATAGACAATGTCAGCTTATTGAATATGTTACCATTTCTGCAGTAATTTGCAAATTAACTTGAATTCAGAATGAAGTTTATATTTAAGTAAACCTTACAAACTTTGAGAATAATCTAAAGCATT
The DNA here is from genome assembly GCA_954870665.1 of Stratiomys singularior. Lineage (NCBI taxonomy): Eukaryota > Metazoa > Arthropoda > Insecta > Diptera > Stratiomyidae > Stratiomys > Stratiomys singularior. The sequence continues at coordinate 11,907,166 of OX940877.1, forward strand.
TATTCGTATTCAGCTTAAGCCGGGAATTTCACTTTTGGCGAACGCGCTGCCAATATCCCTCTTATACTTTCCAACCAAATCTGGTAAATCATATGCTATTGCGAAGTCCAGCTTGTTAATTGGGCATCCTCGGAAGTATGTGCAAGTTTCTGAAAGCTTTTTAAATTCAAATAGAGGATGAAGGTGGAAAAATTCACGATAAATTTCTGGATCCGGGAGATCGTATCTGGATATGTTAGTTAGCGTTGATAGTCCTTGGTAAATGTGATAGTTTTGAGGATTTTCGATGATCTGATCGGCAATTCGCTTTTTATTTCCAAACAGTGATTTGTGGTTGTAATATGTTGTTAAATAACAATCAACCATTTTTGCATGATTACGCACACGAACCTGTGAAATATACAAGTTTTTGCAAGGATGTTTGAATGCATACTAATTCATTACGGTACTTACTGCAAAACGACGTGCGCTAGCAATTTTATTTTCAATGCGCTTATCAATCGCTGATCGAACATCCTTTAATAATGCCTTTTCCTGTGCTTGAAGCAATCGCGTTGGTGCACCTGGTTCGAATACATGTGACCACAAGGACGCTGTGTATATAACAGGCGGCTGAGTTGATGACATAAGTGGAGATATGTTCCACATCAATGCGCTTTGAACACGAAGTAGCTCATCTGGTTTTACTTTGTCGGCTTTATTGAGAATGATTCGGGTGCTGTATTCACGCCCCTTAAGTTGGTCTAAAATAGCTTCTGTTTCGAGTCCAACATCTAGTTTAGCTGGATCATAAACTAAGAAAATCATATCGGCTCGATCTATGAACCACTGGCAAGCATCATTGAAGGGAAATTGTCGCGACACTTGCTTTCGTACTTCTAGTATTCCAGGAATCTCAACAATATTTACCTTAAAATATTCCAATAATAAATAAATAACTACATATGGTGAAATGACGAAGAAATAAACAGAAAAAGAGAATCAAAACACAAACTGACTTTTACATTTCGCAGGTAAAGCTAAAAAGGAACTGACATCTACATTTGTACGAAAGTTTTCTCGAGTAGTTTACCTAGTTTTTATATCCCATCTGCATTATCAGTCGTGTTGTTAATTATTGTTTAGAGTTAAAGAGTTATCCGAAAATAATAAAAGAATTTGTGTCATGTTGTGTTTATTGTGGCAAATAAACTGCTGTAAAAACAGTCCATTGTTCATGACAAAAAATATTTATTTTCAAAACAAAAAGGAAGCATAGATTAATCAAATCCATCCATGGCCATTGTTGACTACCATTGCTTTTGTAGACATTCAAATTTTGAGCCGAAATTAGATTTAAGTGAAAAATAAGCATGCATCGAAACAGCCGATATCACAAGGAGCAATGTCCAGAGAAAACAGCAGATGCGATATAATATTCGACTTGAGCATTTCCGACTAATTTTTTGCAACTTTTGCCATAAAAGGACGAGCATCGTCGTGCAGAAAAATAACTTTCTTATGTCTTTGCTCTTACATCGACCACTTTCCTCTTAACCCACCGGTAGATGAATCAGAATCTCTTTTCAGAAACCATATATGTCGCTAAAACGATCATTGTCATCCATTTCCAAATTTTAACATTTTGCCAATTGCTGGCTAAAGTGAATTGGGATAATTATAACCATTTTCAAACCACATTTGTTCTCGACTTAAGTATTAACAATCAAAACACGACAAATAAAAAAAGCACCAAAATTAACGTTACATTTTAAATTGAAGCGCTAAACATTAGTTCGTTTCAAACTTATTTGTGCATCTGAAACTATCCAAATTTATAAACATGACACAATATTCATACCTTCTTTAATAAATCGTTCGGAAGCTTAAGTCCATGAAGTCTTTCTTCAAGCCCTTGACCAAACTTTTGCAAACCTGAAAACGTCCAATCAGCAATAAGCTGCGTTCCCCCTAATACCTCCACTTCTTCGCCATACATAATGATGTTGAAATAAGCTGGCGATGGTTCTGCACCTGTATTTGCATAATAATTATTGAGTTCACATACTTGTTGAATTTAAATATGACCCAACCTGATCTCAAGGAATGCTCAGTGTTTTCGTTTCCCGTTAGGTAATTAATTATGGTTGATTTTCCTGCACTCCACGGGCCCATAAAAAGTATAAGTGGCTTCGCAAAAATTTCCGCATCTCCAAAGTGACGATTGCTCAGATCACGATATTTGTAAAGTAATTCCAAGGGTTTGATTGAATTCTCGTAGATCCGTTTGAGATCACGAAGGATAATTTCCGCAACCCCGTTGATTATCTTATCTTTAGACTCATCCTCTAAATGAAGTATTTCACTGATATGACTGCGATCCCTAAGCTCATAATCCGGAACTTCGCTCTATAAAGTAAATGGATGTTCGCTCTATAAAGCTTGTGAAACAAGTTAGCTTAGTTCTAAATGATTGCAATCAAATGATGGAGAAGGGAGAAGAGTAGGGAGGACCTTTATCAATTTAGACGGCTTTCGTACTGAGTATGCCGTTCATAAGTGTTCTTATTTATGATTTAAGGCAACGAAAAGCACTGGGCGACAAAAATTGCCCAGTGTCATGATTGCGTATGCATAACAAAAAAAAAGACGGGGAACTACGGAAGTTCGGTCTGACAACAAAATCAGCATTCCCATCCCTGTCGGACAAAACACGTACGTACGTACACGGACATATAATGAAAAACGATACTTACGGACAATAACTCATCTTCAGGTATTTCAGTTTCGGGTTGATCGTTTGGAGTGTCAGTTGTGTCGTCATCTTCATCTTGTTGACTTTTGCTTGCATTTTCTGCATCATCCGGCAATTCGTTCGAATTTTTTTCTTCATTTGCGGTTTCTTCTGCAGATTTGGACTCATTGTCGTGATTTTCTGCCGAAGAGGTATCAACATTTTCGTTTGTGTCAGCGTTTTTGGGTTGATCATCTAAATCGTCTTTCTCGCTACTTAGAGATGGCGTGTCCTCAGGAGTTGAAGTATTTTCTTGACTTGTCAGTTCGCTACTTTCATTTTCAGGCTTCTCATTTGAAGATGGTTTTACTTCAGAAGCATTATCATTTTCGTTGCCTTCAGATGATTCATCGGCTTCCTCATGGGAAGGAGCTTGCTCTTCCAAATTTTTGTCACTTGATTCATCTTCACTTGCGTTATCTTCCTCTGGTTCTGCGCTTTCCATTGTATTGTCAGCATCGCTTGCGTCTTCAGCATCATTTACACTTCCTTCGTCGGCAATTTCCACCGACTCTTCTCCTGCGCTTGCCGTTTCTGCACTATTGTCAACTGTTTCGTTTTCGGTGGAGGCATCTTTTTCACTTGAAACAGTCTTTTCAGTCTCATTTTCCACTATTTCTGCGTTTGTTTGTGCTGGCTCTTCAACCGATAATTGGCTCTCCGCTTCTTCTGTTTCGGCATCCTCCTCTTTTGGAATATCAATGTCTGGTTCGTTACTAACTGGATCTTCTTCGCTATTCGCTTTGGTGTCGCCAAGCGTATTTTCAGAGCTGATTTCATCCGTCAGGTTGATATTTTCTGGCGATTCATTAACCGCATCTATAAATAAAGTTTAATTATAAAAAATTCTGCTGTTTGAAGATGGTGGAGATGACATAGAGGTATAACATTATATGTTATTCATCTATGGACCTAGCCTCAACTTTGGTTGCCGCGCAATTGATTGTGAAAATGTCGGAGCAAAAAAATAAGAACTATTAAGAAGAAACGTAATTAACAGAGAGCAAATGAAAAAAATACTGATGGTGGAAAATCACGAAATACTTCTGCGAAATAACATAAAACACTGGAACGACGACGACGAAAATTCATTCCACAATATATCAGCACCTAATAATATTATGTACACAATACATATATTGATTTTTCTGTAGTAGATGGCTTGCAATTTCACATGTTCTTACATTTAAATAACCTCTCACTAAATTGCTTAGAAAGTCCTTTACTATAGTAAAACGAACCCATACTTTATGTGTATGATTTAGGTAACACCCTTTAGGATGTTCGTTTTTAGACTCCTTTTTGAAAATTTCACCTTAAATATGAGTGTATATTTGTTTATTTTTACTTACATTTATTGTGCAAAATATAACGTCTTTAATTACACACTAAAACCAATTGAATTTATGGTTCAGACATACATTCACATTCACATTCACATTCATCATTCAATATTATTTTATTCTTTCAATAAGTGAAGCTTAAACAAATTACCTGCACTCTTAGGATGCAACTCATGCAAAGCCTTTTCAATATATGGCCGGCATTCTGATTCCGTAGGTCCATCATCAGCTTTGACATTGGCATCTGAAATAAAATAAGATCAGTTTAAATCAAACTGATTTAATTAACACAATTTGATTGGAATTAATTTATTTTAACGTTTTGTTTAGGTTTTAAGTGGTTATTACTTAAGGAAATCCAAGTATTGAATGTTAAAAATAATTCTCATGTGATATGTGCATGCACTAACTTATATGGATTACACATTTGTTAGCAAATTGAGTAGACTTCGCACCGTATTTTTATCCTTTATCGTGAACACAAGAGTCTAATTCGGTATTCTATAGTACTTAATAGTGTCATGAAACTAATTCAGTGAATAATTGAAGCTCTGAGAAAGAATGACTTCTCATAAGCGCTAACACGCTAGGTAGTCATAACTTGGAAAGAGATGCAAAAACTCCGTTTAGCAAATAAAGCAAACTCTTAAAGGATGGACAACGATAAACGATATAGGTGAGTGGAGTGATCTCGATGAATGACATTCTGAACTAAATATATTGTGAGCAAAAAAAATCTGACATAATTGCATATCTAGGTTATTGTGCATTTTAAATACAAAATTTGAGGACAGTATTAATAAGCATTTCACACGACCTTTGTTTTTATGTGTCTGCTTTATGTGTATTTAGTCCTGTTTACAAAGCCTTATGCATCTATGAGCAAATTAGTCTACCCTCAATAGACTTGAACTTTTTTCTGAGTGTTAACGCTTGTCAGTCGTTGTGCTCTAATAACTTTCTCACCAGTATCATTGAATGCTTTGGTCCATAAAGCGCGTCTAACGAAAAGTTGTTGTGAATGTAATGGTTTTTGTGTGCTAGAGTGGCAGTTCATGAATAGATGGCTTGCGGCCGTCAGTTAATTTTAATTGAGCTTTTTTTGCTCACGTCTGTCTCGACTACATTTGGCAAATAAAATAGACAGAGAATACTCATACCAATATGTATGAGTATTCTGCTAAACTCCAGTGAACCTAAGAAACTTCAGTAAAGAGTTCCCAGAGCAAGCCAAATCAGTAAACTTTCACCCCGTTGCATATAATTTTGTGTTGGATATACATGAAAATTTACTTTTCCTTAAGCTTAGTATTCATGTCAACGTGAAAATGCGGTGCTTAAATTTTCTAAATTTCTGAAAGTTACTGTTCAAAATTCCTTTGAGAGCTGTATATGGAAGTGAATGAGAGTCCAATAATAAAATAACCACGCTCTCTTTGGTACAAGGAAAATGGGATCGAAGGGATATTAAGAACAACAAATGCCATTATTGTAGGAAACCTTTAGACTTTTTTTGCTTATTCTATTTACCTAGTTGATATCATCATTATGATTTTAAATTCTAGTTAGTGATCAAATAAATTTCTGTGTTACGCTTACAGCATCTAATGAATCCAATCATTTTTTTTTTTTGGAGGCATCTCTGGACTAAAAAAATCATTGTCCCGTTATTTAATGTATGAAAATAGATTTTTCTTCGAACATTGCCTTGGTAAAGAGAAGTACAAAATTTTTTTTTCATTGATTCGTATCGCTTCAAGTTAGATATTATGAATCCTGGAAGTGTGACTCCATTCTTAGGAAATCTTTACCAACTCGTATCCCATTTCATCGTTGGAACTTGTTCAACGTTGTAAGGTAGTTGATAGCTTGCTGCCTGGCTTATTGTTTCTTAATAACGGTTTCAAAGTAGTGCCGTGAAATTCTGAACAGAAGACTAGAGTCTTTACATTGCATTGTGTCGTTTCCAAACCCAGGACTACGAAGACATCTGAAAGCAGACAAATGAACATATTTATGGACGGTAAAAGTGGAATATTTTACCACAGTAGTTGACATCGACAATACTACGCAAGACGACACCGAAGGACAACAAGAAGTTTACCATATTCACATGGTACGAGATCCAGAAGGAAGGATACACAAAAATACAGATTATTGAAGTATAGCAAAATTCTTTGCTTGCCTATCGTAATTTGTCGAAAACAAAGGATAAAATTTATGTTCTTATTAAAGTTTTGAAAATTATAAAGGTTTCCAGTATAGCAGGTGGGAGTCTACATAAACCAAATTAATTTTTGCAAGTATTTTAACGAAAAAGGACAATGCACCGTTGACGTTGAAAAATTTTGGTTGGCATTTGATCTAACGATGAATTATTGACTTCCAGTTGTATCAATCCAGAAAATATCTTTATATGCAGCAACGGCATATACAAACATATTCAGTGAGTTTCAAGTTAAAGCTATATATTGTATTTTTGTCCGATCTGAAGTAACTTAAATTGATTGTTTTATAATTTAGGAACAATGTAATGAACTAAAAGGCTTAGTTGAAGATATATAATTTAGTCTGCAAAGGGAATGCAAACATAAGAAAATTGAAAAATCTTTGACTTTTTTCTTGAAAATAAAGCCACAAAAAATGTGTGTAATTCGAAGATTATTTTTCATAAGTTTATTCAAAATTAAAATAATTGTATGTCATTGTATGTCATCAGTACATCATAAATTGCTTCACGTTTCTTGTTATGCATTGTTAAGCGGGTTATGTTCCAGTGTTGTTTCATAACCTCAGCAAGCTGAGATTCTAGATTCTAAATGATTCTAGAGAAAGTACTACATTGAGCGTAAGCAATACGTCTTCCGTATTCCATTTCCAATTTGTCTCGCCCAAAAACAGACAATAGCGATCAACAGATCAAATAAATCGAGGATTCCCGGATCGCGGAAACGTTTTAATGTCTTCGAATCCTTAACTTGATTGCATCATAGGTTTCTCCTTTTTATTTTGAATTTTATAGTTGTAGAAATGTATAGTTGGGAGTGAGGTTTTGCGCCAAGTCCTACAATGCAGCTCTTGTTAAATACTTCCCCTATTAACAGCAGAATTTGGCCTTGAAGTATTTGCCCTTTTACATCCGACTTGGCCTACTTTTTCTACGCCTTATGGAACTTTTGGATCACAGCGATCCGCATCTGCATAATGAGTAATGCAATTTCAGTCCCACAATAATGAGTTTAGGACAGCAGAGATTCTTACTCATATTGTTAACAATTACAACTGGAAATCAGTGACTAGACTACAGTACCAGTTGAAAGCGATGACGAGGACTCGCAGGAATAATCATAAAGCCTCGCAAGAATAACGTAGTGTATTCTTTGGTGAGGTCATTCGGATCCCATACTCCCGAAGATCGTTGATTTATCCTAAAGTTTGAAATCTCTTGCCTGTGGCTTCTAAGTAACTTCTTTTAATGGACTCTAGTCCATAAATGAAAAGCTGTTCTTCCTTCCAAGTTACATTCTTTTCTCCTTTTCCCATTGGAGATGTACATATATGCGAAAAGTATGTTTGGATCGGATAATCACAATGTATGTTACTCATGTACGTTAATCGTATCGGTACGAATGAGCCTTTTCATTTACACACCTCGAGTAGTCGGGAATTTTGAAGTCAGCAACAAAACATCCGTGCACGTCAAGGCGGAGTTTATCTAAAATGGGACAAATTATCCATGTTTGACAGCCATCGGGCATTCGCTCGTTGTTTTGTTCCGCTGAGGTTGCGTTCGTATGTAAGGTTGGCTTGTTTTCATCCATTTGCTTAGTTTAGTTTTGATTATAAATAACTCCTGAAGGACTGCAGGTTTTTATTCATTTAAATTGTATGGGCAAATCTTCAAAGTCGTCTGACTTTTATTAATTTGAATAATGATCCTTACTGATTTATTATGTATGCAATTCTTGAATAAGTTAATTTATATATTGTAAACGTACGTGAGAGTAACTAAGTATTTTCATGTGTTATGGCTCAAAATGTTTTCAATATTTTGCGTTAATGAGCCCATGACTTTAAAGTTCGTAGCATATCTTAGATACTTATTTCGTTTGTGTTACGGAAGAGGTCAACCGTGTGTCAGATGAACACCCGTCCCCATTCATCTTCTAGTTTGATTACGAGCCGACGATGGAGTCGAATTAAAAATCAAAGCAGTATTAAAAAAGTTTTCAAGATGACGCTAATAAAGTATGTGATTTTCGTTTGCCGCAATGAATTGTAACGATTTTCTGGATGACTCGTCGAAATTGGATATTTAGCACCTTTTAAAATTTTTAAAACTTTAAGCTTACTTTACTACAAACAACACAACAAGAATCATGCAGGTGCTGCACATTCCTTGAGATTTGTGGATAGGTTTGTTTTTTCCGTCATCTTACACAAGAAAATTATATAACATATTTCGCATTCAAGCTGTCCCATGAGTATTCCATGGCAAAAGATGCTTGAGAACTGAATATTTTTGTCATTGCACCTACCAGCCCGTATAATTAGACAAAGCAGTTGCACCAGGATCCACAACGAAAATTGCAACATTTTTGGGTTAATTCCACAAAATCGCTTCGAAATTTTGATGAAACGCCTCAAGTACAAATCACACTCAAAACTTATATCACTTAATAACTAAAATTCACATTTCACTTTTGTCGAGAAACGGTCATATTTCACAGAGTAAAATCAAATATTCGAAAACGGTCGTGAAGTATAAGAAGATTACAAAAAATCCGCAGACTACACTCTTAAGAGTCGTTGAGAATGACGATTTTATTTTTAACCTCGTCAACGATGTTGCGGAGTCTAGTCTGGTTTTCTAATATGATATTTGACTTATCTTGCGATCGCCTACAGTATGGCAGGAGAAATGGCTCTCACTGAGAAGTGCTGGTAATAATAGAAATATTAAGGTAAGAGCTAAATATATTCGCACAAAATATGGACTATTTCCATTGAGTCAACACTGCAGTCATTTGCAAGAGAATGCAAAGGAATTATTCTTCCAAATAAAATCCCAGCAATAATTGGTTGAGTGCTTTTTTTCAAACGAAATATTTTAATGCATTACAATGTCATGTCCATTCATTACTTTGGAAGGAGTAGTTTACGCATGTAAATAGCAACGAAATAGAAGAAGGAGCACGTAAAGTTCTGCAAATAGACATGTGCATATTGAAATCAGGTCAATATCAGAGCACTTTTATACTTCCCTTGACCATCGTCTCTACAGAATACGCGAATAAAAAATTGTAGTTTTTCGTGATGGCAGCATAGCCCCCACAGCGTTGTCCAATGTTTTTGATTTTAACGTGATAACAAAAAGGAAATCATTTTGGCAGGGTCTCGTTGGGACAGTCTCTTGCAATGGCAATTTAAGTAAATGCATTATTTTGTGAAACCTGAAAACAACTAAAAATAATTTCGCAGCTTAATACAATAAATAATATGCATCATGTTCCAATTGTTGGTTCGGGTGTTTGCAACCTTCTAAAAAATTTAAAAAAATCTTATTATTTTCCATTTTCAGGTTGAAGTTTTGTATTTTAGAACAGACGGCTGTTTCGAGGCCGATATGGTCATATGGACTTAACACTGAAGAAGGTACCATATCGGCCTAGAAACAGCTGTCTGTTCTAAAATACAAAAGCTCAACCTGAAAATCGAAAATAAAAAGAACTTTTTTTAAATATGTATCACGTTTATAGGTTCCTAATCTGAATTTAATTATTTTTTCAAATGGGTTCCGAATCGACCATTCCTTATTCTTCCTTACACATTACATCATAAATAAGAACAGAACGCAATGAAGTCCTCGGGCTGGCCCCAGCCGTAGAGCCCCTGAGAGTTAGAACCTGCTAGAAAGACATGGCTAAGTGCTCATGACTTGATTTTCTCATCGTTACGCCTAAAGCAAATACTAGCAACAACTTACTACCATTACAACTACAATCTACGTACTACTTTGTAAAAAAACAAACAAACAAAATTCGTATGCCCTCACAAGCCGCCCTTTTTCTATATTGAAGTGTATTCATATCTCGGCTTCTGGATAGTGATTAGTTGACCTGATTGTTGGAATAATTTCCCTCATCATTCCGAGCATTCCTGCGAATCCTGAATCGAAACGATGGCTTGAAAAAAAAACAAGTCTCAATTTTTCCAGGTAAAAACCGGGTGGTTCAAAACTCAGTCTTCATCAAATCTATATATGTGACACGCCCGAAATATCGATTCAACATACGAGTCCAACATACTGACGTTCAACGAGGAGTGGGTGTTAAGGGGGAAAAGAATGGAACAACTTTAGGATAGGCACCCGGATCACACTTGTTCCGTTGTAAAGCCATGCCTAAGTAGGAAACTACATCGGTTCAGATAAATTAAGTTCTATACAGTACTGTCAAATAACATCTTGAATTCTTTCAACGCAAACGCCTACTGTGAAGAAGCGTGAGCGCCAATGAGCACCCAAGCTAGTAGTGTTACAGTGGGAGGATTTAGTTTGCACATGATGCCATTTCATAAAGGTTTCAGCATAAAATACATTCAAGTGATAATTTGGTAATCCTTTGCATTGTGCAGTCGCCTCTAGTATGAAAACAATTTTTGTCTCTATACTGTAAGAAGAATTACGCTGCTTACCATAGGGAGGCTTTGTATATTTTAACCAGGGTCCGTCTTATTGTGATATACTCTACTATGAACAAGATTGACAAACTTTGTCCGGAATTGACTGTCTCTAGCGTTCATAGGTGCTAACGACGTTCGATGGTAAGTGTTGGTTTCCGTTTGTAGTCTCCCTTTCAGTAACCTACTTAACCTTGATGTCTTTATGCACGCCCTCCATTTCTCTATTGTGATTGATGTAATGTTAATCATTTCCGTTCTAATACGTTAGCAAATGCTTTCCCGTGGGACGTGTTGTGACGTTTTAACACATCCAATGATGTATTCCGATTGAGCACGAATTCCGATGGTCAGAATCATCAGATGGTCGAACAAGAGGTAAACGGAAGTCAACATCGTCTATTCCTAGTCTCCTCTTCCGAACAGTTTCGCGGTTCAATCTATAGTACTAACATATAGTGTGTTTGCTATTCCTCGCCTGAATCGATGATTGGAAACCACTTTATACTGACTCCAAGTACCTTCCATTATATGGGTAATATTTTTAGATAATTGATTTGTGAGTGTCCCTAATTTGATAGACCCTTAAGCAGGTTAACTGTTGTCGCACAGCTGTGGTACAAATTTATTTTATTTCCACCCTTTTTTCGAGTGGTGGTTTTGAAACACCCCTTTGCGAAACCAAAATGAAGGCGGCATTTATATCTGTAAGCGCACTGAAATGGGCCTGTCACATGCCTAAGACTAGGGCCATACCTTCATGATTTCCTTCTCTGGAGATCCAAACACTCAAGTTAGAAACAAAACGAAGTGAAATGCGATTAAATTGATGATATGAAAGTGTGATGAAAATCAATTTTCGGAAGGAATGTACGATAATAATAACAAAATAAAAAAGTTTGTATTTGAGTATGAATAAGCTATTCTGAAAATTGACAATTTTGTTGGTTAAGTCAAACAGGCTCCTATCAGTAAAAGAAAGTATACATGTTATACCTACATCTTCATCAGTGTAAGGATAAAATCGATGAATATCATGGTGGTATCGCTAATTCTGATGCCATAATGTATTCCATCATTAATTGTTTAACTTGGCCAAATGTTGAGTTGCAAAAGACAGTCTTAAGTATTCTACAGACCATTGTGTCCACTATGATCCATTCCTAGCTTAAATGCGTGTTCTGAGTTACTGACCTGTTAACCAAACTACTGTGCTTTGCATTCTTAGAAATCTTAAGTTCAGACAATTAACAGAGAAATTTTAGACTGTAAATATAAAATGTAAATATTTCGTTGGCGGCTCTAAGAAATTACTAGATCCACATTTATTCATGTCAACAAAAACCGCGAGTGCAATTTTTCGTTTTTACATGGAGTTACATATCTTACATAGATTGAAAGGCACCATATTAAGTTTGTCAAGCATCTGATTCCGTATAATATAAGTTCTTCGTATTTTAAAATGAACAATATTATTTATGTTGAAATTTGAATTTCTATTTCAACATAAATTCTAAGAGGTGTTCAATAAAATTTATGCATTAACAACCGTCTCCCTTGAAGTTGACTTTTAACGTCAATGAAATGGAAACGAAGAATAAAAGCACATGTTTCTTTTTATATGTTCGCATTTAATTATTTTTTACACACTTTACAATATCATATAACTTCAACTTGTACTTACGACATTTTGTATTTGACGCAAAATTTTCTTAATTATCCCGCATATTCAGCAACTAATTGCAGTTGCTGAATATGCAATAGACGATTGCATTCAATCTTATAAATGAAAGAATTGACGAAGTAAATTAGCTTATCTAGTATTCTACTTCTGTATGGTTACGAATGTTATTTCAAATACAAATTCTAAGAATTTTGGCATCCATGGTCAACTTTTTTTCAAGTAGAAAGTCATGATTATAGCAAGATATGGTATATGCATGGAATATCAGTATATAATCGTTAAATTATATTAACTCAAACGTTTGGTTTTGGAAAGCATTATGTCTATTTATATCCATTTCTTACCCCGATTAGGAAAAAATGTTTCATCATATTTTAGAATTTCTGAGAGCTTGTCCCGTTTCATGCGATGCTTTCTGTCTCGTCCATTCAATATTGCAGAGAATAAATTTCTTTTTTCACATTCAACGGTAAAGAGGCTATAATCCTGGAAAAACGTGTCTGGTTCCAGAACCCTTTTCTTTCCTCTTGGCGGTATGAAGGGATCATCGTTGTCCACTATTAAGAAATGGTTATTTCATTCATTTCAATTTTTCAAATATATTTATTATTTTAACGTACAAAGTTGTTTCCTATTTTCTTTTCGAATGATAATATAATGCGGTTCATCCACATAAAACGGCAGCTCCTTTTTTCCAAGATGATTCACATTCAGTTTACTATCGCTGTACTCGGGATTAGGAATTCTTAATTTCATAGTTGATTTGAACTTATCTATTGGAGTTGTATCAAGTTGAACATTTGATAGCCTTGAATAACGAATAATATACAATATATAATAATATTTAATAAATAATAATATATAGTATGATAATATAGAATAATTATAATATAGCGTGAATTATAAAGCATGTATTTTTTAAAAAAAGTGTTATTTTTTAAAATTTAAGGCAAAGAATAAAATGTCATGAAGAAAAGTAGCTCGAGAAAACAAATAATGGTTATTTGCTAGCACAATCATTACTCGTAAGCTGAGTCTGAGGCAAGCGTTTTCAATAGAAATTACACCATTTCGCTTCACATATATAAGTGGAGAAATGATAAAGGCTAAGAAATATATAATCACGTCAAGTTAGGGATCTCCTTTTTGTAAGGGCCATACCTTTATGATTTCCTTCTCTGGACTCGAACTAGCTAAGTTTGAAAACAATTCTGTACAGGACAACTACGTTACGTAAAAACATGCACCAGACTAAGTAGAATGGAACTGTATCTAAGTTTTGAATAATTGATGAGAACATGCTTTTCATTATGACCAAGGGGCTAGGAGCTCTTAGGTTATGACATTTGAGAATAAATTGCTTTGTATACACATGTGTGAGCGTCTCCTAGTGGAATTTCAGAAATAGGGAAAGACGTTTCCCACAGCTTATTACTGCGACATTATAAGCGACGTTGGACTAGCATATTGCCGCGATAGACATCACCTATCAATGAGAGAAGTTGAACTTCTTAATAATAATACAATTTTCATTTAGCATCCTTGATCGGGAAAAAATTGGAGCAATCGGACTAGAAGACATTTGAACACAACATGTCCAGCTATAATTGTCATTCTAAAAATTTCACCTCTTTGTTCCTCTAAACGCGGCACTTTTAAAATTAACTTTACGCTGGGATATGGGTATGGGATATGGGTACGCTGGGTATGCTTCTTTATCAGTAAAAGTTAATATTTTTTCCCTTCTAGCTGGAAAAAAATTGAATAAAATTTCTCGCTTATATTGGATTCGAATTCGTATAAAATATTCAAAGATTGGGCGCAATCAACGACGGCGATATCGAAAAAAACAAAATACTACTCATAAAGACCGTCACAGTAATTTTTACTGTAAATAAATGGATAATTTGCCTTATCCTTAAAAGGTCGACAGCAAGAAAAAGAAATCAGACGATGCGTAACCAGCATAAGAAAACAAATAAAATAATAACAGCATAAGAAAACAAATATTCAAAGACTGTAAGTGAAGGAGGAGAGTCCCATGAACGCCGATACGACCATATACATTGACAGCGGAATTCCTTAAGAAGCACCGGATTGGAGGCAGCAATAAATTGCCCAATCTTTTTTAATCGGTATACTACTAATTTGAATTTCTTAAATCCAAGATAAATTTCGAATCATTCTTTTTTAAGGATATTTTTATTTGTTTACCACCTATTTTCCGGGTTTGATGTACACCGTTTAATCAAATGTTCACTGTGTGATAGTAACCGCCATGCTCTTAATAAATTTATGTTGATTATATTCAAAAGTTGTAATTCAGAGCGTTCACTACTATGTTGATTGGGATAATTCATCGGGAAACACAAACGACTTTGCAATGACAATAAGAACACCACAACTACTGCCATATTTCTATCACTTTTACATAAAAGCAACATCTTACTTCTGGAAGTTCTCACACACTAGCTTCAATCTAAAATGATTCACTCCTTAAATAAGTTTGTTCTCAAACGAAAAGAAAATTAATAAAACTGACCACAATGTACATTGTAAATAATGATTGTTACCAAGCGAATTCCCTGGTGACTAAAGGATCACCGAGTTGGAAAATTAATTCTGAAATAACATTTTTATAATAGAATAAGAACAGAGTTCACCATATACTTGTACTACAACTTCTGGACCTGGATTCCAACAAAACATACGGTGGCATTTTTTAGAAAAAAGTCATAGTTCCTTTTCTCTTAATGAAAATGGTTTGGAGGCAAGAGTTGGGTTTTTTTTTAGAGAATTAATTCAATTTCGTTCACATCAATAATGAACAAATATTAAATGCAACACCTAGTAGACGAATTTATTCAGTTCATTAATATAATATATATTTGTTAAATTTAGCACTATATTTAATTCCTACATTTATTTACATTTATACTACATTTAAGGTCATCTACACTAAAGAAACTATGGACACAGCAGCCGATAAGCTATTTAGGTGGGCGGTTTCGAAGTTATTTAGGGTGGGGTACTTTAGTAACACGTAAATCGGTCCAACGCCTAGTAAAACGAATGAAGATATATTGCAGTTGTCAAAAAAAATAACGTTCTGTGGAATTCAAACAATATTAGGTAGAATTTCAATGACTTTTTCAGAAGTAGTCAAAGGCTTTTCTGCAAAGGCTTTTCTTCAATTCTCTCAAGTCCAAGCCGGGTTGAACCACATACTATTGCAACATATTATAACAAACAAACGAAAACTCGTTGTGTAGTGTAACGAAAGCCCTAGCAGAAATCTAATCCTGGCTGGACCTTGAGAATTCGACTAGTAAATGCACCAGTTTTGGCTTGGGTACTTATTCATTTGTAAATTGTGAATTCGTCATGAATACTAAGTCACTGGTTGACATATATACATTTGTGCAAATAGAGGCGGCCAATCGTCATCGAAAAAATGTTGTTATCTGGCTGAGTAAAATAGTTATCATAATGAAGGTGCAACTATCTAAAGAAACCTGCCTTTTCATCGACAAATAAACAATAGAATTATGCAACGATAGTTGCATTTAAACAAGCCAATCAATATTTTCTAGTTGACAACCAAGGAATTGTAAGACGAAGAAAGAAGCAAACAACCACTTATTTATTCAAGGTTAAGGAAGGAAGTACTTTGAATGGATGTTTGGGAAGGCGTACGTTTACCAGAATGAGTATTATGAGAATGAGCAATAAGATGACTTCACGAAACCTCCAAAATTGTCTTAAGAAGATTTTAGTATAATCTGCTTCGCTAAGAAGGTTGATGGTCATTTTGATAAATATAATATTTTTTCAGAGTCTGGAATTCCACTAATGATATATTGTGGTCATCTTTATTGGTGATTCTATTTGAGTATCGCACTTCAGGTTTTTGATTACGAACACATGATGGACAATAGAAGTAAAAAACACTGATAAAAGTCTTTTATTTTTTGTAAAATAGTATTATATAAAAATAACACAGTAAAATAATAAAATATAATTTATAAAAGTTTCAATAAATAATAAAAATAAAGTCACAAATATTTTGCATGCCTAGAAAGCTGAAGTGCTGTAACTGCAAGGTAACAATTAAATTTGTTTTTTATTTCTATGTATTGTTAACATTCTAGTCACGGATCAATATACTCAAGACGACGTTCTACTTCACCCTCTGTTTTATGGCTTCTCGATTCTATGAAGTTTCCCGATGTTATTTGTTTTATACTTGTATAATCAAGTGACCCCCAGAAATTAAAAAATTAAGATGTTCTCGAATGAATATCGGACTCACATGTTACTTTTAGCAGCTTAGTAACTTCAACTCCAGAACATTGTGCTAAACTTGTGGAATAATTTTACTTCCACTACTTGTTCACTTACACCTTCATTTGGCATACTATAAAAAACTTTTCAATTATTTGTTCACTTATGGAAGTCACGTCCCGATTCGCAGATAAGACATAGCCTGTATACAAAATAAAGGCAACCGAGCCTACCGTAAACCTTCCATTGTAAACAAGTCGAAGCAAAAAATAAAAGTAAATCAAATACTCTATACAAATGTTATTGTTAATGCACTTCATTTGAATGTTCTATAATATATAGAGAAACTGATTGATTACATTTAATATATGATGTATAATTCAACATTTTTAATGTTATATATACATAAATAGTTTCAATTTATGTTTCTTTCAACACACAGTGGCGGGATTTTTAATTATTGATATTGATATTGATAAAGTTTTTGATTAATACGACTAAATGAAGAAGGAAAATTATGAGTATAAATACAAACAACTATATTTATTTTGAAGAATAACGTTATTGATGTATAATACCCAACGCAATAACTCTCAAAGAAATTACGCTTGAATTGGAATCTTTATTTATAAGTTACATATCTGGTCAAGACTGGAAATTTATTATCTTTCCTTAACACTGTGGGTTGGATTAGAAGTTCTAGAGATACGAGATTCCGAACAATAGCCAACATAACGTTACTAACAAAGCTCTAAAGTATTTAAATAAAGTATATAAAGTTCAAAGAACGTATGTGCATTCAAAAGAGCATAGTAAGTATTAACACAACATGTGAATCAAATGTCAGAGCTTCATACTATTGGATTGGACATGGACCCCCAGGGTCAACTTTCATATCAAAGCAAACGAAAAATCCATTCCATCGAATTGTTATCCTATACTGATCGAAACATTAAGGTTAAAATTATTATATTGAAATTATATAAACTGAGTAAACATATCCGGCCCATACCATCAATAGACAACCATCAAATTTACACCAAGTAATTAGGGGAATCACAAAGAGTCAACAAACATCTTTAGCAATAGGTTAAACCTCATATCAGCCGTTTCTTAGTAGGTGCACATAAACATTTAAGATAGAATATAACGGTATATAAAATGCTTGATCCAATTGACCAACTTTGTTTATGAATGATGTTATTATCACTATCAGTCTTTAAACCTTATCGTGGGATCATATTTTCAAGAAAACGGCGGTTTGATACAGTTAGGCTGCACATATGTACATTCCTGTACTGTGTGGACACAGTCTTTGGGGCAAGGAATTGTAATTGCTGCCGATGATTGAGTCTCGCTATTCACTAAGGCTATCCTTCAAGCAAGCATGTATTTGTAAGATGCATGTATTTATAGGATTAATGCACAACAATGGCTAATTTGAGTGTTTCGAATTTTACTTCAATTACAATGTGTCACACAAGGCGTTATATACATTTGCATACACCTATAAAAACTCGATCGAAAAACTATTCTTGGCATTTGTTCAGTGGTTGTGACCGGAACGCGATGGGTAAGTTATCCAATATTCTGTTCTTTCACGTCTTCATTTACAATCTTAGCCAACATTTACTCCCACGTATTTGTCCACGGCGCGTTTGTTTTGTCGGAACGTTGACCTGAGGCTCAGGCATATGTAAATAAGTTCATTATTCTCAGAAACTTGTTTAAATCTGATGTGCATATTAAATTCATTGTAGTAAATTATCGTATCAAGCCTTTGAGCATCACTTGAACTAGTTTTTACGGTTCAAAATCTTAATGTTGTGCTTCCAATATCTTTAACGGGATGTTATCATCGAAGAATTGCGTTCTAACCAGGTTAGCATCTCTAAGCGTTAGCAAACAAAAGGCTAGGAAGCATCATTGCTTCGCGGCCAGTAGGTGTAAACAGTAGCGGTATAGCATTTCTGAGAAAATCATGCATCGTAACAAAATACAAAAGATAGGATCAAGGTATTAGACTGGTAACGTTGATACTACGAATTGTGCTAGTAAGATAGTAGCACATGATTCATATATAATATATAAATTCTTATCTTACTGAATTTAATACATAATAATATGTTTTCATACGTTTACGTTAGATATAAAACTTATGTACGCATAAGCTAACCGATGTGAACATGCAGTTTACGACGTTTGTACAAAATGATGCATATGTTTATTTTTAAATTTATTCATCCACTCCATTCCGGACATTGGTCTACGCTGCAGTTCTCCGGAATGTTCCTAACAGGGGTCCTCTGATCGTATTATAATCTTTAATGTCGTCTTTGTGCAACTGTCGACTGATCCACCTCTTCCTAGAATTATGAATTCGCCTTTGAGATCCTTTCTGCAATGCTGCACTACCTGGATGCCACTCAGTTAGGCACAAGCGCTTGTAAACCTGTCGTTTCTGTGTCGTTAATTGTCGTTTCTGTGGCTGCTGCCATTGTAAACTAGATAACAAGCACGTGGTCCTCTACTTCCAGCTCTTCCGGCTGATTTCCGATTCCAAATACGACGAATCGTATAGATTTTTAGCGATTGATGCATTGATTAATCGATAACTTTTCAGTCGAGTTTTCCCGATTTCGCGTGTTTTGTGATTCATAAGGGTTTGAATACTTTTCTAAACATAAAATAAATAAACTAAACTAATCTAAACTGAAGAATATGGGAGAAAACTTAATAAACTCGGCCAATGGATGTGCGATTAGTAGAAGTTTGCAGAATGTGCCAAATTTACTTACCTTTAAAAAATCACTGTTCCCGATTCTTGTAGATATATGAAAGAAAACAAGCAGCCTCTCCTTCTACAATAATGTAATAATAAACATTATTGTAGAAGGAGAGGCTGCTTGTTTTCTTACTTACCTTTGCCAATCAATCTTACTTACCTTTGCCTTTGCGGTGTTTCCGTGCTTTTATTCGAGATCCAGGATAGAAATCTATCAGAATATAAACATACATAGCTATTATTTACTGTTTTCTTCAATTTACATAATCCGTTATTGTTATATTAATTGAGTTGATAAGCTATGAAATCCTCTTCATCTGGTATGCTTTTAGCATTTGACCAGCTCAAATCACGCAATCTTATTTTGTATACTTGCTTGTTTGGCATAAAGATACATAGTGCCACAAATAACTTTCTTATCTGAACAATGTATCATAAGCTTCAACATAAGAAACCACTTTTCTCCATTAAAATTTTTGCCATTTCGACAATTGATTTCTGGTAATTAGCCGTTTTCCATGGTGCTGTGTTCACTTTGTGAAAGGTTATTGGAATTGATTTATTGTTATAATGTTTCAACCAATGCTATTGACACTGACGCACCTTTTGGATGCTTGTAATACATTTAATTTTGCACTGCTGATATTGAAATGTTTGTGTACCCGTGGATTAGCTTATGTTATAGAGGAGCATCAAGTGGTCGAGACAAAACTCAATGTGTGTATTAACTTCCTGTACATCTGAGATCCCAATGAACTTGTAATTCATTTTGATCATTCAGTAAAGAAACTTTTTCTTCTTTTTCATTTTAATATAAGTTTTAAGATATCTGTACGATGTTGTTTATTTTTTTTAACGTTTCTTCATTATTTTTTTCTTGCATATCCTTGGCCGCTTTCTTGTTGTTTCACATTTCGCATACACTGCAAAATAATTTTATTATTTATGTAGATAACCCCAAAATATTTAAGAAGCGTTGGTTTCTGTTTCAAGCCCCTGATATGATATTGTTGTCAATATAAATAGGAAAAATTTTGCTGTCTAAAAATAAGTCCAAAACTAAGAACTACGAACTACATACATAGCATAGGAATCCATTCATTTTGCATACCAGACTTTACCAAAAGCGTTAGAATATAAAACAACATTTTCTATTGGCACTCTGTGGTTCAACCCTGCCCCAACGTGATACTTCCCTTGTTGGTTGGAGTTCCCAATAGTAGCTCGACTTAAATCTTACCTATGCGACATTATTAAGAGTAATAAGACACACCCTCACTACACTTTTTGGCATGAAAATAAGAAATGTCATGGGCCTACAGCTCTGTCGACGTTGGCTGGTATTTGTTCCAAAACCCTTTTCACTAAATGTCATTTATGTGTTCTTCATTTGGTTTAAAACAACACTCAAATCAAATATTGAGTTTAAATCAAAATTAGAACATTATCAAACGTATTATATAAATTATGATATTATATAAATATAAAATCTTAAATAAAGATTCAAATCCAAAGATAACAGCTTAAATTCGATTTCACTATAATCCAATTCGTATGATGACACCCTTCGTTTGTATTCTTTAAATGAATTTTATGAAAATCTTAAAGAAAAATCGGTTGAAAACAAGCTTATGTATGCTAACACGAAGAACCAACTTACTCATATCTAATTTAAATTTCGTCTTACTAATTTAAGCTAATATGCTTAACTCCTGTTACATCTACCTCTAAAAAAAATCAAAGAATTCATAAAGATTTCTTCACAAAATTGTATTTACAGGTATTTTGCTTTTAATAGCAGTCATTTTTTTGACAAACGCTCAATTCACTTTCACGCAAGGTAAGACAAGGTTTACTTAAATTTATTTAGAATTCACACATATAAAATCAACTTTGTATTTGCTTTCAGAACAACCCGCCCGCATAGTATGCTACTTTAGTAACTGGGCTGTATACCGTCCAGGAATTGGAAGATATGGCATTGAAGATGTTCCTGGTGATCTATGCACTCATATAATATATTCATTCATCGGAGTAGACGATAAAACATGGGAAGTTCTAATTATAGACCCTGAGGTGAGCCTTAAAGGAAATATAATGAAAATTTTAATTTATAATCCATCTTTACAGCTTGATGTTGAAAAAAGTGGATTTAGGAATTTCACCGATTTGAGAAAAACGTATCCAAACGTTAAACTTCAGATTGCGGTAGGAGGATGGGCAGAAGGAGGAGAAAAATATTCGAATATGGTAGCTGACAAGGGCCGACGCACAAAATTCATTTCAAGTGTTGTTCAATTCATGAAAAAATATGACTTTGACGGATTCGACTTGGATTGGGAATATCCTGGAGCTGCCGATAGAGGTGGAAAATTTAGCGATAAAGATGTATTTCTTTACTTCGTTGAAGAGTTACGTCGAGCATTCGATCGCGAAGGGAAAAATTGGGAAATAACTATGGCAGTCCCAGTGGCCAAATTCCGATTGCAGGAAGGATATCATGTACCTGAACTTTGCGAGTAAGTAAACATTATTAATCGGTCAATTATGACAGCTTGAATGAGCGTATTTGAATATTAATTAACGTCCCAACACCCGAACAAGAAAATACAGACAGTTTCTGCGGGTGTACACAAGGAAATATGTGGTCTCTACATCTCTAAATTTACCAAACAATAAAATATATGTTTCAAATTTTCCAGGTTACTGGATGCGATCCATGCAATGACATATGATTTGCGGGGAAATTGGGCAGGATTTGCTGACGTACACAGTCCTCTATACAAGCGTCCACATGACCAATGGGCTTACGAAAAATTAAATGTTGTAAGTATATTTTTATGACCAGATTGCAGTTTTCTACTTCCCATTACTCATTAATTTAAATAATCTGACTTAATGGTTAGCTTGCTCCTGCTGAATTCTGGGCCATTTTTCCCCAGCTTCGTAAAAAAATTTCAAAAGGATATTTAAAGTATGATGTGAGATAGAACACAATTTATTCCATAATCTTGGTGTTTCTGGGTCCACCGGGCCTTGCTTTCATGATGACGAGGACGCGTTTCGGCTGTATGCAGCCATCTTCAGCTCGTTCTGTTCACGAACGTTCTGTTCATGTGTTAGCAACACTAAGCTAATCTTGGCCTACGGCAATAATCAAACGAACTAATTCCATCATATTTGCAATTACAGCTGAGCAAATTTTAGGCCATTTATTGTCAACATTTGAGTCTTTCAAATGAGAATCTTTTTCACTTATCTTTTATTTTATTTTTTTGAACACTGAAATAAATTCAGTTACTAAAACAATGTGTTGTTTTCTTATTTCCCCACAAATATTATTTCTGAAGCCGAAATCAATTTTACCTTGAGTTATTTTCCCGATGATTTCTTTGCTGCTTAAATATATATTATATAAATGAAATAAATTATTTTATTATTTTTTTCGATCCTCTTCCAGGCGGATGGACTGGGTTTGTGGGAAGAAATGGGTTGTCCTGCTAACAAACTTGTTGTAGGAATACCATTTTATGGTCGAACATTTACTTTGAGCAATTCTAATCAAAATTATAATTTGGGAACATATATTAATAAAGAAGCTGATGGTGGCGCCCCTGGTCCGTATACAAACGCATCCGGCTTCTTGGCTTATTACGAAATTTGCAGCGAACTAAAATCGAATAATGGATGGACCGTTAAATGGGATGAGCATGGATACTGTCCGTACATGTACTTGAAAAATCAATGGGTTGGTTACGAGGATCCCAAATCAGTTCAAATTAAAATGGACTTCATAAAACAAAAAGGATATGCTGGTGCCATGACTTGGGCCATCGACATGGATGATTTCCATGGTATATGTGGTCCTAAAAATGCCTTACTTAAAATACTTCATTCAAATATGGCTAATTATGTGGTTCCAAAACCAAGCAGAACAACTACGCCCCGGGTAATTTATGCGAATGAATTTTGTTGTTGCGTAATATAATATCTGTGTTTCCTCTAAAGCCTGAATGGGCAAGGCCGCCATCAACAACTGATTCATCAATTCCGAGCTATCAAACGTCCACAACAACCAGGCCGGTTGCAGCAAGCACAACATCCACTCAAGTAAGTTCAGTTTTGTCAGTAAGAAAAGTTTTTATAAATTTAAGGAAACTACTGATATTTGTTCCATGAATTATTATCTACTTCCATATATAAAGTTTAACATATCAATGATATAATAGTTGTGGCTTTTAAATCATTACGTGTGAGAAGTCTTTCAATTAAAAGGTAGTTTGCTATTCTAATCTAAATAACCTTTGTATTTTTGTCCTTTCTCCTACCACCCGCCTCTACCAACACATCTTCATTTGCTCTAATCTTATTGATAAGGATATCCAAAAAAGAATCTTGATTTTATTTTTTATTAATGCAAATCATTCATTTATTAACATCGACAGTGTATTTTTTGTATATATTTCAGTATTGGGAGCCGTCTAGTACTACAACTACGACTACTATTACTACTACAACAAGTGCATTTTCTCCTCCTCAAGTGACGACACAGGCAACAGTAAATCTGGACGAATATGAACAAGGAACAAGTTCTCAACCAGATTTTTCAGTAGTTGTTGATTGCATAAATAAGGATTACATTCCACATCCCGATTGTCAACGAGTAATATATATATCTTAATAATTTCGCAGAGATCAAGTTTAATGAAGGTCTTCAATCAATTTTTTTTTTTCAGTATTATCGATGTGTACATGGTAAACCTGTAGAGTTCACATGTAGAGATGGAACTGTTTTCCACACCAGCTTAAACATCTGCGACTGGGTCGCTAATGCAGATCGCCCTGAATGTAAAAATAAATATTAGGCATATGCGTTACAGAATAATTTGATGAACTATTGAAAATAAAATTGCTGCTTTTCCTAAATTAAATAAAATGATCTTTTACAACACAAAAACAGAAGTAGTGATTGATGATGATAAGTTTAATTTTTCATACTTAAAATGAACTTTATTGAACCATCCGGACAATCGAAGTCGTTCTGAACTGCTTCTCGCTTCTTCACAACACGAAGGAATAGAAATCATACTAGTCGTGGAAAATGTTGCTATTTGAATTTCTGCACTCGAATCTGAATTTTCCGACAATATGCTGTCCTATTTGACCTTTTTGTTCGAAATAAACGGAAAAGACAATGCATACAAAATCATTGATATCGTCTTAAACACCACTAAGAGTTTCAACATGGATATAACAATAAGCAAGCGCAACAGTAAGCTGAGCGATAATGTAAACAAACATTTTCAAATAACCGCAAGCACTACAATCAACCGAATTCTTTATATGGCTTAGTGTATTCCAAGTATAAATTAAAATAACTTTATATTTCAACATAAACTTAATAAAAAATCGTGAAATATTAGAAAACAAAGCACGGGGGCAATATAATTGTCCGCTTTCTTTCCCACCCTTTTCTGTGTCCGCATGTAAGTATTATTCGAAGATACTATGCTGGTCCTAAATTCACGATGTCACCCGAGCTAATCCGACACTATGATACGATAGGACACACTCAAACTCGCTATGCCATAATAGCTTTTAGTCGTATTTATGTTCATAAAAAACCTCTAACCACCACACTGTGAAACCTCACCGACAGTTTTGATTGGAATATTCACCTGCTTCAATTTTCCTTTATGCAACGTTTAACGCCTCAACTTAACAGTTTAGTTAAACGAAAGAAGCAAATTTTCTTTTTATTTAATCTTTTTCGTTTGTCATTGATTTATTTATTTTATAATGAAAATATTTGTTGCTTCACACAATATTAAATTTTTATTTCAAATGATACATTTGTATAATTTTTACTTATATTAGTAATAGTATTTTACACTTACACGTCATCAAAATGAGGTGTTGTCAAGTTTTTGTATTGAATGTTGGGATACAATGGCGATTGGGATTCTTAATATTTTGTTGAAAATAATAGGTCAAATTTGCATCGAATAAATACTGTAAAAATGTAACACAAAACAAGAAAATGTTTGATTTGTTGAAAAAACTCACAACATATTAAAACTGATTACTCATCATTTCCCTAATTAATTTAGGACCATTTAAGTTAGAGTAACAGGCTAATTCGAATAAGTTCAGGTTATGCATGCCTGACTGATATTCGAAACCAACCGAACATCTCCGACTATCCATTTAAATCTAAAACAAGACTGTTCAATGAGTTTCAGGCACTCGTGGAAGTATAGGGTCGAAACCAATTATCACATTCTACAACGGATAAATTATTCAGCGGCACCTAATCTAAATCTAACATTATTTTGATTTTTCAATGTTTCAGTTTGGAAATTTGCCGTGTTGCTTTTTATTTACAGTAAAAAGTTTTAAGTTGTTTTTATCTCCTGAAAAAATAAAAGATATAAGTCTTATCAGTGAATGTTTTCCACTATTACTTACGGTCAGGTTGATCTGATTTATTAGGTAAAGATGAATAAAAGTGGGACAAAGGCGACGAAAAATTTGAATTTTGCATTGCGGGATTCCGAATCGTATACATTCCGTTCTCTTTCCTTATTATAGCCGCTGGTTCATCTTTTGAAAAAACTGAGTTCGTATTGTTTTGGAAAGTATTTACATGAAAGCTTTTGATAAAATCCGCCTCGTATTTTGAATCATGTACTCCAGAACGATTGTGAGGAGTTCCACTTTCGAGATTACAGCCTTCCTTCTTTGCCATACTTTTTCGTTTCTTCTTTTTACTTGAGGAAGATACAAGCTTCGACGAGATTTCGTGTGGACCGTTCAAAAGTTGTACATCGGCATCATCAGCTACAGCATCCGCGGAACTTTTCATGCACTGTATACGATAAGATAACTAAAAAATGTATTTGGTGTAATCATCCTTACAACATGTTCGTGCTTACCTTTTCTATTGACTGCCGCTTGGCTTTCACCTTTTCGGATTTCTCGGGGTCAATTTTTGTCAAAGTTATACCAGGAGGTAGCATTAAATTTTCTACTTGTACTCCCTTATTTATTTGATCCATAATACTAATATTCCAACTCCAATGAGCATCCGTCAAATTGCACCCTGCATTATTTTCGCCAGGAAAGTCATCATTTTCTCGAATATTTACATCCCTCATTGATCTACATAAAAGATCCGTCGAACTTTCATCATATGCTGTTTTAGATTCACTTGCATATGGTACATCCTTTGATATTAAAACCTGATTTTTTCTGACTTTTCTCTCACGTACAGTGGAAAGTGTTTCGTCTTTGTCAAATAATTGAACTTTAGTTTCTGAAACTAATTGTCGTCGATTTTCGGGCAAAAAATTTCTTTTAGATGTGGTGTTTGAGGAGTTATTTGTAACAATCATATTTGTATATTCTTTCGTCTTCTCACTATTCAAGAAATTAGTAAATTCTGTATCACTTTGAACAAGTTTAACAGCTACATTATCGCAACCGCTTCCTTCACAGCAGCTTATAGTCTTAACAAGGTCACTTGCTTCGGCTTCCCCTTGAAACTGCGTATGCAAATCCTTCGGTACAAGTGATGTATTGTGTGATGACAAAATTCGAAGCATTTTCGGTTCTAAACATGATGCTGGAACTATTTGCCCGTTAATGAATGTGTACAACAACCGATCTTCTTTTGGAGACTTCCCTTTCGCCGTAACAGTTACCTGCGGCTCCGATAAATGTGGAATGTTCACTCTGCGAATCGTGACTATACTTTTTGAAGCGTCTGTTGAGTTAGCCATGTCAGCCGCAACAGCTTGATATTGGGCTCTTTCTGGCTTATCATTCATGGCATTTGCTTGATAAAAGGTCCTATCGGTATCATCATACATTTCATCGTCTGCATAGCAGTTACTTTCGGCAGAATCGTTCACCGTTGATGAAATATTTGAATCCTGACATTTATTCTTTTCCAATGATTGATTAAATTTACATATAGCATCTTCTAATTCTACCTTCGTCGGCAAGTACGCCAATTTAAAATTAGAATTTGTTGATTTAACAATGCGCAAAGTATGCAGAATATTTTTCTCAATTTTTTGTTTTGTCGAGTTTATTTTTCTGATATAATTTTCCATTTCTATAACTCGTTTTTTATCTTTCTTTTTCGCTGTTTTATAATTCTTTAATTCTTGTTTAGCATAGAACTCTTTGAAATACACATCTTGATATTCTGATTTGAGTTTATGAAGTTCTTCGATGCGCTTACACTCCTCCTTTTTTAACTTTTGCCGATTTCGTTTCTCTAATTTCTTATTTGTACCCTTTTCTTTCTTATCTTCCTCTATATAATTCAATGTCTGTTTTATCCAAGATTCTATACAGTTTCGGTGTTTGAGCTCACTTTTTCCAATCTTAGTCTTTTGTTGAGAAAGTTGTGTTTTTGCATTTTTCATACATTCCGAATATTCCTTAAAAATAATTTTTCAGTTGATCGAATTATTCACATCTTGGAGTATATAAAATTTGAATTAAAAATATCAAGTACCTACTTTATTCGATGCATCACCCGAAGGATTTATTTCTTCTTTATTTTTGCCGTCTAAAAAGTAATTCATTTAAAATAAATTAAATACAACAATGTTTGTGCCTTACTTAGCTTACATATCGGGCGAGACGTAAACCTTGGAATATCCTTGAATAAACTAAAAATTCATTAGTCGAATTAATTTGCTTGAGAATACTATTTAAAATGCTTGATGATATTCAATGTTATTATTTTTATACATAATACAATTTTATAGTTCTATAAAATCTGGCAATCTTTATAGTCCTAAATTGCGATTATTTTTAAGTGACTCATTTTTAACATTTTAACAAGTGATTTTTCTATAGTAAATTTTGATTTTTTCGTATTGTTTACACAAAGACAATTAATTTACATTACAATTACACAATTACTTTTGACTTAATGGCCAATAAGGAATTTACTGAACTTCAAAGACGATTTTTAGTGACTCTCGAGACACGTGACTGCTATTCAAAATTGTACGGTAATGATTGGGTAACTACACAAACAATTAAAAGTGACTCATTTCTTTAAAAAGCAAGAGATAAACTGAGCAAAACCTTGCGAATTAACAAATGTTAGTCCCAGCTTTGGCTGGCTTTATCTAAACAATTAATTCTCTCCAACACCAGTCAATCTCACGCCTTTAACCATTATTATATATATGAAAAATGGATCACGTAGAAGTTATAGCACTCGGCAGCAGGTCCAACGTGCATGTATATCTCGTTATAGTGGTGCTCAGTTTTGTGATTCTAATGCAGAACTCAAAGCGCACTTTGAAACTACTCACGACGTCGTGGTAACCAAAATCAAGCATGGCTTTAACAAAAAAAAATTATTACTATTTTGTACAACCGTGAAAACAGTGCTCCTAATTTGTACTTTGAATCACCGATCGTTAATACTGTTGTTCAATACGTATTTGAGATATCTAGTGCTTGCATGCAATTTTCTAATCCTCAATTACGCTTAGGCCTCAGCTTCATATAGCCGCTATATTCAAGTTTCAATCAGAAAAATAGAATGTTACTTACTCATGCAAGGCAATCAAATCATTCAGAGTCGCATTCAGTGAATTGTTTCCCAACTTAAGATGAATATCTCCATCTCGTAACTCGAGATTTTCAATTATTATATCATTGTTCTTATGTGTAGATTCAACGAGTCGCTGGGTTAGGACAGAAAAGCAGAAGGAAAAAAATATTTTCTCTACGCAATTTTCTTCACTAAATGTTAGCGTATCCTTTCCACGTAGTTTTTCAAACAATTCAAGTATTGAACAAACATTAGAAGTTGTTTCATCTTCACTTAACAGTAGTGGATGGTAGAATTGCAATGACATTTTCGCTAATTCTGGACAAAATTCTTGATTGACGATTTTCTTGGCAATCTGGCATTCAATATTCTCGCAATTGACACAAAATTTATCTAAAGATAATGACGTGTTAGAGTAGATTCTTCTCCCTGCAAAAAGAAATTCACAAATAAGTATAATAGTTAATTCGGACCATGTAATTTAATTACCAGGAAAATTTTTAAAAACTGCCCAGCATATATGGTATATTTCAAGAGGATTGCTTTTGGGACAGCTGTCTAATCCTTGAATACCCTTTAAAGCATTTTTTAAACTATTTACAAATATTGGTAGTTTAATTGTATGCTGAATTGCATTTTGCATCAGTGCACATTTGAAGCACAAAGACTTTACGAGGTCCTGTTTGGCATTGCTAAAGAATGGACCGGCAATCAAGCACGTAGTACATTTGCAAGACCTGCAAAAAACCAAACCAATAAAAATTCAACGAAATTCAAATAGTCTAAAAGTAAGTAAAAGAAAGTAAAAGCAAGAAAAGGTGGCTACCATACAAGGCGAGTCAGCATTTTACTCGGTAACATTTTCGTTTCATATTTTCTTCTATTGGCAACAAGACATATATTTAGTTCATATTTCCACTACTTCCTGCTATGATCCAAAGTAACATTTTTATGCAAATCTATTGCTCATATGACGAAGAGGCCGAATTCTCAGAATAAAGGGAAACGCTTTTCAAACGTTGAATCCAAAATTTGCAAAAGTGAAGGCATACCAGCTGAGTAAAAGGAAATTTCTATCGATTTTCATGATGGTTTATGTAAATATTGGGTAGATCAGCCTATAGAGATCTAGCGTAGTAAACTTCCACTTATAGTCATCAAAATGTGAAAAATGAAATTCTCTTAAACCTCTTCTCACATAGCCATTCAAAATCGTTTTTATACGGCAAATTTTTTACTCTGAAAATGACTCTGGAAAAATAAAGGAAAAGAGTGAGTTGCTCAATTATCAAAAATGAGCATAGTAAGATTCTTAGGTCCGACCAATTCTCGGCAACCTGTATTCCAAGACTTAATTATCTCGGCACAAGTGGTACCATGTTTCCCTTCATGGAGAACCAGTGCAATGCTGTGGTTGACTTTGAGGCTGTTTCAGCGGATTCTCGCCGCAATCACGAGTTCCTGGGTCGAACATAATTACGCACGAAACATGGGTATACCTTTCGACTATAAAATATGGAGATTGTATAAATGATCTCGAATGAGCTCGATCCAAAGGGAAGACTTTGACACTGAATCACTGCCGACACAGACCTCCCACATCTACAGTTTGCCAGATATATTCATTTACACTTGGTTGTAGGCTGTATACATTTAGCAAATATTGCACGTCTTTATCGATCATCATCCTAGACAAATAAGGAGCAGATTGTTTTTGTATGGTGGAAAAAGTTAATAAAATTATATTTGGAGTATCTAAATATTATTTATTGCAACTCCAATTATAGACCTTTTCTTTATCACGATCCTCCCCAAAATAGAAACAAAAATTGCGAGGCATTACGATAAGCACACCATAGACAACTGAAAAGCTGACAAAACTGAAAAGATTAACAAATGTAGAAATAGTTACGTTTTATGATTATCAATCCAAGTTTTACAGCTCACACATTTCTCGGAACGAGTTGTTGAATTTAATCGAATGTTGTTAGTTTTGTTCCAATTTTTTTGAATAGCGTCGATAGCATTGTACCAAACATTTTCTCGATCAACTGAACTATGCCATTGAAAGGGTTCAATCAGTTTAGTGAAATTAGAATGTGGAAATTTTTGCAATAATTCAAAAGTCTTATGTATTGTACGAATACGATCTCTTCTATTCACATCTTCGTTTGTCATATGATGTTTGTTCAACGCCTCCCACACTATTTTCCATGTTTTCTTAACATGGCTCATTTCATCGTCAAAAGCAATGTATTTTGTTAGAACTTCAATGTACTGTTTTGTAGACACTTCGTCTTTAAGCTGAAATTTAAATAATATGTACCTTTTGGCCCGAACCGTATGAATCATTTCAATTAACCTTTAAAAGAGAGTGGTTGGCATTTTCTGAAAACAAATCGAATATCCACTTCTGATACATGCGCTTGTTTAGAACGGTCCAAGTCAGGGAAAACCTCTGGAGGTGATACAGTTGAAACACAAACAGAAGTGAGTCAATTTTCTTAGAAATATCGCAAAATAACTGGTAACCTTCCAATATATCTGTAATATTGATTGTTAATTATTTCCCGCAAATAATTTACGCATCAAAGTACCTACAATTAATTTTGAAAAGCTCAGATTCAACATGCGATGGATTATGACGTTTGCCAAACATTCCGCGAGAATATGCTTTTGCATAACACTCAGCCTCTGATGATAGGAGCTCAAACAACTGATGACTGTCATCCGCTTGCAACCTATTTAGAAAATCTACTTTTACTCAAATTATTTAAATGTGTACGGAACTATTCTTTCATAATAGCAAATACTTAAGTTTGAAATTTAAGTTAATATTTTAATGCATTTTCCAGTGATTAGATAGGTTTTTAGACTCATTTTTCAGCAACAAGTTCGATTAAAGTAAATCTGAATCAATAATATTTGAAATTGTCCAAAGTTGGTATTCTCAGCTTATTCAGCACCAACTTAACAATAATATTTAGATTCACTAAATACTTAACTCATGTTTAAAGAACGAATTTATACTAATAACTTACAATGCATAACATAGCACAAATTTCATCTCCCTAGGGAATTTCGAAATATCCAAATTCCGCAACTCTGTGTCGAACGTAAAACCATTCTGTTGCCATCCGATGTTGATATTCGAATGATGTTTACTGAAATCTTCCAGAGATGTCAAATCATTCCTAAAATATATCAAAATTAATTAATTCCACCGAACTTACTAACAGAACTTACTTGAACAAATTTCTGTAATAGTTCCGCAAAATTTCTCTCAACTCATTCCACAATTTAGATGATGTCAACTCTTTTTCAACAATTGTTACTATAGTTTCTCTGTACAGCAAACAATCTGGACAAGAACAGCACAGATAAAATTTAGTTGCTTCATGGTTTTCGGCCTGTGTAAAGGCAATTAAGATAATTGATTCAGATGCTTGGCAACTTAAAACTTACAAATTGACAAATTGGATAACATTTGCTGCTCGCCGAACCCTTTTGTGTACAGGCGCAGAAGTACGATTTCTTCAACTTAATTCGACTACCATTGCACAAATATTCCTTTTCCGAGTGCATTTCTCCCGGTAAACAAACATTCATTACGATTGACATAACAATTCCTAAATTATTCCCAAACTTGGAATACTGCAACCGTCGAGTTAAGAGAATGAATGGTTGTGCATTGCTCTTAGACCAACTAATTCACAGTCCTAAAACTACTAATTTTCTGTGACTGCACTTTTGAAAAGTTGCCAAGTGACGTATGCACTTCCAACTTGTGCATATGCGACACCATGTCATGTAGACGACATGCATGTTAAATATTGCTAATAATTTTCAAATAAGAAATACATAATTTAACATGTATTGAAAAATATTAATATGCAATACACAATAAGAGAGAAAATTTTTTTACACGTATCTCGATTAGGTTAGCACGTTATTTAGTATTTTCTCATTTCACCATATATCGCTAAAAACTAGCAGTATGTTAGAATACATAGTTTGCAATAAAAAAATCTCATCTAGTTCCCGAACACTTTAAAAATGTCTGTTTCACGGGCGGATCGTGGAAATCGAAAAAATTATCGGTTGGCAAATTGGAAAATTGCTCGTTTGGCCTTCACTTTAGTCTTTATCTTTTAGAATGCCAATAGTTCAAACGTTTCCCTCACCATCTCTTCTATGAAAATTCTTGTTTGAATATAGAGTGGTTGCAACTTTGAATTAAAATACACAAAAACATCAGAAAAAAATTATTTAATTTTATCAAACAAATAAATAAAATAAAATAAATTGTTACCCAAAGTTGACTCAGAAACTTTTGTAAATCGGTTACGCTCGTTTTAGTTACGCTCTGATTTTCAAGTTGGTTTCCAAATGCAATGTAAAGATGATCGGTAAACGCACGGTTTTGTAAAAATTTTATAGTTGGAAAAGCTAAGACTGTTCTTGCTCATAAAATTAAGAGAAACATGAATTGCAGGGATATAGAACAAAACAACCTATTTCATTAGAAGCGTTTGTTCAAATATAGGTATTTTAGGAGCATTGATCTTTATATGGATTAAAATAATAGAAAGCATGCTACAGAAAGAGTACGGAAATATTTTACATGAGAAAAGCAATGAGTGGTTCCAACAACTTTCATGAAAATTTATATTGGGATAGTCGGAAAGCTTTTTAAGCCTTTGATCAATTAAAAACTCTGCAATAAACTTGAGCTTTTCTTCATCAGCTTGCTATATGCTAGCTTCACGGAAATTCGCCTTAAATTATCTGCGCAATGATTATCATGTCATTCATCATCATATCATTATGATGATGTTATCATGAAATTATTTATTTAGCACGTATATCTTGTATCATTTCTATAAATATTCGAAACTTCGAAAAACTATTCAAATTAGTTTTATGACTTAACCACTTTGCTAAATGATATTCTGTTAATTTTTTGTTCGAATGGAAACATACCCATGTACAATGAGCCAACACTTTTTTTTCGAAAAAGGATAGTGAACAGGATATGGCACAAATATTTCGTTTTCCACTTGCTGAGAAAATATCTTAACCAGTTTGCGCAGATACGGAAAATAACTTGAAATGAAAATAAAATAAATATGATACTTGAATTTACGCATAAGTCCAAGAAAACTTTGTATCTGAAAAACTTACAACAATTAATTCAGATTAAGTTTGAATTCGGGGGTAATCCATCATCGAAAAGCGGAATTGGTAGTTTTTCAATACCAACAAAATTAATAAAATTTCGTCGATCACCCAGCAGAACCCAATCAACTATAAGTACTTATAGAAAACTCTGAACATAGGAAACTCTATGGGAACTATATTTTTTCATTTCATTATATTGTAACCAAACTTCAGGCTACTTGAATTATCGTTGCAGCATTGATATACTATGTTTTGAAACTATGGCCAACTACTGAGGTTGCTAAGCTCATACACACTAATACACACAATTGTACACAAAATCTGGAAATATGTTATACATTATAACGATTATTTCACATAAATTTCAGGCTACAATTTATCAACAAGAAATTGTTTTAAAAACTGGAATTATTATTGAGAAAAACAATAGCAATGAAAGAAAAAAAAGTCGATGCGACATCACCGATGCTGCAACTCAGCTACATATTTTATTTAAATTTAATTAAAAAACCTAATTTATGTTTACACTATCGTTGCAAAATCTGAAATAGATATCCAATGGCCGGTCGTACATTATGTATAGCCTATACAATCAGGTTATTTCAGAAACCACTCCAACTAGCTCTTAATGTCTATGACCTACCTTTAAACTTTGGGCCGTTTTAATTATTGGAATTCCATCTTTAAGCTCTTTATTATTGTAGAAAAATGAGCAAATTTCCCATTGCCTTATCCCCGAAAGTGTTGTTTTTTAAATATAACACTTTAAGAAATTTGAAGTGTCTGCTTTGATAGTACATACTTTCAACAATTAAAAACAAACTATTTTAGTACATTATGGAATTGAAAGACAATTAAATTGAATTTTTCTATATTTAAATTTTCAATTTCGGACAAATGATATTATTCAATAATAATTTATTCATACAAACAACTAACACACATGAAATTTCGATTGCCAATATTTTATTGACCCTTTATAGCCCACAATTTTCTAATGGATCTGGAAATGCCAACATCATTATAGCTGAAATACAGCAAACCTCCAAGGGCTGTTATCGAGTAGACGAGTAAAGCTCCATGCGCCACTTTCGGTACGATATTTCCAAATATAACAGGTCGAACGTAATCAGTAACTATTGCTTCAAGGCCCCTACAAATTAATAATTCAATGTAAATTGTGTGAATTTTTAAAGTAAATTCTATGTAATTTTTTATCGAAACCCCTTTTATGTACAATCATTGCTTACGGACTCATGAAATGAAATTACTTTGACCGACACATTATACATCCAGGGTAGTAACCATTGCAATAATAAAACTTTAATAAACTGAACTATTTTAATTTGTTACTAGAACCATTGATCGATTGCAAAACTCGTACGTTATCTTTAGTGGTAAGGCACAGAAAGCAGATCATTGATCGCTGTTCAATGAACAAACTTGATCACTGACCCGCGAATCATTGAAGTAAATACCTATGGTGACTTTTCTTATCAAGACAGATTTGAGAACGTAATTTCCTTCAGGCATTAAGCTTGTATAGTGATTGGTTACGTTGATCTAGCTAATTTATTTATGAATGTCGTGAAGATCTCATAAAGTGAAGATCTCATAAAGAGAAAATAAATCTTTGTCTCCATGCAGAACTTGATTGAGAAAAACTGTCTCTAGTGTCTCAGATAAAAGATAACCACTCTTACTAATAAGGATGCTGTTGCTTAAAGATACTGGAAGACAAGGACCGATCAAACCGGAGCAAATACTTACAAATCATACACTGAGGAAGGAGGTTCATAAAGAGTCCCCAAAAATGGCAGACTAGATGCAGTATTATCGATTTGACCGATATCCAAAAGCAAAAAGGAACTCAACTAGATCGTGGGAAATTTTTGTGCTTGATTAATAATTGCTTCTACTCTTAATATACGGACTTTTTTAATTTCAAACAATATCATACTTTTGTAGCATATAGAGAAATACATACAATAGTATATGAAACTCAATAATCTACTGAAAGTATTAGACATGATATACATGTCACCTGCTGCGGCTTGAGAGTTGCAGAGTGTTGAGTGGTTAAAGCGCACCTTGGGATGAAATTGGAATAAAGCGCCGACTTCCAGCAATCTAATCTATCTATTATTTTAAACGCATGCATAATACTGTTGAGACTAAATAATTTTATATAAAGAAAAATGAGTTTCAAGCATTGACTATTATGTTGTGGATAAATTCCTTTGAAGATTCTGAGCTCTGTTGGGAACTGAAATCGTTTTTTGAATGTAAAGGCAATAAAATATTAAAAATAAAACTCAAAACGAAGCTGTTAACAAATAAATAAATAGGTGTTTTATACACCACTCAAAGCATAAAATGGAATCGTCGAATGTTATAAAGTAAGAATTACTAGTTTAGGTATTCTCGTATTCATTAATATGTAATAATGAAACCACACTTCAAATATAATTGATACGTAAGGATATTCGATAGTTTCATCTAAGTGACGTAAAAAAATTCAAAGCATTCAATAAGTGAAAATAAAAATAAATGCAATGCAAAAATGCTTAGAAAGCACCCTTAATTTCGAATGCATAGGAAGTTGCTTTTGATTTTTCGACAACAGTCTAAAGCTCACTAAATTTTATCTTTTTCGACATATTTTTTCGATTATACCAATTAAAGCTGTTAATTTACATGAAGTTCATTATTAAAGGATGTATTATCGAAATCTTTACCAATGTTGATGCATGACGATGGAGACTGCCATTAAAGCATCCAATCCAGTCGATGGATACGCCAACGCTGTGGGTATTATTCCAAGAAGCCCAACTGAAAGAGCCCTTTCGGCAGTCCACAATGCTGTGTGTTTTCCGGTACTCTGACTTGCGGTTGTTACGGGCCGCAAACTGACCATAACAGTTCTTGCACGAAGCGCACCTGTTGATAGAAAAAAATATATGAAATAAGAAGCATCCCAGCTCAACTCGTAAAACAAGGAATTCCCGCTTTTTGAGTTGGTTCACATCAGAAACCAAGAGTAGATTCAGTAGCTTAAGTAGTCCAATCCGCAAAAAAGAAATGTGGGATTCGCAGAGATGTTTGTAAGATAGTGGAGTAGTGACCTTTTACGTGCTAAAAAACTTTCAGCAAATATCAGAGCGTAAGATAAATGTATATGCTGACATGTAGGGCTGCACAGTCAACTAATTAACATGTCTGCTATAATTTAGGAAATACCGCATGGACGGTAATAAAATATTTTCTAACTTCAAATAAACCTACGGTAGCGCACTTCCAAATGTACTGATGACTATCATTTCTCATTCCTTTTCATCTGTCGCGGAAACTTTCCTATACAACGAACCCGCAGCAAACAAGCTTTGTCGTAATATTGAAAATTATAAAACAAAAATTAAATTCAAAATGAAGTTCTTGACTCTCGACTCTTCATTACGACTAACAATCGTTTGCAGTGACGAGAACTTTTAAGAAAAAAAAAAAACAATTGGTTACAGGTTATGACGCCGATCCTATTATGAAACACCTTTGATTGTGATTTTAGTTTGATGTTCATTAGGAAGTGTACAATTTGAA
This sequence comes from Stratiomys singularior, assembly GCA_954870665.1. Taxonomy (NCBI): domain Eukaryota; kingdom Metazoa; phylum Arthropoda; class Insecta; order Diptera; family Stratiomyidae; genus Stratiomys; species Stratiomys singularior. Next base: position 11,945,080 of record OX940877.1, read on the forward strand.
TCATTTAATAGGTGATTTTCGTGGTTTATCATGCAGTCCTTCACCGCATATCCCGCTATCAGTTTTATTTCCGCCTCTCATTTTATCATGGAAATCAGCTTAAAAGTAGTTTCCGCGTCAGTGAAATGTATTCCATATCCGTTTTCCTAGTCAGATGTGCAAACTGATGTTTAGTTGTTTGAATTCAACTCGTATTTCAGTGTGCATTTATAACGAACAATTCAATCAGCAAAAATAAATTTTTTAACTATTAGAAAGCAAATTAAGCGCTTGAACAAAATGTTATATAATATATAGACGATTATTTATTCATTAACCTGAACATGGTCTAACCAAAGAGGAGACGAGTGAAAGAGCCATTTTAGTCTGAAAAGCACACGTAGGACAATATCAGCCTTTTCATAAAAAATAGTTCAATTACAGGCAACCAAAACCGAACCGGGACATAAATTTACGTCTCTATCGAAACTCAAAACACGAAATCCACAAATGTCAAGTTGGACACATAGGACAACCAAAGCGCAACCGACGGCTTTTTGGGCTAAAAGCTAATGCTGTAGTTATACTAAACTATAGGCAAAATCAAACAACTGAATATAGATGGTAGCATCGGCACGGAAAATGCTTTCCAAATGTTTTGCGTTTGCTTTAATCAATCAAGTGTTTGAAGAAGATGAACATTATGTCTGAATAAAATCGAAACTTATATTGCCGTTGGCAAATTTTACTAAGATCTATAATTGCTGAGTTCGTCATAATAAAGAAAAATTCAAATTGTGTGTAAATTCAGGTCATTCCGTTCATAGAATCGATCAAACTGGAAGTTATTCACGTGCTGATGAAATGTTTGAATTGTTTCCTTCTGGATGCCCTGACAATTACCAAAGCTTCGATCGAGCTAGCTGTCGTTTTCACTTTATTAAAAACATACGCAAGACCATTTTCATAATTTAAAGTAACAACGCAATGTTCAGCGAAAATTTTTTTCTAACCAAATTCAACTAAACACGACTATTTCCGCCAAATAGTAGTAACCAAAGTTAAGTGTGAAACCCTGATAAATTTTACGAATAAAATTGCAGGAAATAAAAAAACTGTCGTAGATTTCTCACACGTATCATAAGCAATAATTGATCTATTGAGGTATTGTTATCGACTTTTACCGGTTGATTATATGATTTGGCAGGATGGATGATAAAATTCGACACCGTATATGAGCATCCAGGCCTGTGAATGAGTAGGTACTGATTTAGCAAGACACTACTTCATGATTGTGGGAACTATTAAGCCTTAGAATACATATCAGGGAGTAGTCTCACAGTTCCTTCAATTTATTTAATAACCGCATAAGTTTGTGTCAAAACTTTCGTTAACCTAAAAAGTTTATAACCGGCGGAGGTTGAGCACGCTGTCGAAAAGTTTAACCACCACGAGACAGTTTTGTTTTGTTTTAAAAAATCTAATAAAATTACGAATACGGTTAATGTGATTTTGTTATAGTATCTGCGAAAGTTCGTTGGGAAATATATTGGTCATAATGTTTTGGGGTATTAATTCGAACCTGTTTATTTTTCCTACACTTCATATGTATTTTTTTAAGGTTTATCTTTAAAAGCGAATAAGAAGTACTCTCAGAAAGTATCAAAGCCGTTTCATGTGTCGCAAGCAGCATTAGATATTGCTAATTCCGGCGATGAACCGGTTCAAGCGGTACTAAGTTGGGAGGGCAACAACTACATATTGTGCACTCTTCGGAAGGAATTAACGGAGCAAGTTCCATTAGATTTGAATTTTGCCGAAGGAGATGAAATTTCTTTTACTTCTCAAGGTAATTTCTATTATCTCCAAGGGCCAGGGAAGTAATTTCGTCGTTTTCAGGGAACGGCAACATACACTTAGTTGGCTATTTTATAGTGGATGCAGATGACTTCGCCGAAGAAATAACATCTGAAAGCGACAGTTCAGACGAAGTTTCACTTGACAATTCTATTGAATCAACTGAACCCGTTGAAAAGCCCAAACCAGCGAAAAAGAAGAAAATCAAGAATGATGCGGAAGGCGCTCGTAAACGTCAAAGCTCTGATGAAAATACTGAACCACCAAGAAAAGTAGCAGCGCTAGAAGCTGTTGAAAAATCTCAGGAAAATGGTAATGTAGGCAAAAAGGATAAAAAGCGCAAGGCAGATGTGTCGGAACGAAAGCTGTCAGGTGGTGTGAGAGTAGAAGATATGCAAGTAGGCAATGGGAAAGAAGCGCGTCAGGGTGCGAAAGTTCTTGTGTACTACGAAGGAAGGTTGCAATCAAACAACAAGGTTTTCGACAGTACCAAACAAGGAGCTGGCTTCAAATTCATGCTTGGTCGTGGAGAAGTAATACGTGGATGGGATATAGGAATCCAAGGCATGAAAGTGGGCGGTAAAAGAAGAATTGTATGCCCTCCAAACATGGCATATGGCGCAAGCGGATCTCCCCCTGTTATTCCACCAAACAGTACACTTATATTCGATGTAGAGCTCAGAGCGGTTCAGTAATATGTAATCATAAAGTTTTCAACATTTGTTGTACTGCATTTATTGTAAATGATTTTAATTCCGAAATGAAATTTTTTAATTAACGTAAGGAAGAAACAATGCTGATTTTTTGTTAAAAGTTTATTTTCCTATTTTCAACAGATTGTGGCATAAAAGTTATAGAAATTTTTTAAATGTGAGCCTGTCCAAAACGAAGTTATTCTTGTATTTCTGCACTTGAAAGACGCATACACCTTCCAACTGATTTATTGAATTTCAGCGGAAAAATAATCAGTGGAAAGTTACTGTAATACAAAAATTAAGCAGATAGAGATTTCTGGAAGGACAAAATCTATCGAAATTGCGATCTTCAACAGCAGATTTCTAAGGGTTTGCTCTAAACAAAATTATGATTATGCCCAAAAAATCGGTCATATCTCTCGGATAAATTTCTTTCAATTTCTAAAAATAAACTGCTGACGACTTAGAAGAGTACAAACGTGCCTTTAAAGTAAATAACACAAGACCCGGAGGAATTACAATGGCGGCAAAAATAAAAAGCAAGGTTCAGAGGTATCGATTATGTATTTCAAAGAACATGAAACAAAGGCCAATATTGTTTTTACTCAGTGTACTTATCTAATAAGTTGGACATCTCGGTGCGTATCATCTTCTAATCTCGTAAAGCCAAACAGTATCTACGCCACTACCTATGATTTTCTTTGGAACGATATTTGGAAATGGAAATCGACAAGCAACGATAGTCGTACCCGATTTTACTTCCTCATTTATTTTAACTTCCAGATCTGCCATCTATTATTAATTGCACGATTGAGTTACAATTCAAAATTTTGTTTCGTTTTTACCATCTTATCTACACCGAAAATCACTACATAGTCGTAGGGTGCCAGGTTAAAATTCCATAGATTCTTTTTGAAAAATTTCACATTTTTTGAAACTCCTTGACGAAACGCATCGAACTTGGAATAGAGCACTAACCATGGATTTATTTCGACACCATGCGATTCGATTCCGTATTTGGAAGCAGCTGCAAAGAAATATACTTATTAAATCAAATACTTATCAAATCAACATCCTTACCAATAACGATTCTACCGTCCCCTGATCCGATGTCCAATAATTTTCCGGTGGAATTTTTCCTTAAAACCGATAAAACATTTTGAACCTGAACAGTAGTCGCGGGAACGTACGGCAGGCAATGTTTGCGCAGAGCAGGACTCAGAAAAGAGAGGGAGATCACCGATATAGCAACTCCCAGACCGCCTTAAAAATTCCAATTAGTTAACTATTTTTTAAGATTCAAATTAGCAAAGTATAATCATGCTTGCCACGTGAGATTGTTAACTCAACTAAGACCAAGCGGTAAGGAAAGGCTAGCAAGTAAATGCAATTGGTGTGATAGTCATAATATCCACGAAGGAAATTTATTAATTTATTTTTTCATTGCACATAAACCCTTCCCCTTCAAATGCGAATCGAGTATATATAATCGAGTATCGAACAATGCATCGGGTTCAGTTCCCATGATGATCGAATTTTCAATCAGGTTGTAGATATGTTAAAAATTATTTCCTAGTGCTTTTGTCCTAATTTGACTTGAACTTGAAACCTTCTCCGGCTTTACAACTAACCTATCAAAAATCCGCGAGAAGTTAATGACCGTTTCATATTCTGAATTGACATTACCTGTAATCGCAATGCCAATTTTTCCTGCTGTTAGCTGAGTCGTTTCTTTAATCGTTTCTGATCTATCATTATTTTCAAACATATTTTCACCACAGGTTACCTCCTGAGGAATTTCGTGTCTTACCGCTAGAAATCAGCTGAACATTCCGAAAACGTCAGGTTTATTGGATGAATTCTTCAATAATTTCTTCCAAGATTCCAAACTTCATCATACGCTTCCAATGCCAAAACATTAGGGCTGGATGGAAAGCACGGAAAGAATGAAATTCACGAGTGTTCTCCGTGTTTTATTGCATTTGTTTGTTTTTCTAATAGAACTATATACATCTATATTCTTATCTTTTAAATTTGCCAAATAAACCTACCCCGCTAATACAAGGAAGATCAATTTGTGATTCATCTAGTTGGACTAAACTAGTTGAACTTTGCAACCACAATACAATTTGTTGCTTATAAGATAATTAAAAAAGAAGTGGCGTATATATAAAACTATCATGAAAAGTGTATATGGATAAGCAATAAAATCTAAACCGAAACATTGCAAGTTTGTTCTAGGTATGGTATTGTTAGAGTTTTCAACGAACCACAGCTAAATTTTTGAGAAAAATTTCTTCTCATTTTTGGTGATATTTGACGTCGTTGAAATTCAGGCCATAGTTATTTTATATTTGAGAAAAAATAACATATGGAAATCGCTGGAAAACTCTCAATTCCTTATTTAAGTTTAGACTCGAAACTTTTCAGAATCAATAAAATGTACAAAGCATTGATAGTGCATGTGTACCTTAAGTCGATGGTAGCAGCATCTAGTTGTCAACGTGTTAACGAAAGTGTAGCTGCTTGGACTTCCGCCTTTCATTATTCCTTTACTTGTCTACTGCTAGTATGTGGCAGACATATTAAATTTCGGGATCCAGAAATTTAACTAAATACTGTGAATTTGTTTACGAAATGGCAAGTTGATGCGTTCTAAAAACTAAGATGATGTAGTTTTTCAACTTTGGTGCTTTGTGATTAGCGAATATTGTACACTAACGCATTTTAGCACGTGTTATAAACGGTCGATGTCAATAAGTGTGTTGTCTATTTCTAGAGTCTTTCGGCAGCGCGTCCGCTCATCACCGTCTACTCGGACAAAAATGAGCCCGTTAAAGAGGCTTCGTTGTGTCTTCCGGCCGTCTTTAAAGCCCCTATCAGGCCTGATGTTGTGAATGAAATCCACCAGCTCATGCGTCGGAATAATCGTCAACCATATGCGGTTAGCGAACAAGCAGGTTAGGTTCATTTAAGGCAGCTGTCAATTTAGTTTGGGTGTACATTAATCACTTTCCTAGGACATCAAACCTCTGCCGAGTCATGGGGTACTGGTCGGGCTGTGGCGCGTATTCCTCGCGTCCGTGGTGGTGGTACCCATCGTTCTGGTCAAGGTGCATTTGGCAACATGTGTCGTGGTGGTAGAATGTTCGCACCAACGAAGCCATGGAGAAGGTGGCATAGGAAAATCAATGTGAATTTGCGACGATACGCAGTTGTTTCCGCTATCGCTGCATCTGGTGTGCCAGCCTTAGTCCAATCAAAGGGCCATATCATTGATGGTGTTTCGGAATTGCCTTTGGTCGTTTCCGATGATGTGCAGAAATTGCAAAAAACCAGACAGGCGGTCATCTTCTTGAGACGCATGAAGATCTGGGCTGACATTGAGAAGGTAAGTTATTTATTTGTTACAATTGACGACTATCCTGAGGAAGTATTGTAGTGAAGCAGAACATATGTTCGGTCCACATTGATATTTTGGTTCAAGAAAGTTCAAAATTTAGCATTCAATCTAAAGTCTAAAATTGGGAAGGTATCGCATAACCGAGTCACAGTAACTGTGCTGTGGGCTAGTGCTGAGACATTTTGAAATTCAATTGCACGAAAAGGGTCTTCCCTTCCAAGTTCGGTAGATAATAATGTTTGAGGACGGCGACGAGAGTAAAACAACTGGGTCACGGTGTTTTTTTTTTTTTTTTTTATTTCAAATCCAGTCATCTGTAATTATCTTGTATTTTCACATAATTATGATGTCCAAAATAAATTTAGTGATGTATTTGAAGCAACCTTCGCTCTTTTTTTATTTTTAAAAGAAGCGCGACGGTTTAAAAGTACACTTTTAATCAGCATTTATGATTTGGGTTTAAACCATAAAAGGAATCAATTCCATTTTAATTTCATTTGTTTTGCTGAGGTGATTTCGTAACATAAATTGGTTGATTAGATTTGAATGCATTCCAGATCGTTGTACCGGTTTTTTTTTATTTTGACAGGTATACAACACAATGCGCTTCCGTGCTGGCAGGGGAAAGATGCGCAATCGTCGCCGTATTAAGAGGTGTGGACCACTTATTGTCTACACAAAAAATGAAGGTCTTCGCAAGGCTTTCCGTAATATTCCTGGAGTGGAGACGATGAATGTGGAAAAGCTCAATCTCCTCAAATTGGCGCCAGGTGGACATTTGGGACGTTTGATTGTTTGGACTGAGTCGGCATTTAAACGGTTGAACGAGATCTTCGGGTCATGGAAGACACCATCAGCTTTAAGGAAGGGTTACAATCTTCCGGAGCCTAAGATGGCCAACACAGATCTGACTAGATTGTTGAAATCTGACGAAATTCGTAATGTGCTCCGTGATCCCAAAAAGAATATTTTCCGCCGCGTCCGCAGATTAAATCCCTTGGCTAACACTCGTGCAATGATTCGACTCAATCCATACGCAGAAGTCATTAAACGTCGTGCACTTTTAGCGGCAGAGAAAAGGAAGGTAGAACGGGCACTAGAAACAGCTAAGCGCCGCAAAATAACACTTTCAAGCAAACATTTTGCTACCAAAGCTAGCAAAATCAGTGAAAATCGTAAAAAACAACTTTCAAAGCTACTTGCTGAAAGAAAGAAAAAATCAGCCGCAAAGAAAGCCGCGCAGAAAAAATGAATGTATTGAAATGAATTTAAATACATGATACTACTGTTGAAATTATGTTTCATTAATAAAAAACTTAATTTTAAGTTGGGTACATTGGTACAATGATTTTGTGTTTTCTTTTAGGGACAACGTGATTTTATTGTTGGCTTCCTTATGTGCAATTTACAGGTTAAGCTAAAAGTAAAATGTGTTCCGAACGAATTACTTTAGATTTACCACATTCATAAAGGTAAGTCTTATCACTTTAATTTTCATCATATACCAACCAAACCGAGAGGATCCTGGTTTTCAAGTTGGAAACCTATCCCGAAGCACTTGTGTATTTGCGAACGTATTGCTTTGTTTTTGATTATGTTGGCGCGCATAAATAAGATAGGCTAACAGGAATTAAGCGCACGGTTCAACCCTCACGGAAATATGAATTAGATGCATCTGAGATCTGAGTATTGGCAGCTGATTGGGAACACTATGTTGTGTTTAGATGATTATTGCTATGTATTATCATCTGTAGTTTGTTGTGTTTCCTGTGTTAACAAACAGTGTAAGGTATAATTATGTATATTGATATTGTAATTCAGAGTGAGAATAATTGCCACTTTAAGATGTCGGTTAAAACAACGCCTTCAAGTAATATGAGCATGCGGTTTTTACGAATTTTTAACATCCATCTTCTTTACGGTATTTCTCGTTTTGTGTTGTTTATTCTATTCAGTTCATAATAAAAACAATATAAGCCACATATTATAGCCGGTCCAAGCTCTACGTCCGGCATGTTAGCCCCTAGAATGTTCTCGCAAACGCGTGGATGGCAATGCTTGATTCCCAAAATCAAGGCAAACGTTTGCAGATCGCCATAAGTGCTGAGCGTGTTGTCGCGACATAAATGTTTTAAGAATCCATTAAGCAAACGATTTAATTTGTGATCAGTTTCCAAATTCAATCATCTGTTTTGAAAATTCATTGATGGATGAGTCGAGGAAATCTGCATCTATTCTTCTATTATTCAGCAATCTATTTATCAGCAAGCCGTTGTTATTTAATTCTGAATATATCCTAAATCGTCAGGTGTTGAATAACAGATGAAAATCATATCAACGAATGATTGGGTCACTGGGAATATTTTGCTAACAGCATGTTTTCCAAAATTAGACAATGACTATTTTCCCACTCAACATAATATTCAATTCAATAAACTAGGTTTAGCTTCAGAGAATATTAACGTTATCTTAGTTTTTGCAAGGGGGAAATTTTAAAGACAACTTGTTCGTTAATCGTTAAGGGCATCTATGAGCCGTAAGTAGCTGTTCTCCTGCTGACGTGTTGGAACTTTATTCCATATCCTGTAGAAGCGTCGAAACTGGCTGAATATTATTTGATGCATTTTTCTTATTCTTAAATCGTCAATACTTCATTCCTACGGAGAGCATGCACTTTCGGAACAAGCCGTAGAGAATGATTTGAAAAAAATGGTTGTGATATGAAACGTTCTAGCACACTGGAATAGTTTGTAGAACCATAACGGGGCAATTTCAAATGATGTAAAATAGGCCGAGCATATGAAATCATTCAAAAACGGAGAAATCATGTACACTACAGACGGGATCTTACATGTAAAATTTTTTTTGGGTATGTTACCTTATTTCATTATTACCCATCAACTGCCGTTTAAGTCAAATATCATTGGAATCTTATTTATGGTCTCTATTTGGTGGGATCAACTACGTGCAGAATATTATGATCTAAGTGCAACCAAACGAAACAGTCAATATTGTACGTTTTCTTGCCTTTTCGAGGCATTTGTTAAATTGTGAATTTACTTAGAGCCACAGGCAGCCATGTTGATATCGGAAATAGCCTGCCAAAGTATTGAAATATGTATTGTAACAAACTCTTGTATTGGGTTTAATTTATGCGGTTGCACATTCTCGCGATGAAGGAAATAGTGATATCAAAATAGAAAACCGGTTGCAAAAAAGACACCCTAGAGAGTACTGCTTGCCATCTAACGCTACTCAGTGATTGTTGGCAAGTTTACGAGGAGCCACTGATTACACTTGCACCTAGAAAAGGGCCACGTGAACATTCTGACGCGAAGTTACGAACGAAGCTTTTTTTGGACTTCGTATGTGTACTCTATGTTGCACTCCACTAAAATGCTAGTAATCAATATTCCATGTAATTGACTTTGGTGTTCAAGATAAATTTATTGTCGACATAACGTAAACTTATTGATAGAGGAGACAATGCGTTTTGTATATACATAATGGTTTTATGTTAAGATATTCGCAATGGGACATTGTTAAAAAATTATGCATGTGTCATTAGCATGACAAGTAATTCTGAATCAATTTTTCATTTTTTTAAAAACGAGCTTCTGGGCTAGACTAAGCCAGAATTTAAGGATTACTTCCTAAGTGTATTAATAAAAAAAAGTTACTTAAGCGATTGTGATGTTATAGATATAGACAAAAGCAGTGCAATCTAATTAAGTGTACATACGCTTATGTAGTGACAATTGTTAGGGATGAGAATCAGTTCACATATTTTTCTCCACACTTTTCTAAAGTCTACCATTTTTCGTGACATTCATATTTTTGTTTTTTTATTTTGACAATACATTTTCTTATCAATACTAAAAATTTCTGCCTAAATAAATATTGGAATTAACAGAATCACGGTAGAGTTCCAAAAATCCTATTTTTGAATAAAATTGCACCATATGGGCATCGCATTGATTGATACATACATGCACACCAAATGATCCACATGAACGTAAAGCTGCTAATAAAACTGTTATTAATCGTTTGCCTACTGATTGATCGACATCAGCTACATCTTTCAGGATACAACATGACATTATCGAAGGATGCGTATTAAGTACAATGCTGGGATAGTCATTTTTAAAGTTATGAAAGTGATTAATGTAATTTTTAACGGTGTCTGGAAAATTCTTCATTTCTAACAGTGATGTTGGATACTTTTCGCACATTGCAGGTATCCAGCACATTTCCTGACTTCGATGAAAGATTCTCGCATCTAAGGCTGCACAAGCGAATCCCACTATTACGTTGTTTGCATTCTGAACGACCAAGCATAATTCTGGATTAATTGCTATATATGGACCAACTATATAATCAGCCAAAACATTCTCGACCGGACCTGAAAATAAGCTTTTTTAGTCATAGGAAAACTGAATAAATTTTAGTCCCTATTGTTTCACGAAAATTTCTTATATTTTCCAACACAAAATTGTAAAATTTAATGTGTAATAAGCATTCTATCTAGCATTCCATCCTTAATTCTTAACAAGAATATATGTATTTATGTTGAATTAGTAATTCAACAAGTTTTTTTTAAGGAACCCTGCCATTACTGAATTTGTAGGAACTGAGAGTACATTGTACATTACAACTACCATTGAAAAATCATATTTGACAACAGCATCGTAAAAATGTTTGGGCTGTCTGTTTGAGTGCCATCGAAAATAAATGAAAAACATTGAATAAATAATGACATACGGCAAATCGTGGGATTTCACTGATGATCTAGAAAAGGTGTCAAGGGAGCGAAAAGTCATACTGCTCTATGCCTGCAAAACATGTTCGCTTACGATGTTGGCAGATGTGAAGGCTCTGAAAAATATTTGGCTCAATCAAATATGAAGAGACATACTGAGCCCGAATTGACTGCGAGTAGAATAGTCTTTTTACTGAGCTACCACTTTCCATATAATGAAAAAAATACTCCAGAGTATCAAAAACATACTATAAAAATTTATTTATTCGGTACGCGAAAAGTCTGGTATATGCTGCAAAGACTTCATTGACCCCAAAAAAGATAGTTTTTAAAAATTAAAATTTTCCAATATATCCGAGGTCAATTTGCACTTTTATGCTATCGAAGCTGAAGATTTCTGTTATTAAACAACGAATTCAGAATGATGTGGTAAGCGGGTTGTTGCACTCATTTTAAAATATTATTCTCATTGATTTTAAGACTCTTATCCTCAAGCTTGCAAGAAACTACAAATTGGCAGTGTTTTGAATTTATCTATTTTTTCGTCTTCTTATTTTCAGAATATTGAGGAATTTAAAATTGAAAATAGATAAGTGTTCATACCTGTAGGGATCTGGGTCTCATCGCCGACGGTCTTCTCACAAACCTTGTACACCTCGACTTCATCAGCGTTCTTGTACGGTCGAATAACGTAGAAATTAGGGCTGGGAACATCGGGCAGCTTATAAATGAACAGATCATTACCTGAGTCAACAGGAATGAGTCGCTTGTTCACGAAAAAATATATTATAATTTAAGGTTGCAATGGGATTTTACTATCCTCTTACCTGTAGATCAGCAGTTAATCCACCACGGAAAATCCAAGGTTCCTGTCCACCAGACATAAACATCTCTTTCCAACCTTTGCTAAACCCTAAATTAATACAAAAAAAAGCAAATAAATATAAACAGTAAATGAATGGTTGTTAAACTTACATGTATAGCTGCCTTGGGTGTATGAGTTTATGCTCATTGGAAACGTTCCCAAAGCTAGCCACTTAACAAAAGCATTCAACAACGTTATTACCCCAGCGATGTCCCATACATAAGAAAATAAATCATATACGAGTTCCTTATTGCTGCAACTTGCAATTTTACGTGAAAGTGTTAACACACTTTGACATAATGCCGAAAATTTTTCCGCGCGCTGAAGCCACTCTTGAGTCTAAGTGAATTCAAATTTCATTATGATATGTTATATTCCATAGAATACCAATAAGTCCTTACCTCGAGTTTCGAGCTGTCGACCTTCTTATCGGCACTCAGTAACACACAAGCATTTGCTTTCAGCCAATGGAATTCATTAAGAAGTTGTAAGCCACGCGTTCCGTGTTCGAATGGCAAGTAGAATAAATCACACAGCAAAAAGATATCGTCAATGGTAATTAATTTCTCAGTAGAAGCCCTGTATTGAATAAACATAAAACTTGTAAATTCTTTTTCGCCATTGTGCATTTAGAGTATATGTTATGTATTCATTAATACAACGGTAATATGCTTTACCATCTCATTTGCAAATGCAAATAATGCCTGATAATTTTATGTCCTAGAAGCTTATCTTTATTACGAATAGTTAATAGATAAAAATACACTTTTGCGATCTCTTTTAACTTTTAATATTTATTTTCATATCAATGAAGAGAAGCAAATTTTGGGGTTTTCATGCTAGTCCACATTTATGTATGTAGAGCTTCAATTTTTACGAAAACCTGATTGATTTTCCACAATACCAGCGATTTCTTGATGTACTATATATTTCTGTATTGTCCAGTGCCATAGTAACTTATTCACTACATCTATATAATATTGGAAATGTCAATTGAAGCTTTCTCTGTTGATAATAGAAGCATTTTTTACTTAACATTTAAGTAAATTATAGTGTCTTTCACTATTTTCCGGCATCAGTTTAGCCATTGACATTTAGTTCATGGACAAGAATTTTTCATAAAAAAAAGATAGTTTGCTGTTATGAGATCAATATATTTATCTTTTTTATCGCACGACGCATTTCACTGTACTAGTCAGTATTATCATCTGCTATAATCTTTCAACTTTCCTGCTCAGTAGAGTAGGCTACTTTTGTCATATTCACTTAGTAACTAGTCAAGGATTTTTTCTTCGTTAAATTGCGATTTACGAATATTGAACATTCAAATAATTCTTATAGGATCTTAACTTGCAAGTTGCATGTTCGAACAAGCTGATTGGACATTTATTAGAATTTTTGTTTTTAAAGAATGATTCATTTAGTTCCGGTATTATTTCGCCATTACCAAGCGAATACACAAGATACGTGTCTTACATTAGATAATGAAAACCAGTGTGATTTTCTTCGAACAAATGTCTATAAATGATATTTTTAGAATACCTGAAAATCTCTCGTATACAGTAGTATTGAGCGATAAAATGACAAATTTATGTATTATATCTTTAGTTAAATATAAGTTAAAGCTGCGATGTTCATGAACTGTCGGCGATTTTTTCATCACATACTCGATGATAAAATAAATTGTCTCTAACTTTATCCAACCAGCTTCTTTTGCGGAATACAATGTGATGTGGTGTAACAGTACGCAGAATTAAATTACTGAGTGAAAATTGTAACAAAATGTTTTACATCACTTAATTTCTCGTCATTGGCTTTTCTTATAAAAATACACAAAAAAAAACAGACAAAGTTTCAAACAAGGAACAGCTTATCACTATTATCAACATTATATCTCTAATATGAAGGCCAACGGTTTTATTTTAAAACATACGATTGCCATTGTCTGGTAAGGTAACCCGTAATTTTTGAGATTGAATTTTTTCTCTATGTGGCTAAAGGTGCGTATTGCCGACATTCTAGAAATCTTAGATTGCAGCAATCTTATTGAATATGTACTTGCGATTACATTTTTCTTTGCAGAGTAGTCATATTAAAGGGTAGTAATAATGCACTATGCAATAAATTTGAACCCTCGTTGCACTTCACCTTTTTAAAATTAACACAAAACAGCACGTTTAACATATTGCAATTCTTTGAGATTCACGTAGATTACTTACACACATCCAACGTTAAAGATCGCTCACCAAAGTCGGACACTCAACCGCGTCTGAATACACATTTAAAGATGGTATGCAAGAAAAAAAGAAGAAACAATAATAATGAACCAATCAGAATGTAAAGTGAAATCATATAATAGGGAGAATAATAGTGACAACATGTGCTATGACTATCAACACAATGTTAAGTGTTTATCGACATATCCCTCTAAGTATCCAACTTATTGACTGATTCATATGAGTTTAGTTACTTCTTCTTCGCTATGAATTCAACGTCTAATAGTATATCCTAGAATTCCAATACGCCGTTAAAGGTTATATTTTATAAACCTCCTCCTACAATTAGATTACCAAGAAGTGTGTTCACTCTAACACAAATTCATGTTCCGCAGGAATTTTTCGTTTCGAGCCTTAAGGCAAAAACACCATATGATGTGATTAGGAAATAAGGAATCAAATAAGAAGCATAATAATAAACTAAACTAAAATTAAAATACAAATCTCGCCTATAATATTATCAAAATGAGATTCATTAATTAAAAGATTTTAAACAGACAATACTATTGAATGAAGGATGTTGCTTTATACTTCCATTCACCTAATGAAATATTCTGTTTATCTGCAGTATCTTTAAATAAATGTTTTAAAACAAAAAAAAAAAAGAGGGGATGTGAAGACGGATTCATATTTGAGCAGAACCTTCTTTGCAATCCTTAATCATTTGAAACCATCTGTGTACACTGCTTGCCTTTTTCGTGTAATTTTAGGCAAAATTCTCTTCGCTTAGATCTTTTTTGTCTGATGTTGGAAGACTTTCCATCGAATCTTTCTTTTGTCATGAAACTTTTGATTTTGTTTTCAGTCTTATACATTCGCGCGTCATTGCTCTTCACTCATTTTGATATATTTTTCCTATTATATTCCCACAGTGTGTCTTTTACTATTGTTGTTTGGAAGATCTTAAATCGAATGGACAAAGCTCAAGTATTTGAAACACTATACTTATAAAAGGTCTACTGGTGCGCGTCCAGAGAAAAGGCAGTGAAAAATCTTTAGTTCGTCGATTGTGTATGCATTGCAGTTTCATTGCACGGATAGTGTTTAACGAGTACTGTTGCAAGGGAAGCCGTAACTTCAACTTTGCCAAGTAGCTGAGGCGCTGCAAATACAAGTTAACATCCGTTAACTAGCTTGTGTAGGCTCGTGTAGACGTAAATTTAAAGTCATTGTTGCTTAACAAGCGGATGAAGGTACGAGACTTCGATGTACGACTGGAACCAGAAACCATCGATCAATCGAGTATTATGTTAAATGAACTTAGCCCGAAAGAAAACGCACTAAGTCACTACAACACTAAACGCCTCGAAAGGAATCTACTTTACGTGACAAGCGTCGTGTGCGTGTGATGTTACATGACGACAGAAAGCAACATTTCAGCATTGTTGAAATGCATCCCAATGGAATGCCTACTTTTCACGACGATGGAACTGAAGGAAGAAGTTTTGTCTTTGAAGGCTTGAAACGCTCCAAGTCAGACTTAGGTGAGATAGAGTCCGTGCTTTTGTGTTTATTTTTTGTTGATATATTTCTTTTCTATTTTACGTGAAAAAGAAACACTATTTATGTATCTCCGTTATTTCCGTTTATATTTCAGCCTAAACGGAAAGTATAATGAAGAATAATGAAGAACATGTTTCGTTTAGTGTTCATAACGAATCGGAACTCTTTCTTTGGATCTAAACCCAATTTTGTTGCAAAGTACAAATTAATTGAACCTCGATAATGTGGACAAGTTTTATTCGTATTGCAAAGTTACTACTTATTTTGTATAGAATATTTCTGCAGTCAAACGTTGGACGCTTGCTTTACATCTACAGATGGCTATCGTATAACCATTGTATAATCCCAGCTATTTCAAGAGAGAACTGAGAATATTTTGTGAACCAATCGTAGATTGTCGACTGTGTAATTAAATGGTGTTTAAAACGTCTAAAGTTTAGGTTCAATTAGGAGCACTGTCGCGTCTTACACAATTTGATAAAATGATACCTTTCACAGCGGAATATTATAGAAATATAAGAACACGGTAAACATTATTGCTCCGAGAGTTTTATTTTAGATAATTGTAATCCGTAAGAAAAAAAGGGTTACATAAAAAATCTACTGTTTAATTTTTAGATGACCAATTTTCGAAAGCTCTTCTCTAGTTTATAAAAGTTCAATTGCAAAAATTTTAATACATGATGTAAAATATGTAACCGCGGATACAAAATGGTTTCCTCAATACGAAATTTTTACACCACCGACGGTATGATTCGTTGGGCCACACTTAATATCAATGTAATTAATGAATAAACGATTGTTGGTCTTCAAGGAATTTTACAAAATAGTCGAATTTTTAGTTTCCAACTAATCTTTACTTCTACGGAATGTAGAGTTATTCTAAAACATTCTAAAACTAAAAACAAGCAAAACAAGCCAACCAGGTCTTACTTACCTTTCTAAATCTTCATTCATGTCTGCACTAGAGTTTAGCGAAGTATCGGAGCTTTCTACTTGCATACTGCCAGAAGACGTCTAAGAATAATTTAATAAAATAATTGTAATGATCAATATATTTGATTAAGCTATGGTTACCGAAACTGTTTCTGACATAACTATGTCATCGGAAGAACTTTTTGTTACATATTTTGGTGAAGATAACGACGCCAAACTGCTTCCACATTCCATAGGTTCTGTTGGACTACTAGGTAGTGATACGCCGTCAGCCATTATAACGTTTTCTTGGATAGATTTATTATAATTTCGATTACTATTTTTGCTAACATGATTGGCTTCCATGATTGTAACATCATCTTCAACCTTATTATCTTTAGTATCTAAATCGTTTCTTTCCACGTCCTCTTCATTTTTCACGAATAATGATTCGTCTTCATCGTTTCTATCTTCCACCAAATTATCCATTGTTCCTTCTCCTTTGACATTCATTATTGGAATCGGAATGCTAGATATCGGTAGTTTGCTAGGTAATTCGAAGTTTGAAACTGATGTGGCAATTGGATTCGGTATAGAGTCGTTCGTAATTACTTTCGTTGGGGAAGCTAGTGAGTTCATAATAACGTTTGGAACAGGTGTTACGTTAGTAGCTGTTACAGTACTACACACTTCAGCCAATGCTTGCAGTTGATTTGTGTTTACTTCGGGGATTTTCGTGCATGATGTTGATGTAGTGGAGGTTGTAGTTGTTAAACTCATACACGTATTTATCGAAGGCAAAATTGGAATAATTGGCATAACTACTAAAATAAATGGAACAAGCATTACGACTGTTTTTTATAGAATCAATTTTTAAGATGTTACTTGTGAGGGGCGGCTGGGGCTTTGAAATTGGGCCCCATGCCTCCTTTTCTATAAAAAATTCTGGTAGCCACTCCAAAATAGCATTTCTGTAAGACATTTCGTTTAACTTTATTTGGTTCGAAATGAGAAATACGAATGCTTACTTTAAAGCGAGTCGTGGGTGATAGATATTTTGTGATAAAGAAACTGGTGCATCTTCGCTGCTTACCCCATCATCAGTTTCCGTTTCTAATTTAATATCCGCTGATATGCTATCTGTTAATTTTTTTTTTTTCGATAACCAACAAATATAGTTCTTTGAATGTGGCTACTTACTGTTTATTTTAGTATCTAAGCTACACTTTGACCAATATGCTAGAGTATATATTGCTACCGTATTGGCATAGTATTCGCAATTCGGATTTGTTAAAACTCCACGAAGAAGAGGTATCAATTCCGGTGAACGTCCTTTATAAGGTCCAAGAAACACTCTCTTTTGGTCATAATCGTTTGCATGTAAATTATCCCACATAACAGGAGGTCGACGTAAGACTTCTGTTATTTCTTGTATTGATTCAACAGTGAGAGTTTTTGAAATAACTTTAGAGCCTGTCCACATAATATCAATATCAGGATACAATTTGGACCCAAGAGTATTTAAATATTCCGAATGAGTAACTGAAGGAACAGCCCTAGAACTGCAATACTGCGTAGGACAAAATAGAAAGCGCGGGCCATTCAAATGATTATAAATCTCGTTTGTAACGGAAACCTGGAAATATACAAATATGAAACTGTCAGTGTATCTATTATAGTAATTTTCATTCAAGTTTCTATCAAAAATGTCAGTACATATCATATTTATGAAATGTGCTATGTATATTTCATAAATATGATTTGAATGAATCCGAAATAGACTGAAAATATATCACTGAAAACTTAAATTTTGCGCGACATTGTTGACTTTGCACATATTTTCACGGCAAATACGGATCAGTCTCACTATCAATTTAAAGTTTAGTGGTTCTTGAATGTTTAAGCATACACTATTTGCTATTTCCAAAGTGATCAGCGTGTTCAAATCTTTTGTAAGATTTTCTACAGTAGTATTCGTTCTCACGCCCAAATTAGGCAAATTTAAAAGGACGACAAACTTGAACGATCACTATCTTTCCATCTTCAGTTAGAACGCTAAATCGAGCAAAGCTTGCACTAGTATTAAGCTTTGATTTCCAAGTTTTGATAAGTTTAACAATTTGCTGTTGTGATTTCTCAGCCCTATCTAAACATTTTAATCGATAGCAACTCAAAAGGTTTAATGAATATATTTGTAGTTCGCTATGAGTCTAATTTTTATATACTTAAAATAAAATTCAGCTTACAGGTGAGCAATGATGCATTTGCATGTATATTCACGTTATTGGTGAAAATTTAAGTTGTCCTCAAGGCAATTAGACATTGAAAACAATGAGCACTTGTTTATTATTTTTAATTCCGATATTTCACGAAAATGTGAAGCTAACTTATTTTGAGACGATGAAAATACTAGTACCACACCACCTTTACTACACGTCATACTAGTCCGACCAGTCATCGGAGGGTTATGAATTGTTGCAATTCAGATTGTGCTCACTAGTATACACGTATGAATTTCTATGGGAATTGCATGCAGTCTCGAATATTAAAATACAAAGGAACTAGAGAATAAAAATTCGCTCAATATATGTATATGTGAACCAAAATAAAAGTTGCAATTAGTAAATTAAAGATAAATTGATTAGTTAAGATTCAAAAATTACATTTGATCTTATTGCTAAAATTTATATTTATAATTTATAAACAAAAAATACACAAGGTACACAAATGATACCACGCCTGAAATGAAAAATGCAGAATGTTAATGTAACTTATTAAATGTCAATTACTTGGGCATTTGCAAACGTTTGAAATGCTTCCTTATCGGATTTACTTAGTTCGGATTCAATATCATCAAATAGTAGTGCAAACGCTTCACATCCAAATTGTGAAACTTGTTCTAACTTCCTTTTTAACGCAGTCAATTCTTTCTGGCTGCTATACGTCATATCTAGGCCGGGTGATAACGCATAGTAGAAAACTATTCCTTGGCTCTTAGCAGCGGAGATTAAACCTGAAAATGTAGATGCAAAAGTAGAAAGTCTAGGTTTTTGAATAATAGCAAACATTTGTTGTGTTAGCATGTTTGTACACAGTTAAAAGTGTACGAACAACTAACTTTATTCAATGGAAAGGTATTTATAGATCAAACTTTTGGACTATGTATCTTTCCATGACATATTATAAGCAGGGCGGATGTTAATAGACGTTTCGTGGATTGCCATATATTAACGGGACGAATATTTGTACCCATTTCTTAACTGTTCTGTTTAAAAGTATTGCAACATGCACCAGGTTTGGTGCGAGCGCCTAGTGAATCTCGAGACTTCATTCATTTTGAATCTGCTAAATTTATAACGGTATTCTAATAGCATGTCTAACGACTTCAACTGCTATGGAACATACGAAGTCTATATTCAAACTAAGGTGTATATAGAAATTAATTCGATCCTATAAGAAATCCTTTGTTTTATATTCAGATTAAGCTTTACTATCGCCTGCGAAACTTCTTCTTAGGAAACATATAATGACCTGATTGTAGCCACTCATATGTAAGGATTGGAAGGATTACAAGCGATTAATCCAGAGTTCAAAGATTTCACCGGGGTTACATTGTGTACCATTGTTTTAGAGTATCCTTAGGACTTGCATTTGAGATTATCGAACAGATTTAAAGAACATTTTCCATTTGTAGATGGTGTTTACCCAACAGAGTTTTCCATTGCCAGCTCAGATTTAAACTTTGCTGATATTCCTCTTCGATATTTTAATGGAGATAAAAAAATAAACTTGCAGCTTTTGAACCAGGTGAAACAATAATAATGAAAAGAAATTGGAGCCTGTTGAGAAGATACATTTGAAGAATCAAAGTTAGATTTCGAATTGAAAATTAAATACTGTAGCGCAACCCATCTTTCATAACCTCAGTTTCATCTCCCATCTTTCAAATTCCTTATGCTCATTAATTGATATTAATTTTAGAAATGGATAGAATCTTTAGTAGTTCATATTTTGTCAACATTCCCTTCCTGGATGTTACCTGCAAAAACAATAATTTATCTGACCGAGAAAAATAGAAATATTTAAAATAGAGAATTGTCAATGAATAAACTTGATATTTAGTATATTAAATTCATGTTAAAATAGTATGTCGGATTTTACAAATAAATGATTTATGCATAAATGAACTGTATGAAATATTTCTTTGAGATGATCTAGTAGTACTTGAACATATATGTTCAAAATTTTGAACTACCTAAGACTTAGTTCCAAAATATTTGTCGTTAAAGAGCTAGTTCGGAAAAATTTTAAATATTGAAAGAATGTGAACAGAAACGCTTCATCGTGAAAACGTCGCTCTTAAATTTGACAGTCAAGTATGAACTAATTACTTGTTAAATGATCTGCTTCTTCCACCGTGTATAACTCACGCCAATACGCTCTATGTTTATAGTCATCTTTTGGTGCATACACGTACGAATCCATTCCCCATCTTTTCAACCTGAAAATATGGGCACTAATAATCTTCCACTTCAAGCACAATTTTTGATTTTACTTTTGAAACAAGTCCTTCCTTTGCTCTGTTGTCCAAGGCCTTCCGTAAAATCCTTAAAAATAATTTAATATAATTATGTTATACTTTATTAAAAAGCGAATACAATACCTTCAACAACGCCACAAATAAAATTGCCATTTCGCGTTTGTGTATTTGGAGCGGTAGTCATATTAATCTTCGTCAACTTCCACCCGGCAATGAGTTTCTCTCTTCCAATTCAAAGTTTATTATATTTTACGAATACACCGATTTAAGGTATTGCAATCAATTAACAGAATTATGCCTCCAAAATTCTAGATTTATATGGACTTGCTCCATATGAGCAAGTTCTTATTCCGATCTTAGTCCGATTTTTTGTATGTAACCCAATTTTAGAGAGTTTAGCTCTGAACAGTTCCGGCTAGCGTGTTGGATCTTTCTTTCGTCGAACAATTCACTTATATACTAAATTATATGAACAAGTTGACATACCGCAAACGATAAAATTTGACATTTCTATCTT
This sequence comes from Stratiomys singularior, assembly GCA_954870665.1. Classification (NCBI taxonomy): domain Eukaryota; kingdom Metazoa; phylum Arthropoda; class Insecta; order Diptera; family Stratiomyidae; genus Stratiomys; species Stratiomys singularior. The sequence continues at coordinate 11,966,389 of OX940877.1, forward strand.
AATCGTCGAGTATTAACCACGCTGAGTGGCTAAATTTGACATTCAATGTATTTAATGTATTTAACTACTGTGCAATTGTGCACAATTGGAAATGACATTAAAATACAAAGCAGTTGTAAAGGATCAATGTTCCCAAATGGTAGCCTATATGAAGCTGGACTATATCGCCTATAAATACTGCATTCAACGGAAAATTCAAGTAGTACGGAATATTTTAAAATGGAATAAAAAAGAGCATTGTTAAATTTCAAAAAATTTACTAAATCAGAGAAAAGGTTTTCTTAGTTAGCGAAAAGTTCTCGCTAGTGAGCAATGTTTGCAGAAATTGACTTTTTGGAATTATTTCGTCACTTCGTGGATTTTTCATAAAATTAAAATAAATTCAATCCATGGACGTCATGAACTTGGGTCAGATATCAGTTTTTTTTTTCATTATTTTATTTTATATACTGGTTTGCGCTGTACTAAATATTAAAAAGGAAGAATTTTCAAATGCAAGTTTAGTTTTTGTATGACTTCTTTCGATAATGCATGCTTTTCAATATAATTTAGAAGAATATTCTAGAGGAAATTCAATTCTTCTCAAACGTAGAATACGCAACTGCTTCAATGTAATATTTTATCTGTCCTCTAGATAAAAGAATCATCAAATCATATCCGATTTCTGCAATTTTTCATTCTCTAATGTATTTCAAATGCGAAATCCTTAATTGGTAAAGTGAATCATGTTCTAGTTAGCTTTGAAATCAAAATGCAGGCTGTTACAGTTCGTAGGTTATGGTTTCAAACAACACTCCAGCCTATGCTAACTCAAAGGAGTAAGAAAAACAGGCGAATAGCCCTTTTATTTTTGCATTAGGTATGTTACCCTAATGTCCAAGATTTGACATTAGATTTAAATAATTGGCATATATTGGACAGAAGCAGTGTTTTCAATTTAAACGCTTTCAATAGGATTAATTGGCTGGTTACCGGCAGCGAAAATGAGGCGACGAGCCGGGCTTGGTGCCATACAACAACAACAACTGGAGTCACAAAAATATCAAGATAAGGGAAGCTTGCTGGAGGATTCTCAGTTCGTTCAAATGACAAAACAGATGGAGGTATTTCGCGAAAAGTTAGAAGAATTCGCTGTTAAGCACAAATCGGATATACGTAAAAACGCACAATTTCGAAGACAATTTCAGGAAATGTGTGCTGCAATCGGTGTAGATCCACTAGCTTCGGTGAAAGGATTTTGGAGCGTACTAGGCATTGGCGACTTTTACTATCAACTTTGTGTACAAGTAGTAGAAGTTTGCTTAGCGTCTAATGCTGTTACAGGTATACAAATCATGCTCCGGCTAATCGAGAGTTTCGCAATTTCCTTTGAGAATTAATACGAAACGAAATTTCAAGGAGGAATTATGGCTTTGAGCGAGTTAAGACGGAGGCTGATTGCAGCAAGAGGACAAAAACAGATTCATCAAGACATTACGGAAAATGACATTCTGACTGCAGCTAAAAAACTGGAAATATTTGGAAATGGGTAAACATTTGTGAATGTTCTTTGAATTTTAACTGTTTCCTTAACACTTTCAACTTTTCTATATTCTTTCCGCTTAATTCTTGTCCAAAATAATTGTACGTTAGTATATTGTTTTCATGATGTATTAATTTCAAGTTTTTGTTAAATTATGCTACCAATAGAGTATCAAAATTACTGTGCGTTCGGTATTTACCATTTGCTTTGAAAAATTGAGGTGAAAAAGTTGCTGCTTCTTTAGCAACACAAGGCTGTAACTGCATTAAGCTGACGATTAAATCTGACGAGTAGGTCAGATCCACTATGAGTAGAAATTCTTATGCCGGGTGGGAACTTCTTCATAACCCCTAATCCCTGCACTGCATTTGCAATCCTCATAAAAGAATTTCGTTTTTCATATTTTCCTCATTGCATGGGACCTTCCTTATGGTTTAGTTAGAAAAAAAAGCACCTAGACTTAACTGCGAGTGTCTAGGAAATGCTCTCCTCAGTGCCAATGAAAAATACATTTTAATTCTTCGAGTGAAAAGAATAGACACGAAAACATTGATTTTGCTTATCTTTATTTCAACTAAATTAATGACTTTCCTTTAAGATTTTCAGTATACAGCGTTGGAAAAGGAAAATATATGGTACAATCTATACCAGGAGAATTGAGTCAAGATGAGTCTTTGGTGTTAACTGTTGCTTCAAATCAAGAACAGGGTTGTGTTACTGTTGATTTGCTAATGAAACAACTTAAGTATGTTTTTTTAGTGAAATAAATTTTTGTAAATATAATAGTTACATTTCAGTTGGACTGAATATCGCACTCAACAGGTTCTGGATAAAATAATTGGCGAAGGTCTTACCTGGGTTGACTTTCAAAATGAAGATAATTTGCCAAGCTATTGGTTCCCAAGTCTATTTCCAGGTCGAAAGGAAGTATCAATTGATTAATATATGAATGAAATTCATACCAAGCATAAAATTTGTAATCATAAACTGAAATGGATTTATGTTTGAAATTTGGAAATTGCTTTTATGTTTACGAGCTTCATTTGAGTAGGTGATTGGTATATCTGAGATACCTACTGTACCGAATGTACAATGACATTTGCAGAGCCCTTAAAATTAAAAGTTCCAGCGTCAAATATTTTGATTCCGAGGATGCAGAAGCATATCTAAGATTCGGCAAAAGCAGTGAAAACGTTCGTTTCTATTGCGTACTGCTATTTCGATTTTATGCTGAAAATGTTAGCGTCAAAGTGCTCTCATGCATTGATGTAATTCGTCCAGATCATCGTAATCAGCAAAGAGTTTAATGAATCCTTCCCAGAAAGATTGACGAAGCGATCATGAATAGAATTTGTTTATTCTATTGTAAATAGTGAAAATCAAAAATATATTTTTAGCTGATTTAAACTGTAGATAATCTCTTATCTTACCCCATACAGGTAGACAAAGACACACACATAGGAAGAAAGAAAAATTAAGATAAGTATTTTCACTTGAATATGCAACAAATGAATGGTTTTGTGTTTAGGAATCTTTCACTACAATTTATTAACTCCAATTTTGCCAAAGTTTATTCATTCAAATTCTAACTCCACACAATTAATGCTATTGTAAGATAGTAATTTAACTAAAACACTAACATAAATATTTCAATATAAAAAAAACAGTTCTCCCTATTTAAAACAATCAACCCCGAATATTTTCAGCTAACATATCCAATAATATTTCAATCTTCACACCGTTCAGTTTATCTTTCTCCTTCAAAATTTTCAATGATTTCGCCAACTTGGAATGGTTATAACTACTTTTCGACATTTGAACCCATCCCTGACTCGTAAATGAATATTGATTGTTGCCCAAACTGAATGTTATTGACTTGAAGTCACCAGTATCCTCTTTTATCGCTGGTAATCTTACGTTTGAACGTAATATTCTTGGTTGTGAAGGCTTTGTGGAAAATTTCTTCGTAAACAAAATCATATCTGCAAAGAAGTAGTGTTTAGATTGAGTTATTGAAGAATCAATATAAAATCTAACTCTTTCAAACTATTTGACAAATTTTAAGGTGATGCTAGTTTTTTTTGCCTTGAAGCTTTTTTTCACAAAAATCAACTTTTAATGTCGTTGCTTTTTTACTATTATTATTGTTCTTTATGAAAGTAGAATTATCTGTCATCATAGTCCTTAGTCAGACCTGTCAACAATGCGCAGATGCATTCCGGATGAAAACTTCGCCACATAGTTAAAATTTGTTATCGGAAACAGCTATACATCAATGTGATTTAATAATCAAATATAGGAAGTGATTTTAACTTATTAAATCTTTTTCCTGTAAACGTACCTAAAATTCATTGAAGCATTTAATGAAGCATAGCGCAATCAAATGAATACGCTCGCTATTGAAATCATTGTCCGTTTTTGCTTGGAAAACTACTCATAGGGAACCTTCAAAAATTTTCTAACGACTAGCGCTTATGATATACATAAGTAATATTTACAAATTACTGATCAGTTGTTTATAGAATCAATATCAGTCACTGATTCGTAATGAATTTAGAACTCAGAACATAAATTTTCTGTAAGCGCGATACGAATGCATTTGAATTCTGACATTTGATCGCATAATCGAGCAACTGGTACCATTGGCTTAATTGTATTTAACAAAGGCTCGATTGATGTAAGTGAATTAATATATTAAATGATTGATAAACTACGATGGGTATTAAACGGGTTAACGGGTATTTAACCCATTTATTCGAAATAAAAACACATTTATTCGACTTACATTTATTGACACGACTCAAAATTAAAATCCTATATTAAATAAAAAATTTTTTTTATTTTAATTTTATAACAAATTTTAAGTGCTCTTAATTATATCTTACATTTTATAATTACTGGGTAAATTTAGAAAAAGTATATTTCTATCAAACCGAAGCAATTTAACAGGATCTTTCTTGGATGTCAATGATTGGAAGAATGAAGGGAGCTTGTTTCTGAATGGAAATTAATCGAGCATCTTACATACACTCCACTTAATTATACAGAATTTCCGTTTTTGTATAATATAAAATGTTTTTACAGACTTTAAATTTCGAGAAAATCGTCTTCTTACGACTACATGTGATTAACTTTTTGGGTTACTTGTTGCTATTTTTTCACTATCGTGAAAACGCTACCAAAGAATGCAACTTTCTGAATGTTTTGTTCCAATTAACTTTATAAATACAAAAACACTTCCTTTTTCCCTAGGAATTGATGTTGCGACTTGTTTAGTCGGGTTATGAGGGTATCATTGATAGCTGAAAAAGAATCCTGCGCATGTGAGCGGAGCATTCAGTTGGCCAAACAAGTGAGAATTCAATGATATCGCTCATTTTTAAGGTAAGAATCGCGCGCGATCATAGAAAGCGAAATTTCCATGAAAATATTCGTTGGAATCAATTCATTTATGTTCGTAACTGCTCGGGTGCGAGTTGAGACTTGTAAGTCTTTTAATTATAACTGGCCTTTGTCTGCCATCATGTTGCTTTCACGTATGTTTCACAAACCTATTTAGTTCTTTCATGTATTTTTCCGGGATGACAATACCAGTCCTTCTCATTATATATCGGTAATAGTTTGTTTCTAAACTCATTTCGGGTATTGCTCTCATTAAGATAAGATCTCTCTCCATCAATCACATACTTGTGTGTGTATGCAAACAATCTTTCTCTTCTACGAAGAGAACTCGGCGAAATTCCTATTTGGTTCCAATACGGACGGTACTTCTTTCTGCTGGTATTGAAATAGATTCTAGCGAGTTGATCGAAAAAATACTCCCCTTCCTTGAGTAATGTAAGACCCTCTTTATTGATTATTAAAACATGCGTACAAGAATATTTCTCTTGACAAACATTAATTTTTGTCCATAATCCGGATAGCACGATTGATTACTATATTCTTCATAGGTTTTTGGGCGATTATCATCATTATCATATGACAGTAATGAGGCATTGAAAATAGTATTTGTAATTGCTTCTATTTTGACCAATTATTTTGTATGGAAAATATAGCAAAAAAAAAACCTATGGATCTAATCCCGGGTTATTTTACTATGTTTTCCCAACCGGCATCAATTCTCGACCGTACCCATTCGCTGTTCGGCAGTTATTGAGAACATTAAAATAAAATAGCACAATGTTAAGAGGAATATTTTTTTCATATTTTGCACTTGAAAGTGGTTTTAATTTTCTGAAAAAAGATAATTGCTTTATAGATTCGTAAGAGTATCTGCTATTGGACTCTGCCCATTACGACATTACAGCAATTTAAACGGAATTCGCGTGGTTACAAAGCGCACGTAATCTGTTGTTGCTCTGGAAAATTAGATTTTCACCAATTTCATTGTTATTCTCCTCAGTGTTTCGTTTCCATAAACGCAAAACGCAAACGTCATCTTTCCTTTTGCTTCAACGTTGGATGTGGTACCGCATGCCCAATGAATTTTTTCGTATATGCCTAACAAGTAGGGAACATATTGAAACGGAGCGAAATAGTGTCAAATAATTCTTTCTGATAAAATGGCGATTAGAAAATGAGAGACAATTATAAATCGTTGTTTGGAGTAGTTCATCAAAATATCAGTAAAGTACATTGTAAGTCGTTAAAAGTGATAAATAGCGATGGGAAATAAAGAAGAAATGTTCGTTGCAGGGTTCCAAAACTATTTGACCGTAAATGAGGATTCATAAGCTAGTGACAAGCCCGTGTAGTTTAATATCCTGGCGCTGGTACAATTTTTCACCTCGGACGAAATTCGAAGTAAATGGAATCTCCTGAAATACGGACAGAGATATTAGTCGAAGGAACTATTTGCCACTTTATGTTGCAGCTAGGAGAGTGTAACACAGAAATCGCAACTATGACAGCTTTGTAAACAAGGTTCAATGTTGATGATACCTTGATAATTGGAAATTCGATATACGTCCGCACATAAATTTAACAAAGCTTGATCTGACTTCGTAAGACAGGCAAAACGAAATGGAGTTGAGGGTAGGAAATAAATACAGACTTGGTCGAAAGATTGGATCAGGGTCTTTTGGCGACATATATTTGGGTACAACAATAAATACAGGCGAGGAAGTGGCCATAAAATTGGAATGCATACGGACGAAGCACCCACAGTTACATATTGAAAGCAAATTTTACAAGATGATGCAAGGAGGGATCGGAATACCGAGAATAATCTGGTGCGGCTCAGAAGGAGATTACAACGTTATGGTTATGGAACTGTTGGGACCATCCCTTGAAGATCTCTTTAATTTCTGTTCCCGCCGTTTTTCATTGAAGACAGTGTTATTACTAGCCGATCAAATGATCACTCGAATCGATTTTATACACTCGAGAGATTTCATTCATCGTGACATTAAGCCAGACAATTTCCTAATGGGTCTGGGGAAGAAAGGTAATCTGGTTTATATAATTGATTTTGGTTTGGCCAAGAAATATCGAGATGGACGAACACACAGACACATTCCTTACCGAGAAAACAAGAACCTAACTGGAACAGCCCGATACGCTTCCATAAACACTCATTTGGGAATCGAGCAGTCTAGGCGCGACGACCTAGAATCGTTAGGATATGTTTTAATGTACTTCAATTTAGGTACGCTACCATGGCAAGGCCTGAAAGCTGCTAACAAGCGACAGAAATATGAGAGAATTTCTGAAAAGAAGCTGTCCACGCCTATCTTGACATTGTGTAAAGGATTTCCAAGCGAGTTCGCCAACTATCTTTCATATTGTCGTCAAATGCACTTTGAGCAACGTCCTGATTACAATTATCTTCGCAAGCTTTTCCGGAATTTGTTTCACAGATTAGGTTTCACTTATGACTACGTATTTGATTGGAATTTACTCAAATTTGGTGGCACTCGAAATTCTGCATCACAACAGCAAGACGAAAGTGAAACAAACAACATAGCTAACAAGCAAAATTTGATAGGTGGACCACATTCAGGCGCCGTTAGTAACGCTGCTGGCGTAGGTGTTGTTGGCAATTCAATTGGTAATGCAGGTATCGACGAGCCAATGGCTGTGGCAACCAATTCCTCTAGACAGTATGACACACCAGAACGTCGACCATCGATTCGCATGCGCACACCAGGTCTTGCAAGTGAAGTCAGGAACACAAAATAATGTAACATAAGTAATAGTGTGTAACTAATCGAACTAACAAAGCATATTCAATACCATATAAATAGAAGATAAATTAAGTAGATATATCGATTTCGTTTGAAATAAGGCAAAATTTTCTAGTTTCCATTTTTCCTTTGATGTAAAAAAGTTCCGAAATTCATTTTTAATGCTCACGATTTATTTGGATAAATCCAGTAATATTTAGAGAAATACGGCTTTTAGCTAAAATGAGAAAACATCCTGTTGTATGTCTAAGCGTATGCATATCTATAGAGATGTATATACATGCGTATAATTATATATTGTATTTGAAGCAACATACATATGTATATATATGTGTAAAGAATACAATTGTATACTGTACATGCATATATATACATATAAATATATATATGTTTATATACATATAGGTATATATGTAAGTAGGGTAAGTTCGGTATATGTGGAACACGAAATTTTGCTTTTCTAACGATTGTCTTGGTAGAAGTGGGACAGATGACATGTTGAATATTATCAATCGAAGTTAGATCAAATCGAGTTTCTATTGAATAAGATTTTATTTTAACAAACCTTAAATATTGAGAATATCGATTTCTGAATGTGGTAGGGCTACAAAAGACGATATTCCCTATGAAGTAAGATGCGTTAAGGAACAATTTATTATACACAAAAAATCTTTATTTCATTAAAATAAAAGAATTCATTTGATAAATGTAAATGAATGCAATGCAATGAAGCGTAGATTATGATTTTAATCATTGAGGTAAGCTTAACAGGGGCAGAGAAAATATTCTCGTTATTTTTGTATTGAAACTGTCATGTTTATTGGTATATTTGTCCCATGCTTGGCAAAAAATTGAAGATACCTCGGAAACTGTTTCATTTAAATTTACATAAACATGTTTGCCATTTTGGATTTTGGTTACTTTGGTTGTTTGATTTTACTCTGCGGGCCTTTAATTTCTATGGTTTGCTCCATATGTTCCCCCAAAGATTTCTCCGTAGGCTTATCGAGGACTTCTTTACTGATCATAATACCATTTACTTAAAAAAATAGCCGAGCTTCAACGAAACGTCTTGGTAGTATGGACATATCAAATCTAGGGCAAAGTTATTTATGTCTGTGCCCATTTTTGAAGGCTTTGTACACCAATCATTATTTTCGAGTACACTGTGTGAAAAACAATGACGGCCTTACATAGTCAGTTGGTTATCAGGATAGTTGTCATGAATAATTTTGTTTGGTAAACTTTGATTGTACGTATCTGTGATTTCCTGCAGCCATCTTTTAGGCCCAGCACTTTATCATGGTTCACTTTCTTTATATACTCCAAGCACTTGCCGAGGGATCTGGCTGTGCAATTCACTCGATATTCGCAGTGATATTGTCTATGCTCATATATGTGTGTTATGATATAAATTCACATATGTAAAGCTTCTGTAGAAATAACATTTTAGCATGACATAAAAGGAAAGCTGGAAAGAAACGTAAGAAAAAATTCTTGTTTAAGAAATTGATCAAACGGTACGGCAATCACGAATCTGTTGAACGAAGTAGAAATACAATGGCATACTATTGTAATCTCCAATAATAGATGCAAATAGCCTGATTCTTGGAAATATAATCTTTTTTAACGTATAATCTCACAAATGAATATATTACTGTTGTCTCATTGATGGTGGAAACTTTTCTTTGTAGAAGTTTAGGCTAAATCAAAAGCACTGAAGCAAGAACATCTTTAACTCATTTGAATTCCCAAGAGTATAATAAACAAAAATGATCCCCGTTGGACGATCGTTCAAGGAAAATTCTAGATATCAAAACATTTTTTTTTTAATTTACACGTTTCTGATGATCAATGCAAATGGATTGATATTTCTAATGCGTTATTTCGAGTATTCCACGGTATTGAAGGAATCAACGGAAATATATCAAAGACTATACTTTCAGATATTCCACATACATCGAATTTATTCTATACAAGTGCATATAGACTATGTGGAGGCATACATATATGTAGCTCATATACTTAATAAGACCTTTGTCAACATTTTATAGCATTGATATTTTTACAAAAATACTGAACGGAGAAGGATGCGTCAAATGTCATCAGAGAAGTGTTAAATAAAGTGCTTTTAAGTGTATATCAATTAATAATGAAGCGTTTTTATATTTCAACGTGTCATTGATGTATACAGGTTTATTACGGACGGAATTAGACAAATGTGTCCATTTGAATTCTATCATCTATCGAATAAGTTCGAATACTGAAACAAAAAAAAAAAGAAATCGAATCCTTCGAAAAATTATTTACCTATTGTTTTATTTGCAAACAATGGCAAGATCAATTGAATAAAAACTAATGAAATCGAACATTCAGTCGAACGTTGATCTTTTCTTATCACTGTGGCACAATTTGGGGTTGCACGGGATTTCCTTAAGGGGGCTCTAATGCAGTTATCAATGTCCAAAGTTGTCACTTAATTTTTTTAAATGTATAATGATCTTGACTCGATAATATAATATCAGCTTTTCCATGTCTGGCTGGTCAACATTTCGTGACTGATTTTTCCTAGGAATTCTTGTAAGCTTAGAATTTTCGAAATGTTTATCTGAAGCTAGTAATATCACGTCGTCAGAGTAACCCAGTGCCTCTACTCCAGTATATGTCATTACATTCCAGATGCCACTTGGGATAAGCACTCAAAGCAGAAGAGAGCCATGTGGAAGCCAAGAATGGCAAGTCATGCTGTCCAAATGATAATTGTATCCCGGTCTCTAAACGGCATTAAAGCCATACTTTGAGATCCACGGAAACACACTAAAACTTTGTTATCACCACGAATCGGCAATCCTGATCCGAAAGTGCGTATTTCTTTTATTTGAAATTTGTTTGGATTGCACAAAGTTCTTAAGAAAAGTACATAAATCAAACATGTTTAAGGTCGATGCATCATTCGAGTTTTTGACACAATCTTGGGTTTTTTATTCTTCGAAACTTTCGTTTTGGTGAACAGTCCTTGTGCGCTGCTATTTAGGAAGAACGGGGCGTACAATTTTTTCAATCATATAGCGACAGATAGGTAAAAATAAATTTGAGGGACAATCAGATCAACAGATTGTTCCATCCAAAGTAAAATGAAACGAATTTATATGTATATTGCGTATTATAGCTGTTGCACAATGTCTTTCGATATATTTTGATGCCTCTTAAGTGGCGCACCATTAATTTTGTGGCTTTTAGGCGTACGTTATCAATCCTTTATGATAACTTTTTCAACTCTGAAATACGTTAGATACAGATTAATTGTTGTTTTCACGGTTAAATTCGGCAGATTTTTCAAAATTATCTAATCGAAGTTTGACTTTTCTTTCGCTCACACTAAAGCAATGGTTAAATATCAAACTGCTTGAAGCTTCTATAAGGAATGGTTTTGCTTTCCCCAAAGTCATGATTTACTTGATTCTGAGCGTCACCCTGATTGATCTCTCATCGCCAGAAAATAGTTCTCAAGACGCAGTCAGTACAAATTTGTTCATTCTTACAGATTGTTGTTCGTGTTAATGGTACTTTTTAGTACCTTATTGCTAATAGTTAATTGGAGACCAGAGTCATAAAATAGTACGTTTTTTCTTCTGGTTCAGTTCGAGGTTGGTTGGGTGGCCCTGCAGGATAGATTTTGGTCAGCCTTGTCGATAACAGAAGGTAACCTCGAATGAAGCCTTGTCGATGAGTGAAATTTAATCAGTGTGTGTAAATATATGAAGTTTATTGCTTGCTATATTATTTTCAAACTTGTTCAAAGTGAGATTATAAATGCATCATATGGATGATGATTCATCCATCCATCAGATGATATTTAAGGCGGTTACGAGTTCAATCAAATTCAACGACTTTGGAGAGTAATAGTATAGACTATACTATTATAGTGATAGTGGCTTAAAGGAAGCTTTAAACATTTCATTTACTAGTGATAATAGTCATTGCAACATTTGAATAAATGACAAATAATTTGATTTGCGAAATTGTGGCTTCAGAGAAACTGTAAACACTTTATATATATATATATATATATATATATATATATATATATATATATATATATATGTAGAGTCTAAAATTTCAGAGGGATGAACAATTTATGTTATAATAAATTCTGTGGGTTTTTATTGATACAATTAATAAAAACATCTATGTGGTTGTGGCAATTTCTTTATTGCACCATTGTTTGTTCTTTGCAAGTTAGTTGTAGAAAGTATTCAGTCGTATTAAATTTACCCCTTTTCGTTCAACGTTCTATGCATTGACAGTCATGCGCAATCAATTTTCTACTTTCATTCATTTCTTAAAGTTTTGTGAAAACCAATAGATTCTGTTTATCGACTTGAATACAGAACTGTTGAATATTTAGGGATACTTTAACTTATTTTAAGTGTTGCAGAATCTAATATTTCCTTGGAAAATTGTATGTTGAATTAATTTTGTGAAAATGCGGAAAATACAAGCGAATACGCGGATGATAAAATCAATAGTTTTTCATTGATAGAACTGTAAATACCAGGACCTAGGCAACCAAAAAGGATCAGGAATAATGGTGTTGACATCTGTAATTGACATGCAACTTTATCGTAAGTGAAAATGTTTTGCTATAAATTGAAACCAATTTATTACGTTCCAGTTGTGTTTACTAATTATAAATGGTGTTTATAATGTTATTTAAATGATTCATATGAGTAATTTCAACGTAATCAATGAGGTTTATGCCACCACGCAGCTTATTTTATTAAATAGTAAACTGGGATTTTTGTGGAAAATTCGGAACAAGCATTTTTGATGAATTTTTTTGTTAAAATTTCATTTATCTATTTCTGTTTAGGCTTAGCGGACGATAAATCTGGTTGTAATGTATTTTCAATTTGAATTTTATAAATCATTTCATCAATGCCTGTTAGATAATACAATTTTTCTAGTTGAAAATAATGTATACAACTAGTAAACACAAGCAAATTGTGTTATCTGTTTATTACTTATACTAAGAATTAGGTTTTATTTGCATTAGGAATTTAAGCAATTTTTTTAGAAAACTAAGCAAGAGCTGTAGCTTTCAAATTAAAAACAAAAGCTTAAAGCCATGCTAATTTTCAATATATGAGAAAAAATAAAAGTATTACATTATAAAAAAGTTGATAAATTTAAATTCACTCCCTTTCAATAAATTTGCTAAAACTTTTCTGTTGAAACAGAAGTTCTGATTTTTAAATTTTTCCTCCTTGTTTATAAGGTTAGTATTGGCGTTAGTCAAGTGTGCACATAGTGGTCAACCTTCTTGTATTTATTCAATTTACGCTCGCTAAGGCTTCCTTGCGATGATCGACCGGGGAAAATGATAAGAAAACAGAAACGGACTATAGGAAAGGCGTTCAAGGGACTTCAATCCTTATTCTTTCGACGTTTCTTGGTGTAGGATTGATGTACAGACAAGGGCATTGGCATGGAGAAGATTCGTCTTCACTTTAAATTCCGCATTAATTGTGCTACTACTATGCAAAAATCAAACTTCAAGGAATCGTACTTGAACCATAGCTGAAATATAACCAATAAACAGCCATGATTTAGTTTTCATTGGGCTACAGAATTTTGCTTTACAAAATTTATGTTCCTTATGAATCTCAAGCATTCTGTAGCTTGGAAGTACTTACTCCTATAACGGTCATCGATCTCAGATGCCAATTCATTCGAGGCTAAACGCCTACCATTCCCAAGAAGTTATCGAATTATATTGTCCTTGGTGACCCGCCTTGTGCCTTATAACAATTTTTGATTCTTTTATACCATTCGGGGCAAGATTCCGCACCTGGGAAGTGAGAATTTTATTTCCCTCATCATTCGTTGTTTTGTTTGTTTAAAAATATGAAAAAAACTTCTAGGTCCTGAATATTGAAAATATGAAAAAGCTTTTTGCTTTCATCAACGTAATATTTTTCTTGTCAAATTCCTGGAAAGCAATGGGAGTCGTCGGAACGAAAATTCGAATTTTAATGGTATAATAAATTTTGAAAATAGTTTTAAATGACTATGTAATAAGAATTTAGGTTACGCAAGTCATTCAACAAGAAAATAAACTAATTCATGCAGTAAATTAATCTTCAATTAACTTTATGTTTTTTTGGAAGATTTGGGGAAGTCCCTTGGTATTTGAGGTCCCCCAGTAACAGTAGTCATAGCAGTAGTAGTAGTAGTAGTAGTAGTAGTAGTAGTAGTTATAGAAGTTGTAGAAAGCGATTTCAAAGTTACAGTGATATTCTTTTTTCAGGCGAGATTTATTTTACATACAAAAAATGTATTCCAAATTAAAACTACAAAAGATTGCGCCCGGAAAAAAATTTGGTGCGGACCACAAATACCCTCGATTTCTTTTAGATTAAACCAGCCTTAAAGCCTAGACTGTAACAGTCAATTCTGACATCTGCACAAATATATTGCGAATTCTTTCCGAAACTGTTTCATTTGCAATATTTAATACGCGTATATAGTTTCAGCAAGATCGTCGGATATGGAATATATCTAGAGTTATCTTTCCTTCGGGTTACTTGACGTCTCTTAGTTGCTTTCATAAATTCAAGCCCTGATTTGCAAATAGTTTACCTTATGATGAAACATATATGAATGTTATTTGTAAAATAAGTGAATTGCGCGTTACTTTATATTTAAGGGTATATTTATTACAATACTGTTTTTATAAAAAAAAATCTTCAGGGTATTAATGTGTGGAATAAGGATGTTAAATTTCTAACGTTATTTTCATTTTACAGAAAATACAAATGCTGTTACTTTTATCGGCGCTATTTTAGGAGTATCAGCGTTGATAGCAATCGTATTCTTCTTGATCCATAGCATCGATGGATTTAAAACTTTTAATATTTTTCGTCATAATACCTTCATTTTTAAACAATTTCACAGCCGAGGTAAGCTATTTGTGTATTATCTTCAAATAATATAGAAAATTTTATTCAAGTTTTTAAATCGTCCATGTCAGACTTCGTCTTTAATTATGAAGAAAACGATTTTGCATCAATTCCTCTTCAGCCAATTATATCAAATCGAGATGTATCATTAACATGTAATAAATCCGACACATTTTCGAATGGAAAGTCTTCTCTGAAGCAGCTAGAAATCAATACATTCAAAGATTTACTAGGACTCGCTGAAAAAGGAAAATACGGTTTTGTTACATGCTATAATGAGTGTATTTCTAAAGACGCTGCACCAGTAAAAAAGTTATTGAATGAAATTCCAATAATTAAACACAAAGAAAATTTTGGTAATTTTGGTTGAAAACTCATGTTCATGCGAGTTTTAAGCAGATGGAATTTTATTGTAGGGCCGAAAAATCAAATAAACTCAGAGGAAAATTTTAAATTTTCGTCTTCAGAGGAAATAAACATTGACCGCCGGATGATTCTGTTAGAAGGAGATTCAACAAAATATGACGAAGACAAGTTTTTCGATAAGAAGTTGGAGGATAATAATTGTGCTGACGATGTGAGTAATAGTTTCATTTTAAAGATGAAGAAGTTTTCAAAAAATACTTTATCAGAGTATAGGAATATGTTTAATTTTTATGAACAGAATGGAGTTATTCTTTTTTATTTGAAATACTATAATGTTGTACAGCGTAGATTTGGCAGAGTGTTCTCCATCCTCGCTGGCGGATAGTTTTTCTTACCCCAGGTATTAGAGGTAGAACCTTAAATTTCACTTACGGCAAACTCAAAGACTACGCTTCCAATGCACTGGTAACAAATTCTTGTAAATTCAATTTTAATGGTTGGTAAAAATAGAATACAATTTACTTTTAAGTCCAAAGAACTTTGTTACAATATTCACTATCTTATTGAATTTTGCATAAATGCTCTTATTTCAGCTAATAATAATTTGTTTTATTACTTTTCAGTGTGTTCTGATTTTACCTGATGAATGTAATGAGACCAAATTCCCGCGATCATCATCGTGTACATCTACCGATTTTATAAGTCCGAATGTTGAATTGTCTTTATTGTATGACGCTCCATTAAGAAAAATGACTGTCCATGTCCTACAAGCAAGAGGAATACCCTTAAGAAGTAATGGATCCCATATGCATACACAGGTATTTTTAAACTGCTTGTACAAGCCCATATATATGTTTTTGTTACGATTAGATTCGATTTTTAATGCTACCAACAAAAAAGCAGAAGCATAAGACGAAAATAAGATCCGGGGAAAATCCTCAATTTATGGAAAGCTTTGTATTACATCGAGTAAGTCCAGAAGATGTCAATTCATTGGGCTTACGAATAAGAGTATACAGCTGTGTTCGAATGCGCAAAGAGCGTTTAATTGGGGAGGCTATCATCAGTTTCGCGAATATAAACCTTGAACTTGAAACGAACCTGTTGTTGCCATTGGATCCAAGGAATAAACCTTTTGTATTGATAGAAATCTCATAAAAATGCTCAGAGCCTCAAAAAATTCAATCGATACTTTTTTAGGTGCAAGACTCAACTAGCGATATTCTGAATCTTGGAAGGTCTGAAAGTATAGAATTTACGAAATCAGATCAACATGGCGGTGCTCCGGAACTCCTTTTAGGATTAGCTTACAATGGAACAACTGGCCGTTTAATCATTGAAATTGTCAAAGGAAGTCATCTTCGAGGAGTCAACTTAAATAAGCCACCAGACACATATGTAAAAATTTGTTTATTAAACAGCATCGGACAAGAAATGGCTCGTGCAAAAACGTTGACCAGGCGTGGACAATCAAATCCATTATTCAAGGAAGTTTTCTCATTTCAAGTATGTATTTCTTAATGATAATCGACAATTTGCCAGACGAATTTTATACAAAGATTTATAAGGTTCAAGTTACATTCTGTTATATGGCTTTGTTATGATGCTCTGTTTTCACATACAAGGTTTCCACTGAAATTCATATTTAATTTATTTATGCTTCCTGTTAGAAACAGACAACTTAAGGATAAAATAATATCTCGTGTTACCAAATTAAAACTTTAAAACAAATTGTTGGGAAATTTAAATCATAAAAATGATGTATCAATTTTTAATCTTCATCCTTCGATCGCAGCTTTAATGAATTAGCGGCCAATTAATGAAGGATAATGTTATGCATTTAACTCGACTCTGACCAACTAGCCTTATTTAGTTGTTTAAATGCAAAAAGCTGAAGAGCAATTACAATGATGCATGATACAAAATAAGGAAGAACATTAAGAGATTTGGAAGAAAATTAATAGAAATTAAGCGAATACAACTTTTTGGTGCTTAACTCGGCTACACTCTACCTTTTTGTATTTAACGCCAAATTAGCTCTGATATGTATATCTTAAACAGATGAGATAATTGAGCTTTACGGATCACACATATTTAGAAATTAAATCATAGTCAAAGATCACTTGAGCTACATGTAAAATTTCTAACGTTGTTAGGAACGTAAAATAACTCATTAAGGCATTAAGCCTCGAGTTATTTGACTCTGAGATTATTTGTTCTTTATTGAAACATTTTTTTTCTTCAGGTTGCTTTGTTTCAGCTAAATGATGTAACACTCATGGTGTCTGTATATGCAAAACGAAATATGAAGAAAAATGAAATAATTGGTTGGTTTAGCCTTGGCCTTAATTCATCGGGACCCGAAGAATTAGCTCATTGGATGGATATGCGTAAGCAGGGCAAAAATATCTTCATATCTAGATGGCATTTATTGAATATAACTTAATTTATGGAATTCATGTGTTTTTGCAAATATAAAAACTACTAAACAAAGCCTCTATCTTGTCTTATTTACCTCATCAGTAAAGTTTTAGTTCTCTACTAAATGTTTTTTTATGTATTCTGAATAGAAGTTCGACTTGTTGATAAAATTATTTTGCTTATATGTATATAAAGCTTCGTACATTTTTCTGTGATAAAATCAGGCATCTATAACTTTTTGAAATCTAATTTTTCGAGAAATGCTTGCTCGAAGTCATAAATATTGCATTAATCCGACAATTCTGCAAATGGTGTGTTCTCTATTCAAAAGGCAGAATAAGTAGCATTATCTCTTAATATTGTCCTGAATTTTGCCAGTGGAAAAATATTGCTAAAATGCCTGACCGTAGATAATGCATTAATCTAGCATTGAAAAAATTGTTCAGTTACAAAGATGTATATTTGAATATATTTCTGACCGTTCATTATTTACTGAATAATAAATATACACCTTTTTTTAATGTGCTATTTTACTTTTTTGTTTATAAAATCATTTATATAACTGATTAAGACTGAAAATTCACAGTCGTAGATTGATGCAACAAGGTGAAAGAAATCAATTTCATAACCACGACCAAGAACTCATTGCGAATGTTAAATAATAGCTCACTTTTTGATTTTATGTCTTTTAATTGATAATTTAATCAATGTTACCTTCAGAAATAGATCGTTAAAAATGTGATACTTATAAAACAGTAAAATTGGAGGAATAATTTTTCCATGATAAACAGTTTTTTAACAACTGAATTAATTTCGTTTTTTACAGGAATAAATATTCTTATTCAGTAAATGCGTTTTACCAGATTTTAATATTTCCTAAACTTTTGGAGGTTTGTTTTGTGTTAATAAATAAACTTTGAAAAACGGTCTCGTCTTTATATATTGTATTATATAATCTGTACATAATTTTGATAGAAATTAACATTACCGACCAAATTTAATGTGTTTTCTATCCTTAACTTATTTTAGGCAAATTTGTACTAACTTTCACGTTTCAATTCGTCTTATTCATATCATTCCTTAACAATGTTTTTTCCCAAATTTATTTTATTTACGTTATATTACATTATATTTAATATACATTTACTTAAGCTCTTGCAGACTGATTCGCGGCCTGTCAACCGCGTCTGATTCGAAGTTGCTGATCTAGTATTTCTCCACCCTGTTTTTGCTTATATTTATGAATATTGTTCTTCTATTTGTTCAAACAGTGCCTATTATCCATAAGAGTTTATTTTCATGTGTCCTATGATTCCTTTAGTTATAGTTATTTATTTATGAAAATTTTTTAAGGCTGATTGCAAACTAGCCGAACGTTTTAATTGGTTTGTTTTGTGTTTACTTCTTTTCTTTGTTAATTAATGAGACGAAAAAGTACCACTAGCTGTGTATTACGATTGAAACGTTGTCCACTTTTTTTGGGACACGTGTTTGACCCCTTGAGCATTCTAGAAAAGAACAAAGCGAGGCTGGGTACATCTTATTCAGAATATGACAAAGGATTGACCTGCAGATGCAAAATAAATAACTTTAATTTGTTATTTGTGTTTTCTATGGATTTTAAACTATGTATATTCAATGAATGCGTTGATGGATTTTATGGATTTTGAATAGAGTTGAATGGCATTGATATTGGCTAATCGATGAAATATACATATGTGATATTTATAAAGTTTATGATATTATATAGATTATAATATTGTAATCAATGAAGTAAAACCTAAATTGCAATTTTATTTTCATTAAAAATTCGTTATAAAACAACTTGACCACAAGAAATTAATAACATTTTTCGTCAGGGTGTTTGCGATGCAATACTTACTTTTGCACGTCGAAATACCACATTTACCTATACTTTATATCCATATCTCCATCCACCCTCCTACATCCATTCCTATCCAATTAATTTGATCGAAGGGATTTATAGTATCCCTTCGATCAAATTAATTCTGAGATAGAAGCTCAGCTTGTGGCGTTTGAAGACATAGAACTAACTGTGTGGAATACCCTGTGAGCTATTCTAAGCATCCGCTTTTGCTTTGTCACTGCTAACGGGACTTTAATACATTTTACCTTACTTTATTATTTGCGCGAAATTTAAGATTTTTTTAAAAAATTGCATAAAAAATTTATGAAATTTGAGTCCTATAGACTACGTTCAAAGGCAACCAGGCATTCAAAATATATATTAGATCACATATAAATATCCCATTGAAATTAAAATAAATTTTATATAATACACATTCTTAAGCCAACCCTCTTAAGCTACCTTAAGTTACCTTATACTCTATCAATGAAAATGCAAATGAGTTTATTGATCTCAACTTCTTACGAATGCATCAACTATATTTTTTTTTAAGTGTAAGTACCAGCTTTCACTTATTCAATTAATTTAACTTTATCTGCTTTACATGCCCTCGAGAAGGTCTAATCCCTTGAAATAGAGTTTTATGACTTTGACATCTCCATCTCTCGTAGCTCAACGGACGCAGTTGTTTCCTTAACTGTCAAGCTGATGTTTACATCTGTTTTGGATGTTTTTTCCCCTTGCGCCGAGTTTTTCAGTAGTTAAATATGGAAAAACTTAAAACAGTGTGTCGCGACAAAGTCTGTGATACGTGTAAATTACTCAATGAAGAAGGCCGCGATCAGGATCAATGCCAAAGAATAATAAGCAACTTTTATAATCGTGAATACATTTTCGGCAGTAATCCAAGAGGAAGACTATCATCTCATCATATGTCTCAGGATGTTTGTAGCGAAAATAGTTCTGGTCAATACGACATTGCGAACCCTGTTACAGTCATCGTTAGAAGTGAGGTATGTAGGCGCACGTTTGTAGTGTCATCAATTGTCCCATTGAAGAAAAAAACTTGTAAGAATTCGTTGTGCGCAAGCTCGAACTCATTTGTTGTATTATTGAATTTGAAAGACGAGTTTGACAAAATTCTATGAATAATATAGGTGTTGTCTTGTTATTCGTGTTTTATTTTGAAGAAATCTAGCATAATAAGCTGGAAAAAGTTGACACCCCATTGAATGTCTGTGGAAAATTGTGAGGGTGAGAGCTTACATGCAAGGGGTGTTTCTGGTGCCGAAATCGAGCAATCGAGTGTCAAAATTAGTAGCGATTACCACATCGTGTTGGAGGACTCAGCCAAAGCATCTAACTTGCCTGACCTGCCCCGAACATTCAGTTGTTTCTGTTGTCAAATTGTGAGCCCTTTTGGCCCTTCGCTAACCTGTCCCGAAATAGAACTCATGAAAGCTAATGAGAATGCTATTACTGCGTCGCCGAAGCGTCAAAACAACATTGTCAGAATTTCCCTGCCATCTGAAGCCATCACCATACCATAAAGAATTGTGCTTTGTTTTACAGGAGAGCGAATCTTTTGATGTGCGCATGGTGGATTTAAATCAAAAAGTGGACGAACTTGAGAGGAACAATAATGAGCTCAGGAAACGACTTGATGAAGCAATCGAGGAAAAAAATAATGCGTATTGTAAATTGGAGGTGATAAGTGTAGCCAATGAAAGCCGTATCACGGAGATGCATTGCGTTATCGCGGAGCTGAGTAAGAAATTGCGCCTGAAACAAGAAGCCACGATAGTAGAAGAAAGCGAGCAAGAAGGGAGCGGTAAGCAGAATCCATCAATGCTAACAGATTCCTTCATTTTTCTCTGCTTCGATAGAACTCAGTTATCAATGTGAAAGCGCCCATAGTTCAGATCAAGGCGATGATTCGCTTGGGAACACGAAGTATCGAAATGATATTTCAACTGAAGATGCAGCAAATGTAGGGACCCAAGTACCTGCTGGTAGCAATACCCAAGTTGAGGTAAGAATCCCTGAAGCAACAAGTAGTTTCATAGTTCCATTATGAAAGAGTCGATGGAAAGCTTCATTATAGATATCCTCATAATATGTGGATTACGTTTTCAAGATTTTCTTTAGAATAAAATTTTGGAATGAACAGCAAATAGGTTCAACAATAAATGCCATTATCTATAAAGTTATATCGGTTCTGCAAACTTTTCAATTTAATTCCATATTGAATATTGATTCGCAATCAACTATATATTATTATTACAGTGTGATATTTTTAATATTTAAAAATTTCTCATTTTACCAGGTATTACAAGAGGAAATTTTACACCTCAAAGCGCAAATAGCATTCTTACAGTCACAAATAGCAAATGAAAGCGAATCTAGTCCAGAGATGCATCGGGAAATTAATAATCATGAAATATTGCAAGACACAGCGATTGATCTTAACTATGATGAACTCAATGCGAAAGTAAACTCTGAAAATTGGAATATGCTTGGAAATGAATTTCATGGTAAAGACGCGCTTGAAGATAAACACATATTGACTAAAGGTAAGAACAAAAGAATTAATTGAATGCAAATTGAGTTGTAATTATCACTTGTATGGTGACAAAACTAGCAATAACATTGCTCTAGATTGTAAGATTATTAAAGTATACAAAAGTAGTATGTGGTCTGCATTTGTCATTTAAATTGCTGATGCGTTCAAAAATTGCTGATGCATTTAAATTGCTGGTGATAGTTCAAGTACTTGCATCGCAGGACAAGAAAGTACTTTATAGTTTACATATATGCAGCTGACGTCGGGTGTAGGCGAACTGATAAGAAGATATGAAGATGACCGCTTTGTCATAGTCGAATCGGAAGTTAAAATGGACAAATGACTCAAATATATGATTCGAGCCCACAATAAATTCAAGGTCACCATGAAGAAAGAGACAAGAAGAGATGTTTAAGACGTGACATACCCGTTATATGGAAAGAACCCCACCTGTAATACAAATATACTGGAAACCGACGGCACCGAAGCGAAACACAAACGCTAAATAGAACCAACTCGGCCAGATTAAATACTCTATTACGGGCCAATGGTATAGAGACTTCACTCTGTCCTCATTACTTTCAAAAACTACGTCACCGATTATAAACGCACTGTATATTAGTACTTAATAAGTAAAAAGCCAACTAGAGCCAAAGACACCAATGATCGCTGATAAATATACCTCATTAACATACAAAAGTAACGAAATATATAAACGGACTATTTTATGAAGGAATGAAAATTGCAAACTGCATTCCAAGCCAATAACAAACAAAAATTAAATACAACCAAAGCATGCTACAGATACCTCTAGACTACATTTGGAAAGAACGACAATGAAATTAAGAACCAGAGATGAATTTGGCTTAGTTCGTTCAGAAACCAATAAATATCACCAGTAATGCCCAAAACGTCATCCATAAACTCATTGAGTAGATTTTAGGTAAGAGAATATCATAATCCCTATTATAAAAACAGACAAATGAAAGTGTGAAAAATAAAGTTGTATATCACTTTATGCACATACAATCATAATGGCTCATCAGTGTTTGTTTACGCCGAAAGCATCATGGGGGATTATCAAGCTGAGTTACTAATCACCGGCCAATAATTTGTTACAATCAAGCAAGTTCTGGGAAAAAGCTGAAAATTTAACGTTGGTGTTACATACGACACTATCGTACCGCATCAAATCATGCTTGATTTGAATTAACGACCCTATATTCTTTCATTACGTTGCTGTTAAAATTTACTTCATTCTAATATAATACATAACAAATTATACATTTACTTTATCTTTGACATGTTCAGATAAATAACTTTGTTCATGATAAGAAAACATTTTTATTCATTCTGTTACTTTCAATAAACTAATATTTTAATTTTTTTTGTCGTCATCCGTGGATTTTTTAGCAAACATAAACCAAATAGACAAATTACAACTAAATGTACCAATGCCTAAAGTCGCTGAACGTGTAAAGCTTCGACGTACCATCGAAGATCAAGCCTCGGCGGCTAGTGAAAATTTAAGCAATGAAGTGAGAAAAAAGTTTGAGTTGTTTTATGATTTGTAATGTAACTTCTTTCGTTTACCCTAAAGATGAATCCAGTAGATATTGTTGAAAATCTAATGTCCACAATCGTACAATCTAAGAAAATGATAGAAAATGAAATCGAACCAACCGAATCGAAGTTTGATATTGACAAACTTCAAAGGCAAATTGATCGTTTGAAGGCCCGGAATTCAGTTTTAACACTTACCCTAAATGAATGCAAAAGGCACTGTGAGCATCTTTACTTGCTGTGTGGAAAGTATGAATCAAATGCTATTGCTTTGCAAGCAGCGCTTAGTTGCAGTGATCGCGCAATAGAAGCATATGATGTGATGTTAGCTCTCCTTGAAAGCAAGTAAGCTTGGATAAGATTGCGATAGAAATACGTTATTATCAATAAACTTTGTAGATTGGCCTTGATGAAGGATAAATCCCCATCAGCTCAAGAAAGTCGTCGGGCAGTTGAAGCTGTTGCTCGACATCTTCTTGAACATTTGGAATGTGAAAGAAGTTTCAATGAAAGCAGTCTAGGTCCGTGGCAGAATACGTAAGCATATTGTTAGATTTACAAAATACATAATTGTGTAAGCATGTATATTTTCAGTGTATGTATAAGCAATTCTCAGGTAATAGAGCCCTGGACAACAGAAGACGATAATCGTCTTCGATATCACGTTTCCAAATTAAAATGTCGACGGTCGACTATTCAAAATACAGTCGTAACCTTTGAGTCACCTTTTTACTCTGAACCAGAAAGCGAAAAAAGTTTCGCTGAAATAAACAAAGATGTTTTGCATGAAAATACACATCTTGATTTGGAGATGGCAGTTTTAATGCAGGTAAATGTGTTGTTATGTATGAGGAATTGTCAATTTTAATTTTACTTTTTTGTCAAGGAAATGCTAAGTCTGCGCGAGGATGTCATTGAATCGAGACAAAAAACAGAAAGATCGGAGCACGATAAACTTATCGCATTTGAAAAAGTTCGATTATTGCAGGCGGCGCTAAGCAAACTTCAGTCTCATTTTACCGAACCTGAAGTATTTGTTGACCTTGCGACTAAGGTATTTCTAAAATTATGATTTGCGACAGACCCAATTACAGAATTTCCCTGACTTAGAACCGATCCTCATACTCGGAGGTGGACCATGCAGCCGTCGTCGAACGGCAGTTGATAGAGGCGCTTTCCAGAGAATCACAACTCAAAAGTAGAATTCAGTCTCTAATTGGATCTGCCTCAGCGATGAAGAAAATTTCAGATGAACAATACACTACAATACAAAATAACTTGTCCGAGCTGCAAAAAGTGAACTTGTAAGTATTATGAACGATCTTTAATTTGAATATCACTAAATTTAAATTGCCTGCCTCTTTAATAATTATTTTTACAATAGGAGTCTATCAAGATCCCTCGACATTTGTAAGAAAAAGTATCAAACACGAATAAAAAAACTAGAGCAAAAAATTGTCGAGTTAACTAAAATAAATGATCAACAATGTCCTGGAAACATACCAGAAACCATTCTGTGAAAATAGTTGTTATGTTCTCAAAATCTTAGACGTAAAATGATACATCGTTATATATCAATCTAAGCAGAAAATGTTAATTGTATAAAAAAAGTTAATAGAAATATAAAGCCTATTTAATTTGATTACATGTAAAAGATGAGCTTTAGTAACTGGGTTTTAGGATCTTTTATAAAATCATTGCAATTTTCATGCATCACTTTGTATTGAAAGTGACGTGAGAAATTCGAATATAAAGAGGCGTTAAATCCTCTTGGAGTTCTTCCCTCTATCACTTTTTAATTTAAACAAGGAATTGTGTAAGTTTTATTGAATAATGGATTGTGAAAGAATGTCCCAATAACTGGCGGTTTAGATCAATTCGGCATTCAAGCAGATCGAATCAATAGTTAAAGAAGAGTTGGTCGTTTCATTTTGTATAATATAAATAGCCGAAAATCGGTGTGTTTACGTTTCTGATGGTGTTCCGGTTGTATTGTTTGTTGGAATCGCAGAGATCTAGGTAGTGGTTTCTTAATGGCAATTATGTGGATAAATCGCCGGGGGTGGAGTGATGGATTTTTGTTTATTGCTTCTCGTTAGAGCTCTGTAATTGTTCGTGGTTACATTGAAAAATTTAGCAATATATACAACATATAGAAAACGGGTATTGTTATTTTAATCTATAGTACTGATAGAGTAGATTTACTAGATTTGATGTTCGATTTATTTAAATTAGATTTATTTAATTGCTTTGGTTAGTTTTTCAATTTTTTTTGCTTCTTAATTGAGATGTCGGTCAATTACGTTTCCAGCATTCTTAATTTATTGGCTGATTACCAGAACTTAATTCTCTAGTTTGATATTCTTAAAAGTATGCAATTATGCGGGTCGGTCGAATCTTTAAGAAATTTAAATGAATTGCACACCTACAATATTACGATATTTATAAAATCTTTTTTAGTATTAATGAGTTTGGCAAAGGATTTGGAAGTAGCTTTCGAATTTCATTGCATTTTAATATACTGCATATGAACACATTCAGATAACGCCAAAAATATAATTTTTTCACGTACGAAAAGTTTCCAAAGCTTTTACCTACATTTAAATATTTTATGGGAATTATTTTGTCATATAATAAGTGCAATAAAAATTTATGAAGAAGAAAATCTTTCAATTAAGAAAACAACCACGTTTCATTGGTACATTGCCTTGAACGTTAATTTTTCAAAGACTTTTCCGAAGATTCATCTTGGAACGGAGCAACTTGAACAGAACACAAACATCGTTCCCATTCAACCAAACTTGTCTATTCGCGTTGACATAGCAACATGTATGGTAAAACGGTAACTCTCATGGTATAACATTTCAAGCATATGTCACCGTCAGCGTTATCTGTCAATGCAGTCAAATCAACAATAGTTGAGCTGTGTTCAAATTTGGGGTTCAAGTATCCAGCCATCTTAGTTCAGTGCTTACGGGAATTTCATTATTTAAATTCTAGTTTTAAACTTGAGTTTCAATCGTCATGGCAGGCGAGGTGATAGTGGATGCACTTCCTTACATTGACCATGGATATGACGACCCTGGAGTTCGAGAAACGGTTTGTTTATATTTTTGAACATTCAACATCAGCTATTATGCAAAGTATTTTAGGCGCTTGCTATGGTCGAAGAAGAATGTCGCCGATATCGCCCCACTAAGAATTATTTGGATAATCTACCTGTAAATACATCGGCTTTCGAGACACCAACACTTACTTACGAATTTGAACGAATACAGAACAGGATTCCGATGGAAACATTAAGCATGAAACGCTACGAGCTGCCCCCTCCACCAGCTAGCCGGCTTGCTGAAATATTGGCTTGGACGGAGGCTGTAGATAATTCAATGGCTCAGCTCGAACACCAAGCTGTGAGGGTACAGAATCTGGAATTAATGCTTGAATACGGCGTAGAATCATGGAAAACTTTCCTAGAGGGATATACAGCATTGCTTGCTAAAGCTCAGATTCAACTACAATCCCTTAAAAAAGAAATTCAAGATGTGAACTGGCAACGCAAAGTTGCACAAACGCAGGCTGGTGAAAAATTGAGATCTCTTGAGGCTCACTGGGTCATGCTTGTTTCTAAAAACTACGAAATCGAAGAGGAATGCGCTAGCTTGGAAAAACAAATAAATGAATTGAAATCAATGTTTAACAAAGAAGCTTGATATGGTTGCTCATAAATTGTTGTAAAAAAAATGTTCAATGACTGGAAACTAAAATTTTCACTATTAAGGCAAAGTATTTGATGGACTTATTCAAGTGTCTTCGAAAACGAGTCTGCTGATTCTCATCAGCTGGCAACTTATGGTAAATACACATCGACAACCAATACCAGTATTTCGTATTTGATGTATTTCGGAATCATCATATATTTATTTTTTGCTTTTCGACTAATATGTATCAGAGTTCCGCCGTCTTCGGCGTCTTTTGTCGTTCCATTATTTCTGAACAGACAAATCGACAATAAACACAAAACCATTCTGCAGAATGTTGTGACCAGACCCTGCCGAAAACAAATTAGAAAATATGAAGAGCCGCTTCTAAATACATCTTTAAATTTTATTTTATTCAATTATCCTTTCTTTAAGTTATACGTTTAAATTAATTGATGTCATGATCTGGGATGAAAGTGGGATGTCCCCACCAACTGCGTCTGCACTCACTTCTAATTTCCTTAAAAGGCCAAAGATCTACATGAGCTACAGATTGTCCATTCTTCATCGACAAAGAATTTGTCTCCTAGGTTGATTATAGAAAATGTTTTCCATGAATCGTTTTCATTGTGTTCGTTTTGTCCACCAGTGTCAAATGAATGCAGCAGCGATAGCTCTCTTTCACTCAAAAAAAAATATTGTTCACGTTTACTATAGCTCCAGAATATGGTTACAAAAAAGTTCAAGGAGGATAGGCTGATTTCCATGTGACTACCGTCGATACAAGGCCAGTTCATTGAAAATCTAATATTAACTCCAAATTCTACATTAAGGCAAAAAATGCGAACATTGATTCAATTTAGATTCCGCAATCCTATTTAAAATTCAAGAATATTTTAGACATTCACAAAATAATATAACGTGAGACGTAGTTTTTTGAACGCAACGCATTTTATTATGTGTCAACTTGGTCGAATCTACCAAACATAGAGGTATAATATTTCATACTTCTATGATACCAAATATTCAAAAGCGCTTCTTGTTTCAAGTCAAAAAGTGGAAAAATCAAAAATGGGACACACAACTATCCAATCTGAGCGAAACTGGAATACCCAGAGATCTATCTTATACCTCTATGAAACCCGATGATCGCTAACTACGCTCATGAACGCCTAGGTATGAAGAAGAAGAAGATACTTGTGCAATGTCACATTATGTCAGTAATATAGTTGTACATGAAAATGGCGAATGTGCGTGATAGTGATACTTCATTGTGGCTACACAATAAACTAGGCACGTCGAACGATTCATGGATCAGTGGGTCAATATGTTCTCAGCTAAACAAAGAAGTTCTTCGCAATATCAAAGATTGTTTCCCAGATTTGCAGACACAAGTGAAATTGAAGTTGCTGTTAAATTTTTTCCACATTCCGCGCCGCCTTGTCGAAGAAGTGAGTAGAACATTTATACAATATTGTGGAATAGTGTTCTAGTTGGAATTCAGTTGCAATTTTCTCACTTGAATGCAACGCTGCAAACAAACAAAAAAATGTTAGTGTGAACATGCCAATTACTTGAGCGCATATTACCCGCTTAAATGCATGCAATGCTTGACCGTCGGTCAACGGGAGCGCGGTTTTTTGTACATTAAACAAATGTTTTTGACAGTATTTCAAATTTCTATGCGGTTTTAATGTTGCTTCTTCATTTTAGTGGAAGACGGAATTGGAAGAGATTATTGAAGTTGCCGGATTAGACTCGGAATTGTGGGTCTCGATGGTGGCTGAAACGATGAAAACCTTTCCTGCTTCGGGACAGCTTAATATAGAAATCACAGACTATGAAGAGACACGTCCAATATTTACAGATATGGTTACTGACTTGAAAAAAATGGTCAGCAAACATTGTGATCTGGGAATGTTGCCCCTAGAATGCCATTATCTGAACAAGAACGCCTTAGTGTCGGTGGTAAGCTAGAAACGATCATTTTAAGAGTATGAATGTAGTAAAATAGCTTCTAATTCGTTTAAATTGTGCTCTTTTATTTTGCATTCTTCGTATAATATTCAGTCTTCAAGTGTTTGGTTTATATGAACGCTAAACAGATTCAAAGTTTAGTTATTTCAAAGCTGATACAATAAGGTTTCCAATAAGGGTTTCCATTATATTTCCATGCTTTAGGTTTGCTTTGGTATGAATGCCGTGGGCAGTGATAGTTATTATCTTCAAAACACCTCCATAAATAATTTTAATTTAAAATTGAAACCGATTCATCAATAAGATCGCATTTTCTAACCCAGATGAAAATTTATAGAACTATCGTCATGGATGGAATGCTTGTTATAGCAGGGGCTGTTGTTTAGAATTGCTCTCCTGCAAGCTATCGGACTTTGACACTTCGGAAATCGCTGTTTTACTAGACTAGCAAAATTTATCGAGGGCTTATTGAATGCGTGGAATAAATATTATTATCTACTGCAATCAGTTTCTATTTTGCTATTCAGTGATTAGGTTAGGTTAGCTCGTTAGCATTCGTTCATTTGTTGGAATCGAACTACATATTTCTTCAGTTTTATGTGAATCGATTCAAATGGAAATCAAATCTGTTCACACAGATCTACAGCTTGAGGCAACATATAGAAGTATCGACCTTGTTATCGTGTACCTTACTTATTGGTTGATTAAGTATGTATTGTTAGGTCAACTAAAACATCAAAATTGATATCCTACGATGCCCTGATATTTCCCTTCGACCATTCTATTTTGGGCGCCCTTTGGCTTTCAGGAATACTCTTTCGTTTTGAATAATTTCGCTTTCAGGAATACTCTTTCGTTTTGAATACCATATCATATCGTCATCTTGGCGTAAATTTTTTTTGTCATTTTTACGCCAAAAATTCGTATTACATTCAAATACAAGTTTCGCCGTGGAAAAAATGTAGCGCAAACAAGTCGAAACGTTGTTGCTTTGAACGCTTGAGATATATTCTCAAAACCAATGGAATATGTGGAAATTTTATTTGCTATTTGATTCGAGGCAGCAAGATGAATGAGGCACTATTGAACACTGTAGTGAATGTGAATTTGTAACGACGGGTTAAATGGAAATGTGGTTTGGAATGATCGTTACGACAGTATTGCGTAATTTTATATCAAGGAAATTGGATATGCTACCCGAGTCACCAGAAATACAGCTTAGGTCTTGGTATTGTTTAGTGTAACGAATAAAAAGAATTCCATTTTATATCGACAGTTATTGATTTCGATAATGGAAAGCATTCTACTCAATAGTTTGACAAATATGAAGCGACCAAACATAGCTGATCAAAAAACCAAGATGGATGAATAGGTGCAGAACAATGTTCCTTCGGACATTGGAATGCCATGCCTTGGAAGGTTTACGTTACTGAAACTGCAAGAGCTGCGCCAAACACACTTTGTCATCCACATTACTCGCTACACCTTGCCCAACTGATTTATTGGCGGGCGTTATTTAAAAGCTTCTGTTGAAATGCAACATTGTATTGATAGTTTGGACGCATATTTTGATTCACATTATTTATGGCCCGTTTTATACATTTTAAATTTAACATCATCTTAAGATAACTTTGCATTGTCCCGAAGAACCAAGCAGGAGAATAGAGCTCATCACAGTCGTACATTTTAGAAGCTCCTTGCTTATGCGACCATTTTCGCATTTAGTTTAACGGTGATCGATTTTAATTCGTTTTTCTCATCATTTAGTTAAGGTGGATTCAGTAAATAGGCAGTCATGTGCTTTGTCTTAGTTTTTGAATCATGCTTGATCCACTAGGATTGTGTGCAATAAATTTTGTCTGTAATATATGCTGGAAAAGTGATTTCGCCGCCTGCAATAAAAGGTTGTGTATCTGTCTAGTCAATTTTATCAAAAAATTGATTTATTAATCCCAATAACTAAACTTCAATGTGTTCTGCTCGGCGATCAATCATTCGGCTCATAGAATACGAATTCAAAACGATTGATTTCTTATGTCTCCTTTATTTACCTTTCAAAAATTGTGTAATGACAAACAAAAACGAAGCAAAAATTGTTATACTAATGCTTTAAAATAAAAACCTAAAGTGGTAAAAATTATCTGAATTTCTTATGGGTATGAATTATTGTTACTTTTATTGGTCGCTGAGGCGAAAAAACACTCCGAGATACTTATCCTACAATGACGATTACTAGCTTTGTTTATTTTGTTATCTTAGGAGATTCAATAAAATCTAGGACACGTAAAATACTCATAGTTCAGATAAAGACATAGAATAAAGAAATAACTAATGTTTGCACTTGCACATGATTCATTCTGTCTATCATTTTAAAATCTGCTAAATAGTAAGTTTGCATATATCGCCCAATACAGTCAGTTCAGTGAACTTACTTTCCTAATGAAATTTTTTTCTTCTAGGTCGGTCAGCAACCGAATCCAGTGAAACATTTCACATTGAAGCGAAAACCAAAAAGTGCAAATTTGCGTGTTGATCTACTGCAAAAATCGGCAGATGCACAGTCAAGTCTGAAAAAGGCATCGGCTCCAACAATTCCACTACGGTCTAGAGGTATGCCTAGGAAAATGACGGATACCACACCACTTAAAGGCATACCCTCGCGAGTGCCCACCTCAGGATTTCGATCTCCAACAACAAATCAAGCGGGAAGTAGGCCAAACATGGTTCGGACTCCAGCCGGTCGCAAAGATGGCGGAATAAAGTTAATAGAATTCACAGAACAACCTTTAGGATACGCAGCAGCGAAAAAACGGAAACGACAACAAGAATTAGAAGAACAACAAAAGAAAGCCCTTGAAATGAAACAAGCATCGGCAGTGCCGGTAACACCGGAAATAACATCTCCACCTATTACATCAACAACTCCTGACTACGCTGCTGGTTTGATGGCAAGCTCAATTTACACTCAACCGCCACCAACACCCGCTCCAATAATAAAAGAAGAAATAAATGTAAAGCTATCACCTCCTAGAACAGCAGCGAATATCAATAATAACCTGTCGAGCAACGTTAATCAAACAAATCAATTAAGCATATTAAATTCGGCCTCCGTGAAAATCGAGGATACGGCAATAAAATTAGAAGAAATTAAACAAGAAAAAGATGAGCCGAAGTTAAACAATGTCACACCTCCTGTGCTATCTTTGCCGGTATCCACACCCAATCCTGCGTCTTCTCTGAACGGAACGATTATAACTGCATCCAGTTTAACGCAAAACTCCAATTTAGCTGAACCAACAACGCTAACATTTGCAACGCAGCAAAAGCGCGTACTTGTATCCAATTCGCAACAAACACAAACGAGTACACTTCGAAATCATCCAGCTACGTCGGCAGAAAAGTCAAATGGTAGTCCAATTATTTTATCACAGACTATCATTCAACCCGCGAAGCCAGTGATCAAAGTAGAATCGCCCACTCAAATAAAATCATCTCCACCTTCACTTTCAATAGGGGCTTCCACGAAGCAGTTGCAAACCCAGCTCCCGACGCAAATAATATTAACATCAGCTGCCCCAGCGATTCCTTCGCTAACTTCGTTTACACAAACACGTCCAATTCAAACCGTTTTACACGCTCAGAGTAATGCGTCTCAAATTAACCAACAACCAGCTAAAATCGTTTTTAAACCATCACAAACGGTTCCGGTAATGATCGGTAGTTCTACCCGCGCGACAACAGTTTCAAGTAACCCACCGCCTTTAGTTGCAACTCAGCAGTCCCAACTGTTAAATGTAAGTTTGCCAAATCGGCCTGTTACCATTCAACCTGCGTCTCAGGCGGCACAAGCACAACATATTCAAGCACAGCTGCAACATCAACAACAGCAACAACAACAGCAGCAGCAGCAACACCAGTATCAAACACCAGTCCAAACACAAACTGTCGTCTCTGAAGCAAATTCGACGCAATCTCAAAAATTCGCTCAGGTTGTGATGTCGCCTGGTGTGAATGTTAAAGGAAAAACAATAATTTTAGCGCAAAAAGGAGTCATTTTAAGGAGTGTAGGCGGTGATGTCTACCAACAAATTCCCCTAAGTAACGTGTCCGGGCTCAGCAATTTAGGAGGTGCAACAATCGTAACAACAGGATCGCATGGCTTAGTAAAGTCACCCACATCATTAACGAACAGTATACTCAAAACGAAAAATACATCTCAACAAATTCCTGCATTAATTCCGACAAACAATATTCAGCAGAATGTTAACGTACCAGTAGTTATTGCTTCGCATAATATGCAGCAACAGCAACAGACAGTACAAACAATTCTTAGTGTATGTTAAAAACGATTCTAATTAACAATAACATAACGTTTTTAATAATTCATTAAAAATTTTTAGCCGCAATCACAGACGATAATACGACCTATGTTGACAACAAATGTGCAAAGTGGCTTAACAACTCTTCCACAAGGATTAACTTTGATACAAAGGCCAGGCCAACAACCACAATTAGTACAAGTTCAAAATAGTCAGCATATGCAGCAGCAGCCGACATCACTACAAAGAACGATAAATGTCCAACCACAAAGTCAGGCCCAGATAAGACCACAACGAATAATTATCCAACAAACGCAACAACCGCAGCAACAGCAACAACAAATTCAGGAACATCAGCAAATGCAAGTATCGCAGTCTCAATTGCAACCACAACAGCCTCAAAGGAAGGGCTTATCCTTGTCGGTAAGTATCTATTGAAATAAGCGTGCATGCTTCCATTAGGAAGGAATTACCTTCTTCCAATTTTATCCACCACTTAAAATCGACTGCAAACTTAAGTAATGCTTTGCGTATTATTTATCTAATAAAGGTTTCGTAGGTAATAAATAAATCTTGTATTCATTTTTATTAAAACTGAATTTTAAAAGTTTTGAAGTCATTTTAAATATATTAAGCAGGAATATTTTTTTTAAAATAATTATAATTTTTAATTTTTTTATAATTTAGTAAGCCATAAAAAAAACATAACTTTATTTTAAATTTGCAGAACGAACATGTTATCAAAGCGCATGAGATGTTTCGAAAGGCAAACAGAGTTAATCGTCCCGATAAGGCTCTTATATTAGGATTTATGGCGGGACTACGAGAAAACCCGCGTCCAAATCCAGAAAATGTAATTGTTATCAAACTGGGTGAAACTGAGGTATGTAATGAAGTAAAAGTAATATGAACTGAAAATAATGTATAAAAATGATTCTTCTTCTTAGGAGCACGTTAAACAAGAGGATAACAGCTCAGCTTTAATGTTAGTAGAATCCCTTATTCGTTTGGACTACAATACAGGCGAATGGAAAACATTCCAAAATTACAGACGTTTGGATCTACCTTCGCAAACATCATCTCAAGATGCAGATTTACCACAAACACAAAACTCTGTAGTTATTTAGATATAGTAAATTAATTTAATAATCAATGTTCAGAATGTTGTTTGTTAGCAACCGTCAAGAGATATCATTATTAAGATTGTCCCATTATACATTCATTATAATATATTTGAGTTAAAACCGTAAGTGATAGTTAGGAAAATGAAATTACATGGTAAACATTTTTATGTTAAATTACACATTAAAATAATGTATGAAATCATAAAGTGCGCATAGTTCAAATTAATTTTTATTTTATTTTGTCCTCGTTTTACGTTAAAAGTTACGTTGCCAAAGGAAGTGGATGTTGATAACAACACGGGTTAGATCGATTTTTCATTAGTGACAGTAAGTAGAAGAATACTCATAGTTGCATTTTCATTTTAATTTCAAAGTGTCTTACTTTGAATTCAAAAGTGAAAGCTCTTAAACTACATATCACGCATTGATTACAATACGAAGTTGACCTTCGGCTCAATGCACATCAGTGGCACATCGAAATATAAGTATTTAGGATGGGAACGAGTAAAGTCAGTTGTGAGGTTATTGGCAATGGTTTCAATCCTTTAGCAACACATTAAGTGATAATTCTTGAAGCGATGTGGAACATAGATGCAACCACTGTTATAACATTTAAACGATACGTGAAAACATTTCATGTCACTCTGTTGTAAAATTTGGCCGATCATTAAATCCGACATACTAATTCCACAAAGTGGGTGTATCGTGAAGTTTTTTCGGAAGTTAATTTTATTCAGTATCGGCCAATTTTTATCAAGTGGCCGTCAATTATATTGATTCGTGATAATTCATGTAAAATTAAACACATTTGGAAATAATCTATGATTTAATGTCTTGCCTCGCAAAGGATTAAACAGGCATCTTCCAAAATTTTTTATTTAATTTATCGGAATTATCTACTGTTGTTGCTTCGACAGGTCCACCTTGCTTCGGATAATTTTCCATAGAATCTCTGCCTTGGCTGAAGAAGAGCAAGAAGGGCAGGCAAGAGCCCTGATAAAAAGAACTGTAAAATAGTCTGAAGAAGTTTTCCTTGCTTGGCATGGGACTTAAATGCGCGAAATATAATTTTCTCCATGTTTCATAAACTGTATCTCAACGAATGGCATGATTTTTATGAAACATTGTATTTATACAAAACTACAGGTACAAACTAGCAGTGGATGATGTATAAAGGTTATATAGATATAGAGATAAAAAAACTTCATAGTGAACTCTAAAATATTGTATAGGATCTATAAGAAAAACGTTTTTCTACAAGATAAAAAGATCATTGGTTGGATGCTGTAGGGAGTAGGAATGCGACCCAAAGTATTTTATATCGAAATAGAAGTGTTTGTGTAAAATTCAATTGAAATTTTCTGTTGGGTGGAAAAAGATGTTTGCTCTTGGTGAGATGTTATAGGCTAAATTGTGGGCTCCTATTATAAATTTACTAATAGTAATCTTTCTAAACTACTCTCATGTAAGTTAAAAATTTCCTGAATAAAACCCTAAATTTGTGACAAGTTTGGGTGAAGTTGCTTACGGGAATTTTGATAACAAAAAAACAAAACATATAAGTCATTGTACTTGTGATCTTTATTGTAGATAACAATTTCATAATATACACTTAGAATACTGTCGATATGGTTCCGCAATACACTGCACACAGGATAATTAATCTCCTAAGACTTGAATACTTTGCACTGTTTCCATGGAATTTCTTGATCAACCAGCATTGCTTATGACAATGCATTAACTGAACCATTTATAATAATTAGAAGATTAGAATAATTTCTTAGCAAATACCAATAACTTTTCAGTGCCTCGTTACACTTTACAACTGCTATGTAAAATTAAAATTAACAACAAGAGAGAGCACATAACTCACTATAATCATTTTTAAGGGTGTATCCAGTTGCACTTTAGTTTGCATTATTATTGTATATAATAAGTAATTATAAATTAACTTAATTTAAGTTATAAAATTTGTAGAGTTAGTGATATTTTCAATCAGTACCAATAATAATATTGACTTATAATTTTTATACAGTTAGATATTAACAAAAAACATTTAATTCTGGACGAATTCTGTTTCCACGTTTCTCAAATTGTTTAGTAGTTGGAGATTGTTCATTGTCAACTATTGTAGCCTTATAATTGCATCTACTTTACTAAGTACCTAGCTGCTCACTTTTCTCTAATATCTTTCCAATGAACTATTGCTCTTTGAGCATCTGGAGCTGCCCCAAATGGTAAGGAATTATCACTGTGAACGTATTTATTAACCTGGTAATCGAGCATACATTCGTAATTGTAAACGTTCGCTCCAAGTTGCTGGAAAAGTAACAACATAGTTTATTTTTTTTCGATTTTTTTGAATTTGTTTTTGATGGTATTACTTGTGTCAAGGGGTTAGTATTTGTTGTGAAAATGCCGGCAAAATTTTTTCTCTTGGCCAAACTGACTACCTCGTCTTCCATAAAGTTTATCACTGCTACATTTTCTTGAGCATTCAATTCTTCTAGCGTACCCATCATAAAGCTGTGTAAGATTTGGTTCTTGCCCGGAGGAAGTTTATTATCTCTGTTTGAGAAAAGACATATGAGAAGATTTATATTCGAAGTATGAACCCAAATTATTTACCTTATTGGACCCTCTAAATGCTCTAGAAAATCGAATATAACCTGAAGTTTACTTGTTACTGCCACATCTGGCTCATCCCTGGCGTCGAAATTCAACGAAACACCTAATGGCCGGCTCTGCTCGTCCTTGATAAGAAAACTCAGATCTTTTTCTACAAGTGTTTCCCAAATTTCCTATATTGATAGGCTTTTTGTAGTTATCTCTATACAAATTTATTTATGAGCTCAAACTAAATATACCTTTATGATGTCCTCGTAATCTGAAGGATGTATTTCATCTTTGAGCCATTGTTCTAGATCTGCCTTTCCGTAGAAACTCGATGTAATGATACTAAATAGATATCTTTAATTAACAAATTCAACATTTCACTTTATTTAAGAAACGTACTCAACAGTAATCTGTAAGTCATCAAGCGTTAAAGGATGAGCTGACATTGTTAAATATTGATCATGACTATCTTCTATTAGTGGTATTTCTGTTCCCGACATTTTTTCCAGGATTTCTCCGAGATTATTGGCTCTAATAAATTCTGTAATACCTATAAAGTATCCTTTCTGTCGGAGTTGTGTAACGGTATAGATAGAATTTAGTGAGTTTCCTCCCAAATCATAAAAGTTACTGGAAACTGAGATTTTTGAACGGACTGACTTTCCAACGGTCTCGCCTATCACCTCGAAAAGGTCCTTCGCCGCCTGCATCAAATGTTCTGGAATACCTGTGAATTCCATATCAATAGCACGTTGATTATTATCTGAAAAGCGAAAACGATGTTCATTATTTTGCTATTGAAGGCATTTCGTTTGGTTAAAAAAAAAATTAGAAATTTGTCAATAGAATATTTTTAAGAGATAATACAAAAATCAAATTAAGTCAAAATACCGACGCATTTTCGATAGGCATAAATGCCGTTTCTTCTTTCACTATAACGTGGTGATTTTTTTATTTTTCTAGGAATAAATTCAACTCATATTCCTTTTTTTTATTTTATATAAATCAACTCTTATACTCTATGCTGTTAGTCTTTTGTTTAGTTTGTTAATGATAGACCTTATAACCAGAAATGCTACAAGTTAATTTTCAGAGATTGAAAATGACCAAATTTCGGGGGGTCAAGCAAGCTAACTTTGTTAAGAATAATGATTTGCTTTGGCATTAGGTGCCACAATTCCCAGATTCCGGTGTAATTTTTCATTGTTTCTGTTGCAGAATAATCATAATAATAATGGTCAATTCATCGATTATTTGTTTTGGTTAATTCGTGCGGGTTTTGCTTTTAAATTAATAGTTTCCGATCAAAAATGATTTTTTTTCTTCAAACTTAACAGGGAGAGTTGTTTAATGTGAGTAGATCACTTGCATGTTTGTTTGTTATGATTGTTACAATTCATTTTCATTTCGATCCTATTCAGAGGTAGCAAGAGTAATACAATAAAAGCGAATTGCATACAGGTTTGTATCCAGAATTTTGAGTTATTACAATCCGCGAAATTATATAAACACATATGTTAAAAGGTAAAAGTTTCCTATATGTGAAAAGTTAGATTACGTTATTAAGTTAGATTAGTTAGATTACTATGACTTCAATATAAATTGAAATATTAAGTAGCATACTTACTATTCAAAGTCTCCGCGTAAAGTCGTAGTAAGTATTGGCGATCAACTTTTCCATTAACTAACAATGGTATCGAATTGATTATTATTATTTGGGGAATCATGTAGTCAATTAGTCTATCTTTGAGCATATTTTCAATATTTGCTTCAGAATATGAATTAAATCCGCTTTTGACCGTGATAAATGCTAATAGCGCTTGATCGATTTCACCAGCATTGTAACATAAAACAACCGCCTTATCCACCATATCCAATGTCGTCAGCATCTTTTCAACCTCACTGAGGTCAACACGATGTCCACGTATCTTAATTTGTGAATCAATTCTTCCTTCATACATAATCACGCCTTTTTGTATGGATCCAAAGTCTCCAGTCTGATATAACTTTGAATAATCTAAGCGAAAATTATTTTTCAATTCTACCACCAATTGCCGTGACCAGAAAAGGTTAACTTACTTGCATCACCAGTCAATGGATTTTTAAGAAACCGGTGTGGGTCCCTTCCGTTCACATAGCCATCAGCTAGATTCAAACCAGAAACGTATATTTCACCTATCTCTCCTGATTTGACTGGTCGTAAGTCTGCATCTAGCAGGTAAATACGTGTATTGTCTATTGGGTTTCCTGAAAAATAAGTGTATTTTAGTACAGTGAATACTGAGATATTCGCAACTATTTTACCAATCGGTATTCTATTTAAACTTTCTAATTGTTTTTGACTTTCGCACGCAAAGTAAGTGACATCTCCCATAACTTCAGTTGAGCCATAAAAATTGTAAAGACATTGCTTTCCTTCTTCGAAGTATTCGTAAAATTCATTTGCTAGCGATAGAGTTAGCGGTTCGCCAGAGCAAATCCAGGACTTCAGTCTTTTCAAAGAATTGTGTTCAGCTGACATTGATAAGTAGAGTAAAAGTGTTCGCAAAAGGGTCGGTACTAAAACAAGCCTTTCAATTTCAAAACTATCCAAAATTTGTACGAGCTGACCTGGATCTTTGGTCATACTTTTCGGAATAATTAATAGCCTCATACCTAAAACATATTTTTTTGTTAATGTCTGAAAGCTTCACAAAGGATGATTGTCTTTATCTAAAAACATGTGATATATGAACAGGTGAACGGGTTGTAGAGTTTACACCCTTCATTCTGCTTCCACATACCATTTAATAGCGGGCCCCAAATTTCAGATACGGAGTCAACAAATGTTAAAGCGGTTTTGAAACATCCTATTTTTTCCGTATCAGAATAAGGAAAACGTTTCCATTGCCATTGAAGACGATTGAGAATCACAGCATGAGGAAGTCTAACACCTGAAAGATAAGTCCATGAAAAAGGTGTTTCTTCTTCTATTCTAATAGCGCTTACCTTTTGGCACACCGGTACTTCCTGATGTATATAGAACTATTGCTAAATCATTTTTCTTAAAAGAAAGTGTCTGCTCATCTGAAATGTTATCAGCTGAAAACTGAAGCTGTTCTTCACAACATTGGTTTAGTTGAATAGCCAAAGTATTTTGAAACTGATCCCCATCAACAGAATCGTCGTGTATGACTAGAAATGGTTGAGCTTCTTTTCTGATGTGTTGAATTCGTTGAGCAGGAAAAGAAGGATCGATTGGAAGGTATGCGGCGCCAGCTTTCCATATAGCCAAGAGAACAACAACTAACTTATCACTTGGGTGCATACAAACGGACACGATCCAGTCGTTGTCTCGGTTAGGTTCTAGTTTGTGTTGTTCTACTTTTGCTAATATTAACCGTGCTATTCGATTGGCATCTTGATTCAGTTTTTCATAGGTTGTATCGATCGGGACTGAATTAACGCCTTCTATGTAAGATAGAGCAGTTTTGTTTCTGTTGGAATCAATGTAGGATTCAAAAATTCGGTGAAGCGCTTTTGCTGAAAACTCCCTTGTAGGCCCTTTGACTATGGAGAGTTGTGGAAGAGATCCCATTGCAACGGCCTAGATCTGGACAAATAAATCGTAAGAGTTTAATTATTGTTTGGGCAGACAATTTTGAACTCTTAATTGAAGAAAACTTAATTTTTAAAGTACGAATTAATATTTATTTAGTAGTTTTAGTCGAAATTTTGCAGCTCTGTAGAGTCTTGATTTAAATTTTTGAAATAAAAATAATAAATAATGTACATTTGTAATACCTTTCTATAAAAACTAATATTCAATTATTTTAAAAATTAAATAATTTTAAAAAATTTGAATTATTTTAAAAATTTTGTGCGAGTTTCTTCTTGTGTTAGTTGTTTCACTTAAAAATGGAATTTTTATCAGTCTTCTGTCTCATAAACAAAATGGAAACAAAACAGGACATTTTTGAAAGCTATAAGCAACTGCAGTAATCAAAATATACGAAAGTATGTGCATGATTCAAATTTTGTAAAAGATGTTAATGCTAAAGTTTCACATGACATACAACAACAGTTAATCGAGTTGAAACGTGGTAGTTGGTGTAAGAAGATGCGATGAATAGTTCGCTATCAGTGAACTAGGTCAGTGAGAGCAAATTCATCAGAGATTGATGCATTGGACGGTGAAAGTAGAGAATTTGAGCGTTAAATTATAAAAATTACCATTAAAAAAGTATTATATATATTAAAGTTAATGTTTCACTCAATAACAAGATAATTTATTAAAAAGGCTATAAGGGTAACAATTTATAGCAAGTCTGCTAGTATACGCAACATTTGTCTTGGGAACTTTTCAAATGATTATTCCACACTTGCATTTTGTCGTGAACGTTTTGTAATTTATAATTGTTGCAACAGTCGAGTGCATCAACAAATCATCAAGCAATTGCATATTTCTACTATTCAGTATGTGAAGGGTCAAGTAAAATAAAGGCACGCAGGAAGTAATTTGAAATTGGTGCCATTCAAGCAAGTGGCGAGGGAAACTCAATTGGATTTATCGGTTTGAATGGATCAGGAGTTCGAATAGGATAAGGCGTTGCAAACGACGATACGTTATTTAGAATTTAAAAGTCAATTATTTCTATGATACTTGGAAATACAGCATTCAGCTACACGTCCATTTGTTTAATGTTCGTTAGGAAACATTCCACTATTAGCGGAAAACTCTGCACGCATACATTTGGTATATGGTAAAATAGCTAGCATAGAGCATGTGTTTCCTTGAAGTCTTTGTAGCCGATCATTCGTGGAAACTCAATCTTTTAATCACCTATAAAGAAAATTATGTATAAAGTAGTAAACTTTAATGATCGCAGCTAATAAAAGCAGTTTTTCTAAACACTCAGTTATTTACGTTTACTTCGAATGTTTCATCAATGCAGAACTAACATGTGTTTAATTTAAGAATTCAAATCAATATTCCAAGTTCTTGCGTCTTTACAATAGCTATGTCTCGGTTTTTGATAGATCTATTGTATTCTTCAAAAAGTAAACAGCTGAGCAGCAATAAGTTTTTGAACAAAAGAAATGATTCATTCGACGAAAATTTTCTTTCAAGTTTCCTGCTGCAGCGTGGATGTTTTTCAGAGCTTATAGGACTCCACAAAAATTGTAGCTGGTTCATGGTAAGCCGAAAAAAAAAATCTTCTACATTCTCATTCTTTCAACCATGTTTCAACTTGATCAAGTTTTTCAGTGGAAAATGAGCAAAATTATAAACCATAAATGAGCTATAATAATAACCTAAGCTCAGCTAAATAATAATTTTATTATTTCTTATTACAATTCTAAATACGCCATCAGGCATAGATAAATGTGCTCAAAGTGTATTATTATGAATCTCGCCATCTAAAAATGTTATCTAATTCCACACCTGTTAACAAATACAATTGAATTTCAGTGATCATCGGTTTGTCGTAAGGCTATGGTATCAGATATTACCAGGATAATAGGGTCTTGACAACCGTTATAAAAAGGTTCGTCAGATTAATGTTTTGCTTATTTGATTGTTTCAATTTTTCATCTATTCCAATTTAATGATTTTCTATTATTGACAAAACAAAGCAGTTCGGTCCAGTTTCAAAAGATGGTTCCGGCTGTTATGAATTTTTCATAATGCGAGATGATGTTGCTAGTTTAAGAGAGGTTAGATATCTGTCCATAATATTCAGTTTCCACCCCTTTGAACTTCATGAAAATCTCTCTCTCTCTCTTAAACCCCTTAGTTAAAAATACGATTCAAACGCAATGATACCATTGGAAAAGATTTAACAAAAATCTACTAATGAACGTTATCCTAAGTGACTTCATTCATGTTAAGAAAAAAAAAAGAAAATATGGACAGAAATAAACATATGGGAATAACTTATGTTGAATATTTCCGTTGTTCGTAGTTGCTTTTAAAAATTTTTTATATAAAAGAAACAATTTTTCCTTACTACAATTTTGATTTATTAATGCATATGCGCATTTCGGGAGCTACTTACTCCCTTCTTCAGTGCTTTTGATTCAAAAGCAAATCTTTTAAATCAAATCTTTTATATAAAAAAATATGGGAATAATTTCCTATTTGTATGGTCTTACATGAGTATTATTCTTATGACTGAATGAAGCGTACGCAAAAATTTGGAAAATATTGAACATAAATTCAAAATAAAACCGGTTAGAGATTGCTTTCCATTTGCACCAGAGATTATATTCAACATGGACCAGACTTGAAACTGCCAACTTAATATTCCAATTTCCCTCTCCTAACGGTTTAGCTTACACTTTGACAGTTTATTTACACTGTTTTTGCTGACCTGTTGACATTATCGCAGTATTTGGTGTAGTTGATCGATACCCATGTAGAAGAAAAAAGATTAAGTCTATTCACGCCGACACAAATAAATGTTTTATGTTTGAATTTACGTATTTCTAAAACGGAAATAGTGATTTTTCCCCGCGAGCTTGCACTGTTATTTCTATGTTTTGAAATTTAGTTTTCTGAAAGGATATATTTTGTCCATGTACCATCGAACTGGCGACTATTATAACAAAAACGACAGTAACTTCCTCTTTTTCTGCTGCCTATTATTAACACTACCGCTACTACTAATACTTTTTCTTCTACTACTTCAACTACTACTACAAGTATCATAGTACCATTAGTAGGTTATACGAGAGAAGGACTCTAACAAATGGAATCAAGCAAAGAAAAGGGGTGTGTCTTGTTTGACTGCAGTGATGGGATTGGCAATTTTTAAGGCTTTTTGCTTAGATGTTGATCAGTTAAAACTTGTAATTATTCTACTTTTTGGTGATATGTTTTATTTAATTGAATGAATGTAATTAGCAATTTAACGTGTACCTTTTTGTAGATTTCGACTAGATTTCGCGCCTCCGAAAGGCCGATATTCTTCTTGTCATACGACAAAAACGAAATACGTTTTCTTAATATCCTTGGGCCATATAAATAAAAATGAACAGTGGTCACTTCAGTTAATTTTGATATATTCGAAGTCAAACAGCTGTCCGAAACATATGCACATTTGTTACATATACTGCATGAGTCAACAAGAAATGTATTCAAGAAATTAGCATTGTATCATTAGTGCTAAAATTCAAAATAATTTTTTGCTTTGATACATTTAAGATTAATACATTTGAAAGGGGAAATCCTTCAGTTCAGCGAATGACAAAATTTTCTTTGCTGCAAAAGTTGCATGTTGAGTAAAAGTTGGAAGTGTTAATTTAACTGTTTTAACATCTGCATAAATACGTTTTCATATCATGTTTTAAGGTCGCAGTTAAAACATAAGAGGAAATAATCTCCTTAAATTTAAACAAAAGAGTATGTTACTGACCAGGGTGAATGTCATTATAGTTAATGCATTGCGAATCTTATTTAATTTATTTATAAATAGTGGGTACAGGTTTTTGGAAAACTTGCTCTTCCGTGTAGTTCTTGAAATTAACCGGGGAACAAATAAACTTGTTTGTTTTTGTTACTTTGGGACCTTCATATTCTATCTAATTTAGGAAATATCGTTATTTGTTTTAGAATTTGAGTCTAGATATAGAGTACTGGTAGCGCTTGTCCTTGATTCAACATCTGGCTTACTTAATTAGAATGCACAAATTATTAAATTTAGTGTGC
This sequence comes from Stratiomys singularior, assembly GCA_954870665.1. Lineage (NCBI taxonomy): Eukaryota > Metazoa > Arthropoda > Insecta > Diptera > Stratiomyidae > Stratiomys > Stratiomys singularior. Next base: position 12,011,262 of record OX940877.1, read on the forward strand.
ATGTAAATTCACCTTTATATTAACGTACTTTCATGACGTCAAAATTTTTATTCTGGACATTTTTCCAAGCTATCGACTCTAGTATAATATAAGCATTGGCGCAGTAAACAGAATAGTATAAGCATTAGCGTAGTAGACAGTAGTACGCGATACTTTCAAATCAGCGGTTTAAGACAGGATGATTTATTGCCCGAATTGCCTTCATGAGACTGTAAATTAATACCTCAAAATCATATTATAAAAGCATCACTTCTTTTTCGTAGGACGCTTGGATATTAGGTATTTAAGCGATTCTTTCTAAGATTCTAAGAATTTTTTCAACAGCCACAATGGCAGCACTGACCAAAATGAATTTTTTTCGTTGTTAAGAATACATAGAAAATATCTCGGGAGGGTTATTTCAGGACCACCATGGATATCCGATCCTTAGGACTTTCTCCTGTGGTGTTTGCGAGATCATTGGGCCAGGAAAATAAGCCAAGAACGATTCGTGATCTTATTCGGAAAATTCACCGCAGCATGGAAATCGATAATTTATCAGGCGATGTGGGTCAAAAACAAATGGAAAATTTCCAAGTTGGATATTTTAAACGATATTGCTTTCAGAATTCAATGTCATTGATTGTTCTTTAAAATAATATAAAGATTCATATGGATATCACTGGTAGTTATTATTGTTTTAATTTAAAGTTCCGAAGGCCAATGTGGTAAACCCTATATTCGCTTAGAAATATGTGCATATCGTGCGTTCCTTGAAACCTGTAAATAAAGTATATAAGTCATAATATCGTGGAGGCACATACAATACTTATCGATGCGTGAATCTTTAAAAACACGAATATTTAATTATTCAAGCCATATTTGCGAGTAAAAAATATTTGTCATGCAAACCTTTGAAACTGGCCTACGTGGCTCAATCACGAATATTTCTATAATCAAGTGAGAGTTCTACTCATGAAACTGAGATCAAAGCAGACTAGCATACCTAATAAAGCACTTACATTTCACCATGTAGCAAATAAAGTGAGCTTTGGCAGATAGAGAGCTTGTAAATTAAACGACGTGAGTGAGCGGTGAAGGGAGAGTTCGCAACGGTAAGCTTTCTGAGCTTCAATATATGTGACAATAATTTTCCATGTAATATTTTTTATAAGTCTTCGTGTGTGAGTACAAAATTTAATAGAATATTAATGTGCAGCTCTCCGCAACTTCGTTAAATGCGCCACTTCTAACGAGTTTTGCTTACAAATGCCAATGCATCTGCAAAATTGTGAATGAAAGTGAATACATGAAATATGTTTTATATCATTGGATAGTTGACAAACAAATTTTAATAAACCGTAGTCGTTTAAGGGGCGTTAATACTGTTGTGTTTTGACGTCAATATTTTAAAGCTTTCGTTTTGAAAGGTATAATACGATCAAACTTATAACGAACATGTTTCAAAAAGGTGTGTATTTTGAGCCGATTTCAAGAGTTGAGGATTTGATTGAAGACTACCTGAAGTATTTTTTGCGGATCTGTGTAGAATAAATTTCGCCCAAAATATCGAACAAAGCGAACCTCTCGCATGATGTTAGTTCGAATACGCTGCGATGAGGATTTTGCCAAAATTTCCGGTACCGATCTGAATCCATCTTCTAAGTATCCATGCGATCCGGAAAAAAATGTAGATAATGACAGCGGGCATGTATCCGGCTGCTATCGTGACATGTAAGTGTAATTATTCTTTCCGGATGTCGATGAAATTAAAGACGATAGAATAGAATAGAATGAATGATAGAATGTATTTATTGCATGGTGAAAATTTTTCAGTTGTTTGTCGCACGGAAGTGTGCATTTATTTATTTTGTCATGGGCTTTGTTCAGTCATATGCCGACGACAATCAGACCTAGCCTGTAATGGACATTGAAAGGGCCGAAAAACGTGCTATAACCCCCAAATACTGCAGAGGATAATCGAAAATTGGCATGCATGGATCAAGATGTGTAAAAGGGCTGTCGTGCTCATGCCAGCCATAATTCGCTTACATAATGAACGACAACCAATATTGAAAGTGACCTTACTGATCTGGACTGATCGTACTCGGTTTCAAATCAATTTCAAAACATAATATTCTTACTAGGAAATCCTTTACTACTATAACTAACCACTCATTCAGCTGCTTCTGCTTAGTGCAACTTTTATGGCTTATTTCCTGTGCAAATTTATGTTACGAAATATTTTTCGTGAAATTTACTATCGCTCATCGAAACGTGCTCAGTTTATTTGCAAGTTTTGATATTGTTCCCATTATCTTAGAAGGTATATCAATAGTCATATGTCATGAGTTGAGGTTAACAGGGCGCAGATTATGCTCTAGCTCTTTCAACAGTTGAATGGAATCGCGCTATGCATGGGCATCATATTTCTGCTATGCAATATCGTATTATTTGCACCATTAAGAATATTGATTTTGGCGACAACTTAGTAAAGTATGATTGCATAAAAAATGCATGCGTTGTAGGATGCTGCACCGTATTCCCATTAGCTTCCAAGTGTTTGATATTGATACACGACAAATATAATTTCTTGTTGCTTTTATTCAAATGTAAATGATAGTCTCATTTTTAATGCACTTCAGTTCTTTGTGTTTTCTTTACAGGTTTAATTTAGGAGAAGAGTTTCAAAGAAAAATTAAATAATTACCAATTTAATGTTTTTAACCAGAACCACGGAACATTATCAATGACAATCCAGCTAGGCTGTAATCAAAACAAGATGAAATGATGGGGGGAATTTCCTTTGCTTTGGAATGACTGTTGGGGTAATCATGAATGATGAATTTTTATGGAGACCACGTTTTGCAGAATGTGTGTACCAATTCGGCTGAATTGCACTTGATTTGCAAATGTCAACAAAGTTATACAGCAGGAAATGGCAGTGATTTGGAAGAAAAAATATTATATTAAGGAGGGGTTTTCGCATTAGTTTTTTTTTTGCGACCCATTACTATTGGTAGCATTGCGAGTGAATCATTTCAATTGTAGGAAAAGAAAATATAATGAGCTGTTGTGAGTAATGATCATATTGTTGTTTTTCAGTGAAGAACATCCATACTGCAATGATCTACATCTAAATTTCCGTTAAAATTATTATATTTATTGATGAGATTCCTACCATTTTTTTTTATTATTTACTCGATCATTGGGTAGTATGCGGTCTGTGTACAGTGTTCAAAATTTACGTTTTACAGATGCCAAAAATGTGTGTTTCTTTTGTTTTTGTACATAACATAATAACAATTTTGACTATATACAGTTCCAGTCAATAGTCCTCGTACAAATGTGCATGGTGCCATTGTAGAAACATCATTAGATTATTTCTCTCAACCTTGAGAAGGATACAAGTGAAGCAGAAGCAGGGTTTTACAGCAGCTCGTTTATACATTGTGAGGCATATGATCTGGGTAAACTTTTAGAGTATATGTTCTTTACTTATGAAAACAAAGTTGAACCTAGATGACCCCTTTTTTCTTTTATTCTTACTGAATGGATCACAATGAACGTTCTCAATAAGTTATAACGAAATAACAACCAACCGTAATAAAACAAAAGAGATCTGAGATATTCTCTCTTATCTATATTACATTGGTCAAAAACGGCAATGTGTGATATAAAGGTAAATGCACATTAATAATATTAATACTTTATAAATGACGAAGAAATTTAGTGTGGATCTTGTCTTCTAACCGGGAGTATACACAATGTATGTAGCGCCAGGGTCTTAGACGCGGTACCTATGGTACCAAAGATTCCGTGCATTCGATTGAATTTTGATCGAGTAGATTTTTCGAAAATTCTAAATTCTTACTGCCGAAAAAAGGTTGATATTGGAAAATATGACGCTTAAAGTCTCGCTCTAAAGTCTCCCTTAAAAAATTTGTTCTATGGAATCAGGAGCTTCTCTTTTAGTCCTCAGATCGCCAGATTTTAAGCATTGTGCTGTGTGGGCAGACCAGCCGTTACCAACAACCAGAAGATACCATCCTGTAAGTTTACGCGTAACGCAGTTGAAATCAACAAATCAATCATTCTGTCAATGCTCCTGTTTTGAGGAGCGATGCGTAGAATGAGATGGTACGGATAAAATTGGTGTAGGATAAAGTTGGGATTATGCATAACGTTTTGTGCATTCATGACGTTTCTACAACCGATGTTTTGATCGTCCTATGATCAACTCTAGTCACATATAAAATATGTCATTTGAGTGCAGGAAAATGAAAGTAGGATAGGAACAGAATATGATGAGTTACTATGCAACTCATACCGACCAATATCAAGCAAATATCGAAGGCTCAGTCGGTGAAATGGTGCTTCGCACTGGCTTTGTCAGTGTTCGACCGTTTAGCAACATCGGCAACAAAATTTTCAGTCAAAATAGAACAGCAATAGAGTACTGGATCGCACGGCGTGTGAGAGTCCCTGGGAATGATGAAGCCTTTGAAGTTGCGAGAAACGGAGCAACACCGCAATAATCAAAGAATACGGCCAAAATATCCCTGACTTTTGATCGAAATGGATGTGGTTTCGTCGTTTTCGATCCAGCTGGAAGACCTGATTCCGAAGTCTTTTGACTCGTTTAGCATCATAAAACTGCAAACTTATGCCTCGTCACAGTTTCGTCTTAAATCAATTTTGAGAGAATGTAAAATATTATATGTTTTATTTACCATTTGACGGTAGTTTTTGATCGAATTTAAATAGTTTTGAGTGGATTATTGCAGCGACGAAATTTCCTGATATTTGATATTTGGCACCAGGTAGGCATTGAGCTTGTTATGGAATATAATAAGCTGAATGCCTACCTCATTCCTTATTTATCTGTATAGAAAGAAATTGTTAAACACTGCTTAATTTATGTTGTGACTCGATAAATCAGCTGGATCTTCCGTCAATGTTCCTTTCGAAATCCGTTTCATTTCAATTTCACTAATTAAATGTCTCCTTTTCAAGTTCAAGTTCCCAAGATGGGAAATAGTTTTATTATTCATTACTAGGTTATAGTAAAGGACTAAGGGATGGACACAACTAACTTTTCTAATAATGCTGTGCTATTCCCGGCATACTAGTTATGTATCCAATATCGTCTGGGAACGTTAAATATGACACCCACCTAGACAACGTGAGAAAATTCTTAAAAGAAGTAAACTCGTCTGGAAATGAAACGCCCCGTCAGCAAGTCTGACATTATAAAGACACCCAACATAACTACTGCCCAGCAGTTCCCGTTAATCTTTGGAATCGAAAGACCAATAAAAGTATATTTACGACAAACTCGTTTTTTATTTTAAAGTTGAGAAATTATTTTTTTTCGCCTCCGCTCGGACTCCAAAATTTAACTTACTTTGGCCCTAGTAAAGGAATCGCTCCTACGCTTATTGCAGAATAACATAATTCCTGCCGATTCGATATATGCATACGAGTAGTCATGGTTGACCATCTAAACTGCATTTGGTTCGTTTTGGTCAAAGCACATGGTGATTAGTCTAATTACCTAATTAGTCGGTCAAGACTAACTTATTATGTGCAGAAGATTATCTAACCTAAGATTATATAACCATCATCGGTGGACGACGCGAGCATAAAATTAGCATGTAATGTTTAGCTCTGCTGCAACATGGTATGGCGCAACCATTGAAGCCATTCGCTGTTACATTAGCTCCTGAAGGCTACTCAAGTCGTTTCTACCGCTCGTAAACGTACTATCGAACTTTTCTTAACAGGCGTGTTGAAATAAAGCAATTCTGGTCGTCCGGCAAGGACTGCAGTTTTACCGTTGGCTATATTTAATTGCTATGACTGCACTATTCACTTTCCGCGGTATTTTCATTTTTCTCTGTTTGCTTTTTGCCTACTTACCTCTTCAAGATTGGCGCAACAGCAAAAAGCGGGTCTGATTAAACTGCAGTCTGACGGCCAATTACACTCGGCTGCGTGCTCGCAACTATATTTCGAAAAAAAGCCGGTAACAAATAGCTGGGTAATGATTATTGTATTTATTCGTTAGCGAGGGTCACCGCGAGTTTTTACGCGAAGTTCGTTGGCTTTGAATTGTTCTTGACTTAGATGCGGTTAACCGGAAAGGAAATTGATGGTCTTTCAAGAATAGTGGATTCAAGATTCAAGATTGCACCAAGGTCGCGAGATAGCCGTTACTAATTAACACTGTTCACAACTTGTCACCTATTGGTTTTATATCTTTGCAGGTGCAATGATCTATTCACTTTTATTTATCATGGCTTTTTTGTTTTGCAAGGTTTTCGCGTTGACCACTACACTCTGGGCTAATTGATTTAATTGACGAAAAATCCTTTTCCGCAGTGAACTTGGCGTTATCGGGTGGGGACGCGTTTCTAAGCAAGGAGCAGCGCAGGCACCGTACAGCGGCGAGGACTTTTAGAAACAGATCTAGAAAGCTGGAAATTTGACTAAGCGCCAAGCTGCGCGGATACTTGCTTTTATATCTTCTAAGAGCTGTGTGGCCTCCCGAGTGAGTAGTGGATCGGGTGCTTTCCCCCCATTGCGCATACAATCAGTTAATAGTTGACCATAATTACTTCATCAGCGCGAATGGTGGCCGCTGGATGGCAAGAAGCGTGTGAGCAGCGAGCCCTTGGATGAGCTTATTGCGCGCGTTGGGGCTCGTTAGTGATGTGCAGGTTCCGCGCAGTATGTTGTTGGACCGCGAAAGTGGCGCTGGCTGGGTGCAGAAGAGGAAGTTTACACGCACCTACGCCAACCCGCTGCAAGTGGCTAGCTGAAGAGGAAGTAGTTCCTCGCCAATTGATGACTACTTAGTTTAGTCAATAATTAACTAATTGTCTTCACTTCATACACCGGCTGTTGGCATACCCAAACGTTTAGTTCTAGCTCTGAACGAACTGCAAGCATTTTCATGTGTATTTAGTAGGAGTAATTTGCAATTTCAGTTTAATTGTTGTTAAGACCTTCTGATTTCTACCATTCGGTCTTCTTAAATATGCAAAGCGGCAACTTCAAATGCCGTGCATAATTGGGTGTTTCTATTTAGATTCATTGTCAGCAGGATTATTATTAACATAATCTACTTATTGGGAGGTACATCCTCCCTACTTATCTTTTCAGCCATATCTATTAAATTACAAATTTTTAATTATTTCGTTTTATTATCAATTGATGAGTATTTCCGTGGCGGAATTACATTTTCAATATTTGGAAAATACTTATCTTAAATTTTCGACTATTTTATTTTCGCTATGAAATGTTTTAGTTAAATGTTTCATAATTTAAAACAAAATATTCATTTTGAAAAAATAAAATAAAAATGGCTTTGAGTGAAAGAATATCTTTGGACGTTTATTTATTGGCATAAAATTATCAAAAAACACATAACCTAATACAGTCAACTCTCGGTGATTTGAACCTCAATAAATTCAAGCCTTTTTCTTTTCTACCACATTGCTTGTTAATATGTAGTTTTTTAATTAAGCACTTGTTGATTTGAATTGTTTCTTCTTTTCCCTTTCATTTTTAATATTTTCATATTTTAAGCTAAGTTGAGCTTTTTTTCTAGACCCCTGAACTTCAAACTATCGAGAGTTGCTTGTACGTTATTACGCTTCCATTTGCTATGACGTCTTTTTGAATCCTTTGATGTATTGGTTATAAAAGCCGTTCTTCATTTAAACGTTGCCCCATATTATTTCGTGCATTCTAATTGTATGTCAAATTTCACTCATTTGTACGAATAAAAAATAAATGACTACTTGCAATCATTCCATTTTTAGGGCATTGGCAACTGTCAAAGTTGCATGAAAGCCAAGATATTATTTTATCATTGAGTCATATCTCGTGTTGAAGTTCTTGAAGCATACGACGAACTCCGTACCCGTTTAATCCGAATTCATCAGGCATTTTGATTTTAAAGTGTATAAGCTAATCCTACCCAGCTCAAAATTTTCCACCTCACCATGGACATTCAATATGAATCGTACTTTTCTAAAGTTCTCCCTTCGAAACTTTTTGCTTTACTGAACAATTAAATTTGTCTCCATTATTGAGTCAAAGAATGGGTGGCACATTTACTGGGGTTTCTTTTTCAAGTAATTTCGTTTGTCATCTTCGAAAAGACATTTCTTCCAGGTTCGAAATCGTGTGAATAGCTTTCACATTAATCATTTTGGACTAGGCAGATGTGTTCATCGACTTATCTTCCGGATTATGCTAGAATAACTGCGTCCTGATTTTTCCTCCGTATTCACTGGCGCCTTCATCGCAGGGTTGTATTCTTGTGAGGAACTTATGCACTAGCCTGGGTCAACTGGGTTAGTTTTGTTGCCTAAAGGAATTGTACCCACTTGCCGGATTTGTGGCGGAGTTCTCCGTTTTTGCGCATTTGATCTTGAAGGCAAGATTCTCAATCATTTGTTCGATATGTCTCAATTTTGAACGAAAGTTTTTGGACGTAAGTCCAAAAAAATTTCTCTTAAATATGATTAAGCTCAGAGCTCACCACGTTTGCAAATATCAGTAATATGTAAAATATTTTATAGCGAACCAAATGCAATAATGACATATAGAGGAATCTACTTTGAACAGACAGCATGACAAATTTAATTTAATTACATTCTATGTGAAAAATCTATTATTTGCTATACAAAAATTATTAGTAACAATTTACAAGTCTCACTGTTCTATCTGCAGCTCACATTTGTGTTCTTCAAAACAATTCACCTGGCAAGAAACATTTTCAAAACCCAGTATTACATCAGTTCAGTCAATTCACCTTTTTACTAAAGTTTACTCTCGTTGCATTCCATTGTTTTGTAATTGCAATTTATTCACTAATCAAATGCAGTTGATGGAAATACTATATGCAAACATTGCATGGCATGCAAGATGCGTTCGCGACTTTATACTTGGTTTTCCTAAGATCATCGTGTCTTAGCGGTCATGGTCAAATATTTAAAAACAAATGTGAAACGTGTTGAAATTCGTATAAAAGAAAAAGCAAGCTGAAAAGTGGTTGGGATTTTTTATTTTGGTTTTGAGATTTAAGGTGATAACCATGCATCACAGTTGAAAATGTTTACGACATGTGGAAACAAAACGGCACCCAAATTTGAATACATTTAGTTGATTTTCGGAAAAACTGTTGAGTAGAAGTGTGACGCGGAAGAAGATAGTCGTATCAGATATTTTTATATAGGCATGGCTATATACATCTGTTTGTAAGATTCATTTGCGGAGAAGAAATTTGTATTAGTAATAATGGTAACATTACACATTGACAAAGTTGCTCACGTTGAGTGTGTTTTAAGTTCTTTTGAAAAATATTTGAAAACTTGTTAACCTCATATTTCAGTGTCATTCGTCTTTACAGCTTTTATGATTATTGTTGATAATCTGAAGCACAAAGGATTTGTTCGTGTAACAGGTATTATTATACGAAATTCGTGTTATGAACTACCCGAGTCCGTATTGAATCTGACAGCCCCCCTCCCCCTTTTGTATGGGTTGACTTGAAACATGCAATATTTTGTAAAAATATCATTACCATTATATCATCACCTCCATATCATTGCCTCTGTTATTCTTGATTCATTTAAAAAGCGGTTAACCAGCGTTGTGTTCTCAGCTGAAGGGTTCTTCGGTTGGTATTGAAGGTCCAGGGGACTGTTTTGTATCCAATGTGCTGAGCTCATAATCTTTACTCACTTCGCTCGACTTTGTGTTGCCGCGACAAACATCTTCGGATTTTGTTTGTCGAGTGGTCCCCCAATTTCATCATGACGGAGTTTGAGGAGCCTGCGCTCCTCAGGCGACATAATCTACAACAGAAAATGCATCTTGGTATAGCGAATTCAAAGTACAGACTGTACCAACAGTTTAATTTACGTGATAAACTCTTCTTCTTCCTTTGTTGATTTTCTTTAGAAAATTGAAAATAAATATAATAAGATTGTCACAACAGAATTGATAAATTATTTACATTCAGATAACGATTATCACTATCAATAACAATTTTTCAAGTTCAATTAAAAATTTCTCTTTTTTTTTTTTTTAATTAACAACTTTTACGGCACAAGTTTAGTATCGTTTATTTGCTCAAAATTTTGACTATGTTTTGATTAAGTTTTGTTAATAATAAGTTGTCGGTAGAGCTGTTGTAAGGATAATGAAATATACTTCAATGAGAATAATTATGTGGAAAATTTAGTTGCGAATCCGAAACCAATTGAAATTAATGTATTTTTTTATTCGGATTTCTTATGTTTCTTATGTTTCTGCGTAAAAAAGAGAAAAGATCCGGATGCAGGTGCCAGTAATTATTTTGTCGGAGTGTTTAGATTTGTAGTGACGTAGTTTGGTTCAGCGTTTCCTGTAAATTAGTTAAGATTTCAACCATTTCGACAGTACGGCTGTATATTAAAAGAATTTGGTTTTGATTGGTAAGGGGAAGCGTCAAAGAGATATATTTAATGCGAGGATGACTTGTATTGTTGGAGGGATATAATGGCATACGAGAGTTACGCATTCAGAAAAATAGAAAATTATTTTTTACAAGTTTATCTGCTGAGATATGCATAGTGTAATCGTTGGTTTAATGATTATTCCTCGTGAAAAGGAATCATATGTTTCTTTGATGAGGTTTAAATTTGATGTCCGATAAAGCAACAGGATGCTTGCTTTACAACCTAATTGCCATTTAGAGACGGAGAAAGAAACTGTTCCTTTCATATTCTATGCCTGTAGCAAGGGGCCATAGCAATCGCGGAAAGAAAGATTTAATAATTGTTTTGTATGCCAATTCGAATGGAATCAAATGGAAACTGCGTGATTTCAATACTTAAAAGTTCTTCACGTATAGTTTGATCAATCAAAAATCAAAATATTTAAAATTAATAAATTTCATCTAACTCGGGAAATTGCTACAAGGGCTTTTATGCGATTACGAAAGCAAACACATTGAAATTGAAGGCAAGATTTAATTAAGCACCGAATTTGCGGCCAATACTTTTATTCTCTCTGCTTGTAACTTTTTCTGTAAAGTTTTTATTTACATTCAAAAATCTCTATAGGCCTCGAAAGTTAAATATTAATTAATTTTACATTGTCAGAATTGTATGTTCATGTAGTAAATTGCTTCTTGTGGATGCCTGATGATAAGTATTACACTCATACGTTATGTGGAAACAATTGTAATCATGCAAATCATATTATGAGATGCTTGGTTGATTGACTGTTATTTAAATAAAAAACCAACCAATTCCTTATTAGTCTTCATGAGAATGAAAAGGTCTAGAACGGCTAATCTAGTGAATCTTGGATGTTTCTCACGCTGTGGCATCCACCATGCGTTGTTTCTTCATTTACGACACTCATATCGTGCTTCATGCAAAGGTACCGTACCTACAGGGGGTTTACAGAACCTTTGTGAGTTCCAGTAGCTGCAGTAGCAGTGTATGTTGCAAACCTCACGACTTTGGCTGTTCGAAAAATTAGCTTCTTCCTGACAACTTTTGGTGTTTGTTTCATCGCCCATTACTAAGCCAGGTATGGCCAGTGAGGTCAAGATGATTTGTTACTTTGCTTCTTTGTATGCTGATATATACACTGCTATGGATTATATCATTCGTTCAACGTTCAGCTTCATAAAGCCGCGGAGCAAATACGATTGGAGTACACTCCAAAATACCCTTGAAGTTGTTAGCATGGTAAGCTCGTTCCATATTTTGTGCAATGTTTATAGTTTATCATAGTTGATCATAGGAGTTTGTGTGAACACTTGTTTTTCCTGAAGAGTAAATGAATATTTTTTCAGTTTTAAGAAAATAATTGCATTCAGCTTCACTTCGTTTGTTTCCAGTAATTGGTTCAGGCTCTTGCTTCATTAGCTTCTTTATGAACCTTCTCGATGGTTGACCATGTTGAGTGTTGTACCACACGGAGTTCTCCTTGAGATCAAGAACGAAGCGATAATTTCCGTAATATCTTAATAGTAGTGTATGGGATGCTGGATGACATTTTGATGAATTTTAACTTTCGCTTAAAAACAACTTTTATAGTTATTTTTTTGTTTAATATAGGTGGGTCATTCTGAAAGATTCGATTAAACTGCCTAAGTTTCTTAGTAGGAATAAATAAGTAGTTGGATCTTAGCCTGCAATAAATGTATAATTAATTAATTTATATTTAGTCTTTAATTATGAATCTATGTCCTGAAGGAGCTCTTGACAATTATTTCACAGAAAAATGAATCCCTCAATTTGCCAAACGTGTCGAAATGAACACTAGGTAGGGAAAGACGGAGTATTCTCTGAGGCGAAAAGGGTATGGAATAGGTATTCTTTTCTTGAGGACAAAACGCTAGATAAATACCCTGCAGTCTCTCCGAAGGTGAACGTCAAAGATGCCAACAGATACGGCCGCCTTATGAAGATGACTACAGAAGCGGCAAAGCCACGATAGAGGGACTGGTTTTTAAAGAAAAATGAATAAACCAACACAGTTACAGCTTGGTTGACATTTGGCATAGTCAATCCGGCTTTAATAACACCATCACAAATATTCAATTACATATCAATTACATTTTATATTGATCTTAAACGACCGGAAGGAGCCAACTACAAGCCAAAACTTCCACTTCCGACGCGCTCTATTGGCTGACACAGGATCCCAATCAAGTCTGAGGAATTCCACCGCTGCATATTTTTCCATATGAACCATTTTTCCGATGTTTGTACAGCCGAAATCCGAATGACTTACAACAATCATTGACCTTACCAGATTTTCAGTGAGCAGTAGCTGAAGGTATATGTCAAACCAGAAACATGTCGACACCCTTCTTGTGATTTGAAGAATCAAATTAAAGCAAAAGCTCTGAACGTGTTTGACAAAAACAAATTTATCATTTATGTATGTTAACCACTATGAATTTCAGGAATGTATGTTCTTCGTTCAACACAAATTTTTCGCGAGCTCGAGTGTTCGGGAATATCCCCGAAAATCTTCAACTTTTGCCAGCCGTTAACGTCTCTGGGATTACAGAGAAACAGTTGAATCCGAATGAGCTATTTGACGCTGTTGTTGCAGTGGCTGCAGGCAGTGATCCTCCAATGGATAATTTCTCCATTTGTATATTATCTGACGTCAAAGATGAAGCAAAATCTTTCGAAACACTGTTGAATCATATGGCAAGGACTCACCTTGTTTTAAGCAATTTACTGCGATTGTCAAACCATGTTTATCCTGAACAAACGCCTTGTCGGAAATTTCTGCCTTTTAAAGGACAGCAACAATCATAGCTGGATTGCTAAGAACAGGGCGGTTTGTTGATCATTGATCGCGCAAGTGCCCTCATGAGTTTCAAGGAATGAAAAAAACGTACTTACAAAATCGTACTGGGAAATGGAGGTATTACAGTTTAAGATGTATAATGGTGGTGGTTTTGGACGCTAAATTAATTTGGAGTCTTAAATCAAATTTTCAATGTAAGACTCCAGTATCGGACACAAAAAAATCAACTCCTTTATTAGAACCTGTTGGATGAAACTATCACAATGTGTGCTTACGTTAAACTTTATTTATTGCAACACATATTCTGTCATATGTGTGTGCTGCTTGTGAGGATAGATATCCTCAGATTTTGTTGCGGAAGTTATCGTGGCATCGTTTGGATTTCACTATTCACATGAATTGATAACATATTTTACAGTCCGATTGAATATTTTCTTTCAGGCTCCGTGGCTTTTTGCTTTCCTACTTTTTTTGCCACCTTGAGAAAGGAAGTGCTGGGATTTTGCATATGTGATAGGTAAAACAATTTCTCCATTCTTTATTTATTATCAACTAAGTTATAATGTGTATTCCTGCCAATGATTATATCACATAAAAAACTACATATATTTGTGGAAGATGCTGGAGGAGCGTGCAATTGTCAAAAGTGGTAAGTTCTGAGTTTTTCTTGCGCGTTTGTGAACATCGACTCTATATCCATATCGTCTGTCAAAACCACTTGTTTTTTGTTACGCTCCAGAAAAAGTTATGTAAGTTTTCTGAATATTATTTGATTTGATGATTGAACATCAATGTGGCATTTTGTTTAAACTGTGAGTTTGCTTTTTCACGAAATGTTTGAAATCGTTTATAACCTATACGTGGAGCGTTATTGTAAGAGTATTTCAAATTAGATTATGTCATTCTTCTTTCTTCGAATTCCGTCTACTCGTACGAAATGCCTTAAAGTATGTTTTGAAGATAGAAGCAAACAAAAGCAAAACTAATCGAACTATTCATGACAATCGAGGTTGCTTGATAAACTCTGTGATGACATCGAAGAACTGATTAATCCAAACTAGTGAGTTTATACCAGATCAAATTGAAAGCTTGAAACAAGTTTCAAAATTGTATATTTATTTAAAGATCTGCAGCTCCTTTAAAAAGTCAAGGACATACCTCCTTTAATCACTGAAACGTAATAGTTGCTTTGTAGTGCTATGAAAATAAATCTAAGCGTTTTTTGCAAATGGTGGACATTTTCATAAAATCTTATTTTCTAAATTAAATTTGATTGCATAGTTTAAAGTTTATAAATAAAACTTGTTGAAGCTTGAGAGTAATAAAACCAGAGAGCATCCACCATGCTGGTAGGGCGTATTGATGTGTCCTAGCCAAGAAGTTGACACTTGATGAGAACCGACAGGGACGCATGTTCGCAACCAATTTGAATTCTTTTCACAAAAAATCTAACCAGTCACGTGGATCGTGTTTTTTGAGCAATGTCGTTTATTACGTTACCTACTGTAATTTAAAGATCAGACTCTCAGCGTCTACCAAATTTTCATAAAGTCTCAAGTTTTGTATTGGCTCACAGCCACTAAAACAGCAACAACATCTTTCCGATAAATAAATTTTACATTTGTTAAATTTAGGAGCGTTCAAGTTATAAATGTAAGGAGGCTCGAAATCTACGTTACATTATATTTAACTCTTTCTTTGATTGTACTCTTACTTCTTCCTCTTTTTACGCATTTTTGTTAATTTATTTATTTATTTCATTCCAATCTAGTTACTCCGTTAGAATAATTTAAATCGTCCTATCATGTACGACTTATTTGCAAGAAGCATCAATTTGCAGAAAAGTTAATAATAAGTTTTATCTACAAATAAAACAGATTCATAGGATGTTAACTCGAGGAGTTACTAATAAATAAAAATATACAATTACTTATGTGTAGTAACGCACTTTCTGGGAAAAGTGTGACTACCATTTCTGCCGATATATGTAGGTTTGTTCAGCCGGTTTTCTTCTAAAGTTACTAAAGGTGTATATTTTGTGCGATCATGAAATATTAGAGGAATTTTTAAATGGGGTTGATTTTGAAGTCGTTGCGGTGATTGAATAGCAATTTTGTAATGCGTTCTGTAAGTGTATGAATGGTAGATAACTTTTCCAGATACTATGTTGCGTACACGACACTTATATAATTCGAACACTTTCAGGAAAAACGATTTTTCAACAATTTAATCAAAGTTCATTACTCAATAGAAAACAAGTTGTGTTGCTTGCAGGTTCGAGCTTAACTTGTCGAATTTGAGGGCAAGTTGCATATCATGATTAATTTAACTCTATGTTTAAAACAGTTTCTTGAGCCTATATGACGTTGATTTATTGTCTAATAAAATAATGTGTCTAATCATGATTATTCGCTTCTGACGTATGCATAGTAAAATTAAGTATTTTCTCTAGAAAACAATCCAGATGTTATTGTTTCTCTGTATTTGTAGTCATTTATATTTTAACTCCTTTATTATTGTGCCGTACTTTTGTGAAAGGTTTTAGTATTTGTTTTACAATTTTTAATATCAAGACGTGAACTAGCATTTAAGTTTATTACTCTTGATCCTATTGGCAACAATATTTCAACTATAATATTTTTTTTAAGCTTTATTTTGGTTGTAAAACCAATTCATGTTAGGCTGTCTTGCACATTTACGATGGTCGTTCTTCACCAGCGTCAAAGACCATCTATGGGTTTGAGAGCATTTGTGATACATCTGATATCATCATCCCTTGTCGAGGTATGCGCAAAATTTTGTCTCCGTCACTCCGTCTCCGTCTTTTTCATGATTCCTTTTTTGAATTCAAAAATCAGAGTAACATTCCGAATAGTTTTCGCCTACAATGGCTTGCCTAAACACTCCCTTAATTTTTCCCTGTTTCTACTGCCTACTCCCTGTGAATTCCCTGTTTCTACTCTCACAACCAGCCTCCTATATGTCGTGTAACGAAAAATGTGAAGAATATATATTGTTTAGCATTCAGAAATTTTTCGCTCAATATGAGCACCGTTGAAGGTCTCGCTCCATCCAGGTCACCTGAAGATAAATTTCTTGCATAAAGATGTAATCGACGTAGATTAAATTAATCAGTTGCATCCTGTGGTCATAGACTAATTAGAGAGTCGGAGCTTCACACTGTCTTAGTGGGATGGAATCCACACAGGGCATTTGTGGTTTGCCCACTGATCTTCGTCCCCACTGATTCTCCCGCCAAATAAGTTTTTAAGCAACTGCTACGAGGGTCGTTTGATAAGTCCCTGGCCCAAATGACAAAACGTGGTTTCACGAATAAGTTTTTGCTGTCGCTAGGTAGATGGCACTTTCGAACGGTCTCATGAATTTTTTCAGGTTTCTGTAGGTAACAGTTTGTTTTTGGCAGCCATTCTAAGTTGACGTGTCACGCGAATCATCAACGATGGAGCACGTCCAGTACCGAGCGGTCATAAGATTTTTTTATTTAAAAGGTTTAACGCCGGCCGAGATAAAAGTCGAACTCGATCCCGTGTATGGTGAAGCCTCGCCCTCATATGCAACAGTAAAATTTTGGGTTGCTGAATTCAAACGCGGGCGTACGAGTGTTCTTGACGAGGAGCATTCCGGGCGGCCAAAAAGTGTGTTGACGGACAAAAACGTTGAAAAAGTGCACGATTTAGTTATGAGTGACCGTCGACTTAAAGTGCGTGGCATAGCTAAGTCCATAGGCATCTCAACTGAACGGGTGCATCACATCCTAACAGTTGATTTGGACATGAAAAAATTAACTGCGCGTTGGATGCCGCGCCTGCTCACAGTCGACCAGAGACGCACCCGAGTCGTGACTTCAATGGCGTCTCTCGAACTCTACCGTAAAAATCCTGACGATTTCTTGAGGCGTTTCGTTACTGGTGATGAAACGTGGGTCCATCACTATACTCCGGAGATGAAACGACAGTCGATGCAGTGGACTAAGAAAGGAGAACCGGCTCCAAAGAAGGCAAAGACGGTCCAATCGGCGGGGAAAGTGATGGCCACCATTTTCTGGGATAGTAAGGGGAATATTCTGATCGATTACTTGGAAGAGAGGAAAACCATTAACGGGGAATATTACGCAAAACTTTTGGGCCGTTTGGACCAGGCAATCAAAAAGGAACGTCCTGGTTTGAAGAAAAAGAAGATCTTGTTCCACCACGACAACGCCCCTGTCCACACCTGCGCGGTTTCCATGTCCAAATTACACGATTTGCGGTATGAGATCGTTGACCACCCACCTTATTCGCCCGACTTGGCCCCATGTGATTTTTTTTGTTCCCCAAATTGAAAACTCACCTCGGTGGACAAAAATTTTCATCGAACCAAGAGGTGAAAGACGCCGTTTCCCAATTTTTTGCAGACTGTGACAAAAATTTCTTTTTGAACGGTATGAAAGGACTTGAGAAACGTTGGACCAAATGTATTAACCTCCAGGGAGATTATGTTGAAAAATAAAAAAAAAATTTCCGGAAAAAATGCTTTTTTCTTACTTGGGCCAGGGACTTATCAAACGACCCTCGTAGCCGTCTTTACGCTGCAAGTGAAAGGACTTCTGGATTTGTGGCAGCTTTAATAGTTTAGAAACTTAAGAACTGTTGTATATAAGTATATCGTATTAACTCATTTTTGTATCTGATTCACAATCCGCCTCCATCCTTTTTTGCTCCGATGACGTTTCGCTTTCTTTGGAATGTGGTTAGCGATTCTTCTTACAAAGACAGTATGGACTTATATACCTAGATTCTCGTTTATCTGGGTGCAAGGTGGCCGTCCTAAAATATTTCTTCGACGCAAACAAATTTTTAGCGGTGGTGTTTTTTTTAAATTGAATTTCCATTAGTCTATAAAGACAGAGCGAAATAACGAAGTTATAAACAATAAATTTTAATATATTACATTAACTATATATCTTAGTATACAGATATATAATTTGCATTGCGAACCGAGCCCAAGTGTAACATACGAATAAAATCTTCACACTCACTATTCGCCAACTATGAATGAATCTCAACGTCGAGCACAAGTTAAACTCCAGGTGTATTATTAATATCATACCAATCGTGTTAGTTTCACTTTCAGCGTGTTGTAATAGTTATCACACATGCATATCTATTGTTTACTTCGATTGCCACAAGCAACCAGTGGTTAATTGCAAATAATTGGCCTTCCATACGGAAGATCTGAGAAAGTTCAAGGATAATAGGCTTTGTTGACTTTAGGTTTATAAGTTCAAGATTCATAGGCTTTGTTGTCGGCTTGTCGTTACACCATGTATGTAGCAGCCGCGGAAGTTTGAATACTACTTTTCCACTCAATACGCATACATTATTTATGAATTGATATATCCGTTGTATGTAAGATCTGGGAAAACACGACCGTTATTTGCCAATAAGAAATAGTAAGGCTCATTATATGTTCATATATGAATGGAAATGCAATAATGATGAAAATTCTAATAAATAAATACGCAAAGGAAATGACATTGTTTTCAGAAAATCCGTGTTGATGGTGGAAAGCGGAGAAACTTTGAAAAGTCTTTACAATGACGCCTTTTATCGCATATTTTCGTCTGGATTTTGAAGATTCAAATTTTATACGTAAGCAAGAAATATATCCTGCAGCAGACTTCATCTCTTTCAGAATAACTTCTTTGTTTCCCTTGTCTCTTTCCCATCCAGTTCTATAAATATTAACGTGTGGGCGTCCTGAAAGTTCAAGAGTTGAAAAACGAAATGAAGCAGAAAATTCAAATGAAAACGATGACACTTTATTGAAGGTTTAGTTTTTGTAGCACACAGTAAAACTCAGTGAACTTATTTGAATGTATATTAGATCGAGTTTTTTTTACTAGCTATTTATTTTCCTCTTATTAAATAACAAAATTATATTAATTTATTATCTATTCATCACTATTATTTGGCACCTTTCCTCACCTTTCTGGGAGTTAATCAATTCCTTCCTTGTAAATTGTCATTGTTCGGATTGGAAGAAGCTTTCGATAGCCCGCCTGATTTGATCTTCAGAATTGAATATTTTTCCATTCAAAATGTTTTGAAAGCAACAAAAAATGTTGTAGTAAGTCGGTGCAAGTTGGGCGTATAGTGGATGTGGTTAAACATACCATTCAAACTAAAGAATTTTTTACTTTTCTTTTGGTGAATTACTCAGTGCGAATTCCACCGTACCAACAATCAAATCATTTGCCATGGATTTTGCTTTCGAATCGGGTAGGGATGGTCAGTCCGTATCAATCGTGGTATCGTAGTTTTGCGGAATATATTGTGGCGAATAACGATTGATTTTGATGAATTCAACGTAGATTTGGCTCTAATATTGTCTCCGAAAGGTTGTCGTCAAAGTTAATTGTAAAAAGGAAAAACAATTTCGAATTTCCTGATGGTTATTAGTACTTCGCAATATACACTACATATTTTTTTAGCTACCGCCTTACGACTATTACCACCTTACTTGTTCAAATTCCCAAAGCATTGCATGACGAATATCGTCGGCATCAGTGCAGGACCTTTTAACTACATGTTTTGGTGAAAACATTTTTTTCATCAAAATGATTAAATTAAGTATCCCGCCATCTAGTGATGAAACAATAAACTAGGTTGTAAGCACACTTGGCCGGTAAAGCAGTACAATCTAGTACCTTCTAAATGACAATTCAAAAATATTAGTGCAGCACCTTGTAACTGCAGTTTAAAACAATTCGTAAGTTAGAAGAGTGTGAAGTTTTGTTTTTATTATAGTTCTAGCATAAAAAAGGACATGTAAGTAATTACACATGTAAGTAAAAACACAAATTAACCAAAACTGTCACCAACAGAGAGAGGTGTTATTAAAAGAAAATACCATGAATGAGAGTAATACGATTGCGTCAATTACTTGTAAAACTAATAAGCAGAATACTTTGTCTCCTGTTGAAGAATTTTTGTTCGACATTCAGCCTTTTGATGAATTGTTGCCTGTGATAAATAATGATAATAAAAATGTTAACTTAACTGAAGTACACGTTAATGAAGGACCTTTTGTGTTACTAGAATTGATTGGCGATAGTTTTGATACATTAGAAGAGATATCAACTCACAATTTAACAGAATTAGTGCCTGTTCCAGAAGGAAATAAACAAACCGCAATAGAGAATCCTTTTGTTGAATCACCAACATTTGAACAAACAATTATTTTAGAATGTTATGTATCTACATTGAATAATGTCAATAACAATGTAAGATTAACAAACCATACAACTACAAGTCAGGAAATACTAAATAATAATACAAAAGTAACCGAAGAACCTACAATTTTACTAGATAATATAAACGATAGCTTTGAAAAAATAGAACTAAGGGAAAAAAATGCTTCAGAAGAGAAACAAGGACCCATCAATATCGAAATACCCCCTTCTGTGGCACCAACGCAAGAAGCAAATGAAAATTGTGTTGCTACAAATGACACTGACAATGAACCTAGTATAAGTGGGACAATGCTGACCGAGAACCTCACAAAAAGAAAGCGCTCTAAAGAAAATCAAAGAGTCCTTAATAAGAAGAAAAGAATGGAAGGCCAGAAATATGTGGGGTTTCGTAAACCAAGAGGGCAAAAAAATACATTTATTGATACAGAAAGAAGCGAAAGAAAATTATTACCCAGATGTAATTGCAGCAAAAAAGACACTAAAGTCACAAAATCGACGAAGAAATGTCATGAGATAACCGAAGCAGATCGACAGGAAATATTTACAAATCTATGGTCTAAAATGAACTGGGATCAAAGAAAAGTTTTCGTGTCTAACACCGTCTTCAACCGTGAAGCTAAACGTAAGACTACTGAAGGAAATAGCAGACGTAGTCATTCTTTAGCTTACCATTTGCAAATAAGGAATAATTTATTAGTTGTTTGTAAAACCATGTACTTAAACACAACTGGACTGGGTCAGTGGTCAGTTGCAGATTGGTCGGCAAAAAGCCAGCATGGTGTTATAGAACAACATTCAACAGCTGTGGCCTCCAGAGCCCTTAGAGAAAACAAGAACACTGATAAGCTTGAGTTTCTAAAAAAATTCGTTAATCTTCTCAATAAATTACCCAGCCATTACTGTCGAAAATCAACAAAAAAATTGTACTTGGAACAGACGTTTACTACTTATCAATCGCTTTACAATGTTTATGAGTCTAGTTGTGAAAAAGAAGGCATAGATGTCCTAACCATTAACAAAATGAAAGATGTACTTTCAGAAATGAATGTTTCTTTGTTCAAGCCTCGTAAAGACCAATGTGACGTGTGTCTGGCCTATACTAACGGACATTTACCAGAAAATGAGTACGAGGTTCATCAAGCTGAAAAGAAGAAAGCAAGAGACGAAAAAAGTAAAGATAAAATCAGGGCTTTGGAGGGTGAATGCCATGTCTTAACCATGGATGTCCAAGCTGTTAAATTGTCTCTGATGACGAAAGCCAATGCTCTTTACTATCGGACTAAGCTATGTAACCACAATTTTACAATCTACAATCTTGCCACAAGTGATGCAACATGTAACTGGTTCGATGAAACTGTTAGTGACGGCTCAGCATCAACTTTTGCTACTTTTTTGGTTCATTACTTGGAATCCAATTTTCTGGGAAAGGGTGATAATCGCCCTATTATAATATACTCTGATGGTTGTACAGCCCAGAACCGAAATGTAATAATGTCCAATGCACTATTAAGTCTTGCCGAAAAATATGATGTTGAAATAATTCAAAAGTACCTTACCAAAGGACACACTCAAATGGAGTGCGACTCCGTCCAAAGTACTATTGAAAGTGCGTTAAAAAATCATGACATCTATTTGCCCAGTGATTATCACCGCATTTCTCAGGAAGCAAGAAAACGAAATCCGAATGAGGTTTTCGTGCCAACTTTTGATTTCTTTCGTGATTATGGATACAAATCCCTGTTAAAGCATACATCGATACGCCCTGGTCGAAGTGTTGGAGATCCTGTGGTTGTTCAACTCAAAGCTATAAAATACACCAGTAAGGGCATATCTTACAAACTGCAATTCGATGAAGAATACCGTCTGTTACCACAAAGACCAAAAAATATAGACCTTGCTCACGCTGAATTTCCAAAATTACATTCTGCTCCTTTGTCAGTTACTGCGAGGAAGTTTAAAGATTTACAAGAGATTAAAAATGTGATCCCCAGGGATTGTTGGCCATATTACGAGTCTCTACCCCATCGTAATTAAAAAAGTTACTTAAATTAGATTGAATTTAATTGTGTTCATATTCTTTCATTAATAATAAAATTACTTAAAAAAATATTGTTTTATTTCTATGAGTAACACATTACCTTGTATCTACATAAATTCTATCAATTTAGTTACTGCATTTCCATGTAAGTGAATTATTGAATTCTTTAATTTGCTTTTGTAACTCAAATCCTTATTTATAACATGGCTATAAAATAAATAAACGAATAATGTGAAAAAAGTTGTATTAAATTGTTCGCATCGCTTTTAAGAAAGTTTTTATCGTCTACTGTACAAAATACTTTTTTGCATTTAGAAGGTCCTGCACTGACGCCGACGATATGTACTTTTTGACTCCATTAAACTAATTGCATCTTCGTCTACATAGAGAAAACAGAATCCCTTTGTAATGGTTACACGTAGCGGGTAGATAGGAACAATGGATTCTACTAAGCTGCGTCGGATGTTACTTATGTCTCGGCCTAATAAAAATCTTAAGTAGTGCCTACCCTGGCAGATTTGACTTTGATTTTGATTGATTAACGGAATAACTTGAGCTTCTAAGCTGTCCTACAAATGTATCTTAAGATTAGATTTGAATGCGTATGCAATTTTTTAATGAGCGCAACATCCAGGCTTGTCAATTTCACTGAAATCAGTACCAGGTGCTAAGCTCTCAAAGAAGAATTTCTGCTGTTTCTATAGAAAGTCTAGTTCACAGGGTGGTCATGTATAAGAGCTTTCCTATCTTCATCGTTTTTAATTTTTAATGTTCTCAGTCAAACTATAACAACTACTTCCAAGTGTTATGTTTGCATCTTTATTACTAAGTTTTTTTTTCACTGCTTCGTCTTTTGTTTCTTTTTTGTCTGTTTGGTAATCACTTCCTTCCAGTACTTCTTATTCGACACATGATACATAGCTGAAGGTAGCTCGCTTGGTTCTTTGCAACCAAAACATGATGAAGAGCAACACATTCAATTATTAGCCAAGAGTCAAAATATTTTTTATGTTTGAATTTTGAATATTTTTTTGGAAGTGAGCGATACTACTTTAACTTAGTTTTTTTTTTTGTAGGAATTGCACAAATGATTTCAAAACGAATATCATAACAGTCCTCTCTGAACTCAAATTCATCTCCTGGTGTTTACTTTACTTTACTTAAAAAATTTAAGTAAATTTGAAGAATAATTTGTAATTCTCGTTTGAATTTAAATTTGTGTGATATTATTTAACGGGTTTTCACGCAACAGTTGAAGAAAACGAGCTTTTCTCAGACTGATTTTCCTGTTTGTAGCTCAGTCTTTGGCTAAAGTAATAATGGATATGGGTTGAAGAGACGTTTACCGCTTTTCAGTAGGACTTCAGAATCGAAAAAAAATCTGCTTCAGAAATCTAGGTGTCTCCACTCCATTGGTTTATGGCTTCTAAGGATCATTGATTAATGCATTGGAGCATTGATTGGTTCACATTCATTCATTTTCTTATTCCATAGAATATCAATAGCTTCCTTGATCAAAATTCTCTTTTGCTTTTCCTTTCCTTTTATTTTAAAACGCTCAGTACAACGGTTTCTTCATCGTCATTGCTGTTCTGTCTAAATAATAGGCAGGATAGACAAAACAGGGAGCAGGAGAACTTTATTTATTTGCCTCGAAACAGCTATCAGCTCTTTTTTTCCTGCATTTTTAGTTGATATGACTCAGACAATTAATTGTGCTAAGATTCTTTCGTGCTAGAATCTTTTCTAATTGAAAAATAAAATCTTAATACACAGAATGACAGCCTTAATCCGAAATGCAAGTTTCTGCTCGCTTGAACAATAATATAAACCTAAATTTAACTCGAGAGTATCAAGGTTGTATTCAAACAAGTATCCATAATTGAAGAATGCAGCATAATACTTTCATTGTTGGTAATAATTAATGTTAATACTAATCTGGTAGACATAAAACATGCAAAATACAAATAAAAAATAAAACTATTTAGAATTTAAATTATACGGTCCGAGTTTCTGCCTAGTTATTATTAGTTAAACCTTGAAAGACTGTCTTTAACATTTGTATGAGAATTAATCTTGGAAGAAATTGCACTTAGAATAACAGACAATCTATTTCGAAAGTTCAATCTAAATTCTAGACCAGATGTTGACCATAGTTTGGCTGAATTTGAAAAAATAACTCGTTATTTCATCATAGACTTACTATAATTGTATGTGCAACAACTCACCATATGATGTTGTTCGCTTCCCAGCTAAGATTTATAACCGAAATTTATCCACTAGAAGATGATCATCAATGCAATAATATTATGTTATTTAGCAATTTTCGACTGAATTAACAAAGTAGTTAGAACACTCGCCTTCTGCGCAGTGGGTTGCACTTGCACGTGAATTTGTGTCTTGATGCCAGACTGCAGGCGGCCATGATTGTGACAAGTGTATTTGTTAATTATTACTAAGAGATTCCAGCAGAAATCACTGTCTGCCTCAGTGTCAGTCTCACTTTTGGTATTCAAAGCAAGGGTCTTTGTTGCGTATTGATTGTCCGATATTGGTCAACAAAAGATTCATCTGACTAAAGCATACAAATTCAACAGAGCATGGCGACCAGAGAGTTTGGAGACGTCCTTGGCTTCTGTAGTAAGACAGAATGGACAGCTGGAAACAACAGTAACATGATCGGGGACTAAGTGTTGATGCTATTCTTTGTTTTTATTTAAGCAATGCTTACTACTGCAAAACTGAAATTTCAGTTTCGTTTATCAGGATGAGAATCCTAACAAGATTATGACAAGCTCCTCAAAGTTTATGACCCAATCAATCCTTAGGCCTTGTAATATTCTCAGTCGAAGGGCCTTTAATGGGTTGAGTTGCTTTTACTATCAATAATATATTAGGTTTAAAACAGCTATTTCAGTTCAGTTTGAGTCATTAAATTGGCCAGGTCTCGTGTTCTGACGTATAGAGACATTTTTAGGTAACGAAAATACTTTCTCTAGCGGAAAAAAGGAGTTTGAAAATGGAGATTATAAAATGGATCCCTCAATCACCAGATCTTCAATGCTTTCTAGCATTCTAGGGGCAGCATTACTAGTAATACCGACTCGGATACTGTTCTTATACAAGTCTCGCATGCAATTCACAAACCTGCCTATCTTTGCCAATTGCTTTCGAAGCAACTCCTTGTTGAAACTGTTATGAAATAGTTACTTCACGGCGTTTATGGCGTAATCAATTTCGTGGTGGTATGGGTCATGTTGGCTTGTGTTGGCATAAATCCTGACTTTATCAATAAGGCAGGGTATTCCACTTCTAGTTTCGATTTCACCAGCATTTCCCTAATTCTGAAAGTTTTACTCTTGCGATTTCCTTATTTCTGAGGATGACCACTTCGGTTTTGTTCAGTGGCAAGATAACGAGCATACGATACCAAGAGCAGTCATCGCATCCTTCGCTCGATGCGCTAGCATATCTAGTCTGAGTTAAATATGCTGGCCAGGGCATCTAGAGACTAGCGCCGCAATATCACCCGCATAGCTGTCCAATTGGGCAATATCCGACAGTTCAAACATCAGAAGTAAGCAAAACGTGGTGTTTCATAGTTTTAGATGGGACTTTCGAACCATGTGTAATTGAAGCAACTACTTTCTCTGGGTTACGTTTCTTCGTATCGTAGATTATGTAAATGTATCTGTGCCAGAAGCTAACCGTTCTCCAGATAGTCTCACATAATCCGTATCAGGTACTCTATTACTCGGAATCGATTTTCAAGCGCTCCTCTAATATAGGCGCATTTTTCGCAGTCGAAAGAAATTCTGATGTGAACTAACTGGACGACCAGACAGGTAAAGCTGCTATGCAACTTGACTGGACTTTTTTCACCCCGTTGTCATGATCAATCATCGATGGCGGACTAACCCCTAAAGTCAACAGAGTAAGGTTAAGCGATCTCAAGATTCCAAGATTTTGTGTTTCTGTTTTCTAAGGCTCATTTGTATATCGCATGTAGTAATGATGCGTTCAGAGCCGTTTCCGCTCTGCGACAGAAAATGCTTTTCGGAACGATCCAGGATGATCGAATTGCTCGGCCCCTTTTCTGGAGGGAGGAGTTTTCTCAATGAACTTGACTTCATTCGACTTTACGGAGTCGATAGCCGCAATTATGGTCTCGAATTTTTGTCTTTTCTCTACCTTTTTCTGTCTCGACAACCATATGTAAATCACCATATAATAGGCTCCAGAACGTTGCGAAAAGACCAGCTGCTGGCCTTTATTTCTGTAGAAGACAATTAATTCTTCACAATTGAACTACAAGTACGGCCGAGGGAAAGAGCCAAAAATGATGGATGTAGCGTTGTAAGGATTTCCGTCAATGTCAGATGTGTCAATGCTTCAGTGGATGCAGAACCCTTAAGGCTGTTGATTTTGAATAATTTTGTATTTAGAAACTAGTACTGATCTTTTTTGAGATCGAAAGTGCCATTCAATCGTATTTACTTAGTTCACCATTGCAAATGTGATGCCTTACATCTTAGTATAGCAACACTCTTGATTTACTCTGTCCATGCCGGCATCTTATGACGTTTGTCACATAAATATAAATGTTAATAGATGGATTGAAAAACTCGCACTCCTCTAATTAGAGGCAATCAGAGTTGAGCATTCTTGAACTAAACAAAAGCATTTACTTCCTTAATAAACGAACCGTGGGTATGTGAATTCTGATTCATAGCAATCGTGCAGCGGTTCAGAAATTAAATCAAACACTTTCTGGATAATTGATTTGATCAATATTACCCATATCGTTTGACGTCACCAAACGTTCCTGGTGCAAAACAAATGAATATGCCTGCACAGCGTATTTTACGTATTCATATCTGCGCACGCATTTCCACTTTCCATCCGATTCAAGTTTCGGCCAATGTGTGCTTTGTGTGAATTTTTCAACAACATTTTTCCCAATAAAAAATGATATATGTGAACGTATGGATTTCCCCATATGCTTGAGTCAGTTGGAAGACAGCCGCTAGCCACTGGACGCAGTCCATAAAGCGCACAAGTGCAATGCTGTCACCGATGAATGGAGTGGTTGAAACATGAGGAATCTGGTCCGTGTGAACTGGATTTTTTGTGACACGAATACGAGGAAGTCTTAAGCCTCAGCCCGGTTATGTGTGTGACGCCGCGAAACGGGTGAAGTACAAAGTTGATACTTGTTTTGCAGGGAATTAGCACTGATATGTTGAATCATCTCATCTTCCCGGCGTTGACAGTGCTTTCGATTTTATGCGCATTCATTAGCAGTTATCGCATTTGCAGAAACCGAAGGAGATAATTACTCGGAAGCCTGTTCAACGATTGGATAAATAAATATTGAATGAATATTGTCACTCAATCACCATTGATGGTAGTTATACGTTGGGTCAATCCATATGCACACTAGCTCACACCATTTCATAGCTTAGTGATCATTCTTGATGCGGATTTCGGATTTCTGAGCTTTCCAAACACGATATTTCACTCATGTCCTTGTTGTTTGACTACCATTTTAGTGTTTAGTCAAGGGGCTGTGCTCCATCTTAAATATTTCGCACCATGGCTTGCGTTTTGACGCTTTGACGAACCTGAGAATAAATATGCCCCAGGCAAATACCTAAGTGAAAATTATATAATTTAGTTTATTCGTTTCAGTTTATTTATTAGTTTCTGAAGACATTCTCGATCCTTTGGTAGCAACTCAGCATATAAAACCTATTGACATACACAACAAACAATTTGTCAGCCGTTGAATGGATTTGATATAATTAAGCGGTAAACATGCTATAAATTTAGAATAGTAGATATAGTAGAGTGTGATTATCCTTGCTCGGTATGTAAGATATTATATTTCAAAAATTGAAGGCAATATTTTAGTGCAGCTTGGAGTTCCGTGAAGTCATAGCTCGGAGTTTGATAGATGCTTGAAATATGAGGAAACGAAACATTCCATCAACAAAAACAAGTTCGGTGCGCAATTCCATGAAAAGACAATTACCTGTGCACAGCATTAAAATGTAAGCATTAGAAAAAAGTTTGTAAATTGTGCTAAGCAACATTTGTAAATTGTGCTATGTTCACTTTTGCTACACAAAAGAGAGGAATTGTTTTCCGGATAACCATAAGTAATTTTCTTGAATGCATTCGATGTCACTCATTTGAAATCATTATTGTTAATAAATGCGAAATTTTTTTCCGAAACAATTTCCTTATTTATGTAATTCATTTATAAACTTAAAGTTAACATTTTATATGCGAAAAAATGTTTCCCTCAAGCGGCATAGGGTGTCTCCAAAATTTCTCGAAGAAAAGCATTTCACGATTTTCAAACGATTTTTCCTTCTTGAAGAAATGTGTCTTGGATTCGTTATTGATCATTCTGTAATTCTTCAAATGGTCACAGAAATACGCGTAAACGTATGATCCTGAAACAATTAACATTG
Organism: Stratiomys singularior; assembly: GCA_954870665.1. Classification (NCBI taxonomy): domain Eukaryota; kingdom Metazoa; phylum Arthropoda; class Insecta; order Diptera; family Stratiomyidae; genus Stratiomys; species Stratiomys singularior. Next base: position 12,040,354 of record OX940877.1, read on the forward strand.
TTTCTTGGTATTTTTGTTTTGTTTGGGAGGTGAAGGCTATTTACGCCCTGAGTGTCGGACTCCCCCGCTACCGGACTACCGACTAAACACCTCCCCTGTCACACCGAGAACCTAGCCTGGAACTGTTTGTCACATTACTTCGGACTAGGCCTCATTAATCATCGCTTAGCGATGTCTTCAGGCTAAGGGAAATCTCTCTTCACGGATGGATAGGAAAGAATTGCAATTAGTAACTATAATATTGCGTTACAGAGATGTTCCCTCCCTCGCCAAGCGATCCATTATGTCCTTCTTTATAATGAGTACTGTCCGTACGTAATGTGACACACAGTTCCAATTGTCCTTTGATTTCATCATTTTTCCCGTTAGATTTTCTGGGGAAATTACGCCAATTTTCTCCGAGAGATGCGAACGGAGTCTTGTAAATCTATTACACGTAAAGAACGTGTGGCATGCGTCATCCGTCATCCCCGGGCAGAACACGCAAGTTGGGGATGGTGTCTTTCCCATCTTATACAGGTAAGACTGAAAATACCCGTGACCACTGAGTAGTTGCGTCAGATAATAATCAGTCTCACCATGCATTCTGTAGAACCACGGCCCCAAGTCACTTATCAGCCGTGCGGTCCATCTGCCTCGCGTTTCGTTTTCCCATGTTTGCTGCCATAAGATAAGGGTTCTTCTCCGTTCCTCTCGGCTGACGGCTTCTCTCGCCGACTCCCCCCTACGTGAGTATACACGTTTCCGTTCGTCAGCAAGTAATTTAATTGGAACCACCCTCGAGATTACCAGCACTGCAGGTTCAGAGACAGTGCGGTATGCAGCGGCTATCCGCAAAGCTCCTTGCCTCTGCACCTGTGCCAGACGCCTTCGGTACGTCTCTTTATTAAGAGCATCAGCCCAAACCTCGGAGCCATACAAGAGCACTGACTCCATTACACTCATCAGTAGACGTCTTTTGCTCGAGGTTGGCCCCTGCGTGTTGGCCATAATGCGGTTTAGCGCCGATACCCGCGCGGAGGCCTTATCTGCTGACGCTCGAACCTGCTCGAAAAAACTCATCTTCGAATCAATCATCAAGCCAAGCTATCTGATTGATTCTTTTGACTCGATGATCATTCCCCCCACACGAACCGGCATAACACGAGGGATTCGCTTCTTTGTGAGGACGACAACCTCGGTCTTTTCCAGCGCTAGGCTAAGCCCACGATCTGTCATCCACTCGCTCACTCGGCGTATTACCGCATCCAGTTTGAGCTGCGTCTGTCCGACAGTATGTCCGGCGACTAGTACTGCTACGTCATCTGCGTAGCCAACCAGGCGCGACTCCTCCGGTAACTGCAGTCTCAAAAGCTCATCGTACGAGACATTCCAGAGGTCCGGGCCCAGAACGGAACCTTGCGCCACCCCTGATGTCAAATCAATTCTTCGCCGGCCTCCCAACGAATCATAGATGAGTTTCCGATTTTTGAGGTAGTCTTTCAATATCTGCATCAGGTACCTCGGCACCCTGAAATATTCCAGAGCACCGAGAATATCTGTCCATCTAGCAGAGTTGAAGGCATTTCTCACATCTAGAGTTATGAGCAGTACTATTCGTCTCGAGTAATGATTGTGGGCTTCTGCCTGCTGGACCGCGCTCACTACCTCTGCTATTGCACCAATTGTGGATCGACCAGCCCTGAAGCCGTACTGCCGAGGAGACAGATCCCCGGCATTTCGAATGGCTTCTCCAAGTCTTTCTCTAATGAGCCTCTCGAGTACCTTCCCAGCGGCATTCAGCATACATAGGGGCCGATATGCAGATGGTTGCTCCGCGTTCCCCTTCCCCTTGTGGATCAGCACGAGCCTCGCCTCTTTCCAGCAATTTGGAAACACACCCTGCCGCAAACAGGCATTGAAAGTGGTGAGCAGCTTTTCAGGACAAAGTTGATGTGCAAGCTGTATCACTTCCGCTGGTATACCGTCTGGTCCTGCGGCCTTTTTCGATTTTAAAGCTTTTACCGCATCATCCAGTTCGATGGCGGTAAAAAGTGGGCATTCTCCGAGACATTCAATATCTGCATCATCGGGACGAATAGGATGCATAGGGAAGAGCGCTCTAACAATCTGGTCCATTTTTTCCGTTTCAAGGACACAGGGCCTCCTTGCAGCTCCTAGTTTCCGCATGGCAAGCTTGTAACCCAGCCCCCACGGGTCTCTGTCGATGTCCACAACTAGGTTGCGCCAGCAGCGAGCCTTGCTTTCGTTAATTAACCTACGGAGAACTTTTCTAGCCGACCTGTATGCCAGCGTTCGGGAGTGTGACTCGTCTCGATTTCTTAAACGTTGAGATTTGCGGCGGAGTTTGTGACATTCTCTCCACTTTTCGGCGATTTCTGCCGACCACCAGTACACAGCAGGCTTTTTGTGTCGAGGCCGTCGCCTGGGCATAGAGCAGTCGCACGCATTCTTGATGAGCCTCATGGTGGAGTTCACCATGTTTTCAGCTGAGGCTCCTCCCGTTACCGTCATAGTTTCACCTCTCATAAGAGCTGCGGCGAACGCGTCGACATCTATTTTAGATATATTCCAACCTACAGTTGAGGGTTGGGTTGCTACGCGTCGAGTAGCACAGTCGCCAATTGCGAAAGCAATGTACTGATCATCGCTCGCCGAGTAGTCCTCCAGTACTCTCCATCTGTGCATCCTAGGCACTAAGGACTCCGAAGCAAATGTCACATCCGGTATAGTTCCCAAGCAGCCTCCCCGTCGAAAAGTTGGTGTGTTCCCAACGTTCATGATGACAAGTTGCCTCCTAGCTGCCATTTCTAGGATTCTTTTTCCTCTCGAGTCTGGCAGAGGCATTCCCCATTCTATCGCTTTGGCGTTAAAGTCACTGCCAACAAGGATTCGGCCTTCTGTGCTCGAGACAGCTTCCTCCAGTTCATCGAGCCTGCTCTGAAAACATGAAATTGACTCATTTGGAGTGAAATAGACGCTTATGAATGTCAAATCGGCGCACCCAATGAGCACGAAGCCATTTCCACTGGTGCAAGTCCGAGCTGTAGGTAGAGCCCTATCACGTACCCAGATGGCGGCGGTGCCGGATCGATCACAATACCATCCAGCTTCCTTTTTGTTGTGTGTGGCTCAGATATCAGCAACAAGTCAACTTTTTTCTCTTTTGCAACCTGGTCTAGTAGATCTTGTGCGGTTGAGCTACGGTGTAGGTTGATTTGCAGGACTTGGATCATGTCTTTGCTCTTTTCTTGCTTAGTGCCTCTTTGAACTCCTGGCACCTACCACTGCCTGGAATGTGAGTCAGATCTTCAGACTTCTGTCCCTTATCTTTGCACAAGATACAACTGGGTTCGTTTGGGCAGTCTTTCGCCTTATGACCGGAAGTGCCACACCTGTAGCACAGTTTGCTTCGATCTGGCCCCTTGCAGTTCAAGGAGATGTGTCCGAAGTTAAGGCACTTGTAGCATCGAGTTAGGGCTACCCTCCGACGTATCCTGCACACAACCCAGCCGATTTTAATTTTGTTTCTTGGTATGCGTGATAGTATTATTTTCTATCTATGAGAATATTAATTTTCACCTGTTTCAGCCAGAAAAAGTGGAATGAACCTGAAATGTTCAGTTGGTAAATAAATTTTCATTTAAACTGAATGTTCATTTGAATGATGAAAAGATCAGCCATCAAGAAAAACAATCGGACTCTGTATTTTTCCTGAAACATACTATTCTTTTTCAGAAGTTTTTGGTAGATCAATTTTTCCATTTTCACTTACAACATTGTAAGTGATTTATACCCTTGCTAAGCTAACTCAGCGATGACTCATGGGTGCGGAAGTTCTGATCAAATATTTCGAGTACCTCGATAGTAAATTTAATATTTATAAAGAAAGGTGGAAAGAGCTCAAGCTGGTTTCGAACACGCGTCCCTGCCGCTTCTCATCAGGTTTGAAACCAGCTTGAGCTCTTTCCACCTTTCTTTATAAATATTAAATACTATTCTTATTTGCCAATATATAGTCCACCCTTCCACAACTGGGAACCGTTGCAACTAAGGATTTATTTAAGGATAGAATTGGTGAACAATTTCAAGGAACAAACGGTGCAAGTCCCATAGTATATTCTACCGCTTCATACTAAGAAAAGGCTTAAATGTAATGGTATTACATTAATCAGGGGTTTTTTGAGGCACATATTTTAAGTAAGAAGCTTATTTTACAAAACTAATTCTTGATAAACCACTGGCAAAAATTCTCGATTGTTGTGGGCATAAAAAAAGCGTCAGCTTATGTTCAGATGTTTTATTTCGAAACTCATTCGCCATTTTCCGGGCAAATGTTACCTTAGTATGGCGCGTCATTTGATTCCAAGGAAACAGTACCTTGCTGATCGATACTTTGAAATGCCTCTTTTTCAATGGAAAGAGAATTGTCCATTAGATCAGACTTCCCAGCTTACTTGACAGACTGACTGCTTTTATTCAATATTTTAAACCTAAAAATTATAACTACTATAACTATACTATAACTAGTAACTTATTTTTATGAGATTTTGTGCTCATCATTAGCCTCTCCGCCGTTGTTGATTGAATTCATGTTGAATCTAGGATTCCAAAAACAATTTCTCACGGTTGCATCGATTTTTTCGAAAGAGGTGATGCAGAGTCAACGGAGTCGATATTGCTCTAAAGACGATTTACACTACACTAGAAAGTTTCACATTATATGCGAGTTAATACTATCGAGAAAAAGTTGAACTTCTTTATTACGTATTCGAACTTGATTTCGGTGATCACGAAACATTTACATTATTTCGCCAGGCACCGGAAAGTTTTAATATGATTAAGATTTTAGAAAGACCTTGGCTTTGAGGTTTTTCCAATTACGCGTTTGTTTAAATTTTTTTAAGACATCCAAGCCGTCCTTTAAAATGATTAATATTAAGCTCTTTTGCCGGGCCAACGGTCCTATGGTGAAATTCGCTCCTGACCCTTCCCAGGGAAAAGCAATGTAACCCTCAGGCTCCAAAGAAAAATTTCGCTTATCTATATACTGATTGCGTTTCATGAAAGTTTCAGTAAAATTTCGAATTTATTTATGACGAAAGATGTTGATGATTTGTGTTTTTTTTTGACTATTTATGTTAGTAATAAGTTCCATTGACAAACACAAATATACATAAAAAAAATTACATTATTATCTCTTCGCACATTCAACGTTTAGCTGAATAAATAACCGAAAATATTAATATACTGATCAGGGTGCGCATTTTCAAGTCTTCTTTGACTTTTTCTGTCGACACCCTTCCTTTCTAAAATGATTAAGGTTCAAGTCACTAAGGCTATTTGTTTCTTGTGTTCTTGAGTGAAAAGATGACAAAAGTCACACATCATTTCTCGACGTTTTAACGTTTCACCACGTATAACGTGGATTTGTTGGTCAAGGAAAATTTCAGGATAGACGCCTGTATGAACAAAAAATAAGAGAATGTGAAATAGCAGGAATTTGAAAAAATGTCCGTAATTTTCACACCTTTTCACCACTCTTGAGCTCAAGAGCTAGATCACAAGAATAAACGAAATGATGTTTCATTCAAAATTTGAATGTCAGAAGAAAATAAGCTGAAAAGGCCGATGACGCGATTTGCTCAATCTTACAAAGGATTAAAGCTACTACGTCCGAAAATAGTGGCACACGTCACAAACTTTCGAGTTGATATAAGTTTGTAAGAATTTTATGTAAAATTTTTCCGAATACTTACCAATACAACATCTTTTTGACAATTTTGTTGCTTGTAAATAAATACTGAGAGAAGTTCACTGCTCAAACAATTTGTGTATGTATTTTTCTTCATCGACCACAATGACAATACCCTCGAACTAGTGGTGCCATATAATTAATTTAATCTGGCTGAAGTCCCAGAAAATCAAGTGGTTAAACCAACATAATTAACTTTTAAATATTTTCCTAGTATAATTTATCAAAATAAATAATACGACTAAAGATTACATAAAAACTTGTGTCCTTAAAATAAAATGCTTATTATAAAAATAATCACCATCGTTTTGTATAGTGCAGCTCATCTAAACTGCTGACAATATTTGTTACTTTTAAGGAATATTCATAATGTTGATTGCAGATCCAACGAATAAGTACTGTCTGAGGTATTATGTACACGATGAATGTTAGATAAGTTAGAAATCGCCAGCCTTCTGAAACTATCCCCATTTCCGGCTAAATGCATCGGATTTTTGGGTACATAACTCAACAACTGCAATTCACATTCCTGATCATGCGGCTCATGTATAACGAATTTCGCATCCTTTTTGTGTTTCATATCTTCGAGTGATGGACACATTGATTTGCTATCGTTATCAGTTTTAGTAAAACTCCGTGACAAAACGCTGGAAGACGTGGTAGTTGTGTTAAATGTCGCAGTTCTCGGTCGAACTCTCAAGTTACTATTGAACGGCTGCCAGCGGAAGCACAGCCGCAAAAATCCTTTCCGAAATTTCGAAGACATTATGTTGTACAAAATCGGATTTATTGCTGAATTTATGTAAAGCATGATCCGACAAAAGTAAAGAATATTGTAGTATGCTTCGATGCCGATATTCACAAACGTATCCTGCGATCCAATTATAATCCATAAAGTTAATACTCGGAAGGGTAGTAAACAAAAGAAGAATGAAAGTACCACAGCTCCAAGCATCAAGACTACCTGTTTTCTTGCTTTGTAGCTCAACTCCGGCTTATTTGGTCTGATTTTGACGATTCCGTTGTGTCTTATAATGAGATTTCTCGCTATCATAGCATATAAAATTATCAAAATGATAAGTGGCAGTATAAAGAAAATGGAAATGGTCATGAGGAAAAATCCCACCGTCCACATATCCGATGCTTGGGTTAGACATATTGCTACTGATGTACCATCTATGTATTCTTCGGTTTTATACTCAGCAAACAATAAAATTGGGCTGAAAATTGGACACAAAAACTGATTAGTTGCAATGCAATTTTCCAAGTAATTTGATTTCATGCATACAATTGTTTTATTCATACATTTGAGCTTTATTAAGAGCTCAAAATGTTGTGGAAATCTACAAATTCTACCATACAAGTAACCAAAAATAATAAAATGTTAATTTATTCAATTATTTGAATAATGAAAACTATAGGAAGGAAAAGACATGTCCGCTATCTTTCACATTGCTCAAGGAGCAAAATGAAGTGCGACTACGTTGCTCATTGAAAATGGAGGAACACATCTTCAAAATGGAATGATATTAGGGATGAATGAAGGGATAATTGGATGAAGATTTGATCTTTATTCAGTTATTATGTGAAAGCAGTTGGTTAACATATGAAAATATAAAAATAACGAATATGTCTTTAATATTTTACTCCATCTTATATAGGGTGGGCCATCTAACGTTTGCATTTTGAACTGCTGTTTATTTAGAGAATGACAGCTCAAATGTCATTCAATTTGTGTTCATAATTTAGTTAAAGGTTTGACATTTACGAAATGGGACGCTATACGCTTGAACGAAATTGGGAAATATTGAAAACTTACTTCCAAAGTGGTGAGTCTTCAGTGCAAACTGTAAGAAATTTGAAAAAAAAAATTCCATATGAATGAGTGGCCTTCAAGGCAGTTTGTGGATCAATTTGTGAATCGTGTTCGAAAAACTGGATCGTTGGTGGACAAAAAACCCGTTCCTGTTCTCGTGCAGTGCGCACAGCCGAAAACATTGCTCCTGTAGCCGAAAATGTCCGTGAACATCCATCAACTTCAACTCGTCATTGTTCTCACGAATTGAACATTTCACGCACCTCCCTGAGGAGAATTTTGCATAAAGACCTCGGTATGAAGGCTTACAAAGTTCAATTAGTCCAAGAACTTAAGCATAATGACCATCCGTTGCGTTTTCGGTTCGCCCAATGGGCAGAAGATCGTTTGGCCGAAGATGAGCATTTTCACCGAAAAATCGTCTTTTCAGATGAAGCCCATTTTCACCTCGGAGGCTATGTCCATAACCAAAATTGTTGCATCTGGGGGTCGTAAATCCACACGTCACCATTGAGAAGCCAATGCACCCACAAAGAGTTACGGTTTGGTGTGGGTTTTGGTCCGGCGGCATCATTGGGCCATTTTTCTTCGAAAATGAGCAAGGAGCCGTCGTTACGGTCAATGGCGAGCGTTACCGTGCCATGCTCAACGAATTTTTGTTTCCAAAAGTTGAAGAGTATGACATGCACGACATTTGGTTTCAACAGGATGGCGCAACATGCCACACAGCCAACATGACAGTCGAACTTTTGGGCACCGTTTTCGAAAATCGAATAATCAGCCGAAATTCTGAAGTCTATTGGCCGCCTCGGAGCTGCGATTTAACCCCGTTGGACTATTTTTTGTGGGGAGCTGTCAAGGACAAGTGTTACGCTAATCATCCAGAGACGATTGATGCCTTGAAACACGACATCCAAGTTGCCATTAATGAAATTCGAGACGAAACAATCGAAAAAGTGCTTGAAAATTGGGTTGACCGAATGGCGTAGTGTAAAGTCAGTCGTGGCAGTCATATGAACGATATCGTTTTTCATTCATTAATAACAAAGTTCAAGCTCTCCAATGAAAAAAAAAAGTTTGGAAGAATAACCATTAGTCTTTTTTTTTATAGCCGATTCAAAATGCAAACGTTATATGGCCCACCCTGTAGGTTGCACTTGAATGCAGTTCAATTTCGCAGACATTCGCATCGACTCTAGTAGCTGCTTTTTCGCGGTAACGGTTGCGTCTTTCTCAGAATCATCGACTTACAACTTAACTGCCAAATCGGGCAGGAAGTGTAAATGTAGACGCAAAAGCGCCTGTTGATACTCAGCTCAGGGGCAGGCCTTATATTTTTGCGTATTTTGAAGAAAATGGTCGCGCCGTGTATTTTTTACAGTGTTTGAAAAGTTTGAATGGAAAATGGAGTTGAATCGTTTCACGAAACAGTACTTTGAAGGTTTGTTTGATTACCGTTACTGTTGTGAATTCAAAATCGGGTCTCACTACTAAATTCCTTTTATAAAAAATTATTTTTGTTTTCCATTCTTAGGTTGATTTATTGTTATATTAGGGAATAGACTGTTGTTTCGAGACCGAAATGTTTCCTACGTTGATGTAGAATGCTCTTTTACTATATAATTTTTCTAATCATAAACCATGCATCACTTTTTTTATGTTTTTTTAAAAACGGTTGTAATACTTGCTCCTAGAGTGGTCCCATCTGAGATTCCACTTTGCAATGGCTCTTTGAAGTATGTCGAGTGGGTTTTGGTTAATCGCTCGAGTATTGCTCGTGTCCGTACCTTAACTGTAGCTAAAAGAAAAAAGTTTAGAGGTGACATATCACCTGATCAAGACAGCAGATTCTCTGGTTTAAAGTTAAAAATGAACTGCTCACCAAATTGTCCTTGCAACTAAGACATGTTTTTCAGGAGCTGCATGACAAGCGATGTCATATTCTTGGAATCAAATGTCAAGAACACGATCTGAATTTTCTGTTAGCAATTGTTATGGCATAGTAATGAACTTGATCATACCTATTTTACGGCTGGCCTCAGTTTTGAAGTAATATGCAGGGATCATTTGCCCGGCTGATATGCCACCAAATCATTGTTTTGTCTGGATATATTGTTCTCTTCAGGCGACGCATCATCCTAACTTTGAGCATTCTGTTGATATACGTATTCATTACTTCAGAAATTAGTGAAGGACGTTTTTGCCGAAAAAGAGGATTTTCTGCATACGCATCAAGAGCCCTACGTTGAGATGTTGAACATTGCGAGGTCTGGTTTAGTTCATGCACAGTCTCTTCATGTTTTCTCACTGCGAGCTGGGTGTAATGTTTTAGTGCTGTATTTCCCATTGATCAAAATTGAATTACAAACTTTTCACCATGCGTTCGGCGGCTCGAACTAAGTGCACGAAACACATTTCTCGTATAAGGTCGATTTTTGGAAGACAAGTGCATTATTCCTATACGCAGTGTGGAGCTAAGTATGTTTTTTTAAAGAATACCGAACAATACTAATTAAAAATCCCGCCCAACGCACTCACCATCTTCCATTAAATCATTCCACAAGAAACGTTTTGAAAATGTATCAAGCTAAACTTTCGCGAAAATATATTTCCTTTTTTTCAGGATAGTTCTATGACTTTGAAAAGACTATTCTGCCTAAAGTGGATTAAATAATTTAATGACTACAATAGTATTGTATAGAAAATTTCAAAATGCAAAGTGAAATTATGGCGTGTCAAACTATGTTGTTGCGAATCATCTTTTTTCGGTGAATTTCCCGAAAGAGGTTGTGCGTTTCATCTGCTTTTGTAAGCCATAATCCTTTATAAGCAGAAAATACTTCAAAAGTAGGCAATCCAGGAATTTCTGATTTCAGAGCCTCCAAATAAAAAATATAAATAATGACAAATCATATATCATATAGTTTGAATATGCAAAGTTCCATATAAGGCATATGTGAGCATAAAGACTTAAAATCGGTCAAATACGGACAATATTTATGACATGTATTGTCCTTTTTTGTAATGAATATTTTAAATAAGCTGACAATTATTGCTCGAAACTGTTGCAATGCAAAAGACTTATCGATAAAAAAGACTTATTTTTGTTTCAACGGACACTTGAAGTGAGACCATGTGATGAACATAATTGAAACTTTCACACTTTACTAGTACATTATGATACTTAGACATTTTGGATGTCGATATTTCTTGAACTTTCTGCAAATTAATGGATGAAGCTTGTAGCAATGTTAACGATTATCGATATCACGCATAGCACTTTTGTGACTGTGTTTTGATATCGAATGCATTTGCATCGATTTTGAGTATGTGTCGCGTCATAGTGCGGTTAAGGAGCGAATTAAGCCTAATTCTTGCACAGAATACGTTATTATAATCTGGAAAATAGCGTCTACCAGCTTGGATTAATGGGAATCGGTTAGGTTACTATTCAAAGTCTTTGAATGAATTACAATGGAAAATTCGCACTTGAAACCCATTATCTTTTCACTTCCGCATGCTACTGATTTAAATATATACAGTTTAATCTTTTCTAGCTCAGTACGTGAATAAAAATGCAATACACTGATTTTCAGCTGATAAAAACACTGGAAGCCCAATGTTCTGTTTTTGTTAAATTGAACATGGTTGTAAATACGTGAAAACCGATTTTCATGCTTAAAAATCAGACACTCATTTCGGTTTTGGATCAGGTTTCACTAGATAATTTAGACATAGATATCAGCAGACAATTAAGCTAGAATTAAGAATGTAGCTAATTTTCATGACAAGTTAGTTTAATGTTTTCTTGCCTTTCCGAAGAAGTACGGTACCGCAAAGTTTCCTCGCCGGAAGGTATCTTCGTAGGGTCCAAAATTCAAGGGAATCTGGTTCAACTACACATACCCAAGAAGTAAACAGACGTTGTTCTACAAATATTGCATGAATGCAAGTGGTGCGAAAAAGGAAAATATGACAAATTAAGATTAATTCCATTCTTAAATCATATATTGGAGAAAACCCAGAAAATTTCAATTAGTGAAAGATTGAGATAAATATGAAACTTTCTTTTGCATCACGTCCGTGAAAACATTTTTTCGCAAAAATGTTATTTCATGAATATCTTACACACATTCGAAGTTTGTGTCTGGAGTTGACTATAATTTTCAAAAGTAAGGAAAGTATCATCGGCGTAAGTCTCTTTGTAGGTTCGTTTTATTTCCCATCCTTTCAAAAGAAGTGAAACAAAGCTATCCCCAGACGTGCTGGTTTTTCGTAAACTTTCTTCGAGACAATAAATCATGAACAACAATGACCAGGAGTCATACCACCCCCACAGTGATTCTATGGTCCGGGAATCAATAATATTTAAGGATTCCATCGCAATGACTTCGAATGGTGACCTCTGTTGAGTTAGGTCTAGTTTATGCAAAAATTTAAGGCAAAAACAGAATTCAGTTATGCTCAATAAATCCAGATCTTGATTCAATCGCCAACGAACTTCTTTGCAGGTTAATACAAACAGAATAAATCAAAGATAGAGGAATTCATTGAAGGATTTCCGATAGCATATTTTCGCATTTGATTTATTTGTCTATAAATTTCTTTCAAGTGATTTCGCTGATTCAATGCTTTAAGAACATGAAATTTAATTAGTATATATGAAGGGCGAAACATGAAAAACCACAGCATAATCGCTAAGAGGAGAAGTTGTGAGTATGATTCACAATAAAAAATAATAGAAAACCAAATCAAGGAGACAATGAAGTGATTGTTAGGTAAATCTCAACTTTTGTAACAGTCAAAGCCATTTTAACGAAAAAAAATAATACATATACATGCTAAAATACATAAGGAAAAGGCAAGACAATACATACAAGAAAGATGCCATCTTTCCATGCAGAACAAAACCTAATGCTTGCTCAAAATTACATTTAATTAAAATTGTTCAATAATTCCTTTAACGAGCCGACGATTATCGCTTCACTAAGGTTTATGGTTGTTGAAACAGAATAAATTCGATTACATTTGTCACGATTGGGTTGGCACTTTACTTCTGAGACGGTAGCGTGCTTGCTTCGTATTCTGATATTAACATTTGTATTCAAAGTTTTACAATACCCAATTACAATTCTACTTTCAATCAAGGTTTGATCTTTTGAGCAATAGCAAATGCACACAACAATAACATGCCAATCGTTCAACATGATGTCGGTATCGTTTTATTGAGCTGATTAAATTCATAAAATTGACGAAACGTGTTGAACAACCTTAATCTGCTGTTGCCTTTTTAAAGTTCTCCGCCTGCTTCAACCAATGCAAAAGGAGTTCATCGGTTTTTCTTGCGCTTCGAGGGACTTTAATATCACATTCCACAGAAACAATTTTCATGTCGAGAACAACCATCTAAGCTGCACCTATTCTGATTTTATGAGGAGAGTGTCGTAAAAAGAAGTAGTTAAGAAAGTATTATATAGGCGTTGGTTGAGGATATCTAGAATCGATAACCTCAGTGTGACGCGAACGATTTCTTAATGTCACCTCAAAGCGCGAACTGCAGTAACTCAACTCAATTCATGGATTGTAACGCAAACATCATTAAAGCCAACATTTTGTGTTTCGCAAGGATTCGACGTGTTCAAGGTGTGAGGTGAAACAACTTTATTAACACAATTGCTCAATTGTGTATAAGATTGAAGAACGTTGTAAGAAGCACGTGAAAATATCTTTGTAGGTCCTTATGTGATGCCGCTGTTCAACAGATGTTCTCGCCGGATTGAAACAAGGGAGTCATTTCAAGTATGCTGCAGTTGTAATAGCGACATTGCTTCAGCATGTTTCCTCTAGGCAATTTCTCCTTTATCGCACTAATATGAACACACGAAGATAATAAAACAAGTTGAAAATAAAATACATTGTGGAGTGCGATTGGATATAATATTGTTCGCTGACAACATTGACAAGGATTTAAAGAGGCGGTTAAAAATAAAAAGGATAAGTATGAGCCAACTAGCACATGGAAGGATATCCGTGTATGCAGGAGACGTTGTGATGTTTTTGTGTACGCTCATTGTGTGGTGATTCAATTAGTTGATATTTATAACGAATTCACAGGTACCACGATTCATGTCATTTTTAATGGATCTTTCTAGATCTTCTGTCTGATAGTACTTTTTCTAAGCTCTCTGTTCTTTTACTAGGTGTATGCAAAAATACATGTTTGTTTCGAAAAAATGGTTACAAATTCAATCTTCGAAGTAATTGCCATCGCTAGCTACACATCTTTCCCATCTCTCAGGCAATTTATGGATGCCTCGCCATAAAAATTGTTGGTTTTTTGATGAAATCCAGTTATCGAGCCATTTTTGGACTTCTTCGTAGGAATTGAACCGTGAATTGTTCAGTGCGTGTCCCATCGATGAAAACAAATGGTAATCGGAAGGCGCCAAGTCTGGTGAGTAAGGCGGGTGGGTTAGCGGTTCCCAGCTGAAAGCGTTTACCAAATTTTTATTGACCAATGCTCGATGTGGCGATGCGTTGTCATCTTGGAAAATAATTTTGTCGTGCCTCAATTGATATTCTCACCGTTTATCGCGTATGGCATTGTTCAAATCGGTCAATTGTTGATTGTAGCGTGCACCAGTAACAGTTTCACCAGTTTTTAAGAGGTCATACTAGATAACGCCACGCTGATCCCAGAAAATACAGAGCATGGCCTTCTTTCCGAAGCGATCCGGCCTTGGAGTCAATGTGGACGCTTGGCCTGGGCTGACATATGATTTTTTACGTTTGGGATTTTTGAAATAAATCCATTTTTCATCGCCAGTGATGATTCGATGCACAAAACTCTTTCTTTTTTGCCTGGCCAGCAGCATTTCACAAACGGATTTTCGGTTTTCTTGCTGCCTTTCATTCATCTCGTGTGGCACCCATCTACCGACTTTTAAAATCTTCCCCATGGCTTTTAAACGGCGAGAAATGGTTGATTGGTCAACATTTCATTGTTCTGCGAGCTGTTGCTGCATTTGGCCGTCTTCTTCATCCAACAATGCTTGCAATTCGGTATCCACAAATTTTGACGGAGCGTGGCCGCGTTCTTCGTTTCTCAGATCAAAATCACCATCACGGAACATTCGAAACCACTTTTTGCAATTGGGTTCACTAAATGCATGGTCCCCGTAAGCTTCTACAAGCATTTGATGAGATTCAGCCACGGATTTTTTCAAATGAAAGCAGAAAACTAATGCTTCCCGCAAATGAGCACTTTGTGGCACAAAAATCGACATTTTTAATACCAAAAAAATACGCGTTGATGTTTGAAACTTGTAATGTTATGAATTGGATATTGTTGACAGATGCCAAAAACATAAAAAATGACAGTCGATACGGTTTGAAAGTTCATACATGTGTAGATTTAGCTATTGGAACACAGAGGGCACTTTCATTTGCATACACCTTGTAGAACATAAATTGACTACTTGACTCTGGTGCTTTGTGTATTAATCAAATTACAGCAACCCGTCGTAAAAAACATTTTTCTCTTTTAAGGATTTTCAGAACGGGATTCTTGGGATAGTATTTCTTATTGGGATGAAAAAAGCTAACAACTTATTTAAGCTATATTACCTGGTGAAAACAGCTGCAACCACCCAAGACATTAAACAAATCAGCATGGCTCTAGCCTTTGTGCACACATATCCTGCCTTGAGAGGTTCACAGATTGCATAGTAGCGCTCGAATGAAATTGCAAGAATTGTTAGGACACTGGCATGTGCCACAGTTAACTCCACGAATGGGACAGCTTTGCCTGTAACAGAATATAGATCATATAATATCAGTGGTGATGATAATATTAAAAATCAAAATTAAATGCGTTATAAACAGAAGCTGCTATAGAAAATTTAATAATTTCTCTGGTAACAATCTAATTATCACAAATAGCAAAATAATAAGTTATAAAATCTTGTAGGACGGGGTGCTTAAAAAAACGTATACACCAGATATCGGAATGTAGAGAAAGCAAAACAGGTATGAATTACCAAAAATAAACCACCTCCAGGTAGCAGCATTTTCTCGATATACAAATATAGCTGGAGCCTTTTGACAGATTTCTACAGTCCTATAATTGTTCATTATTTTGTATTTTTAATTTGTAAACCCAAAAGATTATTGATGTGTGTAATGTAAGTTATGCATCATCCTTGTGGAGCTTTGAACATTATGCGTTATAGCATTGCAAAGAAGTTCGTAGATTAGGCAATTCACTTCGGCAAGAAGTAACTATCAATCTGTACGATTTCCAGGAATCAGTCAAGTACCCCGTGAACTGTATCAATCAGTGCTCATTGGTGATTGGTTAGCTCCGTGGTGCCTACTGCGGCGTACCATACCATTGGTATTGCAGAAAACATTTAATTTGGAATTCTCAAATCATGACGGCGCGGAATTGGTTATAGGGTCACACCCTTTACACCCAGGACTTGTTATCAGTAATAATGGAATTCATGAAGGCGGGGTCGATATTTATTGTGTCAATTTAACGATACTGTCGAGGTACGCTAGTGCTTTGAAGTCTTCCTTGATTGAGTCTTAAATTGACACGAAATGTAACTTTAGATTTAACTTTAAATTTAGATTCCGCTCGCTCTCCTTCTACTCGAACTTTTCTCATAAATTCCGTTTCCATTAGATACCTGACAAATGTATGCATACTTTGAAATATTCGTGTTACGCCTTTTTCGCCCCTCAAGCTTTTTCCTTGAAAGTTATTAGTCATAAACTATCAATGATTATTTATTACGCCACTGCTTCCTCAAAATCTTAAATATTATAGAAAATAATAAAATTGACTGTGGTTATAGGAGTAATCTGTTTTATATAACTACCCTGTAAACGAGTATGTTTGACCAAGGAATCTGGGAAATAATGTTTAATGATGAAAATATGTTCTCTATTCATGCATATTAATAAAAAAATATAATATCTTTTGATTCGTAAATGACAATCATAATGCTAAGCCATCAGTTTCGATTTTCAAACACTAGCAGAACAGCTAGGGACATATCCTGATAAACTCCAAGCAAGCGAGTAGTATTCCAATGGTTCTAATTTTCATATGCATATATACAAATACATATATGCATATATATATTTGCTTGCATATCTTTCTTTGAACTATTATTAATCTAAATAATCCAAAGCTATTCACACAATTCATAAATATGGAAGTTAATAGTGGAGTAACAAATAGTGGAGTAGTATTACTTCAAACTCATGTGGAAGGATATCGGCTTCGTAAATCATACAGAAAATAAAATAATTTTATTAGAATTGTCTGGTAGGACACGTTTATTACTCAATTTACAAGAACAGAAAATGAAAAGTGATGACTAATCCTCTTCTTAATATCGTAAAATGCTATCAAACTGTTAGATGTGTGTCAATGTATGTGTTTCTTTTAACTGGAAAAGAAACTGAAACTTTTTCTTTTCATTTCTGGATTAAAAGAGCCTAATAGCTTTTCGTGGGAGGCAATAATCCATGAATTGATAATGTGGTCGGTGGCGATAAAAAATTGCTCGTGTCATTGCCAGCAACGCGAAATTTTCATGAGATCCTAAAGTCAATAAACAAGAAATCCGACCGTAAATCTGAAAGGAATTTTCACTTTAAAAAGAGGCTATGCAATAAATTAACTTCAAAGCGGATTTTCTGTTTTGGAAATGTATCCTACTTCGCACTTATCGAGCAGTTTGTATGATCCAATTCAAACGATTATTGAGTAAGGTGCGGTAAAGTACCTTTGAATTTGTTATTTCAAATCAATCAAAGAGAAATGCATCGAAGCCGCGTGGCGTACATTTGATTGCCTCACACTCTGTCCAGGTTGACGACATAGATTCAGAAGCATTCTGAGTCGGCTATAATTGACTGCCAATAACTAAATGCGGTCACTATGGCCATGTCAGTGAGTGACAGAAGCGTTTAAGGGAAGACCAAGCGACTATTGGGCATCCTGTTGTATTTTCATCGATGAAACGTGTGCCTATGTTCAGGCCTATGAAGTGTGTTCAATTTCAAGTTGAAGTCAATTCAAATCTCCTTATTGCCTAGATTAATGCCAGTCAATAGCACTAAATTGCTTTGTTTGCATGTTTAAAATTCTAATATCAAGTATGCTCAAGAGCATTTTTTGTTTTCAATGGAGTCATTCATGTGTTTCTTGTTTCGTGTTTGTGTTATCATCGTTATGATCGAAATCTTGTCTTCATGATTGCAGTAATTCCTACACTCCCATCGAGTATAAATACAAGATATAAGTATAATTGCACTTTATGAAGGATCTCATCGTAATGGTGAATTTATTATCTTCCCAGCTAGAAGTCTGCAAAGGACCGAGCTAGTGGCAGCCGTAGAGACAAGGATCGTAAATCATAAATCAACTTTTTTCTACGAGGGTCAGTCAGAAAGTAAGTTTAAGGGTAGCAGCGCTCCGGAGAAAAGATAAAATAACGAAATTTCAGGGGCTTGTTCTCTCATCTATCCTAACCAATTTGACGCATCTCTGAGCCCGGTACGTCTATTTTTGTGTTTTTACAACGATTAAAAATGGAGACGACGATAGAAGTAGCGTCCAAATGTGAACCGACAATTACCTCGACAAGGCAAAACTATCAGCGCAGAGTACTACTGTGGTGTTTTGGATCGTTTTCGAAAAACAATCAAAAACGGCCAGGTTTGTTGAGTTGCAAAGTGTTTTTGACTCACGATAATGCTCGTCCGCATTCTGCTCCTTTAACCCAAGAAAAATTGGCCTCATTCAAATGGGACGTTTTTGAGCATCCTCCTTATTCCCCTGACTTCACCCCAAGTGATTTCCACCTTTTCCCAGCGATGAAAACATATTTTGTGGACAGACGATCTGACACGACAGATGACATTACCGAAGCAATCAAAACGTACTTTAAAAATTTGGACGCAAAACATTTCGACGTCGGAATTACGAAATTAGTTTGTAGATACAGAAAATGTATTGAGAACGATAGCGACTTTGTAGAAAAATTGAGAAAATGTCCGAATTTTCCGAAAATGACCTTGTTTTTTTGTTTTGGCCACTCCTTCCCCCCCCCCCCTAATCGGACTCTTAAACTTACTTTCTGACTGACTCTCGTGAATCAGTCTCAGAGAAGCCGCCTCACTCTATTGCTGTATGTACCTATAAGTCTACACTGACCTCAAAACACTTTTTTTTTGGTTTTTGTGTCATCGAGTAAGCATGTCGA
This sequence comes from Stratiomys singularior, assembly GCA_954870665.1. Taxonomy (NCBI): domain Eukaryota; kingdom Metazoa; phylum Arthropoda; class Insecta; order Diptera; family Stratiomyidae; genus Stratiomys; species Stratiomys singularior. The sequence continues at coordinate 12,059,207 of OX940877.1, forward strand.
TAACATCATACTAGCCAACTTATACGATTTTGATTGCTTTAGCGAATATTCCAGGATAATCACCAGTTGATCTTGAGTCAGTAGACCTGAGTTTTGTTCAAATGTAGAGTGTTGAATCCTTGAGTGATCCATTGTCATGTATCGGCACAGAAAACAAGTTTATGTTTTAATGAGCCGACAAAATTTGCTTTAATTTCGTCGGTATAAATTCGAAACTTGTCGTTTGAATGTTAGAATTATGTTGACAGTAGTACCATTCAGACAGTCAATAGACATCTGATCCTCAGATTGATATAACAACTACGATTGCTGATATTAGAAGAACAGCTATAACAACGACAACTATTTCAACAAATCCAAACACTTGTACTACTACTTCTACTACTACTCCTACTCCTTATATTACTACAGCGAATACCAATTACACTTCTACTTGATAAAGAGAGAACCATAATACAACTGCCAGAATAAGAAAGGTAACGTTCATTGTTAATGTTTTGGTTAAATGAATAAATTGTGACATTTATTTGTGCCGGTTTTGATATGAAAAATACATCGGTATTGCGTTAACATGCCCTACTCGTTCTTTTACTCCACGCTACTTTCCCGATGCAGACACTGCCCTGACATCAGTAAGCATTTCATGGCATTCAAAGCAATTGATTTACCTTGCAATTGCTCTTGTAGATAATAAATCAATTATACTTTCCCCCTTAGGGCGGAATTCGTCAGTAAATAAGATAAGGGAAAGGCACACCACACACATTTTGCTATTTTTGCTCCTTGTAATCAGTAATACATGTTAAGATTAAACATACTCAAAAACAAAAAATTATTAATTTGGTTTGCAAGGTCAATGCTTCGGAAGTCCTTTATCCTAGCATAATGAATAAATAGTTGCGCATCTTGAGAAAGTGCTAGCAAAGGCTTTAAAGCAATTCATATTCTTTACTTTGATGGCAGCATTTATGTTTTCTACATACCATAAACGCGTAAACAATCGTCCATTAATTTATCATTTTGCATAACCGTTCATAGTAAAATAGCCATTGAAAATGAACATTTTCTTCAAATTCGCACCCCATTTAACTGAACAACTTAACGCCCATTGAGCCTGGGCATACACTTTGTTCTTTATAGCTAGAAATTAGTCAGCATACAATGTCCTTGGCAAGGATTGAATGAAATGTGCTGTTTCTTAAAAAATACTTACGTACGTATTGAATTCCACTGTTGGCAAAGAACATTGTTATTATCATTCTATCGAAAAAACTTCAGACGGCTACGCAAATACGTCTGCTGAAACCTTTTCTTTCGAACAAGCAACCGCAGACAATCGTCAAATTTCTTGAGACAAGTTTTTCTTTGTCTCGAAAGTTACATTGCATCCATTATTTCTAACGATATTACATCGAGAAGCCCAAACTCAATTTGAGCTCCACACTTTCAACAGTAGCATATATGAATTTAATGTCCTTAAAGGTTCAACAACAACATCGTGTTTACCAGGATGCATATGTGAACATTTACGCACATCAGGTATTTTCCTTTGCTTGAATTTATCGACTGTAGATCCAGTAAGCGAGTAGTTATCGCGTAAGTTGGATAGAATTCATTGCAGCCGCTAAGTAATGAGGATAAATTAGGTTTTATCAAATTGGAGCAAGAAGCCAAGACGGTACGCCAGCGATAAATGAATTGAAACAACGCATAGCGACGTAACAGATTGTTGATTGTTCGTTGTTGTCACTTCTAAGTATGTTATTTCCGAAAATGTAAGACAATGCCAATATGCAATTTCAATGGAAATTGTGGATAGATTTCGCAGGGGAATTCTGTGCGCGAATGGATATTCACGTTAAAAACCCTAAAAGTCCTCGCGTTTTCCGAAATTTAACATTTATAGTGACAGTGAGCTGTAGCTCAAGAACATTGCAATCATCCTTTTGAGATTTTTTTTTAACCTCTTTCTATTTACATTCTGCAAGGCAAAGATGTGAGGATTGATTTTGCAATTTAATATTATGTTCAAATAAAATATTTCCTTATCACCAACCATAATGTTCTCATCCGATTTTCTTTTCAGAAACGCTCTTGCAATTCAAATTTGTACCTAAAGGTTCATAATGAAAATAAACAAAATGCGAATCAATGCAAGAAACTTTTTAGTCCAGATAACCAAGTCGTTGTTTGCGCTTCTTACCGCCATTTACGTTGTTCATTTTCACCTTTCACATATTTACTGATATAGGCGCCTTTTTGACGTTTTTCAATATCTCATATCCCTAAAATATTCTTAAAATTAATATACTTAATAATAATATTTGATAATATACATAAAAGTAAGTGCACGGCTCCCAAAAGAAAGCCAATGACTATACTGTACTCAGTGGAATCTCAATTATCAGCAAAAAGCAAAAAACTCGGTCTTATATAAAAAAACGTCTTATAGAAAAAAATTTTCATTAAATTTCAAAAAATTATCTTCAATCCTCTCGATGGATAAAGTGGTAGCTTTTAATTAAAATTTTCTCTTATTGTAAAATCTTCCATCTGTAAAATATTGTAAAATATTCCATCGTGGAAAAATCAAAGAAGTTCTCAATACACACTAATAGGATTTTTTGAAACATTGTGGATATTCTTTTTTTTTTGGATATCATACAACATCGGGTCTTGTCTAGTGGCAGATTGTTAGGCTGATAACAGAAAGAAGTGAAAACGAATTATGGTAGCCAAATATATATGAACACAAGAAGATTCCATCCTGCAGATCATTATACATCATTTCCATGAACGAATCATTTATCTTTGTATCCCTCAGGACAATCATGTTTGAACAGTCTGTTTTGTCTATTTGTAGACAGCTTTAATTCCTTGACATAGAAAAAGTAAAGCTACTGGATTCATTTTCTCACAAGGAATTAAAGGTGAACTTGCTGAATGACTATACTAACTGGGGTTGCACTACATGGTTTGAAAGCAAAGAAGCAAAATACTTGTCGTTACTTTCTTTATAGTCCACTGGTCTATTATTATCACATCAATTCAAAATCAATTCAAAATAAAACTTACACATTTCCCGACCGAGCACCCAGGTCTCGGGCTTGGAGTTGACTTCAACAAGAACGGTGGGGGTGCACACCAACAGCACAAGCAAATCCGCAATGCTTAAGTTAGTTAGGAAGATATTCGTGGAGTTTCGCATGTCCTTCGTCTTGATAATAACAATCGGAACCTAAAAGAAAAGGGAAAGCCCTTATATCGAAATGACGTGATGTAGATCATTAAAGGCGCTGCCGAATATATTTCGCCGTCAGCCGACACTAACCATTATGTTACCAATCACTCCCAGCGTCATTATAGCAATGCAAAATACCATCGATGTCACACGGATATAGAACGGAATCTGCGGAAGTTCACCATCGAAAGCATCTCGGTTTCCGGTTGTGGCGTTGAGCGGGACGACGGTGGCGGAGTCTGTCGCATTGAACAGCACAGAGAGATGGATCAAGTTCGTCGGCGAAACGTAATCAAGCAAACTTGAATTCGTCGCCACCACTCCTATCAACCCCACCCCACCGTAACTTGATGTTATGGCAGAAGAGTGGTCAATCACATTTGCTGCATTACTATGTAATTGTGTTATGATGAAGGATGGCAATCTGAAGCTGTTGTCGCCAGGAGTCCCTGAGGATTTCGTGTTAATGACTTGCAAACACTCCACTCACTGCGGTTGGCCACTTAACTGATTCCTTCCGTTCATATTTTGTTACTCTGGGTTGTTTCGAATCGGATACGTAATACACTCGCATATATCATTCGTTCCAGCTTATTGTCAATGCTTCGCGCTGAAGTTATAACACGCTGTATCTGTGCTTCCTTCGGAACTGGAGTCGCGCTTTGATTGCTCCTTTAATAAGTAATTTTGTGATGTAATTAAATTAAGCTGTGCCTTTATTATCATTCACGATATTTAAGCGAAACTTGATTCCGGGACTACTTGCGCTAATATTTGAATGGAATCAATTGAATGGATTAAAAGGATAACAGGAGATAGCGTAGTATATTAATTCAACAGCAAGAAAACTACTTCACAGAGGCATAATAAAAGATGCTGAAGCGCAATAATTGACGACGACCGTGAGGAGTCATGTAATTGCTGAGATACATTTCACCTAAATAGAATTTTATCTTTAAATTTTTGATTCACGGAATGAAATGCTAAGAGCTGCAGAAATGTTATATTTTAAGAAAGATTTTCATGGAAACATGTCTGATTTCATGGCACACAAATAAAAATGTTCACCATCCATTTTTCGCAATTACTACAAAAGATGTAAAAATCAATCCCAAGAACATAAGTGAGTGAGAATTTAAAATTGCTTTTAAGATGATAAAAATTTATTTTGGACTTTCTCAATGCTATGCGTATAGTTTTGCAGACTATACGTTATGAACTCACAAAACAGTGCGTTCAGGATTTACTTTCAAGGCGGTACGTGGTGGCATCTCGACGATGTTGACGATGTTGAGCGTAATTTCCTCGATTTTATCTACTTAGCCAGTACATCTTAGTACATAAAATCGCTAATGAATAAACCATAAATAATTAGCTTGGATCTTCGAAAATGCACCTGAGATTTGAGTAAGAATCTTCGATTTTTATAAGTAAGCAGTGCGGGTTGATGCATTTCCCTATCTTTCGCATTTCAACGGCCGCCAACACAAACTGTTCGAAAATTAATCGAATCAAGGTTTCTAAATTGAATAGAACCAACTGTTTCGATGACTTCACTTTATATCAAGGATCAACGAACATTTCATCTTTGACCTACTGTCGAATTTCAGTGCCAAAATAATTAGTTTCAATAAAGTACAAGTAAAGCACACGATCAAGCTATAAGTTATCACCTCACTTCCAACGTTTTTCTATAAACAACAAAATTGATTTATGGGAGTCGTATTTTCCTTAATTATTCGTGATCGTAGAGCTACTAAAAGCATGTCATTCTTGTTGTCAAATTTTCATAACATTTAGAGCCAAAAAAATTCTTAGAGTCGTACGCAAGGTCAGGGATTCTCACAGCTTTAAAATTGAATACGTAGAATAAAATGATCAAGTTTATGAATTGAACTTGAATTTTTTGTTGTTTGAAATGTTGTGCATTGGGGTTACAATGCAATCATTTGTTGAACGAATCTTGGAAACAAAGAAGTCGCTACTATACTGCTTTATTCCCCTTACTTAGTTGTGTTTTTTTCTCTCGACGAAATGGATAATAACAAAATAAACTTCATAACACTAAAAAAATACACAAAAATCGACATGCTCTGAATGATACACTTGCATATCCATGAGAGAGGAAAACCGAATTGAAATGTTTCTTGTTCCTGCACATGTTGCATTTAGTGGCTATATTTTTGTTATTTTTTCAGTCTTTGGTTTGGAATTGCAAACAATAAGATGAAAAAAATGTTCTAAAAGCTTGAACACGTTCCTTGTAGTTACTTAAGCGCGATAAAACAAACAACATCATGAAGCAAAGCAGTTCCGCAATTAGTTAGAGTATCTAAGATCGTCAAGACTTTTCTCGCTGTCCTTTATTTAATGGGTTGTTTCATTGAAAGGTGAACCAATCAAGCGCAAGCGCCAATGAAGAAATAACTTCTTTTCTAACAAAAGATTCCATCGCAGCTTCTTGAGGGGTGATCGCACGGGCGGTGGTCGAAAAGTACTGACAGTGGGCATGCAAAACAATGGTTACAATTGAATATTATTGGGATGAGGAAAATGCTTGCGCCAATATTACGAACACATGTTTCCAAGGTCCGATATCTTTGGTCACATCAGAACAACTTTGATGCGATTTGACAGCTGACATTTCTAGATTACTTTTCTAAAGAAAATAAGGTGGTCCTTGTTCCAGATATCAGTTTTAATCATTCAAAAATCAGTGAGCATGAAGAAGCAATTAAATATACTTCGAATATTTAATTTAAAGAAGACAAAAGCACTTCTAAAAAAATTTGAATAAATCAATAAAGTTGACGCTTGAGTGCTTCATGAGTTAAAAAGTTTTATGTACGGAATTTTCATCTGCGAGTCTTTCCTGGAGCGATACAAAATCGGACATATCATAAAAAATCCGAACGAGACCTGAAATATCGATAACGTACGATAGTAGAGTGCCAAAGAAATTGTGTTTGAAGTGAATTGAGTCTTCTCAAAAGGTTGCAAAGCTAGGATTGAAGTGAATGATGGCAATGATGGTGATGTTGTGTGTTTGGTTGAACTACAAGGGAATCGTGTACTATGAGCTCATACAACCTACCCAGATCGAAAGATTACCAAACAACAATTCAAAGTAACCAGCCAGAATGGACAAGGCTATATTTATCACCATGGTAATGCCAGGCCGCACTTTGAAGACTCGGTAAAATTTTTAGCAACGTCGACTGTATGTTCAGGTTACTATTTGTTTTGTTTGTAACAGAACTCGGTTAATGGTGTAAATTTATCTTCAAGATGAGCTTGTGAAAATCACTTGAAAATCACTCTTGATTCTTTGCTCAAAAAATTCCAACGATCTACACATATAACATTATTGTTCTGCACAAAGAAAAAGTTGGAAGTAAAAACTCAAAATTTGACATATTTACTTCCATAAAGTTCATGTACCACATATAGCATGCTTTTCATTTTGGCTTGAAATCGGTGTAGACGAATTCCCAACCAAATTTATTAAAAGGATTAAAACTACTTCAACACGTTTTAAAACGTTCTACCTGTTACGAACGTTTATTACGCAGAACGGCAAAGGATGTCTATGCTTTGTGGATTGATTCCACAAAGCTTAGACATGTGTCAATAATATTCAGCTTATCTCGTTTTGGTTTCATAAAAAGCGTTGTTTTTGATTATGATCAATGTGTCAAACTTTGTACTATGCATGAATACTTCAAGAAGAAGGAATATTGCCTTATGATCGGTCAATTATTGTCATCGACCCAACCATTGAAATCAAAACCAAAAAACCTGCCTGGTGGAAACGAAGGTAATCGTGTACTATGAACTGCAACGAAACGAATGCTCGATAACGCCCACTTCATGTCGCAGAGATTGTAAGAAATTTGTCAAATCGCATAAATCGAATATTTAAACACACACAATATAAATATACCTTTCGAATCCCCTAGACATTCTTCATCTGAGTACCAGTTTCTTAGACAAATGCAGTGCGATTTGCATTTGATTTGTTTTCAATTTCTCAAGAGATCAAAAAATTAATCTCAACTTGCATCACCTGAAAACGCGAGACATTTGTAACAGGTAGCATTCAATAATTGTATCCGAAGGGGGAAATAGTTCTAGCTAACATAGAATATAGTTAAATTCTCGCATATGTGCATTTTACTGAAAAAAATGTTTTTTCTAGCATTTGTTTAGAATCGCACAGTGGTGTTACGAAGGTTAAATAATAAGCGTCAAACCTTGTTCAAATTTGGCGCTGCTAATATTTTGAAGGTAATGTTTTCCGATATCATGTATGATATTAAGTTGCTGTATTATTTCAATTTCGTAAAAACATAAGGCAAAAACGAAGAATCCGAGTAATTTTCCAACGAAAGATCAAATTGCATATTGTGTATTGATTATATTTATATTTTTATAAATGTTGAAGCTCAATTTGAAGGAGTTTGAATGTCGTTTCATAACTGCTGACGAATAATAAGAACGTTTAACCAAAATGAAAGGGCGTTGAACAATTTTAGAAGATCATCCGAACACAAAGCACATGCACATACTCGTACGTACATTTGGCTTAAAATACAAGGCAGTACTATGCACTCTAAAGACCAAAAACTACTTTAATGCTTTTAAAAATATTCCTGTCAACTTGACTTCAATAAAAACAGAATTTATGTATATTTCGTTTCATTTTTGAAATTAAATTTTCCCTTAAATCTACGCTCAAAAGCATTTTTATTCCATATGTGAGTTCATGCAATTCAATTGAATATGAAAAATTCAACCAGACATGTATTATGTATGCTTGTACATGTATTTTTCAACTCATAAGTGTTCCATTCCTCAAGATATAATTTAGGTACTATATTAAATATTCTTGAGAAAGCTCGGTTTACATAAACCGTATCTCTCGTTCATTGTATAAGGAAAAAATAGTAATTTAGGGTAAGCTGCGAGGAGTTTGTAACTTGATATCCACTCTCAGTCCTCATTTGTACGCTTCGCTACAATATGTGGACGAAGTCAGATCCATTGCAGAGAAACTAAAACATAATTAAATCATGGAACTACAGCTAAAAGCAGGTTACAAGTGAACGAAATTCGAATAAATGAGGACGTCATGGAACATAATAGGAAATAGGAGAGAAATTCTAAACAGAATCCTTTCGCAATTATTGGATCTCCAGGCCAATATTAAGCGGAACATCATGAATTTGGCATTAAAAGTGAACCATTTCAAGGATACGCCATTCGATTGAAATTTTCTCATAAATGCACTGATGTGTGGGAATTGGTCCCAAAAAAAGTTCCTATTTGTTTCTATTCTTAACATTGGAATTTCGGTCGTTCTTTGAAATGTACTAAAGTGCTGTAAGAAAATTTTCCACCCTTATGGTGATAATGGAGCGTAAAACAAAGTGGTTAGGAAAAGGGTAAATAACACTTTTACGGGAAAGCCTTGCAGATGACAGCATGCCATTCCACATGCTTAAATAAACATTTAAACTGGTAAACTGATGCTGGATTATCAACAAAAGTTACAGATACAATTAGTTCGAAAACCATTGGCACAAAATTTTATGTGTTAAATTTAGCATACATACAGTTTGGTAATCTTGTCTTATCCTTGTACGCAATATACTATAAACAGAGTAAGAGTCATATACCCGTGTGGTTGAATTCAAACGCCTCTGTTTCAAAAATTTCATAGGATCTTATTTGGACATTTACGAGCACAAGACTGGCAAAAGGGATTACTATTAAAACCAACTCATTGGACGGAGAAAGGATACTAAAATAAACTTATATAGTAAATTAAAGACTGGTTAGTTGGACGATTTTCAACGTATAAAAGAAAAGATTGTCTCAGTGTAGAGGGTAGTCCCGCACGTAACCGAAGAGCGTTCGAAAAAAAGTAAAAATCTGGTTCATATTCGTCATTTTCACTATTTATTATTGAATGATCACTTCGGTGAGTACAAACTAGGGGATCAGTCCGATATCTAGCCGCAACGCTAGATTTGTAGCAAAGTTTCTGGAAGCATACTCGCTAAACAAACTTTCGTTACATATAGAAGTCCTTCAGGAGACAAGAGGAGGTCCATCGACAATGGAGATTAAATCGATACTACTATGAAGAATGGAGATCTGGACTGACACCACTTAAATGAGAAAGGACAAGGCAAGAAGAGCGTCTCTACAATGACGACGAAGGTTGCGTATCGCCGACAGCTACCATACTGTATTAGAAGCAAATATGATCTCTGCAGACCAGTTGGAACAAAAGTTAGTAAGGATTGACGTCCGACCCATTGTGGGAGCAGCGTAGCCGAAATCTGCAAAAGTGTCAGTAGAAGCCAACTTCTTCTGATTTTTGGAAACTTTGCTTCATCTATTTTAACTCTTCCCAACATTTGGTAAAGACTATCCTAAAGCTAGAGGCAGTATTGAATGCAACAACATTTTCGAAATTTTTACGAAAAATTTGGCCGCAGTCTCAAAACAGAATTCGTCCTTATCGAGCTGACATGACTAAAGTAAACGCGAGGGATTGGATGCAAGTGGCAAGGCCATTTAAAGACTTCATTCTGAAGTAATGGGTGAAATGGTTCACTTGGACTCGATATAATTCCAATTACAAGTAGGCAGGACAGTCTCTGCAGGAAAATGTGGAAATTGGAGGACGTTTTGAGCGTAGACATCATAGATCAGTCCCGTGGAAAAATGAACAACAATTGTTAAGAAGTATTACCCGCCGAACAAACCGAAAAAGAATCAACGATTTCAAAAGATAAAAATGAACACGAACTTGGAAGTTTTATGTGAATTTTCAGCAATGAAAACCTCCTTTAACAGCATGAATATTCATCCCATATACGTATAAAGATTCCATTCCAATGGGTTAACATAAAAATAATATGCACACAGTCTTAGGCTGATGGATTCACCCCTTCCTTTATTCATGTCTCTTCTTATCAACATGATAAAATGTGCGCTCGCTAGTTCCAAGAATTGCATAGAGTTTCTATAGAATTTCTACATGACCTGCTTTCATAGAGGAACATTTCACCATTCCATAATCTTATAAGGATAGAAAGTCTAGGACAGGGAATCAACAATTTTATCGTAAACAGCCACTTGCAGATATTATGGTATTTACTTTGATATTTGATTAACTTCCATCGCGATGAATACACTTTCACATTCCTTCAGTATGACTCACATGATTGTAGCATTAATACGAAAATAAAAGCAAACATTTCAAACCAAATATCTTCCCACTAAAAAAGTCTACTAACTTATTTATGGGTGTATAATAATTAGAATTTTATTTTCAACGGATGTGTAATATTCTTTAAAACTAATATGAGGGTGTTCTATGCGTATTCCAATAAAGATGAGTCATTTCCAAGGACGAAATTTTCATATTAATCCATATTAAATTTTATTTCAGTTTTATCGCACAATTTAATTTATATTTTCTGACATGCTAGAAGTACACGCATTTCCACCCATTCTCATGTATTTTGACAATCTTTTCGCCATAATTGAGAGATCAACAGGGAATGGAATATGATATGATGGATGACATTTATCTTGCTGAAATTTATTTAATTTATTTCATTCCATGCACATCCGTATATGTGCTTCATTTTCCTATGTGATAAAAAGTATTCGGTTGAAAGCATCCTCCAGGAATGTTCCCAGAAACGAACGCGAAAAATGTTTATTAAGGATATTTCAGCTTGTAAACATAAGAATTACTTAAGGTAGACACTAGTAAATGGCTATAGCAATACGGATGAAACGATGTTTTCCTCGTTTCAAAAAGCATTGGAAAAAATCTGCCTGATATTGCAAGAAAATGTTCATCAATTTGAACTTCTCAGATGAAACACAGTAGTAATAGGTTAGCTCTATCGATTCATGCATTTTAAAATTCTATATTTTACACCTGTTACACCTTTTGTCCTGAAAAGTCCCTACCGTCATAGCAAACTCGCCCATCTACGAGGACACGATTCTTTTTTGCCGTATCTTCCAGTGCTCCCGCTAAGAATATACTTCCAGACCAATGGGTCCTTCTAAATGCAACTACTCATGGTTCTTGTGTAAATTTCTAAGCAATAACTTTCATACTTCTTCCAGTAAGTTGGAGCACATAAACGCTTTCTGTTGTACTTTCTAGAGCTCTTAGAACAATTATATATAAGAATCAATTGTTTTTCGAAATGCTATCAAAGATTATTTCGAAAGGTGTGCCGCAGTACAGGGATGGGCTAGCCGTGGTTAAACTAACGATTTGAAATAATGTAAAGTAGCTTTTTTTCAATTTGAATGAATGCTTGTTTCTATATTTGAAAGAGCTATTCACAAACATGTTTTATCTTCCATTGGCTTGATATAGAAAAGATACCATTTTGTACAATCCTTCATCAATTTAAACCATTGAAATAAGAACGTTTTCATTATTTTAACTGAATAGAACTTATACGATCCTGAATGGTAACATGATATAAATTGACTGAGCTACCGAAGTCTACCATCCACCTACATCTTACAAGATGTATGTCGTCTCATCCCCGTGAATATCGAACCAATTACAATATTCCATCAATCCTTGAGTCGATATGGTTTTTCTCTCTGAAGCACTCACCCATATTTTCGCATTTTATTACCTTAGAGGATTTTTAGAATGTCTGGAGTGTTACAGTAAATTTTGTGGGAAGTGGAGGAGCTACGATTTCGGGAAGACGAGCAAACCCAATCGCCTCCCTACAATCGTCAATAAAAATTGAGTAACTTGTGTCGGGCGTTTAAATTAAAGATGGAAGTAAAAAATGCAAGAGAGCTATTGTATTGGTATGAGCAGATAATACTTTTCCACTAGATGAAGTTAGATGAAATGTATAGGGCAAGAATGGTAAATTTTAAGGTTGAAATCCTATGCTACATTTTTTCCGCAGACATTTGTGTTCTTCGTCAATTGTGTCAAAAGTAGTAATTAAATTAATTATCATGTTGCATAATGATACATCAATGTGACAATGGGATCTAAGCTATTTTCAATATGCACCTCTTTTGTTGTCATAGCAATCATATAGTACTTGTTCCAAGGTTAATACAATTCTAGCCACTGAAAAACCCAAAGTAATCGTCTTCGTAATAAACTTTGTAATTAAATTTTTATTCAGTACATCCGCTGGACTTGTTATTGTATTACTCAGGATCACTCAACTACATTGAGCTATTATCAACTACGGTGAAGTCTACTCAACACCCAGATATACTTCACAACACACAAATTGAATTTATGCAGAATATTAGAAATAGAAAAGTCCTTAGCTCGTTTCGCAGTAATTTTCAAAGTTGAAAGGAGGATGTAGTAAATATTTTACCCATCGAAACTTTTAATTTAAAATTTCGAGAACGATAATCCAAATCTTCACGTTAATAAAAATTTCTTCAATAATTTTCAATCTTTTCAAATTTAAAACTACTCCAACGTATGACTGTAGTTTTGGCACTTGGGAAAGCTCAGTCGGAACCATGCGAAATAGGTTCGTTTTCAACGCTCTCTCTATTTTCTTTACAATCACTATAAAGTGTTACATATTTGAAGTGCTTGCGGAAAGAATGGAGATAGACACAGTAATTTCAACGGGCAGACAAGTAACGAACAACTGAGCTGATAATCATCCTTGACCGAATCTTCTCCGTGGTTGACCCCACTTTCAACTGAAACCAAAAAATGACATTACCAGATGCAGATAATTACAGAAAATTGAAAGGTCAAAACAAAACAACTGTACGAACCTCCTCACTGACGTCAAATATGCTCCCATTTTTATTTGTTACAATACTCACGACCTCGTTCCTCCACTTCTACTAACTATACTTCGCCTGCTATTTACTTTTCCGCTTCATATCACTTATTTTTCAGAATGAGCTGGCTATGTCCTAGCTAAGCCATAATGAGTTTTTCAAACGATCCCAGAAGCGACCACTATTTGTTTTCCAACTTATCAAGGACCGATAAGTCGATCAAATTTCCGAACCTCAAAATTGACTTCGAAATTCAACTGAATACTATATTAACCGTCACCCTGATTGTGGATGAAACTTCGGGTTACTACTATAAATAGAGACAGAAGAGCAGTAAAAGCAGAAGCATTCCACGAGCTAACTGGAAAAAGGAAAACTATATATGAGAGTTGTGTACGTCGGCAATGCTTTTTTATATTATCATGCATCATGAATATGCTCCAAAGGATCAAACATTTAACATACTTTATAATCTCCTTTTGCAATTGCTAAAAAAGCTTTAGATGGCCCGAAAAGTTAGGACCGAAAAATCAAAGTCAGCCGTGGCATGTTCGCTTATCCAGAGAGGATATTGCAATGCTGGATTCGAAAAGCATATTGTAATAAACGTATGGTAATAAAGGTCATCTACAGAAAAAAATGTACCTTTAACCGTCCTTACTACGCGTTTTGGAACTAAACTTTTCCAGACTATTACACATTCCCCAGGGTTCCTACTACTCTTCATATAAGAGCACCGCATAATCAATCGCCAGTTCCTTGCAGCGCACCTCCACAGGCTTACTTATCTGCAGGCTTCTCTTAAATTTCTCTCACCTCAGCATGAATTTACCCTCGGGGAACGCATTGAAATCTCAGGGGTCAAATCAGGACTCTATGAAAGTTGGAGTACAGCTGCGACAGCTCCCAATGTCAACATTTCAGGAAATTTGCTACACTTGCAATAGCGTCGCAAGCCTCCCATTGTCATGATGCTGTACAAGTTCGTAATGCTGGGTTTCAAAATGTTCGATTCAAACCACATCTTTGATCCGTGAAGTTTTTTGTGGTTCGAAAAATAAACGTTCAATCGAAAATTTTCAAAAACAAATTTCCAGTTGAGTACTGACATCCTGCGAACAGTCTATAAATCAAGTAAATATGGTTTTCAAAATAAACCAAGTTCAGAAATACTGTTTCAAAGGTCGAATTCATGCGACTAGATTTCTTTGATTTTTTGTCGCATAGTGCATAAATTAAACACTAAAAACAAAATGGACATCAACAGAATAATCGCCACAAATGGAAACATTACAACATTACTTCAGCAAAAACACCTTACCCTCATTTAAAGAATGTTCGTGAGTATGAATCGCTTGATCGGTATCTTTTCATGGATAGTATCATCATATCAATTTAATTTCACAGCAGACCCTTATTTTAATGTGAATTAATAAACTTCTACACCAATTGCTCACTTTATGTGTAGATTGATTTTTTTTTTGATTGTAGCAAAAGTAATACGAACTTGCTTTAACCGGCTCTCTGAACAACATTGACGGCTGAAAAAATGCCCGTGTTTGTCTTGGCGTCGTTACAATATTTTGGTACCATATGGTATTGGACTTCGTTGCAAGGAAAAATGCCAACAATTTTGAAAGACGATTGGTTGTTTTTAAGTCGTACTGTAGGACAAGGATAGAATAAGAAGATTCTGAAGTGTCGAAAAAACATCGAAAGCGAACATTCAAAAATGAAAGAAACGATAACCTCTGTATACGATAAACCATGTGCTATCCTTACAGAATCACTTCCAATCCATACTGATGTAACTGCTGCGTACCTACCAAACTTTAAGCAGAGCAAATCCTTCAACTACGTCTCAGAATACTCTGTTGCTTGGGTCCGCCGGGCCTTGCTTTGTTGGTTTCGAGGACGCGTTTCGGCTGTATACAGCCGAAATCGAAACCAACAAAGCAAGGCCCGGCGGACCCAAGCAACATAGTATTAATTTTGGCCTGCGGCAACAACCAAACGAACTTCTACGTTTAAGAATGTTTGAAAGTAATGTTCTGGTTTCGCAACACTAACCGCGCCCACAAATCAAACTATGCAGTGATCGCCGAATCTCTTCAAAAAGAAAAGTTTTCAAAAAAGGTACACAATCCAGTTTTTAACCTCGATCAAAGCTCGTCTGACTTCGATCTCATCCTTTCGCTTTCCCAAATTATTGGTGAGCTTGCACTGATAAGAGCCGGGTTATATTGAAGATCTGTGATTTCTTATATTTTGTTCAATAAATATTTTTTCAACTCACAGGCAACACTGAGTTATTTTTGGACAACCCTCATTGAATCCCAATCGGCTAAATCATTAAAAGCAAATACAGGTTTTTCAGATTGTTTTAAGATCAGAAAATTGCGTTGTTTCACGCAGAATAACTTTGAATATTTTCAAAATAATAATATTCGACCCTGAAGCTCATATTGCTCAGAATTTATTACAAAGGGTACAATGTTGTTTTGTTCCTACAATGCAGGCTTCAGATATTTCAAGTTGGTTGTCTGGTATACTCTTGCATAATGTGAGAATAAAAAGGAAAAATATATATCAATTAATACAAAAAAATTTAAATTAATTTCATCCAAGAGCGAGATTTCCATAGTGTAATAAAAAAATCCTTATAAGATATTATCCCTTTTTGATTTTTATTTCCATTGAAACAAAAACGACGCATTCGAATTTCCTGCGACACTTGAGCTGTGTCAACTACAACAATCGTTCATTTTTTACTTCTTACACCATATTACGTGGGAGCGGATAATGTAAGCACTCCTTGACACCGAACTAACTAGGGAGGCCTTCCACTGAATTAGATAATATTATCGTTAGCGCAGCACACTAGTAGCGAATTAATGATCCTACGTATTCAAGTCTTTATCGAATTTCAGCCTTGCTTAGACGATAGCAGCGTAAAATACAAAACCCAGCCTGATTGCTTGCAAGGAATGCGTGATTGTTGCGTGAATCAGAATACTAACTTTTTGAATTGGAATACGCGCACCGTTACAAAACCAAGGAGTTAGAAAACAGATGCTCGCTAGCGCAACATTGGCATCTAACAACATTCACTCGTATTTGTTTACAAAACACTACATTTATTACACTAGTTGTTTAATAATTAATTCATTATCATCATTCGCATTCAACGCTTCATGTAAATAATTAAAGTGAATTCACCGAAGCGTATCTTTTCGCACTTAAAGATCGATTATCTTTTGCTTTGGCACCGTTCAACAGTTCTTCCGAAGGTTGCTTGCAACGGACACGATTTGGCGCCAATGGAATGGCGTAACGATTATTCGTTTTCCACATATGAACTTTTTCCGACGACGTTCTATACTGAACTGAATTGAATTTCCCGAATTTCCATTTCGGTATTAGGCCACGACGGCAGCTGGCATATGTAATACGTCCGTTGGACTCCGGCTGCGCTGAACTTCCCCAAAAGAATTATTCTAAGCATAGAATACTTTTTGTATGCGTATCGCTTGTTCGTTCCTCAGAACGAATGGAACATTTGATAGCTAAAAGCAATTAGTAATGGTGACGATCAAGTGGAAGTTGGATATAAAGTTACTACCACGGAAATAGATAATCCTTTTGAAGACTGCAAATCAATTTCTCTATGTAATTACTGACTAAAAACGCTCAAAAATTGTTCGGAGGAATACAATCAGGAAACTCCTGAAATTGAAACAAAAAGAAACAGTTTGCGTTTGGGTCAATTGTAACAAAATATGAAAAGTCATTAATAAGGACACAGAATATAATTCCAGAAAAACTGCTTCCTGGCCCTCCCAGCGCTGTTTGTAAATAAAAAATTGAAAACTTCGTGTGGATCGAACAGGTATAACATTAACAAACGAAACCCATATAAAGTACCCTCAAGGAGTATGAAAGTTAAGATGGCATCAAAATATAAACATCCTAGCTGAAAATATTTGTATTGGTTGCCAATGAGTAGGGAAGGAGGGCATATTCCGAAGGATCATTCAATATGTTGTAGGACATAGACTGTGGCCGCATAGAATGAGCAAAGGATTTAGTTTTTTGTGGCATAGTCCCAACATAAGCGACCAAGTGATTTTCCATGAAGTGCTAGCAGCCTTAAGTTATCTTTTACAGCAGTATATCCTTTTTTCTTCCTTCGTAGTTTTGAGAACATCACTTTGATTACAATTTCAAACCATCAGTCATTTCATAACTCATTTATACAGCAGCCAATCATATGAATATTCAATTTCAACATACTGCATGTAAACATTTAATATATATTTTTAACCCTATAGAACCCTACTCTGTTAACATAAAATCTAGGTTTATACTTTCTAAATCCTTGCGTGTCTAAGCTGCAGCTATTATGAAATCAATATCTACAAACTTTGGCAAACAGGAATAAAGTGTGGAATTCCAATGAACCCATTAAAAGTCGTTACAGAAATATAGACAAATTTATGGGAAGCAAATAATAAAAGTGCACAGATGCTACAGACATGAGAGGATAACCAAATAACACGGATTTTCTTATTAACACTTATTGTAAGTTTTGTTGGCCGAGTCAAGTTGTTGACGTACAAAAAGTATCTTACAAGTTCTTTTATTATTGCTACAGCATTTTTATTGTTAATATGGTTCAGTAGCCAAACGAAAACGGAATAAGAAATTTCCAAGCGTCCGTTGCACTAAATACTTGGTCGAATCAAGCTGTCGGACTTTCATATATACTTAAAAGGTGTCACAAAAGATGGGGCGTAAATAAAATTTCTTGTGCATAAGGTCAATAATAATGGTTTTATTATTAGGGTCACTTAGCCCAATTCGCAACATGTTGATTGCAAATAAAAACATTAAACACGAAGTTATTATCTCAATATATCTAGTTATATTCGTTTCGATATTTAATTATAATGAAATTCGTCCTTTTTGAAAATAAAAAATATTTGTTTATTCAGCATAAAAAGTATAAAATAAGAGTCTAATGATTTCGCCTAGCTTTAAGTGTTATTTTTTTATTGTTAGCCAAGGCACAAAAAATTCACGATTTTTTTGTTTTCTTAACGATTTATAAAAATTCTACTCATTCCATTTAGGGCAAGATTCGAAATTCATCTTTGCAATTCAATTAGTTAGGCACAATTCATTCCGATACACCATAATTCTTATGCTAGGACGTATTTTTACTGTCGAGAAATGTAGCTGCAGCTGTGATAGTAGAGTATATTACGAGTAGAACGTATATTTCTTTTCGGCATAAAATAGAGTCATCTTGTCAAAAACATTAAAACAATTATTTCCTTTTCGGTAGAAATATTTTCATGAGAACAGTTTTGATCCGTCCAGTTGCGTAAAAATAGTTTAATTTGTCCATCGGGTGCTATAATTGTTAGCTTCCTTATCATCAAATTATGCGTTCCGCCCACCATTGCACGTAATTGCCAGCCCTTTACGCGATATGCTTTGATTGCGTTAGGCGTGCGAGCAAACAACATAGAGACCTACTGACCAAACATTTGCTGAAAATCGATACAAAAAACGTTGATGCTATAAAATACTTACTATCGCCTTCCTTTGGGAAACTACCTTAGGCAATCAGCTTTAGAGGAATCAAGGTACACCTACTTTGACATTTCGCCCACCAGCTCAAGTTAGCAAATCTATAAATTATCTTCCATATCATCCATAAAAATGACCTCCACCAGTCAGTCTATTCATGGTCATGATTATGTACGGAATAGAAAACAAAACTCGTCGTTATGAGAAAAATTCTCAAAACGTCGTTCCATTTGCATTTCGGAGTCTGCATTTTAGCCACTTTCTAGTGGTACACGCACATTAGCTCAAAAGGACTCGATTGAAATCTGGACTGTGTACCGCACGGAATCTGTATTTGTCGGACAAAAAAGCAGCCAAGGGACATTCACTTTGCTATCTAATACGTCTTCAATCTACATAATCTTATAAATGTAAAAGTCAACCTCGTCATATTGTCGATAAAACCACAGTTTGAAATCTCTTATCTCTCGTTCATCCATTTTTCTGCCAAAAAGTTGCTGTCCTAATTTCTTCCTCTCCAGCGTCACCCTATTGCTTCAGATCCTACATAGTTAAAATATATCATCAAAATAATGTATGGTATCAGATGTAATGGATGGAAAGTCCCCTTTTGGAAGCTGTAGGTGAAGCTTTTCACCCACTTTATTTCGAGACAAAAGATACACCAGAAGTCGGTTCAGTTAAAATTACACTTGATGTTATTTTTCCGGAAATAACTAAGATAGGTGCGTGCATAGCGACGTAAACGCATATCCAGCAATCGCTGGAAATAAGTTTTTCTATAGAATTTTTAATGATTATAGTCAACCTAGGAATGTGTTCCTAATTTCGTCTATCCACAAACGCAAGACTCGATATTAAACGTTAACACAGCAATTCGCTTTTGAATTGTACAACATTGGTGACCTCCACCATTTAAAACATACTGCAATGGACCATGGTTGTCACTATTAATAAGTTACAGACATAGTCAGCACCATTGAGTTATCATCCAATTATAACCTTTACATTCAAAACAGATTTTGTAGTTATTTATTTATTTGATTTTATAAAATACTTAATACTTATATGCTTAATCTCTATTTAAACATATATTTTTAAAAACTAAGCTACACATTCGCGCTCCCAATCGAACTCAACTTTTTCCCAGAAGTGTATTCGCATCGTGTAATATGATCATCAAATTTTTAAGATTGTTAAATAAATGAAATGGAAAGAAATATCACTTAAGGCAAGCTTCGTCAATCTTAAAAGTATTCTTTCAATACATAAAAGATACAGATCTAGAAATACTCAGACTTGAATTTCATTCGTAATAACTTTAGTGGCATGTTTTATAGGGCAAAGTGGTCTTTGATCTGACTGATTGAGATTTTCAATACAGGAACTTGGATATCTCCGCTAAGTGTAGACGGTTCTTTTATGTAGTCCTTAACAGTCGTCTGTAAGGTGATAATATTTCCAAAAAGTTTTTGTTTTTACTTTTAACATTCGGCAAATGACATTATCGTTTTTTAATGTACATTTGCCAATGAAATGATCAGAAGTTAATGGAAACTGTTGTTAACTTTGTATTCATGTGATTTCTTTGGCTACTTCATGATCGATTTCTATCCTATTTTGTTTAATTCGTGCTTGGAATGAGTCTAGTTAATATTGATAAAATAAATATCTAGTTAATACAGGAAGGATATCCACTTTTAGTGAGCTAAAGTTTTTTTTTTGGAGTAAAATCATTTATTTATATATTACTTTACTAATGTCCAATCGCCAATTATTAACTCTTAACCATTGTCATAATTAGAGTGGAATGTCCACTGGCTATTTTTATCAATGGCTAATTTCGCGAGTTATCAACTGCCTCTGTTTGTTATTTATTGTTTAAGTGCACTACCCTCTGTTGCCACTACCTCAAGCAATCAAGAGCCGTTTTTACCAGTTGTTCAAGATCATTTACGAATTCTCGAAGGAATAATCGATTGTATGTTGAGGATCTGACATATGTCATGTTTTTTATACAGATCACGAAACAACAAACGCAGTAAGGAGGGTGACTGAATCGGTTCGCAAATAGAACCAACATCACGTTCGAACTGCGTGGCCAAAAAATGTTGGGCCATATATGATTGGCTGGAAGCGACGAGGGTCACATTGTCCCTTCTCAAGTAAGAAGCCTCTTCCTTACTTTCCGGCTGGAAACGAGATTCCTGTGATTTGAAACCACGGTATGCGATGGAACGATAGGTCTAGTCAAAAACAATGTCAATGAGTTCCAGTCTAGGCTCATTAACGAAGATATGTGTTTAGCCGATATCTCAGTTGTTTTGAGATCAGACACTCTGAGTGTATATAATTTTCACTCCCATCACCACAAAAATTATTCACAATTCAAAATGTTAAGGCATATTTTAGGATCGAATATTTACAAATTTTTTTACTTTGTCATTTTGTTTACCATTACGGAGAGAATGCAAATTCGGTGATTATTGGTGAAAACTAGTGAGATTTTGAGTTTATAATGGCTTGACTACTCACGTCCTCTTTGACAGATTGCTGTACGTCGAAGTCTACTTTAATTTCCGTCTCATTTAATTTATCTGCTTCTCTGGGTTCCAGTGGCATCAAATGTGAGTTATATATTTACTATAATTTCTGTCGACGTCCTCAGCTACTTATTCACGAATAGTTGAAATTATGGTTAGAATATGCTAAAGACCTAATAAGAATCTGATCAGTGAAATGACGTTAACGTATCTAGAGGTATCCAAAGTAATGAGAAACTATGTTCAATATTTATATTTGCTTTATGAAAATGAGATCTAGTTTCCATAAATTTCCAATGATGGTAATTTCAATGTTTGACATTAATCTGAAAGTATATATTTTCTGAGCGGGCATTAGAATAAATTGCCTTGTAGTTAAATTCTTGGGAATCGTTTAGAGTCATGCAAATAAGGCAAGTTCTCCTTTCATTCTATTGATTTTTCTTCATGTATCTCCCACATCATAAAACTACAGTTCAACACTGTGATATCCTAGAACGCATAACACAGAATCCAAATTGTTTTACATGTACTTTGTAATATAAAAAAAAGCTGAAAACACTCTCAGGGGAGCACTAATGATGATGAAAGTAATTTTTAAATAAAAGAAAACACCACGGTACATGGAAATGTTTGTCTTAGATTTGCATGTATGTAGAATTAAGCTAATAGTTAATACTTAAGCAATATCACACATTGTTATACTGAAAACAAAATACGTTCATATTAATACTTGAACAATCAGTTTTTATTAACATGGAATCGTTCAGTTTATTATTGCACAAGTTGAATGAAAAAGTTCGCGAAACAATAAAAGTTTAATGATTTTCGGTGGAAAAAAAAGTTTAATGAGAACCGAACTCTCTGCTTTTTCGACCTTTGCATGCCATGTGTTCTCGCCAACTTGGTAAGAAAATGTATTTATTTTGTAACTTTTCCTTTTGCTACCTTACCTTTATTAGAAAAGAAAAGCTAAACAAGTTATGCAACATTTTATTAGTATATGCCCAATTTTATGATTGTTGAAAATGTACGAAGGGCTCAAGCAAATTTCATCTTGTATTTTATGAAAATATAATATTTAAGTTGAGTGCTTGATATGTACGAAATGGATTTGGTCAACATCCTTTGAAAAGTCCGTTATCAAACATTTCTGGAGTTTTCAGAATATTCGGACGTACGCATTTATAACTATAAATCGCATATATAACTATATATACGCATATATCACAATAAACGTAAAATTAAATGTCAAGTAATAGTATTGTACTTACCTTTACTAGTTAGCTTCTGAAACAATCTTTGAACTTTATAAATGCAATGTCTTTGAGGGCCAGTTTATCTATTTTGTTACAATCGCTCGACGCATCCCGTCGAACAAGTCCCCAGTTGAGCAACTGCAAAACATGAACAATTTATATTACTGCAAAGTAACTTTAAAGTAAACAAATTTTTTTGAGATTCTTTGGACTGCATCAAAATGTCAGAAACCCCCAAAATCGACCTCCTTAAATGTAGCAATAGTTGCAAATGGAATAGTTATGCTTCCGAAAGGTTGACATTGAAAGGAAGAGAAATTTAAATGTATTATATCGGGCAGACAAAAATGGAAACTTTATTTTAGTTGTTGCTTTTTGCAAGAAGTTTGCATTTAAATAATAAACAAATAATTTAAATATATAAAGTCATTCAGAAATGACATTTTAACTATGTTTCAAGCATAAATGATGCATATAATTATTATTCAGCTACTATTCGGGTAGTTTTCCTAAAATAGGAACCCTGGAGCAGCCATTCTATTTCAAACCATACAACGAAGGAACTGTGAAATGTAACGAAATTTAACCAAAATAAGCAGAAGTTTATTTGTATTGGTACATTTTGTCATTATTTCGGTTAACAAGAGCATCAATATCAAACTAGTTGCGTAAAAACGCAACTACAAGATAAATATACAATTGCAGTTTCTATCTCCAGCCATTTCGCCGGTATAGATATCAAACCTTAGCAATGGATACCGATGAGCCGACTAAATTGTGTTGAAGCTGGCAACAAATTTCTTCGAACAATAACAAACCGGACGTAGGACAAGAAACCAACTTTAATTATAAGACGTTTCCTAATGAATCGCCGATGCCGCATGGAGATTGTTTTACTTCCACAAAAAATTCATTAGAGAGTGTAAGATTTAATATGGTTTTATTGTATTCAATGTTTAGATCATGTTTTAATTAAAATATTTAAATTTTTACCTATAGTATCTATAAAACATTTCCTTAGTTTCGGTTTGAGCTATGGGTTGGCTGTGTGGAAGTTGCCTAAAGAGGGTTTTATTTTTAATATGCCCGCTCATTGGAAACGAGTTTGTTTTAATCGATACGCATTACAATAAACAATAAACTATGGACTAACATGTAATTCATTTAAAAACTGATAATTTGTTTGTTGACGATTTTTATTACATAATATGGGATTATCATTTTCTTAATTTTGTAAAGGTATCATTAAGTCTGAAATTAAGCATTGTTAAGATCCATTTTTCTCTCGAAATCGATCCTTTATGGACTGGTATGCGTTACTCATCCTGAAAAAACCAAATTTATAATTGAAGAAGTCGATTCCTGACTATGTCTGAAATCCTTACTTGTCTTTCACTACTTTAAATGATTTTTTCCGTTTCTTTTTCGTATCATCATTGCTATTCGTGGAATGATTTGTTAAGTCAGCCGGTGAAAGTGACATATCGTTATCTACAAATCAATTGTATTCATTTTTTTTAAACATAATGCAAAATTAAATTAAATACCTGGATGACAGAAAAATGCAATTGAATGTCGTCCGTGGGCTTTTAAATGCTCTTGTTCGGGAACTACGACTCGGTGGCTCTAAAGATTATGTGACAATATAATGTTCAGGAATCCTTGATTATCTCAATCATTTACTCACCAATGCAGCATATTTTTCTTCTGTACATGTTGACAAAATTTCACCGGAGATAAAAAGTATAGCTCCAGGCAGATGACCAACTCTCTTCCACTTTGAACTGTCTTTCAGTTTCACTTCCAATCCGCCCTCGGAATCCTGCGCGAGAAGTGTAAACGTATCACTGTCAGCTCGTTTTGAGCCATAATTCAGTCCTGAATTCGCACCAGCTAAGTCATCTTCTTCTGACGCCCGCGAATCTTCTTGGATCCGAAAATCAGGTGTGCCTGATCCACAACGCTGGTATCCATATTTCGATTGACCTTTCATCAATTCACATTTATTATCATCTTCAACAACTGGAGGATAATACAAAAGACGTAATAGGGATACGTTATCATGATCATCTTCTAACATGTGGGAATGTCGCTCGAGAAAAAACGATTGATGCAACTCTGAAATGCGAAGATATAGTTTACACCTTGACACAAAATTGATGTACACACTGAGTAAATACACTATTTGATTATTTGAATACGGGGATGTTAAAATTTGGGACTGCGGTTTGTATGACTAAGACAATTTTTCTGAAGTGTGTTTAAAATTATATTGAATTTGAAATAATATTGAAATTTATATTGAATTATATATTATATTGAAATCAGGCTCTACTGTATACAGTGTGTCGCATTAATTGATACCAGTCGTTATCAAATCTATACAGAAAAAACTGGGGATGTCATTCTGACGAAAAAAAATGTAGGAGAGTACTATTAAAACTTAAGGACGTAGTCAAGTACTTGGGCTTTAAAATAGATTCTAATGTGGGCTCCCTTGGACAAATGATGCCGTCAGCCGGCAATACTGCAACGAGAGTGTCAGCATGGCCAACAGAGGCGGACGATCCTTTAGTAAAAGACGTCGAATAATGAACACCATGTAATCCATACTTAATACGAATCCGAAATCTGTACTGACATCTTCAACGAGTCAACGTCCCGGAAAAGCATCGAGAATTGTATCGGTATATTCTTAGAACCAACGGTTATGATTGTTTCGTTAGCAGGAGAGTGTTGGATGATCTATCTTTGTACGAACGATGAGGAGTGACTCTCGCTCTATGTCAAAACAACTAGGAATATTAGCGACGTTAGATCACGGTTTAGTTGAGGACACGGTGAGATCAATTGTTACTTAACTCAACTGCTCAGCGGACATGTGTCATCACTGTTTTAATTGCGAAAAATAGGAAAGACACATACTGCCGACTGATTGTTTTGTCTGGGGTCGCTTTGGAGCGAATCCTCCTCTACAAGAATTGAGGTTGTCTGAAATCACTTCACTCCCAATTGAACTATGACGAAAGTTTTAAGTGGATACGTGCATTTCACATTCAGATCTAAGACGATGGTTGTAAAGCATATAGGGCGTTTTATCACTGACAAAGAAGCGCTTGTCTTTAATAAATCAAATGGCTCAACTCAAACGTACCATTCATCCATCCACGCCATAATTGCAGACATGCCTCACAATAAGCCTCCTTACCAATTTTTGATCGAATGCATCATCTATTAATGAATGATTATGCCGAAACATAAATTGACTATTGGCTACAAAATTCCTCTGCCCAAATTAAAATAGTAGTCATGTTATGGACTGTGTAGTTCTCATTCGTGTAGTAAGAACCTTACAGTCTTGTTTTTCTATATACATTGTTTTCTAACTTAACAAAGAACGTTTTCAATAGGTCAATTCGTGACGTACCTAAACCAATAGCTAGTGCTTGCAATAGGAAACCTGCAAGCGTCTTAAATTCCTTCGCCAATCCAGATATGTGTTCGGAAAATCCTGGTAAAGGTTCTTCTGGTAACAATCTGGCATTTATAGTACAAATATTGAATGCATGTCGTAGTTCTGGCTCAGGATCGGACTCATTGGAAAGTTCTTGACCTTAAAAGCAAAACGAGAAATGATTTAACTATTGCTACCCAACAAATTCAAAAATTTTACACACCTGGCTCAGTATAACCATTAGCATCATTTCGATTCCTAATGTAGTGCTGTTTCACTTCAATCGGCAATTCACAAAAATCATCTAGATATTGCCAGGCTGTCTTCAGCTGAAAAAGAATAATTCACATGAGCTTTCAATATTAGCACAATTTAGTTTAAATGTTTGTAATGGAATCCATGTAATGAAATTCGCATCTAAAATTGTAGTAAACTAGTTGTGTTAATTTTGGTAGTTGGATACGCAACGGAGTCGATTTTATTCACTTTTTGAATTTTTCAGGTAAAAGAAACATGATTTTTTTATTGTCATTTTTTCTCCAATTTTGAATTTTTTGTAATTACTTGTTTTCGAATTTGCGCCGATCAGGACATCAAAGTGAAAATATCGAAAAATCCCAGGCCGTCGCGCTTGCAAGGATTCAGAATTCACATATATATGAAGCTTCTCGTTAATAATGAATAGTTTCCTTCATTATTAACCATGTATGAAAGTTTTGCTTTCAACCTTTTCAGTGATTTCTTTATACCATCACTGGTTATCTTTATAGCCTACCATTAAACACAAACTTTTACACAATTTGATCCAGGCTGTTTCATCTCTGTACTGTTTTTTTATCAGGAATATGTTTGTTTACGACCAGATGTCCTAAGCAAACAGTTTTTGTGGAGTGTTTAACATTTGAACACAGATTAATGCTGTTTCAAACCGAAGCCCCGCAAAGGATTTCACAAATTAATGAGGCCACAGCTAAATTTAAGCTCTTTAGAAGCAGTATTGATAAAAATGGGAGTATATGAAGCATTTTTTAGCTTATCATCCAGAAATTATTATCTACTCACGAGATGTCTGAAAATACGTATACCGACGTCATAAAACATTATGTACTCTGTTTTTAATCACTCTACTTCCCAACGCAAAAATTCATATCAACAGTTTCTACTTATTAAAACAACCCTACACAGGTTTTCTTTTCTTTTCTTTTCGACTCCTTCGTCACGTTTACCTTGATCTCAGGAATCGCTGCAAAGATTTTGCCTTTCAGGGATTGTAATTTTTTCGAAAAAGCAAAAGCAAGACACAATTACATGTGGGTGGACAGAAGAATGTCGATCAACTGTATGACCAAAGATTCGTGTATTCTGAGGGAATGGATGGAATGTGAAAACCAGTCGTCACTCTTCTACATTTCCGACTTTCTGCAATGGATAGTATCTTTCGGGGGTTTCGAGGTTGGTTTTTCTGGAATCGTGGTTAGGCTCCACGCGTCGCATTTTAGAAAAAGCACTAACTTAGTGAATGAACCATGAAAAATTCGATAAACTCACATACACTGTATCTGAATGTATTAAAGTTTAACATAGCGGAAGAAGGGAAGTGTCAAGTTCAATAGAAATAGACGAGATGTAAACGGCAATCAACCAATCAAAGTTCCATTTCTATCTATATTTGGACGGGAATGATGACGTTTGTTTTTTTTGTTCGATTAGTAGTGGAGGCTATCTACACCAGTTGCTGGTTTCCTGTGGCACAGAACAACTGGACTATAGCCTAAATACCTCAATTATCAACCAGAGAGCTTAGTCTGGACCATATAACAAATTACTCAAGGCTAGACCTCTTCATACGGATAACAATGCCTTTCAACACGAAAATCCTGTGCCAGCGAGAGAGCAGCAAGTTGATAGCTCGATGACTGACCATTGTCGCCCGTACACAATCATGTATGCTCTTTTTTGTTACGATAACTCTAATGTAATGCACCCATTCGTTTCATTAGCCAAGTGATCTCGGAAACTTTCCTATTAATCTGTTCATACAGGACAAATCTCTTTCTTTAGGCGAGTCCAGTGCATTGTCTGTCTAATCTTCTGCACGAATAGAAGGAGTGACAGGGATCATTGTTTTCTACAGAACAGAATATGCAATCTGAAGACCGTGACTTACCGGCATTGTGTCGCAAAGAAAAAGCCAACATAACTGTTCGTTTCATTGAAAAATTACCCCTTTTAACAAATATGTCTGATTGACGTACATTTTAGACGGTTTAGAAAATTACGCTTACCTCTTCTTCTGGTATTCCATGGTTCACTAAGAAAGCTATCCCTTTATCACTTAATGCTTTATGCAGTTGACTAGCAACTCTTGTTACAACAGATTTGACTGCAGTTTCTTCTGTGCCTGAAATAGAAGGAATACCAGTTTTAATGCTATTTCGAACCAATGTAACGAATGGGTCTATTGAAAAGGATGAAGCAAAAGCGTTTTTAATTTATTTATATTTAACGCTTGTTTATTGCTACGACAGAAACATTTATAGTATTCATAAGCTTCTACTGGGTTATCATCTGATAGGTTTCTTCCTAATTGATGGCACGTTTTTTGCTTTGACTATCAACTCTCTTGGAAAGTACTATAAGGCTGCACCCGTTCTGCTTCGCTTTCTGATAAAGCTATAAATACTCATTTCATTTCGCATAAGTATTATATATAAATTATAGTTCTTATCACTCACATACGAAAAGCAATAAGCCATTATCTTTCATATTTATCTGATCTTGCAAATCATAGAGCGAAGTACATGCTTAAGCGATTTCCAAAATGCATGTGTAGCTTTATATATAACGGGTGTCAACAATTTATTATAGTTGTCCAAGGTGAATCGGAACCCATGTGGCCAATCATTAGCAACAAATTTATAGTCGACCCAAGGATGTTACAACAACGTTCAGGTTGTAAACACTTAAAAAGATATTTTGTTATCTTGACTGATGAGTATAAATAAAATTCGTTTTAATCTTTTCCGTGTATGTACGCGAATTTTTATTTTTGCTCATTTATTTTTAAAAAAAACTCGAGAAAATAGAAAGCATTAGATATAGTTGAATTGAATTCTTTTCCTCTTTCATTAGATATGTGGACTAATGCACGGGACCACATCTTTTTTCATGACTTGGATGGAAACATTTTCCAAGAAGAGCTTAAAAACAAATGTTAAAGTTACACCCAATTTCATTCACTTTTCAGTTTAGTGCAATTTTTCAATATCAAGTAGATTAAACTGCATTGCAATGGTGAGACCGATTTCTACTTGCCAAGCTCTTAAGCGGGCACGGTTGTTTTCGGTCTTACCTGTACAAAATTGACAGAACACGGTCCCCTAACTGTGTGTTTTGTGCAGGAGAATTGGATGACGTCTGTCACACATTCTTCTACTGTAAAAGGGGGAGACAGCAGCGAGGGGACCTTCTCAGCGTAATTCGAGAGCTCTGTCCGGGAACTATCGTCGGAGTAATGCTGAAAACAGTTGACAATTGGAATCGTGTGGCGGAATATGCTCGGGCAGTGCTTATACTGAAAAAAGCTTTATTGGAGCGCTGGGAGGCATCGGGGATGGATGGATCTCTTTTCTAGCACTTCCTTCCTCTCCCTTCCTTCCCATTAGAGAAGAGATTCCCATAACCCGAAGGCGCCTCTAGGCGTAGGAACACGAGGCCTAGCCCGAAGTAATGTGTCAAACGGTTCCAGGCTAGGTTCTCAGGTTCACAGGGGAGGTGTTTTGTAGGTAGTCCAAAAGCATTTTGCGTATGAGAGTCCCACACTCAGGGCATAAACAGCCTTCACCTCCCTCCCTCCCACAAAAAAAAGCGTTAATTTTTAATTAATAATATTTAAGACTGCTTCCTTTAAGACTAGGAAGATTAAATGTTGATGCAAACACCGACGCAGAATTAAACACATTCGTACGTTTTTCATTTAAATTTACAACTGCAAAATAAACATTTTGGAGAAAAGAACTTCATATACGCAAAGCATACATAATTTTCATCGATATACGACCATTAGGTACACAAATATTCTCTGTTAATTAGTTAAGTAAACGAATACATTCGAATCCATGGTTACAATTACTCTATCATCGACGAAAACAACCAAATGTGAGTTGTATGCAAAATAAATTCACTTAATCTAAAAAGAAAATAATTCAAGCTTTTGAAAATGAAGTTGTGTGGAACTTGGAAAGCGAGAATAAATTTTCTGGTTCCTTTCAAAGCAGAGTAAAAACTCAGAAATTACGATTATCCAAAAGTTACTAATTCTAATTAACATTTTTTTGGTTAAACGAATATGATGAAAAATAATTTTCAAAAATAAAACGTAATCAAAAATTCAACGTAAAACATATCGAAAACTTTAATCTGAGATTTAAAAAAATTAGTCTAGTTACGTCACCTTTGCGGTCAGTACTATTTCATTGTCATTTCAATAAGGCGCCGCGACCTAATAATAAAAGTCACAGGACTCTGCTTCAACGAAAGCGACAAATTTTTGCTTTTCTAGATTTGTAGAATCTCGCGAAGAAAAAATAACAAAAAATAGTCCAAATGTAGCTCGACTAATCATCCTTTACACAACTTTGCACATCTACGCGGTTCAATAAGGGCGTGAGGGCGGTTCAACAAGTACCTGTTTTTGACCACAGAGGGCGTTCTTGAGGGAAGTTGGTATTATCATGGTGTGCTGCCCCCTATCACATGACGAAAAAACAAATTTCAGACAGATTGATAGGTTAGTTGGGATTAGGCAGCCATCCGAGTGAGACATATTTTGTGATTTTCGCTAAGATGAAAATACAGCAGTGTCGTTTGAATCGTGTTATAAAGCAAAGTTGGATGCTATTTTTGGAGACACTTCGCCATCTATGACCACAGACAGATATTGGTTCAACTAATTTAAACGTGTGCGAACATCCGTTTTTGATGAGGAGCGACCATGACGTTGGGCAGACGTGGTTACCGAGGAAATCATTCAAAAATTCTACGACATGGTTCTCGCTGATCGACAAACGAAAGTGTGTGAAACAGCAGAGACCGTAGGTGTGTTGACCGGAATGGCAATTAATATTTACATGATAAGTTGGCGATGAATAAATTGTCGGCACGATGGGTGCCGCGATTGCTCACGGTGGACAACAAGCGGCAGCGGCTGTTAACTTCCGAAGGAGGTTTTACGTCAAGTTGTCACCGTTGATGTTAAAAAATGAGCAGCACGCCTTTTTTCCCGAAAGAAAGAACATTTCGACATTATTTCTTTCGTTGATTATATTTTCCATTCTTTACGATATGAGTTTTCGAGTTTGAAGACTATCCTTGCAGTTGGCTCCAAAGCACATCGGTAAATTAAGGCTAATAAGACCTACTGAAAGAAGACAGAGAAGGAGAATAAAGTGTGCGTTTAGGGATAGGTACACGACAAGTTCATGAAATCTTGCATGATTGTATGAGCGTTAGCAAGGTTTTGGCGGGTGTCAAGGCTGTTGGGACCAGAACAGAAATTCAACAAATCTGATAATTGTTGTCAAATTCAAGAGTTGTTAGCCTGTGAAGATGATAAATTTTGGCAACGAATAATAAAAACGACTAACAAAACGTGGATTCGTTACTTCAATACTGAGACCAACAGTCAACCAAAAGAATGGCACAAATCTGAAGAAAGGCCTCCACTTAAGGAGCGTGCAGTTCCATCTGTTGGAAAGGAAATGCTGATTTGGTTTTGGGAATGCGAAGGGATTATTTTTATGGATTATCTGGCGGCAGGTATTTCAATGAACGCGGAATGATATTCAAATTTATTATCCAGAATGTAGCGGTAGGCATTTGTCACAAAACGGACTGCAAACTTGCATCAGTGTCTGTTTTTTGCAACAAGATAATGCTGCTATACACCGCATGAAAAACGGAGCATGTTTTGACCAATTTACGATGGGGTTTGCTTCCGCACTCCCCTTATTTCCCGTATCTTGCACCCAGTGTTTATCGTCTGTTCTCAGATTTGAAACAACTTTTACGGCATGTTCGATTTGAAAGGTAAACTGACGTAAAACGTGCCATAAATAGGTGGATTATATACCGAAAAGTAATTTGAGGTCGGCTTAAAAAATTAGTTATTTTTATGATACAGGTATTCAGTTAAATGGAGATAATGTTGAAAAATACATTGTAATATTGGAGATCATAAATAAAATAATAAAAATTATAGCTGAATTCCCAATATTTTGGAAATATCTCTCGTATGTATGCAGATGACACTAGCATAGAAAACAGAGCGTCTAAAATCAGGAAGCAAAAACGATGTTTTTCATGGTAGCCGTTTTCCACCAAACGCCAAAAGCAAACCAAAACGCGACCCAGTCCTATAAAAAAAGTAAGACAATTAGAAGCATCTTTGCAACTTTAGAAATTAGTTGCAAATGCATACACACCGCACTTAAAAGGACTAAATTTAGAGACTATAATTTAGAGACAGACGCACTTGACAATCTTCAAATTATTTACTTTAAATGAAATCAACAGACAACTGACATTTTTATTCGAGGTCCTAGCGCCGTCCACTATAGTGCTTTTTGACTCATTTTCAATTTCGATGATTATGGGCTAGGCTCTTCTCAAAAGCAAATGTACTAATTATGGTGGTCCCATTCAGTAACGAATTAGGAAGAGTCTTTTTGTTTTACATTTTGAATTAAATGATTTGAGTAATGGACTTGATTGAATTTTTCTTCACATTCCACATTGAAAGGACACAACTGCATAATTGCATCTGGATCTTGCTAGGCTTAGACGAATTTTTCGATTTCATTTCATGCTGATGCAGAAATGACATAACGGAGACTTGTCAATCGCATTTTAATGCAGAGCCTTAAAGACGAACTACAATTAGGAAGCAAGTGAAGATATCGCAGTGGTTCGTTAGGTAGTTTTGAATCTTCTCGAATCTTCTTGAATCTATTGGCCTGCCTATTTCCATACCATAGGTGCATACATGATAGTTAAGTTATGAAACATGAAAAAGTCCGACAAGTGTTCCCAAAATGCGAACATCACTGGTACTTGAACTACAAACCCGACGTAAAGAGAGCAAGTGCTCTAATCAGTGCGCCATAACACAAATAGCCGAACTATACTTCGCGTTCTTGTGCTACCTTTAAATTCATATTCGATTCTTGAATACTCGATTTCTGATCGTTGCCAATACTATATCTATCCTTTATTTGTTCTCTTCATGATGAATGATCGACAAAAGACATGAATGTTAAGTCAATTATTTTAAAACTTTAAAATTAGATTAAAAGCTGGCTCACTGTACACTAACTGAATAAAGAAAGCGACAACAGGAGAATGAGTGGCGGCTCGACATTTAATTGAATAGCATTGCGTTCAAGAGCACAATGATTCAATTGTACAACATATGCATAGAATATATAGTATGCCGCAAAAGAATATTTACTTAGGGGCGCTAATTGGTAGCTCAGAACTTACCCTCCCTCCATAGTTTATCGTACACGCAACTCCATCAAAGATGTTACTGGCTAAATTAGTCACTCAGCACGATCGTGTCGGACTCAGCTATCTTCTAATGGATAAAATTTCATATATGATCAAAAAAAATGTCTAACCATCATATTCAAACAACAATAATAATGCATGGGTATTTAATGGAATATTTAGACATATGCAAAGAGATGCATCAAAGACAAGATAAAATCAAAACAGTGTTGAGTTGATCTGTTCAGTTAGAAGATTGAAGGATATTTTAAATATCGAAATCTAAATATAAACCAATTACTTTTAATTGCTTCCAGCAGAGTCTACTTGCAAGTTAGCGCTGTTTGTTGTAAAGAACACATTGCCCTTCAATGCATTGTTAAAACATTTATAAAATATGACAGTCGTGTGTAATGTAAAAGCCCACTGCTCCGATGCAAAATTGTAAAAACAATTAAATACGTAGTACACTGCCACAAAGTAATAAAGAAGTTTTTTCCTGTCTAGCCAAACATCGTTATGCACCCAAGCAATGTCACATGAAAATGACTAAGTTTGGAGAAAATGTGAAGAATGTCGAGTTTATTGGAAGATTCAGCGTTAAGCTACGTTGAAACTCTGACAATTATTGACTACGATGCGTCCACTAGAATTTACATAAAGATGCAATCACATATTTGTCAATTATTCTTTGTGTTTGTATCATATAATTTAATTTTTTTTTTGTGTAAGACCACGTAAGCTAGCTAATTTAGCTAATTCTAAGTTAGAAGTTACTTTATCGCTAAAATGATTTAATTTTTGTCTTTGCAAACCGGTTGGAACATTTTATTTATACAAGAGAGTGGAAGTTGTCTAGGTGAAGCACTCGCCTTCAATGCGTCCAGTCCCCAATTAAATCCATATTTGACGCAGTAATATTTGGATCTGTGATTTTCGATACTTTACTCTACGCCCTTTGAGAGCTTTGCTTCGTAAAATGGCGATTACCTTAAATTTTATATTGAATACACAAATTCATCAGAATCTGTTGTTCTTTAGAATGGCTCTATTAAATCTTCTTTTGATAAATTATGTTGTTGCAAAAGCGAGCGCAAGGCAGTTGACACATGTCAAACTGTTTATACAAAGCGTGTATATGGCCTTAATGTGCTTTATTTCCTTTCCCTTAATGTGCTTTATTTCCTTTCAAGCTCTGGGTTAAGGCTTTTGCGAACTCGCTCTAGACGGTAAGGACAGAAATACGGCAAGTTGTTCACAAGGACAGAGAAATGTTCACACGAGTAGCCGCTATACTTCTGAGAATATACTTCCATGATTCAAAAACAAATACGAACGAGCTTAACCGAAATCAAGAGCATCATACAGACAATGAATAATCTAAAATGACTTGGTCTGAATGCGTTGACAAATACCATGTTGGATCTCATTGTGATTGATACAGCAGTAGCCGTTAGCAAGGCCTAGTATTCTGGACTAGAATGCTTAAGGCATAGGTATCACATGTCACTACAAATCATCAAATTTTTAAGTCTTTGTTAGAAAGCAAATCTTTCGAGTCCAAGTCGAAAGGAATCTCTCAGACATGCAATAAAATTTCGCAAGTATCACTCATTGCGGCAAACCTTGCTTATTGCACGATATTCCTTCGATGGAACCAAATGCATATTATTTTACCAGATGAAAGGCAAAGTTCTGCTCTTGAATATTGCAATGCTGAATTGATCCTTCTATGTAAGTAATGTTTTCTCAGACAGATGATTTGGATTGATACAGATTAGACACTGATGAGTTTATTAATATGGAAGAAACGCAAAACAATGACAAACTTCATAGCGACAATGAAGTAAAGGGATGGGAACGAACAGCCAAATACTTGTGACAATACGCTCGCCAGGACATACCATATGCAAAATAAACAAGATTAATATCACGATCAATATATTTTCAACTGCATTTTCAAATTGCGTACTTCTACTACGTGCGAAGCTTTGCCGGTTTGAGCATCAGAAATTAAATATCGAATATTTCTTTAGCAATGCATGTCTACATAGAGGGCAAGTACTCATAATAAAAAAGATCGATAATCTTACATTAATAATATATTATATTGTTGCATTTTGAGTAGATTTAGAAGCTGATTCAAATCTGAGCCGATTACTTTGGATTCGCACCACTGGCATGTGCCAATTAGAACGGTGATTTGGTAAAGTTTATGAAATTTATTCCACAGCATCACTCTAGCTCCGTACGATTTGCATGATAAAATCAAACTGTAAACTATTCATCAAACCATGCACTATGCATGCCATTTCAAGTTCGCTCCCCAACCGACGTTCATGGTTTATTATCGGAATTTTATTTCCTCAAGCAACAAGAACTTTCCGGAAAATGCAAAATATTATTGATTTTTGACATTTCTGAATCAGCTGCCAACATATAAAGCGTTAGTCATAGATGTTTTGACGATCCAATGTGATACATCATATACAGTGTTAGTCATAAATGTTTTGACGTTCAAATGTGACACTTTGTTCAACAACAAACAAACAATATTCAAGCAAGAAAATAGCCGCTATGGCTTAACATATGCTTATCACTCACGGCGCTGCTATTATACTTAACACTGACGAAGTGATCATATCAACCTGTTAGGGTAAGAATAGACCCTAGTTTTTTTTTCAAGAATATAGTTCTATGACATTCAAACTATGTAAAATTAAGACAATTTTTTCTGAATTAATTGAGTACAAGTTAACGTCATTCACACCTTCCGGAAAAGTTGGATTTCGGTTAGTTAGGATTAGGAATTTATTCTTTTTGACATAGCTTACACGCTGCTTACAATGTTAAAGGATCGACTGCAAATCGTTTGAGCAATGAAATTGTATTGTAATTATCGGGATTTATGCAAGAACCAGCCCTTGAGGTAGTACTTCCCAAATGTATCTCAGTAGCGTTTCAAGATGAAATTTTGAGTTGGTTCCTGAAAAGAGCTCTCCAAAACAAGGACACTCTAGTGATGGTGGCTTAGATCCATATCGAAAACTTATTTCAAATTGTTTCGATCGTTTTCAAAACGAGTGTATCTCTGCAATGTAAAAATAGAGCATTGAAGACTTCAAGCACACAAACACTGCCTCTCACTCAATTTTTCAAGCAATTTGCTACTTCGATTCAATCTCCAGTACAAAAAACGGGAGTTGGTGTGGTCCTTTCAACTTTCCACTTGAGTAGTGGATATTAGTTTTTTTTTTCGCATTTTTATAATTTTTAAATAGAAATCTGTTCACCTTGCGTTTAACATAATTCTAAAAACAGATTTAATTGTCTTATGCACATTACTTAGTTGTTCTTGTTTTATGCACTATCAGTGCATAACAAAGTGCAATAAATGGGAGAACCTTCGCTATTTTCGCAACTCTCCGCCAACCTTTTAACATAAGTGCATACGCAGTATTAGCATGTCTATCACACATGTGCTCGGCACATTTGTAGCAACGGGCAACAGGTTGCAAAGAATTGACTCAGCATGATAATCGGCCATTCTATTTAAATGCGACACACATTTAACTCAGCCTCGTTTCTTTGGTGTTTAAGTGCTTTGCTTTTGGGCACACTCAAGATCTAATTGGCAAAGTATCCGTAACGCGGGATCTTATCGAAGCCGACTTTGTAGGTGGTTTGTATCATACGGCACCATTTCATTTAAACAGGGAATTAATCAAAGGAAAATAGTGGAAATTACAAGCAAGCTCTTGACTTCTGGATTGGGAAGATGATCCAAGATGGTTCTGCGGTACGGGTGGCACAAATGTTTCTCTAGTACCAATGTTTCAACTAACGACCTTCGAAAAAATGGGAGCTAAGAATGGAAGATTTATTTACACATCTTCCGTAAGATATGTAAACAAACTCTTGAAATATATTTTGCCTGCATCCACGCCCCGAAACGTCACCAGCTCCGTAATCTCGAGGCGCTAATCGAAGTGGTCACGTACTTCCGCACGCCAGTGTCGAGTGCATGAAGGCAAGTTTGCATTCGAGCGCCTTCGATCTTGGCCTTTGCTGTTTGTTTGTCTAATCAAGGAACGCTTACCGCAATGCGCCAGATCGATGATTGGAATTTGACTCTTGTTCAACAAAGTATCCATTTTCTCTTCGCCTGCTTTGATGTTCAGCATGATGGCAGCCGCCTAGCACAAGTTCAAAGTGATCGCGGCATAAACACGACTGGGGTCTGACGGACCGAGGTAGGGAACGTTGGATGCTGGATGGCTGGAGCCGGAGGATCCGCAACACTCGCGCGCGCCACAGAGGCGCTTCTCACGGTGGACGATCTGCTTTCAGATCCACACTCGACTCCACGCAAACGCTTATTGCACTAACTGGATTAGCAAACTTCGGCACTGCTACGGCTCTGGCCAGTGGATAGTAACTATCCCGACTGCTTAGTCAGTAATACCACGAACTAAGACAAAGATTCCGCCTTCCGCACTTCTGGCTCCACTCCGCACAAAGAATCTTATCCACACCAAGCGCGAGATAATGCTCTGTCGCGACACCAACTCACGTCTTAGGCACCTGGTAATGAGTAACTTCAGGAATTCAAGATAGCGTGAAGGTGTAGCCGAAAGGTAGAAAGATATTGGCATCGAACACGCGTAAAACCGGCGTTGACCTCGACATTTTCAGCGCAGCGACAGGAAATTTGTGCACGCGAACAACGCAACCCGTTCGTAGCGTTGAGCCACGGTCATGTAGGTCGCGATAATCGCGTGGACAGGTAACTGCCTGTGCCCAACGACAACGAAACTTTCTTCCACTCACTTTTGAATACCACCAACAGACCCACTTTCGACACCCACTTCGCAAAAGCCGCAGACGGACACAACGTCAAGCACGAATCGACGGAACTGCCAAGCAACACAGCCTGCAAACAAATTCGCTCACCTTTGAGACCAGCTCGCGGCTCACACGGTCCAAGAATGTGGATGACGATCTTGTCGGTCGCCGTTGCCGCCAGGTGAAAATTTCCCCTACGAGGTTCACCCAACACCTTTTACAGTTTTGTGCTGCAGGGCGCCAGGTGGGAAATATGGACGTTACATAGCGCGCTACACCACTCTTCGAGTCCATTGAGTTGACTAGACATCGCGCGTACCGCCCTGCCGGAGGAAGGAATCTCAGAAGATTAATTCGCCAAGATATTTAGCTCATTCTCAGATCAGTCGCATTTGAATTTAAATTGATGGTCGAGCAGGGACATCTACCAGCCGATATGAAGACGATTAGTTTCCACGCAGCCCATTGCATACAGAAAACATAAAATGCCTTCGTACATCGAAGACATGCACTCGATATTGCTTCGTCTGAACATTGCTTAATGACCGATGTGCCAATTGATTAAAGGGAGGCAGGCACTAATTATAACTTCACACACGGTTAAACCATGACGGAAATTCCCATTTCCCAGGCGACAATGTCGGTTACACAAGATCACACATTGAATACCGAGAAACATGATTGTTCGCGAGAAAATGCCTTTCAGCTTGTGATTTTGAAACACGTAAGAACTGAGCGATGTCCCTATTATGGAATGGAAAGGGTGTGCTAATGAATTGTTCTTTGATACTTAAATGTTCACAAGTAGCAACTTAGAGCAACTTCTGATATATGCATGATTTCCAAAAAGGAATGAATGTCCGCTGAATTACTGAAAGAGTAGTTTACGAGTGCTTCGTTTCGGACCTTAGGGACTCAAAGTTCTTTTACTGTTTTAATATATGTATGTTATAACTTTGGTTCAATCTTTGGACCAGGGTATTATTGCAATATTCACTACAAAATACATTTAACATGCACTACATCAAGCTAGCAGTTAAATGTATTTTGAAATCAGTTGACAAAAAAAGTTTCCACATTAAAATGCTATGGCATTGAAATGATTTTAAAGGTGATATTAACTGAATCAGTTTCAAAGTATAAAATGCTTCCTTTAAGCGGACGCCGCATGCTGCAAGAGTGATAAAAAACAGAAATATCTGTGAGCAATAATAGCCTTTGTATTTACTTTCTTAATAAATAGTCTCAACTCTTTTAGCAAATGACGTCGTTGGTTGGAGCTAGGGTTGAAGCTCGTGTGTCAATATGAACTTATCCAATCTTGTTTGTACATATATACTTTTGAAATTGATCTTTCAATTCAAGGGGCGTATGATTTTGAAACTAAACTAACTAAAATGTCGTTACAACCGAGGTCGTTTTAATGAGTTCACAATAATTGGTCATCTGTTTCCTCAGAGAAAATCTTTCTAATGTCATATGATCTTACAACAGTTGACACCGACTTCAACTGTCAAGAATTTTCCCCTCTTAGGATAAGTCGAATCACATCCTGGTAACAGTCACACTACTTGACAAGTTAATTTGACCGTTTACATTTTGAAATGTGTTTAAGTTGAAACATTATGATTTAACTTCAGAATTTAATTATTTTTCCCTTATACAACCAACATTAGTTGTCATGAAAAGTTCAAATGACAGTTTGAATGGGTCCGCGTCACTTAATGCAACAATTTTGGAGTACTACAATAAATTTGGCAAAGATCGTCGTTTGGAAAAGTACTTGCGAATTCGTTGCCCGACGAGGAATGATGCAGAGTGTTCCAGCTCCCACAAAATATGCTCGAAATTTACTCAATCATGTGTGGCCCACCATCAGCCAGTTAAAACTAATAGAGCTGCACAAGATTTAAGTGACAACACCGATGCAGCGTCCAAGGGCTCCGCGGAGTCTTCCGAGTCGGAATCGGCGATTGTAATTCTTAAATATTCTTTCTTAACAATTTAGTAATAATAATTTCGACTTTTTCTTAGGCAGGTGGCACATCAAAAAACCCCACGACTAATAAGTCGAAAGTAACGAATAAGCGGCTGGAGTGGGATTCATTGGGTGATGTCGGCTACGGCAAACAAAATAATTCGAAGAAAAGCTTATCGGCAAAAGCGTTTGATGCAAATGTTTTAAAGATCTTGAGTAGCACCGGTTGTAGCAGCGAAGCAGCAGTTTCAGAACAGCCATCAGCTACATCGCAGGTACCTAGTGAAAGGCAGAAAGAAAAGTGGCGACAGACCTTAGAGACAATTAAAAAAAAATATGATAGTCAATTGCTGGATACTTCCACGTGCCATACGGGAACGATTGGGTTTAATATCGAATCATTTTCGGCTTTAAGTACACCAAACACAGATAAAAATAATAAAAGCGTACAAACTAGCAAAGTGAATTTGGAGTGTAAGAAGATTCAAGTGAGCTTGGCGGCTAGGACGAAATCGAGTTGTTCTACATCTTCGGCATCCAATTCAGGTACCGTGAAAAAACTTGTTCCTAAGACAATCTCAGAGAAGTCTTCGGAATTGAGTTCTAAGTGTGAATCGAGTAGTAATGCACAACCTGATTTGGAAGTGGGAATAAACTTGCTCTGCTTACTTATCGAATCGAAAAACTTATCCATGGGAAAGAAGAAAAAATTGGCAAAGAAAATTGTTTCCAAAATTTCCGGGAAACGTAGTTCGAATCTCACTAGTGATGTGACATCAAGCGCAAATTGCGATACAGGCTCTACATCTGCAAGTTCTCTCGTCGAAGTCATAGTGCCTGAAGCCAAACTGAAAACAACAGAAAATGGAAGCTCCACTACTGAATCATTGGAAACGGTAGCAAGAGAATCTTCTGAACAGATGATTACATATTTATCAACAGAATGCTCTAAAGAAAGCTTAGATGATAGGAGAGAGCGGCCAAAAAGTGTCACCAATTCCAGCAAAACGACAGCTCAAATAAAGAAATCTCGTTCAGCGGATGACGTTGCGCAATTTATGAGATCCTGGCTAGATCCTATGACTAAGTCCGAAGTTAAGTATAATAGGATTGAAAAATCTAGACGAGAAATTCGAAAGCAGGAGAAACCAACTTTTGTGCCTGTCCTCAGAGTGGCAGGCACGTCGAATCAACCAAATACTGTAACGATTGATAGCAAGGCTGGAGGAGACTTTGTACCGACAGGTTATCGTCGTTCCTCGGAAATCCTTGACTTTATAACGAACGAGCGAAAATCTCACTTGAAATGGATCGAGAGCGAAATTGAACATTTAGAAAACCTAAAGCAGCTTCTGCTTAAGTCCAAAACAAATTTCACGCCGCGTAAAGCGGACAAACCCGTATACAGTGCAGTCATTCAAAACATGTACGACAATGTAGCGAGTACTTGCACAGATTCATCTTCGTCTTCTAAAGATACAAGATCGCAAGCAGTTTATCATGAGAATGAAGTTGTTTCCGCAAAGGAGGAAGTCGATCTTCGCAATCTATATACAAAAACAGAAACGCGGCGGGAACAAGGTGCTATAATATATGATACTGCAGAAGCCAATGAAGCGAGTAGCCAGACAAACAAAACTACGCCTAAAAGTATAACAGCAGAAGTGTTAGAAGAAGAGAGGCTCCCAAAAAGAAACTATCAGCATGTGGAAGACCATGCTGAAAAGCAGTTGAGATCGAAATTGCAGACTCCCACGACCCTAGAGAATAGTAAATTAGATGATTTTGTACGCACTCGAAAGCATCAATTTTTGGAGCGATGCAAGAAAACTTATCCTCGCGAAATGGACTCGGAAAATTCAATTGAAAATGGTCATTATTCTGAGCCCCGTGAAAAGACCGTGCCAAAACATCAAATTAGTGGAGAAAACGTAAGTTCAACAGGCTCAGGAAACTTTTTCATATCGTCTGAATCTATATCCATCCCAGAGGTGGCGACATCATCCACCACAACCACTCATCAATATGACTATCAACGAGGAATTGGGGTACAAACAACGGACTCACTCCTATATATGCAAAAATTAGACCCTCACAGCACAGCAACAATTAGAACATACAATTACAGCAAAAATAAACAGACTCAAACCAAACCCGAGACATTAGCGTACGTAATAACCTTCGGCAACGCGGATTATTCACATGATCTAGCAGGAACGACATTGCGTGACTTTTTGGAAAAGAGAAGACCAGAATTCGCAGAACGAATTAATCAACGCGTTGTAATTTTAAGCAAAATACGTGAACTTCGGAAAGAACGTGATAAACAATTACGCGAAATTGTCGAAAACTATTCAGTATCTTCAATACCAACAAAATTACAAGAACTTCCGCCACCACCGACAAGTAAGTATTCATACTAGCAATATTTCACGTGCAATTCGTTGTTTGTAATTTGATATACCTTGCTATATTTGTAATTGCTTCCATCTTCATAAAATCGTTTTGCTAAAAATAAAGAAAAACCTTCCTTTTAATTTTATGTATTTATTTACCTTGCGGAATCGATTTTCGACCGTGATCGTTC
The DNA here is from genome assembly GCA_954870665.1 of Stratiomys singularior. Classification (NCBI taxonomy): domain Eukaryota; kingdom Metazoa; phylum Arthropoda; class Insecta; order Diptera; family Stratiomyidae; genus Stratiomys; species Stratiomys singularior. The sequence goes on from OX940877.1 coordinate 12,102,091, forward strand.
GGTTCTTTTAACTTTTTTAATTCACTTTAACTGTTTCTTTGCTCGTTGAAAACTAATTAAACTATAATTCCTTAGGAAATGTTTTTGTAACCGAATAAATTCGGTTTACTACCGAAACAAACAAGACAGTTCAGGCCATGCTTTTGGAAAGACCAAAAATAAGCAATTTCTCAACACTGGTCCCCCTAATAAATCAATCACAACCATCAATAAAACGTCTTCACAATCAAAAAACTCCCAACACTGCGTTTAGTTGCTTTGGTATAACAGTTTTAATAATAAACAAAAAAAGAATTTCAACAAAATTTCCTTTGTAAATTCTGAAATGTTAATATCCCCTACTTGTCCTAAATGATTAAATGAGCAGAATAGGAGAAACCGATCAGCAAAATTTCTACATTTTTTCAACAAATGAAAAATAAACTTTAATATCCATACTTCACAGAATATATACGACTATTTTCCACTCGTGAAATGAAAGCAAGGACTCAACGAAGGTATTCACAACTGCCTGAAGTAGCAGAGCGCAAGAGGCGACAAAGGGTGGACAAAACAAAAAAGTCAAATCGAATTATCGCCGAGATGTTCAATAAAGTAACTAATACATATTTTACCAAGTCGAATCCTAATTACTTTCTATTTCTTTTTCAGCGAATACAGCTACGTGTCCGTAATGGAAAATTAAATTTAGAACAAAGTATGACTGTACTTTAGAACTGTATTACCTAGATTACTTGGCAAAGCTAATAAATCTTTATTCTTAGAAACAGCGCGTAATATTCGTAATGTGTTTAATTCCATTAGAGGTGTTTGTCCAAAATTTTCAATGCTTCGCTCCGCATCAGGTTCCCATTTATTGAGGGATATACCTTCCTTTCCGTGCGAGATGTAGTTTTTCGGAATGTACCATCAGGTGATATGTGGAGATTAACTGAAATATTAAATCTGAATGTGGGACGCTGAATGCAAATTTAGAACCTACTGCTGCTCTCAACGTTGATTCTGCTTGGCTTCTCATGAGTGGATTCATCCAACATACTTCGCACCATCTCTACAAAGCATTTTGTTATTTCAGCATTATAAAGTGTTTTATTAGTTCAGCATTGAAACGCATTTCATCAAATCTTACCAAGTCTTTCGGGGCTTACGGATGGTATTGGTTCAGATATTCGTGGGGGTTTCATATATCCCCAAATACGAATTTGGCGTTCGTTATTAGTAAGTCGAAAAAATTTATTATCACCGGTGTAATCTGCTACGCATATATTGGAAGTGCTTCGGGGTGATTCGATACAAGTTGCACCGCATCGTGGACATTTCATTGTTCGTTTCTTGTTCATTATTCACATTTAGTCTCAGATACAATACAACAATTTTGATTCTCAAAATATTGTGAAGTTGACTTCTCAGGCATGCTTTGATTAAATTAATGAGTGTAGTTGAGTTACAATCCCAGAAATTTCGACAAAAATATATGCCTCGTTTTTAGCAAAACAGTATTAACACTTTCTTTTGGGATGAAGCTGGTTTTCATTAGCAAAAACAATGTCATTGTTGGGTCACAGGCATTATCAAACTAAAATGTAGAGAGCTCTTGCACGTGCAAAATACGAAAAATTGGGTGGCTATTGCACAAGGAATAATTGATCCAAGTCTGTTTCAAAATGAGCGAGCCCAAACTAGCGGGCGAATTCCGACCCTTGCATATAAATTACAAAATTGCATGAATACAAACTTTACGAGGTTTTGCTAGTCCCAGCTGAATCAATTTCTAGAACAGAGACATGGGTGGCTTCTACACTGTAATAAATTGAGATGTTGAAGGAATATTTATAAAAATCATAAGGCGTATCCTATGGACTCCTTTTAATCCAGTCATACGATCCTCTGTGACTTTTTTCGGGCGTTACTTAAGTCATGTTTACACCAATAAGCCAATCACGTCAAGTCAAAACTTGTGAAACTTCTCCACAGCACCGATCGCGTTATAAGCAAGCGCGTTCGTCCAATTGAAATCGAATATTCATGGGACAATGATTGATATTTCTCGTATAATGTATGAGTTTTCGCAGCCTTAAGTTTCAGATTCAACGTGTTTGTGTCATGATGAGTGAGTGTATCTGGATGGCGTTCTTTATAAATAGTATCATTGTTTCCAGTTATTCTTATTCCGAGCATGCAGCATACAACTCACAACTTAAAACCTTCTTGGCCGAGCGGCTTAAATTTGAGCGAGTATGGAAGGAATTGGGACCACAGTTCCAATAGCTGGTGGACACACAAGCGCAGCTATTTCAAAGTGAAATGCTGTAATCGTCTCCATAACGCAGAAAGCGAACGTTATTCATCTGTTCGCGCTTTTCTAGACGCTGGACGAATATGTAGCAATTCATGGATTTGTGCCATAGATCATATCGGTAGATAATCAGGCCGACATGAACCCTGAATCGATATCGCAATCGTACATCACATAGTCTTGCTAACCGCGACAGATGATGATTCGAAATTAAACAAATATTTAAGCATCAAATCCTTTCTGTTATTCTTGACACAATTACAAAAGCACACCGACTATATGGGCCGCATTATTTCTCATTCAATGAATTTATTTAAGATTTAATATTTACAATTGCATCATGACAACAATATTGAGGATACAAGAATTCGGTAATGGCCTGTGATCCTTGCATCATAATATTAGTATCTACATCAACCGAACAAGTTTAGGGTACATGGTTAGTATGTGGAATGCATTTCAAATACTTCCATAGGATGTTTTAAAATATCACTCTAAATATATTTTTAAATGACATGACCAAAAAGGTTCAATATACAGAAAGAATACTGAAAAATTAACAAAAATTCAAGGACGCTCTAAAGGATGCCCCTATTAAAAACAATTAACAAATATCGGTCGTGTAATGAAATATTTTAACAGTTAAAAAGTTTTAATCTTATGCCTAAATGTGTATTTCGGTAAATATTCTAAGAACATATAATATTGTCCTAGAGTGGCCTTCAAGCAATTTTTTGCTGAAAAGGAAAATATGAGTTATAGAATTTTGTTTTGGAGAATGTTGGACGTTAAACCTACTTGAGACGGCTAACAGCAACAATAAAGTAGTGAAACAAATCGGAGAAAAACACTCAGATTTAATGGCGCGAGTCTCTTGGGTAGAATTCCGCCAGGATTGATGCTGGGATTCTCTTCAACATTTCCTTAGGGAAGATACGGAGTAGTTGCCAGCCAATGTCCAGTGACTCAAATACAGTACGATTCTCGTAGTTTCCCTAGAAGAGAGATATCGGTGATGCTATAATGGTTTCCTTAAACATCATCTTACTTGTGAGATAAAGTTCTTTTCGAATTTCGTCAAGAACTCGAGGTACAGCAAATCGTCTGGAGTAAGGGCTTCTTCACCGACTACAGCCTTCATGGCTTGCACATCCTTACCGATCGCGTAGCAAGCGTACAGCTGATTGGAGACATCTGAGTGATCTTTGCGCGTCATGCCTTCACCAATGGCAGATTTCATTAAACGCGAGAGTGAAGGCAATACGTTGACTGGTGGGTAAATTTGTCTGTTGTGCAGTTGACGATCTACGTAAATCTGCCCTTCCGTAATGTATCCCGTCAGATCAGGAATTGGATGGGTAATATCGTCGTTAGGCATAGTGAGAATAGGAATTTGAGTGATTGATCCGTTTCGTCCTTCAACACGCCCGGCACGTTCATAAATGGTGGCTAAATCGGTGTACATGTAACCAGGGAAACCACGACGACCAGGTACTTCTTCACGGGCAGCCGATACTTCACGCAAAGCTTCAGCATACGAAGACATATCGGTTAAGATTACCAGCACGTGTTTCTCGCATTGATAGGCCAAGAACTCGGCAGCAGTCAATGCTAGACGAGGTGTAATGATACGTTCGATGGTTGGATCGTTGGCCAAATTCAAGAACAAGCATACATTCTCCATAGAACCGTTCTCCTCGAAGTCCTGTTTGAAGAATCGAGCAGTTTCCATGTTAACACCCATAGCAGCGAACACGATAGCGAAATTGTCCTCGTGATCATCCAAAACCGATTTGCCAGGCAATTTTACAAGACCGGCTTGGCGACAAATTTGTGCAGCAATTTCGTTATGCGGCAGACCGGCCGCCGAGAAAATCGGAATCTTTTGTCCACGGGCAATGGAGTTCATGACATCGATAGCGGATATGCCAGTTTGAATCATTTCCTCTGGATAGATACGCGACCATGGGTTGATAGGTTGACCTTGAATATCCAAGTAGTCTTCTGCTAAAATTGGTGGTCCCTTGTCAATGGGCTTTCCGGAGCCGTTGAACACACGGCCCAACATGTCTTCTGACACGGGTGTACGTAAAATATCACCAGTAAATTCACAAAGTGTGTTTTTCGCATCAATTCCTGAAGTGCCCTCGAATACTTGTACAACGGCTTTTGATCCACTGACTTCCAACACTTGGCCGGAACGAATTGTACCATCGTTGAGTCGCAGCTGCACAATTTCAGCATATTTGGGGAATTTTACTTCATCCAAAATGACTAACGGTCCATTGACACCCGACACGGTTTTGTAAGCTGCGGAAGAAATGAAATTAATAATTTCCGTACATAGTAATTTGTTATGATGAATATACAAATAGGATTTTAACTAACAATAAAGGGTTGTGGGTTTATAGCAATCAATTTGATATAATCAGTATTCAATTCTATTCAATATTCAATCAAACAATTCAAGCAATATCTAGTAACTATGGAGTGGACAGCCTCGACTACGCCGTTTTACAAGCCGGCTTAGTCGAGGGAATGATCGAATCAAACGCATGATAACTTGGTGCCACGGGAAAGTTGTCGAACGTCATTTAGAAGGCCAAAACGGAAGTTATCTCTATGTCATCTTGGAGCTGGCGGCGAAATATAAGTAAAACATAAGCCTAGAAGATAAACAGGAGTATGCGGTCATGTTTGCACGTCAACGGATCAAATTCATGATTTGTATTTACTTGAACTTGCTCAGAGCATTGAATTACGGCTTTCAAAATGAAGCTTCAAGCAACCAAACTAGTCCACTAAATTCGTTTTATTAAAACGATTCTATGCACTTAATACCGATGAATGATAGGGGAAAGTATACGCCTAGCAAATATCCACCATTCAAAATATATTCTGACGTCGATTGGTGCATGAAATATGAAGACCAAATGGGGTAAAATTTACTTGACCATATAGCAAAGTATTAAGAAAATTAAGGTAAAAATGTAAACGCACACAAAGGTTACGATGAGGATCTGGTTAGAAATTACTATATGACTTGTCTAATCAGAAACCGAATCCTACTTGTCCCGTGACAATCATGTACCGCTGTCTGATTAGAACAAAGTTTACATAGAGCAAGTGGTTCGTGACGTCACGGATCCCAATTAGACCAAATTAATCTTTGTAAACTGGTTGTTGTCTAATCACCGCTAACATCCCTAAACTAAAATCGACCATATTATATTCCACAGCTGACATATATGAACTATTTGGACCTTCCACGATACATCAGCTGACTAGGAATGATCACATGACCAGCTGCACCCTGAAAATCTATCACCAAAAACTTCCATTCGTTTTAACCAGCCAGGATATTCGAGGATGGACTTGCTATTATAGATTATCGATTGTGGCTGAATCGGTAGCATCTTGGCAAGATTACAATATATTTCACTAACAAATATTTAGAATCGAATCGATTTTACCCCATCAAAATGGCTGCCTCCTCTACGACATCAAGTGACAAATTAATTGTAATCATAATTAACGCAAAGTTAGTCGAGTGCAGAGATAAGCAGAGAAATATTGAAGTTATACTCGTAAATACTTACTTAATCGGGGTTGGGAAATGAAATCCCGTGATACAGCCAGGACATGTTCCCGTTGAGCTTGTTTTGCGTTTATGTACGACATTCCTCTTGAAAAATTTTCGAGAACGGCTCCGGACGTACGAAGAGTAAATTCAATTTTAAATCGTGAAAGCGATTGAGCAGAAGAATCTGAATGATAAATGAAATTGAATAAAATTAACTGATCAAGTCTAATAATTTAATGCACAAGCTGACAACGTACTCTCACCTTAACCGTCAGTTGAGACGAAACTCGACGACTAGGTGGACGAAAAATTTCCAGTGAAGTTCACGTGCTGTCATGTGACGATTTCTTGTAGTGCCAGACAGAAAGTCAATGTCAACATTTGCTCAGTTTGATATGTTTTGAGCAACAAAACTTCATTTAATTCCGCGGGGTTTTTTAAAGTTTTTTAAAAATTGAATTAAAAGTTGAATGTTAAGTGTTTAGTTTTGTTAATGTTAATAATTGAAAATTAAATGTTAGAAGAATTTTTCATGGTAGAACTAGCAAAACATCGCAATTCATTCATTTTCCCTGCAAAAAATAAAAAACGGCAAGTGGGAAGATGTTTTTTTTGTTGTAGGCTGTTTACGTCCTGAGTGTTGGACTCCCAGCCGGGTAATGCTTCTGGATCCAAACTGTTACCAAGTGCTCCTCCCTGACATCCTTTGAACCTAGCCTGGAATTACACATTACTTAGCTTCGTTCTTTACTTCTTTACTACTACGCCTAGAGGCGTTGGATATCGGAAGCTTTTCTCCAACGGGAAGGAAGGAAGTGCTAGAAAAGAGATCCTCCCATCCCTGATGTGTCTCCGCGCTCTAATAAAGTTTTCTTCAGTTCTTATTCATCAACACAGCCGGAGCATATTGTGCCACGCGATTCCAATTGTCAACCGTTTTCAACATTTCTCCGACCATAGTTTCAATTACAATTAGACCAATCGATACCGGTCTATAATCGATCATTAACGTTTAAAATTAAAACCCAAAGCTAAGTCGTGCTTATAAATTTGAATTATTTTTATGAAGTTTGAATAAATTTGTCAAAGAGTCTATTTGATGAAAATGATAGGAATAGAGAAGACTTAAATGGGTCAAGTATAAAATATTTCAATTTTTTCAATTGCCAAAGCCGGTGATATTCCAAAGATTTTTGAAAAAATCTTTCAGTTTTTCAACAGATCAAGAGTTTGAATTTAGGACGTACAACATGTCTTCATGTCATAAATATCAACAAAAGGCGTAGAAAATTGAAATACTGAAATCTTCAAATATTTCCGATCGAGGCTGTGTCACTTGATAGTTGAAATCAAACAATTAAAGTTGAATTTTTTGGAGAAAATACTTTGACTGGGGATACAAAGTCTTGAAAACAATATTGGTATCAGTTAGTTTTTGTTAGTTTGTTAGTTTTCTAATTGGAATTATAGTTATGACAATTTATTGTTAGTTAAGGGAAGAAAAAGCTTTTTGTTAAATGAATGTCGGAAATAAAATCTAAAACAAATTCTCTGATAGTGCTTAGAGTTCCAAAAATTGTAAAGAAAGCTTAGTAATTGTTCTGTCGCGTTACACAATCAAGACAACAAGTTTAAATTCTTCTGGTAACAGCCTTTCATCTTTAGAAATAATTTTTTACACACATTTCGAAACACCAAAAATTTTTCCATTCAAATTTTACTCAGAAACCACAGGAGTTTCAGATCATTAAGCTTATGCAGTGCAAATACTTTCACTTTTACAACTAACTATGGTTGCAACATGGATAAACCCGTAGAATTTCCAGATTTTTACAATTACTTCTTTATAATTCAAACTGGCAATTTAATTTCGAATAGTTTCATTCGAGAGACCATTTTTTAAAAATCTTTTTCGTTTTTGAGGAGAACATTTTGTTTGTAATAACATCGTTCGTGATAATTTGTTTTTCACATCACACAGTTATGAATATTTAAATTTTGTGCATTATTGATACTTATTTGTATTTTACGCTTTGAAGAATAAGTGCTGACAATAACAAAGGATATTTTTCTGCTTGTTATTAATGATAAATAAAGACTCATCAACATTTAAACCAAACCGAAATCCCTAACAAATTGGTGTTATTTGACAATAACGTGACAATATTCAAACTAATCGAAAGTGTTAAAAATACAAAATCGCCTATCACGCTGTATTTATCCTATCCTCTGCCCCATAACGCGATCCTTTTTCTGTTCCTTCATACATATTTGACTCACCATTCGACTATATATACGTACCTCCAGGCACTACTAGGGCTTGGAAGAGCCAAAATTCATCCTTAAATAATCGAAAGAAGGCATGACGGAACTTCGAAAGTTGAAAATTGATAGTTCCTTTTATGTTTACTCTGAAATATTAAACGATGCTCCCTCGCTAGTGGTTTGTTTTCTTCAAAACAAGAAAGCATATGAAAAATTTAAACTGACTTCTTTAGTTCATCAATTGAAGACAGTCGTCGAGAACATGAGCTGGGCTGCAGCAAAAGAATCGTTAAGAAATTATAATATGTAAGTTTTTTGAATATGTTTGCTAATGACCAAAGAACCAGACTCCTCAAATTTGGATCTAGTTTTTGTCAATTATGCTTTCTTCCATGAGCTACTACTTAGTGCGAATCGTTAAATTCGTATGTTACTTTGTAACCTTTTCTGGATTATTTAAATCTTTTGCTGAATTCGAAGCCCAATTTCCAAAGAACCAAATACGTTTGGGTGAGTAATTGGTTTGAGTTTTGTTATAAAATTTTTTTTGTATGCTCAACAGACGCCAACAGTTTCTGAACTCAACTAGAACGTAATTATGGCAACTAATATGTCAGTAATTTAAATGATCTCAAGCTTTATTCATAATATGTCAGAACGGTGCTAGCTTACATGAGACAAAACATTAATATGCAAATCAATCGAGTTAGGCGATTAATTTATAAATTTTATTTTTTTGATGTGTGAAAATAATTTGGATTTCAACTCTGTTTAATACTGATCTTAAAATTATTTTCACTGCAATACTTCCTTCTGGTTTATAAACGCACCGAGCTAAATTACTCAATTACACTGGAAAACAGCATGTCTGTTGCATGAGATTTTTTACATGAATCTGAATAATTTTTCCACGCTGATTTCAAAAATATATGCCATTTTTATGTAGCAACTCTAGTTTTGGAGTTACGAAGTGACAGGGTTTTCATTGAAAATGCACATAGTTTAAGTTTAAAACATTTATTAAATATATTTATTCTGAATAAAATTTCCTATTTTTAGATTTTCTAGAGTGAGATGTATTATGAGTACTATTTTGAATGCTCCAACAATAATCAACCATCATATGTTCATTCCAGTACCCCTGATACCTCTCCTCCATAGTGCGAATATCCTGGTGAAAGCGCTCTCCTTATTCCTCGCTCAGGTCACCGAGATTTTCAGGAAAATAGTCTAGATGGCTGTGAAGGTAGTGAAGCTTAATTTTCATGTTGCATCCAAGCTGCTGGAAGTGTGTCAGCAACTGTTCAACGTGCTGAATGTGGCCGTCAGACTTCCTATTGCCCAAAAAATTTCTCACTACCCAAACAAACTCTTCCCATGCACATTTCTCGACAGCTGTCATGTGGTTGATGAAATTTTTATCATCTATCAACTTCCTGATTTGTGGGCCATCGAAAATACCACCTTTGATTTTCTCACTACTCAATTTTGGAAACACTTTTTCAATGTATTTGAAACATTCGCCATCTTTGTTAAGAGCTTTTACGAACTGTTTTATCAACCCCAGTTTTATATGCAAAGGAGGCAATATAATTCGGTCTCTGGATACTAGTGGAGCATTAATTACATTTTGCTTACCGGGAATCAAAGCCTCCCTGGAAGGCCAGTCTCTTTTTGTCCAGTGCTCAGCTTTAGCTCGGCTGCCCCATAAGCATAGGAAACAGGGATATTTTGTGTAGCCACTTTGTTGGCCCAGGGGAAAATTTACCATTTTCAAATCAACACATACAACTCAGTTATATTCCTTGTACTTGATTTTGCCGAGAACTAAAGATATTGTAGGATATTCTTCTTTAACCTTTGTAGAATGAGCAATAGGTAAGGAACCAAGTTTGTTACCATTATGTGAAAGTACCCATTTCAAACTTCGTTTTGACGAATCAATGAACAACCGCCACTGATTTGGATTATATTCTTTTAATCCCATTGCAGTCATTAGGCCCGGAATATCAGTACAAAATACAAAATTATCTTTTTTAGTAAAGAAAGGAAGTAAATCCTTTTCCCTGTTACGGTAGTACGATATCTTCTTTTCTCTGGTCAACAAATTTCTTTCTTTCAATCGGGAAGCTAAAATTTCTGATGCCATTTTAGACAGTCCAAGGTCCCTGATCAAGTCATTTAGATCATCTTGATTTAGTGGTCGGGGACTACCGTAGCAATCAAAATCACTGTCGCTACCACTGCCGTCGTTTTCGGTTTGTCCGCTGCACTGGTCTGGATTTTCCGAAAATGTACATGGCTGCTGCGATGTTGATGTGTCACTTATACTCAAGACTGGTCTTATGGCAGATTTTATGTTTGGATATATCCACTTAGAGAAATTTTTGTGGTTTATTCCTATGATTTTCGTTACACAGAAATAACAGTCGTCATGGTGGTTGAATGGTTCACGCCAAATCATAGAAGCTTTGTACTTAAAAGTGGGTCTTTTTTTGTTTGCCCACAGTCGCAAAGATTCAACATACCAAACTTGGCATCCAAGGTTTAGCGTTTGACGGCAACGGAAACCCAAAGTAGTCGAAGTATGCCTTTTTCACAAAGTCCGACACATTTAAACGAAATTTTTGGAACATATATTCTCCACAAATAACACAAAATCAATCAGGATTATTTAATCACGTCCTTCTTGAGGAAGACATAATGAAATTTATAAAGGAACTAGTTAAGTTACACCGCTATTGATAGAAACTACCGACTACTTATGTAAATTCAAGACGGTACCTGTATCTCACTAACTAGAGCTGCTACAAAAAATCTGAGGGTAGATTTGAAATCAGCGCACCCAAATTAGCACCAAAAAACTTCATGCAACAAAAAAAAGTTTGACCTTGTTTTTCTGTGTTATCTTTCGTTTGATGTGAAGATCCTAAAGAACAAAATGCATCAGCTTCAGCGCAATTTCTTTCCTTAGGACCATAAAAGCTCATGCTTATAGATGTCGATAAGCAACTCAGGATTAAATTTCGAATAAAGTATGTAAATCGGTTATAAGCCGGCAAGTCACAATGCCCGCAAAGTATATTACTATGATAATGATTCTCATTCTCGTCGCTCAAAAGACTTTCATTTGTTATCATTTGAACTACATGTGAATACATTCGTGTTTAATGTACTCTTCCTGAAAGTAAGCTTCATAATTTTTAGTAATTGCCATAGAACTTGCATTAAGATACCATCCGTGAGCGTCAACTGTGCAGTATACTAGCAATGGAAGGATGAATGTTGTGTTCGTCTACTATCCTGAAGGCTATAACTGGAAATCGATGAACGTTGGTGGTAATATATGAAAAGGGGGTGATAACGAGACCAAAAAATGTTTTTTACTTCAGGGCGGAAAATATTGCAATGAAGGCGAAAAATTCCAATTCACACGTGCATGAAAGAATATGCTTAAGGGCAGCAAGTGTTGGCGAACTATTATTATACATGTGAAAAATAGGATTTGAATAAATTGAGTTTGAAGTTTTGATGAACTACGACTTTTCATGGAATACGACTTTCAGAGTTTTCAATTTTTAACCAAATCTCTGAATAATAGTTTTTTAAGTAGAAGATTTGAACGCGAGAAAATAAATCACTCTTCTGACTGGCAATAAGTTGCAGTCGGCAGCTCTCATTGAATATACACACGAGGATCGAAGATGAGAATGAAGCAATAAGATGAAATCATATGTAAGGATACTTTTTTGTGGTGGTGAGAAAAAGTATATTCCGTATATATTTGAGAAAATGCTCATACTTTCCTGAACGTTCGGCTTTAAAATGACTCGTTGCTGAAAATCGAAGTATCTTTTGTATCAATGATAGCAATCAAAAAGTTTTGATGATGACGGAATAAACTGGAAGAAATGGTACTATGAACATTTCCGGTGATGGAAATCAGAATGCGCCTAAGGGATCGAATATATTATTACGCTTTTATTGGAATATGGAGCATATTTGACTTTTACACTTATTCTACTCAATCAATTTATTTCCATTCACTTTCTTTTTCATATCCAATTCAAAATACCAACCGATTGTCTTCACAGTTTCATTTTTTTTAAATGTAAATGCGAACTTCAAGTATGGTTAGGTAACCAATAATTAAATGTTGGCAACTAGATTTCACCAAGCATTCGAAAAACATACTGTAGCCTACGTGCGCTTGTTTATTGTTTGATCTCTTTTATTGCCACCATGTCAAATCTTTTTATCAAAATCAAAATGAGTTATTTGAAATTTTTAAACAACACATCAACGCATTTTTTATTTAATGCATTTCAGCTAACCTACCAACAGCGTAAAATTCCTAAATTTATCACATATAATATACGAAAACAGAAGAGCGATCATATTTAAACACTCAAACATTTCCAGAAATTCACTTTATTTTTATAAATACATGTCTCTGAATAAGAGAAATTGGCAAACTACGTAACGAAAGTCAAATTACAAACTGCATTAAAAAACACCTTGGATGTATGGCACAAATTAAGACATAAATATAAACATACTTTAAAAAATAAGAACATTGATATGAGAACTATGTGTAGAAGCTGACATACAGAGCCTGCTATATGGTATAAATCCGCAACAATGCACGTACTAACTATAATATGATATAGAAAATCAACTCTCTCACACATGCAACAATTTATACAAGATGTCTGTTTGTATTCTTCTCGTTGTTAGTAAAACGACGTCAATTTTGTCTATTGGGATCTGGTAAGGACCTTCGAATCCGGGTCTTTCTTTTGGTATACTTCATCCTTCCTGGTGGAATATTTGGTCGTAGTGGAAATTAATCCGCGATGTAACTTCTCTATATTCGTTTCGGCAGATGCAATCATTTATTATAAGTTAGACGAACACTTATTATCACGTTACATTTTTTATGTTATAGCATTTTGACTTACTGAAGTCGGCTTGAATTTCACCGATCGTAATTACAGCAACAATTTAACATCAAGACTTTCTTCTTTCAGACTAGAATATTTACTACAGTTTTGTTGAAAATCAAGATTAAAGTTTGTACCTCTTTAATTGTAGAGTACCAGGTTTCGTATGTTAGAAAATGTTTTTGAGCAAGACCTTTCTTATGATGATATTTTCATACTTTTAGGACATCTGCTCTGCAGCCCTTTTTTTTCCTGTATATACTTCGTTTTGCGTAGAAATTGATAGAAAAGTGTAAGTCCTTGTCGATGTCAAAAAAGCTATAGTATTTGGAATAGAGAAGCATCTTCTACTGAATCTTTGCATCCAATATTTCATTCTCCAGCGGCTTAATCAAAATCATTATCAACTCAACTCAACAACTTATTCCTCAACAAGATAGTATCTGCAAGGGGTAAACATGTTTTTTTTGGAAGAGCTGTGAAGACTATTTACAACCTGAGTAATCTACACCAAATGTTACAAAATAATTTTAATACAGAAATGGATACTTCTCCTGCCGGAACGAGAACCTTATCGGGAGCAGTTTGTCGCATTTCTTCGTACTAAGCCTTTTATTCTCCGAGTAACACGCCTCAATAAGGGAGATCCCTCTCTCCCTTCTTCCTTCTTCCCTCAAGTGAGGAGCAAATATCGATGGAATAATGAATTATCAATTTATGGATTGAATTAGTGATTTATGGTTCAATCTATTTATAGATTAACAAATGAATGAATGAAATAAAAGTGACTCACCTCATTCTGTATTGTGAAGTAAACGTTCTGTGTGGTCAGATAAAAGAAGAAGAACCACACGCTCGTAATGTGATATACAGTTCTTTTGTTTTTGGAATCCAATATATTGCCCACAAGCTGGTCTAGAGAAAGTTTCCTGTATGAAAAGAAGACATGGCAATCTTCATATTTGGTCCTTAATAAAATAATTAAAATTATCATTTTCTTTATTCCTATTGTGAAAGGTGGACGGGGTATCTTCTACATCTTAGGAAGAGAATAGCTGAAGTGGAGAGAGGATGTTGGTATCAAAGAACAAGTGGATCTGCGAGTGATACTACGCTCTTAAAGAAGGACATCTTTGATTGCTTGTCCGCACTTAGTAAAGAAAGGTAATTTTCCAGTAACGCCTATCCTATTATTCCTTTAAAGGCGAAAACTAATTTCCTTAAATCAGTAACCGTATCTGGCGAAGAACGAGCCCAATGCTACATGATAAACACTTTCAAAATGCTTTCTTTAGGCGACAGAGGAAGTTTTTAGTCAACAGCCCGGAAGTCTTATGTTCTTGAGAGTTTTACATTCAGATCGTGTATAGCCTCAACCTCCCAACCATCAAAAATATTTTTTAGTTCAATTACTTTATTTAATAAATTATTATTTATACATTAAATTTTTGTTTCTATTGCTAATTTATACATTAATGCGTATTATTATTTTTATTTATATATTTATGTATGTTTTTTTTTGTGTGTTCATTTAAGTTTAAAACAAAATATACTGTTAAAAAGATTCCCTTGGCTGGTATAATTGTTTTCATTCTATTTCCAGGAAAAAAATAAACTCCACTTATGAAATTCGCATTAATATTATTTATTTAGAGTTATTGTTTTAATTATATAATTCAGTTATATAATTCATATGTATCGTTGTGTTTCAAATAATATATTGAAGTAGGAGCCAAAATATGAATATAAATGCCTTCGTTTTAAAGCGAAAAGAAATTTCGGACTTGTTTCAATTAACCAAAGAATATAATCACATCAGCAAACTCGTACGACTCGTTCTAAACATGTTGCAGAAGTGAATTTTATAAAAGCTTTACCTCAAATGTAAGTTAGAAAGGCTCTTGAGATGTCCTAGCAGACCGTGTATAATATTCATGTCGTACAAAGTTTTACGTACAATCTGAACCATACACAAATTGAGTGAGATCATAACATTCAATGAATACAACAAACTCTTATCACCCTTTGCAATGTATTCATTAGATTAGTGCTCTTACGCTCAATATCCAGTACCCCCTATGAACTAAGTCCTTGTGTTCACTATCAGGAGGAGGATAAAGCTATGTCGATTTCTTTGAAAACCCAAATCAGCCTATAAGCTTCAATTATACCATCCATCACACATAATGAACTTAGAATCGAACCTCATTGATGAGCTACATCCTAGTGGAATCGGCCTTAAACCTTCAATTAGAAATAAAGGTCTAAAATATTCTGTCTCATTAATGGCAATCCTTTCAACTTTGATTTCAAGGTTTCCTGGCCAGCAGGCATCGTCTCTTGAACAATTCCCTGCATAAAAACTTTTGGCTCCTACTCGGCCTTGCATGATGCTTGAACAAGAGCTTTCAGGAACACAACTGGTAGAGATGCTTAGAAAGCATTGCTTTCGTCCTTGTCCTACTTATGTCTCAATTAGAAGCTCGATAGCTGTCATTAAGAGTGTGGCGGTCGCTAGTTTGTGTCATGAATATGTTTTTCAAGAGAAAATTTTGAAAGGGGTTTAGGTGCGCACGCGTGTGTATTGTGCACACTATCATGGATAAAGCATTTGTGTGTACGTTTCATGAGCCCAACATACATTACTGAGCTCTACAAAATCAAACGACCGTTTTAATTTATTATACTATTCCCTTGCGCTCACTGCCTGATTTCTTCTAATGCTTTTGTCTAGGATTCCCATCGTATGCAATTCAAAGCTATCAAACATAAGATTCCGCATACTTATCTTTCACTTTATGCTTGCTAAGGGATATTTGCTTCATATCATAAAGAATTGCAGGCTCCCTTTTGATTTTCATCTATCCGGAGTTAATGTACTGGTGTCTTGTTAGAAAGCATATTTCTTGAGTGAACGAAGTTGCCAAACGTGATCCTTACGCAGTTTTATGTTAACAAAATACATATTCATTTGGGTATATTACATCACCCGGATTAGAACCAAATAAGCTTTAAATACTGACTGAATTTATTTGACAACATCAAACCTCTGTAGCTGTGAATAAAATACTTTTCATCCTTAAAGTATATAAGGGACGTCTTATTTAAATATTGTTAGTATTTTAATTATTAAATAAGAATGGATGAAATAACTCAGTATCTATGAACTTATATGATTCTAATGAAGGGCTGGTATAAAGAGTAAACTAGTGAATGACTAACAATAATGCTCTAGTTTGTCAACTATCCGGATAGGGAGTTTGAACTGTGCTCTATTCAGCAAAAGAAAAATAGTTCGATTTTTGCAGATTGATAACTACCCGTTCTTAATATCTATTAGTTGAAAAGGCGTTTGTTTGAAATCCAGTAATGAAGATTTACAAAGTTTGTACCAAGCAATTTGCTGTTTGTTATTTCCATGCAGTTTCGTATTCTTTCGTAGTGATTTCTGATGATGTCTTACTAATGGGAAGCATATTCCACCAATGAGACATTGTCATGGAAAATATGTTCTATCAATAAGACCATCATGATCAATTGTTCTGCTACGTAAATGGGTTCGCAACATAATTTTGACTATTTTATCATGAGTTTTTTCATATGTTTTATAGTCTAGTTGGTACATTAAATTTTCTAATTTATTAAAGAGTTTAAGAAATAAATTGATTGAAAACTCTTTTGCAACTAGCTCTGAGTATGAATCACCCAGCTCAAATATAGTAAATATAACAAACAACCCGAAGAGAATTATAGTCAACACATAGTCACGCGTTTGGTACGAGCTATGCTAACTTTATGGAAGAACAGGATATCCAGTGTCTCGTCCTAGGTTCTCTTTTTTGTAAAAAAAAGTTTTGGCAAGTTATAATTTATTATAATTGCGAACTTTCCTAGTATTTTGTATGGGAATAGCTTTCGAAGCTGATAAATGGCTTTGTTGTGTCCAGTCTTCGCTGAATGTGAATCTTTTCTATTTTCTTACGTTAACGTTGTTTCCCTTCTAGCACTGAGACGATTTCAATATGATGACAATATCAGTTTAGTTTGCAAACTTAACTCCACTTACATTCAATGCGAACAAATTTGAGTGAAATGTGTCGGTTTACTTTTGATATCCCAACAATGTTCAACATACGTATAAATTTCTTGGAATTGTTGCAATATTAGGTAAAACGGACTCAGAAAATGAATTTCTAAGCTGGAAGTTTGGAATAACTTATTTCAATTCCAAAGCAGTACATGTGAATAAATTGATTGCTCCTATTTCCAAGACATTCTAGTTTTCAAGCAGATACTGTATAGTCATTGAGACCTGTTGGAAGATTTAAGGTTAACTTATCATTTCATTAAATAACAATTTAATTCAATGGCATGTTAGTCAATAATCAAATTAAGATTACTGTGTACATAGTAAATGTGATCATTAATAATGTAGAAAATTCTAAATCATTGAAAATTCTCTTTATTCCTTAAATTCTGTTGGAGTTCGTTGCAGCCCATTGAAACATTTTTATTGTTGTATTATGCTCCAAATTACACTTCGAAAGCCAAACTAAGGTAGCTTTAGGTAAGGTTAGATAAAAAAATAAAATTAAATCTTCTGAGATGAATTAACGTAAATGTTGCAATGTCAAAAATGAACAAATTGTGATATAATTTGAAGTGCGGTAGCATTGAGTTAATGCTACCGAACTACTTTGACAACAGTTTTTTGCTGAGGTATTATCTTACTTATAGCTCATTATAATTGGATAACCAATCCGGGAATAAAATCAATGTAGGTCATCATGTGTTCCGCTGGAATGCGTCTCCCACCTAATGCTACTAATGAATTTTGTCAAGGATTTTATTTATCTAGGCTTAAAATCAACTATGAAAAATAATTCATTATCGCGACCATTAATCATTGCTATAAGATTACACCAGCTTCATCATAATGTTTGAATTAATGTAGATCATATTTTTCTTCTCCTTGGAGTTCTCTCCTCCCCAAAACGACAATGAATTCTATGAAGCACGAATGAAATTAAAATTCTAAATAACCACTGGAGCCGACTCAACTTGGTCAGTCGCCGTAATTACCCGCCCTTAATCACCTGTAGCATGACAAAAAAAAAAAGATTATCAAGAAGTTGAGTGAGTGAATCCACACTAAGTTCCTAGCAATTGTACATTTAATCAGAAATGTTTAAATAGAAACGTTCACCGCTTAAAATTTGGTACAAATGATGATAGCCAAGCATAAAATATAAGAAGAAATTTATCTTGCCATTGAAGTGTTAATTTGCAGATTTGAGTTGATGTTTCCCGTTTCATATCTGGAGCACAAATTAGAGGTTCATTTTTCACCTCTGCAATCTTCTCGTAGAGCCATGTAATTTTCTGGAATAATTTTAATTAAAATCCAGAATGAATTAGCGCGAAAGCAGACGGTGTTGCAAGCTTCTTCTCGGCCTAACGTTCCAGCTTCCATTGAGCTGAGACTTCACATGGGTACTTTTCAGCACGTGTACTCACCTGAACGTTTCAATCTTTAGCAAAGAAAAATGAATTAGTTAAAGATGTAACCGAGCTCTTCGGCACGATATTCAGATTAAGTACGCAAGCGACCTCATGGGAGTTCAGATTCATATTTATTTTTTCACTTGATCCTTGTTGGCAACGGAGAAGGATGAAATTAGTTTACTAAACATTGAATTTCAATTTAAACTTTGAAAAACATTTGAATATGAATATAATTTTCAAAGGCATTGCTGTTATTCAATCTGTGTTCAATGAACTTGTGTTTCAATTAAGGAAGTGCTGATTTATGATCTCATCTGCGATGAAATTCGGTATGCGTTAGAAAAGGATGAATGAAGTAGTGAGAAATGATGTAATTCGAAGACGTTGTAATTAATTATGGGTTAATGGAATACTAAAGCAGATTGAGAGCTAGCAAGCAACAGCAAAATGAAAGCTTATGTCTCTATGCGACACGCGGAGAAAAAGGATTAAGCAGAAGCAATCAAATCAGAAGATGGAGTGAGTGCGGAATACAAAAGGTGAAAAACTTGTGAAAGTGAATATTGTCATCAGATTCATATTTAATTACATGTCATTCATCCACTTCAGCTTCGGTTCAGTTTCAAAATAGTTGAAAAGTAATTACATGAATTGCATTTCATCAAAGGAATTCATTCTACCATTGAATTTGCATTGAAAATATGCTTTTGGATGAAATTCTTGTGTATCAGTTTTCCGATTGTTTGCAAAAAAAAAGTATTAAGCATATTCTACCCATCATACTCAACTTTTTGAATCGCTTTTAAGAGTTGTGACACTTTAACAGGGGTCCGGCACTGAGATTTAATCGCATATTAAAATAATTCAAGAAAAGAGTTAAACATTGATGCATTGTTTCACAAATGATGAACTTGCAACTTGGGCTTGTTATTGATTTTCTCATACTTCAAATGGAAATAAGAAAATTTTAATATTAATGACAGTTTTGCAAAAGGAAATTATTGATAAAGAGATCGCTCGACCTTTATCAGTCATTGTCGACAATGAAAAGTCAACCGAAGGATAATAGTTAGAATTCAATATAGGATGATTGAACACGAAGTTATATCACATGCAAATATAGTAAATTACTCAGACGAATCCGAAACAGAAGACAGTGTGAATGCAGCAGATCAGAAAATGTTTCAAACTGTAGACTACAGAATATTTATTTAGAGATGTCTCTCTTTGTGATGAAGAATGACTGCAGAGTGATGAACTTAATAGGAGATATGGAACAAAAATCTCGAAATGTAAAACCTGAAGCTTACAATTTCCATTGGTTCGTTCGAGATAAGCCGGAGAAACTGTGCTGGTTCAAAACGCAGCCTCTGTTACATTAGTTAGAAGCTAAAGAGATATCCATTTGAAGACCACTGATACAGGGTGGGCCATATAACGTTTGCATTTTGAATCGGCTATAAAAAAAAGACTAATGGTTATTCTTCCAAACTTTTTTTTTATTGGAAAGCCTGAACTTTGTTATTTATGAATAAAAAACGATATCTTTCATATGACTGCCACGACTGGCTTTACAGTACGCCATTCGGTCAACCCAATTTTCAAGCACTTTTTCGATTGTTTCGGCTCGAATTTCATTAATGGCAACTTCGATTTCGTGTTTCAAGGCATCAATCGTCTCTGGATGATTAGCGTAACACTTGTCCTTGACAGCTCCCCACAAAAAATAGTCCAACGGGGTTAAATCGCAGCTCCGAGGCGGCCAATTGACTTCAGAATTTCGGCTGATTATTCGATTTTCAAAAACGGTGCGCAAAAGTTCGACTGTTATGTTGGCTGTGAGGCATGTTGCGCCATCCTGTTGAAACCAAATGTCGTGCATGTCATACTCTTCAACTTTTGGAAACAAAAATTCGCTGAGCATGGCACGGTAACGCTCGCCATTGACCGTAACGGCGGCTCCTTGCTCATTTTCGAAGAAAAATGGACCAATGATGCCGCCGGACCAAAACCCATACCAAACCGTAACTCTTTGTGGGTGCATTGGCTTCTCAATGGTGACGTGTGGATTTTCCGACCCCCAGATGCGACAATTTTGCCTATTGACATAGCCTCCGAGGTGAAAATGGGCTTCATCTGAAAAGACGATTTTTCGGTGAAAATGCTCATCTTCGGCCAAACGATCTTCTGCCCATTGGGCGAACCGAATACGCAACGGATGGTCATTATCCTTAAGTTCTTGGACTAATTGAACTTCGTAAGCCTTCATACCGAGGTCTTTATGCAAAATTCTCCTCAGGGAGGTGCGTGAAATGTTCAATTCGTGAGAACGATGACGAGTTGAATTTGATGGATGCTCACGGACATTTTCGGCTACAGCAGCAATGTTTTCGGCTGTGCGCACTGCACGAGAACAGGAACGGGTTGTTTTGTCCACCAACGATCCAGCTTCTCGAAAACGATTCACAAATTGATCCACAAACTACCTTGAAGGCCACTCCTTTTTATGGAATTTTTTTTCAAATTTCTTACAGTTTGCACTGAAGACTCACCACTTTGGAAGTAAGTTTTCAATATTTCCCAATTTTGTTCAAGCGTATAGCGTCCCATTTCGTAAATGTCAAATCTTTAACTAAATTATGAACACAAATTGAATGACATTTGAGCTGTCATTCTCTAAATAAGCAGTAGTTCAAAATGCAAACGTTAGATGGCCCACCCTGTATTATTAACCAAGGTTCGTACAATTATCAATTTAAGAAAAGTCTTCCGTGAACAAAAATTGTATGAGAAAAGCCCAGAAAATAGATGGTTAAGATTCATGAGCCATGGCCAATCAAAGTGAAAATATATGATTGATTCAATCTTCGCAAAATATTTTTAACCACAAAAAAGGAAAGTTTTCCTTTTAATTTTGCGTTTTTAATTATGTTCGAATTTCCGTAGTCGACTTTCGACCGTAATCGTTCGGTCTGTCGGTCTTAGTCGCTGAAGAAGACCGAACGATTACGAACGAAAATTCGAACAAAAATAAAAACGCTAAATTAAAAGGAAAACGTTCTTTTTATTTTTTTAAGGTGAAAATAGCTTATCCGGTAGCAAGCTTATCCGCAAAAAGATTTCGCGCGATGCAAGCGTTATGATACGTAATGAGAGATGATTAGATAATACTGTGACTCCACACAAACAAAAAAACAAAAAACACCCAAATGTTTTTGACTATTTTGATATTCGCTTAATGCAAAAGAATTAGAGTCTGTAATATAAATAGACTTTGGACGTAATTGGAAGTTGTTATTAATAAGCCAATAGAGTGAAGATAACTTGCTTCCACGAATATATCGAAGAAACAGTATTAATCATCTTAAGGCTGACAAGGATAGCGGAGTCTTTCTTAGAAAGTAATCTCAGTCGGACTGGCCTAATTAAATATTATAAGGTACCTCTTTCATTGGTCACCTGGGTGGATGTGTTTGTTTACTTGTTTCCATTACAACTAGCAACGTTCATTGGTATCTTTACTAAATCCTTGAGAATAACGATAACGTCTGTGAGACATTTATGTCAAATTGTTTCCACATGATTGTACATCCATGCAAGAGCTTTTAGCTCTCCGCAACTGTAAACTGCAATCATATTAGGGAAATTATATTTGTTCGGAATTCCGACATCCAACATTTCTGGGCAAACGATAAATTAAATGAGATATTTCCCAAATCTACCCCCACTTATATTATCATTGCTTCATAGTCTGTATAGAGAGTCAAAATCATTCCTGATTCAAAACCAATTGCAAATATTTACAAAATCCAATTCAATACATAAATTAGAAATGCATTGTTCAGTAGGGCCAGTGCATTATATAAATGGCATGCATGTTAGCAGCGCATCAGTTGCAGGATATTGGAGAAAATATTGCTATTGAAATACGTACTCTATCTTGTAAATGAGTTCAATGTTGGTATTAAGCTCTTTGACATCCCGATTTTAAGGATAAATAATTCATGCAAATTTTATTATCTACTTTTTGAAATACTGCTGTTAGAAAGGTAGCAAGATATGAATCCGAAAAAGTTCGATCGTAAATCAAAACGTGATATTGGAGCGAACGTTCACCGTATTGGAATCGTGCACAAATTCAACTTTGACCCGACAGTGTTAATGTGCCACATGGGAGGTGTTAGTTGGCATATAAACTTGGTTTCAGAATGTTTTTGTATATCAGGTGATTTTATCGAACTTCACACATGGATTTCCTCTGAGACCAATGCAGAGCACAATCTAAAAGATGATATCCCTGGCATTGAAAGAGTGTATATTGTTATTTGGGGTAGTTTTATATGAGAAGTTTATCTCTAGGCAATGTTATTGCCTGTTCAGGATAGCGAATCGAATTTCTTTTCCTTAGGCCGACACATTGTATCATGTCTCTGGATAGTTGCTGTGTTTTGTATTCTTTCCAAATAAGAATAATGCCAATATACACAATAAACATATATTTCAATATATGGTTATAGTATTGCAAAACGTTAAAATGTTTGATTTCATTGTTGAGTGATTTATACAAATCTTGTTTGGGTACTTGATATTTTACGTTTGTTGCGAATCTAATCTCAATGTAATATTCATATTTTCTAGCATTGTCACTTACGTTAAGCACAGCGACATGCCGATCTGTATTTAAATGAAATCGGTATTATTTTGAAGCGTAACATCAAGGAATTAAGATTCACATTTGTTGCCCCGTAAATGATGTGTAAGTATGTATTGTGCTCCAGTACACATATAAGTGTACTGCCGATCCATTGTAAAGGAAATTCACAATTATAATGACTTAAAATATATCTTGCAAACCATAGTCTAAACAGACAACGGTATAAGCATTCAAAGAGGCTAAGAGCGTGCTTAGGAGCGGTAATATCCTCTGTGCAGCGTACCTTTGATATTTCACTCCAAGATCTTAGCAACATACTGCAACCAAAACGTTCAACTCCCAAGTTAGTTTCAAGTTTGTGAACAATTTACGAGCATTATTCAAGGATATAAGTAAACGCTCAGAATTATGTACTTTAATTTTTCATTAATCACCAAATCCTGACTTTAATTTTGATGGTGCCAAACAACGTTTTAAAACAATGGAATGGACCTTTCGTCAATATTGAAGAGATCCACAAACTTCCAAATTATTGAACTTAAAACAATTTCATTTGGCGATTTCATTTTGGCTGGAGTTTAATCAAAATAAAATGTCGAGCTATGAAAGTAATGTTTGAGTAGATTCTTGTTTTTCTTCTATTTCAAACTGCGAATCCTTTTTCCATCAGTTCACTATGCACATCTACCAAGTTATGTTCAAGTTTTTTGCCTGATAGAATCTTCGACGACTGAAGGAAATTCAATGGTTTAAGGGTGTTTGGAGTGTATTCGATTCACAAAGGAAATCAAAAGAATACGCTTTAGGCTTGGTAATTTCCTAATTGAGACTTTGATGTAAATCACTGATAACTATGTTCACAAATGAAGCAAACAACTCCAAATAATACAATTGATTTTGCAATTGATCCTGTGATCGTTTATTTAAAATTTTCAACTCAGCTTGCAGAACTTTCCTATGTCAGCTGTTTATATTCGACTCAGCTGCAATTTCCTGGCTCGATTCTCTCTTGCCGAATCAGCTTTAAGTTATTATTCAAGTATCATTTCATTGCTTTAAAATGCTCACAATCCCCAAAGACGAAGTAAAAAGTTATTTCAAATCGAGTCGTTTCATGAAATGTAAAGACGCTAAACAGTTGGAAGACATTTTCCTATTTCCGGAATACAAATTGGATACGAATTCTTTTCACTTTCTCTTCCTTTAAGGGAGCGATTCTGAGCGCGTTTTACACTTAATTACTCCCGAGGAGAATCTTCTGTTCTTCGCTGTGTATTTTAGGTAAAGGGCTGGATGTTGTAAGAATGGGAATACTTCTATTAGAAGACGTTGTGGTAATTCTGACAATATTATATTATTTCATGTCGATGTTTTTTTTTTTTTTTATATTGAGAACCGAGAGTTCGTTTCCGGAAGCATAAACAAGAATGCGTTCAAGGACATACTAAAGGGAAATCTACATTGATTGTATGTTGATGAATAAACACTGTAGACTATGAGTATACTCGGATATATAGTATATCTGTAAGTTTGATTATTTATCTTTGGACAATTAAGTATGTGTGATTTGGCAGACAATTGTGAAAAGTTGTGTTTGTAATGTTGAGCCCTGTTGTATGACGTTACCGTCCTTGTAGAATGTGGTCTTGGGCTGATATCTATGTCTCTAGCTTTTTATTATTTTGCGATGTATGTATGGGATGATTACTTCCAATTATCTTATTTGCAATTCGTCGGATGTTGCCATAGGTGTCATCTTCAGATAGCACCTTGTGTTCTTGACCTACCAGAGTCTTGTTGAAGTTGCTTTTTGGCACCAGGTTACAAATCCAATCAAATCCAAAAGGTTTAATCACCGATATAAGTCCGCGAACATTGGAATGTTAGTGTTTTACAGTATTACTAAGTTAAGAAATGTGTTATTAAATTTCTGTTTGTTTTTTACATTCATTTTACGTTCAATTGGTATATGTGTTTTGCTAATTATTGATTAGTAACCATAAATTCCAAGTTCGCTCTTTTTCTTGGCGTGTGAACTCTTGATCTTTTAGTAGTCCTTTATCACGTTCTATTTTGATATCGTACTTGCTTTTAATAATATTAATATTTAGTAGTATTTGTGCGAGGCTTGAGTCAATATACAGCATGTGGCGTTATGTAGTAACCCATTTACGCCCGCCGTGTCCGAAAAAGGATGTTTCTTCAATTGATCAGATCAATATATTGGCGTGGGGCCAATGTGCACATTAAAGGGTTATTTTTTTATTTTTATAGGTAAATTTTCAGTATGCAGTGTGGCGTCGTGCTTTTGTCAGAAGAAATAACTAGCTTGGGCTCCAGGAACCTTACAGTATCCAATATTACGTTGAAAGATACTTGCGATGATGAGGTGGACATAGTGGTGCTTGCTCCTAATCAACGTGTCCTTGCCGACGAGGAAAAAAGGAAGGTAGGAATCTGACAATTCTAAAAGTTATTACTTGGAAGTACAATCCAATGGAGACGATCAGTGTATCAATATATTAGATGCTAAGACTTTATACAAACAATAACTAATGTATGACCTCACCGGGCTGCGTTGCAAAATTGACAATTTAAATGGACGATTTAGAAGCGTTAAGAAAACCTTTGGAATTTTCATAGAATTGTTATCGTATGCCAATTCATATTCTTTATAGAGCAAATTTTCGTATTAAACATTGAAGTTACCTCCAAATGCTGATCCACATGACATACTCTACCACGTGCCGTATCTTATTACTCTTACATATATTACAAAATGTGTCCATTTTCATATGCAGTTAGTGCTGATATTATATTTAATTTGCACTGTTCGGCTTTCATGAGCCCCACAATCAAAATGTTTTTATCCTGATAATACTTGTGCGTACATTTTATTAGTTTCTAAAAAGTTATTAGTATTAATTTCACTGGTCATTTCCATAAATCCTGAAAATATATATGCATATATTTATTAACAGAACATGAAAATGATACTTACAACAATAAATTTAACATTCTACCGAATGCTTATTGTACCTAAAGAAGAATTCGGCAACAAACTATCCTACACTTTGATTGTAAAGAAGAAGGGACGTTTACAGCTTTTTGTTGATTGCTTAACTTTATTGTATGTACTGGATGAAGACACAGTTCTATATTATTGAATCCTGTGTCGAACCAAGTCAAGTCTTTTAGTCACTACATATTGATTGATGTAGTTATACCTTCATGATTGATATTCTTACTTAACTGGCTGGATGGGAATTGTATTATGTTGCCAATAATTTATTACACTTAGTTGAATGGTGGTCAGGTATCGTAGATAAATTATTATCATCGACTGAGAAAGACGGACTCCAATAAGGAGTAGTTGTGTGTTCGTGACTTCCGTTTTTTGAATTTTATTAGTTTATTAGAATCAGATCTGACGATTGATTTGAGAGACAAACAAGGTAAACCACTTCCGGGTGTCCGGTATCTGATGAAATATGGTTTAGAAAGCAATATTCAGGGGGAATATATCAGAAGAAGTGGGCATTCATTCAATAAGTCCATGTAAAAATATAATCATAATATCATAACCTTTTGAGTCATGACAATTAAGTAGTTGAGATAAGATATCTTTACGACAAAGTTCATATTTAATTTTATTCTTATTTGTTTTTTTATTGTTGGTGTCATAGTGATCATATAATAAATTTAAATATTTATATATATATATATATCTATTTAGTAACTCTATTTAGTAGAATTATTATGATTATTATTATTATTCGGAGTCGTACCGAGGGTGCTCAATATAGTGCTACTTGAGAACGAAAGCGAGTCTACTTGTCTAATTTAAGATGGGTGAGTCAAAAAGAGAAATAGTTAGCCGAGACAAAAGAAGAAGAAGAACCCTGGTATTCAGGCAAGAAACGTTAGTACACAAATGCCATTCACGTGGAACGTACGAATCATCAGTTACTTGGGTCCTTGGATCTGCTGAAAGCATTTTGAGACTGATTATTACCTAACGCAGTAGGCACGGGTAGTTTCACTCTTATCTGCACAAGATGGTAACGTCACCATTCCATTTTTGCTTGTTCTACCCGGGGTCCATTGATGACGGCTACCATACCTTCTTTGCATGTGGAAAGTGGACGACGCTCCGTTTATATCTCTTCGGGAAAATAAGCTAACTCTTTCCAAGAAACATAACGTTGAAGATGTTGACATGTAAATGCAATTGGAACTGCGTGTTACATAACGTGCGGACGGTTCTTCTTATAAAGAAGGACATCATAGATCGCTTGATGGCGCAGAGAGAAGGGGGATCTCTCTAACGGGAATCCTCTTCCTTCCCAACCATCCGTGCTGAAAGAGGAATTTCCCTTAACCTGAAGGCACAGCTAGGCTATGATTAATGAGGCCTAGTCCGAGGTTTTCTGACAAACAGTTCCAGGCTAGGTTCTCGGTGTGACAGGGGAGATGTTTAGTCGGTAGTCCGTTTGCGACTGGGAGTCCGACAATTCGCGCGTAAATAGCCTTCACCTCCCAACCAATAAACAAAATTATTGTCGTTGTTATTTCTTTTTCAGTAGATGAAGGGTCAAAAGTCTGCCACATCCGTGGTTATGGATAATGATTGAATACTCAAATACTAATCTTATGTTAAAACTTTCAGTGAAGTTCCTTCAAATGAGAACTGTTACCCATCCTCGTACCGCTCCCGCAGTGTGCAGCCTTTTGAGTACTATAAAGTAAACATAAAACTAAATCACATAAGTCAAACAGGCATGATTCATTTCGCTTTAATTGAAAGATTCTAAAAAATTTAGTCTAAATTTAGGATCTTTCAAATTTAGTGAATGAAATGATTTCTCCGTTCTCAGTAATGCCTTTGTGGAAACAAAAGCAATTATCAGTGAAGAAGGGCATTCACAAAAACAGAACAAACGGCTCGCGTCATATTTTAGGCCATACCTACACCGTCTGATTCCTGCCTACCTAATTTCATGTAGGTGTTTCCGGAAATGCCTATTTCCGATTCGGAAGAATCGGTAGTAGTTTACTTCTTCATGTTTATTGGAGATTTGGAGCCATTTGAGAAGTAACCACAAGGAAAGTAAAAAACAACTTTCTTGATGCGACTACTACATCTTGAGTTACGATGAAAATTACGCTGACTCTTTACCCAACATCATTTGTTGGCTCAACTTCCTATCTATTTACCTCTAATAATCTTAAATGAATCTCAGTTCTGGAACTTTTCAAACGGAGTAGGGATCGATTTTAGTTAAGTTGTCTTTGCTATAACATTATTGCAGATATAATTTTCTGCTAGATTGTATTCTAAAACAGACTATTTAAGCGAAAAGAGTTAAAATATCATCTAATTTCCATCCAAATATACCCATCGCTAGTCATAAATGATTTCATGACTACTTTCAATTTTTAAGTTTTAACACTCAATGGACCAAAGTGAAAAGTGGTATAACAGCGAAGAAGGAAGCTTGAAAGTTATCAACCACAAACGTTTCAATCACTTGTCGCACTGGGCCTATCTACAAGCATGTAATTGTTGATCCCAAATCTGAAAAAATTCGCTTGAAGCTTCGCAAACAATTGTTTTTCAGAGAAAAAGTACTTTACTCACTTTTTGAATAGGTTTGAAGGATTAAGGGATCATAGTAAAGTTTGAAGGGGACTGAATTCTAAAATAAAATAGATTCAAAGCAAAGTTTTCTTGTATCTTTATGGGGTGGGAGATATTTCAGACCACCCTCGTCTCATCTTTCCGTTTTGCTGGCTCATTTCAGTGAATATTTAATTGTGAGATTATACTAATATGCATATACATATTTTTTTTCTATTTCTTTTGCATGTTTTCATTTAGTAAAGAATTCGAGCTTACAAAAACAAAAGTTTGAATACACCATAAGTTCATACTACACAATTATCTGTGAATGTACCAAGTTTCTTTCAACATTACACCAAGGTCAATATTTTTTGGAAAATAAAAGATAATCGGATGAAATCAATTTGATGTAAGATAACTCCTTAAATACTTGACGAAAAAAATCAATTCTTGCACTACTCAAACGTAGTCTCCATTGCTTTTATTGTCTACGAATTATTTCTTCAAAGATCTAAAGATCATCGTGTTGAGTAGGGACAGCATCGTATTTCGCATGGTATCCTATTTCCGTAACATTTCATTTCTATAGGCCTATAAGGGATTTATACATTTACGGATACTTAGTCAACAATCTTCCTGTATACTTGAAAGTTTATAGCATTTCAGTGTCATGAGCGCTGAAAAGAGGGCGGAGAGTCAGGGTGGTCGTTTCCAAGTTAGCACCCTTACTGCTCATCTATAGAGCACATATCTTAAACCATGGACATTTCACCTTCAGCTGACAAGTAGGCGCTTGTCAACATGAAGAGCAATATTGTACAAGTGTAGTAGCTTAGCTACCTAGAAAGTCTTGTGTTAAGGAACTTGAAAAAAAAAATCACTTGTACTTGTAAAAAGGCGAAATGATGTCATGGTCAAGTTGTTTATGAAAACAGATTTTTATTTCCTCTTTGACGTGCGAGTGCGAAGAATTGGAAGACTGTAAGAAGTAGTGGTAGGTGAGTAATTAGAGGTGAAACAATTCTGTTTCATGATAAGGAAGGATGTATATGATGTCGAAGATGTGATTATGCTTGCAATCAAGATTGAGTAAATATTGGAATGATACCACTTAACTATCTGTCCGGCGCAAGCAATCATCAACATTTAACAAATAAACTTACCATGTATAAATGGTTCAGTTATACGTGTGAAGAATTTAGTACAGCTTGGGACATAGGAAGCTAATTATTTTCAATCTTCACATCATACAAGGAAATTTTCGCAATCCATTTTACACAGTTTAAGTCGGTTATTTACACAAGAAAACATTAGGATGGCATGTTTGGACAAAACTAAGTTATTCATTATGTTCGTTTTGAATAATTTATCAGCTGGCAGTTGTACCCTTTTTAGAAAAGAGTTCTTCTATGTAATACTTTGCTAATAACGAACGTTTACAAAGTATGAACACAGCAAGTATCATATGCGAGTCAAATTTTGAGAAACATTCAAGGACTTGTCAAAGAAAAGGGGGCTTGCCTGATTCTTCGTTGATCATATTGTATATTTAACTTATAGCCAAATTTAATAAACTTTATGAATTCGATTGCAATACAAGCAGGAGATCAAATTTCATCTTTATACACCTCGTGACATGTTCAACAATATGATCCTATCACATCTCACATTAATTTATAATGCTTAATAAGTATAGATTTAGGTTCAGTAAGATTTGCGATTCGTAACGAGTGTTACTTTTACTTATGATTGCTTATTTTTTAGGGTATTGTACGCAATTCTTGCCCTATCTTCTTTGTATGATTGCTGAGTGAATAGGAGAGGACAGAAGGTCTGAAGAAAAAGTTGATAAGGAACTTTCACGATCGGGCAAATATAATTGCCAATCACACTGGGCTCGTGTGATTTCACTCATTAAAACGAAGCTGCTGTTGCAGTGATATTTGGTTTAACTTTCATCTGAATTAATTTATTAAAGAGTATCCCTAGTACAAAGGCATGATGCGGCAAAAAAAAATGTCCAGTTCCAAGAAATGTGACAAACAGTTCCAGGATGAGTGCTCTGAGCTACAGAGAAAGTGTTTAATGAATTGCCTGAAAGCTTTCGGGCACTGGCTGTCTCATATAAGGGCGTTGCTAGTATTCATCTCCCACCAAAAAACCTTTATGAATTTTGTTATTGTCAATATTGTCATTAATGTATTTTTTATTTGATTAGACACTCAAATTGAGCAAGATTAAGCATAAATTAAATGCATGCAAGCGTATAATTGTACCAACACGTTTGCAAATGCATGGAATTATACTGAAAAAACATTGATTATCGCTGTTGATTCAGACCACAACGCAGCACCGATGAGGCCTATAATTATTTCAAGTGCTCATTTAAAATTCCATATCCCAGGATTATTATCATCAGGTGGATATCGTATACGCCATAATGAATTTCGTGTCTTTTGATCTTGCGTTGGATGGAAAAGTTGGTAATGTGAAACCATCGCAAGTAGGAACGAATGATGAAATGATTACGTTTAAATCTCAACTTTGAACCAAAGTGAAATCAATCAAATTAAAAATATATTTATGAGGTACTCGCGCTATTGTGAAATGCTTCAAAGAGCGTGGAGCAATTTATTAAAAATTTCTGATTAAAAGCCGCATTTTCTGCTGAAGTTATTAATTTTAATTTGTTCTTTGTAATATTTTCATTAGGATTTGCAAAAAGTGTGAACGGAAATGAATAAATGAGAATCGAGAAATTTATAATTATGAGGCAAATGAAGTATGTGATATTATTCTGTTGAACAAAAATGCCATTTAAAATTAATTATGACGATTACATGTCTTGTAGTTTTAATTTAAAATTAACAAATAAATTATTTCAACCATCTTTTGACATCACTTTTTTTTCGAATTGGTTTAATTTGGTTCACATTGACGGGATAAAAAAGGAAAGACAAAAATGAACACTAAAAAAATGTATTAAGTATAGTGCGCACTGCCTTGTTTCGTTTTGCTTTAATTTCGTATAGGAAAATCGTAAATATTTTAATAGCAAAATATTAAAGTTCGTTTTGATGTTGCCGCAGGCCAAAATTGGGCCGCAGAACCCAAGCAACACATAAGCAAAATATTACTTCATAGCTCGTTGAAGAAGACGCAATATAAATACGGACCTTCTTTCCTGAATACAGCTTTGATATAATATTTATTAAAATATTTATCTAGAATATAGCTTATAATAAATAAGCTATATTAATTTTTTTCATTATAAATAATAATATAAGCTATAATTTGAATACTTAATAGTCAGATATAAAATTTAACATTTAAATTCCTGGAAAATTACAAAGTAATCGATTCTAAATTCCAAACTCTTATTTGAATCTGAATCCGCAGGATTAATCGATAGTTCCTCAAGAGAAGAAAGCATTCTGCATTTTTTACTTTTTCTGTATAATCATCTTTTTACAAGCAAAGGTGATCATTCTGTATTTTAAAAAATTTCCTGAATATCATTTGGAAATCCTTAAAAGTCAATAGGAGGAAGTGTATGCAATTTGATTATCTCGTGTCTTTTAGGGTCACATTCCAATTATTTTGAATAACTACATTTCTATTTATTATATCCTTCAGCGATGGAAATGTGCAAGGATATATTTAATCCCGATGAGATCTGGCTTGAATGATGTTATTGATACTCTTTCTCAATTCTAATTCCATCCAGCGCAGGAGAAATTCAAATTCATTTCATATGCATTAAATGAATTTATTTGCAGAGATCGTAAACAAATAGGAATTTTAAGTGGAATATAACACGGCACTCGTTAAATTTTAAATTGAGAATCAGCTTTGAAATGTGGACTTCAATTCAATCACGTAAGAAAAATATTAAAGATACTTTTGGTTGGCATCAGTTTCAGTAATCAATGCGATAAGGAACCAGCAAGCCGATTCCAATAACAATATTGACTGAAAGATAAAAATGCTAGTAAATGCCATCGATGAAGCGATAGAGGAAGACGAACTCGAAACACAGGGTGAAATATACATTGATTGAAAAAAGAGGAATAAGACAAGGAGCCAAACAACAACTGGCAGAGAATATTGCAAGATTGCATGGACGCGTAAGAAAAGTGTGCCAGGAAATGCTTCGCTCCAGTGTTTAAGCGAAGATACTAAAGAATTGATCCTGAAAATAAAAGCGCAAGTTTCAAAATGTTAAATGCTTCCGCGGATCAATTATATCTTAAAGAGCTTGCTTGTGAAAGAAATCAAATAAACTGTATCATAAATGAATATTTAACTAACAAATTGTGTCAATTATCTTATGGAACTGAATATCTGAATATTACTCTTCCTGCTGAGCCGTGTGTCCCATTGTTTCGTCCCTTTCAGCTTAGTTCTTAATTAACACGCAAATTGAATTAATATCTCTACGAGCATACATGCTATGAAGATACCATAGTCGATTAACATTTTGAAAAAGCTCTTATAAAAATTTACATCAATTCCACATGTGATGCAAAGTAACGAGTGAATTTGTCTATCTTTCTTGCTAATCGTAAGTGAAACCGTAACAACAGCTGACGCAATTAAAAGTAGGGAGAGAAATGATATTCATTTGAATTGATGGCAAGGAAGACACGTTTGGCCAGCCTTCTTATATCGTTGAGCTAAAAAGCTACAAAGGATTTTATTGTAATGTAGGTACATTCTCATTAACATTCTAGGCTGTGCCGTCACGTTTTCTAGTTTCTTGTTGTTCATAATACTCGGAACTAGAATGATAATTACACATATGTAAGGTACAAAAGAGTTGGTATGTGTCTCAATATCTTACCATAATCAGAGACACATGATGCATACTGAACGGAAGGATATTACACTTTTATTTAAGATTGTATTAGAAATACTTAGGTTTTAGTTAAAGTTCCATTTAATTGTTCGTAAAGATTTCGTATTCTTAGTTTTTCTTTTATGGGATCGGTTCAACTTTGTAAGTGCTGTGAGAATTGCCATTTTTTTGGCATAATATTACGCTAGGAATTGTCTCATTTTCATTGCCGCCAATGCTACACATTTGTTGGTTAATAATGAGTCAGTGTGGTACACTTAATGTAGTCTCCCTAAAAGAAAAACGGGTTGTCATCTAGATTCGGGAGGGTTGATGGTAGTTATTGATAGAGAAACGGGGATTGTAACGCTTAATAGCAGAGAAATATACTGGCTGGATTAATTCCGCACTTCTTAAAATAGTTACTTTACAATTTTATACGATTAAATACACTTTTGTATTCTTTTATCCGAAGGGTACATATGAAATTGTTAAGCATGAAATATTAATTATGAGTTCCATTCAATTCAAGTATTTCTATTTGTTTATTTTCAGTATTTTTTGTAATTTTTAATGAATTGAACTATTCATAAGCTTAATCACCGATATGTATACGTAAAATATGGACTGTTTGTTGTGGACGATGAGTGTTTCATGGTTCAAAACCAAAAAAAAAATTTTGTTCAGTTTCTTATCAGTTGTGTATGACTTCAGTGTTCCTTTATTTATCTGTTAATGTTGAAGTATTATTTCAACCTTTAGCTAATAAGCCTAAAGAACAATGCGGCCTTGGTGTTCAGAGACTGACAAACATACGGATACTAGGTGTATGCAAATGAAAGTGCCTTTTTTTCTTCAAAAATACATGTTTATTTCGAAAAAATGGTTACATATTCAATCTTCGAAGTAATTGCCATCGCTAGCTACACATCTTTCCCATCTCTCAGGCAATTTATGGATGCCTCGCCAAAAAAATTGTTGGTTTTTTGATGAAATCCAGTCATAGAGCCATTTTTGGACTTCTTTGTAGGAATTGAACCGTGAATTGTTCAGTGCGTGTCCCATCGATGAAAACAAATAGTAATCGGAAGGCGCCAAGTCTGGTGAGTAAGGCGGGGGGGTTAGTGGTTCCCAGCCGAAAGCCTTTACCAAATTTTTATTGAACAATATTCGATGTGGCGATGCGTTGTTATCTTGGAAAATAATTTTGTCGTGCCTCAATTGATATTCTGGCCGTTTATCGCGTACGGCATTGTTCAAATCGGTCAATTGTTGATTGTAGCGTGCACCAGTAACAGTTTCACCAGTTTTTAAGAGGTCATACCAGATAACGCCACGCTGATCCCAGAAAATACAGAGCATGACCTTAATTCCGAAGCGATCCGGCCTTGGAGTCGATGTGGACGCTTGGCCTGGGCTGACATATGATTTTTTACGTTTGGGATTTTTGAAATAAATCCATTTTTTATCGCCAGTGATGATTCGATGCACAAAACCCTTTCTTTTTTGCTCAGCCAGCAGCATTTCACAAACGGATTTTCGGTTTTCTTGCTGCCTTTCATTCAACTCGTGTGGCACCCATCTACCGACTTCCCCATGGCTTTTAAACGGCGAGAAATGGTTGATTGGTTAACATTTAATTGTTCTGCGAGCTGTTGCTGCGTTTGGCCATCGTCTTCATCCAACAATGCTTGCAATTCGGTATCCACAAATTTTGACGGAGCGTGGCCGCGTTCTTCGTTTCTCAGATCAAAATCACCATCACGGAACATTCGAAACCACTTTTTGCAATTGGATTCACTAAATGCATGGTCCCTGTAAGCTTCTACAAGCATTCGATGAGATTCAGCCACGGATTTTTTCAAATGAAAGCAGAAAACTAATGCTTCCCGCAAATGAGCACTTTGTGGCACAAAAATCGACATTTTTAATACCAAAAAAATATGCGTTGATGTTTGAAATTTGTAATGTTATGAATTGGATATTGTTGACAGATGCCAAAAACATAAAAAATGACAGTCGATACGGTTTGAAAGTTCATACATGTGTAGATTTAGCTATTGGAACACAGAGGGCACTTTCATTTGCATACACCTAGTACCAATTGAATTGCAGACAAAGTAGTGAAAGTTAAGCAGTAACTTCAGCTATAATAACTTTGCATCAAATACGTCAGTCCCAATGGTTTTATTTCGTTGTTTTAATCGTTGAATATATCTTGAGAATATATCTAGACATTGTAAATAATTTAGCCTTTTCTGCTGTCGATGTTGAGAATGCTATGTCCTAATATGTGCAATATGTGCTTGAATGATAAAAAGTTTTTTTGCGAATCCATCCACTGTATGAATTTTTTCACAGAAGATTTGAAAAATTGAACATATTGCTACGAAGTAAATAGTACGTGACACGAATACTCGTCTGACATTGTACGTTGATAGATCTTTGATATTCATATGCATGCATGGTTTGCATATTTCAATTGTTTCTTTCAATATTAGGACTATATCCTTAAAAAAAATATTGTTTTTATGACCTAAATCGATCCTTCGAAACAATGTTCTCAATATATTCACATAAAAAAAACTATCTCTTAGAGCATCAAAGGAGATATATTTTTTCCAAATGAAGAAACAAAGTAAGGCTATAATGTAGACAAGCCAAGGGCCAAATTTACTAGCCGTCGGAATCCACAACGAACACATAGTAACTCGTTATGCGCTGCAAAAGTCTATAAAGTATTACAAAATGGTCACAAAAGTTCCGTTTTTTCACAACTGACGATGAAGAGTTCATGATGTTAGGATACTATTTTTGAATACGTTTTTCTCATATCAGTCAAGCCGACCGGAAGAAGGATGGGATACGTTTGTTACCGGGAAAGTCTGTCTGATATCGCACTTACATGCACTGGTTAACAAGGCGATGTATTGTACTTTATGTAGGAAACGTGTTAAACACGAACGGATGCTCGAAGAAAAAAGGAGCTCTTTTCACGTTTTCCTTCGCCAATAGGGAAGAGCAAACCATAAGTGATGTTGGATTTTATCTATACTCTATTTTCCTTGGTAATGGTATTACACACGGTTCAGTTCTGCTTGTCAGGTAAAATAGATACAACGTTCATCGAGAGCGGTGAGTGTGGGAGGAGCAGTTGGATAGGTCACAGAAACATTTATTGATTTCACTCGTTGGGTGAAAGTTTCATTTGTATGAAAGGACGAATTTTGTACAGGAGTCTGTTTAATTAAGTTGGATCTATAATTGTTGGACGCTACCAACGCGGTTTTATAAAAAGAAAGTTGTGTAGATTCATACGGTCGGCAATTCGCATACAAATAAGAACGTATCATACAATAAAATGTCATAAGATTAAGTTTAGCAAATATTCCCTTTAGCCTTTTATTCTCATCTAAATCCTAGAGGAATTACTATGTAACTATGGGCGCAGTTTAAGGTCAGCTTTGTTCATTTAACTGATCTAACCTAGTCCTAGCTATAAGAAAGACCTCTCAAAGCTGCTATTGCGACCAAGAGTCTTATTAAATTGTCAGTAGGACAGCTGATTTTTTTTTATTTTAAAAGAAAAATTCAGAAAAATAATGATAATATTAATTAAGAAGATAAGAACATATCAGCGCACTCTTAATTATAACTTACCTGTTCAGCAAAATACGAACACAGAATACCAATAATGAATAGAATAACAATAACGAATTTAGACAAAGTTGTTATTAGTCTTTGTTGTGACATGGCCTTTTGTTTTCTTGCTGGCAGTATGTGCGTATTGTTAGATCCTTTCCCTTTGATTATGGCGATTGCACAGCAAAGGATGGTAACCAGACTGAGTTAATTACATTTTTAAGATGATTGGGAGCTTAATGTGAACTTCCGATCAATTGATTCATATTCCAAAGTCAATGAAACCATTTTGTTTGGATTAATTTAATTAACCTTTTTCTATTACTTCTTTGTTATTGATTTGAACATTTGCCTAATGAATTTTGAGGAAACCACATACAGGGAATCGTACCGTTTGAGTTCAAAAAAAGCTACAGAATAATGACATTGTTTTTTAGAGCGTTACGCCCGCGAAAATCTTTACTTAAATAAGGATTTGTGCCTATTTGCAAATTTATGTGAATTGAAAATTAAATTTGTAGCAAGAAGGACTAGATAAGACGAGCTCACGGATTACTGCAGTCGGTTCGTTAGAATAGAAATTGAATTGTGCTGAGCAAGCAAATAAAGAAGATGGCAAAAGAACTGAGTTAAAGATCCATGGTAAGCATTGATCCCAAGGCGGGAGTTGAATTGGATTCAACTCTATGATTTTCAAATATTTAAATAAGTTTGTAACAAGAATAGTCCCTGGTAATCTAATAGGTTGGTGAGTTATATAGCAACCAGAATGGCTGCGTTAGTATCTGTACTTGTTCATTCCCTTAATTAATGGCCGCTTGAGACTCAAGACACTGAACTGTTGATGAAGTACCGAAAGGATTATCCAAACGGTGGAGTGGCTGAAGAAAGCCAGGACGAGGGTTTTGTTTGTTGGGTATGATATATTACACAAGTGAAACTATGTTGTAATCGGGGTTGAATCGAAAATGTATGCTCTGGATAATTAAAAGGAAGTTTTTGTTGGAAAGTCGTCTGTTAAAGGATAAAGGGACAAATAGCAATGGTTGTACAGATAGTAATTCATTATTTGGCTTTATGAATTAACAATATACAACAATTGACACAGCTTCGGTTGTACTCAACACAAACTTTGCACACGGACGTCAGAAAATGAGTTCATTTTCCTACAGTATAGTTCTAGCATTGAAAGGCGTGAAAAAATTTACAATTCGTGTGAGTTAAGCTAAATTGTTATCAGTGACGTTCATATGAATAAAATACTCTGAAGATACTCACGATCAAAAACAGCTTGTTGAGCGCATGCAAGAGTATCAGCTTGAAGATAAAAGTTTTTTCAGGAGCATATGTTGTTAGCTTTTAGCTCAATTTTCAATCAAGAGGCCCAGACAGGCGAATTTTGTTCGTTTTAAGGTGAGGAAATCTCACCTTCATCCTTCACCGCTGGTGACTTAGATAAAGCCTGCCAGGGGTCACCTGATACAATGCGTCTTTTTGGAAGCTGAAATAGGATTTTGTATTTAATTGATACCAAGGCTCCGAGTTGAAGTGGATACCAAGGCTCCGAGTATAAATTCCTTGGACCCCCGATGAGGAAGTTCAGTGAATTCAAACCTCGGCTTAGTAGTTCGCTGGAAACAAAATGATGTCATGCTAGGTGGAAAATTACGGTAAAATGCTGTCAGAAAGGACCAGAATAACAGCTTTCGACTGCATTAACTCTACACAAGAATCAATTTAAGGTCCAACAAAGTAACATCTTGTGCCGTTTTACTCGGAACAATTCTGAATAAATTACTAATGTTGTATTTATAGACAAAGAAGCAAAGATATAATGTGTGTATCCTTGAAATTCAAATATGTAGAAAAAAAATTAATTTATCTTTTAAATGACTTTTAAAGAACATTGGTTGCTTATCGTTTAACACGTTTAAAATTGAAAGCTTTTCTGAGAATTCCACACTAATGATAACCAAATTTATAAGTCCACCTTATTATCATGAGTTTGAGCCCAAATA
Source organism: Stratiomys singularior (assembly GCA_954870665.1). Classification (NCBI taxonomy): domain Eukaryota; kingdom Metazoa; phylum Arthropoda; class Insecta; order Diptera; family Stratiomyidae; genus Stratiomys; species Stratiomys singularior. The sequence goes on from OX940877.1 coordinate 12,141,457, forward strand.
TTAAATAATCCAGACTATGAGCTATCACCATTTATTTTAATACTAACCTTACGCCTGACTGAAATATGTGTAATTGAACACCTTTTTGGGATTTAAAGGAATATACTTTTCGTCTTGGGTTGATTCCTGCTTCGGACAAGTTATGTTTGAGAGGTCAATATCTATATGGCCTTGTATACATATTGAATTTCGGTTCACGTTTTGCAAAGGATCCCTGAAATTCAATTTATGAAAAAGACATGCGATTATTGACTTTTCTACATGTATCGTAAAACTGCACGAAATAAAATCCTGTTTTATGAAGCTAATAAAATATAAATGAAAAAGTCATAAGTGGTTGAGCTTTTATGATTTATGTTTGGTCGTATTTATTGGTGACGTATTGTTTATTCTGCCTATTAGTTGCGGTTCGTTTTTGTTTTTATTTTATTCTTAAAGCTACTGTATATACCACAAGAAAAATGGTTAATGTGTGACTTAGAAACGTTGCAAGAGTCAAGATGTGTTCTTGACTGTTGCAGTAGAGTTTTTGTTTGCAATAAGTTTTATGAACGTAATTTGTAAAAAAGAAAATTTCCGAAATGAAACATATATTGTTCGTTGGTAAGAGTAAAATGAGTATGATAAAATAAAGGAGTATGAAGTTTTCTTTTATTCTCTTGACGTATTATTTCACCAAATGATAAATATGTACAAATGATAGACGACAAAAAGACGTATAAAATCCGGCCTTCATTTGGTTTGTCTGTGCTGAATTATAAAGCCATCATTAATTATTGCCAACGTCTATCGTTACACCTCAAAATTGCAAAACGAGCTGAACAGGGCTTAGGTGAGTCGAAACACATACTCGATGCAATGGAGGCAAATCCCGACGCAGTTACTGGACGAAACGGATTAGCATGCAACTAAAAAAAGTGAATGCATTTTCGTTATTTTAATGGATATTCATTTTTAAGCTTCACATTTTCAAAATTCTTTAAAATTTGGGTTTCAAAAAGTTTTCGTTTTCAAAATCAGTTAATTGACTTTAGTCAATTGATTAAAGTCAATTAATTGACTTTTTATTCTAAACATCCTTGAAAGGACTTAAATAATTTGAGACTTTGTATCTGACTTTGTTGAGAATTTCTATCTCATATTAATCTTAATATTTTGACGGGTGTCATCGATTACATTCGCATTTGATAAAATAATTTTCAATACCTACTTGACAATGAGAATTACTTCATTTTTTGAAAACTGTCAAATGGGTCTTAATCGGTTGTCTCTTTATGTGAAAAAATGACTAAACTATTTGGCATGGTTCTTTTTGTGCTTACACTGCCCAAATTTTCGGTTCTAAACGATGGTGAAGTTGCACAAACTATTGCCTCCCTTCCCGGTCAATTCCCAGCTAATGTATTACTTTTCCGTAATTTTTATACTTTTTTAAATAAAATCGAATGAATTCAATATATAGGTTGCCATACAAGTCAAATCCGATGGTAATCACATATGTTCGGGAATGTTGGTCGATTTGAGTTTTATAGTAACAACAGCTGATTGTATTTCAGAGCGTAGAACTAAAGATTTGGTAATTTACCCATTTTTCATTGAATAATTAAGGATTTGTGTTTTTTTATTAAATTAGGTGGTTTTTGGAGGCACCAGTGATATGGTGGAAATACAGAATGTGGACAGAATGTTTCTTCATCCGGACTACCAAAACGGAAGCTTCGAATACAATATTGCTGTAGTGAAGGTATAAGATTTTGATAATTTTTTTTTATCCCGTTCTAGGAGTATAGTTAGGTGAGAGTTGGAAACACCAAACAGAAGACAAAATTTACTTCGATCCAATTTTTGAGTGCTGAGTACTATTTCCCATCGACGTTCACAATTCATTTAACCAATTTTCTAAAACTTTAATCTAGTTTCTTTATTCCTCTAGGTCCTTTGACCGGGAGCTTTAGGCTTTGATTGTTCGTCAATAGCGTCTGACGTGAAAGAGAACTACCATAAAGTCGTTAAATCTAGATCAGTAGTTTGTTGCCGTAAGATCTCCCGAGATTCTTGAAGGACAGCAGGGAACAATGTTCAGATTTTAAGGTTTTTGTTAGCTTCCCCGCCGAATATTTCCAGAATTGTAGGATCAGAAATTAAAAAGGCGACATATGTTGCGTTCGGATAGTCTTAACGAAAGGTATGGTATTTGGTCATCCCTGTGGCTGCCGAAGTAAGACTCTACCTTCAGTTAATTGCTCGGCCCTGCTTCCTACGTTGACGCCCAAATCTCTTTACCTCAGTTGCACTTTAACGCATAAGAAAATCATATTGACAAGCGAGGTGTTTAGTGGGTAGTTCAGAACCTTGGTGCTACATTAGTTGTTGGCTTCTCACCATTAAAAATGAAATGTGTAGCTAAAAAATAAAAACTGATTTTGATCACTATCACCACCCAGGATAATTTCCAGTGCAATCACATGACTTCACAAATTACCACGTGAACGTATTGGTGTACACGTGGTGGTGTACGTACAACTGGTGCTACTTGAGTTATTGAGTCTTGGGGATGTAGTTCAAATTGTAGGGATTTTCAAAACACAAAAGTAGGGAGAAAGTGAAGGGGTAAGATAAAACTCCACGGAGCGGAACGTAAATTGAAGATTGTAAAACATAAAACTGAGTTCCTATACAAGATTTAAGAACAGCATGAAATATAAGAAATTTTTTGTAACATTTAGTAGACTTTTTGATTATGATTTATAAGGAATAGCCAAAGACGTCTTAGATTTCAAATCTTTCCTCCGTTATCATTATCAGGAAAATATACTTAAAATTAATTCTTATTCTCGGGTCCTATCAAATTTTCAAGGATATAAAATGAAAACAAAAGGAACGTAGAAAAAAAGTCGTTCAATTTATGTCTTGTTCAAATGGTCGGCATAGTCCTAATTTGCATTTAAATCGCCTCATTTAGCAACCCAATTACCCAATTAGCGTTTACGCGTATTTACAGTTGACGAAATCATTTACACAAACTACCCATGTGCATCCAGCGGTCCTTGCCAAGAAGAAACCAAAAGACAACGATGTCTGCTTCGTAGCAGGAATTGCGCCGATAGCAACTGTAAGGCAACGAAAATTAATGTAATGAAAACTAATAGTTCCTTAAATACATTTGAAGGGTCGAGCTGGCTTTGCTATGTTCTACTCGAAAGTCCGCGCAATGAAAATAGAATTGTGCAGGAAATGTGCGGAGAATACGCTTTGTGCCGGAAATAACTTTCACGAGGGTGGTTGTATTGTAATTGAGCATGGCTAGAGACGAACTTTGCGCTTACTATCGCTGTATGATTTCAGGAAGATCGAGGTTCACCCCTTCTATGCAATGGTGTACTTCATGGAATTTATGTTGGGAGTGCTGAAAACTGCCAAACGGCATCAGGCTTGTATACCGATGTGGTTTTCTACAAGGATTGGATCAAAATAATCATGCAATGGAATGGCTATGGCGCTGTACCGTTACCGGATCCATCAGCAAGGAAGATGTATGTTTCGTTGTTATAGTGCGGTAGCATTGTAATGTATTAGGAAGCATGACAATAGTATCAACGAACAATGTTGTTTAAATTCGTTTTATACTCTCATCACCTCTTTCAAATGTTCGCATCTCATTAAATGCTCCATTTAAGTCAGTCTTTTCTGCTATTCTACAGGCAAATTCCACCGGCATATACAACTTTAGACGTCTCTGGCCAAACCACTATCGAATTAATGAGCCATTTAGTAATAGCTGCAGTAGTGCTTTGTGCAAATGTCGGATATGTTTACAACCTGCAATAAGAATAATATTACAAATATCAATATCCAAAAGAGAATTGATATCAACCAAAAATGTTTCTTTTCTGTCGATTCGTCAATCAAAATCAAAAGCCGTTTGGGAAGTCTGTATGCAGCAATTATACTTTCCAGTGTATTAGTGCTAACCCTTTTGTACAGTTCAATATACATTTTCAATATGCGAAGTTGTTTTAAGGGGTTATACCTATGTGAATTTTTTTTTGATTTTTTTTATTGGCTTAAAGTATGCTAACACATTCCTAGAATTGAAATCAAAAAGGTCCAAATACTAATATACTTCAGAAAATTTTTGAGAATCAGTTTTCTGAAGCAACTCCAATGCTCGAAAAACGTAAAATTTGCTCGCTGTATACTATATAGTAATTAATATACACTGTATAGGGCACGTTCCTTCGTAAAGGACGCTAGGAGAGCTTCTGTTTATTCGATCGACATCACGCTGCATTTGAGGTTAAAGTACTATAGTAAATCGTTCAATGCAGTCGTGTGGTCCATCGCGCCGAAACGTATGTCGAGCGGCAAGGCGGTGCTTGATATCGCGACGGATATCACAGTTATCTTATTTAATGATGGACTGTCGGGCCTTCTCCCTATCTACGACTCATTAGGATTGACTTCAGGATCTAATTTTTACAATCTCTGCCTAGAAACAGACGCCGAGCGAATAAAGGCTGCTGAGCGCTCAATTTCCGACGTTGTAAAAAGGCGAGACGCGGCCTTTTAGCATCAAGAAAGGAAGAGGAGGAGAAATCCACGGTCTTGGAAGGCCAACTGTATGGTGCTGGGATAGCATAGTAAAGGTAAAAAAATTTGTATATAGTAAAATTTAGAAAATTCACAACTTTATAAGGTTTTCAAACTTTAAACGCGTTTATCTCGAAAATGTATTTTTGAAATTTGCCGGAAACGAAACTCTTTCAGTTTTCATCCGATTGACTTGCCGTTATAACTGTAACTTCTTGATATGATTATCTAGTGAAGTACACAGGATTTTAGCGATTGGTTTTGTTTAAAAAAAGTTATAACCAATTGAAGTCACTTTTTTGGGTTGAAAATGCAATTTTTTTGTTAAATGGTCGCCATTTTGCGAAAAATCGATATTAAACTATTATCTTGGGTACTTCACTAGCAAAACTCATGGAGTTTATGAAAAAATTTTTTTAATTGTTTGTTGCTAATTTTTTAGATGCAGATGGGGCTGAGAAACTTGTCCGGCCGCGGAACATCTTTTGTAAATATTAGTGACTTTGACGTGCACTACAGCCGCCATTTTGTATTGAATTTAAAATAAAAAAATTTTTTTGCACTTTCGAAAAGTTGCCCGTTATATTGATATATTATTTATAAAAGCTTTTTTTCAAAATCCTTGAAAAAAAAATCCTGAAAAAAGGCTTGTTTTTTAGCCTTCGCATAGGTATAACCCCTTAAATTAATCTTGTAATTTCTTGTTTACGTAAACTGAATGACTTCAAAGAAGAGTAGTTTCGAGGCGACAAATGTGAACAAATAATCAAATAGGAATTCAATAAAGTTTGACTGTAATTTCAACATGGTTATCAGGAGTAATTTCTTACAAACCAAAGAAAGCACTTCATAAATCCACGCAAACGTAATGAGTGAACCACTGAAACGATCTTGCAGTATCGATCACTTACGTGCTTCCGTCAATTTCCGCAGAGTATCACTAGATTCATGTAGGTAAGTTGATGAAAACTTCATTTCCCAATGACAAATGTCTTCATAGGATCATTGGTTTATTGGTTCTTAGGGCATCGCGGTGATTTGAAAAAGCCCGTTAAGACCGATCAAGAGTATTAAGGTGAGCAAGTAGTGTTGTTTCCCATCAGTGTCTTACTACGCCTACTGTGAACCAGACTTTCTTCTTTAAAATTGTGAAACATCGGAAGGAACACATTCGTTGGTTAGGGTCCACCACTGTGACCCACCATGGTTTGGGTCAATTACTTCCTGCTAAGAGTATGAAGGAAAGACACTCTGAAACTAAACCTTTGAGTGAATTTGAAAAAAAATGTGAAAGTATTGGGAAACCAAAAGATTTGAAGAAAGAACAATAATATTAATGATGACTGGAGGAACTTAACAGCTCATGAAAATTATCCAAACATTTTTACAAAGCATCCAGCGTAGAGAAGAAATGAGAAGGACATTTTAGAAATGAATAGAAAATTGAGATTAGACATTGTTATGTATTTTCAAATGAAATTAATAATAAAATATATGTATATATAATTAATAATAAAATAATAATTGGGCAACCGATAGGTCGCACCTGCAGCGAAAGAAAGGAACAAGATTATAGGGTTAGTTGAAAATACAAAGGCCGAATAATGGCGGCCGAAGAAAGTTAATTTTCCACCGACTAGTTCACCGCGTGGGCGTGGGGGGTTAGGACTTTATTTAAGCCCTGATCCTTCGATGCAACACACACACACACACACACACACACACAGAAAGAGCTTAGTCCCTCATATTATATTACATAAAAATTATAAAAAAAATCAAACAACCTGTGAATTGTGCTGCGCTCAATGGTGCTGCGCTGACTGTGAACACCTACTCGTCTACTGGTTGTGTATCTTCAACTGATTGAGTGTCTTCTATGGTTGAATGTCCTCAACTGGTTGGTGGTTGGTGTTCCTTGGCAGAATGTTCTCTGTGGTTGATTGTCATCCACTGGCAGATTGGCCTCTACTGGTTGGCGGTTAGTGGTCCTTGGCAGAATGTCCTCTGTGGTTGAGTGTCATCCACTGGCAGATTGGCCTCTACTGGTTGGCGGTTAGTGGTCCTTGGCAGAATGTCCTCTGTGGTTGAGTGTCATCCACTGGCAGATTGGCCTCTACTGGTTGGTGTTCCTTGGCAGAATGTCCCCTGTGGTTAAGTGTCATCCACTGGCAGATTGGCCTCTACTGGTTGGCGTTCCTTGGCAGAATGTCCACTGTGGATGAGTGTCATCCACTGGCAGATTGGCCTCTACTGGTTGGTGGTCCTCGGCAGAATGGCTCTACTGGCTGGACCTCTACTGGCTTCAACTGGTTGAGACTGGTTGAGTGTCCTCTACTGGTTGAGTGTCCTCTACTGGTTGCAACTGGTTGAGACTGGTTGAGTGTCCTATACTGGCTGCTGCAACTGGTATTATCGGCTATCGGCTAATCGGCTGAATGTCTTCACTTGTTAAGTATCTTCTATCGGCGGAATCTCTTCACTTGTTAAGTATCTTCTATCGGCTGTCGTCTATCAGCTGAATCTCTCTTCCTCACAATTTCCTCTCCTTTTATATCGATACGAACACAACAACCCAGTGAATCGTATCGATCGTAAAAATAACTTCCAAGAATTTTTTTTTGGGGTTTTGTGTTTTTTTTTGTTTTTTTGGGGGGTTTTTTTTTTTGCTACTTGGAATTTTTTTTTCTGGGACTTTTTTTTTGTTTTTTTGTTTTTAATAACGAATTATTATTTTACTAATATTATTTACTAATATTATTTACTAAATTATACTAATATTATTGTACTAAATCTAACTTTAAATATTTTTATTTTAATTTCTTAATTTATTTATTTACATATATATATTTTTGTTTGTTTGCGTAATGTCGCCTACACATCGAAATACGTAACAACATATGGCATTAACGTTTGGAGAGACGTCCGACACACAGTAAATAATAAGGTAAATTCAAATCGACAATGATGTGAAAAACAATCGAATACAAGTCGCTGTTAGTGCGATCAACATATTCAGGCAGAGAAACACAATTACTGAATAGTTATAGTTAGTTATAGTTACAGAAATTTATTTGACTTCCGGCTTCTACTTCATAATAAACTTAAAGGTAATTCACAAGTTTGCGTAGCTAACAAAGATCTCTGCAATTGACTTAAGCCATTGAACTAGCTATTAGTTCCGTGCAGTGTACGCGGAAATATCGATTTGAAAGCTTATCAGAAATGAGAGCCCTAGGTTCTATGAAGGTTATATATAGGGCTGGCTAACATCAACATGGAACAAACTCATTGGTACAAATTAGTACTCACTTGTTTGTTGTAAAAAGGATGAAAATCGGGAACGAACAAAACGCATTGTTAATTATATCGTAGCCTTACCAGCTAATCCATCTTTTTCAGCGTTACCTCGGATTCACATCATTGAATTGTGCCCTGGTGTACATGTTTGTTATAGTTACATAAATTCATTTGACTTAACCCATTGAACTAGCTGCAAGTTACGCGGAAATATTATTTGAAAGCTTATCAGCGATGGGAGCCCCATCTAATATACTGGACAAAAAACATCAAAGGACTGGTTGATACTAAAAGACACGATTGCTAGACCAAGAACACGATACATTCAGAAGGCTTGGGTCCGGTTTGGATTGTAGCGCTTTAGAAAAGATGAATAAGAGAACATATGAGATTAGTATTGTGTACTCATTTAATGAGAACCAAAAACAAAGTATAATCAATCATCAAAATTATAATGAAAAGTGAAATTCAAACCTGGATCTGACCAAGAGTTTCAGAACGAAGAGTACTAGAAAGAGCCTTAGATAGAGTGCAGTCTGGAACAAAATGTCGACATTTCACATCCCTTTAAGTCTTTTCCAATGCAGAAAACAATTTCAAATTACGATGGGCCGAGCAAGATAACATGAAGGGAGATAAGAGCTTTCCCAGATAAAATATCAAGGATGAAAACGAAGTGTTGTATCTGATAACTTAATCTGAGTAAATATTATACAGACCCCATTAAGCTGACAGAAGAACTCCACTATCCTTGACAGACTGTAGTAATAGACCACATGATCAGGGCGATTGGAGGTGTAGAGTGCTGGCAGTGGCAAATGAACTTAAGCTCGTGAAGATTGCGAAAAGTGTCCAATTTTCACTGTTCACAGGCCATTTAAACAATTCTATAATTCTAGTTTTTACGTGTTCTACTTTCAGACAATTTGCAATCTATCGATTTTACTCGACAAAGAGCTATCTATTTCAGCTATTGTTTAATAGATTGTCGACAGCGGAGCATAGAAATTTTCGCCGGAATAATTTTACATGATTGGCATTGACATTAGCATTGACAAATAAAATCAATAAATTTTAGATAGAATCAGAAGTGCATGAATAGTTGCATACTCAATTTCCAATGTCTTCCACAACTACTTAATCTTATATAATTTCATGTTCTCAATTCTACTGTTGCATTTGCCCGCTTGCTTACTTAAGCCATAGAAGATGTTCATGAAAAGGAGGTAAGGAAAAGTAGAAACTAAATAATACCAACTAACTAGCTTTGCAAGTGATGCGGCGATCTTGAGAATGAAGTTTATGCATCCTGCAGATGTATCCTCACATTTCGTAATTACATTCCTCGTATTTATCTTATTGATCCGATGTTTGTACAGACGTAACTAGTTATTTGTAAAGATAACCATTAATTAGCAATCAACATATGGCAACATTCTTGAGTTTCATGTCCTGTTGGCTATGGACAATTAGTAGCACATGATATACGTACAGCATCAACAATCTGATAATTAATACTATTAAGTGGGTTTACATAGAAATCCCAAAAACGAAATTGACAATAGCTCGTTCAGATTGCTTTTTCCTTCACATTCGCAGATATCTTCCAATTAAATATTGTACCAGTCAAGCGATTTGCTCTCCAGGAATGGTTTACTCTTCCCAGTCAGTTGTCTGAAATTACTCCTTGTCGATGCCGGGTCTATTGACATCCGCCCACTTTTTACTACAGTGCGAAAAGTATGTATTCTGGTTGTGGAATGCAATTATACGTTCAAGTTTCAACCGCATCTGAACCTTGGCAACCAATAATTTAGAAATTTTATTGGCGCCGTACGATATGAAGATAGGACTCTTTGTAGTCATAAGGCGCACAGATATTTGATTAACGTTAAAATTCAGTCATGGGTGGGTGTTTACGGGCAAATTTTCTCAAATTGAGTCAAGCTGAAGGGACATGTTGGCATTCGCTATCTGCTTCGCAATAAACATGAGCCTAGAAGTCGCTTGAAATGAAACTTTAAAATTAAATCAAGCCTTAAGCAGGATGACTCTTAACCGAAATAATTCCTTGCCGCGGCTGCTTGGGAAGCACGTCGAATATATCGTCGACATTCGTGATTGCCTTGCTTGAATTGCTAACTATGTTCCCAACAATACTATGAGGGCTGACTCATCCTTGAATTCCGTTTTCGCTGAAATCATCCACTCCGGCAATCTAGGAAACACACGCTCACGTAGATTTGCCTTTAAATTTTGTTTTCTACCATACTACGTTTTGTGTGATCGTTACTTTTACAGTTAATTACCAAGTTGTACGCAAGAACAAAAGAAAATAACTTGAGACATTGTTTTCCTGAGAGTCATGAAAAATTAAAGGACATGTATTCTTGAGTCATTCAGTATTTTAGATGAAATTGTATTCAACTTCAGAGTTCTTCTTCTTGTTTTGGTGCTTTTAGTTTGTGAGCAGAATGTGGAGTGAGTCCCTCTAGCAGCCGTTTTCTATCCTAAATTCTATTTGGGTTGGATAATCACACGTGTACTATGCATACATTCAAATATTTGCGTCCTAGTCCAAAAGGATCTATAGACAGAACCGTAAACATTGCAGGAATTAATAAGAAAATGGGGCATGCACATATGATGAACTCGGTCGTTATTTATTAAGGAGTTTCTTATGGCATTATTTATTGTTACCCTATAGAGGATTTGAATGAATTCTTGACGATTTTTGGCAGATAATCCTTTTTTACTTTATGTTGCAAGGTTGACGATAAACAACATCATTTTTTTAGTGTTACATGTGTCAGAGGTTGTGCGAAAAACAGCGTGTTGGTTCTACATTTTTCGTTTCAAAAAATTTCTGCAGTTTAAACAATAAACAAAACAAACGTTAACATTTTTTTTCATTCTAGGAATATCAATATGCTCTAGTCTTCAACTTTTTACGGGGATGAGATAATACATTTGCTGAGGTTGTACTTACTTTCGAAGTTCTTTGACATTTTAATTTTCAGCTCTTTCAGCAAATTGGTCTGAATGAAAATTACTTGCCTGTGGCTTACTATTTACTATCTTCTACACACGGGGTTCCTAATCAAAAAGAAGAGCATTATCTCTTAGTGTACTATACTATTCCCGCAGGGGGATCTCCCGTGCATTCCCTAAGTATCTTAGTATAGGAATGCACGAGAGAGGCGCACTATATCCTCTGTGAGAACGCTGATCCCAGACCTGATGATCTGAGACATATTCCAGGGACAGTGAAGTGCCGGGTATTCGAAGAAGCCCTAACCAAAGCCAAAGAAGCTCTACAATCACCCGTGTCCTGCAGATAAACTTACATCGGAGCTCAAACGCCCAAGACCTGCTTGACCAGTTCGCGAGTGATATGAAAGCCGATCTATTGCTGCTTAGCGAACAGCACCGAGATAAAAATTCATCAGCAGGCACTCTGATGAATCTGGTACTTATGCCATATGCGTTCGTGAAAGCACCCAATTGAGAGTTCGGGACCAGAGACGAAAAGATGGTTTCGTGTGAGTCCGTTGCCCAAGAAGAACATTCTTTAGTGTGTACTTGACACCGAACGAACCAATAACATCTTTCCAGGTGAAGTTCAAATCTTTGGAGGGCACCGTCTTGAGCACAGACGGTCATGTTCTTATCGGGGGAGACTTTAACGCCAAGGCTATTGAATGCGGCATGCCTAAGTCAGATCCCAGGGGGAATCGAATCCTGGAGGTGGCAACCAGAGTAGGGCTAGCCGTGGTGAACACTGGTAGCACTCCCACTTTTCGCCGCTTGGGCTGCGTGGGTACCATTTCGGACGTGACATTCACCTCAGAGTCGCTCTTCTCTATGACACATCATTGGAGAGTTCTAGAGGACTACTTGGCCAGTGATCATAAGTACATAGCATTCGAGATCCGTGAAAACGTTCCTAAACTCCCGGACACTCAGCACTCCGCCTTCGTGTGGAATACTGAGAGGATCGAGGTTGAGAAGTTTATCGACACGCTCATGACATGCTTACCACCGTTTGGCTCATCACCGGGGACCAGAGGACTGACTGCTGAAGACATGGTGAACTCCACAATGAGTACCATCATCTCCGCTTGTAAGTAATCTATGCCCTACCGGAGACCTAGACACGGAAAGCCTCCGGTGTGCTGGTGGTCCACTGAAATAGCTGAACAACGAAAGGAGTGTCACAAACTCCGGCGAGAAGCTCAACGAGCGGGAAGCCAGGACGAGGCATGCAGCAGAATGGCAGTATATCGGTCGGCCAGAAAATGCCTTCGCGAACTGATCAACAGAAGTAAGGCCCGTTGCTGGCAGAACCTCGTCGAAGACGTGCACAGGGACCCGTGGAGCCTGGGCTATAAACTAGTTATGCGGAAGCTGGGTGCTCTTCGGGTCCCCTGTGTACTTGAAGCAGACATGATGGACGAGATAGTGCAGGCACTTTTTCCCCAACATCCCGTCAGTGTTGATGCCGCCCACACACAGGGAAACAACATCAGACTGTCCACTCTTCACGAGAAACGAGCAGGAACTAGCAGTTGTTAATTACCTGTATGAGTGCAGTCGCGGAAGTGGTAAGTGCGGTCCAACAGGCACGCAGTCGATCCAACCGTCGGGTAGTCCTTCTAGTGACGCTGGACATAAAGAATGCCTTCAACTCCGCTAGATGGACGTATATTCTGGAAGCTCTGGAAAACTCATTCCAAGGACCAGAATATCTGATGCGGATAGTTCGAAATTACCTGAAGGATCGCAGCCTGATCTATGACATGGTGCAAGGTCGTCGGATGATGCTAGTCACATCAGGAGTGGCCCAAAGCTCCATCCTCGGTCGGGACCTGTGGAACGTCTCCTACGACGGACTACTCAGACTTCAATTGCCGGAAGAGTCGCGACTGATGCGCTGTGCTGATGATGATGCGGCACTAGCGGGCACGGTCGATCAAGCGCAATTAAGGCTAAATGTACTAATGCACCGGGCGGGGAGCTGGATGACCACTCATGGGTTTAACCTAGCGTTAGAGAAAACCGAAGTGGTCATCCTGACCAAGAAGAGGATCCCCAGAGTAAGAATGGTCTGAGTCGGGGACACATTAGTAGAGTCGAAACTATTAGTCAAGTATCTGGGTTTGCTGATAGACTCTAAACTGAGTTTCTCGAAGCAAATCAAGGCAACGACAAACAAGGCCGCAGCAGTGGTCTCGGCAATCAGTCGACTAATGGCCAATCATGGGGGACCAAGTCCAACAAAAAGGCGTCTGCTAATGAGTGTAGTGCAATCTACGCTTCTTTATGGAGCAGAGATATGGAGTGAAACTCTCAACATGGAACTGCACCGAAAACGCTTGGCACAGGTGCAGAGACGAGGAGCACTGCGGATTGCATCAGCATACCGTACAGTCTCTGAGTCAGCGGTGCTGGCAATTGCAGGGATGATATCCATCGCTCTCCTTGCTAGAGAGCGTAAAAGAGTCTATCTCCGAAGGCATGAGGGTAATAAAGAAAAAGTTGCTCGCGATGATAGACGATGCACTCTCGACGAATGGCAACAATGATGGGAACGTGAGCTAAAAGGAAGATGGACCGCGCGGCTCATCAACGACTTGAGATTGTGGCTCAGTCGAACGCATGGTGAGACTGACTTCTACCTGACCCAGCTACTAAGCGGACACGGTTGTTTTCAGTCTTACCTGCACAAGATAGGTAAGTCACGGTCTCCAGATTGCATCTGCATTTTTAGTGAAGGATAACGCCTGTCATACTTTCTTTTCATGCAGAAGATGGGACAAACAGCGCGATGATCTTGCCGATAAAGTGCGAGAGCTCCATCCAGATAGCCTAATCGAAGAGATGCTGAAATCATTTGACAAATTGAATCCATTGGCACATTACGCTCGGGCGTTCCTAGTAATGAAAAAAAGCATAATTGATCGGGTGGAGGTGTCAAGGGTGGAGTGTTTCCTTCTCTAGCAATCTTCTTCCTCTTTTCCACCCAACTAGAGAGGGAATCTCTGTAACCCGAAGGCGCCCAAAGGCGTAAAATTGAGAGGCCTAGCCCGAAGTAATGTGTCAAACGGTTCCAGTCTAGGCGCTCTGGTGGACAGGGGAGGCTTTTAGTCGGTAGTCCAGTAGGTCCACTGGGAGTCCGACACTCAGGGCGTAAATAGCCTTCACCTCCCTTACCTACCCCCCTCCCCCCGCAAACAACTATACAATAATTCTGATCCTATCCTTTCTACCTCTTCCAGTTGAAAAAGGATTCTCTTCGGCCCGAACGCACCATTCAATTCGTAAAAGGAAGCCTGGCTGGAATTAATGTGACAGAAACTTGTGGAAAAGGCTCTCGGTGCAGTCCAATTGCATTATGCTGCTGGAAGTGAGTCGTGAAACGGGAAGTGGAATCGACTTGCATTGTGTTTCTAGGCGACAAAGATTCAGCACGTACAAAGCTTCCATTTTTCAACCACATAAAAGTTATTCGTTTAAAGACCTATTTCTTTGGAACGGTGTGACCTATTAACAACACTCTTTCAATACTTTCAATACAACTCTTTCACTCTTTCACTCTTCCGTGGAAATTGCTTGTTTCTTTTTTATTAAGGAAAAAAGTACCCATTTCTGTCATTCTAAGCCGAGTCTATCAACTAGAAGTCTATCTACTGCTGTTTTGCTGTTACTGCTCACACTCGCTTCATTCTGACATTCTATTCTGACATTTAGCCTATTGCAGATCGAATTCTATCCAACGCTGTTCTATCAGAATCGGTTAGTAGCCGAGTTAAGGATAACATATTATTTTCTAAGAGAATTTTAACGCTTTTTCATAAAAGTGATAACACACTTAGGATTTGTTTGTTGCGGATTTATAAAATTTCCATCTACCCACATCACCGTTATTGCTGTTGATCCTTGAGTTGATTTTAAGGAAGCTTTCTTCTCCAAAGCCGGTCACCACTTTAACCCGTAGTTAGTATTGGTTGCATTAGAGTCAAATAGAAAAGTGATCACTCTCCTTACACATGTTCCACCAGCTAGTGTCTTCATAGTAGGTATCGTCACTCTTTTTCCATTTCTTCTTTCGATATGCGGAGTCTACGTTAGCATGCTGTACAGGATAGCTCTTAAATATTTCATATTATTCGCTACACTTTGGTACTGGCTTTTGCGCTGATGTTGAACATTTTGCCAGTTTAAGTTCCTAGTGCAAGACTCTCAATAATTTTCTTTTCGCTCATATTCAGTCCATACAAGATTATTAAGATAAGGATAATATTGCGGGAATTAATAGATCTTGATGCCAATTTATAATATAGACGGTGCGAAGACTTATTCAAGTGATTTATTTCTTTTCCTCTATAGTTCTTTCGAAATTCTCTTTCAATGTTTTCATATGGATGAAGACAAGTATTTGCGATGAGATTAGCAGGTTATAAATTAAAGAAATTGTCACTTACATCGGATTGAAATAAACTAGCAATAGGACTAAGAAAGATCGAGATACACTTTGCGCAGAAGTCCAAAGGTCTAGTTCTACAATTTGAAGAATAAGCATGGATCCTAAGAAGCATCCATTTGTTCAGCAGTGCCCAAACTATGAATTTTACTATGAATCTTCTTGCAAGTGACAACCTACTGTATTGGGCGCATTTTTTTTGTATTCCTGTTTCACAACATTCACTGAAACTTCTTTTTCGATTAAGACAACATAGAGAATGTTACAAAAAACAAAAACGAACAAAACGTATACGCTCAAGACAGGAAAAGAGATGACCACAATTCTTGACTATTCACATATAAAAAGCAAACAATAAATTCCATTGATCCATTCCATTCCATTGATATATTTCCAAGAAATTTTGCTCGAGTCATTAGTACCAACTTGACGACAAGACTTGAATAAAAAAAAATATTTTCATCATCAGCAATATGATTGTTTGTTTTATTGGTGTCTGGAAAATTGGTCCTTAAAAATGATACAGTATCTGCTGCATAATTTGATGGTGATTATTTAAACAGCTCATACAGTTCCTACGGATTGACGTGACTTTTGTGTTTAAAATCCATAAACAAAATCATTAACCTTTTTCAGGACTATGAGGACGAGTTGACGCCGTGCTGATGGCTACATAATTCTTACAGAAATGTGCTATTTTGCTACTTTGCTATTTCACTTGCTTATGTATTATATGTGAGATTATGATGCGGATCTTTGATTGTCAGTGGCAATGCCAGCGTTATTTTCGCTGCGGAATATAAATAGCAATATTGAACGCAAGAATGAGAATGCATGGCACGGAACAACGGTATTATATTTGTATAGTATTCTGGGCCAAGGATATATGGTATGTGTAATTATGCACATGTTTTTAAGTGCCCTTATCATATGAAGTGCCGGAAACATGTCTTCCGTAAATGAAGACATGACTAATTCCAAAGTTTCAGTGTGAGGAATTTGAAAATGGAGGTGTAAGAAATTTATATGAAGGTATACAAATTTGCTTAGCAAGCAGAGCAAGCATATATTTGGAAGCTCATCATATTTAGACTTTTAGATGACTGTAAACACTAGGAATATGAATAGCAGAAAAATGAGTCCTACATGTATGCATGTTAGCGTCATGGGCAACGTCCTGATGGTATGAGTCTGCGAAAAGGCAAATCGTTTGCAGAGTTAATTGGATATACCAATTATCTTTCACTGCTTTCTTCCTCATATCTCCTTAACACTTTGGATTTCCAGTAGGATTCGAGCCTATTCAAAAAGTTATGAACACTTTGCATGTACGACAAAACATACTGCATTTGCATGTACGACATGAAAATACTTCTGTAATAAAACTGATTTGCTTTCATTTTGTCTCTTTATCTTGCTAAGCGCAATATTTTATCAATCGCATTTAGTTAAATTTAATTAAATAAGGAGATTAAAATTTTTCCGAGGTTTGCTCATGAGTGCTGATAGGACCCTAAAATGAGTGAGAACATCATTCTTACGGCCAAGCGCAGTATAAAAAGTGTTCGAAAAGATTTTCTTACGAATACTAAAGCAATATTTAAGTTTCGTTTTTGGTAAATAAAACTAATATTTTAAGGTTAAATTTATTATTTCGAAGAATGCAATCTGAATGGGCTAGGTTATATTTTGTTATATTTTCAAATTGACTGTTCGGAAAAGAGGGTCAAGAAAAACAGCTCGGCTGACAACTTTGTGATCACTGCCGTTCCTTTTCAGGTATTTTGTTTTAAGTGATTTCAATCCAAGGCAAATGCCTAAGAAAAATCCTTTCCTGTCAAGTAATTTCAACCCAAGGCAAATGCCTTAGAAAAATCCTTTCCTGTCAAATCAAGCCCATGTAGAGGACTGTTCATGTCATCTTGTCTGGCTGTACATTTTGCCGAAAAAATCTTACGGACAACAGGTATATTCCTTTTGGATGAGGGATATGTTGCTCCAAGCTACTGGAACCACCTGTTTCGATGACAATCAATGAATTCTTGCGATATTTAGTTATGGTTCTAAGTAAACAGCGACTGTGCGAGAGCCTGTACGGGCGAATTGATCCTCGTTACCGATACAGCCAACCAAATATTGAGTTTGGTGAATGGAATGGTCTTTAATGTTGAAAATTTCATTATCATTGCACTGCAATATTGTAAAAATATAAATGTGAGATGAAATCGATAAAAGATTATGTATAAAATTTGATTGAAAAACGAATACCGGTCAACCGTTTGGTTAGTGAAGTTTTGACTCTCAGCGCCATGTGTGGAGAATGCAACTTGAACCAAATGTACTTTCTAGGGATACAGACAAAATTCTTAAGGCATATGGGCAGTTTGAAACATTCGGGAGCACTTAAGATGCTTCCCATTTTGCGGACTGAAAAAGTGGGGTTCTCTTTAACCAACTGAACTCTGAACCAACAACTGAACTGAACTCATCATTTTCTCACTTTTTTGGCCGCCTCTTCTGAGATTTTGTTACGGGTCGACTCCTCTCCTCAGTCAACTCACTAGCCGACACGCCGCGACCATATTATTTCTTGTGTTCTTGGCGAAAGAATAAATTTAACGATGGGTTATTGCTCGTCCCGCGAGCTGTTCTCCACGAAAAAAAATAAAATAAATAGTATAAATATATAATTATATAGTATATATAAAATGACTATGATACCGAGTGATAATGATAGTATAGTTTTAATGAGCTAATTGATTTGAAAACATCGGCGAAAAGGAGATATTTGTTTGTGAAGAAACACAGAGTGCTCAAAAGCACTGACGACGAAATGAATTCTGCTAGAAAATATCATTAAACACATCACCACATTTTGATTTACTGGATTGGAAGACGAGGCGGAGTCAGGGAACGAGCAGCGATTATTCGCCACCCCATCGTGCACTGGGGCAAAATTTTGCTCCGCCGCAGCAACCAACTCGCCGCAAACGCTCGGGAAAGGGGTTTGCGGCTATACTAATTGCGGGGTTCGGAACCCGGGAATTTCCTCCTTGCGGGCGATCACCTCACCGGGCAATCACCTTAGCGGGCATTGATCTTAGCGGGCGACCGTTGGGCAAAAGGGATAAAAGCCCGACGAGCCGGAGCTGAGCCCTTCTTTTCTTCTGCTAGATCACATCCGTCGAGACGTAGCCGTGACAATATATTGTGTGCGAGTATAAGCAGGGACGGGAGTCATTGATATAGCACCGCGAAAAGCAAATTGCCCGGAGGTGGAAAAGTTGCAGTAGAAGATTCGAATTTGCGGTGTTCTAGGCAGCAAAAGTGGTCAACGACAACCGAACGAAGAGGAATCGAATATCGCAGTGCAAAGCCGAAGTAGTGCGTGGAGTGATAACGGAAGGCCAGTCATCCAGGCTAGGATTTTCGCATAAGTCAAGTAAGTGCAGCAAAAGTGGGAAGTGACAACGGAAGGCCAGTCATCCAGGCTAAGATTTTCGCATAAGTCAAGTAAGTGCAGCAAAAGTGGTCAACGACAACCGAACGAAGAGGGATCGGATATCGCAGTGCAAAGCCGAAGTAGTGCGTGAAGCGACAACGGAAGGCCAGTCGTCCAGGCTAGAATTATCGCCGCCATCGCATCCGACCAATCGAGTCGTCTGGAGGCCCCCGCCGTAGTTAGTGTAAGTAGGTGTAGTATTTAGTATTAGTGTAATAGAACAATAATAGTTTCAATTTAGTATTAGTGTAATAGAACAATAATAGTTTAAAAATTGAATTTAGGAATGAGTTAAATTATTAAGCAATAAATTGAATTGTAGAACAGTACTTGAACTTGTAAAATTTTATCAAAATTCATTTAGGTGAGAACAGCTCGCGGCATATTCATCGCGTGAAAAGCGCTTAAAACATTTGCAGCAAGGTTATAAGTGATTATAAGTGTCCGGCTTCCGAGTACAGCCCATCTCCTCTAAGGGCTGGGGGTCTCTTATTGGGGTAGAGGAGTGGCGCCAACGACCGTCTCCGACGGTGCTTCCGGGACCTAAAAAACCCCACCTCGGAGGTGGATTCCTTAAGCCCTCTTGTCGGGCATTGGCTAGATTGCCGAAGGGGTAATAATTTGCTCATCGTCAATCGAATCCTTTTGAACTTGGATAGCCATGTTAAGTAACTTCTGTACTTCGTTTATTGGTTCCAATCGATGGAAATGACAAAAATTGCATCAAATTACAACGACAGTATGTTTTGTAAACTTGCCGAACTTTCGACAACTTACGATCTGAATACGCGCTCTCCATGAGGTAACAATTCAGCAAGTGGGGTTGGTAATACATCATCGGAGTGTCGTCTTCTCTTTGTTCTATTTTAGTATACCCAAAAATATCAATACCTTAGTATGAAGATTCCTTGCTAAATTGTGTATAAAAGAATTTATGAACTGAAACGATAACATGTGGATATCTCCTGGGGACCGTATTGCAAATGTCTATGTTTGATACTTTTTTTTTTAAAAATTCTGTTCCAGCCATTGAGTTCAATGATATGCTCTTCTTACAGCCAGTATTTGTTGCCCCGCGACTTTCATCTGTTTGTTCCACAAAGATTTTCGGCACTTTTTTGCAGTTGAAAATATGTACGCTCTTCAAGGAGTGCATATCCAAATTTTCTGTATTCTTGGAAGCATTAGAGAAAAGATGTTTCCGTCTTTAAAGCCGTATTTCTTTCTCCTTTAAGCTACAGTAGGTACTTGCTGTTATCTTCGTAAGCAATGAGCCTTTGTTGAGGATCGAAATCACTGCCAAATGCATGGGCTCAGTGTGAGTGTCCCATATGGGTATGTAT
This sequence comes from Stratiomys singularior, assembly GCA_954870665.1. NCBI lineage: Eukaryota > Metazoa > Arthropoda > Insecta > Diptera > Stratiomyidae > Stratiomys > Stratiomys singularior. The sequence goes on from OX940877.1 coordinate 12,161,672, forward strand.
GTGTAGAGATCCCTAGCGAAAGGGTTCGCATTAGCCTGCATCGAGGTATCGGCCTAGAGACATTTCAGTCCTAATCGAGAGCAAGATCCAAAAAAAGAATTTAGTTATCCATGTAAATACCAGTATTCCTTTCCTTTTTCGAACTATCAATTCAAGAACATCAGAATATATTTCGAATAATGTTCAACTTTCACGATTCAGATACGATATCAGAGTATTTGTAGTTTTTATATGAGAAGGGGTGATCAAATTTAAAACGTTCAGTTAAACAACCAGAAACTTAAATGATTAATTCTAATATATTCCCTATGATTAAATCTTCTAAAGCACTGCTGCGTATGCACACATTCCCTTCCATTGCGCTAAACTGATTAACCGAACATTTCATGTGAGATAAAAATAAATTCCAAGAAATGAAACAAATTTTCCGATTGCTTTCAGAGGATTGCCATCAATCAATTATTTGCATGCGTATTAGCATCCGTTTATATAAACGCGTATGTATCAATAATTTATTTTTCATTTCCCTTTCTGAATTCCTTACGGCTACTTTGGAACCTAAAGATGTTCGAGTCGGAGACTTAAGCGCTCATTAATTTGCCAGATGAGTGCATTTCAAGATGAAAAAATGCTGATAAGCTAAAAATGCTTCCAACAAACATGTAGATGTGAAAAGTTCTACCGTGAGGGGAGCGTTCAGTGCGCGAGACTCTGCACGGAAGCCAAGTTATGCTCCACTAGACCGAACGCACCATTTTCAACAGAATATTAATCAATTGCAATCAATTTCAGGATGCATTCAATATTTGCTAAAAACCTTGCACAAATGATTATTATTGTGCAAACATGCATCTGTTGATGAGTGTGTGAATACAAGCCACAATAAACAAACAATATGATTCGATAATTATGCATCCGAGTCCTCGTCCCTGCCCGGAGTACGTATGAATCCCATTCAAAAGCGCTGGAGCCATGCAATTAAGATGCAGTCAAATAGTACTTACGAGCCCAATTGCCGAACATTGCATTGCTATCAAGGATGCCTCTGTTCCACTCTTGCGCTTTTTCTGAATAGTAGGGACATGACACAATCAAAGAAGCTCACATGCCATATTTACGGATAAAATATGGGTTACATCTCTAAATGTCAAGGATACGGGGAGACCTGGAAACATGCAGTTTAAGTTCGGTGGTATTACAAACAACTGCGGCAAGGTTCCTTGCTTGCTACTGAAAAGAAGTGAAGGCCATTTGCGCCAACCGAATACAAATTGGGAGCTTGCACACTTGCAGCACAAAACGCTGTCCTGAACACTTTCTATTCAGTTTCGCCTTTTGCCAGGAATGCACTAATTTCGGTACATATCTACACGGTTCACCACTTGCGTTGCGCCTCGTCCTGATGCAGCTCGTTCCGCTGGCAATGTTTGCGCTTCTCCTCACACCAGCGCTCTTGCCTGCTATCCGTGGGACAGTTGGCGCTGAGTCCGGGCAAACCTCTGGGTCGGATACGGGATGCCTTATCTCAAGTGATACATTCTGCACTACTTACCCAGATACGAACGTCTTTCACGCATATTTCCGGTGGGCCCCGAAGTAATAAAAGCCTAAAGCCCCAATTCACATTCCTATGTTAGACTACAGCAGCTTTTACGGCTGCATCGCATACCAACGCATTGTTTACAGAAAGAACTAAGAGTCCGATTCGGAAATGTTAAAGCTATGAGAATAGGTGAAAGCTTTGTATTGTACTGTCAATAAGCACAACGCTAGATTTTAGATACGATTCGAAGTACAACAGTACCAAATCCTGAACTTACTCTTTTCGAAATATACTCGTGGTAAACTTGGTGTATTGGTAGCATTCTATATTCGGTTTGCTTTTAAGATTTTCCCTAGAAATTCGGGTAGCATGTACGCGCTACAAAAACTTTACGTAGTAGCCCACGAAGCTACTGAGTTATACTTGAAGACTTTTCCCCGAACTTACTCCCAAAAGTTTTTTTTGTACGCATAGAAGATAGTACTTCCATTCTTGTAAATTATTTCGCTGTTGAACTTCTTGCTGAGCTTCAAATCTGGTTTTATTCCCAGATTCTGGGTGCTGGAGGGTAGCGAGAAGTGATGACCGCTAAGCCGAGGAATTCCAAAAGTGGGGAACAAAGTTTTCCTGATTACGGTTTAATTACAGCTTGTCTCAGCGTTTTTACTAAGGCTATAGCTTGTTGCCCAGCATTAACTCACATCCCAAAACCTCACTGACCAAGGAATGACAAACACCCAATACTAAGATTACATGATCATCAACTTATGAAAATACTTTTTTATAGTGTAGTATCTCTGTATAGTACAGAATATTCTTACGTGTTTAGAAGAAAAGTATCGTGAGCTTCTGAACGGCAACCGAAATAAGTAATTAAACCGGATATATAGCAATTATAGTGTAAGTCATATAAAGTAATAAACCAATAGAACGAAGCTATGCAAAAAAGTAGAATGACGAAGCTATGCCGCTTTTTGGGCGCGCTATGTCGAGGAAATTAAAACGGACGATACTCATGGACGCCCATTAAACTCGTTTTCCATAGCAGTTTGCTGGATGACATGCATCAGGACACTGTGTATGCAGAAGGGAATTATGCATTCCGCAGATATCATCACAGAATGAAAAACGAGTGTTGATTACCAGTCTAATTTCTAGTCGAATTCTAAGTCTAATTCTAACCACAGTCCCCTCTGACCTTTTAAGAAAAGAATTATTGGAATTTTTCTTGAATTAAGTTATGTTGGAATTACTTGCCTGCTCAAGACACACTTGGCAGCACCTGCACAAGTCTGTTTCTTGGTTAAATTCATGCACGGTAATTTATCGCTTTTTTCTCCAGTCAATTTTTTAGGTTTCATAAAGGTATCTAGCAATTCTTTCACTAGGTTTTGGTTGAGCAGGCTACACGCTGGAAAACCTCAAATTCTGCAGCATGACTCCTTATTCACCAGTATGAAGTGCAAGATCAATCATGTTCTCCTAGCGTGTGCAGCTCTCCGAACTTTGGAAAATGAAGTATGAAACACTACCTTTATCATCCAGATGTGGTTTGTCAATAATAAAACTATCTTTCATTAGTTCAGAACTTACCAGTTTTATATAAAATTCCCAGTTAGAGGATCTGGATGTGATGACGACGCCTTGCTTACGCAGTTCGTGTTACATTTATTTTTCTCGAAGTAATTGCGCTACGTGAAAATATCGAAAAGGTAAAAGCTGCTGCGTTTTTCTTTGAACAATCAAATTTTTGATTATTTACTTAGTTCGTGTTAATGCAATCCAAATAAAAATCACTTCTATCTCAAAAATAAATTAAAAACCGTCCTACTAAGATTCATTCAGCAATGACAAATTTCCCAACCTGAACGTCGGAAAAATCTTCTAAGAATGGAACCATGCTTCAACTTGCATTCCGTTACATAAAAGGATTTAAGTGATCAATCTAAACAAAAATTGCTTATTTCATTTAATGAACTGAAGGTATAGATTTCGAGAGACGGCATAGGACGATTTAAATCTCTCAATTGAAGAAAAAGGGATTCTCAAAAAATTGACTAATTTCAGTTTTGACTCATACGCTGCTTTCCGCCCCTTGCGCATCAACGCGTATAAAAGTGTTTTTTTTTTATTAAATATGCTGCCTTTCCTGTGGGGAACTGATTGATTCTCAATTGCTGACCTTACAGGAATTTCTCATTTCTTCGTCATCATCTCAAAACGTTCAAATTAAATAATAATAATAATAACTAATAATGTTGCATCGAACGAAGTATTTTTCTCAAAATGGCAAATGCCTGTCGAAAACGTTGTCAAATGTTAGTAATGAGTTTCATAGCAAGTTGAAGATTATTTTCAAATCGAATCTAACTCAATGTTAGGAGAATATTTAATAAATTTCTACCGAGAATTCATAAATTCGATGAAAACTGAGTCGACGTTCGGCATTGCCTCTCTAAATAGCTGTTAAAATCATTTAATTATTAAATTAATAACTGAGCACGATATTGCAACGTTCGGCAAACCTCAATATCGCGCCAATTGCTCCGACGAATTTCACTGTTGGTACGATAAAATTTTAGGAATTCAAGTACAACTGCTGGCGAACTCTCAGCCATTGATGCTTGTTGTAGCGCCAACAACTGAATTCGCGCTCCGAATTTCCCTGAACTTATAACGGCCATGCTGAGCTTTGGCGCGCGTCCGCATCCGTCGCGTGTCGGCAAGTTCTTGGCTGAAGACATGGCCATGGGCTCTGGCTCGGAAATGGAATTGCAACATGTGCGGGTGCGAAGTACGAACCCCATTTCGCCCAGCGCGACGCCAGCCCAAAGCAGCGCTAGAACGGCGAAGCGCCAGTACACCAACAGAACAACAACGGAAATAGGGACGAGACAGCACGGCACAGAAACCACCGATGCGATTGCGGATCCATTACAGAAGCAGAAGTAAGTTCTGTGTGAACGTCGGCTCGGGTTGACTTCAGACTTACTGACGCGATTTCCCAGTTTTCATCCGGATCTCGAAGTGGCCGTGCACGGTGAGGGCGCCGCCGTCACTGAACTTGGACTAGATCGCAACCAGTCGGACTTACGCTTCCTTGTCGTTGCCTGGCGCTCGTCCAGGACGAACTCAGCATCTGACTTTACCTCATCCCAATTGACACTCAACCGCTTCCTTGTTGACTTCGCAGTGTGCGCCTAGAAGTTCGTTTGAATTTGAATTTTGCAGGGTGCGAGTGGAACTGTTGGAGTGCAACTGGGTCGCGTACCGGAACTGAGTGCAGTGTCGATGCAACCGCGAGTCTCGCTTTCAGTGCATTTTGCAGTAATTTCCGTTGCGCCTGGAGGCCAGTGGCTGTGAGTGTCCGTAGCTGTGCAAGAACCCGTGTCGGTGGTTGCCTTCAGTGGTGCAGGTGCAAGTGCAGTGCGTGCGGTCGAACGGGAGCGGAAGCGGAAGCGTCGGAGGACGCGACCCACGGGCGAGTGGCCCTGGCCTCGGGGACCCCGCAGCATCACTGGATTAACGCTCTTTCGGCGCCTCAGCTATTTCTGTAAGCGAAATTTTCGACTTTTGTTTTAGTGGCATGCGTTAGAAATGGACTCTACCGGTCGGAAGTTGTGCAAGAAGTGCAGACACCGTTAAGTAGTCAAGCTCAGTTGCGCGCGTAATGCCCGCGGCTCGCTGATATCGGAAGTGACGAGTAGCCGACTCGACACGGGAGCCGCGATTAAGGAAAAGAATTCTCAATTCGAAGCATTGCCACGGTCCTGTGATTATCCGGGGTGATAATCGCCTTAATTAAACCAATGGCTTAATTAGAGACGACGAATGGCGCTCAATTAAAACGACAAGTCTTAAAGGCTACGAGACTAGCACAAGAGGGGGTGGTGGGCGATGGGTGAGTTGCATAACTGCATCCCGTAGACTATGAGTGCACTCAAGATGTGAGTGTGGGAGTGCGAGACCATCTCTCCGCGGAGGGAGTTCAAGGGGCTCCAGTGCGCGCAAAGGATTACTTCGGAGCTGCTGCGACAAGCAGCAGCTTCATTTAGTGGCTTTGATTTTGAGCAGTCGTTTCAGACTTTGTTGTTTGTCCATGTCCTCACCTGCCTCAGCTGCTACTCTTCATCGTCCACCCGCATCTGTGGCTCCACTAATTAACGACATCACAAGTATCATTGCCTCCGTAGTGCTTCGTGGTCTCAAGAAACGCCCCACGCCAGCGCTCGATTCCAAAAATAAAGCTGGGCAATTTATCACATAGCATCGCCATAGCACCACCGTGAGCGTCGTCACTGCTGCCAGAATGCTCAGATAGCATAATTTTTCCAATCAAGTCTGCAGTAGTCATGGGAAGAACTCTTAGTTTGGGATCGGGCGGCCTGGGGGGGAATATTTTCCGCTTCTCTGGCTGCTTTGAGGAGGCAAATAGAAAGGACTCGGCAAGGACAAAAGTACCATTAGCATTCCTCTTTCTATTTCATATATCTCGAGGTGGCTCATAGGCACACAATAAAAAACTACAACCGAGCACATTGACAGGGACGAATTTGTGCGACGAGTCGGTTTTATGATGCCTTGTGAAATGTTCGTCGCTGGTCTTGTTATGTCGCCTTTTTCTAGGAGATGTCCCAGTCTAAAGGTCTAAAGTGGACATTGAATCGAAATAAGGCTCTTAAATTGCCTCATCCTTTTCGAGAGCACATGAGCCAATGGAACCTTCCGAAAGTCTTCTCCGAGCCTTCACGCATTTGTGCCTATCGAATATCAAAGGGAGCTGATACCAATAATCGCTTTGTTCTCCGTCCTAGCATGGCAGAATTTCTCGAACTACTTATAGGCTCCCTCTCATTTCGGTCACACAGAACCTTTCCGTGTGTGTTACAAAGCAGAAATTGAGAATCATATCAACTAGGACAAGTTTCATGTAAGTTGTTTTTCCACCATTCCTATTGCATCCTTGCTAGAGGAAAAAACCAATAGCATGGCACAAGATACTATGGAAAAATTCTTGGCAAAGCTGCTTATACGAGAAATGCAACGTCGAGTCTGCAAGCTGTTACCGGGAGTTGTACGTTATATTGCCGTTGCAAATTGACCAGATTGTGCACAATTTATTATATTGATAGCGCTGGGAATCGATGCATTGAATGGCGGACAATTCAATCAGGATGTAGTCGTTTGCCTGCTGATGAATGAGTAATTAGTAACAGGCTCATTGATGTAGAATACTCCTAGATAATTTTCAGCTTGCAAACAACGGCCAACATTTTTTATTTGCTAGCTGAAATCAAGCAAATACTTTTGATATGTGCAAGAATCGTATGGAAACGAGATACTGCATTGTTGCTTCATAATCTGAATACTATGTTGGAGTTTGATGCGCCTACCATAATAGAGTTTGTTAATGTTCGCCATTGAATTGTCACAGATGTTGCTGAGTTCGTATAAACTGTGGAACAAAATCAAGGGACATAATTGGATGTCCTAATAGCAGAAGCGTTTCAACTATTTTGCAAATTAATATAAATTACTAACCCTTCTATAAACGTCGACCGAGCATAGGAACGGAATTGTACGTATCTGCAAATGGATTATTTTATAATCACACTTTACTACAGCTGGGCAGTGCGCAATTAGAATGTGGAAATTAAGTGGAATGAGAATTTTCGTCTACTTTATGAAGTGTCCAAATAATTCAGATAACCATTAGTATTATCCTCAGCTTTTTGAATATGACTTTTACACGTAAAGCTAATTTCAACCAAAAAATACTCTTGTTCACAACATCATGTTGAAATCAACTGTTGAAAAAAGGTCTCGCTCTATCTATTGATTTCCTATGTTGAAAGGTATTTAATTGGAATTTTCATTAATTTTAATTTTAGTATCGACTTTGTGACCGGTTTTCTCATAATACGTTCAAAGTCAACGAAACATCTAATTACTGAACTTTCCATAAAACATTCCTCTTTCAACCTGAAAATCCAGCCTCGCACCGTTTGTCCAATTACTCCACACTAGGCCTCGTATATCCTTAATCTCAGGATGTCAACGATTTGCCGGGACCCTTTCTCAGTGGGAAGAACGAAGGACCCTCCCCCACGCATAGATAATATGCCATGGTACCATTCGTCCAACCTTTTGAGCATATTTCCGATTAAATATCGAGGAAGCTCTTAATTCAGATCCTCTAAATCGGATCATCGCATTGTCTTTTCTATACATTGTATGAGAAGAATATGTGGATCGCATAATCAATTTCCTCTAAGCAAAATATTCACTGACGAGACAGTGCCGTGCAGCTAAGGGAGGAAAATACTCATGCCCGCTTAAAGGCTGAGTCAGGGGTGGAAACCACATTGAGGCTGCGTTGTTGCTTGAATTTCGAGTTCTTATTATGAAAACAGTACTTGCTTTGTTCTAGAAGTTCGCAATTTCGACGCAAAGACTAGTTCTAATAACTCACAAAAAGTAGGTAGGTCTTGCTTGTATTGCTCTGAATTCGTAGTATCTTTGTTTTTCATAGATCTTCCTTCATCTAAAACTTCAGCAGCAACCGCTCGTCATATGAACGTCCCATATTTATTAGTGTCGCTTTTCTATTTTTCGTGTATCGTGGTAGAATTTTTCACCCGAGAAGAGAAAAAGCCTGTAACCCCTAAGGATTTCAGGAAACCTCAGGAAACCAACTAGGATTGCGAATGTGACATGTTGTGTACTAGTTGGAAGTACTTTCCCACTTATTTTATAAAAAAACAAAACAAAGAATTATTGCAGGCTGTCAAATCTTATCATTCAGCGATCGTTTATCCTATTTTATTTAACTTTGAATGAATCAATTACAGTATCGGCTAAAACAAATGCAACTCAAATCACTCTCACGATATTAACCAGCAAAAGTCCAAAATTTTAATGGAAAGTAAATTATTTTTATTTCATTATTGCTTTACAAACCTTTTAAAAGAAAATCAAACACAATCTTCAAGCAATCTTTCATTTTGACGTACAAAATTCAATTAAATTTACGAAAACTAATTTTTTGATGGGACAAAACAAATGCAACTTCGTGTTTTTTTTAAAATTCTTAATAAATTAATTAATATTTTGTGGCGAATGCATTATTTTTAATGACAGCTTGGCACCTGCGAGGGTCATAGAGTCAATTAAATTATCAATTATTGTTTGTGGGATCTCATTCCATACTCTTTTAATTTCTTTAAACAATTCACTTTTGTTACTAATATTTTTACGCTGTATTTTCTTTTTAGCAATTTCCCATAGATTTTCTATAGGGTTCAGATCGGGTGACTGGGCTGGCCATTGTAGTACCTGTCTTCCACTCTCGTTAAGCCATTCTTTCACAGTTTTCGACGTGTGCTTCGGGTCGTTGTCATGTTGGAATGTCCATTTTAAGGGCATATTCCACCCCGCATACGGTAACATAACCTCCTGCGGTATGGACTTGTATTGAAAACGGTCCATTATACCATCTATTTTGTGAACTGGCCCTGCACCCTGCCCTGACATGGACCCCCAGACCATTACACACCCTCCGCCGTGTTTAACGGTGCCTTTGCTAAATTTTGAATCCAAGCGCTTTCTTTTAGGACGCCTTACACGACAAATTCTGTCCGATCCTTGGAAATTGAACTTGCATTCATCGCTAAAAAGAATGGTCCTCCATTTTTGAACAGTCCAGTTAATGTGAGAACGTGCAAAAGCTAACCTTCGCTTTCTATTTTTAATTGAAATAAAAGGTTTCTTTGCTGGCCGATAACAAAACAATCCGAGCTCCACTGCGCGTCTTCTAACGGTTCTTTACGATACATTTAAATCGAGATATTTTAGTAGCGTTGTGGATGAGACAAACGGATTTTCTTGGAAATCAGATTGTCCTCGTTCAGTTGTTTTCCTTGGTCTCCCTCCTTTATGTACAGTTTCAACACTCCCGGTGCGAAGATCTCGAGCTATTATTCTGGAAACAACCGATTATTCTATATTATATTTCTCGGAAATAATCTTTTGAGATACACCACTCTTAAAGTCTTTTGTAACTAATACTTTTATATCCGCACTATGCTTTTCATTTGCCATTTTTAGGTTTTAAAGTTTTTCGGTGGTAAAAATAGCTTTACACTACGAAGCGACACTTTCTATTAGTAAATAATGCACACAACTATCAGCTACAATCTAACTAACCTAAATAATAATCAGTTACATGGCAAAAATTGCAAAGTGATTTCGAGAAAAACTGTTATCAAACCAAGTTGCCAGAGTTGCATTTGTTTTGTCCGATAAAAAAAAGAAGATTTCGTAAATTTTCCTGAATTTAGTGGTAAAAATTACCGATTTTTTGTAGAATGATTATGTGTTTTTTTTTTTTTAAATGACTGGTACAATACTAATGAAATAAATATAAAACACTTTGCTTCTAAAACTTGGGGTTTCGCTGCCCAACATCATGGAACTAATTTGAGTTGCATTTGTTTTGACCGATACTGTATATTTTGGTAGTGCTTCCTTGCCGAGGCTGCTAAATGGAAATGCGAAGAATTAGAGAGTTTTGTCCTTCTGCCGTCTCCATAAACAATTAAATCGGTACTAGAATTTTCTTTTTCTAGTGACAGCTCTTTTGCGTCTTCTATAGCTTCCTTTTTGCTGAATTGGTACAGAAGTTCAGCTGCTGTGGAAAAAAGTCACAAAGCATACTGCTGATGACAAAGTTTGCTGGTGTAATTTGATGACAACATACAACAAACTGCAATAGAGATTTATTTAGATTAACTCGATACCCAGCAGTAGCATTAAACTTTCAATGTTTTATAATGTTTTATGTTTCAATCAAACCATACGGAAGAAATTGATATACCAAACATCGCATTCACATGGTACCATGATTTCAAATTCTAAGCTCCGCAGGTTTGCTTCATCAAAACTCACATTTTGTTCACAGTTTTTGTACTACACAATGACGCTTATTGGAGGAAAAACGGAAAAAGACTGGAGAATGCAAAATCCGTGGGTTGGATCAGTTGTAATTTGTTCATAGGTTCTGGGAAGTCTTCCTTTAATGTACTGGCATTTGCAAGGAATCGCCAAGACGTGTATTGATTTCCTATAAAATTTAGTTTTCTTGAAATTTTCCTACGAATAGATTTATTCTGAGAAACGCTTTGGGTTAGACATTTTCCATTCATTTTTTATTTAAATAATCTGCAAGTTGGTTATTTCTTGCAACATGCAATAAAAGTAATTTAACTTTTGATATTACAAAAATGTAGCGGCTGAACTGAGAAAAGTAGAACAATTTCTCTGCAAAAATGGAAAAAGTCGTTTAGGTGTTAAAGTAAAATCCTTGAATAATTTATGATGCTGCTAGAAGCAGAGCAATAGTTCAGTTATATCCCTTGGCAGATAAACTCTCCCAGCTGATATGCAGTAACAAAACGAGCTTAGACTTAGTACTGCTGAAGCAATTCACATTTGAATACGTTATTTTAAGTGTTAAGGCAATGGAATAATTTCATTGAAAAAAATTCACGAGTTGTGCTCCTCAATGCATTTCCACAACATGAACTTGGCACATCAAAAGCACTGTGCGTATTTTCCCGCGTTTAGCACTTCCAGAATATCCTTCATTTTTTGATTTTCCATCCCAAAATGCTATCTTTTGTTTTAGTGTTGACAGATATGTACTTCGGGAGTTAGTTTCTCCCTTCTTCAGTGCCATTTATTTTCTCTTTAAACATTATTATAAATACTCTTATTAAAACAAAATATAGCATTTTGGAATGGAAAATCAACAAATAAAGGACATCAAAAGTATTTGGACTTGCATCGGTTTCGATGGATTTAATTTTAACAAATGTCCATCATGGACTTTGTCCGCGCAATTTTCGACGCTAGAATAGTTTATCTTGTTCATGATATCGATGGCTTCACATTATCGTAGTTATTATCTGCAAGGGATATTTTTCGTTTTTTAAATGGTTCCTTTGAATGTGAAAGCTATGAGAGTAGACCAAACATAAACTGAAACTTTTGTTTGATTCACCCAAAAATAACCCTAAAATATGTTTTGCAACAACGTAGAATGGATCTGTGTCGATCAGAAGCTGGTTGAGTTATCATTATTTTCAACCCGTTATCTCCTAGAGCATCTTTATGGGGTCCAATAAAGTCGAATTGAAAAATTGAAAATAGCTGTATGGTAGGTCCAGCCAGCTCCTTATTGCCTGCCTCAGCAAGATGAGTCCAAGCTACTTTACGTAGCAAAGAGACAACAAAACCCACAGTATGTGGCTTCGGATTAGCATGACGTTAGATGATGTATGGAAACTTTTGGACACGACGTATTATATGCATCCTTAGTCTTTTTCAAAATCAATGCAAAAAAACAATCAAAGCAAAGTACCTCAATGGATGAGAAAAATTCGACGCAAACTTGCCAGATGGTGGTCCAATGTGTAGTTCCTCTTTTCTGAATCTTGTTCAGGTTTGTAGTATATCCGTGTCTCACCTTATCCGGCAAACCTTGTTATAAACCCCTGACAGAACGTTTCAATTTCTGATTCCCGGTCAAGAGGTGACGCCGTATGCAATGATCTCATGACAATCTTAACAATTTTTCTCAGTCTGCTCTGCAATATCTAAGACTATCATTTAAGTGAATTTATGGTCATGTGCATTTATGGTCCTCTGACCGTAAAAGAATATAGTATTCTAAATACTTTCCTGCTTATTTGGTCTCCTGGGGTCAGGAAAACAAAATGGAATGGAGCAGGAAAGTTTTCGTCGCTTGAATTCCTTCATGAAGAAGATTTTCCACAATTGTTAGTTGTGCAATGAACAAGTGGACCTGTTTCACCAACATCATGAACGTTAGTGACTTAATAGTTAAAAATGCGGAAAGGTTGGCTGTTCCCCGCATATTCTCCTGCTGCCACCCGAGCGCAAAAGGAGCACTGGCTTACACCAACTAACTGTAGATACTAAGAAACAAACATCGGAGTTATATTTATTTAAAAATTCAAACTTATGCGAAGTAAATTGAATAAAATTGAAATATCAAGTGGAAAAATTGTTCATATAAGATTTGTAGCATGTCATGTTTATTCCAGTTGTTATTCTCCGATACAAATCAGGCGCCTAATATCATACGCCCTAATAAGTAAATAAAAACACACTGTTGACTCATTATCTTTTTATCTGAAATGGATACGATAGAGTTCGATACAAGATAGTACATCTGACAGATAACCTCATTGACCGCTAAGGCACAAATGTCCTCTTTTGCCAAAGTTTCTTTTGGCCGTTATGTATTCATGTGGTTGCATTTCCTTGTTGCAGCATTGAATCTCCTTCTTTGGTGCACGGATCAATTGTGGCTTTGACTCAGAGAGTTCTGGCTTCAAAGAACTCCATAAAACATTTGATTTAAGGTACCAACTCTGACAACCGAAGCTAGAGAATATGTCTCATTCAGTAATTTAATCCTTTGAAGAGGTTGTTGACATGTCGAATCGTCTTGAAGAATTCATATGTTTTCCATATTGAAATCATACAATGCAACAAGGATGTTGCGGCTTAGAGGCTAATAACAATCACGTTTGACCAATCTTATTTTCAAAAATTATGGTCCCGTGATGCCTCGGCTCCAAAACCCACACCAAACAGTCACACGTAGTGGATGCATTCGGTTTTTAAAACGTTTATGGGTAATCTGAACCCCAAATGCGTCATTTTGATGATAAGCGGAACTATCAACGCGAAAAGGAGCTTCGATGCTGTGGAAAGCTTTGTTGGAAGAACTAGCATCGATTTGCTGATGCTTAATAATCCTTTTAACAATCCCTTTTGGCCGTTCATGAATACTTGGCTGCTGTTCTTGTGCCAATTGATATTTGTCAGCATTTACTAGTCAGTATATATGGTAGAAAGTTTCTTGATTTTCCGCCATGATGCTGAATCCATGACACTTTCGCGCACTGCTAATTTTCGCACGAAATTATCAGTTTCGTGTATTGTTTTTGGATGAAATAGTGTTTTGAGCAGCTCCCATCGTTATGAGTCTCCCTGAACATTTTAAATATTCTCTTCATGGTTGATGAAATTATAACACTATTCTGAAGATTCTTTTTCAGGAAACCTGCGAACTGTTGCAGCAAACCTATAAAATATTTTTTTTTCAATTTCAGAAGTTTTGGTAGATCAATTTTTCCATTTTCACTTAGAACTTATAAGTGATTTATACCCTTGCTAAGCTAACTCAGCGAAGACTCATGGTTGCGGAAGTTCTGATCAAATTTTGTCGAATATCTCGAAAGCGAATTAATATTTTTAGAAAGATGGAAAGAGCTCAAGCTGGTTTCGAACACGCATCCCTGCCGCTTCTCTAATTGATAAAGCCAGACCAAAGGCAATTTGGAACATAGGAGAAGTTCAAAGCTGTAGAGCAATATTCATAACTAGTAAATAACCAGTCGACATCCACCTAAGCAGGTAGTGCCAATCGATGCGTCCCGGCCTGTGAGTTGGCACCTGACGAGAAGCGGCAGGGATGCGTGTTCGAAACCAGCTTGAGCTCTTTCCATCTTTCTAAAAAAACTATAAAATATTGTTATATGAACAATAATGAGAACATGATTTTTTTCGGCTAGTTTTCCATTGCAACTAGCACTAAGCTGTCAACTGTCAATTTTTTTTATCGCCAACACTAACTGAAAAAATTGTGGCTTTGGAAAGTAATCATTTTATAGTACCCATGATAGAATAATTTCCAATAAATGGTATTACTCTCCCCTACCCTTAGATAGCTACCGTTTTTTTACCGTTATATACCGTTCCATTATAAATTTATCTGGCAAAAGCTCGAATAAATGTTATTATCGCAACTTGAGAGATATTTAACTGCAGCCTGACAAAATATTATTTGTGCCCCAATTCAAATTCCATTGAATCAGGAAGAATTGTATACAAGGAAAACTTTTTGAAAATATTTTAGCGAATCTTTAAAATAGAAAACAGGAAAACTTTTCAACATTTATGGAATCGCTTCCAGTGTTTCGATACATGGAGATAATTAAGCAAAATGTTTGATATTCAAAACTTGTGCTTTTCCTAACGCATTCAATGCATAAGTTTTCGGGTCTTTCTATACACGATGTTTTCCTAAGACTTGAAATTCCTTTTCCAAGTACACGATAACAGTTAAGCTCTAAGTTGCTTAAGAAATTATCTTCTTGGTACACGAACTACATAACAACGAAATTTCGCAGACAAGATAACACGAATTGTTTGCTATAAAATCAAGTACATCCTACATATTTCACAAGAGGATTTCGGCTACGTACTTTGAGTGATAGATCTATGTGATACTTTTCCGTAGTCCCTTGTTGTTTATTCAATGGAAGAAAATGAACTTTTTTGGAGAATTAGCTTTTATAACTTTTCAGATTCATCGGACAAGTAAACAGTATTTAAGCGGACCACTCAAAGGCTCGAAATTTCTCGTTCAAATTTCACCTCAAATAAATTATCCTTGTTGTTATGCTATAAGGGAAACAGTTGGAAGCCTGCATTTTAATTGGAGCATTCACGCTCTTTGTTTAGGTGGCGTTTGTGTAGGCGGAAAATATGAGACACAAAGGCAATTTACTGATGAATAGATTAGTTAGCGCTTTGTAATGAAGTATTTAATAACTCTTTTCAAGAATGGAGCCAAATTTTCTGCGACAACTTTCTATTCAGGAGTTTACTGTTTTGGACGGAGTTTTTCTTAGTATTTTCATGTTGAACTAAAGATCAGGACGACTCAAAATTTTATGCTTAAAACGCAGCTTGATTATTTTTATCAAGTCAAAAATGAGTTTATTATTAGTATCCTTCATTTATTTTTTCAAATTTCGTTGAAATTTGAAAAAAGGAAATAAAAGAAAACTCACAGACAGAAACGAAATAAAAGAAAACGAACAGAAAACTACCAACAAAGCGCCTGGAAACAGGATCATCACCTCAACGGCGGCAAACGTTGTTTCTATGGCCAAAATTTGTCAGGAAGATCAATCAAAATGATTAACAGGCTTCTTACGAACAGAGCGTACAACAGAGAAAGACTCTACAAAATCAAGCAAACAACTTCGAACCTATGCACCTACTGCAAACAGGTTGATGATATAGACCACCGCATTTTTAACTGCACCCGATATAAGGAAATCAGGGCAAAATATAAGCTTTTCAAACATTACAACAAAATCCACAATCTATTAATCACAAATAACATGAACCTCCTGGGGAAGTGGATTCCTTCCTATCAGAAAAATCATCATCTAAAACTCCCATATTCCTATAATTTAATCGCTCTTTCAACAAACTTCCTCCAACGTAAAATTACAGAAAAAGCAAATGCAGATGTATCAAGCATGAAAATAACATTCAACATCAACTATAACCATGCAATGCCAAGTGACAAAGCCACCAATATCATCGGTTGTTTTTAACCGATCTTAAGGGGAAGAAAATGTCATTGCATTCTTCAACGTCATGTTTTTTAGTTTAATTCAAGCTTAAATTTAATGAAAATAGTCAAATTAGAATACCAGATTTGACAGAAATTGTTAAAAATTCTGCTATTAAAAACAACATTATTTGCAATAGTGTACGATCCTCAATCTGGAAACTGGACAACTAGCAACCTGGAACTTCAACCCTCTTTGGACCTTGGTTTTCTTGGCTATATATGACGCCTCCAATAGTCTTGTTTCAACGACATTGTGCTCCATATTTGAAAGTCGGTAGTCAATTTGAATTTTCCTGAATCTGAATTTTCCCCACTAATCTTCGTCCTTAATCCTGGTACCGGTCTTCATCAATCAACTGGACATTCCAATTTCTTAAGCATATGTAGAGAATCGCGTTATGATACTGTTATCATCTGAGAAGACTACAATTGAGTTCGATTTATAGGGCAGCGTACCTCTTCTTGTGTCAATAGGGGTGTTTTTTACCACATATGAAAGACATACGTTAAATAGGAGGCCAGTTAGTAATCAGTAATATCAAAGCTGCGATTCGACAGACTCAAATCACTGAGTCCAGAGTACTGAGGAGTGTGGGCCGAAACTCGGGACTGTTGAAACTGAGAAATTTCAAAATCTCTTACATCACTCTCCGATTGTTTAGCACAATATCGGGTTTTCTCAATCGCTTCGGAGATTGTGACCGTTTTTGGATGGCTTAATTGAAACTCATCGAAAGTACTAGTACGGCTCCCTTGAAATTCTAATTTTCAATAGTTTATGGTTGAACAATGTGAACTGCAAAGTCACCGAAAGTGCAAACCTCGTCAGACACCAACTTTTTTCAACTGGTAGAAAATCACTAAAGTGCGATTTAGTGATTTGAAGCAAATGCAAATATTACTATTTTTATTAGTAGTATTTCATTGAATTAGTATTTCATTGAAAAACATATTGTCCGTCATTTCATTTTAAATTTTAAATAAAATTTAAATTCATGAAATACGACTTTGACTTCAAAATAGTGCTCCAATGTTACCTAGCTTTACGCAATAACCAGGAAAAATAATTGAGATTTAACCAGCAACAACAGTGATATAATATGGATGATGTGAATAATATTTCTCTATAATTGTCTTCATCATTGTTTGTAAATTATGACTCATGATTTAATTAGGCGCCAAATCCCACTATTTGGACAGTGGATAAAACCCGCGGGACGCAAATAAGTCTGTGTGCGATAACTAATTTTCGACGCTCTCAATATTTTCGAGCTATTGCAGCACTTTCAAAATCATTCCAATAAATATCTGTGCAATCATTAATTGATAACATCTCTAAACAGTGAATTGTTTTATTTGATTGGCATCGCGAAATTCAAATTTTGCGTAAATTTGCAGATACATGTTATTTTTTTTTTTAAATCTCCTTAAACGGTTTTTGGTGAATATTCGCTCAAATTGGAATCCCGTGGAAAGAAACACATTATTTCTATGGAACGAATAATTCAATGAGATTTTTCCTATTCAGATATTCATGAGTAACTTGAAAATTGCCGGAGGAAATGTGTTGCACAGGTACTTACACATGATAATAAACGGATTGATTGGATAAGTATTATTTTTTGTGCATTCACGCACATTGTGTATAAATACTTAAACCGTATTAGTAAGAACGTTAAGAAAATGAACGTTTAAAATTAAAACAAAAGAAAAAAATAACGCAAGACGACAACGTTAATGCGTAACCTAAAATGAATAAATCATTTCTCAATTTCCGGCGCCACAGACAATCCATGTTATGTCTACTTTATTTTGCATGCGTTGGACTTTGAGTGTTCTTGGGAAATTTTCTTTGCTTGAGAAAAATAAATGTGAGCAAATATGCATTGAATATGCATAAATTCGAATTTATAGCAGTGTACCTTATAAATTTTGAAATGAAATTATTTCCGCAGAAGTCTAATTATTGTTCAGCATCACTTAATATGCAGAGCTTGTAGAATCTTTCAGATCAGTTAGAGGCATTCAATATTTGGCAATCGAAACATTTATAATGGTTCAAATCAATGGCGAATTCCTTTGAAGCCGAACGGAAATATAAATCATTTATTCTTGTTTACTACCATTGTAAATTGTACATTAAACTTGCAAACTTTTAGTAGATGTTGAACTTACTCAAATTAAGTCTTTGTAACGAGGAAGGGGTATGGATAGAATCAGAAGCCTTTTTTATCGTTTTTTAACTAAGCAATAAGTACCTAAATGCCTGTCGTTCAACTTTTCTTATTATACTTCTAAAAAAAGGACACATTCTCATCTGGCAATGTTGAATATTATTTAAACTTAGAAACACTACTGATTTTGGAATATTCAGAAATTGTTCCTAGAAATAGGATTATCCAAGTATCTTCGCTGCATTGAATTTATGAGTGGTATTATCCATTTATGAAAATGGAGTATTAACCTCTATATGAAATAGACCAAGTGCTCTATTACGTTTTTTTCTTGTGCTTCGCCCGTCGGTCCGTTTTGTGGCGCCGTCGTTCCCCGTCTGTTCCTTTGTATCGTCCACATACGCGTTTCAGTGCTGTGCCATTTTTGGTGTGTGCTTTCATCGAACAAAACAGACGGGGAACGAGGAAACTTCGTTCGGAGATAAAAAAAACAACAAATTTTCCATTCCTGTCAGACAAAACACGGAGTGTCCTCTATTACCTTTGCCTGACTCTTTCTTAATCGAGACAGATAATCTTATAGTTTTATGCACTTGCTTGAATATTTATACATTGCTTCGAGAATTTCGTATTCGATTTCATTTTGAAAATATTTGATATGGATTTCTATCGTGGCCTCATCAGAAGTCTTAGGTTTAAATGATTCTGTGTGATGTCCTGATCATGAAAATCACTGATCTCACAATATTCAGTCTGTACTGTCAATGTCATTCAGCGTATACTGTCAGAAATACAATGACATTTGTAAATCGATATCATAGGTTACGAAGACGAAGGTACGGTGAAATGTACCACAATACTTTTTTGATGCGTTTATCCATAAATATTATCGCACAGATTGAATTTATTTGCTAATATCCTTCTTGCTATGTACTCAAATTTTTGAAAATGGTCTTCACATTCTCTCTCTCATCCATATCATTCCATATCCACCATGATTTGCTATTCGGGGTGTTTGTTTCTCTCTCTAATTGTTGCTCGTTTGTAGTATTGATGCTATGGTTAAGCGCTTAATTACGTATTGTACGTTACTCAGCGTCCTAACAGGTCTATCAGTTCTTAAGAAGGGCGCGGAGGCATTAAACGTCATCTGTTCAATAGGTGAAAGGAGTAGAAAAGTCGTTGGTGAGGTATTTTGAAGCCCAAAGTCTGTGATACTCTGTGTAGCTTTGATGACCCTCACATCGGCGGCCTCTTTTCCTAGTTCAAAGTAGTTTGAACAAACTTCAAAACAGATTTCAGGCCATTTGTTATTTTTCTGGAATTGGTTTGCCCATTTAAAACCTGCGAACGTTGTGTGGTTAATACTTAATAGTATCGGTTAATCTTATTGACTGATATAACGTCATGTTTTAAATAATGGAAGCATGTAATCCTGTTGTGAATGGAACGTTTAAGTTTGTATTTACTTTTGCTAAATATGTTTCTTTGGATCATAGCCGTTTTATTCTCTTGACTTATTTTGAAAGTTTAATCAAAATTCGGAACAAAATAGAGTTAGGTGATGTAGTTTTTCATTTTTTTGAGTGGCTAAAGAATATTTATAGCGTAGTGTCAATGTAGCAGCATAATAAAGAATATTTATTAAAGTGGGCTTGTTTTTGTTGCATGCTTAAAGTATTGGATTGTGTAAGACCGCGAGGTCATGCTTATTTTGGTAACGACGTGTTGCGTCGACATAGACTTGATAAAACCATTCGCAGAATATGGCACACTGGTCTGAAAAGTTTAAGCTGGGCAGAATATTCGCATCTGATGAGGATCGAGGCGGAGGATCATCCACGTTTCGAAGGCGAAAATCGAAGCTATAAGTAAAATGAAAATGATGCACAGAGTATCGAAGATTCTGAAGTAATTAGAATTTCAAAGGTATTACAAAAAGTCAAATCAAAACGATTATTGACGACAAAATTTTCATGAATAAGATGTCAGTGCGCTGGACATTCAAAATGATTATCGGCTGATAAGCACAGAAACTCATTGGCATTGCAAAAGAATTTCTTGAAAACTATAAAGAAAGATGTTTGATCAGGCTTGTAGAAGAAACCTGGATTCATCAATTTGTTGGTGGTAGATCCAGATTTCTGAGAAGAAACAATAGCCTGTGATGTGAAAAGAGAGTGCTATTTTTACAGACTCATATCACACAATCCAAATACAGGATCAAAATACAGAAAATGTACCAGCACACAAATCGGAAGCCGTCATTCAAAAATTGACTTCGAATCGCTTGAGAACATATGACATTTTCATAGTTTGCACCCAGCTGAGGTCTTCATTTCTCCCCCGCTTACGAAGCAGCTCAGGGATAAGACATTTGAAGATAAAAGTGCGCTCGTAGAATAGTGTACATAAGTGAGATGAAAATATTGAGACTGAATAGCAAACTTAAATCATTTTTTTCATTTTATTTTTAGCCTTCTTCGGAGTAAGATATTTTGCTTCTAGGCAAAGCGTAATTAATTTGAAGCATTAATTGAATTTTTTGTAATTAAATACAATAGATATACATTAGTCTGATCCTAATTCTAATAAATTGGAAACTTCAAACCAGCTTAAGCTATTTCGGATTCTCCTTCTTTCGCAACTGACTTACAATAAGCTCGGAATCATGATGTGGGAAGGAAAAAGTATGATTAAATTAGGTTATAATAAAACACCTTGAGTAAATTAATTTTCGTTTTGAGGAAAAATAAATGAAGTTTCCACGACGACGTTATGTCTTCCATGAAACGATTTGGGCATTCATTTTGGTAAGCGTCACAATATTTTTCGCGAACCCTATTGCTAATATAAATTAAAAGCCCAAGCAAGTAAGGGTTTTTTTCACAAACTTACATCCGATCCCTCCCCATAAGCTTTCACAAAATTAAGGATTAAATATCCCATAATTCAGAGAGCATGAAACCTGTTGCAGGAAACTTTTAATTTTTTTTTTAATCCACATTCTATGAAATTTAGTAGAATGAGAGACATGCTTGGGTGGTTGTAACCTGATTGTATGCAAAGGCGTGAAATATGAGGATCAAATTAATTAATATGAAAATAAATAACTCTTTGGCATCATCAACTGCGCTCTTCGTCAGATTAATTTACAGAGGGGTTGCAAAGTCTCAACCACGTTACTATTTGTGGTATATTCGCCGGATAGAGATTTTTGCAGTTTGAGTTGTAAAGTAAAGTTAAGTACGCAAAGTGATATTAATTTCGATACGAAGTGAAAATAATAGGAACGTTCACTCTCACTAATTAGCGCTACCTGGGGTTCAACTGCTAGGAAATACATGTCCTTTTACGTGTAAAAATGCTTTTATACGAACGTTTCCATGTTGAAAGGATAAAAAATGCGTGCTGGCGCCCTTTCCTTGTAGTCATACGTTACCCAACCCAGCAAAATTTTAGCGGATCTATTAGTACCATTAATTATACAAAGGTACAAGACACGTGCCATATACATGCGTATGTCAGCATCTTTGTTCGCGTATCGAGTCGTGGGGTCAGCAAGTCGAATGCTGTAGCGTTTTTCCGAAAAGAAGTAAACCAAATCGCAAAGCCAATCAATCAATTTTCGTGAGAAGGCTGTCTATTAAGGACTTTATCTTTTGCTCTTTTATTTTATAAGGCTACGGAAAGCAAGGCAGTAATTTTGATTAATGCTTTGCGGATAACCGTTCGTGCGCATTATGTATCCTTACAGTGTGTGGGATATTCCTCTCATCATTGCACATGATGGGTTCTTCTCGATAGTTTGTGTCACAGGCCTTGGTACATGTTTAACATTGAATTGCAGAAGATGCGTTTATCATTTCGATTTTGTACTGTAATGAAGATTCGGTTAAAGCTCGTTTGTTTATGGCAATACAGTTTTATTGAAATAGGTTTTTTATCAGCTTCTAATCTTCATTCGATTGAACCTTTTCTTCGGTATTTAATTATTTGCATGGGTGAAATGTTGACCCTAATGTCGTATTCATCATTGCCAGCATCAGCGCATGATGTAAAGGGTGTTGAAAAGAAAAAAATAAAAGAAATTAAACCCTTTGCTTTAAAATTGTTGAAAGCTGCCAGCGAAAAAAAGAAAGAAGTTGAATTTTTCAATGTGTATAAGGGATTAGATTTTCGTCTTTATTTAAGCTAGCGGAAATCTTGTAGTCTCCACTCATTTCTTTTTGCGATTGTCGGTTACCTAAAGTTTTTGCTCGTTTTATTTTTCCCCCTGTTCAAGGAATACTGTGCAAGAGCTTCGTTTTTATTGACAATAAATTCTTATTATGGTTTCCATCTGATAAGTATACTAGTAGAAAATATAACAAACTTGAATGAAAACTCTTCATCATTATCATAACTTTCGAAGCCTTGAGTGGGATGTTGAATGGATTGATTTGAATGGGTTACTCTTGAAATACAGTTCAAGGATTTTTATTAGCGTACCTAAGTTCTGAATTGAAATTTGCTTGTCTTTCATGTTTTTAATTGTATGGGCAGACATTTATCCTATTGCGATTAAATTTTATATTGAATAATTATTTGATTTAAAAAAAAATATAATAACCAAGAACACAGTATTCGCAAATACTGGTAATTTCTGATTACGCGTTACCCTTTCCTTTTCGGAGCGATTTTATTAGCCGAACGCCACCTTTTCTCAATCCATGCCTTTAATATTAGCTGTGTTAAGTGAATAAATGGAATCAATGCTGTAAGCTTTAATATGAAATGAATGCATCAGTGCATCCTCTTTGCTTCGATCTTCATGTTCTCTGCATTCTCTAGATACTACTCCTTACTCCTAAGGACGTTTCGATGTTACAGTATGATCAAATCGGTGGGAAACAATTGTCTGGTTCTTGCCGCCGCTGTGAGTTGATTTCACAATGTTAAATGGACAAAAACATATTGACCACAATCGAATAACACTAGGAAAAAAAGCATCGCGAAGACATTTAATAAAAACTGACGTTCTTTGTTGGGTGTCCATAATTTTGGTGATCTTTTGCCGTTCTGGTTTACGTGATGATCTTTCGAGTTGATTTGTACCAAGAGCTTATAAGCTATTGTTCGATTATTTTGCGTGTATATAATTCTCAGCATCGCTAAACTTTTCAGAGAATCTCTAAACCCGCCTATCATTCGATGATCGGATCCTTATAGCTAGAGATTCGAATCAACTCCACCATCAATGGAGAGCAGTGAGATACAATCAGGCTGAGACCGTGTCAAATGCATTAAAACAACTAATCCTGTCTATCCCCCAAAGAACTCCTGTTCAAGAAATGGTTTTGAGTTCAACGTTGGAATTGCAGGAGTTTTGGTATTTATATACAGTTGGCGACAAAACTCTCCATACACCCTCAAAATTTCATAAATTTCGTAGAAAATACACATCTATATGAGAATTTTATATGCATCATTCCTGCAAATGTACCTTAATTAACAGAAATTTCTTTAAAAATTACATTAATCAACTTATAATTGTAAGAACACCAAAAAAACCAAATTCAGTAGGGACAAAAGTGTTCATGCATTAAGTAATTTAACTGAAAATTCCACATTATTTATATAATTTTATATATCAATATTTTGTTTGGCCACCGTTTGCATCAATGACAGCCTGCAACCGTCTTGGCATTGATTCCACCAAATTTTTAGTGACTTCCGGAGTTATTTCTTCCCAGGCTTGTTGAAGCGCAGTTTTAAGTGATTCCTTGCTGCTGGTGTGAATTTTCGAGATTTTTCTTTTCATAAGTTCCCAACAATGTTCAATGGGGTGTAAGTCTGGCCATTGAGGAGGAGAATACAGCTGCCTTGGTGCATAATAAAGCAACCAGTTCTTTAAAAAGCGTGCAGTTTGTTTAGAATTGTTGTCCTGTTGGAATATCCGATGCTGGCCAAGACCCAAATTGTCCACGGAATGTTGCAAGTTTTCTTCTAACAGTCTTTTATAATAGTATTGGTCCATAATACCATCTATAAAGACCAATCGGCCAACCTCACCCGCTGCAATTCCACCCCACACCATCACATTGCCACCGCCGTGTTTTACTGTTGGTATCAAATTCTTCAGTTGCAATGCTGTTCCCTTTTTTCGCCAGATTCTTCCTTTGCCATCATTACCGAATAAGTTGAACTTGCTTTCATCAGTAAATAAGACAGTTTTCCAGAACTCTAAATCCTTTGCTAAATATAGCTTTGCAAATTCAAGTCGAAGCTGCCTATTCTTTTCAAATATTAGCGGTTTTTAACGAGGAACTCTACTTGCATATCCATCGGAACGTATCATTCTTCGGATGGTTTTAGGGTGAACACACTTATTCGACGTATTAGCGACATGTTCCGCCAGTTGCCGACCGGTTACCCTTGGGGTTTTGTCCACCTCTTTTAAGATCATGCTGATATCCCGCCTGAAAAGTTTCTTTGGTCGTCCATTTCTTGGCTTATTTTCCACTGATCCTGTGTTTTTATGCTTTTGAACAATATATTGGACAGTGGCATGGGATAAATTAAGTAAAGCTCCAATTGCGCGGTATGATTTTCCATTTCTATGCTCAGCAATAATTAAATTTTTTATTTCAACACTTACTTCCTTACGCTTGCTCATTTTTCACTTCCTATGCTCACAGATTATTGAAAAAAACTAGTCATTAGTTCGTACTGACGCATTTCATGGGAAATGCAACGGTTCTTCCAAGAAAAAACAACAGCTAAGCAATGCTATCAAGACCAGAGTACACTATATGATGAATGTATGAACACTTTTGTCCCAACAAAATATGTTTCATTATGTTATTTTTACACTTGTAACTTAAGAAATTTTGGTTTTTTTTTTAACTTATTGTTGACAAAAATACATTTGTAGTGAAGCTGCATACAAATATTTTATATATATTTTTATTTTCTAGTAAATTTATGAAATTTTGAGGGTGTATGGAGACTTTTGTCCCTGACTGTATATATATTCATAATCAATAAAATTCCTTTAAACATTCTTGTCTTGACATCACAAGCCACTTGTAATAGAGAACATTAATAGAGAAAATCTTCATCCTTGAATATCCACAAATATTGGCTGGCGTTTTTTTCAAGCGGCAATGACCAGTAAATATGTTATTTACACATTTAAAATTTGACCTTTTATCTGACGGTTTCTTGAAGTTCTAATCACCTGAAAAATCCAAAAGATGATGGTATGGGGGTGTAAGGATTGCTGAACGTTTTAGGGATTCGTTGGAGATACAATTTTGGAAAATTAATTTTTGGGAGGCGAAAGACTAGCGATTTCACTCATTGAAAAATATTTCGGTTGATCAGATAGTCTTCGAAATCCGTGTTTACATGAAATGAAGAACAACAAAAGAATAAGAGCACATAAAGAACATAAATGAAGATCATTTTCCTGACGGAGAATAAACGAAATGAACATTATTAAACTGACAACAAATAAAGCATCAGCTATGGAATCACCAACCAATACAACGCTGTTTTGGCGATCAGAGAATCTTCATCACAATCTCAGACATAACTAAAGGAATCTTTTATTTTTGAAAGTATTCCAATACGTAGAAGTCAGAATTTATTGACGTTTGTCTAAACCACTAAAAAAACATTGTTCCTCTAGAATTTAAGACCAAAAACCGTTTTCTCCTTCTGTTCATGAATTGCGAAGATAGTACTAATAACACGTTGCCACATCTACTAAATTCGATCTTTTTTAGAATGTATTAATGGCTTGGTATTTTGGAATATTGATTTAAAACATTTTTCTTTCCAGGAGATGCACCTAATCTTGTTATTCTCGCGAGCTATTTGATGATTTAACTTGATAATTTCAAGTAAGTATTTCAATATAAGTAATAAGTACCATTATATTCACATGACAACTAGTTAGCCGCCTGTGTCTGTATCAATCGACTATCATCCTTTTGTCATAACCATGATTTGACTCTTGATTGTGGTTTGAAGTCGTATTCATTCTAGTTCTAGTCCGTTTTACCAGTATAAGATTATTGAATTTAGGATATTTGATGCATTTTGATTTCAGTCTTTCTTAGTTGTTAGGGTGTTAATAGACTAAGCTAGATAGAGAAGTTTAGTGGAAATATGAACAATTTTGTTGGGGGGTAGTTCGTCGTGATTCTT
Source organism: Stratiomys singularior (assembly GCA_954870665.1). NCBI lineage: Eukaryota > Metazoa > Arthropoda > Insecta > Diptera > Stratiomyidae > Stratiomys > Stratiomys singularior. Next base: position 12,188,109 of record OX940877.1, read on the forward strand.
GATAAAACAATGCTTTAGACTTCCAGAGGATATAACAAGTCAGAAAAAGGGTGACGGGTGCACTTTATGTGAACAAAAGACTGCTAAGGAGGCCATGGGACGTTAAACTCGTTCTCTGAACTACACTTCGGTAGATAGTTCAACAACTACGTACGAACTGGACGTGTGTTAGCCAGCCTGCATTACAAAAGAGGACCTCAATAAATGATCTAAGAAAGATAGCAATGACGTAAACGGCCTATCTACTTAGTATCAATTTAACGCGAAAAGTTGATAAAAAGATAAAGCTGAGCCTGAACCTAGTTGACAGAAAATTGTATTTATTTAAATTCACAAAGCGTTTCACCAATTTTCAGAGAGGATCGCCCCATCACACTGGAATGCATCGGCTTAAACTTAAACTTAAGTGAAGATAAAGTTCTCTTATAAGATCAATCTATCGATTAAACAAACCGGGGAAGGGGGTTTTTATTCTGAGAAGACTGTGATGTCACATTTTGCAGCAACATCTTTATGGAATGAATGTGCCCAGACTTTACTCCTTTTAACCGTCTAGAACTGGACTGTAGCCTAGAAACTCAAAAGCAGGACATGTTATTCCAGTTAGAAACTTCAACAATGTTGGTTGATTTTGGGCATGATCTTGTCTAGCCTTCAAAACGACATTCGACCGAAAGGAAGAAGTACTAGCATTCATTCCTGAGTGCAGGACTGTAAGGGAAACACAGTAGAACAGATGTTGAGTCAGCTGGTCAAAATACAACAAGAGTCGATAGCGCTAAAGTGTGGAGTAGTGAAAAAGGTATAAATGACTCCTTTTGCGAACCGACAAACCCGAGTCAGAATTGCAGAATTGATTACTAAATAAACTCAGCTAATTGCTCCAATCTCAACTTAAAAAGGACAAATCGACTTCGTGTCTCAGGCTTTGCGAGCAAATCAAAAAAGTTTACAATCGCTACTGGTACGTTCGAAGGAAACCAGGAAACAACTGTCGCAAAAAATATTCAAAATTATTCGTGTTAGGTATGAAGATGAATTGGTATCGCTTTAGACCCTATGCATCCATGTGAAGCTCAAGCCTCTGCAAACAACAACCTACCTTTGTGTCTCTCGTTGCTGATGAAAGACTCTTTAACATCGTGAGCTGACAATGCATGGTGGGTGATGCAGGGTCAATCATTTTTTCAATAAAACTTTATTTTTGTCCTATGGCTTGCCTTTAATTACAAAAACAAATATCCAGCTTTCGCTGTAGTCGATGCAGTTGTCTAGGCTCAAGTTTAAAAAATATGTCATTCAAAAAAATTTTAGGTGTTCTATTAAACGTACTGGGAACCTAATTTATGTGAAGGATTTTTTCATCAGCTCCTTAAAATTCTCCCAACTACCTGAGAAATGAAATTCACATACTTGCAGAAAAAAAACTTAATACAATGGTCGCCTTTTTTTCCATTCATCTTATTGCTGATAGCAAAAACCAATATTCAAAGCATAATTTTTCTATTCGAACAGTCCCAGGTGTCCTTGTAACTTTTAACTTTCGAAAAGTTTTCGAACTGAACAAAAGCTTTAACAAAACCGTTTCTTTTCTGTGAACAATAAATGAGATTTGAGAGTTTCACACCGGGAATTCCATAGGAACCTGAAAGTTTTTTCTCGGATGGTCAATTTCAAAAGTTTAATGATTATTGATTCACTATTGGCTATTTAATTCTAAGAGATAACGTTTGGAATCAGAAAGGTTTATGTTTGAATGGAAAATTATGCTGAACAGTTAAATCGCTCCGGAAAATTATATTCAGATTACTTAATATAATTACACAAGTACATTAGGTTTTCTCATAGTTGGGCATAACGAAAAAGTCAAAATTCAATTTTCAACAAGAAAAAAAAAGCATCGGCGGAGGCCTTTTAAACAATTCGCCAACAGTTTTTGCATGGCTAAAATTCATCAGGACTGGTCCATAATGAAAATATCTTGATCCTTTGTAAATATTGACCGGTAAATATTGAACATTCTATTCTTAAAGGACTATTGTTCTTATTCACAAATCATGAGAAATCGATTCATGTTAAGGTTTTTTTCATAAAAGGCTTGTTTCCTCAGTAGCAATGAAAATATTTACACCGAAAGGGTTAACCAGTTAAGGATATTTCATTACATTTTCGAAGATGTTCCTTGCAACAGCACCTTTCAATCCAAGTGAATTGATAAAATTAAAGCTTGTACCTTGAAATTTAACATACTGGGCGAATTTATTTGTACATACACGAATCGGTATGCATTTAAAAAAGATATAGGATGTAGGATATGGAGCGTTTGCATAGGTAACACGTGTGTCGCATTTCGACCGAAATCAGTATAGATGTTTCCTTAAGAACGGTAAATGTTCGATGGTTATATGCTCATTGTTCCGAAATCGTCTCCATTAAATGTTTTATCAGAAACCATTTTAAAACTTAATTAATTTTCAATGAAGAACAATGAGTAGTTTTAATTAAACCATTTAATAGTATTCTAATTTCATATTGTATAATAGTATTCTAATTTCATATTGTATACATTAAAATTATTTGGAAAAAATATGACGTTGCGTTTAGTACGCGATTCAACATCTCAACAAACTATTAATTACCCTTGTCCTTGTCAATAAATCTTATCCTTTGATATTTTTATTCAAAAATAAATTTAGCTCAAAGGAAAATGTCACACTAAAGTCAAAAATCAGAAAAAAATCATGTAAATAGAATATAAATAACTACTAACAAATATAGTAATTATGGTCAGATATAATAAAATATAATCGGTTAGTCATAAAATAATTATAAAATATCACGCAGGAACCAATGAAGTGTACAAAGGGCACTTTAAAAGATTAAAATTACATACTTAACAATGTATTCCGTCCATGGCTGAAGTGCGAATTCTTAAGAGTTGGCTCGGGAGTTAGGTACCTTTAATCTAATGCTGACTATGATCGGTGCACGACCAAAATTCCTCATGAGCTGATTTTTAATAAATTAGAACGAGATTTGGGCCCGTTATCAGAAAAGTTAAGGTTCAGTTGATGGTCTCACAAGATATCTCACATGAATTTCGCGGTAAATTTCAAGCGTTGCCCAAATAAAGGCAAAATGTAAACAATCGTTCAACCTTCATTCTAAACGCTTGCTATTTACTCAGTTTTCAATGACATATTGCAATTTTTTGACGCGGCGATTTTTTCAAATCGAGTTCGCTCACGGTCATATAAGACACAAAATATCTATACAAATTATCGCAACGAATCAATCTACTTATGGTCATGTATGTGTGTACGAGTCGAGGCTCGATTTCATATCGTACTAATCTTCAAACGATTCATGTTAAAACTGAATGTCATTGCAACAACTTTGACATCGATAAAAATTTGACAGATACATTTCTGTCAACTTCGAAGACGTGAGATTTATCGAGAATGCTAGTCTTGTTGAAAAGCCAGTAACAGCTCGTCAGGCTTTTTGCCGAAGTTGAAAGCTGTCAAATAGTATAGTAGAACATATGTATATTGCGACAAACTAGAACTATCTGATTTCAAGTTCCATTGAGTTCTATCTTGTTGAAAAACAAACAAATCATGACTAGGTATGTCGAAACTAAAAAACGAAAGGAAAGCAAATCATGGCTTGTTCCTACAGAACTGAAACACATCCTCAAAATTGATTAAATTATTTTTGACTTGTTGGGATCTCAAAAATACCTGTTTGAACATTGCGTTCTTAATATATGTGAGCATTCCCACGGACTTAATAATTAGGACTGAACAGAAATCTAATAGAAAAAGCAAAAAAGAAATTGTTTTTTCTTTAGCTTTGGTAATAATAGCACTAAATAATAAAAAATTTAATATAACAAAGGCCAATTTCTGCCAACATTTGGAGCTGACCTGTCTTTAGTGTTTTCTGCAGTAATTTGTTGAGCATAATTTGAACTGTTGAGCTGATTTTTGTGCTCCTCTTGGGCATGCAGGTGCCTCTCTACAATTATTCTGAGTATTGCAAACTAAAAAGATGCTTTACAATTGGAGGATACGTTTCCTTTAGTGTTTTTGACTTTAATCGTTTTTGAGGTCGAACTAAATGATTCGAGGAATTAATTTAGTTATTATATTATTGATATTATTGTTTATTATAGTAATCAATAATAAAACGCAATCATTAATTGAAAATTTAAATGAATAAAATAGTTTAAAAAATTCTAAAGCTCGTATGAATGCGTCGCCTCATAATATTTTAGGGAAAATTGCTGATGAATGTGATATCCTTTTCGTGTTTCTATCATCGAGATAGGCAAAAACTTAACAACACAAATTATGCTAGATTCTATCCGTAAATACAATATGCATGCATTGATTGCTATGTGCGACTGGACAGGTGGAATAAACTGTTCCATTAAAAGTGTCCTTTGACACTTTGTGCACGTGTGGCTTGATATCATTTCGAAAGTAATGAGAATCATTTAGAAGTAATGATCGTGCAATCGTGCAATATAAATGTAATTTATATTCAGCTGTCATGAGAACAACCCACGAGACTATTTCAATTTAATATTTTGTCCAACCTCACCTTCAAGGCTGCGAATGAGTTTGACATATTAGAGCCACTGTCACGGAACGTTACGATGCCCCTGAATTCTAATAAACATATTTAGCAGTAAACGTTGATTCGCCTCAAATGCAATCTTCAATATGAGCTATTCGCCGAATATCACCCAGGATGTTAGAAAATTTTTCAATTTTGATCCCATTACAGCTGAAAAGAATTTTACATTAACTTTAATTTTCAATGCTTCCTGTTGACAGGCAGCGATACAATTTATGTTTTTTTTTGAGTGAAGTTTTTCGTGTGAATGATGAGAACACAACGCTCCGCAGTATATTTATGAATGGTGTGAAGGATGCTCGATTTTTTTTTCTTTTCCAAAAATTATTCGCCACATTGGAATGGCGTTCAACTGAAGATGTTTTTAGCAAACGCTTTGAGCCATGATCGATATTAATGGCAGCTCGAAAGTATTTCCACCGTCGGTAGGTAACGTGCGAGCCTTTTTCTTATTGTATGGAAATTCCTAGACATCATCTCGAGATAATAAAGTTTCGGGCATCTGAAATCTGCGAAAATATGGCATGTGTAGCACCTCAACCGAAAGGCATATGGGTGCCTAACAGGATTTACCCGAGACAAAATACGAGCTTTTCGGGAACGTTTTTCCTTCTTTATCGGCTTAGGGAAATTCAATTTGGCCAAAGGTAGGGTTATTTATGAGTTTTGCAACTGTCATTGCCGTGAACAAAAGTCTTCACTTTCCCTCTGACAGCGAACATGATATTAATAAAAGCCAATTTGATCGGGTCGTACGACGCTGAATGGTAAGAACCTGAAAATGATGATAAATCACGGTGAGGCTTGAGCTGAGATAAGGAAAATACAATTATTGTGGCTGGGCCTTAAAATAAAGGTTGAAGGTCTTTGCTTATTCTCTGCAAATACATGCAGACGTATAGGACATTCGATGCGACGACTTGTAATCCCCGCTGAGAGAACTACACACTTGAAGTCCAAGCATTCATGAAATCATGAGTTCCAGGCTAAAATAATTTTGCGATTTGTTTAAATTTCATCGTTTAAGTGCTGACATTGCTCATTGCAGCGAAGCTTCATAGCGAAACAAGCAAATGTGTTGTTTCCGCGCAAATTATTCTGCATTTTGTGGAGACATTCCACTGCGAGACAGCATAAATATTAATTTCGCAAATACTTAGATAACAATATGCATTGCATTGGAACATTGAAGTACTCGGTTCCGGGTTGCAGGCTAAGAATTTTCGCTATTTTGGCGCGCCGGGAACATGCAACTCAAATGTTTTGCCCTGATTGAGTTTGCTTGGGGCTTTTTCGGTAATAAATTCAGTCCGTTGCCTTATAAATAGTGCACAGTTGACGGAAACAAATGGGTGGGGACACCACTAAATACCAACCCCTTCCGCTTCCGCTTTGCTTCCAGCTTGCTGTCCTCGTTCCGGGTAAGGACGTACTTGCTTACCAATATATCGTTGCATAATGGAGTCGCAAATGGGACAAGTTGTTCAGTATTGCAAAAATTCATTTTTGGGGGAGGTTCAAACAGGGCGGAGGTGTCTGAAGACTCGCAGTTTGAGTATGTGTAATGAGAAATTCCAAATTCCACGTACGATAGGATCGATACGAAGAAAATATGTATGTCTGTAATGTTTATGGGAAGATAGCTGAAGCCAAAGTTCCCGATGAACTAAGTGTGTAGTCGTTGTCACGTACTGGGAAATTAAAACTAAGAGAATGGAATTTCCGATATTATAAACGAACGGATGTGTTCAGGGACACAGTCAGGACTATCTTGCTTGCGATGATTTCATGCTTTGCTGTACTGTTTCGTTCGTATTTTCGTTTTCTGTATATGGGGGCAAAACAATTCGCATGGCAATTGATTCGACCAAAAATGTTAGAAAACGTATTTTGGGAGAACATCATGCGTGATTCCTTAATCTTGCTTTTGATTATTTGTTGCTATTTTACCGGCTTCATTGCTCATTCCATGAATAGTGGATTCGCAATTTTCTGATGTCTTATTTTTTGTGGTAGTTCTGGAGAACTAATCAGAATCGAAAAATTAACAAACTTCATACATTGCAAATACATTTTTAATGAAAAAATCGTTTATACTCGCTTCAGTCAACAAGGATTTTTGAAAATGATTTTATTCAATGATAAACTCTTACCCATGAATTAAAGTCGTGTAACATTACCATTGTGTTTTGAAGCCGACTCTACAAAAAAGCCTTTTTCATCGGCCCTTAAAATTGCATTTTGGTTTTGCTTGCCACCTTTTTACTCTTCTATATTTTTGTATTTTCATGAACGTTTCTGTAAGTGTTTTTTATACTTATTTTTGTTTTCTGCTATTGTTTGGTATTTTAAATTTTCCGAAGAGTAACCATAAAAATCGCCAAGTTGAATCGGAGTCAGAGATTTATGATTCTAGCAGATGTTGTTTCCTATTTAAATAAGCGTCGCTCTGTGTAAAGATGCATTTTGATATTTGTATTTAAATATATATTTAATGAATATGCATTTATTATAAAATTTGCTCATTGAATAAATAGTTATCATTGCAGGTATATATTTATAATTTAGAACGCATACCACCTGTTTTTAATCACAAATAAAAAAAAGTTTTTTAGTTATGGTTTAATTCTTTGAACACTGTTAACTCTCCTCTGCCAATCGGGAAAGGATCTAAGACTTATTGCTCCTCCCAATGACGTAAAGCAGATGGAACTCCTTTGGAAAATAGAACTCCCTTTCTCCCATTTGAGATGTTTTGCAAAGGTTACGCGCTCGCTCTGGCTACTATTATTTTTGTTCCATAACGAATAGCCAAGCTGATCATCATCTCCTTACTAATCAATAAAGCAAAATATCGATTCTAAAAAGACCATTTCTATTGCCTCGAGTTTCGTATGCTTTCCCAAATATTGAAAAAAGTAGAGGTCTTTAATGCCTTTTCCGGTTTCTTCGCTAGACCCACGAATGCTACAAAAAACAGTGCAATTCGCGTATCCTATTTTGCTCAAATTTAGTGTCAACCTGTGTCTGCAAAGAAACGTCGTGAAGATGGGCCAAATAAAGACAAAAAGTCTTCTCATCGTGCTTGACATGAAAGAAAACTAATACTTAAAGTGATGTCGTCCAGTTCTTCCAGGTAAAGTTGCGGACGTGGATTTTTTCCGGATAAAGAAAATACAGCCTGGATAACGGTATAATTTGGCCATAGTTTTTAGTCTTTGAAGATCTCTACAATACTTAGCCCTTTTAGTTTTCTTACCAAGAGGCTCTTTAATGATTGAAGTTTACTCCAGAGGACTCCCTTTAAAATCGTTACATTTTGACAAGCGTTGATAAAGATGTCATTTCTCGAGGATGGACGTCTTAATTAGTTGATTGATGACGGTATTTGTTGATCGGTAACTCATTCTTTTGTCGGATTTTGAAATGATTGGTCTGAGAATAAGACGTCTTTCTGTGCAAAATGTGTGATGAAAGGAAAAGCCAGGAAAAAATTTATCATTTACAAGAAGATGACACCTTCTCTTCTTTGGCCTTAGATTTCGCCAAAAATCAACACGGTAGAGTTGTTATTTATTTTTTGACATTCCTCCTGAAGTCATTTCGTATAGTCACAATGAAACAAGGCAAAACCCACTATGTTTGGTTTAATTGGCTAGACTGAATGCAGTTTTAGCGACCAGAAATGGACTTTCACTGTTCCCATGAGAAAGTGGATCTTTCAGTCGCGTTTCGGAGACTTTTTCCACGTAGTGGTCTTTTACAAAACCATTTTCTACTTAATTTAAAGCGAACGGTAATGTTATCCAAGGAGTGAAGAAGAATTTGTACATAATTTCCATGAGAGTAACTTGGCTTGATTAATTTTAGAAAGGCAGATGAAAACTAAAGCAATCTAACGAAAAGCGAATATTTCTTAAGTTATTGGAGTTAGCTCAAAACGTTGTAATGAAGTAAACGTGTTCGATAAAGACGAAAAAGCTGATTTATTAATCCTAGGGTAAGCTTTGTCAAATCCTATGCCCAGCACGACGATATCAACAAATTAATATCTCAGTTATTAAAGGTTTATAATACCAAGCTTTATTTAAATTAATGACAAACTTTTTTACAACATTTAAAAAAACCTAAAAAGTTATCTGCAGTCGTGTTCTCGTCATCCTGGCTCTTTTCAGAATACCTTGTAGGCATTCATGCTGTTTGTATGGTTTTCAAATTTTCTGCCACACAATATTCAAAACGAGAATTTTCTCATGATAACATAAAAGACAGATAACGCGTGGAAAAGCTACATACGTTTATGCTAGAAATAATTCAACTACCCGCCTTTTCCATTGCCGAGCTCTGTATGCAGTACGTCAGATAGGACGCGCTGTTACAAAGTCCTGGCAAGTCGTGCTCAAATGATGTACTCGTTTCACAAAAAAACCTTGCTACGAAAAGCTTTCATTCATAATTAAATTAGCAAAAAACGAGCTCGTAGCTATCCTTTTTTTTCTTTGAAGTCGACTTTCCGAAACTGCCTATTTGTATTTATGTGGCTCACATCATTCACATCTGTGCCGAGAACCGATTAATGTAAATGCTAAGAGGATCTCCAGAATTGCGCCCTTCCACTCATCCGACCATTCCGATATCTAGAAATTATTCGACCATCGAGGAAGATACTCCTCAATCGTGCAGTGTTTAATGTTAAAACAAAAGCATTGCTGCCCGCGTCACGGAGTACTTACAGCCGCTCGATAAAGGATAAGTGGAATATTTTCGGTTTAATGAAGCCATTTGCTCATTTCACATCCATTATCAGATAATCCCAAGTAAAGTTTTCTCGTTACAAGCAATCCTCAACCATAAATTCCGATTTTAGAAGACAAAACAATGGTTTGCCGATATAACTTTCATGGATTAACTTTGAATGTCGGCATTATAGCGAAACAGGAGTGAACGCATTAACTCAAATTTAGCGGGCAAGTTTTGTTAGTCGACATCCACACTAGTAGCCTGAATGAAGGTTGAAACCAAGCCGAAACAAATTGAATAGTGTTGGTGTTAGCGAATCGCTTTTTGACATGATATGTTTTGTTCCTGTATCCTGTGGGCAACAACAGAAAATATACTTTGGTATGCCATATCAATAGGCTTGTGGTTTCATATCCGAAAAACCTTGTTTTTGTATATGGTTTGTACTTTAGTAGATGACTTTCTCGCCATTATGCATATGTGATGTTATTTTACGGTTTCCGACAAAAACTACCTGAATATGTGATTTGTGACGCCAACATATTTTATTTATGGCTTATAATATGATAATGGAAAACAAAGAGCTGCTTGATGACTTTGAGGTGTGAAAAATAGAGCAGCTGTCTGGTCGTTAAGTGGTGTCTGGCATGAGGACGTATAAGTTTGAATAACAAATCGCTGGAGCTATATGTCATAAAAAGTGATTGAAGTTTATCCTTGTTCCTCTCCTAACTAAATAAATAAAAAAAGGGACGGAAATTTATATGGTTCCGGCAAATCAGCAAATGTATTTTTACATCAGGCATCAATCTTGATAAATGATGCATAAGTGTATCGGCTGATGCAGCCAATTTAATGGGTGCTCATAAGCTTCTGAGTTTCGCATCGGGTGTATTCTAAGTGAGGTCCAACAAAGGCGTTCTGCAATGAGAACATATCGGTATAAGTTTAATGTTTAATCATGCTTATAAGTTTAATTGAAAAGGAAATACCGAGGGCGGCCCGATAAGTACTTAGCCTCACTGCCCGATGGTGCCACTATTGCAAGAGTGTCCTTTGAATTCGAAAAAAGGAGCAATATCGGTCGGTGATTTGATTCTTGTTTTTCAAAGGAAAATCGCACAATGAAATCAAAGAGCGCTTGAATGCAATGTATTAGGACACTTCTCCTTCGATGGCGACCGTCGAAAATTGGTTCTACGAATTTCAACGCGGTCCCACGTCGGTTTTTGATGAGCCACGCCCAGGTGCCCCGAAAACAGCAACCACAGAGGATCATGTGAGGAAAATCCTAGATCTCGTTTTGGCAGTTCGCTGATTGAAGGTAGGCGAGATAGCTGAGATAGTAGGCATCTCAAAAGACCACTTGGCGCATATCCTACATGAAATTTTGGCATATCGTAACTGTGAGTGGCATGATGGGTGTCGTGCTTACTCACTCTAGATAACAAGTGCAACCGTGTGACTGCTTCAGAGCAGTATTTGGCGTTGTTTAAGTGCAATCCGAAGGAGTTTTTTCGTCGTAACGTGACCGTCGACGAAACATGGAAACATGGTACACAGCGGAGACCAAGGAACAGTCGAAATAGTGGACTTTGCCGGTGAACCTTCTCCGAAGAAGATGAAGACTGTCTTATCGGTCGGAAAGGTGGTGTTCACAGTTTTCTGGGATTCGCAAGGTGTGATACACATTGACTACCTGGAGAAGGGCAAAACGGTCCTAGGGCAGTACTATGTCGCATTATTGGGCTTTTTAAAAAACATCGAATTTTTAAAAAGTGGCCCCATCTGGTGAAGAAAAATTGCTCTTCCACCATGACAATGTACACTAGCTGACACCTCCACACCCGCCACGGCTAAATTAATCAAATTGAGCTGGAACAGCTGGAATTGGACAGAAACAGCTGCCATCGTATTCTTCAGATATGGCCCCGTGTGACTTCTCTTTGTTTCCCAACTTGAAAAAGTCATTCGGTGGGCAGGAATTCCTCTCGAATGACGAAGTAATCGCCGCCACGAAGGGCTAGTTTGCAACCCTCGAGAAAACTTTTTTCAGACGGATTAAAGAAGTTGGAGCATCGCTTGGTCAAGTGTATCGAATTAAGACTATTGCATACTTTCACTAATTGCATACTTTCCAAAAGTTTTGGTTTTTTATTTTTAGGCTATGTACGTATCGGAACGCCCTGGTATGTTCCTGCTTCCTCGATAAGTCTCTAATTCTAGTATCATAGTTTTCCTGGGGTTTTGTGTTGTTTATTGCATGCTTTATTCTGGATTAGAGTGTTAAACCGAGTTGGACCTTGTGCTTAAAGGTACATATTGGTTCGAAGTATAAAATTGAGTTCCATAAAAGTGCGTTCTTTGACTGAAGGTTAGTGAGTGAGCTTATATAAAGCGGTTAAAGACATAAGACCCCTTAGAACTTTGACAGATGGTTGTTCTCGTATTAGTAAATTTGTATTGAGTATATAAGATGGTAAGGATCACTGCTGACATCACTGTCACACACGAAACCTACCTGCCCCCTACCTGGTGAGCGTTCATTTGCTTAGGTACTCTTTGCGCCCATTCGTTGTTGGTCCCAGAAAGTCGTTGGACTCTCAAACTTTAGGCTCTCTGCATTGATAAGCATGGGCTAGAATGTATCATGTAAAGATTGATTATTGAAGAGAATGGAAACTATTTAAAAGGCACGTACTGGGCGTTCCAATAAGAGTGCACAATTTCAAAGTAGAGCATGTTATTACTTAGTGAGTAATAATATGTAAATTTCGCCGACAAATGGCCACCGCGGCTATGATTAAAGATCCTTGCTCATTTCGTGAAATTCCAATTACTTGTAGACAAAGATGCGGATCCACTTCGCCGATTGGCGTGTTGGATTGAGCATAGAAATTGTTTGCGTCTTATTCACATAGACCCGGATTGCAGCAAAGCCCAATGCTGGAAATGTCATAAAGTCGGTAGCTATTAGACACTGAAATTCCAAATGACTGAGATTTTCGTCGCCACTTTCATTTATAGTTTCGTTTATATTAATGTTTCCTAGCGACCAGCTTGAACATCCACGCTCCAGATTGACAATTGACCCAAATTCTTCGGTTTTCGTTGGTGGCTCCTCAGATTAATATGTCAAAAATCTAAAAGGTGATCCACGGATCCCTCAGATCTTTTCATTCACCACCAATAATCTCGCGAATGTTTAGAGCTTAGTGTTACATTTGATAGCGGTTTTCAGGATGATAAACAATTTTATGCTCTATTTTGATTAATGCTGTCAAATTTCAGAGCTACCACTTGCGACCAGACATTAGGAAACATGTGCCAAAATTTGAATCATGCACTCTTATTGGCTTTAAGCTATGCTATGAGGAAGTTTAATATAACGAAAAATTTACAAAGGGTCAAAAAGCAGCAAACTATCTCAAAAGAAAACAAAAGGATTGCAATTGAATTTAAAATTTTAAGGTTCTGTACATGGTGAGCCTATGCAATTGAAAACGTGAAGCGGAGTTGAAATATGAACTTCCTTTGGATAAATGATAATCGGTGCTTTTTAGTATTACTATCAGACCATAAAGTTAACTAACTGGAAAAATACGCCACGGGATCCTTATATAAAGACTACAACATTTCTTTCCCAAAAGAATATCTTCGCTGAGCGATGCCCATCTAGACTCATTTTTATGTCATAAATGAATATCATTCTTACTAAGTGGTCTGAAAGAAATTACCATATCTTTGTATCGTAAGAAGTCCTTTGCCTAAAAGTTGTCGTTTCGGTCACCCTTTGATACCCACTCAATCTCACCTTTTTTTAATGGGAAGGAAAAACAATTCTATCTTTCTGTTGATGGCGTGGCAAAATAACTTTATTTGCATATCAAACTTGGGAGTTTTTACCGTGCTTTTTTATCTTTCCAGGATTTCTTTTCGACCCCGAAAAAGTATAGAGCCGGTGGCAAGGTCCAGGTAAGGAAATATTGATAAAAGCCGTTGTACAACAGACTTACAAATGTTTTTTTGTGTTATTCTATTGTAGTACTGAGAGTAGCGAGGAGATTTCCTTAGAAACCATTTACTCGCCTATTTAAAGATTCGTATTAAATGCTTGTACTATTATTCCTTGTTCAAGCTCAAAATTGCGTACAGCGTTGTCTTCGAAAACTCTGAAAAGGCTCTCGGACAATGATTGTCTTTGATTATTCTTTGCTTCAATGATTCATTGATAGGCGCTCCAGCTTTAAGAGGTTTCACTTCAAATATGATCAATGACAAATTATTGAATTAAGCAGATGTATCTCGAATTCATTTGAAAATAAACAAACTGTAGATAAATCAAATAAAGATTTTGGATTTGTTGGAGATCCTGATAAGTGTAGCACGCTCCGAGTACGATGTTGTATGCAAATTTGAAGACCCAGTATCCGAAAAACTACCAGGACACCATTGTATAAATTTTGCGAAGCATTGGTTTAAGTCTGCATGCTCCCAACTAAATCCTAGCGAAACAATAACATGTTGTTGACATGTTGATCGAATGAATGAAGATTTGAACAAACAAATATTATTTTGATTGACATTCATACTATATCAAAGCAACTGCTGATATAATTCAAAGTCATTCTGATTGTAGCTTTAAGTAAACAAAGCCAGGAGTAGCTTCTTGGCGTACACGTTAATCACGCCGAATGTTAATATCATCACAACATTTACTACGTGGCCTTTATAAATAAATCAAACTTCACTTGTTTGTTTGAGGTAAGCAACAGTGGGAAGCAAAGAACTGTGCGGTTGCAGCCCCACAGATAAAAGATTGTTTAATATTATCTTTGTGAGGGAATGAAATGTAATCGGGCAGGAATTCTGCAATAGCTTTTGTTGAATAATTTATTCGAGCCAGTTGTCGTTCTGGCATGCACGAATAATATTCAACTTTCTTTTCATCGCGGTGTAACTCGAGACAGACATGTTTTCGCATTCCACGGCCATTGAATGTGATGTCTTGCATATCTGCGAACTATGAGTCTATTCTTGTAGCTTGATTGGAATACTAAAACGCTGGATATTGTGTCATACTTGCGGGAGCCTCCTGTTACCGGCAACATGAGGAGAGACGAAGTCGTCGTTTCAATTGACACGTCTGGGTTTTAAAACTCGGAGATGAGTGATTGAGAATTGCTGGACCATTTCGGTGTTCAATGTATTCAATGAAAGTAGGAATGACAGAATGAGCTTAATGAAAGAAAATGCATCCTGTTTCATTCGATTCCTTCCAGGTACTTGGGTCGTTCTGCTAAGAGGACCCTGCTCGGAAAATTAATGTTAGAAAACCAAAAAGTAGCATCCCAGGAAAATATTGATTCAACTCGCATCCCTATCTGGTGACTACCCCAAAAAGAAAAGTCAACTATTCTGTGAGCATGGGCCAGAGAAATGATTAAAAGTGATTATGCCAGTTAAGCTGGGTTTGATCCCATTCAAAATATGAAAGTTCACTGGAGACGACTATCCTAATTGAATATTTCACCGTTGGTATGAGGTGTTGACTTTACCCTGATTTATGTGGAATTATTGAGGCAGAGATTTAGGCAAATTTGTCTTTCAAAAAGACTTAATAGATATGGATATCCAAAATTGTTGTCTGTAGAGTTTACGACATTGCTTTTAGTCCTGCTTGTTCGTCGAGAAGTTCTTAAACGCATTATACCTTGCTAGACTTCACCTAGTTGGTAATTGTTAATTGATCGTACAAAAATCCTTGATGGAGTCTAAGAAAAAACCAATTGTTGATAGAGAAAATTTATTCGGACTTATTTATTCGGAATAAATTCCTTTGATCTTTACCTATCGTGCTAGCTTAAGGCTACGATTTTGACAAAATGGAAGGATGCAGACATATAAGCGAAAGAGACGATATCTGAGATATGCTTTCCATCGGTTTTTTATGGCTATCACAACCATTCCAAACATCTCAAATGACTTTCATGTTTTGTTATATCAATATGGAAAAGACCTAATCCTGAAATATGAGTACTCTGAAAGAATTTTCGCGTTCTGGTATGTTTCATTTTTCAAGGAAAAGGCTTCGAGGATTTAATGTCGGTTTAGATTAACTAAAAAAATCTTGGATAGTTATAGGAGTGGTGCTTGCATTTGAATAATCTTTTTTCTACTTATCTATTCCATTTGCAAGACATATTCAGTAGTTCGGGTTACGTTAGTGACCTTTTCCAAAACGATGTGATCAGATAGGAAAAACTAAATATTAGGCAACGTTACTTATATGACCTAATCTATTGCACACTATTAGTATTTTGTAGTTTCAACTTTTGTTCTTTCAAAATTTTTTTCGAGAAGAGTCATAACTCGATATTGATGTGAAGTGCCGTACATGGAATTGAGTTGATGTTTGACCAAAAAACGTTTCGCTTAGTTAGGGTCCACTTTCCTAATTATAGCACCATATTTAGTGAACTGAGGCCTTATTTTGGTCTATAATTTTTTCCAATAGTGGACACTACGTTGAATAAATAGGCAGAAAAAAATGGTTTGCGTGACTTTAAAATGGAAATATTGACTTAAAAGTGACATCCTGGACAGGCGCAAAATTTTGATTACAATGTCCAGTGGGGACACGCCATGAATTCGTGCATCAGTAAGACATTTGGCCTCCACCTGTTTTGAAACCAAGAGACGTCAAACGACGTTTTATCTTCTGCGAGAAACTGCTCGAAAAGGTTTGGAATCGATTTGTCACCGGGAACCAAAAGCACTAAAGTCGTTGATGTTAGAATATTAATGGTCTGAAAACCATGCAGTGCACATGGTTGAATCAGTTGCGTGTCATCTATTACGAGCTGCTGCAACTGTCTAAAATCCGGGTGTAGGGACATCTACAAGGTTGAAGTAGTTCCAGTGGATTAAGACCTTAAACCTCCTCGGCTCTGGATTCGAAAATATCCTTCTTATTGAAACTTTGAATTTATGCGCGTACCATAAATTAATTGGATGGTTCATTTTGCTGATAACTCCTTGGATTTTTTTGCTCAGTATGGAAGCAAGACTTAACAGAGAATTAGTGTATATCTTTTCCTGGTAAAAGCGATTGGGTGTCATTCATTCCTATAACAGGGCCATCAACATTGTGGCCCCGAGTGGTGTTGTCGATTTTTGTTCAGTGAACACACGCTTTGTGTTTTCAAGGAATAGGTCAGAGTCAATTCTAAGTGTCTGCCTTATCAATTCGTCTTCTTTCTAGAATTATGTTGTTCATTGAATGACATTTCCGAAAGGATACGCCAATGTAATGCAAGTCATTGCTCTGCACTTGCTTAGTTAAATTTTTGGGTTATGTTACCTTGCAGATACTTTACAGCGTAAATTTTCACACCCTTATGTACATTTCGGCCGGTTGACATGTCCTTCTTTATTTCACTGTAATGAATAGTCCTTTCTAATACTCACCGCTTGTACACGTGTTAACAATAGGACGAGAAAAAAATTTAATTAAGTTGTAGACTGCAAAATAATTCCTCTAAAGACACATAGAAAGAGAGAAAATGGTTTGAATGGACCGAATCAATTCTAAACAAACCAAAACAAAAGCAACTTAGAAAACCAAATATCTTTCCTTTCCTTTCATTAGCAGCTGCTAAATTTCTGGCCCACTAAATGACCGTGGCGGTTAAGCTTACGCTACACTTGCACGTGAAAATAATGAAAGTCCCAAAAAGGTTTTGTAATATCCTCAATAGCCAGACGCCCCAGGTATTCGAAAGTCAATATACAAGGGAAAGCTATTATTGATTTAAAAGAGAGATTTCACTTCAGGATAACTTTCTTTAGATGGTCGGCTCTAGAGCTGTGAAGAAAACTGAAAAAATAATCATTTCGTCAAAGGCAGAAAAACATAAAAACATAACTTTACAGTCGTTATTCTCCTTTCCGGTTTATCCTAGCTCAAAATGTCTCATTGATTCTGTATTTCAGTCGTTTTTAATAGAAGTCCGAAGGGGATTGCTGTTGATACTGCGTTTTGTGAATTTTTTTTTTTTCGTATTTATCTTGGGCGTTAGTCTGACTGAATATTAATTTAATCTTTCTAAAAATGGATTATGAAGTATAAATGGATTTATTCTTATCTGAAATTGTATATTTCTGTATAATGTCTTTAAAGAAAAGCTTTCAATTCTATCTCTTCCTTAAAATGATGAGTTGTTTTATGTTGCTGTACGGTTATTAGGTCTGATTCAGTTAGTCGTTAAATCGTTAATCCTTTTCGTGTTAAATGTATAACTATGCCAAAAATGATGCTTACATGTGTCTTAAAATTTTAAATCCCACCATGAAATCTATCTCGAGTTTTCTTTTTTTTATTGATATCCTTAAAACGGCAAGACTTTTGAAATTGCCTTGTTGCATTACAAATTATTAGCAATGTCGTTTTAATGGACATTCTGGAAACGAATAAATTGGCATTCTAATCTTATAGGAAAATCATGTTAGCCTTCTCAATGTTTTTGATTTATGATTGTGCATACGACACTTAGTTTAACGTGTGGTAGTGGTAGCTTTTTTGGTTGGAAGTTGGTGACTATCTGCGCACTGTATTTACGACTCCCACCAGGTTTTCGAATTACCCAATAAATATCTCCGATTTCGCCTATAGTTCTCAAGCTGAAACTGTTTGACACATAACTCTGAGATAGGTTGTTTAGGTTTTTAAGACTCATAATCTAGTTGGGAAAGATAGAGAGGGTAGAGATTAACAACTGTACTATTGATTGTCAGGAGAATCATTGACGCATACGACGACACGCAGGCCTATTCGCTGATTATTTTCTTAGAGAGATTAGATCAGTGGCTCACCCACCTTTTGCTGTTAGGATAACATCATGTGTGATACCCAAAAAAAGACCAATAGTCAAGAGAAAATGAGCTTTAAGCAATTGTCTCACTTCTTGACGTCTTATCTTCAGGTATAACTCTCTTACTAGGAGCGTTGGTGAAAAACCTCGGATCCGTAAAGTGGGAACAAATCCACTGCGTTCATTAGGCAATAAATCACCTTTTTTGAGTCAGTCATCGAGACAAGGATTTTGATTTTCTTTTTGAATTTAATGATCTTAAAAGATCGGAGTAAGGAATGGAATAGATGGATGAGTAAGCATCCAGTTTTCGTCAATATCTCCATTACCACTCCTCGAATATAATCTCTGGCTGGAGTAGCTCGCATTTAACACTCAATAACATCTCTTCGAATGAATCTCTCTTATTACTTATTGTTTTTATTAGGTACAATCAGAACTTGATCCAGTTTTTGAATTATTTCTTGAAACTGTTTTTTACGAATAGATAATCAAGTCTCTTGCAAAAGATGATTTGGAAGAGTCGTAACCCATGAAAAGAAAGAATGACGTTTCTCCGGGCATTTTGATCGGAATAATGTTCACTTCGTTTTATAGCCGTCTTGACAAAGAAAAACATGGCTGACTTTCTCACAGAATAAATTTATCATCTCTCGACGAAAGATCCTTTTAACTTGTTACCGGCTTAGGGTATAGCCGGTTCAGGGTATGGTCTCGTCCTTGTTATTGCTTTAAACAACAACTGACTGGTTTTTCAGATTGAGGGGTTAGGTGTTTAGTGGGTAGTCTAAAAGCGTTGATTTCGTGGAAGTTCTACATTCCGAGTATAAATAGTCTTCATTTCCGCAAATATCTTTAAAAAAATATGAGAAGTGACAACGTGTGGCGATGAGCTGTCACTTAAGAAACCTTATATCCTCATTGATTCTGTTCGTTATCTTTTTGTAGTTTGGCAACTTGAATTAAACGATATCAAATTCCATATGTTAAACGGGATATTGGTAATATTCGAATACTGGTAAAAGGCTTTTCCTCATTTTTAATAAGGTTGCAAATATCCAACCGATAGAATGGAAATTTTTGTATTGAAAGAATTGTCTGGATGTTAACAAGGTTGACATCATTTACCTAATTTTCCCCCCATAGTTTGGCGATCTGAAGGCAATCTAGCTTAGAATTTTTTGCACAATAAATCATTTTTCTAAACAAAATTTTCCTTGCAGCCCTTGCATGCATGTAAATGATTCCCTGGTTTCAGTGCTGGTTAGATTAATTACGCCCAACTCATTGTAGCACAATCAGCACATACGTACAGAAGATAAATTTATCATACTGCTAGTCACGTACGTCTCCATGAGTCATTGCTGGAGGCATATACTTTCTATGGGAAGTTGCTAATTGCATCTTACATCTCCTGTTTACCATCCATGTAAAAGTAACTATACCCAAAGCTAGTTGCTATTTACGGACAACAACCGTTTCGACTGCACCTCCTCCCACCAAGCGTCTTGAATCAGGATCAAAGATTAAGCTGTACATCATAGAATTAACATCCAATTAACGAAATAACAACTTACGCCCCTAACATGAAACCCAATCTTAATGTCACACAAGATGTAACTTCGGTAAGATTCTGCCATTGTGTCGTGAGCTGAATGATTTGTTAAAATGTTTGCCAAAATGCCACACGACTTATGAAACTTGAAATGAGACAAAACGCTTATCCATAAGCATCCTTTTTATAACCACGCCGTATGCTCGAGTGTATTCATTCCGGCGCGAATCATCGTATAATATATGGTTCGCAAGGAGTTCACTTCAATTTGAGATGCACTGCACGTCTGGTCATGTGATTCAATAGATGTTTGGTTGTATCCTTCACAGATGAACCGAATATACTCCTCCTGTTGTCTTTTATTGCGTCGAGTTCTTCGAGTGAATGGTTCGAACGTGTGAAGCAGTGAAACGAAAAATCAGGTGTAGTGGCTTCAATATTTAAGGAAGGAAACTATCATGTTTTTACTCTTGCTTAAGCTGCATACTAGTGTCTGGTCATACTTACCCAATGGCCAAATGCTCATAAACTCCATCTCAGTGGCAATTCAAATCAAATCCAGGATCATTTTCAATATTTTGATGAATAAAAGTTTTACATATGTGTCTCATTTTTCAGGCTCGTCCCATTTCATAGATATGAGATCGCAAGTTCTATTGAGATCGGCTACAGGGATGCTTACGTTCATTGCTTTATTTTTTCGAGAGACGTTATAAGTCGCTTGGGAAAGCAGAATATATTTTCCTCTCTGACGAGCCTCACTTCCAGCAAAATGTTTATCAATTCGCAATTTTGAGAAAACCATGCAAAACATGAGAGCGTGCGGGGCAACAAAGCTAAAAATTCCATGAATAAAGGATTTCAATTGTCCGATTCATGGAATAAGTGTAATTTCTGGATTTAGCGTGATTGCCTTCACACCGGCACATTTCTGCTGCTTGGAAACATCAAAAGAAAAAGCCCGCATTGAATAATTGAAGTTAATCGGCATTAAGCAGTCTTCACTCGCAAGACGAAAACCCTACGGCTCCGTTTCTAATTAGTTTTTGTTGAGATAAATTACCCAAATAAGATTGAGTATTAATGCGACCATTATACCCAATTAAGACATGATAGTAACCGTTTGAGTCGCATTCAAGGAGCTCCCGTGAAATTTTCATTATTTTATAAACGGACTAAGTAAATTGCTTCTATGAATTGCATCTGCACACCGGCGCTAAATTCAGCCTCCATATGAAGAGGCGATGGATGAATATTTAATTTTTTCATTAGGGTTAAGGAAAAGGATATGGGTCTGCAGTATCATTGCGTAAATGGGAATCCTGTGTCAGCGCTGTCCGAACTCCCATTTCATTAATTCTGCATATCCATCCATCGTGGACTCGAGTTATGTACGCCATGATTCTTCGTATGCTATTGACTTTAATTGGATGTGAAATCGGAAGCCCAAGATATAAATTTTGTGGGTTTTCCGTTTAAGTAATGCGTCCTTAGGTTCGGATGGACTCGCAGCAGATTATTTTATGTTTTGTAAGTTTTCTTCAAAACGGACGTTAATGTGGTTAGTGGTACCAAAGTTATAAGAAGGAAACTATTTTCGGGCACAGAGCAAACATATACTGTGATTGTGCAACAGTTTCAGGACATAGCAAATAAACGATGGCAATTCGGAAGGACTGAAATGTATACTTCTGGTGTGTGATAACATATCGGGATTTAATCTGAATTTTTCCGCAGACGGAAGAGGAGCGAAAAAGAAAATTTGCAGATGTATAATTTGAAGTAGGTCATGGTTGTTGGTGTGTCTAATCGCATTTACCTGAAATAGAAGAAGCCATTTCTTTGCTTTTCAATATTGAATTATATTAGTCTTTGATGGGTGTGGATATGCTGGTTTTCGGAAATATCTCCTTTATTTACGGGTGTAGGTTGCGACAATATTTCTTGCTTACATTTGCTTTTTGTTTTTTGTAGACTAAATAATGCAAACGATTGAGTAAACACACTCGCAAGTGACCCTCGAGCCAATATTGTTGTTGTATTCAACCATTACTGCAGCTTTAAACATTTTATAAAATATTGAACGATAATCCTGAATCGTTCATGTAGAGCAACCAAGTTTATTAAATTATTGCTACCATCCACGAATTTCAGCTGAAAATTCAATGTTTTGTTGCTGTTATCCTTTTTGACGTTGATCGGTTTGGTAGTCATGACACAAAAAAATATTTTCACAATAGGAAGTAAACTATTATTGAGTTTATTGAATGGGTCGTTTCAGTAGTTATTGCTATCGTAATGAACACAGTTGATAATTTGATTGGATTCCATTCAAATTTGCTGCCATTGAATTTGTTGAAATGTTAATTGATTGGATTAGAACTCAATAAGGGGAAAAAAATGTAAATCGATAGCTTTAGCACGTTGTTGTTCGTATTCAAATTTATTTCGTAGTAAATTAATTGATCTCCATTGAAAAACGATTATTTTTTCACTGAACGAGTTATGGACGTCGCATTTTCCTGAGCGGAATTTAATTGGTGAATAAAAATAGACTGGAAACTGCTTGGGAATATTTGAATTAAGCCTCGGTGCTAATTTGTTATAAATTCGGTCACCATATGAGGTCTAGCAATGTTGAGTCTACTAGTGAAGTAGAATAGTAAAATCAAGTAAACAGACCATGTAAAACTTGGTGCTACTTCTGCGTATTTCATGGTACTGGAGTGTGCCTAGAAAAATATATTGACATTGAACTCAATTGAATTGAACTTTATCAACGAGAACGCAGAGGTTAAAATCTCATGGTGATATTTGTCCTGACACTATTTTGACAATTTAAGTTAGTTAGACCCGTTTCCAATGATGGCATTGAAGAATGATATCTGATTGTTATCAAAGTTTCATCATGAAAACTGATTTCGGTGGCTTCAAGGACGATGAAAATTTGTCAATAAAATTTAGATTGTTTGGATCTAACACACGGATCCAATAGGATCCGTGTGTTTGGTACGTAATCAGAATTCTGACTTTAGAGCATAATCGTAAGGTTTCTAAAAATTTATGCATGACGACGAAATGACGAAAAGACGACAAAAAAAAATTCAAAAAAAAAAAATCCATAAAATGGATTTTGCCAAAGAAGAAGTAGGGAATCGAATCGTTTTGTAATATCTTTCATTTCTATTATTCATGTCTATTCGCCTAAAATCTAATGTTTTGGCTACACTAAATTCAATCATAAGATGCAGTCATAATGGATACGCGGTATCAGGAAATCATGGTAGAAAATGATTTTCTGGTAAATTGTGGTGGTGAACCCTGAACCTTTAGCGCTGAACTCTGAACAATAGTTCCGTTTCGCTCGTACCTGACGTTTTATTGAAGATGACCTAGTTCACGGCAATATACACTCACATATCACGAACCCAGATTTTAATGCTAGCGAATCCCCAGGACCTCAGTTGCTACTTGTTGGCGTCCTTCTGAAAATTCATGGTAAGTGGATGGCGCCAGTCTCTCACTATTCTTGTCTAAATCTTGCAGAATCCAACTCAGATTCTTCATTGGTTTTCGCGGTTGTGACCTGCGTATTTGTGACCTGTGATCATCCCCACATCGTGAGTCAAGTATTTTCATATCAGTTGTTGACTTCGATACCAACTCCATGAGTTGACTTGGATACCAGCCCTGGGCGTGGGTTGATTAAGGCAAGCATCGTTATAGCTATTGTAAGAAATAAAAAAAATCTTTATTTGTCCCTTCTGGTTACTCCAATAGTTTACTTCACCTGAGGTTTTAAACTGAGCCTTGTTGATGCTATGTTCTTCGAATATCAGGACTTTTAAAGGGTTCGATGAAGTTTGGCTATAAGCGATTGCTTTCCCCACCTACAGTTTTCAGCAACAGGAACAACCTATTGTAGTTCAAGGTTTTTTTGCAACAATCCATGGTGTTCTGAGTAGGCTGGATAAGCTAAAATTTTTAATATTTTAGTGTCTGAATATCTCGAGGTTACTTCTACATCATCGCTTCATCATCGCATCGGTTTGTGCATTGGATTTCGTAGTGGCAATCTCTATATCTGATTGTGAAACGTATGTTAAGCGCGCTGCAAAGCCTTATTGCAGAAACATAAGCATTCGCATTTGGGCTTTCCCCCGACCCTCCTCCGCCTAGAGTAGTCAAACCTTGAGCAGCCCATGATTCAATCTTTTGGAAGTTAATGGATTTAATCTTTAGTACTTCGAAGAGATTGTCCTTGTGTTGGATTCTTCGGTTGAAATTCTTCTCTGTCACTTCGAGCAAACTTGGTACAATGGTTTAAAAGGTATTTTTCGCATGTGAGACTTCTGTTAGCAACGCAGAAGCCAAACTTAAAATTTCTTTGTCACTTTAATTTAACGCTTTTAACGAATTCACATTAGACTGCTTCTCTCGTTTTCTTTTTAATTAAATTTAACATTGGTCATTTTTTTGGGTGTTGGCACACATCTTTTTTGAGTTTGACACTTTGTTTATAATAATAATATTTGATTAAATATGGAAACTGCGTGCAAAGATACATCAGTTGTTCTCGTTTTGTTAACGTCAAAGTAAGCCCCAAGAAGTACAACTCGCATATTAATTGATATTGCTCGTATTTCATAGCAAAACGTCAAAATGTTCTGTGTAGCTACGAGTTACGCTGTGTGTCTATGGTATAATAATATACACTTGATTGAAATGATTAATATTTTTATCATGTTTTCAAATTTAAAAAATTTTAATTTCTTTCACAAAATATTTGTTGATTTCTATCACAAAGTATTTTATTTGATTGCTCAACTGAAATGAATTGAAAAAATGTAGGCAAAGGTTCAAATGTCACTTTGAGTCACACAGTAATACGATACAAATAAAATTTCTTCAACAATTCATTCGAGTGAGGCTTAACTATATCCTTTTCAGTGTAGCAGTGCTCCATTTTTGGCCAGTTATTTTCGTATGTCGCTTAGAAGTAAGAATTGAATTTGTATATTGTTTTCTGACAACTAAACTTCAAAAAAATGGTCGGGTTGAATAAATTTTTAACACCATTTATTTGACCAAACTAGTTGCGTTTGTTCTGTGACATTAGACACCAAGTGTAAGGCATTATACGTTTACAAGCGTTTGTTTTTTTTGGTGTAAAAAATTGTCCATATGTATCGGTATAAGTTTCCCATGTGACGTTATATTTCTTACATTTTTATTCCAATGTGTATTGTTTTTCTTCCTTTTAAGTATTTAACACAAAGGTGAGACACATCTATAGAGAAATTCTTAACGGTCAACTAATGGATATACCTTAAAAGTAATATGTATGAACAAGAAATTCTTTTTCCAGGATATTAAATGTCTGTTTTCACTGTGAATCTCACTGTCGTACATACTTGCTAGATATTTAACAACTACGAAGTTAATAATCTTGTTATGACTCTGTAGTAAATTCGCTTTGTGAAAACTAAGATAGAGCTCCTCGTCGAGTGACCGTTGCCGTATAATATTCGGATCAGGACACAACGTCGTGTTATATAAGAAATTGTATTTTTAAGGTGAAGCATTTCTAAAGAATGTCTTAACTTTTGTAGATGAGCACAACAGAAAAGAAGTTTACAGTCTTTCATAAATGGGATTACATCCAACCGCATCTAACTTCATGCGAAAATATGGTTCCATGCTGTTTTTACCATTGAGAAAACCCCAATAAATATGATATGGCAGCAATTTTATGTATTTCGTTTGAAGGAGAAAGGAATATGCGGATTTGATATTAGACCCGAAAACTTTGTGAGACGAGTCAAGTCCAACGTTTGTTTCATTACGTAAAGCGCTTTGGGACGTATTCCTGCTTTATTCGTAAGGAAATCTTACATTCAAGATTTGTTGCTGCTGGCTTGGAACATTCACTTTGCTGTTGGTATTATCCTTAATGGTAAGCGCCTTAATGTTATGCGTGAAATTTTTATCTATATCTGAAGAATAACGAAGTCAAATTCAAATTTTTTAAATGATTTTTTTGTTACGATCGAACCAAATATAAACATTTTTAGTAAGTGAAATAAATATTTCGTAGTGCGGTTTGTTTTGCACATTGTATGAATAATAGCATTTTTCTAGCTGTACACATTGCTTTCTGCGAAAATATGGTAGCGATAAACGTAAATGTTCGTTTCAATTAACCTTTTCAGAAATGATTTATTTGACATTTTTTTCATTTGGACACAGGGTTTTCAACTCCAAGTTAATCCGTGGGTTTTGACACAAATTGCTTCCACAATATTTCACGTATAAATTACTTTTATCCATTGTGACGCAGCTTATCCTTCCAAGAAATTTTAGTAACTGACTTGGAAATAAAGAAAACAGTTGAACGATTATTTTAAATGGTTCAGATACATGCAGAGCTCGAGCACTCGAGAGAATGTAATTTCATATCAAAGAGTTCTATACGCCCTTGGAAAAGAGACGACAACCCATAACTTATTCAAAACTATCGTACAGTCACCCTGGGCAAACAAACCAATTAATTGCTAACATAGTTAAATATTTCAAAATTTCATGGTAGATCTATTTCTAGTCTCTATTTGAAGCAACAGGATGCTACCAGTAGTTGCTCCGACTTGTCCAGGCTTTAAGGTATTATAACTCAAACTGTGAAAAGTTGTTATCAGTTGTCTAAAATCTGTAACAAATTCCAAATTTGAATTTATTCCAACTTCTAATAACAAATTCTTTCCCATAAAAACGACAAACGATGCATATTTGTCATGTTAGCCATGACAAATATGCTTAAACCTTGTTTAAAGTAATCACGACTTATTACTTACTCAATTTTCTTGTCTTAAGCATTCATTTCATCATTATCTTCAGTAATCATTTCCTTGTGACATCTGAGTGCTCTTTTCGGAAATTCCTTCGCAATCCTTAGGGCAATACTCTTCAAATGATCTTCATACAAAGCGGAGGCCCTACCATTAAAACCTGGACAAAACAACTGACCCGACGGAACATGGGTATTTCCCTGTAATTGTCTCTACTTACTCTGAAAAGATTGATGCACCATCAACAGCCGAGACTACCAACAATCCATAATAACTGACTTTGCTCAAGTGTGACCTGAGTACACATCTGCGTACACATAAAGGCTGAGTGTGAGAGAAGTCACTTCAAACCCCTTAAGGGGTATGCTGTCTTTCTGCTTCTATCAGATAAATATCGTACTCCTGAAGAACTCGCTTCAAGACTGTGCTGATGAAATCTTGGACATTCTGTGGGATGCGTTTCAATGCGCCACGACATACCACGCCACTAATATGACTTTCTAAACCTCAGCCTACTAGTAAAATTCAATCTTAGATCTTAGAGAAAGGGAGTCCTCCTCAACGTATAGCACAACCCACACGCCATATTTCATACCCAGTCTTACGATATAGCACACTAAATCAAAAACTTCTTCCTTAAACGTCACTTCGTTTGTAGAACAAATATGATGTCCTTGTTTGGTAAAAACAAAGAATTGACAGTTCGGTTGTTTGTCGCTCACTTGACAAAAAAAAATCATAGCGTAAAAAGTTTCCTTCTTATGTTTTTCGACAGTCATCTCAGTTTCGGAGAATCACCATTTTCGTCATTTTATTATTTTGATTTTATTTTCATTTCCTAGCTCTGCTTGGTCCGTACCTTACCCACTATTAAGGAGGCCCTGTGTCCTTGAAACGGAAAAAATGGACCAGATTGTTAGAGCGCTCTTCCCTATGCATCCTATTCGTCCCGATGATGCAGATGTTGAATGTCTCGGAGAATGCCCACTTTTTACCGCCATCGAACTGGATAATGCGGTAAAAGCTTTAGAATCGAAAAAGACCCCAAGACCAGACGGTATACCAGCGGAAGTGATACAGCTTGCACATCAACTTTGTCCTGAAAAGCTGCTTACCACTTTCAATGCCTGTTTGCGGCAGGGCGTGTTTCCAAATTGCTGGAAAGAGGCGAGGCTCGTGCTGATCCACAAGGGGAAGGGGAACGCGGAGCAACCATCTACATATCGGCCCCTATGTATGCTGAACGCCGCTGGGAAGGTGCTCGAGAGGCTCATTAGAGAAAGACTTGGAGAAGCCATTCGAACTGCCGGGGATCTGTCTCCTCGGCAGTACGGCTTCAGGGCTGGTCGATCCATAATTGGTGCAATAGCGGAGGTAGTCAGCGCGGTCCAGCAGGCAGAAGCCCACAATCATTACTCGAGACGAATAGTGCTGCTCATAACTCTAGATGTGAGAAATGCCTTCAACTCTGCTAGATGGACAGATATTCTTGGTGCTCTGGAATATTTCAGGGTGCCGAGGTACCTGATGCGGATATTGAAAGACTACCTCAAAAATCGGAAACTCATCTATGACTCGTTAGGAGGCCGGCGAAGAATTGATTTGACATCGGGGGTCGCGCAAGGTTCCGTTCTGGGCCCGGACCTCTGGAATTTCTCCAGTCAAAAGTCAAAAGAGTCAAAAGAATCAATCAGATACCTTGGCTTGATGATTGATTCGAAGATGAGTTTTTTCGAGCAGGTTCGAGCGTCAGCAGATAAGGCCTCCGTGCGGGTAACGGCGCTAAACCGCATTATGGCCAACACGCAGGGGTCAACCTCGAGCAAAAGACGTCTACTGATGAGTGTAATGGAGTCAGTGCTCTTGTATGGCTCCGAGGTTTGGGCTGATGTTCTTAATAAAGAGACGTACCGAAGGCGTCTGGCACAGGTGCAGAGGCAAGGAGCTTTACGGATAGCCGCTGCATACCGCACTGTCTCTGAACCTGCAGTGCTGGTAATCTCGAGGGTGATTCCAATTAAATTACTTGCAGACGAACGGAAACGTGTATACTCAAGTAGGGGGGAGTCGGCGAGAGAAACCGTCAGCCGAGAGGAACGGAGAAGTACCCTTATCTTATGGCAGCGAACATGGGAAAACGAAACGCGAGGCAGATGGACCGCACGACTGATAAGTGACTTGGGGCCGTGGTTCTACAGAATGCATGGTGAGACTGATTATTATCTGACGCAACTACTCAGTGGTCACGGGTATTTTCAGTCTTAACTGTATAAGATGGGAAAGACACCATCCCCAACTTGCGTGTTCTGCCCGGGGATGACGGATGACGCCTGCCACACGTTCTTTACGTGTAATAGATTTACAAGACTCCGTTCGCATCTCTCGGAGAAAATTGGCGTAATTTCCCCAGAAAATGTAACGGGAAAAATGATGAAATCAAAGAACAATTGGAACTGTGTGTCACATTACGTACGGACAGTACTCATTGTAAAGAAGGACATAATGGATCGCTTAGCGAGGGAGGGAACATCTCTGTAACGCAATATTATCGTAACTAATCGCAATTCCTTCCTATCCATCCGTGAAGAGAGATTTCCCTTAGCCTCAAGACATCGCTAAGCGATGATTAATGAGGCCTAGTCCGAAGTAATGTGACAAACAGTTCCAGGCTACGTTCTCGGTGTAACAGGGGAGGTGTTTAGTCGGTAGTCCGGTAGCGGGGGAGTCCGACACTCAGGGCGTAAATAGCCTTCACCTCCCAAACAAAAAAAAAACCTATTAAGGAGCGCTTTAACTCTACACAGCTTTATTAGGTCCCATCTGAAAGTTAATGGCAGGATGAACGTTTAAATGGGTGGCGAAGGAATTGAATAGATACAAACGGCCACGAAAAGGATTATATCAATCGTACGTCAAGATTGAATGGAGAATCAGGCTTCAGTTATTTCTAGCTGTCCTGGTCGCGGTATATGTTCCTAAAATGACCTTCTATCGGTTCGTTTAGAACCAGCTGAACCTGTTTTTCTACGAAAAAATCGTTCTTTTTACCCTGCGGAACGAAGTGGAGATGACTCAGGACTGACAATATCCTCTAGGAATAAATTGTATAATAACTACATTATCCAAAAAATCGGTTTTGCTGCACGATTTGCTCTACTTTGCCTTTGCAATTTTCGGATTTCATGCAATGGAGTTTTGAGAATCGGCTTGCTCTTGCTAGGTTTGTATAGTTCAGTTGATGATAACAATGTCCTGAGGACAAATGTATTCATTTGTTTATTAGCTTAACGATTTTCAGTTCAATTCCGAAAGGCCATCTGGAAAAGGAAGTGACTACCAAGCTTGTTTCCTCGGATGCTTTACAGCATGCTTGTCGATG
This sequence comes from Stratiomys singularior, assembly GCA_954870665.1. NCBI lineage: Eukaryota > Metazoa > Arthropoda > Insecta > Diptera > Stratiomyidae > Stratiomys > Stratiomys singularior. The sequence goes on from OX940877.1 coordinate 12,218,145, forward strand.
CACTGGTGTCTGTCACACAAAAAAGGGAATTGACACTCATCAAGCGCTGTTTCTTGACATAGCGTCCAAACCCTTAGCCTTTTCTGGTAGATTCTGATATATGCTCGGGACTTCATTTTGTCATACACGCCGAACATGAGCTTGGCTGGTTGAAACCTTGAGTGTCTCATTGCATTTTTATACCTCATTTTCAACTGTGAAAGAACTCATTTCTGCTGTCGTAAAATTTGGACGGGTGAGTTATTTGTTGCTTTCTGAATCGGTAGCTTATTATCCTTGATTTCCGCAAACTGCGGCACCGAGTACGAGGAAAACTTTGTTGTCTGCACTCCACTTGTTGGGTCAGCAGAGATTCAGCAATTTCACTTGAATTTCTTTGGATAAAACATTCGTAGGATTGACTAACTTGCGTTCAAAGGACAGAAAAACCAAAAGTTGAAGGAACTTATTCTAGCCATAGCGACGAGACATAAATCGTCTTTGATATAAACGAGAATTCGCGATAAAGTCCTTATTAGGCGAATTTAGATTAATTTATAAAGCACTTCGGGCAGCTCCATGGGATAAAATTGTGTATCATTATTATCATTGGAGTTTATAAATAGTCGCTAAGTACTTGCTGCGACTCAAACAACGAAGGATGCGTGTATTTAATTTGGAAAATTCGAAGATTTCTCTAATTTTGAAGATTTTAGGATACAAAAAACAAACAAATTTAATACTTCAGACCGTCTGACTGGATTGTATTACAACTTAATTAATATTGTCATTATCCATATAGTGGATAATGTAACAATTGTTTAAACTCAGCAATCTAATGCTTTTGGCAATGTCTAATTAAAAATAAACAATGGATATGCATAGAAGCCAATCGGAATGGACTGAATCCGTCACGTTGCAAAGACACTTAATTTGTGAGAAATATCCACCGTCATCTTTTCGTACAAGAATTTTTAACAGCTTTGCCTAAATAAAGCACAAAATTCTATAGAAATCTGATATCCGAGCCATTTGTTTTACGAAATAAAATGCCAGCACGGGACATTTATTATTCAGGGTTTGTTTTGGGAGAATTATCTTTCGAGAACAAGTAAAGTGTCCTTAATTGATAACACTCAGAATTAACAGGGAAATTGTTAGTCGTACATTGTCCAAATTGTATTACATTAAAAATTTAATTGCGTAGAAATTGTTCTTCTGATTTTTCCGCTTTATTAGTTTTCTCACAAATGAACGAGACTGATGCGGGTGGGTCTGCAAGACGTTCTCATTATGATGTGAATTCAAAATTCCAAACAAAAGCTTTTCGTGGTGAGGATTTAAATTGAGAATTGATGGCAAGACGAAGTCAGATTTATCAAGTACATTCGACTGCTTATAAAAGAATTAGAGTGGAAATAAGCATACATCAAAAATGCAGTATACAATTGAAATGGTTTTCCGGGTTCATCGAAGGTTTATTTAGTTCAAATTCGTTCGTTTTCTCAAAAAATAATACGTGGTGGAGGAAGAGTCTGTTTATGCAACAATTAGTGATATTTTCGTGAATTGAGTATGTGTTTAAGGAGTAGCAAACACTCTGAAATCTACGTGATCTGTACTAACTGCATGGCTGAATGCATTTGCTGAGTATACTAAATATAAATTATAAATTAGTTCGTTTTGCAGTTTCAACTCTCAGAGACATAAATTGCATTAAAAACATTTTGAAAACATATCCGCAGTGTCCTTGTCATCGATCTTTCAACATTTTTCCGCGTTGAACAGCGTTCATCCTTGCAGGTTGTTTCACAACGCTCTTATTCAATTTTCCAACAACGTTTATGAAGTTTATCTCCGGGAAAAAGTTGCGCAATCCAGCTCGAACTTCAAGTTTATTATGCATAAGCGAATAGAACAGCAAATATAATGGATACGTATGCAACTATCCAGTTGTTAGCTAGGAGAAAAGGTTTCTCAATAATTCAACTTGACTTAAAACATCACGAATGTACGAATGATTAAACTCCACGCTGACCGTTTCATTCATGGTGACTTTTAATTAAGGTTGATATAAAGCCACGTTCGGATGTTAGCCTCCCATTGTTCAGTCCAAATGAATATTGCCTGGCGCTCTGCCACTTCTCGACATACAGTTGTTGATGCACTAATTTATGCGAGTTTAATTAATTAATGTATCACCAGGTTTTATTGGACAACAATTAATAGGGAAATACGTGGACTTTTATCTCATTCATCTCCTAGAATAAGCACATTTTCACATAATGAAATGCCGCAAGCTTAATCATTTGCAGCACTGGTGAGGTCACTGAAGACTATTCTCCAAGCATAGGGAAACGAATGAAACTGCATACGATACGTTCTAAGCCACATATGGACATACAGCGGTAGTAAGCAGCACGAACGAATGCATATGTCAAGTCTATTTTTTTTTTGGCATTCAAAGAATGCATTAGAACTCATCTTGTGCATTCGTACGATATAAAATCCAATTTAATATCATAATTTTTGTGTGATTCAGTCCCCGCAGCTACTCAGCATTGCGGTTCACATATGGATGTTCTTGTATCCAGGATAACATGTTGTACTTAAACTGACATTTCTTTAGAATTTTCGTGAGAAAATTGTCCTTGCGATGTCGTACATAGCAGTACAAGATTCCCTGAAACAGACATTTTTTTTTAAACTTTGCAACAGTCATTGCATTATGGAATGGTCCTTTTACGTAGAATGCGATACCAGAAGGTACCAATCTTCCTCGTGATGCTGTTTCTGTTTGCTTTGCTTTAGATAAAGCTGCTCAACCTATGTTCTACATTGTCGATCAAAGATTTGAAGCTAATAGGAGACACGGATGACGGCGGGCAACAACTTATTAAAATTGAAATCTACACAAAAAGCAATCATCTGAATAAGGTGCCAAATATAAGAAATTCAATTTCTGCAAGAAACGATTGTTGATAATAAAAAAATGCATGTTTAGTTCTACCACATGCTTACCTTCCTGCTTCAGATGGATTACGCAGGAATATCTGAAGGTGTTGTTAAAGAAGACAGGATTAAAGGATTTCCAGCACTACTACGTCCAGAAAATTCTTTGCAATTCCCTTCTATGGAAATCGCTTCTGAAACGGAAACTGGGCTTTCCCAACAGAATATCAAAATAAACCGGAAAAATGTTTGTTTTTGCTGCTTTGATTGAATTACTTCTTGCCTTTTTCTAAAACTGCATCTACTCTGACACATCATGCAACTATGCAGTGAGTAAAAAAGTCTCCGCACAATCTATGTCTCTGACACAAAACAATATTTATCACACAAAAGTTAAGAATGAAACGCAGAAGCGAGCTATAGCGAATAATCAACGCTCAATATAATATTTAACCACGTTGACGGTCAACTTGAAAAGAAATACAAAAGGAACCCCCAGAAAGTACATTTTCCGTGTTGTTTTCATGTTGTTGCACATGTTTTCATGGCTCTAATATTTTCTTCCCTTATAGATCGCTTTTTTCTTGTACCCCTGCCATCAAATCCGAAACTTTTCAACTTGTTTCTTTTTGTTTGCCTTGAAACAAAATCAAAAATTAATGACCTTTGACCGCAAATAGACCATTAAAGAGATGGCAGGGGAATCGGACATTTCTTTTAGATCCGTTCAAGACATTTGGGTTAATGATTTGGGCCTCAGACATGTCACTGCAAAGCTGGTGCGGAGAGCTCTGAATGCAAATAAGGAACCGCGTTGAGGTCGCAAAAGACATGATTTCTAAGGCCGAACCCGACCCAAAACTCATCAAACGGATCATTACTGGAGACGAGACGTAGATTTATGAGTATGACACGCAATCCAGACATCAAATGAGTAAATGGCTTCCACCTAATGAGCCACGACCGAAAAAACACGAATGCGAATGAATGCGATGCTCACAGTTTTCATGGATTACAAGGGTGTTGTGTAACCTGAATTCGTTTCACATGGCCAGATCGTCAACAAGGAGTATTGTTTGGACGTTGTGAGACGTTTGCGTGAAGCAATTCGCCAGAAAAGATCGAATTTGTGGGCCAACAACTCGTAGATCTTGCAGCACAATAACGCACCATTGCACAATGCTATCGTTATCCGTGAATATAATGGCTAAAAACGAAACGAATACCAATCAACAACCATCGAATTCGCCTGATTTGGCTCCCTGTGACTTTTATCTATTCGGTCGACTCAAGAAATCACTCCGCGATACGCGTTTCAACACCCGAGACGAGGTCATGGAAAAATCGAAGATGGCTCTGACGGCCATACGGCAAATCGAATATAAAAATGTTTCGAGGATTAAGCGCTGGCATAAGTGCGCTGCAGTCGATGGAAAGTACTTTGAAGGGGTCAATATCGATTTTGATGTATAATCTTGTTTTTATAATTTCCTGAATAAATTCTGGGAACTTTTTGACCAAGGTGGTATTTTCTGTTTCTCATCTTATGCGCTATTGAATTTATAACGAGCGATCAATATATGCTGAAACTCTCTGACAAATTTACCCTTATGTATGACAACCTTTGCTTTCATGCTTTAAAATTCATGTATGCATATATAACCCCCATGTTCTATTCTTCGCTTCTTTTGATTGCTTGTATTTCCAACGGTTAAGAACGGACTTGACGGGTTGTGATTCGAATACGGCTTCTCGCGCGGACCGCTCCAAGGATGAGATATTTTTGAGATGAGACAAACCAACGATAGACAATACTTTGGCCAAGCTCCGCACTCATTGTTTTCTGGCATTTTTGATCACCAAACAGCGAAACATTCTTATTTGTTCTAGCGATATAATGTGCAACTAAAAGAGTATTTCCTTACCAAATTTTAAGTGAAGATAGCATTATCGGAGAGTCTGACAAGTAAGATAGCAACTCAAGTGCAAAGATCTTTTTCGACAACAACGTCAGTGACGTAATTATTTGATTAAACAATTTATTAACCTTGAACTGCGATTCACATCCTTCGCCCTTTTAATTTCGATTTCCTGCTCGCTTTCGTGCAAACCTCTTGGAGTTCGTTCTCAAAAAGATACTTCGAATGAGCGATTCGTCGCTGATTTGTTTTTCTGGCTAACAGGGACGAGATATTGAGTCACTTCATTTCAAAATGGACTTTTCTGTGGAAGTCTGGTCTATACAGATGCATTTCAATACTTCACCGTAAACCTTTCAATGCACTTTTCTAGTTTGCTGCAGTCAACGTTGAAGGCAGACCCAGATTATCATTTTGTTCTTGGCGTTTTTGGAATTTCGGTAAGTTAAAGAGCAAAACTTGGTAACTTCTCCTGAAGAGCATTTATTCTGTTTTGTTAGAACTAACGCCTCCATTTCGATTCGAATTAATGCCTCCATTGTAACAGAACATTTTTAGAGTAATTAAATTTCTCACGACAGGTTAGACACAAACTTCCCTGACACGACAGCAGTGTAACAAATATTATATAGTTTGACTATTATATCACTCAGGACCACAAAGACAAATTGTGGTGCTAGCTTTGGGGCAACGGAAAACTTTCTCATTATTTGTGCGAAGTCTTAATTTTCTGAGTGTTGTATCTATTTGGTATTGTCATCAGTCGAATTTTCGTCTGTATCTATGCAAACTCGTATGTATAAACGATCATTTCAAAAGAAAAACATGTGATGAACACTGGAGCTCGGATATAAGCAATCAAGAGAACGTTTTAGTGTTAATGTCCTTGCTGAATGGCCTTGCTGAATGAAAGTAAATCTAATATTTCTATTGAAAGGAATAATATTTATCAGGGAAACAGATAGCAGGAGTATGGTTGGTTTATACAGTGAATGTGTTTTTTTTTTCGAAGACACAGAAATCGTTCCAGGAAAAAATTTAGTAGTTAGCCTGTCATTCATTTTCTTTCTTGTCGGTCGTATTGAATTCGTTTGTATGGACATGTATAGAAACGAAAGAACGGATGCTGGCTTCTCATAGTCCAAGGATTCTTGCGAATTTGTAGGTTGATTCCTCGCAAAACTTTGATGAATTGCCCGTCAGAGTCGAGTACTGTAAAAAATTGCCTTCTCCCATACTGGGAAATACCCAGGAAATTGAGATTCGCTATAGCTTTGATTCAAGTAAATTGGATTACAAGCTCCTCTGCTAAGCTTGAAATACATTTACTTGATCCGTTTATCACGCTGCCTGGGAATAGAGGATAGTCGTTGCCTTGGATGCCGGGTTATATTATGGCAAAACGAATGTGATTTCTTTTGATGCATTGTAGACGATATTGGAAAGGGGAAATCTTTTTCTAAGACCATCAATTTAATTTACATAAAACATCTATAGAATCCATTGACAAAATCATCGTCATGAAATGGATCGGGAAACAATGGTAGCGTATGTTGGCCGAAGAATAATTTAGTTTCGACGTCGTATGAATGGTTTTAGATTTGGTCTAGACGACGTGTTCATCTGGAAAAGTTATCGTGATGGGGTTTCCCTTACGATTGATGTTTCAATAAAAAAGATTTCCAATACTGGGAATTGTTATTTTGTGAATCGGAATTGAGATTTTAGAGAACATTTATTTCGATTTTTTATATTGAAATCGAATTCGCTATCTAACCAAAGTTTCAAGGAGTTGGACGCATTGTTTTTCGAATTTTCGCTATCCATTTTAAGAAATGTAACATTTGCCTGATCGAGGAATTTTAATTACGAGTTTCCTTTCAGATGTTTCGATCAATATTTGCGTTGCGAGCGTTGTCGATTATTTATTGGAGAGATTATTCCCAAAGTATTTGATAAATTCAGTTCTTCGCGGCTCATTACCGTACCTTGTTGTATTGTTATTGTTAAACCGAGTCACAATGTTCGAAATACCATGGGCAAGATCGGCTCTTAGTTCCCCACCAAAGTTGTTGCTGTTTGCCAATGAGGAGCATCCTGCCCGATGACTTCCCCAACTGTGAGGTTACTAAGTAATCTATCTCTGTTACATGAGTAAGCCTAGACAAGTCATGCGCTAGTTGATGAGTTACCAGCAATCTAGATGGTGTCAACCTTTCATTCACATGAATTTTTTTTTCAGGAACACTTTGGGCGTGTTGATCCAGGAGATTATGCCCCATTAGTAACGCCAGCAATGTTCTTTCATGTTGCCATCGGTATTTAAGGTTAAAGTGAAGACCAAAGTATCCATCTTTCCATGTCGGAGTTCCGGCAACTCTACCTTTCATAAGGTTTTGTTATTCCTGTTGTTTTCCGTTTATAATTGCTGTTTGCACAGGAATTCAATAGAAAATAAAAAAAATTACTACAAAAAGTGAGAAATCGGCAACAGTTGGTTGCAATTTGTTCCGAATCTTACGAGGCTAGATAAATTACATTTTATCGATAAAAACACATCTCGAAAAATACATCTCAAAATTTTCCTTAGATTATAAATAATTTATTTATGTTTCCAGTTTCTGGCTGCTTTTTCGTAAGAAAGTCAATTCAGGCTTCCTGGCGACCTTTCACTTCCAACCTTTCATTGAAAATTTAACACAGCATTCCAACAAAAATAAATTACGTACTCAACGAATTTCCTTATGTGATGTAATTAATAACAATAAAGTAAACAATTCAGCTCCTGCTTGCTCTCGACGCAGTGCTTGTTAACGGAATGCACTTAGACTTTCGCTCCCATAAATTCTTCAGGATCATCTTTAATCTTTCATTCAAACAGTGAATTAGCTTTCGTACTTATAAAATACACATCCTTAAATATTGATGGCGTTTGAGTTCGACGGTGTTAGCATCAAGTTTGTTATACAAACCACAAAGCATTAATTAAAATATCCTAGTGCTAAATGTTTATGATGTACTCGTGTACTATACTATACGTTCATATTCCAAACAAGTTCGCATCACGTATTTATTTTGACATCAGATTTCTCGCATAAACTTTCTTAATTAATTTCTCTTAATGGACCGCACTTTCTGAATGAGTTGAATTTTCAAATGTCGACATTAGAGCGTGTCTACGAGTATATTCTTATTTATGCAGTGAATGCGCGAAATTTACATGAAGAAACACTGAAAAGTCTGTGCTGACATTTTAATTCGTAGAAGTCATCGATAGATTCCAGTGATTGTGAGTTATTGGAAAGGGATGTTGGTAGCATCGTGGGCTCATTGAAATGGCAGTTATTGCAAGCATGCATGCTAATTTTAAACGTTTAATATTTTAATGAATTTCATCTCCAGTTTACCTAGAAGTCAATTAAATCTTAACTAGATGTCATCTGTTATGAAAGAAGTTTGTTGTGTATGTGTGCGAGAATATGTCTTGAATGTAATGCATGTAAATTACATACTAAATGTAACTAATTCTGTTGTCTCGGGCCATTTTATCAGAATTATTTGCGGCGACAACCAGCGTCACGAGTGAATTTAAGTTCATGAAAGCCTGATTACAACAAGGCGAATTACAAGCCCAAGACAGCAATTACATCTCATAAAAACATGAAACACAGAAACAATACTATGTGCACATATGACTCATGTTAAAAGCAAGCCTAAAAACAGACATGTTCAATTTCAACTTCTCAAATAGGTCTCCAAATAACTTTTTATTATGAACTTTAATCCCTTGCAACAAAAAGCTGATGTGCTTTGGTATTGTACACGTATGGCTGGTCTTAAGTAGTTGTATGATGTGTCAGATTGTGTCCTCATGAGAAATGGAGTTAATTATTAAAAAATTTTTAATTGCTGCCAACTACACGACTATTGTCAGTCGCTTTGGTGCTTTGCAAAAAGAGTTGAACGATAATTGGATTCACTAGTTGTTTTCGTTAACCCTGAAGGCACTTTTCCGGAATAATTGTGATTTTCAAATGATCGATTGGATTTCCATTGAAATGTCATTCGATGGTAGAAAAAAAATCTCAGAATTTCGTCGTCGACATGTTAAATATTTAAATCAAAGTTTGCATTACATTACTCATGTATTCCTTATCCTTTAAGTTGGTTCAAGATTTTTGGAACCCAGATTTGGTTCAGCAGTCTTTCCAAGACATCACGATCTTGTGAACTCAATGGCAAAAAAATATTTACACTGGTTTTCATCATAATTTCCTCTGTTACCCTACTGCACGTTTTGATGGTCTTCTACTCTTCAGTGATCCTGCATCGCTTAAGCTTTCATTCATATTTGGATGCTGTCTTTACAAATCCCCCGAAGTACAATTTCAGGATTTATTCTTGTCATTTTTCCATGCAAGAAGTTAATCTTACTTGTTCAAATTGAATGATCTGTTGGAAGAAGTTTGACCAAATGACTTTACAGGGAATAATTGCGTTAAGATCTATAAAATTTCTAAAATCTCAGACGTCAATTTATAATATGTCGAATGTTTTGGGTCAACAGAGAAGTTAAACAAAAATATTACCTAATTATCTACTGGAAACAAAAAGTGAACATGCCAATTATTCGAGAACAGTGTTTAGCTAATTCTTGCTATTTCTCTCATGTCCTCAAAATCTCGGCCCTTTTGTTACAAAGTTCGCACAACCAGAGGAAGTTAAAGCCTATGTAACGTATTATTGTAACCTATTATCATTAGCCCTTAAAATCATCAACTTTCTGCAAAAAGTGTACGATCGTGTGGAATAAGAAAAGAACCAAAAGAGAAAAGACGAAATTTCAACATAACTATGTAATATTTTATTTTTAAGCAAATCTAATTAGCAGGAAAACACATCCCTTTAGGTTTTACCAATAAAAGAAGAATTTTATTGCCAACAGGGATAGGGGAAGTACGGACAAAATGACATACTGTTTTGTTTTTGATTCATATATATTTAATTATTTCATTTATAAACAGTCTTAGAAGCTAATAATCATCCTTGAGTTATTACTTTTCAGCTTCTTTGTTAATTATAATCAAATAGGAACTACAGAAAAAAATATTGAGATTTCTGTCTCCCTCTCACAAAATCCATTTTGTCCATATTATATGGACATTATGGCATACCTAATTAATTATATGCAAAACTCACAAATAAAGTTTTTAGTCCTCTTAGGGATATCAGCACATGACGCATGAGCCCAATGAGAACACGTAAGGCATCGTAACCAACATTCTCCGGGCTTCGAACGTGAAAAAATATCATTACAATAAATACAGGGGCAGTCTTCTTTATCATTATCAGTGTCAATTGGGAAATCTTCGACATCTGAGCTGTCATTTGTGTAAATAACCTTTTTGACTTGCCTATTATTTTTTTCTCGTGGTCTTGTGGGTATATTTTTGGTTTCTGTATTTTTAGTATCATCATCGAATAATGTCTTCTTGACGTGTTTTTTCTTTTTTGCTGAGGGACTTTTAGGTGCATTTTTTGTTCTTAATTCTTCCATGTTAGGGGTGGAAGTTAAAAGCCAGTGTGACTTGTGAGTTTTCGGCTTTCTTTTGCCTTGTCCTTGAATGAAAAGTCCTTGTGGTGCTGATGAAAGAGTGTCAACAGGAAATGGTTTCTATTCCTTTTATTGTCATTTGTTGTTGCTGAAGCAGCTGACTTTGTTGCCAAAGTATCTCCAGTATTCAATGAAACACTAGTTAAATCAGTAGTTGTGATATGTTCCTTTGATGAACGAGGCCTGATATCATTCGCGTTTGCCACAGAATTTCCAACATTTATGTTGCGTAACGCAATATTAGTTGTTTCTGCAGGTTCAAACATGTAGTCTGGAAAAATATCTGGATTGACCGGCCAAAGACCCGTACTTCTGAAGCCATTACATTCATTTAAAACTGTAGCCGTCTTTCCATATGCTAAGTTAAATAAATATCCCATTTGTAAATGAGTCACTACACGACCTGGGTGATTTTTTTATCATTTAGAAACTTCCTGGTGGAAAAAGGTTTTTTAAGGTCCGTGGATACTCACGTCCAGTGGCTGCATACGGTGAGTGCAGTGAGGAGGCAGACGCAGCATATGTATGCCATTCTCTTTGGCAAAAGTCAATGGTTCAATGCCTTTGTGACTTGCATGTCCATCACAAATGAGTAGAACTGGAACCCCTTTACTACATTTGGCATGTACTTGGAAATGTTTTAACCATTTCAAAAATACTTCAGTAGTTCATTTTTCATGTTCTTACGAGGAAATATCATGCATGGAGGAATGTATGAACCAGTGGCACTTGTGCAACACACAGCAGTAATATTTGATCCTCTTTTGCCGCTGGTGAGACACCCAATTTGCTTTCTACCTTTAGTGGCTAACATTTTTTGAGGTTTCTAAACGGTTGATAAGCCCGTTTCGTCGACGCTATATATGCGATGTGGGCTCAAGTTTTGAGTGCTTAAAATTTCTTGATATAACTGGAAAAACTTGGTTACTTGTGGTTTATTGAATGCTTGTGCTCTGGCTGCAGAAGTAGGCTCAGGTGTACATAATGAAATGTCTTTATTCCTCCTTCGAAAGCTATCTAGCCATTCTTGTGTAGCACGCTTCTTTTCTATGTTAAAGTTGTGAGCAAACCCATTCTTCTCTGCTAATTCAAAGGCCAACTCTTGAACTGATCTTCGAGTTAATCCGAATAGTCGAGTTTCCAAAAATTTTAAATGATGAACTAGCTGCCTCTCAATCTCTGCAGGAAACGTCAGTTTAAATCTGCCTAAGCCTTTAGCGATAGGTGCTAAAGTTTTATTGGTGTTTAGTGCTTGTCTCCTCAGTGTAGCCTGAGGGACACCAAAAGTCTTCGAAGGTAGCAACCATCCCATTCTATTTTCCTTGACTGCTTTAATAGCTTTCTGCATAGACTCTTGACTCCAACATTGGCGATCACTTTTTCTTTTATAGTTGCGTGGCATGATATCTGAATAAGAATACAAAAAGATTAAGGTGCAACTACTTAAAAAATAGTTATTGAAAAATACGCAATTTTCCTTTAAACCATAGAATTTATTTAAGTTAGCACTGAGGAAGGAAGCAACTGTCTTCCGAAATATCGGTATTTGTTATAAAAAAAAAAAAAAAAAAAACTTATTAAATAAATTCTATGGTTGAAAGGAAAATTGCGTATTTTTCAATAACTATCGAAACCAACCATAGCAAAGCAGTCCAAACAACTTAATATTACTTAAAAAATACCGATGGACAAAATGACATATGTCATTTTGCCCAGAGTGTTGGTATGTCGTTTTGTACGAAAATATATCGAAACAATAATTAGTTCATGATTTCTACGAAAAGTAAAAACTCATTATAAAAATAACTTGTATTACAACGCAATGCACCATTATGTCGATGTCAATAAACATAAGCGAAAAAAACAAAGTAAAACTCACCATAACAAGCGAGAAATCACTGTCTATAAAAAACCTTTAATGTACTGTCAACACGTTCTTTCTTGTTACACCGGCGCGACTAAGCTAATGGCGCTCTTAACTTCACATGATTGCAGATGCTACCAACTTCACGTGTTGCAATGTCAACAGCAGCGCCATAGCCCGCCAATTTTTAAAAAAGTCCAGTGTGTCATTTTGTCCATATATGTCATTTTGTCCGTATTTCCCCTACTCATAGATATTCTTGTCTTATAAGATATAAGATCAGGTTTTTTCCAACAAAAGTGGCTTATGGTATCGCATCTTGTTCGATTTACTAAGAATGTATCGAAATTCTCAATTTTTGCGGATGTCAAATGTTCATGATCCATAGCAAGAAGTTTTTGTCTTCTACTGAACAATGAAGCAGCTCCCATCAATTTGGATGCAATTAGCTATTCTGAGATCCGTCATCAGGCGTGACAAAAACTTTGTAGAATCGTGGCTTATCCAGTCAAACTATTGTAACAATATTCAACCTGAGATAAAGATGGTCACAGATGACAAGAAAGTCTTCGAAGTCTTCTTTTTCATTAGATGAGTAAGTCAAGCTTAATAGAAGACATGAATAAACGCAAAAATTGTATATTTTCAAAATTTTGGCCTTAAAAAAAAGTCAATCGAAATTTTTTTCAATGTAAGCACAAAACTATTAAAAAGATTCTATAGTTTTAACACAAAATATTCGAAAAAACTTCAATATTCCGTTGGGAAATCTGTTTCAGATGAAAAAAAAATTTAATTAATTATATTTTGCTTCGATTAATATAATATTCTTTGCTATCTATTTTATACAAAAGTCCATTCTGGATGAGTGAAGAACGGAAGCAAAATTATAAAAACTGCATAATTAAATTTTAGAATATTTTGAATAATTAAATGCGACTTTTCATAAACTCAAGTTCAATGCATTTGGAGATTAAAAGCTCTGTTGCTGTTTAAAAAAATGCTATCCGAACTGATAACAGAACATAGATTCCGGGAATGAGCTACCACAATACGCGGAAAGGATTGTGGCCGTCCTTTGTATATTTGATTTAAAGCTATACAAAACACTTTCATGGAAAAGAGCGAATGAAATATTAATGAGTGTATTTCAAAGTTTCGCAATTCATTAGCTATCAGCTGCCCGCACTGATAATCAACAAAAAAGTGAATCGTTACGTCTCCCTTTAGACGGAACCAAGGATTTAATGAATCCTGCTGTGTATTTTCAAACGAGTTCGAAAGTGAGAAGGAAGTTGAATGATTTTATGCAAGGCAGCAATTCAGTGAGAAGTAAATTAATGTCCTTTGGATTAGCTGAGCTATTTGGATACAAAAGGACTATTGGGAACTCCGTTTAATAAAGAGAATCTATTGCATTGCTCTTCTTGGAGCCCACGATCTTGGGCTCGTAGTTTTGCTGCTGATTGGAATATAATCTGGAAGCAGAATAAAAACAGATGGTGTGCTCGTACTCACGTATCGTATTCTCATTCTTCGCTTAATCAGCTGGTACATCACCTTAAAAAAAGGACGTGCAACCTTTCATTACCGGGACTCGTGCTGTGACTTTGATAGAGATTTTCCTAAAGTTTAAATTTTCGCTGTGATGTTACTCGCACAATCGACGTTCATTGCCGTATGCGGTAATTTCAAGTAATTGCTATATTGCTCGGTAAACAAGGTTCACAAGCAGTCAGGACGAAATTCACCTGCATTTTGTGTGAATACGAGTACAAAGCAAGGAAGAAAGCAAAGAAAATTACGTTCAAGTCCTGTTGCCTGGTTCACCGTTCATACCAGACGTAAAATGAACATTGTTACACTTTCACTTGTTGGTCCTTTAAAAAATACAGTTGGTCACCTTTCTGTATGGAACTTAATGAATCAATTTGTGAAACGATTTCAATAGCGACAGTAAGTGCTTGGAGGTGAATACCCAAAAGTCACAGTTGTAAGCCAAGGCATTGTAAGCCAATAAAAGGTGGAAAAAAACTGAACTAAATGTCCGCTGGAGTTTTGTGACCCAAATTTAAGGAGTAAAACTTATATAATTTAAGCAGAAAGCAGAAAATTTCTGAAAACAGAAATTTGGTGGTAAAATCTTCAACAGTCATAAATCGCATAACTTTAGTCGCAGGAAAATTGGAATACTGTAAAGTACTTAGTTTCAATGTGAGCGTCAAAGTAAATTTCCTTTATGCGCGTCTAAACTATTTGGTTGTTAACTTTGGTAATTTGACGGAGCAACATGTTAAGCGCTTACAGCAGGACATTACAGTGATTGAAAAGAACGGCCAGAAAAGTAGATTCTAACGTGTAACGGCCGGCCATAGTCGGATGTTGATAGGGATGTTCTAAAGATGAGCAGTAAAGCCATTAAAAGAAGAGGAAGTTTGAAGGGATACTTGTTGTATATGTACAAGCCTGTACACGTTCCTCTCTATTTGTGTTCTTCTAGAACATTTCATTTTATCGTTTCAGAAAAATTAAGGTCTCTATAACAGAATTTGGCTTTGTGGCACGGCGTTTGTTAGAGAACGTCTCTTTCGAAACTAAACATTTTCGAATTAAGGTGTTTTATTTATTAATGAAAATATCGATAAGTTGAAATTCAACAGGCACATCAGATCCTTGATTGTAGGTGATGTTTTTTGTCTCCATATTCTGATAGTCCGAAGTTGTTAAAAGATACTCCTCTTCTTCGAGATTTTTCCAAAGTTTTCGCCTTATAATTCTCCTTTGCTGTCTTTCTTCTACTCACGGATGCCTGCTCAGCACCTGAATAGCTTAGCCTTCAAATTCTTTGTGAAGGAAGGTCCACATCTCCTGTTTGAAAAGCTGCATGGTTTTTTCCATTTAATACTTATATCATTTCATACCTGTCCTGCTAATGTGATAATGTCTTTTCTGAAGTTAGGAGACGTAGGTTTTTTGCTTAAGGGGGTCTTACTTATAATACTTCATTTCCGAGCGCTATATTCAAAAATTGATTACTAGTAAACTACAAATGATTTCGGGAAGCAGTTTTTTGTGATGTTGTTATTCATTATTGAACTTTACATGGTTTTTTTGGTTTTACATAAAATTGACGTATGTGACCGCTACACGTCCTTCACTGTGTCCTCGTCAAAAGTGTCCAGGGCGCACGGGGTGATAGATTTTGACCGATCAGATGATCTGAAACCAAAAAACCTTTAAAATTTATTTTTCTCATCCCCTTGGCTATAAATAGACACGAGCTTTTCAAAAATTCAAAAAATTCTT
Source organism: Stratiomys singularior (assembly GCA_954870665.1). Lineage (NCBI taxonomy): Eukaryota > Metazoa > Arthropoda > Insecta > Diptera > Stratiomyidae > Stratiomys > Stratiomys singularior. The sequence goes on from OX940877.1 coordinate 12,233,779, forward strand.
ATAGCAATAGAATTTGAAAAAGAAAAATTTTTTTGGCACTTTTTTTTCTGCTATTCAAGGCTGTTAAAAATTTTTGGACAAGAAATTCAAAAAAAGCTCGAGTCTATCTGTTGCAACATGTTTTTTGATAATAAAAATGTTTAGTATGACAAGATCGGTCAGGTAGATTTTTTGAAAACGTTCCCCCCCCCCCTCAAAAAAGACGACTTTCGGAAAAACACGTTTAAAGATTGACAACGTAATACAATATTGTTAAAAATTCTTACGATCAATCTGCGATCCCAAGTCCGTAGAGTTCACCTTCTTATTCGAGGAGGAATTCGCGTTGAGCCACTTGCTCTTCTCTTTGCTCCATCCTAGCCATTTTCGCGGCATCAGTCACCCTACGCTCCAAGCGGTCGATGCGTTGCTCGCCAAGTCGCGCGACGCACTGCTTCATGCCCCAACGTGATTCCCATTTGTATTCATGGTTTTGAGAATCATTCGGTATCCTTCATTGAATACCATTACTGCCAAACAGGTAGCAATGTCGACCACCTGCTTACCTGAGTGCAAATGTTTGAGTTTTGATTGTTTGGTCTTAAGTTTTTTCGCCGACGTGCTTGCATACGCTGTTTCCTTCTCCGCAACCTGCGGATTCGGGGTTTTTCTTTTCTTGATACGACCACCAATATGGCTACGATGCACTGTTCCCGATCCTTTTTTATCCATTTTCCAAGAAAAAATGAAAAAAAAGCGAAAAAACTGAATAAAAACTCCGACCGAAACACTTTCGAAACAAGCTAGATGTTCAAGGTGCCAACGTTATTTTCAGACTGAATCAAAAGTAAGAAATAAAGAATTTTTTCAAAAGAGCATCTCAAACACTAACTTTGGGAAAAATGTAAAATGGTTTTCACAGCTCTTCACAAAATCAGTTCCGTACCTCGAAAAACGGTCCCACGCGGGACTACAGCAGAAACGTGAAAAACGACCGCGCGTGACCGTGAAAAATGCTCTGTCACTGCCAAACGAGCCCGTCCACAGTTAAATCCTTTTACCAGCGTATTTCTAACACTATTTAGATGAGAAAAATTGATTTTTTGAAACTGTTACATAGTAAGACCCCCTTAAGCGTTGTAGAGTCTGAGTGGCACAAAGCAACTGCATTATGTCAAGATCCTTTCTGATCTTGCTGAGCTGCTCAATTGGGTAAAAACTGCTTTTTGGTTCATCTGCATTGTCTTTCTCTTACTCGTTTTCCATTTCACCGAGCGAGAGCTCTTTCCTTTTCTCGTTGTAAAAAAACCTCGCTTTCAGTATAGATCATTGTGGATACCACTTCCGCAATAACCATCACCTCTGGCTTAAAATATGTGCAACCTTGTGGCATCTACGAACCTAAGGCTCATTGCGAAACCTTATGCTGATAGACCCTGAACACTCTTAATCTGCATTTCTTCTGGAAGCTGATTGTTCACGAGCATGTCACATCCAAGAACTTCTCCTTTTTTGAACATTCCGACTTCCAAGAGTCCAAATGTTGTGTACAGATTCGTACGGGCGAAAGTTGCAATATTTTTACTTGCTTATGTATTATTCACATCCTAATGGGTTTGAATGAATGAAGGATATGCCCTACGGGTAAACAAGCATTCCATGCTCTACAACTTCTGTCATCTTCTTCAATCTTCTTTTGTCCTTTGGTGGCTTTGACGACTTAAAAGCGTCATCATCTTATTTATTAGGCTTTTTTCTAGTTATAGCCGGTAAACGTAGAACCTAGCTATTCCTGACGTTGTTAAAGGACAACGTCAATCATGTGCACCACAGCCACCATGTTATTTCAAAAAGGCTGCAACCAATAAACTGAGGCTTATCAGTTTCCTGGGGTATCTAAATACACCTCTAGGGTATACCACAATCGCTAACCGAGTTACAATGATACACCAGACGGTGGAATCCCAGCAAGCTCGGCTGCCATGCTTTGAACTAGGAACCTAGTTCTACTGTTTTTACTAAGCTTGGTACCGCGGGATTGGCAAAGCCCGTCGGGATGGCCAACCAAGCAAAGGGGAGAAGGTCTCTTTTAAACCGATGAGCCTGCCTTACGGTTCAAAATTGGTGCGGTATGCAACCATCCTCAAAAGAACATCGTCAGACTTTTAATCCGATCTTACGCACTCAAGAAAACGTCCTCCAGTGCTTCAAATCAGTACGTGATGGATTCATTCGGCCTGAATGAGTGTCATATTCGAACACTAGATCCGCGAAAAAAGATCCCTCTACACATGGCTCTAAACTCGGAGCTGTCAACTCAGAACCACCTTTTCTCCTTTTCAATTCCCGACGTTTCTCGCATTCCAGCAACAAGTCAATTTCTTTGTCCCTCGCAGTTTAGTTGGCAGCTTCAAGAAATGTGAATATTTGGCACCGAGTGGGGATTATATCTCGGCGAAATCGAACACTACCCAGTCGATAGTGTCCATGACAAGGAGTTTAATTTTTTTCTTTTTTGGGAGAAAATGATTCTAGTTTTCATTACAGATCTAACCAATTTTAACCAAATAATGTGTGTAAGGGCGATTCTGTTTCATGGCTAAAGACTGAGATATTAGAAGTATATTTCAATGGGTTCTGATTCCTATTTTTACTCGTAACGAATTTTGTAATTGTTACAAATAAATTATTCAATAATGAAATATTGAATTGCTTTGAATCGTAAATTCGTTGGTAAGTGAAAGTATAGTAAATATTTATCTTAAATTTCATATCGCACGGCGACGTGAACGAGCTCACTTTCAGCAACGGAAATGAAACCACAAATTAAACTTGCCGCAGATGTGTGTAATTAACTTGTGTGTAATTAACTAACTATTTTAAATTTAATGATATTGATTCAAATTTAATTGGCAATATTTGCCCCATTTCGTCCCCCATTACGAAACATGAACACCAAACGTGTTCCATTCCATTAGTTTCATTAGTTTCGGAAATGCATAGCCTAAATGATAGCTGCGCGGAGTGCAACTTAATGTACTTATATAAATTTATAAATAAATTTAGAACACATGCAACAATTTCAAAATATATGGAATGTGTCGGATATATGTATGTATGACACGGTTAACTGCTAGCGTTTTCATTTCACTTATGTGGCTTGCGTGAATATTCAAACGCTTAAGAGTTTGTCAACGAAACTCTTTTGAAATTATTGATGATGAATAAATACACTTGGTTGGTATCTAAAATTAGATATTGTCTAAAAATAGTTAAATTTAGAATGTAGCACAGCTTAGATAGACTTGAATGTCTCCAGTATTTCGTTTGCTTAAAATATAATTTCAAGATGGCCAAGTTGCTAAGAGCTGAATTTATTGGTAGTTACAATCAATTTCCATTAGGATTGAAAACTTTTATTCTAGAAATTTAAATTAATATGGCGAGAACGTAGCCAAGATTCGCTTTTGAATAATTACACAAATTTAGATATGCCTGCGTCGGAGAATCGTCTCGAAAAAGCGCATGTATCACTCCCCAACAGAATTTCTTTGCTGCTTTCTGTGTTTCAGTTCATTAATAATGGGAAACATTCATAAAAATTTAATTATATAACGCAACAACTGCTGAGATAATACTTCATAAATAAGCTAAGCAATTTGTTGTTATCGCGATAGTTTATTGTTTTTGAATTTCGAATTTAACATTTCAACGGAAACGTTCAAATTCGATTTTCCACTAGACATCTTTCATGTGTCCATAAATTTGTTTGAAATCTCTGGAAGCTATTTTGGGGTTTCAATATGGTAGTAAAGTTCAAGTAGTAAAGTTCAAAGTGGGGTTTCATTAAGGTAAAGGAAAGCAGTAGTAAAAAAATCTTGCGTGCAATGTATGAACCGACTAGCGTGTGGCTACCAGGAAAATTACTGGGGAAGGAACAACATACATTGATCCTCATCAAAGTTATCTCTGGGCCGCTGGAGTCATATTTCCATTATTTTTAAAAATACACACATACATACATCCTTCCAGGCATTGATTTCATGACATTGTTCCACCTACAAGAACCCGTAAAGCCTTTCTGTGGACAAGCTTTTAAAACATTTCTTAACTCCTTAATTTTATCAGCTGATTTGAATTTATCATAACAAAAGAAATGCTGGTACAAAATCGGGCGCATATTCCGGAATCGTTCAATGATTATCTGTGGGCATGTCAACAGAAAAAATAAATTTTCAGGATATTTTATTTGAATGGTTTCCGAGTCAATGCAGAAGAGACCATTGATTCCTATTTTCGGAGCAGTTGTCGTATAATTCACTCGTATCGATACAAAATGCGAAATAACTGACTATCTAATTTGATATTTACCTCAGAGATTTTCATAATTACTCTTTTTTGACAGGATTGAAGCACTTTTCAGCCAGCGCCGCTCAGTGATAATCGACATATGTGAAAAATTCAAACTTAAAGTCGTAAACTTATTTAATTTTTGATAGAAATACAAAAAACAGCTCTAATCAAGCTTCTATTCTGTAGTCTGACATTTTTTCGTCACTAGCCAATCTTTTTTCGCCTCATCTCAGTGTTTGGCCTTGTTTTTTTTTGCTTTTAGGATGGCTCGTAAGTGTTCTAAGTCATACTCATATTGAATAAATATTAATTTGTTCATAGAATGAATTTTTCAATAATTTCTGTTTAATTTTCCTTTCAGTGTACTGAATCAAGTCTGAAGCAACTTGTTCGTTTTGAGTCAAAAATCTTTTGAAATCATTTCGCTGCTAAATAATACTTTGAAGGTAAGTTGATATATTCGATGCCTTATTGAATCTAGATTATTTGTAAGAAAACCTATAGAATGTACCATATTGTTGTTTCGTGCATATCCGTATCCGTGCAAGCAAATATCCTGGTGTTTGAATTTCAATTCTGAAGTTAAGGTGGCGCAATAAACGGGAAAGTATATCGTATGCATGTTTGAATTCTTTGATGATGCATATATTATAGTGACAGCTGGCTAATTAGCAAAACTCCAAACGGCTTAAATATATTAAAGATGGTAATTTATAAGTAATATTAAGAAAAAATGGCAAAATCATCATGTAAGAATCGTCATAGAGCTACAGAACCCAATTAAAATAAAGATTATGTCTTTCATTGAGATATTCAAGCATCTAGCTTCAATCACATAAGATATCTAGATATCCCATTGTTCTAAACGTGTATTCTCTTTTTCTCCTTCGTCTGGTCTGGTCCAAGGTTCTTTTCTTGGACCACTTTTCTTCCTACTTTTCATAGTAGAAAGAGGCTTTCCCTCTGTGATCACTTCTCCTTGTCGCCTGTTTGCCGATAACTTGCGATAGCGAAAAAAAAATTACCAGTCGTTCGTCATCTAATATAATATGACTTGTCCACTTTCTACACATGGTGTTCTTCGTATTTCATAATCTAATATTTATGATCGCCACAATATGATTTTCTAGTGAAAAATTTCACCAGTGCTCCTTAGTTACATGTTGAATGAGCAGAACTCCTCTTGTTTTTATAATGTATATAATATATTATATATATACTCCTGCATTATATATATACCTCTTTAACAGACTTAGGAGTCACTTCTGTGACAAAATTTAAATTTCATGCCCATGTCCTTAATGTGATTATCCAAGGAACTAAAGTTTGTTGGGTCATTCTGAGCCATGTTATTAAATTCAATAAAGTTTCTAATAATCTTTCAATAATCTTCATTCTTTGTCATATATTTTGTCAATCAACCTCATGATTCCCGTCGATCTCTTCTTTGCCTGCCTACTTTGCCTCAGACTGGTACTTTCTGTATTAACTTTGCCACTATCAGATTGATTGTAGTCTCTACGTGGATTTATGCTTTCGACCATCTTTAGCTCTGCGCGAATAAATAATCGCGCTCGGGGTTCGTGGTAACACTACTTTCACCCACCAAATGTTCGTAATCGTAGGTCTTGGTCCCTTTGCTGCTTCGTATTTGACTTTAAAGTCTAGGTTAAGCAGCTTACTCCTTCGTTCCACCCACTCAATTTTAATCCATATAACTATTTGCTGAATCCTTTCAATATTTAATAGAATAAATATTCTAAATAAATAAATGAATAAATTTAATGTCTCATCGTTGAATACCAAAATGGGCACTTTGAAGGCACCTGACAATGCACAACGAATCTCTATTTAAAGAAAATTCAGTTTATCGTCAAGCATACTTGAAAAGTAGTTTGTTGTATGTAATCGAATTTTGTTCTGCAACTTGGCATACAATATTTGCTATATGCAGAAAGTTCTTGCAGAAAATTTAGCAAATACTTTCAGAACTTTTTTCTGCATAATTCGCGGTTAATTAAATATTTTCTGAAAGGTCTTTGATGAGTCAAAGTCTCTTTGATGAGTCTGAGTCTCTTTGAGTCAAAGAGTGTCAAGACCAATTTTTCTATGTGATGATTTTTGGTTCTGTACTATATCAATCTACCTTAGAAAATTCAATCGACAATCGAAATAACGAAACTGGTGAAAGATGTTTCAGCTGTCAAATATAATATAAATAATCATGTTAATTTGCGTTACTCCTTCCAATATGGATTGAAGTTCAATGTAATTCAGATACACCGGCGGAAAGCACTGCCATAAGCTAATTTCTTCATTGAAATATCTATTTATACATTAAACAATATCAGCAATCAAAAGGAACTCATCCATATCCATGCTTAGCTTGTTTGAATGCTTTGGTACACCTTCCTTCTGCAATAATTGAGTGGCAACATGTTGTTCATTTGCGGACAGCACTTCCAAACTCATTGGACTATGAAAATGGTCGTCCACCGAATAAATTTGTCAACAAACGTTGAAATTAGAATTGAATGACTTGAGTGTTGCTATAGTTGGGCTCCTCATAAAATCATAAAATCAAATTTTAATCGACCCCAAGCTTAAATAATTTCGTCGTGGTTTTCGGTTCGCTTTATCCAATACAATGGTGTGTAAGGAGGCCGCAAAAATTTTCGTTGTGTCGCCCTTTTGTATCGCTTAGCACTTGCTGGAACGGCAAAACCGCGCGAATACTAACGTTGCCACTCCAGGGGTCAATTGAGGGAACTCGATGGCAATTGGTTTGGTGTTTTGCGCGAACCAAGCGAGTGGCGAGGTCAATTGGAACAATGCTTTCAGCAGCCATTGTTCGCATGCCGTTATTCAAATTACAATTTTCGTTTCTTTGCCAGGGCTATTTGAATTCATTCAAATTTTCACACCTCTCTGCGCCGCAACTGGGCCATCGTTGGTTATCCTGCCTAAACCTGGCAAACTTCCATTGCATTTTCACGTTGGCAGTGGAAAATTCGAAATTTTGTCGAACCGAAATATTAATGGTGACTTCATGATACAGCGAAAATAACTTCCACGTGAAGGTGACAAAGGGGTGGGTTTCCCGCTACTATTTTTAACTCTGAACACACCGTGACATTGAGAGTGTACCGGCAGCGATGCCGTGGCTTTCCTAGCCTGGTAATTGTCGGTGTGCCGTGCTCGCAAGGCATGCTACCCACCCATTCATCTTCCTTTCTGTTCTTTATTTCCTTCGAATGCGCGATTCTTATCTCCATCGCATCAAGCCCGGCGCCTAAAGATACTCTTTATCTCCATCTTCAAAATAAGGGGTGAAAGAGTTTCGATTGACACGCTTGTGACTCTGGCAGGCGTCCTTGAATTCGCCTTCCATTGTTCGTATTAAATCTCTTATTGCCGCATTACAAAGGTTGTTCAAGTCATCAACATGGCTAATACTGATTGATAACGAGTAATGCAGGAACCGCAGGATCTAGTTACCAACGACCACTATCTCAAGATGCTTAACTCGAATATTATTGACAAACAGCACGGACAACTAAACAGTTGCTGTAATCAGTGCAAACTATTAGTTAAGGTAAGTTCGGCAGAGTATCCTTAAATATTTCTTGACATTTTTGTTTGAGCCTCAATCAAGGCTGAATATATTTTCTGCGCCCTATGAAAAACATACTAAGCAGTGACTCATTCCATCTTACTTACACTTTGCGTTTGAAATCGTTTCTTCCTGCGCCAGCCATCGTCATGTGTGATAAGGATAATGTTGGGTATTTTCAGGCAGACATACAATCCAAGGGACATGGGATTTATTGAATTTTGCTTTAAAATAGAAGGAAAGGTCCATCAAAGTGTCAAGACTTATTAACTGCGTTTGACAGTTTCTAATGTGATTTTGTTGTTGTTTTATTTAGCATTAAAGCGTCTTCAGAAGTTAGTCAAGACGGTCAATAGTGCTATATTGTCTATATATAGGATGGAAAAAATCAAGTAGGATCAAGTGGAAAATGTATCGAATCTGGCAGAAATTCGAATGGAAATAAAAGAACACAATTTATTTTTTATTATGTCGCTGACTTCAGGTCAAGACTAAAAAGTCTGTGACACGTACGATATTCTTTTTCTTTATTCACATTTCTCGCATGTTTTTCTTGTTGCGTTCCAGGAAGAAATCAGCACAAGGAGAAAGACTGAGAGCAGATATAAGTCTTGTGTCTGAACTTCTGTATCGGTTATTATGCGAGAATGATGCTTCAAATAAATAGAAAATATGAGCAATGTTCAATGACGCTGAAATGTTTTGTCTCGTCAAAAACTTGCTGAACCGAATTTTTTACTTCTTTTCTCTTCAAAAATTTGCTGTAGCGAACTTTTCCCGACAATACATGGTAATATCGAGAGAGAGAAAGTGAGAAAAATCAAAGTTATGGATACTGAAAGTGTTGTTCCTTCAAACCTTTAAGACATCAGTGTCGTCGTTACTTGTCTTGTCAGAAGTTCGCACCTTGAGTAGATTTTTGAAATTATTTTTTTTTATTTTTTTGCGACTAAAAACTGCATTCCTTGTTACATACACACATGTGAACATGATTCGCAATCACTCGCACAATTCAAAACTACATAGTGGTGCAAAAGGTCCTGCCTAACTATAGACTAGTTGATTTTTCATTGAGATTGAGGTGATATATATCAAAAGAAGGAAATATGTGCATGTTTTTGATGCACCCTAATATCCGCTTTCTGAATTTGCGACCGAATTTCTTAATTTATATTTAAATTTCATCCCCATTCATCTTGTCTGCCTGTTTTCCATTTTCAACCTAACTACAACCTCCTTCAGCTGGTCTCAGTAGGAATCAAAAATTATTGAGCCGCTCAATCCTCCCAAATTAGAAAAGAGAGAAAATTGCTTCATAAGTTTCCAAAATCAAAATCTTCAAAGACACTTGCTTGATGCCAAAAAGTTATTAGTCGTTACAAAGGTATTATGCAAGAATATATTTTGTAATACTCTCAATTAACAGGTGCCCCTTCTTTAACTAAATGAAGTTGGGTTCCTTTGTCTCTAATTTATGCCGTGAGTTATCATGACATTAAAATTGAAATTCAAAATCAGTATAACTTTGATATTTTCGAGATTGTTGGGTCTAACGGTCCTATTCTCGTGATTAGATGCAGGATTTAGTTAAGCCGAAGATATTATGCAAGAATTTCCAAATATTTCCAAAGACGACAAATCACTGATAAGTGTTGGTGGTCAAAACCCTTTTTAAATGGTCAAAAGTTCAAAATCTTTGGCAAAAACCACTTTTTTCTTGGAAATTTTAAATTTTCGAAAATCTGAAACATCAGGCAACAAGGAAAAATTCCTTGAATCCATACCGAGCTACAATAAGACGTTGTAGTGATCATCGATTCCTTTGAATTTGCAGTTGAATTCCTAAAGCATAATTGGTTAACGTGGTAGAATAACTGTTAATATTGTCAAGTATGTGGGACTCTAATATTTACAGATAAAGAGTGAGGAGGAGTTCTATCAATTCCACGTAACCGTGGTTCGAAGCAAGCAATTCAAAATTGTAGCGCCTCTTCGATACCCGAAATTTGCAGCTAATCGTTACGCGCTGTTGCGCTATTCAGGCGACGTTTAACGATTTGGAAATATTTGATCAATACTCCATCATTCTACCCAACAATTTATTAGCGAAAATTTGTGGTTTCATCAAGGACGAATAAGTCACTTTACTCACATTGCTTTCTTGGAGTACATTTTCAGAAAGTAGTTGAAACAACAAATTAAAATATCCAGGTCTGCCATCTCGCTTCAACACGGGGTCTGCCTACGAGCTCATATTGCGGTTAACATGTGATGGAGGATCTAACATCTTTTTACGATTTGCCTGAGCTGTCACTGGAATTTGAACTGCGAACTATGGAATTTAATTAAATAAACTGGTCCCTATTGGTATTCATGACACGATTTTCCCCATACCGAGTCATGGATATTAGTGTTAGTACTGAATCTCTATAAATTCTCTCCTTGCCTCATGTTCCCCGCATTTGTCGCTCATCCTTGATGATTGTAAAGGTGAAAATTAAACTTACACCAAACGAGAACGTATGGCTCCGGCAAGTAATATCGGAATGAAGCTTCAAAACAAATTCAGATATTCGCCTTCATGACTGAATTACTACAAGCAAATAGAAATTAGTTTCGAGAGAGTAGAGGTATGTAATTACTGTTGGAGGCGAAGCACTACAAGAAAGTCCTTTATCGGTGTAGGTTGTGTTGGGAAATCCAAACTTTCAATTTGCGCTTGAATGTGGTTTTAGTGATTGGGCATAATATTTGATAGAATGCGAGGATGCTTAATTAAAAAGCGAAACATGTAATGCTGAGAAAACAAATACAAATTGAGAAGACATACTTGAGTTGGTAACGAGGGCATCTGCATCTGCTATTAAGTTTTTAAGCCTCATTCATTAAAAGTTAGGAGAAAAGTTTCGACTTCCATCGATCTGATTTGAAACCCACTCGGAGAAGTTAATTTCGCAACGCATAGAGAATTAGAATGAGATCAGTCGCACGTGTTTTTTTTTCTACAGGAGCGAAATTAACATTCGGTAATCATTGATCGATATTCCGTTCGGTTCTCAACAACAGGACTGAGCTGAAACTTCACACCTTCATTCCATTCGTAATCTTAAAGTCTGAATTCAGATAGCTGCCACGCTACCAGAAAGGTAAAACGAAATACAAAAAGTGTTGGGAGAAAGTGTAAAAGGTGGCTAACAAATCCTTGAATCGATTAGCATTACTTTTCCTCGCGCGAACTTTAATTAAATGTAAAAACATCTTTAAGCCGTATATCCTACGTGCTCTATTTTGAAATAGAGAAATGGCTCATGCATTATTCATGCTTGAAATCAAGTTTATCCGTTCGATTTCTTGGAGTTGGTAGCAATCGAAATGGAGTGGGACATAAAATATGTTCCAAAGTTTCAAATCCTGAGCTTTATTTGCAAAAGTATTTGCGTGCACCTGCTGTACAGTGATGGATTTTTAATTGTATGTTAACCTGGTGTTTGCTTACATTTTGCAGTAAATAAGGACCTGAACATGAGGCGATCGTAGACTTTAGATGGTCGCAGAGGAAAATAAGTTGAGGGGTGATAGAATTTGCGAAAAATATTCTACTAGCCCATTCGTTTTTCATTTATATAAATGTATTCGTTGACTATGTTCGAGGTGCAGTTTATTTTCAAACGAGTTCAGACTACTTCAATAACTTATCAATTAATGGAGAATATTTAATTTTCATGCAGCAGAAGGATTTTATTAACGTGTGATTGATTTTTCTATTCTATTTGATGGCAAACTTGACAAGAGTAAGGATTAGTTTTAAAAGCTCAGTATTTCGCATGAGTTAGTAAGTTATTCTTGATTGAAACATAGTCGCGTATAGCTTATGGTTGGAATCATGATTTAGTTGCCCCAGGCGCAGACAAGATTAACTTGCCCCCGAAATACTAAAAACAAGGAAGTTAATTTTCATATCTGAATATTTATTTTGTTTTAAAAAAGCGAGGACTTAATCCATCAATACCAATCTATGCCCTAACTTTTCTTTGCACCTGTCTTTTTGAATTTCTTCACTTTTATTGTAATCGTCACACTGATGCTTCTACAAAGAATTGGTCGATTTCATTTATTTTTAGTCATATAGTTCTCGTGGTGAGAAATACAGAATGACCATTCTTAGGTTAATCAAATTCTGGGGAAATTCGGCACCTCATCGCCCACCCCGTGCGTATTATGCAATACATTCAATCCCACTTACCCTCGCATGTAGTTCTCATCGAAGCAATCAGCTGAACGCTTACTTAAAAATGGTGATTACGTTTCTACTTTCCACTCAAAAAATCCTAACTTCCAGGCAGAAGAACAATCAGTTTCAGATGAATTTTCTGAAAAAATCTGACGATTTTGTAAGGAAGCAAAACAATGAGAATTTCTTAGCGTTGCGACATCCTAAAACTTCATTGCGAATCCATATCACGTCACTTCCACCGACGAAGATTTATATGGAACGTTGTTTTACTTCTGTAACCGAGTTTTAAAACTACAATAAAAATTGCACATAACAATTCCTATCACTATATCGCAGCAATGGCCAAGAAAATATAATCCGAATATCTTTAACTGCCAGCGGAGATAACGCAGGTTAAAAAAGGACATCCCTTATGATATTCTGCACGAAAGCAAGCATCTGATACGAAGGAGTACTCAAGTAGAAGAAAGATCTTGCTTGCTGGTTGATAAATCAATTACATGGAATGAAATTTATACTCCGAAGCGAACGGTAAGGCTGCAGAGCCTGCCTCGTGAAAATTATGAACTTAGAAATAATATAATGCTACTTGCATTCCACGGACCCAATCGAGTAGTGTTGAATAGAGTAAAGCGGAAATTTTCGAAGATACGCTGGAACTATAATTTGGAGTGAACTTTTCCGAATAGGAAAGTCCTGCAAGCGAAGGTACGTTCTCAAGATAAGCTAACTCGACTTCAGAGAACGCGGTGGCTTGCACAAAATAAAGCAACGTAATTGTACATTCATTCAATAATCGAAAAGCGCCTAGATATGAACTGATATCCGATACAATGCTGGCTCAGCTAGCAATCTGATATGTAAATTCTAACATAAATAATCAACATGGTTTTTAATTTTCGCAAATTTCAAACAAGAAACAGAAAAAGAGACAATGTTCCATAAAATTGAAGATGCATAAAACTTTTGCCTTCTGTGGCGAAAATTTTAAAGAGGAAGGTCAACTCTATGGGCCTACTGAGTTTTCCCGAAGGATTTATATGCTTAACATAATGGAAGCATACGAGTTTTACACGTAGTGCTGAAGTTCAATATAGAGTAAGATCACTCTACAACTATAATTTTTCTATTATCTATAATATCTCGGCGATTTCAGTCTGCAAGAAGCAGTTTGTTGTTTTGTCCTTACGCTGTGATTCAGATGTTGTGTGAAGTTGTTGTAGGATCGCAGACGGGAGATCGCAACAAAAGATCTCAACAAGCGACGAGGTAGCACATCCTAAATAATATTATTTTTTATGCGTTTATTGGGATGAGTTCTTGCTTTTTTGCAAACAAGCCGCAGCAGGTGCATTTACTTACATTTTAGATGTAAGCTTAAACTAACGTCACTGCCTTTTTTTGTGGACTGCAAAAGTATTTTAATTTTGTCGTTGAAAATCATCTTGGAAATTTACAAAGCATCATATGCAGTATATTTTATTAGATTTTAATTTTTCCATGAAAATTTCTGTCACATATCAACCATAATATAAATTGACTGCGTCTAATCCGTCTGATGGAGCATGTAGAAACTGACTTATACGATTCAAAGACAGGCATTCCAATCTGTAATATTCAAAGATACTGAACTGGAAAACATATTTGATATTGACGCAAAACTTGACAATCTTTCATATGCGTTTTATGTAGATAAATCAACAGTGGAACAGCGCTCGAGCGTTCGCCTCTTATCAGTCAAAGGAAAAAACGTTGAAAGAAATTTTGATTGATACTATATGTTATAATTTATTATACTATATAATAAATTGATATTAACTTTATTTCAATAAATTTTAATTGCATTTTCACTGGTGACGACAGAAGGATATCTTACGATTATACCAAAACACATTATAAGCATTTACAGGAAGAACACACCCGGACCACTTCTAGCAGACAGAGACAGAAAAAGCCATTGTAGATTTATATTTGTATCGCGTTTCTGCTCGAAAGCTTTTAACACGTACACTTATTAAGCGCAACAATTTGAGAGAAATTGCCAGTTATCCTTTATTTTTTTCCATTCCAAAATGCCATGTTTTATTTTAATTTAGTCAGATATATATGTCGGGTGTAAGTTGCGCCCATCTATAATAAGTAAAATAAATGACACTGAATAAGGGAACAACTTACTCCCGAAATATTGATCTGTCAAAATTAAACCAAAACATAGCATTTTGGAATGGAAAATTAAATAAAGGATAGTTTGGAAGTGCTGAACACGAGAAAATACACACAATTTTGACCAGTTAGTATGACGTAGCTACAAAGAGCGCTTATGCTCCTAGCCGAATTCTTTCAGACATAGACAGACAGAAGTAGATGAAATTCAAGTGGATTAAATTTAAGAGTTCAAATACAATAAAAACTAAACAAAAACTAAAAAACAAGCCCTTTTTCAGGATTTTTTTTTCAAGGATTTTGAAAAAAAAGCTTTTATAAATAATATATCAATATAAAGGGCAACTTTTCGGGAGTGCAAAAAACTTTTTAAATTTTAAATTCAATACAAAATGGCGGCTGTAGTGCACGTCAAAGTCACTAGTATTTACAAAAGACGTTGCGCGGCCGGACAAGTTTCTCAGCCCCATCTGCATCTGGAACAATTAAAAATTTTTTTTCATAAACTCAATGAGTTTTGCTAGCGGAGTACACAAAATAATAGTTTAATATCGATTTTTCGCAAAATGGCGACCATTTAAGAAAAAAATTGCATTTTCGACCCAAAAAAATGACATCAATTGTTTATAACGTTTTTTAAACAAAACCAATCGCTAAAATCGTGTGTGCTTCACTAGCTAATCATATCAAGAAGCTACAGTTATAACGGCAAGTCAATCGGATGAAAACTGAAAGAGTTTCGTTTCTGGCAAATTTCAAAAATACCTTTTCGAGATAAACGCGTTTAAAGTTTGAAAACCTTATTAAGTTGTGAATTTTCTAAATTTTACTATATAAATTTTTTTTAACCTTTACTCTGCTATCGCAGCACTATACAGTAGGCCTCCCAAGACCTCCTCTTCCTTTCTTGATGCTAAAAGGCCGCGTCTCGCCTCTTTTACAATGTCGGAAATTGTGCGCTCAGCAGCCTTTATTCGCTCGGCGTCTGTTTCTAAGCAGAAATTGTAAAATTTAGGTCCTGCAGTCAATCCTAATGAGTCGTATATGGGGAGAAGGCCAGACAGTCCATCATTAAATAAGATAACTGCGATATCCGTCGCGATATTGAGCACCGCCTTGCCGCTCGACACATGTTTCGGCGCGATGGACCACACGACTGCATTGAACGATTTACTATAGTACCTTAACCTCAAATGCAGCGTGTTTACGAGCGCCGTTTACGAAGGAACGTGCCCTATACAGTGTATCTTAATTACTATATAGTATAAAGCGAGCAAATTTTACGTTTTTCGAGCATTGGAGTTGCTTCAGAAAATTGATTCTCAAAAATTTTCTGAAGTATATTAGTATTTGGACCTTTTTGATTTCAATTCTAGGGATGTGTTAGCATACTTTTAGCCAATAAAATAAAAATCGAAAAAAAAATCCCCTAGGTATATCCCCTTAAATCAGGTCAAATACCGACAGATTGATAGTTTGCTCAAAGTATTTGCACTGTATGTAGCTTCGTTTATTTAAGTTTATGCTATCTTATATACAAATTGCCTGAGGAATCAGATGCATTTGTGGCACGGTACCATAAGGCAACATCTACAGCTCAAAAGCTATGCTCGGTATTTCGAGGAATCACGAGGAGCAAAATTATCGAAAATTTGTGGCATCCACAGTTCATCTTCGCACAGCTAGTTGGACCCTACTAGTCTCCACCCTGTTTACTATCACTCCGACTGGGTTGGAGTTTGGATGCGATATACTTCCAAATCGAAGTGACCTCAAGTTGCATGCCTAGTTTTTTGTGGAAGAAATCCCCCTTTCACAGAAAAAGGAAATTTGCAATAGTTTCAACAAAATGTTTAAAGGGTACTTGTACGTTTTCAATAAAGTTTCTCTTTATTGTGCTTATTTAAGCTACTTAACAAACTAAGTAAAGAGATCTTAACTAAAGGGATCACTTTGGTCAAGTTTTTAACTTCTTTTGAATGCAGTTGTCTCCATTATAAAGTACATAGCAACTACATATAGCGTATTCCATTGATATTGGATTATGATTGAATAAAAATTTAATGTTTTTATCAGCTTATATATTTCGGTTAACTTAAACTAAAATTGAATTTTTTTCAGCGCTCAATAAATTGTGATTTTATTCTTTAAATTTTTTCCGTAGTGTATCTGTTCAGTTTTTTTTCCATCGTCTCCTCAATGTGAAGCTATAAATCCTTGACTTTTCTCCCTTTATCCTTTTCACTGTCAAATTTTTACTTTGCTTATGACTGGGCTTCGGTTTGAAATAAAGTGTGCGTTTTTGCTTCGGTTGTGCGTTTTTTTAACGGATCTCCAGTGCCCTTAAGGATTTTCGGAAAATCCCAACATTGAATATTTCTCCAGAGGTTAATTAGCGCTCACTAAAATAATTCTTGAACAATATTATTCAATAAACCAACATTATTTAAATTTTGCATGCGTTTTGCTCAAGCTTTAGTGAACTCTTTAATAATCGCTTAACATGTTTACGTAGTGTAAAATAAGTACGACTTCAAAGAGGCTTTAATACCTAATACAATTGACTGTTATTTGAGTTAATTAATTTTCACTATGCGTTGAGCTGGTTGTTTAGCATATTCTCACATGCTATGTAACATACGATAATTCTCACGTGGGATTTAGAATGTTCATCACAACTACATGGCATTATCAAAAGTCTTGAGTGCTCGATAATGATAATACGAAATATGATGGGAAGATTACTCACTCTTCAGGAATTTACATTTGAAGTTTCAGGAAAATTTAATGGTGTTTAGGCTCGTTAATGTAAATAAAATTGATATTTATTTCACAGGCAAAGTCTGCGTAGGACTACTTTGTTTACAAGGAATATAACCTTTCGACCCGTCAAATGCTATCAGCATTTTGAAAATTTTGAAATTCTACTTAATTGCTCATATGTCATTAGCAGGCTCAGCCGAAGAGCGCCTCTTGCAAAAGGCTTCGAAAAGAGGAGCAAGAGGGTAACGTTTCACTGGAGCCATCCACAGACGATTCGTGGTAGTTTGAAAGGGAGGTGATAACGAATAATTGTGATTAAAAGCGTGCCAGATCTATCTGACTATGATATATGTACATGCCTTGAGTTAGCTAGAACCATAAACTACATACCGGGTGTGAGATGAAGCCCGAAGCAACAACCAAGGCTCGTCAGTTGAACAATGAGAACGTTTAGTGGACTTTGAACAGTGGTGGCTTCTGCTGAAAACTAATAAGGTGAAGTTCAAATCAGGTAAGGAATACTGAGTAGACTGAAAGCTACATATGACGGGAGGTTTTGATGGCGGCTCGCGTTTAATTCAACGCCTCATCCCATAAATTGGTGCTTGCTGCGGTCATTGCTCGCACAATGAAAGATTGGAGATTGCAAATGGTAATGGAGGTGATGAAAAGTGAAATGGTGCTGATGAGACAAATTATGGCAAGTTGGAACGCAGGCACCATATCTAGTAGCTATTGAAGTATATGAGGAGACTGGTGTCGCAATTGGGAATAGCGTTGAGTTCCAGGTTGAATTGGTACGCCACCTTGCACTGGCCTATGTAATCATATGCCACTACAAACAATGCAATCAGAACAATCGAACCCAATCAATCCTTTGTTGTAACCGCAAACTTTTAGAGCCGCTTCTGGATTGGGGCGTCAAGAAGATACCCCCATGCATAGGAGCAACCTCGTTTGTTAGACCATAAGCAGTTGTAAAAACTACAATGCACTTTAGATAGATATCGTAGCTAGATCGATGAAATTCTTACTCTTTGGAATTGGTATCTCAAGCTGTTTATGGAGATTATCTTAATACTAGCAAGCAATACCACGAATTTTCTTGCCACAGGCCAAATTTTTATCACATTTACGAAAAATTTCCTTTAGTGCATAAGTAACGCAGAGTTGGTATCGGCTTGGTATAATTTTGTTACATGAGAGACCATAAAGCAAAAATTAATGTCAATAAAGTCAAAAAAATTTGTACTTTTTCGTTAACCAAAAACAAAAAAAAAAAACAATTTAAAAGGCTAAAATGTATCTTGTGGAATATAATCTCTTGTCTTCTGTCCGATCAGCATTTGGAAATGCTGAAAAAAATACAGCCATATATCCTATTATTCATCTAAATGGTGCCCATCAACTTGTATATAATAATCGTTGTTTTCTCTCTTTCGCTTTAAATTATCATACAGAATATATCCAAATAAATTTTCATTGCATTGCAGTCAAAATGAATATGACTTTGAAAGGCGGAGTTCTAGTCTGACACGTGCAGTATCCTTTTTGTCCTCATTGGATTATTCCGTGCTAAATAAAATAAAATAATAAATAAAATAAAATTCGGTTATTTGCGTGCAATTTGTTACATATTGTGTAATCCTCCAATAAATTTTTTGATAGTTGCAACGATTACTCTCTTTGGAGTTATTACAAATCATGTTTTCAATTAAATTTAGTCGCCTGATACGTTAATTTTAATTAATTTAATTTAATTTTAAGTTAATTTAATTAATTAATGATAATTAATTTCAAAAAATCCTTGTTCCACAACAGGAACCGATTGATGTCGCTCAATTTGTGAACCCGGAACCACCTGTCCCAATAAATTATCTGATGAATTGGAATACAAAGCCAAAGAAAGTCTTCTACTGAATATTCGACGAAATAGCCTTTGGGCAATATCAATCATCAGCTGGAAAGCGTTGAATTCTCGATTAAATGTTAAGAAACTTTCAAAGAAATCAGGTATAAGTTTTGTTGTTAGTGCCGAATAGAGATGGGTTTATAGTAGACAATGTCGAATTGGGCTGGGTTATGAATAACGTAGAAGTGTATGCAAATGAAGGCTAGTCTGAATGTTTTTAGTAAAATATATCAGAATTCATCATGCAACATATAATTATTGTCGCCTTTGTCTGCTTCGCATGGCGCATATTGAATGGGTCAATTCTTTTGCTTATTGCGAAACCAATCCTTTGATTGTTATTATTTGTATACAAAAAGAAAAGCATCGTTGACATCAATTAAATAGTATTTTGTAATAAATTGTAAAAGTGCTCAACCTTGGCACAATGTGAATTTCACTTGTGAATTGTTCCACCTCATTCTAAGACATTCTGAGACGAATTTATTTTAGAATCGTCTTTGGCTCTTGTATTATTTTAAGACTCACGTTTAGAAATGCATTGCAAATACTTTTTTTTAAATGGAACTATTTTAATGAGACGAAAAACGAATTTCAAGTTGCACATGTGGTGCAGTATGCAAACTTTCTCATAGGTTTGCCAAATGGCATCGCCAAGTTCAAACGCATTTCAAAAGCCCATTTGACAAACTGCAGAAGAGTTAATGAGTCGCACGGCACACCACGAAAGAGAAAAGTGCTTTTCATTACCTTTGCAACCTGATCGAGCCGCGATGCGTAAACAGAAAGCAACAACAAACGGAAAACAAAATAATTTAATGCTCGATGCAAAATCGATGTTTCCGTCAACAACTTGGCTACGCTCCAACATTGCAATGCTATCCAATGGCGAACTTCCTTGGCTCAAACATGGTACATACATGTATGCATTCGTGGGAACATTTAGTACATGTATGAACATTTAGTACTGCAACATTGTGTTCCGCCAGGAATATCCCTCAAGTTCAATGCAATTTCATGTGATGTTTTTCGCAATGCATCGACTCTTCCGTAATCACTTCCATGATGGGGATGCCGGGTAAGTGCTTTGTAGAAATTCGGGTAAGAGTCTGATAATTGACAAGGTTAAGAAAATCGATTTCCTCCCTTTTTCGCACGTATTCTGTTGACGATGACTTTCTGGGCGCTAAGTGAGGTTGATTGTAGATGGTGCTCCGCCAGCCCCATTATTTTTCACAGAGTCCTTGCTAGTGGGCGCAGTCACCAGCACCCGGCTGGTAAAAGCGGCATCCAATCAAAAGATGGTCGGTGGATGTCGCGCGAAGATGCTCCTTAAAGTGTCCTTCATTAAATATTCTGATGATTATTTAATTTCAGTGGACGACAACGAAATTGAGATGAACATTCTTGCCAAGAATCATCTGCAAAGTTGTACGATGAAGTCATTCTGCGAACTTTCTCGAGCCTGTTTTTCCTTGCTTGTGGTTTGAATTAATGCATGAAACTCCGTAATGCTCATTAATACGCGCAACTCCAATCGAAACTTAGGAAAGTTGATGTAGTTAACAAGTCTCTCAAAATGCAAATTAGAATATAAAACCATCTTATTTATGGGGTAGCAGTGTGAGATTATTGGATAAGTGGAAAAAATATCTTGCGAAGTTCAATTTGAAATGGATACAGTGTTTGTCAGTGATGTCAATAACAGTGTCAGTGGTATGCAAATCAGAAAAGCGAAATTGGGAAAATGTCTGGAATGAATTCGGAGCAAAACCGAAATAAAGTCTAACCCTGTGGGACAAACGTTGAAGACAAAAAATACAACATATGTTGCTGTATGAAGGATGTGTGTACGACCTCAACATCGCAACGAAATCTGTAATGCTTTCATAAAATTAGTTTTCTTTAGAAGTGCTTCAACGATGTGAAGGATGTTTGCTGACTGACTTCTTCGGAAGCACGATATATATTGAGTTTCATTCGAAGTAAAAGGAAATGTAAAAACAATATCTTGGCATTGAAATCATCCATTCTTATTTTCGTATTAAGATAATGCTATTAGGTCCTGCTTGGCTTTTGCCTATGAGAATATTATCAAAAATTTCATTTCATATTTACGAAGTAATCTGCATTTATAGAACGAGGTGGCTATGTACCAAAACTGCTCTACCATGTAATGATGTTAAAAATTATAATGGGTTTTTCTGTTAAAGCCATTTTAATTTATTAATAAATAGGTATATTTTGTACCGAAATGTATCTTAAAATATTCCTAATAAAAGATCAACTTCAAGACGTTCTTGAAAACAGCTCAGGGGAACCGAATGTGCCCTCACATGAAATGGGTAATGACGTTAATGAAGGGAATGAAGATAAGGCCAATTGTGTTGCGGTAGCAACTTAACGAGCTACAACTCGATCCATACTTGGCGAGCCCAAAGCCAGATTATCGGATATGTACTCCGATTGCAAAAGGATCTTATCTAGCGGATCTCACGAAGCTGCATTTTTTTTGTCCCAGCGTGATATAGGTGTTAACATGATTACTTATTCACTCATCCTTTTTTCATCTTTTCCGATGAGAATATGGCAAATGAACATGGACCTTTTGCAATCCATACACTTGCAAGATGGATACCAACCTAACAAAATTTCATGTAAAGATGCGATGGGCCACATCACAGGCGTGGAGCATGATATATGCTCGCTACTCGTAACTGTTAATAGTTTACTCCAGCATTAAAAATGCTCCTCATGAGTATTTCTCGCCAATAACATTTTTGCATAAAGTGGGTGCAGGCCACAATGTTTATATGGTATACCAGTAGAACCATTCAATGCACGCGTAATAACGTTTCGTATATGCTCTGATCAACTTAATAAATTGAGTTCGACAGGCAACTTTCGGGAACTGGAGAAGAAACCTAAGCTCTGTTTAGAGTTTTGTTAAACAGTCTCTCTGTTTTAAACTATAAAGGTAGCTCGATGCTGTAGTTTTGGTCTACTTAAACTTCTGCGTAAAGGAAATTTCGAAGAAATCATGATTTACTGCACGCCTTGATTTTTCAGCATCGGTCGCGATGTCTTATAATGTTTTAACTGAGAGTCTCGCCCAAACTAAGTCAGTCTAATAAAGATGACAATGTACAACATCTAGAACCAAATGCTGGTGCAATATGAACTCGCCGAAGCTTTCGGCACGAGTTCAAAATAAGATGATGCTATTGGATGCCATGAAATTGTCTGAGCTCATGGTAAGCTCTACAAGGTATTATTGGACTTTGTCAAATTACCAAAGGAGGTTTGATAGGCCAATGAAAACGAAACTAAGCTCATTACCTTCATACTAATTTACATAGGAAAATTTTGCAATACCGGAATCTCGACTTATATCAAGTGTTTGCCTAAATTCTTTCATGTATTCCACTTTGTGCACCTCCCATTTTGAAAAATGGCAGAGAGAGCTAACAAAACTTCCTTTGCAGTTGTCTCGACGGTATGCAGTACTATATCAATCCAACGAAGTTAATTTTGACTATCACCTTTATTAACAGAACTGTTTATGACACATATAGAACAGTTAATCGAAGACAAACGAATAATGCCAAGAGCCTGGTTCAGATATGTCGATGACGTATTAGCCATTGTGGAAAAGGACAAGCTCGAAGACGTCAAAACAGCTATCAACAAAATCCACAAAAACATAGAATTCACTCTGGAAATGGAAGAAAATGGGGCTTTAGCGTTCTTGGATATAAGGATTATTAGAGCACAGCATAGTTTCACTTTCGATATTTACAGGAAAAAGACAGCAACGCAAAGAACGATCCCGAGTTCATCTAATCATACCTACCCGCAAAAGATGGCAACCTACAACAGCTGGATTCATCGACTGGTCACGTATCCACTAACGCCTGAATCTTATGAACGGGAAAAACGATTTATATTGGATTCCGCGAAAATAAACGGCTACAACGAATTAGAAATTATGCGGATTGTACAACGGAAAGAAGCACATATAAAGAAAAGGGCTTATTTCGCATTTTTCAGCGACAAAAATGAAGATAATGATAATAAAATAAGAGTGAGCCTCCCTATGTCAACTAAGTTTAATAAGCTCAAAAACTGTTTGAAAAAGTTCGACATAGAAGTTGTTGAGACCAGCTACAGCTCCTGCCTTAAATTTCAACTGACAAGTGAAAAAGACCCACTCAAAAAGGACGAAAAAAGTGGCATTTATAGGGTAGAGTGCCCAGAATGCAAAATGAAATACGTAGGACAAACCAAAAGACTAATAAAGGTACGGTTCAAGGAGCACATAAGAGAAGCGCAAAATGCAACGAGAAAGGGGAATTCAACAATGAGGTCATCGATCGCGGCTCATATCGTCGAGCAAGGACATAACATTGAATGGGACGACGTAGAAGCTGTGAAGCAGGTGCGAAGAATCTCGAAGCTGGACGCTTGGCGAAAGTTTGGAGATCATGAAGGTGCCCGATAATCAACGCCTAAACGAAGATGCAGGGAAGTGCCCATCAAATATAATAAAACTAATAAGCAAGGCGAGCAGATAATAATAAAAATTGAAAAGTAATTTAGGGTTAACAAGTAGTTTAAAAGTAATTATTGGATAGAAATTATGTTAGTATATAAGTCCGATTGTAAGCCATAACATCTTCAGAATCGAAAGCACTAAAGAAGGGAGTAAGTAGCTCCCGAAATGCGCATATGCATAAAAAAATCACAATTGCAGTAAGGAAAAATTGATTCTTTTATATAAAGAATTTTTAATTTTGAAAGTATGCTCCTACAATTAATTCTTTTGAAAATCCTTGGCGTCCACCAAGACTGGATTTTCTGAATAAATTATACGATCTTGCTATTTTATACCCATTTTCACATGGTGACCTGAAGACTACTAACACCCTGAATGTAAGACTGCCAAACGCGCAATGCTTTTGGAACACTCAGAAAATGTCTACCAAGTCACTTTGAAGTAACGTGGAACCTAAAAACTTACCACGAACACCCGTATCTACTCGAGATTCATTTGTTCATCGTGTTTGCAATTCTGAAATCTTCGCCATTCGGAGCTGTTAAGAACGGACGCCTCGGCTAACAAATGTGATTTGAATTGTTGGAATTTATGTCTAAATGCATCGGTACTATTGCTTACGTCAATAATAATTAATATTTCATTGCAGTTCCAACACTTTCTTACGTTTACCAAATCTGCAATAAACTCCATTCAATCGAAATGTACACATGAATTCTCGCAGGATTTGATGTCCATTGAGTTTGCTTTATGTGAAATGATTGCCAAAGTACCTCGGTCTGTACGGTGGTAGCTTCGCACTTAGAGTCACCTTGATGTAAATCAAGAAATCTGTAGGCATGTATAAGAAGAATTTATGATTTTCTTATTAGAAATGATACATCAAGAGGATATACTTTTTCTTATCGCAATTCAAACCGTCCCTCAAGATTTAGTTTCCATGTACACGAAAAAGGTATCCTTTAAATATATGAGCCAGCATCCCTTCACCCTTCACCGTTCACTTCGCAACCGCAAAACCAACGTTTGGATATCGAAGAATTTTCTAAACTCCATCCAATTATGGCATGATACATTCAGCTAACCCCACTTAAATTGGAAAATTCCTATGCGCTATTCATAAAGCACTCCAAGGAACCCATTCAACGGCTTGTTATCCGCTTCAATTGGTATCTACTCTCAGTCTTCCAATTTTCATAAGTGTATCCAGTTTCCGGAAAGTATCTGAACTATTATGCCGGATAGTAATCCGAATTTGATTGTGTGGCCACGGCACAAGCGTATTTTAAACAAATGGGTAACCTCAGGCGAGCGGGTCATAAAAATCATTTACGACCAGCAATAACGCTGCGAGTACAGAAAATTACAAGGCATTCGGATAAATGGCTCCACGTCAAGCAGTTTTAAGTTGGTCTAAGGACGAGCAGCGGGGAGCTGGCTCTCCTTGGCAAACGTGTCCACTTGGTGCGTTCATGTGTTCTGCTGAAAGCAAATCAATACACTCGGGCATCACCGTTTAGTAAACACATCAATCTTAATATTGAAACAATTTGAGAGCTGGAGCTGAAATCAAATTAGTGCATTAACAGCTACTTGACAAATTTAGTGGAAGAATGGTTTCGTTTGCAAAGCGGGGAATTATGAGCTTAGCGGGCGGATTTCGTCCTCGTCATATTTTCCTCAAAGTTTGGCGTCGGGTTGATCCTTGGAATGGACTGGGGGCGAGTGCGAGGCATGGGCTCATGGGAAAGAATCAAACGTGAACGCAAGTTACAGCTGTGGAAAGGATGTGAGGAGGAACTCACGATATCATGCTGAAGTATCAACGTTTGACGGAAACATATGTGAGTAGAGATGGAGAACATCAAATGCTGATGCTGCATTAATCTTGCCATCGTTGTACAAGCAGGGAGCAGCCACGTGTGTTCGACGAAATATAATGATGCTAATTTGCTATTTCAATAGGATTACTGCTGAGAAAATTGCATGTGCTGTCTTCCTTTATTAGGCGATAGACTCTGCTGATATTTTATACTCATGTGAGTGTAGCCTAGCCAGAGGCAGATATTGGCACTAGATAAAAGATCCTGGTGATAGAGTAACTTGGAAGGGTCCAGTTCATCTGAAAGAAAGTATCCGAATTTTAAATAAACTTCCTGTTTGTGTTTTCAACGACTTTCGATAATTGAGTCTGCTTAAAGTTTCGTACTTTTTAATTGCTAGTTTTCCATGTTTGACTTCATTCAGTTGAGCAAACAATTTTAAGCCATTAATCATTTTCTCGAGCTACAAAGTCATCCGTTGTGAAAATATTTAAGCTGGAGCAAGCTTGTTTTCCAATTCATTCGTTCAATCGATATGCAAATTTGGTCTTAAGCAGCTTTCTGCGATTTGGACGATGAAAACTTAGTTCGTAAAGTATGACAACTTAAGGGGCCAATAAAAGGTTTTCGGTGGGAGTTTTGTATGCTTATTACTTCTACTTAGTAAAGAGTACGTTGCGATTGTGAAGTAGTAACGTGGTGAACGCTGTGAGAAAGTCAGCTCGCTAGAAAATCAAAGACTGATCCTTTTTAGATTTCTTAAGTCAAATTTTGAATTACCATGTAGTTATTAATGTGGTCGCACCCAGGAATTACAGTGTGTTCAAGATCGCTGTACTATAGTAGCGATTTAAGGGAGTCTTCGTTTTGGCGTGTGTGAGTACCTACGGAACGCAAATACTTAATAACGCACATGTACCGGTTTGGACGGCCGATTCGATGAAATTTCAGATATCATATCTATATATTTTACGGTGGTCATTTCCGATAAGATATTTGCAGTCATTGACCCTTTCCTTACGAGACACAAATATTTTCATACACCCAACAAGAGCTAAACATAACAAAGTCCTCGCGCTGAATTAACCTATTCCTCCGTAACAACTTGTTACAACCCTTTGGCTGTACACACATCTCAAAGGTAACATATTAAAAGACGTAGATCACGACAGTCAAATTCGATTGATCTGACGTTGGGAGCCATCCCACCATTTTCTGCGCAACAGTTTTAACCGTGACGAAAAAGTCCTCGCACAAGCTACATTACTAGTACAGTAAATCTGTCGAAAAATAAATGGTTTCAATGCGTTAGGAGCCCCGGGGCAAAATATTTTTTTAATCGATGCAAGATGATGTCAATAAGCTACCTTGAGGGTGGGTACGAAAACCTATGAGCGGTTTTTTGAAAAACTCAAAAAATGTACCAAAAAAATTTTGAAATGCGTTTTTCTATTTTGCTATGCATTTTACAGGAAAATTTATTGAACAAAAATTGTAGAGGACATTGAGATCTATCATTTATGTCATTGGAGCAATGCTGTACAACGAAAAATGCACACTGTAGGTGGCGCCAAAGTCTCAAAAAAAGTGTTTTTTCGCTTTTTCACCCTAAAAATATTATTTTATCGCAAACATTTAAATACAAAAGTTGTTCCTTTCATTATTATGAACAACTTTTATTTAAACATTTTTTTCATATTACTTACCGTTTCGGAGCTGCAGCTTGCAAAAGTATAGAAATTCCAATAATATTGTTGCACGCAACATGAGTACACATCGGAGGTGCACATTTTCATCAATATTTATTTATTTTTTTATTTATAACCTTTTAACAATTATATTCAGTTATTCACATGCAGTAGCAACTGTTAAAACTTGTGTGCAAGTGTTTCTATAAACTGTTTTATACAAAAAGTTGTGCAATCATGATTTTTCATGGAAAAAAGTCTGTAACATTATAATTATCTTTATTATTGTTATTATTATTATTATTATTATTATTATTATTATTATTATTATTATTATTATTACTCACAAAAATTTAAAAATACGTTTTTGCAATTTTGATGAAGTAAACCGAGAGGATTTCAATGAATGTAATTTAGTCAGTTTTTATTGCTAAGTACACTGATATTTATGTTTTATTGTACATGTTTTTCATTTATAATGATTTGTGCTGTTGCAGAACTAAAGTGCTCCTTTAAAAAGGAGTGAGAAAGAGAAAGACTTTAGTGCTCACTAAAGTGAAACCGCTGGGCGAACAATATTTACCTGGCTAGAACTCGATTCAAAAAATTTTCTCAGTGCGCCACAAAAACGAAGGTCAATTTATGTTCTTTGCCACCTTCACCTGATGCAGCAAATTATCACAGCCGAAGAGTTTACCTGCAAGTGCAAGCCTGGTTAGGAAAATATTTAGAGCCTACAATCTGGGGATGGAAGACTTCACAGCGAGGACTGGAGCCAATAACAACAGTGAATCCCCTGGCACCACGCGCTGTTATGGAACTCATCAGTTGTTCGTGTCAAACCAATGGCGAATGGAACGAACGGTTTTGCGGTTCCAGATGTGGATGCAGAAAGGCAGGCATCCCTTGCTCAGTTGCTTGCAAAAACTGTAGCGGAGAAGATTGCAGTAACGTGTCAGTTGTCGAGATAGAAGAAGACACTTTTATTGACGAAGATGATTTGGACTTTCCCTCCCAAATAGTACACTATTCAACAACGTCATGTTCAACAATAATCACGACGACGCAAGGAACTGACAGACAATCGTCCGGAAGTTCATCTACAGAAGGCGTCGTAAGTGAATCCCCGGAGCAAGGACCACAGAAGAAAAAACTACGAAGCGCAGACAAACAATGAAGGAGCACTTTAGTTCTGCAACAGCACAAATCATTATAAATGAAAAACATGTACAATAAAACATAAATATCAGTGTACTTAGCAATAAAAACTGACTAAATTACATTCATTGAAATCCTCTCGGTTTACTTCATCAAAATTGCAAAAACGTATTTTTAAATTTTTGTGAGTAATAATAATAATAATAATAATAATAATAATAATAATAATAATAATAACAATAATAAAGATAATTATAATGTTACAGACTTTTTTCCATGAAAAATCATGATTGCACAACTTTTTGTATAAAACAGTTTATAGAAACACTTGCACACAAGTTTTAACAGTTGCTACTGCATGTGAATAACTGAATATAATTGTTAAAAGGTTATAAATAAAAAAATAAATAAATATTGATGAAAATGTGCACCTCCGATGTGTACTCATGTTGCGTGCAACAATATTATTGGAATTTCTATACTTTTGCAAGCTGCAGCTCCGAAACGGTAAGTAATATGAAAAAAATGTTTAAATAAAAGTTGTTCATAATAATGAAAGGAACAACTTTTGTATTTAAATGTTTGCGATAAAATAATATTTTTAGGGTGAAAAAGCGAAAAAACACTTTTTTTGAGACTTTGGCGCCACCTACAGTGTGCATTTTTCGTTGTACAGCATTGCTCCAATGACATAAATGATAGATCTCAATGTCCTCTACAATTTTTGTTCAATAAATTTTCCTGTAAAATGCATAGCAAAATAGAAAAACGCATTTCAAAATTTTTTTGGTACATTTTTTGAGTTTTTCAAAAAACCGCTCATACGTTTTCGTGCCCACCCTCAAGGTAGCTTATTGACATCATCTTGCATCGATTAAAAAAAGATTTTGCCCCGGGGCTCCTAACGCATCACTCAACCTACAAATTTACTGTACTATACATGATTTTCCAACCAAATATCGGATCATAGACACTGTATCCGCGGTTTTTTGGAACATTTTGGAACAAAATATGTATGTATGTCTGTCATCAACATGAATTGTAATCGTGTAGACAATTGTCATTGTTATTGACTATATTGTCGTTCTAGGCTAGCTTCCAAATCCTATCGTTGTAGAAATCAACTTGTTGACCGGCGAAAGTCTTGGTCAAGTGCTTTTAGGTGACTGATTTTGTGGGTCAAATTTTTATCATTAAGCGAGTACTGCGGAGACCGAATCAAATAAAAGTCGGACTGAAGCACTGTCTTGATTATTCAGTGGGCGGGTTCAAATAAAAAGACGTGCTTTCTTCATAAAGCCACACATTTGAAGGCTGTACTCGTGGACATGACGTGACATCCTTACTGAAAACAATTGATCTTGAGGTACAAAGCCTGTATCTCAGTGCATTCTTATGGGAAGTCAATGAACGATTCTTCGAAGTTGGTGAATATCTTTCACTATAATGCCAAAACCGACACGTGTAACATGATAGCAGTATGTCAGCTTGTATGCAAGATTAAGGTACAGTTTCCACATAATGGTCAGACAATGCAAGATAAATGCCAGGAATATGTACAAGTTAAAGTCAGGAAGGCATGGGAACCCACCATTTTCGGTCTGCGCCAAAAAAAACGAAGACAAATGCAGGTGTGTGAAATGTGTTGAAAGTCCCTCGAGCTGGAACACTACGTAGTCAAACGCATATAAAAATTTCGTTATTCAGATTTCTGTTAAAAGTTAAATATGTTCTCGCTCGCAATTTGTAGGTCACATGAAATATAAAAGCGTCGAAATATATCTTAAAAAATACGAGAGCGTTTGCCTCACAAAAATACGGAAAAATATATCAGTGACACGTCCAATAAAAAAGGCCACAATATGATGCTAAGAAGCAATAAAAACATGTCTGTCAAGGACAAACCCAAGGAAGAAGTTGTCTCCATGTGTACCTTGTAGCATTTTCCTGGAATAATTTTATTACTTTTACTGCTTTCGCATTTCTCGTTGCTTTTTGAATGCATTAATGTGTGTGATACGTTTTTCTAGAGGGGTTAAACATAAAAGACTTTCGTTCTTGCTTATAATGTTAAGTAGACATTTACGAGGGTGAATTAAAAGAGAACTTTTTCTTGGGTGGATATGTTATTGTCAAACAAACAATTGCAGTAAATTTATTGCAATTTTTTGTTGTTAGTGCTATGCGTAAATGAAAATGCTTTGAATAGGATGAGAAGACTGTACTTTAAATAAAACACCGAAAACAATTGAGAAATAAGTTTCTCCAATATCCCCACAAGGTATCATTTTTTTTTTGTAGAAACTCTATGTTTCTGATCCTTTTTCGCATTTGAGCATCTTTCTAGAAAGCTTAAAAGCGGTGAGAGAGGAACGAAGAGAACAGTTCCATCAGGAGTTTAACTAAATTGATTAAAGGCAGCAATAAGAGTGGAGGTGTGGAGTACCAGCAAGATAACTGATTGCAGCTGGATAATGTAACATGACAGCTCATATCGTACTCACAAGATGTAGTCGTTTAATATGAGCTTTGCAGAAGGAAGAAGTTTTGCTTTAATTTCAGTATAAACTATGGTTTTTTGTAACGTGTCACTTCTAACTTTTTTTTGGATAGAAACCATAATTTTAACTTTCGGAAATGTTTATCGTAAGAAATGCCGATGTGGTAGGAAAGAACCGAAAGAAGGGAATCCCAAAACTCAGTAAATGAGTGCTAAAATCAATTTTACGCTAGTGCCAAAGATCCATTTATTCTTTCGTCGTAGCCCCATGGCAAATCCACGCCTCTCATGCACCAATTAAACTCTGAAACAATAAAGTTATTCTGATAGGCTTTGTCACAATTTCTGACGTGAACTTTAGTCACTTTTTTCTACAGAACATTCGATACACCAACACTACCCATTTCAATCAAATTTTCCATAAACTAATTTACTTTCATGCTTCAACCCTCAGATAGACTTTATTTTGGAAATACCCTTTTTGAAACTATTTTTGCTTATAAATAATTATAGAATAACTTTTAATAAGCGTTCTTCATTTTTATTTTTTTTAACTTCTTTTCGTTCTTATCTTTTGTGATAAATTTACTTTACATATTGTAAAGTATAAATTTACGGGCGCGTTATGTGCATTAACAGTAGCAATAATCGGAGTAATATCCACATGACTACTGAACAATTATTGCTAACGTTTTCTGGGCAAGGTTCTGACATCTCTAGTTTGTTTCAGCGCCCGGGGGCGAGTAGTAAGCTACAGAAAATGTTATCAGTATTAAAATAAGTTTATTGAATACTTGTAATATTTCTCCAGCTGAATCATTGATATTGATTTGAATATGTGGTTAGAAATGAATAACAACAAATAAAACGATAAAGTGTGATGATTTATCTGTTGATAGAAGTTGAGTTGAAATCAACCGATTTATGGATATCAGATGGCGCGAGAATTATTTGAATACTTTGGATCGCTAACAATGTTTCACGGTCTCTACGTGCCTATCACCATAAATTTTCAACCAGTCGCGTTTTGTTGGTAGTTTCGTAACACATGTGTATGGGAATACCTATTTCATTAAGAAATGTTTTGTAACCGTAGAATGGCGCAGCACGTAACTTATCACTTAAAAACAAGGTGCTGTACTTGTACAATTAAGATGGTTCGTATGACGGTGTATGTACATTCCAGCAGTTTTAACTAAATTTTATGTTTTTGTTGATGCCAAGCGAAAAGTACAACTGCATATGTTTTATAAAACTACCTTTAAAAATTTATCATATGTAAATATAAGTTAGACCTGTAAATAAAACGACAAGGAAATTGGATTAAAGTATGTTATAAGCTTGTTTTACAATGAATACCAACAAAACAAACCAATATGGCATTCTAGCTTGCAACCATGTTATTTAGGCAACTCCGACTCCTTTTTGTCGAGTGCTGGAAGAGTGTTTTTTATTTTTATTTAACAAACTCATCAATTTCCAAATGGAAAAAGTAGCGGAGAAGAACATATCTATTTTGTTCTTCCTTTATCTAACCCTTCGATAGGACTTTTTTCTCTTGAAGTGCAAATGCTTCGAAGAGAACTTCGTAAAGAGAAACGTTGTAGTCGCCCGGACGGCACAATCTCTGTCGAGCCTAGGCCTCCTGTATGTAACGACTTCAACTGTCTTGATCCATTACCAGGGTCTTTCAATGACAAAATCTGTGTCCTGATTCTGTTGTTTCCCATTGGCCTTTATTCCTCTTCCTAGGCATCCGCTCCTCATTCGACCACATGTACATCCTGCTTACTTTGGTTATTATGATATATTTACTAGCTAGTTGTCAGTTCTTCGACGTCAGACTAACCTTATATGCCAACTCCTACTCAGGTTAGACGTTTCGTTAACTTCTCAATGTTTCTGTTTGACTGCGTTCTGGCTCTTTTTATCTTTTCTCACTCTCATCTGATTAAACCGAGAAGTTCGACACATTTCACTGAAACTATCAACAAGTATTCTGCTTTTCCACCTTAGTTCTTTTTCAAGCCAACATCGAGTCATCCATTTGTGCTCCTTAGCATACAGACATTATGCTGCCGCATATCTAGCGCTAGGGTCATGCCTTTGTTAGTAATTTCCTTCGCCGCAGAGAGTTTTCTACCTCGAGCTCTGCAAATTTATCGTCTTGAATGTGGTATTTCATCTTGGCAACGTCTGTGTTCAGTTCACTGTTCAGTCCCAGAAATCGAATCATTTTTGCAAAATGTTCCTAGATTTTCAAAAACACTTTTATACGTCTATTAGGTGCCCGAAATTTGGTTTGTGTCCCTTACGAAGTAATTGAACTTTTATAAAAAGTCATACCTTCCCATTGACTTAACTCTGATTGTCAACTTTTATTTATTTCAAGGTCTTAATTTCATTTCATTACCAACCACTTACTGCGCAATGAATCACAATGTAGAGCAATTTAGAGCATACTGTACACTGCTTTATTTTAAGCCCGACTTTTTCGCCTTTTATTCGGCTCTCAATCTATGGATATAGTAAGTCCGGGATAGTTGGACCATGTTTTTGTAAAGCTACTTTTTCCGAAATTTTGCAATGTCTAGGATAAGTTTTATATTTTTTTAATAAGTATATATGTCTTTAAACAATTGTAAGGAAGTTTGCAGTTGTTAAGCTTATCACACCGGGAGTTATGATGTTTTTTTGGTTTTGCTCGATGGTCCGTCTATCCCAAGCATACTCGGGTTAGATGGACCACCTAATAGGGATTGATGGACCTCTATTTTACGTGACTGAATCAGGATATAACACAAAAAATACATGTTATCAAAGGTATAAAGACTATTTATTCCAAGCTATAAAGTTAGGGTATAGAGTTATAAACTATTTGATATGATTAATAGATTTGACAATCAAAATAATTAAAAAATAGAGCTAGTTTAACTCAGTTTCTAGAAATTTGAATCATTCAGCAGTCATCTTATTTGGAGGATCTTGCTTTCAGCAGTAATCGCATTTATCCTCGAATCTTGTACAGCCTTCATGTGTCCAGCGGGAGCATGACACACACTTAATCCAATCTTCATCTCGTTTTGTTTCGTTGTAGTTCTCTTTACACCATACACAGAAATCTTCATCCCAGTCACTTTCCTAAAGATTGTCGTTGCAAATTGTGTCGATATCAATATCTTCGGAATCTGAGGATGACGTTAGTTCTTTTTTTCTTTGCATTCTCTTACTTTTATTGATCGTTGTTTGCGAATTGTTCTCATTTCTTTTCACTAGCTTCTTTTTCTTCTTTTCTCTTTTCTTTTCCTCTCGGTCTTTCTTTTTTTCCTCCCTGTCTTTCTTCTTTTCTTCTTTTATTTTAATTTTTGACTCTTTCTCATTTCTTTCTTTTTCAGAGCAGTTATGTTTTCTGGAGAGCTTAACACTGTTGATATAGTTTGAACTTTTCTTTTCACAGTCTGAAGTTTGTTGACACAAGGCACTGGACTTAAGTTGTCCAATAACTTTGAAGGGGCCACAATTTCAGATTTATTCTGGTGCTCTTCAGAAGGTCTAGGTAAAGGAACATTTTCAAAGCTTCTCGAAGTACCAGCACTACAACCGGTTCTTGAGGAGTTAGAACCTGCCACAGCAAAATCATCACTAGGGCTATTAGGATCAGCAACAGTGGCATCATTTTTTGAACTACCGGAGCCAGCAACATCAACACCAGTCATAACGTTTTAGAAAACACGAGACATATCTGGAGGCCTGGAGTCCATTGATTCTGACAAAAAAGCGTAGTCTGGTATCGCATCAGGTTCAAATGGAATGATTCCACACGTTCTAAATCCACTTATTCCATTTTCTGCGTTTGCTGACTTACCCCAAGCTATGCTAAGAAGCGCACCAAACTGCAGTCGAGTTATCTTCCTTGAAGGGTTATTGGTCACGTACTTTGAGCAAGCAAAATAATGGTTCATTTTTAAAGACTTGAAGAAAGCGCGGTCTAACCGGTCTGACCGGTGTGGGGAGGAATACTCATCAAAATTATTTGATTATTTTCTGCGAACTCTATCATTTCAACGCAGCTAGTGTGTGATGTATGTCCATCTAAAAGAAGAAGCACCTTTCCTGCTGGTTTTTTTGGAGTTAAATGGTTTTTCAGCCAATCAAAAAACAAATCGCTATTTACATAGCCAGACTTTGGCGACATTTTTACTTCAGCGCCAGGTGGTAAACCGTCACAAAACTCCTGCTTTAGGTTCTTTCCTTTCATTATGCCAAAAGGTGGTAAGAATGTACCCTCTCCATTCACACTTGCCAATACTAATATGGTTTCACCCTTTTCTCCTGAAGTAACAGAAGTTACATTCTTGGAACGTTTCAAAGCAACTACCTTCCCTGGTTTGTTATTTAGCTGTAAACCTGTTTCGCCCATGTTGGAAATGTTGCCAGGTTTATCTATAAGACCATTTTCTTCCAAAATATTATTTAAGAGGTTAAAATACGCTTTGAAATCTATTTTATTTAGACCTTTAGCTCTCGCAATAGACACATCTTCAGATTGCCGAATGGACAGTTCAGGATTGCCAACAAGAAAAGAAGAAAGCCAGTCGTAGATGGCTTGCTTTGTTTCTTGATTGAAACCATGCTTCAATTGCAGGTTTTCAGCTAAATAGTAAGCCATAGAACGTACTGAGTCTCTGGTTGGAGTAAACCCCCTCGATTGTAATTTTTTTATGTGTACTACAATTTTTTTTTCATTTTCAACTCCTAACAATGAGTTTTTCCCATGGAACCTTTACTAAAACTTTGTAGCTTGATGCGTCTTTTCAAAGTTGTTTTCGGTATTCCAAACACCTTCGCTGCAGCATTAACTCCCATTTCTTTACTTTGAACAGCTCTGGCTGCATTTTCCAAGCAGACCATTCTCCCCTCCCAGACATGCGTTTTCTGGTATAGAACGTAGGCATTTTCCTATAACATAAAAAAACCAACGTATCAGGACACACCTTTGTGTTTAAAATAATTTTGATAAGTATCATTTAATTTATATTAGAAGTAAAGTCCTATTAAGAAATATGGTCCTACTATTCCAGGTTCTTTTCAAGTGGGCCAACTATCCCAAATGTCACTGATCCATCTATCCCAATTGTCAGGGATCGATGGACCAGCTACTCATTCAGACAAACAACGCTACTGGAACACCATTTTAGGTTAAGACCTTACTCAACTATACAATCGAGCTATAGCATTGATCTTACGTCAAAATAAATTAAACTAACTTAACCACATAACAATAAAATCCAGTGAAAAATATTTTTCAACTCACCAAAAGAAATAAACAAAGTTTTTTTCCTAAAAAACATGTGACACTCACCAGCAAAACTAAACGTGTTAACGTCTGCACGAGTAGAAAAATACTAGCCAACGAATGCGGCGCTGCTGTGACAGACGAGCAAAATATTCGAATGGTCCGTCTATACCGGTGGTCCATCTATCCCGGACTTACTCTACATTAAACGTCCTGTTTGTTCAAACCTTATCCTAAACTTGTTCAAATACTGCGAAAACATATTTTTTTCATGAGTAAATAGTTATTTATTTTATAAACTCATTGTATAAAGCCAACTTAAATTATCCTTGATGTGGTTGTGTCATTAGCTTTGTGACTAGAGTGACAAGCATATCCTGTCCTTTAACTAAGATCTTAATTCATTGCTGTTACCAATGTTGTGGTTGCAATCGAGCGCTAAGTAATGAAGACATTGTGCATTCTTTTCTGTCATTTCCTTCGATTAATGATCCTGCACTAAAGCCTTTGTCATTGCGAAAGCCATTTTTGTTTTCTTCTTTTGGAACAGAATTTATTCACGTTTATATTACAAGCTTAATGTTGAACGTTCACTGTGAATATTCTAGATTGATTTATATCTGTGTAAGATACATTCAGGATAAGAATGCTTTTCTATTGTTCACCATTGACATTTTTATGGATGCTTAGAAGAAATGAGTATTAATGGCGTTTATGCACAAGGATATAAAAGCAATGAACTTTTTATGCTATGAATACCCTACAGACAAATTTCGAGAGCGAAATTCTGCAAATTTTTCGGCAACAATGAAGAAATTATTCGAGCTACGAAAATAAATTTTTTATGTAATATAGAGAGGTTTCTATTGTTTTGTGGTTGATCCTATTTCAAAGCTACATACGAGTTGCCTCATGCATTTTAATCAGGCTGTTTTGAAGTGTTGTTATCAATGTAGCCGAAAGTAAACAAAGTCAAATGATGCAAATGGAATCAAACGAAAAATAGTGAATCTATTTAGTTTAGTTGCATTCAACCACCTGCGAAAACAAAAAATTAATGAATTAAAATTTTTGTTTTTCGAATTTGTTTAAAAAACGAATCATTAAATATTTCATTTCAAATGGACTTGATTGTAGAAATAATGTTCGGGCTTAAACTCTAATTCATTCATACGATTTGGTCCTCATTGTAAGAAAAGTTCACATCAAACACACATTCACAGGAGCGTATCTGATATATTAAACGATGCTAGTTAGCTCAAAAATCGCATCCTGAATAAGGGATAAGAAAATTTTATTTGCTGTTTATATCCACATGATGCAGAGGCCTAAACTGTCAGACATATCATTGAATAATTTCAAACAGCTCAAACTGCAACGGTGAACAAGGCTTGGAGTATGTTCAAACCTTAGAGCCATACAAGCGTACTGATTCCTCCGCACTCATTTGTAGCCTCCTATCACTGGAGGACGGCTCATCATGTGACCAGTGCGTACGTGCATACAGCGCTAAGACTCTCGGCCGGCTTCTCTCAGACAGAGAAAGAAACATTACAGGAAAATTTGTACTTGCACTACGTAATGTGAAACGTCAAAACGTTTAGCGTGGGAAGAGTCATCATAGTGCTTGTTTGCGAAGAGAAAAAGAAGCTTTTCCTTCGTACGTGGAGATGCGTACAGTGTTGAAGGACAGGTCGAGAGAAGAAGGTGAAATTAGCGACTACATGCGACGCGAGCGCATCGCACAACTCTCATTTACTTGGAGTCGTGGTTTACCAGTTGGCATGAGGTACGACTGATTATAACCTGGCGCCAATGTTCAGTTGGCACGGGTATTTCTAGTTTTATCTGTATAAAATGGAAAAATGACTGTCTTCTGATTGCTTTTTCCCGACTTTCACGCATGACGCTTGTAACACTGCAATTGCGCTCTCCCCTAACAATTTAGTATGTGAGATGTTGAGTTCGAAGAATTTGGGCTGCGTGCTATATATTTTGCAGCTGGTTATTCTCATAAAGAAATGTATCTAAGATTGTTTAGACTTAACCTAAGGAGGCTAACCTTCACATTCCCTACTGAAAAAGGAAGGCCGTTCAATTAATTTGTACTATCGGGGATCCAACGCGCAGGGCGTAAATAATCTTCACCTCCCAACCACAGAAAAAAGAAAATTTCTGTTAATATTTAGTACATTTTCATTGTTTACCTTTTGTATGCAATTCGATATAATGTTCCTATTTACCAGTTTAGATATAATTAATATTTTCCCTCCCAAAGATGCAAATAAATTGTACTTTATTTAATCATTTCAGCACAAATAAGAGTCATGCATGGAGTCTTCGAAATTTCTCAGACGTGTGGAGTTAGTAGCAAATAAGTGGTGAGTATACTTTTTTACCATTACAATTTTACAATTTACACAATTCACTGTTCAAACAAATATTAAATGAAAGTCTTCGTAAAGGTTTGTGAAAAATGTTGAGAAGCTCGAAAGTTGTTTTGTATTGGTTTCATTATTTCTTGGCGTTAAATCCATTACCGCATTATTTATTGAATCCAGATGTCCTACTAAATAAATCTTTAGTAGGACATCTGGAGATGTTATTTGGTTTGAAAATGATTTTTCAAGAGAAAACAAAATATAGAATATCAACTGTAGTATTTCTAAAAGTAGTTTTTTGACAATGCTAATTCTAACTATTAATTTAAAATTGTTTTCGAATTGTACGGGCTAAATCTTGCCTTACTCCTTCGGTTGAAAGGGTTTCCTTGGCTTATTTCATATGCATAGGGGATCTTGCATCCCTCGGTTTTGGTTAAATTTTTTTTTGAGATTTATATATTGGATGAAAAAAATTTGACTCAGGTATAGACAATAATTTATACTTACATTTAGACAGTTGCGATTTAACTCGGTATACTCATATTGGAAGGATAAATTGAGTTTAAAATAGAATACTCATCAATTGTCGCTGATTTCAGGGAGATATGTCTGTCTGCTCTTTTCAAAGTATTTTCAAAAACGACTTCCATTCCTCAGTTTCAAGTTAGATAGACGTGGTAACGATGCAATTCAATAATTTAATTTGCTGTTTCCATGTGATAGTTTTACTAATTCGAACAATTTTACTTGTTTTTGTGTATCAAACAAAAGAGTGAATAAGATTATTAGTACGTCAGTGCTTTCCGGTACACTTTCGTCCTGTCGAATCTCCTCCTGAATAAACATACTATTCGTCACGGGATCTAAATTTTTTTTGAGTGGGAATAACAAAGGTGGGGTAGAATAGTCAGTGATAAAAGGAACGGTTGGCATTTTACATTTAGAAGGACGCGATAGTTGTAAAATTTTATGCAAAGAGATCCTGATAAAATAAAAGAAATCGATATTTGAGTCCATGAGTTACGTGATCGTGAGATTAAATAA
The DNA here is from genome assembly GCA_954870665.1 of Stratiomys singularior. Taxonomy (NCBI): domain Eukaryota; kingdom Metazoa; phylum Arthropoda; class Insecta; order Diptera; family Stratiomyidae; genus Stratiomys; species Stratiomys singularior. Next base: position 12,273,244 of record OX940877.1, read on the forward strand.
TCATCCCAAAACGAATGTCACGAAGTATTTCATTAGTGACAAAGTATTTCACTTTCTTAAATGAGGCATTGACATACTTTTTTAAGAATAGGCTCGTCCGTGTCCCTTCAAAAGTTAAATAAGGCGCTCCGTTAAACTACTCAACTTGTACTGGACAGTAAGTTAATAAAGCATTGAATTCATACAATTTTTGATATAATATTATATAATTTATATATAATATAAATAATATAATAATAATTATATATAATATAAATAATTATATAGAAGTTAAATTAATAATATACTTATGGTGTAATCGTTTGATTTAATCATAATGAAATTATGAGCCTTCTTGAAGGCCCAGTTACTGTAGGATTTTTCCTCACAATTTTCTCATTATTGTGGCAACATATTTTCGACATCCTTTTTCATAGGATAAATTCATATTTAACTTTAAAATTTATGTGAGACTTGTTTCACTTGTTTTATGTTGTTTCAGAAATAAATATCAACAACGTTAGCTCATCTAGAATCTTCTTAGAAAATTGTTGTTTATTTTTTCGAACTATTTTATCCTTGACTATTTCACTGTTTCATAGAAATTTTTAAATGGTTTGCTATCTCTTTGTAATGTTGCAACGGTATCAGTTTTGACTCTGAAAAAAGAAATCCACAATGACTATATTGATTTCAATCACTGAACATAGTGCATCTATTCTTTGTCCTTTTCAAGAGAATTGACATCGCAAAATTATTCGCAAACGGTCGATTGAATTTAAATTTCATTCATGATGTCCTTCGTGGTATTTGTCATTTATTTTATCCTTTGGCTACACTGTGTATGAAATTTTCCCTGTTTTTGTTGTTTTCGAAAATTTCATTTAATTTTCAATCAAATCAAATCGTGTCTTCAGGATCTAAATTCCGAGTATCCATTTCAATGCAATGTAAAGGAAATTCAATGGTTGTAGACTTTAAATAGGTAAACAGCAGCATAATTTATGACATACTCAACTTGATGCAATGGATGATTCAGGAATTGGGAGTATGTAGGAGGTAAAACTTCAGGGTTGAGTTTGTGCAGCAAGGCGACTGATTATTTTATTTATATTTGGCATTGAGTTGATACCAGTACACCTGGAAATTCTATTTAAATTTTATGTCGTTGAAATTTCATTCCCAAGCAGCTTTAATTGGAATTGGCTTGGATTAAAGGATGCTATTTTGTGAAGAATAGTCTGTGAGAGATTCAGTTGGGGTTATGATTTTTATGAAACTTTGCATTTATTGTATTAGGTGTATAAATATGAAATGCGGATTTTACTAACAGATGGCACAACCATTACATATGGTTTGTGTCGGGGATAACTAATATGGCATTTTGGAGGGTTGACATCTGTCACCAAATTGCAATATGTCATAGGTTTTGATTGTACAAACAACATAGTTTTTTTTTCGCTTCAAAAATGTCGAATTACGTGCGAGAAAAAGAGGTTTTGCGAGGAAGTCTAATAACCTTCTTTCATTTGAAGAAAACGGCAGCAGAAACTTATCGATTGTTAGTGGAAGCATATGATGAACATGCTCCAAGCCAAGACACTTGTGAACGATGGTTTAAAAGATTTTAAAGTGGCGATTTCGATGTCAGCAACAAAGACCGTAGTAAACCACCACAAAAATTCGGAGATACAGATTTGCAAGCATTATTGGATGAAGAGAACATACAAACTGAAAAACAGTTGGCAAAAGCGTTGGAAGTTACTCAGGCTGCCATTTCACAACGTTTAAAAGCCACGGGAAAGATCCAAAAAGCTGGAAAATGGGTGACGTATCAATTGAAAGAAAGACACATCGAAAGGCGAAAAACCATTTGTGAAAGTTTGCTTGCCAGACAGAAAAGAAAAGGTTTTTGCATCGGATTATTACTGGCGATTAGAAATGGATTTATTTCGACAATCCCAAGCGAATATAATCAGGCGTAGACCCAGGCCAGCCATCAACATCACAACCAGTCCGAAATATTCATGGAAAGAAGACTTTGCTGTGTATTTGGTGGGATAGTAAGGGACCTTTTTATTACAAACTGCTGAAACCTGGTGAGACTATTACTGGCGAACGTTACCGACAACAACTGATCAAATTGAACCGCGCACTTAAGGAAAAACGACCAGAATTTCGCCAAAGACATGATAAAGTCATTTTTCAACATTACAATGCTCGGCCGCATGTTGCAATACCTGTCCAGAACTACTTGAGAAACATTAATTCTCTAATAATTAAGTTCTGCCCCATCCGCCGTATTCACCAGACTTGGCTCCTTCTGACTACTACTTTTTTCGATCGATGCAGCACGCACTTTGGGAACAGCACTTCCATTCTTACAAAGAAGTTAAAAATTGGCTCGGTGAGTGGTTAGCCTCATAAAATGAGAAGTGGTACTGGGACGGAATCCATCAATTGACAGAAAGATGGGAAAAAGTTGTAGCTGACGATGGTCAATACTTTGATTATTGAATTCATTCGTTCTGTTATTCAAATAAATGCATATTTCAAGCAGAAAAAATATTTATACACCTATTGCATCGTACAGATTTGGCGCAACCTTGTTGTAATTTCATATTAAAAATATAATAAGTTAATAAAAAAATTTATTAAGATAAATTAAAAAATATCCTTTATCATGCTAATCTTTGATTACGAGGCCCGTTCAAAAAAAAAGTATATCGTGATGACGTGCTGTATTTTCAATTTGACGGTCAAAATGCCGCAAAAAAGTTTAGCTGGGCTAACTATTCATAAGCCTCCTCGATGTGCAGCAGTCGCAGATTTTCAAGTTCAACACAAAATTTCATCGCCGCGATTGGTGTTGTGCAAGGTGTTTCTCCCGTTGGTAAATCATTCTGAAAGCCATCAAAAGAAAAACAGACAAGTTCAGATAAGCATATGTGGATAATAAAGATCAGCTGACTTGTACAAATCTTGGTATAGCAAAAAAATTTGTCTGTAAGTAAGTGAAGTCGTGCAATTTAAATTGTTTGCGAATTTTTCAATCAAAACCCACACATCGTGCTCTTTCATTTGAAAAATTGTGATATTTGCTGTATCATGCTAAAATTTGGTCGTTTTCTTAGTTGTTATGCAAAAGAGCGATAGGTCTGAAAATATGCTCACATGCCATCTGATCTTCATTGACATATTATATTTTAATGTTAACCTTTCTTACCGCCTTCCGAATAAAATCGGCTCCTTTTTAGTCCATAAGAGGATGCTAACGAATATGCCAATTTCATATACATTTATTAGAGCTTTCGGTTGGTATTGCCATCAGTTGTTCCAGCGAATTTTTCAGGATCTTTCCATGACGCGTTCCTTGGAACTGATATTTGAGTTTCGGAAACAAGAAAAAGTCATATTGCGTAAAGTGGTGGCTCAGCAAAGACTAATGCTTATTATTTGGTCAAAAACCCGTTGCCGTGATCTCCACAACCCTTCCCGATGCTTCGCCTGCTTCTACCACGCTTTTGAAGCCTTCAGAAGCAAAAGGAACACGTAGAACGTCGGCATACATGACATCAAAATGTGAAGGCGGTTTGATTATCCTTTAGTTGAAAAGACGGTTTTCAAGGTGACAAGTTTTTAACAGTATGCACGGAAGTTATCAACCTAAACATCATGACAAGTCCGTAATAAATTCATTATCCTGCACATTCCAACTATTCCCCGACTAAATCAGATCAATATTTTCGATAGCAGTTTACAATTCGAAGACCATTTTGTATGTATGTTCAAATAAGACACAAATTGTTATTGCTACTTAATTGCTCGATTATGTGTTAAGCATGTATTAATTAATTAGACAATTATGCTCAGAATTGCAACAATGAATTCTGCATGCTGTTAAGTAGCTGAACATTTCGATAACTAAACGCGTGAGAAATGAATAGATTTAAGGAGTCTTTTGAATTCGATTAGTACTGCTCACCATTTCAATTCGCACCCTAAAGTGCAAAAAAAAGTGAGTCGTCGGAATAATACTTTACCTTGATCACCACAGGCATGGAAAAGAAAAACCCAAATATTACTGCCATCAATGCTATTGCCTCTCAAAATTCAGTACTAACCTAGTGTTAGTACTGAAGTCATCGAGTTTAATAAGTTACCCAAAGAATTGTAAGGATAACTTAAAACTTTAAAATGTGTTGGATAGGCGAATAGATTCATGTCGACAGGAATTAAATTATACTATTCGTTCCATTTCAAAGAAAAACCATGTCTCATGAGGTTGAAGCTTTTATATATTACTCGAGTTGAAGATTGTTGTAATAATGTTAGTACCGCGATAAGTTTGTTTTATTTTTGAAACTATTTTTATATGCCACAACCTATCACGTATCCTAATCTAATCTAATAACGCTAATTTCTATGTTGGTTACAGTTTGTATGCGACTCAGTTTTCGAAGGTTACAACCCGTAAAGAACTTCACCGTGCATTTTGCACTCTCAATTATACTTCAATTATATTGTTCAGTCCCGCAAGAAAACTTGGAAAATTTCATTTGATGAACTTTTTCGCTACATGTTTATAGAACCCTTTTAATAAGACTGCTCACGTGCTTCCTCGACTGACGACAAGTCTTTTCAATCAGGAAGCTAAGTGGTGGTTTCATAATTAGGTAAAAGTGTTTTCACGGACGAGGATTTTATTATTGCGCATCTGGGGGCTATCCTTTTTTGCATTAACGGAACCGTCTATCTGAAGTGAAACGAATAACTTTATTCGGTTCTTAGTAAAATTTAACCGACGAAACTGAAACTAGAAGTGAAATAACGCAAATGTAGAATATTCTTTAAAACCTTCCAAGAACCTCCGAACGTACCAAGTACTTTCCGAAAAAAAGTGTAAAGCGTAGAAAATAATTAATTTTTGGAAATTTGCATACAGACGCGAGATTTTTCGAAGAAAAAGGATGGAGATAACTTAATTACTAACTTTCAATTTTTTTTCTTTGTCCCCATCACTGAATCGTGTCGTAGCATTTTCTCTGGCTTGGAATTGAATTTCAAATAAAATCTGAAGGAATTCAATGAAGCGCAGTCATTGGCAGCTTTAACTTTTAGTATCAATAATCAAAGCCCAGGCTAATCTATCTCTGCGACGGTTTTCACATAAATTAGGGTACACTTTATCCGCGATCACTTAAGTGGAAATTTTAAATGTAATAAAAGAACGTTTAAAAGAAAGTATCCCTAACACTTCTTTGGCATGGAAGAATAATTAGCGTTTATGGAATCTTAATTAATTGGACGTTCCGAGAAGTGAAATACTTTCTCCATTCTTTTGCGTCTGAAAAGAATTTTCACAAGGCCAATTTATTGATTTCTCGTTTGAAAGGGAAAACATCCTTTAAAAGTTCAATCCGGCTGAACATTTGCCGAGCGGAAGATAAATTTAGGGACTCAAAGAAAGTAAACAGTAAAACAGCACTTGAAGTTTGCAATTCCAAAAAGTTTCGACTGTTTTTCTTTTGAACAAAACGTTGATTGTTGTTAGTCCTTTTCTTTTATCCAAGCGAAAATATCAGCAAATCAATTTCATGGAAAGGTTGAAACGATTCAACTTGCTTCAATGTTCAAAGGAGAATTCAACGCCAACGCGATTTAACATTTACATATGTTACTATGATGCGAGTAAATTAAATCAAATGCGTGCAATCCAGAATTTGTTTGTTGGCCAGATTTCCACTTACATTGGCGTTAACATTTACAGCACAGCTACGAGTATTAGCAATTAAATTTATTTCGCATTTTATCGCCCATCAAACTAATTCAGTCTGGGGAAGGTTAACAGCCCGTTAACCTGCAAACACGTCGACTTAAAAGGTTTTATGTGGATGCTGATTGGTGTCCAGAGTGTCTTCAATGTTAAAATTTGATCGGAATCGTGACGAAATGAAGTATCTTCAGTGCAAGAGATGTACATTACAGCTCCCGACTAAGGAGTTGGTGGAATATTTTGCAACTTCTTTTCATTGAAATGAAATGGAATCAATGATTATTACAATATATTGATTGATTGTATTGCGTATGCTTTGACGTGGTTGTTGTCTAACTTGTCCAATGCCCGTGCTTAAATGATCCTTTCTGAAAATCAGGCGATTTCTTAATCTGCGAACGTTTCTAGATCCTTTATGGTGATGGTGAAATGGACATGGATGGTCTTATATGGTTGTCCGATATGATTGCATTTTATGTCCTAAAATCGACTAATAGGGACTTTGCTTCCATCTAGTAACAATCAGTGTTTGAGTACCATTTTTGGTGGAGGCTCTCTTAGGAGCTTCTCTTGTCATATCGAGTTTTTTTCTCAATCGTTTCCATTTAAGGCAGTTTGCTAAACACCGGCTACCCTTTCTCCGTACCCTAGTTCTCGCAAATATTTTAGTTTATCCATTTTCAATTGGTCGGCGTTGTATTTGCATGGCCAGGGACAATGAATGAATGTATCCGCATTGCCATAGACTCCTTTTTCGATTTAGCTTAGCAACCATCGCAAAGTCGTATGACTGTAGTTTTTCCATCCACCTTTCAACTTATTCGTCGACGTTTTTAAAGTGGAACAAGCATTTCTTAGCGAAACATAATCTGCTCGAAGGACGAATATTCGCCTTTAAAACTTTATGCAGAACTGCTTAGTTGCTTCAATAGTTTTTTTTCGAGTTGCCCAGCAGTTTCTTTAACTCCTTGACGAAACTTGACTGTAGAATAAAAAAAGTTTTCTCATTACCATAAACTTCTTATGACACAATGGCTCATATTCCGCTGTTGTTCGGATAGATTTCATCTTTAAGGTCTACCGTATAAGACGAAAAACTTCAAATTTAAATAAAATGGGAACTAGCCATGGTATTCAATAGAGTTTTTTGTGATTTTCGGAACAATATTAATGATAAGATTGAAGTTCTCAAGAATATAGGGCAAAAGTGTCCTCCCGAACCTCGTTTGACTGCGTCTTACTTTGATTGAGACATATTGCGTGATAGATTTTCAAATTTTTTTTTTCAGTGCGACTAAAGGCGTATTTTTTGCATTTCTTTTCCTTTTCCGTACGATTAAAATTTCTACGTGTTATTGTCAATGTTTCTATGATTACTGGCCATAGTAATAGTTATGAGTGCAGTGGTCAAATTTTTGATTTTGTCAGTAATCCGATTGCGACAGTTGAAAGTATTGTATATTGGCCCACTTTAGTAAACCCAATATACTAATTTTTCCAATTTTTGGGTATCCCTATACAGGTGGCTCACACAACTTCATGTGGAACGATTCAAAGGATGATTAACATTGCTAAGTCTAAATAAAGGGGTGTAAATTAAACCGCCATAGTACGTCACTGATCCGAGAAAGCGCCAAGATTGACGCTTGTTATTTGGTATTTTCCAGTTTTTAATATCTTCTCTCCTTTCTATTCCTTTAAGCATATTGTGTTGATGCAACGCGTATCAATTCCTTTCCCCAGTTCGCAGTGAGATTGCACTTATGCTGAGTAAGTTCTAAGATTGCTTGGTACGAATTCGAAAACATATCTTCTAAGTTTCGCAAATGTTTGTTCCAGAGTTTTTCTATATTCTTCTATGGTATAAGAAGCATTTTTTGTAGCTTTTTACATGTGATACTGGAGTATTACGAAGCCAAAAGACGACGAATAGACGTAAGACAAATGACGACGAATCCCTGTCGAACTCATTGCCAATTTTGTCAATTGCATTAACTTCAATTACTTTTTATCTCGCGGAATATCGATCGTATTTAAGTCGCTCTAACTGACTTACTGACTTCAGATTATTCGTTAAACCTCGTTTCCTTCTTCATTTGTACTTAGTTCTGTTATTTTTAGTTTACTTAGGTACTTTTTTTTGGGTTGGGGGTGAAGGCAATTTACGCCCGGAGTGTGGGACTCCTAGCAGCGCATGCTACCAGACTACCCACTAAACACCCCCCCCCCCCCCTGCCAAGAGACTCTAGCCTGGAACCGTTTGACACATTACTTCGGGCGAGGCCTTCTTTTTACTTCGACCTAGAGCGCCGTCAGCGTAGAGAAATCTCCCCCTGCTGCAAAGGAGACCCCCCTAGACCCCGCGCCCAAGGTTATCCATTGTACATTTTTTGGCAGTAAGTATTGCCCGAGAGTGATATGCCGCACAGGTCCATTTGTCGAAACTTTTCAGCATTTCTCCGACCAGATTGTGTGGAGAAAGCTATCCCATCACTTCCCACAAGTCCTGCCGCGTCCTGTTCCACCTTCTGCAGTTGAATAAGGTGTGGCATGCGTCGTCCTTTTCCCCTTGGCAGAAAGTGCAGTCTGGGGACCGTGATTCGTACTTGCAGTATGATTACTTGCTGTGTTGCTTGCCCACCACAGTGGCCCCAAACATTTTATGAGCACGTAAAGGCATTGAAAATGTGTTTCGTATAACCGATCGAAAATTCGAAAATTAATTTTGGGAACATGTGAGCACATATTTGAGTTACTGGCAGGCTTTTTTTTTAGAGTGTTCTTCATAGGCTTGAGTTTGCTTCGTGGTTCAAGGATATTTTGTAACTAACACATTATTATTCGCACGATGGAATAACTTTGCGAATTAAAGATACACGAAGCAGTAATTTATCATGCTAAATAACTTTTTCGTACAACTGTAATTCAATTTCATAGAGAGATTGCACATGGCAGTTTTTCCAGCTGAATTTTAAACAAATAGTTGAAAAGTTGAATAAATTCAATTTCCTCATATCATACCTAATGAAGTTCCAGCCAGACTCCAATCTAATTAGTTATGCTTGCACTTCAATTACGATGTGAAGCTGTTTGCATTTCTGTTTAGTTCATACGTCTGCTCTGTACTTGAAGCGTTGGTGAATAGTTCCTTGCGAATCGTTCTTAAAAGGTAAACAAAAGACAGTCGTCAAGCCACAAGGACGAAATGCAAGGTAATATGAGTGAAATGTGAATTCTACTAGCGTAAGTTTTTATACTGAAGTACTTCTTTGCAAAAGTTTTTGCATTCTACATAAAAGTTTCGCATATCGTCAACACTCTTACAACGATGCGTGCAGACACAGTTAGCACGCCTTTGTCAACAATATGTTTGAAAACTACTTTGAAGTTTTAATAATGTTCAAATTTTGATTCGAATATACGATTTTCTAGTGGCAAACAGTCAATAATTTTTCTTTCTGTATCCAAGGCGAATTAACTTCTAGTTCCAAACCCTTACTACATATTGAAATGTTCATTCTATTGATGTTAATATTACCTGTGCGATTAAGTCAGACTGCAGTTAAATGGAGTTGCTGGTCTTATGGAAAGCTTATATGGTATGCGTAGAGTTTTTGTCCTGATTGTGTGCACGTATGTTTTCTTTGGCCTACTTTCTAAGCAGAAGACAAGAACGTATGCATTAATTATGTTCTTGGATGACTGGCTCATTGAAATTCATAATAACGTTTCTAAGATACTTCATGCCTTTCATATCTAATCTGGTCGTAAAAGAAATAATACATCCTTTTCTGTGCAGGCTGGTTTCTTGCCTTGTTTTTCTTCAAGCAAAAGAACATAAAATGCATGTTGGAAGCCTTTCGAGACCTTTTTACGCACATTATAGAACTACTTAAAATCAAAGTTAGGATATTTTAATAGAACGGTTACAAGAATACCGTCCTTAACCATTAATCTATGAAGTATGAATTAGTGATTCCTAACCACCTCCTGGTGGTTTGGTTTAATTGATCAAGTCTCCTCTTGAATTTATTAAGCAGGGTGTTCAAAAAACTACGCAGGATTCGAATGAAAAATTGCTCACCATTATCTTGTCGATTGTTTTTTTTACAAATATGAAGCACATAAGAACGGAATACGCATAGAATAACGCATAAGGAAAATGGCCTTCACGGGCTCCTTTCATTCATTTTTTATGAATATTCTGTATGCACCAAAATCAAATGTTTTCAAGGATCATACCATTCAATTTAGGCAGAAAAATTCAGACATCATGTCGCGATATCAGAAATCAGTTCCGAATCAGCATAGTACAGTGAAACGTTCTTGTTCTACAATTCGGAGAGTTTGACGAAGGATGACGAGGATGATTTCGTTCTTTAGGGATCCTCCCAACGAGCTTTTTACGTTTAGAGTGATCACTAGTTTCATTAGGACGACCAACCGATGTTGAACTCAGCACTGTTTACCGTTTTCGTTGAAGGGTAGAATTGATGAAATATATTTCCTTATTAATTTATATATTGAGCTATTTATGACGCAGTTATTTTGTTTCAAATATTATTCAATATTTGTGTATATAAAACAAAATAAAGAGCGAGTCACGAGGTGTTAAAAGCGAAGTTTATTCCCACGTGAAAGCTTCATAATGTTTTTTGAATTATTTCTTTAATTGCATGTGGCTAAAAAAGGTTTTTTTAATAGTTTTTCACTTGTTATATGACAAGGATGAGGGTTTTTATCCAACAGTTGAACGGTGTTAAAGTGAATCCGTGTTATAGAGTTGTCTAATTGTTTATGATAGTAATTAAGAACTCACCGTAAATCGTAATCTGGATTGTAGAGGCATTAAATGTCCTTCTCCTGCTATCAACATTTTATTGGAAATATCACATCTGAGAACGTTTTACTATAACGATTCACCTTCCATCATCTTTCATCGCCTGTTGCACTGTAACCGCAATCATTAGTTTTCATGAAGAGGTCGTGTTATTCATTTACATGTGTCCTTGCGAATGTGAAAAAAAAGTCTTCAGGGCACGCAAATACTGTTTTGTTTACTTATGCCATCGTAGCAAAAGAGCTATAACTTCGCATTGTCTGAAAGTTGATGCTATACTATGCAGAACGCTGAGTGAATTATATTTGCAGACACTTTATGATTTCACTGAAAATTTAGATGAAAAGATGATTCACGTGAACGGATGTAAATATGTAAGATGAGATATTTGAGGAATATATTTCCTTTTTTTAACGCAAAATTGAGATATTATCCTGTATCAGGCAGCAAAAGCAACATAATATGCGATAGCGTTTTCACCCTTCATCTGGAAAACTTCGTCTGGAAACTCTTCCATCATGTAATCAGGGGGGAATTAATGGTGTTGTATCACTTTTTTTCTGACTTTATCGGGGTCAAGCCTCATATGTTTGCAAGCCCTACCTAAACACCATTCTTTGATCTTCGACAGTATCAAAAACATCAAATCAAACACAGCGTTCAGGGATCTTAAAATTTGAGATGTCTTAGTGAAATTAGTTAATTTAAAAAAATATCTTTAATTTCCTGAGTTTGGCGTTAAAATCACTTCAAAGCCCATTTTTCACCGGATACACTACGTGCAAAATACTTCACCATTTCTACAAATTACAATTGCGTATCTCACGGATGAATCGACAGCTTTTAGAAACAAATTCAAAATGATTTCGTGATGAAATGAAACGAGCAGGACTTTTTCTTCGCTTGTACGAATCGAAAGCTATTAGTTTGATTAATTTGAGTTAGACGGGAAATCCACGCCATTAAGGAAGCAGAACATTGTGACAAGCACTTTAAAAAAGCTTTCACGTATTAAGATAAAGAATAGAAAGAATAAGAATGAAAAAAAAAATATATATAAATATAAACTGAAAGTGCATACCTTTGTTTTCTCCCAAAACATTTTTCAGTTTAATCTGTTGCATTAAATCAAATTAACAAATTTTCTTGCTTTAAATTTTACATTCCTTACGATGTTGGCCAAGCTGTTTCTCTTCATAAAATATGTTACAAGCTTGCTGAGTCCTTTAAATATTTCTAATGAACTTCATCGTAACTTTTCACGTTCAGTCGCGATGGGGAAAGATAAAATTGAACTTGTTGGGGATGAAAAATCAACCTGCCCTTAAAATTCTATCTTTGTGAGGTTACTGGCGGAGTTGGTAGGAAGCGCCAATGTAGGCCTTCAATTCATGGATAAAAGAGCCGACATAAATATTTATGCACATAAAAACATATGGTAAGGCATTCCGAACGAAAACATTTGGAATTCTAATTTAAATCAGGAGGGTGTGCTTGTATGTGTTGGTCGTTCTCAAACAATTAATATATGTTCCTCTTTATTCATACAATATTTGCCATTTCGCAGTTCATTCCTAGCAATTACAGGTGTTGTTAACGCGTGTACGTTGCTCGAGTTAAGAGGATGCAAATGGTTGCTTTGGTTTATGATTTCGTTAAAGTGCGGTTGAGTGTCATGATAATAAAAGCAAAAAAAAGGAAAAAATTAAACAAGGCTTTGCTGTTTTTAAATATTTAATTATAAAATGTATTGAGTTTTTGTTTTTCATTTGTTATTTCCAGTATAAACCGCTTTTTCCATTTACTTATTATTATATATTTCTACTCGCAAAAATATATTCGTTTTTTCCAAATACAATATTATTGTTTGACGATCTGTAGCTCAACTGAGTAAATGACGTTCTCCTGAATGTTTTTTTTAACCAATTTCAAATCTTTATTAGTCAACGGAAGCATCACATATTTTATTCGAAGAAAATCATTCAAACAAATCATAATTTTCCAACTGCCGATTTATACCATCCAAACAGAGGTATGTCCTGTAAATATTAACCAACCAAAGAAAAGTTCTCCTAGATAAAACATGATGTCTGCTGACGAATTTGTGAATATTACTGTCATCTCTTATCGATGTTTTATAGTAAAAATCGTTGACTTAATACTTTTTAATGATTTTAATGTTAGGGGACTTCAAAATCGGACTAAGCAATGTCGTCAAAACAATTCTAGCCCTCGTCCGTTTGTAATAGTGCTCCAGGATAAAAGACATCCCAAAAGAAAATGAGAAGACAGTCAATTCTTTAAAGTCAACGCGATCGAGATCCTTATAGTAAGACTGTTGACTGAACTCCACTTTTAAGAAAATTTTGGGAATTTTCTCAAAATTAAAAAAAAAAAACCTTATTACTATTCATTTTTATGTCATTCTTGAGTCGTATTTTAATTTTTGAGGAAGACAGCTTTCTCGTGAACGACGTGGTGTTGTTTTGAATATTCTGTCGATTCAGTCTGTCATATTTCAATTGACATACCCGAAGGTTCTTTTTTATACCTTAGACAAAATATCTTAAACCAAAATTCTCATCATTTTCATGAATTATTTTTCATATCGTTTTCCATGTATTGGTAATTACATGTTTTAATTTACCCCTTCATTGGTCTTTAGCATCGGAGCTGATACACATATATTATTGCTGATACCATGCCTTAATGACGTTGAAGGGTTTTATGCTTAGAAATTTTAATCCTTCTTCAGAAAAAGTTTGCCGAAATTTATTTATTCGATTCTGAGAGAAGCTGGAACACTAAGTCTCGAAAGAGGTAAAAATGCATTAAAAAAACTCCAGGGATATGAAATTACCAAAATAAATAAGGATAAATTTTCGTGGATGAAATATAAGTTTCATTTGATCTTTTCAACCACACAAACCAGAGAAGCATTATATATATTTGAAAATGAGATTACAGGATGTAAATAATCGCCTGAATGGCGAAGAAATGCTAAGCTATGTATTGAATTTTGTAGATTGACACAGATGACTTTCAGTATATAATCTTCAAAGCCATGTTGAGAGTGCCAATTAGTAAGTTTTTATCTCTCGTTTCAGTGTCAGAAAAAAGAAGCATTGGAAAAAAGCTCATAAAACAGGGACTCCTTTCAAGGTTTAGAGTACGCTATACAAACAGCCATTTGGGAATGGTTAAAAACATATATATATATATATATATATATAAATATATATATTTATATATATAACTCTGACAAAAAAGTATCCGGAAATTTGAAATAAAACGCAAAAATATTAAATTTTTTCAATATTTATTGAATCTCCTTCAAAATATGCTCCATTTGAAGCGATACACATGTGCCAACGTTTTTTTCAATCATGGAAACATTTTTTATAGGCGCTTTCAGGGATGGCCTTCAGCTCCTTCTGCGAATTTTCTTTTATGGCGTCTATGGAGTCAAATCTGGTTCCCCGGAGCGGTAATTTCAGTCTGGAGAAAAGAAAAAAGTCACACGGAGCTAGATTAGGCGAATAAGGTGGCTGGTCGATGGTATTTATCGAGTATTTGGTCTTAAAATCGTTAATAATCGTGGCTCGATGTGATGGTGCGTTATCGTCATGCAAAATCCACGAATTGTTTTGCCACAAATCCGGCCGTATTGACCGTTTGACCTTGCGGAACGAATTCATGATGAACCACACCATGAATATCGAAGAAAACAATAAGCATCGTCTTGATTTTCGAACGACTTTTGCGAGGTTTTTTCGGTTTCGGCTCATTTTTTCCCACCCATTCAGTTTGTGTGTCGTATTCATAGACCCATGTCTCATCACCAGTTCTGATCCGTCCCATGAACGTGGGATCAGAATTCGCACGATCTAGCATGTCTGCAGCTACCTGCATCCGGTACTGTTTCTGAAGAAAATTCAGCTCTAACGGAACAAGCCGAGCGGCGACGCGCTGCATGCCCAATTGATTCACCAAAATCAAACGAGCGGTTTCACGAGAGATGTTGAGATCACGAGCTATCTCTCTAACACTGGCATGACGATTTTCGAGCACAATTTCCTTGATTTTTTCAACGTTATCGTTGGTTGAAGAGGTCGACGGTCGTCCTGATTGAGGCAAATCTTCGACGATCTCCCGACCGTTTTTAAAGGCTTTGTACCATTTGTACACTTTAGTTTTCGATAAAACTGAGTCTCCATAAGACTTTTCCAGCATTCGCAACGAGTCAGCACACGAAATTTCGTTCAAAACACAAAATTGGAGACAAACTCTTTGTTCAATATTTTTTTCCATTGTAAAATTCGCAGACTACCACTGAGGTCGACTGGTTTCAACAGCTGTCGTAAACAAACTAGTTGACAGACCGCGCTCATATTTGGCATAGTAATTACGGACAGTCCTACCAACATACAATATTTTCAAATACTTAAAAATACTCAACGCGGGCAATTTAAATGAGAAATCGTTAATAATCTATATAATAATAACTCTATATTAATAATATAGAGTTAATAACTCTATATATATATATATATATATGTATGTATATATATATATATATATATATATATATACTGTGACAAAAAAGTATCCGGAAATTCTCATTTAAATTGCCCGCGTTGAGTATTTTTAAGTATTTGAAAATATACGAAACGCACTCGACACTTGTATTTACAAGAGGAACCCGAAGAACAGTTCAAAAGAAGTGTTCAGCAAGAAGTGTTCCAACTCGTTCGATATTTTCAGGCACCATTGGCACTCCTTTAACATTCTTTCCTTCATTCATTGATGATTTTGAGCATGCGCCACATTTACATATGTGGCGCGCACTTACATATTCAACGGCTCCATGTTGGATAAGTACTCGAGTAAAATAAGGCTTGTGGCTATTCCATGATTGCTAATTTTTTCTCGACCCACCTCTTCGATCTTGAGACGTTTGTCTCTTGAACATTGTTTGGCACACCAGGAGAAAAACAACGATCTATTTCTCTTAAGGAGGGAGCTATCCCACCTATATTCACGCTTTTTTCGTGATTTTGTTTTGAGAGGGAAGAAATTATTATAACTGATTGCTGGGCTCCTTTGAACTGTATTTCATAATTTTTAAAATGTTTATCATCAAAACTCGCAAAGTTACAAGCTGTTCTTCAAGGAGGTTCATCGTCCGAGTCTCGAATTGCCGTGCATGCTGGAGTCCACAATTTTCATTTGCAGTTTAAGTCAATGTGTCATGTTTATGTAAATATGTCTGACTCCTCTATAAACTGAATTCTGAGTGAACATTTTCGAAATTGAAAATTTGTGACGCGTTTTGAAAAATTAACTGAAAATTTTGTAGTTTTTTTCGAGTTTTTGAAATGAAAAAAGTAACTCTGAAGCCGAAATTGTTATCCTGATTAGGTTCATATATACGGAAATTTAAAAGAAAATTCAGAATGTCTTTAGTGTTCGGAGATCGGTCAGAAATTTGCTATGATACCATGCACAAAACCCGGAAAAAACCGTGTCCTGAGAAAAGCGCATTACAAAAATTCCGAAAACTGAATATTAAAGTCATCAGCTATTCTGCCACCATATACATCCTCTTATTTATAAGCCTCATTTTGCATCCTCATCTCCTCTTTCCTCTCTATCGTCGGTTCTTTTTCGAGAGGGCTATGTCGGTTTTATCGCTTGGCACATTGCTATTCCTCTTTTTTGAGCATAAACGAAGTTATGTGATCCAACTTCGATCTTCAATTCAATTATAAGCATTAATATAGCTGAATTGACTTCTTTGAATGAGACAAAAGCTATGTATGATGCCACTTCGATGATTTGCAAGTCGCAATGTAAGTGCTTTGGAGCCAAACGCCAAATCCAAGAGTAAAACTCTCATTTTTAACTTCTATATACACAGGTATACCAGAAAAAAATACATATTCTTGTTTGTAGTACCTGCCCCAAAATATTTCAAAGTAGGATAGATTCGCAGAAGCACAGTTGCACGAGTTGCGATCCCAGCTTGTCTGTGATCGCCCGATTTATTAGGCATGTACGTACTCGACCGTGCCTCACTTCTTGCCATGAAAATATAAGAAGGACTTCGAATCTAGGTCTAAAACTGTTTGAGCATACTCTTGAGTAGCTAAACTTTCGATTTCTATAATAATAAAAACTCGATTCTTAAGTAGATTCTAAAAATTATTAAAATATTAAAATATTTTTTCAAGATATAACATGAGATGATTTTTTTTTATCTTAAATCTTTCTTTAACTTTTTTAATTGGCTGCAAAGAAGGAAATATCAGAAGGAAAACAAAAAAGGCCCTTAATTCACCTAGCTGAGCTCTAGTATTTCCTGGGAAAATTTACATGCATTGCGAGGAGTTTTCATCCATGCTTTTCACATGCATCAATGCCGTTCGTTTCTTTTGCAACGGTTCAAATGTTCTACATTGGGCATCATGAGATTGATTTTCATTGTATCAGATAATCATTTGGTTTGGCTTTGTCGTGTATCACGTGTAACTTTTACTTTTGACACCAATCACAATCTTTTTCCAATCCAACAATAAGGTTTCGCCATTGATTCATTGAGCTTTTCACAATCTCGTATCCTTTTTGCCTAAGATATTCTTTTCGAACTTTAGCTTAACTTGAAAGACTTATTTATTCCTGGCATTAGCGAACGTCCTTCGATTGTCTTGAAAATTTCGGATTGTTATCACGAATTATCGTTACAGAACTATCTCCACTCAAATCTTAGTATTTGCGGAATTCTCATCGGTCCCCTGAATCATAAGCCGCCCGAAATCGTCTAAATCAATACTTTGGTCAACGAGAGTGACATAGTATTTCGGAGTTTTCGAAAACAGCAAGAAAAGGTTAACCTTTTTTTAGCGAATAGTTTTCAGACTGCTTTAACTGCTCTTGTAGGTTGTTTGGGGTCTAAAGTTATTTGTCTGCTCTGATACCGTTCCGTAAATCCTTAGTAAATGTGTGCAAAATATTGTAAGACTTGAACATGTTAACTGAGTGTGCGATTTTCCACTCACAAACGCAAAAGACAAACTGTAACCTCTTCAAATCCAGGAAAGAATAATATCAACAGCCAATAGATACAAATAAACAACGAATTAGTAAGATACGTATATATTCTTTGCCACGACTCCTTAACTTCAAATTCTTTCACGTGCCATTGTTGTAATTTTATCATCGGTTTGAGTTATTTTGTTGCTGTTGGGATACTGAAGGTCGATGAATAGAATCCATACCTTTCGGGATAACATTGAATTGGATTCCAATTGTTAAGCAGTTTGTAAAGAATCCAAACAAATGCCATTGTTAGAAGTTCAAAAGCAAAACCATTTCAACGCGATGTGAATAATTTCCAATACCTTAAGGAACCCTAAATCTTGAGACAAACAGTTCAATGCAAAAGGAGCTTTGATAGTTGTGGGCGGGTGTGCCAAATATTTAGCTCTATAACAACACCTGCAACCCATTCAAGGACGAGCTCACTTAAGTGAGGAAACAGAAATAAAATCTAAAATATATGCGGAAGAAACGTCTTCAATTTTGCATATCCTTGGCATTCATTGTGCTCTAACAGTTTCGATCACCGTCAGCACCAGCTTTGGTTCATTTTTCATATTTATCCTTCCATTTGCATAACAAGTCTTCATTATTCCCCGCTGCCACATTTGCATTTTAACAGAACGTTTTCCCTTTCAGATGTGCACGAAACTAGAGAGTCTGCCGTTTGTGAAAATCTTTGTCGGGAAAATGTTTTTTTTATATATTTATTTTTGTTCGCTGCTCGTTGATTCACCGCTGTTCCCCTCGTATGTATCCAAAAGCTTCATTATGGCTACTTTGGAAGGAGTTTGTTGACATGTTATTCCTATCTTACTCCAATGTTTCAGCGCTTTTAAACTACCTTTGCATTGCAAAGTATAGACTTACACTCACTGGTCTCTTAATTCCTTATCTTAGATCCCCTTGACAGGAGGAAATGTGGTAAACGTGTAACTGGGATCTGTCTGAGGCTTCCCAACTTCCGTGTGTGGCTTAAAGTCATGGGTATTTTTTTGCAGGTTGTCATGGAAATGTAAATTTTATACCGTCGTTTTGGTGAAGTTCATTCATGTTTTAAATTTACATTTCAGATGTCGGAGCAATCAAATTAATTCGAAAACTGAAGTATTTTTGGCTGTCCTGGAGAGTCGCGAGAAAGATTCAATTTATTGCATGAATTCATTGAAATTTTTTCGTGGGTTTTCTAATCAAGTTTAGATATAGTAGATGTAATGGAGGTAGCATTCAAATGGTTCGATATTAAATATTTTCCAGGAAATTTAAATATATTTCGATTGACGCGTGGTCATCCTTTTGATGTCTCTTCGAGACGAGCCGCATTGTAGAATACGAAAAAAAACTTTTAATTCTGTCGAATTATTTATAATGCTGTAATAAACAAGGAATGTGAAGGCCGAATGATTTCTGCTTAAGTACGTTCTGCCTTATTTAGCGTTTTGGGGAGTGTGAGAAGAACTGTCTTAATAGAATAATAAAATGAGGACTTTGCTATTCGTTTTAATTTGTTATAATACTGACTTTCTGCTTGAAAATGAAACAAAATATAGAAAAACCGTCAGATCTCCTATTACACTTGGTATTCTTCTGTAACGCTTAGTCACTTAAATTTGTTTTGATCTAATATGCAAACTCCAACTTGTGAAATTTTCGACTCATATTTTTAACATAAGTACAATATGAATCTCTGTAAAAATATTGAATCAAATGTAGAATTCTCCGCTCGATATTTTCTATGAAATGCCTTAATATACTGCATACGAGGGTCGTTTGATAAGTCCCTGGCCCAAATGACAAAACGTGGTTTCACGAATAAGTTTTTGCTGTCGCTAGGTAGATGGCACTTTCGAACGGTCTCATGAATTTTTTCAGGTTTCTGTAGGTAACAGTTTGTTTTTGGCAGCCATTCTAAGTTGACGTGTCACGCGAATCATCAACGATGGAGCACGTCCAGTACCGAGCGGTCATAAGATTTTTTTATTTAAAAGGTTTAACGCCGGCCGAGATAAAAGTCGAACTCGATCCCGTGTATGGTGAAGCCTCGCCCTCATATGCAACAGTAAAATTTTGGGTTGCTGAATTCAAACGCGGGCGTACGAGTGTTCTTGACGAGGAGCATTCCGGGCGGCCAAAAAGTGTGTTGACGGACAAAAACGTTGAAAAAGTGCACGATTTAGTTATGAGTGACCGTCGACTTAAAGTGCGTGGCATAGCTAAGTCCATAGGCATCTCAACTGAACGGGTGCATCACATCCTAACAGTTGATTTGGACATGAAAAAATTAACTGCGCGTTGGATGCCGCGCCTGCTCACAGTCGACCAGAGACGCACCCGAGTCGTGACTTCAATGGCGTCTCTCGAACTCTACCGTAAAAATCCTGACGATTTCTTGAGGCGTTTCGTTACTGGTGATGAAACGTGGGTCCATCACTATACTCCGGAGATGAAACGACAGTCGATGCAGTGGACTAAGAAAGGAGAACCGGCTCCAAAGAAGGCAAAGACGGTCCAATCGGCGGGGAAAGTGATGGCCACCATTTTCTGGGATAGTAAGGGGAATATTCTGATCGATTACTTGGAAGAGAGGAAAACCATTAACGGGGAATATTACGCAAAACTTTTGGGCCGTTTGGACCAGGCAATCAAAAAGGAACGTCCTGGTTTGAAGAAAAAGAAGATCTTGTTCCACCACGACAACGCCCCTGTCCACACCTGCGCGGTTTCCATGTCCAAATTACACGATTTGCGGTATGAGATCGTTGACCACCCACCTTATTCGCCCGACTTGGCCCCATGTGATTTTTTTTGTTCCCCAAATTGAAAACTCACCTCGGTGGACAAAAATTTTCATCGAACCAAGAGGTGAAAGACGCCGTTTCCCAATTTTTTGCAGACTGTGACAAAAATTTCTTTTTGAACGGTATGAAAGGACTTGAGAAACGTTGGACCAAATGTATTAACCTCCAGGGAGATTATGTTGAAAAATAAAAAAAAAATTTCCGGAAAAAATGCTTTTTTCTTACTTGGGCCAGGGACTTATCAAACGACCCTCGTAGTTTCTCGTATTGATGCCTGGCGCATCAAGTTTTTCACTTATCTCCAAACTCTGTTACTGGTATCATATTTTCGGTTAAATTAATTGCTTCCTGAACTTGTTTTTTAATCGTTATAAAGACAACTTCATGCCAACAATCATCAAGCTAAAATTTAATCAAAGATTGAATATTGATGGTTACCAGCTCATTATTTACACAGTATGTCGGATAAGTTCCCGAACTTATTTTGTAGCGCTTGTACGAGTGGCGTCACCTCTTGGACGACACCGGTACTATGTTGCTACATCCCTCTGGAGTGTCTGAGAATTATCCGTTATCCAGTATCCGTTCATTAGTTGCCGAGATAGACGTGCTTGAGTGAGCGTGTGTTTAGTACCTCGGTGCAAACTCTACGATGGATGAGAAATTTGAACATCGTGCCGCAATTAAATTCTGCTATAAATTAAAAAAAAACTTTCGCGGAAACGGCTTACGGTGAAGGTGTAGTGTTGCGTACAACTGTTTACACGTGGTTCAGTCGGTTCAAGAAAAGTAGAGAGTCGTTAGAAGATGACTTCGACTCCAAAAGCCTGATATAGAAAGAATTTGTGCCCGCAAACACCACCGTGAATGCTGCGTATTACGTAGAGGTGTTAAAACGTGTGAAGCACCGCATTAATCGCATCAGACCCGAGTACAAGGAATTGGGATCGTGGAGTTTGCTGGATGACAATGCGCCTGCTCATTCTTCGAACATTGTGAAGCGTTATCTCGCCAAAAATCAGATCTCACGCATCAATCATGCCCCATACTCGCCAGATCTGGCTCCAGTCGACTTTTTCCTATTTCCCAAGCTAAAACTGGCCTTGAAAGAACGATTTTTTGAAGATGTACCGAGCATTCAAGTGGCTTGCACCGAGCGTCTCACAGCGATAACTTCCGAGGAGTACCAGAGAGCCTTCGAATCACTCATGGAGCGCTCAAATGAATGTATATCTAGGGAAGGGGACTATGTTGAAAATTAACTGGAATAAATTTCTTTAGATGAAATTTTCGATTTTTTATTTCAAAAGATCGGGAGCTTTCCCGTCATACTGTGTATATGTATTGGTTTTTACGTATTTGCAATCAGGCTTCAGTTTCGTCTTTTCCTTCGGAATTTTTTTTTTTGGTTAATCTTATCCGGTGTACAGCGATGATGAGTTCGCAGCATACCTTAGGCTATAACGACTACGCTGTATTCGTTTTGGAATGTAAATATTTTGGAGTTCTTCATTTCTTGGCAGTTACAAAAGAAACCTTCAAAAATCCCTTTGCAATGCAAAAAAAATGGTCCTGTGTTCGCCAATAAGCGTTTCAACATGTCTTCAAGACCAGGCAGATTGGTATAGATGGAGCATTAACGTTGAGAGCGGGAATGAAAATCTATTTCATCCAATCATGTCTAAAGTTTAGATAGAAAAGCTCCATCGCAATTGCAACATGCAGATGTCTCTTGGTAGACATGCATTTTGAGGTTAAGACGTTTCAGTAGCCATTTTGGCAGTTTTTTGTTAGCTCCATATTAACGCATTGTTTTGTTTTTTTTTCTTCTCTAGTTTTTCGGACTCAATCGCCTTCCTACAACTTTGCCTTCAGTTGTATTTTGAATTTTATCTGCTACATGACCGAAGATCATTGTTAGTACGATTTGTTTTCTCTTGTCAATGTTTGGAAAATATGTCATTTTTAAATATCAATATCTCATATGACAAACGGTAGTCAGTTATAATTCTTGTTAAGTTGATAAGCTTATTGTGGAGATTTTGTTTTACACTTTTTTAATGTGTTCTTCTTGGTAGTTTTTTCTTGAAGGTTTGGTATTTTTATTTGATTCTCCTTGGGTTGACTGTTTGTAGTTGTTCGAAAATTCCAGTAGATTGCTGGTCTGTATCCGTTCGTTCCAATAACCGTGGATGAGTGGTCAATAAATTTGATCTGTGTAGACTGTGTAGACTAGTCCTAAAAACTCAGAAACGTATCATTTCCCTTCTGGATTCTTTGGAAATTCAACAATTAATCAGAACGAAACTTAAGCGAAATTTCCTTCACATAAACTCAATTCGAGTTCTTGAAAGCTCCTTCAATATTATTTATGTGTTATCAATTAACTATAAAAAATCTTCTAAATGAATTCTGAATGAATTACGTAATGTTTATTCATAGTCGCATTACTTGAAGAATATTTACTGGACGTCCTGTCCATTCAGTTTCCCGTAGCTGGGACAAAAACGAGACAAAGAAATAATTTATCGTGTAGAATTACTTCACAACCAAAGATACAACATTGTCTGAAGCATCCGAATCTCCATAAACAGGGTTCCGCTCCAATTAAACGGACGATTCATATGCTAACCATCCTGAATCGCAAACATTATGCGTGATTACGTGTGAATGTGAAGCGGGCGACGAATGGCTGATGTTTTCGGAGGTAATTAAATTCGCATACAATCCGTAATTGTTGCTAAATTGTTGAATTGACAATCAAATTATGGATGGGAAACAATTGTCGTTTAATGAAAATTGCGCTCCCCATTGCCAAGGACAACGAATTGTTCGATCGCCCAGTAATGAGAATGTTTATAGTCGAACAATGTGTAATTTCATCGTTTCAATTAAGTGATTTGAATTCCTGCTGCGTCTGGCGTACAACTAATCGACCATTAATTCAAGTAGCGCATTACAGCATGATTGTTGACCACGATGTTTCTTGTTGAAATAATTATGGATTTGATTGGGTCAGCACATTGTTCTGGCTGGTACCCGAGCATTCCATGCTCAAAATAAACTGCCTATTGAAGCGCGGTGAAATGGAATAAAGTCTTGATTGTTATTTGTGTAAGCAAAAAAATAAGACAGCAAAGAACGAATGGCCCCGCATAAATTTCAATCATACTTCAGAATCTTGATTTATTCGTCATGACGCTTTAAATTATGACTTTCAACAAATTTCACTTAAAAAGTGCTACATTGTAGATATTCCTGCTCGCATTCTGCAGATGTAGAGAACTCGACTTGAAAATTTCACGCCACAATTGCACTCTATTAATTATCAACTTTTGCATTTACGGCGCGCGCTGCCTTAAACATGCTGCATCTACTACTGGAGTAGCATTCATTCTTTTAATATGAATTTTTAATGTTTATGCATTATTTTCTCTCGTGGAGTAGGAGTCTTTCGCAGGGAAGCGAGAAGGAACAGGGCTTTTCCTCATTTGGCTGAGCGCCTACTTTGAGGAAATCGCATTTATTTCGTAAAAGATACATCTGATGCAGATAATTTCTCTACTTAGGTGATGGTCATAATAAATTAATAAAAATTTTTTAAATTCCTGTTTTGAAGTTTATTCTTCTTTATCTTTGCTTTTAAAAATTAGTTATAGTATATTTATGACGTTTTAAAGGATACCCGTGTCTTCAAGAGAACACCTCGTAGCCTCCTTGACTGTTGCCTTCTTGCGGAGATAAGCGACTTTCTCGTTGCTACATCCGTGTTTATTGACAGGTCCGTCAAGGACTCTCTTGCATTTTTCAGAATCCTGTAGCGTAACTTAAAGAACTCTCTAACCCAGTGCATGAGTCTCAAGATGATCATCTTTCTTCCTTTGATAGCCTAGGAAAATTAGTAGTCTACCTCCGATGTTCGAATCGGTCAAATCTAAATCTAAACCCTTGGTGCATGATTAAAAACAAATACTTGCTTTCGTATCTGAATCGAGACACACGTTTATTTTGGTTTTTCTTTTACATTCAAACAATTTCTTTTATATAGCATAAAGTGATTTTTTGCTTATAATTCCAGTGAAGCAACGTACGTATGCATACACAAGACGGAGTTATTGCTTTTATTGGAAATCGCAACATTGGAAACTCGAATAGTTTATACGAAATTTCCAATCAAATAAGACCTATTATTGTTCTACAAAAATTAAAATAGGTTTTCCCAGTATTTGCTATAACAAAAAGGACATAAATGTGATTCCACGGGTAGCTGATATGTATAAGTGCTTAGCTTAGTGTTCTGCATTGAGTTTTAAGGAACCACTTGTTCAGACCATTATGGACATCCTCCTCTATAAATAATATTGGTATCCTTAATTATTTGGGATACTACAACTTGTGCCTCTGTGGTACCTATCGTTGCTTCCAGTTTAATCGATGAATGTTTCTTGTTTCTCTTCTATCTCTTTTTTCCCTTTCACTTGATTATTGCTGGTCTCGTCATGATGGTCACGCAAGTCGAATTTTGCGTTTGGAGGACGCGTTCGCGTCGTGCTAAAGTGCCACGTATAAGCTGAGGACAACGTCGATACTGCCAGAATACGTTCTTGATTCTGCCCCCTTGGGGTTGAATTTTTTTTGCTCTTCCCGATGTATGGACGATTATTTTCAGCAGGAACGTACATTTGCGCATTTGGAATGTTGCTCATGACCGAATTTTAATTGCCGACCATGTGTACCGTGAGTTGTCATAAAAGGGCTGGTAATATAGAATTTAATTTGAATTTGTAGCTTCTGAATCTCAGCAGAATATCGGAAGGCTCCATAATTTTGTTCTTTCCATCATAATATTTGTTAGAGATTTGACGATGTTTCACATGGACGCGGCACGTTTTAGTCAAAGTTGAAGTAGTTACGCATAAAGAGCTAAATGAGCATAAGCGGAGTTATCATTGTTAAAGACCATTCAATGCCTTAAAACGCATGACTATGAAACCACATCATATTGCTACCTTTCCCCATACGCAATGGATAAACTCCAACATATTCTCTATCGTTAAATTTCCAACAAAGTTTTTTTTTCGGAGGTTCCCTTCGTTGTTGCAAGCATTATTGCATACTTCTTTTGTAATCTAAACTTACAGGAAGCGAAAGCCCTCCTCGTCTTCTCTTCGTCCACTACATTCATCATGACCCCTAGTGCTACGAAGATATAGTGCTACGAATCTGAACTTAAGATAGTTCCGCATGGTTTGCTTTTCTTTTAGACTGATACCGTGATAAGAGCATATTTTTTGAAGATAAAGATAGAAATCATGCAAGTGTAAAGGGCAAAAAACACAGAAATATGTTGACTGAATCATTGAAAGTTTTGAAAAAAAAACGAGTATCCCAGGACGAGTTATTTCAAGAAGTATTAATGCCACCTGGACCATTTACCAATTGAACCAATGGAATCTCGATAAGAAAGACATAGCATTGGCAGCGCACGAAAGTTAACACACATCTAAGAAAAACGCAGAATCATGGGAGGATCACAGTTTTAAAAAGTACCTGGTTGATAGGAAGTCACACGAGTTGTTATACTGTGAGACAAAGTAAAGATGACTTACAATTCTTACCCTTAAAGTAAGCATCTCCCGTTCCCTGAAAGTTAACAAGGGCTATAGGGGGAGTCTGAAAAGGCGCTGCTCTGCCAAGTTAAAAGCATAGTTGGCAGCAATGATAGCTGCAATCAAAGACTCAAGATTTTATCATTTATCTTTATGAAAGTTAAAGTATAATATACTCATGCGTATGAGCAGACAGATTACTCGCCTAGATTATACAAGAAGTGTCTAATCTAGACTAGAGAACAACTGTAAGGACCCAATATCAACGAATGAGTAATGTGAGTTCGGTTTTATTTAACACAGAGATGTGTAAATGTTTCAAAAGTTTTGCTCGATAGTGTATGTCCAGCAGTATTAGGCCATGAATAATTTGAAGAAGAACTGTATTGTTAACATTTCGCGCAGAAAATTGCGGAAGTTGTAGTGCGATATCTAACAAAGCTGGCCTTCAATATTTTGAAAGTTTGCTTGCCGAAAGATTCCGCTCCATGGGCGTTCCTAATGTTATGTCTATCACCACAGTGATTGGCGAAAACATTTCAATGATAAGAAAATTCGTTATCCATGTTATCCCGCACCAGAGTAAACATATCATTTATCATCGAAATACACGCGTAAATTAAATTTGGCTCGCTTACATTCCGAACACCATCAATATAAGCCTATTTATAAATTAAAAGTAATATTTTGGAAGACCCATGGCCAAACGATTATTTCGACAAAATCAAGCTGCGAGGACTCGCTCGGCGGGAATGAAGGAGCGTCCGCTGAGTTGGACCAATCGCGCCGTCTCTTGGATTGGGTGGTGGAATCAAAAGTAGAAAGTTTATCAATAGATGTTGTATTATTTATTTTAAAACGATCAACCCTAAAAATACTTCGATCACATAAAATAGGAAGGCAAAACGTGCGGGCGCAATTAAAATATTAGTGAAGTTTCGGATCTCGGATGGCATTTTTATTTGCCACGAAATCGCCCCTCTCCAAGAAACCAAACAGACTTTGAAGTATTCATAAGATACAAAAATATTGCCATCGAGGACAAGTTGACACGTTTATAATTAATTCGGTTTTATTTTTGCAGAGATAATTTTTGGATAGATGCCATCATGACCAGATCGTTCTTGGTAACAGCGACGCGGGCGAGAACAGAGAGAGCATCAAAAGTAGATTTAGCAATACAGTTGGATAGAAAAGATAGACGGCAGGAAGGCACCGATAGAGATAAGAGGCCAGCTAACTTAACGGAGGCGAGCAGCAATACTTACAGTGTTTTGACGGTTGGCGCGAAAGCGCGCAACTCACGCAGCGTGCGGGCGCTGACAAGGACCTTCACGAGCACAAGTTAACCTTTTCATCACCGTCCAGGCGTTTCGGTGCAACGCAGTTCACGTGACTGATTTCCAAGTGGGTAATTTGACTCCTTCACGACATGAGCGCGAATGGTATCATGGCGGACTACAAATCGCAGCTTCCAACGAATATGTCGGGCATCTATGGCTCGACGGGACCTCCTCCATCTGCAGACACACTTACCAACATTTCGACTGAATACCCTCTATCCGATGACGAGGTCGCTTGGGTGAAGACTTTACTCTTAGTATTGAAGGCCACGGTTATGATATTCATAATCGTGGCTGCCATTTTTGGTAATTTACTAGTAATAATTTCTGTGATGCGAAATAGAAAGTTAAGGTAAGTCCTTGTCGCTATTCAGTGGAACATCTTCTAACCGCATATCGTTTTTCTTTCCAGGATAATAACAAATTACTTTGTAGTTTCTCTAGCAATGGCTGACATCATGGTCGCAATGATGGCCATGAGCTTCAACTTCAGTAACCAGATTTTAGAAAGGTACGTACTTACATATCAAACGCCGATCCATTCAGCGTTTTTACTTGAATCCTTGCTGTTAAGCTGAGCAAAATTGGCTTTTCCGCTTTTGCGGTGTATTTTTGCACAGTGCCATCAACAGTGCATTCAGAGCGTATAAATAACAACAAACAATACCGCGTGGTCAGCAAAACAAATGAAGTGCTAGTACATGTGTAATTTATTACGTTCTACTACATTGATTGGTGCATACTAGCCAATGAACCACTCTTGTGATAAAAACGTTTTGTGTTCATGTCCCTGAATAATGTGCGTGAATCATTTGCACTCGACATTGGAGACTAATTCGATTTATGATTCAAGAGTTCGAGTATGATTTTCAAACTAAATTAAGGATTGACGTCAGACTTTAAGTGATTTGGTCTCTAAAACAAGTGCAAGAAGTGTTCACCTGATGTAAGTCTGCACATAAAATAAGGAAGTTTTGATATTTAACCGAAAACTGCAAATGCCGAGCTCCTACTTCAACCAGGTTTTGTGGTTAATTTTCGCCTGTTTGCATGAACATCCCTAGAACTTCTGCTCACAAACGCAAGGGTAGAAATTCACTTTATGCATTTTCTACAACAAGATTTCATAGCAACGCTGTTCCGGTAATCTTTCTTCAGTTAACTTCTCTTATCTCAAAGGAGCGATACCATTTAGTTTTCTAACGAATACTACAAGTTGAATTTGATTGATGATTTAAGGAATATAATTCGGTCGTAACAGATTTCGTGTTCCACGGTTATTCTCCAGTAGAGCTCCAACGTTCCTTTATTCGACATATTAAATTAATATTTGATGAAAAATCTACGCGTTAATTTTAAGCTTTCAAAGCAGAGTTCTAATAACTTTCTTCGTGATTTAGTTTACTCGATATCATGGTTTCAAACGAACCTGGAAGCTTTGATTTTACTTCAGACACCTTAACTATTCCAAAACTAATGAGGAACTAACCTTGCTTAGTTGAAGTTGCAGAAAATATTATCTGGAAGTTTTCGGCATGTTTTCAAAACCTTTTTGATTCTGAAGAGTGTAAGATTGAACTAACCAAAGAACGTGCTAACTTTTCACGAATTTGTTCTCAGGATTTTTTCAGTTTCAATTTCGATTTCAATTTCAACTGTGACAATGCACTTCGGTCAAGATGGTATAAAATGTCATATTGAGATACACAGTACTTGCAGTTAACTCGTATCGATATCTTAATTAAATGAAAAAAAATAGGAATATTTTTAGTAATTTTGCCCCAAAGGATTGGTCTGAAATCAGCGGACAGTCTCAAATCGTATACATTTTAATAAGATGAAAATTCTTTATTTGCTGAAAAACCACAAAAACTTTGTCGTTTGTTAATCCTTGCCAATAATTCCTTTTTATATGCAACAACTGGAGGATCATCTAGAACGTTGCTAATTGTACCCCAGATAAACATTAGTTCGTTGTATTGGATGTGATGATTTTGAAATTTCGATAAAATGAAAAGTTTATACGTTCAGTATCAATTGTTCACTGCAGTTCACTGCAATCCGGTTATCTATGAACTATACGAGATCTGCTGAAAATTAGCAGACACACTAAAAAAATATTCAAAATATTTAATTTACAATTCACAAGTTAGAGTTTTCTTTAAAGCACTACAAAGATCCCTCAAAGTGTTCACCGAAACGAATACACCTAACCTGATTGTCGTTTGACTTATTCAAACAGTCTTGTTCTTTGAAATGTCGTGAAACCCTTTCGACGTGTTCAACTTAATTTCGAATATCGTCTCGAATTTGTCGGGTCTCAAATCAATGACGTAACCCTTATGACTTTTGATTATTCGGAACAATGAAAATCTATGGCAAAGTCGTAACATGTCCTGAAAATATAAAACTATTCTAACCTAACAATGAGCGCGCCAATGGTAATCCTGTAAACTAATGAGCACTACTCTGAAGGATTCTTTTGTTTGAACGACTAGAAAGAATGCTAGAACGGGGTTTAATATATAAAACGGGGTAATATGTATAAATATTTGCAGCTTTAAGCTAGCTGGTATGAAATTATCAGCAATAAAGGTAGTTATGTAATCCTGGTTCAACTCATATGCACACTACTTAGCAAATGCATTTGGTTTTTCAAAGAAAAAAAAAAACCTTGACAAATTTCGAACTGATCCAAGCAGTAATATACAAGGAAAAAATGAACTGAAAATCTGTTTCCAGACACAATGACTCACAACTGTCAACGAATTTTTTTTACTAGAAACACATTTAACTATATCCTTAAAAAGAAACTTCACGATAAGAGCATCTGGTCCTCATAAGAGCTCATATGAGAACCTGGTCACTCTATCCATTTTAAGGACTCATAGTTTTCCCATAGAGATCAGTATGTGTCATTTTACTGAAACCTCAGTAACATCTATTCTTTGTGAGTTAGAGAACACATAGGGGTGGCAACGTCAATGCCAATCACCCGGCAAACCATCAATTTCAATGGCTAAACCGGATATCCATAGAAAGGCAAAAACGCTGTTCATCGGGTGGGATCAGCTCTATGTGATCTAGTATGTACTACTCCACCTGCAGAAATCAGCACTAGGAAATATTATAATATTAAAATTGAGTTATTACTACTCAAACACCACGATATACTAAAAGACGTGACAACAAAGAAGGAAGGTTTGGGCGCTTCTATATGGATGTTCTTCCTTATGTCCCGTATTTTTACGAAATCGTTCCTTCAGACAACATATTGATCAGGAAAATGGTTGATGATTCATATCCTGGCTGAGCAGCAATTCTGTTCTTCAGAGGAAGCCAAATTTCTGATCAAGTCTTGCATCTTCTCAATATACGAGAATTTTCTTTAACATGGAACCCCAAACGCTGTAATGCCACAGTAAACATGTGGTTCAGTTTCAAAAATTTACTTAAAAAACCCAATCGGATTAGAAAGCCCTCAAAGTATCCTGCCCTGAGACATTTTTATTCTAGTATTTTATATTTGAACTCTTTCCCCTCGTCATTGGCTTGTCAACTTTAAAAATTATAAATGAAGTGACAATAAGAGTTCCCAAAGTGTACACTGAATCCAGATCATTCAGAAATATTATCGCCGTTGTGTTATATATTCCATAATTTCAAATACTACAGGATTGATGACAGTTAAAATGCATCCTTCTTAAGTATAAACATGTGGAATTTTAAGTCAGATAATTAAAGTCAAAGTTAGCTTTTCCAGGCGAATCGATTATGACACACAACATGAACCACAACATGAACCTTTTGACATTCTGTCCGTAAAATCTGTCTGATAAGTCTATATGTTTATATATGGTGTTTTTAAGGTGTAGATTTTCAAGTTAGCAACACTTTTCAATGCTGCGTATGGAGTGATAACTGTCATGCGTTTTATGACTGATTTTGTTTGCCATTTTATAATAAATTTATAATAAATAAAAATGGCTGAGCAAGGTCTGCAAATTGTTTATTTCTATAACAATCAAATGCTTTGTCTATACAAAATGATCTATAAAAACCAATATCAAATGATTTATATCTATAAAAACTCTTCTGTTCACGAAACTTATCGCACACTCCAGCGATTTAATGGCCGACATAATCGTCCATCGGAACAATTAAATTGATTAATCATGGAACGTTTACTTCCGCCCCACGTTTACTCTCGCTGATAATACGTATCCATCCAGACAACATCCAGTGTATAATGAAGAAACCATAGAAGCTGTAGCGCGTAGTATCGACGAAGACCCATGCCCGTCTATTCGACATTGTGCGGACCAATTGAATCTGTGCTCATCTTCATTATGGAAGACTCCACAGAAGGATCTTGATTTGCGGGCTTACAAAATCCAACTCGTGTAGATATTGAAGTCGAACGACCACCGGGCACGACGTTAATTCGGTGTATGTGCTTAAAAATAGATTGCAGCAGATCGCCAATTTCATAAGAAAACTTTGTTTTGCAATGAGGTTCATTTATGGTTGGATGGCTACGTCAATAAGCAAAACTACCGCATTTGGAGTTGTCAAAACCCCGTTACATCCGACGAAAGTCACTGTTTTGTTTGCTTTATGGGCCGATAGAATCATAGGTCCATATGTCTTCAAAATTGCTGTTGTTTATAACATAACAATTAATGGTGACCGCTATAGAACCATTATCAATGATTTTTTTGTTCCGGAATCGACTCGCGACCTCTGGTTTCAACATGGTGGCGCAATATTCTATACACCTCGTGCAACCATCGACATATTGAATGAAGCATTTGATGAGCGCATAATTTCTCGTTTTGGACCTGTGAACTATCCTGCAAGATCTCGTGATTTAACAGCGCTGGACTGTTTCTTGTGAGAATATGTCAAATCACTCGTCTTTACCGACAAGCCTGACGCTTTACCAAGGGCAAGACTACATTACTGGCGTGATACGGTCCAAATATTGGTTAGATTATTCGGAAATTGAATTTCTCCTTCAGACTTCCTTCGAAATCATATTGATGCCCGAAATCATATTGAAAAAAAAGTTAAAGAATTGTCTTTCGAGTTGGCATGGCAATCAAGACAATTTATTTGTATTTTATTTCTTTTCAAAGTTCTGTGCCTCTAAAAAACCACCCTTTTGTAGGTTCATTGCATCTCAAATGGCATTCAGCTTAACAAAATGACAGAAATCCTCAAAAGAGAGAATATTAGTAAAAATATATTTCAAATGATTATTTTTTTTTGTTCATTTTATTGCCAGTGAACCACAAAACAGCCAATAATTGTTGCTAATGAAAGCACTTCTGTAGGATATTATTTCTGAAAACAAAACCAAAATCTTTAAATTTGCCAAAAACAAAAAAACATTACGACTCTGAAATTTTGTTTTGGCAAAAGTATTATTCCAATGCCGAGCTAATGTCAAATAACCCAAAATTTCAAATCGGAAGTTAAAATAAGGGAGCGAATGCTTGTCTATTGGCAAGATGTATGTAAGAACAAAATTGGTTCATATCTCGTCAATATCGTTGTCACTGTACAACGAGAAAGTTTTCGAATTTGGCTTTGGGCCAAAATGTTCATTGATATCTGGGAATGTATTTTCTATGCCTCCTCAACTGACTATTTTGACGGGTATGAAATTGAATGAAGTTGATGATTGAGATATTTGTATGTATGCGTATTGGGTTAATTTTGTTGAAAACATTTTGTGACTGCAGCTATTAAACAGAAAGAAGGATAACTGATACATTCGATTGATATGAAAATAAACTATTGTTAAAAGAAATTTTAAGTGGCATCACATTGTAATCTCGTTTGAAAAAGTTGTTAATGCAACGAAGCTATTTATATTTTTATGTTATTTACCATTTTTTGTGTGTGATCTTCCTTTAAATCGTTGTTCGAAGATTATTAATACGAGTACGAGTTTTTTCAGACGTTCGATCATTGTCTCTACAGAACTCAATAAGAGCTTCTCTAATCCCTGGTGACCATATTTCCAAGCTATTTTGTGTTTGACATTTGACATCCTATGGTGCATTTAAAAAACAATTAAATATAATAAATAATTAATAATAATATAATGATATGTTGGAGCAACCGATAGGTCGCGCGATAGGTCGAAAGGAACAAGATTGAATAGACAGGGTTGTTTGAAAATACAAAGGCTGCATAATGGCGGCTTAAGGAAGTTACTTTTAACCGACTAGCTCACTGCGCGGGCGTGGGGGTCTTAGGACATTATTTAAGTCCTGATCCTTCCATGTCACATAAACACACGCAGAAAGAGCTTACTGTTTAACATTAGGAAAAATAAATGAATAAATAGAAATGAGCAAATGAAAGTAAGTGAATATAAAATATTTAATTTACATGAATTGGGCTGCGCTGATTCTGACCACCTCTGCTTTCTCCAATACGAATCTCCACCTCAGCTTGGTTTCGGGACTTTACTTGCTTCTGCTGCACTGCATCCTGAGCACCTCTGCTCGATTGCGGGACTTCTTGGCCTCGATCGTAATCAAAATGTTCTCTTGAGCTTTGTAATTCAAAGATTTTGCGCTCGAGGGCTTCTGGGGTTAAAAACTTCAAACAGCTGCTAATATTTCTTGATTCTCTTTATTATCCTCAATACTTAAATTGACAATTTCTATTTCCAAAACTTTATACTGGATTTCTATCTTTCAATATTAACATTTTCCTATCCTACTTATAGCAATATGTTCACAACAAACAAGTGAATCATATCAATGGAAAATTTCTTCCCAAAATCGTTCCAAGAATTTTTTTTGTTATTTTTCCTCTACTGAGAACTTTTTTCTGACATTTTTTTTTTGTTACTAATATTATTTAACTAAATACTACTTAATACCTAAATCTAGTTATAAATGTTATCATTAAAATTTTATTTTTAGTTCTATTTTCTTTATTTATTTATTTATTTGTAAATGTATATATATTTTTTTTTGTTTATTTTTATGTCGCCTAAACATTGAAATATGTAACAATCTTTAGCTTGAACGCTCATGATTATTAAAAGCTTGCTAGTCTAATCCCTGAATCATAGGCCTCGAACGAATTAGGCCTTAGACAGATGTAGATAATGTTCGTTATTTTCGTTTCAGAGTCTTGGCTTTTTGTTCACTTTCCTTAGTATATACGGAAAGCTTGTTTATTCGTCAACACTAAGCGTACTCAAAGGCGTGCTTAATGCATTTTTTGTTACGTTAACAAGCCCTTAGCCTTCATCCAGCTTTTTCTTATTTGGCGATGATAAAGCGGGGATAAAAAAACGTTTTATAAAAAAATTTTTTTAATCAAAACATCACATTTGATTAAACTAGTCCATTTGTTTCTTATCATTGCTTTTTTTTCTAGACCCTTAACCCGTTGTCTAAGCCACTGTCTCAAGTTGAGTGAATATTTCTTGGGGTTTTAAATTGGGCCATAAAATTGACGGCATCAGTACAACTACATATTTGACTGGATCTCAAAAGCAGTATTCTGATTTGCTCAATTGATATTTGCTTGGTTCCTTCATTAGAAGCTGAGTTTGTTTGGAAAACACAAGACCTAAATCATCACACTCTTTTATATCCGAGCTAGATATGTATATATATTCACCTGAATCAGCTGATGCCATTAACCTTACAAATCTTTCTGCCAACTATTTTTCACATGTCTTTATGATTGCAATTATTGTTTCTTACAAGCTCTGGATCTCTGTCTCTCCTTAATGTTCTTTAGATACCTAAAACAGCTGCGAATATCCGATCCAATAAATATTTTAACGAAAATTCGAACACCAAATTTTTTGTCTTAAAATAGGACCCTGAGAGTACAGAACTGTAATAGACATTCCTTGGAATGGGTTAGACATTTATCATACTTTTGTGAGAGCCGAAATAACGATTATATACTTTGCTACAATTAAAAGTTTCTAGGATAAAATATTTTCCTTGCAAAATAGTTCCTTCAAGCCAAACTGAAGCGTGGAAAACTATTGAATGCTTTTCTTTCTAGGTGGATATTTGGTCCATTCCTTTGCGATCTATGGAATAGTTTAGATGTTTATTTTTCCACAGCAAGCATAATACACTTGTGTTGCATATCTGTGGATAGGTAAGTTGTCAATTGAAATACATAGCAATCATTCTATGACATTCTAATTCGAAATGTTGCAGGTACTACGCAATAGTGAAACCCCTAAAATATCCAATAAATATGACAAAAAAAGTTGTGGCTATAATGTTACTGAATTCTTGGATTTCCCCAGCCCTTCTATCATTCGTACCAATATTTGCTGGCTGGTACACGACAGAAGAGCACATGCGAGACATGCAGAAACATCCTGACATGTGCGTTTTCGTAGTTAACAAAACTTATGCAATTATTTCTAGTTCAATATCCTTCTGGATACCATGCACGATCATGATATTTACATACTTAGCGATTTTCCGCGAAGCAAATCGTCAAGAGAAGCAATTGGCCATGCGCCACGGAAACGCTATGCTTATGCATCGACATTCGACAGGTGGTGGTACCAATGGTAGAGCTTTCAGGATGAATATCTTTGAGGATTTTATTAGTATTTCATTTCGTTTAGGAGAAGCGTTAAGCGGCTCGGGATCATCGAAAACACTAACAACTCATGATTTGGAGCAGGATCACACTCCAACAAGAGATCGACATCTAATCAAAATGAAGCGCGAACACAAAGCCGCCAGGACGCTCGGCATCATTATGGGAACCTTTATTTTATGCTGGCTTCCATTCTTCTTGTGGTAAGTGTTGCTTGAATATTTCAATCACTTACATATATGGAAACTTACGCCGTCAAATCAATGTTATAATTTTGAGCCACGAAAAATCATTTTTTCAGTTGTATCCTCCAACTTGATCGCGTTTTCTTCCTTTTATAGTTTTCATGCAAGTTATTTTTAATAAATAACATTAATCCACAAGTAAATTTCACGAAGTCGGCGTTGACACTTTGCGTTATTCAAATTCAGAAGGGGCTAACAGAAAAAGTTCCACAGAGGACAGAACCTATAAAAATATTAGGGAGTAGTTTATTTGATCCAATTGGAAGAAATACTCGTAGTAAATTAAAAAGGCACAGCATAAGGATCTCAACACAATTTGTCTCATAGAATACCATATCCAAATTTTACACGGCATTCCACAAAGATTAAAAATACAACCATCACAAATCAAAGAAGTTCGCTTATTGTAAGACTTGACAATCTTATCGTCCTAAAGATTCGCTTTAATTGACCCGTTGTCAGCTCGTTTGGAAGATTAAAAATTATATTATAAATTATATATGTAGCAGATATAAAGCTGTTGTTATAAACCTGTTAGGTTAAAGCAAATGTATAGTGAAACCCAGCTAAAGAATTCTGAGAAGTATTTTCTTGTAATGGCCCCTTTTCGGTACTTATGGAGACATGTTTTAGACTGCAAAAGATTTCCGGATCACTCAAAAATCATTCAGAATTTCATTCAGTCACAGAAATCATTCGTTCGCTAATTTTCATGTTACTGAGTAACATTCAAATATCAGTGATGATTTTTGGATGTGCGTTAATAACATGAAAAAATCGTTTACTGGATATAATTTTGGTGAGGGAAGAGTTTCACCTCGGGTTTCTCACACACCGACATAGGACCCGATATTTTTACTCCAGACATCTTTTTTGATGTCTGACTTTAAGACACCAGAGACAAAAGAACAGCCGGCACATTCGGACGGCAAACGTGCTCTGAAGAAGTAAAAAACTGTCCTATAGGCCTAAAGGAATTCACATGGTGGCAAATCGGGAGAATCTGGAGAAGGCAAATCGGTCAAGGCTTACTATGCCGAATTATTGGGCCGATTTGACGCCAAATCGCAGACAAAGGCCCTATTTTGCGATGAAAAAAGGGAAAGATCCTACTTTCATATCCCGTTGTTGGTGAAATTTCTAAGTAAGAAAGACCCGGCTTACATCAGTTTTCACCTCTCCTCATGAATTTCCATTCCACACCTATGTGAAAAATCTGAAGATCGCGATGGAGAAAATCCACCAAATTGAATATAGAGTCAAAAAAAAAACAGCTTAACTCAAACAAAAGCAACAGGAATTGTGAATTCAGAAAAAGCACTTTCAAAATAAAACGAATCAAGTATTTCAAAGTCTAAAACTGGGACTTATCGGATCTTCTGTTGTCGGATCAGGTTCCCTTTCCTGTTGACCACGCACAAACAATATTTTGTTTTGTTGTAATTAAAAATATTGAGATATTTACACTTGGACCTGTCGCAGACATCTCACACTTTCCAGTGATGGGAATACACCAAATAATGTCTACCATTTCAAAAGTGGTCAACGAATTCGAAGGAACTGATTCTGGAAGGTGATTTGGAAAAATGAGTATCATGTGCTTCGGCGTACTGACTGGTCTCGTGGAAAAAATGTTGCCTTAAAACCGTAATTACTTGCCGTAAAACCCGAATATTTGCTTCGAACTTCCAAAAACGCTTATTTTTCGGAGAGAGAACCTTACCTTTAGCTGTTTAAGATTTGGCAGTTAAAACCAGTACACCATGCACGGAACCAGTAACCAGTTCTATGATTGATCGAGAAAAATGCTGACTTTTCCAAATAAATCAATTTCGGGATCGGAAAATTCGCATGTACTCCGTGAAAAACAAATGCATTCAAGACGATCATAAATTCATCCTGCAGACTTCGGTCAGGCAGCCTGAGATACAGCGCCAGTTTTGCCAAATTATTATGGAAATGTATGAAAAAGCAGCGAAATCCTTTTTTTACATACAAACTGAAACTAAAATGCAAAATGAAATCAATACAATCGGCCAGCCCATTGCGCAGTAAATTAATCTTCGTGCCTCTGGTCCTGAACTGTAGGATCTCCTCCCTTTCTTTGGTTAGTTTTTAAGGACGTTCTGTGCATTTTCTGGGAAATCGTGATGGAACAGTTCGCCTGCATTCTTCTATTCTTTACAAATACTTTCGAAATAAAAATACCCTTATAAAAATGGGATAATGCGTTTTTATTTTTCAGGTACGTGATAACCACATTGTGCGGAGAGCCGTGTCCATGTCCAGATGCAGTCGTGACACTTTTATTCTGGATCGGATACTTCAATTCAACTTTGAATCCGCTCATTTATGCGTACTTCAATCGAGACTTCCGGGAAGCATTCCGGAGCACCTTAACTTGCTTGTTTTGTTCATGGAGACGAGACAGATTACCATTAGACGTAGATGTAAGGCGGTCGAGTTTGCGGTATGACAATTGCGCTAAAAGTGTGTATTCCGAGAGCTATCTAAATTCTAGCCATCCACAGATACGCTCCAGCGCCCACATGATCGAAAATTTATAATGAAACCAAATACTGACCGTAACAATACAATAATAATAGAGCAATTAGGTTAATCCAATAAAATACGTAGTAATAGCTGGAAAATCTCACTTATTTATTTTTAAGATGGTGCTTCCAAGAACAACGGCCGAAACGAATTCAAACTTTTTTTATGTATCCCACGCTGAATCCTTTCGAAACACAAGTGAGGATGTGAATGAAAAGCAATATTAAATCTGGTTAAAACCTTTTTGAACAATTTTATATCCATAAGTTAAATAAACGAGAAGCAAATCCACAACTCTATTTGAATCGGCATAACGTTTAGTTTGGTGACACGAGACCAAATGTTGAAATCGGAATCGAATTCCAAACTCAAAAATACCCAACATAATGTTTGTATATATACAAGTATAAAGTGACAAGCTGAAGCCAAGCAATATGACACAATTCAGTCATCCATCATTTACCATTTTGTACTTGCCACTAATATTCATTGTTGTGAAACTGATTGTAAAGTGTATGAATAGAAATTAAACGATTTAATTAGCATGTTGTAAGTTTAAGCATTGATAGTGATTGTGATTTGAGAGATGTTTGTGATAATCAGTCTCATATATACGAGTAGGAATCCATAGCCAAAAGTTGAAAGTATCGCGCTCCAGTATCTAAAAGTTGTAATACCAAGTGTCCACACTGTAAACCTCATCATGAATATTGTTATTGTTATTATTGCTATTCGAATGCACGCCCCAGCAAGGACTCATCACAGAGTCCATTTGACCGAGGCAGAGACCGATATTTATTTAACATTTTGTCTGTTTTAATATTGTTTCACATAAGAAAATTATATTTACTGTTAATGCTCATAGACTCTAAACTACAATTGGCGAATAAGATAAGCAAACCCGATGCTCTGGCTTCCGTGTAGATTTTCTTGAACCTTGCCCTATCGCTGCCCATTTCAGTTCTTCCAGTTTGTCCATTGTCCATCATGCTTAAGTCCCACAATTTATTTCCTTTAACCGACTTTAAGTTTCAGACCTTCACCAGTTCCCATCATCCTTTATGGTGCTGTTTTCCATGAAAGCTTGCTCCAATCAATTTCCTATAACACTATACCCGTCTTCTACTCACGAGCTACTTCCTGCCGGATATTTCGCATTTATTACTAATATTACAACACTTGCAAAACATTTTATTCATGTAAATTTGTGTGCTGTGCATGTAGACACTACCATTTTTGAGCTCGGATCAAACTTGAAGAGCAATTTAAGGATTTTGGGTTGGGTCTGACGATGACAAAGTAGCAGCTTTGGGTTGTTCATTCTTTAGGCTGAATAATATTCCCTTCTTCATACCTAATCT
This sequence comes from Stratiomys singularior, assembly GCA_954870665.1. Classification (NCBI taxonomy): domain Eukaryota; kingdom Metazoa; phylum Arthropoda; class Insecta; order Diptera; family Stratiomyidae; genus Stratiomys; species Stratiomys singularior. The sequence goes on from OX940877.1 coordinate 12,313,456, forward strand.
TTTCAATATATACATGTGAATACTTAATCTTTTACTAACACACTCGTGACACACTAATCGCTAACTTTTTATTCGGATCATTTCCTAGTTTTCGTCCTCATTGTTAAGTTATTTAAATAACTGAGTTGTGTATGCACATATATTTTAAACGGTTAAGTATGTTTATGGAAGATCTAATGTATACCAAAGATTATTTTAATTTTGAAAGAAATTGATTGTTTTCATATTAGTTTGAGCATTTTTATTTCGGATCTGTTTTATCCTTCCTAGCTTGATATATTTGTGTGGGAAATACGTTTTTCCACTGTATTTTGATCTTGAATATAATGGTTGAATATATGGTTTCTCATTTCTTTATTTTTTATGAATAGGTCAACACTGCACTGGCTTGCAGTCATTGCTTACCAGATTAGTCTCAATTCAGCAGAAAGAAAGATAAAGACAGATAAATCAATCCATTCTCTAGAATGTGTTTAAGCGACAACAAATCGTTCAAAGCGAACAGGATTTTCACGAGCTCAAAGAGGAACGAAGAATTTTTCCTCACGAGGTAACGACAAATCAGTGGTATGAATTGTATCAAGCATGCAACTCATTATTGTCTGTAAATTGTCGAAGAAACCACAACTTCCCCTAAGTCAAACATGCAGTTGTGGGACCGCAGCCTTCCAATCCTGCATAGGTAAGACTGGGACGTCCATGGCTGCTGTAGTTATGGGTAAAGTAGAAATCCGTCACATCAAGCACTCCATTGAGCCGCGACCGCAGGTCAGTGTCCAAACGTTAAGTTCGCCTGCCCTATGTGTCGCGCTGCCAGGATTGTTATCAATCGCTGAGACAGTGTTGTCTCTTTTCCCTATCAAATTCTGGTAGCTATTGGTTAGGTTTCGGCGCTGGTAAAATTGTCAAGGAGGGTGATGGATGGATCACGAAGACAATTTTTCACGCTACTAATCAGAACTTCCTTCTGTCCAACTTTCATAAAATGACAACGTGAGTCGTCTTGTCCATTTAGAGGATAAGTTAGGGTTCCAGATAGCCTCTCTATTCCAGGATGTAGCAGCAATCGGTTATCATAGTTAGTTTACTTACTATGGTTTCCTGGTGTTATTTTGTTTCGTTGGTAGATTCTGTTGGATGTTACATGTGAACTCTTTATCATCTTATGTAACTCTCCACTACCTTTGCGCAATTTAATGCATATTTCTGCATATAAACGCCGGTTGTTGAAAAAACCCATGACGCTTAGACGCTCCTTCACTCTGAACGCGAAAAGCATTCACTTTGCAACAACAAATAAGAACTTTAATGCGGAAGGAGATGAAATGATTTGAATATTATTTTTGTTATGGGCTAGGATATTAAGACTGCATTAATATTTTTTGTCCAAATGAAAACGCTCTCCAAGCTTCTGTCTGTTGTTCCCGCCATATGAGGGCATGTTATTTTTTTCGCGTATCCTTGTAATTAGGAAAAAACAAAGCATATTTTCGTTGATTGACACTAATCTGACTACAAAGAATACTATATTTGAAAACTTCCTTTATGATTAAGTTTAACTAAAGGTGCGAAAATTGGTTTTAGATATATATTTTTATACAAATTTTTCAAACCTTCTTTTATTTAAAGGAATTCAAGGTCACTCCGGAATTCAGTTTTTTGGAAAATTTAGTATAATTACTAAAAAAACGATAAATCAAGTTTTATGACAATGTAGGAAAATTTACAGTTATCTAGAACTTCTGCTAGGTTCTATTTGGTAACAGCCTACAAATGATAGAAATTCTGGGCCATATTTTGGCTGCAAAAGCTTACTTGTCTGTTGGTTGATACTTTCTACGCGAAAATTCCCTTAAATTTATTATTTGTGAATGACTTTCGGATTTGATTTTTGTTTTATATTAGACAATGGTCTGTCCCTGATAAATTCTTGCGTTGAAAATCTATAAGTGCCCAAGATTTGAATAAGACATTTATTTTTAATGTTATCCTTTTGAGATTACACGCTCTAGCCTGCACTAAAAGATTTCTTTAAATTTCTGTTGATGATTCCAAAACAACAGATTTCTTACACTATGTTTGATCAGAGATTATCTAAGAAAGGACCCTTAACGTAGTGAGCACATTCATTCATCAATCTCGGGGCTGTTACAAGCTTTTGTTTTGTAGGAACCACTTCCTCGTTGCCCTCTATTTCACTTTCATTCCAATCCACAGGCAATTGAAGCTTTTCGATGAGAGCATTATTGAGAGATCCCAAAACGATTTAGAGGCCCTTGCATACCAAGGAATATGATTTGCAATATGGTGATGGATTATGTCAAAATAGGGTATTCGAAGATTGGTATAATTTGTCAGTTGAAACCTCAAATAGATTTACTTATATCTAATGTTCTAGCGAATCCTGAACGAATTCTCTCCATTGTGTAGGGAAGGTTGTGAAATATTTGGACACGGTATTTGCTAGAAGCATCATAAAATCATTATGTTGGGGTCACAAAAACATTTTGCAGTTTAGGACTTATTAAATTTTGTTTATTCGAAAACCACTTTAATGTTTGATGAAGTGTAAGAGTAAGCTTGATGTTCATCGCAAAGGGAATGTCAAGGACGTAATCAAAGGAACGATGTTAGTGACTGAAGGGGGTTATTCTGGAGGCAAAGGCCCGACTAGAGTTGCCGCGCCATTGATCACAACAAACTTGATGTTGGATAGAAACCAATCAACAAAATTCGTAAAATTAGGGCTTATTTCCGATTCAGTTTTCTAAAAAAACCTCACATTCCTGCAGGATACATCGGAATTTATGCAAATAACAAAATTATTTTTTTGGTTTGACATGGAATAATCGCGTTTTGTGTGAAATTTATGTCTTTCTTCCAGCGTATCAATTTTGTTGTCAACTTATTCGGTTCCATTTATATTTATTTTAATAATCTCTTATTATTCTCAGCCATATTCCACTTTATTTCATTATAAATAAATAAATAAAAAATAATAACTTCACAATTCAAGGCTATAGTTAAGTATTTTACAAAGAAATTTCATTTTAGGTTGACTTTTCTGGTAAGCATAAGTGCATGTCTACCGATTTCGTGGAAAATTCATTTATTACTGAACCTGTGGATAAAATAGAATAAATTAATTTTTTTGAACCATCAAACAATATAATGTTCACAATATAATGAAGTTAACAAATATTTTCCATAAACGTCTCTAAATAACTGAAACAGTAGTCAAACATCAAATGAAATTTAATCATAAGTAAGAAATAAATGGAGAATATTTAGACAATGGCACAATTCGCTGTCGACATTAAAAAGAAAAAATGAAAGAAAGAAAAAACAACATTCAAAAATATTTAAGTGAAAAATAGTCTGTAAGGAATAAATCGAATCAGAAATTATTTAAATTAATAGATTGAAAATTTTACTTTGATTTAGAGGATGCACAAAATCTATTCGATGGAGCTGTCTATATTCTGATTTAATTACATTTAATAATTTCTCATTTGGTAAGGTTAAATGTTTTTTATATATAGATCTTATAGTTCAAGAGTAAGTCAAATAATATTTTTATGTACTTCAGCTGGCAGAGAGCCAAAAGCCAAGACTAAACGTAATACGTAAGATGACTCTTAAGTAATTCACCATTACTTATTTCTTATAATTGACCAACTCATGGTGTTAATGACTTATAAATTTGAAAAAAAAAAAAAGAAATCAAAACCAAGTACACATATTGACAGATATTTACCGGTTATAAAACAAAATATTCAAATATACAATTAATTATTTTGGTTCTATTTCTTTGGTAAATAAATGAGAATTCTGTTTTTGAGCAAACGTCAAAGACTACATTTTTTCGTTTAATAAATAGAATACAATTGAAACTGCGCTACCACCTTAAGTGTGAATAGTTCGAAAAAGATTTAAATTGTTCGGCGTACATCCTTACAAGTGATACTTATACATATGTTGATCTTACTTCAGCCATTCTACGTACCGTAAAACGGGGCTACTTTGAACAGGTTTCGGAGGTTTTTGGATTGTAACTTTTTTTTTTACGGCTCGCATTTCACTTTTTTTTACGCCAACAGAACAATGTGTCCTTTGGTTATCAGATCTATGGCAAATTTAAAACCTACCACCCCCTAACTCCCTACTTTTTTTAATTTATTAAATGTCAAAGTGACCCCAGAAGTGGGGTTTCTTTGACAAGGCATTGAAATGCAACTGACGTGAAAGATAGTAAAAGCATGGGTTACTTTGACATCATTTTGACCAAAAAAACTATTATTTTATTGAAAACTACATGGATTTAAATGAAAACAAATATTTTTACAATTTAATTATTCTTTATTAACGCAAGTATTACAATATTTGTACCGAAAGTACTGTTAATGCCTCTTAATCAGTTTTTAAGTTAGAGTCAACAATTAGTTAGAGTCGTCCTCACACACCACACATTCGTATGACGGATTGTTTGAGCCCTTATTGCATATCGCACACACCCAGTTTTTACAGGTAATGCAGCATATCCAGTCAACAGAATGGCGTTAGAACCTATAGTCGCACGTACAGATATAACAGAAATTAGACTCCTTCTTATTCTTCTTCTTGTCCTTGTTTTTGATTTCCTTCTTGCGAACCAAACAACTCAGAGGCACATCTTCGTTGGAATCAGTCTGGTGTTTTGTAAGCAGTCCAGAAGTTGAAGGGACTGGTTGATTATTCTTGAAAGCTGAGGCATTATCTTCTATTTCAGGAGAGTCATCCATAGTTGGTAAATCTTCTTCTGCGTTATCTCTTTGGCTCGTAACCAATATTTGTGGTCCTGGCTTATTAACGACTTTCCTCCCTCTTCTGAGACGAATTCTTTCAGTGTTGTAACCCCTTGTCTCTTTTAAAAACTCCAGCAGACAGCTATCTAGGATACTTCCTGTTTCTTGTTCGCGTTCACCTGGGAGCTTTTGTAAAACAGCGACAGCTTTTGTAAAACAGCTTCAGGGTCGAAAGGGTAAGATCCCGTAGTTCTGAAGGAGCTCTGCAAATTTTTCATCATATTGGGAGCCAATGCATCCATCAGTCTCTTCAGTAACATGGTAAATTGTGTCTTTCGAATGATGCCCCGTATTCTCGATTCCTTTCTCCAAGTATCCAGAATCTTTCTCCATTGTCTTTTTAAAGGACCATATATACTCACATCGAGGGGTTGCATTATGTACGTCAAGTTTGGTGTTAAAGTCGTAAAATGAATGTTATTTTGTACTGCTGCCTGAACGACTTCAGGTGAGAAGTGAGAAGTGCGAAGCTAAATTATCACCTATGACAACAGCTTTTTCATTTCCAATTCTTTCTTCCTGGATGCTCGGCAACAACAACTTGAAGAACCATATCTCGAAGAGGTTCATGTCAAACCAACTGCTATGACTATTTCTGTAAATTTTTCCAAGTGGGCCTCCCATTGTCCAGTTCTCGACAGGTGCTTTGATTTGTAGACAACCATAGGAGGAATCATTTTTCTGTCTGCTGTGCCACAAAACATGATGCTGACCGATGATTTGGAATGCTCTTGGACTCGTTCGACACGTCTGTGACCTCGAGGGACTAAAACTTTTATTGCCCCCGGGTCATCAGTCACGTTCGTCTCATCATAATTGTAAATAAGACCTGGACGTGTCTCCTCCAGAGCTGGTCTCACATTTTCAAAAAATTCTTTTATCTCATTAGGACCTACTGATGCCCTAGCAGGTTTAATATTTGTGGCCAGTCTCTGAATAAGGTTGTTCGCGCTGCAAAGTCGGTCACAAAGTCCAGCCCCGGTGAGTTGTCTTTCCATTCTTTTATAACCCTACCTTCCCTGGTGACCAACATCTGAACAATAATTTGGATATCGCGCTTAGTAAGAGGAACACCCCAATCTGTTATTATTTTTAAGGTATCGGCTATTTGTTTTTCAGTTTCAGGAGTCAAAACAGTTGGATGACCCGGCTTTAGTTCATTTTGGTGATGAATTTTGTTTACAATAGTTGTTCTATTTATTTTATACTTCTTGGCAGCCGCACTCGGGGTAAGAAGACCTGCCCTCACTTCAGCAACGGCTTTTGCAAGGGTTTCATCGCTGTAATTTTTGTAACTTCGGGCACCCAGTTTTCTTTTATACTCTCTGACCATTGTAGTTCATTTGTAAATATAAACAAATACAAAGGTAACCTAAAACAAATAAAAATCCTTATTTTTACCAATTTAATCACGAATACTCACGATTGTAGTTTTATTTAAGTAAAAAATACAATAAACTTGCCGAAAAGTAAAGATCCCAACAATATTTAGTCGTATTTTTGCACCACCACACAACAAACTCAAGCGACGAACCTGTTCGGACTAGTCGGCGGGCGCGCCGATCACAACGCTATGACGCGTTCCCCACACCCGAGTAATATTGCGCCTCGCGCAATATTACTCGAGGTCACGCACACTTGCTGAACACACCGATTTTGGCGCTCTGTCAAAATAGCCCCAAAATCTGTCAAAGTAACCCTGGAAGTCAAAGTAGCCCCGTTTTGCGGTAAATTTTGAATATATTTCCATATTTTGCTAGCAATTTAAGTTATTTGCCGAACGAGAGCATATTTCTAACAGCTTCCTCTTGGTAAAGTTACAACAAGATAAGAGATTTAAACTCTGTTAAACTTTTAAAGAAATACGACTACGAAATACGAAATGCGACTCTCAAAAGATTCTTTTTTGACGAGAACTGACTAGAGCTCACTCCAGCATTCCAATAAATACGAATATTCTGTTCTTTCTTGATGAACATGAATTTTGACTGAGTAGGGTGGATCTAAGTAAGATATAATTCAAAATATCCGGAAGATAACAACTTAAGCTATTGTACTCACACTTTTTCATATGTTAAAACCTTTTGATAAAGTCCTTTTAATTACTTTGTCCTAGGAAAAATCACGACATAATAACTCGACTGTGGAGCGCCCATATTCTGAGCTTGCCAACTAACGTCTAACTTAGCATTGAATAAAAAGACGGTGACAAATTTCAAAGAAGCAGGATCGCGACATTTTCTTTATCTTTAGTCGTATCGATTTTCCCTCGGATAAGATGCTAACAAGCTGAAGATGCTAAATGTGAGATCGTCAGAAATGGAAATGAAAAGGGCCTCCAAAGCGAATATTACTGGAGTTCTTGTGGTTTCTCCTTCTCAGGATTGTGATGGCGCTTTTGACATTGCAATCAAAACATAACTCACTCCATTCAACGTAGCATCAAACTGAAGACGAACTGAAGATTGACGGAACTTCCCGATTCCTGCAGGAACCAGTTGAGAAAACCTATCCCGGCTTATCCCAGGAATCAGAGAAATGAGCATAACTCAGAAAAGAAACGATGCCACCAATCAGAAAATTAAGAGAATTATTTTTTGTTTCAAATCGATGCCGGATTACACTGTCTATCTTGCTGAAAAATAGAGACCGAATAGTAGTATCAACTCCACCTACAGACAGCATCACAGCCGCTTTCTTCATAAACAGAAGTACCTGAATCCAAACGATCACATTGTAAGTCATGACAGTATTTCGCGGTTTCCACGGTTTCCTTCTTCCAGCGAAGATTCTTCCAGAAAGATCCAGTTACCCATAGATATCATCCAACTGAGGTAGAAACCTCAAATTATAATACGGATCTTCAAAACTTGTGAGGGTCCTCCTGTAATAATAACAAGCTGAAATGGTCAATAATACTGCGAAATATCAAAGCCTGAAGTCTAAAACTTTGTAAAAGCCTTAAGACGCTATGTCAAAACTGCCAAAAATTTGATCACTTCTCAAGCCAAGGGTCGGTGTGTGAATAAAATTCACACAATATAATAAAATAAAGGATAGCAACCCAAAGTGGGGCATTCGTAGAAACGCACATCCATCAAGAAATGCGTGCGAATCCAGGTAGCGCAGAGGAAACGTCAAAATAGAGCAGAGGAAGCGCTGACTTTTTACTTCTTGCCCGTGTACTGCGAGTACGAACATCTGGCTGTTGTCAAACTGAATTCTTTCGATGGTGTCTCCCGCTATGCATATTGGTCGAAGGATGTACATTGGTCGAATAAGCGTTTGGTCTTTCCTATCTTCCAAGTTGTGATAAGGTGCAAGCATTGAATTTCTACACAGATCTTCTGAATCGTCATTTAATTTAAGTACTTATGAAGTTTGGGTTCAAGATTATTTAAGTTTGCACTTTGATTATTTTTTAACGGTTTGAACTTCAATTTTGTTAAATTCTGATGCAATTACGTGTCCAACATTTAAAGTTCTTATGTGCGATGGGTCTTGATAAGTTACTCCTTTCTGGCTCCATGAGTAATCACTGTTTGCCGTATTGTTCTTTGTTCGGTAGGGTCAGCAGTGGAATGTCCATGTCAACCAATGGAGCTTAGTAAGGTATTTGCCATCTTTTCAATCCAAAGGAGTATCCCTTAGTCAGTTTTACGGAGGCAAGTCGCTTTGACCTACACAAATGCCGATTTGTGTAGGTCTTTTGCTCTCCTCTTTAACCGCAGCTGAGTCCCAGCTGGTTTGGTTTCAGTATTGGAGTTTTACTTTGAAGCCGTTGAGGTCTCATTGAGTGTCTTCAAGGCCTTTAGTATTAGGAATATCAAGGCTGTCAGTATGATGCAGGGCAGAGCTTATACTTTATTTTCGATGTGGAGGACGTTAGTCGCAAACGTCCAGCTTGCCATTTCCTTATGCATCTCTTCTTCTGCCGAGCAGCTATGGTGTACGCATTTTAAATTCGTCAATGTATCAGCCTGATCATTCTTCCTCTGCAACTGGATCCACCAGAGGATCATCTTTTTTTATACGATATTTTCCTATAATATATTCAATATATTATTCTGATCCGTTCTTTTTTTTAACATCGTACCGAGAAGATTATCGAGTTGGACTCCGCGCGGAAGCTTGACCCCACAAAAGTAAGACGCGTGGGAACGTAGATTCCGAGAGTTCGTATTCCTGATAGGAAAAGGAGAACAGCAAGCAAGTTCCCGTCCAGAAGAGAAGAGAAGAGAAAAGAAGAGAAGAGAAGAGAAAAGAAGAGAAGAGAAGAGAAGAGAAGAGAAGAGAAGAGAAGAGAAGAGAAGATACAAGATGCAGGATGCAGGAGAATTTCGTTTACATAAATTTTTATCCTTTTTGGTTGAACCAATCTATTATTGCTCAATGTAATTCCGAACCCAAAACTTTCATTGGTGATAGAAAAAACGTAAGCATCGAGCATAGATTTAATCTATGATGCATCAAACTAATTTTTTACCATCCTCAAAGTTATCATTAAGAGATTATGTTATAATATACACGTTCGGTCAAACTATCTTTTCGGAAAGATGGCGAGCAAATAATTATTTGACGCTTATATTCGAGTCATGAAGAAAACAACGATTTTCTGACAATCCGCACAACATGCCAAAATATTTGATAGCACTTATCACGCACTTCCTTTTATTTTGGATATTCGGAAACAGTAATAAAAAAATTAGATCCCTGGGATCCCTGCGTTGATTGAAAGTTAGATCCTTGGGTTGGTTGACAGTTTTCTCTTTGAGGAAGAAGTTTCAGGGTTCAGTTTCACTCCTAAACAAGGCGCATTATTGTCGAATCAGTAGGCGTTTGGAAGTTATAAACCTGGATGTAATCACACTTCATACGACGAGGTTGCCATTATGTATCAGTAAAAACTGTGCGCTACCTCACAACTCATCTGAACTAATTAGATAGAATATTCTATTGGAACTATTCGCTGGGACCCAGCGTATGCTAATTTGCTCATGGTTTCTAGCGAAGGTATCACCAGATTCATCATACAAAAAACCTTAACGTTGCTCGATTGCTATCATGTGTTCAGATTTTCAATTGATTTTCCAAGATTTGATGATGAAGATTCGAAGAATCCAGCAGACCAGCCTGTGTGTTCTTTATGACAAATATTTTCTTTTTGCTCAATGATACCGTCCTGTAGATTTGACAGCAAGTATTATGAAAAAGATACATATTTCTGAAGAAACATCTCAATAAGTTGATCTATTATTGCTAGTTTGGTCTGAAAAGTAATTGAAATTTGTAATTTCAATTCATAATCAAATTTCAATCTGAAATTTGTGACAGCATTTGTAATGCGGAAATTTGTTCAGATCATTACCTCTACAGTCTGCAAGACGATCTCAAATCAAAGTTAAAAAGTGTCCTTAAACGTCTTTTCAATTCGTTTTATCCGTTTAGTGAACACAGGATGTGGATCGGCGCATAAGGTTTGCAATCTCTAAACGCAGCTTCAAAAACTCGGTCACTACGGGACGTTCTGCACTACGGAGAAGCAATAATTCTGTTGTGAAGGCGCGGCAAAAATCTTTTTATTTCTAGCGATTGCACCACGTAAATGAAACATTGAATTTTCACCTCGTTGAAAGTGTGGAGCAGTGAGTGGAGCGATTTAAAAAGTCTGGTTCAACGATGATTTCAACGTAAGTCAGAACAAGTCCAGCTCTATAAGTTCGAAGAAGGTAGAGTTTCTCAAGTATGCCTGAGATTTTTCAAAATGTTCTGACGACTCCATGTCTCTGTTGTCCAAACAAACGACCACTCTTGCAACCCTTCCTCTATGTTAATCTCAAACGATATTTGGAATTGGAGTTCTTTTTTCGTTGTCATAGGCCTATGTCTTTGTTGTTGATTGAGTCCTCCTGGACAAGTTTTATCGACTGAGGTATGATATAGCTCATCTGTGATATTAAATATGTAAAATTTCTTAGATTTTGTTTGGGTACACCGGATCTTTGATTTCTTGTTGTTGTCGGGGACGCATTTCGCGTGACAAACGACGAACAATATCAACGTAGCGTACCCGACAATGAAATCGCACGGACTCAAAAAGACCGAAATACAATACTATTAACAAGTTTATAAGTAGACCCATTCATCGGTACTGACTTAGACATAAACTAAAACCTTGAAGTTATAAAAAGATGAACATCGCCATAAGGAAGAACGTCTTCGACAGCAACAAAAAAGGAAGGTCTGGCGGACGCAAGCAAAAACTAGACAACTTTAAATATTCAACATCAAGGCTCTGCCATATAACACCTCATCTCACAGCTTCTTGTCATGGATATGAGAGAAAAAGCCATTATAATTCCGAATCCGTTGTGTCTAATGGGGACAAAGTCCTTGCATTTCCAAAGTAATGCATCATGGTGTGCTCTTGAATTTTCAAATATCTAACCATAGCCAAATAAACAGTCGAGTTTTTAAAACATAGTCTACTAGGGATCAAATTTCATAAAATTTTAGGGCAGAATAGCAGGAGGGCTGCAATTTCTTGATATATCAGCAAGTGCTTTTACCACGTCGTCATTTGGTTCCTTACCAAGCAAGAAAAGTCAGTTGAAACCATACTGAAAGGCATGACATTCGTTTATGAGGACGTTTGTCCAAATCAAACCATTGTTAACTAAGCAATGTAGGCAATGGATCTTATTTGACGAACCATAGCCCGAACGGCTAATCGGAGTAACTACTCTGAACATGATTCAAAAAGTCGATAAATAAAATATTGGAAGGTGCTAGACTAAAGAATAAACCACTTGCAGGAATGATAGAAGTATCGGATACGGCAATTTTTAAAATTCTTCACGATCATCTTGACATGCCAAAGGTCAGCACTAGATGGATGCCGAGAATGCTATCCACCGCCTCACGAAACAACAGCACGTCCCGCTCGTTTTCGGACCTCTGTAGTGAAAACAAGGACGGACTATTGGAGCGAATTGTTACTTGCAACGAGATTCAGGTTCATGTTTATGAATCTGAGTCCAAACATGACTCTATGCAGTGACACTGAAAAGCAGATCTCTACCTAAAAAGTTTAAGGTGCGACTGTAAGGCAGGTAAAATCATGGTGATTGAGTCTTTTGGGACTCAGAAGGGACCCCGTTCTGCGTGTCCGTAACAGGAGAATAATCCACTTCAATCATACAAAGATGGAAAGAATGTATCAAAAGAAAAGAAGGGGAAAATTGACCAAAGGTGTCCTCCTTCTACACTACAATGCACCGCCTATTCACATGGTCTGTGTTACGTTATCATGAAGCTACCTAGTACAATGTTCGCTTTGATAGCACCCAAAAGTCCTGACCTGGCTTCAAATGGTCATTCCCGGTTCCCAAAGCATTAAGGTGTTACATGGGTTTCGCAGTTTCAAAAAAATCGATTTGTTTTATTGCCTTATTAATTTCTAAAACCTTTCGAGAATATTGTCGTAAATTTTCAGGTCGATCCGAATAATAGTTTCGGAGATACAGACTTGTGAAGGTGCGCGCTCGAGATCAGCTAGGCTCCGAGCGCCGTAGCTGCTCGTCTATTGTTTGTCTACTTTGACTTTCTAAAGGCAACTAGTTTGAAATACTTCAGTTGGTGATTACTTCTTGAATCACGAAGTTCATTTGAGGTTATCCAAAGTGTCTGTTGTGAAATTGATTTAAAAATGCCTAAACTTTCGTGAACTCAGTTAACAGACGGCGCTCGTAGAAACGATAGACCAAGGAAAAGGAGACAGTCATTCAATCCCAAAAAATCCGAAAATTGATGATGATTCCTTCGCGAGCACGTCGGAAAAAAAATTAAAAAGTGACGATAAAGAGCACGTGGCACAGAAAGACACGCCCCAAGATTCAATTATAGACTTTGCCTTCGTTTTTTCAACACTCTCATCTTTTGTGTGGTGTTCTAGCATTATTAAATATGAAGATGAAGAAAAATTGTGTAGTGTAAAATTGAATTTTAAACAATGCTCGAAATTCGGTCTGAGATTCAAAATTGTTGTAGCATGTGAACGATGTGATCCGAAATATATTTTATCATGTAGAAAAATCGGAAAAATTTCTGAAATTAATCGCCGGTTCATTTTTGTTATGCGAATATTGGGCTTGGGGCTTGCCGAATGCAAACAATTTTGCGGTTTGATGGATCTCAGCAGTTCATTGTGAACTCAATCAACAAACGATTTTTATATTCATAAAATACATGGGTATATGGGGACAATTGGTCAAACACTGTTCTCCTCTGCTGCTCAAGAAGAAAAGCAGTTAACGAGCCTCGAAAACGACATTGAAGCTACGATAGATGTGAGTGTTTCCGCTGACGGTACGTGGAAGAAGTGTGGCTTCGCATTAGTATATGGTGTGAGTTCACTAATCGAATATTATTCGGGAAAAGTGTTGGATGTGTTCGTAAAATGCTCATACTGTAAATTATGTGAGCCTTGGAAAAAAAATTGAACACGGCAGAGTATGAAGAGTGGAGAGAAGAACATATCGTAACAAATCTATGCAATGCCAATCACACTGGAGCATTTGGGAACATGGAAGTATCTTCAATGTTTGAAACGTTTAAACGCACTATTGTAAAATATGTCCTGAGGTACGTCAACTATATAGGAGATGGGGATGCAAAAACATACTCTGGTATTCTCGAAGCCTAACCTTATGGTGAAGATTTTATTATCAACAAAAAAGAATGCGTTTGACAAGTACAGAAGAGGATGAGTACCCGTTCACGTGATTTAGTCAACAAAACAGTTGAGGAAAAACTAGTCAATGGTAAAAAAAACTAATAGGTGTATAAATATGAAATGCGGATTTTTTCTGCTTGAAATATGCATTTATTTGAATAACAGAACGAATGATTATTGAATAATCAAAGTATTGGCCATCGTTAGCTACGGCTTTTTCCCATCTTTCTGTCAATTGATGGATTCCGTCCCAGTACCACTTCTCATTTTTTGAGGCTAACCACTCATCAAGCCAATTTTTAACTTATTCGTAAGAACGGAAGTGATGTTCCGAAAGTCCGTGCTGCATCAATCAAAACAAGTAGTAGTCAGAAGGAGCCAAGTCTGGTGAATACGGCGGGTGGGGCAGAACTTCCCAATTAATGTTTCCCAAGTAGTTTTGGACAGGTATTGCAACATGCGGCCGAGCATTGTAATGTCGAAAAATGATTTTATCATGTCTTTGGTGAAATTCTGGTCGTTTTTCCTTAAGTGCGCGGTTCAATTTGATCAGTTGTTGTCGGTAACGTTTGCCAGTAATAGTCTCACCAGGTTTCAGCAGTTCGTAATAAAAAGGTCCCTTACTATCCCACCAAATACACAGCAAAGTCTTCTTTCGATGAATATTTCGGACTGGTTGTGATGTTGATGGCTGGCCTGGGTTTACCCATGATTTTTTCCGCTTGGGATTGTCGAAATAAATCCACTTTTCATTGCCAGTAACAACCCGATGCAAAAACCTTTTCATTTCTGTCTGGCAAGCAAAATTTCACAAATGATTTTTCGCCTTTCGATGTCTCTTTCTTTCAATTGATACGGCGCCCATTTTCCAGTGTTTTGGAACTTTCCCATGGCGTTTAAACGTTGTGAAATGGCAGCCTGAGTAACTTCCAACGCTTTTGCCAACTGTTTTTCAGTTTTTGTGTCTTGTCTTCACCCAATAATGCTTGCAAATCTGTACATTCGAATTTTTTGGTGGTTTTCCACGGTCTTTGTTTCTGGCATCGAAATCGCCACTTTTAAATCTTTTAAACCATCGTTCACAAGTGTCTTGGCTTGGGCATGTCCACCATATGCTTCCACTAACAATCGATAAGTTTCTGCTGCCGTTTTCTTCAAATTAAAGAAGGTTATTAGACTTCCCCGCAAAACGTCTTTTTCTGGCACGTAATTCGACATTTTTGAAGCGAAAAAAACTATGTTGTTTGTACAATCAAAACCTATGACATATTGCAATTTGGTGACAGATATCAACCCTCCAAAATGCCGTATTAGTTATCCCCGACACAAACCATATGTAATGATTATGCCATCTGTTAGTAAAATCCGCATTTCATATTTATACACCTAATAAAAAAAATTCTTTCTATTATGATTTGGCAATAAGAAGAAATTGTGAGTCAGTTGAAAAAATGAAAGATGCTATATAGGCTACTTATTACCACTACAGCTCTTCAGACAAAAATCCTCAGCACCTAAATTGCCCAAAAGGTCCACACTCCTGGTGCGTCTGGCAGCGAGCATCGGCTACAAACACTATTTTAATCATTCAAACATGATTAAACTGCATTCGTAGATGATGTTTTGACTGCAATGAAACGTTTCTATGAAGATCTCAGTAAGGATGAGCTTCTGGCGCGGTGTGTTGGTGGTTTCACACAAAATAATAATGAAAGCTTGAACCAGTTAATCTGGAATACTTCCTGCTGGTTCAAAAATCGTTAATATTGCTGCATTAGTCGCTGCTTGCAAATTTGATGAAGGAACATCAGCTTTATTATGCATGGAATGGATTTGAAACTTGGCTGAAATTCCCACAAATATGCCCGAAATGCTGATGAAAACCGTGTGTGCGCTGCCGAAAAAATCGGCAAGCGAGACTCGCGAAGCCAAGATTCGTCATAGACAGGAGCTAAAGGATGCCCTGGACATTGCAGCTGCTGCATGATGTTTACTTTATGGCCCAGGAATTGACGATTCAATGTAGGTTAAAAAATTTTTGTTCCCCAGATTTATTGTTACTCAAAACTTTAAACACGTTTTTCTCGAAACTGTGTTTTCAAAATCGGTTGTCAAAAGTTCTCGAAAACTACTCAACCGATCTTGATAAAATTTTACACTGGTCTTTGAGATACAATTCTCAAGAACTTGGACGAAGGATTCTTTTTTCTTTCAATTACATCTATTTAAAAAACAAGAAATGAAGAGAAAATTTGACCAAAATTTGCATTTTTTTGTAAAAATGTCTGCCAAAAATGCAATTTTCACTTCTTTTTTTTTTCCTTCGTCCAAGTTCTAGTTTATGCTCTTAATTAAAACAAGAATTTTTTTTTCACTTTAGACGATCCTGTCAAGAGTTCTGCTGACAACGCGGACGCACCTTTTTCCCGAGGGGTCATCGGAAATGACGTCCGAATGGCGGAGTTTTAAATATTTTTGTTTGAAAATTATAAAAATCATTCTTCAAATGTATATCTTTAAGACAGTAAAAAGTTTCAATGAAACATTTTATTTTTTATGTATAAAAAAATTTTTTGAAAAAAGACCTTTTTTCGCCCGAGTAAACCCATGTAACCCCTAGAAAAGAACTTCGTGGGAATAAGTTTACAAGCGATGAAGAAGTGAAGGACGCAGCTTCAGCTTATATTCGAACAAATATATAAGATCTTGAGGGAGGTGTTCATAAACTGATTGAAAGATTTGGAAAACGTATTTAAATGACAGGTGAATATATTGAAAAAGATAAATACTTCTGTATTTTGGTTCTCACTTCAAATCCTCCACAAACGAAAAGACGCGCCGTCGTTTGCACTAAATTATATTAAAACTTGGATCCATAAAACCAAATGGTTTGATTCGCCCAAACAACAATTTACGATTTAAACTGACTTATACTTAGACTTATTGATTTTTGGTGGTCGCTAATTATGGTGCATGATGGCGAAACAAAAAAAAAAAACTGTCGTTGATAATCCGAAAAGCAACCATATTTCAAAAAAATCATGCTGCCGCTCATACCATTTCGTTAATTAAAATCCTGAAAGTTCTTTTGCCGTTTTACTCACAGTGTTATTTTGATAACTATAACGTAATTGCATAGAGCAGCGAGATCCTAGTTTCCTGCGAATTGAGATTTCATATTCAGAGTATGCATTCATATTTGCTATGAATGCAAACATTGTCCTTTTCAGTTTATCGCTTAATTAAACTCTTCCGAATATAATCAAACTGCCAAACATAGAAAAGCAACAAACTGAAAAATTGAATGCAAGCATTGAACGTGGCTAATTCTTTGGTTGTATTTTAATGATTCGTTTATTAACAAATTTGGTATATATGAACATATTCCATTTAACTCTATACACATTTAGTAATTTAATTTAAACTCCGACTAAAAATGTCGAATCCCAATTAATTTAAGCGTTAGCCTCTAAAATTATCTACAAAACTTATGCAACCAATGTACATACATTCGTATCATACACGGAAGACTCCTGATTGCCATTGGCAGCCTGACTCCTAACATTTTCCTTGGACTAACCGATTACCTTTGGAAAACGTTGAATTGAATTTCACCACAGGTATCCGGCGAATAACTTGCTGCCTCCATTAGCGCTGTTGACATTTAATTGTTAGGATGTCATTTTGAACATAGACACCCGAGTCCTGTCTCTGCTCCTGCCCGAATTCATTCTATTTGTAAGTTGATTCTAGTCTATGTATGTACAGTTTGTGAACAATTAAAGCTGCAGATTTAAAACATCTGGTAGATAAATTAGGGCCTTTCAACGCCACTCTCATATCGAAGGGAAAATTCCAAAAGTCCGTGTCCTGTTGAAAGACATGCTGTCGAATTCAGTTGACTAGAATTCATACATGATTCGATAATCCCCGTTGATGTTGAAGTTGCTATTGATGAAGTTTTTTTTATGTCATATTGCTTCCTTTCGCGCGCATTTGAACGCCTTATCAACATTTAGAAAATCTCCCGTCTAATCCCGCTTGATGCCAGCAATCTTCATCGTTGAGGGCGGAAACGGTGTCCCTTAATCGAGGGGACGCTATACATAGTAGGCGCTATAGGGGTTTTTCTTGTGCCAGCATGGGACCACACACTCAAGCGTATTCTTGAAGGCTTCTCGAAAGTCGCGATTGAAGTAGGCATAAATCAGAGGATTTAGCGTGGAATTGAAATATCCTATCCAGAAGAGGACGGCAACCACAACATCCGGGCATGGACAGCTCTCTCCGCAAAGCGACGTTATCACGTACCTAAGGTGAGAGAACATGAAAAATGAATTTTCAAAGATATATAAAGCATGTGACAAGATAATATGCGTATAAAATGTTCGAATTGAAAAAGTTCGCAAACGGATGACTTTATGTCCTACGAATTTTTTGTTAAAAGGATATTGGAGTGCCAAGATGAGGGAGTAAAATTCAGCAGTTTTTGTGGCGTCCACATCACAAATGAGAACGTCAATATGTGGTTCAAAGGACGGGAAACGATTTATTCATGAACTTAATGGAATGGGTAACAAGAGGGTAGGTAAGGATAGAGGATGGATAGCGGGTCGTGATAAAACATAATAAAGTTGATTGAATCGTAAAAAAACGCTGAGTCGATGGGATGAAATAAAACGAAAACTAATTATCAGTAAGAAATTGATAAAAATTAAATATATAATGCATCCAGAACTTTAAAACATCAACTTTAAGGATAAAAAATACATGGGACATGAAAAAGAATCGATTATTAGATTTGATTGAGGATAAATTTAGTCTTAGTCATAAGTGTTCTGAGATAAACGTTGAAATTGGAGTGGGTCTCTATTAAATCGGTTACATGGATTGAATTTACGATTGCAAAATCGCGCTCACGGTCTACTTTATTTAGCATGAATAAAATTGGAAGCATAACTTGCAGCTAAATCACTATTTGCAATCGTTTGAGATATTTAAAAGTATTTGGCCCGCATAATAAGGATATGAAGGTCGCTGGCTACATTCTTCTCATTGAGACATGTGTAAGGTCTCTCTCTCTCTCTCTTTGTATAGGTTATATTATATAGCAAGGTGCAGACGTACAAAGTGAATTCCTTTAAGCTCTCCCTGAGTAAAAAACGATATCCGAAAAAAATATTTCGAGCTAATCTTACAACACTTGTAGTATTATAATATACAAAGGATATACGGAAATTACTAACTAGGTACGAATTGCTCAAAGTGTGAAAGTCTCGGAAAGAGCTGTCTGAATGGCGTGGAGAAGAAAACCTTTTGTATGATGAAGACAATGACTTGAAGAAGGTTCGAATAAATTTCACACCCTGAAAAATAACGCAGCAATTGGCTTCGAAGACCTAGTAGATTTTAGTTGTCGTTTTGGTCACGCATCAAAGCATATTTGAACCGCAAGAAAACTCCTGGCCTAGTGATGTTGGACATAATAAAAGGATTTAATGAAATCTGGAGTACAACAATTAAATATGATGTGCAAAGTTTTCAGATGCAGATGTTTCAGATGTGTCTTTTTACTGACACGAATGATTGATACCACCCAAAATTTCAGAACGTTTTTTTATCAGGATAAAGAATCATTTCTCAGAACCCTACCAAGTTCAAGCTGAAGATCCACCAGGACCACAAATTTCTGGATACCGACTACCAAATTCGAGCTTCGGGGAATTGGTTATGCTTTCAAATAAATGAAAGATTCTTTTGTGTTGAATGTTATTGTTATTGAAGTGAAAAGTTCAATAACAAAAGTTCTGAAAAGTTCTATCTTTTCTTTCTGCTCTTTCTGAAAAGTTCATCCTAAAACGAAGCAGCTGGGGGACACTCTCGATCACAAAAGCAAGAAATTTAGAGAAGCCGCAACCGATTCACTATCCTGACAACAAATTTTTCTCCATTGATAATATAGTATATATCATTCCTGCTCCAACTCAAAAAAATCTTGGAAGATAGAAGATTATAGACAATCCCCAAGATTTTGACATAACCGCAATGAAGGAGCTGAAAGGTCTTCAAATGAGCACACCAGGACTTTTTCAAGAAGTGAAAAGGACATGGACAATGTTAAGAAAGGATTAAAATAAGATTATAAAAATAGTCAGGAACAAAGCTAAATCGTTCCAAAGACAAAAACAAAATAAGTGAAAATATCGTGTAGATATGTATGTACAGTGCGGACGAGTCTAGATTGTATCTTCTAAATAAAGTACGTTTTGCATTATGACATTTCTCACAACATACCATAACAGCCAGGATAAAGCATCTACCGAAACTATATTGGTTGTCAACAGTGTTGACTCAAAAAAATCAAGACTTGGCTTGGATCCAGAAACGAGTAAGCGTAAAATATGAACGCTATTAAGAATCCACATTTTGTACAAATCCAAACGACTCATATTTAATTATTAGGCCTATACGAACTATAGTATCTATGAGAATTGAACTGATGACATTTAAATAATTGTTCAAAATTCAACTATTCATTCAATCAGTCGAAACAGTAGCAAAACACGATATCTACGGTGTTTTTCCAAATGCATACGATCTTTTCGGAAGAACAAATTGTGAATGACATTTGTCAAAATTGACGATTCTGTGACATTTGTGTTGCGTAAGTGTTACGCATTTTACTAGAATTGGTTAATTGGATCAATCCACATGGATCTATCCAATGGAGTGAAAAAAATACAAAGCAATACCCTGAAGCTACATTACGCCCAATATCATCGACTGTGTGACAAAGTGTACACGCCAACGGGATCGTCTTGTCGTATACAGTGTCGGACAAAAGTCTACGGCAGTACCTTATATTGAGGTTCTGGTTGATTTGAAGCTTTAATCAAAAACCCATTGATGCGCATTTTTTCAGTAACGTAAATATATTTATGAAATAACAAAAACAAAAACTTTTCTTAACAAGCTTAAAGATAAATTCATAAAAACATTAAAAATTGAATGGACAAAAGTCTACGGCATTCAGTGCTGGCTGGCTTACACACAAAGAATTTCCAACTAAAGGTTTCGAAGTTTTTAAAATTATTTGCTGCTTTAATACTTGGTTGGACCCCCTTTAGCATCAGTTACTGCTTGCAGTCTTCGGGGCATAGAGGCGACTAAATAACCAGTTTCAGCGGATGTAATTTTCTCCCATTCTGTAATGAGCGCGTCCTTTAACAAAATTTTATTTGTTATGCGCACTTTTCGAATTTTCCGCTGCAGAAGTTCCCATACATGCTCTATTGGGTTCAAATCTGGACTTTGGGGAGGCGTATTTAGCTGCCTGGGAGCGTAGTACAACAACCAGTTCTTGACGAAAAGTGCTGTGTGCTTCGGGTCATTATCTTGTTAGAAAATCCATCTCTCTCCAAGGCACAACTTCTCAACTGATGGCTTCAAATGTTGTTCCAACAGGTTCTTATAAATATAGCGGTCCATAGTAGTTTCAATAAAAGCCAATCTGCCGACCCCAGATGCAGCTATGGCCCCCCAAACCATAACGTTGCCTCCACCGTGCTTGACAGTAGGAGTCAAATTTTTGATCTCTAAAGCTGTATTTTTTTTCCTCCATACTTTAACGCGACCATCACTCCCGAAAATGTTAAATTTTGACTCATCCGTAAAAAGGACTCGATTCCAAAAATCAATGTCCTTGTCAATATGAGCCTTGGCGAACTCTAGGCGCAGAAGTCGATTTTTGGGGGATATTAACGGTTTTTTACGTGGAGTTCTGCTTTGAAACCCATAAGAGTTTAATGCTCTCGCGATTGTTCTTGCATGCACATCCTTTTGCCTTACCATAGCCACTTATTTCGCCAAATCTGGCACATTTATTTTCGGGTTTTTAATCACTTCTCTTAAAATATAACTAGTGTCTGCGCGAAAGCTTTTTCGGTCGACCAGATCGCGGCTTATTTTCAATGGAACCAGTGTTACCAATGTTTTTGATAATGGTTTACACTGAACTTCGGTTTAGTTTCCATAATTTTGCAATTTCCGAGCACGATATATTGTCTTTTTTATATTGGGTGACCAAATTTCGCACATCACTAGAAATTTCTTTTCGCGATGACATGTTGTAGCCCTTACGTTTCGAAACTAGCGATAAAACTATATAGAGATGCAGCTGCACATGTGCTGAAAGGCAATAAGAGCAAATAAACAAATATTGAAGAAATACCGTTCGGTTTAATTGGAAATTATTTGTGTATAAGTTAGCCAACAATGACTGCCGTAGACTTTTGTCCATTCAATTTTTATGTTTTTATGAATTTTTCTTTAAGTTTGTTAAGAAAAGTTTTTGTTATTTTATAAGTATATTCCCATTACTGACAAAATGCGCATCAATGGATTTTTGATTAAAGCTTCCAATTAACCAGAACCTCAATATAAGGTACTGCCGTTGACTTTTGTCCGACACTGTATATTTTAAAATTCTGAAAGAACTGCCGTTATTATAAATGGTGAACGTTAATGACTTATTGAGAGCGACATTTGGTGACAGCATCATTTCAGGAAATGCTCCAGTAAATTGTTCGGGCTTGTTTTCTTTCTGTTCAATGCAAGGCTTGGTTTCTGCTAATAAACAATAATACTTCGAAGAATCAGAGGAAAATGTTTGACACATGATTGATGAAATGAGGCCAGTTGTTTTGCAAAAAGGGGTCAAAAGTTATGTTTATTGAACGCGTTTAGAATTGCTAGTCGTGGTTTCCATAAACAGAAATCATATTGATTGTTGAACGCTGTTCAATTGATTGATTAATTGTAATTTTTTTGTATTTGTTTTCCGTTGTATTCCCCGTTCCGGAAGGGAACATCATAACGATTATGGCGCATCGTCGAAACGCGTCCGTGAACGAATCAATGGAAGTGACGGGGAACGGTGGAATATTCCGAATACAGAAAAAAAAAATAATTCCATCCTCGTCGGGACACATCATTTCAACGAAACGATTGTAAATTGTCGCTTCATCAAAAAAAGAAACAAGATAAAAAAGTTATAATAACGATAATATTTTTTTTATGGTTGAAAGGTGAAGGCTATTTGCGACCTGTAACCGGCATACCGACTAAACACCTCCCCTGTAACACCGAGAATCTAGCTTGGACCTGTTTCTCACATTACCTCGGACTAGCCCCTATAAATCATCGCCTGGCGGCGCCTTCTGGTTCGGGGAAATTCCTCTTTCTGCACGGATGAATGGGAAGGAAGAGGATTGGTGTCAGAGAGATCCCTTCTGTCTGCGCCATCAAACGAAGACTGATGCCCTTTTTATAAGAAAAACTGTACGTACGAAATGGGACATGCAGTTCCAATTGCATTTTGATTGCATCATATTTACCGTTACGTTTGCTGGAGAGAGGACGCTTATTTTCTCCGAGAGAATGATAATAATAATAATTATAGTTATAAAAATAATCAAAACAGTTTAGTCTGTTTTGTTTTAATTTGAAGTCCTCAAGCGCTTAAAAACACAATTGATTTAGACTTTTAATCTTGTATTGTATATTTGTGATAAAAATCCGAAAGCACTTTTGAAACGTAAAAATAAAGTTTCTGCTAACATATATAAAAAAGGCCTGATATATAAAAATAACAATCCAACGCTAAAGAGGAGCCACGATTCCTTGTTGTTTTATTTAGCGCATAGCTTCCACTTTTTCAAACAACTCACTCCAAAACACCCAAAAACAACCTTCTAATAATTTAATGGATGGGATGCAGTATATTTTTTGTCGCATTTTGCTGGTTAATACTAAATAATTACTATGCATTATTGCAGACACATTTCCTTGGACTGCATCTGCTTAATTGATGGCATAGTGCAGAGATATGTTCTGTGCACTTTGCATTTCACGCGAAGCAAATATTGATTTTCATTTTTTCCTAGCGCATAAATGTTTTCATCCGTTTAACAAAATTTTTCTTACCACAAGAAGAACGGTAGCCAGCACAGCAGAAAAACTCCCATAATGATTCCGAGAGTTCTTGCAGCCTTATGTTCCGCTCTCCATCCTTTTGTCGGTCTCATTGAACCACCTGCAAGAAAAATACCGTGGGTAAGCGAACGTTCATACCACTTAAGTAATTATTTTCACAACACTGAGACTATGAAGCATAAGCTCGATGGAAGGAAATTTTAACAACAAAAATATTCGTTTATTTTTCCGCATGTCATTTTTGCTAGGAAATAAAGCTTCCGACGTATTTTACCTGGAAAAAATTGTCATGCTGCCACTACCAAATAAATTCAGGACCTATTCATCGAATTTTCTGAGAATCACTTAAAGTTGGCTTTCTGTGGTTTCCTGTATTAACACTTAGGTCGTACATCGAGATTGGAGTACTTATTCAGTTAAAATAATTCCTGTCACTCCTATCGGAATGACGGAGGGAGACTTAGTTGAGTTAAAAATATCCCGAATCGCGAAATATTGTGGTTTTGAAAATGTTCACGCAGGTATTCATTGAAGTACATGTTTGGTATTTCAAACACCACCAAGTTCAGTTTCAAAGAAATGCCTTAAAATATTTATACAAGTTTGGTTCACCTTAACTTTCAGTGTAATTAAAAATATAATTAAATAATGCATAGAATTTTTCCCGAAATCTGTTCACTTATTTCTGGGTAGTATCCACAGATATCAAAATTGTTGAAGAGTTCTCAGCCGCCTTATGGATGTCTTGCAAGGTTTGACAAAACAAGCTTATATCGTTGACGTAAACTAAGTAAATTAAGAACAAATTCTGGTTTTTTATTTCTTGATCCTCGTCCTAAAACCCGAAATCGAGTCGACCAAAGCATAAAGTCAGTTTGCATTTGAGTATTTGTAACCTCAGTTCTAAATTTTAACCATAACTAGCTCAAAATGACATAAACTTTACCCTGTACTTATGAATATATATTTTATAGATTGCCACCATCAAGGAGTACAAACACAAGTTATGTAAGACCAAAGGAACCTCCCAAAACTTAGACAATAATCCACAATCTAGCAAACTATAAATTTCCCTATGTAATTCCCTATAAATTCCCGCATAAATTCAATTTTTAGGGAAATTTTCGAAAGGTTAGGAAATCCTATCATTTCCAGGATTTTGTTTCAGACTCTCCTATTGATTTAACCTGCACATAGTAATGAATTCGGCATTGAAATTCTTGAAATTTTTGAAGTTTTTTTAAAATAAAAATGTTCATATGTCTTCGTTTATGAAAGACATCAAAAATTTTAGGGCGGAGAGGTAGTATGATATTTTCATAAAAATGTCATTAGCTGATTTTGACCACATAAGAACCACCAAGCTCTACATACAGATATACACAAAGGTCAAAACGCAGAAAGTATCCTGTGATATTATCGTTGTTGTTCTTGTTGTGACCCAGCAGCTCAGTACACAACTTGACCGTTGAGTCGGGCTAGAGCCCCCTCTTTTCATGACCGAAGGAACACGAAAAGGTGATCTGGTAAGAAGCACACTTGAGCTCGATAACTTAATTTTGACCAACCGGATTCAACCCCCGCATCTTGTTCATAGAGTTCACATAGCGACATCATCTGGTGTTCAGATTTTATGGTGATTTCAACATAAAATCCAATGAATTACTCAATTTCAAAACTGGGAATATTAGTAAAAAGTAAAGGAACAAGCATTCTTGCCAGCGACCAGTCTCCATCTCCATCTTTAAAGGCTTTCGAAAGTTAAACAGACCAATCAGCATTGCTATCTCAAGAAAGATTAAATGGGTTTTGAGGTGACAGAGTTTTGACAACACCAGTACGAATAGTTTTCAGGATGCTTAACGAAGTTGTGGGCAGAATAGAGAGCGACTCGGGCAACAAAGAATATATGATCGCTGTATATATCGATTGACATCGAAAGAGCCTTTAATACTTTTAAAGGCATAAGTCTAGCTGCAGCCATCCAAAGATATATATGTAATAGAGCTAAGTCTAACCAAATATACTGTGAGCGTCAAAAGAAAGTGTTCCTATGTTTAGCATATTCAAAACCACATAAAATGAGTTCTAGACGTCGGATTTTATAAATGTTCTGTGTTTTGAAAACTTTTTTCTATTTTCTAATAACAAAATAAAAAATTTAATGATATAAAATTACACTAAAAGTTCAACAACAAAATAACAAAAACTACTTAATTTTTTACGCGTCAAAAATAAGTGTACAGCTTGCAACACCCCCTGTATTTGATGTGTTTAACGGGAAAACTTCCGTTAGATTCAGTTTATAGTTCTTCAAAAATGCAAACTTGGTCGACATGAAGCGATAATTCATTCATTCGTAATTTTATCCGTACCATAGAACGATCCAGTTTCTACATTATCTAAAGTAGGTAAGCAAAGTGCAATTGAAACGCGAAAACTTATTGTAAAATTAAGAAGGGAAGAAAAATCGTTACGGGAAATATCACAAATGATATGTAGAAGCCATACACCCTGAAAAAACTTTTAGAAAAATTCGAGAAGTTCAAAGACGTAAGTGATTGGCCTCGTTTCGGTAGGCCAAAAAAGTTGTCCGTATGTGATGAACGATTTATTGTGAGGAAAGTGCGAGAAAATCCAGCATTAAGTGCAGTTAAAATTGCGTAAAACATAACAGTAGATTCTCGGGTCAGTGTCAGCGCAAGTACTGTCCGCCGAAGACTTAATAGGAATGGGTTACATGGCAGAGTAACCCCTAAAATACCATACATTTCTGAAAAGAATCAGAAACTCCAGGTGCTTCATGCCAAAAAGTATAAAAAAGAGCATGTGTCATTCTGTAAAAAACATACTTTTCAGTGATGAAAGTAAATTTGAAATATTTGGTTCCAAGAAATCGCCCAGAATATGGAGAAGTTAGAACGCCGAATTAGATCAGAAGTTCGGTTATGGTCAGAAGGTGTATGGCGGTATCAGGCGTTGGGAATCTGGTCTTTATTGGCACTACGATGAATAAAAATCATTACTTGGACATTTTGAAAGAAAATTTACCACCTAGTGTTGCAAAAGTAGGGTTAAATAAATCATGGGTCTTCCAGCAGGACCACGACCCAAAGCATAAGTCAAAGCTAGTCCAGGAATGGTTATTGTATCGAACACCTAAGCAGCTGGATCATCCTCCGCAATCCCCAGAACCTAACTCCATCGAGCATTTGGGGGATTATCTCGATACACAAATCCGAAAACGGAATATAACAAGCAAAGAGTCGTTGAAGTCCATTTTAATCGAAGAATGGCAGAAAATTCCAGTCAGTTTGAGTAAACAATTGATTGAGTCGATGCCAAGACGACTAGAAGCTGTTTTAAAGGCGAAAGGGAAGCAGACTAAGTACTAATTTGCAGATGTTTGCTTTATTGGTTTCCTGTACACTTATTTATGACGCGTAAAAATTGAAGTATTTTTTGTTATTTTGTTGTTGAATTTTTAATGCAATGTTTTATCATTAAATTTTTTATTCTGTTATTAGAAAATAGAAAAAAGTTTTCAAAACACAAAACATATTTAAAATCCGACGTCTAGAACTCATTTTATGAGGTTTTGATTATACTACACATAGGTTTACACTTTCTTTTGACGCTCACAGTAAAACGAAACTGATAACTAAAAAATAAATGCCGTAGACGGAGAATATTGCGTGGCCGTAAGGAGGCCGATAAATTTAAGATACCACACGATGGTATTATTAAACATTTGTTTTTGTCCTCGGAACATTCCGTCGTTCCCTGTCACTTTGTTTGATTCGTCCACAGAGGCGTTTCGGTGCTGCGCCATCATTGGTGTGACTCTCTGTTGCGATGTATTATTAAACACTTTGTGCGGGTTCTCAGCAACAATCCACAAGACATTGATGCAAACGTAAGAGGTTTCAAAACGATTGCATATGACGATGATATCTGATTAGTAGAAAATCCGCAGAGAGAGGATGCCTCATTTGATCCAGACCATGCACTCCCTATTGCAGAAACTGGTGAGGACAAACTGACAGAGCATCAGTTCTGACAAAAAAAGGTGATATTTATTTAGTTCTGGAAAATTGGGAACGTTACATCCTCGACTATAGAGAGCGAGCAAGTAAGTTTGGTAAACAAGGTTACATATTTGGGGGTAAGCCTAGACAGTAAACTGATTTCGTCTCCTAATATAGGAGACCACAGAAAATGGTCGATGATTTTAAACCATGAAGCAACTGATGAGTAAGACACAGGGACTTAAGATTAAAACCACTTCAGTGGTAAGAATAATAGCTATCTATGAAGTCATAGTGGGGAAGACAACGCCAAAAGGATCGGTCAAAAATTTAAATTAACTAAAATTTAAATTAGATGCAGCAAGTCCCCTGTAAGTGCATGACAGGTGCCTTGAATAAACGCCAGCTGCTGAACTGAGAAATTTTGAGCTGGCTGACAAATTTACAAGATGTGCAGGGTCAATATTCCAAGATGGAAAAGTCTTAAGTTGTGCGGAAGCCTACATCGAAACACAATCACAATGCGGCTTTAAAACAAATGACGTCAATGTAGCAAAAATTTAATTCTGTGACTAATCATAATTCAGTTACGGCTACAATCTAGAAAGCCGTGCCAAAATATTCGAATCTTAATAGTTTTATTTTAGAAATTTTAGAAATAAGTCAATGAGTAACCTTAAGGCAAACTATAAACCCTTTGTAGAGCGAGTCAGGATAGCAGGCGCTTGTTTCTAATCATATACAGTTAATGCATCACAGTTAATGCAGAAATACGGAAAAACACTTAAGCTTGCATCTAACGACAAGTAGGTGAAACTAATGTCGCCCCGATGTAGAAAAAAACGAATAAATAGATGGATTTACAAGGACTGTCATCAAAAGGCCTTAACAAGTTAACTTTTGGAGGGATAGTAATGGTTACGTAACTCGAAGAAAACAATTCTCAGAGAGGAACGAAGATGTCGTAAGAACTCTATTGCCCTTCTTTGCAGGATACGACTTTCTGAGCTAGTAGGCCAAATTATTTAGCATTCAAGTTGGCAACGGAAAAGAATGCTTGGACAAATTGACTTCGGTTGACTGAGTCTTATTTAAAAACTGGCTGGCAATGTAAACAAGAAACTTAAATGACAATTTCTGGGGAAAATCTCGCAGGATATGGAATTATTGATTAGAACTATTGGGTCGATAACTTAATTCGTGCGGTTTGCTAAGAGATGGCGTAACTTGTATAATATTACATCGTTCCAATATTCCAAACCTGCGTTGGAAAGCTACTGTCATTGTACGTCTTTTCAGTGCATGTCATTCATTTGAAGCGTTAACAACAATAATTTCTTTCATTCAAATATGTCGAACTTTGTTCCTGAAAAAGTGTTTTTGCGGGGAGTTCTTCTTCATTACTTTAATATGAAGAAAACTGCTGCCAAAAGTCATCGTATTTTGGTGGAAGTTTATGAACATGCTCTAGCTGAATGAACCTTAATTATAAAATAAAACATTAATTTCACCTGTGTCCATAGAGTATTTTATTTTTTCCAAATACGTATTTCGAACCCTATTGTGGGTTCTTCTTCAGTGGTTACTACCGACAAACAATACAATGAATGAACCTGCCAAAAGTGGTTTGCACGATTTAAAAGTGGTGATTTTAGCTTGGAAGACGATGAACGTCCTGGGCAGACAAAAAAGTTTGAAGATGGAGAACTGGAAGCATTACTCGATGAAGATTGTTGCCAAACACAAGAAGAGCTCGCAGAATCTTTAGGTGTGACTCAAGCAGCCATTTCAAAACTTTTAAAAGCAGCTGAATATATTCAAAAGCAAGGAAATTGGGTTCCACATGAACTCAAGCCGAGAGACGTGGAAAGGCGGTTTCGCATGTCCGAAATGCTGCTGGAACGCCATAAAAGGAAGTCATTTTTGCATCGGATAGTTACTGGTGATGATAAGTGGATCCATTAAGACAACCCCAAGTGCAAAAAATCATATGCGAAATGCGGCCAACCAGCCAAATCAACGGCAAAGCCCAATATCTATGGCGCGAGGGTAATGCTCTGTATTTGGTGGGATCAGAAGGGTGCGCTGTATTATGAGCTGTTAAAACCGGGTGAAACCATCAATGGAGCACGCTACCAAACACAATTTTTAAAATGGAAAAACAACAAAAAACAAAATCTAATCTAGAAGTGCTAAACACGGGACAACACACACAGTACAATTAATCCGTTTGAAGAGAGCAGTAGCCGAAAAACGCTCGAAATATGCGACCAGACACGAGGCAATAATTTTCCATCATGACAACGCTCAGCCCCACGTTGCTTTTCCGGTTAAGAACTATTTGGAAAACAGTGGATGGGAAAATTTACCCCACCCGCCTTATAGCCCAGACCTTGCCCCTTCTGACTACCATTTGTTCCGATCGATGCAGAACGCCCTCACTGGAATACGGTTCACATCAGAGCAGGATATCAAAAATTGGCTTGATTCATTCTTGACTGCTAAGCCGGCGCAGTTCTTTTGGGATGCGATCCACAAATTGCTAGAAAGATGGGAAAAGGTCATAGCTTCAGATGGGCAATACTTTGAATAATACTATTGTACATGTTTTTCTTAAATAAACTATCAAATTTTGAAAAAAAAACCGCTCGAATTAAGTTATAGACCCAATAGGAATGAACTTGAAATGAAGAGGAGCTACGATAGTGCTTCAAAAACGTGCAGTACGATATTTGTGTACAATGTACTTCAAAGGGTACAAGGCATATTTAATAATGGTAAAAACATTTAATTATTCATCTCCCACCGATCAACCTAGGCTCACCAAGACCGTTACAAAACTAAGGGAATATTGATCAGACCTTGTGAATACAGGTAATTACTCAAGGATTTCCGTCATTCGTTATGACTCCAAACTGGAAGCGGTTGATGTGTGCCATTTTCCACTAGTATTGAAAGACATTCAAATAATGTTGCCAAAACTTTAGTTGGGAAAAAGTCGGTCGTTGAAAATAAAGATTGCAAATTGCTGAATCATCCTCGAAAATCGATTTTCGAGGATGAGTAGCCAGATCACGTTTGTTTTAGTAACAAACGTCTTTCATGAGCTTCAAATTAGTTAGTGGCAAAAGGTAGATAAATTATTTCAATCTAATTCGTATTCAAAATCTGGGATTTTTCTTGACAATGCAATAGCAACGAGGCTATGATCTAGATAGCGATAAAAAAATACACGAAATTCAGCAATTTACGCCTGAATACTAAACAACTACAAAATGGGTTGCAGTTTTTGATTGAAGGCTAGGATTCAAACATTAAAAAACTATATATTCGAATCCTGTAGTCTCTCTGGGAGGATTAAATCTTCAAAATTATGTGAAGGTATTCATGTCAATAGTGATTCCAATTCTTTTGACCCAACGAGTTGAAAAAGAAGATGTAAAAACATAAAAAGACAGGAAGTATTTCATATTACGCCCTAAGAGTGTGATTTAATGGTTTCGTTTCATAACTCTCAATGGACCAAGGACCAAATTTCGAAGCCAAACAAACGTTTGAAATGAGGAAAATATCTCGATAAAAGTGATAGCTTCAGTTAATCAAAAGATACTACCCAAAACTCCATATGGATTAATTTTAATATTATTGAAGAGATTTCAGAAATATTTTCATTAAAATGAAATTGTTCATGCTCAACAAAGTAATAACACTTCGTATCTTCATCCTGTAGAAAACTATGTCTCAGGAATTCGTTGGTGTCGCATGAATAAATGAATCCAGATCAGGTTTCAACCTATTCGTTGTATTAAACTCATTTTGTGCACTTTGTCTTTAAGGAAAAAGGATGTTCGCAAATACTTTTTCTACAAAATACGTCAATTGGTTAATTGAGAACTCGAGTATCAAAATAACTTTTTCAAGATTTTCAAAAAACATTTAATATTAAAATAAGTACAAGGATACAATAAAATTGATAAAAAAATTCAATGCCATTTCTCGGCCCGTACACAAGAGATTTTATCTGAAATTTCAAGACATGCTAAAAAGATTAACATTAAAATTACACACTGATAAGGACCTTAAAAAGAAATTTCATTAGACAAACACTAATATTAGAGCTTAAATATGGAGTAGGGAAAAATCACAATACATTTTTTGACTATAAAATAATTAAAACACGGAACATGTACAGGTATCTAGGAGCAAATTGATTGAAATATGTACAAAAATGATTGGCTTGCTATAATGATCGCTACAAAGCATTTTTATTATATACTCTATTAAGGATCGCATGCTTATGATTAAGCTATGAAGTGTGAGGCGTAAAATAATGGGAGGGCAGTTTTTCTTTTTTTGCTAAGCGGAAAACAAAACTAACCTTGACCTATTTCGCCACAATTATCGCAAGTTACTTGATTTGTTTCAGGTTGTTTGCTTCTACGTTGCCAGAAACCTCTGAGCATTCTATTGCGGCCTTTTTTGTTACCAATTGTATTGTTATCCTGACAAGAGCAGCAGCCAAGGTCGTAAGAAACATTTTTTTGTGTATTTTTCCGTTTCAAAGTGCTTCCCTTTGGAGTTGCACTCATGACCTGCTCTTCATCAACAACAATACAAAAACCTCCGCGACGATGCAGTGACGTACGCAACTTAGGACCTGATGGTTAAAAGGGATTTTAATTGACGCTATCCCTATGCAACTGACATGAAAAATATTATTTTTCTACATTTCTACAGAATGTTTTGAAATGAATAATTTCGTTTGCGCATGAAAATGAATGCTCTAGTTATCTCATGTAATGTCTTTAATGTAAGGATGTACTGTGCGTTCATTAATTCAACTATCAATTTACACAAATCCTTTTATACTTTTCTTGTTTTCCTTTTTCATATGTACCACTCTCTAACGATTGCCACTCGTCCTAGCTCCTGAAGTTCCAAAGTTTGTGCATTTGCATAGCTTTTAGGAGAGATGAAATGGCATTTGCCACTGTTTGTCAATTAGGTGAAGCCAGTCAACATCAAAGGATAATTTTATCGTTATAACATTGAGAAGGATTATCATGCAAACATTTTTACACCAAAAGTTCTGCAAAACCCGTTTGAGCAATTCGACTGCACATAGTTGAAGAAGGGGTTTAACAAGCATAAGGAATTGCAGTAACGAGAACTTTTACTAGTATTTATAATGAGCCCACACACAATAAATTTCAAGTCGTTCATTTGTTGAAGGAAAAATAGAGAGTTGTTCGAAAAACACCAAAGCAGCCGTTTCTATTTCTATTTAGAAAATCGCACAAAGGTTTAGGCTCCTCCGGAGAATCAATTCACGGTTCCGTTTGCATTGGGGTCCCAAAATATTTTTAACTGCACTCAGAACCATTTACTGCACTCCATTCTTCTTTTTGGAAGCATGCAGAACTTTATCCTATGTGCATGTGAATAACATAATCTTAATTCTAGAACTTTGACCGGGTACTATATATGTGCTGTGTAAATAAGACAATCAATAAAAAATTGAATGAATATTTACATAAGAGAAATCAATTGTGACCTAAAAAATCGTACGTTATGGCCGGACAATTCAAAATACACCCATTAATGGATTTTCACAAGGATTCTCTTATCAGCTCGTCAGTTCATAAAACTACAAATCTACGCTATTGTTGTGAAAAATTCTGGAGTGAATTCGATGGATTAATCGTATTTGATGCCTGCGTCAGCCAAACAGTGAACATCATCCTGTTGTATTTTTGTAAATCGTGTTCACTGTGTCCTACGAAAAATCGCCATGCAATTCACCGCAGGATGCAGTGATGAGAGTGCTTGTTTTCCATGCAATAGATTTTTATCTCGTTTTCAACTGGTTAAACAGAATTCGATTTTCGATACAGGCTTTGGTGGCATGGGAGTTTACTGGAAACTTAGCTACGGATTTATTGCAGTGCACTACGTTGGTTTAGTTTTAAAGCTTGGAGAGTAGAAATGAAACAACAGGATTTAGTCCGTCAAAAAATATTGATTCGACAATATAATCTCATTCGCGATTCGATTTCTATACTTAAGCGAATATTTTTTTATAGGCAATATTTCGATGCTTTTTTGTCATTTCCTGAAGACTTTACCAATAAAGCATGTGTCAACATCACTTGTTCTTCTAAAGAAAATCTTTTCTTACAAAAGATGTTTTTAAGCTACCTGAAACATATATAATTTAGTTCCCACGACTTAACGTGAAGGATGACTAGTGGTAGCTTTGGTATACCATTGTAGAAGGCTAACACAAGAGCTTCTGTTGGACAATCGAGGTGCTTTTAACGTGACAGGCGAGGGCAGTTCCTGATGAAAAGTCCAAGATATTTTCAAGTCTTGAAAACAGATGGAGACAGAAGATGCGAGATATATTGACGAATGCAAATGCAATATGTATTTGTAAGAAAATTATGATTTTGTTTTATTTGTTCATTGGTTTTCACTCTTGTCAATGTTCGGAGTTTAATAATCAACATCAGTTGTAAGAAAATTGATGGTTATGCTTCTTTATTGTTCATTTTTTAAGGGTCTTTCGTTAAGATAATGGGTTGGTTTAGTTAAGTTTTCTTTAAGTTTTAATCTCGATTATCAACTGAACCTTCCGCTTTTCAACAGGCAAACATAAATGAAATGCTTGTCGAGCTAGTTTGATTCAATACTCTCGCATCACTGCTAACTCTTCGAAAAGGGACACGATCTTATTACTGAGTCGTAATTGAACTTATTCTAGCACACATTTTTGTATCCTTTCTACCTTCTAACAAGATTTCGAAAAAATATCATATTAATATTGATGTGTTTGTTTATTATGTTAAATCTATTCTGTAATCTGTCA
The DNA here is from genome assembly GCA_954870665.1 of Stratiomys singularior. Taxonomy (NCBI): domain Eukaryota; kingdom Metazoa; phylum Arthropoda; class Insecta; order Diptera; family Stratiomyidae; genus Stratiomys; species Stratiomys singularior. The sequence continues at coordinate 12,347,923 of OX940877.1, forward strand.
TCTGGGAATTTGCCTATCGTCTCAGTTTAAAGATTATTATAAAACTCATTGCTTCTGATATGCCGTGGAAATTGACAAGTTTTTCTCACGGCAAAGATTGTATAACTCTTAAGTTGGTTTCAGAAGTTTTTGGTAGATCAATTTTTCCATTTTCACTTACAACTTATAAGTGATTTATACCCTTGCTAAGCTAACTCAGCGAAGACTCATGGGTGCGGAAGTTCTGATCAAATGTTTCGAGTACCTCGATAGTGAATATAATATTTAGAAAGAATTGTGGAGCAATATTCATAACTAGTAAATAACCAGTCGACATCCACCTAAGCTGGTAGTGCCAATTGACGTGTCCCAGCCTGTGAGTTGGCACCTGATGAGAAGCGGCAGGGACGCGTGTTCGAAACCAGCTTGAACTCTTTCCACAATTCTTTCTAAATCTTAAGTTGGTCTTCATAATTCCGCAGATTTTGGCGCAAATTTAGAAATTTGAAATGAAATTAATTAAATGAAAACCGTGATACGCTACAATTATCTTAATACGATGGTTCTTTTTGTTGTATTCAATCCAGCGTTAATCTTGGTCGAATATAATTTCGATATAATATCCAAAACATAACATCGTTGGTTCTTAGGTTATTAAGATGAAGAAAGAGAACGAATTCGTCGTATAAAACAAAGATCCTTAGAATTAAATTTTTCGTTTACCTAATTCCAAAAGGACAGTAATTAATTTTGATTTTTGAATATTATCTCACAATAATATTCAAAATTCTCTTGCAGAGATATTCTCTTTGCAGAGGAATCACTGTAATTGGTGAAAAAATTCTGTTTAAACTTTATGTCCTTATATCCTTACTGAACCAATAAAAGTGATGCCTTCTGCTCGATACACTCAAGTGACTTAAGGTAATCACTAAAAAGCATACTTGCATAATGGTTTCAGCATAACTTTAACATGAAGTTCAAAGGCTTTTTTGAAATGTTGCAAGGGATATTCGGAATTGTTGTCAGAACGTTTGAAGTAGAAGACACCGATTTATCAATCTATATAACTTTATTTTAATGGCCCGAACTTGATCCCATGAATAAAATTCAAATTTATTTGATATTATTTATTTTTTTATTTTTGTGTAACTTCTTTAAGATCAGACGATTATCTATCCTTTATTTTTATCAAATTATAAATTTTCATTATCTTTGTATACATATATTACAAAACGCGTTGTGTAGTCATTTAATGCGACTGTTCGCATTCAAAATTGATTCAAAAACAGATTCGAAATTGCTGCATAATTGGGGGAACAATGTATCCTTTTTCTAAATAAGATTAAAGCCATGCATTTTTTTGTAGTGCGTAGGTGCGTAGATTCCGGTATTGATACCTACGTACTTTTCCTTCATTCGTTGAAAATCGTTCGATTTGGCACGAAAATATTTTAAAATAGTAAAATCTTTCCCAATGCAGATAATACTATTATAGATATTATAGATATTGAAAGACTACCTCAAAAATCGGAAACTCATCTATGACTCGTTGGGAGGCCGGCGACGAATTGATTTGACATCAGGGGTCGCGCAAGGTTTCGTTTTGGGCCCGGACCTCTGGAATGTCTCGTACGATGAGCTTTTGAGACTGCAGTTACCGGGGGAGTCGCGCCTGGTTGGCTACGCAGATGACGTAGCAGTACTAGTCGCCGGACATACTGTCGGACAGACGCAGCTCAAACTGGATGCGGTAATACGCCGAGTGAGCGAGTGGATGACAGACCGTGGGCTTAGCCTAGCGCTGGAAAAGACCGAGGTTGTCGTCCTCACAAAGAAGCGAATCCCTCGTGTTATGCCGGTTCGTGTAGGAGGAATGATCATCGAGTCAAAATAACCGATCAGATACCTTGGCTTGATGATTGATTCGAAGATGAGTTTTTTTTTCGAGCAGGTTCGAGCGTCAGCAGATAAGGCCTCCGCGCGGGTATCGGCGCTAAACCGCATTATGGCCAACACGCAGGGGCCAACCTCGAGCAAAAGACGTCTACTGATGAGTGTAATGGAGTCAGTGCTCTTGTATGGCTCCGAGGTTTGGGCTGATGCTCTTAATAAAGAGACGTACCGAAGGCGTCTGGCACAGGTGCAGAGGCAAGGAGCTTTACGGATAGCCGCTGCATACCGCACTGTCTCTGAACCTGCAGTGCTGGTAATTTCGAGGGTGGTTCCAATTAAGTTACTTGCAGATGAACGGAAACGTGTATACTCACGTAGGGGGGAGTCGGCGAGAAAACCGTCAGCCGAGAGGAACGGAGAAGAACCCTTACCTTGTGGCAGCAAACATGGGAAAACGAAACGCGAGGCAGATGGACCGCACGGCTGATAAGTGACTTGGGGCCGTGGTTCTACAGAATGCATGGTGAGACTGATTATTATCTGACGCAACTACTCAGTGGTCACGGGTATTTTCAGTCTTACCTGGATAAGATGGGAAAGACACCATCCCCAACTTGCGTGTTCTGCCCGGGGATGACGGATGACGTATGCCACACGTTCTTTACGTGTAATAGATTCACAAGACTCCGTTCGCATCTCTCGGAGAAAATTGGCGTGCTCTCCCCAGAAAATTTAACGGGAAAAATGATGCAATCAAAGGACAATTGGAACTGTGTGTCGCATTACGTACGGACAGTACTCATTATAAAGAAGGACATAATGGATCGCTTGGCGAGGGAGGGGACATCTCTGTAACGCAATATTATAGTTACTAATCGCAATTCCTTCCTATCCATCCGTGAAGAGAGATTTCCCTTAGCCTGAAGACATCGCTAAGCGATGATTAATGAGGCCTAGTCCGAAGTAATGTGACAAACAGTTCCAGGCTAGGTTCTCGGTGTGACAGGGGAGGTGTTTAGTCGGTAGTCCGGTAGCGGGGGAGTCCGACACTCAGGGCGTAAATAGCCTTCACCTCCCAAACAAAAAAAAAATGCAGGTAATACAGATTTGACAACTTATAGTGGACATATTCCAAAATCAATATTTTAAACCTGCTGTCTGTAGTCGTCCAAAAGGTTTGCCACTATCTTACGAATGGCTTTAAGTTAGTCAAGCTTTCCAAAATTATCAATTTATTCGATTTCCACGCGACGATTTTTGATGCTAGACAAAGAATGTTTCGTGTAAAATAATCCGCCTACCCTTTATCCACTACTCACAGAATAGCCGCAAAGTCGGAAAAAGGGTTTACTTGATAACAAAGCAAGAAACAAGACCGACGTCTAGAAGGAAGAGAAGGTTGTCCCAACAAGTGATGTAAAGGAAATTTGTCCACTTACCACTATTCGAAAAGGGTTTTGGCTTTTCAAGATAGCAATGTGGAATCCTCAAGACGGCAATGTATGTGTTCAGGACATATGTAATGCTCAGAAAAACCGATTGGGCCCAATATGTCAATTCAAATAACCACCGTTTATATCTCAAATCCCTCACCGTCAGACCTCGATTTTATCGATTTACTTTGTTCTTGATTAGGAGAAGGATAGGATCACTCCAATGTTGATTACAATCTGACGGTATTACCGGACCGAATTTCTTCAAAGTTGACTGTACCATGGCTGACGATAAGGACTACTAATGCAACATATGTACAAGTGAATTTTTCATTCTGCAAACCTATGAACTTGGCTCCGATGAAATTAATTTTCAACCAGACGAGACAAATACACGTATATACATTCTATACTGTAGTTTTTATGAAAGGACGCCTGAAGGATGTATTAGATGAGTCGTTAATTTTATGAAACGACCCATGCGATTGATCACGATGATCCTGAGATTCAACAAAGTTTTAGTTGAAATTGTTTTCTAAAGCAATATTTCAAAGGAATATGTGGACTACATGGACTTTATGTGGATTTGGGATCATCATAAATATCACTCAATATTACCAAAAATTAACTTCAACAAAGTGCCTTCAAAGTGCGTAAAAAAAGGCTACGGTTCACATTTATGCGTTTTGATTTGATTCAGAAAATTGAAAAAACTGGAATCGGTGCTCCCAACTTTGACTAAATTCAGTATATTTTAATTCATTTTCAAATCAAAGCAATTAATGAGAAATAACCGCTTTTGACAACAGCCATCATCGCTATTCATGAATTTGAAAAAAAAGTTAATCAAATTAAAAAATATGCAAATGAGCATATACAGAGTACTTGAAGTTGCAAGGTATCATCGTAAGCACTTTCCAAATTTTGGGACTAGTCTAACGATTCTTTTCAATGAGGTCAATTCGTATGCCTGGCACTTCTCTTTTAACTTCAACATCGCTGAGTAATCCTGGCTCAGGAGAAAGTCTGGACTTTCGACCACAGTTAATGGAATGGAAAGCATTAGGACAGCGTGCTGAGACGCTGTCCTGATGCTTTCCAAACCACAATCAGAACATTTGAGAAAGCAAGAGATCGTTTATTGCTTTTATCTAAAAACTTCGTGGATCACCAACGGAAACAGGTAACAGGTCTTGAACCCAACCTAGTTATAGAGAAGTCCCTGATAAGGTATTATTTTCTTGTAGAGAAAAAATTTCGAGTCCCGCCGAATGGTAGGGACTTGTTTTCATCGCCACGAGTGTCTTTGAGTTCTACCCAAGTGTTTTGGGCTATTGTACCTACTCAAGTGGGCAATTTACAACCTGAATGGATCATAAACCTGGCAAAAGTCATGTTGCAACGAGTACTACTTAAAAGATCCAGCAAAAACGCAGCTAAGAACTAGAAGTTGAAAAGCTGGCAGCAAGAATGATTGACGAAATTTCTTCTACAAGCGTCAAGAAGTTGACGAGGAATGAATTTAAAGGATCTGTGCTAGAGGCTATCTCGTCTGAAGTCGTTTTTCTAATACGGCAGCAATTCTACAAAACTTTAATAAGATGAGTTTCACTATTTGAAGGGATGATGATGACAAATGAATCTAAAGTTTCCTATTTACTATACTTGCTTTCAAGATCAAATCCACTGATTACCGAATTGTACCAAAGCCAGTACTTTTGGACTCAATGCAGGAATTCTGTATAACTTGAGACGTTCAGTAGAAGCTCGCATGGTGACTCTCGTTACAATTTCAGAGTCTACAGGAAAAAAAAATGATTGGTCCTTAAAACATAAACTGGCATTCTCAGATTCCATTTAAATAAGAATTCAGTGCAACAGTTCAATTCCGAAATCAGGACGATATAGTGCCTTCCTTACTAACTCTACTTCGCATTCTTAACAGCAAGTGCCTGATTTCCCCCCAAATTAACAAAAATTTCCCTCCATATGTATTATAGTTTGTTGCAATCGTATTATATTGTTTAATAATGAACTTTTCTCAGTGTTAGAACATTGCATCAAGGACAAGAAAAACTGTAATACAACTATGGCAAAAAAAGTAAAAGCTTTATCCAAAGTAAATTTGTCTTCCCTGATTCCGTTCTTGATTGGAAAGAAGGATTTAAGATATTCACCCAGAGGATAGGTTCGATATTCTCTACTCACAAAAATAAATTGAAAAAAATATATATGCAATAGACACGAAGGGTCATAGTGTTTTGTGTAAGTTTATTTGAAATGCCAGACCAAGCCCTGCTCCTATCTCTAGACAAGTATAAGTTAAGGAATAACCCAATCAGTGAGTCAGCATAAAGTCTGTATCATTCATCGTTTCGTCCAAACCATTATGAAGCTGATAAAATTTCAGGACTAATGCATGATGCCGAAGCCAATGCAGATGAAAGTGAATGAAAATATTTCACCTTATTTCTTAGGGGAAAAAAACTAATTAAGAAAAACTCGATAACGTTAAGCCAAGGATACTTCTACATTTCAACTTACTTGCCGAACTTGTAGATTGTCGTCCCATTGCAATGTAACTCCTTCCCTCTCCATTGTCCTGTGAGAAATTGATGACATTCACATCATAGGTCACCACTGATGCTTGGCGCTTTCTCACTTTGGATACTCCGTCTTCTAGCTTCCCTTGACCGTCCCGTCTGCAAGCCATTGGAGTTAGCTCCTTATCATCAGACTCATAGCCAGCACATGATCCTGCGAAAGAATTTCGCAAGGACGTTGGCGAAAGGGTAGAATCGAGGATAATCTCCGGCTTGGGAGATATATTGCCTATGTTATACACAACTGGGGATGAGCCCGTGACTACATCCAACGAAATCGTAGAGGTATCGCTCATCAGCTGGGGGTTCATTGAAGGCGTTAAATAGTAGACACTTTGTTGCTTAAATTGTTGAAGCGTTAGCGTCGGACTCGCGAACTTTCCTGAACTAGGAGTCGTCGGTGGTGATATAATGAACTTATTATTAGTAACGAACACGTGATCGCTATTGCTATTATTTATATTATTTAAGATTACTTGATTATCGGTATCGGCTAAACTAGATTGCTTAACTAATTCATTGAGATCACCGGGGGCCGTTAAAATATCGTCTAAGGAGCGTTCTAAAGTATCACATTGAGTACGGCTATTGTTAACGTTAAGTTTTTCGCTATCGGTTCCATGCTGAACGACAACCGAATCGAAATCGAACTTGATGAGCTCTTCGATGGGGTCTTGAGACGCCGAATCGTCCAGCTCCGCTTGCTTCGACTGAGATTTTGGTGTTGTTTTTATATTGCTTTCTTTCAGATCATATAGATCCAGGAGGATATCTGGGGTTTTTTGCTTTTGTAGTGCTGATGCGTTTGCGTCGCTATCGTGGCCTTCACTTAGCATGCGCGGCAGGTATACCACACTTTCATAGTCATCGGTTGTTTCACTGCCCATTCGTTGGCGCCTTCGACTCGAGATCCCTACTCCATTGTACGAACGTGACAGCTTTCTATTCTTATAGCGCCGAAAGATTCCAGACTTTGCACTTTCCTCATCGTCTTTATCCTTGTCTCCGCTTTCCGCGCGCTCTAAACCAAGGTAGTCTCCATTCTTCTTCGCTTTGGACAGAAGTGATTTGAGAACACCTTTGGTGGGGTTGCTTTCAGGCTTTACCGAAAGTTTTTTCTTTTTAGCTCCAATCGAAAGAAGAAAGTCAGAATCGCTAAGAGCAAAAATTTTCCTATTTTTCTCCACATTCGATTTCTCACTCTGTTGCGCCAACTCACTATCCTTCATTGAAATGAAGTCCGATTCGCTCAATGCAGCAGCTTTGAAATTCTCTCCTTGCTGAGAGTTAATTTGTTTTTTGAAAAACAAGTAATTTTCCTCGATAAATCGTTTCAATTCCTTATTGTCGTCTTCCATGGAGATCGTGATTTGTTCTAGCTGAAGATTGTCTTCTAAGTGATTTTGCTCGCTTCCATTAATCGATTCGGCACTCTCTTGGGTCACATTCTCAGCATTTGTACCGAAAAAATTAGGCAACGGTTGCAGAAATAAACGTGTACCGTGAAGATCATTGGATTGCGGAGGCTTCAAATATTTGTCAAATTGTAGAGTAATCATAGATGGTGCACTGTCAGTATGTGTTACTTTTTCATGACGTTCTTGTTCCAAATCACGCAAATCGATGCTACTTCGGCTTAGACGACGTTGCGGTGGAGAGGGGACTTTTAATTCATCGCAATCGTCCTTTTCACATGGTGGCAGTTCCTGTAAAAATAAAATGAAAATTTATATGAGAACAGAATAATTCATAAAACAGAACAATTATCGAGATAATTTCTTTCAATTTTCACCCTTTTTTGGTCAAATAACTAAAAAATGTTATGTGGATTGAATCTTAACTAAGTTTCCAACCCCTATGTTGATGTTTTGTCTTTTTAGTTCAGCTTAAAAGATTCAAAGAAAGGCGCATTGAAAAATATAAATTTTAATATTTTTTACGGAATGATTTTTTATGTATTTTACCGTTATAAATGCCAAGATTAAGGATTAAAAATAACAACAAAATATGAATATCGAAATTGCAACATCACTCAATGATTTTCTGGCTATGAAAAAATTTCAAATCGTGAATCCTTCGAGAATTTATCCTGGCCGAAATCTAGCAGTTTCGTTTTCTCACGAATCAATTGGATCAAATAACGGTGCTTTCGAAAAGTTGAATTTTTTTTTTCTCGGACATTGCGAGTGGAATTGTCCTACTGAGTAGCTACGATATCCGTCACTGTACGATTCATCTATAACTGAACCAGTTCTTTCAAACACTACTTTCAAATACTACTACGCTCCCTCTCGGAGAGCCACACCCTCATCTTCTTGAAAAATTAAGGCCCAATAATCAACTGGTATACGTTTCATCTAATTATTCCAGTACCATTTAGTCCTTAGAGAACAGGCTCCTCTAAATGTTGGCTTACCGAAATTCGTTAGGTCATAATTTTGCTTCACTGTCAAGCTACATTCCCATTTTTGCAAATTTTTTAGATGAAACGTGCTGAAGTATATTCAACACAGTTCTGTGTTAATTTCAATTCCATTCATTGTTGTGTGTTAACATACACGATTACTTTGCAGGTGCAGGTAGCTGGACCTTAGACTATTTGGCATTTAGTCGGGTTCCCTTCTCATGCCCCAATTTTTAAAAATTAAGGATCGACTAGTAGATTGATGTATATCTTTCTTGCTGATATTGAGGTATATTCAGGTTTAGGTTATTATTGGAAATAAATAAGTTTTAATTCGTTTAAATTACTCGTTTTAACGTTAGTTCTTATTTCTGAGAAGGTAACTCTTGAAATATATCAAGTTGGTTTAACTATTTCTGTGTGATGAAAGAATTTAAACGTTGAACGTGAAAATTGGAAAGGAATGTTGCAATGTTGATAAAAGTAATTGAATTTGAGTACAAGACGTTATTTCACGTCTCAAAACCAGAAAAACCATTATGAAGGCTAAGCCAGTATACACGATTCATATTTTTATTTTATGTCCTGGCAATTGCAGAAACCATTAGTCTCGAAGCACTTTCAATCTCAAAAGAAGATTTTATTTTTCACAACGTTCTGTAGCCGTGACAGAATTATTACATTTGACAGCAAGGGCTTATGATTTTCTAACAACTTATTAATCATTTTCAAAGTTTAATCCACTAACATTTTATTAACTTTTTTGTTTTAGTTTTTATCGGAGTCTAATGAGGAGAACGTTTATTAAAATACCCAGAGCACATCCATACAGAAGGAGAGATTCGTCAGCTGGATACAAGTTCAATTTCAATGTAATGTTATTATATTACCAGGATATTACCTCCAAATTGCTTATGGCACTATGGCTGTCTTCGCGCGTCAGCTGTGTCAGGGTAAGGTTCAGATCGCAATCGCTAGGATGCATATAGTTCATGTGGTGTGTATGATGCATATTGTGCTGAGTATGTGCCATATGAACACTATTAAGGAGTATGTTGGAGCTAGTCCTACTAAGAGCCTTCCGTTGTCGGACCGCTTCCCTTAAAAGAAAAATGAAATGGTTTTAGTACAGCAAGTATGTTACACATTTGTATATATGCATACTCACTTGTATATACGTAAATACATAGTAATCATCACAACCCCAGGAATCCAGAAACTAACTGAACTCGATATTATCGCATATGTTTTGTTAACTACAAAATTACAAACATCAGGATTCATTGATATCTCGCGAAGATGCTCATCAGTCGTATACCAGCCTAAGAATATTGGTGTAAAGGATATTAAAGCGGGGAGAATCCAAACATTGGCAAGCATAAAACAAACAGTTTTATGGGTCATATTTAACGGATATTCCAGTGGCCTCACTATAGCGTAGTATCTGTAAATTGAAAGTAAAAATATCCTTTTGAATAAAGAAATTAGAAATTCATTTATGTGATTGCTGAATAATATAGATTACGATTTAGATGATTAAAATTTAGATTACGTTTAAATATATGTTCAGAGTAAACTAAAGTATTCTGTGCCAACAGCCGATGGCAGATGACAATCTAGTTCTGACATTACCAGGGATGACTGAATTCGGAGTCAGAATTGTGGTTAGTTATAATTCGGACAAAGTCCCTAACAACATTCTTTAGAATCAGGTCACAAAGGTGACTTGTTCGCGATAGCACACCAATGCATTTGGCATCACACTTTAGCACAATCAACAGTCCTTTCAAACTTTTTATAACATTTTTTAGGAAGTGCTTTTATGTATTTTACGATCAAACTCTCTTCCATGTGATAACTAAAGAACTCAAGAAAGCTTCTTTTTATCAAAGTACTCAATTCAACGTCAGAAGAAAAGAAGTGTACCAAGTACTCAATTCAACGTAAAGAAGTGCTTTATTTAATTAAAAAGATGCAGCCGGTATATCCCCTAACTTTAAGTGAGATGAAGGTGAGGTTAGAATCCTCTATCATTCTTCAACAATCTTTTACAGGCAGCAGTGAAAATACGTCTGCGTTCCGAACAGGGAAACCATGGCACAGAATAAGTGATAAGAGTCGCAAAACAGTTGTTACATGGTACTTTTACCCTTACTGCTTGCATCAGAGCCAGAGTGCTTCATCCCCTTCTCATGATGCAGCCTTTATTCTTCCTCCTGTGTGGCAGATCCTCCTCTTCGCTTCAATAAGGAGCACAAAGCGTGTCGAGCTTGAGTTTCGCAGGACTAGACCGGATAGCCCAAACACAGTGTGATAGGGTTTCGAAATTTTTTACCTTTGCCATAGCGCAAAAACATACAACGCTAATACTTCGAACAAAGTCTCGATATTCGACTTAAATGTTGAGGAATTTTGGAAATTTCGGAATTTTATTCGGATTAGTTGATTTCCTCTATTTTTGCCGAAAAAAATATCAACCGTCTCAATGCTTTTGCATGAAATTCCAAGACAAACATATATTGACTTTTAATTTTGCTATCTTTGTCTGACAGAAGCCGCCGGAGAGTGTTGATGCTGTATGAAGCTACGCTGTGACCTAGGTTTAACACAGGGCAGAGAGTTGATTTGTTAGGGGTATATAAGCAAGTCTTACCTTAAAGCCGCCAGGCTAGTTAAGCTGCTGAGCAGGTTCAAAGTCAATCTAGATAATGTCTACCTTTAAGTTTTTCTAGTTATAGAATTTTTGTGAGCAACAAGATTCACAATCCGTTTTATGGTTGGTAAAACCTCAGCCTTTGTCCAAGACTAGTAATAGTAAAAACAATACTGGACAGAGATATTTAATTTTGTTGACCGGTAAGATTGGTTGCATTTATTTAACCCTACAACAAGCACGAAGAGGTATACTTTCACCTTTGCCAACATTTGATGACATTACTGGGAATACTATCAAAAAATCAATCCTTCGATCGAAAAATAGCGAAAACAGAAATGGATGCTGTATAGGATCTGATGGATCAAAATTAGCTAACATTATCCTTGGAACAAAGCGAAATGAATTATACGTGTGAATCTACAAACATTGAGAGTATAAGTAGAGCATTGACGAATGTCCTCTTTATTACAGAGGGTTTTGAAGAAAGGATGAAGGAAGCATTTCAAGTGGTATGAGGAAGGTATAAATGTGGGAGCGTTACTATGTTAATAGTAGCGTTATTTCGTAGCGATAATATTATATCGATAAAGTGTGTCCCTTTATCATTTAATATCGTTTGATTGCAGTGATTGTAATTGAAGGCATGAGAATAAAATTTATTCCAAGATAATAAGTGATAAGAAATAATCAAGTACAAGAAGCTTGTAGTATGGCGGAAGAAGCAATGAAACAATGCCAAGCTACGTAGAGTGATGAAACTGTGTGAAATCACCATTTGCCAGTATCTAACCTCAATTTTTTCCTGCCCTAATTTTATCTTCTTAAAATGACTTCAGTTATGCCGATGTTTAACAAACAAGGTCTCTTTGCGAAGGATTTGCGCTATGCTCGTAATAGACTTTTCCACTCACTTCAACAAAAAGCCAATTAGTTACATTAAAAATTGTTATTAAAGTGGGTAGAAAGTGGTGAGCTATTGTGAAATTTTTAAGCACTTAACCATTTTGAAAAGGATTTAAAAGCCAAATTCACCCTACCAAAAGGAACTCGCTTTTAATTATGAAAATCATATAAAAGACATGACAACATCCTGCCAGAAACCGTCATACAGATGATAAATAGATGCATTCCTCTTGTCTTTTATTAAAAACTTTGAAGTCCACCCTAAACCTTAAATATCATTTCATCCCTTCAAGTGTTTACTTTAACTTAACTGAGACTTCCAAAGTTGTCTGTTAATAATAATGGTGACAATTAGCGATGTAGATAAGCAACGCGTTGACAAACACTTGAAATTGAAATTTTATGCAAATTTTAATTTGATAACAAGGCGCTGGGTAAATCTATGTACAAAATGTGTTACCGTGCCGACGAATGAAAAGGAGAATCGGAAAATTTCAAATTGAATAGGACGTGCAATCAGCATAATTCATTTTAAAGTGAGTGATTAATTTCTTCCTTCACGGCATACTCATCACAAGCCAGTGATTTGATTCAAAACGAAATGGACTCTTAATAATTTACAGCCCACAATAGTAGCTAAGAATCGTTTTGTAATTTAGAAGTATTTTATGCGAATTGATGGCACGTGGATTAATTCGTAAACTTAAATAATGAACATTTAATGTGGTTTGTAAGATTTAATTTTTTTCAGCCTGAAAGAAACAATAATTTTACCGATTTGAATTTTTGCCGCTAATTTTAGTCACATTGGCTGTTATGGATGTTTCATAGTGACAGCAAATTTCAGAAGCTTCATAGAGGTTAGACATCTGTCAATAATATCTTGTTTCATGTGATATCTTGTTTTATCTCTGCCGAAATATGAGTGGTTTAAGCTATATTTGCAAGAGGTTTTAGTTTTCTGCTTTGATTAGGAAAAATATGCACCTGAAGCTCATTGAATGGTTATGGAAGCCTACTGTGACCATTTCTAAACTAATAAACCATAAGAGAATGGTTTTGACAACTCAAAATTATTAATTTGATTGGTCAGGGTTTGCCTTTGATAAACGGCCCAAAAATCAGAGACACATCAGAATATGTGAAGAAATAAATAGGACAAAGATAGAAAGGTGGAACGTCTGTTCAAGAAACTCTAGAGGGCACTCTACGCCATAAAGACGTCGCTTTAAGTATTTGCCATAACTGGTTTAGTGTAATGTACTTAATTTTCTAATAAATCGTTGTTTTATGTAGAATCGATGAAGTGAATAGATTTTAAAGCCTTCAGACCCCATTATGATTACACATAGTGGTGACTTTTCAAGTTTGTGTAGTTCCAGGTGCAAGATTAATGCGCTTACACAAATACTTACCCTGATGACAAATAAAGTTTAGATAATAGGTTGCCATCAAAAGCAACCACCTTGATGAGTCCCCACTTCTTCCCACTTCTGTTAAGTTAAATGTATTTAAGAGGAAATTATCAACTAACAGATACATGTAAAATTTCGGAAAACGGTCAGCCATTATAAAAATTGAAACTTTTGTAGAATGCCTTGGAATACAACAACTTTGTTGCCAACGTAATACACTTTTTGCCTGCAAAGCATCGATAAGCTCCTGGTCAGTTTTCTAGTTGTTCTTCAGAAAGGCAATTGTTCACAGGTTAATTGCTTATACCTTATTTCACAGGCTCAAGAGTCCATGGTAATTTGTTTGGTTGTTCAAATTCAGCTAATGATGATCCCTGAAATAAATTTGTCTGACTCAGAAGAACAGCCTTACAAGGACTTGCTGCAAAAACAGCATACTTCGCTATCGGTAGAAACACCGAAGGAATCACAAAGGTGACTGGATTTACAAATGACGATAGAAGGTTGAATGAGCGAATGAGTGGCAATAATTAAATAAAATTGGAAAACTATAACTAACCCAACACAGGAAACAGAGAAGTTGGAGCTACGATCTTTTAAAAATATTACGTACGAAAACCTGAGGTCTCCCACCTTTATATTGATTTAAATTTGTCACTTTAGAGGGTGTTATTTTATCAAGAAAGTATTTTCTGTAAAACAGAAGCACAAAAAAACGTTAAAGTCAACAATCACCTGCTTGAATTGGGGCAATCTATAGGAACTTTTGTCTGCTGACTCAAGCATTCAAGACGTAATAAGGAGCTTAGAATGTCACAGATATACACAATTTGAGAGAGGACAATATCTAGGATGATGGCAAATGTGCAAAGAAAATTACGGCGTACAACGCTAAATATCCTATCCCTCGTGGCTTGAGCATCGTTCGCAAGAATCAAAATATCTCTGATTCATCAATAAAGCATTTCAAAAATCATTTTCATTGAAAGAAAATTGAAGTTCTTGAGACCAAAATAAGGCCATTTATTCTTGAAAATCTATTCGACCAACCAGAAAGTTTTTTATTAAATTGAAAAGCCCGCTGCCAAAATTTAAACATTTCAGGAAGGATTAACAGATGATTCGATGATGTATGGTTTTCATGGAAATTAGGAATGCGGGAACATTTTTCTTACAATTATTCTAACAGATCGTCGTGTTCAGGAAATATTGGTAAGTCTAAAAAGCATTGAGCCAGTTTTGAAATTTTTCGATTGAGTATTCCTGTTATTTAAAATGGATTTTATTTAAGTACATACTGTCCAATATTTTCTATGACCTCTTGCCATTTTTTAAGGTAGAGCCAATATTTCATCTGTGTGATCTTCTGTGGTTTATCGGCGAAAAATTTGGCCATGTTTTTTGGCCAGATTTCCACAGTCCCTTTTTGAAGTGAATTTCTTTTCATTAAAGAAGTTTCGCAGAGACCGAAACAAATGGTAGTCTGATGATGCAAGGTCTGGTCTATATGGTGGATGGAAACTGGAAACTACCCAGCCAAGCTCTGTCAAGTTTTGCCGGGTCATCAAATATGCGTGTGATCTGGCATTGTTATAATACAACGCTAATATCTGGCATTGTCATAATAGAAGATAACGTCTATTGATCAATTCTGGTCGTTTTTAATTGCTGACAGTACAGAGCCAATTTGAGTGTTTGGCCCGGTTCTGGCACCTTATGATAAACAATTCCCTTCCAATCCCACCATACACACAGTATAACCTTATTTGGTGTAAATTCTGGCTTTGGACTCGTTTGTGATGATTCACTTTTTTTTGACCATGATCTTTTTCGAACGACATTCTCGTATCTTACCCATTTTTAATCGCGCGTAATAGTTTGCTTCAAAACCAGCTCGATTTCGTTTTGTTTTATTAGCATTTCGCAAATGGAAATTCGGTCGATCAAATTTTTTTGTGTTACTTCATGCGGCACCCAAACGTTGAGCTTCTTTGTGTATCCAGCCTTACGCAAAAGGTTCAAAACGGTTTGGTGATGGATATTCAGTTCCTTAGCAATGTCTTGGCTGCTTATGTGTCGGTCTTCTTCAATATTTTGTAAAATCATCGTCTTTTTCAGTGATTGGTCGACCTTAGCGAGGTGCATCTTTGACATCAAAATTTCCCGAACGAAAGCGAGCAAATCATCCCTTAACTGTGGCTTTTGATAAAGTGTGCTGACCGTAGACACCACAAATTTTGTCACGAGCATGTGATGCATTCTCACCTTGATCGTAGTGATAGTGTGAAATATAACGAATTTTTTTCAGAAATTTTACTCATTTTTAAATAAATGCAACTTTTGACACAAATCACGAAATACAAAACTGTCCAGATGAAAATTGTAGACTTGAATGTCACCTTTCAAACTCATGTCAGCTTGACTCAATCTGATAAGTATTGCCCGATATATGACAACGAACACCATCTAGTGACAAAAAAGGCTGAATACTTTTTAGACTATCCAATATACGAAACACGACCCTTTTTTACACCTTGTTTCAATGTGAACGAGAAAATTATCTGGTTTGGAACTTCGCAACAAGCAGCAAGGTAAATGAAAAATAAATAACATTCTGTAGTTTATTAGTACTAAATAACTCTTTAGCCTGCGGGAAAGAGTTATAAGATGTAATGAACCCAGTGTTGAAAGAAATGTTCAATATTTTATTACAATAAATACAAATATTCTTGCTACAATCTAGTAGCACCAACGCTCATATATTACAACGTTAGAAAGAGAAGAATGTACTATCAGCACCACAATGAGCGATTTCATAATGATTGAGATTGTGAAACCAATAGAATATATATGAGAGAAGAGAACGCGATGATTATTTCAATGAATTTGAATTTTATTGTATGGAGGTCCCAAGGAATGCAACTGAAGGTGCAGACCATGGTGCATTGATCTATTCAGTAGGATAGTATTGCAGCTGCAATCATTACAACGTCCTATGTATACCTACCACTTCCAAATATCGCTTGAAATGGAATTTAACCTAAATATGGCTACTGGTCTTAGACTGTTTGGCTACGGTTAATATTTATCCATTTCTCAATTTTCTTCATCTTCGAAAGTTCAGTATATCTGTATCCAATTAGTAGCAAATTTAGCGCAAGGATTCTTAATCATAAGCCCATTTAATGTCCACGTCGTTACACATTCGCCACGTATTAATAAGTTTCGTTAATTTGATGAAGTAGTTCAATTCGCTCACTTGATTCTAGGTTTCTAGTAAGAAGCAAACCTGCAACGATTATGTTCAAAGGGCAGTTTCGTTAGGACATTTCCAATTTGATTGTATTTCAAATGTCGAAATTATATGCTGAGGTGTTTGTAAGTGTAAATGCATTGCTAGGGTTATATATTAGATTCGGAATTCATCCCCGTCCTCACTTTTCTGGCTTGCTTCCTGACTTTGTAACTAGAAAATGAGCAAAACGCAAATCAATGCATGCCCAAAAATAATTTTACTGTGGTAAAATTCTCTTTCTTTTAAAGTTTCCAATGAAATAAAGATTTTACTAGTAACACCATATGACAACTAGGCAGATGCATGAATCAGATTTAAGGTTCTTTGCAGCGAATCTAGGTAACATGATTGTCACATTTTTTTAAACAATCTCTCGATTGCTGAGTTAGTTGGCACGAAAAGGATGGACCTGATAATTGGATGTAAGTCGTAAAAACTAAATCTACTTCTCATGTCCAGTTCTATCATTTTTGTGTTAACTTACTCTGTTTATTCATCAAATTAAAACGACTCTTGAATTTTTCCAATTTTCTTCGGATGAAAAACAAAAGGACGACCTTTCCGGATGCTGTCGTTATTGACAAAAGATCTCATATTGATAAGAATGGTTAGATTGAATGTCTCAAACATATTTTCAACATTGCTTATTTTTAAAGCCCATTTCGTTTTGCGGAATTTATTACTGGAAATAAACTTATTTATCTTTCAGGTATGGACCATTCTAACCCTTAGCACTTATCCGTTTCAGGAACTATTGAATATCAAACGTGGATAATAATAAGTCTGTATCATATCAAACCTACCAATTTAGACTGCAACTTTAAATAGAAAATCAATACAAGCCTCCACCACATTCAGATTTTGGTTTTGAGCAACAGTTGTGTGCTTACAAGTTTGGTAGACGTTTGAAGGAAGCAAGAGGATTATTTAAGTTTATACGCGCCTGGCTTCCAATCTTTATTATTCCAGAAAAGTTCGAGTTTGATATGAATTGATGGAAGATTTCGAGCACCTGTTTCCGTAATAAGAAGCACAATCCTGTTTTCCTTTATGTCACTTCCATACGTGCTTAACATGACTGGGAAATAAAACGTTGAGTACAATTACCTACAGTCGTACAAGCAGGAGCGTCTTATTAGACAGTTTTTCATTTTCTTTTCCAGTCGTTCAATACTGTAAATACGTTTGATGTGGATATGATAGAAGATTGATAGATTGTTATTCTATGCAAAGAAGAAAATCTGTCTGGAACACATTTGGCTGTAAATCAACTCGAACACGATACGCAAATCTCCTGTTAGCGACTCCACTCTCGAATGAAACTCATTTGCACCACACTTACAGATGTCACGCAAATAAGCAAATAAATTGATCCTGGTGGGATTTGCATATTTATTCGGTATTGTTTGCTGTAACTCGATGTGTTGATAGAAACTAATAAAACAGAATCGATTGGAACCTCGAGCGTTTCATTGTTAACATATCGCGTGGACTGCTAGGCGTTCGTATACACTTCAGAGAAATCAGAAACTGCAGTGTCCTCGATGCGTGAGAGCTTTTCGACTGAACGAAACACGTAGTCAATATGGCTCCAGGTCAAAATTCCAAGTCACCGTCAACAAATACCATCCAAGTCGAAAACAAACATTGTCATCAACAGAAAAAATTTTCAGTTTGTCCAATATGAGTTTTGACAACATGAAGTTCGAGTTATTTTTTCTTCGCTGTTCAAGCAAACCCACTTACCTATCCACCGAGATGCAGCACAAGTGCAGGATGCTCGCTGTTGAAAAGTATACGTCGAGGCTATTCCACACATTGCACATGAAACGGCCAAACAGCCACTTGCCGCCCGAGAGCTCCACCGAAGCGTTGAAGGTCATAGCACAAAGTGCTACCAACATGTCCGCCATCGCAAGTGACACCACGAAATAGTTTGTAATCACTCTGAAAAGACACTTTAATTACTTGAAAGCTTTTAATCATGGCAAAGATATTTGCTAATTACACTTTGAAAACTTCGCGAAATTTTCTTCGAAATTACGCGATTAAAGGACCTTGTTTTGAACATGTGAAAGGCATCCAAGCATTGCTCGTGCATTATGGGTACAAATAACTCGAAGCAGTAGTGATTATCTAAGGATTTTAGAGGAGTATTTCACTATACATTTACGTATGTTAAATATTTACTTATATTAATTATCCTGTTCATTCTAAGGAACACCTGCGAGCATCCCTTTTAGAATGGCAATTTAAATTTTGAATTTTGCTGTTGTCCTACAGCGAATTAGAATAATATGGTCTTTGAGAGTAGTTTTTAACTTCATTTGGGAAATAATCCGGCGAGGAATATAGCCGATAAGCTATAAGGCATGAATCCTGACTTCTTTTTTCAGGTTTATAACAGATAAAGTTAGAGCTTATTGCGAAGAAGCGAGCAAATGCATTACCCGATGATGATCTTAAACTAAAGAGGCTTGCTGATAAGTTGCTTGCTGATAAGTTCATTGACAAAGCCTTCCGCAATTCAAGGACATTAAATATCTTCTTTTCGAAACAAAAACAACATTAGTTTTGTGTGCATCTACAACGTCTAACCATGAGAGTAAAAAATATTCAAGGCACAGGAACAACTCTCTATCTAGCCATAAACCATTTTTTTTCTCAAGAAATGTCAGTATGCGTTCCAACTTTGTTTTGTCCATCAAGGACTGCGGTTGTCCATCAAGGACTGCGGTTAAGATTCGTGCTGCACCAGTCAGGTTGCTTGAAATCCGAGCTGAGTCAGCTGTCTAGGTTCGGATACGTGTAAATAGTCTCCTAGGCTAGCGTTGCTCAGTTGGATGAGGTTAGTTCCTTTACCCAGCGAGCAGGTCCTAGTTTGTTATTATTCACGCGGATGAGGGGATTTCAAACGAGCGACATCAAATACAGAACGAGGCCGTTGAAGTATCGAGACTAGGAATTTAAGCCTCTTCAAAAGTTATTGTTGACTTGGATGATGGAAGATCGACGGTCGATCGACGGACGGATCGAGATTGTATATAGTACTATAATTTCTTCTTTGATATCACGGACTTTTTCACCAAATCTTAAGAGGAGTTTTTTGAAGCTATAAGGAGTTGAAATTTGAGAAATCAAAAGTTGTGAACCGAGGTAGGCCTTTATGAATTTATATGGGCGCGAAGTTTTGAATATATTTACGAATTTTAATTTATTTTACCGTAGACAACGTATACGATACTGCTTTGCTGCGAATGTTCACTTGAAAACTTAATTTTTGCTTCTTTTTTTTTCTTTACAGGAAAACTGATTTATTACATTTTAAATAAAAACAGGGTGCAACTGATTTCCAAGCCACATTGGTCAAAAAAACGGTCTCAAAATTGCCTCTGAAATGGTTGAAGATAGGAATATCTTGAGCAGAAACGTTAAAAAGAAGACGATCAAAACTTGAAAATAAAAGAACTATTATAATATTATAAACATTAAATAAATATTAGAAAAATTAACCTTTCTAAACTCGATATACGCGTAAAATGTCACCTTAGAAGGAGCAATCGAGTGCGGAGGAGATCCAAATGCCCAATTGATATACACTGTGACAAAAAAGTATCCGAAAATTCTCATTTAAATTGCCCTCGTTGAGTATTTTTAAGTATTTGAAGTTTCTGTATGTTGGTAGGACTGTCCGTAATTACTATGCCAAACATGAGCGCGGTCTGTCAACTAGTTTGTTTACGACAGCTGTTGAAACCAGTCGACCTCAGTGGTAGTCTGCGAATTTTACAATGGAAAAGAATATTGAACAAAGAGTTTGTCTCCAATTTTGTGTTTTGAACGAAATTTCATGTGCTGACTCGTTGCGAATGCCGGAAAAGGCTTATGGAGACTCTGTTTTATTGGAAACCCAAGGGTACAAATGGTACAAAGCTATTAAAAACGGTCGGGAGATCGTGGAAGATTTGCCTCGTTCAGCACGACCGTCGACCTCTTCAACCAACGATAACGTCGAAAAAATCAAGGAAATTGTGCTCGAAAATCGTCATGCCAGTGTTAGAGAGATAGCTCGTGATCTTAACATCTCTCGTGAAACCGCTCGTTTGATTTTGGTGAACCAATTGGGCATGCAGCGTGTCGCCGCTCGGCTTGTTCCGTTAGAAATAATTTTCTTCAGAAACAGTACCGGATGCAGGTAGCTGCAGACATGCTAGATCGTGCGAATTCTGATCCCACGTTCATGGGACGGATCATAACTGGTGATGAGACATGGGTCTATGAATACGACACACAAACTGAATGGGTGGGAAAAAATGAGCCGAAACCGAAAAAACCTCGCAAAAGTCGTTCGAAAATCAAGACGATGCTTATTGTTTTCTTCGATATTCGTGGTGTGGTTCATCATGAGTTCGTTTCGCAAGGTCAAACGGTCAATAAGGACTTCTATTTAACTGTTTTGAGGCGTTTGCGAGAAATTATTCGCCGTAAACGGCCGGATTTGTGGCAAAACAATTCGTGGATTTTGCATGACGATAACGCACCATCACATCGAGCCACGATTATTAACGATTTTAAGACCAAACACTCGATAAATACCATCGACCAGCCACCTTATTCGCCTGATCTAGCTCCGTGTGATTTTTTTCTTTTCTCCAGACTGAAATTACCGCTCCGGGGAACCAGATTTGACTCCATAGACGCCATTAAAGAAAATTCGCAGAAGGAGCTGAAGGCCATCCCTGAAAGCGCCTATAAAAAATGTTTCCATGATTGGAAAAAACGTTGGCACATGTGTATCGCTTCAAATGGAGCATATTTTGAAGGAGATTCAATAAATATTGAAGAAGTTTAATATTTTTGCGTTTTATTTCAAATTTCCGGATACTTTTTGTCAGAGTGTAGTAGGGGCTAGACAATAAAGAAATGTATCCTTAGTTAGTAGTCATCGCCAAGATATGCGAGTTCCAGAAAATATTCTCGACCAGGCAACACAACATCAATAACTTCAATTTAGCCAAAAGTTTTTTGAAATAATTCAACATATTTCCTCATGAAGACGGTGATACCAACGAAAAAATTGCATGCTTAGCTGACAGACTCCAAAACGTCACGAAGACACAAACATACCAGCAGATTTACATAAAGGACATCACATAAACGAAATAAAATCCGGGTGTATGGAAAATATATTTTAAACGACACCGATAAATAAGATAAGATACTAGATGATTAACACGAGCTAGCATAACCAATTCTATTGAAGCCTTGAGGAAGTTCTTTCAACCTTATAATCTAGTAATATTAAACGTCCTTCCGAAAGAAGAAGAAATGGAGAAATGGGTCCCATAAGTTCCTACTGTTCGAGAAAAACCCGCTCATTTGTTCTTCACAGTAAATGAGTCCTTGTAGGACATTCAATAACAGATAATGTTGAGAGGCACGGAACTATTCATTTATTTGAATCCAACAAGGATGGCATACGCACATTTTCGGACGATTTACCCCCATGTTTGGTTCGGAATCACAGCATAATCCCCTATCAAAGTTCGAATAAACTCTCAATCTAACAAGATTCAACCAAAATAAGTAGAATTATATTTGGATTGGTAAATTTGCTCTCATGATCGTGTCATACCAGAATTTTTCCGGTACAGCTTTTGCGGAAAATCGCAATACAAATGTAAATGTTATTTCTGTTTCTCTATCTCTTTCTGGGAGAAGCCACCCGGGAGTACACTCTCTTCTTCTGGGTATGCGATATTCTAATGTTCGGCATTGTAAAACCTTTTGATGAAGTCTAAAATGGAAATAACCTCGCATTATTGACTGCTCACACTTCAAATTCTACTGCAGCTCATTCAAATTATTGGCTCCATATTAATCGGAACATACTGCTGAAAATCCTTTAAAGGTTTACCATATGCCGCCTTTTGTCACACTTCAGGGTCTCAATATTTTTCCAAACCAGCAAACTAGCTTCTTTTTTCTATCCCCTTTGATAACAAATAAGCTCTTGTGCCATCTCTTGCCCTGCATGAGAGTACTCCGCCTAAGCAGAAGACCTGGTTGTTTGAAGTATTTCTTGTGAATATCACATTCACACAGTTTCATTTTCATAGCTGATAAATTGAAAAAAATATTATGTTTCCATTTCAAATAATGAACAATCTTGCACTCAAATCTGAATTGTGTCTTATGTCCGCCGGGCCATGCTTCATTCTTAAGGAAAACGCATTTCAGCTATTTGCAGCTTGTTATCAGTTGCTTAATTTTGACGAAAATTTATTTTAATTTCAAAGGAACAACTTCGATACAGATGAATAATATGTTTGACACAGATCAAAGCATAAGTGTAATCAACTAGCCTTAATTAAGCCTATAGAATTCTCTAATCGCTCTGTTACAATATCATTTCTACGGAATATTCCTAGAATCGAGTATCGTAGCTTTTGCAATGACTCACTTTCTTATACAATTGTTCCAAGTAAGCAAGTCAACATTTCTCAAAGCATTCTATTTTTATAGGAAACAAGCATATCCTATTTAATTACTCCTGAAAATTTATATAGCAATCGATTTTCAGTCCAATAAAAACAAAAAATTATAAAAATTGAATTGAGTAGGAACTCGCTCGTATATTATAATTAAGTTCTAATTGATAAGTTTCAGCAATGAATAAAACTCACGAAAGAAAGCCATTACGGCCCACCAATAACTTTTTCCCACGCAAACGTGAATTTATTTCTAATTAAAGAGAAAGGATCACTCGCACTATTCCTCCATGATTTTCACTTTAAGGTCTACTCAGCGACCTTTTCGACTGGCGAAATCAACCCTTCGACTCTTTTCTAAATAATTTGAGTGAATCCGCGGAAAACAGCAATAAATTCAATATGGCGTGACTGACTTTTCCGTCTAACACAAAAGAGAAGTATTTCTGTTTGGTTTCGTCAATTATATTTCCAGTAAAACATTGTTACCATCAATTCGACGGAGTATTTTTGTAGGATTTCAGCCTGTTTCGTGGCACATTCATGCAAAGAGCTTATTACTCAATGTTAGCACACGCACTCAATGATTGTATTATGAGGCTTCGCACGAAATAAACACCAAACAATTTCGGGGTTTTTGCAGCTTTAACCGAGCTTTATGGGCATTAAGGATCATAATAAGCCCGTCATATGCTTACAAATGAATAGTTCCGTTCATTATGAATGTCGTTTTGAAGTGAACTTAATTAGAGCATATAATATTGTGATGATTATGGTATAATTTAGCAACAGGAGCAACAAATCCGAGCGTTGAACTTCAGACACTCAGGGTAGGAGTGTATTTTCTGCGTTAGTATAGCATGCAAGCACTGTACGAAAAGGAAGGAAGGCTTGTATTCAGTTGCTTGTAGGATCTGTGCTCTAAAATACATATTACATCGTTGACTTCCTTCTTGTAATTTATTGGTGCCTGCTTTCTATTCGTTTGAAGCAAAACTGAAAAAATGCTAAACTCACTTCGTCATGGAATTCGTGTAAGGACCACGCTCAGTTCATGCATATTAACATTAACTGAATTGAGCGATGTAGGCAATATAATTTTTAAATTTGAATATTGTATGTTTTCAAAATTGCAAACTCAAACGTGACCCTTTATGGAAATGCTCGTAAAAACCAGAAAAATTATTATAATTATTTCTAAACTTATATAGTTGAGACCCGCGTCATTCTTTTATTAGTGATGGGAGATGCAAAAAAGAAAAAAATTTGATGTCTCAACGAAACGACTAACGAGCCCCTGAATTTTAAGGATAAGAGGCTCGTTGTATATAGGTTCCGTTTGGCAATATAAATTGTGTATCAAACGAATTTCTACTTTCTCACAACCAGAAATTTATTGAATTTATTGAGGAAGGATATCTGCACGTATAACAAATCTAGTATTATCAAGGTTCGCAAAAGCTGAATATTTATATTTTATTATAATACAATTTTGGCACAAATGAGAGAAATAAAAGAACTATCAATCGATGCATTTTTAAACACATAATTGACCTTTCATTGTATCTTTATTGTGCATGTATCAATTGTATCTGCTTAAGCATTTACAAAAAATTAACCAAGCTATTTAGACTATTTATACCATTTTCCCAGTTGAATGAAAAGGCGAGTGTCAGTGACACGCATATAAGTTGCAACATCCATGATAGAGTTGTAAAGTGGGAATACCGATCTTAAGTGAAGAAAAACGACAGAGGAAAGCTCCAACCAGAACCAGATTCCAAAAGTTTGAATCACTTCCATAAACAAAATATTGGACTTTATCCTGTTTCCTTTTCTTACTAGGTGAACTCATTTCAAACATCGGCCACAAATGCGACCTAATCAAAGTATATCAAAAACATAGGACTTTATGTGGCGTTTTGATTGTTTTGCTGCATTTCCATGTTCCAGCAATTCTAGACATTATAAGAATGTATACCCGTATTTTTAGATACGTATTTTTAGAATTTATGGAAGATTTACCATCATCAGATCTACAATCAACAACCTATTAAATTTTCTGCTCTAATTCCCTGCTAAGGATCTATAAAAAACTCTAAATAAATACAGAGAGTATTTAACACGATTTTGTAAATAATTTTCCATTTGTAAATAATTTGCCAGTTAACAACTTTATGTACGTATGTATGCACAATTTTGAAATTAATAAGGAGATGCAAAGACCCGCCCTCTACGACCGATGTTTAATGTTTTCAGGTGATAAGGAAAACGCCTGTTTGCAATTTTTTAGAATTTGTTTTTAACATTAAGCCTGTCAGGTTTGACTCATTTCAATCAGTAATTTTCTAAATACTCCGTGACATCTATGAAAATAAGCTTTCTTGAATTGCGCGAAATACGTCTTTGTTGCAACTATATCTTTGTCGATTAACACGAATCCCTTTTCACGGAACCATTTTTTCATATGCGGAACCACTAAAAAAATCAAATGGGATTTCAACTTGAAATTATTTACATGATGCAGTCATTTTTTGGGAGATTGCACCACCTTTGCTTCAAAACCCGGATTGGATGCCTATAGGACCATCATGACGGCGCTAAGACCACTTCCTTCTTTGTGAAGGTTTTTAGTCACAGCCAAGAGAAGCGAAACAACACTTAACAATGACAATACCGCAATCGAATCAAAATTCGAATCCCCATTTGTCACAATATCGATGGGAAAATGGGGGTTCGAAGTAAATAACAAGGGAATTACTTTGTGTAAAGGTTCTTCGATATTTTCATCCGGAATTTGAGTACAAGTTAGATTTAATTTTAGGTTATGTTGCTGTAGAATATTTTTGATTGATTCTCGATCGATCAATAATTCTGAGTATCTGGTTCTCAAAGAACGATGTAAGTTCTCAGTTTCCCTCTCTCTCTCTCTGCCTCTCTTTTTCTCTTCTTATGGCCACAATTTAACAATTTAAGTCGAAATACACATGAGAAGGGTTTGGTTTGAGCTCAAAAAATTCGTAGTGCATCGATTGATACATGAAGTCTATTATATTTGGGCGTTGGGTGGTGACTTCCAAATGGTTAAGGTGGGAAAGGCCTCTCCTGCATTCAAAAAGTTTGATTGGATTGTCTACGCAATTCTACTAGTATGGCGGTGTTGAAATCATAAAAACAGCTCGTATATAGATGTAAGCGAATCCTCCGTAAACAAATACCTTTTCAACAAATACCCTTTTCGAATGTAGAGAAATCCATCCCAAACTTTCATTTTCTCACGGCCATAAAACCAAGCCAAGACGCCTGGCAGTCCACGTGTGGAAAACATGCAATTGTCACACGTGCAACTACTTCAATCCATCTCCACCACCATCACCACCATCACCACCATCGTCCACCACCAACAGACCCCTTCTCCTACAATTTTCCTCTTTGTTCTGTACTAAAACCCCTTCTCCTTAAGACTAAAACAGTCAGTCTTAGACAAGAGTCCATCGCGGAAACATCTCTTCCTTCTGATCGTTCTTTTGCCAGTTTATTGTGATTCACCTTCGCGCAGTGATTTAAGTGCTGTGGCTGTGAATCCAGTGACTTCTTTTGTGTCTTTAATTCATAACAGTGTTTGGACAATCATTGCCAGCAATTAAATTAAGGACAACACCTCACAACTTCCTTGTTGTGATGAGCCTCCACGTAGGCTAAGAGTTTCTAGCACGCTGACAGAAGGTCTCCACGCCGACCAGTCTATTTCTATGTCTGTAGAGGAGTCTGCTCCGAGGCGAATCTCCTCTACAGAGGTCAAACACAAGACCATTCTTTCCAAAGTTCTGTAGAAGAGTCTTCTCACAGACTGAACACTTCTACAGAGTTCCTCTTAGGATCATTCTATCAAGCAGTTTCTAACTCTACCTACCAAGGAAGCGATGCTCAAACAACCTTCAGCAATTTTGGTCTGTCAAACTCTACAATCGACAGAATTGCATTTCCTTCTATTTCAGCGCGCAAACATCCGTGTGGTGCAGCAACCAACGCCGTTGATTGCCACCAGCAATCATTGTACCACCTGCCACAACGTTAGAGCTTCCTCCGTCAGCTGAGCCGCCGTCGTTGGAATCTCTGCCCTGCTGCCCTCATCAACCATTTCAACGTACCTGAGCCCACTGATCGAGCCATCAACTTCCATCTGCCTATACTATCTCCAATTGAACTTACTTTACTATTGCAGGTTGTACACCTCACAGAGGCATTCATTTTTAATAAAAACTAGCATCCTTTTTTAAAAGGCGGGTTCCTTCATTTTCGTTTGGTGATTATGTCCGGGGCATAATCAACACTCGTTTGCGATGGGTAACCACAGAGCGGGGACCCGCTTCCGTGGTTTGACTGAAAGCATGATATTGAAACAATGAGGTTTCCCGCGAGGGATGACGTCATATACGTTTTACGACATTATTTCGTCACGAGCGGAAAATAAATTGAAGATAATCGCATAAACCATGGCAGAATAAGGAATTTCATCAGCAACAAAGCTCAAGGATGAACTTGGAATTAATGAGTTCTTCTAAGTGAAGACATCAGCACGTCCTATACGCAGTGTTCCTGTATCCTATACGCAATGCGGACGCAATTGTTGTCAATAAATTCACTTCATAAATATGGCATCATCATTATTCTTCCTGGTGCTGAGCTTTTTTAGGACTTGTAGGTTGCTCAAGACAAATACCCCAAATCAAAAACTACCGCTGAGTCTAGTAAAGAATAAAAACGATGATAAAACGATGAAAATTATAAAAAATTCCGATAATTACATGCTTACAACTAATTAAAAGTACAATTATAACGGGCTGGTTGTCCTATCGTTAAGAGAAATACAAATTGAACTAGTTTTATGAACTGATTTCAAGGAATAACAAGATTTATTTTATTTTGACTTTCCCTGATACTTTCCCTCAAAACCATCTTTACTTTACTCTGATTCGTAAATTGCTTTGTGGTTAATCTCGTAGCGAACAGGTACATAAAGCATGAAATGCTATAGATTAGCGTCGATTCCTTGCACAGTTTGCCTTGTGCAATATTTCTCGGTTCGTCGGGTGCGTTATTAACTCAAAAGCAATAATACCAGATAAGGATTCCAACTGAATCTCTGAAATCACGCTGGGCTTCTGAATGTTACTAATGGATAACGAACACTGCTTCCTTTACAATGACAACATAAGTCAGGAAATAAGGTTTTGGGTGATGACGTTATCTCATCGCTCCATCGGACTTATAAATAAGTCAGATAAATGTCTGACCATGTATCAACTTTCTAACGGCCGAGAAATTTTCCAGGTTTCTTTTTCAGACGCATGGCTCTACTAGGGGGTTGCCAAAAAACCCGAGCTGTTATGTTGGGCCAAGTAGTACTTTTGTAGTACTGCGTTCTGCCTTTTCAATCTGTTTTTGCTTATTTCTCGTAAAATCGCCACAGAAACACAGAAACTCTTGAAATTTTACACACAGCCTACAAAAATGATTGGGATGATAATTGATTGATTGAAATGATGGGAAAACATAACTGTTTGAGTTTCTCCCATAGAATCAGACAATTAAACAGGCTTCCAAACTGGAAGTTTTGAAAAAATTCATAGATTCAGTTTTGTCGGAACTCTGAAAGTTAGATGACTAAATCAAATTTACTCAATTCCTTACGTCAAACTCAAACGTGTATCGATTTGTGCATAAATACTCAATTTTTTGGGACTAAAATGCATTTTCAAATCAGTTGCATCGTTGCTGAATTGACCGCATACGAAATCCTCCAGTGGACATAAACGAGTTCAACAACATTCGTACAAGAAATTAAACTTTTTTTCGGAATTGGAAGAATTGAAAAGGATCTGTGGCACTATAGCATTTAAAATGCACAGATTTTCGAAATTTAATGAAAAACTCGTTGGCACCAATTTGTATCGGTCTCGCTTAGAGCCAGTTTCAATAAATGGTGAAGACAGTTCGTCCTCTCCATGCGAAATAGTTTCCTATTTGCCCAGCTATTAAAATCCTTCAACTTATCGGAAACGAATCCACTCAATATCTTGTGAAGATAATATCTCAATTCAAAGGCAATTAGGTGGGGGAAAGAGAAATCATCCTTTGTACGGTGCAAGTGTGCAATTCAGGAGATAGGTCGAGAGAGAGAGAGAGAACAAATCCATATGAATCCAGTTCTAGAGAAAGCCATCGTATAAGTCCATTAATGCATAAACCTATATTCAAACTGCATTAGGGATGCAAAGATGGATCAAATTGGATTTTATCAAGTGAAAGAGCACAACTGAATACGCTGTGATCTAATTTCTTTGTTTGTATATTCTCAACTCATCTTTCTGACTTCACTCTGACAATCTCATGCATATGTGCCGATGAATTTAGCTATAAAAGCTCCTTGCGAGGAAAATTTTTCTATATGTGCTGATTGCTTTGAATTGGAATGTGTCCTGTTTGCTTCACTCGAATGTGGAGACGGGCGTATACGGGGACCGGAAACACAGTATGCAATTGGATAAAAATTATATGCAAAAGCTGAGAAACAGATGCTAAACTGGATCTTTGTAGGTGACTTTTCATGAATTCAAAATGTTAGTGGCTGGCGAAGGACAAAAGTACATAACAGAGTGGGATTGCAAATTTATATACGAGTCTTAGTTTATCTGATAAAAAGATGAGATTGTAGTGCATAAGTGCAAATTTGTTACAGTTTTGACTTACGAACATTGTATAGAATGCTCACGAAGAAAAATATAAGATGACGATGCTTCAAATGACGAACTATGGAACTCCGATTCGAATTTTCAAGAACAGTGATTTTATTATGAAATCTCACTGAGGACAGGAAAACAAATTAAATTTAAAGAGTGGAAGGCATTGCTCGTGGATCTGAATAAAATGCCAGAAGGGCGTTTAAAACTTTCCAACGATTGAAATTCATAGAAATGATTCAAAAATGAGGAAATTCGATGTCATATGAACCGAACCCGAGAAACATTTGGAGCGGTCACCGATTGCTCCACATCTAGTTCAAAATTAACAGAGAACAGGCTCTCTGTCCAGGTTGTGACTGTGTTTTGGCAATTACATGTTATGCAACAATCCCGAATAGGTAAAATACTACGTAGTACGTCGTTGCCATTGACCTCCGGATCAAGCGAACCATGAATTCATGGTTCAAAAGTCATGTGTACTTGGTATGTCCTAGTATGGACCTGATGAGCTACTACAAATTTGGGCAATCAGTAAAGTCTACAATTAATCGTTTGGCCACTACAAGTACTTGAAAACTCTCAAGTGGGACGTTTCATCACTCACGGCGTATCCTTCGAAAATACTTTCTTCTGAAACCTGATTATTCTTGTACAATCTTAGATTTTATCGATTGCTTTCTTTCATAGAAATGGAAAAATGGCTTGTATGTCTCCTCTCAGAAGGCACGAACATTTTTTATGGAACTTGAAAATCTTGATTAGTTCTTGAACTTAATTAGTTATGCTGGAAATTATGAATCACCACTGACAATACATTTATTAGTCCCTTTATTCATTCTCTTTTGAAAAAGGTGCAGATTGAACCATGAAACTTAGCCCAAATAGTGTATGTTGCCAATTCCATTTGCTTTGTTCGACGATATTTTAATCCGTCAAATGCGATGCCAGAAAGGACGTTAACGCAGTGATCAGTGGTTCAAATGTGGCAGAAGGAAAACAGCGGGAGCTTATTGAAATTTTCTATGGTTCCTAACGTACAGGTACACATAAAAATTGGTATTTATTACTGGAGTTTTGGAGCATTATTGACCTACAAAGACTAGCGATCGCCACGTCTATAAAACTCTGGAAGTAACAATTCTATGTCTCCAGAAGAACTCTCACCAATTGAATGGCATCAAGACGGGTACGTAGCAGACAAAACTTACATAGGAAGCACAGCCTGAAAGCAATGTCTAACTCCGTAAAGAAGGAGAACTCATTGTTGCTTGAAGTGTTGTTTGGATTCAATGGGATTTGGGACTAACACAGGCAGGAAGTTAGGTCCCAATTTGAGCTCCAATATTACATTGATAGCGACAACGACGTGTTATGAACAATTATTTCAGCACACTTATTGCGCTTATTTTCAAGGAAAAACAAGTTAATTCCATAATCTCGGAGGATGCGGAAGCTCTTGTCAAGTCATTAAAAATCCAAAGAGGGGGTACAAGGCCATCAAACAATTATCGAAATATTTTAACATAATCCAATCAGTAAAATTTTCTACTTTGCTGTCGAATGCAAACAAACTGAACTAATATTTTTGCTCCGTTAAAGTATCGAGACTTGCGAGAATATCTAAAATAAAAACTTATTATATCGTTAATCTCTTTCGCTATAAAAATTGGTAACATCATCATTTTACGAGCACGTTTAGATAAAAATGATGCTCGTAACGATAATTGCGAAGAACATTTGCTCGTACATATCAAATAACTTTGTTTCTATTGTTGAATTAATCGCTCTTAATAAAAAGTATTTATTAAAAATAACCCAAGATGATGTATAAGCTCCCGAACCCAAAATGATTACGACGTGCAACTCCGCAACAATTTCTGGTTGTTTCAAGTGAACTATTGGCCATTACGACTATTTTCGTCCCGGAAAAATTCATCACAAAATTTTCCGGGCAACTTGAGACTGTTGTGTGTTGTTGCTAGAACCCAATCGTTGCGGTACATCGTTATATAATGGTCCGCCCAAGTGTCGTGTCGCGTCATAAGGACATGTTGTCTGCTTATAAATTGTAGCGGCGAGCAGAATTAATCGATACGAGAATATCATACCGTACATCACGAGATGTTATCCTTGTAATGTGTACTCAAGGATATATCACTTAAATTTATTAACTTATGTGGGATGATCTCTATCCGCTATATGTTGCCTTTTAACGTTTCCACTTGAATTAAACAATTCAAAGGCTGTCAAGGATAGACAGTTCTTGTTTCCAATAGCTAAAAGTGACTTTGCGAATTCGGCACTTCTAAATCAGGAAGATGTTTTGGAATCATCGTACGTTATGAATGATAAGGACACAAACGCCACTTTCTATTACAATAGATGGGTCGATATGTACCGATCGGAATGAGTTGAAACCCAAGAACCCAATGATAGCTCTGTTAACTTTAGATAGGAAGAACTAATATCCATCATATTGACGGTTGTGTTGTTGATATTTTTCCACAGCGAAAGATATTAGAAACTTCCGACTGCACGTTATTAATCAGCAGTGAAGATATTGACTTGGCAGGCAATTAAAAGTATGTCCTTCATGGAGTTAGTTCAGACAGGCTGATTAGGAAAAACTTGCTCGTTGTATTTTCTGAATAGATAACAAGGATTAAGTTTTCCGTTCGCTACAACTCTTCTTCCGCACAAGTCCTCACTGCTTGCCGTTCAAAATGGACGATGCAAACGAAAGGAGGAGCTCAACAATGGAAATGACTAGGCAGAAGATATGATACACATCCAGTCATAGGCAGTGTGCTTGTGTTCGTTCTACAAAACATTTATGATGCTTGGAATCTTGTAGAAAGTGGAATTAAAGTAAGACTTGTAGCATCCAAGATAAACAACACAAAGCGGCTTTAAAGATTGAAACCAGGATCATTCACAGTGGATACACATTTATTGAGAAGAACAAAAACGGACGGAAAAAACAAATAAGCAGAAAACTCTTAGAAATTTCCATGCTGAAGACATAGACATAAAAGCGAGTGTATTTGAAGTCAATTAAAGTTGGTACCATTAAATTATTTATGAAACATTTGAAACATCCAATAGGTAATAAAATAATTTTTGTTGAAGGCGCCTGCAGAGACAGTGGACTTAATTGAGTGGCAAATAAATACCTTGTAGGCGTTTTATCATAAACATATGGCGGTATCGACAGGTCGATTACAATTCCAGGTAAAGAAAACTTTTATTACAGTCATTTATGCGATGTAACATCTTTACTCATTTACTTTTCGTGCACGATTAAACCTTCTTTAATGCTCCTTTACTTCTTCCAGTGCAATGAGACGATTCAGGTCGTCGGCAAGTTTTTACTATGGAGGGATTATTTCGGTAGAGTTTTTATTGTTCTTTTATTCGATGACGTTGGATAATCTCCTCTTAAGGTCTTACCAGCAGCTGTTTCATTAAATCATTTTATTACATGCCCAAGGCACGTTTGATTAATTTGAGAACATTTAACCAAGGAAAAGTACACGGGTGTAGAAAAAGGCGTAAAGATACATTTTTACAGGCAGCCTTACCATGTGTTTTCCAGGCGCTCGAATGGTCACCAGTCCTAAGTCCAAATTTAATACTAAGTTATAGTATACTAAACTTGACGTAGTGAATACAAAGAATGCTCCCAGATTGAAAACCACGGATACGAACGACACTCTAGGCTCTGGGCTAGGTGACGTTTATTTTCACTGAAAAAGAACATCTACGTCCAGCGATCCCGAAGTAACGACAATTAATATAAAACAGAGTGTTTGTAAAATAAAACATTTTATACATTCTTCAACGTAGTCTCGGAATAAATCAATCTTGTAAGTCCATCTTTTCTCTAGTGGGTTTCTGAGTTGCTGCTGGCTGCCATTTTGCAAAATGGCCACCACCTGTTTATTGTCTTCAAATTTAATTAACATGGAGTTAATGTGTAAGCTGGGATAAGGAATAGACGCGATTGAGAGCCACGTGTGGATAAATGGGACCATGTATGGATAAAACGGGCGGATATACCAATTTGAAACCTCGCATGATTTTTTTTCAAATAAAGTTTTTTTTTCCTTGATGAAAAAGCATTCCTGCTCGAAGTTTCCATATTTTTCCCTTGCCCTTTCTCCCTTTTTCCGCTTGAATTAGTCGGCATGAAATAAACCAGTGATTGTAGCCCCTTTTTCAGAGCATTTGCCATTCTGATTACTTTAGACTTAAAAAAATCGGAGTCCTTCACTTTATATTGTGAACTTGCGAGTATTCATGATTTTTCAAATCGCATCTTCAACTGTTTGCTATTGCATAATGGAAATGGAATAGGATCTGCCCATGTATGACGTGTCATTGTCATGACAGAAAATTATGATTTCGTGTCTGATCGCGAATTCTAAACGTTTTTCGGCTACTTCTTTCATGAGACGAATTATTTGTTGTCAGAACAATAGACAATGTTATCGCTGCATGCCCGCGTTTTCTCGCACTTCGCATTAAAAGAGTCCAATTTTCCTTACCAGACCTTTTTCACACAGCGCTCAAGTAGCATTTGAGACACTGCCGTTCGTGATTTCGTTGCTTTCACTCTCTAATCGTTAAATGACAGTACAAAATCTTCTGACTTTTGACGTGAGCTCTCATTGACAAATGTCTCTAATTCCTCTTCTTCAAACGCTTTCACCAGTCCGCTGTGTTCCGATGTCCAAAATCACCAATACCACTAACACCACTAAAATTTTCCGCTTGAAACTTATTCAGGGTAAGTTACTTGCATTAAACAAAAACTTTCAGCGTCCCCTTGCTTTTAATTACTGAACAAATGCAATACTTGTAACAAATGCTGTTTTAATGGAACTTAATTGGACGTTTTCAACGTAAGAAAATATGTTTTCTACACTCCGCTTAAATGACAGCCGATTCTAACAGATTCTTGACAGTGCATTGCCACTTCGATGATAACAGTACAGACTGAATGGAATAATTATAATGAATAACAGTCCGAAATTGTTAAAATGTGACGTCTAAGTCCTAAAACATTCGTTTGTTAAGTTTGTGTATCTCGACGTTGAAAATTCACACAGTTTATGCTAAATATGTTACTTGGTCTTGTTTGTGAAATCAAGTACTTGTTATAATAAAAGCAAATTTTGTGCAGTGTGACATTGATTCCCTGTTGCACAGGCAATTGGTCCTATACAAGACCCTTGTATACTTATTCAAATTAAATCAAAAAACTCATGAAAATCAATTAAAACATTGAAACACTTTTAGTTATTAAATAAGACAAAAAATACTCCACCAATCATCATAGGATTCCCGCTGTCTTTACTAGTCAATTTCCAATGATTATTTGCAAAAGCTTACGTACAAAATCAAACAATCAAGATAAATTGTTTTACAATGTTGAGTTTTCTGTTGGTTTCCTTGTATTTAATTATCTCGTAATGAATGATACATACATTCCAAATAAGAACAACGATCAATCTTGAGAAATTAAATCAGAGTAAATTGAATTCCTACTGAAGTTTCCTACTTCTATTTACTTTTCCTATCCAAACAAAAATTCATTACGCTGTAGAGAAGGGCTGTACATTGATAATACTTTTCTGTTCGTTGTTGAGAGGAACTTGGTTAAAAATATCAGAATGAATCGGTTGCATGTTTCTTTTGTATTTTAAACTATCTGGTCTTTACGTCATTTAATATGAACTTTTTTATATACGTTCGACAAAAAAAGTAGGTTTTTATTTACCAATACTAACATGCTAAGGGCAGGACAAGTATTTTTGAAAATTCCTATACATTCAATGTATCTAAAGTTTATCGATATTTGTTTTCAAGATTTTACGCTCCTATGTTTTAAACGTTCGCCCTGTTTGTCGCTACGGTTTGCATAGGATGATGTATTTTGACGTTTCAATTTCGAATGACGCGTTAAAGCGTTACCAACGGAATACGATCGATGACAGGGGAAATTCGATCTTCAAAACTTCAATCGTAGTCAGCCTATCCGTGTAGACTTTTGATTTTACATAGTTCCAAAGAAATCATCTATCAGGTGTAATATTACATGATCTAGCCACGCACTTCACTGGAAACAAGAGTGGAAAGAATTGTCAATTGTTCTCAAAGTGAAGTTATGTCAGTGAGATCGTATCAAAGTGTCATCATTAAAGTCGGTTAACTGTCCGGAGAGGCATCACAAAGAAAATGATACGAATACTTCACGTAACAAAGTTCATTTTTTTTGCAAAGCGAGCTTGAGAATCAAACTACGCGGTTGAGTGGGGAAAATGTATAGTGTAATAGTATATGTGAGTCATTGTGTATGAATACAAATTTTAAAAATTGTAATACAACATTTCGCAACAACTTTGTTTTTATGTCCTGTCTCCAACAAGTTTTACAAACAAATACCAATCGATGTAGAAAATTGGAGCAGAATACCGTTAGATCGGAAGCATGCTCGAAGTGTTATTGGTTGTTAGTGGTTCCTGCTGCGTACGGACAGCGCTAGCTCCCTTCGGCTGTTTCTTTCATTCAGAGATAGGAAAAGCACAAGTAGATTCACATTCATATTAGGTCTTTATGTCAACTACAAATTCTACTTATTTTTGTCAAATACCATAAGCAGTTTGTACCAAATCTAGTGTCATGGTTTCACGGGTTGTATGACAAGTGGTGCCATTGTGTTTGGACCACGAGATATAGTCGAGATCAGTTTATTATGTGTTTTTGTGTTTGTTATGTTTTCTCTAACCCGAGGTTCATGACTGTCAAAGGGAGTGAAACAAACTTCGCTCTCTCGTAAATTCAGTTAAATTCAGAAATACTATTACAAGCTCCACGAACATTCGAATGAACAGTCGACTCAAGCAATCCTTAATGCAATGAATGTCGTACGAAAAGTCGTACGAAATGATTTACCAAATCTGAAGGAGCATCTCAAGGACTGAAACGTGAATTATAGTCATGTTGCCGTGCCGACAGACAGTAAAGCACTTATTTTCAAACAAAAGACAATTTATTATCTTATGTGTGCTCCTCATATGTACCGCGTTCAATTTATTTCGGGTCAATAAAATAGGCCATTTTTAATTAGAGACCATAAATACAAATCTTAAATAAAGGCGCTAAGAAACTCAAGTACTGCTTAACAAATAAACAGCATTTCACACAATTGGAAATATTGATCCGACATTCTTGCAGCAGGCGAACGTACATATTGGTCGAACTATGAAGATTATCCGGATTCAGCTCTGAATAGAAAGTCCTTTTTTATACTTTCCACATTCAGCTGAGGTTTCTACGAAGAACAACAATATCAAGATGAAATACTAAGTGCGTTCAGCATGAAAAATCAACTAGAATACAAACGCGTTATACCAGCTGGTATCAGGATATTATGAGTACGAAAGTATAAGACGAAAATAAACATTCCACATATGTAATCAAACCACACATGCTATCCGGATTTCATTGCGAATTGTTCTCGAAATGAGAAACACTAGTTCGCTTTTTTCTTCTCCTTCTTATTTCTTCCTCGTTAACTGCATACACGCAATTTTATGGCATTGAAGGACCCCATTCCCATTACCATGTTACGCTTTCATCTGAGCTTCGGGATCATAATAAAGTTTGCTGAACACGTAGCTCTATGAATGACGTAAATTTGCAAAGGGTGCTTTCAGCGGACTGATCCTGCAAACTTAACATTGAATTGACTCGACGAAACAATCATTAGATTTATGATGCTCCAGGCTATCGCTAATGTCGTTTCTTGAATCTCGGTACCTTCTCGTACGCACTGAGAACATGAAATTGAATTTCCCGTTGGAACATGTAACGAGTCCTGCGAGATAACATCCATTTTCATATTAACAAATTAAATAAAAATTGATTCTTTTGTTCCAACACACTTTTTCCCCAACGTGAGTTTCGACCACTTAGCAATCCTCGTGTGTATACAATTTGTGGTAACTTGAAAAGGATTAGGCGAGTTAACTTGAACCGTAGGGAGCTGAATTTATTTTCATTGTACTCAAGTTGAATTGTTACGCGTGTTAGAAGCTTGGGAGTTTCATGTTTTCCATATTGAAGTATTTGCAACTTGGCAAGGCTGTGGAATAATTAAATTACATGCTATGAAAATCAGTTAATGTTGTCCTTTTACCCAATGGGCACAGCTGTTTACTTTCTGAATGGCTAATTAAACATGCATAAAATTCAGGCGGATCTTTGGAAGCTGTCCTAGCTGCATGGCTACGGACAACGTTTTACTTCCTCTCTTAAAGGCCCAAACGTTTTTGTTTTTTTTTCGTTTTTTACAGTCCTAATGAAGTACCTCTTGAGTTTCTAAATAGATGTTGTTCTCGAGCGCCCTTTCCATGGACATTCATTTAACTAATTAATTTGAAGCGTAATAAGGATTAGAAGTCTAATAAGTGATTGATATAATAATGTGAGCAAAGAAGCGGAGCTAATTACACGATTTCAAAGAGGAAATATCGGAATCGAAATCGAAATCGAAGTATGGCGAGGAAGAACGAAAAACAAGTTAAGGACGAACTTCGGCAGCAAGGCACAATTCAAAGTAGATGACGTTTTTTCTTTCAGAATCTACATAAACTCATTCCAACACACCAGTACATTGTAGTTCAATATCATAAAGACACTTATCAGCCAGGGAACAACGCGATGTTCTTGTTATAATAGAATTCAAGGATGTTCTCGAGCATCTGAAGAGAAATAACAAGGCACCAAAGATGGAACTCAATTTATTTGTTATATGCAGTGATGGTAACCTATTTCATCAGTAATATAGCAGTTGATACCTGAAACCAGGGAAAAAGTCTTAGGATCAAGATTCAGCTCGGGGTTTATTACAAACTCTATGAATGGAAGCCACTATAATTGGTGGAAATATTGTGAATGGTGACCAGAGTTCAAACAAAAATCTAAAATTCAAAATTTCGAGTAGAACCTTGAAACGTTTGCTTGTGAAACCATTGAGAAAAATTCAATCTAATCCTGAAACGATGGATCAAATGAGACCATGAGGCAGAAATTCAGAATATCAATGAATCGGAGCATTATGCAGTTGCCTATTTGCATCACGAAGTGCTCATTCCTGTTAAAAGAGCACTTCTTGAGTTTGGATTGTATGAAAAGCTTGCGAATTTCTTCGAAATTATTATTATGACATTATGAATGCACTATCGTATTTGCTGAAGAATGCATGAGAAGCGCATCTTGGAAGTACCAAAAGTGTCACCTGAAATGTGGAAACTTATTGACCCGGCCTTAGTGCACGTTTTCCATAAAAGTCCTTTTGACATTATTAAGTCAGTGTTTTGGAAGACATTTTAAAAGTTAATGGCTGTATATGCAAACCATCTTAGGGATCATTCGTGCTATACCTACTAGATATATTGTTGTCAAATTTAAAGTGAATATCAAAGCCTTTGCCTTAAATATGAGCTTATGAACTTTAGAAGGAATCCACAGAAAACAGGAACATTTTGCAATCAAGTTCTAGTACTTCATCTTATATTTTACATTCCAATCATATTTCGTGATATAATCGGTCGTTTTGGCTTGCTGACAAGTAGTAGTAGTAGATAAAGTTGTCTTAAATTATCTTGTTAGTAAGGCTGTTTGTCTGTAATTTACGAAATTGAATAATTTAAATAATAATTACATTAATTGAATAATAATAACGAAATTGAAATTGAATCAAAATTAAATACTAGCAATCAGGTTAAGGTAGTAGACCGAAGTCCTCTTTGATTCTGGTCAGAGAACGTCGGGAAATGAAGTGTTATCATATGTTGGAGGTCGTGTTTTCGAATAATTTAACATGAGGAGTGATTCGATTCACTATTTACTGTTCGAAATAAGTCGCAGACTCCCTGTTAATTTTTGGTGAACTGTCAAATGTTTGTAGGTAACATCTGGATAGTTTGCTTGCTTAAAATTCATGCATAATTCGTTCTTTAAAGTCCACTTAAATGATAGTCAATCTATCATAACTTGTCTCTTTCATGGTGAAAAATACTTTTAAGCCTCATTGCATCAATATCAAGTTATCAAAACTATGAAGACTACAGCTGCGCTATACTATGTTGTTTTGACTATGGACAAACTGGGAAAATCCAGGCGAAATAAAGCTCTGTATACAGCCAAGATACTGTGGTTGAATACACATGGTCTTTGGCTAATTGCCAAAGACGCGTTGAATATACATCATGCAACAAGGGCTCATAGTGACAAGCTGGGGCGTTATTGAAGTATGTAGAAACTATTAAACTTTTGAACACATTCAGAACGACAAGACTCGCTTTATATTCAAGAATGTGAAGCGAACAAAATCTTGAAGTAAATGCTGAGAATGGCCAGGATGAACCTTCAAAACAGGCATTCCTTCGCTGAATGTCACTGTCAATTCGGTAGGCTTGAAGGGACAACACCACTGTGACGGCTTCAAAAAATCGATTTTTTGAAAACTATCTAGAAAAATCTAAAATACATTTAAGAATAGAATGCCGTTGGTCCCAGGTCAAAAAAATAATTATTTTCGGAGATATTAAATATTTTGTGGAGCGGTGCAGCGCTCCGTGACACTCGGGGTCCCGCGCCGTCTCAGCCAGGTGCGCGTCTCAACCGGTCGGCAGGAATACCGGGCCTTTCCCTACAGTCCTGTGAGTCATTCACAGGTATTCTTCTTTGCTTCTTGAAGGCCAGCAATATGATGCCGGAATCGCTGATTAAAGGTAACAAATTTTGTTTCCAATTTATCACATAAATTAACAAACTTCAAACTTTGAACGCGTTTTTCTCAAAACCACTTTTTTGAGTGCGACCGACACGCAGCATAACTCGAGCAATTTTTATTCGATCGACTTCAAATTTGGACTGCATCAATAAAACTAGATTATCTAAAGAAGTACGTAAGTAAGAAGAAGTAAGTAAGTAAGTAAGAAGATTTTTTCGATATCTCAATAAAAAAAAGTTATAGCCTTTTTTCGACGAGAAATTTGGCTCGAAAATCGACCTTTAATTTCAAAAGCGTGCCTTTTTTATAAAACCAATATTTTTTCAAATCCCTATGTACTTCTCTTCAAAATATCATATTATTAACGAAAACACTCGGTTTTTTTTTTCAGATCGACTTTGAAGACAGTTCTGCTGCGTGCCGCGGATCACTGTAGAGGCAACAGCACCTGACGCGGGAGCTTTCCCAGCGCCACCATGGGGCGTGAAAAATTAAAAAAAAAATTTTTATGTATCTTTGATAAACAAGAAACAAAACAAAAAAAAATTGGAATATGTCTTTTTTTCCCACAAAAAAAAATACTTGAAAAACGGCAAAAAACCAGGGGGTCACAGTGGTGTTGTCCCTGAAGGGATATTGCGTACTTTTAAACAATACAATGATTAGTTTCGTAATGACCGTAATGCTCAACGAAATAGATGAGCGAAGGAATTTCAAAAACAAATGTGTCACAAGCTTGCTTATACCATAAGCGATTTTATTCAACCACCACAGTAAAAAGACAAATCTCCTGTCAACCAGAGAACCTAGCTTGGAACCGTTTGACATTATTCTAGCTGGCTTCTGCGATTCAACGAAATCTCTTTTGTATCCAAAAGTGTGGTAAATGAAGGGGCGCGATCAAAAAAAAACGTCTCTACTTCAAAACTTCAAGCCGATGTGCTTTTTGACTTGCCGTTTGAGGATTTCACTCCTAACAAAACTTTTTTCAGGTGTAGTTTTCATTTTTCATGTCCAGGGCCTCAAATTTTTTTGCAAATAGTTTGTTGTTACTCACCATAGCTTAAAGCTCACCTTGAAATACAATGAATTAAATATCAGCTTGTCCTTACAGTTTGGATTGTTGTATTCAAATTTTTTGACAAGTTTTGCTGAACGTTCCTATCGAATTATTTGACAAGGTTAGCAAGTACCAAGGTTAGCAAGAATGGATCAGCTTGTTGGGTACTGTCAACTGAATGTACTGTGGTGGTTCGTAGCGTGAGGGTATGGCATTTGCCCCTATAACGTCAGAAAAAGATTGCATCATTGCAGATCTTCGATGGTTACTTTAGCTATTTTGAATCAATGGAGGACGCTGGTTAACGTGTCCCAACTCTTGTCTGTATGTCTATATCTTTTTGGAGATTCCCGATGCATGCTCAATCATATGAAACATATCCACGGCACAAACTTTGTTGAACTGGGAAAGTTCCTTTTCCACTTTACAACATTTCTGACTCTTTTGTTGATGCTTAATCCCTGTTGTCTTATTGCACTTTGGAATCACTAATTTCCAATAGTAAATTATTCCGACAAAAACTTTTTCTCAGTTAAAACACCTTGAACATTTTTTGAACAATATTTATAAATCACATTGCCAATACAGAGGAAACACAGGAAGTTAGTTTTTTATTAACTTTATTGAATTAAAAACAGAAATGATGGGCGATATTTATTTTATTATTGCAGATACATCATCTTCGGAAAAGCTCATTTCGCTAAAAGAAAACAAAATAAGGAGCAGATGCGCGTGTCACAATGTTATGTCATTAGTTAAATTAATGCCATAGTTTCGTTCCGGAAAAAAAAAGAATCAGACCCAGAATATTAAATTTGTGTCATCCATTGCGTCACGCTACTCGCTAGCTTGTACGAAATAAAGAGTTATGTGGATGGAATAAAAGGATGCGATGTGTGTTGCTTATTTTCGTCTTCTTTGAAATGGGAAAAAGGTTGACATAATCTGTGAAAGACGCAAAACATGGAAAGTATTTCGACGGAAGTTATTTTTTGACTGCTCAACGACACTAAATTTATTAAAATTCATATACGGAGCGTATCAGAGTCCAACAGAATCTGTGTTGCGAGTATTATTCGTTTTTTGTTAGTTTTGAACTATTTATAAGTAGGAGTATAGACATATATTGCTCTCATGCTGTATTTAGGTGTAGATGGGTCAGCAGAATACCTGCCAGTGCCCATTATAAACGATTTTCATTGAAATTTTTCCCCAAAAGGACAACCGTTTGGGTTTAAAATAATTGGTGACTTAGTAGATGTTTCTTTTTTTTTCAAAAAAAGGATTTCATTTACAAAACATTTGGAAGGACGTGTTGAATGATTTAAGCGTATTAAAACGATTTATTAGCAAAATGCCTAGACGAATTCTGATAATACTTGGTCCCTAAAAACATGATTTTTTGTAGCAATACTGGTGACTCGACGTGTCGAAAGACAAATTTGTCCAACATCTTGCTGATAATATAAAACACTGACACTAAAGGTATAAATGACAAAACAGATATAGTTGATATTGAAGCAAAAACTTACCTTAATTTTCGGTTTCGTTGTACAGAAATGATAACCAAAGCGTTGCCTAGAACCGCTGCTATAATGATTGTACTAAAAACCACACCTTTAATAAAAAGTATGCTGAAATCAAGCCAAGTGGGTCGTTCAGCTTCAATACGTTCCGCTTTTGATGTTGCAATGGACACATTCAAGCCTGTTGAATTGAGTAGATCAGCCACCAGTGAGTCTTCGTCGTTCAGAAACACCGCCATATCACCTGTCAT
The DNA here is from genome assembly GCA_954870665.1 of Stratiomys singularior. Classification (NCBI taxonomy): domain Eukaryota; kingdom Metazoa; phylum Arthropoda; class Insecta; order Diptera; family Stratiomyidae; genus Stratiomys; species Stratiomys singularior. The sequence continues at coordinate 12,391,385 of OX940877.1, forward strand.
TGCAATGGTCTATAAGTGAGGCTCCATTCACCAGTGGACAACCTTTTAACGCGATATAGCTCGCGCCGTTTCACTTTATGACGTCGCATTTTCTATCAGAATTGAATAATGTCCTTTAGAATTTCTCATATCCTCACACTACATTTTGAGCACGTATGGCAGACTAAAAAATTCCTTTTCGCCAATCAGCTTGACATTGCAATTTTGTAATTCTGGTTGCATCGATCTGAAAAAAAACAACAATTTTTGAAGATCAAACTATGAAATATGGTTTATTTTTCATGCTATGCTTTATTTTTATGCTATGTCATAGTATGTGGAGACAGAATAAAAACTTTCATTTGACGTACTAAGGAAGATTTGTTTTGAGTGTGAACATAAGATAACATTAAACGAAAAAATCAAATCGTGGATTACACACATCTAATGATAAACTAGTGAGGCCGAGGGCGTTTTCGAACACCTGGATTGAATCGTCATAGAGATTGAGTGCAAGGACCATGTGAAATTCGCTTTATACAACTCAAATCAAAATCAAACAAATTGCGATCGGAATTCCTGGACGACCCATTGCAATGCCCCAACAATATTTGATAGGCAGGCGCATTACTAGACTTGAACATAAACTAGACTTGAACTTTCAAAATAAAATTAGTTTCTTATCGGAAAAAATAGCCTAATTGAAAAGTATATTTCAACCCAGCCGGTAGGTAATTTCGTTACGTTCCCCCCATAGCTAGAATTCAGTTGTACCTTCAGCCAATTGCGACAATAGGCCTCCACATCCTGACCATCGCTGAATCCTTGCTCGCAGGGCTTGCCTAACATGACGCTGTCGATGAAATCCACAAAAAGACTGGTACAACTGTAGGTAGATTGTCCAAGTGTTTTTTTGGCTCGATTACTATATTTTACTCTTATCAGGATTGCTGTTTGAAGGTGAGCATAAAATTTCACTTTTCTCATCGGTTGAACATGTTCTTTGCGGAGATGTGCTCTACTTAAAATTCTTATCTCGCAAAGAAACGCCGCATTGATTGTTTTGTGAATCCATCGTGATCAGGAAAATCTTAGCCATAGACTTTCAAGTTGACAACCGTGTTTCAGCTTTCACTAGCTCTGGTTGCGCTTCATGTTTCCACTCCCTTTTCACTTGTTTCAGCAACAAGCCAGTCCCACATTCAATCGCACATAATAACGTGACTGAAAAATGAACCTCATTTCATCTGAAATTTTCACTAAAATGTTCAAAAGTGCAGAACCCATTTGGAGCTCACTACTTGGAAACTCTAGTGTTTGTGTTATCATAGAAAACGCGCTCCGATAAGTTTCACTGACTTCAAATGTTGGCCTAACGCCTGTCACTTTCAAAAAATTGTTTTGGAAAGTCACAGGCGTTAGGCCAACAGTCAAAAAGTCGAATGATGTTGACGGTTTTAAATCTGTTGCTACGTCAGAAATACGGGCAAGAACCCGTTTTCAATACATTCTAGGCCGTCAATGAATTATAAATGCAAACGCTATAGCTCATAAAAAGTCTCATTATTATTTGTCTAATTTGCGTTCAGCTTTTATGCGATCGCTGACGTTTGCTTGATGGTCTTCAATAGTCTGCGATTATTTAACATACCTTTCATTAATTAATTAATTTTGTATTGTACCAATTTTCGTTGTCTACAGTTTTTGACATATTTCTGTGCTCCACTGTCCACGTTTCCTTGATATTTTTAATTAATAGTGCAACTTCATCTGCGTTCTGTTGTCTACGTTTATCGAAGTTTCATTGTCTACGTTCCCTTGTCTACTTTCTCTTCAGCGGGTCGTAGAAATTCAATTTCAACCCTTTTCTACTTTGAATTTTTAGTTTTGATTCTACACGTTTCATTAAACATTCCACGTTTGTCTACGTTCAGGATTATATACGTTTGTCTGCGCTTAGGTTTAGGTAAGACTGTCTAAGTTTGAATATGTTCGCATTTGTTCGTCTATGTTTGGCTGGGTTGCAATTTCTTTGTTTCCACAAGTTCTAAAAGCTGAAAAGACGGACCTTTCTTTGGAAAAGCAAGCCATTGTAATGAAAAACAAACCCCTACTTTGAAAGGCAATGCCTTCTGTTTGTTCTATTCATAGAGAAGATTGAAAATCAAAAACTGAATGTGGGAAATTCTGTCGAAGCTAATAGTCGGGAATTCTATTTATGAGGATATACGAACCGTTCTATGATAAATGAAATAGATATTTCAATGGATACTGTGAATAAACGAATAACGTGTCGATAAAAAGCCTCTGGCACCCATTACTCGTTCAAAATTTAAAGAAGAAATGAGCAAATACTTCAAAAATTTTGTAGAGCTTCTTAAAAATCAAATAAAGGCTTATCTGACCGTAATCAATGCACTTAAAACGATGCAAAGCCAATAAGCAGATGATTGTCATCTGCTTGGATGCCTTAAAATAAACAAAATTCAGGCTTGAACAATGCCTTCTTCAATGCGGTGATGCATCGGGACATATGTGAAAAACGCTATCCCGGCTGAGGTTACTGACTTCGATATAAGCTTGACTTGAAATTTCAGGTCTTTAAAAATTTTAACGTTCTCAATCTTTCAAATTTTCCCTCAAACTTTTCCCAGCAGAATAAATTAATTTCCGTTTAGAACCATCGACATTTAACGCCTTATAAACGGTAATGTGGAACGTTCAACCCTGCTCCTTGAAAAGAGGCTGAAATGCGTTTAGCATATAAGACTACTATCAGCACAAATAAAAAATCCAATTTTCTACTAAGGGATTTCAATAGGATTATTCGACTATGTATAGATGCTGGTATGCAAACGCATATCTGTAGTCTGCAATTTTCTCTTATGTCTTCCATTTGACTTCCATGCCTGATTAGAGTCGAATCAAATGACTATGCACTAATCCTTCAATTCCTGCTAAGCCTACTTCGCAAGCAACATGAATAATACATTTATTTATTTTCCGGACAGAAAAAGGGCTAGGCCATTCAAAGATTCACACGCTGCGTGTGTACAACCATTTATTTCTGTGTATATCAACTAAACAACAACAAAAAAACCAACAACAACATTTCTCCAATAAACCGATTAGAATATCTTCCATGCAATGAAGGACCAATAGGGAACAATTATATAATCTGTTGTGATAGTGAGGAGTATGTTGACACCATAAAATCAAATTAGGGAGAAATTCATTTAATGAGTTTCTGGTTGATTTTTTTTTTTCGTCCGAGCGTTTGTCTCCACCTGGCAAACCATCCTGCTCGTATCCACGTTCTAGATACAAACAGCATTAGACACATTCAGCAGTTAACCTAATTTTGTCTGCAACCTTTTGTTCCTTGACTAAATTGTCGTTGACGTCTCGTCTCAACACTGATGTCTAACAAAAGCCTCCAGCCGACCATCATTTCTATTTACAGTTTCTCTAGATGTATACAAATGGCCACACAGGACTACTGCAGTTGGAGGGGTTCTATGATGTGATAAGGGTTGGGCTTGTCGACTTTGGCAAGTTCTCTCTAAAAATAATCAACGCCAGGAGCTGAACAGCGAATGAGCTAATTGTTCAACAACCCTTCCAAATTTGAGCGCGGTCATTGATTAGGAAAGGATTATCAAGCGCAATAATTGATGACGCACAATTACCTTTGGTATTACCATAACAAACAGCTTCGAGGATTTCAGTTTGAATGGGTTGCATACTAATTGTCAGTTTGTAGTAATTAATTGTTTTTCAAAGTTATTCTGTTCACAATCAGCTATAACATTTAGGCTATATGTAAACTATAAATAGATAGATATCCTGATCTAGGTCATGCCATAAACGCTCTTCGTATTTACATAACCACATTCATTGATGCTTAATTGCGCTTTGCTATCCGCTTAATATCGTGTTCAAATAGTTCAAGTGGAAATTATGCAACTGACAACATTACGAACCCATCGATTTCCAGGCTACTGTTAATAGCATTGCCTAGGAAATTATGGAAAGGACATAAAACAGAGTTAAAATGTCAAAAGTGACAAGTCGAATTTCTACATAATTTGAGAGTTCGTAGTTTTAAAGTTCGTTTTGGTGTTGCCGCAGGCCAAAATTAAATCTGGGTAGCTTGGGTCCGCCGGACCTTGCTTCGTGGGTCTCGAGGACGCGTTTCGGCTGCATACAGCCATCTTCAGCTCGTTCGAGCTGGCCCGGCGGACCCAAGCTACCCAGAGTTCCTAGTTATATTTTCTACTATTGTAGAATGTTAGTGCGTTTGAATTGTTTGCTTTATCTCTCGCTCTCTCGTTGGGTCAAGGATTTTAGCAGAATCTTCTTTGTATTTCCGTATCAAACTCTTTGATGTGTGATATGCAAAGAATAAATTGCTTATGACGATGCTTGTGATCGAGGAAAACATTGATCATGCTTCGAAGCAGTTTAAGTTTAGAATAATTTAATGAGAAAAATTAAAATCCTTGGGTAAGCATTTAAGTTGAGAGGAAGTCTAAAATATTTAGATCGGACCAAAATCACAGATTTGTTTTCTGTCACACGGGTTTGCTTTTACCGAAATGACAGCAACTTTTCTCCATAATAGCGTTGACTTTCATTCTTAGAATTCGAGATTCACTCTTTTATTTGCAGCTCTTTTGCTTCTGAGGATGTACACATAGTGATGGTGGTAGGTGGAGTGCCGAGAATGCTCGGATGGGTCGCCTAGATTACTCAAGAGCAGGCGAATCAGGCGAACCAGTTTCTTTAGTTACCCTGAAAACGGAGAAAACAGAAGTCCTTTCGTAGGTGGAGGAGCGCATGATAATATTTTTTTTCTTTTAAACGAAGAAATGGATTCCACCAGCTGAAATTCGGAATAGATCCCGTGCACACCGGTTGAAGAATGTACTTTGATGGCCACGGGAGAAAGTATGAATGGAAATGAAATGAGTGAAAGGAGTCGTCTGCAGTGAAAAAAATACTAGAGCTGTGATAATTTTCTTATTCTCAATTCATTTTATTCTTTAAATTTATTCACGACTACTCTTTGATTAACTCTGCAAACTATTCTGGCCTTCTTTACTAGTTTTATGTCGTTAATAGTTCGAAAAGACCCGGTCAGCCCATCTGAGACTTCCTGGTTATGTATCACAATGCTAGACCGATCACTGATCAAATTGATACTTTGGAATGTATTGGACTGCGCTTGAACAGCCTTCCTGCAGCCCCGAACTTCGACAATGTGACTAACAAATGTTCCTACCTCTCAAGGGAATGCCAGGAGTAGAGAATTTTGCTAACAAGCGTCAGGTTGAAGAGTTTTTGCGCAATAGTTTGGATACGTGGCCACAACCATTCTTCAAAAACAGCATGGAAAACTACCAGTTCAATGGCAAAATGCAATACTACGGAGCAGAGCTATACTATAACTATTGGAATAGATATACTTTAAAAATAACTCTAAAGTGTGCTTTGTTATTGATTGTATGATAAAATTATACCAGGAAAACGCTCATTTATATTTGAATGGCACTACCGTTATTATGGGTATTTTTGTGGCCCAATGGTCAATTTATCTTTACATGTATACTAAAGGAAAATGTATTTATCATCGTCTTTTGTTTCTCTTCGTCGGTAGTTGTGCCCAATCAGTTGAAGTGTGAATTTAGGAGGTTCCGACTTACAAGTTTGGCAAGAGGGACAGATATTTTCACCAAATCATACACCGTCAAATTTATTCAGAAAACATTTTTTCCTTTACGGAAAATGGTTTTCAAAATGTCATATTTTATGGATGGAGTTCTAGATCTGGCTTCGAATGCCTGATCAAGACAAGGCTGTATAGTCCACGACCCCTTGTTTGTATTGTCAGCTTCTACATGTCACAACCACCTACAGACCGTTCACTGCCAATTCCAGTTTTCTTCCTTTTCTTTTATTTCGTCCTTGTTATGGTAGATCCTTGTTTCAGCAGTCGCACAGTACCTCAAAAAAATTATGTCAACGGCCAAAGCAATCACACAATTCCGATTCCGCTCCACTCTGAAAAAAAGAGACGGTCAGCTTGGCGGTAGCTTTTTGTGATATATTCTTTTTTTTTTTTGAATTTTTAGATGCATTCAATGAAGATGTCCATAACCACAATCCGCTCCCACAATTTCATAGATTTTCATAAACAAAGCCTCCGTAGCCATTCCTATTCAACGTCCTTGAAGCTCTTCATCAAGAATCGATGTTTGGCCAATCTTGAGCCAGGTAAACCAATGCTGAAGGTTATCGAAGCAAATTAGTATTGTGATCTGTGCTCCATGTGACTAGCTTTTATACTAAAATCCCTTCGTCGTGAATATCTCATCCGAACAAGTAGCATCTGATAGAAAGTCTAGCCTTGCACGAGCTGCAGACGCACCCGTCTAAACTGGATGCAGGAACCTCCAAGGCACATCCCCTCGGTTGCAAAGATGACAAGTGTTCGTTTGGTGTGAAGTATACACTAAAGAACGTCGTGCCCGAAGAAAGTGGCCAAACGATACCATCTCCCCATTCCCAGGCTTGCTCTTGGATGTTGGATTGCTATTCCCGTTCTAGGACAGAGCGCTTCTTCAAAACGAGCCACAATGATTGTCACTTCTGAGGTCTCCTTGGAAGGAATTCTTCATTCACATCTGAAAGCCGCAATTATGGCCACATCAACTCTCACTTTTCTCTACCGTTTCTTTGTTTGTCTGCCATGGACCTGCATTGTATCTGTTTTGCCTTTAAAGGCCCAATGTCCTGTTCCGCCTCAGGCCATAGATATAGTGCATTGCCTAGATGCGAAATTCAGTTCATTATATGTGTTTATAATGTGCATTCTAAAGAATTTAGCGCCTGGCCCGCAGAAATGCAGAATCTACCACTAAATATCATCTAATAGCAAAATTGCCTGAAGCTGATAACAAGAATTGTCTCAACAGATGCCCTCCGGCAATCCGGCGAACATAAGCAAATTGAAGCGATTGAAATCTCAGCGTTATAATTCCTTTTGCGCAAGAAATGTTATAAGTCCTATTAGTAGTACGAGGCACGTCCAGAAATTAAGTGTACTCAATTTATGTAGGGTTCAAAAAAATTTAATTAAACAAAAACATACTTGGTTACACTTGTACATATGTAAGTTATTTTTCGACGTAGTCACCATCCCTCTCGATACAAGTGGTGAGCCGCGGGATCAATTTTTTGATGCCTGCCTCAAAGAAGTCTCCCGCCAGCTCTTTCGCCCAATTCTCCACCTCCCCCTTCACCTCCTCGTCCGTTGAAAACTTGTTCCCACCCATGTGCACCTTAAGGGAAGTGAAGAGATGGAAATCTGAAGGGGCCAAGTCAGGGGAATACGGGCGTTGGTTCAAAACGTTCCATCCAAAAGAGTCCAGGAGTTGCTCAGTGGCGTTGGCCGTGTGAGGTTTGGCATCGTCGTGCAGCAGACAGACTCCCTTCGTTAGCATGCCCCTCCTTTTATTCTGAATCACCCTTTTCAGTTTTTTTTAGCGACTCACAGTATCTTGCCGCGTTGATGGTCTCCCCGTGAGGCAGATATTCAATCAAAATTATGCCTTTATGGTCCCAAAACACGGATGCCATGATTTTTTTGGCTGAAATTGTGGTTTTGAATTTCTTGGCGGAGGGTGACAAGGTGTGATGTCATTGTTGAGACTGCCTCTTAGTTTCAGGCGTGTAGTGGGCAACCCAAGTTTCGTCTCCAGTAACAATAGAGTAGAGAAAATCATCGCCTTCAAGTTCGTAGCGTTCCAAAAACTCTTTGGAGCTCTGCACTCGATTCAACTTATGCTGTTCTGTCAGCTGTTTTGGGACCCCCCTCGCAGACAATTTCCGATATCCGAGATTTTCTGTGATTGTTTCGTGTATCAGGGATCTGGATATTTGCGGAAACATTGCAGAAAGTTCATCTAACGTCAATCTGCGATTGTCACGGACCGCAATCTCGATTTTTTCCAAAAGTTCGTCAGTCACAATTGAAGGTCTACCGCTCCTCTGATCGTCATGCACGGAAGTACGGCCATTTTTAAACTCGCAACACCACTTGTGCACACTCGTACGATTCATAGCTTTGTTACCGTAAACAGTTTTCACCTCATTATAAATTTCAACCGGAGCTTTTCCCTTCGCAACGAGGTAGCGAATGACGGCGCGAATTTTGCACCTGGCGGGAGATGCGATCGACATTTTTCGCGAGAGATGCTACTGCGTCAAGAGTTTTCAACAGACTAACCTCGGATTGGTCTCGTTTTGAAGGGGAGGGGTCAGGCTACGCGGCAGTGTTGCCAAAATGTCGAAAAAGTATTCCGTACAACTGTGAGTGTACCAGTACACTTACTTTCTGGACGTGCCTCGTACTCAAATGTTTATTTCCATCTCCTTTTAGATTTCCCCAGTCAATCGGTCATGACGAAATTTAGTTAAATTATCCTGAAATTTTCTTTAAATTACTGCTTTCCTTAATTTATACTGACATTGCCGGATCTGCTTGTATCGTAACCCACATTTTTATTTTATTTATTTTTCATCCTTTCCTTTCCTCTGCTTGCATTGGTCTTTGTCCCAGCTGTAAATATTTGAACTCCTGAATCGAACCTTGATCAAATGGACCGAATATCCAAATTATATTGGCGTTAATAATTGCATGAAGTCGTCGGATGGGATTAACAGAAACAATTGAAAGGACAGCAAATTTTCTAAGTTGATAAGGACGTATGCGCACACATTTGTTTATACCTGACAAATAAACCGAAAATCAGAATGGGAAGTCTTTAAAAACGCATCTTAATATGGTTTCCTGCGTAGGCTTCCATTAGCTCCTCATTTCTGATCCGAAATCCCTAGTCAAATAGAACGTAGCTGAAGTGTATTGCCTGACAAGCTCGTATGCATTATTCATCCGCACTAATACTACCCCTGTCAATCAATAAGCTGTGTCAAAGGTCATACTACAAGGCTGACATCGATTGCATTAATGTTGCCGTGTCTGCTGACGGAGTCGTACATCAAATGTTGCCAATCTTATTAGAAGGAAATAAATAACACTTATGTTCGCAGGGCCTGGCCTGAAAGCCACCCGGCAACTAAGAAGAGTGGAACTATCTCCACGATAGTAGCTTATTTATAGGATCCATAATTTAAGTCCTGAGGTAGCAGTAGCAAACGGCATTGGCCCCGAAAGGAACTAGGCAAAGAGCAACGTGGGTGTGATAGAAGGTGTGCGTCCTTTGTTTATTTGCCTTTCTAGTGTAGTGTGTTGCTGAATTGCATGAGAACTTCCCTGATATGTTCTGATACTAGGGACGCAAAAATTCTGATTGATTTGGACACTAAATCGATTTTTGATTCTATCAGATCTGCCGGTCTCAGTTGAATAGAAAGGCGCTGTAACCAGTGATATGCATACATCAATTCAAACCATAAATGTCAATTCAAGTCATTTTCCGTGGAAATATCATTTAGATGAAGAAGGAAAATTTATAAAGGCTCTCCATGTCAAGAAAATTCTCCTACTCAAAAGGGTATCGTCTAACATAGAAATTTCTATGAGTGTTTTTGCAATGCAATGTGCGCTTTGATTTTATTAACTTTGCTCAAACCTTTAAGCATGTCATGAATATTTAATGTGGTGGGAAAAAGTTGTTGCATGTATAACGTAATGTTTAATCCATAAGAACTTTAATTTTTAATACATTTCTGGTTCCACACTACGCTAAGGATTTGTGAGTGAATTTTTTTATTTTCCACCCTAGATTTTCTTCCGAGGGATTTTTCTTGTATCCTGGTCTTGTCTTACATAGCCAGAAATTTGTACAATGTCAAAGGACGACACCGTCACTAAGTTATACATATATAGTTTACGCAGGGTTCAGCGAGCGATACACAATATTAATATTGAAGCAGACAACGTTGATAGTGACATTGAAGGCGATTCATCTGATTTTCGATGTAAAAAATGTATTTTATCCTTGGGCAAAGAGTCTGCGAGGATACAAGTGTTCGAGTCATACAGTAAAATCAATTTGGTGAAAGCTTTTATGAGCATAGAGTCAGCCCAAATAAGATCAATATTGAGAGGATAAATGCATTTTTACAGCTTCCGTCATGATTTTTGGTCATTAGAAGGCCTATGATGTTGGGAATTCATGGCCCACTTATCATGTGAGAGACGACGAAGATTGAAGGTCTCACTTGAATGTTTTCAAGCCGAGGACAAGCCATTAATACAAGGATAATTGGAGGCGCACATTTTCAATCTGATGCAAGCCCTCTCAAAATTTGTCTCAATGCAATCTCAAATTTACTTTTGCCGAGAAATAATCGTAGCTTCGACGCGGATAAAAATTAACCATTCGTTAGTGGAAGTAGATCCCAAGCGGTTGAGCTGCGTCGGCTACATTCATAAGCTACTAAAAAGGACTGTCAGTGGTCATGAAGTATGCCATGAAATCCAAAAGTCCTCATTGCCTTTACTACACTCTGCGAAAAGACAAATAAACAGGCTACGAGGAGAGGAGTATCAGGTAATCAAAAAGATATTTTACGGGTAGGGGAGGTCTTTGTTGCATTGTTCCCAACTCGCTCAACCAATAATGGATACGATGTCACAGAGGAATATGTTGAAATACCGTTTTTTACAGAAACAGCGCTGACTGGGCTGGAAAGCCATTTGTGAATAATCAGCGGAAATTATCACTAAATGAGTATGATACGGCTTTGGAGATGAGTTTCATTCCTTTACAGTTTAAATTCGCCTGGATAGTTCTTATTGAGAATGGTAAGCTGACCTTGGATCTCTATCAACATCATATGCTGCATATGAGTTAAAATTAATTGAAGTCCTTTAAAGAGCTCGTCTGGTCTCTTCCAATAATAACGCAGAAATCTTATCCCGCAGTCAATATGTCTTTAAAAAGGAGTAGTTCTCCATCGAATATGTAGTTCAGGTTATGTCTGTGGTGGCACAGTGGATATGTGTCATATAACAAAACCTTTATTTTTCCTACTGACCATCATCCTTCGAAACGCATGATAATCGCTTGGTCAGCGCTATCAGAAAAATTACAAGACTGGCGTGTATAAGACCAGCGACAGGATAGAATGCATTTCTATCCATCACTGTAGTACTTATCAGGGGAAATCAGGAATTGCAAAGGAATCAGGAATTCGCTATAGGGCTAAAAGTTAATTTTTGTGGACTGAAATAATACAACAGATGTGTTTCTGAGTAACTATAGGGTGTTACCTAAGTTTCTGGTTTGATTTCTATCGGCCTCGCCAGGACTTCAGAGCTCGCTCAACTGAAACTAAAATAGAATTGAAATACATGGAGAATTGAAATACAGATAAGCAGATACAGACTAAAATTATATATACGAAAACTGAAATTATAATGTTGTGAAGAGAGAAGGAAGTAACTGTTATTCAAGGAACAATCGGCCCAAAGCTTCTCAAAGCACAGATGATTAAGTATGGAAGGTGAGTCAGAATAGTAAGTTGAACTATTGACGTTTGAAGACTATCCAATAATGTTATTTATGCATGAATTGCATAAACATGAACCTCACTGAGCACAGTGTTAGTATACATTAGACATCCTTGCAAAAATTGATGAGAGTTAGTCATCGCAATGATTAGCTCAATCCTGTTTAAGGGTTGCACTTCGAATTAAGAATGGATGCTATATTTCCATCAGTAAACACTTCTGCGATTGTTTGTAGCTATCAAACTATTTCTGAAGTATCATTACTGGTTCACGCAGTGATCTGTATTGACTAATGAAATCCTTAGTATGAACAAGCAGCATGGAAGGAAGAAAATTGGGACATCCCAAGACTGCTATGACAGCAACGGGGATCTGGTAGCAATGCTGGCCATTGAAGATTTGGGTCGATTCCGTTTCTCAGTCCATGAATCAAACGAATGCCTGTGAATGCAAAAGGTCCCTGCGATGTCTGTGTATGCACTTGCATATGGGCAGAACATACGCTAACGCGGTGTAAAGCCAGTCTTGATGGTTCCATGGATAAGCAACTGATTATCATGCAATCAATTTTACGTCTGAAAACAAAATCAAAATTTTCCTTCAGATTTGACTGGGGCGGCAAAAAGTACGGCCGATGAACGCAGATGTAAATATGACAGCCTGAAAGTATTTATCATGCTGAAACTGCAAAACAAACGAGCACATTAGCAACAATCCTTATTTAGGCATATTTTACAATCAATATCAGGTAGGCCAGGTAGGGAAGAAATTGTACATTCCTGATGAGTAACTGCATCAGGTGATAATCAACCTCAACATGCCTGTGATTAAATCCTGGCACAAGTAATGAAAACCCATTTATCCCATCACTAAGTACGATTGTTCTTCTCTGTTAATCGGCAGCCTTTCTCTCTCCCCAGCTCCAACTATGTAAGAATACTCCTTTCTCCTCTTTTCGAAAATGAACCGTGGGGACAAGTCTCAAGTCCCAAGTCTCTAAACAGTGAAATAGTGTCGTGTTGTGAATTGATCAACTGACAGCTCACCCAACCTTACCCTGACCTATCCTAACTTTCACATACGCATACTTTTGTATTATATAAAATCAAGGTTGGCTATGTTATCTTTTAATCGGGTTGACAGTCGATAAGACTGATCGAATTATTATTATTCACGCGACACTTAACGAAAGCAGATTAAATTGTATGGCGATTAGGAAAACGTGCTCCGAATTGTTAATCTGAAATTTGTAATTGTTTGCACTACGATCCGGCGATTGTTTAGTGAAAGTTTTGTTTGCCAAAACATTGTTATTGATAAAAACTGTATCTTTTGATAAGTGAGTCAATAAATTCATTTGTGACCTCACTTGGACTCAATTTGTTCTGCCAACCAACCCTTCCACTCACCAAAAATAACATCATGTCGTATCCACCCGTAATTGATATATCTCCTCGACTCTGCAATTGCATCAGTCGTTTTAGATACGACTCTTTATGCAGACCGTAAGCCCAAAACGGACATCTGCCAAGCTTGGCATAATGCTTTTCACCTCTTAGAGGATAGCAGCAAAACACAACAGATACATTGACAAACCCATCTCATCTAAGTATTTCCATGGCCGGAACACAAGTGTCCTTTATAAGTTAACCTCTGTGGACAAAGATTGATATCCATACCTCAGGCCCGGAGGGGCGATACTCTCCCAACCCAGAGTACCATGTAGTTGATATTTGAATAAGAAGAATCAATCAAAGCAGGGATAGACCCCAGAACGTTCAAAGACTGGAGGTAGGGTTGCAGGATGGGAACAATTATGTGCGAATTTCGTGGCAATATGACAATGATTATCTTATTACTTGCATTGGAAGGTAATAAACCAACTGTTTATTTTGTGCTTTTTTGTGAGCTCAAAGGAATTTGTCCGCGTTCTATTAAGATTGATTTGCTGCCACGATCATACCCATCTTCTCCGCAATGTCACATGGATCAATTTTACTGCTGCCCTAATCAGAACAAGAATTAGTACGTTACACGTATTATATAGGTTGCTTTTGTATAACTGACAAACACTAACAAATTTCAACATGCGAATAAGTATGCCGAGGATGATTTCACTCATGAAAAATTAGTAATAAATACTGCAGTTCACATCCCAACACTCTTACACGTATATATTCGCTCTATTGTTAGCCGATATCCTACCGATTGTTTTATAGGCTTCAAAAGTCATGTTTGATGCGTGTTACCAACAGCAGCACTGACATATACACCCATCTAAAAGAACGTTCAATATAAAGACAATTCGAGTTCATGGACTAACCGAGGTCATGTCTCACTACTTACCACTATCAGGAAGTCATGAAAAATGCATCCTACACAATGCCTCCATTGTTATATCGAGGCAATTTAAAATTTAACTTTTCCTAGCCATAGTTTAACCATTCAACCTATCACGAATCATCTCCTTTTTCGAACCATTCAAGAGCCTCCCAACCACCCATAATGTCTTATGGCCATCAGAAAAAATTCAGGGATTTCAGCGACGTGGGGCTGCCATGCACGGAAAATTTCCCTCGTAAAACAATTCCAATATTCACAATAAACGTCAAATTTAGATTATTCGCGCTGAAAAGTCCTTTAACGTTCCAGGCCCGAGTAAACTCAGCAGAACAATTTTTGAAAGATACGCGTTGTAAATAAAGCAGGAATGTAACTATTGATACACGTATTCGTTTTAAAGCTTCCTTTCGATGTTGTCCCCTAAGGTTTAGTGTGAACTGACCGTAATTCATGAGTATAAATTTATTTTTCGCTGAAACAATTTAAAGTTGTAAATCAAATCAAGACCATGTAAAGGATGTGCATGAAAGATTTTATGGTTTCGCCATGCTTATTTTTCGGGGTATGGAAATTATAAAAATGCGTGAACTCTGGCAACATAGTATATGTTGTGAAAATTCTATTGAGTGACTATGAAACGGAAACATCTTAATTTTTGAGTGCAGACGGTAGAATGAACATAAGAGCTAATAAAATCCATATTAAGGATTCTCTACTTGTCGAGGCTTGAACAAATTATCACGGAGGACATGAGTACGATATAAGAGCAAAAATGTAAAGGTGATGAGCATACGTCTTGAGTGCTTGCAAGGTTTTTTTAGTAATAGTTTTTTTCATGAAACCGCGGTTATTGTTGGTAAAGTCCTCGCGAAGCCCGGGCAAATACTTGACCAAAATGGAATGTTCCGAAAATTTCTGATGCACGCTAGGCTCGTTCTTCACTGATATGAGGCAGTTTTCGACTCTTTGCACAAGTTTTAATTCTGTATGATATCCATACTCCCCCCCCTCTCCCGAAACTTCCGATCCGTTTCTCTTGGCTGCCTGCTGATCTCTGTCAAGATTTGAAGTAGTCGCACTACCTCAGTCTTTCTGCCATTGTCCTAGCAATGAAAAACATATGAAACCACAGAAATTACCTCATTCAAAGCGTGTCTGCCAACTACAGACGCCGTGAAAGGGTGGGGGAGGTAAGAATCAAAATACATGCGCATGACGGTTGAAGGCCGACTGAAGAATATTTCTCTTCATTCAAAACTATCAGGTTTTACGAAAAAAGGATATTTTTCCAAGAGTTCGTATACATAGAAAGATTTTTTAAACAGGTTCTAAGATCGGCTGAAAGTAAACACAACACGACCATGCTCCATCACTACTAAATTTCCAATGTATCTGCCTAAAACTAGATTCCTAAAGTTCAACAGGCTCCGTATCCTCCAGAAATGGTAATGCACAAATAGTGCGTATACTTGCGGTTGGTTTCTCCCAGACAGAGATAAAAAGCACAAGCTTGTGTTGCTCAAGGGTTTCAAATTGTGAAATATTTGTTCTTTTACCTTAAGTAAATTCTGTTGTCAAGCATCTACCTGTGGCCTATCCTTCGAAACCTTCTTAAACAAAATGATCGGTCGATTGTTAACTATTATTGATAGCATCCAAACGGAAGAAAATATTCATGGCTTTGGCGTAAATATTTTCTCCCGCTGTATTAGATGTACAACTACAGCTGGCATTCTCTCACTCGCAGATTCATTTATCCTTAGCTTTCAATCTTAATTTTGCAGCCATCCCCAAGATAGTAGGAAATGCAAAGGAATATTTCCTCGCTCCAAACAAACATACATACGCATTGAGTTGGAGCAGAGTTAGTAAGGTCGGGAGGTTGCTAAATTATTCAAAACATTATCAGGACCTGGTAGTGAAGGAAGTTTTACGAGTGAGTGATGTGGTTCATTTCTTGTTAAGCAAGCAATGAAGATGAATTTATGACTCGATGCCATGCGTGCCAATTTATCGTAAGAGGCGGCTGAAGTTCAGTTGATTTGATTATATCTGAGTTACATACGCATTTATTGAGGCACACGCACAGCAAAATAGCTTGTTGGTGTGTTGTACGGTGGAAATTTGATTTTCCAACAACATCATAGAAAACATTACATTATTTATCTGTTTTCTTGTAAGGAAAGATCCGAACAGAATAATGTCTCTTTCCATTTTGCCATGCTCGAAATTCATCCCTAGACAATTGGTCCTCATTTCAATGAATTTGTTTACTTTTTGCAAAGCAGTAAACACCTCAGTCCATTTGTTTCGAGCACATGTGAACATTATGTTGGACATAAATGTCTGCCAAATTTATCTTCGAATTTTATCAGCTAGGTTTGCAGTCGTTAGTAATTTTCGTGGTTTGAATAGGATTTATAAGGATACAACGGATACAAAACGGGTTAGGAAGAAATTTATCAACGATTCTAAATCAGCAGACTAGGTTGAATGTGATGATTTTATCCTGAGATACGTATCCTTAATAAGGTTAGAAAATCAAATAATCTTAAATCTGGGCACATGTATCGTGTAACAAAGAGCCTATTCCATGAGAAAAGGACACCGGAACTAGTGCTATAAACTAATTTAGCTTTAAAATAACAGATTTCTAACCAATGAAGGTAAGGGTGGTCATTAAACCATGCAGAGTTATAGTAATAAAATTACAATGCTGATTCAAGTTGTTCCGAAAAACAAGTCATGTCCACGGCGGTCAAAGAGATTGAGATAGTATCATTGATAAAGCGGATGATATCAGTGGAAAGTTTCTATGAATTTCTAGTTAGATAGCCGCCGGTTCACTTGTATATCACCCCGGATACCAAGCTGTTCTTCTGCGATCTGATCGGGAATAATACAATAAACATAAATGCATATAGGCCAACAAAAGCGAGCGAGCCATTGGTTGGTCGACGTCATTTAAAGGAGCATTGAAAATAAGTGGCGTCGACTGAAGTTACTACAATAAGCACGCTAGGGCTTGAGTGCAAGATCCTTTAGATCCACGTTCAAGAGGCTTGGGAGTTCAGTGACTGGACTCAATGCAGTTCTTGAACTATGGATCTGAAAAATCAAGAATTGCTTTAAGCCATCGGTGAAGGTATAGAAGAGCAATGAGTAGATTGAAAAGCATAAAGTTGATGATGTGGGTATAGTCGTAAAAATTTGTCAATATTCTTGTTCAGATTTTTGCCTGGTCTCCTTGTACAGTCCTCCATATACTCAACGTACGGTCATCTCTGAGACTATTTGGGTGTGTTTCCATTGAACTTCAGATGGTCTTCTTCGACGAATCCCTGCAATGTGCGACGAACCCCGTCTCAAAATTCTACGAAACCAACACATTCTTGACTCAGTGGAAAAGGCTGAGACTCTTCACCCCAATGATTCTTCATACGAAAAGGAATTAAAAGGGTATCCAATCATACAAACGAAAGTGGGTTTCAAAATGAATGCCTACACAGCCTCCTTGTTTCTGTACTACCTTACGACTTACCTTACTATCACCTTAACGTCTTCTATGCTGAAAACCATATTCATAAACGATGTTTATTCCAACTAACGTGCATGTCTTCCACGACTATCTACAGATAAGACACTGCACGAAAATATCTGCAGTATAGACTGGAATTTATGAAGTGAATATTACACCTTTGCAGCCGTTATTGATATCGAAGGAAGTTAAAGGAAACGGAAACTGAAATAGCCTTATAAAGACATGAAAAAGATGAGTTCCCAGAATCAAGATTGAAAAGCGAAAAGAAAGAATGAATAACAGCTGACGATAAGGATGTAACTTTAAAATGGCATCCAACCCTGATCATATCACAATGTGGCATTGCATGACCACTTTTTTACCTTGTCAATCATCCTAGGCACACAATAGTGGGTATTCAAGTCTTCAAATTTTTAAGTGAAATCGTAGGCCACACTTATGGCCTCATGGACCAGGGACGCAGTGCCGCATTTCTTTTTTCTAAGAATCCTTGTGGCTCAACCGACCTTAGAAACTGGAGAAGCATGTCGTTGTCATTCAGTAGTTGAGAACAGAAACAGGTAAGAATGACGTTTTTGGATTGTCGCTTTTGGATTTGACAGATGCCTGCAACGATCCTAAGCGAGATTCATTTCTCGCTTGGTATCTTAAAAACTCTAGAATCCGAAGAAAGCCTTCAGTCGTTAAGTATCTATAGTCACCAGGGGTTTCCATTTAAAGAATCTAGAAAGAAACGTTCAACGCCGCTTTTCATAAGATAATTTTCTTCCTCTTTTGCTTGGTACCTTGGGTGGTATTAACAGAACTTAAGGAAAGGAAGGGAAGGAAGGGAAGGAAGGGAAGGAAGGGAAGGAAGGGACGGAAGGGAAGGAAGGGAAGGAAGGGAAGGAAGGGAAGGAAGGGAAGGAAGGGAAGGAAGGGAAGGAATAGAAGGAAGGGAAGGTAGGGAAGGAAGGCAAGGATGGGACGGAATGAAGGAATGAAGCCTCGGGCAACAAATTGGATACTATATGCCCTTGCCCTTATCGGCACAGGTGCATCGCTAGCGTAGGATTCTATGCAGATTCTTCTAGACCGCAATATCCCAAAAGAATGAAAGCCACCATGGGTCCTCAAACACAATAGCGCTGAGAAAGATAAAAATGCTGAAGAGTTAGCAAAACTTGCATGACCTGACTGAAATATATCAAAAACTAAATCAATTGAAGTATCACTAGCGACAGTTATACGTTGACTAGACGAGACACTCTGTAAATCGAAAGATGCAACATAGATTGGGAGAAACAACGGCACGATAAGGCATCTCCTTCGATGTCAGCCTTACGAAACGAATAAAACATAACTTTTGACAAAAGTATAAATGGAGGTAAGTTCAGGACGCCAAATGAATAGAAATCAAAACGGATAACATCTGGCGAGCTTGCGCTGAGAAAAAGGACACATTTCTCTAAATAAAAGAAAGCAAACCAGATCATCAAACGCCTCACTTCGTTGAGGTGAATTTATTTAATAGAGCTGGAGGCCAGAGGACGAGTATTTCTTGCTCATAGGAATTTTTGTCATCATTTCGGATCCAAATTTTCCGATGCATTTCATTGCACGAAATCTCTAAACGTTCAAAAAAAAAGAAGACTCAAACAAACATTTTAATTTGAAACATAGTTGCCTAACTCCATTTTACTCTATGGAGAATCCTTGCGAGTTTTTTCAAGAAGTTCAACTGTACAGCTACAATCAGCAGCTACTTGTAACTGATAAAATCCCATCTGTAAGGATGGGTATGGGGTACGACCCTTGGGATACATGATCTTGGCATTGCCTTTACCACCATAGCAATGTCTCGATTCGACACCTACCACCATGAAAGTTGAAGACCCAAATTAGTACTTCATGCAAAGAAAACTGGGGCGGCAGCTATCGAATTTCAACGCATTTCTAACAGACCGCGAGTGTTAAGGAGCTCCTGGCAGAAGCTCACGTCAACTATTTTGACGTTCTGTGTTAAATATTGAACGCCTACCGTCCACAGATTTGGAGGACAGTCTGGTATAGGGTAGTTCCGTATCATAAGGGACTCTGCAAGGAGCTATTGGTTTCGCTTTTTGATTCCAATCCTTTTTAACGATTGATTCTAATTCGGTTTAAAAATCTTTGATGACAACTTGTTAAAATTGACACGGAAAGGGAAAAATTTCTTGATGTCGGTACGTAATGGTCGATTGCTGCAAGAAATTTTGTTGACCGGTAGTTAAGATTTTGTGATATCAATTTAATTAAATTTTTATATAATTCAGAAAAATTTTTAATCCGATAAATAAAAAAAATTATGGTCAAAATAACTCGCTTTGGTAGAAGTTATTTCATAGGAAGGGAGTTTTCATATACCTGGAAAAGTTTTTATCGAAAGAAAAAATTTATTCGTAAAACTGACAATAAATCATTAAAATGAATGAGAGAGATGATTTTTGAAGTTTAGTAGTGTATCTTTGTTACGAAAATCAGGATCTTTCAAATTTATGAAAAGTTTACCATGAATAATGATGCTTACATTGAAAACTCAATTAGTATTTATGGTTATTTGAGTTAAGTCTTTGTTAGTTTAGAATTCTTTCGAAGTTTCAAGGCAGTGTCAGAACCAGCATATATACCAAGTATAAATTTTTCAATAACGAGTTTAAATTTCAGAATTCAGTGACAATAGCGAGTATAAAGTTAAAAATCAAACGAGACTGAACAATGCAGCGATGAGTTTACGTGCCTGCTCATATTAGTGATGCAACGAATTTGTTCAAACATTTCCGCTGGAAACCAATGAAAATTCAAATGTCTTCAAACACAAACTTCCACCTTTAGCCATCAAACCAGCTAGCCCAGTATCTAGGCACAGGACTTGATGCAACTAACAAATTTGAGCAAGGATTATGTTGCATCATAAACGCTGAGGAAATGAGTTCTTATCTTGAGTGAATTTCAATTGTTTCATTTCTAAATAAATTGGATTAAATACTGTAAAACTAATTTAACTGAAAAATATAAATTTTGAGGCTCTTGATTGATCGTTAAATGTACGAAACATATTTTTCCCGTCGTCGTTAAACATGCGAAACTGTAGGCACGAAGTGCTAAAAGTTTCAAACAAGAATGAATAAATCGTCCTTGTACAGGCAAAGCCGAAGGAACACTCCTGCATTTGAGTTAGGCAAATATTGAAGGTGAGGTGACTCGAACACAAGTTCAGTCCTGTGTTCCAAAGGTGAGTACCATCGATTATTATTATTGAATATGGAAGTTAATGTTGATTTAATCTTCCCTGCTAGACAACCGAATATGGTGGTCGCTGTTTTGAGTAATTTGAAAAAAAAAATTCAAATTTTTCGCTATCAACAAATGTAATAAATAGATTTAAGTCTAGTCATTTTCTGCAGAAATCTATTTGGGGTTTGTTCAATCCAAATAGCATCCCCACCCCATGGGTGCTACCTTGTCGTGGTGGGGGGGGGGGGGGGGGGGGGCTTGACGAGGTTGCCCGTCATCCAGACGCGTGATCAAGTCACTAAAAGTACCCACGAAAGAAATATATGATGAGTGACAATAAAAATAATAAATTAGGGGCGGGGATATACACCCCGATGTGTATGGGAGCCTCGAACTCATGCGGGCTTCTCGCCAGCATTCATACTGGGGATAAGTCGCCAGGGCATTTTTCAGTGGTGGAACACTTGGCCACTGAGGAATCAAAAATTAAAAGTGAAAAAATCAACGACGCAAGCATGTTCGCCCGAAGGCCAAAACTACTACGAACTCCGCCTCAAAGAGTAGCCAAGCCCAACCAAGGCAGCGAGAAAACATAGTGCAAGCCTCCATCGAACGCTTTGCAACAGCGAAAAAGGTGCTTGTCCAAAACATTCCTCCTACACAAGGCGATGGAGCGAACGATACCAGAAGCGTAGTGGAGGCTTCGGGCAGTGGAGTCATCGATCCGAAGTGCCAATCTCCAGGGGCCATCAAAAGTCATATATTGAACAACGTGGAAGGCGAAAACAATGATGCTCAACCACAACAAGACCCGCCTACTGACAGTATATCGAGAACTTCGTCTGAGGACGACCTGATAACGAAAATAGCCGCTGACAAAAGTTAGGAAGAACGTCTAACAAGGAACATAAGCGATATAATAAAAGTGAAGAGAAATTCAACGAATGTCCAAAAAATGTCAACAAGGACATCAACAATGGGATTGACGAATTGGAGGACCTCGTTGATAGGATCCAGCACTATCGCCGCAGGTGGCTACGGGCGGAGAGTGAATTGAAAGAGCTTAAGAAAGTTCCAGAAAATAAAACTCCCTTCACCCAAAATGCTACTTCTCTCGTAAAAGGCAAAAGGGCGGCATGTAGTCCACTTAAACCTGACCGTAGGAAAAGGGCGAAGGGGCCGATAAGACATGATCCAAGTCCTGCAAATCAACCTACACCGTAGTTCAACCGCACAAGATTTACTAGATCAGGTTGCAAGAGAGAAATAAGTTGACTTGTTGCTGATATCTGAGCAACACCACAACAAAGAGGAAGCTGGATGGTATTGTGATCGATCCGGCACCGCCGCCATTTGGGTACGTGATAGGGCTCTACCCACAGCTCGGACTTGCTCCAGGGGACATGGCTTCGTGCTTATTGGGTGTGCCGATTTGACATTCATAAGCTTCTACTTCACGCCGAATGAGTCAATTTCATTTTCAATTTCACAGAGCAGGCTTCATGAACTGGAGGAAGCTGTCTCGAGCACGGAAGGCCAAATCGTTGTTGGCGGTGACTTTAACGCCAAGGCGATAGGATGGGGAATGCCTCTTCCAGACTCGAGAGGAAAAAGAATCCTAGAAATGGCGGCTAGGAGGCAACTTGTCATCATGAACGTTGGGAACACACCAACTTTTCGACGAGGAGGCTGCTTGGGAACTATTCCGGATGTGACATTCGCTTCGGAGTCCTTAGTGCCTAGGATACACAGATGGAGGGTACTGGAGAACCACTCGGCGAGCGATCATCAGTACATTGCTTTCGCAATTGGCGAGTGTGCTACTGGACCTGGCGAGTGTGCTACTGGACCCAACCCTCAACTGTAGGTTGTGATATATCTAAAATAGATGTCGACGCGTTCGCCGCATCTCTTATGAGAGGTGAACTATGACGGTAACGGGGAAAGCCTCAACTGTAAACATGGTAAACTCAACCATGAGGTTCATCAAGAATGCGTGCGATTGCTCTATGCCCAGGCGACGGCCTCGACACAAAAAGCCTGCTGTGTACTGGTGGTCGGCAGAAATCGCCGAAAAGCGGAGAGAATGTCACAAACTCCGCCGCGAATCTCAACGTTTAAGAAATCGAGACGAGTCACACTCCCGAACGCTGGCATACAGGTCGGCTAGGAAAGTTCTCCGTAGGTTAATTAACGAAAGCAAGGCTCGCTGCTGGCGCAACCTAGTTGTGGACATCGACAGAGACCCGTGGGGGCTGGGTTACAAGCTTGCCATGCGGAAACTAGGAGCTGCAAGGAGGCCCTGTGTCCTTGAAACGGAAAAAATGGACCAGATTGTTAGAGCGCTCTTCCCTATGCATCCTATTCGTCCCGATGATGCAGATGTTGAATGTCCCGGAGAATGCCCACTTTTTACCGCCATCGAGCTGGATGATGCGGTAAAAGCTTTAAAATCGAAAAAGGTCCCAGGGCCAGACGGTATACCAGCGTAAGTGATACCGCTTGCACATCAACTTTGTCCTGACAAGCTGCTCACCACTTTCAATGCCTGTTTGCAGCAGGGCGCGTTTGCAAATTGCTGGAAAGAGGCGAGACTCGTGCTGATCCACAAGGGGAAGGAGAACGTGGAGCAACCATCTGCATACCGGCCCCTATGTATGCTGAACGCCGCTGGGAAGGTGCTCGAGAGGCTCATTAGAGAAAGACTTGGAGAAGCCATTCGAACTGCCGGGGATCTGTCTCCTCGGCAGTACGGCTTCAGGGCTGGTTGATCCACAATCGGTGCAATAGCAAAAGTAGTGAGCGCGGTCCAGCAGGCAGAAGCCCACAATCATTACTCAAGACGAATAGTACTGCTCATAACTCTAGATGTGAGAAATGCCTTCAACTCTGCTAGATGGACAGATATTCTTGGTGTTCTGGAATATTTCAGGGTGCCGAGGTATCTGATGCGGATATTGAAGGACCATCTCAAAAACCGGAAGCTCAACTATAACACATTTGGAGGCCGGCGAAGAATTGATTTGACATCAGGGGTGCCGCAAGGTTCCGTTCTGGGCCCGGACCTCTGGTATGTCTCGTACGATGAGCTTTTGAAGCTGCAGTTACCGGGGGAGTCACGCCTGGTTGGCTACGCAGACGACGTAGCAGTACTAGTCGCCGGACGTACTGTCGGACAGCCGCAGCTCAAACTGGGTGCGGTAATACGCTGAGTGAGCGAGTGGATGACAGACCGTGGGCTTAGCCTAGCGCTGGAAAAGACCGAGGTTGTCTTCCTCACCAAGAAGCGGATCCCTGGTTTTAACCCGTTCTGGGTGAGGCAAATGATCATCGAGTCAAAAGAATCAATCAGATACCTTGGCTTGATGATTGACTCGAAGATGAGTATTTTCGGGCAGGTTCGAGCGTCAGCGGATAAGGCTTCCGTGCGAGTATCGGCTCTCAGTCGCCTTATGGCCAACACGCAGGGGCCAACTACGTCAAAAGACGTCTACTGATGAGTGCAATGGAGTCAGTGCTCTTGTATTGCTTCGAGGTTTGGGCTGACGCTCTTAGTAAAGAGACGCACCGAACAGGTGGCACAGGTGCAGAGGCAAGGAGCTTTGCGGATAGCCGCTGCATACCACACTGTCTCTGAACCTGCAGTGCTGGTAATCTCGAGGGTGGTTCCTATTAAGTTACTTGCAGACAATCGGAAACGAATATACTTACGTAGGGGGGAGTGTGCGAGAGAAACCGTCAGCCGAGAGGAACGGAGAAGAACCCTAACCTTGTGGCAGCAAACATGGGAAAACGAAACGCGAGGCAGATGGACCGCACGGCTGATAAGTGACTTGGGGCCGTGGTTCTACAGAATGCATTGTGAGACTGATTATTATCTGACGCAACTACTCAGTGGTCACGGGTATTTTCAGTCTCACCTGTATAAGATGGGAAAGACACCACCCCCAACTTGCGTGTTCTGCCCGGGGATGACGGATGACGCCTGCCATACGTTCTTTACGTGTAATAGATTCACAAGACTCCGTTCGCATCTCTCGGAGAAAATTGGCGTAATTTTCCCAGAAAATGTAACGGGAAAAATGATGCAATCAAAGAACATTTGGAACTGTGTGTCGCATTACGTACGGACAGTACTTATTATAAAGAAGGACATGATGGATCGCTTGGCGAGGGAGGGGACATCTCTGTAACGCAATATTATAGTAACTAATCGCAATTCCTATCTTCCTTCCGATCCATCCGTGGAGAAAGAGAGATTTCCCTTAGCCTGAAGACATCGCTAAGCGATGATTAATGAGGCCTAGTCCGAAGTAATATGACAAACAGTTCCAGGCTAGGTTCTCGGTGTGACAGGGGAGGTGTTAAGTCGGTAGTCCGGTAGCGGGGGAGTCCGTCACTCAGGGCGTAAATAGCCTTCACCTCCCAAACAAAAAAAAATCCAAATAGCATTTTAGATGGAAACATCAAGCCGACACGCTAAAAATCCCGGCACATGTCCAATATATCCTTTTAACTTTATAATGATACGGCCAATTTCTGTATGGTCAACCGAAACCCAAGCATTAAGAGCGTGCACGGAATGAGAACATATAGTGAAACGCTATAATTTTATTTAAAAGCTGTAGCGTTAACACAGGTATACCATTAATGTGTTTACTCTCTGATATGCGAATCGGGAAGAGTTTTTGATTCAATCAATCAGTGCAAATAGAGGCTACGAAAACAGGACGAAGGCGATGCCTGACGATAATTATGTATTTGCAGGTAGTAAGGATGAGCAACGATAGGTGCTTATTGAGGTTGATGGATTTGAATGATAAAAATGAAACTTGCGGTACGGCTCGTATGGACTGCGTTTTATTTGATCCGATTTGCGGGATCCTTAATGTGTTGTTGGTTATATAAACGAATCCACATATTGTGCCTTCCATCACTCCGTCAGCCTTCGTAAATCTAATTTTAACTTGCCTGCAACCGTTTGTTTGTATGTACGTCGAAGTAAGTTGAGCTCAGTGTTATTATCCTTCTAAATTTTATGATTTATGCCATTAATTACAACATTATCGCCACGCGTCGCGTAAAGTTTCTTTACTGACGATTGTAAAACAAACATTGGCAGGCACAATACAAAGAGTTATCATAAGAATCAAACGACTAACACCCACTTATTTATTTAGAAACTGAACAAACATATGTATTTGGATATATGCAAATCATAGAGTGTGCCATTAACATTTACGCTGTGCAGATACCATCTTTCAGTACGTGTTCATGGGAATGATTTAATGTTCATGCGTACATCCTTCGGAGTATTTTATCGACAGGATGACGGGATGACGAGAACATAACATTTGTTTGAATATATGCTGACCCACTAATGTGAAACTTATGTAGTGCCTGTTTCTAGTGTCGCTCAAACAAGGTGACACATTTAAGGCTTCTGCTCTTCTAACTCTTTTGCGAGGCAAACGTACGAAACAGGATGGTGTCACTGAAACTCCCGACAAGAATTGTAAAAATATTCGCAACGTCTTAGAATTGCAAGGAGGATGTGTGAGCGGATGACGTGATCAGCTGCTTTGCCAGATACACACAAATGTTTCTTACATGAAAACGGGGCCAAAGCGAGGCCAACCGTCAGTTTACATTAAGCCATTTTTCCACGTCATACTAAATTGGGTGTTCATCGCAATGTTGCGCTTTCATTTTTTCCTCCTTCGTTTTTCATGTCGATTCTGGAATCTAATTTTGTTATAACTTTCTGTATAATGTTGAAATCACGAATTCGTACTGAATAATAATGAACTTGAATAAGGAACTTGGCATCAGGCAAATATTTTCGATAACGTCTTTGCAGTTTTCTCTGCAGAAGAAGGAGTAAGTAGTTTTTGTTGTTGCAATTCACTGGTCAAATTGAAAATACTGAATATTCTTCCGCAGAAAAGCCATTCATAGTTGTTAAAATTGGTTATTGGTAAGTGCAACATTTTACGAATTAGTATAAGTTTTGGATGTTATTTTTAACCTTACTTGGCATCAGCAGAGATAAACCATTGACGTACTACCCACACTAGGAGGAATCTTGGCACTATTATAACATTCAAAAACTGGAACTATGCGATATGTGATCTGAAAAGTTGTGGAAGTCAACAAAAGATCGCTCTGAGGCAGTGAATAGAACCTAACAACGGTACTATACCTACTCCTTCTGCAATGTAGCGACTGATGCTATGGATGAAGGTTTTCGGGTTGAACAACCGTTCAATATCACGAGTTCCAACACTCTCGGAAAGGTGTGATGCCCCTCCCTGGCCCACAGGATGGGATAGTACATTGGTTAGAAAACATGTCAAAAAATTAATACCGCATAGAATATTACGTTCTCCCCCGTTTAATCTATACTTTATTCTGTATTTTTACTCTAAATAGCATCCTTGCAGCCATAACATATCTAATTGTAAACACTGCGATGACGGATTGTAACTATACTTTGGCAAATACATTCAAACACCCTCAAAGCTGACTTTGAATTACAGGGTGGGCCATATAAAATGTTAAATTTAAAAAGTCAATAAAAAAAACGGCTTGATATTTTTCAAAGGTTGAACATTTATTTGAAAGGTTATTTTATGAAATTTATTTGTGGGAAACAATTTCGGACAAATGACCACCATGGCTGAGTTTACAGTAGCTCATCCGATCCACACAATTTTGGAGTACTTTCTCGATGGTTTCAGGCCTTATCGCAGCAACAGCAGCTTGAATCTCGTACTTTAGATGTTGATTTATTTTTGAATGGTTGGCGTAACATTTATCTTTAACATTTATCTTTATCCCCAAAGAAAATAGTCCAACGGCGATAAATCGCAGCTTCTAGGAGGCTAATTCACATCACCTCTTTTGCTGATTATACGATTTTCGAAGATATGGCGCAAAAGATTGAGTGTAACGTTTGCTGTATGGCACGTAGCGCCGTCCTGCTGGAACCAAATGTTGTCCAAGTCTTGCTCTTCAATTTGCTTGAAGAAAAATTCGGATAACATTGCGCGATATCGCTCACCATTGATGGTCACGGCGGCTCCTTCTTCATTTTCGAAGAAAAATGGGCCGATGATTACACCAGACCAAAATCGGCACCATACAGTGACTCGTGCTGGGTGCAATGGCTTCTCGACAATTACTTGCGGGTTTTTTGTGCCCAAATGCGACAATTCTGCTTGTTAACGTTAACCACCGAGGTTGAAATGAGCCTCGTCCGAAAAGATGATTTTTGACCATCCTCCGTCAAACGATCTTCCTCCCAATCTGCGAAATGTAGACGGCTCGGATGGTCAAGTGGCTTCAGCTAATTATATGGTACGAAAATTAAAAAATTAATTCAATTCGGTAAAAATTCGTCGCAAAGTTGTTCGTGGAATGTTCAATTCTTGCGATCGACGGCGAGTTGAGGTGGATGGATTCTCACTAACACTTTCAGCCACAGTCGCAATATTTTCGGTATGAACGCGCGGGAAATGAACGTTGACGTTTTGGTTTATCTGACCACGATCCAGTTTCACGCACACGCTTGACAAATTGTTGCACAAATTGAACTGATGGCAATTTTTTCGCCATATTTCTCACAGTTTGGGTTGAAGACTCACCACTTTGGAAAAAGTTTTAAATATTTCCCAGTTTTCTTCTAGCTAATAGCGACCCTTTTCGTAAATTTTATACTATTTACTGAATATCTGTCACTTTCCGAATGGTATTTGACGTTTCCAATGTCGAAAGATAGATAGTTCAAATTTAAAACGCTAGATGGCCCACCCTGCAGTTTCGATTCGCAGAAAACTTAATGGTTCTTTCTCTCACGAAAAATCTGTTTCCAAATTTTAATTCGACAAGGATAGCTTTGAAAATGACTTGAACGAGCCTTATTAAGTAAACTTTTGCTATCAACAATTAGTAAAACTGCTCAAAATAACAATAGTGGTTGATTAGTATTCAAAATTTTGTTATCTGCTTGAAAATAATTCTGTCAAAAATAAAATTCTTTTACACATATACCAGTATTTCTTCCTTGGAACAAATTCAGAAACATTTTCTGTACTCAATTTTCGGAATGGGATGGCAAATCTTCTTGAAGGGGTCCAGATGGTGAAGTGATTTAGAGTATTCCGACCCCTCTGGAATAGATACTAAGTTCCAGTCCCGCTTATGACATTTATGTTTGGCTTTTTAGGGGTGGTTTCCTAATATCAGCCCTCCGATTTGTGACACATATCTTTGGGGAATTGATCAAGGTGAAGCGTGATTTCGAACAGTTCAACTTCGCGTGGACGCTTGGTCTAGAAATTAGATGATTCTAAGGTACCTAAAGCTCCGATTTCTATAGCTGCAAAAGTTTTAGATATTATATTCTGTTTACAATTAATCGCTCTAATATTCTCGCGAAATTAGAAGCTTGGGATGCTTTGGACTCGCTGATTCCTGTTAGAAACCAAATCAATTAGAGTAAATTTTGCCATTTATTTCGTACTGGAGATTTATAACAATGGCATTATCAGCGAAAAATAAAACAATTTTAGGGTTTTTACTTAATTTTTTCAGGTTTCTGGTTCACCCAAAAAATTAGCTTGGTTTCAAAAAATATTCAAAAGTTAGTGCCAATTACTTAGCACGTTTCTGAAAAACTAAATTAAATATTTTTTATGAATAAATTTGTTACGTTTAGCACTTTTGAATTTGTTCTGCATTTTTGTTCTCACAAGCGATACCGACATTTGGAAGGACATCGACTGATTTCAGGGGAGGATAATTCGTCATCTCTCAGGAATTTTGTTTTGAACAGTGAATGGAGACTGAGAATTCGAGTTCAAATTGGTCTTCGAGTTCTGTCCATGTTTTCTAACTCAGGTGTTCTCTTCCTTGGATTATGGTGTTCTTGTTCACATTGAAGAGATAGACACACCACTATCGACCAACTTTAGGTTTGCCAGGCAATGTTTACCGTCTCGTAGAATTTCTTGTTGGTATTATCCTGTATTGGGATAATGTTTTGTTCTAAAGTTAGATGCAGATGGAAAGATAATTGTCATGTACACAACCGATTACAACCATTGTATATTGTCATTGAACATTACAACCTATTTTTTGCTGTTTATTTTCTGCGATTGTTGAAACATTAGTTTCCAAAAAAACCGAAATGTCCTCGAACCTGCTCCCCTTTCAGCTCTCAGTTTTTACTCACTCTTCCTTAGCCTATGCACAGCATTTTTTAGTTTTGAGCGTAGTGAAAATTACCTCGAAAAAATATAGCGCGCATTTGCGATTCAAAAAAACAAATTGAAATTTATAGGCTGGATTGAGAAACTTGTAAACTATGACAATAGTGACTTTTTGGAAAAACAGACAATAAATCAACGAAAAGTTTGAACGAGATGATATTACGAAATAAAATTGAAGGATTCCGAAGACGCATGCTTTTAAATGGTTAATAGAATGGGATTCTTCGGGAAAAAACCAATTGATTTGCTTTTTTTGTGGGGTAACATGAAAATTCGGTCAAAGGCTTTAGGAGGGAGACTACATCGTGTGTTATCTCCTGCCATGAGCGCGAAGAATCTTTAAGTTTTCCTACAGTAGTGTCAAAAAACCAGCTCTGACCATCAGTATGAAAAAATTTAAAAATGTGAATGAAATTTTACTGTTTTCTCGCTGATTTCCGGATAAAATCCTAAAGAAATAAGAGAAGTCTGTGATGCAGTGAAACATTCTAATATCCGCAACACAATTCAGTTGCCAACGATGTCACAAGAGCAGATATGGAAAACAATTGATAATCATCGAAATCTCCGCGTAGCTTCGAAAATCTTCTGTCAATCATACCAACCATAAATAAGGGTGCATTGCAAGCGAAATTTTCTCTACTGCGCTATGATAATGAGGCGAAGAACTTGAAAAGAAGAAAAGGAAAATTCTTCCGTATATGAGTATCTGAACAACACAAAACTCAATTTTTTCTCAGGAAATACAACGTTTGTGGTACGACAAATGGACCAAGAAATAATTGAAACCCTGCAAAAGGGATATCACTAGGTTTCATATTAATGGTGTCTAATTTTTGAAAAAAACGTCATCCCAATTTTTACCAAAAGCGCTTCACACGTTATTTTTGGAAAAATAGTATTGACGAAGTATCCACAACAAATTTTAATCAAATGCTCTAATGAACCATGTCCCATTAAAAATTGGGTTGTCGTTGTTTTGATTCGAGTGAGTTTTTCACTGAAGATAGCAGCACGCTACTCGGATTCCGAAATTGGAGGACGCGGTCGATGGATCGAGACAACTGGAGGCGACACCTACGGGAAGCCAAGGCCCGAAATGGGCTGTAACGCTACAACGACGAGTTTTTCCCTTTTTTTTTTAAATTAATTTTGCTACTTTTCACCGTAACCATTATGTTTTTTCTTTCGTCCTTTCTTGTATCGCTAACTTTTAAATTGATTTCAATCAAATTTATATTCATTCCGCTCAAAAATCAAATCATCCATAGTTTTCCGTTTGCTTATGGGGAGCAGGATGGACTTTTCAAGCTGCAACATGTGAAAAAAAAGTTAATTTTTAAACTTTCTATTGCAACAATTTCAATACTTTATAAAAGCTTATTTAATTTAATGGGTTATTGGGTTTCCAAAAGGCCTTTACACCTCGCATCTGAAATTTCAAAAAAATATTTCATTACACGTTTTTTCATACTCAAAAATAAATTTTCCGTGATAGACGTGCATTAAAGTTGGATTTATTGAAAATTGCCGAAATTCTCCATACGAATTTCCCATTACTGCGGATAAAGTCCTTTTTTAAATCATACAAAAGTGAGCGTTTCATCAATCATCAATTGTAAATATTTAATTGGATGAGTGAGTCCTTTGATGCGACACTCGATTACTGTTATGCATGTCAATTGATAGCAATTGATTTCTTACATGTTTGCCTGCACATCAAAAATAATTTGATTTTATCGTTGTCCTAATTGTTAGTTGATTGGTCTGTATCGTAATGTTATATTTATTGATGATATTATTTTTGTTAACGATGACAGCATGCGTTCCAAAGACGAGAAATGACTTATTGCTTTCAAGTTTGTGTTTGAGTTGGAAGTGTAATAACAAAATGTAGTTGAGTATTTACTTTGATATTTTTATTTTTTTTTTTTTTTTTCTTTCAAGATTTATTTAATACTTGCACAAAAAAGTTTTAAAGGACTTTCAAGAGATGGCATCACTGACATTCAATCGAATTGGACAATATTGCAACCAACTTCATTTTGAAGCCTCATCATGAGGCTTTCTTTGCTTTGTAGACAACATCGTTCATCTGTGCAACGAATTCTCCGAATACTACCCAACTTTAGTGCCATCAAAACACAATTTCCTGGAAGGATTACTTCTTTGCTTTCATTTAAAGAAATATACATCATTTGAAGAAGTCGTCGTGCGCTGCAGGAATCTTTTGGAAATCATGCTCCATCGAATTCTACTTGTGAGTACTAGTTTCGGCGTTTTAGAAGAAGTGATTTTTATACCGATGACAAACAGCGCGGAGGACGATCAAAAAGTTTTAGGATACTGAATTAGAGGCTCTATTGGATGGAGACTCGTGCCAAACGCAAGAACATCTCGCAGAAACATTGAGAGTGACTCAAGAAGCCATGTCTGTTCGCTTAAACGTCATGGAAATGATCCAGAAGATGAACGGCAAAAAAGGGACTATTGCATCGTATTGTAACTGGTGATTACAAATGGATTCAATACGATAATCCCAAGCGCCAAAAATCATTCGGGCCGCCCGGTCATATGGAAAATCGATGCCGAAGCCGAATATTTACGGTGGCTCTGTATTTGGTGGGACCAATGACAATGCTCGACCACATACTGCAAGGCCAGTCAAAACATACCTTGAAACCCTTAAATGGAAAGTCCTACCCCACCCACCGTATACCCCGGACATTTTTCCTTCCAACTACTATTTGTTCTCGTCAATGACGCACGGCATTGAGAAACAGCACTTCCGCTCTTTTGAAGAACTTCAAAATTGGACCGATTCGTGGATAGCCTCGAAAAATGAGCCGTTCTTTTGACACAGAATCCGTATCTTACCAGAAAGATGGGAAAAAGTAGTGGATAGCGATGGACAATACTTTGAAAAATGCATTTCTAGCAAATTTTAACACGATAAAGCGTCAAACTTGAGAGAAAAAAATCCTTAAATCTTTCTTGTCAAAAATTTGTCATAACTTTAGGGTTAACAAGCCCAAAATTTACTTTCCTCGAGTGTTAATGTTTCGGCTTGTAATAAAAGAAATAAGGAAAGATCGACAAAACGTTTTTTGGATAGTGATTTTTGAAATTTTATGTTTGAAGGTACCAAGTATAAGTCATGTAAGAATCTATTATGACGAAAGGAACTTATTTCTTTCCCATTAGATCTAACTTGAACGGATAACAAATTGCGGAACATTTTTCATTATTTTCTGGCATTGCTTTCTTTTTCCCCCTACCTCATTTTGACGAAAAGAAAACAAAAAAAACAGAAAAAGCAAAACCAAAAAAAATCTTCTTTGCCACTGACAGACACTGAGTATATGTCAATTACTTAGACATGTCTGCGGAAAAATAAGGCATAGCCGTGAGAAGAGACGAAAATCGTTCCCAATTATTTTGGATCATGCTTAGGACGAGTTTTAGGACGATTTCTCCAATAAACGTCAGAATTTTGTTTAAATGCAACGATCTCATTTCTTTCTTATTTTGAATTTTTTCAATCGTTTTATTGAGATATCTGTGGATTTATTTTTCGTAATGTTCTCAATATTGCCACTACTAGTTCTTAATTTTAGTCTAGTCATCAAAAAATCCCAAAAAAAAAATCTGGAGTTTGACATTTGATAAAAATCTCACCAAAGTATGGCGTTGCGATAAATGCTCAAATGACAATACTGAAAAAAAAACATGGAAATGAAAAAGGATATTCTAAATTTGCTCACAACCAAATTTTCGGATATGTCAGGACTGATTTGGAATAATTCTTTATTCTTAGACTCAAATATAAAAGTAACCAAATGTATATTATGAATGCTCTCCAAGTTTTAACGCTTCGAGCAATAATATTTTTTTTTTCAAAGACACTTTGTTTGTATAGTTTTTTTAGTTTTGCGCTTTTGAGCTGAGTTTTCATTGTGTTTTTTCTTCGCACACATATATTTCAAAAGTTAGTTGTTCCCTCCCTTATTGTAAATTATTTTTCTGTTTTGAAATTTTTTTTGAAAAAATTTGACACTGAGGACAACAATTTGAAATTTGACATTTGACAACAATACACAAATAGCGTTTACCTTGGAACA
The DNA here is from genome assembly GCA_954870665.1 of Stratiomys singularior. Lineage (NCBI taxonomy): Eukaryota > Metazoa > Arthropoda > Insecta > Diptera > Stratiomyidae > Stratiomys > Stratiomys singularior. The sequence continues at coordinate 12,425,438 of OX940877.1, forward strand.
GCAAAAGAAATTATTTATTAATTGTATTTTATGTCTGACTTCAGTACTTGCATAAAATATGTTGTTCATTTACACAATTACTAAATAAGAAAATAAAAAAAAAATTAAATCGTGTTTCAATTGCGTTAAAGGAGTTTAAATTCAGATGATTCAACCTTGCAAAGCCTGCTGAAACCGAATTCAAGTCACAATCTTTGATTTCTGTTCATATATAAATTTTTCTTTGCATTTGCAAAAGTGCGAATTATTCAATACTAGCTTAGCTTATTTAGACAGCTTAGCCGCTGTCAAATTTTGACATTTATTATCGGGAAATACAGAAAATTTGTTAAGGCCCGTACACTGAATCTGAATATTACTAGTTCTGCTTGCAGTGATGTTGGCTTAGAATGTTATTAAGAACAATATTACAGCATTTTAAAGGCAGATGCGGAATTTTAAATCAATTTTGATTATATGCCCTCTAATTTGTGTGTTTTTTAACAGTCTCTTAAGACGAATGTGTCAAATTTCAAAAACTTTGCTCAGTAGATGATATGCTCATAACAAAACCGCGCAGACATTTTATCAAGAATATGGACGTAGTTAAGAAAAGCATTGTAAACCACTGAACATCCTAATTTGTCACTGTACTCAATAGGTCGTCGATTGTTCCAAATTATTTGAATACGCATGCGTGCAGGACTCAACTGCCTCAAAAATTATAAGCAGAAGACTACCACGAGCACAGTGAATTCTCTGTTCGGTTCCTCAACAACATGAATCATACTAATGATTTTTCCAAAAAGGAAATCTTTGGTAAGGACCATTTCCATATTGAAGGATACGCAAATAAGCATAACTGGCATTTTTCAGGAAACGGAAACCCACAAACAGTTCAAGTGACCACTATATTGGGTCCCAATGAATGACTTTTAGTGTAAAGAGTCGATTGAATATGGACTTTTTTGAAAGTAAAATGGAAGAACCTTTACATGTCAAGTAATTGCCATCGGTTGAGGTTGACGTATACGGATAAAGATGAACAAGATGGTATTATGTTCATCCAAGTCACGAAATATTTGCTTTATAGCGAATAATGTTTCCTAATCTGTGATTCCTTGGTCCTGGAAACGCTTTATGTATCGTATTTGGCAACACAAAGTACACAAAGTTTGAAAAGGTTCTGGCAACAACTTTCCTAAGATGTTTTGTTGAAAAAAAGTTCTGCGTTAAGCGCTCGCGAACCATCCCAATATTGAAGCTGGTAAATTATGCCGAAAAATTTTGACGTATTCGTCGGATTTCGGAGAAATCGTTAAAATCTGCAAGGCAAACCAAGGCGTTCGTTTAGAAGATAAGTTTGAACGTCCAACAAAAATTCAATTCGAGTCCACATAGGACTCCTCAATTTATTACAATTTAGTTCGTATCTCCTATATGATACTTATAACCAACACTTTTATCCTCAAAGAGTCAAAGTAATGATTGTAGGTTGTCTTATACATATAAGAGTGTTCTACCCACGATCCCAATGGGAGTCCAAAAATAATTTTTGTTGATTGTTGATGGTATACTGCGATTGGTTGTTTTATTTTGAGTAGTACATATGAATGTATTCATAAATATTTCATATGCACAAATTGATTCAACCAGGGTTCAATTTATCGATGAAAGTGATTTTAATAATTTTAAATCAGAATATTATACATTGGGCTGTCTCAAGGTGCGTAGTGTTCAAATTTATTTCATTCTGCTTAATTTTTAACGCTCTAATGAATCTATAAATATAATTGACAAGCATTTTTTCTAGATTTCCCTATTCCCTCGCTTCAAATGTGCATAAATATTTAATGCAAATGAGCAAATTATAGTTTACGATGAAATCTCTGCAGCACAACTTGGCTCTGAGATAGATTCAAATAAATATTTAAATTTTAATCCCAACACTTTTTCAACGAGCCATTTAAACGGATTTCCGATTGGAATTACTCACATTTTTTATTCTTATTTCATCGGCAATTCAATTTAAATTGATTTCATTAATATTTTAAGGATCACGCTTCGACAGTGAACATTCTAAAATCAATAAACGTTTGAACATTGTAAGGTCACTGAAAACAGGGTCAGCTTTTATTAGACGTTAGCTATTGTGTGTAAAGCATTTGAATGGAAACTTTACACGTTAGAAAAACGTTTTTGTTCATAAATGAAACCACAATCGTTTGGCGTTTTATGCAAGTTGTAAAAAATCCTATGATTCCGTTTTTATATAATTCCAAGTTGATTTTTTTTTTATTTTGTGTTGGAATATTCAAAAGAAAACAATAATCAGGATTACGTGCTCGTAAAAATGAAAATTGAAAGCTTCCACAACAGTTGTTGAGTGCAGAATAAACCGAGCAATTCGAACCCTGCAGCTCATTTTCATCAAAAGCACCGCACTCCCACCCCATGCAGAGGCACTCCGCAAGCCAATATCGTGCAACACTTAAACCTTTCGAGTTCCAACGGGCAACTTCCGAATCTCATTAAAATTGATTATACCGAGAACCGATTCCGAAAATAAGTGCTCCTGTGGCAAGGAAAGTGAATTAGCTTTTGTTGACTGTCGCTACAAGCTGCTAAAACAATCAGAAACATTTACCGACTTATAAATTATTCGCAATTTATGCCTGAAATGTTCAATTAAAGAGCAAGTAAAAGTTACACCAGCAAGGCGCCGAACCGAAAAACCCTTGGCAACGAACAATCATCTTCTGACTTAGCTGGTGATGCTGCGAGCAGAACAAGGGAAAAGAGTAGCAGCCGCTTTGAAGATACAACAATACTCCTATCGCAGCTATTGAATCGCTTTCGAAAATCGATAATCCCTAAGACCTGGGACTTACAAATTGTCGCAGCTAACCACACAGTAAAAGTGGTGAACAGAAAAGCTGGTCTAATACAAAACACACGGTTTTTGCTGGGCCTCGCCTGGCCGAACCTGGCCAGCTTATACAGGGGCCGCACATATAGAACACTACGACTCCCAGCTCCTAACTGGGATGCTCAAGGTGTTGCATAAATATTGCATTGCTCTTCAGCAGCGCCTCCTCCGCTGCTCATTATTATGAAACGAATCCTTCAGTGCGCCCTTCGGAAATCAAATAGTCAAATCGTAAAATCAATAAACATATAATCACCAGTCCGTGGCTCCTAGTCTAGCGCTCGGTACCCATTCGCCAGCTCCTCTTCAACTTGGACTCAACCCGTCCTCATTGGAATAACCTTCGTTCCATTACGTTCCGCTTATAGCATAGATTATGTTCACTAGAGGTCACTCACTTCCGACAATTGAAGAGGATTTAGACGAGGTAGTCCTTGCGATAACAATTCTAATGATGACTTCAATGCTTTCGTTTCCAATTCAAGTCGAACGTCACTTAATCGGGACACACTACTACTGCATACCACCATAACTTTTGCATCACTTGCCACTGAACCGTTGCATATCCTCAGCCTTATAACCGAGACCACTAATAATTTTCCAACAAACAAACCATCAGGCGAGACAAAGCAATGAAACCGATTGCGACAAGACTCGAAGGGAAACTGTCTTCCTCTGGTTTCAGCAGGAGCTTTACTACGGGGAACAGAAAAGCCCCGGCAGGAACTTCTTCTTTTGTGCGCAGTAATCCACAAACACTTGAGTGACATGAACTGTTTGCCGATACATGGACCAGCTAAATTGCACGATATGCTGGGAGGCGTTCAGGGATACGTTTCTATTGGAACTCTTTGGCTTGTAGCCTAGGCGAGCTGGGAGAATACACTCATTAGTGCCTACAGCAGTGTTGTTGATTTTACAGCAGCCAAATCATGAAAATCATGAAAATTAAATGAAAGCCTAATTTTCCGATTTGTCATTTCTTGTCAACTTTTATTCCCTGTCCTGTACAAGAGCGTCCTCTCTAGAAATGTCAACGGCTTATACTATGACCTCGTATTTATATTATTATAATATCCCAAACGTCATTATATAATATAAATTATTCCCAGGCCCAACAGCTACAGTCGGGACAACGTTGTAAAGATGCGTTGTAAAGAAGACAGGGTTCCCGAACTTTACGGATATTTCTATACCCACCATCAATACGTTGCTTCGTTGCCCTGTCTTTATCTAAGGATAAACAGACGTTACAAATAAGCACGTCAGGTTTTCATAATTGAAGTGAAACGATAACTAGCGGTGATTATCCTTTCGATTTTCATAATTTTACAGAACAACCGATTTTGGTAAGTTTAACAAAAGTTAGGATTCAAATTGTTTGCTCGCATTCGATGGACTGACTATCCGTGAATTTCATCTTCATTTTCAAAATAAACAAGGACCTATCCTAAAAGACTGTAAACAATGACCATAAACAGCAGGTAAATGCCACTTGTTTTTAGCCTGCAGATACTTTTCGGCGTTCTCGGCCAGGAATACGCTTCATTGGAAAACTTGATTTTCCCAAAATCCGAATCCATTTCGAACGACAAACTAACTGCCATATCCACAACTGTATATAACTATACAAACAACAGACTTCAGACTATGAGTTAAGTGAACCTCGGAAGGACTCGAATGAACACACGATCTTCATGTTGTCATCTGAGTAAGCCTTAGTAACTGCCAGCGACTTGGCCATGTGGACAGTGGATAGTACCGTCCACTGTATGGCCTGTTCGAAGGCGCACAGGTTGCATCTCATCCGTTCCAATCACTCATTTTTTTAAGGATAAGGTGATAAACTAATCGTTCAAATTATGACGTGGACTTTACATTTGTCTCAATGCAGGAAAAAAGCAGCGAATTGGACCCTTATTTATAGTCAGCGCTTGTTGTCAAACTAACTAGCTAGGTCTCCCAGGTTTCAGGTGTAAGACAAACTAAAAGTCATCCCGCCGAAACTTCGGAGTATTTTCGGAAAAGACTGTCCTTTTTCCACGTAAAGTTAAGAAATGGTTCCAATTAACATTAACGGCACGTTGCAATCTCTGAGATTATCACCAGAGATTGTTTTATAGTAATGGATGGTAATTGAAGGCCGGGTTTGATAGCCCAAGGTATGTAGATATATTATCCAAGAAACAGTTTTCGTTAAGTCGAACTTTGAAAGTCACACCTATCTCCCGACCATTCACAAATTTCTACAGTGCAAAGTCCAAACTATGTCCTTTCAAAAATCAAATCAACTTGTATCAAGCTTATTCATGACAACAATTAAAACACTCTGATGATGTGGATATAGATAGGATAAAAATTACTTTTCACAAGAGGTCCTCACCGGGCTACTCGCGACATAAAGTCCTCAACCCATCAAACTGTGAAAAATCATGTTAAACATGGAAAACAACATCCGTAACCGAAAGCGATTCCCAACAAGTTCTTCGCAAGTGGCATCATTGTTTAAAGGATAACACAGTTAACTAAAGAGGGTAAATATTCTAGACCTTCTTTGTTAACTGATGACCCACACTGACTGAATCAACACCCTGGTACAGTCAAGCCAAATCGAAACCTTACAATAAATAAACTGCACAGTGATATCAGTAGGCGCTTGGGGCAATATTTTCACAAGGACATTAAAGGTTGTATCGACGTGGAAGTACATTCACATAATTGCGGTCTTATGTTAACCGACCCAACAGCTGATCCTGTTCAGATTTTTCTGTAAAATGTGATGAGCTTAGAAGCAAATGAAGACTTCTTAATACGTGGAAAACTCTCAGTTTACGGTGATGAGGATAGACTTTGGGAAGGGATGACGAAACAATTCGTCGTTAACAATTTCAGACGATTCCTTTATCACAGATCATTTTAGAGTGAACAAATCGAAAGATGAGACAAATAGTGATATAAATAGTGTATCAATTATATTGATCGAGTTCTGTCATGAATCCTTAAGCGCAGCACTAGTATGATTTGTATTGGTGAATTTTCTCTCATTATTGAATTTAACAAAAATGCATCTTTCAATGTTTTTGAGTAAAAATTTAGGCCAAAATTAACTCTGGGTAGCTTAAGTCCGCCGGGCCTTGCTTCATGGGTCTCGAGGACACGTTTTGGCTGCATACAGCCATCTTCAGCTCGTTCTCTACAGCTCGTTCTCTACATACAGCTGAAGATGGCTGTATGCAGCCGAAACGCGTCCTCGAGACCCACGAAGCAAGGCCCGGCGGACCGAAGCTACCCAGAGATAAATCTTATGCTTATGCTTTTTCTATCTCTGTCTGCCGGAAACCAACCGGGAGTAATTGTGCTGCTTGTATTTACACAATGTCTGACAATCGCAGTAAGTAAGACAATAGGCAAGAGAAAGGTGCTGAAAACAATAAAATTGCAGTTTTAGGACTGATTCAACATCTTCAAACAGCGTATGAATAAGTATGAGGGCTGTTGTGTAAAGTCCTATAGTCAGAGTACTTCGATTGCAACCCAGACATGTCATTTGAAAATAAAGTAATAGGTGTATATATATGAAATACGAATTTTTTCTGCTTGAAATATGCATTTATTTGAATAACAGAACGAATGAATTCAATAATCAAAGTATTAGCCATCGTCAGCTACGACTTTTTCCCATCTTTCTGTCAATTGATGGATTCCGTCCCAGTACCACTTCTCATTTTTTGAGGCTAACCACTCATCAAGCCAATTTTAACTTCTTCGTAAGAATGCAAGTGCTGTTCCGAAAGTCCATGCTGCAGCAATCAAAACAAGTAGTAGTCAGAAGAAGCCACGTCTGATGAATACGGCGGGTGAGGCAGAACTTCCCAATTAATGTTTCCCAAGTAGTTCTGGACAGGTATTGCAACATGCGGCCGAGAATTGTCATGTTGAAAAATGACTTTATCATGTCTTTGGTGAAATTCTGGTCGTTTTTCCTTAAGTGCCCGGTTCAATTTGATCAGTTGTTGTCGGTAACGTTCGCCAGTAATAGTCTCACCAGGTTTCAGCAGTTCGTAATAAAAAGGTCCCTTACTATCCCACCAAATACACAGCAAAGTCTTCTGAATATGAATATTTCGGACTGGTTATGATGTTGATGGCTGGCCTGGGTCTACCCATGATTTTTTCCGCTTGGGATTGTCGAAATAAATCTACTTTTCATTGCCCGTAGCAATCCGATGCAAACAACCTTTTCTATTCTGTCTAGCAAGCAAAATTTCACAAATGGTTTTTCGCTTTTCGATGTCTCTTTCTTTCAATTGATACGGCACCCATTTTCCAGCTTTTTGGATCTTTCCCGTGGCTTTTAAACGTTGTGAAATGGTAACGCTGAGTAACTTTCAACGCTTCTGCCAACTGTTTTTCAATTTGAGTGTTATCTTCATCCAATAATGCTTGCAAATCTGTATCTTCGAATTTTTTGGTGGTTTTCCACGGTCTTTGTTGCTGACATCGAAATCGCCACTTTTAAATCTTTTAAACCATCGTTCACAAGTGTCTTGGCTTGGGGCATGTTCACCATATGCTTCCACTAAAAATTCATAAGTTTCTGCTGCCGTTTTCTTCAAATGAAAGAAGGTTATTTGACTTCCTCGCAAAACCTCTTTTTCTGTCGGGTGATTCGACATTTTTGAAGCGAAAAAAACTATGTTGTTTGTACAATCAAAACCTATGACATACTGGAATTTTTTGACAAGTGTTTACCCTTCAAAATAAAATATTAGTTATCCCTGACAAAAACCATAAGTAATGGTTATGCCATCTGTTAGAAAAATCCGAATTTCATATTTATACACCTAATACATTTCGTTTTAAGAGGCTAATTTGCGAATTTTCGTCATACGTTCCGAATATTGGAATTTGTTCCCAGTAAGGTTGGTTTAAAGTATAATCTAGTCAAAAGTTGCGTAGCCCTTTAGATATAGATTTTCTTACCATAAATTAAAAGATGCAAGCTGTTTAGTTACCGTATTGATTTCAATCCATTCAAATTCGTGTGAGAATCCTGATAATTCTTAAACTCTAACCTTTATTCCTTTATTCTTTTATTTCCTTCAAGACCCATAGAATTACGAGACAAAGACGGACTGCTCCACTAACGTGAAATAATTTACTGCGGAATTAAATACTTTCCTTTCGATTTTTCTGCCGAAGGACACTTGATACTTCAAACTAGATCATTAGTGCAATTAAAACAATAGCCTAACTGGAATAGTAGATCAGAAATTCCGTCGTATTTGAATGAAATTCTGGACCAGTGACACAACACACTGGCAGACTCATACTGGTTTGATTTTAGGACTTGCATAGCAGTCCTTTATTTGTGTCCTAGACGACTTTAGTTTGCTATAAACAACATATTTAGTCACAATCAAAGCAATCTTCTTAAATGGCAACACGAACCACCGAGAAAATCCAGGCCGCGACAGATACCATTAGAGTATACTGAAGCTGGCATTACTCACTCAGGCAATGTAGCCGAAGTCCTGTCGTCGTGATGTCGTGCCTTCTTCTCTTTGCTCGCTATAAATTATGGAACTTAGTGGAGGGGAGTCGTAGTAGGCATATGTATGTTTGTATTTTCATCACTAACAGAATATGAAAACATACTCTAGTCGAAGTGTTATACCGTACAATTTCTGCAATTAGTCGTGTAACGTAATAAACCTTAATATTGCTGCGAAATGATCCTAAACGAGCTGCTCTATCGGTAAACGATTTTCCTTATGATCTGATTGCTGTAAGACTGCAAGCTTCCAGGCTAGCAAAAGCCTTGGGGACAATTTGTTTTGATTTTAGCGTTAGCTAGTTCTGTTCCAGAGAGCGAAAACAGCTCGGGAAGTATTAGCAGGAGGCACATAAGAAAATTGTTTGTAAGTTGTTACTTCTGTTTAAGTGAGCCTATAAATGCAGGACTTGGACTATATGGAATCCGAGCTAGAAAATGCTCTTGATGTTCGTTTTATTGATATGAATGGGTTGAATGTGTCGTACAACTATTGTTTCTCTCGCCTCGAACTACCCCTGCCCATTTTGTTCCATGCGTAAAGAATTGTGAAAGAATGTTTCTAGGAAAAATGAGCCATACACCCCGCTCGATTGTGCTCGTAAACGGAACGCCTTAAGATTACTATGTCCGTAATAGATATATCGTAAGATAATTATTAGTATTAGTTTATTCCATTATCGTAGCCCGAATCTTTGATGCAGAAGTAGATAAATGTACAGATAAACTGATAATACTGCTACATTTAAAATTAATTTCATTTTCAAGGAACACCTCGGGTGGGCTAAATATATTTGCATGAGGAGTAGAAAATTTGCATAATGTACCCGGAGACAAAGACATTTTATTTATTACTTACATTAATAATTCTCTGTTACCTCCAAGGATAATATTGAAGTACATTGAGAACTTTTAGACTCTTTCAGATAACTTAGCTCTAAAAACTGGCTTAAAGGTCATCCGAACTTTGCGAAATTTTCTCTTTGAAAAAAGTTCCAAAATCATTCAAACTTCATGAATAATTTATTTGTATTTCATGTTGTTTCGCTTGTTTTGCAGCACAGGACTTGGGTAAGTAAATATTGGGCCGGTAGTATAGAGCGCGTAGTTTAGATTTGTCATTAATGGCTTTCGCATGTAGTTTGTCGTGAAAACTGGCAATGTTGAAGGCTCGGATTTCCATTAGTGGAAAATGTTTTTGTCAGCACGACTCAAATGTTTGTTTTAAACAATTCACTAGCAGTAGAAGTCAAGAATAAGTCGAATAGGCTGAAGGATATAGTCATTCCAAATTAGACTTGAGCAAAACATTGGATTTGAGGAAAAGCCTATGTGCTAGTACTTTGTACCCAATGAGCTGGGAAGGTATTGTCGTGGAATTTTGGAAAATTTTCAGCACGCACACATCGTGAGAAAATAAATTTCAACGCATTTATGCTCCGACATCAATGATTTATCGTTGAAGTTAACGCTTCTAACAAATTATGTTAGTCGACACCATATATTTAGAGAGACGAAGGAAGTTTCTATGGATAGCATAAATAATTTGAGAAGGTTCCAGGCATCTTCACTTTTGCAGTGCCGTCTACGATTTATGTCTGTGTCTACGTATGCGTGAAATGCGATGCGATCTTTAAATCTGAAAATCTAGCAAATTCACCTACAACTTGTTCAGAGTTCATCAAAATCCTTAGCAGAACTTATGAAGCATCCCGAAAGGGATAAATGATATAAAATAATAATCCAGGAAGTATATGAATTCCTTTATTTCACGTCCTGGAAGTATTTCAATTCCTTTATTATTCAGCAGTACCACACTTCAAATGGAACAACACCGCAGTGTTCTCACCGCAGGAATACACCATCACAATGTTTTAGTCCGGTTGATATGTGACTTGGACAAGGAATTTTTTTTTCAAGAAATCTCAAGACTTATTCTATCCTCTATTTAGAGAGCTACCAAAATGCACTGTTAATAACCACCAAGTCGTACATGCAGTAAAACAATGAAGGGTTAAAAGTGGGGCATCCGATAGCCACCTTAAATTTAACCCACCGACGCTGGTGGGAGTTTTCGGAATGTTATTTCAAAAGAATTTGTAGCAAAGGACAACAACATTTTGACAAAAAATCCCACTTCTCATGAGCTAACTGAGTCTGTTTCTTATATATAAAACGAAAAGTACCCACTCCGAATGTTGTTAAATTTCAGTGGGTTTGGGTTTTTGGGTTGAGAAAAGTCGAGTCCAAGGTTGACAAAATGTTCAATTTATTGAACTGAATTTCAAAAGGTACCTGCCAATGTACAAAAGAATGAGTTTCTATTCATGACAAAATTTATAAAGAAAATTGTTTACAACATTTGAGTTTCTTACAAAACTGTGCAGAAGATAAACAACAAAAGTTAGGCATGTGGTGTCAATTTTTGAGTGCGAAAATATGACTTGAATTTACACAAAATAAACATACCTTTTGAATAGTTTTACAATACTAGTTTTGATGAACAAAACTCTTGCGTGACAATCAACGGATTGTTGCTCAATACTTTACACTTTCGTTGATTACAAATTTGGAGCACGTTTGCTTGTCGCCATTCAAATTCGCTTTTTCACTATCACATGAAGTTGTCAAAAAATGCTTATCGCCTGCCAACTTAACTTAGAGAAAATACAAAAGAAAGCATATTACCAACTTTGACTCTATATAAAACAAAAGATTAGTGTAAGGTGAGGATAGGGTCAAGGTTGGGTTGGGTTAGATCGAGTCAGCTGTCAATTGATCAAATCTTAACACCGAATGTTGCACCTGCTCTTCGTAACAGCGGAGAGTCAACCCTAACACTATTATTCAATTCAATTTCAAAACTATTTTATTTATATTTCTCTGTGTTTATAATTTGACAATTTGGACAATTTGCTTTGGAGATCTCAATTTAATTCATTGCAACCTTAATTCTATAAAATTTAGCATAGCTTATGTGTATTTTTCTTCATTGAGTGTTATTAAATTTGAATTTGAAGGGAAAAACAATAAACTAAAAAAACCTTACTTCACTTTACAACTACCCTAGCCTAACTTAAAATACCTTAGAGAGCTAAAAACTAAGAAAGCTGGATTGCTATAGTGCGCTAATATTTAGGAATGCCGAAATCAATGGATTGGGGGAGTAGATAGCCCTGGTGAACATTTTTCTTCGTCTTTTCTGTCTGTTCAATACTTTGTGTTCCAGCAAGTTTATTTAGCTTTTCAGTGGAAAAATAGAAAGGTTTGTTAAGAGCCATTTTCAGGCATCGATTTTGCGAAACTTGAAGTAGAACTTTAAGATATTTTGCACATGAGCTCCAGGCACCAGCTCCATACAACATAATGGGCATAATCACCATTTTGACGATAAGGATCTTGTTGCTTGAGTTGAGCAGTGATTTGCGGTTCACAAGAGGATATAGTGCTAATATTGCCTTGGATTCTTTAGTCATAGTCGATTCCATATGGGTTTTGAATATCAGCTTTTTGTCAAAAGTAAGCCCAAGGTATAAAATTTCGTTTGACCATACTATTTCCTGTCCTAAGGAATTGACGTTCTGGTTAGGAAGAAGGTTCAGTTTTCTTTTCTTCGTAAAGCACATCGCTTTGGTTTTGGAGATATTGATTTTAATTTTCCACCGATGGTAATATTGGTACATTTTTTCAAGCAATGATTCTTAACTTTTAATTATTTTATTGGGATCTATTGAAGATGTATAAAAACATGTATCGTCCGCAAAGGTAGCTAGTTTGCATGTATGCAGCACAGGTATGTCCGACATATATATGTTGAAAAGTAGTGGGCTTAGACATGAGCCTTGGGGAACTCCTGCAGGTATACTGTGAGAGTGGGATAGGATGTCTCGAATTTTAGCGGAATTTTTCCGGTCTTTTAAGAATGAGCTGATTACGTTAACTAAGTATGGAGGGAATTTAAGTTGAATCAACTTGTATAGGAGGCCATTATGCCATACTGTCTCAAATGCCTTTTCGATATCAAGTGATATCATTCGTGTAGACTCATTTTCTTTCAAGGCATGTTTAATGTCCTGGGTGACACGTTATAATTGTTGCTCGGTTGAATGTCTAAATGTCTAAAACCGAATTGAAAATTAGAGAGAATTTCACTATTTTCAACAAATTTGTTTAACCGGTCTAGAATTAATTTTTCCAGCAGTTTGCCGAGCGTCGGTAAGAGGCTTATTTGCCTACAGTTGTTTGGGAGGTGACGTTCCTTATTTGATTTTGGGATCGAAATAACTATAGCATTCTTCCATGTAGAGTGGAAGTAGCCACTAACACTATTAGTTTATTTATTTTTTAAGAGGGAGCGTAGGATGCATGGTAGTGCATTGAAATATGAGCAGATAACTTCGTGGACAGTCTTTACGGACGGTGTGTGGCACTTTTTACCGCCAGGATCTCTAAGTCTCACCCAGCGGAACACTGTTCGACACTAGTGGTCTCAAATGCTGACATTATCCTGTTAACCAGGAGAAGGATACAAACTTTTATCCTAATAATAATCAGCTCTGAGCTAGTTTAAATGAATATATCGATTAAGTGTCCAACGGTGACTTTAAATATAAATTGTTAGCACAGACGATCATTCCGGCTTCCAAAGGATTAGACAAAAAGGAGAACGGAAAACTGACATTCGTACCGGAAAGCGATTATCGACCTGATTACCCTCCATACCAAGAGATGGACGAGTCTGCAGCAAAAAGCATCGCGGAGCACGAGGACACCATAATCAGTAACGCGGCCGAAATTCGAGGAATGGATGCAGCCAGCGGATAGAATACCATTAAATTACTATAGTAGGATATAAGTAGTAGGTATGTAAGTATTTTACAATATTGGATACAAAACAGTTTGAGGTAAATCAAAAAAATTAAATACACAAAAAATACAACCATACATCATACATTGAGTGGGAGTGTAGCAATGAGTTAATGTTAGATAATAAAGGAAATTAAAGCAAAGATTAAACAATAAGTAGCCTAGGACAGACTTCTGAGGACAGCCATTAGACAAAACCCGTAGGCTGTCCCTTGTATGTTGTCAGACTTAGATAGAGTCATATATGAATTTAAAGGGTGGATTCGGTTATTTTAACTACAGAGACCTACCCTGGCCAGTGACGATCTTCCCCGAAAAAATTTTTCCACAAATCGAAAAACCAAGACCGAAAAAAATGGTTACAATTAAGTTAGGAGGACTAAGTTAATACCAAATCAATGTAACAGCAGTGATGGTTATGACACAACGTATGTATGCATACATACTCCATGAACACTTATTCATTTGCCTGTTTGCAAACCGTTGCCTTATACAACTGGCCAAATATCCTGGCCCGTTTAAGAATTAAATAGTTATTTAAATAGTTAAAAGGGCGACCCCACCACATTTTAAATACTCTCCGGTGCGTCTTCATCACTTATCCCATAATGTCTACTAATGTGAACGAAACCAAATGTTTGACTAAACATCTGGTTTTTTTATCCAAATTTTTAACCAAACTTACCAGACAATTCTTTGCAGATTGCTAATTTCGTCCTTCAGCAATAGTCGTACTGTTGTGAGATATCATTTCTTTCAGGTATAACATCTCAGATTATATAGAACAAATGTTACATTTTTTAATAAACACCAACAAAAATGTATCCCGTGCTTTTTTTAAAGCTAAAAATGTTATCGAGCTTTTAAACAGTCTACCAACTTTGGAACGGTTGATTTTCGTAGTCCTTTCGATTCCCATGACTTCACATAAGTTGAAATTCAATGCATCCACTTTGTATATTCATCTTGTCCTTCAACCCAACTTACAGAATGCTTGCTCCGACAAGTTCTATCAGAAAACCGTTTCAGAATTATTTGCCAGGATGTATTTGACTTCTAAAGCTTGGCAGGATGTGCACCACTATTAAAGCTTATGTAAAGCTTAGACTTCAGAGAAATTTCTTTTTGAATAATTCCAGAAAGTTAACTTTTTGCAGATACAAAAATAGCTTATGTGGAGGAAAAGGATTCGGCATTCAAACCATATTGATAAGCTTGTACTAAAGATTTTTTTTAATTGTTTAGAAAAGTTCAAAGTACGGATAAGGTAGTGTAGTTTGCATCATTGATAAGCTTTTGATGTGAATCCTTTATTTTCACGGAAGCTATCAGCTTGTCATCTTGTATTAATATTTATCTAGACTCGCCGACTTGAATCAGCGGTTTAAACTTTTTTCTAAGGTTACCTGTCACGTGAGAAATGCCTTCAACTCCGCCAGATGGTCGGATATTCTTGGCACATTGGAAAATTTTTTCCGATTGCCAGGGTATCTGATGCGGATTTTGAGGGATTATTTAAAGGACCGCAGACTGCTCTATGACACACAAGATGGGCGACGCAGTATGGAGATAACGTCTGGTGTAGCGCAAGGCTCCATACTGGGACCAGACTTGTGGAACGCCACATATGACGGACTATTGAGGCTTGAGCTGCCAGATGTGTCGTCAAAAACAAAAAGGTTACCTGTACATTGAAGTTTGTGACAAAAAATTTATGAATAATTCATAATTCCTGACAATAATTCCTGATTGGTTATTTTTTATGAATTGAGCTTTTGATCCTCAAATTAACACAAAGTCAAATTTATTGAATTCCTTTCTTTTATTGTGAGTTTTTTTTTTTCTTTGAAGAATGCAATTAGTTCTTGGTTGGAAAAATTAGAATACAAATTCAAAGATTTATAGTCCAAATAACATGGGCTATAAATCATGCCCAACTTTGGCATGGTATTTCATTCTTCCTAAACTAATGTCTGCACATTGCGTATGACTAAGAACTGAATTTCAATGTCTGCCAATAATATACACGGCTATTACCAAGCCTTGATGCTAGAGAATAAATGGAAGCAAGAGACTGAAACTAAATTTGGAAATTTTTGATTTGGTAGGTCCAGCTGATGATAATACTGTCCTGATCTCAACTTACTTCACAACCACAGAAACTGCTTAAACATTGATACATTGTTTTACTTTTTTCTTTGTTATTTTGTTACTAAAACTTTGTTATTAAAAAGTTCAGTTTATGTCGCTGATATTGCTATTATCCTTTCCTTTTTCCAGTTGTCGTACTAATACCTTATCAGTGCTATGTAGGACATATGACTTTTACAGGTTAATTCACAGCTGCATTCCCAATTTTCCCTAAAAATGGTCGAAAATTTTCGGCTGATAGAATGCTAGAATTGATTGTTGGAGAAGGCCGAATCCGAGTTGTAACGCCATTGAGGAGAAATAGATAAGACAGCTACAGTAAGTCTGAAGAAAAGACAACATGGAACATTGAATATTTTTAGTTGTTGTATAACTTGATAATCCTTTTGGTAAGGTTTTGCATAATTTTTTTGCAGGAACGCGTTTGCCGAATTTCATGTCAGAGAAAATAGGGCATGAAAATGGACAACGACAGAAAGGCAATATAACGTTGGGTTATTCTTTCCTTTTCTAATCATTTTAAAAATGTGCTTTATAGCAACAGCTTAAACACATCAAACTGTCAATTCCGCAACAACTTCAAGCTGTTCTGTTGTAGAGTTAGCTCAAATTTTATGAAATTTTCATATCTCCTTTTGAATTGATGATTGAAAATAGTCCTTGCACCTGAACGGGTTAACATACTTTCAAGCTTTTCTCACATCAAAAGCTTCAGTACCTTTCCAGTCATATGAATGTAAGTTTCACATCCTACAGCCAGGCATCAACTGGCAGGATGCTGAAGATATTTGACGTCGCGAATAAGACAAAGAGCTGGATCGAATCTTGGAATGGAAAGTCCAATGAAGGACTTCCAGCCAGCTCTGCTCACATTTAAAACTTCATTGACGGTTTGTCCGGGCCATTCAGAAGCAGTTCGAAAGCTGGACCAAACACGCGGATATGTTGTAGACGCTCCTAGCATCGCCAGCTCAAGCACGCTCGGTATAAACATTTATTTTAAGTGCTCACAGGATAGACACTTAGTACCTGCCTCGCATCAAATAAGACACCCTGGTTCGGTTGGGTGCGATAGCGGGTTCGTCGTTGTGTGTGAAAGCAGCATTCCATTTTCTAACTCAAATCCTTATTGCCCTTCTACCCACCCATGTCTACTACGCTCGGCATTTTTTTCAAACAGGATGGAGCGCTGGATGCCTAGTGAAAGTGAACTTGAGGATAGAACGAGTTACAGCAGAAAGCTCAGTGCAGTTGTCAGGACTTGCTTGAATAGTACCAGCACGCTATTGCTCGTGTTCGGGGTGCTCTTTAAAAGGTGTTTCGTTATTTGTGTTTTTGTTGTGTTTTGAAGATTTTAAGATTGATAAAAATAAGTGAGGTGATTTGTATTCGAATCAGCACTAAACGCTTCGTTGCCAAATAGGAAATAGCCGAGAAAGGTAAACTGCCAGTTACTTGCCAATTTGTAGGTGTTCTAGAGACGAATATAGTTGACTCGTGGAAATAAGAAACATCTCGTCCCCTTTTAGTGCAATACACGCGCCTTAAAAATCACAGGGTCCTAGAAAAGAGAAAATAACCATATCTGGTAGACGTTCTGCGCTGCTTTCGATTCATCGCTCCTCTAGCTCCCTTAGGTGCCCAAAACGTCTCGTGCTTCTTTTTAGTCCCGATCTATATCTGTGCAAAGTTACTTTCTTAAAAGACTTCTAGCACATTTCACAAAGGACATATTTCGTATAGCATGCATATATCATTTCAAGTGCAAAGGATATTGGCCTCCGTGCTGTGAGTATGCTTTGTTTCTGAGCAAAAAAAGGACACTTGTCTGTTTATACGCGAGTTGTCACGAAAGATGCTGTGTGGGGATCTTAAACGGTGACCAATATTGAAATTTGATTTGTGTGTTTGTACACCTGTAAAGATCAAAGATAAATTGTCTATTAAAATGTTCCCGTCAGGAGTAACGCTGCTTGTTTTATATTGATTCCCTTGTACTATTCATCGTAAGCTGATAGATGCGCAGAATTTTATTGTATTCAAAATAATGGAGTTATTGATAGGAAGACATCTAACAAGTAATCTCTGATCAATAAATTAATGAGAAAAGCTAAGCAGGAAATTCTTTTGATATCTAATGGCTTAATGATGACTTATTTCAATGAGGTTTTCCTTGCAATCGGTCATAGATTACTTGCTGTTTATGATACGCGTAATCCTATGGCTTTTGTGATATTCGCCAATTTTCAGATGCCATTAATTTAGGATATTCGAAAACTTGTGGAAAAGTTCTTCAAGTTTTTTGGCGAAGTGGAAATTAAATCGATTCTCATTGAATGTTATCCGTCTCACAATTTTTATTTGATTCTAAGATAGAACGGCAGTCGAATTTGATTTTCAGCTACGTCCTGTAAGTAATAGTTACCTCGCACCAAAGGCATACTATAAAACCCCACAATATTTGCTTAATTTCATCCTTATAAAAAAAAAGGGACAATACAATTCATAACTATTTATTTCTAGTTTTTGTCTTGTGGGTAGTGTCTTTATTTTATTATTGTACCCTTAACCCTTCGTCTCTAGTTTCTTACAGAATTATGTTGAAAAATTATTTACAAAAAGCGACAAATGTAGACCTTAAAAATAGCTTTACACTCGAACTTTTAACTTGAAATAGCCTGCCGCCATCTCCTGCCCGGCCCTATGACGTTTTTTTAACTACCCCTAGAAAGTTGCACGCTGTGTATTTATACATCCTTGATTAATACTCTCCACATAATGTGTCCATTTTTACATTATATTCTAATTTTCTCATGTCAATAGAACCAAATAATCATGGTTGTTTTTTTTTAAATTTATCAATCAATCTATTTGTGATATCTGCAACAAATTTTCAGAAAATCTTGCTTGAAAGTCTGGCTATCCTTTGAAATTTGATGCCAAAACTGAAACTTTTGGAAGATTGCACGACTTGTTGGGATGTGCATTCTATTTGATCTTTGACCATTGGTTTTTGTGGGAATTTGGTAATATTAATGAGTTTTTCTTTTATTTTTCCTTTAACTATTGTGATCTCATTCAAGCATTTCAATGTTGAAAATTTTTTTATCCAAAAAACATTGATTACTTCAAATATTTCAACTAAATAAATAATTGTTCCCTTTTTTCATTTTTAATCAAATAAATCTTTCACACGCACGTTATGACCACTTCCTTGTCGGAGTTTTTCTTACTTTCATTGCAGAATAAACACTTTCGAAAGAGTTTTAAATAATCGCCATTATTTTTTTTAAATATGAATGAAATTTACAAATTTCCAATTCAGAAATTGTTGATTTCAATAAGTCAGTAATATTGCATAAAAAAATTTAAATTGCTTCAAAAAAAAACCAAATAATAACTTATTGTTAGAATTTACAATATTACAATAAAGCTTATATTATATTTATTTAATTTTAACATTTTAATAATAATAATATTTTTTTAATTTTGTTATAAGTTATATTTGTTATATTGTTATAGTTTTTGATTTTTATCTAGTGAAATAAGTGCGTCATATTTATTTCGCACTTATTTCACTTATATTGATCACTTGATTCACTTATATTCACTTATGTTGATCTTATACTAAAAGATCAACTTTAAATCAAAAAATCCTTTTTGATTTACAAACCAATAATTGTAACAAAACTCCACTGGACTACAATTTTTAATTGTTTAATTTGTAGTCCTAGACTATACATTTACATTGAATGGCTGCTCCTGACCAAACAGGCTGCAAAGGGACTACACCAACAACAGTCATTGTGCTTGTCCTCAAACTGATATCATTTGATGGATATATCCGAAGAAATACCTCACATGAGAATTTCAAATCAAAATTTACCAGTTATCCCCAAAACTGGCACCTCCAGGCTCACAACTTCATGGAGTGAATTTCCCGTCAAACAAAAGGGAACTGTATTGAATTGAATTTGTAGTGGATACAATAATTAGGCCAGTCTACTGACTGAAAGACTGGAAAATTCTACCTCGCAAAAGTGCAATCACAATCCGGACTGACGCTTCAAAAGGACCGTAGCCGAAATTCTCTTAAGCATCTGCAAATTCAAAATTATTCCCTTTCAATCTTCCTTTCACTCTATAGGTTTTCACTACTCTCCTTACTGTGACGCTGCCCTTTTACCCTTTTGCTTCACCTGTTAGCTTATCTCATAATTTTTCTTGTCGCCGCGAGGAAATCGCATAAACCGGTTGCTCTTGATTTAGTATTTACCACCTGTGTCCTGAAACATTTTTATTTAACATTCACACTAGCATAGCATTAGTACACACCACGCTAAAAGTATTGACCGGCCCCTTTCAGACCGATATAGAAAAGTGGAAAAGATTTGTTTTTGTAGTCTGTGAGGGCGTAACCTTTTTTTAAGCATATGTGCATGTTGCCTCCGACGTAGGTTTTTCAGTTTGTTAATTGAAGCTCTTCCGATTCCAAGGCCGAACGTATTCGTTGACAGAGCAGCCATAGACTCTGTATTGAGTAGCTTTAGCACCAAAACATACATCTGGTTTCAAATGTCACTTTTTACACCAGCCTACTGACTAAAAAAGAGCAAGAAAGAGCTGTATTTCCACCCCTGGACGGCTACAGGACAACACAGATAAGGCACTTGGAGCTAGCACTACTCAATCGAAACTAAAATCGCGCAATTGAAACAATAATGAGTAACCCCTTAGAAAAAATAAACATCCAATCGCTGAGGAGTCTGTGTCCTGCAGGTGCTGCTTCCAAACACAGTGAAAGAATGTAACCAGGACTTCAAAACTCGAAAAAACCAATAGAAAACAGTACGGTCGGAATGGGCTTAGAAAGATTAGATCGGGAAGATTAGAAAGGTGATTCGACAATACCATCTGCAATCAATGCGGACAACTCGGAATCTTTCATTATGTCAAAAGTTGTACCACTCTGTTCCTGCGGAAGAGTAGAAATCGAGATCATCCTATATGGCGTTGTTTAAAAGCCGAGATTTTCCACTCCAACTAGCATAAATGTCATATAAATAAGCTTAAGCGACCCTTTCCAAGATTGCGGTAAATAGGGGGAAAGATCAAAACACTTTTTTGAAATACTTCCTGTCGCGTCACAAATTGATGGGATGCATAACTAATTTTGTCATTGAGAGGAAACGCTGACCGACGCTATATCCAACCATAGACGCCTAAATGAAATATGAAGCACAAGACTTATTCGAAATCTAATTTGAAAATTTTGAAACGAGTATGCATAGTCCTTATACGTGATTGTCAAAATACTCAGTCAGACCTTAAATTTTACCGTTCCAAACCCTCAAATGCCCCTTTGAAAAAGGGACGTCTAATGTTCTATGATAGATTGTATATTTATTTCCATTAAGGTTCCAGGCCTTTTGGAGTGCCTCCTGGAACGTTGACGCATTGTTTTACACACACAGTCTGTAGGAAAACGGAAATGTAAATAGGATGTAGAGTATCTCCTGCTCCTATTCATGAGTAAAATCCGAGCGGTTTTTCAGCAAGACGAGAAGCCATGCAAAGATGAATCCGTTCAGTAGAAACCTTCATGCAATATCTGCCTATAGTTAGCAGAGTATCCAGTCTAAGTGGCTACCTGCTTATCTAATTAAGCCGCAGCGTTTGCTATCTACTCTCCAGTCAAAAGAAATACCTACTCTGTTCGCTTGTTTACTCACGATCCTTGTCAAATCGTGTTTTTTATCGCTAAGGAATCTTTTCCGATTTCTGGTCACATTGCTCAGTCTACTCACTCAGTCTATCGGAGGCAATGTAATTTCTTCGGACCCAAGGGTTTTGGTTTTTTAATTCCGAGGATTTGGTTGTTCCTTGTATTTCATGTTCTTTGGAAGCGTATTTTTAGCAGCTTTATTTGCTCGGCTAAGATTGAAAATAAACTTAAGACTTAACGCCTTAGGTTATTCGAAGAAGGCTTATTCCTCTCTTGTCTCTTACTCAGGAAGGAATTCAGAAAACCTCTGTACTCCACAAATACACAAATAGCTTTTTATTTTACGAGTTATCTTTCATGAAGTAGATGTTCTGTGACATCAATGCTTCACAGGCATCGTGAACTTCTTCCATATCGATTATGACTATTGCCATTGTCATCAGTAAATATGTTTGACATTAAAAATAAAAAATAAGAAGATATTCTAGAAAGAACCTTGTAACGATGTTTCGATTCTAATCTATGGTCGACCATCAAATAAATCCTTAATGAAATACTGAACGAAATACCTTACCCCCAATACAAATCAGGAAAAACTCCTAAACGAAACCAAGCATGCACAAAACATCACGCCAAAAAGAACACGCGAAATGCGTCTGCAGTGTAAAATTGTGACTTTAATAGATGATTTCATCAATGAAAGATGAGCTGTGTTGCTAAAATAATGAAATTTAACTCGTTTTATTGAACAAGGATCGTGCCAGCTGTGTTTAACACAAACTGAGAGCCTTATTCGTATCCTTGCAGGACAAAGCTGCTCTAAAAGTAACGAAACCAATTATATCAGAACGAAAACAACGAGGAAAACTACATGAGTATGTTGCTTCCGTAGTAAACAATCAATCCAATCCAAGTATCTCAAACTTCCAAACAATTCAGGATGCTGCACTCAAAATAAATGACAGAAATTAGTCTGAAGGTTACATGCGAAAGAAGGGTGAATTGATTGTGCAGGCAGCAATCTACTATGTTTACAGTAAAAGATAAATTTCTCATATCGCATTAATATTTTCCTTGTCTTCTACAAAATAGAAACGTTGAGTTGATGAATTCAAAGAAAAACCATTCATTTTTGTCATTCATGTCACTCTGTAAATATTCGTATTAAATTAATTTCACTTTATTTTACGACGTTCCCCGTTCTGGCGAAACTTCTTAACCAAGGAGTAGATTCTAGTGAGCGCTGCTAGTTTGAATGAAACTTGCAAAAAATTAGAAACATCGATGCTTGCTTTAAATTTTTTTTTCTTTCGAAGAATGACCAAAAGATAACGAAAAAAGTGCTTACTTTCTATAAAAGCTTACCTTCCATACTCCATACCTTTTCAAGGACATTTTATAAAATGAGAAGATAAGTGAGAGTAATGTCTGTGTCAGTTTTCACAGAAATTGATAACAGTCAATCAAACATGAATTATGGTGCGAAGATACATTTCCCAGAATTGCAAAAAATTGCCGACTCAGTCCTGTTATCGGAAAATTATATAATTATTTCAAAGACAACTGTTTAACATGTATTTAATCATCATGAAAGTTTAATTGGAACTCACTTCATCATTAAACTTTAATGATCTCAACGTCAATGATTGTATCCTTCGAACGCCAATCGAACCAAGTGAATGATAGAGTTGTAAAATGTAACGATCATTCCGATTTTAATATCCTTTACTGTTGCTAAGTCTTAGTATCTTTCGTATAAAACGCAAAGTCACACATATGTATGTAAGACACCGATGAAAAGTTCGGTTCTCTATTTCGTAGGTTCATGTTGACAAATATGAGAAATTATGCATATGGGTGAAATAAAAACTTTCTGTAATACGTGA
This sequence comes from Stratiomys singularior, assembly GCA_954870665.1. Lineage (NCBI taxonomy): Eukaryota > Metazoa > Arthropoda > Insecta > Diptera > Stratiomyidae > Stratiomys > Stratiomys singularior. The sequence continues at coordinate 12,448,528 of OX940877.1, forward strand.
AAAGATTTGCTTGCCTTGCATACCATCGAATTCTGCTGAAAGTTTAAGTGGGTTTCTATTTCTGTCAAAAGTTGAAGGAAACTGAGTTTTCTTCGTAAACATCTTTAGATTGGCCTTGGAGTTCGTAGAATCAATTTGAAATTCACCTGATATCATTCAAACTTTTCATTTGAATTCACTTGGAACATTTTACCTAATTTGAATCCGAATTAATTTTATCCTTTGATTTCCAACGTCCTTTCGTTGGAGTCTCTACGTATAAAAATTTTGATACTTTCTATTTATTCTTCTAGGATGCTGTTCAGGTTCAGGTGGCACTTAAAATCTGAGAATTCATGATATCAGGCAAATTGATAAGTCCTGGGACTTTCTACTTAATAGTATTGCCAGCGAAAGACAACGCTCGTTACCGGGGCGTTCCGATTAGTACTTAGCCTACAAAGGAAAAAACGGAAATTTCGGAAAAGTAGCAATTTATTTCTCAACATATTCTCCACTTGGCCCGATACACTTGACCCAATGATGCTCCAACTTCCTTAACTGGTCTCAAAAATTCTTTCCTCGAAATCTGCGTGGTGGCGATGATCTCTTCATGCGACTCAAATTTCTGTCCGGGTGAGTGTCTTTTCCAAACGACAAATCATCGTCCGATGTTAATCCTTCTCTATGTTTTTAAAATTCCTGGACACACCTGCTCCCGCCCGCGATCAAAACAAAACTAAGACTTCGATTCGACTGGAACTTTGACAGTTCCCGTCTACTAGTGTGTACTACACGTTAGTGAATTTCTCTTGCCATAGTGGCGCTATCGGGCGGTGAGGCGAAGTACTTATCGGACCACTCTCGTATAATAAAACTAACATCCAAGAAGAAACCTGCCAGATTTACTGACATTTGCTATATTATTTTGAAAATCAGAGCCAATTTGGTGGCATGACTTTTGTCTTTTTCCAAAAAACAGAACATAAAGAATTTCTTATAGTCCTAAAAAAATGGTTTATAATAGGAAAAACTGCTTTATAACATATATGCTACGTAAGTGATTTGATGTTGTTGAAGCGTATGTGGAGGAAATCATAACACAAAACAACCGCATTGAAACATTCATTAATGCCGTCAACGTTCTGCATATGGGGGCTGTGGATATCTAGCAACAACAGCACAGATCGATAATTTAATAAATATCTTAAGCCAGCCAAGAATAATTCAGCAGTCATCCAGCCATCGCTGCAAACAACCCCAGCTCCGGCCGCAGTATTCAGGATTAGCTGTGGGACCATTGTAGCTACATTTGGGTCTATCATTGCAGGGATGTATTGGTTACTATTATTGTGGTTCCTCTCTCCAAAGGAGTGATAGACCCCCTTGTTCTCTATCTTTTCATACAATTATTTTTGACTTTTATGAGCCACACAAAAATTCCTGTTTCATAACAATTATAAACTCTGCCAGGCGTAAGTTTGAACCCAGGAAATTTTTTGACGAGGAAGTTTAAAAAAATGTCCAACTGCTTGCTTATTAAACATAGCTTACTGGCTTTCGTATCGATAATTCTAGATGGCGACTTAAAAATGCATGCACGGAATCTTTGCGAACTTCTTTTTCAGGAGTTACAAAGGAGTCGCTCCCCATTTTTCACTGCCAGAGTCTATGCCAATGCCATTAAATCTTTTGTTGTAAGTCAACATATCAACTATATACTTAAACAATTCTTTTTCTCCGTAAGGCAAAAGGTTCTTTAACGAAAATCGCAGAAGCAGTAGGATCTTCCCGGGCTAGACGAGCTTTTATAACTTTTCTTTGAAGTGTCATATGCCCGTAATTTGAATTGGACAAAAACAGAGGGTAAACAGGCTTGGACTCACAAGTCGGCTACAACGCTGACTAATCAAAAAGATAGCGACGCCTTATTACGAGCCTGAGCGATTATTCAGTCATTTGGCCTTGTTGTTATACAAGGTGTGTCTCAAGAGTTCCCGGACTGGTCAAGAATAAAGAAAACTACGAATGATTTCGGCAAAACGGATTTATTTTATTCAAAGTAGTACCACTACGCCCTCTCTACACCGATTTGCACGATCTACAAACGCGCAAAAGATCAATTTAAGTCATTCTTTGATATCGTGTTTAAAATGGTGGTCGTCAACTGTTGGATGACTTCAATATTCGCAAAACGCTTTCTTTTCATGGCCAATTGTAATTTTTCGAACAGACAAAAGTCACAAGGTGCCAAGTCAGGCGAATACGACGAGTGGTTGATGGATACAATGCCATTTTTTATCAAAAAATCGGTCACAAGCATTGAGAGATAACCCGGCGCATTACCATGTAAAAAACGTCAACTTCCACATTCACGATATTCTGGACAAGAAAGACGTATTCGCGAAAGCAAACGCTTCAAAATACCAATATAAACACAGCTTTGGCCGTTTGGCCTAGTGGAAGGAACTCTTTGTGAACAATCCCCTTGGAATCGTAAAAACAAATCAACATTGATTTGACTTATGACTTCTCCAAACGCGATTTTTGGGTTTAGGGTCATCCGGCTGCTGCCATTCGACTATTTTGATAACATCACGTCTCGTCATCAATTACAATAGATTTTCAGTAGTTTGGGTCCTTATTGCCTTTCTTAATCAAGTCTTTACAATGTTGAATGCAAGCAATTTTTGGTCATCGGTCAGCTTGTGAGGACCGAATCATGCAAAAATTATTCTAAGACCCAAGTGCTCCGTCAAAATGCGATGAAGCGACTCACGGGACATATTAATCTCCATTTTCATGTAACGCAATGAGGATTTAAGCTCATTTTAATAAATTCACGCACAAATCCAACGTTCATTTCGTTCACAACTGATCTTGGACGGCCAAAATGTTCGTCGTCATCCAGCACACCCCGGCCTTTTTTGAAACGTTTAACCCACTCGAAGATAGAGGTACAGGATAAGCACTCACTACCATAAGCATTTTGCATCATTTGATGCGTTTGGGCCGCCGTTTTACCGAGTTTAAAACAGAGTTTAATATTCGCTCTTTGTTCAAAATTCATTTTTCGACCGATGATCATTGACTGATGAACTGTCATTTAGAGTGCAATAACTTGGGTTCTATTCGTCCAAATGTCATGGAATTTTGACACAATATCTATGACGGATTTAAAATGAAATGCCAAAAAGATCTAAAAGATGCCACCACCAATTTTCTTTATTCCTTACCAGTCCGGGAACTTTTGAGACAGACCTTGTATGTGTCGTATTTATTAACATTTACATTGCGTACATTTTTATAACTTTTACCAAACTTACTGCGTTATACAACCAAGCGAAATTGGCATCGAAATGTCTACAAATATTCAGTCATATCAGAACAATGAATAATCTTATATGGCCTCGTCCTTTCTGCAAAATATACTTCTAATAGAAAACCCATCCTGAGATGAGGTATTTTCTATTGATTTAACAACATAAAAAATTGAAATCCATCCCACATTTGTGCAGCTCAAACTAAAGTAATACGAGAAAACCACGTCAGAGCATAAAATTTACATAAGCAAAGGTCAACCTCATGTTGATCTTAAATTCTTAAATTGGAGGTGCCTTTGCGTTCTCCAGGAAATTTGTAACAGATTTCGTATAAAATTTGATGAAATAAATGAAAAGGGAGCGAAAGTAATGAGGGGTGTAGAAAATTACGCTTCAACATTTTTTCCGCTTCGTTATTATAGTAATATCAATGTAGATGCTCATTTTGCAGGACAGCACATACATTGTTTGCTGCTGTGGAATGAAATATTTTGATATTTCACAAGTGACTGCCTTTAAATAACAAATGTAACCTTTGCCATTCCGAATTTCACCACCTACAACAAACGCTCCGAAGACATAACAAATCTGGTTGCTTGGCATGCGGACCATTCCTTTCAACTTTAAAATGTATAAAAGCTGAAGCATTCTCCGTTCCATTCCTACTTAAGCCCACCTCCTTCCTGTCACAGCACAATCTCACTTCCTGTTGCAGAAATGAGTGCATAGTCGAAAATCTTCTCCTCCAGCTACCTCGGTGGGTGACTTGCTTGCATTAAAATGCCTTAAAATGATTTTGCGATGTAGTGCACAGTATCAGCGTTCAGGATATAAAAGGAGTGCTTCGAAATCTTTTAATGCTGCAGCTCAACTCTTCTGAGTACGAATAGTGCAAAATTAACACATGCTGCTATTAAGACATGCAATGAAAGGATGTAAGTGTATGAAATGAGGAAATAACAAGACTGTGACAGGAATCCAATACTTGGAGCCAAATAATCATCCTGACGCGAATCCTAGCAGCCGATACTTTATTTGAAAAACTACTCCGCAAGGCCGGCACCAAATCATTTATCAACAACAAGTCTAGTACGATATAAAAAGGGTATTGTACCGTCGTTCATGGTAATACTACCACGAATCTAAACAATTTGTTCAAAATTGTCCTTATCCACTGTTGCCTCTTATCTCGTTAAAATGATGAATCTTTGCGATTTTTCATTTAAAGTAGCTTTCGTTAATGGGCTTCCTGTCCTCTTTTGTCATCAACCCTTTTCTGCTGACATAATCCTGTGTATCGAGGAGGAAACCAAAGCAAGTCATATTTTAAAAATACGTTTCGTCCATTACTTTATGACTTTGTGAATTTTATCCACCATCCATGCGTTAATAAGATATATGAGAGGTAATTTCGTGCTGCTATAACAATTTAATGAGCCATTTGTATGTGATAAAATCGACTGAAAAAGTTGAGTTTCTTACGGTTTGACCAATATAATGCATCAGTAAGTAGCAATGAAATGTTGTTTGCCTGGGAATAATCAACTTGTACGTATTTCATTTTCCTGAAATAAAATGGTTGGAAGTTTATTTTATATGGCTTAATCGATTTTATGTTCAATAAAATTTTCCAATCACAATTAGATCAACTTCTGTACAAGGATTCCTTTTTGTTTCCGCTCATTATACTTGATCGTAAGCCTACACAGCCCCTACACAGTACACACATGATCTTCAAAAATGAAAATGTCCAAGGTTATCTGAGTGAAATGCATCACAAAATCTGTCAAAATTGTAAACGTCTACATTAGTTAAATGAACCTCATATGTGCACCTGCTCGTCGTTTTACCTATACCAACAAAGTACCTTCCGGTGAGAGCTCCTTTTTCGACGCACTTACATAAATGCCATACATTACCCAAATTACTCAGAAAGCCACCAGTGACATATTTGAATATACGCCTAGTAGTCATGTAGTCATTTTTTTAAATTTTATGAGGAACTCGGTAACGGCTTGAATTAAGTGTTCATGTTAAGGTGAGCAGAATATCCTGGCAGCAACATACATCACTCAAATAATTCTTTATACTCTCCTACATATAATTTAATTTTAGAAAAATTGCTCAGCATAGTACACAAAATTATGAGAAAGTGAAATGCGACGACAAAGATGCTTGTTACGCTTACGAAAATAAATAAAAGAATTATAAAATAATCAAAAAATACTATTTGATCTTTTTCCTTAAAATTTAATCGTCAACTTCTAAAGGCACACCCAAGTATACCTTTAATTTGGCAGGAAGTAGTAATAACATGGGCCTGGGTTAAGCCTGCAATGAGAACGTGTCATAATAGTCCAACCGAACTCTGTCAGTATCTGCGGCGTTTGAGCAAAGACGTGAGAGGTCAAGCGTAGCCTAACAACTTCGGGCAATGTACCTCCTTGAAATTGTCAAATTAACGAAACCGGAGTCTACTTGGTGTGTAACAATATTTGTCAGAGTTTATTGTTGTTCCAAGGGGGCATAAAGTCGGCTAAAAACAACTATTCCCTCGTCCGAAGGGCTGTCATCATGACGTTGCCAACAGATAGTTTTTTATTGAGCTTATTCTTTCGTATGAAGCAGAGTGACGCGATTCTCGTAAGTTTTTATCTGTTTTAGACGGTATTTTGACACGCCCATGTTTGCACACATCTTGTGATAGGCCCATTTTCTGGAATTCTGCTGTTGCGAACAACTACGCCAATGCTGATCCTCCAATGTTAATGTGGATGGTATACTCTCGATGGCTTTCCGGATCAATTTTCATTCATGCGCAATGATCCGAGGTACCTCATATTTATAAGGTGTAGAAAATGTGCCTGGTTTATTTGTTCATCCCACATAAGGTTTGGAGAAAAGTGACAGGTGAAGATATTTGTCAGTAACTATTATCAACAAGTCCTTGAAACACTAAAGTCTGTCACACTCTCACAAGCGAGATATTCCGTTGGGTCTTGTGCGCCGACCAATGTGTGCGTGCTTTTCGCGATTAATTTTGCGTATTTCGAGCGAACTTTTGATGTTTACAGATCAAAACTGGTTCACGTTTAATAGTGAGCCGTGACACAGACTAATTTGACTGTTTTTTAATTACTTTTCTTTGAAATGACTGTAATTTCCCCCAACTTTAATGTCCAATTAACACAGATTTGACTGCATTGCTTGTCCGGCAACTACAGATGCCGCAAGAGGGGAAAGCGTACTTACTGGCGTCGTCAGGGCTGCTGAATTGTCTGCTGGACCAAGAGAGAAAAGACTTTCTCTTATCATTCCAATGAGGTGACTGAAGCGCTGTGTGTGATAGTCCTTCATTACAAACTTTGAAAACTATCACAGTATCTCGTTTAGGCCTCCCAAGTCAGAAGAAAGCTTGAAGTGACACTGTTTACATCAGATATTTTTATAGGTTTAAACAATTCAACTACACGCCCTGATAAAAGCTAAGTTTCATGATTATGGCAAATTGTATTGGAGTTGTGAATAAATTTCTATGAAATAAGCAGAGTCATCGTCCTTTAACATTGGAATTCAATTTCGCTGGCATATCAACGAACAAGGAGGTCCTCGGCGTCGAAGGATTTGAAAAATTATGTTTTTTAGGTTGGTAGTACTGTCAATGACATCTATGTCAAATTTACATGTCAAAATATTCATTAGTGTTTGAGATACGCGTCGTTTTGTGAGCTGCTAAAAGTGAGTTTTTCGTTTTTTGCGATGTCGAAATTTGTTGAGCAAAGAATTTGCATTAAATTTTGTTTGCGGAATCAATTTTCTGCTGCAGATACGTTGAGAAAGTCTTTGCAGAAAGCCTTTGGTGATGAGGCTATGTTTAAAAAAAATGTTTACAAGTGGTATAGTCAGTTCCAAGCCGGCCGTGAACGTGTCGAAGACGAAGAGCGTCCTGGGCGACCATCAACCTCAACCGACGAAGCTCACGTCCAACAAATCAAAGATTTGCTGCTGAAAAACTTTCGATTAACGATTAGAGACCTTGCATATCGAAATGCTCGGTCAATACCATTTTTAAGGATGTTTTGGGCCTCAAGCGCGTCAAATCTCGACTGGTACCGAAAACATTGAATTTTTTGGAAAAAAGGCGTCGCGTTGAAGTGTGTGAAACGGTGCTTTCTGACTATCAGGACAAGATGGAACGCATTATCACTAGAGACGAGACTTGGATCTATGCTTACGACCCCGAAACAACCGATCAATCAAGCGAATATCGTGCCAAAGGGGAGCCGAAATCAAAAAAATCGCGCCAAAGTCGCTCAAAAATGAAGGTCGTGTTGTCTGTTTTCTTCGATTATCGTGTATTGTGCATTATGAATTCCTTCAGCCGGACCAAACAGTCAACAAGGAATATTATTTGAACGTTATGCGTCGTTTGCGTAACGCTATGTGCCTAAAAAGGCCGGAATTGTGGAAAGACAATTCTTGGTTTTAACACCATTATAATGCACCATCCCATACTGCACTCGTAATTCGTCATAATTTCGCCAAAAACTCAATCCATATCGTTCCGCAACCACCGTCTTCACCTGATCTGGCGCCGTGCAACTTTTGGCTGTTCAGCAAGCTCGAAAGACCGCTCCGGGGACACCGTTTTGATACGATAGAGGAGATTGAAGCCACAGCGAAGACGGAACTGAAGGCCATCCCGGAAAGTGACTACAATCAGTGTTTCGAAGATTGGAAAATCCGTTGGCATGAGTGCATTTCATCGGGAGGGGATTACTTTGAAGGGGATGAAATTGATTTGGAAGAATAAATAAAGAATTTTCAAAATAAATACAATGTCACCATATTTTTTGGACACAGTAGTATAGTTGTTATGTTCTGGATTTTTTTTTTTTTTGATCAAATTTATTTTTTCCTGTAGTTTTATTCATATCAAACTATTTTAATCAATATTGCATTTTTGATTCATGTAATTCCAGCATCAATCAATACTGATGCCAGGTATTTTCAAATGTTTTTAATATGTGTAGACACACACTAGCATTTCCTGCTCGAGCGTTACCAGCACCATTGAACATATAAATACTATGGAATACGCGCGTATATATAAGTTTTTGTATCCGCGCGGCATTCAAGTGATACACGTTTCCTTGGAACTGATTTCTATTCAGAAAAGTTTTAGCAAGAAACTGTTTTATTGAGGATTGCAAGACTATTTTTTGAATGGATATTTTTAAACTGACAGTCAAACTGAAAGAAAAGTATTTTACAACTAAATGTAGGAGTTATGCAAATCAAATAATGGGGCGTTAGTTTTGTCTGTATCTTGGAAAACGATGTATTCTTATGAATGATTTCACCAGGACGAAAGTTCATATTTTGTCGACAGAAATGAATGCATACATTACCCTTGACCTCCACACATTCTTGTTGAAAATAACACAATTGGCTCAAATAAATCGTTTTTCATGACTTGTTTGAAAGGTTCATTTGAAATGCAGAACTTGTGAAAAAGGATCGGATTTTGACCATTTTAAGATACTGAAAGTAGGAGGTTTTTGAAAATGTCTACTCGGAAAGCTAAATAAAGAAATGAATTTCTTTTCATTCAAATGTATTTCTACTTTAGAAAACTCTCCGTCATCACTGGTTTCTGAAAATTTACTTTTCAACACTAAACAAGCCTTATTCACTTTTAAAGAGCATCTGGCTCGTCTGAAGTTCTCTAACCAAAGAAGACTTACCAAACTCAGTGATGAACGTTTGAAACCTTTTTGTATTTGAAAATTATTTTCTGAGAGCAACATGAATACTCGTATTCAATACCCAACTAGATGAGAGTATCAACACAAATTGTAATGATAATACTACGAATTATTGGTTATGAAAATAATAAGAATATTTGGTTTTGTATGGTGTATATACGTTTCTTTAGGCTTATTCAGATTAAGGTAGGATTTTTTAGTTATGAAGTGCATGCAATGAATTGAACCACATTGAACGCATTGAAGTTATCTTTTGGGTATGCGCAAATTTTTTTCGGTTTCATATTAAGTTAGTTTTTGGCTTTTAATCATTAATTTATTCAAACAAAATTAAGCATATCGTATCTAAAATATATATTAGATACAATTTTTACGTGTCTTTTTATGTGTTTTTATGTGTCATCATTTTTACGGGTCGCAGTTCACTATTTCGACGATTCCTAGGTCTCTGTTATGTACTAAAGACCCATGATTCATCGATGATCACGAAACGACGAAATACTGCTTAATCATATATATATAATAATCAACAGGCCTCACGGTTGGGGTTGTCCTCAGGAGAGAACAAACACCGTACCCATCACGACGACAGCTTTCTAACGCGGGATATAACCCACGCGGTACATTGAGGTGTCGACTGTTACAGCTAACTTGCGCAATTATTCAATTGGTGGTCCACCAATACAAGATCGTGGATTTTGTCACGTTATCCGCCGCGGTAGCCATTTTTGAGGCACCTTGACGTAGCTCATGAAAAACTGAAATGCGACCCCGGTGAAACTTTTACGGGCGCTTTCGAAGGAGCGGGGGCACCCTACAGAGCAATCAAGCACACTTTGATTTCGCTGCGAGATTTCCCTTCCAATGATAAGAATCGAATCAACAACCGATATTGTTCTATCTCAATTTTCCGAAAATTTGCGGTCACATCCGCTTCCACTCGCGTTCAAAAAAAATACTAGACCGATTTGGTTGAAATTTAGACAGTAGTCGTCTGCAAGTATGCGCTACACGAGAGTGAATCTTTCATGCGATAGTGGCGCCATCGGGCGTTGAGGCTAAGCAAAATATCAGATCGCATTTAAAATTTGACTTTGTTCCCGAAACTCTCAATAAATGACTCCTCGAGAATCTCACCAAACAAACAATAAGTGCCATGGTGGAAACAAGCCTCGTTTTGAAGCGGATGCCGATGATTCACCTCTCTTACAAACTCTCTCGCGCCGTTCAACGTTCTAATAAAGTATCTACTTTTCATCTCCAATGGCCATCAATCGGAAAAATCCTTCGTTAGTTTGACGAGCAAGGTGGAAAGCACAGCAATCCAATTTAGTCTTCCTTGTTTCTTCGCGAAATTTCGTGGGGAAAGCAAGATTCGGCTTTACGATATATTCTAAGGCATGGATTCTTCTCTCTACAGTGGTTCTATGGACTTTGAACATCTTTGATAACTCTGCGATGGTCATCTTATCATCTTCATGCATGACTTTCACTAGATCAGCATCTGTCTCCTCCTTAGTCAGTTTTTATCGTAACTGATCGTCAAACCTTTATCCTCTGTTATGAAAGAACAGCGCTGTTAAGCGCTGAAACCACTGTGAAAATGCCTCCGCTGCGCGGTGACCAAGAACAAGGTCGTATAGTAAGCAATGCCAAATAAGCATTTTATCCATTTCAATGTTTATCCGACGTATTTTCTTTATAAACCAAAAAACTAACGCAATGGTGGTTTATTTTATATTCGCGATAGTGAGATTTCCAAAATGCCACTTATTTCCAAAGAAGAAACAAAATCCATGTAAAACCTGAAAAAAATTTTCCACGTGCCTCATCTTTTTATTTTACTTATTGCCATGACAATGCCTTGGATGAACCGGAAAATTCTGTCTACTACGTTTGTAAGAACATTTCAATAGCTAAGTGCATTTTCATTTGATGTTTACTGCGCTTTCTTTTTTTTTCGCTACCAAAAATGTACAGACTGACCAAGCAAAAATAATTGAAATCAAGATGATTCATGTCGCTATTAGATGAGTCGCGATAGTATACCCATGGTTATTTATAAAGTTCAATCGTGCTCATGTGCTCAATAAAGGATTGGTGTTGGAATTTCTAAGGTGAATCTGACTTACATTAACTAAGAAAACTTCGATTGATTGAAAAGTCATAGACAAAAAGATATACGAACATGGAGTGCCACTCAGCAAAACATATGAAAAACAACATTTACTAACTCACGTTAAGAAAACTATAAAGGTGCTACATGTACAACATAAAGGACGACGTTCGAGCGTACTCAAAATCCTGGTAATACACAAGCCAAAAACATCCGAACAAACGAAGACACGGGTACTCATTCGGAAATAATATTCTTCCTGCCAACATAAACGACTCCTTCCTTTTTGCATAAGCGACGGACCTATAAATGAGGAGATACGAAATAAGTAGTACGCAATACGGAAGACATTGAATATGGCATATCGACGAAACGCGTTTGTAGAGAAAAGAGGGTCCAGGACTGTAAACATTGTCCAAAATCAACTAGAAAGAAACCATACACACAGCTCTGCTTGCACGGAACTGAATGGAGCTATTCTGGGACTGGACACACTAAATAGAGACAATATGTATATTTTCTATTAAAACACCATTAAAACAGCATATTTTGAAGCCGGAGTATCTGTCACCCTCTTCCGTTAAACTGAAACGCAAACAAATACTCCATGTCCTCAAAACACTCCAATGGTCTCTTTTCTGGCCAAACAACATTTTTTGCAGGACGAAAGATTCTCAGCGGTAAAAGATGCTACCGAGGCAAAAGGAAAGGGTATGCAGTGAAGTTATGTTAAGCATAAAGAATTCCTTTGATAAATTCCTTGTACGTCTATCGTTTAGACAAAAGTTTATCAAAACTGTTGATGTAGGTGTCAGATGATTTATGTATCGAATAAATCATATCAGTGATGATGAATTGATGGTTCCAATCAAGCAAAAAAGCATCAGCAGAATGCATGCGAGCAGAATTAATAAAAGACTTAGCAGTTTCCAGGGGTTCTCCAAAGATTTTTCGTTTTTTAACATTACAAATTCTTGGTTCATTGTTTGGCGTTTTTTTTTCTCTCTGGACTATTCCATAGAGGATAATATTTCATTTTTGTGTTCGATCCCAAAGTCTTTTTAGCCGCATCACGACTGTTATTTCTGCAAACTTAATGTTTTGAGATGCTGGTAAGGTTGAATGTGTGGAGGCTTGTATTTCCTTCATTTCAGATTGGGAATGAAATTTAGCTCGCGCGTTTAACTTTTGTTGTGAAAAACAGAAGCAAACGATTTTCTCTTGGTAAATGCTCAACTACCATCTGGATATACTCGTATAATAGCTGTATAATTCGAATTCTACAAACCAATAGGCGAGGATATTGGAATTATTTCTTAAAATGCCTTAGGGCTGCCTTAGGGCTAGCTTTCAGATTAAGGATATTTTGCCTACAATGCAAAATATTTGCTATTTTGCATCCGCCAACGTCTTCCGTAATTAAAATTGGAAATACTTTTGTAAATATCGCAAATGTACACTGGTATAGATTCAAATCGACAGACGTTAATTTGTTTTAACCGAAGTTTTCTTTCAACCTTACACTCCTCCCAATTTTCCGCGCACAAGTAGCGTATCCTGAAGTGGAAAGTTAGCAGAAGATTTTGAACTTTGAAATTCTTTATAACAAGAAAAGTAGCTTGGCAGCATTTTTGTAAGTATCCAATTGGAGGTTGTTCATTTTTTGAGCGTAGGTGCGTCAGCTTTCTTGTTAAGTCCGTCGGGAACGCTCTGCTGCAAGCGCAATTTATTCATAGATTTTCAAGCTCCTGCGATAAAAGTATAATAGCAAAAGTAATCTCACAATAAGAGAAAACGCCAATCGCTTGTTTGTTTCAATCAAAATAAAATGATTTCGGTGTGAAAATGGAAAGACAGAACGAACAGATTGGATCAAGATGCCGTCCCAAAGCCAACCCATTCCCAAGAAAAGCTTGGAGTGTGTAAAAACTTTCTCCAACTGAGCGAGAATGTCAATAAAAGTCTTACCTTGAATGTGCCAAAATGCAAATACGTTCGGTAAATGTTGAGACAAACCCTTGAGCATGACCTGAATAGGCGGAAACAACACATCGAACTTTTTTTCTTACTTCGTTATAAGGTGACAGAGGCTGGGAAGGATATCTTCAAGTTTTTGTTGTTTTTCTTCCCTTCTTCTGGTTCGACCTGTGATGTTTTTGGAAAAGTTAAGTGTGTCTATACGGCTATATATGTACTTTAGGGCTTATGTTAAACGTATAGTCCCAGGCACAGCTAAGCAGTCATGTTGCGCGGTTTATTTCAGAAGCTCTCTTCATTGTCTTTATAAATTGTCGAACATCCTTCAAAGCTACTTTGCGATCGAGCATTGACATCGTTCGTTTTGTGTCCTTTGATGGAATAAAACCGAGAGAATGATGTTGCCTTAGTCCTGTGAGGGTTGCACTCGTAGCTTCGTACATGTGGGAAATGTGAATTCCCTGAAAGTTTTTTCCTACAATCTAAATGCGAGTGTCTTGTTTATACAATAAAATTATTTTTCAAGTGGGATGAAGGATGGCAAGGAAAACTTTACGAGAAAAACGTTATGGGGGCCTTTGAATAAGCATAACTTGTTTGGCACCTTCATAAGCGCGTTTTTCCTTTTAGTTTTTTTATAAGCGGAAATAATTTTTCCAAGCGTTAAATCAATTTCATAGCATCGGAGACGGCATTAAGATGAAAATTTATCAATTTATTGTTGTTCATTTAGTCAATAAGGAATACTTCGACTATTATCATTTGAGCAGAGTATAACAAATAATGTTTTTTTTTTAAGAAAAAGCTTTTAAAAGTATTTTTCATTCATATAAATGGGTTTATTCATTTATACGAACGAAAAAAACTCTGAAATTAAGGTGTGATATTGCAAATAAAATATGATTTTGTAATTGCAATAAAGTTTAATATACACAAGAGCTACGAAAATCCTTTGAATCCAAATGTGAGTGTGAAATTATCGTTTGAAGACTGTTCTGGCTTTATTTACAAGCAAATGGCAAGGGTTGAATCAACCAATAGTGCTGGAGGATCGGCGATCGCGGATCCAGAAATTCTCTTTAGCTTCAGTAGGGGGTTATGCGGGGCCATCACTTCAACGTAAACAAAACGCTATACTTATGCCATACTTGGGTCGAGTCCCACAAGCTAAACTAATTATCAGAATACATTAAATCAACTTCATCAACAGAGTAAATGCAATAAACTCACGAAACAGGGAAGAATTTTAAAAAAATTTTGAACTTCGAATCGATCAGAGCAAACTTCTACAACGTCAACTTTTATTTTTCAAATTTCGGCAGTAAGAAGTTCTGTAAATAATGGAGTTTTAGGTGTAGTTATATGCAGACGTAATAGAACGGTGTTCATTTCTGGTATATTCGGATTTTTCGGATGAATGCTTTACCTCGGTATAAAGCATCCCAATTCCATCTTTCTTACTTGCCTAGTTTATTTCTTTACCTTCAAGACAGCGCTCCGCCGTGAGCCAGGACATTCACTGATATATCGTCCATAAAGTTACAGAAATTACATTCCAAGCTCATTTGCTTAGATTCTCTGAATACGCACACCCCTCCCCCGCCCCACTTCAGAGGTCAATAAGGACCCATAGCTTTCTCATGTTCATTCTGATACCCGCTCGAAACTTTTGCGTTTGTAGCCCTGCGAGGCCACTCCACAGCCTACAAAGCAGAGGAAAGAAAGGAAAGAGAGGAAAGGAAAGAGGGTGCAGAGGAAAAAAACCAGAAAGGCGAGGAATAAAGTAAAATTGAGAAGAAAAAACAAGTGACTTTCATACTTATTCCATACAATTAAAATTTCATCAAAAAATCACTGAAATCAAAAAAAATAAATAAATAGAATCACATTTGTGTTGTTTTTTACTTACTAATTTTCTTATTACATTTTTTAACCGCTGCATGGAATAAGCTAAAAAGTCATAATTCGTATTTATAACAATCATTTTAATTATATTTTTAAAAAATTGAATATGTTTCCGGTCTGCAACTTTATGTATTTTCAGATTTTTTTTTAACTTTCTTGTGTCCGTTTATTTGATATTTGATCCTTCGCAAATAGAAATAAAAACGGATGATTATTCTGAAACGAAATCTTTTCATCGTCTAGTATATGTTCTTATCTTCAAGAGATATCGGTTTGACATTCATCGAAAATGGTTATAGCGTCCTGTCCTGATGGAGAATTATCAGAACTTACAGCTATAAAAATTTCATTATTTCGATTCAATCGGCAGGCCGAAGCATGATTCGAGCTGCCACGCCATACATTTTCAGCAATTCGTTCCTCTCTTACTACAATGGAGACTTTGCTCGGACAGCTATTTTGGGAAAATACTTTCAGTGTCCACTATTGTGAAAAAATCGTCCATGTCGGCCAAAATTGTTTTAACTAACGCCAATGAAACATTTTTATGTCAAATATTCACAAGTCTACTCTTTGATTGGTTGAAACAGCTTTTCGTGAAGACGTCCCTTTTTTGCAGAGAAGGCACCATAAAAAAGTTTGCTGCTAATCGTGTGCACCATACGCTACCAAACTCATCAGAATAACTTTTACCTTAAGTTCAATAACTTTTTCCTGCTTAATAAGCAACTCATTGGGTTAGTGATAATTTGCTGGTGAACGCTGATGAGAAACCTGACAGTCTATCAACAACGAATTTAACAAGTTTTCATTTATCTTTTGTTTCTCATATACAAGTTACAGACGATTCTTGGGAAAACCAACAAAGTAATTACTTGCAAGATGCTGAAAAGTACACAAATTTTATATAACATCAAAAAAGGATGTATGCATACATATTTTGTGTACTTTTAACATTTAGAACTCATTAGAAGTCTCTTTCAAAATCTGGCAAAAGTTTCACTTCAGATTAAATTTTTTGTTTCATTTACATTTTCGCCTCTGACTTAAATCGTATCACGCAACCTCTCCGGCACTGCAATAAAGTCAGAACGCTTTATGAATCTGTATCTATGCTTTCAAATACAGCATAGTCAACGCAATGTCAGACAATTGGCAAAGACACATCTCATCTTAGATATTTGATTAATGTTGTCAGTGAACTTTATCTCAATAGATACATCCAGCTTAGCCGTTTGTCAAAGCCAAATCCTTTCTCGCTTGAAATTTCCCGTCTTATTTTTCATTCATTTCCTTCGATTGAATCGAATACATTCATTATATCTCAATAATGACCAACACACATACAAATACGGCTACCACTCATAGCCTAATTCCAATTTTATTCATTTAATGTTTAATCTTCTCACCCACAAATGGCTTTTCGACTTCCCACACCTAAACACTGAATAAAATTTAGCACACACACACACATCTACCACACATTTTCATCCTTATGACTGAATTTGTAGGAAGAAAGTTACTTTCACGTAGGCCATGCTGAAAGAAAAATAATTGTAATTAGTCCTCTTTCAATTATATCGCATCTACTCCAGATGTTCCCCGAAACGTTGGTAGTCTGAGTTTGAAACTGGGCTACGATTAGGGAGCTTCAGCCAGGATATTTTTAGATATGTGTACATTCAAAAGTCGTATACATCGAACTGAAACCACCATCTGTCTGTTAGGCATCAGAATCTTTTCAGAAAAACGACACATATCTTGTTTGTCAGGATAAAGACTGACGCTCTCTGAGCTGATTACAGATTATAATTTGATTTGGGAAATTGTGTATTTAAAATAAGCGGATCATGAAAATCCATAAATTTCTTATCAACTTGGTTGTGTTAGTTTTATTTAAGATGTCGTATTTTTTTAATGAAAAACGGAAGTCGCTGCAGTAACCGAATAGGCGGAAAATTTGTGTTTTGAAATGAGTACTATCGCCACTCAGGTTCAGTTTCAAACGAAATTAAAAACCAAAAAACTAAAAAGTTTTTTTTCTTTCAACGCTATATTAATGGTAATGTGGACTTCAAATAATGGGATTGGTCTACATATGTGTCATCAGTGAATATCTTAAATCACTTGACATCAATGAGGACCGATTTACATGATCGCAATGTGCGAGAATTGCAAAATAACTTAAAACTGGGTGTGTGTCAATACCAAGTCTTTCAGCCTCACACGACTCTTTGAATATTCACGTGCACAAGACCTAACTTGTCAAACCAATAAGAAGCGCTAACAGCCTGAACAGTAATCATAATGAAAACCAGAAAAATAATTCATGCATACAGCAAATAAAGCGAGCTTTGTAATATAGAGAGCTTGTAAGAAGATTGGCTAGCTGTCAGCGCATGTCAACGGTTGAGTATAACATACTTTGCTGAAAGCGGACTCCAAGTCACGCTTGCCAGTACTAGACAGTCCTGATTTGCTTTTAAGGTGCTTACGGAAGAAGTTCAACATGCTTTCCACTCATGTCGTGACATCAGTAGTGGTGTATGAAAATATTCTCTCTCCTTGATCTCGTAGTGAAAACCACTCCTAGGATGGGTGCCAGCAATGATTGGTTCTCCGAGCAAGTTAGTGCGCGAGACGCTCGACATAAGGGACGACCCCAGGAACAACAGGCATATCACGAGATTATAAGGAAAAAGTCTCAAGTCGAAACACACCAATAGTTCCAAGTATCTTGAATTAGGAGTCTCGAAGCCATTTCTTACGGGAAAAACGTTTTTCTTACGTGTAAAAAGCTATCCAAAAATTAGATTTGAAGCTCAAACGCTGGCGAGTAAATAACCAACAAACCAAATAGTTTGTTCAGTTAAACACAAACACAAGGCAAAGAATTTGCAACAAAAATTCAAATAACACAGTATGCATGTGTGTTTGTTCAAGTGTTTGAACTACACCTCAGAATGTCCTTTACGTTCGCTTGAGGCTTAGGGCAAAGTTCAAATGCGCAAATAAAGTAGAATAAAGAATTCCTGTAGAAACCAAACTAAGAACAAAACCACACACCGAGGATGGAACACCGCCGAAACACGTATGTGAAGGCAACAAAGAAAAAACAGACAGGAACGACGGTATTATGTTTCGCAAGCAAGCAAATTCCTTAAAATAAACATATGTTACTTTGCAGGTATCTGCTCGAAATTAAAGGACATAGATGTGAAACTCAGCTTTATAGTTGCAAATTAATGCGAGAGATTATTTAATATTGAATTTCATGGAAACTACTGAAGTTGCTTTTTCAAATGAACTGGAAAAACAAACAACAAAACCCAAGAAGTTGATAAGTGCGCTTACACTTTCCATTCGATGTTGAAAAATTGTTTTATGAGCATACAACAAATTTTAATTCTCAGTGCATCCTCCGATTGTAATCTTCCTTTAAAATTTAGTTCTTGCATGCATCTGCATCATTATTGACTTTATTGCATCTGCCTGTTTTATTACATTCAGTTTTGAAAATTTTCGACACATTATTGAATGCACCGCATCTGAAGTTCCTAACTCCTGGATTTTCTTTTCAGCAAATGTGTGTGTGTGGAATCAACGAAAAATCTTATGTTGTTCGAGCACAAATCCTTAAAAAACTATTCGCACAAAATTCGCATGAATTTCGTTTCACACTTTCGAATCGAAACTTATTTCAACTTACTTTGACTCGGCAGAGTAAAAGGTTTCGTATCCAATCTTTTCCTTTTCAATATGTTAATGTTTTGATTTTATCGAAGTATGAATCAGCAACAAATAAGTAACTCAGAACCCCATTCATAATTCATTTTCCTCTCTTCAGTATGCGGTGTTGGTTGTTGAAAGGAAATAGCCTTTCAGACCTTACAGGGACACGATCTTTTGTACATGGATCACATATGGCAATATAATGTGTATATTTATGAACTTGCTCTAGCTTGCTCATTGCACAGGAATTTTATTTCATTGAATGAATTCAAATCCCAAACCGAGAGTGAAATTCGAAAGAACTGTGTGATGTGTCAATTCCCATCAACCCAAATATCCGCACGATTAATTCCAAAAAGGTAAACATGCTTTCCCGAAATCGAAAATTCTATGGACAAAGTTGTTATTTTACGGCTTCTCGCATACATACAAACACTCATACGAGCAAATGTGACACGAGTTCAAGATCTGGGACGAAATGACGTATCGAACCTACAAGCGACCCAACATCCTGCCTCCTGCATGAAACACTCAACACTCCTATTTATAGGTTGGTTTGTGATACAATCTTTTACGGGTCGAGGAATGTATCTGTTGGGAAACAATAAAGCCATCTGCATGGAATCTTTTCAAGGAAGCTAACAAAAACAGTTCACATAACCAACGTCGGGTATGAGTTGGCATTTGTTTCAATTTTCCAGAAAGAACTTGATTCATAGGGGGCGCATTGAGGACAAACAAAAGAATTCCGGCAAGTAATTAAGCGGCGCTTAATAAAATTGTTTCTCATTATAAGGCGGCATCGTGGCAGATGGCCAGGAGCAAGGAACCTACACTTTCTCAATGCCTTCTGCTGTTGATTGAAAAAAATGTAATGTAATTATTATTTAGCTGGAATAAATAAGGTTTTTTTCTCGCACATCAAAGTGCACAACCGTAACTCAAGGATATCTAGTCTTTCTGGCTAATTTCAAGCTTATTTTCCACGTGAAATGAGTACCGATAAACATATTTTTTGTTGAGACTTCAATCGAACTTTATTGAATGAGACTCCGTTGGAGGGCAAACATTTCGCAGTTTTATTACCTTGTGGCATTGTTCCTGATCAAGCCGGAAAAAAATCCAGTCCTTAAATATTTTTGACCCTAAATTGTCTACAGAATGATTTATTTTTGATTTGACTGCTTTTAAGTTTCGATAAATTGCTTATTAACAATTTATACCTAATTATTTTCATAACGAGACAGTTATTCAGGATCTCGAGACTTTCTATACATATTCATATCACTTATAGTTTTAATGATTGAATCTTTGCTCCTCCTCCTTGCCCTTTTCCGAAAAACGATTGTATAATACCGTTACTGGATATCCGTGCACACCAGCGGAATAAAAATAAACTACCAAAAGCAGCAACACGCAATAAGGATAACGTACGTTATTTGTGTTCTTACTGCACATACACACCAAATAAAGGGGCGACCGTTCTAACTTCCATGCATAAATTTGTGAAAATTGATAAGAAAAAACTTCTATTAGAAGGCTATTAGAATTGCTAACAGGTGAAATATAAGTCCATATTTCTCTATATGTCTGATCAAATAGCCAAAAAACTCTTTAGTAGCTGGCGTCGAAGAATATTTTCCAACGTTTTGAATTTGAGTCCTTTGAATGCTTTGGTCTTTCATAAAGGAACGCCTGAAAAGGGCAACGAAAAGAGCTATTGGAACAACTTTCCAACGGATCTCTAAGTGCATTAGAGAAAAACTAATCAGAACTTAAAGCCCTACATAACTTAGCTGCATCATGGTCATGGTAAAATGCAAGCCAACGCAACAACAGTAGATTTTTTTTTTAAACGACTTCTGCATATTTTTTTACAAAAATTTATAACAAAAGTATGTTCGTGGCAAATCCACGCATGAAAGTGCATCCCACACAATGATAAAGTTTATTCTTCCTGCATTTGACACGAGCTCTTATCGGGTAATATCTCCATTATCTCAATTCCATACTTTTCCGGTTGTTCAGGGATCGATCGCAAATATCAAAATCACCACATTCGTAAATCGCGCAAACCATCACCGAAATTTTCATTCTGTTTAAATGTATTCAGGATAAGTTGCTTGCAACGAATGATAACTCTTAGCAGCACATTTCTTTTGCTCAAAGAGCAAAACCAACGCTCACCGCAACTGCTGTGGTTTTAGAACGTTATTCGATATTTTTAACGCGAAAAATGTTTCATAAACTCTGACCGAATGACTAGTGATACTTTGACAGTTCCTTGACACTTCGATAAAAACCGGACACTAAAATGGAGAAACGGCACATTTTCAGAGCATAGTTTCAATATTATAGAATATTAAGTTAGAGAAGTGAAAATTGAAAATTACATGTAAATCAATTATTTTAAGGATTAGCTAATGTTGCAACAAACAGTCTTGAAGACTTTGCTGTCGCGAGTTAATAGCAACGGCCAATTGTAATAGGAACAATAATTGTCAAACTCGCACTGTCATCTTAACGCTTTCCTGGCCTTGATGACTTATTTTTACATCAGCAGATTCTCCGAATGACATAAGCAAGGGATGGGGGTATGCTCAAATTTTTACTTTTTTTTATTGTTTCATTCGATTCTATAAACCTTCAAAAGTTCCCATCCAAATTTAAAGTTGATCCGAGAGAAGAGGAGAACAGTCGCATAAGCAGAGCTGATCAAAAAACTGCAAAAGAGTGACGAGAAGATCGAGTCCTTCGAGGACAACAATAAAAAAGACGCCTCAAAATTCTTGCTGATAGCCTTACACTTTATGATCCCAGTATTGACGATTCTGTTTGTGTAAAGAAAATAATTTAGCGTTTTTTACAAAAAACAATTCAAATGCGTTTTCTGTGAGTTTTTGTTTTAAAAGTCGGTTTGGCACGTGACTCAAAAATATCATCAAGGGGCCGATTCTTATGAAATTTTGAACACTTATTCTGTAAACATTTTACGAGGTAACCCTGTTATTTTTGTATATTTGTAAATATTTTATTTTGTATATTTTTGTATATTTTATAGATATTTTATTTTTAGAATATAATTTTTTTAAGCCGGAATTTTCCCGACTAAAATATTTTTTTCAATTTTTGTTTTTTTGTTTTTCTGACTTTAAAATTTCACCAAAATTAATATAAACAAACGAAATTAAAAACTTAACAGCGTTCTCTTAAAAAACTTATAAACAAACAATATCGTTTTGTTTCTCATGGTAATTTGGGATTTTTGAGACTTTTATTTAGATGTAGAATCACTGGCTCATTTTTCAAAATAAAATTATAAAAAAATAAACGTACTTTAGTTTACTCTTTCAGCAATTCGGGTGACTTCCTATAATTACTACTGAATTTTGTCCAAAACTAAGGAAACTAACGACAACGTTTGATACCTCCGAAAACTAAATGAAAAAAAAATGTAAGCAATAATTTAAGAAAAATGAAAAGTTAAGTATAAGTAAGTTGAGTATAATCACTCAGCTTCCTCTTTTCCAGTGAGATGGATTGATTCCGTAGCTGATTTTTCATAACCTACACTAGCAATTTGTTGGCGTTGTAAATTTTCTTCAGTTTCGGGTTGCATATGCTTGGGAAATTGGGATATCGCATACTTCTTGCTGCTTCTGCAGTAAGACGGGTATATTGAAAGCATAATTCAAAACCTGCAGTGCGAAGGATACGGGCAATATCCTCTCTCTCTCAGACTTCACAGCTTTCCTACTGTTTTCAAACGACACGTGCCATTTTATTTATTGTGTGGAATGTAACTGAATAGTTTCTGTAGATAAAAGTCCTTTTGTGGTACAATATCACGGTAATTAGACGCTTTTAGCTGAATTGATAAAAGGGAAACTATAGAGGAAGCAGCTTCTCAATTGGGTGTCATACCCGCAGCAATTCCCTATTGAAACATGCAATGGGATCAAATTTCAAGATATTGGTATTGGAACCTCAAGGTGTTAACACTCTTGCGATCACACTCCACTTTCACTAGGTGAAAGTATAATTGAGAGTAGTATTCGTTTTGTATCGCAACGTGCAAGTCTAAGATGACGCTGCTGGTGGTACCAATGCAACATTGTAGCACTCTGTTGATACCTTGAACTTCACCGAAATTCATTTTAGTTTCCTATGAAAAAATCCATTTCCATTTTTTTTTGTTTTGGTAAAAACGAAAGCTTTTACCTTTTTACATTTCACGATAAATTTTCATTCAATTTTCAAACCGAAAACGTTTTTCAATTAAGTGCTAATGAATATAATGCCAACCTATCATAATTGATTCGCATTGAACTAAGCTGCCATCAATTCAAATACTTGCTGGATGTCGTATCCTGTTTATTGTTTATTGATTAATTTATTCTGCCTAATGGTACTTGTGAAAACACTTCAACTTCGCAAGGTTTTTTTTCGTTTGATTCTTTTTTCCGAAATAGTTTACAATATGAAAACTATTCACCGAAAAGCAATTTGATATGTGTAACGAAACTTTGCTCTTTTGATTAGCGTAGCTCCATGCATGTAACACACAAACAGCGTCCATTATTCCCACAAAAGTTTGCTGTTATTTTTCACATGGGAACATCCTTCGGTTTATGAAAGTATGCGAAGCGTGCACAGGCACAAGAATGAAGAGCCACAAAAGTTTTTCGCCTATGTCATATTGCGGCTCTCATTCCAATTAAGTGCTCGGCTTTGACTTGCTGATGGAAATACATGCAACTGTTATCATGGATTGCATACATTATAACGTTGATTTTATTGCGAAAAAGGAAACTTTATAGCAAGCCGATGCAAACGGAATACAAATAAGACAATTTTTGGTTACTTTGCTCAGCATTATCTTTGGTTCCTTTGTTCTTTCGAGCACAGATCAACTTAGTTATGCCGAAATTATTTTTTTCATGGCCAGCCATCTTCGGAACCATGGGATTTCAGTAATAAGCAAATTGAATTTGTATGTATAACCTTCCAATTTGAAAATTGCCTTGATTTTTTGATACTAATCAATTGGCCAGCGTTCCTTTTTTGGGATCTTGAATTTAATCTAAGATAGATTGACTCCATTTCGAGAATGAAGATATGGAGACCACTCATTTGCTACAAACTGCGTATGCTAGTAGTCATGTACCAGAAACATGAATCCAATTATCACTATCATTAACCAGGCGATAGCCAGGCGCGAGATTTGTTAGGATGAAGATGATTACTCCAACCACTACATCATCCTGGCTACAAAAGGTTGGAAAGCTGTCTGTTACACTCTACAATGCAACAAAGCTACAATTCTTTTCACGTTCCACAAATGATAACATAAAATAGTGATCCTAAAAGGAAGCTAAAATAATGGTGACTTTCGTAAGATTTTCCGAAATTTCAGACCTATCATCGCTCTTTGACAAACAAGTACAATTTCTGTAGCTTATACCACCCGTTTCTAATAAATGCCGCCTTGAATCCTTTTAAGCAATTTTATTCCTACTATGGTATCATCACCATCACTTTGTCTCAACAAACCGTCGAGCATTTGCCTCAATATTTCCCCACCACATCCTCTGTTTCAGAGCCATAAGTACAAAACATCAATCTGCGTTAACCATATCCTCCCATGTTACTCTCCGTTTTTCCACCAGAAGTTCGTCTAGCGATTCTAGAGAAGCAACGAATACAGAAATTCAAGAAATTAAGGTGGTTCCTTTGCTATCATTTTCATCTCGCGCAACTTTTCTCCAAACTACATTAGTTTCTCGAGACATTTTCATCCTCTCAAGAACCCGTTGCATTTTTAAATTGAATTAAGTTGCCGGGCATCGCAATGACAATGTACACATACACAAACTACAAACTTAAAAGGACTCACATTAATGGTAGCGAATGCATAGCAGAAATTGCATTCCCCCTAAAACTTCATTTAAAACAAAACTCCCACTAAGTGTCCTTAACGTTACAACCGAAAATTTCAAGTGGTCCTCGTTTGGAGGACACATTTTTACTGGGTTTCGCTAAAACTCCTCATTTACATGTATTGCATTTTTCATTTCATCATTTTTATTTTCTGCCTAAAATTCACATTCGCATGAAATATCTCGAAGAGCCTGGCAAATGCTAATTTATTAAGCGGAACTTCAGACGCACAACTGCGAAATAGCATGTTGAACTGATTTACATAATTTAGACATTCTTCAGGAGTCAAAATGCCAAGTTTATCCGTTTAAATTAATATCTTCCAATTGAATACATAAAAGCAAAGATAAGTTTCCTCTGTGGCAAACGTTCGAGCTTCCGCGAATATTTAGATGTTCTTTAATCTACTGTTCACTCCTTATTTCATCGCTTTGAAAGGATGGTTATGGAAATCCAATAAAATTTGCAGGTTGGCAGGCGATTGTCATGGGACGTGATGTAATAAGACAATGATGTTCTCCGGTAATAATGGAAAAGTGTAACTGACATGTGTATTTTGGGTTTTGAATATGTTTGATGACATGACGAATATCTATTAAGATGTATTTGAAATGATATTCGGAGAGGATTTTGGGGTTGGAATAAACGTGCATTCATGCATGAAGAAAGGACGATCAGCTGTAAGGATTCTAACTACATTCGTGGAAGGATGAATATAAATGCAGACAGTGAACTTTAATCTTTCAAATCGAAACTTTCTTCTGTTGAAATATTGCGTTTAATTTTACTTCTTGCGCTCGAATGATAAATCAAAATAAGCTAAATATAAACTAAATAATAATGTACATTTTGACTAAACTTTAATATACATTACTATCTACAGCATAAATCCATGAAGTGTGTTTTCAAATACTTTCTATTCGCGTAACCATACCAGATTTGATCTTTAGTTATGAAACCCTCTGCTCGAAAATCGTTGGCATTTAACTTCCACTTATAAATAAATACGTTGGATATATGTCTTGCATAATATATTATTGTGCAATGTATTTAAGCATATGAAATATACATTGTCATCCCGAACGGCTTTTAGAGGCAGTTCTGCTAATAAAAGGACGCGCATCAATCAGAAGAACAAATTGTGTTTGCTTAAAGCTTGAACCTTTCCCTGCAATTTTTCACAGAGTCCTGCGCCAAATGCAAACAAAAATTGTTGGGCCGTCCAACAAAATAACAAGGTCAAGGCGATAGGGAAAGCGCTTTTCGGGGACTCTATATGGGAGAACGTTGAGAATTTCCGGACTCAGGATCTCTGATCATATTCATATCTCTCATCAATGGAAAGAAAGTTGAAACGACTTCTTAAACTGTAATGAGAAGACCATGTTTGCATGAAGGAGTATTTACCAAACAAGCTTTCCACTATATCCTACTCTTATTTGGCCCAATATTACGACGGAATCCTGGCAGTAATACGGCTTGAGCCAATGTTGAGTCTAATGCATTAGCAAGGACCGCTTCTATATACTGCACAATGCTCCAAAAATACAAGACATATTTTCGTTTTTTATTATATATTGAGATATCAAGAGTCCGGATTCATCTGCACAAGTCATACAGCAGAAATATCCCGTCAAACAGGACTACTAGAAATTTTTCTAAATGAGCCCATTCTTACCATCTTTTGATGACATGAACGTAGCGATATTATTTGTCAAATAGGAGAAAGCATCTGGAAAGCAGCTACGTGGTGTTGAAGTCGTCAACTATGAAAAAACATTGTGATCCAGGATAACTTCTGGAAGAAGAAATAAAAAGCATAATCTACCCAATATTCCTAAAAAGGGCGATTTCTTCGCTGCGCATTCTACGCAAGAGTTTGACCAACAATATTGAATTTTGAACCCATTGTACTAGATTTACGCTGAAAACATTATTGTAGGAATGAAATCGAAGTGTTTTACGTGAGAACCTGCCACTATTAGGCCTTACCTCACGGTCCCCACGGACGGGGTTGAAATAATGTGTCAACCGATACCCTCAAGATCTGCGACAAGCAACAGTCCTGAGTCCCAATTTATTAAAAGTTATCTGGATTCCCGAACACAAATGGTGTATGCTCACCCTACATTCTAGCCTTCGAAACCACAATCACCAGGTTTCAGCCAAGAAATAGGCTCCTCAACCGTGTAGGGGGATAACAGTAACCTTTCATACATTATTGGAGGATTTTTCTTTTTTGTGGTAGGGAGGTGAAGGCTGTTTACGCCCTGAGTGTGGGACTCCCAGACGCAAAATGCTTTTGGACTACCCACTAAACACCTCCCCTGTCAACCTGCGAACCTAGCCTGGAACCGTTTGACACATTACTTCGGGCTAGGCCTCGTGTTCCTACGCCTAGAGGCGCCTTCGTATTATGGGTATCTCTTCTCTAACGGGAAGGACAGGAGAGGAAAGAAGTGCTACACAAGAGATCCATCCATCCCCGATGCCTCCCATTGCTCCAATAAAGCTTTTTTTAATGTAAGCACTGCCCGAGCATATTGCGCCAAGCGATTCAAATTGTTAACTGTTTTCAGCATTACTCCAACGATAGTTCCCGGACAGAGCTATCCGATTTCGCTGAGTAGGAACCCTCGCTGCTGGCTCCACCTTTTGCAGTAGAAAATGTGTGACAGGTGTCATCCGGTTCCCCTGCACTAAACACACAGTTAGGAGACCGTGCTTTGTCAATTTTGTACAGGTAGGACCGAAAACAACCATGCCCGCTTAAGAGCTGGGTCAAGTAGAAATCGGTATTATTGTAGGAATACCAAGGTGATTTGAAATATGTACAATCTACAGTAGATCAGATCTTCTCAGTTAAATAACTTTTGGAGAAAGGCTGAGAATGAATAACGAAAAAATTGCAATTGCTGAACACTGTGTAGAAGTTGAAAAATTCCGCGACAGTAGTCTTTTTCAAACTCGCGTGACTCAGTTCAGTTTTTCACGAAAATTCTCAGACCACACGTGCCTTTTTAACCTTAACTGCGATAAACTTAATGGAATGACAGCTGGGTAGACCTCTGCATTTTTTTTGGACGAAATACTTCGCTTCAGTTGCCCTAAAATACTACAGCTTAGCGCGTCTCGGTCAAAATTAATTGCACATGGCCTTTCGTACCACAACATTATCATATTTTGGATACCAACAAATACCGCAGATAAGTCTTACGTAAACTCTTTTCAAAAAAATCGTTTTAATTGCTATGACATTAGTCTAGAATGAATGCTAACGCACAAATTTTTGCTCGATTAGCACTAATTTATGATTTTCAGAATGTAGAATTAATTTTCCTCTGCGCAGTGAAGATCTTATCTCAGCTAAAAGGATTTCAATTAAATCTTGAAAATATGCCTCCTGTCTTCCATATTCTGTCGTTGAAGTGCTTCCCGCTGAAAGGGAAAAGTTTGGAGCTTTGTAAACAATAGTCTTCATCCTTACATTCCATTCCATCACTTCCTAACAAATACTGTTGTCCTAGTTCCTTATAATCATAATTAGCTTTCTCCATTCTGCGGAAAATCAATTTTCATCATCTGTTGCGGAGTAGTAAGACTCGCGGAGTAAGTGCTTATTCCACTAAATCGCAAACACAAATGAGTCTTGCTACAAAGATTTCTTAAAAGGACCGTAAAAAAGTAAATCCTCACGAAGCCCATCATCGTCTTTCACAACATCTTTCGCATGTTACGGCTGTTAATGATCCTCAAAAGGAAAACCGCCTACGAAGAGTACATTGCAAAGTTTAAGCGCATTTACATGAGAGCGCGTAGTAGTACGTTTTTTGTTTAATTTTTAACATTCTGCTAGAAGAAAATGATATTGAAATGTGCTGGAAAGGGGAACAGAAAATATAGTTTAAGGTTTCGTAAAAACATACATATTTAGCAACCGTGCTCATTATACGTGGAAACACATTTTCTGCTGCTTAGCTATAATGGGGAAATTAAAGGGCCCCACTTGGCATTTTACTTTTCAAGAACGCTTTCCATCTCGTGTGCTCTCAGCTATGTTACGTTGAACGTGGTATTAGTGCTTCTAAAAATTCCGCTCCTTCGTCACGCATGGAAATGCTCAAACTAATTGTGTCGGTATCGACAACAAGGATTACGATAGAGTTCATTTTGCTGTTGGGGTGGAAACACAAAGAGGATCCAAGGGAAATGAACGGATGAATTAAAGCGAAATACCACCAAGCACGAATTATATTCCTTGCCATGGGAATGTCGATGAAGTTAGTTAAATTTCGTTGCTGAAAAAGGAACATGAAAAATTTCATTAATGATTGTGTAGAAATGCTGAACTAAGTGAGGGTTTCTATAATATCTGCAATCGGAAGACAAACTGACTTTCCGAAAGAATCGAAATGAACGTGAATTAATTGATTTGTTTTAATTGCTTGAAAGACAGTTAACGGAAATATGCCAAGCACAAATGGACATATTTATTATTTTCGCAATCAAGATGGAAAGCATTAATAAAAATATTAGCATTAATGATAAATTGTTTAATATAAAAACGACAACTAAACACAAATACGCATAATATACCATTTACTATAATTATTTCGGCTTTTGTCAACAGATGGAAAGAGATTCGTTACAATTCCATTTGAATAGGATGTTGGTTACACAACGCATACAGAAGGACGACATACATCAAAAGGAGTGAATATTATTTCCGCAGGTTGCACGAAACAACGGCTGCAGCAATGTTTAGGCAAAAAAATTGTTTCGTTTATTTTTAATAAATTTACTCGGCGTGTTCAAATCATTTGAGCAATTTAGAAGATTATGACTGAAAAGACAGTATCATATCAGAAAAGATAAATGAATTCAGACTTGAAAACAAAACTCAACCCAAAGCTAACAACTGAAAGGTAGGAATCATCCATTTGCCCAGTAATTGTTATTCTTTCATATTTGAAAATAAACCGATGCGCTAAAATTCATTCATAACCGATTTAAATGTAAAATCATAAAGTGAATTATGCTGAAAATACAAATACGAGAGAAATATTTTCCTCGAAATTCCTCAGCCACAACTTCATACCTGTAACGAAATTTAATAGTAATTAACGAATTTAAAAAGTCCATTCTCATACTACATTTTCAATGTTATGGTAACGAAATTCATTTATTAACGCTAAGTTCCTCCTTTTCCCCACTAAGGATTGAAGTTTTGTTAATTGGATTTCAGTAAGATATTCCATCGATTCCTCGTCCCTTCTATTTAGGATGTAGCCGCAGCAAAACAAAACTTCGAAGAAGACTTACTACCGGAATGGTTCTATAGACAAAGCAACGGAAACGGATACTACTTTAGAAATGTAATGAAACTGGCGAAAGTAATCTTAAGCTACAGGTTAAAAGTAGAAAAAGAATAAATAATTAATTTCCAAGACTTTTCCGACCTTGAAGGGGCACACACTTCAAGCTATCGTATGAATTAATCACTGGATAGAAAAAACAAATCTCAAGATTAAATTTCTTCCACAGAAATACAAACTCTAATTGTGTCATTCCTTTTTTCATCGAAATTCATCTAACTTACATCTAACTTACTCTGAAGTGCTCTGTGGTGATCTTGACGCGCGTCATAGGCTTTGGAACTGTGTTCGAGCTAATAAAATAGGTCAGTGTCTGTATGTCGAGTGAAGGGAATATATTTATTCACTTCCCGACCGAACCCACATTCTATTCGCCTCGAAGTGCCGAATCTACCCTAGATATTATATTAGGTGATGATAATATTGGCCCTTCAGACATTAGAGTATTACAAGCGAGATGATAGCGCTTACCAGTGCTTTTCACACTAGACTCAAAGGGAGTTTATGGCTATAAACCACATCAAGCCTTCCTCTTCAAATAAGCTGACTGGAGGAGTTTCGAAGACATATTAAAGACAGTATATCGATTTCGCAAAATACTTTTAATTCCTTGAACACAGCGCATGCGGTAGATGAAAAAATCTCCGAATTTAAGCAAACTATTTGGAGGGATATAGAATGCAGTGTACCCAAGTCTAATGCCAAATATACAACCTTCGAATTAGATCAGCAAGCTCTGAAGCTTATTCGTACCCGAAATAACCTTAGAAGACAGTGGCAAAGATCTAGGGATCCGGCCTTGAAGTTGGGCGTGAACTCACTCACTACATCAATCCGGAAAAAAATCTCAAACCTACGGTATCAGTACTGGAATCAAATGCTCCAGAGCTTAGATTTTAACTCAAGGGGACTTTGGCGATTGAATAAAATTTTCAAAAGCAAATCCCACAACCTGCCCTACCCACTTAAAGATGCAAGTGGCCAGCAGACTTACTCTTGTGAAGAAAAAGCAGAAATTCTGGCTGATAAATTTCATAATTGCCACAAAATCTCAAACAAAAGGCGCAATGATATCATCGAAACGATGATAGATAACTCTGTGCAACGTATATCTAACACATCCAACTTGCCCCCCGGCGCCTACATCAAGACCAGAGAAATAGTTAGGCAACTTAAAAAACTTAAGAATTGAACAGCTCCTGGGAACGATGGAATTCCTAATTATGTGCTCAAAAATCTGCCAAAGAAAGGGATTGTGCTAACTTGCCTCTTATTTAATGCTTGCCTCAAATTATCTTCTTTTCCAATCGCCTGGAAACAAGCTGTTGTAGTACCACTGCTAAAGTCTGGGAAGGATCCACATGAGCCAGAAAGCTACAGGCCAATAAGCCTTTTGCCAGCCTTTGGTAAACTATTCGAAAAGCTAATCCTCAACAGACTCACAGACTTCGTGGAAAATGCCAACATACTTCCTAACTTTCACTTCGGTTTCAGACACGGCTATTCAACGGAGCACCAGCTGTATCGCGTCTCAAAGGACATTAAGACAGCCCTAATAGGGAAGCAATCAGTTGGAATGGTCACCATTGATATTGAGAAAGCTTTCGATAGAATCTGGTACTTTATAAGCTCCAAGAGTACAAAACTCCAGCATACATACGTAATTTGATAGCTTCCTACCTCAAAGACAGATCATTTAAGGTAAAGGTCTGAGATAGCACCTCTACTGTTAGAAGCATCCCTGCTGATGTTCCCCAAGGCTCATGTCTGACCCCTGCCCTTTTCAATATCTATACCTCCGATCTCCCTACAAGCGAGCACTGTCAAATAGCTGCCTTTGCGAACGATGCCTGTTTTTATACTTCAGGAATTCACCCAAGTACAATAACAGCTAACTTAGAGAAAATGCTTGAAAAAGTATATCAGTTCTTCTACAGGTGAAAAATAAGCATTAATATTGACAAAACTAAGGCAATATTTTTCACTAAAAAACGTAAACGTTCCTTGTTGCCTAATCGACCGATTAACTTTTTAGGACAATCCATACCATGGTCCAAAAATCTGCAGTATCTTGGGCTAACTTGGGCTAACAAGAAACTCATGTTCAAAGACTATATTGAACGAATAAGCATTAAAGCATTTAATTCTGTACTTCAACTGTATCCACTACTCAACAGAAGGTCCCAACTGAACGTAAAGAATAAGATGATAATTTTAAAAATGGTAATCCAGCCTATAATACAGGGTGCGTACGGCATTTGAGGACATCTTGAGAGTAAAATTAATTAGGTTGTATTTTTAACAAAATTTAATGAAATTTCAGGAATTTTTTATACAACGTTAAATTAATATATGGCTATAAAGTTATTCAATAAAATCGCCATTAGCAGCAATAACCTCTTCGATCCGGGTCCGGAAACGATTACATGCCCGAATCAAATGCTCCTTGTTCATATTGACCATAACGGCATTAAAAGCAGTCTTCAGCGAAGAAGTGTTATTATGAGGACGCTTATTGGTCTCACGCTCAACTACGCCCCATACGTAATAATCCAAAGGATTAAGGTCTGGGGAGCTAGGTGGCCATAGGTTCGGTGTTATGTAGTCATGAAAATTTTCGGCCATCCAATCTTGTGTCGCCATCGCTTTATGTGAAGGAGCAGAGTCTCCAATGTATGGTCTGCTTCCACTTACATTGTCTATCCAGGGTTGCACTACCGTCTCCAAAACCTCGATGTATGCAGCAGAGTTCACTCGAAGTCATTGAGTAAAAAAGTGTGGTGGCATAACATGTCCTTCGTTGCTAACAACATCTAAAACCATAACAGTGGCTGGAAATTTTGTGTGCATAACAACAGGAACCTCCGTAGGATTTGAACATAGCCATCTGTCCTTTCTGCGATTGGTCTTTTGATCTTGGTCAAAATTTTTTCCATCGGAAAAAAACTATAACATTTTGGTCGCCTCAGGGTGTTTGATTTTGTTTAAAAGACGTTTTGATCGGAGAACTCTCTGTTCCCGTGTTCGTTCCGACATGAACTGTCCTCTGCGCATCACGTAAGACTTATACCGAAGGTCTTCGTGGACAACTCTACGAATAAGGCGCTCAGAAACATGAAGCTCACTCGCAAGTACCCTCATTGATTTTGAAGGGTCCTCGTCTATGATCGCTTGCACTTGCTCTAAAAATTCTGCAGATCGGACAGTGTCAGAACGTTGTTCGTGCTTTTTGCGTTTTGCAACCGATTCTGTATCGCCTCTTGATGCTTCCAATTCACGGCAAACCTTATGCACGAATGAACGGGCGCAATTAAGAAAATTAGAGATCTCTAAATCTGTATGGTTCGCATATATAGCGACGATAACAGCATGTCTCTTAATTTCTTGAATGAATTTGTAGTCCACCATTTCTTATCTGAAAAGGAAAAAAAATTAAAAAAAAATTCGCGAAGTTATAGCCACATTTGTACATGTCCTCAAATACCGTACGCACCCTGTATTATAGGGAGCGCCTACTTAGAGCCAATGTGCAAAATATTTGAAATCAAAGCTTCAAGTCACTCAAAACAGGTACTTAAAAATTGCGCTAAATAAGCCTTTTTATTTCTCATCACGCAAATTACATGAGCTTGCTAATATTAGCTCTATTAACAAACTCGCGCTCACACGCAGAGATAATCTACTAGCTAAGGTAGAACGCGCTTCGAATCCATACATTCAAGCACTCAGGATTTAAATTAATAGATTAACCTTAGAGATCATGCGTCCTCAACCGAGTATTCATAGTTATTACTAAGATCCAAAAAAGTATGTAAATAGGCTTCAACATAGGTAGTAATAGTTAAAGTTAGAGATAAGTTTAAAAGAGGTTTTTGTTGTATTTTCCTCTACTATTGTAAATATATCATATGAATATGAAACATTTGTGGTACAAACAGAAAAAATACTGTAGATGCAATGAATACCAAATTCAGAACTCTCACTTTAAGTATTAGCTTAGTCTTGTAAATTTTTAGAAACAACAAAGAACTTATCAAATAAATACAACTCTGAATGTATCTTCAGCAGAGCAATTTTCACCTGAACTTTTCAGGCCTATAATTCCATGACTGAATGCTATATCTGCATAGTATAAATAGTAATTGTGGCGTTTCTTTAGCTTAGCTTGTATTCTATTACTTGAAGTATTATCTACAGATTTTTTTTGTCATGTTACAATGTTGTATACAAGTTCCAGGTGTTGTATGTCTTCATATTAAACTTTTCTAAAAAATTGTCAGGATTATTTACATAACTTCATTATCAAGCACACTCATAAGATCAAGAATGATTATGATAAAGACTCTCCTTTGTTTTGTATACGGTCTAACGTCTGGATTCTGCAACTTTCACATGAACTTTACAGATACGATTTCAAAATTTTATGTCACTAAACTTGTAGGATTAAAATTAGCTTCTGCCTATTTCATTGAATAATAACCGAACTTAATTTAGTCCGAAGAATTTAACAGGCTCTGAAGTCCGGCCAGGAGTTTCTAGGCCAATCAAACTTCACATAAGTTTCAAGGCTGGGTGCATTTCAGTTCTATCCTTCTATCCACAAATTGATGCTGATTATTAGGAACTTCTGCGAAACAAGGAGATCACATTCCCTGCAATGTTCTCAATGAAAATATACTACTTGCTCAATAAAATGACATTGGTTTTTCCACAATTACCTGTTTCAATTATGACGTTATTTGGCGCTCATATCTTTGGAAGAAAGTGCTTGAAATTATCACCATGACTCATTCATGAAAAGGATGCTTGCAGGCGGAGTTTCTCTAGGATAATTTTCAAAAGCAAGTTCAATGTTTTGTCTTGTTTTGACAGAAATTCAGGTCAAAAATGGTTTTACCTTATCATAGATCTCATTTATCAAACCCCTTATGCGTTTTCCCGAAACTATGCACTTAAATCCTCCTCAGTCGTCCACAACTGTTTTTTGAGAACTTTTAGACAAAAGTACGCAAAACTACTGCTCAACTTGCTTCAAAAAATTAATATAAGCTATTTTGACTTTGAGAAAAGGAGGAGGGTCTCAAAATTTTTCAAGCAACCAAAACTTTCTGCCCAATTTTGTGAAACATCTGAAAAATCGACGAGAAAAATCTAATCTATGCTACTTTTATTATCAGTTATTGCACTCGAAAAATCCTAATTAGATTTTATGATTATTCTAATTTAGATTCGCTTAGGGTAAAAGTGGGAGAGACGCCATAGTTTTTGCAAGTGAGAAATTTTATAAGAAAAAATGCAATCGAATCGAATCGTTTATTTTTTATAGGAAAGTTATACTTATGCACTATGTGGTAAAAAACAGTTTACGACATTATTTCAAAAAAATAAAAATCTAGAAATTAAAATATCACAAGTTTCAAAATGCCATCTCTCCCACACTATGTGGGAGAGATGCCATACATGTTATTTTGTCTGATTAAGATGTTTTTTGCGTACTATTTCCCTCCCACAATTATTGCAGTGAGGGAAGTACATTGTACATGTCTCATGTAGCCATTTTAGGCATACACCACATTTAATCCAGTCAGTTCTCTTCTTTGTTCGAGAATAATGTTCCCAACACTCAACGCACACATTGTTATCATCCTTAATAGAATCAGACTCATCTCGTTGAGAGGTTGACGATGCACCTGTTAATCTGGAACCAGCAATCTTGCGTTTTCTAGTTTGTCTTTTTATCAAATTCAGCTTATCAGTTTTTTTATCTAGGTTTTGCGGAGATGTGAGAACACAAGCAACTTGTTTGCGTTTTCCTGTTGAGGCAAGTAGTGTTGGGATTGGGTTTGCTTGTTCAAGAAGCTTTGTAGGTGACTCTTCGTTAGCAGGCGTGACTGACGTAGATGGTTTAGGTGGCGAGCCAACTGTAACACTTGCAGAAGGTACTGTTGGTGCTACATCAGTTAGAACAGATATGGCGAAGAAATGGTCTGGAATGATATTTGGGTTGGATATTACAGTAAGCAATCAGAGAAACAGTTTCTCCCTTCTCACGTGGTGTGATCACGTGAACGTTTTTGGCACCTTTCGCCGTTAAAACTTTTCCCGGCTTATTTATTAACTGAATTCCACTCTCGTCAACATTGAAAATGTTTTGAGGTTTATTTTTCAAATTATTTTTAACCATTTCTTCTTCTAACAGCTTAAAAAACGCATTAACTTCTTTCCTATTCATACCTTGCGCTCTTGCCACCGAAAGACCTTCTGCTTGCCGTACAGAGATATCTTTATTTCTTTCGAGAAACGACATAAGCCAATGTTGTCCTGCTTTCTCCTTTTCCTTGGAAAATTTGTGTGGAATACCAACCTTCTCAGCAAATTGATAAGCAAGGCAACGAATAGTATTCCTATCAGGTGCAAAGCCAGCACTAGCTAAACGTTTAATATACGATGCTAAACGTTTTCCATTCTCTAGTCCAAGTGAACTGCAAAAATATAAAAAATTTGTAAATTACTGGACTACCACTCACTATTACCCCCCCCCCCCCGCCCCTTCATACCTATTGCCACGTTTTATCTTAAACTCATCAAAAGCATACCTTGAGGTCCTAATCCAGATTTAATCGTATTGCCAGTATGAAGTCGTCCAGATAAGGTACGAATCGGGATTCCATAACGTCGTTGAGCTTCATTTTTGGATATTTCGCCTTTTTTCACTTTTTCTATAGCCAACTTTAAATTTTCTTCAGTCCACAGACCTCTGGCTATATTATGCTTCCTTACATATTTTCTAGGCATTCTAAAATAGTAAATACCTTCTTAAAATTAAACAGTAAAACACACATTATATAAACCGTGGCGTCTCTCCTCATTTTGGGGGATAGACGCCATACAGTTAAAATATCACTCAGTATGAATAGTGGTTCAAGAACACATTTTTATAATGTTAAAAACAAACTGAACAAAACATTAAAACAGTAACTCACTTTAACTTATCTTTGCTGTACCTATGGCATTCACTAAAATACAACGTACTGAAAATTTTCACGGAATAAATTACGCAGAAAAAAATATTTCTTGACAATACGTAGCGCACTCAAGGGCAGCCGAACAGGCACTGACTCATTAAGGCGACAGCGTCGATGAGTAGTTGTTGTCAGTATAAAGTATAGGGCTATCTTTTTCACATCGCGAGATAACGAATGTATGGCGTCTCTCCTCATATGGCGTCTCTCCTCATATGGCGTCTCTCCCACTTTTACCCTATAACCGATATATTTAGTTAAATATCGTTTCAATTAGCCATCGCCGAACCTAACAACTTTGCTTTGTTATCAGATCTCATTTTATACATCCATTCTAGATTTTTTTCATTATCTGGGGTGGATATTGTTTTGTTTATTTGTTCATTAAAGAAACTAATTTTTCAAAATCAAAAACTCAAAAAATAAAGAAAGTTTAATGGGCATCTTGCAATGCTTGATGCGATTGCTTTTTTTTTGTCTATTCGTTAATGAGACCATGAAGTACTGAAAAGCGCTTGTAAATCCATCTTACTAATTTGATTGATTGCTCGCTCACTTCAGCGGCTCATAACATTTTTGTCAGTTCATTACCAAATTTTTTTTTTTTTTTAAAGTAGTTCGCGCATCTTAAAGTTCTATGGAGTGTGTAGCTCTGAAGGAAAGTTCTCATCGGAGAGAAAAGATATTTCTTCATTTTGAAAATGTGCAAGATGCACAAAATTTGATCTCTACGAAGTAACATCTTCTGTTCTTTAAAAGATGAAAGAAGACTTATGAGTATCCAATTTTACAATCAAGTATAGAACTATTACAAGCGCAGACCCTCGTGCTTTGGAATGTTCTTACAAGCTAACGAATAAGTTCTTACAAGCTAACGAATTTATAAGGTCCGGTATTATAGAAATAAGGATGATTCGAGGCGTGAACAGTTTTATGTGCACATGTAGCATTACCTGGTGCATTAAATCCTCCTCATTAAGATCCTCGTCTAAATTATAGTTGTTTTTTTTTTTTGAAGATTAGAAAAATGAGAAATTAGGTTAAAATGGCCGAATCTTTTTCAAAAACGATTCATAACAAACACTTTTGTTCGATTGACGATATCGCCGTGAAACATTCTGAGAAAAGTGTATTAGAGTGGTCGAAGGATGTGCATTTTGAAGTGCAATATCAATTACGGTTTTCCAGTTGTTCATGTTACATTAACAATAATTTCTGAAACTCCTTTCTCCTTGATATCATTTTGGCAGGTACTCAGTCCATAATTAACAGTTGACGCTTCACTTTATTCTGCGTTTCAGGTCAAAGGACGAATGAAATCAATGAATATTTTAAGACTATCTATTTGCTTACCTATCATGCATATAAGAACAGATCGACAGATATTTCAATTTATTGGAAGGGCATGGAAGAATCTGTGCCAGCAACAATAATTGAATTCAGCCATGTGAAATCGGAAACGTTGAAAGTCTTGCTCTTTTTTTTTGCGAATCGATTGCCTGCAAAAGTGAACTGAAATGAACACGCAGTCCTTGTTGTTTCCATTGACAACCTACTCAAAACATGGCACAAATTCAATTGGTTCTTTTGTTTATGGAGATTTTGCGATTGCAATTGTCACGTTTTAGAATAATAAAACGAAATTTCATATATAATTCACCTTGGTTAAATTTTTTGTGAGTGAAAACGGTGTTACTGCGTATGAAGTCATAGTCCGCGCGGATTTTTTTTTTTGCTTGAAGTCATTTTATTGATTTTTAAAACTAAATTGCGTCTTTTGTACAGCAAAAAGTGCTACAAAACTTTTTAACGAAAACATGAACGCTTGCTTTCTTGATGAAATGCGAGAATATTTAGCACGTGTAGATAATTCAGATCCTACCATACCTTCTCCCGTTCACCCAAGACCACATAAATTGATACGATTTCCTTTTTCTTATTAACTTTCTCCCATTTCTGCTCAAAAAAATACATAAAGAAAATCCCGAAAAGTACTGGATTTTAAATTTTAAATGTTTGATCATTATAAGCCATACGTTACGATGAAATGCTGACCGTTTTATATAAGACCTCAGTAACAATCTTTCTTTCCCAAGAAAATCAACTTCACCAGAACACTTTGTCATCATACGAAATCACATTTCATCATATTCCTTTCTAAAACTCAAAAATCCCTTTGCATCCAAACATACACTCATAATTTCTAATTTTATCCTTTCTACTCATATATTTCATGTCCCTCATAATAACCACACTCTGCACAATGATTACATCTTAACATCCTGACTGGAAACTGAACTGATTCTTGTTTTCATGTATTTGCGAGCACACGCTTCTATATTGCATAAGTTTTCATTGCTCGACAACTTACCCCCATAACAGTCTAATTGCAGACAGAATCCCGGACGCAAACATAACGTAAGTCCATCGTATATGGTTTACGATAACCTAATGATTGTTCATTGAAGGCAATGAAATTTCCGTTCCAAATGTAGCGCACGCTTATGAGCTTTCTGTTGCTCCACCAGATATGCATGTCCTATGGGGATGTTGGAAGCAACAGATGCTGATTCTATTGAAGTTGGTACTCTAAGTTAATGGGGTTGAAAAAACTCGTAAATAGAAACGGATATTTTTTGAAAAAATGTAATGGTGCCAATAAATTTAGTAAATATAAACGTGATTTTTTTTTCCTGACCATTTACTATTGGTAGGATCGCATATGTGCTTCCAGTGTTCTTGAGTTGGTGTTTAGAACTACATGGAATGAACAGGACTACAAAAAATGGTGACATTGCCATACTTACAAGCACCTAATCAGTAACACATAAGGTGTCAGAGCAGAACAGGTGTACTCCACTGCGAAATGCATACTTACAAACTGTTATGCTCTAAAGGGATTTCCAGTGAGGAAACTTTTCCAGAAGTAGACTGTTCAACCCCTTGAGTAAACATTGACAAGGATGCGCGTGCTTCCTCGATATGAAGCGTGCAAAAGAGGATAAGAATATGTGTAGAATACAAGACAAAGACCATCTACGGACAAACGCAATAAAATCGAAATGTTCATGAAATTCTTGAAGACAGCAAAAAGATTACTGTCCAAACTTTTCAAATATGGCGAGAAACACTAGAGATTCACACAAATAAACCAAAATGGGTCACTAAGCGTTTGCCCCGAAAACCAAAAGCTGAAAACGTTGGGGCTCTACAACGACTGGCGCAACGGTTACTCACGAATGTGATTCAAGAGTCGAAGGATTAACAAGCATACCTATATGCTCCTGATCTTAGCCCGCTGCGTTGACCGTGGTAACGTACGCCGGACCTCCGACTTCACAGAGAGTAGAGGAGTGTCAGACTTCCGTCTGCACAGTGGTTGGTATTTCCGAAGATCGTGGTGGCCGTGAAACCGTAGGAATAACTCACCTGCTCAGAGAGCGCTAAAGATTGGCACAGGTTAAATCACTATCTTAAACAGACGATAATCTGCTTGCCAATACGTTCGTATCGAAAAGTGCCTAGGTTTGCGAAAACCGTATTTTCAAAGAAAGAAGAAGATATTCTCGATACTATTGGTACAAATGAAGTATGAAGGAGAAATGAAGTGCATATTGAAATCGGTTGTTGGAATACTACAAGGGAATTCGGGACAAAAGTGCAAAAGGAAAAAGAAATACAGCTTAGATATACATAAAAAGATACACATACAATTGGAATAGCAAGGTAGATCGTACCAATAGAATTTGTTAAGTCTATAAATCACAGACCCGAAGCGTTGATCAGTGTTTAAAATTCGAAAGGGTGGTCTTCCTTCCTCTTGATAAAAGCTTTCGTCCGAATACACCCAGGCCACCCTGGTTTAGCAGGAAACAAGTAAGCCTTACGTGAAATCATTTCCGCTGACAAGTTTCCAAGCTATATAAGGAAGTTCTTTTGTATGTTGCTGCAGGCAACAAAATTCCAAAATTAGCTTGGTGTTTCTTGGGTCAGCGGGGCCTCAATGTCGAGTACGTATTTCTTTCTGATCTCAGAATGAGCCGAAGATGGCGTCCTCGACATCGCAAAAGCAAGGCACGGCGGACCCACGCCAAACCAAGCTATATAAGGAACTCAAATATAATCATATACGACACAACGTTGGAGTATCCTGCCGGCAGAAGAGTGCGACAAAGTGTAATACCACCGTAGCTCTTGATGACAACATTGCAAACAATTGTTCTATATCTAGGAGCAAAACAGAGGCTACTGAGTTTCGACAAAATGGCTAAACATCTGGCGAGTAGCACAGACAACAGGTGGTCAATACAAATAACACAATGATACCTAAGAAGTGTTAAGATACCAAAAAACCGACCGAGAGACGATATTAGGAAATAAGCAGGCACAACCTGATAGTAAACTGCAACATAGGGGAATCATAAAAAAAGGTGGAAATGATCGCGACGATACTGTATCAAAAAAACGAATCTTTCTAATCTTCCAATAATCTCTTCAAAAATGTTTAGTTTCATTGCATTCCTGTTTTTCCTTCGTCAACACCACAAATTAAGCACATAAATTAAAGCAAGGAAAAGCATAAATTCAACTTTGATTACTTCATGACTTTATGGGTTTTCAACTACTCTTCCACGATTAATTTCGCAAAACTTAACACATAACATAACACTTCCTTCGATGTTCGTTTTGGTTGTTTTCGGGTATCTATTAAGGCATGGTTTCCAATGCCAATTTCCAGCAGTTGGTCTTCCAATTGTCAAATAAAACTAACTGGGCGGCGTCTAATGAATGTCGAAAAATATAACTGATCTCGATATGAGTAAAGCAGGCTTAAATATCAGGATGAAACCCTGCAGAATGAATCAGAGTCATCATGCAAATATGCAGTTAATCAATAGCGCATATATAACGATAAAAAAAGGTATCGCGATATAAAAAAAAGTATCACGAATTTCATGTTTTTTTTTAAGAATTATTTATTTATTCATGAATATTTATTTTGTCCCCTTCAAAGTAATCCCCGTCAGACATTATACACTTGTGATAACGTTATTTCCAATCCTCGAAGCATTTTGAAAAATCATTTTTTGTGATCTTGTTCATCTCCTCCTTCGATGCCGTCTTTATCTTCACAATCGTGGCGTAGCGTCGTCCTTTCATGGGCCTCTTCAGTTTCGGGAACAAGAAAAAGTCACAGGGGGCCAGGTCTGGGGTATAAGGTGGCTTTATTAGAGTGTTGTTTTTGGCCGAAAATTCGCGCACAAGTAACGATGTGTGAGCAGGGGCGTTATCATTGTGCAAAAGCCTATTTTTGTTCTTCCACAAATACGTGCATTTCTGGTGGATTGCTTCTCGCAAATTGCGCATTGAAGGTAATATTCCTTATTGACCGCTCTACCCTGCGGCAAGAGCTCATAATGCACCACGCCCCTGCAATCGAAGACAACTGTCAGCAAAACCTTCATTCGACCGAACTTGGCGTGCTTTTTTCGGTCTTGGCTCGTGCGGCAGCTTCCATTGGGATAATTGAGCTTTGGTTTCTACGTCATAACCAAAAACTTATGATTCGTCACCAGTTATGACTCTCTGGAGCAATTTTGGGTCGTCACGGACAGAATCTAACAGCTCCTGAGCAATGTTAATGCGATGTGGTTTTTGGTCGAAATTGAGCAATTTTGGTACGAATTACGCGGCGACCCGTCTCATGCCCAAACTATTGGTAATAATCGAATTGCACGAGCCAATTGATATAATTAGGTCCTCAGCAACTTCTCTAACGGCGATTCGACGATTGGCCAACACTAGTTTCTTTACTTCATCAATGTTTTCATCTGTTGTTGACGTGCTCGGACGTCCGGAACGCTCTTCGTCGCTCACATCTTCTCGGCCTTCTGAGAACATTTTGGACCACTGACAAACGTCGCTTTTGTCCAAAGTAGCTTTGCCGTATACAACAATCAACATTCTGAATGCTTCCGCGCACTTTAAATTGTTCTTCACATAAAATTGAATACAAATTCTTTCATCCATTTTTTGGGGTAGATGACAATCGTAGAAAAGCTAAAACACGTCCACACACAATAACTTTAAAAAACTGACTGAACATTCAAAATGGCCGGAATTGTCAACATAAGTGAGGGTTATGAGTAACAACATAACGCCACCAAAAGATCAAAAATCGAACATACATAGCCCGCGAAAATTCAAAATTCGCAATACTTTTTGAACAAACCTCGTAAATGGGGTACCAGCGACCATTGGATCGAAAGATAATGCCTCATGCAACGGCACTACATATATATATATGTATATATATATATATATATATATATATATATATATATATATATATATATATATATATATATATATATATATATATATATATACTATATACTTTTGACTTCCCACGGTTGATAGTGCATGGATTTCATCTACAATCAGTCCTTCGTGAAAAACATACGTAACCATACTTCCCATACGGCTCAATTTTGATTTTTGGGTGTACCCTGGATGCTTACAAATACAGGAACGCTCTACAATAGGTATTGGGGCACCTTTTATGAATATTCTAATTTAACACCCTTTGGCAAACATGGGATTTGGGCTTAGAAATTAGTGAGTAAGATTTCTGAAGTTTTTCCGTTGAGAGAAAGCTAGTCCTCACTTTTATAGTTTATTCCTTTATCGATACTTTGGTCCTAACAGAGCTCGCCTGTTATGTGTTGTAGCTTATTTCGAAGGTCTCAAATTTTCACCAACAAATGCTGATTTCATTATAGAAATTATTCCGTCAACAAGACACAAATAAGACTTGCTAATGATTGTAAATTGCGTGGTATTTTCCCGGTGGAAAATAGACTTAGCTATTACCATTTGTCACAAAGCATATTTGCCTTAAACCATCCCAGTCCAAAGTAGATCCTCATTCAATTTACCCTAATTTTAATTTAAGCTGACTTCGATTGACCATAATACAAAGGAAATACTGAAAGTCTTTCGAAAACCTTCGCCCCATATTAGCGAAGTTAGAACTTAATATCTGATTACGTACCCCCTCGCCGAAGTTGCAACTACAACAAAAATTTATGATTCCCGGCTGAAGTGTAGGATTTACTGCAAAACGTAACTTGTACTCGCAAGTTCATCTCTTAATAAGGACCTTTTTTGTACCTTGTTGAATCGACATCACAAATCATGGAATACCTTTATACAGCAGAAAGTAATCACCCTATATTTTATCACCCCCATTTCCATGTGCCCGAAAATTTCTCAACTTTTTGCAAGACTTTGCGAACTAGATGAAAGTTCGACTAATGAACGATTTCATTACTCTCGCCATAAAAAGTTGACGAGGCGTATTGTTGAATATCATATTTAGCATAACGATATCTCGCCCTCCCTCAAATAGTCTGGATAAAATATTTTCGTAATCATAATTCATAATTACGATTTAAATTCCAAGTGAAACGAAATTAACTTTTTAACGTGAGCAGCGCATAAATTAATTATTCCGCTACAAATGTCGTGGGTTGATTGATTAAGTTGTATCGCGTAACGAGAATGTACACAATTCAAAGTGGATCCGCACGTTAAATCGTTAGGCAAAGTGATTTGAAACCCACACAGATCCAAGGATGTGGAAAATTTTGATAAAATCCAGAAAA
This sequence comes from Stratiomys singularior, assembly GCA_954870665.1. Classification (NCBI taxonomy): domain Eukaryota; kingdom Metazoa; phylum Arthropoda; class Insecta; order Diptera; family Stratiomyidae; genus Stratiomys; species Stratiomys singularior. The sequence goes on from OX940877.1 coordinate 12,493,332, forward strand.
TGGTACATATGCTCATACGTTACAACTGGAAACTCTTAAAATTCAACTTGCGAATAGCATCACAGATATTTGTTGATTTATGGTGAAAAATCAAAATCAACGATTCAAATTAATGCAGAAATTTTCCATCAAATAATCTGCGGCATGTAATCGAATGCAACTTGCGGTCAACAAATTGTATCATGCTTTCGCAAATTAATAACGCGTGGCCACTACCATGCATGATTAAGTTTGTGCAACTTTCGGTTCAGTACCACCAGTCTCCTTCGAGATCGATTTTCCCATCGCTTATGTTTAACGAGGCTGCACAGCATATACGTTGGTATATCCTTGAAAATAGAGCCAATGTAGAACAATATCAAGTCCTTTTATGTGTACACTTCATATGGTTCATGGTTGGTTGCAATTTCGCCAAAACTTACATTTGACATAAAAGTAAGTCCACACATCACCACACATATTACAAAAGGAGCAAATGGTTTCATCAAATCTTGGAGCTATTGCGTGAGACTTTCCACGATAAAAGCGTCATAAAGAAAAATTGTAGCACTTAAATCTTTTCGGACGATCTACTTATTCGACTTCTCTGCTCAGCCATAACGGATCCAAGGAGAAAGAGGACAACGGCACGGTCGAAGATTGATGAATTTAAAACCACCAAAAGCACAACAAAAAGGACATGTGGACAAACACTTGAATACTGATACATGGAGCTAAAGGACATCGGTGAAATGTTTGCCGTGTTGATGAGGAAGAGTTTATATGACTTATCAACACCATGTGATATTTTTGAGCGTTTATTATGTTATTCGTTAAAGTGGAAAACAATCTTGTGAAACGTATATATTGTGATATAAAAATTAGAGACTGTACTCGATTATGATGGTACTTGGAAATGCAACTCCAATCTCGAGTAATAACTCTTGTTCTTGGTATTCACAGCTCCTCAGGGTCTACTATTGAATGCAGCATGGACCAGCGGTTATCCTGAACTTTGATTTATGTTCTATAGATAGCTTATGCGGTCACCTCACAGAAACTAAGGAAGATTATTCATTGCGTGGTATTCCAACAATGTTATACGAGTTAACCGTAGCCATATATGACCCTTATGAGTCGGGCTTAGGAATTGGGAAGGAATTGCTGAACTTTCCTTCTCCTTGCTAAAAAAGTTCGGCAGGAACTCTGCGGTTGGACGTTCGTTTGTTTGGCGTGTTGAACCAAAAGGATGTATTTTAAAAAACTGAGACCACTACAACTAGCATTTTGAGAGAACATACCGATTCGCTCCGTTTACCAAGTTCATCAAGACGCTCACGAATCTTATAAGGTATTGTGAAGGGAAGGTCACCTTTGTTGACAGACAGTTTTCAATGATTCCTACTGGGGCTCTAGACATGAGAATTCAGGAGAAAACGAACAAGCTGAAGCCTTTGGTGTTCATTTGCCGTAGCAATTGTTCGGAGCCAGAAAGTGTTCATTTTGACACACTACTAATCTAAAGCACATTCATGATGCAGTAAGCTTATCATGCGTGGTGTACCAATGAAGGTGTAATCAACTCAGCCCAGGAATATGACTTAACTTCATCCAACTTAGATGTTTATTACAACATATTTTGTCATATTTGTAAGGATAATTTCACACTTCATCTGTAATTGCCCAGCACGAGCTGTTATCAGACTTCCAGACAACAAACATTAGGCAAAACTTTCATTATATGTGGACACCCCAGCAACAAAATTAGAGAGTCATTATCGTCCTTGAACGTATTGCGTTTGCTGGAAAATTTTGCGAGACATCCTGGTCCAACGAGGTGTAGAATCAAAATCACATCAAATGAGGCCCCTAACCGTGACTCCAGAGTGAAACCAGCCACTGATACTAACTAACTAACTACCTCATTCATTAAATAACTAACTGACTAAATTTACTTACTAAGTAACTAGCTAATCATATAACTCAATAAAGAGCTCACCTTATCCTGCAGTCCTTATTTAAGAAATGTATAATATATATGGATAATACAGCCCAGTCTTTCTCATTATTCAATTTTCACTATGTTTATGTGTCCTCACAGTTGAAAGAGGGCATACCAGAGCATCAGGGGTGTTGGAGATTGAAGGATCTTATTTAAGGACTTCCTTCCAATCCCTTCTTTCTAGCTAGGGAAGCGTGTATCACTACCTAAAGGGTGTATCATAACTTCTCAACAAAGGAAATCGAGGTCTTCAGTGAATTCAAATGTTAAATGTTTCTGTGCTAGGTACTCGGGTTGACAGGTGAAGTGTTTTCTAGGTAAACCAGAAAGAAAATTGTTGTTATTGGTAGGTGCGGTTGGTCATAACCTAAAGGGTGTATCATAACTTCCCAACAAAGGAAATCGAGGTCTTCAGTGAATTCAAATGCCAAATAATTCTGTGCTAGGTACTCGGGTTGACAGGTGAAGTGTTTTCTAGGTAAACCAGAAAGAAAATTGTTGTTATTTGTAGATGCGGTTGGTCACTGTCATGACTTTAACTGCATTTACTGCAAATACTTCCGACTAGAAGATCAGGGAATGGCTTTCTCAAGTGTAATCGTGAGTTATAAAGGTTCAGGAAAGTGAATTTCAGCTCTAATTTCGTCACCATTTTAAATTTGACAATGGGCTATGATTTCACTCTCGTCGTTTTTTATTTGTCGATATACCCTTTCTATCCCCGCTTATATGACGCTTTCAATAGTGATGGTGCATCGACCGTAACCTCAAATTGAAATCCAGAGTATTGATGCCCTGATTCAAGATACACGAGAAACGCGGCATTGGACGAAACAAGAAAAAAGGCCACAATCATTCCGAAGGATAGTCATTCTGGAAGCATTAGTAGTATATTCTATTTACTTCAGCCAATTAATTTCCGTCTTTTACTAGTTTTCGCCATGGTAAAAGAAGTCTTTTACCTTTTTTCTCTTCGCATAGCAGTTTTGAGAACAGAACAGACGGAAGATTGACACGTTTTCGCCTTATTCCTGACATAAGGCCTTACCTCAATATAACGTCTAGCAGTTTTGATTTCTAACTGGGACAGATTTTCTAATTTATTTCTATCTGAGATCCTGATAGTTTTCGTCCTTATCGATATAAAACGGATGGTCGCGTTTTCCAACAGAAAATGAGAAACCAGCATATGCCCTCCTAGACTTAGGCCTAGCTCTATGTCATGTGTTATATGATTCCCCTATAGCCTCCAGTTTGACAGAAGAGGTGTGAAGTTGGTTATGCTGTAGCACTGAGAGTCCAAGCCTCAGGGAGTGAGCAGTTATCATCTGCCTACCACAAAAAGAATATTTCATGATTTTTAAGATACTGCGACGAAATTGCAAATAAGTTTTGCTCGACTTTCCCCTCAAAAATCGAAACTCAAAATAAACAAATTATATAAACAAAAATATTAAAGCATGAAAAAACTTATAAACAAAAATATTATAGCATGTTTCTGACCAAAAACCAAAACGCACTGAACTAGATGCCACGAGATCAGAACACTTCTCAGGAACAGGTGAAATCTAGGAAAAGAGAAAAAATGTGCCCAAGGTACCTAAATACCAAAGGTTGACGCGGAGTTCAACCTTTTAATGAACTGAATGTATCCATCGTGTGATGTCTTTTAAAGCCTCAGTAAGCCAAACATGAGGAGCAAATCCATTTGACGATTTGAATATATCCTTGGGAGGCTTCTTTATGTTATCATCTCGGTGAAATCATCGGTTGAGCTATACAAACCCTTCTCAAAGGCCATCTATATGGTATCGTGTTGAGTATCCTTCAATTGTATGTATTTAATTAAATCACTGTATATCCTTGCGGCAGTAATTGATAATTACTTAGGTGCTGACATAATTGAATCTTTGAATTCAGTTCACAAGTAGAATACCTAAAGCAGTAGATATTCTTGAAAATTTATCTAAAGTTAATGGAAATTGTGAACTCCATCAAAGATATTAAACAAACATCAAACCAAAGCAATGATATTTGATTTGAGCATTGAAATTAATTGTAAGTGATTTAAGTTTTTATTATTTGATCTAAAAATTCCATAATTTTGCGTTCTATTTTTAAAATGTAAAATTTCTTATCATTTCGTCCACACTTTTTTTGATAATTTTGAACCCACATTTCATTGCACCTAATCCATTTTTGGCTGTTTTTCGAAGATGAATCACTAAGAGGCTCTTTCTATAAGAAATAATTATAAAATTCGTTTCCATATTTTTTTTTCATATATCTGAAAAAATTTTTTTCATAAGAGAAAAGATTGTAGGAAGGAGGCTTATTCCTTGCTTGGCAGAGACGTTGATCCAAAAACGATTCTTGAGCACGTCTTCAGATCAGAATGCAAGAAGCCCTAGCCAAGGCAAAAGAAAAACTACAACGATCCGTTTTTTGCAGGTAAACCTTCACCGTAGTACAATCGTCCGAAAATGTTCGAGCAGCTGGCGAAGGACACAAAATCCGACGTTAGACGCTGCTGAGTGAGCAACACCGCGATAGAAGCCCTGCTGCTATTGCCGTCATCTGGGTTCGGGACAATGATTTCTGGGTGCAGGGCTCTGGACGGGGGATGGGCTCGTATGGGTTCGCTGCATAGGAACCACCTTCTTCAGTGCATATCTAACGCCGAATGAACCGAAAATAGCCGACAATAGTGGAGTTTTCAAAGTAAACAACTAGTTCAATTTTGCGCAAATTCATGCTGAGTACTCTTGTAGCTGAGTGTACGAGGTTCCCTTGAGCATTCTAAGTGAGCTCTGAGATTTTTAAGGGTATTTAACCCAACCAAGTAATCCAGTATCGTTGACATCATTATAAATACACTTATTTTGACGATTGATAATTGATTTACAATATAAGTAGTCCTAGCTACGGTCTACTTTGTACTTTGTACTTTGTCAATTTACCCTCCCACTACTAAGTCAGGTATCCGTTTTCTGACAGTAAAAAAAGTAACCTTAATTTGTGCAGAACGGGAGTCCTTGTCAATGGTTTTGATTGTCGTATGGTTCGAAACGTTCCCGAAAGTGATTGACATCTTCTATGGTATTAGAGAAATTTTTCAATAGCACTCAAAACTTATGGAACTTTCAGATTTTGCTTTGATGTAAGTGTTATATGTTTCAGAAAAACGTATTTGACCGATTGTCTCTCAGATGAATGAAAACGCTATTTGAGATTTTTAACAAAAAGGATATCAGGGTGATTGTGGGGAAGGTCTTTAGGCTTTATTGTTATTGTTACTCTAAGAGTACTCTGTTACTCTCTTGTATTGTTACTCTAAAAAAAAATGCCGAATATATTTATTTGGCAGTCGTTGATGTCACCTTCGCTGTCACCCTGATCTGAAGAGACCTTGAAGTTTTTCCTCTTCCCCGCAAAAATCGCTTCAATAACGTCTTCGATGCCTTTTAAGAAAGATATGAAAGATCTTTTTCACAAAAATGTACCAGACCTTCTGCTGCCTTCCAACTGTGGAGCGATTAGTTGGACCTCCGTACCGCTTGCCACCCGAATTAAGGTCCAGAACACCAAGGCAAAATCAATCACTTTGAGGATGAAAAGTAGTGCAGCCAATCCCGCGCATCAGATACCCCGATCAAGTTTAACCGGCTTAAATTATAGTCATTTTCGAATACCTGTTCCACTCTTTTTATCCTTGTTCATACTTTTACCCTCTCCTTGCTTATCAACACACTCATATCTATCATATTTCAGGCAGTTTCTGTGAATATCAGCAACGAAACATGTACTTCAAGTATTTCCCATTTACTTTCACTACCCTCAATAGAGTATTCTGCCATATTTCTAACCACATCCTTTCAATTAATTATTGTTCAATTCACAATACACAACGCTTAAATGGATTATCAGATGAGCTAAGAGTGCTCGCATTCAAATTTTATTCAAAAAAAAATCATTACCGCAAATATTTACGATATTGTTAACATGTATAAGGCATAAGTAATACATTCTGTTGAAACCATGCTTAGAACATGACAATTGAATCCTGCTGGAATATATCATAAATATGACATGAATCCAACCGAAATGATTTGTTAGAGTTTATTCGTAGCACCGAAGACATAACGCGAAAGAAAGCAAGTCGTATAAACTTTACACTCTTACACAGATAACCTAAAGTGAACATTTTGAACTCCATCAAAATTTAAAAGGTTACAGCTTGAAGGAATGCGTCTGGGATAACTTCTACGGGTGAGATGAAGTATGCTAAAGGTTTAAGTTGCTATTTTATTCCACTTAATTTCTACCTTTCGCTTATTTCACACATTATCCTCCAACCAGTATTAGACCGACTATTTGCAATCATGAATAAATACATATGCTTCGGGGATATAAAGCCTAGGATTGAGTGTCATGGGTCTGTTGATATTTCATCAGGAATAAATTAATTGATTGTCTTGAACAGGGGGATGATAGCTAAAGGCAAGGCAACTACTGGAATTTCCCAGGAAAGATCAAAAATCAATTTTTTCTTAAATTAATAAAATTAATGAGTTAGTCGGATTCCAGGCAATGTGGGGTGCCGAACTTCTTTGAAAGGCAAAATACCCAAACTGCTGGGAAGATTTTAAATTTGTTTCAATAACTGTGAGAAGAACGCTTTCCAGGATTTTCCAGGCAAATTAACTTATCTTTGAACGTTCAGTTCTTTCCGTTCCGCCTTATATCCTACAAGAAAACTTCATGATGGAATTCACGATATCTTCAACTTAACCCATTTTAGCTGCGAAAAACGAATTGATAAAATGATTTCGTTACGATTATTAAAATCCTGAATCGTCATTTCATTGAAACTATTAGAGACTATGGACTAAGTTCTTGTTGAAGCATTATTCTTGAGCTTCATTTTTCCTGAGACTTGATCTGCTTTTCTCAGATCTAAACGCTGAGCGTAAGTATTTTCGTCTGTTCATCAGAAAAAATGCAGAGCAATCCTTTTGTTCCTTAAGCTATCACTTTTAATAACCAGATTGAAAAGATAACTAAGGATAGAATCAACGTCAACTTTTATTGAACTCAATATCAATTAACCTTTTATTCAGGTTGGCAATTTTAATTTTTTACATATCAAGGATAGTTGGTACTGTAAACCGCTAAGGTCCAAAGATTTTTGACCTTGAATTCAAAGGGATTCTGTTTTTGAGGATACTATACTCCGACAATTGATTCAGATCTTATATTTCTGTATTTGTAAGGATTCAAAAGACTTAACTCTTTACACCAAATTAATGTCGTTGTAGTTTGCCTTATCAGTAACAAACTTTAAGTTCTTGTTAGAATTCTCTTCAGCCATAAGTTCTATTCACACCTTCCAAACGTCCATTCAATGAACTGGTTTTAAAGCCATACTCCATTTCGTGACAGCATCTTGATAATTCACATCAAACGAATGACTCCATTCACACGTTTATAAACACTTTCTGCTACAGGAGAATTTTCCTATTTATATTCACCCATATCATTCCCATGTCCCATATGCACTCCATTACTTTCCACTATTACTACAACTTTCATCAAGAAATGATTAATGAAATTGAATGAGTACATTTCTCGCATGTAGAAGTGAAATTTTAAGTTTAAACTTCATAGATTATGCAATTTTTTCAATTTTAACATCGAAGAACAGTTAAAACAATCACAACCAGGCCTATATGTATGAGAAATACTGGCAGGCAGTTTTAATTTCTGTATTTTTTCAGTGAAGTGTCCTTCCAGGTCGTAACTATATGTATAAGATGTTTTCTGGAGGCATAGAATATTGAATTGGCAACACTTTTTAATGCTGCATATGATGTGAAAACTGTCATACGTTTTATGGTTAGTTTAGTTGGCTATTTTATCATGATAGGTTACCGCTTGATCAAAGTCTTCAAATTGTGCAGAATTATTTCGAAAAAAAAACAGATCATTTCTTGAAACTCATAGCGCATTCCGTCAATTTTATGGCCGACATAATCGTCAATCAGAACAATTAATGCGATTAATCACGAATCGTTTTTGCACCACGTTTACTCTCACTAATAACACGTATCCTTTCCGATGATCAATCCATAGCGGTTGTAAGGCGTAGTATAGTGCTCAAAACTCAATCCTGTACCCATTATCATTAAGGAAGATTTTACGGAAGGCTCTCAGTTTATGAGATACTCTATTGTAAATGGAAACTATAACGATAAAAATAAAAAATTAAAACGAACGCATGGCAACTGTCACTTTTGTTGGCTATCTCTTGTTAGGCGGCGCTATCAACTGATATTTGTGGCGACACTGCCACTCAAACCATCGAATATGAAACGAAGTGAGGATCGGCAGGATATTAATTTTTGACAGTTAATCCTACAATCTCTCTCGCTAGTGAACCGCCATATTTTATAGACGCGATTGTTTCTAGCTAATAAATATATTTTATTACATTGTATCCAACGTGTTTTATTTGGACTTAGGTTGAGTGAATCCCTAAATATTGAAACAGATGGAACTCTCGACTTTAGCTATTTAATGATCCCCTGAGAACAGCCTGTGTTAAGTTAGATTATTATAGAGCAAGCGATTGACTCTCCGATGTAGAAGCGGACAAGGCAGAATTTTCAAAAAAAAACCAAGGAGAAGAAGGTCTAAGTCGATTTTTCTTGATGAATGGTAACGATTAGATTCGTTTTCATCTGATTGGAACCAACTTGTAAATGACACAAAACGGAAAGACAGGCTTAGTAAGCTTTTGCACAATATTACACCAAGACGAATATTTGCGTTTAAGTAGGTTTCTACGTATTCTCACGGACTATTTATGGTTCGATTTAATAAAACTCATTGAAAATGCAGCTTTGTCTGCTCAGATTTTTGAACATATTCCTTTTCCCGCTAATTTCAAATAAATTGACTTCGTAGATGATTGTTTACGAAATTGTAATAACAATTTGATTTGATTTATTTTCATTTATTAAATTTAATTGTGTTTATTTCAATAATTTTTTCCTTTGAATTTTTATTTTTAGGGCGTAGCCCTACTGGAATGAATGTCAAAGAACCGTACCAACAACATTAGGACTTGTCTCACTTCCAAATTTAACGCCTAATGTCTTATTGTGCGCAATGAATACATCTGAAGAATTCTTTTGACATTGAACTTTATTTAGCTTTCGGAAAATATTGTGTTTGACATTGCACATTTGTGGAGAGCTTACAGAATTTTAGGAATTTAATAATTTAAGCTGTTTAAAAATATATTCTATACGTTTCTGAATAAAACGATTATTTTCATCTGAAAAGCGTCGAAACAATCGAAATTAAGCCAATTTTCAACTTTCCATTGTTGCCCCTCCAGTCAGATCCTAATTGGACGTAAATATGCTCCGTGAAAACAAACAAGTTCTAAAAAAAATTCACCAAGATATTTACAACATCTCCTTTTTCAGGAATCAGTAAATTGGAAAAAATTAACATATCATGTTTGAAAAAAGCGTTTTTTTTCCAAATCAGTAATTCAAACCACTTAAATGGGAAAAAAAACCGCCAACAACAGGATACATCGGGGAAAACATACACAAAGGAGGTGGACCATCCCTGTATTATTCTATCGTCCCCCGCATTTATGATTGGAATTTGAATTGGAAATTGCTGTTTTAAATGTACATGCGTAGGCTCATTTTCCCTTTGGATGCATTTGTGTGGTAGTAAGCACACAAATGAACGTGATTATTCGCATTTTGCTCGTAAGTGGCTTCGTATATCGTGATAAGGCCTTTGGAATATGATTTCTCAAGAAAAGGAAGACGGGTAAATTGTGAACAATCGAGAGGCCTCGTCTTCCCGGATACCGTATTCAATTTCTTTGAATATTATTTACATTTATTCGATTCCTGTGTTTAACCAACTTGAAATTGTTCGAATCTGAAAAGATGTCTAAGCATCGCTTCCTCCAAAAAGAAGGTGAAGGCAATAAAATGCAAATGAAGCAGGTGGTGACAAAGCCTATGTAATGTCACACATGCTATTAATTCGGGGCTTTTTGAATGATTTACGCGAATTTTTCTGCAGAATTTCTCATTGTTGTTGTCTACGTTACATCTACATGCGAGTATCACTTTAATGGCTGTTAAAATAAATTACGTTTGCTCCATCTGGCAAAGATTTTTATTTGTATTGATTTCAAAATATACATAGCCCTATATTGAATCGATAAGCAGAAACATCTGCTTTGGTCGCGTAAGCATCCTTCATCCCTGAATTTTAATCTTACGTTTTATAAATAACCAACAGCCCAGATGATGTGCTTAGAGCGTTTGCATACTAGGGGATGAATAATGGGATCAAGACATTGATATTGAGATTATGGCTTTTTAACTGTACATTCGTCCTTGGCTTGATGGGATGAAATAAAGCATTCATACATGAAATTTTTAGCCCATTTTCAGTGATTTGCTTTTAACGCTGTCAGCTTTCTGTATGATAACCATGGATTAACATCTAATTCTGTGCTGGAAGTACACTATGCTGCAAACCGTATTTACATAGCAAATTCGTAATGAATATAGAAAGCTATTTGTATCAAAATTAGAATTTTATATTTGGAATTTCATGCATATCAAACTTTTGCTCCCAAAGGACCAACATCTGTTGCTTTGACGTTATTTTCGTTATACTGAAGAAAATTTTAACCCATCGCCAATCATCCTAAATCAATTTTGCTGTTCCTAAATCTTTAATCTCTTAACTCTAACTCTACTTGTTAAGATTCAACACGTAAAATCCGTCGGCTCTTCTCAATTTATTTTCGTAATAAGTTCTTTTCAAATCTGATCATGGAATGGTTTGTTTTCGATTTCAATGAATGTTTGAAACGTTTAAAAGTTATTAGCAGATGTAATTCATTTTGTCACGTTGGTTAATACTCTATCCCTACCAGAGTTATACTTCCTAATGGAGAATGTTTGTTTTTTTTACATAATGCGATACCTGTGCGGCAGTTGCATGAAAGTTATTGAAGCAATTTCAAGAGCTGTGGCAAGGGTACCAGCTGAAACGATGGAACGTCTATCACCGTAAGTACTTCCAACACTGTTCCCGGATTGAGCTAGGAATGAATCCAAATTCGAATCGAGAATGGTGAAATCATAACCCACGTCGAGCCTCCGCGTGAATTTCAGGGCTTGGCCACGATGAAGACTAATCAGTAGTTGATGAGCCCCGGGAAAATTGGTAATTGTATCGTCCTAGCAAATTATGAACAGTATATAAAGGTTACCTAGATAACACATAATTCAAGATTGTGGCCAACGTTTGAACCATTTTTCTGCGTCCATAAACTCATATCTTCTTATGAATCGTGTTAAACAGAAGATCGACTGGCTTGAGTCAATCGGCATCATTGGAAAAGTTAATGAAGATCTATCGTTTAAAAATAATTGTTCTATTTGCCTCTTCTCCGATTATGAAGTCACATTCGACCCAAAATTTTCCAACGACAAGCATATGATTGGCGTTTTCAAAGTGTCGGCGACGAAATCTCTATAAACTTGTTCTCATTCACACAAATTGAATGCAGAAGAAGTTTGTGGTCCAGGTTGCTCCGAATCTTTTTCAACGATTAATGAACCCTACTCTTCAAGTTTTGGACGACGTAGGTGCAATTTTGATTACACCATAGTTCATGGGCCATAATTTAAACAAACCTGCCACCGTCCTATACCATTCTCCGACAAATTCGAGGCACAAAGGTAATGGGAGCAACAAAAAAGAACAACCAGTAGAACAACAACAGAACAGAACAACAACCAGTAACTGCAGCAGCCTATAAGCGCTGAATGACAAAATCGATGCTGTGGTAGACATTCAGCCTATGGTACTAAAGGACAAAATCTGTTACAGTCATTCAGTCTATTGTACTACAAAATTAGCGATGTTGCATGCATGGTACACTCAATTATAATCCCGGTTGCTTGCCAAATGTTTAGCAAATTTTTTAACTATTGCATACGCTTATTCATTATTCGCTTAGAAAACATCCTTTTGACACATCAAAGACGAGCTATCCCGTCACAGCTCCAATAACATGTCGCCAACCACCCACCGTACATCCCTGTAGTCGTGTTCTCCTTTTGAATGCCTATCGGATAAGAGTGGCCCATAGCCTCCACAGGCTACAGCAGTTTTCTGGAGTTTGGATAAGCCTTTCAGGTTTTCAACTGACCCAAAAAGCATAGCAACGCTCCTGACCTAGCATGAGACAATAAATCGATATAATACCAGAGTAAGCATCCGTCAGTATCATGCATACTACATTGCGCACCGTATATGTTTGGTTTTAGCAAAAATCTAAGTCAGGCTCAATAATAGTACCAAGTACGGCATTATGATAACTAAAACAATATTGATATATTTAATGACCACCGAAATGAATCAAAATTGGCAGCAACTAACTTCCCGATCAGCTAAATTAAAACTCTATCCATCTCAAATTGACATTCGCAAAAGGAGTCGAATGCAGGCCTCACTAGTTGATCCAGGTTTGTATGGACTTTTCCGGATTTGTATGGAATATTGAGGTATCTAGATCGCTACCCATATCTGAGTGGACTAATGGGGTCTGAGCTGCCGAATGAGCCGAAAGTGTCATTCGCGATGCTAATATGCTGGTCGCAGGACGTTCAGTCAACAGTGCGAAAATCGAACTGTGACAGTAATGCGTCAAAACTTGCACTAGATAATTGCTCACCGGTGCAACCTAACGCTGCCAAACCGAAGTAAGCTACCAGAATAAGGACTAACAACAATAGGGAAACATTAGCCGAATACCTTTTCTTTATCCATGTTAGCTGAGCATTTTGTACTACCGTATGGGTGAAAACTATCAGGACTATCAAAAGCTCTTGAGTGCACAGGCAAAGTGAGTTGCAGTGTACAGGCTAATATTGAACAAAGAAGAGGGCAAGGGTAATAATCATTACCTACCTTGCTAGGGAGCGTAGAAATACAGAAAAATAATGCAGGAGCGAAAACGATAATGCGGCAGTCACCAGGGAAGAGAAACATTACTCTCATATCGATTAGTAAAATGTCTAGGAGACGGACCATGCGCCTTATCCCCAGCATTACGATATGTACAAGATTATGATCTGCCAACTGCTTGTTCTCCACTGGAGGTGAGACGTAGTCTGCTACATTTTTTTCTGTAAAAGATGGAATAAGAAGCGTGGTGAAACTCTTCAGTAAAATTGGTGAGCTCTCTCAGGAAACTGTAATCAAAAGGTGTTTATACCTGTAGAAAAACCGAACATGATTTTGTAGCACACTATGCTCGATTTTATGTCGGGATTAGTATCTCCTTGCTAGCATTCTGTTCCTATCTCAGTAGAGAATAATGTACCTAACTTGAAGGCACTTTTAAGCATAATGTGTCAAACAGTTTTAGGAACGGTCTTAATCTTAACAGGGTAGATAAAGACTGGATGGTTCAGAAACATCGCGTATTTAGTAGTCTCGCACTACGGACGTTAACAGCGCTTACCTGCTTTCCTCAACAAGAATGGTACGTTACACATGTCGGATTTTTCCCTCTTCTGTATAGGTAATTTCGGAGACCAAAGTCGTTGATATATGTTTAACTACGATTGTGTTCACTCATGATCCCACAGCTGCACTTTACTAATGTAATGATAAAATGTTTATGGTAACTTTTCATTTAATTTTAATTACCAAAACAATGAGACAGCGAAAATGATTTTCACAACAGCATGAATTTTTGAATTGTTTGTCGAAACAACTGATTTAGAAAATATAGAAATAATGTCCTTCTCTTAAATTGGACGACTCTTATATAAGCAGCTCAAAGATTTTCGCTTTACTGCTGTCATAAATTGTGACAATAATTTGTAATATACATTCGATATAGACGTGCTATAACAGATCGTTCGCAAAAGGTAAAATCATTTGAAAATAAATTATCATAAATATATTCTAAAAAAATGTTTTAATTTTATCATCTATAAACTAAACTTTAATATATAATAGTTTTGCCCTCCTCCCGAGCAAAAGTCTGTTTCAAATTTTAATAAAATGGTATTCGCGTCACGTGTGGCAAAGGATGACTCTTATTACAGCTTTCATAAAAATGAAGTGTACAAACTTACCAGGTACAACATTTCCTTGCGCAAATATACTGAATGCAACAGGCTGTATACAACATCGCATTTCCATTATGTTTACTTTTCCCTCACCACGTCTTGTCCTTGCTTGCTTCTTCCTCAGGATATACACGTTCGAATTGTCGATGAAATTCTATTTATTTTCAAACTAAATACTAAGAACCCCGATTAAAGCAACGCTCTTCAACAGGTTGTCCTCATCGTTGGCGTTCGTGCATGAGATGATATTGAGTGAACAGGATTATTAGCTGCCCGGTCGGTATCGCTCCCATGGACTTCAATCAAATCTCGTCTACAAATTTCGCAGAAATGTTTATTTTGCAAAAATGGCGAACAGAAACAACAAATCAAAATTGCCACCGAATCGACAATCACTGAAAATGACTGAGCACAACCCAAAGACACTTCGCCTGCGGAAAAGGATTTTATTTGCTTTCATTGGAAATATTTATGGTTCGGAGAAGATGTTAATTGATACTGAAAGGAACTCGTGAAACGGAAAATGCAGAATGGAATTCGAAAGTGATAATGAGCGACAATCAATTGATCTCAATATAACTGCAATCTATGCAACCTTCCAAACCACCGACGAGGATGAATCTGTAGCGCCACCGTCTACATCAGACGCACTCCTTGCAAATCAGACTATCCAACCGATTGTGAATGTAGCAGATAGCATAAATTTAGATGGAATATCTTTGGATGAATTAGATGCTCTAGATGAACTTCCCATAGTTTTAGTTTTGAAGTGTTTAGTTATTGGATTTATTATACTAGCGGCTATTTTTGGCAACATGCTCGTAATTGTTTCCGTTATGAGGCATCGTAAACTAAGGTAAGTGCTTTTAACATTTTCAACTTAGAATTATTCTGTATTCTGTATTTAGTTTTCTCCAAAAATCATATTTTGACCTAATCAACTACCCACAAGACCCGTGAGCGTAATGAAAATTATACTTCAGTTCAAAAATATTTTGGAACGCTGCCTGAAAACCCAGGAAAACAGGAAACAGGAAAATCTTTCGTTGAGAGGAGTTCGAGTCCCCATTTTGTAATTGTGATTTGTAAACATGTCCTCCTTTGATGAATCTATACGACCTTGGATGTAATTTAATATTTCGGTCACAATCTAAACTAATTTGAATGCCAGCTAGGACAGCAATCATGAAAATTGTATAAGGATGAAACGAACAACAAAGATGACAAGTAGCTCACCCACAAATTGACAGTCCGTGTGTTGGATGCATCATTCAATTGCCTACAACTTCTTCGGGTGGTGAAAAGATCCGCGGAATTTCGAAATGCAAATTTTCCAGTATCCTTCGTACTTTTACCAATTCCTCCTGAACGAAAAACATATTTAAATACAATTTCGAAATAAAAATATTTTCATAATAATCATCCCTAGCGAATAAATGTCTGTGAGATAAAAGATTCACGGAAAAAGCTCTATTTTTGATTTGGTTCCGCGAAACACTCACTTCGTCGAAAGAAAATATATTTCTTGCCGTAGCATCTATCTTAAGGAGTTACACCTATGTGAAGGCTAAAAAACAAGCCTTTTTTCAGGATTTCAAGGATTTTGGAAAAAACCTTTTATAAATAATATATCAATATAAAGGGCAACTTTTTGGGAGTTCAAATTAATTTTTTTTATTTTAAATCCAATACAAAATGGTGGCTGTAGTGCAGGTCAAAGTCACTAGTATTTACAAAAGACGTTCCGCGACCGGACAAGTTTTTCAGCTCCATCTGCATCTGGAACAACAAACTCCATGAGTTTTGCTAGTGAAGTACACAAGATAATAGTTTAATATCGATTTTTCGCAAAATGGCGACCATTTAACAAAAAAATTGTATTTTCGACCCAAAAAAATGAATTCAATTGTTTATAACTTTTTTTAAACAAAACCAATCGCTAAAATCATGTGTACTTCACTAGATAATCATACCAAGAAGCTACAGTTATAACGGCAAGTCAATCGGATGAAAACTGAAAGAGTTTCGTTTCCGGCAAATTTCAAAAATACACTTTCGATATAAACGCGTTTAAAGTTTGAAAACCTTATAAAGTTGTGAATTTTCTAAATTTTACTATGTTTATTTTTTTACCTTTACTCTACTATCCCAGCACCATACAGTTGGCCTTCCAAGACCGTGGATTTCTCCTCCTTGTCCTGTCTTGGTGCTAAAAGGCCCCATCTTGCCTCTTTTACAACATCGGAAATTGAACGCTCAGCAGCCTTTATTCGCTCGGCGTCTGTTTCTAAACAGAAATTGTAAAAATTAGGTCCTGCAGTCAATCCTAAAGAGTCGTCGATCGGGAGAAGGCCTGACAGTCCATCGTTACATAAGATAACTGCGATATCCGTCGCGATATCGAGCACCGCCTTGCCGCTCGACACATGTTTCGGCGCGATGGACCACACGACTGCATTGAACGATTTACTATAATACTTTAACCCCAAATGCACCGTGTAGTCGATCGAGTAAATAGAAGCTCTCCTAGCGTCGTTTTCGAAGGAACGTGCCCTATACAGTGTATATTAATTACTATATAGTATAAAGCGAGCAAATTTTACGTTTTTCGAGGATTGGAGTTGCTTCAGAAAATTGATTCTCAAAAATTTTCTGAAGTATATTTGTAATTTGACCTTTTTGATTTCAATTTTAGGGATGTGTAAATATACTTTTACCCAATCAAAAGAAATCGAAAAAAAAATTCACATAGGTATAACCCCTTAGATAAGCTCCACGACAAAGGGACATTTATGAAGGAACTCAATTCATCAAAGATAAAAATTCGGTGTGTATAATAAATAATTAAATAATGAATATAAAAATAATAAATAAATATAAAAATAATAAAATAATGTGTATAATAAAATAGAACAAACCAATTTTCAAAAAGTTAATTTCAAATGGAAAATGACAGTTTTCAAATTTTAAAATTATTAGCTTCATTACTAGTCAAAGTTTTTACTTTGCAGTGGCTCCCTGACAATGTCACCCTTCCTAGGTGCTCCTTCAATAGGATACTCCCGAACAAAAGAATCATTGAAGAATTCATCTATGAGAGAAACTTTTTCGACAATTCCAAAATAACTTACAGAGCGTGCTCGATGTTTGGGAAGCGAATTATCTTAGTAAGGAGAATTTAAAATGTCCACGGTTGAACTCTAGATTATTTATTTCACAATACGTGGCTAAAACACATATTTAACTACTGAATATCTTTATAATAGCGTTTTAAAAACTATCCCAATATTGCATGTATGATTTAATGTGACTTCCCTTTAGACGGACACGTCACATTTTTCTTTACTCTTGTAAAGAAGAACACAGGAATTTATATCGGGAATTTCAAATGCAAATAGAAACGTGTCATGACAATAAAAGAGAATAACTGACCAATATGTAGCATCCAAGACTACCAGACCCCAATTGCATAATCTGAGTGTTTTTCCTTTATGAAAATGATTGGGATTATAATGAAGGTCATAAAAATGCTTATAACATACTAACACATTATAGGACGAATGTTACTATATGTTGTTCTTTAATGCTTTCTGAACAGCGCCTAAAGATAAAGCCTGGATATTAAGTGTTATTCCGGAAACACAAACATTAATAATGAACGCCATAAAAATGGGAAAACGATGGATGTACCATAAAAAATCGATCTCAAATAGAGTTCTCTATATTTAGCTAAGTAAATACGTCTGTTGACCATATCCAACAGATTACCTTAGCTGAAAAGTTTGAACTCAAATCAAAATTACATTTTGCCATTTTAATAAGATAATCCTGAACTGCCCCTCTTGTTTTTTTTTTTTTGACAGCATGTAAACCAGTTCATCGCAACAAATCAGTATAGACACTGTCAACCTTACAATATTCGACCAAAGAGCAAATAAGTCCGCTTCTGTGTATGTTGAAAACCTCGACGAAAAAGGATATGATATTCTCCTTAACTTACTCTCCCTCTCTACTTAAAACCAATCAACGCATTCACGACTCTAATCTACGCCGGTCAATTTTCTCGCTGTTCAGCATGCAAGTATTCAGTATATTTACTACTTCTAAGGTAATACCACGCTAGTACCTCATTTGCTACTTAGGATAAGTGTTTCTCTTTCTCAACGTTGCTTTGCACGAGTGTTAATGCTTCTGTTTGGCTTAGTAATGATAAAGATAAATTTTGGAGATATGTCTTAAACCGAGCATAGAAAGGCTGCATATCTGCTAGTATGTTCCACAATTCTTCATGAAATAATTAATTTTATATCACTGCACAATAGTTACACTACTTTGACTTATTTTTTTATCCGCAGACTACGAAAGCTTTATCTCTTTTTGATTGGTTGGAAGGCCAGGTAACTCTATAGAACCAAGCAAAAACTTCTCTACAAAGTACGTCTGAAAAAGGATACTTTAACAATGACAACATTTTGATGGGAATTCATCTTGAACGGTCTTGAACCTTTTAAACAAAATCATCCACGAGTAGAACTAGAGCGGAACACAAGAAAACAATCCTCTTTAAAATCACTGAATTTCATCAATGCAATAAACTCCTCTTAAGCCAAATTGGAAATCTTCCAACTGTTTTCCAAATCATTCCTCGTTTCGTGCCGTGAAAAAAAATCTTAAATGACGTGAAAAAGAAAAAATCTCGTTTTCCTTTTGTATTTATAGGCGTAAATCCTTTTCAATTGAAATTAAGACAAGACCCAAAAGACCATTCGTCACTGAAAAAAAACGTTTAAGCTTGCTATATATTGCAAAGTAATCCTTCAACTCATGCAACTAACTAACTGACATTGTTAATAGCAATTTCGCAATGGTTTACGTTTTGTGCCCGTTGGTAGCTCAAGGATATTTTCGAAAATACTCCAAGCGCTTCTACTTTATTTATATAAATGCTTTTAAATACTTCCAACGATTAGATTACTTTTAATTCATTTTCCAGTTTGCTTGGATTAAAATATTTCGTTAAATGCTTACCAAGGAAATCGAAAAATTCCTCCGAAGGAAACTTTTTTATACTTTGGAAATAAAAACAAAACTTCACAAAGTTCCGTGAGTGACTTGAGTGAAGGAAATCTCATACAAATTTAGTTTGAAATTAATTATCTTTTTGGGAATTGTTTGGATATTCAGTATATAATCGAATACGGTCCCGTATATATGCACTTCCGTACGATATGTTGTGGTCCTCAAGAGTGCTTAATTTTTGGCCTGTTTCGCAGATGATTTTAAATTAAATGTGACAAACTAAGTGATTTCAATAAGTAAACTGATATTATTATACAATAAGTGGTATTCAAAAAGTAAACTTACTGATTCCTCTTTTTCATTACTTTCAACTTTACCAGATTTGATATATTAGACATATTCTGATAATTATAACTGCTTAGTACAAATTATTATCAGTGAGAGTGTCCAGTCCATGAGTCGGTAATTTTAACCAGAACACGATTCATCATAATCCTTTTCTTAAACTGAGTTGATTGTTAACAAATTATTTTAAAAGCTTTCATCGATTAAATCAAGTTCTTTACGATAACATCCTTGGATGTACCATCAATAAACGTAAAGTGTTCATTGATTATAATATACTAGTTATCCTTCAACTTCCTACACGTCAGCCGAGGAGAATACGAACAAAACAAAATGTTTACAATTTATTCAAACATTTTTCACAGGTGTGGAGTAGTCGCTTTCAATTTATCCAACATTCACGAAGCTACAACAATCAATATCTTTTCGATTTTAAGATAAAGTAGAGCACAATCGATTGTATTGTTGGCTCCCGGAAAAAAAGAACAATAAATAAAGATGGCAGTGCTTCACAATGCCAGGATAGAATACCGAATATCAGTTACTCCTCACTCCAGCGTCAGTTTGCCGTAAGAGTTTGTTCTGTTTTATTAGTCTGCTTGCATTATTGATTTGCAATAACCTTGGATAACGTCGCGATAAAAACTCCAGATCCAGCTATTGGACGTGCTATCTTTGTTTGAATATACCCCATTATATTATTATCCTTTGGCTATGTTCAAGTTCAGTCGACTGTGACAGTCGACAAAGAAGTATATCCTGAACTTTGTGTATGTCCGGACAATTTATTACTCTGACATTGAAAAAGCAATTTAGGAAGATGCTGCGGGGAAAATGTCCGTTATGTATAATCGAAGAAATAGTTCCAGGACAATTCTCAAGTTCAAACATATTTTGGTTTGAATCTCCTAACCAAACAAACCATAAAAACTTAGTAATCGTGCTAATTATTCCAAATCTTTTTCCGCTGTTGGTATTTGTTATAGTCCCAACTTTAATGGAGAATGACCAGTGAATATGTTTTCTACATGTGTGTGTATATATTTATTTCCGCATGAAACGTACAAAGAACGGATCCGGAGAAGCTCGACATCACATAGCATAGAAAATCCATGGTGGATAATAATAACGACAAACCAATGTCCATGTATTCTTTTTCTTCGTATAATTACTGAAAGATGGATCAATCCATTTTAATGGAAGTTTATGCGCAATATCGAAACCCACAAATAGTAATCAACTTATGAATAGTTATTATCTGTTAATGGATATGAACATCCATATTCTCAGTAATTGGGTAGATTTCTAAAAAAGGAAAAAGCACTTACTGGCGAGATTATATTTGATACGTGAATAGATTTATTACTTGGAAAAGGAAGCAAGTTAACTAATCTAATGGGTTATGTAACGTGAAATCAAAACTGTATTTAGGATATTCGCTTTCTTCCTGCTCAGCTAGCTCCCACACCAATTGTTTTTTCATGACAGCCTGCAGCTTGCAAATTCGGGTAGAACTGTTCAAATGGGCTTCAATTTCGTCAAAAACTTGGAATGTAAAACCTAGAATTTCGTATACCTTAAGGATTTACATCCATGTTTGAGAAATAAGAATAGTACTAACAATTTCACAGCTCATATGAAACTTCCATCTTTAACTGCTGAACCGAGCGATAGTTAAAGTGTTGTTAAAGTATCCTTACAGATCAAAGCAACTTCATTGGATTACTAATCATTTGAGGGTGCAAGAACTTTTATCTTTATCATGAAATCCTTTCATGAGTATATCGAGTACTTCTACACATCAACTACCCAGAGCCATTTCGTGTCTTTTCACAATTGTTTCAGCTTAGTCAAGTCCACAGGACGTCCCTATCAGTGCTCATCTTTTATGAATGCAAAAGCACATTTCAAATAATAGTCCAAATTTAGAGAGAAGCGACCAGTTTGTTCTTCTATAACTTTATGCACCACTTTCTTGATCTTTTTAGAATTTAAATCTTTTAAATACATGAAGACAATCGAGGGGAAAGGTTCTTGCTTAAATCGACAAAAATAAAAGTATGTTATAGCTATGACTTAAGCTTTCACAGTGGCTTGGAGAGTTTGATAGTTACTAAATTCATTTTCATAGAGCGAGTGCCGCTTTTGAATTTTCCAGGAACTAATTTGGATTTTAAACAGTCTTATGTCAAAAGATATCAAATGATATAAGAACAATACCTTATCAAATCAATCAATATAAGATCTACCAAATCAAATCGTCGAAAAAGTTTAAAGCTGACATATTTTTAACACGTTGGCTACCATACGAGTCGGTATCGACTCACATGAAAAAGTGCCAAATCTACCGCGCGGGTTGAAATCGGGTCGCGACAAGTCTGAACACGAGCCCACATGAATCAGTACGTCTCATGCTTGTTTACTTCAGTTGTGCAATAAACCTCATATCAAGTGCATTGGCCCAATTAGCCAATTGATTTTATTTAAATATTGTGAGTGATTTTTAGTGATCTGGCTGCTAAGGTAAGGTATTATAGCTTATTATTACCCCATTTCGAACGAAAAAAATTGTGAGACGATTTCGACTCTCAATTTTCTCTTATCAATTTTTTACAATGAAAACAAAAATGAAATTTTGAATTTTCATTATTTATTCACCTTGTTATTGAAGTAAATATTATTCATTATTATTATTATTATTTCGTGTTATTGTAGATGAATGGTTCTATACCTAGAAGCTGCAAAAGGTTAACAGTATCTGAAATTCAGCGAATATTAGAAGAAGATTCAGAAAATGAAGGGGAGGGTCAGGATTTCTCTTCTGATGTCAGCGATTACGAACCAGATGAAGAAGAGAATATTTCCGAAAGTGACGACAACGCTGATGATGGTGTCCTATCTGATCCGCAGTCTCCAGGACCATCAGTATCAACAACTCCAGTTCGAAAATGGAATAGCGTTACTGGTGAACTTTTAAAAACATTTGCCTTTACCGGTGACTCCGGATTAAAAAATATTAACGGAGTAAGTAAGGAAATAGATGCCTACTTACTTTTTCTGGACAATGAGGTCATTCGACTAATATTAGAATGGACAAACAAGGCAGGAGAAAAATATTTTATTTCTAAAAATAAGCAAATCCAGTGGAAAACTGTAACTGAGTTGGATTTGAAAAAATGTCTTGCATTGTTGCTCTATTTTGGTTTAGTCCGATATCCGTCATTAAAAAAATACTGGTCGAGGGATAGAAAATTTGTAAATCTATTCGTGCGCAGCGCCATGCCACGAAATAGGTTTGAAGAAATTTTACGCTTCATTCACTTCTCAGACGAAGACAGCCGGCCAGATGATAGACTGAAGAAAGTGTATGATTTAGTCCACATGATGAATAAAAAATTTCAATATTACTCCAACCCAGAGGAGGACGTAATAATTGATGAGACCATGGTGCCTTTTAGAGGTAGGCTGAAGTTTCGCCAATATTTACCAGGAAAGGCACACAAATATGGAGTAAAATTATACAAGGCTTGTGGAGCAGACGGCTATACATACAGTGTTAAAGTTTATTCTGGTAAAGAAGATGACAAAAATCCAGCGGATTTGCGGCACAGCAATAAAGTTGTGTTGGGCTTATTGCAGAATTATCTAAACCAAGGGAGGACCTTAGTGGTCGACAACTTTTATACAAATATCGCAATAGCAACAGAACTTTTGAAGTCCAACACATATTTAGTTGGAACAATGCGGGCGAAAGTGAAAGACGTTCCCAAAAGTATTTTAAATGCGAAATTGAAAAGGGGAGAGGTTGTTGGACTTGAAAGCGACGACGGCATTGTTGTCGGCTGCTGGAAGGATAAAAGGGATGTGCGATTCATAACAACAAAGCATACTTTGGAAATGGTACCTGATGGAAAAAATAGAAAAGGCGAAACAGTAATCAAGCCAACAGCCATTACATATTACAACAAGAGGAAGCAAGGCGTGGATCTCTCTGATCAGATGACCTCTTATTATTCACCGCTCCGTAAAACGATTCGTTGGTTCCATAAAGTTGCTTTCTTGCTGATACTAGGAACATCTGTTGTAAACGCGTGGCTAATTTTCAAAAAATTGACAGGATCTAAACTGTCCATTGCGAATTTTCGAGAATCTCTGATTGACTATCTCGTAAGCACTTCAGGACCAGCAGCTCCGTCTACCTCTCCCAAGAAAGACAAGCATAGCTTACAAAAAACCACCCAAAAAGATAAGAAAAACCACTCTGTGAGACGTCGCTGCGTTAACTGTTACGCCACCCTCAGCAAACATCTCGGCAGAAAAGAGGCACTGAAAAAATGCCCTAAGGTTGTTACCAAGTGTGTGACATGCCCAGGGGAACCATCTATGTGCCTAGAATGCTTTGATAAACATGATACATAGTTTTGTTTTTATATATAAAAAGAATTTTTTTTGTATTTTTTATAAATTTTTTAAAATTAAAAATTTCCTAAGATAATAAGACTTTTCCTTGGCCCAACTATACCATTCTGTAGGTCTCACTTTACACTAGGCAGTAGCCAAGACACAAAATCCTCCTTTGTGGCACAGTATTTTTAAATTGCCATAAGAGAAGCACTAGCGTGAGCCACTATATCGACTCTCACTTTTTTGTTAGCTTCTTTCCACTGCGAGACGAAATCAACCCGCAATAGTGTATTACCGAAATTTCTTTGCGAGTCGATTTCGAACCACAAATATGTGTTAACGCCAAAGTACCAAATGACCGCGGGCCATATAGACTGAAAAAAACCACTTATGGTGGTAGCCAACGTGTTAACTTTAGTAGACATCATCAGATTCGTGGACACCAAAATCATATTTGGTTTTCATATTCTGAACAGAAAGTGTGACGATTCCCATTTCCTACTTTACCGCGGCCTCCAACGCCTTCTCATTAGAATAAAGGACAAAAGGTATAAGTAAAACTTTTCGATTCCCGGACATTATAACTGAACACTTATCACAATTTCCGTGCCTACAGAAAACCAAAACCAGCAAATTTTGGCAAATCATCTTATAAGGAAAAGCAGTATCACGGGCTGCTGCCATGGAAATACCAAATGCGTTTGAATTTTCATAAGCCAGACCCTAATACCAAATTTAACCCTGTAGGCATGTCGGTAAGCCTTAGGTAGTCCCACTCAAACATACTGAATGAGTATGTTTGAAAACTCAACTCTTCAAGACGATCGATGAAATCATGCTCAAATTTGTGAAACATCAACAAACATCATTGGAAACCGCTTACCTACAGGAATGACAATTCGCCAGAATAAATTAGAGAAAGACATGTTTTTTGAATACTTGTCCAGCATAGGTATTCCATTCACAGACAGATTCAGAGTCGACCAAAACATCTGAAACACCTACCATTGGAAGCAATTGATCAAGCGCTAAAGTTGAACAGACCATGTTGCCAGTGTTCCTCAGTTGCATCACAAGATGAACAAACATCCATGCAAATCATAACTATAATTCAAGAGAATTCTGCCAGGAGCTGATATAAGTGTTCTTCCAGACAATCATACCATCCGAACTAAGCATAAATATTTCACGCCTCTTACAGCATCCGTTCCACGAGATTGGGAGAGACACTCACTTCCTAGAGCTCCAGCAAACCAAGATATCTCTGGCATATGAGGGCATTCCACCAACCGCTCACGTGTCCCCATAAGATTTCGAAATTGAAAACCGATAGATGTGTATACTAGCCAGTTCTTGGCTTTGTAAGGGCAACGTCACCCTACTTACTGATACATTCTGAAGTGCGTGCCCAATAATCTGATCCATTCATACGGATGGGGGCTTGTCTACTACACATGTTACCTGAATATACCACCAGGGTTGAGGTGAGAATTTGAAAAAAATCAATATACCTCACAATTATATGTATAAACATATTGATTTTTATTGCATATGAATATATTAAAACTCCAGTGTCCAACGTACATCGACAAATGCGATTTACTTCAAAATCAAACTGCAGAAGATGGATAAAAATCGGGCTATCATACTGGTTTTTCTTGTCGAGATCTATAAAAATTATTTAGTGGGTATTACAACGCATATCCCAGCAGAACTGATAAAGAACGGCGGTGTTGCGGCACAGAAAGTCATCCACAAGCTGATCCAACACGTCTGGGATCAAGAGCAGATGCCGCAAGAGTGGTGCCAATCCATCATCATCCCTATCCACAAAAAAGAAGACAAACTACAGTGCGAAAATTACAGAGGTATATCACTACTCTGTACATCTCACAAAATCCTCACAAAAATACTTGAAGGTAGATTAACACCATATGCTGAAAAAATAATTGGGGAGTATCAAGGTGGTTTTAGAGCCGGACGATTAACTACTGACCAACTGTTTACAGTTAGGCAGATCCTTGAAAAGTGCTGCGAATTTAACATCGACGTCCACCAAATCTTCGTGGACTTTAAGCAAGCATACCACAGTATTGATCGAGAAGTACTGTACCAAATAATGCTTCAGCTTGGAATCCCAGCGAAGCTAGTCCGCCTGACAAGAATGACAATGGCATCAACAACAGCACAAGTCAGAATCAATAACCAGCTGACTAATGCCTTTGAGACAAAGGTAGGATTGAAGCAGGGCGGTGGGCTGGCTCCACTGCTATTCAACCTAGCTCTAGAATACGTCATACGGAAACTACCTGTGGATACGAAAGGAACACTACTCTACAAATCGAGCCAACTGGTAGCCTATGCGGATGACATCAATATCCTGTCAAGATCCTTTTCATCTGCCAAGGAACTCCTGCTCAAACTAGACCAAGAAGCGAAGCAGGTGGGGCTGCAAATCAACGAGTCCAAAACAAAAGTTATGATACAAACCAGGAGAAACACCCCCAACCGGCAAAACATAACACTCAACGAATTCAACCTGGAAAATGTGGACGAATTTACATATCTTGGCTCCAAGCTAGTGAAGGATGGTAATGAAACGGCGGAAATAAAGCGTAGAATTCAGCTCGCCTATAAAGCGTTCTACTCAGTTTTGGGTATTCTGAAGGCCAGCTTCATACATAGGAAAACAAAGCTGCAAGTATACAAATCTGTGGTAAGACCTGTGTTGTGCTACGGATGTGAGACATGGACCCTCACTCAAGCTTCCGCAAACATACTAAACGCTTTCGAAAGGAGGGTCCTAAGACGAATCGTGGGAGCAACGCAGGAAGGAAGACAATGGCGAATTAGGTACAACCATGAGTTGTACGAACTCTTCGACGAGCCAGAAGTCTCCACTGTGATAAAACTGCGGAAGCTACAATGGGCTGGCCATGTGCAGCGAATGAATGAAGGTCGGATACCTAGAAAGGTATTTGTCGGAAAAACTGAGGGACGCAGGCCAGTGGGAAAGCCAAGAAAGCGCTGGTCCGACTCTGTAGACGAAGATAGCAGCACGCTACTCGGATCCCGAAATTGCAGGACGCGGTCGATGGACCGATACAACTGGAGGCGACACCTACGGGAAGCCAAGGCCCGAAATGGGCTGTAGCGCTACAACGACGACGACAACGCATAAATGGCGCTGAACGGGCAACGAAATCGTCCATCGACCCACAGAATAGGAAATCCGCGCTTCAGCTAGATCACAAGAATACCTGCATTGTAAGCCCTACCCTACACCATTCGCTGTTCAGAACTAGTCGTTGTGTTCCAGTAATTCTCAATGTTCAAAAACTTTTTCAACAGTATCCTGGTCTCTATAATCTTTGGCTGTTTTGTGTGAGAACGTAGAGTTATTTTAAACATATGATTTTTGGAAGATTCTCATGCGCTCTTGTTAATTTTTCGAAATATATATATGGTTTGAATCTGTCAGCGAACAACTCAATACCTTAATATTAATTTCAAGCTATTCAGTTGAACCCTGAAATGAATTTTTGCTTAAAAGAGTACTGGTCAAGAGTGTCCCTTTTTGTTTGTTATGGTCAAGGCTTGGCCCTACAATCGTCCCCCTTTTCTCGTCTGACTTATTAGTACTCAGAAAGATTGCAATGATAGCGATGCGTCTTATGATACTCTGAAAAACGTTTTTGATTGTCTTTTATAGGAGAAGAATAGTTGATCAGAATAATATCGAATGACATCTTTTTGCGTATTATACCTTAGTTGATTCATTGGTGACTGCAATGTCTTGGGCTTATGCCAAACCTCTACAGAATCTTTAAAATTCCTTTACAATCTGATTTGTACCAAAGTAACGATAGTTGGTACATTGCGTCATTCAAAATAAGCAAGTTAAATGCGACTGGAAAACAGCTAAATATTTGCTCTAATTTTGCTTACTTTGAATTTTATCTAATCCGAAATTCCTAACTTGCTGCTTCTTCTTAGCACTGCAGCCCTTTTCGAGTCTTCGTTTCTTGCAACAAGCGAAGGTCCGTTGACCGCGATGAAATCTCTTCGTCAAAAGAGTCAGACCAGCGTTTACTCGGTTTCCGCACTGGTCTCTTCCCTTCAATTCTCCCAACGATTACCTTTTTGGGTGTCCGTTGTTAGGCCTAACGATTCATATTGCCAGCCTATTGCAGCTTCCGCAGCCTTACAATGGGTGAGACCTTCGGCTCGTCAAAAATTTCATACAGCTCATGGTCGTATGAAATTCGCTATTAGTCCCCGTCTAGATTCACTCGAATCATGCGCCTCAGGACCCGTCGCTCAAAAACGTTCAAATTCCTAACTTTATTGTGCATTGTTAACATCCGGGTCACCAATTGAGTGGCTAACACAATGACGAACTTGCTCATATTTAATTCTATCAAGAATTATCTTGAAAGATATATTTCCAAATTTACGTGAAGAAGTGTGAAAACTACGAGAAAGAAAGCTGAAAATTCTAATTGAGAGGTGAAAGTAGTTATTTTGCTGTACGTTATCTGAAACGATTGATTATGATCTCGTTTTCGAGACCATGTCAAAATTAGTTAAATTAACTTATGTTGTAATTTTTTTATTTTAATAGAAATGATTTATAACGAAGTTCATGACAAAAATCAAGGATTATGGATTCAAAACAATCGACAATTGCGTAACTTTAAGTACGTAAGGATATGAAAACGAATAAAATAACCGTCAAAATCAATCAAACTCCTTTCTATCACTTTTATAATACATGATTAAACGGGAATACCCGTGATGTTGTTTTCTCATATCGTGTTCAGCTACAAAAGCTACAAATCAGTTTTTAGCGCTGAAGGATTCTCGTAAACATCCAATATCCAACCTTTACTCCAACTACAATTATGCTCGTTCTGTTTCCTTCAACAACAAATTTTTCGTTATTTGAACTGAGCAAAGCTCCTGCAGCACATCCTCCTACCTATCATTTCTTTCATCACGTACCTGCCCACATTTTGGATTAGATTATATTGCATCCATCAAGTAATTTTTCTCCATACCTCCATTACAGGGTGATAACTAACTATTTCGTGGTTTCCTTGGCCGTGGCAGATATGCTGGTGGCACTTTGTGCTATGACTTTCAATGCTTCTGTCGAGTTGTCTGGCAAATGGATGTTCGGGACGGTAATGTGTGATGTGTGGAATAGTTTCGATGTCTACTTCTCTACAGCAAGTATCCTGCATTTATGCTGCATATCCGTAGATCGGTAAGTGTCTCATCCTTCACGGAGGGAAGTTATTAACTTATTCACACTACAACTTTTTCAACTTTAACCTTTACAACTTTCTCTATTCACAGATACTATGCGATAGTGCAGCCACTCGACTACCCTCTCATCATGACGCACTCAAAAGTGATTCTCATGCTGGTTATTGTTTGGATCTCACCAGCCCTACTGTCGTTCATGCCAATTTTTGTAGGATGGTATACGACGGAGGAAAACCTCGAGTTTCTGAAGGAAAATCCACAAGTAAGTACATTTGCCGGCATTCCATTATTTAAGTAAAACGATTAAACTTGTGCAAGAGATTAAGGTGCTATAATCCGGGAAAGTTGTTAAAACTTTTCTTCACAACTAAGTGGTGTAATACTTAGTCTTCAATTTAATCATTCTTATAATAATTAGAAACTGCATAAATTCAGTTTGTTAATTAAGCTTGAGTTAAGGTAAGCAAGCGGTCTACCCAAAGCTGGGTGAATATTTATGCTGTTAAAAAATACAATTAAAGTAATCGGTAGTGCAGAAGCAAAGCCTTAACGTTGACCCTAAAGTGCGGCAGAGTTCCTCATTTGGAAACCAAATCATAGTACCGATTTCTTCAGTATTATTGCTACAAAAATAGTCCCACTAAGAAATTAGGTCTACAATATTTTCAAAGTGCATCTTTACAACATTTGAAAACTCGCATTTGGAAGGAGACATTTTCAATTCTCCATCCGTTACTGCCTAAGTAGCGAATTCTCAAAATTACACAGATTCATTAGTAAATTTTATTTGGCAGCCAGAAAATTCAATCCACTGGCGTTGAAAGCTTTCGCTGACAGCAAGTAGCCGAATCTTATCCCTACCATGAAATCTAACCATACTTAATGAAACTCCTGATAGAGAGTAGAGAATAGTGCGGCTCCCAGCAAGTGGCTATCATGCAAAAGTCATTATCGTGCAATTTTCTGCACTTTTCTGTAAGTTCACGATGAATCTTCTAGCTGAGCCTCCTTCTTTACAAGCAAGCTTGGCGCAGGCCAAGTTAGTAAAGGAATTTCGCAGCCGCAAACTTAATTTGCACATTCAGCACTAATCTCTATTGGAACCTTTCCTATGCGGCTTTCCTACGAAAAACCAGGGCGAACTCGCCGATATTGGAAATTTTTGAAAACTCCTGCAACCAGCTAAGCTTCTCATAGCCATGTATTTATTCGAACGGGTATACATTTCCAATCGACCTGTTATTGCATACGGCCCCGCCCAACCATGACAGCAGGTTTAGAAAAATAATTCAGTACTTACATTTCGTTCTTGCTTCTAGTGAAATTCGCACGGTTTCAGTAAACAAAACCGTCTGAACTCTACCAAATCCTTTATCGAAAAGGAGGGGCTAGAGCGTTTAGATAAGTTTCCATAGTCGGCAAATATCTTCATTTCCAAAAATACAGCTAGAAATGGCCCCACCACATAGTTCATCGTCCTGACTTGATATATTCTGATTTTGACCTCTTCATGCAGTTAAAGGACCACTTGCAACGATGGGAAAGCCGTTCGCATCGCTCTAAAAATTCCGAAGAAAAATGATTTGACAGATTGGGATGCTCAAGGAGATCTCGACACTGAACGGAATGTAAGCACTTTTATACCGCTTGCAAGCATGTATGACGAGGATCTCGTATCTTTCTCAGATACAAGCATGTATTACAATTGTGATAACTTGGTTGTAACCCAATTTGGCTTGCTGGTCATTCTTGGTTTCTTTTGGAAATAAAATGGAGCGAAACATAATGTTGACCTCATTTGCGTAGGCGACTTTTTAACGCAGAGTGCATCTAGTGTCGATGGGGACGTTAGTAATGACGCTTCAGCACTACTTTAATTCAAACCTTTCTATCAGTTTTTATTGATTCTGACTTACGCAAATCTGTCCGAAAAGTCTTTCTGAAATCATCTTATTTGCAGCAAAAGATTCAGCTCATGGATGACTAGAGAACTTTTGGTCATTAGTTGATTGGCCAACTCTGACTCCTCCCTCGTGCAAACCAATCATTATTTTAGCATAAGCTTTAAAAGTTTTTATATTCAAGGTAGGTTTTTGTAGTACGTATATTTTTTTGATTCTCATTATAGACAGGATAGGGCAAATAACACTTGTTGACCACTCCTGCGGTTGTTTTCCTTGCTTAAATATTCTGCAATGACAAAAATTTTAATTTTAAAAGCCTATTGGCTACTGTCCTTTCGCTTGGATTTCATCTATACCCGAAACTTTGTTTTTTTATTTACATTTTATTCCAATTTAAGATTTTTCAACAAGATGCATCGAAACATAGCTCAACATACATTAATTATGCCGCATGTGAAGGGTTTAAAAGGTGCAGAAGAAAGAAGCTCAATTCTCTGTGATTCTCCATAAACTTTTATTTTCCTCCAATTTTCTTATTTGCTCATAGGCGTTTTACACTGAAGACTTTACCGCCGGCTTTTTTCTCTGTTTGTTGCTCGGCAGATTATTATAAATTGTTTTCAATTTGTTTTCATTAAATTGTCTTTTTTTATATACGACTCTAATTGGTACTTGTCTGTAGTTTCCCAGTAACTCTTTCTATGTCCTTTTATTTTTTCTGTATTTTGTTTGTGCATCACTATCAGTGTGACTATATTCTTCGGCATCGCATTATTCTAGTTGGTTTTAACAGTGTTCCAAACGTTTCTTCCTCACTGAATCTCATATCCAGCCCGTTCTTCAGCTTCTAATTTGATTCCGCTCTTCAGTCCTACACATGTTTTGTCTATATTTTTTTTCAAGTGTCCTATTTCAAGGTGTCTGAAGTTTGCATCGTCACTCGATATTTTACACTTTTTAACTTTCGACGATGATTGAACTGCAACAAAAAATTATTTAATTGCAAATAATTCAAGTTACTAAGAATAATTTACAAAAATTTCAGTCAAATTATTCAAAAGAAAATTAAAAATGTGAAAAAATGATAGACCGTTGCATTTGCAACGATGCAAACTTCACACACCTCCTATATCAGAGGCTTCCATTGTTTTTCCAATCATGCTCTGAATGCACTTGCTTCCGATTTATTTTGGGAGAATTCGAACCTCACACTTAGGGAATGGGCTGGCTCTTATCCTACATATCCGAAGAATTTGACATTTGAAGGCAAACAGATTGTTGCCATTGAAAGATGCGCGGGTCCTTTTGGTAAACAAACTTTCTCTTTGAATATGCACATAGCCATTGAAATCTTCACGTCATTTGACGTGGCTTGGAGACAACAAATCGAAGAGTATATCAAAACAATCGTAAGAAGGTCTTTGAAAACATCCTCAATACTTTCCTTAAAGGGTGAACTTTCGAAACCGAACACCCATCTGAATTACAGATGTTGAAAAATCGTCTGCAGTCTCGCTCCCGATCAATTTCGTTCAATGAACTACTAGCGCTTTCAATTGGTTATTGCTGGCCTGCTGGAAGAACATTTTCACGGTATCAATTCAGTTAAGGGATCTAAATTTGAAGATAGCATAGTACAGTTCATTGTTCCTTCATATGGTTGCCTCCATTTCATTAATCTATTGCAAAACATTTCTTTTTCTTATAATAACTCTTTTCCTAAATAACTCGCAATACTTAAGTCCAGTTCAAAATGTGCAAAATGTGAGGGGCTCGCCTTCCCCTGCTTCCATTACACTACTTCGGAGCCACAAGCTCCTGAGATCTCTAGGGGTCGTCATTTGGAGGCTGGTGGTAAGTTTCGGTGGCAGAGCTATAAATATTGCTTCGACTTAAGCATTTCGCGTGGTTATATGATTTCAACCAAAAAACGTCACTCCGAGGCATATACTACCATTGACGCCAGTCATTCAGAAAGACTAGAAGGTTAGCGCAAAGTAGTACAATTCAAAAAAGAAGTTAACCAACTTTCAAAAAAGTAAGGAAGCACCTGGCAGAGTCTCAAGCCACTGCGCATAAAATCCTGGGCCAGTATATTTTGCTACGATGATAAAATACTCTACAGCTTCCTGTAGCGTACAGAACACTGTGCAAGCAACCCGTCATACCAAAACATATCATCCTATATGCGGATATATGTACAAAATCGAGTCCCTGCAGGATACGGATATCGAGTTTGTCTGGAACCGCTTAAAAATAGTTGACAATATGTATTTCTCTGACATAAGAATATGTACTATATTGAATATTCCAAAATATATTAAAATCAATAATTACTTGCTGACATTTCTAGATTCCTTATTAGCTTACACAACCCTCCAGCTCGAGCAAATCGAAAAAAATATGGCTAAGGCTCATATTTCCAATACGAATAGAACTTTGGGAAAAAAATATGCTCATTGGACGTTTTTTCGACATTCAGTACATGCTTTGTTTAAAAAATTCCGATTCCAAATCGTCCAAATCATCCTGAGACTGCTACATCCTTGACATTGGCAAATTATACTATCTTGACTGAGGTTTCATATTTCGTATTTCCATGGCGTATAGTGACAGTTTCATTATACCTCGGGGAGTAGTATATATTGAATAATTTCGTTTACCTGAGCCACAGATGTGTTAGCTCAATTTCACTCAGTTACAATTCAGTACGATGGAAGGACGAAGCCTATTTGTTTATGCAACACGTTTTCACTACACATACTCTTATCGTATTTAAAATTAAAGTGAAAGCTAGTAATGTGAAAATTCTATGCATTCACTTATTGCGTGTTGATTCAATTCAGCAGTACGTGAAAAATATTTATTTATTGTCAACTGAAATGAATTTTGTTTTTCAATGTCATCAACTATCCTTCGAACTGTCAATATAATTACTGGTTTTCAGAATATTCAAGTGTCCAATACGATGTATCCGATTTGAAAGATGCATTTAATTATTTACAATTTCCACTAGTTGTTCTCTGACAAGGCAATTGTTATTACAAATGACACGTACCAGAATCTTAAAATAACTAAATTACCTCCATATAGTCCTGATATATTGGCTGCGTACTCTCTCATAGATTCGCGTATGAAGGATGCATCAATTGATTTTCCTTTACGATGAAAACTTAATAGGGTGAAATTGATTTTCTATGCTTGCAAACGCTAAATATAGCGATATTTTTTGCCGGAGTAACAAAGGTCTGGAGTCATAAACGGGAAGCACGGAGGAGCGAAGTAATATTTCCTCAAAGTGTTAAGTTGAAATTGGTTTGGTATTGACTACATGCATACTATTACTCCGATTTGTCAATATTATTCGGGAAAACTATAAGCTTCTACCGACATACCATGATGCTAGTCAAATTCATATCTTAAAAGATAATAAGTACTAAGTGGGAAATTGGAAAGAAAGGTTTTATCCAGCTCTTTTCAACTAAATCAATATTTATCGGCTTACTAAAAGGATGAGTTCATATCTTATGGAAATTATGCAGGTATTTTATCGATCCGAATAGATTTACCGGAGATAATATACCAACGTGAATGTTACTCTTGCCCTCGAAGGAAATGTAATCCGAGATAAATTTTGAACTGGTTAAAGTCTTTCGGACTTCCCTTTCTTTATGGATCACAAACTCGTAAAATAAAATCTGGACGTTTTTGCGAAGCAAAGCAGCTTTACCTTATTCCAAAATAAATGTTTAATTAAATAAATAAATTTAATAATTTAATTAAAATTAAATGCTAAATGGATTTAAATATATTTTCGAAAATTAAGAGGATAGTCTTTAAAACTTGCAAAGAAAAAAACTTTGAAAAAAAGAAAAAAAAGTTATTACCGCTTTAAAAAAAATGTTGAGGGTTTTTAAAGATAATTGAATAATTATCGCAGGAGATACTTCGCGTCTTTACTTAACAATTTGCATGCCGGTTTTGCAAAAAATCGTAACATTTGCCGAAATTTCCAACGATAGTTTCAATGATAGTTTTCAAAATTTTCAAAGCTTCACGTACATATTTCAATCAACTGCTGTACTTTCAATACTTTCTTAACAAAATTAGAACGATCAAAGGAACCACGACGAATGATTTAATGATTTCTCTGTTTGTAAATCAGGAAAGCAAAATATTAAACTATTCCATCCAGCTTTGAATAAATCGTAAAGGCTCCGTGGAATAGGAGGGCCCACCACATCAAGGAGACGGCTCTTAATGAGCGTTGTGCAGTAGCTTCTACTCTACGGATCAGAACTGTGGGGCGATGCTCTCAGCAAGGAGTTACACCGGAAGCGATTGGCACAGGTGCAGAGACAAGAAGCATTGCGAATCGCATGCGCATACCGAACAGCCTCCGGGGCAGCAGTGCTGGTAATCGCAGGGGTGATACCCATCACCATCCTTGCGAGAGACCGCAGAAGTATTTACCTGCGCAGAGGCGAAGATCGAAGAGAAGAGATCACCAATGAAGAGAGACGTCGCTCTCTCAACAAGAAATAAGAGGAAGGTGGACTGCACGTCTGATCCCTGACCTGAGACCGTGGTTCAGTCGAGTGCATGGTGAGCCCAATTTCTACTCGACCCAGCTCATAAGCGGGTACGGTTGTTTTCGGTCCTACCTGTACAAAAGTACGGACAAAGTACGGTGCAGGAGAGTTGGATGACGCCTGTCACACATTCTTCTACTGCAAAACGTGGAGCCAGCAGGGAGGGGTCCTACTCAGGAAAATCGGAGAGCTCTGTCCGGAAACTATCGTCGGAGTAATGCTGGAAACAGTTGACAATTGGAATCACGTGGCGCAATATGCTTGGGCAGTGCTTACATTAAAAAAAGCTTTATTGGAGCGCTTGGAGGCATCGGGGATGGATGGATCTCTTGTGTAGCACTTCTTTCCTCTCCCGTCCTTCCCGTTAGAGAAGAGATACCCATAATACGAAGGCACCTCTAGGCAAAGGAACACGAGGCCTAGCCCGAAGTAATGTGTCAAACAGCTCCAGGCTAGGTTCGCAGGTTGACAGGGGAGGTGTTTAGTGGGTAGTCCAAAAGCATTTTGCGTCTGGGAGTCCCACACTCAGGGCGTAAACAGCATTCACCTCCCTACCAAAAAAAAAACAAAAAAGGCTCCGTGGAAAGTTGCCCCATCATCAGCAAAATAAGTTTCATTGGAATCATCGAATTTATTTTTATGGGGAACAACTGAAAAAAATTGCAACCGCCATTCACAGTAATAGTTCAATTGTTAGAGAAAATAAGGCCCAAACATGTTTCCAAACAATAATCCGCTCCAGGCAGGTCTTTTTTTTTTGAGGCAAATGGGACACGTACCCCATCAAGATGGTTTGTCTTTGGTGATAATGAATCGCTGCTTGTATTTTCTTTTCATTTCGAGGTCGCATTGATGAACCGAGAGCGTGAAAGATAGCATGCAGATAGTAGGCTAAGGAGAGGGGCTGTAGCGCCATGATTATGACGACGATGACAACCATGAAAATGAATACATGGGGGTAAATGGAATCGTAAAAATACCAACTGAAAGCTTTTACTGGGTAAAAATGAGCTGGGAGGCGGAATACTATATTTTACAATACGTTACATCCAGCAATTTTATTTTACGTAATAATATTTCATGAGAAGAGTTTAGTGCGACTTTTCAAAATATTTTTACGCATATATGGAACTAAAATTATAATACAGAATTTTTTTTTGGTGAAAATAACATCCTACGACTTTGTTGGAATATGACCATGCCTATACCCCAGTGCTATTGTGGTGCAGCTGTTTACTACAGAGATTTGGCCGTGAATATGTTAGAGCCATCTTATTTCAAGATCAAACGTGTATAAGAAGGTGATTTGGTCAGAATCGAGCTTAACGTCGAAAATTCCCTAAAGGTACTTTTCGCAGCACTGTGGATTGAAACTCTGACACCAAAACGTCAAATTGAAATATCCCTGTCACCAACCGGACTCTAACCCGACATCTGTTGTGCATAGAGTAAGTTCTCCAACTTCTGCGCCAACGAAGTTCTCCAACTTCTATGTACGCATGAAATCCATATAACTATGAAGATGATATTTGTTTCCTTCTTGAACCGAGATACTTGACCCTCGAGTGAGTCCTCGTTCTCCACGAATGCGCTAATGCGATCGGCTAGAGAAAGCCGATACGAGTTTTCACACAAGAATAAGCAATGATGCGTGAATATAGTAAAGTGATAAAGTTTACTATCCAGAAAAGAAATAATACGAAAGTAATTCAAGAATATTCTAAATATAGTACCCATTTGCCTATAACCATTAATTAGAATTAATATAGGGCTACTTTTCATGATTGTCCTTTGCGTTCTATCATCTTGATATCTTAATTATCAAATTCTTAATGACACCTATAAATGTGAATCTTATTTTTCTTATAGATATGTGAATTCAAAGTTAACAAATCATATGCAATCATTAGCTCATCGGTTAGTTTTTGGATACCAGGCATTGTTATGATATCAATGTATTATAAAATATATCAGGAAGCAGACCGACAGGAAAGGATGTTATACAGGTATAAATATTTTTATATTCCATCCAATACCAAATAGCCTCATAAAACTACATCGAATATCTAGATCAAAAGTGGCTGCACTTCTTTTGGACAAACATTTACAAATCAACCACATCCCGGTTCCTAGACCCAGTGTTCAAATGGAGCAAACAACAATATCGTCCATGAGAAGGGAACGAAAAGCTGCCCGAACACTAGGAATAATTATGAGTGCATTTCTTATGTGTTGGTTGCCATTCTTTTTATGGTAATATCTAAATATTTATGTTTCTCCAAAAATAAATTGATATGCTGGTTAATCTTATTTTTAGGTACATTACAAGTTCACTGTGTGATGACTGCACGACACCAAAGATCATTGTTGGTATACTATTTTGGATAGGTTACTTCAACTCCGCACTAAATCCAATTATCTATGCATATTTCAATAGAGAGTTTAGAGCAGCATTTAAGAAAACGCTAAAGGTAAAATGAAGTTTTCCGCTCTTTTCTCCATGTTTCTCATTAAATGTATTGAGAATACGTCATAATTTATGAAGTAACATCTTTTCTGTTTGGAAGTAGAAAGAATTATCCTAATTTTTTATAAAAACACAAAGATTAACTGTGCGCACTATATAGCATATTAAAGAAAGAATTCTATTCGAGTATATAAATGTTTCTTAATTTCACTTCTCCCGGAGTTATCCTGCCCTTGCCAAACTACCTTCATAATTCACGATGAATATTTAAATTAGTAACTTCTCATGAACTTTGGTCATGAGTAAAATCTACTCGATTATTGGGTCATAAAAAAGGATCATTACTGATAACATTATTCGCAATTTGGATTGGATATACTCTATGAATGCTTTATAAAGTTATCAAATTTTCAATATTGCCCTGGCAATAAAAGATTCACACTCTTTTTCAGTCTTGCTGTCCATACCAATTGATGAAATGTAAAGTGAGCGATGGTGTGGATCTACCCGCATACATGCATTCAACGGCTTCATCAGAAATACATATGAACATTATCAGATCCAGAAATTACTCGTCTTCCAATCAGTTTCAGCAATAGTACATAGCCAGCCATCCTACCGTCGTTGCTCACCGACAAATTAGCAAGGATATAATGGATGGCACGGACAGCGATACACATGAAACGCGTACGTAATTATAAAATCAACCAAAAAGAATTAAGGAACAATAAAATATAAGCAAGAGAGTAATATTTAATGGAAAATGTGTTTCATTTCTAAACATTTCTAAACTTTTTGTTTTGTTTTTTTGTAAAAAAAAAAGGAGTAACTATCTAGGATGCACTTGGAAACCAGCCACTACCAACAGTTCTACGAAATTAATACTTCCGATAAGTGGGTTGGGTTTGTTAGGATCACTTATTAATTTTTACGTAATAGAACGGAGCGATATTTCATTTTAAAATTTCTGTGCGCATTGATAATGAAGAGAAAAATCTCGACGTAGGAAAAGAAAACTGCTTAAAGTTTTGCACCCAGTACGCTTTGTCAAGTTTAAAAAACATCAGAAATCAAACTCAGCTGAAACTATGTTAAAATTGTCCTCTAGTGTTTCTTGCACCTTTAGTGTAGTGATTGGTAATTAAAAAATGCATTAAAACATCAATTTTTTAATTGTTTGATTACAACAAATGGTGTATATTTGTCCAATACGAGGGTAAGATGAAAAGTTCTCGGCCTGACACAGAGATGGCGTTCCAATCAGGAAAAATTTATGTTTCCTGCCTTGGTGCATGTGTCATTAGTTCGCATGACAAGTTTCAACTTGTTCTTTCAAGCATTTTGTTTACACGATTTTTTGTAGTAGACGTCTTGCGTGTTTTTCGTTAGAATGGATAAACTTGAATATCGTGCGGTCATAAAATTCTTCGTTTTGGATGGATTAACTCCTAAGGAAATTCATCCGAAGTTGACAAAAGTTTACAGGGACTTTGTTCCTTCCATGTCAACCGTTAAAAAGTGGGCAGCTGAATTTAAACGTGGTCGCACGTCCCTCGAAGATGACCCACGTGAAGGACGGCCAAAAACCGCAACCACACCGGAAACCATCGAAAACGTGCATGATATCGTGTTGGACGATAGGCGAGTGAAGGTTAATGAGATAGCTGAGGCTGTGGGGATATCGGAAGAAAGGATGCGAAACATCTTGCACAAAGAATTAGGGATGCGAAAGCTCTGCGCAAGATGGGTGCCGCATTTGCTGAATGCCGATCAAAATCAAATGCACAAACGATTATCGCAGCAATGTTTGGACCGATTCAATAGGGATCCGACCGATTTTGTACGGCAATTTGTCACCATGGATGAGACGTGGGTCCACCACTACACGCCAGAAACGAAGCAGCAGTCGAAGCAGTGGGTGGAAGCCGGTTGTTCAGGGCCAAAGAAAGCGAAGTCGATCGCATCTGCCGGAAAGGTTATGGCCAGCGTGTTTTGGGATGCGAAAGGGATCCTGTTAATTGATTACCTTGAAAAAGGGAGAACAATTACAGGCGAATATTACTCCAACCTTCTTGATCAGCTGGATGCCAAAATTCGCGAGAAGAGGCCTGACTTTGAAGAAGAAAAAAATCACCTTTCACCAGGACAACGCTCCTGCACACAAGAGTGCGTTGGCGATGGGAAAACTGCGAGATTTGGGGTACGATTTGCTCGACCATCCCCCCCTATTCTCCTGATTTGGCACCCTCAGATTTCTATCTGTTCCCAAACTTGAAGAAATTTCTTTCTGGGAAGCGCTTCGCGTTCAATGAAGAAGTTGAGAGGGCCGTAAATGAATATTTTCACAGCCTTCCAGACTCTTACTTCCGGGAAGGAATACTGATGTTGGAGAAACGCTGGACCAAGTGTGTTGAAGTAAAGGGAGATTATGTAGAAAAATAAAATCATTTTTCAACTGAAAATCGACAATGAAAGATGACAATGCCTGACAATGAAAGATGTCAGGCCGAGAACTTTTCACCTTACCCTCGTACTTATCAAATCTTTCGATTTACTCTTCAAAGGAATTTCTGTTTATCAACATAATTAAATTGGATTCAACAAAAATCGGACCTTCAAATAATTCTAGCCGTATGTACACATATGGTTTAATAACGTTTAACCCTACAATGCAACCAGTGAGGTATGTGGTCCAAGAAATTTTATAATGTACAATTATTGATAAAATTAATCCACCTGTCGGCTCTTGGAAGAGTTTCTACAAAATAAAAATAAAAACAATTTAAACAAATTTTTTTTTTTAAATTTTCATAATTTTAAAACTCTAAATTCGAAATTTTCGTTCCTAATACTTAAATAATAGTTTCGGAATGGAAGAAAATTATAATAAAAAATTTTAAGTTATTTTATCAAAAACACTTACATGTTCGTATTAAAATATCAATATCCTTGACCGTCCAGTTTAGAGAACATAAGTTTAGTGCATAAGTTCAAATTTTCGTAAACGAATTAAGTTGATTTCATTTGGGATCATGACCAAGAAAAAATT
This sequence comes from Stratiomys singularior, assembly GCA_954870665.1. Taxonomy (NCBI): domain Eukaryota; kingdom Metazoa; phylum Arthropoda; class Insecta; order Diptera; family Stratiomyidae; genus Stratiomys; species Stratiomys singularior. The sequence continues at coordinate 12,534,564 of OX940877.1, forward strand.
TGCCTGACTATTCATCATCGGTCATCGAAGAATCTTGAAATATAGCGTCGGAGAGCGAAGATAGACAAAAGATAGATTGACTTTTCGGACACCTAAAATGACAATGACATTGGGAAAATAAAAGAGAAATTGAAAAAAAAAGTGAATGGTATTTTCAGTCACAACGAAATCGGTTTGTCACCAAACAGGACTAAAGCATTCTCCTTTACGAACACTGGCATCGAACATGAATCTTCAGATCCTCTTCACAGTACTTCAAAATCCAAATGGTTAACACCCAAAATAAACAAAAAATAATAGACACAAATAGATAAAGAACTAATAAATTTTCGCAGCAGTTTTGCAAGAATTGCTTCAAATAAAGAATATCTATTTTCTAAGACCTTTGCCCCATAGCGATTTAATTTATAAATTATTGCGTCAAAGCAGAAGGTCTATTGTCAGCTGTAAGGAATAGAGTTTTAACTAAAACAACTGCCAGTAAAAAATAGGAAAAATTCGAAAGATTCTAAAGATTATTAGTCCGCGATTCACTAGTAATATCAATTTAGAGTCACCCACCTAGATTCACCATTGTCACCATTTTTTACATTTTTTTTACATTTTTACATGTCAATCTACCCTACTCTACTACTGATAAGTTCAGGAGTCAAAAATAAACATCGAAGCACTTTAATTTGACCGTGAATAATTTTTAAAAAAAATTCAGTAAATGTTTGATCATGAACATTGCTCCTTTGTACGTACGCCCAAGTAGCCCCGGTTTTTGCGGCGTACGTAAAATAAGGCTACACAAAAAAACTATGATTAGTTTAAAATTAATTTTTTTCATTATGCATTTTATTTAATTTTTTTTTAATAATTTATTTATAAGTAGAAAGCCTCAGAGAGAATGCCCTTAATAAATCATACAAACAAGCAATATCTATGGAAGAACAAAGGATGCCAGAAAGGCCCGAAGATCCTGCGGCAGTACTTACCGAATCAACCCAATAATGCTGCGCGATGATGAGGGTTCGTATACAATTTTTATATTAAGATATACTCCGGAACGGAGATCAATTCTGAGCTGAGATATTCCGATGAACTCGCATACTACAAGAAATTACGCCCAATACATTATATATCGCAAAATATTTAAGATAGTGGCAATATAATAGTTCACCTTTGCCAGCAATTTGAATTAATCTTCTATAGTTACCTCCTTCCTAGTTACCACCTGAATTAATTTCGTATCTGGAGCCATTGGAAGTGGTACATAGAGGCCGAGTGGTACATTTCTAAGAGAAATGAAAAGAAATAATAGAAGGAGCGTTCGAATGCCAACACAGTATTGTTGTACGACAAGAAACCCGTCATCCTAGTATCATCTTTTGTTAAACAACAACCTGTTGCAAAAGAAAGGGAGCATTGCAAAGCAAAAATGTATAGACCTGGATTATAGTAAAGTGAATATAAAAAATACGAATCTGAAATCAGCGTATGGAAGGGGTTCATCTGTGAGATTTGTTTACCAGAAGTAAAAACATTGAGTGCAAGAACATGGTATCTACGTTGAATTTACCGAAATGTGGACGTTATTGTCATAAATTGCTGATTATTAGACAGTAAGGTTAAGCAACAGGAACATATAACACCTGTTAAAAATAATGTAGAAGTGAGATTAGGACGCACAAGGTGGTATGAAAAGAAAGTATCGACTGTCTAAGGTTAAATAAAATTATTATTCGTTGACAATCTTTTCAAGAATATAATGCCAGGAATTATTCACGTTGGAAGGACTGGAAATATAGTGTTGAGCAGAGTTGAAGAATCCCAATCAGCCTGGACCAGGAACTCGAGGTGATGATGATCGCCTACGGTCGCTGAGAATCCAGGGAGAGTATCCAGGAAGCAGGAATGCAGATAGTCTGGCAGCTGGTGGCTAAATGAATTAAGAAAAGAAAGAAATGTTACAGAAACTGTCTTAGCGAGACAGTCAAGTCTGATAACAGGTTAGATTGTTCTAATGAACGAACTCGCATACAAGTTTGACACCACAGCAACGCTCTTATAATCACATGGGATTATTATCTGTGTGGCATCAATTTGTATGGAGACTGTAAAAGATGATTTTCTTTGTGATTATCACGAAACTTTCCTTGTATTTATCGTGAGATAAATACGTTGTGATAATCACCTGAACTTTGTGATATGTATCAGCAAGAAGAAGGCTATCAGAACGTGGAAGCCACAAAACGATGCTTCGATCAACGATGATCTAGAGTCTCCAGGTTGGTTCAACTTAATTGAGGTGTCAAGACGGCCTGGAGATGCGCAACGCTCAGAACACTGTTGTTTGCTACATAGCACACTAAAGCCGATTCGCACACTGAACGCAGAGATAATGTAACATCGAGGAAGACTCAAGCGAGACTGCCCGCTTCGACTCTCAAGGAAAGGGAGATTCTCTGGTAAAAAAAAACTGCAGGAAAATGTCCTGATTGGCGAAAGGCGTGCTCAAAGAGGCCAATGGTAAGGTCTCAAGTTATGACAATATGAGTGTAATGTTAACAGCTGAAAGTAATAAAATAATGGAAAACCCAGAGCTATTTAGATAGCTCACTTAACGTGGAAAAACGCGTGGCCATGGAGGTAGGAAGGATTAGGACAGCAATAAAAAAAAGGTGCAGCGCACGTGTGGCGCGTTGAGTCGCCAGCACAAAGAGTGAATTGTATGTGGATGCTGATTATTTTATTTGTTATTTTAGCGCTAAGGATTGAATGAATTTTACATGTTTTTTAAACAACACCCCTCCAACAAAGCTGAACATTTTCAATTAGAAATTGCTTAAAGTCTCGGCATATGTGGTCCCGTGCTGAAGAAGAAAAATGACGTCCACAATCTGTGGCCGATAATACAATTGAGATGAAAAGATAATCCAGCAATAATCCTTCCCCCGAGATGTTAGACATGTTTAAATTGATTATCTTCCTTCAAGGAATTTGAATACAGAACGTTATTATTGTCAGTGCAAACGAAAAACCCATTTATTCTGTGTAGTTTCGTTTTGAATTATGCTTGAGCAAAAGTTATAATTTTTTTCATAAATTCCACTGATAAAAGGATAACTATACAAACAATGATTTATATTGTTTGCGTAAAGCTTTCTATATTTATATTTTTTATATTTTTCCTACTCGAGTGCCAGCTAGTCATGTAAGTGCAGGAAAAAAATGCATTATAGAATAAAAAAGGAATAAATAATAGTTTTACTCTTTCACCACGTTTTAATATTTTAACTTTTTAGCCGGAGGTCACATTGTTTATAGGGGTAGAAAAATGGACTATTGCATTGTAGAGTTAAAATGATCGTGTTATGAAGAAAATAATGAATGTTTTTCAAATAAGATTATTTCCTCGTAAATTATTCATTGACGGCGTGTTTATTCCAAACGCTGGAATATAACCAAAAATAATTAAATGATTAATATAGGCTTCCAAATTTATACGATGAATTCATACAGCGATGGAGTTTCCGGCCAAATATATCATCTGCAATTAGAGTAGCTCCCGCGGAATCAATATCAACCGCGAAGACTTGTGAAAAGCTCATAAGCTCGTTGAAAGCAGTTTAAAAGACATACGAACATGTAAATATTATTTATCGCAAATCAAGTTATCAGTCGGCGCAGTCAAAATCACCAAGTAACTATTCCCAATAACAAAAACTATCTTTTTCCACGCACCATAGTACGAAAGAATCGTATCTATTCTGCTGCATGATTCGCGGCTTCAATCTTAATGGAATTACTGAACAATTAACCTTCAAACCAGAAATTCAAGTCGACATGTTTGCCGACCACATTTACCAACACTTTCCATATGAATACAAGTCGGCGTTTGCGGAAAAGAATCGTATTAAAATTTGTAAGATTTTTGCCAAATAAAGAACACAGCAGATGTAGCTAATATCTATTACCTGATAACTATCAGTATTTATTGCAACGCTTTGAGTGGCTGACGCGATTAGCATTCCACGGAAAGTGTAAAGTTCTCGCGGATAGTGGAGAGTTTTGTGCGCGCGATATCGCCCAGCAAGAAAACATCCTCCACAAGAACCAGCCAGCGGAGATTGCTTTCGCGTTTCCACCAATAATTCATAACATTTCGCGATTCGTACGCGACAATTTAATTGAATACTCAAATAAACTGCGTGCTGTGGCAGTGTATTGGCAGTGAAGTAAGTTCGCTTTTGATATTCAATGGAAAATCGATCGAAATTACGCTTCATACCACTCTCGTCCCTTCCAATACCCGGCCAATGAGAATAAAAAGTTGTGAAATTCAGAATATGTTGGCCAGGAGAATAATTTTCCGAGCAGCCTTAACTTTTCCCTCTTGCATGCCAATGAAATCTTGCAAGCTGCGACGATACTTGCAAATTAATTGAACTTTACCGAACTTTTTGGGTATTCAACCGGAGAAAGGTTGAATAGCTTAAATGCAAATTCATAAATTCATCATTTCTGAGGTGTACACCTTTCTCCGCCAACACTGACCCTTTGCAACCAATTCTTCCCAAGTCTCCGGCACTAAGATATGTGGCGTTAACCCCAACGCTAATTGCGAAACGATCCACCTTAGAGCGCCGTGCAACCATCTCATTAACTGGTGAGATCACGACGGATTTGTTGTTAAATGCTGAAAAGTTCGGCAAATTAATATTTATTTTAACGCTTGTTGATTCGTGTAATATAACACACTTTGTTGGTTTTCTTGTAAAGATTCAATGTCTCGACAAACAAACCTTCATTTGGTGGGTTGCCTAGTCGGTCCCTTGCAGATATGATTTACCTTAACATCGCATGTGTGTTTTTTACACCGTAAGTGATTTGTTCTTAACGAAACAAATGCCGAAGACGCTTACTATAATTTCGATGAATCTTGCCATTGCGAAACAGGTTGTAGTTGGAAATTGTTGTAGTTGGAAGGTTATCTTCGACAAGTTTGTTAATAATCATACATTTACCACTGCGTGTACAAAGGTAACTACCGGGAAACATTGAATACTATTTCAATACTTTTCTTTTTTCTTCCGGTATGAGCTTTTATCTCTCGATTCATCAGTTTTTTTTTTTTTTTAAATTCCAATTAGTTTCCCAACGCCTAGTCAGCAAAAAACTGGCCGTGAGCTGATCGGACTTAAAAATTCAGAAGTACATTCAAGCTTCTTTCTTATGGGCTTTCTGGGCCACGTAACATAATCATAAAACTATTCCAGGACGAGGGCAGATTAATACAACGAAAATACCCTTTCATGCCTCTCATAGCTAATATTCCGCCTTTGAACTCAATACATTTAACCCAGCGTTGTTTCAATCTTCATATACCTTCCAAATAAAAGTTTTTCTCAATGTCCTTCTCACCGAAATCTGTTGTCCAATCTAGGACGATTGATGAATCACAAGATTTTGGGAAATTCTAAAAGCTATTTAGGACAACATCACTTTTCCCCGGATGGGGATATACCAACCCAGATGATCAAATCAACACTTGGCCTTTTTTCAACGTCGTAGGTCGCCTACGACTGACGTAGATTGAGTGTTGGAGGCAATTAACTGTTTTGGTGAAGACTTTCTAAAATTTCCAATAGTTGGTTATTTAATTCTGAGCAGCTTTTTACAGCCTCTTTTTCTTGGGATCTGTTTTAATTAACTCCTTGTGTTCATACAATGTGACTCATGTTTTTGACTTCGCTTGCAATGAGAATGAACTTATGCGGCTGCATTTTCGACTCGTCTGATGCAACGTTCAGAACGCCTCCTCTAAGCTCTGTGAATGTTCACTGAAGCTCCTTCCCTTAACGACAATTAAAGATGATCCGTTCCTGTTAAACTCCATCAGACGTTTGAAAGCTGCCTTCCAGTAATCACTGTTCGAATCGAGTACAGAGGACAGCTTTGCATACACGAATGTATCCAAAATATCACGATGTGGAAAACCGGACAGTTGCTTTTCTTTTAAGGCGATTATTAACTGGCTATATTCAACACAAAAACGAATGCTCCTATCTTCCTTTCTCATCAGAACTATTGCTGAGTATCACGGACTGATGGATAACTCAACGACGCTCTGTTTCTCTATTTCCGAAATGATTCCGTTCACATTTCTTCGTTTGGCTGAAGGAAGCCGTGATATGTATTTTCAAAGGGAAATTAATAATAAAATATATATATACATAATTAATAATAAAATAATAATTGGCAACCGATAGGTCGCACCTGCAGCGAAAGAAAGGAACAAGATTATAGGGTTAGTTGAAAATACAAAGGCCGCATAATGGCGGCCGAAGAAAGTTAATTTTCCACCGACTAGTTCACCGCGTGGGCGTGGGGGTTAGGAATTCATTTAAGCCCTGATCCTTCCACGCAAATCACACACACACACACACACACACACACAGGGAAAGAGCTTAGTCCCTCATATTATATTAAAATAAAAATTATAAAAAAAATCAAACAACCTGTGAATTGTGCTACGCTCAATGGTGCTGCGCTGACTGTGAACACCTCCTCCTCTACTGGTTGTGTATCTTCAACTGATTGAGTGTCTTCTATGGTTGAATGTCCTCTACTGGTTGGTGTTCCTTGGCAGAATGTTCTCTGTGGTTGAGTGTCATTCACTGGCAGATTGGCCTCTACTGGTTGGCGGTTAGTGGTCCTTGGCAGAAGTGTCATCCACTGGCATATTGGCTTCTACTGGTTGGCGGTCCTCGGCAGAATGGCTCTACTGGCTTCAACTGGTTGAGTGTCCTCTACTGGTTGCAACTGGTTGAGACTGGTTGAGTGTCCTATACTGGCTGCTGCAACTGGTATTATCGGCTATCGGCTAATCTCGTCTTCCTCACAATTTCCACTCCTTTTATATCGATACGAACACAACAAACCAGTGAATCGTATCGATCTTAAAAATACCTTCCAAGATTTTTTTTTTTTTTGGGTTTTTTTTTTGTTTTTTTGGGGGGTTTTTTTTGCTACTTGGAATTTTTTTTTCTGGGACTTTTTTTTTTGTTTTTTGTTTTTAATAACGAATTATTATATTACTAATATTATTTACTAATATTATTTACTAAATATTATACTATTATTTTACTAAATCTAACTTTAAATATTTTTATTTTAATTTCTTAATTTATTTATTTACATATATATATTTTTGTTTGTTTGCGTAATGTCGCCTACACATTGAAATACGTAACAGCCGTTGGTATAGTGTTCTTCAAGTTGGTTTGAGGCCTCCCGTGACTACTTCCTTTCGATTGCCCTATACTTGCCCACCCCTATACACCTTAGCCAGTGAAAAAGACATACCTGTGTTTACTCCCCAATTCAGAAGATTTCTAGAGGTCCACCGAAAACAGCAGGGTTGGCTTAAGCAATGCCGATTAAAACTTCCGAGTTTCACTCGTCTCGTATTGATTGTTCTGGCGTATAGTTAATTCCACCTTCCAGAGATATTTCTATGGAGACAACTAAGAATGTCCCGATCTTTTCTTCAGCTGTGACACTTGAAATGGGATCCGCAGCGTACAAAACTCTAACCAGCACAAATCCATTTCTTATGGCTTTCGATATTGCTTCTTCCCATGATTGAATTGCGTAGTTAGGCTGTTTCCTTCAACTCAATTAGATTATTATCAGATTATTAATCTGGAAAGACTTTGGTAATATCTGTCTTATCAACGATGCAATCTTGACATGGTGATGGCAATGCTATAGCAATCGAGCCTCCAAGTCAACCCCTGTCCAATGAAGATGGCGCTTTTATAATTCCCCCGTTCTTTATAAGAAGGGATTTTCTTCCAGGTTGGGGACTTTAATTTGCAACAGGAGGGGTTCCGACACCCACTGTACAATACTGTAGTGTCTCTTGCTGCTGGTTGTCTGGCTCGAGATGCATCCAATTGCTATTCCAGCCTCTCGATCTCCAATTCGTCCGTGGTTCTCTGTTATGTCTACGCATTCACATCTGGTCTCATCTGCTGTAATCTCACGAACACGACTTATATTACAAACGTCCTTTTGGTTGCTTCATAAGACAGATTGTAAACTAACACGCCCTCCACCGACCGTTTTTCAGCTTATTCAACACGTTGTAGAAGTTTTTTTATCATACTACGCACTAATAAAAGCTACAGTCTTGCTACATCGTCCCGATATTATGCTGGATACGCTATTCCTAGATTTCTCTGGGGTAGCTTCTCAAAGTTTTGCGGTTTCTGCATCCAAATTTGAATTTGTGACCTGAATATTTGCATCATATAGCATAACAAGGGTCTTCATAATTGAATCTCTGCAGATGGGATTCAAATACATGGTTTCCATTCCAAAATTATAAACATGCATAGTCCCGCATGACTTGCAGTTTGTCTTCAATAAGGTCCACTCATTTTTCAGAACCTACGAATTTAGGCACAGCTTACACGTAATAAAAACAATTGGTTGTTTACTTATGGAGCCCAATCATTGGCCAACGAGAAATTAGAGGAAAATTTCTTCGACTTCTTTTCTAACTACGCTATCGTTTCTTTCTTCTATTGTCTGCAATCCAGCTAACTTTTATTCTATTATGACTATGAATTTTATTTAAGGTGCTAACTACTTGTTGGTAACGCATCGTTTATCACTAGTCAGTTTACTGAACGTTTTAAATTGGTTGGTTTAATTCATTTTATAATTGTAATACATTAAAATTCCTACAATATGCTTGTTTGTCTGCTCCTCAATGCTCAGATGTTTATTTTCACAACAATTACTGAACAATAACAATTAAATTTTGGCTTTTCATGTCATGTCTTTTCGTTTTTTTTTTTTATAATGATGTTACTACGTTTTCATTCAGGTCTCCGTAGAACTATCGGTCATCGTCGTTCTGGGAACCATTTCGCCAGGCAACATTTAGTCTTAAGAAAATACAAAATATCACTATTTTGGCGTATTTGAATCAGCCGGTACCCTGTACAGTCATAATCAACAATGTTTTAACATTTCAGAAATATATATATATTACATAGTTGAATACAATTTCATATTAGAAAATGTTTAGTGCATCAAATATTTAAAAATGAATTTTGCCACTCCCAGTTGGAACAAATATACAGTGGCTCAATAAAGAAGTCGGACACATACCCATTTACACTTGAAAAGGGAATAAGCGACAGAAGAATGTATTTTAGAAAAGAAACAAAATTTATTTTTTTAGCTCTATATTATTAACTTACCAAAAATAAGAACATTGAAAACATAACTCGATTTTGTGATTATTAAAAAAATAAAAAGTCGAAATGCAGTCAAAATTCATGTCAAAAAAGAACTCGGACAGTTAATTCGTTGTGAGATTTTTGAATTTTATTATCATTTTTAATATTTAGTTGGCAATTCTTTATTTTTCACTATGGTTTCCAATCTTATAGGCATGGATTCGACAAGTTTTTTGCAAAAGGAAGGGTCGATTTTGGCCCATTCTGCCTGAAAAGCTAGTTTCAAGTCCTCTTTATTTTTAATTGAATAGCTTTTTAATTGGTGTTCTAAATAAGCCCATAAATGCTCGATAACATTAATGTCAGGAGATTGTGGAGGTGTTTCCAGTATATGCGAACAATTGTACAGCAGCCATAAACGCACATTGAGTGCTTTGTGCTTTGGGTCGTTATCCTGGTAATATTGGAAGTTATCTTTTATTCCGAATTTTTCAGCACTTTCCACTAAATTTTCTTTCAGAATGGTCAAATACTTTGTTTGGTCCATAATTCGATCGATTACAGAAAGTTTACCTAGACCAGCAGCGGACATGCAGCCCCAGACCATTATCGAGCCACCTCCATGTTTCACAGTGGATCGTAAATTGCACTCTTTGAGCTCTTGATTAGCTTTTCGCCAAACATAGCATTGACCATCTGAGCGAAATACATTTAATTTACTTTCGTCCGCGAATATCACAGTTTCCCAAAATGATAGTTCTTTATTTTTATATGTTTTGGCAAACTTGAGTCTCTTTTTCCTATTGCACTTACTAACGAATGGTTTTTTATGGGCTACTCTTCCATGTAGATTTCTTCGTCTCAAAACTAACCTTCTCGTTTCAGGATGTACACTTTTATTAAGATATTTCGATACTTGTTGAGCTAATTTTGGAGCACTTAATTTCGAATTTTTATGAATTTGTTGTATAATCCATCGCTCATCTGACTTCGAAAACACTCTAGGTCTACCACTTTTTTGTTTATTTTCCACTGATCTGCATGATTTAAATCGTTTATTTATATCGTGAACAGTGGAGTGTGATCTATTTACGATTTCCCCTATAGTACGGACCGGTAATCCTTCTATATAATGTTTCAAAATGAGTTCTCTTACTTCTAAAGAAGTTTGACCACGTTGCCTTCCCATTTTACACAATTTCATCCCCGTGAAGGTTCACAATTCACACAATTTCACCCACGTATAAAATTTACGGTTTCAATTTGTTTCACTCAGATGCTAAGAGCTTTCAACTACACAAAATCCGGGGAATCCCCCTTTTAAACTCAAAAAGTAGGAGAGTGCTGTCCGAGTTAATAATAATTATAAAGTTATAATAGTTAAAAAGTTAATAATATAGAGCTAAAAAAAAATTTTTTTTTTTTTTTTTCTAAAATACATTCTTCTGTCGTTTATTCCCTTTTCAAGTTTAAATGGGTGTGTGTCCGAATTCCTTATTGAGCCACTGTATATGCCACCTTAAACTTTTGAATTTTCCACATAAATATATCTATGTTGCGTGACTTGAGGCAAATTTGGTGTATATTTTGTTGCTTTTGTTCTTATTAAAATGATGAGTTACGCTTACATAACAATCTTGAATATCAATGAATATGTCTATACTTGTCATAACCGCCAACTTAGAAATTGGAAATTCTTTTGAAAATAAATTCATGCAGGAAATTATAACTAAAACTTACAATCAAATGAAAAACATAATGAAAACGCCACCATAACGTGATGGTGGGGGTGTATCATTTCAAAGAATGAGATGCAGCGAGCGATGCTAGATATACTATCGTTGTTTGACCCTAAACGATCTTATAAACTTCTAGTACTCACAATCGATTCGCGCTTTTTTTTTGAAAATTCGGGAAACTTTATCATATCCATGGTTAGTAGTTACGCTATGACGCCACGATTCAGGATGTCTCAAACTTGATCAATACGCGCAAATAACTTTTTACCGCGGACACACTGCATTATCTCGGCCTATTCGTTTTGCAGTTCTATCTAAGAAAATTTCAATACATTGTGCATTCACAATTGCATGGCAGATATTCAGCACATGTTCAAACCATTTTCCCAATTTGTGTATGGCAAGATTGCAAACACCAGTTGTGTACGCTTTCTGGCAGACGTCAGCTGGGCAAGGTCGGTCGGGTCTGAGATTATCGCCCTTGTTTGTGAAAACAACATAATAGGGTATCATTATCAGTTGGTGTACTCTGTGCAGTATTCTTTAACCAACCATGGAGGCAGCTTACAGCACCTACAAGTCGCCGCTTAGTTCGCGCTACGCCAGCAAAGAAATGCAATTTTTGTTTAGCGACCAATTCAAGTTCTCAACATGGAGGAGGTTATGGATTATATTGGCGCAAGCAGAAAAGGTACCCACTTTCCATTTGGTGTATGAAAATGAAGTAAATATGTTCCGTTTTAGGAACTTGGTATACCCATTTCGGACGAGCAAATCCAAGAGATGGAAGCGTCCGTCAACGACATCGACTTTATCGCCGCGGCGGCCGAAGAAAAACTAACCCGCCACGATGTAATGGCTCACGTTCACGTGTTCGCCCAGCAGTGCCCCAAAGCGGCGCCCATCATTCATTTAGGCGCAACTTCATGCTACGTGGGTGACAACACTGACTTGATAATTATCAAGTCGAGCTTGGAACTAGTTCTGAAAAGGCTTGCAGCTCTCATTCGCAACCTGCGACAGTTCGCCATGGAGTACAAGTCATTGCCTACATTGGGCTACACGCATTTGCAACCCGCACAACTTACTACAGTCGGGAAGCGCGCCACGCTATGGATACAAGACTTTCTGATGGATGAACGTGCCATTAGAAGATGTCATGACGATTTGAAATTTCGGGGCGTAAAGGGAACGACCGGCACTCAAGCGTCGTTTTTAACACTGTTTGCTAACGATGAGGACAAAGTGAGGAGGCTAGATCAGCTGGTAACACAATTGGCAGGATTTGAAAAGAGTTACACGGTAACTGGCCAAACGTATACGCGGAAGGTGGATGTCGAGGTGGTCGGCGCGCTCTCCAGCCTCGGTTGCTCCATTCATAAAATGTGCACCGACATTCGAATTTTGGCATCGCACAAGGAACTGGAGGAACCCTTCGAAAGCACGCAAATAGGTTCGTCTGCTATGCCCTACAAGCGCAATCCTATGCGCTCAGAACGCAGTTGTGCGCTCGCCCGTCACCTGATCACGTTGCATTCCAATGCGGCAAACACGCATGCAACGCAATGGATGGAACGCACTCTGGACGACTCAGCTAATCGTCGACTGACACTTTCGGAGGCTTTTCTTTCAGCTGACGCTGCTCTACTTACCCTAATCAATATAACCCAAGGAATTGTGGTGAATGAAAAGGTTATCGAGAAATGGATAAGCCAAGAGCTGCCATTCATGTCGGTGGAAAACGTGATAATGGAAATGGTGAAGAAGGGCGGGGATCGGCAGGTATGCCACGAGAAAATTCGTGTGCTATCGCAACAAGCTGCGGCTCAAGTGAAACAGTATGGAAAGCATAACGATTTGGTGGAGCGCATAAAGGCCGATGCGTATTTCGAACCGATCTTGCAGGATCTGAGCAAAATATTAGACCCAAAAACATTTATTGGTCGTGCTCCTCAACAAGTAGAAGAATTCATACAGGAGGAAGTAGATCCAGTCCTCGCAACTTATGCCGATACCTTGAACGAAGCGAAATCGGTTGCACTAGAAATTTAAATACATGCAGTATGAGTAGTTCTGTGATTTAGTGCCGAGTAATTGTTAGAATAGGCTTTATAGTGATTTATTGTTCCAGTGCTCCTGCAAAGAACCAAATGCAATGTTTCTATTGTGTATAAACAAGAAATTATCAAATTTATTAAAAAAAAAAAATGTTGAAAAATGCAATTCATGGATTTTCTCTACGAGATTAGCTCTGATGGGAATGTCTTGGCGCTGAGGAGTTTTTGTTTTTTTTTTTATTGTCAAAAGATAAGAAATCCGAATATTAATCTTTCGCCTTCAAACGAATTTAAATGATAACATTCATTTGCCCCAACTACATGAATTTGTGTAACTTGTTTGCCTCCTTTCTTATCTTCATTTTACAATAATCAGTCAGACATGGGGAGGCAATCACGTTAACACACGCAAGCGCTTGTAAATTTACTTGTAGTAAAATGTACGAGCGCGAAGCAACTGAATGAAAACATGGTTTTATTCTTAGAAATGATAGACCGATAGGAAGTTTCTCAGTAAAATATATACGAATTCTATTAATTAAATTAGGAACCGATCTCTAAAATATCCTGCTCGTAATCAAATAATTTATTTGCTTCGAAAAATGTCATAAAACGAAGCGCAAATTTTAATGCAAATATTTTCAACCTTTCTGTCGAAATTAAGCGATAATTTGTAATTTTTTCTCTTTGCCACTCACGTTCAGGTACGACGAATTACCACACAAGACCGTATTAGCTTTTTACGAAATAGACGAAATAAATTGCTGTGCGTTCATTATCTGACCTCAATTTCTGTAAAACGATTATTGCGCGGCTTTGTAAACAAGATTGAAAAAACCTTCCGTTCCCTCATCTACCTCGTTTTAATTTTTACATTACGTTAATTTAGCTTTTAATATTAAGAGCTAAGAGCTCTTTACTCTATTTTAAAATATTTTGTGGAAATCTAAATATGTTTTGAGCACGCAACGGAGTGACAAGGCACCTCTATGTGATATTTCAAAGCGGATACCTTAGCCCAACCTCTGCAAAATCCGCCGTAATCCTGAATTTCCGTAACGTTAGTGGAAAATGTTGAATAATTAAGCTGCAAAATCAATACGTGCATAGACTACTCGCTTATAAGTGATCAAAATCTGATTGCTAAATCTTTCCAAACAACGGCCTGTTGGAAGCAAGTCTTGAGAGCGGCCCAGTCGCTATCTTCCTCGAGATCGGTGTGACGGAAATCAGAGACAGAATAAAAGCAACCTGTCTTTATTCGAAGGAATATTGGCCGATATTTTTATGGTTACATTGAGTCCTGAATTCATAAGTTGAGCCGCATTCTCCGAATTTTGTTTGCGGATATCCAGCGTATATTTGACCACTTGGGGCGGAAGAACAGTTTGCCTCAAAAACCCAAAAAATGTTCGTGTCTCCTTTTTTGGCCTGGTCACCCATGGGAACAAAATGTCTCGAAAATTAACTGCTGTATCCAGAGTGTGTGCCGTATAGAATACTACAAGCAAATCGATCGGAAGTAACTTCCTTTCAACGGCAATGCTCGCGTTATGATCATGTTTTATATGACGAATACTGTTTCGCAAAGCTGTAGAGTCTCTATAAGTCTCCATTGGCTTTCAAGTCCTTTTGCTTAAGATGTCTTTCGAAGGAACATTGCCTCATAAAGATCCAAGTAACGACTCTTTGCTTTCTCTTGACCATACCGCTAATTGGGACTTTTTCTCATCACAGCTTTTCTACCCAGGCTGTAATAATAATTTAAACCAGTCTCAATGTCAGCACTGATGATTCCGGAACCTTTAAAATATCTTAACTATCGGATAGTATATCTTTATCCTCTTTCACTTAAGGGTTGCTATACACAGCCCTTGTGACCTTATGGCTCATGTGATACATACGGGCACGTATTGCGTCTTATTTCATTCTGCCAGCAATCTGGTGGTATGAAATAAGTCAACAGCTCACAGTAAAAGTTCCTATGTACAGATGGTCGGAGCCTTCTCCCGGTCAAGACTGCTTGATCTGAATCATTTTACTGTTTTCCTGAATTATTTTACCTCAATTTTGTCTCTTATTCTTGATTCCTTAGAACGTTTCTCATAAAATGGATTCCTATATACAGACGACTTCAGTACCCTATGATTTACCTGTGAAGCTGCCGCCAGTTTTTTCTAATGCAATACTAAGGCATATCCCTGCTTTTTCTCGACATTGTGTTGCTTAGATGTGTTGATCTCTGTATCTTTAGGACAGTGTGTTAAATTCCTATGATATTGTACCCGATAGTAAGTACGTTCAGGCCAAATGTAGATTTCTTGATCCTCCACTCTAAGTTTGACGTGTGCCTGATTTCTTCGAAGAGTCCGATACGGATTATTATGAATTGGAGATCATGCTCAATGGAAAGCATAGAAAGAGTAATTTTTAACTTGGCTCAGCTTTCGAGTGAGCATTGTGATTTTCAATTAAACTTGCGCAAGATTTGCAACTCGGTTTTCTGATTACATGTTTTAAGTATAAGGAAAAAAATATACCTGCAACATGCCATTCTGTAGGTTCGTTGATACAATTAATGAAAAGAAAAGAAATCAGATAATATCCAATTGACAAAACAAAAGCTGCTCCAAAAATGTAAAAAATCGCTCCAAAGCAAATCATTGAAGCTGCAATAGTCGTTGTTCGCAATAAGCTTCAGCATGAATGAAATTCAATATGAGGATCCCCATCTGAACCCGAAGGTGGTAAGGTTCGTGCTTCAGCAATACCACTCTACCGCTGGAAAAGAGTCTCTTGTCGCTTGATCGCACGCTACAGAAATGAAATTTAAGTCTAGTACAAAGTAATGTGTGAAATGTTTCCAGCTAAGTTTCCAGGTTGACTGCAGAAATGCAAAGTAGGTAGTCCAGAATCCTGCTGATGGAAGTCCTGCATTCACTCATACCCTACATAAGACAAATTATGATGTATTTGATGGCGCGTTAAGTTGTGAAATGATTATAATCAACCATCGGTCTCATAATACACTTTGGAGATATTTCATTTGAAATTTGATGTCTTCTTTGTCAAATTCTGAGATACAATAAATGACATATTGTCAACTCCATAATTCTTCCCTTTTCTGTCATCACCGTAATTAAAAGACGTTGCCTGCATGCAGAGTGTTCTGATTTCCAATGCCAGTTGCACTTTGGCCAGCAATATTTAGGTTTGTGGTCTTGGAGTCGAACTACTATTGTACTTAGTTTTTCTGCGAATCTTTGAGATAATCATCAATGTTAAGCGTTATTCTAACCAAACATTTTGGAATGAGATAGCTGTAACAAATAAAACCTCACACCAAAAATGACATCCTGTCGAAACCTGGACGTTTCAATAAACACACCACGAAAGACGAAATTTCGTTCGGAAAACAAACAAAAATTTCCAGCCCTGAAAAACGAAGTACGGAATATACTTGTAACAAACTTTAGGCTTAATTCTGTAAGTGGACGGTTGCAATATCAACTATTATTAACATGATTATTCTTGTTGTGAAAAAATGTGAGCGAACATTCAGTATTCCATTCGTACCTTAAAGTTTAATATTATGTCGGTTCCATTTGCAATAATGGCACAAGAATAAAAATATAACGTACTTAAAAAACAATAATTAAAATATCACTTACAACAAAGTATATTTGCATGAACATAAAAAAAATTTTATATTAAATTTACTTTTGCATCGTTTGACGTAATGCTATCTAAAATAAGTGAATTCATGGAAATTACTACACAAAGTAAATTAAGCAGCTTCGAATGTTTCATGAAAAGATAGTTAAATTTAGCTTGAACTTTACTCGGGAGTCCATTAAAAATTATCCTGTGCATTACCATATAAAGCATTTATTGTGGTGACTATGAACAAGATACATGGAACATTATCTGTCCAAGTTCAAGTTCAATGCAACTGAAGTACATTTCAGGGTGATACTGATCCAAGTATAGTTTAAACATAGGTTAACACTATGTTTTCAATATGCTAGGTGAAAGTAGCCGATCGATGGATTGTTTGAGGAATTTCGAAATATATTATTCTTAATCTTTTTCACTTTGTAACATATCCTTACGAACTGAGGTAGAGGTTCCTGAGAATTGTAAGAATTGAGAACAACAACTTCAATTGATTCTGTGAACATTGAACTCTCACCATTCCTTACTATCTCTTATTTGTCATGAATTTTTGTAGTAGTGTAGGTAGTAGGCTCATGATATCCATAACACCGTCCTAACAACTAACACCGATCTTTACGGAAGCTGACTTTTGATAGAAACTCTCTATGTTGCAGGTTGGGAAAAAATCCAATAAAGTATTAGTTAGAATTGTTGTCAATAGTCTTGAAATTCAGTCCTTACCCATTCAAGTCCCACTTGCCACTATGATACTAGGACTAAGGTTATTTCGGTAGATTTAATAATAATTGGTCATGATATCCTGCCCCTACTTGAAAGGTCATCTTTCAGAGAAAATTTCATTTAAACATTCAACTCCAGCGTATCTGCAAATCAAAACTGGCGCCTGTCGAATTGAGATTCATTTTTCTGCTATTGGACTATTAGTCCACGTATACGGTGCTTCAGAGTACAATCAGGATCAAGCGTGCTTCTCACTATCTTCTCAAAATACCTTTTTGAAAATGGGCTTAAGTTGTAACAGAAACATAGATTCAGGTCCGAAAACTGAACTGATGTGATATCTATCATGACTATTAATAAGTTATTGTATTTATAACGAGATTACGCATTTCAAAACGTAAATAACTTTTTGAGAACTAATTTTTAAAATTTGATTATCGTGTGAATTTCTGTATTCCTGTGGATTTCTGTAAACATGTCGGGTAGCGCTTTTTCACTCCAGCAATGTCATTAATATTAATTTCGATTTCTAAGACACATTTCTACAGGGGGCAAATAGAATGAACAGTACAAGCAAATAGAATGAACAAGTAAGCAAGTAAAATGAGGAAACTGGACACTTTAGAAATATTATACATCATTACAACTGAATCAGGGTCAATAAAGACCTAGGAGATATAGTTACTCAAATCTATTAATAATAATTAAATCACAAAATATTCAAATATAACTACGCTGATTAAAATATAAATAAATAAACCCAATAAAAAATAAGAATAATATCTAAGTAGGTATAGATCCTTAACAAAAGGTAAACTGGTGACACTGGTAACAAAAAGATGATGGACATGCAGAAATTACATTATGGATTTTTGGGTACGTCTAGGATATCTCCTTCAGAATTTGGAAGTAAAAATGTTATGTAAACTTTCATACAAACTTTCCTAATGAAGTAAACTAGTTACCTAACTAACTAACTAACCAAATAAAATTAAAAAAATATCATTACAATTACTTCATTGAAGAGAAAAACGACAATCGAACTTCCTGCTTTAATTATTGTGAAAAGCAACGTTTTGATGATTAATTCTCATAATCTCCCCGAAGCTACAATGCGGGGAGATTATGAGAATTAATCATCGAAATGAGTGTCTACTTTGGTGAGCGTTTCATGCATTTAAGGAAATTTACTATCCAAATGATTGACCTCCATTGGCTTCCTCGAAAAAGTTGAAAGCACAAGTTCCGTTGCTGACGCATTTCTTGAAAATCCTTGCGCTATTGAACTACTCGTAATAAGGAGAATATCACAACTACAAGCCAAAGTGTGAAAGGGAGTCCGAATATCTCTATTCGGCATCTCACGCAGGAACTGTGGCTTCCTAAAATAAGAATTTCGTCTAAAATCTTCTTCATTTAAGCCTACAAGGTTCAAATGTATCAAAAATTCAAATCTGGTAATCTTGATTGGTGTCGAACATTTGCGTATTGAATTTGGACCCTGATTCAGTTTACGGAGCCAAAAGTCGTATTCTTGTAAATAAACTTGTAAAGAACTTGTAAATAAATAAACTGAAGGATTCTGCCTAATGAAAATCTTCATACGATTCCCGAATTACCTCTTCATTTCCAAAGATTCGCCGTTTGGGAAGATATTCAAGCTCATGGCTTTCTCAAAACTTATTCTTTTGATGACGAGAGATTAAATCCTCGTATCTGTAAATAGTGAACAGAAAATACGTTTGAGCGAACATTATTAACCATGGTGCGATTTGTCATATATGTCGCAAGGCAATCGACTTCATGCAAGATAAATTTGCGGGACGAGCAATTTGAAGGAATGATCTGTTGACATGATTGCCAAGATTTTGGTGAGATTTTCATGACTCCTTAGAGATCTGGATCGCTTAGAGCGTCTCTGTGGATGGTTACCAAAATCTTAAGTCTACGAGAAGAAGCCAATAACGATTGGTAGTCATAGAAGCATCACTAACGTACTATTGAACATTTATCGTGCTCCGTGTGTGAGAGAAAGGACGAAAATCGGGTGGCAAGACTCCATTCTGTCTAATGAAGCTGAGATATAATGATATACTTTTCAGAAATTAATATCATTGATTATTCTTTGCAATAATAACAGCAGAATAAATAGACCCCTCTAAATGAGTTTTTTTTTTCAATTCGAATGCGCTTATTGGGAAATTTTTTGTTAAAAGTGCTTACAGATTATTTAAGTTATTATTTATTATACGATTATATTATACGATTAGTTACAAAGTAAAACGTTAGCAAATCAATTTATTAAATTATGGAAAATATTGAATTATTCGACTGAGATATATACAATGAATTCAATATACAATAGGAGAAACAGCATTTTATGTAGAATTAAATTAAAAATATTATAGGCGCTTCTAATATATAATAAATATTTAATGCCCAGCTTATCGTTAATTTGTTATTGTTTAGAGCCATTATTGTCTAAATTATTCACTTTATGTTAAAAGCAATTAATGCGATTCACAATATAATGTAGCTTTTTTTTTTGATCATAAATTAATAGTTAGCATCATGCAAGGTCAAGAATAGAGATAGTTTTCAAATGGGGAAAACAATAACAAGTTTCTATTTCGTATATTTAATAGACGTAACAGTGTGTGAAATGTAATTCTGGGGTCAAATGTAAATCGCAAATTAATTCGTTGTATTTCGTCTGCCAAGTTCCAATGACGATATCGTCATTGGTTTCAAATCTGCCCCCATAAAATAGAGAAGTTGTCTGAAAAGTAAGTAATGTAGAAGCTGCTTATCTCTAGCTTCACCCTAACATATCTGTGAACTATTTCTAGATTATTTTTTAAAATAAAAATAGCTCATACTATAAAGTACATAGCAAATGTAATTCCAACGGGCGACACTGACCGATAATGGGTTGCATTGCAGTATTGCTGCCATTACTATTAGCTTCAACGTGGGGAGCCAAGGTCCAGTCGGGCATAATTTAGAAATAAAATCAGGCTTTGATTGTATAAGTAATTGATAAATAGAGAGAAATTAAATGAGGTCTGATGATATGCGTACACGATATAACAATTTTGCCATGAGTCGACTTAAAACAGAATAATCAACAAGTGATTAAAATCTTAGTTTCCGAAGACGGGTCAAATCGAGGACGACTGCCGGCTAGCTGCAACAGTGGAAGCTTTTCACTCTGTTCTCGGAACGAATTCTCGCAGTCGCACAGCACACAGTTATTCGAGCAACATGGATTACGGACTAAGGCTCGTCGCGTTCCTCTTGAATTTACTCGGCATTGTCCTTACACCGCTTTACCTTTTCTTCGACTGGCTAAGAAAAGCTGAAAAAGTTCCACCTATCACTGATAATCTTTTGTTGATTCCAGCTAAGGAATTGGCAGCGAAAATACGCACGCAGGAGGTGAGGAAAATTTTGTGCTCCACGAGTTGGCAAATAGTACAATTCAATTGTTTCCCTAGGTGAAATCCGAACAGGTAGTGCGTGCATATATTACTCGTATTAAACTAGTGAATCCAATTGTTAACGCCGTTATCGAGGATCGATTCAAAGACGCAATCGAGGATGCGAAAAGTGTTGATAAGATGTGCTCCACCTCCAGCCCAGACAAACTCCAGGATAAGTATCCACTATTGGGCGTCCCATTCACAGTCAAGGAGAGCGTTGGCCTTAAAGGTAAGTGAATAAATGCATAATAATGACCCGTCATTCTAAGTGAAATCCTAGTCCACTTAATAATACGTCAGTGATGCTAACGTCCTTTTTCGATCATTTTGCTGATGGATTTCAAGTTTCAAGACGCACATTAAATGGGTTCTAAACGACGCAACGCTTTTACTTTGAAATCCAAGACTAACTTCTTTCCAATTAAGCGTGACTACAAGAAATTAGTTACAGTGAATCACCAAAATCACAAGGATAAATAAATGTGCCTTGCCATACCAACGAAAAGTAATGCGATTGTTTTATCTGCAATTTTTTCCCTAGAAAGATTTCTCGTTAAATTTTAAAGTCCTACGTAAATATTATTTTGGAATTTCTTAAAAACTTTTATGGTTTCCATAAGAAAGCCTTTCTTCTTCAAAAATCCTTTTAAAATGGCAAAATTCTGCCCTAATTCGTTTCTGTGACAATCCACTATATAAACCACCATCAATCCACTTTGTTTCACGAGTTGTAGAATATTATTTATTAGTTTACATGGACCCCTTTTTGAATTTTATTTTTATTTGTTAGTTTAGCTTTCTCAACATTATCCTATGATTATAAAAGATCAGAACCTTGAACCTGATTCAATATGCCGGTACGATAATCTACAGTCATGTGTAAAAGTTAACGTACGATGCTAAGAAAGTTTTTTTCATTATGAAATAGTCAAATGATCGTATAAATACTAAATATATCTGTCGCAAAAGTTAACGTACGTACTGTTTCTTTTGCGATTCTGTTGCATTTTTCCGGGAAATGCTTATTGAGAAAAATCCAAATATTGTTCTATTTGATAGCTGCACGTTGAACGCTTCATTCTGTGTACAGCCGTTAACGGGTAGTAACTACAGTGTTGTTTAAAAGTACACATTTTGAAAGTTAATACAATGGATTGTACTAAAAGGAGACGGCTAGATAGTTCCGGGAAAGAAATAATTATTGAACTTTATAACGATAACAAATCATTTCGGGGAATAGCAGATTTGGTCGGACGAAGTAAATCGACTGTACAAGGAGTAATCGAACGCTACAAAACAGAAGGAAGACTTTATACTAAGCCGCGAAGTGGGCGACCGCGGAAACTTAAAGCGAGGGAGGAAAGGTATGTTGCCGATTTTATTAAAAAAGATCCTTCTACGAAGACAAAGATCATCATCCAAACAATAAAAAATAATCTCCATATAGAAGTACATCGTTGTACGGTATGTAGAATATTACACAGAGACGGATTTAAAAGTCGCGTTGCAAGGAGAAAGCCATACATATCGAAAGTAAATAGAAAAAAGCGAAAAGAATTTGCAAAAAAAATACATTAACAAAGATATGAGCTTCTGGCATCGTGTAGTATTTTCCGATGAATCCAAATTTAATATTTTTGGCAACAACGGTAAAAAATTAAAATGGAAAAGAAAATGTACTGCATATGATTCGAAGAATCTAAGTGCTACTGTAAAGCATGGGGGTGGTGGTTTAATGATATGGAGTTGTATGGCTGCTGCTGGGGTAGGAAATCTGCAGTTCATCAATACTACAATGGACCAGTATGAGTATAATTATTGAATTGAAAAATTCAATATTGAAAAATGGATATTGAAAAATAATTTGCGACAGTGTGTTCAGAAACTCAACTTAAGCGAGGATTATTGCTTTCAGCAAGATTTTGTTCGAATGTGGATCGTTCATAACGTTCTTCACATGTTGGGAACACCACCCTAATCACCTGACTTAAATCCGATCGAGCATCTTTGGGCAGTCCTTGAAAAAGAAATAAGGAAGCACGAAATTCGATCAAAATCACAACTTCAATCTATTATTGAACGCGAATGGGAAAATATGTTGCCGCATATAACAGGAAAACTTGTATCATCCATGCCTAGACGTCTTGCAGCTGTTTTGAAAGAAAAAAGATACCCGACCAAGTATTAAACAACTCTTTAAATATAAATTTTCATAATCCTACGTTAACTTTTGCGACAGGATATCATGCACCTTTTGTTGATTTTATGTTTTTATTCTTGAATTATGCATTGTTTTATTGCTTTTATTCTCGTTATTTGTAATGCGTAATATTAAGTCTTTATTTATAATAAACTTGAATTTTCTAATTGACCCAAATTTAGTATATTGCCGCATACATTTCAAATTATCTTTCGTACGTTAACTTTTGCACATGACTGTAAATAGATTAAAATTGCAATTTCAAAGAAATGCGAATTTTATAAAGAATTAAAACTTAGAATGCTCTATAACTTTTAATTCAGGTATCTGCAGTAGTTCCAATTGAAATTTTGGATATTCCAGGGAAAGAATCACTCAAGAGGTAAAAGAAAGCGATTTAAATTGATTTTATTTCATTTTTGTAACAAATTCTACACGTTTAGCCCCTTGTCGTTACTATAGCACTACAACTCATTTCGAGCTCAGACTTTTTGGAGGCGTTGCCCCCAACTTATCAATCGTGTCCTACAATTTAAAACTCCTAGTGGCTACGAATAACATTTGTTTGAGGCCGACATACTATTCGTTATATTGCCAACTTCGTCTTTGTTCGTACGATTTGACTATCAAGACCTTTTCGAACAACCAAGTTTCATTAGTTTGTTGCCCGTGAAGCGCCCATTGTAGCTTTCACGGTTTCATAAAGATCCTTGGCTCGTTAAATAGTTTCGGCAGGTGATGTAAATTTAAGCAAAATATGGAATTCTAAAGAGTTTCGTAACTATTTTTTACATTCCTTTGTCATTTTCCTTTATCTGCTCCTGGCGAAAAAAAATGTCTGTTTTCTATGCATAGTTTTCTATGAAAATACAAACTTAAACTTAACCCTCGTTTCAATTCTAGGTTTTATTCAGTCCGTTGGATCCATTCCTCGTAAAGGAATAAAAGCACCCTACGATGGAGATACAGTTATATATTTGAAATCTGCTGGAGCAATTCCACTTCTAATCTCAGCAAATCCTGAGTTTTGTGTTAGTTGGGAGTGCAACAGCGTATTAAATGGAACATGCTGTAATCCATATAATAGTAAACATTCATCAGGTGGATCATCTGGAGGCGAAGTATGGAATGTTTCTAATCCGTGATAACGCGAATGTAATTTCAACTCTGAATCCGTTTCAGGGTGCATTGATCGGAGCCGGAGCATCATTATTCGGTGTTGGTTCTGATATTGCAGGCTCCATACGTGTTCCGGCTCTATTCAATGGCATATTCGGTCATAAGCCAACAGGAGAGCTACTCTCTACAAAAGGTCACTTTCCAAGCTCAGCCGACGCACAGTTTAACTATTACCTGCAAACAGGACCCATGTGCCGCTATGCAAGTGATTTGGAACTACTTTTAACAATAATGGCAGGTGAAAAGGCAAAGACTCTTAATTTGGAAAGAAAAATTAACATGAAAGATATTAAGGTACCGCAAGCATTATTTCCTTCATTCATTGAATAAATTACATTTTAAATACACAATACTTAATAATGAGTAAATACTGAAGATAAAATAAAGATAGGTAGTAAATGTTAATTTTTATTTCAGATTTACACGACTAACATTCGCGGCAATAAACTAATTGGTACTAATATCGATGCTGACATTGTACGTGCTATGAAGGATGCTGTGTCATATTTCCGATCGATTGGAATGAAGGTTAATCAAGTAAGTGTATGCTTAACATAAAAAATAAATAAAAGTAACGTAAACATAATCAATAACATTTAAAGTAGAAACGACACAAGTTTGTAGTTTGGAAAATTGATTAGAAATTCAAATGCAAACGAATCTTGACCTCAAGTTTACGTGGGTGGGGTGAAGAGGAGGATAATATTCAATTTAAATACTTATACATACACTTGTTAAAGGGAATCGATATGATAAGAAAAAAATTTTCCTTAATATAAAATCTCTATATCCTTCTCCCTTATAACATTAACAAAATACATTAAGGTGTACTGTAAATTACCATTTAAATGTTTCAAAATAACCGTAAACCGATTAAGCTTCCAGAAGTCCTTTTCAGATCTCCTTGAGAACGATACGCCAAACTCAGACTCCTATATGTTACGCCCTTAGCCTCGACGAAAGAAATATCATTATCAATTCAATAAAATTTCTACCGCTCACACGTTGGGATATTCGCTTAAGTTATTCGCGTAGACTGTTAATTTTTATTAAAGTTTTCAACCCAATATTGTAATTATATTATTTCTGTCATTTATTCTTTGAATTAATTTTCCGGCTGTGGACTAGAATCCTTCGATACCCCTGCAAATTGTGTCAAAGTCATCAGGCAAAATTTTGGTATAGGGCTTATCTTTTATCTGTACACTTACGGTCTCATTTTATCGAATCAGATTATATGGAACTCAAAAGTGTGATATAGAACGCATACTTTGTTTCGGGGCATTTATTTTGTTTGCTATTCTGGCTACTATCAGCAAGATTAGAGCTTACGTTGTACATCAAACACAGAAGTATTTATTTATCTGTTTCTTCATATGTTTAATCATACATTTTAAAAAATCTAGTCCAATTTATAACTTGATCCTCTCGTGTCTACTGCGTCGTTTTCTCATTTTCTCAAGTACCATTGTCCGTTTCAAAATAAAATAACAAATTTTTCATATCTTGCAAAATTAATGTTATCATTATTGATTCCACTCATTATACATTTATATCGACCTTATTATATTATTAATTTATATCGACTTCTTTACGATATAATGGCAATAGGTCTAACCGATTTTCAAAAAACGCCGTTTACTTTTTTAATATCTTTCACGTCTTTTAATTTTCCGGTCTGCAAAAAAATTTTTTTGACTAAAATAATTGATACTCAAAAATTACTTTTTCTGGCGACACCATTTTTCAATTTCATCTTTGACTGGTCTTCAAAACAGTGAGCAGCTTCACCTTTTGATTAATTCTAATTATATCCTTTCTATTTCCGGCCTCTTCTTTGGGGCTGTTGTTTACGTATATTTTTGTTCAGTTTCAATAGAAAATTCAAAAAAATTCTCACCAACGTTTCTACTGTAGAAAGAGCATTCTATTTATTCATGTGTGGGCCATGTGAATGTGGGCCCTTTTCTTAGCATGTGCAATCATAATTTTTCCATGGGTAATCATCCTTTCTATTGGCAATTATCATCCGTGCACGATAGATATAAAACATGGCACATCTGATGGCTTGCTCATTCATTTTATTCTGGCATATACCATATGGAACCCCTCTCGAATGTTTCCACATCAGTGTTATTTTCCAAATATGGTTGAAAATACTTTGGTGAGCTGGATCAATCTTTTCCGCAATCGAAAATACTGTCAAAAAAGGTTTTTTTTCCCTAGCAGAGCGTGGGATTTTCTCAAAGTTAGAAATGCTTGATTTGAACTTTTTCGAGCCATCTTCAGATAAAAAAACTTTACTTCTGCAAATACTTTCCAACAATTTTTACATACTGGTATACCCATATTTCTTTCAAGCTGATAGGGATATTTTGGCACAGCTTTTCTACGAACTTTTCTACAAAACCACGCAACAAAGCTTCAACAGGTTGGTCGTTGAGATTGTGGCCTTGCTACGTTTTCTCACATCACCTAAAAGTATCGGACTTTGAAACACTTAACGTCCAGTTTGTAAATTTGATCTGTTGTGCCAGTGATTAAAATGTTCTAATGAGGCCAAATTTATTTATTATTCTTATATTTTCAGGCAAAATTCTCCTCCTGCATTAATGAATCTTTGGAAGGTAGTTTAGCTAGTTTTGTGGAAATGAATGACATCCCCGATATGCTGATACATTCAGACGATCCAAAAGTACGTTTAGCTCATCTAAATGAATAATTCTTTTATAAAATGTACCTCTATCCCTATAGGTGCGCGACAACATTGCCATTGAACTGTTGAAACACATTGTAGGCTTGCCTAAATATTCCCTTGCTGCCTTGATTTTCATGATCGTGAAAGATACTGGTGGATTCATGGCTGCTGAAAATCGTAAAATATATCGGGAACAACTCGCAGTCTTGAGGCAGGAATTATTGGTAAGAGATTATATTAAGAACTTATGGTAACAACTCATAAATTCAATTGTTTAGGACTTACTCGGTGATGATGGAGTCCTTATTTATCCTACAATGCACTGCACGGCATTTAAACATCACACCTCTTACATGAACATGCCTGGTGTGATGTTTACCATGTTGTTCAATGTTATTGGTTTTCCAGGCTCTCATATTCCAATGGGATTGTCAAAGAAAGGATTACCAGTTGGATTTCAAGTCGTTGCAGCACCATATCAAGATCGATTGTGTCTCACAATCGCTCAAGATTTAGAAAAGAAATTCGGAGGCTGGATTCCACCACAGTGACAAAACAAAAAAATATTCAATTTAAACTATTAGATATATGCTATGAAAGTTTACCTAGAATTATTCATGTAAACAAATGTTAATTTGGTTCACCAAAGATTTAAAGTACATGGCAGTGCTAGTCAGTTTGTTTGTCGGGGTAAAAGTATAAAAAATACTCAATTAAATGTATTTTGCAATATCAATTGTGACGGCTTAGCGAACAATTAGGGAAGAACGAGTATATATAATTTATTTATAGATAAATCTCATAAAAGTATTGCTTTATTTTTGGTATAAATATTTAAATTTTCATGAGAATAGGCAAGGTGACGAAATTTAATTAAATTTATATGTTAATTTGATCACCTAGCTTGATTATTAATATATTATTGTTGTATTGGATAATATTAATGTTAAATAATATTAATCTTTAATAAATCAATATTGTACAAACATGTGGATGATGGCATACAGAACAAGAGCCTGAAATAAACATTTTGCAATACGCAATAGACTATATAATATGAATTCTAATGACTACAGTTTTATCGTTTTCAAGATTTCAAGGCACGCCCAGCTTTGCAATTGCTTGGATAAATAATTTTTAGCCCCGGACTGATTAACAAAAGCGATGGGGACTTCATCTATAGATATTGCCTCTATTCATTCCTTGGGTTGGATTGCTTTCTCCCACGCTTCGATTTCTTTTAAAACCATTTTTAAGACCATTTGTTATCTGTACGAAAATGATGAGGGCGTAAAGGTTGAATAAAAATAATTAAAGTGATTTAGTTTTCAGTTTTTTAGATTGAAAAAGATTATTATAAATCTTTTATAAGCAAAGCGTATTTTCCGTAATAGAGTAATGCATTATTACATTTTAAGAAAATATAAACACAGAACTATCAATAATATATAAACAATGGAGACTGAAAGAGTCTGAATTAATTTTGTGAGACTTTCACTTAATATCTGAGCGTGCGAAAAGAATTATCTTAAATGAGCCTATTATGCCCGTTTTCCTTTAATTTATGGTCTTATTATTTGAACTAAACCTCTGCACGTACACTATTGGGGGGATAATTAGATGAGCCTTGGCAGCTTATTCAATTCCAGTTAAATTAACATCTCTACGCTTTTGGGCGCGTACCCATGACCACGAATCAGCTCTTGCAGAAAAATTTAAAAATCTGTTGTACATATCGATCCTGCGGCAGGATGCAATACCATTGAATTCATCCTTTTTTTCCGTTTGACAATAATGACTTTTTTACGAATTGCGGATATCGAGGGTTCTGTATCTACTTCTGAGAGAGTTCTGCTGTTCTGAGGGAGTTCTGCTGTAAACTTTGATTTGCTTGTGATTGCGAAGAAATCGACTCACATCTGTCATTCGTTACTGGGTACCAAACGTAATCAGTTCCATTGTTTATTATTAAAGACTCCATCAAATCTAGACAAGACAAATCTAAACCTATAAATTTGTTTCAAGCAATTGTGGAAACCAAATTCTTTCAAATGCAAATCATGAATGCAAGGGAAAGGAAAGATTATTTAATGAAAAACGTGGTTCTAATAAACATTAAAAAGACCTATATAGGTATAACATCGCCCAGCAAATAATAGAAGTAATAACTCATTATGATTTTATTTTCTTCGACTTTTTCTTCTTCTTTTGCTTTTTATCGTCTTCTTCAAGAGGTTTTTCATGTTCTGTCGCATTTCTAATAGAGTTAGATTCTTCTTTAAGACTTTTTATCTTCTCGTTGAATTCATTTAAAAATTTATTTTTTTCCACAATATATTTTTTATTTCGAATTGTCCTTGAAATCAGCAAAATGAACATTTCGAATAGTTCTAATGGCGTCAACGGTGAATTCCAATTAACCAAGGTATCATCCAATACTGAATCTGGATACACTTTAGAAACGCATTGAATATAGTCCTCAAACTGTAGCGAATTTGCTGAAATTCAATAGAAGTAGACACTTTAGTAGGAAAATTATGTCGTGCAACTGAGTTCGCCAATATCTATAAATTTTCAAAATTTTAGAAACTCTTGTAATGAAATTCAAATATAGTATACGAGCCGCAACTTCCTCAAAAACATGGATAAATATCATAGTTTTATGAAAAAACATTTTGTAAATTTGTTCTAGATAAAAAAAATGTGTCGTGGTAGAATCAAAAGTTATCGAGCGGAGTCAACATATATTCGTCTTCTAGACTTCTATGAGTTATCAATGCTTGGAGACCTCTAGAATCTTTGTTTTAATATTTTAAATAACACCTTGGACTTTGGTTTTAAGGTTGTTCCGCCCCAAATTCATTTATCTTTAGACCACATCCTCCAATTTCAGAATTGAATTGCTTTCGTAATTTGATCAATTTGATCAATTGTCCTTTTGTCCAACCAAGAATCATTCACATAATTTAAGCGGCTAACTCACTGGAGTTTCTGTTGTTTGACTTTATGCAACACACATTGCATTGCTTTGTGCTGACTTTAGATTCAGGAAAGTTACAATTGCAAACGAAATAAAGTGATATAATGATGTTGTAATGTTTTTATCATCTAGAATAGCAACTGTTTCACTACACTTACAGAATAGTTCCCATGTGGTGTGAACTGGGTGATCCTCTACTTCTAAACGAAATAGAAGACCGTACAGTAAAGACACTTTCATTTTCTGGGACGAACAGGGACGAAAAAGAATGACGTGAGCACCCTAGTTGCATTACCAACGCAGGCTTCTGGATCAACAAACCAAACCATAACCTCTTCAGCTTACAGCGAAAAAAAAGGAAGCAAGGAACACTTTTTTATGAAGATCATCTCATTGCACCCTTGTTTTAATGCACTACCTCAAGCTGTTTTTTTTTTTGCAAATACTAAGGGGGCGTCCATAAATTACGTGAGATGTTTAAGGGGAGGAGGGGGTCGCGTCAAATCTCATCTAATCTTACGTTGGAGAGACAGGGGATCTCGGCAAATATCACGCAATTTTTTTTCTGATTGAAACAAAAAAAAATTATACTATTTTGGTCCATTTAATCCAGATTGTACATGCTTAAGATTTAATCTTAAGCATATATCGTAATACGATTAAGATCATTCACTAATTTGTTCGAAAGAAAATAATTTCATTCATACTTCGACGTTATACATCTACTGACTGTCAAACTACCATATTTGTTTTATACTAAATAGCTCAATTTAATCTGAATTTACGGTACAGTGTAGCCCGTTCTTTGTTTTCGCGCTACTGACAGCCGAACGTGCGACTCGATGAACAAGAGCGTACGAGCTGAGTGGCAGCGACACACGGACAGGTTCCAACCTGCTTTGTTTATTCTTGTAAATGAATGTTTCACTCGACTCAGTGCATGCTCTTACTAATTTAAAATGAGTTATCAAGATTTTTATAACGCATACGTCAAAAGATACGTCTATAAGACGAAGAATTCCTGCCAGGACGATGTGATAAAATTATGGAATACAGCGAAGCAAAAATTCCCGAAGAAAGAAGAGTTAATGCATCACATTCAACATGAGATTGAACGGCTTCTCAGGGAAGCCACTGAGAGAGAAGTTCGGTCTACTTTAACATTCCTTCAAAAGGTAGGTTAAATATATTTTTTTAAGAAAATACTTTTTTTTATAAACTTTATTGTTACAATTAACCCGCCGTTGGTGACGTGTATGTCTGTGAGACCGGGTGATACAAAAAAGTGTAATAACTTTTTTGTACGTGACGTGATCGATTTGCACTAAGATTTCGAATAGCTGTCTTATTACGCATCCATTAATCGCCAACGGCTTAGAGTGGCTAGATCAGAACGAAGTTGAAGGAGCAGATGATTTTACTGAAAATCATATGGACATGTTGGTTCCAATAGTCTCTCTTGAGACCGCGCATGATTTTCCACGGACTGAATTAGAGTAGATATTCTTTTTTTTAATCACAGTAGTCACGATTTAAGTATTCTATTGTTAAATTTTTATTACACTTATAACTCTCAGCAATATTGATTACTAGTCTTAACTAGTTGTAAATAAAAGCACGAAGCAAATTTTTTTTTCTTTTTACAATAACAATCCAACGCGTTTACGTAAGAAACCCACATTTTGAAAAATCTCACGTGAGATTGGGGGATGGGGGAGGGGGTTGAATAAAATCTCACGAAATCTCACCAGGGGGGGGAGGGAGGTACAGCAAATTTAAAAAAACACCTCACGTAATTTATGGATGCCCCCTAATGCATCTAGAAAAAGTTGGTTGGACTCCGCATGTCAGTTGTTATCGTATGTTGCTAGTATCAATCTTTTGTTCTAACCTGCCATGAGTCGGCAAAGAACGAAACTCATTGGATTTACCATCCATAATTTCATCAAAAGTTTCTCTTCGAATGTATTCCGTAAATAAAAAACTGCCTCAAGAATGTATCTTGGCTAGATACGTGTAGCATAATGAGTCATGTTTGTTATATGGTCAATAGCAAAGCTTCAAGTGCAACATGTGCTCAAAAGAAATTTAAAATATGTATCTATCAACAAAATAATGCATAAAGAAATTGCATCAAAAAGAAGCAAAAAATCGAAATCAGAAAGTTCAAACTTTAACAACTCACCTTCTTGCACCCCGTTTAATTTTCCCAAGATGTAAGTAAACAATTTGTACGTCATTCTTACAGGACATTTCGGTTGGTATTCTTTCATAACTTCAAAAATGAATTCAGTTAAAACTAAGTTTTGACAAAGCAAAACTGGGAAATTGTCGATAGCAATCGCTTCAATATTTTCATGATCTCTAAGGAAATCTATCAACATAGTGGCAAACAACCCGTAAAATGGTGGTCTTCTTTCAATAGCTTTACAAGCTACACTATGCTTGCGATTCAAATACATCGTCACAGAAAGGACATATTTTAGAAACTGCCAAAAATAGATTATTTCATATGGATCATTGAGGTCTTCTGAGTTTAAATGAAACGAATACTCTGATTCTTCCAGAAAAGTCATAGAATTGAATTTTTTATCGAAGTAGTGTATTGTTCGTAGAAATCGCCAGAGTCCTAGACGGAGCATAAACAGCGGTTTGTTATTATATGCGTCTACACCGTATCCAGCATACTTCATGTACATATGTTCCAGAACTCCAAGCTTAGATGCAATGACTTGATTAATGGACTTGAATTCAATCTCTTCCAATGTTTCCTGTTCAACATCAGGGAAATATTTTGCGATAAAGTTTGTAATTGGAGTCGATTTCAAGTTGATCATATGTTTCGGCAAAAATATCGGTGGAATATCTATCTTAGTAGCGAATTCCATTAAGTATTCGATTTCATTTCGGGCAATAGCTTTAAATCGCAAGGGATTTAATAAACCTGTTGAGCCCATTGGGTTTGTAATGAAGTAGTCTTGCATTAAACTCGTCCCCGTTGCTTGCTTTACAATGGATTTTAAATTTTGAATGTGTTTATCAGTTTTTTCTTCATTTTTTACTATAAATCCTTCCCGATACATTCCATCCAAATACATTTGTTCACTAACAAACATATCCCCGTTGGCGGCTATAATAATACCGGGACCAAACTTTTTGTCGAATTTCCATGTAGTCAAGACTATTCTCTCATCGAAGCAAAGCACGCCAGGCCCAAAACGATAACTTTCGGTCCAATATCCTGCAAAATAGTTATGCTTCGGTATAACATATTGATTTTCAGTTCCAATACAATTGCGGAAAGGATTCCAGCGGTAAGTTCCAAATCCACAATAATGATCTTGTTGCCATTTTCCGTTGTAAATATCATCATTAGAATGTAAAAAACAACCTTCCAGCCGTTCTCCGTTTAAATTAAACTTGCCAGAAAATATACCATCGGCATACACTCTAATACCTTCATCAATTTTATTGTTCTTGAAAACACCTTCGATGCTACCGTCAGAGGTCTAAGAATCAATGGATCAATTCAATTAATTGATTTTATTTAATTGAAATAATGGAGCTTAAGTAATTAAAATTTATTTATTCAGAAATTCTATCGAAAAAAATTCGAAAAATGTGGACAGAATAAAATAAAAATATACAGAATAAATCAAATTGAATCTGTTTGGTGGTTCAGTGCTGGTTCTATCCAATATAAGTTGACGATACCTGGACAATCAATAGCAGGGGGTGTCCAGATATAATTGGATTGAAAGTTGGTCAAGCAGATCTAATTAGTAATCAAGGACTTGGCAAATTATACTACCAAATTTATGTTATAAAGCCTACACAACTATATAATTGCAATTAAATTTTTTGAGCAACTTCTTCTAACTAGTAATTCAACACGAGCTTGCTAGCTACCTCAGTTACCAACGTAAGCTTCCACACAACATTGCACGTTAAGTTCAGAAGAGCGATTGTGCACACTTGGTTTTTATCACAAAAATGGTAACCATGAGCAAACACTTTTTTTTGACAACAAACTTACTTCACAAAGTTACTTGTCTCCCTAAAACCCTGGAATAGTCCTCGCCAACATTGAGTTCCAGAACAAAAACCAATTTAATCATGTTCTTTGGTCGAGTGGAGACTACTTTGAAGAAGGCCTAATGGCTAACCCCAAGTTATATGTCCTTCTGGAGGACATGTTTAACTACATTTACCCCTTTCAAAAAATTAAGCTCAAAAATTCGAATCTCTTACATCCTCCTAATGCATCTAACTTACACATCGAACGTACTTTCGTATAGGTCTTATTCACCTGAAGATGTCCACGTCCATGAAACATCCCACTGTCAAAATCGCCACTATATCTAATTGCTTTAGAAACAAATAATCCATTTCCATGATGATAACCATGACTGGCTTGACCAGAATAGCGTTCACCAGTCGAGTAAAATATTTTACATTCGCCTTCTAGTTTATTTTCGTTAAAACAACCTGAAAATAATAAAAGAAAATGATTACCGAATAATGAAAATAAAGGACACATCGATTGCTTAACCATATCGTAAAAAATAGTTCATCAAATCAAAGTATTTTTAACTAAACTTGTCGAATTACAATCTATCCTTTTATTGGCTATTAAAAACCACAGATACACCACATAACATTTTCCGGAAATGCTACTGATTTCGTTAAAACCAGAAATCAAATTCAACATCAACGACCAGCCAAATACAACTGACTAATTTTGTAAAAATTATATGTCGTTCAAAATTTTATTTTTCTTAAAAGGATTCAACAGTTTGCCATCTCTGGTACACTTCGTTCACGCGAATTTAAAAGGAAATCATGAAATCAACATACCGTTACCCAGTGAAACACAAGAAGTGGTTTTTGCCTATAATATTCAACCAATTCCCATATTAGATATTAGCTTGACACTATATCTGTATCCTGAATGTTGTAAAGCAACTTATCCTAACACATACAATGAATGAGATCAGTATTCTTGACGCTGACCTAACTGTAACCACAACTAGCTACAACCAGCAATAACACCTTGAACAAACTCCCGATCTAACGGTGTTCGGCCGAAATAAGGATGATATTATTTGAAATAGTACATCTCCACTCACTTTTGCGTAACGCAAGATTATCCCTCACAAAACTTTTTCGTAAACAAACTCAATACAGATACAGATCAGATTGAGAATTTTCTATCTCCGCCTGAGAGAAGTCGACTGAGAGTGTTAACGCTGTACGTAGGTACATATGTTGACATGACGCTATGATCGCAGCGTCACCACCGCAACTTGAATGTAGTTAACTGGGAGTATCAGCGGGTTCACCTCCTTATACTCTCCCTTAATAGAGTGATCTCGAGAAGAACATCTGATTTTGCCAATGAGAGATTCGAACAGACCCTAGCAAACATCAGACCCGGTGCCTGTATGTTTCCTCAAATTAACAAAATAACTGGCCGTAAGCGCCTGCCAAGAGTTCTCACTTAAAACATCAGACCCGGTGCCTGTATGTTTCCTCAAATTAACAAAATAACTGGCCGTAAGCGCCTGCCAAGAGTTCTCACTTATAACGGTTCCATGCTCATGGATGACAAAGCCGTTGCTGACTCCATCGCAAACCATTTTGCGAAAGTTCTTCAAGGGGAGAAGGCAAGTGATAACTCTGCCTTCAATTCGTTGGTAAAAAGAACAATATCAACGTTCGACAGGGACCACAAAAACTTGTGCTTGACTAGATTTTCCGATTCGAATCCGTCGGACGCTCCTATTGGCAGTACCCTGTTTGTGAGCCCTGAGAGACTCAGGATGCTTGCACTAGAGCAAAATTCCAAAAAATCGGCTGGGGCTGATGGAATTTTAAATTTCTTTATAAAAAAACTTCCCCATACTTATTTTGTTCTTCTCGCAATCCTTCTAAACAACTGCATAAACATTTGCTACTTCCCTCAGCAATCGAAATGCGCCAAAATATTTGTCATTCCGAAAGAGTCCAACAGTACTGACGTAGTCAATACTCGTCCGATATCTCTTCTGTCCAACGTAGGGAAGTTACTGGAAAGAGTGATCCTACAAAGCATCACACAGTTCTCTGAAGAAGCAGGAACTGTACCGGAAAGACAATTCGGCTTTAAAAGAGCTCATTCAACGGTAGACGCGTTGGCTGTTTTTCAAGCCAGTATAAAAAGAAATTGGCAGGCCAGAAAGGTCGTAGTAGCGTGCCTCATTGATGTAGAAAAAGCTTTTGATTCGGTTTGGATCGATGGACTTATCTACAAACTAATTCAATTTGGCTTCCCGGTGAGTGTTACAAAAATAGTAGGCAGTTTCATGAGGGGACGTACTGCCTTTGCGGTGTCTGGTGGAGCTAGTTCTGAACCCTTTGGTATCGATTCGGGGGTCCCTCAGGGGTCTATTCTAGGCCCTTTTCTCTTTAATATATTCACGTCTGACATTCCCGGTATCAGAGATGAATTTAAACCTGGAATCGAGGTGAATCTCTTTGCTGATGACTTATTGGCGTGGTCATCTGAGCACAATCTCCGCTTTGCGCGAACGAGACTCCAAAGGTACCTGGACTCGTTACCTGCGTACTACGATAAGTGGGGGATGAGGGTTAACGCTAGGAAAAGCGAGCTGATTGTGTTCAAGGACCCACATCAAAAATATGGACATCGAACAAAGAACATCTGTGATACCAGAGTAAAATTGAACGGGCAGGTGGTGCACTGCTCCAAAAAAACGAAGCATCTGGGGGTGATTTTCGATACAAAAAACACCTTCTGTGCTTACGTAGATTCTGCCTGGAAGAAAGCCATTTATGCATACCACCTTCTAATGCCTCTTTTCAGGAAACAGTCAACGACCAGCAAGCGGGTCAAGATTGTTGCTTACAAAGCTCTAATCAGGCCCGTACTCCTGTACGCAGGGCTGATATGGCAGGCAGCACCAAAATGCAAATGGGGCAAGATAGGATTATTGGAACGTAAAATCCTTCGGGCTTGCACTGGAGTGTTCAAAAGGGAGGACAGATGTGGAGCCGATTCACCGCTACGCCAAGAGGTTGACCGAACGAACTGCAAAGCGTATGGCGGAGCACGAGACCGCCACTATTAGTAACGCGGCAGATAGTCGAGCGATGGAGGCAGCCAACGGATAGATTAAGAAATTAATTTGAATAATAGTTATAAGTAAAATATTGTATTAAAAATTTAACAAAAAAAAAATAAATAAAACAAAAATTTTATTAATAATTATTGTATATAAATTAAGATTTAAATTAAATAAATATAAAACGACCAAAAACAACAGAGGTCACATTTAGGGTGTAAATGTTAGTAATAATAATTTTCTTTTTTTGATATATCAGTAATAATTTTTGATATTAAACAAATGTTAGTATAGAGTTCTGGGCACAGCCATTAGGCAAAGCCCGTAGGCTAAGTATTAGGTTAAGAAAATATTGTAAATAATGATTGTATATAGTATGAAAAAATCACCCAATAAATAAATAAATTCTAAAAAATGATCGCAGCGTCATAAAATATAAAGTAAATTTTCAACTTACCCTCATAGACTGTTCCATCATTCCAGTGGTAGATACCTTCCCCGTGCAAACGCTTATGTTTAGTACTTCCAGAGAACGAATTTCCATTTTTAAACTTTATATTAACGTCATAAGCAGAGCCACACCCTTTAATAACCACATCTGAACTTACGGTTGAAAATTCCTGGAAATAAAAACCACATTCAAACCTAACACATTTACATGTTATACCAACCTTCTTTTTTCTCGGAACGTTTTCTGTCCAACTCGTAACGATGGATGGTAGTAGGGCAATATAAAATTCGGTAATAACTTTTTGTTCGGCAGCTAGTTCTTCAAGGGATTCACCCAGTTCATTAGCTGAGGTTGCTTCAAAACATCGAGAACTCGATGCAGAAGATGTTGCTGTCATTTTTGGCTGCCTAAAAAATGTATCAAGATCAAATGCAAATAATGGCAGGCGGTCCTTGATTCTTTGACGTAAAATCTTAGGTCGTAGTAGTCATATGTTCCAAATGTTTCAAATCGTAGCTGTCTATCAATGTAGAAAATTCATTTTAGGAAAACGTGTGAACGAAATTCGATTATTATCGAGCGAATATAAAATTTTTATTTTGAAATTTTGATCTTGTTTTATTTCGTATATTGTAGTTCATCACTCGATATGGATTCTAACTATCTTGATTCTACAAAAGAACTCAAAAGTCCTTCATCCGTAGATGCCAGAAGCGTTGAGAAGAAAATTGAGGAATATTTGCATCGGAGCACGCCCAGAGATGCGAATTTTTTGAAATCAGCAAAAACTCTCATAAATAATTTACATCCAAAAGGAATTGTACATCAAGAAACCGATTCAAAAGAACGAGGGGATGATTCGAAGTGGAACTCGAAAGAAACCGATAGCGACACTGCTAAGGATTTTCTTGATTCTAATGAATCTAGCCAAACTTTGATCGACAGGTATACAAAGCTTATTAAAGAAAATGAATTCTTGAAAAAAGAGCTAGAAAAAAAGGAAATGGATCTCAGTGCTCTCGGCCCACGGTATAAATATATGGAGAAACATTTTGAAGACTTCATACGGATGAAAGAGGATTATGAGAAGTTAAAAGAAGACAAAATTAAGGATGGAAGGATATTGGAAACTAAAACTAAAGGCCAGCAAGTAAGTTTCGTATAACATCTATACTGTGTTTCATATACTCATTCTCAAAAATTGGTGTATATATCCATGCCAAGAATAATGTTATTTACTAATTAGCAATTCGGAAAGGACGCTGTAATATCTTTTGGTATATTTGTTTGATATAGATGTATGTTTGATTTATATGTTGATCTAACCAAACACTTATCTATAGCCTTTCAATTGTATCTTCGCATGTACCCCGCAAATACAAGAAATGCATCTTCGAATCCCGTAGCATCGTGCAGCTATGCAACGCTCTGTATCAAATTCCGCTCATAAAAATCTTTCACGTTCGTCGTATGGAAATTCCAGTATGTTTTTCCAATATTTTTTCATATCCCTAGAAATTCAGTGAGTTTTCCCACGATTGGCTTCAAGCAAACTGCACATTCTTTTTCAGTTTTCAAAATAGTCAAATCTTTTGGTCTCCCCTTCGAAGGCCTATTGTTTTGAACCTTTTTAGGCATCGCACATACTGCCTGTGATTTGACAATTACCTTTTTTTCTTTGGCTAACCACCCCACAGTTCCTGAGGCGAGAGGCCGGTACTATCTATATTTCTAACATTTTTTCTGGCCTTGATCCTGTCACCCAGTTACTCTGCCGTAACTTTTCAGTTTCGGAGCCAGAACTGGAAAAGGGTATTTCAGTTAAATGCATAAGCCCGATGACTACGCCCGATGATACATCTTAAACCAGTTCATCCGGCAAGTGAGTGCGTTGAAAGCACACTGTAGTTCCAACCTTCCATCCTTTATTTGCTTCCATATTGTTTTTTTGCCGAAGCATTTTTAAAGGATCTGCTTACACTTAATTTCTTCTTCAACCCCTCTATTTGTTGTTTAATTAACCTACCCTGAGGAACACAAGTGTCAACGAGGCTCTGGCAGTCTTCCTTGCACTCCTATGACTGGTTTGATCGTTTTTCGGATCGACTTTTTGAAGTTGCTAGTTCGTGTCAATCAGAGTTGTTTCTCTCGCTCTTCGCACTTTGCGTTAGGACTTTCGGCGCAGAAGGATTGCTTTACGAACTTTATCTCATTACGATTGGAAAATGCAAAATTACATTTCCACATGGTCATTATTGCTTTAATATTTTGTGAGCTTTAGTGCTAATCTTATTTTTATCGCAATACTTGTATTAGTTGCGCATATAACTTTCATTATTAAATTTTCATTAAATTTTTTTTAAACATTAAATTTTTAATTTAATTTAATATATTTTAATAATTTAATATTTACCGCTGGTTATTTGTTTATTAACGTTGTTTTTTTATTCAAAATTACATTTTTGCAGACATGGGCTAGCAGCGTTGTTTGTGAGTCATGCGTCAAGACTGTAGAAATCGTGCAAAGTCCTGACTTTCAGCGGTTCATAGCTTGCCGACAAGATGATGCCTTTTGCGTTACCAAGTATTATAAGAGGATTATAAAAAATGTCCGAGTCTTTTTCTGACTTTGCCTTGATTACAGGGCTGAACTGGTGGAACTCGAAGAGAAGTTTAAAGCCTTGAAAGAATCAATTGCTCAGCGGGAACGAGAATATGAAAATAGATATGAAAAGGCTGAGGTATGATGTTCCCATTAGTTAGAAATAGGGTTTACCTCTCATCCTGCGTTTTATTTCGTTCTTTTGTTGGAACATGATCTTTTGAGGCTCTTAATTTAAACATTTATTTATATCCATTTATGTTTTTATTATTCAATTTATAATTTTACTAAAATTTATTCATCGTCAAATTTTGGAAAATAAATTTCTATTTTCAGATAATTCATTTGACCGCACTAAATTGTAAGTATCGATCGCAACTTGCAGACTTGCACAAGAAAAACAAACAAAATCACAATTGGGCTAATGCATTACAGAGAATCATAGCTAAAATATGCGCGCGTGAAGCACTTGGGTAAGTCAATAATGACATATGTGGAGGAAGTTTTAATTTATTTAAGGGGCATATGAGAAGCCCACCTACCTACATTTACTATATTTACTAGATTTGATTGAAACGCAAAACTCATCAACCGGTTGACTTTTTTGTCGATTGGTGATTTCGGTGAATTATAATTTTTCTAAGGAGAATCAAAACTCCTCGTAGTAACAACCCAAATTTTACATAATTTTTCTGAAAATTTCAACTGTTATAAAACCAAACGAGCATGAAGTCGAACAAGGGCAGGTTCACTATATGCAACAGCTTCTATACTCTGATACGGGACTACCGTTAATGGACTCCTTAAAGTCAGAATTCCGTGTAAACAATTCTGTTTTATAAAAACTAGAACGACAAAATCCAAGAGCCAAGTTCAAATCGAA
Organism: Stratiomys singularior; assembly: GCA_954870665.1. Lineage (NCBI taxonomy): Eukaryota > Metazoa > Arthropoda > Insecta > Diptera > Stratiomyidae > Stratiomys > Stratiomys singularior. The sequence goes on from OX940877.1 coordinate 12,575,599, forward strand.
AATAAGCTCACCGAAGCCTTCTTCACGGAAAAGGTTTAAATACACTTCAACCTGAATCCGAGTTGAAAACACTCTCGTCCGTTCATGAGAACGGAAAACTGATAGTAAAATCAGCGTATATGGACGCCGTGAATATATTGTCCGCTTTATATTAGAATTAGAATTAGCAAGTCAAAGCTGGTTCACTTGCGAATCATCGAAAAAAACTAACCTAATCAATCTCACAGGACGAAAACTTGAGTGCAAGTTAATTATTTATCCCACTAGTAAACAGGCCAGGTTATGAATTAGTTTCATGCCATAGTAAGCCACTAAGCCATTAAGCCACTAAGACTTTGAACTATAGCGTGACAACTGAAAAGCGCTAACAGTCTGCAAATGCATCATAGGGAACGTGATAGGAATACCCCATGTAGTAAATAACGTGAGCTTTGCAAGATAGAGAGCTTATAAATTAAACAACGTGAGTGGAGGGATCGCGATAGTAAGCTTTCTGACGTTTAATGTATGTGAGAATATTTTTCCGATGTAATAGGATGTCATTGTGTACGAATACAAAGTTTAAAAGAATGTTTATACACATCTCTCCGCACACGGTTACGCCATGGTAATGCCATCAACGAATGTTCTAATGTTTATAAGCTGCCAGTGAGAATGGAAAACGACCATTAAAACGCGTAAAAAAGGGATATGTATTGTTTATCATAAAAATATGGTTGATAGGATTGACGTCCTGCTTATGCAACAATGTGTTCATATACAACTTTACGTCTTAAGGATTGGGCATGTCCGTTCGTCTCTATATTGCTAAATTTGCACTCACCGTAAAGGCAAAAACGAACTCACCTCTGTTATTGATGTCCTGCTTCTCCAGGCAGCGTCATTGCAATTACTGGCTCTGCCAGTTAACACCTTCACCTCTCAGCCCAAGCCTCTGCCACGAGTCCTCTGAGCTTCTCGGTCACATCAGCGTTGTCCTGTGTAAAAAACTATCCAGAAATTGAACTTCTTGCGGACATTTTATCCTACAGTAAGGACTTCCAAACTTTAATTATATTTTGAAAAGATAAGAAGTTTAATAATTTGACTTTGAAGAGTTCATACAATCATGTAAACCGTATAGATAACTCAGCCGTAAGATTATTAATAATGTGTTGTGTCTATTGCCTGAAGTTGTTTATATTGCTCTCGAAGATCGTCTTGAAACATGCAAAATCGTTTCTCTAAAACTAAAATGCACACATTCAGCGCTTTTCCCTAGTAGTGTTTACTAGATGTTTATTGTTTTTAGAATATTTAGTAAATTTTAAATTCTTTAATTTTAATTTTTTTTTTTCTGTTATATAAAACCACAAGCTTGAGCATCCATGTAATATCCTCAAGCGTTATATGAGTCAAGTGCTGACATTTGAGTATCGCACAAGTTTTCACTTATTTCCATAAAAGTTTCGATGAAAACACTAAAAGGAGTCGCATAATACAACAGAGGATCAAATGCGAGCGCATTAACACGATTTCGAAGTGGCAATTATAAAATCTTTCACGATTAGGTGAATGGCATTGACCATCAAAATGCGTAACTCAGCGCAAGATACAATACAAAAGACAATGAAAATGATTCAACATACTCGAAAGTGCCTCCTAATTTTTCTAATTCATGCATACCACCTCTGAGGTCACGATTTCATACCTGATTAAGCCAACTAAGGCAAGGCCCTATTTAGCCATTCCAGAAATCAAAGAGGATTCACAGGTGAATCATGTAAATTTACACGTGACTGAGTGCAATGGAATTTGTACAAATCATTACGAAATAGTTCCATTATCTGCGTGAAACCCTTGATTCAGAGGCTAATTGATGTTTGATAAAGCGCTCAGACGTAAATGAGTTGTTCGATTACGACGTGTCGAACAATGATAAACTATGTATGACCAACGGCTCGCGTCCACACTGTGATAATACTGAAAAAATGCACTATACGTGAGTCACGCGAAAGACATCAGCACTCATCTTAGAATAGCAACGCAGAACATTGATATCGCGTATTATCTTCAGTGGCTGTGCAGCCTAAAATTGTGTAAAAGTTCGTCTGCATTGTCATCACAACATTGAGTGCTCATACTGTTGCATTAAGCCGATAAAATGGCCTAACCCTAATTCGACCAACGGTACCGGCTCCTATTAGTCACTACAAATATCGCAAGACATGCATGTTATCTTTATGGCCAAAAACTGTAGCTATGTGCGACATAAACGTGGTTCTATTATTACAGAATTTTGGGATGGTGTCAATGATTTCATAATCAAATATGGCGCCAATTTTTTTTTTATTATTACTGATTGGTTAATATCCTTGGAACTTCGTTCAGGAAAAACTCAGTTTACACAAAATTTGTTTAATAACTTCCGAGATTAGTTCTGATTTTCCCACTTGAAATTCAAATCAAGTTTTACAAGTGATGGTTTGTGGCTTTGATACTGGTGAACTCCTTGCTTGAATATCAAAAGGGAATTTTCTGAGTCAGAAACATATTGATCAGATTTAATATTGATATAAAGTTTCGTACAATGATGTTTGATGTACACCCAACGCTCCTTTGACACGGTTTTAATTTTATACGAATTTGAAACAGCACGGGTTGGAGGCGAAGGTAATCATTAATTGTTGCACGAATTATTTGTTCTTACACGAATTTCAACAGCAACAATTAATCAAATTCCTTCTGCGATAATTTTTTGCATCATTTAAAATGCTCGCTCGGAGAAAAATCGAGTTTTGTATGCATTCATTCATTTTGCCTCCATCTTCGAAACAGGATGCAATGTCGAGTCCATCCAAACATTATATTTTGTCGACTTCAGCACAGAAAAACTCAAACGTTATTCAGATTATTATCCTCGTATTTCAGTCTTTCACATATTTCAGTCAATTAAGTTTTCTATTCTGTATTTCAATATGTTCATCTTATTAGGCGTACTTGCTTCGTAACACTCGTAACGCCTAATTTCAATACAATTTCCGTTTTTTGAATATTCGGCTATCACGTAAATTTTCTATAAAAATTCATTGGAAAGTTTAAAATTCATGTTACATTTGAATTAAAAGCAAATTAAATATATTAAAATTTTTGATTATTTCAATCATAAGTTGACATTATTTTGTATTCAAATTTTTATTGAACTAATTTTATTGGATTTTTTGTTGATTTTATTTTATTAGCTCTAGCAACCATCCTGACAAGTGCTTAGCCAACAAAAGAAAAGAGGCGATTTATTTCTCAAAAAAGTTTCCTCTTAGCTTGAGTGCAACATCTTTCACCAGTCTGAAATTACGTTTTCTCGAGGTCTGCAAAGTAGACCTCCGTGATTGCAATGACCTCCTCATTCGACTCAAGCTTCTGCTCGACGAGTGAATTTTTCAAGTTTGGCAACAAAAAGAAGTCGTACGGGCGCAAATCCGGGGAATTCGGTGGATGAGGTAGTAGTTCGTAGCCCGATGCGACCAATTTGGCCATGGTGACGGCGCAGATGTCAGCCGATACGTGTTATGGTGGAAGACCACTTCTTCGTCTTCTTCGGCAAATCGGGCCTGTTTTTCTGCAATTCGGCGTCAAATCGGCACTGACTTGGTCTCGTGGTTGCGCTTGCTGTCCGGAGTAAGCAAACGCGGCATTCATCTCGCCGGCAGCTTTTACATTCCCGAAATTTCATACAGGATAATGACCCAAACGATCTTTTGAGATGTCAACTGTGGCAGGTATCTCGCTCACCTTCAATCGGTGGTCTGCCAATGCGACATAATGGATTTTTATCACGTTATTTTCGAGGCAATTGGGCGTGGTTCATCAAAAACTGATGTGCGACAACGTTGAAAGCCGTTAAACCAATTTTTTTATGGTGGCCTTCGCAGGAACAGACTCAAGGTACACAGTGTATAACCGCTCTTTGATTTCGCTGTGTGATTACACTTCCAAAAACAATCGAATCGCCGGCCGATATTGATCTTTTTCAATTGAACTGAAATGCACGCAAAGGCGCGCTTCCACACGCGGACCAAAACTAAGAGTCCGATTTAGTTGAAATTTAGACAGTAGCCGTCTACGAAACTGAATTTCTCTCACGATAGTGGTGCCATTGGGTGGTGAAGCAAAGTACCCCCTTGACCCGCCCTCCGACCTCTCTGGTAGCGATTGGCTTCCAACTATGAAACTGTTGATTATGAGATTATATTGAACGCGAAAGCAAACTTCTAGTGTGTTTTCTCTTTTATTTTTCATGAACAGCCTTGCAGATGTAATATCCTGTAAATTTGCGAATGTTGAAATTTTTCGGTATCTTCCGCTGCTGTTGTAGGTGTTTAGCACTATTTTTTTCGGAGAATGTCAAAGTTGTCTCGCAGGTTCATTCTCCGTGGCCCGTTTGCTAGGTTTCCACTATAAGAAGATCCATGTAAAGAAAGAAACTCTTTTGATCACATCTCCACTGCTTTTGATACCATATTTGACAGGAAATACTGCGTGGAAGCCCATAACTGTGCCCATAAGAACATATTTAATGGTCGTCTTTTCAGCACCCTAAAAGTTTTCAGTTTTATGACCAGTTTATATCGGACATTGTGCGGATATCGCTAAAAGCAGAATGTGGCTTTTCCGATTTTCCAAGCCAGGTCATTTTTAAAACGTATACATCAGTTAAGAAACTCAAATCTTGAAGTTCATTGCTGCATGAAACACTGACACTGATACATCTCACAGTTTACATAGTCACTCCATTGTTATGGTAGATATCAACGGGTATCCGAAAGCCTACAAATACATTCTATTCAGCAAAATTTGGAGGTGTCCCTATCTTCTCCTTCAAGTGCTTTGGGTTTGTTTCGTTGTTCTAAGAAACTTCACAATCGTTCCTATGTGTCTCCGTCGCAGCACATGTCCTCTATATAAAATATCCATCAAATCTATCGATAGAGTGAAAGGAAGTTGCATTGCTTCGTTAAAAATGTAAGATTAGACAATACAGGTACGACTCGCTCTACAAAGACAGTCGGTCTTTGCCCGGTTTCAGTAGCTCAAGGATGCGGCTTAGACGGATACATCTGGATTGGGGGAGGGCTGGATTCCGGCAACAACGGTTAGGATTATTTCTGCGCATCGCATTGTTATAACTACCATTCTTCAGCCTATGCCATTCATCAATGTTAGTTTTGTCTTTGTGTGATTTTTGCGAGGAACATTTATTTTTATGCACCGAAATTTGTAATTTGAATGCAGAATATTCAATCTGTATGTTACCCATCGATGATAAATCGAATGCCAAATAAATAAAACATCGCAGAATAAATAACCGGAAAATAAAATCAGCACTAAATAAATAGTCCCTAATCTACTTTCAGAGATCTAACAGAACAAGAGCAAGGATGGGTAGAACGCATAGTGGACAAATATCTGTCGATTGAAGAAGCTTCAAAAGAAACTGCGGAAGTATCGGCAAGCCACGATACTTTGCCCACTTCAGATGAACACTTAGAGCGCTAATGTAATGGAATCATCGTTTTGTCATAATTCTAGTTTCTTGATTCAGGACCTTTACGGAAAATTGTGTGACTGACTGCCTGTAATCGCTCCATATGTAACAAATCTGATCACAAATGCATCATCAAAGCATCTGGATAATGTGAACTAGATACATATGTGGAATCATCAATGAAAACAAAGGTTACACTCATCAGCATACGGATTAGCACGATATGTGCGTTAAAAATTCTTAGTAAGCCCGTTCATCAGCCAGGGTGATGAATGGTCTTACTCATAACACGCATTACAGAATAACTAATTCGGATCGTGGCTTTCTTTGGAATAATTGTGTCGATTTGTGTAATAATTTATGTAAATTTTTATCAGCATCTAAATTTATTAAATCCATAATTATGTGGTTTTGCATTGCAGCGAACGTGTCTGTATTTTCTCTATTTATGAACACAAATTTATTCACATTTTATTGAAGTCGATCAATTATTTGATATCCCATTTACTGTGCAATTGCAGAGAATTCAAAAAACTGCAATAGCGATGAATTTGAGTTGAATTTGTATCTCAAATGGAAGCTTTAGCATTTCGTTATACACAAGCAATGAACTAATCTGAATTACTTTTAAAAAAAGACAATCTTCCACCATAGTATTTTAATTACTTTCAAATTAATATTAGGATAAACATAAGACAATCAATCGTTCAAAAAAACGTTGGAAAACAGATAAAGAAAGGGGGAAAAGTAGCCTTAGCCCCTGGTTGGACATCAAGAAAATACTTAATTTTATTGAAACACCATTCATGCATGCAACCTACATACTTTTATTGAAATAAAAGCCCAAAAATCGTTTCAGCAAGAATCAAAAATCCAGGAATTATTTCCTCAACCTATGACTCGCTATGAATTCTATTTGCAGCTGGTTTCTATATTTTTTCGATCCTGGATGAATAATTCTGTCGGTTCGTCATAATTTTTTGTTGTAATTTTCACCAAGTGAGACAGATTTCATTATAAATTGTTTATTTGCTAAAATACAACTGAAATCAGACACAGTGGCTCAAACTCCTTATAGAACACTTACCGCAATGAAAATAATATTAGTTTTGAAACTTATGAATGTTATGCATGAAACTTATATTTGATTCGAATATTAATTCCATTACCTTGTTGCAAACCGAAAATCAAATGCATTTATAAACGGAAAAGCAAAAACTTAAACTAAACTTAAAAATGTTATATTGTTATTATATGTCTTTTTTAACTCAAAGTAAAAATACGCTACATGGCAGCTCTGATTCATTTTGCTCTTGTTAACGGTGAATTTCCAGGTTTTTTCCATTTTGACAGAGTTTCACGAATTGATTTGACATGATTTTCAATCAGGTTACCAAGTATCTAAATCGCATTCCAAATCACGAAAACCTGTTCGAAACAATGCAGAACTGTAAGGCAACGTTCACTTACAGTATTTAATATAATCAATCGGTTCGCATATGGAGATAATTTTGATAAAATCAAATGACCAAGCATTGGCCAAAGTATTACCTGCAAAAAAAGAATAGATCAGAATTTTTACTTCAGAAAAACATCCAGGGAAAATCGCACACAGAAATGAAAAAAAACTTATTGAGGTAGAGTTGATAAACAGACACTCTTCATAACCAAGCCAAAAAAGAAAACGATTAGGTTTTGCAAACAAATATAAAAACCAAGATTTATTGTTTGGGCAACAGAATATTTACGGACGAAAGGAACACCAATGGTTACCGGCCAGATGCCCAATAATATACGTTGAGAAAGTCTAATGGAGAGTTTCAACGTTAATCTGAACCACGAAACCATAAAACGTGGCTTGGAATCACTAACAGTATTGGATTCAGGACCTGCACGTTATAGAAGAGATATAGCAAATATTTTGAGAATAAATCCTGACACGAATAGCTGAAATCAGGGCTAACAGATAGCGATTGCTATTTGATTTAGGAGGAATCTTCCAAGTTTTTCTTTTTCACATTCAGGAGGATGGTTACAAAATAAAGTCTTCTTCTGTTCGGCTCCACTAGAACTGTCCCGATGTGTTAAAAACGCCACCACAATCGTCCAATTCAAACCTGACAGTATGGGTGGAATTATTTGAAAGAAAATTTAAAATGTTATATTCTGCGGAAAGGAAGTCCTGAAGGGCGAATGCTATAAAGTTTTTCCAGGTTATTGCCGAAATTTTGTAAACTATGCGCAATTGTCTGAGGCAGTAGTAATGCAAAAAGATGTACTAATCAACTGTCAAATGTTTAACCATAAGACTGCACTACATAATTTTTTTGTGCTTTGTGCTGTCTTCCATATAGCATGGATTTAAAATTTGACACATTTTGAATATTTGTAATTTTGAAGTTTTGTTTTTTTTTCGATAATTGTTCGCATAAAAACTGTATGAGATATTATAAAAGAAATGTTAGTATTCATTATCTTCTTCTTTTTTCATATCTGTAACGTGGAACTAATGCATATAGAAAATTCAACAACAATGGAAAGGAAAAAGGAAAAACAAACCCATTGAACATTCTTTTGTTGCATATCTGCAGTGGTCGTTAATTTAAGTTTTATCGCAACACTTTTGGTAAAAAAAATCCTTAAAACCACCGAAAAACTTGGGGCTAAGGTTTTTTTCATTTTACCAGGAAATCGGTTGTAAGCATAAAACGTGAAATGTGGGAAAATAGTTCTTTAATAATTGCCCAAAATCTCTTACAACGCAAAAGAAGCCTCTCTGCCGGCAACTGAACCGTCATTTTGTATGAACCTTGTTGAAAGCACACCAAGACGACTGTATGCAGTTTTTCAAGAACATTGTTCTTAAATTAAGATTAGGAAACTACTCTGACTTTGAGAATGAAGTGTGTTCAGGAGAGTTCAAATCAAATTTTGTTGATTATATCTTCGGTGTTAAATTTAATGTTTTTTTCCACTATTTTTTATTTACGTTGATGTGACATGATAAAAAGAAATCATGAGGAAGTTATATTTAATGTATAAGTTATAGCAGTGTTTAAATTTAGTCTACACTATGCAAGCCTGGAAAAGGCCATTCGGGATATGACGGGACCATTTTTCTACCGTCTACTTCCACCTGTCCCACCTTTGCTAAAAAAAATGATTTTAAATTTCTATTTTTGGAGTAAATATGCTCCGCGGAGCATAGGCACTTGTTGCAAAAGTACTTGACGAAGGTGCGCCGCTCAAATTTCAAACAAATTAATTGTTTATTTTTAAGGAAATTATGTTCTTGAAATGAAGAGAAATGTATGCAATCAGGTTAGATTTATGTGTTTGTAAGATTTAGGGTGCATAATTATCTATGCAGGCAGAATGGGCTTTGATTAAGTAATTACCTCCGAGGACTCCGGGTCAATATATGATAGGACGAGGCTGGTTAGAGTGATCGCCTATCTTTCGACGCCCAACTAAAGCCTACATTGTTTAAGGATATGTTGGAGCCTCCGGACGAATCTGATTGAACGTCATGCACGATATCGGAACCACCTGTAAGGTTTCAGGTGGTGGAACATGCGTTTGTATTTTCTACATTTGCAATTCTTGCCACATAATTTGCAGCCCCTCTTTCGAAGGATACTCGAGGAAAAATCTAAAATTTCTGATAGCCCCTTCAATGGATTCAGCAAGTGCCTCGAATTGTCAAATAAATGATACGTAAATATTAAATTTATTTTATGTTTAAGTAAAATTGCACTCAATTGTTAACTTTAACTTCGAGCGAGCGATAGCAAACCCAATTATTTGATGGATTATTACAACATAAACAGTAAAACGATAAGTTACGAGAGTTTCATTTGTCGAAAACTTATTTCTATTCAACCGAAGATTAAAACTGAGCTTGCACATCGTGCGTCTTAAACGATATGCCAAGTTACCGAAATATGCATGTACCACGCATCGGAGGTAGGTTGCGAGCCACAGCAGCAATAATTAGGCGAATTTCCCCTACATGCCTATGTCAGTAGCACGGTAGCACAGTCCTAAAATGTGCCCTTCAAAGGCCGTTGGTACAACACCCCATCGGCAGCTCTAATTGACGGGCGGACATGCTCCCATCTCCGCGCCGTCTAAACATCACCCGCGCTCCGAACTCATATCTTCCATTCAGCCATGATTCATGCTCCGCCGTGTGTTCCGTGGCTGCCATATCGTCGTTCGGATGCCTTCAATTCCGCGCGCGTGAATAGCATGGGTGTGTGTGTGTGCAGCGATGAGTCATTGTTTAATCGTAGAACGGTTAAACGCTAGGCGGGGGGCGACGAATGCTCGTTTGCTTCACACTGATAGCTGATATGCACTCACCCCTCCCGGCCGTCTTACGTATTCTACTCCAACACACTGCGCTAACTGACTCGACGTACGAATCCACAGCTACACAATTCGTCATTCCGGCGAAGCCACTGTAAGCGAACGGTTTGTCCGAGTGTGACTTTGTGAGCTGCTTTATGCTTGCAGCTGCGAAACTCAAGTGTGGGATTATCGCATCCAAGTCCAAGTGTCTATCTGTACGTGAGTGATATCCCGAGGGGCTCGTCCTTTTTCTAGGAAACTTTAGCGCGAAGTGGTAACTGAGGATTTCGTGCGTTTAACCTATCGCTACTCACTTGTGGATTATTTGGATCGCTGTAGACGTTTGAGACTATGCGCGTACCAAGTTGAGTTGTAGCCAGTGTACTTACGCTTAGCATGTGTTTATCGCCAGTTTGATAGCAGTTCCGTTGCGTGCGTCAATAGTTCAGTTTGGCAGCTAATCGCTTCCGTTACAACTGCTGTCTCGAGTGAGCTTACGCGTCCCCCCGCCGTAGCGTGCCTGATTGTACCTTTCGGCATTCAAGTGAAACAAGTGCCGTCTGTATGCGACCTAAACAAGTTGAAAGTCAATAATTGAACCAAAATAGAAGGCAAGACGGTGGCAAGTTGTTCTTGCAAGAGAACCAAAAAAGTGTGTGATTCCGAAGTGAGTCATAGGACTGACATGAAAATGAGGATAAAGCGAGATTCCCCGTGCCTGGTGCTGCGGTTCATGCCCATCAACAAAATTGGTAAGTTCTCCATTCCATGTTACAGCTGCCAAGGAGCGAAACTCCTAAACAGGTCCCCGAGCCTGTTGCCTCCAATGAGTTCAAAATGTTATGCAAAGTAGAGGAAATTATGCTGACAACACACTCGATGTGTCGATAAGAGTTGAACGATGGTGTGAGTGCGCCAATTTGCGCGCTCAGATGGCGCACACAAACACAATATCAAGCACATTGAAGGCATAAGCACAATTTTGGTTTGAGCGACGAAGGGAAAGCTCCATTCGCTTTCGAACTCCAATTTGCTAAGGGCAGTCATGCACGCTCGATTTGAGTGGACAGTGTCGAAGGTATGTTAGTACTTCAGTCTAATTGGATAATTTATGAAAAGCAATACCTGCAATACCGTTGCATCTAATTGCGTCGTAGCTGAAGTCATCTAAGCTATGTTTACGTTCCGTTCCTCTGACGTCAGGGAGTCCCCCGAGTACTCCTGGTAATGTGTTTACCATTATTTCTTGTGAATCATGTGCTATTGATTTATTTTTGCATTACGGAAAGGAACTCACTGCTGACGCAATTTAATGACCATTCCTACATTTCGTTACCTTTCGGAAACCATTTACCGGAGCAAATGACGCACGCCTTACTCGGCCTTGAATTGTTTAAACCTTTTCGATGTAAACGACATTAATCATAGTGTCCGCGCGTCTACAACCTCGGAATAAGTCAGCAAGTTTACGTCGCAGATCTTCCATGACATGCACAAAACATGCAAATAGTCTTGAAGGGGTTGCTCTATTCTAGATCAGGTTTGGTTTTTATTACATTATTTGTATCCTGTTTGAAGACAATATTTGCTGGTGTTCAAACAATTTCATGGTTTTCGATGATTTTTTGTTTTTCAAAGTTTTTATTTCGGTGAAAAAACAATGTCTTAACAGTTAAGGATGTATCAACTAATGAACGGATGGTGTACATGCAAAATTTTTTGATAACGTTACGGTTTAGCACAGAAATATAATTCGACTTTTATGTTATTAATATTTTAAGATATTTATCAAGCCGCGCAATCTTCAACTTTAAAAGCTTTACAAATGTCATTGCCCATGGGTTTTATTAAAACAAATCGAACCATGAAAACTTGAATTTCACTGAAAATCATACTAAATATGTATCAAAATTAACACAAAAAATTAGTGTCTTATTATCAATTGTTCTTTACATTTGCAATCAAACAAACTGTATTAAACTGCATTATCTGGATATTATGGATTTGCTAGTTTCAGAATCAAAATCAATTATGTTTTACCAGCTTAAACATCCACTAGCCGGTAAAATGTCAACACCTACATTGATGCTTTACCCATTTAAAATGCCGGCCGGCACGCACCTACTTGTGCCAGGCCATAAATGATCAGAATTAAATACTAGAAGAAGAAACAAGAGCAGGATCTGTTTCACTATGTGTGCTTATGATTTTACCCCTAAAACATTAAGGACTCATTCGAACATATGATCTATCTATCTTGCCGATAGATGAAGGTTACGTAAAAAGATAAAAAATTGATGATTTATCAACTGTAACACAATCATATAAACAACCCTATATCACATAATTTCCTATAATATTTGAATAAGTTAATTCAAAAATGTGGATAAATCAGCATGGCCCTCAAAAGCACTCGAGAATAAATCAAGGTGTAAGACAGAATTTATATTGCGGTTAAAATTGTTGGATTTTAAATGAATTATAATTCAGATATTCTACCAACATAGGGCCAACTTTGCTTGTACAACCGTAACAGTTAAAAGCACGCAACGTTCGACGAAAGATTCACATCGAAAGACAAGTGAAAATCGATTAAAAATACATCAAATCATCAACTTTGCAACTTTATTAAGAATCTTCGTTTATAAGATTCCATGCAAGCAAAAAGTAAAGAAGGAAATGTCGAATTCTCCGTAGAAAATATCGATCGCTCCGTGTGATCTTGCCTTGTTAACTTCAAGGACTCACTTCGGCTCTTCTGAGCCACATTCATTAGCAAACAAGCTGAAAGTTTTCCGTCAGCAAATAATTAACCTACAAATCTTAACTTAAAGATGAATTGCTACTCTAAATCATTTTCAAATCAATTACGTGCATATTTTGCTACGTACAAGAAAATACGAGAGTACAAGGAAAATGCCATTACAACTCGTTAAATTGCTAATGTATGGCTTTCCAATGGATATTGAAATGAAATTTATGAGTCCTGTAGACTTATCAAATCAATAATTCTTAGCTTCACATACTAGTGGACTCACATGTACATTTTTTAAATCCAATAAGAACACGCCAGAGTAAATAAACGTATTCATTGCAATACGTTTCGTTAATCGACTAAAATTCGATAAAAGTTCTCTGGTATCTTTATTCGTGCATGTATATCGTAGCTTAAGCCAACATGTCTATTTTGGGGGGAGGATGATGGGAGGAATCCTGCACTAGCTCTAACATACGCTGCCGCTCGAACACATCTAAGAACAAGGTGAACAGTAAACATACACACTGTAGTAGAGTGCTGATACGCTGGTAGTCTGTACTACAAGCATTTCACGTTGGTTGGCTGGTTGTTTACGTCACAGCAAGTTTTTGTGACTAATGTTTATATTTAAAACGGCCGCGGGTGATGACAGGTACCGCGAGCAGAGTAAGGAGCGAGCAATTTCTTTGACCCGACTGCCACATTCCCGCCATATGAGATTACTCTAGTTGGCGCTCGTGGTGATTCATAACTTGGCTTTCTCTTTCTCCAATACGTCGCGGAAAGCATTGCAATGCTAATGGGACAGCTTGGGCCTTAGGAAAGTTTCTCTAACTGCCCATTCAACCCATCACCCACGTATCCCCTTGCTGAAGGACGTTTCGGGCAGCCGAGTCGCTCGCCACCATTAGCAGCTTTTATACAAGATTACCAAGACCAGAATGGAACCTGTAGTTGCTGCTACTGGACATACAATCTAAATTGTCTCACGCATAGTGGGTCCACGAATCAATCAATACTCGCATTGATCCTACTCGCGAGGCGCAATAGCTTTCATACTTGTCTGCCCCAAAAGACATTCATCATCCACTTCATTTACGTAAGCAAGCTCGCGCTTCCCTGCCACTTCGCAGCTCGAAATGTCTGAATGGTAAATATTATTTTTACGACTATGACTCACGGCTAAACGCTTCGCTATTGCAAATACCCACGTTTCTGTAAGATTTCCTCAAGACGTTGAAGAAAGAGCATTCGCTCGTATGTGTCGAACTAGAAGAAAAAGAAGAAGAAGAAGAAGTTGTTGCTGAAGCTGAAATGAATGTGGCAAGCCAAACACTGCCTGTGGTACCCAATGCCGGTGTTTGTAGCATCCAAAAATAGTGATTTCTGTTCTGTCTGGAATTTCGGGAAGTTATTTGTGTGTTGTGCCACACTCCGCCATGAACTATTAATCCAAGTGCCTTCCGGGCACAAGCAACACTTTCCAAATGTATCTGCGACTAAAAGATATCAATGGTGGCAGCCTGTCTTATTGGCGAAATTAATTTCGTAAACAGCGAGACATGCGTCAGCAGCGAACTCCAATGTATCTGTTGGCCTTTTAAATGACAAGGTGAAACAATGATTCAAAGTATGTGAACTAATGTGTTAAGTATGCAAATGTAGATGACGGCTTATGTCAAATAAACAGAGGTCAAGATTAGTGTGGACAATAAAAAGAGAGGTAGAAGGCTGAAGGATTTAGGGAATCGAAGACTATGAGGCCAAGGAGTCCATCTACCAGATGAGAGGACGGCATTCTTATTCATTTGCCTAGAAGAAGAACAACGCCAATGAATTTCGTTAATAGTCAAATACTTATGCAGAAACAAACTCGGGATCAAACCTATCGCGATATGCATATCTCACCGCCAGCTTTTCCCATATGCCATAGTATTTATAGCCGCTTGATCCTGTCCTGTTTGATTATATAAGAATTGAAGTAGTAAAAATCTTTATTTGTTGTTTTGTTTACTTTCGAAACCTCCCAACTTCGAGGGCTTTATTGCCGACTTGCACACAATTATCCGTAAAGAAGTTAGAAATTGATATATCCGCAAATGTGAAGAGTGCCACAATAATTTCATGTTTAGAACTAGGGATAACGATTGAAATCATATCAACAAAGTTTAATCGGTCATTTGCCGGTAAACTATCAAACCACATTTTCTTGAGTTTCGCGTATTCTAAAGTTGAGAAAGTTGAGCATATCGCGGTGGATTTAAAAAGCCAAGTAGTGGTACCACCTATTTTTATTGCAATGAATATTTAGTAGCTCCTCAAATCTGATATGTACCAGAGACACTGCTCGTCTTAATATCGACCAGCTTGCGTCTTCCTAAGTTATGTTTTGCAATAATTTTGAGAGCGAAAGTGAACTTTACCTTTAAACCACGTTTTATGCCATCGCAATCTTACAAAAGGCCTCCGAATTTCTCTAACATATCAGGAGTAAATATTGAATCTAGACGAGGAAAAGTAATTGATTTTTGATGGTTTCATGCATATTTTAAAACCTATTTTCGGTTGCGTTCTTCCTAACTCCTTCAATTTCTGCTCAGTTTGATGTTATCAGCCTCACTAAACAAATTTCTTTTTAAATTTCTGTTACGCCACTCTTCTTGATATTAAGGTGTCATAATTGAAAAGTCTAGATTTTGTTTGATTATATATTCCTCCTTATTGATCCATACTTTTCAACGCTGCTTATATTTCAACGTGTTATCTTTTGTTTGTCTGAGGTTTGCATTGTTGGAGTAGTTCCAAATGCATCCTTTTTGCAAAATGATTCTTTGCTATGGTAAATAACACAATGTGAAAGCTATTTCGTTATTTCATTTTTATTATTTTATTACTTAAATACCACAAAACTTACAAGTAGTACAGCTAGCAAATAGCTTCGTTTGAATCTAATAGTTTTAATATCTTTTAAAACATTCGAATAATTTCTACAGTACAATATTGTTTACATATATTACTTAATTTTCATTATATAGCTGAAACTATTCTCATGTCTTTAAATTAAACTGCTTGGCATGGTAAACAAGCCATTATAATTTTTTTAATTTTTTCTATTCCAGGAAACCACAAAGACTACAGCAACAAGAGAAAAGATCTTTTAACGCCTTCTGATGAAACAGGCGGCTTTTCACCTTTATCACGAAGTTCATCTAGTCCCGCCATTTACGGTAAGTTTAAGAAATATTTTTCAAAATTTGCACATTTAGACGGGAAGTTGAATATCTGGAATTGTTTGCCTCTCCACACAAAAAAAAATATTCTAGTAAAAGCAGCAGAAACTTGGCATGGAAAATTTCACTTTTTATTTCGTATTATTTTATTATATGTCAGGGAATCGCCTATAAAAGTCGAGCAATGGAGGTTGAAAACCAATTATGTGGAATTTTATTAAATATATGGTCATTATTATTATGAATAAATAATAATAATAATTGCAATTAATATACTATCCATTGAGGTTTCTGTTCTGAGTAAGCATGAGGCATAAGTGTGAACAACAGAGTTGATGAAAAAATTATGACCGTAACTAACCTTTTTATAAAAAGAAAAAAGCGTTCAGCATATGTCATCATGTAAACTAAGAAATTCTATAGCAAATATCGATAGGGTTTCTCTAAACAAGGCTATCTCTAAGAAATGCGTAGGATTAAATAAAATATTAAATACTCACAATCGGTCTGTCATAGAGATCTTACTCATAACATCTGTCCAATAAGTTAAATGAATATCAATCTAAAAGTACGACTATCGAACACATACACACGTATGCCCACAAACCAACAAATAATTATAAAGTTAATTTAATTTCGACACTCCATTTTAATCACTTGAGCACTCCTTTCAACACAGGCCAGTGTAATCTCTATATTTATGCATATCAACTAATATCAGCTATAATTATAATCATTTTTACGTAAATTTATTACCAATAATAAGTTTGGGGACACAACGTATATTATCTAGCTCTTATTTTTGAACACAAAGCGGTCACAAAAGAATGACTCATGTCTAGTATTTTATTTTTAAACTTTTGTGCAAAAGCAATCACAAAGTTTAACACTCAACCATCCTAAAATATCCTCACGACTGTAAACTTTACAAAATGAATATCATAAATATTCTATGCGGCACATTTCTGTCGATTAGCAGTACACGTGCAGAGAGAAAAAAACACCTTGAATTATTTTTAAAATATATCCTTTCTATTGTCGCTCTCAATGTATAATTGCTTCCATCCATCTCCGTTCCAACTTGCGGCATTTGTTTCCTTTTTTTCTCGCTTGATGCTAACTTGTAACAAAAAGTATCACAAGCATATATAGTTATCGGGAAGACAAAATCTCAGCATCATTTAAAAAAATGTATATATTAAAAATAGCATAGACAAATTTCGAAAATAGCCAGATAATCTGCATGCCTAGAAAGTGAGCTTGGAAAAACTTGTTCGAGCATTTATTGTTACTTCATATGGTGCGGGTAAAAGCAGGAGCCTGGTCTTCTCATCACTGTTTTAGGGTGTATTATGAAAATGGAAAATCCCATAGAAATGATACGGGCGGGAGGCAGCGATAGCAGACTGAAAGTCGCTTCCTTATAGCAGCTGCCAGCCGAAGCAATCGAGCCGTTTTGAGAAGAGTGTCATCTGGAGCGTAGCAGACTCAGATGAAATTGTATGAATCACACTAAAATTATTTGTGTTGTTGTTGGAAACTTGATGGATTTGGACGGACAACGACACGCAGTTCTACGACCCAAGGAAATCTATTTCTATATCGAAATGCAACGGAGGTCCACAATTCTACTCTTTCAGTTGGTGTTATTTGCGTTGTTTGGGGTCGATATATAAACATACGCATTTTTTTTTAAGGGAATTCTATAATTAAATCGATAGTCATGTCATCTTTTAGTCATGATCTTATTTTGATGGCATTTGGTAAGGGGGTGGAATATTTAAAAAAATAATGGAGGTTAAAACGATGCGATTTCATTGGTTACTTCCTGATCGCATGTTTTATGGTTTTTATTAAAATAGATTTCTTTATGCCGAACTGAAAATATATTACACCAAGCACATTGCGATGTTCGCATTTCGAGCATATAAGTCTAATAATATTTGCGCTAATATATTTTGAAAAAAAAATATTTAAATTTGCAGAAAGAAAAACGAAAAACATTTTATTTTGTGTAGTTTTGATTTCATTTACCGTATGGAAGCGATTTTCGACGATGATTGTTCAGTCGTTTGTCATCAGTTCAATTACCAATGAAGGATTCTCTTTCTTTATTCCGAAGCAAAAATATTTTGTGAACAATAGAATAAAAACGATGACAAAAAAACAACTTAAATATGTTAGCGCCAACATTTAAGACATTATTTAAAATTGCAATTTGAGTATTTTCGTGCTACTATCAATGGAGGAATATAAGTTTTAGAATATATAAAAATATTGCAATGGTATTGCATCAAAATTCGTATGCAAATTTTTAGTTTTTTGGGGGTAATCACTTTTGTTTTACTGTTAACACAATGTAGGTCCAAAAATTTGCTGGAGTTGGGATCATCTATGTTCCTGCACATTCTGAATAATGAATATTAAAACAATTTTTCAATCCCATCTGAATGCAAACAATCATTTTTTTTCGACATGCACCTGATGATCATTATTTGTTCCTCCTTTCAGACATCGAAACACATCCTGCGTCGCCAGTATTCCCACATTTATGGTTGGGTAACGGACGTGACGCAGTAGATCCTGCAAGTGTAGGAGCCAATTGTGTCCTAAATGTAACATGCCAACCACCGAGTACTCAGCCAAAACCAGGTCTCAGCTACTTACAAATACCCGCCAGTGATACCCCACATCAAAATATCAAACAATATTTCGAGGAGGCATTCGAGTTCATAGGTAAGGATCATTGCTCTTCTATTGTACGCATTTGAAATATTTCATTTACTTTCTATAATTTCCCAGCCGATTTGGCTCTTACTTTTCAAATTGCATCACTTTCAAATAAAAGTGACTCAATTATGCATTTTATCGTACCCATATGAAACAACAACGCAAAATATATTAATCATTTCTAGACGGAATGAGTAACGTTGATAAAAATTAAAGAGTTTTACTGGATAAAGCAAGTAAATGTTATCTGTAGATATGCCCACTCAGTCGTATCTACTGCCAATCCGACTCTCGATTTCCCACATGAGCATGAATGAATATACGAAATAGTGATATTGATACGCAAAAACGTTCGGAAGGTATTTTTAACTATTACGACAGTAGTAGATTGGTTTTATCACAAGTATGATAGAGTTTGTAGAGTATAATCACTAGTATGATATGTGCAGACCATATGCTATGATTCGAGGGCAGATTAGAGATCCTTAAAAGTAAAATTAAAGCGACACGTTTTCTTAATGTAAAATGTTATAAACCTTGTGCAATGATTGAATATTCCACATATTTTTTAGGCAAATAGATACTGCTTGAATTTTATCTCGTAATTCCCACAAAGAAAGTTAATTGCTGTAATCTCTTCTTAGAAAATAATCAAAATTTCCTAGGTTTTAATACATTTCAAGTTGCCTATCAATTTTGATTCATTTAAAAATTTGATGAATTGTTACCATAATACAACGACTCAGCATTATCTAATCTCGGAATTCAAACAAACAACATACACAGCTATGCCTCTTTTACGCTGCGACAGAAATTCATACACATATAGCCAACAAGCAGATACTACTCGTATATTCTGTTAACTACAACAGCTAAGAACACGAGAGCTGACTCATCTGCTGACATATATTTCACGTGAAGCTTTCGAGCGCTTTCTACATAGTTCTACTTTATTTTTGCTACTATTATTGGAAATACGTGCAGAGTCGCTGAAATCGTGTGCATTGTACGTTGTTGTTTTTACACTTTATATCGTTTGTTTTCTGTTATACAACAAGGACATGAAACAACTGATAAAGCAACATGTTTCCATGTAGACGTTCGTGTGTATCTCCATATGTTTTCCAGACTATTTAAAGTAATATAAGAACCAAAATTGACAAGTTTGTTGTCTCATTTCCAAGTTGTTTTTTTTTAAATTAATTTTTTTTGGTTTAATTTTGCTCTAAATTTTACATACCCCGCGATAATACAACTGTAGCACCACTGCGGTTTCGGGATTTCACTGCAAGTTTGAGTAGTACTACTGTAAATAATGCTTTTATCAATAATGATGCAAGTTCCAAGCGCTAAATCGGATCAATCTGATTTTTAAGGGGCTGCAATGTTTCCATTATTAGTCACAAAAAATTATTGTGTGATTTATTTTTTCCTTATCATGAGTACTTCCTTTATTATTATTTACTACTGATACAGCAGGCGGAAGCAGTGGTCGCAATATCAATTTAATCAACTTTCCTGGAATTTATAGATACATTATGTTAATCTCCATCTATATAACTCCCAGGAAGCATAGATAGATTATTTGGTTAGTCAAAAACAAGTACTTGTTTGCAAAGAAGTCCTTTCAATGCATTTCCAAATTACGCATTATTGTTTTACCCTACTAATGCAGTTGGACCGATTGTGTTCTTTAGAGTCAGTAAATCCAGGGGGGTCACCACATACTGAAAGTCGGAAAAGACTTGCAAATCTTGTGCAAGAGTGCTTACAACCGTTAGATGGTCAAGAGGTCATTCTTGTTCTCAGTATTTTGTTGTTTTAACATTGATTAAGTTATTTATAAGAATATTTTTACATTTTGTTACTTCAAAATCACTGGGAAATTTTCAACAAAATTTTACTTCAGATAGTGAATAACATATTTATCCTTTCCGGGGAAAACCTATTCGTTTTCCCTATTTCGGAGTCTTGTTTTTCGGTTTGAACGAAAGAGACACTGTTTGCATGAGTCTTAGCATTGTTATATTCTGTTGTTAAATAGTAATTCAACCTCAGTCGTCGGAAATCGACTATGCCCTGGCATAATCTTAATATTTTATGGTCCTGTGCATTTGAGGCAGAGCGAGCTGGAGATCTGGGATCTAATCTAATACGTAAGAAGCTTTTCTATCATATTTAATTCTCATCGAAGTATCGACCAAATCTTACACATTTGTTTATTCTGAAAATAAAGTTCTAGGACTTAGTCATTTAATCACAACACTATTGTTAACCGATCTTTAATATACCCATAGTATTAAGTGTTACGCAAATGGGTTTAAATAGTGCCACCTGCATATGAGAAAGAGAATCTGATTAATTCATTGCCCTGACAATCAAAACATAGACTTTCTTCGCAAGTCAACGTAATTCCTAAGCCCGAACAACAAAACTAATTCGCTTTTGTTGTTAACAAGGCCGTTTTATGATTAATTCTTCCGATCATGTTTGCGAAATCATTTTTGCCTCCTGTCTGCCTCCAACCGTAGTTGTAATTGCAGCGAAATCACCGACCGACTATTTTAAGGTAGTCTGAATATACAATGAATAGCACTAGTTAATAGGTAATAATAATTTTATCTTTCTTATTTTTTTTGCGTTTTGCATAACGAAACGATGAGAGAAAAAAGAAACTATCGAGTGTCGCGCTTGCCTCGGTATGCGGGCATTCACGTTTTCTTGTGATTCATCTTGGAAGAAATAAAAGGTGCTCAACCGTTGTCTCGTCTCGCGATTGACTCACTTCGAAAGTCCAAATATAAACATAAATGCCAATGCGGCAACAACGAAATGTGTTAACGTTCTCTATACAACATGCATCACTGTTGCGGAATGCTATGAAAACTTTTCATGAACAAGTTTTGAATGGAGAAGGGAACTATCTTTTTTTCGTATCTTTTATACGCGAGCCTATTTCCCCCTATTATTGTCTGCTACCCATTCTATGAGGCCAAAGCACGCACTGCTGGCTGATTGCGAACTATCTTCTAATCAAGATTCGCACGAAAGCAAATTCAGGAGAGGTATCGAGATATGAATTTGTTTCACCTTTTAAAAGTTGTGGCTTTATAATTTGCATCTTATGTTGGTAGTCATGCATGATGAGGAGAAGAGATGAATAGTTGAAATTTCAAACGCATCTGGTAAGCCCCCTGCCACAACCTCTCATGCCTGAAAGCATACTTAGCCTCACTCGCTTAAGTGGAGATATCCCCATCCGTTTCTTATGCTGACTAGAGGCCTCTGGTTGCTGGTTGGAATGATTCAGTCCTATAGCTGTTTACTGAAATGACCTTTACTTCTCTTGACATCATTCTAAAGGCCGAATAACATTCGAAGCGAGAACCTGATATGTGGGGTGGTCGTTAGAGGCAGGCTGGTTTGAGGTTGGCTAGAGCTGGGACATCAAACTGCTGTTGGACAGACTCATATGTGGACTACGTAAGATGCAGGTTACTCAAGTATTTACCTCTACCCACCGCCTCCCTTGGTCGTCGACAAGTATATCGTTGAAAATCTCTACACACGTACATTGGAATGCATGCAATGTTTCGTGTCTTGTGGACTCTTGTAAAAAGATTGTTGCCAAGTTAGTGGTAGGCCAGCAAGAAAATCGCAGCACAGGTAGCCTTCTAACACTGCTAGAGGTGTGCACAAACGTATGCATAGGTTTTGCATAGGTTTAGTTACTTCCTCCTCTGAGCCACTCTGACCAGTTTTCGCGTTTGAATATGTTTATGTCTCGAATTGTTGCAAATGAATACTTCCGATATTATTTAAATAATCAGCACTACATATCCAATTCGAATGAGATTCAAACGAAAATCAAAAATAACTTTCTGCGAGTACGTAGACACCCTGTATGAAATATGTTTTGGCCCACATCAGCAATGTTGCTCTTGCTTAAGAAAAAGTGTTGCTAAACAGGTTTATCTAGTGCCGCGGCTTCTGAAATTTGGTTTTGGACTTGATATGTGAGTGTGTGGATTCCAATTATTTCATTGAAGAAATATCTTTCACAAAATCAGATGCTTTTATCTAGCCAACCCTTGGAGATTTCGGCAGCTATTTCATTTGTATTTCCACATAACTGCTCGTTATTACTTCCCTGGAAGCAGCAGCAGCAGCCTGATCCATTCTTCTTAATGTATGATGCTTTGTTGTTGGTGACTCATTCGCTATAAACGCAAGGTGGCATTTCGCTTTTAAATATGATGACAAAGAGGGAAGAAAATGTTCTAATCTGCTACTTGCGTTTGCCATCGTTCGCTCCCCTCGATAAAACTCCTGATTTCACGGATGTTGTGGAGTAATCAAGTGCATCTCTAAATTCTTTAGTGCTTGTAGATAAACGTGACCACACCAGTATTCCGTTGGAATAACCCACAGACGGCGGTTATTCATTATCCCGATTTTTCAGCACACTCACAAACCGAATCAATAGTCAAACTCTTTCGTTGGATTCTCCACCCCCTAATGATCTCAACAGTGTTTCATCTCAAAGGAGCGTATGAGTCACCGTTTTTGTATGTTAGTAATAACCCCTGATTAGAATCGAGGAGAGCTTCACAAGTACCAAATCATAATAGCAAGCCGTAACATCCTTTTCCATTCAAAATCAAAAATACGCTTCCGCATGAGGGTGAAAAAAACAACCCCTAAGGATTTTATGTACGGATGAACATCCAGTGCACGAGTTATTAGGTGAGTCATCTGCATCTGCAGTGTGAACTATGAATTGCAACGACAATGGAGGATAACGGTGACTCATTGATGAAAATTATAGCAAGGAAGCAAGCGAGGAAATACGTGTACAGGACTATTGTCTATTGTCTTTGATTTACACAAAACATGCCATGTCTCAAATTTCAGTTGGAAGGACTTGCAACTGAATTGAATTACATAGCGGAGATAAGCAAACGTTTGATATTTCGTTAACGACGCCTCAACACATTTTTGATATTCCACGATTGAATTCAAAGAATAGTTTCGATTTACATTCTTGTACTGACTCTCCTCTGAGTCATCAACCCCTTAAAGACAATCGTACCTTGTCGTCTGATTTAGACATGGTCACCGTGGATACAATATTTTGTTCCTCATTGTAAAAGAGAATTTATCCTTCAGAAAAATTTGTTTTTCTCTTATATGATCCACGAATATCTTCGATTTATTTTTATTTGTAAGGAACGATCTCTTACAAAATATTCGGTTAAGACTTCAACCCCGAATCACTAACATCCCTTCATTCATTCATTTGATTCTGTTAGAAAGTAGTTCGATATAATTATACAATGATTACAATAAACCTGTAGTGGCAACTAACCGACGAATTTCTTATTTTCGAATTACATTTATTTCCTAAATTAGCGAAATGATTCATTCATTCATTCATGGTTGTAGAAGCTTTTCATCAATAGATCATCAATACCGAACCATTTAAGGTTGGTCCATTCTTTTATTTTCTTCTGCACCAACTAATATGATTAACTATTGCAAGTCATACAAATTGCGCGTGAACCGCAGGATCTCAAATTTTTCGTAGAAATTTTAAAGTCGCAGAGAAAAACTTCATAATCACAATTATGTACTAACTTCTGTGCGACGTGGAAAACCCCATTGAATCGCTCAATCTATATTGTGAGCGAGAAGTTTGAGTTCTTGGAGCAAGTATAAACACCTAAAATGTCGTATGATAAGACGGGTTTCCATTTGAATTTGAATCGAGACTGACTGATATTTTGCACATCTTTTGAGAACCTTTATTGTTCCTAAAATGAAAGCCTTTCTAGTTACCATAAAAATGCAAACTTTTCGATATCTTTGGCAATTTTTTTCCCAATAGTTCAATATTGGTAGTCGTTTCTTGCTTTGAATTTCTAACAAGTGGTATCAGTTTACTCAGTTAAATACGCAAACTATATGTTTACTTAAACAGACATTACATATATGGGTAATTTTTTTCTCCGAATCATGTCTCTTCTAGGAAATGTACTAACAAATGATTATTCAAGGTTCGTCTGGTGTAAAATTGCAATTATTAATTGCTTGTCCGACCCAGGGTACCTGACGGACAATAGTGACTATGATGACTATTGTCTTGAAAATATATTAGGCATACAAAATAATTCATTTCAAATTTATTTGAACCGTCACCTGTATGACAATGACTCACTAAAAGCAAAATGCAGACCATTCCGACTCAGCAACTATTCCCAGAATAGTAAACTGAATATTTATATTGCAAAGAATAAACTCATCATTTCTGGGAAGGGCGCTCACAATATGGATTTATTGCAGATCAACTTGTAAAATGGCTGCTCGGAAAATTTGGTGCACCGACACTGCAGAAAAGTCATGGAAATCTTTCCGTTGCTCGAATTGATATCGAGAAAGTAGAATAGATTCGAATATCTCATGAAAAGTATCTTAAATTTAGAATATGAATCGTATATTACATGAAGGTGAGAAAGATGTGATAGTCTGATGAACTCCTTTGAGCGTTTTTCAAAAGACTGCACGGAAAAAGTCTGTTGCCCTGCCTGACATGAAATGACTCATGATTCAGTTTACTTGCAAGTTTTCCTACAACAATCAACAACGTGAATTACGTTTCTGAAGGCTACTGAATGCGTGCATCAACAATAAGATCTCGAAACTTGTGCCTCACAAATTAGTAGTCGTTCGTCGCATGATAATCTCAAAGCGTCAAGAATTAATCATCGCCTCTGACGTGTGTTTTGCTTACTTTTAATATAAACTTCCATATAGGTAGGTTGTTATCTGTGAGGCTTATTCTGTTATAGGTGCTGTGCGCAGCAATGTCTCCACATCAATGCCTTTATCTACAGCTAGTTCTGTTTATCAATCCAAAGATTAACTAGTTAAGATAAAATGTTAAAATATCATTTGATTTTTATTACTTGGTCGACTACTCTATTTTTACGGCCTTATATTTTTTATATCAGTCAATGTTCAGTTTGAAATTGTTCACCCAAGGACCATAATCCAGCCGCATTGGAAAGACATCTCATCGATTTTCTCGAAAAAAGGGTCCGGATGTTTTAGACTCGAAATGATCTAGTTCTGAATAAAAACACATTTAGAGAATGTTAACTCTAACACTATCGGATGTGATTAATCACTTGGAGAATTTCCTTTAAAGTATTTTTATGTTAAAATCGATGATCAACACGATATGTGATCATCATTATTAATCAGTATCGCATATGAGCTTAATAACATTTCTTCAGCATCACGTCATTCGGGATCGCTGAGAACTGATACAAACAGTTGGTTAACATTTTTGTAACTTATGCATACAATTTGTCGCCACGATAATTTACAACGAGGAGGAGCACCAACCTCTCAAGCCAAATTTTTGTTAGTTTACTCAGCAAACAGAATACGGATGTAAGTTACGTAGCATACGAGTACGAATATCGCTTTAGTGGAACAGTCATGCCAACATTGAGTTCCGCAAAGTTCCAGACAAATCACATGAGATAGATTCCGAAGCACGGCATGTGAATACTGAGTAAATAGGAACTTTGTTTTCGCGACATTACTTTGTAAAATCGTGTCGATTATTCTTATTTTGATAGTCATCAATGATTCATTCAACATTTGCTCACATGCTCAGTTGTTCGGTGTACCACACGAATCGTGTAGACTCCCTCCTATTTTTTTTTAATTTGATGAGGACAAGAAACTGCCATTGATCCGTAGTGGACTTACAGGTTCTGATACCAAAACCAATCGATGATTTCATTTCGATTATGCTATTAATTTTTGGTTGGGACCCAAACTTTTTGACCCTCGTTTTGATGGCAAAAATTCATATACCATGCACGGAAATGATAGGCAAAATTTTTCGGACTCTTTGCAAATCCAAAGTTGCATCTTTCATTTGTAAAAATGTGAAGTTCTGTTCTGGATGTTACATAAACTATTTTCGGATGAAAACTTTAGAATAAGTTGCTGCATAAAACCTTTCCATTAAATTATATGCAATGACTATAGTATTCTACAGCAATTGGAAGGATGAATTTACTACGTTTTATTTTGTATATATTTATTTCAACCACATCATCCCTGTCTGGAAACCATTCATGGAGATGTTTCATAGGTCACACAAGAATAAAATAGTAAATGGGCATCCTATATCATGAGATAATTTCTTGTTCCGTTCGTGCTACGACTCCCAAAGAATAAAAAAAAAATGGAAAAAACTATTCTCCTTTGAAATATTGGTCATTCTGATCATTTGAACAATTTATTTGAGCTTAACTTTTGTTGGAACATTGTCCGAATAGGAGAAATATAATTCCACCCTTCATGTGAAAAATTGCCATCGATACCGATACAATGAAAATATACTAAAAAAATTTCACGATTCTATAAAACTTTCAAAACTCCAAATACTATTTCGAATCCACATACATTAAATGGTACGATCATGCTAACCAGAATTTCATTTTCTTTGTATTTTTCAGAGGAAGCAAGAAAAAAAGGATCGACAGTTCTACTACATTGTCAGGCTGGCATATCGAGAAGTGCCACAATAGCCATTGCCTATGTGATGCGTTACAAGGCACTTTCCCTGTTGGATGCGTACAAAGTAGTTAAAATGGCTCGTCCAATTATTTCGCCAAACTTAAATTTCATGGGTCAATTGCTGGAACTCGAACAAAATTTGCGTGAGAACGGAACGTTGGGACCACAAACTCCGCAAACACCACCTCCGCAAACGTCACTAGTGTGTCCTTTCGATGAAGATAGCGACGATAGCGAGGAAGAATTAAATGCACGAATCCGAGAGGCACGTTCAATGGAGGAGGGTGAAAGTTCGTCGTCGTCATCGTCAGTATCATCATCAGCTACATCAACACCCAGCACAAATTTATCACCTGTGGAAAAAGAAGATTCTAGTCATCCTTTTAATAGCCAATCCATAAGTAGCTCAACCTCCTTCACGACATATTCCAACGATTATAATGGGAATTTTAAAAGGAGTGAAGAACATTTAAATCGACTGTAGAGATTAATGTATAGTATAATAGAAGAGATAGATATGTAAGTGTAAGTCTTAGTTAGAATACGATTAAGATATTTGGGAACTAGTTTGGTTAGAAAATAAGTCTCGTTTCGAACGTGCGCAAAAATCATTTTCCCCACCATTTTGTTCACCTTTGAAATGTCCAAGCTGACAAAAGATATGTATCCTTTTTATTTTATCATTTTTTAAAGGGATAAAATTGAATTCAATTTTTCTAGAATTTTCCTTTCCAGAAAAGCCTGAACCAAAGAGCTTTTGAACTGCCCTAATTGAATTTTTAATGTTGCAATTTCATGTAATTTTTAAAGTTTTGGAAAAGACAAATTTTAAGTGATTATCGGTTTGCAATGTCGTGTGGGAGATGGAAACCACAAAACTAATTTGAAATGTGACAATGCCCAGCGGTAATCGGCATACATATAAGACCCGATACATTCAAAGAAAACTAAACTTGTCGAAATGAAAATGTAACAGTCGATTAATGAAAATGTAACAGCCTAGTCGGGTTTACGCTGAACTAGCATATCCTAAAACTGATTGAAAAATGAATAAACCAAGCCCCAAATCTGATTGCATAATGGATAAATTAATAGTTATATTTTTAAGATGCCACCTGAATGTGTAAATATGTGTCCTAGAAAAATGAATAAGAGAGAAAATAATTGATTAATTAATTAGTTGATATATGTAGATGTATTTGCAGATTGAGTTCGACTCCTGGTTGCCTAGTTTATGTGGCGCCGAATATCGAGGAACTTCTGCAGATGTCCGGTTGAACTGTTCTAAGTTTACTTTTAAAAAGTCAATATTTTAAGCTGGCATTGTTTTGATTCGGTTTGCTAGTTTCTTAATATTACTGTAGATAAATTTGTGTTTTACTAAGTGCATTTGACAGTTTTATTTAAAATAATTTTATTTATTGCCTATGGAAAAAAACAAAAATTAGAAAAAAATTTTGATGAATAAAATATAAACTGTGCTAATATCAAAATGATCTTTTTCTGGAATTATTCTTTTTCGTTATTTCTGTAGAATTTTCCGTTTGATTGTGTTGACTTTTTGGAAGTAGACAAAAACGATGACAGGGAAACAGTTGATAAATCTTGCCAAATTTTCGACGATTGCCTTGTGAACACTCGTAAAACCAATAGTTATTTGTAATCCCTGATAGAATTTCCTAACGATATGTCTTTTTCTTCATTAGCGGTCAATACATGCCCGTCCGTATGCGATTCAATTCTATTAGACACGTAGAAAAACTTATTAAAATATTTGCCAGAATGCTGTAGAGAGGAATATGATAAGCAGAATAAATACGACTTTATCTTACTCCCACTGAAGCGCATTGCGTAAATTTGAGCTGCATACATATTTACACATTTCAAACATGTTGAATGAAAATTCTACTTTCAATCTCAATAAAAATACGTTTAGACTACAAGTCAAAACATTTGAACTTCGATAAAAGCTCTGTCGACTAATTCGAGAGATTGAAAACAGCGAAAAACATATCACATCTCATTATTTGTTTCATCTTTGTAATGCGTCATAGCAGAGATAATTTTACAATTCAATTGTTTCTAATCGAATGAAATGAAATGAAATGTTAAGGTTTACTTAAAACCATTGAAAAAGATGTTTGAAGAACTAGTTCCTAGTACATACAAAATCATGCAAATGTCTAGTCTTTGTTAATAACAGAACACACAATTATTTTCATAGCGAGATGAATAGGAGTTAATTTTACAAGCGATAAGCATTTTGCTACAACAACATTAAATGATAAGTACTTAATCAAAGTTTGCAAGTTAGCCTGAATAAAGCACAAACATGTGAAATGCGGGCTTGAGGTATAGAATCAAAAACGTACTTACAAACTTTATCAAGTCAAATAAAATACAAGCGTCTAGGACATTACTAAACATACTTAAAGGCTATATTTTATACAATACAAAAGCATCAAACACTGACAAAGGAAGAACAGTTTGACTAATCGAAAGTCACAAACTTCCAATAGACAAATTATTTATAAAAAATGAGATAAAATAACATAAAAAAATACCTTAAAAATGGTAAAGTAAATTCTAAACTCGTGTTTTCATTGTTCCATTAAATCAAAGGCTGTGTAAAATACGAAACTAGAGTTTTCTGTAAATATATTGTAATCGACTATGTTTCGAATGAGTGAATATTTAGTTAAAGTGTCGTGAGTAATTTATTTTTATTTAAGAAAAAAATATATATCCATATATATCTATATATATATATGCAAAACGAATCTGAACGTTTGTTTTAATTAACATCCCTCTGAATCACTTTAAAAATTTTATCTTGAAAATATAGCTCGAATCACAACTTTTCTTCTAACTTCGTTTAGAATGCACATTGTTAGAAGAGAAATTGAACGCAAAAAGGGGCCAAACTTGTAGGGGCAAAAAGGGGCCAAACATTTAATACAATTTACTTTGGGATAAGTGAAATAACTACTGCATTCACCCTGAGCTTCGTGCATACGGCTCAGTTTTCATTTTGGATAGACCATTTGTACCAACGATGACGGAAGGCTTCAGTTCCTTGTTGGCCAGTATGCATTCTGCTGCCTGATTCCGCACCAGCCGATTCAAGCGTTTATGACTTAACTTTGGACAGTTTATAACCTTTCCACGTCCTCGACCTACGCGCAAAATGGTTTGCTAAACGAAAAGATGTATAGAGTGCTGTTCAGGTTCAAATCATCTCTGTAGCAAACTTAATTGTAAAAATTTCCAAGGGGAAAACGTGTAACCGTCTATTCACCATATTTTTTTCCCTACGGGACATCAGTTTTCCGTATCGGGACAGAGTTCGATGTTTGTTTTCAGTATCGTATAGAATTTGATGACTTAGCACCCAGTTTAAGTCCTCAAAATAGGCATATATGGTATAGAAACTTTTCGGATCACACTATCGCCAGATGTCACTCCAGTGGATTCCATGAGCTGGAAAACAGTTCGATTTGATGATTTGATTTTCTATGTGTTTGGAATGTTATTGTTTATGTCATTAACGGGCTTCGATAAACAATGTTCTCCACTCCTTTTAAGATTCCCATTACAACCGTTGGAATATGACGTGTAGTAGGTTGAGCTATTTAGGCTTTGGAACGGATCAATAGAATCTTCTTTTTCGCAGCTGATAAATTTGTGCTGGATGTTGACGTAGCTGATGATAATACCGCCTCATTAGCGAGCCTCGACATGGTAGGGGCTTAGGCGCCACGGTTACGAATATCGGCGCCCGGTGAAAATGGAACAGCCTGGAAGTCTTCACTCGTACACACCCGACCGTAAGTGGGCCGATTGATCGAAGAAATTTATTTATGACGCGGCTTCCGTCCGAGAAATTCAACGAAATCTTCGGATTTTCGCTGGACTTTCGGCGGAAACTGCCTGTTGCGTGCGTAAGACATGTAAGTAAATAAAAGATATAAAATGACAAATTTCAAGTGATTGTAGTATCCCGAGTGTCTTCATCGTAACGCATCGCACCAGTATTCTGGCGAAAATTAGGGATTACACAGAGCGCCTCGTAAAGGATGCGACTCATGCTTGATCAGACTTCAGACGCTTTGATTGGAGAATTCGTCTTATATGCGGGTATGTGTGTATTAAGATAGATGTGAGTGTGCAAAAAAACAGGTTAATTGGAAGGCGCATTGCTGGTTTAACTACCGAAATTGTTAAATATATTTAGAAGGTTGTACTAAACCATAAACTCTTTTTGCTGATTCAACGCTCTCAACTTATATCTAATGATTACATAATAAATCATTGCAGATGTGCTTGTTCCGTGATCATTAAGCGTACTGCCGTTGCTATGCTACTGAAGCCATCTGATAAGGATAGGGTTTCTAAGGATAGGGTTTTTCAAAATTTTGATTATCGAAGTTGCCAGAAGTGTTGGTTAACTAATTTAACAGACAAAATTTTATCATCATGTAATAAATACACAAATAATCTCTCCTTATAGCAAAGCCACTCTTGCCTTAATTTTGTTTTTGGTCGTGGTTTTGTTCATCTGAGCCATCTTTAGTTCCGAAAGGGAAAAACGGATTGATCTACAGTAGCAAAATACAGACAACGTAGAAGCAGAGAGATATCAACGCCGTTCCACCTTCAAGATAAAAATAAATGCTGTTCGGAAAGTACAAAAACAAAAGAGGATTATTCAGAGGGGTTATTATTAACAACGTTTATAAATTAATGAACAAAGACTTGTTAACAAGCAAAAAAAACACAAATTGTATTATTTATCATGCTAGCAACATGTAAATATCCAAACAATTGCAATGATACATAACGTTGATTATATACTATCAAAAGATTAAAAAGCCAGAAAAAGAAAACATCCAATAGCCAACAGTAGTGTATTGATGTCCTCACGAATATTTTAAACGCGTATTCTGTTCAAATATTTGTAGATAATTTGTATAATCAGTGGATTAAAATGCATTGTGATATAAATATACGAATATATACTGACAACCCTAAATCATTGGTTACCGTTGGATTGTGCTAACTTGCTTATCAGGACTATATACGTTCTTTATCGATTTCGGTTTATCTTCAAATGCTTGTCGAGCAGAGCTTATCAATTCTAACAACAAAACAGGCGGGTATCGGCGGTATAATGAAATTTATTCGAGCGGTAGTTTACTCTCCGCAGTAGCAAAAATCAAACTATAAAACATTATTGCAGGGCCAAA
The DNA here is from genome assembly GCA_954870665.1 of Stratiomys singularior. Lineage (NCBI taxonomy): Eukaryota > Metazoa > Arthropoda > Insecta > Diptera > Stratiomyidae > Stratiomys > Stratiomys singularior. The sequence goes on from OX940877.1 coordinate 12,608,038, forward strand.
GTCTAGAAAGGTTGGCAATGCGTTCATTGCAAAGAAGCGTTAGTATATAATTATTGAAATTTTCCGAATCCTGGGAAAATGTGCTGAATTTATTTGTTTACAAAGCCACATTGCTGACGGGATAATCTCACTCAAGTGGTTGAAATTCATAATTTACGATCGGCGAAATCGCTTTGGTTAGGCGAAATCTATTATTGGAATGGGACTGATTACCAATGCTTTAAATATAATTAAAATCGAATTTGAAGCTTTAAATAATCGAAAGTGTTTCGACTCTATGTTCGTGTGTGTTATCCGCGGATCGAACTGCATGGATTGGAACAATAACTGACGCCGCGAAAAACAGTGCTTTAAAAATAATTTAAAAAACAAACAAAATCAAATCGTCCAGCATATTAGTATAAGCGTCGACTACTTAAGTGGTAATCACTACCTGCAAGAGGATGTTATTGGATCAGTGAACGGACGTTAAGCCTGGTCGTATTATTTCACGAATATTTGCTGGAGCTTGCAGGGTTCTAGTTTTAGTTATGGGACCGGACGACCTTAAATAAAGGAAAATTATTTGAAAAGTGATATCAATAAATATCTTTATTAAATAATTCAATAGAACAAGAACGCCAGTCAGTTGTTTATCGCAATCAATCAAGTGGATTATGATCTGTGTGTGAAAAAAGAAAATATGCGAAAAGGTGCGAAAAGTTTTATCGTTTGTTTATTTGCAATTCTCTCAAGAAATGTGCTTTCAATCGCGACCAATGAGCTTGGTGGAAGAGGTACGTATTTATTTGTTAAAGATTTTTACCCATATGCCCCACCAAGCGAATAATTTATTAGAATTTACACCTGGTTTCACTAAAAACACTTAATTCTCCTTGATGGAAACAGATATGTGTTTGTTGTTCTTTTTCTTACTGAGCCACATCGCAATATAAGCCATGCATAATATATTTTTAACCAGATAAATTAAAATCTCCGAAAAATGGCTATTGTTTTTACTCCTGGCATATATCTAATTTGGATGAAAGGTGCTCCTTCCCTCAGTATTCTGGTTTCTATATTTCAAAGCCCTTGTTTGGGTGTCCCCTTAAGTAGCCGTTTTCTAAATCTTCGTTGGGTCTCGTTTCTGTTGGCTGCCTCATCATCTAGAATGATTCTAAAGTGTCCAACTTCCTTATTTCACTCATTGTCGTCACCTTTGTGACATTTTTTAATTCTTGTTCCTGCCCTTCGCCAATGTATTTGTCTAACGATAACTTCCTTGGGCCACGTCCTCTTCAGGAGAGATTCTTCAGACTTATTGTACCCGTTTCAGAATTAAACTTTATTCGTCCGTTTTAATTCAAAAATTATTTCCAGTTTGAATATTTTGAATCTGTTTTTGGCCTCCTTCAGCATTCGCTTTCATTAAGCTTTACTGATGTCTCCTAGATGTTTTTGAGGTGTGTCTGTCTCCTGCAGTTAGTTCTATAAAAACTTTGATCAAATAGGGTGCTTTATTTTATAAGTTATTTTATAAGTTTATAAGTTTTGGCATTTTATTTGCTGGGGTCTTGATGTTTCGTTATAATGTGCTCAGCTGGTTATGAAAAGTAATTTCCCCTTAATTTCTTTGAAAATGTTTTGAAAACTTGATTAAAATGCATCCAATGTCCACTGTGTCTGTCTTTCAAAGTTCTCTTTCATTTTTTGATTAAGCTGATGATACTTTTTTGGGTATTAATCTCGTCTCTCAATTTTTAAAATATACTTGATTTTTTGATCCCCATGATCCCCATTCAAACGTTGGGTTTTTACAGCTAGTACTTGTAGGTCGAAAACTAGAGGAGTTCGAGTCTGTAAGAAGCGTATTTCTATTAGTAAATCTCCTCAAAAATTCAATAATTTCATCGATTCTGACCAATATATTCAATTTATTGATTTATTTGTTTCTTTAGTATTTCTCACATCCGAGTCAGCTCCGAAGATGATTCAACAGGAAGCTGGCAAAGATGTCCGATTAAAATGTAGCCTAAAGGATGCACCCGTGGACTCCGCACCGGAAATGCAAGCGGATTGGTATTTTAAGGTAATTTTTAACTGCTAATAACGATATATGAATCATCTATAATAAATTATACATCAGCCTTGTGGTGGGGATGAAAATCAGTACACATGTGAAAATGCCATGGATTTGGAATGGAAACAATTGAGCTGTGGTGCAGATCAATGTAAACCAATTTTTTATATTCGAAATGTTAGCGAAGAACATTCCGGATTGTACAAGTGCACTTTGAGGCCGTTTGAAACAAATGACTTTAAAAAATTACAAATACACTACGTCCGGATATATCAACTGGAAGTGAAATGTAAACATCTGATTATTAATCGTATCCTACGTATCAAATACTGAGAAATTTTTTTTTTATTTTCATCAGCAATAAATTTACCAGAGTTTGTGGAAGATCTTCCATCTAATACAACGGTAGAAGTAGGATCACGTATTGTCGTACACTGTCGAGTGCAAAGCAAAGCGCACCTTGCCACCAAGTGGTTCCGCAGATTAGATACGCCGCTGAACGATTTTCAGGATCAAAGTGGTATTGTAATGTATTCAAATAAAAGTTATAAGCTCATCAGCTCAGCTGGAGAACGAATTGTTGGCGGCGAGACATACCTGAGTAAACTTATTTTAGACGATGTTACAGAGGATGATAGTGGCATATATGCTTGTGTAGCCTTAAACTATCGAGGACATCGAATAAAAGAAATTTATGTGAACGTAGAACCAGCGAACATAGATCCTCAAAGCAGAACAGATCCATCGGAGTTTTTACTTTTATTCCTGATGCCTCTAGGTTTAGCCCTGGTGCCTATATCACTTTGGTTTTGTATTATATTTGGAAAACGATTTTCCACATACAAGGAAGAACACAACGAGCGTATCGAAAAAAAGAAAAATGTTAATTCAAATTATATCAGAGTTAATTGTGAATAAATTGTAATCATTTATTTATTGATTAAAACTTTGATTAATATTTTAGCTTAGGAGATAGCGCAATAGAATTTAATTTAGATAATTAACCAATAAGTGTCTTTTAAAGGTATGCAAGGCACAATTTCGCTCAGGTACTGTTGGACCACTGCAACATTCAATAAATGTCAATTATGCATACTCAATTATTTTCAATATTGTATGATTGAAAAAATTTTCGAATTTTTAAGTTTTTGTAATTAGGTTTGAAAATAAATTTTGATTAAGTATTTTATGTGTTTGAGATATTAATAAACTGCCATCTAGAAACATTTGAAAACATCATTTTCGTATAGAGAATTACAGGAGCCTAATAACTAAGACTACGCCTATGATACATCATATGAAGTGAGGTTATCACAAAGCACTTAATATAGTTCCTTTTTCACTTAAACCGCGCAGTTCTAACAATTAATATTACAGCATAATGTTTATGATTTTGCTGGGACCCATGTGGGATATGGAATACACCAGCGTCGCCAGCGAAGCCAAAGGAAATTCCTAATTACATGGTCAGCAAATTGGTCATCCACTATGGTCACTCCAGCTATGTGAGATACTTGTGAAGACGGTATCGGACAAGCTAGTAGAATCCTTTTTCTCACAACGAACTTACTATATGTTATTCATTTGAATCCCTATTCATTTGCGGTTGCTTTCAGTTGCCTCCTTTTTTAGCGGCCGTTAGCTAAGATATCACGTTGTCAATATTTTTTAATATAAGTTGCATAACTTTCTTTATTATCTTCTTCTGGCCATTTTGATGGGCTTTTGACCCCGGTTTTAATTTTCTCAATTCATTCATTAGTTTGTGAGAGAAGTCAGTCTTAGTAATTTACATGTATTTTTTTATACACTCTAGTTTGTAGTACCATCAGCTTTCGCCTTTGTGTTTGATGGTAGTAGTTGCGCATACTTCCTTAATACTAGCGGCTAGATCGATTATGGTAGTAGGTCCATGTTTTGTTATTGGTATCGGAAAGTCTTGCTTGGGACAACCCTCACGAAAAAATTACATTATGGCAGTACTTGTGTTGCTTATCAATTTGACGTGAAATGAAGGTTACGTCAACTGGTCAGCTGTGTTTGGAAAATACTCAAAATCTAACCACTAAGGTAAAATTTGAAAATTTCATCACAAACCACTTGCATTTGCACTCGATTTCGTTCGAAAAAAAATCAAGCAGCTATTGACGCTGACCAGAAAATGTTCAAAGGAAAGACACCGGGATCTTTTTTCAACCGAAATTTGGTGGTTATTGTGATGATACCTTCGCTCATTGCTCTTCATTATGGATGGCATTTACTACAAAAGGACGAATCTCTCGTGAAAAAAGAAGAACGCATTGATTTGCCTATTATAACCGTAAGAAATACTTTCATCTAATGCAGCAATTCATAGACATTTTTCAGGGCGCCAAATACGTGATGAAAAGTATATCAGGTGGAGCAGGAGGCGGGCCCAGTAGCCAATAACGAAAGCTTGTTTTTGTGTCAATAGTAAATTTAAGTTGTTTATCGTCTTAAATGTAAATAGCCAACATTAAAGAGAATTTCAAATTGAGATAATGTTCAGCTTGTTTGGTGAAATTTTTATTTGACAATAAATTGAATGAAACTTGTTAGAACGAACATGGACTAGTTATCTTAAGCAAAAGCAATAATGTGAGAAAGGATTGACAAGGTAAATTGATTTATAAAGTTTAAATCTCTTAATATCGCACTGAAACTAGTTATTCTGTTTATTTACTATTCGGGACATCAAAAATTCTTATTGAAACAAAACGATAACTATCAATCAGTTGTTTGATTTTTTTATTATATTTCCTTTTTTTCGACAATCGTCGACATTAAGTTCTCAAAATAATATCGTTCAAATATTCTCCTCGGCTGTGACGCATTCAATGCAGTCTTGATACCCAATTTTCCATTACATTCGAACGCAAGTTCTGTAGTAAGTGTGAAGGACGCGTTGGATGTTTCTAGATCCTAAATCACTCTTGGCTTATTCTCGTAGAACAAAAATTTCCTTTAGCTCTTGTGCTATTTATTCCGTGTCCCATATGTTAAAAGTCTAAGAGTATAGAGTTGGATTATACTGACAGCTAGTTGACATTACCATTTCTGATATAACTCGTTCCGAAAATTCTCTTACGTGTTCTCCTGATACACGTTCACGGATTGACAGAACTCCCAGCATCACATGTCAAAGAGCGCTGATCACAGCGGGAGACGTTTAAATTTCACTTTCTGATCAGCGTTGCCATCGCGGCAGTTGAAAGTTCTAACGTCCCATATGGTAAACATAATATTGAAGTGTATTCATACTACTATCACATTCTGTAGAAGTACTGCTGGATAATATTTGGTTATCAAAAAAGTTATATATTTATATCATAATTTCCTCCTCCTCCTTGGCAATTACATGTCTTGGGGTTACATAATTCCATCGTTTGAAATGTTTTGATGAAAACATAAAGTTATGAATTTCAGAAGCGTTGGTAGATCAATTTTTCCATTATTACTTAGAACTTATAAGTGATTTATACCCTTGCTAAGCTAACTCAGCGAAGACTCATGGGTGCGGAAGTTCTGATCAAATATTTCGAGTACCTCGATAGTGAATTTAATATTTAAAGAAAGGTGGAAAGAGCTCAAGCTGGTTTCGAACACGCGTCCCTGCCGCTTCTCATCAGGTGCCAACTCACAGGCCGGGACGCAATGATGCGTATGATGAGTGCCAATCGATGCGTCCCGGCCTGTGAGTTGGCACCTGATGAGAAGCGGCAGGGACGCGTGTTCGAAACCAGCTTGAGCTCTTTTCACCTTTCTTTAAATAAAGTTATGAGTTTAAATGTTTTCTTAATAAAATTAAGTGTTCCAAGAAGTGCCTTTAGGGTTGCTGCCGTACCAACCAATTTTTCCAGAAGAAAGGTTGGCAGATATATTTACTTTAAAACTAAAGTTACATGCAAGAGTGAATTATTATTTTGTATTTTTTTATTTGGTTTGCAAACACTTTAAAATATTAAGTAAACTTTACTTTTCGATCAAATTTTATATTCTCATTGTTGTATGTTTAATTTTTTGTACTCTGCTGCCTTTAAGCGCCAAACAATTTTCAATTAAATTCCCATCGAGATTTTCCTCAGACCAATCAATCAATTAAATTACAGTCATCATTTTTCTTATTCTTATGCACAGAATCAACGAATATGCTTGGCACTCGTTCATTTCCAACCGCTATTTTTATGATTGTAAATGAGTAAGCCGATAGATAGACTTTCAACATAACCTTATTTCGATTTACAATAATTACAACGGAAAGTAAAGAAAAAACACAAACTAACAAAGCATTCTCAGTCTGTATTTCGTATATATTCAATATCGAAAAGCTGTTTAAAAACCAATCAGTATTTAACAATTACAAAACGGCAACACATTTTGTCTTATGAAACCAAGAAAGGTTATTTTCTAGCAAAAATTTTAACATAACATTTAATATTTCTATCGACAGAAGACAGCTTCCTTTTAAGCTAATTGCACATTCAAGAAAAGTATTAGGCGAATAGAAAGACGAACACATTTTCTGCTATTGACAAAGGTCACGCGATAGTCATTTCCTATCCGAACCTTCCCTTTTTGTATAGTGCTAACTCCCTAAGAAATTCTTTAGTCAAATCATAAGTTGTGAAGCTTATGCCAACAGCTATTGGTCCTTTGATCCAATTCATACTTAGACCTTTGAAGAATCCTTTTTTAATGCCTTCTTCCCTAAAATATAAAGAAAGAAAGAATCAATTTCACTTAAACAAATTAAAACGCCACTGTTCACTTTACCTGTATATTTTGAGTAAAGTTGAGAGTATAGTGGGATATTTATCCGTTCCTTTGTGCGTTATTCCCATGGTTTGCATGCGTCTGCGAACAATATCTAATGGATAACTAGACGTTTGTCCCGCTGCACCAGCCATTGCTCCAAATGCTAATGATATCCACGTATTGGGTGTTTTATTTCCTGTCACCTCTGCGAAAACGATATAAACATAAACCAAAAATCTAACGTTACTTCTATTTCCTATGGATTATACCGAAATATTCTTTTTTTAACGTCTCGTAAGTGAAGAACGATGTGCCAGCATACGGAATAACGCCTAATACAGTAGCCCAGTAGCCTCTGTACAACGTTAGTGGACCTTCTTCTACCCAAATTTTTACGAAAACTTGCCTTAAAGAACTAATGCAAACAGGTTAATTAGAAATTTGGTAAGATAAATTGATTTTATTATATCAGATATTCATTCTAGAATTTTAAGTACATTAAAAAATGAGATCATTAAATTGATTCTATTTCTTTTTTCAAATACATTTTTTTTGGGAATATAAACTATTCGGAACGCTTGGAAAAAAATATGGAAAATACGGAAAACTCTGAGCTGGGTCACTCATTCGCAGTTGCTATAGTTGCTATATCAAAAACAGGATTCTTACTGCTTGAACAACCATCTTATTCACGAGGCCAAACTTCCGGCAAATTTCTCGTTTTTTCGGTTCAAGGCGAACTTCTGTCGGCGAGAAGTGCTAGGAAGTGTTCGCAACTGCCATCAAATCATGGAAGTGATTGTAGGGCGTTGCGAGTATAGAAACAATCATTTTTTTCTAATAGAGTCCTGATTAAAGAAAAAAACAACGAGTCATTAAGAGACTGTGTAGAATGACTGTTAACTTTAATGACGGTGTTTCATTTTCTTATCATTGCTTTTAATTCCTCTTTCTTCTTCCTGTGAAATAGGTTTTTAAAAAGAAGAGTATCATTTTTGGGAACTGCTGAAGCAAACCGTTCTTATGATTCACTTGAATGGTTCTTGGTTTTCACAAGAGCAGAAGACGAGTACCACGTCAATTTAAAACAAGTTACACAGGCGCAGAAACCGATAAAAAATAAAATCAAAGGATGTTTAAAGTTTATCGTATAAAAGTCATTAATAGTATTAAGTAGAAATAATATTGTTAATAAAATAAAAACATTATTATTTACTTCAGCTTATGGTTTGTGTTTTCAAAGATAAATATTTTCAATTCAAATATCGGGATAACAATGCCGTATCGCAAGAAACAAGAAAGGAAAATCACAGACAAGGAATGTCAATCAATCTTTTGTAGTCCTGACCAGTTTATCATGTCATCAGCCCGAATTCGAATTCTGGATGACGATCTTATTATACTTTAGCAATGAATTTGCATTTCTTGTGATATAATAAGTGCTGGTTGACTGAAAAATCCGATGGAGCCTATATTCAATTCACGTGTATTAGCTAGCTGGGCCATTCTTAATTTTGTGAACGTTACAATTTCCTAGATGGGAAGAAGAAAACTAATCCGACTACACATTGTCGACTGTACTGTACTGCTGACACTACCCACACCAGATACAATAAATTGAAAACCAAAAGAACAAAAAGAAAATAATCAATTGATTTAATACCCGGTCCTTCAAACCATTGTAGGAGTTGACCACTGGGTTTCAGTAGTATAATCTGTACTTCCCACATAATTGAAGGTGTATTCTGATCATTGAAATGGTGGATTCCAGTATTCCACCATTCCAACATAGTACTCACTAAGATGAACGATTACATATCAAAATGAGAGATGGCATTAAAAACATAAAATGATATACAAAATGCAACTGTTTTGACTTATGTCTGCTGATATGCAAATGAATGGAATTGTTAGCTTTTCTATTGATTTTTATTATGAGTTTCACGGCCTAAATCAAACATTTCTAAAGCTGAATTTCAAAAATAAAATCATTTTATAATAAAACAACTCACGTATATCCACTATATCGATCCGTTACTGCCATCCTCGCTCTCGCCAAGTCCAACGGGTATGTCAGTGATTGAGAAGTGACTCCTGCTAATGAACCAGCAATATAACGACGGGCTTTTGTGCTAAACAGAAAACATTTCAAAATAGAGTAGAGAATTACGATTACCAGACAATGACTTACTCTCCATCCTGATCTACTTTGAGTATTTTACGCCACTGCTCGTGAGCTGTAAATTGTATTGCTGCATATGGAATTATTCGAGCCATTGTTGCAGAGTTCCCCCTCCACAACGCGAAAAAACCCTCATTTTGATAGGTTTTCTTAAGAAATGATATAGCTCCACGAAACGTATAGGGAACATCTTTACTAAAGCCATCAAATCAATTGAATAAATCGACAAAGAGCAAAATTAAAGATGAGAACTCACTTGATTTGGAAATTGATTTTTGTTCTATCTAATGGGGCTATTGTAGTTTTCGCAATTGCTCCTGCTATAGCTCCTGCCAGCATACTTGTGACAACCGCATCTACATCTATATTTTGAACTGGTGGGCCTGTGGTTGGGAAATGAAAAAAAAAATAACGTAATGTGTTCAAAAATTGTTTTCATTATATTTACTCTCGTTCGAATTCTGCGCCGTAGACGTTTGCGATGCCTGCAAACTACTTGCCGTCGAAGCAGAATTAATTGACATGGCGACATTGGGTTTTTCAATCATCCTATTCATTTCTGATCGTGGAAGGACCTTATCATTTCACCTTTTCAAATAACGTGGATTTGAGCCTGGGAGATAAATTTTTTGGACTTTTAATTCAATGTTTGTATCGGTGCTCTTTGAAATGTGTCTTAATTTTAAGAAAATGTTAACTAACAAGTACATTTGCAATGAATTGATATTAATTTTCACGTATTTCGGCTATGAGTAGCTATTATGAATGCAAACGCATCCTTCAGTAACATCAGCATGATCCGGCGGATTACATTAAACCCGAACTTCAACTAAAAAGCTTATCAACTACTTTTGATTACGAGATCAGCACCATAAACTGTGTGCAAATCCGGTTCAAAGGAGTTTTCTCCCATACTCTGTAGTTAAATTCTCTTTCCAGTGAACCCAACGGTCTCTTAGAAGTTTAGTACTGTTGAACTTACTTTAAGACCTCTATATTCGACATTTTAACACTAATTCTTCTGAATCCAACTTGAGTCCGTATGGTCGTCCGCAATCTTCTCATGCGATTTTAGCGACTGATAATTTATGTCAGAATAACAAATCTCCTGATTTCACCTTTGTGCAGCTCCTCCAGTAGTGGTTGGTAATGAAAATATTCTACTTTTGGAATGGGAAAGGAGTTCTTAATGCCGACTTTCTTACACTAGCGTTAAAAGTTCGAAGGCATTACACTAGTTTACAGTACATCTGTTGCCAAAGAAATTTTAGCTGTTGCTGAATACATATGATATGCTATTTTCAAAAATATAATTAGAATTTTTTTATCAGCTCTAGTTACTGAGTTTCAGCTATGTAGGTATAAAACAGAAAAAAACACGTATTTACTAAGAAAATTTTTATTAAAAAAAAAATTAATTATTAAGTTCCGAAAAATATCGTTTCAAAGCTCTTCTCTGATGTGTAGACTTTGGAAAATGACGTAACAAATACCAACAATAGCCAGACATCATATTCTTATCCCAGAAACCCTGATAGCGCTCTTCCATGACGCGTAAGTCCTGATGCATACGCTCTCCCTGCTCTTCGCTCATATCTCCTAAATTTTCTGGAAACCTGTCCAGGTGACTATGGAGGAAGTGGAGTTTTATGCTCATATTGCACCCCATATTTTTTAATTGTAGCAGAAGGTCTTCCACAAGTTCAATGTAATTTTCAGATTTTTTATTTCCGAGAAAATTTTGCATCACAGAGACAAAAGCTGTCCAAGCCTTTAGTTCTAACTCAGTCATAGACTTTCTAAATTGAGTATCTTTCGTAAGTCGTCTAATTTGGGGGCCATCAAAAATACCAGCTTTAATCTTTTCCATAGTGAGCTGAGGAAATTTTTGGCAAATGTAAGAAAAACAGTTCCCGTCTTTATCTAGTGATTTAACAAACTGTTTCATGATGCCCAGTTTTATATGTAATGGTGGAGGGATAATTTTGTCACGAGCTACTAATGAATTCTGGATTATATTTTGCTTTCCAGGCTCCATATTTTCTCTCAAGGGCCAGTTTCTTCTTACCCAATGCTCTTGTTTAGCTCTACTGTCCCAAAGACAAATAAAACAGGGGAACTTAGTGTAACCACTTTGTTGACCAAGAAGAATGTTCATCATTTTTAAATCGACACAAATTTGCCACTTATGGTCATTGTATTTTATTTTATTGAGGGCTAGCGAAATGTTACAATATTCTTTCTTTAACTTTACACTGTGAGCAATAGGTACGTATTTATTTCCATTATGTAATAGAATACATTTTAGGCTCCGTTTTTAGCTGTCAATGAATAAACGCCAGTCGTTTGGTTCGTATTGTTTCAAGCCCATTTTTATCAACAAGTTTTTGACATCTGAACAAAAGGTAATGCCGTTTTCATCGGAAAAATAACACCGTAATTCTTTAACTCTTTCACGATAAAAAGCTATTTTAGTATCTGGGGAAAGCAATTTTTTTTCTTTCAGTCTTGATGCTAACAATTCTGAAGCTTGTTTAGAAAGATTTAAATCTCTTACAAGATCATCCAACTCGTATTGGGAAAAGCATTTTGGCTCATTTGACATACCTTTAAAATCAGAATCATTTTGTGATGAGCTTGGTCCTTCAACTTGTTCTAAGATTTCAGATATATTTTTAGGCACTGAAGAGTCAGGTGAACGCTGCACTGGACGTTGAACGCAACTAGTACTTGGGTACTGCCATTTAGCTCGATTTTTTGTGTTTAAACCGTTAACGTTCACACTACAAAAATAACAGTCTTCGAGATGATTTCGTGGTTCTCGCCAAATAGTCGGTGTTCCAAATTTAAACGCACTTCTTTTACCACTTTTCCATAATCTTAAATATTCAACACACGATTTACAGACACAATTGGGAGCACAAGGCTTCTCATTTTTATCCAAGAGCATCCCAAAATACGACTCTGATATAACTTTTCTACAATCTTTAAACACATATTCTCCGCAAATATAGCAAAAATGATCTGGATTGTTTAAACAACGTCTCCTTGAACTACTTATGACGCAAAAACTTTAGATATTAATCTCAACACAGTAAAATACGCCTGTTATCGATTAATATATACACTTAAATGACAAAAATCAAAAACAAAGTAACCCGAGCTGCTCAAAAAATTTTGAGGGTAGATTTGACAGAAACTAGTTATAACTGAACGTTTCCAACCACAAAATTCGCGGCAACAGACAAAAAGTTAAATTTTGTAAACTAGTGAATACTAGACTTATACACGAACACATAGTCTGCCTATTCACGGCTGAGCCTTAACAAGGTAATCGCGCTGTTGGGGACATTTGAATTAGCGAGGCCTCAAATCGAGGGTTTCTCTTCAAATTGATGAAGCTTTTCCTGGTATTCAAGGTGATTTCTTCTGCAGTCTTGTAGCAGATATCCCCGATGTGTGCAAATCAAACATCTATTCTAATCATATTCCTGTAGTTTCTGCTTATTTCGCTCGTTGACCGTATTGTCTTTTCCCACAATCTTGACAAATTTGTCTGCGTTAATTATCGACACTTTAATCGCATTTCAGAATTAAAGCCCGAAGACAGCGCTTCATTCATCGACAATGAATCATCGGATGGGGAATTTACAATCATACGCGGTACAGCCCAGATTTAGCGCCAAAGGACTACTACTTAGTCCCAGCAATGAAGTCGTCACTCGCTACGCAACGCTTTAACACTGCCGTTGCCCTGCATACCGGTGTAAGCCAATAGTTGGATTAGGGTGGATATTGTAAAGTTTTTATCACACCAAATTCTATATGATAAGAATAATTTTGTGTTCCGAACCACATTCTGAATAAGCCAACTGTACCAGTTATTGATATCGAAAAGTAAGACTCTAATCTGGCTTCAGCATCACCTGTATATTAGGTTTAGGTATACGGCATCCATGAAAGATGTGAAATTTGACTGTGGTTAATTGGCAATACTTTGAAGTATCTCAGCAGCGGATCCTTAGAAGCAAGAATAAGATCAGTTGTTCGCTCCTGCTCATTCCACTTGTTCGTTTAAGCAGGGATTTCGAACTGAGGTTTATAATTGGATCAGTCCGTTTCTCCGTTGAATTTCGGTGTTTTTATCTTACATGACTGGGGTTGATCAGGTGACTAATATTGTCTAACTACGAATATATTTCAAGTTGCGGAGGATAACGTTGTAGCACTACATACATATTCAGACTGATTCAATGCAGTGTGATGGGTAAATATCTTGGAATTAAATTTAAGCCTAAACAAGCTTATATTGATTGCTCACAATGTAAAAACATCCAAGGATTGGGTACGTGAGCTCCACATAAAGCCCTCTTAAACCAAGAGGCTTCGTATCAAAAAAGGGAGAAAGTCTGACTTTTAAGCATTGAATATGGCTGCCTCCAGTCCATTTTGCAGGATGACTAAAACCAAAAAAGGCACATAATAACTTAGAGAATAAAGGCATTCAAATAGTGGATTCAACTCAATTGCACATTAGGAAGATCGGTATCTACATTGACCTTGGGATTGCGACAATCAAGAAATACATTCGCGATGGGATACTGAAACTTCTTGAGTAATAGGAAGTTACTTTGATCCTGTTCGAAGAGCCAGAAAGTTTTATTGTTTTCAAAAGACAGAGAAAAAGTGCTAAATTTCACTTAATCCACGAAAATTCAAATTTCAACAGTATTTTTTGGGAAATCGATCATTTTATTTTGGAAAAGAATCGGATTAGAACATTGGAACCAAAGTAAAACGAGTCTAGCACAAAAAGGCAATTAAAAAACAACAAGACTTTTTTTTCCTTTAGTGTATTGACATTTTTTACAAACTATTTCAGAATATTTGGCGATATAACCAAAGAAAACATGTGGAAAATATGCGAAATTTGCATAAAATTTGAAAAATGTTTAGCGGCTAAGTATATATTGCGTATTCAATTTAAATTCATCTTGATAAAGAATAATTTGAGCTAAAGGTAATTAGAAAACTTATAACAGATGCTGAATAGCCATCATAAGTACTTGCAATTCGGAATGCGGGAACATTTTGGCGAACTCCGCCACAGATTTTTCCTAGTTATAATCTTAAAAGAACCATTTAGAGGTATAGATAATTGGCAGTAAACGTTAGGTCAGGTGCATTACAAACTTAAATAAAATGGCACCCCATAATATTAAAAGAATTGATCGAGTATCTTAAGTGTTTTATTCGACATTATGTTGAACACTACCTGCGGATAATGTGATGCATACCAGCTAGATATTTAGCTGATTGGTATGGACGAGCTTGCAACTTAGCTACAATTACGCAATGATCATAAATATCACATTTTCACGCTTCTAACAAATACATGGCAAGTGTTCGTAAAGCTTCCAGGTCGCGCGTCAAAAGATAATCATTTTTTGCTTATAAAGTATTTGACAAGCTACCGGCAGAAATAAACCTAGAACACGTTTAAGGCGCCACATAGAATGAGTTGAATCTTGAACCATTTGTATATTACATAAAGGAAGTCCCATACGGAATTCTCATTCGTTGAGCACAAACCTGTCGAAGCGTTGCTTCAAAATACACAATCACAGTAATTTTAATGACCCGCCTTGGAGAGCTCTTGCTTTCCAATCAGCAACATTTAACTATCGTTTCGCATTATCTTCCACCGAAAACGAACTCTTGCTAATTTTCCATTCAGACGTATCTGTATTCATTGTGTGGGAAATATGACCTTGAATAACTTTTTCATTCTTCGTTTATTTATGTGATTCGTTGTCGAGAGTACTAGCATTTTCTTCGCCGTTTTCAAATCGTGTAGAAATCCTGATGTGATTCTCCCAAACTGTGTAGACGCATCCGTGCGTGGGAAGGATGACTGACAACTGGAGTGAGCTGGATTTACACATACTTCACTTGAAATTGTAATTAGTGGTTTTCAAACTGATCGGAAATGCAATCGTCTTGTTACAATCGTGGATGAATTCTCTGAGAGCAACTGAAACTCTAATTATGAAACTCTACATGAAATAAATTTCATAAGATCCTTCATCTTAGTATGCAATCTAGGTCGGAACGAAACGAAAGAAAAAGTTTTGTTTGGACTGATGGAAATACAGATAGTGGAATATTTACCATCGCTATCGCAGACCCTTAAGATTATCCGTGCCCAGCTCATCGTGATTTGTAGCACGAACAATGACAATACAATTTTCACAAGAGATAAAGCTTGTAGGACTATTTGTGAAGGCAGTTTTCGTTGAGTACAATATGCAAAGTGCACATTACATAACACGCGCCACATTTTTAAGTCAAAACACTGGTACTGCGTCATTTAGAATAAGCTCCCAGGCCCGCCTAGTTCTACATTTACTAAATCCGCTGATCATCAACGCCGCTCCGACTGTCAAATTGGTACTTACATACTCATCCCAATCCACTTGTTGTCTCGGCTTATTGTCTCGATGAATTGTATCTTGAGTATTGCTTTAGCTTTGCTTTGAAAACTACTAGACACGAAATTGAAATTCTATCAACTCCATCACTTCGCCAACGTATTGTCAGTAACACACTAAAGCAACCGCAAATGTTTTCATTATCTAAATGTGCCAAAAGTACATAACTTTGCGAATTGATAGGAAATATTTTTGCAAGTACTTTTTTGCTGACTGTACAGCTGTCAATTAGGTAAATATCATTATACCCCTGGTACAATGTTAAGACAAGAACAATTTTCACGGATTCCACATTTGAATTCATAAATTCATGCACATTTCATTGCAGCTGTTTTAGTTGTAATTGAGAAAATCCAAATTTTAGACAACGCAGGATTTTGTAATACAATTTAAGTTTAAATTCAATCTGTAAATTAATTCATCCCAATCGTAATGTTATACATTACTCTTTTCAAGCTTTGTTTCGTGGTGTGAAGCACAGTAGCACAGTTTAAAATGTGTATAGTTAATAATATACATGCAATAATGTTAATTGAAAACGTTTTATCCCTTTATTTCACTATATAACATGTTATTAACAGGACATAAAACAATAACATGTTGTTTTTAAAGTGAAATAGAGGGAAAACAGTTTTTTATATGTCACTACTGTATATATTGTTCATTACAAAAACCGGACTTATATATTTCGTAATACTTATTATTATGTCCTGGATGCAAAGACTATGTACCTGAATCATGGCTAAGTCATCTTTTAAATGGAAATACATGCCTTATGAATTCAAATTAATCTCAAAGGAATCAATTCTTAAACAATGTTCAAATAAAATCTCACGTTATTGATGAAAAGAATTTCACACCTTTTTTAAAATTATTTATTATTTACAAAGAAAACTTTGCCGGTTTCTGCTAAAATCAATACATGAAAAGATTGGGCATACACATCATATAGTTGTCAGAGTACCAAACATTTTTTCGTTTATTGTTCAACAAAATTTATAATCTGTTTTTTGAAGATCTTTGATTATTAATAAATGAATACGAATAAATACATTAATTTTTTGAGATTATCATTTTTTTTTGTTCGAGTCTAGTGTCTTCCTCGACCACCTAGAAAACTCTACAGAAATAAAATACAGCCCCTGGTTTTGTGGTACCCAGTTATTCAAATTCTACTTTGTGGTTCCTCATCGATCATTTCAGGTGCTTGCGAGTTTTTAAATAGTGTTTAAAATATACTGGTAAAATCACGATATACAGGTGATGTTTCCCATCAGAAGGAGAAATATTGAGATTATGATTTGATTTCCATGTGAGCTCACGCAATTTCGCTGTTCTCATCATTCAAATAAAATTAAGAACAATATTTCTTTTAAAACATTCCTGCTAGCAGCTAACTTATACCTGAAGATTAACGAGTTTAACTTTTTACTGTAAATGTCTTAAGATAAAGAAATGTAAATTGATAAAAAATCAATTTGAAATCCGTTTTACTGATGGCGCAGGCCAAGATTATAGTTCATACTTGAACGTGGTCATGATGGCTATAAATAACGAAAACACCTCTACTATAAAGCTGGAGTATTAACTGACGGATCAAGACCACACAAAGTTAAAAAGAATTTGTCCGTAGATATTGTATCAGCGATATTATCTATTTATTTAACGTTGGTGTAACACATCCTAGGAATAATTTAGACTTTACGAAATCAATATGTCTTACAAATTTGGTAAATTGGAAATAAATAATAACGAAATATTATTTGCCATATAACGGAATGACAGCGATAACGCATTGCGGTGATTTTTCCTTGAAGGAAGAAAAAAAAAATGCTTTAGTTCATAGTACTGATTGAAGGCATATCTATCAAATTAGACGATTGCATACTCGTGGATATATAACTCGCATGAACTTAATATCCGCAAATAATCATGCACCTAACACAAATACGAACTTATACCGCTATTACAGGCGAGAGTGCTCGAGACGAATGAAGCAGTAAAATGTTCCACCTTTTCGGGGAATCTCAGTAATTGTGAAAGCAGCGTGTTAACAGTGTAAAGAAGTGTAAAACCGGGATTCAGTGGTTTCATGGCGTGTTAATTACGTCATGTTTTGATTATAAATAACTTGTTTTGAGATATATAGTTGTAGGTTTAAATCCGTACATCTCATTGATTTTTTCAATTGTATTGTTTGTAGTCATAAGCATTTTCTGATACTAGTTCGTAATTTTTTTATTTCAAAACCATAGAGCATACAGCAGGGGGTTAACAGATCTTTTAGTTCGAAGACAGAAGACTTTCGAACTGTTGGCCAATCCTTCGTCTTTCTTATCTACGAAGACGGCATGTTTTGATAACCATGAAAATATTAAGGCTGCTTTCCAACCACAGTCGGTACTTACACGTTTCGGAACGGCACCTGAACTTAAGTGTGGCACAACGAAAATGAACATGGAGGCCATTCATAGAATAACTTATTGACGTGATTTTAGTGCTTAGTGCTCGGGAAAGTCTTATTGATCTGTTGCAGTGCCATAGTTTACCTGTATGTATTTTGATTTATACCGGGCAGTCGTTGTCACTTGTTTAACGGAGATAACAAGTAGATTAGTTCAAAGGTAAATAAATGAAAATGATTAGTGGCAATCGGGCGCCGTAAGCGCCGTGGAAGACAGACAATAATAAATCAGTATGATGTCGGGTTTTCGTTTCGTTCACGCTCGATTTTTGCCAATTCAGTGTTGTCGAAAATTGTTGCATTCTAGCTGCTGGCTGATTTTTGTGGAATTTGCGTATTGCACCGCGGCCTGGGATTGGTAGGATGCGGACATTTTGTATTTTGAGTTGGTGTTTTCCTGCGCTGTGCCCGAGGCTCAAGGTCTCCAAGACGCAGTTACAACAAACCGTGTGCGATTGTGTTGTATACAATGAAACACATTCTAATTTTGCAATACGGCGGTACCGAAATTCGCTTGGCCGCTCGCAAGCGGCTCTGTGTGTGCATCGAAATTGAGCCTTTCGCGAAGTCCATTCCGCACCTACACTTCTGATTGTGCGTCATCGCCAGGTTCCCCGGTAGAAAGGGGTGCTTTAATTTTTAATTCGGCCGCATAAGATGTCGAATCAACAGCCGACCAATTAAACGGGCTCGGGGCGCCTAGGCGGCAATTTGGCGCTGCGAAAGCCAACTGGGCCCTGATAAGCAAATGGATTGAATTGTCAGAGGTCGGCGAGGTTGGCATTGGCAATTCGAGGCCCCCCTTTATTTCAATTGAGCGCTTCGTGCCATGTTGGGTCGTTGAAATGTGATTAGCCACTGCGGCTTTCCGCGATATCTGCCAGTGGACAAGTGCATTCGAAGAAAGTTGTCATGCTGGAAACTTGTTTTGCCTCATGCATATTCATTTCCCTAGTTGGTTTGCTCAGAATTAATAACGCCCTACTGCGGAGCCGACGCCAATAGCAACCGAGCGAACATCCTTAAGTACAAATTAAATATGATCGAATGAGTAGGAGTGGAAGTTTATCATTCCTGCACATATTTATGCCGATATGGCTCCCAGATTTTCTGTGCCATTCTAAATTTACTTTCGAATCGAATAAATGGCTCAAGACAATATTTTGCACACCGAATCCAATCTTTTGCTGTTGATTTCGGGCAACTGGTATTACATTGTAACGTTATCAGTGTTGTGATATAAAGCGACGATTGGCTCAAGATTAAGACGCTTCTAAGACGCCAATTTAATTTAAAAAATACTGTGATGGCTCATATCCTCATGACGAACAATAACCGAATTATTAAGTGCCCATCGTTGGCACGTAGATTCTCGCGAGTATTCTATATGTAGAATAGATAGAATAGAATAATAAAATGTAGTATATGTAGTTCTTGCTTTATTGTTCTCGCCTACTTCCAATTTTTCTTCAGTTAGCGACGCATTAAAGCTTGCAAATGATCTTCGTGCGATTTTTTGATCAAAGTACAAGGACGAAGGTGCCAGTTGGTTGACTAATGCGCTACAAGTGAAGGGCAAAAAGTTCACAGATTAACAGAATGACAAAATATCTCATGAAAATAATTTTTCTTTTTCAGTTTGTTATCAGTCAAAATATGCACTTACTTTGATTTTTACATTTCCCTGATACGTTCTTCAGATTATAACGCACCTGCAGTTCTTAAAACCTTACAAAAAAGAATTTCGTGTTTAGAAAAAGTAAAAAATTAATGGACTAATTTTCTTAAGAACACAGTTTTTCATTTTGGAGAATAAATAATTGCCACTAGGGACCAGATCTGTAGGGCGGAAGAAAGAGTAATTCAAAACCGCTTTGGTGAATGGCAGTGAAACACCATGTTGCGAATATAATCATATCCCGAATATTATTCGTCACGATCTTTTCGACTGTTAAGACACGCTTCTTTATGTATCGAGTTTCAAATCTGGTTATAATTATGCTCGCAAGTTGCCCTTCACAATGCTTCGAAAACTTGCGAAAACATTTGAAATGTTTGCGCTTTGGAAGTAGTGTTAGCACTCTCGGAATCTATCTTGAAGATGCTGGTAAGGCTAACCAATTATCCTCAGATAATTCAATTAATGATGCGAGAATTCTCCCTCTTATTCAGACGCGGTCTTCTGATAGAATTTTCATAGTTTTTTTCAAGATTTTTGACGTTCCTCGTGTAAGACGACTTTTATCTGCTACTAACATGACATGGGGACCAGGTTATGATGGCTACATGGGCTCGGACAATCCTGAAATCGTTCTTCTCGTTCCATCCAGTGTCTGTCTCTTTGAAGAGGGCGTTCGTCTAGTTTCTCTCTGTTGCTTTTGGTACTTTGATTGAGTTCACTGTCATTACGTTCGGATCCGCTGAACCAGCTTTTGCCGTTTGCTTACCCTTTCACTTCTCTTGACATCCCTG
This sequence comes from Stratiomys singularior, assembly GCA_954870665.1. NCBI lineage: Eukaryota > Metazoa > Arthropoda > Insecta > Diptera > Stratiomyidae > Stratiomys > Stratiomys singularior. The sequence continues at coordinate 12,628,482 of OX940877.1, forward strand.
TATCCAGATAAGAATGATCCAGGAATGAATGATTGCTTTCATATTCGCTCGATCTGCTGTTGGTTTTGGTATCGGCCTATAGGTGTGGAAGTAAGCGCTTCTTGTCCCACACTATATTCATTCTTGGTAATAACTGGTAGGCTTAACGCTGCCTCTACCTTACAATAGTAAAGTTTTTTTTTTCACTAGGGTATGCCAGCCCAACCCCTGCGGGACTAGTTAGGATTATGTTGATTTGCGCTTCAATTGATTGGAGAGTGTAGACAGTCGGTGCGATTTGGTTGATGTTAGCGCAGGGCGAAATTTGTATATCTAAAATGATCGTATGAGGGGCTGCTGTTGATGAAGCAGCTTAAGCTAAGTGCTAAAATGGCTAAAGCGGAGTCGGCGCGTATTCCAGTTATTATAGTTATTGATATATCATTAAAAATCTGTTGTTCATAAATCGCAAGCTTTCGCTCAATCGTAGACAGATCCTTTGAAGCTATCTACATATGTTAGATGTGTTGAATTTTTATTATGTATTTTCATTTAAATATACGTAAGTGGGTTATGTTTTGGTGAATTATTTTCTGCGCACTGTATGATCATTAGATCGGTCTTTTTTTGCCTTGCTGGAATACAACATGCATTGCCCTACCATTTTCCTTAAACACCCGGTTAGTTGGTGTCGAAATTGTAATTATACAACACATATACAATAATGTAATTGACCCTTTTGATTATTTTACACGTACTGCTGCGACAAAAATATTTCATTTGAGCATTTCGCATGAATGTGAAGTAATGAGTGTAATTGCTTCTCAGTTTATGATAGTTATTTGATCCTTTAGACTTTCTCAAGTGGAAACTACAATTGTTGATAGTCTGGTAATATAACTTTATGTGAGCATTATGACGTTCTTCCGAATTTGGCTTCGCCGAGCTCAGTACAGTTGATAATTTTTTGGCGAAAAGTGTACATTACTTAATGACCTCGCAAATGCTTGTCAGTAATTCGAATTATGTGTAATGGACAGTGGAAGTGATCAAGTGGAAGTATAGTGAACAATTTTTGAAGGTCAAGCGACGCCCACGATCGAATTTCGAATATTTATTTATAATTCAAATATTCAAATCTCGCTATTCGTAATTTGAGGTAATTTTGTATTTTTTTTTAAAGAAGGAAACATGCTCCATTGGTACAGATTAAAACTCACGTTCACTTGCATCTGTGGTCTTAAAAACTAACAGGCTTTAAGTAAAATAAACCCTAAAGTGGACGTTACCAGGGAGTACAGGACTTCCAGCTGATGAATCTTCTAAGGCTATAAAGTTGGGTAAAATGTTCTTTGAGCAACATTGCGCGACTGACCAACTTGCACAGTCTTTAAATGCAGATTCGTGTTCGTGTTCAAATATTCAACGTTTGTGTGAATGGTTTAAGAACGTGCTGAAAATGCAACGTAGTCTGATAGTTGTTTCTCTGTTTCCTTTTTGTTGAATAGAGAGCTTAGTGACCGATTTGAATGATAAGCCCCACTAAAACTCCTGAAAGAATGACTGACGCCAGGTTATGGTACCTTTCTACCGTGCCAACTTCTGTAGCAGCTTCTTGAGGACTGTTTGCTCAGACCCTGTTTTTTGGAAGTTGGATTGAACGTTCGTGCCGGTGAACATTTTGCGCGATGCTACCGCCAAGCGAAATGTAATTCTAATTCGTCAATAAACGATCGGAAAGAACTTTTCGGAATTCGTTAGGCAATAGCTTTGACCACTTCGGCAGTCCTTGTTTCATGAGGGCGGTTGTCATTGACAGAAAAGATCTTTTGATCCCACAGTGCATGATCCATTTGTTGCCCTTTGAAACAATGCTTGGAATTCACACAAACCGAGGCTGGAATTTGGCTAAAATTTATGCTACAGAAAGTGCTTTATGCTCAGAAAATCGAGAGGTTCCCGAAATACCGAAATGTTTTTATATCATAACGAGACAAAGACTCACATCATTCCTCGTTTGAAATATCTAAATTTAAAGTATACCACTAGACTACATGGCCTGACTACGTACTATGAAAGTTAGAATAAACGTGAAATTTCTCTTATCATTAAGTTATTGAACTGTTGAACGTTGAACGTTTTCAATACAACAAATTTTTTCGTATGTTATTGCAGGTATTGCTTTTGATCGGCAAAATGAGTTTGTGGGAGCAAATTGCCCAGCGTCCCGACTTTAAAAGACGCATGGAGGAGTACTACCAACAGAAATGTCAATACAAGATACGATGCGTTTATGCTAAATGGATCGAACAAACAATATCGTATGTATATATTATGATGTACATTTTAATTAAAAAACAAATTAATAACTGTATTTGTTGTGTCAAATTGGTTCCGCCGAAGTCTCGTTGTGGTTTAGTTGGAAAGTTGTAACTTTTTTTGAAGCCAAACTATATTAATGTAAAGTAATTTCGCCTTTTCTTCTTTCTTTCTCCTTTCTTAAAACTTCCTTTTGTATACAATTGCATCCCAGAGAGATGATTTGGCAACGAATGACTAAATTTAAAAAAAAAGGAGCAAACAAATACAGTTTCCATATCTCGTCTATCTCTAAATTCAAGTTTAACTCTCCTCATGCCGCATCTTAAACCTGTAACTCTCGTGTTAATGTTAATTTCACAACTACATATTTGAAAATACTGTCGATCACTCTAAAGAACCTTGAACTAATCAAAAAGATAAAATTGCAACAAAGGAACAAACTGGACCGGCGCGATTCAATAACGTTTTTTAACAGATCGGCAGCGACCTGGTAGCACAAACGAATACTTCAACTTAATTATTAAAACCCATGTTTATAACATAGATGGAATAATTCATAGCTAATAAATAGAAATATTTCAATTTGTATTTTAATTTTTCTTTTTTCTTTTTTCAATACTGATCCTTAAGCTCACAAGGGAACATAGATAGTGGACCATTATTTCAGCAACAAGCGAAAAATTTTGTACGTGATCTAAAGGCTGAAATTCGACGAACTTTTGCAGCACCTACAGGAATTTTTGAAAGTATTGATCAATATCCCGAGGAGGAATACTATGCACATTTAAGGACTGGCATTGCAAAAGAATTGCAACTGATGCAATCATGTCAGCCTAACGGAAATCATCAACCACCTCATGAGCGTACAACGCAAATAATCGCCCTAAGACAAGCTTTAACCGAAATTATATCAAAGGAAAATAATGTTAGATTGTTATGCGAACGATTTCAGACGCGCTATAATGAGTATAAAAGCCTACAAATGAGCAACGCAAGCAATCCATTGGAGTTTGAAGAAAGGATGCGAATTATAAACAATCAATATTTAGATGTGATTGCACAAAGAGATTTACTGATAAATGATTTACGCGTAAATGTGGCCCATTATGAATCTATTTCGCATTCAGTAATAAATATTGAACTTAAAAATTGGCAACGAGCTCAAGCACTAGGCGGAAACGGGCAGCCTTATCATGATAACTTAGATGAAATTCAAAGTTGGATTGAAGGTCTTTTGGATATAATAGCTACGATTCGCGCTGTTATAAACAAAATACTCGGCTATTGGGAACAATACACGTTTGATATTGGCGATAGGCCGCATCTCACAACGCTTGCAGCACAAGTTATGCATCTGCAGGAAAATCTGATTATTTCGTCCTTCATTGTAGAGAAGCAGCCACCACAAGTTATGAAAACTAATACAAGGTAAAATTTTGCATAATGTTTCATTATGAATTTGTCCAACATAAAAGATTGTGTTTCAAATAGATTTGCTGCTACAGTACGTTGGCTCATTGGACAACAATTGGGAATAAGTGCAACAAATCCGCAAGTTGAGTGTGTGATTTTATCTGGTGAGTAAAAAATATATTGCACAAATTGATACAATTAAAAAACAATCCATGTACAGAGGCCCAAGCGCAACGTCATTTTGCACAACGCCCCATGAGCGATTGTCCCCCGCACTCGTCTGGAGAAATTACTAACAATAGCAGCACTATGGAATTTCAACCGCAAACTAGGCACTTTACAGCTAGTTTTAGGTAAGCATTGAAATCCTTTAATTTGTTGAAATCCTTTAACAAAAATATTTCATACAAATTGATCGACGATCATTTGGTCTGTTAACACGGTTTCCGGAGCTTTCGACGTCAACGTGTAAGCCTTATTGTGAGGTAGCCCTTTGACTACCGTATGAAAATATCTCGAGACACTGCAAGTCAGTGGTGCATAGTTTTCTTAAAAATAAAAAGGAACCAGAAGAAAACCAATTACTGCTTTTTGGATCATTGTTGGGGTGATTTCAAGGCAGACCTGCAATAATTATCTCTTGCGTCTGGTGGATTGTGAGGTTCTAGAGGCTAATAGTTTACAATACTGACTCATCTTTCAAATATTCTATTACTGTTGTCAAACTCTTGGTGGGGGTAAGAAGTAGTGATAAACATCTTTAGTTCTCGCGCTGCAGCTTGTCTTCCTTTTTTTTTTTTTTGAATAGAGCAAATAACTTTTTGAACCCTCCTGCGATGTTGGCTAACTAAAAAAAGTGTTTATATCCTTTTGCCTTCTTATTTGATGAGTTCTTTTGATGTTTTGTCAGTGCACCACGGTTACAGCATCATGTAATTTTATTGGCTGTTTCTATACTTTATCATCGGGCATTCTCGCATCCTTACTTTTACAAAGACTTTACAATTAACATTATAACAATTCTATCCAGGAATATGCAACTGAAAAAAATCAAGCGCGCTGAAAAGAAAGGAACAGAGAGCGTTATGGATGAAAAATTTGCATTATTATTTTACACTACGACGTCCTTCGGCAACGAGTATAGAATCCGCGTAAGTTCTTTGAACGATATTCCTCTTCCGATGCATTTTGAATTTAATCTTTGAAATAACGTTGTAGGCTTGGACGTTATCGTTGCCCGTAGTTGTTATCGTGCATGGAAACCAAGAACCTCAATCTTGGGCAACAATAACTTGGGATAACGCTTTTGCTGAAATCTCACGGGAACCCTTTGCGGTGCCAGAACATGTACCATGGCTAATGTTGTCAACGGCGCTGAATACGAAATTTTATTCGCAAACCAAACGCGAACTAACTTTAGACAACATGCGATTTTTATGTAAGTTCCGTCCAGCTAATTTTTTTTCTATTGGACACACAATTTTAAATAAGAAAATGGAATTTTAGGTGAAAAAATATTTAGAAATGAATACAAAACAGATGACTCAAAGAATGATGTGAAATGGAGTCAGTTCTGTAAGGAGCCTTTACCCGGTCGCACCTTCACATTTTGGGATTGGTTCTTTGCAATTATGAAACTTACCAAAGATCATCTTTTGGGCCCGTGGCAGGCCGGTCGCATCGTTGGTTTCATAAACAAAGAGCAAACAATGGAGCAGCTGAGACAATGTCAAGATGGCACATTTCTTCTACGATTTTCAGATAGTGAATTAGGTAGATTGAAATTTTAGTAGTTTTGCTTAGTAACTTCGTCACCAATTTTCGGCCGAGTATGATTTTGAATTTCTTTCAAGGCGGAATTACAATAGCTTGGGTACGATCAACAACCGAATCAAATGAAGTTTTCATGCTGCAACCTTGGACGGCGAAAGACTTAAACGTGAGATCTTTGGCGGATCGAATAAATGATCTAGAGCATCTTCGATTCTTGTACCCAAATATTCCCAAAGACGAGGCTTTTGGAAACTTCTATTCTCCACCTGGAGGTAAATAGTCCAAATAAATTTGTTAACTTAATATAAACAACTGGCGATAAATATAAATTTATAACCTGGCGATACTTTATTGTGTGCAAAAGATAAAACATAATCTCCGCTTAAATTCCAAAAAGTTAATCCTTTTTGTTATATTACAGGAGAACAACGCACGACAAATGGATACGTGAAAAGCATAATTAAAGCACATACGCCCGGTTATTCGGAAAATTCGGGAACGTGCAGTTATCCCAACACACCGCAACATAATATGCAATCTCCGAACCATTCAGTTGAAATGGTTGAAATTGGTGGAAGGTAACTCTTTAATTATTTGCCACTGTTTATCTGTCGAAACATTGTGCCCTAACATACAACCTAACAAGCTAGTACTAACATATGATCTGGTGTTTTATTAACCATGGCGCCTAATTTTGTTTGTTGTTGCAGCAGCTTCCAGAATAGCACGATCATGCATCTGTAATTTGGCTATGTCGTTCCCATTAATTAAATTTACATCATTTTTATCGATAAGAGGAAAATGATCACCGATCGATCGGTTTTCTTGACGTTGTACTCGAAATATCCTAATGTCGTGTTTGCGGTGTAAATTGACAGTTGAGGAAAGATGAATATTTACTAAAAAAAAGGTTGTTGGTGTATAACTAAAAAAGTATATTGATGTTCAACTTTAAATGGGTCATGTTTTGGTGGAAGGTTGACTTATGGGACGGTTCTATGATTAATTTAATTCAATTATCGTGAAAATGGTCGGCTTTGTTATAGAATTATTTGTGTTGTAAATAAGCGCGGTACCATGCGGCGCAATAATCGGTTTCGATGCATATTACGTCTTCCTGCAAAGTGCTAGCGGTTTGTTTGGTTCATTTATCTCAAATTCTAGCAAATTTTAGAATCAGACTTAAGGTGTAGTGAATGTTGTAACAACTGTCGGAAAACTAGTTGAATAACCAACAAATGTATAAAGTATTCAAACAGTTATATTTGTTTGTAACACATTTACAACACCTTTAAAACTAAGTTTGATTAGAAAAACGTTTAAACATCCAAAAATTTGTAGGTAGTCGATAAACTTGAATAAAAACATATAGGATTACCAACTCATGATAAATTGCTTGGCCAATTCGAGGAAGTTGCATGTAGATCTTGCCACACTTTTTCTTGGAATGTGCAATTGAGAGACGTTTGTCGGAGTGTTTGAAATCGCTATGTAGAATGAAAAAAATCTGTTTTTTCTTGTACACTTTAACGCCAGGCTGTTTGCAACTAACTGAGAATACGATAAGATCTTGTGCATGTTTCCTATTGAGTAATAATAAATGTATTAAAAATCTATAGAAAATATTTCAGCATATTCACCGAATTATCTTATGCATGCTCATGTTTTTTGCCGTGGAAATGTTAGAACTTATAAATAAAATGTTAAAACGACTGCACGTGTAGCTAAAGTTTCGAATTGATTGCTATTCATTGCAGGGTAACTATTAACGCAGGGTAAATTAAGTAACTTGATGGGTCTGATACCCTTAGATAGATTATTATAGGTAGAATCGATTTTACTAAACTGAAAAAACTGGAAGAATATATTCAAAACAGTTTCACTAAATGTAATACCATTTGAATGAAAGTATACGATTCGTTGATACTAAATTTTCTATCCTCTGAATATTTCAATATATTTCTATATGAATAAGATGTGAATTTGCATGCACGTGACCAATGCTGGGATGCAATTTTCAAAATTGTTTTCTTTTGAACGATTTTCTATTGTCGAACAAAAATTTGTGTGCATATAAGTTTAAATAAGTTTTCTGAAATTTATGCTTAAACTCAGGACAATACTAATCCATTTTAAATACGATTGCGATTATTTTAAAAGTTGATTTGACATAACTAGACATTAGTCTAGAATTTGGTTCGGCAATGCATCCCCATATGGTGTTAGGTTAGCACTTTTGACATTGTGGTTGTATATCAGAATATTGAATGATTTTTTCGTAGTGTACGGTGGAATATCATCCCATTCGATTATGATTAGAACCTAAAGATAAATCAATCTATTGTTTTATGGCACATTTAATACAACGACATTTATTGGTGTGATTGATAAATTCTCTTCCTATCGTTATGAAGGCATCATCCGATCTGTATATGCATAGGTTTTGACAGTAAGATTCACAATACAATGTCCTTTTCGTCTTGAATAGACGAAAGTTATTCGATTTCCATGCGCAAATAATTTGTATTACACAGTTTTATAGTACATTTTGCGCATCATTTGTCGTGTCAACTAAAAAATGCATTACGCACAATCCGTCTTGGGCGGGTTAGAGGATTTATGCTCAACATTTTTGATTCTTTAATGTTTAACATCGCTTATGGTTCCGCAAGCCTTCGGTGAAATAAAACGTTTATTGGGTACTGATTGCAGTGTTTATGTTCGATGTTACTGTTAGCTAATTTTACTGTCCCTGAAGTGTTAGTTTGGTGCGTATGAAATGTTGATTGTTAAGCGAATACCAAAAAATGCATATCATTGATTTTTTCAAAAGAAGTTATTTTTAAATCAGAATATCGTTTATTACTTAAAAACGGTTTTACCATCAAGTTTAACGCTTAATTCCGGATCGTTTTGAGGATATTCTGATCCTGAGAACTGATATTGTACAGAGTTGAACTGATTCTAGGATGGAGCTTTACAAGCTGTTTTCAGCTCGTAAATAGGTTTCGAAAAGATAGAAAAAAGGGTGCAACGCAAGTGACTTATTTAGAATAAATGCTTAAAAATAAATTAGATAGAGTTCCGTACAATTAAAATGACCTCGTTAAAAACTTGGTCTGAAAAATCATTTTTGAGAATGTTAGTTTTAAATGGACTCCAAATTGCATTTGTCTGGCACAACATTTGACCAGCCTGCAGCGGTGTACTTTGGTGGCCCAATTATATCTAAATTTTATACTTTTGCCGGTAAGTCATGGTTTGGAGTAATGACTGTGGCTTCTTCTTCCATTCTATGATTGGTTCGGGCCGAAATGAGTCTCTTAATTGAAACTGAAAACCCCGAAACGAAATCTGCAGTTTTTCTGTATTTTTCTATTTCACATGAACAAAATGAAAACATGAAATTTCACAATTTTCACATGAACTCATGGCTTCGACAATCTGTTTGATAGGTTTTTGTGCGCTGGAGAATCGCTGAACAGTCTATTGCAGAAACGGAGTGAAAAATTCAAGATTTTGGATTTTCCATTTGTGTGCATCTGTACATATTTAGATTTTTGCTATATTTTTCGTGAATATGCAAAATTTGTTAGATGGTACATACTTTCGACTAGTCCTTAACTACGGTTAAAGTTAATCTGGTATGCTAATTATCATTTTCCAAATTACCGCTGCCACTACATGCACATATCGGCCTAATGACAGATCAATGTAATTTGAGTTTCCAGGTAGCTCGTTTACATTTGTTTTCTTTTCTTATACGACAAAAATTATCAAAAAGTACAAGGAAACTATTTATACTTTTTTCATAGCTATATTCACTATACCAGTACCAAATTTTATTTTGGTAAAATTCATTGATTCGCGCGTGTATATTTTGGCAGTATATGTAGTAGTTATTATTGTTAGTGTAATAACTATTCTACGGAAGAAATATCTTCTGCTTTTAAATTTATAGAGGGAACTAAAACTTTTCCATGGGTACCTGCCATTCTAGGCAAGTCAAAAGCTTAAAAGAACGTTCAAATCGTCCTTGTACGCATGGGAAACGGCTAATTTTCACGGCCTTTAGTTTTTATGGCCTCTTATTGCCCAGTCCCGATTGACTTATTTATTATCAGTTGTTTTCAAAAGTAGCAATTATCCCTTTTATAGTACCATAGAAAAACGAAAAAAAAACTATCATGCGTGAAAAAACTCCCGACATTTCATATGCACCAATCTAATACAATTTTCGGATGGAATATGTTTTGTTTTTTCTTTTAAATGTTTTAACATTTTGAATTAAAATTGCCGAAATATCTTAAAGTTCCCATTGGATCACAACAATACATTCTGACTGGGAATTTCATTACATGAGTAGCCCTGCTATGTCGAAAATATTTAACGATTGCTTGATATTCTAAAGGCTAAAAGTTAGAACATGATGTAGTCTAGATTCGAGAGTTTCGAATTCAGCCTTTCAGCCCCGTACCAGTGAATTCAAGTCTTCTCAAGCCGACATGACTACAATTTTGAAGAATGCGAAAAAAAAGTCTCAAATGTTGGATTGAATCTATAAACATCGTTTAAAAATAATTGCGCTGCAAATAGACACGAGAGAAAGGGGATTAAGGGATCTATTGAGCGGGAAGCTAACTCCCCATTCTTATTCCAGGGAAAGTTCGGGTCACAAAATATTGCGGGTCTGAAACACCCAACTGGCGTGCTAAATAATCTTAGTTTATTCGTAACAGTCAAGCATCAGCCTATTGTGTGAGGATTTTTTCCAATTTTTTGAAAGTAGGCGCAATGCAACTCGGGCGTTTTTTGATGGTTGGTTGAGGTTTCACTAGATTGGAATATTGTAAATGTAAATCTCTTCGTTTTTAATATACTTATGAACAAGACGTTTTACGGATGCATGTAGCAGAAAACCAATTGTGCAATACTTTGTCTTCAGTACTAATTTCCGTCTGTGCTTGCTGAAAAACGTGTTGTTTCATTATCCCTCACATATTCTATTGCCTTTCTGATCAGTTATTTTTATTTTAGTAATATGACAGCTTGTATGTGGATCAGCCTTATTGACTTCTAATGAAGTTATCATTCAAAAATAATATTTAGGCCATTAAGCAACTTTTAATACAATTTAAAATAGCAATTTTTTTTCCACGATTCGTCCTATTTTCATGTTCAAAAGATATTTTCAAATTTGCCGATATAACCATTTATTTGAAAATTTGCTACACATTTTCTACTTTATATATAGGCTTTGCTGGTCTGCTGCATCTCCCATTTCTTCGCAAATGCATAGATAAGAAATCCAAGAAATAAATAAGCTTTTGTAAAGTGAATTCGAATTCTTGGGAGGTAAAAGAGAAACTTTATCAACAAAAAAGCCAATTTTTAATGTTGCCCAGAACAAAATTAAAAACAATTATTAAAACAAATGCAACATTTAGTTAATCATACAGTAACAATACATTTTCTTTTTCTTAAATTAGTTCTGCTTAGACAATTAATCAATTTACATTGTATTTTACGAAACATGTATTTGATTTGAATTTAAATTTTTATTTTAGTAGCGCAGATATATACCCTAGTTACTCTAATCAGGACTTTGATGACGACTTTGCATATTTGCTGTAGTGTTAACGATCGCAATTCAAAGAATGCAATATTGAATGTAAGCAGATGGAAACGAACGACTTTATCTAAAATGGCATGTTTTCAAAAGTGTCTTAAAAGATTTTTATCGAAGGATCGTGGCTGAAAGTAACGGTAAGCATATATCATTCGGGTAGTAAAGTATAGATTTTAGTGAAATGTAAGTTTCATTACGATTACCGTAAGGGGATTTGTTGGTAAGGACGTCTTGAAAGATTCAAAAATTAGTTATCTTTGAGCTGTACATTGATTGTAGGAAAAACAGGCCCCCGAAATATTGTAGTTGAGAAACTGACCTCCATTAATCTTGCTCCTTTCATATTGAATCTAATATATATCGTTCTCGTTTTTGCTGCTTTTTTCAACTACTAACTTTCGTTGAAGATGACAAAAAATTGGATGAAGAGTCGATCAACTCGTTTGGTAAAATTGGTTGATGTTCTGGGTAGTTTTTTACGCTTGAATAGCACAGTTTTGATTTTAAACTGTCCCTTGAAAATAATTAGTCACTTATGCCTACTCTAGAAGAATAAGTTGGCACATTCATGAGGGTTATCTGTAATCGTAATACGTTGCTGTTCCAAGAACGGCTTTCTGTACGATTAAAAGTTTTTAATTGCGTTTGATGTGTAATGCAAAACGATTTTGGATAAAACACTATAAGCTTTCCTCGGTATATATAAGCCAGACTATTACAAATACTTTATTTCATAAATTTTCGTTGACTGTACTGACGGTAAATTCTTGGAAAATTGATTAATGTGAATGTGTTAATATTCACTAAGTGGAATTTCAAATTCGCTGTAATTCATCAATATAAGTTCTTATCTTACATGCTTCCAATTCAAAAATAACTTTGTTGTGCTGTGGTGTATTCATTCGTTTTAATGAGGGTCTTCATGTTCATAAATTTCATTCGATCTTGCCTATTCACATAGTCTTATTTGACTAAATTTGAAAGTTTTACGATGCATTATTTCATTGAATTAATTATGCTTACTGTGTTAACCCTTAAATCGAACACTTTCGATAAATAACATAAACAGCACACCCAGTGTGTGAAACCCAGCGTAACTCGTACGGGTTTTGTTGGGACGACATCAAATAATTTTAGTTAGGTTACACATGCTTGTATTGAAAGGATCAGAATAATTTGATAATGTTACCAAAAAATTCATAATTCAAATATTTTGAATTATTTTGACCTAAAATTTTAAGAATATATTTTCGAGACTTTTCCAGACACACCCTTTGTTCATAGTTTATGCCATTGCCAGCTTGAATTCGTTAGATCTTTTGCTACTTTGTCAATGCACTAAAAACCAACAAATGCGTTTCCGCAGTATTTAAGAAAATATTTGATAACGCCCTTCAGTCGGTCTTGTTCCGTTAGTTTGGCAGTCATACCGTCGTTGATCTGCTTACCTGTAAAGAGGATTCCCGCATTTTCTAGTCTTATCCAAAATGTCAAAGAACATTCGCTTTCGCTATCTTTTAGCATATCATTTTAGCATATCATTTTAGCATAAAATCATTTAGCATAGCATTATCATTGTAAACGATGATCGAAAGTGTCAGCTCCTTCTTTCATTTTATTGTAAATATGAACTATGTTTAGGTTCCCGAACTTCAGGAGTCTAAACGCCTTCCGTCGCTAGAAATGTTGTTATAATTTCAGGGAAACGGAAGAAACCGCTCGAGTCATTGATCTGGCCTCGCATCTAGTGCGGATCGTTTTCGACACTCCGCCTACCTCCACCAGTCTTTTGATGCCCTTTGAAGCATAATGGTCGTTTATATTTGGATAACTCCCGTAGTATAATAATTGCAACTTTGATGTACAGAATCCACAATTTTGCGAATAGTCGCGTCGCGTATTTTACATTACAAAGTAAAATCTAAAGTACATACACATGTAAAATCGCGCGTAGCGAAGTCGTTATATTTTTATCTGGTAGTGTGACAACTAACTTTAAGTTCCTACAATATGCTTCAAATCGTCAAACTTTCTGCTGATGTGATTTGTTTGAGGTGCAATTTTTACTGTAACTGTGATTGAATTAAAAGAGAAATCAACTTAGAACAATTTGTGATTAATGTTCGTTCGCAAATTTTTACAAAGTAGTTGTAAGAATTGACTAGAGCTATTGTGTGAAACTACGCTCCGCAGACACTGCCTTGACTCTTTAACGAAATGTTGAGCCTTTTTCGAGACATCCTCAACTGGTCTCGTTTAAAGCGAAGTGAAGGCAATGCCAATTGGTGCTTAAAGGGGATGAATGATTGAACTGAGACCACAGAACTACGAACAGAATTTATTTACGAGTAAAATTCATTTAAACATTCATTTCTAGAAGGAAATAGAAACTTTGTTGTAGTATATCGTCTGTAAATATTGAAGATATTAGCTGGTTCCATCCATGAGATGTAGCTTTTTGTATTACCTTGATGGCGACTGTTTCCATTTTAAGTCAATGGAATCGACATTCTATTCTATTCTATTAGAATTCGACATCATATTCTATTCTATTCTAAGAAGAAAATTGAAGTCTTCATTCTTCTGAATGTATTCAAAGAAAACATAATTCAAATTATATTAATTGTTTATGCCAGTGGAAGTTAAAAATGCCGGTTTGTGATACTTAACATTTTCCGAACGTCATGGATTCTAAACCATCTACATCTTCCACAGTTTAACTTTTGGCTTCAGTTTCGCTGGCTGCAATCTTCAATTACCTTACATGATCGGAATCGCGCGTACTCGATTTGTGTCAGTGTCAATGCTTCGGGAGTATATTTGAGTATATTTGCCCGCTCAAAGTGAAAAATCGAACAATCGAAAAATCGAGCTTAACTGATTTCGTTCCTATCGATATTCATAGTTCATAGGTGTTTTTAACCTGCTGTTTTCTGTTGCAACACTTTATAAGCTAAAACTATTTATGGAGACATGAATAGTTTTAGTTCTCAAAAGGAATTACCATAAGAATATATTAACGCATATTTGAAACAAGTGTACCAAATTCGTGGAGGATAGGGTGCCGATGGAATGCGTTATACCGTCCGGGCTTGTACAAGTTTCCAGACTGTTGTAAATTAATTTCATTAGTTTATATTTGAAAAGCTACGGACATAAATCAATAAATTCTTCGAATAATTCGTATACAACAAAATACTTCATCTCAATCCGTAGTTTTGTTAGTTTGATTTTAACTTAGTTACTTATTTCATTAGTTTTTAAACTAAGTTAATGTGTATATGATTGAAAAGTATGCATTTGAAAGTTATAACTTCATATATGTTATCTTTGGTTCGTTTAAAAAATAAATAATCGTCATAAAAAAATGTGCTGATTGGCATTATGGTACCGTACACGTTCTTTTGTTGATGTCGCGACTTTTAGTTTGTCTAATAGTTCTTCTAGCTGAAGATCAACGTTTATTATGTTTATCGAAAAAGGAAGTTTAAAGGAAAAATCGAGTATGAACTTGATACGATTTTTCCATGTGTTATGAACATTTTTTTGATTCAAATAAGTGACTGAATGCAAGCTTAGATAATAGTTAGATTAAAAAAAATGATCTCATTGGAAAAAAGGATAAAACAATATACGTAAATGCTTCAGTTGCTTGTCTACAGGTACCGCGAAATATCTCCTTGATCAGGTTGTAGCGACAGGAAAGAAAGAAATTTAACTAGATAAATAAAACAACTTAAGATTCCGCCTCTCCACCAATTTAGTGTAATTTGTTGAATGTTCGTGTCTTTGACGTGTGGAAAAAAAATTCGTGCGTGTTGGTGTTGACATTTACCTTCTAGTATTATCTGAATGCAAACATATTTTCCGATTGAATGTTATATTTGATGTGTCAATTGTGGTAGATGTTTAATGAATAAAAGTAATTGAAATATTTATATAAATGCAAGCATTGCAATGACTATCTTCTAATGTTGTGATTTTATTATTTCAGTTCTCTCGGCGCCATATAGGCCGATTTATTATTATCTACTTTGATCGCAATGACTAACCTGTTACTTAAAGTTTATGATTTTATAAATATATATGAAATGGCAATAATTGTCTTAATTTGCGTCCTGAACGTGCAGCATTGAATTTCAGACAGATGCCATTGGAAGAAATTAGTGAATAGTTCTTATATTTTTGTATTAAAAAAAAAGCTAATTATATAAGTTTAGTTATTCTTTTTACAAATTATTTTGTATCAAATATGAATTTTAAGAGAATGCAATTTTCTTTTCGTTTTGTTAGGCTGTCTTGCTGTTAAATCGCACGAAATATTTTTTTTATTTTTTCCCCCTCAATAATGCTACATCGATAACATTTTTTGCATGTTCTATAATGTATGCTTCCATGTGAAAACTGTTCACGAAGGACTCTGAGGATGTTTCCGCAAATTCTTCTTGGATTTTGTTCTTTGGCTATAATCGATTAAGCTTTCTATTCTCCCTTAAGTGAACCCACTACAATGTTTATAAATTCGAATTAGGTAACAAAAAGAAATTTCGGAAACATGATTCATGTCGTGCGAAATGGATTTTATGTAAGCAAACTGTGTAATCCTCAATGAGCTATTAAAAATGAAAACAATTAGAAAATTGATCGAAATATATTAAAATAAAACACAAATATTTATCAATGTTAGACGAGTTTAGTGTTGTTTCGCTGTTTCTAATATTGAGATGTATGTATTTATGTGGCACATCCTCGAAAAGGGCTCTGGTCTTTCGGAACACTCATCTTCAAACGGCAAAGATTATTTAACGGAAGTTGATAGTAGATAGGAGAATAAATCTTCACAGAATGACAATTTTCCTTATAAATGTATTGATTTGTTAACGGTTCGAATTTAATGGCCGCTCATGTGTAAGAGGCGAAATTTATAGGAACCAAACAGAAATAAAACAGACAACGAAAAACTTAAACGTGATTAAATAAATTAAAAATAGAGAAGAGAGAAATAAGAAGTTTAGTTTCTAACTTGAAATCCGTCTCGCACCGGCAACTCATTATGTTCTGTGCAATTGGCTTATGCCATTTTCTTGTAATGTTGTAACGTTGCTGTCGTTTTCCCGGATATTGCCACAACTACATGTTTTACTCTAAAACCCCATAGAATTAAGAATGTTGACAACTATATTTCGTGCTGAGTTTTACAATTAAGTACTGTACTTGTGATGTCTAAAAGGGAATAAAAAATGAGAATAATTGTTAAATAAAAAAAAAAAACAAAAAAATTTCAAATAACGAAAATATTTTTATTATCTGTTTATAAATCATATTGTAAGAACTTCAGAGCGAAACTGCATACTATACAAGAAGAAAAAGATGAATACAGACGAATTAAAGAAATGCAGTTATTTTAAATTTATATTTTATTGTTATCATAATTTACAATGTACTGCACAATTAAATACTTATGTAATAATAAATGGGTAAAATTTAAATGTGTGATTGTTTGTTTTGACACGAGAATAAAGAAATAGAGAATACAGTAATACCCCGACTTACGCTACCCCGTTTTACGCGAATTCGGAGATACGCGGTTTTTCATTTCGATTGCCGCGCGCATCGGCTCTCTCGCTCCGCCCTCTCAGTGTTCAGTTTGCGACAGGTTTGAACGTGTTCCGCGTAGAATTATTTTACGTGTGCAGTGCGTTTATTATAACCAATAATTATGTCGTCTAAACGAACAAAAAATGAGTCATTTAAGCCTAACAAGAAAAGAAAAACACTGTCTTTGGAGTGTAAACTGAATATAATTAAAGACTTTGAAGCAAAAATTAAAATTTGTGAATTGGCAAAGAAATTTGATCTACCGGAATCAACAGTCCGAACGGTTATAAAAGGGAAAGAAAAAATTATGAATGCTGTGAAAGACTCTCAAACTTTGAATTCAAGTATCATCCGTAAGCGTCACGCTATTATCGCACAGATGGAAACATTGCTACAGTCATGGTGTGATAATCAAGTAAGAGTGAAAAATTGTCCTGTTGATCAAAATACAGTGTGCTTTCAAGCAAAGCATATTTTTGAAAAACTAAAAGAAGAAGCTGGGGAGGCGGCTAAAAATGAAGTGTTTAAAGCTAGTAACGGCTGGTTCAGCCGATTTAAGAGTCGTTGTAATTGGCATAGCATCGCAGAGAGTGGAGAAGCGGCAAGCGCTGATAAAGAAGCTGCATCTCTCTATCCAGAAAAACTCAAAACAATGATAAATGAAGGTGGCTACACTAGCCAAACCATTTTCAACGTCGATGAAACCGGTCTTTTTTGGAAGAAAATGCCTAAAAGAACTTTTATTGCACGTGAAGAGAAAACTTTTCCAGGTTTTAAAGCCGCCAAGGATCGATTGACAGTGATGGTTGGTGCGAATGCAGCTGGAGATTGTAAATTGAAACCTCTCTTAGTTTATCGCTCAGAAAATCCAAGAGCCTTAAAAAATAAATCCAAATCTGGTTTGCCTGTCATTTGGAAGTCTAATGCGAAAGCTTGGGTGACAGCTTCTATTTTTGAGGACTGGTTTGGTCATCATTTTATTCCTGAAGTCGAATGTTACTGCCAATTAAAAGAAATCCCATTTAAAGTGATGCTACTAATTGACAATGCACCAGGTCATCCTCCCGCAACTCTAATTAATTTCGATCCGCGAGTGGAAGTTGTATTTTTGCCACTAAACACTACCAGCTTGCTTCAACCAATGGACCAGGGAGTCATTAAAACATTTAAAGCTTACTACACAAGGCGATCATTTGCACATCTACACGAAGCTATGAGACAAAACAATGAGCTTTCTGTTAAAGACTTTTGGAAGCAATTCAATGTTTTAGATGCTGTAAGAATTATTGGACAATCTTGGAATGAGGTTTCACAAAAAACTTTGAATGGTGTCTGGAAAAAACTGTGTCCATTTTTTTTCACCACTGAAACCCAAGGAAAATCAGTTTCAGATCCTGAACAAATCGATAGCATAATAGAAGAAGTGGTCGATATCGCCAAACAATTAAATTTAGAGGTCGATCATGATGACGTTCAAGAATTGCTAGATTCACACAATCAAGAGCTAACAATTGACGAGGTTATAGAAATGCGTAAGCATGAGCAAGAGATTGAACAAACTGATTCGCTAGACCCAGTTGAATCGGTAAATCAAATAACAATTGCAAACTTAACAGAAGGACGCAATTCAATTGAAAAAGGGTTACAAATTTTAGAAAAAATAGATTCTAATGAAGAACGCGTTTCTACTACAAAACAGGGAATAAAAAAATAACTGGTATGGTACGAAGAAATTTTGCGTGAGAAGAAGAAAAACTTAACTCGTCAAGCAACATTATTAGAATATATAAAGCCTCCTACATCAAAATAACTTCGGTTTAGGTTACTTTATTCATAACAATGTAAATTGTTTTATTATCTTACACTTAATTAAACATTCTTCTTCTAAATTATTGTTTTCTTGAAACTCTGGTCCCGATTAAACATACTTTATATGTATTTGTATGCAAAGTTGAACCCCGACTTACGCGAATTCGACTTACACGGCAATCGCTCGGACCCACCTATCGCGTAAGTCCGGGGTATTACTGTATAGTCATAGAAATAAGGATAAAAATGCAAAATAATCTGATGAGTGCACAGTTTGGCCTATGAGGCCCGCGACTTTTTAAGGTGTGTATTTCCTGGAGTAAATATGCGTCCACTGAAAACCTCTACCTAAGCATCCCCATTTCTCGTTTCTTCATTTATTTGAATTAGTATCAATTTTAATATGCATCTTATCAACCGTTTTAAGCACTTGATATGCTTACGACGGCGAAAAAAGGGAAACCTTTCTAACTTAATACGACCAAGTCAGACACAAGAAAGGAAAGTTGTGATTCGAAATAACTACACAGCTAAATTTATATCATATGTAACGTACTATGAAGGCGTAGGAACACGAGGCCTAGCCCGAAGTAATGTGTCAAACGGTTCCAGGCTAGGTTCTCAGGTTGACAGGGGAGGTGTTTAGTGGGTAGTCCAAATGCATTTTGCGTCTGGGAGTCCCACACTCAGGGCGTAAACAGCCTTCACCTCCCTACCACAAAAAAAAAAAACGTACTATGATGAGATGACTTCATAAATCATATTGATGATTGATATATTTGTTTTAATTAATCGTTCAATTTACTTGTTACATGTATTTTTATTTTGAATTTTATTTATGCCATCTTGAAAGTACGTTGGTTGTTAACAGGAGACGTTGTTTGAGCAGTTTTTTCAGATAAATCTTTGTATTATTTATGGTTAAAATACCTTCACCCTTTCGTAAATCTCTGGGGTATGCAATACGGGGCTAGACTGATCAGAAATTTCAACTGTCACAATGGTAACATCGGTGTTATAAATATCAACTCCCCTACTCTGCAAGATGCTGAATAAGAAATCCAACGCAAGACAACAAAGTGCCAAGTTTTGACGAGCATTGGCAGATCTTTCAGAACAAGGAGGCCTATGGTTTTGTTTCTACGTTTGAGTTGGCTTAATTAAATGGCTTTCATTAAATGGTCAAATGAATAATTCATGTTACCCGCAAGCTGCAAAGTCAGAACTACAGAAGTATATCACTTTTTTGTGCGTTCCGCAAGGGGGGAGAAAAAGGGTGAAAATTATGGGTATGTGAGGATATACAAGTATATATGATGGGCGCATGAGCGATAACAAGGCAAACAAAACATCTTCATAACTGCAGGTTACTACTGGAATCCATGCCTCGATCTGAAGCTGGCTTCTCGCGCAAGACAGTTCTATGAAAACAATTTTGTATTGTTTCTTTTTCTTTCTGAGAATTTAGATCCTTAATCGAACTTAAAGGGCAAGTTGCTGCAAATAAATATTGTTTTCGTAGTCAGAACTCCCTATCTAAAAATAACCGGCATAATTATGGAAATTTGTTGCCAGTTTCACTGCATAAAATGCGTGCTGCGATAAATTCGCTGAAGAAACTTAAAAATCCCAACATGTAGCCAAAAACTAAAATAAGAAAAATTCCTGAAACGTGGCTTAAGTTTAAGATTGTGGGTAATGGTTTGTTGAGAGGAGTTTCTCCTTGACTTATGAGTATGTTTTCGGTTTTCGGATTGAAATATTTTCGTACCATCTGCAAAGAGACAAACAGTAGAATTATAAACATCAGAATGAACATTTTTTTGGCGGTATGAGTGACTTTTGATTGTAATAAATAATTCCTGTGCTTACGTATGTATGTAATCAAAACGAGTAATAAATGTCACGATTACCAACTATCATATGTATAAAATGGAGTCTGAAAGAAATAACCAAGGGAAGAAGGGTGAAGACAAAAGACAAATCAAACTTAATGATAACAATGACGCTGACCGGAGAGATGGAGAGAAATGATACAATTAAAAACCAGAAAAATCTTCTGAAGATTTTGAAAAAACAGAAAAAACGGAAAACGACGGAATTTCGTTTTAAAAACAAAAAAAAAACCTAATGTGGACATATTGAAGCGAATAGAGAATCTCAGAGAGCTGGGGTGGACTTACCGAGCCTTTAGAGGACCATCATACCTGCCATAGAAGAGTAAAAAACGGTGCGGGACTTTACATCTCGAAGTAAAATCGAAATGAATGCTGACAGTTTTAAAATGGATGAGGAAAGAAGCTTCGGAATCTTTTTCTGAGATCATTCACGACTCAAACGTAGTTACAAATTTGAATCATACAAGTGGCAACGAATAACTTTATCGAAGGAAACATGTACTTCCGACAGCAAGTCAAAGCTAAAAAGTTAACGTAAAGTTAACATAATCCTTGAACACAAATGTCCACAGGCAAATTAGCACGCACATAAGCAATAAGAGCTGGATAAGCCGTTCAAAATGCTACTAGAAGAGACAACCAAAATACCCTGAAACCGAGGGAAGGGAGATGGATGAAACACTGTGAGGAGTGATAGATACAGCTGGGAATGACAAGAACGGGAAGTTTATTTTGGGGTTTTTCCTGAATCAATTCAATGTGATGTTTTAGGTTTCCAACTAAAACATAACAAATATTTTCAAATGTATGAGGTAAGTGTTAGGTTGGTACTTACTTGTTTCTCCCATGCGGTCCACAAGCCATGTTCCAATGTCTGCTGGACAAATTCGTTTAAGTAACCCATTAAAGGCCATCCTCGTACAGAGATTATTCTCGTATAGTCATAGTAGACATTATCCTTGACAACCTGGTAAACATTTATGCTGAATCATTTAAACGTTTCGGAAAAAAAATCGACTGCAAAATGTCTTACAATGAGGTTTTTTATTGCATCAGCCTGGATGTAATTGCCAAACGAATAAAGACCACTGTACATACGTTCGATTCCTAAGCCAAATGTTCTACCGAATGTAAGATTTCGCAACTCGGAATATGATTTCGATTCGAATCTTTCGTATAAGATTTTTTCATATGGAATATCAGATTCGGATAATTCGGCTACCCACAAATCCACCGGAGCACCCCATTTCAGATTGCTGTCTACAAATTTCTGAACTGTGTCAATGGGTTCTGTATATTGTGGCACAGTCAGTAAAGATTTCAATCGGCCAGTGTACGAGTTCTCAAGGATAATTGTTGCAATAAGTAGGCATCCTACACATATTCGTGCGGCTCTCTTTTGGATTCTGAAATAGAAGATGAGGATTTATCTTCAATTTGAATGTATCCTTAAATTGAATGATTTTAAGAAGTATTTCAAAGTATTTTGTTTGTTGGCTCCTTGTTATCTACTTTTTATCTAAATTTTATCCACGCATTCGATAAATTCTGGCATTCGTTATAAAATGAAACGGATAAAATAAGATTCCAAGAAAATTGCTTGTTTACTGTATTACATATAAATACCTCTTCCCGCAACAATTTAGGGTTTTTTTCAAAGAAGGAAGGACGCCGCTAGACAAATCTTGGAATTTTATTGGGTAGTATATTAAGGATGTATTGCTTACTTGTCTGATATGTATGACTGTTGGAAAAATATTGCTGCTATCTGGAGAGTTGAAATAACAAAACTGTTTTGGCTGGGAGTTGTTGTACGGTATATGGTCCTCTCACTCCTTTCGAGATAATGGTGCATAATCGAACTTATGATTAGACTTATAATAATCAAAGTCCAAACTGAACGCGTGAAAGGCATGACTATGGCTTGATACGGTTGTAATGGTCTGAAATATTAAATTTAGTATACGTAATGCTACATTGTTGCTTATTTGAACACTTACAGTGGAGCTGGAGCTAATAAGGTCACGGCAGATTTGGCAATGCAGTGAGATACATCAAATAAATCATTGAACCAATTGTACAAGCAACCAATAGCAACTTCTGTTCTCTTTTCGTAAGTGGATCCAATCATTCCATCAGAACTTCCATTCTCATAGACACCACCCCAGTTATCAGGTCCATCTGAAATACTTAGCATCTTAAGAATATTGCTTGGAAATCCGGGATTTGATCGTTATCACGCTTACTTGAATGTGAACGAGTTAATAGTTCAGGCGTTATTTCTCAGATGGTTTTAGTGAGACTTAAAGAAATATTGTTGACATAAAAGGCAAGCGTTCTAACAACAGCCCCAGCAATGCAGACGAAACGCCTGCCACAGTAGGACTTGTGAAACGTCGTATAGTATAGTATAGAATTGTTTCAGTGTTTTTTGTTATATAAAACATATCTACTTATATATGTGGGTTTTGACAAAAACTGTTGAGATTTCAATATTTCTGCAGAATTGAAGGACAATGCAACCTTATTTCTATTTATATTGATTCCACGACAGAAAAAACATGATTGGAACATAACAAAGGTTTTTTAACATAGGGTGAGAAGTCTTCCTCAGAAAAGAATGCAAACTAATCAAGTCCTCAAAGGTAATTATCAATTTCTTCTATATTGCTTAAGGCGCCCTAGATTATGGCTTAAATGCGAAGGTGAGTTTGTAAACGTAGTAACTTATCAGTAAAGTCTGGCAAAAGAAAAAGAGATGAAAAGAAGGATAGTCCAGCTTTCGCAAGACGGAGGTAAAACGAGGAGTGAAATTTCGAGAGTGCAAGTGGCTTTGTCTAGCATATCCTCAAAGATCCTGTTGTCATCTAAGTTGATTGTTGCAGCTTCGTAGGCAAGTGGATGACAAATGTGTCAAAAAGGTCCTTCTGGACGCTATGCTTAGAGAGTGCGAAGCTAGGAAGTAGGTGTGACTTCAAAGAAAAATAAATCATGCCATACTCCATGCCATAAAAGATCGATCAACGCTTGGTCCGAAGAAGATAACTGATCAAGGACAACTGGTCTGATTTGCAAGCACGTTAAAAATTAATGTTTAGTATGGCATTTAGGCCGCATCATCATTCGCATATTTATTATACATATTGGTGGCAAAAAATTTGGGAGTGGGGTGGCAGATGTATACAATGTAGACTATGAAACCTTCTCCCGACAGCGGAATATGCTAAACTTAGCCAACAGTTAAACACGCTAGTACCACGATCAAAGACTGTCTCACCAATGCTTATTTGTAAGGATCGCATATACATCGCATATAGTTACCTCGATATAAAAGTATTATACTACTGTGTCCAAAAAATAAGGTGAAATTTGAATTTAAACTGCGCGCGTCGACGGATTTGAAGAATTATTTTTTTTCAATGACATCGATGTCAAATTTACATGTCAAAATATTCATTAGTGTGTGAGATACGCGTCGTTTTGTGACCTGCTAAAAGTAAGTTTTTCGTTTTTTGCGATGTCGAAATTTGTTGAGCAAAGAATTTGCATTAAATTTTGTTTGCGGAATCAATTTTCTGTTGCGGATACGTTGAGGATTGTGCAGAAAGCCTTTGGTGATGAGGCTATGCCTAAAAAAATGTTTACAAGTGGTGTAGTGAGTTTCAAGCCGGCCGTGAACGTGTCGAAAACGAAGAGCGTCTTGGGCGATCATCAACCTCAACCGACGAAGCTCACGTCCAACAAATCAAAGATTTGGTGTTAAAAAACTTTCGATTAACGATTAGAGACCTTGCTGATGAGGTTGGCATATCGAAAGGCTCGATCAATACCATTTTAAAGGATGTTTTGGGCCTCAAGCGCGTCAAATCTCCACTGGTACCGAAAACATTGAATTTTTTGGAAAAAAGGCGTCGCGGTGAAGTGTGTGAAACGATGCTTTCTGACTATCAGGACAAGATGGAACGCATTATCACTGGAGACGAGACTTGGATCTATGCTTACGATCCCGAAACAACCGATCAATCGAGCGAATATCGTGCCAAAGGGGAGCCGAAACCAAAAAAATCGCGCCAAAGTCGCTCAAAAATCAAGGTCATGTTGACTGTTTTCTTCGATTATCGTGGTGTTGTGCATTATGAATTCCTTCCGCCGGGTCAAACAGTCAACAAGGAATATTATTTGAATGTTATGCGTCGTTTGCGTAACGCTATCCGCCTAAAAAGGCCGGAATTGTGGAAAGACAATTCTTGGTTTTTACGCCACGATAATGCACCATCCCATACTGCACTCGAATTTTGTGATCATTTCGCCAAAAACTCAACCTATATCATTCCGCAACCACTGTATTCACCTGATCTGGCGCCGTGCGACTTCTGGCTGTTCAGCAAGCTCGAAAGACCGTGAACAGTGAGAAAAAGATTTGCTGAGAATCCTTGTTCTTCTTTGAAACTTTAATAATTTGTATTGATTTTCATAATTTTAGCTAATTTTTTAAGCGTTCTTTAACCTACTTTAAAATACTTAAAAACTACTTACGGGTCTCCACCTTGATTGTACATTTTCTATGCCGGCAAAACTCAATGATAAGGCAAGTTTCAGTTCCTCTGTACAACACATCTTTGGTGTTCGAGTTTAGGCCTCTTACATTTCCTTGTCCTTTGCCCTGTTGAGGTGATTTCCTTGTAATTTTCGTAATTCTAAAGTTAATAATTGTGATACTATTACAACAAAATAAGCCTCCATATAAGGTAAGTACGAAGTTGATGCTATTTTCAAGGGTCTTCCTTTTAAGTTCCTCAGCTTATCTGGAAATAATCCTTCGAATTCTCGAGAAACGTTTGTCGAATGTAATGTATCGAGTAGTATAGGTTTTTTGTTGTTACGTCGACCGTTGTATTTTTGCGTCCAAAGTTCTAAGGTAGATTCATTTTTTGGAACAATCAATAAATGACGAGGGTACACTTCAATGATGAATGAATTCAAAATGTATTCAACAGGTTAAAATATATATTCCCTTAACACTTACAGTATAAGTTTTCATCGGATAATACATCTTGGGGTTGTTCTTTTGTACTGAGCATCAAAAAAATTTTGTCACGTTGACGTAAAATTGAATTTTCTGTCGCATGGTATTTCGTCGAAATAAAATTGGTAGTATTGGAAAGAATCGATATGTAGCCCTGAAATGGAGGTAAATTCATGTTAAATTTAGACTGGCACGGAATTCTCGTATAGTTTCCTAGCAATGAAGTTTGGCTAGGCTAAATGCAGCAACTAAAATGATTAGTGACTAAACGCATGTGAGGACATCTTACTCCAAGCGTATGGAAAAGTCAGAACCAACAATTCTGAGGACGGGATCTTAAGCTACCAGCTAAGCCGGCAAATTGCCACATAACCATGTGATACAATTATTTGATTTGTTCATGACTTGACTTCCCGGAATCTCTTCTAGTGCGATTATTTATCAAAATGCGCCATCAAACCCCTTATGTGACAAAAATCTAAAATGCGCCATAATTGTTGGTCAACTCAACTTCTTCTACTGGTGATACAAGAATCTCGTTTCAGGGGCTAGGACTAAGCTAAGAGTAGTGTGTTGGAAAGCACCCTTTCCATCTCAATGTTCTCTTTCTTGCCTAGAAGCAGGAGTCGGTAGTCCTAGTTGTTTAAACCGCGTTATTGGCCTTTAACCCTTGTAAGTGTAGATGAAATCATGAATAGTACCTGAATTCCAATTTCGACATTTCTATCCAGAATATCTTGGAGATCGTCAGTAGTTAAATCTGCTACATTTATCCATGATACAACAATCTTATTTTGCAAAGTCAACTGCCTTACTCCTTCTGTGACACCGTCCATGTATCTAATGTCCAGTCTCCCATTATTTGTTGAATTATAGATAACTAACACAGTATGAAGCGATATGAAATATTTCTGAACTAAAAAAAGATATATTAATCAACAAATGTACCCCAATGCAATTGATTACTTAAAATACTTATTGCTGAAATAATGTTTTGCACAAAGTCCATCGGTGTGTTGTTCTGTCTTAAGACCTTTTTGTTAAAATCTTCAGGTTTTCCAAGTATTTATAAAAGAAGGTTTCGTGCAGGTAATTTCTATTTGCGCAACCATCTTTGCTTGCGTGAGGGAACGGTCACGGTTTAAATTCAAATATACATAAATTTGCGCTTTTAGTGAGTAAATTAATTATGAGATTTGTTTCATACTAGCTTACGGAGGACGTATAAAATGAATATTTTTTTTATTATTGTATTTACGTCAATTATACGTGGCAAATTTCTTTTTGTCGTTTTTTCGTTTGTTATGGCAGTAAAAAGTTTCATGCTTGGCCAAGCCACATGGTTCGTGTTGTTGGACTTCAGTTAATATTCAATAATCCTTATTCCATGAAGTTTCCTATTTGCTTAATAGTTAGCCAGGAGAATTTTATTTGAGCATTGAAAATCGTTGAAATTTCGTTAATAAACTGTTAAGAAAGTTCGGAAAAATAGTGGCCGGGTGAAGCAATTTCTGAAACTTATTTTTTTTTGTTTTATGGTAAATCAGGAACTCGGATGAAAGACTACAGTGAACTTGTCAAATGTGAAGAGACTTGCAGAAACCCGAAAAAAAGGAATGGTCCTGTGAAATTTAATTAATGCGGAATAGACTGTTTCATTCAAAAGCAAAATCAAACTACAATACGTTCTTATTGAGGACATTTGTCACGTTGCTATAAGTTGAGGACGAATACCCACATATTCGGTTCGTGCCAATGCTGTCCACGGGAAATATCAGGTGACGACCACTATTAACAAGGCGCGAACTGAACATAGCAGCTCGGGCAATCAGGTCGAATTAGGATAATGGAGTAGAAGGTATACGAGCCGAGATATTACAATTGGTCTGCCAGTTTCCTCTGGATTTGATGCTCGATTATTTAAATTCATGCATGAAAAGAAAAACGTTTCACTGAACAATGGAAGATTGTTAGACTGTAAGACTCGTGCCCACTAGCGAAGGGAATGTGAACCCCCTGTCACTGTTCTGTGTATTCAAATTTTTGCCCAAGGAACTCATATAGAGAAGACTCTTAGTTGTCATCCATGCCACTGAGGCCATTTTCCATGTGAAGTACGATTTTACTGCAGGATAATCTGATGTCAATTTGTTGCGAAGGCGGTACCCATGAGTATACGAACCATGGTATCACCAGATCTACCAGAATATCTGATAAGGGAAATTTTGTACCGAATAAATAATTCAGTTAAGGGCAACCTAATTCACTTTAGAAATATTGACAATCAAACAGCAAAACTATGGATGAGGAACCTTATTAAAATGTCTTTCAAAAGTCGTTTTTTCATGTAGGATGCGGGTGATCCGAAATCTGGCATACCAAACTATATTCCCCTTTTGTGAAAAATGTTCAAATCTAACGATTCACTATCAGTTATGTGCTTCCTTTTTGTTTTTTATTATTGGCATTTTGTCTTCTCCCAAAGTTGTAAAATTTTATAGTCTAATCTTCTTGTCAGGATTTTACGAGCAGTTCTTCTATAAGTTCCTTCTTCAAAGGGAAGCTCGATGTTCATGAAAATATCTTTTGATAATTTTGCTAGATTTTGAGTAATTTCTTCGAGGAACTCATTTAGTAGCGTTATTTGTCGATCTTATCCCAATCTGGAAATCAGTCTAAATTTAGACTTTTTGTTTTCTTGGGTCGAAACACTTAAACAATACTGGGAATAAATTTGTTTTAAATCAGGTAAGGAAAATGTATGAAGTGTATCATAAAGTTTCTGAGACCGTGTTTGCAACAGGAAGTGCTAGCACATTTTTTAAGCAACAAAGTTTTGTTGTGGCTACCATAAGCAGTATACTCATAAGTTTTACATGTGCTCCTTACTGGCATTAGCCTGTATACTAAAATAATTGTTTTCCTAAATTTAGAAAGCGAGGAAGCAAATCGTTCTCATCTTGTTATCATTGCCTTTCGTGAAACGAAGTCGTCGGTTTGTTCTGGTTTCATCAGCGTTACCTTTTTCAAGAGCTTTTTCTTTCAGCCACTTTTACAAAAGTTTCAGTCACTCTATCTGAAGAGCGTTTTCTTCTTTGGCACTTAACGCTCGTATGTCCTTGATCGATAAAGTTGTCCATTAAATTCTAGGTCCTGATTACAAATTTAGACATTGGATCTCCGAAACTTCTTTTGGGTTTTTAATATTTGCTGAATGTTTTATTATTCTATTAAATATCCTTATTCTGAGACCAGCCTTGAAGAGTATTGTTCTTGCTGTCTTATTTTTGATTCAATATCACTTTTTGTTGATAAAAATTTTCCGCTATGAATGTCCCACTTTGAATTTTTTGTAATTCATATAATATGGGGTACACATGGCAGTTGCAACAAAACAAAAATTTCAAACACAACCATTCTGGCACTGAAATTGGACATACGCGTGCTGATATTTTGGATTGCTACGTACCAGAAAAACATTGTGAACCACTGACTTGGACAGGCAACAAGGCGACTGATCAGCTTGCCCTCATACGTTTAATGAAGTTATGCATTGAAAGGAGCGCATTAGAACCTTTCGGTATTTCGTCAATTTGGCGAGTAATAAACAGATATAGAATATAATAGATATAAATAATTTTATATATAAAAATAAACAATTTTTATGAGAAGGTAACAACAAGCATGGATTAAAAATTTTGGAAGCTGGAATTCG
The DNA here is from genome assembly GCA_954870665.1 of Stratiomys singularior. Classification (NCBI taxonomy): domain Eukaryota; kingdom Metazoa; phylum Arthropoda; class Insecta; order Diptera; family Stratiomyidae; genus Stratiomys; species Stratiomys singularior. The sequence continues at coordinate 12,657,644 of OX940877.1, forward strand.
GAAGAGATTAGTTGTTGGGTATAAAATGGATGTTTGGGAAGGTCCTCGGTTGTAACACCAGATTAACGTATCGACAGGGTCTGGGGCGAAGGTTAATTTGGGGACCTAAAAAATATAAAATTAAATTTATGATCAGATTCCGTATTTATATATACTTAATATGTTGTATACCGTTGCATAATTTTCATATTCTGTAACTATGCTAATTATAAGTAAAACAAAACAGTTTTATTTTAATTGCAAGAAAAAACATTTTTTTATTTTTCTTTTCATACTTTATTTTGGCTGTGATTTCAACTTATTACAGCATTTTGATGTAGATTTTGTAAGTAAAAGTTCATTTGAATTTCCAAATTATATATAAGATATTATATAAGATAGTTTTACATGCCAGGAAACCATATTGCAAAATGGCGACAAAGTCAAATTGATAAAATCTTTCTGAATTTGGTAATTTAGCATGGATTGCATGAAATCTACAATTTGATATTTTTATTTTTCTGCTTATAAACCGCAGGAACTGTATTAATAATTAATTTTTTGCGGATTATTAATTTTGTATTATTTGATGAATTTGTTTTGACAAGTTCACATAGAAAACTAGCAAAGCCGAGCATGTAGCCAAATATTAGAATTAGAAATATTCCTGACACATGACTCAAATTCAAAATTTTTGGTAATGATTTGTTAAAACGACTAACCCCAAGATTGACGAGTATATTTTCAGTCTTTGGATTCAAGTATTTTCGCACACACTGTAATTAAAAACACAGAATATTTGCTCGTGTAGTCAATTATTATGCAATATAAAAATAATAATAGAATCATGTGAGAATTTCTTGTAATTCACTCCGTAGCGAAGTTGTGGTACATTTAACATTTTCATTTCTGTAATAGAAAATTAATTTCTTTAGGTAAATTTTCTGACGTGATCATTTACCAGAGTAGCAACGATATATTATAATTCCGTAAACATAAACAAATAAAAAGCTCAATAAGATCGTCCCATAAGTCAAAACATCATTTTTAATGATTCCAAACATGTTTCTGGCGCAAGGAAGCTTCGCAATTGAAGCCAGTAGCAAATGAAATGTCGATGCACCAGGGTGCTATCAGTAGAAAGCCTACGCCAAAAACGATTTCTTTTTCTTAATTTAGGGAGATGAAGACTATCCTTATTATGGAAATCCCAACACTAAAATGCTTCTCAACTACCAGCTACATAGCACTCCTGTCAAGCTGACAACCTGGTCTTGATTTTAAGGTTAACAGGATAGGGGCTTAGTAAGATTTTGGAGTGTAACACTCTCGGGAGGTCTTCATTCAGACAGAGATAAAACAGCACAAATTTTCCCTGTTCATTTTATTTATTTGATATCTTGGAGAGCCTCTTCTTACCCTCTCCTTTCCTACCCGTAGCAAGGCATCTGTGAGCCCATTTTAGATAGTGACTTGATAGACCAGATTAAGTCGGACCTATAGTTCAAGGAGCAGGATGTACAAAGCGTATAGATCGAGTCATCAGGGGCTTTGAGAAAGCCTCTAAAAAATCTCCATAATCGGTTGTGCTAAAAATTCAAAGTTTTCTGTTGATGATTCATATCTATGACCTCCTTAGTACGCTCCCATTATGTTACCGTTTTTGATCAGAGTTTCATGATTTTGCTTCATGTTTTGATTGCTTCAATAATTTTGACAGGAGGATATTAGATTTCACCAGCAATCAGGAAGTTTTTTTAAGATCTAATTTTGAAAATGAGGTAGTGGACGTACGGGAAGGGGTATTCCTTCGCGCTTTATTAGTTCTGTTAGTATTCCACTAATACCGTGCAATTGTATTAACTTGCGCACCAGTATTGCCGCAAACAATTCATCAACAGATGATAAGGGTATGCGTTTTTCATGCGGTTTGTTTGGGTTACAGGTAGTCCTGTATGAGGATTCATAAGTTGTTTGAATTCTGCTTGAATTCTATACGCATGGACCCTCTTGTTTCCTATTTTTTCAATCACCATTTTTTTCAGTTGTATATTGTCTTGCACTATTTTGGTTTGTAACTTTTTGGAAATGAAGCTAAGGCCATGAAGCTGTTGTTCACTGATCTAAACACGGTTGGACAAAAATGTTGTCTCAGTTTGAATGTGCTGTTGCAGACTCATAATTATTCAAGACCCAATTATTCTTGCTTCGGGGCCTTAGGTGACTCAGTACTTTTTCAAGGGTTTTCTGGAGATCTTTTTATGCTTTGTAATATTTTCTTGACGGTTTGATTTACATCTTGACTTGCGAATTTTGGTGTCCTACTCTTCTGAGCATTTTTCGAACGAGAGTCGTATTTGGTCCGCATAAATCGTTCTGTTAAGTGTCTTGACTTGAGCTTCCAAGGCTCTTCCTAAAGCCGTTACCTGTCAGAATTCGACGTGACCAGATAAGGCATGTGTTGCAGTTGGTGCAGAGAAAAGTTAACATATCCATGACACATGCCGCAGCTCTTTTGTCGATGAAAATTTATCCTCTTATAAAAAGAGGTCCTCTCTTGGTGATTCTTTCCGAGTACGAAGATTCTGAGAGCAAATGCAGTTGGTGACTTAAATTTTTTACTAGCAGTGAATTCAATGAGCCACTAATATTTTTCCGTTCTAGTCGTTGCGAAGACTGTGTCTTTGAGTTGTTTTGTTTTCTGGCTATATAATGTATGCTTTATTCCCTTTCCTTGGAGCACGGCAGCAGCTTAGTCGCATATTGCATCACTAACTTACAAACATTGATTGAATTTATCAGTAATTTTGAAATTTTGAAATTTTGAAACCAATTACTGAATTTGATGGATGATTGAGTCTAAGGATTATTGATCCCCATTAACTTACTTCTTTTTCCCATGCATTCCATAAGCCATGCTCTAAAGTTTGTAAAATGAATTCATTTAAGCTACGCATCAATGGCCATCCTCGTATTGAAATCATCCTTGAGTAGTCGTAGTATAAATTATCTTTGAGAACCTGTTGAAGGTAAGTATGAAATTAATGAAAAGCCTCAATCGAATATTTCAAAAATGATTTACAATGAGATCTTTAAGCGCATCAGGCGTGATATAACTGCCAAACGAATAGAGTCCACTATTCAAACGTTCGATTCCTAGACCATAAGCTTTACTGAAGGAGAGATTATATAATTCTGCATACGGTTTCCTTTCAAATCTTTTGACCAAATTTCGTTCGTGTGGAATTTCTGACTCTACTATTGTATAAACCCAAGTATCAACCGGAGCACCCCATTTTAGATTGCTTTCAACAAATTTTCTAACAGTGTTAATCGGCTTCACATATTGTGGAACTGTTAGCAATGATTTCAACCTTCCAATGTATGAATTTTCGAGAATTAGTGTTGCAACTAGCAAACATCCAATACAAATACGTGTTGTCCTCTTTTGAATTCTGAAAAGAGAAAGCGTTTTGTTTCAGACGTCCGGGATATATATCGTGAGTTTTTTGATATTCATAAATGCATCAAATACACAACAACCAACGGCTAAAACAAATGCAAAAATAATGTAATATTTTTTTTTCAAATATTTATCATAAATATTTCGAAGGAACGAATCATTGCTACAAAAATTTGTATTCGTAAAGATTTGGGAAGATTTAGAGGGCGAAAGAGAAACTGCAAGAACGGTGGAGGGGGAGAGCGAGAAAAAGAGAGAAGAGAGAGAAAAAGAGCGTAAAAAATTGATGAGATTTGATCATTCGATTAACGAGATAAAAATTAGATGACCTTTAACATAGACCTCGACAATTTCGTGAAGAAATCACCTTAAATAGATAATAAATTCTTATCAACAAATAAATGAATAAAAAGAATTGATTCACAGTTAGATTTCGGAATTATTTCAATTGAAAAAACCTCTGTGGGTTTCCCTGTGAATATTGATTTTCATTTTCTTTTACCGAAGAGAAAAACGCAAGAATATGCAGCATACCATAATAGGCAACGCTATTCTGAAAACGAAAGTGCTTTCTGAACTTTTGTTAAATTTTACTACACATTGTTGCAGTGGAATTGATCCTATTATCAATATTCTACCATGTTCATCTGAAGTCGCAAACACATAAAATGAAAGGATGGAGAGAACTTCTATAGTAGGGTTACGAGCAATAAAAACGAAACAAATTGAATCAGTTCAAAAAAAAGGAAAAAAAAATGAATAGGGACACTCGTCACTCGTAACTATGAAAACCTTTAAGATAAATTGTAAAGATATACTGTGTTAATGTAAAATAGGGAAAAGGATATAGTGCTTTAATGTCTTGACAGGCTGGAAGTAAAATTCTTTATAGTAAAAATCGAAGGGTGCCCAGAAAAAAATGGTTTTCATCATTCTTTGTTAGGTATATTAGTTGTTTTCAGATTGGGACTTATTTGGATGACACATCCTTATTTGTGAAACAAGTTTACGTTCGAATCGGTCTTTAGGGATTGGGAGAATGAGAAAATACCTGGAATATCGTAACCTCGCATGAAGTTGCAAACTAAATTTTAATGTGGAAAGTATTAACAATCTGCTGACACCGAAAACATAATTTTGGAGATCTGCTATGTTGGAGAAACTTCATGTATTTTGATGTTCTTATAGTTTTGATAATTTCCTTATTCTATAATAATCAACGTTAAAAAACATTTACACATTATTAAAGGAATATTTATAGTTCTTTGTTTAATTAATATTTTAGAAAACGGCATTCCCTTATTTAGACGAAACAGTAAAAAGGACATATCAAAGGCCGTGAGATTAAATTGTTCTGCCAATAATAGCATGACCAAAAAGCATAGATTGGAAGTTGATTCGCCGAGAAAGAAAAAAATAAATTAGGACTCTATTAGAAAAAATCTACGGCCAAGGAAAACATCAATAATGGAGAAGCATTGAGCCATGCAGAAATTTGATGCTTTGAATGCTATTTACCCAAACCAGGCTAATGACTTAGTATAAATGTTGTGTTAAAAGTGACTCCCGCTAGAGCTTCCTTGCAGATACATTACAAAACTCATCTAGGTGTCCTTGTATCAGTTGAATCCCTAAGAACACGTTGTTGTCACATGATACTAGAATTTGTTTGAAGTCAACAGTATTTATTCGAAAGGGCAATGTTAATAGTCGGTTAGTCTTGATAGAAGGATTAAATGGAAGGATACAATACAGTAATATTAACTTACTTATTTGATATGTATGGTTGCTGAAAGAATATGGCTGTTATTCGCAGGCTTGCCACCAACAAACTGTTTCTTTCTGAAGGTATTTCATGCTCGGGGCATATTGAGTACTTATCCAATAAATGATGCATGACTGAACTTATGATAACACTGACAATAATTAAAGTCCATACGAGTCGTGAAAAAGGCATCTCTACGGCTTGATATTGCCGCAATGGTCTGAAGTTTTCAATTGATTATAAATTGCGTTAATACTTTAATTTTTAAAAAACTTACAATGGCGCTGGCACTAATAATGTCACTGCAGATTTTGCAATGCATCGTGATACATCAAAAATGTCGTTATACCAATTATACATACATCCAATAGCTATTTCAGTTCTTTTCTTGTATGTGGATCCAAACATTCCATCAGAGCTTCCATTGTCATAAATTCCACCCCAGTGATCTGGTCCGTCTGAAATATTTTGACAATCATATTTAGCGACCGATGAGGGAGGGGCTATGCCACACGAACTCTGATGGGAAACTTTCACTAACTATCCTTGTAAAGTAAAGTCGAAATGTAAAAAAATTATGCAGGGAGTTTCTTCGTTTGGGTGAAACAGGGAACTTTGTTGATTCTTTCCTGCAGCGGATTGTCTGACGATTTCTGAATAGAAGTTTCAAATGGTTTCGTTGAAAATGTTACGCAACATCTTTAATTAATATTGTTAAAGGAGTCGTTGCGACGAAATTCGAAGTACAGATGACGGATCCTCTTCCTCGGCAGGTGTTCTCAATAACAGGACAGTTTTATTAATGCTTATCCACTATGACAAAGAGCTCGAGTATTTATCATTTCAGCACTAACATAATATACATGACAAATGAAACATGATAGAAAAGTCACATATCCTCGGCAAAGTCGAATACTAAACATTATCCTGTCTATTACATGTAATATGCAATAACATGTAGCATATAGTACTTACGCGGCTCAACCTTTAGTGTACAATTTCTTAGCCGACAAAATTCCATGATAAGACAGGCTTCAGTTCCTCCGTAGAATAGATCCTTACTACTTGAGTTAAGACTTCTCATGTTTCCTTTTCCTTTTCCCTAATGGGATTATCAGTTAATTCTACTTGTGCTAAATATAATTGAAATATGCTTAGTACGATTATGTAAGCTTCCATGTACGGCAAGTACGTTGTTGATGCGACTTTCACATGCCTTCCTTGTAAGTTTCTTAGCTTGTCAGGAAATAAATTTTCCAAATTCCAGGACAAATTGGAGGAATAGAGTGTTTTGAGTAATATAGGATCTTCATTATTTTGTCTGCCGGTGTATTTTTGAGTCCAGAACTCGAGCGCAGATTTATTGTTACGAACAATTAATAGATGCCGTGGATATACTTGAAAGATAAATGGTTATGCTATGCTTTAAGGATTCTTGCAATGCTCACAATGTAAATTAGCATTAGCTAAAACTAAGTTCGGTTGTTCGGTTGCACTTAGAAATAAAAATATTTTATCTCGTTGACGTAAGATCGAAAATTGCGATGCAATGAATTTCGCGTCAATAAATTTGGGCGTATCAGAGAGTACAGAAATATATCCCTAAAATAGAAAATTATTGTTTTTAAAATTGAAGATATGTCAGTATGACATTTGATATTTTTTATTATATTATTTTTCCAAATGATAAACTACATTAATTATCAAATGAATCCGCAATATAAATAAGAAATATGGCTTTGGTTTTTCATTGAATTATTTTCCATGCTTTTTTCCACGGCTTTGCCGGTATATCCTACTTATATTTCGCTCATAATTTGTAAATTAATTTTAGGTTTTCTTTGTGAGTTTATCTCGTATGTGTTTCATGTTCAAAGATATTTACTATTAGCTATATTATGTACAAAATTATCCGAACTCATACCAGTAACACTCATAATACCTGACTTCCGATATCAGTATCTTTGAGCAGGACTTTTTGAAATGTGTCATCGTTCAAGGAAGCCACATTTACCCACAACACTATGATTTCATTTTGCGAAACTAAATGCGTTATTCCCTCTGTCACTCCATCCAGATATTGTGTATCCAAGTGTCCCGTATTCGATGAGTTATATATAATTAATACAGAATGAAGGGATGTGAAATACTTCTGAACTGTAGCAAAAGTGAAAAGACAAACAAACCAAATGTTTAATAAATCTAAACTGTTTCTTGTGCTGAGATGAAACACTGATACTTATTACAGAAATTATATACTGCACGAAATCCTTGGACTTGGTTACTAGCATGTTCCTTCGTTCGCAGACTTGAGTGTTGAAACTTGTCAGATTCCTGGCAACTAAGAAGACAGGACTTCGTGCTGGTAATTGCTATTTATGTTACCATTTTTTCCAACACAAATAAACTATCCTCGTTCAACTGGAAATCTAAGTAAACCTGCGCTATTTATTGGCTTAATAAATAATGAGCATTGCATTGTGTGAAGTATGCGATGTAAATAAATGAGGTCTGCAAAAGGATTTCCTAGAAAGCCACTTATTGAAATTACTGAAGAAATATGAGTTCATTTTGAAGGCGCTTTTATTGTTGTTTTTATTTTCGTTGTGAAATATTTGATTAAAACAATTTTAGGTTGTTCACACTTGAATGCTAATTATATTGATCCTGTCTACACGGTTCGACCGTCATCATCGTTTATTAAATATTAAATGATTTCTCTCACTTATATCACCTTCATTTCAGCTGTTTATTAATAGTCTGCTTACTTAAATTAAGTGAACTCAAATGAAGGTTTGCCAATGTTCAGCAGGATATTCAAATTATTTTTGTTAACTTGGATTTATATGATGAGAGGAAGATAAGTTGATTACCTCATGAGTTTGAGGACAATAGGCCCGTTAATTTTTGAACAGTTTCGCAGATATTTGTCTGCTAAGTCGACGGGTTCCAGTTCTCCATCTTGACTGGCAATGTGAATTGCCAAAATTAAAAAAGACTGCACACATTATTCATTTTAAAACCTGGTTAGTGTTTTTATTTCCTTTGAATGTACAGTGACATGTGAAGATTCCTTTGTCTTGTTCGTTTCAGGATAAGTTCAAAATTTCTAAGAGAGGAAATGTATGATGCCTCAGATCCTTTTGCATTCTATTCCCTCAATCCTTCTATACTGTCTTTGACTTTTAAGTCACTCTAAACAAAGATTAATTAAGTTGTGATCTAACACTGGTAATGAACGATAATGAATTTGAGACCTCTTTTATGAGTCGTGTCTGATGAAGGGTTCTTTGTGGAAAAATTGTTAATTAATTTTTGCAAAGATCAAAACGTTTTATTTATTACTATTTACTTTATTTTGTAAAATTTCACTTCCTAACTATATGTACAGTCTTAAAGCTAACAAAAAGTTTACATTTTTCAGAATACAAAGTTTATTATTTACAGAGCTTATAAGATAAATAACTTTTAAAAATTAGAAATATCTATTTGGGCTAACTGGTTGTAGAGGGCATTATATTTTGTGCATTTTGCTTATCTTCAAAATTGTCAACGCTGCAAGTTTCGTCGTCAGTAGTTACTGTATCCTTTGATGTTGAAGGACTTCTGCTACCCATACGATTTGAGAGATGACACTTTGATTCAACGGATGATTCCTGCATAACTCCACATGACATACCATTGTTAGATCGTCGATGTTTCGCACGTCGATTTTGAAACCATGTTTTAACTTGTCGATCACTTAATTTCAATTGCAACGCCAGATGGCGTCTATCTTCAGGTGATAAGTATTTTGCGCTAGCAAAACGATTCTCCAGACTGCGGGTTTGTTGCGGCGTAAAACGAATTTGTCCACCTTTTCGTTTCGATCCACCCGTCGGTATAAAATATGCTGGATACGGATGAGCGTAAAATGTTGGTAGGCCTGGATAACCTGAAAAAATGTCATTATTAGAAAAGCATAGAAAATGGTATGTTTGTCTGGAAACTAAACGGAATTTTCAAACGTAATGACTGTAGGGGTTTCCTATCTATTTATAATAAAACGCGACGCTTCGCATTGCTTAAACTTTATTCTCTTAAGATGGCGACGTATATCCTACGAAGGTTTACCAAGGACTATATACAAATCTATATTTACATTATATTAGTGTTTAGTTACAGCGGTTATCTTTTTGCTGTTGGTTGATGCGGAACGTTGGCCAACTTAAAGTACTACCACAAGGTAGCTACAATACCTCCCATTCGATTTTAGTGTCCCATAGAACCATTGACAACTTAAATCTTGACGTTTAATTTCTTTGTTTTCGGGCCAGGATATGTTTTTAGTATTGGCCGTGTATTTCTGTTGGATGTCGATTGATACCATGGAATAGGTTGTGGGCTTTTGACTGTCGTTGTCGGTATGCTTGGAGTCGATTCGTTGTATTCTTCGGAATTCAAAATAAATGCTGGCTTCAATCGCTCTACCGAAACGCTGACTTCCTTTCCGTTTTTTTTTTCAGCGTATAAACTCGATCGGAAGGACGATTTATCACTTCGAACGGCCCAGAATAGGGTTGCTGCAGAGGCTTTCGAACAGCATTGTGCCTTAGGAAAACGTGTGTACATGACATTTTTGTCACACCATCTCTTGAGAGGAAAAAGTATCAACGGGGTTCTTGTATCAATCAAAAAGTATCAATCTATAACGGGGTTCTTGGTAACGCCCATTTAGGACCAAAAAGTTCGGCAAAACCTAAGAACGCTAAATTTGATAACAGAGCCGCTGTAATTCTAGATAAAAATCCAGTATTGTTAAGAGTTACGTTTCATGTTATCGAATTTCGAACGAACACCTTAGCCCAAATCGATTTCTATTAAAGTGAAAAAAAAATCCTGCGGATTCATACAAAAATGCTAAATTCATTGAGAAAATATGTAGCAAAGCTGTTGGCGGTATGATAAGAATTTGTATTTTTCTGCGCACCAATTGAAAACGATCGGATATCATCAAAGGCAACAGCTTTCAACAAATATCATCATAGCGTATAATTTATTAGTAGACAATGTTTTATCACATAAATTGCCGAATATCACTCCAATAAGCTCGCGATAGTGGTAGCAATATGTCAACAATTCTTTTCTTTCGAAAATAAAAAACGGCTTAACTCGAACGATAAGAAATTCAATTTGAATTTCATTTCGCTTATCTTGCACATCCATCATAAAAATAATCATAATCGGTAGCACATCAGGAGAATAATCATATACTTCGACGACTATTTGGTATGTACTGTTTATTTATTGACTGTTAAAGTTGATAAAGGTTGAATCAAAAAAATCAAAAACATCCGTGCGGCGTGCAAGCAATATAAGAATGAATACTGTCTATTTGTCTTGAAGATTAGCCGAAAATCAAATCGATCATTTGGATAATTCCTTGGAGTCAAAATTTTCTATTTTGAGCAGGGTACATTATTGATATTTGGTAGCCGTTTGTTAAGGCAGGCCGAATTTTCTTCAAATGCGTGGTAATCTTGTTGCACAATTTATAAATATACCTACATTGCTGTGCAAAAGTCTTCGTACAGCACCGAAATAAAAGAAAGTTTTTAAATTTCAAAAAATGGAACAAAGATAGTTCAAATTCTCCTTATATATTTACAAGCTACATATATACTAAAAGTAATTAAATAAACAAAAAACAATATTTCAGCATTTATAATAAAATACAACAAAAAGTTCATTATAAGTACTCAAAATTGCTGTGCAAAAATCTTCGTGCACTGCCTATGCATTCCATAATAATGGAATCTAGTCCTATCAAAACATGTTTAATCGTAAAAAATCCGTTATCAATCCGGTATTTGTCTACAAAATTCTTCATGCAATTTAGTTTAGTTTTCGCTACCTGCAAAGTTACTTCGCAAAATGGATACAAACGGAAAACGTAAAGAAACCAGTGTCTGTATAAGGGAAATTATTATTAATTTGTATAAAGACGGCAAATCTATTAGTGAAATCGGAAAAACTGTAAAAAGAAGTCGTTCCACAGTTCAGTATATAATTAAGCGTTACACAGAAGAAGGTAGAATTCAAAATAAAGTGAGAAGTGGTCGACCTAAAAAGTTAACGGTGAGAGAGGAAGCTAGTGTAGTTCGTCAGGTAAAGACAAATCCTTTTGTAACATCACCAGAAATTGCAAATACACTTCAACGCGATTTCGGAAAGCACGCTGATCCATCAACAGTTCGCCGAGCTTTGTACCGTGCCGGCTATAACGCGCGGGTTCCTAGGAAGAAGTCATACATTAGTGCAATGAATCGAGCCAAACGTGTTGAATTTGCGAAAAAATATTTGAGTTCTGAAAATTCGTTCTGGGAAACTGTAATTTTCTCAGACGAATCTAAATTTAATATTTTCCAATCAGATGGGCGAAAATTAGGGTGGAGAAAAAGTGAAGAAGAAATGGAGGCAAAAAATCTGAAAGCAACTGTGAAGCATGGCGGCGGTAATGTCATGGTGTGGGGATGTATGTCGGCATCCAGAGTGGCGCGATTTGTATTTATTGATGAAAGAATGGATCAGTACCGTTATTTGTCAATTTTGAAAGACAATTTGACGCAAAGTGCCAGTGAAATGGGTTTTCAAGGGAACTACTACTTTCAACAAGATCGAGATCCGAAACATACGGCATATATTGTGCGGCAATGGCTTGCACTAACTGTTCCCCATTTGTTGGAGACACCTGCTCAATCACCGGATCTCCATCCGATTGAGCATTTATGGGCCGAACTTGAAAAAAATGTACGAAAATATGTCATATCCAACAAATCGGATTTGAAAAAAGCATTGATGACCGAGTGTGAAAAATAACGGGAGAATTTACAAAAAAATTAGTTCAGTCGATGCCCCGAAGATTAAGTGCTGTTATAAATGCAAAAGGATACCCTACTAAGTACTAGATTTTAAGATTGAAAGAACTACTTTTTTCATTTTCTTATTGAACGAAGACATTTGCACAGAAATTTTGAGTACTTATAATGAACTTTTTGAACTGTTGCGACACAGAAAATCATCAACAAGCTGATACAACACGTCTGGGATCAAGAGCAGATGCCGCAAGAGTGGTGCCAATCCATCATCATCCCTATCTACAAAAAAGGAGACAAACTACAGTGCGAAAATTACAGAGGTATATCACTACTCTGTACATCTTACAAAATCCTCACAAAAATACTTGAAGGTAGATTAACACCATATGCTGAAAAAATAATTGGGGAGTATCAAGGTGGTTTTAGAGCCGGACGATCAACTACTGACCAACTGTTTACAGTTAGGTAGATCCTTGAAAAGTGCTGGGAATTTAACATCGACGTCCACCAAATTTTCGTGGACTTTAAGCAAGCATACGACAGTATTGATCGAGAAGTACTGTACCAAATAATGCTTCAGCTTGGAATCCCAGCGAAGCTAGTCCGCCTGACAAGAATGACAATGGCATCAACAACAGCACAAGTCAGAATCAATAACCAGCTGACTAATGCCTTTGAGACAAAGGTAGGATTGAAGCAGGGCGATGGGCTGGCTCCACTGCTATTCAACCTAGCTCTAGAATACGTCATACGGAAACTACCTGTGGATACGAAAGGAAAACTACTCTACAAATCGAGCCAACTGGTAGCCTATGCGGATGACATCAATATCCTGTCAAGATCCTTTTCATCTGCCAAGGAACTCCTGCTCAAACTAGACCAAGAAGCGAAGCAGGTGGGGCTGCAAATCAACGAGTCCAAAATAAAAGTTATGATACAAACCAGGAGAAACACCCCCAACCGGCAAAACATAACAATCAACGAATTCAACCTGGAAAATGTGGACGAATTTACATATCTTGGCTCCAAGATAGTGAAGGATGGTAATGAAACGGCGGAAATAAAGCGTAGTTTTCAGCTCGCTTATAAAGCGTTCTACTCAGTTTTGGGTATTCTGAAGGCCAGCTTCATACATAGGAAAACAAAGCTGCAAGTATACAAATCTGTGATAAGTCCTGTGTTGTGCTACGGATGTGAGACATGGACCCTCACTCAAGCTTCCGCAAACATACTAAACACTTTCGAAAGGAGGGTCCTAAGACGAATCGTGGGAGCAACGCAGGAAGGAGGTCAATGGCGAATTAGGTACAACCATGAGTTGTACGAACTTTTCGACGAGCTAGAAGTCTCCACTGTGATAAAACTGCGGAAGCTGCAATGGGCTGGCCATGTGCAGCGAATGAATGAAGGTCGGATACCTAGAAAGGTATTTGTCGGAAAAACTGAGGGACGCAGGCCAGTGGGAAAGCCAAGAAAGCGCTGGTCCGACTCGGTAGACAAAGATAGCAGCACGCTACTCGGATTCCGAAATTGGAGGACGCGGTCGATGGACCGAGACAACTGGAGGCGACACCTGCGGGAAGCCAAGGCCCGAAATGGGCTGTAGTGCTACAACGACGACGATAATGAACTTTTTGTTTTATTATATTATAAATGCTGAAATATTGTTTTTTGTTTATTTAATTACTTTTAGTATATATGCAGCTTGTAAATATATAAGGAGAATTTGAACTATCTTTGTTCCATTTTTTGAAATTTAAAAACTTTCTTTTATTTCAATGTTGTACGAAGAATTTTGCACAGCACTGTAAGTGATTTATTGTTCTTGTTTTATTTTCAATTTGTAGGTATTTTTGTCGAATATTTTTTTAAATAATATTGCCATGCTTTTCTGTAAATTCCATTCATTTAGAACTCTACTGCCATGTTGGAAAAGTCGAATGAGAAGTTATATAATTAATCAGAAACAGGCTGAATTACCTCGAGGAAATTAGATAATGTAGACTCTGATCTTTCTCAATGTTTTTGTGTCACTGACGTTTTGTTAGGGGCCACGCAAATACGCACCAAATAGAGGTTCCTAGCGGTATCTTATGTTCATCGTATAATTATGTCGTGTCAGTTTAAGGTACCGGTTTATAGTTTTCACAGTATTAGTGGTTTCTAGAGAAGTGAGTATAACTATGTGTTAAATTTATAATAGCATGATGTTACTGCAAACTTAAAAAATCATAATAAGTTCACTTTATGTGCTACACGGAGAATGAGGTCCAGTGTTATCAACTGTCACCGATCGAATGACATAATTAAACGATTGTTATCAGTATGTTATATTACAAGCACTGTTATATGACAAGCGCTAACACTAAGAACGAATTCCCAACCTGATGGGATTGAACCAAAGTACTTCTAAATGCAAAAGTATCCATAAGCTGGATAGAGACATGGCAAGGCTTAGTAAGGTCAGCTTTTGTCGTAAACCAGGATGCTGGTCTCAAGGCGACAATGTATTGGTTTGTATAAAATAAACTGACAGAGTTTAGTAATGTTTGGCGAATTTTTTGCGGACTTAAAGGGTGGAATTTCGGAAAGAGATTTTTCTTTAGACAGTTTTATCTTTTGGCAATATAATAGAAAGTTTGTTCATTGTGAAAGTCAAAAAATATTAGGGTAATTCCGCAATTTCTTCAAATTTCAAATCGTTATTCATACTTTATTAAAGAAAATGGCGTTTGTAATGATTTGCTCATTTCTATTGTAGTTATTTTGGTTGTTTCGCTGCGGTTGATCTATTTTTGGAAATTATAAAAAAATTTGCTTGCCAATCAACACAAGGCAGTTTTGAATTATTATCGTAAAGTAAGGTGTGAGTATAAAGAAGCTCACTGTGTGTATGTTAAATGGTAAATGCTCTTGAAGTTCAACGAACTTAACTCAAACGACTTCAAAGCTATTAATTATCCCTTTAAGGATATGTTGTGTATACAGTGGGATTGGAAGGAAATGAATGTTCATAATGAAAAGCCAACGGCTATGGCGGTTAAATTCAATGATTCATAGATGTCTACGTCTAAGACATTTCAATGAAGATAATTGTGTATGACATAAGTCAAAATTGACAACTCTACTATAGTTGTGTTTAAAAATGTTTGCCATTCAGTTATAAATGGGTTAACATTCCAAAAAACGCTTCTTAATTGTAGAAATTCATGTTAGTTAACAGTCGAGATTCACTACAGTCATACAGTCCTTTGTTTATTTTAAGGAAGAGGTAATGTTCCATCGGCCATCTGAGCGACGTTTAGAACAACATAGTATAATGTTAAGTGGAACTATTATGTTCTATTGTGAAATGAAACAAAAACAATGGTATATTACCTTTTTCAGCAATCAAACTAGCGGTGTTTTCTAATATTCGAAAAATTTTCAGTCGTAATATGACTTGTCAAAATACTGTTGGTTCTAATATTTTCAATTTGGCCTTCTCATGTTTTGGATCTGCCGACCGAAAATAAGGCTAAGAAGATTGAGGTAAATGTGATCGAAAAACTGAAGGAAATGTCAAAAAAAGTTGGACGATTGTTTGAACATGTCGAAAGTCATTCAGAAAAGTGAGTGCGTTGCGAGAGAAGAGTGCGTTGGGACTTTGGTAGGTGAGTACTTGGATAGAAACGGAGACATGTAACTGAAAAGTAAGTTCTGTGATTTCTCACGCCAGTCCCCATTTTTTTCAACACACCTCAAATTAGATAAAAGCTGTAAAATGACTAATTAGTTGCTTGGGTTGGAGATGTTCCTGCTGACCTGCGAATTTTGGGTATTTTCAATTAGAGGCTCTCCACAAAGGATTGGATTTTCTTTGTATTTTTCTCCTGTGAAGCACAGCGAAAGAATCACAGGATACGCGAATGGTACTTAATCTCTGAAAGTGCCTCCTGACGTTTTCCTCAATGGTTAATTTTACCATCTGTTCTGCAATTATTATCGTTACACTTATGTTGAGTGAATCCAGGATTTTTATTATTTGTATGTGAACATTTCCGAAATACTCATCTTATTCTAGGACAAATAAAGTACTTTTATTTCGAGTACACTCAATTCAATTCAATTTGAAATAATTGTTTACAATTTGTGATAGCGAATAACACTTGGTCATTAATAAATGGAGAAAAACAAGCATGAAAATGAATGATGGCACAGAAAATACTTGTGATATAAACTGATAACGATATTTTGCGAGTATGTATAAAATAATTAACGAGCCCAATAATATGGTCGAAAACGATCAATCAAACTTAATCACCGCCCAAAATATAATTCTTCTCGTCAAGTATGTTTGATTCGCGGCAATTGAAGGCCGGGTACCCAGTTAAATCATTCATTCGGCTTAGATAAAACACAATTCCTGCGTTAATAGATTGCAAAAGTGTCAAGATAAAGTGCTATTTTACTAAAAGTAGCACAAAGTAAGCCATTAGTTGGCAAAAGATTAAATATATCCAAACGAAAAGGAAAGTTTGTGCCTACATAAATTATTTAAGGGCACTATAAATCAGGTCCTGATTGTTTAGTGATGCATGCATATGAGTATATGAGTATGTGGGAATGGCTTTTCGTTAGGGAGAGACATGTCATTAGCGTTGGACTATTTAGGTATTCACATGCTAAAATTCAGTTTTCTAACAGCCTGCAATTAACCGGGAATAATCCAACAATGAAAAAGTAGAGAATAATGAAATGTCAACAGGGGTGATGAGATCAGTGTATTTTAGTATTTTTGGGTAATGCGTTGTATTTTTGATGGACTTAGAGCCTGCCAAGAATGGGTGGATATGTGATTGATTTTCACTTAGACTATTTTTTGTCCTGTCTATTCGATTTCCAATAAGTGAGGAAATGTAGAGGCAGAACCAATAACCATTCATACGATTTTAATGACAATCCACATAGAGAAGTGGGTAATAAAGTCTATCAGCACATAACCCAAAGCACAGAAAAGTATTTTTTGAGCTATAAACTCAATGGAGAAGTTGGAGGACCTCTAATGTAATGGTTTTGAAAAGAAACTACAAAATTTGGCTTTGTTCTTAATGATTTCTGGTAGATAGCCACTAAGACTAGTAGTTACAAAAGGCTTTTGATCAAACCAATTTTCCTATACAGTTTGTATTATTTCTTCAATGTTACATCGTGTATTTTTCTGTAATGCTTCCAATCCTTTTGGTTTATAGGCATAAATTAAGGAAAAAGCTTTCAAATCTTCTCAGATACAAATGTCACAAGGTTGTTAATTTTGACATATGTTATATACATTTTGTTAATGAAAAATCTCATAAAAAACCATAAAAACCCTTTTACTACCACACATGTCCATTTAATTCATGAAACACTGGCTTTCAAAACTTATTCATATTATTCAAAGTTTTCGAAGAAATCAATCTGCCTAATTTGACTTAAAAAATCACATTCTGCTGTCCTTAAAGTTAGAATCCCATATGCTTGCTGTGAGCTGCTTGATAGCACAATTGAAATACCCATATTCTTATGGGATCAAATTTACTAATTTTCAATTCGATGCTGTGCTTTCTGCGCTCTGACAGCTTTGCTTGTCAAAGTGAACGTCAAAATTGAATTTGAATTTATATTGAATATTTAAATTCATTCCAAACTCATTCTTTCATTGATTGCTAAAGACTGTAAGAAATGAAAACAATATTCTTGTCTTTTAATGCAAATTGGTATTACGTACCACAAGCGAGCGCAACGAAGCTATCATAAGTCAAAGCGCTTTGAGAATGAATCCTTTGGGTCTTTATACGATTACCTTCTTGTGTTTACTTTGAAGATTCTTGCAAAGCAAGCGAAGTCTGCATTGTATCTCTGCATTCGAACATATTTATTAACATATAAGTTGATAACGGACTATTCAACAAGCATCTGCTTGCATTTTGGATCTATCGTTCTGCGATTGGAGGACGCGGTCGATTGACTTGATTGATTGACAAGGGATCTTGCAGGTCAGTTCAAACGTCCAAAACAAGGAAATATGTTCCTCTCAAATGCTGCTTTCAATAAGTCGATGGTTGCACGAAATGTATGTCCTGTTGAAACCACAGATTTCCTGCATAATGGCGAGTCTCGGAGACAGAATATTATTGATCATGGCGCTATAGCGCTCACCATTGACTGTAATATTATTCTCAGCAGCATTTTTGAAGACATATGAACGAATGATTACACTGGACCATAAAACATACAAAACAGTGGACGGTCATAAACCAAACTAAACATAAAACGCTTGACAGCAGGCGCACCATATGTAGCATTGAAAAGTGTTGCCAAACTAAAGTTTTATACCACTAAAAACAACACAGTTTGTACTAAAAAATAATTTCTTTATTTAATAACGCGTAGATTTATGCTTTGAGAGGCAACCTAGTTGTTGCTTGAAGCTGTCGCTGTGCAATCAAATTTTATACATGCCGCCATTTTGATAATATAATAGACAAACGAGAGACAAACGATAGACAAACATTTCAACGAGTTTAATTTTCATGTGAAGGCGTAAATACAGAGAAATATTACTATCACCATCCAGGATACCTAATGAGCAACTCAGTATACCGAAGAAAGAAAGCCTTAGAAAAGGACAAAGAATTACCTTAAAATTACTAAATTATATAAGAATAATGACTTTTGATGAACCGTGAACTAGACATCGCGATAAGTTTGTGCAATGACGACATTGTTTTGGTAATAAGAACTATAAAAACTACAGTTGGAACGATCAGGTGACATTTCTGAAGAAAGGAAGAATTCTCGTAACGGTGAGGTGGCTCTCCATATTTTTATTTAATTGACACTTTCAACTTACAAGAAAAAACGTGTGAATCCTTCTTTAACCTCTATCATATTGTAAAGATGATGCTGTCGTCGATTAAAGCAGTGGAAAGCAACGATTGATACTATTTCCTCACAACGCAAAAGGAGTAGTTGACACTTTCTACCAGTTGTACTCCTCAGTGTCACGTAATCGCTAGAACAAAACATTTGACCAATGGTAGTATTTTATGTCCTCCTAAACGTGGGATATTTGACCTCCTATATAAAATACTGTCAAAATGTGATAAAGATGAATAAACTTGATGACGACGGAGGGTTCTGCATTCTTCAGACCAGGTAACGGGTGAAGAAGAGATTAGTTGCACCTACTTTGAAGAAATTTGATGAACAAACGTAAAAGATTCTTCCCAGAAACCAACTTCATTGTGCGCAAATCAGCAATGTATCGTAATTTTTCCAAACGCTCTTATAAAAACAGGAACGACAAATTTGTAATGTCTCAAAATTTAAAAAATCAGTTTGACAGTATTTGTTATTCCTTGCCGAATTCCTCCAAAAAAAAAATTCATAAAAAAAATTACAAAAACTATGATCACAACCACAATAATTAGAAATAAAAATTTAATTTTGTTATAAAAAACACCATTTACGTTTCATTTATGTTTCTTTTTCTTCACATGTATATTTCAAATTAATTTTTTGAATTTAACAAAGTTCTTATCGACAAAATGCTGGTTTATTAACGTGATTTATGGAGCAATTTAACACTACCTTGAAATATATATATATAAAATTGCTGCTCTGGCGGAAACATAAGCTAAACAACTATGAAAGATGGGTCCTAGGACGCATAACAGGATCAAAACGTAAAGGCGATTAATGGAGAAGGATCTTCAAAATTTGGAAACGGAAAATATAATGTGCTAATTACGTACAAGGGGTGAACGAAGAGTCATTATCAAGGATGGCATTCGTACATTCTGCTCACGTTGGAAGTGTACTAGATGGCAAGGTCCATTGGTGGGATTTACCTGACGAGGATAAAGGCCGAAATACAATAGTGCGAGACTGCGATACAAGAGCGCGACGAGAGTTTCGCAGCAAATGTCAAGCAGTTCCCGTAACATGCATTTGTATGCAACATCGTACAATGATTGCGATGCGTCGATGCGAGGCGGGAAATATTCGGAAAAATGAAAATTCCTCGCAACGCGGTGCGTGACATTTGTCAAATGCAATATGGCGCTAAAATGAAATTTGAAATTCAAACGCCCTAATTACTTTTTAAGTACTTTGGTTATTATGAATGAATTTAGAATGAAAATTTCGTGCATTCTAGTTAAGATTTTTATTTGCTAAACGAAGGAACATTCCACATTCAAAACTTTAAAAAAATCAAAAACAATTTTTAAGACATTTCATTTAAAATGTCACCAATTTGACATTTGTCATATGAACATTAATGTTCCCCGCATCGCGTGCATTGTAAATTGAATGCGTTGCGTGACGACGAGGGGGAATTGCATCGCGCTCACGCATCGCCGTCACGAAGTATTGTATTTCGGATTTAATTGAATACTATGTGGATTAACGATTGGAGGACGCGGTCGATTGACTTAGACTATTGGAGGCATGACATATTGGAGGACAAGGTCTGAGAGAAGCTGTAGTATCACGAAGGAGTCGATTACTAATTTTTGTATCGTTTGTATAATTGAGATTTTGAATATTAAATCAGGATTTCTAGTCTAGAGCTATGGAAGTCAGTTAGGAATTTGAAAATGGCGCGAGCGTTGTGCAACTCATTCTTAATTGACTCCTGATGCAACCTGACTACGATTTTGCGATGCAAAATCTTTTAGCTGGCTGTGAAGGAATGTGTATCAATGTTCCACTTGAATGAATTATCCACAAATAAAACTCCTTTGGTCTTAGATTCATTCTTTTGTGCTATATGGCAGCTATAAGCTTACGAATTTTTCCTCATTGGTTTGATTATAATCAATAATATTCTATTCACAAATTCAATTTTCACATAAATTTTTCAAAAGAAAATTGGAATATTGAACATTTTTCAACTTAATTTTTCAAATAAAAACGAGTCCTTGCTAAATGACAAAGGTGAATCAGTATGAACCATTCTCGGATTTTTAAATAAAATATTTTGAGTAGGGTGAAAAGTCTGGGACGCTAAGAGTAGGCGAAAGCAATGTAATTCAGGGGCTGATAGGAATAAAATAGGGAATGCCTCTTTGATCTTAACTCTTTAGAATTTAGAATTAAGATAGTGTTCAAGCTGGCGCCAACTTAGGGGATCTTATCAGTAAACAAATATGATGTGTTTGTTTTGAAATCGTTACAAACTGAACAAGCAATCATTGGTAGAATTTCAACGAAAAAGTGAAAGTCTGTGTAAACATATCAAGAATTGAAGTTTCATTTGTTATCTATCGTTCATTTGTTTCCGTAAGGATCGATCCAAGTGATATATCTGAGTAAGCAAATAATGCTACTGGGTTAGTTTGAAGGCATGGTAAGTGTTCATTACATTCCCTGCTTACACTTTTAGAACAAGTGATTGTTTACTATTCGGTTCCCGGTTGGGTTGTGAATATGAGAAATAAAAATTAGATATAATATGGCAATGGATCAAATGCAAATGGACATAACCCAACTTTTGTGGCAACGTCAATACGTCCTTTTGGCAGCGAACGGTTATTGTACGATTTCTAGTAGGGATTTTTCGGAAAGCAAACACAGTAAGAATAGTGAACATTAGCAGTAACTTTTGTAAAACTACTGGTGGACATCTCTTCAGAATGAATACTGAGATTTTTAATATTTAAGGTAGTAGCCCGGTGTGACGGCCGAAATTTTGACGTTTTTTCGTGAATTTTTTTTCAGCAGGAAAATAATATGCGATCGTTTTGTATTTTTTTGCATATTTTTGTTACTACTTTCAAACATACAAAAAAATTTTTTTTTACTCAATTTTACGTTGATTTATTCATAATTTTTTGCGTTGAAGTGGAGTCCTCAGAGGAGCGTTGAGCGGTTTCGGGGAAGCATACAGCCTTTCGTAATCATCAGAAATAAAAAAATCGAAGAGATTATTATTGTTTATAGTTCACTCTAGTGAACTAACCAATAACATGCATACAGAAAATAAATAAATAAAATAAATAGTGGACTTTTGAAAAAAAGGTACTGAAAATCGAATTTTTTTTGCTATAAAATTGTTAAAAAAATTAATAAATTATCAAAAACATAATTGTTTCAAAGGTTTAGTACTTAGCTATATGTATCTAGAATAACGAGTTAAATTTTCAGCCAAATCAGTTAAATACTTTCTAGTCAGTGTTTCCCCGAAATTTTAAAAGCATGGTTTTGAGAAAAACACGTTCAAAGTTTTGACAACAAATAATACTTACATAAATCAATCAGCTATGCCTGGTGCATAGAGTAATCCTTATGTTATCTCAAAATTATCATTTTCAGCAGCTTTCAGAACCCTGTATAAAGTTCTGGCCTCTTTACTGTTGGCTTCTGCAGTTTTCTCCGCCTGTAAAACTCGTGCATTGTCTACAGTGTCAGCGTAGTCCCTGGCTGTTTGACCAATTGTGACTCCCATTACCTCCATAATTTTGAGTACAGGTAGAAAATCCTCATTAAAGATACAGGCAGCCGTATTGGTAGCAATTTCCAGAACGTTTTCCCCAGTAAAAATGTGCACTCGTCGAGCGAAAAATGGTAACTGATGAACTAATTCAAAATCTTTCTGTTATACTGTACAAAATTCTTATATTTCGTTTTTGTCAATCGGAAATGCTTGATTTATTAAGTATACCTGCGTGTTTTTGAATAATAAAGGTCGGAAAGACAATATAAGAGGGACCAGACACAGCAGCTGCCGCTGGCGTAGCCACTACTTTCATACACACTACGGCGCGCTCTCCTTTGGTGGCTATAACTTCGAAAAGATTGAAAATTTCGGTCTAGAAATTTTACAGTAAATTTTTGAAAGGTTTTTCTAATAAAAAATGTAAAATGGATTTTTTGAACCCATCACACCGGACTACTATCTTAAGGACGCAGCGTACGACTGTATTTGCCATAGACTAAGTACTGTGTATTCCGCGTTAAATGAAAGTTGAAGGTGATTTGTTCTTATTAATTTTACGGGTTGGACTTGACGATAGTAAAGTCTAAAATATTGCTTTTGAAATATTTAAGTTCACTAAGAATGAGTTCATTACGGATCAATATAATTAACTATTATTTAAATTTTCTTTTCAATCACCAAAGAAAATTTAACCAATTTTCCCGACTCATAATCTTTGATTGTCGCATAATTGAATGAAAGCCAAATGCCTGCAAATACCCTTGATTAATTTCTGAATGGTCTTATAAATCTTGTGGGGAATTCAATTAGCTTATCTGTATTAGTTGCATGTGAAGCCTGAATGAATTTTATTGCTTTAGCATTGTAACTATTATATTTTAAAACCAGTTGCATGTGGTTTGATTTGGTCGGCAATCGTTTCAAGTCATTTTGACTTTATTAAATGTAGTGTAGTGTAGTAAATGTGACTAATTAAGAGCTGTTATTATAAAAAAAATGAGTTCATATTTCTTTCAAGCGACTGTTTTATGCTTTCCTTGTTGGCATAAAACTACTATGACGAATTATTGGCTTTAAATACTTAAAGGATTCAACTGAGTTTGATTAGCGTGAATTTATACGGTCACCTTTAATGGACTGTTTGCCTTATAGGAGAGAAATTTTTTGACAGTCTTGCACATCAATTGTTTTAATTTGGGAAATCTCTTTCGCATAAACTTGTTTCACGTAAAAATTAACTATAGTAAAACAAATCATTGCCTTTAATATTAGGATCCTACCTAGAAGGTAAAAAAATAAACCCTGATCCGGATTAAATTCGGATTATCAACTGTAAGCCATCTATCGGCGTTATATTCAATAAAGGAGTTCAACCAAGAAATTCGATTCTGCGGACGATTTTTCTTCGAAATTTCACAATTTGATGATCATGTTCTATAACATTTCTAAATCAAATCATTTTAATTTTTCTAAATTTCTCTAAATCATGCTAGCTTGAGAAAGGAGAAAGGAAAAAGAGAAAGAAAGAAAAAAGGTGACGCCATTATATCCGGGATTACAAGAGACGATCAAATTTAAATATAATTAAAGAATTATGACCATGGTTGCGAACATCGAAAAAATGATTATAAATTATATAATATAATTATAAAACATCGAATAAATGATTATACCACAGTCCAATTAACAAATATCCATCAAATATGACTAGAACCTCGTTTTTCATCTCCCTACTCATTTTTTACCAGAGGATCAAAATATTACAGGCTAATCATTACTTTTCGTAATGTTAAAGCAGGTGAAACAGTTCTTACATATGCGCGGACGAATTCGACCTCATATTTGCTATCCCAAGGGCGACTGTAATGGTTAGCCTCGGAATCTTTTAGGCTGTGACATAACTATGTTGGTAAGCATACATATTCCAAATGTTCCATTCAAATCCTCTCTGATCTGATGAAAAAATCACGACTGCATAAAAAATTGACTTAACAAAGAATGAGGTTGCTTCGATATTCTTCACAAGTCCTGCAGCAGCACAAATTTAATCGGTGTGTAGTAATCACTTTAAAACTGGTTCTTAAAATGATGAGACACGCTGAACACCATAGCGTTGAATGATCCTTCATTCTGCATCATTGGTTTCATGGCGTAACAAATAACAAGCGTAACACAACAAAGAGTCCCAATTCAACTATATTCCACTCTAATTTTGTAAATGTGTTGGTAAACGAAACTTGTTAGATATAGGACATAAGGACGAATAAGAGGAAAGATACGAATTAACATTATCTGAAATTCTCTTAAAATTATTCTCCACCATTTAGCTTTCTGGACCTTAAGGCAAGGCTCAGAAAGCGTCGTGATCTATCAACTCACCTACATCGTTAGATTTTTAAGCTCTCTATTTTGCAAAGCTCGCTTTATTTGCTACTCCATGTAGCAAGTACATCTTTCTTCGAGGCGGCAAGTACCTCGATGCCCATCTAAAGTGCAGGCGCATTTTAGTTGTCCCGCTATGTTTCTATCCCGACCTCCTTTGATCCAAATTAACCCTTAGAAAAATTGAAAATGCTAGGAATGACAGAATAAATTATAGAAACCTAAACATAGTGGTTCTCAAGAAAATCTAAATTCTCTAAATTTCCAAACCATACTTAAAACAAGGACATAGATGAAGATTAAATTTGATGGAGGCATGAAAAATACCACGGACTACTATGACAGTCGTAGCCAGCGACATTACCGTAACCTTCCTTTCTGAAGTCGAAAAGTCAATGTATGAAATATCTACACTGCATTTTCTCTGGTTAAATGGTGATAATAATTAAATGGTAATCGTAATTTCTCTGGTAAAACTGGTAAAATTGTCGGCCAGCTTAGGAAGAATAATGTAGTTATATGCCAGATAAAGGTTTTTTTTTACGTTTAAAGGTTATGGTAAAACGTTTTAAACGGCTTACGTTCGGGGAGAGTGAGGAGGAGACTGGGGAGATATTTCTGGAAATTATTGCTGGGGCTCCAATGCATCTAATACTGAATTTCATATCGAAATACTTGATGGTATCCTTTGTCGGTGTTGTTCCTTTACTAAAGCAATAATGTCTTACAAAAGCGAAATTATTACCAACTTAGAACCCATGCTTGCAGAACCATATTTCATAGAAAAAAAAAAAATAGGAGGAGCGTGACTGGCTAACATTATGTTGTAAGGATGTTAGATGTCTACTTGTGGTAATCATGGGTTTGAATATAGGGAATATTGTATATGAGGAAATTGAAAAAGTAGGGTCCGAGGTTAGATTTGTGTGGAACCTCAGATAAATTAGACAGTGGCGTTAATGTTGGGTTTAGAATTTATTTAGTCAAAGCTTCGCCTATCAAAGATCCGAGTAATGGTACAGGGGGATTTCAAGGCGATGGGTTGAAATTTGAGTCGGTGACCCAAACTTAATCAGTTTCTGATTAACTGATTAAGTTTGATCTGCTATTATTTATGAGCATTATTGTTTATCTTGTGGAAGTTCTGGTTTGAAATCCAAAGTAGTACTTCAGGGTAAGGTTTTGCAAAAATGAATAACTTTAAAGATTGCAAACAATGGTTAACGTTTTCCCAACAATTGCTCTGAATTTGTTGAGGAACTTCTTAGGCTTACCATTCGTATCAAAGAAGGGTTTACTTCTCTAGCTAACTAAGATTACTTTCCAATAAAACACTTGAATGAAAAATCCTCGTAAGACTTGCTGGTAACGTCATCCATAAGCTTTTGCAAGATTCTGCAAAACTGGAGCCAATTCATCATAATATTTAACTGGATAAATGGTAACAGACTTAAGTATGACAAAGATTGCATCTATCGTTATCGCTTCTCTGTACAACATCAAAAGTATTTATTTTTTATTTTGAAGGAAGCCCCAAAAAAATGCTGCTAGTTCGAAATCATTTTTAACTAGAGCGAATTTGAGTGGAGTTCAAAAAAACAAGCAACAGAATCCTTTGGGACATATTTCTAAATATTCTGCTTGGTTTTGACATAAAAATAAGACTAGTCCATCTGACCAAAATGACATTACAATCAAAAATTCATTAGTATACTTATGCGTTTGACATAAATGTTGGACTGATGTATGGAGATTGATTGACATGACTACTGTTTAAACCCACTCGGACCCAAATGGGTATCGTTTTGTTTTACTTTTTCACAAACGCCATGCGCGTGTTAAATTTGTGAATAAGATGACATAGCATCGGCAATTTATCGTTCACTAGAATAAATCCGGCGGTTCCGGTAAAACCTAAAATTAGATCTTGCGGCAAAACGGCATTGTCTGTCCTAAGCGTATTTGATCCTGAAATTATTGTCCATGTCATTCTCAATTTTCGTGAAATACAAGCGCGCAGTGAACTAAAAATAATTACTTCGGTACGGGAAATACGTTTAACCTTTAAGTATGGACGTGGAGTCTCACAGGCTACTTAATGTTTACATTTTCATAGTTTCGCCTATTTCCCCCCGCTCCCCGCAATTGAGCGGCTCAGTAGCTTTTGTTTTAGTTGTCAAACTACCAACGAAGGAGGAGGTTGTGTCGTCCAGTGAATATCACGTGAGTAATAACCATCAAAAAATTGACTGGAGCCTGTCAGGCTACACGTCCATTGTTGTCATATAATATATTTTATAAGGGATAATCGCCCTTCAGATTTTGTAGTACAAAATGTCAAAAATAAATAATGCCGGTAATTCTAAATCAAAACGACCGTCTACGGGTTCTGTTCAAGGCCCTGCGCGAACAAATTTTCGTGTCGCAGATCCAACTTTTGAACAAGAAGTGAGTGAGTTGTTAGCTACGGATCAGTCTGACAATGAAGAGAATATTGAAGATTTGTTTATATTGGAGTCCGAACTAATACAAAATCATGAGAGTGACAGTGATGAAGATCAGGACCAAGATCAGGACCAGGAACCGGACCAGGTCCTAGGAGAAGAATCGGATAGTGATAGTTCCGACAATATTCCATTATCGCAGTTAGTGAGAAGCAACTATTACTACGGCAAAAATAGGTATAAATGGGCCAAGACGCCGCCTTTGGCTAGGGTACGTACCCCACAACATAATATTATAACATCTCGTGCTGGTTCTTCAAAATTGACTTCTGAAGATGGTAAAGATCACTACAGTATTTGGAATAAGCTTTTTGATGAAGAAATGCTCCAGTGCATTCTAACTTGGACCAACCTTAGAATTTCTAGTTACAGAACCAAGTATGTCCGTTATAACAGACCAGAATTGAATGATTTAGACATGGTTAAAAGCCTTTATTTGTCTATTGTTTTACTCAGCTGTTTTGAAATCAAATGATGAAAACTCAAGTTATTTGTTCGCTTCAGATGGCACAGGTTGTAAGATATTTAGGTGCGGAATGTCAGAGACAAGATTTTTGGTTTTGTTATTGTGCCTACGATTTGACAACCCTGATAATCGTGAAGAGAGAATGAAGGCTGATAAGTTGGCTGCCATATCCCATATTTTCAATAAGTTTGTGAGTAATTCTTGTTTGAATTGAGCGAATGTGCCACAGTGGATGAAATGCTCGTCAAATTTCGAGGAAGAAGTCACATGATATCATACATGCCAAAAAAGCCTGGTAAGTATGGGTTGATAATACGAGCATTATGTGATGCCAATAACTATTATTTTTATAATGGATATATTTACTCTGGAAAAGACTCGGATGGTATCGGACTGACAGCTCAAGAAAAAAAATTTCTAGTTCCAACTCAGTGTGTCCTACGCCTCACAAAACCCATTCATAGAACCAACCGTAATGTGACGGCTGACAATTGGTTTTCATCTGTAGAGCTCGTAGACCAACTATCATCACGGAAACTGACGTATGTGGGTACTCTGAAGAAGAACAAGAGGGAAATCCCGATAGAATTTCAGCCAAAGAAGCAAAGAGAAGTAAACTCTACTTTATTTGGATTTACGAGCCAAAGAAGAATCGAGCAGTGATGCTTGTATCTTCCATGCACCATAGTAACCAGGTAGATGAAAATACAAAAAAACCTGAAATTATTATGTATTACAATTCCACTAAAGGGGGCGTCGATGAGGCTGACAAAAAATGCTCGATTTACTCCAGTAGCCGTCGAACAAGGAGATGGCCCATGGTGTTACTATATCGTGTCCTAGACTTGAGTGCCATGAATGCGAACATTTTATATAACATGCATCAACCAAAAGCTGTGGAAAGAGGAGATTTTCTAAAAAAAACTAGCACGTGTGCTTGTAGTGCCTCATGTGCAAAGACGTGTTATAAATACACGATTGCCAAGAGAACTGAGGTTGACTATGAATCGCGTTTTAGGTGATGATATGGTTACAGAAGGTGCCCAGGATCAAGAAACCATTCAAGGGTCCAGAAGAGCATGTAGAATCTGTCCCGCGAAAAAACATAGGATGACTACCTATGTTTGTGTTGGGTGCAAGAAACCTGTGTGTCTCCAATGTTCTAGACCTTTGTGCACTGACTGCCAATAAATTTGCGTTATTAGACTGTTGTCAATGTTTTTTATATTAGTTACCTGAAGTAAGTGTTTTGTGTTTTCGGTTCCTTATGTATTATATTTTAAGAAAAAAAGACTCATTTTGTTATAGTAATAAGTTTGGCTGTTTTTAATATCTAAAAATGTAGCCTAAGTAAATTTAGACTTAAAAGTGCCATAATTTTTGATTTTTCACATTTCTATATTTTTTTAAATAAAAGTTGATTACATAAGCACGTTATTTTATTGCTAAATCCCTTAACTTCAATATCCAATCAGTTTTAAAGCAACCTTATATCAAATTCTCAAAAAAAAGTGTGTGCATATAGGAGCCTGTGAGACTCCACGTCCGCAGTAGTGTTAAGAAAAAATTACGTCCATACTTAAAGGTTAAAGATCTTTGAACACTTGTCATGTCGTTCTAGAATATGTGATAAGAAAACTCGCTATTAAAAAAAAGAGGTACACGCTGAATAACTTAAACTAAATTATATTTGTTTATTTGTTTAATTATTCTATAATTTATATACATATAGTATTGATCCGCAATCACGGTGTTCTATATCTGCTGATGAAATCCGTAAGAAAAGGACCAAATCTGGTAGCGACATGTTGACATTTTGCGACATATTTATGACATGTTATACCCCGCGCAAATATTCCAAGTCTTAGAACGCATTTAGGAGCAACATCTAAAAGAGGTTCATGACGAACATATGACATACGAAGTTTTGAGGAGCAAAAGAACCCGACAAACGCCGGTAGATACACAGGAAGGCTCACAGATGAGTCTGGAAGTGTTTTGTTAATTGTTGACACAGTTTCACGGCATACGTTTGTGAAGTAATGAAGTTTTTTGAAGACTTTACTTTGAAGACAGGGTTTGGTCAAAGGAATGACTTGACCAAACTTGGTCGTGCGCAGATAATAGAGTAGGCCAAGAGTCAATTTAGATAACCGAGCAATTCAGATTCGAGTGTTTGGAATCAATAACATAATTTGCAGAATGCGGAAAGGACGTGAGGCATTATGGATGCTCGAAGTCTAGGCCAACGTTTTGCCTGGTACACTCTCAAGTCTACTGGTCTAACCTATCAACATTTCTTTAAACAAAAGGACATAACCGCCGAACCTTGTACTTATTTATGAGGTTAAATTCTCCTTCATACCTTTATCCACGACATTCCCATATTGTTCCAGGTATGTTGCTGGGTTGGGGACACTAAACGGTAGAGGCACAATGGTAGGAGTCTTTTGCAGATCAAGCATGTGTTGATAAAACGGTAAATTTGCACTGTATATTGTATCGTAATTAACACTATCCGGTCTTGCGTTAAAATAAGGCCATCGCGCTAGAGCCACGGGATCATGGTATTCATCAAAGCTCCCTTCTACCGGTACGCGGAGTTCGGTGGCTTTATCTGAGGGTTCACACTGAGACCATGCTCCATTATGTTGCTGTTCTAGGATGTCATCGATTTTGAAGCCCGATTTTTTCTGATTTGGTCCACTCATAATTCGTAGCGTTCGAACGTTTTTTTTTATAAGTTCGCGGAAAACTCTACACCTTTACCACCGAGTCTCTAGAGGTAACTGATTTTCATTGAGCAGTCTTATCTCCACCCCAAGTGTTATTGCAGGAGTGGTATATCGATAGATAAAATTTCGGTTTGATTGATTCGCTGTTCACTGATAAGCGATTCAGAGCGGGAGCGCTCTTAGTTTAATTTGAACGAATGTTATCATCCAATAGGCCGCGCAGAAGCTAACAGCGGAGTCGCCAGGTAGGTTCCGTAAGTATGGAGTCAACAGATAACACTCTTGGACAATTAGGGATTAGCTTTGATCGATGACTTTAATTCGCTATAGATAGGATTGCCTCGAATAATAGCTAATCGTGTCCCAGTATTCTTCATGAGCTCTTGATTGGCCGCCATTGCAGCATTCTATTAATTATTGCCGCCATAATGTTCCTGCAATTTGCTTTCTGATTTGACTCTGGTTGACACTTGATTGTTTCCATTGGACGTTTTTCTCCGATAATTGCGGAATAAATGGAATAAAATGATTTGTTTGCCTCTCCCGGTAACTGCTGTTTCAAAGATTATTTTGTCAGCTTACGTTTGCACGAATAAGCGTTTTATCTGAACCAATTGATTTTATGAGCACTCGAGTGTTAATTAGAGTCGAATTTAATATATTTCGAGATTTGGTTTTTATATCAAATGTCCGATAATGATACTTGATGATGTGATAGCGGCAAAATTGAAAAGAGTCCTTAAACGATTTTCCCTATTGGAAATCAGCTCATATTTTATTTTGCATGGCAAGATTGGGTGTTATTTATTTGCTGCATGATAAGAATCATTATTAATGAGGTTAGTTCATTGTTCAGATGTGTTTAGATGAGGCATATAGGAGTTTCGATAAGCTTCGTGAGAATGCGATCACGCCAATTATTTTTAAATAATTATTTTCAAATAAACAGATGTATTTAGTGAGAAAAAGAAACACTCAATATTTTCCAAACCAACCGTTTTTTGTATCAGAAGTTTCTTGGTGCCAATGTGATTTTGATAACAAACTATCGTCAAAATATGAAATATCCTTGAAATAAATGAGAAGCAATTTTGCTAGCCTCCAGTCCCTTTTTAGTGTCTTTCAAGTTGGTCAAGAAAAAGGAAATATTTCAAGCAGGTAATACGTTTCGCTTTTGTCGCGTTCAGCCTCACTCGGACCTCGGCGTCTGTAGTATTTTCGTTGCTGTAGGTCTTATCTTTTCCGAGGCTTCCCTCCAGGCTTTGTGACAAATGTGACTTTTGACGGGAGAGGGGGCTTGCCCGTCAACAAACCTCCTCTCCGTGGTAATAATTATTGATTCCGATGTCATGTACGGATGACTCGCATCATCTCTAATGAAAACCATCCACATAGCACCTTCGAATGAAGATTACTCAAATAACAAATAAATTGAAGGAGTTCGCTCCCAACACATTTAAGTTTAGAGACTCGTCGCAATCTCTCCACTCATCTACGTGGTTTAATTGGCTCTTCGGGCCTTCCAGGTCCAAAATTCACACGGGTCCCTGAAGACAAATGTGTAGTGAGAAATTAAAAATTGGAAGAGCTTGCAATAGACAACTAGAATAGACACAATCAAAATGCCACTAGTCAAATTGAAAAGGGAAGAGCAAGAATAGACGGAGCATAGCAGTATCGACAGCAAGATTAGCCAATTCGGCTCACTTTGACAAGCGACGGTCATATAACTCTTGCGAAAAATGGCGTAAATAACACCAGTGGTATTATAAAAGGTTAATACTTCGAAAGGAGTAGGAACTCAAGCAGACACCACCTATGGCCGCGCAGCATGGGAGAGGAAAGGAAGCTTCTGCATCTGACTAACTTTTGATTGGTTCGATCAGTGAACGGACTGAAGTGCTAGTGATCTGGGTAGTTATGGAGCTTTGGTACTTTATTACAGAGGACCCGGATGAGCCATCTGTGTAGCTAAGGATCAGTGCTAACCAGTTCTGCATTGAAAAGTGATCTGCGATGCACCAATAATTAAAATTTCACGTTGCTTTTTTTGACACGGAAATAATGAGTCAGCATTAGGTTACAAATCAAAATTACAATGCGAATATCGCATGATCTGAATTTCACCAGGACGAGAGAGAGATTTTCACATATATTTCGCGAAATGGTTGGATTCAAATATGTTAACTATGAGTACACTTTCTGTAAAACTGTTTTACACACACTTCAATTGAGAAAATGATACCAGATTGATACCAGAGAGAATTGCTTTGCTGAAGCCATATCAAGGAGACTATACTTAAACTAAACTTTATCTAGGAAGTTGAAGTGAGAAGAGAGGTAGAGAGAGAGAGAGAGAAAGAGCAGGGAAATTATCATGATTATGAGGATGGGATATGAAGTAAGATATAAAGGATATCAAAAAATTTGTTCAAAGATTAGTGAATAGACGTCAAATTGAGTATTTACTATCGTTGTTCATCTAATTTAGATCTAAATGCAAATCGTATTTATCTTCGTCCTTCTTTGGTCATACTATCAGCGATACATGAAGGTTTCTCACGTTCAACACAATCAGCAGTTTGCTCGGCTTTTAAATGGTTCTTTCCTTAACTAACAACAAATTCACAAGTTAATTCTCTTTTGCGAGGATACGTACAAAAGCTCAGGAAGCACGTGGAAAGCTTTATGGCACAAGGACATGTTCTCTTGCGTACAAGCTTATCTTTGTACATCATGTACAGCTAAGAGAACGGGATTTTGTCTGTATCCTTCCGACCAAAAAGAAACGTCTTCCTGTCTGTTTGTGTCCTTAGATAGACTTTCAAAAAAAAGGCAGTGCAGAGAAGTTGTGGTTTTTGTTTCTCGTTAGTTCGCGATACAACCTCTCGGTGTTTCCTTTCGTCGCGTCGCTTTCCACGGAATGCATCTGCATTTATCTCGTCGTGACAAGGTGTCTATAGTACAGATATGGTCCGCCAAATTTCCGAATTAACGCGAATCGTAATCCTTCGATCGTGATTGTGTTGAATTTAATCTGAAAAAGTGCGGAGAAGGTGCTACAAAGTGTTTCCCGTGCGCCAAGCGTGGTATGGGGATAAGCTCGTGCTATTAGTGTCAAGTCGTCATCTATGTACAACGTCTGGTTTCAGTGACACACATATATATATATATTGTGTACATCCTTTTTGCGTACATACTTAAGTACGCTTGCCTTTGTGTATTCTAATTCGAGGGAAATGCCTAGATGAGAGCATGCTATTAGAATAAGGGCTTTAAACGTGTAAATGAAGTTGTCAGTGATAATTTCGCCTGAAATGGATAATTGACTTCAGGATAACGGTAGCGGAGTGTAAGTTACATGAGCCGTGGGACGGAATCGAGTAAGTAAATGCAGTAAGGCCTCGCCATAATTCGCACATAGCACGTTCATTTCATAGGTATATGTAAAGTTTAATGGGTTCGTTCTGAATACTGTGTTTAAAAATTCATACGGGAGTGGTTAGGCTCAGCCTCGTTCGGTGTATAATGCACGTCTTTTGTCATATCCGTGTTTCGTATGGTGCATTTGGGACGATAGCAAGACGGAAACGCGAGGGATGAGGATGGAGCCGGTGTGTGTGGTGTTCCTTCGCTCGGAGTCCCTGCACCAGTAGCCTTGCGACCGAGCACATTGCAGTCCCAGTCCTAGTCCATCCAGATTTCACAGGGGTCGTGGTGGCCATCCGTAGCGTGCTATGTGGATCGCTGGCTGCTATCAGTGGCGGTGAATTTGCTGCAATGCGGTTGTATATAGCAAGGATAATGTCATGTTGTCGGCGCAAAATTTATCCTTCCTCCCGTAGAAGAGAGAAATAGGTCTGTCCGATTTCACTTCTCAATTAGTTCGTCGCCATCTGTATCGCCGCACTACGGAAAAGCTCTAAAAGATGCGTTTGAGATGACTTGGCTTCATCCGCCCTCCCTCCCCCGCCCCTGCAACGAGGGCATCGTTTAACGCAAGCCAAACACGTATCTGACCAATTTCACGCCAGTTGGATACAAACTCATAACCCAGGCTGCGAAAAGCGATATTCGCTATACCATTCGCCGCATCATGGCTCACAAAACGCAAGGGAGTCAAGTTTCGTCCGAGTAGACAGTGAATATGAGTCCTGAGCGCCTAAGTAATCATAATACAACGTGAACATCCTTGCCCTCAAGTATAGGGTGTTTACCGCATGTGCACCACTGTGTATGTTGTTTCAATAACCACCTCATGATATATGTTTAACGACCGTGAAGGATTCGACCGATGTTGTTTCTTCTGTTGTTGTTTTCTGCAAGCAAACTGTATAAATCTTGAGAGAAATTGAAATAGGCAACCATCGATGGATTATGTTTTATTCATAACTTTTAAAAGGCGATGCAATAACCTTCCCCATGCATAAAAAAAAATTATTGATGTGGTACGGATCAGTAGGTTGTGGTAATAAAAGGATGCGCTTCTGTCGTTATGTTGAAACAAGAATAATTAAGTCCTTGCAAATCAGTTCGGTGTATGTTGAAATGTTGGTAGGTCCCACGTGTAAAGATGAAATATGTAGTGTGAAATTGAGTAGCACTGTTTGAAATGCTTCTGATCTTACACGTACTCGTGTTTATATATGAATACATTTAAGGGTCCCATCATATCTTGCATGCATGTCATCCTTAAATTAACACTTTCATCAAAACTTGAATTTTGAATTGAATTGGCATGAATAAACCCTAATAATTTGTTAGTAAATGTTCTCGTGGCGATTTGCCTTAGTTTATCTGATTTTTGTTATTGTTATTCCTCTTTTCACAGTATTGTTAATGCATCACTTTCAGCTTGTTATGATTTTTATTATGGTTATTAATATTATGGTTATTTGATCAGTGATTTTTATTGTTACTATTGTTGTCATAAGTAGTAATACAATCTTCTTGCCTCCATCCCTGCTGAAAGAGGAATTTTCCTAACCTGAAGGCGGCCCGCGAAGAAACCAAAGAGACCTAGTTCAAAGAAATGTAACAAATAGGTCTAGTTAGAAGTTTTGTTGGCACTGGGAGTCCAACACTCATAGCGAAAATCGCCTTCACCCCCTATTCAAAAAATTTTTTTTTCTTATAACTACAGCATTTTTATTATTAATATCATTATAATCTCCTGTATTTTCGCTTTGCCTCCAAAGTAGATTCCAAATGCATTCTTGGCCGGCGTGAGAATAATTCAGGAAGATCTTAATTAGCAATTTAAATCATCATGAGTCTTTGCACGCTTCAAAAATTAAAACCAATGTCAAGGATTTTTGTTAGTGCCAGGCATATAGCACATAAGTCGATGAAGGTAAAAAATTTAAAAATTGATAAAAAGTAACTCGCTAAGATATTCCCAATTAACTTCTAACTTATTTAACAGAATCAGAAAAAGAGGGAAAGCCCAATAGATCGACCCTACGATTTGAATCCTCACCCTGGGATTTCCGTCTGTGTCAGCGCCAAAAACATGGATAATGTCGTTAACGGATTCAATTTGAAATGGTTAGGATAGCAAATTTCATTCTCTGTACTTACCATATCTAGTAAGAATAGCATTGAAAATGGTCTTTGCATCCTTAAATTATTTGCTAATTCCCTACTCGAAGATTACGTTAGGGTTTGCGAAAAGATGTACTTGACATAACACATAAACGAGGATATGGTTGACTGGGGTCGGTGTTATTGCTATTTTGGATCAGCATTACTCTTTGAAATAGAAACTTGGTTTGATATTGCTCAAGTTCCCCAATTTATTTTCCGTCAGTAATCCTTAAATTTTTTCCAAATTATTGTAGCGTCTATTGGTATGTTAAGTGGCAATAAAAACGTTAAGCAAGAAATTAATATTTATGATGTAATATTTGTTTAACTTGAAGAAAACAATGGAAGAAATGCTCCAGATTCTGAGGGACAACCTGAAGGAGTGCAGATGATTTGACCACACGCAGACAGGTACCAGGGTGATGGTTACATCAGACATCGATCAGGACTCTATCCTCAGCCCTTGATCTGTGGAATATCTCCTATGACGGATTCCTCAGAGTTGTGCTCCCATACAAGTCCCGTGTGGTTGACTATGCGGATAATGTTACGGCGCTGAGACAAGGTATGCTAATGCCTAAACAGCTGAAGAACAAGTTGCCTGCCAGCGGCTTCAGGCTGACACTGAAAATACCGAACTAGTCATCCTTAAAAGAAGAAGAAATAAGTCTCCAGAATAAAGCCTTAAGTCAACCTGATCAAATCATAATCAGCAGTGAAAATCTTGGGCTTGTTGATAGAGTTAAAGGTAAGGTTTTCCAAGCGACAACTGATAAGGCTGCCGCGCTTTTGACGGCATCACTTGATAAATGTTCAATACAGTAAAGAATTTTTGACCAACCAAACCGTCTCTTGATCAGCGCCGTGCAGTGCGATCTACTTGATGGGATTGAATTATGGGTAGCCAATAGCTTGATGGTGTTACCCCAAGGAGGTTTATACTAGTGCATCGAACTATCGAACGGTCTCTAGGACAGCGGTTATGAAGATCGCTATTGTGAGATTCATCGCAGTCCTTGCTGGAAGTCGCAAAAATATATACCCGTGAAAATGCGAATACACGAGGAAAGTGGTCACCAGGGAAGGATAACAACACTTTTGTAGCGATTGGCAATAGTTTTGATGGTGCAGCACAACGGAAAGGTGGACTACACGCCCGAACTCATCCCTACCACTGTGATACAATTGAGTGATTTGTACTCCAACCGGTTCATGAAGAAGCATGGTTGCAATCAGTCTTGTTTACCACAAGATGGTAGTCTCTAACAGTGGGCTTCGCATAGGAAGGTGGACGATGCCAGCCACTCATTATTTGCCCGCAAATGATAATGGTGGCCTATTCAGGGATATTGGAGCGTTTCTTACGGAAGCATTCTTCAGCGAAGTGGTTGGAACGGTTGACAAATAAACCATCTTCCTTGAGGAATCCAGGCAGTTTGAAAAAGTGACAGACGATTGAAAAATCACTTGAAAAGTTAAAGAATATAAATTTCTCTTAATACATGAAACTTCCGAAAAACTCAACTCTTGTTTCGAAAGTTTTTCACTTTTGTTTAGTTCTCAACCTTTCCATGGTTAAAATTAATTAGAAAAGACATTTGAATTGGTTCTGAACACTTTTAAAGGAATTCTCTTCCAGTGAATTAGGTTTTAACCCTTTGCGCACGGAGACGCCCGACGGGCGAGTGTCGCTGTGGATGACAGGTATTGGAGCGCGCAATAAAGAAAATGTTCACGTCGCACGGTTGCGTTATAAAAACTAAAGCTTTATTTAACCCTTTTAGTGCCGGGCGAAATAGAGGTGCCTATGCGAAGAAAACCGGCCGAATTTCACAGTTTTACAAGGGTTCGGAAAAATGCTTGTAAAAACCAAACGAGAAACAATATTTACATGATTCAAAAAGCTGCGTATTGTGGATGAAATACAGAACTAAACAATGACACTAGTTTTTTCGAACTCATTTGAAAATTATAGAAAAAACAAAGGTATAAACGTTTGTAAATGAAATGAATTTGAGATCTCTTGTAGAAAACGTATTTGCACATACAAACAGTCATCTTTTCATCATAATTTTATATGGGTCAATTATTATAAAGTATATACTGTGTATTTCCAATATATATTTTGTAACAAGATAAACAATATTACATAACAATAACAAAACATAGCTTGAAGGTACACAGTAGGCGCCGGACGGATTTTCTCTTTCGAACTATGTAATTGTTATCGGTAATATAACATTGCTGAAACAAAATTATGTTGTCATAAATATTTATATATTGTAAATGTGTAAAATTTTGTTATTGTAACTCACAAAAATAATTTATTTAACATTCGTGACTACTGATGCACACTCCATGCAGTCCTTTATCGGACTTATTACACACTGTGCGTGATTTTCTTTTTGGTCCACCATCCTTCCTGCTGCACACCACGCAAACCCTTTCTAGTTTTCTTGGTAGTTTGCGTACACCTATGCGGGGCACATTGGTTGATGTCTCCGCTAATGGTGTGTCGTGTGGTATCCGTTTAATTCCAGCCATTCAGTGGTTATAGATTGGATAATATCAGTGATGAAATCTAGTCGAGCTTGATTTTTCCGTCTGTATTCTGCTGATATAGTATGTACGCATTGAGCACCATTCGGGAGAAAATGCAGAAAACCACCTTCTTCCAATATTTTATGGATCTTCGTTCATCTAAGTATGAATATAACATCATATCTGACGTGTCTACGCCTCCCATGTGTTTATTGTATTCTGCTATGATTGCCGGTTTTTCAACTAGTATTTGTGCATTGTTTTTTCGGATTGTCGTCGTTTTGTTTTGAGCCTTTTCGAATGTGGATAGGAGTAAAACATTTTTCTTCTGGGACTTTTTCTCGCGGTACGCTAATAGTAGTACTTCATTGTTTTGGGCGTACTTAGATCCGCCCTCTTGCAATTTAGCCTTCATAGATGATGGAATATATTTCCTGTTGCTGCGTATTGTGCCGGTCAGATATGTCCCTTTTTGAAATAATGCTCTGGCTAACAAAATACTTGTGAAAAAGTTGTTTGCTACCACGTGATAAGCTTTCATAAAATAGTTTCCCATATCCAATAATTTATGGATCACAACGTGGCCAAGACCATTCTTCTTTATTTCTTCTTTATCCGTTTGATCCCTAGCTCCTCTGTAGCAGTAAAACGATAAACAGTAATGGGTTACTGCATCAGTCAACATCCAAAACTTTATGCCCCATCTGTGATGCTTTTTATTTGCATATATTGAATCAACGACGTCCTACACTTTGTGCCGACTAATGATTCATCAATACTTAGATGCTGATTATGCGAATAATGAAATTTGAATTTGTTATTTGCGTGGACCACGACTGGTTGAAATTTCGTTGTAGGGTCATATTGGGGACTATTACGTGCTGGTAATTTTTCGTTATCTACCACATGGAAAAACCTACAAACTAATTGAAACCGGTTGCGACTGAACATTTTGCCAAACCACGGGATATGTCTGTGATTTGTAGACCAATAACTAAAAAGTGTCGGTCTACGTGTTACACCCATTTCCAGAAGCACAGCAATAAACGCCCTCATCTCCGACACTGTGGTTGCCTTCCACTGTGTTGCTCTGGATCCTGAGGGAACATTGATCCTATTCAGGAACTGCCTCGCATATCGGTTGGTCTCACTTCTCAATAAATTCAAAAATTCTTCGGTGAAAAAAATATCAAAATATGTTCTCGGCTTGGAATTTCTTGCTGGCATATGTCTAGGTCCAGCAATTTCCATAAATTGTGGCCGAGGATTATATTCGCTATCGTTGGCCACGGAAACTTCGCGGAAATCTCTCAGCTCTTCCTCAGCATCGTTTCCCTCTAATTCAGAATCGTTATCTTCGCTTGCTTCACTATCACTGTAGATCCTACGTGGATGCCGACTTCTTGGTGCTACGATTTCTTTCTCGTCACTATGTGATAGATCCGCCTGGTCAACCATTCGGACTAATTCCGCGTCGCCCTTGATGGTGTATTTTTTATAAAAAGGTTGGTGGCAAAATGATCGAAATTCTGTCTTGCTAATTGTTGGTTTGTCAAAGACAACAATGTACTACACAAGCGGAAAGCAACGGCAGTAACAAAAATGACACTTTGAAACTGCAACTAGGACGAAATAAACTGTTCACAACAACGATCGAGGAGAAACTAACTGACCCTACGTCTTGCTGCGGCATCGTGACGTTATTTCGTGAGAGTCTCCAAACAGTTGTTTATATAAAACGCCTTCGACAAGTTCCGATAAGGGCCCAACGCCACAGCCACTTAGGCCGCAGGTCGGATGTCGCCTGAGCGGCGACTATCGGTGTTTATGTTAGATTTCGGTACCTCCAAGCGATAGGAAAAAGGTCGTCCACAAAGAGTTCAAACAAAAAAATATTTCTTTTAATTATCTTGTAATGAAATTAGATCATTTATAACGCATTACAAATTTATTTTGAGATAGAGTTCTCCCGCAATGCGAGTAGTAAACCGCTACAAGGCGCGAGCCGATATATCGGCTCTGGCACTTCTCGCAAGTGCATCAGAAGCCGATATATCGGCTCCCGGCACTAAAAGGGTTAAATAACTTTTTCATAAAATCATAAAAAAACAAAGTTAGTCCTTGTTACACATGAGACGTTTTATATTCGACCTTTGTATGGTATATTTCGAAGCAATCACCAATGTGCAAGGCCGGTTTAGCCGAACAAGTAGCACAATAGCATCTGGATTCTCTCGTTCCATGTTTTACTTTTCGGTTGGAACATACGAGTCGTATGTTCCAACGTCATTCCAAGCGTCGACGTCATACGACGCAGTCTTTACTTCTTCCTGTCTCGTCCCACCGAATTATATGTAGAACGCCATTGAGTCTTTCTGCTGTTCCAGATGTCGAAGGAGGTTTGGGATTAGCGTCTCGAAAATCTCCAATCTTGATCTACCAAGAGGCGCACGAATGCTATATGTTTTAAATTTTGTATATTGTATTTTTTGTGGTGCTCCTGATATAATAGATAGCAATTTATGACTGAAACTTCCAATCCCCAAAAAAATAATTTTCGCCACCATTTTTCAGACTTTCGCATGAAACAATACGTGCCTGTGTACTAGTCTGCTTTATCTACCCGGCCCATATATTTATTATAGTTTATGATCACATCTGGTTTTACAATAACAGTTCTTCCTTCTTTGCCTGACCTTTTAGTGATGGTTTTTGAAGACGTGGTAGCACAGGTGCTGAGTATGGTTACAGTACGCTTGTCTCTCCAAGCCAATAATAGTAAATCTTTCCGTCTGTAGGCAATGATTTCATTTTTGGCAATGGATTTTTTATTTGAGGTGGAATTAATTTCCTATTTGTCTGGATAGTTCCAGTTAGATAACATTTCATTTTCAGCAGGGCATCTGCCAAGGGAATGCTTGTGAAGTACCGGTCGTTGAAGATGTGGTATCCTACAGCGCCTGGATTGGATTGCAATAAATTGTGATATAGTTGCAGAACCATTCTTGTGCTTATTGGCAGGTCTGGTCTGAGTAATTTCTCTGTAGTAAAACTGCTATAATACGGTAAAAACGTCTGTATAAAACCAATATTGGCGTCTGCAAGAATATAAACACAGATACCCCACTTGGTAGGTTTCTGTGGGTTGTACGTAACAAAACTTATTCGCCCTTTGAATTTGATGATTGATTCATCTACGGATAACTCCGCCACGGGCACAACATTTTCATGACATTTACCGTCAATGTAATCTAAAAAATTGCTAATTTTTTGCGTTCTTGTTGTCATGTTTCGTGTACCTTCAATATTTTCGTTTGTATGGAGCATCCAAAATATTTGTAGGAATCGATCTCTTCTGAATATTTCAGCAAAGTATGGGAACTTAATTTTCTTGTCTATGGTCCAATAATCCTTCAGGCTCCGAAGTGGTATTGTCCCCATAAGCAATATTATGCCGAGAAATGCTCGCATTTCCTTTGGTGTAATATTAGTCCATGTATGCCATATGGACCGCTGTTTGAGATGTTTTCCTTGTATCATATGATTTGCGTACCGATAAGTGTCTTCAACTATTTTCCTGATCAATTCATCGGTAAAGAACGAGTTGAAGAAATCTAACGGTTCTTTATAAGTTGAATTTAGTTGTGAACCAGGCGTTCGTGATCCAGATCTAAATTGTATTTTTTGTCAAATGGTATCGTGATTTGGAACATTCGTCCACTTATTACCACTGCAGCTATCACTTTCCTGAATATTTGTTTCTTCACTACTGCTACTATCACTGTCCACATTGAAACGCCTGGATGCGGTCCTTGTTGCAAGGATTTCACTTCCACTGGATGAAAAAATGTCGTAATCTTCTGTGTTATCAGATTCAAACGGGAACTCATCAGTACTGTCACTATTGAACGTATCATCTCTAGATCTTTTAGCCATCGTGGATAGAATGGTCTAAGTATGAATGGTCGCTACGAAAAAAAATTTGTCTTCAACCGCTCGAGTCCGCGAACGACACGGATGTGATGATGGACGTGTGGTTACCAACGTTTATATATCCTGGCATAAGTAGGGTTGAAAGGAATTTAGGATGCACACGGGTTTTTCCGGACTAATTGCACTCGCGTTGTATCATTAGTCGGAAATGTGCGAAGGATTGTTTATGGTATTTTCGTGGAAAATTGGATTGGGTTTTTGGCGGAAAGGATTTGCCTGGGATACATAAATGCAGTGACGCTTGTGTGTTGCCATCTATCTTTTTATTATTTTATGGCCGGGAATTTGTGTAGCGTTACCGCCACATAAGGTATAAAATATGTGGAAAACTTTGCTTCTGTCCTTTGGTAGTGACACTGAAAGACTTACTCGTCAAATTGAAATTCGTTCTGACCCTACCATGGTCTCGCATCGTAAGTTTACATTATACCGAAGATATGACTGCATCACTACAAAGTTTCTAATTTCATTGGGAGGCAACTTGACTTCTTACGCTCGTATACCCATGTGTATCTTATCGTTAAGGACGACAGATGTACGCCAGCCGCAGCGCGAGAAATGGGCGGCTATATGTCGACACTTGTCCGCAACGGTAAAAAGGCTTGGGCGGCTATATGCCGACACGCGTCCACAAAGGGTTAACATTGTTATTATAGAGAAAAGTTCCCACATATCAGGATATATGTGATGCAAAATACATAACCAGTAGTATATAGAGTAATATTCAATTCTAGGAGCAATCGGTCGGGCAGTGAACGAATCTACCTTAATTTTCGTTTTATCATTTCCATGATAATCCAAATCCAATGATATTATGAATATATAGAATCCTTAAAATATTTTTATTGTAGTAAGTCGAGAAAGGAAAAATGACGACGGAATCCAATTCAACGTATACTAAATTCATTCAGATTCATAAAATCACATGTGGAGTGGAAAAAACAGGCCATTACATGTTGCTTTTCGTCAACGTTGTCACATGTGGAAATCTCGTTATTTATTGAAGGACAATGAGTTTTACTTTTGACACCAAAATGCTCTTTCGTAGAACTCACTCCGAATGTCCTTTTAGCATCAGTTTGCAGGCCTTAGGTGTCATTATATGCGTTTTTATTTTCGGTTTTATTTTTGAAATTGATTGGGGTTGTTTTCTCTTAAGGATTTTTTTTCAGGGCAGATATATGCCCATAAATAATGACCGCTAACTTATTCATAAAGGTGAACTTTTACTTCCATTCAAAAAGTGGCTTCTGCTCCAGTATGAGCATAAAAGGGAGCGTTGATATGAGCTCAATGAGTCAATGTGGCTGGGCAGACATCTGGCGATACGGGGTTTGAATCTGCGATGACGTGTAGGAAGGAGACTTTAAGCTTTGCATTTATTTATGGTATTAATAAAAGTCCGAAGATTTGGCTACCAAACCAGAAAAACATGCTTAAACTTGGCGCCTGTTGGGTGAAGACAAACGAACTTTTCAAAAAGGGTTCCAGGAGTTCATTTCGAACGAACTTACGTAATTAGAAAATATAGGCTTGAAGATTACTCCTGAAATTTATGCGTACGAGATCTGGTTGCTCGCAAAGCAGTTGCTGACCGATTTGAATACCAACCTTGAAGTTCTGCAGTAGCTATGGAAGAATCACTCTTCAGCCTAGCATAAGTATCAAATCGTTGGGTTTAACACAAATCCTTGGTGCCGTATTCCTCCCTAATGAAAAACAGTATTGGAATTTTCTTACTTGTATATTGCGCAGCAAAATGTTCAAGTTCTTGCAATACTTTCTCGTATAGTGTATGTCGACTATACATGCAAGGATTTGTGTATTTTGAAACTACCCTACTACCGAGCCTGCCGGATTTTAGTTAGGGCTGCATTCTCCTACTTCGCCACTGAATTGGGTTGTAGGAACATTTCGCAAACGTTGAAAATGAATCTCGTTTTCAACAAGAGAGCAGTAAGAGTGCTTCATTCTATTCGCCTGCGAGCGGCCATGTGAAGGATATGAAGTGTGTTTATCATGTGCGTGATATACCGGCTCAAACGGATATGACATTTATATTACGGGAAATTGGTGAATATTAGGCTATAGATGAAGTTTATTTGTGATTAATTTCAATATACATTTTGATTGCTTTTTGTTGTTCGTTGTTTTATTGACGTTCCTTGCAGATGTGGATTCGCATACGGAAGCAATAAATGGATCCAGTAGATTGCTCCTTACTTTTTAGTCTTTGTAAT
Organism: Stratiomys singularior; assembly: GCA_954870665.1. Taxonomy (NCBI): domain Eukaryota; kingdom Metazoa; phylum Arthropoda; class Insecta; order Diptera; family Stratiomyidae; genus Stratiomys; species Stratiomys singularior. The sequence continues at coordinate 12,702,620 of OX940877.1, forward strand.
TGAAATGTGGAATTTAAAGCAAAGACGATCTATCTCAAACCGCAACTGTTAGTTATAGTTATAATTAATACAAAAGAAACGACAAAATGTGTAACTTTTTGATTAAGTTAATGATTACACTCCCGTACTATAATTCATAGTCTTGGTTGCATATAATTGACAAACATTGTTATCTCAATTCACTGTAAATACTCCTCATTGCTAGTAAGGAATTTCTCACATTGTCTACGATTAAACATTCCTTTTCACAGACCTATAGCGTTATAGATTGAATGGCATTGTAGAGAATTCTAGGATAATGTTAATTGTTGTTTACTTCAAACTGAATTTGCCACTTGCCACAATTTCTAACAATAATTTTTCCGGACTAAAATTTATAACATAGCTGTAGGTCCTACGAAGAAGTTAATGTTGCTATAAAATGTAGTATTGTATTTCGAGCTCTTTTTGGAGTTTCGCTTTGAAATTCTTGTTGAGAATTACTCAGCAAAGTCTACGTTTACGTAAAATAGTTTAAATGGTTCGAAATAGTTACGAATGTTCCTAAAAGGAAGTTGGGATTAAAATAATAAATTATTTACCATTACGCTGATAGAAATCAACCAAATTTTCCTGTTTTTTCAGTATCACGGATGTACTAGAATCCTTTGAGATATCAAGGGTCAATCCTTTGTGCGTCCTCTAAGAATTTTGTATCAGTCGCGCATTTTCCACTCTTTTGGATAATTAGATTGAAATTTTATAAAATTTGACTTTGCAATATTGGATTTTGTTGCATTCTACCAGTTTTTCATTCCAGGCCAATTATCAACAAGAATCAAAAAAGGACAAATTCGAGACTTTTTCGTTTACAATGAAACACACTTCATTTGCCTTGAATATTCAGCAGATTATATTCGAGTTTTTTGATTGAAGTGAATAAAAAACCGACAGCGATTGGGTTTAAAACATAAATAGATTTCAAACATTTGGAAAACAGCGTAGGCATTTTATCACAGCCATTTTCCTCTCATATTCTGGGAAAAATGCCACAATTTTGGTACGGCCGTTTTGAAGGAACATACTATATTCGAGCTTTTCTGCTTTTGTGTTTTTGGCTCAAGTTGCATAGAGTCTGTTAAATACGCAATCTCTTCTTCTTTTTTGACAAATTTGATATGAAAATTCAGGCAGTCTCAATGAATCTGTTCAATATTTTATTTCGGTGTGACCTTCTTACTTTCTACAGCCCTGTGAGACAGCCAACGGATGACATCTAAGTGTAAGGTGTATAAAAATTGCATCGTTGCAAACGCAACGTTCTCGACTTATTTCTACGTTTCGAATTTTTTTTTTGACAATTTCAATTAAATGTTTGTATTGCTGATTTTAAGATATTAACATTTTACTAGTTTGGAGATTCGAGTCTAGATTAAAGTCAAATCGTTGGAAAATCTGAAAAAGTGAAAAAAAAAACGATATCGTTGTGTTTGAAACGATGCTTATTTCGGACTTCTTTAAAAGATGGAAGTTAACACGAAAATTCGCATTCACTGATCATTCGCATTTTCGGCAATTGTGAGAGGGAAAGATAAAAAAAATCCTGACATTTGAATATTTTTAATAGCATTTTATTTCGATCATCTTTTCCGCGAACTAAATGTTGCTGAGAGACGCAACGACATATCTGACGATCACAGGATCAAGTAGAGGTGGGTAGAACTTTTTATGCCTAAGAACACGTCAATAATATCAGATTCAATGCGGTTTACGCGTCTCCTTTAGCGACGTCAGTACTGGAAGATATATGTTCCGTCATCAAAATCCAAAAAAACACTGTGGGATATTTGATGGGATTACCGCAGAATATACAAAATATGGTGGACGCAATGCTCCAAACATTGTCTTTGATCCAATTCAATGAAATAAACATAGGAGAACCAAATTATCGCCATAACAACGCTTGAACTTAATGATTAAATAAATAAACATAATACAGTTGTAAATATTAAGGTTACCACCATATTTGAAGGCACCGATAGTTCAGCGCCAGTATCATAAATCTTAATGCGGCCAATGTTGTCATCCGAATGGTCAAGCATCTCTGGCTTGTCGACGAACACGAGTGATGTGACGTATCCTGGCAAGAAAGAATCCAGCGGTATTAAATCACAAGATCTGGCAGACATGTTCAGAGGTCCAAAATGAGAAATGAAGCGTTCATCAAACGCTTCTTTCAATAAGTCGATGGTTCCACGAGCTGCATGGTATGTCGTATCACGCTGTTGAAACCAGAGGTCTCCTGCATTAAGCCGAGCCCACTTCGGAGCCGAAAAGTCATTTATCATGGCTCTATAGCGGCTATCATTGACTGTAATGTTATTTCCAGTAAAATTTTTGTAGACATATGGTCCAAGGACTCGACCGACCTATAAGGCACACCAGCAGTGTTTTTCTCCGGATGTAACGATGTTTGAACAAGTGGCTGTGGTTGCTCGTAACTTTAAATGCGGCAGTTTTGTTTATTGACGTCGCCATTCAACTAGAAATGAGCCTATTCGTTAAATAACATTTTATTATGAATTTCGGAATATACAGCAATATTTTCTTGGCTCATACTTGGACCCGAATCTATGCCGGTAATCCGGTAAGTCCGGTAATCATTCGGCTTCAATTCTTGTACAAGTTGAATTTTGAAAAAATTCAAAAAAATTCAATTCCATAATGAGGGTAGGTACAAAGATAACTGTTGAGCACGATGACGAATGGACTCACTTTGGTCTTTATCGATACTACGCTTCGGAACTGCTATGGGATCTTCATCACGCCCTGTACGACCTCTAGATGGATGCATATTTTTACTGAGAGTAAGCCATAGTTTATGGAATCAATTATTCTGATGGACTTTTATGTTGGCCATAGAATTGACGGAGTGCGCGATTAGTTTGGCAAACAGAATAATTTCAATATTTTCGAAATAAATCTGCACAATTTTCAGACGTTGCTCAGGCGTCAACCTATTCATGCCAATCTGACGTACGAAACTAATCAAAAAACGCATGACAGCTGTCACAATGTATGTTGTATTAAAAAGTATTGCAAATTTAAAATTCTATACTTCTAAAGAAACACTCTTTAATTTAATCAGGTACTCTATTTGGCCGTTTTGAGGTGAAATAAGTGCCGACAGGCGGATTGAGATAACTTTTGAGAACACGTGGCACTCAACACCAGGCTCTCTGTAACTTTATTCTGTTTCAAAAGACAAGGGAAGGAACTAAAACAGTCCTTTTTAAAAGCCTGAAAGAAGTTTGTGGAAAAATGGATTAGTGGTTGGAACGCTTCTTTTGACTCAAAAGGAGCCTCTTTACGAAGATTCTTATTGAAATTCATGAAAATATTTTCTTTTGCTAGTTCATGTCAAATTTGATTGAATAATCCGATCAAACCTAGAAGTAGGAAAAATTGTTAATTATTCAAATCATTTGTTCTCTCGAAGTTAGTCTTTAAACACTATTTTTTGATGTGTTTTTAATTTTTTTGGTGACTGTGTGAGAGCCTGTTTGCATAAAAGTTAAACACATAAATTGAAAACTCGTAATTAAAAAAATGTTGGACAAAGAGTTGGTAGATAAGTTCGCGATGTGCTAGGAACAAATAGCCCTGAAATCGCAAAAGGAGAACGGGTAAAGCCAGTTCCATTCTTACATGTTCTAATTTTTTGACTCCACATGCGTATTCATTTTGACTATATGGAACATACACTGTGACAAAGAAGTATCCGGAAATTTGAAATAAAACGCAAAAATATTAAACTTCTTCAATATTTATTCAATCTCCTTCAAAATATGCTCCATTTGAAGCGATACACATGTGCAAACGTTTTTTTCCAATCATGGAAACATTTTTTATAGGCGCTTTCAGGGATGGCCTTCAGCTCCTTCTGCGAATTTTCTTTTATGGCGTCTATGGAGTCAAATCTGGTTCCCCGGAACAGAATTCATACGATCTAGCATGTCTGCAGCTACCTGCATCCGGTACTGTTTCTGAAGAAAATTCAGCTCTAACGGAACAAGCCGAGCGGCGACGCGCTGCATGCCCAATTGGTTCACCAAAATCAAACGAACGGTTTCACGAGAGATGTTGATATCACGAGCTATCTCTCTAACACTGGCATGACGATTTTTGAGCACAATTTCCTTGATTTTTTCGACGTTATCGTTGGTTGAAGAGGTCGACGGTCGTCCTGAACGAGGCAAATCTTCGACGATCTCCCGAGCGTTTTTAAAGGCTTTGTACCATTTGTACACTTGAGTTTTCGATAAAACAGAGTCTCCATAAGCCTTTTTCAGCATTCGCAACGAGTCAGCTCACGAAATTTCGTTCAAAACACAAAATTGGAGACAAACTCCTTGTTCAATATTTTTTTCCATTGTAAAATTCGCAGACTACCACTGAGGTCGACTGGTTTCAACAGCTGTCGTAAACAAACTAGTTGACAGACCGCGCTCATGTTTGGCATAGTAATTACGGACAGTCCTATCAACATACAGAAACTTCAAATTCTTAAAAATACTCAACGCGGGCAATTTAAATGAGAATTTCCGGATACTTTTTTGTCACAGTGTACATGTACCTCACACGTTCCTAGAATTTTAGCATACAAACGAACAATTTTCGCGACTTCCAGATTTAAAAACATCGAGATGATTGAATTTAGCAATTCTGATGAAAACATCGTCGCGGGTATGACGTTCATTACATTTTTATTCTTTTTTAAATAAATTTAAATATGATTGTCACAGTGAATTTCAATTAGTGTATGATGGTTTGATGCTGAACCTTTTGTTTGAAAGAGTCAAAGAGTCGTAATTTTTCTATTTTGCGGGCTCTAACGTAGTTATCAAGTTATTTTAATTAAACTAAATTGTCCAGGCAATCCTTTTGAAGTTGAAAATTTGATGTTGAAACAATCACTGAGCGGAAATAAAGTTAACAGATGGGATAAATTGTTCACAAATCTGAATATAATCCTGAAAATTATAAAAAAAAATTCTGTTGCGATGGAATACAGTTAAAAGGACGAAAAGTTGGAACTGATGGTTTGAGTGAGATTTAATATCGTGGGTTAATGATTCATCACATCTCCATTTAGTCATTGATTTTAAATGATTATTTTTGGTTCGTTTTTTTAAGATAAGCAATTTTGAAATACTTCAATTACATTTCTCCGTAAGGACATCAGTGCAAATAGCTTTGGCAAATATTTCCAACTGAATAGCACTCCAGAAGAAAATATAACACCTAGAAAGCAACGTGGAATCAGAGGAGTGTTCAAAGTGTTTGTTCCATAATACACTCTCAAGTTGTTTCTTTTCTCTGATGATTTTCCGTGTTGAAACCCAATTCAATGCTTTCAGAAAGGAAGAGGAAAAAAAGTTGCATGATTTACTGCATCCGTAATAGAAGCGTTCATCTCCGCTTGCCAAGCAAATCAATTAAAAACTTTGAGAGCACTCACTTGAATGAAATTCATAAGCCCTACAAAACAAGTAGCTACGCTTTGAAAAGGTTCTTGTTTTTGGAAAAGCAATACAGTCCTTTTCCTTTTTGTTACCAACGTGCAAAAATTGATGCTGCTAGTTGAAAGTCTTCAGCTATGAACACCTTAAAATATGAATGTAATTATTTTACTGCCTTCGTTTTTTCCAGTACAAAAGGGCGTGGTGGTGAAACGATTATTAAAAGAAGCAATTGCAGTAGCTTACATGTCTACTAATATACTTTTGGAGGTTGTACTTTTCCATTATTTGGTGGTATTAAGAGAAACCATGAATAATGTTCATGGAATTTTATGGTCTTTCGAACATTAGGCTGTCTTTCGGAGTTGAAGATTCTTAAAATTTGGGAATACATCACGGGTATTTTGGGTTTAGTTGAAACCTTATATGTGTTGGAAGTTATGTCATAAATCGAATGACAGTCTGTGGTCTGTGGGTCAAGTGAAGTTCAAAATTTACATATATATACAGAAATAAATCCCTTTTATTTTATGTAAGTTCAGTAAGTCCAGGACTTGTTTTGGCGCCGTCTAAGCATCCTTACCTCAAACGAGCTTGAACAAATTGAAGTTGAAGGAAAAAAGTAGCTGAGGTACGTCGTCGGTTAGGAAGCAACATGGCTCGGCGGGTACAGAAAAGAAGAGTATTGGCCAGAGATGAGGTGTCAATGAGTTTAAACCATTAAACTTCCTTCCACAATACTTGGCAGCACCTTGTCTAACCATTTTGTCCTTTTCAGTTCAGATATGGCTTGTTTTAGATTTTTTCCTAGTCCCTGTAGCAGAAAATTGCGCGATTTGGGATGTCGCGCCATCAAAAATAAAGATGAATATTAATCGTTCGCTGCATTGCTTATACTTACTTCATATAAGGATACTGAGTCCTGAATTAAAGATGAAGAAATAATCCTAGTTGACTTGCAACAAACAACGAAAATTAGTAAAATCAGATGAATGCGATACTCAAGGTTTGAAACCAATGTCAGGGTAAACTGAATTCGGTACTATCCGAACTCCTCCTTACGCAAAAAGATGTGTGTTGAACAATGCTGAAAAATACACGAGTGTTGACGGAGCTTAGTGAAAAATCGAAGAATAACCATGGAACATTCAGACGATATAAACTGGCCGATAGAATATTGGCAATGTGTTGCGTTTCGGCAAGGTCCATAAGAAAACTTTATTAGTTAATTTTAAAATAGATAAGTGAGAGGATGCAAGTCATCTTTAAATATCTGAGTCCCTAATGTAAAAACATATCCAAATAATATTTTTTTCTGAATCTTTCGAATAAAATTCTTCTTTTCTCTCCTAAAAACGATCTATATTACGTCATTCTGGGTACGTCTACAATATCTACAAATTTTGCAAGCATACCTGTAGCCAATAGCTAGTCCTGTAATCCAAAACTCTTATCTATACTTTCTTGAAATCCATTATCAGTAATCCATGACTTGAAATCTATTACTTTGAATAGTTGCAAACGCTTCGTGCGAGAAGAAAACCTAGTGAAATGCAAAACATTCAAAAATGCCAAAAAAGAATTTTGCCAAACCTTTATGTCAAATTATCTTAAAAACATTCAAAACTGAATAAAACGGAGTACGTTGCGTTTGCCATGCCAACGTCCGTGACATTTACTTAAAATATGCACCGGTAATTGATTACGAAAGGTCCTTTTTATGATGAGAATGATGAGAGTTTAATATTATTTTTATCATTTACCTTGGCTGCACAGTTGGAAAAAGGCCTAGTTTAGCATCGACCCTTAACTCGCCACATATGGTGCTATTGTTTACAGGGGGTTTTTCTTGTCGTCCTACAGAAACCAAGGAATTCCCCTAAATCTTTAGTCAAAAATTTCCAAATCTATTATGTTTATACTCCTTAGCCATACGAGGTACTTGCTGGAAAAACTGCATCAATATAGAAGAAGGTGTTTTGTGATTTCTTCTTGCTCTGCATGAGCTTAGAGTCAATTTAGAGTACTATTCGTTTGGCTTGTTGACCTAAGATATTTTGGCATGTCAGTTTTGCAACTAGAGCTCTTGTGGCGCTTCTTTTTTCTTTAGTAATCGATTTGTCCTCACTTTAGTACGATGAGGCCAATGACTTCAGCTTATCCTGCAGTCTTTCCTGTCATTCCAAGCCGTATCGATCTCTTTTATGACGGTTTTGTCTGGATCCCTTTTAATTTCGCCAATGGCACTAATAGTCGTATTTGTCTTTCGCGCAGCAATCATCTTTCAGTTCATGAGAAGAGCTCACCTTCACCATTTGACGCATGATCGTAACTTACCCATCTGCAGGTGTGAATTAAACTACACGTGCTCACTGTGCCATTGCGTTAGGTTAAAATCACCATCGTCGTGCCGTTACTGACACACGTTCAAAGATCACTAATGAGATGAGACCGCAATCTGTCAAGTCCCTCTTCTTTACAGCTTAGTCTGTCATTTTCTGTTAAAGAGGTTCCGACCCCGCTGAATGCAATTTTATCTCCAATGTTGATCATTCACCCTCCAAAAGCCGATTTTCCCATTGCAGGAATGTTCACAGTCATCCTCATTCGTTCGAAAAAGTTCAACTTCAAATCAATCTTTACGCCAAGTGGTTTGATAAATTCCTGATATTCGTTTATCACAACTTCAATCTACACAGTAATTAACCTGGTGATCCGCTCTAAGGCAGAGTGGCGACTTTTGTTTTCTACAGCCGGGGATAGATCATCCAGTTATCCTCGATGGACGATTTTCCAGGGATTAACGTCTAGGGATATGTATGCTGTACGCCGCTGGGGAGGTACTCGAGAGGCTCATTAGAGATAGACTTGGAGAAGCCATTTGAACTGCTGGGGATCTGTCTCCTCGGCAGTACGACTTCAGGGCTGGTCGATCCACAATTGGTGCAATAGCAGAGGTAGTGAGCGCGGTCCAGCAGGCAGAAGCCCACAATCATTACTCGAGACGAATAGTACTGCTCATAACACTAGATGTGAGAAATGCCTTCAACTCTGCTAGATGGACAGATATTCTTGGTGCTCTGGAATATTTCAGGGTGCCGAGGTACCTGATGCAGATATTGAAAGACTACCTCAAAAATCGGAAACTCATCTATGACTCGTTGGGAGGCCGGCGAAGAATTGATTTGACATCAGGGGTCGCGCAAGGTTCCGTTCTGAACCCGGACCTCTGGAATGTCTCGTACGATGAGCTTTTGAGGCTGAAGTTACCGGAGAAGTCGCGCCTGCTTGGCTACGCAGATGACGTAGCAGTACTAGTCGCCGGACATACTGTCGGACAGACGCAGCTCAAACTGGATGCGGTAATATGCCGAGTGAGCGAGTGGATGACAGACCGTAGGCTTAGCCTAGCGCTGGAAAAGACCGAGGTTGTCGTCCTCACAAAGAAGCGAATCCCTCGTGTTATGCCGGTTCGTGTAGGGGAAATGATCATCGAGTCCAAAGAATCAATCAGATACCTTGGCTTGATGATTGATTCGAAGATGAGTTTTTTCGAGCAGGTTCGAGCGTCAGCAGATAAGGCCTCCGTGCGAGTATCGGCGCTAAACCGCATTATGGCCAACACGCAGGGGCCAACCTCGAGCAAAAGACGTCTACTGATGAGTGCAATGGAGTCTGTGCTCTTGTATGGCTCCGAGGTTTGGGCTGACGATCTTAGTAAAGAGATGTACCGAAGGCGTCTGGCACAGGTGCAGAGGCAAGGAGCTTTGCGGATAGCCGCTGCATACCGCACTGTCTCTGAACCTGCAGTGCTGGTAATCTCGTGGGTGGTTCCAATTAAATTACTTGCAGATGAACGGAAACGTGTATACTCACGGAGGGGGGAATCGGCGAGAGAAACCGTCAGCCAAGAGGAACGGAGAAGAAGCCTTATCTTATGGCAGCAAACATGCGAAAACGAAAAGCGAGCCAGATGGACCGCACGGCTGATAAGTGACTTGGGGCCGTGGTTCTACAGAATGCATGGTGAGACTGATTATTATCTGACGCAACTACTCAGTGGTCACGGGTATTGTCAGGCTCACCTGTATAAGATGGGAAAGACACCACCCCCAAAGTGCGTGTTCTGCCCGGGGATGACGGATGACGCCTGCCACACGTTCTTTACGTGTAATAGATTCACAAGACTCCGTTCGCATCTCTCGGAGAAAATTGGCGTAATTTCCCCAGAAAATTTAACGGGAAAAATGATGAAATCAAAGGACAATTGGAACTGTGTGTCACATTACGTACGGACAGTACTCATTATAAAGAAGGGCATAATGGATCGCTTGGCGAGAGAGGGAACATCTCTGTAACGCAATATTATAGTTACTAATCGCAATTCCTTCCTATCCATCCGTGAAGAGAGATTTCCCTTAGCCTGAAGACATCGCTAAGCGATGATTAATGAGGCCTAGTCCGAAGTAATGTGACAAACAGTTCCAGGCTAGGTTCTCGGTGTGACCGGGGAGGTGTTTAGTCGGTAGTCCGGTAGCGGGGGAGTCCGACACTCAGGGCGTAAATAGCCTTCACCTCCCAAACAAAAAAAAAAAAACAAAAAAAAACGTCTAGGGATTAATGGCACCATGTTACCTGTACAGCCGGTCAAATGGGGAGTGGTAGAATCTAAAGCTGGCGATAAAAAGTAGTTACAGCGATACAAAGAGGTCATGGCCTAGAATTGAGCATCCGGCTAACCCAGTTGTTACATGTTTTCCAGCCTTTTCATGCAAATATTGGATACTCTTTCACATATTAAGACTCCAGAGCGCTGAGAATATCGAATTAGAGAGCTCCTTGTTTCGGGCATTGGATTTCTGGTCACGTTCTGGGATTCACACTTAATGCTTCGCCTTTCTCCTATCGTAGGATAATATATAGTCAGACTGTTCATTTGACAGCTGAAATTATTAGCTTAACTTGCCTGATGAGACGAGATATAGCTTTCATGTAGAATATTAAAGTTTCTTCTTTTGGGAGAATATCTTTCTCTAATCGAGACGGATGTACTTGCAGTTTGATGTAAGGAATCTCAATTGAGTGTTATCCTTGCTATTGCTTAATTTTCACGCAGATTAATCCATCAAATTCACGGAGTGCAAGGTTTCTTCAGGCTTACAGTTTATTTGTGTTGACAGCTCAATTATGTCAGTGTTAAAAATATGTTGCCGTGGATTTGGGTCCTTGAACCTGGAAACTTGGATCATTCGAGAGATAATCTGTGTACCTGAATGTGCAGGTTGCGTTGGAAAGTCTAATAATCGCTTTCGTTTCTCTTAGGCTCTTCAAGACTTTGTCAATCAATCGGATGATGTTTGAGAGTGCATTTATCATTCTAGTATTTTACTGGTTGCGTTGATCAGATGCAGATGGGGTCGCTTCGAAGGGTTTGGCTTGAGCAGTCGTGTGATAACTCCCGTATATTCTTCAAGGTTTTGGTAAGACAAACTCTGGAAATTCCAGATCATCTCTGGTGTTTCGTTCAGTGGCCTGATCCACTGTCTCTTTTTCTAATTTATTGTAAAGCAACATTTTAAGACAGCGGTTCGCTTGGAGCGGAGGAGAACCCATAAATGTTTTTTTGCAAGAGCTCGGGGATTTCATGTTTGAATTGTTTCGACCAGCAACTTTTAAATGAGTTTATTCTACCCTTTTCGCTGTACCGGTAACTCATTATATGATTGATGCGACTTTGATTGTGACGTTTTAATGAGTTCCTGCATTCGCTTAAGCTCCTTATATTGTCATTTGTACGTTTGTTAGTCAGATAACCGAGTTTTCAATTTAGATTATTTATTTGTGTTGCTGAGGGTGGAAATACAACGCTACGTCATTCGCTATACTCGTCCTTCGCTATACTGTTAACATCATTAAGTTACATCCTTTGACGCTCATCCTCCTCTATTACTTTCATAAACCAACCCTTTTTAATTATTCGATGCACATTCCTGGATTTGGATGGCTTACACTTTTAATTAATTTAATGACTTAATTTTCGCTATGACACGCTGCAACCAACGTTTTAACATTATTATTAGTGTCACAAATAGCATAGAAGCGCCCAAAGCCAAGCAAACTTATAATGCACATTTATAATGCTTTATTGTCTTTCGAGCAGGTGCTGTCAGTTGCAAAGACAAAATGGTTTTTCTTTGCCTTGAGGCACTTCTTCAACTACATGTTACACGTCTTTCACCTGATTCGCAAGCATATGCTAAGTGGCCTGACGATTCCCCCTTGCATGAATTGCTTCCTGCTATTCGTCGAGAATCGCTTGAGAAATGAGTCTGTTGGTATAATAGTAGCACATCCTTAGACCCTTTTAATAATGCAGCTTTCTATATCTTCCCTATCCATCCACGTGACGTTCAACGAAACTAACAAAGGACAACTTCCATCATGCATCATGTTTTTATCCTATCTGTTTAGTGTGGATTGGCATCGTCTTGAAACGCAATTCAAAAGGAGAGCAGGAGAATCCAAAAAGACAAATGCTCCCTATTACCACACTTTATTTTGAAATCCATTACTATAATAGCGAATCGGTCAGTTTGCCTGGTAAGATTAGCTAAAGGGCATGTTAGCACGAAATGTCTAGATAGTTCGTTGAATTTGACAATGCATTATTCAAAAGTGATTCGTTTGACATTGTGTAGCCATTGATTCAAAGGATCGGACTGCATGGTTCAAAGAACAATGACTCTAAAGCAACTCTTTGATGAGCTGCAGCAACGAAGAAGCAAACACAAGAATTATGCTGATACTGCATTGAGTTGGATGATAAATGAACGATTTTTATGCTTTAAGTAATCGCAAAGGATGCATGCACATATTTCTGGAGAAAGACTGCAAACTTATCGATTAAGGAGTGGGCGAGTGGGTTATGACAGTGGTTTGAACTAAACTGTACTTAAGTACCTCCAAATCGTGTTCGCAAATATCAGATGAAGCTTGAAAAAGGATGACAGCACTTAAGAACATCATAGTGTTGGCAAGGAACCATAGTGTACTTGACTAAATGTTAAATTGCTGTAATAAATGGAGCGATTGCATGCAAAGCTTGGAGAATAAATAATGATAATTGTTGTCGCTTTCCTCATGCTCATCAGTAGTAATGTTATTAGAAACAGAGTTATGCGACCCGTAATCCTCTTGGGTTAATTGCTATTGAAAGTTTCCGGGGAATATGCTAGATTACGTTGTACACTACATGTATCCTGTTTAGACCTCCCTTATAAGTTTAGTATTATAAAATCATGCTATATAAATTGTGTTGTCAGTCATATAAGCGGACTACAATACTTCAAAGCTAGTACTCTTTTCGCTAACTGCAAAAATGCTATTTCAAGGATCCAATTTTGCTAGCAGAGGCCTAGAACTAATAAAGGAATTATGGAGGACATTTTTTTATATTTTAACCGTACAAGAGTTTGGAAATTATGAATCCTGATATCAAGAATTAAATGAATAAATCTTACAGTAGGCCTAACTTCGGAAATTAAGTATGAGTTTTTATAATAAGAAAGGATTGCTGCGTTTAAATTTTAATTTTCAAGGAAAAGTGGCATGATAATAGCATGATAAAAAAATAAATAAAACTGAAATAGAGATTAAGTTCTGTACGAGGATGAACAACAATAGTGCGCGAAGGTTTCAACGGCATTATAGAGGAAATTGAATTGATGAAAAAAGGAGATGAAAAACCGTGAAAATTGGATAAAGATATGACAGAGTTACGGTCACTTATAAGGATTATCGGAGTTAGTCCAAGTGCGCGTTCATAGGACTACTGCAGAAAGAAGAATATATTCCTTTTTGATTCTTCTTTCGATGTGGCTTCTGAAAATTATCATTTGTATTGCTTCATGAACACTGTGCAGTGCAAGAGGACATTCAATATTGCTTAGCGATACGAATAGTTTCGGGGGATCGGAGACGATTTCTGCGACAATGGAATGAAGAAGCTTCTAGAATGTTAGAAATCAATTTCAGATTGACGGAGTCATGTTTACAACGAAGTCATGAAGTTCTGACAGTTAAAAGGGGTGTTACAGCGTCTTGAATTGTTGCTGTTGGAGTGATCTCGGTGCTAGTATGCTCTTTCTCCCTCGTCCTTCTCACTAGAGAAGCGACTCACGTATTCTCTAGAACGGTGCTGTTGGCGAAGGAAGACGAAGCGTAGCCTGAAGTGATGTGTTAAACGGTTTCAGGTTAGGTTAGGGCGTAAATAAACTTTTCTCCCTACTAACAGTAAATACAATATAGTAATTTTCTTTCTCTTTCTCCCAGAATCAGCTTGCGAGTGCTCTTGCTCTTATGTGCTTACGCTTTGGTAGTACTTTGGCATGTTTTCATTGACAAAGGAGGATTACATTCATTGTACTTACTAAACACTAACAGGAAGGTCCTCTAAGGGCTACTAAACCAGTGGCTGGTGTCAGCGGTCCAATTGTCTAGTGACATTTTGAGAGACTGCTTGTAGAAAATGCTATTAACAATCGATGACACCTCAGAGATTGCTACCGCAGTGATAAGGTTGGTTGAAACTAATTTCGGGTTAACAGGATACATTCAATTCTACAAGTGGACATACGCCCTTCGGGTTCTTGAGCAGGAGTTCTCAGTTCTACACCATCTGCAATGTACGTTAAGCGATCACATGAAAGTCTACTTTTTGTTGTTCTATGACTTTATGGGCGAAGCTAAAATGGGTTATTTTCAGCATAAATAGCATCCTACAGACATGCACTCTGAGGGACGGGATCTTTGATTTTAGGACTCCTGTAAAACTTCTCGGAGCAAAAAGCATCCAGACCATCGACTAAATACCTGCTTTTTTCTGCTTGTCAGATGGCGGTTTTAGGTTGGTGAGATCACATCTTCAGCGAAAAAGGATGGAGTAGAGAGGCTATTTTACAAGTATCGACATTCCGTTGTACGCGGAGTGAAAATGAAATGCACTTTTAATGAATAGAATCGTTAGGATGATGTGGGACATAAAGTTTCATTTGTCCTTTGATGTTTGCATCTGATAAAACTGTGTGAAGAGAACTTATCGGTCCTCCCATCAAAATGTAAACCATCCTTTAACCATCTTTCCCATATGAAGAAATTGCAGATGGAATCATTTTCCTGCGATAATAAGGAGACCCTGAGAAAAACAAGGCATCAGTAGACCATAGGGTAATGGCCGGGATTTTTAAAACGTAGGCAAAACTGAGAATGCCAGCTGGTTGTTTAGTAACTCTATGTGCCTCACCATAGACCCGTCATGTGTTTCCTTTACTGACACTTCCTTCCTTCCACACGAAGAGCGTGTGTCATTCCTCTTCGCTCTTGAAGGAAGCTAGATTCTGCTTCGCTTTTCATAAGCTGGCTCTTCGCGTACGGCACATGCGACAACTAGTACCGTTAGAGATAGTGCCGTTCTCGGGTGAAATCCGCTTTTATTAGGTTAAGACTGTCTGACCAAATTTTCTGAACAAGCAACAAAACGAATTCAGTGGTAATTGTTTGGTTCGCTTAGTCCTGTCCAATACTTTTTGTAGAAGCATTGGAGGTGGTTGTTCCTGTTATCACGCATATTTTCTTTGGCAACAGAATAAGTTGGGCTACCAATAACTTAATAGAATGTCTTCTGAATTTGAGAATAAGGATTTACCTTTAACGATGAAGACACTCGGTTATTACGTTTGTTAATGTATTATCAGTTAATTGTAGTGGCTAACTTGGGTATCCCGATATTCCTCGCTGTATGATTAAGACTAAGCTTTGCTGAGGTCCTCAACGTAACAAAATTGGAACTCTTATTAAAAAGTTATGACTAAAAAGCTTTGGTTTCTGTTTGACGATAAGATGGACCATCTGTAAATAAAAGTACGTGAGGAGCTAGATGCTGGTGCTGGCTAATACTCAAACAGTGATCCTCTGTGTAAATAATGGACATAAGATCATACATACATATCATAAGATTTAGTCATCTATTTCGGTCGGTCGTACCCTTTTTATGCTATCTCTTGTAATTTTGAGTTACATGGTTGTCCGGATTGTTTCAGGACGTTTACAGTTTAAATGCGTCCCTTAATCAGGTTTTCTCAGTAGAACATCAATGCACTGCTGGTCTTTTGGGCTGTTGGGTTAGGTTCCACTCCTCCTCCGTAAGGATTACCTTTTTAAGGCCACGTAGCCTTCCTCATGGCCTTTTTTGGTGGTTTTGAGCGAAGTACGTGAAAATTATTCTCTCTCTTCGCTTCAATCCTTACCCCTTGGCTGAAGGCTATTAGGGGCTCGGATAATTTTGGTGTGCTTTGTCGTCAGGGCTTTGGCATGAACCTATTGATGTGTATGCACTTGATTTTATTGAAAATGCGAATTACGACAAATATAATCCATATGTGACAAGCACCACATGTGACTGATTTTGTTTGTTTCAACTTCATATGATATCCTTATTGAAAAATCCTGTACCATAATCATTATTCCATGTGTATTTTTTATTTAATGAAGGAACAAACGTTACTAGAGGGTGCTATTGTTAACTGATGTATAATTTCTTCTTTTCACATAGTGTATATGGTAGAATATGGTGTAATATACGTTTTATATCCTAAAATATTTTGTGGTTGTGAATTTCAGAAAGCCAAAGAACAAATTTGTAATTTCGCCCAACGTGTATGTTGCCCCATGCTCGGCTCCAAAGGATTGAGGTTTTTTTTTTAACAATATGTGGAATGTTAAATGGAAATTAATTAAAATCTCCCAAAATCACTTTGTTTTGTTCAAGTTTAACATGTGTGTGAAAAGTATCCACAGAGAAAGTGATTTAATATAAAACTCATAATGCCTATGTACATTCTGTTGAGTAGGAAGTGGGAAACGTTTTACCATAGCTAAGATGTGTATTAGTGGAAATTTGCTTGTACGGTAACCACTTTGTATATATTTTATTTATTAATTTTTGCATTCGTGGTTGGAATCGGAATTTATCAAATTATCTTAATTGGCAAATAAATATTTGACTCTAAACTGTTTTGAGTGCTACGCGAGAAAGGTTATGAGTTTGCAATTTTACGTTCTCAGAGTAATTCAAATTAAATCTGTAATTAAATGTCAAAAAAGATAGTTGCATACTTTAATGACGCTTTTGACAGGAATTCGTGGAAATTTTGAAAAATGCGTTTGAGGAAGTTTCTTCTTGGAGGTACGTGTCACTTGTAAAAATATCCACCAAACCAATGACACCCCAGATGTGCGCTCTTCCTTTTTCAGAGTGGATTTGTGTTCCAAGAAAACTTTTTTTAACACAGATGTGTTAAAGATAGCTTGGTTGACAGTGAGGCAACTGCCGCATGTCAAAGCGGTGCAAGATCAGTTGACAACATTGGCGCGGTTCGTGGAAGTATACAGCAAAACCAAAGGCAGGCAGTTCCTTTTCGTGCACAAGAGCTCTGCGTGGGAACTTAAGTCTACACCGGTACAAGATGCAATTGATCCTAGAGCTCAAAGTTAATGAACATAGATAACGCCATGAACATAGATAACGCCAAAAATTATCTTTATCGAGGTGGCGCATTTTTGGATGAATGGCTATGATAACAAGTATATTTTCGATATCTGGAATGACGCCACCCACTCGAGGTTTCCAAGAAAGTAAAACATCCTCGAGAAGGTCACTGTGAGATGTCGATTTTGGATTGCCGACATCATTGGTCCGTAATTTATCGAACAAAAAGTTGGTGAGACAAACACTGCATCTGACTTTTCACAATTGCCGTGAATTGTAAAATATTTGTTTCGTCGCTTGAGACGCGTTATTATTTTACATTGAATACAATTTTGAGATGTATTCATCTTTTTGGTATTTTCTCTCATTTTTCGATCATTCTAACATACAATCCTGTCTACGAATCGCAACGATTTCTCGAAAAAATAAGCTCAAAATGTCAGTTGTCAAAGTACGTCAAGTTTTTGCAACGGAATTGATGTTGCCGAAGATATGTGAGATTGAACCTGAAACATTCTCCCCAAATCAATGTAATTATCCCATAAATATCAACTTTTTCTGGACTTTTCCGTTGGAAGTTTGCAATCTGCCAATTGGCTACTAATTAACAAGGACAATGGGTAAACAGATGATGTAAATGAAACATATATTTAAGCGAGGTGTTGATAACCAAATCCCATAAAAAGAGAATCACAAATCGAATCAACTTTGTAATGAGTTCTAAATAAATTACGCGCTACAAACCAGGCATTGGCTGAAGCCTGCGTTGAGTTGAATATAAAGAAACAATACACACCCCTTATCCTGCTTCAATTTACAGCTTTTTGTTTCACAGCGCTCAGTGTTTCCATTCTCTTCGTCACAGAATCGAGTAAAGCACGAGGGTAACTATGCTTATAAATCATTAAAGTTTCCACTAACTATCTTTATACAGGCACGCGTCAAAAGGATATGTTACATAAGTATGTACAATGTCTATATGATTAATGAGAGTGTTGACAAGTTGGATAATAATCACTTGTCTGCGATATAGGACGCAACAAATTGGATTGTCTGATTTTTATCTTGCATGTCTAGCGGTGAGAATAAATTTTTAAGATTTTTCGTAAATCGATTTGCCCATGTTTCGCATTTAACAACTCCAGCGAAAGAAAGTGCGTGCAAACTAAAAGCTGTTGTAAGAGCAAAAAAAAAATTATCCAGCAACTGCCTGTATTTGCATTTCTTCCTGTTTGTGTGTGTCTACAAAAAAAAAAAAAAGAAATGCCAAGCCTGTCTGTTGCCTCGTTCAAGCTTGTCGTTTTACATAAAAGAAAAGCCGCAGAAGTTTCATGTTTATTTGCACAATAGGTAGGCGAAAAGATGGAAGCGGGAATCGATGTTAGGCAATACAAAATAATCACCACCACGGCTAACAAGGGTGGAAGCGACCACCCTCAACAAGGATTCGTCAACTTTTATCGACATCAGAGTATCTATTTAAACTTTCACTTTTTTATTAAATACGTCGAAGTGATGATACCGTGCCTTAGTATTTAGATGATTCGATACTGATATGAAAGGACCTAATCGATACTGAGAGTCGTTGGATATTGGATATGAAGGTTACTACGAGACAGTAATGAAGCAAACTGCAGGTAGACAAGCAACGTAAGAGGTTCGCTTTGCGCTGCATGTTCTTCCAAAGGAATCGCAAACCCAACCAAAAGTTTGTTTTATTTGGCGCTCTACATCCTTATGAAAAGTATAACTCGATAGACAGATATTGCGTAGCCAGACATGTAATTTAACACTGAATGTATACGAATTCCTGGAGACCTAGATGCAGTACTATTCGGCTAGGAACTAGTACCGGGTGGATATGATGGATGAGGAGAAGGTCGCGGAGGAAGAAACACTTAATCGCTTGGGAGCTACATGATGAGTATTCACTGGCAAAGGAATCGTTCCTGGCACATATACTTAGTTGAGCTTCCTAGAGTTATAAATATGGGCTTCGTTTCTGTTTGCTGAATTACAGGTCACCTATTACGCTAACAAATTCTGTGCGAGCATTCAAGGAAACTGAAAAGCAGGCGAGGTTTCCGTGTTAATTATTATCGATCCTTGCTGGAAACGATTTCCGCATAGTGGTAGCTTCGCAGGGTTTTTTGTAGATACATGGTTGGGCCAAATAGCTTTTGCCGATATACTGTCGTTTGACTAACACGCATAATCAATAAGGACCTTCATTTAATTACAGTTAAAGCTGGATAGGTGACTAAATAGATCGGGAGTCATTCGTAAGGGACAAGTGGCTGTATCAAGGACACAATTCATTACTGGCATTTTCGTTCGCGTATTAACTAGCCAACGTATTTTTGGGGCTGCCTACCGCATTCGTTTCATGCTTAATGGCTTATGAATGGCTTCGTATAATCGATTTTGCCAGTATATAAACATCATCAAAACTCGATATCCGTAAATCTGGGCTGAGGAAATATCTAAGATAAACGTTCGCTGTTTGTAGTAATCAATAATTCCATATGGAACCTTACCTTGACATATTGGATGGGCAAAATATTTGGGCAATTCAGTGGGGATAGCGAGGAGGCGAACAGTACGTCAGGAATTGTGGGGCGGGAATTAACCGCGTTCCACGCTTTACAATATCCACTTCAAATGTGTTCATGTCCTGACACTTTATTAGACGTTGAGCCAGATTCAGGACATTGCATATACACACATGCAAATATAGAGATATACAAGAATAGAAGAAAATGTCGATAATGGCTGTTGACATTTTATCTAAAAATCTCTCAGAGTTCTGTTTGAGCAGGATGATGACGATAAGACGACTTTGATCATAGAAGCAGAAAATTTTTGGGGTCATTGGAGGGAATGCCAAATGGAAATGGGATTTATTAAATTAAGTGTTAAAGTGAACTTCACTGAAAGTAATTTGAATATGATTTCGTTATCATCTAAGGCAAAATTTAAATTGAAGCTTAGAATGAAACTTTCTAATGGCGTGTAACAACGTTCTTGGAAATACTGACTTGGTTCTACGAATTCTAATTGGTTTTCCAGCTAATGGTTGTTGATGGGGATGCAAATAAGGTAAATATTCCCTTGAAGCGAAGTCAAGATATTTTTCTTGTTTGCTTGATACGTTACCAAATGTAACGCAAATTGAATCGTGTTTACTAGTCAGGAACAGCTCAAGGAAGCTATTTTAATTTGAATTTAATTTCATCTTTAACATTCATAATTCATTACCTTGTCATAACTTTTTAAGGCTAAATTTGTTGTTTTGCTGATTGACGATTACAGTATTCATTCATTTTGTTTGCAAGAAACGGCTTTCTGTATTAGATTCCAATCAATTGTTGGCAAGATGTCCTTCGCTCAAGTAAAGTCAAAAATTGTGGTGGAACTAGATGTACGAAACGTTTTGAAAAATGGAAAAAAAACCATTTAAAAGCGTATAGAAATGACAAGGCATGTTTCAGATTTCAGTGAAGAGTAACATCAAGTCAACAACAATTGAACATTTTTGAGACTTTCAATTTATATTACGCATTTTGCTTTTGCTAGAAGTTAAGCGCTCATAGCATAACAAGGCTTCTAACCTACGCACGATATTGCCTAATGTTCACCTGAGAACAAAGTCTGAAATTGTACGCAGCAAATTTGATCAGTACCTTCCATTTCAGAAAAAATCAAAGAGGACCTGAATAGGAGCGTCACATCCGGGTTTATTCCCAATGACCCATACTCTTGAAACGTTGACGTTTTAAGAGCATGGGTCTTCTGAGGAGAAAACCGTTCCTAGCCACCCCTTTGTAGGTTAAGTTTGACGTTGGATTCGTTAAGAGGAACCTATGGAATCTTGGTGTTGAAATCATCCCCGATTAGGATTCGCTCTGCAGTGGGAAGGATAGTTTCACTTGGATTTTCGAACTAACTTTGAAAGGCGGATGTGGATTCGTAGGGCGTTTGACAAACGTTGAAAGATATCCTACCCGAACAACTGACCAGCAAATAGGGCTCTAAGCCCGGAGAGGACGTTTTTCTATATCTAGATGCCAGTCGTACCAGATTGATGCAATCAACTATCCTGTCTCCTTACTATTGAGGTGATGTTTGAGTTTCAGAATAAGGCAGACCGGTTTATATATCTCACTCTAATCAACTAAACTTTGAGCTGTTGTGTATCGGTGCACCCGTTCAATTTGGAGGTCTCAGACTATTCGTTAGCTTTTTGACCATCAGACGCTTTGCAGGTCCTTGGAAATAATTTAAATTGTATTAATCGTGATATTTGTGAAGTATATAAGATTGATAATTTCGTTCGAAAGAGACCAGATCGCTGGAATAGCAACAAATCGGGCGAGGTTGACAAGTAGCCTGAATCTTTCTTGACAATTCCTACAGCTGCCGATTGCGGAAGCAATTGTAGACTTGAGGAATGAGGACTTGAGTGATTGTAGACCAGCTTCTGCCCATTGCAGACTTGCCGAATTGCTTCACAAACTGGAAACCTGAAGGAATACTTTAATTTGCTACCTTAGAAAGAAAAATAAGTCAATGAGAGATTAATCATCAATTTGATTGAATGAATGTCTTGTGACGAACGACCAAGAATAACGAAAGCTTGAAATCGTAAGCGCAGTTTGGATTCTTTCGGAATAGGCCTTGTTACGAACGAGACAATAACCTAGAAGCGAAACCTAGTTTCGGTATCACGCAGTTTGAACGAATTGAATTCACTACAATGAGGTAATGGCCGCTTACAAGTTGTAACCAAGAATAAGTTATTAGTCCAGTAAAGCATCCTTGGCGATTAATTTGATTTAAATAGAAAAACGATTTTTCAATATATTGAATGTTACTGAATTCATTAAATATAGATTGATTTTTATGTGAGATGCATCTCATATCTAAATTTTAAAGCTTTTCAATTAGTTTTATAAATCAAGGCAAAAATATCAAACTTTAAATAAGTTCCAGTGTTTGTTAAGTTTAATTACATGTTAATTTTGGTTAAAGAATAAGTTTTAAATTGCTGGAATGATTGCACAATATTTCCTAGCCTTCAAAACATCATGTTCGTACTATTTTTGTACTTACATGAAAGTATGTCTTATTTTTAGATTAAAACTGTGTCCTTTGAATAGGACAACGAACTTTTTCCGATACTTTTACTTTTTACGTAAAAAATGACTGGGTGTATTCTCGTGAGCATTAAATAAGGATAAGAGAAAAATCATTAAAAAAACATGCATGAGAAGAACTTCCTCGAGAAATATTTGCAAACATTTCAATAATCTATTTTTGGCATAACTTTTGATTTAACTTGTGTTTGACAAGCAGGATATGGGGTGATTCCAAATCGGACAAAAGGCTATATCTGTAAGGAAATAAAATAAACTTTTTTGTAGACTTTTGCCACGTAATTATTTTACGTAATATAACACGAACCACGTAATATACACGTAATATACACGAACCGAGATGATCACATTTTATCGGGCAAAGATTTGCGTAGTTCACTTTTAAGTTAGAGGTCCTTAAGCGAAGTGAAATTAGTGGCAGTTTAATTTCAGAGTATAGTATGCCAATGGAATGTTCTCAGTGGTCACGGGTATTTTCAGTCTTACCTGTATAAGATGGGAAAGACACCATCCCCAACTTGCGTGTTCTGCCCGGGGATGACGGATGACGCCTGCCACACGTTCTTTACGTGTAATAGATTCACAAGACTCCGTTCGCATCTCTCGGAGAAAATTGGCGTAATTTCCCCAGAAAATTTAACGGGAAAAATGATGAAATCAAAGGGCAATTGGAACTGTGTGTCGCATTACGTACGGACAGTACTCATTATAAAGAAGGACATAATGGATCGCTTAGCGAGGGAGGGAACATCTCTGTAACGCAATATTATAGTTACTAATTGCAATTCCTTCCTATCCATCTGTGAAGAGAGATTTCCCTTAGCCTGAAGACATCGCTAAGCGATGATTAATGAGGCCTAGTCCGAAGTAATGTGACAAACAGTTCCAGGCTAGGTTCTCGGTGTGACAGGGGAGGTGTTCAGTCAGTGGTCCGGTAGCGGGGGAGTCCGTCACTCAGGGCGTAAATAGCCTTCACCTCCCAAACAAAAAAAAAATGGGATGTTCTCCAAACAATTACATATATGTTGCAATGTTTTCCTCTTTCTATTCAATATTTTTGAAGGATGGTTTGACCAGGTGATAAGAGTCAGTTGTCAGCCAGCTTAGTTCACTTAAATAGATCATTCATTAAAATTTAATTTTCTGTAGAAAGACGACCCAACCTCAATCAGGTTGACAATCAACTTTGTTTGAAAACAAAAAAATTTCAGCTGATGACCATAGTTCCAAGATGCAATCTGTCCTCTAGTTATACATCAGCAATGGCGCCACTGTCAACTTTTTTGCCTTAGGTCTTGAGGTGCAACAGATGCATCGCATTTTCAGGCCGAAGATACCAAAGAAGTTGTGAATAATGTTTGGTTGTATTATGACGAATGGTAGCTGATTTCAGGGAATTAAGCTTGTAGTCTGACCATTGTCAGTAGCAGAACTATTTAAGAACAACTGCTTAGCGGCCGAGAACTCTACTCACTCTCCTATTCTACTCATTCTCTACTGTTCGTGGTAATCTTATTTGAAACATTGGTTGTCGTCTTGTCCGACTAAAGATTGTTGTTTGTTTATTGATTGCCTACTAAGCGGGTACATAATTAATCAATTATGCTTATGCGTTCCCTTTAATAAAACTTTTTAGTGGCTTATACTAATCAATCCCGGGGTTGTTTCAACAAACTGAACGCGGCACACATAATATTCAAACGCTAATCGATTCAGCCCCGAGTTCAAGGAAACTCAGCGTCATTACTTCTGACATTATTTGTGACCCATTCCCTTGATGGCATTGCGTTTCGTTTACGAGCAACTCATTAAGGCATTCTAGACTATTCATGGATCACTAAGTTGTATAGTGCCTATAAACTACATGAAATGTCGTCACTTCTTCGTTTATGATTAAATAGAATGTATCTATTATTCGCAATTCATAGGCTGTGGGTGGTTCGGTTGTTTGCGCAGGATGTCCATGCAGCGATGGCACTAGAAATTAATAGCAATAAATTCATGGTACGCTCCTTTCGATTCTAAAGTTGGCATGGCATTGAATATTTATGCGCTCAAATGAAAATGGCTCTATCTTGTTCATTAGGAAGGAAGCGTTGAGTCGACTTCCACAGAGTGTAGCCTACGGGGTCGCTTATAACTTTTGATGAGTTAAATATATGCTCGCCAGGATCGAGACTAATATGACAGAAGCACTACTTATTCTTGTCATCGGGTGAGAATATAAAAATCTCCCTGGCTATTGATTACTATCGACTAATTTATTATTTCCGCCTCAATTTGTGTAACTTGTTAATTTACACTTGTCACGCAACGCAGTGTAAGGATGAGGAGGACTGTATGTGGTCAGCTGTGGTCATAGCATGTAAGTAGGTATACCAGATGTATTGTTCACCTTCGAATGCGTGAAACTACTCGCCAAGATTCAATTTAAAAAGAATGTTAAGTGACGTAATTGTGAATAATTTGTAATTAATTCCGGCTAAGTGATTTGTTTTATGGGAAGGAAGGATCTAAGGCGG
This sequence comes from Stratiomys singularior, assembly GCA_954870665.1. NCBI lineage: Eukaryota > Metazoa > Arthropoda > Insecta > Diptera > Stratiomyidae > Stratiomys > Stratiomys singularior. The sequence goes on from OX940877.1 coordinate 12,727,344, forward strand.
GGATCTTAGATGGCAATCAAATGTTATGAATAACTTTCAAAGGACTTTGACATTGGTTCGCTTAATTTTTGTACCTTCTGACAATTTTTTTTATAATACTTAATTAATTATTATATAAATAAATTAATAATAAATTATATAATTTTATTTTAAGGTTGTTTTTCCGCGGGCTATAGTTAGGTACTGCATAGTTAAACGTTGACACTCATCGTCCTGAACATGATTTCTTAACAGGTGGTCCCTCTGTTCTCTCAAGGAATTGAGGAAAACCTCTCATTCGGTGGGTATCAGTTGCTTCAACTGTTTGTTGGTGGGGCTTAAGCTATCCTGAAGAACAGGTCCTAAGTGTTTCCTCCTCGTCGTTGCAGTAAGTTGCTCCTATCTCACTCATTTGAAAACTTACTCGTTTGTATGTTGACGCAATAGAATGTCGTATTTGGGTAGTGTCCTTACACTGTTGCTTTTCTCTATTTCTCAGTTCTCTTTTTGGTAGGGTCAGAAATTGGTTAAGACTTTGGCCTACTTCGCTGTCATCTCTAAATTTCGGGCTGATTAGGCTTAGTTCGTTAGATATGGTGATACTTTTTTAAAGGCAAAACAAAAGGTTAAATGTATATCTCACGAACGAATCTATCCTTAATCATAAGAATTAATTTACCAATTTTCCATGAAGTCAACATTGACCAGAGGCTACTTCATCAATTTTACTTGACAAGGTCAGTATCGGTCATACTTTTTAGGATAAATTTATTTCCCTGAGCGCTAGAAGATGGTCTACTTCGTGTCAACCATCAAAGAGTACGAGATCTGCGAGTTTCCGTGTGCATATCCTTCCTCCTGCCTGCTATATACAGTCGAAAAAAAGGTTTGAGGACCTCGTTAAAGAACGACCAACCGAAGGTATTCATACGAAAGGGGACCTTTGATTATGACAGCACACCTGCAAAGGCAGTGACTGCGGTCCAACACGCGGAGACAGATAGGTGAACTATCTGGTGTGTTGTTCTCCTGTGAAGAGTCATCATCAGCAATGAATTCAATCAACCATATAGACAGACATTCTATCCTCCTTACGATTTTGGAAACACTGAAAATTCATTTCAAATACCAGAATATGTGAAACAGGTTCTCAGACATTATCTAAAGGATATCAGTTTGATGTAATACACGTAGCATCGTTTACGAAAGATTTGAGTCACATAGATCCAAATTCGGGGGGAAGTTTTCTTCGAAGAGGTGCTGAAACTTGAAGTGACAGAATAGTCGCGCAATTATGGCTGCACTGACCACTGATCAATTTAACCTAGTGATATAGAAAATTGAAGAAGTCTTCCTGACCATGAGTTCCTAGAGTAAAAACGGTTAGTTTCATTGATACTGGATTACAGTCAAACAAATCAGTTGAGTATCTGGGCATGACGATAAGCTTTAAGCTGACTTCTTGGAGCAAATCAGAAAAACTGCTAAGAAAGCCACAGTCTAATGCTACCATTAATGGAGTGGTGGCAAAAGTGGTCGAATGAAGTCTAACAAGAAACTGACTCCTAATGAGGAACAGCCGCACAGCCAGAATAGAGACCTGGAGCTGTATTCAAAATGGTTTGCTTCATGGCAATTCTGTATAATCTTTCAGTTGGGTGCGTTGATGGTCGAAGATATGATTCACTACACCCTGACTGTCAAAGAGCGTTTCTTCTCTGTAACTCGTCTATCAGACCGATCCGGCAGCAATTGCTTATTGAAAAATAGTTGAGTTATGTCAAAAATATCATTAGAAAAAAAAATTGGCTTATTCAGTATCGGAACTTCCTTTGCATTATTTCTTTTATTTTTTTAGGATTTTTATTTAAAATTATTTAACAATTATTAGTGGTGACATATCAATGCCACCTTAAACTAAAAGTTTCTGATTTAATTTTTCATTTTTTCGTTCGTTTAATTCACAATCTTGTTTCGCATCTTGTTTCGTCATTTAAAGCGACTGATAAGGTCAAATCTTTCTTGATTTGCATTTACTACGTCCTGACATCAAAATCATCATCAGAAGAATTTAACGAATCCATCATACTCACCATATTGATAAAACATTTTTTTTAGGTTCCGTTGCAAATGTGTTAGGAGTAGATGTTCGAAAAAGGAAACCATTAAAGCTGAATAATTTTCGAAAAATTCTCAGTAGTATTCTCAGTTCTCCAAGTTAAGAGAGGACACGAATTTTACGTTTCGGATTGATTACGAGTCAAAATGAATTTATTAAACATCCTAATTCACAGATAAGATAGTAACTATCCTAACGAGCGTGCAAAGAGAATGCGAAGGGATTTAACTTTAATTTCTTGTTTCTTGGAAAATACTTAGACTGGAACTTCTTTTTGTCCTGTCAATCATCTTTTAGTATCTTCGCATGAACCTGAGAACAATTTTGTAGAAAAATTCACTTTGAATCATAGACAAACAGTCAGATAGCTTGAGAACTTCCACTAAATTTCACGTTTACCTGAAAAGACCAAAGAGCCGAAAGACCCATTTTCCATTTCACAAGTCTGACGATTCCCAGGAATCATAAAACCGAGCATTTCCTTCATTTGGGGTTGATAAGCAAATGGTTTGAAAATGAGATACGCCTGTAGCAAGGTTAATCTAACCACAACGCTTGCAAGGAGCCTTCCCACTGAAATCATGCAAATGCCTACCACAGTATCGTTCGCTGGAAGTACTAGTAAAAAATCGCATTGTTAAATAGCCGGAAAGGATGATGTCAGCATATAATCAGGCGATTTCTCTTCAAATGAGATAGTCTTACCCATCTGCCGTCGAAGCAATTTGTTTCAACGGAACAGGAACATACTATAATTAATTATTGTTACCATGTCGCACTTACATGCAAGTCACGATATACTTTTCAATATATTACTTGCGAAAATTCCATGGAAGCGTTAAGCCACACGGAGAACACATGCCCCGAATGTTTGCACTCGAACGTAGAATGCCTCCGTTCATTTTGCTAGCAAAAGGACCAAATCATACCTAGCCATTATTTGAGTGAAATCTAACACGTGTAATGGGTTTTTGTGTGCTGGCAATGTAGGAAAAATCTCTCGGTGCAAGATGTGACATTTAAATTCCTCAGCTTTTTCGAGAGATATGACTTTGATCTTTGCTTGGCTGTAAATAAATTATTTGCGTCCAGTCCCGCAGAGAGCCATGTGCCCAATCCTATAGAGAACCATGCGCTCAGCATGAGACCACCATCGAGAAAGTTTTATTAACGCTTGCAGGACTATATTGCGGCCGTTTGTTGTGCTAATTAGACGCGATTAACTTTAAAGATTTGGAGATTCTGATTCCGCAATCGTCAGGATCCCTTCACTGCGCCGGTCGCGCGCCTTTTCGTCTTTTTTAATCTAACTTTAAAAGCATCTTTGGCTACCCGACAAATTGTTTGCCAGGATTCTAGAAGAGTGTCTACGTATCTCCCGTTTAGCGTTCTAAAAAAATCGATTTCATTATTAATGCAAGGCTGAATCCTTTAACTCCCCACATCGCTTACCTGGCGCTTCGTAGAGCAACGTCAAATATGTAAAAAAAGTTCATAGCGAATTTAAAATATACGTTGGTTTATTCCCGTAAAAGGGTCTAGTGAATTGATAAATAAGGGTATAAAACCGAATATCTGATGCAAAAAACTTGGCTACATGGATAGGTATTTGAGCGTAATAACCTTCCCCCGGGGAAGGCTTGTAATTGAGAAGCCAGCCTTGCTCGCGTTGCGGCATTGCATAGCGAATAGGCAATAGCTTGACTGCACTCTTTGATAAAAGGAAATATTTTTCGAGTGTTTGTATTTTATTTATTCGACTACACCGCTTCGCTAGACAAACCTGAGGCAAAATCGGGATTTCTTCCTTCGCCCAATTAACCGGGGAAAATGTGAAACTGATTTTCTATTTTTTATCCTTCAATGGAAGTTCGTTCTTCCTCGGAGAAAAGAAAAAATGGCAATAGAAACGCTCTCATTTCGCGGTTCGCCTTTTCTTATGGAAAACAATTATAACGGTTAAAGGGAAACGCTTTTAGCACATTTAAGCTCTCGACGTACATACATTCCATTTTTTGTTCCATTTTGCTCCTTTTATGCTGCGAAACTTCTTTATTTGAAATGCATGTAATAGTTTCGCTGACGTTCTAAATTTGTTTTGAGTCCTTTTCATTGCATGCAGCAATGTGTGTTATGTGTCCTATAGCATACATGTCCTATAGCGTAAGTACATATGTGAGCTCTTTAAAGAATTATTTTCTGTAGCGCAGCGTTTATGGCAGTTGGCTTATGTATGGTATGGACTTGTGTAGTTATCTCATCCTGTTTGTTTGTTGTTGTTGGATTTTTTCTTTTTGGTAGTTTATGCTGAGGCCTGCGAAGAGCTGAAATAGCTGTTTCATGAATTCCATCATTTTAACGGTGTCAATTTATTCTGACGGGTACATCATTTTGATATCACGTGGATTACTGTTCAAGTCAGCAAAAATTGCAAGTTTCGTCCTTGGGGTATTAAGGATAACGAAAATAGTTGGGTCGGAATTCACTTAGGCACTAAATTGGATTGTAATTGAAAACATTTTCATGCCATAAAAGGAAAGTTGCGAGCTTGTTGATCGAATTACTTTGAAAGTCAAGGATATAGACAATGACGTTCAATTATGCATTTATTGGGTGCTGAAAGATGAAATTTAATAAATAATAAATTAATTGATTTAATCCGGATTTTTGCTGGTGAACTATGTCGCTATTGATTTTTATAACATTCAGTGCGATGCCTTGTTCTGTTCATGTTCCGGGACCGAATCTTTGAAAACGGCTTCGTCGACGTTTCGATGGACCAAGATAACGTCTCTGAGAACGATGTGTTTCTGATAGAGAGGGGAAATATTTGTTGCTTCAGTTCTGTTCTATTTTCAAAATGGAAAATTTACCAAGAACAAATGAATTTTTGTTAACCGATAAATGTCTTGTTTGATGCTTTAAAAATGTCAGAAAATGATGAAGGTGAGAAATTATACTCAGAGTAATGGCTCAAGACTAGACAAAAATTTAAAGTTGGGACTAGACTACCAATTGTGTCTATGAACTTGAATATTGGCGTGGTTGGTTGATTAAGCCGGTCAGGTGATATTTGAGCCTGTCTATAGAGACATCAAGTAAATCTCTCTTATAAAGATTTAATTTATATACTGAATAAGCGAGCAGAATGCCCTCAATAAGTAATTCACATGGTTTACATGATAGCCACAAGAATACAAACCAGCTCCTTCATCACTATTTAATAATGCAAATTTTAAAGATTAACACAACTTGTGCTTCCTACACAAAATAAAGCACAAAAGCCACAGAAACTAAATTGTACATTGAGGACTTGTTGGTTCCATATACATTGTTCGCCTACTTGATCAGAGAGGCAGAAAGAGAGAGAGAGAGAGAGAGACGGAGAGAGGAAGAACGTAAAAAGTTTCTAGCCAGTCTCTTCAGCATTGGCGAAAGGACCTCAAGAGGTTAGGTGTTCAGCAGCTGGTTCCACTGCTATGCGAGCCTATCGTAAGCGGATTTGTGACCTTAATCCCTAGTAATGTTTCACTTCTTGAGCATTCTCTGTCTATATATAGGATAAGGCACGCCCTTTTTAGGCATCAAAGTCTTCAGATCGTTGGGCAAGTAAGTAAAAAATCAAGGGAATTGTATTGCTTTATGTTTATTCTTATCGAGTTAGACATAGAGCGGCCAATAATGGTATTCTAATGGAATTGCAAAGATTAGTTTTCATGTGGATATTCCATTCGGCTAAGTAGTTCGACAGCTTCCAGATGCTAAAAAATAGATCAGTATAGAACTCTTCTCATCGCAATAAATAGAATCGGTCCCAGGATAGTTCGTTGCGGCCCCCTCCTGCGTAGATTATCTATACAGGAGCTTATAAGTGACATTTATTCCCATCTCTGATACATGTGTCATTTCTCTCGATAAGGCTCTAGTCAAATCAGACTCCAAAAGCTCTAAACTTCATCACCAGGACCAGAACACCAACGAAATCAGCTCTAGTAGTCAGTAGACTCAGTCGTACAGTTTTACAGAGTGATTGTGCGCTAAAAGGTTCATTGTGGGAAAGAGCAAAATCAGAAGGCGAGAATGATGATATAATCTGCTAAGGGAATAAATTGACTATATCTGCGCTAATTTCCAATCTCTCTGGAAGTACATCTTGTCCGAAATACTTTGCAAGGTTATCGGTACACATCCAAAAACAAATGCAGTTTTCTCTGAGATAAGACTCGACTTTGCTCAAATATAGACAACAAAAGCAAAGCAATAAGGAATAAAACGATAATGTTTAGAGCTACTATGAACGCCTTATTCAAGCGTCAACCATAAAGGCGAGGCTAATGAAAAGGACAAAATCCGGCGGCGAATGAGTACGACGCAAAAATTCAAAGAAAACTTGGTCGATTCAGAAACTATTAAATATTTCATCGGCTTAGGTATGTGTCTGTAATTTCCATGATCCAGTTTATTACATTCTAGTTTAACTAAGGTGTAGCCTTGTGAATGGAGAACGCTCGGTAGTTTCAGAGCTAATACGATTAGGATTAAAATTTAAAAAAAGGCAAAAAGTAAAAAAAAGCTTAAAGAAAGAAAAATGTAGATATGAAAGTTGATATTGAACTTTGTCGAAACGTTCTCATTTTCACAACAACTACTTTTTTCAACAATATTGGGTTCCCCACAAACACGCCCTATGTCCTTTCAATTAGAGGAAAAATTGTCATAATGACTTCGGTGTAAATTTGTCAGAAGAAAATTTGATAATGCTGTGTTTCATTGGAAGGATTTTATTTGGCTTGGCAGCACACGTTTACATTTAATTACTTAGAAATTCTAGATCTGTATCTGTGTGCTTGCTTTCCGCCTTTAGATAAGAATTATTCTGTGAAAGCTTATGAAGTATAAATGTTTAATTTTTAAATGAATTTTCTTTGATGTTCGTATTAAAGGAGTACGTAGAAAGAGAGGAACAGGTAACAGAGTTGGAGATAAGTTTCGATCCAGAGCATTCCGATGGGGCCTTATTTGTTTGCTAATTTATACCAGCTGTAATTTATTCACTTAAGGTAGTGTCGTAGCTTTGACAATAGTTCAAATGAAATATCATATCCTTTTCATCCTCACCCTCCATTTCATAGATATCCAGCGTTGAAACTAGTATTCATCCCTTTGACTGAGCTTTTCAGCCAATATTCAAACCGACGTTTATCCTGTGCTCACCCTAACAAGGAATAAAGAGAAGTCGAAGAAGTTTGAGTCGATAGTGGTCTCTCAGAGAAGAGTCATTCGAGAGGTTCGCTGTAAATCGGTGTAGAGTGCTGAATGACAGTCCATAAAAGAGTAGTTTAATTTGTCGGGTCAGATTGCACGAAATTTATCTTATGAAAATTTAATGTACCAAATGGACCTTCAATCGTTTTTATGAAAAAATTTGATTGCTGTAACGAATTAGGACACAATTCCTGTCAAATTACCGTAGTATTTCGTAGTATTTTGTAGTATGTTGGAGAATATATTTGGAATGGGAGCGAAACAATCGGCAAAAGCTTGATGCATATGTCTCGCCCCATTTTGGCGTAAGACACGTTACTGTAAAGCTCCTTAATCAGGAACTTGTCTACGCACATTTATCCGTAGTTTAGGTGATGTCCCAAGTTGATGTCCTGTCACCAATGTGAGTTGACGTTACGATTGGTATTATAAGTGAAACGAATTCGGTATTTAGCACCGATACAACACATGCAGAGAATCAACAGACCGTGAACTTTTTTGGGCTTTGTTGACGTCAGGTGTCAACCGATCCAATCGTTTAAACTTTTTCTGCACTAGTCAATTTGTGGTTGGACCGAGGATAATGGTGACGCATGTGTTTGTATTGGCAAATATATTGAGAATGAGACTAAATTGTACTATACACGCAAATATGTTCTGGAACAGACTTACAGACGTTAACAGCCAGTAACGAATCAGGAGGATCCATGCTGCCCACATAATTTTCAATTACAGGTATGTTATGCCAGCAACCAAATAAATTGAATATCTGTCACAGCTGGTTATTCATGCTTGAGATAATTCAATTTCAATTTTAATTTGTCATTTCACATGAGTTTATATGAAAATCCAGATATGGTCACGTCATGTTTTATTCTATTGAATCCTACAAATTTGATTTGACTTGAAGTCGAACCAAGGCACTATGAAATGTTGAAAAGTTTGTCGTCAAGCATTCGTTTCAATGTTTAAGTACGGAGAAAAGTCCTTAATCACAGAGCAAACGTATCACCTGTATGAATTTATCGCCTGTAAGGTTTTGTGGAAGCAGGTTTAGTTTTTTAAAATTTTATGTTGAGAATTCTTTAAACGAAGTCACCTGAGGGGAATTTAACATTTTCAGGGTTGCGAGGTGAGGACTATGCTTGTTCGTAGGGCTTCATTCCATCCATTCCATTATCCATATCCATTAAACACTTCGCGTTCCGCTGGAAATGATAGAACGGATAATGATTATTGTAAGTAGTGAGATTACTTACAATTTTTCTGCCATCTGGGCCTTCTAGATGTGTAGAATTGCCTGTTCTAGTCTGACACATGTCTTATCTTATCTGTATTATCTTATATTCCTTGCGTCGTTTTGGTGGTATTAAAATGGGTTGAATGTGAGTAAAGCCAACGAATATTGAAACGAACAAAGCTTCATCAGTTGAAAAAAGCAATTGAACCAAACTTGCCTGATGGCATTCTCGACTCGTTTTACATTATTTTACATTAACAATGGAACGACAAGCATCGTCCTTTCTGAGATTCGTCCTACTATCTACTATCAGACTTTTTAGGATAATTGTCAACTTATATTCCGAATTATGTGCCAAAGCGCAACTTATTCGTCTTAAAGCCTTCCTGGAAGGCGCTGACAGATTTCCGAACGTCAAAAAGGGGTGCCCAAAAGTGGTCGCATGTCAGGAGAAACTCGAAAAATAGTACTTTTATGAGCATAAATTTTGAAATATAACTGGAGCTATTTTCGCATATTGACGTCGTATATATTCTATATAATTTGCAAAAAAAATAAAACATCAGAAATCAGAAAAAAAATCTTTTCTTCCTATCAACAATGCTCATTAGCGGTTTTTAGGTACTCTCGGGTGATATCCAGCATTGCTGAGAGGTCTACGCATAGTACGCATACTAAAACTGGTATATTTTATGTTTAAAAATTCGTTAAATTTTATTAAAAATCTTTTGACGATTCTTGATATTTCTCGTTTTTCTTTGTCTGTTAATTTACATGGCCGGCCATTCGGAACTTTATTTCCCGGTTGATTATTATCTGTGAACCGTTTTAAAATATTGAAAACTGTCCAGCGACTTATTCCGATGCCATTTCAAACTTCCGAAAAGGATAATGTTTTTAAGATTATGTTTATTTCATTTACACACGTTTCTTTACGATTTCGAGACATGTTTGATCCTCTTCAATTAAAATGTCAAATATTCACTGACAGCTCAAAAACATATGTTCAGGTATACTTGCGGGAACTCCTTTTTAAGCTTAAAAGTGCAAAACAGAGAAGTACTCGGAATTTCACATGTCAATTGTGATTCTCTTCTAAATGTCAGATTACTTTTCACCTCTTAATTTATTGGTAAGAAAAATTATTTTTTATTTATTTTATTATTTTTATTAATTTTATTATATTCAATTTATTATTTTTTCGAGAAATTCATTTTATATCTGATTCATTTTTTATGCAATAGATTAAGAATACATAAAACTTTAATGTGGGGAAAATATTTCAATTATATTTTTAACCTGTTGTTCATAAAAATGCCTTTTTCTTGTTTCTCGAACCGTCCGATCACTTTTGGGCAGCTCTGTATATTTTGATTTTCGGTCAAACGGATCTACTTCAGAGATTGGTTGTCAAAATAGCAGCTCCGATTTCTGATCCTGGCCTGATCTGCTATGTTGCGAAATCTGTTGAACGCTTTCGTGCAGATTTTCCACACTCGCTTTTGCTCCCGTACCTAAGTGACATGCAAAGGAGCGCTTCCTTTGTGATCTCTAAAGAACAACCGAGGCAGTGCCAATCTTTGAAAAACTTCGAGAAAAACTTTTCATGGATTTGTGTTAAACAATGAACGGATTCATCTGTTGCTTCGGCATCGTAAGCTGCTCGGACTTAATGCTAGGAAGCGTATAACAGCCGGCTATCTACGTTTCGCAAGCGTATCGGACTCGCGGGTCCTTCCCATAGACTGAGCTTGGAGACAACCGAATGTTATAAAATATGTTTTCACGATTTTGAATTTTTTGGCTAGTAAGCAAGAAAAAAAAACAGCATAAAATGCGTAAAAATTAACGCCTGAAAATTTAAAAAAAATTGAGACCGTTGCGCTGAGCAGGATACAAAATACTGGTACATACGTATGAACTCCAGATCCCCAAAATTCGTACTTTCTGTGCCATCACAGGAAGTGATATAGCCTAGGCTTTATGTGAATTTTCTATGAAACGAGCTGATACCTTCCCATGTTCTATGGTAAAATTACAACTCTAGGAAAGTGATTGATGAATTTGCCTAAACAATATGACTGATCATCTATTTTAGATTTCATCGTACAGCCCAATCCGGACCTCGGCCTGATAACATCGTAACAACGTGATTAGTATTCTCTCGCTCTTTTTTGCCTCTTCCAGCTTGATATACTTGGAAGCGTCTCCTTTCTGTAGATTCTAAGGATCTCAAATCATATCCCAATCTCTCATTAATATTTGTGGTGTGGCACAGATTGCTCAATTGGCTCAGATTGCTCAGCTCAATTGCGACTTCACTGAACAGCTTTGAGGTCGAGTATAAACCCACCAGGATCATCTTTAATTCTTTTGTGACTGAAAATGGAGCAAGAAGTCCCTTTTGATAAATGAAAACTGAGTTAAGCAGGTTTCAGTGACAGCAGATTCCAGTGGCAGTATATCTGTATAAAGAGTCTATATAAGACTCCTTGATTATGTTTCTGCTATCTTTGAAATTTGGGTCAATGATAAAGACTGCTGCATTGGAGTTCGTTACTGCTTCTAAGCGCTTAGTCTTCAGAACGAGTCGGAAATGGTTTAAGCATGTCAAAAAAGCAATTAAGCCGCGGGTTAACCGAGATGTGGCCTGTAGGAACAAGAAACTGACTACGGTTTCTAATGGCTCCCAAATAATAAGCAAAATTTGTGTAATTTGTTTTTAAATTTTCATGTCATTTTTTTTCTTTTTTAGGTCGGGATTCAGTAAAAATGTTGCGTGTGCTCACAGCCTGCCTTGTGTTTGGTGAGTTTGCATGTATTAAATTATCCATAACATGAGAAATATATAAGATAAGTATAGTAAGATAAGATAAGTAAGTAAATTCGAAATGAATTTACGACGCAAGGTGTTTATTTGATTTCATTCCCGAAACCTAAATAAGACTCTAATTCCCACAGCATATACAAAACATGAAAAGACCATAAATTATTAAATGTTTTAACTGATGATTCTGAAACGTATCCCGATTTAGTGTTATCCGTGTTGGAAATGATGGTGTTGATTGTATGGTTTTTATGGTTTAGATTCCTCAGACCTCATAATTTTAGAAAATAGTGTTCCTTGATTTAAAATTCCCGATAAAATCTGCTTACTTCCCTCTTATTGATTGACGTTTTCGGATTTTTTCAAAAATCAAAATGATCAAAAAAAGATCAAAATTCCGTAATCGGGAAATCGATGGTCAGTATTTTTGCTCATTATTTGCTCGAGGAGTGCTTACTTGGATTTATCAGCCTACACTGTCTTAGGCTGTCAATTTCGATTCCCACGGTTTAAATACGTCAGGTCAAATTTTCAGACAACCTCCTTATAATTTCAAAATAACATTTTTGGAATCTGATAAGAAATCGCATAGAGACAAATTGTTCGGTAGAAAGGATATTAGGGCGACGTCAAAACCTTGTAGAAAATTCTTTACATATTTTCCAACGTTGAGCCGCGCTTCACCATCGTGGAAGCAAGATAAATGTATTATAAAAAATCTGAGTTTGAAGCTTTATACGAAAATTTCGAATAATTACGAAAAATAATTTTTCTGTCATTTTCAGGCAAATGTGATTGTCAGATAATGTAAAATATTGTTGGAGCTAAAAAAAATTTATTACGTGATTTCTGCAGTAAATAAAATATCTTCAGGGTATATCATTTTTTTGAAACCCTCCACTCGTCGCAAAAGGGGATCTTCTAATTTTTCATAACTTCTAGACAATCTAATAGTCACGATTAGGACATGACTGTTACAGACTTTTTATAGGTAATATTCCCTCATATTTTTTCAGGACACTTCACATGGATTATCGTCGGTCGAGATTTTAGTGAAGTACGTCTGTCAAATAGCATTTCTCTTCTCCTGCGTAGAATTAGGACTTGTGTGCACAGCCCATTCGTAATAAACTCATAATTTTATCTCAAACATTAGTTCATTTCTAAAATCAGGACGTTTTTACTTTCGATTGTTCACTTTTTTCAGGACGATTTCCATTATTTGAAACCTTCAGTTGCTTTTTTAAATCTGTTTATACCTTTTTCCTTTCTTTTCGTTTTTATTTTTATTTAGTTTTTATATCCAACTGGCTTCGCTGGATTGTGCTTAAGGACTTGTCTTGGGGTTTCTTGGCCGTCTTCAGTTCATTTTGAAGGTTGTTTAGTAGGAAGTGCCTCTATGTTGGTGCTGTTTTTTTGGTAGAGTTGCGTTGCTTGGTGGCAGGTGGGCTTTCACTACGACGGTTCAAAGGGTGGCAGTTTTGGATGACAGTTTTATGACGATTATTATTTATGAGATATTGGGCGTGGGTCATTTTTGGGTAATTTTCATAGCCTCGGCTCTGAAAGCGGCTTGGAGTTTTTCTTTTCCGTAGAAGTCTTCCAGTGTGTGTGGCTTTTTGCCTTTAGTTTGTCAATGTTTTCTCTTCGTTGACTGCTTTTCGAAATACTCATTCTACACTGAGATTAATGCTGTCCAAATGTATTCTACTAAGTCATGATAAGTACTTTTGACTGTAATTTTTCTTCAATTTCTTCAATTCTCTGCTCGTATCCATTAATTCACAAAAAATTGATCGTACTTTGACAGTAAACGCGAAGCACGTTAAATTTAAAATGTCTATTTATTTTCGAAATAAGATAAATCAAGTTGCGGACAGCTTGGAATATCTGATTCCGATTACACATTTTGACGAATTTCCACCAGTTTTAACACTGATTCTAGATAAAGAGCACCTTCAAATATGGAAAATCAAGTTTTTGGAAAGATACGGCCAGACTGCCCCCTTGCAAATGCAACAATATTATTTATTCCTTAATTAAAATAAAAAAAAATTAAGGACTTTTTCTGCAAAGAAATTTTCTTTTGCTTAAATTTCTTTCTCGTGTATTGATTTTTTAAATATTAAAAATAAATAAACACTACATTGATGGTAAATAACGATTTGGTGACGCTCAGAATATTGCATTAAGGAGAAGAAAAAAATTTCAGGAGTTGCGAATTTTATGTTATTTTTCCAAACAATTTCTTCCTGAACAACAAACCCTTGTCAATTATTATAAGTTCTTTGGTATATTCGGCAAAATAGTTCAATTTCGAATCATTGATTTAATTAATTTGTTTGAATAAAGCAAATAATATTCACTTCGAGTAAAATATATCATTTAAAATACTTGAAATATATAATATTTAACTAAATTCAAATATTAAACTTAATTCAAAAAATAAATATTTCGAATTTTAAAGGCAATATTTCTTGAAATAAAAACAAAATGTATCCTGATTAATGGCAAGTTTACCCGCTGGTAGTGGGTGTAGTGATGGGGTTCAAAAATGTGTGAAGCTGAGAGCTTAACTCGACCGAATACAATTATCCTTACTGAGGGGTGGTTTGGCGTCCGCTTTTGAGCAAAATTCAGTTGTTTGAAGCTTGGCTAAAGCTTCTTGGTGACAGAATTAATGACTAAATGAGTCCCACAAAACACATTGGTTGAGCTTTTGGGAAAATTATATCATCAACAAGGATAAAGTCCGTGAAAAATTACTAAACTTTTGGAACTTTTTGAAATAGATGGCATTTTTGGCAGTAAGTTGTATTATATGCTCGATTCGGAAAAGTTTTCGAAGAGCTTTAGAGTTTGTCTATCAGAATCTTAAAGGAGTCTAGGATATACTGGACCTATCGCGTTAGCTGAATTATTTTCTACACTCTTGCCATTAAGGGGACATCCTAGTAAGATATTTGAATTTGTTTTAAGCTTTATCTAAACATAGAAAGGAATTTGCTATCAATGTGGATGCATTTGATGAAGTCTTATCCATCTGCTTTTGGTCTAACTGGACAGTTGCGTCCCAAAAGACCCATTAATATTTATCCTTATTGTTCATCTTTGCAGTTTTCTCATGTGCAATAAGAAAACTACAATAAAAATGCTCAATATGGACCCAAACGTATTTGAAACAGGGATCTTTGCCATACGTCATGATTATAAATTCTTAGGAATAGTCCTAACATTTTTTTCGGCTATCATCTTTGATATTTGACAGCTTGACAGATTTTTTTTTTATTAAAAGTTACAAAACTAAGAATTAATTTTCTGTTCCTTCTGCATGATCCTACTGATCATTTCCTCTTGTTCTACTGACTTTTTCTCATAGAAATGCCCGATTTGAAGATCACAATTTTGAAAATCCTGTAAAGTAGTTATACACACTTTTGCTCTCATCCTTCACCAAATTTTTTAACAGTTATCAAACACTTCTGATGAAATGGTGCTAATCAAGCAAACAGCAAGTCCGCAGTGAGATCTCGTTCATAGTGATAACCGCTGCGTTCTTTCATTTATTGAAAGGATTTGAATTTCCCATTGGCTTAAATAATATTGTTTCCCCCTTTTGTAGTATTTTCCAATATTTGCACCGCTTTGGATCACCCTTGAAAATGTTTATGGTTTTTCAAACGTTCAAAAAAGGGGGTCAGTAGGTTGATTGCAGTGCGATATTTTTTTCCGTTCTCTGAGACCTTTCGACCTAGTCCTTTCGGAGCCCCATGAATCTCAGAATACCGAAAGCCATAAGCATGTGAGCGTCTTGGGACCATCGACCCAATCTGTCACGTTTTGACCTATTGTCCTATGTCAAACTACTCTAGATATAGTCATTTGCGCCTAAATGTAGTCGCTTAGCACCCTTGACCCTTCACCTTTTTGCTTAACAAAACCGATTGTATTTATCGATTTCTGGTCCCTGACGTCCCAAGAATGGCGACTTTGTTATTGACTTTTGTCCCCTTTTTTGCAGTTCGAATCATTTGTTTAGATATGCGCATGTGTGTAAGTATGACCCTTTGCTTTTTTCCTGTCATGAAATCTTCACTATAAGATCGGATATGCTGGATATATTGGATATGAGTTTCGGGCGTTTTCGACTCAGGTCATCCAGCGCTTGTCCCTTTTCGCAATCAGATAATCATCGCTTGACCCCAACGGTGTTACTATTATTGTTATTATGTCGAACAAATCATTGGACATGTGTAAAATACTCGGAAGGTCTTCACAGAAGTGGATTTTTTTGCTGGATTCAAACAATTGTCCCCTAAACGCTACTCTCCTTGCAACAAGTTAATTGACCGGCAAGATGAGTGACATATTTGACATAATGTCTTGTAAGTTTGATATCAGACATTATAACTATAATAGACTATTATATGCTATCTTTATCATAATTATCCTATTTGGGCCAAAAATATTTTTTTCTTGTACACCTGAAGCTTTAGTTCACAATCATTCAACTCCTTTTTGTGTAGAAAGTGTATAAAATACTTGTTTTGTCTATCGAGAGATATCCGAGACAGGTTTTTTTGCATCATTCGACGCAATAGTATTGGGTCTATAACTTAATTCGTGCGGTTTTTTTTTTCAAAATTTGAACGTTTATTTAAGAAAAACATGTACAACAGCATTATTCAAAGTATTGCCTATCTGAAGCTACGACCTTTTCCCATCTTTCTGGTAATTTGTGAAAACCATCCCAAAAGAACTGCGCCGGATTGGCAGCCAAGAATGAATCAAGCCAATTTTTGATATCCTGCTCTGATGTGAACCGTATTCCAGTGAGGAGGTTCTGCATCGATCGGAACTAATGGTAGTGAGAACGGGCAAGGTCTGAGATATAACGCGGGTGGGGTAAACCTTCCCATCCACTGTTTTCCAAATAGTTATTAACCGGAAAAGCAACGTGGGGCCGAGCGTTGTCATGATGGAAAATTATTGCCTCGTGTCGTATTGCATATTCAGGGCGTTTTTCGGCTACTGCTCTCTTCAAACGGATTAATTGTGTTCGGTAGCGTGCTCCATTGATGGTTTCACCCGGATTTAGCAGCTCATAATACAGCACACCCTTCTGATCCCACCAAATACAGAGCATTACCTTCGCGCCATGGATATTCGGCTTTGCCGTTGATTTGGCCGGTTGGCCGGATTTCACATATGATTTTTTGCGCTTGGGGTTGTCGTAATGGATCCACTTTTCATCACCAGTAACTATCCGATGCAAAAATGACTTCCTTTTGTGGCGTTCCAGCAGCATTTCGGACATGCAAAACCGCCTTTCGACGTCTCTCGGCTTGAGTTCATGTGGAACCCAATTTCCTTACTTTTGAATATATTCAGCTGCTTTTAAACGTTTTGAAATGGCTGCTTGAGTGACACCCAAAGATTCTGCGAGCTCTTCTTGTGTTTGGCAACAATCTTCATCGAGTAATGCTTCCAGTTCTTCATCTTCAAACTTTTCTGGCTACCCAGGACGTTCATCGTCTTCCAAGCTAAAATCACCACTTTTAAATCGTGCAAACCACTTTTGGCAGGTTCGCTCAGCTAGAGCATGTTCACCATAAACTTCCACCAAAATACGATGACTTTCGGCAGCAGTTTTCTTCATATTAAAGTAATGAAGAAGAACTCCCCGCAAAAACACTTTTTCAGGAACAAATTTCGACATATTTGAGTGAAAAAAAATTATTGTTGTTAACGCCTCAAATAAATGACATACTCTGAAAAGACGTACAATGAAAGCTACTGTCCAACGCAGGTTCGGAATATTGGAACGATGTAATATTATACAAGTTACGCCATGTCTCTTAAAAAAGTTATAGACCCAATACTAGAAAGTTCCAATCTGCATTCTGAATAACAACTATCCCCTTGATGACGACAGTGACTCACAATATTATGTGGACACGATATTATATGATAGAATTTGTCTTCATTATTTAGGCTGTAATAGTAACGAGTAATGTGGGGTTTCACAGGTAGTATATGTTAAAAATTGAAAAAAAAATCGTAGTAGCAATTACCATCATTGCACTTTCGCAGCAATTACCATCACCAAGTGAATAAGATTTTATTGGTTGGAACGCATACTACGTTTACAGTAAGAGATGCATGCGTAAGAACTTCAAAAATTTTGAGTAAAATAAACAAGAGTGAAAAGCAGAAAAGCATTTCGACTTCTAAGATTTATTCGAAGTTGTCCTACGTTTCTGGCTCAATTTAGCCTTCAGGTAACATTGAAGAACAGTAATTTTACTAAATAAAGTCCAGTAAGGCTTCTTATTATTGGTGAATTTCCGCATAAAATCTATAGTCCTTGTTTTGTGCAATTATTCTCAGTTATCGTTGAATTTCGGTTTGATTGGTAATGCTAGTTTCGTGCACTTTTTTACGTTGGAACGTTGTCGTTTTTTCGACAGCAACATGCGTCTCTCACTTTCAGAGAAAATTTAAAACTTTCAATGCCATGAGAGCGGAGCTTTGGCATTGGTAGTGACAGTATATATTGTTGTCATTGTATGTGACAACAAGTATTCGATTTAGGGTTAATATGTAGTTTTGTTTGAAATTTGATAAAAATTTTAATAATTGAGTATCTTGTGTCAAAATTCATGTGTAGTGCACTCGACTTGAAAACAATTGTGGCAATCAAAATGATGAACAACATGCTAGACAACCGAAATCAGTGATCACTTGTAATTTTATCGAGTTGGTGCATTGTTTTAGCTAATTTCAGCCAAAACCTTCAACGTAATTACTACGAAATGGTTTTCAATGTGTCAAAATATCAATTTATTGGATTTTGAGTGAACGGATGGTTTAATGAAAGCTCTATGAATGGTTTGTTTCACAAAAGTTGACTGATGATCAGAAGTTGTTCCAAGCTCAACATCGAAAGTAAGGCATAACCAAGAAGGAAAACAAAAACAAAAAATGCCTGGATTTTTTGCTCCTGGACTATGATCTATAGACGTAGCAGAAGAGCGCGGAGTGGAAAGTCCAACATGAAGAAGTCGAGAGAGGATAATTTTGATCTCTTTTCACAATTCCAGGAGCTTTGTGCGCAGAACAAGTTGCTGCGTTAGTCCATTAACTATGCAGTGTTCTATATTGTTTTTTCGATGTGTATCGTATTGACGCGCTGCGAAATTTGTGGAAAAATTCGAGACCGTTGCGTTTGTAACGATGCAAACTTCAGATATTTTCGTACTGGATGCAGTTGAAGAAATTGGCATTGGCGCCACCATAATTTGTCATGTTATGCGTTCACATTTGTGACCGATTTTACGCGATATATTTACTTTGAACAACTGTACATTATTCGCATAATTCAGCATAATGCGACTTTTGCCTATTTCGAACATTATAGCTACGAGAAGAGGAAGCATGCTTCCAGTTTTTTATGCAAGTACCATCTAAAAGGCTTTTGCACCAACAACTAGAAGGAGCAGTAGACTGTCTTCAACATTTATTTGACGAGTTTTTAAACTACACGAATCGCTGAAAAGACTTTTGCGGGTAAAATAAATTGTTTTTACAAAGTTAAAGGCATCGATAATTGTTTTTACAAAATTAAAGGCATCGATACACTTGTATTGTTCTAGGGAAAGACAGTGGAGATGGAGCCAGATTGATGTAGATGCATGAGGATGTAGTTCGCCTTTTTCAACTCATGACTATTGGCTAAGGCGAATGCAATCAGCAAATTAGGTATCAGCAGTAAAGAGTTGAAGTCTGTGTTGTATGTTAAGCCAATCATCAGTGCTATTAAAAGAAAAACAGCGTCCTTCCTTGCAAGTGAATTCAAATTCGAAAGCAAATCCTTTCCGTTGTCACAAAAGATAGTCCTCGAAAGAACTTCGCGTAGGCTTGTGATTGTGTTCGTGTGTGTGAGGTGGCATGAAACGTCTAAAATGTACAACCATCACTGTCATTACACACGTTCCGAGAAATTGTTCATTTTTTTTTTGATTCGATTTTGATAGGGACTTCTGACCGCAGTCCTCTTTCTTCAGTTGGTATACACGGCAACATGCTAGAGTTTCCGTCAATACAAGTCACCGCTCCCGCTATGGGTTTAGGACACTGCCTGCGAAAGCCATTCGAAGGATCTTTCGTGGGGCTGCATGCTTAAGAAAAGAAGTGAACTGCTAATCACCTAGTGACATTTCATGCTTTGAGCAACTTCTCGTAATGTGTGTGCTGTACATATTTACTGATGGTATATAAGCATGTCCGCACACAGTGAGGTTTACGGCGAGTAATTTAAATGTGAAATCACAAGCTCGAAAATTACCAGCATGCAATCGACATAACGTGATACGTGAAATCACTCTATCAAGGAACACACGTAATAATTTCAGTGCGAATTCTGAAGTATGTACCGACTCACCGGGTAAGTGGAGAGGAAGTGGACATCAAGTCCAACGAAATAATCGCAAAATCGAAAATGATTGCGTGACATTAATCTAGAACAAGGATTCATTGAGTGGAATGTTTTGTAGGAGCTTAGCGCGAGCTAAAAGTTATTGGGGGAGGCCGTTCACAGACCCCTTGTCGGCAGCTTCGCCAGGACTAACTCCCTGGTAGTTATTCAAATTTGGGCATCGATCGTTGTTGAATCGAAGCACCATTACGCGCACATACGCCTGAGGTCATCTCGCCCGCTTACCCTCACAATGCCACCCATCCTGCGAACCAACCTTTGTCCTAGCCAAAAACAAATCCGGCAACAAATAATTGACGATGTGTGTATTAACAATATGTTGTTCCGATGTTTTATTTACGCGTTATTATTCCTAAACTAAAACATAATAATCAACTGGAAACGGTGGCTTCGAGGATGCGGTATATGAACACACGCTCGAATCTACACAGGATATCAACATAAATTATTTATGAATCGGTTATTAGATGAGAGGTTTAATATCATTCTCCGGCTTGTTTGGAAATAAAATGAATGCGTTTGCCCTTAGCTCGTATGATGGAGTAGAATGGATACGTACGCTGGCATGTATGCACGTTGGAATATATGAGCTACTTACGTGTGTGTTGCTGATAAGGACCGCAAAAAGAAACGGAATCGAACAAGAAACAAAACTCATGAAAAAGTGACTTCGTAAACTTTGCTGGAAATCATATGCCAAGCTTCAGACTACATTCGTATGCTTATCTCGTAGATTATAACTAAATTAGGGATACTACTCGTATTAGGTCCTCATGTTATATGAGGAACAATATTTGGACAGGTACTGTGACCGTGAAGCATGCTTTCAAGTTTAATTTGCCATTGATTGTCAAGGATGTATTTCAATATCTACCATACAGCCTTGAGCCTTGGCAACGACAACCGTTTTAAAGTGTCTCTCAGGAAAATCGTTTGTCCTTAATTTTTTTCAAATTTATTCATCTCCTAGATCTTTCAAAATGTAACAAGATAGCTAGTCCAACATTTCGTATTATATACCATCTGAATTAAATTTGATATTGCAGGCGGCTAGTAACCCCTTATTAAAACTGCTAAAACTTGAGAAAAGAAACGAAAAAAATCATTTTGTTGGTGAAAAATTTAAACTCATTTTTATTCATTCCATTTACTCATTTGCTTTTCCTCGGCTCACCGTTCGATGGAAAAGAATAAAGGAATAATAGCACAACGCTCGATTCTGAAACATTTAAGGAACGAATGCAAGAAATTCTCCTGAAAGGTGAGAACTAACATTAAATCGTACTGTCAGTAGAATGGAGAAAAAGCTGAAAATAATAATTTGTAAATTTATGTTTAAAACTATGATTAAACTTATATTTAACTAATCTTAGGATTTCAATACTGTGTGTAGTTACTGAGCTCAACATGTTCATTCAAAATGGACTTTTGAGCGCATTATCACTGGGCTGTCAAAAAGTGACAGCGATACCAGTGACATGCCTAGTTCTAATAAGAAGGTTAATAAGTTCTAATAGTTTCTAGGTTCTAGTTTCGAAAGAGAATAATGGATGTTTCCGGGGAAAGGATATAGTGAAAGGTAAACAACTACACGATGGCTTTGTCATTCTCGGAAGTGTTTTCGGGGGAATGACGGTAAGCGTTATGAACAAGATATATCGTCCTGTCAGTAGCGCCTTTTCTGACTTTTTGGTTGTTATTCTGCGTCATAACCTTGTCAAGTCTGAAGCTTTTTCCAACTTTACTTTATTTACTAATCCAATTAAAGTTCCACTTATTTTTAGCGGATACCGTTAGATCGCGAGTTTGTTCAAAGTGTTAGCGCTGTATGTACTTACGCTTTGACAGTAATATATACCGACCACAATGATTTGAAGACAGTCCTAATGCTCTACAAGCGAAATATGGTAGTAAACGCATGAATCAAGCATAATATATTGAAGCAAAGACGAAAGTTCGACATCAACTTGAATCGCAACTTGAATAAGTCACAAATATCTAATAGACAGAATACGTTTAAATGGTAAAAATGGAGTCGTTTGTCGACGGAATACGAGACGCAGAAACCAAGATATACAAGAAACAAGATACCATAATTACAACAAACCTGTAATTATGGTATCATGAAGCAAATTTTAAAACTCATGTGTAATGCACTTCCTTTCCAAGGAGCGATGACGGTCTATTCCAGAACAGCAAGGAGCGGCGGAAAATTGGAAATAAGGATGCAATTTCTAGAATTCAGAAATTGATTCATTCAATGAAGAAAAGGAAAACCTGCATATTACTCAAGGACATGAAATATACACAAAAAGCAAGGAAGATTTTACGTTCAAAGAATGGTGGCAACATTCAAGGTATCCAGACATGTCAAAAGTTAGCTAACCGTAACCAAAAACTAGGGCAAAGTAACTCAAAAGCATGAATGAGAATGTACACGGGTTTTGGAGGAATCCAAGTTAATAATGCAATGGATTGTAGTCATCTTTAAAGTACGTTTCCAGGGAAAGTATAAAATGGACCACAAACATTTACTTGATGGCTTGATCTTTGTTTCATGTTTTTTTTTTATATCCTGTTTGATAACCATTCCATGTTGCTAAAATTTCTGTTTTCTTGATAGGGTTCGAAAAACTCGCTACATTTTGATTTGCGTAAGCTCCATAGAGTTGACTTGATAGCCGAAGTTATAAATCGAAATGTTTGCCAACTGCTTTCGACTCAATGAATCTTTGGAGAAGATTCGAGTCAAGGTGTCTGGTAATGTTAGGTTCTACTTTGTTTCTGCCTTCCAGGATCGCCTTCGAAGTTAATTATTTTGCTTTTGTTTCTGCATTCAGCGCCATCCTCATCCGATGTGTCAGGTCTTTCTCTTAAGCAGGCACGCAATGCATTCGGGACATTTTTCTAACTATTTGTGTCTAAACTATGGATTACAAGACGGTCAAAATTATGCTCATCCTCCAATCTACAATTCTATTGTTAACTAGTTTGTTCATGTTCAGCAGGAATATTTTTAAGGAGCATAGCTGTGACCTTTGTACCACAATTGGTTACGAATTCGCTCAAGTTTTTGTTTTTGTGGAATTAACTCCTAATCCTTGATTTTAGTTTTGTTTTAAAGGTAAACTTTCCCTTTCCATCATCACATCATCAAATGCATCCTTAACTGACAACCGAAAAGGATGTTTAGAT
The DNA here is from genome assembly GCA_954870665.1 of Stratiomys singularior. Classification (NCBI taxonomy): domain Eukaryota; kingdom Metazoa; phylum Arthropoda; class Insecta; order Diptera; family Stratiomyidae; genus Stratiomys; species Stratiomys singularior. The sequence goes on from OX940877.1 coordinate 12,750,466, forward strand.
ATACAGCAACAGAAGGAACGAAATCATTATTGCTGCTGGCTGCAACAGAAATTAAATTTAACCACTTTTACGCACCATCAATCCTAAACAGTGTAGAAGTCGTCTCTGAAGTTTCTTTCATTTTCTTTCAATATATCCTGCTTTAATTTACACTTAACTGAATGAAATTAATTCTAGACATTCTCGTTCGTAGGATTGTTTGTCCAGCATCAGAAACAGTCTATCGGTGTTTGAGCCTGAATTGCAATGGCATCTGCATGAATATCGCAGGAGTAATACATTGTATGATATTTCAAGGACCATGGATTGCTTTGTTGAACTTGAAGCCCCACTAGCTCTAAGTACGCCATGACGAGTTACACGTTAGTGAGTAGCTCAAAAAGGAAGAGCCACTTCCTTTGTTGAAACGCTTTCGTTCCTTTATCCTAATTAAAAGTTGCTCAGTTATTACTGGCGAACAAATTGTAGTCTAGGAATGCTTGAACGCGTTTCTAACGCTACTGAATAAAAAGGCACTCGAAACGCCTGCAGAACGGCCTTCCGACTTGTCTCCAAAAATAGACCAAACTACAAGGCTCTAACTTACATTAATGTACGTGTACTGCTTGCATGCTTTCAATTCTTACATAGTTTAGAGCAATCAAAGTTAGTTTGAATATTGTTGTTGGTGTATTGAAGGACCCTTGTGCTGAAAAGTATGTATATGAACTCGAGTAAATACCTAATGCTGGGGTTTGAGTGGATCAATACTGAGGTGTACATGTAAAACTGGCTATTATTACTGATTACGTCATACATTTGGTACGGTTAACTGCCAGATAAGGATCAGCATCTAGCGATTTTATGAAACCTTTTAAATTACTTTCCTTGCGGGTGCCGACTTTTTGTTATGTGTTGTGTACATTCGCCTTTCATGGTAATGACTAATTCCTTCCCGGGTTCCAACTCGAAAAATATGTTCCGAGCAGGGGAGGGAATGTAATCCTTAGCTTGGCACATAATGTGTTTAATAGCGCCACTAAAACTTCTGGCCATATTTTATTTAAAGTTTCCTTTTTTTGGCGGAGAACGAGTTCAAATAGCTTCGCGCCAACCCAAAGGTTTTGTCACGGTGAGCAAAGCTAGTGGTTATTTGCGATATAGTCACATGTCAGTCATCGAATAAGAGTGTATATTTGGTAAATCATTCATTATTTGGTCTCACGCATATTAAGCATGTAATTTTAAATACATGTTTGCAGTCAACAATAATTTGGTTTGCATACTTGGATCCTAGAATAATTTCTAACTCACTGAGGCCTACGTCTTATTACACGAAAAGGCGATAAACTTGACTGGTAGAGCTAGACGAGAAACTAAATTGAGTTCCTGTTGGATGGTTAGCACTAGCATAGTATAGCCGGAAGCTATAATGTATGTATGGGCACAGGAGATGCATTGCTCATATCCCAAAAAGAGTGTTAAATAGTCGGACAGGGAAATTAATATTCAACTTGCTTTTAGCAAATGAGAATTAAATTCAAGATTTATTATTCTCTATCATTAGTTATGTAAGCTAAATCAGGAATACATTTTGGATATTCATGGCAGTGTTAGACAATTAAAAATTATTTTACTGTTTAGTAAGTTTAAAAATTTTTGAGGCTTTTTTGGTAATTTTTAGATTACATGTTTCTTTTATTCAAAATGGATTTTATTTAGGTACATATTTTCCATAATTATCTATGACCTTTTACTATTTTTTGGGTCAGGACATTATTGCATCTGTGTAGAACTTCTGTGGTTTATCGGCGAAAAATTTGGCCAAGTGATTTTCACAGTCCCTTTTTGAAGTGAATTTCTTTTCATTAAGGAAGTATTGCTGAGACCGAAACAAATAGTAGTCAGATGGTGCAAGGTCTGGACTATACAGTGGATGCATCAAATCTTCCCAGGCAAGCTCTGTCAATTTTTGCCGGGTCATTAAAAATGAGTGTGGTCTGGCATTATCATGATGGAAGATATCGCCCTTTCTGTTTATCAATTCTGGCCGGTTTCTTTGAATTGCCGAATTGAGTTTTTGGCCTGGTTCTAGCACCTCATGATAAACAATTCCCTTTCAATCCCACCATACACATAGTATAACCTTATTTGGTATCAATCCTGGCTTTGAAGTTGATGATTGAACTTTGAAGATGTGATGATTCACCTTTTTTTGACGATGATCTTTTTCGAACGACATTTTTCATTGCCCATAATTATTTGCTTTAAAAATGGCTCGATATCGTTGCGTTTTATTAGCATTACGCAAATAGCAATTCGGTCGATAACATTTTTTTGTGTTAATTCATGCGGCACCCAGACGTTGAGCTTTTTTTTGTATCCAGCCTTACGTAAATGGTTAAAAACTGTTCGGCGATGGATATTCAGATCCTTAGCAATGTCATGGCTGCTTATGTGTCGGTCTTCTTCAATTTTTTGTAAGGTTTTATCGACCTTTTATCGAGTGATTGGTCGCACTGAGTGAGGTACATCAAAATTTCCCGAACGAAAGCGAGAGAACCATCTCTTGGCTGTGGCTTTTGATAAAGTATTTTGACCGTAAACACCAAAAAAATTTACACGAGCCTGCGATGCATTCTCACCTTGGTCGTTGTGATAATGTAAAATATAACTATTTGTTTCAGAAATTTCACTCATTTTTAAATGAATACAACTTTTGACACGAATGAGGAAATACAAAACTGTCCAGATCATAATTGTAGACTGGAACGTCACCTTTCAAACGCATATCAGTTTGAGTGCCCGATATATGACAACAAACACCATCTAGTGACAAAAAAGGCTCAGTACTTTTAAGACTTTCCAATAATTTTGTTGTGGTTGAGAGGTGTTTGCATTTTGAAGCACGGAGTATAGGGGTCCAATACTCAAGAGTGACTGGACTACCCACTAAAAACCACCCTTGTGAGGCTAAGATCCTAGCGAGGAACAGCGTGTTACATTACTTCGGATCAGGTCTTGTTTTGCTGTGCCATTAGGGGCTTTCTTGGCGATCCCTTCTCTACCGGGAGGGTAGAGAAGAAGATGGATTACCAGACAAGTGATCCCCTAACTCCCCTAACGCCCTTTGCTGTTGCGAGTCAATTTTAACTTTCAGGACTATCCGAACATATTGTGCCACGTGGCATTATGTTGTTATTTGTCAACCGATCTAAGCATCGCCGCGAATAAACGATCTGGTGTGAGCTTTCGTGTTTCCTTGTGGAGTTCCTGTCGCAGCCTGTCATATCTTTGGCATGAAAAAAATTTACGGAAAATGTCGTTTTTTGCTGCTGGGCGCAAAGTATTGGTGGGGATTCGCGAATGGGCTATCTTGCGCAGGTAAGACTGAAAACACCCTTGCCATAGCGTAATAACATATAGCGATAACACTCCGACCATCGACCGATCTAACGAATTTTGCAGAATTGCATTGGTGTTAGTAAAAATTGTTATTTTTTGTTCGTATTTTGATAGTTTTGTTTACAAGCTAAATGAAAAAAGATAGAGATAATAGAGAAAAATAAACATTTTTACTAACACCAATGCAATTCTGCAGAACTCGTTGAATACCGTTAGATCGGTCGTTTGTTCGGAGTGTTATCGCTGTATGTTGTAACGCTATGCCCTTGCTCACTCAAAAGTTAGGTTACGTAGAAACTAGTCTTACCATGCCCTTGATCTGGCCACAGATTCAGATCTGGGATGAGCCACGTAGTCCACCTTCCCTTCGTGTGAAACATCGAAAAATTCTGCCAATCGTTGAGTGAACTCTGTGTCTCCTCGCGGGCAATTATCTCCCTTGAATCCCCGTGTCAATGCTGGTAAATGGACTAGCACTCCCTCGCACTTTACCAACAATAAAATGTGTATGTACAATAAAGTGAGAGTTTGGAGTCCTAGTACTTTATTTGGTCTCGTATAGATTAATGTCTACGATATGTTTTTAGTGTTTTTGTTGATAACGTGTGATACTTTCTATCCTTTTCTTCTCGCCCAACTTCCCGGCTCCTCTTTGCCTGTTTGTGTGTCTTCTTTTTCTGAAATCTTTTTATTTTTAGGGCATTTATGTGTCCTGGGGCGGGGTTAAGACTGTTTATATAGTTTGAAACTTTTTACAGACTTTTAATTTTACTTTTTTACTTTTCCTTTTTACTTTTAAACAGAGTCTAAATTTCATTGGCACAAGGCGCTGAGTGTCTATCGTCCAATATCTTCGAGACGTTTTTTTTTTTTTTTTAAAGAAACGTATATCTTCGTTTCATTTAGGAAATCCAGGCAGGTAGAATGGAAGTTCATTTTCAAGGACAAGAGTAGTGCATAATCTAATGTCTGGACCCTATGAATGGTGAGCGAGGCATTGAAATTAATATATTATTTTCTGTGAATTCTAGCATTTCAAAGATGCTTTTAAGTGATGTGTTTCGAACTAAAAGTCGGTCTAGAGTGGATCTTCTTGTAGTAAAGTGGTTTGTCATTCAGTCAAAGCGCGAACCACTATTCACATAGCGAGATTTTTGAGACATGTTTACTTCCGGCCAAGTGGGAGAACTTCACAGAGATCCTGTTTTGGGTTAGTTTTTTTCCTACATTATCCTGAAAAGCAGCAAGAATAAACATTCCAGACCAGCCAATGTTGAGATAGTGTCACCATCTCAATTTTTGAGACCCTCATCTAGAGTTCTTATTCAATTGGAAATCAGTTTCGTTTCCGGGTTTATTTATAAGATCAATGTCTTCTGTAACGTTTTTTTAAATGTTCTTTATCTGGACCCTCGTTGCGATAGATACCAGTCGTTCCTTGAATACAGTGCAAGACTCCATAAATTGTGCTCCCCTTACAGTTTTTATTAGAATCTTGTGGCATAAGTCGCTTAGTCTGAGTTATTTTCGGCATGTGAAACGTTTCTGGTCTACCGTTTTTGGATTCTCAACAACTTTGACATACACCACTATGACATTCACGTATAGTCCATCGATCCCAGACAGATCCTAAAGGGTCGATGCATCGTCTGCAATATTTACTGCCAAATTCTTGGTGGTTTCTGTATGGCGCTTGAGCCTAAAATCAAAAACAAAGTCAATGCAGTTGGAGATTGGAGTTGAGCAATAGCGTCGAAACTCGTCCTGAATGCAATAAGACCGAACAAACACTGGAGTTGGTGAGATGAGAAGTGGTTGCGAATTGTGGTAGCAAAATCATCAATTGCAATCGGAGCTCACCAACATGGCAATAAAAGACAGAGGTACCCAAAGGAATTGACTGTGTTTATTTCCAAAGACTTTTGACATACTCTGAAGCTTGTGCTCAGTGGTTTTATTTTAGCTGCTACAACAAAAGGAACTGCATGTTTGGATTCATTTCCCAAGCCCCCCCCCCCCATTCCCATTTTCGCATGGTTCTAAAATCGTGGAAGTCATCTATTCCAAGCAATCAAATAAATTTCGCTAGGTGAAATATAAATTCATTTCAGATTCACCAAAGTGTAATGGCGTAAACTGAAGACTAATATCCTGCGTCCTATTAAATATTTTCCTACAAGTGAGAGCCTATCGACCGCCTTAACTTCCACTCATCGCAAGTTATTTGAACATGCACATGAGCTGCTAACTTTATTTTCCCTTTCACGAACTCAATCCAATCCAATCCACAGCTGAAATAGCTATTTCGGATCCCTGCTATTCGTGAAAGGGTCTATACTCGTCACCTCGAAGCAACAGCTCGCTCCTTAACGTGTAGCTATTCCACGCTTCCACCACCTTGTTCTCATTCGGCGCGTAAGTGCATGAAAAATATGAAATAATTAGTGGGAGCGTAGTGGTTAATTTATGATCCTGTTTCACGTCTCTCGTGCTCCGTGCACGTATGTGTAGGGTGTAGAGGGAACGATACACGATGGGTGGCGTTTCTAGGACATTCAAGTAAGGTAACGTGCCGCTACGCGAGGCCAAAGAGCCGCTGGGTTTGCATGAGTGCTCCAATAAAGCGGTTCTAATTAAGGACAATCATATTCATTTCGGTTTGGAATTTTTAATATCTGCAGCGCAATAAAATTGAACAAGATTCAGCAACAATGGGCTGATGTCCCGCCACAGCTCATAAAGCTACAGTACATTTATTATTCCGAATATCTGAAATTCCTTTCGGATGTCGTCGAGCGGAAAATTTCATGTGAAGTATTTGCGACCACGAAAAGGCTTAAGTAGCAATATTCGGTTCGGTTTCGCAAACCACCTTACAAAGGAGCGAGTGACACCGGCAGCAGCCGTACCAACGACAGCAACAATAACAACAACAACGACAACAACCACTCTTTGCATAATGACTAGTGATTTCATCTTGGAAGGGTGACATAACCCTAGGATCCTGATGAGCAGCGCCGGAACGAGGAGGTGCGGGGCCGAAGGTCAGGTCGAAAAGCTCCGCAGGGATTCTTATTTTGGCAGGCCGCACCGTCGTCAGAGCGTTCCACTTGACTTGTATTTCCGGCTTTCGTCGATTTGCCCTTTCGGGAACCTGAGGCCTTTTGTCTGCGTGCGGAATTTTTACTGGAATTCTTTTCACATATTCCTCGGAGCGGCTTTTAATTTCGGATGGCTGGAGCTCCATCGCAGCCGAACTTGACTGAGGGAGTGATTTAATATTTGGATTTTTGTGGTTAATTAACTTTGTAATGGAGGAAGTAATAATGTTGATATTTAGGGAATCCATTAGAGCAAGCAGCATTATTTATACTCGGGTGCGAGTTCATTGATACGAGCACTTCCGTCACTCGACTCCTGATGTTTCCTTTCGCAGATACTTCTTAGCCACTTGAGTGAACTACTTAATTTGAATGAAATATGGAATGACGGTACAAGCGCGACGTCCTGGCTAACAGTCGAGACATTGTTCGCATCGTATCGTCGTGTTGTTATAGACTGAACCAATAAGGAGTGTGGAGCTGTAATTGATTGGAAGGTGACGCTGGAATGATTTGGATATTTGAACTGTGACACCAATTTGAATCTCCACCTGGCAGCGCTCGTTTTCTCCAATACGATTAGTGTAATGATAAATGAATTTCACGTACAATCCAGGCTCAATGGTAGCTATTAGTAAATAGTGGTAAACGAACCTTATCGCTGCTTATTCGTATATGGTACTTATCATACAATAGCAATTTGGACAATGAGAGCTAAATAATTTTCCTGATTTTCATGTTTTTAGCGACAAGAAACGTTTGGTGGCTTATAGGAACCTAATTCTCTAATGACCCATCACATTTACATGAATATTTTATAAATCGTTACATATATGCATGTGATTAGCTCGACAGGAGGGCATTGAAAGGCTATCGAAACTTATAATTGCATTAACTTTATTGACACCTCCATGAATAAGCATGGAACTTTATGTAAATGAACAGGAGGCGTAAAAGCAATGTATTTATATAATGAGTATTTTATCGAGTCATTGGTAGGATAAGGACAATAGCGATTCGTGCGGCATTTGAATCATTTATTTCTGATATTTGGTTGTAAGTTCATTACGAATCATTACACTTTGATTCATATAAATCGTGAATCTTCTCGCTTTTTTCGGGCATACATCCTCCAAAGGCTATTATAAATGACATCTGTCTTTTATAGATATAAAGCACGCTTCATTTTCCAAACTCGCACAAGAACACAAGAAAATTGACCGACAAAGATTCCATGATGGTCACCAGGATCAGAAACGTGACCCGTTCTTACCGTACTTGACCCCTTCCTTTGAAAAGAATACAAAGATGGACTTACTCTGATTCGTCGTTATTTTGAGGCATTGTTTCTCCTTTCTTGCTGATACAGATATTCTCCCAAAAAAAAAAAACGGCAAGTTCAATCATTTTCTCCTCGGAATAGCCGCCTGCCTGTCGGGCTCGAAGCAGCTCACTCACAGGAAGAAAGATCTACTTTCAGCCCTTTCTTTGCTTCTGTCGCGAGATATATCAAGCTTTCACATACTATCCTCCACTTTAGACCATGGCAACTATTTGATCATCAGTAAAGGAATTCCCCTTTCAAACTTAAAAAAATTGGTCCGTCAAATTAGAAACAGTAAAATAAACTTTCATGTGGCAGAAATTTCAATTCTCTTTCCTTCATCTGCATGTCATTTTGGTAATTGACTGCTTGTCATTTATCGCGATCACGTCGTGTATGATTGATCAACGAATTAAAGTAATTCAGGAGTGTTTTAAAACTGGTGAAAATTTCAAAAAGAATATCTTTCGAACACTTTCGCAATGTTCCAAATGATGTTTCATTTCATGAGTTGATCGCATAGCGAAACCACTAAAAAGTTTCAGGTGCATCAGCCAACGCTCACAGTCTGAGGGGGAGTGCATCACAAAGTAAAGTCATATACTAATGCCACATGTAGCAAATAGAGCGAGCTTTGCCAGGCCGAGAGCTTAAAAATTGAACGATGTAGGAGAGTGGAAAGATCGCGATGGCTAGCTTTCCGAGCTTGAATGTAAAAAGAGCATAATTTTCCCGATGTAATAGCCATTGTGTTTCAATACTATACTAAAGAAATTGACAATATGTAATCCCTTCTCACCGTCTTTATGTCCTATCTCTGACAAGTTTTGCTCATAAATTTTTTGCTCATAATGCATCTGCGTGCTTACGACATATAATGCACGAGCACTTAAGTGTTAATGCTTAAAAAATTCAGTCGACATAAGAACTTAAGTCAGGTGAATATTTTTGTGTTCACCTGGTTGTGTATTCTCTGATTGGTTCATTAATAATCCTGCAATTGATGCTTATACTTCAGTTAAATTGGTCGTTATCAATGAAGTTCGTTTAATATCGGGGGTCTCCACCGAAAATCGATGGAGCTATTAAGAATAATCAAAACATCTTCAAATGCGACTAGTTGGGGTTGCTTTTGATCCGAGGTATTCATTTGCCGCTACTTTTTTGAAAACAATGATGGCTACGCGGATCCTGTTAATTCTTGGTGTAATGAGAACGGACGGTTTCTTTTCGAAATTAACTGTATCAAGGAAGTTTGCTCTCAATTAGACAGTGTGACATGCCCCATAAGACACCCTAACATTGAGTTGTTACATTCGAAGTTTTGTGAACGCTTAATTTCGAGAAATGGAAAAGTGAATTCACTTGCGATTCGACAAATTTTCAATTTTGCTTCCGGAAATTTCACAAAACAAAAGTTAGTTAGTTAAGTCATAAGGCCAGCTATCATGCTTGTTAACGTTGATTTTCAATTTTATTAAGGAGATCAATGCGATTGAAGCCGCTATGACATATGCAAAATGTCATTGAAAATTTGGGCATCTGAAACCAGTTGTGAACATTTGACAGGTAAAACCAGTTGTAAAGACAGGCATTAGACAGGTCTTATTCTACACATCTAGAGTAATAATTTTGATCAAACGGCTCGTTGTTGTATTCTTGTAATTCCTTTACACGTCGCGAACCTTTTGGGAACCTCAAAATTGACATTGACAAGCCGGGACGCCAAAGCTGCCAGGTAATTTCGTCATGTACTTTTCCAAAACTTTCAATTCTTTGTCGTCACCACTTTGGGTGTAAGGGCAGTGCTATGCTATACGAATGGTATGCTTTGCGTCCGGTATGAATCCAGAGTTTCACAGAGTTTTCTAATACTTGGCGAAAGAAATGAGGTGACAACACATGTTTTACTTTGTTGACAACTCTTCATAACCGCAGCTGGAAATTTTGTGTGCCTAATAAGGAGAATTTCTTTAGGAAATGTGGAAATAGAGGCTGTTGTTAGCGTCTCGAGAATGACAGGAAGGGCCATGTGACAGTAATGGCAAATCTCCCTAAAAGACAACAATTTTCTATGACGTGTCGTCAAGATAGCTCGAAAAAAGTGGTAACGATGGAAATTTTTTTGAATAAAATGTATTGTAGCAAACTGTTTGAATCTTGTTTCCATAAATACGAGAAAAAACCTCGCAACATATTTAGCACGCCACAAAGTGCAGGCTTTCCTGTTTGGGAAGAAAGGGGGTGTGGTACTGACAATATACTTGCTTTCTCAACACCCGATGGAGAGTCGATTCCGCTGTAATTTTGATGTCCAAATAGCGATTCAATGTTTTTTGTGTTTTGTAAATGTTTGAGCTGTGGGCTTTTTCCGAGATCTTTGATTACACTGAGAATTGTCTATGTCTGTTTAGAATGAGTTTCATCTGGCTTTGGATGTAGAGGTATGATTTTTTTATGCAATCTGTCAGCGAAATCGAAGTTTCCATGGGAGTAGATATTGGAATTCTTGATGATGTTTCTCAGCGTCTCCTTCTGAAACCAGTCGTTGCAGGGCTACTTCTTGTGAAGACCAGTAGTGTGAACATCTTAAAATTCTGTGATCTGATTTTACAAAGTGGAAAAAGAGCGCACCGAAAGTGACGCAAAGTTCAGAGTCTTCCTATTACGGGTATTGCGTGGGTGCTTTCAATTTTACTTTTCGTTGTCAGCACGAGCTGTTCTAGGTTCAGTCAATTTGAAAATTGCTTTTGTATTTTTTAATGCATCGTAAAATGCTCTTTAAAAAATCATTCGCAGGATCTCTAATCATGAATGGGGTAAAGTTATTGAGGCATTCCATTTTGGCGTTCCATTTTGATTCCAACCAAGCCATAAAAAAGGATTGGTTGGAACCAAGGCTTGAAATACACTGAAAAAAGCGTCCAAGCATGCATGATCGACAGCTTGCTGAGTTGTTTTCTTCTTAAAAATAATAAGGATATACATGTTTTTTACTACATCTGTGCATGTTTTGAATTCGAAACCTTTTTAGATTGGCTTGAGCTCAAGTGATTTACTGTCTTTCACTTCAAAACGCTCACGTTGCTTTATAAAATCCCATGTTCACCTCCATCTAACAGTTTCACCTATGCTTGGCCATATGTTGTGCATATATACTCATATGTGGGCATATCCTCAATGACTACACTCATATTGAGTTATGGCAAACGCAACCATGGTGATTATTATTACTTACTTTTTGACTTCATTTGCAAAAACAGATTCGGATGTTTTTCATGGGTGCAAGTCAGTACAGTTGCTAGCAAGGATACTTGGAACAATTTGAAAACGAATGGATGGGATTTCTTTTCTGATTCCGACCAAGATACTCAAACACAAGAGTGAAACTCTTATTTGTGCAGTAGAATGCCAAATAAATGGAATTTAACCGGGGGTGGGCAAAAACAGTTTTTCAACCCGACATCAAGACGTATATGGCATTTCCCCTAAACATGGTTTGCAGGCAAAACACGACTTGCACTTTTTGTCCAGGAGTCCGGCACAACGCTGTGTTTAATGTGTTTTTGTAATAGCTCATACAAGTACATGTACATGTTGGTGTGTCCATCCGCCATAGTGCAATAACAATTCCTCCAAGAAACCGGTCGAGCTCGAAGGGAGTTTGGAGTTTATCAGATTCTTGCTAGTCACATTATGTGCATTATGCAGATCGGCTTAAACCTAAATTATTTTAGTCCTTTACTTTATATCGCTTCGGTGCAATGTAAGTACATGAAAGCTGCTGAATGCATTTAACTTCATGGCAAACTATAAACTATGTGCTGTGTACGACTTGATATCCATTAATTTAATACTACTTTTAATTATCGCGTGAGTGCCGGCTCTGAGGTTAATGTTCTACTCCATCCTTTTTTAATGAAAAGTCATTCGAATTTCTTAATGTCCTTCGACGTCATTTGTTGCCTACGTGTATAATTGTTTCTCGTGTGCCTGCGAAGCTCACACCATTACGCACATTTACAACATCGATGAATAAAAACCGCACCTTATCGTCCTTTGCAAACGAAATAGGAAAATAGCAAGACGAATGGGGCTTAAGGAGTCCGTTTTGGGGGGGTTGATAAGCAGAGCGTGTTAGCATACGAGCTGTCCGAAATGTACTTACAATTCTTTTTAATCATACAAACACTATTCGCAAGATGAATACACTTAATTTTGTGTTTTTCGTGGAAAAGTGACGATTTCACTAGAACTTTGGGGATAGTACAAAATCAGGCATTCACGTTAGGATTCTAGTTATTCAGTATTGGCTGGATTCGATTTACCAATCGTACAGAAGAAAGTAGAATAGTGGATAGTCCTTATCAGGTATTTAGCCCCTTCCCCGGGAACGCTGTGTGTGTAGAATATTAGTCGTGGTGCGATTTTGCTGAGAAGGATGTTTTTCTACCTTATCATGGATCATTCGGTGTGGGTCCAAAATACGTGAAGAAATCTAAGATCTTGTTTAGTAAGCGTATGACATACCATTTTCCAGATGCTTTGTTAACTGTGCTTCTACCTAAACACATAAAAACGAAAATGGAGGACGCGATACATTTGGCGGTAATCGAAAAAAGTTACCTCGTATCATTGTCTCCAGGGAAAGCGGATTTCCAATAAGGTCCTTGCCGAGTTTGTTTCTGCAAATCCGCATTACTAACTGTCACTACATGACGCTGACATTTAGTCGGTAATTATGTGAAACGCAATAAGCGAACTTCTTGTGTCCGAAGAATAAGATAAAAAGAGACCCATTTAGTCGAAGATAAATTTGAACCGCGGTTGGGTTAACGAAGTTCTTTTGGGCAACTTCCTTTACCCGTCATAATTAGTGCACGTTTTTCAATTACTTCATTCAGAGGACCGTCAAAAATTCGGCAGGAAAAAATGATTTTGGGGTGTTCTTCAGTCTCTTAAAATGGTCAGAATACATCCAAAAGCAAAACATACGAAGGCTTTTGAACTGAGAAAATTATGGGGATATAAGGGATTCAATGTTTTGGATCGTCAAATCCGTAATAAGTTCGGTACGTTCGGTCGATTCACAGGTTACGCTCATTTTGTTGTTCGATTTCAATGGCAAAGTGCACTATCAGATTTTGCCTCAAGATCAAATGGCCAATAAGGAGTCAATGTATAGGTTCAAGACAGTTTTCGTAAAACAGCCAGAAGACGACCGGGTTTTCGGCAAATCCGCTCATGGCTTTTGCATCACGATAATGATCCATATTTGCCAAGTATGTTCTCGTATTTTAAAAATAGAAGGAACTGTGATGAACATTGATAGGGGCATTGAGAGAGCTGAAAGCAATATCATAAATCGACCTCCAAAAGAGGAAGCGCTAGTGTAAGTGTATAATATCTAATTTGAGCTATTTTGATGAGGATAACACCAATGTAGATAAATGAAAGTAATGTCCTTCCAAACAGTTGAAAATTCCCATAATTTTTTGAAAATGCTTCGCATACTAGATGTTATCACTAATCCAAATTGGTTTTGATAACTGAACTTTATCCTATTATAATTCTAATAAAAAGTTCAAACAAATGCGATATAATTGATGTTGAAATTTGTTTCGAGCATCAAAAAATTCAGCATCGAAAAGACTTTAACAATTTGTCATACAAAAGCTCATCTCGCATAGAAAACTTCTAACCTATGCGATTAAACTCCACTCAAGTGATTTTAGTGAAACAATAATAATTGTATTTCAGTTGTAGGATGTAGCCCAAATTTGAATTGTAGTCTCCTTGTAATTGGGAACTGTGTAGAAAGCAAATTCACATGGTTTGTAAAGCTTGTTAGGCAATTAGTGCATGAATTATTATAACATAAACATAAAAGTTACATAGTAACTTTTGCCAACACAAAAGATACTTCATTGCATTTACCATTGTTGCTTTTGTTACGAATTAAGCAAATTTTGCTAATCTATTAAAATTTGTAAAGTGTTTTCTAACAAATGTGAAACTGAAATTCTAACTTTATATCAACAAAGAAAATCATTTACGTATCAGGAAAATCTAATGCAATAACACAGTGTGCAAGTGAGTGAGACTCATAGCGTGGCTGATTTTATCATGTGAGCTTGATATCCAGAATTTTTCCATTCATCTTTGAGATTTTCTTAAACCAAATAAAACTATGAAATGATCCTAGGTGAAAGGTACAAAGACTACATATGACATGGCGATGAAGAGTATAAACGCCTTAAGTGTCAGACTGTCAGTGTAACAAAACTGGACTTCCCAATAAACACCTCCTCTGTCAACCGGAGAACCTAGCGCGGAAACTTTTGACACATTATTTTGGGGTTAGGTTATTGTGGCGTAAAAGTTTACTAGAGATCTAGAGCTTGCTTGGCGTGTTCAACACATCTCGCCTCAAGATCAAAGGTTTTCAGAAACTTATCTGGTTAGTCTCTTAGACTTTCTACTCTGTCTTCTGGTGGCTTCGCGTCGCAGACATTTCTTCTAAATCAGGAAGAATTTGCTATTAACACTTTCCCATCCTGAATAGTTTTGGCCGATCAAGTTACATTCTTTCTGGATCCATTTGTCATTAGCCGATTTCAACACCCCCAAGTAAATTATGCGGATGAGGCTCTATAATTTCACTGAGCGGTCCACCGCTGTCTGTGCCATTTGTATTCCACTTTCCTTTATAGAATCACGACTGTCTCCGTTCAGCTCAACTTTTCAGCCTTGATGCCCTTTGCGGAGAGTTATTCGTTGTTGTTTTTTCTTGTGTCTTTGGCAGTGTATGATGAGTAATATCTGTTTGATGACCAACTTCGCTGGCTCGGAAGTTCAAACTGCAGTGAACTGCAACAAAAAAAAATATACCTACTGCTCTTTGCTTACGATACGAAAAAAATACGACCGATTGCTTGCATATAGAACAGCAGTAATCAACTCCAACCACCTCATCTGATAGTGTACTGGGATATATAGCAGGTGTATGCATAAGTTTTTTTGGTTTTACTAAGAGATCGCGTCAGCAAAAAGTACGCAGCGTGTTGGATTGACACAAACGCTATTTCGACCATCTAACATTTAGCTACAAACACACACGTGTTGAATCCGCCAGAACTCGCGTGTTTGTTTTATGTTTGTGTTGATACATCATGTCAAATTCTATTCCTGAAAAAGAGCATTTGCAGCACGCATTGCTTTCTTTGAGTTCATCGTTTGTCAATCGTCATCGTTGTCAAAGTCATCGTTGTGAAAGTCGTCGTGTGCTGGTAAAAACATATGGTGGACACGCTCCATCAATTAGGACATGTGAGACATAGTTTCGACAATTCAGAAGCGGTTATTGCAATTTGAAAGACAGTGAGCGCTCTAGTGGACCACATAAATGAAAAATCAACGGAAATTAGCAGAAGCATTAAATGTGTTACAGGAAACGATCAGCAGACGTTTATGAGCAATGGGTAAGATCAATAAACTCGGTACATGACTTCCACACGATTTGAATGAACGTCAAATGGAAAATCGCAAAGTCAGTTGTGAAATGCTGCTTCTCCGCCACGAAAGTAAATCATTTTTGCATCGAATTGTGACGGGTGACGAAAAGTGGATTTATTTTGAAAACGCAAAGTGGACAAATCGTGGCTTTCTTCTGGCGAAGCTGGTCCTTTAACATCAAGTCCAAATCGCTTCGGCAAAAGACCATGCTATGTGTCTGGTAGGACCAGACTGCTATGGTGTATTATGAACTCTTGAAACTCTTGCGCATTAATCGAAAAACAATGGGAATGGGCCAGATGAGCTTGCAAGCTGATTTTGTTTCACCAAAACGCGCCGTTGCACAAAGCAAAACCAGTGAAAGACACAGTGAAATCGCTTGGATGGGATATCCTTCTGCATCCGTTGTACTCCCCAGATTTTGACTATAACTGCTTCGCATCAATGGGGTACGCGTTCGCTGGGCTGCCTTTTCCGCCTTTTCGTGGAAGTTCGAAAGCGGGTCAAAAAATGAGTTTTTATGGCCAGGTATTCATAAATTACACGAAATATGGGCGAAATGTGTAGAAGCCGATGGGTAGTATTTTGAATAAAAAAGATTTCCCCTGAAAATTACGTATTTGTTTACGTAAAAATCGGTAAAAATTTATGCATGCACCTGGTAAAGTCTGCGAATTTCTCCTTTAAGAAGTATGTTCAGCCTTTAACTCACCACGGGAACTCAATTCGATGAGTTTCATTGTAGTGCTACTGTTCACTAGAGAATTTGATTCTTGAGGCGTGTTGAAGCCACTTCATTTCAAGGCTAACGATACACGCGAAGATGATCAGATGAGAATCGAGTTGTAGCAGATAGTCCACTGAGTCATACAACAGGATCCTTGAGTCATTTCTCAAAATATCTCGGATAAAGAAAATGATATTTGATGGGAAAGCTTAAAAAGAGACGCTAGCAGGCAACTCCAATGTGTCAAGCGCATTTAATCAACGAAAACAGCGTGCAGCTGCTTGAGTTTTGAATTTCTAGGACTTAATGAAACCATCGAAAAAGGTGGTGGTAAGAAAATCTAAGAGGTAACCCCTGAGAAAAGCGTAGCTACTAGCCAGCGTTCAGACTCTAGAAGAGCATCACAAAGAAGGAGATACAAATATCCCATTTAGCAAATAAAGCGAGATTTGTAAGAAAAAGAGCGTTAAATTTAAACCAGAAAGACCAGCGAAGACATTGTGATGGCTGTCTTTCTGAGCTTACATGAATGAGAGAATAATTTTGCCGATGTAGTAGTATATATGAACTGTTGGAAATTGATACTGACTTTAGGTAAATTTTAATACGCATCTTTCCGCACCTCTGTCACTATGTCAAACCTTCAACCAGTTTAGTTTACAAATACTAATGCATCTGGAAAAGTCGAATTTCGATATTGGAGTTGAATACCGTTAGGATGAGAGTTTGTCATGTCAGCACTAGTTATGGTCCCCAAGATGGATGCTTGAACCTTTGTGACAGTGCTAGAGCGACCGACTAATACCGGTAAAGAAAGCCAATCCACTGGGTAAATTAGACGGAAAATGATAAAGAATACTCAATTTGCAGGTGCTTCGTGAAAAGTGTGGAAAATTCCCCATTTTGCGACTCACATGACTTGTGAGTGCAAGGTAACACGTGTTACCTTGCATATATGCTTCGCTACCTAGAATACCTTGGTTCTGAGGAACATTTGTGAAATGACAGATAGTCGGTAGAAAGGATTTTTTTCAATAAAAACAGGCAAAACTGAGTACCAGTGATCCGTGGTGTTGGTTTTTACACTGGCCCATTGGAATGTAGGATTATTGACTAAGAACAAATAATGCACATACTTTAAAAGACAAGAAAACGAACAACTAATATACGTCTGACTTACCTAATAAGAATTGCATTGCAATATAGGTTTCATATTGCATTATTGATCATAAATCAAATCAACTTACGCAACTAGCAGCTATGTCGAAATTAATCCTAGAAGTAAAGTTAAAATCCTCAAAATCGTTAAACCATTTTAGAGCTTGACGTAGCTCATTTGTAGTCGAATATTATTATGAGCTTCTGTAATAAATGCAATGAGAATGAAGATACCAGGACGTACACAGCATGGGAAAGAATAAAAAATTACTTCCACACAAACCAAGGATCTGATGGCACGGTTCTCGTAAAATGCAACTCAATTTTGGAAACTGGAGGACGCGTTCAATGCAAATTTCGAAGCCAAAAAAGCTGAAAAAGAAGAGAATAACATTTAGGACTTTCAGAAATTTACACTTTTTTAAATAAATGCTCTCCTCTGCGTAGTATTGAATCCACCTCGACCTGGTCAGTAGATGACAGAGCTTGGGAGGATAAAAACAAAAGTACTAGTCATCCTGCACTCAAGTTTCTTCATACAGGTCCCAAAAATTGCCATTCGATTCATTGCAGTAAGGATTCACTCGAACAGCTGCCAAGACAACTCCCAACTGTCGACTCATAAATGCCAATTTAAAATTGCATAAACAAGAACGGAAATAAAATTAATGCGATTCAATATCGCTAAACGTCTATCCTTTGTCTCGGATCAATTTCCTTGACATGCACTATAATATATCTGTATACCATTCAATATTAACCTTAAACATAAACTATCGCAATTTTTACAAGAGTTGTCAGCATATATTACCTGTTTCGACCAAGAAGACAACCATCTGCAAGAGGCGGGCGGCTGTGACTGTGTGTGTGTGTGTGTGTGTCTAATCTAATGCTGGGTTCTCGCAATGACTTTATTCGCAAGGCTCCTTGCCGACTTCACGAGGCATTGAAAAGAACACGGGCTCTTCCAGGTATTACGTATGCATGCAAAATACATTAGGAAAGTAACGAAATAGCCTATTTTCCGTAAGTGAAACGAATTCAGTAATAAGCCAGCGAGCAGATAGCAGATACGTATCGCGGCGCCGTCGAAGTGCTGAGGGTTCGATAATTTTTCTTTTTTATTTATGTTTCAGTTGTATTTTTTCCTCTATTGGTCGTATTAACTTAATTTCAAATTTAAATCGATGCTTCGTTACGACCCTCACTATATCCGGGCGCATATACGGTCCCCCACAGACACACAGCCAAACGGTTATAATGGCAAAGTCGATTTATCCTGCCTTGAAAAAAGGATTCGTTTGCGAGCGAGTGGGGGGAATGGGGCTCGGGGCAGCCATAGGTACCGAAAGACGAAAGCATAGATATCGTTTCGAACAACGATTTGGGCTTATTTCACTTTGCTCCCTTTTAAACCATTTTGCATGTTATTTGAATGCCAAAAGGAAAACAGTTAAGATAAAAATTTCGCCTTGGTTAAGAAATAACATCGAGCTGAATAGCAGAGGACAGAAAGGCGAGTGGCGTGAAGACAAGCTTGCAGCGCTCGCTGTCGAGTCGATAGGAGTCCTCAATGGCTGATCCTCAGTGTTGTGTTTAGGATATGGAATTTTTTTATCCGGAGCTCCCCTTGGCAAACTTGTTTCACATTTCGGAGGACGTAGGTGATGTATGTATAGTTTCATGTGTGCAGGATAACGAAATTGTTTAAGGATAGACAATATCTTAAAAGCAAACTTAAAAGCGGTATTACAAAGTGAGCGAGTTATCGTAAACCTGAGTTATGAGAGCGTGAGAGTGTGGGAGTCGGGGGTGGGGGTGGGGTTGGAACGTCATTTCGAAATTCAGTCACCCATTATCGCTCGTTCTATCAATGCAAGGATATGGGAATTTTTTGTGCGGAGCTCGCACCCGTTTCTCCCGGCCAGAAGACACAAACTCGCATTTCTGCTCAAATTGACCTGAAACGAGCGTTTCGGGTATTCACCCGGCACAACTATTGTCTGGCTCAATATTTTCTCAGCAGATTCGCAGCAGTCGCAGGAGCAAGTACATGTTTCTTCGGTTCCACGAAACATAAATCATTTCATTAGGCGCATTTCGATCGGAGAATAGGAAACCCAAAAATAAATGCTTCGGAAAAATGTGGATAGCTGTTTCTTCCCTTTTATGACTCTTAAAATATTCAGACGTCAAATTATCCATTCCAGCTCATGCGGCGCTTTCAAACGTGTTTTCATATCAATCAATAATTCAAGACGTCGGATCTTGCAAACTAACGAATTTGCATATTTTTTCCCATTGATTTAGTCAGACGGAAGATCTCCTTGGAGATGAGATGATGTGCGTAAGACAAAAGTAACTTTCGCAAGGATTCAATTCATCCTTCACGTGGGCAGAGCAGCGGGAACGGGTGGTGCGAAATGATAGCCGAATTTAAGCCTTTAGATCAATCGAGCATACGTCGGGAATTTCGCACCCGACAAATCACTTTCACATTCAACAAATCGCTTACACACACACACACACGCACACAATTCTCAAGATTGATTTCACTCACTACTTTCATTTGCCCCAAATATTCTGAAGTTATTTGAATATTGTATCCGCCCCTAAGATATAAAACGTTATTTGATTCCTTCGCATCAAACTAAATTTTCTGCGGATTATCATCGCAACTGCTATTGCGGCGTGTTTTGAAACAAACAATAATTTGCCATGGAAAAGGAAGTGTTGCAAAAATAATATCTCTCCGGTCCAGGTTCGGAGACGTCTGGGTTTTCTGGGTAACCTGCCACACTTTTTCAGTGACACATTTTCTTTTCAGTACTGTAAGAAACTGTGGGTTCACTTATGGGTACATTTCTACGTCAAATTATCCTTTTTCTCGGATTTTTCTAATCAGTGCTTCGACTTTTCATGGGTCCATAAATGTTAACTAAGCGACTCAAAAAATAGGTTATTACTAACATTCCGACTCTTAAGGAGTTTTCCTTTAAACGTTTGGTTTAGTTTTTCTTGAAAATTGTTTATTAATTTTGCCACAAAAGCATTCAATGCCTTATTCTGATAAAAAAAGAGCAGTAAATTTCCTTATGCCAATGCAAGATAATGAGAGAATTTTTTGTGTTATTTTATTGTCCCATAACTTTCTTCTTAACTTTAGAGAATCGTTTTTTTATGCGCTTATCGATTGACAATAAGTCCTCGTTAATCATTGTAAAGCATTGAAATTTCGCTTGCACGTTAAGCTTGTTTCGCTGACCGATAAATTTACGAACGGAGTCACTAGGATGGCTTTGAAGTCATTTTAACGGTGGACCTACTAGAACGTCAGCAACTGTCAGACACTCGCGGCAAGCAGTTTAGAGGTGAAATGAGGTGTGGTGAAATGAAAATATACTGTTTTACTCTCATTGATGATTGACGTATACATGAAATAACGACTCAGTAGTGAAATTTTTAATGAAAATTTGTGAAAAGCTCTCGAAAAATTCATGAAATGTTGAGTACATTTGTGTGGCGATAACGCACTTAAAAACAACCCTTAGTAAATAAAACGGTTCAGCGTTCGTCGTAAAAATTGCAAGAATCATGGAATGACGACCTCAAGTATCGATGAGAACAGTTTCGTTCACTCGATTTTCATCTTAATGGTTGCTGATGAACTGAATTCGCGAAAATCGCCTGTGCAAATGATTCCCAGAAAATATGTTGGCAATGAAAAAAGTGTCTCCTCTAAATCGCTGACACCTTACAATGATAGGGTGAGAACGATCAAATGCATCCCCAAACGGAAAACTCCGATCAAGCTGTTAGTCTAAGTGAGCTCGGTAGGATTTAATCGGTGGAGGACGCAGGAATCTCGTACAGGATTGGGGCGTCAAACAGAGAAGAGTAGGAACAGGTGCAAGACTGCATCTGGAAGTGAAATCGTAACTTACACCGAAAGCTCTTATCAGGCTTAGGAATTCATCAAAATTTTTTTCCTAAATTACTCGCAACTCAGTTCTAGTTCCAAACTTGCGAATCTTACTACCCCGCAGTAAGATCCAGTCCGAAGTATAATACACTCTGACAAAAAAGTATCCGGAAATTTGAAATAAAACGTAAAAATATTAAACTTCTTCAATATTTATTGAATCTCCTTCAAAATATGCTCCATTTGAAGCGATACACATGTGCCAACGTTTTTTCCAATCATGGAAACATTTTTTATAGGCGCTTTCAGGGATGGGCTTCAGCTCCTTCTGCGAATTTTCTTTTATGGCGTCTATGGAGTCAAATCTGGTTCCCCGGAGCGGTAATTTCAGTCTGGAGAAAAGAAAAAAATCACACAGAGCTAGATCAGGCGAATAAGGTGGCTGGTCGATGGTATTTATCGAGTGTTTGGTCTTAAAATCGTTAATAATCGTGGCTCGATGTGATGGTGCGTTATCGTCATGCAAAATCCACGAATTGTTTTGCCACAAATCCGGCCGTTTACGGCGAATATTTTCACGCAAACGTCTCAAAACAGTTAAATAGGAGTCCTTATTGACCGTTTGACCTTGCGGAACGAATTCATGATGAACCACATCACGAATATCGAAGAAAAAATAAGCATCGTCTTGATTTTCAAACGACTTTTGCGAGGTTTTTTCGGTTTCGGCTAATTTTTTCCCACCCATTCAGATGATTGTTGGCTCGTTTGTGTGTCGTATTCATAGACCCATGTCTCATCACCAGTTATGATCCGTCCCATGAACGTGGGATCAGAATTCACACGATCTAGCATGTCTGCAGCTACCTGCATCCGGTACTGTTTCTGAAGAAAATTCAGCTCTAACGGAACAAGCCGAGCGGCGACGCGCTGCATGCCCAATTGGTTCACCAAAATCAAACGAGCGGTTTCACGAGAAATGTTGAAATCACGAGCTATCTCTCTAACACTGGCATGACGATTTTCGAGCACAATTTAATTGATTTTTTCGACGTTATCGTTGGTTGAAGAGGTCGACGGTCGTCCTGAACGAGGCAAATCTTCGACGATCTCCCGACCGTTTTTAAAGGCTTTGTACCATTTGTACACTTGGGTTTTCGATAAAACAGAGTCTCCATAAGCCTTTTCCAGCATTCGCAACGAGTCAGCACATGAAATTTCGTTCAAAACACAAAATTGGAGACAAACTTTTTTTTAAATTTTTTTTTCCATTGTAAAATTCGCAAACTACCACTGAGGTCGACTGGTTTCAACAGCTGTCGTAAACAAACTAGTTGACAAACCGCGCTCATGTTTGGCATAGTAATTACGGACAGTCCTACCAACATACAGAAACATACAGATACTTAAAAATACTCAACGCGGGCAATTTAAATGAGAATTTCCGGATACATTTTTGTCACAGTGTATTTGCAAGAAAAGCGGCCATTGAAGCGACAACAAATAACCTTAACGGAGGGACGAATACGCTCTCAGACAGCAAAATGGCATTGCCAACGCTTGGCCCATAACTAGTGCAGAATTATTTTTAAAATTCCGATTGACGTAAGAACGCATCATATGAGTTGTTTTTTGACAGTTGTTTTTTGTTCAGTTGCTTTTCTGACGGCTCACAAGCATTTAGATCAATACGCCAAATGAGAAGGAATGATACCTGAGCATACCACAACGGCTGATACCCTCTGATACCCGGTTCAGCCCGCAAAGCCTCACTTAACTCTGCTTCACTTAACTGTCAATAGGACCACATGCGAAGAGGTGAATACGGATGAAATCCTTTTCAAAAATGCACCCTTGTTTGAATAACAATAATGAAATAAGTTTCGGTTTCCTCAAAGGATTATTTCTGAAGAGGAATCATAATTCTATTAGTATACCATCGTGCTGGAATCAAAGAACAACGAATGGAAGCTAGGAATTAACCGATGCATTTTTTTGCGTTGGTGTTAATTTCATCCAACAGCGCACATAGTAGATTTTGACTCTTAAGATACCTACCAAGAGCTTGAGGGATTGTTTGGGGCATGATTGACTGAATTTATTTGAATTTATTTAAGGGTAAAACGATGCTTTTCCGCACATTCTGATTCGTTCGCTATGTACGCTCTTAACTCGTCCTTCTTAGTCACCAGAGTTGGACCATTTCTTCTTTCCGAAAAGAATATGATGCGGGGCGTTGCGTAGTGTCAGGATAGCGATAAAATAATTTGTGGGAGGGAGTGGGAAGCGGAGGGCGTCAATCGCCGTGAACAAAATGTTATAGCGAGTAAAATAAGATTTATAGTTCTATCGTATTTCATGATAGTAAAGTCACTTTTTTTGTTCTATGCTATCTTGCGGCGTTGAAGGTGGAACAAACGACAGGGCAGCTGAAAAATCTAACTTTTAATTCCTTCCCGGAATCTATTAAAAATAGATAACGGGATAAATATTCATGTCGTATAGATATTGCAAAAAAAATGAAAAATTGTTGCATTTGCGACGATGCTAACTTCATACACCAATGGCAATTGAAAAGGAATTCGGTTAAAGCTAAGTAATTCAGTGATAGAATTTTTTTTTAATAAAATTTATAACATAAACACAAAAAACATAAACTTATAAGACTTTAAGTTGCGAACACTTTTTAGTGTTACGTATTATGTGACAGCTGTCATGCGCTTTATGATTAGTTTTGTTTGCTGTTTCATTATGAAAAGGTTGACGCCTCAGCAACGTCTGCAAATTGTCCTTATTAATTTCGATAAAAATTGCTCTGTTTGCGAAACTCATCGCGCACTCCGTCAAATTTATGGCCGACATAAACGTCTATCAGAACAATAAATTCAATTAACCATAAATTGTTTCCGTGCCAAGTTTATTCTCGCTGGGATTACGCTTCCATCCAGATGTCGTACAGTGCGTTATGAAGAAAGCATAGTAGATGTAGAGCGTAATATCGATGAAGACCCAGGTGCGCCCATTCAACATCATACTCAACAATTAATCCCTGGGTCCATCTACAGGTCTATCCATCTGTTTCTCGTTTTGGATTTGTGGACTGGCCTGCAAGGTATTTTGATTTGTTTGACAGTTTGTTTGTTTGACATTTGACAGTTTGACTTATTCTGGTGGGGATACTTTAAATCATTTTAAATCATACGACGACAAACTCGAGACGCTTCATCGTTTGGAAGCCACAATTCGCCGTGTTATGGGCGAGATACTGCCCCAATTATTGGTTAGAGTAGTCGGAAATCGGACCTCTCTGCGGACTCTTGTTTCGATAAAACCAATTTCATGGCAATCGAAACAATTTGTCTGTATTTTATTTCATTTTAAAGTTGTATACTTTCAAAAAAATTTTGCTTTACCAGGAATCATACAGCACGATTAGTTGAAATTGAATTGAAATTAATCATGCGATTCCTGATTTAAAATCTGTAATTTTTAGTGCCTTATAGTCCTTGAATATCTTTTGGCAATCACTTATCGTTTGATAAGTGATCAGGGTTTCTTTTTTATTGTTGGGTGATACTTATGTTCTGGTAGGAGCAATAGACTTGCTTTCCGAACTTGATCCTTGCGATGCCCCAGTAAGATTGCACGGTTTTATTCAAATTACATGCTTGTATATATTAACAGTTCGTAATATTATTCTGCATTCTAAAGTAAACAAACAAAATAAAATGATTAACGATCCTGCGGCTCCGCAGATAGATCAATGCTCCTTTCATTAAATTTTTGATGACAATTTACTAAAAGCGTGGTTCTATCTCGCTGATGACCCGTTGTATTCAGTGGAGGGTAGGAAGTGTGGTGTTTGTATTAGCGGTGTTTTTTGAGCAAGGTTGAGTGGTTGCGCGTGAGCAAGGATATGAAGGGAAAGCCAAAAAAGAAATATTTAATCATTGGAAACTGTGGACGCTGTAGAGACATGGAAAGAGTATTTAGAGAGTAAGAGGGAGTACATGTAAAAGGTAGCCTTATGAGGAGAATTGTGTTCTCGTATTATGCTCCTTAATTTTTATATATTTGGCAAAGAAAAGGCGGTTAAAATTGTAAAGGATGATTTTCCTTTGATCACTTTAAACTTGGTTATTTGGTATAGGAGTGCGTAGTCCCAGAGCTTATGTTCACGGCTTTACTCGTGTTCGCAGCTTGTGGAAATAGAAAAGTTGAATAGTAAGTGGTTCTAGAAAGTATTTTGATTATAGCATGGTGAGAAACTGTTTCTGTAAGAAACTATTCGGACACACTTGGCTTCTTCATACAGCATTTGATCAAGGAGACGCTCAAAGGAATCGGGTCTTCGGAATAAGCGAAAGAATTTGAAGGAATTGTCTTTGCGCAGATTGTTTGCCCAAGCAAACAATACGTCTGATGAGGGCCTTGATGAGGGGCAAACGATTTTGTATCAATTGTTTTGTAACGAATTGTATATTTTCTTGGGATATAATAAACAGGACGGTAGCAATAGTGACTTGTTTGAGGGATTATTTGGGCAAGTTCGTTGTTGTGTTTCAGGACAAAGACCCTTCCATTAGTTTGGCCTTTCCGGGTAAGTAGGGCTTCCTCTTTAATAATAATGCTTTCAGATTTAGATGTTTTGAAAACAATCAACTTTCGAAATATATGTGGAGTTAAGAAAGGAAGTCCTTTGATTCCGACCATTTAGTTCAGAAGCGGAGTTTGATGGAAGACGATGGACATAGAAGAGGTGCTTAGGTGCTTCAAAGAATCTGAAATAAGCTTGATGGGTGTTCTAGGCTTAAGTCTGTTTATGCAACAGTGCCAATGAGTTGACCATGATCTAAGGCTCGTGTGTATGATTCTAAATGTATTTTGGATATTTGGAATGGGTTTTATCGTGCGTGTTTGGTCGTATATGTTCTATACATTGATATTAGTTTACCTATTGTTATACCTATGTTTGCCATGCTCAAAATGTATTTGATTTTTCGCGGTTTTTATATACACGAGATTTCAGCTATGCGTAGTCTTCCTAGAAATGATTTTGCAATTGGCTGAATCAACTAATAAAAAAATTTGAATTTGGTATTGTTCAAATGTCCTAGATGAACCATAAAATCGAGCTATTGTTTGGAAAATTCAGACAACTGGTAGTCCAACTCAAGACCGATTGAAACATTCTATAAAGGCCGCCAGACAAAATCAAATTTGAAATGGACATTGTCCAATTTCTGTAAAATTTTGAAGAGCAAACAAATTTTTGGTCAACGAACGATTTTCAAAAACTTGTTAAAGTTAATTGGCAGTAACTCGCGTAAAAGCGAAAAATGCGGAAAAGAACAAATGGCATTGGGAAATATTTAATAAATTTATGACATTTGCATAGCGAGAGAGTGGTGAGGATGTGACTCGTTGGTCGGTCATGAAAAGATGCGAGTGAATGGAAACCCAATGATAACATTTTTTTTTAAATAGGAAAATTCGTGACAAACGTGGAAAATGCATATGAGAACAGAGAAAAATTGAAATTACTCGAATCATAGGCAAAGGTTGAAAAGCATCAAAATCGGCCATGCATGCATGAATAGACCCCTCCCCCTCCTCTCACACCCTAGCGCGAAGCAGGCGGAGGTCCCAATACGACGGATGGTAATGTCCTGTGAATACGTCCCAAACGGAGGCAACTGGAGCATTTAAGAGCGGCGTACTTGAAAGAATAATATGGAAATTAGCTGTGCAGGTGAATGGATTCTTAGGTTGGAGTTGAAGCGGAAGAAGAAACATCGTAAGCAAATCGATTTCGACTATTGAGAAATGTGTTTTTGAGCTAGAAGATGAATGTAAGCTTCAGTTTGAGAAGTGATAAGCGAACGTTTCCGCTTGTTGGCGAAATTCCCGAGAAACGAGGTCACGGCTGAGTGTGCTGCAGAAGCCATTTGGGATTACATGAGCTCATTTGATGATTCTGATGATTGGGAAAAACTTCCCGAAATGTTCGCTGGGCTATTCGCAAGGCAAGAAACCATATCTAATATACTGAATTTTCTTCGGGTGAATGGGAATGGTTTCCCAATCATACGTTTAAAGCATTTCCCCCAATTTTATTCCTTCGACTTTATCTCGAGCAATAAAGCTACGCAAAGTTGCATAATACTCACACAGAAGTGTTCGAACGTTATTACAGTAACAAACACGTAGTCGGCTGATTCATTCCCAACTTATTTCAGCTTGTTCGCCTCCTTGGTCTCCCCCGTTTGTTGCTGGCGTATTCACGGGCGCGCAAATGGAAGCCCACCAAGTCCTTCGGAGGGAACGCTGGGGCTTCGTCCTAGAGAAAAATTCATTGCGGAAAAGAGTGCCTGCTCCAAGTAACTTTCGTTCCGGCATTCTTTCCTGCTTCATGTATGGAGATCAGGATAATGCATTAATTCAATTTGAGTATAATTAAATTTAAATCGAATTCAAACGATTTTTATTTCACCACCTCCACGTACGTGATGCTGTCGGCATAATAGTATTTTAAATTGTTCTCGTTCGTATAATGTCGGAGTATTTTCATTCTGCTTGAATTTATGGGCTTATCATGGGAAAAAAACTGAAACGAATCGCATTAAAGGACGAGTTTGGAAATTAATAAAGCCTCGAACAAACTTGTAGTGATTTCATTCGATGTCGGCTATTGTGTGTTTTTGGCATGTTAAGCTGGCAGCTGGGGGAAAGTTAATTTTATTGGACGGCCGACAGGCAGCCGTTTTACGGAAATGTTGTTCAGCGCTTTTCATTTAAAGCATCCGATCTCTGTGGGAACTATTGCAAATAAATGTTGATTTATCGGCGCCTAGAAGCAAGCTAGTAATGCTCAGTGGGAATCCTAATACGAAGGGATGCGGCGAAATGTAGGAAAGAAGTCCAGGATCTCCCTGCAAGAATGTTGTATCTATCTGCTTGATTTCGTGAGCCTTTCGAGTTCAAAATCACTTGATAATACTCATTTCATCCAAAGAGGAACATTCTTTGTCTCGAGAACGATCAAGGACAATCGGATAGATAGTGAAAAGTATATCAGAAGGAAACATTTTCTTGGGGATCTACAGAGTGAAAAGTTTTCGAGAAATGCCTTGCGTGGTCGGCCAAGCACAGCAAATTCCCAGTCAATGATCATGACAAATATTATAATTTTGCCATTTCAAATTTTCATCTATGCTTCTGTTAATAAACACATACTCTCTCTAGTAATAAATCAAAAAACAAAGACAGCCCGAAAACTTTTCTTGGGTAATTGTATCCATTGAGAGAATAGGTCCAACAAGCAAAGGAAAAAGGGTCTGACCAAACAAGTTATCAACATTTTAGGCCCCTCACAGGGTCAGCGTTCTATCTAAAAAGGAATGGGACAGTACAGAATTACCCATGAAAAGAGACAGAAGTCACAATCGACAATAACAACTGGTCGATAAGGTTTCTTTCTGACAATCCGTAACTAATAGGAGCTGCAAACAAGAGAGCCATGTTCTGTCATTCAAACGTCATTGCTTCAAGAATCTTCAAATATCAATTTGCATTCTAGTTGCTTGCTTTTCACGTGCATCCTTACAAGTAGTTTTGGACTGCAGACAACTACTCAACTGGAGCTAACGGGAAAGGAGCGAAATTTGCTATGGGTTTGTGAAAAAAGAGGAAAGGAAAGAAGGAAAGAAAAGCGTAAGAGTGGCCAGTAAACGGGCAGTAAGAGTGGGCTTAATCATAACATCGTTAGCAATCATTTGATGTTAGTTATAAAAGGGTTGATAGATAGAATTGGTTCAATGAATGGGAGCATCCAATCGCAATTGTATCTTATCCCATGATCGTAAGAAGAGCTGAATTTTTGGCTTCCCTTGACAAACAAAAGGCCAAATACCTTCCACAGAAGAATATAAATAATTCCAGGATTCTCGTCCTGTTGTCAACATGTCATAAACTTCTGGGACAACATACCCGGGGGACATACCCATGGAGTGGGTATGAGGTAACTGAGCTATCTTGCAACACTAGATAGAATAAGGATGTGTCTTCCATTGGCCTGTTCAGAGCAATATTGAGCCTTGTTTGAGTTGGATTATTCATTTGTGTGTCCGGTGGGTAGTGCTGGTGTTCTTTGCATAGCTGATCAAGTGTAACGTATTTGATAGCTTCGCCTTCCTAAGGTTAGTTCTCATATCGTGTTCATTCCTCGGCAGACGTTCTAAAATGTCTAAGACAAACTTTAACTCCCTGAGTTAATCTCTTTATATCCATATAAGTGACCTCGGCAAATTGAAAGATTCCCGCGGATTCCATAAAATTCGTATAGTATGATTACAAATCATTCTATACGAATTGATCGTCAGCGCGGTCTTAAGCTGCCACATGATCAGCGAATAGGCCGGGTCCCAAAATGCAAATACTAAGACAACTTTTTAAATGAAGCGGATTTATATCCAGAAAAAATTGCTTACACTGATACTAACCAAGGAAAGAACTTGCAAAAAACGAAAAAATAGAGTAAGATTCGTAATGTATCTCAGTGTAGAACGTACGCGAGACAAAGTTGGTAGCATCAGTTTATGCGTTCATATTACCTGTACAAAAAAGTTTTAAAGGATTTTTTTTCAAGTTTGACGCTTTGTTGTGTTAAAACTTGTTACAAATTCATTTTTCAAAGTATTGTCTTTCGCTGGCCACTACTTTTTCCCATCTTTCTGGTGACATACGGATTCCTCGTGAAAAGAACGACTCATATTTTGAGGCTATCCACGAATCGATCCAATTTCGGAGCTCTTCAAAAGAGCAGAAGTACTGTTCCTCAAGTGGATGCGTCATCTACGAAAACCAATAGTAATCAGAAGGAACAATGTCCGGGCTATACGGCGGGTGTGGTAGGACTTCTCATTTCAGCGTTTCAAGATATGTTTTGACTGATCTTGTAACATGTGATCGAGCATTGTCATGTTGAATCATCATTGTCACTTTATCGTGTCTTTGCTCGTATTGCGGCCGTTTTTGTTTCAATGATCGGTTCAAGCGCATCAATTGTAGTCAATAGAGTTGCCTTGTGATGGTTTCACTTGATTTTAATAGCTCATAATTCACCATGCCCAGTTGGTCCCACCAAATACAGACCTTGCCACGGTGAATATTCGGCTTTGGTGTCGATTTTGGCGTATGGCCGGGCGGCCCGTATAATTTTTGCGCTTGGGATTATTTTAATGAACCCATTTTTTATCACCAGTTACAGTACGATGCAAAAACCCCTTTCTTTTTTGCCATTGGAGCAGCTTTTCACTAGTGAAAAAAACGTCGTTCAACGTCTCTCGCCTTCAGTTTATACGGCACCCAATATCCTACCTTCTGGATCATTCCCATGGCTTTTAAGGGAGCAGATGAGGCTTGTTAAGTCACTTGCAATTCTTCTCGGAGTTGTGTTTGCGTTTGGCACGAGTCTTCATTCAATAGAGGCTCCAATTCGGCATCGTTAAGCTTTTCTGGTTGTCCTTCGCGTTCTTTGTCATCGGTATTAAATTCACCACTTCTAAAACGTCAAAACCAGTAGTCGCAAGTAGGATTCGATGGAGCAGATTTTTTCAAATAAAAGCAAAGAAGTAATCCTTCCCGCAAATTGTGTTTTGTTGGCACAAAAGTTGACATATTCGGACTACAGAAATACTATGTTGTCAACACATTGACGCTTCAAAATGAAGTTGGTTGGAATATTGTCTGATTCGATTTAATGTCAGTGGCGCTATCTCTTGAAAATCTTTTAAAACTTTTTTTTTAAGATTCAGCGCAGGAAAGCGAAAGTAAGACAGTACGCTGGTCGAGCAGTGAGCATTAGTGTAGGAAGGATTGCTTTTGTATCGACTCTACTTATGACTCCGATTATTGGTATACCCATTTTAAAAGACATGGTTTCTATAGTTTACTCTTTCTCTTATAAAACCATATGTTATGAGTGACATAGGATCTTTGAGGAATGGTGTCTTGATGGAAGATAAGGGCAGGTAAGGTGACTTATAAATGGCGTCAATTCCGCTGTTGAACCTTGTTCTACTGCTAATGACTGTGAGGTTAGACCTCAACGATAAGTGAAGGTTATCCATTTTCTTCACCAGCGAAAGCAAAATGAAGAAAATCCTTCTTTTTTGTCAGTAAACTTAAATTTGGCAATGAAGTAAGCTTTTCCCGATGTAACTTTGGTTTTATTGATTTTTTTGAAAGTTTTTGCACCATTCTCACAGCATGTAAATGATTGCTAAGAGTCGATATATCTACATTTAAGGTTGGTGACTAGTCCTCATCCGTTGGTGGTGCTCAATCACCAGTATCAAATATGTCAGCACTGCGTCTTTGAGCTTTGTCGGTACTACTTGACGTTCTTTGTCATCAACGTCAAAATTCCCTCCTACATTGGATTTTTTTAGATCAGACCAAGCGTGGTTACAGTAACTCAAGTAAATATAGGACGAGTTTCTGCGGCCATTTTTCAAGGATATAACATTGAAGTGATTCTCAACACTAAAATGAAAAAAATCCAGCGAGCGAGAGCCGAAACACGAGCCTATGATCACTAGAGATTTCTTGTCACAACAGCCAAGGACTTATTCCCGTACCTTAAAAGTTAGTTAGTTTGGAACTCTAAGCATATTTTCTTCATAAGGAATCCTAGTGCAAATCTTTGAGTTTCTCCGAATTCTCCGCAATTAAATGAATAAAGAGGAATCAGTGTTATCATCAAAAATGAATATGATCTACAAATTATTTCTAATTATCCCTAATAAAAGCGTTTATAAAGCAACTTCCCAATTAAGAAGAACTCCGAAATAATTGAACAAAAGCTACATAACTTCCAAGTATTTGTTTCATTACATCCGAGAACGATTCCTTTGTGACATCAAATTGCTGAATGCTATTTTCGGTTGCTTCAGCCAGTCTTTGGTATATCCATCATTCAGATTCAAAAACGTGTGGAATAATCTATTGTAGAAGTCAAATGTCATGCCATTCTCAAGATAAATACATAATTGCAAATGAGTCGCATACATCTACATGTGTTAATAAGCATGAAGACGTTCTTGCGAATGCTTTCGTATTCATTTTTCCACGAAATCAGGATCCCACTTACCATTTTCACATACTTTTCGCACCTTACATTTGCTCTTATGTGCTGCAAACATTTATATTCGTGTATATTAATGTACAGTAACGAATGTAAGGTGATGTGAGATCATTTGTCTTCTAGGATATTTCAAGGAACGGGTGGACACTTGCAGTCAATGGGAAACAATGAATTGGCTTCCAACAGTTGATAAATGATGCAATGCAACCTATTTCACCGACAACCTTCACATTAGATCGTAAACAAATTCATTTGCCATTGAGCTCATTTGTAATTTTGATTGAGGAAGATATTGCCAGAATTGTTAATATATTTGCCTTTAGCCTGAGGGGAATACAAGAATGATGTAGAATTGGTGTGCACTGCTGAATGCATTTTGAGATGAAATCAGTTCGGCTTTGAGGATAATTTAGTTGAGCTTCATGAACATTCTTCTTTTGCATCTTACTCTATCTTTGACTCCTGGAGCTTTGAAGTGAATAACTGGAGAACGTAGAAGCTGGGTCATAACCGCTTAGTCCTGATCAGAGTAAGAACAACGCATAATTCTCATAATAATTTTTATCAGGCCTCGAGCTAAGAATGAAAGTAAGCCTCCACTGAGTTTTTCCTTTGTTTTCGGGGTTTTGTAACTGCACGTTTTTTTTTTGTTTTTTTGTCTTTCAAAGATGACATAGGAAGTCCTTGCATACTGTAAGCAAATTACTATTGGAATCTCGGACTCAATGATGATAGATTTGATGGTGGTGGTAACGAGAAAGTGATACACTGTTAGCCACTCTGCTGGCAACCTCAATGAAGTTACCTCCGAAAACAAGTGGGTTCAAAACGCTCAACAAGATGCAACAACCCTGAAAGAATGAGCTGAAAGGACGAAGAATTTTGTTGCTCATCAACGATGATAGACAATGAATCAGTTGAAGGTATGACAACAGTGAATTTCGCTAGCTCCATTGGAGATAGATGTTTTAAGTCCGAACCTGGAGAAGTCATAGTCTTCAGATTGAGTACTTCACACTAGGGAGAAAGACAACGCCTGTCACAGCATTTTTTCATGCGGAAAGCGGGATGGATATTGCTGTAAGGTTACCGATAAGTTTGAAAATCAACTTTCACGTACTGAAATAAATCGTCAAATGGAAACAGATAGTATATTCCCAACGGGATATCCTTATTATAAAGAAGAGAAATGCCTTTTCTAGCAAGTTGCTCCTTCCCTACTTCTTACTGGAGAAAAGGTTCCAGTTACTTAGTTTGAAAAATTGTGTCAAACGGTTGCATGCTAGTTTCTTTACTCGAGACGAAGGCGTCTAGTAGGTGGTCTTGTTACTTTGCGCCACTGGGAGACCAATATTGAATGCGCAAGTAGCAACTTTACCGCAAGAGCAACATATTATGTCAAAAATATCGGTGATCATCACGCGTCTATGGTCACATCATTCAGCAGACGCCACGTTACTTAGCTATCGTAACCATTTTCTTCTGTTCGGCCATTTCTTTGTTGGGGATACTCCCTAGTAACTCTCCACAGAGGGCATGTATGTGGTGGCCCATGAGGTGTTCCTTAGTTTCGGCAGCCCACGTCTAGAATATGTAGTCTTGTTTTCAACGACTGAAAACCAGTCATATTTCCTAGGTTATTTTCTTCTGCGACTGTATCGAGTGTTGAAAACCTAGATTGCAGTCCGTTTTCGAATGACAAAGTGGTGTGTTGCGTTTTTCCTGCGAATGGTACGATGTGAGAGCTTACATTTCTTACATAGCCTTTTATAGTATGCGAAATCGCACGATTGGGCATTATTTGCATCCTTTGCTCACTAAATCAACGGTCCGCATTCTACTTGTTCCTTTGTAAGAACCCTGGCAGCCATTTTTTAAATAGAAGTCTTCGAAAAAAACTAGTACGTTGTCTAAATGATACTGTAGGCCGTTCATATTCCTTCATATTGAAGTGAGTTTATTAAGGACTAAGGTCAAACTATTGGTTATGTTGGTGGGTAATATAACTAACCACGAACTTCCATCAACTAACGATGCGTAAATTTCAATAACGCAGGCAGATTCCGATAAAAAAAAACACACACATTATCCACGGTGAAAACCAACAATGACAATTTTCATCCTTATTACATAGTCGATACCGTTGAAATGCATTCCCTGTTCAAATATATTTATCCCCATAAAAATGTCGTGTAGAAAGTTGTTGGGAAGTTTTTACGGCAACTCGTTTGCAAAACTTTTAATAAGCGTTTAATTTCGAGCACTTTTGGAATCCTCTTCACAAAGTGAAATCCTGTGAACACTTGACGGTAGAGCTTTGTTTCATTCACTGGCATTTATTTATTTCGCGTATTACTTTGGAATAATTGATAAGACAGCGCATATCAACGAACGCCACTTACATGCTATAATATCGCCCGAGATAAAGAATATTATCTTCAGAAGCACCTACACAAGGATTCAGTTGTAATCCGGTCTTTTGACGAGAACAATAACCTGTGCGAGATTATTCATCAAGAAAACGTAAAATCTCTGGAGGATACATTATGCAATATGTTCAGAGACTAATAGGATGTGATTGCCAAGCATAGCTCTGCGTATTTACGTGGCGGAATTGAGTTATTAAATTCGCAAGCTCTGACAATTAAAATTAAGCTAAGTGTTTCGAGGAATCGTGCTGACTTGCATAGGACATTTTGGATCCGGCCGGTGGGTAACACGCTTGTAGGTGTGATGGTGTTTGTGTTAGTTGGGTAGTCGGGTCGGGAGTTTTGTTCTAGCCTATGGTTATTCAGGCATACTCCACTTTAGTCGGATTGGTTATCCTTCAGCAAAACCATTTGCAAGCAAGCAAAAAGACATATGAGAATTTTTATTTCATAGTTTCACATGTGATTGCAGAAGTGAAGGAATATGTGGACTGCAGGGCCTAAGCCTGCTATCAACTATTGATTGTCCTTATTTTTTGAAATGCGAGATAATTAACTACAAAATTTACCTAACCATCTGAGAGAAATTCAGACTCTAACGTGACTAGTGACTTCGTTTTATAGATTTCATTTTGATTTCAGAGGACGGGAAAGTATCTTTCTTGCAACTTAATTCATATAGAAAAAAGTAAGTTCCCAATAAATGTTATATCATAGATTTCCTAGCTTTCAGTTGACAAGGCTCTTGGAAGACTTGCTGGTCAAACATGGTAGCAAACAATATAAAGAAGTGAGTGCTGAGGTAGAATGCAGTACATCGGGGAGGTATTTCCGAGCCAGTTACTAGTGTGCACTGCTTTTAGTGTGCACGTCTTGATTAGGAGGCTATTTCGAAGACATGTAGAAGATATGAGTTGCTTTTTTGTAGTGCAGAAAGACCACATGTGACCTCTCTTTCATTATCGTTCCCCTTTAATCACTTTATGCCGCAAAACATGGGAACGTGTAAGTTGTAAAATGTGTAAGTCAAGTGATATCCTTTCGGTCCATATCTTTTTACGTGTAAGGGAGATACAAATCAATTCAGAGAATTTAAATAGTTCTGAAAGTTAAGCTTCTAGGATGTTACCAAAAAAGGATGCTACAACTTCAGGCTCTCATGATTCCTTTAAACTTATTCAGAAGACTATTCATGTTATCTCGAATGTCCAACTGAGGGGTCTTATATCATTCCTCTAACACAGCGGTCTTGAGCTATTCTAGAGAAACAGGTACCATCAATATTCCCTGGGCACGTAGATAAAGACTTGGCGCTGTATTTTTGTAGGTTTTCCTGTGCGTTCAACTGTGTCATCAATCCTTATAACCCAATGCTTCAGTCAAAGTGCATGGAGAACTTTTGTTTCATTCCTCATTCTTGACACGCAGGCACCCATCTGAAGCACTAAATCCTGTTCTCCTCTCAACTGACAAAAGTACGTTCTTCACCGGCTTCAGTGTCCAATTATAGTATTCATACATAAAAATTAATTATTAAGAATGGTGAGAAATCAGCCATATTCTTAACATGTTACGAGAAGAGTTGAGAGGTTCGACGAGGACGAAGAGCCCTTAAATCACTTTCTAACCTCAATAGCACGCGCACTAACTTCAGTGGAACACATAACAAACAATAGCAGTTCTCAGCACATTGCTGTCCATAAGTAGGTTTTACCAGGTGAAAGTGCAACCCTGTCTGACTCTGGAGTATTAAACAGTCTCCTGATACCATTAAACGGGTCTCCGTATCATTAAAAGGCGTCCCGTACAATTGAATGACTTCCAGGACCATCAAGGCCATCGCGAGCTCTAGATAACACAAAGTGGGATGTTTATGCTTTCAAACCATGAGAAGAATCGCATAGCAAAGAAAGATTTAACAAAGATTTATTTAACAAAGATTTAACACAAGAGTCAAGAGAGAATAAGAATTGTAATCTAGGTGACATTACCGTGAGAACGTCAAAACAAAGGCTGATTCTTACAAAATTTGCTGCGACACAAATTTGAGATCAACTTGGGATTGCTTGGCCAGGATAATTTGAATTATGAAATGCTGAACTTAGAAAGGTATCCAAAACAACGAGGGACAGCATTGAAAAAATTTATTAAAATCAAAAAATTATAAAGTGCAACCGAAAATCATAAATGCCAAGGTGAAACGTAGTAGAAACGTCGTAGTGAATCGATTGGACCAGAGTGAGCATTCGTATCAACAAAACTAGCAAGGGATCGAACTAGCGAGAGAAAGAGATTTCACAGGCGTCTCGACCCTCATACCCACTCATTTGATTAAGGCTTGGAAGACATTGGAAATTGTTTGCAACTTGCAGAATGAAAAACGGCTTGAAACATTTTTAAGAACAATCATTCTGAAGTTCGACAAAAGAAAAAAATGTATATACTAAATGTCCACACAGCTAATCAGCAAATGATGATATCAGTCATTGGATACAGCTGTCAGTGTCAACTGATCCATACATGTTATGCGACACCTAGCGTTTTTCTCGGCAACTTTTTGTCGCTGTCAAACTTAAAAAGACTGCATAATTTTTTGAACAGCTTTTTGCTCCTAGGTATATGTTTGCGTAAAATTAGGGGATCATTAACATTTCTAGTTAATTTTGAAGCCATCAGAACCCGCAAAATAACTTATCGTCCTCGTAATTGGCTTCTAGCAATGATAAAAAATTTGTAAGCCGACAATTTAATTGATCAATAATTTGAATACTTGCAGGATATTTAAATGAAAAACCGCGGAAATAGTAACACATATGTAGAGTTTATCTAATTAGTCAGCGAAATCAAATTCTGAATTTTAAATTTTAAAATTTGGAAATGTGAACTAACTGTTTGAAAAAAATGTTTGGAATAAATTAATGTTGATCTAAGTATTGTCTGATTAGCCAAATAAGCTAATAAAGATGGAAAACTCGCTGTTTTCGCAGTGTGGCGCTATCTGAGCGGTCGAAACTTGTAAATAAGGGTGGAAATACGAACAAACTTTTAGGTCTTCTGCAAGGACAAATGAAATAACTGTGACTTCTTTCTTTTGCCGGCCATTACTAAGAAAAGATGAAAAAATCACCGTGA
Source organism: Stratiomys singularior (assembly GCA_954870665.1). Classification (NCBI taxonomy): domain Eukaryota; kingdom Metazoa; phylum Arthropoda; class Insecta; order Diptera; family Stratiomyidae; genus Stratiomys; species Stratiomys singularior. The sequence continues at coordinate 12,788,304 of OX940877.1, forward strand.
AAATTTATGGTCTTTGCCAAGATTGTGAATTCAAAATACTTTCATAATTGTTACTCATTATAATAGAATAATATTAGTATACAATAATAATATTAAGAATAATATTAAGTACTTCACTTTCTTCGGATAAGGTTGTTGTGTTGGCTCTCAATCACCTTATGGCCTTATGGATCTCCCAACACTGGGAGATCAACCTCGAGCAATAGAAGACTGGGCTGACGTTCTAGCTGAGGCGTCGTACCGAAAGCGTTTCGTAGAGATACTGAGGGAAGGACCTCCTTGGATAGCAACTTAATAACGCACTGTCTCTGAACCGGTGGTGTTGGTCATTGCGAAGGTTGTGCCCAAATTGCTGCATGCTGAAGAGTGAAGTCGAATGTACGTGGTGAGGCCTTAGGAGAAAGTCCGCTAGAGAAATTGTTAGCCGAGAGGAAAGAAGAAAAACCCTATCTTTGGGACAAGAGACATGAGTACAAGGAGGGCGTGGCAGATAGACAACATGACACATCAGTGACTTGGTTTCTTCGAAAGGGTGTTTTCAGTCTTTCCTGCATGAAATTGGAAAATAATCTCGTGTTCTGTCCGGAAAATGACAAAACCTTTTAATTTTTTCGAGAAAATAGGCCTGTTCTCTCTAGAAAACATGACGGGAAATATTTTGGCGTCCAAAAACAATTGAAAGTGTGTGTCACTTTTCTTTCGGATGATTTTTGGTATCAAGAAGGATATTTTTGATCGCCTGCCGGCACTGAGGGAAGGAGGATATGTCTGACAGCAATTCCTCTTTTTTCCATCCATTCCAGCTGAAAGAGGGAGGCGAAATCAAAGAAGCATGGTCCGAAATAATGTGACAAACTGTTAGAGGAGGAAGTTGACTCGGTAATTCGGTTGTCCCTGGAAGTCCAACACTCAGAACGTAAATATTCTTCACGCCACAACCACAAAGAAATATGGTAATTATAGTAATAATATTATAATAAATAGTATTAATATACTATTATAATACTTAATAATATTTACAATGATACTTAATAATATTTAAAATAACAGAAATATTAACAAGCGGAGACAATTTTGATCGCTTTCTTCGGAGTGATCAGTACTATTGCGAAGGTGCTCAAAAGTCGCACAGATATCCTTAATCTTATTTTGAATCACAGGCTTTCATCAGGATAAACTATAAGGAAAAGCAACTACAGTTTTGCTTATGAACGTTAGGTAAGATTTTTGGGTAGGATTGTAGATGTCCATTCTCTGCCTTTTGTTTTATTCGTTTATTTTCGGTTACCAAAATGGAATTACGGAATACCAAATATTAGCGTCGATTTGATGGACTAGTTCGTTATAAATAAAATATCTCTAGAAAGAAAAAAAGGGTGGTCAATAGTAATTTTGATCGATTGGCTTGATCAAATGGGGGGCAAGACCTGTGTAACGCTAAAAATCTTTGCGAAAAAATTCCAGGACTTCAGAAAATTTAGAATAAATTTAATCGCGCTTAAGCAAGCGAAATGTTAATTTGGCCCATTTTTCTCGTAATCTTTTGACTTTTGGACAGATATATAAGAAAAACGATCTTCAGAAGACTGAAATGATTGCCTATGATCGCAAAAAAATAAAATAAAAAAAAACCATGCAATGTTCGCCAAAAGGATAAAACCCATGGCGGTATAGCACTGCTTTGATAACATCCGAAAACCCAGGGAAAACTGCGGGCGTATTTCGATATTCGCAATTCAATCTGCAGAGAGCACACTATACCCATTTGCCCAGAAACAATTGAAAAGGATTTTTGTTTTCTTTTTTACTAGTTTAGTGTATTTTTCGTAAATCCGCGTGGTCTTGCTGTTTTTTGTTTTTGAGCGAAGACGCGCTATCTTCAACTTGGTGTCCTTGCAAATTGAACAGCTGCAAATGACTGGAAAAGGATTAATTGCATGCTCGCTCAAAAAAAAAGCAAGGCCCGACTGAATTATAAACAAGTATCTCAATCTCTGCTCCTTTTACATTTGCAGAAGGAAATGTTCAATGTACTATTGTGTTAAATGTGTTAAATATTGTTTAATAGTGGTGGTGGAAAATATCCTTGATCTTTCCTGCAATACACTGATTTCACCCATAGTTCGTAAACATTGTACAGCAATGATATTGAATTGCATGTGGCTCCTTCGATAAAGGATTACCTTCTTTTGGAAATGAGTTGTTGATTTGCCAGATGTATTTGTCAGGTAGACATACTCATTAGAATGTCTTGTATTTGAAAAACACACGTTGTATTTGAAAATAGTTTCTAACCTTTAAAGGTACATATTGGAACCAAGAATCCTGATATCATTAGTTAATTATAAAACAAAAATTGGCCATAGAAATCCAAAGCAGAGTTAACAAATTATCATTCGATTTAAGCATCTTGGGCCAGTTTCAGCATGCGTAACTTGGTAGAGTCTTACTTTATGAAATATTTTATCCTAAGAATCTGGTAATTAAAACATCAACAATCGTAGTGAAGGGACAACGCTGTCCTGCAATTATACAGAGTTATGAGTTAAAAACACTTCACAAAACTTACTTTTCTCGACAAGCTTATTTGAAATTTTTAATAACGCACTTAAGTGCTCTCGCAACACCTTATTTCAGCAATTCTCACTCTCTAAACGGATATGGTAAAACTATGTCCTTCCCTACCAAAAACGAAAACAGAAAAAAAACTACCCATGTCTGATTCGAGCTGTATTTCTAAACGTAAGCCGTTCATGTTCTACATTTTCAAGGGGCTTCTTGCTACTCACCTTAAAAGTTCCAAGCTATTAACATGTCGTTTCTCACTTTTGCGCCAGATAAAGCGATTTCCAGGATTACATATGCTGTTTGGTTGCGACCGTTTGCCAATGTTTCGTACTTTCACAAACTGTTGCCATGCAATTTACAAAAGAAAGTTAGAGTAAGTAGTTTTGGTTGCAAGCGTTCCAACAGCATCTCAAATTATAGATAACACAAAATAGTATAGCGTTGATGGCCTCAAATGGCATCTGGGAAAAAGAATCACGATATCACATTTATGCAAGTTGATTTCATCAAGTGTGTAATCCTTTTCGATACAGCTGTATGCGACGTACTTCCGCTGCAACAATATATCGGCACGCTCGCACTAAACGACAGGTATTTGCGAAATACTCAACTTCAGCCAATCAGAACGACTGTATCGAAATCCGCGCAGAGTGAACTCGACAACATATTTCGTAGTTCTTGTGGAATACTCGTACATCCGAGAGCAATCAGGACACCCTCAGGAGGGTGAATGAAGAAGACTAAGTTGAAATCTTGCCGCTTCGTATGCTTTTCCGGTTTCCTGTAACAGACATTGTGCTTTGGGTGCAAGTCTATTAGAGACTGTATCAGACCTACACAGCTATCAAGGACCATGTAAAGCTCTTTCCGAATTGCATCAACATGGGCTTGCCATTCGTGTATACCTTCGGATAATTGCTTTTCGTTTTTAAGTTTTTCGCTATTTTAGGAGTAGTTTTAAATTAGATTTATTGTATCATTACATTGTCCTCTTTGTAAGGCTTCAAGGGGGTCGTCGTTTTCACTGGCGCAGCTTAGTTGAAAACACTGACTCCTGAGTATATTACAGAGTGATGAATCCTGAATTTAGAAGGGTTGAATCAGAGCTTCCCTCATTGAAATCCTCATGATAAACGTTTTTTTTTAGAAAAAAAGAAGAATAAACAAATGTTTCTTGAGTTTTTATGACATTTTCCGGAATGTGCGGGGCTAAATTTATTAATTTGCTAAATTTATCCTGCAAAACTTAGAAATAAAAATGATAGGCAGCCAGAGATAAATATAAATGGAATAGACTTTATCTAACAAATATAGAGATACATCCACTAGGTATAGTATAAATAGGTATAACGATGTATAAATACATCCACTAGGTTTCCCAGAATTCTGCGTTTTTAAACAATTAAGATGCGGGCTTTCTTATAATCTTTTTTTGCGTGAGAATTTAGCTAAAACCTTACAAAGCTTCCTCTAAAAGGCATTCGTTCCGAGTTCCCATTTTTATAAAGTACAAACATTGGTTACCTTGATCAACTTCGGAATCAGAAACACTCTCAGGAACTGAAGATGTATCGATCTTAGGGATCCCTCTCCTCGACTTAATCTTCGTACGTCAATCGAACCAAGTAATTCAAATAGCAAATTCTATCTTCGCTTGAATAAAATTCATTACCCTAAGTTTTGTCCTTATATAATCTTTTTTGAAGTGAGCAGTGTTTACTTTCATAGAAACTACTGTCGTAAGAACCACATTACGATGCAAATAGCAACGAAGCTAATGAAATAACGTCAAATATTTTGGTCTTTCATTTCTTGAAGAAAATATTGTTTCAAACAGAATCTAACAATGGAAACTCTTTCATTTCAACTCAAAACAAACACTGTTCGCGAATAAATGCACATGAAAGCTCATTATCAGTTTCCATTCAACAATTATTCAGTTGTTTTTCTATACTAAATCTTTTCTGCAGTAAAGAGTCCTGACGCTACCAGGCTCTATTCTTCCGGGTTACTATGATATTTGTATTTCTATTCCTGATATTGAAACATAAGCCCACCTAGCTGTGATAGATACTTTCGACGAAATTAGTAAGGTCAAGTGTGGTTCTGCCAAATCACTTTTCCTTGTATGTTTGGCCTTGGAACAACGTGGCTCTAACACGCCTCAAGGCCCTAGTGCTCTTGTGAGCTGTAGCGCCACAATAACAAAGAAACCTTCATACTTCTACCAAGCTTTAATGTTCCCATTTTGACTTGGAGCATTTTAAAAAAAATTTAAATGATCCGCAAATCCCTGCTGTGAATTTTTCGCAAATCAGTTTTCAAGTCCCGCACGTCCTTCCTTGGCACTCTTATGAACCAAAAAAGTGCTTTTTTTTATTTTATTCTTGCAAGGCAATTAGAGTATGTTGTAATTTCGATAGTTTCCTCCAGTATCATTTGCAGTAAAGCATCGTAGCAAGATATTTTAGTTTTATCATTGAAAAAAAAAGCTTTATCGGAGTGTCTTCAAAATGTGTTGATTACATGTCAAATGAGGATTGGACGCTATTCTGCATTTTTTGATTTTTCATATAATTTAAAGTAATTAAATTTAGCTTAAAATGATTTGAATTTTGTAAATACCCTTAATTATTCCGAATAAATTGGTTTTTACTTGGCTTAGGGATGATATTTAGTCAACTTACTTTAGCTTTCTTCCTTTCACCTTATTTGTAGATATCCAGGTGTGAACGTGAATTTCTTGACTTGATTGCCCTTATTTGCAAAACAATAAGCAGCTGAAAATACTCGCAAGATTAAAACAATGCTGATGAAAATACTCTGAGGTACACAGAATTAATCTTGAAGTGTCAAATATATACAGAACTTCGTGCAGAGAGCAAAAAATTAGAACAAACATTCCCTTGTCATAACTATTGCTTTGTTTTTATTACTTTCGAGAACAATTTGGTTCCTAATTGTACAATTTCGGGCAGAGTGTAACAAGTAATAACCTGACACACTCCAGAGGGGTATCATGAAGATGGAAATCCAAATACCCCATACAGAAAATAGAGCAAGCTTTTTAAGATAGAGAGCTTAAAGTTTTAACGAGGTAGGACAGCAGAGGTAATTTCTGAGCTTAACATGTATGTGAAAATGATTTTACAGTGTAATTCGAATTGCGGGTTATTATGAGTTGTTTGCTGTTACAGATTTTCAGAGAATGTCACTAAGTATCTTCATTTTAACGTCTTATTTCCAATCAGTTTTGCTTACCAATGCGTTCAGAAAATTTCGGTGGAACCTCGTCAGTTTGCGGCTTTGTATGAAGTGTGAGCTCTGGTTAGTAGTAACTCTGAGTTGCCGGAAAATTGACATTGCTTATGAAAAAGGAGCACGAGATGGTGTCAGCGATATACGCATTGCCTGGACTTCCGGACCGGTATTTCTCTCTTGGAATTATGGAGCTTTGTTATGACGATGTTGATGTTTTGTGTCTAATGTGTCAAAATTATTGTTTATATTTTGTTATATTTTGAACTCTGGATTGTATGGAAAACAATTTAAACTGGAACAACAGTTTGTCAGCTTTCCAAAAAAAAAAATAACTTTACAATCGAGTGCTAATAACTTCTGTTCCCTTTTTAAACTGAAATTGCTGCAGTTCATAGCTTAAGCACAAACCAGTGAGAACAGTTCGAGAACAAGACCATCATCTACTGCGTTTCAACCAAAAAAAAAAAAAGTCAAGTTTTGTTCAGATTCAGAAATATCTATAATTTTTGTAAGAATTTGTTTTGTAAGATAAACAAGAACACTCCTCTCAAAGCTTTGGTATAAAAACTCAACGCAAGGATATGCCAGATGTAACGAAACGCAAATCTGCCTTTTCTATCTCTACGACGAGATTCCGGGAGTGTTAGCGCTGTATGTGCTTACTATTACTATTATAAGTTATTTGCTCTTTTTTCAGGGTGGTTTAAGAAAAATCCCTTGAAAAATTACTTAAATAGGCAAAGATACAGTTTTTTGTATTCAGAAATGTCATCTGGTAAAATATAACGCTGCAAAGACAGGTAGTACCTGGTTGCTGAAATAGGACCACATATTCATATGTTAAACTTGAAATTTTGGGTAATTGTAATAAACTAACAAAAGCAAAAAGATAAATTCAAGGAACTCGAATAACTAGCTACAACAAATAGAGGGATTCAGAGGAAAATAGAGGAATTATCTACAGTAATAGAGGATTCACGTGTAGGACTCACTTCTTAGTATTGCCGATTTTTAAAGCCAGCTTCATATCCTGGAGAACAAACCACTGAAAATGTAAAGCCGTCGTTAAGGCTTTTGCAGTGCTTCCATTGTGAGACAACCTTGCCGGAACAATCCTGCAAACAGAACTAAAAAATATCAAAAACAGATCCTAAGGATCAAAATGCGAAGACGAATAATTGCGTATAACGAACATATTTGAGCGTTCTCTTTCAGGAGCCATAAGCCCCCTACTGTTGCGGAAAGTGTAATGTTCTGGCCAGGCGCGGGCGGTAGATGAATGAAGACCAGATAACATAACTAAAATGTTATTCTAAGGTAAAACTGGGGGAAGCAGACCGGTATGAAGACCAAACTCCGAGGCCCTCAGATTCAGTCAATTACTAATCGGATCTCGTATTTCGAGGAAGTGGTCGGAAGGGATCAAAGTCAAAGTAACGATACAGCGCCAAGACAACTTGGAGATATCATCTTGTAATATCAACATGCAAAAGCTGGCTGTAAAACAATTTTCTAGGCAATTACTGAACTGCAGATCTTCGCTGATTTCCTCGAAAACGAATCGTTCTCGGAGCTAACGGTATTGTTGCCTTACAATTCATCAATTCCGTGGAAAGGATTTTTTCCCGATTTATTTGATAAGATTGACAAATAACGAATATTATTATCTTTATTCCATGTGTTCATCAAACCGTTGAAAATTTACTAAAAATTGTTGGTTGCCTGTTGTGTTTCTGGGCGGTCCTTCTTCACGACAGTCTTCCATCATGCAGAAATTTGGCATTGGTATAGATAAATGGAACATGGAAGTGTCTCTTGGACAACAATTTGACTCGCATCTTCATTCAGCAAGGACTACTACATGGTCAGGGCCTCATACCTGCTCTTTGCATGGAGCCAACAACTTCAGTAGACCTTTCCCATTTATTTCTCGGTTCCTTTCCGCAAAAGGATAAAATGGTTCCCGGGAAGAATAACTCGGAGGGAACATCTTTACATCAGGCATCCTGGAGAACGCGTTCAAAACTTCGTCTTATCATTGATAAGTAATGAATCCTTGGTTTTCGCGGGAAACACATGTTGCATGAAAAACATTCCTTCGAACCATCTCATTTGCTCATGTACAAATCAAAATCGCAATCTATATTTCATTGGAATATTCGGGACAGTGGAGGATGTGGCATTTGAAACTTTCACAGGTGAAATGGTAACTCAATGGCGCTATGCAATGACATGCTTCAAAGCTTCAATGTCCTTGCAACGAACAGTTTGGGGGGTTGTGCTGTGGACTCGTAATGTTTTGCGTGCTGACTCCGAAGGTGGAAGCGTCGTGAACGGAGCCTTAGTACGAAAAAGGACGTTGCTTGGGTGTGAAGTGTTTGCTGTGCCGAGCTCGTTGAAAAAGGCGCGTGCCGAAAGTTACTTGGAACACATTCCGGCTTGCGAGGTGGAAGTTGAAATCTCTGCTCATTTTTCTCGCTCCTGGTGATTTGTTTGTTGTTTCGCCTCGTTATACGACTGGCTGGTCGTATCCAGGTTATATGCAAATCCTAGGCACGATTTTATGTTGCCTTGCTATTTTATTAGTTTTCTTAAATGCTCGCTCGCCGCTTCTACATGTATAATCGCCGATTAATTGCAGTGTTCCTTGCGTTGCGTTTGAATATAGTCGGAACCCTTACCGACGGGGCCAATCTAATCGCGGCCGCGCTCCTCTAGCTCCGAGCAAGGACCTTCTGCTTCCGACGGTGCCTGAGCGCATTTGTTCTATTGGCTCGTTCATTTTCCACATTTCGGAATAATTACTTGTGCTGGCTTTCGTCCTGACTCTCACTCCTGACCACGTTAAGCGTTTTTATGACTCACTGATTCGTGGAACACCTCCGATACTTGTTGGAGGAACGCGTGTTTTATGGATATCGTTCGATTAGCCAAACGAGATTACGACGTGATTAGTGTCCTGTCATAAATTTGTACATTTTGTGTTGTTGTGGAGCTGGCTTGTGGCGCCTTCGAGTTCGCTCTGTTGTTCCTTGCACTTAATGATAAATACGCGCCCTGAGTGACAATGAAGGCCGAATCTTTTTAAGTGGTCGCTTATCTATGATTTGGTGGACGTGGTCGCGGATGTAAGTGCAGTAACTTGATTGTCTTTTCAAGTGTAATTGATTGTTACTGTGGTCATACGTTAATGTGTTTGGTGTCCGTGTCACGTGCGACGGGAGGCGTGAAGATGACGCTTGCGATTGTAATGAGACTGTAAAGTGGTTGCTGCCATTTCAACGAGACGTGATTGAACGCCTTGAGCGTGGCAAGTGTTGTGAGCAGCAATATTTAATTTTAATGGAAATATTGCAAATAATATCTCAAATGCTTAATGATTTTTCAAGAATTATACATCCGATCGTTAGTCCTGAGTACGATTAGTTCTAATCAATTATTTTTCCAAGGAAGCACAAGTTCTCCAAAACATTTATATGATTCATTAGCATTCAAGAGCCCTAACCAATATACGCTATAATCTCATATAATTAAATGGAATTACATTTACCCTTAGAGCCGGTGATTGCGTTCGGGTTGGGATAAAAGTAATTTATCTTATTCTTATTCCCGGAATCGCCGATCAAATATGGAATCATTCTTATTCGCGATTGTTTCGCTCACTCAAAATGCTAATTAAATTTTATTACCAATTTCCCATCATCATAAACGTCTTGTTAAATAATTTATTTAATTTAAATTTAAATAATTTAGCATGAGGTTGGCGATGCTTTCAAGTCAAATTGATGATCGGAAGAGCAAAATTAGAATACAAATCTATACTAATCCAATTGAGTTGTCTATGAATAAAAAAGAAATTTCATCAAAATTAAAAATAAGTTTGATTTGATAGAATGCATCAAAAAATTAATAGCCGCAAGATAGACTAGAAAGTCCTTGTCATCGATTGAAAAGTTTTAAGTCGGCAAGCTTATGAATTTCTACGTTTGTGGTCACTTCTTTTCAACTGGTTTGGGTCCTTACACTCATCGCTTAAGTTATTAATTTTATTATTCATTATAAATATTTGTTATTTATTATTATTTTATGTATTTAAAAAATACCAGAAGGAACATTTTCCAATAATGATCGCATCGCAAATCACATGATCAATAAAATTGAAGGGCGGAAACATTAAAGCGAGCGCTAATCAAACTTTTGCTAATATTTCCAAGGACTGAGACATAATGCAGATTGTTCAGTTAGTTTAGGATTACTCGCATGATGGTATGCCGTGGTACTTACTACTGGATCTTACTACACTAAATATACTACACTACACTGATTTCACTAAGCATAATAAATAGTATTTCCGTCAAGGGTGGCTTAAAAACAGTGAATAATCAGCTTTTTGCCCGATTTTTGTTATTGGGAAAACAAATACATTTTCCCTTAATTGTTTATGTATTTCTGTGATGAAACGTAGTTCACAGAAATTTTCAAAACAGAAATTTCCATACTCAGTGTATAATACTGATTGTAAAGTTCTAACATAACAAGGATGTAATTTCTCAGGGAATAAGAATCTGATTTTCACTTTTCCGGGAAGAATTTAAATAAAATTGTGAGTTGCTAACATCTGAACTTTCTTGTTTGGAACTGAACCGCAGGTTTTTGGGAGCTAGAGCATTTCAGCTTGTTAATTCCTTGCAACCAACAATTGTTAACTTTTAGTCAATAACTATTGAGGATTTGTTTCTAATTACCGCCAAAACTAATGTTTTCTAAATAGTTAATATTTCCGTTTGAAATATTTCATTTTCTAATGTTGTTTGGGCTGCTTGCTATTGTTTATTGTTACCGAGGTCGCGTTTCTCGAGGATCTTCGGCTTCTTCTATTCCGTATGTTTTGAATAGAATTGAATAAAGTTTTATTGATAATAATAAATTTGTATTAAAAACATGTCACTTATTGTACAATTCTGCTCTGCATTTCTTCTATGTTAATTATTGTAACTTTCCTGGTATTAATATTTTTATTTAGAATAATATTCATTTCAGTTTCATTTATTTTTATGATTTTTCTTTTGATATTTAGCTTTCTGCGTTCCCTTTACGAGAAGTATCCATAATCGTGTTCATTTGTCGGGTTATTCACTGTACGCTGCAAAATTAATTCCCTGGAGCTAAATTCTTCCCCTCCAGTATCTTTCCCATTAATCATATATTAAAATTAAGAATCAGGAAAATCTCCTTCTTTTCTTCTTAGCACTACACTCCTTCTCAAGCCTTTGCTTCCTACAGCAAGCACCTCCAACTGTCTCGGTCCATTAACCACGTTCTCAGCTCATCCGAGCAGTAATGCACTGTCTTCGTCAGCAAAGTCAGACCAGCGTTTCCTCGGTTTCCCCATTGGCATCCGCCCTTCAGTTCTCTCAATGAATACCTTTTTGAGTATCCATGGTTCGTCCATAGCTTCCGTAGTCTTGCAATCGTCGAGACCTTCCGCTCGTCAAAAATTTCATATAGGCCTTGGTTGTATGGAATTCGCCATTGGTCCTCGTCTAGCTTCGCTCCAATTATCCGCTTCAGGACCACCGTTGACCGTCGGTCAAAGGGGTTAGGGTCCATGTTTCACCCGTATAGCATAGCACAGATCTTTTCATAGATTTGTATACTAGGGGCTTTGTTTTTCTGTGTATGCAGCTGGTCTTTGGAATGGAAAATTTGCGAGTTACTTTGCGATCATCAAAGACTGTGTGGATCATGTTCTAGTCTTGACAACAGGATCTTGCAATCTCCTCAATGTTCTTGAAATATAGACTCCTTTCCAAAGCAATTTCTATTTTGTATTTCTTTCCCCATTCCTTTACAGAAGTTTTCCTCAAACTGAACATCTTATTTTTGCGACACATTCTCGGTCTATTTATCAGGATTGCTGCTAGGCTTTGTGTCTAATTCTTTTAAAATTTACTTAATTCTAAATTTAAAATTTTTTAAGCACATCTTGTAGTCTGCGCACAACTTATTCTGAGCCTTTTCGAGGTAATCTACTAAAGACACTGCCTAACATTTGACGCATAGTACACTTGCTATGGAAACATTAATGTACAGGGTGGTGCAAACGTTGCCGACTATAGTTTCTCTTGCATAAAAACTGTAAAGAGATTGGTTTAATATGATAATTTTATAATAAACTGCACCCATTACGTTATATAATAAATAATTGCTATGAAGTAGGTCCTTTGTCGATTTCTATACGATTTTCAGAGTAGTCTGGAACACAAATTTTCGCTGGACTTATATGAAGGTAGTTACTAGGCCTGTCAATCTACATATTAGAAAAACGCTCATAAATCTCCTTAGAAATTTTCAAGGCAGGATACGTCTTAGTGGCATTTTGCATTCAGCTAGTTATGCATTTGCGTTGCTTCCCGTCTCTGAATTGTTGGCACTACAGTCGCCAAATTGCTGAACGTAGTGAAGTTTGGCTTAATATCCATTATTGCTCACTTTGCCTGCTACTATGATTTGTAAGACGCATTTCGCAGAGTTTTCCTGGATCGCTGGTTCTCACTGCCCTATTTCGTTTGATTAGGTATTGAATCGAGTTGAATCAACGACTAGACCGCAGAAAGGATGTTTCCACGCGGTATTTTACCACGGGCATTGTCATCAGAAAATCCGAGGGATTTTTGAGCTCTTGCCAGATATGCAGTCGGTCTCGAATGTTTTTCTCGGAAAGAAGAGATTTCTTGCGTTGGCTTTAGGCTGACCGGCTTCAATAGGAATATCTTGCAAAACGGTTTGCTTCGAAACGTTTTCAATGGTCTGCGAAGAATGGTTCAGCGTTCCCACTCTTGTCCTATTTTCAGCAAATATTCTGATTGTCCCTTTTTGCTACTGCTAAAAATAAGGACGGTCCACTTTTGGTTGTCTACCAACCACCTCTTTGCATATCCTTCACGTTTGCTTCGTCGTCACTGCACAATTTTTTCAAGGTGTTTTGGTTCACACTAAGTATTCTGCATACTTAGGGTCAAACCCTTATTGTTTTTTGAGTTGAACCTAATTTATTGAGTTTCACATTGCAAGTACGCGCAATACTACTCCTACTCGATCCAACTTCAAAAATTGAACTTGAATCCGTTGAAGATTCACGAAGTTTTTCCTGAATATTTATGAACGAAAAGATCGTCAAAAATATGGTCTTTTGATAAATTTGGTACTTTCATATCAAGTAACCAAATCTAGATGAATAAATTAATATTTTTAAATTTTTTTACTGTACAGGACTTAACATCTAAAGCTAATGAAAAACTACTCAAGCAATTACAGGTCTGAATATTTTATTTGTAACCGGGCGTATCTTCAAATCTTCTTCGAATTTTCGTGCCTAAATTTTTGATTGAAAATGTTTAAATGTCTATTTTCACTCTTTATAGAAATCTATTAAAGTTATGTGACTGTAAGAAAGTTTAAGGAGGGTGTCAAAAATTTTGAAGATCCTTTTCTGGCGAGAAATTTATTCTGTTTGGCTTTTCATGCCGATGGTCGGAAACAGTTGCGCCACTTTTTATATCTAGCAATCTGCGCAGTACTTTTTCTTGATCCTTTTTGGATAATATACCAAAAAAGCAGCCTCAAACCACTTTTTGTAAATAGTATTCACACGCCATACCACACTCAGGCTGTATCGTACTAACACTGAATCACCCACTTATGTAAAACGCTGAATACAAGGACTATATGCGCAATAATTTTATAGTGAAGACATTGCTCTTTCAAAAATAAAAAGGCTTAGGAGCTAATACGAATTAATTATATACTTACTGACCTGACTTACTTCTTCTTTTTTTTTTTTAACAGAAAGTAAGTACTTCGCTGTTCACTTCATGGGAATTTTTCTTTCTCCGCAGGATTTCGTGATATTGAATTTAAACGTTAGTAAATACAGCGCTAACAAGATCTAACGGTATTTAAATAAATATAATTACACTTGGTATTGGTTAATCTCAGACCGTTTTCGCAGGAAAAAAAGATAAACTCATGTCTGATCTTTTCCGTGAAATCACAATACAAATGTAAATGAACTTGTGCTTTTTCTGTCTCCCTCCGAGAGAAGTCGGCCGCGAGTGTTAGAGCTGTATTTAGGTTCGCATTACTCTGAGCTAAACTAGATTCCCAGAATTTGAAACAAAAACTCCAATAGGAACTGAGTGAACGTTGCAGTTTTTAAGTCACTCATTTCGGTCTTTCGGGCAGTAAAAAACCAGACACGTGTCATCAACGTGCAGGGCGCAAATTTTTTGGCAGCGAAAGAGTATCTGCAGTAAATACGTTATGTCCTATAAATTCAAAAAATTCAATTCAATTCCTTGATTCAAAAAAACAATAATCGTTGCTGATAACAAGGATCCCCAACTGTTTCAAACGAACGCTGTTTGGATATTTCCAAACAATATATATACACATAGTCACAAAATTGAAGACACAAGCAATAAATATGTAAACTCTTATTTTTTATTCAAATAAAGACTAAAAATACAAAAATGTATAAAAAAAATTAATTAAATTCAATTTTTTAAAGAATTAAACAAAAAAAGAAATTAGCAAAAAATTCAACGCACAAACTTCAAGATCAATAGAAAAATACAAAATAATTTATTAATAGTACTTAGTTGGATATCCTTTGGCTTTGATTACTGCTTTTAGTCTTTTAGGCATTTTCTCCGCTAACTTTTTTGTTATGATTGGGTTAATATTTTGCCATTCTCTTGTTATTATTGACTTTAGCACGGATTTATTCGTTATTGAAATTTTTGGATTTGTTGCTCAAGTACTAACCAAAAATGTTCAATTGGGTTAAGGTCCGGTGACTAAGGTGGAGTTTTTAATTGTTGCGGGGTATTATAAAGCAACCACATCTTTACAGTGCTTTGGATCATTATCTTGTTGAAACCAAAACACATCCGGTCGTCCTAATTCAATAACACTTGACTTTAAATTCCTTTTCAGGGTATTGAGCTATTTAAATTTGTTCATAGTGCTCTCAATAAATTCCATGTTGCCAACTCCTTCTGCAGACATGCAGCCCCAAACCATCACATTACCTCCTCCATGCTTTACGGTTTCGCACAATTTTTTTTCTTAAGCTCGGTATACGCTTTCCTCCTAACTATTTGCCTGCCATCAGAGCCAAATATGTTTAATTTACTTTTATCACTGAATATTATGTTTTTCCAGACATCTTACCCTCATTTACAGAGGTTTTCGCAAACTCTAACCGTTTTCTTCTATTTGCTTCTGATATAAATGGTATTTTACGTGCTATTCTTCCATGTAAACCATGGTTTCGCAATGTTTATCTTATAGTTTCCTTGGATATCGGTTTTTGATTCATATGAGAACTTCAGGCCTCAAATTATGAATCGGCTTCTTTGGACTATTTCCCGTCAAATGTATTGCTCATCTTTAACTGACAGTAACTTTTTTCGTCTGCGTTCCGTTTTATTAACTAAAGTTCCGTTATTTTTCCATTTGTTGACTACAGTTCTTACTGAAGAAAATGATCTCCCAACTATTTTTCCTACTTCCCGACAGATTTAACCTTGCCAAACAAGCTTAATAATAATCTTTCTTTCCCCAACTGTGGTTTATTTTCTCCGTTTATGCATTTCAGCTTTTTTAATTTATTTATGTGAAAATATTTAAATTTTTCTTGAAAAAACAACACACTTAACTCAACGAGTCACTTGCGTTCACCTAAAAATCAATATTTGTTAAAAATGAAAAGTAATTGCATCATCAAATTCTCAGAAATTTGCACGATAGCTGCACGTGTGCCTTCAATTTAGGATAGCTCGCAAGTGGTACAGTTGGCATCAAAATAGCAAAATTTGTGATAGATTCGATTTTTTTGTATTGATTTGGTGTACATTATAAATAAGATTACGCACTAACATAATAAAATACCAATTCGATAAATTTACTACAAGTGTAGTAACATTGAATAATATTTTGGTATTTATATAGATTGTGCCTTCAAGTTTGTGACTATGTTTATTCAAAAATAAATATGACATTCGCACCATTGCATCCGAAAATGAGCTCCGTTTTTTTTTGTATCACGTCGAGATTCTCACAAATTTAGAGTGTATACCATTTAGTTATTTAGATAATTTATTATGCATCTATAATGCATAACAATGTGACTTCCGCATTACTTTTACAATATTTGTATGTTCTGAATTTTTACATGTGCCAATATTTTTGACAACATCCTTGATGCAAACTATTCTTGTTTCAAAAGATCTGTCATGATGATTGCCAACTCGTGCTTCGCTTAAGGCCTTCTGATTTTTATTATGATTTATGTGGACGAAAACAATAAAATTTGTATTTTAATTAAAAAATTTGAGATGTGTGCGAAAAATGTTAGGCCGAAAAATAGCGCACGGGAAGGTTCTGATTCTTTTTTATGCGGTAGAAAATTTGCTGTTTTCTTTAGAGCACCTAGAAAATTTCTTCCTTGAATGCAAACGGAAAAGCCGATGTGTTGAAGATAAAAAGAAAATGAAGCGATTTTCTTTTGGAATTGCTTTACTTGTAATTGTATCTTCCTCATAATCTGCAAATTGATCTCTACTTTCTGTTAATGCTCCACACATACTCAATTGTCCTTAATTAACGTGCATAAATATTGTTGATGAATTTTTATACAGTTCTTAGCGAATCTTCAACAAAGCTTAGTTTATCTTGTCAGATTTAGATGCCTGAAAAGTGAAATCCTCATTTGTTTCGCATTAGCCGCATAACTCATCGTCATCATCTGAGCCTTTTTTCCCAGACGCTTTCGATTTGATTCTCTTGTCCGTAGTACATGCCGCATTAAATAACCGAATTCCATTTTTTTAAATTAGACCTAGAATGTCCTTTGAAATGAAAAAGGAGAAAAAAAAACAAACCAAAATGAAATCGTTATCATTTCATAAGCCACGATTACAAATTTACAGCACGCAACAGCTATCGGATATCAGCCAACAGTTGAAAATCCTTCAAATAAGCATAAACACGCGCTTTGAATTGTATTTTCTTGGTTAAACGCAAAGGATCTATTGCTTTATTTTTCTTTGTTCTTGCTGGTCAGGGCTGTAAGTAATTTTCAAGCCATTCACAAGTCAGTCTATTGAATAAATACTTAAACCTTTTATTATTAAAGGACTTTAACGCCAGCTATTTGCATTACAATTAAAAATAGATTTCTCGCGAAAGCATTCATTCTATGGCAAGTGGCTTATGGTAATTTTATCGCAATGTCAAACGCAGTAGATTTTACTTTCGAAATATGATTTTGAAATGGGTTTATTAGATAAAATAATAAAGGTGCAATGTTAAGGAGGACGTTTTTATATTATTCTTAACCCAAATTGCCAGGCCATGTAAAAGGTGAGTAAATGAAATACATTTAATTGTTGAAAAGGCAGAATAAGGTTCCTCACTGTGTTTGTCGGCTTATCTTCGCTTAAAATAAGTAAACGGCTGAAAGTCATCAGGAAAATTTAAACCTTTTGAGCATCGCAATGACGATAAATAAAATTTCACTGGTCTGTGTTTTCTGACAAGCAGGGTTAACCATTTTTGGTAGCTGAGCCTACAACCTCCAAAATATATTAAATTTTCAGGATAATCAATCAGACTTTCGCGACGGTTTAAGTTTTATCATTTGTTCAAATTTTTTACATTTGTTCACGTTAATGCTGGTTTCTCCAGCTAAAGTCAATTGTAATTTAATTTTTATATTAAATATGATGAATAAATATTATGATTTTTATTTAAATAAATATGATTCAGTCATATCAGCGTCACAATCAGTGCGGAGAAACTCCGAACAAGAGGTCGCATTTTGGACTACTCTCACCAATAATTGGGGCCCTATTTTTCATATCATTCACTAAATTTGACAAAAGTTCTGTTCCAAACGGTTGAGCGTTTCGGGACTTTGCGGCATAGATGAGTGATTTGACATATTCGCACAAGAAATAGTCCAAAACGAGAAATTTCGCACTCATCAAATGCTTCTTTCAATAAGTCAATGAATGCACAAGCTGCATTGCATGCCGGATTTTGTAAGCCCACCGACGAAGATCTTTTCGTAAAATCTTCCACAATGTGGGTTATGTTCCTTCATGACGCACTGTACGATATCGGGCTGGATGCGTTTTATCAGTGATAGTAAACACAGTAAAGAAACGATGGTTAATCGAATTAATTGTTCTGATGGACGATTGTGTCGGCAATAAAACTCACGGAGTGCGCGATGAGTTTTCAGAGTAGAATCGTTTTTGTGGTATCAAACCTATTCATGATAAAATGACATATCAAACTAAACATAAAACGCATGACAGCTGTCACACAATACGCAACATTTAAAAGTGTTGCCAACATAATGTTCCATTCCGCTAAAAAACTCCCATTACTATAAATGCATTAACAGCAGAATGCTTTTTAGTTCTTGATTCAGTTTGTTCAATACGCAACTTGGCTGTAACATTTTTTTTATTGTTTAATATGAATTTTTTTTAATTATCTAAGATTAAAAGTCAAATTCAAAAGTTATTTGAAAATAAGTCTAAGTTTAATATTATTTATTTCACTTGTGGCTCTTAAAGAGTGACATACGGCGTGGGGTTTGGGAAATTATAACAATTCCTTTTAGGCATCTAAACGCGTGGTTTTATAGCGTGTGCAAGCATTGCATAAATAATTAGTAGCGCGGCAGGGGCGTTATGAAGAAAACTATATGAATATCCCGGACGATAAATAAAGAGAGCTTTATGAAGTAGCGAGCTTCAAAATCAAACGAAGTTGGTGAATAGAGACACCGCGATAACTAGGTTTCTAAGCTTAAATGTATGTGGAATACTTTTTCCGGTGTAGTTGTAGAGTTAGGGGACCCCAGTTGACAAATCTTAACCCATGTGTGATACTTACGTAAGTGAATGTGAATAACTTGTTCAACATGAACACCTATAGGCTATATTGTCATGAGGTAGTCGCTGTCACGTTTTACACCATACTTGAACACAAAACACATACACGAAATTGCAGGTTCATGTTATTGTTTGTTGTTGTCTCATGTCATTAAAAATTGGAAGTGGGGACATTTGTATTGAGAATTGGAAACAATCTTGAGTTTGTGGGTAGGCACATTGAAAAGTTGTCGGTCAAGGCTTAGACTGTTGCGCCATCGGTTGTGATAATGAAGACACTCGTTATAAAAGGATGTTCAAGCTTATCTGTATTAGATATGTGCAGAAAAACTTTATAGAAGAAGCTTATAGAGAAATGCAGTTGCCTTGAAGGCGAACCAATATAATTCAAATATTCTTACAACAAATCCAAAAATCACTTGATCTAAATAACCACAAAGACCTGCCTAAGTAATTTCCTTAGCACTCTATAGTCCCAAACCACCACTCAAATAGCATGAGCATGCTTAATGTCTTCCAACCAAAATATGTCCATGAAAAGCATATTTATTGTGTCCTTTCTTAGATGTTATCATCCTTCTATAACAAAGGGCAACAGTGACAACTAATCGATTATTTCGCATTTGAAGCTAAACCGAATGTAAACAATTTGCTTACCTGGAGCCAATAAACGACTTCACATACGTTTTCTTGAATGAGAAATCACGTATGTACGCTATAATTTATTGGCGGATTTTGTTGTAGTGAATAACAAGGGTCAGGACAATAAACCGACAAATTAAGGGTTCTTTGAATGTGACAGAAGAAGAAGAAGAAGAAGAAGAAGAAGAGCGATACATAGCTAAGTCAACTTAGTTTCGATAAAGTTTGAAATCTTAAATCTCCTGGTAATAATCCTGCCAAGCTCATAAAATATTAATTCTAATTTTATTGGCAACTTTGAGTTTCTTTAAACTTCTCTAATCAGTTTTAACGGTGAACGAGCGTTCCGCTACTAAACGGCTGGAAATAAGAACATATTCGTTTTGGCAAACACTATTGAATATTTACTGAAAATAGAAAGGATTATTTTGATACACGTAGCATTTAATAAAGGAGATACCTTTCAATCACGCGAGGAACAAACTTTAACCAATATAACCATTGGCAATTAATTTTTGCATACTTGATTGGATTGAACTATTGAAATCTGAACGTTTTCATGGATTTACTGCAAATCTCAACGTCGGGTGAAAATTGCAATCTATGTGCGGGGTAGAAGTTCAGAAACTTTGAGCGTGTGTGATGGAGTTTGAATTAAAAGAAAATTGACATTTTGTATCCTCCACGAATATTATTGGAGGTAAAAGTAGTCAGGAAGAAAATTGTTCTTATGTCAAACGTCAAACTGGATATAATTGATATGTACATGATTTTTATACAACTCGCAGACATCAGTGTGTAATAACAATAATGGTGGTAATTATTAAAAAATGGTTTATTCTTTTTTTTTTTTTCCTTCCGTTTTCGGCAGAGCCGAAAAACCAAAAATTGGCCCTGGCTCTCTAGGCACTGGCCAGCGTATTCGCTTATTTATTGTGATATTTTACCCGTTGGAACACGGGGGGTAGGAAATTAGATAAAGGTGGGAGTGGTTAATTAGGATTTTCCTAGGTTTATACGGACTTTGTATTTAAAGGATGATATTTGTGGAATCAAGGAAGCTGCATAGTTGTTCTAGCAAAAACTCATCGTTTTTGCATAATAAATTTTCTATGTTATTATATTTAGTAAAGAAATTGAAATTGGCTCTGAAAGCTTCATATCTGGTGCATCTGAAAGTTTTGTGGCTCGGTGTATCTGTCTCATTGCAGTGATGGCATTCCTCCGAGGGCGCTTTTTTAATCTTAAATAGTCTTTCCCTGTTGTATGTTCGGTTTACCATAGCTCTATTTATTGATTTTATAACAATGGGGTTTATATTTTTGTTGTGGAACCAGGGTTTGGTGAGGTGTCTTAGATGCGGGGCTTTGCTCCATGGGCTAGGTTTGAAATTTTTTAGTAGCTTGTCTGTGTTATCTAACCACTTGTCATATATTATTTCATGTATTTCATTAAGGACATCATCCAGGTCCTTGTAGGTGTGTAGGGGATTTGTTTTTAGTATGCCTTCTTTGGCTAGTGAGTCTGTTTTTTGGAGTAGCTCTATGTCCTTGTGCCCTGGAGCCCATATAAAAGTGAAAAAGACCTCATTGTGTTTATTGATTTGTTCCCATATATCCTGAATTATTCTTTTGTTATTTTTATTGAAATTTAGGTTTGTAAGAGCATTTTTGGAGTCAGTGAAGACTGTGCACCTAGAGTTTGGACGGAAGTTTGTTTCCAATAGGGCTGTGTGAATGGCAGTGATTTCAGCATTTAGGACAGAGATGGAGTCATTGAGACTGTATGAGTTTCCTGTACCGTGTAATATTTTTGTATAGGCGATGCCTGTTCCAAACCGATTTTTGGCGGCGTCTGTGATAACTGTTTTGTTGTTTGTTTTCGTTATTTTACTTATGAATGTGTAGAAGATGTCATTTAGGTCTGAATGTCTAGTGTTTTTGTAGTTAGCGAAAGGTGTGTCTTCTGGGTCCCAAAAGATTTTAGTATTAGGGGGTAGCTTGGTTCTCTTGATTGGTCTGAAATTTGTGGTGATTTGAGGGAATTTGTTGGCTATGTAATTATAGCTATTTAGTGATGGTGCTTCTATGTTTATTAGTGTTGTGTCTATTAGATTCAAGTGCATTAGTTTGCCAAGTTCTTTTGCCGTAAGATAATCTACTCTCTCTCGGGTGTTCAATTCCTTGGCCATGTCGAACGCGTAGCTATTAGGAGTGCTAGGAGGTAGACCTAGGCACTGTTTTAGTATGTTGGCTTTGATTTTATCGATGTTCCTAAAAACGTACTCCGGGGCATGGGCTATGGTTGTTATCGCGTATTCTATTTTGGGTCTAATTAGTGTCCTGTAGATGTTTAGGGCAGTTTTGGGACTGAAGGTGTTCATGGGTCTGCATAGTCGTTTTATTAAGCTGGTTTTATTTTTATATGTGTCGTAATAATTATTAATGTCTTTAAAATTTCTAGATTTATTTATAAGTTTACCTAGGTATCTAATGTTATTCATCCAGGGTGTATTGATGTTAAGTATTTGTAGGGTACTTTCAGGGTTATTGCTTTTGCCAAAAAATATATTTTGAATTTTGTCTGGATTTATGGAGAGTCTGAGAGCATCACATTTTTCTAAGAATTTGTTAATTTTGCTCTGCATTGTTAAAAAGGTCTCCTCGGCGTTGTTCCCTTCATGTAATATGGCGAAGTCGTCAGCATATTGTAGTATTGTCGTGTTCCGGTCCGTAATGTTGTGTAATGAGTGTGTATATATGTTGAATAAAGTTGGGCTTAGTACGTCACCCTGTGGGAGGCCATTTGTGATTCTTATTGTGTGGTTATTTAATTTAATTTTTCTATTCGTGTACAACTGTTGGATCCAATTTATGAACCCAGATGGTATTTGTAGATTTTGCAGTGTTTTTATTAGAATGTGTATGTCAACTTTTTCATAAGCATTTGATATGTCAATTACGGTTAATATTTTAAACTTGAAGGGGGTCTTGTTTGAAAGTTTGAGCATCAGATAATTTAGGCAGATGGTGGATGATTTGTTACTTGTTTATGCAAAGGAGTTTGGAGGCATTGAGTTGTTTTTTACCAATATTTGATTAATTTTATTTTTTATGAGGTTATTTATTACTTTAATCGGTACGCTAAGTAAGGATATTGGTCTAAAGTTGTTTATATCGTTCCTGTCTTTTAGTGGTTTTAAAACTGGGACTATTCTTATAGTTTTGGCCTCCTCAGGGATTTCACAGTTAGAAATGGCTTTATTAAATGCATTCAAGACTATATCTGGATGATATTTGTGTGCAATTCTAATATTGTCATATGTTATATTGTCCAGTCCCGGTGCAGTGGACTTCTTGTGTCTGTTCAGTACTAAGTCTAGTTCGTTTTGCGTAAAGTTCAGTTGTTCGTTGTTCGGAGGGGGAGAAAAGGGTTCTATTTCTACATTAGGGTGTTGTTTGCTCTTGATTAGGTTCAGGAATTCCCACGCCTGTTCATCGTCAAATTGTAGTAAATCATTGTTCTTATTTTTTAATTTGAAGTGGTTGACAAATTTCCATAGTTCTTTGGAATTTTTGCTGTTGCAAATTTCCTTGATTTTACTATCCCAACTGGCTTTTTTGGCTTCAGATACTTTTTTCTTCCATTCGTATTTGTACTCATTTAATACCATTTATTTAATGGTTTATTCTTCCGTCTTTCTGTTTATTTCAAAATTTACAACAAATTGACAGACTACCTAGGTCAAGACGTCTCGCTGCCAAGAATTCACGGACAGTTTGTGGTGGTGTGGTAGTGTTTGATGTGGTGTATGTTTATGTTATTGTTTCAAAAAGTTTGAACTAAAGTTTTTTTTGAGCTGCTTGAATTTCAAACGAAAACTATTGCAACTTGAAAAATCAGCTCGAAACAAGCTCATTTCCTGGTTATATTTTGATTTCAAACGTGATTTCTCGGGAATATGGACCACATGCAATAGTTAAAATTGCAAACATGTAAATGACTGGGTTTGCTGTCCTCTGGTACAAACATTATTATTGATCAAATTATTTCAAAGACTAAACAATGATACGATAAAAAAAGATTTCTACTTTTCATTAGGTCGAATAAACTGTGCTGTCTTTCGAACGTTATTTATTTCTATGAAAAATAAGGATCAACCAATGAAGTAATCCCTGATTTTTAATTTAGGGGCGTTTGAAAGTTTCAGACAAAGGGGAATCTATATTCATGCCATTCCCTCCCTCTCTTATGGCTAAAGGTGGAGTTGTTGAAGCATTAGGCACATATTGGTCCAGGAAAATGAGACCTGGCCGGACCTAATGTGTCAAATGGTTTTTGGGTTAGTTCTCATGTAAGATAGGTTATGTGTTTAATGAATTGTTTTGGAGGCTTACATCTTTTGTAGCCCAATAGTCAGGGCGTATACAAGCTTCAACTCCCTACCAAAAAAGGAATAAATTTACATATGCCTAATCACTGCGAAATTCATGCAATCAATCTATACACAGCAAAGACTGATTAAACAAACTGAATATTGATTGAACAAAACCCACTTTTACACTCCAAGAATTTATTGTTATTATTAAGACCCGAGTTCACAGTTGGTGGTTCCTGCATGGCCGAGTTTATCTCACGTTTTTTTGAGCTTTGGATTATCGTAATGGATTCACTTTTCGTCTCCCGTCACTATCCCATACAAAAATCTCTTCCAATTTTGGCCTTGGGGCAGTTAATCGCCCGTGAAAGAACGACGTTCCACGTCTCTTGGCTGGAGTTCATGCGGAACCCAATGTGCTTTCTTTGTACTATACCCATGACGTTGAGATGGTTTGAAATCGCTTGTTGAGTTACTTATAAAGTTTCAGCAAACTCCTCTTGAGCTTGGCTTTAATTTAAGTCCAGTAATTCTTCCGAATCAGAGTCTTCAAACTTTACTTTTTGAGCAGCGGAACCCATACTTACATGTTTTATTGATGTTAGCGCTCTATATGGTTTACATAGTAGTCGGTGTCCTTTAGCTGCACTTTTCTTCAAGTTAAAGTAATAAAGCAGCGCTTCCTGCAAACGTTGTTTCGTTGGCACAAAAGTTGACATACTTAGAGCGCAAAAAATATGTGTTATTTAAACTTTAACGAAATGACACATACTTTGAGAGGTTCCAGCAGAGTCACAAAACTTCTTTACGGTTAAATTCAGATACGTTTGAACTAGAGTGTATGGTATTGGCCGTCAGTTTACATGGAATGGCATATAGGATGCTCGTTGTCTGCAATTGAAGTCGTTGTCGCTAATTTAAAACATGGCCTTCGCGTTTTATAACCGTCAACGTTTTTAGACCTTCAACGAAACGTTTAGATTTGCCAAGTTTAACAAAAAGAACTTAGGTAAAACAACGTGATTGGACGAGTTATAAAAGACGTTTCACTAGGAAGCGTTTAACTGAAATAAATGAAGTCATCTGTCATTGCAAAACTGTTTTAACCATCAGCTGACCTGCACAAAACTAGCAACGCTGATAGGAAAACACTGTAACCACCTGGAACGCGAAGTCTAATGGCCATTTATGCCTCATTTTGTTTGATGGTATCTCGATTTAGCCAATTCAAACAGAAAATCAACATTCTCGAATAATTTCAAAACATAATTAGCAACAATTTACTAATGCTTCGTCCTCTGAAGCTGTTCTGACAATGAATGAAAAAAGGAAACTATCCGTGACTTTCACTAGCTTACGTTTGTGTTGCATGCTTATCAGAAAATTGCTAAGCGAAAACATAAATATAATTAGAATAATTGCAATAACAGTAACGAAATTTGACTTGCCGTAGTTTCCTGAAAATGTCCGATTCCTTGAATGCCGTTAAGAGTCATTCATCGGTAATTAGGTCAAAAACAAAACTCGGTTTCCCATTCAGCGTGTAGCATCTGACAACTGACAAAGCACAGAAATAATTTCGAAACTATGCTGACTGCATGCGTGCCTGGACAAGACGCCAATCCTTTCCACTCCCTTGTTGTTACGTTACGAGAATTTCGTCATGCAAACTTGTAAATATCTTGTCGAGATTCAAACCTTTTCCATTGCCTCTGAAACATTCTCAGCAGTATTTTGAAACGTGCAAACAAATTATCGAATAAAATGCCTCTGAATGCGAGTGTACGACTTTATTACCCAGGACGTACATTTGCTCGGCAATCGGCTCTGTGGCGTGCAGGATACCGGGGGAACCGTGTTCAGCCCGGCGGAGAGTCATAATTCTGGCGTTGCACTGGTCGTGCTCTAGCAGGATCCTTTGTGCGGAGACGCTTTATCAGCCTGCTTCCTTCCAAAAGAAATCATAACGGCGCTTATTTGCACACGACATATGTCGTAATATTACTAAAATCTAATTAGACTGACTGCTGTCAAAAGTTTTGTCTCTTCCCTCAAACTTCGACATTATCTTACCGTCTTCAAATTGCGAGTTCTATAAAATTATTTGTTGACGGAGTATATTCAACAATTATTTGAAATTCATTTCAAATTATAAAGTGTCTAATTAAAATTATGGAGCGCGGAAACGTTACTTCCGTGGGGTACAAAACGATATGGAGGAAACTTTTTAATTGATTGCGCTGTGACAGTTTAATGTAGTTTCAGCGCGGGGAGGATACTGAAATCCAGGAGCTGTTGAGAGATAAGTTAAGTCTGGTGAAGGGACTCGTCCTGGCGCTCCGGCTGCCGAGTGTGAGAACGCTGGCGGCGAAGTATTTGAGCTGTTTGTTAATAAAGCGCTAAAAGGAGAATTTCTCACTTATGATTCGTGCTCTATTCAGATTGTCTACCTTGCGTGCTGAGTCTGTGTCTATACGTTTATTATGCGGATTAAGTTGTGCGAGCAAGCTGTGTCCTTGGCAGACATCTTGGCTTTTAGGTGTTCTGGAGCGGACTGTGAGAGGTGGAACAAAGGAGCCGGGTTTGATGAGGGTGCAGCGGGTGACGTATTGAGGCAGAATAGTGGCCTCCGCCAACCCCTCGCGTGCAGCTCAAAGACGCGAACAGGCAAAGGACTTTGCACTAGGCAAAGGATATAATAAATAAACAGACAACCGATTCTGGGCCACCGTGACAATGCAAGCAGAAAAGCAAGAACACAAGTGGAATCTTGATTTAATTCGTAGTGATTTCATGGAGTTCTATGCTGATTCGAATCCAAACGGAATCAAAGCTGACATTTTACTGTTGCACGCGTACCTAACGTACTTGAAAAAATAGGGCACGGGCATGTGGGTGGCCGCGTTGATTTCCATAAAAATGTGACAAGCCTAACGGCTACGAAACGGATCGATGCGTCGACTGAGTCCTGGTTATAGGCGTGTTCCTTCTAATAGGACAAGCCTGGCGGCAAAGTAGTATGCAACATGCATACGTGCATGAAACTACACGGATACTAGTCAGCGCTTTTATGAATTCCTGTTGTTGATATATCAACAAAGTTGGCGTAATCAGTCGGCAGATTATCTGATAGCTTATGGGTAAATGTGGAAGGTAGATTCGATTGTATTGTTTGACTATTCCGAATTTGATTGATAAATGTCATTGCATACCCTGTTCCATTGGTTAACTTTTTTGAAATGGACCCAACAAGCAGTGTTTCATTGTTTCGAACCTCTAACTTCTGTTTAACTTTAACTAAATTGAAATAGCAATTTTCATTGCTGTTGGCAGCTAACCGTGTACACGTCCAAAACATAATATGTTAAGTGCCTAAAGACGTGGGTTATCTACGAAACACTTCCTCTATTTACCTTTTGAGAACCTATCTTGGAGCTGGTACCGACGCTGTTTCCAACTGGATCAGTCTCTACCTGCCGAATGATGCCGTGACTTTAGGAAGATCCTTTTCTCAGCTATTAAAAATGAAAGGATAACTATTACTCTGCGATGTCTATTCTCCCTGCCAAAGTAAAGGATTAAGCGAAATGACACCAGCCGATCTTCTCAGTTTTTAATGTGATCCACGGTTCGATGTAACGACAACTCCACGCTTGACTTCATTTTCCTACTCTGGAACATGTGATGAACCTGCTTCGCATGTTGTTTATTTGGTTTTCCAGTGACAGAGAGAGGGAAAGAGAGAGAGAGAGAGAGAAAGAAAGAGAGCCATTCTCTTGTAACATCTATATAGGTAATTCTTTTTTGCTTTTTGTCAGTCATGATGGGATCCATTCTAATTATATCCAGCATCGCTGGCTCATAGGCAGTATGGTATGTAGACATATGCCTAGTCTTTACATCTAAATTATCATTACACTAAACTAAGAAACATAATCTGACTTTTTTGGTAGATGTTTAATGGCATCTTACTAACAAAGAAATTTGTTGAATGCTAGACCTTCTTCACTATTTTTTGTTCTAGACTCAAGTTTACTCCCTCAAAGTCAGCATCTATGTGTACTTACCGGCTGGACTGCCGAAACGGGTGACATCTGTTGCTTTTCGGAAATCTGGAAACATATAATAATAACTAAGCTTTGTCTTTTTTAAGTTCTTTCAGCTCATCCTCTCTTCCCTCTTTCAGATTCGCGAATCCCTTCCAGGAGCATTTTCTGGGCTTTTCTAAGAAATTTTTTGACTTTGGATGTCTAAGTTGCAACGCTACGTTTTGTCCCGTGTTTTAATTTGCAATTTGAAAGTCAGTTATGAATTTTTCATATTTACTGAGAGCTATAGACTACTGTTGGTAATTTCCCTTTCCGTTTTGAAGAGGATTTCGAACGTTGAGTTGCTGAATTGCCGAGCTGAATTCTTTCAGTTCGTTCTCCGTCCTTAGGCATCTGCGATGATAGTACACTTATACCGTTATCAGCATTTCACCATGTGTGTAAATATCGAATTGAACTTCACAAACCACGACGTTAGTCATATAAAAAGGACCCTTGTTATTTTTTCAATTATTTTGACAGTAACCAAACGAGCTCAGATGTTTCTATTCTACGTATTTTAAACTCCCTTGCTGACTTGCTTTGATTTTTGGGCTATTTTGGTTGTCGGCAACCGTTTTGAAGGACGCGCCTGAGCAGTTTAATGATTTGCATTCACAAGGATACGGTGGGCATGATCTGAGCAAATATCGATGCCATTCTCGGTTTAAGTGATTGCAATGCAATGCAATCACTTACACTAATGCAAGCAACGCAGAGAACTCTCGAACAAATTTGAAAACGTAGTTTTGCACGCATTGCTTGATAGGGAAATGGGTCCTTTAGGTAGGGAACCAACTAAAGGAGAAGAAAATAAATACTGCTTGTGAAATCCTGATTGCAGAAAAATCGTAAGCTGACCGTGAGCAGACTTCTCCAACCTAGTGAAACCTAGTAGTTGTTGATGTAACTTTTCATTATCCATTCATTGTAACGATGTTTCCTTGCTCATTTTCGAAGAATCATGGCCTAGGTACGACAATTTTGCTTATTTTTTTCCCACCCTGGCTTATTTTGCGAGGTGGAAATGAGCTTCATCTGAACAGATGCATTTTCGGTACAATGCATGCTACGAGCATACCAAAAACGCATCGGATTGTCATGTAACTTCAGCTTTTGCTTTAGTTGAAATTTGTATGCATTCAACTTAGATCTCCATGCAAACTTCTTCTCAAAGAAGAGCGTGAATGTTTAATTCTTATAAACGTTGACAGTTGATGGTTGTTGACGTTGTTGTTCCTGGTTTTTCACACACACTCTGAGGAGCAACAGCGATGTTTTCGATTAAACGCACAGGACGAGTACGTTAGCGGGTTATTTAATTCAATAACTTTCCAGTTTCACGGACTTCCTTCAAAATTGGTCTGCAAAGTGCATTTTTGGCGCATTATTTTTGTTTATTTTAAGTTTGCAAATTTCTTACAGTTTGAGAAGAAGACTCATCAGTTTGGACATATGTTCTTAATATTTCCCAAACTTGTTCAAGCAGGAAGCGTCCCATTTCATAAATGTTAAACATAAAACTAACTTTTTGTCAAATTGGAAATGTCAAAAAACTTCTAGATAACCTATAGTTCCAATTGGAATTGTTAGATGGGCCACCCTATACGTTGGAACGTAGGAATTAGTAGTTTTCTTTTGTGACGTTGCTTGCTTCAAAGGAACTGCTAAGATTTTCTTCAAAGGAACTTCGATTTCTTCAAATCAATTAAATTGCTTTCATTAAATTTGGGTTAGGTTAAGCTACTGTTACAAGGCAGTTAAAGGCACATCTTACTGTCAAGCGTAGCTCTGACTATGTTAATTCATTCACAATCACAATGGGACAGTGAAAGTCAACCGTTGTAAATCCGCATGATGGATTGTTAATGTGGAGTATTATCGGTTTTCTTAATAAGATAGAGACAAATTCTAATAAATTGGCTAAATTAATATATCTCTAAAGATATATAAACTATTTAGGTAATAAAAAAGTTTGATTATTTATAGTAAGCATTTTGGAAAACTATGCTATAAGCACACACACTTCAAGCAGTTGCCTGCAGCTTTGTGTTATCCGAAAGCTCATTTTTCTCCTTTTTTCTATTGTTTTCTCGGATAAAAATCAAATAAAATGTTCAGATGCTATTCCAGGTTAAAGATCAATGGAAATTAATTAGAACTAACTCTAATTGTAACGCCTGTAAATTATATGAAAACTATGTTAAAGCTTGATTACAATAACATTCAAGTAGTTTGAACTTTATTGAAAGGACACTTAGCGTTGGGATTGAACTCAATCAAATCCAGAATTCGTCTTTATTGCTGGTCAATCCCAATTTTAAAACAAATTTTGCTGCTCACAACCTAATGTTTCAACTCTAATCTCACCTGATTTCATTTCAATTTAGATACAATTATAACTAGTTTGTAAAAATGTAAAAAAAAACGACAAAACAAAAGCTGTTTCAATACGTCGACAATACAAAACAATGATAAAATGAAAGATGTGTAAATATGTCCCTTTCATTGCTGAATATGTAGCTCAACTTAAGCAAATTGAATATGACACGATTTAAAATTAAAACAGCAAAAAATTTAATTCGTTATTTAGTTTTAACTATACTTTGCACTCGTGTTATAAAATGTAGTGAGTTTCCAGAAAGGGAATGTTGTGATTTAACAACAACAACGACGGTTGGGCCTATACCAGTACCCCCGGCACTACCAACTGTCAAAACTATCCCTACATCATCTTCGCAAGCCATTCCTACAGGACGATCAGGTGAGTACACTTCTAATGCTTGCCATTCTTCACTTCAAAGTGAAAGTATTGTGCTACAATTTTATTTTTTGGAATATAATAATTATATGAAATTATATTTTATGACATTGTATTAATATTAGTAAAAACTATAATTTTTTTGAACATAAACTCAAAATTGTTTATCAAGTACACTAGTCAAAAAAGTATTATGATCCTTGCTTCTAAGAAAGAACTTTTTGTATGAATTGGCATTCGCTTTTGGCGTATCCTCTTTTCAGAGGATAACACACATGTTAGTGAAAAAGTGTCTGTCAAATGGCATCAGCTATCCCAACAAGTATCCGTTTAAAGAGTTTTTCTAGCTGCTTCGCAGCAACATCACTATCAACCGATAAATTTTCCTGTTTTTGTGAAATGGAACTTCAGTTTCTTTACCAGATCACTACGTCTTGATTGTTTGCGGCATTTTGGGCAATAGTATCATTGAGATAGGCGTTAAATGTTTAAGAAAGGAAGGCTGAGTGGTGGTGAACCAAATGGAAAATTTGTTGGCATTTGCTGGAATGTCTTCTGCCTTCTGCAAGCCATGAAGAATGAACTTCTTCTTTATGGTCTGCATTGCTTCGATCTTGTTTTTCCACACTGGAGACCGAGCAGTGAACCAGATAATTTTTGGATATAACAAATTGATTGAATGGAGAGAATTGTATTCTAACGAACTCGTCTTTTTATTCTCACCACGTTATCAAAGAACATAAGCTTACTCGTTGTCACATTATTACCCTATCCCCCGGTTACTAACATTGAAAAGATTCTGCCAGCAGCAAACTTCATGTTTATTGATCAGTTTATGTGAAAGTTTCCTAGTAAGCTCCTTACCAGTGTTTTGATTAGGAACCTGGATCGATCCCTTGAACGTTGCTGTTCGGATATCCGAAGTTGGTTAGATGGTTTCCTCTCAAGACCTACAGATCCAGTGGAATCACACACTAAATCGCACTTTTCAGCCTGGAATAGAAGTTTATATTTTTTCTTGCTTAGGGCATCCTTAGAAAAATACGCTTCCTGGTTCGTGAAGCATGAGTCCAATGTTCGGTCTCCTATTATTTTGTTTCACACAACAGGGTGTGTGTTTGAAGTTTTCCTCTTCCTATTGTCAAGCAAGTAATATTACAAGTGTCAGAGTGTGAGATCGTGGTGAATGCAGTGCTGTCAAATTTTTTGTTTATTTGTTTTTAGTAGATTATCAAACTGAAATGAAAACCAAGTACAGTGCCAAAGATTCAAATGTGCGAACAAAATTTACCAAAACCAATTACCGTAAAACCAAAATTATCCGTAAAACATTCAAAAAGTGAAAAACATGGAGACAGTTGCCTTTGCAACAATGCAAACGTCACCATCTTGATGTTGGGCACGTTGTTCACATTGGCTAGCGTTTAACAGTCTCTGAAATGTATGCTGCCTATATACTGTACTTTTTGCCTTATGTCAGTTCATGACATATTTTGCGTACATGTTTCTTCCTATCGCGCTTTCTGCATGGATTAAATATGCCGAAAAGCAAGGATATTATAGGCTTCGGATAAGGGTCTGTAAAGTGAGGAAAGTGAGGACTCTTTGAGGAAACCAATCAAATTTCCCGTTAATTGTATTTTTTTTAACCGAACCCGAGAGATTTCGTTTGAAAAGATCGTTAAATGCTATGTTTAACCCTCGTTAGCATATTCCTACAATGCGGATTTTCAGCTCTATAAGACCTTGTTTACGTCGATTACGTTTAGGAAGGTGATCACCTACAAGGTTTTAATTCCAGGGTTCAAGGAACCCCTTGTAAGCATTTGTGAATGAGCCCTGTTAGTAGATTCTGGTGGAAATTGTATTAAAACCCATTTTTTTTCATAAAATCGTTCAATTCATCTTTATGTTGTCCGTTGTTTTCAGAGCATTCACATTTCTCCAAATTTCTTGAAGGACATCCTCGTACGTTCTGATATCAATTGACCTTACAGCGAAGCGTTGGTGTACTGCTTGGTATTTGTAGGTTTCGCTTTCAACACTGATATTGATTCAAACATTTAAGACCATTCTTGCAAATTCCAGTGACACTTTTAACTGGCAAATGTTCAGCTTTCCTTGTTGCTCTATTTTCCGCTTTGAGTTGTACCAAATGAAGAAAAAGTTACATGCGCTCAGTTGTGCTAAAATTTTCTTGCTCACATAAGTTTGGTCCTTTCTTTATATTTGGATCGAGATAACTTTCCCCTTTTGTTGTGCGTAGAAGGACTTCAAAGATGGCTGTAAGTTTGCTTTGTCGTCTGCTTTGAGGAGTCTAGAAACGCGGTCCTCAAGTTTATCACCGAAGTACAAGGCAAACGTGTTCTTTCCCCCTTTTTTTTGAGGTTATGGTCACATTTCATTTCATTTGCCTTCAGTGCAACTTGTGATCTTGCTGATTGAGTGCAGCTGACAGAGTGTTGATGCAAAGCCTGATTATTTCGCTTGACAGCTTTGAATCTTGAATCTGGATGAATGAATCTGAATCCTGGCAAATCTCTACTCACAGGATCAATGCAGCCAAAATTAGTAAGTAGGTAACCACCGCCTTAACTAGACTATTAAATCCGTTTGTTCTGATGCCTTATTTTGGAGGACCCGGATGAGATGTGCTGTGGATTAGGGACCTCAGCGTAAATGACAAGCACTCGGTGGAATATTGTGCTACAGCTCTCTCCTCAGAATTCTGCTTATGCTATGTGGTCCTGCCTCGGCATATCGATCAGTTGCACTACTAGTTCTAGTCGCTACAAAATGTATTCTATCTATTCATACAAATATGCAAGGGTACAACATGTTGGTTCTTATTTTCAAAATCAAGGATCCGTTGAAATTCCATTGCAAGATTATGCAAAATGATCCTTCATATCGTTGTCAGTCGGTACATGCTTGATTCGAAGTGTGGTAGATAAATTCACTGGAAGGAAACATTTTTAAATTTCGCAGTGGAATCAATCAGTGGTTGCTTAGAAGAAAAGAAAGGTTTGGTATCTTACGATGTTGGCTCCAAACATGTCAATCTATTGCTCTTCATAACAATCGGGATTTTCACTGCTCAGCAGCTGCGATCTATTCATTAAGGACATTTAAATCAAACCTTTATCAGATCGAACGATAAAAGAGTTGAAGCTAGGCAACCACTATTTTGTCGAGAATTTTTTTTGTTGGCATTCAAGAGCCTTCGGAATAGTCTTGCATGCTGAGCTCCTCTTCTTCTCAAAATGCCTTGCAATATTTGATTTTCCCAAATATACGCCAATCCTGCTGTCTAAATTCTGCACATTGGAAGTTCTAAAATCATTTGGTTGCAAAGTTTCATCGAAGCGCTCCTTTGAAATGTAAGCAGTATAGCTGTGTTTTCGATAGCTATGAAGTATTTAGGAGACGAGTCCTGCGATCGATTGATTACAGCTCGCTATACAAGATTATCTAAAAATAGTGCGTTCTCGATTTCAATCACCTTTGACATGTTAAACGCCTTTATCGGAATGTATTACGAACGCCGCGTAACAACTCTTTTCCAGTCCCATCGCTTTGCAATGCACAACACAACTAACTCGACAAGGACTAATTAGGGGGTATTTTCCATTATAACATAAAGTTAATTACACTCCACTGAATCCGAACATATGATAGGCTCTTGTATTTGTTTTGTGAGAGGAATCGTACTCGCAGGATACACAAGCGAACGAGCACGTTCTTGAAGTTCAACTCGAATATTATTACTGAAAATGCATTTCCCTCTTTAGCGCATTATTTAGAGAGAACATCAAAACTAAGCCATTCATTTTTCGATTTCGATATTGAACAGGAAAAGTCCTAGTGAAGTGCACAGGTACTAGTCGATGTAGGACGGAGGAATGACGGCTCCTCGCCCCTCTAAAACCACTCCAGCGCTTCGTTGATAGCATTTCCGATTAAGGTCTTCATGGCGAAATACCACAATGTGGAGTGGGTGGCCCCGAAAGAAAAATTATCTGTCGATCAATATGTTGTCCTACTGCATTATATCATTCCCTGCTCCACAATGCATAGCAACACATGTAGTTAGTCCAGGCTGAAGCGAAGAAGCGTGTATGCGCCCAACCCCACACCCAGCAGGGTGTAGTATTAGTTTTACACGGCTACAGAGCAGCCTTCGTTGCCATCGCTCTGCCCCATCTGCCCTCCCACTGCCGTCCTTCTGGCGGTCTCCTGCTCGCTCAAGTACGGAATGGAGATGTCCTGAAGCTATAGTGTGCCATGATTAGTGATTTGCTCGTTCGGTAAATTGAACTAATCGATGAGCAAATTAAAATTGTATCGGGGATCTACCGCTCTTGGTAGGTACTTACTGTGATTTCATTTCTAGTTTTAATATCCTGATGCTCGACGCGCTTGAATCTTTCAACAAGACTTTGCTGTGGAGGCAGAATTTATTATTGCTGAAGGATTTGCATTTCCTGCTATCGATAGGACATCCCTATCTTTTTTGTAAATTTGATTACCGTCGAGCCGCAAACGGGCCACAATTGGCAATCTGCAAAAGTGCGTGCATGGAACTGGCATTATTTGAAAATGCCTTGATGTGGTTTCAATTGGTTGAGTTCCAGGTAATGATGCTTTCATTCAGCTGGGAAACTTCCACACAGAACCAATTTTAATCGCTTTGCGATAAAGTTTATAGCGATCGCAATAGAATGAAGTTGTGGGCAGTCAATTTTTCAATTTGCATCTATTACACTTGCATTCAAAATAACTTACGGAAAAATTGAAAGTGTATCATGAACAATGATTGACTAAATCAGCCAAAACGAAATAGAAACGCTTGGCGCGAAACCAAATTATCACGGCTGTGGGTGCAAATTCGCCAGGGCATCGACATCCACCCTCTTAATTGGTTTTCATAATTTCCTCGCTTGAGGACTATTATTCAATTACAGTCGATCATCACTCATCTCCTTCGTACTCCAGAGTAGCTTGACACTAACTGGCGTAACCCATGCCAAGCTGAACTTGTCTAAACAATTATCCTTGCTTGCCATGGCACTAAATTTTATCAGACTGGAAAACCAATCGAATATTACTCCCAGATAATTACGTCATTACACTGCAGTCATGTGTGCTCCTTGAGGAAGTAAACACTATCAGGCAAAAGGGAGTTTCACGCGACTATCAGTGAAAATAATGAGAAAGTAAAATCTCTGATGCAGTTGCATTTGTTGAGAGGAAGTGGTACGAATGAAATATTGTCCATTCCTTAATTCGGATTCAATTTCGGACTGACCAAGCTCGTTGCAATATTCTAAT
Organism: Stratiomys singularior; assembly: GCA_954870665.1. Lineage (NCBI taxonomy): Eukaryota > Metazoa > Arthropoda > Insecta > Diptera > Stratiomyidae > Stratiomys > Stratiomys singularior. The sequence continues at coordinate 12,824,304 of OX940877.1, forward strand.
CTGACTTAACAAATGTTTCTCTTCAGTAGCGTTGGAGCTGAAAGCTTCTAAACTTGTCTCAACATACCAACAACATGCAAAATTCGAACAGTTATGCTCCTTACCATCCAGGATCGAAACCATACTTTGGATAAATTTTATACAAATTTAATTGAAATTCCATTTATTTGATTATACCAAAGAAGACATTCAGAAGATAACAGAATTCGTACTTTACTACCTCTTACCAACATTCAATGGATTGTGGTTTACTTCAAAAACGGTACACGATGAGAAATATCCTCTTCATCATATCCACAAACTATAAAATACCAAATTTAGGTCAAGCAGTTGCTCCTTATTTTGCGGCTCGCCATTATTACTATCAAATTAAATTGATAAGACATTCCGTTAAGCTCATTGCATACTAAGTGCATGAATGCGGAACCTACATAATATTTAATATTTCGTTGTATAACAATCGACTAACTCAATTGGTTTGATAATGGATTATTCGCATCAACACTGTCGATGTTCATCAGACGTTTACAAATGAGAACGAATTCCCTTTCGTCAAGAATTGAATCCTTACACCAAAAAAGAAGTATTTTAAAATCCGTTCAAAAATGGTCACGCATTGCTCACATCCTTTGTATAACCGATAGGTTCCTGTTTTTAAAAAGGTTCGTATCGTTTTTGAGGTGAAGGTTTTTGAATATTTTACAAGATTTTCTCAGGAGTCGAAACTGAGCGCCGAAGGCGGAGGATGGTTTGATCAATTCTGTGCCGTTTTAATGAGAGTCAAAGTTCTGATGGTCAATTATATGTCCCATTCATGCAACCAAATGGAAATGGTTAAGGTCCTGCGTCTGGTGAATAAGCCTCCTGCTGAAGTATAAAATTATTTAACGCTGCAAAAGAGTTTGATACCTGGGATCGTCATCGTTTGAACTAGTTCTGGACATCATGATTGTATCCTTGCTCAGAAAATAAAAGATCTTTTGACATTCACGTCATTATGATATCAAGGAGAACTTCGAACAGCGTCGTCTTTTCCAGGCGTTGGGTGGCTTTCGATATGATACTGAAGGACACGGCAAAATCGAGGAGAAAAACTTACAGCACTGTATTGCTGTTACAACATTTTTCAAATTCTGACAGTTTTGCGCCAAAAAAACAGTTCACATCAATCATCTGTTGTTTCTTGCAAAGAACCTTAACAGTTTCACCATATCAGAGTAGTTTTCGTATCAAAGCGTAACAACTTAAAAGCGCTAACCATCTGGAAATACAGCAAGCAAACAAAGTGAGCTTTACCAGATCGAGAGCTTTGAAATCAAACGACGTAAATGACTGAAGATATCGCCATGTCCAGCTTTCTGAACCTAAATGTATATAAGAATAAGTGTCCTGGTGTTAATATATGAATGCTAAATTCAAGAATATCGGGAGTTTGTTCGAAGTGTTAGTGATAACGCTATGATTGGTTTTAGAAAACTCCCTTATGATCGCACCACAGAGCGGCTGTCTCTCAAATGCAATCCATGTCTACGCTGGATGTGATTCTGCGACAGTTGTCTTTGAAAGGAAGTAAAATGCAACTTTTGTGGATTTTGACATACAGTGGGTCCTATAAGTTATGCGACAATGGTTATCAAATCGGTACCAGAAGGGATATATTCATGGGATTTTCGGAACAAATCAATGTAACTCTCCCCTCCGTTAATGAAGAGGGAATCTAATAAAATCTAGTCCGATGGGTTAAATGCGAACGACAACAAGTAATAATAGTTATTAACAACATGTTGCGATTAAAGGTTTTTTGATCGCTAGAAGTGCGACATAAACGTTTGAACTTTTGAAAATGGGCTTTTAATGGTATGAACTGGTCAGGGAAAATCTTCCTGTCACTACTAAAGTCATTGCACAACGTTTATAGTCGTGCAAGCAACCGTTTGGAGATAAGGGAGTTTTGCGTGGGTTTCGTTCAACATCCACAAACTGTTCCATAGCGACAGTGGCCTATTTTCATGCGAGTACTGTTTGTAATCGACTAAAGGCCGAAATGCAATACTGCGAGAGCGCAACGAGAGAAAGTCAAGCAGTTTTCGTAACATTCATTTGTATATGAAAACGTACAATGATTGCGATGCGTCGATGTGAGGCGAGAAATATTCGGAAAAACGAAAATTTCTCGTAACGAGGTGCGTGACGTTTGTCAGATGCTCTATGGCGCTTAAATGAAATTTGAAATTCAAACGCCTTTATTACTTTTTAAGTACGAGGGTTATTCGGAATGAATTTTGAATGAAAATTTCGTACATCCTTGTTGAGGCTATTATTCGCCAAACGAAGGAAAATTCCGAATTCAAATTTTTAAAACATCAAAAACCATTTTAATCTAATTTCATTTCAAACGTCACCAATTTGACATTTGTCATATGAATATTATTCTTCCTCGCATCGCGTGCATTGTAAATTGAATGCGTTGCACGACGCCGAGCGACAGTCGCATCGCGTTCTCGCATCGCCGTCACGCAGTATTGTATCTGGGCCTTAAAGCACGATCGAATTTTCTTTAATTTATCACCACATGTGACGAAAAGGTGATCATCCACGATCCTGAAACAAAATGTCTAAGTCGAATGAACGGGCCGAACAAAAATTATGTTTTTAAAAATCAAAAATTAAGATGATAATGGTATTTTTTTCGACTTCAAAGCCATCTGCAAGAAAAGACTCATTGCTCTGTTTACTGTTGAAAAGGATTCTCGTTCTATCAGCAGGAGTGCAATCGTGTTTGCAAAAGAAGATATGTAAGAGATATGAAAAGAAGATATGTGAAAATTAATTTTCTTTCCTCGGAAACAATAAGCTCCTCTTCCTCGGAAACTACTACTCCATTTTTAGTCAAGAAAATGATTCTGTGGTCAGCGGGAAATTGTACTTGCCTTATTATAGTCCCCTTGCCTAATCTTATTCCTGAAATGAAATATAGACTTGAATAAACATTTTTTTTTTTACCTATACATAGAACAAGAACGAACTTTTTTCATAGTTTATTAGCTCTTACTCCGCTATTGCCAGGATGTCGGTACATATCTACTTTTACTACAGATAGTACAAATGGTATCGTTGGAACGAAAATGTCACAACTGAAATATTTGTCCTCTTTCCTTTTCAACAGAAATTTACGGCCAAATTGTTTTCCAAAATCGGACGGTTCGTTTCCGATTGACTGTTACGAATATGTCATAGTGACAGCTGATTTCCGTAGCTTGTCAATTTCTGTAAGTGATTTGTCATCAAAATAAGTAAGTGATTGTGATCAGCTAATATCGCTTTACGTATCATAAGAAACCGTTAAATGTGTCAAAATATGGCTGGACCAGGCACTTATGGGAGGTTTAAGTATTTTGCGCGATTTAGGAGGAGTTTGTAGCTGAAATCCATTGAAATCCACTACGGTGTCTACGTTTATGATGACAAACCTCCGAATAATGAGCGCTGTAGAGATTGGTTTCGACGTTTCTGAACATTGATTTTAGCATTTAAGATAGGGAATTGAAGGTATTACTCGATGAAGATCAAATTTAAGTGAAAAAAAGTTTACAGAATCAGTGGGATTTACCTAATAGTTTTCAGTTCGATTTGAGTAATTTACGTTCGATTGGAACCCATGAAAATCATTCGAAAGCATGATTTATGGTTGTCATACGGTCTTTATTGATGAGTGTTTCAGGCCAATGAAGGTTCCTCATTTTTTGCTGAGTTCGAAAGTCTTAAAAGTAACTAATATAATAAAATTCATTCCGAGCCGCTTCTATCTTAGGAGAGTTAAAAATTATAAGCCACAAATAGCGGAGAATGGTTATCATCGTGACAGCGGGATTGGAGGGGTGTGACAGAAGAGGTTCTGAGAACGAAGATGGATGAGACAAAAGATGGTTGTTGATTGTGATCGTCCTGTAAATATTCAACATTTTATGCCTTAAATCAATTCCAGGAATGTTTGGATTTCGCGTCAACCATTTTTGAAATACTGCTACTGAAAGTCTGTAGACACACGTACCAACGTTACCATCTCAGGTTTGTACGAACTGTAGCACTCCTTCGATCTTTAATGACAAATAAATCTTTTCAATCAAGAATAACTTGAGAATGTGGACACAAATCATTTGACGTTGCGATGACGACGACATCTTGACAGATGTCCAAATTTTTTGCATGACGTTTATGATTTTCTCGTTTCGACCTGTTCTTACCGCTAAAGCAATCTATTGGAGTACTGGTATAGTAACGTTGTGCGCCATTTTTTGGACCGGCAAAGAAGGTAAAGAAGGTCTTTTATAACTGTAACAATGTAAAAACTGTAACCTGTAAAAGTGAAATAAAATGGAGGTTTCATTTTGCTGACTTCATACAACTGCTGATTTTCCCGCGCTGTTTAATATAATCACATCAATTTGTCCGAATGTTTATTCTGGGAACGTATATGTTGTGATGACATCAATTGGTATAATGCATGTTTATTTGGAATCCAAATCTCACACGCAACCAATTTGTTCCAGGACTCATATGCGTTCTCTGACTGCCTACTGATTGGATTCACAAACGTAACGATTGCATTTTAATTACTCAATCGTTTGAACGCCATCGAATGTTTATCATCCTAATAAAATGCATGTTTCGATGCTTATAAATTAGCAGAATCTGGTGGGCGTAGAGTTGTCTAGCCACTAAACAAATAGATGTCCTCGATAACTGCACAAATATCTAATATTTGGCAATGTGTGAATTACCTTTGATATTTAAAAGGATTGAAATCAGCAACGTTCGGTTGGATTGCATTCCTGCTGGCCGAATTAGTTAATAGGTTTCAATTTAGATTGTGTTTTATTTTGACGATTTCATCAAAAGCGAAATTATTGGGAGTTCAAGTTTAGATTAGGTATATCCAATTAAAATAAGTGCACCTTTTAATTGACTGTATGGTCTTTACAACTTTAGAATCACTCAAAATGTTTGCGGTAAGCCATTGAAGTTGGCTTTGCCAAAAGATTCAATGAAACGTACTGATCTTTGGGAGTTCAAAAGACCACATTTCGATGAGCCTGGCTGAGAGCCACAGGCTTACATTAACTGACCTGCTGTTAAACGGTTCCATATACGTTGCTAACCTTTGCAATGGCTTTCCTCTTCTTCTGGAAATGTGGCATTTCAAGGGTACTTAAAGCAGAGTATCGCTGTTTATAACACACCAACGGAGGTATCCAAAGAATAAACTCCTGACCACATGAAGAATCCTTTACGGAGAACTCCATTGGCTCGGTGTAGGTATTTGACCACATTTTAAAACCATGTTTTTTGTTGGTGCAGATTTTCGATTATATTATTTGAAGGCATTTGTGAGGTCCTTCCGCACCGTTTGATGGGGAAGATGTTGACTTTCTTGATGAAATCGATTCTTGCGGCATACTCGAGCGATACTCTTGGTGTGTTTCATCACCTGCCAAAATCGCCAACGTGAGTTTTTTTCATTATTTCCAGTATTTTCTACCCTTATGGCTAGATGATAGATTCCTGTGTCCTGTGATAGATTCCCAAAAACGGTGCCTAGTCTTAAGGAACGTGCCAAACCGTTGCTGACTAGGAAGTTGAATTGGAAATAAAGTTGTTTGGTAGTAAAACTTGAAGCCTTCTATTGACGGGCTTTCAAAATTTAGGGCGTAAATAGCATGCATACCAGAAAAAAGGATCTATTTATTGGCTGTTCTCTCTAAATTATAGGATTATTACAGTATCGGCTATATCAGCACTGTCAAAAATTATGCGATTATAGCGTTGACCAACATTTTATTTGGTTTGTATATTGCTTTTTACTAGAAATGATAAAAACCCTCATGATACTTTCCTCCTTCACGATGAGATCCTACTTCTTCTTTCTTGACAATTTCAATGTTATACAAAGTCTGCATTAATTTCCAATTGTTAGATTTGTATTCTCTACCTCTATATAAATATGAAAATTTCTTTGTTAACTAGGAAACACGAATTTAGATGTGTTGTGAAAAGTAATTGGTTATAATCATAGTAAAAAATTAGGGACAATCAAATGAATATTACTAGGAAAGTCATGACAGATCCCGACCAAAGTCACGAGGAATACGCAAAATTTCCTTTTGGACCTTCACGCCTGATTCCTTGACGACTGAACATCAATATCATATTGATGAACGATACGTTGACGGGTGATAGGTTGACGGGTGAAAATGGTCTGATAATAGCAGCAGTAGTATAGTAGTAGTAGTAGTAGTAGTAGTAGTAGTAGTAGTAGTAGTAGTAGTAGTATTAGTATAAGTCGTAAACCGATGAGCTCTCCTGATACTTATACTAATACTATGCTGATAAAACACCTAAGGTTCAGAGAAAATTTTGAATTTTGAGACTTGATAGGAGAGTTCACTTCTTACGGTGCACTATTGCAATCGGTTGAGGCTTCCAGGTTAACTGTTATTCGAAATTAAGACAAAAGGTTGTAGGGGAACCACACCCAGAAGCAACGATAAATTCTCGCCATGCAGAAGCTTTTTCTTCAATAAAAGGCTCTCGTTCTGCTTAAAATGATATAATAATTGGGGGGAAAAAAATTTCAATTTTTCCCCCTTTGCTTCCACAAAAAGGACTCAATATTACTTTAATATTACGAAAATTATTTTGAACAAATATTTGAGAGGGTTTCCGACGGCCAATGATGTCAAATTTCCTTGTTATGGGACAGATGATTAATTATTGCTAGACTACTCTCCCTGCATATAGTAACTAAGAGGCAAACTGGGTAATGGAGCTCCTTATGTACTTCAAATAAGGAAAACCTTCGCTTTTGATTGAATTTAATTTTTTTATTGACACTTAAAAACTAAATATGCAGATTTTTTATCTTAACATAACATAAAAGGTGAGAGCAAAAATACATTAATCAGAGGAGAAAAATTGGGCCTACAAATCTTCTCCAGTTGTTATCCCATACAGGTAAAATGTGTGGTTTTGCCACCGACAATGTGCAGTCGGAAAAACGTCTTAGATCATTTTCTGCGTTGTTTTATGTATCAAAGACAAAAATTGTGCTTGATGGAAGGCGGAAACCTTCCTTGCATCTAGTGACTCTTGACATTTTTGACATTCGACATTTTTGACATTTGATATTTTTGACATTTGACAAAAGGATTTGAGGAAAGGGTTTTGATTTTTTATTTTGCTCTTCTTTACGTGCATGTGACACTCAGAAAAGAAAAGAAAAACGAAGAATGGAAGAGAAAATGAATTTCCAATTATTATTGACTGTATTGAAATTAATATATTTCACAGTACATTAGCGTTATGTTCTTTTGAGACCAAAGGACGACACGCAGAATCGTACCTTAAATAATACGTATAGCTACAGCTAGAAAAGCTGGTGGGCCGGTATCAAAATTACAAATCCAAGTATCGTTATCATCAGCCGTGCGTAAATCGGTGACTTGTTGCAAAGAAGGCGAGTGCTCCTATGCAGATATCATTGAGATCTAAGACAGGAGGACACCACAATAGAAATTTCTTGGACTGAAGAAAGAAAAGAGTGTGAACTGCTCCTGGTCTTTTTGGATTATTGTGAGAGACACTCTCCAAGTGGGTTTGCCTGAAAACAATGCACATTTAGCAAAGGACGAGATAGACAAAGAAAAGACCGATAAAACCGATAACAGCCTACTTGATCATTCGGAAAAACCATTACCAGCCATTGTTTCCCAGTGAGTTTTTCTTAACAATGACAACCTCATTGGACACAAAGCACAAAACTATACGGTTACAAATCATTTTGAAGGTCCTTTCCTTTTTTTAAGCAACCATGTGAAATCTTATTAAGAAAGAACATCGCAGTTACTTTGAGTACTTTCCAACACGATTACATTTCATGTGAAATCCCAAAAGGCATGAAAGTATTTTTTGATTTTCTTTTTCATGCTTCGTCAATATATCCGTGAATATTTAAACAACACAAATCATTTTGATATCGGTCTGAACGTTCTTTCAACATGAATAACATTCACCACATCTCCTAGTTTTCTTCGGTTCAGAACAATTTCATTTATTTGCCAACTTCAGCGAAGCGATTTCGGTTATAGATTTTCATATTATATTTCAAATTCCAATAGCAACGGTTAGCGATGCAGTTCCTATGGCTTGTTGGCTCAAAGGATTTTGAACAATACACATTCTAATCAGCATCAGACGCAATAGAATATTTCAACGGAATCTATTTTTGTATTATATACACATTCCTTTATTCATGTTCAAAATGCATGCAAAGATATCAAGCAGTGAAACATGAATTATGGTTGAAAGGAACAATATATGTATCCGTTACTTACTATCGTCGCTTCTTGCAAGGAAACTTTTAGTTTTTCTTATTGGTTTAGCAAAGGATTGTATGCAGATTGATTGAAGACTTGGAATGTATCTTTATTAAAAAGACAACCGGCTTAAACTCTGTGTTCGATGCACGGCTTTTTTGAAAGGCTACACTAGAATACAGAAGTTTATAAAATTCTAGTTTTAATCAGAGGATACGTTCTTAAAATCGAGGAATGAAGGATAAGAATTGAGATTAAAAATACAGAAATATTTTTCTTTTTCGATATGTTCACCTGCTACTCTTAGACGGATCTCCTTCAAGCTTTGGGAGCCCGTCGTAATAACTGGGAGCCAGGTAAGAACTCTAGGGTGGGTGATCAAAAATATCGAAGCCCTTCTCGTTCAGGACAGCTAATACAACACCACCCTTCTTGGGTGATGATGTGACTTTTTTGTGCAATTGCATAGAGTCCTGCTTGGACTCAGGCTCATAAAAATGTACACAAGATTTGTCTCCAGTAACAATTCGATTCAATAGTCCATCCTTCACTTCACTACAGAGATCCAAAAACGCGTGGGAAGTCTCTACGCGATGCAATTCCTGAAGCGGCCTTAGTATTCGACACCCATCTAACACTGATCTTTGATAACGTCAAAGACGATCTTGAGAAATTTGAAATATTGGCGTATTTGATACATCAACCGTTTCTGCAAGCTTGGTTTTCCTCAGTCTAGCATCTTCCAATAATAATTTTTCAGCATTTTGAATAATTTCCGGAATAGTCACTTCAATCGGCCGTTGGGCCGTGTGTTGTCTTCGGTCTTATTTCAAGTAACTTTGCATCTGATAAACCATGGTTTCACTCCGACAAGAGTCTCCATAAACTATAGTAACTCCATCTCTTCCAGTAAGGTTTCAACTAACTTCCCTTGCCTGGTAAGAAAGTGAATGAGGGGGCGGTACTGGATTTTTTCTATAATTCACACTTACTTACAGATTGAGATATTTGATCAACGGTACTTTAAGGATTACTGACTTGATGACCATGAAACTTGCTGTTTATTCTGACAATGAGCTACTGAACTCTTTATTTTGCCGTTAATCACATTTATTGATGACTTATAACTCCATTTTGCAAACTTAAAGACACACCCTCGTAAGTAAGCATTAAGTATTTAAATGAAGGTCCTGACAAGGATACGAGAATGTATGTTTTTTATAATTTACAGTCATTGAGTCTCTTATCTTTGTACCAGCTAGTTTTGGTATCCGAAGGACCTTCGTCTAGCAGATTTTCAAGAAAGCCCATAGAAGTTATAGGTATCCTACACTCCCCAACTTATTTTGACAGGAAAGGTCACCACGTTTGAAGGAAAAATTACTTCTAGGTTCTCCGTTTTCGTATTGGATTCCTTTGGTAACGGATTCTGATATATCCGCAATGGAAATGAAGCACATCACCAGATCAGTTGTTTTTTCTATTACTTAAGAAATGAGATTCAGGAAGAAGATAAAATTGACATGCTGGTCATGTGTTTGTTGGAACACCTAAAAGAATTTTGATACGAGGTTTGTTCAAAAAGTATCGCGAATTTTGAATTTTCGCGGGCTGCGTATGTTCGATTTTCTCTATTTTGGTGGCGTTATGTTGGTATTCATGACCCTCACTTATGTTGACAATTCCGGTCATTTTGAATGTCCAGCCAGTTTTTGACAGTTATTGTGCGTGGACGTGTTTTAGCTTGTCTTCGATTTTCGTGCATCCCAAAAAAATGGAACAAAGAATTTGTATTAAATTTTGTGTAAAGAACAACTCAAAGTGCGCGGATGCAGTCAGAATGTTGACTGTTGCATACGGCGAAGCTACTTTGGACAAAAGCAACGTTTATCGGTGGTACAAAATGATCTCAGAGAGACCGAAAAAAGCACGCCAAAGTCGGTCGAATGTGAAGGTTTTGCTGACGGTTTTCTTCGATTGCAGGGGCGTGGTGGATTATGAGTTCTTGCCGCAGGGTAGAACGGTCAATAAGAAAAATTACCATCAAGTAATGCGCAATTTGCGAGAAGCAATCCGCCAGAAACGCACGGATTTTTGGAAGAACAAAAATTGGCTTTTGCACCATGATAACGCCCCTGCTCTCACATCGTTACTTATGCGCGAATTTTTGGCCAAAAAAAAAACACTCTAACAAAACCGCAGCCACTGTTTTACCCCAGACATGGCCCCCTGTGACTTTTTCTTGTTCACGAAACTGAAGAGGCCCATGAAAGGACGACGCTACGCCACGATTGAGGAGATAAAGACGGCATCGAAGGAGGAGCTGAACAAAATCACAAAAAATGATTTTTCAAAATGCTTCGAGGATTGGAAAAAACGTTATCACAAGTGTATAATATCTGACGGGGATTACTTTGAAGGGGACAAAATAAATATTCATGAATAAATTAATAATTCTTGAAAAAACATGAAATTCGCGATACTTTTTGAACAAACCTCGTATGTTTTACGGATTACTATAAGCATACGCTGGCTATTGTTGAAAATTGACGTTTTCTTAAAATTGAATTCAATGCTTATCATGTTCCTTTTAACTTCTGGAGAATGTCGAAAAGATTTTCTGGATGTTTTTTTTGTGTTGTGTTTTCAAAAAACTCAACATTTTTGATTCATCGAACACAGCCACTGCCGTACATCCCTTTCATCCATGTTTGAATATGGCGCAAGATGATTCTGATGTACAGTTATCATTTACACGCATGGCTTTTGTTTTTCCTTTTTTAAATATTTTAAATTTTAATTATTTGTTGGCGTAATGATTCGGTAGGTTATGTATCTGGTAGACCCTCATTAAGTTGCAGTTTTATTTGTTTGCTTCTCCGAATTTTAGGTTTATATGATCACAAAAATTATCCCGCTGGAGTCTGAATAATGGAATGGAATGTTTTCTTACTGTCAGTGACTCCTCAGTATCAAGTATAGATAACGAATTTGCACATGTCAATGCCACCACAATAACGTCAATTTGTTGAAGCATCCTTGAGCTGTCGACACAAAACAAAGCCTGCTGTCCTTCTTCTTTGCCTGTGTGACTGATGAGATCTACGGACTACTAGTGGACCTAATGGCCTCTTTTCCGTTTTTTTTATTTTAAGATCGTCACATTTACACCCTCTTATTTGGCAACAAAGGATTTGGTTCTTGAAGGGTGTGTTTAGTTCCCTGTGAATGTATGATGTGAGTTACTATATTTACTCTTGGTCTTGGTAACGTCAATTTTCTTAGACAATTACTGAAGAGCAAGCTGAAATACTTATATAGCAAGTTTATGTTCTTGCCAAAGTTGTTTCTTACAACCTGGGCTTTTGCGGGGCAGTTGGTTGTATTAGAGACCCTCCTAACTGGCACACATCCATTTCTTTTGGCTTTTTTCTTTTACTTAGCTTCGTCCTACGGTTGCAATGGTATTTTCACATTTTGATAATCTCGTTACCTCCCCCTCGGTTCTCCTTGATCAAAAGAATCTTTCGTTTCAATTATCACCATCCACTCCAACTTTCCTGGACAGGTCGTCGATACTCCCACAAGATTTTGGTACGCCAGGTTCGGAAGAATTTTGGTACCACAGTTTCAGCAATTACTCCCACATTTTGGCGACCCTGGAGTCCCGCGATTCCAAGACTCAGCTGCCAAAATCTGGCATGAATTCATGGAATCCATTACAAGAACGCATATCACCAAATCTATGAGAAGTGAATTACGATCTATCTGTAACAAAATTATGAGATGATGTAAACGATCCTGAAAACACACGGACGAGTTTTGCACATTTAGTATGAGCTCGTTGCTTAAACATACGGTCTGATGTATTCAACATCTCAGGAAATCGTAAAGTCATTGCTTTTGTATGAAAGCAATAGTAATTTTCGATGTTTGCATCTATATCTGAGGTTAATAAGCTGAATGGAATGCCTTCATTGCAAGAAGAAGAAGTTGTTTTGTTGGTGTCCTTAGTGGAACCATTTGATTTGGCAAGTGGAAAACATTTGATTGGATTATGTTTTATGATAAATCTATGTCTCCCAAAAACATAACACTCGAATAAAATCACGTGTCAAAATCTGAATCAGCATAAAAATTACTAATGTTGACCAATATGGATTGGAGTTAGCCGATAAAAGCCTCGAATAGGAAAAATTGAGTAAAGATTGGGTATGGGAATAAGTTTCCGTCGTAATGAAGTTTTTAGTTTATTTCAACATTAAAGAATATAGTCACGTCAATCAAAGCATGCACCATTTGAAGCTTTGAACTTCTCCTTTCTTTTTGGTAGTAGATGGATACCTCGGCGGAAAAATCCCCATCCTTCGATTCGATCCAGTCATCGAGCCATTTGTTGATACCTTCATAAGGAGTAAATCGTTTTCTCGTGAGAACCGATTGCATAGAGCGGAATAAATGGAAAGCCGAAGGAGCAACGCCTGGAGAATACGGCGGGTAGGGCAGCATTTCCCAATTCACACCTCCTAAATATATTTTGACCGGCATGGCTACGTGTGGCCTTGCACTGTCATGCAACAAAATCAGCTTGTCATGTCTGTCATTCCAATCCGTTCGTTTTTCCTTCAGAGCTCGATTCAGACGGATGAGTTGCCGCCGGTACACATCTTCAGTGATTGTTTCAGCTGGTTTCTGAAGTTCGTTATAGATGACGCCACTGTGGTCCCACCAGATGCACAACACGACATTGGAAGCGTAAATATTCCGTTTTGGCGTCGATTGACCTGGTTCACCTCGTATTACCCAATGTTTTGGTCGCCATTTCTCATCTCCTGTCACAATTCAATGCATGAAACCCTTTCTTTTATGTCGTATGTCGTCGAGGAAGCATCTTGCACGTCAGCAAACGCCGTTCGATGTCCCACTCTCTCAGTTAATGCGACACCCAAGTCACAGCTTTTTGGATCCCATGGCGTGCAAGCGCTAACCGATGGTAGATCTGTCAACATTTAACTGCTGCGACAATTCTTCTATGCTTCGACTTGAATCTTCATCCAACAACTTCCCTAGTCGTAAATCTTCAAACTTTCACGATCTTTTTCAGTCACGTCAAAATCACCGTTTTTAAAACGCCGAAACCACCCTCTGCAAGTCGTCTCAGATGATCACGCTTTTATTCCCGCACCCAATATTGAAAAATTCTAATGGAATGCTTCAAGATCCTAGTAAATGCAGAGATTATTTATGGTGCTGACAACATGTGAGGAATTCAGGTCCGCCAACTTTTGAGTGAGTAGAGATAGGACTTTGGTCTATGATGATATTTATAAGCTTAATAAAGCCAGATTGAGCAAAATAAACTGCTAGTACTGATCCCTGATTACGCAAGATGATCCCTTAACCAAATATCGATAGCAACACATTGCAATTGTTTGCAGTCTCCACTGAGAGAGGAACAAGTCAACCAGTCATTATCGAATTCGGCCGATTTGCCAAGGATGCAAGGTAGCGAAGTGCGTCTCTGTTTGAGTTTTCCACGAAATCGCCAGAAGGAAAGTAGGAAGGAAGGAATTCGAGAAAAATATTCTACTAAATTCGGCATATAACTATCCGGCTGAACTTGTGGATTAAATGGGTCCTAAAAACACCTAATAAATGTTTATTGAATGTGATGCCGCACGAGCGATTAATTTCCTTGAAAGAATCATATAAGTGTGAAAAGGATGAACACGATATGGTAAAACGGAAGCGTTCACCCAAACAATTTGACCATTTGCGTATGTAATTCGAATTCTGCAATGCGAAGTTCAACTTTAAAGGAAGATCTTGATTTCATAGAGACTAAAACATAAAATTCATTACGTTTTAAAGTTGCTAATTGGGCAGATACTGTTGAATTTAAAATGTAAAAGCTGGTAAAAGCTCAGGGCAGGAAGCAATAGCATTAACAAGCCGAAGCAATGCTAATCGATGCTTTAATGTGGACCTTTTCTATTTTCCCGTTGGGACCGAACATAAAATGGAAAATTTCCCAACATGAGGGCCCTGTTGAAATGCAACGTTTGAGCAATGAATAAATAAATGCTGTATTATACCAATTTGTGAGAAATAGGCAGCAATGGGACATGTCACGGGAGTTTTAATAGCGCAATTTTAAGTACTTGTAGATATTCAAAGACATATTTATTGCTGCAACATTTAAAATACCTATTCCACTCCCTGATGACGAGATGATGGTGAACTAATAAAGCGAACCCACCGGCACTTGCTAACAAGACGTAAAACTTTTTAAAGGACATCCAATATTCATATGCCGAAGATGGCACCGAGACTGGATCTCAACACCCGGTAAAATCAATAAATTTCGGAGCATAATTTCCTGAATGATCAGTTCGAGGTGACGTCTTTGATACTGTGGAATGACGGCATTCAATATAAACTGCTCCCTTTGCGTGTTTGATACATGCACATATCAAATCATTAGGATCTAAATGACATTCAAGGAGCTCTCGTTCGATATTGAGAAGCGATGCCCTCTACCTCCAGCGACTTCTTTCGCATTTCACCTTGCTGCTAACGTCTTCATTTCTCGATCTACGGCGATGCCCTGAATAGCATCCATGTTGTCCTTTTTCTTTCCTTTGCCACGTTATACCTTATTTTATCTTACAAATAAGGTGATAAGAAATGTACATACGTAAACACTTCAGGATGTTGCTCTATCGTCGTGTAAGATAAACTCATGACTCGTGTGGAGGAAATGAAAGGACTGTTTGATACACAACTGATTAGGAATTAGAAAGGCAAACTGCAAACAAGGCAGCAGCACAGCCTTGCCATGAAGCTTGGTCTGGCGCTTGGTAATCCAGGGCTTAAACCGACTATCGTTCTTTTCAGCGTTCTCTTTGTGAGCTGTTTTTCAACGTAGGCCATTGTAAAATTTGCTTCCCGTCAACGAAATTGCGACAAGTTCGGGCTAATTTAGAGCCGTGCTGAAATGCAACCAGGACGAAATGAGTTGTTGGTATCGGTAAGTTTGCTTAACGATATGTATTTATCCTGGTCCCCGTTTTTCTTTCGCCTTTTTCTGTAGAAACAATGCGTGAACAGTATTTAGGGTAGGCGACTTTGGTTTTTTTTGAATTGATTTATATCGATTTCCTGCCGATAGATGCTCCAGCCTCAAAAGATTGGATGTTGTCGAGAAAACTTTTTAAAACTTCGTTCAAAATTCATGGGCCAAACATGTAAATGAGTAACCTATTAATGGGATACTGATGTTCACGTGAATTATAGTACAATAAATTTGATATTGTGAAAGCATCCCACTTTTGTAATGAATTTCAATGTTCAAATATCAAATTCAGTGTTTCTTGGTTAAAATTTCCAAGCTAATGAAAAATTTATGACTGGGGGATGGCACGCAAGTGTGAGTTTGAAAGTTGATTTTAAAACACTGGAACCCAATACACGATGCGATGCTGGTAATTTCATAATTTATGTAGAACTTAACGATTAGGTGAGTGAAATGATCAATTGGATCAAATACTGATTTATTACAAACTACATGGCAGGATGAATTTCATTGAAATCCGAAATTAATTGCAGGCTTTCAAATAATTTAACCACGCATAAACAGCATCTCATTTTATTCAAGCCTCAAAAGTTAAATCCGCTCGTTCAATAGGGGTTGGGGCTCGCAGTGCTAGATTGTGTCAGTTATAGCAATTGTTTCTTAACCTTAACAAAACTTATTTAATCTACGATTTATTTTACAGTAAATTTCACGTTGTTACTACACTTAAGCTATCGTTTATTTGTTGATTTTCCATTCCATAATGCTATGTTTTGTTTAAATTTATACAGATATTTATTTCGGGAGTAAGTTGCTCCCTTCTTCGGTGTCAAAATTAAACTCCAAATTCAGTCACATGACACACGATTTGTATCATTAACGGTTCTTGCAGAGACGCCATTTGACGTTGTTCTGCAAACGACATTTCCCCTAGCAACTAGTAGTCGTATAGCAGTTGTATTTAACAATGTTTTTACGGTTCAATTGAAAAACTCCAAAATTACACAAGAAAAACGAAAATTTCGGAAAATTTGCGAATTATTTCTCAACAGTCCCCTGTTATCTCGAACCACTTGACTCAGCGATCCTTCAACTTCTTTCACTCGTCTGAAAAATTAGGTCTCCAAAGTAGGTCTTGCCGACGAGGATAGCAGTTCGTAGCCCCATTCGACCGACCCACTCTTGTTTACAATGGCGGCCTCCACAGAGAACTTCTTCGTTGACAAATGGGATCTTTTTTCAGCAATTCGCCATCTAATCGGTCCGATAATTCGGCATATTAGAGTCCTGTGACTATTTTGCCCTTTTCCAGATATTTGATACAGATCAAATTTTGTGAATACCAGACGTTTTGGTCAAAAGGACAGCCTTCACCTTCTTCGGGGCACGTGTGCCGGGTAGAGTGCACTGCTTCGATTGTTACTTGGTCTTTGGTGTGTTCTAGTTGACCCATGTTTCGTCGACGATAACAAACGTTACAAAAACTTCTTCGAATTTCGCTTAAATAGCGTCAAACCCTACTCTGAAATGGTTTCAGGATTGCGCTCGTTGTCCAGAGTAAGCAAACCAGGTACCCATCGCACCGACAGTTTTCTTATGCCCAAAATTTCATGCAGGATATAACGCACGCGGTCTTTTGAGATACCGACTGTCTCAACTATCTCGCGCACCTTCAATCGGTGGTCTGCCAATACGGGATCGTGGATTTTTTTCACGTTTGCCTTTGCGGCAACCGTTTTCTACCTGGGCGTGGCACATTAGAATCCGACGTGTGACCACGTTCGGACTTATTAAATAAATTTTTTACGGTCGCCATCGCAGGAGTAGAGTCACTGTACACAGCATCCAAGCGCTCTTTGTCTTCACAGCGCGATTTTTCTTTTGAAATCTCCCAGTGATATTGCTGTTTCTCCATTTTTCTAAAATCCGCGGACGAGCTCGCTTTCACGTTGATTTCTGATGTTGATCTCAGTATTTTGGTGGTTATAGAGTATCAAATCGCTTCTCGCAAGCCTCTTTTATGACTTTTATAGCTAAACTATTTTCTAACCAATTCTTCCTTGATCCTGTTAGATTGTGGTGCCAGTATTCACCTCAAAACGAGTAGTCCTTTCATCACAAATAGAAGATCAGCCACACTTAAATTCAAAAAGTACTGGTGGCAGTCATTAAAAATGGCATGCAAATTCACCATGCATGCAAGTGCACGCATGGCATGCAAATTTGACAGCTAACTTTTTATAGGTGACATTCACAGATGACATGAATGTTTTGCGTCAGTGATGCTATGACTTGCCAAGCAGCGGTGTTTGTGTGCATATGGTCTACTTACTTGTACAACTCTGAAGATTGGTAATACATGAAGTCAAGATGCATTGCTTGACACTATTGGCTTGGAAGATATCTAACCAGATTCACTCCTATTCAATGAGCTGAAAATTGATGGTATTCTGGTGAAAGTGGGGAAGTATGTTGAAAGCCAACTTAGATTAGTCCACTAACGTTTCCTTAGTAAAAAACAGCAGCATTGAAGGACAGTTTCGAAAAACCATTCACATTGCTGGATTTAACATGGAGTGACCACATGCCGAGAAAAATAATTTCTGCGGTAACCTTAGTAAGAGTTGCAGTTAAGTTTGAGTAGGTTGAAGTCCTTTCTCACAACATCAAGTTTTTTTGTAGGCAACATATCAACCAGACAATTAATTTGCTCATTACCAGATCCTCGTACGTTTCCCTCACGACTTCAACCAGAACAAGTCATAAAAGGACATAAAAAATTCATAAAACCCGCTCGAACAGCATCATTTGAGGCTTTTAACAAAAGCACACATCAAAAAAAAAAGAAAAGAAAACTGAAGGTATCAAAAGAATTTGCCCTTTACACATGCAAATATAATAGAAGAAGGTTGCATAATAATGCCCTGAAACCATTACGTTTGCCAGCCAAACTATCATCTCAAAAGAATTCTTATTCTTTTCTTATCGCACCCAGCAAAGTCTCGCTCATGGCGGAGATGATCAGCCATTATGAATACAAAATGCGATTGCCATCAATGTAAGCCGGTGGCGTCGAGTGCGAGGGCAAATATTATTTATTTATTACTGGATTTTATTGCTCCATTTTACAACAATATGCGAAGATAAGGCCTGTTTGTAGTACTAAATAATTATGGTGGCATTACGGAAGCATATTAAAAACCGAGAAAGTATTTTGATGATGTCGTTCATCACGACCAGGCCTGGGTGGGGGTTGAACACGAGAGGATATTTATGTCTGCATATTGTTCATTATTAAATTATTGCTTCATGCCTGGGATGCACCTAAGATTCAGTGAGTTGGTTTGGAGCTCCTCTGTCAACCCTTGTAAGTCGCTGGTGGCACGAAATGTTCCAAATAACTTTCGTACGGAGATAATGAGAAGCTCGAGTCAGTTGGATGTTCCCTGCACGCTTGCTTCGTATTTTATTGAGCTTATCCTGTTTATTCGAATGAGCAAATTAAAAGTTTTAATGTATGATGATTAAAATGAAATGCAAACCAAGACTGAGACGTTTTTGCTTCTGAATTCACATAAATATGTAATACAGCATTCAACCGCAAGTTCACGAGTTGCTTAGCACATGTTGTCCTTGCGCTTCGGAAAGGGTAGATTTTCACCTTTCCCTCGCGTGTATGGAGCCGCGAGTGCACGGTGGTGAAAAATTGTTTTACGTTCTCTCGTGTTTGAACTGAATTAAGGCCCTCGCAAGCGTCAATCGTGACATTTTGAATTACTTTCCAGCAAATTTGCATTGACAAAATGTTTGCAATCTCCCGACAACCTCAATACCTGCAAGTCCTCGTTTCACACTCCGTTGCTTTGCACCAATCGCGGAATCCCTCTCAATCTCAGTAAATCGTCATAAAGGGAAGATAAAATTAACGACCACTTCCATCCGAGAAATTAGCCAAGAATCTTTCTTATGCACACACTTAATCATATTGCTTGCGAAACCATGGGGTATAAAATTACTTGGAACGAGTGTAGTGCTTTATTGTTTCCAGGACAGGACTAAGTCAAAATAAAGGAGCAAATTCTGTGGAAAGGGCAAGGGAACTTCACATAAGTAAGTTTCTTGAATCCCAATAAAAAAAGCTTTGCCCTTAAAATCGCAAAGGATGATGGAGACTATTACATTTATTTTTGACCTGTATGCAGTACAAGTATTCGTTTCGTCCTTTAGATCTTTAGATCGCAAACGAAAAGTTTAGAATTCATCTACAGAGGATATTCTGTAAGGATAATTCAATGCGTAGCCATAATCAAATTATGAATCACATTATCTCAAACTCACCTTTAGGCGAAGCGAAATCAAGAACATTTGGGTTGCAAGCGCCATCACCTACTATAGTCCCCTTGTGTCAAGATACATTGAAAAAGTTTCTTTGGAAAACCCTTGAGTTCCGAGGAATGGAATATCAAAAGCCCCGCCTGTACACCTATGTTGTGTTGCAACCAGCACACATGCCTTCCAGAACTGAGATGAAATTATATTAAGTAGTGAAACGGTAGGGGGAGGGGGTTTAATCGATCTACAAAAGAAAACCTGGAAAAAAATTCAGTGAACGCACACCATGCACATTACTTGTGTCCTGACAATTGGGCCTATATAATGTACGGTGTTCATGATCAACTTGATTGCTCTCGGTAACATTAATTAAAAATGCTGAAATTGAATAGCAAACCACCTTCGAAAATATCCTCTCGTGCAACATCATCTCGCTTTTTCGTGAATTCTTTGGTATTTTTGACGGAGTCGGTCTTCACCGGTTGCATCTGCGTTGCATCAGGTGATCGTCAAAATAGTGGCGAAAACAGACTTGTCAATCAGGATAAAGTTGGATAAGATTCAAACATCAGTGAACACAAAGTTTCCTCCTAAGAATCGACTCAGTGACTAGTGATGGGTATCAAAATCCGCGAGGAATCACCGCGTCTCAAGGCTGTCCGCAATTAAACCAAAGCTACAGACTCGAAGGACATAACATCAGTTTGCAGTTTGGCGGAATTGCATTTGAAGTAGCAATGATGGATCCCAAAATCCAACAACAAATTTTCCTGAACAGTTTCTTAGTTTTTCTTAGTTCTACAGGACCTTGCCTTCACAGCTGGCAAAGGACTTAGCAGGAAAAGTTCGCCACATATCTTCAAATGAGGAACGCACAATGCCAATCAGTGAACTGAAAACTGAGCTATCGCAATAATAAATTGTTCCAATAAGGACACATAGCGAGCTTGCCAAAATGAATAAGAAAGCTTATGCTTTATTTTCATTCCAAACATCAGCACAGTCGGGGCATTCGATCTTGTATATACCTGATATCTCGTATGGTTGCCGTTGGTCTTAGATCGCGAGGATGTTTTTCCGCTGATTTTTGGAGATTGTCTTGATTGTCCGTATGGGGTCCTAATGGTTTAACGTCCTATTTCATGTATCTGTGATATCTTTGTAGTAAGTAACTGGCTTTCAATATGCCTCCGCAGAATCCGGTTTGAGTAATTTTGAGTGTTCTTTGTTTTATTGAGCTCTTCTAATTTTGTCCGCGATTCTTTTGAGGACTTAAATCCATTCGACTTTGCACTTCCGATGATATACTGGATTTACTTTCGTGTGCTTTGATGTATTCGGAATCGTCCGTTGTATGTGTGATGCCTTCCTGTAGATTTCGAAACTGATGTCCTCACTCGTTCTTGCTATCAATGTTGCTAGAAAAGCCGATTTTCTACTCTTTTGTTCCTCCGCCATGAATATGATGTTCTTGTGTGCATTATTTAGTTCCACCACGACTTAATTCAGATCTCTTTATTTGACGTAAGCGAAAATATCATCCACTACCAAAAATACCATCCATAAGCGTAAGCGATGCAAGCGAAAATACCATCCATCCATACTTGATCGTGCATCTCGATAGTTGGTCCTTTGCTTCAAGTTCATTCTCCAGTCACGTCGTGAACGTTTCAATGAAAAACTATTATTTTGATTTTTTCATAGCCGCTCCTTGTTTAGTTTTGTAGAGTTTTCCTTTGAACGTGAATTAGCTTTGTATCAAACTCAGCTTGGACAACAGTAGGTCCTGTCTAGTTTTCATCTTCCATGTAATGGAACTGTCCATTGTGAGGAGTAACCACTCTTCGATGTACACAAGTGTTTCCATCACTGGTATCCTGGAAAATGAGTTTTGACGTCAAATAATGTCATCAATTTGGCTGCTCCCGGTGGGTCGTCTGTTAAAAGCATTTCCGTGAGCTCTTTGGTGTTTTTGACGGACTTGGTCTCTACCAAGCTTGGTTGCATCAGCGCTCTCCTTACATCAGCCATTTTGCTAGTTTTTATGTTGGGGCGTTCACAGCTGGTTAGATTTCTTGCATCTCATGTCATTCCTTGCGAATCTTTGGCAACCATTTGATCTTTGGTAAGGTTTGGTACATTACTCTCACTTTTGACAGTTCACCGATAATTGACTCGGAGTTTTTGATCGTTCCTCAAATCGTTTGATAGAATCCTCCTGCGGGTTTAGTGGAAGTGTGGAACTGTAGATCCAACAGAATTTCACATACATACAAGAAGCAATAGAATTTATTCCCAAGGAGAACCGCAATGATAGTTTTGATCAGAACAAAGTGGGAAATATTTGAGCCCTACGATGGGTAGCGAAAAAGTAATCATATGTAAGAAACACAACATGTCTGAAAACATTTAAAGATAATTGACTATAATCGACCGGGGAATGAAGCCGCCGTTTAGATTAGTGCTCATTGATATCAGGAGCTGCTCAGGACACAATATTACCGCGGCCGAGAATGGCAGTATTGTATCTGACGACAATAGGACGAAAAAAAGTGGGCTAATTATTTTAAACAACTTCCGCCTCCAAAACTCCAAGCACGATCAATGCTGTGGGTTTTTTTTTGGCTCCACCGATTCTTCATGTACATACCACCTCAAAGGCTTGAAAAGGACAAATCGTTGGGTATTGAGGATGTCCAAGGGCAAATCGTTATATATTGTGAGAAAAGTGCACAAAAAAGTCATTCATAAACTAACCCAATACGACAGCGATCATAGTTCCTTTTTTGAAAATTGGATAGCGGTTCAGTCATGCTAGTAAAACGCAAAGCTAGAAGGATTTGGAAAGGAAACGGATTGCATGGATCGAACAGTTGATAGTTAAAATGTTATTTCTAATATTTTAAATACAACAGAAGTAACTTAAAGGACTGAGACAAAGCGGAGCTCATGACCTTAACGAATTGTAAAAATCGACCCAATTTGATCATTCCACCATGTCTGCAGGAGTCATAATAAAAACGGTTCTACTGCATCTGCAATCTGAATCCTATATTGTGCAATAACACGAAACGTGCGCCATTCAAATGCATCTCTCGCATTGTTCAGTAATGCAATTGGTTTACTTATAGAATGGTTGGCCTAGGACACATTTTCCATCAAGCTCTCAACAAAGAATCATAATGCCTGGGGCAAAATGACGTTGCCCAGAAATAAACTTGAGTACGGTGACAGACATCATATAAATCCTTCCAAGAAAGAAAAAGAAGAAGAAGAACAGGACGAAGTAGGAGAAGAACACACAAAAAAAACGAAAGAAATAAATAAATTGTCATTTTCTTGAACAAAACAAAACTGCTTTCTATTCAGCACGAGAATATGAAATAGGCTTTACAAAGCCGGGTCTCTGAACGTCAAGTGGAGTTTTACAAGAAAGTCAAGTCAACTACTGCACGAACCCATTGGAGTTTTCGTCATGTGCACATGATACCGGGTATGTCCGCCTTGAGACTTTGTTCTTATCCGTATTCAGATTGTCAAAAAGCCTCTTAAGTAATTGTGTACATTTGCTTACAATGCAGGAAGCGCGCCTTATCGGTAGCTTGAATTGTAGCATATCATGTGCTGTTGCGAGCCTTATGCTTTTCGTTTAGCATTCATCCTTCTGATTTCAACGTATTTTATGGAAATTAAAGAATATTTTTCGTTGCATACGTGAAGCTTTTCAAGCAATGGAGAACGATAAGTCGGAGCCCTTATGTGTGGTGTATTAACTTTTTTAATGAAGTTCTTTTATCCATTCTCGCATGAATTGAAAATAAATGAACAAGTCGTTTACTTATTGATCAAAGATGTCGGATAAATGTTTGACAAATGTAACAATGCACGCGATATATAAGTTCGAAATGTTCCAGAAATATAGCCGGCATGTATTCATAACCTCAAGTCACACCTCCGTGGAGAACGAGAGCGTGACTCTCGGGCACACTTTATTTACAGTGTCTCTTTTACGTTCCTTAGGCGTCATAATTGGCGGCAGTGACTTAAGCATCGAGACACGAATTTTCGGGAACATTTTTTGGTCAAACAAACACTAAGTTTCAGCGCGTTAGTGGTGCATTAAAAATCATATCCATTTATACACATCGTACGTTTTAAAGGACATAAAATAATCCGAATTCAAAAAATCTTAACGCCACCCATTCCTATCTTTCTACTAACCTGTTGCAGAATTGACATGGGTAGTTTTGACATCAAAGATTAAGTTCACTCATGATGATCGAAAGTGATAAACTTGGACCTAACCCCAACGCAAGTGCAAAAAAACCATAAAACTAAGTACATACAGCGCTACGACTTCGAACAAACTAGCGATGTGTGAATTGGTGCATTTTCTCTCATTTTTGCGCAAAACAAGAATTCCCCTCTCAAAGCTTTTGCGTTAAAAGACAACACAAATAAAAATCTAATTAAGCTTTCTCAATCTCTTTCTGCGAGAATTTTCTCATTTTCTCTGTGTTCCTGCTGTTGTAGGAACATTGTTGTTTCTACAGAATTAATCTTGGTGAGATCATATGAAGGAAGCGGCTGGAAATTATTAAAAGGTAGAAAAAGGAGTCTTTCCACTCTTTCCGAAAAATCTTTGCAATTTTAATCGTAAGTGAATGTTATGGAGAAAAGGGAACACGAATTTTGAAAAGGAAAACTTGTGCCCACCAGAGAACTAGGTGAAGATCTCCTTCTCAGTGCATTTAGGGCTGGACATTTAGGAATTGTTGGAAGCATA
This sequence comes from Stratiomys singularior, assembly GCA_954870665.1. Classification (NCBI taxonomy): domain Eukaryota; kingdom Metazoa; phylum Arthropoda; class Insecta; order Diptera; family Stratiomyidae; genus Stratiomys; species Stratiomys singularior. The sequence continues at coordinate 12,848,869 of OX940877.1, forward strand.
ATAAACCACAAAAATTCAATTGTTTTGTCGTCCGCCGGGACATGCTGCATTTTCACGAGAACAAATGTTAGTTCGGCTATTTGTAGACATCACCAGCTCGTTCTCGTTCGACCGATTAGCAATTACCCGTGTAAGCATATATGAAGCTTGGACCGTTTCCTGAAATCTTAGTACGCTAGGAAGAGTTGGATGGCGCGTGAATCCCCTCTTATCCATGAGAACTAATGGATTTTACGAAACTATTTTCTTAAGACATTGTTGTGTACGCAATCTTAATTGTGTCGCGCTAAGCTTTACTTCTGAATTGCAGTTTAATTAATTCAATTCCTCATCTGGTTTCTCTCCGAGTTGTTAATCACACTCCCAACATATTGTGTCAACCATGCCTGAATATTTAACACTTTACATACAGTATACTGAATGTGCTAGTGTCGCCGTCGAGGAAGCTAGCAAAGTACAAGAGCGTTAAGCATGTGTAAAAAAAGTGCAAATATACTTCCTGCACAAATCTACCAGCTCCAAGTTTGGACAAGAAATCAGGACTTCTCTATGAAGTTAGGAAACGGATGGCACAAAGTTCAGTTGAAACAGCAGAAACGCTGCGAGGAAACTAAAAACGGACCGACATGGTGCGTACTTTAAAGCAGCAATTTTTTGATGAAACTTTAACATACAACAATTCCCAAAGGATGCGTTTAACAATTTGAACGAAACATCACCAACCAAAAGCCGTATACCATATTCAAGCATTACATATTTAGGGTTCATAGAATTAGTGCGGAATTGCCTATTACGGTGCCCCCGTAAGAAGCTTCTATTAAAGGATCCAACGATACTTATGCCGTACACAAATTTCTATCACAGGCGTTCTATTATGATTTTCTTTTTTCTTCCACTCGAAATGCTTTTCGTCATATCTCTCGACGGGTCCCCGTTCTTCCTGCTAGGATGTAAGTATAGCGAACCACCTATGCTTTGCCAGGTAGCTAAATATCATACAAATGACTCTTACTCTAAGCTCAATAAATCAAGCTGGGTATTGTTGATATGAGGAAGTGGAACGAGGACCAAAGGAAGAATGCGAGCAGCGCCAGACTAAAATGTTGCATCTTAGGACAGCTGCTGCACAAAAGAGTGTCTTGTGTGCGAAGCATGTGAGCGTGAAAGTACTAAGGATATGAACTTAACTGGAAAGTGCAAAAGAAAGCGGATCATGGGGAATTGTTAGTAAGTGTGAGAGTTAACAAAGTACTTTATTTTCCGTGCAATTTGTCGTGGAGTTGTAGACAGAGCATTATTTCGAGAAGGAGCTGGAACAAAAGTTGATATGAATGATGAGACGTATACTGAGTGAGCTTATTGTCCGTAGTCCTTGCTATAGATAAACAAAGCAGTGGTTTTCACACAACCGTTTCCAAGATATCTGTGTTGTTTGGATTGCGTCAAAGTACATTTCTACATTGTTTAATTTGTTGGATTAAGGGCCGGAGATACTATTATGGCTGGGTTGTATTGCTAATTGATCCTGCGATTGTAAACTTTGTTTATGCATGAGCAAGTATAATTTTTCAAACGATTTGCTCGTGCAGGTGGAATACTCTTATCATGGTCTTCCGTTCTCTATGATTTACATTCATGGGCGGAACCGTGGCCACACTCGCTGAATCATATCCTTCAGTGAAGTGATAATTCCTTGAAACTTAATGTGCTTCCTGTTTACAACCAACTTATAGGTGCAGGAAGTTAAAAAATTAGTTTTTATATATTTGAATTTTATGATTATCGCTCAAATTTACAAATAACTATTCTCGAACAAAAGGACATATGTGACCTCGTGATCAAATAAGGAAGTAAATGATTGTGAAGTGATCAAATAAGGAAGTGATCAATTTCAATTTATTTTTGGATAAGTCTGAGTTTCGAACTTTTGTTGGATTAATCTCATATCATCAAATTATCTAAGCTACTAACGCGAACTAACAAAGCAAGTATCATGTATTTGAAAATGTGGGAATTCCACAGAATATAGAAGATCCTTCGGGAGATCGATGAGAGGAAGAGCTTGTGCAGATAGTAAACGAACGCATTGATTGATTTCAATGAGGTCCAAAACATTGTGATAAAATTCAGACAGTGCCAATTTGAGCGAAAAATAACAAACTTCATTTACATTCTTCTTCGAAACTTCATTCACAAATTCTCACTTCAAATTATCCTTAAATGAATTGCTATGGGATTAATTTAATCTGATGAGACATCTCTTGTACATTATTGTGGGGCTCATTCTGTTGAGTATATTGATAAGAACTTAAAGCATACACTCCACCTCAAAATGTGCTTACGAAGTACCCTTGTCTTATTATCAGGATCCTTTAGTCATAGTTTGAGGCAGTCGCGTAACGATCAAATAACGATCTCATTCGTACATTCGTGATAGCAACGATGCAAATTACAGTGGATTTCGCTTGAAATTGTCGCTATTAAGGACCAAGCATCCATCTAGTTCACTGAAAAAGCTATCAAGGATAAATTTCATTTACAATCCGCATCCTCTGTGGATAATCGGAAAAATCTGCGAATCATGTATGAGTCGCTGCTTATGCTCGCATCCAGCAGAGATCACCAGAACGTTCAAGTCACAAACAAGTCAGTTGACTTTTTGACACAGCCCAGGTAGGTTGCTGAGATTAAACTGAAGTTGCAAATTAGTTTGATTCAATTTTCAAAGATGGTTGTAGCTGTTACGAATGTTACTTAGTGGCGACTGGTTTTATTGGTTGCAGAAATCTTAATATATATGGCTTTGATATTCAGTTTATACAAGTTTGGTTTTTCATGCAAAACATAGTTTTCTTCTGTGTTGAATATGTCAAATTAGGTATTTAATACGTAACTATCTTCGGATCTCTAGTCTTCAGCTTTACGTACAGGAAAAGTGCAACTGCAGCGCGTTGAATGTTATAACAGTTACAATGTTGCAAATTATTTCACTTGTTTTGACATTTGACATATGCATCCAATATAATACTAATACTCATCACGCTCTGGAAGATTGGGAAAGATTAAAGATAAAGAAATGGCCTAATCATTTGATGAAGATCGTTGTAAGTTTAAAAAATGAGCCTTTAAAGTTGTTGGAAGCGTCGTAACAAACAGTTCCCGGTCGAAAGACATTCACGGGGAGATGTAGTAAGACATTGGATCGCCTGACGAAATGAAGTCGAAAGAAATTGTTTTGGCAATGGCAATCTAATACGCATTTTGTGCGAACCATTGCGATTTGGGTGGGATGTTCTTGACAAATATAGTGTTTATTTATAAAGTTTTATCATTTGTCATCACAGTAAATTATTTAAACTGAACCTTCTCGAGATGACAATTGAATCTGACAATATCCAAATGTTTCAGAATAAGGAAACTTATTTGCAATAAGAAAATTCGGTAGAAGAAAAACTGAAAGACTATAATTGGTTTGCGAAAATGGGGAAAAGGAGTAGGGTTTCGTGACCTATGATGATTCAAGTAAAGAGAATACGATGCCGAACACACAGACGCATAGGCTAGGATTGCTTCTATTATACAGAGCCGGAAAATTTGGCCAGAAAATACGGTCTGCTTGAAATATCAAGTACTTACAGCATGAATGCTATGGTATTTTACTATTTTTTCGTTTCAACTGCGAACAGCGTGTCGCAGAATAGACTTGGTAGTCCCTAGGAGTTGAAAAATTTGTTGGTCTCGAAAAGCACAAATTACAATCATTTATCCTCATAGCTTTGAGTGTATATTTAAAGATTATTAGACATGAGCGGAGCTGGAACAGAAGTTGACACTTGAATTTTCAATTACAAGCAGTTGGATTAAACAATAGGCTTATGCAAAATATTCTGTGAAATTCCACTTTCCAAATTTAATTTTATTTTAGAACAGACGGATATGGGACCTGCTTCAGTGTTATGTGTATTTCGAAATAGACAGACACCAGAAAATCCAATCCCACAAGAATTTATTTTTCAAACAATTGAACCAACGGACGAAAAAAAAAATTGGGAGACCTACATTTCTGAAAATATTTAGTAATCTGCTTCCCCTGTTTTTAATTGTTTTATATTTCTCTGTATGTCATGACCAAGATAAATAAATTATTGATAATTCAATCGGTAAGAGATAAATATTTAAGATGAAGAATAGTCACGGGGCTTTGAATGTGCGTCATTTTTTCAGATTCTAAACTAAAAGAATAAATACTTATTAATATGACGTCATAATTACCATATTATAATAAATGTCCTTTCCTATTTTCAGGGTCAAATATAAAAACTGCAATAGCAATACTAAATTGCATTCTAGCCAGACAGCTATGTTTTGAAGATACATCATGTTCCGCAATATTAGAAATTATACCACGCGTATGTGGTCCCGTTCCAGGTATGTGTATCTACTTGTTATTTTATTTTGTGATTCAATTACAAAACACATGAAATGTTGCTACATACGAGGTTTGTTCAAAAAGTATCGCGAATTTTGAATTTTCGCGGGCTACGTATGTTCGATTTTCTATATTTTGGTGGCGTTATGTTGGTACTCATGACCCTCGCTTATGTTGACAATTCTGGCCATTTTGAATGTCCAGTCAGTTTTTGACAGTTATTGTGCGTGGACGTGTTTTAGCTTGTCTTCGATTTTCGTCTATCCAAAAAAATGGATCACAGAATTTGTATAAAATTTTGTGTGAAGAACAACTTAAATTGCGCGGATGCATTCAGAACGTTGACTGTTGCATACGGCGAAGCTACTTTGGACAAAAGCAACGTTTATCGGTGGTGCAAAATGATCTCAGAAGGACCGAAAAAAGCGGTCGAATGTGAAGGTTTTGCTGACAGTTTTCTTCGATTGCAGGGGCGTGGTGCATTATGAGTTCTTACCGCAATGTAGAACGGTCAATAAGGAATATCACCTTCAAGTAATGCGCAGTTTGCGAGAAGCAATCCGCCAGAAACGCACGGATTTGTGGAAGAACAAAAATTGGCTTTCGCACCATGAATTTTTGGCCAAAAAAAACACTCTAATAATGCCGCAGCCACCGTTTTCCCCAGACCTGGCCTCCTGTGACTTTTTCTTGTTCCCGAAACTAACGAGACCCATGAAAGGACGATGCTACGCCACAATTGAGGAGATAAAGACGGCATTGAAGGAGGAGCTGAACAAGATCACAAAAAATGATTTTTCAAAATGCTTCGAGGATTGGAAAAAACGTTATCCCAAGTGTATAATGTCTAAATATATTAAAGATATTCATGAATAAATAAATAATCCTTAAAAACATTATATTCGTGATACTTTTTGAACAAACCTCGTACAAAGAATAAATCTTCTTCTGTGATTCGGCGAAAATTTCACGATTTGAACTATGGTCACAATCATTACATTATTTGCTTGCTATAATTCCAGCAAATGTTTTGTTTTCTTACGCATTGTATTGTCCAAATACTCATAAACAATATTTTGTCCTTAAACCAATACAAGTTTGAAAAAAAATCTCATCATATAAAGTGTCCTATCATTGACAAATTGGTGCTGCACATGGACACAGGAGAATTAAATTAACGAGAATGTTAACTCCACACGAATATCATTTCCCGAAGAACTAGGCCCCGCCCATTCCATACGATGATGGCATATAATCGACTCCGGAATTAATTTGCTCTAGCCGAAAGAACATGGGGAAATTGCAATTTTTAGCTGATATCAGGTTCACACTATGCTAATAATTATTAGTTAATGTCATTAATGAGCTTGATGGGAATTAGAAATGCAACATTTTAACATGTTTATTTAACGTTGACTGATTAAGTGCACAATTCAGCGACCGATTTGATAATATTTTCAACATTCGAGTTATATGTGTGACAATTCCTTTACAGAAATTGCTTTTCTAACTGCAATGTTAACTCACTGTCAAATTTAAATCCGAAGGTAGCCGAAGATTTTGGAAAATGTAAATATTGTATGATCAAACTGCTGTCAACATGACTGCGAGATGTCATGCTGACAACCACAACCATCGTTGCACTTTTTGAAAACTTCATTGTGCATTCCTATTGCACCTCCGCTTCTATGATTCTATCAGTTTTTTTAAACCGTTGCAAAACTGTATAGAACCTTTGAGCAACGTAAAAATTTGGTACCACCGCATAGTAGCTCGAAGAAAATCTACGGACTATTTTCTTCTTGCTGTTGTCCCACATGCAAGTCAAGAAAAGGAAGAAAATCAAAGAAATGATTATAGTTATAGTGGATGTCTGATTGATGTTTTTTGTATGACTGAATGCGTTTTGAAACTGGAGCCAATATATTCTAGTGACTCAAGCCAGATCCGAATCCTTCGCCAAGCAGAGCTAGCTCACGAACGGCCACACTCCTTCGGAGACTTTCTTAGCACTGGACTGTTAACATCGAGGGTATGATTGTTGCCAGTCCATAAAGGCTTCACGTTTTAAAGTCGTTGCGAGATTGACTCGAATTGAGATAGGAAAATTGACGTGTGAAAGTTAGTCCCTTACATTTTCACAAAATAAAATAGCGTGAACTAATCAGACGGCCTAACGTAACCATATATCATAGGTATTTGATTTTAAATATATTTTTAATTAGCAACGTCTGATATTCCTGCTGTACTCACGTTTTGAACGAATTGTAAAGGCTTTGAGTTGTGTAAATTTGTATTTGTTTGACGATTTATTCAATTTGAGCCGTATTCGATTTACCCAGTCGAATAATATTAACTGAAGGATATTTCTTATCACACAAAAATTATCGTTAAAGAACTCTTTCAGCTTGTTGTTTTACGGTAGGCAGGTTTAATCCAAATACTTTGCATATGTGAGGTATGACATGGATTTATGCAGACAAACATATCATGGCGTGTTTTGTTCAGCTTTTACACTGGTTAACATTTGACTGTAATAATCGCTTTCAATTGACCGTTTATTGGTTTATGATCCCTTACCATCCTCGTTTGATGACATTTTCATGTTAATAAATAATGGATGTACGAGTCTGTTGTTTTCGAGTTTCCGTCCCAGCAAGTATTTGATCCTCACAAGGACATTGAAGTCAATTAAAGTTATTTGGTTGATTGCGCAGGCAACGTTTTGATGCATAGCAAACGGTCCCGAGATTCAAAATGAAAATCTGTGTTGCAGTTAAATTCAATATGAGGAATTGATTGTATCAGAAGATGTTAATTATATAATTAATATTATAATTCGTTTGTCCAAAGTCTAAAAGCCAAATCATGTTCCCTGCAAAATTTGATTCACATTTCTTGTAGGTTTCAGACGCAACTTTCACAAAAGACGTCTTAAAACAATTTTTATTCTTTAATGTTCATTTAAGTTAGCAGGAATGAGGCTAATATATCAGAACTGAATTTTCTCATAATTTGGCCTGAAATATTTTTAAGCTGTATCCTTGAAAGCATGTCTTAGGGTGCAGTTAAATTTGGACAAACATATTTTAAATCGATTCGCCGTATATGAACGTTGTGTAACTTGTTTGCCAGAATTTATGCGATTTTTCCCTTCTTTTTAAGCCCGCCAACAATGTGCTTTGTTACCATTTACACTGAACAGCAAAAATTTTTCCTTAAAATATGTATATTGCAATCAGGACTTTGCCAAACAAAGTTTTCGTGTAAGAGAGCGCCAGAAAGGAGATCCAACGAATCTGGATGAGAACTTGTTGCAGACAGACAACCGAAAATTCATTTAACGTAATTTTAATTTCAAATCTATTATCTGATTTTCATCTTTAAGACAGAGAGCGTATTCTTCCTTATGCCTGCGATGCTGATTAATTAAATCGCAATGAAATAAACAAAGCGAGCGTCGTATAATGGAATTGTGAACAGCACAGAGTGCTTTGCTCATTTTAATACAAGAATTAAAACCCAATTTTAACTGCAGTCAGAGATTAAATCATAGAATCCACGACCTGACCCACACCCAGGGTGAATTCTGTTTCAATTTTAATCTCAGATACATGTGATATGGATCCTTGTTTCAGTAACCCAACGGACAACTGTACGAAGCAGATCCTGCACGGGGAACGAGTCTCGTTTGAATTTTTGGTAGCGTAGTTTCGTTGTTTAACATCGATTTTTTGGTGGAACTAAGATAAATTACCCTACGTGAACGACACCATGCGGTTTCTTATGAATTTTCTTCAAATGAATCAGAATACGAAAAAGTTTTTGAAAATATCTCTGATTAATAGATGGGTCGGGCATGCTTTCATTTCGTCCACACTTTTGCGCTCTTTCAAAGTTAAAACACATTTTCGTAATGCCAAGCGGCATAGCATTGTACGCTCGTAAAAATGAGGCAGGACGAGTTTCATTTAAATATGGACGTTGATACTCCTTATTCCATTTGCGTTGAAATACTTATTAAAACTACTCGGCATTTATAGGAAACGAAGTATGACTGCGAAAGGAGTAGCCACCGAAATCTTGTCGGGTCCAACTTAAACTTGATTTGAATTTGATTAAAAATTAGCATGGATCTGTTCATGAGTACATGAGTCTTCTATTCTTGGACTAGAATTTTACTTTATAAAATAGAAAGGAGCCGAAATAGATGTTTCAAAATTTTGTACTTATATCTACGATAATTTTGAAAGAAAATTTCAGAAAAAAATTCTTCGACTTAGTAGGCTTATGACAGCCGTAAAGGGCAGGTCGAAGAATTAACGTGCAATTCAGGAACTTCAGAATTTGAAAAAATATACTTGGATACCTGAAATATATGTGGGCAACGTCTTTAGGCCCCTACATGTAAAGCACCATCCGCTAGGTCTACTGGTGTAAATGTTATCCACAGCATTACTGATGATAGATGTTGAGGATACTTTTCCATTATACGGACGTTACCCAAGCTGTAATCCTTGATTGGTCTGTTGACTTCTTGTTCTCTAGACGTCCACTGGTTTACTTCCGTCGTCGTCGTTGTAGCGCTACAGCCCATTTCGGGCCTTGGCTTTCCGTAGGTGTCGCCTCCAGTTGTCTCGGTCCATCGACCGCGTCCTCCAATTTCGGGATTCGAGTAGCGTGCTGCTATCTTCGTCTACAGAGTCGGACCAGCGCTTTCTAGGCTTTCCCACTGGCCTGCGTCCCTCAGTTTTTCCGACAAATACCTTTCTAGGCATCCGACCTTCATTCATTCGCTGCACATGGCCAGCCCATTGCAGCTTCCGCAGTTTTATCACAGTGGAGACTTCTGGCTCGTCGAAGAGTTCGTACATCTCATGGTTGTACCTAATTCGCCATTGTCCTCCTTCCTGCATTGCTCCCACGATTCGTCTTAGGACCCTCCTTTCGAAAGCGTTTAGTATGTTTGCGGAAGCTTGAGTGAGGGTCAATGTCTCACATCCGTAGCACAACACAGGTCTTACCACAGATTTTACTTCCGTAGTAGTTGTATAAGTGTTAGTGTTAGGTCCCCTTCCATGAAGACGATATAACCCTGTCCTAGGTATTCTAAGCCACCAATCCATCGTAATGGTAACGTAAATTGTTATTAATATAAGGCCTTGTGTTTGACAAATCTGAGGCGAGGTTTGATCTGTAAAATGGGCCAAGCGGAGCCCATGTCAGATTGCCGTCACCTCTGCACGATGAAGAGCCTATCTTGACTAAAACTTGGTGGTGTGTGGTTTTTTGTGGCTGGGGAGTTGAGTTTAAGCATAGTTCTGATTTTGATTTCGAAATTAAAATTCGAATGCGCTATATTCATTTAATCAATACTTAAACTCGTGTAGGAGCATAAAAAAATGCAAAAACTATAAATTAATCAAAAAACATAATCGCCCACGTGAAATGAGTAAAAATCAGAATCTTAATTTGGTCAAATTAATATTATTTCACATTTACAAGTCAAATCGACAAACAAGACCCCAACTTTTTTGACAATATATAAAGTAACATACAAACAAAAAGCACAATACCAGAGTTAAAATTTAACTTATATCATGTATGTTTTAACGTAATTCTAGTAAAACTCAATCAAAGACCTTATCTAGTCTTAGTATGACTTAATTACTAAACACCTGACCTAAACTTAAAAACTTGTCCCTTTTTCTGCTAACTCAAAAAAACCCTACATGTCGAAATAATGCACTAAAAATTGGGCCAAAGTACCAAAAACATAAACAATACATAGACTTCCAATCGGACTCATGCCTTCTGGACAGATTAGTGGTTTCCCAAAAACAATTCCGTTCCAAAAACTCCTAACTCTAAGAAACTCGGTCTAGCACTCTGATTGCATCAGATCTGACGTTCAAATGTCAAAACTGGTCTTATCAGAATCAGTCAAAATCAGAGCTCAATGAGTGTGGAATAAAAAAGTCATTGAAGGGACATATACTCCTTTTTGTGGTGAACTGAGCATGATTTTGATAGTTTCAGTATAGAATCGCCATTATTCTTATAGTAAAGTATATTATAATGTAAAGTATATTAACTTAAGTATATACAGTATAAGTATATACAGTATACACAGTGCTTAAGTCTTCTATACTCGTACGTCAAATCGAACCATTTTTTCTACAAGAGCTCGTACCTAAAAGATCTTCAGAACCTGAAATTGTTTGCCTTGAAAACCCTTGAAATTATTTCCACATGTGCATGTGAAGGTTCATAGTCTTCAGATGCATATGTGATGCTCGATGTTTGGTTAGAGAGCAACTCATGTCAGTTTTATAGGGTAGCGCATTAACGACATCCTTTGGCGTTGTAGACTCGGAGTTCCATCTCACTGGTGATGTTGACATTTTAAACATTTATGATCGGTTTATTTCCTCTAGGGTTAAATCATCTTTATGTTAATCCTTAGCTGGTATTGTTATTTCAAATTACATTCTTGATATCGGGGGTCCAAGTGGACCCCAATAGAAAAAATTTAAATAAAACGTGCTCTATAAAGTAATGAAGATGAGAGTTTCTACATATTCAAAGAACACACTTTTTCAATTATTTAAAATCAACTTTTATTAATTCTTTGATAAATCTTATCACTTATAAAGATACAGCCTTTCACTTAAGGTAACTATTTTCAGTCTGTACTTAAAACATTAAAAACAAAATGAAAATATATAAAATAACGTAAACAAATTCTTTTTTATGCTTTATCATACATACTCTAAACTTAACAAAAACAGGAACTTCTTCTGAGATCAATAATACATGAAAAAAATAACAGGCATTATTTAACTTAAAAATATTAGTGAAAAAAAAAAATTTGCTTTGAAAAGCTCACCGACGACTTATGTTTGACATTTGGTACACATTACAGTCTTTACTGAATGACTTTTCCATATATCCGCTACATTTAATACACCTTAGGGATTGTTTTGGGTCCTTTTTTCGGTCACATAAATAGCATCGTCCCCTTTTGCCCCCAGATATTTCAGCGTTGGCTACAGTTTGATGATCACTTTTTGGTTGGCCTTCGGTAGATGTTGCTGCATTATCAATGTGCTCTAGAAAATTATCCATTCTTTTTTTCAAGTCAATAGAAAATTTAGAAAATTCATCCTTCCTTTCTTTAACAAATGGTGTTAACAAATCTATGCCAATTTGCTTGATGAAATCATTGCGTTTCATTCGTTTTCCTAGATTCGAAGCTTTCCACAAAACAAAACCATTAGCCGTGGAAATATTCATAATGGCAGAAAATATAACGAATGGCCATCGCTGTGTTCTTCTCGAAACGGAATAATCAGCACATTTTTGATCTAAGGAATCAACACCTCCCTTAGTGGCGTTATAAAACAGAATAATTTCAGGCTTGCGACTTTCCTGATCTACAGATTTGGCATGATGCATGGATGATATCATGACTACGCTTTGATTTTTTTTTTTTGGTACATATGAAACCAATGTTTTACCATTTGTGAATCCAAAAAGAGTAGAGCCTACGGGTCGACTTTTGAGTGGCAGAAACTGTGGTGGAATTTCAAGCTTATTTTTCCGCATAGTCCCCACGAACGTCAATCCATTTTGTTTCAGTTTGTCGACTAACTCAATCGAAGAAAACCAATTATCTCCGGTAATATTTCTATTCGTATTGAAAACTGGTTCAACTAGTGACAACACAGTTTGGGTTGGGACAGCGAGTTCGTTTTTTCCTCTGGAATCGGATTTGCTACTGTATATGAATGCATTGTAGAGATAATGTGTTTTTGAATCACAGAGGCACATAATCTTTATGCCGTATTTTGCAGGCTTGGATTTCATACAAACCCTGAACAAACATCTTTAGAAGTTTACGTATCTCATCGTCACTTAGAAATCGCGCCATTTTTGCTTCAAAATACTGAAAAACTAAAAAAAAATATTTTATAAAGAATTGTGGAAAGAGCTCAAGCTGGTTTCGAACACGCGTCCCTGCCGCTTCTCATCAGGTGCCAACTCACAGGCTGGGACGCGTCGATTGGCACTACCAGCTTAGGTGGATGTCGACTGGTTATTTACTAGTTATTAATATTGCTCTACAGCTTTGAACTTTTTCCTATATTCCAAATTGCCTTTGGTCTGGCTTTATCAATTTCAGAAGTTTTTGGTAGATCAATTTTCCCTTTTCACTTACAACTTACATTTGTAAGTGATCCAAAACATTGGATCAGAACTTCCGCACCCATGAGTCTTCGCTGAGTTAGCTTAGCAAGGGTATAATTCACTTATAAGTTGTAAGTGAAAAGGGAAAATTGATCTACCAAAAACTTCTGAAATTGATAAAGCCAGACCAAAGGCAATTTGGAATATAGGAAAAAGTTCAAAGCTGTAGAGCAATATTAATAACTAGTAAATAACCAGTCGACATCCACCTAAGCTGGTAGTGCCAATCGACGCGTCCCAGCCTGTGAGTTGGCACCTGATGAGAAGCGGCAGGGACGCGTGTTCGAAACCAGCTTGAGCTCTTTCCACAATTCTTTATAAAATATTAAATTCACTATCGAGGTATTCGAAACATTGGATCAGAACTTCCGCACCCATGAGTCTTCGCTGAGTTAGCTTAGCAAGGGTATAATTCACTTATAAGTTGTAAGTGAAAAGGGAAAATTGATCTACCAAAAACTTCTGAAATTAAAAAAAAATGTTTCTAAACCCAAAACAAAGAACACATACCTGGTATCGAGGGTCTATTTCGATCCCAAACTAGATCATACCTTCACTTCTAATTAAGATAAAGCAATAAACGTCCGGCACCCACTACAACACGTGACATAATGAGATTATATCGATGTGCGTGTTCGTAGGTGAAAAGCTAACGATACTGCAACGGTAAATATTTGCAATGGGGTCCATTTGGACCCCGCGATACCAACTAAGGGTTAAGAATCATCTTAACCACCAGCTCGACCAAGAAGTGAAAAGTTAACGAAAGAAAGAAAGAAGCGTTTGGCAGTAGTACGTGTCGACATCAGTATTGCGTTAGAGAGAGATCACGGAGTCAAACGCAATTTGTGGGCGGTGATGGAGTCCAAGTGGAAATTTCACAACAAGTGAAACCTTTGTGAAATGGCGCGGTCATAAATAAATATCATAAAATCGGGAAATTTCTTCTTATCTTTGAGTATAGTCATTATCCGTCTCAGAGTTTTTACATAAAAATCCAAAACAAATATAAAACTGCTTGTGCTTTTTCTATCTCTTTCTGAGAGTAGTCAACCGCGAGTGCCACAGCTGTATGCAAGCGTAAGCATACCTGAAGGTTCACTTTTAGTTTTTTTGTTTGTTTTGAAGTTATAAATAGACCGTTGCTGCTTTTCCTTTGACTTTCTGCGCGGTTAGATCAACTCAGCTAGTGTGTGTAAAGATGTGTGTAAAGATGTATTACCTTCAGAGGGAATTACTGCGTATAAGTTGAGAAAAAATGACGTGTGTTGCACTAAAAAACATAACATTGCAACTTGAATACGGACGATCAGTTTTGGCAACAATCAATTCCGATGAGCCATGCGTTACAAGATAAATTGGCAGGAATACGAGCAACATGATTAAAAAGTTATTATGACCTATGAAAACTTCACAGGAGTCTAAAAGATTTTTTGAAATTGGCAAGTGACATATTTTGCAGCATCCACCGTATTTACCTGACATTGTTCCTTCACGTTAATGTTTTTTCCGAGGGGTGCAACATGATTTGACAGATTATTGTTCACTTCGCAGAAGTCTAAAACAGATAGAGATCTGTTTTAGCTTAGCTTAGATTCTATTAAAAGGCGAAGTATGTTTCTTAGATGAAAGTAAACAAAAATCCTGGAAAATGTGAAAGGGTGTAACTAGCAACGGTCAACACTTTATTTTATCAATTCATTCCTTTTGACAACAAACCCTGCAATTTGGGCTATTTTTTTTTATTGTTTTATTCATTAAAATCATTCTTTCTAGCCTCCATTGCTTTGTCAAATTTTCCACTAGGATCTGGAGAAATTCGAGTAACCTTCATTTGAGCTAATCAAATCATTTGACAACTTTAAGCATATCTAAGTCTATCCACGTCACGAGCTATAGAAAAGAAATTACTAAGCTCTTTGCGCTTTAATTACACCGTTCTTAAAGGATTTTTGCTTTTTCGCATTGGGAAACATAAACAATAGAGAAAAAAAACAGACACGAAGGTGTGACGACTTGAATCTGCACTTTGTTTTGCGTAGAACATGTCCCTGCATAAGATTCGCCATAGTAGAAAGCAAACAACCTCATCATGTTGTGCTGTTATAAAGCAAATAAGCATCATAACAAGGATTTTGCACTTAGCATCACAGGAGAACCGACTCAAGCAACACTTAGCAAGTTGAAAAAGTCCAAGGAAATTTTTCGAGTGAAAGTCAGCTTTGTATGTTTCAAACTGATGCAGGATTTTGTAAATATGTTTTTGTCGCTTTGCTCACCAAGTAATTATAATCAGCTTCGGATGGATATGTGAAAAAATGTATGACAATGTTTGAAAATAAGCATGCAGTAATTCGCCCTCGTTAAAAGTTTATTTACAATAAAAGGACTGACTGCCTAGCAGTTTACAACGGAGTCCAAGAAATCACCTTGATTAGCAGGAGGTTTCATGTTCAGTTTCCCGAGTGAGAACGGAGTTCATGAGGCGTGTCACCCCGTGAGACGTGTTACAGCCACCTCTTTATAAGGCCAAAGGTATGTGGACAGAATCATGCTTGACCTTATTAATTTCCCCGAATGTAACTATCCCAGCTAGGTGGGCTGGCACCACTTTAAGCAAGTTATACTAGATATCGAGTAAGCAATATAACTGATAGGGAAGTATAATGGAGAAACATTGGTTCTTTCTGAATTTTTGTTAATTTAACTTCCGTTTCCAATTGTTGCGCCATCTATGTGCGTCGCCTTTGTTTGTCACTTTTTTACAAAGTGAAATGAAGACATGTTGCTTTCCAATAAATCGTATATGTACAGACGTATAAGACATAGAGAGGCCCTTCCCGTGATCATGAGCGTACGTGAGCGACCGAAGTTTTAAACTCATCTTTTTTTCCCTCATCAGCTATTCAAATGTTCGGCTCCATTCTTTCCTACCTTTCATGTCACACGCAACATGATATCAAATATTCTATCGAAATTTCAATGTTTTCCGCGCAATTAGAAGCACATCACGTTGTTTTTACTATTTATTTGAACTGTATGTATGTAACAACAATAAATCAAACAATTAATGAACAATTTCTGAGTAAAAACCTTTAAAGATTTTTGGAGACTCAAACTAATGGAAACTGGGTCTTCCAAAGTTTCTACTGTAAAACGTCAACGTGACTTTGACAACCAGAAATGCTTTCTAGTGACAGCTGATTGAAGTGTCAGTCAATAATATTAAGTCTGTTGACTATGTCAAACTTTATGTTAACTAAACGTGGGGCTTGAGTTTTAAGCTTAAATTGAAAATAAGAATTTTAGTAGTCATGCTAACTAATAAATTATTTAGGGAATATATTTGTGGCTGAAGAATTGCGATATCAGCCTTACATTGCTATTAGACCGCAATAATTGAGAGACTCCCTTCCTTCGAAGGACACGAAAATTGTCTCCGTACATGCATAGTCTCAAAGGGGGAGACATTTTTTTGATATTGAAATCCGAAATAGCCTAACAGGCAGAAGAAAGGAGTAACTAGCAAAAGCCATATTTCAGACGCCTCAGATCCCTGTGTTTACCAGGACGCCTCTGTTATTTTTTTGTTTTGTTTGTTGATTTCATAATTAACTACAAAACCCTCCACCCCAGATCCATTATCAGCCCAGGTCAAGTGAGTTATCACATCTGCTTTAGTGTAATGACACCTAGATATACTTTTGTTTTTCAATGCTCCTAACACGAAAGATTTTACAACCCGTCTGCTATTGCAGTCGCTACCGAACCTGCCGCCTTGCTCCGTGAGGGTTGTGTTTAACAGCGAAATTTATATAGGTTATGTTGCCCCATATTTGCTCTGATAAAACTATATGGCGCTTTGTATGGCGGTAGGTCATTATATTTAGCCGAGAAGTGGACTGTACTCGTTTCTTCTTCTTTTTTTTTTTTTTTTTTGTGATATAATCCAACTCCATCCCCATTCGCTTCTCGACACATCCCTTCGACTGGAGAAAAGTAGAAATATTTAATCATACAGCACTCCCTAAGTGTGTAGTCATGCCAAGTGCACGGTTCCATTCAAGTAATTCATATGCGAGTGAATCACGGAGAGTCGGGAATTGATAAGGATAAAAATCGATACACATGTCCTATTTTACCTTTTACTTTGCAAAGAGAAACAAACGGGTGGAAAGTTCAAAGAGTAACCACATTTACTAATTGTGCATCCTATTGTGCACGGTTAGGGAACGAGTGGATACAAACAGGCTTCCTCTCGTTGTGGCGTAATATTTTATGCGGTCACCTGCGCGGATACTACTTTACATGTTGACGTGAAAAATACTACCCCGAGAACGGAACTTCTGACACTGGATCAATAAAAAACTTTGAATAATTTATGTATAAGAATGTAGGCAGCTAACTACATGAGAACCGCCAAATGGGCTCTATTTTTATCAGGACGAAATGCCGGGCCGGGCGGCGCTAGGGGTTGCACGTCTGTCGAGCTCCAGCGCCCCAACCGCTTCATGGTTTACACGACGAACACAAAAAACATTCAATCCTTTCTTACCCATGATACGGCAAGGACCAAGGAGTCTAAAATGAGCGCCTCCCTCACACGGAAACAAACGAATTGCAGGAACACAAGAAAATTTATTAAGGACACAACAGAACGAAATTCTGTTTAGGCCAAGTTTCAAACTAGGATCTCAACGACTTTGCATTTGGCCGAAATCGTCGGTGAGTAAAGTTACAAACTTTTCGTGGTTCTCGTTTGGGAAAACTTTTTTGAAAAACGACTTGACAATGCTTTCCTCGTGTTTTGTCGGAAACTTGAACGTTACAACTTGCCCGACACGACGAATCGTCTAAAAGCGGCTTTCGTATGGGGATAATTTCATGTCAAGATAATGGAGGACAAGGTGCCTTTTATTCTTTCTCGTTGAACGTTGTCCTCGCGAGTGAAACTCGTGGCTCCAACACTTGTTCTACACATGAAATTGCAGTTTCGTCCACGATTTTGTCTCAATAAAAATAAAACGTCCTATTGATTTCGATATTGGCTCGTCCTTGTGGCTGACAGCTTAAGAGCGCAGCAGTTGTTCATGATTCACTCGCACCGGCTTCGAAATAAACATTGTGTTTCCTGTTGATTGGTAAGTGTTATTCCTTTTTCCACTTCGTCGACCGTATCATGGAAACTCGGACAACTACAGCAATGCATCGCGTTCAAATCAACTATTAGTATGTGCCCACATACTTGTGTTTGCAGGTGAACTTCCTTTGCATGCATATACATATGTATCTGTGCGAGTAGGTAGGTAAGAACAACATTCACTGTTTGAATGCAAATATGGGAATTGAGCATGCTGTATTAAGCACAGCAAAAAAAGGTAGTTCCCTCATACGTATATCCCCACAGATTTCCATCTCGTTTATAATTTTTGGCCAGCTTCAACTCAATCCTTGCAAACGTATGGAAGCTTTATGGTTACTGTGGAGTGAACCAAGTCTGTTTCTACCTTTTTGAATTCGTAAAATGGTTGATTCACATCAATACAAAGAAAACAATGTACGATAAGTCCTTTTTTCTCTAAGACGAAAGTTGCTCGAACGTTCTTAGAAAAGTTTTCACTTTATTTTATCAGTTTTAGCACACAAAATCGTCCATCCACTATTTGACTAGTTTTCTGTATTAATTTCTTAATTTTAGCAAGACGCTTTAAATAAATAAGTTTCTTTACTTACATACTTTCTTTCTTTTTCTAAGTAAACCGAACTGGTTTGCATTCAGTTTTGTATCAAGAGGTCCTTTCCCAAAGGCAGTTGTAGTTACAAAGTGATAATATTGTTCTTGCTACGAGAGCCAGAATGCCATATTTTGTTCAGGTATTCCGTAACCATCTCGACATTTGTTGCTGATCATAATTCCTTGAAGGATTTTGCGAGAATTTATAATACGACAAGTAATGGAAAAGTTATTCTAATCAGTATAAAACACAATTTCATTTCACATCAGAATTTTATTTTTCTCTTCAACGCAATCTACTATTAAGTTAAAACATTTGAGTCATCCCTTCTGCAGCCTGCGGAGTCCTTTGATCATGATCTTAACTCACCCTCTCCCCCCGCCCCCAAATCCACCTGCCATGACCATCATTCTCTATTCTCTTTGAATTGTGTATCCCTCCGCTGCTCTTCTTGACTTGAAAAGGATTGAAATTATTAGAGGTTAAATCGAGAAAACATGATGGTTCCACTAGCGATTTCGTTCGAAAACTCGAAATTCGCTTCGCGATTGACTCTTCAGTCGAATCTCAAATGGGCCAAAAATGGGCCAAGATCCAGGATTAGGACAAATAGTCGAGCTAGAAACCGCAAATTCTCGACACTGTCGTGAAATAAATATATTTCTATTTTAAGCATGTAACACTTGCTCCAACATCGGCGAAATTCTCTCGACTAAGAACAGACTTGAGCACTAACCAAAGATTGACTTTGGTCCAGTTCTGTTTTGGAACAAAGTTACAACCACTTTTATGCACGAAATGCCTTTGGAGTAGCAACAATACTTCCTGATTTCTAATCATATAAACAGACGAATTTCAAATGATGTGCCAACCTCGAGGTATTCCCGAAGTTAGCAAAACGACCTTGGATAATGATAACTGACAGCAAACGTCAGATATTAAAGCCCGAATATGTTCGCAATATTGAATGTGAAGAGGTTTGAAAATTTTAAAAGTAAGAAGTACAATGAACTCTATAGCACAAGAGCAACTAGACAAATGAGTTTGAAAAATTGTCAAAATGCCACAGAGGTACTAGATAATAGCATTTAGGCACTAGTTGGATGACGTCAAGTGACTTTTTTGGTTGATTGAATACAGCATTATGTCACATACGCTTATGTTCAATTACAGGAGAAAAAATTTGCGAAACTTATCCAAAAGCAAGTTGCATCCATTGTCAAACTCCTTCACAAATATTTTGTCATTTAAAAACCTGTGCTAAAAAAGTTGACATCAAAACTGAGGTTCGACAAATTCCATGTTGTCACGAGGTTTTGCTTTCAATAGCGATAACAAAAAAGCGGCTTTAGGTGAGATTTTTGCTTGAAATAAATGTTGGATTCATCACGAATTTCAGCAAGACATAAGGCAAGTAGAGTCAGAAAAATGGCCTACTATATAAGATATCAGAGGGAGCAGAAAGCCTGGCGTCAAATACTCCAAACAGATGGAAAATATGCCAAGTATTTTCGGGAGGAGTTTTATGCCATCGCTATAAATGCACAGCTGAGGTTTGACAGAATATGCAAAGGCAAAACTACAGCTATCGTATCAAGATGATTTTAGATTGAGGTAAAGTA
The DNA here is from genome assembly GCA_954870665.1 of Stratiomys singularior. NCBI lineage: Eukaryota > Metazoa > Arthropoda > Insecta > Diptera > Stratiomyidae > Stratiomys > Stratiomys singularior. The sequence continues at coordinate 12,868,905 of OX940877.1, forward strand.
TTCTTCAATAAGTTGTACTAAGTGCTGTGACATGCAAGAAAAAAGGCCAAAAAGCAGGAAGATCAAATAGCGTGAATCAAAATTTCGACAGCATTCGTCGGTCCTGAACTATTTAGTGCAACTGAAACAAGTTTCAGTCTTAACGTAACCGAGGATAGAGAACACTGTAAAGAATGAAAAATGTTTCGTGGGCCTTAAATATAGACGCGTTTCCTTGAAGCATGTAACGAGAAAAAGCCGCAAGTTTGTATCGGAAAGGTCAGTCAAAAGCTAAGTGTTCATACTACGATCTTAAGGTGGGTGATAGTGCACGCTCAGAGAACATCTCAAAAATATTTGATAGACAACGAAAAGTGAGTGTAGGCTCTGCACGTTTGTTAACAGGATCTCAGTGCATCTACGAGCATATACTTTGGACCATTCTCTCAAAGGAGAAGAGACAACCTAAGAACCGACTCCCTTTTGTAATAGGAATCAGGACACCTCGTCTTCAGGCGGATCTTTGACTAGATTGATTTGCTTGAGGTGCTCTAGGTGTACTGAAAAAAGGGGTACACAAAAACTCTAAAGGCTAACATGCAACGCTCTCTACACAGTTGACAATGATCGAGCTGAAATTCGGAACTCCGCCGTAAGATCTGTGTTTATTTTTTCTGTTAGTTTCGACTACCTATACTTCAGCACTCCATGACTTTTCATACTTAGACTTCGACATGGAAAATATTTGACGAGTTTTTCACTGATCGTTCCGATTGGTCTTAATACTTTATAAAAGTCCAGACAATTTTTTGATCTGATGAATAATACAAGACCTGTGCAAAATTTTTTTCAAATATTTCCTTCATTAAATGTTTGAAGTTCTTCGATTCATACTAAAATTAGCTTTTACTTTGACATCGCTTATAGGACCGCAGTCAAAGTCGACCTCTGTCTGAATGGGTCCGCATATATCGGCAAATAACTTAAGTTATCTGACAGGATGACAGGATGAAAGGCCGAATGTGTTGAGTTGGCCATTATAGCATTAATATAAAAACAATTTCCTCGGATAATCACTATAAATAACCTTGCGTCCTGAATACGACTATTTCTAGTAGTCAATTATATCCTATCCATTAAAAAATGCATTTACACTCGCTAATTGAAATACTTATAGGAAGGACCCCTTGATTCAATTTCAAAATATAATTAGCTTGGCCCAGTTTGAATCACTTGATAGAAGCTGGAATATTCTCGACCACAAATGAAAAATGTATTTACTGATTGAAATCCTTGAAAAAATGACGGAGTTCATTCACTGTTTGGATTATGAATGAGTCCTTGCATTTTTCTGCATCCAATGCATGTTTTCAATGGTGAAGTGGCATTTATTGCCCCTGTACAAGGATTGCGACTAAACAGGATCGCTGCTAGCATTTGCGAGAATGGCCGCAATCATTGTCTGCGTGCTGCTTCGACGATTTCGGTTTTGTGTAATGACGTTGGACTACACAAGTGTTACGTAAGTATTACATTTGCATGAATAAGTGGCGTGTGCGCGAGATGCAAGAAGACAATTGAAATAGAGCATAAGAGCAGTTTTGTAACATGTGACATATACTAAAATCTATACGTGACAAAACTGCCGGTTGTGCGGATGCAAAGAAGACACCTAGCAATAGCAGGAGGTTTTCATAACCAAATAGAGCACGAACTCTCCCTGTGCAACGTTCATGTGTATATAAATTTATCTTGTCATAAGACTGTATACGAGGACTCATATTCCTTTTTTCACTTTATTTTTTCAGTGGCGTGCAGTACAGTTACGGTAACAAAATGTCAAGCGGCATTGAGAACACTTCAGGCGTTTCCCTTCTTCAGGCCGACCTGTCTCTGCAAGGAGCCCGGCGTCGATCCCGACTGTAATAATTTTCGAGATTTTCTTTTTGATCATCCGTGCGGCTTTGTTCTTAAGAAAGGTATGTATGCTTAAAGTATTTTCGAGCCACTTGACAGCTGTATGCCCAAGTGGTAGAGTCAATAAGGAAGTAGCAATCACTAGTCGACGTATTGTGCTCCTTCGTCTTGAGTGACGTCACTTAAAAAATGGCTCTTTCGCTTTTCTTCTTTTTGCATATGTTGGAGTGTAATTTATCACCAGACACCAGGATCCTGCAAGTGAAATAACAATTGCCGTTAAAGAAATTGCCAATTTTAGTCAAATTAGGGCCAACTCTGGTGTCTGGTGAATTATTTAGCGCGGCATTACATGGTTTGCTACCACTCAAGACGAAGGACTAAACGCTATAAAAGTAATATTTGCATTTGCTCCGTTCCGTTCCACATTGAAATTTTGGATTTAAATGAAGCCTGTGCACCATCGTGTAAGTTGAACAAATAATGAATTGATTATTTTCACCACGAAGTCATGCAAGTTTAAATTAATTTCGCGTATTTGATGGGCAAGTTTCGTTTTCGTTTAGTCGCCGAATTCAGTGAACGAAATGAACATCCAGGAAATTTATTGTTAGTTGTAATGAATTCTAGGCAAATGGGTTACATAGTTGTTTGTTTTTGTGTTTTTTTTTTGTGAAAATTCGGACTCGCTGATGTCCTTTCAAACTAGGATCAATTCATTTTGCGTGTGTATGAAAACCCAAGAAATTTATTCCATTAATTTTTACGGAGGATTTTGGCCTTAATTAGAATACGCTTTGTACAAATCAATAGATTGCTATTATCATAAATAAACACACACAGGATAGTACAAAATTAACATTATGGCTTGAAACCTCCATAACTTTTTGATTTTAATGAAAATTATTTTGAAGATATTCGCACAGGAAAATTTTAGAATCAATTAAATCAGATAACCTCGAACGCTAGTTGAAATCCCTTGGGCACGAAATAATATGTTGGCCGAAAGGATTCCTTCGGAAAGACATAGAGTCAGTTACAAAATATTTTGTATTATCGCATGCACAATACAAAGGGCTAGCCACGAAATGGCTTGATACAATTAATTCAGGAAATCAGGAATTACTGAGGGACTGAGTTACCCAACAAACCAAAGTTTCAGTTCCCGGTTATCTTCAAGCAACTGAAAAGCGACTGACTGGTCTGATTACGTGAACGTCAATCAGTTGCGTGCCACTAATAATCAACACTCATACTACAGCAACCAACAAGGCTGAACAAAATAATCGACCGAGACAACAACATAATGATCATTGCAACCTCATGCCACATATCCAAACTATACGATACCATTCCAATACTTAGCTGGAGCTCCAACTCTCATCTGGCATCATAAACTGGCGGGAGAGAAAGACGTAAGGTCCCAAATCACTGCCAAAGAGAGGCATCCTTCGACAACCTCTATGTCAACACGGCACACATGACAACCAAGAAAAAAGACAAACATGCACTTCCACTTGCGGAATCATCAACTGCATCTACGTCAAACTGGATTCAAACATTTCGACATACCTTTCGGTTTGCGAAAGCCACTCTAAATTTACAGATGTGCACAAGCTTCAAGGATATAAAATTTTGTCTTATGATTTCGAACAGTATCAACCTCAAAAATGGCGATTTTTGACTGACAGAAGTGCGTTTCAATACCTATGACATTTACTAATAAACCTTATCGCCCTTCAGTAAACGTGTTAATGTCATAGCAGTAGCCCAATGACTATCTAGAACGACAAACAAGAAAGATCATCACCTATATCTTTTGAACATCAGATGTGGACAAAGCCTTCAATTACGTCACATTTCTTTCAGCTGTAAACGCAATACTGGCCCTAAATCCTGGTGGCTTCATCAAGACTAGAGCAGATCATCAATCATATATAACAACCCTTTCCCCCGTAAGCTCTTTGGTAAACGAAACAGCCATTTTTATCGTGAGCGATTTTCCCAAGCTCGTTCAATTTCTGTAGCTTTTGAGGGTTTTTCCCAGAAGCGGAGAAAAGATGATCTGCAGCTCCTTACTGTTATAACCTTGGCATCCCTAACACTTCGAGAGTTATGTTATACCAAACAAACTGTTAAATAGCGTCAGTAGTAACGTTGACTGAATTCTCCATTCGCTCCAAGGACGTACTCCAAATGGAGCAATAGTTAGACTACTCTCCTTTAAAGCCACAGATGCTGAGCCCGAGTCCCGATGACGAAGTGATATTTGAATTTATGTTCCTAGTGTCGAAATATCCACTGTACTACCCAACTAGCTGTGATACGTATCTGCAGGGAAGTCATCAAGGCTCAGTGTGATACTCACCAGATTACTCTCCGTCATTCCTCTCGGTTTTGAATTAAGGCGCCTCCAAGTTGTCTCAAGCTCCTACTTCTGCGAACCGAACAAACAAGGGCATGGCATTTGTACAAAAGGCTATGTTTGTAAAATGCAGCATTGAAATACCCCTGAGTTTATTTTATGTATTTTTTTAATGCTAGGATTCTAGTTGTCCTCTTAGAAGTTGTTGCAACGGATCGTGATCTAAATTTTGTTGTCCTTAGGATCTGCATGTTGTTCTCGTCGTTCTCAAAAAACTCCTCTTCAGAATGATCGCAATTCCTTGTAAATAATAGGAGAATGTCGTAATGAGACATGCCGAAATCATTGAAAATTTGCAACACTATTTTCTATGGTACCGAAAATATTACATATACCTCATTTTCAGTATGATAATCACATTAATAATAACATTGACTCTGCTCAAAGACGAACTGACAAACAACAAAGATATAAACAACAGGTAAAAGTTAACCTGACGTGAACTTGAATCTGAAAAACATAAATCTATCTATGACGGCGCCATCTGGATTTTACACCCTTATCTAAGAACATATTCAATAACTTAACAGGTAGCGTTTTAACGAAGTTAAACATAAATTAATATCTTTACTTCAATAAAAAATAAAACGATACATAATTCATTTCCTGAAATTTATCGTTTTTGGTAGTCTTCGTAATTTTATTCACCTAGTGGTGAACCATGACACCACTCTGTCTTCCAGATGACACTTGCGATCACTATTTTTTCTGCTTCAATACAATATAGCCCACCGTTTTCATGAACCAAACATGATATATGAAAGCCCTCGATGATGTACCCATTTTTGCAAATCAATGATGACTTTTAGTAAAGAATCATCTTAAGATACATTTGGATACATCGAGATACAAATGAAATAATGTAACCGGAATCAAAGAAACATCATGTAACTTTTGTGCTAGCGTCAAGTAGAGCAAAGTTCCTAAGGTCAAGTGTTTCTTTTGTGTCACTAGGTGTATAATAATTTGTTAGCTTTAAGATGAACCCGAGCGTCTGCATTTCATTTTATATCACAAGAAATCACACAAACTCAGATAGCTCATACTAAGAGCCAAACAACTAAATGGATTTGACAAATGACAAATTATCTACCACAGTTGTGGTGGAATTTGAACATAAAATGAATGTGTGGTAGAAAAAAAATTTTTTTAAATTACATCACTTGCTCGCGACACAGGAGATTGGGGACTTGAATTTAATTATTTTTTAATTAAAAAAGGATACGCTTAACTAAAATAAGTCATCAAAATCGTTGGATTCTTTTGCGCGAAATTAATACTAACAAAAATTTAAATACTCTTTTATAAATCTTTGAAAATCATTTTTCCCACGTGTTTAGGGGTTTCCAAATCGATTTTTGAACGTGATGAAAAATGTGGTGTTTCAGCACAGAAAAAGTTGGTCTTGTGGGGCTCAATTTCCCATGCAATATTCAATTTGTTTTATGTAATACGTGATGCATGGTGTAGTTTCCTTCTTAGAGTTTCATTAGAGTCCATTTGTTTATTCATAAAACACATTAATAAATAAAGAAATGGATCACTTTTTCAAATAACATTTCGGTGTAAGTAGAATTGAACAAATGCCATTGTGAACACACAATGCCTGCAATATTTGTACATAAAATGTGATTTAATTGATCCCACCCCGCCACTCCCTGCTCATTATTTACTGTCCTGAGAAAAACAACAAATGCTTTTTTCAAAAACATCAATACTTGAAATCTAGATAAAACTTAAAGTTTTGAATACAATCTAAACACTCTCGAAATGTGTACGCCCCACGCATCCTGCGTACATATATCAACACGAACAAACGTTTGCATGCTTATTATTTTTTTTCTAATTACATACTCTGAGCGTGTAATAAGCGCTTGCACGACATTTTTATTTTTCAAAGGCAAATTCTAGAAAATAGTGTCACAAACGTTTCAGCTTCACATTCTCATTCTTTCGGATGCTCTGTACAATAAACTGTTTACTCGATACTATTAGTAACACAACCACATGCAAATATCGAAAAATAAGGATCTAGTATCATATTTAAGTAATTACCGTTTCATTTGGACAATGTATCAATGATTATCATCGTAGTATAGCAAGTACTAACAATGATAAACCCACAAATTAACCTAACAATACTGACAAAGATCTTACTGAATAGTGACGAGCTATTATTGTTGTGAATAATAGACATATGAGTGAAGCTATAATCAAGCCGCTATCGTAAATCAATAGGTGATTTTCAAGACCCTTGACAGGATAATTGAATCGATTCCTCGAATTTTGGCTCAGTAGCTTACATGAGTTTATCCATTTCTTAGCTTTTTTTTCGTACATTTTCCGTCTAAATGTATGTTCGTACTTTGAATATCCTGTTAACATAAGCCAGCAGGACTTTGACCTTCCCACTGACTTATCGTGAAATCAATTCAATAATGCGTCCATGCACAAATTTCGTATAGAATTGAAACATCGTTTTTTTATACAAATTGTCCATCCCACGCGCTGTTATAGACCATGAAATTTTTAATTCACAAATATTTTAATTGGTTTTTGCTATTCATTGTCCTAACTAAAGACTCAAAGTGTCCTGCAGCAAATTTTCTCTTGTTTTTCGAAATTCATTTATGCATGATTTATTGGAAATTTCACCAATTTTTTCTTCACTAGTCTTTGAACCAAAAATTATCATATCTGCACTATTATTTTATTCTGATCAATATTATTCTGTGCGAGTATTTTGTATCCTTCGATCAATATCTTCCAGGGAAGACCTCAAAAAAATCACGCATTTAATTTAGATGTCACAAATATGACTACCAACATACTTTATGTTACCCTTCTGTTTCCCTTATTTGTTTGTTTTAGTTTTTCAAAAGAGAAGCCAAGGTGGACACGCAACTTTCAATCCTTGCAGCAATATCGAAAAGCTTTGGCTCTTGTGATATCGAATTTTAGTGAAAAATGCCCTCTTTCTTTCACAGAACAGTCCCTTAACGACGTTACTTTGTGAAAAAGGATCAGCTTATGCTGATCACGGTTCGTGCCATCATGCCCCATTTCTTTCAAGTCATCCTTGTAAAGAAAATTCTGACGGGCTCTTTTTGCAGCTGGCTGCTGGCTGACAACGGTCGATTCCTCGCATCTTCATAACATAATTTCAAAGAAGGACTTGGATCAGCCGAAGAGATTTCTCAAGTTTTCTCCAAACTCTTTGAGACGCCTTTGTAGAATGTTTTCAGCAGATACCAGCAATTTTGTACTTCCTTATAGTTTGGCTTGACGTCATCTCAACTTTGCCATTGAAAAATAATCTCCTTAGAGAGTCAATCCGTTAGCAGTCAGCAGACTCGTCTCAGTCAAAACAAAAAAGTTCCTTTGGATGCTCACCGTTCTTGAGTTAGAGACTAGGTCAAATTGTATATTACTTCACAGTGTACATGGTACCTTCAGTCAAGAGCATTACTAAGGATACGTTATAATTTCGCAAGCCATGGGCAGCCGTGCTCTGAAAGTTTTCGCTCCACATTCGGGACAGTGGTGCTCTTTTGGTAAGGGTTCATCTCTACCGCTCTGACATGAATTGGTATTGGTATGGAATTGACATGAATTGGTATAAATGTATATCGCATCCCCTGACATTGTTCTGGAGCCACAGATTACCTCAGGCCCACTGAGTTTATATACCTACTATTTGCATGTTTTTCTAGTTCACCCTCAAAATAAGCGCGTTTGCCCATACATTATATTATACACTCATTAATCGACCGATTTGGGTGTTTATGGACTTGACTAGACCACGACAAGTCCTAAATCCAAGTGTCCTCTGTAACATTGAAGCTTGATTCTGGATTGATATCTGCGATAGATATCTTCTTCCTAACTGCGATGCAGCCTTTGTGTAGAGCAAAAATCCTTTGTGTACCACAAAAAGCCTTTGTGTCCCACATGTCAAAAAATTTGTCGACTCCAAGAGACTTAAAGTTCCCGAAGGTTATTGCTGACTGATGTTTCTTTGATTACAAATGAAGTTGATATGGACCAACAGGCTTTTTATTTTTGTTGCCTTCGTCGTTTTCGTCATCAAGACCACCTTTGATTTTCTCGATTTTCTCGATATTCTCGAGTGTGCACCTCTTTCGAAACCCGATCAGCTACATGCTTTCTACATTGATGGAACCAATCCAGCGTTTTCCAGGTTTGCCGACTGTAATTTTTCTTTTGTATTCCCGTCAAATATCCTTTTTGGTACCCATCAACGAACCATATACCTGCTAGCCCGCTACAATTACTAGCTTGTAATGGTAGCGGTTTTCAAATTTTCCCATTGCTTTCAATCTTCATCTTGCTCCAAAGATTCTTCTAAGAACCTTCTTGGGCATCTATCCTTCAATGTCCTGCAGTATTTTACGGATTCTTAAACGAAGGTATATTTTGGATCCATAACACAACGTAAACCACAGCATGCATTCACGCATGCATTTTCTGTTTCGTCTACGCTTTTCTTTCACAGGAATAAGCAAATCTGTCAATGCTGTCATCCACAGCAATCAGCATTCTTGCTGGAATCCTAGACTACCTCTCTGTTTTCATTCAATACAGACCGGCTTCATGTGCTTCTCATGTGAGTAAGAATTGTAGAGCAATGAAATGTGAAGCTCTTTCAACCGATAATGGTCGATTGCAATCATTCCTTGACTTATTTCAATGAATTTGTTTTCTCTTTTGTCTGTTTTGCTCCACTTGTTTTGCAATGCTAAAAAAAATGCAGCATTTTCAATGAATGTCTGAACGAACGCTCTATAAATTACGCGAAGATTCAACCCAAGCCTTCATGTGAAGAGTCGGTAATCTGAAAAGAGAGTCCCAATCATTTATTAATGCTAGTGCCCTTGGATTGGGTGCCGTATTGATGAAGAAACAAGATTATGAGAGTTGGCAACCAGGTCTCATTATTCGCGTCAAACCACTCCTGCAGAGCCAAGTTACAATAACTCCGATCTAGAGACCTTCGCAATAACATATGCGCATCGTAGATTTTGAATGGATATTGAAACTCTCCTTGTGGCTACCTTACAACTAAATTAGCCAAGAAATACCTGAACATTTGAGCCGCTCAAACGAAATTGAAGATCAACATTAATACCATTAAACACCCTCTGGTAACTTGGAGGGTTCACGTTTAGAACCGATGCTCTGTTATCGATTTTCTTGGAAGAACAACGAAAATCCGACTGTCACAAATTTCTCTGTCTGGGGACGTTGCGATCCTTACCTTTCATAACGGCTATCGGAAGACAAATCTATATAACCTACGAATTAGTGGGTACGCTGGTTGACAGAAAGTTATCTATGGAAAACAAAGATCTACATGTTTATTATGAAGTTGATTCTAACATTATCTTTATTAAGAAGAGAAAAATTGGTCAATGGTGTTTAACAAAAGGGTGTACTGTCAACTCAACCAGTTCAACATAGAGTTCCGCGTTGCTGCTAAATTGTGTCAACTATGACAGTAACGAGTTTTTTCGGGGCCAGTTTTTTCTGATTGTGGTAGCTTTTTTGCCTAGTACGAGTTTTCATTGATATCGCATTCAGAATATTACATATACTACGGCTGCGTATTCCTATCCTCACTCAAATAACCAAATAAAATTAACCAAACAAATCCCAAATCTGAATACCTTTCGATGACGTGCTTCCGTGTCATTCCATTCAAACAAAAACTCTTGATACTTTGACATAAGTCCATGAGACTGCAAAAACGATTCACTCCCTTAAGATCAATTCCTAAGGATCGCTTTGCAAACGCTAATTGGCGACTTTTTTATTCTGTATCATAGGATAGATATTCTATATCATAGCATAGAAATTCCTAACATTCCTTTTTTTACGCATCCATTGAATTGCTTAGAGACCCTCACATACTGTGACATTCACTGAAATAGCAAAAAAATCGGAGATTCCCAACGTTTCGTTCCAGACTCCCAAGTCAAAACAGTGTTTAAGTTATTAACTAAAGCTGGTCTACACCTATATCACTTTCTACTGTATGACGAGAGATGTGAGATGTTCAACGTATCTTATGCGTTCTCCTTCCCGTCCTTACACAAGATTACCGCAACATACACGGAATAAAGCGAAACTTAACCCGCCCGTGAACATCAAATCTATCAAACTCCACTCATCATGACCTAAATATGGAAAAAAAGGTCCAAGTGGTGCGCTAATTTCATCGGACAGTGTATTTCGAAAATCAAATACATCTGAATTCAATGTAGTGTCAACACAAAATCGATAGTTATTCTGTCCGGAAATTTAGCTTGTTTATTCTATATTCAGAATGAGCGTATTAAAACACCACCGGTGCCCGTGATTTCGGTCCAGCTAAAATTTTATAAGGATTACAATGCATTGTTTTTCAACTTGCATGTTTCTGGAAATGTTCTGAATATATATGTTTCACCAGGAAATAAAATTTGTGTCCATACTGATAATTATTTTTAATTGTTCGATTCTTGCAAAAAATTTGAGCACTAATTTTAATGAGTATACATATCAAAAAACTAACTGTACGCCAGTGCACATCCTTCTATTGTTATACCAGTCAGATCCTGACTTGAAAGTGAAACGAAAATGATAATTTGAACTTTAAAACTGAGTTTAGAACGGAGTTAAAAATTCTAAAATGATTTCATACACAATGTCCTTTTATCACCATACTCACTAATTTCAATTTGCCACTTTTCTTTTTCCACCTACGTTACAGAAAAGGATCCGTTTCCAGTTGATGCCTTGCCAACATGTAACCATGCGCTATCAGTATGCCAACATGAGAAAGTTTGTAACAAAGTCTACGAGGACTTCAAAACGCATTGTAAAGTGCGAGACAATAAGTGCAGAATGGATGACAGGTGAGTTTAAGATTTCCGTGTTTTTCTTCATTGTGTACGTGTCTTTGCAATGGTAAATTGACGATAAAGTAACGAGATGATATATCCTTTTGAAATGTTCAAAAAAGAAGAAAAAAATTACAACAAAAAACAAGCGGAAGAAATTGTCGCGTTTCTGTTTTAGTAATTTGTTCCAGGACGCTTTAATGCTTTCCCCCGCCCAGGGACCAGTTGTAAATCCTTGACAAATAAAAAGTGCTTTTGTGTGTTTGCAGACAGTTTCTACAAGTGGACATGATGTGAATAAAATTGACTTGAATACGACATCGTAGCGATGAAGAAAAAATTAAACTGAATTTGTTTTCAAGTTGTCCTTCGGGATGATTTCAGAACAGATAGTTATTGGCCCGTTGAGAAGCGATTCCTTAAAAATATGTCGCGGGGTAGTGTATACTCATTTCATGAGAAATATTTCAAATGTTTGAACGGTTTCACTCCGCGAGTATTGTAAATCGTTTATGCTCTAAACTATTTCTCCTCGGCTTGAGTTCGCTTGAATCGCTGCCACCCTTTGCTTCCATCATTAGAATTAATCCAAAGGAAACATGAACTAAGAAAGCTTTACCTATACCACATCAAATCACGTCATTTCCATTTTAATAAAGTCAAAGAATATTCAGATTTGGATACGCCAAATAGTCCTTCCCTGCAGCGTCCTGACAGCATCCGTTTACATCTCCTTACACTCCAAAAGGCAGCCTTGGAGGAAGATCCACAAATTCTTTAACCAGAAGTAGACATTAATTACTGCGTTCATATCCACCTGACATTCTTACTGAAAAGCAAAGAAAACCCCAATTTTAATTAAATCATCCGTTTGATTATATTCTTCGTGGTTGATTTTTGCTTTGCTTATTGACGTAGCCTTCTTTTATTACTGACCGATATTTCTTGATCGATCTTCATTTGTCAAAATCAAAACATCATCCAAAAAACTGCCCACCGGAACTAATCTTCTAAAAACCACTGACAAACCCTAAAAAATTGATTCGACTATCATGTGCCACTTTTACGCAGAATTAACTCCATCTTATGATAGAATAAATTGCAAGGAGCAATGCACATCCTGTGCACGACTCTGCTGACTTCAAATACAGATTCCAGGCTTCTAAAGATACGACAGTTTACACAATCTATAATTGAATATAAATTTTATATTTATCTGCTGCAGGGAACTTGTTTAATACCAGTAACCCACTCACGCTTCTACATCTTTAAATTGTACCAAAATGACGTATCATCTGACAAATGAGATGGAAAGCCAAGTGCTTACTTTCATCTAATTCAAACACTTTAACGTAAGCTTCTTGGAAAAAAACGCTTCGGCCGAGTTCCCTAGTCCCTTATGCCAAAGGTTTAGTACCTCTGGTAATACCAATTATGTCCCAACAGTAGTGAAATCATATGACAGCTGGCATTTTGGGTTGAATAAAGTAAATGGATGATCTCCATTTTCAAACGAAAAATATGAATATAACGAAGAAATTATATACATTTTGAGTTCCCATTTCAAAAATAACCATTACTTGTCCCATGTGATAAAAAAAGTCCTGACATGTCGTGAGGACGTCGGGCAAAGAAGATTTTGGAATCTGCCGCTAATAAACATGCGCTGACACAGGTAGGGGGGACGGGGTGCGGGTTTCCAACTTGCATGTGTGCAGCATAACTGGGAAACGTCCTTTCCTTTCCAACTTGCATGTGTGCAGCATAACTGGGAAACGTCCTTTCCTTTATGTGATATCATGCTGCCCTGAGAGAGGTAGCCCGCTGTACCAAACCACGAGGTCAAAGGGGTTTTGGCATACTCAGAGGTAGGTGATTTGCCCTAACAGGGTGACGAGTTTTACATTAGCTAGTTAAGCATAGAGTTATGGAAAGAGGCAGACATTACTAAACGGGATTTTTTGACATAAGTAAAGAAAGATTTCAGGGTTGGGGAGTGTGTCAAACTTGAATCTGACATAAGCTGTATACAGGAAATAAACCGTAGTGAAACATGAAAGGGGCCACAACTCTAGAAACACTTTTTTCAAATGTAGTATAGCTTATAAAATTTTTCCAAACAATTTGAATAAACATTTTGAAAGCTGATGATCTAGGTCGACCATGAAGATCATTGATGTCTATAAAGACGTATGAACGATTTACTCCACGAAGTCCAAAGATTTTCTAAACATTTGCCACAGAGGACTACAAGCGCAGTGAACGCGTTTGGAAATCCGTACGAGAAAATTGGAAAATGTGTTACCGGGATTACTCCGGTACGTCTAGGACTTCGCGCGTACTAGGCCGAAACCCCTCCGGTTGGGGCTCTGGGCTCCGGTAGCTCATCGAAGACGGGCGTGGGCGCCACTCGCTTACCCAGTTAAAGCCCCGATGAGCCGCCAAGCGAGAATGCGGCTCGTCCGGATTACGCTCCTGAAAGAAAAGGAAGAACACTACTTGACAACACACGGGGCGAAGCCAGAAGAGGAAATTGTCGCCACACCAAATCAACTTCGGAGAGAACACGGAATCCTCACACCACCCCCCGACGTCACCTCCGTGGAACCTCCAATACCGTGTGTACGCGCGCTCCGCGTTCACGCGCACCCCGCTTCGTCGCCACTCACAAAGCCGGAAGGAAACCTGCAATATAAGCAACAATCTAGCTCTCACCTAAGAAAAAGAAAACTTCCGGTAATTCTTGATCTTTATTCCTAAAGAAAAATGTACGGCAAAGAACAAAAAAACAAGAGATTAAAGAAAAACAAAATAACACTAGAAGAACTTAAGGCTAGCTTACGACTACCACTAACTAGTCTTCCACGATGGGCCCCTTGCTCCGGTCCGGTCGCGCCGCGCACTCGCGAATTGAATCGACTTAATTTTCCGATAAATTAGATTTCGCGTTTTAGACTTCACTCACTGGGCTGCACGTCTATCTTCTTGTCCTTGCAAGGTTTATCACTATCGTTTCTAAGTTTTACACTAGCACTCTCACGTCTTTAGTTCTTTATTTTTATCTTTAATAGAATTTTAAACGACCACTCACTTTCCTTCTGTTCGTCTACCTCGTCCCATTCCCAACGCTAACAAAAGAGAGCGACCGCTATTCACCTTCGTCCTTATATATCTTCCTTAACGGCTACCACCAACCAAGATTCCGTTCCTCGAACATTCACCTCTCGTTGGAACCAAAAATTAACGCTTCCCTCGCCTGCCATCGCTGTAATCCCAGTTCGCCGTAGATCGCCGCAAATCTTCGCCGCGAACTACTTTACCCAACATTCGCCGCGATGATGACAGTTCGCATTGTTTACTTAACAATGTATATAAGATTGATGAAGCTGATGAAGACTCCACCATTAAGAGGGAAGTTGGTGAGTAAAAAAACATAGCCTCCCCTGTTTTGTTTTTCGGATTCCCTGCGCTGCGTCCGGTGGTTGACTTCGCCGTTGGCTCCGGGTGATCTTAGTGGCCTTCGTTTCCGCCACTTCCGACGGCGGTAGTGATCTGGCTGAAATGCCCTTAGTGCCCGTAGTGTTGCTTTGTGGTTGCCGCCGCTCCTCCAGCCTGCCTTGGTAGCGCCATATGTGTGTAGCGTCGTTCAAGTGTCGAAAAATATCCTCGCCGTGATGTGCCGGCCGACGGGAGTGATCAGCTTCTGTTCAATTTTCACACGCGCCCGTATGTAACCCTCACTCGTTAAAACTTCAATGCCTGCGCTACCGCATTAACGTGAGTTATTTCCCAAGGTTAATCCTTGATCCCTTGATCGGTTCTAGGTGAACTTTTGATCACTTAGATTGCCCAGCTTTTCCCGCGACATTTCACTCGGTCCCACTTGCGTATTTTGCACGTTCGTATTGCGTGTCGGAAGATCATTGTTTAATGCTACTATTATTACCTTAACGCTAACTTACTAATGACAATGTAGTCTTACATCTATGCTCCTTACCCACAATTCTGTTTCCCCTACTCCGTCCAGCATCGTGGCTTGAAACGTGGTGGCGCTTCTTCCTCCAACTCCAGGTTACCATTCTCGTCCGTATCGCGTGGTGACAGTGCCGCGGAGGTCTCGAGAAGGGGTGAAGTCAACCAACCCGTAACAAATGATGAATGAAAAAGAGAAGAGAAAGAGAAAGAAAGATGAGAAAATTTGCTAATTATGACTGTAGTTGTAATTCATTATTTTTAATATTAGAAATGTCAAAATATAATTCGAATTTTGCCAAAGATATCAAACAGTGCTCTGGTTGACTTCTGGTAATGCTGTAGCGGGTCTCTTGGTTGTAAGACTGAAGACCAACGAAGAAAGCTGGGTCAAACAAAACGGTACCTCTCGATAGCATAGAGCCCACGCTTTTATGTGTTTTCTGCGATATAGTGTGAAACTCTCAGAAAAGATGCGCGAAGATGGCTAGCACTGGTGCTGAAACGATTGCTCCAAAATACTCGACATTACCTGATTCGGAGACTTTCGTAATGACAGATTTGATGGATGTTGTCTTAATTACCAGGAACAGGCAATTATCTACGTCCCAAGACAGGAAGGGAACAATGTAGTGATTGTTAACGATAACAAATTCAACACCTTGACAAAGGATGGAGATCCCGGCAGTGATATCTGAACAAACTAGGTAGCGCACCAACGACCCGAATTCGTGGACCAGTCGAAAGCTTGTCAAACGTGACTTACGCTTAATTTTGTTATTCAGTGGACAGGAACGTTGTCACTTTTACCCGAATTAAATCATTGAGTTTTCGTCTTCAGATAACACTTTCTGTATTTGGGAGAAAGACCTCATCGATCAGTCCTTCTTTCATGCAGAACTGGAACAGACAACATAGTGAGTTTGCCGAACTAGTGGGAGAGCTTCACCCAGATAATTCAATCGGAGAGATATTGAAACCGGTTGATAAATGGAATTAGGTCGTAAATTATGCTCAGGCTATCCTTGAAACAAAAAAGAAGACATTTGATTGGCTTAATCTGTAGCAATTTGCTGTCTGTTTGTCTTTTTTTTTTAGCTAACAAGGATTCATGTGACTCAAATGTGCCACAGAACAGAGAAAATCAGCTCCAGTCAACGTATCAAACGGTTTCAGGGTCGATTCTCAGTTTGACAGGCGAGGTGATTAGACGGTTTTCCAGTCGCTTTGCGTTAACGAGAACCGGAAACTCAGGGCGTTTAAGACTTTTGATTTTTTCGGTTCCCCTTGTAGTTTTGACTTGTGAAGTTGAAAATTTGGAATTGCTTAAAATCGAATTTAAATGCGTCATTTTACTCGCTTGATTTGATCAATTGTTTCGAAGATTCGAACATCTAGATCTGTTTAACTTGGGTAAAAGGTAACTTTCACTCTGGGTAACTTTCACTCCAACATACTCCAAGAACTTAAAAATTTGTGTAAACGGCGGACCAACATTATGGTAGTGTGGTTCTCCTCCTTCTATGTTCATAAATAAGACAACATAAGAGTAAAATATTTCACCCTTTGACTTCGTTTCTCATTACAGAGATGTCTGCCACGAATCCTGGAGCAATTTACGAATGTCTCCGATGTTCGGCTGCATATGCCCAAATAATCACATGAAAAGACGTTGCGACCGCATTTTCAGTATTGTCAATCACAATCCTTGCATAGGTGAGTATTGCCCGATCGATGTTCAAGGTGTCTAAATAGCCAATAAATTTAAAACATTGTTTCTTAACAGGATAACATAAACAACAATACTTATTAATCTAAACATGTGACAAAATGTAACACAGTACAGTTTATTTGCGTCTTTTATTTTCCCTACACATCGCTATCTCTTATGCAAAAAAAAAAATCACCATACGAACACGCTTTCACATAATGTAGCCGACACAAATTTATTGGAAATGTCCGTTTATGCACCAATTGAAATTGTACAATTTTTAAGAATGAATGAATTGGTAAAGCACATCCACAAAATATGTAACGTTTATTTGGTCACCTTCTGCGAATTTAAAATCATATTCTACACATTTCTCTTCTTATTTATTTGTTTAACTAATTCATTTTCCATTTAGACGAACAAGGAGAAGAATGGCTTTCGTTAAATGATGACGATGTGTTCAAAAAAATGTCCCCTTCTTGTTTGCATCCTTTTTTCTTCACAACTAACAAGTGAATAATAATGACATTGTTGCCAGAATTGCCAAATTGTGTAATTATTCCATAAGCGAACTTGGTCTTCTTAAGATAGTCCTTTCTCCGATTATGCATCCTATATCCTTAGTAAGAGCTGTGCCTTGTTCTAAGTCTTTCATACAGAACAACGTTAGCCAAATAAAACAACGTCTCCGCAGATGCACCGATTTTTTGGGTCTTTTCGACAAAAATATTCAACAAAAAGGACTAATAGTTTTCAACGTATGAAGTGAGACGCAAAGCCGTGTAACCCATTATAGAGTCCTTGTAATTGTAACTGTACTTAAACCATCTAAACTTTTGCCAAAAAAATCAAAAAAAAACAAAGACAGCAAAAAAAATATTGCATCCCTTTTGAAAAAATGTCTGTAGACTTAAGGTAACGCGTAAACAGGAAAAAGGGTTTGAATTTTAAACGTCAATTTATTAGTCCTTTATCTCTTTAAGTTTGAGTCGAACCAAGACATCGGTTTTGCTGTATCTAATGCCGTATTCGGTCATCCCCTGTGGATTAATGAAAAGAAATTAAAATTACAAAAAAACCTCGTTATGTATTTCAATACACGTTGTACATTTTACTATATACTACACTCAGGATTTAGAAATTGACACCCACATACTACTTTTTGAGAAGAATCTTTTCATGCAACAAAGACACAAACTTCAAATGAAGAATGTTTCAAGTCTATTGTTCCAGACAAACGCCATCCTAGAAATTGAAATACCGAATAAACATTTAGGTGTCATAGTACAAATGGTCTGTCTGTTTAGAACGCTTGTCTTCTACGTAGCAAAATCACGGTTCAAGTTCTACAGGCGGCAGATGAATCCGTTGAAATTAAGATTTCAACACTAAGCAGAACAGAACCAACATATAAACGAAGTAATCCTGTAAAGAAAACGTAATTTTGACGTAAATATCTTTATGTGCGATTGATCTCACAATAAAGAAGTTCTAGCACGCTTTCAGACTCAGGTCTTTAACCTGATTGGCAATGACCTGCACTAAAAATTCTAACCAAAGTGCTTATTATCCTGAAATACGCCATTTAAAATATGTTCAGTGGTAGAGAACTTTCTAGCACAGAGAACTCATGTTTATAGGTAGGAATATAAGTGGGTTGACCAGGAGAATTCCAAAATAATGATCAACATTATTTATCCCGCCCAAAGCTTATAGGCATGAAGAACAAAATTTTGGACAGGTGTTAGACTCAGACTCAGGTTTCTCAAAGACAACGCTGTCCAAAATGATGATCGTTCCGTAAGTTTCTCGCAACTAAGAAAGATCACTTAGCAGGGAAACAAGGCTTCATTCCTCCTAATTCATTTTCTTTCATATACCTCGCATATGCAATACAAGGACTCATTCTTTGGTATTTGGTACGGCAAGCTTAAAGAATATCAACTTCGCTATAAACCAAGCCAGCTATCATAGCTCTGTTGTACAACTTTGTATGAAGATGATAAATTACCTGCTCTGCTTCCTGGACCCTGGATTCGGAACCTCAAGCCAATTTTCGGAACTATTCATCAAAAGTCTACGTTAGCTTGCACCTCCACGTAGTTGAGGCAGCACTAGAACCACTAGCTCTGTTGCTGGCTTTGCTGTTTAATTCCACCTCAAGTATTTGTTAAATCCGTGAATCAGTTTGGACGATTCTAGACGAAACTGTTCCTAGCTTTTTTTCTCTTTTTCACAGGCTTGAGTTTTGTCTGTCCATTACACGTGAAAACTTTGAAAGTATTAAGCCTTACTAAGAAGTGTCTTTTCACCATGTCTGGTCTTCCTCCGAAAATGTTCGACGTCATTTTGCAACACTGAGGTCACAGTCCTCCATTTGCAGTCATGCCTGTCATTCCAAGTCGGATCAGTTTCCATGCTATCGCACAGACAACTTGCTCCTTTTTAATTTTAGTGAGTGACATTTAAATTATGTCCAATCTTCCTGTGTGATAAGTGGACAAGACTTTTTAGTGTGGAACTCATTACTGACATGGTACAAGACCCTTTTTTCTGCACAAAATACGGGGCTACAGACGACTGCTCTGTATATTATTAGCGAATCGCCGCGTTAACCTTTTCAAGGGATTTGATATGAGTGACACTGCGTATATCCTTTCAAACGATTGCCATTACTTCTTGCCCGATAAAGCCATTTTGGCATGTACATCTACCACGAGAAATCCTTCTTTTGAACGTCGATTTTAGCAGTCCTCCTTGACTTCAGGTGTATTTAAAAGTATCCATGTTTCGTTTAAAAGCAAATCGGTCAAAAATACATTTGTTTCATGGTAGATCGTTGGTGAACATTGCTTCAGGTTGTAATATGGTTGTTTTCAAAAGTATCCGTTTACTAAAGGGATCCTATGGTTCCGCATGACTTATAAGTATTCAATTCTTTCGGCACGCAAATTTGCAGTCTTGGCTATTCGTAGATATCTTTCAGAGTCCCTTGATATATCTGCGCAGAGTCGCAGATATATCAAGAGTTATTTGCTAGATTGGCTAAACAACCTTATGACAATCACCGACAATCATTCATTTTTGTCATTCAGATACGTCATTTACAGTCAAAGGCAGGGATTATAGATTACGGTCACAATGAGGTGGGCCAGACATATGTTTTAGTTAGCAGTCTGTCCAGATTTGCCTTGATGTATGAATCAACCTAGGCACCCTTGCAGTGATAACGGTAGTATTACAAAAGAGGATACAAAAAAAACCAGAAAATTGCCTTGTCTTTTATGCACACCGAATCATGCTGCCTATTTCGGTTGAGGACGCGTTTCGGCTACTTGTAGCCGCCTACATCAGCTCGTCCTCATATCCAAGAACGAACCGATGATGATGGCTACAAATAGCTGAAGTGCATCCTTAGCAAAACCGCAGCATGGCCGATGAACACAAAAGGCAATCGAAATTCGGATTTTTTAAACATAAAACGAATTTCAAAAAATGATCCTGTGGCTCACTTCATATTCTGAAAACAGTTCATCATACGTTACATTTGCTCTGGAGAAAAATGGAAAACCCGAAAAACTGACGTACTTGTTCTTCATGAATTGCAGTTTGAAAATTTGGTAGAAATACTTTTGGGATGATCCTGCTGCAACACCGGTTGCATTGTTTTCATATCATACCTTCGCTAGAACTCCGTAAACCACCTCTGCCTCCAGGAATATTTCATGTTGTTATTTCTAAATTGGATTGCTCATGAATTCTAGGCAATATGGTACTACATAGAGAGAGTGATTACAGAGATGATAAATTCGTGAATTTTCGATGTGCAGCCCGTGGGAAATTTTCAATTTTGCACATACAACAACCCCCCCCCCCCTCTTCCTTTTCACCTGCCCGTTTTCGGAGTAAAACCCCGAATCTCTTATCAAGTGGATTTCGAAAACTATTTCTGCGGTTGTTTAAAAACGAAAGTTTGAGCAATTTTTCGCAAGTTTACACAGAGATGGTGCAAAAGTTATTCCAAGGATTTCCGGGTGATTTCCACCCCGAAATTAAAACACGATCTAGCTATCACACTTTACACGGTCGATTTAGTTGCAATTGTTGAAACTAATAACTTATTTAATTTCAGACGCCATTCTTCTCCCCGTGTCCTTTCCAGGATCCTACGAAACGCCCTCGAACTCGATCCACTCCGAGTCGGGCGAGCGGAACCAGTGGCCCAGCTTCCCCCACTTCCTCTTCCCGTCACGAAAAATCCCCTTAGCCTTAGCGTCTCATCGTCCTGCCACCGACGATTACATTAAATCGCCATCTTCATCGAATAATAATAAAAACATTTACATTTATAATGTCACCCACACGAATGAAATCTCTGGCGGCCGCGCTATCACAAATGAGCACGACCATAGTATTTTTAATAATGAAAACAATCACAACTACAAATATAGCAGTAGAAATGAGTTTGTGTTGCACCAGCACCCAAGTATTGCATCGCCTAGGCACAACAAAAGTTCAGATAAGCTGCACCATAGACGCATTTCTCATCAACAGGAAGAGATCGACATTTTGGAGATTGGTGAGAAATTTATCGTTTTAAATATTGACCACAGGACTCCCGGAGCGCGAGGAGACGCGAGGAGGCGCGAGGGAGCGCGCCGCGCGAGCAAACTTCCGACCGCGTAATCAGGATTCCTGTGCTCAATACCCGTTTCCATGTTGGATTGTTTGAATGTTAAATGTTTACGTGTCCTGCACAGAGCACAACTTATTGTTCCTTGCATGAGTAGACTAGCGGAGTGCATGCTTCCGATAGAGTAGACATTAATACGCTTGTGTTCATGGTCACCTATTTTAAATGCGCGCCAGTAGGCGTTGAAATTTTCCTTTGCAGGCAATTGAAACAGATAAATTAAAAACGGATGTGCGAGCTTCGGGCCCGCGGGCCGACCGAATTGTTGCGCTGCGCACACTAGCATATGTTGTACCAACACATACAAATAGAGTGCAATCTAAATGAAATGAAACTAAATGAAACCGCAAAATATTGACCGAACATATTAATCTCGAAGTATTTGTGAGATTTGTAAATAAAAATTTTGTGCAACGAACAAGTATCGTTGGTCCGAACCCGAATTGGTCATATGCCAGCAATATGGTCGTCAAGTATTTGCTTATGCAAGAACTTCCTTATGCAAGAACTACGGCATTCCTCGTTTCCATTTCCAATTTGTCTAAATTATGCAGGCAAAGAAATAATCGATTCGATGATGACTCTTCAGCAACTCTTCACTCTTCTGCATCAAATAAACTTTTCATTTCGGCAGTAGGAGCAAAAAATCCATCAACAACGTGGTGTAATCATATTCTTTTGGTAAGTTTTCGATATCGGAAGAACATTCGAGGGCATACAACATTCCGTACCTAATCGCAAATGAGGTCATTTCTTCATCATTGTAATACGTACATTACGATACGTTGAAATTTTTTCATTATGATTTATTTAAGAGAGTTTACGCGAAAGCTATTGAGCTTTATTAGCTTTGGGAGGAATACAAGTTTATTGCACAATTACTTGCTGGAGTGCAAGCGATCATTTTTGACGTCATGGGGCTTACCCTACGTCAACTTGACTCCCATATTTCCCATAGTCAAGATCCCTTGACTGCCCATATTACTAAATACAAAAATATTACCTTGGACCTAGGATGATTCTGACCAAGCAACATTTTTTAAATCTTCGTCTTTTTTTCAAATGCGCTCCTGCTGTAGATTGCATCCAAGACTCATGAACTGGTCTGTTGCGCCATTGATTGTGGATGTTAATTTTTGCATTTTTTCGATAGAATATTGGTCTTCAACCCTCATCTTTGATATTCGATGAGGAAATTCACATTATCGACTTTCAGATTTAGGGAATTCTCCGATGAATTTAGAACATATTTGGAATAAAAATATGAATGCCCTGGAATCACAACTTCAAAATTCTAAACATATAAAATGGCGGCTTTTTTGGAGGATGTCCTGAGAATTATAAGGCATTTTCTTAAACAGAGTCCTTTACCACAACCAGTGAAAGTGGTACAGTCTTACATTCCTTAGAAGCTTCTGCATTTCAGCAATGCAAAAAATACTCAGTCAACCTCACGCAAGATATGGACAATCCATGAAGGACCTCGGGAAAATTTAGGTAGATAACCATAAGAAAAACTGAAGAAATAGTTTACTAGACTGAGTCGATTAGGAAGATCTTTGTTTGAACACCTACGCCTGTTTTTTTTTTTTTGCTGTTACGCCATTGATGATTATAAACAGCTTTCATCTAAGTGGAAGTTTTTCCCAATGTTTCTGACATTGAGGAACATTTTCAGAATTTAAAGCTGCATCCTAAAACTATAAAAAGATACTTTCTGTATTAGATATCAGTAGCAAATATATCGTAGTTCTTTTTCAACTTCAATAAAAACAAATTAATAAAAGGAATAACTCAATAAATTTAAATTAATAATAAAATTTTAAATGAGCGTGTTCAGATAACGCGCAAGGATCAGTGAAATTGTAAATTGTAGAAATACGATGATGAATCTTGAATCGATATTTTGAAGTGCGCTAATGAATTATTTTTTTATAAATGGATAGGACACATTTGGATTGAAAAAGGTGCTTAGCAAAAAGCGGTATGGGATAGTAATAGTTTTTTTTTTGGGAAGTTTTCCATGATTTCGAGAAGCTTCTGTTCTTTAGTAAGGCTTAAAGTGGGTTTAGTTTCCCATTCCCATCGGCTGATTTTCAGATCTTATAACAAAGACAAGATGGGCGTGATCACTTTTATGCTCCTTTTTTTCTAAATTTAAATAAGAATAAACTTCTAAATAAGAATAAACTTCTTATCTAATTTGAATCAAAAAACCCTCCCAAAGCCCAAAAAAGGTAGTTAGGACATTGCTTTCAGTCCTGGTTTTTATTTTAGAGACTTTTATTTTAGAGACCAGACTTCTCTGTTGACTTCTCTTTTCTTCTGAAATCTCATAATTTTGTTTCGAAATTCTTCGAAATGACTCCTATGAAGTCATCTGGACAGTTTGAGACACATATCTGCACATATCTGACAGACATATCTGCAAATTTCAAAGAGTATTTTCAGAGAAACATTCCAAGGATAAAAAATAATTATCGGTTTTTTTGGTTTATCTAGCACTCACCTTATCTGACAGAAGCGTGCATATTTTCAGTATCTTCATACATGTGACGTGCGTCAAAGACAGGCGATGATTCGTCGATCGGAACCGCTTGCCGTCAGCTTAAGCATATACAGTACTAACACTCTCCAACAACTTCTTTCAGACAGAGATGGAAAGAGCACTGTATAGTTATATTTGCGGTGCGTTTTTTCACAGAACCTTTGAAGAGGGTATCCTCGCTTTAAGAAAAACATGAAGGAAATTGAAACAATTTAATTATTTTTAGCCTATTAATTTATGTATATATTTTTATATTTTTGGTCGGGAGTCCGCTTGAAGTGTAAACGCTAGTTGTAGCTACGCTGCCGGTAAATGCAACGATTACGAAGGAACTTTCGAATTTTTGAATTTTTTTTTAAGGCTTCATTTTTTGGTTTTTTCCACTTTTCGAATGAGAGAATCACGAGAGTCTTCTCAGTCCAATGATTGCGTAAAAACTTTAAGAAGTATTTATGATATTCGATGAAGCCTTCAACAATTGAAAATCTGTCTGGCGATATGTTTGACACACTTGTGGAAAATTGAGGCCTCTAAGCATAAGCACTTATGGGAAACCTCAGGAAACCCTCATTGCACTCGATTGACGAAGATATTTAGTCATTTCTCGGATGAACAATTGGAGGACCTTGGATCCCTCAAGATTTAAGATGAGGCTTTAGTACAACGACGACGACTTCCATCAACTATGACTGTTCGAATGTAAAATGGATATGTTAAAAATTTCCAATCAAACATCCTCAATTACCACAGGGCAACTGAAGTGCAGAAGCTAGACTTCAACAGTAACCTCCAAGCCATTGAATGTCCCTAAAAAGTACATAGCTGCAAAAGCCACATGTATAAAGTTCGATAAGCCGAAAAGTGTCATCAACTGGACCGTTGAAACTAAAAACTATTATATCTTTGGTGACACGTTTGGGAAAGCGTAAATCTTTGCTAAATTTGAAGTTCTTGGAGAAAACATTAAAACCTTAATCTCCAACTTAACTAGCACTTTTTTGACTGAAGGCTCCAAGCTTACAACATCTTTGATCCAGAAAAATAAAAGTAAGCCATGCTCTCATCAATCGCTGAAAAAACAGGACAGAATTTGCCAGAAAGAAAAAGTCAAGCCGCTATTATCATTTCAGTGATACCAACCATCAGTGATGCAGGGAAACGTTTTCTAGCAATCTAAGCCTTGTGAATAGATGGCAGAAAATATCTTTCATAGCACCAATCTCAGTAATATTGACAGTGGTTTGAAAATATACCATATTGGTTTTTGCTGAGGATTCATTCCGACTGTCAGTAGCTACAGCTAAGTGAAACAAGTCCTCACCAATGATAAAACAACACCCAACAGCTCTGGAAAACCCAATAATTTTGGCATAGGCATAGGCATAGGTCCTTGTGAAAAATCCTATTCGATTTTATCCGGAATTCTATTTCAATATTGTAGTATCATTCGAAATCTTGTATACAAAATCAAACACAATTTCTGTCTATAGTCAAGTTTTCCACATTTAGCGTAGCAAAGCTTGATTATTACTTACTGGAATTCAGTGTTCTGCGTTAAGCGATCAGCACGGATGACAGGTTTCCAGCTTGCTTACAATGACAATATCCCAGCCATGATAGATCTGAAAAAGGGCTGGAGGGTCACAGGAATGTTGTGCTCCTCGAACGACGATTTCTCAACTAACCTCCATGCAATGCAAGTTCAAGACACCACCATCCCCCATCGATACTATTTCAATTAATTCCAGTATCCAAAAAAGGTATAGAAACCATTAATACAAATACTATCCATTGATATAAATACTAGTTAGCATACACATATATTCTGTTATTCGACACACATCGCATTTGATTGACAGCGCTCAAGCTCCTGCTGGTTTAAAAATCAATTATCATATGGAGTGCATCAAATTGGTGAAATTGCAATGTCATAAAGTTGATGCTGCTGTAAGCTAGTCCTCACCGATTAAAATTAAATGGCAACAAAACCTGATAAGGTCAGATAAACATGCGAAAGTTCATTTTTCAGTTGAATTGAAATTGTTTGCTTGCTATAAATTTTTATACTTTACAATAGAATTTATTATTGCGATACTAATTAATGTCCTGAAGCTACCAAAATGCTAAAACACTGAAAAATTTTGCTTTATATAAAAAAAAATTATTTTTTCTCATTTATTTGCCAAAGGCATTAGATTATATTTTATTTTGTGAAAATTCAATAAATATTTTGTTTACTATAAACGACAATCAGCACAAAGAGAGAAAGAGAGAGAGAGAGAGAGATTTGACAGTCATAGTGTCAACATACCAATGAAATTTGATAAGGATACGACCCATTTTAGGTATTTATTGAACCACTCTCGCAACGAGGCTTCGCAAAAGCTAATTTTTCCCTGGAATATTTGAATGAAAATAGAGCAGAATGACACACAGTGGTGAGTTCATCCTAAATTACGGCGATGCTAGTGCTACACATAGGGATATATGTATGTGTACAAAGCCTTTCATCATCATTCTAATCTGCATGTATTGAGTGATTAGTCGTTCCGGAACGTGGCTCTACTGCATGCATACAGGACTCCACGTGAACGTTGACATGATGTCAACAATGATTGCCAAGATTGGAAATGAAATGTGTTTCATTGGAACGACAGATAGGATGATGGCTGTACATCTCTTACTTTTGACTCTTTTTTTTTTTTTTGATTAGTCGTAAAATACACTTTTAATTTGCTATTCAGGACCTATTCGCCACATAATACACAAGCTCTATGTCAATCATACATGACGCATTTTGATAGACAATTTTGAAATATTGTATCCTTTCAAAAACTATGCTATGAACTAGGATTCTGATGTATTTCCGTTGGTCCCTTGAATGTTTGCCAGTTGTTGTGCATTTAAATCATTTAGCCAAAGCAATGATTACATCGAAAATCAGTTTAGAAGATTACGAAATTCCTCATGTCAATCCAATGGTTAGTTTTACGAAGAAATCCTGACTGCTGGTGCTTTCTGACCCTTCTGGCTACTATCCTCCTGTCAGTAGGGAAAGAATCACAAACAGCAGAGCAGCAACTAACTTTCTACAAACTTTTGTTGGGCTGGAGTACTCATACTGTTTTCCAAGCCCAATTACAAGGATATGTGACTGAAGTTTAGTCTCATCCCTCATTGTCGTCTCCTTTTGGTATTTCTAAGCAGAATTTCTTCACCAATATCAAATATTTTCATCTAATTGTTACAGCATACTGAAGACTTACAGGATTTTAAGTACCGAAACTAGCTTCAAAAAAGTCTTTATCGAATTTCCCATCAAGGATCTGTTCATAGCCGACGAGCGCCGATGATTCAAGATTTGAATGAAATTCAAAAGAAAATTGAGGTGGACTCAGTAATCCAGAGTCCGACTTCAACGTAGATCACGCGTAAAGATACCGCACTAATTGCCAACTTATCAGAAGCAATATCTTGACGAGTCCAGATTCACCGAAAGGACAGAAATGTCAATGGTAATTGTCAAACGTGAAAGAAATGATGTTTTCAACCTACAATAAATGAGTTTTATCCTTGAATTTTTTTAGATCTAACGAGTCTAACGAAGCATAGCAGACAAAGTTCCAAATTTTACAAATAGTGCAAAAAAAAGGTTTTTTGAAAATATTTCGCAGCCACAAATACATTAGCTAGCATGTTAAAAAAATCTAGTAGAGTAGTGTTATGATTTGGCACGACAATGCGCCTCACATATCGGTTTAATAAACACCGAACTTGTCAAAAATTTCGTCTTGAAATGTTTCAGTCACAAGACTCAAATCCTAAATCTATGCACTTTTAGGCTCTGTAAGGCTTGAGCAAGAGTTGGAATTCGTTAACTGCCATCAGTACTTGAACAATACAGCACTGTTCAAGAATATAGTACCCCCCTTTGATAAGGTGCTTTTTTCGTACATTGTTTTTAAAACCAAATGGGAACTAATTAACCTCCGGGAAGTTTATCAACCATGGCCTGATTTGACCGGAAAGTTATTTACGGCCCTGATCCAACGATTTCAACAGACAAGACCTAAGATTTGGCAGTTAGCAACACTTCACGCTGCGCCAAAAATCACGAGCCGACAATGAGGATCTTCAACTTTTATACTGATATACGTAAAACCCAGCTCCTCCAGACGCTGTCAGAGTCATACGCCAATCCCCTACTAGCCCTTAAGATACTTGCTAGAGGGTAATATCATAGAGGCTAGTGTTATATCATAAGTTTATTTGGCACCCCCATACTAAAATAATCCGGTCCGTGACTTCTGAATATAAGTTAGATCCTAAGCGGATCCTGGTAGAATCACTCACCTTGAAGAAGTGTTCGGCAATCTTGGCAGATTAGTTCACTGCAAATAATTTAATAAGGAGCTACGGATTGCGGTAAGGACTTTCGTCGTTTTCATTGGAATCGAAGTTTGAATCCGGAGAGAAAACTACTTTGAACTAGACCTAATGCATCTATCTTGTCCTGCGGTTTTTTAGTACTATGGAATATAGTTATGACTCAACTGACACTTCCGCCTTATTGATTGTCTTTACGACCTTACCTTAGCTTAATGAAGGCTTTGTAGAATTCGGTTAAAATTTCTATGAGTTCAAAAAGAATTTATTTAACGCCGCGTCAATTGTGATAATGCATGTCAAACCAAACATACCTCGTATGCTGTTCCATGATGGGCTTGTGGAAAATTTGGTATCTTAGAAAATAGTCCCTTGAGCATGATTCTAACCAGCAACACATTTTAATCGAACTTACCATCATTTAAGCGTCTATTTGACTTTAAGAACTATTTCTAAGCTTTCGTCGATCATTTTCCTGATAAATTTTCGGCTTTGACGCTACTTGTCCCTGCGACAACTTTGTTGTTTTCTCCATGGGCGGTACGATGTTGTAATCATGTCGAGTAATCAGTTCAGTTTTCTAATTTTCAGTCGAAAATTGAATTTCGGGTACAAATGCAGAAGTGCACTTTGAGTAGCAACAAAAAACCTTGATTCTTGATCGAATAATTGGACTAATTCGAAGCGTTTTACTGCCGTGAAACTACTAATAAGTAAATGTCAAATCTCACTGATGAAAACTGACAGCAGATGTCAAAGATTGTAAATGAAGGTTAACCGCTACAGGCTAGCAAGTTCATAGAATTTCCTTTGAAAAACCTATATTTACCTTTGTTCCTAACATGGAACTTTACTTTTCGTGCAAACCATCGACAAAAACTATTCATTAAAATAATGACAACTAATTTTAAGCTATGAATATGTAAATATTGATAAATAATAGAAGATTTCTAAATAATTGAATCAATACATACGTGGTATAATCAAATATAGTATCCAATAACCACATAATCAATTGACAATCAAGTTTTATTTACAAATCTCACAAACGGTTGTACATTGTATCGATTGTATTGTAAGTGGCGGTAATAGAAAGTACCATTAAAACAATATCCAATTGTAACAATAAAATGTAACATTAGCCACCACGAAATTGCAAATAATCAAATTAGTGGTATTTATGTTAAGGAGGCATACCATTTTGATTTTCAGCTTATATTTAGTTGACTTGGACAGTATTTTGGATATTGCTTTTTTATTTTATTAAAGTGTGCTTCATTTCATCTTCCGTATCGTTTTCTTACAGTCAGAAAAATTGGAATGGATGAAAACTACCACCATAATGTTTTTGACGAGAGCATGGAACTCATTCAAACTCCGCTTATAGCTCCGTCTAGTACACATTACTTGCATCATCATAAGGTCGTTTCGTATCCTTATAATATAACTGCATTTCAAGGCGGCAGCTCACCAAAGGATAGCGTAATAACTAACTACACTGACAGAAAAAGTACGTTCGATTTGTTTTAAAAGAAAAAGAAAAGAAAAAAGAAATTTTAGGATTCACGGTACACTAGTTTTTGATTTTTAACCTCCTTTAACCTCAGTTGTTTGCTCACAAAGTCCATATCGACTTCTATTTTGTTTTTGTTGTACCAAATGACGAAGATGATTTTTGGATTGACGCAAATCATTCGATATCAATGAAATCTGTTATTTTCAAGTTGAAATTCCTTCAGTTTATGATTATTGCAGTACGGATTTTATTTTTATTCTAAATTCAATGCTAGCATGAAATCAAAGCCAATGTCTCCTACACGCCTTTGATAATTTATTTCAAGGAATAAAAACAAAAGTAAGAACAATCTCATCAACTTACTGCTACCATTAGCTCAAGCGATATTTCGAAATTAGTTTTTATTTCCTTTTCTTCTTTTGTTTCTGTATTGCTGGCCGTAAAGCCTTCCACTGCCATATGAAGGACACCACTTTCATTCACAGATTGGTACATTAAATATACATGAAAAAATCACGCAAGCACGTTATTTTAGCTGCTTGATACTATTTTTCTACTTTATTTATATTTTCGAAACATCTATGGTTTATTTTAAAAAATTTTACATATACATTATCATATATGACGATGTCAAATGTGTTTCCAAATTATTCCCAGCTGTCATTCTTATATTTTTACTTATCAGTAAAACTTGGAAGAACTTGGTAGTTTATTTGTGAAATACTTGGGATATTCTGTTCAATTATCAAATTTTTAGGACTTGGGATGTTCAACTGCTTCGGATATTATAGGTTTTATTTTGTATTTAAATCATACTTAACGGAAAGCTTCGCTCAAAAATATTATTTATAATAAACAATTGTTCTTTTGCTGTTAACGTCATTTAATAAAAAACAACAGTTTCCAGTAAAAACAAAATACAAAGATAAATACCCTTTCCTCGACGTGTGTTTATCGGACGTCATATTCCCTCTGTAGAAAATATAAAATCGCCATGAACGGGTCAGCATCAGTATTCCAACACATAAATTGACATTTCAAGTTCCGCGATCGTGAGATTTGCTTATTCTGCTACCTGGCCACGCCCAATCCCCAGCAACGACATTTCCTTCATTCCAGGCCAGTAATGTGATATTATGAGCTGATACCTAGTCTTGAGGCGTCTTGATCCAGAAGTCTGTAGCCTATCTGCATCCCAACTGGGGTTTTTGCAATTTTCCTTTTTTCAGGAGTTTTTAGCCCTCATTTCTTTAGGTAATACCAAAGAGATTGGCTTATCGTGCCAAAGATTTACCTAGCTCCAAGCTCAACTTACTTATGTTCATCTTATTCGAGAACTTTGGAAAGGTAACGATTAATCTTCCCCGATTAATCTACGTCTACCTTTCATCAGTTCCCTTTAAGTTTTGGAGTCTTTTGAGTCCGTTTCTGTGAACGGTTCTTGGGACTTCCTCAATGGCGATGCATGTCAGACAGTTTTTCTACTTCTATCCGTATGTCCTTTGGCTTCATGAAATTTGAAATGAAGGGCCCGAAACCATTTGACACCTTAATCCTGAACAACCATCTTAATTTTCTGTTCGGTGTCGGTGCCAGCAAATATCTTTTTCAACTTTTTCAATTGCAAAATTTGGACACACCCTTAATTCTTAGAAAAGAACGATTGAGAGGTTTTTTTAGGTTTTGTTTTTGGTATGCTCTAAATTTTTTTTTTGAACATTTTTTCAACGAATTGTTTTTTTGTGTTTTTGAAGGGAATTTTCTCCTAGCACCAAATATCCTCCATTTTTCAGTATCTGCAGCATTGCCTCATGATAAGTCTTTCTAAAGACGATGGCTAATGAATTCACCCAAGCTCCCTTTACGGAGGAACTTAGCTGGATCTTTCTTTCAGTTGTTTTATGATCTATTATATTGCTCTCACCTTATCGGGTTTGATAGGAAAGCTGGTGAAACTGTTCTGTATTCAACTGCGTTTTATCTTTGGCCTCATGTTACCCAAACATAGAACCTTAATTCTACAAACTTAGGGGCATAAAAATGCGAGCATTATAATGCGTTGCCATGGTTTCTACAACAGAGAAAAACTTCACATATCACAAATCATTTTAGCGGTGTTACACGATTTAAATAGTATGGCTTAAACGTCATGGATATGGTTTGAAGTGTCCAACTCAAAACCCTCAGTATGACCCTGAAAAAGGAAAAGTAATTGGACACAACGCTCCAAATGAGTTATTGAAATTTGAAAACTAGCAGCCAAGAACATTCTAATCTTCTAGTAGACCAACACGTCTCATGTTCGACGGGTGGGAAGATCGAAAAGGAAACCAGTACCAATCCTTACCGAATGCCTTCCCTAAAGAAAATCATAACATAGGCAAGGGTTCCATGAGCTATTAACACTTTCGACCGATGAAAATCACCTGAAATCCTAATATCCGATTATTCCAATGAAATCAGATTCTACCATTAGACGGATGTCTAATGGTCTAATTTCACAATAAAAGTCATACATCTCTTTGAAGTGTGGAAAGACGAAAAAAACGTTTACACAAAACCAGCTACTGCAAACTCAAAGATTCCCAACTGGGCTGTGTGGGTATCACATAGGTGCCTGGACATAATTGGGTAGAGAGATACCAAAGACCGGTCAACTAGCAGCCAAACTGCTTCAGCCAATCAAAACGCAACAAGGATGGTCATAATTATAGAACGACTAGTCACAGTTAAAATCAGCCCCGTGGAAGATGAAAGAATGAAGGGAATGACTCTGATAAGCTCTGCCCTGTCACTTTATCTCAATTTAATGAGGACCAAACCACCCCTATATGGTAATAAAAATGAGGTCTTACCCTACTGGCATTGCTTGCAGGCGAAAATCTTCTTCTCCAACAACGGCAGGCACAACCCGCCACGTCTGAAGAGGAAGAGAAAAGATTGTCCTCCTTGATTGACAACCCCTTCAGCTGCAGCCATTCACTTGGAGTCTAGCAACGGAGTTGGAAGACTTGGCTACCTGTGAGTTTGAGGACCTCGACAGATTGACAGAGATAATCGTTTGTAAAGACTGACAGTTTCCAGCGAGCAAACAGTTGGCCCCAGGAAAGAATCATATCTATAATTATGCAATTAATATTCTTCTCAATCATCACTCTAAATATCTAGGTCGGTTTCTGGATCATTTTTCGCTATTTTCCACAGCAAATATTTCTGAATTTAAAAAGATTTAATTGACTTTCGTATGGCTATCTTTTGTGGCTATTTTATTTGAGCAATTAATCGTACCAAGGATCATATCGTTATCGCAGTCTTAAGACTTCTTAAGACGTTACGGTCCCTAATTTTAAGATCCAAGCTATTCGAGAAGATGATCTGATCCGAATCACTGTTCCACTTGATGATTTCCTCGAAGGTATTATTTTCAGGCTGATACATGAAACACAAATTCAGATACCACTGTCAGCTGTGGGAATCAAACCAGGGCCAAGGTACCGAAATATTTTCCCAGATTTTTCGCATGCCTTCTACTTACTCCGGGAGCGTTTTCACGGTTTAATGCAGGCTTAATAGAAGAAAAGAACCACATTGTTCTTGAGATGGCCAGGACAGTAGTGTCATTCCATCTTCATATGCAAACCTTGCAGTTCCTTACAGGGGCTTAGTTAAAAATGAAAAAAATTCATTTCTAGTATGTGTATAGGCAGGATGAAGGAAATTTTCCCTAAGGATATAATGCTGTGCCTCTTTAATTTCCTCGATTCTCGAATTGATTCTCCACTCAAATCAACTTTCTGTGTTTCCTTTCCACAATTGCATTAAGCGATCATTATTGACTTGTATAAGGAACTCGGGACAAACTTCCAATGTTCCTTTTTTATCTAACAACTGAATCATTTTGCTTGTCTTATGATCTCAGGATTACAAACAACGTTATGTGATTGGGATGAATAAACATCTAACGTTACGGTCTCTATCCGTTTCACCGAGACTATCTACATGCATTCGGGAAAAAAACAATGCAAGCCAATCTCCTAAATCTCAATGAAAGGACAAAGTTCAATAGGGTACTTGTTCCAGAATATGATTGCCTCCCTGTATCTATTCTTTTTATCTACGTTTTTTTTTTTCTATTTTCTTTTGCT
Organism: Stratiomys singularior; assembly: GCA_954870665.1. Lineage (NCBI taxonomy): Eukaryota > Metazoa > Arthropoda > Insecta > Diptera > Stratiomyidae > Stratiomys > Stratiomys singularior. The sequence continues at coordinate 12,903,099 of OX940877.1, forward strand.
ACTTTTATTCAGAACGAGGTTGTCTTGTCAATTAGTCCTGGGCTAGAACATGTCAATAGAAGTGGTAACTGTGAAGGTTGCGAGAAATCTAAATTTGTAATGGTCGATTTCCGGATACAATGAAACTATTGACTGAAACTCTTGAAAGGATGAACAAGGCATATGTATGGCAAAGGCCAACTTAATTTTCCACGGCAAACTTGCGAAGGATTCATAGTTTGAGTCTGTGAAAATCTTAAAATCCCGCCTACAAATTATGTGAGGGAAAGTTGCTTCAAGATTTTTTATCCAATTTATAAAATTTTATATTTTTTTATTTATTTGGGACAAAATAGCATTAGGTACATATAATTAAATTGAAGTTAAATGAATTTTATAACTCGCCATGGATTATTAATATTGGAACCAGTGTTTTGTATCATTTTCGGACTTGTTTATGATTTCTTTCCTGGGCTTTGTATTATTTCAAAACAATTTTAACGACAGAGTCTGACCTGATTCAGATCTACTTTATTCACTACCTTCCGTAAGTTTATTATTTTCGTCCTTATTTATTTAATCATTATTTCAAACGACTAAAATAATATTTTTCACACACAAACAATTATTTATTCGTAGATTTATATGCAATAGTGCATTGATTTCAGTTTTCAATAAGATTTCCAAACTTCCTATGTATGTTTAATACTGCACGTAACTGAAGTTATTTTCTCGCACTACCTGTTCAAGTTATTCAGACATATTTTTAGTTTAACACATTTTCCATTCATTAAATCATGATCCGGTACCAAAAACACTAAAACATTGAGATCATAGAACTCAAAAATGATCAAAAATTTCTTCTGCAAAAGCAACACTTCAAACTACACTAGTGTAATAAGTAACACATATGAAATGACAAACGCTTCCTAGAAAGCCTAACAAACTTAAATTTGAATTTGGACTACTGAATAAATGCCGTTTGAATAGATTGGCATGGTCATCAATTTATTATTAGTTTTGCTCAAACAACATAAGCACAGTCGTGAAAAACAAGAGCACGAAGAAACAAACGTATCCTTTTACTTCTTTGGCAAAACAAATTGGTAAAAGTCAAACTATAAGGGATTATATCATAAGTCAAATGAAAAACTTGCATTTTGTTATTATATCACCAGTATTTGGTCAACATTATTATTACAGGTTTTACAATATTATACGTAATTTACTTCAGTTTTATATAACATGGTCGTCAAAATATTTATAGGTCATATCTAACAATACGAGCAACAACAGAAACATGTTTTGTTAGCGAACGTTTCAACATCATTTTCGGACCAATAATGGTTTATTTGAGTCGCGTATTGAGCCGAAATCTTAAGCCCGAAGACAGTAAAATGTGAAACAAACAACAAACTTTGCAGAAATATGACAAATTCGGTTTAAACATTAGGAAGTCTTGCAAAGTCCTCTCATCGACTACTTGCATCTCATTGCTTACCAACATTTATCTCTCTTTTCAGCAAAAAGGACATAATTTTTTGTTTTACAAGTTATTACGCTCAACTTTTTAAATCATCTCATTTTTCGCTTCTGTCTTCTTCTATTCTGGCCCCTTCTCTACTCTTCTCTTCTCTTTTATTCTCTTCTCTTCTCGTCTCCTTACTTTTCTTCTCTATCTTCTTTTCTCCTCACCCATTCTCTTCTGTACGCTTCTATTCTTTTCACTACTCTTATAAATTTGCTTCTTGCCACTGTCCTTTTCCGCTGATCTTGTTTTTCATTTCTTTTCTCTGCTCTTTTCTTCTCTTCCCTTCCCTACTTATCTGTTCTCTTACCTTTTTCTCATCTCAACGATTTTCTTTTCTCTTCAACTCTTCTTTTCTCTTTTAATATATTCTTTTTTCTATTTTCATTCTTTACTCCCCTTTTTTTTCTTTTGTCTTCTATTTTCTTCTTATTTCTGATCTTCTCTTTTCTTCTCTTCTCATATCTTCGCTTCTCTTCACCATTCTCGTTTCTCTTCATTCTCGTTACCACACAATCTGACCGTTGATCCCATCATATCTAAATAACCATTCTAAACTCAATAATGAAAGTTGCAAATAAGCAGTTACAGGCAAAATAAACTTTATTTATATTGCAAAATAAAGCCTGTTCAGGGTATGGGTGAGACGGCAAAATATAACGCTTGAGGAACAAGAAATATTGTGGAAACCTTGCAAGCACTGGTTGCACTGAAAAATGCTGTGGGCAATCTTTAGCAACGCGCAGTAGAACGGCGAATTGATGAAGGACGTGAAGAGAGAACAGTTTGATTGTCATTGCGCACTCCGAAACTTCAATGTTGAGAACCAAGCGTACACTGACAGCTCGAGAAGTAAACAATGCAAAACCCTCACTCAGGTCAATCTTCTTCGATGAGAAATAGTGTTCTAATCATCATACCCTTTACTATTAAATTTTAAATTTATTTTAATTCTAACCATGCACTGGCATTGCAGAAGGAACCCTTTCATTCAGGTCATCTTTAAATAAAATCTGCACTTTGTCAATGATTTGAACGGTGGACGAGATGGAATGGCATCCAAAATCAAATATAAATCTTCCATGAAACTAAATACGAAATTTCATTTGGAACACAATTTATTACAACCCCTTGTTCAATATTGTGATTCATTGTGAAAAGCGTGACGCACTACGAAGATCTACCTATTCAACAAACTGGTGACAACCAACTGACACACAGTGCTACCAACTTGCACGAAAAACGTTATTTGTATGGTTCGTTTCAATCATAAGTCCCGGTGGCTTTTTTGACAGAGTGTTGACAGTGTCATTTGTTTGCTATCTGAACGAAATTCCGATATGCTCCGTCTGTTTCCTTGTAACGGTCACATACGCATTAAACGATCAATAAAAGACCTTTTTTATCTCAGCATCAATCGATATTTAAAGACAACAATCGAACTCGCAAAAAGATTAGATAAATCTATCATTCTCGAAGCTTTGCCCTCAGTTCAAATAGGCACCAATGATTCACTTTCGAAAACGTGTTCAACAGGAGTGATATTATGGAGTCATGATATTATGGGCCAACTGCTTGGTTCAAAAACTATCCTACTAGGCATATTAAGGTCTTTTTGCACGTATATCGTACAAATAGTGTAAGAAGTGAAAGAAAGCGTGGTAATTTGTTGTAACCGGTGGACAAAGACTGTTGGATGAATTAATACAGGATGTCAAGACCTGAGAGGGGCTGGAGCACCATGATGAAAACGATTTCAGGAGACTTTTTAACGACCGAATAACATCCCCATCCGGTCGAGAACATGCCAGGAAATAAGCCGAAATAAGGTTTACCAAATACATAACTAAAGGATGCACATGGGAGACTCAGAACTCATGTAGAAAACTTGGAGTCGGGAGATTATTTTAGACAAAGGATCCACTTTCGTGCCGAAAAAGAGCAAATTGTACAAATCTAGTGCAAAGATTAGTTTATCGTATGCAAAGATTACTTTTTCATTCCTATCATAAAAAAGTGCTATCATCACTAGCTAGAAAAACCAAATTTCTCATTATTTATGATATTAACTATTTACAATACCGGGATAATATTCATCCTTGTTTGCTTGAAGAAAAATTTTAACAGTCCACATGCGTAACAAATAAAAGATTTACCATCAGCATCCTGAAATTTGATTTTCACGAGTTGGTTGCACAATCCTCAAGGAATTTTCAATTATTAATAAGCTTTGGAAAAATTGCGTTTATTTCAATGTTATCACACACATATGCATGTGTGTAATTCATACAAACATATTTCATTTCAATTAAGTATTCAAGTTGTTTCTCTTGTGTATTTCAACTCAAGCGAAAGTTTAATCAGCAGTAAATACATATCAATGCACAGATATGTTTAAATATTAATTATTACTAATTATTTAAATCATCTTCTCAAAAAATTGGAATCCCTCATGATGGACACGTTTCGGGCACATCCCGATGAAACGCTTAATCAATGATTAAAATCGAAATGAATAAGGATACATTGTAGACAAAATTAAGAAATTGGATCGAGGAAATTAAAGAAAACTATATGAACTTATCCCAAAACCATTATGCCTGTGACGGACGACGCCGTTCGAACTAGTTCTTGACGTTATAATGACATTCAGAAAACCATTGAAGTTCTACTGACGTTGACGCTATCAAGACGTCAAGAACTAGTTCAAAGGATATCTTCTGTCACAAGCATAAGGCACATTACATCGGATTGGACTCCAATTTGCCAAGCCTTCAGATCACAGGAGTCTCTTCTCTAGTGGGGAAAAAAGGATGCGATGGGACAGCTAGACTTGTTGCTCCGAGCATTATGTACTAATACTATTCTAAGCATCTCTTCGACTACAGCTCGCGATAGTTTCCAATGGCTGAGCGAGCGTTGCCTCTCTTTTCTGGTAACTCCTTTAGGTCTCATGAAAAAAGTGTAGGTAATTAATTAAATTTCCTTAAGAAATCAGTTTAATAATAGCCAGAAATATTAATTATAACCAAAAAATTTGGAAAAAAATGAAAAATGGTTAGATAGTACATAATATCAATTGGGCTTTAGTATTTTCAGAAGCATGCCAAGTGGGTTGCGCAAAAAGTAGGACTATTTCAATTTCAACGATTAAAGGTGATGATAAAGAAGTTATAACATGTTAGACAAGATATGCTGAGAGCCTAGCCTAGATTTCTTGGTCAGATTATTTCGGGCTAGATCTCTTTCATCCAAGCGAGTTGCTCCGTTGGGCCAGGAAGATCCCTCTTTGACTCGTTCTCATCCCTCTTTTTCAGAGGTAGATGGCACGGATAGCGATTATTGAAAAAATGAGTTAGCTTTCCTTTGCGTTGCAATTAATCGAGGAAACCCTTCATTTCGAGCCAAAAAGCCTCAGCTTTTCTTTTAAACACATTTCCATTTACCTTTTTAAGCTAGAATCTTGCCTACTAAGTGGTATTGGGAAAGCTGATCTCTCCTCTCAGAAAAGACCTCTGAGAGGAAAGACTCAGGAAAGACGTTGCCTGGGCCGGTTTAGTAATAAGTAGCACGGGGTTCAGATATTGTCTACTATCGTCACGTAAAACGAATGGTAGTGGGGCGTGACTTTTAAATTTTATGAAGGTCCAACTGAAAACACCCGTGTCCACTAAAATCGGTCAGGAAATAAGCCTATCTCTAGGTTGACCTATGGTACAGTGCGAGTCAAATCACGCAGCGTCTCATTTTCTAAGACTTCCTGCAACTGTTTGGGTGTCCTATTTCTCCGCTATCGTGAAGCAGTTCAGTTTGTCTTCCTCCTGCCTCCCTCGACTGGCTGATCCTTCTCTTTATTAGTCATCAAAGAATAGGATATATATAACTGTCGTTAAAAACAAGAGCTCTTGCCTCAGAAGTAGCTTAGCATGCGGAAACAACTCAAAACGCTTCTTCTCTGTGCTCCTCGATTAGGCTCTTTGGACATGAGCCTGTACTAAAAACGTCAACTAAGAAAATCATGGCACTCATTGATAGTTGTCTTTTGCTTGAGACCCCTAGTGCCCTAATGCTAATGATAACGGTAAAAATAACAATATAACCAAAGCAACAATAAACCCACAACACAGACCATAGCACCGCTTGTATACGAAAAGCCACAGGATGAAATCACCATAAATGTTGTTTTTTCAAACGTGGTTGGAAAGGATATCTATTATTATGACGTATTATATTTGACCATAATTTATAATACAATGGCCACATTGAATCCTCAAAGGAGCACATAATTGCAAGACAATGCTACAATATCAGTTGACTTTATCGGTACCTTTTTGTGTAACAAATTTTCTGGAAAATGAAATTCAACTACACAAAATAGTTTCAACTAATCACGACTGTGCTTATGTGTTTATAAATCAAAGGTAATACGCTAAATGTTATTAACTGACATAGATGGCCACTCCATCCGCAAGCAAGCAGGTCTTTCAATTTGCTCGCAAGCCACCCCAAAGTCAAGTGCCATGCGTTTGTTTCTATTAACTAACATATAATTTACAGGTGCACAGGATACATCTGCGGACAGTTCTTCAGAGATAATCAAATCACATTTCCAAGTTTGCATCACTTTTATTCCAAAGGAGAGCAATTTTAAATTAAACAAAATCTTTTTACAGAGCACTTGCCATACAGCTTTGGATGCATGCAAGGAGGACTCGTCATGCTCGGCGTCCCTGCAGCCCATGCTGATACACTGTGAGCTGCATCGATGCAATCGCAACGCCTGCATGAGTGCACTTCAGTCTTTTTACAAAGGACCTCACGAAGATCTCAGCTTGGATATTGCATTTTGTTTATGCAAGTAAGTATAAACCTTCTCCCAGAAATGGGAAACACAAGGATTTAGAGTGTGGGGAGCAGGATAGGAATCGCGAGTGGTACCGGGACTTGTACTTTTGCAACTGCGAGCCATCAAACGTAGAAAATTACGGGGTTGGGCTTATCAGCATATCTATATGTTTGTATTTTATCTTCGTATTCAGGAAGACGTCGAACCGCCACGATATCTGCATGTTGGCCCAGGAAAAACTGCATCCTGCATGCGCTCAAAGACCTCCTGACAGCGTAAATCCACAGAGCTCGAATGGAATTGTCTACCACCCGCCGCCAGCTTGTCATTCCGTGGCTGATTTATGCAAGGAGGATCCCGACTGCAGGTAATCTATTACCTTAAGGACATTTCAATCTGTGTAGAGAATACGGGCGAAGAGGAAGGCAACATTGGTCGCAATTGATGTTACATCATTATCCTACAGCTTGTTATGCGTTCGAGTTAGATATATGTTTCCTGCTATTGTCTTCGGCAGTATATACTTGAATAATGAGCGCCGAGTGATTCTGCAATTTTTTATGCAGCTTATCGCTCATTTGAGGTTTTGAAGGACCGGACAGTGGGTCTGTGTGTTAGTGATTGCATTTTCCAATAGGGTTTCGGTCTTCTATTCCGGTTCGGATTTAATACAAATGTTCAATGCTGAACGCAAGTGGGTTGAGTTTATCAGCCGATTAAGTCAGCCTTTATGAGTGGTATTGGAAATTGATAAAGGTTCAGGTCATTCTGGATGTGGTTTGAGCTTCATGCGTAAGGAAATTAAACGCTTTCTATTGCAACTTTAAGCACTCGGAAGAATATTCATTGGAATAAATATTTCACGCAAACCACAACTAGTTGCTGGGAAGCTAAATCTTCATTACAATTTTTCTTTAAGGATATTTGTATGCTAACATGCTTTTTCGTTCTGTTCTATTTTGCATAACTGGTGATATATTCTAGTATCGAAAAATAAGTTAGATTTCAGAGCAATTCCTATTTGTCAATAAAAACCAGAATATGAACAGAATAGAAATAAATCCAAGGAGAAATAGAAGAAATATCGTACCCAAATAAAGGAGATAAACATTTTCCCAAAAATTAAAAGGTGTTAAGGTTGTGTCTAGACCCTTGAAAAAATCTAAACAATAGAATAACAAAGGACAATGCATTTTTCTATCACATCGAATTCACGTATTCGAAAAAAAGGAATAACGAATAATAAAGGAAAATAATAAAGGAAAAAGGAATAACACGAAAAATAATATATAAATAATAATTATAAAAATAATAATAATTTGGTCTGCTGAACCCTCTTATCGCAAAAAGGTATACCGACATTTTTGCAAAATTGTAAACTATTAATTGAAAATTTTAAATTAAAATTAAAAATAGTTTTTTGTAGTCCGAGTGCCTTTTTCCGAAGGATGGTACTATCATTGCGTCAATATTTTTATAAGGCCCAAGTCTATTTTCTGGCTCATGTTGTCAAGACAATCTACTGTGATCATCTTTTAATCTCTTCACGTTGAGTAATTCAATCCAGTTGGTCTACAGCAGGATTCGATTTGAAAAGCTTATTTCTGCTGTACTAATGCAGTGGAGTCAGGGAATGACATGAAAGTATCTGTTTTAGATCAATATTAAATTGGATAACTTTGTTTCCGTGAAATTCTACAGCTCCAATCTTAACAGATCTGGTGCATCTTATGCTTTTTAGCATCTTTCTTATTCTTATGCAATTAATTTTGTATTGCTCCTTACAAATTGCATCAAAAATTCGGCGAAAATTAGGGTTTTTAGGATCAAAGATATACGTCTAATTGAGGTCCTTCACCGTCATAATTCGAGTTCCCTAAAACTTTTCAGGCTCCATATACCCATTAGAAAAGAACAAAATTTACAAAATCGCTGCAGTTTTCCATCACCCATCCTCACCTAGGATGCTTCTAGTTCCCGAAATGTTCTTACTATGAAATTGTGACAGCTACCAACAATTTAAAGGCTTCGATGGAAGATCATCCCTTAGTTATTACACAAAAAGTGGCAGTCGATACGATCTAATACAATGTTTAAAAAAACAAAACACAAAAACAAAAACATTTTGCTTAAAAAAACAAAAACAAAATGCATCAACTGTGGAGACTAGCATCGAACATTTTATGGAGATTGCTGCCAAAATCCTGTAAGGATAGACATTTGCACTAATTGTAGGGTAAGCAGACTGGCCTGCCGATAAGCAACGTGGGACAAAGCCAACAAATAGTGTACTCTCTACAAAATGAGAAACCTGTGAGTCTCCTTTTTTCCTGGTCATAACGGCCAGGTAACTCTCTTCTGAATTGATTTAAATTAATTCTAGACCACATTGGAGCTACAAACTCCTCAGAACATTTGGTTGCTCAAGGAGGAACCTTGGACAAAGACTGCAATCTGAGAAAAAAGCAAATACCACTTCCACGTCTAAAAAGTATTCATTCATTTCTTCAAAGCAACGGTTTTCAAATAGGAATTAGAGAATCCTTCCAAGATTAATTCGTTGGCAAATCGAATTTCATACGGGAGCACCGCCTGAACAAAATTGTACATAGCCAATTCCTTGGATCCAAACAATATGGATCCAAGTTTATCTAAAAGAAACATAAAACCACAGCACGCGTGCCTCTAGAAGGGAAATGCGTGTATAGGTCTTATCTCATCTCAGAGGTCTTATCTCATCGAGTCGCTACACCTACCTAGCGACGTTAGGCCCTACCTTAAGGTCTCAATAAATAGGGTAACTTTATAGTAACCTGTCCCCCTCCCATTATCAAATAATGTTCAATAAAGCGACATAAAAATTTCATAAATTCGCAACAGATTGACAATACTACGCCGTAGCCTGAAGTTTTCAACGTCTCTGTTTCCCCCTCCCTCCTTCTGTGTTATCCAGACTCGTTTGGCAATAAACAATAGAGCACCGGGTCCATCTGATGGTCGTAACATTGAATCTGTACATATTGGTTCAGCTGATTAGTTTTTTCGTCCTCCATGCAACCCAACCACCAAGATTTGTCAGGTCACCTTAACCTTAAAATCTTCGATCCTTTTCAGCGGTTCATTGACCCAAACGGAAAGAGATTTCTGACAAAACAGGAATGGACTGTTTAAGTTCGCTATACTTTATTGACAACGAGGGTGGATAGACATGAATAGAAGAGTTGTAATGTTCAACTGGAAATATTCAACGTGTTATTTTTTTATCGGTTTTTTCTCATTAGTGGATTCTATTCGGGAAGGATAGATCCAGAAATGAAAGAAACTGAAGAAGTTCAAGCGAGAACCGTGAACGAGCCGGACGAATTTGAAAATTTCGATAGATATATTGATAGATCCAGTGATGTTTTTCCATGATGAACGTCGAAATTACTGCATAGCTACCAGTATTCTTCTCTCTCCAAAGAAAAGATTTATTTCTGGTTTAGAACTGTCTATCCCACATTAAAAGACCTCAATTGCGTCAGATTGACATTTATGAAACATATGGAAAAAATTGATGTGATTGACATTTAGTTGGAACTCCCTCCAATATTTGATTATAACCGATTCCGATACCTCAATTCTTCAGAATGTCTTGTTGCTCCTTTCTTGCTTCGGTATAGCTCAAATACTTGCAATCCGACTCATATCTGAATGAGTCCCAAACCCAAAAATATCGACGTTCTTTCGCCCGAAAAACTCCTTATCCTTTGAAAAATAAGAAAATAAATTTTAAAAAATCTGTAATTCACTTCTATGAAATTGTGTACATTATTTTAAAATTTAAAATTTTATTTAATTTTACGTTAAATGTTATTACCGTTAAAATTTGAACACTAACTTCTTCCGCTGTATGGTATCCTTTGGATGAATTCTTCCCTGAACTTTTCTGTTGTTGTGCACCAAGTTGTCTATCACTAAAGTGCAGTTTAAATTTTAATTCGGCCGAGAACCTCACTTTCTTCCACATCTCCTCAGTCCAAGTCATTTCCTTTTAAGGTCACAGCAAAGCATGGGTATTTTCAGTCTTATCTGCACAAGATTGGTAAATCACGATCCCCAGACTGCATTTTCTGCCCAGGGAAAAGGGACGACGCATGTCACACCTTCTTCAATTGTAGAAGGTGGAACAGGATGCGGCAGGACTTGTGGGAGGTAATGGAAGAGCTCTCTGGAGACAATCTAGTCGGAGAAATGCTGAAAACTTTTGACAAATGGACCTGTGTGGCACATTACTCTCGGGCAATACTAACAGCAAAAAAGTGACCATGGATAACCATGGGCGCGGGGTCTCAAGGGGTCTCTTCTTCAGCAGTCCACCTCCAGGCTAGGGTCTCTTGACAGGGGGGTGTTCAGTGGGTAGTCTGGTAGCATGCGCTCCTAAAAAAAAAAAGTGACAGCAAAGGCTGTTGCTTAACTAGTGAAGAGAAGTCAGGCTCAGATATTGTACCAAAAATTATCTCCTTATCAATATGGTCTACATTTGCTGTCCTGTAAATAGGAATACATCATTTCAGATATTTGAAAGCGATTTCGACGGGACTGCAAAAGCATAAAATAATGGTTTAATGTAGAAGTACTTCAGATCGCCCAGAATCGTTTCAAATTCCATCATGCCTACCTTCTTGTATTTATTAAATATTCTCCTTATGTGACATAAGGCGACAATGTACGTTTTGGGAAACATAATTCAAAACAGCTGGAATACTCCCGATCAAACCGGATTCAACCAAAATTAGTGAAATTGTAGTTTGAGTCATAAATATTTTCTTAGAATTGCATTTCAGTTGAAAATCACTCTCAAAACGCAATAGAACTACACAGTTACAAGTTTGCTTCATCTCTTTCTACCAGCATCAGCACGGTAGTGGTCTTGCTGTTTGTGCTTATGCTATGGATTAATGTTTCATGTATTTTCCGTGCTTTAAACTTTTTCTGGTAGTTACATTAAAATATTACTTTGGGCTTCCAAAGTTTAATAATTAATATTTAATTTCTTTAATAATTTATTAAAATTATTATTATTATTTTGAATCAACGTTTTGCACTTGTTGCTGTAATATTCGATGAAATTGACTGAGTTTCTTTGGAAAATTTCTATCCTTTCATAATCAAGACAGGAGCTAAAACTGAATTATTGAATTTTCATTCTATTAATGTCTACTTATATCCTCACGTTTTAAGAAAAAAGGAAGTTTTAATGGTTTAAATCTTAAGAAAAAGAAAGAACTATCATTTCAACAAGATTCATTGCGTATTAATTTAAGTGAGGCTATACTAGTTGACGTGAATAATAACTGCAACAAAATCCTGACTAAGGAGAATCTAAATTCAAAGGTTTGCTAGCACACCAATCCCTGGAGTAGTTCCCTGGAGTAAACGAATTAAAAACTTATTGCGATTCCGAAAACTTCAATTGATGTTTCCACCAGTTTGATTCAATTTCAAACATATCTAATACCCAAATGTTAACCATCGACAATCATTTTATTACTTTATTTACTAACATAGAAATTGAATATAAAATGTTCATTTCAAAAAACAAAAAAGTTCCAATTGCCCCGAAATCAGTCCTTTCCAGGATTTAATATGTTGTCTGGTAATTCGTTAAAGTTTAGCCTTTTATGCTTTGAAGATGCTCTGAAATTTCTCTAGTTAGTTCAGATAAAAGGTAGCTATTCAATCTGCACTAACTGAAGACCTCTTTTTCGGACTTCAGATTCAACGAGGATTGCGAAAATGCCCCAAACTACAGAATCTGTAATAAAACCGCGAAGCCGTATGTTCCCTTTTTTGTGACGCTCTTATTTGGTTTACTTTTCCATCAAACGATCGTATTCAAAACGATATGAACTCAATAATATATACTTCATCTCGATTCTATTCATCCTGATTTATACATCCTATTTTTATTACCTTACGATTCCCCTCAGTTGTCGTATTGCGAAAATCCATCGCAATAAGTAAAGCATTTCAAAAATTATCCCTACTCCTCTAAGCCATTCGAAACTACTTGATTCGCCTCCTTGAATTTCACTTCTAAAGGACTTAAATACTCGGCTCTGAATAAATAAGCAGAATTTGTGGCCTATTAAACGAAAAGGTGTGATAAGTTCGCACGCCAAAGATTGTTATAATTGCATTTTTATCGCCAGTAACATGAACCCGAATAGCATCCAGAAAATCGATAAACATCTTACAGGAAGGATCTAATATGTAATTAAATTTCCTTTAGAGTTAAGCTGGAGCAGTACGAGCAAGCCTGTGCCGTCGACAGTGTAACTAAAAAATGTGCAGGACGCCCGAGCAGCTGTCGCTCTGCAATGCTTGGCATCCTGGGAACTCAATTAAGAATGACTTGTGCATGTCATGGCACAGAATTCCCACACTTATATGAATGTCTTGGCTGGCAACGACTGCTGTGGCTGAATCCTTGTGTGGGTAAGTTATATTTGTAACAGTTTGATTCACACTCGTGACACCTTAATTTACTTTGCAGTCGAGGCACAAAAAGATTTTCACATGAAACGCTTAGCAGAATTGGGACTATTGACGACAACCAGCACAACAACAACAAGATCTCCACCTATTGTCGTATTAACAACAAATCGGATCTCGCCCATTGTGCACGACCCGCATGGTGCCAAGTACCCGCATGAGCCACCTGTAAGTCCTTTTTATTTTCGATGGAATTTTAATTCAATGCAACGCATTCGGGACAATAAACAATAACTGGAGCATTATTAGGTGCCAATCAGAATGGATTTCGCTACGTGTCCCATTTCTCTCAACAATCCTCTTGGCATGCGGCTCCTATTGCGATTTAAATCAATTCAAAATTGAATTCAAAGCAAAGCAGTAAACTTTAATTAACTATTAACCACACTTCTCGCCTTTTCCAACCAGAAAATCCTTGCTAATGCAATTGAGCCGCATGCAAGCAAGAGCCAGATGATTTTCTACCCCCCTGAAAAATACAAAGAATCCTAGTTTGCCTCAAAACTCTGACCTCCGCCTTAATGTTACAAGAACCTAACCATGTCCTATTTTTCAATACAGGTGGGAAAAGCAGAATTGCCTCTTGAAACGAATTACGTCGAGTCTCCTGACGTGTATTTGGAGCATTTGAGTGCCGAGCAAAATAATATTGATGATGTGAACAATGCAAATGAAGCATCTGAAGAGCAACCCATAACCATCATGACGAGTTCCACATTGGAAATCGAAACAACTACGATGACAACGACCACCACCACAACAATGGCCACGACTACTACGACAGTGGCACCAAGTAAGTACAATATGTTAGTGTGTCGCTCCATCCTAAAATACAGGTGAAGGTGAACAATCTACGTGCGAGCTGTACTTTGGAGCTCTTTGTTATAGTCCTTGCCGCCATAATCTTTGCAAGATACATATCAGAGCGTTGCGGTCGCTTCAAAAGACTAAGGCTCGTTATTTTATGTTGTAATGACGGGATCATTATTTTGCTGTAGCCTAGGCAATCACCGATGAATGGCAGCCGCCTCAACTCACCCGTGCCTTGTCCTTGTACGGGTTTTTGCATATGTTTTGCAATGATTTGATCAAAATACTTGCATTTACCAATATTAAAATGTTTTGAATGCGATACTCTGCGCTAAGTATAAGCTGCATCCTTTCTTCCCTCAAGATCAAAATTAAAATGAAGTTTTACGTTTGTTAATATCTGCATTGAGGTTGCAATATGAACTTATAACAATGACTGTGCGAGCGGCAGTTCAGGTCACATCCAAACACTTTCCATCCAGGATTCGGGAACCAAAAGACTTTGTTCAGGATCTGCATGTTACTTGAATGAAAGCGCTTGAAATCCAAACATACTAGCAAAGGCCAACGTTCGCATATTGAAAAAAGGGTCGTTAGTATTGAATTGCCAGTGGGTTGAACACAAAGAGTATGGAAGTAAAGGAGTCGTTGGATATATTCCCTTTTCTTTCAATTACTTGGTGTACTCGCCTGGATTTCTCGCCAGACAATACGTCTGGAGTTTGACTACCAATTGTTTCAGTGATACACGGACAGTTTCTTTCGGCTGCCGAACTATCAATCTAGTATATTATTGAAGCTAGTCAGGTCGACCTCGGAGCGATATTCCACGTCAAGCGTGATACTGACCAAATGAACTCTCGTGTACCTACCATATGGAAATGAGTTATCTCTGATTCATTAGGGTTAGTTCTGAAAGTCTTCCGTCGGTTATTGCAGTCGGTATTTGTTAATTAAAATCTTAGATCGCTTCACTAAGAACTGAACTCCACATCCTTCGTACTTGCACCACTAATTACATCCGCTAGAAAGCATTTTAAGTGGAGCTCCAAATTAAACATTCAATTTTTGTCTTTAAAAAACAGCTTAATTTTCACACAAATTCAAAAAAAAAATGGCAAAAAAAGTCGCAGAGTTGCTTCAACAAATTATAACGATATTACAACTATTGAAAACTTACAAAACATTCACCATTTTGAATTAAACTGGAAAACTATGTAGTTGGCGTCGTATAAGTCGGGAAACTTCATTCAGTACGTTTTGCTCAGACTTATTTGTCCCAAACAAATTTCCGCATCTGCTGGCTGGATGGGTTATTTTTGTTTAGCCTGGCTATCTCGACTTAAAACACTGAAGATCTATTAGCACAAAGCAATTCCATTATCGACTAAACGCTAATTGACGCTCCCCTGTCAATCAAAGACAAAAAGAGGGCCAATATGTAGTCAATCGAAGAAGCCTGGTTTAGGTTTTTGACACATAATTCTAGCCCATACCTCTTTATTCTACACTTTCAAGGTGCTTTCAGCCATTAGAATTCCTTGCCCAGCAAAAGAAACGGAGAAGAAAAATTTCTACAAAGTAGACGCCCTTTTGACACTTCAGCCATTCAAAATAATTGACCAAAAGTTCCTTTTTGAAGTTAGGATAGCCTGAAGCCTTTGAAAAAGAGATTTCCAGGGTATCAAACATCGAGTCTGTACCTCAACGTCTCAGTGCAAACAAAATCAGTTTTATTCGGCAGGGCCTTAAAAATTCAGGATAGTGAATAGTCTCTGGAAAGGATTGCCACCATTTCAAGCATGGAAGCTTTTCCTCGATGTCTACGACGCAAAAAGTCTAGAATTGGCATCAGAAACGACAAGAAAGAGCTATAGCGCATAATTGAGATCTTTATTGCAAATTCCAAGATCACTTCAAAAAGATGGGCTGAACTGTGAAAACAAACGAACTGTGATTACTGGGTTAAACGATTTTGCAATTGGAACCCCAATGTATTTGCTACCAAACTTCATGTCATTGTCGTGCACAACAAAAGGATACCTGTGAAGCTAATCCATTGTTGAAATGGAATTGAACAGTGCGTTGACTCCCTCAGAACGGTTCACTCACTTGAATCCCCTAGGTGTGCCCAGAGAAGGGACACATAGATCTCTGCATGCAGCACCCTATGTTTCACAGTTTTACAAATTTCACCACGTTTTCAACCGTTCCCAATCGTTGAATGCCATGTTATCAAAAAAAAGTGGGGGAAAGGCATTTTGCTCTCTCGCTTTTTGCATCTTGATTAAAATGGATCGAAGGCTACCCCACAGACATTTGTCTTGAACTTAGTTGTCAATAGCAGACATGAGCTAAACAATTTTTCAACTAATTCACGACGTCTTTCCCTAAATAACAGGACGAACTCGATATGAGATCGAACTGAAAGTATTGATTGCTTCTCAAGCTTAAGAATGCTAGTTGTGCTAAAAGCTCCCTCTCTGTCATCGTTTTCTGTTTTGAGCACTCTGTCAGCTGTCTACAAAAATGTGTTCTCATACTTTTGTCATCACGAAAATGAGCAATCACCGTTTATAAAGGGTGTTTTTAAAGTTAAAGGACTTTCAAATGAAATAATATACGGAGAAATTGTTCTTTTTTTATAATTTTTGTAAGTGAGCGCCACGGAAAGCACGGGGGAGATCAAACGAGGCCTCCTTACAAGCCAGTTCACAGCTCAAAAACGAGTATTATGCGGTCATCAAATACTTTTTTTAATAAGTCGATGGTTGCATGTCAGCTGTATGTTACGTCGCGCCATCCTGTTGCAACCAGAGATCCCCAGCATTACAATTCCGGGACGAGAAAGTCATTGATCATGATATCGAGCATTTTTTATATGGACCAATTATTATACAGGCCCATAAAGCAGACCAAGCAGTGACTTTTTTCTTATGTAACGTTGCTTAGATAACCGCCTGTGGTTGTGCATCAGTGCAAATGTGGCCGTTTTGTTTATTGACGTAGACATTCAACCAGAAGTGAGCCTCATCGCTAAACATTCTCATGAAATTCGGGTTCTGCGGCACATACAACTAATCTACGTCGTATCTCGTGGTCGTTCGGCTTCAATTTCTGCGTCATTCGGATTTCGTAAAGGCCGAAATACAATAGTGCGAGACTCCGATACGTGAGCACGACGAGAGTTTCGCAGCAAATCTCAAGCACTTTTCGTAACATGCATTTGAATGTGACATCGTACAATGATTGCGATGCGTCAATGCGAGGCGGGAAATATTCGAAAAAACGAAAATTCCTCGCAACGAGGTACGTGACGTTTGTCAGATGCAATATGGCGCTTAAATAAAATTTGAAATTCAAACGCGTTAATTAGTTTTTAAGTACTAGGGTTATTCCCAATGAATTTTGAATGAAAATTTCGTGAAGCCTTGTAAGGGCTATTATTTCCTATACGAAGGAAAAATTCAAATTCAAAACTTGTAAAAAATCAAAAACAATTTCATTTGAATCGTTACCTATTTGACATTTGTCATGTGAACATTATTGTTCCTCGCATCGCGTGCATTGTAAATTGAATGCATTGCGTGACGAAAAGCGAAAATCGCATCGCGCTCACGCATCGCCGTCACGCAGTATTGTATTTTGGCCTTAAGTCCGCGAAATAAGATGCTTCCGTAAAATATTCCATAATGAGAATGGGTACAGATTTAATTATTAAGCACGATGTCAAATGGACACGCTCGGTTTTTCATAGATACGCCGCTTTGCAGCTTCTATGGTTTGTTCATTACGCGTGCAAGATGTCTCGATGGAAGCTTATTATTAGTGAGAGTGACGTGGTGCAGAAACACTTCATGTTCAATCGAATTAATTGTTCTGATGGACAATTATGTCGACCATAATTGTGATAGAGTGCACGATGAGTTTGTCGAACAGAACCGTTTTGTAAATAAATAATTGCACTCATTGCACTCATCCTTTATAATTGCACTAGCGTCGACCTATTCATGACAAAATGGCATAACAAACTAACCATAAAACGCATGACAGCTGTCAAACTATACGTAACAGTAAAAAGTGCTGCCACCTTAAAGTTCTATACCTCTAAAAACACCTTCACTATGATATTCAAATTGGTTATCAGACTGACAGTTCGAGGGTTAGATCCTGTTTCAGTTTCGACGGGATCACTTTCGAGATTATGTCACTTCAGATGTTTGATTTAATAGTGATCTAGGTGATATGTATATTTTTCCTGTTTTGCTCCTGTTGGCTCATGAGTCCTTATTGGTTAATTAGGATCTACTTGAATTATAGTTTTCTCATAACGTATACATTATAAGTGCGACATTGTGGTAGGTTGGTTGTTTGAGCCAAGCAGTAGCATCCCTGATAAAAACTTACATCTCCTTTTATCACAAACTATACTTTTCAGTTCAATTGACGACATATTGTCCGACTCGAACTTATAGTATCCTCTTGTAAACATTTTAAAAAACCAGGAAACCCGCTATGGTGGATATACCATCCTTTGAATTATGACTGATATCGGCAGTCTCGCATTATTAACATGCTTAATAAATGAATTCTAATTTGCGGTGGAAACTATTCTGTAATGAATGTTTACATATGTAAGCTCCTCTCTGTGCTAACTTTATATCCCTTAAAGCTAATCCTGTTATCACTTTAATGGCGTTCAGATTTTCAAAGCTGATCTGTTGATCCACGATTATTTACCAATCTTAAACGCATGTATGTAGCTCTCATATCATCAAAAACATCTAAATACTCCGGAGAAGGAGTATCCGAGTGAAACGTGTGTGTCCCGCTACACATGTAACATATCCGCAAATGTTCGGGGATGGAGCTGGAAATCAAAAGAAAGTCATGTTTTTTGAGAGCATCATTAACATTCCTCAGACATAATAAGAGGAAACAAGTAAAGTACTTTCCTACCCAGCGACATCAACTTCCAGAAGCTTTAATTTTCCATTAAAATATGTATGAACATTCATGTGACGCGTATTATTGGCGTTTCTTCGGCATCGATTCAAAGGATGCTGGGATATCTGAAAGAGATTCCGTCTAATCAGATGATATATCGTCGTTGACGAGTACATCAGGTGTGGCAATTGACTTTATTAAAAATAACCCCTAGCAAGGCAGGGCACGACTTCTGTTTTATTACCCTTGTATGAATGGCGATAACAGGAAAACGACAAATGAGCTGTAAGATTATATAAATCGACTATCATCAAACAGATTGAGGACTATTTATTATCGGTGGGATTATTGTCGCTGTTTACGTTCCATCCTCGCTCCCCATTTGTGCTCTCTTCGGTGAATCGTAAAGTTCATTTAACGGTCTGTCGCGTGCATATTTATCTCCGCGGATATCAAGCATAGAGAATATCTCATTCGCCATTGTTATCCTTAAACTCTGAAGGAATTATAAAATGATAATTGTTCCGCGTGCGGTTCGAGTTTTGAATCGTATCCTGAAGATTCTCCTAATGAGTGGATTTCTCTTCGCAGGAAATTGTGTCGTTCAGCGGCCCCATCAATCGGATCAACTTGTTCCAGAGGGAAGCAGTCGAAGGGTAAGCCACGATGAAAATTCGTTATATATAAATTTGGCGACAATTTAAGCTAACTGAATTTCATATGTTGTTCCTACAGATTTATTCGCTGGATGACACCGAGTGCAGTGAGCTATGTTCCTGTGGCGAATCATTGACATTAGCTTGTCATGCTCTGTGTGTTCCGTTTGCACCGTGCAGGACGCCTCTGGCATTCTATAATCACGCTTCGCCGGCTTATCAAGCATTTCGCGGACGTTGCCTATGCTATTCAGGACGATTCATTTGTATGCGGCCGCCACCCGGAGAATATGTACTGCCAGGTAATTGAAATTTACCGATAGTCGGTCCGAATTGAAATATGCTATTACTCTGGTGGAGAACTTTTATCCTGGCTCTAACTGAAGCTCGTTCTCCGTCGAAGCAAAAGAAAAATAAAACAGTTCAAAAATCATTAAACATGAGTTTCGAAGGCTTCTTTTCCCGCACTTTAGCATGTAAATAAATATTCAGAAGTGAAAGAGCTCGGTTTTGGTTGAAGTATTTCGAAGTGTCCTTACAAGGATTATATATCACCAAGGTTAAGAGACAAACTTAGAAATATAAATAATGAGAATTTCGAAAGAATAATATATTTCTACTAATATTTCCTTAATGCCATTTTATTTCAATATCCTGTAGCCTCTCCCTCGCTCTCTTTTTTATGGATTCTCTCGCTCTCTGATTTTGTGAATTTTCCATTGATACCTTTCAATCTTTGTATGCGTTTCTAAACTACCATTCTAACAATCTGACAGACGTTCCCGTTACAAAGACATTGTAAACTCAATTTCCTAATACGTTCCTGCGATATTTTCAAAGCTTCGAACATCTTCAACTACTTTCATACCTAACTCAGCACACTTTTATGGTGCTTATATGATTGATTTGCCTCTGAAAATTACTTATATATTAAATTCAAATTTTTATACAAGCAGGTGGTGTATTTCTGCTACTTGGATATAGTTCTACCGACGAAGCACTACTACGACCGCACACCAATCTCGGAGTTCAAGATGCCGTTCGTGCATTGCAAAATTATGTCCTTACCGAAATCGATAACCAGGTAAGAAATAATTGATCTCTTGTAGGCGTTTTTAGGTGGAAGTGAACAGGTACTGATTTACTAAACCAACCTCTAATACAAGCACTGCAAATGAATCCCAATATCACTCCTTATAATTTCTTTCTTAACAGGATCAACGTTTCCTTAAGCATTGACATGTTGATCTATAAAAGCTATCTTTTTATAACTATCTTTCGTGATGCTCCCAACCCTTTTTCTAACAATTATTGCAAATATCTGTTCAAAAATGGAAAGAGAAACAAAAAACCTTGACCTGATGCGATGAAAACATGTTCTCCATTCGTTCCTTTTGGGACAATTTTTCAATATAGTTATATGTGACATATTTTGACATGTTCGGGAAAGGTTACGCGCCACTGTTGTCGTCTTAAGAGAAAAGTCGTAAACAAGATAACGACTACCAATACATCGATAATTCTCGAAAGCATAAACATAAACATGTCGCGTGCATTGAACAATATCATAGTTCCCTATTTAGTGACCTACGGAGTATAACTGTTACACTTACCCAAATCGATCCCACAATATACAAATCACACACATTGAATTATTACAAGCAAAGTAGACTTAATTATTTTGAATTAAATTTGTAAACAAAGTAGGCATTGATATTTTGAATTGAATTAAAGTAAATAAAGTAGTCAATGTGTGATATAAATAGTAGTGAAATTGTCTTAAAAAGCAAGAGTTATTTCTTCGCGTCAAAAGGTACGGACAAGCCTCTGTTTCCTATCACCCAATGTGAGGCTGCATTGGGGTGTCTTTTTGAATACTGGTTCATGTATACAATATAAATTGTATACCGGGAATATAATACATATAAATTAATAAAGTTGGTGTTATTAAGTGAAACAAGAGCTTTATTTATCTCTCCGTCTAAGAAACATAAATTATAACCACGTTAAAATTAAAGCAAAATGCTCTCTTAAACTTATTTATACAGAATATATCAAAGCGAGCATTGTATAGAAGACAAACGATCTGACCTTTTTTGAATACTACACGCTAAGGACAAATTGCAGTCAAGTGAAAAAAAAATTATGATGACACCAATACATGAAACCGTGAAGCTTCCAAACATTCGATGAAAACCGAGAAAGCAGAAGTTTTTCAAGTATGCGTTAAGGAATAAAGTCAATCTTTTTCAAAGATATGTTACGAAGGAATCAAGCGAAGAAATACCTGAGTTAAGACGGAGAACGTAGAAAGAAAGTAACACGGGACACATAGAGTATGAGGATTCGAAGAGAATGGTACGTCAGTGGATAGCAGAGGATATCAGACACCCCTCTATATATTTTCCGTGATTTCTGCGCAGAGTTCACTTACTCTCTGCTTAGGCGTGGTTATTATTAACGGTCAGATATATTCCTGACACGATATAGGTATATTACTAACGATAGATTTATAGACGTACAAACTAGAAAGACCCTTTGAAATACTAAACACCAACTAATAATCAACGGCAAAAAGATGAATGCCTGAAATAGAACAATCTCAGATCAACAGATATGGACAATATCAGCGAATAGGCGAAGATTCTTCCGAGATCTTTATACATTTCCAGCCATCGAGAACACGAAATCCATACAGACCGCAGAAAAGGAACAGAGGCCTCCACATTACTAGCGGTAGAAGTGGAAAATGCACCAATCACAATGACGTACGGTGTTACAGCTGAGGATCTTGGAGCACAAAATAGACAAGAATCAAATACATTGGCATTTTTAGAACCAAGGACCGACCCCACCAGCAGATTAGTGCATAAACAGAATTAATACACAACGAGGCCCCAAAAATAATTTCAGAAACTACGACCCATGCCTTCACTGCCTGTATTCTATAGGAAGCCAAAAAAGGATTCAAATACAGTGGAAGCTAAAAATTTAGAGTCAATCTGGATGAATGCATCAAATACCACATCCACGCCACAAAAAGGAGGCCGAAGACCGTGCAATTTCCGCTAAAAGAAGCCTTCCTTGAAAAGCTTTCGCCGCAATATACCTCATGCAATATACCAATCCATGATTGATTAGGGAATAAGTAAACGTGACATACAAATCTCGGCGAACATGTAGGGAATAATCATGGTCAAAAATAAAATATGCGATAGCATGCTCGATTTTCAGCAAAAAAGTGTGTTGAGGTGGTTGTGTTACCAAGTAGTTCGGATCCTTGAAACCTAAACTGGTGGGAAAAATACATAGAAATCGATGGCGAATACCAATCGCACGTGAGATAAACGCATGGAATCGTATCAAATACAATTAGTCCTGTAGAAGTCCAAAGCTGTATTTTTGACTTAGATTGAGCTCACGGACTAAGATAACTTGTGCCTATGTCTGAAGTACTCCATTGAGATCCAAACTGGAAAAATAAATTGGCTTAGCCGCTAAAAACTCTAATCTCGCAAGACCAAAAGTATGCAAACATATTAAGAAATCTAATAACAAGGTCTCTTTACGTTTATGGCTTACCTGATGAAATCAGCGATTGAAAAAACTCCACCCCTAGGAAAGAAGAATAGAAAAGTGCATATGAGTAACAATCAAAGGAGTAAATTTGGCTATTGTTGGCTCTTGTGGTGACCTCATTTCAAAACAAAAAGAACATGAGAAAGTGATCTGAGTAGACCTACTGTTGCCGATGACAATTTCCTCGAAAGTACCTATCAAAGCTTTCGATACTATCACACCAGAAAATAAAGGTCAGAACCAACCGTCACCAGCGAGATTCAAGTCCGGAATCAACTACACAGCGGAGGACTCCAACTACTAGATCCTCCGTAATATAGACGTCTTGTGAAGAATTGAGTGCATAAAACTGCAATTGACAAGACACTTGACGAAGAGGATACATAACGTGAACTTGTTAAAGCCACCTAACGATCGCAATTCACTGGCAAACTACCTACATGACTTCTATTAACTTCGCTACTTGCCGTAATAGCCATTTTTAAGACGAGCAGATCCTGTCCCTTCCGCATAACCACTGCATACATCTCATCATTCTCCAATCATATGAAGGACTTAAAATCAAATAACCCATCAACAATGTTTGGATTACGTTCGTTTTAACAATTTCCAGGAAATAGGTTTCTCTGAGCAGAAGAGTATGATGCTTTTTTATCTCCAAAACGCTACTGTCAAGTTTTGGAGATTTTTTTTAGAAAATTGACAAGCGATCTCAAAATATATACAATATGCAAAAACTACACAAATTAAATAATTATATCCTTGATATTTCACGAAAATCAAGATTCACGGTTGAGATTCAATAGCAAATGAAACTGATGATGATTTGGAAGAAAAATCCTTTCGGATTACTCTTTTTCAAATACGAAATGGCTGGGTTTTGGTGCAATTGAGCAGCATTACGTCTAACATATGCTCCTATGTGAGCATCGAGTACTCGTTATTTTGTAGTAGTGTTCCCAATCCTTTTATTGTATTTTTTTTTTCTTTTTATACTGGACTAACCAGTACTTTTTACGCTAATTTGATTGTTTATGACAAGTCTCTCCGACTCGGAAGTTTCGGGTTGGAAAAACATGTTCAGAGTGACGTTTCACCGTGGTGAAAATTTGCAGTGCGTTATTACGGATTACTTGTCAAACGTTTCGAGACGGATTTGCAAGTCTTTGGGGCTGTTTTCTGTAAGGGTTGCAGTTTATTTATGTTACGACGTGAGAAGGTGGAATGCAAAGCGCAGGAAATTGGATAATCTGTTCGCATGACGAACTCTGTTTTGATGTTTGATTTACTGAGTCAAGACCGCAAATACGGAGGTGACAGCAATTCGTGGCATGGTTTCCATTTGGTTTCCACGTGGACAAAATAATAAAATTCAACGATTCCCAATAAACTGTCAAAGAATCCCGAAAATCTGAAAACCGCCAGTGATAAGCAAAGTGATCTGATGTAGTATTGGGCGCCGAAAAGAAAAGAATCCTTCCTACACGGCAAAGTGTCAATAAAAATCGTTGAAGAAAATATTGAAAAGTTTTTCAACCACAGATAATCGATCTGGTTTTACTAAGGATTTTGTGTCACATAAACTCACACTCAAGTCGTTATCCGTACTAAAAGGTTTCCCTAAAGGTGCAGTACTAACTAGTTACGATTTTTAAGACCCTCATTTTTGAAACGTTTTCCCCATGAACGGAGATTCACTGTTTCAGGTCCAACACAAAGTAACCGAATCTCCGAGAAAGCGAAAAAAGAAAATTTAATAATCAATGGTTTGCCCATAAAAAAAATGTTGCTACCATCCTTCAGATGCTCATCCAAGTTCAAATTCAACACATAGAGGAGATATTATTGTTTAGAGAAATGCTCAGGAGATATGAAAATGCTTTTCTGAATATCGAAAAATATTTAATTTCAATATTTATGAACACGTTCATAGTTTCACTGATAAATATGCATAAGTGCTTTACGGAGGGCTGCTGGTAGCCATGTACTGTGTAACGTTTTATTCCAAGCGGAAAATCGGGATCTGAAAGACATTCTTTTGCTTCTTCCACAGACGGCTTGCACACTTACGCTATTCAACATGACGGATGAAAATATTATAATATCAGCGAGGCTTCCGCATGACCCGAAAGTCAGATCAATTGAAATGCTACGACGGGAAAAGGTAAGACCAAAGTTTATTTTGACTGTAGCAATTTCCTCGGTTTTTATTTTATGGTCTTCAATTTCAAAGCGCGATGTAATATCCTTTCAACTAAATGAATCTGAATAACGTTGAGAAGGAATACGATAAAGGATTTGGATTCAAATTTATCGCTCGGCGTTGCCATAAAGAAAAGAACGGTCTCCGGGAAAACCCTTAGCTAAATGGCTGCTGAATTATTATGTTCAGCTTTATTTCGCTTTTACTTTTAGGTGTTTTACATACACGGAGCCATCCACAAGGTGGACTATTGCTTCGAACTTAGCTTTGACTGTAGCAAGATAAATTCACTGGTTTCTTACGTGCTCCCATTTATTATTGTGACATAATCTGAAATAAAATCGTTAGCAAGCAAAAAAGGAATTTCCTTCCGCACTAGAGACTGTTTTCCCCGAACCGCAACAATTGGTGCCTGTCCTGACAGTGATAAATGGCGAAAGTAGTATCGCAAGAAAATGTGTACGATGATATTTTCCCGCATGCAACGTATCGATATGAATTTTTCAGGACGCGTTTTATTTTGAACAACGACGTCGGTCTGGCAATTTCGCACACCGAATTTATAAGATGAGCCGTCCTTTAAAGTGCCTGTTTTTCATTAATGTTACAATTTACACTGATACATGTTGATGAAATTTTAATGTATGCAAATGTGCGTGCCAGATTTTTGCTATATGCCACATACACGCACGCACACACTCATACATATTTGCCCAACCACCGTTTTTCAACGCCAGCAAGTGGCATACCATTTTCCTTGTGCACCTCATGATATATTACATTCGGAAAAATGGCCAAAAATGTGAATTATTTGCAAATATTTTTAAGATATTGTTTATAGTACGCTGAATTGAAAAGAATGGCCTTCTGTTTTTCGGTATGTCCAATTTCAGGCTCATGATGGAAAACTAAAAAAAAACCAGTTGCGGGCCACTAAGTAAAGTTAATGTTTTGAATTTTCCATTCTGCGGCTATGACAAGCATTTACTGTACCTACAATGCTTCCTGCTCCACATCCTTCTTGGCTTGCAGAGTGTCAATCTGAATGTAGTCAAAAAAAAATTCAATGACAAGTGGAAATCGAAAAAACTCGATTTATTATTGGGACAACAGATAAAACATCTTTGTTCAAATGGGTTTGACGTCCTTTGCGTAACACGTTTGTCTAGTAAACCATGTTAAACGGTCTATTTCAGACATATACCCAGATATAATACATCCTGGACCCATAGTCTTTCAAAATTTGACATTCCTAGAAAATATGAAAAATCTATTTGCATTACGAAATATATTTTGTATCTGAAACTGCACAAATCAGACTAGACTTAGACTTTTCAACAGAACATTATGCAACTGTCAACCTAAATTATTATTACGCTCCTGTAACTTGGGCCGGAATCTTTCGAGTATCGTCCGACAGGTGCTCGTTGAAATATTTTGCATTACATTGCAAATTATCTCTTCAATAATCTTTGCGTTGTTAATGTGGAAATTGCCTGCGAGACACCCTCAAAGTCCATTGGTCCAAATCTGGGCTAGTCATTCTTATCGATATCAGCTAACGACTAAACATTTTAACGACTCCCATAAAAGAGTCCTTGGTGATATGCCTTGTTGAGACCAGCTTACTGCTTAGAGCATAAAAATCCTGCAACGCCATCACAGAAAAACCCCTCTTTTGTCGCACTATATCGCTGTGTATTGGTAAGATCGGGCGCGATTTCTGATCTTCGTGAAATTCTGTATCAATAATTGATCCGACAAAGAATGCAACCCAAAGATTAAGTTTTGATGATTTTTAAGGGTTTTTCGTGCTTTGACTGCGGTTTTAGTCTAGTCTTACTCTAATTTCTGCAATTTTCTGGATCAACATGGCCCATGTAAACGATATTATTGGAGCTAGGAAACCTGTTCAGGATTTGTTCAATATATTTCTGTCACTGAACATGGTCACTAGACTTCAACGAGTGTACAATTTGAACTTCATAAGGGTCTAGATGTAGGTTATTGTGTAATATGTGATTTGGACACTTCCTGTACAATTTTAGAACCCAAGACCTGATGGCAATTGCTTACCAAGGTTACACTTGAACTAGTTCTCGAAACTAGTTCTTCTCTATGTTTTCTGGCTTTTTTGACTTTCTGAACAAGAGAAAAGCATAAAAAGAGGTTAAAGCAATGCTTCAAATTGTAAATTGTTAACTTTAAAGTATAAACTTACAAATGGTAAGTTTATAATTCTTCCAAATTTGCACACACAATTCTATATCATTTAAACAGTTGTAGATTTTTTTGTTTTCTGTATATTATATGGGGTACAAAATTTTAACTTTAATTTAAATTTTAGCAATAGTGTATTATATCACAACATTGCTTGGTGTCCTATCAAAATCCTATGAAAATAATATAGGCTAAGATAATACTTGCAAACGTTTACCCTCTTCAAATACGCATAGAAACAGGCCTTTACATTGAAATACTTTTGGTTTGATTATACCGTTACAATTCGGTTTAACACATCCTGAAGTGGGGAAGTAATCCATACAACGTAATACATCTTTTATACCATCAAAGCTGTAACAAACTATGTTTCAAATGAAAGCAAGGCAGTCAAATGCAGGCAGTCAAATGGAAGCAGATGTGAATTTTTTTAGGGATACAAGAAAATTATCGCCTTTCAGGGACTATACCAGGGTAACCCATAGAAAATTGGCGATTTTCGGGATTTTTTTTTTAAAGAAAGTAGTCGATAGAATGTTTTGAAGTTTTTTGAACATAATAATGTATATTTTCAGCTATATTTTAAGATTTCTCTTTCACAAAAATTTTGAAAAATAACGGAAGTTATGTGCTGTCTTCGGAGGTGCCAAAAAACATTCCCCAACTTCTGACACGATACCGACCGAATGAGTCGCTGAAACAAAAAAATACAAAAAGGTTATTAAAGTTGAAGGTATTTCCTATACAGTGACCTACAGTTTTTGAAAAATATCAAAAACTAACAAAATGATGTAGTTCTGAAAAAAAGTGTCGTTTCTTGGGATAAAAAATGGTCGTTTTTTTTAATGCCAAATTGACAATTTTCAACCAATCATAAAGATCGTAGACCATTGTATTGTAAATATATTCAAAAATACTCAGTTTTAGTTTGAACTCGATCGGTCGATTCCTCGTTGAGTCATGATGTCAGCAGTTTGAAACTTGTCGTTTCGAAAAAAACGCTTTTAAAGTTTCAAATATCGATTTTTGGTAGATAAAATTATTTTTACCATAAAAATTGCTAAAATGTTATGCCTGACCCATACAATACACCTTCTTCTTCGTCGGAAAATGCCTGCTGAGAGGCTAATGCTTGTCTCCGGGCTGTCTCTCCCCCTTTTAAGGACGCCGCGTGACGCATCCCAGCCTGCTTGACTCGGCGGTCATCTCTTTGAACTGCATGTTCTTCCGCAATAGGGCCGACAACCACGCCCATTAATTCCATCATTTTTAAAATACGATAAAAACGATCATTAAATATTGAAACTGCCAGGAAATTAGCGAGCTCAATCGTTTTCACCCCGCTGTGAAGGTGCTCTGGAGCAAAGTGCCATAGCAACCCATTATAACTTCCGTTATTGTTTTGTGTGTTTCCTTTTTTGCATCGCTCTAGCAGGTCCCTTGAACTCAAATCAGTATAAATTCGTTTCAAAGCTTCCGTAACATCCTTATCAAGCGGTAAATAATCGTGCTTCAACTTTGATAAGTCCATTCCTTGAGCTAGTGTAACTACACATTAAGGCCGAATCTCCGTCCATAGGCAGATGGAGCAGTGTATACCTGCGAGCGGTCGCTCTTTAGAACGCTGCCATTCAAAAACTACTCAAGATACGAGTATAAACTATCGATAAGATAACGATTAGATAAGTATAAACTATCGATAAGATAACGATTAAATAAGTATAAACTATCCAATAAGCCAGAAAACCAAAAAAACGATTTTTTGAAAGTGTCACACTGGTATAGCCCCTTAAGTGTGACAGATCTACCATCATATTCTTTTGGTTTTTTCTTCACAGGAACAATGCACATCTATCCTAGAGACTATCAGCCATCACATCAACTCAGAGTATAGTGAACTGCAGGCTCATCGTCTTCTCAGCATTTTTAAGATGTCGGAAGTTCAGGTGGTTTGGCCGGAAACGAGTAGTGCGAGATCTTCATTAGTTATGTCATCCTCGTTGCACCAAAACCTTATTAATATTTTCATTATTTCACTATCAACACGATGGGTAGCGCGCAATTTGCTCGCACCCACATGACAATAAGCACCATTTAGTCTTTAACAAAAAAAACCCTACTTCAAAGAAGACTATAGTTACAAGTAATATACTTTAAAATTAAGTTCGATTCAACCTTTCACTTAATAGGAACCAGTTAAAAGCTCAATTGTGATTAGTAAATATGTATGTGTATTGCAAGGACATTCCGTTTCGTATTGTTTGAATGTGTGCATATTTAACACGACGTCCCTACGCAGTGCATGGAGAACAGGAACGTCTTTATGAAGCTTGATGAAAATCAAGTTCGTCCTCGAATTCAAAATTCGTCCTCGAATTCAAAATTCGTCCTCGAAATTGAAAGAAACAATCTTGTTTTCCGCGTGAGCATATTCATAACATGAAGACATGATTATATGTGTTTGGTTTGGAGAGCAACAACCGCAACTCTCCGATCGACACTGTAAATTTTTAGGGATCCCATCTTACGAGAGGAGTCAGATGGAAAATCGCACAATTATCATGTAAATAAGTATTTTCATGTGTTAACTAATGTGACAAATCTTTATTTCTTCATTTCATGCACGAAACAGTCGAAAAATTAAATTAGAGAACGAAATAAATTCCTTTTTTTTTTTGAATCCGTGGTCAGGCATCACCGATTGGTTGTTAAGATCTTTATAATTTCGCTGAAAAAGAAGGCTACGAATGTATGGCATATATGCATGCGCTTAAACTCCAAGAAACGAAAAATACCAAACTCCTTTTTTTTTCCTCGACATATTCCCCATATGTCGGGACAATCGTTAACATTTTTTGAGTAAACATTTGTACATACATATAGACAAAATACCACAAATGAACTTAGAATAAAGCAATAATAATGTTAGAACAGTTTGGACGAATAATTGTTAACAACGTAGTTAATCTGTACAAAAAGGAAGGTGTAGGTATCCGCAGTTTAGTGCAATATGTTAATGAAATAACGTTAGCTTTGTGTAAAATGTATTGTATCTAGTATAGCATAGTACGCTATGCGCTTATATGTCTATATTGATCGTGACAGACAAATTGTTAAGATGAATGCGTTCTTATATTACAAAAGTTAAGTATGGCCGAAACAATTGACAAACGAATTCAGATGACCATTTCATGTAGCTGACAAAATACTATTTCTTTGATTATATTTCAAGGCATTCTTCTTTCTTTCTTGGCTTTAACTTTCGTTAAATATTTCGACATTTCTTCTTGTGTGTCAAAGTTTAATTTCATTTATCACTTTATTAGAATGAACACTTTTTTCTTCCTGAAAAATACACGCTGAACTCGTAAGGATGATGAATAGCGCTTCAAATTATATCTTACACCTTTTCCCCATCTTTTGGACAATTTTGTGAATGACACGCCATTAAAAATCTGCTCTTTTTCCTCCCATGCAACGAATCACCCATTTTTCTCATTTTCACACGAATCAAAATTATCTTCATACGAACCAAAGTGTTGTTTGACAAGTGCGTGACTGATCGCCTCAAAAAAGTGGTAATGGAACGGAGCCATATCTGGTGAGTAAGCTGCATAGGAAAGAACTGCACAGCTAAATGTTTCCAATAAATCGCGAATCGGTTTTGCAGTTTGTGATGGAGCATTATCCTGACAAAAGACGTTTTGACTCCTCATTTGAAATACCGTTGTTTGGACAAGCAATGGACAGTCTCAAGGCCGAAATACAATACTGCGTGACGGCGATGCGTGAGCGCAACGCATTCAACTTACAATGCACACGATGCGGGGAACATTAATGTTCATATGACAAATGTCAAATTGGTGACGTTTTAAATGAAATTTGCTGAAAATTGTTTTTGATTTTTTAAAAGTTTTGAATTTGGAATGTTCTTTCGTTTAGCAAATAAAAGCCTCAACTAGCATGCACGAAATTTTCATTCAAAATTCATTCATAATAATCAAAGTACTTAGAATGTAATTAAGGCGTTTGAATTTCAAATTTCATTGAAGCGCCATATTGCATTTGACAAACGTCACGCACCTCGTTGCCAGGAATTTTCATTTTTCCGAACATTTCCCGCCTCGCATCGACGCATCGTAACCATTGTACGATGTCGCATACAAATGTATGTTACGAAAACTGCTTGACATTTGCTGCGAGACTCTCGTCGCGCTCTCGTATCGCAGTCTCGCACTATTGTATTTCGGCCTTCATTCCGCCAAACGCAGAGCAGAGTTTCTGATAAGGCGTTTCAGTGTTGCGGGTTCGCCTGTGACTGATAATGTTTTTTGCACTTGAAGTTTTCTAAACGAATTCACTTTTCATTCTTTTTTCTGTGTCGAACGAGCAGATGTCCTTTTTAATTTTGTACTCTTCTACTGGCTGTCGGCCAACTCATGCGATACCAATGTATGGTTTTCTCGGTATCGTGACTATTTCTCATGTGTTTGTGTTTGGACCAAGCTTTTTGACGACCGCTCACTTGCTTAGCGACTTGGCTGCGCTTTGACGGATGATCTGCGTACAACACTGCTTACCTTACAAATTTTCGTGTTTTTTCTTTTCTTACTGGTTTCCAAATTCGTTTTCTGCAACATCGAAGCCATCACAACGCCAAAACCGACGAATCAAAATGTATCTTGCAATCGAAATGATTCTAAAAGTAATCTGTTGCAGTTTTCGCCGAATGAATACTTCCCTCAAAAACTCTGTTTAAGTATAAATTTCTACATAACATCATGACACATTACACGCACTTTTCAAATTGGAAAACTTGATCATAACGCACAGAATGGCGCCTTGTCAAACGTTTTCACCAAATTGCATCGGCGAACCTTCTGTTGTCTGAAATTCGCGTTTTATTTTTATTGAAATTAAGAGTTAACTATTTGGCTTTATTTGAACAGTAACTTTCCGAAAATCTGCATATTTAAATAATTGGTTTTCTGACGGTTATTTCAAAAGTTTCTGGCTTTCCTAATAAAAACGCGTATATCGAACGAACTAGCTAAACTTTATTTTTCAGCAGAGTCTCCGTTTGAGTGGCAATAACTCTATTCTAAAGAATGTTATTTCCAAACTGACCAAAAAAAGCTTTTTTTCACACTAGAAGCATCCTGTTCAACAAAATGTTTTCATCCTTAGTGTTCGGCCCGTATGTTTCCCTCCAAGGAATTTTCTCGAAATTGGGAACAGAAAAAGTCGCAGGAATCATGATCTGGAGGAAGCAGCTGGAATTGTAATTCATGAATTTCTAACTAAACAGATGTGAAACTCGCATTTTCGTACTGGAATAGGACTTGGATAGAGAGTGGCGTCTTTTCTTGATGTTGATACAACAAGTCAGCGTAGTATTTCCCACTTTTTAACATTTGCTATTTTGTATTGCACAGTTTCGCTTTTTTCAAAGTAGGTAATGAGAATTACCCTTTGAATGTCCCAAAATGCCGTCTCCAACACCTTTCCAACTGAAAGAATCACTTTAATTTTCGTCGCAGCTGGCTCGCTCACTTAGATTCACTGCTTCGGCTTGAGTTTGGTCTCAGTATTATGACGATATACCCAGGTTTGATCGTCAATGTTTGACAGTGACGTTCGTGCGTCAGGTTCATCCATGAACTTTTGACCGATTTTCAACACGCATGGCGCTCAAAGCACGGAGAATGTCAGCTTCGCCTACCTCATTTCCACACTGCTTTTCTGTTCGTACTGCTTTACTGGCGAAATTAATCTATAGATAAGGACCCTTGCGCAAAACGTCTCAAGAGAGTTGTTTTCCTCTCACAAGCAAATTCATTTTCTTATCTTGGATTAATCGGATATCGCTAAATGATTCTGTAGATTGTCTTGTCGGTCCGCTTGCTGAAAAAAGCTTTCAAGAAAGAGCAGAAGATGCTTCCGCGAAGAAAAAACATTGAACAAACCTCAATCGTACGGGTTTTGACCAAAATAAGTGGAACTGTGTTATTGATTGGTAAATATTCTCACTTTTTGCGTGAAACAAAAATATCCCTCTCAAAACATTCGCGTAAGTACTAACACAAATATAAACCTACTAACGCTTTTACCATTTCTGTATGGAAGAAATCAAAGCAGAGTGTAAGCTCTGTATATACTTTCGCTATGTTTCGGGCAAAGCGTAGCAACAAACGGAGAAAAAAGATCGATCTAAAGGGAGTTCAAGGATTTATTTATAGTGTTAAATTATCTCCCATTTCAGTCTCATCGCTTCGTTTTACAAGAAAAACGCTTGAATATAAGCACAATACAACTATTAACCTACTATTGATCTCTTTCTATCGACAATGATCTCTTTCTATCTGGAGCTTCCCGAGAGTATTTATGCTGTTTCGTGCTTACACTATGGTTTAGATTTTTCTCTTGTTTTTTTTTTTTTGAGCCGAAAATGGCTGGGCTGAGGTGAAATATGAATTATGACAAGCCCTCATCAAATTACTAAAAAAAATGGATGTACAAGGTGTCTCAAAAGAAATTTTATATTTAGTGGATCAATTAAAAAAAATTAAGTCGTAAATAGAAAAAATGTTCATTAATTATTAAAATACACTTTTTGGGGATTTATTTCTTAAAAATAACATCGTCTAAATGTAGACTCTCGCGCTCTCGGCACTCATTTAATCGAACAGTAAAATTACTTATGACGTCTCGGCTCGTGGACTCGGGGATGGTTGCCATTTCGTGACGGATATTTTCTTTCAAATGTGCCAGTGAAGTCGGTTTATTGGCGTAAACTTTAGATTTAAGATAACCCCATAGGAAAATGTCCATAGGGGTTAAGTCTGGACTGCGTGGAGGCCAATTTATGTCACCTCTCCGGGAAATCAATTTTCCTGAGAAAATTTCACGAACACGTGGCAGAGACATATTGGACGTGTGTGAAGTTGCTCCGTCCTGTTGGAACCATGTTCTTTGGTTATAGCTAGGAAAGTTTTGCAGTTCAGGTACTAAGAAGTTGTCTAACATCTCCACATAACGCTCTAAATTCACTGTTACTACACGCCCCCTTTCGTCTTCAAAAAAGTAAAGGCCGATAATTCCTCGCGCCGATATCGCAGCCCATACGGTCACTTTAGGCGAATGTAGGAGTTTCTGATGTTTGCGTTTCGGATTCGTTGCACTCCAGTAGTGGCAGTTTTGCTTATTTACGTGGCCATTAAGATGAAAATGAGCTTCATCCGAAAACAAAGTGTTGGTAAACGTTGAAAATCACTCAATCACCTGATTTACGAAATTAAGCCTCTGACTGGCATCTTGAGGCTTTAATTCTTGCACCAATTGAATTTTGTAGGGGTGCAGCTTGAGGTCTTTGTGCATATTGCGATGTAATGATGATCTATGCACATTTAAAGCACTTGCGCGCTTCCGAATTGAAAGCTTCGGGTCGTCATGAACAGACTGGTTAACATTCTCCACGTTTTCTACCATTCTTGATGACCTAGATCGCCCGGATTTTGATTTATCCAGCGTTGTATCAGTCTCTTCAAACTTTTTAACTCAATGTCGAATGAGAGGAATGCTTAGCGCATCATTTAAGTGGCGAAAACCTCGAATACTACAGAATTTTCTACGCGTTACAGTTGCTGAATCGCCGTTTTTGTAAAACTCTCGCACGCACAACGCGCGGTCTGCTCCCGAGAAACGTTCCATAGCGACTGAATTCACAAGAGCCAGGCTACCGATTGACATAACCCCCGCGCCCCGCTTCGGAGAGACCTTCGCTCGGTCACGAGTCAGGACAATGTAGCCGTTATTGATATTGTCTTTGGGAGCTCATTGTTGTGAAAAGCATTGGCTTTTGGCTATTGGCTACTAGCGTTGGTTCGTAGCGCGCATATAATTTAATTCTTACTGTGGGTCACCCGACAGGAGCAAAGAACGGCTCTCATTCCGTTTCCTAAATCTTTTGCGTGATTACTCCAAAAAAATTTAAGGCGCTTTTGTAGCCAGCGTGTTGACAGTCTTCAAAAAAGTGTTACAAGCTTTCCTTGTTCACCGAGGCAGCTCGGCATGAGTTGTCGTATCGAATGTCCGATCGCATTATAATTACGTACTTTCATGAATGTATTTATAAGGAATTACATTATATATGTATGACTTTATTTTCTTTATAACTACTGAGTTGAAGCTACAATAATAATTTAAAATTTTGCGGACCACCTGAATTATTCGATGATCATTTTCTTGTAAGACACAATCCGTAGATCAAAATTATTATCCTGTGATTTTATTATTCCTTAATTTAAATTAATTAAAAAGCGTTCTAATGTTCGTAAATGTCTGCTCATTTTTACAAAATATTTATTATTTTGTATTTTTCTTTAATTTAATTTTAAACAACACAAAAATCATTCACTCGTCAATTCTAATGCTGATAGAAAAAAACGAGCGCTTTTGTACAAATCAAATAGATTCATCGAAATTCGAAACGCGTTTGTCAATTGTTTCAAAATTTGCAGACGACCAACAAAAGGTTTTCATATTGTGTAAAAACAACCACAATCATTATATTGAATAGAGTTATTAAAATCAATTGAAATGAATGTGAATAGGAGATAATTTTCCAAAGAAGATAAATAAAAGAGTACGCAACTTTAATGACTAAAGCAAAACATATCATAAAAGTTAAATATATTAGATACTAAGTGAATTAGAATAAAATTTATTGTAACAAAAACAAAATAAAAACACTGGATAGCAATTCTAAAGAACAGAAATAAAATATTAAATAGCGCGAGTGAACAGTAGAGCATATTTTCGCCGGTGAACAAGACACAAATAAAACACGAAAATTGTTTTACATGAAAATAAAGGAAATATGAATTATATATGCTATTGTAATAATGTAGTCCTTCTACTAGCAACTAATGATTGTACGTCCCTGATGTGGTGATACTTCCTGAAACAAACTTCAATACCCATTAATTTCTAGCACAAATTTACAGACTAAATTCAAAGCAAATGTTTTTCAGGACTCTGCGGTTATTGGATTGTGGTATCTTGGACGGCATGCGATACGAAATATATCTCAATAAATTATGGAAATTGGTTTCGAGAAGAAATCCAATCAGGATTCCTCTTGCTTAATTTACTCACTATTTCGGTTATTGAATTTTTAAAGTTGAACGGCGTTGCATGCGGCACGATCCTGATTTCAAGAGACATTGGGGTAGTAAAATATTGCACCTGATGTGAGTTGTTTTTTTGCAAATCCTGGCAAATACAGATGCAAACTACATTCTGTTCCGGGCGAAATTTAATAATCTAACGAAGATACCACCATTCCATTAGCTGTTGCTTCTATTACAATATCAAAAAAAAATGTTACCAAATGTTAGGATGCGTTTGCAAACCGCATTTGACTAGAGCTTCCGAAAATATTCGCCTTTCCATTTCGAATTCAACTTATTTTGTTTCAAACAAGAATGCACTCGTCTGGCGACAACACGAAAGATTGTGTGCCACTTTAAAAAAAATGTCTTCCTTAGAAATCTCGTAGTATAGATGCAAATTAATACTAATACTAAGCAAAATGTAATATTTTCTAAAACATAGCTTATGTTTATGGATGAAATCCAACAAGGAGCGACTACAAAACGCTTTCACAAATGAGATGGAAAAACAATTAAATAAACGAATAAAAAACGTTTAGTGTAGAAATAAAGCAAAATAAATAGCGTAGATATATACATTGCTTAGATAATCCAAACCAAAAAGACAAAAACACAAAAATAGTTTTGCACGTCAGCTTGTAGATTGCAAATCCGAAATATGTACAACAACAAAATTCACAAACAAAATCATATATAGGCATGCAACGTTCGCCGAATCATATGCATATATCAGACAGTATAAGTACTAAAATTAAAATATTTATTTACGTTTTCGTACGTTTTCTAGAAGAAAATACAAACCCAAACATATCAGCAATAAGATTCCTAGAGTTATTGCATTTAACGATTCGATAGACACCTTGAAATAACGATTAAAAGACGAACACCATCGATTTATATGTCATGAAAACGGGCTGTAGCGCCAATCAATAGGATGCTATTCCAGAATTTCGATCCAACCGAGAAAGAGAGGCAAAAGCTTGGACAGTAAAAATTATAATGATCTTTAAAATCTAAGACTTCCATGGAAGGAAAACTTTATTTCCAATAAATCACTTATCACATGTTACATATCAGTTATAACCGCTTTAAAGTGAAAATCGGTCATGGGAAAGGTTTCCTCAAGAGATAAACATTAAATGCTTGTGTTATACTCACGAAAGTACTCCTTGCAATGGAAAATTTCAATTTAGTGACTCGGGAAAATATACTTTATTGGCAACATACCTGCTAATATCGACCGAAATTATATGGTAAGATCGTCTAAATGGAGACATGTACATAGTATTGATAATATATATAATAAAATAAAAATTATATGTAATAAAATAAATGTATTTTATTTCGAAAATAACTGGCATTAAAGGTGAGTGATTGTGTTACATTGAGTGCTTGTTACAGAAGATTTTGTACACAGTCGTGCCATAAATTCTGTCCCTAATGTAAATGCGTCTAATTTAAAGGCAAAATGAATAAAATACAAGGATGTGTGCTCACTAAACAATTGTAAAAATATAAAAATTATTCAAAATGTCCACCTTTTGCTTTAACACACTTTTTTAAACGGTCCGGCCACTCGTCTATCGCTGCACGCACCACTTCTAAAGGTATCGAGGCTGCTGTTTTCACCAAATCAGTTTTTAATGCCTCAATATTTCGATGAGGTTTAGCGCAGGCCCTCTCCTCTAAAATGTTCCATAAACGGTAATCCAAACGGTTTAGGTCTGGGCTTCCCGAAGGCCAATCTTCAGCAGCAATAAACTCCGGTAAATTAGCTGCCAGCCAGCGCTGTGTTGTCTTAGCCTTGTGTGCGGGTGCTGAATCTTGCTGAAATATCCAGTGCTTTATCGCGAACATGGTATCACTTAAAGGCTTAACTTCCTGTTCTAAAATGTCATTTTGGTAATTAGCTGCCCGAGTTTTGACCCCCTGTTCACAGAAATGCAAGCGAGACACGCCATCGTACGCCACTCCCCACCAAACCATCACAGATGCTGGGTGATGTCCTCTTTCTACTTTTGAAATTTTCTCAGCAGCTTCTCGAGAGCTGTGAGCGTAAACTCTGTCATTTTGGCGATTAAATTTCTCTTCCACAGTGAAAATTTTTTCATCCGTAAACAAAATTTGGCGATAACTACCACTTGCGTCTAGTTCGAATAACTTTTTTGATCTTGTTGCCCTGATGTGACGTAAAGCCGCTCTCAAACGCTGACCGGTAGTTCTTCGATAAGCACCAAGCCCAAGGTCTTCCTTTATGATGCGAGACATGGTCCGTCGCGGGATTTTCATCTCCCGTGCCATGATTTTTTGCTTGCGGAGAGGATTTCTGCGAATTCTCTCAACTACAGCTTTAATGGCTGCTTTCGTTCTTGTGACACGTGGGCGACCACTTCTTGGTCTGTCATCGGAAGAGGACGTCTCATTGTATCGCTTTATAGAGCGATAAGCAAATTTCGAAGTTATTTTTAAAGGTTTTAAGATGTCGAAAATCTCCTTAGGTGTTTTCTTACACTTGTGTAACGCGATCACTGCAATACAATTCTCTTTAATACCCCACTCCATGTTTACTGTTAGACGTATTGTGTTGAAATGACTTCTTAAAATATTTTTTCATGACGCACTTATAAGAGGGACAGAACTTATGACACGACTGTGTATATCAAAGCGGAATATTTGCAAAGCAAAGCGGTCACTTGGCATGAAAAACTAAAAGAGGAGGCTAATTGTTACACTTACCCAAATCAAATTAATAAAAACGAAGTAGGCATTGATTTTGAATTCAATTGAATTAAAACGAAGTAGGCATTGATATTTTGAATTGAATGAAATCAAATCAAGTAGGCGACGAGTAGTATAAATAGAAGTGGAATTGTCTCGAAGAGTCAGTTCTTCGCGTCGAAAGGTACGGACAAGCCTCTATCTCCTTTCACCCAATGTGGGGCTGTATTGGGGTGCCTTTTCGAATACCGGTTCAATAAGAATTGTATACTGGGATTATAGTAAATAAGAGTTAGAGTTATTTTCTGTCGCTTCGGAAGGTACGGACAAGCCTCTATCTCCTTTCACTCAATATGAGGCTGCATTGGGGTGCCTTTTCGAATACCGGTTTATATATACAATAAGAATTGTATACCGGGATTATAGTAAATAAAGTTGGTGTTATAAAATAAAACAAGAGTTTTATTTATCCGTCGAAGAAACATAAATGCTAATCGCTGAATAACAGAAAATCAAATAACGAATCAGTCTTAAAAAGAAGTTTGACGGATATTTAGTCAAAATGACGAGCTGGTTGGAGCTGTTTTTATCCCACACTTCAATAGATTTGATGCTTATTGCTTAATTCTCTACAGTTTTAAATCAAATCCGATGCACTCGGCAATGATAG
The DNA here is from genome assembly GCA_954870665.1 of Stratiomys singularior. NCBI lineage: Eukaryota > Metazoa > Arthropoda > Insecta > Diptera > Stratiomyidae > Stratiomys > Stratiomys singularior. Next base: position 12,942,965 of record OX940877.1, read on the forward strand.
TAAATCTTCAATCTTACTTCTCAATATACCCTCTATATCTACGAAGATAGTTCTGCGTAGTGTTAGCTAGTGCCACACATTTATAAAGGAAGCGGACGATTAACTTCGTTGCCTCATATCTATGCCTATAAATGTTTTACATGATACCCTTCTTGAATGCATGTGTGCTGATTCCCGAATAACCTGTACTGATCACCGTTATCCTGGAAAAGCCATTGTAAGATTTTCTATGAAGTTCGTCTGTCCTGGTGCTCCTGGTTTTATCATATCTTTCTTGTGACAGCCCAATTGCGAAGATTACCCATCTTGAGTTCGCTATCGGGAAGTAGCTTAAGAGCCTGTTCCATTTACAAGACTTACTGTATGATGAGCCGCTTCTGCAAAAGGAATCAAACACTGAACTCTGTTTGACCAATGTATGAGCGCATTCATTCCCATATCCCATAACCGTGAAAAGCCAGAGCCGCGGCAAAAGCATCGGAACTGCCTTATAAATTTAGAAAAAAAATATTCGCGCTAAAGTACTTGTTCGCTGTTCAACTTTTTATACAGATAATAACGGCCCTGCACACGTAGACATAATAGACTGTTCAGTATACCGTTATCATCTCAAATGCCCAGTACTTTCGTCTGGAAGAGATTAGTTTATACAGACAGACGAAAGATTTCGAGACATTTAACATTCCAAAAAGGACAATCGCTTTAACTCCGCCTTCCATTCAAGAAACAGCGTAACAGATGCGTATATCATGAGTACAACAAAGCTACAACTCATGCAAACACTGCGAAAAGACTCCCAATCCAACAGTTTTAGACCAATATAAATGAGGTTTTATTGGTTATGACAAATTTTCTCTCACTTTTCTATACAAAAGAAAACCTCTGTCAAACACTTTGCGTGAAAATGCAATTTTCTATTTCTGTCCGAGCGAAGCCTAAGGACATATGCGCTTACACTTCGAACGGACTCCAAATAAGTGGAACCTTAATTAGATTGGTAAATTTTATTCGAATTTTGCTGTGAAACAAGAACATCTCCATCACCCACCAAAAATGTTGCGTAAAAATGTAAAACAAATATAAATCTATTTGTGCTTTTTCTATGTGTATCTGAGAGAAGCCGCGCTAGAGTGTTAGCGCTCTGTGGACTTACGCTATGCTATGGTTTTAAGCCTGCAACTCGTCGCAATTTCTGTGGTTTGCTCTGCAATGCACGCCAAAATCCTTTCTATGGCCCAGTTTAAGAGTCATGCAATAAGTTACCGTTATGTTCAATTACTTTGGTGAAGAGTCCTGGATAGCTTTGTAGCCATATGACTTTGCTAGTTAGCATCCATACTCCTGCAGCCTGAAAGCTGCTCAACTAAAGAGAAAAGGAAACAGATTGGAAAATACGTTTAAGGTCCCAGTCGAGTTGAGAACAAAGCAGCAGTAACCCCGAGAATCTCACTTCTCTGCATTATTCTTTCATTATTTCGCTCCAGCCTACAGCACGTTGTCAAACATGTGACACATACGTAAGGATCTATTGTACTACTGCGTATGAATTTTGTGCTTCATTTTTAACGTGCAAGCATGGCAGTATTTGATTTGAATCAGCTAGGTTTCAAGTTATCTTTGAATAGTCTTGGTATTCTTCCAGTAAAAATCTTTATATTGTAAAAACGTACTCAAAAGCATGAATACGAATGATAAGGTTACCCCAAACTGGGTGTGGGGAGGCTGAAACTGAGGGTAATGAATGATCGAATTATCTAACAAAAACGAAAAGGAGCTTCGACAATATGTGCTAGTCGTGAACCTTTTAATACAACTAAAATGAGCTTCATTTGGAGGGCCCAAAAGAAAGAAAGGTTATGAAACACAACAAGCTGCTGAGATGACCCCCTGTCCTTTATATATAAATAAGCTCTTCGTTTACGTCCGTGACGAGAGGCAAAGTACAAAGGACAAACGAAACCAAAACAACAGAAGAAAAAGTTTAAAAAATCAAAAAGGAGACAAGAAAAATTTAAGACCTTTATTGAAACGTGCCCGAAGCAATGCAGACTTAGAAAATATTTTAAGAGAAAGAGGCTTGCATGTCTTTTACGTTCCTCTGTCATCTATCCCGTGGTTTTTTGCAATTAAGCATCCTTGGACGTAATTACATCTTTCATTTTTCTTAAATAATTTGTGTTTTTTCTTTGTTTGCCGACTTTAAATTGATTGTGGTGCTGCATTTGTTAAAGTTTTAACCAGTTTTCGTTTTTCAGCTTAGTTTTGTTTCAGATAGGAATAGACACGTAGACACGAGACTAATATGCTCTCTTTTCTCTTAGTAGGTTTAAAAACATTTTTCACCAAAACTGTCTATTAAAATCATTTAAGACGATAAACCATGCGTCAAGGACCAAAACATGTTAAACAAATGGCAATAAAAAAACGAGCTAAAACGTTGCATAATCCAAAGAAGAAAAGTGAAACCAAACCAGTCTAATTAGTATTGAATAATGGAAAGAGTAAGCCCTTGGCGTTAAATTTGTCGAAGACGGCATTCAATCAGTTGAAGTAAATAGAAGAATACAGCTTGCATATAAGACGCTGGTCCCAGTGTTGCTCATTTTTAACATCCTGTTGCATATTGTACATCCTGTTGCATACACGGAAGAACAAAGCGTCCTTGTCAGGTCACGATTGTGGGACGTCAATGCTGACGTCAAACCTCCACAAGCAGAATAAACGTATTTTAAGGACGCTCTCTTACACGCCTTACAACAGCAACACGTAAAAGAGATCAGTGGCTCATAAGTTATAACCATGAGCTGCATGAGTATATCGACCTGCCAGAGATCTCTGATTTTATAACACTGAGGAAACTGCAATGAACTGACCATTAATAATGGTTGAATGAGAAACGGCTACCTAGAAAGGTATCCGCAGATAAGGAAATTAAGACCAGTGAAAAAACCCAAAAAGCGTCAATGAGACTCGCTAGATGGAGTCAGTTAATCGTTTAAGGGATTTGGGAATGAGAGGACACGGTCAATTGACTGAAACTGTCGGAAGTAACATAGCATGACAGAGGCTGCAGCATCGCGATTACTAACAAAGTGAGCAGAAAAGCTTCATTAAATAATTTTGAATGACATGATAAAAAGCATCCTTCGTTGTCCTTAATATTTAGATTCGAAATGCTTACGACTTTTATAGTTTGTTCTCTTATTACTTCCTTTAATTCTCTTGGCTGGTTTTTGGTGGTATTCTCACGTCTATCGCTTACATCTACGAGCATCTCCAGGCGTATTATTCAAGCATAACAAAAAAGGGACTGAGATACGGGACGGGATCACCAACACGGATGTTGTTAGAGAAATTGCTTAGTTCTCTAAAGGATTGCCCTCTTATTTAATCGATTGTAATGTATGTGAACATGTAGTTCTTTCTATCGACTTAACATTTTTCTAGAACTGGATCCTTCACCTTCTCAAATCAAACAAATTTTATTTGACCAAATTTTCTACTGAATTTTCATGGTTAACTTCACCAATTAAACAACTAAATGTCCTTGTCTCCAGCATAGGAGAAGATCTTGACAATCGCATCGCGTCACAGTCAGATTTGATTGAATACTCCCCGAAAATCAGATTGCTTTGTATCCTTACAACAATAATCCCACCAAGTTCATAATACTAAATTAGTTGTGTATTCAATTAATAATGACCACCTTCCATTCAATCGGATCGCCATTACCTCCGTCAATGATATCTGATTCAGGAGTAGAAAAGAGGTAATCTTAATTGATAGATTGAGTAAATAACAGATGAGAGTGGCATTAATCAAAATCAATGAGAAAACATTCATACGAGGCCCAGACCAGACACAAAATTGGATAAATGTAACATGATACTAAAAGTTAGTTTGGTCGGTTCGGTCACGTTTGCCACGTACCATGTAAGTTTGTAGGTGGAGCGCGGGACGACAAGGACCGGCCAGGAGCTTGCACTAATATTCCCAGTCTGTATTTACTATGCCGAAACCTCATCGATGAACACTCGAGCTGAAGCAGTACGAAAAACTTTAATATGAGTCTAATAATTCCTTTATTATGCCTCCATCAAAGCACGAGGATACACTCCCATACCCATGCTCCCACTCCAACCGGGCCCTATTACGCTATAGCCTCTTTTGAATTGTTTCCAGGATAGGTAGATAAACTCGTCACTTAATATTGTAATAAATGAGAGAAGAAATTATGTTTAGACGTGACAACAATTTTTATTATTGCATTCGCCTTGTAGATGAACGATACGTGGCAAGAATCCTGAAATTATTCTTGATTCGTTCAATAATAACGTTTGCAGCAGCACTACAAAGTATAATTTTTCTTGGTGAAATGCCCTCAAATACAAACTAGCTCCTTTTATTTCAAGAGCCAAAAGCACATACTAATGAATGGTCATCCCAAGAATATGTATGAGGGCAAAACGCGCGTTAACAAAATATGACATCTAACGTATGTCCGCCTGGATAAAGTTCTGTAGCTTTGAATCTTTGAATCTGATGAACGAACTAGTCCTGATATGTGATAGGTGGTATCCTGAAGTTTTAAAGTTTTATTCAAGACCGTACATTAAATTTACCCCTGATATATAATCGTGTCATCAAATCAAGGCTAGACCACTAAGGCGAGTGGATATAAAAATAAATTAAAACAGAAAAATCTAGTATCCTTGCAATTATAAAGAGTGGTTTATGAGGTTACATACATTTATGAGGTTAAATACATTTTGAAAACATTCAAAATGACTATTCATTTATTTTTAGAAAGGAAAGTAAATTTCTTTTCATACAACACTTAGTTACAATGCGTTCCCTTCGACCAAGGAAAAAGAAATTTTTGGCATGTTTTTTGACACAGCTAGTCTGACTTCGTCAATGGCACGTCCAATTATCTCCCATGCTTCCAATGTTGTTGGTTTTTTTTTGCATAAGTGAAGAGCTTTGCATACTCTCAAAGAATGCAATCTAGAAGCGTCAAATCGCATAACCCTGAAGGCCAGTTGACTGGACCATTTCTTGAAAGATCGCTACCACAGAATTTCGTTTTCAATAAGTGGAATGTTTCGGTGGTTGTTCAGGCAACACTATGCTTGGCTTTCACATTTTTTCTCTGCTTCAACTGCCACCACGTACACGAAATACTCAAGGTGAGGTGCTATAAATGCAATCACTACACCAGCAAATGAGGAATGTTACAAAACTTTCTGCTAAAACAGACGCCGACTGCATTATCTTAGCAATCCACTTGCCTGATATTTTTGTGCTTCGCGCTCTTGACAGTTCCTTGCTCTCAAAATATGTCATAATGACATAGGGAATTGTCACCGATGACATATTTGATTTTTACATCGAGTTCAGGAATTGTTTTCGCTCTATTTGTATGGAGTTGATATGTAACGAACTCCGTGAACAAAGCAATCGCATGACCAAAGTGGTGACGTGAGCTTCAAATTTCCAGAGATAATACAGTCTGAGTATCGTTGTTCCAACAAATCGATTATTTCATGCTTGACGAAAGAACGTGTCGTCTAATAACCTACGACATTCGTGTAAATTTTCTGTAACTTTATTATAACTTTCGGAGTATAACACATCGTTCAATAATGTGTGTGACTAACTAATTAAAACACATTTTTTTGCCAAAATTCGTTTTTATTCATCAACATAGTCCCCTTTTAGGGAGATACAATCATTCCAACGATTTTCCAACTTTTCTATACCATGTTTATAGAACGATTTTTCCTTGGCCTCAAAATAGGCTTCAGTTTCGGCGATTACTTCATCATTTGAGCCAAATCTCTTACCACGGAACATATTTTTGAGGTCTGCGAAGAGCCAGTAGTCGCTGGGGCCAGATCTGGACGACACGGTGGGTGCGGAAGCAATTCGAAGTGCAATTCATTGAATTTGACCATCGTTTTTATGGACTTGTGACACGGTGCATTGTCTTGATGAAAGAGGATTTTTTTCTTCTTCATATGGGGCCGTTTCAGTGCGATTTTATCCTTTAATCGGTCCAATAATGCACAGTAATAGTCGCTGTTGATTGTTTTTCCCTTTTCCAAATAGTCAATGAACAATATACCATGTGTATCCCAGAATACAGAGGCCATAACCTTTCCAGCCGATTGTTGCGTTTTTGGTGGCTTCGGACGGCTTTCGCCGGGTCCAGTCCACTCAGATGACTGCCGTTTTAACTCTGGAGTGTAGTCATGGATCTAGGTTTCATCCATGGTCACATATCGACGCAAAAAATCCTTTTTATTACGGTTAAACAGCTCCAAGCAGCGCTCTGAATCATCAATTCGTTGTTGTTTTTGTTCAACAGTGAGCAAACGCGGCACCCATTTGAAAAACATCTTTTTAACACCCAAATGTTCGTGTATTATGGTGTGTACACTGCCTGCTGATATCTTTAGAATGTCAGCAATCTCCTTCACTTTCACTTTACGGTCGGACATAATGATTTTCAGTGTTTTTTCAACATTTTCCGGAAAAACAGCGTCATTTGGCCGTCCAGTAGATGGAATGTCATCGGTGTCTGTACGACCACGTTTGAATTCGGCATACCAATAACAAATGGTTCTTTTTGATGGAACAGAGTCCGAATAATGTTTTTCAAGCCATTCCTGGCATTGAACAGTATTTTTTTTTCATTAAAAAACAATGATAAATCAGCACACGGAATTGCTTTGAATTCATTTTTTTTGAAAACTCAAAAGTAGCGTCACTTAAAGCACTGTAACTTGTAAACTAATGGTCGGATTGACATATAATTTTGACAGTGAGCCTAAAAAGGTTCACACTGTCGAAAAAAAATATTGATTTGGTATTAGTGCCGCCATCTATGTGTCAGTCACACTCATTATTGAACGATGTGTTATGTATTGGGTTTTCGCAATTATTCCACGGTCTCCTTTGCGGAGTTCTCAATGCTAGTATTTTTTTTGACAAAGTAATTGTAGGAGACAGCTAAAGGCATTGTATCGATTTCTAATACTTAATGTCTAGATATTCTTCGTTAGAAGCGTTAAAACAGCATTTTAATATTAAATCATATCAATAAAATCATTGGATATCCACTCAAAGATGATTCATTAATCACGAATTCTGTCCAAGACTTTCATCGCTCTGAAAAATGATTTTAAATTTTAATATGTCCAGTTGGAACTTCATACAGAAGACTCAAGTTATCTGTGGTTATGAGGCATATAAAACAGCAAAAATAATTCACTTTTTTATATTCAAAAGGATACGAACGATTGAAATATGAGTATGGAAACAAATATTGCGACTGCTATCAGCAAAAAAAAAATTATTGGAAAGAAACTATCTACGGGCACTTCAGGACAAAACCACCACTTCACCACTCATTCTATCAGCACATGGCACTTAATATATGAATATGAACTCTATTCTATCAGTTAAAATGTAGTCTCGAGGATTCACTCTAAGCTCGTTCAGTTTATTGATTTTCATCATGATTCGACCGAGCGGCACGTTACCAAATTAATTATTAAACAGAATCAGATTTGAATGAACCTACTTTTAACCGCTACTATCAATTCCTTGCCTATTTATTTATTCTTCACCATTCAAATTACATACGTATTCAGTTCGAATCGACGTTTGCATTAAACAAATATCCATAGCCGAGTCCTCGTTCAAGTCGAAATAGATTCATTACTTTTATACATAATCAACTTATACATATCTATCTTGTGTGCTTGCACATGTGTGTATGTGGATTCGAATCTTTACTGTCAAAATTGTTCTCTTGCAAAGATTTTGAAATATGAAATGAAATTGAGACTAACAACTTTTAATGATTAAATGTTTGCATACCGGAAAGGACTTGCACACCCTTTGAAAGTTTTTGTGCAGACTAGTGAATTTGAAAGGAAAATGTGATATTCATGCACGTTGAGCCAAGGATCGTAATGTGAATGTATTTTGAGGAGTGTTAAGTATGGCCAGGTAATGGACAAACGGAATGAACAGAATAGTTGCATACGTCCCTCCATAAGAAAAGAAATTAGCTGGTGATGCGGCCGGAAAAAATGTATACATTCTAAATTGAGAAACCATTTGGTCTCAGTAACAACTGAGCGTCTTACTGTCATTTTTCCCTACTCAAATAAAACAGCATTTTTTCTAAGCACTGAAATCTTCATGAAATTTTAGAAACCGAAACTCAAGGACTCACTGTTCAACCTCTAATTTAGATTAATGGGAGACACCAGACCATAAAAAAACTGGTCCAAACGCTAAATCTCATCCCCATCTGACCACGAACAAAACCAGCTAATGTATGTGCTAGTCCTGTGTCGCGGATTGTCTGAAACTATACACTTTACCTTATTCACGAAAGGATATGTTGCAATAGGGTATAATTTTCCTATATCATGGTCAATAAATCGAATAGAATCGCGTTCAATGTTATCATGACATCCATATCAATCAGTTACCACCCAGCATTTCATTGACTAAACAACGAATTTATCAAAGACACAGTGAATGTGATCCTTGCATAAAATCTGATCCTCATTCAATCCACCACCCCCCACCCTCCCAAAAAAATTAGCATGCTGATTGCGTTTCTCTGCATTAATTAGGTCGAAAGTTGATCGATTCTAAAAGTAGGATTCAACATATGACCATTGCAGACTTCAAAGGCAAGGAAGCCGAACAGTTGGTGAGGAAGGCTGAAATGACAATAGACTAAGCTACTTGTATAACTTGGGCAGAAACTTTTTCACGGTTATTCAAGTGCTTGTGATCCAATGAGTTATCCTTAGGGATTAAATTGCTTTGAAGCGAAATCGCTCAAGATCTGCAACAACAACCGCAAGGGATAAACTAACCCATTTGTTGTTACTAAGCAAGCATAATATTTAGAGAAATTCGCCAAAATTGTATCTTAACAAATCTAGTTAGGTTAATATATGTCTTCAAAACACTACCTATATCAAATTTTTCAACTCGAACCAAAGACACACCAGTTTGGAGGATACTGTTTTCAGTGAAGAGGATCATATGACCGTCAAATGTAACTTCAATGTTAGAACTTGTGAATGACCCATCCCTACCTACCTACCTACTGAGGACAAAGGGATCTTGGAAATGGTAGCTACACGGGAATCGTCAGATTGAAAGCAAACCATTCTCCTTATTTTCACTAATGGAGCGTCATTTGAACCATATCGACATGAAATTCGCGTCGTGGTCCCCAGCAACATATTTTAAATTATGAGATTTCTAAAGACCTTTGCGACCAGTAATGGCAACTTTTTAGAGCTGGAGCTACATAAAGGTGTTTTTAAATACTCATGCGTCCGATCTGCGGTGCTCCGAGAAAATGCTGATATCATGAACATGAATCTCAGTTGAGACGCTTACAGAACTGGTTGCCACTGTCGAAGGATTCACCGGTCAGCATGTGTTGCAGCTGGAAAAATGGGGAACTCAATTACTAGTGTCATTAGGAACGAAATTACCCTAACGAGACGTCCAGCAGACATAGACTTTCGAAGTGGTATCCAGATGATTGGCAGCTTATGGGTCAGCTAGAAAATATAGTGCCTTCGGGTACGTATCTGCATCCACACGAGCAACGTAAGGGATGTGCATTTTAAAGCACCAGTGGAATGCCAACTTTTCACGAAGAGAGGACTACAAGAAGCAGGATTGTTCATACAGGCAAGACTGTTTCCCGTCCTTAAATTGTAGGAAGGTTACCCGGCTAACACTCATCCGCGGTAAAAAGAAAATTCGGAGCCACCATCTGCAAACTACTCGCTGTGTGATTTAGAACAAACGGGAGATGTTCTCAAAAAACTCATTAGAAAAAGTCTTTCGGCTACCATTCATGTGACGTTAAGCTTTTTCTGCAGAAACATGGCTTCAAAGCTAATTGTTTTACTGTCAATGTAATTGGAAGATTTGTGGGGCTTATCCAGCGCGGGGAGACGCACGACAATTCCACCTGACAGTGCTCCACCTTCTGCTGATTATCATCACAAGTGTTTTCTAATTAAACGAAGAAGCTCTGGAAAGTCTTTACCAAGTACAATAAGATCAGAAGCGGATACTACGGGACGAGGTAAAAGACCGCTGCTTCCTTTACAACTAGAAGGTGTAGTCGGAGAACAGTAGATACATTTGCTGTCACTTAGTGTTGCATCTTCTGTTCTGACTTGTGGAACATGTCACATCATAATCTAATGAGGCCAGAGCTACGGAATGAGGAACGCTTGATCCACCCTAGAGATGATCTTGCACAATACGCTAAAGAGCCCAGTCAGGAACTGGATAAATGCGTCTGTAGTGTAGCCTAGAGCAAGAAGAGATCGAAGTTAACAGCCAGACATAGAAAAGAGGCGCCAGATTAGGAACTATCAGTATCGCGAGGAGACACAGAAATATCCTCCTCTTTGCTTAAAAGCAGAGAAATATTTACCTTGGCACAAGTGACGACGTCAAAAAAAATGGGCGTCAAAGATAAACATAGGCTCAGCGACACCAAGGTTTACCATAGGTACCCGCCAGAAGTGACATAACCATATAGACCCCATTACCGAAAGTCACACAAACAAGCGAGGAGTTGCAGTTAAAAAAAATCACCTTGGACCTTAAAAAAGTCACCTTGGACCTTTAAAAAAACGTCTTTGCCTTCAACACTTCTTCCAAGCCCTCAGTTCAATGAAAATGATATTTTTGAAACAAAACTTGAAATTAACAGCCAATTTGAATTTTCCGAAACTTTTCCGCGCTTCCATGCCTCCCAATTATATAACCATTCTAAAGAACATCTAGATAAACTTCTAAATCACTTATTTGGTATGTATTGGCAGATTCGGGAAATCGATGTATCACGTACGATGAGGATTCTTTGAGTTACAAATTCGTGTTGAAGCAAGGAACCAATTTGTTGTTTTCTTTCTCTGAAAAAAAATCTTGCTGAATTCGTGTTACGACAATTTACAAAAATTCTAACCATTAGTTATTGGAAATCTATATGAAAGCGTGTTCTTGAGTTTCGAAATAATCGCATCCTTTTTTACATTTCCTCCTTGTTACACCATGGATTGCCAGTGATTGGAAGCCAAGAACTGTCTTTGATAATTTCTTGTTTAGCAGCTGCAAAGGGTGCTTTTATACCCGACAATCAACCCACTGCAACCTTTATAAGACCACATGCCGCTATATTTGCGCATTGATTCCACAGGACTATGTAATGTTACGTTTACTGCCCTTTCTCTCTTTCTCGTGCTCTCTAACACTCTCTGGTTCTTTCTCTTTCAAACAAAGGAGTGCCCCCACCCAATTCGCTTAGACCTTTCCCTGTTTGCGATTAAATTCAAACTTGAAAACTAACCTAGAAACAAATAAGAAATGCAAAAATCTACTGCAAACCCAGGTTTTAAACGGCTCAGTGCAATCCAAGAAAGAGTTAACTCTCGCTGTCTGTTCAGCCAGCGTCCAGGATTGAAAAGACGACGATGGAACTGCAAACATCCTATAATGAATAAACTTACCTACGCCAGAGAATTGAAAGTTAAAACAACCAAAAGGAAAACTGCGCGCACTATCACCTGAATAAGCTTCCATTGAAAAATAGTGTACCAAGTTCGAAAAGCGATGCCCGAAGAAACTGATTAAGGAGCGTTCATCGGATCTCCAAGAAAATCAAACGAGAAAAGGATTCAAGGCAAGATTACTTTAAGAGCAAAAACTACTCGCTCGTTATAAGAAATAAATTTCAGCAGCCCATGCTCACAATCCTCGTGCAACAAGGAAACCGTTTGTAGCGTTAAAATGAAAAGGAATTGAGTTTGGGGTAGGTCTGACCGAAGGGCGTCATCCAAACCACTTAGCCAGGCAGAGAGTCACGGGAATTGTGACGAAATAGCCGTAGCTCACTCGGTCAGAACGTTGCACGGAAACTCACGACATTTATGTCACGCTCAATATCCTGAAATGTAGCATATTAAATTAATATATCGTAACAAATTATCTTCCGGCCGTTGTAAGCCATTGTCTTATCACTTGTCACCGAAACCTTCGTCCTTGGGTCTTCGCCCAAGAGTTTACCATTTTTGCCTTTTTTTCTGTTCCCTTTTACAATGAAATTCTTGTCATTAGTGGAGTTTCTCAACTCAAAGTAATTATTTCCTTCGATTCGTTCTTAGAAAGCGAACCAATGAAAATCCCTTCGAGAATGTTTACTTAATTACGGTTGAAAGTAAATAGTGAAATGAAAATGGTTCAATTGTCTACTTTGACTTCCTTTTTTTTTCAAAAAAAAAGGCATTTGCTGAGAAAATAGTCGAAGCGAATGCTGTAAATGTTCCTTTTTCTTTGCAACTCCAACTATTGGCGTGCAATTCGAACGCGAGCGATCGGGATAAGTCAAAGTGAGGAATAAAAAATATGAAAAACTCCTTGCTCGTTCGGGTAGGGTAGACACGAGCTAATTAAGTTTATGTCACAGAAAATTTGTTTCGCTTGGCCTAGCCTTTAGGACAATTAATATTGAAAGAACCAGATTTTCGAGTTATTTGGTAGTCGTTAAACAAATGGATTGGAGAGGAGTAGGTCATCCCTGCTCGTAGTTTGCGGCAATTCCTTCTAATGAAATGCAATAAATTTATCTTGTATTGGACAAGGAAAAGTTTCAGTGCTCGGTCGTTGTTGTCTGTCCTGTAGAGCTTTTGAATAGTATGTTTTTTTTTATCCTGTTGAATTAGTTGCTTCCTTGATAGAAATAAACCCGGCATGGCGATTGAACGAAAGCGTACAATTAATATCAAGCAAAAATTTATTGAGTTTGAATATAATTTGGGTCTTCATTGAGTGGCTTTCGACAGTCATTACAGCTTTAAGGAAAGATAAACAAAAAGATTATAAATGTGTGTTCGCATCCCATGAAAAATCAGTTTATTATTTTGGTTGATGCAGTTCGTGGGATTAGCAATAGTCGACCCTCTAACAGCTTCGGATATTCACTCTTTAAAAACTGGAAAGCATTCCATAAAATAATGTACATTGTATTCATATTCCCCACAGCTTTAAAGCCAATCCAGATTGTTTCCTACATGACAGATCATATCTCGTTATAGCTTAAAAAATTGTCTCCTCCATAAATGGTACGTATAACGAATTTTAGAAGACCGTATTCAAAAAGCTGCCCAATCCTGTTTTCGGGATTTATGGGAGATCCAGCTCAATTTCTTCCGTTCCGGTCCAACAGAAAAAAATGGAAGTTTTACTCGCAGCCTAAGCATATCAAATTCATGTCATGATCCTCTACATCTACTGAAGAAGTCCTTTTGTTGATACATTAAAGAGAAAAGCAGCCAGCGCTAAAACATAAAGTAGTACAAAGATACAAACTGTAAACCAGCCTTATATCTTGTTGAAACATCCAAGAGTAGAAAACGTGGAAATAAATAGAAGAATACAGCCTGCGTGTGAGAACGTTCTTCTCAGTTTATCCAACTCTTAAGGAGAGTCCATCTGCAAGAGCAAACCTTCAAACTTACAAAGCTATGGTACGTCCGGTTTATCCTGCAATTATGAGATGTCACATCCTAAACAAGCTACATGCATTCGAAGGAAAAGGTCCTGAGAAGTGTAAGAGTAAAACCTGACGGAGAATAGTCCCAAATAAGGAACATTCACGAGATATACAAGATTTTAAGGAGCTGAGGTCTCCTAGACTTTTAATCAGCGGATGTTAGAGTGAGCTGGCCATTAATATTTAATGAATGCGGAGCGATTAGGAAGGTTCTCAGGGTTAACGCTGACGGAGTAAGACATGTGGGAAAAACCAAGTAGCATTGCCTAGACTCAAACGTTACGTTCAATGGTTGTTGATACGACTGAAAAGCTGCAAGAGGTTGAGCTACAACCAGTTTGTGCTTTTCTAAATTATGTTTGACTCAAATTGTCAAACTAGGTCAGCCACTTTTCGTAGTAATACACCAAATCGATCAACCTAATAGATCAGGAAAGTTCAAGCGACGGTTGATGACACTTGGTCCACGATCAAGAGAACCGATGAACTCATTTCGGCCACAATATTAATATGCATACGGCCGAATCGTCCACATAGGGGCACAAATGTTCCTGGTATTCTGGAGACGTACCTGGTGTCCTTCGCTTGCTGGCATATCAAACATAACCGCTACATCAATGTGACCCGACGTACGCACCGAACCTCTGATTGTATCACACTAACTTTAAATAAAAAAAAGTTTATAATTTTTTTGGAATACTGCGTGAAAGTGAAAGGGCTAGCCGAAGAATTGCAAATTTTTAAGGAAAATATATGCGGCCAAAACAATGATTATGAATCCCACGATTTATGTGTCCTTGTACCATCCCACCCAAATCCCTTCCCTTCCCTACTGACTTCAAAAGAAGTCAGTAGTAAGGTTAGAATGCAGCTCTGAAGAGAGCTCTAACGAACAAACCCTAAAGTTTATGTTTAAGTTTTAACTAATTACACTTTACTGTGACTTTTAACATACAAACACCGAAGGAGATACGGTTTTACTCCATAAATTGAATAATTCAAATCTCAAATACCATCAAAATATCCTTTGAATATTTGTAAAACCTTCGAATGCAAATATGTGTTTGCCCCAGCTAATCAACAGCCGTGTTTTCAAATCTCTCAATTGATATCATTTAATCACATCATTTGCAAGTATTTTCATGGTTTTCAGCGCGGCATGGCCGCATTACGAATGCATGCTCTGCAAGTTCTCAACTTCGATCCTTTCAGCAACGTTCATCCAAATCGCAACGTAGTGCAGCGCAGCTCTCGTTCCAAGCCACACTTCGATATCAAGCGGTTTCATACATTACTTACAAATCCTCGAGGGCTTCATCAATAAAATTACTTAGTCAAGACGGTGGAAGCGTCTTAGGTATCACTTGCAAATTAAACCCAATATACTCCTTTACTAACTGAAATAAGTGACATCAAATTTAATCGGCTAGAAGGAAGAGCATCCTCGCGAGTCCGGACCCTCTCGTCATCTCGAACCGGGAAGCGTTTCGGGGGAATCGAAAATCATATGCTCACTCAACTCCATCGAATGCGAGTTGCAGGTAAAGGTGTTGTCTTCCAATTCATCGTGCACACCCTTCGATTCCACGGAATCAGCACCGAACTATTCAATCTTGATAAGATGACAATGGTGTAACTTTCACTTTAAAATTTAATGACGTCGTATGAAAGGTTAAGTCGAAATATTTTCGAACCCAATCTGGCCCCGGACTGATTTATGGAATAACTGAAGCAAGTAGAAGTACTCAGATTAGGCGATAAATTAAAGATAAACTGGAATTAAACTTTCACCCTTTAGCGAAAGTTTTAGTAGGGAAAGGGACTCGGTCGTAATTCCTTGCCCGAAAACGACATCAGGCAGGTGGAAAATTTATTAAAGGTTGCACAATATCGTCCATTACGTATTGCTGCTATATTGAACGTTCCACCAGACGACGAGTCCTTCTGAATCGAATATGTATCGGGTACTTTATGAAAAACTAATTAGTTTGGTCGCAATCGTGGCCGTTTGAACTGGAACCAGTCGAAAAGTACTACGAATCGAAACATTTGCAAGATTCGCAAATATGTTTTAGTTCCAGCATTAGAATACGAAGGATACAAGTCAATTGTCGGATTTCGTAGAAGATTGATGTCGAATTCTGAAGAAAGTGAGTTGATTTGGCGAATATCATTTTACAAATTCTGTTTTTCTCACTTCATTCCCTTCGTTTCATAAATTTTGTATCCACTTGTCGATGACCAACGAACGTGACAAAGTTTTCCATACACTTTTGTCATTGCAAATCGTTTCTAGTAACCATTAAATATTAAGCTGAAAGGATGAGTTGCTTTCGGTACAAGTACAAGCAACTAATTGCGAAAGGAATGAAAGTACAGGATTCAAAGGAAATTTCGTAATCTTTGATTTTGTCCCGAATAAGGAGTAAACTGGATTAACAAATATTTTATCAGCTTCATCT
Organism: Stratiomys singularior; assembly: GCA_954870665.1. Taxonomy (NCBI): domain Eukaryota; kingdom Metazoa; phylum Arthropoda; class Insecta; order Diptera; family Stratiomyidae; genus Stratiomys; species Stratiomys singularior. Next base: position 12,959,048 of record OX940877.1, read on the forward strand.
TTAGTTATTCCAACCGTGGCAGTCACAACTTACATTTGCGTCCCGAAAGATTAAACAAAAAAAACTTCAAGAATTTTCTAACAATTTTTGATTTTGCTGACTGGCTTTCGGTACCACAAAAAGGACTTACTAACGGAAAATGGCCAATTAAAAGAACCACTTTTTATAACTAATTTTGTTAAGTATTCTTCCCGAAGAATACATCTTAAAGATTATAATGGAATGGTAATTTTGCAAGCATATTTCATTTGGTATCGATAATAGTTTGCCTAAGCTGAAGGAAGAGTTGGGAATGTGAAAAATTTCCATTAATGGTAGCAATACAAAGCTCATTAGTCGCTTAACCGACGCGCTAGCAGCCGAAGGAGTGGATTCTGAGCCTGTGTCAATTGAGTTTCAAAGTTTAGAGAACGATACAAGGAATGAGGAAGAACAACAAGCCATGGATGGAAAAGCTATCAACAAAAAATGCAGTTCAACCAAGAGTAAACATATTCAAAACAACAATCAACAAAACTAGAGCAACAATGAACCGACATGTAGGAAAATCTTGGCCTGGAGTGACTTGGCTTAAAGACAAGGCTGAAGCAACAGTTAATAAACTATACAACCGAGCTGGAAGTTATGTTTAAATGCAATCAACCACAATGACTTCAAAACTAGAGAAAAGAAAATATCTTTCCACGGAATTTAGAACGAATTAAGAACGAACGGAAAAACAGCCAGAATCACTACGATAACGGTGAAAAATTGATCACGGTAGAATAAAAAAATTGACAAGCAAAACTCAAACTAAACTAAACCAAAACTTAACTTTTCTGCCAAAAAACTTCAAAACAAGCAAATCAAGTACCCGAAATCTAGCATTAAGATCAATGGAATAAAATAAAAGTTCAGGGAATTCACTGCAAGTCGACACCGTGATCCTGAAGCGAAAATGGCAAAATATGGGATATCCTTCCACGCAGGGTACGTTCTTTCTCTCAAATGTCATATTAATGCCGCACTCAAAGCGAGTTCAAAGGATCGTCAGGTGGTTATCTTGATGAGAAGTAAAATCGATCAAAGATACAACAAATCGTGTACTGGCTTCACATTCAAAAGACGTAGAGTACCGACACCATGGTTGATCAATTTGCGGTTGCGTCAAAAGTCCAAGGCTGCAAACAACAAGCAAAGCATGAGTCAGTGAAGTAAACAAATCCGAGAGGTCAAGCAGTTCCCAAGAGTCAATGACCAGAGATAAACGCTAGTGTTGTATATACCGTTTTCAAGCTATATTCTCAAGTTGACAGGGAAGATTTTTGGTCGGTAGGCCAGAAGCATTATCTTGCAATCCCACACTTAGGGAGTAAATAGCCTTCACTTTCGTGCAATAAAAGGTGTTAATATAATAGAATTAGATAGATTAGATATAATAGAATAAGATAAGAATCATAATTAAAATAATTTAATCATTAAAATTAGACTTCATTTTGACAAGAAAAGTTAAAAATGGAGTACTTCGGACACGCAATAATACAATAAGTATCTATTGTACGACTTCAGCTAGCTAAGAAAAAGTTACAGGTTCAACCAGTTTCAGTGAAATGGTTAAAACGCTGAATATATACATGTCATACATGTAATTATGTTATATATATGGTAATGTACGTTTGAGAGAATCAAGTCTAATTCAAAAACTGCAATGGCCAAGCAAATATAAGAATTACTGGAAATTCTGATAAGTTTTTCAGTTGTGTTTCCGAAATGTAGAATATTTATATTATTAAAAAACTCATAGTGGCATGACTTACGAAAATGCTCCCTATTTGATTTAAACACTTAATCGCGTGTCAATCCCTTTAATTTGGCATTTGCAAAATAGGGCTGTCCTCGCTACCTTTACTGTTTAATAAAGAGCCTAAATCTGAAAAGAGCAAACGAACTCATAAGTCGAGCAGTGTGTTGTCAATACGAAAACCAGAAAAACAAAATGTTTCACTGTTAAAATTCCCTCAGATCTTGAAACTTGAAAGCACAAGAATTATTCTGCAGGACCTTCAATAACGATACATTTTAACGAGAAATTAAAAGATGATCCCAGTTTCATTCTCATTTCCAATTATATTTTCTTATAACTGCAATAGACGTCGATTTGTAGTTATATGGGAACCATATGTCATTCGCATCGATTACTAAGGAAGACCACTTCGATTCCACTTAGTCGTCAACGTTTACTCCTCACCAGACTCTGCAGCACACACCGCGCAGAAGACATTTCTTAATTCCCATCTATTTATATATCAAATATAAATACTAAAAAGGCAGGTTGGACGCCAAATAGAAAATGGGATTGCGTTATTGCCTGAATCGTCAAATTATGGAATAACTGGATCCTTGGAGAATTGCTTCATCTGTAAAGCAAACGTGTGTTTCCTCATTTTTAATACTCCGTTTCCGCTTGTATATTATGTCTATTTGGTATTTATTAAAGTTTCACACACTTTGATCAGATAGGGATTACATTTAATGCTGCGGGATGATTTTTCTATCTGTTATTTATGTTTCGTTCTCGTTGGAGCTGCTCCTGAATGATAAACCCCGGCAGACAGCCAAGTATATTCGAGCGAGATGCGATAAGGACGTTTGGCACACATCCATTCATAGAGAGATATGTTACGCTTGAATGTGCTTATAATGTCTCATCTTTTTTCCCAGCGGTTATAAGAAAGCGAAATTAAGTTGTTGTCAAATTGTTTAAGGCAGAAGATTAGGCCTTTGAAATATAGGATTTGAGGGTAAGTTCCTTTCTGCAAATGCTTCAAGCTATTTTTCCGTGCATTATCCTTTTGCTCCAATTGTTTTTGAGCTTAAGAGCAAACGATAAACAGCATCAAAAGAAATCATTGAATTACAGTGGATTTAGTTAACCTTCATAACTAGAATCGATGTTTCCATTACGTGAGAACTTAGTGACATAGTTTAATTGGAAGAACTTGAATGCGAAGGAAAGTCACTCCTGCATACTCCATTATCACCGTTTCTATTCTATTTCAAAAAATTCTTCACCTTTTGTCGCTAGCTATAATATTTCCAACGCTACCGTTTGGAAGCAAGTCAAACAAACTATAACATAACTGCAACTTCACAGGACTTTGTGGAAATTCTTTTGTTGTGAAGTGATCCAAAAGTGCGAGACAATGGCAGAACAGGCCAAGTAGTAAAGAATCTTAATAACTAAAGATGTGCAAAGGATGTTTTTCCCACCGGAGTCGTTCACGTCACTTCACCATAAATATATAAGTAAGTGGGAAAAATGGTGTCATAATTTGTTGTACAAATAAAATGATCTCTCCTGGAAAAAAATTCTGTCAAAATGAACCCTATGTTATCAATGAAATCGGACGGATGTGTCATGATACTGGATAAAGTGGTTAATCTAATTGGTTCTTAGTGGTTTTATAAAAAATGGTATTCATTAACAATGTTATCAACTTTTAAGCATCTAATGTTGCTAAAGTTTCTTTTTCTTAACAATTACTCTTAGGATGTCAATTAAAAAATATACATATGACAAAATCGATATACATGCTTGTATGGTACACGAATATCGGTATACGTTTTGTATTGCACACTTTTTTGCGCATATGGACTTCTCAACTGTTCCCTCAAAATTTTCAAAATCTGGATGATGCGGTTGCCAGAATCTGTTCGTTACATTACTTCGAACTTTGCTATTTTCTCGTTGTTGGGTAGCACCTGCAGGTTGAAGACGTATTTTGTCGTTCAGCTAGAAGAGACTAAGAAACGCATTAAGGTTGACGTATAAAGGAACATGAAGAATCCATTCCTTTTTCGGAAGAACGAAAATTTGCCCTTCTGTTTGTACTAAAAGCCACTTATGTTGGGAACCATCTGGAAAGCACTCATTTATTGTATCAGCCAAATTCATCCCATCCTAGACCCACCTTTTGCAAGAAAAGAACATAAGGCAGATATCCGTGATTCCCGAAAAATAATCAGAAGATTGAAACTTCTAACCCGTACGCAAGTGACTCTGAAACTACTCACGCTTGCCAAACAGAAGGGCTCGCAAATAACATCACACTCTTACTGACATCGAACGAGAAGAGTACCTTATTTTTACTCAAGAAATAGATGTGTATCCACTTCCTCCTACGCAATTCCACCCTCTTACGTTGCTTTAAAAAGGGGCCAACATCAACAGTCCATAGAAAGTGTGATATGCAAACAAAACCAGTAAAGAACATCGCCTTTTTAACCTCCTTCAATTACCATTCCTATGACTTTTTACTCAAAAAGTCAGCCGAATCTTCAGAGCCGTACAGCAGTAGAGACTAAGATTTGCCAGCCCAGTGACAGCTCTCATCAGAAGGTGTCTCTTTTTCCCGAATTTTCCCTAAGATTTGCCATTAGGTGAACTGATACTGAGCTGATATTCTAGCTGCAGCTTTATGTTTCTTGCTAAATCCATCTAATTTGATCGAAAAGGCACTTCTTCGGGTGAATCATCAAGCCGAAGTATTTTGGTCTTCTTCCTGAACTCGAGGATAACGTCTCTTATCGGGACGAAACTAATTTTGCGTAGGTGATATTTTTAGTTAAGATGATAATATTATCATCTTATTTTTTTTCAAGTTTTAGTCTGAACCAGAAGCCAAATTTCATAACATGTTTGACTTTCGCAAACTTTGACATTCGGTATTGCGAAAGTTTGGGCCATGAAAGTGTCTTCTGTAACAGCACATGTAGCATTCGTTCTTCGCTCTTCCCCTTAAAGGTCGTAGATCAACTTCCGGGGTCTGAAATTATCTCTTATGCGTACATTAAATACTCCAGCACTGTGAAGGACACTTGAAGAGAGCCGAAAGTGTTTTTTTTTTCATTTTGTAGAAGGTATTTTGAAGATATACCTCATATCATGTACCAAGTGTAGCTCGATATGCTTTGAGTGATGGTTGTTCGCTTTCATTCGCCAAAAAACCTAATCTACTGAAATTATAGCATCGATGGTGCAATTCGAAAGCCAGAAGAGGAAGACATCTTCTGGAACGCATTGCCTTGATGAGCATCTCATTCTCTCTCTCTCTTCCATCTCTTTAATGAGCTGCATTCAACACCTTTTCATTGGAGTACAGCATACATGAATGCTGGTAGGCCAAGATATAGCCGGTATCCCTTTTCGATTATTGGTTGGAGCTAGCCTCTTGCAGCATTTTGAGAATGCATACTCTTTCGAACTGACTTTGACAGCGTCAGTGAGCCACTACTTATAGTAAACCAAATGTAATACTTCAGTTCAGATACTTTTGTTCTGGTAACCTTTCGCAACTTCGTTTTCTGCATCACTTCGTCCATGCCTCGAGTGCTGTAGAGCGGACAGTAGTGCTGATTCTCTTCGTGTTCAGCAGTGCAGTCCTCAGACACTAGTTCGTTTCAATATCGATGCCTCATGCAAACATGTTAAGTGTCGTGTCTATTTGACCATCCAAATTACATTTTGCAAAAGGATAATGAATTTGCATCATCATCCTTGAAAATCAGTTACCTGTTTTCAATTTCAAATGTATTCCATTCAATATCCTTACTAAATACTAAATCACTTTATTTCTAGACCTCTAGTTAATATATCATGCTCATTAGAAAAGGCTTTCCGAATTGATCAATGAATAAAAATTAGTTCTGTCTCGGAGAAAGAACTACATTCAATACAAAATCTTCAAATCCCCATTTACCAATTTATGAATACTTTACCACAACCCACGGAGAAAAAACAAGCACAGAGAAATGTTAGCCTAGTATATTCTCTACAGAGATTGCCTCATACTTATGCTCTGAGCGTTGACTTAAGGACATTATTTCGTGAAGTTCCATAGTTTCACAAATGTTATTTCTCCCCCCTTACACATGTATACGTGGTTATACCGGTAATCTTATTTTCTATCGACCCCAAGTCGACATTCCCCCAAAGTGGATTTTTGGATTGAAAAGTTTACATTTAATCTAATATGTACAAAGCATGCTTTCGGCAATTCGTTTAGGCTATAAATGAAGTTAGTTTTCATTTATTTTTCACAATTTCAAAGTACGGTTGACGGTTGTTTTAAAGTGGTCGATCCCAAAGTTGACAGTTCATATAGAATCATGTGTTTAAAGTGACCGATATGTGTAGACATATATCGCGCGATATTTGCGTGTGTGTTGGCCACAATCAATATAGAACATATTATTTGCAATTTCCATTTCACAACAATGTTACGTGTTGTTAGCAAATGCAAATGCAAACAACACATTCGAAACATTGTAGTCAATTTTGAATAGAATTTCAGTTATTGTTTAACTGAAATTGGAATAATTGTATTAGAGAAACGTTTGAAAAAAATTTAAATAAATTGTCTCAAGAACAAGTTCTACAATTGCAATTGTAGAAATATTGGTTTTTAATAAATATTTCCAAAGTGACAATCAATACAAAAATTAAAGAATATAAAGAAAACCAGTTACAGATTCATCCAGCAAGAAAGCAGCAAGTGTTTCGACGAAAACCAAATTGCGGGTAGTTTTGTTACCTCCAGAAGTCAATCCCTATACATCCTATTAATTTATGCGGCTAATATACTTCACTAAACGCTTTGACTCTTTGGCTGCCTCAATCCATCCTTAAAGCCTTATTCCTCACAACGATTTCCCATATGAAAGTCATTTCACAAGGATGTCCTCGGGGCGTGGTCACTCTTAGAGATTTGACCGACTTACTGGTCTGCTTCACGATAGAGCTAATAGTCGTCGGGAAACACGGTCGATATACTCCTCTTCAACAGATATATGTCCTACGTATTTGTGATCGACAGCTGGAGATCTGACTCAAACAGTCATCGCCCAACTTCTTCACCTGACATGCTCACCTGAGTATGACGGAGCTAACTGGCCGCTGCGAGGTCACGAGATTTTCTGCATCAGGAAAGGCCTACGACATTATGAAGACATGATTTAACACTACGCTGTCCTGAATCCGAAAGATTCATTCCCTTTATCTACTTGATGGGATCCTATGTCCTCAAAAGTAAGCCAACTCCAAAAACGCTTATATAACATATATTTATTAAAACATAGAGCCAAATTGAAATAGTAACGAAACCTTATTTGGTACGAAAAGCACTTTATCCTTAAACATAAAGTAATCCATTTTGATTACATCTAATTAGTTGATTGAATTCATCAACAGATATTAACAATATTAATTAGTAAAAGGAGGAGAACAACCAGCACTCGTCTTCGTTGGTTCCGCATCAACAGCAAACTATTTCTGAAATACTCAAAAGATATCTGCCTACATTGCAAGATAACAAGGGTTTTTTCCCAACTAATGCCAGCATGACAATTAAGATTGCTGAGTGTCCACTTTGGTCACCACTGTAGCAACTGAAATGGTATTAATTATCGTCCTTTCCGGATATCGGACTTTCCAAGAAAAGATCAGCAAAAACCCGAACCATTGACAACAAGAAAAATTTGAGGAAACAACTAGAAACTTCTCAGTTGTGTCCAGCATATCAAACAGATGATATATTTAGGGTTCGCGGCGGCTATCTTCCTTTAGGGGATAGAAAAAGATAGAAGATAGATAGAAAGAAGATAGAAGATAGAAAAAGGCCCGTTGATAGTTTGCAACTTTGAGTTTCTTGACAAGTACTCGATCAGACACTTAAAACTTCATTTTAGATACAGCACTGTTCAGCTTATGAAACATAAAAGAGGAACACATATCTGATTCACTGTAACAAACCTATTTGATTAAAAACGCGTCTGATTTCGCCTCCACTATTTTGAAATACATGAGAAAGCTAGATTACGTTATACCGAGGCTACAGATGACCAACATATTCCCAAATTTTCATGTATCTCTCTCTTGATCTCTTCACAGGGAAACAGCCATTTTGTGCGTTTAATTTCCATGCTAACCTTCCTCTGATCGTTTTTGCCCTTCAGACAATTCGGTTTCTTTTGATCTATTCCTGTTACCGAGCTGTTAAGAATGGTCGCAACTACTATGAGCTAGCATGGAGAAAATTTCCTTCGTCTCGTAGATTCCATTAAGTAATACCAACTGAACCATCTATTCAAAGAGGCGAGGCGCCAAAACGCAATCAGGATCCTAAGAGTCAAACGTTTCTCAGGAGTGCTGCAGGTATCCTTGGAGAATTCTCATGTTCTCCGCTACATTTTTGAAGATTTGACACCCAAGACATCAAGCATTCACGATCGTCATTAGTTGCTTAACATTATGAAACCATGCTTCCCGGTGCAGACTGACGGAAGTCGAGGATCAATTGACATTTCTACAGCTTTTGCTCTAGCCATTTTCAGTGGGCTGGTATCCTGCCTCATGCTGAGCATTTCATTTTTATTGAGGGCTCTGACAATGTCTTTTGTGCCGGCACAACTAGTTCGATTGTCTATCCCGGTTCTCCGTCAGAGTTTCCAGGCCGTATTGCCAAGTTGTCTTTTCCACTTCTTTTGGTTTTAACGGTTCGTGTCAAAGTGTTTGACGCAGGAGGAATTCTTTTAAGCATTGAATTCTTGGAGAATGCTTAATCATTGATAGAGGCATTCCTTTAGTTCTGCATGATCACATTTGCCGCCATGTCAATCAATGAGTCTTGGTTTTTTCTGGATCTTGATTATTTTTCACCCCTGTTAGATCTCAACGCAGGGATCAAGTATTAGATGATTATCTTTTCGTAACAAAGAGGTCATGTCAGAGTTGCTACCAGACTACAATGGAATCAGGATCATTGTTGACTGAACTGAAATGAAACTCAATGGTTCGAACTTCAAACGTACTCTGCGATTTGAAGCATTGTTGATTCGTACAGTGATTAGAGCGATTGGACGAACATATGCTGCGATTGTTGTGAATGCAATTATTATTCGAGGAGAATTTACAAAACTCTTCTACTCTTCTACTCTTTTATGTACTGAAAAAAAGAAACTTGAAAAATCCGAAAGGTTTGCATTCAGTGTTTGATCGCCTTAACCGTGAGTTCAACTTAAAAAAATCCTTTGTACCGATAAGAGCAGGTATCGATTCAATGGAATTATTCTAGGAAGCTTAACTCGCTCACAGATAATTATTAATTCAATCGTTAACATTGCCTTCAACGAGAACAATGAAACACTTCGAATTCGATCCAAAATTTAGTAAACTTTTCTGGTCACGAATCATCAGTTCTGTATTTGTGAGCAGCCTATCCTTTTCGTTGTAAAAGTTCTTTTTGCTGTACCTTCAAAGTAATTCTCGAACGGCATTGTTATCAAGAAATAAAAAACCAAACAAGTTTTATGCTTGTTTGTAGCATATCCTGTAACGAAATCCACAATTTGCCTTACTTGCCAAATTATGCCTGCGTAGATTTTTCACCAATAATAGCAGATAAGTATCATGTGCGTCAGGAACAAAGGAGTACTACGCTGTCATATTTCGCAGTTCAACAAACAAAAGAGAATCATAGTATGAATTTGTGGTAAGTATTTATGAAATACAAATTTAAAGCAACGAATGGTCCCAAATATTTCAAATGTTTCGCCTGGAGCTTGCATTTTTTAATCTTAACATCATTTTAATAAGGTTATTTATTTACTCGACTGTGCTTTTGAAAGGTTGTTTATTCATAGCCGCAGGACTAGCAGCGACAAAAAAGCCTTCTCGACAAAGAAGTGTTTTTGCTTTTTCATCCATTAGGGATGCTAATTGAAGTACATTTCGGGGTGGTGGTTTCAACCTGGTGTATTGTACATTTCAAATGGAGCTGGAACTACATAAATGGAAGAATCCTACATACATCGATGCGGGATCAAATGTTCGCGATGTTCTCTGTTTCTTGCTATAAAACTATTTAAATGGCGAATTTATAACGATATGAATATGCACAATAACTGAGAATGATCAGCCGTTCAGGGAACCGTGGACGCAGACCTGTTGGAAGGATGTTACTTAGAAAAAGTTGAGTGTTATAAATCATATAGTGAAAACAATATATTTTTATAATATTTACGCAATAGGTCAATCTTTGCATCGAGTAAGCAACTACGGAATTATAACAAATCTTAGGAGTGCTATATCCAAGTAAAGAATACGAAAATTTAGGAGTTTCTGTTGGCAATTGAAATGAACGAATTGAGAAACGGTTCGCTTTTAAATATAAAGCGACTAAAAATCGTACCGACATATATTTAGTCAAAATTCACAATCCAGTTTTACTTTTGTTTAAACTTTTTCATTTGTTACTATTCCAGAACGACACAAATCATCATTTCTTCGTAGTAAAATATTCTATATCAAGTTCAAAAGTTGAACTCCAATACTTGGTGCGAAAACTCTGTGTTCCACAAAAGGAACAAACAGGCAAATGGTATTGTGACATATGTTGGGAACCGCTGAACTGGGCAGACAACCATTGTGAAAATCTTAAAATAAGTCAAACTGAACAGCCCAATCCGTTTACAATGATTCATATACAGTATGCACCATCCGTATTCGTACAGTGAAGTATTTTTAAGAAAACATTTGCACAATGGCATTTTCATTAGTTTTTTTTTTTTTTTCAACAAAAAAATTTAGATCATTTATTAAACAAAAACAAGCATTATTCATACAAAATTATCTCAATTCATTGCAGACTTTGCGAATAACAATCATTAACATAAAATATAAACAAAATTCAAGGTTCCATTCGTATTCGTACAGTAAGTATATATGGAGTGAAATAACAAAAATTCTTATTTGTCTAAATTCTAAATAACAAAATTCATATTTTGTAGGGTATCTTTTCGTCCAAACAGATTAAGAGAGGTTTTAATCTGTTTGGAAGCGATTTGACCAGCTGTTCTGTATAAGTCGGTGATATTTTTTCCCATTCTTCGTTGAGAGCCTTTCTGAGGTCCTGAACGTTTCTAATGTCGTGCTTTTTAAGTTCTCCTTTAATTTTTGCCCACAGATTTTCTATCTGGTTAATATCTGGAGACTGGGGGGGAGTTTTGAGAATCTTAGGACAGTTGTAAAGTAACCAGAGCCTAGAAATTATAGCAGTATGTTTAGGATCGTTATCGTGGTAAAATATAAAATCATCCCTGATTCCAAGCCGCTCCGCGCTAGCGTGCAAATTAGATTTTAAAATATTGATATATTTTGTTGCATCCATTATACCATCAATACATTGCAGTTTTCCCGCCCCACCAGCTGCAAAGCACCCCCACACCATCACTGACCCACCACCAAATTTCACCGTCGATATTAAGTTTTGCGGTAACAGGCTTGTATTTTTCTTCCGCCAAATTTTTGTGACACAGTCCCACCTAATTACGTTAAATTTACTCTCATCAGTAAATATCACCCGTTTCCAGAAGGTATAGTCTTTATTCGCATATTCTCTTGCGACATTAAGTCGCTTAATTCGGTTCGCCTTACTTATGTAAGGTTTCTTTCTTGCGACACAGTTAATGTAGCCATATTGTTTTATAGCACGTCGAATCGTGCTTAAGGAAATTTTCTTTTTCAAATATTTTTGAAGACTGCTGGCAATTTTCGGGGCGCTTATTTTAGGGTTACGTCCAACCAATACACTAATATATCGCTTATCTCTTTCCGTTAGCTTGCTCCGGTTCAGATTCCTTGGCAAGTTTTGCAGATTATCGTTACTTTGGTACCTTTTCACAATATATTGTATTGTGGATCGTGCTCGGCTAACCATTTTGCTGATTTCTCCTAATGATTTCCCTTGACTATGTAGCGTCATAATTAGTTTTCTAGCTTCCAAAGATGTTTCACACCCCTTTCTTCCCATCTTATCTATTTACACGTAAAAAGTAAACATAAACCACTTATCACTAAGAAAATTTCTGCGAATACTTACAATATTATTACAAAAAATACGCTGGAAATAATAAATCCAATAATAGAACACTTAGTTAATAGTTACAATGTTTTCATTCGCTTGTACGAATATGAATGGAACATTCAAATCTGACACTGAATCATATGTTCATAATTTCAACAGTTGACCGCCAGCTGTCAAATATTATTTTTGCAATTAAACGATAAAGAGAAGTTCATGTTATCATTGGTGCATTAACTGACCTCTGGCAAATCATAAAATCCAGGAATTTTTAAATTTACAACAAATTTCAGTACTGTACGAATACGAATGGTGCATACTGTATATTAATAAATTTTCCACCACTTTTGACAGGACTGAAACGTCATTGGTAAGAATTTTTCAGTTTTCGGACAGAAATTAGTTAGATTAGAAATTAGAAATTTCTCTTCGAACATTTATAGCAGCCAACAATTTCCTAAATCAAAAACTTACCTTTTAATTTTATGATTCTTTTACTTTCGAATCTTCTTCCTCAGTAGAAGGCCGAACGATTATGGTCGAAATTCGATTTCGAAAATAAAAGAATCACAAAATTAAAAGGTTCGTTTTTATCTCTTTGGCCAGAGTGTAATACTCTTGAAACGAGAGTTAGTACGAATAGTATAAATTCAATGCAAAACATCTCACGTATTGTTTGATTCGCAACAAGCAGCATCTATGACCATTATAAACAAATAATATGATCAAAGGACCACTCCATTATATATTAAGAGCGTATGTAACACTCACTGTCAATGATTAATTGCATTTATATGTACTTGGAGTAAATTTCAGGTTACAATTAATTCACCCTTGGTGTCATGCATCTATTTAATCATCAAGTCATGTCCTGCTCTTCACTCGTTGTCCTAATAAGTGTGCAATAGCCAGGCAGTCATTGCCGGAAACTTTGATTTAAACGAATCATTATCAATGTCGCATAATTGATCGCCAATTATTACTCAATCCTACTGCTACTTGCCGAGTGTGTAAAATGCCGCCTGTGCTCCGATAAATAATCACATCACGAATTCCGTAGCTCCTCGTGAGAGCCAAGCCATCATCCTGTATATTCTAATTAGCCATTCATAGGATTTAAATCACAACCAAGCGCTGGCTTGGCACTGTTTTCGTTGGTGGCATTATATAGATTGATATCATGGAGATACATCAAAATTTGGTCGTCGGCTTCCTAAAAATTACCAAGGATGCTTTCAGGTCGTTCTTGTCTTATCTGGCAAAGTCCAACGTATTTGAGTCATTTTTCTTTCCGGCTGGAAAGTAATTTATTCAGGCACTTTCTCATTTTAATGCACCATTTGTGTGGTTTGCCAAAAATGATTAGGAGTTCGTGAATGGAATCATTAAAATTTGAAAGCCATTACGAAAAGTTGAAAGGACCAAGTTGTGGTGTCTTGAACCGTTAAAGGAGCAAGAAAGAAAAAAATTGCAAAATTATCGACCAGAGAATATGCTTCCTCTCATTATCTTTGTTTCTTTCGAATCTGTTCACTCTACATGGAAGTGACCGTGTCGAATATAATGACAAGGTTCCAAGGATCATGTCCACCACAGCAGTGACGACGGATGCGTTATGGGAGCACCAACTTTTTCTGTTGGCATTGCACATTCATGTAATGAAGTTACATATGCAAAGAATAACATTTTAGCATAGTTTAAAGTAAGAACAACGAACGAAGTAAATCAGGTAAGAAAAAGAAAAATTTACGTAAGCTAAGCATTTCCGAATTGAACCGCAACGATTTCCTTCTTTCCCGTCTTTTCATGGTGGTTTCATACAAAATAAAAATGCGTCATGCAATAAACTTTCATAATTGTTCAAAATTTAATTAATAAATGACGTGTGCATTGCTCATGACAGTTTAAAAGTTAAGTAGAAAAATAAATTTCACAAAATATTTGCGTAAATTTTGGTTTATTTATATGATATGATTAAAAATACCTGCTAAACCATTCTACCCTTAACCGTATAAAACTAGTTTACCTTACGAGCAACCTATAATGTTATCAACGTTTAAATTCATATGGCAGGATGGGTTACAACATCCACTTGCAGCAAGAAAATCTTATTCAAGAAATCTTCAAAATTATTAGCGACTCCTGATGAGAGAAAAACGGCTGAAAGAAATTTGTGAAAGGAAGCTTTTCATTCTGATATATCCGGATAATAGTTATCCGGATATTTGATTTCGGACAATTTAAATTGGAATGTAATAAATGCGGAATGGTCCTCATAAATGCAAAACAATCATAAGAAGTATTTTTCATTCCTAATAAGTTTGAAATAGTCAAAATATGGCAAAAGATACCACCGATCTTCACGCGTTACTGAAATACATATTTCGTTAGTGAAATACATAAAAATAAAGCAAACAATATGTACAATTCATTGCAGTAAGTCTCATAACAAAAATTGTACGTGAGAACCCAAGCGAAAGGAGGATTGCAGGACGTAGAAAAACTAACGCCGTCAGACCACCAGTGAATTATTCATGAGGTAGTATTCGAAGAAAATACTTCATCAATTCTTCGAAATCCAAGGAACGTGGATTGGAACTGATTTGTCGATGCCAATCAATGGAAGGTGGCTGGAATCCTATGACCGCACTAACATGTAACAGGAACATCGACAAAAAAATTAAATATATCACCAAATAAGCAACGAGAAATCCTTACTATATAGAGGTCTAAAAGAGCGCCACACATGAACACAATACGTCAAGGAGTGTTGGATCTTTGGTAAGCAACATCGTTTCTCTATCTGATTTCAATGATCAGATCCACCAGGAAACCCGAAAAAGCTCCTTACTGAGTGCCTTCCCTACAGTAACCTGTAAACGGAAATATTTCAAGGATATTTTTGTTCCATACTCATCACTCAAAACCGATAAGCCACATGCGATCATGCTCATAAGACCTAAACCATGAAACCTAATATCATGATGAAACAGATCCAAAAAACTGAGCAATTCTATCAAAAGGATACATTTGATTGAGGTGGGTAGGAGCAAGTACAGTTTGTAACTAAGAAAATAAACCTAGCTTCGACAAATGAATATATGAATAGAAATGAAAGAGAGCAATGAAGAGAAATAAATAAAACATTTAGATAAGACAATCAAAATTGGAAATTAATTTAAAAAATGATGAGAAGTAAAATAATGCACTGTAGACAATTTCCTGACGATTATTTTCCAATGCCGAAATAAAGCTGTCGGAAAAATGAAATCTGCGGAGGAAAGAAACGTCCTGTGAGTTACCATGATAAGGGCCGTGGTTCGACCGGTGTCTGAAATTCAGAGAAAGAATAAAAATTATTTGAAGGAAAGCTTGCATTACATGAAACAACTATTCAAGCTGTGCAAGGAGTCCTTGAAAAGCTAATGGACATCTCAAACATCGGACTTCCTGGAATTGAAGAATTTATAAAAGAAATGAAGCGGGCCTGGATAGAATTTAGTATTTTCTCGGTCAAAAATGATATAAAACTTACCAGCAATTTCTGATCCAAATTGAAGAAATAGGGGCTTTGCGAATTTCTGGTATGATTTGAAGTGCTTTGAATGTTTTGACCTAGTCAAATGGAAAATCGTATTGAATGATCTTTTTGACGAAATACGTTACGATCGCCATTGTTCATTTCACAAAAGCGCTATAAAAAGGACCTCCAGAACGAGTTACAAACCAACTCTCACCGCAAGTTTGTTTCCCGATTCATTTTATTATTTCATAATATTTCAACCCAACTCATTCATAAACCTTCAAAGTCTCCAAAGCGAATGATTTGATTACCAAGATATTCTCGCCATTTTTTCGCGCTTTAAAAATTTCCCTGTTTGAACCATAAACTCCTACAGCAAACCCTCCTTAAATGTGACATTGTGATGTACCCTCTTCTACCTTAATTCAAGTTGAAGTGAACGAAAGTTTCAATATTAAAAATGTGGACAATAGGAAGCTTATTCTGATATTCAAATTGAATGATTTTAAATAAACTGTCGCCAAACATGGATTTTCGTGTTAAACACACCTGTCACTTAGTGTTTTACTCGAGGATAGAGCGAGACCTAAAAGTCGCATGCCGCAGCATGTCCTTAACAAATTTATTCAAATTACCATGGTCAGAAATTCAGTTCAAACATTATGCATGCATAACATCATTTGTCGGCTAGAGTCGAACAATGTGATGCCATCATCTACGCGTTGTCAGTAATTGTAACATGAGCATATGGAATAACAAATTTTCTGAATTCGAAAAAGCAAAACGTTCTCGTGTCGTGTTTCCATTTTTAATTTTCATTTCTTGTACATTGACGACGAGCCAGTCCATTTTCAATTCGGAATATGTATGTCATTGTTCTAAATTCTGAGAATTTAGTTGTGTTCAAGCAAAAGTGGGACCAAAGTATTTTGCATAATTTGCCATTCCATTTTCCAAATAGCAATAAAGATTTGTACATAAAAATAAAATTGATCATTTTCTGCCAGACTCCTTGTCAAGATTATTTATTATGGGTGGATTTGGGAAAATCACGTAGGTTACGGCTGGGATTCGGTTTTAAAAACGAAGTTGGTTAACATGACTGGCTTTATTGAAAATTGTCCAACTAGAAAACTCATGAAATCGTGAGAAAGGAGTACTGAAAATAAAATTGCTCCAACACATCAAAAGGCTGAAATCCTTAACTGGCTGTAGCGGTCCCGAGTTTCATTATTGCATATTCAGTTTATCATCACATACATGTCGATCAAGTGTTAATATCTATATTTTCGTCGTTGCGTCAAGCTACATCGGCTTTCTTATTATCAGTTTCGCAATCAGTCAAAGAGAAAGAGTAACCTCTGCATCATCTCTACATAATTATGAGTGTTATTCCACGGCAACTGATAAAAACTAGTATCCAAAAACTAGCGTTCTTTGTTAAAGGCTAGCAGTCATTAGTATGATCCACACCTGTCCAGGCAAGGACGCATATTGAGATTCGAATCACAATATCCAACGTACCATTGAATACAGCAAATCTAACAAGAAAAAATAAATGAAATCAGTCACAATTTTTACCAATAAGAACCACAAAGCGTTCTACGCAATGATAACATGCATCAAAAGGTAAAACCCATACTTGCCGCTGTGGTTAGTAATGTTTGGCAAGTGATCATGGAAAGATATGCGATTCAACAACGCCTACAAAATACGAGAATTCACGGAAACAACAGTTCTGTTTGTCGAAAGTTTTGTGCATTGAAAGTGCCGTCTGATCCGCGTGATTGACCAACCGAAAGCATAATTATCGCCTCAACAAAGAAGCTGAAAGAACTGGTTCGTCGAACTTCCCGTACAGCGGCGAAAACCTTGAGTGATAGGCCTCTGTTCTTTCTGTTCCGTACGGTTTTTAGGAACTCGAATGCTCACTGATGACAGCGTCAAGAGTACTGCGTAAATACTGACATTCGAAAGACTATAAGTTCCGTCAAACTAAAGAAAAAACATTCTGGAGCAGTTGGAGGCCGATTTAGATTTCGAGAAAAAATCAGCATTTCCGATGGAACGCATTTTCGGGTCAATAAATTAGAATAGAATCAACGTCGATTGATCTTAAAAATATTATAAAAATAGTTGAATATCATTTGTAGTTACCATTTGTTGCGTATTAAAGGTTTGGCGTGCTTATTGGAAAATCCTATAGAAAGTTGCTGGAAAATTAAATAGAAACCGAAATTTTTTGATCTGGCGTTTACAGACACTACAGAAAACATATACAAGAATTTCATTCAAGTTTGAGATATATTTGAATTTCGCCTGCTGCTTGCCGTTGACATCGTCTGCGGCACGTTCTACCTTTAGTAAAAATTGTTGGTTTATCCCAAATCCAACATAATTTGAAATTTTGTCAAACCATATTTTAAGAATAAGTTTACATGATTTATTTTAGCATACATTTGAATTTTCAATTTTAAAAACAAAAAACACTTTCGCTCTGGTCAAAGAAACAGACTCCGCAGATTTATACGCGATTTTTTCAAAATGAATTCCTGTTCCCCTCAATCCTTATTATTACAGGCAATAAAGCAATTTTCATTCATACAAACGAACCTTTGCTATAATGGCCCTTCATGACAATAAATTACCTTAGATCGTAACATCAGATTCGTAAATAAATCAAATTGGTCTTGCTTCGATTGTCGGCTAAAGCTCCTTCCCAGGATCTCTACTTCATGGGTGAAGCGCTTGCTCCATCCTATCGAGGATGTTAAAAGCAGCAAAAAAATGTACTCGATAGTGATACGCCGTGCAATTCCGTATACTAATTGACAAGGAATATATTTTTCAAAAATTTCAATCTCTTCGGACGATTTCTATTTGACCCAAAACAGCTAATCTTCATGACCAAACATCACAGTTCCATTACTCCTGCAAATCCGTTTCAATTCATCCATTTAATAGGCGAAACCTATTTGAAAAGTATACGCACTGATTGCCTTGCCTGAGCATGTCATAAACAATATAGCAAGAGTTGTATCCTTGCTCGGAAACTTTTTTCAATTTATCTAAATTTTATTTATGATAATTTCGGTTATTCTGGACACACTTGAGATGGCCGCCACAAGTGAAGGAAGTGAAGGCCTGCATGTGGTATCCCTTTCGAAAATCATTCTCCACAGCAATCGTTCGGACATGTAAATAAACGACAACGCAGCCTAATCTGCAGAGGATTACTTGTAATTTTGATAAATGGATTTCGTCGTCCATGCTCTTCTGCATAGTTAACGACAAAATATTCAACAGCAGCTTATCAGAGCCAATCTCAAGGGGCGGTTTTGCGTACTTAAATTGAATGCTAAACTTCCCCGAAGGTTTCTTTCGAAAGAGTTAACGCAGGCCGTTTATTCTTGTTATTGATGACTAGGCCCCAAAGCTATTTATTTATATTGACTGGCATCATGCTAAGTGAATTATGTGGCATTTTCCTAAGTAATTTCAAATTCCTGTGAGGTTGTGCAATAAAATCGTTGGAACACGTTTGTTGCGAATTTGAATTTAACATTTTTGATACGTTTTTAATACTTTTGGAACCAAAGTTCACGGTTCACTGCTCGTTGATTTCATGACTAGGGAATATGCACTATGAAATATCATGGAATAGCACCAAATATTAAAACTTCTATAACTGATGCGAACATTTTATCGAAAAAATTCGATTGAAATCTACAATACTGAAGTTTATTTCAAACCAGATTATTTTCTATATTTACAAAATGAATTTTTTTTTGTTCTATTTTTTTATTTATTTTATTAATTTAGAATTTACAAATAAGAAAGAATCAATTTCGAATACTATACTTTAGAAGCGAAGTGGCCAACACGAATTAGGGACTGCATTAAGGACAACAAATTCTCGATTTTCTTCTCATACATTTTAAACGACACAATTTGCATCCTGCTAAAGGCGTTGATGTTGTATAGTCACACATATTCTCTCAATAATTGTAGATGATCTTCATGTCAAATAAAGACGTCTAGTCGAGTCTGCATTAGTCGAAAACGACTAGGGGCCATATTTTCGACAACTTAGATTAGGAAAAGGAACGCATCGGTGTGCTGCCGTCTTTCTTGTGCAAGTAATATGCAATTAATGCCTCATTTCCAAAGAATGTAAAAGGTCTTGTAATATTTCGGAGGAAGCTTGAAAAGTTCTCATCTTTAACAAGAAGATGGCAGTGTTTGTCAATAAAAGTGTGGAATCAGTAGCTACACTTGTTTATATTACTATTTATTACTTACTACTAAGTACACCTTTACTTGACAGTTTTAACGTGTCTCTTAATGTCTGCTTTGATGAACGGTCGGAACGAGAGAGAGATTGCCTGCCGGTCATGTCATGAGATGCATCGAGTTTCGTGCGTGTGTGTGCGAGCGACCGGGCAGCTGTTTATGTTGCGGCTTCACAACAGCTGAGTCGATATTTCAGTTCTGTGTGGAGGGCAACCCCACAAAAGCTTCGGAATGTGTTGATCTTTTAAATTTAGTTGATCACCAAAATTTCAGCTTCTTTTGCCGGGTTGTTTGAAATCATTTAAATAACCGATCTACTCGTTATTCTCACACTGGTAAAAAATTGATCTCCGAGCTGTCAATCAATATTGATTCTTGCAAATCACTACGGCTACGCAAATCAACGTTGTGTTAAGCACCAGGTGCAGTAACTAATCATTTAACACCATGAAGCTCTTCATTGAAGAGCTAAACAATGAGCCATTTAGACGTCGAAAAATTTGTATCACCGACGATATCATCGCTTAAATTACCCAAATGGTGCTTAAAAACTATCAAATTAAAGTGACAGAAATTTCATCATCCACCTTAAGCTTTGATACTTTTCTTCGGTCCTTTTTTTCCCACCAAATATTTTATGCTAGTAGTATTCAATAAAAGTTTCTCACTTTCATGTTCTGGAAGCGCTTGAAAATCATTTTCAAATTAAGTAAATCAAGACCACTTAACTAAAACTGAAGATTAAAATCCTGATCAGGATATTGAATAAGAGGGCAGAAATATTTAGCGCCCTGAAGAGAAGAAAGAAGAAGCGAAATATTGGAAACAAATGAAGACTGAAACTTGACACCGCCCCCTACCTGCATATAGAGTAGCATATACTAATTGAAATGTAAGGACTGTCACACGAAACGACACAGAAACTTACAATCAGAAGCAAATAACATTGACATTCGTTCAACAGAAGAAAATCGTCTAGAGAATTTGAAATTTAGTAGAAATGACGACGAACTCCGATGCAATATTTTTAATCCGCGATCCGATCCTTGTAAGCACAACAAACATAATGAAAATGTTGACGAACCCAGAGGGACCCGGAAAAAACAACTCGATCACGTTTCATCCCCTTGTCAGCTCCCCGCAGTTATAAAAGTCCAATAGACCAAAATGCGTACACCGCGACAGATCACAAACTTCTTGTTACCTTTCGAATAAGGACGCGTTTTGGCTTAGTCTTATCCTCACTTAAAATTCAGTAAGACTTGTCCTAAGTGTAAGGTTTCTGGAGAAGAATTTATGGGTGCAGAGTACAACCTGAAGATACTCTTCTTTTCTGTCTTTGTTAAGTGCTCAGTTCTTGGGAGACTTTGTGCGAACTCATGAATTTTGAATTCATTTATTACATATTTACATATGTAATGCATTTATTTACATATTTTCATGTAATTCATCCCTCTTTCCCTCCTCGCTCAAATCAAACCAACACCAGAAATTATTTTACTTTTGTCGCCTCACAGTCACTAAAACAAAAAAGCAGGCACAAATCTCAACGACCAGTAATATACGGAAACGGAAAAAAATCATCCTTATAATATTAAATGTCCTTAAGTAGCACATGCAATTGGTGAAACAGGATTTATTTAACTGAGCTGGAGCTGAATATATATTCTTTTTCAATTTCAATTTGTTCTCATAGAGAACTTACGCCGTTGTAATTGCAAACTAATTTACCCGCCAAGTTTCCGTTTCCTTTGCAAGCATTTATCAGTTGGTAGAATCTTTCAGCATGAGAGATGAAGTTAAGTGACTTTCGGCTAATTTGAGACTAATTACATCCGAAATTATGTAAAATTTGTGTTAGTATCTCAAAGTTTTTATCCTGTCGGATGGGTTCGAATCTAATGAGTTGCGTTTCTACAAAAAGTTACTGCCTTCTACAATTAAAACTTTTGTAATTAAAACAGCGCGCCCTCACGCGAAAGGGTAACAGTCTAGCCAAGAGGCGAACAACGGGTCGAGTATCCTAACCCGAAGTGCATTATGGTAGAAAAACGCACATTTACGTGAACATCTAAGGTCAAAATGACTCTCAATTTTGTTTTTGTTGTTTTTTTTTCAAACTTGTTAGCTGTTACTTTTCATGGAAGATATTCACGGTTGCCGGAAGAGAAAGACCCACCACGATGGAAAGGAAAAGCGCGCCAAGTTCAAAGAAATGCCAATTGGCAACTACCTTTTGTACCACGCCGTTACTTACTTTTAGTTTGTTGTTCGCAACTTTTGGGAAGTATTTAAATATTAGTGGGAATGCTTCAGAAATTGTTGAATTCATTCAATCTACATTTTTTATGACCTGAAATTAAGGATATACATTAATTAATACTCTTCAACACATTCGTCCTTGCATGTTTCCAAATAAATGAATCGCCTACAATTGAATCAGAACATAATTATTCGATCGTTTCAAGTCAATTACAATACTTAGACTCTAAATTAATCATGAGTCCGATTAGGATGTTCCCAATTCCAGTTTGAGGGTGAAGTTTTGCTTCTCATAAAGCTGCAGACTATTTACTTTATTAACTATGAAATAAAGTTACAAGTCTGCTATTTATTGGGGAAGCATTCATGACACTGCATCACATAGTCACAGGATATTTTTTGAAATAATAACAAATCATTCACGTAATTATGATTGTATTCGGAAATGCCATGTTATTCCAATTAAACGGATTAATTTAGTGCTATGAATTAGCCGATGTTTCAGGCAAAATTTCTATCCTTCAGAATCCCAGAAACGACAAGGCATCTTTTTCATATGCCCATCTAAGTGAAAATGCACTTCTTCTTTCCATAAAATTGTTTCCAATGAATAAAATCGAATTAATATTGTCTCACAGAAACTTGGGCTCAAACTTATATCGCTGGGCGTAAACGCTGGCAAACCTTACATTTTGAAAGGATGATATTGAAACTCTCTAATATTTCATATACAATCAGTTTTGACAATCTTACAGTGGCCGCGAATCATTTACTTTTGCACATATTGTCTAAATTTTCGCAGTCACATAATCAAAGTTTCAGTATGGAAACTTTAACTGTGGGTAAAGTATCTCAGACGAAATTTCTAACAAGAAACTGTAGAAGAAATTGATCGCCGACTTTTAACAAATATGGCACTTTTGTGATCAGTACAACGGCAAACTTTTAAATACAATGAGCAATTTTTTGAGCTTTGAAATGTTTTCAATATAAAACCTATTAACAAGAGCACATGCACCTCTGCCTTCTCATTGTTTAGAACCAACCTTGGGACCGGCTATTGTGAAATTAAGAGGCTTTTGTTAGCCGGACTCGCACGAATATTATGACTACTTTGACGTTTCGCTGATTTGCATGAGTGAAATGCAAACAAAGCACTGGAATCGCTCTTTAAACTCTTGTAATTCACTAACTTTGCAAACAAAGCACTGGAATCGCTCTTTAAACTCTTGTAATTCACTAACTTTGCACAAGCAAAGTTAGTGTATTGAGTAATTGCTATCGCTTTGTATGTGAATGACGAGCACAACAGGAAAGAAAAAACAAACAATAATCCTCTGATACCGAGATTTAATTCGTGCGAGGTGACACGAATGCAAAAAATTCCATAGCAATTTTCATCACAAGTCACCCTGCTTATGGTCTGCTTATGGTATGAAAGTATGGGCGCGTGAACCTGTCAGACGTTTGGATTAGCTGTCTGGAACATTTGAATTGGTTCGAAAAGAATGTTTAATTCAAATGTTAATTGTATATCGTTTATGGAGAGCGCCTTTTATTTCGATTTAATTTTTTTTCGTCGATAATGAACATAATGGACACAAGAGCCAATTTGAGAGTTCAATGTTCATCAGTTTCTGGATATTTTAGTTAGTAATCTCATCCTTTATAAATTCTATAATGTATGGTTTGGGTCTGCGTGTAACTGTCGTAAGTAAACTTAATTTATATCATAAAATCTTTAATATTTTGCCATTGTTTTTTAATTCGTAAATTTCTACGTATTTTAGATCAGAATTATTTTGTAATTCCTATATAAGTTGCTACTGCAACAATAGTCTAGAATCTAGAAGAAGATTATTTCGTGGAAACAAACACGACATGACTGCAACACCGTTATCTAATCGTTTCATCCTTTTTGCATTTCTTTTACGTTTCGATTCTCTTTCTCAATTAGCTGAACTTTAAATCACTCAATCTTTGAGCGATTATATCCTTATTGGTTCGTTCATACGCGCTATTCGAGATCTTCGTATACCGTTTATATAGAATGATCCATTGTTTTTCCTATTGCATTGATCGATTGATTGTTTCATTCTTTCAAAACTGAAAGGATATGTGTAAAGGTATCGTTCAATGAATTTTGGTGAATTGAAGATGAAGATTGGTATTTTATACCCAATAAGAGATTCACCACCGGGCAAACTCATTTAAATTTTCGATTTCTGATTGTACGCATTCTTTGTGTGATCCTGTGAGCAATACATCATAGATGGATAATGATATCCGAATGAATATCTTTACTCAAACTAATAATCAACATCTGATTTCGTATGTTGAAGTTTCGCCACAAAAGTGAGGCTTGACGTAATTGACAACGTGCAAAACGCACATGTAATGTCTTCTCATTATGACAGCGGCTTTGTGGTCCTTCGGTGCTAGAAACGAGCAGTTCCTATATATTGAAAATAAGCGATGCCAATTTGCACGAGTCAATTCTGACCGATTTCTTCGGATGGTTCGTGGTTGTTTGGTTCCTGCAACTGCACAAATTCGTCGGAGAGGGGGAGAGGATATTCAATGGCCTTACATGAGCCCGAAAATGATCTCCTTAGATTGCTTGAAAAGTTGCCATCAGACCAATCAACTTACATCGTCGGCACACTTTCACTCAAGTTTCTGTGAAGAAATTCTTCCTATTTCTCGTTAAGAATGACGGCGAGTTTTCACAAATTTCAAGTTTGAATCAGAGTAGTGTAATGTGTCAAAAGTAGATTCCCATCTTTCCTTTGCAATTTGTGGCAAATTTGTTCCGATGAAAACTGAACTATTTACTTCAAAATTTTGAAATTTAAACAAAGAATATTTTAAGGGAAATTATTATGAATTTCAAACTTGTCAACATGAGACATACGTAACTTGTCGTTGTCCTTTCCTCAATGTTTACGTGTTTTTACAAATTTTCATGTTCCTCCTAGCAATCTTCAAAAATATGAAATAAAAGCTTGAAAATATTACAAATAAAGAACTATCGACCCTTTTCTGGCCATTACGGGTACCTCGCATAAAGGCAACGTTCAAAAATAGACAAGATCTCGCCCTAAGATACAAAGACATTGCCTAAAATAAAATTTAGGGATATATTTAACTCATCCGCACAATTTGTAGCTTCGACTATTATTATACTTCCTGATACGAAAGGCATAAGGCAAATAAAAGACCAGAAACTACCATATGACCCCAAATGTTCACCACATCAATTGATAAAAATGACCGGAATGACTTCCATTTGCGTAGATAATGCCACTACTGTGGCCAAGGAACATGTGTTCCATTTGTAATAAAGCGATAAATTTTTTTGCTTTTCTTTCGGCATCCCTAAAACAATTTAAAAATCAATGCTTTGTAACGTACGCATTTTACTCTCAGACTGGAGTGAAAATATGAATATGTATGTATACACAAATTGGTACATGCATGTGTCTAGTGAAAGATGCTGCCAGGAATATTGCAAAAGCATCCAAAGTCCTGATGCGAACTAAGTTAGGGATGTATCACATGTTGTGTCTTTTGGTTGGCAACTGAAATGACAAATATATTAGATATGAGCTTCTATGACATACAGGATCAAAGTACTATGACTATATTTTAGTGTAAAATCATCATTGCAATCTGCTACCATATGCCGAACGATTTGTGGAAATCACCGTTGAATCTGTTAAAAAATACCACGAAGGAACCAGCATGAATTTGTAACGAGCCGAATATACCATACATATAAGTTTTCAAATAAAACACGAGCAATCAATTCAAGGCAAACGAAGAGGACCAAAACTGTAGGAGAAGTTAATTAAATTTTTTGAAATTGGGTTAAGGGTCAAATTAGGAAAAACGACAAGTGAAATGATGTCTATGAGCAGCCACATATGTATATACGTTGCAGGAGGAAATTTCAAAATAAGTTTAAACATAAAAGTTGATTTAGGGTCATAGTTTGAGGCTATCTAATACAGCATACATGCACTGCGATTTAAGCAATTCAAAGGAAAGATCCTTACCTTAATAAATTACTTGAAATCGACACATTTATTTATATTTGAGATAAAGATAACACTGCCATCACCAGGGCCACATTTTTTGTTAACCTTCGACGTTGATTATATCAGGAGCATAAATCAATTTACATTATTTAGCAACAAGGAAGCATACATTGTAAATACATTTAGTATAGTATATTTTAATGAAAGTAACATCCATCGCCCGCCAGTCCTTGTCATGTTGCCTATATCGTACGAAAGCCATTTCGGAGAATGATTTTGTCGTGTCTGCAGCTTATGAATATATGACACCTAGCTAATTCCGCCAAATACACAACATGTCGACATTGACGCATGGTATTGCGCTATCGTAGTAGATCGAGTTTTCGTTTCGTTTCGAGTAACTACACGAAACAAGATATCCTTTTGCTCTGTCTAGAAATCAGAATTCTACACATCCAAAATTAGTTTCCCCCAGTTCTCGGTTTCAGTACCTAACCGATTTCCTTGCCGTTGACTCAATTCCGACGATTTGAAACGCTATGAAGTTTATGCTCAACCTATTGTTGTTGGTGACAGTGATATGGATTTGTTGTGAATCACAGTTGACCATGGGTAATGGTGGTTTTTTTTTCGCTCCTTTGAAACCTAGATTCGTTTTTTCCGACAGCAGTTGTAAAGCCCTGTGAGTTTCTCGCACAATCATCGTTTTTGTTTTGTTTGTCTTAAATTCTTATATGGTTTAATAATCAGTTTTTGATGAGTCTTTTGAAAAATAATTATCGAGAAGATTCGTCTCGAGAAGATATTCGTAGGTAGATGTGTCATTCGCAAAGTTGAAAATGTGACTTGCAAAAGGTTCATCAATAAATCCCAGCGAACATGGATTACCAGGTGCGCAAGTTTAAAATGTCGTTTTGTTATCAAGAGATGGCGGATGAAACCTATTGGAATGACAAAGCGCCATTTTGTTGATAAGACTGCCCGCTACAAAACATCATAATCGTTTAGTTGTTTACGAGTTAGTAGCATACTTCTTTTTCGTGTTAAACATGTCGAATTTTGAGCCAAGTAAAGAGCATTTCCGGCATGTAATGATTTTCTTGGGCATCGAAAAGTCATCGAATCCATGTAGAGGCTAATGGCAATCTTGCTCCAACCGTCAAGACTTGTGAACGCTAGTTTGAACAATCCAAAAGTAGCGATTTCAATGTTTTTTACAAAGAACGTAAAAACCGACCAAAAAAGTTTGAAGACGACGAATTACAAGCATTATTGAACGAAGACAATACACAAACACAATAAATGATAGCGGAGCAGTTGAATGTCACTCGGCAAGCCATTTCCGATCGCCTGAGAGCCATGGGAAAGATTCAAAAGGTTGGAAAATTAGTTCCACGCAAACTGAACGAACGACAGATGAAAAGACGAAAAATTGTGTGCGAAATGTTGCTTTTACGCCACGAAAGAAAGAGTTTTTTTGCAACGGGTTGTAACCGGCGATGAAAAATGGATATATTTTGAGAATCCCAAACTTAAGAAATCATGGGTAACGCAAGGACAACCATCAACATCGAGTGCAAGACCGGATCGTTTTGGGAGGAAGACAATGCTGTGTGTGGTGGGATCAGAAGGGGGTAGTGCACTACGAGATTCTCAAACTCGGCGAAAGAATTAATACCGTCCACTATCGACACTAAATGATCAATTTAAACCAATCATTGATCGAAAAACGCCCAAAATGAGCTCGAAGACTTGGCAAAGTCATTCTGCCGCATGACAACGCTCCTGCACATTCAGCCAAAGTGGTCAAAGAAAAGATTTCCTCGCTTTTTTGGGAGCTCCTACCCCATCAGCCTTCTGATTATCACCTCTTCTCATCGATATGGAACACGCACTGAGATGGATAAAATGTGTAAAAAGCGAGGGTCAATACTTTGAAAAAAAAATGGTTTGCCATTGTTTTTAAATAATTGCGTATTTTCATGAAAAAAACGACATTTTAAACTTGCGCACCTGGTAAGTGACGACGTGATTGTTTTGCCAGATCATAATTAAGTGCTGCCAGTGCATTTTGCAATATTAAATCTGAATTGTTTATATACGAAATTATATTAATATTAGATATAACATTTAAATTTTTTCCATAACTAATCGATAAATATAATTTTAATTTTTTTAGTGTAAATTATTTTTGCTTTTCTTTTTCCTGATTTTTCTAGCTATTTTAAAATAAAATACAGCGTAATGAACTGTTTAAAAACTCTTTATCTGCCAGACTTCAATGCACCTAAACTCTCTCTCCGTATCCCTTCAAATTTTTTTGTAGATGTAGATTCTTGCAGGTGTTCTAGCACGGGTAGTGATCTTCCCCACAAAGGTGCCGAAAGAATTAGCACATAAAAAGCATCATTACCACAGGGATGTTTACAACCGCGGCAGGTGTGGGTTGAATTGAATTTTTGGCTAAGATGGAATTCGTTGCCACTTCTCTTCTAACGAATCCTTCAACTAAAAAGGTTTCCCTTCCCCTTGCTTATATCTACGAATTACAATATTTGATATCTGCTAGTAGTTGTCATAAATAAAGTTCGTCATTTTAATTTTTAGTATTCGTACATTAGAACGTCATTTGAAAAGCGTTCAATTATCTTATCGAGCATGAAAAGGTCTTCAGTATGCGATGTCCCCAACAGCTTCGATACACCGAATACATTAATTAAAATGTAAATACGTACGGAGCACCATAGGCATTACCATGTACTAGTTATTGGGAGGAAGGAAATAAATTAAGACAATCCAAGTAGCGATTCGCTATACACTTCAATCGAGTCAAACCTAGGGTTACTGTTGTTTTCCATTGGTCTTCGGGATCAGTCTTAGCAGTGAATGTCTTCCTAGATTAAACGCTAGGTATCCGCAGTTTAAAATCTATGCCTGCGCGTGTTGATCCTGTAATAAGTTTCAGGACCCGTCTTTTAAATTGGGTTATCTGTTCGCGTCAGGGTTGACGCATCACAACGTTACCTTTTCACATTTCTTATGACTGTAAGCAGATTTGGAGCTTTGTTCTCCAGTGTATGCACCACAAACATTTACCAATTTCAGAAAACAACAAAATACCGACGTGTGTACAGGCCGCAAAGCATTGAGAGAAGCGGATGATACACCACAGTACAAGAAACATAAAATTCAGAATCTTTCGATACGGATTAAAATTATTCATTATTGATTGATAAATCAACTTAAAATCGAATAACACGTTTAGGAATTCATTTTCAAGCCAATAAAGGATAGGAATCATATGAGCAAGCCAATAAAGGACGATTTTTTGGGAATGGGATCTAAATTGAATACATAAATTTCAGCGATAAATTAAAGATATGAAAAAATAATCCAGTAACATGAGCATTGTTGAAGATGAGTATTTAGCATTTTTCAAGCCACTCCTCGGTTTTGTTGAGCATGGTGGTATTGTTTGAAATATTTTTCCAAACGCATGCTAGAATCACCACCACAGGCAAGGTAGAAATAAATAGTTCCTTGATATTTAGCTGCTCGATAACAAATCCCACAAATCTTTCTTTTCACATTTTTATACTTATGCCAAGGCAGAACTTCAGGCCGATGATCCAATTCAGGGCCTTATGGGTTGCTGTTTGTTGTTTTGTCGACGAGTTTTAACGAATTGTTTCAATTTTCTCAACGCGATACCAATTAAAAGCACGTTTTCAGCTGACACCGCAGAAGGTTGAACGCGTTCAACAGCAGAGTTCCGTCTAAATGTACGTTTAGTTTAGTACAAGACTAATTGGATATCATTTGTTCTCTACGTTTGATTCCATTTATGTACTAGTTGTAGTGATTCAGGGAAGCAGCATTAAGGGCTTCGCATTTCCTTCTATTTTCGTATTCTGTCAACATCGTTTTATAATTTTCAAATCAGTAAAATGTCCCTTTTGACCTTCTGTACAGAATATAGTTTAAAATCGTTATATTAATCGGTCATTAAAATTTTTGCAAGCAGTTCTACAAACTCATTGACGTGATCGTTACCTAGAGTGCTCTATGGTGCCAGAATGACCCATAATATGAAATGTGCAGAAAAACGAACGTGAAATGAAATCCGTGCGAAATGTCCTATTGATAATTGCTCGAATACGCTAGAATGATCACAAAACACAAATGATCACAACTAAAATGATCACAAAACACAACCAACTGCTTTCACCAGGAAGTATTTTTTACACTTCCTTACAGCGAGTGAATATCGAATTCTTTATTTCATTGCAATAACCATGTCAACTATATCGGAACAGTACTCTATTTTCATTTTTCAACTCTTATAATTTAAAAAAAAAATCTTACTAGCACAAACGAATTATTGCTATCATTTAGAGATTATTATCAAGTAGCTTAAATTGGAAAAGTTGTCAAGAATCAATTACGCCCAGACTTCTGCGCGACTAGTTCCAACCGGTTAAAGGGAAACGATGCAATTCCGACAATCCTGATCAGTTTCGCGTTGGTTTTTTACTGAATTTTATAAATTTTTTACAATGAAACCGTAATATTATTTAAAGTGAATTTCTTGCAAACAGAAACCACTTGCACAGTGTTTATGTACCAGCCTAAGCTATATGAAAATGTTTCGTTTTGTTTTTTCATCTGATCTTCCAAACAAGCGTTCAATCCTTAAAATTAGTTTACATTCTAAACCGTATTTAATCTCATTCGGATTAATAAACGTTGATCATGATCAGGCTGTAAAATACTTGTCTAATTAATAAAATGAATTAAAATGAACGGAAAAGTATTAGGCGTTTATCATGAAGTCTTCTCCTGCTACTAAATCAATAAACATAACACTGACGAAGGGTCAACATCGACCTCGAAAAAGCCGTATGTTTAGTATGTGTATTATAACCTGTAAGGATGCAAAACAATGATCGTCAAAGTGCAAAAAAAAAAATCAATTATTTTAAATCATAACACAAATATCAAATAAATAGATTTATTTACAAATCACCGGTTACAATCGCTAAACTAAAATAGCATGCGTATGCAAAATGACTGACTACTTACTGTCGAGGTTCTAAGTTAGATTTCACTGGGAACTTGGCATGTTTCAGTGCAATATAAAAACTTAAAAGAATTTATAGGATAACTTCGCAAACTGTGACAGTTGTGACAAAACATATTACCATCATGATTATAATTATGCTTCGATGACAACTAATTGTTGAATTATAAATCATTTTGAGTTATGACAATGCCTCTTGTATTTTGACTTATTAAATTAATCCTTTATACGATTAAATTTACTTCTGACGAAACGGCCACAAACAAAAACGTGGAAAGTAGAAAGATATCCAATATCCTTTATGAACACTTGATTCTGTTAACATGGTAGTGCAACTGTAGAATTATTTTGACCTTACTAAATAAACGGAAATTTTTATCTCCCAATAATTGCACACCAACATAAGAAATACCCTTTTTCAAAGTTAAATATTCCATTTTAATATACTATTTGTTAATCCGAATTGGTATAAGCTAAGCTATGTGCTATTACATGTTTTGAAGAAACATTGAAAAATAAATATTGTATTTATAACTTTATTTTTCAAGATACAATATTTGAAGGATTTAAATTTCGTGAGAATACTACTCGCAGACAAATAACCAAAGGTAAGTGCTTGCGCGAAGCAGGCACATATTTAACTTCTAAAAATGCTAAAAATATATTGGGTGGCGAATGCAACAACTACAAATATAACTGCTTTAACATATACACGATTTGTTTCTTGGGTACTCTTATGAGGGGCAAATTTTATCTTTTCTAAAGATAATTGAATTGCGGCTAAACGCTTTGCATGTTCTTCCAACGTATGATTTATCTTTTCCACTTTTTCCTCCAGTCTGAAATGGAAAAATTACTTACTTAGCACGAGTGTATTTGATTTTGTAATTATGCTTGAGTTTTTTTTTAACATCTTTTTAATTTTCATTTTCTATAGACTAAAGGCCACGAAAAAAAGTTAGTTATTTTCTTTGAGAACTCGCTATGTGCGGTTCCGAACATTCATAATCAACACTATTCATATTTGAAGAATATAAATATCAACAATTCATAGAATATCAATTCTAAATATAATTCATCACCGCTGTTTTGAAAAAAGGGAACATAGGAAGAAGAAAGGCTTACTTTTGCACTGAATACGATACTCACAGCTGAATGCTTTTTGTTCAAAAGAAACAAACAAATAAATGCAATGTTGTGATGCTTTGAATTTCTGGCCTATTTTTGCGCGCTTGTCAAATAGAAAGGAAAATATGATGGACAAAAACAAGAACAACCAAGAATATGTCGAGTACCGCCTGGCGCGGGGCATTCGATATTGCACTTAAAATCAGACATCCCTCCAATATCGTAACATCTAGCAACTCTGATTATAAATCAAGACCTTACATTAACTAACTCCACGCTGGATACTTACTTTCTTAAATTGACATGTTTAACAGTATCATCCATTGATTGGCTAGAGTCCGACTCATGTAATGCAGCATCTGGAGATGATCCTTTTGCAATTCGTTTTGCCTTCAAAACTCGTTTAGTTGCCTTCAATCCAACTAACGATGATCTTGAATCGGCCTGTAAAATTGTTACGGGTTCACTGCTAACTATGCTAGTTGTCCTGACCATAGGAGCGCTATGTTGTGTTTTTGTTTGTATTCTATAATTGCTTTCAAACTGACGTAAATCATTTCGTGGATCCCATGGACGTAGATCAGCGTACTTGTAATGCCACTATAAAAAAGCAAAAACAAGTTATGAAAGAAGCTCCGAAAGCATTTTTAAATTTAAAAGATTCAAAGATTAACATAGTTTAGTGTAATTATTTGGCTACGGCATGGAAAATTATTTCTCAGCTTGATTGCACAATTGCCTTGTTTCTTTTTTCCATTTTTGAATTTGAGCTTTGTGTTTGAGGGCGGGGGAAAGGATGATGTGAGTCAGGAGTCGAATCACTTTTTCACTTGTAAGTAAGCAACTTGCAAATATTTCATTTCGAAGATTTAATCTTGCCTTAATAGGTATGCCAAATAGTTAACAGTTAAAAACGTCATGAAAAAGTTTTACAACACGCGTGATTCTTCTTAGCAATCAAGACTAGGTCCGACGGAGCTACAAGACAGTAAGAACATACTTTCTATCGTTTATTCAGACATTTTAGGAATGTAAACGCTAGATTTCTTACCTGACCAGTGACAAGGTCCTGATGAAAGTGCATTGGAACCCATTCTGTGCATAACGCTTTACGTTCTTTTACTGCAGCACGCTGGGCGTCTTCCAGGATGGTCTTTTCTTCGGTAGCTGCAACCTGATCATCACGATATATAGCTGCCGATACGTGTTGCCACATTCGTTCCGATTCATTTGCACATTGCGATTCTATTGGCACTGTATGCCGCTTTAATCTATTTGACCGAACATCAGGCGTGGGAGAAAATAAAATCCCCTCTTCATTTGTTCGTGAATCTTTAATTCTCATTTCACCGTCCCAATGACCGTTTATTGTAGCTAGCGTCTCCTTTCCGAGCTTAATCCGTCCGGAAACTGTATTAGTTTGATCCGAGCCTCCCAAGAATGGTCTCAATTTGAATTCTAAATCTGTTTTGTAGCCTGTATTTTCGCATTCTATTGAAACTTTTCCGCCTAGTTCCATTGATAAAGTTCCCATTAGTATTCCCTTACAATGGGCATATGGCACCGTTAATGTATAATTTTCACCACGTGGCAATAAAGTAAGTGTGGCAACACCTTCCAATACGGCCGAAGTGCTGTTTCCATAAAATTTGGATCTAGCTAAAATACTTCCACTTATGCAAAATCCATCTTGTCTATTTGTTACATAGAATGCCGAGACCGGCGGATGATGCGACACTTGTTCGGCAATATAAAATGTTCGACTACCATTTGGATGTTCCCAGAAGCAACGAAATATTTCACCTAATATCGGGTTATACGGCTTTTTTAAGCCTTTTGGCTTCTTATAAAATCCAGACATATACCATTTAACTATCGTTTTCATTCTATTGAATGGGTCATCTTCTAAGACAGCCCTAAAATTAAAAAGGAAATATCTTAATATCCCGGCTACAGCCAAATTACGCCTTCTGGTGAATAATGAAAACTACAATTTACATGCCAATGAATCTTATTGTGCTTACAAATCTTTAAATCTAAATTAGATTTGCGACGCGCCTGCACGATTTTTATGATAGAAATAAAAAGCGTCTAGAAATAAAAATCAGCTATTCCTATACGAACTATCATAAAAAATGCATTTACTATTAACTTAAATGACATTAATTAGTATACGTACTTGGCTAAATAGTCGGCATGATAGTACGAATCAGCGAGTTTATCCAAAAATGAACGTGGCTCCAAAATAAATGTCGGCAAGACTACTTTGCTTAAATCCATTCCAGGCCGAACTTGCTTTACTAGAAACCATATTAAGCTCTTGTGCTCCTCCGGCAATTCCTCAATTTGTTCGCCTGCCTGGAAATTTCATGGTTTTTCGTCAATTTCATCGCAAATTTTAAGAATTTTTAATCCAAAACCTTAAATCTGTATCATGTTATTCTCGTATATTGAAGTTTTAGTATTTGGTCAGTTATTTCATTGTATACATTTTTATATGTGTCCCTCAAGGTTACACGGCTTAGCAGGTAACTGAGCCTTAGCCTTAGCGAGAAATATGGTACGAGAATAATATTATACAAGAAATATGATATTTATTAATAACAATGGCGGATGGATGCAAGTGTCGATGAGCTTAATGTAAAGAAAGAACTGCGACTTCAATTGATAACATACAAAAATGGAAACGACTGAAGTACTTTTAAAGTGTGTGTCCGCCAAATGAAATGGAAAAACATCGGGATGCCAAACAGCTAGTATGACAGAACTAAACACCCTAAGATATTAGTCCAAGAACAGCTACAAGTGATCCACCTAAATCAGATTCGTGCGACTCATGAGGAGCATGCTCAGCACATTGCCGTTGCAAACGGTGCGGAAAGGGAGGAATGGACAAACACTTTTGCTACCGATTATCTACTCTGAGATTGATAAACATCTCTTTACTTTGTTTGATTGGACGATACATACTATAGGGTAAATTCTATACTTACTGCACCAAATTCTTCTTCTGGCAAGTGTACGTAAGGAGTTTCTGGTAACTCATCTAATTCGATTTCCATCCCATCAGGGACATCAGATTCGGACTCCGATTCTGGGCCTGACAATAATGCCACCGCACCTTCATTTTGACTATCCACATCCAAATCTGTGAAAAAATCATCACAAATGTACCCTATGCTAATAAAAATGTCAAAAGTTTTGTAGCAATGAACAAATCTAGCCTACTCACTCCATCCTACCTCAATTAATTAAGCCCATGGCAAATGATTTTTTCAATCTCCACAAACACACACAACAAATGATACAATGAATATTTCGCTTTACTACTCGATTCATTTGCCATGTTTTGTTATCGTTCTATACACATCATATTTAAATGATTATATCTATAAGTTATACCATTTAATTTGTTTGCCAAAAAATCTGTTGTTACGCTAAGATTTCAGTTAAACTAAAGTGGAGTACTTAGTGTATTAAATATATTTGTGTGGTGAAGTGTACAAAGATGATTTTGAAAAAATGTGTCCCATCTGGTTTTAACGTTTTTATGTGTCTCATCAGAACGGGTTCATGTATGATTATGAAAATTGTCTATTAAAAACGATTTGAATAAACTTGAGAACTCCATAAGTTAGTCAAAATAAAACAAGAAAGACTTTGTCAGTCGCCTTGTGATTCGTGCCTATACTACAACTTGATTCTTACAGTGTTTTCGCACTTTGAAACAGTTTTACAAAGTGCTTATGCTGATTCTTTGAAGAGGTCTGTTCAGGAAGATGAATGCAGTGCTAAGATAATCGGATGTCAATAAACTGATCAACTTATAACTTTTACTAGCAAAAGTACGTATACTTGAGGAAATAAGCAACTACTATGTTTTTTTTTTTATAATTTTCGAATTAAGCAATACCAGTTTCGCCCAATCCATTATTCAGCGTGTAAATCTCTTCATTATTGTTTCCATTATCATCGCACGGAAGACTTGCATGTGAACCAAAATTGTTCAACGAAAGCGCCCGTTTCATTGGACTAAAAGATGACGAACATTCATTACTAGATAAATCACTGATATCTGAACTATATCGTTTTTTCTTGCGAGCTGTACTTTTCACTTCTTGAATTTTTTGCCTGATGAAATCAGGCGATTGAGACATAACGCGTTCCAAATGTGAAACAGCTAAGCACAGCTGCTGAAAGATTGGAGTTGATGCCGGAAAAGGGCTAGGGGAATGATCCTTGCAACTGCTTAGGGGTGAAGCTGGAGTATACGTTGCCATAAATATTGGCTTATCCCCAGCTTAAATAATTTATTTTTCGACATTAACAATACATCGTGTCTACATAAATTTGATACGAACCGTCTGTGAAATGTTTTTCATAATCAGCTTCTGACCATTGTGTTTCATGTGAAATAGTACCGGTTGTAGTTGGATCAACAGAACTACCTGTATTGCTATTCGATCGCAGAAGTAACGCTGAACATCTTAACGACAGCTCCAAAGCATCCATCCAACATTTACCTGCAGCTTGACTTGGAGCCCGAAAAATCAAGTAAGCTGTGGGCAATGGTTGCACAACTGCGCCTGCAATGGAAAATATGTAAAATATAAGCAGTCCTTCTATTAAAGTTTAAAAGAAGAAAAAATAGAACTACAATGAAAGATGTTTACAGCGTCTAGATACTGATACAGAACTCTAATACGGAAACAAATGCAAAACGAAATCGTAAACTTACCAATTGATTCTTTGTCTGGACCTCTTGGAGCCCAAATAGATTGCTCTAATGGATGGAATAATTTAAAGCAGAATCCATCTTTTTTGCTTGGTCTCTCTATAACTTGACAAGACGTTAGCAAAATCGTACCGACCCAATGGCTACTTTTTATTTTTGGACTTTTATATAGTAGAAGTAGTCCAGGCTTCAAAACACACCATAATTTCGTCCATGATTTTAGTGTTCCCCGGACCTGTGGGAAAAGATTTTAAAAAGATTTAAAAAGATTTACAAAGATTTAAAATTTATCTAACAATATTATGATCACAATTATAACTTAAATAATGGAAAGGTTATGAAACTGATTTAAATGTAGTTGCCGAATAATCGAACAAATTTCTTTGCAATTGTTTTTTGGGAAATATTAAATATCAAAGAATTATTTTTATGACACAAACAGTTCTGCTCGGTCGATTTCTAGGTCAGCACAGTTTATTTCATCATAAAATTGTAGAAATCGACATAGTTTATGATATGGAAAAACAATGTTTCCGGAAATATGATTAACTTTCCGGAACTGCCCTTGCTTGGATGGTGTGGTTTTTTGACTTAGTTAGCCGGTCTCTTCATACCTCACCAATCACTTCACCAACCACTTCATGTTTCTCCTTTTCTCTAGAACGAGTTGAAGATAGCGTCAAGAGCACCGAAAGGCGTTTTGGTCACAAGGCGATTGATTTACAAGACCCTAATGGTATGGCTTATGAAAGCAATCGACTGAATTGGGTATTTAGGGTACATGGAAATTTATGATTCACAGCAATATTTTGACCATTACGGAAGAGGAATAAAATTACATACATTAATGCATACAGTTTTTTAGCAGCTTAGCACTTTCCATTAGACAAATCTAGAGATAAGAATTAGGCTGGGAATGTACTCATCGGACAATTTAGGATATTTCCACCCCAGGTAATGTTTAGAGGTCGTCGAAACTCAGTTTATTTCATAAATTGACTGTAAGAGTGCGAAATGACCCCAAGCTAATTTGAAACAGCTTCATATGCCGAAGGAAGTCTAGGAAACTTGGCTTTTACAAATGCCGAACGAATACCAGATGTTTTGGTACGTATATAAACTTACAAGACAAAGAGAAATAACGAAACTGCCACATCTGCTTCTTACCCTTTCAACAGGCCTTCAGCGAATACTTCTTAGTTGCTGAGCCAAAATATGAATACATAACTTTCTCTTTTTCATGAATATCTAATAATGAGAATGAACTTTGATAAATCCCTTCTTCTTATGAGACACTTTCGGTATTTTTGCTTAAAAAATTTATAATGTTACTAATTAGGTTTTTTATCTGCAAAATCCATCGAATAATACAAACCTTTAGCCAGTCAGCAAGCACAATCACCGCCGGGTCTTGTAATGAATTCAACAATTCTGATGCAACACGTTTTTTCTCACGACGATAATTTTTTCGTTGTGCCTTGTATGACTCTTTTCTGTTTAGTTTGGATCCATCCGAAACCTAAACATATACAAAAAAACAATTGTTTTTAATGTATAAAGTACAATGTGTTATCAATATAAATAATACCACAACCTTTTCAGGAAAATTTGAATCTACTTGGGTACTGCTATCTGCCCAGTTCATTAAACCTGAAATATAATTTGTTAAAGTTTAACGTAATTTTCGTCGTCGCTTTATAAACATTTAGTCGTAAGTATCACAGAAGCTTTTAGAACTAAGCAGTCGATTTCATTGAGATTTGATGAATATATTTTATGATAAGCAAAAAAGATATGTAATTAATTGTTTTGTTATTCACGATGTTATTAAAATGACACTGAACATAAACTTAGCATACTCTCGAGTCCGCTCTTGTTGTGTAGTAGTTGTATTGTGTGAAAGACAATTAGGTGATCCCTCCAAGCCATAGTTATTCTTGTGTAAAGTATATACGCTTCCACTTTAAAAAATTTGCAAGCAAGGCATCATATAATAGCCACCAAAAACTTAAGATTTGAGACCAGTTGATGTCTTTATTTGGGTTTTTTTGTAAGTCAAAACAAAAGGATCACAGCTGAAAAGGACGATGACTTAATCGAAATTTTCGAAAATGGGTTGAAGTGAATCATTAGAAAACTAAATAACTTTTCAAATTTATTGAGAACAGTCTTTGTTATTTTATTCTCTTGCCCGCAGGCGGATATCTCAGCCTGTATATTAGTAAATAAAATTCACAGATACACTGAACAATGTCTACACTTTCTGGATAAGTTGATTTTTAGGGATACAATATGAGGGTTTCGTGAAATATACAATTTTCAGCCTCACAAATTAATATGAAAGAGTCGTTTCCGATGCCCTAGACGTTATATACGATGTCGATCTTCTGAATACATCTTAACAAGCTTCGTGTCCAATGCTTCGCAAGTGATGCATGACCTAACAAACACAACGTTTTGTAAAAACCATATATAGCAAATTTATAAGTTTTTAGGAGCATTTTTTAAATGGACGCTGCAGTAAGGCAGCAGCTCTTAAACTCTCCTAGCCTAGCCCTTAAAATCTCTAAAAATTAAAAAGATTTTTTTACTGTTTTGAATAAACTAAACAGTTTTGGATTCGAATATAAAATTCATCATTATCTAATTAATTTCGATTTCAGAGTGTTATGGAAATGTAAAAGTTGATATTTATTGCCCTTACAGTAAAATTTAGTTCAACCTCAGTTTATTTTTGTTTGCATATTCACAGTATCATAAAAACTAAATAAGGATTTTTACTCCAAATTCTTTTCAAGAAAATAAAGCTATAAAATTAAATATGTGCATGTATCTACGAAAATCAATACGATTATATCACGTACTATTTATGTTTTAACTTGTTTTTTGTTTTTTAAACGATGTATGTTTTATATGCAAAATGTATTTTAAATAGGGTTTATATATAACATGTGTTTTGAAGACAAAAGGGACTTTATATCGATTGGAATATGCTGACTTTCGAGTGAGAACGTCTTTAGGCTTATTCAGGGAATCCGCGGATGGACAACGGCTAGAGGAAACCTAAACGAGTCCTCAATCAAAAATCTGCCACGCTGGCTGGATATATAAAATCAATATAGATTTGCTTGAGGAAATGAACCCACGATTCCCAATTAAAGGAGCACAAGTAGAGCGATTGCTTAGATAACACTCATAAAATCAGGTTTCTGAATGGACGATCGAATAATTTAAGGCTGATCAACAAACAACGTAGTCCTCAAACATTTCTAAATACGAAAGTTGCTATTGAATGTGTTATTTTTGCACAAATATGTCTATTTCAATAGTGTAAATATTTATTTTTTCTTAATATTCAGCCATAATACTTTCAGTGCAATCTATTTATAAAATGGTGTTTTAAAATATTTACTTACACAAGATTTATATTAAAACGAATACATTAAAACAAAGTGCTAATGACATAAACAATGCAGACAAGTTAACTTTATTTCTTTGTTAAAAC
Source organism: Stratiomys singularior (assembly GCA_954870665.1). Lineage (NCBI taxonomy): Eukaryota > Metazoa > Arthropoda > Insecta > Diptera > Stratiomyidae > Stratiomys > Stratiomys singularior. The sequence goes on from OX940877.1 coordinate 12,999,511, forward strand.
ACGTCTCACTGTACAATTTCTAACACCATAATTTATTTGATTAAATCGTAACGAAAAGTCCATCAAATAAAAGTGAATAATCTCTGTATTAGTCTGTTAGTCTTTTCCCGACGAACAATATGATTATTTTTTTAATTTTTACTCGAATTTGGTTAAAGTAATTCATGGCGATTTTAAGGAGGCTTGCACACGAATTTAAATTTGCTAAGAAATTTTCCTGGACTTGCTTAGAACTCTGCAATTAGCATCACTTTGAATTTTATAAATAACGCACGTAACAATTTGGAAAGTTGGTACATCACATTGTCAAACGCAAAATAAAAGTTATAACCGCTGTTATGACACATGCAAACTTTAAAAGAAATAAGGTGCTTCAATGCATTAGACGATAACGTCGCAAGTCAAATTTTGATATGTGTGCAATTACAATATGAAAAAAAAGCTTTCAAAATCCACTTTCCAAAATCATCGCTTCAACAACTTCGAGGGTAAAACATAATTGAATTGCGGTAGAATTGTTATCGCGTTAAACAATCAACTATTGATAAATTATTTTCAACAGCACTTACTTATTTGTTTAGATCTCTGATTACTTCTTTTTACAAAAAACATTATGAACGTCCTTTTTCACTATGTTTTTGCCGAAGGAAGCAAATTCCAGTGAACTCAACTTGAACTAATTCAATCAAATATAACAAATAATCAAAAGTTTCACGCACAAATTAGCCCAATAAAATGACAAAGATTATGTGAATTGCTTTACTACATTTCGATTATTTTACTTTTCATTTTTTGTTTGCATCTACCGCTACCACTTTGATAATAAAGTTAATACATAGATAATCAACACAACAACATATCAACTACATTCACCTGGTGATGCTGGACCAGGACTGGTGCTTAAACTATCTGACGACGAGAGCTTAGGAAGAAGGACTTGTAGAGATGTTCGCCGAATTTTTTTCTCGCCAACTGTGGTAACCATTAAAAATAATATAAGAAAATTGATACTTTAACATGTGAAATTATTTATCTAAATGTATTGGAATAGATAACAAAAAGATAACATAATAGAAAACTTGTTTCGTGTGAACACTACAACTCAACTACTCTTTGATATTGCTTGCTTGCTTGCAACAGGCCCTTTATAACGTTGAATCGTTACCGTACAACTAAATAAATTCGCACATATTAGCGAAATCTCGCAAAAAGTCTAGTTCGTTCTAGTTCTACATGCTAACAACTTTGGAAAGAGTGTTTGAAAGTCACACTGGAGACCCCAGTGAAAAGCCGGAAATTCCTGAACTAAAGGCCAAATGATGAAAAGAATTTCATGAGGTTGTGGCTACCACCGAATGAACTATTTACTACAAGGAATATACGCTGGCGATTTTCCAGAGCATGGATCGAACCATAAAGAAGGTGATGAATGTAAATGTTCTACTGTACAAACAACGATTGAGCTAATTAATGTCAATACTGTTGAACGTAGACGCGAATTTTGTAAGAAAAATTTACGGCCTCATACCTAACCAACTTCAACGAACTCTCCTTAAAAGATTACACATTTGTCCCAGTGGGCTACGATTGTAGGGAGCATTACGCGAACGCCTCTTTTGGAATAGAATATAGCACAGCTGTCGTTGAAGACAAAATGTCCTTTCTTGCTTGAAATGCACTTTCTTGACGTTTTGTGTTTAGGGAACAGGCAGAAGTCACAGATTCCAGTCGAACATTGTCGTAGAGCGGGTGTCCCTGTACTGTTATTTGGTGATTATTTAACTCCGTGGTTCGTACTCGTCATGCACAAAACCACATGATTTGTTATTGAACGCCACGAATGAAATAGTACGCAGTGTGCATCACTGCATAAACTTGGTGGGGTTTCGTTAGCGTTGGTGAACTCACTCTCTCTGTGTTTTATCCATATGATCGTCAAATGCTGTCTATATCTTCCAAAGTTTGCCGCTGGTTGTCGTTTTGACATTTATTTGCATTGAAACCCCGACTAGAACACTACACACTACCTTACTCGAATGCTGCTAGCCGGGAACAGGCACTATCGACAGGCGTAACCGAAGAATCGGCAAATACTCTGGAAAATATTTTAGGGGAGGCATGCCGCAGGTACCAGTTCACTCCCCGCTGTTTTTACTCTGAATTGAATGCTTGAAACCTAAATAAAAGCAAATGCTGTTAACATTTAGTACGCATAATTGAGGGAAAACAATAGTGAATGATTGCAAGGGGACTCAGGATAAATTCACACTTTATATTAAACTGCACGGATCCAGTTAAGTAGGTTTAGCCAACGTAAAGCCATAGAGCTGCGAGAGATACTTGACATCTGACACTATTTGCAGTGAAAATTATCTAGGCATCGTCGTGGATAGTTATGAGAAATAAATAAAGCAACACCTCCAGGCCATTCCTGTAAGCAATTGTTTTGTAGGAGATGGAGCTTAAGGTTTCAAATGCTCTTTTGTATTTATAAGGCAATCGTGACTAGTCATTTTTCTTTATGGAACTCTTGTCTGATAGCATAGGTATGAAGGGAGGTATGTCCGCAGGTGACGTTTAAGTTGAGTGACATATCCTAAGGATTTTTAAATGTCAGCCTGATGTAACCTCTGATGGGCTGGTATGCTGTACAGGTAACCAAGGTAGCACAGGTAGAGACGCAATAACGTGCGCCCTTTCGAAATGGCCCATAGCCCGTCCCTTTAGATATCGCAAGATATCACACTTCTAGATATCGCACTTCTCGACGTAGAAACTATCTAGCAACTAGCTTTATCGGCAGCTACTCGGTTCTCTACAACAAGAAGTTTTTGGTAGATCAATTTTTCCATTTTCACTTACAACATTGTAAGTGATTTATACCCTTGCTAAGTTAACTGGGTGCGGAAGTTCTGATCAAATTTTGTCGAATATCTCGAGAAGCGGCAGGAGCGCGTGTTCGAAACCAGCTTGAGCTCTTTCCATCTTTCTAAAAAAAAACACAAAATAAGTAATGGCTTAGTATGGTTTCATTCTTTCTGAACTGTTCAAAGGGAAATTTATTTGAGAGCAGGCTAATAAACAAATAATATAACTATTGTTTGGAGTTTATAGAGCGCTAACCGATGTTGCTAGAATTTCGTACTCATACAATTTTAACGGCTTTTTCTTTTGAAGATAACAGGATAATGATTTTAACAGGTTCAGAGCTTATACAGCATTGATAGGTAGCTTAAGTGAAATCACGGCAAAAATTTTTCGACCAAGCGTGTTACAGACCGCACCGCATTCTTATAAGTCTATGTTATCTCAAAATAATTACAATAGATTCAAATTTTATTCTTTCATTACATTTAACTGTAAATGCCTGTTTTCAATTGAATCCTAATAATTATAATAAATTCAAATATATTTATTTGCAATTATTTGCCATGTCCATGCAAATAGCCTTTTTGTCAACGCCACTTGACCACTGAGCCACTTTTTATCGTCGATGTGGGAAACGAAAGATTTCCCTTGAATATGCATGCAGAAGAATTGAAATCATATCTTCAAAAAAAGGTGACTATCAAACAAACTATCGACAGTCAAAAAACTGTGACGTTTTGAAGCTGGCCATGATTTTTGTCTACTGTAGAAATGAGGTGGCCCTAATATGCCTCACGTTCAAAATTCTGTAGTGAATAGTTGCACCACAATAATTGTTTTTGTAACAAGGTAATCTACAATATCTAACAAGTACAGCTATATTCATTTGAATATTCGCTATGCAGCTTTGATAAATAGCCCTTATCTTATTATATCAACGGAATTGTATGTTAGAGTGATAACGAGCACAATTACACTGAAAAATGCCATAGATGATATAAACAAAGTAATTATCATCGTATATAAATATAACTGCAATATCAGATAAAAATGTAATCAATGTTTATCGCAGTTGAATAAAATACTGTCAATACTGTTATCGGCATTGGTATACTTTACAAAGCCGACAAAACAAATTAGAGACTTGCAGTCATATGCAGAGCTTTCAAACGCTCGCAAAACAGAACTTATTGCCACCTAAGTGAATTTAGTTCATTACACTCAAATTTTATCTATGTTGATTTTGACTTGTGCACTCAATGAAGACATATCAGGAGCATTGTAAGTTTGTCTAAATTTGATGTGAAAACTCATTGAGGTAAGAACAAAAATAGTTTTACAATTTTTACAATTTTTACACACAAGTCTTAATTGATTTGTTCCATAGACTCACCATCCACATGATATTCACACAAAAGATGTAACGTCAGCTCCAACAGACTGCCACTTGACTTCCCCTTTACGCCAAGAGGGTACCCTTTACAGTACGCACGGAGCGGGTGCAGATTTTTGTCTGTATTCTTCCTACATCTGCCAGTCATTGTGACCTTGTTGGGCTAATCTTTTATGGTTGGCGGAAGTTTTTAAAATTAACAAGTACCAACTATGTAATTTATGCGACTGAGGATTTATTAGATATTCGGGGGTCACTAGGCATCATTTAGCGTTGCTTTGCCTTCTTAACTTTAACTGTGGATGGGTCAAGGGTCGAGGGAGTTGTAGAGGATAATGAAAGTACGGACGAACACACAGCCGGTCATCCATCCAAACTGCAGAAAGAGATGACACAATCCAAGAGTTGCTACCGAAAGTTAACAGAGCATTAGACGACACCTTGTGAAAATAGGTTCCCCCAGCATTTGTTATTCGTTACTATTTTTTCACCAGGTGCTGCATATGCTCTATGTTTCACCAGCTACCCATAAAAATTATAGTAATTGTTATTACTTTAGTCTTACTTTAGTCATAAATAGTAACAGTCTTAACAATTGAATATAGCTTTCGGTGTTATAAAATAAATTAATTTCGCGCAAATGCCTTGTAACTCAGTAAATAATTTTCTCAAACCGGTCATCGAACAGCAAAAAGTAGAAAAAACTAAAGATAAGTGTCCTTCGGACGCTATAACAGCTGTGGTGTCTGCAAAACGTAGTCAGAAAAGCATTCGATGATTTTTGCATGGCCTTATAAGCCTTATTTTATTCAGTTTCATTCATAGTGTTCAGTTGCCTCCCAGATTTTTGTTTTTAAATGCCCTGAATCAATTTTTTGAGATAGGAATTCCAAACTATTTGGGACGTTTTCCGCCATGCACTCAAATTCGATCGATGATCTAATTCCGTACCCACTGACAATAGTGTAAAAATATGCAGTGAAGATTGACAAACCAAGCTAGCGACAGCCATTATATCTAATATATATAGCAGCCATTATTTGAAAGTGAAAGACGTAAAGCGAACGATAGCTTGAGAGCTTCAGTCGACCTACAGTAATTGTTAACTGAAATCTGGTATTTTAAAAATTAAAATTGAATGATTATTATCGATGTTCCGATAGGGTAACTTATTTCTTCCCCAAATCGTACAGTTAAGTGCCGTGTAGAAGACTTGCGCCGTGGAAACACACATCGTAATTAGGAAGTAGTGCCAAAGGGCCCCCGAGTTTTGCTGGTGCTTAACGTTCTAAGGGCCTTCATATGCATATCTTCGCCCTGAAACTTTAAGAACTGCTCCTAGTTTGATTAAGACCCCTTGCACAACAAAGTATCAATTCTCCTGCGCCCGGGCGAGGCAAAATGACATCGATGCGTTTGCGGATTGCAAGAGAATAACAATCAACAGCCAAATTAAATTTATTTTCAAAATAAAAATTCGAGTTAAAATCGGCAGCAATCCAATCCACGGAGGGCGTCCGTTGATAATATTCTTACCACACTTGATTTCAATCTTACATAATGAAAGTTAGACTCTCAAATCAACACATTTCTAAATAATTCAGAAATAATTGTTTAGGTATGATATGGATTTAATCGCTCTTATTTCGTATTTGTGAAATAAAATATGGATTTGTGAAAATCAACCCGCACAGGTGATTGTCACACAGCGGGGCAATGGCACAAAGGTAAAGCATCAATTAGGATATCTTCCCGTACAATATTTGAATGAAAATGCCTTAATTTGTGCCGCAAAAAAATCTTCATACCTAAAAATTATAAACTTATGCTAACTCGGATAGCAAATTTAAGAAAGTGTAAATGTTTGTGACCAAGAAATATTTTTAATGGCTTCTACTCTCACCTGGGAGAAACACCAAAGATCTAAGCTAAACAGAAGGAGCAAAAAGAAAGTAGAACAGTATCACACTGGAACTGGAACAGTAGCAGAACACATCATCAGCAAAAGGTTCAAAATCGCCATCCATGCTGTAATGCAAAAAGCAGCCAAGGCCTGGCAGAACTAGACCGCAACGTAATCGAAACAATATTGCAGGACATGAACGCTGTGATCAGCCACTAATTCGAACTTGCAATTCTTACGTATTTAAACATCTATCCTTATCAATGTAAATTATTTCGCATAAGTTTAACATATTTTCAGTTGATTTTTATTCTGTGTAAGTGCTGTACAATGTACAATAGGTTAAATAAATCCATCGCGGATGAAGCCATCACCACTGAAAAACAATCTTATAAGCAAACAATAATCACGGAAGATTTTTTTTCCTTTTTAGCAGAAATATTTTGTAGATACAGCAAATCACAAATAAAAAAATCGTTCCCCTTTTAAACCGAGGAGCAATTATCTAATAAATAATAAGACCCAAGCGACTCAAATAGAAAACAAGCCTTAAATTATGTAATTACTTTCTAGGTCAATCTTGCAATGATTCATGCAGTCAACATTGCTCCCGACCAATAATTGGCAGTTTCAACATAATTCTAGAATTCATACAGCTGCAGCGGGACTTCTAGTCATCACTGAATCAATTCTACGGAAACTCGCACGGCTCAAACACTAACTTTAGCCAGACGGGGTTAGCCACCTGTTTTCTCTCATAATTTTGAATTAAAATCAAGAATATTCGCAAGAAATTTCAAGACAGTACATAAGTCAAAAGTTTATGTTCAAAGTATTAGACATAAGGGCGAAGTTCTTGATGATTCATGTACCAATATGAGCTTTTCATGTACTTTTCAGCTTAATTTTAAATGATTGTCGCGTTCAACACTTGGCAGCAAATTTTTTACCTCCAATTTTCTCTCCAATTTTTGAATGGTAGCAACAGATTAAATTGTTACGAGCTGCAATTAGGCATACCGACTAGGCTATTGATTTATCAATAGCCTAGAGATAACAATAGGCAGCAATGTAGGCAAATATATGCCGAGAGTCAAATTGAACAATAATTACTGCAACAAACTTTAACGAAATTTGCATGTGAACCATGATCTAATCACGGGTCACATGAATATTTCATACTTCAGTACAAAAAAAATAACCAAACTTCAAATATCGATGTGAAATCGGCAGAAAGGACATAACTTGCAAGGGCAGAATTCTCGCAGGACGCATAGAGTATCGTTCTTTCATATATTGATTGATACTTGCATTCATGAACTACATGTGTTCCAAACAAATGCAAGGGTGAAAGGCGAATCAAATCAAGAGGCTAATTTGAATATGAAATGTGTTGATTGTTAATTAATCTGAGGCATACCAGCATGTTTTGCTCCACTGTTTTGCGGCGTGGATGTCATCGAAGACGTGGAAGTCCCCATCGCAACTGAGCTGTCAGCCATACGAACTGGCGTAGTGCAAGCGCTCGCTTGTGTGGTATTTGGCGAACCACTCATGTTTTACGCCTTTACAACCGATCTCTATGTGCAATTCTTGAACAAACAAGCACCAGTCATCAACATCAATTATTCAACTCGTCACAGTCATCTTTGACGGAACGCAATGTAATTAATTGAATAAATGATACTCCAACACGATTAGCCGAATAGTATTTACTTCAAAAACTTTTGCACGTTGCAAAACATAGCGAGCATTCGTTTTCAACGAGTATTAACTGGCTTTTCAACTTTTTTTCCAAATAACACCCGACTATTGAATTAATCAATACTGCACTTTGCGCATTATACACCCGCTGATAACAAAAATTACGACCTATATGAGCCACAACCCCAATTGGTATTTTAGCCATATGACAATCAACTAAACTACACATTGCCAAATCCCAGAAACTTTATAGCACAAACGTCACCTGTAGGGTGAATAAGATGCTGAACCGTTTACTCTTATCATAGTAGGCGCCAGAAATATTCTTCCTAGTTGAGACCCGGTAGCCAATTTATGATATTACTGCAAAATTTACGACGTACAAGTTCCTACAATAATTCGAGAAAACTGTAATTGTAAAATGAAGTATATAATAGACTCCTGTTAACTTTTTCTTTATATTACCTAAAACTTTACCTTGCGAATCAAAATTTTATCTGTGATCTTTTGGTGCTCATCGCGAATGAGGTATGAAGATCTCAAAGAAAGCAACAAATTAACTAACAGTTTTTCATAGTGACAAGGAGTTCCTACTTGTTACATGTGTTTGTTAATAAATCAGGAATAAAATGGATACTTAGTTTAGTTTTGAATTGAGAAGCTCTCTCTTCCTTCTCTTTTTCTTTCTTCTGCAGTCTACATTTTTTTGAAAGAAAGGGGTCTGAAAGTTGGTAGTGAATGATATATCAAGAGGAAAGAGTACAGTTTGTACTAGTACATTGTGAGATAAAAGAATAATACAAAAATCAGTAATTTCAAGGAGAAGTAAGTAATAATACTAATAATAGTAGTAATACGAACGAAGAACCTGAAATATTAGAGTTTAGCATGGGAGAAAGTAGCATGAACCCTGTTGGATCTCTATCAAGGGAACCGTAGATCAAATCTTCCTGCGCGTACTAAAAACTGTATTTAAAAAATTTACTTGGCCAATAAGAATTAGCAACCAGCATCGTTTCAAGTATCGAGCCATGCCTCACTATTGTTTCATGGAACTCAATGGGATTTTCCAAAATCTTAGAAAATAGAATAAGACATGACTTGCATGAGTAAGAAAGATAGACTACTTTTGAACATGCTGCGTGGTATAAGCGCATGATCTTATTGTTGTTTTTTAATAGCGAAGTGCCGCTACTATTATGTTGGAATTTAGTTTGGTTTGGATTTAGTTTGAAATAGTTTGGAATTATGAACTCAAAATACCAGTTGGCTTTAAGTGCATCTCCCGTTGAGATTTTTGATCAGAATTCAATAAATTTAATTATTACATTCACTCTCGAAAGAATTTTAGAGCCATCCACGAAACTCTATAATCCAAAATACAATCGTATTGGCAGCATTGAACAAAAATGACATCACTGAGAAATGTCTCGCCTACATTCATTACTTGGCCGCCTGGTGAGGTACGACTTGTGTTCTGCGAATTTATTCTGATCCGGCTTCTGGAATTTTAAGCTAATTTTCAAGCGCGAATTAGTCTGTCTCGAGGTAATTGCAATATTAAATGTACTAATACATCCAATTAGAGATATTAACATGCTGCACGTTACACAGGTACCTTTTAATTCATAAAACATGGCACAGATGTTGCAAGAAAAACTGATGACAGTTGCGTCGCACGTTGAAAAACAATTGGATGAAGAAATTGAGAAGCTGGACAATTTGAATATTGATGATATCCAATCGCTCAGGGAGCAACGTTTGAGGGAGTTAAAGGAAAAAGCGAAGAAGAAGCAAGAATGGTTGACGAATGTGAGTATCTTTTTGCTTTCGAAATTAGACGCCTTGCAGGAAAACTTGTTTTTCCCGTGCACTACGTTATCAAATCGAATCTTCACAATATTAATGTGAATTGTTGTCTATCATTTATTTATATGTCAATTAAGTCTAACTCGATTGATTGAAAGTATTCAACGTCTTTAACGTGACTCACCCTATTGGACCCTGTCTGATTTGCATTCTAAAATCCAGATGCAATGACTTGGCCTTTCAGTCTGTCAAATACGGGGGATAGCCGTTTTTGAGTGTTAAGCTATAAGTGGGTGTGAGATCGAGTGCTGGCTAACACAGTACAATAACCAATACCATCTACAAGTCAGTACGAAGGAGGGAAAACCCATGATTTGCTGCATCCAATTGAATTGATTTGATCCTCGACTGCTCCATTCGATTTGCTTTATATGTTTCACCACACTTTTTTATAGATACTGTCATATGCCTACCCGAACAGGACATCGGTCAGGATATGTTTACCTACATACGATTGTGGAATCGTCCCACTCTTATTTGCTAACTTGTATCCAATATCAAGTAATCTCGTCTGAGAGACAGTAAAGCGATCTTTAAATAAAAAGGTTTATTTAATTACAATGAAGCAATTATCAATTAAAAACAAGCATTTCACTTCCTTGAAACGCTATCACGTAGGCTAATGAGAAGAACACTTTTGTTGCCGATTCGGATTTAATTCATTTTTTCTGTGTACACAATGTATAATTTCGCCGCCAGACATTGTTGGGAAGGCTAAAATCGCTCTTCCCTAAAACTTATGCAATATAACCCTCGGAAATAATTCACTACGAGTCGAAACTAATTGTTGGAATACAATTATCCCCCGAACAGCGTCTGTTGGTTATGAAACCCTTCCCTATATTTCAGAAGATTAACAAGTTTTCCGGTGACGAACCCACCACCTACAGTCTGAAGGCGCTTTCGAGAACTAATACGGCAATGCACACATCAAATTTACTTCGTTTGTGATATATTTGATTAGTGACTTGGCCTTTAATGTTTCATTGATTTTGTATCGATACCTAAATACTGAATTAATTTTACAGGGTCACGGTGATTATTCAGAAATTCCAGACGAAAAGGAATTTTTTGAAATTTCAAAAAAATCGGCAAATATCGTTTGCCATTTTTATCGTGATGGAAGCGAACGATGTCGAATCGTTGACAAACATTTGAAATTGCTAGCACCAAAACATTTGGAGGCGCGATTTTGTAAGATAAATGCTGAAAAGTCGCCTTTCCTTACAAAACGACTGCGGATAAAAGTCATACCTACCATTGCCCTCATCAAGGATAGTCATACAAAAGATTACATTGTCGGTTTCACGGACCTTGGCAACCGGGATGATTTCTCAACTGAAACAATGGAATGGAGAATAGCTCAATCAGGCGCAATAGAATATAACGTAAGTTCGATTTTGTTTCGTTAGTTGTCGTTTTCTATATTCTTGTAATTTTAGGGAGATCTCCTTACGCCACCTGATCAGCGACCGGCTAAATCCCTTCACATTCAAAAGAAAACAATTCGTGGAGGACGGAATGACTCAGATGATTCTGATGAAGAATATTGAAAATAATGTTTTTTTAATGCTGATTAGATTAATCTAATTCATTGAATTGCCCCTAGAAAGTAATGTAATAATAGTTTTTGAGATATTTTTAAACCAACATGGATTACTACTTCGTTACATTAATTTATTTTTACGAATGTTTGATACATCATCATATAGGGTAACAATTGAAAAATTAAAATGTTTAGGCTAATTAGTAATCTAGAGCGAACGTAACTATTTTGTATTAGAGGTTTTGTAAGACACCCCAAAATCCATTGTAGTTTTAATGCTATACAAATTAAATTTGATTTCATAAAAAAATATTTGTTTTTGGATAAACAATCGTTTCCCTTATGTGGGAGTCTCCGTCACTCCAAAATTTTTACGTGAATTCATTTGTTGCTAAACAAGCTTTCAAAGTACAGCCTAGAGGAAATTGCCTCCTTAAACCCATTTTGCTCAATACACTATTTAATCCCAGGTGCAGTGGATAATGATTGTTGGTCATTAAGTTGAGGTCACTGGGGCTCCTACATCAGCATTTAAGGAGTGATCTGCGCACGGAATAAAAAGACCGGTAATCATGCGCTGGGAATGTTAACTGCGTTGAAAAAGGAGAAGAGAGTTGATATTTCAAGGGTCAATCTCGAAAAAAATACGACCGACCAGGATGTTTCACAATAGCTGAAACATTGATCAGCTATTTTGTGATCCCGAGACCAAACAGCAAAAAATAACTTGGAAAAGACTTTGCTCACCAGTTCGGAGGGGATTAAAATCTTCAACTCTACAAGATAGGTCAGAGCATTTGTTCTTAAGGCTGCCGATGCAGTGAAAATTATGTGAGTTCATCAAAGAAAAAGACGAGGTTAGCTGCGAAAAAATATGCTCTTCCATCAAGACGTGTTCGTACAAAAAAAAACATTATACTGCGATTACTGACATGCGAAAATTGTCTTGATCGCTCCATCAAATTCCCAAAATGTAGCCTTCAATGACTTCTATCCCTTTTCTCGACTCAAGCGAAAGAAATGCATAGATGGGAGGGAGGTGATAGCCGCTGTAGGTTTTTGGTAAAGCGAGACAATGACCCTCGATACGATGTACAGAATTTAAGAAAAGGATCGAGCAAATATTTTGAATTATTAGACAACCATGGTTAGAAGCTTTATGCTATAAATAACGTGTTGCAAATTCACTATCGAACCTTTTTATTAACCTGTGTGTGATGTGGTTGTCTACTGAGAATCGCATTCGCAATAGAACGGTGAAATCATTTACTTGGAACGAAGACAGGAAGACAAAGTACACGGTTCAAAACAGAGCCATGCCAAGGTCTAACTTCATGTCCAAGTCGAAGTTTTTATCCTTTTCAGCAGTTGTAAAACTTTTATTGTTCTCACAATAGCTAAAAGATATTTCTCCTTTCTTATAATTACCTGAAACCATGAAACAATCGACAGCCAATATAGAATCCTTTTTTTTTATCAAACAAGAAAACTTTTGATTTAAAAATCGCATGCACATATGGTATGTCCATTTATTGATAAAACGTATGGTTGAGTCCAAAATATAAAATAAAATATTTCGTGGATCGCAAGAAATGATATAGTTGTGATTATATGTTATTCTACATGTGTTTCATTTATTTAAAATTGATTTATGTCGAAACAAAAACTAATCATGAGCTGGGAAATGATTTCCGTCATTAGAACTACTTTCATTTTAAAAGTACTTAAAATTACATTACATTGCATCCCTTCGTTCTACTATCGGGCTGGCTCTCCACGATTTGTGTTTGCACTTCGAGTGCATCTTCAGCCATATCGTCCAAACATTTAACATCATCGTAATCCTTATTTAGTCGGTCCTGAATGTCTTCAATTACTTTTGGGTTTTGGGTTAGCATTTCTTCCGCGTCAACGACTGATACATTTTCCACTCCGTCTTCGTCTGACTTCTCATTATTATTTGGCGTGCTGCAATGCATAGAAGTTTTCGAAAATTGTGACCTTAGCAAACTAATCGGAGTCGAGATAATACTGAAGATGCCGCTCCTGTCAAGTTTTGCACGCTTAGGTGTTTTCGTCATATTTTCTACTTCACTTTTCGAACTTTGCGTGTCTACGGATTCAACGTACTCCCTCTTTTTGCCGAAGCCAAAGAAAGAAAAAGAACTATCGGCAGCTAATTCAGATCCAACGGTCACATTCAAACTAGAACTGCTATTGTCCAAGTCATCTTTGATTTGTTTAGGCGCTTCGTAGTGATATCGCCTGGGCGGTAAGTCAGGCAGGGATCTGAAGCTGCGTCGGCCGGAAATATGGCTGAACGATGGACGCTGGCTTATAGGCTCTATTGCGGCTCGTACAGGTTCTTGGATCTCAACATAATCAACTTGTTTTGGGCTAGCTTTAGCCTTCTTCTTACGTTTCGGTTTATCAGCCGCTATTGCTTTTTCGACCAAAGGTGACGATTTCAGCCTTAGGACTTTGACTTTGGCTTTGCTTAAATTTTCATCGTCCAGAGTGAAAGATGGCATTTCTTCATCAGCAGTTTCATTCAAATTGTCGTCGGATGCTGCCGCAACTGCGCTCTCCTCATTTGGAGTGTCTTTTATGGTTGTAACTTCGTTTTCGGTTGATTTAGCAGCTGATATGTCTGTAGAATTTTTATCGGGGCCACTTTCCTCACTTATTTTTGCTTCTGATCGATCTTCACCATTAGCATGTTCCGAAGACTCCATCTGCCCAATCTTTATGTCGACTGTATCATTGGCAACATCATTCTGTGGTGCAGTTTCAGACGCAATCTCTGCTTTAACCGCATCCTTTTCCTTGTTAGCTGTTGCTGACGTTGTCTGTCGTTCATTCGTATCACTTTTTTCAGACTTATGACTTATCTTAGAGTCTTCTTTCTTTGTTGTCTTGTTTGCTTTGGGAGTTGTTTTATGTTTGTCTTTGGCTGAATCGGAAGACGTATCTGCATTATCCGTTACTTTAATTGGCATTAATTTTTCGCTGGCACCATCTTCACTGTGTCCATTTGTACAACTTTTATCGGTTTTAGCTTCTTTTGGTATAGGTGGCTTTGAATGCTTAGCCGGCGACATAGATACCTCCGAACTCATACTGTAACAGAGAATAGTGGCAAAAATTAATATGCAATTCACTAAATACTAACTTTAAACTTGATTACTATGCATTTTCAAATGATTTTGTTATAGTTTATAAGGATTGATGGTGAAATTCTTCAACCTCCATCATCGCAAAAGATCAAACAAAATCAACATTGCTGAATTTCTAGATGTGACTTTAAGTCTAAATAACTTAAAACTCAAGTTACTTAAAGTCTATTCATTATTTTGGGTGATTATTTTATGCCAACAAAGACGTAAATGAAACGTCTTATATTAAATTTTATAAATTAAAACAATGCATTCAATTTATAAAATTTTTCGGAAACGGGAGTGATATGGAATACATAAATTATTTTCTGGGTTTTCTATTCGATAACATTATCCTTGTCTTGTTTGTTTATTAAAGAATATTTGAACAAAACTCAAAACTAACACTTGAAATAACAGAAGTGAAACATATGAGGAACGAAGGAGAGACAGAAATATTGTTAAACAGGAGTGATGCTGAGTGGAATGGAAAAGTCACACGTTAGGACTATAGATACAAGTTTAAGGGGGTCACCTCATGTAAATCGAAAAAATTTTTTTTAGCTTAATCTGTTCCAAAACTATCTGTTAACATTCTCTTAAAATTATAGATCTGAATTCAACGTATTTTAGGAGTTGTTGCCTGTAACGTGTTCACGTGTCGAACTTCGGTGAGATTGACCGCGCGCGCTGCAGATTGGGATGATAAATTGCATTCCTTTAGCGATAAGAAGGCTTTGTGGGACTTTTTCTATTATTTCCAGTTTTCTCGTTTATCTGTAGGTCTTTTGTAATGAATTTTTGTGTATGCGTTTTGTAAATGTGTTAGTTTTACTGTACAGAAATAGAATTTGTGATTTGAAGTTTAGTGCTGCTTCGATCTCGTCGCGTCAAAATATGTATCCGAAAAGAACGAGTGGGAGTTCTGAGCGATCTTCGCGGCCGCGGAAACGAAGATTTAGCGGTAATCAGTATACCACTGACAAAAATAAGGCTCCAGAAGTTAGCACAACGGCAAGAAAATTGAGCAGCTCAAGCGCAAACGATGTTGGAGCGAGTCTTGCTTACTGTTACCGGATCATCGAATTTTTTTCAGTGTTTAGTGCGATTTCTGAGTTCGTGGTGTGTGGTACCTGCAATAAAAAGTGACATTCGATCAAAGTAATCATCGCGGCCTCGGTTTTCACATCGTTTCCACGTGTAGTTGCGGTTACAGGAGCATTCTTTCGGGTCCTACGATCAGAAATGCGTACGAAATTAACCGCAAAATTGTATTTGTTATGCGTTTACTCGGCGTGGGACTAGACGGCATAAACATTTTTTGTGGCCTCATGGATATGGTGTTATCACACCGGAAAAGTAATTGACCTCCTGGTAAAAAGTTCATTCTGTCAAGCATGCCTGCATTGGAACTCAAAAAAAAGGGACTGAACAACATGAAATTTGGTTTGGCGCACATTCAGAAAAATGCTCAAAAAATCACGATGGTTCCGCGGGGAAAATGGAGGTCGACTCTATTAACGAGATGTTTGCAAGATCAGAAGAAAAATTCGGCGTCAAATATTTAAACTACATCGGAGACGGTGATTCCAAGACTTTTAGCAGCATTGTCAAGAATAACCCTTATGGTGAAAATTTTCCAGTGAAAAAAAGTGAGTGCGTTGGTCACGTGCAAAAGCGAATGGGCACGCGCCTGCGAAACGTGAAGAAAAAAGAAAAACTTGAAGGGAAGGGACGGCTGACTGACGCGCTCATCAAAAAACTGACGACTTTTTACGGATTGGCGATTAGAAGACACGTGGACTCTAGTGACGAAATGCGAAAAGCAATAATGGCAACCTTGGAACATTATTGTTCAACCGACAAATCTTCGAATCATAAACTTTGTCCTGTGGGTTCCGACAGTTGGTGTGAATGGCAGAAAGCGAAAGCTGCTAAGAAACTGAAAAATTACCATCATCCTGATCCGTGTGTTATACGACCCGATGTAGAAAAGCATATTCGTCCAATATACAAAGAACTTTCAAACGACGATCTACTACTCAGGTGCCTAGGCGGTCATACACAGAACGCTAACGAGTCCTTCAACGCCGCAGTTTGACGAATCGCCCCAAAACATTTGAATTCTGGTCAAAAAATTATTCAAATTGCTGCGTATTTAGCAGCAGGCATGTTTAACGAGGGCTACTCCGCAATTATAAACATGATGGATTTGCTCGATTTGACTGTCGGCGAGCAATGCAAGATTTTTGCCGAGAACGCAGATGAGACGCGGATCGCGCGCGCCGAAGTACGATCTAGCAGCAGCACAAAAGAGGCCCGCACTGCTCGTAGAGCTGAGAGAATACAAAAGGACGAGTTCTATGAGGAAGCTGAGGGGTTGCTTTATGGAGCTGGAGTAGCTGATTAGAACTGGATTGCTGTAAGTTAAATATTTTCAGAGCTGCGATGTACCAAAACTTTAAAAGGTTTTTTCTCAAAATCACATTTTTGCAACTTGTGTACACGATTGCGGGAAAACTATTTGACCTATCGATCTAATTCAAATTGCGTTTTGTAGAATTTTAAAAACTGTTCTATATGAACCACAGTTTCATACAACTTTAATTGTTTATCAAAGGGTAAAAATAAGAAATAAACAAAAATTTTGAGTGAAAATTGCATCTCTAACTTCAAAACAAGATAAAAATTATTTATTTCCGGTTTTCATTAGGTTTTTGAGGTTCATATAGAGTAAAAAACGTTAACAATTAACGAGGTATAAATGGTTTCTGTTTCAGTTGAAAATAACGGGCCCTATCGTGTACACAATGGGACTAATTCATCAGCGACAGGCTCTACTAGACTTCTGATTACTCCGCCAGTTTTGAACTTTTTCAAGATTTTTTTTTTTAATTGCTTTAAAGTTGTCTCAGATATACCTATCGAACAAACAATGTATAATAATTCCTTGTCATTAAAAAAAATTCCCGAAAAACCACCTTTTTTTCGATTTACATGAGGTGACCCCCTTAAGGAAAAATCAATTCCATTATATATTTAGATATACTTTAAGTTTACTTAATGGTACAAAAAGTCTTTAATAAGAAATATTGAAGTTTTACCGAGATATGTTACCTTATTACGCTCGGAAAATGTTCATGTTACCAGTATAATGTCGCAAGCAAATGTTTTAAGCCAGATAGTAGAAATGAATTTAGAGTTAGTTATTATGAGCCTGAATGGAAGCTCAAAGTGTCCCCGTTAGCTGGGATTGATATAAAGCTGGCTTTTGCGAAACAGAGAAACTTGGTGCTCTGATGTCGAAGGAGAAGGGGTGATAAATCGAAATTATGCCCGACGATGCACCCGAGCATAAGCGTCAGTTGAAGACCGCTGCAAATAGTGCACTTGTAAGCCTTTCTATTGCAAAAACTTAGCCCTAAGCAGTAGTTTCCTTTCGCCAAACCTTCACGGCGAAAATTTCAATAGGTGAAGAGCACACTTGCGACCCATTTCATAGACATTGATAGACACGGAATATTTTCAAACCAATAATAAATACCTCAATATAGTTGATCTACTGTCGCAACTTAATTGAAAAAAATATTTTGCAGTTGTCTGACTCTCAAAAGCTTTACAGAGGTTGAGTGTTGACGAGTCTTTCGCGGCTATTTGCTATTACGAAACAGAATGGGCGCGTTACATAAGCAGTTCATCATTGTCGCATTTATATACTCCTTTATAGATCATGATCATTATAAACATCAATTGAAGAGTCTTTCAACCTGAACTTTGGAAGTCTTCACTTGACTAGAGACTAAAAATGAATCCCTCTCCTGGCGGTTAAAGGCGTAATAATTATTTTTTAACTTTCGAATTTTAGGGACTTCAGCCCAATTATTGTTTATCCACTGTACCAACAAATATTTCCACCGAAAAATTAACGAAATTTTCGACTAAAAACATTCAAACCTGAGAACTATATTTTTAACGTTTGCCAAAAATCACTGTCGGGATAAGTACAAAATGGGACGGCATCCAAGCTATTTTCTCAGCTACGACTTACATTTACAACTGTGCCCGCCAATAGTTCACAGGAAAAATTCGGACCCAGGCATTATGCCTTTGCATTCATGTGCACTTGACTCAATGGCCAGGTGCATTCCTAGTATACACCCCAATATGTAATGAATGATGGAAACCTGAATATTGCTTTAACGATGTAAAACAAATTATCGTCTTAACCTAAGTACATTTTGATTACTCTACCCCACCGCGGGCCGTCTTTGTTTTGGCCCATTGACTGTACTGTATGTAATGTTTTGAATTCTATTTGCGGTTTGGCGTGACGTACAATACAACGAACACTATTAGGCTTTCACATAGTTCTGTAAAAGAACTAGACACACTTTTCATGTAGACCTTGCCAATTTTCACACTAGCTAAAACAGGCGTTCACTAATTTCTCTGCAACCATTTTCAAAGGCATATAAATACTTACATTACAAGGCGGTCTTCTTGGCAACTGTGAGTGTGCTTGGAATCTTAATGAATTTTTTTAAGCACCTAGATTGATCTGCTATACAACATAATCCACAGTAAAAGCGAAGACGATAAATTCGTTATTTTGTCGTTTCTACTTAAATCGAGCACAGCACACCGAACTATGTTGAAGGGACGCCGGCAGCCATCACTATAACGATTCGTTCACATTGAACAGGCTTAGGGCTGTTAAGAGGTTTGAGCTCTAGATAAATGTGTATTTGCTTTACACTGCTACATTTCTTAGATACACGTTCAAAGTACTTGTATCTTTTTATATTGTCAACATTCAACCGAAAATTCTGCATGATACAACTTTACTCGGCGTCTAAAATCAATTGAAATCTTCTTATGTTTAGAACATGTTTCTATAGTAATTTTTAAAATTAAACAAATTTGCGTGAACACTAACTGTTTAATGTTTATCAAATAAAAATTAAAACGTTTCTTTAAATTTATTTAATTTGCCATACATTTTAATTTGATTAAACATTGACTGGAAATATTCGTTACAAATATTTTTTCACAATCTGATTGCATAAATTGTCGAGAGCCGTTGATAAAGTTGGCGTCATATATTCGTCTAAAACCTTTTTGAAGTGTTTGTTGATTGTATCAATCATGCACTACAAATAGGGTAATCAGCACCTTCATAGTACTATGAAATAAATTATTTTACGGCTATATCCGATTGTTTGAGAAAACGCCTTCTATGACGTTTTACAAAGAGCTGAATAGAAGCATTGAATTTGTTACTGTCCCACAGGCCTTCTTCAATTAGTAACCCAAACTTTTCAATCACCCACCTAGGATGTGCATGCAATACTTCGTTATCTTTAATTTTACTTCGATTTTCAAACACACTAAAATATTTAGGATAGTTTCCAAAAAACCTGAAATCAATAAATTTCGTTGACAAAAATGCTACATGACTTTATCATACGTCAAAAATATATTCGTGGAATGGATCGATGCTTGAGTTTTAATAATACGCCAAGCATTTTTCAAAGCGAGCTTTTGAGGACCAGTGAATCCATTTTCATCAACCTCCACAATAGTTTCCAACGACTCAATTCTTCTTGGGTACATTCTGAAAATTACTCGAAAGATTTATTTATCGACTAAACTAAGCATTGACTCGATGATTTTTGCCTTTGTCAATTGAAATAAAGTCAACGTGAACTATGAGTGAAGATGTTTAAAAAGGTTTTATGATTAATACTGTGTTAATGACATATTTTATCGTTATGTTCAATTCTGCTTTGAAATATTAGTTTTTTTGCGTTTTATCATTTAAATATATACTTTTTGAAGCGGCGATGTGAAGGCTGTTTATGGCTAGAGTATAAATTTCCAACAAGACAAAGCTCCTGGAGTACCCATCAAACACCTTCTCGGTAATCCCGACTTACCTGTCTAGAACCGACACATTTTTTAGACTAGGCCTCTGGCCATTGGGACCTAGGTATTGTGATCCGTGTTCCAGTGAGAAGTGTGGAGGGGAATTGTAATGCTACAATAAGGACCTCCATCCCTGGAATTTTCAAAATTTAATGTTCCACAATTTTTCGAAATAACAGAAAGCATACTACAGACGCCAACCTCTCAATCGGTTCTGCTGGCTTCAAGCCGCTCGAGAGCTGCTTTCGCGCAGATGGAAGTGTAGACGTATCCGTTTCATGTCATAATAAAGTAAGATGTCAAGCTGGCATAGTTGATAGTTCAAGTTTTCCGGCTGCTTGGTGCAATTGCTTCAATAGCCTTTGCATAGATGCGTGTAATCCGAAATTTTAATGGAGGCTTTTGTAACACCTATTATATTAAGCTATGTACAGAAGTATGTTAATCTGCGGCCACAAGATGCGCAGGTGAATGTCTTTGGATAAATGTTCAAATAGAAGGTTGCGAACTTTATTTACATTTTAGTTGTCGCTGTGGGAAGGAGATGCAGTTTTTCAAAATTTGGATTTACGCCTCGATGTATTGCAAAGTGAATTCCAGTTACCATTCGAGTTCCTTTCGGGGCACATTCATGAGCTGATTATCCACATTCCATGGACCAAAATTACGTCTGAGCCCATTTCTATAACAATTAATACTATTGAGTTTGTTCTGAAGCTGAAGGAATTGGACGTCACGCCAGTGACAAAGCCGGAAAAGTCTAAAGCCAATCAAGCTATTGAAGACAGCTCGAAAGGCTACATCAACTCACTAGTTGACAAAATAGTGAAGAACATTTCCATAACGTGCAATAATATTATTTTGAAATATATAGAGGAGGATATCGTGGTGTCGATGAATATTCAGCTGCTTTCGTTCTGCTCAGCAGACAGCGAGTGGAAACCGGCGTTTATCGATGTGGGGCCAACAAAGGTGGTGTTGCGGCGTCTTATGCAAGTAACAGATCTAACAATTTGTTTGGATAAAAGGAATTCGGCTGGTCAAATCGACGTGTGCCAAGAGCCGATTTTGTACAAATGTTCCTTGCAGACAAGAATTGTCCTAAGGTACACTTCCAATCTTCAACAATCCACAAGAACAACGATAGAAGTGTTTACGAATTCATTGGAGCTCAATATCTCATCGCAACAATTCCCTATGGTGATGCGCTTAGTTTTGCTAGCGCTTTCATTGAAATCGGGGAAACTACAGCAAAAGTACGACCAATGCGTTCAATCAGAAAAAAATAACAGCAATGAGTTTCTAAGTTCAGAGTCGATGCTGTCATGGGCCTGGAGCAAGGTTCCTTCAATTTTTCCTCCCGAAGATGATTCGGAAAGCTCAGAGCAACTCACAGGGAATTTGATTAAGTTAGGCGTATATGTCGCGAATTTTAGAGTAACTTTAAAATCGTTGGAAATATTTGCAGATAATATTGTGCAGAATACTCGCAAGATTCGCTACAATCCTATTCTGCGAATAAGTCTGAACGGGAACTACTTCGAAACACATATGCAAGGATTCAAGTGGTTTGATGCTAGGGCAGGGATATCGCAACTTTTTGTAGAGCCTTTGGGGAATTTTTCCAACCGATGCCAGACTGACAATTTTATACTCTTCGCATCTGATCCAATGACGAATACATATTTGCAAAATTCACTTTTTGACTTAGAAGCAAGTTCAAAAGCAGGCGAAGATTTCAGACGGACTAAATTCGATTATGATCAACACATCCGTGAAGTGGACGAGACGTATTTATTCATGCGATCACCAGCCGCAGCTTTGGATATGTTACACTTTGTCGATGTTCCAGATAGCCATGCTTTTGATGCGGAGTTGGACAGAAGCTTAGAGTACAGCGATTTACGTGAGAAGACTGTAATGCGGGCTTACTTTTCTGGATTGACCATAAAACATAACGCTACAGTCACAAAAATCATTAAAGTTTTAACCGAGATGATTGAAAGTTATGACTACCCACCTTACATAGAGGAAAACTCGGACGATAACCCTACAAAGCTACCGCCACCACTCATGGATGACTTTGATGCTCTTATGAATAATATCCCGCGTAAAACTTTAATATTGAATGTGAAAAATGTAAAATTGGAAATGCATCCATTGAATCAATCGCCTGAGAAGCCATTGTCCAAATTTTCCTATAAAAAGTCGACAAATGATGCTCTAATTCCTTGCATAGCTGTTTATATCAAGAGATTTGAATTGGAAAATGTTGCTCCGCTATACGAGAATCGACTAGTACATACCACATGTCAATTGCCTGATAAACCTAAAGAGCTTTTGGATGCGAGTTATACAACATATTTCGCAAACGCCTACAACATTTCGTTATATTTGGTAACTAAATCCACTGAAACAAGCATCATGGAAGTTCCCAGGATATCAGTACAAGTTGGCTGTATTCTTAAGGAAGTATGCTGGGGAGACGATATCAAGCAGATGTACGGATCCTTCATGATGACCGACGTTCGAATTTTGGTTTCCCGGCCTCAAGAAATCACATTGTTGAGAGCAATAAAGTGTTTGTTTACATACAACAGAAACGCGTTGTTAGAACTCGGCAAATCTAGTGCAATCAAAGACGCGGGCAAGGAGGACTTAGCGAGACTAGATATAAATGTTCGAACAGTGAATGTAAACTTCCTGAAGTTCCGACATGCTCTTGCGTCGGACGGTTCTATGGATTCAGTTGAAATATTTCTTATTGATGAAAAGCCAATGGACGAAAAAACTAGCAAATTGCTCTTTTTCGAAGCGCCGAAGCGCAAAAAACAATCTGGCGACTTCATACGATGGAAATTACAATTACCCAGAGCTGGGTCGTCGCCGTGTGCCGACTCTCGTTTCGTACTGTTGAAGGTTCAGGAATCAAGACTAATTATGCATCCAAATTTAGAGCCAATGTTACTCTATGAAGAATTATTAGCAGAAGTTTCGAGTGCAGGTAAGTGCAATTGGTTGAGTGAATTAAGTAGGTTGATTTTTTTTTTCTATGGGGGAGCGAGTAGAGCGATGTACTCGTTGGTTATGTATTATGATTGGGTTATGTATAAAAACCTTGCGCTTGGTGCTCATATTGAACTACTTAAATGTGCAGCAATAACTTTTTATTTACTATCCTTAAACTAACCTTACTGAAAAGCTTTAATTTTGAAAATGAATGCAAGGGATGAAATGAATGCAATATTTAACTGTTTTATAAACGACGTCTCATACACTAAAGTATATTTTGTAATAAGCTATTGCATTTGCGCTCTAGATATTCTGCAACCAACCCTGGAGCATCGATTGTCCCACATTTCGGTTACATCCGAGCGCCTGTCGAAAAAAACAATTCAGCCGGACGAAACAATTCACGTTAGTTCCGATAAAGATGATAAATATGATTCGTCCAAGAATAAGACCGGCTTGGAAGAAGTAAACGAAAAGAGCGGCTTTGATACGTAATTTTGTGATGGTTTTATTAATGGTTTTATCTAATGGCGAAAACATTTAGATTGGCAAATTTAAGCGATTTGGTATTTTCATTGGAAATTGATCCATGTGAAATAATATTTCCAAATGACGCAGAAGACGAAATATCAATGAAGGCGCAACAAGTCTTCAATGAAAGCCATTATATCCTAGTGAAGTGCGTTTATTTACAATATTTGATCGGGCAATTTGGCAATTGATACTTTTTCAAATAGGTTGCCTTCAATAAAATGTAAATCAGCGAATTCAACTGTAACGTTTGACACGCAACTGCCAATTAACCTGGATGATGCAATTCAGGGCACTAGCACATCTGGATTCTCGTGGAATTTTGAGCTTTCAGAGTTATACGCTGTTGTCAGTAAAAAAACAGTGCAGAAGTATATTTTAATGCCGATGAAGACGAGCATTACGATGGCTTTTGATAGTAGGGATGCACCGGACGTTTCTAATTTTCGAATAAATTTACATTTGGATACTGCGCCTATTGTTTGCAATGTATACGAAGATCAGGTGAGCTTTTGCATTGCGTGTAAAAATATTTTTTAACACTTTTCCTCTCGTAATTTAGATAACATTTCTGAGACGATCCACATCACTTTTAGCATCTCTACAAAACTTTTTCGGTTACGAAACAAAAACCGAAGATCCGACATTTAAACAAGCGAAAACACCAGCATGCGATGATGATTTAGATATAAAAGAATTTTTAGCTATAAATTCGAACTCAGAATTTTCTCATGAAGTGCTTTCAACAGTCAGCAAAACAGACTCAGTAAGTAAAGGTACGATCTCAAAAAGCGGAATATAAGGCTTGTGCAAAGTAAGGTGAATAAAAATCATCTTTGCAGACATAAATGAACAGTCAACTACATCAATTTGGCTGCAATGGACTTTCACGAAAATTACGATAAACTTTTACATGGATCGGGTTGCATTTAAATCCAAACTAGCTTTAGAGATGGAAGACTTTATAACAAGCATTGACAAAGAGAATATTTACTTTAAATTGAAAAGTAAGATCGGCGCTTTGAGTGTGCGTTACTTTTATCTTCAGGATGACGGTGATTGGATGTTGAGCGATGATTTAAAAGTCGCAGTACAGTTGCAAACGAATGAAAATGAAAGGCAAAATGCTTTTCTAGACTTGACACTAACCATTGCTGAAGTTAAAAATGTATTTAAAAAGTGGGGAACTCATGCGAAATCCGAAGTTATGCATACACTATCAGAAATAGTCTTACATTTAAAAGCGATCGAATTTCAATTGAGCGTTAAAGGGATTGAAGACATTTTACCGATGGTTTACTTGATATCGTCAAATCGGAACAAAAAAATTTTGAAAAAAGATGAAACAAATTCGGATACGATAATCACCTCAGTTGCAAATTTACCGCTCATTCATTTTGATTGTAAAGGTCTTGTGTTTTACATCCCGGCCAAAGAATCAAGTGATAATTGTGATGTTTTGATATTAAGAGTAAGTTGGAACTTCAACCGACAATGATTGATATTAAAATATATTTTTTTTTTGATAGATAGGGCATATCAAAATACGGCCTAATGCTGAAAATCCCCTAACTAGAATTCCCATTCGACCTGACGTGTATACAAAAGCAGAACAACTGCGCATATTGCATACGCCTGGATCGAGAATAGAAGATCGACAATACGAGTTAATTGTTAGTAATATCTCGGCTGTGACTAGTACTTGGAACGAAATGCTTTCACTTATAAAAGTAAGTAGGCGTTAACACAACGTTAAAATAATCTTTGAATGAAATGTCGGAGTGTATCGAGTGTCAAAGTGATTCATTAGTGTGAATTGATTCACACTAATGATTGGAATGATTGGAAATTTGGTTAAAAAAACGCAATCATACATTGAAAAATAAAAAGCAATTTAAAGTACCAAAAAAAGTTCCGTTTAATGTTCCGATTGTTTATTTTTATTCGAATCCTCAAAATCGACTTCCAACCATAATCTTTCATTCTGCGGTGATTTCTTCGGTTGCTGAATAAAATTCAAAATAAAACGGAAAACTTTTTTTTAACTTTTCAAGTCTGGGATCATGAAGCCAACCAAAAATTTTGAAGTACAATTTATATTTATTTTTCAACAAATCTTGCGGTTTCTTAAAAGGATTTTAACACTTTAACAGTATAATGGTCTATCTGACTCAAAAACGAATCGTCTACTTCCGTTAATCTTGCGACAATTGTCTGACCGACTTCTGAAAATCTCAAACTTTCCTGTCTAAAGACAAAAGACCCATCGGGCATAAACTAAATAGAACTGTACGATGTTTGTCGTCGTTTGGGTGCGCCCATAACTTATATCCTCACCTGTCTTGGAGAATCTCTCTTAAAACACGAACTTGTGTCAGTAATGCTTGTCCGAAGGCGGTAGTCGTTTTTATTAAAATGTTCTACGCCGTATAAAATGTGTGCCGCAAACACACCTTATTTGACGCAGAGAATTTCTTTCGCCGTGTTCCTTTTTTAACAAGGAATTTATTGACAATGCATCAGTAACGAAAATATTCATCGCTGCGTACCTTTTACCGCGAACCTAACAGCCGCCCTTCACAATTGGCTATTTAGTGTTGTTTTCAATAAAAGTTTATAACTTTTGACGATGAACACTTCGCAAAAAGAGCTATTTGACTCTATGTTTTCCATGCGTTCCCACAATTCTTAGGAAGCAAATTGTGTATATATAGTATATATATATTTTTGATTGCTTCTTGTTTCCAATTGTGGTTATATAATGTTGAACATTTCTTCTGATCGTATGAATTAGTGTGGGAAAACGTTTTAATGGTTTTTGTACTTGAAAGGAAAATGAAAATGTATGTAATACAAATCCGGCTGTTGAATGGAATAATTTGGATAAAAAACCAGCAGTTACAATTGATGAAATATTTAAAAACTTCGTGGTATCAATTATCTACGCGCCATGTGTCCTGTACAAAACCACTCTCATATGTGGACAATCGATTGAATTAAATTGCGTAACTGACCTCATTGTAGATATTACAATTGCTCAACTTCTTCTTATCAACAACATTTCTAATGCGTTCGTTGTATCGAATTGGTATGTGAAATTAATCAAATTTGCCGATATTATTTCTATTTGAAGTTTATTTATTTTAACACAGCAACTCATCGGAAGTGGATATTGAAATTGTTCCGAACCATCAAAGTATAGTTCGATTAAATAAAAATAATAAATATGTGAGAGAAAACTTCCAACGATCAGATGCAGGAAGTGTTGCTGCGCAATATCAAATCACTCCATTAACAAATTACAACAGTTTGATTCGAATAAATAAGAATCGGAAAGGAGATAAACCTGCTTTAATGACGCAGAATCTCTCAGAGAATATAAATACCGATTCAGGATTCGCTTCAGGCGAGAAAACTTGTACGAAAAAACCAACATTCGAAAATGGTCTAATACCGTATGATATATCATTGGTAGCAGGGGAATTCATTGTCAAAGTACACGAAGCGGCTAGAAATAAAGCAGACGCAGAGACAGAACAATGGCTTGCTGGACCATTGCTGAGTTTGAAAATTACACAGCCCAGTATGCTTATTACAAGGAAACTTTACGACTACACAATAAAGTACTCTATATTTAGTTTGATACTTCAACTAGGAACCGAAGATATAGAGAAAGGTTCAGAAATGATTTTCGAAACGAAAACGGGTAGTGTGAATTCAACAGGAATAATTCCGCCCCTTGTATCTGTAACCTACAGAAACACTATCACTAACAAAATCGATATCAACTTCAAAGTTGGTCGCCCAGTTAAAATACACATATGTGAGAATGCTATGAAATTGATGTGCAATATTAAAAATCGTTTATATCCAATTTTCGAAAGCAAGAAGAAGTGTGAAAAGAAAGATTATTCTATGCCTATCGTCAGAGGAACAACTATTCGGAAAATTCGTAATGCGATTTTCAATGCTGATTCATTGAATGTATCAGCGGAACAGTTACAAATCGAATGTATTGATCATGAAGAATATGCTTTGAAAGCAGGAATTGCTAAGAGCAGTTTACAAATAGATACTTTTCATCATCCTGAATATCTCCATAGCAAGTTTAAATTGAATGCATTATTTATACAAACTTCAACACATGTGTTGCTTCATCCTTCCACTATTGCATGTGACATCTCGCTTAAACAAGAGCATTGGAACAAATTCCCGGCAGTAAATTTCAAAATGGAAACGAATGTTCTGCATATGGATATCAATCCGAAACACTTGCTAAGGGCAATGGAATTGCAACATAACATAATTAAAGCCATTAATGAATGTTTGACGGACAACTCTACCGAACAGGATCTTCAAGTGCAGCTGACTGAAATCAATCCGAATTTAAAATATATTCCTTTGCCGCGTATACCAATAAAAGAAGACATACAATACAAGGATGAATTTTTCCAAGATGACTTGAGGTTGGTATCTCAATTTTTTGTTGACTTTTAGTAATATTCTTAAAGTTTTTCAAGTTTTGGTAGATCAGTAGGAATCGATTCGGAATTATGAATTAGATTTGAAATTAATTTCTAAGTTCATTCAACTTAATTCAACTCGTTCAACTTAATTTGAGCTATATATATATATGTAGCTCAAATGAAGAGCTATATCTATTCAGAGCACTGAACAACATGTTCTCAATAATATGATATATATATATATATATATATATATATATATCATATTATTGAGAACAAAAGAACGGGAAAAATTGTCCGAAATGGCGCTCTTTTTGTACGACAACATACCATTTCTGCAGACGGCATTGCTCCAAAATCTTTTAAAATTCTTCCTCTAACTTAGAATAAGCCTCAAGTAATTGTTATCTGTTTCCGAAAAATGAGTAAACGGCTTTAATGGAAAAACCTTACAGCGATGACGTGGTTAAAAGAGTCATTCGAACGACAATTACGAAGATTTTCTGAAGGTACAAATAAATTATGAATGTTAAGGGTGAAAGCATTTTGAAGCAAAAAAAAAAACTTCGGCGGTTTACTTCCTACTCCTTATCATCTATCCGGTAAACTTTATGACCGACCCTTGCAGCAGTCTTATTTGGAGCAGTTTTGCTAGATACTTATGAATTTTGTATAGATATAGCTGTTATGAAAACGTAGTCCAAGTCATCAAAATAAAAATACAGGAAAACTCTGTTTGTTTGAATTGTAATAAGTTTGATATCGTATTCAAATTGGACGGCTTTGTAGGATTCGGTGAGCTTTGCATTGGTTACTTTGCGGACTGATATCAGCTCATAAGAACTATCTTCAGCTCGGTTAAGCTTATTGTTGTAACTTTGATAATTATACATAATACCAAAAATATAAAATATATACATAATAATATTTTTTCTCTAATAATTTTCTATGTCATTTTAGAGCATAATACAATTTGTCGGTATTTTTCGTTAATTATTGACCATGTCCTTTTAGGGCAGGAGCTTTTCAAATTGTTGAGGAAACAAGTACTCGTACATCTTTACCATTACCTTATCAAATGCGCTTATCGATAAATGACAAGACAATATGTTGGCGTTATCCACATCCTCGCAGCATTACTAAATTATTGTTGTATCCAATTTTGGTTGAGGTAATATTAAAAGATTTTTTGTATGTTTCAATTTCAAAGTTAATCTCTATTGTAGAGTACAAAATTGACAAACATACAATGTTGCTTAGAATACTTCAATGATGTATTAGATGAGTTCGTTCCATATTTGAATTTCTGCTTATCTGAACGAGAAACACAGACACTGAAGTTACCTGAAATAAAGGTGGCAGCATTTGTGTGGAGAATAGCTGTCTCACAAAAACTATCGATGAGTGGCAATTTACAGAGTGAAGAAGAAGCGCTAGAAGATAGTACGGAGAATCAAGAAGATGTGAGTGTAATAGTATAGATTAGTTTTTATCATTTTATTTCCCTTATTTAAGAAAAGCAAGCATTTTCGTCTAAATTTTGTGAAACACAATTCTATGTTGTTTGTAACTGAAATTCATTGCAAACGTAAAAGAAAACTAAATTTCTTTAATTTTATTCTAATTTGGATCTATTGGAAATCTTTTAACAGTTTATGTTTTTAGCGGTTTGGGTATTTTTGTCTATGGCTATTTTGGGTATAAGGTCAGAACAGACTTGAAGCATGGTAATAAAGCAGGCGAAATAAAGTGTGAGACGCAGTCGATCCACAAATCTAGCCGGGTGTTACCTAGTTTTTTACAGGCCTCATCCAAGCTTCCTTGAACACGCTGAACCTCTTTACAAGGTTGGTCCATTACAAAGTATTGGACGAGTCAGAGGCCACAATTAGTAAATTCCTCAACGGGATGTAGAAAGAGAGACATCTTGGAGAGACATGGATTAAAATTTAAGGAATGCAAACAGGACATCGTAAATTAAAAATACGTAGCAAATAAACAAACGCATCCCGTTGGTATTCATGGCTGCCGTGAGGTAAGTAATGACGAACCGTGCTGAGGTCGAATGAAGTGTCGATAAGTCGAATTAATGCTGAGGTCGGCAAGTGGAGTACTTTATGGCTACATAACGTCTGTTCAATTATGTATGATTTCTCAAAATTCATTTTTCATCTAGCACATATTTAAGCATTTCTTTACCCAATTAATATTAAATATTTAACTAATATCTGAAAAAATCGCCATACTTACGCAATATGTTAAGGTTTATTCTATTAACCTTTCAGGAAAATGCAGAAACAGTCAGCATCAACGATTTTTTCAAAATGGACGATTTTAGAATGCAAAGCGATGTCAACTTGAAAACACTGATCGGCTGCATACGTGTTGATTCTTCTTTTCAGCCCGATAAAATTCCCGTACTACAAGCGTTGCTTCGCATTCCATTCGTCCAGATAAATTTGCAAAATGAATTTGAACTTGGAACCTTCAAATGCCCACCACCAATACAACATTTTCGTATATCAAATGATTTTCATAAGAAACAAACGTTCGCGTCGATAATTTTGTCGAAAATTAATATTTACACTGTACAAAAAAAGAAACAAAATTACATAACAAACTTCGATGTGACTATGGCATGCAAAGTACTAGATTATGGTTTCTTGAACATGCTCGATTTACTGGAACCTACAAATGTTAAGGGACTTATATTATTTGATGATAAGTTCAACTGTAATTTTGTTGTTGATACAATGCGCTTTAACTTCGGCCCTGGTTTGATGCACACATTGTTAACATCGAAGCATTTGTGGTTGCAAGTTTTGAACAAAAATCACACTTATATTCCTTTGATATCGCGGTATGTTATATGCAATATGACGAATGTGCCCCTTCAGTTTGGACAAACTAATTCGGACGAATTAATTCTTATAAGACCAAATGAGTGTTCATTTTATGCATTTCGTCACGATCATTTGAAACATTGTTTAACGTTTGTGTTCGAGAGAAAATCAGGCCGTGAATCATGTATTCTAGAACTGAACAAAGAAGGTACTCAGTATTTGGAATTGAAAAGCTTGGTGTTGATTGCTACTTTCGAGAAACTTTCATCAACACAAATATGTATTTTCATCAAAGGGCAGCTGGAACTGCTTTCGATGTCAAAAGAACATTTCCAAGTACAACATTTCGCAAACGGCGTGAAAGAGTATTTAGATTTAGGCGCGAGTGGTCATGGTTCATTCATTGGCGAATATAAAAATAATAGTCAACATTTTATGAGGTAAATAAGTGTTTTTGCTTTAGTTATGTAAGTTAGATGTTAATTTACGCTTAAATGCCGATGGATCTAAGATGTTCTAAAATCTTAACTTTATATGAAACAGCAAAAAGTA
The DNA here is from genome assembly GCA_954870665.1 of Stratiomys singularior. Lineage (NCBI taxonomy): Eukaryota > Metazoa > Arthropoda > Insecta > Diptera > Stratiomyidae > Stratiomys > Stratiomys singularior. Next base: position 13,031,278 of record OX940877.1, read on the forward strand.
ATTATAAAAAGCTTGGAAAGTGAATTATATTTTCCCAACGTATGACTAACCATGACTAACCGTTTATTCGGGGTCAGCATTTTTTGGCTTATTTCGAGGCTTCTCGTGTCATCCAATTCACGTCTGACGCTAGATTGCTTGAAGAATGTTGCCTCTCCCATTTACATTTCATATCCTTACGGAATATGATCTACTACCGCCCACTTGAAGTTCAAGTTCTTCCCTTCATCTTTATTGTTCGACTAGTACTCTTTGATTCTCGCGGCAATAAGTTTCATGGTTTGTTCAGGCAGGCAAAAATGAAACACTATGCGAAAAAGGCAAAACTCCTGTGGTTCACGTTTGCCTTCCGAGAATGTGTTGAGGTAGTTCGTGCTACTTAATTCGGTTAACTACATGCAATTATTTCCTTACCTAATAGTTAGAGCTGCAAATAAAAAATGATAATGAAAACTACACACTTAAGGACATAAAACGTAATGACACCTTCAAACAGACCCAACAAAAAGTCAACGATAGGCTAATTGTGGAATATACTGAAGTTACGATAAATCTAAACTCCTTAAATGTAAATACTTGATGGCTTAGAAAATTTTTACGAGAAGCTGGAAAAGAGCTGTTAAAAATAACAACTCACTCGTTCTCCCACAATCCCCAACTGGCCAAAACAACATTCAAAATTCAGGCAATCCAAGTTATCTGTAAAACAATTCATCGTTACTTATAGAATAAGAAAGTCTTTAAGGTTTCATCAAGCCACGATAACAAAAGGTCCAGATTGGTCCACACACTATCAGTCCAAGCACTTAAAGACAGTTAAACTCTGCCCATAGTACCTAGTTGATAGTAGGAAGAAAGGTGCATGTAACCGCATAGTTTTGGTTTAAAATTTATGACCACGCCTTAAACTGATGAGATTACTAAATTTTTTTATTTAATTTCAGACTTAAATTACTTGATGGAAAAGGGTGGTCTGGAGAAATTCCACTCGTAAGCAAGAATATCCCATGGCTGGTAAAACGTACGGCTACAATTAAATATGTTAAAGAAAACAAATTTCATAGATTGATTTTCAGTGCCTGCTTCCAATCCACAAGATTTTGTAAGCTTCTGGGTAAGAGTTATAGAGGAAGAAATAAGTTCACTATCGACGAATAGTTCAAAACAGAAAAGAATGTTAATTCTCATTTGGCCAATGTTTATCGTACGATCATTCTTACCAAAAGAAATAATAATGAAGGATCTCGGCAGAATATCCTCATATACATTGAAGGGACAAGGTTCAATTGTTGAGCTCGGAATTAGTGGAGATAATAATAGTGGCCATGAAATCTGCTTCGAAGGATTGTAAGTATATTGTTATAGGCTATAATTTATGACATATGATAATATAAACATCGCTTGTTGTAAATATCCGCGGATCTATAAACTTAGGAACGTGATTATCTCTTTGATAATAAATTAAAATCGTAAAAGATCAATTGTTAAGTTACGAGGTTAAATCAAATATTAACACAGCTTTTTGTTCTGAAATTGTCTAAACATATTATTTAATTCGTATTTTAATGCTAATATTTGATCTAAATTTATGGGTTCAACAAAGATATAGTGTTTGTCTTATCTCAAATCGATTTTTCGAAAATATTGGTATGTTTTGGGCAGATAAAATCCACCCTCGTAATCGAAAAGTCCTAAATTAAATAGACCAAGACTGAACTTTCTGATACATCTAATTTGATTCTTCTAATTGCATCTTCTTTGACTGGATTTGATTTAAAATGTTTTTCATTCTTATTTATAGAACATTTTCATCTGAGGACGACGATGCTAATATACTGCTTACATATAAAGGCATTGATCGAAATCGATTCTTTGAAACGGAAGGCAAACAATTAAACATTGATGTTTATTTGGATTCATTAAAAAAGCCGATGGAAACAAATTGGCCATTTTCAAAGTTTGAAACTTCACTAGCACTAGAAGCATCCTCAATTAAAAAAAATATTAGATGTGTCAACCGAATTGTGCCAAGTCGAAAGTTTTCTTCCGGAATTATGTTGGAAATTTTGCCATGGTGCTTGTTTTTAAATTCCACAGGCAAACGGATAAAAATTACAGACATTGCAACTGACAGCTTTGTGGTAGTAGAAAGCAACAACGTGTCTACATTGCCGTTAATAAAAGATGGATTTAAAATCGAACTATGCTGCGGGAGCGATTGGGCAGATTCATGGGCAATTTATATAAATGAATCTAGTTATAGAACAAGTTCGACAAAAAACAAATTATTCATCCCGGAGAAAGGAGCTATCACCTTTTATATCTATCATGCCTTTACGATTTCGAGATTTGTACTGTCATCTTATCATGAAAATAATGCGCGGGCTTTAAAACTAGCATCAGCATTTGCAATGTTAAACTTTTCGGATATCGATTTTGATATAGTACCATACGCTTTCGAAGAAGGGTGTCGAATAAAGGAAAAAGACATTGTGGAAATGTTGAAAAAATCTAGATTTAAAATCTCTTCGAATCTAGGAATGAGGTAATTGTTAAAAGAAATTAAAAAATCGTCACACTTAAATAACGTTCCTCTCTCATTTCAGACCTGACGCTATACCTATTGACATATTTGAGGATGTGACCGGCAGAGTTTCCCGAAAAAATTCACAAATGTCTCTAAAGCATTACATATGTCTTATGGGACATCAAAATTATGAAATATCTCTGCCGTTGCCACTTAGCAAAGCATTTAACAGGAAGTGCATTAACATATTCAATAACAATACTCCGGTAATTTTCAAACGAAACTATCAAAAATTAACACTGAACATAACACTTTCGATACACACGATCTTTCATTTCAGACATAAATATTATTGGCTTTTAACTATTAGCTTTTGTAATCATCAGAATTTCAATAACTCAAAAGTTCTTCGTATTTAAAAGCGATCAAAAATTTGATACATTATATGCAAAATTTTGTTTTCTGTTTATAAGGATTGCTAATAATTTTATTAGCTATACAGTTCAATCCAGCTTTTTTTCAGAATTTTGAAACATAATATTTTACAGGTTCCTCTGGTAGCTAGTGTAATTGAAAGGGATAACCAATTCGTGATGTCAATATTCAACGATAAGTCTCCGAAGTTTGAAATCAAGAATTTCACAGACCTGACATTTTTCGTGGCAGGAACGAAATCCGCGGACAGTGAGAAATCATCTAAAATAATGGCGGAAATAAATGAGAAAAATTTCGAATGGTTCCAAAGAGTGAATGCAAATTCAAATGTGTTTTACACTCCTCCTGAATTGTATTCTAACTTTCCGGATGCTGAATATGCTCATTGTAATTTATCATTTGCGCTATGTCTTAAAAGCTGTAGTGAAGCAAGTAAAGTAGATGCTAGTATTGGGCTAGATTATGTTGATGACAATTAAATATTCTTTTAGATGTTCAACATAGTATACGTTGGTCGAAGCCTTTGAAAACAGAGTCCAGCCGTGAGACGCTTTTGAATGTTCCTTTACATGGTGATGTAAAAATTCTAGTCTGCAATAATCACAAAACAACAAAAGTTTCAATTTTTTACATAACACAGGTATGTTAAAGTTTTCGTCTCGGTGTCCCAGAACGTCTTAACCATTTAGGTGACATTCAAACGTAAAAATGTTTGCAATTATTATTTGTTGCGATTAATACGAAGACATGAAAATATACTCATTGACAATAATATTATTTTAATAATGGCCATGCCATATGAAGCAGCCGTCAATTTTTTCTCGAACGTTACTGCCGACATCCTAAGAATTTTCCCAACATTCAATTCTAGAATAATGCTTTTCAAATCTATTAAATTTGAGGACTTTTACGGTAGAGCCGTTGCAGTAACCCAATAAGGTAAAAGTCTACTAAGATCAAATCAAGGCTTCGTGATGGTCATTCTAGGTCACTTAGTCATGAATTAAGCTTTTCTTGGTATCACTGTTGTAATGATGCTAATGTTGCTTTAGCGTCTTTCGTGATATGTATTTGCGACGTCTTGTTGAAACCATATCTGAGTGTCATGCAATGACATTGTATTATCTTGTGCAATCGATATTCTAGTCGAAATAAACATCGCACGTGAATGAGCGACCCAATGTTTACGAAATAAGCGTCCAAGCAAAGAGCGTGTTGCTCCTGTAAGACGACCGAACACTTACCAACACAGACATTGAGCTATTCCACTGTAATTTATTTTTGTTTTGTTCTCTCTCCAAGATATTGGATAATTTTGAGACCCGCTGTACTTAATCGTCGAGATATTTCGAGTTTGAAAAACAATATTCAAGCGTTTAAAGGTTAATCAGAATTTAATTATATATTAACATTATAATTTGCTCTTGCATTTATATTATATATTACGTAGTTTAAATTCAGCATTAGATACTTTACTGTATTGAATTTAATAAAGCGCTTGCCATTATTTTAAAGGAATATATATATGATATATAAATATAAATTGTTTTAATACTTTTCCAGGGAATGGAATTTAGTGTGAAGGAATTACGAACACGCCTGTCGGACCAAGGAAAGTTTACATTAACGAACAACGCGGCAGCAGACAAGGGTCAGAAATCAATTCTTCAAACTATTGGCAAAGATATTCTCGAAATATCATGCACCACGTGCTCAGCACATAAACCAAAGTCTAAAATACCCAACATCAATTTCTTTGTAAAGGAAACAAGTGTTAGTATTTTCTTCGATTCAAAGGATAAAGCGGGTATAAAGCAAGATATTCTTTCGATATACCTTGACGAAATCGCCGCTAAGTTTGATCAGAAGAAACGACTCATGTCCTTTATCATAAGGAATGCACAACTCGATAATCAACTGTACATTTCTGGAAAATACGATTTTCCAGTGCTTTTCTGTGCCGAAAAGAAATATCTACGAAATGTTGCATTACCTTCTCTCCTGGACTTGCAGGATTATCTAGAACATTTGAAAATTGATGCATTGTTGGAATTACGTGCTCGATTTTATGACGAGAACTTAGACCTAGAAAGAATTAATTGCAAAATAAGCGCAGCACGCGCATACATAGAAGATACATATTTAAATGATTTACTAGACCACTTTTTGGAATGCGATCCATCAAATGCTGTTTACATTTATGAAGATAGTCCGCAGGATTTACCCATACGACCTGGTAACATATGCGTTCCAACTCGCACCATTGATGAGGCAATTTATCTTTCGGGCACGTTGCAGTTGAAGATGATTAAAATTGAACCAATAAACTTGATGCTGTCTGTACATACATGTGTTAGGTAAGTGCAAGCAGGATTTATGAAATACGTTAATGGTTTGGACTATTTGAACTTGACTTCCTTTGCGATATAGAGGTCTTGTTTTATTTTTTATTAAAAATTCTATTTCAAAACGAGGTCAATGACATGTTCTTCAATTTCAGGTTATACATAGCGCTTGACCATAGTCCTCTATATTTTTCTGAATTTGAAAGGCGTCATGTGTTAACGTTACCGGTTAAGTTTGGAAATGCAATTGGAATGCATTACCTTTCTGGTGCAATATTTGGAGCTGGTTGGGTTGTAGGATCATTAGAAATTCTCGGAAGGTATTTGTTACAAATGATGGGGACATGATAATAATTTTAATTTACAGTCCCGGAGGTCTCGCTCGATCGGTTAGCACTGGATTAAAAGATTTCGTTTCAATGCCTGTTCAGGGCTTATGCCGAGGACCTTGGGGATTTTTGGCTGGAATAACGCAAGGTTCAGCATCCTTGGTAAAGAATGTAACGGCTGGAACTGTGAATTCGGTAACAAAGCTGGCAGCATCAGTGGCAAGGAACTTAGATCGATTGACCTTGGATGACGAGCATTTACAAAGAACTGAAGCGTTGCGGCGTTCCCGACCACAGGGTGTTGCTGAAGGTTTGTCGCAGGGTCTGACTGGGCTAGGAATTAGTTTACTTGGTGCATTGGGTGGGTTAGCCAGGCATCCGCTTGAGGCGAGATCGTCAGTGGAAGTCATGACTGGAGTAGCGAAAGGAATAGTTGGAGCATTTACCAAACCGCTAAGTGGTGCCGCCGAACTTCTAGCATTGACTGGTCAGGGAATGCTTCATACTGTAGGTTTCAATACGATGCCACAACAAAGAAATGCACATCTAAGTAAGAATATAATTACTGGCCCAGCTGACTGTAAGCTGGCATGGAAGTATTTGTCGAGTCATTCTACGGCAGCAATAGAACAGCTACTGTTTTATCATGATGCAACACTCATACATAGTGATCAATTTAAACGGGCTGTTGTTGCCCTGACAAGAACTTCGCTTATAATTTTAAAATATAGTGAAGACTGTCCAGCTGAAATATTTCCTATCGAACGCATCGATGTATCAGTGGACGTTGACGATAAAACCCTGGTTGAAATCAAAGTATTACAAACGGAAGAGTACAGTGAGGTAATTATATTATATATGTTATATGTCTTCACTATTATTTTAATCAGGTTATATCAATCAGTTTTAATGACAGAAATGTAAGTAAGTGTGAGTTAGGCTCCGTAAAATGTTTTTCTTTCTCCCCTCTTGCGATTATGCGTACACAATCGAGGACTATGAGTACAAGAATATCTTCCAAGAATGAAAAGTATAAAATAAATATAAATAGCTTAGCAGCTGATTACATGATTACATGCGGGAATGTGTTCGTCGTGTTTCTAAAATATCCTCGATAAAGAAAAATAAATATAAGATTGAATCACTATTATAGAGTTATGATTTGTTTGTTTAAATTGCGTTAGACATTCATTTCTTTAGATGTAAACAATTTACCGCTTTAATACCACTTTAAATAAATTTCAGGAAGCAGACTCTGAATTTTTCAATAACCGGCTGATTTCTTTCCTGCGCGATTCAAGTGATAATTTACCAACAGCATCTTCGGCTTCGTTTGACGAACTATTGGCTAAAAGCAGCAATTTCGAAAGGAAATACAAACTTAAACGACGATTTTATATCAATGAATGTTTAGTACCGCACTTTGTTAGTTATTTTAATGTTTTAAAAAATAGTTCAGAATTACTCAAATTCCCTTCGCATTAAACTATACTTTGTTGAAATTTGTTAATTCATTGTCTTTTTGGACTACTCTTTTGTATTTTGTTATAAATCTGAACACAAATTTTTTATAAGGGAAAATTAAGCGTCAGCATAGTTAATATTTGATAGAAATCCTTTTGAGTTTTGTTTTCTACTTGGTAATAAATTTAATTTATTTCTTCTTTCTAATGCCTGATGGAGAGCATTCAAGATAAATGCATTGTATATATTGAGTGGGAATTGGTTAATTTAAACGCAATATTCCATTTTATATCGAAATATATCTGTTTTATTTTAATAGTGATACAAATATTTCATTTCAAACTCACTAAATCTGACGCGCTATGAATCACTATCACACTATACATATGTTACTTTACTATTTACATATTTTCTTGAAGTAATTAAGTAGTTATCTCAAACAGATTTGCATGCGATTCTGACATACTTCAAACCTGAACTGTGGCTTTAGTAAGTATGTAAATATCGTTGGCTAACCCTTATATTAATTGTAATTCATCTACAATGTTCGGAATTATTTGTCAATCCGATCAAGTTTATACGTAATGTGTAAGCTCAACTGATAACAATATTTATCTTGGTATAATAGCTTTGACTTGGACGACACTTGGTAATACTTTGACCAACAATTTGGTGCATTTATTCTACCAACTGAGCTTGGGCTTCAAAGTCACCTTTATTACCGGATAGTAGAATTTGAATTTGCATCGAGTTCTTCCCTTTCGTCTCGAATACTTTCATCCATACGAAAGCAGTACCAGCGACCATGGAGAATCCGAAAACCCAAAACGTGATATCCGAACCCCATGCTTGAACCATTGATGAAAAGCACTTTGTCACCACAAAGACACCTACCCAGTTGAATGTGACCGACAATGATGAAGCCAAGCCTTTGACATCAGATAAAAATAGTTCACCCATCATCAACCATGGAATAGGCCCGAAACCTATGGAGAACACAATAATAAACAAAATAACGCTGAGCAAGGGAAGCCAGCCGATATAAGCGACGTCACGCCCATTGTCTTTCATGTGGAAGTAAACGCCCAAAACGAATAAACAGGCGGCCATAATAGCACTACTTATGAGAAGGAGTACTTTCCGACCAGCCCTTTCCATCAGCAACGATGAGCAGAAGGTCATAATGACTTGCACACCACTTACTATTATTCCACACAGCGAGGCGTTCATAGTGCTGCCCGCAGATTTAAAAATCGGTACTGTATAAAATATGACAGCGTTGATACCAGACATCTGTTGGAAAAGCATCAACGACAGCGAAATCAACATGCCCATGCGATTAGCCTTATTTGTAAACAAATCGGTTATGTGAGCATCTCCTGCGGACGGTTCCGTTTCTGCTTGTAAGGCTTGTAGCGCGCTCCTGGTATCACATTCTCTACCCCATAGAAACTTTAAAGCTAATGCCGCGTCGCCGCGTCGACCCTGCAATTGGAAACGAAGATGTTAATGACTTTTTATTTATATTCATCATGAGCAAATTCGCAACCAAAAGTAGAAATCGAAAAAAATGAACTCAAAAAGTAGCATCTGATGACGAGTGATGGAGATCACACTACAAAAAATTGGATCTAGAAAATCATCTTGTTGTTGGATCGCCATATGCCTCAAATAAAAACTACTCAGAGGATGTAAACAATCAGCAAGTTGCTAAAAAACCAGCCACGGATCAATTTAAAGAAATTCAAACGGGATAAAAAATAACTAGAAACTGCTTTCAAATCTGAAAAATGTCCATGGAATCATTCGTAGCTGTGCGCATCTCAGGTGGTAAGCAGAATGATTAACCCAAATTAAAAACACATGATTTAGTTAAAGGCATTGAGAGGCAATCTCAGAAACGAAAATTGCTCAAGAAATCGATAGAATAGAGTCGCGTTACTAGAGAAAGATGGCTTTGCACACAAAACCTTAAAAAAGGAGGATAAATCTCAATAAATTGCGTTACGAATGAGATTTGGCGCTTTGGCGAATGAAATTTAGCGATTTGAGATTCATGAGGTACGTTCAATACATTTATGGAGAGGATTTAAACCTCCCCAAACAACTTTGTGAAATCACGAGCTGGTTATTATCGTAGGCAACGGGCGTGAGACGAAACAAAGCTGAGTTTAACAATCAATACCTCATGGAGCCTGAACCATACCAATACCATCCTTGCATGCGTTGGTAGCAAATATTTTTAAGTTTTAAGCGATTGCTAATGCGCATTACACTGCACCTTCATCTTTATGTCTCATCTTCATTCCAGTTTGTTAGGTAATACCAATTTATCTACACAAACATCTGTCGAGTACAATGAATTCGCAATTTGTTCTATGTGTTGTACTTGTTAACACTTATGCTTTCTCTAAAGCCTAACATATGTTGAAAACTAACAAAACTTACTTTTTAGTTCTTTCGCTAGAGCGAACTAAAAACTGAATCATTGGAAAAGTAAATAAGAACTTTTAAAAATTTTGACAACACCCATATTTCACTATGGTTGTGAAACATGGACACTTATGGAGACATCGAAGAAGAAGATTGACGCTTTTGGATGCGAGTACTTCCAAAGATATTTATACTAATGAAGCAGGATGCATCAGGTACAACTATAAGCTCTTAAGTCTTTACAATGAACCACTAACCGTCATCATCATTAAGCTCAAAACATGTTAGAATCCAGAATACTCTGAAATGTGTAAAAAGGATACGTTGAAAGTAACCGGTTATACGGAAAACTTTGAAGGATCGTCGAAGTAAAAGTCGTTAATTACGAGTGAGCTTCCCAAAAGCAGACAGAAAGCAAGGAAAAAATCTACTCGAAATGTGGTTTGAAAGGATTTTAAAGAACAAATGTGCGAAATGTGGAATTATTTCAAACGGTTATTTCCATCAGAGATGGCAAGTTTTTAACAATGAATGTAGCAGAACTTTCCCAAATAAACCAAACTGCAAAACGCAATCGATAATGACGAGAAAGCTAGACGCGATGTCACCGAAGGGCCAGAGCCCGATTAGAAGTGCAGTAAAATCAATCCCGAAATTTTAATTTGGTATTTAAGATGGCATAGATTTGCATCGAATGAGAAAGTTGAACTCATAATAGACCACATTTTAGAGGACCAAGGATGAATCATTTTATGCAATAGGCACTGAAAACCAAATAAAAATATGTTAGGTAAATTTTCCAGGTGATTATTGATAGTTCTCTGTACTATACTTTCTGCAAAACTTAGAACTCCAGAATGGTGTATATTTAATTGATAGATTTTGTTCATGAGCCTACTGGATTCCTATTTCAGTCTAGCTGCGAATAAATTTGGCAATGTTGAATACCTCGAAAAATTAAGAATACAATCTAAGAGATCATAATGAACTTACAGCTTTAACCAAATACGTTGGTGTATCCGGAAGGAAGAACATTGCAATGAATAGTATGGTGGGAAACAGTAAGCATATTGTACTTAGCGTTACCCAGTCAACCAAAGCGCCAACCAAATTTGTTATTAAAATTCCAATCGTCAGTCCAAGTTGAAACAATGTTCCCAGTTGTCCTCTGATACTTGTTTCGGCAATTTCAGATATGTACATCGGAGCAATCACACAAAAACTCCCCGTTGATAAACCTGAAAGTGAGTGATAACACCAGATATTTGATTAATTATAAAATTGTAATTTTCCGGTAAGGTAAGTAATTACCTACTAAAAACCTGCCAACATATAGAGCAAGGGCCGATCTAGCATATCTGGTGATTATAAAACTTATGAGAAATGGAATATCCATTAATATTGCGGTATATTTTCGGCCTATTTTGTCAGCTATGATTCCTGATGGCATTGCTCCACACATAGCACCGATCGCTAACAAAGATCCAACCCAGGATGCTAAAATGGTAATATTTTAGTAGCTCAGAATCACCCGATTTCATTAATTTTTATTGCGACTTTTTGAGACACATGAAACTAGTATTTAATTGCCACTTTCCACAAGCAAATTGGTGAAATTGGTATATTTCAATACAAGTAAAAATAGACTTAACAAACTTTGATTATCCAATTTTAATATCATATTTAGTGCATATTAAAATTACCTTCATCATTAGTTAGATAAAATTTTGTGCTATCATCTGTACTGTTTCCTATCAGAGACATATTTTCCGGTTTTTCCAATTGCGGAAAAACGGGCGATGTCCATGCTAAAGCTGTTCCAGCTGATATGGCGCCAAAGCAAACTACAAGATGTAAAATTTTTGTATTTTCATGATTTCTTAGAAAGTTAGTATGATTTTCACCTAAGATGGTAGCAATATATTGCATTCGTTGTGATGTTTTACTTTCATATAACGGGTCATATAACATAGGGTTACGAGAACTGGCATCAGCTTCATCATCGTTGACATTCTGCGAAAATGAGAAAATTGTGTTAGAAAAAAGAGGTTTTTGGAGAGAAGTTTTATAAGAAAATATTTTTAAAATTTTTTCAGTTTTAATGAATTCATATTGAGACTAGAAATTAGCCACATGACCTGCTTAATTCAGCACACTTGGAGTCTGGAGTTTAGTAGGCTAAAGTCCTATCACAGAAGTTCGTTTTGATGTTGCTGCAGGCCAAAATTAATTCTGGGTAGCTTGGGTCCGCCGGGCCTTGCTTCGTGGGTCTCGAGGACGCGTTTCGGCTTCAACGAGCTGAAGATGGCTGTATGCAGCCGAAACGCGTCCTCGAGACCCACGAAGCAAGGCCCAGCGGACCCAAGCTACCCAGAGTCCTATCACAGACTTTAAAGACGATAACGACAAGGAGTCCCAAAATAATATTATTTCCATTCTGGTTATGCTTATTATCAAGTTCCTTGATGTGATGTCAACATACGTACATATATTATTAAACATATTGTCCCAAATTTTTTTTTAATTGGCCTTGTTTTAAAGTCAGAGCAAAACTGGACTAATTTTTACACTTTCAGGTACTTTGTAGTCAAGTTTTGCCGTGAACATTAGTTGTAGAAAAGCGGGGAAATCTACTAGAGTTCTAGAAACATTCAGAACATCGAGGCAAGGGTGCAGGTAGAGGTGACTTTTTTGTGGAGCCTATATTTTCACTCTTTTCGACAATAGAGTTTAACGAACAGATTAACATCGAATCAATTTCAAATTTTCTGTCAAACTTAGGGATAATTCTCAGGAAATACATGAAATGTTGAGGACTCTTTATGAAGATAACACAAAAGAAAATAGCCCTTTTGAAGTGGATCAAGTGTTTCAGTGAGGTCTATGTAGATTGGCAAGCAGGAAGATGCAACTGATGACGCTGAGTTCCACGAGAGTTTTCTTTAAATATTCTGAGCAAATGAGCTGAACGGTCGCCTACGATGGTGTTTGCACGAAAACGCATTGAAAACTCCAGAAAGCAGTATTGTTGCAATTTTTTTCAACTTTAACAAGCACCTTTCAGATAAGTCGATAACAAAGGAGAAATGGAGAAAACTTCTACAGATTTCCCAGAGAAGTTTAGAGCATCAACGGATGAAAATGCTAGTTAGCTGGTATTACATCTACAAACAGGAGAACTACGTCATATCTTAGATACCCATAGTCGACACGGTAGTCGTGAGACTTATTCGAGATCATTTCTAGCCTCGCAGCTACACATACGTAACCCATATTTCGAAAATTATCTCAGTACAAGGACTCGAGGAGCTCTCTCAATCGGCGGAGCTACCCCTTCGTGAGGAGCTTCAATTATGGAAATGATCGAATGCGATATTTCTCGTTAAATAACATGTCTTGACGAAAACTTAGGTTTTTTAAATTAACTTCGAAGCAGAGGTCTGCATACATTGGCAACTAAGAGTAATTGCGTAGCAACTTCGTACAATACTGATCATGTTAAAATAAGGTTGCCTGCGGCTATTCTCTAGAAAACATGACAAGGACATTTGGAACAGATATTTTACCAGTATGATAGAACGATACAAAATTAGCCGTAAGGTTGCTTACAAGTAACGTTAGCACTGTATAATTCGTATCCAAAAATTCTAACGAATTATGCTGGAGATAAGTCGTTGGAACATTATCCACAAATAATAAAAAGATATTAGACCTTATTGGAATATTATTCATTAAAATGGAATCTTTAAATAATCGCCTAGAAAATAAAAATTCATAAGGGTTTGCCTCACTTTTTAGTGTGTTGGAAGTATCTCACTCAAAAAATGAAATAATTGGAAGATTAAAGATCTATTTTAGCATTAATTTGTCAATTCTAAGGGGAAACGTGTGATGTTCGGATTTCGGCAAATGTAATAGCGATCTACTTTCGTTGTCGAATAGTTAATAAAATCTGCTTATACTTATTCTATGTAACTTAAACCTGTGTGCTTTGCGGGATGAGATTTCAGAATTTAAAGTCATATACGTTTTATCCCATATAAATCAGTAAATACCCGAAATAGTAATTTCAGTGGAATCGTTATTCGGATGAACTTAATTATTGCCGAAGTTTATCTTGATTCTGATCACACCACGTCTGGGTTTATCCTAATTGTGGAAATAAAATACTCAGAAATATATCTTTCTAGAATTGAATTTCATTTCCACGGTGGCGTCTCGAAGTTCAATGTTAATTGATCACTATTAACTTTAGCATTAGTGTTATTTCATATGTTTATAACAGTTGAAATGGTAAAAGAGAAAATAGTAGAAGAAAATGGGAATAGTTAAATGGAATGCCTTTAAGAAAAGTCACGGTACAATAAACGATGCTGGCATGAGATTTTAATGAACAAACTTCAATGAAAGTCACTATCTGCGTAAACAAATTTCTATTTGTTCTGAATTAACGAGAGATATTGCAAGGCGAGGCGTGTCTCACGTTTGCGCTGATTTTGTTGTTGATCATTCATCAACGCAAGTTTGTACGAAGATGCACTGAGCACACGACATTTATCCCGAATCTAAGAATGATTTCGTACAAAAATCACAAGACTTTTTTTGCTGATCGTGACCTTATTCAAGGGCATTGTATTAAACTCACGTGTGGGAGTCCTGCAAGCTAAGGAGTTGATGGGGGGGCCGGAAATGCACACAGCAGGCGTTTCTCTTAGTCCGCACCGAGTCAGTTGTGTGACGTTAAAAATTTGAATGTTCAACTGATATCCTTAGATGAAAAATCGAGATCGAGAACTTCCGGTTGTGAATTGATAAATTTTCAAATTCGAGCACTATGCGTTTCCGGCGCGACGCATGAAATTATGGTTATACAATTTAAATGAAATAAGAAGTGAGGCGCGTATGTGTGTGTCCATGATGCATGCAGAGCTAAAAGATGTGGAAGATGGACGCGAACACTGAACAAACTATTTTAAACTATTTACCTGCCACCAACGCGCCATAGCCTTCACCATGCGGTCGGTATCCATGGTTAGCCGGACTAACTCTTCCTCGCTGAGCTTTCAGTGATTAAATTAATTGCGATCCCGATCCGGATATGTTGCCTCGTTAAAAAGGGAAATGTTTACTAGTTCCACTTTCAAAGATAAAGAAGTAAGTTGTTCGGAGCACGAGTAATTTCTCTGAGAAAATTCTGTTTAAATTTAGTACTGGCCAAAGTGCACTCAACTAGACTCTTGGCCCAACCAATGCACACGAAAAAAGTCTGAGAACATAGAGGCGGGTTATTTATAAAGTGTTTTCAATTAGTGCCGAAATTCGCCGTTGTGTTATCATGAAAACATATGCATAATTGTCACCCATGCGGCAGTTCCGTCCAATAGTTTCTCCATCTTGGATCACGTCGATGGCTTGATAAATCAAATCGTTTAATTGGTCGTGATACCAATCAACCATGCATCCGGAAAATCGAACATTTGAAACTCAGCATGTGTGAGTGTCTATGCCCAAGAATGTGCTCCTTGTAACAAATAATGGAGCAGCCTTGTGACGCTACAAGGCATTGTCTCGGAACATATGAGAAGTATTTTGGGCAAAAAATTTTGCCGAAGACTTTGCAGCTGTGAAGACTGTTGCTGGTGTATAGAAAGACCAAACTGCGGCAATAATTTTTATTAGGAACGATTGCCTTATAATTCTTTATTAGTATAGATACACAATTCTTTCACATAAATACGTCCAATATGTTAATATTTCATATGTGTCTATGGACCCGCGAATGTATTTATTTTAACACAAGACAATTCCGTTCAATTGAGTTTGACGCAGATGAAATTTCGACCATGAAATACATGAAAGTTTTGCGCATTTATTTAGTTTGGTTTCGTTCAAACTCGAACGCACATATTTAACCCGTTCACAGCCAAAATAACACTTGAATTTCAAACAAAAATCATTAATTTTGTAATAAAAACAAGTAAGGATATATAAGAAATTAAAAGAAAATTAAAAAATTTGTGTCAGTAAATGAAAGGAATGAAACTATACAATAGCATAGAGGCCGAAAAAGAGTGAAAATTGCGAACTATAACTTGCCAAAGCAATGTGTATTCTTGCATTCTTGCAACATCGCTGATCTCTTGTATGGTATGAAACATAGCGAACACATATCGCTGACTTTTCGGGATCAGATTGGAATAAAATCAGAACCATAGCGTAAGCACGTCACAACGAGAACATTTGGAACAAGCTCTCGATCCAACAAGACAACAAGACCATAATAATTGGAATTGTATTTGAATTCGAACATTTTATCTCAGTTTTGCTCCCAACTAGAATACCCTCCCAAGGCTAAATTTGCTTATGCTGTTTTTATCTCTTTCTGCGAGGAGCCGCACGGGAGTGTCCTCGCTGATTGTGTTTAGGCCATGATCAGACCAAAGACCAATGAATATTGTATGATAAAGGGCGAGTGTTTGCGGCTAGATAATAACTCTTCTGTAGGATCATCATCATTTGTATTCGAAATTGCTATATGAAAGGAAAAGAAAAATGTCGTGTGAAGAAAATCCACTACCAGTTTTCCTCATGAATATCATTTTGGTGGAGAGAAAAGATTAGTCTAATTCATTTTCTCCTCTCATGCATTTGATATGGTTTGGCATAATAATTCACTTGCAGCTTCACCGTCCGCTGTGTACATAATTTTTTAACAGACCCAACAGGCTCTCTGGTAGTCAATCCTTGGAACGCACTGGCAGCAGTTCAATCGTGTTATGAAATGTGTAATAAAAACGGCTGGTGATTTTTCATCGTCTCTTTTGGAATCAATAGTGGAGATTTTGATTACCTGAAATTCTATAATTTAGACCCGCGTAGACCATCGACCAAGTCGTAATTTGTCTTATCCAAAAATACAATCCCTGTGCTGTCTTCGATCGATCGCAATCTTTGCGTGGAGAATGGCTCTTCTTTATCACTCATCTCGTCAAAATAAAGCGCGACTGGAAGTTGAACAAACATTTGAGGATTCAAACTTGATAAATTATATCTCAACATGTTACAATTTTGAATTTACTCCTCAAATAGAGGTCGCCCTGAAGAATTGCATTAGACATTCAGATTTTAAACTTTAAATGAGCTGTAGAACTTTTTTGTAATTAGTTCTTAACTGCAACAAAGATACTACCGACAGTTCTAAAATGCAACATGGATATAGTTAATAGTGTTTATGCTTTTCTCTAGCATAGACTTAATTAAAATCAATTCCAGTAGAGAAAAGCATAGCGTCAATGCAGAAATTAGACGCAACGCAATGCACGGTCACTTTTCCAGAAATTAGAAGCAACGAAGTTTGATATAAATGAGAAAAATTTTCCATAAACAGTATTTATTTCCTTAAAAATTAATTCGCGTCTTTTGGGGATGAAATAAAAAGAAAAATCCGATGAAAATTTCCTTTAAAATACAAATAAGCAAATAACAACTGTTCGGTCCTTCGCCTCCTTGGTTTTGTGTACAGCCGCGTTTTCACGGTATGAAACCTTTGGGGTGCTGTTTCGCTTTGAGTTTGTCCCTCTTAAAGGTCCATACTTACATGTCCATCTTCTATGCACAGTCTTTTATGCGACTGGCAAGCAGAGAAAAAGTCTGCGAATTTTATGTTCTGAGGCAACATAAATTAGTTAAAAACTGCCAGTGATAAGCCAGTGATAACTACTTCAGTAAACCGCGTCGTGGTATTTTATAAAATAAACAATTTACTAGAGATCATTCTCTATTTATTTCCTACAAGATCATTCTATATCCTCAAAAACAAAATTTCATTAAAGTAATCCAAAATGTACCAAACAGCAAGGACAACGTGGAAAAGGTGATTCACTTCTTTACTTTGTAGCAAAGAGATACAGAAAAGAATAGAAATGGAAACTTCAACGAAATTAAATTCCATTGTTACGTAATTATTTCACTATCTTCATTGAAAGTTTAATAGTTATATATCGAATAAATCAAAAATTATGATGTGTGATAACTTCTTGAAACGTATTATTGCGAAGTAGTCGGAAATTTTTTGTGCAAATAGTGATAACGTTAGAAGTATTTCATAACTCTACAATAAAAAGAAAGTTGCATTCATTCAAAGGGTGTTTTTTATCAGTTGCGTGCGGTAGCAGTTGGCAAGTACAAACAATAAATTTTTAGCGGGGGAAATTTTTTCTCAATGGACAATAAATGCCGTACTTACTCTGAAGTATCTACTTAGCTGCTTTATATTTATCTGCACTCAAGCTTATTTGAGATAGGTCCACATAAATTTATATGGTGTAAAATAAAAAAATTTTGCTCCTTTATTTACACGATCATCGAAAGAATTTGTTGGATTTTATTACTTCTTTTTCTTTATTATAACTATTATTGGTTCCGGGATCGGCTTTTGTATTTGTATTTGGGGTAGACCTGCGTTGGTTCTTAGCTTCCTTCATATGGACCAATCTGTGGAGTTGATCCATCCAGTTGGCATATAGAAGACTAAGAGAGCATAAGATTCCGTGGCCGTGAGGTTTACCATTTGAACTGCTTGACTCTTGCCCATCTGCATGAAGCGCTTATGAAATAATCTCGGATCATCTAGGAGCATCATTTTATTTTATTCAGTTTATAAATCTCATAAAGCTTCCTATTCATTGTATATCGATGCTGAATGTTCATTGTGTCGGCTTAAATATGGTTAACAAAGTACTGAACCAAGTATAAAATGAGAGTGCCACTAAGATCATTTTCAGCCCGATATTATTCGTATCACGAATAAAGAACAAGATATATATTGGATTATTATGCTTCAGTTAATATTAATTATCAGCGAATAACGAATAAATTAAGGTTGGAGATACACACCTCGACGGGTGTGGATTTTTTGGAGGCAAGTTTGTTCGTACTTCGACTGAAATTGCTTGAGAGCTGCGTCCATTGAGCCACGAGAACCCAGTAAATACGCAAGCCTGTATGCAGTTTCCATTGGCAACAAAGCCCCGAGTCACAAAGGAGAACAAAGGAGCGCGCGACGCTCTGCGAATAAGAACCACAGGCGAGAAGTTTTGCGTCAACAGCCTTAAGGGGCACATAAATTTTCATATTACTGGAGTTAATATAAGGGCAGTACAAGTGACTAAAATAGATAGTGGTGGAAATTGTGAAGATTTCATAAACAATGGTTTTTCGAAAATATGTTTTAGGATATCTTGAGTTCGAGGGCTCTGGTCTCGACTCGACAACCAACGGCGTCTTTAGCAATAAAAGACATCGCGTGTGTCGTTGAGGCCAACCAAGTGAAAGATACAATTAAGCTAACTCTTCCTGGGGTAGACAATATCAGGGCGGAAGCAACATGTGTTAATCCAAAAGGATTAAAGTTCGCAATCGTTGACCCATTAGGTGAAGATGCTTGCCACTTCCTGGTCAAGGAAAAACTCAAAATCGGCTAGACGGTAGGTTCATAGAAGGGTGTTTTGAATGCCTAGCTTTCATACAAATCTTTTCTAAATATAGAGGCCAGACAAGAGACAAGAGTGGTGCTTCGAGGTGCAATTTGATAGAAAGGACAAATATAACCTGCTGTTACTTGTGCGCATCCAAGAAACTCAAGCCCAAATAACTAGCTCATGCTCGGGGGAAGCAGAAAGTGTCTGGTGTTCTGGTGTGTGTAATCGCCTTAGAAGTTCCACGGACACCTGTTAACAGTTAACATGGACACCTATTAACAGGCACCTAGTAACAGGAGTTGAGAGCTAAACCAGCACTGATTAGGAATTCGAGGTAACCGAAGATACCATGCTACCCAATTTTACGGGCACCGAATGTACTTCAAAGCCTGCCAATGATTCACCGAGACATAAGTGGCACGATACTTACATTGAAGTCGCTTGTTATAGATGGACTGGTGACGTACTTTAAACTATTGCTTGAAGTTATAAGGACGTTAACGTCAGAAGAACTTCTTATATTTTCTGTCCATTGACGTCATTAAGACGTCAAGAACTAGTTTCTAAGTCTTAGTTTTTAAGTTCCAGATGTACCATCTGTTCATTCATTGGTCTGCCTCAAAGCAGGGTCTTCATTCACTGCTGGGAATTGCTATCAGTAGTAATAAAAACACATAACGCAGAAAATATAAACTGTAGCATATTGACAATGCAACTTTTCTTAATATATTTGTTCATTAACATACATAAAATAATTTAACTTAGACTAAAACATTATCTACCATTCAATCGGTCTTGGATTTGTTTTAAACTCAATCCTTTTGTTTCCATTACAACGGTGAACACAAAAGCAAATGCACACACACAAAGGACTGCAAAGAGCCAAAATGCAAAGTATGTGCCAACACTCTCCAGGGCGGGGTAAAATCTTGTAACGAGGAATCCTAAAACCCAACAAATGGACGCCACTATCGAAGATGCAATCGATTTTACATTTGCAGGGAACATCTCGCCAAGTACGGCCCACGGCAACGGTCCGAATCCCACACAGTAGACTGTAACATATAAAATAAGTGAGACTACTGGCAACCAGCCCACCGCAGATGTATCAGATCCTGACGAATCCAAGTAGAAGTATAATCCTAGGCATCCCTGTACATTAATTATTTGATTTACCATTAAAAAAAGATCAATTTTACTATACTTACGAGTCCAACAAACATGAATGCTGCAGAAATAAGGAGAATAGTTTTGCGACCGAGCCAAACAGTAATAAATGGAGTGCTACCACTTGCGATGACTTGAACAATTCCAACCAAAATGGTTGCTACAGCAGGATCCAAACCAGTATTGGCTTTTTGAAAGATAGTTTGACTGTTGAATAGAACTACGTTGATTCCAGACAATTGCTGGAAGCTTATCAACCCGCAACAAATGATAAGAGCTTTTAAATTGCCTTTGCTTTTAATTATATCAGCTACCGATCCTTTATTTCTCATTGCTTCCTCCACTGAGTTTTGTATTTCATTCATTTCATCTTGAACTTGTTCGGTTGATTGTCCTCTTAGATATTTCAAGGAAGCTAGTGCCTCGGCTTTACGTCCTTTGGCAATGTAATAGAATGGACTCTCCGGCATGAAGAAGAACGTAGCTGCAAAAATGATTGGAATGGCGAGACAAAAAGCCTGCAGAGCATAGTAGGATACGTAGGGACCAATGATGTAGACGTACAGAATTCCAGCTTAAATGAATAATAAGAATAAGATTAGGTATTGCAAGTAAAATTATTGATCTAGGATAAGAATTTGAACTCGTTATGAACTCTTGGTTTAAATAAACACATTTAGAAATGGGCATACATGTAAACGCAAACTGTTCAGATTTAGTTTTCTATAAGCTTTTCTGTCCTCTTTTCTGTAGCAACAATAGCAACGATTTATTGTAAAGAAACATAGAATTTTGTCAAAATGCGAAAGAGGCGTCCGTCTAACGCTTGAAAAGAAAGTATTAACTCGGTTTTTTTAGATTCCAAGCGAGTACATCTCCTTGAATAGAGTCTAAATTGTAATGTAACCAATTTATAACAATCCAATATTTCTGGATCAATACAAAAATCAATCTTTTTGAAAATAAGATTATTGCAATATTTAAATATAGGAGACAAAAGGGGTTAGGAACGAAAAACGTGTTAAACACTTTCAGATACAAAATCTTCTTTCAGAAACAGATACCGGTCCGGTGTAATGAGAAACTTTTTTCCGCGACTTCAATTCGCAGAAATCAAATTCACATTAAGCAGACACCTCAAGAAAGTTGAGTGCCACACTTAGAATATATATAGACATATAATATGAATATAGACAAAGATTTCAAATGTCAGTAAGGAATTAAAATTATTGAATCAAATCAGAAGAAACTCTTATGAACCTTGTGGAGTCTGCATTATCCTGTGTTTCTATTACAGCATCTCAACTATATAATATTTAGTGTCAATAGTTTCATCGTATCACTACTGGGGTGTTCTAATTGCTACAGTGACCACAATTTATCATTCTCCCTTTTTTGGCAATTTTTCGCAACTCTATAACTATTTGTACAAGTACTGAAATATTG
The DNA here is from genome assembly GCA_954870665.1 of Stratiomys singularior. Lineage (NCBI taxonomy): Eukaryota > Metazoa > Arthropoda > Insecta > Diptera > Stratiomyidae > Stratiomys > Stratiomys singularior. The sequence goes on from OX940877.1 coordinate 13,052,903, forward strand.
TTGAAGCTTAAAAAACTAGGAAAAGGTTCCTCAAAGACCTGTCCAAAAGCAATTTAAAGAGTATCTCTGAGAAAGTGAGAATTCTAGGCTGGACTCTCAGAGTAACAGCTGAGGTATTTGGAGGATAGTCTTATAGGCTTCCAGTCCTGGGAGTCCCTAACTCAAGAATAATTTTTGTCCAGAGCTATTTGGGGCTTAAATAATTGGAAGGGTTCCAACTTGTTAAAAGATACTCAATGCTGTAATTTTTGCCATTTTCTTAACCAAGAATCATTCAGACTACCACACGCCACGTGAAGTTTTAACTTTGAAACTTACCAACGATGAAAAGTTGCATAAATGAACCCAATGCGCCACGGAGCTCATCAGTTGCAATTTCACCTATGTACATTGGCTGAGCTGTCATCACAAATCCAGTGCCAAGTCCCTGAGAATTAGTTAATATATTAACAACCACACATAACATCATTTAAAAATCACTTACTTGAATCAATCGAGCCAAATACATTACCCAAACTTCAGTGGCAAAAAATAATATAACATAGGCCACAACAAAGAATGCCGTACTTGATAGTAGAGTCCATCTTCTTCCAATTATATCAGTGAGTATTCCAGCGGCAAATGGAGCTGAAAGCAAAACCTTAGCAAACTTTACAAATAATACTTTGTAATTTTACCAACCAACTAATGCTCCAATCGCAATAAGGGATGATATCCAGGCCATTTCTTCTGAAGATGAATCTAAGGCACTTCCTAGAGGTGTATCACTCATTTTTTCATCTGTAAGCTTCGGACCGACTGGGGAAGTCCATCCCAAGGCTGTTCCCAATGCGAAACTCGATAGATTGGCTGAATTGAAAGGATGAAAAAAAAAGGAAATTTAAGCGAAATAACGCCAAACTGTTGTTATAGGCATATCAATTATATGTGTGGGTAAAATTCATTGGTAAACTAAACCCATTAATTATTTAAAAAAAAAAAACCTATTTAATTTTAGCCCCAACAAAAGTCTTGAATGAGCCTGATTAACGATGGAAAGTAAAAAAAGGCCTAAGTTATTGGCTCCTCAATTAGCACTTAAAGTGTTTATGGGGGTGGGGAAAGATAACAATGCTGAAACCATAATTCCGTGAGCTAAAAGGACAAAATTTCAATGGCTGATTTATACAGAAGAGGCAGTTCATCAATCAAAAAATCGATGCAGTCCTCTCTGAACTTTCCTGCTAAGCATATTCCAAAAGATTTGGGCTTGTTCCAAAAAGGAGTTTTTTAGATAAAAGAAATAAAATATCGAATTCATCAATGAATTTAACTAGGACATGAATTTAACTCGCGATTAGAGAATAAACTGGCAACTATGCAACAAATTATATATCAGAGGTTAGCAAGGTTTTGTCTTAAATGTGAAATGTTCTTTCCATTGGTCCATGATCTTCTTAGGAATAACCGCGCAATGGATTCAAAATATCTGAGCATTTCACGATTATTGTTAACAGCTCAATTGTGATAGTCGTTTCGTGCTTAGATTGTTTTAAGATCACATTAGATACAATTTTTACGCATTTAAAGTGATTTCTTGTACTTTTTTAATTTTGCCTTGTAAAATTCGATAAAACATTTGAACGTAGTCCGAACTGATGGTGACTTTGCTAAGAGGGTTTGGTTGGTGTTAAGAATTAGTGCGAGAAGAATACTCGGATTTTAGTTAATTGAAAGCTCTTCTGATAATTCAGTAAATACGTGGAAGTTACCGCCCCTCCGAAATAATTTTAAGAGAAAACTGTGCTGTATAAAATATAATTGCAAAAAAATTCAGGATGATGAAATTTTTTTGAAGAGATGCTGGATAAAATAACCAGCGGAACAGCACCGCGAAAAGATAGGTTCCGGCACGCATACTTGTATCAAAGCATACACAAACAGCAGAACGTCAATGTTAGCACTGAGGAAGGAAGCAACTGTCTTCCGAAATATCGGTATATGTTAAAAAAAACTTATTAAATAAATTCTATGGTTTAAAGGAAAATTGCGTATTTTTCAATAACTATAGCAGAACGTCATTAGATTTCACTGATACCGCAGAATATCCGCTTTAGTCCTGAAAAGACAGTCAAGAATCATTTTTTGGCTTACACTTCGAGGCTTGTTAGATGAGTCCATCAAAATAAACCCAGAAAGCTGATGGAATCGGTTCTCCAAACACCAAACTGCGTTGAGCCAAACAGATAACCATAGCAAATATTTCTTTTCAGTGTTTGTTTGAATTTGTTTTTGTTGGATTGAAGAAATGGAATTTTAAATTCAAAAAGAAATTTTATTTAATTGTTTGCAGAGTGTTTTTTTTTTGGAAAACGTGAGTATAGTTTTACTAAAAAAACCATAATTATACAAAATCCGAATATAATCAATGGACTTGAATGACTTGAGTAACTCAGTTTTTTATCAAACTATTAATTATTGTAAGAAACACCTACAACATTTTTACGCCCAACAAATTATGCAACTTCTTAGTTGAAAGCTGTGTTCCCCACAATGATTTCAAAAGGAAAATAGACATTTTGTGGTAGCTAAGCAGTTTGTAATAGAGAAGCTCGACTGTACTGTGTCATATTTTATTACAAAAATTGCCAAAGTCTAATGAGCTTAGAACATTCAAATCGCCAATCTTCAGAGTAAATAAATTTTGGAACAGGATATTACTCTCCGTGGTATATTTTACTTTTAGAAATTTTTGAAACAAATATTTCGTAATTATAAAGTACTAAATTTACTTTTTATAGTTTTCGCTAAATTTGAAAGTTGTCACTATGGTGCTGTTTCTGCAAAATATTGTTCAATTACTATGCCAAAAAAAATTAAACGAGAGACAGTCGCCAGCTATTTTTTTAATGTCTCGATTTCAAGGTAATTTTTATTGAAATATTTCATTTCATATTTCAAAATATGAGAATACATTTTAAATTTTTTATTATAAATAATCAATCAATTATTTATAAGTTATCAATCGTGTAACAGCCCGTTGCCTAATTTTATAGTATTTCTTGGGGATTTTTCAAATGGTGTAATACGTGTCCTGATACGTAACGTGTATAATTACCAGGTTTTGATTCAAAGATCTGCCTGGTGTAAGGTCGTTTTACTAACAAAATTTTCCTATGAAAAGAGTGCTATGTAACCCTAAGTTTCTAAAAAAAGTGATCCTGCGATGTATTCGAAGTTTTGGTAGATGGGATGAAACAAATGCTGTCGTCCAAAGATTAGTCTCTAAGAGGTATTTACGTGAGGAACGCAAACATGATAATCGTATGCCTTTCATGATACAAAATTAGAGAATAAAATGTGCAGAGTATTAATTTTATCAAACAAACGTGGTTTCGGGAGGGATGGATTTTTTTTTAAAGTTGGTTAAGGAAAGCACAACATCGAAGACACAACAGACAACTAGGAAGCTTTGAACTTAATGCGCGTGGTCGTTGCATCATCACCAATAAAAACAAAAGAGGAATTGTACCCGAAAGGTTGAATTCAATTCTAAAATGTTCCAGTAATTATTATACATGCAATACATGGTACATTGAAAAAAAAATAACGAACCCTACCGAAATCCATTTTTGAGTATCCTAAGCAAAGAGAGCATTTCCATTCACAAGCCGAGAAAGGATCAATAATCAGCAAACTCATTTGCGGTTACAAGATGTTTCACAACATCAGGTAAAGACGCATGTCCCGAAAGAAGGAGAAACACATAGCGCTCAGTATAAAGCTATAGAAAACTTGAATGATAAGCCCAACCACACTGTGAAATCTGTTGTTGGGACAGTGGGCTGTTGCACCAAAACTATTGCATAATGCAGGTTCTGGTGTTACATTCAACGAATTTTTAACCTGTTTATTTTTACCTATTTAAAACAACAAATAGTTCTTATAAACACATTTCTGGAAATTAGTGATGGGTGTAAGCATCAACTATCAGTCTAAGAAATAATTTTTTATGCAATAACAAGAAATCTAAAACGTAAATTGACCAAAGTTTTTCTTTGTACATGCTATGTGTGAATAATGCACGATCATACACAGCAATGTGCGCAAATTTTTCAAATTTGGTAATAATAAACAAATTATTAAATTTTTATATCTAGGAATCAAATAAAGTATTGCGTAGCATAAATACATATAATTTAAATAAGTTTACAAAGATGTTCTATACAAAATAAACCATGTAACGTTTGTATTAAATATCCCAAAGTTATACTTTTTATGCATGGTAGGTAAGAATTTGAACACGAAAATATTCTTCGAAGAATTGAATGGAATCGGATTTTTCTACATAGGACAAGAATTATTCATAACTTTAATGTGCTTTAAATATATCAACCTGAGCAAAACAAAATAAATACAATATTATATCCGAAACACAGAAACTCACTAAGGAAAACAATCAACCGAAAAAGGTTAACATAGGTCCGATAAAGTAGAAATAACCCGCCGACCCCTTTAGATCTCGCCATTTCATTACTGAGATTGTTGATAATAGAATCATTCCATCTTATTCAGCATAATTTTTTTTATAAATATTCCAATTAAAGCTCCAATCTAAAAGATTGTCACCAAAACAAAAATACTGCGATCGTATTCGTCTTAAAAAAAACTTCCACATTTTAATCGGACCTATAGGTCATGTATTTAAATCGAAGTCTTTGTAAAGCCCTACCAGCGAACTTGCTTCATCGTGGCTGAATGTGTAAAAAACCATATAGTTAACATATATCGACTTTTGAGTAAAACAGGTGCCGCATTGCGATGTAGAGTTTGCCTTTTGGCGAAAGAATATCCATAATGTACCCGTTCGGTAAAAAACAAGCAGGCACAGTCTTTACACGTACATTTGTTTGTAGCTACATGTGTAATGTGCAATTATTAAAGTATGTTTTTGTTAATGCATGCCATTGAGCCCGGAATCTTTGTCCAATTGAGTGATTTTCTTGTAACTCCTCTAACCAGTCGTATGAGTTTGTCGAACTCAATAAAACAATAACTAAAAGAGTGCGCAGTTGTTCTATTCTGAGCCATTTTTGATTGGCGATAAAGACTCATATATGAGACTGTGTCGCATAATTTAAACAAATAACTTTCAGTTTCTATCGCAGCGGGAGCATAATCCAAATCTAATTAGTCGTTGTAGGCTCGCAACATTTGAAAATCGTTCAGATTTGAGTTTCGAGCAAAAAATGGTAATGTGTCGCGGGCTATGAGAATTTGTTTTTATCAATTCGAATCTATCTATAAATGTATCAACATCACTAATTAGGATGACGCAAGTTGGCAAATGTTTTCACTTAGCGTTCAATGAAGGTAGTTTAATTATCACTAGAGAGAAACGTTACGTACTTTAGCAAAGTTATCGGTTAAAAGAATATACTCGCGGTAAATGCAATGATCAGCTTTTAAATTGTCCATTTTTGAGTGCTCCCAACACTAAGAAATATCACAGAAAAACACAAAATCAATTACAGTGATAGGATACTTGCCTAATACTCCTGCTAATAGTTGGGGGAATTTCTTAGGAGGTGTCATCTTAACTGCCTTGCCTTCGCTCAACTCGAAAGATGCCACTTCCATGTATTTGGTATTTTCAGATGAACTCATTTACTACTGATTTTAATTGCAACACCTTTGCCACTATCTGAAAGGTGAATTTCATTAGACTTGGTATCGAATGCGTGCGTTTTGTGAGAGGAAGGTGAAAGTATTCGCATATTTCGTCCCAGACGAATGGTGCAATTGGTGGCACAGTAGAATACTAACACTGAGCGCTGCGAAAGCGCCGTAATATGGTAGTTCATTGTCACGAAATTATATTTAATCCACCGATAATCACATATGGTACACTAGCTCAATTCGCAACCTCACTTCACCGCCGACGATGGTGGCTGCTAAGCCGCTACTTACAAGTTAGTTAAGCAGTGACTGCACAAGTTGATAGAAGAATAAATTGCTAACCAAATGCGGAGTTGGTTGCTGCTCTGGTTGATAGACAATGTAAAGAATACTAACGACGACTGGAAGGAAACTGAAAACGACCGCGAAGGACTCCTTTATAAATAAGCCCACTTATGGGTATCAGTCTGCGAGTATCAGTGCAATGTTTGCCGAATGTCTCTTCGAAATTTCTTGTAAGAACTCATTATCTGTTTGCAAAGCTTCATAAGTTTTATGAGTTGCTACCTTACACTCATATAGTATATACCATACAGTAAACGACAAGTGGATTCTTTATCAATGAAACTATCGCGCGTAAGTTCCACAACTAGTGTGGCGAAACGGTCAACTTTGGACCCGCACTCAAACTCAAAAGGGTTAATTGTCCGTATCATCTAAAGCTCAGTGTCCGAAGACTGCGTTTTGTATTATCTTCTTGCGGACATTGGTAATGCCTAGTTGCTATTATTTAAATAGTAAGGGGCGGAAATTCCATTTAAGCTTCATCTTCTTGCTGGCTCATGTTCTAACACATTCGTCCGCCTGTTACACATTCGAAAAGTTATTCACATGTTTGGCATTCGAACGAGTATTTGCACTTCCAGATTCATTCCTGATCGTCTTGGAACCACTCAATTGTTCAATCAACAGATAAGCGACCAAAAAGAAAATAGAAGGCGCCCAGACTGATAATCGCGGTGCATCAGAAGTTCTAACACTATTCGTTTTTCTAAGGAAAAACAAAAACAAAAACCCAACTACGCCACTCATATCAGCCCACTATCCTTGACCATCTGAACAAGTGCAATAATGACTAAATCATTCCCGTATTTCTCAAGCACTTCATACATAACATTATCTCTGTTTGTAATGCAGGAGTGTATATTGACGTAAGGAACACAAAACCAAGAGGAGTCAACCAGTCGAGCACTATTGCACAATTGCATTTGGGTTTCTGTTAAATTTAGAACTGATTAGAAGAAAAAAAGAGACTACTGTCTGCATGAAATCAGCGTACTTCGAAGAGCACCAGAAATCATAAGCTCATTCGCATCCCCAGCAGATTCCCAACCAATCTGCATCTGTTCTTCCGCCAAACGCTCCTGGGTTAAACACAAGCAGTTGATACATCTCATGTAGATTCGCGGATAAATATCAAACTCCAATGCGATTATTTTTCGCACATAGTCCAGCTCTACTTCTTAGCTGAGATAGTGATAACGTACTATTTTCATACTCGCCTTCTGAGAACATGCGGCCACCGAAGTACATGCACTGTGTCCCGCCATCAATGGGGGTTGGCTCTGTCTAGGAATTCAATTTTGACTCATTCAAATATATGTGACTAGGAAAAGGATACAAAGCCGGTGAAATGAAGTATGTATAAATACAAAAAAAATGGGGTCTAGCAAGTCATCCTATCGGGGTGGAATGAAGTGAAACGAAAATTCTATGATAAGCTTTATTAAGATATACATGATAAGTACTTCTTCAGAAATTGTAATTGCGAAAAAGACAGATAATAACGCCAAGATAAATTAATTTCGACTGATGAGTACCATGATCCAACTTACAACAATTATTAACACTTCCAAGGGACTGCATCTTAGATCTCTATAAATGTAATATCTACAGCTATTATTTTTGTTAATGCTAATGTTAACAATATAATAAACTTCAGATTTGGATGAATAGTTTTTTTGTAGTTGATTTTTCCCTTTTTTCTTGAGAATATCTTCATCTTCTTCTATCTTTGTGAACAGAACCCTCTAACCTGACAGAAGATTGATCAAAAATAAATAAACTTCATTATATGACCGTGTTTTGCTTCCTTTTCCCGTTCCCAGCTTGTTTTTTCAACAAATTTGAGAACTTTAAGTACGGTAGCGCACTTTTCAAGCTTCATTTGGTATTTTATATGATTTGTGGTGAAATTGTTAAACCTCATATTTTTACGCAGAAACAAACGAACGAAATTGTAGTCTTCACTCACACGTATGCCTATATGATAATAAGTAGGCTGACTCGTTTTGGAAATTTGTCCGGAAGTTTCGGATTTTGTATGGCCATGTGCCGACTGTTTTCCGAAAAATCGGTTTTGTTTGTTTTCGCAAAAAAGTGAGACCCGTTCGCGAAGGATACTAGCGAATAGTGTCCCAACGAAAACATGGGTTCATTCTTTCAATTTTTGGTTGTGTCCACCAGCAAAACGTCGTTCCTTCAATCATTAGTATTTGATTCCCTCCGAATCCAATCCCAAACCTCAAATAAAAAGTTGAGGGTTTGCTCAGGTAATATTTTTATTATTGACAAAGGTGGAAAGAGCTCAAGCTGGTTTCAAGCTCTTTCCACATTTTCTCAATATTAATTCACTTTCGAGATATTCGACAAATTTGATCAGAACTCCCGCACCCATGAGTCTTCGCTTAGCAAGGGTATAAATCACTTACAATATTGTAAGTGAAAATGGAAAAATTGATCTACCAAAAACTTCTGAAATATTTTTATTGTTAAAGGCACCGATAAATACAGAAAATTGTACTATTTCATGATGACATTTCTGCGATGATGAGCATAGTAGCAACGTCATACGGACCACCTTATTGAATAAGAAGGTCACAAAACTATCAAAGATGTGCGCTAATAGGTGTGTGAATTATATACAGTCTCGAGAAACCTCTTAAACTTCATGCAACGTATATATTTCGTGGAAAACAAAAGCTGCAATTTGAATTTTTTCAAAAAATACAAAATGTGTGTATGTAATTCCATGCAGCATAAGTTTAAAGCGTTGCGATCATAACATAGACGTTAAAAGATTTTTCAAGTTGATGGAATCAAGCCTACGTTTTCAGCGAAGAAAATGGCCCGATACAAAGAACGTTCCCTAGGAAGGAAAGATAAGTAGCAGTGGCACGCTATACGCTTAAAATTAATTAATAACAATTTGTTCTATGACTCAGTGATTTAACGCAGGAATGGTTTCTCTTTTGCGTGTCATATACGCTCACAGCATAATAGAGTTTGCCCGTTGGTATATTTAGGCAGAAATTAAGCATTAAATTAAGCAGAAAAAATTTGATTTTTATTAATTAAAAATTTTGCAATAAGGGCCGAGTTTTCCCTATCATTTGAGCGGGTTATCTAGTCACATTGTCGAGAGAAACACAAAACTTTTGTTCTATCAACCCACGGAGAATCAGTGATTGAGAAATTCCAACAAGATGACGAGGATGTACTGAACATTAATGATGAGCTGTTGGAGCTGTTTCTAGAAAATTAAAAAGAAATCCCGCAATAACATTAAGTTTTTTTTTCGGTTCAAGGAATAGATTTCATGAAACCCTATTAGAGTCACAACGATTTGCCAAAACTTTCAGTCTTGATGCCGAAAACTTTACATTAGCAGTGAGAATCACATAAATCGTAAAAGACGAAGTTGAAGACAAAGATCTAACAGAAAGAATAGGAGAAAACATAATTAAAGGACTGAGGAGAAAAGGTCATTGACTATTTTTCTATAGTTGTTGCAACTTATGTCCTTTACTTTTCGAATTAAAAAATAAAGAATGTACGCACAAGCTGTAAAATCGTACAAGCTCTAAAATCGTACTAGGAAGTATATGCAGAAATGAAATGTGATAAAATCATGCAACAAGGCGAAGTTTATTTAGAGATGACTATAATGGAATATTAACAATTAGCAGAATAAAGCGAATGTTAATCCTTTATGCATTTTTTTATTCCGCCATAGCAAATAACGTAGACAGAAAACAAAAATTAAACGGTCATTGACGTAACTTATTAACAGGCTCTTACTTACTCAATGCAAATATTTTATTTTCAGACAGATTCTATCAATTAACATAGAAAAATGAAATTGACAAAGAAAGAAGTCAGAAATGGTAGCATACTATATCCACCAGCAGTTGTGGCATCTTAGTTAGGAGTCTTGGAGTTAACGACTTTCTTAGATACTAGCGTTATCAACGCCTTCATTTTGTATACCCTTATGGCAAATTTCATTGCACATCACAATTTTCAACAAATACGATAATGTAGAATAAATGAATGATAATAATAATAAATATAAAAATGAAGAAATTCAAACGAATAAACATAAAAATGTGTTGCAGGACTTTTTATCCAATAACTGTAGCACACTTTCATGACTATGAACTAGATCTGATCTAGATCTGACCATGATCTAGATCTGATTCCATCTAAACAAACAAGGACATCTTCAGATGTTTTTATAAGGTTTCTTAGTCTTGCGTAAAGTTACTTAATAACTATGAAAATCTTTCGAGTTTTGGTTGTGCACAAAACGGACTGATTTTTCCGCAACACTAAGAATTAATCCCTTAAAAATTTCTGTGTGATAGTATTTGAAACATGTTAAGAAATTCTATGTGATAGAGTAACGCAAAGTTATCATTATCCTTTGGAGTAATCAGGTTTATTTCAGTTGAATGAATATGCGACCGTTGTTGCACATTACGATGGCTGATCTAAGATCATCATTGAAACATCACCAACTATTTCGCCCTTCAAAAGTAAGTGTATGGTATTCGTTATCATTACGTTGAATCGAATATTCCTTTTAGTGGTATTTTCAGAGGGCGAACGATTGCTGTGAACAGTAATTCTTCTCTGACTATCTACACTAATGATACTTTTGTTCCAAGACTACCAAGACAGAAGATTTATGAAAAGACAATTGGTACACGTGGTTATAAGTGAATTGAATCATTTGCACTGATCCTTCGGTTTGATTTGCTCCAAACAAAGTTATGTCCGATTCCTCCACCTTTATATATCGCACAATCACGTTAATTTTTATGAGATGTAGTCTGAGTTTCTACGTGAAAGGGAGCATCTTTCAAAGAATTAAGCATATTCAGATATAGTTTATCTAGCGCATTGTGCTGAATATGCTGAACAAGTTCCAGGTGTGTATTAGACGTAACGGACAAGATTGAGGCGCGATTCGCAATAATGTCTGCATTATCAATCTGTAAAGTGCAAGGAATATCACAATAACTCCTCGTAATTACTTTTTTTTAAATATGGAAATTGATGTTCTTCCATTGAACAACAAAACTCAAATCACAAACTGAATGCAATATCTTGCAATAATTTGAATGTTATTGACAAGACAGATTTGTTGTTGTTTGATACGAGATTTGCTCGTAGCGGCGGTTCTATAGGAATCCACTATTACTCTTGTGTTAAATTTCTTATACTTTTTACAAGTCATTTCAATGATTTAGGGATAAAATGGAAAATTTACACAGTGTGAATACTAAGTGAATTCAAATGCAGTCTTCTCGGTGTGTTTGTCGCCATCTACATTTCAAGCCTGAAGGTCTTTGTTCCAGCCGTTTTTGCTATTTGAGGTCGTTGCTGGACTTTTATCAAATTGTCAAGTGACATTTGCGGCTGGATGATTAGCTGATGTTTAGTGTTTCTGCTGTGTAGTATTCAGTAAATTAGTGAGCGATGCGAAAGAATCTACTGTGATCGAAACAGCTGTCGCGAGTGACAAATGATGGACATTTACGATGGTCAAAGCGAACCAAATCGGATCCCGAATCGGGGCAAATTGCCAGTCTTTGGAAACCGTCGTCAACAAAGCCCTCTCAAGTGTAGAGCTATTGTTGAATGACCTTCGATGGCTAACAATGATGGGGAAGAAATCGGTTGTCGAATTTGCTGATGGATCGTTTTCGTATCCGTCCTCATGCGGTTCCTCGATTCGCGCGTTGGCCTTTGTTTTCCTGGTCCTGGCGCTCCAATCATCGGCAAACGCCCACTCAACACTTCCTGATAGTGGTAAGAGAAGCGCTCATACTTTGAAGCTAACGTTCGAAACAGATGTGCTAGTTCCGCGGCCCGTGTTCAATCGTAAATAGGCTACTGTTGCTTCGCACACGTAATATTCGGTGTCTGGTCCTCATTTTGGTGGTGAACGTAACGTTGCTCGGCACGCGCCCTTTGTGGCGTTCGCGTGCAACAATAGGAAACTGGGTGCGGAATTGTTAGTCGGAAGTGACCGCAGCATGCACATATGAGTATGACTCAGTCCCCTCAATGTCTTGGGTTCAGCAAACTCTGCTCCGCGAGATTACTCGCATCGCTGGAGAGATCCGCTACAGTGTAATTGCTCGATTTAATTACTTCGATATTTATTTCTTCTAATTTTACGCGGACGGTTTAGTCATTGTTACGCCAGGGAGCTAAAGGCGTGGCAAAGCCGAGGGACGCGCATTACCACAAATATTTGATAAAGTTACCGCAATCTCCAATTGTGGTGATGGTGGATTCCATTTATTGGTGATAAGGCTTGACGGCAACATGTAAACAAAAATATTTCTTCAAGGTACACGGACCCATATACAGAGAATTTCTTGCGAATCGAAACCTAGATAAAAGCAACGATTAAACGGCCCAAGCAATAAACATGTTAATCAAATTAATGTACCGTACAGCTCATTGCTATCGACACAAATTGGCTATCAAATTCGAATGTTAATGTTGTGTTGTGTTTGGTTGTTGGGAAAAGCACACAAATTTATGCCGCGAAAATAGAGCATTCAATTAAGAGCTGAATTGGCTGAAAGTTCGACGCATAAATCAGGCAGAAGATTTTTATGGTTTCAGAGCGAACAACTTTATTTGCAAGTTCTGTTTATATGTTTATTATGTTCAATTTTCTTATCATATTTGAGCTCGATTGTGAGATTATGCAATTTCGGGCATTCTATGTAGATCACAGCTTGATAACATAACGTAAGAATGCACAACGAGTTGCTGAAGCACGAAAGATTCTTTGAAAAACACTAATGCGATGTTTATTTTACATATCGACTGCCGGATTATGTGTGGAAGATTTTCCTAAACGGAATACAATTGGGATTTAATTGAGGTCAGATTCGATTTGTTTTAGAAATTAATCTATGAAATGTTTATTTTATTTATTGTTTATTTTATTTACTGTTTCCGGAGTCCACTAAAGGAATAGCATAGCCTACGTTGGCACCGAGCTGATTTGGTTTAGTCTTTGCAGACGGTCAATCTTATCTTCTCACAGAAGCAACTCAGAGTCCCTAGTTTCGTGGTGGTCAAGTGCACCAACATTGCTGCTCTGTTCCACCGCAACCAGTTGAAGTATCCATGAAGTAAATGCGGACAGCTTAATAAAAAGTTTTCCGCGTCTATTTCGATGCCCAAATTTAAGTTAGTATCCCGTTAGCAATGCCGCTAGCGTTCTTATGCGATTTGTGTATTGTTACAGTGCCCCGTAATAGCTTGGCTCAAGCTCATAGGAATTCTATATATCCTAGCCTGGTCTATCTACTTCCGGATGGTTGTGAATAACTTCTTTTACACTTTTACACTTCTTTTACGCTCTACGTCTGTTTTCCTCGTATTTTTATCGAGTTCGTTAGCAGGTGTTGACTGGATGTCAGCCACACGGTCAGCGAAAATCGCCTGCAATGCCGAGTTATTATCCGAGAGTATATGTAACCTTCCACTGACTATGCTTATTACCATGTCTGTATTTTAATTTCGAAATTTTTTGATTGAAAAGTCGTGACGTGGCTTTCTAGCATTTAACATCGGTTGAAAGTTTTGCACCATTTTCCACTCTTCCCCTGGGAATATTGAGCCTGTAAGAGATCATAGTCCACTGCTGATTTGATTATATCTACTTCCTGCTTTAGTATTTGGAAGTGGTTTATTCGCGGCTGGTTGATTACCACCTTCCTGAATGTATATCGAACGGTATCAAGTCGAACATATATTCCCTCGCAGCTGTTGATATTCTACTCGGGGCATTGGTGATGCTGAGACATTTCATTAGATAAATTTTATTGATTCTTTTATGAAATTTAATTCATAAATAAATTCTGCTTTTGCGCTAGGTTACTCTTAAATTTTTGACGTTGATCGCCTTGTGTAGTTGTGTGCTGGAAGCTGTTTATTAAAGCTGAATTTTCATCAACAAAATAGTTGTTTTTATTCACTACTTTTAAAAAATAAATAAAATAAAAAAGATTTTCTTTTGGTTGTTCCCACGTAATAAGTGCCTCCCACAGGCGGAGAAAAGATTGGAACAGTAGTGGAAATTTAAAACTAGAATTACTATAAAAAAAATTATTGTTCCTTATTTCTATTTTGTTTGAAATAAAACTTACATAACACACAGCCAGTTAGATGATCGATTCTTTTGTTTGGTTTTTTTTTTTCATGTAGAATATACTTATACAAATGGTCACCCGAAAGATGAATTTTCAAGGTACTTCATAGTTAAACCTCAGGTACATCATGGAAAGAATAAGACACCTCTGAACGAAACAATTGACGAGGTAAGAGCGATAAAGGAAGAGTGGCTAACTTTTAAATAATAATTAACTCGGAATCTTCTATTTAAATATATAATTAAAAATTTCAGCAAGGTGTTCACGCATCGCATATAACACTTTCCTATGTTCATGACGGAAAACCTGTAATAGCGGATTTAAAATTGAATGAACATTTAATTCCTGAAGGACATTTTTTGCGTTTCCAAAATAACGGCAATGCGAATGTTTTAAAAAATTTCAATAAGACTGATATCAATCTATGTCATTATCAAGTAAGTTCTTCATTTTAAAGAACAATTTTATTTTTATTTATATATTTTTTTTTGTCATTTTGACATTGAACTCTCATGGTTCCTTTGCTCCATTCAGTGGTGAAGAGTCAGTTTAGAATAATATTTTAAAAAATTGTAATTTTCAGTTGATTTAATTTATTAGGTATTAAATTAGAAAAAAAAAAAAATGCTGGAAAAAGTGTGTTTAATATAGCTTGCCTCTACTGCAAAATTTAGTTTACTTTCTCACAATTTTGATATTTGATACAAACAATAGTTTGATAATATAACATTTTAATACGAATTATGTTTCGCCGCTTATATCAATGACCTTAGTCATTGAAAAGTCGAAAATTTTTAATCAATTTACACAATTAAGTAAAGATGAATTTCTTACAGGAAAAATCCATTTCGTTCATATTTGCTTTGGCTTTTTTTTCTAGGGTGCTATTAGAGGTAGGGCTAACTCGCACGTTGCCGTTTCCACATGCAATGGAATAAATGGAATGGTTTACGACGGCATTGAGTCATATTACATTTATTCCGAATCAGAAGGAAAATTTGATAGGGATCATTACATTTTTAGGTAAGTGCAACCATAAATTAATTTAAGGAGTCAGCTTTTTTCAGATCTACTGATAACACGTAGTAAGTAGTACAATATAAATAACTCACAAAGTTATTGATTGACTGATTGTGTTCATTTTTATTGAATTTCAAACTTTCTCAAAATATCTGTTGTAATTTATCCGCATGATTTTATTCGGATCCCCACAGATCACTTTTGATCTAATCACAGATCACATGACATCATGAAAAACAAAGAGAAGCAAAAAATTATGTTTCAATAGATTGAAATTTCCACCAAGAGGCAAACAAACGAGTCCGAGTAAATTATAGGGCCCCGCTTCCATATTCGTTGAGGTGGTAAAGTTAGTTAGTTATTCGGCGCTTGGTTTGCAAGATTTCTTATTAGCACTAAATCAAGTTTAAATTAAAGATCAAAGAATTATTTATAGTTATTCACAAGCAATTATGATAAACTATACATTATATCAGATAATTAAATAAAAAGGCATGATTTTTCCGTTGAACCCCTTTGTTGTTTTCTCTCTCAACTCGCTCATATGATGCTGTGATCGTTTGAACTTTGTTATGATGCCCGTGCTATACAATACGCAGCGTGTGGACAGAGATCCGCGATGAATTTATAAAATTAGAATGTGTCTGCTACTACAGTAGCTATGGCTTTGTAACCGTGTGGGACGAAAGAAACGCTTTGTCCTTCTTTAAGATTTAAGTTAGTATTATATTGGAATTTTTAACAAATTAAAGTATCGGTTGTTGTGGAAGTTAAATTTACATAAAAACATTTTAACCAATAATTTGAGACTTGAAAACAGTCACACCATATATCGCAACAGACATGGAAGTAAAGCCTACGATTGCAAGAATTATGTCATCGATTCTTCTACCAACACTGAAGGACATATAACTCGTATTTTTTCGATTGCGTTTAATGTAACTTGATTAAACGTTACTATTACTCTGCTGTTCGGCTGCAATGAGCTTTCTACATGCAGTGGATAAACATGCAGCGAATACTTAGGAAGATTTAGACAGATAAGGTTGAGAGACGACACCAGTGCCCACGAATCGCTGGTCGAACTAGATTAACGAGTAAAGTGAATCCCTGCTAGTCGAATTTTTTAACTTCAAATCGAGACAACTTGAGGCGTCACATGCGGGAGTCCGTGGCTCGAAACAGTCCGTTGTGGCTCGATATCGTCGCTGATTGTTTTTTCGGCTTTTTATGAAAGGGGGAAAATTGCCGTATTTTCGAGTCTTATCATCTAAAACTTTATGTTTAGTACGAAGAAATTCAGTACCCTACATGTAAATACCTTAGAATATTCTGTTCAAAATTACTGTAAGTAGTTTTCGTTGCAATATCTTATACTAATTACGAAAGTTTTCATTTAAGGAATTCGGACATACTCTATAATGCTTCATGTGGAGTGCAATCAGATCATGGACACGGAGGACTGCTTTTTGACAGTTCTTCTAATAGAATACATAGGGTAAGCTATTCTTTGAAATAAAATAAAATTTATCGTCTTTTAATTCCATTGTATTTTCGAAACTCACCAGTTATTTCCGACTCAATACCTCGGTTGACTTCTGAAATTATGGTTATTTTGATGCTTTTTGTGTTCATAGAAACTATTACTTTAGATTTGACGTACCTACCGTTGCCCAGAAATATTTAAAATATTCATACTTCTATGTTAAGTCAATCAATATAAAGCAATAAATGCACATTTAACTATGGTGGTATCTTGAAAACCAATGCCATAATCTTGTCGCAACCAAGATATTACCCACATTATTGTTCAAATTTCATTGTTAACCCATCAAAGTACCAGAGAACATAAAAAAGCTAAGGAGCATAAAGTCCAAAACTTAAAATTTCTGGTTCCAAAAAAGGTGTACTTGTCAGCCATCGGGAGATTCTTAGAATAATTCATCGAATTTTTCAAACTGTGTACGGTCTGTGCTACGTTCTATCTTGAGTCGTTTTATCATTCTGACATTGTAAAATAAAGATACTCTTTGGCTCTTATCCTTCTCTATTTGTAATACGATATCACGAGACATACGGTCCCCTTTTTACAATTCTTTGGTCAATCATACTAAGGCAACGCCTCGATTTAAATAAATTTATCCGCAGACTCAGACATTTCTTATATAAAATAAAAAAATTTCCTTTCCTATAAATAAAATGCTTAACATTTTAAGTTTTCTTTAATTTCATTTCTAGTATAAACGATCCAAGGCCGAAAATATTATACGAGGCCCATATAATGCGAATAGACATTCATCGTATGTTGAACTAGTTATAGTTGTTGATAATAAAGTTTACAAAGCTTTAGGAGAGAATATTAAAAAAGTACACAGTCATTGCAAAGATATAGCCAATATAGTTAATGCTGTGAGTATATCATTTTATGAATCTGTTAAAAAAAAGTGTTTTCTAATTACGATTTGAAATTTTTTCAGCTGTATGTTCCACTTAATATTTTCGTTGCGCTGGTTGGTGTGGTTGTATGGAACGAATCAAACGAAATAGAGCTATCGAGTAATGGTGACGATACGCTTAAAAATTTTCTGCATTACAGACGAAATTCTCTTCTCAACCATCCCAACGATAATGCGCAACTTTTAACGAAAGAACAATTCGAAGGTGGAGTTGTTGGTGAGTATATAAATGATATTCTGAATTTCTCATGATGTTTTTCTATTTTACATCCTACATCGAGTGCATGTATGATTTAAAGTGGGATTGGATGTAGTTAAAACAAGCGTCTCGTCCTTTACTAGAGGATGGATGAATTGGACGCTTACATGCTCCATCACGGTCATTTTCATAAGCAAAACGAATTATTTAGCTTTTGACAGAAGTTGAGCCTATCTGGGATCTCTGATGGAAAAGGAAAGATTTGATTGGTCTCTTGTTTTTAATTATTGCCGGCGAGTTGTTAGTCGTTTTGTGACATTCCACACTCTTATTCCTGTGTTATTTTCAGCCAATGCTCGAATCTTTCTTCTGATTCCAATGGATCCCTGATTTTTAGAAGAACAAGGTTAAAGTGAAAGATTTTAAGGTTCTGCATTAGAAGCGAATAAAAATAATACTTCCGATTATTTTCCGAAAAAAAATACCCTTTATTCTAAAATTTCATTGTTATTATGAAATATTCTAAAACGTTGTTTGTATAAGCACAGAATTCAGTTATTTATTTGCTTTCCCTTCAATATTACTACCAGTCAGTTTTAATAAAAAGCTACTTCAGTTTGAGTTAATTCACAATTTTGAATGATGATCATATAAAGCAAACATAAATAAACAAAGATATGTATGGCGTAATGTGTTATACAACTGAAACTTTCCTCTTATTTTAGGGAAAGCACTGAAGGGTCCAATTTGCACATATGAATACTCGGGCGGTGTTTCTATGGAGCATAGTAATGTAGTGGCGATAGTCGCTACCACCGTTGCCCACGAAATGGGGCATAATTTTGGAATGGAACACGATTCCAGTGATTGCAAATGTGAGGAGGAAAAATGTATTATGTCGGCATCGAGTACGTCAATGGTACCACGACATTGGAGTTCATGCAGCATTGATCAATTGAATGTAGCTTTCTCTCATGGAATGAATTATTGTCTACGCAACAAACCCGCGAAACTGTTCGATTCGCCACAATGCGGCAATGGTTTTGTGGAGTTTGGTGAACAATGTGATTGTGGATTGCCCGAGTTTTGTGAAAACAGTTGTTGTGATCCAAATACATGCATGCTAAATGCAAATGCATCATGCGCTACAGGAGAATGTTGTGATCTTTCTACTTGTCGGCCGAAAACCCCGGGCACTGTTTGTCGCTCGGCGGAAGAAGAATGCGATTTGCCGGAATATTGTACCGGAGAGTCAGAATATTGTCCGACTGATGTATACAAACGTGATACAGAGGTTTGTGACAATGGAAATGCTTACTGCTACAAAGGCTCTTGCAGATCCCGAACAAATCAATGTAAAATATTGTGGGGGCCTTCTGGAGAATCATCTGACCATTGTTATGGCAAAAATGTGGACGGTAGTCGACACGGAAATTGTGGATATGATCGTTTGACTAATCAGTATATTGCATGTGCCCAACCGGACGTTCATTGTGGCATGTTGCACTGTAAGCACTTAAACGAAAGACTTGAATTTGGAATGGAGTCAGTGGCAATATTGTCACATAGCTTCATGAATCACGAGGGTACGATCATTCCATGTCGAACAGCTATAGTGGATTTAGGACTTCAGTCACCCGACCCAGGCCTTGCTCCGAACGGTGCAAAATGCGGAGACAGCAAAATGTGCGTTGACCAGAAATGTGTATCAATTGAAGCGCTCGCAGCAAAGGGGGTCGGACCGAAATGCCCCAGTGACTGTCATGGAAATGGAATATGCAACAGCAAAGGTCACTGCCATTGTGAAGTCGGGTTTGCGCCACCAGAATGTGAGAGCCCAGGTCAAGGAGGATCAGTGGACAGTGGTCCAGCTAGTAATCCAAGCGGTAATTTCAGCTCACCTCCGTCGTATTATTATTGGTAACATTTTGTTTTTTCTTGCTTTCTAGCGCGAATCGGTTTCACAAGGGCTATGTATATATTTTTCCTTGGAATTGTTCCGTGCATAGGGATAATTTCAATTTTAATGTATTACTGGAAACAAAATCAACCTTTGCAGTTTCGAAAACCCTCGAACGTGTACGTACAAGAAAATAACCTTCTCTGTAAAGAGAAGCCCGTTATAAGTGATGTTAAATTAATTTCTAGCACTAACGAAAATGTATTGTCTAATAGCACTGATTTAACCCATAACTCTCATAGGTTGGTTTAACATTGTTTTGTCTTTCGTGTTTATTGGTGTTTAATATTTCATTAAAAAAGTTCTATGCATGCATTTGCTTAGTAGTTAAAATGTAGTCGTAGTAGTCGAAAGTAACAAACACTGGTGATAAATTGATACCAATTATATGTCCAAAAGTGTATTTGTTTCGAATTTGTTGTGTTTAGTTCTTTGGAATATTGATTGTGCCGAGCAAAAACTTATCTATAGTGTAAACATTTCTTGGATGGACATTTTCACGATTCATTTCTCCATCCAAAACTATTATTCACCCTTTTTATCTGAACTCTGTATTCCTATTTATATTTATTGATTTTTCTGTTCTTTGTGCACTGAATATATTATAATAAAAATACATAGAAATTTAGTTTTACGTTGAATGAAACTGCCTGCTGAATGTAGATGTATTATAAGTTTCGTTTACTGATTTATTGCATTTTGACCTTTTACTTAAATAGAACTTTAAAATTATTACCTTTTAACATAAACTAAATGCTAATTAAGTTGGGGTTTAAACATATTATCTTTTATGACAAACTCCTACTAATATTACTTTTAAAAAGCACAAACGCATAAAAAGTCCGCGTGAAAGAAAACAAATCACAGCGTTAGACAATCACAGCAGTCTTGTAATTGAATTCTGTTCCAATCGTTAACTGCGAGGGTTGTATGGTAAGCGATCCGATCCGATCTAAGCAAGAAAATAATTTGTTTTAATTTTTTTTTAAACTTTTTTTAAACCACAACTTTTTAACGCCTTAATATGACTGAAAAATTCCGTAAATAATTATTGCCCCTATATTCTAAAAGAAGGTAAAGTCGAATTTCCGCATGTACACCTTTCTGAAGCTGACTTCCTTCTTCAATGCCTTTTTTTTTCAAAAATAATTAAAGCTCCAAGGGAAACAGAATCTCTGAAGGAGGAAGCGAATAGCTCTCGAACTATGTACAAACGTAATTCATCTATTTTAAAGCATTAACAAACATCGGTGCTCCAACCTAAGAAAAGTAACTTGTATCCTTAACCGTGGAATTGTATAACCTTATTCGGATGATTTTGAGTTCTTCACCTAGAATACAAATACGGCCGCGTTTTAGATGTGCCGTCCATTATTTGATAGTTGTCAGAGGCATGTGCAGCGTCTGATCTAACTGCGTTTGTGCCTCACTATTTGTTTTTCGCAGAAAACTTCAAAATGGCAGCAAGTGAAAAACTAAAGTATTCCTTCTAACTCGGGGAAAATATATTCACTAGGTGCTTATAAATAAAGATTGAGACAAATGCGATTGCTGAAAGCATAAACGTGCTTAGGTAATTTTCACAAAAAAAAAAACAAGCATAAACAGAAACTGAATTGTTTTTATAGATAATGTGATGGGTTGCACAATATAAGTTTGGTTGGTGCTAGTTTCCCAATGTTGTTTGTTTGTAACAGTGTTACTACATCACTAAACTCGAACTGATGCATGCGTGGCATGTTCCCTTCTTAACGATTGCAAATGAAAAGCCGTATTTTTAAGTATAAGTTCTCTTTTTACATTTCAGTACTAAAGTTTCCCTCAAGCCAAGCCATCCGCCACCAAGAATTCCTCCATCGACTCCTCAAAGTACAGATGACATGAATTCGGCATTACTTAAACCCCAAGATGGCTCGAATGATTCATTTCACAATTCAATGTTTGGAAAGTTTAAAGGTTTTACGCTAAAGCCGTTACCAAACTCTACAAATATACCAACCAATACTGGTGCCAAAGTTGCCTTAGTTCACCCAGTCGCGAAAATACCGGATACTACGAAGGATCCAATCGTTACACCCGTTCGAGCGGCGCCACCGGTACCGAAAAGGCCCGCGGACTTACATAAAAGTATAGATCCTGATTCAAATCAACTGATTGCTGCCGCTTCCAATTCAAATTCTATTAATAATCGTCCAGTAATTTCGGATCCTGTTTTAAAAACGTCCACTTGTACTGCTAAGGAGTTGGAATCGTTAACTCAAGGAAATAAAAACGATGCAACGTTCCCGGTGCTATCTCAAAACACTCTAACGCCGAGGATTCAATCGGACAATACGGGAGTGCTAAACAAGGAGTCCAAAGAAGGTACTATAAGAAGAATTGCTTCGTTTTTGAAAAATGATAAGAAGAGTAACGCAGCGTTGGCACCGAAACCTTCATCCAAAGCAAAACCGAACATAAACCGCGAACAATTAAAGAACATTGTTATATCTTCACCGATTCCGATATTAGATGATAACTTAGCGCCTTCTTCAGATGAGCAAGTTAAAACTGTACAAAGAACACAAAGTATGCGCAATTCGAATGCTTTTGAAAGAAAGCAAAATATACCGATATTTGGTTCAATGCGTCAACCGGAACAAAACAGGCCTAAAAGTTTAGTTGGCGTTCGACCCAAAAGTCCACCACCACGACCACCAGTTCCGTTTGTATTAAAACCAAATTCCAATCAGACTGGACAAGTGCAAAGCCCGGAAAGCAAACGCGTAGATAACGATTCTTCTTCAAATGAATCAGAAAACATTTACGCGGACATTGATGATATTCCATTCGCTGAAATCAGAGATCGTTTCACCTCCCAATCAAAAGCAGGAAGCGATGACAGCATGGGGCTTCTTGGTGAAATTGTGAGTGAAATTAAAAAAATCAATGGCGAGGGAATATACACAAACACGCCGGCTACAGAACAATCAATAGCAAATAAGGCGTCCTTGAATAGTGTATACGACACTCCGACCAGTATTGTGGCCCAAACAACCGAAATTGTACGGACACCAGTAGCCAGAGTTGCTCCAAATATTGCAGATATTTTTGAAAAACTGAAATCAACGCCTCATTCCAACTTGAAGGCCGATACGTTGGAAACAACCGAAAATGGAAATACTTTAGGCGCAAAAGACACAGAATTAAAGCCTAAAGTCAGTGTACCCATAGCAAATAAACCCGTGAAAAAGTATGGTTCACAGCCGAAGAGGCAGTCTTCGAATCCAGCAGTGAAGAAACTTCAGAACACCGCAAACGTGGCAACTGCGAAAGTTCCACCTAAGCCGGACTCCCAATCTGCCACCGGAGCGAGTAACAAAAAGAATTTAGTTACCCAACGCGCAGAATTTTGGGAAAATAACACAAAAGATAAGACGGCCAACAAGCCGCTAACAAATTCAACGGCGAATTCGGTAAAATCAATCAGACCAGAAAAACCTATGAATTCTGTCACGAGCTTCAAACCGGTTGCTCCTAATATTAA
Organism: Stratiomys singularior; assembly: GCA_954870665.1. Lineage (NCBI taxonomy): Eukaryota > Metazoa > Arthropoda > Insecta > Diptera > Stratiomyidae > Stratiomys > Stratiomys singularior. The sequence continues at coordinate 13,076,247 of OX940877.1, forward strand.
CACAAAAGCGCCGAAAGCAACTATAAATAAGCGCAAACCTGGTAACACGAATTCAATTGTTACCAAACAGGCTGGTTCCTCTCTCAATTCGTCCGAAGCGAAGATCAACAAGTATGATAATGCAACTGGTGTCCGCTTCGCAAATAATCCCTCAATTCCTAAACCAAATAATTCCGCTTCAGCGTAAGTTTAGTACATGAGATCCTTAAAAGACTCTAGAATATATTATTGTTAAATATGTATATAAAAGTGTAATTTTAACACCTATATTTATATTTCATACACCATGAATAAAGCTTTTATTTGAAACTAACAAATTCTCTTAGTATACTTCAAGCCTTCTAATGTTATTTTTCAAAAAAGAAGACTGAAAAGTTTGTACTTATATTTTGATACAAGAACGAAAAATTCTAACTTTTTATAGTAGAGGAAAAAATATACTACCGTAGAAGAAGGACTACAAAATACTTACCTCATATTAGCAACTAACCTTATCGGTTCGAATCTCGAATGTTAACTATTTAAAGATAATTGAGCTTGTTAATTCGAATGCGCGCATTTCACTGCATTGTCAATGTGATAAACGTGAATCTATAGGATCTCAATGTTGGATGCCACAGCATCGGGCAGTTCATCTGGACATACGCCACTTCCTCAAATTGGAGCACCATAAAAAATTCATTTGAAGCATATACGGTCATAGAATACAACTAATTAAATTGTTTGATACATTTATACAATAAAATATTGATTAAAAAACGTTCGTTTCATTGTTGATTAGTTTACTCAATGCTAAAAACAAAACCTGTTGAACAAACACTACAAAACTACTGTTGAAGGAGTAGCGTAGTTATTCTGACGAAGTAAATTTAAATAATTTGGTCCGTTCCTGTTAAGTCCCGAGTATCTTTCCATCGTGGTCTAAAGATTTGGAAGGTATCCTGTCCACAATCGGTCTGTAGGGCCCCAGGAATTCCTTGTGCCGAGGATCAAAGAAATGGCTTGCGCAGTGTCTAGAGTATTAAATTAGATCCTTCCTCCATAACTGATTGGACTTCTCTCTGAAGGTAACAACATTGGAGATAATGATTGATACTAAACAAGCTACTTTTTCAGATATTTTGTAAATCACTAGCCAGCGTCGAAGATATCACGGCAACGTTGACTGTAATTTGATGCTCATAAAGTTTTCTCTTGTTGGAATAAATTTTGTCTTTTAAATAGCTTTAAAGGAAAATTCCTGATAGAACCAGTCCATGACATAGTTTTACAGTACAATTAATTCCAACACGTTTGTCGAAAATACATTTTATTTTACGAAGTATCATTGACCTGGTGTCCTTAAAAAATCTCAAGTATGTGCTTGACGGCAATGCTTCACTGAAACGATATGGAAGCAGAATTCTTTTATTTCAACGATATGCTGAATAATTCGAACATCCACTCTGGACCCGTTTAATACATCACTTCAAACTATCCTGCATTTTCTCTTTATTCTAGGGCACCGTTGAACTACAGGGATGACTCTTGCCTCGGAGAGACTCATTGGGCATTCCCCCTCGCGATTCTTTAAGGCGCCCGATGATATCCTTCTTAAATAATAACTTAGTCAGCATGAAATGATCTTTCAGGTTCAATTTATCGAATTCATTTTTGGCGAGTATTAGCAAAGTATTATCATCTTTCCGACCAAGCTATTTCGAGAAACTTTACTCACTTCTTCCAGGAGGTTACCATAAAATAATTTCCATCGTCTGTATGAAAGGTATGTACGACATGCATCACATATCTCTGTTACGAAAAATATGGAAGCAAACACCGTGACTTATCAATCTTATTATAAATACAGCTGAATACATATATGTCACATGTGGAGTTTGAAAGAAATCTGTCTTATGTCTAAGATCTTTGATAAAATTTTTCGTCCATCACTTATACTTGTAATCATCTAGAATTCCCGCCGGTTCCTCAGTGATGTTTCTTGCATGAGTAGATTTTTCTGGCATCTCTAGCGGTGGGTATCACCATTAGCGATGCTGCTCAATATACACTAGCAGTCCGTTGTACCCTCGCTTCTGTACATGATCCAGTCGTTGCCGATACTAATTCTGGCTAAAGTCCTCGCGACATATTGTCTTGTCCTTTTTTTGGCTCTACGTCGCCGAAGTACCGATACAAGAAGAATCGACCGCTTTATCATCTTTTCCCGGATGAAAAAGTGCTTTCAGCTTTCTAATGCTAGGCAGAGTCCACGAACGGACATTCAGTTCTGCACTCGATATATTGGCGTGCCTAGTTTCAATTACGCTTGCTCAACTGTTCTTCTAGGAACGAATGCCGCAACATCATCCGCGTAACCTATTAATCGCGTCTTTTTCCACACCTCATTCTTCAGTAGCCAACAGTCCGAGATATGCCCCAGATCCGGGCCAGGAAGACGGCGTAGGGCGACTATTTTTGTAACCTTAATTCTTTCCCAACTCTGTCTCTGTCTGTCTCTTGTGAATCCGCAGATCTTCTGAATCCGCATCAGATATCCTGTTATTTGGAATTTTTCGCAATTCAGCAAAACCAAATTGACAAATAGATACATCAGGTCCTACTACTCCCTTCTCTAGTTCCCTGCTCTCTCCAGTTCTCTTTTCCGCATGTGTGCAATAAGGCGTTGCTCTACAGTTTCATCGTGACTCGTCAACTACTTCAACTTCAAGTTAAGAAATGATAAGCCGGAGTTCTGCTCGCGGATAAAGTCGCGGTTAACCTTATTCGCGCCAGGCGGCTTGTATTTGTATATAAATGGGAAGTAGAATGCGACGCCTTATGCATCTTCTAACATATGATGTTAGTTGAAAGTTCTTTAACGATCCAGGGAGCTGTTTTTTATGCGGCGCGTAATTAACCAACTCCACATATCTTCTACGCAGCAAATACTGCGTGCTAGTAGATATGAGGAGGAGTCCTAAAAATTTATATAGATTTCTTGCATCATTTCTCGGAGAACTTTTCATACGAATGCAAAATACCGCGTCCTCACGTTTACAATCCAGTGATGCACGTCATTTTTTCAAACCCCGCCTTAAATTTCTGTTATTACGTTTCTTAAGGATATTTTGCCAGATCTGTTTGAGTTGGTCAATGCGAATTTGAGTGGTAGCATCTGTTCTAGTGCTAAGTTTATCAACGGTTTGTTAATCGTCACATTTACAATTTTTATAGCGTAGAACAGCATAATCCACAAGATGTACTAGTATCGATGCTTACAAACCACAAAAAACAGGATATGTAGTATCGAACTGGCTAATTGAAGGGGTGTGAGGGTCACCTTGTGAGATAACGAACCCGAAGAACAAATAACATCGCTAAAAAGCCATTATTTTCAATGACTTTTATAGTAAATACTCTGTAAGTTCAATGAGGATTGCACACAGACACTACCCACAACAACAAAGAAACGAGTAAAGTGAATAATCGGGAAAAAAACCACTAATATCCACCAAATGAACGTTTATGCACGTTTAAAACGGTCCAAGGATTAGCAAAGGACCAAAAAAGAACTGACGAAGAAAGCAGAATTTACAGGCTCGGACTGTGTTCACATCAGAAAGTTATTTGAAACCCACTCATTTGATGAGCTAGGCCCACTTAAAATTGTTACTAGTAAAGCAAATCGTCGAAGAAGGAGACGACATCACGTACGAACGTACAAGTATCGCAGAAAGTATATGATTGAACCGTCTCGATGCCTTATCTGGAAGCGAGTTACAGGTAAGGTTAAAGATAAAAAATCTAATAATAATAATCTAATTACGCATAGACAAAAAACTAATTATCCAAATCAGTATATGTTAAAGTTTAAACTGCTCAGATAGATGTCAGTTTTGTATTGATGGTGATAATAATGGGTGTTATCGGGTTGGTAATACTTGCTATAATCGTCGCTAACTTCATGTAGTGGAATTACTTTCTTTCACGACCACGTTGTAGACATCGGCTAAATAAACCTGTTCATTTTTCGAACTCTCTTGTTGTTTATTATCGAAAATCCTGTTTCCCACAACAGTATGAAGTAATTCTCGTATAAATTTTCTATCTTCAAAAACGTTTTATGCAATTGATTAGTTTGCATCCTTCCGGCGCCGAAGCCTTTGTATCCTCTTACTCAAGCCCTGACAACTTTAAACATTAGAATTTTGACAGCAAACATAACTTCTGTGTGGAAAGTTATGAACCTGGACCCAAAACTCAAGATTTAATTGAGATCTTTCAATGTATCACCCACTTCATTTTTATTCTAGGTAAATTTTTCGAATTTTTTTCTTGTTAAAATAATAACTTATTGATTAAGTTTATTTACTAGTACCACGCCACCACAGTGGGGTTCCAATTCAACGCTAGTATCCATTCCAGGCTATTTCCTTGGCTTCCGAATCTATTGAATTTCGATACACAGAATATTTGTTTCCAAGGATATATACAAATCAAAGCGTTATTAATTCGAATAAAAATCACCTCCTATCTTGAAGAATTAGTACTTGTATTCGTATTTTCAAGTTTGTCCTATATGCCTGTGAAGCCTCAGTTACATTCGAAGTGGGCATTGATTAATTAATTCTGTGATGGAGTGTTTTTATAATTAAACAAATCAGACATCAATTCGATGACTCTGCAGTTAACAATCTTTGTTTCATGTTTTTGCAATGCTCTTGTACGATTATTTCACGTTGCTTGTTTCGGTGGAAAACTTACAACGACGATATTGTACCTTGTAAGTTTATTATGAATGGCAAGAACAAGGCTAACATTCCTAATGGTTAACGCAAATGCTGAGGAATTCCTTAGCGCAGACCTGATGACGTGTTATATGTTTCTGTTCAAAAGTAATGGCAAATTAATGGTTGTGCTTACCATTATTTTCTTTGAAGCAAATTTATAAATGGCATTGTACGCGAGTGAATGTTGAAGTTGGCGTTATCGCGTGATTAGTATGATTGTAACTATTTCTTCATCGCCAAAAGGGCATCAATGTCTCCAAATTTTTTTAGCATATGAATATTACTATGATTAGTTTGTATTTTGCACGTAGTAGCACCAAGAAAATGGGTTTTGAACTACAGCCTTTAATATTGATTAGATTTTTTGGGTGTTTGGGGAACTTTTACTTCACTAATCCTGATTAGCATAGAAAACCATTCTCTTGATTTCAATTTTAAAGGTTATAGAGCAGCAGATAAGGATTATATTATAGACAATGGTCGGAGTTAGAAGTTATTATAAGAATAAGTTAGTTCGGCGCAATTCTTGCAGCAAAACATTTAATAACAATTATGAAAATATATTTAAAACCTTAGATGTCGATGGTGCTCTTTGGAGAGATCACGGGTAGTAAAATAAGAGATTCGGATGTTACTTTACATAATTACTATTTAAGCATTCACACGACACAGCCACTCATTTAGAAGAAAACTCTTTTTTTGAAACACCATGTGACACAAAATCCTTTCAATACAGACATCGTTTTATAAATAAGTCAAAAAATTCTGACCGATGTGAACTTTTGAACAACTAAAATATAGCTGCGAAACTCAAGGAATCTCCTCTGAGGTCACGTTTCATGTGCTTCCTTGCCCGAGTAATAATGTGTAAACTCTTGGTATTTGCCCTATGTTATATTATATATGGTGCTTATAGCCCGTCTCAGCCATCATATTGTATATATATATACACATATTGTCTATGCATATGTAGGTCCTTTACTACCGTCATCTTTCTTTCCGTCCCAGAAGATGTAGTACATTCAGTAGGGACACTGAAATCCTAGCTACCTATAACTAGTTTGATCTTCTATGGTTCATTTGTGTTTGCGATAAATCATGCCAACGAGTAATTATCAATAAGGACCCTATCTGCTGGGTTTCATATAACGAGGACATATAACCTTACTATTGTGGTAGACATGAAGTTTACGTTGTTTTATTAAAATATTAAATAATCGAAATTATCCAGCACAATTATTGGTAAGGCATTTTTAAAGATAGATGTCGAAATTGTTAGATGAAAATGAGACGCAGTGAAATCTTCAAAGACCGCTGAAATAGCTTAAACATCGTTCTCCTTGTTATACGTTGTTGAATATCCGTATGAGATAGAATAATTCCATTTAATTTTATTATCAATGCGTAGTATGTTCAATTAATATCTAAACTGAAAGAAAAAAGTTAATTGGATAAAACTCAAACTAAACCAAAACTAAGGATATATTTATTTATTAGAATTTATCCCTTCAAAATGTTACATCGCAACTCGCTGGAATGGTACATGTTATATTGTTCAAAGATTCCTTGATTTTTTCCTTCTAAACATATTGTCCCCAATCGAGGCAGCTACTAAAGAAATACATGGTGATAAATATTGTTTCAGCAGCAAAGCCATACCTCTAGTTATGTTAATAAGTCATTGAAGATCCATTTATAAAAGAGGTACACAAATGCATCCTTAACAGGATTAGTAAATGGATGAGCACGATCGTACAGGTTTTCTTTTGGGCAATTGTAACTATAGCAATGCAAGAAACTTAATTTTTTGGACCCATTGGTTTGTTTTAGCCATATGTAAATTTAAAGAGCTTGTTAAGCAAGACAAGCAAAAAGAATTATGTGCAGCGAGGGTATGGGACTCGGAAGGATCAGGAGAAGATTCCCGGCCCGATTTCAGGCTAAATTAGTGCAGAGTAATTGAAAAGGAAATGATACGCACGAAAGTAATTTAGGTGAATTAATTCTGTATTTATGGGCTCCGGTTTGCAGATTTAACGAAAAACATTCGGAGGACATGAAAAGATTACAAAGTAACATTTGCAAAGTGCTAAGATTGCGTATCAAGGACTGAAATATAGTAGCATTTTCGGTGACTAGAATAAGGCCAACAAATAAAATTTATTACAGAGCCTATCAAATTTTATTGCTGTAAGAATTGATTGATTTGACGGAAAATATCGATTCCATGGAAAAAATATCGAAATGTTTCGCCATGAACACCTCTACTACCAAACACACAAAAGTATCATAAAGATTATCATGTCCGTGCGACACACACCGTATGCATTCTTTTTACTCATGTATAATTACTCAAATCAGCTTAGAACGTATCCTCTTCGAATAATGGGACGACAAATCATTTGAATATGTAAAGGTCAGAAGTTTTCATCAATCGCAGCTGTAATGGCGGAGTCCTCCGGCAAAACCTTCGATTGAACTCCATTTCCAAGACAAACGTTATGAACTTAACCGTCCAAATAACACCGGAACGGCTAAATCCTGCTGTTTCCGATTGTAGTGAATGCCAAGTACTCGCTATATATGATGTGTCCCTATATAACAGCGATATTTCACATCACTGTGAATAAATCACTGCTAAAATGTACGAGCACCATAAACATGCCCAACTCAACCAGGTCCGTGTAATCTAAGTAGGGCAAACATTTACTTTTGGTTCTTGTCCGCATGGTGTTGGACACAACGCATTTTTCGCATAATTATATATTGGACGTACAGTAGACGTTAAAGTTTCGCCAAATTTATGGGCGCCTCCACTCCTCCGGCACTGGGCCCCGTGCCCGGACCCCCGGCCAATACGAATAACGCAAAGCACTGATCTCACACTATTATCGATTCCTCATTTTAGGGTTATAAGTTCAAGAAGTATATAATGACCTTTCCATGAATTCCTATTTTCATCATGTACTCTCGACCTGCAAGTGATTCCACCAAAATAAAGCACTGTAACTATTGCCAACATAATATGTTATACGAATAAGGAAATTAACGATATAGCTGCATAAATTATTTGCACGAACAGAAAACATTAGACCTACCCACATTTAGGCTGGAAAATCAGGGAGAAGTGCTGAAAGAATAGTAGCAATTTTCTAAAAACAGAAGGCTCCTTGCTAGCCTACTGGCGAAACCTTAGCATTTGTTATTATAAAGATCGGGCACTAACCAGACATGCGCTGCCCGTGTCGAGGTCAATTATGCCTGAAGGGTTGACTAATAGCAACCCTAGAACAGTAACTTACTTTCTTTTTACATTCGTTGCCAGTAAGACGTGTTGCGTGCATGTAGCGAGTAGTACATCCCTCATTTGTGAAGCGTGATTTTGTTCTTCAAGTTGTGTGACGTAGTTCGCGGAGAGTGAGAGGGTGGTGGTGAAACGATCTTGGCCCGCGATTCCAAGTACTAGTGACGCAGAGCGCTTATTAAATACTTTGTTCGAGCTCGAAGGATACAGCGACATGGCAACGCAACCGTTAAAACGATTCACACAATGCGGCAGCCTGACGATGCTTTTCGCGGTTTTTATCGTCCTTTTTGGAGTTAGCTCCACCGCTCTAACGACTTTCGGCAAGACAAGTCCTAATATTCAGCAACCCCCCACCACGCCTCCAGGTAAGTTTGTTATTATGCTAAAAACTATCGAGCATGCACGTATCCGTTACGACGATGTCATATAGTTAGGGAGCGAAAATCGTTCGAGAAGACATAAAAAATGACTATGGAATATTTACTTTGCGGTTAAATGTAAGTCACGAAATTTGATTCCACTGAAGAAACTTCCACACATCCTTTCATGACTGTCTCATGTTACCTTGCCATTCAAGCACTGAGCTCTGATAAGGTATTTTCAAGGTCGAAAGATTTGAAAACATACCCACATCTAAACATTTACCAAAATTATGTTTAAGGATGGTTTCCTTCAGGTTCAGTCAGAGTCAGTTGCATTAACGCGTTCTACTTTGATCGAAAGTTGACTTTAATTAACATTTATACATATGCATACATTTTTGCACATCAGACCATCACAATTCATTAATTCATAGCTGCTTGGGTTCATACTTGTTGCTGTTTATTTGGTGTTTTTCAAAGGAAGGACTAATCCGTTGCAATGTTTGTATATTTAATGAACTTTTCGAATCGAACGTTGGAAGGCTAGACGTGAGCATGAAGAATGCAAGTTGTAAGGTTTGGCCCTATCCTTCCGGACTTTCGTTAGGAATAGAAAAAAATAGGAATTTATTTGAAGAAAGCAGGATTTTTTTTCAGGATTTTTTTTTTCGATTATTTTACCTTTATGATCTTAGAATCAAACATAAATGTCTGAATGAGTATGAAACTACTAGTCCTTTAATTTTTAACTGTATCATATATTTATGCATAAAATATAAAATATTGTACCTTATTTTGGCTTTCTTCGATAATCCTCTGGCCGCATTAAATTTCCAACTGATTTTAGTTTTTATTTGACGAAGGTTTTTTATCACTCCGCAATGAAATTCATTTAATTCTTCTGGTTTGAATTCCGTATTTATCGGAAATATGTAAAGTTGTACAAATTAAATTTTTCGAGGAATGTTTTGCTGATCGGAAAATGATTATGAATTTGAGTCTACTCGGATGATGCCTATTTTTTTTAATAAATAGAAAATTATGGTTTTAATAACTTCCCCAATGCACTTTCCTACTTAGCCCTAAATATACCTTATCATAGAAACAGGAACTGGCAGCTGTACCCTGCCGACTTGCGATCTAAGACAAATTATTCTTAGCATGCTCGATTAATTCCCCGCGGCCTGTACTTTATAACCTGCATCAACTGGCGTTCAACGTGGTTATTCATTTAGTACTCCTGAAGGAAACCCAGATTCGAGTTGATCTTGACATACGAGGCACGTCCAGAAATTAAGTGTACTCAATTTATGTAGGGTTCAAAAAAAATTTAATTAAACAAAAGGATACTTGGTTACACTTGTACATATGTAAGTTATTTTTCGACGTAGTTACCATCCCTCTCGATGCAAGTGGTGAGCCGCGGGATCAATTTTTTGATGCCTGCCTCGAAGAAGTCTCCCGCCAGCTCTTTCGCCCACTTCTCCACCTCCCCCTTCACCTCCTCGTCCGTTGAAAACTTGTTCCCACCCATGTGCACCTTAAGGGAAGTGAAGAGATGGAAATCTGAAGGGGACAAGTCAGAGGAATACGGGGGGTGGTTCAAAACGTCCCATCCAAAAGAGTCCAGGAGTTGCTTCGTGGCGTTGGCCGTGTGAGGTTTGGCATTGTCGTGCAGCAGGCAGACTCCCTTCGTTAGCATCCCCCTCCTTTTATTCTGAATCGCCCTTTTCAGTTTTTTTAGCGTCTCACAGTATCTTGCCGCGTTGATGGTCTCCCAGTGAGGCAGATATTCAATCAAATTTATGCCTTTATGGTCCCAAAACACGGATGCCATAATTTTTTTGGCTGAAAATGTGGTTTTGAATTTCTTGGCGGAGGGTGACAAGGTGTGACGCCATTGTTGAGACTGCCTCTTAGTCTCAGACGTGTAGTGGGCAACCAGTAACAATAGAGTAGAGAAAATCATCGCCTTCAAGTTCGTAGTGTTCCAAAAACTCTTTGGAGCTTTGCACTCGATTCAACTTGTGCTGTTCTGTCAGCTTTTTTGGGACCCACCTCGCAGACAATTTCCGATATCTGAGAGTTTCTGTGATTGTTTCCTGTATCAGGGATCCGGAGATTTGCGGAAACATCGCAGAAAGTTCATCTAACGTCAATCTGCGATCGTCATGGACCGAAATCTCGATTTTTTCCAAAAGTTCGTCAGTCACATTTGAAGGTCTTCCGCTCCTCTGATCGTCATGCACGGAAGTACGGCCATTTTTAAACACGCAACACCACTTGTACACACTCGTACGATTCATAGCTTTATTACCGTAAACAGTTTTCACCTCATTATAAATTTCAACCGGAAAAATAAATTTTCCCTTCGCAACGAGGTAGCGAATGACGGCGCGAATTTCGCACTTGGCGGGAGATACGATCGACATTTTTCGCGAGAGATGCTACTGCGTCAAGAGTTTTCAACACACTATCCTCGGATTGGTCTCGTTTTGAAGGGGAGGGGTCAGGCTACGCGGCAGTGTTGCCAACATGTCGAAAAAGTATTCCCTACAACTGTGAGTGTACCAGTACAATTACTTTCTGGACGTGCCTCGTAGTTTACGGTTAAACAATCTAAATTGCTCTTAATTGCATTCGATCACTCAATAGACAAGGTTTTGACAGCTCAACATGTAACATGAGAGATTATTTTGTATTTTCCTCTGATATTGTTATATTTATACTGCCAAAAAACTAAAAAATCATGCCTCTAATTTATTCTAAATGATGCCATCGTTTGCATATACAGAACGAACACTTAGTATCAGCATTGTATCATTCCTTTCCACGTCTAGCCTTCTGTCGTCAAGTGCTTCCAGCAACTCTTGGGCTTTGTTTAAAAAGTCTCACCTCTATCTTTCTCAGCCTTTTGATCGCATTCTTCAATTTTGAATCCTAGCAGTTGCCGACTATCTTTTTCGATAAAACCCAATTAGTACTTTCGAAGTGTTCTTATTTTCATTCGTCAAATACCTTTTTTGATATCCAACAGTTTATCATGGGCTTCAAGTGCACTATATCCCCTTTCGCGCCTTCGCTTCCTGCAGCAAGCGCTCCCAACTGTCTCGGTCCCTTGACCGCGTCCTCCTATTTTGAAAACCGAGCAGCCATGAAATATCTTCGTCAACAGAGTTAGATCAGCGTTGCTCGGTTTCCAAACTTGTGTCCACCCTACAGTTCTCCAAACGAATGCCTTTTTGGTCATTCGTTGTTCATCCATACGATTCACATATGCTGCTTCCGCAGTCTTACAATCGTTGCGATCGCCGGCTCGTCAAAAATTTCATACCGCTCATGTATGAATCGCATTCGCCATTGATCCCCAATGGATTCTTGCATCTAAGTCGCTATTTGTTTCCGTCTCGTTTTGTTCTGCTGATTCCTGGGTCTCGTCAAATGTGTGCCAAGGTACGAAATGGTACTAATACATCTTCTAATCCGTCTGTGGTTTTACTTGCAAGCGTCAGTTATTTTGTTGCATTTTGCAGATGAAAAACAGCGCGACATGATACTGATCTCATCAGAATCAACTACTATTTTACTGGAGTATCAAAACAGTGTGTGCCTTTTGTCAGTTGGGAACACTTCAGACGACTTTCTGATTTGGCAACTGATATAGTGATTCTGATAATGGCAACTAAACTAAAGAAAATTGAATCGGCTATTGTTTCGAACGCTTCTGTCGTGTTATTATTGATTCCAATTCGCGCTTTGAATTTGTATAGACTATAACCTCCAGTCTTTTTCTCTGAATCTCTTCGTTCTCTATTTTGACATAGAAATCTTTAACGTAGTTCTTGACATCCTCGGTGTAGAACGCAAAGCCCCTAAAGGCCATTAAAGGTTGAACATTAATCAGCCAGACGTAAATTTATTGGGTTCTAAGTCCATCATTTCAACACCATACTTTTGGGCCAAATTCAATTGTTGTTTGGATTTGAGGCACACTTTCCTCCTTAAGTTGCTCCTGAAAGCCCAGGCTGAATAGTTAAACTTGACGAAAGGTTCGTTGACAGAACTGTAGATGGTAGATAAACATTTCTTCGGGATTCACTGCTGCTTTGGTAACCTGAAACCAACTTCGCTCGGAGGATTATACTGCAATTGAACACCAAACATATCTTTCGGAATATTCAAGATTAGATAGATAGATAAATCAGCAGTTTCGTTTGTTTCTGCCTAACATTTCAAAGCATTTTACTTTGCAGACTGTTGGGAAAATTTCGATTTTGTCTCACTTTTCAGAGTGTTCTTCATTTATTCAAATTATGCAGGCATGATTATATGGATCTGAATTTTAATTGTCCATCCTCAATCTAGTCAAGAGGGATAATGTATGAGACTATAAGATCTTTGGAGAGACTCGATGACGTTCGAAGCTAAGGGAATAGTCACCAGTCAGAATTTGTAATTTTTTTGTCTTCATTTACATTTTAAGGGTGTTGCAAATCTTAGTTCACTGTTTAAAAATAAGAAGAAATTGCTCTAGAGAGACATGGCTAGCTGACCACCAGGAGATGGGATCCAATATTATTATAGTGGAGCTTATTAGCGTACTGTTCCTTACAGTGAATAAACTAAAATCACTGTTCCTGTTAATGAAATTGTTGCCGAGAGACACTGAAGGAATTGCAATGTCTAACCAATACGAGCAACAACTTTTAACTTCTAAGGCTTTTAAAATGTCCTTCGCGTACTATTCATATCTCTTGAAATGAAATCTAGTCCGGATTTTTTTAAAATGAAAGCTCCCACAGAAGTAGAAACCAAAAACCTGTACGGCTTACTCTACACTGTAGGCAATTGTACATAACTAGCCGCGTAGCCTCTGAACTAATGTAGAATTCCAAGCAGGCACATGAAGGAAACTGCAGATAACTGGAGAAAAAATGAAACTAACGTGGTTGCCTGGACATTGAGGTGAAAGATGGATAAACTTGCGAACGAAGTAGCTGCAAGTGGTGCAATCAGTCAAAATGCGTTGGGCTGAATTGGAGTACACTGGCAATAATGAAAACGAAATTGCGTCGAGATCTAAGCAAAAAGATAGACTTGGCTTGGAATGCTAGCCTTTAGTTGCACCTTAAAACAAAGACCAAACAATTACTACCGAGGAATGGAAATGGCGCTAGAAGCCTTGTTGTATAGCTTACTATCCACAATCTTCCAGGTCCTTTTGAGTTTAAGCCCCCAAACCGAACTCTCCACGCTTGCATAGAGAAGGGAGACCATGTGGTATACTGTCTTCTAGATTGCGGAGACTTATTCAGAAGCGCTTCATTGGCTTCTCAATTGGAAGACACTGAGTATGGTTAGACTTCAGTAATCGGTCAAGTCGGTACACATTGGCACGTAGTATATATGTGGTATATAAAATCAGAAAATTTTCATTCAATAAATGTTCTTTCAATTAGGAAAACGTTTATATATGATCTCAAATGATACTGGTTTGAAGGTACACGGTCAATATTTCATAAATTTTCTCAAGTATACACATGACTTTAATTTATCCGCAGATTTTCATTTATGGAATAAGTATTGCGACATTTAGAATCTATGCCTCTCGAATACCTTTGAAGATAAAAATTGAATTCATAGGTAAACCAAAAGACAATGCGAAACTACGCAACGATTTTCTAAGTTCTCCTTTGAAATCAATGAAAAATTAAAGCATAAGAAATATTTTGTTTTGACTTTTGTTGTATATATACTATAAAGTTTATAAAAATATTCAAGAAATTCAAAGCAATATTGAAGATACTAATATATTCCTTTATTTTAATTTTTTTCAGTGAAAGGCCGTGAATGTAATACACATGCTGATTGTAGCACTCTTCAAAGTACTAGCTGTGTGAAGGATCCACATGATTTGAAGCTTCGTTGTTTATGCGGTGACAATACAGCTCCGATAAATGGACAGTGCTTTTCAAAGTATAAAGGTATACTATAAAAAATATTTCATTAAAACGAAAAACACAATACAAACATGTAGTGATATGTGAGTGGGTGCATTATTGTGGTGTGAAAGCTATCATTTATTCGCTACAAGGCCAGGCATTTTTTCGAATTGTTCCAGACGAACAATATGGCGCTCGTAAAAAAGTCCTTATTGATTGTTTCATCCTGTGGCAAGCACTTATTAGACTATGTGCCATGCAAATCTAAGAAGATGGTAGCAATAATTTTAATGCTCAACAGTACTTTTTTTCTACATATTTTCGGTGATCCTGAATCTCTCCAACCGGCAATTGAGTGCTAACTTCAACGTCATATCCGTAATTTCATACTTTGTCCCCTGTTACGATACGTTTTAATAGTTATGTTTCACTTATAACTTAATTGTATTAATTTGAATAGACATTATGTTTCATTTGTTTATCAATATTTCATTGATATGAATATATATATATATATATATATATATATATATTATAGGCAAAGATGAAACCGCTTGGCAGATTTTAATTTAGGTTCGACCAATACTTTTCGAGGAACGGATAGATTTGGAGTTTTTTGTGAAATTCAAAAAAAAAATTGAAAATTTCAACCTCAAACAACTCAAAAACTATTGACTTTGTCCCTCTACCGATTCATAGGGCTAACTTTGATAAAAAAATTCAAATCGATAAGGATTCAAGGAATTCGAAGGGGAAATTCTTCATTGATTGGACTATGTATGGCATATTTGACTCAATCGTAAATTTCAGTATTTAGTCAGATTGTTCATTGTAGCTGTAACAGCTTGCATGTCATCCTGCATTGGTTTGATGAGAGTTGCGCAGTACTAGATCATTTTTCTCCCTATTCCATTGCGAGCGTTTTGAAGATCTTCACAAATGTACTACTGGATCAAGGGGTTGATGAGGAGTGCCCAAACGTATCGAAGTGTTCGAGTGTTTTCTGATTATTATCCTTTTCCTGTAGGATCAACTAACCATTGTTGAACCACATTTTTTCGGTTCTAGTACACAAAATCTCCTTCAAAATAATTATGCACATTAGGTGGTGTATCGCGCATACATGCCCTGACCATTACTGAAACTCCACCATTTTCCACAGCTGGAACCTTGTTAGTCGGCTGCCGCTAAACTTGGATGCTTCCATTCGATCAGAAAATATTGGAAATGTTAAAAAAAATTTAGAATTTTACATTCCGATGTTCTATACCAAGGGCCAATCGCTTGATCTGATTAACTTCATTGACAAAAAATTTCTTATTTTTGAATTTCTGTTTTCTATTTGAACCCGACAGGACTGAGACATATGTGCAGTAGCGTTCAGGACTGTGATGAGGGGATGGTATGTGCGATTGAAAACACGACAAAAACTTCAAATTATGGCAAATTTCTTGGGGGAGTGCTATCAACAAAAACATGTCTATGTGATGAAGACAGTGGATACGAAGAAAGTCCACGAGATTTTTCCTGTAATATGGGTATGAGAAAAGGATGTTAGTAACATTATTATAACTATTCATTCATTTTTGTATTTCATAATCAGGTGACTTCCAAACGTGTACAAGTTTCTTCATTCCAGTATTATCGGTGATGCTCTCATTGGTTGTGTCATCTTTGAACAGCAAAGGATTTTAAGGAATTTAATTAACCTGATTTCCATTACCAGATATAGGAATACTATAAATACACTAATTTCTCACACATATCATCAATTTTTTCTGGATACTAGTAAGTCGTACTGGCACCAAGCAAAAATTCGTAACATCCTAAAAGACTCCAGCTAAATGCACATTTAAATATTTTGCACCAAGTCCAGATAACGATGTACGAGTAGTTCGACATGAAGTATTATTTCCAAATAACGTATTCATTGAAAGGAGAAAAGAAAAAAAAAAAGAGCTCATAAATAAAACAAAAAAAAAAGCACATCAAACAAAGTCAGCCATTATAAATTATATTAGAGTTATAATATCAACATTTATATTTCATTGGGAATTCTTTAATTATTCAACTTATATTTAACTCTAAATGTAAGAAAACTAATAGTTGTGCTTGTAGCAACAATAAATAGAACAGTAGAACATCTCTATGTTATAATGCTATGCCAATAAAGGAACATTTTTAGCAATATTTTGTTTCGTGTGTGAAACTTCTGCACTAATAAATTGAATAAGCAAACTGTAAATGATGTGATTGCCTCAAATATTTGTAGAAATTATCGATAATTAAAACCTTGATTATCTTCTCAGCATTTTTCCATCATGTTTTTCACTTCACAATGCCTTGGGGGACTGTATTTATCCTCACACGATCTGTACCGATCAAACTGAGGATGTTATAGGTCTTGATACTATAATATGGTTATAAAGTCAATTTAATTGGTTCCTGTTCGTCTTGATGCTTCGGGTAAGGAGATCGAATACCCATTGTTCAAGACGAATGAGCTGAACAAAACAGTGCAGTTAATGAATGGGACGAACAGGATGAAGAGCAATTGGCCGAATGCACGGGACTGAATAATATAACAACAGAAGTGCTGCATTTGTTTGTTTCATTTGTATCTTTGCTCTTAGTTATTGTCAGGTTCTTAGTATGACAGACGAGGTGTTTGCTCAGCAGTCCGGTTGCTATGTGTCACCGAGAGCCCGATGCTCTGGGTCCAAATAGCTTTCACCGTGCTAACACATAAAAAAAACACACAATGAACGATGGAATTTGATGGAAAAAGCTGTTGAAAGACAGAAAATAAACAACATTCCAGCATTTCAAAAGATTCTTCTACATACAATGCCTGAGCTACAGGATCGGACTAGCCTTTCAAAACTACTCTAACCAACTTTAATGGCTGTATAGTCTGTAAAAAAGGATAATTCACAAAACCTAGAATATATTACAATGCTAGATCTTGCATAGAATACAATAATTCAAATATTTAAAATGTCTGTATTGAATATGATGTGCAACCCATTCAAATTATCAAATATAATAAAATATTCACAACAACGATCTTCACGTTGTGATGTAATTATGCGAACTTCCTTTTAGAAACATGTTGCGTGGAGATCTCTGGTAAGTAATACTGTCTTCCTCTATTCAATTTGCTGCAGTTCAATATTTTGAAGGCAAAGAAATCAAGTCCATTTCAACTTAAAGAAATTATTTATTATTTTTCTACAAATAAATACTTGAATAATATTTATCATAAATAAAGATTCTATCGATATACCATATTCAATCAGATTGATGCTTTTACTTGTATCTAGATGCAAAACTAAAGCACATATCACCACACGCTACATTTTTGCATTGGATTCATCGGACTACCACGTGGACACTGAAACTCTCGAGCAAAGTCAACTGAATTAGACAACGTGCCTATAACACGAAACTTGCCGGGACTATGGACAGCCGTTTTCAGTTTACTCCTTGTTGCTTCAGGTCGCATGACTCCACACCACACTTGCGCAAAGTTCAGGAAAAACAATTGCTTATTGGTTAAATTCAAACCAGGTAAGGATTCGTTCTCGATCATTTCCGGAGTAGCGTTTCGAACAAGCCAATTCTCATACGCTCGGAAAGCCTGTCGTATGCCACCATTATCAGCGATATTTTCACCTTGTGTACTCTCACCATCCACTGGAATGCCGACTTCGTCCACCGTATAATTACCGTACTGAGAAACCAAGCACCGGGCCCTTTCATGGAATCCATTTATTGAAAAATCGCTCCACCACTTATGAATGTTACCATTCCGGTCAAAGAGCCTTCCCTTATCGTCAAAGCCATGTGTTAGCTCATGTCCAATAACGACCCCTATACCTCCGTAATTCAGACACCTTGGGAAAAAACGATGGTAGAAGGGTGGCTGAAGAATTCCGGCTGGAAACATGATTTGGTTCTTATTTCGACTGTAATAAGCGTTAACGATAGCTGGTGCGGTTTGCCAAGCAGTTTTGTTGACAGTCTCCTCTAATTTTTTCTGTTCAATCCGCGACACATGCCTTAAAACGTTCAAGGTGTTTTCAAAGTAAGCCTTTGGGTCAATATACAGTCCTTCGTACTTCTTATTCAACTCACTCTTGGATAGAATAAAATCGGGATATCCAATTTTAAGGGACATCGAACTAACCTTCAACTCAGCCAAATGTTTCGTTTGCTCGTCAAGCCAGTCAGTTGAATTGAGTATTTCTCGGAAAGCCGCTTGCAGTTCATGCGTCATTTTCAGTGTATCCTGTTTACTATTCTCATCGAAATATTTCCTCACAAACATTGCCCCAAGAGCCATTCCCATGTTTGAGTTCACTTGACCGACACAATTCTTCCATCTGGGAGGACATCGCTCTCGCCCGAAAAGCACCTGGAAGAATTTCTGTTTGGCATCTTGAAACCGATCATCCAAATTGTTGACTCGGTGACGAACGAAACGCCAAACAAGATAGTTGGCGACTAGTCTTGGTTTCGTCCTCGATAATAAAGTCACTAAGTGCTGCATGTACTCGAGCGCATATATTACAACTCTTTCAGATTCTTTGATCGATCTCTCCTGCACGATAGTCAAATATCGATTCCAATCGATTTCGGGTACCAAATGATGAAGTTCGCGTAACGTCATTTGTTTGTAAAGCATGGACACGTTTGCACGATCCTCAGACGAGGATGTGATTTTGGCTAGTTCCGTTTCAAAATGAACAATTTCCTGTGCAGTTTGGCTCGCGATGTCATCTGCCACTCCCATTATACGCATGATAGTCTCCATGAAAGTGCGGTAGGCCTGAAGGTAAGGCTTATTCGACTCTTGGAGGAAGTAGTCTCGTGTAGGGAGTCCTAAACTTGTCTGATCGAACTGAATAATATTTTCTTCAGAATTTTTAATGTCTGGTCCAACCCACTCCACTATGAACACATCATTATTGTACAATCTAAGTTGTGCCACCAACTCGAGCCACGAAAATTTACTCTCATCCCAATCATTCTCAAGAACGGGCCAGCCGCCAAGGTTCACCAGCAAATCCAGTAGAGGCTGTAAACCACGTTTCTCGAGAACTTCAATATCCATACATGAAGCGTAAAGGTCCTTAGCTTTCTGTTCCGCGTCTTCAACCTGCTCTTGTGATCTAGTAACAGTAAATCGGCGTCGCCTTCTGCGATGATGAGAAGTTTCCCTAGGATTCAGATGCCACTTTCGTGAACTCAAAATGCGTCGTTTTTTCCTGACTTCCTTTCTGAATCTGATCATCTCCAACCTGCTTTTCAGTTTTTGAACGTAAGGCACACCCTGCATTGGATCGTCGTAAAGATTATTTGGAACACTTTCCTCATTCATATTGCGAGATCCACTACCTTCCTCTAGCAAATCCCGCAGCACTACATCAAGACTTTCACGCAACATTTCAAAAGTATCGTAACCTGCTTTGTCCTTTGGTATTGGGTTCAAGTTCGCCCAATTACCGCACGCGAACTGATAAAAATCAACGCAAGGATTTGTTGTCGTATCCATGTAGGATTTCATCACTTTGGCCTGAATCACCCGAATATTTTCCACCGTCCCTTCTCCCTTCCAAAACGAATGAAACCCGCTCATTTCCCATGGAAGGTTGTTGTTGGGGTCATCGCTTAGCAGGAAGTCATTTTGTTCAAATTCCGCACTTGGATCAAATGATCTGATCTGACGGTCCAATCCACTACGAGGATTATGAGCGCCGATCGAATCCAATCCTTTGAATACAAAATTGTCTAGTCCACATTGCAACGGCATAAAGATGGGTTCCGGGGGAACATAAGAAGTTCGAGCGTCTTTCAAAATTCCCTTTTCTTCAAAGTCGCGGTACTCGGATAGACTAGTGTCCACCGATACACACAGTGAATAGCGGTCGTCGTCGCTGATGCATGATGCATTCGATATATACATTGCAGCAGTAAAAACTCTCGGGGCAAGCTTTTCATCCATACATAGTAGCAAGCCAAACGTCAGAACAAACAGAATCATGAACGCTGCTAATTCGCACTTCACTAGGACTCAAGTCGCTGTTGGACGGGAAAAGGATAACACTTTTAAAAACGATACGAATGCAAGACAATACCTGGGAAATTCGCGCGCTTACCATTAAACGATCGATCAAGCGGGGAAAACGTCGGTCCAAACGGAAAAAAACGCGCCAAGAGACTAACTATGGAAGTTGCTTTTTGATACGTTGCCTTTAAAGAAGAATGTGAACTTATTAAAGCAATTGAGATCAATTCCGAAGCCACGCTATGTTGTCGCGTGTTAATGTTTAATGGATCCGTTGGGCGGAAATCACTTCTTACAACATGAGGGCTTTTGTTCTGCTTCCTGAATCACTCGGTCGAACTCGAAGTCAGAGCTTGAGTTTGCAATTCGCTGGTAAACGAAGCACTACCACTACACATGAAATCTAATTGATACGTAAATAAACACATTCGGTGTCAATCAGGGAGCAAGTATGGCAGGGAAGCTTTCAAGCTACGCTGTTTCGGCTTCCTATGATTTTTATTATTCATAGCTCGTAAACAGTGCAATCTTTGAATGTTGATCCCTCAACGTCCAACATATGTGAAGTGGCCGATTAAATCGTACTGAACACTAATTTTCTGCAGCATAACTTAATAATACCTTGGTGATCATCTCTTGAGGATTTTAGTTTGGACATGTATTTGCGATTAATTGGGTAGCACATCTATGTAGGACATTCACGATATTTATATATAATACGATGACAGGTCACCATCAGATACAAGTCAAAACCAAAATTGGAAACAAAAGCAATGTTTTCTGATTCCTTTACGCTTTCGTTTGCTGAGGTCAATGCTCATCACAGACCTGCTCGGCCACGTCTAGTTTTTGAGATTTTTCTAATAAAGGAGCGCTACGGATATATTAAATACGTTTATTTTTCGAAAAAAACCTTGAAGTGAGTTACATGCCTAACTCTTTCATTCCTGTGGTAATCATATAGCCACAAAAGAAATTCTCAGAAATTGGTCCTTTCCAATGGAATTTTTTTGAGGAATTTGTAATACTTAAATTCAAGTGAATAATTTCAATTGGCCATTATTTCGTTGTACTTTCTCAAAAATATTTGATTACAATTATCTCATTTCATAGGACTAATTAACTTTGAAAAGAACTTCAAATCGCAGGTGACAATTAGAGTGCACTAACCTTGCGGTAGAGAAATGGATGACGTCAGTCATACTTCCTTTTCACACAGAAGATAGGACAAACAGCGCAGTGATCTGGCCAGAAAATTAGGAGAGAGAAGCGACCGCATAGCTTAATTGAAATTTGAAATCCGACGACGTATGGAACCAAATAGTACATTTAACACGGTTCATCTTAGCACCATCTTTTCAACAATTTCTTCTGCAATTTCCTCTTGTTGGAGACATATTCCTGCCACTCGAAGGCAGCATAAGGCGTAGGGGGCATAGGGAAGCCAAGCCCAAAATAATTGTTCAAACAGTTCCAGGCTTAGTTCTTAGGTTGACAGGCGAGATGTCTAGTCGATAGTCTGGCAGGTTCGGCCACTGATTTCCGACACTCAGAGCTTAAAAAGTCGTCACCTGCCTACCCCAAACAAACGCAACTCGCCCTCGCTGCCTTAAGATTAGTAAGTGCCCACGTTTTAAATGCGTGACATACGTGAGACCGGTGCGAGTACATTCGTTTATATTGTCGCGCTTTTTCGGGTGCGGGACCTATTTGCTTCGCAAATGTTCTTGCAATTGAATCAAAAACACACGAATTAAGTGAAAATATTTAAGTGTGAAATGTTGGTGAAATTTATCGAGAATGATCGGTGTATTGGTTATTGATACTAGTTTACAAATTTGCTCTTTGGATGACTACAGTGGCGCGTGACATTATTCGAATATGTCACAAAATTCTTTCTTATATTCCGAGTAAATAAATGATTTTTAATTTAACGATATCATTTGATGTAATGCATTATATTATTTTAATGTGTGACATATATGTTAAGTTCACTGAATAAAATTCTTGGCACAATTAACGAAAAACAACAAGGGCACTGCTAATTGTGACTACAAAGATTCCAAGTACACAAGTGGCAGTCAGGAAGGGAATGCGTTAGGAACGAATACAATAATTAAACACCGACAATGAACAGGAGGATAATTCAACAAACAAGTCTGAAGACTTATTTCAAATGCTTACCAATAAGTACGTCGGAAAAGACAACAGTCGAGTTGGAATGACAACACAGTAAATGAAACGAGAATAAACCAAAGTGCACTGTGAGGATACGGGCTCATAGTATTGTCCTGCACTTCCCTAGGGTATAGTAAGAAGTAAGGCATGTACAAAAATCCAAGTGAAATGTGGAAATTCTGAAATTTCTAATGCAATCACCCAGCAAATATTCAAATATACTCCCTATTAAGTAGCTTTCATCCGAATTTACACAGGAAAGGGACTGCAGAACCCGAGGAAAGTGAAATATTTCCTGATCTCCTATGATTTCTTGGCGATATTCGAAATTGTCAACTGAATTCAAACGACCAATTCGGATGGCTGGTTCATTCCAGAGATATTCCGACTAACGATGAGCTGGAGTAGTCTCTATTTCTTAATGCTTTACCCAAGGTTTGACGACAAGGAACAATGAACTCAGCGTGTTTCAGTCGACAAATTCACTCCAATAAGAGTTGAAAATATTGTTACATCTCAAAAAAATGATTCACTTCTTCAGTCTGAACTATCGACAATCAGCGGGAAGGAGAAGAACCTGCCAAGGGAATTCACTGATGTAAGAGTCCGAAGAGGAAATTCCATAACTGCTAGAGGAACTAACCACTGACCTGCAATTTTTCTTTACAGTTTTACGAAAATTGACGGGAGAAACAAACAGTAGACACAAAGAACCCGCGTTTTCTCTTGTTCTCGTACTGCAAAGCTGACATTATGTTCATATAAATCTTTCATTAAAGGTTTCAAGACGCTCTAATGGGTTTTTGAAAAGTAATTTGAACTGAAAATTTGTAATTTAAACCACAAATATAGCATAACTTGTCAAGAATGCCTTTATGTTTTCTTTCCATAATTTTGGAAGGACTCTACAGGCACATTTCTGAGACACAATAAATCCCAAACTAGAATCCTCACGATAAAGCGTATAGAACAGGTTAAGGTGAATCAAAACAAACTCAATGCAGCCCTACAATGAGAATAGGTAATATTTCTGTTCTTTCAAAATTGGCGATCGCTTTTCTTTTTAGCAGAGAGTTTATTACTTGAAGACAACAAAAAGATAACACGAACGAGAAATTGAAAAGAGTACATTTGAAAGAAATAACAACATAATCATTGTTTCGGAGAAAACAGTAAACAAACAATTTGAATTAATATCATATAAATTTATTGTATTAAATATAGTCCATATAAAATACTTGCACAGCAATTTTATTTTATTTGCATCTTGTGGCGCATGTTATCGGCAATTGCTTCAAGAAAATCTTCGGTATTTAAGTACATATCCTCTTGCAATTTATCATTTCCATGAATACAAAGTGCCAAGTCCTTTGTCATGCGGCCCGCTTCTACACAATCAACACATGATTGCTCTAAGGTGCGTGCGAATTTCTCTAAATCAGGAGTATCATCCAATTTTGCTCTGTGTATTAAGCCTCGGGTCCAAGCGAAGATAGAAGCAATTGGATTTGTTGAAGTCGGTAGACCTTTTTGATGTTGCCTTTAAAAAAAAAGTAAACAAACAATGTGAAAATGCGATAGGTGATATGGTAATGTGATCCAACAAAGCAACAACCAAGAGAACCCGACTTCCAAGATGTGTTTCATAAGAATAAACGAAATTTTATACTATATGCATGCAATATATGTCCTAAATTTGGTTGAATGTATATTATATTCAACCAAATATTCAACATTTATTTGTATTGAGGGGATTTCGCTCCCCTTTAGACAGTTACCAATAAGACGCAAGCCTTTGTTTTTGCTAATCTTATCGTACAACTGGCTTTGAACTATATACAACAAATTATAACTTTTCTTCCACGCTTTCCATTTTTATCGATTCTCATTAAAAATCTAACAAGTTAAAAAATTGTTCTAAGAGATCGAAACGAAATACCGCAAAATTAAAAATAAAAGGACAAACCTGTAATGCCTTGTGACTGTTCCATGAGCAGCTTCTGATTCAATTGTTTTGCCATCAGGACAGACAAGTACCGATGTCATTAATCCTAGTGAACCATAGCCCTGTGCAATGATATCTGATTGCACATCTCCGTCATAGTTTTTGCACGCCCAGATGAATCCTCCGCTAGATTTAAGTGTCTGTGCCACCATATCATCAATCAATCTATGCTCATAGTAAATGTTATTCTTATCAAATTCACTCTTGTATTCCCTGTGAAAAATAAATAAATATGTTTTCATTTTTATAAAACTATAAATGGAAAAAATGGTTCGTTATAGTTTTAAATGTAAGTTTATTAATATTAAGGATTAAATAAAATTAATCAGCCCACTACTTGCGATTCCATCGCTGATCTTCGAGTTATGGACAGTTGATAGTCTCAAAGACTATTTATCTAGGCTGTAAATTTTGTCATCGAAGCAAACAAATTAGATTGCTTGTCAAGGAAAAGTTCGGAGTTGGGACTAGAACTATGACCGAAATTCGTATTCAATCATGAGACGTCGCGATAAGAGTCGCAGACCTTTTGAAGATAAGAAAGGATGCATGCATAAGATCTATAACAGCACTTTTAAGCCACAACAATAGGAGGTCGAAATAATTCCTTCACGATGTTAATGGATGGAGGGTTCCTTCTAGATAACATGCTACTGCGAGCTCGAATCCTCCGTTCGATTCTATCTCAAATCGAATAAGCAAACCATGTGAGTAAGGAATTGCATCTAAAATCTATAAAGTAAGTGCAGTGATTTGAACAAGGACACGTTATTATAATGACCAACTACAGGCAGCAATTAATGCAAAATTGGGGCTTTATGAATTGAGAAACATTTTATCACCAGTATCACCGGAATCGATATTCCATATAAAAAATATAAAAAGGAAATATAATGGACAATCATTAACCCTAGAGAAAACCAAAAATAATAAACAAAATACCTCAACATATAGCGCTTCAACATTAATTTACACTTGCATTGAGTCCATAATTTCGGAATAACTTTTGATGAAACATCAACTCTAAATACTTACTTTTGATATAT
The DNA here is from genome assembly GCA_954870665.1 of Stratiomys singularior. Taxonomy (NCBI): domain Eukaryota; kingdom Metazoa; phylum Arthropoda; class Insecta; order Diptera; family Stratiomyidae; genus Stratiomys; species Stratiomys singularior. The sequence continues at coordinate 13,101,929 of OX940877.1, forward strand.
TTCTTCGAAAATATCCTTGAACCTTCCATCATAGCCTTTCAGAATAGTGTTTTTGGTTGAAAGGAATAGTGGCCATTTCATTTGCAAAGCCGTTTGGAACGATGAATGTGCAAAAGCTTTAATAGATTCATCAGTATTATACATTCCCATAACAACCCCTGAGTCTTTAAAGTCGAAAATTTTATATCTTTTTTCCTTGCCATTTGTCTCTGAAAGAAAAAGAATCGATTGTTATTATCTTACACAAACTACATAAATGTTGTATACGCGCAAGGGGTAATCAAAAAATAGTGATAATGATGAAAAACAACCGTCATGGTTTGAAACTCTATTTAGCTTTTACTATAATACTCTAGCAAGTAAATTCATTTAATTCTTTTTTATTTTCGAAACGCTAAAAATCGGCCAAAAAGAAATTTTTTTACGATTTCCAAAATGCCTGAAAAGAGGCCAACTTACTATCTTCTAATGGTTTGCCCCAAAACTTTTTCTCGAGTTGAGATCACAAGTAGGAGCACGGGTACTCAACAACTTCGAAATCTTCTTCAAAGATGGCGGACATTGTGACTACAACTTTATTTAAGGATGCGTTGCCTTGACAAAAGGGGATTTAGTATTTGCTGCTATTCAAACATATTTCATGATTCAAATATTCATGTATACAATGCAAGATTGAAATTTATTTTGCAAGATTCATGATTTCAAAAATATTTATCAGTCCCTCAGCCCCTGAAATTTTAAAATTCTTCACGATTGGTATGGGTGGCCTTTTCGAAAGTTCAACATTCTAGTTTTCATTCAGAAAGACATAACCAAGTTTCATCCCCAGAGACGCGATACTTATTTATATTATCATACTGTACAAGCGGCATTTATTCATATGAAAATAAACGAATCAAATTGTTTTATGCCCTAGACACTCACCTGTATAAACTAGTTCAACTAGACCAGGATTTTCAATAACGGCATCCGTTGCCTTGTATTGATCCCCATGAGCATGACGTCCAATTACGATTGGTTTAGTCCAGCCGGGGACTAATCTGGGAATGTTTTTACACAAAATAGGTTCTCGGAACACAGTTCCCCCAAGAATGTTACGAATAGTACCATTAGGACTGAGCCACATTTTCTTCAATTTGAATTCTGTAATTGGGGAACACTTAGAAAAAACTGACGAAAATTGAACTTAGTATTTATAAACCTTTAACACGTTCTTCGTCTGGAGTAATTGTTGCACATTTGATACCAACATTATGCTTCAAAATTGCATGCGCTGCATCAATTGTGACTTGATCATCTGTAGCATCCCTGTAGGGCAAGCCCAAATCATAATACAAGCAATCGACCTGAAAATATAATCAATTGTGCTTTATTTAAATTTTTTTTCATTCGAAAAACACTACTGAATTGCTGCTACAACTACTACTAATGCTACAACTACTACTACCAGTACTACTACTTCTACTACTACTGCTACTACTACTACTACTACTACTACTACTACTACTACTACTACTACATACCTTTATGTAGGGAAAGATCAATTTATCCTTGATAAATTGCCATATAACACGTGTCATTTCATCGCCGTCCATTTCAACAACAGGTTTTTTGACTTGAACTCGACTGGAATCTGGAATAAATAATAAAAGAATTTATAACTTTTAAATAGAAAAACTGAGAACGGTATTGTTGTGGCAGCTCTCCGTCACCCTACTGAGCGTTAGTTCAAAAATTATTTTAAAGTTCAAATAATTCACAGATTATTTTGAAACAAAATGACGTAAAAATATCATTTTTAGACCATTTTCAATAGAGAGGTAGACATAGGTAGACAAAAACGTAATGGATACTATTGATTAACACTTTGAAACCTTGAAGGTGGTATAAATTCCATGTGTATACCTTGTAGCATAAGACAGCCAGTACTACATTTTTTTATGTTCCCGGTGAGATATATTACACTTCTATTACCTCGTATAAAGATTACTTGATTTCTTTACCGGCTTCGTGGTTTACCTACGCCCAATTCAAAAGCTGGCCGGTTTTTAAAAATGAATGAATGATGTCTCCTCACCAAATACTTTTTTTGACAGTCTACAGTCGCCTTTACTCTACAAGTTTTCGTCAAACTGGAATTCCTGTGTCCATTTTTATTCTGGAGACTATTTGTTCGCGAAATGTTTCGTACAAATCATTGTTATATCTAAATTGCCATTTTCGGACACTCTCTCAGAATATATTCAGCACAATTTCGGATGCTTGTGTTAGAATCCAGACCGTATTATCGACTTGTATACAAAGTCCAGTTTCCTTTTCCTGTGTATGCAGCTGAATTTCAAAACTTACAGTACCGGATACAACGCCTTATTGACGAAATGTATTTGACGTTCAATCCAGACAGTTTTATTTCCATATCTCTGCAATTTTGTGCCAATCAATACATATATTCCTGTATGTGTATTGTTTATAGTTACTCTTCCCGGGCAAAGTTTTTTGTCTGTAAAGACTTTTGTCTTATTTTTATTGATTTGAAGACCAGCATTGTTTGCTGCTAGCACGCGAGGTTCAAGAAAATGTTCTTTGCAGATGAAAAGGAGTGCGATACGATCTTCACCTCATCCGCATAGGCTAACCTTTGACTGGTAGCATAAAACGGAGTCCCTTTGGAGCTTATTAAGAGCTTCTGATGACATACTCTAGCGCCAAACTAAACATACGAGTGGTAAGCCTACCCCTGCACCCACCGTCACTTATTTTCTTGCGATCTTGAAGTCAAATATGACTTTGTACTCTGGATGAATACAGACGTAAACTAACTTGACGCTAACAAGTATGTGCAGCACATTTATGATCACCTTCCACAATTTTGCCAGCACCTCCTTGATAGTCAATAGTTGATCAATTGTTGACGATCCAGCTCAATCGTCTCCTTAACCCCTATTTTCACGAGTCGAGCTCATGATGAAAATTTTAGGCCAAACATGAATATCACGAGTCAGGCTCATTGTTCAATTTCACGGCAAACGTGGATATCACGAGTCACGCACTTAATCGCCATTTCGGGCCAAACATGAATATCACGAGCCGTGCTCGTGGTCTTAATCTCGGGCCACCATGAACGCCTGAATGAGGTCTTATCTCTTTTTTTCCTTTTCTTTATACGAGGCACGTCCAGAAAGTAAGTGTGATGGTAAACTCACAGTTCTAGGGAATACTTTTTCGACATGTTGGCAACACTGCCACGTAGCCTGACCCCTCCCCTTCAAAATGAGACCAATCCGAGGATAGTGTGTTAAAAACTCTTGACGCAGTAGCATCTCTCGCGAAAAATGTCGATCGTATCTCCCGCCAAGTGCGAAATTCGCGCCGTCATTCGCTACCTCCTTGCGAAGGGAAAATTTATTTTTCCGGTTGAAATTTATAATGAGGTGAAAACTGTTTACGGTAATAAAGCTATGAATCGTACGAGTGTGAACAAGTGGTGTTGCGTGTTTAAAAATGGCCGTACTTCCGTGCATGACGATCAGAGGAGCGGAAGACCTTCAAATGTGACTGACGAACTTTTGGAAAAAATCGAGATTTCGGTCCATGACGATCGCAGATTGACGTTAGATGAACTTTCTGCGATGTTTCCGCAAATCTCCGGATCCCTGATACAGGAAACAATCACAGAAACTCTCAGATATCGGAAATTGTCTGCGAGGTGGGTCCCAAAAAAGCTGACAGAACAGCACAAGTTGAATCGAGTGCAAAGCTCCAAAGAGTTTTTGGAACACTACGAACTTGAAGGCGATGATTTTCTCTACTCTATTGTTACTGGTTGCCCACTACACGTCTGAGACTAAGAGGCAGTCTCAACAATGGCGTCACACCTTGTCACCCTCCGCCATGAAATTCAAAACCACATTTTCAGCCAAAAAAATCATGGCATCCGTGTTTTGGGACCATAAAGGCATAAATTTGATTGAATGTCTGCCTCACTGGGAGACTATCAACGCGGCAAGATACTGTGAGACGCTAAAAAAACTGAAAAGAACTGATTCAGAATAAAAGGAGGGGCATGCTAACGAAGGGAGTCTGCCTGCTGCACGACAATGCCAACTTCACACGGCCAACGCCACGAAGCAACTCCTGGACTCTTTTGGATGGGACGTTTTGAACCACCCCCCGCATTCCCCTGACTTGTTCCCTTCAGATTTCCATCTCTTCACTTCCCTTAAGGTGCACATGAGTGAGAACAAGTTTTCAACGGACGAGGAGGTGAAGGGGGAGGTGGAGAAGTGGGCGAAAGAGTTGGTGGGAGACTTCTTCGAGGCAGGCATCAAAAAATTGATCCCGCGGCTCACCACTTGCATCGAGAGGGATGGTAACTACGTCGAAAAATAACTTACATATGTACAAGTGTAACCAAGTATGTTTTTGTTTAATTAAATTTTTTTTGAACCCTGCATAAATTGAGTACACTTCATTTCTGGACGTGCCTCGTATGAATGGGTATTTTATATCTTGTGTACCAATGCAGTTTACTAGCTACTGAGGATACATTGTCGTAGTCCAGATATCATTTGAAAACTAAGTAAACATATACAAGAGCACCATCGCGTGAAGTCAACACTAGCATGCCTATCTCGCACTCATTGTCAGTCGTAAGATATCGTGTTCAAAGTTCCGACACTCAGGCTTCGCCGCTTCGACTCTTTGCCAGACCACTTGGGCGCCCGATTTTGGCACGGCTGATTGTGAATTTCGGCGTAGTTCAGGGGTTAATATACAGCAGTAGTCATGTCAGCACATCATTTTAGCAGAAGGTATAATTTGTTTCTCAAGGATATTCCAGTGTATTTCAGAAATGGCAGCTTGTCTCCCTTTTTGCGGATAGATAAGATTATACTTTTTGGATTTTCCTGTGCTATCTGCTCCTGGTTGGATATGTAAGAACCAAATATAAGAGTTTACTCCGAATATAAGACACCTAATATAAAAAATTTTCAAGCCTTCCCACTTTGAAAAACGGTGTGCCATCGTGCAACGTTTCAATTTCGTTTCTTGGACCACTAGCGTTTTCAAATTTTACCTACAGGTTTGCTCGGATTATTTGGAAAAATCAATGACATAAGATTCAAAGATCCCAGGCGTTATCCATCCTGCACCTGGAGTATAAGTTCGATTGTGTATCCGATTTGCGCCTTGGGATTGATTCTTTCACCATCCTTCATTAAAAACTACTTAGAGGCCCAAATGTCATCAGTTCAGTTTCTCTAAATTTAGGGCTGTAATAGTGTCAGAAATTTAGCTCCAAGCCTTTTACTTTTAATGACTAAGAAATGCCCAAATACTTATACCCTAAAGAACATACACCAGCGGTTATTTGTAAAACCTATCATGCACCAAACTCTTATTGTAAAAACCAGAGAAATTATTTTTTCTTTTAAAAATCATGATACTTAGCAACACATGTTCATTAGACCCTGAGACTCATCCTAACTAACATGGGGGCTGTAAAAAATAGGGGTTAGCTTATCTCATAACTCGGTCCCTGTCAATTCCTAAACAAAACTTTTCTCCGAGATTTCAGAATATTTATAATTATCATCGAACTATAAAAATGTACCAATCAAATTTTACTATCATTAAACAACGCGTGACCAGGATTATCGACTAATTGGCCATTATTCTCCTCAACAAAGTAGCATAGGGAGATTCTCATTAAATAGAGAAAACGCAAAAGGAACCAGAAAGGAGAATTTAATCCTGAGAAAGCCTTGAACAAATATAAGTGTAATACTTTTGTATGAACTAGTTTGATTAAATTCTCTTCCAGATTTGATTAAGTAACAATAATCTCTACTAGCCGGTTGAATTAGTTTTCATATATATTATTGGTTTTTCATTTACTTTTGCATAATATAATCCGTTAAAATGGATCATAAAATCCATACATACTTTGAATATTCCAAGAAAATATTTAGTAGTCTTCTGAATCAATTCTAGATAAAATTATACTAGAAAATAAAAACTTTAAATGAATGTCGGAATCAAATCAGAGGAACAATACTTATTAAATTTATAATACTGATTACTTCAAATCGCATTTTTCTTTTTTCAAAATGATCATAATCTAGCCAAGCTTGACGACAAGACGTCACTTTAAATTAATGAGCAAATAGTTACCATTATGTAATTATGCAGGCGGAAATAATTCGGCAAATTATTTTGGAAAATTCTGCATTCGTCGTGAAAAGCGATAATGCAACAATACCCAACAAAGAATAAAATAAAAACAGTGCCGAATATTTATTTAATGTAAGTATCCAACAAATTCAGATGTCGCGGTAATGGTAGCTTTATTTAGACTATCTAGTTAAGTATTTTCAATTATAGTAATGAATTATGAATATTTTTAAATTATTATATAATTTTGAGCTTGTCTTATGGAAAATGGATCACATGATTAAACTTATTTATTTTCACATAAGTGTCAGTTAGAAGCATATCTCGCATAGTGTTGAGGTGAACTTTCCATAATCTTAAAAAATACTGTAAAAACCATGGCATTCTGTTTATATTTTCTTTCATTTTTCTTCCAATGGAAGCGGCTTTTCAATCGAAACGAACAATAACATTTGAATTGCTGTCGTTTCAACACTCGGAATTTTCATTTTTTAATATAAGTGAAGTGAAGAATTTTTTTTTTAATTTAGGAATAAGTCAGGGACATGGAAGGTACAAATCTAAGTCCGATATGACGTTTTTTTTTTTTAGTTTTTTGAATTTTCTGTCCTTTTTCCCCCCATTAGCCATTTTTTACTTCTTAACATTCACATTCCAGGTTGGCTCGAACTTCTGTTTAGCATTCTATGAATTAACAACGTCATGTGCACATTTGAAATCAGATAATTTGATCATTTTCCTTCTGTCAATACTTACAAAAGCGCGGTACAGCAGCACTTGCATTATTAAGGCACATTGCCCGGCTAACTCTCTCGACCAGCTTTGCCATTTTCTCTATTTTTCTTGTAAAAATTTGCTAGAACACAAAAATAATGACACGAAACAGAATCGTTACGGCTTAATTTATCGAAGTTTTATGAGATTTGGGGGAGGTTAATGGCATCTGCTCATACTATTGGACGCGACTAAACCACTACGATCCGCCACACGCGATGCAGTCAGCAACGTACAGAGAACTGAAAGATATGAATGAACTGAGTTATTTGAATGTTTTTATCCATACCGTACAAAACCACATATCGCTATGTTCTGACTACAAAGTCGCTAAATGTTGCGACCAGCGACTATCTCGGAATAGTATTCGGCAGTCGCTATCTACTATCTGGGGCAATAGATAAATTTACAGGTGTGCACACATACTGGAAGCATATGTGAACGAATGTGTGGCAACTATCGGCGTAAATGCGCTGGAGAGTAGTTGATAACAATTGTCTTTTCAAGAACTAAATTATCGCAGTACCGATGAACATTATTTTGCTAATCTATTTGCGTACAAATTTGGCGCCAAAAATTGACACTGTAGCACGCGTAGCGAATAAATGGCTACTGTACAAATCAAGAAATAAAATTAAATAAGAAATAAAATTCCCGACCTGATTTTGAGTCGCATGATAAGTGCTCACAATCGTGATCTAGTCAAAAAATCGGGTCAATGCAATTGTATTTTGTTTTTCTTATTAATCTGGCTATGAAGTATTCTTCGAAGAATTTCGGTGAGAATACCATTTAAACGATAAATAATTAAAACGATTGTCAGCGCAAAATTTTATTTCAATTTTTAAATTTCAACATTTTTGATCAATTACGTTTTTCCATTCCTCGGGCAAAGACACTGGAAAACTTCAGAGATACTTCGAACGAGAACTGGGGCCATTAATATTCTATTATATTTTATATATATTATAATAAGAAGATATCTTTATACCCCCAAGCGAGTCCTGTAATGAACGAAGCAACTAGCAATCTAAGCGTATGAGGTCTTGGCTATATGCTAGAAGTATCAGAAACTGCAAGCTGATGTCTCGAAATTTTGGGAGAGTCGTAAAAGATGTGAGTGGTCAAGCATTGTTATGGTAGAAGATATCGCCTCTTCTGTTAACCTTTGCTATCCGGTTTTTGCCTTGCTCCCTACAATTTAGCTAGCTCAGTTAGTTGGCCAGTCCTACAACAACTCATAGTACACAATTCCCTTGCAGTCCCATTAAACACACAATATTTCCTAGCCTGACGTCAATCCTAGCTTTTCAACGATTTCAACAGATTCACCTCGTTTCGACGACGATCTCCTGCGAAAATTATTATTTTGATCTTTGGATCTATTTCGGCAATTAACTTCCGAATGTTTTTCATGGTAAGCTTGTACAGCATCCAAACCGTGAGTTTCTTTTTGAATCCTACCTTGTGCCAATGGTTCGAAACAGCTTCTAAATTTCTTTTTTGATATAGAATTGAAGATTTCAATGCATTAACCCGTCGGTCCGACTTTATTCCTAAAAATACTTTGACTTCTTCTTACGCTATGCTTTAAAGGCAACTGCCTCCCTTATCGAACTTTATTATATTTTCATTATACTTGGAAATTTTCTTGCTTTTTTTGTATTCAAATATTATATATGAATATATTATATTATATACAGTGGTGGCCACCTAAATAGAACACTATCCTTGCAGGCTGTTCAATTTAAATTTCCTGGAAACATGCAGCGAGGAATTCTTATCTCAAGCTCAATGCATCTTCACATAGCGTTGCGTATTTCAGTGTAAAAGGAAGTGTTTTTATCTGGTCACCTAAATAGTACACGCTTAGTTTTAGTGCATCGAAGTGAATTTTCTTGACCAATGACAAATTTATTTGAAAGTAAGAACAGTTAACATTAGTTTTTAAAAAAGTTAAATATAAAAAAATATTTTTGAAGATGGGAAGAGGGCCACATTGCTCCGAAGAAAAGCGTGAGATCATCTGCAGCATGAAAGACAGATGTTCAACAATTACGGAAATATCCAAGCAGCTGGAGTGTTCGCGGATGGTAGTTTACAATGCTTTACGTCATAAAGATCTCTCGTCATAAAGAAGATAAAAGACCAAGAAAAACAACAACAAAAGAGGACAATATTATATACAGAGCAAGTGTCGCCGACCCCTTTTCGAGCTCTAAAGCGATAAAAAGCAGTGTTCTGAATGATAGCAATATTTTTGTGTCAGATAGAACAATTAGAAGGCGCCTGCAAGAAAAAAATCTCAGAGGATGCATTGCTAAAAAAAACCACTTGTGACAAACAAGAACTTAAAAGTGAGGAAATCGTTTGCAAAGGAACATCTAAACAAACCGATAAGTTTCTGGAAAAATGTGCTGTGGAGTGATGTATCCAAGTTTTGCAGGTTCGGATCAGATGGCAAAAGGTATGTTTGGCGTCCACCTAACCAACAACACAATCCCAAATACACACAGAAAACTGTTAAACATGGTGGCGGAAATGTGATGGTGTGGGCTGCTTTTTCCTGGCATGGGGTGGGACCAATAACCAAGATAGACACGAAAATGGATCAACACGTCTACAAACGAATTCTTGAGAACCACATGATCCCCTTTGCAGAAGAAAATATGCCACTGATATGGCGTTTTATGCACGACAATGATCCTAAGCACACTTCTCGTCTTGTGAAGGGTTACCTTAGTGATAAAAATGTCCCCGTTTTACAATGGCCCGCCCAGTCTCCTGATCTAAATCCGATCGAGAACCTGTGGAATGATGTCGAAACTCACATAAACAGGGTGAAACCTAGAAATGCTGCTGAATTGTGGGACCAAATTCAGATCGCCTGGAGATCTATTCCTAACGAACGCTGTCAAACTTTAGTGGAGAGTCTGCCAAGGCGATGCTCAGCTGTGCTTAAGAACAAAGGATTTCCAACGAAATATTAATTTATACGGTCGCTTCAAAATAATTTTTTTATTATATTACTGCAATGCAAATTTATGTACTATTTATGTGGCCACGCGTATTTTAATTAGTGTGTTTATATTTTTTTACTGACAAACAAATACAGTCATCATTTCACATTTTAAATAAGCTTTTATAGTTTCAATAAATAATACATAAGTCCAAAATCAGTTGTTTCATTAAAAATTGAAAAAATTCCCTTTTATTGATAGAAATGCAAGTGTTCTATTTAGGTGGCCAGTATGTGCATACTATGTTTTGAATACATAGAAATCGTTAAAGTTTTCAATCAAGCTGGATAAATTTTTAAAATATTCTGTTAACGTCTTCGACATTCCCTCTCCACAATTTTAAAGTCATGCGTTGCAATAATCAAATGAATGCCCTGCAAAAATTATTCAAGATAAAATTAAATTGAATCAAAATGGTTCAGTGTTTTGCAACGCTGTCTCCCGGACATTATATAAATAAGCAAATTGCTTTTATCCAGATATTGCTAGGAGCATAAGCAAATATGCTTCCATTCGAATCAAGTTAAACCTTAATCCAGTTTTATTCATAATTTTCAACACGGGGTCACCACTTTCTTTCGTAAAACGTGAAAGTCAGAAGGCGTCTGAAACAGAATATCAGTAGCTAACTGCAGAATAATCGTTCCTACCACAGACACTACAACCACAGAATTAACCAAAAACATCTTATCAGCATATAAGTGAAAAATCTTATCTCGAATAACAAGTCGCAAGTCGCAGATACTTTGTCGCTGATTCAACGAAAGTCGCTGGAAATCTTTAGCCGCTTGCCGAGAGTAGCCGCGTCGACAGTCTGTGAAAAACCGGCTGCAGGGAAATCTACAAATATCGCGAGCTTGAATCTGAAATTCTACGAACTGTTATTTAATAAGCACTCCATTAAATTCCATCCGCAAATGCCCGAATCGTAGAGTGCGCTATTTGTGCCAGTTCGACCAATTAACCAGCCCCTTTGAATATTCGAGGTAAACCACCGAACTTATTGTCTTAGATGTTATGAAATGCATTCGAAAAGGAATTTTCCTTTTCTCTATACCTTGCAAAATTGACTGCCTGCAATTGAACAGTGGAACTGTGTGTTTGTTGCAACATCTGATGCATCAGTGATTGGAATTATTTATTTTTGCACAACGAATCGGTACCAAGTGAAGGACGAAGTTTAGGTGGAACGAAAAGTTCTCATAAATATAAAACATGACAAGATTATAACACTCAATTGCTTAACAGGGCCTCTGTGAGGACCGCCAGGTGAAAATGGTTAGAAAACCTATAAATTTATGTTTATTTCATTGAAAAAATGGACTACCTCGAGCATCGAATTATTCGCGGGCTCGCAAGTGAATGTTTACTTTCTATACTGTACTTTAACTGACAGATTGTTTTTTTTTCTGTTTCAGCGCAAGCTTACAAACACAACCCACAGATAAAAATAGATTCATTGAAAGGGAAGCAATTTTTCCCATGGAAAATGGAAAATTTTTCTGCATAATAACACTTTTCTTATCTAATTTTCGTTAATGAAATGAATACGTCTACCGCAAACATATCATGCGCTAGCTTAATTTTTTTCTTCTATGTAAATGCGCATATGATAAATTCAGCAGTTAAAACAAGAAGCGCTGATTTGGTCAGCAAATTTTAAATGTGAATTAATAACTTGCATCCGTGGAAAATATGTTGGTTTAATTCCTATTCATAGTGCTATTATGAATTAGTATAAAATTTGTAATGACTACCCTAAGCAGTCACCTGGACTAGACTTCTAAACGTCACCTAAGAGTCGATCCTTCAAAAACTAATATAAATGAAGCAAAACTCTAAATGATAATAACTTCCCACAGCGCTGGTATTGATAATTAAACCAGTAAAGTAATAATAAATTAAATTCACTCTTTCGCTATGGAGAACGTGAGGTGATTGTTATGTAAAAAAAAACTAAGGTCGGAAAACGGACCCTTTTCTTTCTTAGAACATTTCAACCGACCTTAGTTTTTTAACGATCATACAATCCAACAATTGAGGGGATTTTTTATTAATCTCCATTTTTCGTTGTGTTATTCTCTATTTTTCACGGTGTAATTTTATTCCTGGAGCGTTCTCTCACAATGTTCAGTTTCCATCTGGCAGCGATTCGATAAACCTTTTCTTTGCTTCATATCGTATTTTTCATATAAGAACCGTCTTCGCGAAGTCGGTCCCCACTTTCGTCATTTACAGCGTCATCATTTTCGGGAAACAAATTGAGTTGGTAGTCGAGACAATGAGTTTTAAAGAGACATATTACACCGAATTTCTTTATAAAAAATACCAACGATGACAATTTTGTAATGATACACTTCAGCATTTCCAAGAATATTTGAAACAACTGATTTTAAGTCACTACAAGCTCGTAGATCAATCTTGCTTAGCATATCATCAAATATTTCATCATTTATATCAAATTTATCTTATTTACTTTCCTAGGTCTTGGAAATCTATGTATCGGATACAAAAATCCTATCTCATCCGATCTTTTGCTTAAGTGAAATCCTTCACTAATCCCAATTTAATATACAAAGACGGAATTAACATCTTCTTGGGGTTCGTTGGTAATATTTTTTTAAGCCCCAGAGTAAATACCTGTGACCTGCTGAAACCTTACATTACCAATAAAATATAACTTACCTTACATTGCCTTAGACGCTAACCAATTGGTTCACTTTTGTGTCCTAGAATGTCCTTTTGTGTCCGTAGAATAATTTGTTCAGATCTGGACAAAAAATTATATCTGTGAAGGTTTTTATCTGATTTTATTTATTTAAATCAATGTGTGAGGTGTTTTTGCCGTTTTCGATATGAGGTGATGGTCACATCACTTTGGAGATGGTTCTATCTTTTAGACTGAATTTTAAAAGTACGCTCAGCGGTTCAGATATATTATGATTGATTAGCCCACTGTTTGCCTGGGGCAGTGGACTTCACCATTCAATGATTTTTCGTACCTCAATTTCCTATACACCTAGAGCGCTTCAAACAAATCAATCTTTCTCAGAAAGCTTAATCAACTTATGCGTGCTTGAAACTAATCTGCATTGGCTTTAGGCCAATTCCTGTTCAACAAGAAAGTCACTTGCTTTCTAAATTGGTTCTTGCTTGTATATACAATTATCTCTCTCACTTAAGAAAACAAATCTTACACATTTCGGGTTAGTATCTGATCCTTAGCAACATAGGATTCCTAATCCTAAAAGTTCACCATGAATTGCAGAATGTCTTCGTTTTGAATCGTCTAATTCCCAAACTCGAACTTCATTTATAGAGTTTGATTAATGTCCGCTTCTTCATTTTCAAATCCTCGGTGCACTTTGTCCGCAAAGTCAGCCATTATTCCCTTTTCATTTTCTAGATTTTATGTTAGCCTTCGTGGCTAACTTATTATTCGTGGCTATATTATAAAACAAAAAGACAACTCTTGATGAGTTTCATATATTCGCTTAAATAGGGAGTAGGTGCAGGTGCAGACACGAGGAGTATCATTGATTACAAACCATACGGTTTCTGAGTGAATTGTTTTGGCCCTTACAGCGTTGATACCCACGGCCCTGGTTGCGAGAGTGTAACAAAAGCTACCTCTGATGTCACATTGATAACAAAGAAAGCTTTGCTAACGAAGAAAAACGACGTATTCTCATGTTTTGAGTCCGTAAGACAATCGAAAGCTGGTGAGACTAACACCTCTTGATATTGAGAATGTTTTCGGTCTTATCTGCACAAAAAAGTTAAGTCAAGTTGTTCCGATGCTGAAATCAGTTGACAAGTGCAGCCGTGCGGTACATGCACTCGGTCTGTCCTAGCAACTAAGAAGATCATACCAAATTTGATAGAGACGTTTAGAGCGAAACCCTTCCTTTTCTATCAAACTGCTTTCTCGCCCTTCAACGCTTGAAAAAGGAAAAATATGACCCGTGCATGCGACAAAATGTAAAATAAGCAGACAACAGAATCGCGAAACATATTTCTATTAAATACGTGAAATAAAAATTGAAACTTAATAAGAGCATTTTCTTCGTATGTTTCAGATGGCACGTGGCTTATTATCTCATGGTTTGCGACATCGACTTGTCTACGCACAAGTCCCATGCAAGAAATTTCAGTTACGCCTATGCTCTCAAAATGCGCCCTCGGATAAGACTCCAAAGTTGACCGGCATTCCGTACAAAAATTTGAACATAGGTGTACCAAAGGAGAAATGGCAGAATGAAAGAAGGTAACAATCATGATATTAAGCAATATTTCGTTTAATTGATTTCACAGAGTTGCCTTAACTCCGGCTGTTACTCAAATATTGGTGAAAAAGGGATTTAACGTCAATATCGAATCTGGGGCTGGCCTAGAAGCTAAGTTTCGTGACCAAGACTATGTAAGCGCTGGAGGTAAAATCACTTCTACTCAGGATGTATACAACTCTGGTAGGTAATTATGAATTTGGTAAGAATGCAGGCTATTTTTCGATTATTTTTTCAGACATATTGTTAAAAGTTCGTCAACCAACCGACGCTGAAATACCATTGCTGAGAGAAGGACAAACCCTGATATCATTCCTTTACCCAGCTCAAAACAAGGATATGATTAATAGGCTCAAAGATAGGAAGGTTAGCGCATTTGGTGAGTCATTTTATAAGGTCGAAATGATTCATGATGAACTCAAGCTATACATTTCTCAGCTATGGATTGTATTCCTCGGATTTCTCGTGCACAAGTCTTCGATGCACTCAGCTCTATGGCCAATATAGCGGGCTACCGAGCAGTCATTGAAGCTGCAAATTACTTTCCGAAATTCTTCACGGGACAAATAACCGCCGCCGGGAAAGTCCCACCCGCTAAAATTCTTGTTATTGGCGGTGGAGTTGCTGGATTGGCTGCAATTGGACAAGCCAGAGGTATGGGAGCAATTGTTCGTGCTTTTGATACTCGGAAAGCCGTCAAGGAACAAGTCGAAAGTATGGGTGCTGAATTCCTTACGATTACGATTGAGGTAAGTAGTTGGCCATTTAGATTTTATGCTGTAGAGCTTATTTTAATAGTTTCAATCGCAATCTTAATTCCAAATAAATTCCTTAGTCTTAAAGAAGTATAATATGTAACCTAATTATGTCCAACAATGACAGGAAGATGGCAGTACCGCGACTGGTTACAGCAAAGAAATGAGTCCCGAATTCATAAAAGCGGAACATGATTTATTTGGACAACAGTGCAAAGAAGTAGATATTATCATAACTACAGCCTTGATCCCGGGAAAGAAAGCGCCAGTGTAAGCATTTGTCAAATAGCGCATCCGTTATTCATTTTTATTAAATATTTCACTGATTTCAGACTTATTCTCGAGGACCATATAAGATCAATGAAACCAGGAAGTGTGGTTGTCGATTTAGCTGCTGAAACGGGTGGCAATATTGCAACAACAGTACCTGGAAAAATAGAAACAATTCATGATGTCGTTCACATTGGTTTAACCGATCTACCAAGCCGACTTCCGACACAAAGTTCAACACTGTATGCCAATAACATATCCAAGTTTCTTCTCTCGATGGGAAGCAAGGACTGCTTTGAAATTCGTATGGACGATGAAGTAGTGCGGGGAAGTATTGTGACCAAGGATGGGGAACTCTTATGGCCACCACCGCCAATTTCAGTTTCTGCGCAACCCCAAGCAGCTGCTCAAGCTGCACAAGCAGCAACACCCACTAAAGCCGTAGCTGAACCACCAAATCCTTTTAATACAACATTAACCAATAGCTTAATGTTCACCGGCGGTTTTTCATCGCTGTTGGGATTGGGTGTTGTGTCTCCAAATCCAGAGTTCACTTCAATGATGGTTACATTCGGGCTTGCTGGAATTGTTGGATACCATACAGTTTGGGGTGTCACACCTGCATTGCATTCCCCGTTAATGTCAGTAACAAATGCCATATCTGGAATAACAGCGGTCGGTGGTATGCTTATGATGGGGCCGAATCTTATGCCAACTAATGCTGTGGAGGTTAGTCAAAACATACTTTATGTTGAAGCTCCCGGGACTTAACCGATTTGCTTTTTTATTTCAACTTTAAATTATAGACTCTTGCAGCGACTGCTGCGTTAATCTCGTTTGTAAATATATTTGGTGGATTTCTTGTCACCAAACGCATGTTGGATATGTTTAAGCGGCCTGAGGATCCTCCAGAATACAATATGCTCTACACTATTCCAGCTGCGACATTCCTCGGTGGATATGGCTATGCAGCTCTACAGGTAATTTTATACGGGGAATAATGAGAATAAGACTCCGACAATGACCGCGGACCACGCCGAAGAAGCAGCAATCCTGTTGTTGAGCACCAGTTATTATCATAGCGAAGCAGTGAATATTCTGTTAATTAACCATCTAGTATCTATCTGTAAGCTTATTGGTTTATCGTTTAACTGTATTATATAGATCAACGTAGTATCACAAATACGGCAAAATGTAGCCAGAGTCGATATAATTAGAAGAAACCCGTTGCGAAAAAATTAACTCGGGCTTATATAACGTGGGTATGATTGAAGGATAAAAAACGAGAAGTAATCAATCCTTAAGGAAAAACTGGAATGGGCCAGGAAAATCAATGGTACTGTTAACAGGCAATAAAATTCTAGATTAACATGCAAAACGGCAGGACGTACAATCAAAAGATATAGGCCGAGCTTGCAGCGAACTGTAGAAAATCTTAGAGTTGTTGCTAAATCTCCGAAAACAAGAGCTCTTGCTCTTGTTCGAGTCTGACTTCCGAGCACTTCGAATGACTGATGTGGAGACCAACAAAAGATCTGGAATACCTGGCAATCACGGAACAAGAGGCTCTCCTTGATTAAAAAAAAGGAAAACAGCAAATCACATGCGTAGTATTGAAAGCCTTATCCACTATTCGAATCGATCCTGAAAAATAACAAAAAAATGTACTTCATAACTTAACGTAGGACCATTTTTTAAAATGTTGGGCAAATATTCAATAAGACTAAATTTATAAAAGTTTGTTCGACTGCTTCCACCATAATTGTTTTCTAATTTACAGAGTCTTCCAGAAATTCATCAGATGGCTTATTTAGCCTCAAGCTTGTGCTGTGTGGGTGCTTTAGCTGGTCTTTCATCCCAGAAAACTGCTCGGTTGGGCAACACGTTAGGTATAATTGGTGTAACGGGTGGACTCGCAGCTACTTTAGGCCAAATAGCTCCTACAACAGACGCTATGGTACAAATAGCTGGTGTAGCTTTAGGCGGTGGAGGGCTCGGTGCTCTGATCGCGAAGAAAATTCAAATCACCGATCTACCACAACTTGTGGCAGCATTTCATAGGTAAGCATTGAAATAGACAACAACTTAAGGATATATAATCATACATTCTACGTTCAGCTTAGTCGGAATGGCGGCTGTTTTAACATGCTTCGCAACATACATCCACGACTTTCCGAATCTAGCTACAGATCCAGCATGCAATATTTTAAAAACGACGTTATTCTTAGGAACCTACATTGGAGGTGTTACTTTCAGTGGCTCTTTAGTTGCCTATGGCAAATTGCAAGGAATATTGAATTCAGCACCACTATTACTTCCTGGCAGGCACATGATAAATGGTGGATTATTGGCGGGCAATATCGGCGCTATGGCACTCTTCTACGCTGAACCCACACTAAACGGAGGCCTCACCCTATTAGGAGCAACCTCTGCCATGTCTATGGCAATGGGTCTGACCCTAACGGCTGCTATTGGAGGAGCAGATATGCCTGTCGTTATCACAGTTTTGAACTCATACTC
This sequence comes from Stratiomys singularior, assembly GCA_954870665.1. Taxonomy (NCBI): domain Eukaryota; kingdom Metazoa; phylum Arthropoda; class Insecta; order Diptera; family Stratiomyidae; genus Stratiomys; species Stratiomys singularior. Next base: position 13,119,728 of record OX940877.1, read on the forward strand.
AGGATGGGCACTATGTGCCGAAGGCTTTATGTTAAATAATAACTTAATGACTATTGTCGGCGCCTTGATTGGATCATCTGGTGCTATTCTTTCGTATATTATGTGCAAGGCAATGAACCGATCACTTCCAAATGTGATTTTGGGTAAGAGCTTCTGGTTGTGATTTTACTTGTTTGGCTTATTTGAGGGCTTTTCTAGGATTTCCGGGTAATTTCTTAGCCCACATTATTTCTTCTAACAATTTAAAATAAAATAAAGAAAACGTAAAATTAAGCTAGTTGACCAACATCCTTTTATGAATACTAACGTAATGAAAGCTATTCTTTTGCCATGACCAGCAACCAATACTCTTAGACTTTATTTCTCATAACTCTTACTTTGTCTACAAAAACATCACTACGTTCATATAAAATTCTTCTTTTTTTTTTAAATTTCACCAGGCGGCTTTGGAACGTCTTCAACTCAAGGTGGAAAGCCAAAAGAAATTCAAGGAACTCACACTGAGATCAATGTAGATAATACCGTAGAATTAATCCGAAACGCTAAAAACATAATCATAACGCCAGGCTACGGGTTATGTGTGGCCAAAGCTCAATATCCTATCGCGGAAATGGTCAGCATATTAAAATCTAAGGGCAAAAAAGTACGTTTTGGAATTCATCCAGTAGCTGGACGGATGCCCGGACAACTTAACGTTCTGCTCGCTGAAGCGGGAGTTCCATATGATGATGTATTAGAAATGGACGAAATTAATGATGATTTCTCAGATACGGATCTAGTATTAGTAATTGGAGCAAATGATACTGTTAACAGTGCTGCAGAGGATGATCCAAATTCAATTATTGCCGGCATGCCGGTGCTTAAGGTTTGGAAAGCCGATCAGGTAAGAGGGTCTAAATTATTTTCAACTGTTTGCCGCTTGGAACAGATTTCTTGAACATTATTGAATGCTACTAAACGTAATTTTCATCATTTTTCCAGGTTGTGGTTATGAAACGTTCACTAGGAGTTGGATATGCAGCTGTAGATAATCCAATATTCTATAATCCAAACACAAATATGTTGTTGGGCGATGCGAAGAAAACATGTGATGCCCTCCTAGCAAAAATTAAAGAAAGCTATTTATAATACAATAAAAATTTCGAAAATTTAAAACATGGGTTTAATTTTATTAATACTGCAAAAACGTACTTCATCGATTTACTCGAAGATAGAAAGAAATTATGTTATGTACCTTCTATACACACTATTTCGAGATTTTTATTTTTAGATAAATCTTTTGTTTTCTTTAACAATATCACTATTCCAAGCGAAATCTTGCTTTTGAAAAGCGTTTTCGCTGAGGAAATTAGGGTGTCCTTATTGCAAGGTGAGAACAATTGTAATGTTGGTCGAAGATGCATAAGACTCACAAAAAAACTGAGTCGCAGAACGAAAAATACGAATTTTGACATCAATTGTGAAACAGGACCCGTCCCAGATTTTATTGTAATTATAAACTGCAGCTGAGGGAGACTGAAGAAGGGCCAGAATAAGAATCACTTCGTAAATTCGTTTGTCACTGCCTTGCAGTTATTATAATCAGCTTTTACATTATAGTAATAAGCAAGAGGTCGAAATTGAAAATACAAACAAAAATCTTAATATACTTAATGACCTGCTTCGAGAAGTTTGAGAGCATTCGCTCGCCAGTGTATCTCTTTCCTATGGGACGTTGCTGAGGAATTTACTGGTATATGCACTGGTGTCACTTCCAACAAATTGCAAAACCTACACTCGCCGTTCATCGAGACGTCGAACCAGGACAAGAGCTTCAATTTTGAAACCTTGGAACTCTTCTCCAGGGCCTTTTTCACAATTTCACATTTCAAAATTATTAGAAACGATCAGGGCTCGTCAAATAGAATACTTTGGATTATTTACCAAGATAATCGATTCTGAGCAAATGATCATAGCCACAATTCAAGGATTTGACAGTTTGAGTTCGCATTTAACATACTTTATAATCTATTTCTACACATCCCAGGCCACTCTCATTAACACGTTTCAACCAGTTTCTCATAAATTGCCGGGAATAAAAATGCAAGAACTATATGCGCAGAAGTGCGACTCAAATCATGGGTTGGTTGCCTTGTTTGTGGTAGCTACTTCCCTGTAGCAAATCAACGGATTGCAAAAGGTATCTGACGAAGTGAGTGAACACATGCGGCAGGTCCCCTAGTAGGGCGTTGAACACGGTACGGAGTTGCACATGGTACACGTTGTATATAGTGCATAGCGTTGAATTCCACGGTACGTGATCAATTGCGATGATATTTTAGCACACTTACTTCTGTTGGTCATAGAGACCGCCTCTATCGTAGTCACGTCCATCTAAAGACGCTACCACGGGTTGGACTCTCGCTGGTCTATTTATCTGGAACATCGAAGTTCTCTTGTAAATATAAAACTTGTGCCTATGCTTATTATACTCAGACGAACACCCACTTTGTTACGTATTTCCATGTGTAGGCGACATTGCACAAATGCACATATGTAAATAAATAAATTAAGAAATTAAAATAAAAATATGTAAAGTTAGATTGAGCAAAATAATAATTAGTTATTTAAAAAAAAAAAAAAAAAAAAAAACATCAGAAAAAAAAATTCCAAGTAGCAAAAAAAAAAAAAAACCCCCCCAAAAAAAAAAAAGAAAGAAAAAAAAAAACCCCACAATAAAAAAAAGAAATTCTTGGAAGTTATTTACGATCGATACGATTCACTGGGTTGTTGTGTTCGTATCGATATAAAAGGAGTGGAAATTGTGAGGAAGGGAGATTCAGCCGATAGACAATAAGGGAGATTCAGCCGATAGACAATAAGGGAGATTCAGCCGATAGACGACAGCCGATAGAAGATACCTAACAAGTGAAGACATTCAGCCGATTAGCCGATAGCTGATAATACCAGTTGCAGCAGCCAGTATAGGACACTCAACCAGTCTCAACCAGTTGAAGCCAGTAGAGGTCAAGCCAGTAGAGCCATTCTGCCAAGGAACACCAACCAGTAGAGGCCAATCTGCCATTGGATGACACTCAACCAAAGAGGACATTCTGCCAAGAAACACCAACCAGTAGAAGCCAATCTGCCAGTGGATGACACTCAACCACAGAGGACATTCTGCCAAGGAGCACTAATCGCCAACCAGTAGAGGCCAATCTGCCAGTGGATGACACTCAACCACAGAGAACATTCTGCCAAGGAACACCAACCACCAACCAGTTGAGGACATTCAACCATAGAAGACACTCAATCAGTTGAAGATACACAACCAGTAAAGGAGGAGGTGTTCACAGTCAGCGCAGCACCATTGAGCGCAGCACAATTCACAGGTTGTTTGATTTTTTTTATAATTTTTATTTTATATAATATGAGGAACTAAGCTCTTTCCCTGTGTGTGTGTGTGTGTGAGTTGCATGGAAGGATCAGGGCCTAAATGAAGTCCTAAACCCCACGCCCACGCGGTGAACTAGTCGGTGGAAAATTAACTTTCTTCGGCCGCCATTATGCGGCCTTTGTATTTTCAGCTAACCCTATAATCTTGTTCCTTTCTTTCGCTGCAGGTGCGACCTATCGGTTGCCAATTATTATTTTATTATTAATTATATATATATATATATTTTATTATTAATTTCCAATTTCCCTTTGAAAATACATAACAACTTATGAAATAAAAAGAAAAGCAAATGTACTAAAGGGTTCCAGTTCTTTTTATGAATATTGCATAACATTTTTGCTTTAAACTATTTTCATACTCGAAAATACAATATTTAATATTGAGATTCAGTTATTTCAATTGGACGGAATGACTTCATCTTACATAATATAGCGCTTTCATTGGGTTTTCCACAAATGTGAAATTCAAACCAGATGTTCAAAGCAGTAGTATATAAACTTACATTTAAAAAAAGGAGAAAAGAACCAATTTATCTAGGCATAAAATTACGTCAAACGTAAACGTAAACTTCAGAGTAAATGATTTCAAATTTCGAGACAATTATTTGGATTTTTTTTTCACATCTGTTAAGAATTGGACGGAATCCGTTTTGCGATATCAATGCTTGCGATTTTTATCTACATTAGATCTAAACTAAATTCACAACTAACATACTGAAAAATATACCATAAAAGACGTAGGCACGATTTGATGAACTTTTATAAAAATCCCAGTCGAACACTTTGACCGCATTTTCTGTTTCTATCCATGGATTTTCACCATCATCAAAATACATTGGGCATTGATCACGTTCACGTTCATACTCAACCATATCTATGGCAACAGCTGCTCCTTGTGTGTAATTCCACGAGGATACATCTTGATTTAAATCACAAAAAGCGCCAACAGCTAAGTATAGAAAATTTATTTAAAAACAAGTAAAATAGGAATGGGAGCTATTATCTATGCTTGAGAAACCAAATGGAAATCACCTACCTTGTGACATTAAAACCCTATTCAAATCCGCTCGTTGATAGACCCAACATCTGTACTTTGATAAAGGATCCAAATCATCGTATGTTATCAAGTAAGACTTAAGATTTTCTTTCCAAAATCCAATGCACTTCATCCGATAATCAGGGTCGCCTGAAATTTTAAAACGAAAGTTGCAGAGTAGTTTATTTTATGGGAATTTCTTGTGTTGTTCGTTTCATCTGTTAAAGAAGTGAATCGACAGTAGGAAAGCGGGTGGGCATGGAGTCATAAATTCTTAGTTGCCATAACATATTACACGGAGGATGAATGCAGATGTCACCATCAATCAATCGCTCATTCGCATGGCTCGTTTGTTTTCATTTCATTAACGATTGGCGAAAATCGGCGAAACTTTAATGCAATATTTTGGCATGGGTATAAGCATTCAACGATACTGAAAACACTACAGGTGTGTTATATTATGATACCATGGAACTATTTCTGCGTACAAGATCGCCATTACATGCATTTTCATTCAGAATTTCGACCACGGCATTATAACATATCTCAACACATATTTACAGAAGGGTGTTGGTTTAGAATATTCGGCAGTGTGGCAAAGATACCCTACAATAAAGGTGGCGGCGTTGCATCCGGTGATGGAGCCTACTCAACAGTGCCACGGGAATGGAATTGAAAAATGTGACTCAAAAACAGGAATGAACAGAATTAGATCACCAATTAGTTTTGTTTGTTACTTACTGTAAATATCGACCGGTCTGCCGAGATAATCCACTGATAAACAATAATTTTCATCAATTGCCATTTCTTTTTGATCAGTATCGCATACAGACAGATCCGATATGTTTTGTCTGCATCGGATATCTGGACGAGGGCTTAACGTCACACCTCCAAGAATCCTGCAAGCACATTGCAATTAGCATTACCATTGTACACTACACTAGAGTCTACACTAAAACATTTTACCTTGTCTTAAATGGGTGTTCTCCTTTTTGTGTAAAATTAAATTTCCCGGCTACAGGACATTGTACAGGAACTGGATTTTTCGAAAGGAACAAATCATACTGCCAAGCCTCTTTGTTAGGAAATTGTACCCACGAGCAAACTGTACTGAAATCGTCCACAATAACCGGTAAACCTTTCCTGTATCGAATCACGTTATGGTGGCGTGGAATAACGTCAAAACATACGTAATCTTTCTGACTGAAATAAATGGGCCTCGTATTAAAATTAAGTTTTATTTTAAGTTCAAGTTCGAAATGGATCCTGAATCGACCCGAGAGGGCAATTATTTGTAATTTACAAGTAATAATTTCACCCTAAAACTTTAGTGTCAATTTGTAGATTTCATTTCGTTGACTTTTATAAATAATGAAAAACAGGAACAATACTCACCAACCGTCCACAGTAAGACGCGCCATCATTATTCTCGTATCTCGCTGTTCGCGACATACATAGATTGTTCGCCTGAAACGCGCTTTATCTGGATAGTACGTTTCTATTATGTGCGTCTCGTTTATAAACACATCTGCATCAATTTTCGCCGTATTCACCCATTCACCACTAAAATTCTGTGGAAGCCGACATCCCGCCTCAACAACTTCTGCTTTAACTGGTGTCAGTTTAAGTCTTTCGGGCGAATTTTCCACTGTTTTTAAAGTGTTACACTCCGCAGTTATCGAGACACCAATATATAAGTCGTCATCCCGATTTTTCAGTAAACATCTGTATTTTTCATCTTTACGGCTTTCTTTAGTATTAGCTACGGCAAAGAAGTGATTTTTTCCTATAAACCAATCTCCCAGGCAACTGTATTCAACAAGACCGTCAAATGTGCCTTCCATTCCTTCGCAGCGGCGGTAACTAATATTGAATTTTTCATTTAAAATTAAAAATTGTGACCCGGCCGTTTGGCACGATTGAATTCTAGCCTCCGGACGATCGCATACGCCAGTAAATCGGAATCGGTTCTAGAAAAGTAAAATTATAATGATGTTAACTACGAACTTTCTGATATATGTCAGGTACAAATTGAACAAAACAGGATCTCGCCCGTCACTGTGATCAGTATAACATTCGTTGTAACATTTCTGTTAGTTTTCAGTATCCTTTCAAATTTTTGATAGAACTCTTTTTCTTTCTTATATTTCTCTTTTGTAATATTGATTTCCAATCCGTGCAAATGAGAATCAAGAGAGGAAGATAGCAAAAATAAAAGGAAAGCAGATAGCAACATAACAAATAACAGATATTCTTCTTCTACCTCCTCATATTTGTGATACAATTCTAATGGAATTTCAAAAGTTCGAACATGCAAAGCGGTAGAGTGCGCACCATTTAACGTTTATTTCTTGGTAGCTTAAATATGCCTTTCATGTTGAATGTCGTTTAACAACTAACCTGGTAAGTAAAATGCCAAACACCTTCCAGTGATGATCGACAATTAATTGGGTAATAGTTCTCGTTAAAAAGTGTAATCAACTGTTGATCTTCAGTTATGCCTTTGCAAATATTTTCTACTGACGGCTCTTCTCCTGGGCCAAGTGAAACACACGGACCTGCAAAGAATTTCTATTAATTACGACATATTTTCAGTAATGCATTCCGAAACATACTTTCGACTTTTTCAAACACATTCGGGGTCCGTGGAAAAGTTTTCACACAGTGATAGCATCCTGTTCGATCCCGGAACACAAATTTGAAGACGGAATTCTCTTGGAGTGAATTTACGCAGACTCCTCGATCTGACATTGAGGTGGCATCTAACACTGTTTGCGTAGGACGGCCTTGTTCCCACGAAAACCATGATCCTCGTAGGGTTTCTGGTATAACGCATGATGCATCCAATGTGGACACTGAAATACACAACCAATTGGCGAATTTGCTGTTTAAATTCAATTTGGGCGTGGCTTAAACTTACCAAACAGCAGAAATTGAACTAGAATGACACATATGATGTGAGTCAGCTCCATAATTTCGTTGTTATTTTATTAAGTCTTTAATTAACATTAAGTTTATTATAAGCGTATGTTTTCAGAACGCACATTACTGCCGAATGTACGCAGATTGATGAAATTCGTTATAGAAAAACGTATAAACAAAGCGGGCACTTCAAGCGAATTGACAAGATAACAACAGGTTTGGCGTATAGTATCATTGACACCTAAGGTAGATCCACAATTGAAATTCATCGAGTTCCACTTGCCATACACTTTGGTAATTGAAACAACAATGAAACGGAACACCGTGAAACTGCGATTTCAAATTTTTGCGCAAAGACCCCTTGATAACTGACGTCATTCATTTGTCGAAACAGCATACATTTCTGTTGATCATTTTAACATATTTCTTCATCTTAATTCTGCAGAAATACTTTTTACACCTAGAATCAAGAGTAAATGCAATGAACAAACTACTAAACACACAGATCCTTGTGATGCAATACATCCCTTGGCCTGTATTAAGAAAGTGCGATGAAAACCGAAATCTACGTTGGTTAAGGTAAAAACAATAAGATACCACAATTTTATCATACACTTTTAAAAAACTTGGCTTGTTTGATGCATTTCAGTAAAAATCAACCTTGTGTAAACAAATATATCATTACAATTGCTTTGATACAGTTTCCAAAAATAATTCATTCGAATGTTTCGTAACCAGAGACAAAGCAGAATTGCTGTTTATTTGATGCAGGTAGATCATTCTCGCATAGCGTCAAAAGTTTAAGCCTTGTATCAAATTTTGCTTGTCCTTTACTATACTTCATTAAAAAATTGATGTAATCACAAAGTTAGTTGATTTATCTAAACCCAAATAGATAAGTTGTATCATAATATAAGTGGGCCATAGGATAACACTTGAGCTAAGAATAAGTGGAACTGTTGATTTCATAACATCGGCATTCCAGCATACGATTCAAACATAACATAGCATATAAGTTAATATAAAATGCAATGCTTGAACGAAACCTCCTGTGCTAGAAAGCTTTTCAACATCTTAGATGAAAAGCGACGTAACGTCTCATATAAAAATATGCTTTTCTGTGTGCTTGTCCACTAACGCCTCTCTCGATTTCGAAGGAACCTTCAACAATATAAAAACGAAAGGCATATTAGCAATCATATTAAAATATCAATAAGATTTACATCGAATGAACAAAAAACGGATAAAGGCAAAAAGTTTGCAATGTTGCTTGGATGTAAAAGTGTGTGAACCCATGCAAAAAGTAGTCTCGGTGTAGATTTCGGTTGAAGACCGAAACAAGCTTCGGTGTAAAAAGAAAACTAAATGTATTTGAACACAAAATTTTTGTCCCTTTTTATAATAAAAGTCTATTTTCAAACGAATTCTGATGTCTAGTTACGTACCCTTTATTTTCATTCAATCACTAGTTCTAACAGATCATGTACAGAGATTTTCTGTGAGACTCCTGTGAGCAATGAAGTAAAATTGCATAACGTAGCATTGCAACACTTTCTTGCAGATGAAAAAACTTAGTTTTAGATTGCATAAAAACATTTATCATTATATATTGATCTTTTTTAAATTTATTGTGACTATACAACAAGCGATGTAATAAATATATTGTTTGCATTTCTCTTGTGTACGCTTTTTTTTTTAAATTTATTTTCATACCATAATTTAGGATTGATGTTCAGCAAGTTGTTTGAGTTGTTTGAGGACAGTGTCCCATAATTTCTTTTTATCCCTTTCCGACTTTTTCAACACTGAGAACATATTCTTTCGGTCCGCCTCTCGCATTTTCTCGAGGATTATTATTATATCGGTGGGCTTCACAAGCTTGTACCGATTTTCAGCTTTACCATAATCATGTAAATACGTGCTCCATTCTTCCAAAATCAGTAAATCTAGCAATTGTCTCACTTCTGAGAAGTACTTCAGCACATCGCCTTCACCTAGTCCCGGAACTGGCTCCGAGGAAGCGAAAAATTCACATTGCATTAGATCCAAGCTTATTTGTTGCAATGCTCCTGCTGAAATTTGCTTTATCTCTTCACCTACCAACAACTTGTAAATATAGTTGGCAATATGTTCGCAAGCTTTTTTGAAAGCCGATTGGGCTACACTGGGTAGAAGGAAGCAGAAACTTTGGAATGTACTTTTCAGAAACGCAATCATATCCGTTATAAATGGTGATGCATGCCCAATAGGCTCGGCCAATAACCAATTGTAGCCTTCTAGTTCTTCAAAGAACTCGTCGAGTTTAGAGCATAATTTCGTGGAAACTTGCATTTCCGCCTCGGAGCGGGCGATCTGAAACATGGTCGTAGGTACCTGGCGCACAGCACTCTGCGTTTTCGTCATTTCGCATACAAAATCATCCAAAAATGGCCCTGCTTTGTCTAGGTACTGCGTATCAATGATAATTTGTATGACCTGCAAGCATAAGTTTATAACTTACTGTTCAAATATTGTACACAGATTTTAGTTAAATACCTGCATCAGAGCCAAGTTAGGATTTTGGAAAACACCAGATAAGCAACCGCTGAAGCTTTTCGTTAGCAATAAGTTAGCTGCCCTTCTAACCATCGCTGCTACTTCGTTTGGTGATATTGACAATTCCTCCGAGAATTTCATACATGCATACATAAACTCTTTTGTTTGATGATAAACATCTGGAACTATCGATGAAAATGGAAACTTTTTCGGATATTCAGCTGTGTCCATTTGTTCAGAGTGGAATGGGAATTTTTCCACTACACTATCAAAATCCTCCTGCGTTTTCACTTCTAAAGGCACAAATTGACTGCTATCCAAAATTTCACGGAATACGTTCACCCACCTTTGCAGAAGCACTTCATTGTAGTGGTCACGCATTTCTAACAGCATTTCCCACATTTGATTAACTTGATAGCCGTACGATTTTAATGTGAAAATTGACAAAATCATTATGTTTTTAATTCTAAGTAAAATATTAGGATCAGTGCATGAAGACGAATTCATGCTTATGACATTGACTGCTCTGGACAGAGATATTGACCACAAGTCATCCAGATATGATCTCGTCACCACATCTTTCGTCGTATTCCTAATATGGTCTTCGACTATGAAAAATCCAACAATTGAGTAAATATAATGCTTGTAGATCTCCAGATTGTCGTGCATTGCTTGCGGTGCTTGTAGAACTAGTTTCGCCTGATCCCGTCGCTGTTTTCGGTAGTCCTTCTCGAAATACTCCTTATCATTCAACACCGTGTAAATGTGCAGAGAACGATAAATTGGCGAGAAATCAATCAAGTCCTGAACACTCAAGTCTTCATCCTCCCCGTTGTAGTTCTTATTGTCTTTTTCATTGTAATATTCACCAATTACTTTACTTAAATTCCTTTTTCGCAGCTCTCTTGTGTGCCGCATGGCCATTTCTCCAATTTTGGGTGAAAACTTTCGAATGTTTTCTAAAAACTCACGGAAATCTTCTTCCGACGACTTTTTAATTATGGACTTAATTTTAGGTATTTCATTCTTCATTTGCGAAGTAAATCTATAGTTGGAAACTTTCGAAAAATGTTCAGTTTCAAGTAAACTCAATGTTTTAAGCGCTGAATAATATCTCTTCTCTTTTACCTGGCTCATAAGTTTAGAGTAGCATTCGAGGACTGGCAGACAATTTGATAAAGTACTAACAGCTATGGAAATATTATTTTCAATCTGTTTTGCTCTTAACAATTCATTTGATTTTGCTATCACTTGTGTAGCCGACGTGTGTAATGCATTGTCGAGAGAGAGAATTTCATTATTTAAGTTTTTAACTTGTGAACGAACATGTAGCAGTTCTCGTATCGATTCTATGAATCCTTGATAATATAAATTACAAATTTTTTCAATATCTTTGTCTAAACTTCGTATGCGAGCATCCAACTGTTCTGATAGCGAATTATAAGCATTTGCTGTAACAATAAAGTAAAATAAAATGTATTTTCGACTAATTCCATTGAACATTGTTATGGTTGTTATGTGGTTGTTATGGTATCGTCAAATCAAATCCGAATGGCACGTCAAGATGCTCCTTGAATGATGGTAAATTTATACGATCTACCATATCTTCGATTAGAATGTCAATGGAATGATAGTATAGATATATAGTTTCTGAGAAGAGCTTAAAGATTTCGCAGAAAAGGCCACCGTGTATTACAACTTTTACATTATCTATTATAACATTAGTTTTTCGCCCGTACAATTGCATGTAACCCTATCATATGCGAATGAGGCGTTTCAGGGCCATTGTGTGAGTTTCATGTTGAACTGTTCCTCGATGTTAGTAGTGTTGATGGTTACGTGATCGCTCTTCACCATCAGAATACAGTAAAGTATCGGAACTGGTACCAATATTCCAAAGAAATTGTCTCAATGCGCAAAAATGCTGTTCGGATTTAAAGTTTTTAGATACTACCTTTTTTCACAAATATTTGATCGTACTCTACGTTTCTGGCTGGTGCTGCTATGCTGTTTTTATTTAATGCTCCAATGGTTATTTGCCTTGCATATAAATTTTCTAAACTGCCCTGTAGCAGTTAAGCGGTTAGTAAACTGCAATGTTTGCAGCAGCAGAGACAACAGTTTATCTATTTGCATTCTACAGCACTGTCCCGCTGAAAAAATAGACACCCGGGAAGCTACTTCAACTCAAAGAGGAGGACGAGTGAATCCGATGCAGATTATGAGTTTATTATGGGAATTGACTCTCTTTAAGTGATTTAGATTCACTGGCACTGTAACAAAAATAACATACCTTCCAAAATGGATCGAAATGTTGGTCCCCAACATTCGTCAATGCTCTCAATGTCCTGAATTGATACACCAGCCATTATGTAGTTCAAACAATCTTATCTAAACCCAGATATATTGAAGACTCAAAAGCTAGAATGTCATATAAAACGTACCGATTAAAAACACAAAAGACAAATAAAAATGCACATACTCACCGTCTTTCTATGACTACGTCTTATACTTGAGCGTGAAGAACAAGTCTGTCGATAATATTATTACGGTCAATCCGAATCACTAATATTTTTCAACAAACCATCGTAAATAAAATGTTTGACATTTAACCATTGACTGATGTTTCATAATGCCATTGTTCCTAGTAAGGTTTGAATGCTTGCTAAAGCCGGAACCATAGAACCGTTCTGAGGACTGGTGATTGTTGATTGCCCTGCACCTGATATCCTAAAAATACATAATTTTTTTTTGCGGTTTCATCATGATGAAATTGCAATAATATGAAGAGATTTAGTAACGTACGCATATACTCTCTCTCTTTAGAGCCGAGTCGTCAACTAATTCGGCATAATGAAATCCAAATTTTGGCAACTGATGGGCTGAATCAGGTTAAGCGTGATTTTATTAAAATAACCTCGTATTGCTCTGGCTTTATTTTCACATATTTTAATGGACATCCTTTTTGGAAATATATTTCCGTTGATAATTATTTATCAAACTTTTAATTTCTCTTATTGGTCTTGAACACTTAGCTTATGTTTTCCTAATCGCAAGTCCAACAATTCTAACTAAGACATTATTTCATGAAAGTGCAAAGCTAACTCCTTCTATTCTATTAAATATTTTAATAACAGCTTCTATCCAATGAGTTTTATTGAATCAATGTAAATAAAACGCAACCAATTAACGCCAATTAGTGAATAATTAAATACCAATCGATTATTTCTCGATTGTAAACGAAGACTAAGTATTATCTTTAGATAGTTGGTGTACTCGATAACTAAAGGATATACTTACGATCTCATCAAGAGTATGTACGAAATACCAGATAGTGAATTTGAAGCAGCTATTCATGGTGCACTACTTTTGAGTGATGCTGGACATTTTTATAATGATAAGAAGCAAAAACTTGAAAGTCCTCGTTCTAATCTTCACGCCAAAAGGGCTAGACTTAAGTCGAGCTGCGGTGATACAGTGGAGAAATACGATCAGGTAATTTGCAAGAATATATGACATATATGTTACTTAATATATAGAAGTTGATATGACAATAAGATGTTAATTGAATTAGAAAAAAAATAAATAGTTATGAAAATGAATCTTCGAGAGGACAGAAGTTAAACTAAAAAAATCATTAAACTCCCATTTTAAATAAAATGCGTAAATAAATTTAAACGCATTATTGAGATAAAGGAAGCATTTATTTTAACGTATGTTTATTTGACACATTATTCGCAATTTATTCAAAATGTGGAACACTTATAGACCCTTCGCATAGTCCCCTTATCCCCTCTGATGAATTGTTTATCGAACCGATCATCTTTAATGCGAAATTAAAAGTTAAAACGAAGGTTTCCGAAATTAAAAGGTCCAGCAAAGTCAAGCCTGATAACTAACGGCGTTAATCCTTCATACAGAGCTTAAGTTCGAGCCGAGGTTCGGCGAAGGAGGTCACCGGATTTGTTCATTCAAACTGCTATAATCGGAGTTTGTGACATCAGGTTCAGGAGCTCCGCTGATTATTCGCAGGATACTTGCGTCCGTGCTATCATTGGATGGTTTAATGAACAGATAATGTATTAGACGTATGCAACATGATTAACTTCATCGTTCATTTTGCTATGTATTATCTTCTGGAGAACTTTATCTCCCCGGAAAGAAACAAGCGAAGGAAGCAGTAAAACGTTTAAATATAAAATAATAATTTTATGTAGTTTCACTCTGCCCAATTTTAACACATAATTATTTATGTTGAAAATATTCAGTTTTACAGAGATCATAAATTACTTCTTAAGTTATTTCAACTTCTGGCTGTTATGCCTATTACACGATCATCACCAGGATTTGTTACATTCAAATGGAAGTCCTCTGCATCCGCGTATGCCCTCATATTCTACACTTTTATGACCGCGGTTGTTTTGGTTGTTGGTTCTGAACGAGTAAATATACTTCTAACTACCAAGGAATTCGATGAATACATTTATGCTGTTCTATTTTTAATATTTCTTGTTCCTCATTTTTGGATTCCATTCGTTGGATGGGGAGTGGCAAAGAAAGTTGCCAGGTATAAAAACATGTGGGGACAATTTCAGGTGAGTTTGATTGTTTTTGTTTTGAAAAATTTAATATGTATAATTCAAGCCAAATTGGGTTGGTATACTCAGAGTATTTACTGTAAGGATCTTCTGTAGAATTTTAAATATTCTTTCGTTGTGTTCTGAATAAAGTAATTAATTGAAGAATGCTGTAGCTATATATAAACTGGTTAAAATGTGAGTAAGTAAAAAGATTTTATTACAGGTTCGCTACTACAGAGTAACAGGAACCACGTTAGATTTTCCCAGATTAAAAATGTCGATCTTGATTTTATTTATTGGCTGCTTCATCTGTGCTATTTTGTTCTTGCTATCGCTCAGTGCAATGCTTGAAGGTTTGCATAAAATCGTTAGTAGTTTTTTTTAACTTATCTAGTATTGTATTCTCCTAGGTTACCTTTTATGGCATACTATAGCGTACTATCATATTATAATTATGATTAATATGAATTGCTCCCTGTGGTATATAAATTCCCGTGCTATAAAGATCGCTTCAAGAGGACTTTCACAATGCCTGGATAAGGTAAGTAGTAGTCAGCTATTTTAATTGCATTAAAATATTCAGCTCTAAAATTGTCCCTTCGTGCTCGAAGTAATGTGCCTTTTAGTATCAGCTGAATAAAACAAAAGTAAACAGAAACGTGGCTCAGTGGAGCTAAAAGACGAGAATACACAGTGGAACCAATTTAATTGTACTTTAAAATCGATTGATTTAAAATAAATCATGTTCAGTCATATTTTATCTAATACGTTGCACGGCATATGACCGACAATTTCCCGCGATACGTTAAATTTACACAGAACACTTGTGAAAATATTAATCAGCAATAACGCCCACTAAAGCGTAGGGTTAATGAAACATTTATATTTTACTGTTTACATTTTATATAATATAGAAATTCTTGTTCTTGGCGCCGGATATCTTTTATGCGTTTGACTAGAAAAGACTACTGCACTAACAATAATTTAAGGATATATATATTCACTTATCATATTGATAAAATATATATATTAGCATATTGTTTTGTAGCTCCACCTGGACATGCTTTGATTGTAATTACATCGCGGTTAGGCTTGGGGCCAAACTTGGACTCCGTATCAATTTGTTATTCATACATAATGTACACATGAACAATTTCACATACTAAAATATTTTCCGCATTACTTACTCGCTGTTATATATTAAACACGATAATATTTAATAAATAAATTTCATATTTTCAGCAAGTGCAAAAAAAGTGTCCAGCTAATGTCTTGTCACAATATAGAATCTTGTGGCTGAATTTGAGCGAGCTTTTGCAAACCTTGGGAGCTGCATACGCAAGAACTTATTCTACATATATTATTTTCATGTGTGTTTAATTATTTAATATAGCTGAGTCTTATTTCAAGTCCTTCGATCGATGCGAATGTATAATTTTTACATATTGTATTCATAGGAAGAATACCTGAAAAATGAAACTAGCGATTTCAGCACTTTTTAATTCCGATTTTGTTTGTATTATTAAAAATTATTATTTAATTTTTGTTTGTATATCTGCAAATGTTTAGTATTGAAAAAAGATATATAACCGTACATAAATAATGCAATTACACTGTGTTTTAAGGTCCGTCAATATCACCGTAGCATTTTATGGAGCCCTATCGGATATTTTTGATCATGGAGAATTATCAATGAAAGTAGGCGGACTGTTTGTAGCCGCTGCATATTGTTCAATTTTACTTTATATTTTTTGCGATTGCTCTCACAATGCAACCCTTGAAGTTGCGCAGGGTGTACAAGATACTTTGTTGGCAACAAATACTTTAAACTTCGATCTTCAGGCTCAGAAGGAAATCGATTTATTCATTCAAGCAATAGCTATGAATCCAGCTGTTGTTAACTTAACTGGCTATGCAGATGTTAACAGAGAGTTACTTTCATCGGTAAGCATGTACCTCATTAGCATTCGATTGCAATCTCCTTCATTTATAATCATCATTTAACTTTAATTCTTTCGTTATATTTCTTGGTTTCGAACCGTAAATTATTTAATTTTTTTATTTTTCTTCTCCAAACGTATAGAAGAGTTAATATTCAATATTGAGTTGAAATTCCCTCGATAATTACTTGTAAATCCGAAACGGTACATTCTTGTTGTTTTTCTGTTTAGAAAAGTATGGGAAGTTGCTGAATAAACATTCAATTTCATTTAATCATTTAATCAGGGTTTTATCTCTTCATAAGACAATTTACACTTTTCTTTCTTCAGGTCGTTGCAACTGTTGCAATCTACTTGATAGTATTGCTTCAATTCAAGTTAACTCTGGTTGCTCCTGGCCAAGTTAGAGCATTATGAAATGAAATTTGCAGTGTAATTCGATCACTTATTTCTTGATAAAAGCTGTAGTATGATTTTAAATAAATCACCATAATTTTTCTGAACTTATCACTGTTTGCCTTAAATAAAACTCAATATTCAGTACACACTTTATTCTTTTATTTCCTTAGTGTAGAAAATAAAAAGTGATGAGCTATATACATGTAAAGCCTCATCATTCTTTATGATCTTTATGAAAAATTGAAAACTGGATGTGGTAACCTTTCGATAGGAAATTTAACAAAGGAACATTCATGCAAAATTTATTTCCGGAAATTGATTAATTTTAACATATTTCGAAACTGGCTGTTTGAAATCAAATTTTTTGACTCGGGACGTTGAAGATAGTATTGATAGTAAAACCTTGCTGATGTTCGGCGGCAAACTGATGGAGCGCTAGCTTTTTGGGCATAAACGTCATTTCTTTCTTTAAAATCTGAAACACTATTCCATTGATATGGATATGTGGATGAAATAAACAGCACGGTGACCTCTTCAGTAAAGTTTTAGAGATCTACAAGCGACGGGGATAGAGGGATCTCTTTCCTGGTACTCCTTTCTTCGCCACTTTAAATAGGATACCCGTAACCAGGACACGCCTCTACATGTAGACTAACAAGGTCTAGCAAGTTTCGGACTAGAACGAGCAATATGCAATTTCGGGCTAGGATCACAGGTCGATCGGGGAGATGTTCTGTCGTTATATTCTGATCAATTTGTAGAAAATTTAACATAGTGCACATCACAACTGAAGACAATCAGAACAAAAACATGATACACTTCAGTGTGAGTTTTCTTATTGATAAGCAGTACCTAATTAAAAATGCACTTACTAACTCTGTTTATCTGATATACTCATTTTATATAAATGTTTAGATGGAAAAATTATATAATTTACTTCGTACAACCACTTATGCTACGAGTTAAATTTATGAAGTAACAAAATTCAAACAATTGATTTCATTCTAATCCAATACTCATGGAAATGTAGGTGTGCATCAAATGCATGCATTCGAGTACTTGAGTTAAATAGAAAAAATAAAACTCTCAGTAGTTTCGGCGGCCTTTTTTCAAGCCGAATTTATCAACCTCATTGGCACGTCGCTGTTTCATTGCGTTGAACCTTTCGGCCATATCGCGCAACTGATCGGGAACAGGTTGATTCGCCTCCTCCAAAATAGCGATTAATTCTTTCGCCGAGCCCCAATCCTGTCTCGTTACAAAGCTCAACGCCTTACCCTTTCTCCCGGCTCGCCCTGTTCGACCAACCCGATGCACGTACTCTTCAATGTTACGCGGGAAATCGAAATTCACAACATGCCTGAAAATCAATATTGATCAAAAGTTTGATAATTGAAATACCTATGCTACTTACGTTATGTCTTCTATGTCTAACCCTCTAGATGCTACGTCTGTTGCAATCAAAATACTGACTTCCCCAGATGTTATATCTGCGATGGCTTGCTCTCTGTCGGTCTAAAAATTAAGGTGTCTTAAACACAAGCGGAAATTAGCAGCAAAAACCTACTTGATCTCGAGATCCATGTATGCATTGGCACATTATGCCTTTCAAAGTAAATTCACTCGATAAATCGTCCGCACGTGCTTTCTTACCGCAAAATATTATCACCTTATCGTGACGACCCATTTCATGCTTAACAAAATCCAGTATCTACAAGCCAAAACAATCGTTGCAACAAAGCAGTCAAAAATAAATACCAATTTATCTATTACCCGGTGAAATTTCTCATCCTCATCAATTATTTCAATAACCTGCTGCACAGTGTGAACAGCTGCAAGATCCAGCGATCCGACGCATACTTGAATGGGGTTGTTCATATAACTTTCTGCTAGACGCCTTACTCCTGGTGGCCACGTAGCGCTCGTCATCACTGTTTGTCGGTCGGGCCGAATATCAAGAAGAATTTTGCGAATTTGAGGTTCAAAGCCCATGTCAAGCATGCGGTCAGCTTCATCCAATACCAAGTAAGTAATGCTACTAATGTTAACAACATTGGCCTGGATCAGGTCATTCAACCGTCCAGGAGTGGCTATCACTATTTCTACACCTCTCGAAACAATGTTGATTTGTTCTTTTCGGTCACCACCGCCGTATACACAAACGCTAGAGAATAAGGAAAAGTGAATTAAGTTTTGCAGAAGCAAGCAATCATAAGAATTACGCCTTGATTCCTCTAAAAGAATATTTTCCCACTTCTTTTTCGATTTGTATGGCCAATTCTCTAGTAGGAGCCAGGACAAGAACGTTGGGTCCACCCCTCTCGTTTCGTGGAACAGGTTGATATTCAATATGAATCAGAGCTGGCAATAAAAATGCTAATGTCTTCCCTGTGCCTGTTTGGGCAATGCCGATCATATCTTCACCTTTCAACAGAATAGGCCACGCTTGCGCTTGGATTGGCGACGGTCTGGAGAACCCCTACGAATGTTAATAATAAATGCAGATTAAATGTTCATCCAATTCATTCTACCATCTCTTTGCACTCACCTGCTTCATTATTTCGTCTAACAAATCAGGATACTTGGCGAAGCACTGTTCAAATTTCCACACAGGGTTCGGTATTGGCTCCAAATGTTCTGCTTTCTCTTTGAATACCCTATCCACTGTTGTATTGTTATTCTTTGCACGTATATCCTCAACCTCATCAGGTGGAAGCGAGGCAACTTCGGAAGCCTCTCGGTAGAAATTTTTTATTAACTCGGGACATTTTGCCCACTTTTTCTTTCGTTCTTCTTCCTATAAAGAATAAGTATTCACTTATTTGTTGATAACTTAAAATATTCATATTTATGTTCGTCAACTTTGAGATTATCTCTATATAAGCTTATTTTTGATTTTTTGCTTTCTATGTACTTGATTTTGAAAAGATATATAAAGAATGCGACAAAATTGTGCCTGTCTACAACAGTGTAAAAGCTGCATTGAAATAGGGCGGCGACGAAGTTAGAGAAACAGCAGAATGAAGCATCAAAAACTTAAAAATCTACGTAGGTAATTGAAATACTTACAGCTACTTTATTCAATGCCTGCCAATCGATTGGTTTGAATTCGTCGGGACTATCTCGTCTCGCTTTGTTGGAGTCGCCATACGATGATGGTTGATCATCAAAATTGTACGAAGACTTTTCGTAACGTTTGTTACTTCCTCCTCCATAAAAGTCGTTATCGCGTCGACTTTCTTTGCGATAACCATCTCCACCGCTACCACGATTATCCCTTGATCCGGTCAACTGATCTTTCATGTGCCGAATAGCATCGTTAATATCAGTTTGACTATCTCCAGAAACAGAAACACTGCTTGCGCCGTATCCAGAATCTTTGTTCACGTTAACATGAACCACAAACTTAGACTCTACATCTTTAATGTTCGACCCACCGCGTCCAATGATTTTTCCAACGTCTCCAGACTCAATGTCCATTGTTTCAACATATCGCCCTTTGCCACTTCGAGCGTTTCCGTTCCCATTATTATATTTGTCTTCTCTGTCGTTTTCCTGCCGACCAGAGTTTCTCCGATCGTTGTAACCACCTTGTGAAGAGTGCCCACCTTGGTAGCCTCCCTGTTGTCCACTACGCTTGTAGTCGTAGTAATCGCGTTTGCCATCTCCGTCGTTATTCTTCCCGTCCGAGTATTCATTGCGCTTTCCATCTCGGTAATCATTGCGTTTGGCATCACGATAGTCATTGGATTTACTGTAGTGACCACTCTCGCGCTTACCGCTTCGATAATCATCACGCGTATTATCCCGACTACTATCCCATTGGCCTTCTCGCGAGTCCCGCCGCTTACTTTCATACTGATCATTCCTATTACTACCTTTATTCTGCTGGTTGTAACCTCCAGAATAGAAAGTCTTTGTCTTCACCGTTGATGGCTCCAAGTCCCAATCTTCGTCCGACATGATGGTAGAATTATTTCACGCGCAAAGTTGCGTCCAACAGCAATATACTCAACTATTGCGTTATAACAGCAGGCTCCGGAAAATACCGGCAACGACCTAAGAATCAATCAAAACGGTTAATATCTTGCACAAAACAAGCGGCTTCTGTCCAACGTCAACTGTTGTACCTTGTTTTTAATTTATTTGGAAATATTTAAGTTATTCCAGGAAATATCTTGGGACACATGTAAATTGTTAACAACGCCGAAAATTTTGACAGCTATGAAAGTATATGTTCGAAGATAGCAAAACAGTCGCCATCTCGATATCGAAATAATTTTGAACGTGCTCGAAAATTAATTTGTTTCACGCGCCAATATTTAAAATCAAATTAGGATTGATAACAGAGTTTAATTCTGGTAAATGATCAATTGAACTGAGCTTGTTGTCAGTAAACTACAAACTCTCATCCAAATTTTATTACGTTATTAGAGCGATTTCTAGATAGAAAAATTGGAGAATTTCCTCTATCCTGCCTGAATGGTTTTCTTTGTAAAACACGTACAGCCTTGACTGCGATTGATTCAAGATTAACAACTTTCAGGTGGGATCGAATCTTTAGTTCATAAGTTCAGATTGAAAAATTGATTATCCATAATTTTCAAACGAGATTGAAAAATTTAATTTGCTTTTTATAGGAAGTACTTGTTCCGATGAAAGAAAAGAATGCTAGCAAACTGATGTGCAGCGTGTAAAGTGTAAATGTAAAAAGCTCTGACTGGACACCATAATCATGCAGATGATATCGATATCACGTTGTGCTCCTTTTCATCTCCATAGTAATTCTCCAGAACCTTGTCTGAGCTTTCAAAACATGGAAAAAAATTTGTATAAATCCCACTTTAATATACTTTTTCAGAAAGTTGAGGAAAATCCGGTATCAAGACTGCATGCAGTCCAACGAAATTGCAGATGGGTAGGTCGCAAGCATACTACCAAGCAATATTTTTAACGCACAATTGCTTCATTTAAATCAGACAGTCAAAGCAGGCAGAGGAAGTCAACATCGCTTTTCCACTTTTAGTTATGGTCGCTTGTCTTATTAGACATATGAACGTGAAATATGTTATTATAAACTTAACTCATCTCCATCAACTGCGAAGCATTTATTCCTTAGAAACCAATATTATTAAAAAATGGGTAATCATTAAAGATGATGAATTTTTGAATTTATAACATGTACAATCCGCAATAGAAATAAGTGAGACTCAGCTCCATTAAACAATGTATGAGAGTTTCATGTAGCAAAAATTTTGTCCCGCAACACAGTAGATCCTGCTCTTTTCTCAAAATCCTTGTTTTGATTAACTAAGGCTTCGGCGTTAACTTCGTTATGAAGAAACTGTTGAGACGTTTTATAGACGTTTTTTTATATTTAGCCAGCACTTACGAAAATAAATGCTGGCCTGAACTTAATGGCCTAATAGCTTATAGACGCAAACTGTGGATGAAATTCTCAGATTAGCAATGCTTCGATCCACTTTTCCAGTTTTGATAAAATATTTTACTATCAGTGAGGCACAATTTGATTTTGGAAACGATTAACTGTTTTTGCGATAACTTACAGAATCCTCCAACTGAGAGTTCTCTCCAAGCAGTATGTTATCATTTCCTTATCGCTATTATCAATCAAAATCATTTTATGTGGTATTTACTTCTGTTGAAGTGCAAGACAGATGATCTTGTGTCTGGAACTGTCCACAAGATTACGAGGTTTGTTTTTATAAATTTCTGAAAATTCTTGTCTTTAGCACGGCAACAGTGCTGTTTGACATTCTTCGCGTTCGGCGAAAACAAAATCATTGCTTTACTAGTTGTTATAACCTGTCAAACGGACGAAAAATGTTCTTTAACAAGTTGGCCAGAGTTACTTATCCAAAGGTAAATTTGTTGATTTGTGATAAAATGTTCTATATTTGGTATCATTTAGGCTCTTGGATCTCAAGTACGCTATCTTAATTTATTGGAATATCAAAGTAAAGAATTGCTACAAGAAAACGGCGTTTCAATTCAATCATTTAAAGTTCTGGAAGGCAGAAAGGATGCGGATAAACTAAAAGGATTTGGTAAATAAATATGAAAATGTTCCAATTAAGTTAAGGGACATTTTTGTTAAGCTATGTGATAACATTACATTGCGCCAAGTCTTAACCTCAACCCGAATTGAACTTTAGCATCTGAGTAAGAATAAATTGGTGCAGTAATCGGCAACATTGATATGATGCATAAGTACATTTAATGAAAAGCATATGCGCTGCAGGGTATACGATGTATATGGTTGGTCAATCTTGACTTTGATGACATTCCATAAGAGCTTTGAGAACAAATCAATTCGTGCGGTTTTAACAATATTTTCTATATTTATTCATCAAGTTTTTAATATTTAACAGAGTTAACTTTCAATATAACACTTTCTATATTAGATTTAAATGAATGACTTTTCGTATTTAGTCTATTTAAAAGGCATTTCATATGAATATTCTGAAGCGAGCATTCTTTTCCACATATTACACAATTCTGTGAATGTTATTTTTTAAGACTTAACACGTTCACAGACATGAATGATGTAGCATTTATTTCAATACCAATGCGTATGAAAATTTTTCAGCTGATTTTAATTCATTTAACTCTGACAGTCTTTTCGCAACGAACCTATTCAAAGTAATAGAATTTGTATTTTAAGTAGTGGCTACTTTCGCAACTATTTAAATTCATACTGTCCGTGAATGTGTTTAACACACAACATCTATCTAAAAGAACAAACACTATCATATGTTTTCAGATGTTCCTGAATATGTTGTTAAAGCACAAATATTAGCTGGTGGTCGTGGAAAGGGTCATTTTGACAATGGATTCAAAGGAGGTGTTCATATTACAAAAGAGTAAGTTTATGACTTTTTTTTATTATTATTGCTTTGTCGATATAAGTTTTAAATTATGTACTTTCTGTGCTGTTAATGTGCGTCGTGTTTCATAGAACTTCATTTAAAAAAATTGTTAAATGAACCCAACAAGCAATTAGTATAAACTTTACATATTTTGATCGTTTCACGTCGCCATATGTCACTCAATAACTACATAAACTCATTTATTCAATACCTACAATAATTACGTCTATGTTAATACAACTTATTTGAAAGTGGATTTTATTTTGAGTGTATTAGTTGAACCCTTGCGAATTCAATCAACCGATTGTAATTATTTCCGAAAATTAAAAAAAACCCAATAAGTTCTGTACTCAAACACTGATGAAAGCTTTCATGTCACGTATTGTAGTTTAACCTCGCAATACACTATGGGATTTTTGAGGTAGTTTTTAAATTTTATATCGTGTCCTCATCGTTAGGTGTTATTCTTCATCTTCCTACCGATATTTGATCGAAATCTTTATTCGCGCTGCTCATACTTTCATTGGTTTGAGTTTTGTCAAAACGATGTTTGTGAGTTTGCTTTGCTCTCAAAGATTTTGTGGCAATATCGCATGATGCACCACGCGTTCTCCCTTTCTTTTGATGTATATATAACTTATCTTATAATTTCGTTTAGTTTTCAACCATTTTAACATTTTGAAATCAAGTATCACAACGCCTTCTTCAAAAATGTAAATTTATAGAGCTTCAATTCGAACTGTTTCGATACAAGAGGCGTTTGCAGAGGTAGACGATCGTGAAGCAATCTGTAGATAAACTTAGCCAAAAGCCTTTTTCCTAATATAATTTTTTTAACCATTGAATTTGAATATTTAAAATAATTTCGCGGGTTTAAATTTATAATAATAACAGTGCAGCTAGCAGCAAGGAAAAGTGATAACAATTTTAGATTTGTACCATTGAAATCATGCCGAAATCTCCCCTTTCAGTGTTATTTTTTTTCATTGCGTGTTTGGCTAATTGTTATCTGTTTCTCTAATCTGACTTAATATATGAGTATGCAGTTCGGTACCTGCAAATGTGCCTTTTTGGGATGAACGTGGTGTTCCTTTTCGTTAATTATAATTTCCCTTTTTTCGATATACAATAAAGTCCTTCGGATAAACTAAATCATCATAATTATTTAACTTTCAGACCGTCCGAAGTTCTAGAGCTGGTGGACAAGATGGTTGGACATCGTTTAATAACAAAGCAAACACCCAAAGAAGGCATCCCAGTGCAGAAAGTAATGGTAGCAAAAAGTGTAAATATCATTAGGGAGACATATCTATGTATTCTAATGGATCGTCAGCATAATGGTCCTGTTTTAATTGCTTCACCTGCTGGTGGTGTAGACATTGAAGCGGTTGCTGAAAAAACACCAGAACTTATTAAAACAGTTCCTATTAGTATCTCAAAAGGATTGTCGAAAGCAGAAGCCCTCGAAATTGCCCGATTCCTCGAATTCAAAGGCGATTTGATTCAGCGAGCTGCAAACGAAATTGAAAAATTATGGGAGCTGTTTTTGAAAGTTGACGCGGTTCAAATTGAAATTAATCCACTTGCTGAAACTTCTGATGGCCAAGTTATTTCTGTTGATGCAAAATTGAATTTCGATGATAATGCACAATTCCGACAAAAGAGAATATTTGAAATGGAGGAAGAGACAGAACTTGATCCTCGTGAGGTAGAAGCAGCAAAGAATAATTTAAACTATGTAGCCATGGATGGAAATATTGGATGTTTGGTTAATGGAGCTGGTCTTGCAATGGCAACTATGGATATTATTAAGTTGAACGGAGGCAATCCAGCCAATTTTTTGGATGTAGGTGGAGGCGTAAAGGAAGCTCAAGTCTTGAAAGCCTTTCAGATTTTAACATCGGATAGCAATGTTAAGGCTATCCTAGTTAATGTCTTTGGTGGCATAGTTAATTGTGCGACAATAGCTAATGGAATAATTGGAGCATCCAAGACATTGAATTTAAAAGTCCCTTTAGTTGTACGTTTAGCGGGTACTAATGCCGATGAAGCTCGTCGTCTGCTGAAGGAATCTGGTTTGCCTATTCAGACTGCAGTTGATTTGGATGATGCAGCAAAGAAGGCTGTCGCATCACTCAAATGATGATTCAAGACGCTTAAAATGGCATAGCTATATTCACAGGAAACAATTTTTTTACAAATATTTACAAATAAAATTGAACAGAAAATCCATTATAAATAATTAAAAAAAAAAAATATATAAACCCAAGTACAAAGATGTGAGAATTCAATTGTTTTTTTTTTGTTTATTACTTTCAAAGATTAATACTATTAATTTTGATAAATGTTAGATTTTCAGTTATTTTTACTAGTTTTTTATATTTTAATTCGACTTCTAAGGTGACTGTAGGAGGTTCAATATATCGAGTTGCTTAGAGTTAAGACTTATGTTTGTTAAGTTCAGTGGTTTGATAGGTTTCATTCAATCTCGAGAAAAGGCTTTATACGAATGACTTTCAATACTACATTCTTTTTCCTTTACCAAGCAGATTGCTTCTGGTTCATAGTCACCAGTGGTCAATTTAGAAAGCGTTTGTTTTCCAAAAATTTTGTCAGATAAAAATGAATTTTGACTTTAGTCCCCTTGTAACAAAGTAGAATAAACTTTACGTCTATATGTGGACATATTAAATTATCTACTTATTCAGTACCCTTTGAGTCCTAACCTCCAGTAAGGACAGTACCTGAAATGTTCAATAAAATGACCATCGCCAATTTACCAAATTGGGAAGAACATCTCTACTGAGTCTATAAAAGTGTGTTTTAAATAATCGACTGTTTGCAAGTCTCGTTGAAAATAATATTCTTCTTGTCTTTATCTTAAGTATTCAAGTACTTTGTTGTGAATAAAAAGAAGCTGAGAAGTACTCCTACAACCCAATCTATTTTCGATAGTTAGGCCCGTATAAACTCATGTGTGTTGCACCATATAGCGGAACTTTCAAAAGAGGAACAGGAAGCTTGCATACTACGAATTCTTCATCTAGTATGCCAACATTTCCATCAGGATGGTCTGTTTATCGGAATGAGTAAATACAATGTGCACACATGTTCCATTATGCGTCAAGGCGTTGGACTTATTTCCGACAACAGGAACTGCCGACTGGCAGTCATAGTTACATGATATACTCGTAAAAGAATCGAAAGCGAAACCATCATTTATTTGGATTATACGCAACATTCAGAAATAGATCGAATGGTGGAATGAATCTATTGATAGTTCGATGCTTTCGATTTGTGACCGAAGTATAGAGCATATGTGCATGTGTGTATTGCAGTGCAAGAAGACAATCGATTACTCTACTCGTACCAATTAATCGATAAGCTTAATCGAAAGGTCTCATCTTGTAGTTTGCAATTTACCACGGTGCCTGATCGTCGATTTTGAAATTGTTGTCGTTAGTCCTAAAATAGTTAACATCCATTCGTTAGGCTGTTGGTTAGTGACTAATCCTTCAGGGATTAAAACATCATGGAGCTGGAACTGAAGATGTGCCGGTTCGAAAGTGCACCATGGGGGTTTCGGCTCGTTGGTGGCGCTGACTTTGAGTTACCATTAACCGTTGTTAAGGTAGTGATGAAAATTCGAGGGTGTCCTTTGTGACCCTTTTATGTTTAATCTATATAGTGATACAAAACGAAAATCTGGATTATGTTGAAAAAGCAGGAAGTATCAACTGGTATGCGGATTATGTAACGGAAATACCCCACCGATAGATTAGAATTGTTCGTGATAAAAGTTGCGCAACTAAGGACGGTTAAAAATAGATAAAATTGTTTATTCGCGTTGAAAGGAAATGCCGAGTAATAGGATTGCAGTGTAATGAATGATTGTGGATGACCTGAAATGCCAGTGGATGGATTGGTGCATTTCTTGAGCTGTCAAGATGATGGCAATAGGATTATATGTGGCTGAAGATAAGATTCGTTTCGATCATTGCATTTTTCTATTCGGCTCAATTGTTTCACGTATTAATCAGTCTCACAATAACTCATTGAATACAGTGTCATGAACATATACTTGAAACATTTAAATGTCTTCGCCTTGTACAAGGCATGTTGAAAGTAGTATTGACCTCAAAATGAAAGATCTTAAAATGAAGTAAAGGTGTTTGGCCTGAAGTGGAAATTTGTTGGTGGCTAATTTAGGATAATAAAGTTCCTTCTGTGGATTAGTTAGTTTGTTTTTGTACAGATTTGAAAGAGCTATGCGCTGTACGGCTACATAATTCTACAAACTTATTTGAGTTTTTATATCTACATTAATGACACTTCTACCTCTTGTTAACTTATATTT
The DNA here is from genome assembly GCA_954870665.1 of Stratiomys singularior. Lineage (NCBI taxonomy): Eukaryota > Metazoa > Arthropoda > Insecta > Diptera > Stratiomyidae > Stratiomys > Stratiomys singularior. The sequence continues at coordinate 13,147,822 of OX940877.1, forward strand.
AGCAAAATTTGTCCTTTGCATACAATTTTGGAAAGCACCGTTTGTAACGTGTTTCGTTTATATTTGACTCGGTATTTGCACATTCAAATGGAATAAGAACTGATTATACCTTAAATAAATTCCATAGAGAACAATTTTTTGAATAAAATTTCAGACAATAATTCAACACACATTAACCTCTGCCTTAGAAGACAATAACGAAGGAGCAAGACTTAAACTTAACGCTCATGTATTTGAATGCTTGATGATTCGATGTGAGTGTTTCATTTTAAGCACCCTTCCTACTAGCACAAAGGTTCGCAAATACCCACCCATGCTACGCATCCAGGAGACGTACTTCCAGTTCCCTTTGTCTGTTGGTACACTCAGACATTGTTTTATAATGTTTTTTTGACAAAATCCATCTATTGAATATTAAGGGGCATGGGTTCATTTCAAGTCTTAAAAGGGCATACATACGTTAATCTAAGGATAAGTTTGGCTTGAAAGAGTTTGTTAGTATGCAAATCATCTAGATAGGAGTATTCTACCTTCCTGCAATAACTCTTGCTGCAGTGACTGTTGTCAACGACCCTGATGTATTTAGATATTTTCCAAGATGTTTAATGCATCGTCGCTTGTCATTGGTTTTGTAACTTTTCTCCAAATCACAAGCAAAGTTCATTGTATTTAAGAAATAAGTATATAAAATTGTTTTTCTTCTTCCTTTGCATCAGGTGACCGAAGGTGGCTTGGCTGAACAAGCAGGGATGCGTATTGGCGATATTGTCATTAGAATAAATGATAAGTCCACAGCTGAAATGAGTCACACGGAAGTACATAAAACGATCACTGAGTGTGGGAATAACTTTTTCCTCAGTGTCTACAGGTGAATTCTGCTTCCTTCAGGGCATAGTTTGTAATAACGGAAGCTTTACAGGGAAGAAAATCCGGAAATAGAATATATTCAGGAAAATGAAAACGCAACACAATTGCAAACTCAGCAAACTTCAGAACAACAAATCATGGAAATGCCTCTACAACAAGCAACCGAAAGCCAAGAAGAGGTAGTGGATCGTATAACTCAAAACCACGAAGAACAACTAGTAGTTGATGAAGAAGTCGCAGAGATTACATCCACTGATGAGCAAACTGTCAGCGAGTAATTTATTCCATTAATTGATGCTTTTTCTCTGTTTTCTATTTTGTATATGCCTAGAGTGGAGCAAAAGAAAGGATTCTTTCAAACAAGTGAAGTATTCCAGACGATTAAGGAAGAATCATGGAAAACAATGGTTGAAAAAGAGAAAGAAAAACGTCAATGGTCTACTTTCCTGCAAAAACCGAACCGGCCAATACCAAAAAGTAAGTTCGAGCCCGATATTCCCATGGAACCTTATAGGGTTACAATTATTAAGCAACAAAAGCCAAGAGTGGCTCCGGATAGACCACCTTCACCACCACCGGTAGGCTTATTGTATTCGAATCATTTTTGAGCACACCGTATTGAAATTTCGGAAATTGCAGCCTCAAATCTTGGAGAAAGTAACAGAGCAAGAAGAGGAAGATACCAAAGAGGAACCATCTGACTTGTGTGCTGAAAATACACATGCAAGAGAAGAGGATGAACAGTTTGAACCACCAACTGATAGTGAGGTGCCAAATTTAGAACCGACCGATGAGACCCTTAACAATAACGAAACAGTAAACACGGAGGAGTGTGGAGATGTATCTACCGCAGACACTCAAGCGTCAATCACAGAGAAAGAAAACATTGAAACAGAAGAGGAGTCGAAAAATATTGAGCCACCTAAGAAAACCGAAGAAGAGATTGTTTTCGAAAAGCAGTTAACAGATATACAGAAGCAACTTTTGGCGCTATCATCTTTGCCATCAACAATTCAAGCAACTTTGGATGCTGTTACGAGACAATTGAGTGAACTTTTACCAAATGTTAAACTTGACTTACCATTTGCATCAAAAATTGTGGAAGTGGCAGAGCCTTGTAGTCACACTGAAGAACAGAAAACTGATGATGGACAACAAAGTGAATGTAAGTTTAAAGTTTCGAATTCGAGGATTCGAATTCCTCTGAAGAGATTTTTCGTGATAAAAATATGTAACTGCTTTGAAAAATGTCCATACAGTTTGATAAAAGAACGCCATTTTCGGAATTGACTTTTCTTGAGCAAACAAATAAAAGTAAAAAATAATTAAAATAAAAATAATTGACAATTGTAAATTAAGTAAGAAAGTTTAAATTGAGGAAGGAACACACCAGTCCCGAAATATATATTTTTCAAAAATTTTAAACAATGGCTTTTTTGAAAAAAACAAAAATAACGAAAACATTAAAGGAAGGCTTTAACCGCCAAATATTGGATAGTACTCAGAATGCATGAATTTGCATCATATAATATTAAATATACACAAGCTTTCCAGAAAAAATCGATATTTTCATGAATTCATGTTCCTGACTATTGTCTATTCATTTGGATTTTCTGTTTTTCTTTAAACTGATTTTGTTTCTTCTGCAATTTGTGTTCAATTTTTCTCCTCGAATTCGAGAATTTTCAAATTTTTATTTAAATTTCAGGCACAGAAGATGTTCATCAAAGCGTGGAGCAAGAGAAGTCATACGAGTCTGAGTGTGTAGAGACTTTGGAGGAAACGACTGTCTGCGAGCAACAACCATCAGAAGAGCAAATAGTTGAAACAAAAGAAGAAGCTCAACAGCCCACAACACAGGAAACAACAATTTATGAAGAGAAGAGCGAAGAACAGTTTATGGTCGAAGAGCACTCAACGAAAACACAAAAGGTATGTTGATGAATATTTTTAATTTATGTGTAAAATATAGTTCTAAATCTATATTTTGCAGCATAATGCATCTCGAAAAGTTCGCTTTTTGTTATGATTGTAGTTTACTTTTTAACAAATTACCTCTAGTATTTCTCAAATAATGGGAGTGTCAATACTGGCTTCACTCCCCTTCCAATTTCAGCATTGGAAATATGCCTTAGATGTTTTGAAATCAATTTTGTTGTCTTTTAAGGAATTCTTATGTAGTTCGAGTAACTTTATTAAATATGAATGTTATCTTAAACTACGTTTTTATTTATTTTTACATCAAAAAAGTTCGCGCATTAAGAAATTTTTCTTGTGGGTCGGGGGGTTGCAGGCTTTTTACGTCCTGAAATTCAGACTCCCAATGGCACAAAACTCTTAGACTAGCGACCAAACACCTGCCCTGTATTACAGAGAACGTAGGCTGGAACTGTTTGACTTATAACTTCAGACTAGGCTTCTATAGTCTCTCTAGCGTGTTATGTGAGGATTCTTTCAGTAGGGATGGGTGGAAGGGAAACAGATCGCTAAAAAAGAGGTCTTTCCGTTCCCCTCCCGTGAACTTACGAGTTTTTATCATCAAATTGAATTTTCAGTTTGCTGGGTGTTACATTCATTTAGGGAGTTGTGTAATTATGTTCAAACTTTGCAAGAAAAACATTTAATTTTATTTCAGTCTGAACTGGTTCTCTACTGAATTTAGACTGATATAAACTATTCAATTTTATCCTACCGGAGAAGTATGCATTCCTTAAATACTTCAGCTATATACACCTCCTTCCATCCATCGACCATCTGCTTGCCTTGTTTAACGTTCCTTTGTTTTACCTGATGTGTGGTCTGTTTATGACCAAATGCTCTATTCATCGTCTCATCTGGAAATTTGAGAGAACAGGTTTGATTACGAATGAGTCGAACTCTCTGGATCGTCCTACGAACGATCAATCTGATCGTCTACGATTGTCTACGATCCGTTTGGTCGTCCTACGATGAAACTCTGTGGATTGCCCTCGTACAGCGGAGAATGTTGCCTTTGTAAACCAGGATGTGCAAAAAGGTCCAAATTTCATTGTTCCGCGTCATTGGAGTTCAGGCTCTGACAGATGATAACATAGAAAATATTGTGTAACGATTTTCGGCTTCCATTTTCGATTTTAACGGTTGGACTGGCTCAACAATACATATCTATTGGTTGTTGTCTGTGTTGAACTTTTGCCATTTGGCTTTTCGGGTAGTTGGAAGGAGCGATTATTTATAAGGACAATGCTTGGGAACACGCGCTTGCTACAAGATAAAAATGTCGGGACGAGTTGTTTAAATAAATATTTAAACTGCTGAACCCCAATATCGTGCGATCTCACACCTGCAGACTTTTCCAATGCCTGCTCATGAGATTCTAGGTCTATGAAAATAAACTAAGAACGATTCGCGATCGATTGGATGAAGTAGATGAACGCACCATTGAAGATTTACCAACGATATGTGTTTTTTCTCACACCGCAGAAAAGAACATTTTATTTTAAAGAATCTATTTTGGCTCATATTTTAATTGGTATTTCTACCACAACTTTCGTAGTCCAATAATCAGTCCGCTAATTATATATTTATCTTCCCCCATAATAATAAGCCCAGCCAAAAAACTTTCTTTTAATAATACAGCAGTTAATTATGCACCACATTCAAGACCGAAAAGTTAAAAAATTTGGTTAACAATGAAAGTATCGAATATGACGCCACATCGCATCATCCCTAAATAATTTGTTTAAATTGGCAAGAATGTTTTCAGTACAATGAACTTCTTTGCATCTAAGCCTATACGCAAGATTAGTAAATATTAGATAACAAACATTTATGAATAAATGAATTAGTGAATGTGTACCTTTTGTTATTCTGATCTAAATTCTAAAAGTTAAATTTTTTATAATTTTAAGGAATTGGTTATGCTTGAGCTTGAACATAAGCAGCGTCTCATCAAAGAAAGAACTGGCAAAAGGCCACCACGGGCATTTGGACCGTTAACGCCACAAGAACGCCCGTTGGTGCTACCAGGAGGAAGAAAATGGCGTCGACCGAAAGATGCGTTCAATGATGAGTTTATCGCTGATATTCTGAGTGCCCAAGCCGAGCTGATTGTAGGACACACGTTGGGGTAAGCTATTTTAGTTTTGCAATTAAATAATCATAGCTACGTGCATTTGTCGATGCATTTCGTTGCCAGTTAAATTTACAATTTCATTTCTCATTCTTAACATCTAGGACTTCATCTCAAAACACTAATGTAGCAAACGATCAAAGGTAATCATTTTCGTTTGGTCATTTCTCATGAATGAAATTAATTCAAATAGTTTTGTAAGTCGAGATAACATATTATTATATTCATGTTATTATCATTGTGGGCTTCTAAAAAGGACCTTATAAGTTTGACTTTACCGAAAAGGACAAATGTGAATGTATCAATCATCCAATTTTTCTTCCTTTTTGGTATTTTGTGCTCTTTACATTGTTTTGATGATTACAGTTAGGATTATGTGTGTTTTTTATTTTGTCCATTTTCGAACTAATCAGTCATTCTAACAATGTCAGGACATGCATACATGAAAAATCAGCGCTTGTGCTTTTACGGCACTTCTTCTCATCAGGCAGGATTGTTCACTCTGTGTCTCTTAAGCCCTTAGGGGGTGGCTCTAATTGCTTTAGAAACCAGATTCGTTAACGATGTAATGTCCTTTTCCACCGCAAATGCTTTTTTGGACATTGTCATTTGCCGATCAGGAATTATTTGATTTACATTTTGCTTTATCCAAATATTTATGAAGTTTTATGAATTGACTTCTTCAAATATGAATCCAATATCAGTATCAGTTCAATTTTTGTGAGCCACAGATTTTAATGCAGAACACCGACCTATATGTTATTATATATAAATTAGTGTTTAATTGGTGGGTCATGAACAATTTTTGGATTTAATCAACTTTTACATGTTACATTTTACTTGTGGGGACTATCTTGATATGGATTTCTTTTAAATTTGTAGTTTGAATGTTGATTTACTCGAAATCTGAATTTGAATGATTTTAATTCCTTGATGCATTTGCGTCTCTTATGCCATGATCAAAACAAATTTAAATGTTAATTCTTTCTCCCTTATTTAGAGTTAACTTTTTAAAGTACAAAAAACCTGAGAAACATATCGACTTGGAAAAAAGTGAAGTATATAAAGTTATACATAGTTTAGATGACGGGCCGAGACGAGGCATTGAGGTTCGCCCGGAGAAAGTGGTGGCAGCCGCTGATGTTGTAAGTTTAAAGTTTTCAGCTAGTCACAGTATTTTTTATTTAATTTTCTTCTTAAATATTTCAGTGCACTGCATGAAATGAGCTGGAACTACCAACTGAAAGTTATTTCATCACATAAAGGATCGATGAATCAGATAATGATATGCCACATTCTTGTAATACACATTATTTTATTGTATTTACCACACATTCACATATATGAATGACGTTCCTTAAATAAAACGTGCGAATACATGTAACAATTTTTATTTGGGTTTGTATTAATAGTATAAAATAAATATAAAGGGTTCACACACGTTATTTTCTCTTGACTTCGGTTATATTCCTGGGAGTGTCATCGTAGACGTTAGTCTTTATATACGTTAGTCTTTATAGTCTTTATATACTACGGGAAAAATCGAAATTGGTCAAATATGGAGATCACGAAGGCTATATAACCAAGCGGTATAATCTTTTTGAGGAATCCACGCACAAAGTTTGCCCATAGTTACCTGTTTGACTAATGATCCCATCATGCAGAATGTCCTCGTTGCTGAGAACACGAGATATGAAGAGAAGCACAAAATGACTGGATATCATTCGTTTATATGGTTCATCAGCAATAGTTGTCGTTGAACCTGTACCATTTTCAGGAAAAGGGCTCCAATTTTTTAAGTACACTGGCAAAAGACAGAACAGGGGTTGGCTAGTGATCAGAAGTGGCAATTACGATTATTCACGCATCAATTTGAAAAGGAAATGGTAATGCACTTCACTCAAAAAAACACAATATTCAAAGTACGAAACTTCTCAATGACTATTTTTTAGAAAATAATTTACGTAAAGTTTAGTTATTTTTAGTTTTTGCCTGCCGTGAATTGTAAAGGTTGGAATTTTTGACTACGCTTAAAATCCACTCCAAAGTCCAACTTTGAAAGATTGGTTTACGTTTGGTAAAGGTAGAGGTCGGTCCTGTTGTATATATTGGAAAACGTGATAAAGTGACGAACACTAGCTGCTGCTTTGTTTGTTACTTTTGAAGCTTTCTCAAAATCTGGACGCCGTTGATTTAAAGAAAAACCTTGAGCTATGTATTTCTGTACACATTTATGAATCAAGCTTACTTAAAACTTATTCAAACTCAACTTATTTAAAAAGTGGAAGCGATGTGTACTAGGAATAAAAAAATAGATTCTACTTAATTTAATTTGGTATTGTCCTCGAGACACTATTAAAAATTTACTTGAATTGTTAATTTTGGTAAACTCTAGGACTACTTCCATCCGCGAACTGTGGTATGGAAAATTCATAATTGAATTCAGACTTTTCACTGAGCAAAAAGTTCTTATTGTTCGCAACGATGAACTGCACTTCTTACGTGTGCCATAAGAAAATTTTAAATGCTACTGTTTTTATATATGAATTCAGTTAATAAACTAAGTGTTTTACTTTACAAAAGTGAATGGCCGAGCATCTAGGATGTGCAAGATAATTACTGGTATGTAAACGCATATACCAAAAATAGTTCAAGCTCTTTGACAGTAAAATTTTTTAAAAATTTCAGATTGTTTTTAGGCAGCACATTTTTGGGTTTCTTGCTGTACATATGCAAAATTACTATCAGTAAACAGGTATTTGAACAAGCAATATTGTGAAAGAATGCAAAATAATGAATAAGCTGCGAAATATGCGGGCAACCTGCTTTGAGGTATCTCTTTGGTAGAGATAACGTTGCATTAACGTCAGGCTCAAAGTCAGATTCATCAAACGACTCTGGTCCGATGTTCATTTTCTAAAAGATCTTAGAGCAAACCACCGTCCCAAATCCCATTAATAATTGCGAACTTCAATTTTTTGACATATTTCTTCAAATATGGTATAATAGAAAAAAATATTCTTGTATGTATTTCCAAATTCAGTTCGAACGGTTCATAATAGACAACAATTTAAGAAAATGTAAAATGATTGAAAACTTACGTTATGACAACGTTCAGATGCCATTTTTCCCGACTATATTTGTTTGGTATAAATAATACCAAATATAATAGTTTTATATTTATTCGATAATTTTGAAACGACTATAAACGTATTTTATCTACTCCCACCAGTTTGTCGAATTCGAGTACCGATTTTGTTCATATAAGTCCCTACGCCACTTTGAATATCAATAGAATATATTTGTTACCTTAGGTATAAAACGATAACGGAATTGATCTTCGGAAACATGTGTTAATATTAGGAAGAATTTTAAAGGTGTATGTGGAGAATAGAAGGGCAAACAATCTAAGACTACACAAAGTATAGGTTCCTTTTTCTATAAAAATAAATATATATTTACAATCCATTCAGTACAAAATATCTTACTTTCAAACTTAAAATACAGTCTTTTCGAATGCATGAAAATCAGTTTAACCAAATTCATTTCATCGAAGATTCTGTAATTTTGCTGATGCAGCAGACAATAAATTATCTGTTTTAGTGTTGGATGCATCTCCTGAAGGTTTCGGTGGCAGCGATATTCCTCGCGCTGGACCATTTTTGTCTGCATATTTGGCCATTGATCCTTCTTTCTGGAATAGGTTGCCCGAGGCTGTTTGCCGTCGTGAACGTAATCGTTCCTCAAATCGGCTTGGCACCATGTAACAATTGGATTCCCTGCAAATGTTATAAATGTATTAAATTAGCATATCAATTCATTAAACACCGTTGAAAATTACTAACTTGTAAATTGGTTTCTTGCGGTCATTCCAGGGGAATTCCCATTGAACGGGCTGTAAGTAATATTGAACGTAAGTATGAATGTTTGCCATCAAATTTAATTATTCTTACCGTAAAGTCACGTCTCCATGGTTTTCCTGAAAATCAGAAGAGAAATGAATAGAATTATTTGTTTTTAAGTTTGAAATATTTACTTGGTTTGAACCAGAAGTCGACGGTGAACTCGTCATCACTTTCAGCATCGGTTTCTCTGCAAAAGAAAAACAAAATAATTAAAGGTTGCTTTTCACTTAACAAAGATTTCAGAGGAATATTTCACTCGGTTATATAATGGAATTTGTGAGATCAATATTCCTGATAAAAAGGGAACGATTTTTGAATCTGCTGCCAGCTCTCTTTGAAACTCAATTTCTGAGTTTCTTAGGTTTTCGAATTAAATTCATCCAAAAGCTCACGCATGAATATCTTACCCTGTGACGTGGATTCGAACATATTTCCCTGATTGCCTGATCAGTCGCATTGCTTCCATCAGAGTCAGGTCACTGGCAGGAGTTGTGTTAATTTGAGTGATTATATCTCCAACCCTCATGCCTGCCCTGCGCGCAAGACCACTTCTTTGCACGTTAATAATAGTCAAAGGTTCGAATTGATCAACACCACCAGTCACTTCGAAACCCCAGAGAACGTCCACGAAGGACATGATTCTCATATCCGTTTCCACTGTATATGTAATCTGTAATTGATATTCCACATTGTCGAATGCATCGGACTCATATTTAGGAACGGAAGGCATCTTTGTATCAATCATTCTGGGAAAAATGAAAGAAAACCATTTGAAAATTCTGATTTCTTAGCATGAATCCGGACTTTACCTGCTTATATAATTCGACGGAAAAAGTCAGAAATGATGAAAGGTACAGCAAACCTGGGTTCAAAGTGGGCAATGGCTCTCAACCGCTTGCGATAGGCTCCGCGATTCGATTGAAACTACTAAAAGTCTTATCACTCATTGCAGTATTTATAAATCGATTTCAATGCCAAATCGACTAATCTTGTGATAATGACAATTCTTATTTTAAGATAAATATATGTGAAGGTTGAGGATGTTGCATGCACCCGAATGCAGCAAGATTAATCGTTCTGCTATTCTTTCAACGAAGTGGCGTCATCTTTTTAACTTCATGCAGTTTTAGCTAATTTTAAAGTCGCGCCGTTGGGTATTTGTCGAAAACGTGCAAATAACTAACATTGACTTTGAATGATTTCAATCAAGCTATAAAATCAAAATGAGAAATGATCATAACATTCTACAACCTTCTTCAGAATGTCGAGAGTTCTGGTAAACACTCAATACATTGTATGTCAATTTTAAAAAGGACATTTTATTGGTTCGTTGAGATCACATGTTCGATGTGATATTATTTCTAACGTTGTCCCCGTTTTGTACACTACAATTTATGACCTTATTGGCAGAACTAAATTAGCCATCCATATTAATGCTTCACGTCATCGATTTGGTGTACAGCAGTAACTCGACCAACTTTCGGATTTACATGGAATAATTTCATGACTGGAGTTTAAATCATTCGAAATTGAGGACCGAAGCATACAGTGTCAGCCAGACAGACCAAAAGGTACTATCTACCTATTATCGATCTACTATTATCTATCTGTTATCTTTCTACTACTCATTTTAATATACTCTAGCAAGGAACTAAACTGATGAACATTTTCAACTAAATTCAAATGGCATACATACATACACACATCCATAAAAAAAACCATAGAAACGATAAAACACTGAAAATTGACAGTATCTACCACAGCATATTAACAGAATAGCGAGAAACACTCCTGAACAGATTCTTTTAGAAAGAAAATTTTAGACTGTAATATTTATTTGTGTTCGGTATTTTACCTCCAGGGATGAGGATCTTGACGAAGAGGACGCAATATTAAACCAAGTAAGAAAGCTACTCAAAAATATACCACAACCGGCCACTTGAAACACAGGAAACGGAAGACTTAATACTAAGACCTGACAAACGGATCCGACGCAGTCACGAACGTAATATTGAAATGGCTCCCAGACAACTTTTTAAGCATTTCGACTGATACAATCAACACTATTTTCCGTTGCTGTAGGTTTCCTAAGGCCTGGAAACTGGCTCATAACAGTGATACTCAATAAATTGGAGTCCTATAAGCCTTCTCTCGTCAATCTCCACAGTCGCCGAAAAGGCATTTGTGACCAGATTAAATAAAAAAAATACGTCGAAAAACCCATAATACCGAACGCACAATATGAATTCAGAGAAGCGCATTCGACGGAACTCCAACTAGTGAGGGTGACCCAGCACATCAGAAATGGATTTACCCGCAGGAAATCAACAGGTCTAGTCATGTTTGACGTAGCGAAATCTTTCGACAAAGTCTGGCATGCAGGACTTATCTTCAAAATAAATTCTCTCTCCCTCTACCATATATTCAACTTATACACACCTTCCTAAACGGCAAATTGTTTAGAGTTAGAGTGCAAGATCATCTCTCGAGCCTGCGAACTATTCAAGCTGGAGTTCCACAAGGATCACCCATTTCACCAATATTGTAGAATATGTATACCGCAGACATCCTAACGTTCCCAAATAAAGTTCAAGTAACATTATATGCGGACGAATCCTGCATATACTATACCTCACGACAAGCAGCAGTAATCACTTCAAAACTGCAGCACTCAATTGATATAATGCAAGAATACTTCTGCGAATGGAAAGTCAAGACAAACAAAGACAAGTTCCAAGCAATATTCTTCACAAGACACAGGGCACAACTTCCAACGACTCTACACGTAGACTCCGACACAATACCATGAAACAGAACAAATTTTTTAATTTCCTAAATCCTAAATTTTAAAGACTTAAAGTCCTAAATTTTTAGGACTTACTCTCGACGACAGGATGGCTGCGAAAGAAGTACATCACAAAAAAAGATCAATTTGCATAGGTATACTCACCATTTTACAAAATCCTCATATAAAAACAAAATCCTCATATACAAACAAATTATCAGACCAACACTACTTTACGGCAGTACTGCTTTCTGTCAAACAGCGGAAACACACAAACAAGCGCTCCAGTCCCTGCAAAATAGAGTCTTACGGTGGATTTGCCAAATTCCATGGTGTGTTCGGAACACGGACATACATAAAGTCTTGCCTATTGACACAGTCGAAAATTACATACGAGACAGAGCACTGAAACTATTTGACAGAATAGACAAAATTCCAAACAGAACCATGGAAATCCTCAAAATTCGAGATAAAATAAGCAACCGGAAATACCCAAGCCTCAGATCAGTAACCAATTAGTAACCTAGAAATGATAGAGTGTTGTGTTAGGTTATGGTCAGTGTTTAAATCTAACCGACAGGAATGGAGCAAGAGTGCTAAATCGCACTAGCTCCCCGTAACCCATACTTTAAGCATGGCGACCCCGCTACTGGCATTCATTATTGAATCCTTAAGCTCTCGTTTTCGCAGCGTTCATTTAATTTGACATGGAGTATCCCTGTCCCTGTTTTATGATGCTCTCCGGATTACTAGCGCTTTTTATTGGTACCACTATGCTCCAAACTAGCTAAATAATAATCAGCAAGAAAATTATACTTGACCTCTTTGAAAGCAATGGTTTCTTTTTCGTAGTCCCTTCTTTTTGTTATTGCTGATAATTATGTTTTCGAATAGATTTTGAAAAATATAATAAAAAATTGAATAAATACAAACTGAGGATCAGGATGAGGATCATACATGAGGATCATTTTATAAATGTTCTATCCATCACAATGGAAAAGAGCATAGCGGACAGTAAAGGTTTTTCTAACTTATTTTTATTGTATGCGTATATACACATATACTTCGGTTATAGAAGCATTAGTCGTATATTTGAATTATTTCACGGCAAGCGATTCTCCTATTATCCTAGCGTACTGGTCACACTTTGCAATAGATGCAGAGCAATTTCATTTGATGCGTGAGATGCATCTCTAATTTTAGATGAACACGGATGACTGCGCTTTTCCGGAGTACGCACTTATCAGTTTCTCGCAGCGTATCTTCAACTCGAAGTCGTTTCGTGGACCTGTGCTGATTTATATTAAAATAATCCAAAATATTCAAATAAAATAATTCCCTGTCGTATTTTTGTGATTGTAGTGTTACAATTCTATTCTGCATTAGCAGGAAAACGTGTTCAAGATAACCCAATTGTTGATCCATTAACGCAGAAATTCCTGAACTTTAAAATCATGCCCGAAGTGCACTTTTCGCAAGCAGCTGAAGCCGAAAGGAAAGTATCAATCCTTTCCGGTGGGATCGGTGACTCCGATATGTTTCCGCTTCTCGACAATGGTTGCGAGGAAGATACTTATGTACATCCAGAAGAGAAAAAGTGGGGCTTCCGAATCACAGGTGGTGCCGAATTCAAGATGCCTGTAGTGGTTTTTCAAGTAAGTGAATTCGCCGTTGTTGCGCAATGCATTTATCTGAAAGCAAACACGAAGAACACAAAGTTTGGCGCAGATGTGACGTAGCCAAAACAAAATTAGCGTTCGGAAGCTGATCGATCTATTTTCCTCTAGTGAACTACTTACCCCAGCAGACTGGGAAAACAATAGGAAGCTGTAGGGCATACCAGAATGTGTGTTGATGAACGGGATATGCGGCGATTGTGGAGTATAGTAGTGGTGGTGGTGGCTTTTTGCGAAGTTGGCTTGGCTAGTCATTGACTCCCAACAATTCCATATAGTTTTGCTTGAGTTTTGAGGGTTGATAGAAGCATTTGTGTGATTTGCATTTGTTCGTTGTTCCTGTAAGTTTCCTTTTTTCAGTTTTGTATATTTCAGGAGTCAAATTAATATAAAAAAACTGCGGTGCTATTAATTTTTGGCAGTAATCCAACAGTAAAAGTTTTTTTTTCGTGGAGTTCAAGCACATTCTAATATATTCATGTTTGATCCTCGTGCAAAGTATCAAAAACAGACCATTTTAAGCGTATATGAACATATTGCATGAGCGTATGCATGTTTTTTCATTTAATCCAAAAAACTATAAAAAAACCCTGTGAAAAACACCACCGACCATTTTAATATCTTCTTATTTTCATTGAATATTAGTTTTCCTCATTTTCTCTTTTAACTTTGCATGAAATTCAAACTATTTCTACGTTATGTATGGTGTTAAAGAAAAAGTTCACACATGACTTCATTTTTTTGTGTTATCACACATTTACAATGTGTTTTTTAGACCCAAATTATTCAGGGTGTAAAAAGCGCAGGAAAAATAGATAAAAAATAAAGTACTGACTGCAGCTGAAAATTAAAAATATCGATGAATATCTGCAACAGTGTGCACCTATCGATGTATGCTCTGTATATGGAAACAGATTTCAAATTTATTAAAATAATTGTTTTCTCTCTAGCGTAAGCCTAACTTTCTAAAACAAAATCAAGGATTCTAAACTTTAAATTTAATGCAGATGATTTATTGGTACTTGCTGTTTCGTTGGTTATATGCAACGATGCGATATAAATAGACAACAAAGTAACTGATTTATTATCCTTCCATTCTACTGCACTAATATCGATATCAGCACCATTGGCAATCTTCTTCTCTTCTTCTCCTATTTTGTCCCCTTGGAACTTTTCTTTTGATCAGTATTCTCATTTGCCGCAATTTATTTTTTTTAAATACGATGTCATTGGATAGGTCTCCATTCTTTTGCAAAATAATTTCAAAATGATTGTAGTAGTTGTTATAGTACGTAGAAGATTGGATTAGAGTATCTAGTAATTTATGAACTTCATTGATCGTGATTGATGAATTACTTTCTGACTTGATCTAATCTCTCAGTTCTTGGCAAAAAAGAATGGAAAAAACAGGTCGGATATCCTTGATTCTATAAGCTGTCAGGATATTGTACATTTTAAAGGCAATTTCGAATGCTGGGAACAGTCATTGTGCTTTTGCGGTTATGGGGACAAATCGCCTACTGGCTCTCTGTGTAACTGCAGGCTGGCTTAAAGTCAGGCGGGTATCGTTATTAAAAATAAGTGGTGGATTGCCGAACAAACTTTCTTAGTGATTTCTATATTTAATATATGTTGTTGATCGACATTTATACTAACAAAAGACATCTTCATGTTCCCCTTCTGTGTTTTCCACTTCATTCTCGAATTGTTTCAGTGTCTGGTGATTTTCTCAATATTTTAATAACTCAGCGCCCTCGGCATCCTTTACAAGAAGCAATTAGAATCTGGTCGAAATGTTGGAAGGCTTAGTGAAATGCATGCGAAATCATTATGTTCATTATTGACCCATTATTCTTTTAGATTGGCTACATCCAAGGGTACTTCATTACCATAAAAGTAAATATGCATTGATCTTCGTCATTTAAAACTAGCTTATTTTTCACAACCAAGATTAAAACAACTGGAAAATATTATTCGATTCATTCGATTATTCATTCAGTCGTCTCCAGGGCAGGGGATCGCGGTATTATCAGTAAAGGATATAGTTTGGTTAGAGGTCTTAGAGAAACTTTATTTTATCTCCCTTGGATAATATTAATATCCCTTGGATATTAATACAGCAAGTAATAAAATTAATTAATTAAATTATTCAAAATTAATGAAATTAATTAAATATTTGCTAAGCTTCTTAACAAAACATTCAAACCTCTTCTTTTGAACTCG
Organism: Stratiomys singularior; assembly: GCA_954870665.1. Taxonomy (NCBI): domain Eukaryota; kingdom Metazoa; phylum Arthropoda; class Insecta; order Diptera; family Stratiomyidae; genus Stratiomys; species Stratiomys singularior. Next base: position 13,163,389 of record OX940877.1, read on the forward strand.
AGTCGATTTGAGAAGAGACGAGATTTGAGGCAATTTATAACCATCCTAAGATCTGGATCCTAAGATCAACGTCGAAGTTATTCGAATTGTAGATTCTCTAAAAAATAGAGCCCTTTTGACGGACTCGTATTAAGCTGACCTGATACCATAGACAACGTACCAGCACACAAAGTGGAAGTTGCCATTTGAGGACCAAGGTTTCGAATAGCTTGATCACCCAATCACTTCTTCAATTTTGGCCCCAGAGAATTGATTCTTCTCCAATCTTATAGAACAAGACAATAGACGATGTAGAATAATGACGAAGCATTAAGAAATCTAGAATCACGACGTTGATTTTTATCAAAAAATAATAGCGAAGTTGAGAAAAACGGTCTAGATTTAATAATATATAAGGAGATGACGATGAAAAATCAATAAAACTTTATTTGATGATGATTGTCCTTTAAATCGAATATTAATATTTTGGGATAATTTCTCGTAAGCGGTCCAATTTCATGGAATATATCAATGGAATTCTTGATTTTCTTGGATAAAGGAAATTATTATGGGGCAAGGAAAGACGTTTTGAAATGAATAAAAAATCTGATTCGTTTCAGGTGAGTGAAGGAAGTCTTGCTGCTAAGAACGGTATTAAGCTGGGTGACATAATTCTAAAAATAAATGGTATAGACGCTACTAATCTTACTTTGTCGGAAGCTAGAAAAGTTGTTCAACAAGCGGAAAATACTTTGGAAATAATAGCGCAAAGGTAAGTGGTGATATTTTAAATTTCCTAGTTTTAAAAATGTTCTTTCATGATAGTATGGAGGACGAGAACGATACCGGTGTTGAAGAGAAAAATGTTGTATTAAAGCAACCGATTGATTTGAAAAATCTCGCTCCGCCGAAAGGTAAGATTGATAGTGTAATATGTTGTAAATATGGTTTTCTATTTATTTTTTGGGAATGATATTGTGACAATAACTAATTGGTTAATTTTTTTAAATGACTCCTTTTCACGTTACAATCCACCACCTCAACACAGAATTAGTTTTGCCTAAAGCCGAACCAAGAGTTTGGCATCCTGTTATGTGGCACCATCCCCGAAAAGCTGAAGAAGAAGAAGTGGAGGGACAGGTTGTTCATGATTTTGAATTGCATCAGAATGTGTAATCTTTTTAAATTTAACATACCCTTTAATGCAGGAACTCCCACACCACCGTATCATACGTAACATTAAACGGTTTTTCAAAGAAACCGAAGACAAACCGGAATTGAGACAAAAACACATTGAAGATATGTTACTAGCCCTTCCCGGTGCTTCAAAATTAGAATAAGAGTAAATTGTGTTTCCCTAGTTACTGTAATTTCTCCAACGTATGATTTAATAAAGTGATTCAAATTTGTCTTATATTGTTTTATTTTCTTATGCCTGTGCTTCCATTAATTTCGATTATTTCTTCGTTTTTCTAAAGTTAATCTGCAGGAGAGATTGACTATGCTTCAACGGAAGTTAGCAGCAATTGCTGAGATTCCAAATCTTTTATTGTCGACATTGGAAACCGTGACAAAAACTGTTGAAAATTTCGCGCCCATTGAATTAGATGAAAATTTTACGCAAAGAAACGTGCATGAGCCGATTTTAGAAGAGTCTGTAGCCGATGATCAATTATCTGACAGCGATACAATCGAAGATGCCCAAGAAATCACTGATTACAGTGAACTATATGATGAATATATTTACGAGGATTCTTTGGATCCTGTTGATTCTCTTTATGAAGACGTAGAAGAAGGGGATGAACAGGATGAAGAGAATGATTTACTTCCAGAATTAGAAAATTCTATCAGAGAGCCCACACCAGAACCAACCGAAGAAGAAATACTTAAGCTTGAAAAGAAACAAAAGGTAAAAGCCATTAATTTGCCAAAAAATGTAAAAATATTTTCCAATTTTTCTCATTAGATTCTAGAGCTGGAAAGATCATGGCCCTGGGAGGACAATAAGAAAGTAGTTCATAAGTATAATATCCATCTTAATGTTTGTCACCTTTTCAATTTGACCGTCTGCTTTCAGATTTTCCAGCCGTCGAATTGTTCCTTCTATTTCTCTAGTCAAGGAAAGGTAGTCTCTCCAAGTTAAATGTTTCTTTGCGTTGAACAACCTACTTTTCACTTTAAACGAATAAAGATGACCTAAATTGTTCATCTCAATTAGATTAATAACAAGATAAATAACAAGCAATCAAACAATCAAATATTATATTTGAATTTGAAATTTGATGAGGCTTTGGCCTGACAATTTTTTAACTGCGTATGTTCTTTAGTTCCATCTTAACTAGCTAACATATAAATGTTCAGATTATTCCTTTAGTTAGTATTCATTTCAATGCCTTTTGATTCATACAAGGACAAATGGAAGGTTTTGAGTAGATCCTAACGAATCCAAAATCCTTTCATTTGAAATAGTTCAAGAGGAAATAGATGATATATCAAATGGCTTTTGATGGTCACAATCAATGGTTAAAATATAACTTGATATTCACTAAGTTAAATGCAATTGTAAATAACATTTAACTTGGCTTATAAATCTTTTGTGTTTTATATTTTGTTTCTTTACTGTCTCCCAACTAATATATCAGAAATACTACATTCTAACATTGATAAAATATCAACAATCACATAAAATATTTTCTAGCTTTTCTCTTTTTTTTTATTGTTATCATGCATATATTAAACCGATAATAGCTCCTTAAAACTCAATCAATTCATACAGAATATTAACTTAAACAATCCATTTAAGGGTTCATCAATTCAACGAAATTCCGTTGTCAGGAGGAAATGCTAGAAACAACCAATGACGTACTTGATCGTAGTTTAGATAAGTCAAACGAATTTATTAGCTGCAGTTTTCAAATTTTTATGGTGTTTTTACAAATAAATTCAGTTTCTTGTGTTGACATTGAGTACTTAATAAGTTTAGTTGTAACAAATAGCTACTTCATTTTATCCATATTTGGTAGAAAATGAGTGAGGGATCGTAAATAAGTGACAATATTTTAACATTTGAGTTAAACGTTAAATCGAATTTCAACTGTCGGATAATTAGAAAAACGATTGACATTTTTGTATGACTATACTCAAAGGGTTTACGATAACAATTTTATTCGAACGTTCTACCTTCACAAATATCTTTTCGCTCAAAACGCGTAATTAATTAGAAATCAACTTGCATAACTTAAGTGCAACGTACTTTTATGTTTACAGTTTACTAGTTATGATATTTGTGTGTTTCATTTCCACATGTAGTTCAAAGTTTGAGCACTGCTGTATATTCTTAATCTTGAGTGCAGTGGTCACCATTGAAAGTGACAGCTGTCTTATGTGCTTGTATGCATAGTTTGCTTGGCGGCGTCGTGCGATTGTTTGAAATATGTAAGGTTAAAAACTTCCAAGTTTATCAAATCATTAATATTCTTCTGCTTTAGGGCACTTGTAAAACCCAAATCGGAATTGACTCCCGAAGAGTTGGCGCGGCAAGAGGAAGAAGAATTTAACACCGGACCTCTTTCAGTACTCACTCAGTCCGTCAAAAATAACACACAAGTTCTCATCAATTGCCGCAATAATAAAAAACTTCTAGGTCGTGTAAAAGCTTTTGATCGGCATTGTAACATGGTACTAGAAAATGTTAAGGAGATGTGGACCGAAGTTCCTCGGACCGGCAAAGGAAAGAAGAAAATCAAGCCCGTTAACAAAGATCGTTTCATATCGAAAATGTTCCTACGAGGCGATTCCGTAATTCTTGTCCTACGCAATCCTCTCGCAACAGCTGCGGGAAAATAAAATAACTTCACGCTTTGATTATGATTTATTTTAATTTTAAATAAAAAAGAACCCATATACAGAATGCCTAATCTTTTTGATGAATTTTGTTTAAATGGTCTTCTATTTCGGCCTCGGTGAGTACTCGGAAAGTAGGGTCGTCTTTAGAGACAACTCCGATCTCAATACCAGTAGCCTTGAAATCTACTGCCAATACAGTTGACAAGCAGCTGATAGCAAGCTGGATTGCTTCTTCGCCAGACTGGATCTAAAATAAAGGAATAGAAACGAGTGATTTTAACCTACGCCATGACTTACTGGTTTCTTTAGCTTTTTCTCTAAATAGCTATTTGCTTCCGTCTGTTTCACGCCCACCGATACGGCTCTGAATCCACAGTAGTAGCCAGCCGGGTCTGTTTTGTAGACACAAGCACCCTTTTCATCATCATACGCGATCAAGATCATGCCTGCAAATATTTGCTATAAAAATGTATCAACGCTTCAACACTCAAAGAACTCACTGCAACCAAGAGGTCTCATTTCAGCATTTTGTGTATACACTTGATTAATATCGGCGATCCTACGGCACAGAATATCTACTGGAATTTTATATCCAAACTTATAGCACCAGTTGGCTGCTTCATATCGAGCTCTCTGAACTTGAGACCGGCTGTCAGCTATTCTTCCCGTCATCACACAGCCAATGTTCTTGGTTATACGAAACAAATGTGTTACAGTTTCGGGATCAATCAGCTTTTCCGATACTTTCTTTTGTGTTGCAATAACTGCAAGGTCCGCTCCTTTCACCGCCACAGAAGTTAGACCTTCTTGGTTGATAGATTTGAATGCATATTCTGAAGTGAATAAGGTTAGAACCCAAAAAGATGAAATCACCCGAGATACTTGCCGACTTGATACAAACGACCCTCAGGCGAGAAAATTGTAATGTGGCGATCGAAACCAGCTGAACTTCCTCGAGACATATTGAGCGATATTCAGAAACAGAACTTACAGTCAATTGACTTGCACTTTTCGGGATGATTGGTACGTTTCGGTGTATTGATGATTATATGTGAAGTTGACGACAATCTGCCGCATTGACAGTTGCGATGATAGTCGCTTACAAAGTTATTATGCAATGATCTTAAGATTTTTAAAATAAAATAAATTAAAATCAAATTATTTACAATTTTGTTTCTCTTATTTATCTTACAATGCTTATAGTTTGGACGCCACAGGAACAAATTGATCTATTTCTGATTTTTAACAAGCAACAAATATTGCATAACGAGCATTAATAAAATAATTTGAATTCAATTTGAACGCAACTTGGCTTATGCCAGAGAAGAATGTTTAGGAAATATCAAGAAATCTACAATGAGATTAAATTAAATGAAATAAAAACAAAACATTAAAATTCAAAGAATTTTGTAACACTCAAAGAAGCAGGACATCTCATAGCAACGCATTAATTGTAAAGAATACGAAAAAATTGCTAGTTCCATGTCCGAGACTAAATTGTAGTGAACATTTAAAACTGGTTCAATATCTGATAAAAATTCAAATTGGCCAATTTGGACCCGCAACATCTTTCCAGCGTTTTGAGAATAACCCCTAATAAAATAATTTTGATAATAAAAACATCGTACTTAACAGCACGTCAGGACAAAAGTGATAGACACACTGCGAAACATCACAGGGAATTCAATCTTGTATTGCTATTGTTCATGTTTGAGGAAATGTAGATGTTCCACAAGTGTTTCATTGCGGATGGCATCCATGGTGCAGGTTAGAGAAATAACAAACCCTAGACAATCTCATCCGTCCACGTATGAGCAACGCAGCGGTTGTGCAGGGAGTTTTTGCATGAGTACCTTGTAGGATTAATGTTCCAATTTTCCACCAGATCTTACCAGAGCCTGGCTGTACAGCTGTCAATGAGTCTTTCCTTTCCTAGCTGCAGAGTGCAAACTGAGCCTCTTCATTGAAGCTTGTTATCTCTTTTCACAAAAATGTAAGCAAATGTAACTACCTAAACAATATTGAGCTCACATCTGGACGAATCCTTAATGAATGGTGCTCGTCGTGCTATTGACACCTTGGCGAAGCTCGAGAACAACCATCATGGATCTCAAGTACTACGTACAGATGGTGACAGACCATGTAGGCTTCTAGAATTCACCAAGTTCGATGGTATGTATGGTTATCGGTATGGTTCCAACGTAACTTCAGTGATGGGAAGTAAAGGTTACAATATATTCTATATGAAATGCAAAGAATATTGTTTCAAGCCCAAATTGCAGTCTTGCTGAAATCGTCAGTATACCATGTTGGAGACTTTCTGATGTATGCTGCATGCTAATCGCCTGTAAAGCAGCTCACGCGTCCCGCGCAAACTTTCTGAACATATCTTTCCATATCGGACATGGACTTCCTGTCAGTCCCGTCAAACCACTGTAGAAGACACTTAAAGCACCAGAGAGATATTGCAGTCCGGCGTATTTTAAAAATAATCCAGCCAATTTTGATTATCCCTGACTTTTAAACTGTTTAGATTTCATTTTTGGTGAGGTCAACAATGATCATGCGTTGACTTGTATTATTTGGTTCGGATATCCTTACATTCGCGTTGCCCTGGCTCCAAAACTCACCAGTAGGGTGTCTGGAAAAGTCGGCCGTACAGCTGCTTCCCCCACGTCCTTTATTATGGCAAACGTTCGTATAGAATTTATCGCTGTTGCCTTACATTAGCGGTCCAAATGGTTTATATTGCTTTTATTCTTAATTTCTTGAGTTACAACAGACGTTTTGCCTTTGGGTACATCGAGAGGTGTATAGATTTTTGAACATGAGATCCTTTATCTGGCTACTTGATTAGCTGCCTGAAATGCTCCCTGGAAAGCAGTTTGATCACCGCCCTGGATTTTCTTTCGTCTAGCTCTTACTTTTTGTTGATGGTAAATGTTGAGAAGATTACCATGCTGTTAAACAGGCTAAATCTTGACTTTGAGTCAAGCCTGAGCACATGAGCTCCTTTAGCTTTACATAATCCTTGCTAATATTCGTTCTTTACATCTCAGAGTGCAGTGATGCGTCGCAGAACCATTCACACTGCTTGATTTCATCACACTTGATTTGATCGGTGTCTTCTCTGGAAAGGATATTTTCTTATTTACGTTTCATTTCGATGCTCAGGTGTTAATTCCAGCCAACATGTGTTTTTTGATCTTTTCTTTTCTCTCGGCCGTGTGCTTGTTGTTCGTGGACTGCTCTTAATATGCTCTTCTTAAAATACTAACTCTACGGTGTGGACTTCAAACATACTCCAAAGTCTGCCAAGAATTTACCGGAATGGAGACAAAACAATCGTTAGATTGGAAATGGATCATCATGGCGCTGCCGTGAAAATCAACAATATATACTATGTTTGATGGATGAATTCCAGTGCGTCCTCCGATTCATAATTTATGTATCATTCAGTCATCTCCACGTACCCCGCGCAGGTGCCTTAAGTAAACTTCCTTTGCTCAGTGTACATAGGAATGGAACTTAACAAGCATTACTAAGTAATAGTTAATCTAGTCTAGTTACTTTAGTCTGGCTTCCTGATTAACCAACAACCCACCAGTGAGCAAGAATTTTATAGCCATAGCGAATAGTTCATTTAATTTTATGATGAGTTGGTTTGGAAGAAGACTTTTTTTCAAAAGAAGGACAATCGTTTACTTTGGTGGGTAAAACCAAAGAGGACATTGGATATGTGTATACAAAACAGAAGTAAGTACACTTGTATAGCGTGAACGGGTCACCAGATCATTCTCTAAAACCATTTTTCTATTTATAGCCAAATAAATAAATGTAAATAAATACGGACACGCTGCTTCTATACTAGTGAACAGAAAGCAAAAGGAAAGGGATTTTTCTCCTTACAACCAGGAGTAAGAATAATGAGCTCGCATCAGTGAAACAGGAAGACGAATAACGCGAACTGGTTATGCTAAAGCTAACAATCCAAGGAGCCAGTGAATTTAGATAGTTGAAATTAGCCCACATTGACTACAATTGGCATAATGCTATACTTAATATTATTTCTTTTAGCAAGAAGGTTTAATTATCGTCTTACATTAGATAGTAGTCAATAGCAATTTGGAACAAATATTGATTAAAATGTCAATTAGCATACGTAAGTTAACAGGCAATACAACTATGTCTACAAATTGCTCTTGAATTGTGACTATTGCGTGCAAATAAAAATTTCTCAGTCAGTCCGACATGTTCGCGTTTACATTAGAAGAGCGGATATGGTGAACTTGCTGCACATTCCGCCGCCGCACTTTTCCGCATATAATTAACCCCTCTAGCACGCCAATTTATAATGTCCATAATGAAAGTAGGTGTCCGCCATTGGTGACATAAACAAAACTCATAACGCTAGTCGATAGGTGAACGGCGGTCTTGCATTTGGGATTGTTCACTTGTGGACTTATAGTAACAGTGAACGGTTGTGCGGGAGAAATAACTTCACTTCAACGGGGCCATCTAGCTTTGCTACGAATCAGATACTCTAATATGCTGAGATTCATTTTGATTGTTCTGTTTGCAACTTTGGTGGTATCGGGAGCCGAGTCCGATATCGCCAGGTTTATGAAGCATCTCGAAGTCATACCGGACGTCATCAATGAAGGACCGGACGAATACTTGACGGTAAGCAGGACAATGCCAATTATAAAGAAAACCTATTATATGTATAGTATAGTCAACTATTTTACAAAAATTATGCTGATCTTTAGGTGCGTTATGGGAACAACATTCAAGCAGATAAAGGAGTAGAGTTGACACCGACGCAGGTAAAGGATCAACCCTCGGTGAAATGGAAGGCGGAGCAAGGGAGTTACTACACCCTAGCCATGGTTGATCCAGATGCACCGAGTCGGAAGGAGCCGAAAATGCGGGAGTGGCAGCATTGGCTTGTCGGCAATATTCCCGGCAAAGAACTTCAAAAGGGAGACGTTCTTTCAGAATACGTTGGTGCAGGTCCTCCAAAAGGAACTGGACAGCACAGATACGTCTTTCTTGTGTATAAGCAGCCTTCCGGCAAGATATCTTTCAGTGAACCCAAATTAACAAACAAGAGCGCCAAGAATCGAGGCAAATTCTCTGTTCGGAAATTCGCATCCAAATACGATCTGGGGCGACCGATTGCCGGCAACTTCTTCCAAGCCCAATGGGATGAGTACGTTCCCAAACTCTACGCACAACTGGGCGCGAACTAGGTTAAACTGATCTCTATTTACATATTACGTGACTGTACAAAATTGGTTATAACATTAATCACATTATTCAATAAAATCTTACATTATGCTAAATACAAGTTTTTTCACGTGCTAGCAAAAAGTGTGATTTGACACTCTTGTGCAGAAACAGGTTTGGACACCTCCACCACGCAGCAGTGGAGGTGCAAGCACCATAGCGGACGGGCTGAGCGAAACCATCGACTTAGGAACTATCGAAAGCCAAAGCAGAAGCACACACATGAGCCGAAGGAATTGAAAGTTGCTTCCCGTTCGCCAATCCCAGTCGAAACCTGAAACACTTGAATATGCCAAGAATTGCATAGGCAGCTAACATAGTACCGAATACTTGTAATGCGTTTCGACAAAGATTACGAAGCCTGTTGGCCTTGTCATTCAATTCTAATCCAGCCAGAATAGAAAATGATCTCAACTGCGCATACTATGGAGGGAAGTAACGAGCCACAAATTTGCATACCCTTTTTCCTCCAGCACCACCAGAGGTAGAGGAATTCAATCGATCTATTGATTCGATATTTACATCTCTGTATAGACACCATCACGTGGTGATCACGTAAGTTTAACACTTGATGATACATGGGATGGGAAAACTTGGAAGTTTCCATTTCATTCTTCAGGTAAATAGCTAAAAGACAACACATCAAAGAGCTTACCGTGTAACCCAGATAAGTGATAAAGCTTCAACAGTCAGAAATGTTCGGTAAGTGGAGCACAGTCATTTTAGCATTGGTGGCTTCTCTGAGCTTAAAGGCAACCTCCGAGAATCTTCCAGCTACAATGGAGGAGTACAAAGTCGTTCCTGATGTGATTGATAGCGCCCCGCAGACCATTCTTCAGGTGAGTAGCCATGCACGTATTTGGTTGGCTTTCGCTGGTTGTTGTTATATCAACTAGCATTTGATAAAATCGTATCAACATAATCAAAACGTTGTTATGAAATACATCTTTTTTCATCACTATGAAAAGTGAAAATATAACTTTCAAAAGTTGAAGCCAACAACGTGACAATAATGCGATTCTAGTATGAATACACTAGATAACTAAAGAAGTCGGACGACCGACCAATAAAGTTTCACTTGTTGTTCTTCTCATTGATTTTTGGAAAGTAGAGTGTTTTGAATGCTTGTAAACGTAAGTAAACATCGAAGAAAAGAGTAGTATAACATAAAAGTACTTTACGTGAATTAAATTTGAGACTTATCTCCTCATACCAAAATTTCATGATGTCGCATATGCTTACGTAAACAACTAATATATGACACAGCCGGAAATGTAGATCGTGTAGTCGGGAATGTTGCACGTAAATCTTTATCAATTTGTTGCCAATTGGTTTACAAAATTGACTATAAGCACCAAGAAAATCAATAATCTGCTCGGTTTCAAGCATTCCTCTTCCTCTTTAACTCTTCAAAGAAATAGCTTCGATTGCTTTCTTTCCGACGGGACAAACCCTGGCAGAATACTCATATTTCCACGAGTGTCTATTCCGCGTTATTTTACGACTTGTTCTTAACATTCAATTTCAATCCCATCTCACTGGAAAGGTCAGCGAATATTCATTGCTCCATGACGATCCTAGAATGAATCCTCTTCTGTCTCTAATCCACTATATTAATCTTTATTCTTTTTCTTTGAGTAACCAAGTCATAAACGTTGAGAAAGAAAGTTCAATAATCGCCACCTTATAAGTTTTACGCAAAGCTTTAAAAATTCGCATTTCTCACTTTCCTTTGGGTCTTTTCTAACCAAGCTCACTAAAGTTGCACTGAAAGGTTCAGTGTCATGACTGCTGCCGAAGCTTCTTTTCTCGCTAGTTAATCCAGCTAGATATTATTCTTAACTCCTGGTCCGATTCTCAGTACCGACTAACCATATATCTAGAACTTAGCTTTTTGAATGCTTTACAACAGCCTAGGTGATTCTACTTGTCCTGGAGTATGCCGATGTAGTCACGTTGGAAAACAATTGCGCAATTCTATAGACTAACTTTTATTATAACGTCTTTTAAGATTAATTGTAAATTATAGCATTATTTATATATAGATTTCTTACCCAAGTGGAGTGAAGGTCAATCTTGGTAACGAGCTCACGCCTACGCAAGTTAAAGAAAAACCATCTGTTTCTTGGAATGCAGATCCGAACTCTCTTTACACACTCTTGATGACAGACCCAGATGCACCGTCTCGAGAAAATCCCACCGTTGCTGAAGTTCGTCATTGGCTTGTTGTCAATATTCCAGGTGATAATTTGGATAAAGGGCAAGTGCTTGTAGATTACATTGGATCGGGTCCCCCATCTGGAACAGGACTTCATCGCTACATTTTTCTTTTATTCAAACAAGATGGACGCATAGAAAGTGATATTTCCATATCAAATCGGTAAGGATTGATTTGTGTTAAAAAGAAACAAAATAAAACGAAAGAATGCAATATTCTCGTTGATAATAGAACCCGTGAAGGACGCACAAAAACAAATACACGAGAACTAATCAAGGACTTCAAACTTGGTGCTCCGATCGCTGGAAATCTATACCAAGCTCAGTATGATGACTATGTCCCTACTTTGCATCAACAACTTGGTGGACCACCACCAAAACCTTAAACAAAATATTGATTTGAGACTAACTTGATTTTGCGTAATACTTGAAGTGCACTGTGTGTATTATATAACATCTATGAGATGAATAAGGATTTTATAAATTATTAAAATTTATATTATTTTGAATTGAGAAAATAAAATCGCTTGCACATCGAGACTTAGCCTGAATCCTTCTACAGATATTTGTTCTCTTTTTATCACAGTTGGTTGAGTCGAAGTTCACAAGCTTTATAACTTTTTATAACTTGCGAATAGGTTAAAATTTCATGTAAGATCATTCATCGTGAGGACCAACAGCCTTGGTGTGGCAATCTTCGAGCAAGCCTCGCAAGACCAGCTTTTCTAGCTAAGGTTGCGGGAGGAAACGGACGTGACTGGCTATGCGAAAAATATAGAGACTCCATTGCAAGGATGCGCCACTAATTAGTACAACTCAAACAACTCAAGTATAACTCAAGCTGCGATCCGACGGTTGAGGACGTCGAATCGAAGACGAGAAATAAATATCTTGGTTTGATGATTGACTAGGAGATGACAGTTTTCGATCGATGAAAGAGATGATAGACAAGACCTCAACGAGAGAAGCGCATCTCTAACACCAGATCGCCAAAGTCAGCAGACAAGTTTGAATTGAGCTGCTTTGGGGAAAATAATAATCATTGCTTTGTTTCTCGCTTTTGGTTTATTTTTAAAATGAGAATATTTCTTTCTATTTCTTAGTCTATTTGTTTCCCGTTTTGTAGACTCTCACCGAACCATATTCGAATTGAAATTCGTTTTGATACAGATCGCAGACATCGGTCTATTTAACGATTTGGTTTCCAACATGGTTCACCATTGAGGAAGGAGCACTGAGCTTGATAATTTTACATTATTCCTATCCTATAGAGTTAAATTCGAGACATATGCAACGATGAAATAATGTGTCGTAATTCATGGTATCCTGAGATCTATTTGTATCGAAAAAATTAATATCGTCTGCTAATAAAGCAATTGTACATTATTCTCATTAAAAAATTTTATTATAGTCTTTACAAAAAAATTACTCGTAGATACTTCAAATCCTACGAAATAGTGAATTCCTGCCATTTAACAAATTTTTTTTCAAGTTTGAGCCGCGTTTGCCATTTGAGAAGTTCGAGGAATGAATTTCAGATCCAATTGACTACTGTGTCACAGGTGAAACAAAGAAAATCATTCTTCTGTTCGCTTAAAAGTGTTTATGAGTCACTTATGAGGGACAATATCTTTACTTTTTTTTGAAAACAGATTCAATCATCGAGCGAGCCTGCTAAAGAATCTTTGAACGCGCTCACGGGTTGCTTCTTTTGCCTAACCTGTCAACAGTGTACGTACGAGTATTTAGTAGTGTAAGTGTATGTCGTTCTCAGCTGGTGTCAAATAAAAATCTCGGAAGAAAGTTTCGCGTTTTGCACTTGTTATTTGGTGAAAATAATGTGTAGGATGAACTAACTCGGGCGAAATAGCGCGTACGCTGCAGAAAAATTGATAGCCACCGAAAAAATGCGCGGTTGAATACAAAATGCTTGCGCGAGGAAATATGTGCGTGAAGCCGTTCAACGTGAAATATCGTCGGAAATTCACCGTTTTCAGTTTGGCACTGTTTATTGTGGTTTTCTCGTCGTTATTAGGACAATCAGATGCCGCAAACTGCACCTCAGATGCAGCCTGTATGAACGGTGGAATTTGCAAAAATCGATCTTGTGTTTGTCCAGACGGTTGGCAAGGTCCATTCTGTCAATATTGCGGCGGAAAAGTCAGGTAGGACTGTGCCCCATTGTATCATTCCTATCAGGGGCACGATAAAGTGTTTGTGATAACAAAACATAAACCCGAAATTCGTGACTATGTCATTCTTGATCGTTGTGTGCGAGGCGGACGAGGCTGGATCGAAATCCATCTTTCACGACGCCGTAATCCACTTATAAACATTACGAATTTGACGGAAGCATTACATTTAAGAATTGATAAACATTGTTGGGCGTAAAAAGGTCGACTGAGATGTTATGCAAGCAAAGACCTTTGTTTGGCTTCCACATTCCCATGCTTGTGCATTTATTTAAAGTAGATCAGTGTATAACTTGACTTTCTCCATAGGCTCACGGATCCGGAAGGCATTATCCACGATGGCTTCGGTAATTACTCGGTGAGCGTCAAATGTAGTTGGCTTATTGATGCCCGAGACTACAGCAATAGTGTATCAACCAAATCCCGGCCCTTCCCGTCGAGAATTCGCTTGCATTTGGAAGAGTTCGCAACAGAATGCGGATGGGATCATCTCTACATTTACGATGGAGACAGTGTGGAATCGCCTTTGCTGGCAGTATTCAGGTAGGGATATCATGCGATTACAGGAGCAGCCGTGAATAGCATAATTTTGATAATTTTCTAGTGGCTTGATGTATCGTAAACACTTCCACATACGGCGCGTACCAGAGATTATAGCGAAATCCGGATCAGCCCTGTTGCATTTCTTCAGTGACGACGCATACAACATGTCGGGATTTAATATTTCGTATAAAATAAATGGATGCCCGACAAACAACTCAGGTAACTTGCAAGTTGTTTTGCTGCTACTTTTAACACCAACATAAAAATCGTGTAATCATTCGCATTCGTGCTGTACATCAATATAAAATGCTCTTGACTTTGTCACACCAAAACGTAAAGTATGAAAGTTGCTGGAAGCATGCAGCTTCACTATGACAAATCATGTGTTGTTTACACTGGTGTTATCTACGCAACACAAACCACTCCTAAGCGTGTGTCGTAAAGTTAGTTGTATGACCATTTTGATAATTTAGGCATGCACCAGCGTATATAGGCTTATAAATAGATTTGAAGTCAGTGAAGACTGATAAAGCAAGTATCGAAAATGATATTCAGTAGCTAGAGATGCGGTCAATTTCTTATAATGCCAACAATAGGAAGGTGTTGTTGAAGATAGTATCTTTTTTGTAAAACTGGATTTTTATGCGATACCTATTAATTATTGCAGTATATTTTGAAGAAGCCGTTCTTAATTCGGTAAATTTACGTGTTTGATTCCATCGAAAAGCTATGACTAAATAACCAATTCCTGCAAGCTACAATTATCATTATTATCTTACGGAAAGTCTTTTTTATAATTTTATATTAAACAAAATGATTTAGAACCGACTAATTTGGAAAAGATAACAAGGTGGAAATTTGTCTATATCTGACTGATTGCAATTAAAACACAGTAAAATTATATAAGAAATAACCGAATTGATGATTGATTGAACACCAGCTGCTATTGACGCTTGTTTTGATCCTAAAGTATGGACAATCTAGCCAGGATTATGGCTTTTATCCTAATTAAAAACCTTCTCCTTATTTAGTAGGTTATTCTAGCTTTATTGGAATGTATCGTCCCGAAAGGAACAAAAATGTCAAATTTATTTTATCGTGAGCAGTACACAATTAATAACATATTAAAAGCGCCACGGATGCGAGAGCCTGAAAATATTTCTCCGTTAATACTTTCACTAGCGACCCACGGCATAAAAAGTTTTAATATTTTTGTTTCGTGTTATATTGAAACCATCCACACACACAAATAAACTTTTCCATTGCTCGAGTTTTCGTAATATGTGAGTTTACTTTCGAGTAAACTAAAAGCAAACTAACAAAATCGACAAACACTGGTCAAAATTTCTTTTGGAATTAGTATTTTAGACAAATTATTGAAGAAACCACACAACGGAGATTGCACATGAGTATGTGTACAATACAAAGAAACAGACGGGGAAAGTCGAATCTTTTTCGAAGAAGAAAATAGGACTTTTCCATCCCTTTCAGGCGAAAAACGGAGTATAGCGGATAAATTTCGAGTATTTATTATTTTTTTACATAATCTTCTTTTAACTAGAGACGCTTTTCCGAGCGATGCTCCCATCTTTATAATCCACTTAAAAAGAACTCGAGATTTTTCCCTGTAAAACAATTGTTTGCGATAGTGACCTCATATAACGAAAATCTCTGTCTGAGCGAGGAATCCTTCTTAAGAGTCGGTTGACCTATCGTAGTCGACTTTTTGATTGCATTTTAGCTACGGGCGTAAAATATAGAGTATAGAGTATCCGAATTTTATTAGCAATAATGAGTCCATGCAAAGGCTCTAATTTATTTAAGGACAATTATCCGAACACGTTTTTGGTCCAAAAGACAGTGTTTCTTTCCTTTATTCTTGATTTAATATGTGAAAAACACGTTTTTGGATTTCTTTATAGCGTCTGTTGTCTGTCTCACATCGATTTGATGGTGATTTAGTATCATTGTGTGCATTATCTATAGCAATCAGGGTCAGTAAATACTTTTTTTAGATTTTCCGAATGTCCCTGCCAAGCTAGTACGGCCGATCTGACGTCAATTCAATGATAAATGTGCAAAATAAATGATAAACAATATTACAGAGTGATAATATTACACAGTGATAAATAATATTACAGAGTCTCTGTGTACTGCGACAAACTCATTTTTAATTGCTTCTAAAATTGATATTTTTGTATATATGAAAGCTGTACTCTCAATTTTTTTGATTTTTACGTGTCAAAGAATAACTGCGCATCAAAAATGGCTTGAGTCTTAACGAGTATCGGAGCAGATGTGGAATTACATTCTGTAGCTCTGGCTACAATCTTTACGTTTTGGTCCGAAATATTGCAGAGCACTCTCGACATAGACATAGCTATGGAAATTATCATAGGGAAACCAAGCAAATAACTTCGTTTGATCTGCAGTTAGTTATTGATTTTTCGCGCATCGCATATATTAAAAAATATGTTTAAAAAAGCAATTAATTTGACGTATGTTAATTTAATGTTAAAAATTCGTATATGCAACTTGCGTTTCAACTCACCCGTCAGTAACAGCTCGTTACTACCAGCAGTATTTATTTCATTTGATTATTTCAAAAATCTTTGAAAAAAGGAAAAGGAATTTTTTTTTGCAAATATGTGAACGCATTGTTGTTGGAGTATTGAACTCTACAAACCATTAACTTCATAACCTGTGAGTTCAGGCCAGTTACACATAATGAACTTAATTTAGCGAAAGCACTTTCATAGGCATATCTGGAGTGACCCCAATGAATCAACTCTGTGATTGCACATGCTCCCCGTTTACTTTAAATAATTTCGTCACCTTCGACGTTTTCATCATGAAATTAGTATCACACACATATCTTAATTATTTGTTAAATATTTGTTTTCTCACACGAGGTGGCAATTAGAAAGCACGTTTCTTTGTAACGTGTGAAAAAATATCATGCATCTTGCGTCAATTCTACTAATCGATAAAATAAGCATCGAATCGCATTATTATTGTGCAACGTATAATGAGTCGTCTCCGATTTGTCGTTGTTCTTTAAAAATTTTACTTTACTACGAAAATGGATTTCATAGAATATCCATTTTTCGTCGACAGAGACAACACAATGTAGAAAATCCTTTTTTCTTATCGGACGAAGAAAATTTCGCCAGAGTATAAATTTAGTTTAGTTTTCTACCCTTTCATGTCCTGAAACTTATCATTTTTAAATTGCAGCTTTCGAGTGTTCTGGCCGTGGAGTGTGCATTGAAGGAGAGTGCACTTGTGACGCCTTATTCACTGGAGAGGCTTGTAACATACCAATTTGTCCAAATAATTGTTCACACAGCAAAGGTCAAGGTGAATGTGATAAAGAAGCGCATCAGTAAGTATGAAGTGAATCTAGAAGGGTGCCTAAGAGTAATATTTGAATCCTGTTTAGGTGTAAATGTAAAGCTGGCTTTGCTGGAAGCGATTGCACACAACAAACAGCTTTGGGTGTATGGACAACAATTTCGGCATTTTCGCCGCCGGGTAGTGCGTCACATGGAGCAGCAGTTTGGCGTGATACGCTTTATATAGTTGGCGGAGAAGCATATGATCGTGGCGAAATGGTTTTTATGTATGACTTTAATGGGAACGTGTGGGAAACAGTTCACACACTGAATAGCGTTGCACCAGAAATGCGATACGGAGCCTCGACGGTTTTGTATGGTGATAAGATCTTTACGTACGGGGGTGTTGTTAACGACAAGGGAATTTGTGGAGAGTTATGGGCCTTCGACATAAGTGCAAGGACTTGGGAGAACATTACTGTTAAATCGGACACTTGCGACGCGACGTTTTCAATGTGCGGACCGTTGAAATCAGCAGGGCATTCAGCTACACTAGTCCCAAGACTTAGTGACAAAAATAGTTATCAGTATATGGTTGTTATATTCGGACATTCACCTCAGTTCGGTTATTTGAATACAGTGCAAGAATATAATTTCGTGACGCGTGAATGGAAAATAGTAGAAACGAATGGTTACGTAGTTAAAGGCGGGTATGGACATAGTGCGGCCTACGATCCATTCACTGAAAAGATTTATGTGTATGGCGGCATCATATCAGAGAGTGAAAGTAACCAAGTGCTTAATAATAAATTGTATGCCTATGAACCATCAACGCGAACGTGGTCGCTCTTGTCTTCAGCTCCTAGTTCCCGCTTTCTTCACACTTCGAACTTCATAACTGCTGGGTTGATGGTTGTTTTTGGAGGAAACACCCACACTGACACGTCCCACAGCTATGGGGCCAAGTGTTACAGCAAAGATTTGATTGTTTATGACGTCCTTTGTGATTCATGGCATACACAAGTTATGCCCGACGACTTGACAGCTGACTTGGCCAGATTTGGTCATAGCGCAGTAGTATTTGATGAATCAATGTATATATACGGAGGATTTGACGGGCAGTTGCTATCTGACATGCTTAAATATACTCCGGGGAATTGTAATTTCTTTACAAAAGAGGAAACATGCTTAACAGTGCGTCCAGGAGTGAAATGTATTTGGGACAATCAGAAGATGGCATGTGTTTCACTTTCAAAAGAAAACAAAAGCTTATTGCTTGCTCGGGATCAGGAGTACTTTACTATTTGCCCGCCGAAAAGTCGACAGATCAACACAGTAGAACACCTGGAAGATGTGATAAAGTGCGCTCGCATGACAAATTGTCAATCGTGCACATCCACCACTTTTGGTTGTGTATATTGTGGTAATGGGACTTGTTCGAAAGATAAGTGCCGAGAAGTAACATTAGATGGTCAACAGCCTGTTACTTCGCTGGAACAATGTCCTGATGAAGGAGGCAATGTCTGCGAACAGTTACATTGTTGCCATGCTTGTTCAGCGAATCCAGGATGTCACTGGGAACATCAAGCAAATCGATGTCGACCAGCTGGGAATCGGACAAACGATCCAACCGAAATTCCAATTCAATGCCCACCAGCCTGTGCCACTCTGACAACATGTACAAATTGTACCGACGATGAATGCATTTGGTGCCAAAACGAACAGCGATGCGTCGATCGCAACGCCTACACCGTCAGTTTTCCATACGGACAATGCCGAGAATGGACGACGCATAATCTGAAGTGTCGTCCTGCCGTATCCGGATCGCAATGTGGTTTTTATAAAACGTGTAGTCAATGCCGAGATGATCCGGCTTGTGGTTGGTGCGATGATGGATCTGAAACTGGACTTGGAAAGTGTTTACCTGGTGGTGATAGCGGTCCACATGAAGAAATGGAATGTTTAGCAAGGAGATGGCATTTCACACATTGCCCAAGTTGCCAATGTAACGGTCATAGCTATTGCGTCGATGGAAAAACTTGTAAACAACCGTGCTCAAACCTAACCACGGGCACGAATTGCGAGAAATGTCAGCTAGGTATGTAGACGCGCTTAAAATTAATGATTTCCTCGGACACAAAAAAAAAAACGCAACACAAGTTTATCTTCAACTTTATATTTTTTTTTTTCACGATTAATTATTTACATGTTCCGTTTGGAATCTTTCTTAAGACTAATGTAGACTTGAGAACTAACTTCTTATATACCTATGCAGTCGCCTCAATATCCTATCTATTAGTTAATTATTTCGCACATGTGTTAAAGGATTAGGATAGGTTTTATGACGGTAAAAAGATCTAAGGATGTTTGCCGCGCTAAATACGAAAGGAAAAATGTGATGGTTTTATGACATTGAAAAGATCTAAGGATGTTTGCCGCGCTAAATACGATCGGAAAAATGTGATGGTTTTATAACATTGAAAAGTCTATTTAATGAGAGGTGTAATATGTAGCGGAAACATATGTGCGAAATTTACATGAAGGATATGTAACACCCCCACCGTTAGATTGAGGCTCCGACGAAAATAGCTAATTACGGTTTAGGTGTGCGACTGTTACAAAAATTATTGCAATTACAATCATGAAATCTGACCCCAGACTTATAATATTGTCAGTTTTGTTCTAAATACAAAGTTATCAATAGTATTTGTATTATCAATTTGCTTCAAATACAAATCTACGATTTTGATATAAAAATTAATTTTGAAAAACTATTTCATTGTATACTTTGAAAAAGTAACTGTAATTTAAAGATTAAAATCCGTAATATGATTTATGATTTTTTTTTTTTTTTTTTTTTTTTTTTTTTTTTTTTTTTTTCAAACGTTTTTGTAGTGTAATTTATATTATTAGGCTCTATGGTATATTTTTTTTTTTTTTTTTTTTTTTTTTTTTTTTTTTTATGCATACATCTTTTACTTCTTCTAAATTATTATATATATATTTTTTTTTTTTTTTTTTTTTTTCATTAGGGTTTACTTAAAAATGAGATCGTAGAGATCGTAATTCAATAACAAGGACCTATTCTGAGTGGTTGGAATTGGTTTGAATAATGTGTAGCACGTTATTGTGATATTCGATGGGTTTGTGGTACATTCCAGAAGGATACTATAGGTAGTAACAACTTTTTCCTGGGAGAATGACATGCATAAGGGTTTTAGTTATTGGTGGTAGATTTAGAAGTCGAGGGTCGGTTTTTATTATGTTTCTTATTAGGTTTTGCTTTTATGGTTGGGTGTTCTATATTTTGGTATTTCTTTTTTGTCTTTATGTGAGTGCGAAAGTATTTGTTTTGGTTATTTGTGTCTACAATGTGGTCTTCGTCTATTTTTTCAGAGTTAATTTTCCTAAATTTAGTGTGATTTTTACCTCCTCTGGTTTCCTTAATAAAATTTGGACCGGTATCTATTTCCACATTTTCTCGGTTTCGATTGAGCTTATCAATTATTTTTTGTTTTCTTTGGTGGATTATCTCGTGGATTGCGGGATATTCATCTTGGTGGATATTACCGTTGATGAAGTCAATGGGTTTCCTGTTTGTAGAGGAGTGTATGGTGTTGTTGTAAAAGGTAATTATTTTCAGAATTTTTTCTTCTACTGTACTCTGGTTATTAATAGGGTCGTGTTTGAGAAGGCGAATGTGTTCGTTGATGGTATTGTGGAGTCTTTCTATATCAGCATTGGAAGTATGGTTGCTACTAGAGGTATAATGAACTTCAACCTTTTCATTTGATAGAAATTCTCTCAAAGGGATTGCTTTAAACCCTAACTCATTGTCAACTATTATTTCTTTTATTGTACCAAACTGACTGAAATAATAGGCAAGAGCTCTCTTAAATTCGGTCCAAGTTCTTCCAATAATTTTAATAGCACATGCATGCTTGGAGAATTTATCAATTATTGTTAAGAATAGAAATTTTTCTAATGTGTAAAACACATCTACATGAATTACTTCTCCAGGTTTTTGTGGAGTTTCTGTTAGTTTGAATAGGGGCTTAGGTGGATTTCGGACGTACTTTTCGCAATTGCATATTTCACAGTTATTTATGAAATTTGTGACTCTATCCTTCAGTTTCGGACAGTAGTATTTTAGTTTGAGTTCTTTAGTCACTTCTTCGATTCCTCTATGATTATTTCTAAGGTGTTCTTCTTCTATAATTTTGGCTAGGTTTTCTTCGTCTGTTACGTCTTCTAAGAGGACGTTACATCTAATGATTTTGAATTTTCCATCGGTAATAAAATTGTTGCTAAATGTGGAATATATGTTTTGGAAGAAATCTTCGTTTTCAATTAGAATAGCGTTTAATCCATTGGGATTAAAATGGTTCTTTAGCAATGTGATAGCGTCTTGCTCATCCAGCTGTTTGGCGTTGATAGTAGTCCTGTTTTTGTTGAAGATTTTTTTCTTTTTAATTCTAAGGGAGCCTGAGTCTGATTTATTTATGATTATTTGGTTTTTGAAAACGTTGATACAAGAAGAGCTCGTTGGGATTATAGTTTGATTTTCGACTAAGTTTATTTCTGGTTTAGGTATCCTGGACAGAGTGTCGGCATTTACGTTCTTTGCTCCTTCCTTGTATTTGATGGTGTAATCAAACTCTGAAAGTTTAAGTCTCCATCTTACGAGTTTAGAGTTGGGCTCTTTTATAGAAAAGAGCCAAGTGAGAGGTCGATGGTCAGTTTCAATTATAAACTTACGTCCAAAAAGATATGGGCGGTAGTATTTTGTGGCCCAAAGAATAGCGAGAAGTTCTTTCTCAATGGTGCTATAGTTAATTTCGTGGTCATTTAGTGTGCAGCTAGCGTAACTAATTGGTCGTCCTTCTTGAGATAGGACGGCACCAAGAGCATAGTTACTAGCATCAGTTGTAAGTGTGAAGATTTTATTGAAGTCTGGATATACTAAAATGGGTTCGTTTGTTAAAAGATTCTTGATCGTTTCGAAAGCATGGATATATTCTGGATTTTGTATGTCTAACTTAGCATCCTTTTTGAGGCATTTTGTCATGGGTTTTATAATACGGGAATAATCTTTTATGAATTTACGATAATACCCAGCCAGACCAAGGAATTGTTTGATCTGTTTCGGGGTTTTAGGTATAGGAAAATTTTGAACGCATTCAACTTTTTGCGGGTTGGGTTTAATTCCTTCTCTGGTGACTACATGGCCTAGGAAGTTGGTTTCGTGTTTGAAAAATTCAGATTTATCTAATTGTACCTTTAAATTAGTTTCTCTAAATCTAGTAAATATTTTGTTGAGTGAATCAACATGTTCTTGCAAAGAAGTAGAGAATATTATTACGTCGTCTAAATATACGAGACATATATTGTTTATGTAATCTGCAAGTATGCAATTCATAAGACGTTGGAATGTGGCAGGGGCTGTCTTCAACCCGAAAGGCATTCGTAGAAATTCATAGTGCCCACCCTCGACACTAAAGGCGGTTTTATGTATATCCTTTTCTTCGATTTCTATTTGATAGAAACCTTTTGCCAAATCTAGCGTGGTAAAATACTGGCTTCTTCCCAGTTTTTCCAAGATTTCTTCGATATTGGGAATGGGGTACTTGTCATCGATCGTAACTTCGTTGAGTTTTCGATAATCTATTACAAGTCTCCATTTAGGTTTCCCACTTGCATCCATTTTTTTTGGAACGATCCAAACTGGTGCTGAATAGGGTGATTTGCTAGGTCGTATGATACGTTTCTCTAACATTTCTTTGATTTGCTTCCGTACTTCCTCCTTGTGAATATACGGATACCTGTATGTTTTTGCGTATATTGGGATATTATTTGAGGTGCGAATTTCATGTTTAATTAAATTAGTGAAGGATAAATCAGACTCTTCGTTATAAAAGATGTCTGAAAATTTCTTTACTAATGGCAGTAATTTACCTTTTTCTTCATTATTCAGATGATCAATTCTAATCTGTTCAGAAATGGAGAAAGATCCCTTAACCTCGTTATCAATTACATTAAAGTTTTCGAAGGTTACAGGTGTGGTTTCTTGTGGGGTAAATTTAACTTTTGTGGGATGTTCGTTTAGTATCTTTACTAAACCTAATACTTTAGAATTTACTGCGTCGTAAATACCTTCCTCAAGTTGGACTTTTCCATCTTTGGAAGTCTTTCCAGGGAGGTGTATTAGACCGTGTTGTTGGTCTACAGGCACGGATACTTCGTAGAGTCCGGCCCTATTAAAGAGACAATATTGCTCATCTTCTTTGATTTCGAAGAAGATGGGGATAGTTTTTTCTCCGGCGCGTAATATTTGATTCTTATAATCTATAATTACATCGAGTTGTTTTAGTACATTATTGCCTAAGATTCCGTCATAAAATTCGTGGAATTGACAGACGAATAGTTCAATTTCTTGAGCCTTGTCTCCCAATTCTTCAAAGAGCGGAATTTTGACTTTTTCGTGAATATTAATAACATGTTGGAGGGTTTTTAAGTTTGTATCTGGTGTATTTATTTTCCACTTAGGATGACAGAGACCGGGGTTTATAATAGAGTGTGTAGCTCCGGTATCTATGATAAATTTTAAGGGTTTTGTCTTTGTCTTCACAACTATATAAGGTAATTTTCGTCCGAGGCTTGTGGAAGAAAATTTTGTGCCATTTCAGTAATATTTATGTCCATGGGTTCTGGCGATGGTTGCCGTTCGAAATACCGAGGATTTCCTGATGCGTTAGGATTATATGGATATTGGGTTTCGCTTTGATGAACTCTGTAGTTGTGTTCATGAGGTCGTCTTTGTTGTTCGCTTTGTTGATTATTATTATTAAATCGGTTGTTATTGTTGTTGAATCTATTGTGATAATTGTTATTATTGTTAGCGTTGTTGTTATTATTGTAGTTACTAGCATTATTATTAAACCTATGATAGTTGTTGTTGTTGTTATTATTATTATTCCTGTTTTGTCTATTATCATTTTGATTATTATTATTAGGCCTGTTATTGTTATTATTATTACGGGAACTGTTATTTGGAATATTTGGTTTATTATTATTATTGTTATTGATTTGGTTTTTGTCATTGTTTCCGTCTGTAGTCTGGTTTTTGTAAATTTGTCCATTTGAACCATAGTATGCGTACCCAGCCGTAAAGAGAATGTCCATGGCAGATTCAAGGGTTTCGGGATTTCTGCAAAATAATATTGTCTTCATGGGTTCGGGTAATTTGTTTTTGAAGACGTTGAGTGCTGTTTTCATATTATTTCTAGCACACTCGTTGGTTGCAGTGCTTGTTCCTAAGACTATACGGGTTTTATTATTAAGTCGCCTAAGTTTGCTTCTAATATCATTATAAAATTCGAGTGTATTAGTTTTAAAGATTGCGCCTCTCTAAGGTTGTCGAAGAGTTCGTCCATACTCAGACGATCTCCAAAGTTATTTTGGAGGATTTGTTTAATTTCCGACCAAAGGACAGCGTGACAGTTAATGTCGATTGTTTCCTTTGCTCTCCCTTTAAGCTTACTTTTAATGATGTCACTGAAAAGAAGTTGAGAAACTTCATTGTAAGCTTCTAGAATGGGTTTCACTCTGTCTACTAAATTTATGAATGTTTGTAAGTTCTCGTGTTTACCATCATATTCGGGGAGACTGTTTAGATATTTAAGGGGGTTGATTTGTATTGCAGGGGCTTCGTTGTTCGTCATTTTTTTCTTTACACCAGATTCCAAACCACTCTTACAAAAATGATTATAAACTGAGATTTTGGGGCAGTTTTTGGTATAAAAAAAAAAAATACAAGATTTTTAGATAATGGTCTATACAATATATATATACATCGGATTTTAAGAATATAAAAATTTTATTTTTGAATATGTAAAATTCACAGTGTAAAATTTACTTGGTTTTGTGCTGGAGCTCCTGTGGACCGACTATAAGACTCCTTTCAGCGTGATTCCTTGTAATCTGCTAGTTGTTTATTTTTTTTTTTTTTTTCAGCAGGTCGAGTTTTCCTTAAAACTTTTTATTCGCTTTCAAGAATTTTTCTTTTTTTTCGAAGAGCACGGGTTCCTTGTCTGTTAGCACTATCGTGAACGATTTTTGGTTTTTTTTTTTTTTTCAGCAGGTCGAGTTTTCCTTAAAACTTTTTATTCACTTTCAAGAATTTTTCTTTTTTTTTCGAAGAGCACGGGTTCCTTGTCTGTTAGCACTATCGTGAACGATTTTTGGTTTTTTTTTTTTCGAGATCACTTTTATTTTCGCGTCTGCGTTAATCGTGAATTTTCCTCCTCTTGGGGAATATCTTTAGACAGACGTGATACTATACGCGACTGATTTTTTAAAAAAAATCGAGTAATCTTTTTACTCCGCGTATCCTACCGACTGCGCCATTAATGATTTCCTCGGACACAAAAAAAAAAACGCAACACAAGTTTATCTTCAACTTTATATTTTTTTTTTTCACGATTAATTATTTACATGTTCCGTTTGGAATCTTTCTTAAGACTAATGTAGACTTGAGAACTAACTTCTTATATACCTATGCAGTCGCCTCAATATCCTATCTATTAGTTAATTATTTCGCACATGTGTTAAAGGATTAGGATAGGTTTTATGACGGTAAAAAGATCTAAGGATGTTTGCCGCGCTAAATACGAAAGGAAAAATGTGATGGTTTTATGACATTGAAAAGATCTAAGGATGTTTGCCGCGCTAAATACGATCGGAAAAATGTGATGGTTTTATAACATTGAAAAGTCTATTTAATGAGAGGTGTAATATGTAGCGGAAACATATGTGCGAAATTTACATGAAGGATATGTAACACTTAAACTCGAAACGTGAGCTCATTGGTAACATAAAAACAACTCTCAGGCAGGATCAATGTGATTTTTAGTTGTTTTAACATTGGTATAATAAACATTTTATTTTTATTTTATAAACTATTTATTTTGTTTTTTGTACGTTTTTCGCATGAATGCAACAAAGCATTTAATTTGGCACACATATCTTTAATTTTTTCATGGTAAACATACATTTCAAATCTAATTGATAAGCTGGAGAGTCGTAAAGAAATTTAAGTATTAAAAAAAATTACTTTTTTTTAAAAATTACTTCAAAAAATACAGAAGCCATTGTATGAACCGTTTTCGAATTAGAGCAGTAACGAAAAGAAAAAGTTTTTAAAAAACAACTCTGAACAGTAATCAAATTTCTAATTCTTTGCAGGTTACTGGGGCAATCCCATAAATGGGGGTACCTGCCAAAAATGCGAATGCAATGGGCAAGCCATAAATTGTCACATGGAGACGGGCAAATGCTTCTGCAACACTAAAGGTCTAGTCGGAGATCATTGCGAAAAATGTGATACACAAAACCATTATCATGGTGATCCAACTAAGGAGTCCTGCTACTATGATCTCACAATTGATTATCAGTTCACATTTAATTTGTCTAAAAAAGAAGATCGTCACTATACACAGATCAATTTCCGAAATTCACCAGCCAAAGCAGATATTGACGCTGATTTCACAATAACGTGTAGCGTAGCTGCCAAAATGTCCATAAAAGTGAGAACGGCTGGTGGTGCTGAAAAAATAGCATTTAGCAATGTAAATTGTTCAACGTTCCGTCATCGCTTTCCTAAGACCGAATATCAATTCGGAGTGGAAGATAATATCACGTTGACGACTTTTTACGTTTATGTTTATGATTTTCAACCGCCTCTGTGGATACAAATAGCTTTCTCGCAATATCCAAAGTTGAATTTACAACAATTCTTCATCACATTTTCATCGTGCTTCCTATTATTGCTCCTAATGGCAGCTATACTATGGAAAATAAAACAGAAGTATGATATGTTCCGTCGAAGACAACGATTGTTTGTTGAAATGGAACAGATGGCTTCACGCCCATTCTCTCAGGTAAGTTATTGCGAAGGGAATTGTGACGGGAAATGGAGTGCTAATTTTACTTTTTCTTTATAGGTTTTGGTAGAAATAGAAAACAGAGATAACCTTGAAATTGTGCAAACTATTGAAAGTATTACATCATCGAAAAAGCGTAAAAAGGTGGGTGATCTGCAAAAGTTGTCTTATTATGTGTTCACATTGGATTCGTGCTTTTCGCAGGATTCTCCCAGTCCAATTGCGCTTGAACCATGTAGTGGCAATAGAGCTGCCGTTTTATCACTTCTAGTCCGATTACCCACAGGTAAGTGAAATGTTTATTTGCCATTCAAGTGTAGAATTAATTCGTTCCACAGTTTATTCTTCTTTATTAAACGTTGTAAGGTATCCCTTCAACATTGAGCTCTAATCTTTCACAATTATATCTAGAACAAAAATAAAAGGCTACTTTCTAGGATTTACTTTCTAAATGCTTTTGTGATAAGTGGAAATTACGTAGAAACTGGTTTTATGTATGAATAGAATGTAATGAGTAAAGTAGATAACATGAGATGCTTTTTTCACGTTTTATTATATTTTAATGAAAAACTCACATGTAACTTCACTGAGATCTTTGATTTTTAGTGAATTTGCATATTTACAAAATTTCTTATAGTGCTGTAATATTGGACATAATGTTAAGCTGAAGATATGTTAAAATGTCAGAAGCGAAATTTTCATTGATTATAGAATCAATTCAGCAATTTCGACCAAATGTAGTGAAACTGAAGTCATTGCAATTTCGCAACATGATTTTTGCTCCTTTTGGGTTCTACTTTTTCTATTTGTTTCAAGTTTCTGTTCCGGTTGCTCTTTTCTCTTTCCATTTCTAAGTTTCTATATTTTATTTATTTGCTTCCACTAATCGCCGGTACACCTGTCAGACTTACTAGTTCACCTAAACAGAATTTATCAATACAACTCAGTGAAACAACTCTTATGCTACATATTGACAGAATGATGATTTAACATTATTCATGAATTCATGCAGTGTCGAAATTTTCGCATATTAAAGAAACAATGCAACATTTTTATTCCTTTATACCTTATGCCCAGAAATACAATTGGTTACCTCACAAAAATATTTGTTGATTGATGGTGGAGCTTTCATAAATGTTCCTCACAGGAAGACTCAATACGTTGAATACTTCACTTGACTTCCAACATATGAACCCAAGACTGCTGCTTTTCTGTTGATATCATGAAATTACGCCATTGCACACTGCATATTATAAATCGAGCGAGACGCTTTAAAAACTAAATTGAAACATAATATCGCCTGTTGTCTATCAAATATTTTAATATTAACTCATAAATCTAAGGAGATTTTAATTTGTGATTCAAATCAGTTAACGTAAAGTTAGTGGCATTTAACTAGCAAACAATTTAACTCAATAGACAAAAATTTAATTACTAACTGAATGTACAATTACCAATTTTCATACAAAAAAAAAATCCATACACCCGATGATTAAATTTGGTTTTTCATAACTTACAGGTGGCTTTCAGCATGCCCCGCCTGGTCAAGCAGCGGGCTTAGCTGTCGCGAGTGCATTAGTCACATTAGGGAATCCACGACGACCGTCAATAGAACATGCAAAAGAGCCTAAATCGAAACGAAAACAAAGTCAACATCCAGATAGTGTACATAATTGATAAATAATTATATTTAATTGAAGGATACATACATAGTTTTGAATACATACTATATGTAAAGGGAATTTAACGAATTCCTAATCGAGTGAAGCTAGAGAAAGTCGGATAGTAATGAATAGACGAAAGGCATCATGGTGAGCTCTTATGAAGGCAGCTAGGAATTCGTGTTTTAACCTTCTTCTAATACCAACCAACCTTTTTCAAATTCACATTTCTCTTCCCTGCAACTCATTTCACGTTTCTTTTGTAACTAAAACTTCTTTGTAGCATAAAGACAGAATATATTTTATGAAAATATTTCGAAAACAAGCGTATCGAAAAAATAGTCAAAGCCGTTATCATTAATAAAGTTCACACAAACCGGTAATCGATTGTGTATAGTGCGTAAACGCAATGCAAATATTATTTTATATCTAAATAAATTTTCGCAAGTTCGCTGTTCTTAGATAGGGTGCAGAGGAAAATACTCATTACAACTTATTACAAGTAATTTTCGAAAATGTTACAATCAATAAACAAAAGTGTTTCTAACCGTAGACGAAAAAACGATTGATATCAGTAAATCAGTAAGGCAGCGCTTGCAAGCTAACGTTCGTGGAAGTTTTTAACAAATGTGATACAAATTATAGAAGCGAAATACGAGGCCGAGGCCGGATTTTATCTTAACGTATCGAAAGTCGAGAAGGAGCTTAACGCGAGGCTCAGTGGTTGTGTAAATTGATATCAAAAAGAAAAAAAAAATTGAGACGGAATGTCTAGCTCCACGAAATGTTGAAAACACTTTTTTCTTGCTACACAAAGTGGTTCAGTTAATAATTTCTAAACTTCTATACGAAAAACATTCAAATTAAAAATCCACATGCAAATTATACAGGTACAGAAGTAGTAATATTATATGATGTATTTAAAACATGCATTTTGTAAAGTATGAAAGTGATAAAAATTAAGAATGAGAAGAACAAAACATTTTTATCTTAATGCATATATAGAGTATAAAATACAACGTTATTTTCATAGAGATCGAGAGACTACAACGTAATAATCTTGATGAGTGAATAACTCGTATGGCATTTTAACTAAAGACATTTACTTGTTTCAATCCAACATTTTTCATCAGTCAAATTACATTATGTATGCTGCGTATTATATGCTTATTTTTTCCGTTTTTATTTTTGTATTTATTTATGAATTAGTTTGTAACATAATTATTAATTTAGATTATACCCCGACTATTATTTTTATATAGAAATACATTGTCTAAATAATAAATAAAACGTCCAAATCAATTTTGTTTGATTTTTGCTGTCATCTGTTAACCACATTGCGCTACCATGAACCATAACATTCCTCTCAGATAAATTACCGCAAAACCCAAGCAAACTTCATTTATTTGTCCTAGCATCGCTTGTCCAGCTTGATATTATCTATTTAATCCTTATCAACACCATTTGGAAGTAATTTATCCAATGTGCTCAGTTAAAACTACAAACAAGCGATTTTACAACTTCGACATTTTTTAAACAATGATCCCATAAAATCATTGTTTGTTTTCATAAATGCATTGAGCGACTTTGGTAAAATTAATGAAATTTAAATTGGAGGATACAACTGCGGAAGACCCAAAGGGCTGGCCGCATGTAGCGGATGAATAACGAAGGTAAGTAAGCGATGAATAACGAACGTAGGTAAGGCTGATTTACGAAGACCAATGGGGAATCAAGAAGTGTTATAATCATGGCCGTCAGTGCACTCATCGTATTCATTTCAATTGTTTCATTGATACCGAAATGGTGGCCGCTGCAGGAATTTTCAACTTGAAGTTCGACTGAAGATGATGCCTCCATTGGTTTTCTCGGAGTTTGGTCTTAATTGAGACTCTTGATCTCCACCTTTATACCGTTCAACAAGTTGCGAATGAATATAGCAAAGATTTTGTAGCGTATCTAATTACTCTTTGCTGAAGACGATTTAATATGTTAATATCACACATTTGATCAAACTTTCGCTGGTTAGAAGATTTGAAGAACGTTTGAAATAAAAAGTTCTCTAAAAAGCCTTCTCCGTTGAGATGAAGAACAGTTTATTGCATACTTTTCAACAAATATCTGATCTGAACTGTAGAGTGGACGACAGAGTGGTTAAAAACGGAATCAGTAAGTGGCAGGGATCGCATCATGTCTTGGATGACATCGCTTTTGCGTATAATAAAGTGAGTGAGGAAGTTTATTTTCCGCTCCTTTTTCCTTGGTTTTAATCGATCTAGTGGAAAGCCTAGTACATTTTTGTCATGAAGATATCGCATTCCTTATCATCAATTAAAGGATATCGGTATCCTGTAAAACGATCGACATGATCTTTTGGGACGATTTACACACTTTGGACTTTTAAAGAGGAAGTTTGCCTTTTTCATGCTACAGCATCGACTCTTACTTTGTCTCAGCGTGATTATTTCTTGAGTTTAATCCGCAGTAACAATATGAACTATAATTTCACCCTTTTGCTCGCCATAGCGGCGAAAAACTCTCGGGAACATTCGACGCGCTCGTGTTTTTTGAAGTGGTATAAATATTCGCGGGGCCCATCCTACAACAATCAAGCATGTCTAGATGTTGATGTTAAGGATGTTGAGAATGTTATTTTGTTGGATCCTTCAACAAAATCTTTCACCGGCTACCTTCCAACTCAAGTTTTTCTACTTTCTCAATAGCATCAATGAGCCGCGGAATATTATTACTGGGCCGTCTTCAACTGAACCCTACAATTGCTTGAAAAATTATTTTATGACTTTCCTCGTTTGGTAAGGAAGTTTATCACCACGCGGTCCACAGTAACCACAGTTCTCCTGAAAGCGATCGAAACGCAAATTATTATTACCAGATTATGCTGAAACTTGGCTTGTATGCTAACAACAGTCTGCTTAATTAGTGCAATCATAAAAAATTTTGAAATTTTGAAAAATCAAAATACGCCACGTCCCCTTCATCTTTACATTTCCTATTTCATTGGTTGTATATTAAAGAATTGGAAAATTTTCTCCAATAAAGACAAAATTGTTCCGAGTTATTGGTTTACTCGAGTAGGATAGCCGTCATCTCATGGTTGATCTCTCTCTCTCTCATCTCAATCAATCAACCATTGGTGGCCGCAGACACAGCTTGTTATTATATTAATATTTCCTTCTAAAATCCAGGAAGTACGGTGTCAAAAACAGAGTTCGAATAGACAAACGGATTTTATCACTTATGGCACTTAATTGCATTTCGGCAGTATGTGAGACACTGCCTTCTAAAAACGCGGTCCGGTCCTTACATACGATCAAACATATCCAAATATACGAGAAACTATGAGGTAATCACAACTAAAAATTCGATATGAAAGAAAAATCAGTTGAAAATGCTTGTGAATAAAGATGCAAACCCAATACTTACAGGAAGGGTTGAGAAAAAGGTACTTTATTCCCCCCATTCCTAGTAACTTGTATTCCAACAAAGAAAACAAAAAAAATTAATTGTAGCTGGCTTGAACTTATATCAACTTCTCAATAATTTCGAATCTCCTCGAAAAGCCGAGATAATTTTTTTTGCATTGAATTTGCTTTGAACTATGCAAATCACTTATCGGAAATGAAAAATTTTGCCTGAAATTTTTAGTTTTAATCACTTAAATTCATTATTAATTAAAATTCCAAAAATAACGCAAAATTTCTGATTTTCTGACATTTTTCCAAGAAAATAGTTTTTTAGAATAAAGCTTTTTTCCAAGAAAAGCATCCACAACGGCTCAAATTATTTGGCGGCATACTGAAGTAGTTGCTGAAGACGATTCATTGGAAACACCCTCCAGCGCGTCATACTCTGCGATATCCGGTTCCTATGAAATCGTTTTCGCTGCTGCAGAAAATTTAAAATGTCGATTCCGGACTCCATCAAAGCCAAATTGCTCGTCATATTACCTGAAGGTCTGGCTATGGAAAGAGCTCATTCGACTTCATAAGACATAACCGTGGGATTATGCTAAGGCAAGCTCGAGTTATCATCACCAAACAGTCGAGAAACGTTTTGTTGATAGCCTCGGAAGTCTCGCAGGGAAAACCGAAACTCTGAATCATGAAAGCAATCAATTTTCAGCTCATCGTCATTGAGTTAGGGTCGATTACAAATATCGTTATCGGCTTAAAAGTAGACACTGCAGTGGACCAAAATGAATGAATTTATTTCAAAGAAAATTACAAAGTTTTAAGAATTGTAGGAGAATTTTACATGAAAGCTTCTTTTTGTCAACTGTAGTGAATAAGATATTTCATAAGAATATCACATTTTACGCAAAGTAAATTATTGCGAAAGACTTGCTTTCCCCTGCAGGTATTTCCATCACTCTATATCGAATGAGGGGATCGCTTTTCTAGCACTTCCCTCCTCTCCTTTCCTTCTCGTTGGAGAAGAGATTCCCATAATCCGAAGGCGCTTCCAGGCGTAGGAACACGAGGCCTGGCCCGAAGTTATGTGTCAAACGGTTCCGGGCTAAGTTTTCAGGTTGTCAGAGGAGGTGTTTAGTGGGTAGTCAAAAAGCATTGTGCGTCTGGGAGTCCCACACTCAGGGCGTAAACAGCCTTCACCTCCCTACCACAAAAAAATCACTCTATATTACAATTCACGTGTTCCGGTGGAAATCCAGCCTATATTTCAATTTTGATATCGGCGGTATCAAATATATGATTTGATATTTGAATAAAAATGGCGTTGAATGGCTTATCCATAAAGTAGATCCATTTTTCAACAACGTCCTCAATAAATTATCGAGGTTTTGGAGACGAAAATGGTGACGGATTCAATGTAACAAATTTTCTTCTTTTTTCCAAGGCGTTCTCTATTTTTTTGTGGCGTATCCGTTTTTGACTGGTCTTCTTTATTCTCTTCAATTTTTTCAAAGCATTCGCATCCAGCTTATCGACTTTTTTGCCTTCTTAAGATGACAGAACATATGACAAACCCACTCAAGCTTTTAAATCATGAAATCACCATATGATTCGGCATCAGAAAGAACCCGAACGAAAAATTGACACATGTTTTTGAATCCTCCCTTCCTCAGTAGAATGTGTGTTTGCCGGTATGAAAGTTTATGGAGTTTTGATGAATATTAATTGTACCATATCCCTTTATACCCCATAACTACTTTCCTGATATGGCCTGCCCTCTTCTTTTTTCGAATCCAATCGAGTCAGTTAGTTTGTTCATAATTTCGGAAGTTTTGCAAATTCTTTTATCACGAAACGAAATTGTCAATAATTTGTGTGCATATTTATTCCCATTATATACAATATATGTATATTTGCAAAAGAGAAATCTGTCGGTGCACGATCAACAGCTGCTGGCACCCGCAAGTAAGATCTGCAACATTTTTTCTGTGGATTTCTTTATAGCAAAATTTTTTTATAATATTTTACAATTTTTATTTTAATTATATGGATAACGGAAATACCAAAAAAAGGTATCCCAGTAATCACTAACAAAACATGGTAAATTTATGTTACTTTTTTGCTTTCTTATCCACAGTTCGTTTCAATTTCGGTCCTCAGCGATTGCCTCCCCAACTTGAAAAGAGGACTTTAGGAAAAAAAGATTCACATAAAATGAAAAAGTCTTATTTGATACTCGTGATAGCTTTGGTAGACGAGATGAGCCATTTTATTTAAAAATATTTGAAATATTAAATGATCATCGAATCCAATTGAGAGCATTTTATGTTGGAAAGTACCAAAGAATTGATTTTTCATAATAAAATTTGTTGTTTTTGTTGTTTTATCAGTATACCTAGTAGTTTCATGATTGTTTGTCGAGAATATAATGAAAATCGAAGTTTTTTGTATATTTTTGATTTTTATATTATTGTTGCTTGAGTCCATTGGCCCGTGGTTTTTTTTTCTCGAGGAAGCGTTTCGATATGGTCCATTTCCGAGCATTGTCCAAATGTTGTTCAATAATTAATATTTTATTCTTCGTGTTGAAGTGGTATTCTTCCTTCTTCCTTAAAAAAATGATTCGTTGTTAAGATGGCAAGCAGTTTACTGGAAAAAGGGCCTTTGTTAATTCAACATTAGTATTTATTTTCACCAATAAATAAGGATATATTACGAGACATTTCCTCCAAGGTATAGAATAAGAGCAGAATAAGAATCCAGAATAGGAGCAGGAATGAGCTCCAGAATAAGAGCAGGTATCGTCAGCAAAATCTGCTATTTCACGGTATCCATTTATTAGGAGTTTTGAGGTCTAAACGTCGAAAGGGGTCAGATCCGTAGTTTACGAAGAGTAACAAGACATCTGGTACCTCGAACTGTTACGTCGTTGCGTATTTTATTTGAGATGTTGTGGTATATTGAAAATGTTATTTACGCTTTTAGACCCTTATGGTTTGAATTTCGTCCTCTTTAAATGAAGACGCGAATATCAGGACTCAATTGATTGATATTCCCGTCAAGAAGTAGTTGAAAAAGATGTTGCCTGCAAGGACTTACATTATTTGCTATTTACATCGATACCTTTAATAGTTTTGGCAATATGGAGATCGTGAAGATTTCTTGTGCAGCGAATACGAATTGGCAATGTAAGAAAGTACGGTAGTAGCGCGAGCTGTGAAAAGTAGAAAGGGTCCGGTATTTAGCGACGTATTTCTTGCCATCGGTTGTTGGTTCCACTGCAACCATCTACCAACTCTACCCGCTATCAGCCCCAGCTCACTCCAACTCGGTCGGTGAAATCTGTATCTGAAATTTAGTTTAACTTCAGCTGTGCTGTGCATTGCTTGTGTCTTATGAAATTCCCAACCCAGTGATCGGAATCCAACCACCGAGAGTGCTTTGAAGTTTTGTTTGGAGTGATCGCGAAATTCGTTATTGGTTTCCAACACAGTAGTTAGAGTGCCCAATCGTTGTAACTAGCGACGCGTTACGGACAGTAGACACAAAATTGAATATTGTTCATAGTTCGGCTGATATATCAGTTCGACAAACTTGGATTACGAGGTGACTGCAACCATTATTGTGTACTGATCGCAAGCAACTTTCGAAAATTGAATTAAGAAATTTTCCGGCACATTTTCTGGTGGATTAAGTTACTGGCTTAGATCGTTGATAAAAGTAATACTAGAGGATCATTTACATTCCGCAACCAGGTCTAACCCTAGGATAGCGTGCGCAGCGTGCAGGTTTGTATCCAAATAGATGTTAATATTATTCATAGTTTGGTACTGAAGGATCGACTTACGAATATTAATATATTTTAAATACAACGCGACTGAACAGCATTCGAGGAATCATACACAGCAGAAAAATAACGAATGCCATGCCAATTAGTAATGTACAAGGTAATGTATGCTGTAAGCCGTTGAGTAAACTCGCGAGTATCTATGTTTGGTATCTGATTTTGAGCTAATATATTTGTTGGGCAATATGCAATCTTTTTCAGAAAATTGATTATTGAGTCACCCAAGCATTGGCAGGGTAATTTACCATTTATTGGATGAGTTTTCGTCAAAGTACTTCAATACTTAATACGATGACAATCGCTCTTTATGTTTGGAAACTGGGTCAAAGAAATTCAATTTCATATGTATGATTAAAAGAAATTTCACCACATCAAATCACCTTGAAATAGAAGCAGAGAATGGAATCGTATTTGAATTACTTGATTGAAAATTTCATTTTCAATTTGTATTTCCATAGCACGAATTGAGCTATGCAGAGATTCGAAAATGTGATTCGATCCAGAATATTTCAATTTAGTGCATAGCATTTAAATTGAGCCGCCTAAAATACAAAATGAAAACTGTACGAAAATATTTCCTTACATTGCTCAATAAAGGTTAAATTTATAAATTTACTTCCCAGGTACATGCGCAACCATAGCGTTGAAATTTGACGATAGCTCGATTTTAATATATAAGCCTGGAAATCGGAAATTGAATTCCTGCTCAATGCACATTCACTTGTAACGTCTTTTTCACAGACTGATTTTCAAAGATTATGAGAAGATTATTTAATCTTTTAAACTTAGTGAACTGATTATCCTCTTCGAATCGAATTCGCAACGCTTATTAGCATGATATTTGTAATTCCGCTTAAAAAACTGAAATAAAGAATTAAAATATACTTGTCCTCGGTTACTCCAAAATAGAGTGGTCGAGGACAGCCTAAATTTGAATAGTTCAATCTAAAGTTGACAAATTGAAGCATAGAAAACGAAACAAAAAAAAAATGCATCAAATATGAGAACTTGCAAATTATAGTGAATAGTTAAATGACTAACTATACTATTTATACCGGAATTCTCCAATATTTCTATTCTCCTCATTGATTTAATATGAATGGAATGAAAACTAGAGGTGTAAGAATGCTCATAAGACCAAAGCTCAAAGGGTGGATCAGTACGTTCAATATATGTTAATTGTGTTGAAAGTCTCGTCCTTTCAACGTTTTATGTCAATAGTAGTAGCTTTGCGGATAACGTCTGGTGCACATCCTGAAAATATACAAAACAGATCTGAAATACCAATGAAGCGAAAGTCAGAACTTCTAGAATCTTATGGCTTCATTGTGAGTCTCATGTTCTGCTGATAGTCCATTTCGAATCTTGGTCTTCGTCATGATGTTCGCCTCCAACTTTTTCGATTTTTTCCGAATCCGAGTAGCTCTACATTGAGTTCTTCGAACGAATCCGACCTAGTGGCCTTTGTCCGTTTGTTAATTGATTCTCCCATCAAAAAACTCCTTCGCTGTTCGACAGTCCTTCATGCGCTGCAATTGACCAAGTCACAGACATTTTTACACCTTTTTTCGTTGAAATACTTCACGCTCTTCGACAATTTCGTGCAAATCATTGTTATATGATTTGGTATTCGTCTATGTCTCGTTTCGCTCTAAAGATTTCGGGAAAGGAGCTTCCTCTTCGAAGGTGTATAGCATTTTTTCGGATGATTCCACAGAGGTACATGCCTTGCACGCATAGTATAACACAGTCGTATTATAGATTTGTATATCCAGAGCTTAATTTTCACGTGTATGTAGGTGAATCTCGAAATCAACAGGACTAGAAAGAATTGCTTTTTTGCAAGGTTAATTCGTGTTGTAATCTCCAAAGTGTTGTTGCCGTTTTTCGTAGATTTTGCGCAAAGTATACAATATTGTCCACATTCTCTAATTCGTCTATAATTTTTTTGAGGGTTTCGGCTTCCTTGTTTCTGTTATAATTTCAAACAATAATCATTCGGGTTTCAAAAGAATTCCTTTCCAGATTAAAAAGGGCATCGGCACAGGCTGCTATATCTGGCGTTACTTGATAGCCAGTGTGTCTCTTGTATACTACAACTATTTGTAAGCACTAGTACTTCGAAAAATGTGAAGAAATATCGGCTGACGTACTTCGTAATGTGTACGAAATTGGCTGGAGATAAGAGATAAAATGAAAGTGCAGAGGATGTGCATTAATGTTGTCTTCAAATTTGTTTTTACACACAATGACTCTTGCAGATGATTACTTTGAAAAGTATTTATCTTACTTTGAAAAGTATTTCTCGCAATACAAGCGTACCTACATTGTGAAATTGTTCAATTCTGTCCTGGCTTTCCTGATAATGCTTGAGTGTATTAAGTACTACAAGGTAGTGTCTAACGTGCCAGCTTTAGCAGCTCCAGAACCACACCACTTTTTCGCCAAAACTCACATTCTGTGTACTCTAATTTACTTGAAATTTCAAAGCCAATTGACTATTCTTTTGATTCAAACTAAGATTGGATGCTCTGCAAGTTGATAACTATTTCATTATGATCTATCTGAACATCTAGTTTCATGCTTTTATAGCTATCTATTCATCCGTTGCCGCTGTGTATCGAATAATTAATGGTAATTCTTCTGTCATTTGTTCCTCAAGGTTCGGCTCTCCGTCCTCCCTTTTTTCGATCTTCCAACTGTTTTAAATACTAGATAGACATTTGTTCATGTTTAAACCTAGATAGAACTGTGTTTAATGAGGAGTATTCTCCACGTCTTTAAAACGGCTTAAATTCTCGCATATGTAGATTTTTCTGCAAAAATAAAAAAAATGTGAAAACCTTTCCTATGATTGTGTTTCATTCCTTTGTTCATTTATTATACTTTCAATTTTTCTTGTAGAACTTCCGTGTAATATAAAATCGGCATTCTTTGTTGCTTCAGTACTAGTTCCAGAGTTTTTTTTGTGAATGGGGGAGTTATCCATGTTGCATTGATATATCAAGCATTAAACGTATCATTACGGATTGTATATAAGTATTTATTATGAATGCAAAAATCAAGCCTTATCCGTTTATCTTACATAATTTAAGTAGGATTAAGCATGCGTAGATTTACTATGTTGCATTACGTTTCAGATAAAAATGTTAATCCAGTATTTGTGCTATTTATTTTTAACTATTCCGTAATAAATTTATTGATATTATTTACTGATTGTCAGTAATTCAATTCAAATCGATGCAGAAAGCAGATGATCAAGCGTATTCAGGTGATTTAACTAGAGTAGTTATTTCAGCAATGATTTTGTCGCTTTATTTCATATGTTGTACTTGCTACAGCATTACTTTGTTTACTTCAGTATTCATACTTGCATTTTATGTTTCTAAATTTTTATTGAAAATATTTCAAAATGCTTGCATTTGTAGCACGTTTGCCTTCTATTTTAATATCGTTTTCTTACTAACATTTAGGGAAAGTACGGAAAAATGGTCATACTGTTTTCATTTTTGATTATTTTGCGCTAATTGTAGGAAGACCAATGAATTTCACTATTGAATAATCGACCTCTGGTTTGGAAACTTTACTTTGGTTACTTAAAATTAGGAATAACCTTAGGAATAACCTTTATGAACTTCTAACACAAACCATTTTGTGTATATTTATACAGTTCTCATAGAACAGGTAGAATTTTGCCACAGGCAGGATCAAAAAATAGAAACACTTTGACCAGAATGCGGGTAGCTCATCTTTGAACTAAATGCATAATCTTTAGTTTAAGCTTTCAAGAAAATAGAGGAACGACTTATTCTAGTCCATGACGTAGGAAAACTTCAATGCGGTTCATATTAATTTTACGGCTTCCTAACCCGATCTATAGTTTTACTAACTTGAATCGTACATTAAAATTTCAATTTGTGTTGTTTTTTTTATGCAAAGCTTCAAAGATTGACCGTAAAAATATTCATCAGAGAGCACTATAATTGTTTTTGATCAATTTACTGCCGAAGATTCGTTAAAATACCGCAACTTGGAAGAAAGCATGGCAAACTAGATAACCATGCGATTAAGTTTATATGTTGGTTGTGAATCGGAATTCAAAAATGATTCAGTTTTTCGAACTGTCAAATTATTATATATATAATTCATAATATTTTCTTCAGAATAATTAAAAAAAAAAAATAATTAGAATTTGTATTATTAGAGTACGTGGCTTCGATGCCACCGTATAAATAAATTGATAACGTTAATAATTCTGTTAGAGTTGAGGGAAAATAATGAGACGGAAAATAATGTCGAGTTTCAATACTCACTATCTATTACATTATCTTATTACAAGAGTATTTTCATTGGCCTTTCTCTGAAAATATTAGAAAGCGTGCAGAAATTTCACAAGGAATCTCAAGGGTTGATCGTGACCCCTAACCGAAGCTCAATAGGGCCCGAAGCTCGGTTAGATATTCACGAGTGCTGATCCTAATTTATAATCTGTAATATTTACCACACATAAACTCAATAGTCCTAGCTAAACAATTGTTCCCGTCCTGTTTGCAAATAGAGTGAACTTTTTACAGACTTTTTAGAATTGCTTGGAGTACTATTTGCAGAGGTCAAGTGGTGTTATCACTAGATGGCTCAACAATTGTAGTATACTAGAACTGATTACAGGTCGTTCACACTTATCTTTGAGTACACTGTTTGTGTTTTTTATATGAACGATAGCAGAATATAAAATGTTTCACACACTAACACTAAAGTTTGAAAATAAACTGTACGTGCACATAAATTAGTATGTGAAAACGACCTTTTGACTTTCATTATGGAATGTTAACAAATAATCCATACCATACACACCTCTAAGTAATACTCCTTGAAATATCATTATAAATATGCTAATGAATAAGCGAAAATTCAGCCAAATTACATTCTGGGCAATTCAAAGTGTTTTACTGCGCCATTACTCCCCAACATTTAGTCATTCTAACTCTGATTTTGGATACACGATTTCAATGTCAAGTTTCCAAAGCAGATGGCTATCTACGTATGATGTAAGAATTTTAATTTCTGTTGACAAACATGTTTCATTATACACAAAATCCAGCAGGGTCTACCGCAGAGCTCGAATACCATTCACACTGAACAACCTCGGAAATTGTGTCAGCCGTAACTGGCAACGTGCTGCGGTAGAATCTTTTGCAACAATAGTAGAACCGGCACATCAAGTGTTCTTTGGCAATCGTAACTAATAAATTTAATGTTAACTTTAGTGTCCGTAACAAATGTTAACACAATGTCTTTGGTTGAATAGCAAAGAGTTGCTAAGGCATCATCATTTTGATATGTAGATTTAGACGACCAACTTAACTTTCCAACGTTATCTTTTATTATCGCATCTTCGTAGTTGCTTTCACT
Organism: Stratiomys singularior; assembly: GCA_954870665.1. Taxonomy (NCBI): domain Eukaryota; kingdom Metazoa; phylum Arthropoda; class Insecta; order Diptera; family Stratiomyidae; genus Stratiomys; species Stratiomys singularior. The sequence goes on from OX940877.1 coordinate 13,205,082, forward strand.
TTCAATTTTTATCACGCAAATAAGAGATAAACAGAAAGGAAGGTTCGAGGTTAGATAAAGCATTGAATATCATTTGTCGCTCTCGAGATATTTGCTGATTGGAACAAAAAGCTACAATAGCGGTTGGTTGCGTATATAGTGAAAGTAAACCTGCATTTGTGGTTTAATTGCAATCTATAAATACAAATATTTCATGAGATAATAATTTTTTTCCTGGTATTTAAACGGGGATTGGTAGTTACAATTTTCATATAAAGGGACTAAAGTAATGTAAATTTACAGTTCACCTCCTAATTTACACTATACTTCATTTTAAACACAATCCGATATGTACTTTTGACCGTTCTTATACGTTCCCGTCGTAGCGTATTTCTTTCGTATGTCTTGAATCGTTCGTAGATTATTATTATGAATCCCTTTTGTTATAGCTGCCTCGAAAATAAATATTATAATAATTAGACTATCATCTGACATAGTATTCAATAGTTATTCTGTCATACTCTAAAGGAGGGAAGGGAAGGATCGAATGGAGAAATATAGACTCGATTTGAAATGATCAGAATGAAACGAGATTCTTTGGATTCACCTTAACAAATTGAACCTCAGAGAATAACAAAAAAAAAAGCCTTACTGGTATTCATAAAAGGGCAAAATCTTCTGGAACAACACACAATGTGGATAGGCATCCAAAGGGATCATGTCCGCTAAGGAGGAGAGAAGCTCAAAACTTTTTTTCTAGATTCTATAAGCTTGACTATCAAGCGCCTCAAATGGCTGAGAAAGAGAAGACAACAACAGAAAAGGAACGCCTAGCGACTACAGAAACAGGACTCTCCTTGGTTACTGGTGGGCAATCGGATGGACCATCTGTAAAAGTAATAAAATATACACGGGGACCCACGGATCAAACGTTGACTGTGTCATATCCCACAGTGAACCCCTGATGGTCATTGAGAATGTTGGCATTTCTCACAGTAGATTCCGCGAAATAAACGTCACTCAACTTTACGCATATGTAGTATTTAAATGGCGTTTCAAACCAAATCTCTTAAGTTACACGTACTTATTTGAAATTTACCAATCGCTCTGTTTTTGGATGATTGGGTGATACTGACATTTCTGTCCATTTCGCATTGTCATTTGGTGAGTAATAAACAAAATTATCCAGTGAAAGAAAACGTTTTACAAAACAAGTTCACAACACTTAACTTTTTTGTCTAAGATACCTCAACTTTCATGCCCACAAAATATTACTTGGACTAGTTTCAAAAACATGTTTTCAGATTCGTGCATCACCTACGCTATTATTTTCAGCAGGTAATTGCCTAATATCAAAAACGCGTTTTGAAATACTTTGGTCAATTACTGCTGAATGATCGTTTATCAGAGCGGTACTCTTAACAATTATATAATTAAAATCAACGAACCAAACATATGTTAAGTGTAAAATTATAATAGAAAAATCAATAACAATGCAATGAATATCTTCGCAACAATCGACTTCATATGAAATATTAAGATGTCGATCCCATAATTGTAATGGCAATATTATAGTTAATGATAACAGTCTTTGAAAAGAGAAAACACAAATGCGTTTACACCATCTCGTGACTGAGAACATCGCGAGCGATTTCTCATTTGCCATTTCACCTTTTCACATCAACAATACCATGCGCCCCGCTAGTGAAAAAAGACAATTGCAGGTGTAACTAATGATCCCGCAACAAAGGTAAATGTAAAGGCTTGAGAAGCGTTGAATGCCCGATTACGTAGAAAAGCCCAGAAGTTAGATTACCCCGTCTGCCCCGAGTAAGGCCAACTCACTTGGATCGCTTTCCCACTGACTCATTCATTCACAGGCTCATCGATGCCGGACGTAGATGGATATTTTCATTTTAAAATTGAATGCAAATACACACAAGCGCGGAAAATCTGCGAGGTCAAAGACAGAGGAGTCAGCGGCGATGGAATGCAAGTTTCTTGGCTTTCTTCGGCAAGTAACACTTCCGACGGCCGTTCCGTGAGCAAAGTCGCAAAGTGAAAGCTACAGTCTTCCATGTTGCGGATGCTGACTTGGTTTACTCCGGCATGTTTGCCGATGACGCTGCTCCAGGTACTGCGTCAAAGAAACCCATCCAACCATACCAGCTTAGCACTTGAACGAACCAAATGTGTAAAAAGTGTAGATCCAACTATTTCCACCTAATAAGCTCCGAATGCTAACGTCCATTACCTGGCCCGCAAAACAATTTACATTTTTATCCACATTACGCAACCGCCTTGAGCAATCATTCGCAGAATATCCAAACTGCAATGACTTGAGATGCACTTCACAAGACCACTTCAAATTTGAGTGAGCTAATTTCCAGCTGATGCAATTCGAGTGCAACAACAATCCCCTGTTGCATCCCCGAATATCGTAATTTGCTCAAGCTTCCCATACCACTCAAATATTCAGAGTACGCCCCGGTAAAGCTGGAACATTAAATTTGCAATTATCAAACTCTTTTAATTAAGCTTCAAAGGGGCGGTGCTACTTTTTATTCGAGTAATTATTGCAAAAGACGCGAAACGCCGTTCCGTATAAATGTTGCTAACAGTTTGTTACAAATCAGAGCTTGGCTTGTTTGTTTTATTTGTTACTGTAAAACGTCGTTAAATTGTTCAGGTTATTTCAAAGGAACCACATCATTTTTTTACCTTTGCGTATCGCCCGCTAAACAACCGCAGAGTCAATGACTGCAGACGTTTGTTTAACAACCGAAATAAATTAAAGATGATGCACAATAAATTTTTATTATGTATCTTATTAAAATCAAACTGAACTGAAACGAAATATCATGCTTCTAGTGGAAAGAACGCAAATTAAGATACAAATCGCTTAACTCAAATGCACTGGAGAGAACTTTCGAAATGAATAATGGTAGCACACGAAACCTCAATTTCTTTGACCCAGTGTTGACAAATGAATGCAAGATTTTATTGCAATATAGAAAGATTCATATCAAATAATTAAATTCCGTCGACTACTACCATACTATTCCATTTAGTTAAGTTTTCCCGAGTCAAAGCGTTTTACTTGAAACAAAATCAAGCATTGTTTAGTGAAAGTACTCTAAACTTCAAATCCCCATTAAGTTTAGAGAATGCATTTCATGAGAATCTTTACTCTCTACTTTGTCTTCTATTCTTTTCCACTCTTGCTTGCTTCCAAAAAGCACGTTCGAAATGAAGATAATCTTCGTTATTATGGTTTCTCTCGTTAATGGTGGATCGTTTATTTAATTATTTGTCTATCCTGCTATACACTTGCAATGAATTTTTAGAAGGAAGTTAATTGCAAGATACCTAGAATAGATGCGTTTGCTTGCATTTTTCGTGCATCTTCCGGATGTGAAGTAAGAAGAAAGTTTTCTTGTCAATTGCAAGCCTTTCCTTAGCAGCTATATCACACGTGTACATTATTTAAAGTAAACTCTCCTTAGCGACATTCCCCAGTTTTCAACGATTCTGCAACACTCAATAAAACTTTATCCAATCATCAATCAATGGTCTAACTGTGTGATATTGCAGAATTCATAAAGAAGATTAAGAAAATAATAGACCACGAAATTTCGCATATACTGACAACAATGATCCTCTCGGCTCCAACACTGATTGCGCTGCTAAGACTACCTAAAAAACTTTCAAATGAGGGCAATCGTTAAATGCAACTCGATTTCAGGATACAAACATCTAAACATTTAACTACTGTATGCAGAAAAAATATCGAACTTCCTAGCAAATCCAAGATATGTCACCCCATCAAGTTGATTGACACTGTGAGCAACACGAAGTCAACAATAAACTGGTATAATTTGGTTTAAAAGATATTTATCCGTCAGTCTAAATAAAAGAAACAGTCAATGTACAGAAGAACAGTGAATATACTGTGAAGAAACTTTACATAATAAATAGAAGGGTCAGTTCATAAACATCTTCAAAGGAGCACTAAAACAAAATTTTTTCCAGTGCAAGGACAAAGTCAAAACTCGACCAAACGAAGTAGGAAAGGGCAATGTAACATCAACGTTCCTCATAAATGTTTCCATAAAAACATCTAGAACTGCCATGCATAGGGAAACTAACATTTAGTTTGGTAGTAATATTTAATGCCGAATATGCTGCTGACATAAAATCTAAAACGATCAAAAAACACGAAGAAAAATTCTGCAATAAATAGCACACAAAATTTCCGTTTCCTGCTCTGAAATTTTAAAATGTATACAAAATAAAAATGGAGAATTAGATTACAATAACATTATTCGTCTCTTAACATAACATATTTCGGCAATAGCATCTTCGCAAAACAGCTTCTCTCAGGCCCTCGCTCCCTGCAACAAGCGCCTCCAACTGTTTCGGTCCATTGACTGCGTCCTCCAATAACAAAAATGAGCAGCGATGAATTGTCTTTGTCAATAGAATCGGACCAGCGTTTCCTCTTGTCACCGCCCTTCAGTTCTCCAAACAAATACCTTTTTGGGCATCCGTTGTTAATCCATACGATTCACATGGCCAGCTCATTGCAGCTTCCGCAGCCTTACATTCGTTGAGATCTGTGGCTCGTCAAAAATTTCATACAGCTCATGGTTACATCGATCTAGCGCTTTGTCTAATCTAGCTTCTCCAATTATCCACTTCAGAACCCGTCGTAAAGCGTTTGAAATATTTGAGGATACTTCGGTTAGGATCCATGTTTCACACCCATTGCGTAGCAGAGGTCTTATCACAGATTTGAATACTTGGACCTTTGCTTTCCAGTGTATTCAGCTGGTCTTCATAACCGTCAGAACTGAATAAAAGAGCCAAATGGAATAGCAAAGTAAATAAATTTTAATATGTGTAAGTATATAGAAAACCAACAATAACAGGGACGATAACACACAACCCGTGCAATCGATTCAACAGGACGAGAACCCAGCAATACACCCGCTCCTGTATCAACCGTGGTAGTTTGTACATGTTTAAATGCAGCTTAATTCCAAAGTCTCACTGACCAAGGATTCTTGAATTGCTATGCATAGAAAAAATTTATAGCATTTGTCAGTAGCTTCAAAAGCATTATGGATAGTGCAGGGATTACATAACAGAAAATAAAAATTCTCTTAAATCTTCCGAAAATTGTCACGGAAAAGAAGGCTTATGGCTTTTTATGCAATTTAATTTTAACCTAACTTTTCTATGTAATTTTATTTTAACAATGTGTGGACATACAACGAAAAAAGGCTCACAACTTTCTGTAGTTGACGTTAACATAATCTTACACGCCGCAACATATCACACTTAAATAATGGTTGAGAACTCTACATCTCAGTTAAAGATAAAAAAGTAAGACCATACATTACTAGCGATGCTTTTCAATTGCTAGTATATCTTTAATGCTCGATAAAAAAACTTAGAGCGGTTTCGCATGACCATAAATCAATTTTCTTAATGTTCATGTAGTGAAAGTGTAATTACCTGATTACATGTTCGGACCAACAGCTCCATTAAAAACACGCATGGGTTACATGTTAATTAATTGTTCAGCATTCTAAAATCTACACGAATAGTGTTTCTTCGTGAATAATTGTTTGTTTTCAAAAAGAGAATCAATAATACACCATGCGATAAGTCTTCTAACTGAGGATAACAATCTTTTTCAAGAAATCCGACTTTATTCATCAAGGTGCTCTCGTTCAGCAGTTCAGCATTAAATCCAACATTTCTCTAACTATGTAACAAAGGATTCGTCCTTGCTCTCGAAATAGAAGTCGGTTTGGCAGTCCCATAGTCACTGGAGCGAAATGTTTACGACTGGAGCGGGTTTTTGAAGTCTGCCCAAAGTGTTAGTCGCGAGGGTTGGAGCAGATCATTAGAGTGCGGCCGATGAGAAGGAGTTTTCAGTAACGTATATCGAATAATTTTGCAAGTTAATGCTGCCAGTATTCTCACTGATAAAACCAACTGAACGATTTGAGCATTGAAAATATGCGTCGCTTTGGTAAATGAATCAAATTTTTAAAAAAGTGGCAATATCTGATCAAGGTATGTGTCAATCAAAATAGAAACTTGTGCATGTGTTCGAACTGATTCAACCAGCCGTTTTTGTCCGATTCAAGTTTATTAGAAGGATGCGAAAGAAAATTTGGCGATATTTCTGTCGGGATCGACTTTTTAATGCAAAGGAAGATTTTTTGATACATTAATTTATGACGTGAATAGAAATGGATTATCTACGACAACCCAAAGAAGAAAAAAACCAACGCTATACCCTGTGAATCGTTATCATCATCAGTCATATCAACTCCAAAGGTGAATATTCACTGTTGCAAGGTCATTTAAAGTATCTGGTGGGACCAAAAGAAATAAGCGCTCGGCCCTATATCTTAGAAATCATAAAACAAATAGTTTGAAACATACTTAAATGCTATTTTTGGCATCCGCGATATTTTCACGATAAGCTCCCTCCGATTGTCAGAATGCAGGGTCCTGATTCACTTCTTTCGCAGGAATTGAAAGATCACTTCGACTAGGGTCTGACTCGGGACGTGGGACTCGGGAATGGGACGTTATCGCAGATCAAATTATAAAATAGCTTGAGAGGTGAATGATATGTTCATCTGCACTTTCTTTTTGTTCTGTATTAAATTAATTTGTTACCAAAAAAGGCATGGAATTAAATTATTACGCTCTATATTCATTATTACAAATTTATTGCGTAGAAATTTAAATGTATTCATTTAATGCAGTGTATTAAAACAGATGATATCGACACTCCAATCACAGAAAAAAACAAAATTTGGAGAAATTATGAAAGAATGATACAATCACGATTTTTTTTGTTTGAATTGACTTCACTATCGATTAATCTTCACTATTTTGATATCAAACTTGAGTCATTTAAGTGTGAATTCAAAAATTATTCAGCTCAATCGAAAATAATTCATTGGAATATAGTGTTGTCATGTATAGTGATGCAATTCACAAGCCGTATTTTATGTAATATTCGTGGTTACTTAGTTGCTTTACAAAATGGAATAAGACAATACAAAAGCTCCATTAAAATTACGCCATGTACTCGTACTCATCAAATCGACGTTTGAATAACAACGAGTTAATCTGCTAGGGAAATAACCCAAAAGTAAACACCCAAAATGAAGCAATTACTAATAGAGTACAATAATTTGCTAATTATGCGTTCAGTCTGCAAATTTAATGCTGAAGGAATGGTTATGCAAAAGATAATTGAAGCAATAGCCAGTTTGAAATACTTTTGTAAGAACATTAATTGGTGTAAATGTTTGATACGAGTTCCGCGAATTCCAAAAAGAGCAACCCTTTCGTTCTGACATCAACATCCACTCGACCCCTTATTGCGACATCCTCTTGAATTTTCCGTACATGAGCTCTCAAATGAGAGCATTGCAAATTTTTTCAAAAAAATAATCGTTAAGGAATTACTGGTTACCGTGGTTAGTTAAATACATAAGATACGCTATTTAGGCAAACAAAAGCTTCGGGCGAAACAAACAAAATTTTCTTAAAGATATAATTGCTGCCCATAACTTTACTCAAGTTGTTGTTTTTCCATTCCAGAATTGCATGTTTGCGAAATAATTCTTCGCTGCGTGACATCAGACGCAGTTGCTGCAGAAGATTAATCTGCCCCGAGAATTTCATCTTCAACGTCCTCTGCAACAATCACCATCTGCGTTTTCACAATCTGCAGACTCGTCTTCCGCACATGATCTTTTGGAAAACGAAAAATGGGTCATTATGATGGCAATGAACAGAAGGTTCGCATAAACCTTCTAGTGCTTGTATTGTGGTGCATTTTCGCAGTAACCTACGTTTCAGGAAGGACCGTCGACGGTAAGTTTACATTCTTCAACTGAGGAAATAGCTACTTACAAATACTTACAAGTATACACATATAAGATGCATCACTTTTTAATTGACTCCACTTCGGCCAATTCAAAAAGATAGATTTTGTCTGTATTCGCCTTGGAACTGAAGGAATTTCATTTATTGGCGTTGATGTGTTGATATCTCTGTATTTTATATGTGTACATTGTTAAGAAATTTTTCGAATTTCGATTGCGAAAGTGTACAGAATACGCCGACATGTATAAAATTTCGTAATAATTTGCAACGGCTGCTTTGAAAACAGTGTGTACGATTAATTCGCTGTTTGATTTTGATCCTTTTATTCGACACCTAAAAGACAAGACTTGATTCATAAAATACAACCAATGCAACTGAAGTGTACAGAGTTTCGAATCGCATTAACATTCACATAACACATAAATCGAACTAACATTCGAACCAGCAAACACAAAAGCATAATTCCTGCTTTATTATATGTAAAATTTCAATATTTGTAACATTTTTTGAATTTTAAAAGCATTTCAAGTTTTCGGTTAGCAAAATTCCGCACCACGTTCAATATTTGTTTAATTAATTCTTATTTTAATTAATCGACATAAATAATTTCTACTGAATAATGCAACTTTGGCATTCCTATAAATCCACGGCACAGTTGTTATAAACCAAGGATCATAAATATTAGTTCTTTGTTGCAAATTTTAATTCGAATTATAAGGTGCAATCGTTGAGGAAGTAAATTTCACGAAAGATGCACTCAACTATAAAGAACAGTTAATTAACGCTGTATACATTTACCTGTTGCATGTCCGTTTATAATTCAAAACTCCTTTTGGTGAAATCCACAAGCTTGTGAGCTATGAACTTTGCTGAATCGAAAAAGTTGCCGAACAATAATGATCTTGTTTTGACCAAGATGGTTGCTTTGTTCTCGCTAATTGAAAACCCTAATTTATAGTTAATAGGATTTGTACGCCTGATGTTGAGTACCATGACGGGATGTTAATGTCATCTGTGTGGGCTATTGTTTGGTTCGATGTATGGAGCAGTGCACGTCTTTTGTCAATGAATAATTTCCTTATCACATATTCTACAGCTAACTGAAACAGCATTGGTCCAAACACATCTGCTTGCTTCGGTCTAACCTTAGCTTTCAAACCGTCAAAAACTTCAGTCAGCCAATTTTTTGTTCGGTTTTTTGGTGTCGTCGACGTTAGTGTCATGTTGATTAGACGAACTAGTTTTACTGGAATGTCCAAATCTGAGATGATTTCCGAAGTTCCGATTACAGTTGTCGTATGCTTATGAGAAATTTTTGAAAATTTGTTGAGCATCGGTGTTATACTCCCTGCATTTCTCCGGGATATTTTAGACCCTGAAAAGTTTGCTAGTAATATAACTTCAGCTCGAAAACACCCTTTTAATTTTTCAAAGATGTTTCTGATGTTAAGAGCTATTTTGTGTTTTACCCGCATGTTAAATGTTTTGCATCATCTACTGAGTAGTCATATGCCTATATAACGTTCCCACTTTTGCTTGTCTCCTTTTCGTGGAGATGGGTCGATGGGTTACGATGGGTACCACTATTCCTGAAATATCTGCTTTTAATAACTGATTGGGTTTGTTTATCGATAGTATTTTGAGCATCGTTCCCACTATATATTTTATAAGACCTACAGGAATCTCATCCATACCCAAAACTTTGTTATTTTTCTGGGTTTTCATCACGGAATTTAGTTCTAGCGTTGACGGTGTCAAAGGAGCCCCATTGGACGAATCCGTGGTGTCTGAACTAATTGAAGCTTTGTTAAGATTGATGAGTCGTTTAAAATAGTTACCCCATTTCTCTTTGATCCTGTTGTCATCAGCGATGTTGCTTCCGTTCTCGTCTAAGCAAATTGCAGCCGATGGATTTCACTATACTCTTTTCGCTTGTCTGGTGTAGTTTTCGTTACATTCTTCTTAATTTTCTGTGATTTTTTGTCTAAAATTTATTTGTCCTATACGCTCTTCGTGAGTGGATGGCGTAGATTCACCTCTGCGGCTTTGTCTTTCTGGCGTTGCGCGTCTGGTTTTTTCTCATCAATGTTAAATTATAAATTATATCTTCTGCCAGGATTTTGATGGTGGACAACAGTGTGAGTTACCAAACAGCTTGTGCTTTAGTAAGCTAGAGGATTTAGGTTGGACTATGCGCCTATGTACCTTCGATTGGCGGGATAGTTACATGGTGGCAATCCTTACAACCACCTATAATAAAATACCGGGAAATTGGAAATCAAACCTGCTACCGCCACGAGCAGGTGTAAAATGAATTGATAGCAAAGTTGTATATTTACGGTTGACATGTCAGTATTGCGTATTTTATCCAGGAAACGAACACTATTTCAAAGTTGAAGTAATTAACTACCATGTGGTACCCTGCTTTGGAAACTCGGCTGGCACAATATTCCTTTTTTTTTTTAGAAAATACGTCATTTGGCACGACGGGTACGAAGAGGAAGTTAGAATCGATTAAGGCACGCATTCACTTCATAGTCCAGACAGGGCCTTCTGAGCCTCCTTATGACAACTCCCTATTCAAACATTTAAAGCAATCCTTTCATGGAGGAATTTGAACGATGAACAAATGAAAGTAGCTTTTAAGAGCCACTTTTTGCTAACATACATTAAATATTTGTTAGCGCAATAAAGCAGCTTTACAAAGGATACGAGAATTACATTAAAGGAGAGGAGATGGGGTTTGCATTGTCCCAAACGATGTATTAGGGTTGAGATTCTTCGGTATTTAAATTAAAAACCAAATTGTATCAAAATCATTGCTGTGTTTGTCGAAATGGGAACATCGTCCCGACATGAGATTTTGCATAAAAATTGCAAAATACCTAAAAAAAAATTTGAACAAATTTAGACCGTAGAAAATCACCAACTAAGATTCAGTCTATTTTGTACGATAAGTTTCCTAAAAATTAGCATCCAAAACGATAAATCACCAAAGTAAAGATCTCCAGCAGCAGTCGTACACATCCTTATTAACAGTACATAAATTGATCTTGGCAATTTGATGATGAAATAATTGATCTTGCAATCGAACTCTTGTATATTCAATTACGTTGTGTCTTCTCGTACATAGTTTGCCAACGAACGTATATAAGGGTTTTGGTATATCTGCCACCGATATTTATTCGGGGCTCCCTCAACTTCTAGTGAGCTCCGAGGATCTCCTTCCATCTGTTCTCATAAAGCCTCGAAAGTTTTTCTCAACTATTTTGTACTAGATTTGGTCGGAAAAGTGTAGGTCAAATGTTCACGCTGATAGCTAGAATAACTCAATATGAATTTCCGATGCCGGCTTTCAAGCAGATCTTTCTGCATTAGATACATTCAAATGCTTAATCAAGACCACGCGTGAACGTAATCAAATTAGGTAATTCGCACACAAATTAAGGACTGAGTGATAATTTATTCTCTTGACAATTCAATAGCACATACAGTACTTATTTCACATGGTAACGAGTATGTTACTTACTCATGGGATTGAATACGTAGAGTGAAAGTTGGGCAAATGATCTGTAAATTATAAATATGAATATGTGGGATGTGGGTTCAAGGAGGTATTTATGAGGCTAATCGTTCAATAGAGAGCAATGTAGTCAATATCATGATTGAGTTCCCATTGCAGATCTCTTTGATCAAATTCAAATGGAGAAGCGAAGCGCAGGACATGTTTCAATACATTTGATTTGATCGATTAATCCCAATTTTGAAGAGTTCCTCACCATACAGCTCCTGCTATCCTTGCACGCAGCGTAATTTTCCAATTACCTAGTTTCGCAATCGAAATCATACTGTAATTCTTTAATTGAAACATGAATAAACTACTAGCCATTGTCTCAACTGAATAAATGCCTTCTTAGTATACAATAAAAAGTTTATACATCTAAACAGAACGTGTAAATAACTGCCAATTAGTACAGAACAACAAAATACTTATTCCAGTTCGCAGTGTGCTTTCGAAAACCACGAATTGAATGCTTGACTCGCCTTAATTTGCTGATGGAATCAATGCATGACCAATTTTTCAAGGTAGCATGTGTGAATGCGGGCATCCTCAGATATTATTGCACCGATATAAATGCGTTAACCACCAAACTCACCTTGGTGGATGCGCCGCGGAAGAAACCGGAGATAGATATCTGAATGTGTACTTGCCAGTGTATCTTGAATGAGTCGTTGAAACGTTGAATTTATGGTGAATCATAGCGCAGAAAGTTGTCGCAGGCGAATCGAATGTCCACCATTGAAAAACGAAAGTCCACTAGTTCATTCACTCTTTCAATTGAAAATCCGATTTGTTGTTGCTGTGCTCCACGGTATGGAAACTTCTTCAGGTGGCCTCAATTTCTTTTCTGCGACCAACGGAGTGGAGTGGTCGTGGTCGACAACTTTACATCTGTACTGAAAACCACGCGAAGTTTTCAAGACATCTAGCAATAGCGAATATACGAGCATGAGCAACTGGAACTTTTGGTTGATTTTTTGGTGAGCCAATTGCTGATAGCCGGAATAAATAATTACATGCTCGAACATCGCGACCACAGGTGAAAGCAATGCAACCAACTCTCCCAGCCGAATGAAGGCGATAACATGCACTGAAAAGTTGAAAACAAAAAGTGCAACGAGTGAATTTCAGTATGAAAGAGGGTTAAGAATCTCTAACTCGGATGCGAGCACTGAAGATGGAAAAGCCTAGCAAGCCCCCGTATCTGGGATGTCTATACGCCTAGCACCCAGTACGTATGGTTGCCAAGATCATGGTCAATGGACCGATTAGATGTAGATGCTCAAATCTTATATCTATAGATGCCATGCATGTTGGCAGATAGATGCGTCTAGGTAAACGTAAGAATTATAGCAATGAAAAGGAAAAGAAACAAAGTAAAAGCCGGTAAGCATGGTGACCGACTGACACACTGCGAACCCATTAGCGGATATTCAATGCAGATGCGGCAATGTCGTTCGAGTGTGGAGGACAAACAATACCATGCTAGTGCTACTTTGCATATCCATTGTAATGGGAGTCTTCAAGTGTTTTTAAGTCAGAATAATTAACATAGAAAACTTACAGAAGTTATTTATTTGTGTATACATTACCATTTCTACCGCCCGTGGGCACAATTGGTAGTTTGAATTGCATGTGAACCAATTGTTCTTTCCTTACCACTCGCCATTGAATTTTTAATAAGAGATATATATTTCGCTGTCGCTGTCCCTTCTCTACATATTATCAAGTTCGTTTTTGTGAAAATTTGAATGCATAATTCAAGGCAACACGGAAGTTAAAGGATAGATTCAAGACTGGAAAACTTGTTTTGCTCATTTCAATACACTTACCCTTATCAAATCAGCAGCGTTACCTTAAAACTGATATGTTGACTTGGATATAAACATGAACATCGCTGTAGGCTTTTGTAAGCTTTTTGAAAAACTCAATACAAAGAATCTCATTTTAACTTTAATCGATGGTTCAATTCTGTATATAAATTTTGTAGTTATAATGGCTTTTATTTGTACTAATATCCGTCTATTAATAGTTTCCAAAATCATTAGAACCGAATTATATTCCCTTGTTATTAAAAATGAATATTGTGAAATCTTATGGCCACTTAAATAATCATCACCTAAACCGACATATTTTAGTTCTGACTATTAGTTTTATCACCTTGTCCTATTAGCTGTATTAATAGGATGAGGAGGCTACTAGGTTCGAAAGACTGTCTTGTGGTGTTCTGCCGTATCCAGAAAAGGGACTTACGATGTCATGTGGGAGTCGCCGAATTACATCACAACATTGTCATGCAAAATCTTGAGGAAAATTGCTTATGATACATCGACCTGTAAAAACGAAGAAAGGCCCTGTAGAGGTTCTTCGGACGATTGAACTTTTGAAGTTTAGACACTTTTACCCTAAATCAAGCTTAAGTCACTTGTTATGATACGATTTTATAATTTTGAATCGTCTGAGGAACTTTCATTCCTCGCAGCTTCTGTTGGAAATTCAATCAATTTGAAACAAAATTGGCAGGAGTACCTGAAAATATACCCGAATTGGCCAAATTCATATCCAATCATCATCAGTCATTTCTTTGCTTTTTATGGCAACTAAACATGCTTGTTTCTCTATCATTTTCTAGGTTTTTCCTTGGGTGCTGATCCTCTTAAGGCGTTTTGATGGTCGATGGTTTCACGACCGTTTTAGAAACATTTCGAAGACATTTTCACACTTTTTACTGTCTTGTATAACAATTTTTTTTACTTATTGGTATAAAAGTCGCTGCCTTCACCACACTCTTCGGAGTGTACACAATTTCGGAAGGAAATTCCGTATCGTCATCCTTTTATTGGTTTATCTCTGTGCAATGTTTCAGTAAGTCAGTTGTGGAAATTCTAGGTAAATGGCCACAAAATAGGGTCAAAGAATCAAATCACATAGTCGGAAATGGCAGTGCAGATTGCAATCCTTTGCATTCCAAAGAAAATTGAGGATATATATCTGATTTCATCGTGTTGTTAGATATTGCATTTCAATGCGAACTTACTAATACTTTTGAGTGCAAGAACATCCTACAGCTACAGATATAGCATCCTATAGCTACAAACTAATCACAATCAAATTTCAAAAGATTTAACAGCAGCATTTTTTTTTTATATAAATGCCGAAAATAAACTGCTTGATAAATCCTGCATGTTTACATGTGAAATCAATTAGTTGCCAACCAATTGCCGATTAAATCGTGAATTCACGCTTTATACGCTTCAGACAAAAGTAAAATCGAATGAAAATTAATTTAACAACCTTCCCCTAACCCACACAATTTACTTTCAGTAATATAAAATAATCCCACAGCACATTAGTGCTAAATACTTTTATTTGGCCATTAATTTCCAACGAATTCTCTCTTAAACCGTTCTTTCTTTTCTTTTAGATATTTTAGCACGTTTGCGACTCAGCGCTTTCACGTTTCACTTTCAAAAGAAATTAACTTTTGTATGCATACTTCTGGTTTATTGTTAAGTCACTAAATGGACTAACATTGAGGAAACACTTAATTTATATCTTTATCTAAATTTATCAAAAAATAATTTTCGGTAACTACTGTGACCCGGAAAATTTAATGGAGTTACTCCAAAAACGAACATGCATGGACGTTAGACTCTGGTAGAACGTCTTGCATATTTTTTTACGTTTCTTTCCCCATTTGGTATTTGTTTACGATGATTAGAGATGCTTTCATTTTCTGTTCTTTGTTTTCTTGCTTTTCATTCAATACTTTTAACCCATTTATAATCGAGTTCAATGGCGGAAATCGAAGTTATATTTTTTTATTAATTATGTTTTTGTTCTCCCTTGTGAACAAGCACATACTATATATGTTAACGCTTTTTTTTTTGTATTCTATGAATGTCACAGAAATTGCAACCAAGCATTGCCAGAAATGTCGATGGAAAATGATGAATGACAAAGTTTCACTTTTTAGATGTGGTACAAATATTGGTTAAACGAGGTTAAGAAGACATTTTAAAAATAATGTACTTTGATAGTTTTTTAATCCATACTGTATAATATTATTAGTTTTTGTTTTTAAATTCATCGTTCAAATTTATTGTGAGGAGCACGTGCTCTACATGCTAAGAATGTCCTCATGCTAATGCGAAACGTGTCCTCATAAAAACAGCAAATCGCAATGAATTTAACGAAACAGTATTGAAGAAGATCTCTCCCAAAATGGGCTGTGAAGGTTACCTTTATGGTCAATTATGTTTGCCATTTAGAAATTTGTGATAACAATATACTGTTCCTATCATTTAAAGGTTTAGAACGCTCAGTCCTTTTCACTATTATTGTCAATCTATCACTATGACATTTGTACGACAATATAATTGGCCTGTCCTTAAAAGTAGGAAGTACTCCTCCTTGATATTCAATGAATCCTTTAGAAAAGAGGGATTCCCTTAAAAAATTAATTTAGAATTTTGGATGGTTCTTATTAAAATTCTAATAATACTTATACTCCGTAAAGTGAATATTTCATTTTCATATATTTTATTTTGTATTTAAGCATTAGTGCTTAG
This sequence comes from Stratiomys singularior, assembly GCA_954870665.1. Classification (NCBI taxonomy): domain Eukaryota; kingdom Metazoa; phylum Arthropoda; class Insecta; order Diptera; family Stratiomyidae; genus Stratiomys; species Stratiomys singularior. Next base: position 13,221,120 of record OX940877.1, read on the forward strand.
TTAAACGTAGTTTTACATTGCAAACACATTATGCAATGGTTGTTATTAACAGTTTTGTTTTATGTTTCTTTAATTTATAGACACTTTAACAGCATGCGAACATCTCAGACGTGCTGAATCGCGCCGAGCTAAAGCGCTTCTTAATACAGGAGTGAAAAGTGTTCGTGTTCCGCGTTGTACCACGCTAGGAGACTTTGAGCCAATTCAATGTTCAAACGAGACCAGTGGTGAAGATTGTTGGTGTGTTGATGACTATGGTGTAGAATTGCCCGATACCCGACGAAAACTTCGTATAGATGTCAATTGTAATGCACCATCTGACTGTTCTGCATCCAGCTGTAGAATGTTTTGTCCGTCAGGATTTGCTCGAGATCGTGGAAGTGGATGTCCTATTTGTAGGTGTCGTGATCCGTGCTATGGGGTTGAATGTCCTGGTGGTCAATCTTGTCAACTTCAGGAAGTAAAATGCAAGGCGGAGCCTTGTCCTCCCATCCCAACTTGCAAGAAAGCGCGTAGCTTAACAAACCTGTGTCCTGCCGGTCAGCCTCTTTCTATTGATGGAACTATTCAACCATTCTTATGTGGCCGCGAGCCAGGAAAACCAGTTTGTCCACCATTGTATGAATGTCTGGTTGAATCAGGAAACGATTATGGGGTTTGTTGTCCCAGTTCTTTGGATTTCAAGAAGCCAGGAGTTTGTCCCAAACCAGAGGATGCTGACTACCAAAGTAATACCGGATATATGTGCGGCGCTCCTTGTTCTCATGATTTAGAGTGTCCTCAAATGGAAAAGTGTTGCTTCTCGAAAGCATGCCAACATAGCTGCCATCAACCAGTTAATATAACAACATGCCACCAAGCAAGAACACTCTCTGAAATATTGGCAGTGAGTGAACGCGAAGGCCGGGGATACATTCCAGAGTGTGAGGGTCCCGGTGGAACTTTTTCGCCGAAACAATGTTCACGTAATGGTCTAGTTTGTTGGTGTGTGGACAGTCGCAGTGGACATAAAATTGAGGGAACAATGGGTGCAGCAGAAATGGTCGATTGTAGCGGAGTCCAAGTGATGAAGGCATCTGGTCGGAGTGTGAATATGAATCAGTGTGACGCAAATATCTGTGCAGCCGTTTGTGAATATGGATTCAAGGTATGATAGTTATAGGCTTTCTGAGCATCCAGTGCCTTATTACTGGCACCACGAGATGAGGATTGCACGTATATATACTTTAGATAATATTAACCACATCACCTTTGGCAATAGTTAAATAATAATAGGGGCTTTTTTATATGTCCTAACAAATATTATCCTGTCTAGTATAGAATTAATTTATCTCAGGCTTAATATGAGAAATCTATCATTAAAACATTGCAGAATGACCACAATGGATGTCCTACTTGCGAGTGTTCTACTCCTTGCGAAGGATTTACCTGTCCAATTGGATCACATTGTGAAGTAGCTGCGGATCCATTATGTGAATCTGGTTCACTTTTGTGTGCATCTCTTCCCATATGCAAGCCAGATATTCCATATTCGAATCCTTGTAACATCGGAACTCCATTGACAGACAATTCAACGGGTGAAGTCTTCTACTGCTACAGTGGTAATTGATTATATGAAAAATCCTCCCGATTTTTTTCCACCAATAATTTTTCCCTTTAGGAATGTCAGAAGGACGTCACTCCCGCAAATACCAGCCTAAATCATTCTTCGATGAAGAAGAAAAAGAAGCTCGAATGTTGACTAACAAGATACACTGTCCAGCAAAATATTCATGTACGAAACTTCACAGGGAGCCAATGAGTGTTTGCTGTCCGATTCCTGAAGAAACTACCCCAATGCCGCAAGAGATTCAAAGACAACAGACAAGTAAATAAATAAAAATTAATAACTGCTCGACTGCTTTACTAAAATCTTTCCAACATGTTAGTGTGCGAGTACTTGAGAAGTTTCTCTGACCGTATGGAGGGAACGGAGGAAGGAATGCAGTTGGCTTTACCATCGCCCACATGTACTCGTGACGGTTCCTATACGCACAGTCAATGTATCAAGAAGAAAATAACTGTATCGAAAAGTGAACAAAAACGGATACTGGAAGAAAACACTATACGGGAAATGAGACAATTGCTCGCTCACAAAGTGAAAAGAGACACCAGTGAACGCCTTCATCTTTACCCTATTACCGCTCCTCAGGCTGAACAGACAGAAGGTCGAAGTGCTAAAGTAATATCAACAGGACCTTCAAATTTACAAAGTGTACAATCAAAAGAGGATAAATTGTCGAGTCCCTTGAAATTGTACGGAAAAAATAAGGAGGCTTTAGTGGAAATTGAAATTGAGGAGTGTTGGTGTGTAGACGGTTTTGGCACTGAGATTCCTCAATCAAGAGGAACAAATGTAACGGAAGAAAGCTGTTTGGAGTAAGTGTAAAAATTATATAAAGTTCTTTTAGAACGCAAAATTGACAATGAATAATGCTTGTTTTCAGGCTTAAAGAGTCGATTGATTGTTTAGATCTAACATGCCGTATGGGTTGTGAATACGGTTTTATTCTTGATCCGGAAAACAAGTGCCCAGTGTGCAACTGCCGTGATCCTTGTGATGGAATATCATGTCCCGATGGCAAGGAATGTCGTACCGTAGAAGTCTCGTGCGAGGGAGAGTACTGTCCTCCAGTACCCGCATGCCTTCCAAGAAAACCAGGCCAATGTCCATATCTAGTTCCGCCAGGATCAGACAGTGCCGATTCGAATGTCTGCAACTATGAATGCCGTTCCGATTTCCATTGCGAAGGTACAAAACGTTGTTGTTCCAATGGCTGCGGCACCCAATGCGTAGAACCGCAAATGAAAACAGCTTGTGAACACTTACGATCAATTCAGATGCATCAAGCGGCTGAACTAGGTATTCCAGCGAAGCAAATTTACATTGCTCAATGTGAACAGACTACTGGCAATTGGAAGGATATTCAATGCGGACCAAATAATGAGTGTTGGTGTGTTGACGAACAAGGTCAAGAATTAAGTGGTACTCGCGTTAGGGAAGGCAATCCTGTGTGTGAAGTCAACTCAGCTTTCGAATGTCCTTTGCGTAAATGTTCACCTTGCGGAAATGGTTACAAAGTCGATCAAAATGGCTGCCGAACATGTGAGTGTCGAAATTTTTGCGACGAGATTTCATGCGGTCAGAACGAGGAATGTCAACTTGTGAATGTTGAATGTGTTTCAAATCCTTGCCCCAAAATGCCAATTTGTGTGCCACGTAGAGAATCTCTGTGCCCGGAAGGTCTACCCCTCAAACAAAACGGAAAAGAAATCGTGTGCGGACCTCAAAATAAAGATGAGTCTTGCCCAACAACTCACAGTTGCCAGTTGAACCCGATGACGAATCGAGGCGTTTGTTGCGCTAAGACAAGTAAGTTATAGTGAAAAATGTAAATTAAACTTGAAATTTATGCCGGCGATCGTAATTATTTTATGGTAGTACCATTCCATGTGTTTGTAAATCAAAAGACAAAATCGTTAGGGACATGCATTTTACATAAACAACTTATTTATTTGAATGCATTGTTTCAAGATAAAATACCAGCAGTTATGCTCATAAGTGCCTGCAGGCATTTCGTTTTAAAAAACTTACTTAAAAATGGTATGATGACATTTTTCTCTCCCATATCCTGGGTAAATTCTATTTCTAGTTGTTAGTTGAAGTCAATGTTAAACATACAGCGAATAGTAAACTAACAATACCAGATAAGTCTGCCTTTAGTTTCCAAGTTCAAAAGTTGGTTTTATTTTCTGATTTTCATTCTAGTTTGATTTTCACTTCTTCTTTTAATTGTTTATTCTGTTAAATTGGATCATATAAATTTTATTTTTCTTTCCTGAATTCGTGATCGTTTTTTTTTTATGTTCCCGATTCAAACGAAACCGAATTTCAAGGAAGTATTTTTATATCTTTCCTTATTTTTGGTTGTATAACATAATTTCTGCTACTTCTGTTGTATCAGATTTACAGCCTAAACCAAAAGTATGAAAAAAAAATTTTTGTAAATTTTTTTTTTTTTTTTTTGGAGTCCTCTATTGAATACACCATTGATCAGGATTTTAGCCTCGTTTTCTACATTAAGTTTAATTTTTACAGATGTAAATCTCATTCTGTAAAATGTTCATCTGACTCCACACTTACCGAAGGGAGCTCTTAGCTCCCGTTAGTTCTTGCGTAATATCGGAGGCTCACAAGAGCGGGAGCAAGTGAAACTTCCACTATAAATATAGCACATCCGGATCCAGAGCTACTTTCAGAAAAAAAATCAAGAACGAAAGGGAAGCGAAATGACGCACGCTTATCTATACGCAAAAGAGTTACGACCTTAAACGTCACCACAACAATTGCTAGAAAAAATTGAAAATTGTGAACTCCATCTTAAACTCCATCCCTTTAAAATCCGAATAGTGCAAACCATAAAGGAAAATCATCACAATTTACATAAAAATTTTAACCAGATAAAAACTAAGAGATTTTGCTGTGTTTTGAAATGATGAAGTGATATTCCCATGTAAATGGATATGTGAATAAACTAATTTGGCCCTTCTAACGAAGAACATCTGATACAGCTCCGAAGTCCAAAAGTGCTTGTGGAATAAGCTCTGTCAGTAGACGAAATAATCGTGTCTTTTTTTTGAATATGCGAAAGCTGAAGCAGTTGTTGTATTTCGCTATTGGTGAGGGCTATCGGCAAATAATAAGCAAATTTGAGCCCTAGCTTAGAGGTTACAATCCTTCAGTTGACTGGCGTGCATTCAGCAGATTAAACCCACTTGCTGGGCTTACAAGCGATTGTTTAAATTCCTTTTTAACAGGAACTAAACAAAATTAAAATGATTAAAAATAATAAATAGTTCATTCAGCTAAACCGTAAACATTTTCAATACCAGAAATTTCTTCATAATTAAGTGAACAATCTTCATCTTTCCAAACGATCTGTATCAGCGTTCTTGTTTTGATTGATCATCATGTTCTACTTTTATATTATATCATAGGAGACGTATGTTTTGAATCGTTCGATACAAACTGTTTAATGAAAGACAACAAACAAACGAACATCACAAAATGGAGATTCAGCCCGAAATCAAACAAATGTGTTCCGATTGCCGTCTCCGATAAACTATTATGTCAGAGTAAAAATTTGTTCCACAGCGAAACAGCTTGTAAGCTCGTATGTCCAGGTAAATCCATATTTCTACTTTACTATGTTTCAAAACTTATTCTGATTCCTAATAAAAATTTTACAGCTTTAAGTCCTTGCGAGCGTCTGAAACTGAAAAACAGTTTGGCAGCAAAGAAAACAGGACACTTGGCCGTTTGGTTCCAACCTCGTTGTGATCCAATTACAGGTCAATGGAGTCCTGTTCAGTGTCTTGGCAAACAGCCTGATCATGGAAGCAGCCAACCATCTAAAGAAACAAGTCGAGCGTTTAATCTAGAACATGCAGCTCTCCCATCTCAACCAGGTGTATGTTGGTGTGCCGACAAGAAAGGAGCTCCCCTCAAAGGAACATTGACTCGAGATCTTGAACCTGTTTGCAATTATAGACAGGCGAGACAACGTATAGAATCCCGAGCAGATTCAATTGGGGATCCTATCATGGAGGAGCTAGTAAGACAAATGACTTTGCTGGCCGATGATAAGGAAAACGAAATATTTGAGGATATTGAGCCCATTGCAATCCACTTCTCCGCACAAATGGAAGAAACTGAGAAAAGTTCGATGATAAGCAGTAAAATAAAAGTTCCTGAGCAAATTTCAAAAACCACAACGGAGCTGGTTAAAACAACGACAAGGTGTCGCTCCCTCACGAATGCATTTGCTGTAGTGTGTGATGAAAATGGTGCCTTCCTCCCAGTCCAGTGCAACGGAAATCAATGTTGGTGTGTAGATGCCGCGGGGAATCAACTACCAAACACCAGCACATTCAAAATAGCCACCAAGCAATGCGTTTTCACACCAATCGACTCTGTGTCCATTGAATTGCATCTAGTGAACAAGTCTGGCAAGACTATTCCAAACATCTATGAACTCCTGCGGACTGAGTTGCTTCGACTGCTGGGCCCAATTTTTGAGAACCTTCGAGTCCATGAGGACGAAGGCAACGCCGTAGCGTTGAAATTTGAACTCCACAATGAGGAAAAGATCGATATTGCATTCGCTATTGAGGAAATGATGAAAAAAGGCGAGCTGATTCTCGGCAATGGAATGCTCTCTCCGGACATCACCTTATCCCACATTGTGCATCATCGCCAAGCTGTTCCTTTGCCACAAATTTCTTCAGGCGTCCACGAAAACACATTTCAAATAGTTGTATTTATTCTGGCTACATCCTCGGCCTTCCTCATCAGTATTCTTGTTGTGTACGTTATGTTGAAACGTGGAAAGAAAAAAATTATTCCAGCTTATCCAGATAATCGCGTCCTCGGAACAGGAGACAAGTATTTAGATTATAGTTCTCCCATATTCGTCCTAAATGCAACAGAAAATGAAAAGCCCAAAATAGAAGAAAGCAAAGCTGAACTGAAAAATCAATCATAAACGTACATCGGAATCCATTATAAGCAATCCTTATCTCCTAAACACAGTCACAATAATTTTTTTCTAACAATAAAAAACTTGCTCCAACATAAGTGAAAAGGATATCTGAAACGCAATCGAATGTCTGTCAGTCGTTAATAATGACTTGAATATTTTGTAACTAGCATCTAACGCTGCCAATATTTTAAGGAAACATGCGAGGGTCCTTCCTTGTTTCTAGAATTATATGTAATAAATGTGTACATAAACCTAATTGTTATTCTACATATTGTAAATAGTTTTCATCTCTATATTATCCGAATGAATATTAGCATTGGTTAAGAAGATGGATGACGTTTTCGTCGGTACTCTTTGAAGTTTTTTTTTGGGAATAATCTTAAACGTACGAATAATTTATTTATTTTAATGATTATGTTTTGCTTGTATGTTTTAAATAAAATATTTATTTGTAATTGACAGCATTTGAATGATTTTTTTGCTTATTTGGAAAGAAACGTTTGAATAAACAAAATAATTATGATAATACTAATTAAAAATTGAAAATAATCAAATGTTTATAACTTCATCACCTTCTAACTTTCATCCTTATCGAGTGTGACTCAGAAAGGATTGGTCAGCTTCAGATTATAACCAAATGTAAAATGATATTGAAAAAAAGATATTCAGCTTCTTTTCAGAAGCGTAACATTCATTCATTTATGTGTCCCCATTTTATGTTATGTTGACTATAATGCATTCATACTTGGATGGCAAGCACATCCTTAACTTTATTTAAAATATTTTTCGTATTTTTGAAGTTATTGCAGAAGTTCTTATTGTAGTTCAAGTAGTAGTGGGAGAAGAATACGAGTACTAGTAACAGTAGTCCATGAATGCAAGTTAACAATATGCAGATCAGACCTAGTTCTGTCATGGATCCTAGAAAGTATTAGAGTTTAGTACTAGAGTTTAGTACTATCAAGGATCCATGGCTGCACTTCCGCTTTCACAAAGATCAGATAGCATCATCGTAGTCAACTAACCGATTAATAACACTTTGCACGAATTGTTGTTCCAAAATACACAAAATAAAATAATGTCCTCGAGAAGGTCAGCGCAAGTGTGTACCTCTGCAAATTGAGTAGTGGAACAATCGAGTACATGTAATATGCTGATAATATGTAATATGCTGAGTGCATTTAATATCTAATTACCCTACACTATACACAATTTTCCCCGTTTATAATTTCCAAAATTACGCAACACACGTCAGAACGTCATTATGCGCATAGCCATCTCCCGGAGTGTCTGCAAATAGGACATACCTGGCATAACATAACGGAAAAGCACATTCTTAGTTAGGCTTCGCCTAACTCAAACTGAGCCAAGTCTGAAGGTGGTAGATTGATCGAAGACCGACCACGGGCTCTAGATGGTGATAATCAAGGTGGACGTCCTTATAATTGCGAAAAGAATTAAAGGTGGCTTCCGTGAAAGTGACAATATTGGAAAACCTTCTTTAATCATGAAGAAGTCGAATGGCGAAAGTAGGTTAAGAATAACCGTTAGCCGTTAATGTTAACAATGAAATTCGTATTTTTGTATGGCGCTGTAATCTGACGTGACGCCTTGAATGTTACGAAGTACGAAGCAATAGAAGCCTCTGTGTAACGGCTGAGAGCACTAAGAGATGTCCGCAGTTACCACCCATCACTTTTTTGTTAGCAAGCGCTTTTCTATGGGGAGGAGTACGTTTCATAGAATCGTAAAACGAATATTGTGGTCGGAAGATGCCTGGAATACAAGGCTTGCATATTGAATTAGTGCTAAGATCTGTGTACCAGATTGATTTAAATTGACAGTGCCTGAACTTGAGTAAAATTGGGTTTTGGAACATGCACGATAACACTCGTTATCGAAACGTACTTTAACGTAATAACAAATGTGAAGCGATGCTTAAGGTTAACTTCATTATTCCTGAAATCCAGCTATGCTCACCATTGCATATTTGAAAATAGCAAGAAGAAAAACCGTAGTTAGCTTACCACTTATCTCTATTAGCATTACACTAATCTATCTAGAAAGTACTTTTGTACTGATTTTTTTTCGATTAATTCAGGAATATATTTCGAATTTACTCTCTTATTATCCTATCTTGCTAGGTAATGAAAGCGGTTCACCCTTAATACCACGGGAATACATACTTTTGGTATGATAAAATACACACTTCTAACCCACTTCCTTCCACTATCTTTCCGAATGCGATCATCTTAATTGGGACTTCAAATTTTTGATATCCATGCGTTTCCCCATTTCTCTCACATCTCTCTTAACCTTATCTAGCATTTTCATTCATCAACGTTGCCACCAACTCATTTTCGTCCTAACAAAGCGCATATTGAAGCTTCGGGCATATTTGGTAACGACTGTATCCGTTGACACATGATTCAATTAAATCAAATTTTAAATTTTAAAGAATGGAAGAACAGAATATGGTATTGCGGTTCATTTTTGCTGCATTTCCGTTCAGTAGCATTTTCAGCTTAAGTTTGTGTAATTATTCGTTAGGTAAACAGTTGATCCAAACTGTAGAGACTTATTGTCAATTACGTAAAGTAAAGACTAGCCGTTAAATAAAAGTCGGTGGTTAAAAACAGAGAAGTAATTTCAGCCAATTTGCTTTCCTTTTGGTGCAATGTAATTCTGGAAAACAGTGAACGGCACTAATCAAAAACGTAACAATTTGTTCGTAGCTGAATAATCTGCTTATGAACTGTTCTAAATAATAGCAATGAAAATAAATAACTGCTTACTTTAAGCTGTTCCATTTTGTTGATTATGTAACAGAATGTTCAATCCGGACATCTTTTATGTACAGGAGCGGTCAGATAAGGGTAGCAAGTTATAAAGGAGCGAGATTGTCCTGACTGATGTGAACATCGAGGAGCCTCTTTACTCTGCCTTTGGGAATAGACATGCGCATGTTGCGTCTAAAATAATATTCTATGCCGCCGCCATAAATAAATTTTATTATGGTTAAAACAGATTTCCATGTTTAACACTTTAAAAGCAAACTACTTGTTTGCTGTTATCATTCTGCGGGTAGATTGTATTAGTTAGATCGGTGCATGAAGTAGAAGTATTCAGCAATCTTCGTTTCAGGAGATCAGCCAGAAAACCGTAAACGTTGAATACAGAAAATAATGCGAACATAAACGAGTCCTCCGTACAAGAAATAACAATTTAATTTATTTTGTACGTTAGAAAGTTTTATAATTTTATGTTATTGATAAATCATAAGGATTGTACGATTGTGGTGCAATCCTTGGATTTGAATATGACATTCAGCGCGACTGGCATTGAACTAGTTTATGCGGAGTTCTTTGTCATTGAACGTACAAAAGTTATTTTGGACACGAGAAAACTATGAATGAACTGTCTTGCTTTTACGTAACGTTGTCTCGTGAGTGTTTTTTGGAGATGTTTTTTAATTTTAAGTGGATTTTGTAGACCTACTTGTAAAGAAATATCGATTTGATCGAAGTTTGAATTTTTGTAGAGTCTCACCTTTGACGTGGTTAGTACTCGTGGAGACTTTACGCACACAGCAGCAAACGGCGCCTGCACTGAACAGTCGAACAGAAGCGCGACTCGGTAGTCGGTGTGGAGAGTTGCTCTTTTTCCGTGAATGAAAGTATTAAAAAAATCGCCGCCTCTTCGCTGCGGTTGAAAAATCGACCGAAACGTAAAAACATCCGCGACGAGATAAGTGTGCAATTCTTTCGCGCCGGGCACCTTTTCTGACTATTAGAATCCTCGCCAGAACGTCGCGCTCTCGTATTGCTCTCGGTGAAAAATTATGTGTTTGAACGCCGTCATCGAGTGGAGTCAGTTCCGATGACAGTTCTGGGTCCGTGAAAAATTTAATAGAGCTGCCGCTTTGACGTCGCCGTCGTGAAAATCGAACTTGCGAAAACTATTGAACGGAGCAGTTTGGATTAAATTGTTGGTAGCGCGAAGCTCTATCCGGTGAACAGCGCCAGCCCTGGCCCATTACGTACAACGGAAAATCCTTTCGTCGAGCAAAGCCATTGAGCGCTCGAGCCGAACCCCAATTTTCTAGTGTTTTGTGTATTGTGTTGAGACATAATAGCCGAGGATTTAGGCTGCCGAAGCAGCGCCGGACGGCCCAAGAGAAGCGTACCAGGGCGCTCCGGGAAGCCCATACCCCACCGGATTTCGGATATTTCTGCAGGCGGCTTCGCTGGAGCCCTTTGGCACAATCATCGGGAGAAATGGTAAGTTCCTTTATGCCTAATGCGAGCTGCGAGTTGTGGAAAAGGTGAGATTCGTGGAGTGGAATGCGTTCTGTGGGTCTCGTGTTTCGTTCTCGGCGTTTTTCGTGGGCTGTGTTGAAACACGACGGGTGTGCAAGCGGCTGTCAAACTGTGCAATGAGATTCTGAGTGATGAGAAAAAGAAAGAAAGGAAAAAAGATAGGTTCCGTTTGCGGAACGCGGGGAAACGTTTAAAATTAGAACTCTCCTCTCGTGCGAGCTCCGGCGTAAAAATATTACGCGGAGACTCCTAATTTTTGCCGAAGTCGACGCTGAGGCGATGTCATTTAACAGCTCGCTTACATTCTCAAATTTCGATTATGACATAGAATGGAACGTTGCGAAGGTGCTCGAGATGTCTGTGGAGCCGTGAGAAGTTTCACATTCTATAAATCGCCTTCGCATTGATTATTCGGTAGAGAGCGAGATGCGAGCCGACTTGGACAGAGCTGCCGTCCGCATCGGCTCGCTAAGCGCGTCCAATTAGAACAGCAGTCACATCGCTGAGAATTTAGTGAAACTGTTTGCTATTTTTGATAATGAACTATTGCGTCCACATTTCGCCATTCACGAGTCGCCCATTGTTGCGACTCGAAGCAAGCTCAAATAAACATGGACGTGTCCGGTCGAAAGCAACACGGGCCTGTCTGGCTTCCTTCACTGTTCAGTATCGCAACACAACTCGATGCTAAAATCTCTCCTTGCGTCAGTTGTTACGCTGCTGATTTTCCGTCGTCAGCTTATTGGGAAAAAATAGAATCTCGATGTTAACACGGTGCTGATGCATTTGTACGCAACCTAACGTCAATGGCATCGCGATGGCTCAATGGCGTGACTCGTCCCTGGAAGTTTCAAAACTTTTGACCTGCCACTTGGATCATATTATGCAATTAACAAAAGACCGTTCAGATTGGATTACTGAACTTCAGATGGCGAAAGCGATCAATTTCAGAATTCTGCGATAGCTGTTGCCGAATTCGAAAACTTCAAGGATAAACAATGAAGGAGAGGGTCATCGCTACAACTTCATCGCGTTGCGTGTGAAAAGAGAGCGAAAAATACTCCGCAAATAATTGAATCGGAAAGCACTCACGCGAAAGTCAGCTTAGCAAATTACTAAGTGGTGACAAACAAAAAATAATACAACACGATTCAATCAAATAATTGAACAAATATGTGCAGCACCTTGAATTGCGCAAAGTAATTGGAATGTGTGTGTCTAAAGTTTGCGTTGTTGAAACACATCGCGGATTTATTTATTTATTTTTCCTGCGCTTCAGAGCAAGTTTGTTATTTTATCAAATATAAAAGGATTATAAATAGTGTAATTGCTTGGAAGTATGTCTGCGAAAATAAGAGTAACACCTAAAGTGATTTCGTTGATTTCCTACGATGCAATTTCAGAATCCATTGAAATGTAAAATTATTTACAAATTTGAATGGAACGTTGCAAACTTTCCTTTCCATATACCTTGGATTGAACTTAATCGTCTTATTCAGACTCATATTAAGGAATATTGAAATTTAAAATTTGTCAAAGCTCGGAAGATATTGGAAACAGCTTCAAACCGAAAACAAGCACCTACTACTCAATCAAATGGAAAATGGAGTTATAAAGAAACATTGAAACAGTTAAACATACATCATATATACACAAACATCCATAGAAGATATAAACCATGCTGAATCCAGAATATCTAAATAAAAATGTCTAAAAGTAAGCCCGAAAGAATCGAATAAATAGTGCAAATAAATTCAGAAATGCGTCTGCCAACTATGATGAATGAATAGAATAAAAAGTGTCTATTTATAATCACAAAGAAAAGAAGGCTTATACGAAGACTGGCAAGGATATAAGGATTAAAACCAGACGTTGTGTATTTTTTAATGTCTTTTATAGTAATCTATTCATTTTGAGAACAGAAATCAAACAATGTAAGGTTTTTCGTTTCGTAAGTTAACGTTTTGGTGAGTTTTATAATCCCTCGTTCGTAGAAAGATTTTCATTCCTTTACTATCATCACTATCTTGATCTATCTCACCTATAAGTAACTCCATTTCACGTAGAATTTTGATGAGGGAGCAATAAGTGAAAGTCTGACCGCAGAACGTCTGACGAGTAGGTTTGGTGAGGAAAAATGACCAAACTGGGATTCAATAATTGTTGACGTTTCGCCTCCAAACGCGAGGCCATGCACAACAGGAATTGGAACACAATTCCTTTACGATAGACAATCTCCAAAAGTCTCTAGAGGATGGATGGGTTCAACCTGCGCAACTGACAACATTACTCTTATTTGTTTGAATTTATTGTTCCGTTTCTTGGTAAGAGCTCAAAAAACACCATCCCTGCTAATCACTCAATATTGTCATAGCTTTGCTTAGACATAGCCTTCCATTGATAAACGTCTCCTTTGTAGCTCTTTTAGGCAAATTGTCAGGAGGAAGCAAGCCCGTTTAATTTCAAACTATCCCGTTGTAAACTATCCCGTTCTCATAGTATTTTAGCATACTTTTCAAGAAAACATATTCTCCTTTAAGTTTCAACAGCATACTCCAAATGTTTATACGAACCGACGAATGGACTCCTTTGAGTTTATGTGGAGTGCAACAATTTTCTAAGCCTATGCAGGAGAAAGTGAACACTTTCTTGACGAATCTGCAAGGTATTTGCAATCTCTTGACTCATTCAACGTGGGTTCAACATGACTTATGAGACTACTTTGCCTGTGTCGACCTAGTTGGGTTTCCCAATGGACGAGCATCCTGGGTATGAAAACCAGTAAGGAATTTGTTGAACCAGTTTCGGCGCTGATGTTTTTCCGCGCCTGGCCACTATAAATTTTGCGCAATGCTTCAAAAGCTTAACGCACGTTCGTGCTGCCTTCACGAAAGAGGAGCAAAATAATATAAAAGCACAATTTTATCTCCCTATTTCAATGTGTTATAAAACAATCGAAGAAAATCGTTCATTGTTTTCTTTAGAATGAAGATGTTTAGGACACAGAACATCACTATAAGCGTAAAGTATGTTTGAAAACAGTTTTAAAATATATTGCGTTGGTAACAAATGTTCAAACAAGAAGAAAAAGCAAACATTGTCCTATCTCAACTCAGTATTAGTTACAAATAAGAATTTTTGTACCGAGTATATCGATGGAATCTTCTTAGATTGAAAATGTACGCCGAGTGTTGGCGTTTATAAGAAGTCATTTTGTGATTTAAGATTGATTCGCTTAGCGATTTCTTTCTCCTCTATGCAGGCGGATCGCAGGCAATATCAAAGAAGTTGCACTTCTGCCTCCCTTTCCTCTTTCTTTTCTGTTCCTAGAATTTTCATTTTCAGCCCATTCACAGCTTCTGAAAAAATGATATGTATCCAACATTGACTGTCTATGAATATATACATACATGCCTAGAGAGAGAGCCTAAAAAAATTAGGGACTCCTTAAAAATAAACAACTTTATCAAAAATAAATCTTACACATGCAAGAAAATGAGATATTACGAATAACTTTTAAATACTTGCTGCGTAATAATTAACAAATAATTTCCTCAGTCAGGTAAATCCCACATCATGTCAACCAAAAAAGTCGAATAAAATGACGCTTTTCAATACTTCGTTTTCATTGCACTAGAGAAGAAAATTGTACATGGCTTTAATAAATAATTCCGAGGACATTGTAAACAATTTCAACCGCCGAGAAAATCCGAAGGATCAAAGTGGTAAATTGATTTGGATATATGCAAGGTCACACTGATAAAATAATGCAAAATTAAAAGGAAGTATTATTTCTTTGCAACGAAAATACATGAAAATGGAATCAATCAGCAAAATAGAAACAGGACATTCCCAAAATAAGTTTCGTTGTGACAGATACGAATAGAACTGTCATAAGTTGACAAGTGAATCCACCGACATTGCTGTTATTTGTATTTAACATGTCTCTTTCACATTTCTCACCTCCGGTGCATTCAATTTTGAACAAACACATTTAGTCTACACGTGGCCTATCGCATTGCCTTCATTTGATATTTAATGTAAGATTAGTATTGATGGCGCAATAGTCCATTTTTATGCAGTTATGGCAAGTTTTTCATGTTGAAAACGATAAAGAGAAAAAAAAATCCCAACATTTCAGTCCAATTATTCTACAATTTAGTCCACAATTTAAAAAAGTTTTATAAAAATGCGTAACCGAAATTTAAATACCTTTTTGGACTTGACCCGGCAGGTGTGTTTTGAAATTGTCTCATTTTTATCCTCGAGTGAGAGAATATTCTGCAAATTGTTCGATCCAAGGGTCACCCAAGACTTAATAAATAATTGTTGAGATCTTCGCAAAACAACTTGTTTTCATCGGCGCGTTATAACCAACATTCTAACAAGTGCTAACCCTAAACATTTGCATTTTTCTGAAATAATTAATAAAATTTCGTGTTGCTCGTATTGTTGGCAGTTTCTTACTATTAATAATACTATAATTCTTACTAGTTTGCTTTCTGCTATGAGAATTTACTTATTTCAAATTCATCTTTCAAGTTGGTAAATCGATAAAAACACAAAGCACCCAGTTAATAAATATTCTTAAACAATACGCGCGTAATACTTTAACATTAGGTAAATTGTTCCAATTGTAAATGATTCAAACATTCGCGCAAAATTTACGATTTCATCAAATAACGCGTAATGTTGTCATCATTATTAATCACCTGTAAATGGTGTCTAGTGTCAAAAAGTTAACCATGGTAAGAATCTATCGTGTTGTAACAGAGCCGATAAACAATTTTTATAAAAATCCATTTTTGAATTCATCTTCATTATATTATTAAGTGAAGCAAAGTTTGGATTCACGTCATGTGATGAAATTGAAAAAATCGTGGAAAGTCCCCGTGACCTGAAAGAATCTCAAAGTTTCACCGCAAACACATGTTCTAATTCGCTAGAAACTTCTATTCAATGTTTTTTCTTTTTTATCAAAACACGGGAAATAAATTTTCAAACAGTATTACACAGTACACGTATTGTTTATTGCAAAAAAAGAAATTGGGCGTCTTTTCGTTTGACAGTTTTCCTGGTAGGACACACCTCTCACTTTACTCTCATTACTTAATAACCATGGAACATCTTGTCTGCAGTTTTATCCTTGCGTGAAATTTATTTCGAATAAGATTCGAAGTAAGTCGAAATTAGTCATTCTAAGTGGCTTATTTAATTATAAAAACTTTGCATCGTTAGAATTCAACGAAAATATATATATATATTTTTTTATGTTACAAACCATCATATACGGATTGACAATGTAAATCAAGGTTTCAGTTTGTGAAATAATTCCCGATTATGAGTTGACCTTCATAATTATAGTATTTCATTACAATTCTATAGCAGGTAGTCTTACTTTATAGCTCTATCCTTGTTGTTGATGAATAGAACCATAAATTTTCAACCAATATAAAGTAAATGTTCTTTGTAAGACTCGTTCAAATTTCAATTAACGGCTTCTGAAATCGGAACGGTACATTAAACAATGTCTGCTTTCAAAATTAACAAGTTCTTGATGAGCAAGATGAAATTCTAACACCCACAACAAAATAAAACCGACGTATACAACGACTAGACTAGATCGACTATGAATCGACTGAATTCGTGATCATCTCTTATCACAATTCTAATTCTGCCAATGTTATTCGGTTTCCTAAACCAGTCTCGCTTATTCAGTCAGTATTGGCATGTCATGGACATGTGGAATCTTTACAGTATAGTCTTCAGGGTGACCATGTTCAATATCTTTAATTTTTCGGAAATTTTTCCGTCAGAAAATTATTATAGTGGCCAAGCTTATTAGAAAGTTTCCTCCTTTTGACGAGCATACTCACCATGAAAAAAGTACCAAACTGTTGTGTCATGAAGAGTATACTCGCTGTGAGCAACACGTGACAATCTGCGGATCAAATTGCGGTTTTAGAGAAAAATAATATATGTACTCACAAAAATCCGCGATATACTGTTTTTGTTATGATGACAACCAACGATATCTATCAAATCAAATGCATAAGATATGACAAAGAATTAAGCAAACCAAATAAAACGTCAAAATCAGATTTAAAGAACATACAAAGCAGCGATGAGACTAGGAGACACAAGCAAGGTGAACATATATCAGTAGCCGTTTGCAAAGGACACCTTTGCAGTGTGGGCAGTTGTCATAATAGTCAAGAAAAAAATACGGAAGCTGTTTTTTTATAGATCATGAGATCGCCAACTAAACGAGGCTCAACGGAGATCTCGGAAACGCATACCCCAATCTGTCAGAAATAATAAAATATATTATTCAAACACAATTGCCCCAGTAGAAACATATACATAATACTAGTCACCCTAATGAATTACAATACCAAACCATTCAAGTATATGTAAACCACCAAGTAAATACTCAAAAATAAGTAACTATGTAGAAACATACAGTGGGTCACAGCTTATTTTATGCGGTTCATACTTTAAGTTATGAGACTCTGTAACTACGAAACTGGGAAGAATATAAACTTAAAATTTACGCTGTTTGAAATAGAAACTTGTACATTTTGCATATAAACTTCATTTAATGGTAAATTTTATTATTTACAAGGTACAGATCAAAATACTTCCAAAAACATAAAAATTCCATCTCACAGCTAATTTTATGCAGTTACTGATAATATTAAAAAAATGTAAAAATACGTAGAAGTTATCTAGATTTTAATATTTTGTGTGATACCCCTTTTGGTCCGAAACAGCTTTAAGACGATTTGGCATTGAATGAACTAATTTACGGGTAACATCTGGTGATATTTTACTCCATTCAAACTCCAAAGCCCGTTTCAGATCATTCTTGTTGGAAATTGCATGTTTCCTGATATTTTGTTCCAATATTGCCCATAAATTTTCAATAACATTCATGTCTGGTGATTGTCCTAGTGACGTCATTAAATGGGGACAGTTGTATATCAGCCATGACTGAACAATACCCGATTTATGTTTTGGGTCATTGTCTTGGTAGAATTGAAAATTTCACCGAATACCCAAATTTTCCGCACTTTGCAACAAATTATCTTTAAGAATCTGAAGATAAATGTGCTTGTCCATTGTTGTTTCAATAAAAGCCAGCTGTCCTGGACCGGAAGCCGACATACAGCCCCATACCATAACACTTCCTCCACCATGCTTAACAGTTGGCTTTATGTTTTCTTTATTGGACTCTGTGTTTGGCTTTCTCCATACGTAACACATGCCATCTGAGCCAAATAGATTAAATTTTGATTCATCGGCAAAGATGACTGAATTCCAGAACTCCTGGATCTTACCAAGGTGCTCTTTAGCAAAGTTTAATCGACTGAGCTTATTTGTAAGATTGATAAATGGTTTTTTCCGGAAAACTCGACCATGAAAATCGTGATCCCGCAGTACTCGGCGAACAGTTTCCACACTACACTTTTTGCCAAGACTTTCGTTCACTTCGGTGGTCAGTTTTACCACGGAGAGTCCAGGATTAGCCCTAATTTTCCGTACAATGTATCGTTCATCAGCTTCATTGAAAATTTTATTTGGTGCTTTTCTTACGTTATCATGCACCCGGTTCTCGTGCAGGTAACGCTCAATAATTTTTTGTACAGTACATCAGTTCATATTTACCGTAGAAGCAATTTTCCGCTGTGATTCGCCGTTTTTAAAATGGTTTATGACCTCTGTTGCATTGTCGTACGAGCACCCATTTTGTATTCTATTCGTGATAACCTTTTCAATAACAAAATCACACTTCAGACAACAACAAGGCAACGAAAAGACTATTATCAAGGAGGACACACGAAAAATGCTTTCAGAACTGAATGGCAGAGTGAAAAATCGGTAGCTCTTAGCGACTGCATAAAAAAAGCTGTGACATGTAATTCCGATGCTTATTTGTTTTTCTTCGAATTTTAACAGCGAGTGACGCATTTTTTTGGTCGGTGTTCGTTTCATATTCTATGAAACTGTGATAACCATTCTACTTTGGTTTTTCATTATAAAACTTTTTCGTTTGAAAAATATGCCGTATGAAAATGAAAATTAGCTACTGCATAAAATAAGCTGTGTATGTATAACTGTACATCTGAAGTTTTCATAATTGCTAATGCAACGAATTGCATTTGTTTGTGAATTGTTTCGAATTCCTTTACTTTATGAAATTTGTGCGCAAATTTTAATGCTTGCGAAGCTCTTCGTCTTTTTTTCTGGTGTTTCGTTTGTTTTCGTGTTTTGGAAACATTAAGCACTTCTTTTAGAGATGATTGAAGTATGCATCGTTTCAAACGCAACGGTCTCGTTTTTATCCACTTTTTGAATTTTTTTTTCCAGGAATTTAAAGGAAATTTCTGTATTTTGTTTTCTTGATTTGAACTTATCGGCACTGTACTAAGTTTTCACTTGAGTCAAATTGTCGGCAAATAAAAAAATTGACTAAATTCGAGCCCGTTGCATTTGCATCAAAGCAAACTTCAGACACCGTGTTAGCAACCTTAGGCGCATTTATTAAAGGGTTCTCATGAATTTTCCAAGCTTTTGAATTTTCAAATGAATTGAATTGCTCATGAATTTTCCACAACTACGACAAAAAAACGTGCAACCCTTGCACTTAGCGTCAACATGATTTTCGATGTTAAAGCTGTTAATCAAGTCCATAGTATGATGGCTTCTATTGAGTATATTCGTAAATTTCCGTAAAGATTTACTGGCTTTATGAGGTAATTTTGCTATTTTTATTAGTGTTGATTGAAATGTACTCAATCGACAACATAACTCTTCAAGATTATTTCGTATGGAGATACCTTTTATTTCTTAATTAGTAATCTGTACAAATTTCAATGCTTTGATAAAAGACCACTGGAATCTCATAGAATTGATCTCGATTTGAAACTAAGATTTCCTTTTTTCTGTTCCAAAACCTCTCACTCATATTTCTTGTCATTAAGATCTTGGCTAATGGAAAGTACGAATCGAATTGCTATCTTAGGCGATAATTCTTATTTTCAACTATTCCTTCAACGCATTCACCTCCGACTAAGGGATACCAGACAAAACTGTCCGAGACCTCGAGTAAAACTATATTTCAACCATTCGGAATTAAAAAAAAAGAGAATGAGGAAATGTCGGTATTTTACGAATTTTATCTGCTAAATATTCAATTCCGTCAGCCATCCAGGTTGTGTAATAAAAAATTGAACATGAAAAAAAACTGCCGAAGTTCTTATAAGTTCAGCTCCAAACAGAATGAATGTGTATTTGTTAGTATTAGATATATATCTCTCGCTGACACGTTACTCCCCACAAATCGCTCAATAGATCTTAAAGCTTAGATAAAAATTAAAAAATAATAATAATAAAAATTGCGATAAACGTTTTTACATGAAAAGTCAACAAGCTGACAAAATGATGGAATGTATTCGAAGAAAACTTACCCATGACTACATACGATCGTTCGCATTACCTATTTTTCCTATAGATATCGCTGTTATTTTGTAATTGAAATAATGGCAATAGAGACCTAAGCATCAGAGGATATTCTAATCGTCAAGGTAATTATGATTATCTCGTAGGACCAATGGATGGAAAAACGCTTTGTGGAATATGCTGTCTGGCAGAACTGTTTTACGTTCAGAAATGTTTTTCTTTTGCTTTTGCATTCTTAGTCAACAGCGTACTCTGAACAATGAAAAGATAGCAAGTTTGTGATAATCGGTGGCAATCAATATGCAGCTAAATCGGTTAATACGCCATATCATTTGTGCGATGGCAAGCAAGCAAAACGTTGGAGTAATTGCTTATCATAGTGAATAGCTAGCAGCCAAGATATGCTGGAAGAACCCAATGTGTGATTAAATTTGTCAAGAACATGCAACCTGAGACTGTCCAATATTTTCAATTTAGATCCTAAACAGTCAAAAACAGTATTTAAAAATTCACCTGGCGATTAAATGCGAAATGCGTTCACCAGCCACGCCTTGCGGAAGGTATTGACTGAAAGTCGTTGTGACGTGATCAGCTAAGCTTGTTAATTTCGGTTTCATGTTGCTTTGAATTATTTACAAAAGATATTATACCGCAAGATCTTCACATTAGCAGTGATAGTACGCCGATTACTGCAAAATTAATTTTCGAGTGTTATTCAAATTCACGAAGATTTGCGTGTTCTGGCAACACTGCTTGCAGATTTGAAGCGAATACGTCAAATCATGAATGAAACGAATATCAACTATTGATCTTGGAATATTAAATGTGCTGTGTTCGTTGCTGTTGACCTGCATGCACTGAGCGCTGTAAATGAATTGAACTCACGCGTGTTGTACGTTTAGTCCGTTATCGAACAACTTGACGCAGTATACAGGCGGCTTGTGAAATTGCGATAATTGTCTGCGATTAAGCCAATAGAACAAGTGCGATTAGTGGCTCGCATCATCGCCAATTGCAGGCGAGCAACACAAGTGAAAATTTGATTCGCAAGTTGTCACAGCGCTCGGGCCGTGCTTTGCTAAAAGTTTTCTATTTACAAACAAATTTAAATGTCAGCCCCACGACCTTTTCCATTGCAGCATTGTTCCGGCATCGACTGGCCGAAAAGTGATTTATGGCATAGTTCGAATTGAAATACCCTCAAGTGTGCAGTGAATGGGAATTATATCCGTTTGGATTAGTGTATGTTGGTCTCTTAGCGGGGGTCGATAGTGCGCAGGATATGTTTTGGCCATTCGAAGGCATTTATATGGTTAATGAAAAGTCGTTGATAAAAGTGCAGACGAAGTCTTAGCAGCAACTTGTATAATTTTTATCGACGGTAGTTCCGTAAAGGTGTTGGAAGTAGGTACGAAGCGCCGTAATTATTGGCTGTTGTCACAGCGAAACGGAAGCGGCGAAGTACGGACAGCTGACAGCGTGTGCGACGGAAACTGGCAAGATTCTGTTGGGCGTGCGAAGAGAGCATCGGACAACAGAAGGTGGACATGGATTAACAGCGCTTGTCAAAGCGTTTCGATTCATATTGGTCCTGACGCAACGTTCTATTGGAAAAATTCTGACTCGTCTTCGGCCCCGACTGTCGCGTCTCGTTTCGGTTGTATAGTTTTTCGGCGTGCGGAGCGATGACGGTGCTTTTGCTCAATCTGCATTGACAGCCGCTCCTCTTGCTAGCTGTTGGAGACAGTGGAGTTTTGTTGAGGCAGTGTTTGGCTGTGTTGGTGGGTGCGCATGTATGAGTGAGACATTCCACCGTGAGTTAGTGGAATTCCTTCGGCCGATGGTGACGGTAAGCGAGTTTTAAAACGATTTTTCCGGAATTCGGGTCCGGAAATAACCTAAAGTGTGCATAGTGAGCGCAGTTAGAGTCGTACATTGTGCACAAGACAAAATTGAAATGATTAGCACGAGAAATGACGTGATTTGCTGTTTAGTTTCGAAGGATGCGAGCAGCGAGTGAAAAATTTTCACATTGGAAATTCATTTGACTGGTGATGCATGTGTGTGTGCGCGAAGGAGCGAGTGAACCGAATCGTTAAACGGGACCACGGTTGAGACGAGAACGCAAAGTGCCGGATGCAAAGAGTGCGAAAGATGTAGCGAGACGGCGACTGTGGCGCTATCGAACAGCAGTGAGTGGCGATGGAGTTATTATGACGGCCATTGAAAAACGACAATGGATAACATATCAATGATGCGTGTATAATTCACTGGCCGCAGGTGTGTGGGTGAGAGTAGAGTGAAGCGCGAGAGAACAGCGCCACTGTGCGCACTCTTGTGAATTGTGCAGAAAATTTGTGATCAAAATCCGATATCTATGAGTCTCAGTTTTCCAAAATGAATATCTGCGAATTTCTAGTCTCGCCCGGCATCATATGCAACTGACACTGGCAAAACTAGAATTTCGCGATTGTACGAACCAATGGAGCGGAAGGTGTGGGCAACAGAAAGTCCAAGCGCCCGAGCAGTGAAGCGATAATGTGGGGCTGGAAATGTAGGACAAACACGTTCGGCGAAATATGATTGAGGTGATAATTCGTTCGCCCGGGCATGTCCAGGAGTGCACGATTGACGAATCGGGCAGCAAATGTGTCGGACACGGTAGAGTCATCGTGGCGACCGATTAGGACAAAGGACAACATGAAAATTGGGATGGTGGGAGTGCATAATGCGACGTTAGGGTTCAGCTTGCTCTTCAATGCCAGCCACTTGAGCCGGCTGCGGAGACCACCGAGTAAATTAGGGGCCTGACGGTTCAGCTCCCAGCAACATTCACCAGCTGCAATTGTCGGCAGCCATTTTGATATTCCATGTTACTACGGCCGCTATTTACGTTTGTTTTTATGAAGGATAGACGGCGATGACCGAGACGGCTAGCCCTGGTCGAGTAACTTGTTTGGGCAAACTATCGATTATCGATAAGACTGCACGCCGGACAAACTTTGCTCAGCATATTGAATAGACATTAGGATTTCGTTAGCTTGATTGTTTTTGCAATATTTAACTCAATGACACCTGGCTCGCGATTTGTCGTAATGTACAAACGCAATCCTTTGAAACAGGTTTAAATTGACCAATATACATACTGCAAACCAAAATGGAGACATTGGACCGTGGCTGAATTCGGCAGCGCCGCGTACAAACATCTACCCCCGCGACAATTGCCTTCGCCCCATTCTTATCCAGCATGTGTCCACTCAATGTCAAGTCAAGTGGAATGACTTTTCCGCAGTGGGTAATAGTGAGGATTCCAAGAAATTTGCCTGTAATTGAGTACTCGGGGTGTTCTCAGACACAGGGGAACTTGGATAGTGGTCATAATAAAATGTTTAAAACTGCTTCCAATGGCTACTGGCGGCAGGGTGAGTAAAGTCCATATAGTGCGTCACCAAGAATAGTCGATGTGGCTGACTCATGTGCCACCAAAAGGAATGTATAAGTCGCCTAATGGAATTAGCAATTGAATGTACTGAAAGCGTCATGAAGCAATCTTGAAATATTTGCGTTTTATTCAAAAAAGCACAACTATTGCAAGCAACTTGTTCATCCATAGACGCTAGGCAGTTACGAACAGAAAATTCTGACGCACTTTGACAATGAAACGTTAAGTCCAGACGCTGCAAACAATTCAAGGCTCTAATTCTATTTTTAATCTTTCTCTAGGCTAAACAAGCTTAAATGATTTTTTCCAGTTGACCAAGATTAACGATATTATTATCTCGCAACTGCGAGCCGACCTTAATGCGACCTGTTCCGCAATGTAATTTGGTTCGCACTGAAAACTAGCAAAGATTTTTAATGAAATCGTACAGTTTTAGAATCCGAGCTTATTCGCACTCCTCAAGTAAAAATTAATAAAAGTTTCATAAAATACGCTATTTTTATTATTAAGAGATTTTACAATTAAATAAATAAATCTGTTCATCCTTCTATCACCTATTTCACCGCGTCAATTCATCTTGGCATACGTTCCATACACTCTTTCACCACGGTCGGGCCATGGCATGTATAAAAATATATACATATATTTTTTATGTTTGTGATTAAAGCCTGAAGAACCCTGAAAATGTTGTCTTCTCAATCTTTAATTAATGCCACACAATGTCGATCGAGCTCAAATTCGATGATTCCCTGGCCAAAGTAAAAAAAGGATATTTTTTGCCTGATATGAATCTGGTTGATGGATGATTTTGCTATGTGACCCGAGTCACCAGCTTGCGTGAAAGTAAACAAAAATGTCGCATGTGGCTGCGCTACGGTCGCCAATTTTTTCTATATTGATCTTAACTTAAGATTTCCTCAGGAAAATTGTTCCAGTTCCTTAATCATTTTCGCTCCCTACACCAAAACTGAAGGCGAATGTTGACCAATGTGATGTTGATTCAGAAGGAGTCGAAATTTCTTACTCGTTCGACTTAACTGCATCCTGATTGGCATGGGAGGGTTGTTCGCCTTTATAGACTGTGTGAATCGAATCAATCGAAAATACTGGTGCGGTTTTTGCAGAATTCATCAGAAAGTTTTGAAGACTGCTTAGCAAACACAGATCTTGCAATTTTCATCTTCTGAGAAAAAGCGATTTTTTTCATAAAACTCTGTTTGAGATTTGAACTCCTGCTACAAAAGCTATTTTCTTCAAGTGCTGCAAATATGCCCTACAGAGTGCTGCGCGAATTGAAACAACTTTGTAGGCTGTGCTGTGCTTTGTGCTTCTTCGGTAACAATTTGCTCATTTCGAACAAGTGAGAGGGATTTTCATCAACTTTTATATAAAATTTTTCTGCAAAATACAATGGAATAAATGTCTGAAGTTTGCACCATGCAACGGTGGTAACGCAACTGGTAACTGGTAACGACTTCATAGTTCCGAACTGACTATGAAAACAAATATTTTTTGACTAGAATGTGAGATGGTTTAACTATTTGAAATCCTAACTACGTCGCAAAAAACCTCTATATCAAGAACTTCAGACACGTAGTTTGAAGTTCGCATCATTGCAAATGCAACAATCGACAATTTTTTCACTTTCTCAATGTTTCTTTGGAAAATTTGACTTAGAATTTTGGTAACTTTTATTCGTATATTTGAATTTTTTGCCTCTGCTAGCTGTTCATTTCAGTTTAATAATCTATAATCTATCTATCTATCTATAATCTAATAAATTTAAGTCATTGTATATGACTCCAGTTATCTAAGGGTGGTGTTCCTGTCCTTCCTTTTTGTATCTTATACGAATATAACCTAATTCTACTAGCACCGGTTCGATGTATTCAGGCTGGCCGGTCTGGTGTCCCTAAGTTATCAGCTGATCCTTCGTTCTGCAGAATTTGTGCCATTATTTTCAACTTAATACCGAATAATCATTATCCTTCTAACACCTCTCAGATTTAGCGTATGCTTTATCAAGTCTATTGGAGGTGACCGGGACGATTTCCATAATGTTATTATATTTAAAGTGGCAAATAGTTTACCACATAATGGTTCAAACTTCACAATATGTTTGCTCCTAAAGCTGGTCCTTGGATTGCTACAGATATGTAATTGACACTAACATCTGCAACGAAAATAAAACCATGTTGAAGAAATCTGACAGGCAAATTGATGTACATCTTCCACCGCACGGGGGAAACCTGTTGCAAAGAGAAAGATTGCAAAAAGGTCGTTACTGCATTTTCCGCAAGCGTCAATTCATGAGAGTGATTCAGGGCAAGATGAATCAAGTGAAACAGGGAAAATATTCTACCCACATACCTCCATCAGTATGTTAATCATGGAAAAGATTTGACGCGACTGTTCCTGAAACTGGTCGGTGCAATTTTTAATATTGTCAGAAAAGATCAAAACTGGTGATCGAAAATAAATAGAACTATATGAAAGAAAAAGGAATAAAAAATTACGTCTGGTTTTTTTGTTAACCTAAAAAGTTAAACCTTGATAATTTCTCCCAAAGAGAACAATGACTTGTTCCCTCGCCGCGGAATTTCACTGCGCCTCGAAATAAAGGTAGACTTTTCCTTGCATGTGGCGGAATTGGAAGGATATTGTGTCCTTGAGTTTCCGTCAAGGAACCGAACCCAATACGGAAGAGCATTGTGAGCGATTGGACAGACTGGTCCTTTACATGAAAAATCTTGCAAAAGCTCGTCAATCGTAAAGGAGTAAAGGAGTCGCATTAAGAAAAATTGAGGCTACAAGTTGAATCGGCAGGTTTTCCCCATGTTTCGATCGCTTCAAAACTCTGCGTGCAATAATGTGACATTCAAAAAACGCAGTAGATCAGCACCGTTTTCAGTCAATAAAGATAAGTCCAAATTGTTTGAAATATTACTAAAAGTCATCGTAAGACCGAAACGTTTTTTCTGTTTTTGATTTTTTGTTCTTCACATTAATAAATGACGGAATAACATAAAGATAACTCATTAATTTTAGGAGTCTGAAGTTTGCAACGGACTCGATAATTTACACTTTTTGACCAAACCAAAAATTATTTCGGTGCAAATAATTCAAGTTATCAATCATAATTTACAAAAATTTCAGTCGAATTACTCAAAAGAAAATTAAAAGTGTGAACAAATAATAGACCGTTGCATTTGCAACGATGCAAATTTTACACACCTTTAATTTTGTACTTAACATACAGCGTGTTTGCTTTGAATTTATTCTGATAGATCTTTAAAGGTATTACTTGCCTATGTCTTTGTTGATCCTTTCTTTATCTTTAAGGGCAACTGTATTTTTAAACGCATTTTAATATGAAATTGTCCCTTTTTTTAAATTGTATGTCAATTCACGTATATTTTATTAGATTTCTAAGGATTGTTGCATACGGATCGGTCTCGTTTTCACTTTGATTTTTTTTTGGATGACTGGATGATTGCGTGAGAAAGAATTGCGAAAACTTCAGTTCCATTATATTAAAAAGTTTAAAACGAGAAAAAATTCGGAATGGTTGCGTTTCCAATGATGCAAACTTCAGACACCTATTTTTGTTTATTTTTCTTTGTATTTATTAAGCCATCAATTGTTAGGATTATGATCACAATAGGCAAAAAAAAATAACTAGACTCTTTCTATTCCTGGCTTTTAAAAAGAGTCATTTTGAGAAAAATTCCAATTAGAAAGGATAAAAAGTATAGCAATTATGCTCAACCGGAGAACGTTTGTCCAAATATTTCTTTAATTGACTCATTTTTCCAACCCTAAATCCTTTGTACTCCAAGTCCGTCGGTCTGAATATTTTCTATGATCGTCTGTTAGAATGTTTGATTTCTCGTCCATTTCTGCATAGCATAGAATGTCTTTCTGTCTCTACAATTGGCTTTACGAGTATATATTTGTTGATTTATTATTTGTTGGTTTATTTTACCTAGTCATATTTCTTAGACTCTTCCGGGTTAAAAGTTCCTTCAGTTGCAACTTTCTATCAATTTGGATAAAACTGTTCAGTGCAGATAAATGATGCGTATCAGTTTGTGAAGTTTTTCGTCTCCCACCATATGTTTACTCAGTAAGAGATGCTCTGTCCAGCTTTTGTTAAAGCTTATTTTGTTTATCTTCATTCTGAGTTTGTCGTTTGGCATTAAGAACGTTGATTTTTTGCTTAGCAAAGCGGAACTGCAAGATATTGATAAGGTTGACCAATTAGACGAAATTGATTGAATTGGTGACATTCATACATATGCCAGGGAAAAAGAGGCATACATATACAAAACATTTTCTAATTGATTCTGAACTCTCAACAGCATCCTTTCAACAGTCTTCGTATATGAAATAAGGATATAGAACACGAACCGGAAGAGTATAGATAATATACATTTGGTGTCAACTTTTACCATTCTATTTTATTGATTAACAAATCTCATGATTTATGCAATAAATGAATAATTGCTGCGATTTTATTTATGATTATAAGTCCGAACTCTTGCATTATTGGCTGAATTGTTGTAACGAAAAGAGAACAACTTAACCTACAGATTGATCACTATTGAAAGATATTATACTTGAATGTATATTTCTATTTTTCATTACAAATAAATCATTCATCCTATTTTTCTTCTAAATTTCAGAATAATAACGATGACAACATTTAAATGCTAAACTTGCTCTTAATGCAAAGATGAGCGCTAGTGCCACATGTGCCATCAAATGAATTTAATTGCAGACTAGAACTGATTTGTTTAACATTACGCAAAAAGGAAGCAATATAATTGCAAACCAAAAAAAGAAAAGATAAAATTTCATCCATCCATACTAACATTAAAAGAAAACGAAGAACGGTTTACTAGTACTTGAAAATTCAAGATGTTGCATAAAATTTTGTTGAATGTTTGAATTTTATATTTGGATCTCTTGCTACATAGAGTTTATGATTTTACATGGTGGTGTGTTGTGATAAAAGGGACACCTAGGATATTAAACAAAGGCAAAAACAAACGTCGATCAAACACATCTAAATCAATTACAATTTGGAGAGCATTAGTCATAAACTCGATCGGGAAGCAAGAAAAGTCGAAAAGGAATTTTCAAGCGCTAATATAATAAGGCAAAAGAATCCCGAATAGCAGACAGACATCAAATAGGGAGACGGAGAGAGAGGAGAGAGAAGCACCATACTAAAAAGTAGTTGAACAAAATGTCTTCGGGAACATTTGTTGATCGTATCGATCCATTTGCAAAACGTTCACTAAAGAAGAAAAGTAAAAAGTCTCAAGGTTCCTCGCGATATCGCAATTCGCAAGATGTAGAATTGCAGCAGTTGCCACCGTTAAAAGGTTAGTATAATTTTCTAAATTTTAAAAACAAAATAATTTTTCCAGTGTGCGCTTATTGGATTTAAATTGAATTACTGCTTCCTATAAATATCTGTATTTGTGAATGTTTATTTCATATCGAATACTAAAGATATAACATGCAATAAAACAGAACAACTTCCTTCATTACATATATTAATTTAGTGTCAAATCAAAATACTAGATCGAATCATAAGTAACTTCCGATGCAATTCAGTAGAATCTATTGTCCGAATCTATCCACTATGGATTGCAAGTTGAGTTTTCACTATATAGACGAGGCATTAGTCTTATGTCAGCTGTTTTTAACCTCTAAAGTAGAGAGTCATAAAGTGTATATTCGTCATGTAATGCATTGGGAAACAAGGAAATAATGCTAAGGGTACAGGTGAAAAAATTTGTTGTACATATGGTGAAGGACCGATAACTATCGGTTAATTAAATGTTGGTTTATAAAATTCTGCACTGAAAATAAACCCACGGGATGGTCCTCTGTCCTCCAAATCAATCAACACAAGAGATAGCCTAAAGGTTGAGTGGGGAAATGAAGGAAAGTCAAAAATTAAGGGGAAGGTAAGGTTAATTCGTACGAAACAAGGCATGTTTTTGTGAATTTTTCGTGACGGCACAGTTAAAATCTGTTTATTAAAACCAATAGTACATTAAAGTATGACATTTGAAGAATATTGTATAAAATTTTCACGAAGAAATATTAAAAAACACGGCAATGGCAGCAATTATTCGGACGTGTCTCGGAAAAAAGTAGAATCGCGGTGCCCCTCATAACTTGGTGCTGGATCATCTGAAATCAAAAAGTCAACTTTCATTCGTTAGATAATAGTTTTCTCCAGGTAACGCTGGGAGGGTTTTTCGAAATTTTAATTTTTCACTTTTTTGGAACACTTTGAAGGGAAAAATTTTTTGCTAAAAAAATCGGCTAATTTGTTATTGTAAAATAAAAATTATTAACAAATTTGAAAAAAACTCTCCAGCGTTACCTCATAAATTATGTACAGAAATAGTGTTCAAAATTTCAAAAGGATCGGTGCAGTATCTTTGAAAACGTGAGTTTTGGGGAAAACGCTTTAAAGTTTTGAACACTAAAAAATCTGGTATAAAACGTTCATAAGCAAATTTTATCGGCTTACCTCACACTGAATCATCAATGCCAGGTCCATAAAGGATGTTGCTATCATCCATGATGTCTAAAGCACCTTTTTGCTCCTGTCTACGACGAATCATGCCTTCTTTAATTTGTCTCTCAACTTCCTGCTCTGCTTGGCTTATACGTATGGAGTCAGTTGATCGCGCCCAGTCATGAGCACTTGATCCACTACTGATTACCATGTCTTGCATGAAGGTTAGTAAAGCAAAATAACCTTCATTGAAGACACTGGCTGCCACATACGCTGCAATTTCAACGATGACATAGGTTCCACCCAAGTGCTTTGGTGAGATTTTCCAAATAAGTTGGTTTAAACTGTCATTGTTGTTCTGCGTGAAGCCTCCGACACATCGCTCCAGGAGGGCATCTTTGCTCAGATCTTCATAAATAGGCTTGATGGCATTCAAAACATCCGCAGGAAGAGCACTGTACGTGTGTTTGAACGAATCCAATGCATTAGCAGCTGCAGCTTTTTGCCATTCGCACCAGGAGTCCGCGCCGCTCGAGCATTTTTTATGCTGTGGATTCTCGTCCGTCGAACTGTAGTGAAAAAACGTTGCCCAGATAGCATTCTTCATATTTTCCATGGAATCAGAGTAACGTCTAATAGCCAAACCGTAGTATACCGTCAGTTTATCAATCATTCTGGCCATAAGCTTCCCTTTACCAGACAGACTCTTTCTTTTGATCTTCTTTCCAGCCTTAGTTTCAATATCTACAACGGTATTTTTGACTATTTCACGTAGACGAGTGCCCATTCTTTTTTGAACATGTCCTACACATTCTTTTTTCACTATTGAAAAATCATCACCATAAGGTTTAGAATTCACTAACCCGGAGTAAGCTTTAGAGTCACCGTCGCCGATATAGTTGCGATATCGTACACCATTCTTTACCGAACGTTGAAACATGGTTTTTATCGCTTCGACCTCCATATTTCCAGCTGCACCAGTATTATTTGCCCGACACTTTCCAGCACTTACATGAGCTTCATGCCACTCTTCGTATTCGGCAGAGTTTAATTTATGTTCCCAAGTTTTACATTCATGGCAGTATGAACTTTTGACAAAAATGTCAAGAACTTTACCTGTAAAGTAACCGATTAACGAGGTGACGCCGAATAAAGATGAGAAGCCTCTTTTTTTCCATGTTCCGTCGCCTGATACAGTGAGTTCGTCGGCATATTCAGTCTTTTTATCTTCGGCTGTTGCTGCTTTTTCTTCTTTTGTAGCAGATAAAAAAAATCGATTCGCTACTTCTCTTACAGTCGAGCACATATTTTTCACGTAATTATTGTACGTCGGTGTTGATACAAACCTACTAGACAAATCCATCAAGCCGCAGAACTTTTCACGGCCAACTAATCCAAGGCCTAATATCCTCATCACGAAAACAAACCAATAATTAGCTTCGAAAATACCAGAGTTTATTCTTGCACTAGACGGAACATTTGTAATCTGTTTACAGCTTTCGCATGACACTTTGATGTTAAATCCAGGACTTTCTTTCTTAGTCGAATGAAAATTTACTTTTCCATCACATTCCACACACTTCACTAGCGTAGCAATTTTGGAAAACACTAATAAAAAATCAATTATCCTATAATTTTTTTCAAGATCCTGCGTAACTTGATTTTCAACGGTCACTTTAATTTTTTTAGCTAACGCGCTTCTTGTTGAAATGCCTTCGTTTTTACGTTTTTGCGGAGGTACAACTTTTCTAGGTCGATATAATCTCAAACCAGCTGATGTCTATCAGATCTTGTATTTTTTTAGGCATTTTAGTAACAATTCAACACAAAAGTTAATGAAAACGGAGCTAAAATGATGCGAAAATAGGAACGCACGTGTACGGCTACTCGATAGAATATTTACTGCTACACTAAATTTTATACTCTACACTGACAAAATATGCAGTACAGGTATAAGGACGTTTGTACTTAAGTCGAAATTTCTATAAATAGAACAGGGCGGTAAGATTAGGTATTATATAGAGAGCGAAACTTCTGCCAGGTAACAATAGCGCGCTCGGGTCGGGTAGGGAATAAAATCCGACAGGTATAAAAATACTCGTAACTTCGTCAATTTTGCTCCAATCGACTTGAAATTTTGACACAATATTCTTAACATATTATGCATTCAATTAAAAAAAATAAACAAAAAATGCAAAAAAAAATTTTTAAAACCTTACCTTCCCCTTAAGGAGTATGAGTAACTCACAATCGAGTGAAGAAAATCGCCGCAAGTGTTCTCGCCTGCGTAATTTGAGAGGAAAAATGGCTTATCTATGACAATATAGTTCTCAAAAGACTGTGGCTTGAAAAGGACAAACAACCTCAGCAGTGTATGGTGATATCGTCAAGGAATAATTCACCACATATTGTGGAAACGAAATTTAACGACGGATACTCGTCGCAGTTGCAGAGTTCCAGAGGAATCGTATGATAAACCTATAACCGTCAATCGCAAAAACGACATTCACTCAATCCCCTTAACCATATAGAAATGCATAAATTGAGATTTATTGAAATACTACAAAATTGGATATCTTTGGTGCAACAAAAATTCAAATCAAATCTCGAAACTTTCTAGCACGTGGATATGCAAGTGTTTAATGTGTGCGTCTGCCTGGATTTGTATTAACCTCCAGATCTGTTAGATGGGTTGGATAAAAAGTTATCCATCGCCGCCCTTGCATTAATAAACCACTCAATAGAAATGTAATCATTAGGTACTCTTGTTGAGCACTCTCAATTAATGTCATGGACAAATGCTTAGCCATAGATCAATACTATGTTGGACCGATCAACACCCTTCTGTTCCTGTCAAGTTGAAGATGCCGTTCCTCGTGAAGGTGGTGACAGCGTTCTCCAAAGACAAAAAAGTCTTAGCAATTGCCTTGAAAACTAACCAATGTAGTTATCATCGTTTTAAGTTTATAGCTTGAGGCACAAATTTTGTGTAGGTCCTAGCACTCATCACAAATCAAATTTAATCTACATCTAGTTCAGCATATAGAATTACTTAATAATCTACATCGCACCATTAACAAAGTACGATTTTTAGCATTTTTCATCTGAGGAAAATTGCCTTCTACTTATTAAATTGCCTTCTCTACTTCAAAATGTGTTTGGATCATACTAAATGCTTGTAATTCAGTATTATTAAACATATTTATTTGGTATCAACGGAGTATTCAAATGGGTAATTCATAGTCTCATTTCCCCACACCATGTGATGGTGGTATTTCTCTGTATGTTCGACTAGACTGTTCGGCTCATAAATCCCATCACCGAGGTGGCATTTCAAGAAAATAAAACCTACTCACGCTAGGATATTTAATAAAGATGTGTGTAACCTTGCACTTTGCAAAGCAAATTTATAGCATGTGAACCTTTCCCAGTTCATATGTGGTGGTGTCTACGATTTTTTAAGCAACAGGTCGGCAAGTCATAGTCGATATGTGAGTCTTTTACGTTATTCATAGAAATATAATGAAAATTAATAATAAAATTTTGGAAATACAAAGTTTCTTTATATGCGAAACATAAATTGGGGTTTCAACGTTCCACAAAGACAGTCAATAATAACAGCTTCTGACGTAGGCAATGAAAGAAAATCCTTTTCTTGTTTAACTAGTAAGGACCAGTTATTTATTTGAGTATGATTACTGAAACAGTAAATCTGTCGTTTTTCAAATATAACTTTCCTGTTTAAGCTCAAAGACGATACGATAGTCTGTCAACACTTGCAGTGCAGTGAGACATATTGCACAGTTCTGTTGGATGCCGAAATCTCAGATATTTTTCATGTCTGTACGCAAGTGTCAAATATGCGAACATCTATCGGTAGCGCAATGTTGAATTTCCAAGCAAATGCGGATCCAAAAAGTTACTTTCTCATAATGCAATAGGTTTTCTTAAATTATGTAGATATTTTCAGTCCCCTGAAAGAAATTTAGTTTATTAACTGCACTAAAGAGTATGAACTGAGTTTCCTTGGTCATGAGTTTTTTTTTGTCCCAAAAGCCCACAGCAGCATCAATTATTCAAATGATATCATTCAGAGCAGATTGACTGTATCCAATAAACATTGAGTGAATTCCACTTTGTATAGAAACATGTAAAGATTGTCCTTGAAACACTTACAAAAATGGTTCCACGGATGTTTAATTGCTGAGTTCAGTGACAAAAGGAGAGATTTGGATAGTTACCGCAGTTCTCGTAGGTTTGTTGAGCAGGTTAAATTTCCGACATCCCAGGAATCATGTCCAATTTCTACACTCATTTTATTCAAATGCAGATTGAAAGCAAAATAACTTCACTTCACGCATCCAGTGAAAAATGAAAAAATTAAATTAGTTCTCATGATTTGCATACGATTCTATGAGATTATTAGAATGTCTAAGAATTATTTGTCTGTAACATTATATCAGAGGTACATACTTCAATAAAGGAGGCGGTGTTTCTAATTATCAACAATCAAAATTGAATTGTTTAAAATTTTCATGACACTTAACTAATGCTATCGTTTCACTTACTTATTAACGTCTTAAAAACGTCATTCAATGATATGGTTGGTTTTTACAGCGGACTGCTCAAGCTTAGAACAAGAAGAGTTATTCATCCGAAAATTGCGGCAGTGTTGTGTCTCGTTCGATTTTATGGATGCGGTAGCGGATTTAAAAGGCAAAGAAATAAAAAGGGCAGCTTTGAGCGATCTTTCTACATACATAACACATGGACGGGGTGTTTTAACGGAGGCTGTATATCCTGAGATTATTAGAATGGTATGAAAATTGGACAGTAAATATCAAACAGTGTTGTTCATTAATTTGTTCATTCAATTGGTTTATAGATATCTTGCAATTTATTTCGTACACTGCCTCCAAGTGAAAACCCAGATTTCGACCCAGAAGAAGATGATCCGACCTTAGAAGCATCATGGCCACATCTACAATTAGTTTATGAAGTATTCCTGAGATTTTTGGAGTCGCAGGACTTTCAAGCAACCATTGGTAAACGAGTTATTGACCAAAAATTCGTTTTACAGGTGAGTTAAATTTATCTTTTTGTATAATATACGTGTAGAGCGACATAATATCAAGCATATTTCATAGTCAAGTGTAAGTTTTGGTGTTAAATTATTACTATCCATAGAGGGAAGAGGGATATGTGCTTAGACCTCTAGAAAATATCTTATAACACAATTGCTGTCGAAATTGCGCTAGATTGGTTACGCAGATAGTACAGCAAATTTGATCACCAGAAAAAAGATTGAGTAATCGCAACTTGTAACTAATTTTGTGTTGCATTGAATGCTTATATTGTTCGGCCCTGGGTTCAGTCTAATGCATGTTAAAACGGAGATGATGATACTAGCTAAAAAGGGATCTACAAATCCATTTCAGTCAAGGTTAAAGCCTTTACTTTGCTTCTTCATTATTGACTCTAGAAGGAAGTTTTCAATCCCATCCGAGTGCCTGCGGACGAGGATACAGCAGAGGTGTCGGTTTCCAGTTGCCTGATCGTTTACATCAGAGACTCATTTCAAGCAAAAGACGTCTACCCATGAGTACAGAGCAGTTAAAGCACTTGCACAGTTTCAAGGTTACAACGATGCTTTGGTTTGGGCTTAGAATTTAAGAATCCGTACCGAAAGAGACTAATGCAGGTACATGAGAGAAGAGCTTTGTGCCTTCCTTCCGCACTGTCTTAAATCGACGGGTCTGTTTAATTGGCGAGCAGAGTCCATCGTTCTCCTTCAGGGGACCGATGTCACTGTGTACTAACTTCTTGTTTTGCAAGAGGATCATGAACATGCTTGCCCCATCTGTTTCACATACCAATAGTGGCTAAGGAATCATAATAGTTTGTAGGAAAGGTTGCATCAGCAGATAAATGGACCTGTGTATCACACTGCGCTGGATTGATCCTCCAAGTCGGCAAAGAGCGAAGAGAGTTCACATTTTCAGTAATTCTATCCACCACATGCTTTGTATTTGAACAAGAAATCTGCCTGCATTGAAGGCGAGAAAAAATGAACTCGAAGTATTGCCATTCAATTCTAATGTAGGTTCTGTCGGCGACTAGGGAGACGGATTAAGTCTTGTGCTGCTGGTGATCTCCTTACACTAAGTGCATAAATAGCCTTTACCTATTCCTATAGATAAAAAATCATCATTAGAGTAGGGAATCCTTTATATATAGTTAAAATCAATTTAGTACGTAAGACCAAAATATTTCAATAGATACCACATTGTGTAGGCCATATTTCTTGTAAAAGTAAATGATACTCCTCGTCTTCAGTCGTCTAAACTCCACTATGACAAGGAAATAAGTTAATATATCATCTCCTAAGAGTTTACAATATGTTAGTAGATATAAAAATTTCTTGTGGGAAACTGCCAAAGCTGTACATACTGCTCGCTTTCCAGCCCTTGCGCTAGAGGTGTGCGCATCTTCCTACCGGCCTGCAATATCTCAGGAAGCTCCTAAGTGAGAATCGTTTGCATCCCCTTGACCATTCCGATGCAAGCTTGAAAATTCTCGTTATGTATGTCGAGCAAGACCTTCGATGGTTTGTCGTCTTCAAAGCCTATTACATTCACCATCGTCAGTATCTTTCTGGCCCCTGCGAATGAAATTAATTACAAGGTTTAATATGTAGCATCCAAAAACGCCGTCTACTATCCAAAAAATTTAATTTTTCATAAAGATGCACTTACTACTAGATCTAGCGATATATTCTATTTAGAAATAAAATTAACCGCTCAAGTATTAACATTTGAGATTAGCTAGCGTGGGAATATTTGCTGCGAATAATTGCTATAGGATTTGGGGATGCAGGTGATCTTGATTGAGGAACTCCAGCTTTATTTTTCGTTGATCTGATGAGAGGAATTGGCTAATGAAATATTTTGTTGTCCGATTTGTGTGCTTTATAATAATATCGAGTCCATGTCTTTTCATTGAAGGTTTATGCAAAAAATATTAGGGCAGGATCTTTACATCAACCTGAATTTACTTTTTAACTTCTCATTTTATTTTAAATAATTCAAAATTTCCCTTTGCAGCTATTAGAACTATTTGATTCGGAAGATCCTAGAGAACGAGATTTTCTAAAAACAGTTTTGCACAGGATTTACGGCAAATTTTTAGGACTACGTGCTTTTATACGGAAACAAATTAACAACATATTTTTGCGCTTTATATACGAAACAGAACATTTTAATGGTGTCGGCGAACTATTGGAAATTTTGGGAAGGTAAATTTACGATATTTTTGAAATGGTTTGCAGAAAAAATCGTGACATTAACAAAACATATTCAATTGTATTTTACAGCATAATCAACGGCTTTGCGTTACCATTGAAAGCTGAACATAAACAGTTTTTAGTGAAAGTTCTGTTGCCCTTGCACAAAGTGAAATGTTTGTCATTATATCATGCTCAACTTGCATATTGCATTGTTCAGTTTCTTGAAAAGGATGCAACATTAACCGAACCAGTAGTTCGTGGTTTATTGAAATTCTGGCCAAAAACATGTTCGCAAAAGGAAGTGATGTTCTTAGGAGAAATTGAAGAAATACTAGATGTTATTGATCCTCCGCAATTTGTTAAAATCCAGGAGCCTCTTTTCAGACAAATAGCCAAATGTGTATCAAGTCCTCATTTTCAGGTTAGTTTTTTCCGGTGTTCATAAACATGAGATCGCTAATAATGGATTTTTTCTTTGCAGGTCGCCGAGCGAGCCTTATATCTATGGAATAATGAATATGCCATGTCACTTATAGAAGAGAATAATGCTGTTATTATGCCAATCATGTTTCCTGCTTTATATCGAATAAGTAAAGAGCATTGGAACCAAACGATAGTTGCACTTGTCTACAATGTTCTGAAAACGTTTATGGAGATGAATTCGAAACTATTTGATGAGCTAACAGCCAGTTATAAAGCCGAACGACAAAAGTGAGTATTATTTATTCGATTGGTTAGTAAAAGTATGCAAGATAATTTTAGCATAGACATGTGAAACTGCATAAGTCGCGTTATGTCATTTTCCTTTTCTATCAAATCTGGTTGTTAAGATGTTACGTTTTATGGACGCGAATCTTGAGAATTTTGATATTCATTTTGTTATCAGGCTATTTATATTTCAAGGTTCTCTTCGGGATTTCTTCTATAAACACTCATGTAATGTAGATAAATCGCTAAATATTTATTTCTCTGAAAAGAAAAATACACAATGCATTTCGCAGTCTGTCATCTTCAATGATAAGTACTTTTGTGCTCTTGATACAGTGATTTGTTTATATTCATCCTTCAGAACCCTTTCAAGATATCACACATCCATATTTTGTGAATTTTGTTCGAGACTAGGAGATAATGTGAGGGCTTCGAATCTGTTCGAAGTTCAAGTCCCAAAGAAACACATTTCTACGAAAATCAAATACATGATTAAACTTTTTCCATAATGTTTTCATGAATATTATCTCAATACTTTTTTAAATATTGGGTGAATGATATTGGAGCCTGAATCCAAAAGTAATCGTAATTAACAACCCTCGAACAATTAGACCAGGAACCGTCTGCTTGATGTCCTGTAGTGAATTTGCGACGGTTTTGTTGTAAAAGAGGATATGATATGGTGGTGGTTTGATTTGTGAAATGCTTGACGCTAGAGTTACGTGGTTTGACTTAGCTGCGCATTAAATGTGGGTTCAAATTCTACAATTTTGTAAAAATTTCCTTTTTACATTTGTTTAAATGGGCTAGAACTTTTTATTACGCCGACTAACTTATCTGCGTATCGCAACGTATTATAGTCCAACAATTAAATATCGTGATCAAGAAGGATTATGTTGTTCGTCAAAGTTAGGAGTGCCATTTAACTCTCTTTCCCCATTCCATGAACGCCTGTGTTCAATTTCCAGGATTTCAAATTCAAATTCTGTGTATGAATTCCATTCAAAAGATAGTTGCAATGAGAATGCTTTTATAATGAATAAAAAGCCAAATTGAAATATTTTTTTTCTTCCATTTTTCACAGAGAGAAAAAGCGTGAAAGGGATCGCGAAGAATTGTGGAAAAAGCTGCACGACTTAGAAATCAGTCGTAGCGGTTCGAATCGATCACGACAAGACTCATTAAATAGTTCTATGATTGGATCACAGCAACAAACATTAAATTCGTCTCAACACCATAATCCGCTTCTACATCAGCAAAATAATGCAGGAGGACAAACTCCAATTCAGATATCGACTATTTCGTCAACATCTTCGGCCACCAATCCAAGCATTGGCGGAGGTATCGGTAGTGGAGGATCAACTCTGGCTAATCAGCAGCAAGGACTTGCTGCAAATACGGGTGCTGGCGTTGCCATTTCGGCGACAAAGTGATGTAGTACTGATTTAATAACATTGCATTAACGTGTTTATATAAATTATGCAAAACAGAAATAAAAATTAGACATAATAAAACAAAAATATTACAAATTTAAAGAGTAAAGCCAACTGCAAAGGAAGATATATATATGCGAAATTGATAATATGCCGCAAATAAAAAGATAGTTGCGAAGAAAAACCATATGCAAATGCAAAAGAAGAAAAAGAAAATGAAAAATACACACCATACATATAAAGTAATACGAAATATGATAATATGGATACAAATAAAAATTCAAAAAACGACAAACAAACAAGAACTACAATATAAAAACTCTATTTAAATATTGAATATTACAAATTAGAAATTTTGAAGCATAAAGGGAAATAATAAAAATATAACAAATACATAATGCTGCTGCATAATATCTAATGAGAATGGTGAAACTATATTTATTTTTTGATGCTCGCTCCCCTAGTGTAACAAATTCTTTTTTTTATGGAATTATGAAAGTAAGTCCGTAGCATGATTTATGGTTTAAATATAGATGTATGAACGGATAACTTTAATTTGGATTTTCATTTTCATTTCGTTTCCATCATCTGATCTAGAATCATTTTCTCAAGGACTCGGTCCGACTCCTACCCAAACCACGCCGGAAAGTAAAACGACGATAGGCCGACTAGTTAATATCGAAACACTTTTTTCTCGTTTCCATATTTCTCTTTCATCTTTTTTTTTAACTGTAAGTTTTCATTTTCTGTATTCTACATTTAAAAATAAAGATATGTAATAAAAATGTAACATGTAACTAAAATAATAAAAAAGGAAGCAACCTACGAAATTAATCATTTCCCGTTTTCATTGTTTTTAAGTTATTTGTGTGTTCTTATGATATTTTCAAATCATACATTTTTCAATGTAACAACATAAATTGCTTCAAGATTTTCACACGGAAGGTAAAAAAATAATCATTGTATATTTGAGAGATGAAAAATTCTGAGTACACACACATGCATGCATACATACACGAATTCAAATAATTTTACAGCGCCATGTAAAAACTAAACAAAAACAAATTTTTTCTTTTAGTTTCTTTTTAAAATCTTGATTTGTTACTGCAATTGAAGTCAAAATGCAATCAATGCTTATTAATAAATTATGGATATTTAAACACATTCATCGCCTCTAATGAAAGTATATTTATAAAGCAAAAAATGAGAAAATTGAAATGAAAACAAAGAAGAAAAACAAGAAGAAGAAAAGGAAAAAAAAAACAAAAAATATATTAAATTAAACGCATGAAATAAAGATAATTTTAAAGTAAAAAAGAACTATTTTAGATTAAGTCATAATATTTACGAGAAGAATTTATAATAGAAATTAAAAAAGAAAAGAAAACAAAAAACTAGTATTGTACGAGTTGAATAGTTTGTACATGTTAGCACGTTTCATTCAATGTAAAATGCAGCATTTTTTTCTTATATATAAAATCTTTATTTTTTATTATTTTTCAAACAATGCTGATGAGATGATGGTTAGACAGTTGTTTAATTTTCTTTTACTAAACCAATGTTATAAGTTGCGTACCGGTTAATAAAAGAGAAAAAAATAATTGCAAATGAGTTTATACTCTTGTTTTTAACTGTTTGCTGTTTAATAATCAAGACAGTGGTCATGTCTATCTATATTTACATTTAATCTCGAAATCAAGAAGAAAAGGAAAGTTGTCGGCAAGCCATATTTTGGCTCATATTTAAAACAAGTTTTTCCGGTAAACTTGGGGGGGGGGGGCAAGAGTTACCAATTGCTTATAGATTGAGTGCAGAACAAATGAAGAAAGTAAACGCATTTAACTTCAAGCCTGGCCAACGATTCGTTTTCTCCGCTATCCTTGCTTCGATGAAGCATTTAACCATAAAACGTTAAAGTTCATTGAAGAACAAACACATATAAACAGAGAGAACATATATATATAAACAAAGCTAACACGAGAATGTGTTCATGTTATGCGGATGATTTTGAATTTTAACCAAAGTACATAAGTCGATATCAGAGGAATCCTTTCTCGAAATAATTGCATCTAAAATTGTAACTTTAATTCTTTGGCTGGGTAAAAAGTTGAACGATCTTATCCCGGTACGCCAAATTGCCAGCAAAAATGTGTTTGCAATACAGAAAACGCGAATCATACCGACCGACGCAATCACTTCCGCACAAAGGAATCTTTGCCATTCGATTGTAGATTTCAATGCTTGATTGCTGTTTTGAGCGCGACGCCATGCCACGACACGCTTCCCTTTAGCCGTGACGTTGATTTCATGATAGCGAAATTTTCTAATTATATCACGAAATAATGCAATTGCATCCCACATGTAATTATGCAGTTGCCCGTCAAGATCAGCCCCGAACGCTCAGCAACGTGTGTTCTAGTCCATGAGTCGCAAAAGTGGCAGCCACCTGATCGAATCTTAGCACTTTTTTATTACTGTGCGTTAATTAAAGTGCTACAAATAATGCTTGTAATTCTATAGTGTAAATATTACGGAACTAGTGATTGAATTATGTGGTTCTATTGTGATTTTATGGCAGGATGGATCGGAGGTGAGTGTTTTGAGTGAATGGAGGTGATGCATAAAAAATGGTTTCGACCAAATGACATAATCGCTTATGCATTAAACACTTAATAAATTAAAGCGATCGTTAAAAATATTTATGATTCTTGATTTTTCTGATAAGCGTTAACTTCTTTTTTAGGCGCATGTGGAGTGCTTATTGGACACCCGTTAGACACAATCAAAACTTGGCAACAGACCTCGAATACAAATGTTTTCACGGCTATCTATCAAATTGCCGCGCGAAATAATGGGGTAAAAGAAATAGTTTAATAGTTCTATTCTCAATGATTCAATTGTAAAAGTAGGAAGTGTTATGTAGCGTGAACAGAACAAGCTTACATTCTAGAAAACACTAATTAATTAGTTGTATCTAATTAGACTAAACTACCATCAGATTGTTCAGTCTACCACGTGTAAAACTTTGCTGCGAACAGAAGGTGTTTCGAAATTAAAAGATATTTATCGAAACTTGTAAGATATTTGAAATAGGCAAAAATTTTCGCTTTTCGTTTGAAGGATTTCGACTTAAATCGATTCATCACATTCAATCCAGAAAAGGTCTCAATGGGCTGGTTTTCAACTGAACTTTTTCATATATCATAATTGTACTAATTGAGTGACCTACGAAAGAGCAAATGTTCCTGGTCGTAGACGATTAGATCAAATCTTGCTGTTTTTCCAACACTTATTCGAAATATGTCTATAATCCGCTCAAGTTGTGATGTAATCATGTGCGTCAGAATCGTTTGTTCATCTAACATAAGCACATCTTCCTTCATAACAGTTTTTTTTCGGTATCAGTTGACGCACCTCAAAAAGTTGGTCCTGGCTGTTCAGGAATCGGTCTGCTTTGTTGGACCGTACGTTAGGATAATTGTCTGGTAGATGGTACTTCCTTTAGCACGCTTAAATTTTTAGGCTATGGGACGTGTTAGTGAGGCTGTGGAGTTGGCTTGTAAAAGGTACATTATCCTCGTGGCTAAAATTTACTTTATTACTTTTGTTTCATCTTCCAAGGCCTCAAGTTTTCTAAAAAGTATCTTTTCGTTTATGATAACCATTCTCCGATTGGGTAACACATTTTGGTATATTTTAAGGCACTTGTTATGAAGAAAATATTCAAAACTTCCGATATGTCAAGATTTCTATTGAGCAATAAGTTGACCGATTTAAAACCAATTTTACTATTATATGTTTTCTAAACGAAAGAAAAATGCAATAAATAGTTGTAAGTATTGGGTCGTTAAGCATGAAATATGAGACCAACAGGAGCAGAAAGTCTTGGGACTACAATTCCGAAAATGTTTAGCCATTTCAAAGCAATTTGAAAAGTAAGGATGTTCGATAGATGCATTCGACAGTCAGATGAGCATCAGCAATGGAACGGCTTTGAGACTTGTTGTTTTTGAGTGTCACGGGTAAAATGCACTGGATAGTTAGTTACTTGCAATGAAAAATGGATAATCTTAAATAGTCACAAGTGTTCGGCAGAATGGTTGGGCAAAGGTGAAGAGTTGATGGTAATTGTTATGTGGCCAAGCGAAGGTGTTATCCGCTAAAATTTGTTTGAAGAGACCCGGGAGGCAATGGATCTTTACTGCAATCCTTTAGAAGAGAATGATGGGACGACTGCATTTTAAGCAGCCATGGTTGGTGAACAGGAACAGACCGATCCTCCTGCAGAACTATGCGCAACTAGAAGTTTAGTTATAGAAACTACTGAAATTGAGGCTAGAAACATTTTTTCACCCAACGCTGCCGCTAGATCTTAAACCTTAAGTTCTTACTATTATACTATTTAACGATTTTTTGGGATTTATATTAGTTACAATCTTGAATTCTCAACGTATCGTTGAAAACTTGCATTGGCAATTCTATCATCAACTGCTAGAATATTTCGCTAGCGATATTAATAAGCTCCCGTGAAGATTGCAAAAGTGCTTTGATAGAAAACAAACAATACTTTGATTCGTATACGCATATTTTGATTAATTATTTTACTCATTACCCGATGCATAATTCACTAAACTTCCAGTCTAAAATCGGATGTTTCAAACTTAATGACCCACGAGATTCTGTGGACAAAATCTCATTAATATTTTTTATAATTTCTCACAGAGTTACATGACACATTTTTATTGTACGTCAGCTAATGCAATTTGACGTTGTTGGCTGATAATGTCCTTATTTTGGAGATGATAAATTTTTTTGTGTCAAATTTCCAGTTATTTTATTTGAAAATAGCTAATGAAGAATACAAGAAAGGCTTTCCTTTTAATTAAATTTTGGCGTGTTGGATTTTGTTTGGCTCAACCGATTTTCGTCCGTTACCAAAAATAATATCAGGGATCGCTGATGAAGAACGAACGGTCGGTAACAGTAACGGTCGAAAATCGATTACGACAAATATAATTTAATACGAGCAATTAAAAGGAATGTCGTTTTTCTTTTATTTA
Organism: Stratiomys singularior; assembly: GCA_954870665.1. Lineage (NCBI taxonomy): Eukaryota > Metazoa > Arthropoda > Insecta > Diptera > Stratiomyidae > Stratiomys > Stratiomys singularior. The sequence goes on from OX940877.1 coordinate 13,265,954, forward strand.
AAAAAAAAAAATTTTGCGAAAATGAAACCAATTACGAACAATGAATGATGATGATAATTAATGAAATTAGAAACATAGAAATTCCCGTGAATACCGGCAGGTTATTCTATTTTAAAGGACGGAGGGTGAACAAGATGTGAATCTAATTTAAATAGAAGGCTTTAAAAAGGGTTACAGGATCGGACTCAGCATTATTCTCGGTTGCCAGATTGTTGTAACGTCTTCCAAGCAGGGATGGTTGCGATGTAAATGGTAGTAGAAGATCATCCTCAGTAGAAACTTTGGGCAAAAAGATAACAATTTCCAAACGCAGATGTAACTTTTATCTTGTATATCAAACAGAAAATATGTATGACTTTTTAAGGACCATGTAGATTCTCTGTAAAAGTAGAACAGTATGTAAATGGAAAAGCTTCAGTAAGTTGAAAGATGTCCTACGCCTTTGCATAACTATCTTTTGCGATCTCGTCAAAATCAAAGGAGTTCGATGAGTTGAGATTCCATCATCCAATGAGATTCCATCATCGCAAAAAGTTGTTGTTTGCCCAATATTTTGATCATAAGCGATAATTTTTATAACTTTCTACAACCTTGTTTCATTCTAGCCTCGAATCCTTTTAGCCCGTCTTCTTTCCAATGAGTTTCATTGAAGTAAATGATTGAAATGAAAGAAAAATTTGTTGTATCGGTTGAGTTTTGTTGATCGTGAACTGCACTAAATTCGAAAATACTTTAACTAAACATTTATTATTCATTAAATGCACTCACCTCCAGTGCTGCACATGCGGAGTTCTGATTCTACTCTAGCAAACAATATGCGCACTAAGTTTTGGTTAGTATTTTTAATCATATAATTGAGATCAACTAGGGTTCTTACCAATCATCTTTTTGTATACTTTTGATCTTGCAATGAAATGGATTCAAAGGCTGCAAGGCTCAAGTTGTAAGTGTACTAGGATGCCACCATTATTTTATTTTTTTACTTTCGATTCAGATAAATGGATACTTTCGAGGAATGTTTTTTCCTTTTATTACGACTGGTGCAGTTAATTCGATACTTTTCGGCATCTACGGAAATCATTTGCGTCAACTACAAAAAATTTGTCACAGTGACTTACAGCGAGAAGTATACCAAGACCGAAATGTTTTTGCAGCAGGATCAGTGGCTGGATTCATTCAATCCTTCATCGCTTGCCCAATAGAGCTCATCAAAGTGCGACTTCAGACTCACCGATGTAAGTTATTTTTGTTGGACGCCCATGGCCAACCTTAAGTCCAGTACAAAAAATAATTGTCCTCTCTCTAACTTACATACAAAGTCTATACTGACTACAAGGTGACGGAAAAGAAAACACCATTTAAATGTATGATGCGTATCATTCATACTGATGGATTTTCGGGTTTGTATCGAGGGTTACTTCCTATGATGTGCAGGTAAAGTTTCAACAAATCAATCCTTTAGCTACATTGATAAAAATTTCATTTTTTTTTTACATTTTTCTCTTTCAGAGATGTGTTTCCTTATGGAATCTATATGTTAGCCTACCAGAAAATTTGTAATTTCTTTGATAGTTTGGATTACGTTAAAAAACGACGACAAAAACAAAAATTGCAAAAGGACCTTGATAGTTCTTTTGAAATGATGTTGACTACTGTAGCGGGAGCTGTTGCTGGAGTTCTTTCCTGGGTTTTAGTCATTCCATTTGATGTTATAAAAACGATTATGCAAGCGGAGGAGGATGTTACTCGATATAAAAATATGAAACATTGCTTAGAAGAAAATATTCATGTATGTTATTTATTTAAAATGGTGTGTTCAACAAAATCTAATGATTCATCAATTACAGAGATACGGTTGGAGAATACTTTTTCGAGGCAGTTGGATGCTAGTGGTTAGAGCGATTCCAGTGAATATGGCAACATTTTTAGGATATGAATATTCGTTACAAGCATATTATAAATATGTTGATGCAAAGAAGGATTGGAAAGATGGAATCAAAATGAACTCAACACAATAATAACGATTTTGATGGGATACTATGTATCAATTGTATTAAAATTTCTCTGAAGATATTTGGTTGACATGATGAATGTGAATGAAAACTTAATGATCAGTGCTGAATTAAGGATAATTGGATGTACAAATGTTTTTTTCATTTTCCACATAGTTCTGTGTTTTGTCCAACGGGGACGCAAAAGAATATTTGTTTGTTTATTAGTTTTAGGACCGAAATTCTGTCGTTCATAGTTTATTTTTTCTTTCGTTTCCATACCCGTTTCGACGATGTGTCATCTTAAGCATGTCATTTTGTGCTTTTATTTGATTTTTTTCTAGCGTTGATGTGTGATTATATGACAGCCTAAGCCAGTAGTATAAAACGTCCCTATTTTTCGGATGTAAATGAAAAATATCGGCTTATTTTCTTCTATTTTTTTGTCTTCTAATTAATCAGTAATTGCAATAAACGAATTTTGCTCATTTTCCGCAAATGTCTAGGTATGTGGTTGTTAAAAATCCAAAACTCCCAAATGTTCATCCATAAATCTTTGCAGTGTGTTGATCTTTCACAGGCCACCTATGTTGCTTTAGTAAATATCGAGCCCTTCTAATAAAACAATACAAAAAACAGTTTTACCAATTTAACATTTCTTTCAACAAATTTTCAAGTTATCTCGGCCAATTTCATTATTTTTTCAGCCGATTCATTTGAATAGGGTGGGGTGATACTTTTAGCCAAGGCTGCACTTCAAAATCACCTTTTGAAATATTGACGCATGGTGGAGTTTTGAGAATAACCAAATAGAATGAATGACAAGGATACAGAGGCATGATACGGTCGTTTTTGTGGTCCAAACAGGTGCATAAAAACACAATCGGCTGCTATATTCAAAGTATGTATTCACCATGAGCAACGAGCGATTTTTTTTATTGTACATGAAGTTTCCTGGTAGCGAATTTTCGCGTTTTGAAATTTTTGAAATCTTACAGTGTTGGACTTCGCCTTATGCAATCACGTTCAGAATAAGATCTTGCGAACTTGTACAGTCGGCTCAGTCTTTTTGAATCGTGTGAACAGGGAGATCCGCGTCAATCGTCCTATTCTAACTCCTTAAGCTGAAGTTAAAATAGCTCAAATAGAGCCCCAGTTGTGTGGAATATTTTAAAGGAATCATTAAGTCCTGCAAAAAAAGTTATGTCAAAAATACTTTATGATCAATCCTACTGTAGTCCTAAATACTGTATTACATAGTCTTGATAGGATGAGGACAAAGAACTCAGCTTATTCTGCAGGCAGTTCTTTCAATCCAAGCGTTCTGTCTATATCTCAATTCAGAGGCTTTCATCTATTGTACACATGGTTACCTAATATAAATCTAAGCTGATTGACACCTCGATTCCATTGGCTCTACGGTACAAAAGACTTCGATTCAAAGTTGCGCGACGAGTCCTGTCTGGATGTATGCTAACTAACCTGTCGAGAAAAAGTTGTTCAATTGATATTTTGTACGTGTATGTATCAATATTTCTCTGATATTTGGTTTCTCCTGTTCAAAGTTCTTAATTAAAGGTAATACAACAACAAAGTTGCTGCGTTAACTGTCTACTTTAGATTGGTTGTTCCAAATAAACTCTTTTCACATTTAAAAAAATCGAAACATAATAAAATTCTATGTTTTTCTTTATGGAATAATTAAATTTTATTTTCTACTTCATTTGATTTGTTCCAACTTTTCGAATGCGGAATAACGATTTTTGTGCAACGCAACACCTAGCGAGTCAAGCGCTACCTGGTAATGGTGCCCCAAAGTAAAAAAGGAAAATCGGGCACAACCAGCATTTTGACGGCGGTTGTCATCCGCAACAAAACATACCAATGATGACGGTTCAAGAGCGGAGCATAAATAACCCAGCATAAACCTTTAATCCGCGGGCGAGTAATGACAGCTGTCTTCGTGCGCTCCACGATATTCGCTTGGACAAAAGTTATCGAGATTTTTGGGGTGTAGTGAAGTGATTATGTCAAAATTTCTCTGGGTTCGTGACGCTTTTAATTGCACTCTGGCGTTGAGCTGCAGGTGGTCGAGCACGAAATTGCGAAAAGTTCCGCTTTGAAGAGTCTTCCGTGCGCAATTCGTTGTTTTGTTATGTGTTGCTGTGGACGTTCTCGTAGCGGCGCACTAGCTTTCGAGGGTGATTATTCGCGGGTGTTTTTGTTAGGTAGTTTGCAACATTGTTGCTTATAGCGTTTTACGTAAACGGAGTAACGAACCGCCAGGCGCTTCCAGGATGTCCTCACTAAAGGTGGCGGTGAGGGTTCGACCCTTCAACCAAAGGTAAGCAGTTACTGTACCTGTCGTAGGTTTTTTACTTCAGTACTTGCACTGGATAATGTTGACAGAAATGATGCCTGTAAATTGTTTGATTTCGCAAGTTGGTCTCTGAGGAGCTGCAATTATATATAAAACTATATATATAAAACTGCAACGAATGCCCGCGGGCTGCTAACAGAAAAATACTTTGGTTTGCTCGCTGCTTTTTTTCTGGTTCGCTGGACGCCCCGCGTTCGTTAGCATTTTTCTTATTGTGATGTCATACCTTGACGCTAGCTCCGATTACCGAGCACCTACCATTTATCATTCGGAACAGCGGCGCTGATGTCAGGAAACCAGGAACATTTCCTTCTTCGCCGCCAAAGCCAGACACCCGATCCGCTGAGCAGTTACTGGTTTCGGAAGAAATGCTATCAAATGTCGACATGTTGTTGGTAGTAGAAGCGCTCTAGCCGCTAGTGAAAGGTGAACTCCGAATATTTCTTAGTTCAGGTCAGTCTCAAACTGCTTAAGACGTTAACTGTAAACTTGACTTGGGAGGCAGCGTCGGTTCGGCTGAGATTTGCTAATTTGCAGCTGATGAAAACAGCTATGAGTCACAGTTACAAAAAACTCTTTGTACGGGTCTATTTGGAAGATTTCCATAAAAAAAGATCTTTCTGCTGTTATGCCCGCGTAATGCAGATTGGACGAAGCGAAGCAAGCCGTAGCGGAATTTCCACGAGATTTGCTCTTGCTGGGAGCTTAAAACGTTACACGATGTAATTTGGTTTTCACAAAAAGCCTTCATGGTGTTTAATTATGTACCTCGGTTAGAATTGCTCGAATTAAAGAAACGTTGCCATTTTTATTGTTGGATCTGTATTTATTCTTTGGAGCACTCTACAAGAAATACGTTCAGCTGTCCAAAAAGGACACAAATATGGTATTGCAAATATGCTCAAGAGCAGTTGGGCTAACATTGTATCACCAAAATCGATCATGATAAGATTATATCGAAATTTAAACTAATTGGTTAGTAGCAGGGTGCGTAACTTTATTATTTACTCACTTTCTGGTGCTAAAGTTGTACATTCATATGTACAACATTTGACTGTTGCATGAGTCTCAAATCACTCGTGGTCCTTTATAATGTTCGCAATTGGTGGGTCTAAAGCACCACCGACATGCAGCTAAAATTGAAAGTTAACTTTTTTAGGCAATGCCAATTTGTCTGTTGCAACAATGTGAATGGTAAAAATATTTGCGTGCTGTTCATTTGCCCGTTTCAATCGTTTTTGCACAAATTGATTCTTGTCTTGACCTCTGGATCATGTATCGGTAGATACCAAATAAGGTCGCTACATGAGCAATCTAGATTTCTATAGTAATAAACGAATTGAACAAATTAGTGCTTTGTTTTATTCTTTGAGGAATCAGTACATCTGCAGTTTTCTTGTTCCCAGTGCTCGGCACCTTGAATTTTGTCGGTTATTGCACTACTCGTTATCAGGTCAAAATCAATTGTGCAGAACCTCAAAAAGTACCAAAGGACTCTTGAAGTTGTTTGGAACTTCATTCCAGTCTCACAAACATCACATCGGTTGAGTCCTACGAAAATAAATCCGTCATTTTCAATTATTCAATTTGTGCTTCCAAATCGCTCATAGATCGCGACTTTTTTGTTTTGTTTTTTCACTATTAGAGACATGTTGAAATTTAGGAAAATAACTTCCGTACGTTCCAACCATATCGTAACCACTACCATACACTAAAAATACGAACTAACACTTTATCTAACAATATTCTCTATAACTATATAATCTATTCAATTTTCCAGATGCGTTGGTAGAAAAATGAAGTTATTATTACTTTCCATTATCTCGAGATAAGAGATACTTCCAGGAGTAAGGACATAAAGACGAAGGCTCGCAGTAATTCTCGGATGGGTATCACTAATCCATCAAATTTTGTATTATAATCGCGATATAACCATGGCGATCACTCCACTCACATACGTCGTTTGATTGCTAAGCTCTCTATTTTGCAAAGCTCGCCTTATTTGCTAGATGAGGGGATACGCGTATCGCTTTGTTTGTGATGCTCCTCCGTGCTATTAGCGCTATAAGTGTCTGCTGTTTGCATCGTTGCGAATGCAACAGTCTCATATGTTTCCACGCTTCCATGTTTGATATTTGACGAATGTTCGACTCAAGTTTAAGATGAGAACAATGTCAGTAGAGTCCAAATTACGAAAAGAAATTATAAAATTTCATTCAAATGAGCCAAAAACATGCAAAAGTGCGAAAAAATGACAGATAAGACACCCTAGCGCTTTTTAAGTTGTTACGCTATGGTTCTTACGAGTAGCACGGCGCTATATAAGTAAAATTATTATTTCTATGTAATAAAATATTTATTTGAATAATCAGAAAAATTTCATGTTACTTTTTAAACTAAAATCAAATGAATTTGACGGGTGGTTTCGGTTGACATGCATACTGTTATACACGGTTGACATGCATACTTGTTGAATTACAATCATCGATGGAAACCATTCGGAATCATACGCTTAAGGGGTTTTGGAATTCATTAGTAGCAAATAGAAAAGAAACGCTCAAGCATTCGCGAATAAGGCATACCTCACCTAGATTCTAAGAGATTAAAAATCCTAAAGATTGTAACAAAAGTTGGACGTTCTGAACATTGGTACACTCTGGAACACTCTTTGTATTTGAGGCTTGCGCTACGTGGATACTATTCCGGAAGTGACATTTATGATTCCTAGTCTCCAAGATTTCCAATTGGAGATTTCTAGGGAATTATTCGGCTAGTTATCATTAGTACATATATATAAAGTGCGATCCGTGACAGTGCCTTTCAACGCTCACACACTATTCCGACTTTGTGTGGCGTAGAGTATTTTGTTGATATGCTCACCATACAGGCACCACAATTTCCATGAGTTCAAACAGTATGATGTTACATGAGTTTAATTATGACTGGATACAGATCATCCATGACTCTGGCAAGTTGCCAAAACTGAAATCGACGCAAAACGGTGTAAGGATCAACAACTCTGACAGGAAGCTTCATAAGTGCGGATATAGGCCGAGGCCTGTATCAGAATAGGTGTATAATGTTCGGTCTAATAATGAAATTGATTTTCAGAATTAAGGTCCTCTTAAGCTATTCGTGGTGGCGTTAAAATTGAACTCTGAGCTTTTGCTTGTAAGCCAAGTATGCGATAGCTTAGTCTCCTACAGGCAATCTGATTAAACCAAATGGACAATGGACCCTCTATTCTATTTTGTAGTTGCTAATTTTTTGAAACATAATTTTTTGAGCCCATTAAAAAAATAAACAAATAAATTTCTGCAAATAAAGCCAGCATGCAGGAACATGGTATCTGCGATTTTGTCTGGAATCCGCCACTTTGTCTGGAGCCACAACCCATAAAGAGAATTATGGTACCAACATCGGCGTATATAAAAGAGCCTTGATGACAAAATTTGTCAGTAAAAAGTTCCAGATTATTCGGTATTGAATTTCGAATGCTAACGCGAAATAAACTACCTAAGATGGGATACAGGAATACGAGTTTAATTATAAATTCACTGCAAAGTCTTTGTTATTATTCTTACGAAAGCGTTCCAATAAGTGTTAAGCCTACAAAATAAAAACGAAAATTTTGGAACAGTGGCGATTTATTGCTCAACCTAGTGTCCTTTTTGGCTCGATACAATTGACTCAGCGATGCTCCAATTTGTTTAACCGGTCTGTTTTCTCGAGGACTGCAAAGAAGGCCTCCATGGTCGCGATGACCTCCTTATTCGACTCAAATCTTCACCCGCGCCAAGTGACTTTTTCAAGTTTGGAAAGAAAATGGAGTCACACTGGGCCAAATCTGGAGAATGTGGCGAATGGGGTAACAGTTCGTAGCCCAATTTGACCAATTAGGCCGTAGTGACGGCAGAGATGCGAGCCGTTTTGTTTTCATAGTGAAAGAGCACACACCAAATTGCATGACAGAAAACTAGATCGTTCCCAGTCAAAACCGGACGAGTTTCTGGAAGCTCTTTGGAAAATTAACAAGTTGAGATCTTGCGATCTTGTTGTTGTTAACAATGATGAATATCACATTCAAATAACCAAACAAGAAAATAAATAAGTTGAAGATGCTTTTAACTGTCACCATTATCAATTTTATAAATGACGTTGCATGATATTAACTCAGTCATTATCGGGAAGGCCAAATTTCCAATGGCATCCAAACAGAAGGAAGTTTAATGTCTTCAAAACAAACTTTGAAAATTTTTCTAGACATTTATATAATATATACGAAAATTAATTAAGGGACAACACCACTGTGACCCCCTGGTTTTTTGCCGTTTTTCAAGAATTTTTTTTTGTGGGAAAAAAAGACATATTCCAAATTTTTTTTTTGTTTTGTTTCTTGTTTATTAAAGATACATTAGAAATTTTTTTTTAATTTTTCACGCCCCATGGTGGCGCTGGGGAAGCTCCCGCGTCAGGTGCTGTTGCCTCTGCAGTGATCCGCGGCACGCAGCAGAACTGTCTTCAAAGTCGATCTGAAAAAAAATACCGAGTGTTTTAGAGAATAATATGATATTTTGAAGAGAAGTTCATAGGGATTTGAAAAAATATTGATTTTTAAAAAATAGGCACGCTTTTGAAATTTAAGATCGATTTTCGAGCCAAATTTCTCGTCGAAAAAAGGCTATAACTTTTTTTTTATTGAGATATCGAAAAAATCCTATGTACTTCTTTAGATAATCTAGTTTTAATGATGCTAAATTTGAAGTCGATCGAATAAAAATTGCTCGAGTTATGCTGCGTGCCGCACTCAAAAAAGTGGTTTTGAGAAAAACGCATTTAAAGTTTGAAGTTTGTTAATTTATGTGATAAATTGGAAAAAAAAATTTTTACCTTTAATCAGCGATTCCGGCACCATATAGCTGGCCTTCAAAAAGCAAATCAAGGAACCCAGCATCTTTTCTCGAACTTGTAGAGGCTCTCCTTGCCTCTTTTGCAGCATCCGTGAGCGAGCGCTCCGCCTGCTCGATCCGCACTGCGTCGGTTTCAACGCAAAAATCGAAACAATTTGGGCCGATGGTTACCCTCAACGTCTCCATAACTTTCATGAGGCTTCTGAGGCCATCGAAACGAAACGATTCGCAGCGTTTAGATGCGAATAGCGTGGTTTCTATTCGTAAACTGACGCTATAACGCTATCCCTATACCTGCCTTAAAAATTTTTCAACTATCGCTACCTATATCTTTTTTTGAAACTATATTTATAACAATAGTCGGCTTTTGTGAAGAGAGACAAAAGAATACTTGTGACTGACTCACAGGACTATAGGGAAAGGCCCGGTATACCTGCCGACCGGTTGAGACGCGCACCTGGCTGAGGCGCCGCGGGATCCCGAGTGTCATGGAGCGCTGCACCGCTCCACAAAATATTTAATATCTCCAAAAATAATTATTTTTTCGACCTGGGACCAACGGCATTCTATTCTTAAATGTATTTTAGATTTTTCTAGATGGTTTTCAAAAAATCGATTTTTTGAAGCCGTCGCAGTGGTGTTGTCCCTTAATTTTAAACTTTAATGATTTTATTAGTGTTGTATCGGAAAAACGTACTATTTTAGTTTATAAAAGGCTTAAGAAAAATTGTAAACAATGTAAAAATAGTTGTAAACTTAATAAAGATTATGCAATCGTTTTATGTGCTTAAGGATAAAAAGAAGAAGACTGTTTTCAACAAAATTAGGGAGTCCTTCTCTGGTTAGTCTATAGCTTTATTAGTTTATGAGAGATTGCTGTATTAGGGACTTCGCTTCAGAATTGACATGGGCATCGTTGACAATAAAGGACAAGGAAATCCATGCCCTATCCAGGTTCCGTTAAACCATATGGTGAGTCCCGAAGGCGCAGTTGAAAATTAGTCGCAAACACATGGGTTATAGAGGATCAGTTTCATTTTATATGTATTTCTATACTGTACTCATTTTATTGTATTTTATTTGATGTTTTCACTTTTGAAACACGTTTTAAGAACAAACACTTTTAATTTTTATAAAATCCTTCAACGCCATTTTTTCTTTTATTCGCATTATCCAGCTGGGAAAGAATAATCTCATAAAGTATTGAGTAGCCCGAATTGCGTTCTGTTAAATGATGCCCTCAGTCTCGAAAATATTGCCCTCAGTGTTGGCAAATCAAGGTTTTGAAATCATTTTGAAAATAAAGTGATGGCAAATGAACCATTTCTTAAGTTAAATTTACTTTGAAAATTTTAAGTTGAAGCTTTGGATTATACAATTTAAATGCTATGTAAAATTCACTTTCTCTTACAAATTTTATGAGTATTTTGATGTTATTTGAAACGGCAAATGCGAAGGATACTTGAAATGATTGCGTCAATGCAGTTGAGAAACCTTGTCTATAATAGTTTTATTATTTTAACCTTATTGCTTGTAGTTCAGTAGGTCCTATGTAGTTTTCCTATTGGATTTTGAAACTCTTTGACTGAGATTTAATTTGAAAAAGTTCATTTCCTCTTAGGCTTTGAAATTCTGGCAAACATCCAAATAAAGATAATTTGGTCAAAATTAACCTTTAGTTTAGTACATTTAATCTTTCTAAGAAAATAAAAAAAATTATGCATGAACTTGTATTAAAGCTTATCGCAATCTTAGCCCCTACCGCAACGCAATCACAATATGATCTTTAAAATTAATCATTCATTTGGAGGCTGTGAAAAAAAAGAATGACTTTTGATATAAGTACAATGAAGAATTTTAAATAAGCTTTTCTGCTTACTAACTCAAAAAAAAAAAAAAATTAAAACTGAATGAAATTGTGGGTTTCATAGTTTTTGTATACCAGTTGGCACTTTTACTTTCATTTATTGCAAGATCTATTCTGTCTGTTCAGATAATTGACGTGAATTTCTAAGTAGAATTTAATACGATGATTTTGAACTCTTACAAAAGTTATTTTGAATGGTTTTTATAGAAGCTTGTATTTAACAATGGGTTAGTTGAATGACATTAAAAATCATGCTTTTTAATATGGTTAAACGTAATATTTAGGATAGGTCAGTTATTCAGCTGCTTCAGGCCTTTTCGGTGTCGTTGAATATTTCTGTCGGCTCACTCAAATTTTCCCGAAACATATCTCCAAAATTATGTCTGACGGAGCTGGAAGATGAAAGCAATTAAGTGGTTAATTTGAGGTTCTTATGACATCGCTAAGGTCAATGTCTTTGATTCTTAAATATTAGGAGTTTGAAGATGTCTAATATTTATTCAAATATCTTTACGATATCCATTTAAAAATAGTTTTTTTTAAAGAGACCATCAAGTCCTAGATCATTTGTTTGGTGACCTATTATTCAAATAGGTCTTAGTAGAGTGTTTGATTTTGTTTTGGTACTCGTACCAATTGCCGAAAAATCACTTCTTTACTTGGCCATAAAATCTTTGGTTTCGTAAAACAACTGAAACTTGCTTTAAAAACATTTTTTGTTTAAATCAAGTAAAATCCAAAACACATCTTGAAGCTCTGTTAGGGTTATCCTTACCTCTAATCCTTCGACACCACGTTCGACATCAAACAAAGTCCGGCTGTTTGATGTCACAGACCGAAATTTTTTGTTTATTAACCAGATCGTAATTTGTTTGCCCCGAAGACGCGTTTCAACTATATGTTGCCACCATTAATTCGTTTGATGAGATGATGAGCAACACGATTTCATGATCGTTACAAAAATTTAGCAAGAAAACACTTAAAAAAATTTCATAATCCATCAATATTACGAAATATAAATATTAAAGAATAGTTAACAAGTCGTTTTAGATGATAAAGACGTAGATCGACATGTAGAAGTGTGAAATATTGCTTTTCAAACCGTTTTGAATACCTAAAATGATATTGGAAAGATTCTCACATAGTTGCAAATCACGCCAAACAGAGACTCTCCACGAGACTTAACTCAACATGTGAGTACGGCGCTTGAGAAAGCACATTGAGTATTCACGTCCTTTCGAAGAAGAGTCAATAGACTTGACGTACTAGAGAAATTAAAGATCTACAAACACAAAAAAAAAACCCACGGAGGTATAATCAACGAACAAATAATGACTAACTCCGACACAATATTTTCAGTCCTCGACCCAATTCTTGCCAAGAAAAGAAAACGCGACGAACCCGACAACGATAATCCCACGATCCTGAAAAGACCCAAACTTAATAACCCTCGTTAACACCTAATTAACCAGACCTCCGAAAAAAAAAGTTTCACCTATAAAAAGATGGACACCGCGACAAAGACATCAGAACGAGCTGAAGATGGCTGTATGCAGCCGAAACGCGTCCCCAAGACCTCGGCGGACCCAAGCTACCCAGCCAAATAGATATGCTCACAATATGTGTTAATTTACACAGACTTCTTTGCGTTTGTCAAATTTTTTTATTGCTAAAAATGAAAATAAGCAGATCAACGAATTTGCATCCAGTTATGCTTCAATACTGGAAAGACAAACGCAGAAACAAGTGATTTGATGAATATAGCATTTGGGGAGGAGTGTGTGAGCTGCGCATAGAGAATAATAGAGTGGTACAAGCGGTTTAAAGATGGCCGCAGCTCAATTGACAAAGTTTCTCGCCTTCGCAGACCTTCAAACACAATAAGATCAGAAAGCGTTGAGCGTGGGCGACTTACAATTGAAGATCATTGATTGACAATACGCGAACCACAAAGTGATATTGAAATACCAAAACTACTGTTATGAGAAATTTAACCGAGATGAGACAGTGACTCCCGTATATGTGACATTCATGCCAAAACTATTAATGGCAGGGAAGCAGAAACTTCGCTTTGAAATCGCTAAGGGTAATTGGGAAACGGTGTCTAATGCCAAAAAGGTACTCAAGAATATTATAACTGGTTACATATCATAAGTTTATGGCTATGACCCAGAAGAAAGTGGCAGAGTCTCAATAGCGGAAGCATTCTGAATTGCCAAGGCAACAAAAAATTGTGTCGAATTCGAGTTAACGCAATCTTGACTGTTTGTGCTTCAAGACGTCAAATAATCACTAAACTATTGCGTTCAAGTTTTGAAAAAATTGCGCGCCGCTATAAGAGTTTGGGATTAAAAACACTAGTATAAGTTGAATCCCTTTATTTTGAATAATCTTATGGTTATGGCTTCTGGCAATGCCGGGATAAGAAGATTCTGATATGAATAAAATATCCCCGGTATGAGCCTTCGTGAGAAACGAGAAGAACGGCTTAACGAAATTTTAGTAAGTTTGCCGTGTTTTTGGTTGGCAAGTGAAGACTTGTCGCGGCATTAACTTTTGTTTCCGACGCGAAAAATGCGTCGGAACGTTTCGAGTTGCCACAGTCACTCCCTCCCCAATGACCTTCGCACGTGTTGAAGGGAGTGAAAATGTGACTCTCTTGTTGACGGTAGTAGGTGTTTGGTGCTGATGTTCCGGACTGCTGCGCTCTGGTTGAACAACTTGAGAGGACAGCGAAGGTAGAGGTGCAATCGACTGTGGGGGCGATTGGCAAAACTGAAGCGATTGAGGCTGTTGTGGGGGCAACTGGATGTCGGATTGTTCCAGATGAGCCGGTTTGAGATGATCGGTGGAGAGAGTTTTGGCGACACCGTTGACGTCTACGACATAGGTACGGTCGCTAACCCTTTCGATGACTCGGTGTGGTCCGGAGTACGGCTGGTCGAGCGGCTTTTTGATGGAGTCGATGCGGCGGAAAACATACTCGCAGGTAGCCATGTCCTTGAAGACAAAAGGACGGTGTGTGATGTGTCTAGCAGCCGGGACGGGGCGGATGGCTTTAAACAGGCGGCGGAGGTCTGTCACGAAATCCTGAGGGCTGCTGGTTGCTGGAAATTGAGGAACGAAAAATTCGCCTGGGATCCGTAGTGACGTGCCGAAAACCATCTCGGCAGGGGAGGCTTGAAGGTCCTCCTTAAACGTTGTGCGCAAGCCTAACAAAATGGCCGGAAGTGCTTGCGGCCACTGTGTCTCGGGAACGCATTTTAAGGCAGCCTTGAGTGTGCGGTGCATACGTTCCACCATACCATTGGCCTGTGGGTGGTACGGTGTGGTATGCACGTGGTTGGTCCCCAAGAGGTGGCAGAGTTGACTTAAAAGGGCAGCTTCAAATTGGCGCCCTTGGTCTGAGGTGATCTCCTTAGGTGTACCGAATATGCTGATCCAATGGTCGAACAATGCTCTGGCAATGGTACTTGCCTTAATGTCGCGCACTGGTATGGCTTGAGGCCAGCGCGTGTAGCGATCGATGATGGTGAGGCAGTTTTCGGACCCCTCACATTCGGGAAGCTTAATGAGGTCTACGTGGATGTGGTCGAAACGCCCATCCGGCGTCTTGAAACTGCCCAGCTCGGCGCGGTTGTGGCGATGCACCTTCGAGAGCTGGCACGGTACACATTGCTTGGCCCACCGCAATACGTCCTTCCGAAGGCTTGGCCAAAAGAACTTAAGCGCTACGCGCTTTGCGGTGGCACGGCCACTGGGGTGTGAAAGATGGTGGACTGTGTCGAAGGCTTGTCGGCGGAGTGTGACTGGCAAGTATGGCTTGAGAGCCCCGTTGAATTCAACACAGTGTACGGGATTGTCGTCCAATTCCAATTGATGCAGCTTGAGTCGAGGGCTCAATAAGAGGTGCGGTAGTTGGTCATCAACAGCTTGGGCTTCACTGATAGCTCGGGTGGTGATCGTCGCGGGTATTTCAACCGTTTCTACGCGTGAAAGTGCGTCAGCAACGATGTTGTTGTCACCTGGTGTAAACTTCAACTGAGTATCGAATTGGCTTATGAAGTCTAGCTGTCTGCTTTGGCGGGGCGAGGCTTTGTCCGATCGTTGCGCCAGGGCAAAAGTGAGCGGCCGATGGTCAGTGTAGGTGACAAAGTGCCTTCCCTCCAGGATGCGTTGAAAGAATTTGATGGAAGCGAAAATTGCCAGGAGCTCGCGGTCGTACGTTGAGTAGCGCTGCTCGGTTTCGGAGAGCTTCCTCGAGAAAAACCCCAGCGGTATCCAAGTTCCGTCATTCTGCTGCTGGTCCAAAGCTGCGCCGTGCGGAGAGCCATGCTGCGTCAGTGCGGAGAGCCAAAGGATGTGAAGTCGAGAGAAAAGCTGACGTAGCTGCTGCGGTGATGCCTTGTTTGCAGCGTTTGAAAGCGGCTTCGGAGGCGGGTGTCCAAGTAACTGGCGCTTTCTTGGTGTTGCAACCTTTCAGCATTTCTGAAAGTGGCGCTTGTAGCTCGGCCGCATGTGGTATGCAGCGGCGATAGAAATTGAGCATCCCAAGGAAGCGTCTCAGCTGCGAGGAGTCAGCCGGCTTGGGAAAATCTGTGATAGCCTGTGTTTTTGGAGCTGGTGGTCGGAATCCTGTTTTGCTTACTTGATAGCCGGCAAAAACAACCTCGGGCAGGCCGATTTGACATTTGTCCCAATTGGCTTGGAGCTTGGCGGCTTGCAAGATGGAGAGAAGCTGGTCAAGGTGATGTTGGTGATGATCGTGACTGGCAGAGAACACCAAAATATCGTCCTGGTAGACACGTACGAAGTCAAGCTTTCTCAACAAGTGGTTAAGGGTCCGCTGCATCGTTTGGGCCGCATTCCGAAGCCCCAAAGGCATACCTAGGAATTCAAAAAGCCCGAACGGCGTAGTGACCGCCGTTTTTTCGATGTCTTCGGGGGCGACGGGGATTTGATAAAATGCACGTTGAAGGTCGATGACCGAAAATATCAAACCGTTGGCCTCTTGGATCAGATCCTCAATGATAGGTAATGGGTAGCGGTCGGGGCGAGTTTGGGCGTTGAGCTGGCGGTAGTCTCCAGTGGCACGCCAACGACCACCGTCCTTGGATACCATGTGGAGAGGGCTAGCCCATTGACTCGATGATGGTCGAATAACACCCCGCTCCAGAAGAAAATCAAATTCTGCTTTTGCAGCGGCGAGGCGTTCTCCTGTGAGACGACGTGGTCTTGCGAAAACCGGTGGGCCGTGAGTGATGATCTGATGGTGAACTGGAAGGTCAGCAATCGAAGCTAATTCGCCGGGTTTGAGAGGCTTCCTTGAGTATTTGGCGATGATCCTTTTGAATACGTCTTCAACTGTGTTTGCAACGCTGAATGCGTTGGCGATGGTGCTAACACTGTGTACTGGTGGAGCTGGGCCAATGTCACAGGCTGTGGAGAGATTTGTAAGGTCATCTAGAAGGCGTTGATTGCGGAGGTCAATAAGTAGACCATGATGTTTTAGAGCATCGGCTCCAAGGATAGCCGTCTGGACATCTGCAATCACAAATGTCCAGCGAAGTGGGCGGCGTAACCCAAAGTCCAACGTGAGTTGTTGGGTGCCGAAGGTGGCGATAGGCGTGCCATTGGCTGCTTGTAGCTCGAGGTTTTGCTTACGAAGAGGTCTTGCGATGTGGTGTCTCGGGATGATAGAGAGAGCGGATCCGGAGTCCACCAGAAAACGAGTTTTGCTGTTGCGGTCGGAGACGTAGAGGCGTTTTTCCGAGGTGTTGCCGGCGGTGTCCGCTGAGTACAGCGCCGGCGATCCTAGTTTTCCAAGCGCCTAGTGGTGGTATCTGGAGCTTGGAACGAGCAGGGTTGTTTGCATCGCATCGCAAGGGCGCCGTGCTTGCTGTGGTACCAGCAATGTCCCGTACGACGATCTGGTCCAGGAGTGGTGGAGCGTGCTCGTCGTTGGTTCGCGTTACTTGATGATGAGTGCTCCCGCAACGCGTTGGCATTGGCCTTTGGTTGATGGAGCGCTTCGCGAGTCAGGGTGGTCAGTTGTGTGATCGCTAGACGCAGGGCAGCTAATTCGACCGCAAAATGGTCCACGGAACTGCGTGGTGAGGAGATGCCGGATGATGGTGTTGTTGTGCGCGTTGATGATTGAACTGAAGTGGCCATCACTGTTGGGCCCATCTCGTGTGCTTCATCCGCAACAGCGGCAAACTCCTCCAATGTTTGGTTTCTAATTAGCGATAGCATGCGCCGCGTTTGCTGGGGCAGGAGATCGAGCCACCTGACCCGAAGAACATCGTCACTAACGCGCGTGCCAGCCAGAGAACGCATATGGCGCAGCAGCTGTGAAGGTCGCCTGTTCCCAAGCTGAACACCTGTGAGCAGCTTATGCAGCTGTGCATCAGGTGAATCAGTGAGGCGGGAGACGACGGCAGCTTTCAACGCCTCGTATCGGTTGTGCTCCGGTGGCGCACGGATGATGTCTGCTACCTCTGTGATGGTGTCGTGGTCCAAAGATGATACCGTGAGATGGTATTTAGCTGCGTCGCTCATCACCTTATGGACCTGAAATTGGGACTCCACCTGAAAAAACCACAGTTCAGGGCTGGTGCGCCAAAAGGATGGCAGCCTGCATTGGCTGATGGCGTTGATTTCCTGAGCCTGTGGTAGGCCTTCGATAGGTGGCGCTGGAGATGCCTGTTGAGGGAGAGGAAACTCGCTGCTCTCTTCGTTTTGTCCGTGCACCATGTTGCTGCTTGTTGCTTGTTGTCGGGGTCACCACTTTGGGATTTAAAAACACTAGTATAAGTTGAATCCCTTTATTTTGAATAATCTTATGGTTATGGCTTCTGGCAATGCCGGGATAAGAAGATTCTGATATGAATAAAATATCCCCGGTATGAGCCTTCGTGAGAAACGAGAAGAACGGCTTAACGAAATTTTAGTAAGTTTGCCGTGTTTTTGGTTGGCAAGTGAAGACTTGTCGCGGCATTAACTTTTGTTTCCGACGCGAAAAATGCGTCGGGACGTTTCGAGTTGCCACAAGAGGAAAGTAGTCAAATTTTTGGTCAAGGGGTGGTTAGTTGCGTCAGCGTCGTTCATCGAACCCTATGCCGCAAGTAGTCAAGATAAAAGATCAAAACAAATTCGACGAATGCATTGAAGGAAATTCCAACAACTGATTCTCAGGACTGCTTGTGGAAGTGGGAATACCGCTGGAAGCGTGTGGTTCAATTAAATTGGGACTCCATTGAAGGATGTCATTCATTAGATGGAAAAGAATAACACCAGGGTGGAGATAATAAGGTGGGATCGAAACTTGTCAAACAAGTATGAAAAATCAAAAAAGAACGTCAACAAACTCGAGAACATCAAGATGAAAGAGATAGAAAACTCAATATTTCATAAAAAACTCAGAAATATAATCCTATTGTGTTTTTAACTCTGAGTTTTGAGAGTTTTATTCAATCAACATTTATTAATACAAATTAACTTGTACCACTCTTGGTTAAAAGTCCTTTCATCGGGGATTCGTTCACAGTGTTATGTTGTTTTATTATTACACTATGGTAACGATAATTTCGCATTGTTAAGCTTGTTGAACTGTAATTCTTTATCTGTCTAGAATGTTTATATTTTTCCATATTGCTATTTGACGCCATTTGCAAAGATTCTGAAAGGTTCACATAATGAAGTAAGTTTTTTCACACCTTATAAAAAAGATACAAAATTATGCAAACTAAACGGAAAATTATATACTCAAAAACTTGACATAAGTATAATGTACTAATCCGTAGGTTAGTTTGCTAATTTATCTAAAAACTGTCGTGTTTTTTGATATGTCTACAGCTAGTTTGCTAGTTTAGCTAAAGTTGGAGGATAGGGTCGTTTAGGACTATTTATTTTATTAGCCTTCGGAATACAACGTGAAAAACTCCTCCTTCATACAACGTGGGGTTAGAATACATCCACAGAATCTCCAGCTACTGTAAAATTCAATTCATTTGGTTGTGCTTTACATTACAAAACTACCCCACGTTCTATGCCGAAGGTTAATTTGGGTGGAGTTCCTAACCAAAAAAAAAGTTTGAAGAAACCTAACAATAATGAATAAAAAAGATTGGTATCTTGATAGCCTGATTTGTCGACTGAAGTAATGTTGGATGAGATAGCTTAAACTTTACCCAAATTTTCAGTTATGATAAAGGTATTCATTGAACTTAACTTTCCTTGAAAACGTTTGGTAAGGATCGTAGACCAGTAACAGTCTCTCCCTGGAAAGTATAAAAATTCAGCACAATTTTTAACCAAACAAAAGTCCTTTGATTTTTATACTTTTAGGGCTGTCCTTATAGACTACAGACTATAGACTTCCTTGAAAAGCGTTTTGTCAGAGCAATCCCTGAGCAGGATTTTTTTTCTTTTTTTAGAAAGCCCACAGTGTTAAATTAAAAAATAAATGTTGCCATGGTAAAACGTTTAGTTTAAATTAAAATTTCTTTACTTTGAGACAAATTGTGTTTAAATGCAATTAAAAATAGTATGACCAGCAGTATTAGCTGTCGGATTTTACCTATTCCAGCAATTCGAAATTCAATTTCCTTCCACTTTGAAAGAAAAATTCTATTTTGAACCGAGTTCCATTTATGAAACTAGAATATGCTTCGCATGTTTGTTTACATTGAGTATCTGAATTGTTGCTGTTAAAATCGTTCAGTCGTTATGTAGTTTCATAAGTAATAAGAAGTGAAAGTAAGACGCTGCAACGTAATGCAACATTTAACGAGACGCCGGAAGAGCTTGTAAACTAGGCTCCATATTATTTGTTTCGGTCGATGAAATTGTAATATATGAAAAAAAAAGATCAATACGCAATAAATTGAGTTTGAAGATTAAATTATTATGTGCTTATAATCTTGTTTATATTGAATATCATAGGCGCCAAATACGATTGAATTAAAAAATTTTGAATTCGATTGTTCAACTTTTAAATTCGTTTTTGTAACTGCAGTATGGGTTTATAACAATTTTTACTTATTTTGTTTCGTTTTGAAACAATTTTTTTATTAGCACAAAGTATTGATTTTGATGAATCATTTAATTCGTTTTGTGGAATTAAATATCACAGAAAAGTTACTCTCAGTTATTCTCATGTTCTATAATTCCTCGTTCGATTTTCTTCGTCTAGCTATGAAGGAAATATTTTTAATGATAAAATAAAAAAATATAAACCAACAAATTATATTTATATAATTTATTTATTTTATTTATTATAAATATATTTTATATAATTTATTACAGCAAATCTATTTTACTCGTTTTGTAGTTTCATCGACCCTTGATTGTTTGAAGCCATTCGGTCAAGGATTTTTTTAGGAACACTTCCGTCCACATCCCGTCCGTCCATTATTAGCTTTGTACAAACAGTTAGATTTAATTCGCACACAATGAAGTTTTGTGCAAGCATTCCCCTTTTGACCTGAATAAATTTTAAATAAATATTCTATTTAGATCGATCCAAATAAATTAATAACGAGGTCTATTAGTTTGATACAAACATTTGGTACAAAATAATAATTGAAATGCAGTTCGTTATTTTCGTAGCCGCAATCCAACGTTTGTTTATTGTTGGTTGGATACGCCAGGCTTTCCTTTTTTTGGCTTTTTTTTGGCCTTTTTTTGACGTAATTGCCGATTTCAGTTAAAGATGTCACTTACTCCCATTTTTGTGATATCCGTAAATGTTATGATCTTCTTCTTATATATGTTAGCTGTCATCCTGACCTAGCTTTACAAGATCATTGCGGAGATCGTTTCTAAAAGTTTTTTATCTCAATTATCAAATTAAATTATCAAAATTTAATCTCAATATTAATATAGAGTGCAAAAACGAACATTTTCACTAAATTGTGCTTTATTATTTCCGTAAAGGAAAGAACGCAGTGCAAGTTGTCAAAAAATCACGTGATGTGTATGGTAATGAAATCCTTAAAAAAACGATCATGGTGCACGCCTAATGAGTCATCGCAAGCCACTTCAAAGGCACATATCCAACAAAAGAAGATTTTGCTGTCATTTTGGTAGAATTGGAAAGTTTTGGTACATTTTGAGCTGTTTCCAAGGAAGCAAACTATTAACTCAGATGTCTACTGCTGGCAAATGGACAAATTGAACGCAGCGATCGAGGAAAATCAACCAAAACTGATCAATCGTAAATGTGTCATTTTCCACCAGGACAATTTTCGGCCGCACACTTCTTTGGCCACTCGGCAAAAATTGATGAATATTGGTTGGGAATTGATGTCACACCCAAAATATAGCCCTGATCTCGCAAAATCGGATTATTACTTATTTCGATCCCTGCACAACTCTCTTCGTGGTAAAACTTTCAATGATGATGACGCTGTAAAGTCTCTGTTAACTCAGTTTTTGGCCGAAAAACATCAGAGTTTCTAAGAGTGTGGAATTTTCCAGTTGTCAGAGGGATGGCAACTTTTATTTCATTTAACAAATCTGCAAATATTTAGTTACCAACACAGTATATAGCGATGATATACAGTATATATACTGTATATATGTATAGCACAGTATACAGTGACGATGATAGCATCACCACAAAAAAAGGACCAACAGTGGCAGAAAGAGTTAGAAAAACTCAATGTACCAAATAAAGTAAACTTTGCAAGATAGCGAGCTTAGAAATAAAACGTGGGAGGTGAATGGAGATATCGCGATAGCTAGCTTTCTGAAATTAAAAGTATTGGAGAATAAATTTTCCGGTGTAATAGAGTATGTGAGTCAAATTTAAGAGAATTTAATTTAAGATCTCCTATTTCCAACAAGTTTTGCTTACAAAAACCAATGCATCTGGAAAATTGGCGTTGAGGATTGTTAGATTGTTAGAAGTGGTAGCGCTCTAAAATATTGACGGAGTGACGGAGTTGGCTACTAGTTGTTCTAGAGTAAGTTTTTTAGTTTTTTAATGTGGGTGATATTGGTCCTTATTATCTTTATGCAGTAGCGTTATTAAATTTGATCTGGTGCAATATTCGTGTATGTTATTCTTTGGTTGTGTTGCATAGTTGGTCTGTTTTCTGAGGGTAAACAAACGCAAATGTTTCTTACGGCTAGTTCTTGTGTCCTTTTTCTATTGTACCCTCTGTTGCTGTCCATGCTTGTCAGTTTGTATATGCCGGTGTTGTTATATGTTGGTTAACTGTAAAGCTTTGTTGATAGCTTGTTTCCGATATTATTGGTTTTGAACATAGCTTTGAACGTTTTTTAGCTCGTATTTGTTTTAAAAAGTTCTTCAATTTGTCCATCTGCTTGACCTTTTACGGTCATGTGGTCAATTTGTGAGTGTCTTTTTGACGTGTTTTGACGTTTTATGAACGGGTATGGTATCTAAAGGTCAGCGATGTCCAATGGTAGTAGGAGATGGTAGTTGTCGGCCAATGCTTGTGTTTCTGTGTTGTAGAGTCGGTAGAGGTAGCCAGTTATTGACTATTTTTAATTGTGTATATGTTTTCAAGCTTTAGAACGTCTCTCACAACCAATGCTAGATATTTTGCTAGTTTGCAGGGTCGAAGGGTCGGACAGAAATTCTAGACTTGGCTGTGCTTTGGAGAGTGGTATTGGTGGATTGGCGTCTATGTATTGACCATTTCATTAGGATACTCTGTATGCTTAAACTCGTACACAAAAATATATTCTGGTAAATTCATGGTGTCAATCTATTTTTAAAATTAAATTTCAGTTATAACATAGTACTATTATCTTTTAATTTTTGAAAATCAAAGTGCAATTGTAAAATAAGAATAAAATAAATTATTTCTTTTGTAGAGAAATGGACATGGATGCGGCTTGTATTGTTCATATGGACCAGAAAAAGACCAGATTAAATAAACCGAAATTGCCTTCATTACGAGATGCTGGACGTGAAAATTTTAATGATTTCACCTTCGATTATTCGTATTGGTCATTCGATAAATGTGATGATCATTTTGCTAGCCAGGAACAAGTTTATAGTGATTTGGGAACGGATGTGGTTGATAGTGCGTTTGAAGGTAAAGGATATAATTGAAATATTGAATGGTTTCTTAAGTTTGCATCATTGTAACCTAACGTAAATTCAAACTTTAATTTAATAAATGAAAAAATTCAGAAATAGTAAATTTGATTTTGTGAGGTCTATGTTCATAGATACAAAGAAAACAACTCAATTCTATAATAATATGTATCCAAACAGGCTACAAAATCAACACATATCCACCGAGCGTTTATTAAGACACGTTTGGTGGACTTTAACCAACTAGCAACATTAGCATTTGTACTCTTTTTGATCGCTGTCAACTAATGATTAGTCAAATTTAAACTGATCCGTAAAGAAAACCATTGGTATTTGTAATAGTGCAACTAATAGCGACATTCCCTGCTTTAATTTGACTTGCTACGAAACAATTACAAATGCTCACCCGGCTCGCAGGTTTTAGTCCACCAACGTTTGATACCCAGAACCGCGAAAATAACGTTTACTTACTGTAATCAGTTAATTATTAGGTTCGCGGGCGGATTCCTCAATAACAGAAGCAACTGTCTCCTAACTAATTAAGAATTTATTAAAATCAGATTCTTGGCCAAATTTGATGGCTGTCAAATTCACTTAGTGTGCAGCCAGAACAGGATAGTAGTTTACAGTCTTAAATTATCCTTGTCTAATAAATTTGTTTGTTGTTGGACTGATCTGCTTTATAATTAATTGTTGTATTGATATGATTGTTCCATCTACACATTTTGCATATGTATTTTTCTTATCTTCCTTGCATTGAATATTTTCATGATATGTTAACCATCCTCATACAAGTTGTGAGTTGCGATAAGATATCGTTTTATGCACTGATAATTTATTTCAAAAGCAATACCATCTGTTTATGAGAAAAATCAATATTTTCAACGAATATTGTTTGAATTTGCCAATGGATTCGTTCAAGAATTAAATAACAAATCAAATCATGTATTTTGTAATCGGTTTGATTACAATTCAGAGAAGCATTTTGTTCATAAATTAAAAGTGGATATTAAGGACCCTTTGACGCAACTTTTTTGTCCATGTCAAAAACAACCACTGATTTGAGCGTTACTGAAATTTTTATTGTGGTGATTATGGTCACTGATCAATTTAATTGATATATAATAAATTTTATTAGAATTTCGCGAAAGTAACCTTGTTTTAAGAATTTCAAAAAATATAAGTTGCACTTTAGTTTATGCAAAACAAATAACCACTTAGTAATTCTAGTCAGCTGGTTTTCTTTTGAAATTGTATTGCGGAACTCTCGTGATATTCTACTATTTAATCTGCTCAATTTACGTCTTTTTTTTATGACTTTTAACATACACAATAATCATGATTTGATTTCAGGTTACAATGCTTGTGTGTTTGCCTATGGACAAACGGGAAGTGGCAAAACATTTACAATGATGGGATCTTCCGATAATCCAGGATTGATCCCAAGAATTTGCCATGAGCTGTTTGCTAGAATGAAAGTTGGATTGGAATCTCGTACGGGATATAAAACGCATGCTAGCTACTTGGAAATTTACAATGAACGTGTGAAAGATTTGTTGGGACCGCCTGGTGTCGGGCATGGCTTGCGAGTACGCGAACATCGCAATTTGGGACCGTATGTAGAGAACTTATCACAACATGCAGTCAGTGATTATGAAGAAATCTTGGTAAGATTTGATGAATTTTAATGGTTTCGATGTGTAATATTGAACGTAGCTTTGATTACGGACATAAGTTTCGCATTGTCATTGTATTTGGTTTGTTTCTAATTCCAATACTTATTCTACTGTTAACGTTTTTTATACTTATCCCTGGCATACATTCATAGTACTGTCTATCGACAGATTAACGATTTCTAACCTTGAATTTGGTTGGAAGAAATCATCAGCTAAGTTTGTGTGTGTTTTATATTTCAACATATAAGTGGAACTAACTCGGATAAGCTGAAGCAAAGGGGTCGCAATTCAGAGATTGTTTATGTAAATTATTTACAAATTTCTTTACAACAATCGATGATATTCTTGGGTGGCAAAATGTAACCTAATTTCCTTAAGAGGGCTGAAGAAAATGTTAGCAAAGAGCAGAAACTGAAAAATAGTAGCCAATGAAAAAATATTTATAATTGGTTATAAATCTCGAATTCTTTAAAAAAAAAAATAAAACAAGCATTTATCGTTTGAACGATAAAAATAAAGTGGCTATAATACTGTTAATTAGACTAATCTTTTGTACTGGTATCTTAGTTTGAAACTTTGTAATGTTTAAACCTCGTTAGATAGAATGGGGAAAGCGATTGCGGTAGATCGCGGTATCTTCGAATTCGCGTTGCTATCAAGATGACGTGATCAGATGCGGTTTGTTAGGTAAATGAAGGCTAAAGCTTGTTCAATTTCTAGTACAAAAATGAACAAACATGCAAAAGCAAAGTGTTGGTTTAATTAAGAGCACTATACGGCGAATATTCTCTTGCATTCCACGAATTACTCGCGGATTGTTATTATTAATCCATGTGATTTCAAATCTCTGTGTTTCAATGGAAGTTTGCGTTTTTGTTTTCGAATTTTTTTGGCATAATATCCCTCAATTTCTCCTTTGCTACCCTGGATGTGTGTGACGGAGTATTGAAAAAGGATTTATTGTATCTGGGAACAAGCTTCAACTATGGCAACAAAAATTACGCTTGAATGAGTTAATGAAGGACGTTGACAGAAGATATTCCGTTTGAAAGAAAGTCTGTTATAAGTCTTGCATTCTAAAATTGATTCCAATCCTGTAAAGTTGCACTCGAATGCAATTTTACACTAACTCATGTTTTCTTTTGGGGAACCTTGAAATTTTCAACAGATTCACTTAATAATTTTTGACATACCTACTAGAAAACATTATTTCTTGTTCATCAGAGGGATCTTTAGAATAAACTAGATGCAAGATGAATTTTGCAAGCCGAATTTTTGCAAGCCGAATCCGGTTATAAATAAGCAAATATAATAATTGAAATTGTTTGTAACTTGAAGAACGATTAGATGAGTTCTGCTGAAGACATCAATTGATATTCACATCAAGCTAAAAAAATGTTTCCACTGAATACTCTTCATTGCCGAAAACTTGTGAAGGACTGAGCACTTTATCACTCACTATCACTTTGCCGCACAGAATGAACCTCGCTGAGAATGTAAAATGCATATGATGTAGTACTGACAGATGTGACACTTATCAAATAATAGACTACTAAGGCTTTGATTAGGCCGTTGTGATTAAAATAATTACGATCCATGATTTAAAATTATTATATTTAAGCTTATTATCATCTTTAATGACTCAATCATGGCATGAGTTATTATATTATTTGATAAAACTATCTAATCTTTGTACCAATGTGCTTTACATCTATTTAATTTATATATCAAGTTAAAAGGGCGAACTGATTATGGGTACGAATGACCAAAATTTATCTCTTATCTAATTAAAATTCATCCTATCCTTTTCTATAACCGGACCATGGCTCCACAGACCTAAAACACATTAATGTGTGCTTTATTTTTTAGTTATATCTGCAATGATTTGTTTTGTTCTTATCAGTTTATGCTAAATAATGTTAGTATAATTCAATGTGCTACCTACCTCTATAATAATAAATGATCAGTAAAGTAATTCGAAAGAAGAATATCGAATTTTATGCTATTTTTGGTGGAAGACGTTCTGTCGATGCTACTTATAGCAGTTGCAATTACTTTCAGCTGTTTTTTTTGGCCGCAAAATGTGCTGGTTTTCAGTATATTTTGATACATATTGATAATCTATTGTTTATATTGTTTCACTTTATGAAGGTAGATAAAAGCAAATCGATTAACTTTATAAATGAGACTCACGAAAAATTAAGCTAGTCGATGATTGCGCAGATACGTGAGTCTTATATAAGTTCGTTGAACCGAACAGTAATTCTTAAGCTTCCTTAGAAAATAAAGGAAATCTTCCTGTTGATTAAATTTATCTGATAATTAGTCGTCATAGCGGCTACATTTCCTGTATGTCTTTAACTTTTTTAAGATCTGAATAAACATTGCACGCTTCCTTTCTTCCGTTGTTAATTTTCCCTTGGGGCAAAAGGGATATCAACTTGATTTTAGGTAGTCTTTTGTTGATACGTTGAATGTTGTCCACTAATGTTTAAATATTACCATACTTTTGATTTTTATCGTAAGTATATATTATTTATATTTTATTCTCTTCTAGCCATCGGTTTTGTAGGTAACCGTTATCCAATTGTAGTATGCTGCTGACTTTTGTTGATGATCATTTCAGTAATTCTCGTTTTTTCACTAGATGCTTTACTTTTGCTTAAATTAGACCCAAAACCCATAAATGGTTGTTTACGCCTCTCCATTTTAACTTGTATTTATCGGTTTACCCAGTCGAGTTTCTCTAGTACGTTGCAGATCTGCTTCCATGACATTTTGATTATAATATTTATCACTTTGAATATGTCCTAGTTACCTAGTTAAATATTTGTTGTGATTCTTGATGCATCCATAACATTCTCGAAGATTTCTACGCAGATTTCGTCAAACAACGAGGACAGAAGGTTTCTCATGTCTATATTGAGGTCGCTTTAAGAAATGATTGTGAGCGATATGGAAATAAGATAAAATCCCCTGATTCTTTCGTTGGAGCACCAATTGAACATAACTTTACTTTCTGAAGCATATAACTTTCCTTTTCCTCTCCTCCATTTTGAAGTATTTTCTACCAAGAGCCAGTTGTCTTGTAGGTATCGTATCGCCTGTTTTACCGGGACGCTGAGGAAGAGTGCTCCAATGCTAGACACTAATATTCTGTCATTATCGATTTATGCCACATTTGGTCTTCAGATCAAATTTTGGTAGATTTGAATCGATTTGACTCCACTTTTCAAGGGTTCCAACCCTTCAATGATTTATCTTATATTATTGTTTTGTTTGTTAATGTTGGTGTCGATGAATTGGGCGTTTTTCGTTTGATATCACGTTTTAGCCGATTGATTGTTGAAAATTGTGTTCGCTAACATTCAAAGCTTTGGTTTGACCTTAGTTTCCGGTGAACGAGAGAACTTCAAGCTGATTGATAAAAAATCAAATAATCTGCTTTGGCTTCAGGCGTTCCAATTCTGATTTTACAAGAAAGTAATTTCCTGGGTTGTCTCTTGTCAAGATGCCAGATATTATCTGACCATTAATCACTGGAAACAGACTTAGAAAATATGTCTCCAAAATTAGTAAGAATATACAATAAATAACCTAGAACAAGGAGTGTCTAATCATATATATTTTGTCGTTCGGGATGTTACTCACTACATTTATTAAATAGATAAAGTCTCGATCTCCGGAACATTATGTGTCCTTTCTTAAAGGTTTTAGTTGGAGATCAGTTTATATTTAGGTTATAGGTTGCATAATTCTCAGATCATACAGATCTTTATTACATGCCATTATGCACGGCTGCATTACGATGTTGCAAGAACGAAAGTATGTAAGCGTATAATGTCCCAAAAGGCCCAAAACAGAAAGTCCACATGCATCTCATAGTTTATGAGTTTTGTATGAATGGATAACTCGCTGTATTTTTTTGAAATATCAGATTATTCCCAAAATAATTTGTTAGCATTCCTTCCTTTTTAAAAATTGTTGAATTCCATGATTACATGTTTTTGATTTGTAGTTACCAAGTAAAAATATCAAATAATTCAAATTGTGGTTGATTATGTCGTAGGGGTTTATTCGTTAGTTCATTGGCCGTAGGAGCCCTTGAGATAGATTATTGATAATTAAGACAGCAGTAAGTGTTAATAAAAGCTCTCAGCTCTCATCCCTGTAATTTGAAACAAATCTGGATTCTGGAAAGGTATAAATTGCAGTAATATTTAAAACTGATAAGTCCTATCCATTAGAAAACAGTTTTTTGTATAGAAGACTGAGAAAGCTAATTATGTGTCTAGGCTAAAGAAAACGTAAATCCTTATTGAAGAATGTCCCACAACTTCCACACTTCAAATGTAATGTCCAATGCGCATTTTACGAATTTTTCAAACCGCTGTTAGCATTATGAACACAACAAATTTTTGCGAATTCTCATACATGCTCGTCAACTTTCTGTTAAGGAAACATTCATTCTCTCATATGTTTGGTTGCAACGTCAATCAGCCTTTTTCAAATCAATCTTATTTTATAATTTACCTAGTTTTTCATTCGTTTCTACAACGTTATTATAACAGCTGATTGTATTTTAGTTTTTAAAACCCATTATAATTCGTAGGATAATCAATTACCAATTTCCGTTCTCTTATACGTTATGTGATGAGCAACTAAAGGGAGGAAACTCCTTGATTTCGGAATTTCGTACGCATTGCATATACATACTTGAATTACATACGTAACAATTTACTCGAGGGATAAACTCATACATCACATTGGATGGTATCTCCTTTGCTCTAAGCCTACTCATGTTATAGTGGCAATCCTTTGTAGGAGCCATTTGTGTTCAATTGTTATTTTCATGCTACTTTACTCTTATGTTATTAATTGATTCATTTCAACAACCTGGGTCTTCAATGGTTTTCGGTCTTTATTACTTTCCTTCAGTAACATGTTGTCCATTTTAGGTCTTGTTGGGTTTACTTGTTTGGCTTGACACTTAATATGACTTTAACGTCTTGGATAACTCAATCAACGCTCTATTAACTTTAATAAGTGATACAGACATTTTTTTGTAATATTAAATGTTTGCTAAATTTGTAATTTGGGTTTTCATCTTATTCCAACTTATAATCAACGGCCAATGAGAATTTCCTGTGTAAGTATTACGCACCTTGTGAATTGTATTTTTTGTGAATTTTTTTGGGTATCAGGTGAGGAGCAGTGAGGATTGCTACGCCCCGATTGAATGTTCTTGCCAAAAGTTTTTCTGCAAAGCAGCGATGGGAAGCTTCAAAACTAACGATACTAAATTATTCATTTCTGAAAAGACTAAAAATCATTAAGGGTTAGATTTATAACAAATAAATATTGTTATGTCCTGTAAATTTGGAATAAAACCTGTACGAATGGACGGGATTCCAATCATGTTAATTTTATGCATTTACTTGTTCGCCAAGAAAACTAAATTCCTTAAGGTTAAATTCCTTTGCTTTATGTGAAACAATGTATAAGATAAGAATCAGGCTCGTCGTTTTTGTACGCTGTATCCTTTAAAACTATATTCAAACAATTATAAACAAAACATTGCTCTAATGTCTGCATAATATTGTAGACAATCCGTTAAAAAGAAAAATTTTCCTAGCTAGCTCAACCTTTATTCTATGCTTCCAGCATTTTATTTGCTTTCAGCATTTTATTTGCAAGTTAGCACTAAATTTCTAAAAAGTAAGTATAATCGTTTGATACGTTGAAGACATTCAAAAGAAATCATAACTGCCAAATTTCATCATCATTCATCAGTGGATCGACTACTCAAGTTCAGACTCCCAGACAAAGTCGCCTCTAATTATGCTGACGCCTTGAGTTAATGTTAAATTTGCATAGTGCCAATAACATTATTTAAGTTGAAACGCTGTTGAAATAGAGCGTGAAACTGCAACGTAATTGCAACGTAATTGCGTCAAACTGCATACGTAAAAATCAATTGTCCTTGGGCTTATATCAATTATCAGATAAGTGAAGACTTGAAAACTAGCTCTGAAAAGAATTCATTCATTGAAAACTAAATATGCTTAACAAATCAACCTAGTATAAGATTGGGCCAATATTTTGTTTGGAGTTTTCCTTGCAAACGAAGGTTAAATGTCCTGGATTATCATCTTCGAAATTTCGGGCTGGCGACGTTTTGATTCTGCCGCCACAAAACTATGTAGTTGACAAACAAATTCCCTATATTTGGGAAAGGTAATTGTAAAAATTGATTATATTATTCGTTTTCTGCTTTAAAAATAAACATTTGTTTTTAATTTTCTATTGTTGAAAATCGCCAGCTATTTATTTACATGGCTGCTTTTCATGTAATAAAGTACACAGTGACATGCCAGTGTTGTTCGAAGTGGTGCGAATTGTAACCTAGGTTAGGAACTTATCATGCTGACCTCGTAATTATTCGTGCAAATACTGATGGAATTATTTATTGAAAGAAATTTTCACCGTGACCATAAATTACTGTTTGTTACCCATTGCAAGGATGGGTAACAAGCACACCCTTCAAGGATTGCAGGGTGTACCTTTGTAGTTATAGAATATATGATCCTGATTTATGATGCAACGATGTCCTTGGATAAGGTTGTTACAAGCCATCTGGCATTGCAACAACACTTATTCAAAGTATGTACAGTTGAAACGATTTTTTTCTTGGATAGACGGTAAAACTCTCGTTTGACACAATGAAGGACCGTGCGAACGAATGTCTATCGAGGCTATTTGGTCAGTTTTCAAAAAAATTCTAATTTACTAGCGCCAAACTTAGTTTTAGTGGAAATGTGTGCTTCAGTTCCAATGCTAATCATTCAACAATAAAACGGAACATTATATTTGTGGTGTAAACCATATAGAAAGCTGCCACCAGAGGTACATAAAAATTTTCGGGAGAGAGTTTTAAGGAAGTTAACCTCCAGTATTTTTATGTTGCCTAAACCTTACGGGATCGGTATCGATATTGACTAATTGAAAATTAATAATAATAGCTCTACTATTGTAGATTCGAAATTTATTTTTATTCTCTTGGGCCAAAAGTCGCTACCAAAAGAGTTGGTAATGCAAGGTGACACGCAAGGGTCGTGATATACTTAACACTGTACTAACAAAGTCACTTAAAAATGTCTACATTATTTTTCGTAATTTTGTGATTTTCGATTAAAATTTGGGTACAATGGCCAGTAAATGTAAAATCCTAAAATCTTCTGAAAGAAATTGTAATCCTTTTTTATGTGTATAACGGAACATCACACCGATGATGGCGCAAAGCCGAAATGCGTCTGTGGACAAATCGTAGCAAGGGAAAAGACGGAATGTTCCGAATACAAAAAAATAAATCCATCATCGTCGGAATACATCATTGCAACGAAATTGTAATCCACATTCAAGATTCTTCTAATTGATGGCATTGTCTTTATTATTGAAACCAGTTAAAATGGAAGCATGATACTTACGAACGTTGAATGTTTTTTATGGAGAGAAATCATTTTCATAATGAACTTATTAATTGTCCTGTTTCCATACAGAAAAATGAGGTTAAAATAAATAAAGAATGGATCTGAAACAATAAATTTTTGTTCAAAGGTCTAGTTTCATCTCACTGAGCTCCAAAAAAATTGCATATTTCATTTTTGGGCCTTTCTTTTTCCCTGAAAAATTACCGAAACGATGTTTTGTATACAGACTTAATTGGATTAGATATGTTCACAGAAGAAAGTAGTCTATTCGTTAATTAACATCTTTTAATATTGTTACTTCTTCATAAAGGAATGCATAAACCGTGGGAATATCCAACGGACTACTGCCAGTACTAACATGAACGACACCAGTAGTCGCAGTCACGCAATATTCACTATCACTTTCGTTCAAGCGGGCTACATGAATGATATGCCAAGCGAGACGGTTTCCAAGATTCATCTGGTTGATTTAGCAGGAAGGTAGGTGTAATGGTTATATTTTTCCACCAATCATTTACATATTCATTGTTATACATATTGTTTTTAATTATAGTGAACGAGCAAACGCAACAGGTGCAACTGGGCAACGACTCAAAGAAGGCGCTCACATTAACAAGTCGCTGGTTACTTTGGGCAGTGTGATATCGGCTTTGGCGGATCAGTCAAATCGTACTGATCTTAATAGCAAGCGTGTTTTGTATATTCCCTATCGTGATTCGGTGCTCACATGGCTGCTGAAGGATAGTTTAGGTGGTAACAGCAAGACCATAATGATAGCCGCAATTTCACCGGCTGATTGTAATTATGGTGAAACTTTGAGTACGCTACGGTATGCTAATCGTGCTAAGAATATTATCAATAAACCGACAATCAACGAAGATCCTAATGTGAAATTGATTCGTGAACTTCGCGACGAAATTAATAAACTTAAATCTATGTTATCCAGTGAAATGGTAATACAATTCGATTTAATATGCCTGAATGTATATGTTGATCGTTTATATACTCACAGAACTTAACGACACCATCATCGAAAATGCTGGAAGATTTACTTAAGAAGGAGGAGCAAGAAAAGGAATTGACGGAGAGGTGGACGGAAAAGTGGAAGGAGGCACAGTTGATCTTGCAAGAACAAAAATCACTTGGCTTAAGGAAGGCAGGCGTTGGCGTTGTGCTGGACTCGGAAATGCCACATTTAATCGGAATACACGACGATATAAGCACGGGAGTCACTCTTTACAGTTTGAAGGTAGGACACAATATTATATTGGGTGGGTTAATAATATTGAATGGCAAATT
This sequence comes from Stratiomys singularior, assembly GCA_954870665.1. Lineage (NCBI taxonomy): Eukaryota > Metazoa > Arthropoda > Insecta > Diptera > Stratiomyidae > Stratiomys > Stratiomys singularior. Next base: position 13,299,643 of record OX940877.1, read on the forward strand.
TTACATTTTGTTGAATTCATGCGGTGCGAGTGATCAACGCTTCTTTGAGTGAGATATACTTGCAACACTTTGGTGTATTTCCTACCCATAAAAAATTGTGAAACTTCGAAATGTTAGATATGTAACCATTGGCGATACAACATGCATTTTTTAGTGGTTGTTGTTATGCGTCTATAACAAGCGTGCGTTTAGTTTCCTCTTCTGAATAGGCGGAGTACAGACGAAACTTGACATATGTTTATACTTTATAGGAGACATGTTTCTTTATCAGAAAGTAGTCTGTTATAAATTTTTGAAAAATTTGAGCTATGTGTGTTGCTTGCTTGCTTTTAAGAGATTGTCGCCTTTGCTCACACCGTACCAAAACTTTACGTACGCATTTTTTCGCTGTTCAATTAATATTTAAAGGATTTATAACATCTGCATGTGACAAAAGTTAAAACATGAGTTCACTGCTGCATGGACACAAAGTTGTTGAAGTCTATGGCAGTGAAATTTTGCGACGCGCATATCTTTCATTAATTTACAATTTTGAGGAAAGTAAACACCACCTACAGCAGTACAGTCACCTACAGCAGAAACTAAATAGTTTGAATCGATTGAATATACGACTAAAGAACAAAAGGTCTTCACATGCAAAAGAGTAACGTGTTGTGTCATCAACCTAAGACTTTCTTGAGTCCAAAAATATATCGTTCTAACGAAAGGGATAATACAGGGCAAATTCAAAAACTTATTCATCTTATTTTCAGATTTGTAATTCTAGTAATTCGAAATTTTAGATTTACAAATTCGATTGTAAAACATTAATTACTCTTTCACTTTTCGTTCACCGTTCTCCTGATTCAAATATTTAACGTTACAGGAAGGTGAAACACTTATAGGCACGGAAGATGCCGATATGCCACCGGATATAATTTTAAGTGGAATCGGAATACAGCCGGAACATTGCAGTATTATTTTAGAAAATGGAACCGCGACAATCTATCCACAACCTCAAGCTCAGTGTTGGTTGAATGCTAAATTGATTGACGAACCAACGTCCATCAGTCAAGGCGATATTATTCTGTTGGGTCGAACAAACATTTTCCGTTTCAACAATCCGGCGGAAGCGGCGAAGCTAAAAAAGGATCAATCAAGATCTCGCCTCGACCTTTCGCGTCTGTCATTGATAACTGCCTCTCGTGAAAACCTAAATACAAGTTTTTATGGTGACGAAGATATATTCAACTCGCCGATACGTCGCGAGAAACAATATCAGCCGTCACCTGTGGTCTGTCGAGATGATCCTGAAATTCAGGACGAGAATCGAAAAATTCTAGAGACAATTGAGAATGCCTTGAAACAATTAAATAGCGAACGTGTTCAAATGCATGAGCAATATAAAATAAAAGTGCAAAAGTTGACGGATGAATTGGAGCGATTGGAAAAAGAGGAACATGATATAGAGGAATTGTTGAATTGTCGCGAGCAGAAGTTGTTGGCGAAAAGGGATATGTTGGAATGGGAAAAGAACAACGAAAAAATACAGGTAAGCGTCATGTTCAAGTAAACGTTTATAATTTCCTTTTGTATGTATCCAAGTCACAGTTGATTTGTTGCTTTTTTTATTATAATTTTTCTGTTATTTTCCTTTAGATTGATATTTTATGTAGACAAATTTCGGCTATACAAACACAGCTTGATTCAAAGAAACAAGATTTCACAGAGTACGTAGCCAAAGAGCTGCAAACACTTCAAGATTTCGGCAAGTTGGACGAGGTAGTTAGATTTTTCGTTGGCTGAATATTTTAGTCTTCCACATCACAAGCAAATATGTTGCATGCATGCCAATAATATGATTTAAGTTGATTTCAATACAGTTATATTGATCCTTTATTAAACATAATTTCTTGTGATTTATTTAGTGCGCAAAATTGTATTGCATTTGTTTTTATTTTCAAACTAAACTTTTTTCCTTGTTCAGTTGCAAATTAAAATCACAGAGAGCACTCCGCTTTCCGATGATATTTTGTTGCAAGTGTCTGATTCTTTGGATCCACGTTCAGCGCAAGTAATACGAGACACAGTGAAACGGAATGTGAGTGACTCACGCTTTCAATGAAATTTTAATCTGAAATTGGTCTTATTCCCTGCAGAAAGATGAAATTAAAAGGCTAGCAGAACAACTAGTCGAGAAGGAGGACGTTTTAAGTGTCAGCACAGAGCGCATTGCTCAGTTGGATGAAAATCTAACAACATTGACCCATCAGCTAAAAGAATTGGAAAATCCAGAGCTGGATGAGTTGCGGAAACGGAAAAAGACGTGAGTTTGTGTGAATTGTGGTTTGAGTAGTTAAGAACTTTGTTCGTAATTTCAGCATGAAATTAAACTTGGAGAAAAATGCACAAACTGAAACCCATGACGCGAAAGCGTCGGATACATTTCATTCCGCAGCATCGGACTGTTCCTTTCGAACATCATTGTTGTCACCATTGTCAGCAGGAGCTCCTGCTCCTAGTGATACTGCTGTACCTGCTAATAGTTCTTTTGATAAAAATAATATGATGAGTGATAGCGGTGTATGTTTGGATGCAAATAGATCTCCATTAACTCCGGTACAAGTAAATAATAACAGTGATGTTGGGTATAAATCAGCAGGAAATGTTGATGATGAATGTACGTCGTGCTCGTCGGGCGAGCTTACTCATAATGGTGTCGTGTCGCATCCATTTGAAAAAATTCATAAGTTGGATCAGAAAATTGCCACGGAAAAAGCAATAATAATGAGGAAATTGGAAATAGAAGCTGATAAAAACGAATTGGATGACCACATTGCAAAGTTGCAGGAATTGAAAAAACAACGTGTGCAACTAGAAAGAGAGTTACAAGGCAACGATATATTTTATAATCAAAATTTTATTGGAGATGGACCAAAGGACGACTATGAATGTGGTTCGAATAGCAGTGAATCGAAATCCGCACCATTCAATACATTAAGTCCTATGACTGATTCGTTTATAACAAACACAACACGATCTTGCCCGTCTGTTGATGGCTTCTGTAAGTATCAACTAGGAGTCATTCAAATTAATTTTCATTCATTCATATTGATCGTACAGCGATGAAGTATGCAAACAATTACACTAAATTCATATTTTACAGTCGACGAGCATTACGTCACAATTCCCGGATTTGTGATACGAGGAGCCGGCAAACAAACTCACTACGAATACGAAGTGAAAATTTGTTTAGAAACAGAGAAATTAGTGCTTTTAAGACGATATAGTCGTTTCCGACAACTACATTTAGATATGAAAAGTTGTTACGGATCAAAAGTAAGTTTTGCTAACACTTGATTAACTATCCAATACTATGAAGTTTATTTTACAGGTTTCCATGCTTCCATTTCCACGACGTGAATTATTTGCATCAAACACAGAATCGGTAGCTAAACAACGCCGTCGTTTGTTGGAATTGTATTTGCGACGATTATTGTCAGTTTGTTCGAAAATTCCGCAATCGCCCATCTACAGTGGCCCGGAAGGACCAGGAATAACAAAATTGAACCTCGCTAAGTTGTCGAATTTCTTCCAAAAAGGTTTGTTTGAAAACGGGAAGCATGGAACGGGCTAATATCGTGACACGTTCTTAATTAAGTTCTGTGTATTCGTTATTTAGTTAATTCAACCGATAATGTTAAGTAGCCGCCTAATTTTAGTTGGATCGTTTCTAGAGCCTAATTTGTCACATCAATGCTTTTTCTGTTTGGATTTAATGTTGAGATGCTATACTAAAAGATATTCATCGCTTGCGTAGGTCCAGGAACGAGGACTTACATTTTCAAGGCATCTAAGTTTTATTGCAATGAAATTTAATGAGAACACGTTGTTGCAATTGTGTAAAAGATTAAAAATAATCAGAAGAGGAACGCGAATTGAGGGAGTATTTTTTGAATAGATTAGATGAACTCGGTTATCCTTGTCACTATACTTTCAAGTCAATCTGTGATCGCCTTCTCTTCGAATGATCGCGAACCACCATTTAATTCTCATGTGTTGTTTTTGTGGTTCTACTTTTTGATGAAATCAACGAAAAAGGAAAACTCGAAAATATTCAATATTGTCAAATATATATTATATAAAAGTTAGGGCCGAACATATTAGTCTTGTTGCTAATATGGCTCGTAAGTTAAAAAAAAATTAAATAAATAGTTTATATCGAAGCAAAGGTCTTAGCGCACAGAGTTTTAAATTCTTATTTGCTTTGGATCATTCAATGAGTCATTCGATTTCAAGGAATTGTTCAGTATCGAATCACTGCTACAACCAATATTATTAAATGTCAATTTTCATGTTTTTAATCTAAAACAAACGTGCGCCGATGGAATTCAGCACTCTTATGAACTGATTGAATGACTCATTGGAGGATTCGAATGCTATTGAAATGTTCATGAGATACACATCTAATAGATAAATGAAATGTTAGTTCAATAGTAAATGATGAAGATATTTCTATTATTGTTGTTTAGTAAAAATGGAATATAAAGATATTTTTACACAGTTATGACATGAATGTATAACGTATTTATTTATAATTAAAAATTAAACGACATGGTCTATTTATAATGACAATAAACATTAATCTTAATCATGATCGTCTCGTTTTATTGCTAAAATTAATTAACAGACTGTGTGGTGTGAAGAGCTTTATTTCTGGACGTCAGATGCACTGTGACTGAGAACCTGACTTGTTAGTTTCGACGGTATTTTCTATGCGTGACTGTCTTTTGTTAAGTTTAGTTGGTTATTTTTGATTTTTTGCCCTTCTACAGCATAATATTGGGTTGGAGAAAAGGTTCCCACAATATTTCCTTCTATCATCTACGAAGTGTTATCTTGGACTGAAAAAGTGGAAGAACGTGCGACTGGGCGGGCACTCGATCGACTTGAGTAATTTTTATGTGTTGGTATTATCGGACTTGGAGTCGACATTCTTCAGGAGGCCTTGAAAGAATGTAAAATCTATCGTCACTTGACTTCGAAATACAATCAGTAGTGACTACCACAATTTCTTGAATTTTCTGTGGGGGAAAGGAATATCGTTTTCGATAGACGAAGACGTGATCAAATTAACCATAGTCTCTCAATGCTGCACATTTGTACAATAGGAACTTCGGATCGACACCATTCAGCTTTGACCATTAATTTTGTCCAGTGCAGTGTGACAAGTGGGAATGAAACGTTGAATATAACATGTACCTCATCATTACTAGATTTGACTAGAATCTGGAACCATACAAGATCATTTAACGCTGACTGGTGCCATTGTGTCAGAGTCAATTTCCCTGGTCCCAGGACCAACATGCGAAATTTCAAAAATTAGTGCACCTCATATGACAGATTGGTTGCAAAGTATCGGAGAGAACGGGGCTCGGGAGTGTTTAGAGCTGGAATAAAGTTTGGGCTGTTGAAAGGGATCAAGTTGAGTCCAGTGCAACAGCGTAGAGAGCTGTATTTTTAGGAACACGGTAACCTCTCGAATCAGTATAATTTGGGTTTTTGGCAACTTTCAGCTCTGACGTTGTTCAAAGAGTTGCTGAAACAAACAGCATTGATTGATCATGGTTCATGCAAAATACTAATGAGCATAGCGCATCCATACTTAAAAAAACGATTATAAAACTTTCCTAGCTGATAGTTGAGTGTTTGCTTTCACTGAGGTTGCATCCTTTTCCCTCTGTCCCTGCTGATTCGCGAAATTGAATTCGTGAATGTGCTGATGGACCTTCTTATTTCATGTGACAACCTTCTTCAAGTTTTGCTATAAACCTCTGATAGAACTTCGATTCTCTTCACTTCTGATTTTCAGTCAAAACTCGCCGGATACACTTTACAGATCTATCAATTGCGAAGATCTCTTGGCCGGGATAACTGAGTTCCCATAATTTATTCTAACATCTTCTGCAATTTCCGATGCTCTCACATGTCAATTCTCACTTCAAGAATGTTTCACATCGCACGAATGCTTTCGTTTGTTACTCCTGTCAGAAGACGGCGATTGTGTTGTTAATTTTCTACACGTTCTCGTTCTTTTTAAGAACTCATTTTGTTAGGCAACTAAGCGCATCCTTAAGACTATTTGAGAACCGAGCTGTACACCCAATCTTTGGCCAAATTCTTCTGCTTCAACTCCTTCACGATCAAGATATTTTGTAATTATGTTTTGCGCAGTGGAGGGATGAGCCTCTGTGGATGAACGATCCCCGGTCCGAATCGTTCCATTGAAAAAACCAGTTAGTAATTCGCTTCTATAATCTAAATGCAGATACTCAGGATCAAAAGTACCGTATTTATTTGATGCAGCCTCGTAAGTGTGTATAACTTGACGGAGATTAATGTCTGGGATAGAACCTTGATTTTGGCTTGACATTACAAATAATGATCTGATCATTATTGGGCTGATTAGTTTTCCTACAATTAGGAACGAAGCCTAAAACTAAATTACACAGCTGATATTTTCGGTGTATATGGTGTTGTGTAACTAACGGTTCGTTTCGTTGAGTTTTGAAATGAATAAATTTAAAATAAATTCACCATACACGATAATTTGCAGAATAGTTCACATGATCGGAGTTCATTTGAAAGGATAATCACTTTAATAAGCACTCAAATTGTTAGAGAAACTTATCTGGACTGCTAAAGGACTTTAAAGGACTGCTCTTATATTGCTGGGTATTAACTTTTGAACAACTTCAAGCTCAGAGAATTCGCAACAATTGAAATTATTCATTCGAATTAAACGGCTTAAATTGTTCACAGGCTTTGGACGGCATGATACATTGAAAATTTGTGTTTTCGCAACGAGCTTTAAAGGAAGGAGGCAGACAGTTGCCCGTCTTGCAGCGACATGCTGGGTTTTTGTGTTTACGTATTTTTAATGAACATAAGCCTTTTAACGTTGTTTTTTGTCCAATTTCTATCCTTTCCATTCTTGCCATTAACTTAAGTACAATGTGTTTCCTGAGAGGCTTGATGTGTTCTTTTTATCAAGGCAAGAGCCTTGAAATGCTTTTCCCGCAATTGTATTTTAACATAGGCTCGCTGACGTAAAATTGAGTGTTTGCCTGGCGGCAGTGGAGGGAAGGGGGGGGGGGGGTGGTTGATGGGGTGTCTGCGTGCAAACCATTTTCCAAAGGCATGATTGCGTGCAGACGTTCAATATCTTGTATCTAGTTGCTTGAAATTTGCCTACTTACCGATGTCGGGTCTGAGATGGTGGACTTTGTAGGGAACAAAAGGAAAAATAAGCGTTTGAAAGGATAACGCAAAAGATAAAAATTCAATTGCTTCCCTACGGGTCTGCCAGATTTTTATGAGAAGATTCCTAGCAGACTTTGGATTTGTCTATAATGTGGAAGCTTTTGAAGTTATTCCTCTAATTCTCAATATTTGCTGTTGCTTTTGAACCCCCTGAGTGTCGAATTCCAAATTCAGAATTCTGAATTCCGAACTCGGGAACTTTACCGTTCCCGGAGTATTTTTGATGTTGATGTTCAATAGACATTCATGGGGGGGTCGGAGGACTTCTGTTTCCAGGGGCTAATCTCGGTAAGATAAACGGAGCGGAGCACTGACACAGGAACTGGAAGTAGTGGAATCGGGGAGAACCGGAACGTGCATGCCAATGTGCAAAATCAATGACTTAAATACTAAATTCTAAATACATTTATCCTGGATGTTCCTTTCGGCCATCTCGTAGCAAGTTTGAATCTTGAGATATACGACGTATGTGGCATCAAATTATTGTGACGACCCTTGCTCCTTGTTCTTAGCAGAAGCAGCGCTCGATATGCATACTAATGTAACGACTTAATTGCCTTCCTTGTTATCCAACTTGGGCAAATTCGAAGGAAATGAGTGCTTATGGAGCAATTTGCCTTTACGAAGTTGTGTCCACATCCCTGTGGAAGTGTATGAAAGTCTGGCGAAGGCAGACGATACACAGTATGTACCAGGACTAAGCCTGTGTACGTTTGAAAACAATTTAAGGCCTCCACGAACGGATATTACCTTTGCCACTAACAATTTGATAGGATGATGAAATTGAATTTTGATGCGACCGAAAACAATCAGCGATTGTAGGTATTTGAGGATTTTCGATAAGAATGAAATGACAAGGACAGTGATGCGTACCGCCCGCCATTTACAATCTTCTAACCCGTGGAATTACTATTCACAATGCAGACGTGGGATCTGTTCTTGATTTTGGAATCATATGTTCAAAGATGTCGAGAAGAATAACAGAGTTGAGGCAAATTGATGTGCTTACGTATAAGCTATTGAGGGAATCTAACAAAAGCGGGGATTATGGATTGCTAATCAATTCACCGTAGATATGGGTAACAGTTTGTATGCACATGGGACATCCTTGCTAGAGGTTGAGCGTATTTGAAAGTCAGTCTAGGTGTCTGTAAACTAAATGCCAAAGTATTACGAATTACCCTGGCTTTGATAATGAGGAAATAAGAATATATCAGCAAAGATATTTCGCTACAAAGGACTGATTTTATTACTGACGATTATTGTGCTAACGTTATCTTTAATTGTTGCAATAAGGCATTGACATCAAGGACCATCGATGAAGTTTGTGATCGACTGGAGGCCACAAAAATTAGCCAATAGGAAGAGGATCCTGTTACATTCAGACAAGGAAGCATCTCAAATGCCTGTAATAGCGCACTGGGAGCTTCGGATGCTTGGATGAAATAATTAGCGCTTTTATGCTTATCAAAGAACATAAGAGGACTGCGAAATATGTTGGACGCAGGTGTTTGTCAACTAGGACAAGGAGTTTTACGAGAGCGTTGTGATGAGTATACAAATAATTAAGAAAATTGCACTAATTTCGACTAAAACTTATAATTATAACCATGTTAAATTTTATTTCAAATTAACACGAAAATACGAAAGAACTTTTAAGCCAACTAAATGTTTAAAAGATGAAATATTTATTCCTTCCTGACTTTTATAGTTTCAAATGAATTTGCTGACGATAAATGAAATACTTAAACAATTGCGCAGCCTACTATCAACATAAATTATATTCGCACAAACTGTTCAAATTTTGAAGTATGTGTACGTTTATATGAAAGATGATATGCATATGTATACCATATACAGGCAATGTCCTTCCAGGTTAGTTTGAAAATTCCGTATAATGTTAAGTATTGTCATTCTCCATACATGTGGTAGCTACTGTCGTTTATCAGAGAATATTCTAGCTGCTCCCGAAAAGCAAATATAGGATGTAAGACTTGATCTTAATTGTAGCCAAAGATAAATTAGTCCGAAGGCAGCACTTTATATTTGAGAGCTAAATATGATGAAGGAGTTTGAGAGTTGTCTGTTTGAGAAGGACGCTGCCCGCATAGTCATTGAATTCTCAGGCTAAGAGGAAAATTAGTTTTCCGAAAGGCAATTGTAATTTACATGAAATCAGTAAATAAATGCGTGACTGAATAAGTAAACCAGTTAATTTAATGATTGAAATAAATGAAACAATTTTTGTTGAATGTAGGAATTAATAATAAATACAATTATTCGTCAAAGTAGCAGTGCACTATTTAATTCTCTACTTGATGTTTTTCAATGCACTTTAATATCTTGAAATATAGTTCACCAAGTATTCTGGTAACTTTAAAACCACAAAAAATGATTCTCAGTTGAGAAGGTACAAAGTATTGCTTTTAAGAGTCTTAAAATTTGATACGGTACACCTACCCCATAAGTTGACAGATCAGTTGACATTACACAGTGGTCTCCAGCACACAAATCTCCGAAAAAACATGTGGAAAGGAATCTGATTAAAATAGGTATTAAGAATCTTTACTGTAAACTAAACGAATAACGTTCAGATTTCATAAATATCACCTGAAATCGATGAAGGAATTAGAACACTGAAGGGAAGGATAGATTCAGGGTATGCTAGAGAAAGCAGGCAGAGCTTGCCAATGTGAGAAGGCCAAAAATACTAGGACAGATTACAAGAAATTAAAGTAGTAAGGAGAAACGGCTGAGAAAGGACAATAAAAAATTCAAATCCTCATTCATGTAGTCCTCGAACCGGTGATTACGATGAGGTTTGGGTGTGCTTCGACGTTAAGACCCCTTATTCCGAGTGAGCCAGTAATGGAAACATAAGGTTATATTGAGGACTGGTTACAAACACAGGACGACTTTCATGTTTAGACAGCAGAAGCCCGACATTGAGCCCAACTTTGCAAACTGTTCATGATTGAGGACTACTTCATGTTCAAAGGGAGCTTCTATCAAGCTAAATGAGGAGTCACAATGCGAAATTCGCTCTCACCATTCCTCAGTGATACATTTCTGACCAGACTGGAAATGAAAATTAGTGATAAGGGTGAACTTCCAAGGGTATGGATAAGATATGTAGATGATATCTAAGCGTACGTCAAAAAGAACAGTCTCCAAGGATTCTTTGGATGCGTCAGAAAACAAGGGATACAGGAGGATTAGACGCCTTTCAAAGAATGACGATTGTAAGGCTTTATTTTTGTAGACCATGCTGATGTTCTAAGGTCAACCAGTGTAACTTCAAAGGCTTTCAATTTTGAAAATTTGTTGAAAGTACATTTTTAAAATGTTTGGTTTGACATGTGTCAAACCTATCATATTATTATTTGACTAAGTCGAGTTGTTGCGGCTGGTATTCCCTTATAAATTGTTATCGTATAGCGCCATGATTATGCCCAAAATACTGCGTTATTCTATATTTTCGGTTATGCAAAATATTTCTCAGGACGGGACAAAGAACAAAGAACAATGTTGCGTTTTTACCAGAACATAAAAGGATTGGTGAGGATGCTTATAGCACTCATTCTGGTTAAATAATTAACCATCCTGTTTTATTTTTGCAGATTGCACTGATATTCTTAAGTCCTTCACGGAATATTCATTATTTGTTTTGACAATTTCTGTCCTTTTCATGAGTTCCAAAAACTTAAGCCAAATAAGTGTCCGTTCATTTGAATAATTCGGCCATGCGAAACGACTTCTGAAACAATAATTCGGTTAAGCGTGACAACTTTGCACTGGGATAGAATATTAAAGATTAATATGTACATGGTTTGTGTGCAATGCATAAGGATTTCCTCCAAGCTATTTATCCATTATAATAATCCAAAGCTAATTTCACTGCTAATATGGAACATATATGAAGTGGTATCCTTTGGCAAACGCAAATTCGACGAGATGCTAGATGACGACCAAATGTTGTCCTCACATTTACACATACACAACTTTTGGGGGAGGCGAAATATGCAAATAAATGTATGCTTACGTATATTTCACAAATGCACTGATTTTATGTCTCTTAGCATATGTGTTAACATTTGTTGTCGGGATTTGAATTTTATCAGAGTCTAGGATGTACGTGCATATGGTTCAACGCACTTGAGATAACGTCGGTTATTCCACTCCTATGTGGATGTTATCTAAGTTATGAGCTATGATTTTTGCCTTTTTGTAGAGTTGAGTTGAAACCTTTTCATTTGATCGTTTTTTATTATTTTGAGGGATGATAATAAATGGCCGAGGAATGTTGAGATTAGTTGGGTATGAATATTTGATTCTGGAAACCTCTGCGAAAGCCAAAACCCTTAATTTATGGTGAACTAGTGCAAATTAATTTGCGTGGCTCCCAGGCATAAAGCAGGTGAATTATTCTATTCCTTCTCCCTTATCAGTACTAAAGAGTCATCCAGTTCCTCATGAAGTACTAAGTGATATCGATTGCTGCTTGTTACCATTTTTTATGTCGTGAACCAATGTCACAGGAGGGGTAATGTGCAACCGAATATTCAAACAAAATTTTCTGCTAATCTCCCTTCTGAAATTCAATTATAAATGGGAAGTCAAGTATTGAGTTCAAATTTTATTTTAAAGTTTTCAAAATAAAATTTAAAAGACGTTGTGTATAGATTTTCTGTAAAGTTTTGAATCTGTTCCTTGCTTCCTTCTCCAGGAAGAATTTTTAGGTAATTTATTTCGCTATTGGCCCTTGGAAGGAATTTGAGTCTCCCATATGTTCAATTAATCAAATTATTTCCAAATCGCCAGCCAAAAACACAGAAAAATAGTGAGAGGAAAAAAAGTAAAGGCCTTTGAATGCAGCCTTGGGCAACATTAGAATATGGATAAGCAGGACTGTATTCGTATGAATTGATTGCTATTATGCCACTGGGATCGAAAGCATGTGATTATAAAATTCTATTATAGTTACCTTGAATCCAGAACCACACAATTTTTCGAAAATCATAAGGTAATAAACTGCATGAAAAAGAACACGATGGTACGGGGAAGATTTGCCTATATGCGCTTTTACTCTTCTTGTGCGAACTAAGTAGCAACTGCTCTTACGTCCTACTAATATTTAAGTATGTAAATAGTCCTCTGCACATTAAACGGGGATATTTTATCGCCTTTCACAATACGTTCGTACAATTTTGATAAGTTGAAGTTGTTCCTTGTTTGACTACAACTATTCTCTTTGTAACAAACTTAAATACATGAAGTTAATACAACTTTTCTTGGATTTTTCATGGAGATGAAGCCATTTCCAGTGTAACATCCAAGTATGAAACTCAGCGCATACAAACATTTCAAGCAGAAAAGGCAACTTTCACAAGGAATGCATATGTGTAGAATGCAGAGAGAAGTTTTGAACTCTGCGGCACTTATTCTTGGTTTGATTTGAAATTAAAATTCTCATCCATGCTTGGTACGAGGAGAAAAAAGTTCATCGACAGTGCAAAAACCTAAAAAATCACATACTATAGTCTTTAATGCTTAAACGTATACCAGGAATAGTGTTGAAATGCAGATGCACTTTGTACACTATAGTATGTAGTTGAAATCCTTGCACAAAGTGCGAATAGTAATTTCGAAAAAGTTTCAGATAAAAATTATTTTTGCGCTTTGCAATGCAGAAGCATGTGCCCAGCAAGATTTTGTACTTTTTTCGCAACGGTCAATGGACAAAGATTGTTCTTTGTCCGGAAGTTTCGTTTAAGATGAATGAATAATTGTGAGCGTTGCGAAAACAAACGTTTTGGATGTTTTGAAAGAAACTTTACTAAAAACTTATAAGAGATTGAATCTTTTTGTGTCGGTATTATTATCGATCTTACGTGTTATATCGTTTTTTCATTTCGTTTAGTGTTTGGAGTTTTTTTTTCGATTTTCGGAAAAGCTAAGAAAAATATAATTGCAAGTTCTGCTGACAAGGACTTACTTCTTTTTACACTTGCATGTGCATTGCGAAGGATTTGTGGGTTATGTTTTTGAGTCTCGTGGGGTGCTCTGAAAAAAAAGAACTGATAACAACAGGTTGGATGTTTGTTGTTGTAAAGGTCGTTTATATTCTTCTTGAGCTCCTTCATGAGGTTTATCAGTTTTTGTCATTCTTGAGCTCTTTTATTAGTTTCTTCAGAGTTCGCCATTCGAAAGATTCAAATGTTACACTCCGAACAATTTTATTTGCTTAATTCTTTGATATGCTCGTTGAATCGGAATGTCAGAAGTCTTTTTGTCTGGCCGATGTAACAATGGTTGCAATCCTGACAGCTGATTTTATACACTCCACTTTTTTCGTATAACTGCAGTGGGTCCTTCTCACTTCCCAATCAATTTTTGAGCATGGTGCCTCGAAGGTTTTCTTTGGTTTAAAAATACTCAGACATGGGGATACTTATCTATTTTATGTCTTCTGTACTCTGGACTGTAGATAATGTGGTTTGTTGATTCAAATAAGCCTTTTTCTGTTTTTGTCTCTATTGGCTTTAATATAGTATCTGCGGTGTACCCATTTTTAATTGCAGTGTCCAATATATATCCTTTTCTTTGTTGAATCCATTTTGAGTTAAGGATAAGGACATATTCCACTACAAGAATCGGCAACATTTTAATTTTTTTTAGTTATCTCTGTTTGGCTCTTTGCTTGTTACTGTATCAATGGTACCACCATACTGTCACTGTCAAATATACTAACTCATGTTCCAGTACATTGAATATCATGATATTTCCTCTACTCTCATGTAGATGGTACCACTGGAAATGGCTTTGTAGCGGCTAGTTTTCCACCATAGACAACAACCATCAGGTATTAAATACTTTCTACTGTCTATGTAGTGGAAACAAAAACCAGGAACGACCGAGCGAGTTTCGCATATAAAGCGCGCCATGTCCAGTACTGTTAGGCAGTCACCGCCAGCACCTTGAGGCTCGAACAACTCCTTCAAATGGAATTCAATAGTGTTGTAATGTAATGTAATGTGATGTAATGTGTAGTGTAAATATAGTAAATAAAGTTTATAGAATAAACAAAGTGAGTTATTTGCTATAATTGGTGACCCCGACGTGATGTCTCGTTCTCATCACAATTAGTAGAGTGAAAATTCTTGTTTTTATCAAAACTAACAGAGTAAAAACCTAGTTTTTTTCAAAACTGATTGAGTAAAACATCTAGTTTTTTTCAAAACTAGTAGACAGAAAATCCGAAAAATGGCTACAACAAACGATCCAATAACGCCTTTCATGGAGGATGGAGATACACCAACACCAGTCCGAAGGACCGAAATTCCAGGGAAGATCGAGGCAGTTTCCGCACTAAAGTTGCCACCGTTCTGGCAACGACGTCCGCGCTTGTGGTTTCAACAGGTCGAAGCCCAATTCACCAACCACCGGGTATTCACCGACACCGCAAGATTCAACGCACTCATCGCATCGCTAGATTCTGCCATTTTGGATCAAGTGGCTGATACGGTCGAATTTCCACCAACGGTTGGAAAATACGAGAACGTCAAGGAGCAACTCATCGCTCGTTTTTCGGAGAGTAAAGAGGTATGTTTGACCAAAGTGCTGACAGAGATGGAACTAGGAGACAAACGACCTTCGCAGCTTTACCGAGACATGAGAGCAACCGCTTCTGGGCAGTTATCGGATGACGCTCTCAAAACCTTATGGCTACGACGACTGCCTGCACGAGTAAGGGCGATATTAACAGTGACTTCACAGGTGGATACCGGTGCTTTGGCGGAGATGGCTGACAAAATTGTTGCTGAATTCAACACTTGGCCATCTTCAAACTCTGTTGAATCCGTGGCGAAAGAGTTGTCAGATCCAATACTTATGCTTACCAACCGACTTAGCAGGTTGGAGGCAAGTATACGGAACTTGAAAACGCGACCTCGTGACCGCTCTCGCTCATCATCAAAGGACAAAACATCATTTTGCTTCTTTCACCAACGCTTTGGTAACAAAGCACGAAATTGCAGGCCCCCTTGTAAATTTTCGGTGAACCAGGGAAACTAGATTCGGCGTCTTCAGCAGGTGCGAAGAACGACGACGAAAGCCTCACGCACCGTTTACTCGTCCGAGATAATAACTCTGGCATGCTGTATCTAGTTGATACAGGTGCTGACGTCTCGGTTATCCCCAAAACTCGTCAACAACAGAACGCGAGTTGTTTTAAATTGTATGCTGCTAACGGGTCCGTGATCAACACCTACGGTGAGAGGTTACTAACCTTGGATTTTGGTTTACGACGACGACTTCAATGGTACTTCCACATCGCAAACGTCCAACGACCAATACTTGGAGCGGATTTCTTGCGGAAGCACAACTTGCTTGTAGACCTACGCAACAAACGCCTTATTGATGGACAGACTTTAATGTCCACCAAAGCAATATCTACGGCATCAGTTACACCATCAATTACTACTGTCGCCAACAACAGCTTCATCAAAAATATTCTTGCTGATTTTCCAGGCATAACAAAATCAAGCAACTATGCAGGCACAGCAAAACATTCCGTCAAGCACTATATAGAGACCAAAGGATCCCCGATAGCCGAAAAAGTTAGGCGACTTCCACCTGAGAAGTTCAATGCTGCTAAAGCGGAATTCGAATATATGCTGGCGAAAGGCATATGCAGGCCATCGAAAAGCCCATGGGCAAGCCCTCTCCATATTGTCCCCAAGAAGTCTGGTGAATGGAGAGCTTGCGGCGATTATAGGCGTTTAAATGCAGTAACGTGTCCGGATCGCTATCCAATCGCAAATATACAAGATTTTGCAAATCGTCTCCACAACAAAAGAATCTTCACTCGGTTGGACTTAACGCGAGCGTACCATCAAATACCGATGGCGGAAGAGGACATCGAAAAAACGGCCGTTATTACCCCATTTGGCCTATTCGAATTCGTGGTAATGCCGTTTGGATTGCGAAATGCCGCACAATCATTCCAAAGGTTTTTGGACAGTGTACTAAGAGGCGCAGACTTTGCCTACTCTTACATTGATGACATCCTGATTGCTTCATCAAATATGGAAGAACATGCACTGCATCTTCGCGACGTATTTCAACGTCTGCAGCAATACGGAATCCGAATAAATCCAGGCAAATGCATTTTCGGCGTTCAAGAACTGGAATTTCTAGGTTACAACATTTCCAGCGAAGGAGCAAAACCAACGACGGAAAAGGTAGCGGCAATCCTAAATATAAAGAAACCCAAAACAATAATGGAGCTACGGCGGTACTTAGGAGCCATTAATTTCTACCGCCGGTTTCTCAAAAATGCCGCTGAAGTTCTTGCTACTTTGAATGAATATTTAAAAGACTGCCGGAAAAACGACAAACGAAAGGTGCAATGGACATCAGAAGCAGAGAAGGCGTTCGACAATAGCAAACAGCTTCTACAAAACGCAGCTCTTCTTGTTCATCCTAAAGAAAACGCCATACTTCGTTTAACCACTGACGCTTCTGAAACTGCGATAGGAAGTGTGCTTGAACAGCAAGAAGGTAATCAATTCTTACCACTTGCATTTTTCTCACGGAAATTAACAAAGGCACAGAGAAACTACAGCACCTACGACCGCGAACTTTTAGCTATCTACGAAAGTATAAAATATTTTCGCCACATGTTGGAAGGAAGACAGTTTATGATCCGCACTGATCATAAACCTTTAATTTTTGCTTTCCAACAACGGACAGATCGTGCATCACCTAGACAGGCAAGGCAACTGGAGTTCATCGCTCAGTTCACCACAAACATCGCCTACGTAAAGGGAAACGACAATATCGTTGCGGATACATTGTCCCGACTGGATGCATTAGAGAAAGTGACAACAGACTCCTTGGACCCAAATAACATATCAAAGGAACAAGCTGCCGACGAAGAACTTCCACTGTTATTAAAATCGAATACAGGCTTACAACTACAAAAATTAGACATCGGCAACACAAAAAGTATTTATTGCGATGTCTCAACAGGTACGATACGACCTTATATTCCATCTCGCCTACGACGTCAAGTTTTCGACTCGGTGCATGGATTTTCACACCCTAGTGGACGAGCCACCAAGAAGCAGGTGCTGACCAAATATGTCTGGCCAAGTGCATCCAAGGACATTACTGCTTGGGCGAAAACATGCCTAAAATGTCAACGTGCCAAAATTAGCAGACATGTGCGAAACATACCACAAGCATTTCAGATTCCGGATCAAAGATTTGACCATATCCATGCTGATATTGTTGGACCGATGCCACCATCACAAGGTAAATCTTATATACTAACCATTATAGATCGATTTACCAGATGGCCTGAAGCAATACCCATAGAAGACACCTCTGCAGATACTATCGTGACAAATATCTACACTAACTGGATTTGCAGATTCGGCGCGCCACAACGTATCACAACCGATCGTGGATCACAATTTGAGTCTACCTTGTTTCGAGCGTTAACACAACTGGTAGGCGCAACGCGTGTAAGGACGACAGCTTATCATCCATCTGCAAATGGAATGGTAGAGCGCTGGCACCGATCACTCAAAACTGCATTGAGATGTCATGATCAAGCAAGATGGACCGAAACATTGCCTACAGTACTGTTAGGTCTACGAGTCGCTTTTAAGGAAGATATCAACGCATCGGCAGCAGAAATGCTCTACGGCAGTACTATTCGATTGCCCGGTGAATTTTTCTTGGAAGAAGAAATGACAAGCGATCCTGAAATTTTCATCGAAAAATTTCGCCGTGATATGCAAAAGCTACGACCTGTACCAGCAGCGCATCATCGACGAGATCGAGCGTTCACGTTTAACGATTTGTTTACGTGCACACACGTTTTCCTACGACAAGGACCAATGAAGCGGCCTCTAACAACTCCGTATACTGGTCCCCACAAAATCATCGAACGGATAACTGACCAAGTTTTTAAAATTCAAGTGGGAGAAAATGAAACAACAGTTTCCACCGAACGACTTAAACCAGCGTTTATTGAAAATGAAGACACGGACGCAACGGTTACCCAACCAAATGCAAACAGGAATCTGCGATCTTACCCTGGGAAAAAAGTCAATTTCCAGTTATAATTGATCGTAACCAAATTACTCAGGGGGGAGTATTGTAGCGGCTAGTTTTCCACCATAGACAACAACCATCAGGTATTAAATACTTTCTACTGTCTATGTAGTGGAAACAAAAACCAGGAACGACCGAGCGAGTTTCGCATATAAAGCGCGCCATGTCCAGTACTGTTAGGCAGTCACCGCCAGCACCTTGAGGCTCGAACAACTCCTTCAAATGGAATTCAATAGTGTTGTAATGTAATGTAATGTGATGTAATGTGTAGTGTAAATATAGTAAATAAAGTTTATAGAATAAACAAAGTGAGTTATTTGCTATAGCTTTTTAGGGATTTACTCAACCTAAGTCCAAATAAAACACGTCGGATACAATGTAATAAATTATATTTATTAGCTAGAAACAATCGCGTCTATAAAATATGGCGGTTCACTTGCGAGAGAGATTATAGGATTAACTGTCAAAAATTAATATCCTGCCGATCCTCACTTCGTTTCATATTCGATGGTTTGAGTGGCAGTGTCGCCACAGTACTCCCTCCTGGATACATTGGTCGTCTGACAACTTAGCAAATGTTGACAATTGAATACTAAACATTGCTAAATGTCACATTTCGTTGTTTTGTCTTAGGACCGGCATACGTTCTGGGAATTTGTTTTTGCTGATCTGAAGACGGCTGCATAGCTGGATCCGCAGTGGATTCGAAATATGCAGGTTTGATTCTTTCGGTGCTGATGTTAACATATTCCCCTTTTATTTCCAGCTTGAAGACATTTCCGGAAGTTCGTTCAATGACTTTGTAGGGGCCTTCATATGGATGCTCCAAAGGCTTCCTTACTCGGTCGACACGAACGAAAACATGCGAGCAAGTTGAAAGGTCTTTGTGGACAAAAACCTTGCGTTTGTCATGACGTGATGCTGGAGTTGCTTGTATGTACTTCATATGCTCACGGAATTTTTGCACGAAAAGTTTGGGATCAGGTGGCATGTCCTCCTTGAAGAAGAATTCTCCTGGCATACGGAGTGTTGTCCCATACACGAGCTCTGCCGATGTTGCACCAATGTCGTCCTTGATACTGGTGCGAAGTCCCAATAAGACAGTGGGAAGAATGTCGACCCACTCGTAGGTGTTATGGCACATTATCGCTGCTTTTAACGACCGATGCCATCGTTCGATCCTACCGTTCGCTGCAGGATGATAAGCTGTGGTTCGTATTTTCTTGCAGCCCACTAAATGAGTTAGTGATTGGAAGATTAGTGATTCGAACTGTGATCCCTGGTCTGATGTCAAAACAGCAGGAGCTCCAAAACGCGATATCCAGTTCGCGTAAAAGGCGGTGGCGATCTCGTCCGCAGTAATCGTTTTGATGGGAATCGCTTCAGGCCATCTCGTAAAGCGATCGATGATGGTCAGTACGTATTGGAATCCTTTTGATGGATTCAAGGGTCCAACTATGTCGATATGGACGTGATTAAACCTTGCGTCAGGCATTTGAATATGACCTTGTAGAGGTTTTGAATGTCGTCCGGTTTTACTCCGCTGACATGCGAGACATGATCTGGACCATTCGAGGATGTCTTTTGATATGCAGGGCCAAACATACTTCCGGCTGATTATTTTCTTTGTGGTTCGTCCCCCAGGATGAGACAGGCTTGTGTGTCATTTCGAATATTTTCCGTCTGAAAATCTTTGGGATGTATGGACGGATTTCCGCAGTTGATACGTCGCAATATACAGTTGTATCCGAGTCGTCGATGCGAAGTTTACGCAATTTCAACGATGTTTCCCCTCGAAGTAACTGCTTCAGCTCGTCATCGTCTTTTTGAGCTGCCGCTAAGTCTTGGCTGGTGATGGAGACTGGCATAGTGATTGAGCTGATCCGTGACAATGCGTCTGCTGTGATATTCTCGTTTCCTGCTATGAAAACTAAAGTTGTCGAAAATTGGCTAATGTAATCCAATTGACGCAACTGTCGTGGTGATGCCTTGTCAGCTTTTTGTTTGAAAGCAAATGTGATGGGCTTGTGATCAGTTTTGATTATGAGTGGACGTCCTTCAACCATGTGCCGGAAGAATTTTACTGCACTATAGATTGCCTGCAGTTCGCGATCATACGTGCTGTACTTGCATTGCGCTTCCGTAAACTTCTTTGAGTAAAATCCTAGAGGCTCCCAAATATTGTTGGTAAACTGCTCCAG
This sequence comes from Stratiomys singularior, assembly GCA_954870665.1. NCBI lineage: Eukaryota > Metazoa > Arthropoda > Insecta > Diptera > Stratiomyidae > Stratiomys > Stratiomys singularior. The sequence continues at coordinate 13,320,270 of OX940877.1, forward strand.
CACTGCTCCCATCGCTGTATCTGACGCATCAGTTTTGATCGCAAGCGGTGCGTTTTCAACTGGATGACTTAGCAAGGTTGCATTAGCAATTTGCTTCTTGCATTCTTCGAAAGCTTTATCCGCTTGTTGATTCCATTCAATCAGACGCTTATCCTTCTTTCTTGCACCAACGAGAAATTTATGGAGAGGCGCTTGAATAGCAGCTGCGTTTTTCAGTGATTTTCGATAGAAATTAATTGCTCCCAGGAATCTGCGCAGTTCCATAATAGTTGACGGCTTCTTAAAGTTGAGGATCGTTTCAACTCTTCCTGGAAGAGGTCTGATGCCTTGTTGTTCGATGAGATAGCCAAGGTACTCGATCGTTGGTTTTCCAAACGTACATTTTCCTACGTTTATAGACAATCCATATTCCCGCAGTCTATTTAAAATGACTTTTAAATGTTCGCGGTGCTCCTCATGTGTCTTGGAAGCAACGAGGATGTCATCAATGTACGCGTAGCAAAAGTTCAGGCCTCGTAGAGCGTAATCAATGTAGCGTTGAAAGGTCTGAGCCGCGTTACACAAGCCGAACGTCATCACTTTGAATTCGTACAGCCCGAATGGTGTTATTACGGCCGTCTTCGGGATATCTTCTGGAGCCACGGGAATTTGGTTGTATGCTCGCATTAAATCCAGCGTTGAAAATACGGTGCACCCACTCAGTTTGTGAGCAAAGTCACTTAGATGAGCGATCGGGTATTTGTCCGGAACAGTGATCGCATTCAAACGCCGATAATCTCCACATGGCCTCCATTGGCCGGTTTTCTTCGGGACAAGATGCAATGGACTTGCCCACGGACTGCATGATGGCTGACAAATTCCTTGTTGAAGCATGAAGTCGAATTCTGCTTTTGCTTGACGAAGCTTTTCGGGAGTTAGGCGTCTTGCCTTTTCGGCGACTGGAGGTCCTTTTGTCAATATATGATGGTAAATGCCATGAGCCATCACTTTTCTCGTATCTGAAGGAACAGTTAAATCGACATATTCCTTCAGTAGATCGTGGTACTCCATGTTTTCTTTAATTGTCATGATCGTCATGATCGATTATTGGTTGCTTTACATCCGCAACTACAAATCTCCAGGCAAATGGTCTTCGCAGTCCGAGGTCAAGCGTCATCACCTTCTGGCCGTATGTTTTGATCGGTATGTTGTTGGCTGCGTACAATTCCAATTTTCCTGGAGTGCTCAGAATTTTGTCCCGTGGCAGGACTGAAATATCGGCCCCAGTATCAATAAGGAAACGCGTTCCGCTTTTTCGATCAATGATGATTAGTCGGCGATTACTAAATCGAAGTTGGTCGTCCTCGGCCGCCGTTATTCGGGACGACGAATTTAGTTTTCCGACGTCGTTTCGGAACTCTTCCACTGGCAGGGTGGTTTGCAGTTTCTGGCTAGTTTGCCAAAGCGCGTGTGGAAAAAGCAACTTTCCTCTAGACCGCGATCTTCTTTGGTTCGATCTGCTGCGCGTTTTAGAACACGATTGATTTTGCGTCCGCAATTCTAATCTTTCAAGACGGTCTAGGATCTGGGATAACACTTCGTTTCTTACCGTTGACTCTGGTTGTTGACGAACTGTTGAGACTCCAGGTGAATTTTGCAACTCCAACATTAAGTCTGCCATCTTTGCCAGTTTATCTAAATCGGGCTCGCTTGCTATGGCCAAAACGACTCGTATGTTTTCAGGAAGTTGCTCCAACAACAGCGACCGGAGCATCGCGTCCGTTACCTGCTCTCCTCCCGTATTGCGCAGATCCTGCAAGTAATGTGATGGCTTCTTACCTTCTAGATTTTGGCCTTGAAATATCCGCCTCAATTTCGACTCTGTGGATTCTGCGAATGCCATCAATATCCGGTGCTTTAAGGCTTCGTATTTATTTTCCAACGGTGGATTCCTGGCGATAGAAATGACGTGAGACAAAATCTCCGGTTCCGCATACTGGATGACGTACTTGAATTTTGTCTCGTCTTGCGTGATGTGATGCGTATGAAAAGTGGCTTCCACCTGCTCGAACCAGAATTCGGGATCCGGTCTGTAAAATGCCGGGAATTTCGTAATTCGCGACGCTTCCACAAACAGATTCGCGGATGTTGAAGGTCGCGGCGCGATCGGTGGTAACACACTTGGGCTTTTAGATGTTTTCGGGGTCTCAACATTTGGTGCGGTAGCCATTTTGAGAATTGAGTTTCACTTCACGAAAACAAGAGAAATGCGTTGCACTTTCACAGTTTAGAGTCAATCGAAATGTTATTTTAACCAGGGGAATCACGTCGGGGTCACCAATTTAGGGATTTACTCAACCTAAGTCCAAATACAACACGTCGGATACAATGTAATAAATTATATTTATTAGCTAGAAACAATCGCGTCTATAAAATATGGCGGTTCACTTGCGAGAGAGATTATAGGATTAACTGTCAAAAATTAATATCCTGCCGATCCTCACTTCGTTTCATATTCGATGGTTTGAGTGGCAGTGTCGCCACAGCTTTTTTCGGACAAAACACTGTTTACTTTGGAACGCACTCGATGTATGGCTTCGTATTGTAGCTAATTTGAATAGAAATATAAAGAACCTAGTTATAAAAAAAACACCAAATTTAAAGAGAGATTGCTGATTGCTTTTTTCAGTTATGAAACAAATAATTATTATTTGTTTTCCTCGAATAAGTGTAATTTTCTATAAGGATCATAGGACAACACAAATGTCAAAAACACACTCTTTCTTCCCCAAAAGTCATTCCTAGCATAGTAATGCATTCATTTTACGTAACATAACCTGAATATTTGCTAAGATAAATATTACTAGAAAGGAATACAATACAACGTAAATATGCATTTGCATCTAAACACGAGAAGGAACCTTGGAACCTTAGAACCTGCGAAACCAGACAAATAATCCTGAGAAATAATCAAAAACTTTATGCTTGTATTTCTCGAAATTATTTACATCCCAGGGCAATCCCAGCTGTAAATGTTGATTTGCAACTTCTACAACATATGTTTACGCTATTCAGAAGTCAGTAATCTACCTCACTTGGTGAAATAAGCGCATATAGCATTGTTGGAAGGAAATGTGCACCAATGTATGAACTCCACAAGTGTGTCTTAATAAAGTTGAATTTGCCAACAATGGACTCCACGGGGAGAGTTGCATTCATGACAAATACTCTGTCGGCATCTCTGACTAACTCACGTCGTGTTCACATACACAAGGATATGCAGAGTTAATAAAAGCTAACCGACAGGAGGACAAGTCAGAGAACGAAGTTCTTTTCAACAAAACATATAAATCAGATCCATGTGTTTATAAAGGTCTTACTCCTTAGATGGATCGATTAAAAGTTCACGTGAAAGATGTTTAAAAATGTGAATTTATTTATAAACTTGTTACCGAGCAAACATCGGGTCTACATTAAACTTATGATTCCAGGAAAAATGATTATAAAGAAAAATCTAGACCGCTGCATAGTTGATTTTTCTGAACATGAAGTCTAAAAAGAGTTTTCTGCGAATCTTACACAAAGATGTTAAAATAAACAACAAAATATATTGGAGCCGCTTGAATGAATGCGAATTTCTGAGGGTTGAGTCGGCCGAATCAAGGGTGTTGTTTTGGTATATATTTTTCACTTGGATTCCAAGAAATTGCTAGTTTGAAAACTTATTCCGTACGAAAGGTCATTGGCTAATAATCCTTCTTATTTTGATGCTCTGTAACCTTTATAAACTTATGAATAAATTGTTTCTGCCAATCTAGAACACTGTAGGTCGTTCGGAATCTATATTAAGAAGGACTCTGCGTTATGTGACCATCTTACATGGTTCATTTTTATTGCCTTTAAGAAAATTTATTAACGAAAAGGAGTCATACTGAAAAAATATCATAATAAATGTTCTCGTTTACAGTTTTGATCAAAATATGAATACGTGGTTATGCCTTGTGAGACTTGAGAAAAAGGACTTTTTCTTGATTATTCTTGTCTTAATTTTTTTTTTAAATATTTAAGGGATCTTAATGCATAATGGACTCATAAATAATTAACCAGGGATCGAATGCTAAGCCTGTTCTAAAATAATTAGGAATATTGCATCCGTCATTCGTGAGACTTTTAAGTATTGAGATAAGGTATAACCAGGCCTCTTTAGCTGAAAGGACTAACGAGCTTTCAAAGCCTTTACGCAAATTGTTTGATGTTCTTTACGAAAGTGATATACTGAACCCCCAGATTTTGTAGAAAACAAAGGAGAGCATTCAATACTCAACCATTTTGACGCACACTCTGTAACCACATCAGGACACAATGTAAAGCAAATCCTCGGTAAAATATCCCATGAAAAGTAAAGTTATTGAATGAATGAATGAAGTCAAAATTTGTGTGCGAAATCTGATAAAGACAAATTTAGGGTCGGAGCTCTGACAAATCAAAACTAGACATTAATGAGCAAGTCTCAAGGAAAAACCACACGGAAAACATGAATCTTTGAGGCACCATGATAAGTAGTTCTAATCTTTGTATTCTTATCAGGTCTGTACTTCACGTTTGTCTGTTGAATGATAGGGTTAAACTGCTTGTAAAGTGCCATTTTTCATTCAGTTTAAGCATATTACTCTAGTGAAAAATCGTTGATTTTTTATGGAATCAGTTACAGAACTGGTCCACAAAATATACGTCCTAAAATTGTTGTAGTTGTGATTTTAGTTTAGTATGTACCGTTTTCTAAATCTACGGTTTCATTTTTTCTGTCAAAAGCACTTTTATAAATTATTATTAATATTTAATGTTTAAATAACGTCCTTGTAATCCATGGTTCCGACAAAACACCTCAATAAATCGTTCCATCTGCGTTTTTTATGTTCAATAAAGGTTTTTTTTGCTTCCCCTCACACAGGGAATAATTGAAAAAAATATTTCTTGACTCAATTTCACAAAAATTTTCTTCAGAAAACACAGTAGAAATCCATTACCTTAGGTTCAAAAAAATCGTGATGGAATGAAATCATTTACTGAATCATACCTTGATTATAAAACATTTGAAGACTGTATCACAAGTATCTAAGCGAAACACAAGCAAGCAGGATATATGAGGGACATTCAAATGTCAACGAGCCTTTCACTTCCGAAAGCTTAAAAAATGTAATGGACGACGGCTCAACTGGTTTCTTTAATTGTCCTCAAAATGAGCGAAAGAGAAGTTCATCCTTCGGCTCTGTAACGCATCATAATAAAGTTTTCAACGAAGGAAGCTGTAAGGCCACTGGAAATTCGGGGTTGATATCGTGCGAAGTTTGGGAAGAATGCACTTTTATGTCCAAGAATGAAACCCTGGTGTGCCCAGTTTGAAGAAGGACGTGGTAAATTGCAAGGACGTATCTTGTCGTCTGAGCTCGGCGTATTACGCCTGACATCTTTGCAGCGATTCGCGAACTTATCCGAAGAAATCGGGTTGCGACAGAAGCAGAAATCAATAAAGAGAGGGAATCAGGGTGTTGGAAGTTTACGTATTACCGTTCGAGACCACCTTCAATTTCCAGAAATCTCGGCAAGATGCATTCCATGTCTGCTTACCAAAAAACGCAAAAATGCGAGAGTTGAAGTTTGCCTAAGGCTTCTTACTGGATTTCAAGATAATGTTTGCAGGGTTTCCTGCAACGAGTTGTAACGTGTGACGAAACGTGGGTTCACTACTACACTCCCGAATCAAAAAAAGTCAGGTATGGAGTGGAGAAGAAAGGGGAGCAAGGATCATTATAAGCCAAACACGTCTGTCAGCTGAAAAGACTATATCAAAGATTTTTTGGGACCCTCAAGTAGTTTTACTCATTGATTTACTTCACAATAGCTGCTCAATAGAGGCTGCCTACTATTGTGGGCTTCTTGACCAATTTCGAGCCGCAGATACCAGTTTCAGAACTATGGCTTCTGCAATGCAAGATTGCAAATTGTAGCCCTAAGAATCCAAAATTTGGCTAAAAAGCAATGGACTGCGCTTGAACACTTTCCCTTTCTTATCTTCCATCATGTGATTTTCATATGTTTCATCCTCTCAAACAGCCTCTTGATGAAAAGCGTTCTGCGAACAACCAGCAGAGTGCACAGTTTCTGCGCAATTGGTTGGGTACCCGGCCGTAGCCATTCTGCAAAGACGGCATGGAAATCCAGTTCGATGGGCAAAATACATTACTACGGAGGGAAAGTATTAGAAAAATAACTATATAGCCCATTTACTTCAAAAATGTAAAAGAAATTCATTCTTCGAAAAGGGTCATCTATATTTGAATGCCTCCAGTAATTGAATACAGGTAAACTAATTAAAATGAGGTGCTAGGATAAAACAACTAGGAAAATACCCTCTCGATTTTGTAAGCCGGTGCTTTTGTATTCAGCTTTCCCATTTACAATTGATGTCAAACTGAAATCGTAATACCGACTACGCAGCCGAACTTACAAGTGGGACAAAACGACCTTTTTTTGATATTTCTCATTATAATTACCAACTGCCCAGGCGATATTGCAGGCATTTCTGATCAAATTTGGTCTTTTAAAAGTTCTGTGTCAACTTTTAGTTTTTCTATGTTCTGTTTGACTTAACAATTTTTTCAAGTCATCAAAAAATGAAGTCGGTGATGTCAAATATTGAGATCTTGTTAACCAAGTATTCCCGCGTTTCTTACTAACACACAAAATGAGAACTTCCACTATAAATAGTGGACCAACAATCGAACAGTATGATACGTTGCATTGGCTTGTTGAAACTAGAATCCTTGCAATCTTTTTCACGCACGTGCTGTAATGCATCATAGCGTACCCACTTAAATAGCGCTCGCACCCTGTAGGGTATCACAAAGAAAGAAATACGAAAACTGCATGGAGCAGCAAAAAGCATGTAAATAAATGTGACTAATGTGAGCCCACGCAACAAATAAAGCGAGCTTTGCAGGAAAGAGAGCTTGTTAATTATATAACATAGATTAGTGAATAGATCGCGATGTATAGAAATCGGGGACGTACGTCAGAATAGACCTGGTAGCGTCTACATTTGATGGTAGCAGTGGTCCACTTATGTTGGACGGTAGAAAAATGTGATTTTCTGCACATTTCAATTGACGAAACGATTAAACAACGTTTCGTTCGTTAGCCAGGTTTTCGCAGTGTAATGACTGACTTATAACCATGTGTGTCAAAGTGGAAATTCGGAGTTTAAATATGATTGCGAATAATATATGAAGTTGTTTTAAGTTTTTTCCGCTCTCTAGTTTTTTTGCGATTTTTTGCGAAATTGCGATAAAAATTTACAAAAATATCAGTCCAATTATCCAAAAAGCATTCAAATTATCAAAAATTTTTATACCTAATTTTTCCTATGTAATAGTATATGGTATATGAGTCTTTGAGTAAGAACACGAATATTAAAGAATTTTAATGCATACCTCTCTAGCAATTTACAAACGAATTTAAATTGCAAATTAGAACCAAATACCGTCAATAGGAAACAACTCACCGAAGAAGGCACATCCCCGAAAGGGGAATGTCTAGACTACAAGGAAAAAGATAGGAACGATGGAACTTCTTTCGGTGTACACTTTTTGATCACTTCAAGCAAGCATACGACAGGATCGACAGAAATGCGTCTGATCTGTTCGAAAAAATCCATAAAATCTTTGAGCATTTTTTGTAAGCTGTTTAGATTGTGAAGATGAAAATGGTTTATAAAATGGGACTATAGGAAAGCTGCATTCACTCAATTAAATTAGAAAACGGTTTAGACCGTGATTTTGACGTGGCTCGAAGTTCGTTGCTCCATTTCTTAGGCTTAGAGTTGGACTTTGAAACTAGAATGAAAGCTCAAATGACGTTTTTGGTGAACGTTGACGGATCGTGTAACATTATGGTTTCCAATTTATTCATTTCTGTCCTATGGACGAGCTTCTGTCATTCTCTATCTGTATCTTCTCATTGTTCATCGCGTTTCAGCAGCGGGCCATCTTCGGTGTCTGTTTTAGTCCTGAATTTGAGGGTCTCAAGAGTCCTTATTTATTTTATATTTAATTTTTTTGAGATAACAATCAATGCCAGGAGGATTTGAGTGTTTTGGAATCGCATTGCTTTACGCAAGTAAAAAAAGTTGATTGTTACTCCGAGGATGCCTGTCATAGTCAGAGCTTAGAGAGTTGCAACTGCAATTCTCGTTAATTATTATAACAAAGTCTGAAGAGAAGAGAACGAGACAGCAAGAACGGAGAAGTAGAGATGAAGTTGCCAGATGAGAGCCGTGCAATTTGTAGTACTCTACTCTACTGTAAATACTCAACCTCAACCCTGGATGGTTAGGATGGCCGAGTAAGATTACTGGGATGAAACTCATATCTTTCCATGCTAGAGTGCGCATAATTCTTTACTTGTACTCAAGCGAAGACAACGGAAAGACGTTCATCAGGGTGGGGACAAAGCATTCTCCCAGCCATTGAGAATAATTCTGAGATGATCTGATCCTGATCCCCTATCTGAAGTCGAAGTTCTGCCCGCCATATTGTGGAAGTAACTTGTGCGTGTCCCAGCTGATGGTCAGGTATGGATGTTTCAGTCTTGCCTGCAAAATATTGATAGATCACGGTTTCTAACAGCGTATTTTACGCAAGAGATATAGGCACAACACATTCTCCACCTTTAAAAGTGGGTTGCCTGATCTCGTCTATTTGAAGTATTCTCTGCAGTCACTGTTATCGGGGGGATATTTAGAACGGTTGACAAATGGAGTCGCATGACATATTTTCAGGCAATTCTGCTGGTTTAAAAAAGGGCAAAATTGAAAATCAGCAGGCATTGAGGATGGCTCATCTTTATTGGCAGCTCTTTCGTCTCCTTTTGAGAGGACTAAATCTTTTGACCAACTCCCTCTAACCATTTAAAAACAAGGTTTCGTCCAAACAATGTGTCTAAAGTCTAAGTTGTCGTAAAGGTAAGAGGGGCGTGGATTTAGTTGTCCGAGAGCAAACCACGCGTATGGAAGCTACTCATTCAAGGTATAAAAAACTTTCACGACTCTACCACAGAATCAATAAAGTCATTACGGAAGAATCTTGCATTGCTTGGAGTATAACTTGAGAATTAAATATCTTAGCATAAACTATCACATGCAAAACCAATTTTAGGGTGAAGGGTTGTTATGGCTAGTATCGGACCAACAGTAGTTCAAAGCCGCTGAACAACCAATAGAACCTTCCTGTCAAACTTAGAGCCTAAACTAGAACAGGTTATTTCATTACTTCAGACTGATCCCAGTCTCATGAGCGGCGTGTTTCAAATAGTCAGATAAATTTTTTGGATATAAATTAAAGGCAAAAAATATAAATTTGAGTTTATAGCCGAACGACAACAGTACATGGAACTAGTCGAGCAATGCTATAACATTCTCTCAAGTCTCTGAAATATTCATCTTTATCATTATTGAGCTCCTGTCAGTCATGTGTTTCGTCACACATATGAGCAAAGACTTGACTGAATTATAATGTATGAATGTATTCTGCCACTATTTACATATTCAAATTGTCTTGTTGAGCAAGTATTTGGTATTGCACCTACTAATGATTTCGCATAAACATGCAACAGCTCGCAAAAAATGCAAGTTAAAATCATGCGAAGTGCTTTCATTAAGCATCCTTTGCCTTCTTCCTTTCATTCGTTTTTTTTTTCGTACATGGAAAATTAAGAGCAGACATGGGAGATTTTATATTCCAAGCGTTCTCCTTACTCCTAACGTAGCGAAGTACGAAATGTGTATTATAAAAGTCCTTGTCGGTATACTGACTCAGTTATGACCCATGGGTCGCAACAGGCAATCATAAAAGTTCAGCTCTATTGAAAAACTTTCATATGAATGGCAGCGTCCATGGCGGAATTAGATGCGGGACGTATCCTAAATACTCAGTTTTAATTATTGCTTTGAGTTAAATCTAGTATCCAGTGAAGTGGCATTTTCATAAAGTTCGGACAAAATCAATTTTCATTATACTCGCTACCATGAAACTTGTACTTTAATCTATTCGATATGCCACATAAATGAGAAAACTGTTGCGATTTTCCGACACGATTCCTGTTCCAACCATAAAAGCTCGTCCTGCGGTTTGTTTAGATTTTTGAGTTCATAATTAATATTGAAAATGAGTGGATCATATACCAAAGTTAATCACATATGATATGATTACGAGGTGTTGGGGTTTTATATTAGAATTTATGGGGGGGGGGATGGTTGTGATACTAAACAAGGGAAAATATGCAATAGAGAAATAGTAGTTGGGAAATTTTTCATAACTCCCTTATATATTACCAAAACTAAAGTAATATGTCAGAATTTTATCCTGCCAGGTGTACAGGAATGATATGAAGATTTCAGACAACATATCACAGTGTATCACCGCAGTTCTGAAGGTTTGACATAGGACTTTGTGCTATGAAAATCGACATTGCGCCAAATACTACTCGCGCATGCATGATAAGTTCGAAAAGTGTATGAATGGAGTTGGGTAATTGTGTTTGACATGTGGAAACAGCTAGGACCCGCGCACGACTTTGTCATTTAAGAAAACGGCCGGGCAAATCTCGACGATTATTTTCAGGAGGCTAGGTTCAATCGCATGGCAAGTGTGAACGTGAATCATGAATGCGGAAACCATAAACAAAATAAAAACTTACTCTGAAGAAAATGAAAAAAACCTCAACAACTTATTTGCGTATGTATAGGAATAATTTTAGTTGAATAGTGAATAATGTTTAAGAAAAGTTCTAAGCCAAAAGAAATTCCTAGTTCAGCCACAGCGGAGCTACATACAGCGTTTACACACTCGGGCGCATGCTCTCAGACAGAGATAGAAAAAGCACAAGTAGGATTATATTTGTATTACGATTTTACACAAAATCTTTCAGAGATGTATGCTTGTTTTACACAAAAATAGAGAGAAAATTCACTAATACAGATAAATTTCTACTGATTTTGGTTGAATACCATTCATTCTTCCTTTGGTTCAGTTGCCAATGCGTGAATATTTCAGGGAATTTGAAACTTAAAAACCCTAGATAAAATGCATCAGAGCATGTCAGTGTAGACAGGGGTGATAAAAACTCATATCCGATAGAGGACGGTGGTTATCACTTAAACATAGAAACGGATACAAGTAAATCTAAAATAAACAAATCTTTTACTACAAACTTGCAATCCAACATATTCCATAGCTCTACTAGCCCATTCAACTTTTTTCGACAAATTTTCGACGGAGAAAGCAAGTATTCCTGTAAGATATGTATTTCACTCATGCTTATCCAGCCATTTCTCTCCTTCAGATTCCAAACAAAGAAACGACTATGGCCTCCTTCCTAGGTGCACTTTTATTTTATCCTAATCAAACGTTCCTATCCACTCCTGTTTGATTAATTTTCATACAAACAAAGCACTTGAATGTCTGTAAAATTAAAATATTTTAACATTTCTGACTTTTTTCTTGGATTCATTTGACAAGTGCAAAATAACAGATACATTAAAGATTCACAGCTGAATAATTTTTGAACTGATACCAGTTGTAGTTAAAGCTTCTAGTTGCGTTTGTGTTAAGAAGGTAAAATATGATTTATTTGGTAGAAGAATTAGCAATTTCAGTATTTTCGTTGTTTTCAATTTTGACAGATGACGTCAGTTTTGCTGCACTTGAATCGGCTTCCACAAAATTAACCCGTTTCTTCTTTTTATTTTTGGCTACCACTGTTGGCACGTCATATGATTTTTCGCTTGTAGCCAATATTGACGTTGGTTTTACAGCATCTGATGAGTCTGAATGTTGTATCCTCTCATCGGAAGTTACCTCTTGGCTTAGTTGAGTGCTGTTAAGCGATACATCATCGGTATTTTCATCTGCAGATAAGGCATTACCTTCCGTGATACTTTCTGGAACCATCTCTTGTAGAGAAGATTCAGGTTCGAATGGTACAGAGTTTTCTGACATGAAAGATTGATTGGAAGGCTCTAAGCTTGGAGGATATTGTTGAGGTTGGATATCGTAGTTGCCAGTAGGCATCTGTGTATTATCAATGTTAGTTCTCTGTTCAATGTTTTGAGGATAATCGTGGGGCTGGGTTTCGTAACCATTGCTAGAGACCGGTTCGTTCTCATATTCATAGTATTGTTGAGGAGGGTTTACTTGCGTGGTTGTTTGATCATATTGGGGTTCAAGATAGTACTGAGAATCAGGATCATAACTACTAGTGGTTGTTGGTTCTTGTCCGTGTTCATATTCACTATTATTTATCGGTTGATCTTGCATTTGAACGGACGTATCTTCAGGTTGAATAGTTGTGTCAAACTCGGTTCTAGGATATTGATTCATGTAGTTCTGGTCGTAATTTTCATACTGGTCTGCAGGATAATTTTGCTCAGGATATTCGGAGTATTGTAAGTTTTGTGTTTCATCGTAGTTTTGATTCCCTTGTGGATCGTAGATTTCCTCATTGTTGACGAATTGCTGGTCTTGAGAATACGATGTTTCGTATGGTAGCTGTGATTCTTGGCCCTGCTCGTAATTATACTCTTGATATGTTTGGCCTTGGTCGTCATAATTAAATTGCTGTTGATCGGAAAATGTTGGCTGGTCTTCGAGATATTGTTCAGAGGTGAACACATTAAGTTTTTCACTTGGCATATCATCACTGGTATCCGGCTCTCTGTAAGTTTCAGGCCCAATATTATTCTCAACAACATCTTGTCTCGACACTCTTTCTGCATCTTCGGCAACATAATTTTGCAACAATGGTTTGTTGTCTTCCACTCTTTTGTATGAAGTATGAACGCCTTTTCCACTTTCATCAGATTTGTCTTTTCGAATGTTCATTTCTGCATTATTATAATCAATCTTAAGATTTTCGGCAAAAGCTTCTCCTAAACTCTCGAGACTTAACTTTCCTTCAGATATAGCTGGAGCTGGCGTAATAAGTTCTCCATATATTGCATTTTCTATCGATTCAATCGAAAGTTTTTCTCTCTTCTTGAAACTGGGATAATAATCCGTCTCCAATTTATCCACGTGTCCGGTGTGGTTAAGTACATTGAAGGCGTTATTGCGGCCCGACATATTGTCCTTTGCTACGTTTTCCGTTATTTGTGCCGATGTCAACTGAGATTCCATCGTATCCATTATTTTTCCCTTTATTGCAGACATATTTTTCCCTTCAATGGCGCACCTTAGCTGTGATTTCTCGCTTGATTTTTCACCCTCGTCGCCATCCTTCTTGATGGCATCATCATACAACTTGGCAAACAGTTTTCCAAGAGCTTCATCTCTATTGATGGGATGTAATTTATCCAACGTAAATGGCTGACTTTGATGCTTCTGGGCCAATGAGTCTTCGGAAGACAGGGACGGTTCGCTCCCTGAGGAGAAAGCGGTGGCTTCGGGTTTAAGGGTACTCTCGCCACGATATGACACGCCGGATCCTTGAGTTTCATTTGAATTTTCTCCGAGTTCGAGTTGTTGTGCAGTCGGAGGCCTATCTGATACCGAAATGGTGGTGTTCGCTCGTGACACAGCACCACTACCCCCATCATAACGATATTCGATTGCTTTTGGATCCTCGTCTTTATAATGACTGGAATCAATCGAGATTCTGGTGTCAGAAAATAAAGGACTTTGATTGTGGGGATCCGGTGAACTAATTCCGGCCGTGGTGGCAATAACAGCTCTGGTATTAGGCATCAAATTGACTCCCTGCAGCTGTCTTTGGTGTGGAGTTTTTCCTGAAGCCGACTCAATTGTATTCTTGGGGATGATGATGTCTGCGTGCCGATAAGAATCTGATTCTGGCATACTTTCGAAATTCCCGTCATCGACTTCAGTCATAGTTGAAGCCACTCTTGCGTTTCCTGAATTCGAATCACCTGAGTAGTTAAAATGACTGGCGACAGGCATAGTTTGGGGAAAGCCGTAGATGTTGTAGTGGAATGGAGCATTTGATATACCACGGAATTCAAGCATTTTGTTGAAATAAAGCTCGTATTGTACCTGAAAGTAGATTAGGATAAAGCAATTTAACGATGCTTATCTAAAGAGCTACGTAAGGTAAATTTGCAGAAAAATTTGAGTGTGTCATAAAGGACTTAAAGTCAAATGGGAGTACTTAGATATTAACGCAGACATTTGTAAGATTTTCATGTCATGTATGGTTGCAAATGTCTTGCCATTTTGGTCAGCACGAAAAAGAGATAAATGAATTGTTTGGAATAATTTAAAAATATCCCAACCAAGTAATCATCATTCGATACGTTTCAAAATTTGCAAAGTTAAACAAATCACGTAACCTACAATATTGATCCAGTGCAAATAACATTTTTATGGTAGAATCGAAGTGAAAATACTGGAACCACTTTAAGAAAAATTTTAAATCAAGATCCTGTGGCCTTTTTACGTGTTCTGTTTTGTATTTATGCTGACGTCACATAGTACATTTACGAAGTTTATGCTAAAAGCCCTCAAGGATATGCGAACATAAAAGCAGCAGGAAGTTTAACTTCCTGGTCGTAACATGGAGGCATTTTACATTTATGTTCTGATATGAATTTCGATGCAGAATTAGAAGTTTTCACGCCCTTGGGTGATCATTTGAAGATATTCATTTTGTTACAAATCTTGTTTTTTAGAGTTTAATTAAATTGCCTGCATTGTGAAAAATTATACAGCTTGGATTTTCTAAGAGAATTTCACTTTTGAGCATTTGTTTTATGAAAATGAAAGAAAATCTCAAATGCTACTTAACATGATAATAATGAAAGTTATTAGCAGTCGTAGTAGTAGTAGAAGTAGTAGTAGAAGCAGTATTAATAGTAGTAGTAGCAGTAGTAGTAGTAGTATTAGTAGTAGTAGTAGTAGTAGTAGTAGTAGTAGTAGTAGTAGTAGTAGTGGTATTGGTAGTAGTAGTTGAAGCAGAAGTAGTAGTAGTGGTAGTAGTAGTAGAAGTAGTAGTATTAATAGTAGCCGTAGTAGTAGTAGTAGTTGTAGCAGCAGTAGTAGTAGTGGTAGTAGTAGTAGAAGTAGTAGTAGTAGCAGAAGTAGCAGTAGTAGTAGTAGAAGTAGTAGTAGCAGTAGTAGTATTAGTAGTAGTAGTAGTGATAGTAGCAGTAGTAGCAGTAGTAGGAGTAATAGTAGCAGCAGTAGTAGTAGTGGTGGTGGTAGTAGCAGCAGCAGTAGTAGTAGTAGTAGTAGTAGTAGCAGTAGTAGTAGTAATGGTAGTAGTAGTAGTAGTGGTAGTGGTAGTAGTAGTAGTAGCAGCAGTAGTAGTAGTAGCAGTAGTAGTAGTAGTAGCAGTAGTAGTAGTAGCAGTAGTAGTAGTAGTAGCAGTAGTAGTAGAGTAGTTGTTGTGGCTGTTATTGTTTATGTAGTAATTCTTGAAGCTTAAGCGTTGTGGGTTCTACAATTAAGGGGAAACCTGACCTAAACTCCTGACGGCATACATCAGCTGCTGTTAAACATGCTTAACGCTCTTGGGAAGCTCCTTCTTCCTTCTTCAAATTGAGAATTACGCTCAATTTGTATTTCATAAATTATTAGAGGCGCAAAATAATGGCTGATCGAGAGTCATGTCTGGCTGGTGATTCTGTAACTTAAGGTCATACTGCTATTGACCGGGTGCAGAAAAATCGTCTTGATGAAAATTGGGTCCGTTCAGATTCAGCTAAGTAAACGGGTGAAGTGCCAGGGACTAATCAGACTGAAAATTTGCCTTCTAGGAACAAAATCGTAAGGGATGTAACAAAGTTGGCCCTTGGGCCCGTTATTGATAAAGCAGATGGACAGCCTCCAGTAATCTACTTCCAGTATTCAATGTTACCATTCCTCGTTTTTCAACGTCATTCGCTGTTACACCTGCCACTATCTCCTTCCTCATGAAAGTAGGACTTTTTTTTCAAACCTGAAAATCAATTGCCAATGCTCTCTAAGACTCGTTTTGAGCGTGGTCAAAAGCAATCCTCATTTATTTGTTTGTATGGATCGAGAAGCTCAAACCAAAAGATCGAAGGTGTTAGTGTCCCCTCGTTCTCTCACAGGTAGCCTGGACTTTTGGATAGGCTTCCATTGCAGAGTTGGTGTTGAAAGTTTCCCTTCCTTACTAATTGATATGGCAGTCCTGTTCTCGGGCTTTTGTTTTCTTCGGCAATCAGCTCTGAGTTTCGTGCATTCTGTCGTTGCGATCAGCGGATAGAAATTTGAAAAACTTTGAAAAGCCATATGAATAACCAAACCAAATCACTTAGAGAGTGAGAATACTCCTTTCGAAATTTTCTGTTTCAGTAAAAATTTTGATAAGTAGTGTTGTCAGTTTTAGTCAATTTAACTGTTTTTTATCAGTTTATTGAATCAATTAAAGCCTTTTTGAGTCTAACCCGATGGGCTTTGTTGCGAACCCCTTTGAAAAATTACAATAAGATCACAGAAAATAGACGCATGCCTGCATTAAGTTAAAATTTTAATTCACTATCAATTGCGTGCTCATTCAAGGCATTTTATCGGCTGGAAACAACTCATGTTTATTGAGATAAAATTAAGTGGCTGATCAATATTTTTTGTACGGCGTGTTTACTTATATGCATGACGTTATGTTCATCCTGATGAACTTTGCGAACATAAAACCCAATTTTACGATTAAAGTGCACCTGGCTCCATGTTGAAATGTAGCGCGTCGGAAAACATGCTCCGGGAGGAAAATATGTGTACAAATACGAAGTGGAAGTGGCAATAAAATTATGACAACAAGGATACAGCCTGGGCTAATGCGAGAGGCCGAAAAATGTTGATAAAATATACTCGTTTGCATATGTATACGCTAAGGGAGAAACCATTGTTTTCGCAAACAACGAGCCAACTCGCAAGTCTCCATATCATTTAATTAAGCCTGCACTATTAAAGACCTATTTATAAATTTACCACAAAGACACAAGTCTGGGCTGATTGTGAAAGGACGCGACAAAAGTTACCCGGCTACGTCAGCACAATGCCTATCAATGAAGATTATGGTGCAGACGCCTTAATTCTTGCAGGGATAATGCGTTAAGTGTGGATTTGAAAAGCTTCTTACCTTTAATATTTTCAGTCGCTCACTCCTGGCAGCAAGAGAGGCTGCTTGTTGATCAATCCTTTCGAGAGCTCTTATCAAGGACTTGTTTCGCTCGTTACGTTCAGTCTGCTCTTGAAGGAATTGCTCGTACTTGAGGCGGCTCTTTGCTCTCCTCAGACGCTCGCTAGGAATAGAATATTTAGCACCACTCGGAATAAATTTACTTCATTTAGTTGCATTCTCCTTACTGTTCACTTCGCCTTTTCATTATATTTTCAAATTTTTCCTCCAGCTGCTGGCGACGTTCTTCGCTGTGAAAATGTGAAAAGTAAAACACGTTAAGAGTGTTTTTGTTGGTTTCATTTGTGTTTTTGCCACCTTCGTTTGAGTTTCTCCTGGAGTAGGTCCACTTGCAATTTGTAGTTTTCCAATTCACTTTGTGGGTACATCACTTATGAGTTCGCACTATAATTGCTGACGTTTTATCGAAGAAACAAACAACTTAGTTAAAACTTCTCGACGTATGTGTACGTTTTCCGTTGCTTGTTTGCTATTGACTGCATGTAAACCAAACAGGACAGATGACACAATTCCTGACTGAAACGGGTGCCAGGTAGAGCATGGAACAGGTGCACGTTGTCATTACGAAGCGTATTGATTATTTTCCAAAATAAGGGTGGATTTGTCGGCAAGGTCATAGGGAATTGTTTGTTAAGATATTTTGGAAAGGAATTTAGCGTCCGTGGTGTGGTTTGGGGTTGAAAGGATTCTGAGACGCTTAACAAGACTCGTATTGTACATTCCTCAAAACTGATTCCTTTCTTTGAGTGAGTGAATGCTATTTGTTTCGTTATTTGTCCTGCGGTTTTATAATAAATTTCAGGACGAGTCAGCCGTCGCCCGTTCCATCCGGAGTGATATAATTTCTTCAATTCCGATTTTTGCCTTAATTCAAATTTATTAGACAAAAAGAATAATAAACTACGATTTAAAATCTTAAGCATTAAAAAGTTGGCGGCACAATATGCAATTAATATAGGTAAAATTATGAGTTTCTAGCATTCTTTCAGTAAATTACATAAAGAGTTCTTGCAGAACCAGAAACTTCAGTCGAAATGCAGCTCTAAACATAATATATTTTTTTGTTAATCTGGAAGGATCACCCCTAAATGTTACATTGAATAGTATTAAATTATACCTTCACATAATAAAAGATTTGTTTAATGTAATTATTGTCACCAGTACGGCAAGTCATCTTAAGTTCGAATTGGAACGTTTGACAGTGGTTGAAAAAGTCTAAATAAAATATAAAAAAAGAAGATAACGCCAGGCTAATTGGAAACCAAATATGCGGTGCTCAAAAGTAGTTGTTCAACGAACTTGAATAAAATATTGGATGTATCCTTTCGAGGCGGAATTTAACGCTGCGGCAGTCTCTAGACGCTTAGATAAAAATAACAGAACTAGGATCCAAAATACCAGAACTAAGTTCGAAAACTGTTCGATGCTCCTGAACAAATATTTAAGGAAATATCAGGAAGGATGGTGATTATTTTCAGCCGACTTTTACGAAAAAATTATCAGGAATACTGGAATTAAGTGGCGTTAAGGACTATTACTGGTTTATTGTAAAAGAAAATATGAAGACCGCATAGAAACATACATGAAACTAATCAGAGCAGGGAAGATTTTTGGATTTATTTTCATTTTACAAATATTTATAGTTTCTTCTAAATATAAATCATAAATGTTCTGAAAATATGTCTTTTTTTCAAAATAAATTGTTGCTTGGATCCGCTGGGCTTTGTGTTTTTATTTTAAGGGACGCGTTTGAATCCTTTGTTTGAATCGGTACTCATACAGCATAGCCTTAGAAAACCTCAATAGTTTCAAAAAGAGACACGTTTCATTTCAAAAGCAAAAGCATTGAAAACTGATGCTCCTATTGATTAGCTGGATTTATTTCTCATCAGGCTTAATAGACATACAAACTGCGACCCTGAAATTCTGGAGCTAGTTAGGAACAAATTGAAGTGAGAACCCTTAGAGAATTTTGTGATTGATACGCTTGTGAAAGAAATGGCCACCTTTATGACAGATATTAATAAGCTTGGTATTTTGACATCGATTTTGTAGGTTAGGGTGCTGTTCAAAATATTCAAAAGTATTGACAATATAAGAAGTGGCTGATTAGATCGTAGATATTTCGATTAATTACGCACATGGAATTACAGTCAATACATAGGAGATGTTGATTTATTGGATTTTAGACAAATGTCACTGAGAAGCGAAAAAAATATTTGTTTAAGGATATTTTATCATTTTTTAATTTATTATAAACTTTGTCTACAGTTTCTCGAAAGCTCTAGTAAAGTTTATCCCCTATTTCTCCTTTGTTCTAATTGGAGTAAGCCTTTGAACGCATATTAACTCACTAAAACAGAAGATGGGGTGACTATCCAATGTATCTAATTTGGTTGTCAGAAAGTCAGTAAGAAAACAAAACCAATGAAGCTATAATAATGTCAGGGAATATAGGTGACTATTATTTTCAAGATTTTTCAATGTGGAATTTGCACAGGCCACGATGTGAGCTGCATATCTTGAAAGAAAATTTGTTTGTTGCTTCGTTGAAAGCGTCGGCGAAATACTTCCTTTTTATGACGAGCAAGATGGGAAACACAGGAGGGCATTCTGTATTGGGGGTACCCAAGCACCCAATTCCACCACATATGTTAGTGCATGGGTTCTTCTCTCTATATTGGTGCTGTGGACCTGAAAACCTTTCGCAAATTCTGTGACGGTCATCCTAAGACCTTCTTATATGACTTCCAATAGACTAGGTTCAGTCGTAACAATTAGATTTCCAAAATGCGACCTACTGCCAAATCGGGATCAAGGAAAAAAAAAACGAACCCAATTGCACTCACCCAATATATAAGTTATGATTCTGATAGGACAATACATTTTTCTTAAAGAAGAATCTGAAATTTGTAATAGAAATACAAAAACCATCAGTGTGGGTAGAACTGAAAATAGTAAAAGCTTTATTGTTGTAAAGAAAACACTTTATATCCCGATTTTTATATCGGTGAAAGCGCGAACTAGCCCAACAAATCAAAGGGGTTCGCAGTTTTACCGACGAGTTAATAAATGGACTTAACGTTCGATTGATGGTGGTGGCATCCAACGTGCAGCGACTCGATGCAGGACTGGGAAAGGGAAATATTGGATGTTGTTGGGAGATTTAGAAGAGCAGAAATGGAAAGATCGCAATTAAATCGCTTGTGATGGTGCTTATGAGACGAACCAGATCACGTGTGAAGATTCACGAGTTGCGCCGATGAGGAATGATGAGAGTATTGACTTCGAGGAAACGTTCTTACTTTGGCAGTCAAAAAGACACACGGCACGGAATGCGACTTGACTGAAGTCAGAAACAGAAGCGAAAAAGAGCATGTTAGAAAAAAGGGCTCGATCGATAAAGGGTGCGCTCGAAAAGGTCACGACTTAACAGTCAGTGTGCGTCAGTGATGCAAAAAGGGAACACTGGGTCAGGTTAGACTGGCGATTGACGATGAACATGACTGTTGGAAAAGTCATTATCTTTCCTGAACCATTTCTAAGCCGAGGAGAAATCATGACTTCGCTATCATATTCAGGCTTGTGTGTATTTTTTTAAAGTCCTAGACGGGAATGTAGTCTTCAAAATGTCATCTATTATTTTCCGATTTCAGCAAAGAAAAGTTAAAGGTGGAAAATTTTGATGGGACACAAATATGAATACTTATATAGAATGATGGTTTTACAAGCTGCATAATTCAAGTGAGTCGGATTCGCAGTCATGCTCAATATCATTGGTCTTGCCGATTTCCGGGAGTTCAGAAACTGCAGAATATTCCGAAAAAATTGAAAATGTACTCCAGAGACGCCTAATATTAGTAGAATATATGAGTAAATTAAATTCTATAATTTGCATAAATTTATTGACAACCTGGAAGACCAGAGCGACGAGCAAGGTTCTACCAGATGATCAAGATTATAGTAAGATATAACGAAGCCGTTGAAATCGTCACATGATCGCAGACTATTCCTACCATTTGCAACTTCAAGTTCCTTGTTATAAAGGACACCATAGAAATCCCATGTGAAAAGGGTTTCGTATCTTTTGTTGAAACGCTGTTGTTTTATGTGATTATTTTATTCTATCTTTTTATCATTTATCCAACGTTGTTCATTTGAAATCGTTCGATGATTTTCAAATGAATGTTTTCGAAAAAGTTTGCATTTGAGTTTCAATTGAACGAAAGAATGATTTTTGGGCTCATCTGATCAACAGTCACCATAGTATATATGTATATCTGTGAATTCCATACCATAAAATGATGTACTCCAGTATCCTTTAACGATGCCTCAGTATTAGTTACGTACGTCGGCTTGTAAATTTACTAATTTTACTTGGTTTAAACGTTGTAGATACTCATACATCTTTCAAAGATACTTCTTATAGTTTTGATCAAGTAAAGAGTATTTCCTTATATTTCAACGAGATAAATAAGCGGGCGAGCAGATGAATTAGTTAAATCTGATCAATCAAAAAAAAAGTTTCACATTTTATGATGGACTTTGATTGTATATGTCGGGGATGTATCTTTATTCCGAAATCCTCAGCCGTTCTAACAGTGTGGCATAGCTATCGCAAACTACTAACTAGCACTAACATTCCCGGGTAGCAGCGGATAGAGAAAGAAAGAAGCACTTTTTGTAACTACTGAAGCGAACGTATTCATGATCGCAAGCGGGAAAAAGATTACGTCTTTGTGATTACACAACCAGAAGACAGACCTCAACATGGAAATTAGAAATGTACATGATTGCGTAAGGTTGCACATTTTCCGAGCATATAGGTACGCACCATTGTCTTTTATTTCGCCGAAAATTTACCTTCGATCCTATTTCAATTCGGTTTTATTTACCAATACTAATGCATTCCGGAGGGTATCGGCCGAAAATATTACGTAAAATTCAGCGTAATATGTAAATATCATCATTATTCTGGAGATTGTTGTTATTTTCCCGCAATATCTCTTCCTCTCGGCTATCAGGCGGAGAAATTGAATGTTGTGTAATTTTATTGCTTCGTTATACAAAATGTGGTTTGATGACAAACCTGCAATCCAGCAGCTACAATTAAATAGGTTGAATGTGTATATGCATGGCTCACCAAATAATCTAGTACACAAATTAATAAGATCCTATCGATAATCCTCACATAAATTCTCAACACAATGAGAAAATAGTTTCGGTGTAAAAGTTTATCGTTCCGTGATAGAGCTATTGCAACTTGAACTATGCTAATAAAAGTAAAATGCGTAGTTCATAGTGCGTAGTAAATTTGCTAATGTAGTTAAATTATGACAATCTCACCCTATTAATTTGGGTTAGCTATATATGCTTGATCCGCCAACTGGAGCTTATTAAGCCGAATCATCTTAAGTGAGATAGCTATTATTCAGGATGTCGGGTTTTACGATGTGCTACTCCTCTCTACTTTTCCTGATAGATATGACAATCTGCTAAGAGGGTTATTGAGATTTTATGACTTTTCTCGCAACTAAGAAGTGATTTCTTGGTGAGAGTACATTTTCTTCAGACATTATCGTCTTTGTTAACGATGCTTGCTTAGAGCTGGTGTTGTGTATCTAAACCTAGATATCCAAAATTTTTATGGCCCTCGGCATCTCATTGTACTTTGAAGAGTTCGGGAAGCCGTTCGTATGCAAATTAAAATATTCGCAGGTAATGCTCGGGAGGCAGCTACTGGCAATGAAGTGATTGCAGTATTCTGATTAGTAAAATAATAGTTGTGATTGGTTTAAACGTTTTTTATAGCATGGCTTTGAATCAAAATTTAAAATATGAATGCACAACACTTTAAGGTTACTCTGAAATCTGAAAGATATGTGGCAACTCGAAACGTCCCGATGCATTTTTCGCGTCGGAAACAAAAGTTAATGCCGCGACAAGTCTTCACTTGCCAACCAGAAACACGGCAAACTTACTAAAATTTCCGTAAGCCGTTCTTCTCGCTTCTCACAAAGGCTTATACCGTGGATATTTTATTCGTATCTTTATCATCTTATCCCGGCATTGCCAGATGCCAATAAGCATAAGTTTGTTTAAAATAAAGGGATTCAACGTTTACTCTGCGTTTCAATCCCAAAGATAGTTCGGAGTGGAATCGTTGACTCACTCAAGTTCATATTCCAGTTTCTTCGTGTCAAGAACAATTGTGAAGGAGTTGTTTATGGATCACACTTTCTACTAATAACCTGCCCAACGTATCGATTGTCCTTGCAGTCACCGAATTTGCTGTGCAACTCACTATTTATTGGATGTGTGTTTTCCATCAGGCTTCGAATTTTAGGAATCCCATGAAATCCGTGAATGATGAGCGTTTACTTTTACACTCCATCCTACAAAACTCTTTTCTCGAAATCTATTTGTCATGCGAACCACAAAATATGCACTTTGATGTACTTTGTAGTAGATTCCCTAGATGTATAGTCAAGAAATGTATGAAATTTACAGACACGCTCTGAGAAGGTCAGGTTCAGTCATGGCTTTCTCGGCAATGCAAACATTTATTCAGAATCATTCCTTGCATAAGTAGTCAATTGCCTTAAGGTTTTAACCCTTAGACTGTGTCGTAAAACTTTCCAAACCTTTCATGCATTCTAATTAAATCGAGTTAAAATCGAGTTTTATTTGTTAAAAATAAACCTATATAGGAATTTTGAATAAATGAGACGAGACGAATATACTTGGAGAAGAACATATATGTGGATTAAACATATAAAAGACCATATTTAAAATCAGGCCTTCAAGATCTCGTAGTTGGTATTCATTGCTCCTTTTCCATACCAATAAAAAATAAACATTTCAACTAGAGCTAGAATCCTTTTGTTCCATTTCTTTTTAAATCAATATCTTAATCTGTGTTGTGTGCTCTAGAAACTGATTGTATGGAGTAGCATGCAATTATTCCTCTTGTTTTTCGAACTCTTCGACGCAGTATTTATTCACGTCCATTCATCTCACTTAAAACTGTCTAATCACTGAACACAACGAGGAGATCCTTTGTGAAGGTTGCTGTACTTATTGCTTCTCAATATGTTGACTAAAGAGAAAGAATGTTTGCACTCTACGAGTATATTACGGGTTAATAGCTTAATATCCCCTTGTCAGCTCATGATACGTTGAAAGGATATGATGGGCGTCTCAGTGTCTGCGATGCTGTATACATAAGTGAGAAAGGATGCCAACAGATATGGTGATAGTATTTTAAATACTGTTTGAACACGATGGAATCTGATGAAATCCATAAGTCGAGAGGATTCAGTTTTCTGATTGGTATTTCATCGGTATCGCGCAGATATCACTAATCTGAATGCTTTCGAAAACACGTTGCCAGGGGCCTACAAACGGATACGCGCTCGTTAGGATCAAGAGTTGACCAAACTTCAGTAATATTCTAAATATTTTACCCATTCTCGCTGAGTAGAAGCAGTCAATAGACCTACATTCATTCGAATTCGTTGCTCCCGGCATGTGAAAAATTCACTAACAGAATAATATGGAATTCCAGCAAAAACTCCTCTTTGAATAGTACAGGAAGAAATCTCAATTTCGGATATGTTAACATACACCCTAGCTTGTTGGCATGTCTGTTCCTGGTGCAAAGTCACCGGAAATTGTGTTACGAATTCCGAGGTCTATCACCGCACAAAAAGGATTGTTTTCGGGTTCGTCAAGTGCTCAAGTAGCAGGATCCAATCATTTTCGTGTCACACTCTCATTCCGAAAAATACATGTCTTTCCATTTGGTTGTTAAAATGTCGCCCCATATTTTGCAATGCTTGATTGCGACCGAAAACAATCAACTGCTATATATATGGGTGGCAGGTAAGGACTATGGTGGAGTTTTGACGCTAAAAGCCATATAGACTTCGAGTTGCATTGTGGGCGACAATTAAAGTTGCAAGTAAATGAATGCCCGAGGCCATGGACGATTAATGGATATCCTTTTCGACGAACAGCGAATTTGAAGTGAGAATCATATGGTTGAATGTTGCCAGCCTCCAATCGAGAAATATATATTCAGGTTTTGAAGTTGAAGTGGAATTAGGGTAAAATCATGGTAATAATAGAATAAGTATACTAGGCAGCATTTATTCTGAGTAATTTAGTCTCTAAACTGAAGTGTGATTGGAGAACTTAATTTGTGGTGAGGTCGACACTTTTCCACTTGGAGGACCATCTTTTTTTTACCCTGGCTTGACTCATTTATGCATTGGAACTGCTTGGCAAGAATTTATTGATTCATGCTTTATACGTTTATCCTTAGGACGTGGGTGTTCCAACCAGGCAAGCTCAAAATACATCCAGGCAGGACAATGTTTTTAATCTCAAATTTATATAATTGGCGACTATAATTCCTTCAAAGAAAATATACACAATAGTTTTGAATGAACTTTTAATGTGCATGGTTCCTGAGAGTCCTTTAAGGTTTCTAAAGATCTACGGGGAGCTCATTAAAGTCGTACGATCAGTGGATTACAACGGTTTAAGCAGAGTTACTGGGTCATCCCCTCATATGGTGAAAGTGATTAACGTAAATTATCGTTGCTTATGAACGTCCCTGTCTTTGTTTAAATTCTCAGTTTTGTGTCGCCAACACAGTATATTGACTGATTGACAAATGTCTCAGATACTCGCAAGCCCAAAGGCCACTGTTCGGGCATTGTTCACTTATAACTTCAGATCATATATAATTTCATATATAACATATATAACTCAACACAGGGAAACATGTAACAGATGAAGTTTATAACAAGGAGTTAAACACAATAAATACGAAAGCAGAAAACAAGGGATTAAAAAAAACCAGGTGGACAAAATAAGAGGGAACTTCACAACATCAAAAGAGCCCAGAAAAGAAGATGAAAGGGAAACGAAAGTATGGTCAATACAGATCTTCGCGTCAAGTCATCGCAGCCTTCAAAACAAGAAGCAGTGTGGGAAAAATATTACACATAAACGCGATCGAAGGGGACCTGCTGAAAATCAAGGACTATAACGCACAATGATAAAAAAAAATTTACGCAAGATCAAATCGAAGAGGTGCCTCAAAAAGCGGAAAAAGATATGAACTTTTTCCGCCACCACAAAAGGATTCCTTCTACGTAAAACAAGCTCTTACCTAGTTGCATAAACGATCGAAAATAAATAAGGACACTCAAGACCGACAAACTCAGAACAAAAGCACACACTGAAGAGGGTACATTCACCCGTATGTGAATGTTACGAGGATAAAGACGGGAACGGATGGAATTTCGTTCGGAAGAGAAACAAACAACATTTCCATCCCTGTCAGATCAAAATACGGAGTATAGGGAAACATTGGCAACAATTGCGCTTTTGATGAAAAGTTAACCTATAGATATTCTAAATGCAGTGACTATTGTGGTGGAAAGAGTTCCACGACATTACACTGCAGAAGGACATCTTACAAGACTGGCAGGAAAAGGGGCTTACCTCAGTTCTTTCTGGAACGTTTATTTGGATCTCTATACTAGAAGTCGATGAAGGACTTGGTTATTCACGAAATATTGAAGTTGTGGTCCTAAATGCAGCTAACACCAGGCTTTATCAAGCTTCTAAAACATCACTCACTAAGTCTGGGCCTGAATTGTATTTCTTGTTTAATTAGGAAAAACAATTTTTCAGTTCAGACTTCATTACTTTGTTTTAAGCAACATAGAATGCTCGATGCTTCCCTTTGCGATTCGAGCATCGATCCCGATTTGTCCGGCTTTTCCATAACGGTATATCTTTGCTTCGTTTGGAGGTCTGAGTCTCGGCTATTATGGGTTGTTGAGGAATTAGTTCACCTTCTGGGAAAAGGATTTTAAACCGAAGTATGTGGCGCCAACCTGAAACCGCTGTCTGCTTTGGTTAATGCTGAGAAAAAAAAAATTTTGCAAAGGAAGGAGTCATTTCGAAATTCTTGGTGAGAAACATTGAGGATATTTTGAATCGTCGCAAATCCAGTGGTGGGAAAAATTTGCCCTGCTTGGAAAATTCGATGTCATCCAGAAGAATTGAATGTTTCTACAGGAAAACGAAGCTTATAAAACCCTCAATATCGTAGATTTACTGATCAAAAGAAGGGAGTAGCGTCCTGGGTATGTATATTTATCGCCGACTGACGGGTATCCCGAGAATATCGTATTGGTTTCTTCAAACCACGTGTGTTTGAAAAAAATATCATCATCATGCGAAAGTAGATATCAAGAATGTTGTTTGTATCTTCGCCTATGGATAGTCAGTAAAAGCAAAAGGACTTTGTCTTGGACACTGAAACGAACAACCTTAGTGAAAGAGAGATGATTAAAAACCCAAAGCGAATTGAAACTAGAAATTAATATGGCAGCTGCGTGGCATAACCAAACAGGAAAACTTAAATAAAACGAACACAGAATGGCTACAATCGAACGGATAAATTCGAAAGGAATTTCAGGATAAATTCTAAATTCAAAAAGTTTAAATTCGAGCCTTACCAATGTTATATACAGAACACTAAATAAATTGATATTCAGCTGGTTTTAAGCCGCTCGCAGCTCAGCTTATAGCTCGATGGAAACTGTAGAAGATTTGTCAGCTGTTAGAAGTCTTAAAAAACTATGAGACAGTGTTTTTTCACATTTTCAAGAACGAATGTCTAGTTTTGGTAACCAGAAAGATAAGTATTATCGTAGGGTGTATGACCGTGTTAAAACTCCTGTCAGCTATCAGCTTACACTAGCATTTTTCCCTAGTGAAGAGTGTGTATAGGTTTATATGCTTCAAAAAAGTTTTGTTCCATTAAAATTTTTTAATTTTTTAATCTCACTTGATTTGAAGTGTTTTGAAAGTAACAAAAGATGTTCACTCATTTTCAACTTGTAAAAATGATCATCAAAGAATCTGACACGTATCGTGTGAAAGTAAATATACGTCAGAGATCATATGAGCCTGTAGGTAGTGATACCATTTATGTGTCAGATCGAAAAAGTGTTGAGTGATGTTGTACAAGGAATTGAATTGCAACAAACAGCGTTCTATATTTCAGTTAAACATTAGCTAGATAGATATTTATTTTAATAAAAACTGGCGTAAAAATCGAGAAATAATTTTGAAAAATGCCTCGAACGTGGTGAAGGTGATTGTGCGTTCAAAATAAAATGTTGTGTATTTCTAACTGCCATTTATGAACTGATAATCAACTTTGGTTTCCCAGCAATGAATCTAAAATATTTAATTACTATATAATATGTAGAAAACAGTGCGTAGAGTTTTCATTAAATTTAATTTCAGAGTGGCCTCTAAGATCCTTCTGAGTGCCTGAAATCTGTTTCAAATGTCTGATTTAATTAATTTTTTTTTTGAAATTGAATTAGGGAAAAAACCCCTTTGTAGTGATATAAAGAATACGACTTACTAAATTTAAATTTATAATTTATTCATATTATATTAGAGTCCATCAAATTCTCATTGCTGTGTGCAAACATTCTCAAATAAAAGGAAAACATTGAAGCTGATTTTCAAATTAATTTAGTGTACATTTGCATCAATTCTGTGAAAGATAATAATGGCTCATTTTCATACAATGCAGGCAGGAAGTGCCAACAAGCAGAAGGACATACCACTCAACCGTGCCAGCTTCAATTAGAAAATGCACTCACCAAAGCAACTTTTTATTTGGAGTAGTTGAATGTGAAGGTTGTATGGCGACGAAAAAGATAGCATTGCATTGGGTTAAAAAGGACTAAAAGCGTATGGTGTAGAGCAGTGAAGAGAATAGCAAAGTCGGATAAACATCATTTTATAAACAAGTTTTTTTGTAGGGCAGGTGTAGATGCCCGAAAATTTCATTTCACATTAAAACGCGTTGCTAGAGCTGTTCCAGTGACTCAGACCTTTTTACTTCCAAATAGCTTGGTGAAAATTTAAAAATTTACTCTCTGCAAATAGTGTGAAGGCTTTCATTGCACTTGAATTTCATATTTCTTCTCATCAGCACTTTAATTCTAATACGTCTTCAGCTTGCCCTGCTGCCAACCCTGTTTCGCCTGCCGTTAATATTACACATCCAGGTATTGCATTGCTGTATAAGCTCTTGTGCCCCCATTCTCTATCCCGTTTTAATGCTTTCAAACACGTCCTTGCGACAATTTAATGTCCTTGTTAGCGTTGTCTCGGGCCTTTTGGAACAAGAGCCTAGGCGATAATAAATTTCCTCAAACTTCCAGTCTACTCATTGCCTAATATTTACGGAAATGAACTTCCACTATTTAAAGGATAATTGCTTGTGCCTTGGCTTGAGATTTATTTTTTAAGGTGACTAAAACAAGAAAGTTTTGCTGTTTATATGTCGAAGGAACAAGGATATTCCTATGTTTTTGCCAGACTGCGTACTTTGCTTAGTCTCAACGCTGAAATGTGCAAGGAATAATTTTTCGGTTTCGACAGTAGTCCGCCTGGTCGAGGGATTTACCTTTTGTGTCTTTTTAATATGTCCTACATGCAAAACGTAGGCTTGAGTTGGTAAATAAGCAAATTGTTTGTAGGGAGAAAAGAACCTTTTTGGGATTCTAGTCACAAGTTGGGCAAAGGTCGGTTAAAATACGATTATTTGCAATTTATTTTTTTTTGTGTGCTATTCCTGTTCATCAGCCAGGCTTGTGCGGGACAGGTGTTCCTGTTTTATTTACTTTCAACTTACAGGTACAAATTTTCGCGCAAGATGTTTCTGGCGGGATGTTGTTTATTTTCCCCAGGATTTGATGCGAGTAGCATAAAATAAGCATAGGGTGGCAAATTACAAACACGGAGGAACTGTATGCTTTAATGTGTTAGTCATTTTTTAAGGGTCGACTCAAAAATTCATATATAAAAGACATGGAAGTTATCAAAATTAATATTAAGTTGTTTGGACTGCTTTGCTATGGTTGGTTTCGCAATAATTCTCAAAATTAGTTTTATTTTTCAAAGCCTATTACGTAAGGATTATGATTGTCTGCAAGGCGCCGTACTTAACTAATCCATATGGGTGTCTAATTCGCACTTTCGTTTGCTCCCATGAACCGAATTCAAAAGCAGCTGGAACGTATTCAATAATTTTTTTAAAACCCTGGAAAATTTTTTGTTCAAATTGTTTGTCGTCATTGATATTCAGAGCAGAGCCAGAAACTTAAAATTGAATGCCGACCTGGTTTCCCTAACATTGCACTATTTCAACCTACAGACATCATTTTGAAATGCATGAAAATTTGTATTTTTGCACATATATTCGAACATTTTGGAATATGATCAGCAGTTGCAGTTTCAAAAAGTGCCATTCAAATCGGAGGTTGTTCGAGCCTTCGACATTTGATTTTGATTTTGAAAAAAATTTAATTTCCCAGCTTGAGGTTTCACTGCAGCTTCGGCATTTTTGAAGCAAAAGTATTCCGCTTAGAAAGGATCACGGAGTTTGATCACGAGCATCTGTTTTCTCGTGTATCTTCTAATTTTTGTTTGCCTTGAACTACGTCAACTTGACGTAACTATCTATTTCCTCTCTAGAAGTACTTTCGCTTATATAGTGGCTCACATTGAAAGAGAAGGCACTGCTACTGCCTTGACATGTACGAGAAATATAAAACTTAATAACAAAAAAATAAAAATCAGATTTATATCAGTCAAACGATTAATTACTACATGCATGTTAAAATGCTAAAGAAAATTCCTGGAAATGTTTATGCATAACCATAGAGAAAACTAAGTGAAAAAGCTTTCCAAGAAATTATGCTCACGTAGATATCACTCACACTAAGAAAACGCTCTACAAATTAAGGTATTTTACGACCGACTTTCGTTATTTGATGACTATTTTGAGTTGATATCTGACTTTCGAAGTTGTTACATGCAATAAAACTGATACGGAATGGTTCGTAAATTTAAACGAGCTTCAATTGAGGACCGGGAGATTTTTAGTTTAAACTCAAAAAACGGAAAATCAATCAGGGAAATATCACGAATAGTTGGGAAATATAAAAGAACCTTGTCTAGGAAGAAAAGAAAAAATGGTCCAGGAAGATTTTAAACGAGAGTGATATTTGGTATGTGCTGCGTGTGATTAAAAAAAATTCCTTTTCGAGTCCCAAAATCGTCTTTAAAATTGGATGAATTTAATTTGAAGAAAATGGTAAGGACGGAAACTATTTGGAGGTTTTTCCGTTAAACTAGATACAATGGACGGGTTGCAAGAAAAAGAAAATCGGTATCTCAGAGAAAAATCGGAAAATTCCTCTGAAATTTGAACAAAAGTATGAATACAGAGATTCTCAGTTTCGGAACAACATTGTAATGAATCTAGTATGCTATTATTACCTCATTCTGCTGCTTTAGAGCTACATTTTTGGAAAATCCACTTGAAGATCTGCATTATATTCTTGATGGCCCGTAACTGGGTTTTTGCTGTATAGGAATGAATTTTAATGAACCGATAGCTGTGATACCATCTCACATCTAAGCTTAGATAATATCATTTCAATACGATCCTTTCTGTTTTTATCGCACCATTGACAGAAGACAGCACTGGTTTGTCTTTGTCAACGTCGTTCTCTCTTGTGGAATTCATTGGCAAAACGTATTCGTTTGTGTTACTACAGTTCAAACATTTTCAAAATAGCACAATTTCTTCCATTCGCAAGATGAACTTTCATATGAACATAAAATTGTTCTAATTTTTGCTGTTTGCAGTAGATTGAATTCCCTTGAGCAACCTGACATCATTTCAGCATTTTCATGGTGACGACCCCAGCGTACGTTCATTTGCTTTTCTGATCTGGGACTATTTGTTTTGGACGCAGTTTAGCAGGCGACCACATACCTATCTTACATTGTATGTGTTCAAGTTTCAATTGCTCGCAGGCTTTGCTTATTGTCATAAAAAAGATTTTATTTTTGATTTTGTTAAAGTTTTTATAAATTATTTAATTTTTTTTAATGAACAAACTACTCACCACGTTTTTCCATAATAGATTGCAGGATTTTTTCTCTCTAGAATCTCCAAGGGTAATTAGCTGTTACTGGAGGCAAAACTTATGATCATCTTAATGAGCCTGAGTACAAACAGGTTTCTATGCAGAGACACAAAAAGGGCACATCACCTTCCACGAAGTTTTATGTGCCACAGTCTGCTGGCAAAGTCATGGCGACAGACTTCTGGAACTCAAACGTGATCACGTTGACATATTACAAAGATAACGGCATTTTCATCACCGGAAAATACTGTGCTTCAATCATAGTAACATTGAAAGAGTGTATCAAAGGAAAAAGAATGGGAAATTTGGCCGATTGTTTCTTCATTCAATACGAGAACGCACAATCTGGTCTTCGATATTTTGGATTACCCACCCATGCCGTCGTGACCTGACGCCCTGCGATTCTTATCTGCTCCCAAGGCCTAAAAAAGAACTTCATGGGAAGCAATGTTCAAGCAATTATGAAGTGAAGGACGCAGTTACAACTTATTTTTCAGACAAAGAAGAAAGAACGCCTTTTTGTAATAAAGGTATACATAGGCACATGTAAAGAACTGAATGTATTAGAGTAGAATATATTGAAAAGGAAAAATTATTCTGGCATTTATTCTTCCTCTCTACCTCTCCCCCCTTTTTTCGCGAATTCGAAAACACACTCATATTTTTATTTTCAGATTTTTATAACTCAAAGTATTTTTGTTTTGATTTAATGGGGAAACATTGGAAATAAATATTTTAAGAAAATATTTTCGTCCGGGGTTATGTCGGTGAGCCCTCAATCGTCTTGAGCATCCCTGGACGTGGTACTTCCTGAAGCGAAAGCCAGTGTGCTGGGCGAAACCGATGTTTTAATTGAAATTATTGAATAAGTCGATTTCAAAATAATTATTTAATTTAATTATTTATTCTAAAACATAGCGTTCATTAACACTTATTAACTGGAATGTCTTTTATAGCTTAAAATGAGATTTTTATCGTTTCAAGATATTTGATACCATTTTCATGGTATTTGATGGCTTTATTTGATTTCTTGAAATATGCAGCGAGTGCATTATGTTACCGACAAACAGTATTCAATCAAATGTATTAAATTACTATTATAATGAAATCCAATTGTGCGAGTCCTTTTAAAAAATCCATTGTGGTTATGTGTTGCTAATTGCAACCCGCAAATATGCATGAACTAATTAAATTGATGAATTCCCTCAAATAAACTCCACCAATGTTTGCTACATTTATTATGCTGATCATTTTTATGCCATCCGCAAAACCAAATCATTTAATTAGCTGTAAATGAGCCACTTGCAATTCTAGCATAACAAAAATTGCATATGCGAAAAAAAAAGACAACGCCAAACAATTACAATAATGCCTAACGCTCGTGTTAATAATCATTTTATTAAAATAATTATATTCTTTGTGAAAGTAGTTCGAGTCGTTACAAAGCATTGGCACAGAGGAATTTGTACAGGATCTGACTTAATTACAATTATCATTCCTGCAATTGAAAGCTTTCGACTTTTGCCTTTGAGAACAAAAAGGGTCACCAGCGTCGCGTCCTCTTTGAACACAAGTTCTCATTCTAATTGAGGAGTTTTGAATCATGTTTTTGTGCAAGCCAACCCCAAGAGACTAGAGACCCCGATCCTTAAATGACCACATCCTTTGGATGAAACAAAACCGCTAATTATCTCATAAGCAGAATCATCTCGCAACAGTTTTGCTATATTTATCTTCAGCGAACCCATTTTTACGATGCCACAAAGTCACCGTGGGGAAGGAAGTATCTGAAGCGATGAAAAATACATTCTATCTACTTCCAGCTCCGGAATTCGTATTCCAATGATAGCCTTGATTTGCATAAAAACGTTGTCAAAGTACTCCATCATGCGGGTTGTCCATACGAACCCATCGCTCGTGCCTGTTCTGGCATCCTTGCAGCTCAAGAAACTTTCCCAAGTGCCGTTCTCATAAACTCCACTGATGCAGAACCGGAGCCAGAAGATTTACAAAGAATCGAGCTCCAATATTCACGATTCCCTCCATCAGCCCAGACCCATTACGACTGGCTATTCCTTTAGGTATTATATAAAATGGAAAAGTGATTTTACGTCGAGAACTGGGGCCAAATTTAAAAAGTAAATATGGCACGGCTCATATCCACGTATGATTCCATTTCTCGTTCCTTTGTAATCCGGAAAAAAATTATTATTCCAGCTCATAAAGCTTTAACGCGCCGCACTCGACAAAGTGTCTATTGACCGGGCCGAGGAATTTTCACAGAACCATTCGAAATTCTCCTGATTTTCCCGAAAAGTAAGCGTGGAAGATCAGGTTAGGGGACTGTCACCAGGGGCTTTGTGTTTCAACTACGCGGGAAAATTCGAAGTAATTTCGTGTAGCTATGCTTGAGGGTATCAGGATATCTGTCGATGCCATATGGGATTCGAAAGCACTTTAATATGCATCTGAACTTTGGCATGTGGGAAATGTAGGGGAACATAAAAATACAATCATGAAATAGCGATTTAATGCTTACGTAAATGCTGTAAAATTAGAATGGGCTCGTTTATAAATAATCGCGTATGTTAACATTAAATGTGGGTTGCATTAATATCTTGACGTTTATACGTCTCTATTCCGCGAGAATTTAACCAGATATTTTGTTGATGATTGCTATTAATTTCCCGTTCATGTAAAATTGTTGAGTAAAAACGTAGAGATAGCATCCCAAAGCAATTTAGACGAGTCTGAAGGACTTGGTAAATACTTTTATCTGGAGAAACCTTAGAGACGAAGTTATGAGCTGCTAGTCGACTCCACGATAAGGAGTTCATTAGCCAGTTACTATTCATACTGTTACGATACAATTGATTGGAATTGAGGTTAACGTTAATTGGGAAAAAAGGACAATGATTCACGCGACTCAAGTGGCTCGATTCTCCTGGATTCAGTCAAGCGGAGCAATTTTAATGCATTTCTGTGCATATGAATACGATATACCCGAGGAATCATATTCCCGTTAGGATATATATATCTTAGGTAGGACACTTTCACATTCATTGAATAAATAATTGTCTTTTATCGGAGATAAAACCCAGACCATTCGCCATATTGGATCTAGACGAAGACGAGTTTGAATTGACAAAATGCTGATAGAGCGGGAAATGTCTTAGGCGCTATTTGTTTAGAGAATTAAAAGGAGGAAATCAGCACGAGACCAAAATCAGCAGCCCGAATATTATGTACTGACCACATTTTACGATAATTTTTCTTAAAGGGACGCATACTATCGCGTGACGTAAGCACAAACAGCAAGAACACTCGTCGTTGAATTCTGGCAAAGAGAGATAGACAAAGCTCATGTAGATTTATGTTTGTATTACGTTGTAACTCAAAAGCGTTTAGCGAGATATTCTTGTTAAACGAAATGAGACAAAATTTACCAATACAAATAAAAGTTTACTTATTTGGTCATACTCCGTTATATCAGGAGTTTGTTCGAAGTGTTATTGCTGGTTCATAGCTGCGCTGTTGCTTAGGTAATATAGACAGGTGATCAAAGCGTCAGGGCGCAGTTTGAAGTTTTGGAAACATGGTATCATCTGGTATCATTTGGTATCAACTGCCATTTGGCTTCGATTGATCAAAAAATGAGAAAAAATTGAAAAGAAATGAAGGAGATCATATCGGGTTGAATAAGATCGACGGATAGAAGTGTTTATAGTTGAAATGAAACAATGTGCGGTAAAAAGGGCTCGAAATTCATTCCCTGATGTAGAGGTATGTGTAAGATTTGCTGTGAATTCACAGTAACATATGAAGCCGAAAAGGAAAGCTGGACGTTCCGCGTATGAGGGAGCCATCAGTTGGAACACAAGAAGAAAAAATGCATTAAGGGTCGTAATACCGCCCGATCAAAGCCACATAAATTTGGAATGGCAGGAGGAATCCCGAAAACAAGAACTCGTCATATTTTAACCAAGGTTGAAAAGATGGAGGGTCATACTGAAACTCAGTAATCCCATGTTTATTGGTTAGTAAAAATTTGTTGAATTAAAGTCTACTCTGCATTACCTTCTGGACTTTCAAATGGGATAGCATTCAGCTAGCTCAGGTTTTATATGTTTATGGATTAAAACAAGAGGATTTATTATCATAGCTATTGGTTTTCTGAAGTGAGACAATCAGGACTCCAGGCAAAGAAGCACTTCTTTGCCTTGAGTCCAGCATTAATTGGTTGTTGTTTAATTTTTGAAATGACTTTCGAATTTACGACTTGCATAGTGAGCAGAAAACACAGACAATATATTTATGGATTATTAGTGTTGCTAGGCATATGGTGGAATCAGAAAGGCGTTGGTATTTCGAGGCATTTTTCGGGGCAAAATACTTGATTTCAACCGATGTAACCGATGCGATTCAAACTTGCAGTTGGAGAAACTTCAAGAATGGGATACCAGGGAAAACGAAAATTTGTTATTTCTGTCTGCTGTCAACGCTCGGTTATATCTTTTATAATTAGTGACAAGCTATTTGGAAATGTGTGGGATGGTAGATTCTCCTTATACCACTCGCATTATTTCAACACTCAATACAGTGTGACCCATCAGGAGATCACTTGATGTTGAGATATATACATTGAGAATTGATTGGATGTGTTCCCGGGTTCACCAAATTAGAAGTTTCTTGGAGAAATTTAATAATTTGCCCAAAAGATTGGCGGAGGTTTAAGCAAGTTAAATAAAACAAATTATCGAATCTTTATATAAAAATTGAATTTTACTGAAAATCCTTGATAACTTATTTGTGAACGTGAAAGCATTAAAAATATGTTCAATATACACCTCAAAATTAGCTGTAGACGTTGAGCCCCACAATTTTTAAAAAGCACGAGATTATTCGGGCTTATTGTTGTTTGCTTGCGCTTATAATAGTTCAGCAGGTCTTTCCTATCTTCGAGGGTTCCTTATGAATTTATTTTGGAGTACGCAAGGCTTTTTATCATACGAATCAGTTCGTGCCGAACTTAACATTAATATTGTTACCAAATTAAAAATTCCATGCGCCTAATCGAACTTCTTGATACAGGACAAATATGTTATCCATTATTTATGAGGATCATTAGACCCCCTTTCTATCAAGAAAACGTTTTTGAGTTTTTATATAAGTCGCATTTTGAGACGACTGGCTTGATTCGACTTAGAACCTTCCCTAAATAATTCCCTGGAAGTCATTTTTTGGTTCGGTAGTTCCAAGGATCTAGTTGGTCACACATCGGCCTTTTTCAGGAGTTACGCATCGGTACCCTGCATCTTTTGAAGGGTTTAAGCTACGTGCGTAAAGCAGTACTTTTGCAGAAGAAACAACTCGAGAGGTAAGCATTCTGAATTTCAGCCACAACTATATTCAACTGGGACGGGACAACTATTTCGGTCGAGACCGCAGGGTGGTGTGAGCCTATGGACAGGACAAACAAATCAGAATAGGAACTCGTTTAGCTTGTGTTTCACTCTAAGCTGGGATCCGTGTAACCAAAGACGTTGAAAATTATATCTCATGATGAGCCGATCTAACTCATTTGTGTTTTCGCATCCCATCCCCTGAGATAGTTTGTTGATAATCCATACGTATGCGAGATCCATCGTCGCTGATGATAAATTGTTTTTGCATCCTCGCTGATGGTTGTTGTAGATCCATTCTCACTGGTCGTAAGTTGCTGTATCCTTTTTATTGATGTTCAGGTATTTTTATTCTGATTTCATAAAGTTTCTACTTGGTAAAATTGAAAACCAGGTAGTTTAATCAGTTGCAGATATTCTTGGGGATTCCTGGTGATCCCCGGATGGAATAGAAAGACTTGGAAGTTCACTTCATTGATTTCGAGAAGAATAATGAGTCTAGGTTTCAATCACCAAAGTTACTGGCAATGCTATCAATACTACGAACATCTTCTATTTTCCTTTTTCTCAAGTGGTAAGCAAACCTACTGTTATAATCCTTGCTCGCCCTTATAGTGTGACACTAAGTGACATAGTGGTAACCAAGTGCACTATTCTCAATGCTTCCTTTCATTCTTTCGAATTAACTTTGGAATCAATGGGAACAGACAGATAAGACTACGAATTCAATCACTGCCATTGATTCTTACACGACCTATTACTTTTTATATTGTCATATTTTAATATTTATGATAAGAGTCCTTGATATTTCTTAATAGCAATTTCTTGAAGTTCGTTTTTTAGAACGAGCTGCAAATGTCTGTATACAGTCGAAACGCGTCCTCGACGTAAGGCCCGGTGGCCCCAAGCAGTAACACAGAATTTTCTTGAGCTTGGTCTGAATTGATTCCGATCATTCTTTTCCTAAAGCGAATATTAATATAAGTACGAAAAGTTGTAGTTTCGAAAAATGGCCGTTGTTTACTGACAGCTGGTTTTATACATCTTTCAATGTGTAAAAGACCCTCACAGGTACTCGCTGCCAAGGATCCACGTAAAATAATTCTAGTGCAACCATGAGATAGTCTGCGCATTGCATATGAGTCATTAATTTAGGTGAACTAGAATGCAGATTGATACTAAATTGTCTCGATTAAAAGCTTCGCATTCCAGAATAAGGTGATGTTGCTGTAAAGGTGCTGATGTTTTCGAATAGAATTATAGTAAATAATTGCTATCGCAATAAAATAGATGGAATTGGCTTTAACATCCTTCAAAGACCAATTTCAGTAGAAAACTGTTGCGCCACAACAACGACAAATAAGTGCTCATTCTTTGTTGTTTGTTTTGCAAGGATGACTATTCCATGTTTTTTGGGTCCCCACATGATTTGTAATATTCGTTATTCTGGATTATTCGTTGAAATATTCGTTTGATAACAGCAGTATACGCATTTGACGATATTATCTCCTCTGTTTACAAAACTATAGAAATCGTGGGCTCACGAGAAGTACAACAGAGAGTATTTGAATATGAAAGACTCTGCGAATTTTAACAGCCTTCAACCTCTCAAGGATGTTATGAGGAACTATATGTAATTATTGAATTAACCTTACACAACCTTATAAAATGGCTGCGCACTCGATTTCACTATAATTAGATGTTTTCCTACAAGTGTAGACAAACAGATTATCATGAGAATAACAACATCAAATTTCACTGCATCCTTAAGTGGAACTTAATCAGATGTCCTTTGCCATAGAATGTTCAAGACAAAGTTTAAGCGCTAATTATTGTCTGATTGCTGTGCATCATTTTGCACCACTTGATTTGGTAAAAGACCATGATTTGGTGGCATGCAGGATAACTTTCCTGATTGAAATGCTACATTTGACTGAATACTGTGTTAATTGCATCATACGCAAACGATAAAGTAATTATTTCACCATATGCTCAGTACATTAATAGACTTGCTTCGGGGATAAGACCGGTATGACACTTGATAACTACATTGTTAGCGAGGACACTATTGATAATCATATTATTTAGCAAAATATAATATCAGTTCATGTTTGCATGCATCTATACACATCCTTGCTCGTAATTTATCTGCGAATTTTTCCCAGAATCTGAAACTGAGAAATTCCAATGTCAAAAGCTAGGTCAGAGATAAATTGTAGTTAGAAATTACAAAGAAAATTATTGATTTTTACAACAACTCATAACATCGCAAATATCCTTTACATAAAAAAATTGTGTATTCAACTTTGTAATTATGCAGAAGGTATTGATTTCCAAACATAATTTTTCCTTACCATCGCACGCCCTGATCTACATTTTTATCCTTGCTGCTGCTCGTTGCAAACGAGAAGCCTCCCTTTACAGAATATTCTTTCGGTGGAAATCAGAATTGGAGTCACTGGAGGACAAGAGTAAACTGGTAGTCTTCAAAGTGGATATAACCAGGAGCAAAGTATATAAGAAGATTAATATATATTTAAAAAATATTTCAAGCAAGTATTTCGAAGGAAACCTTAAGGAAATATTCAATAAATGAATATCAATGTAACTTTGAAAGGATAAAAGAGAAAAATGGCGTCGTATGAAAAATCTTTTAATCGCAAGCCAAACAGGATAATATTTTCGGTATTTAAGTGGCTCGTAAAATTAAAAACAACCTTATCAGGGATTGTGCATTTTCTTGTAATGGATGCTATAAAACTGAAAAGGATAGCGAAGATATTAAATTTGTTTGTTCTAGTCCACCGAATTGATCGTGTACCATTTGAAGTGGACGCAACAGAGGGTTATTTCGTTTCGTTATAATACTTCGACGTGTAGTATGATGTTTACTTTCCCATTAAAACCACGTGACAAAACCTTGATGTAATTGGGAGATGGGAGTGTGAAAAGTTGTTTTAAAAAAACTATAAAATTTGTCCTTTTTCATGCCCTGCTTGACATTTGCCAATATTTGCACGACAGGGAAGAGATGACGTTGTTTTATTGTGAGGTAATTTACAGCGATTGACGATTGTTATAAATTCATCATCAAAGAAGGGAAAGATTCGTTCGGAATAAATTCGTTTTGAAATCGTTTGAGTGGATTTACTTTTGCACCAATTTATTCTTGAAAATATTCCTGTCTGAAAATGTCAAAGATTGTGAAGTGAAACAATAAAGAGCGCTTTTGTTAGCCTTCAGTTTTAAAGCAAACGGTGACTAAAATAAAAACACGTCATTTGCAAGTAAGAATTTTTTCTAAAAGAACATTAAAATTTCGTTCAAAATGAATTCATCCCAAATAGAATTAAAAATTTGCAACAGAGAATGGGTAAACACCTACAGTACTTCAAATAAGCCAAAAGCCAATCCGCGCTGCAGTTAGTTTTGCCTGCATATGGTATACGATGCATTAACAGCAAACGATAAACAAAAAAAAAAAGAGACAGACCGCATAAAACGACCCCTAAAAAAAAGGAAATCTGGGCAGTAGATGCCGAACTTAAATTTTGCTAGTGACAGTGATATTGAAAAGGGATTTCTGGTTTCGGAGCTTACCCAGCTGTGATACGTTACTTCAGGAAAATATCATGATTAAGCGTGATTTTTTTCAGATCTCCTTCTCGTTTACCTTGTGGAATACTCGAAATAAGTAGCTCTAACTCTCAAGGCCCAGACCCAAGTTCTGTCGTCGACAACAGCAAAAATGACAGCTTCACAGAGTAGACAGAACTGAACCATTCTTAACATCCATAGGAACTGTAGTTAGATACCAGAATCATAAGGAGTCTAGAGTCGTTTGATGCACTCTGGTAGACACTGAGTTGCATAATCAAGCTCCTTTATGTTTCTTTATGTAACGTAACTTTACATAATGTTTCATTACATAATGAAAAACAATAACAAAAAGACGCGAAAAGACTGAAAGAATGAAGTTGTTGCAAAGAGTCCAAGACAAACATTCTTTGAAAGAACGGCTCATTCGTCACCTAGGAAGACTGTCATTCATTCCTCAAAACAAAAGTCTACAGAGATGCTATGGTATTATTATTCTTGCTTCGGATCTCGTTGATATAGATGTTATAATGTTGAGAGAAAAGTGTCTACAAACATCATTTGTACCTCTCGCGGTGATTCCAGCAGGATAACGACCCGAAGTATTCTCACTCTGAAAATATTTAGAGATAAAATTTGGTCATGAGAATGCCCCTCTCAGTCACCCGACTAAACCTTACCCAAAAACCTGTGAAGGCGAAAGTCAAAATCATTCAAGATTGTAGGCGTCAAATAAGACCGGTTTTTTTGAAGTTCATATAAGAAGAATTGTTCCCCGTCCGCTTTCAAAACTTTCAGACTCTCGTTGACTCTAGGCTTAATTGTGTTGTTGCCATAAGCGAACGTTTTTGAAGAAAATATTAAGAAAGAAATGATTTTAAAAAATAATGTAAATCGATTGTATTCCTATAAATTAGGAATCAATGTCAGCAGTCCCTTCATGTCGTCCCTTGTACTATGTTTTGTTAGAAGTCAAAATGTTTCTCTATTATTTGCTCGTTTTAATGCGTAACAATAAGGAGAAAATGCCAATTTTTTCATAAACCGATAGTTTAGAGCCTTAAAAATGTTAGATTGAGTCAGTCGAACTTGTTGGATTCGGAATCGTTTGGAATAAGCTTCCAACACTGAGGTCGCCGAAGCGCTCTCGTTCCTAGCGCATACAACTATGAATGCTTTCTATTTACCACGTCTTACTTCCTGTTGCTTGCCGAATAGTTGGAGGGGGGGGGGGTTACATACATATAAATTAGGCTACCATTTTCTTCTAATCAAGTCTTTCAAATTCTGCAACAACAGTATTTCATTTTTCACGAGCCAATCGCGTCAACGAGTGGAGCCAGGTATACTTGTTGTAGTCGTGACATTGCGAGACCTACTACGTGAATCCTGAAATTTTTATGGAGGAGAAAGATTATACGAGTCCGTTGGGTTAATTTTTTTTCGCTCAATAGCTCACAGTAGTAAGCAGCATTGAATGTCTGTCACTCTCCCATAAAATCAATATCTAAATTATCTCCTGGTCCAAAAAACTCGCTAGGTAACTATCGTGTTCTTACTGCAGTAACGTCTCCTTTCTTCCTAACATAATTTCTTATGTCACAGTACGGACTTGTTGCAATTTGAGAATAGAAACGAACTCAGGAACTGAATATAAATCAACTCAATTTCGTCACTGGTGACGATCTGACTCAAAAATGCATCATCGTCTTTCCTTGAAACCTTGCTGCAAGTATTCGTCAAACCTAAAAACTGCTGAACTTATTTTTGATTTACTGTAAAAGTCAATGGATCTTGGTGTTGCTTGGGTCACTGGGCCTTGCTTTTTTAATGCCGAGGATGCGAAGAACTGTAGGTCATACTTGATGACATATTTGATGGTGCATCTTCCATAGTTTTGTCTGTGCTTCTCTGAAATTTCAAAACTCTCTTTTGTCAGCCCTTCTTCTAACACACTGAAATCTTCCTTCGTAACGTATATCCAAAGACCGTGATCATGGTGGTGATTCTCCACACGTTGTCGTTCTTAGAATTCAACGCTTTATCCTGAGAAAACGTATGCTTCCTTGAAAGTAATTAATCATCTAATGGTACAGATTATCTTCCTGTTTGGAAGAACACCAGCACGAGGAAGAAACTTTGTAATTGTGCAGAGCGTAATAGAGCGATTCACCTGGAAGGAAGTTATCCACTAAATAGTTTCAAGGGTTTAACACCTGGTTTTCTTCGCTTTTAGAGGCTTCAACAAAACATGGTTAAAAACGCGCGCCCAGTCGTACCAACTGTAGATGCTCAGATACAAAAAACCAATCGATATTTTATTCACCCTCGTTCTATTGGAAATGTTACATCTGTTATCCTTTTCGTTTGGAATGAAAGACACATTCGATATTAAGTTTATAATAAAAAAAACAAGAAGTTTACTGTCTAATATCTTGTTTTCAGCTTGTATGTGACATGGATTTTGTTGAATATTGAGGTGTCTAGTCCTATACGAAGGAGTTCTGACCCCGACTAATAAATGTACGA
This sequence comes from Stratiomys singularior, assembly GCA_954870665.1. Lineage (NCBI taxonomy): Eukaryota > Metazoa > Arthropoda > Insecta > Diptera > Stratiomyidae > Stratiomys > Stratiomys singularior. The sequence goes on from OX940877.1 coordinate 13,364,056, forward strand.
AAGTAAATGTTAGACTAGATTTCATGAGAATATGTGAAATAAATCTTAGTCTCTTCGTTATTCTCCCTTTGACTATTATTTGTTTAGCCTCGTACTCCTTTACAATTATTTTATGACCATAATGATGACTTTTTTTCCTATTGCCCTCAATGTTTTCGTCTTTTATTAATAAATTCACTTTAGTGATACCAAAAATCTGTTTTATCGACAAGGGAAAATCTTTTTTCTTGCCATTCCCTCGAATCGTCAGCTGAATGTTATTCGGATTTCTGATCCTGCGGCTGCAAAATTTTCCTCTATTAAATCTAATTTTTTGCCGACATTCCCCTAAAAAATGCAAAACAATAACCTAAATAGACGAAATAGGGAACGCTACGACAATAAGTCCCACCCAAATATTTTGGGTCACCGGATCGGTTACTAAGCTTGGAATCGTGATGTAAAAAGGTCCAGGCATCAGGCAGAGGAGCCATCTGGTGCCATTTTAGTGTTTGTGTTGGTTTTTGCGGGGTTGGTTGTCTGCTTTTTCGTCCTTTTATACGTTTGCCGAGAAATGTCATGAATGATTTACACGATGATACGTGCCTATAAATTCTTCTGGACACTCCTGTATCCGCACACGTCTCTACTCTACCATTCATCTCCGCAAACGATTTAGCTCCATCCGAATCCTGGAATGTGGCATGCTGCTAAAATGAGTTTTATATTCAAATAGCACTCGGCGGGATGGGGTGCAAATGGCCTTAGATAGAAAATAATTTGTCATAGAAGTGCCAGAAACGAGAAATTTCACATTATACGATGGATGTAAACGGTCCTCTGGGAGCCGTGATAAGAAATAATTAGGATTGGAATACGTGTTCAATTCGATTCGTTAGCGTTATGTCTCTGGACCAAGACATATTCTCTAAGTCATTATTGCAACTAGATTCTGAGTGATTTTTTTTTATTCAAAGAAGAATGCATCGCTGACTTCTGCAATTGTTGTTTTCCAATTACTTCTAATTATATCAGTTTATGTTTTCTAGATACAAGATCCCAATGAGGAGCAAATTGTGAATCTGAACATTACCTGATAAAATCTCTCTCTTTACATGTCAAATGTCATGGGTATAACAACCTGTCGAATTTGTGAGTTTGAGTTCCAAAAACTTGCAACAAAGTTCGTAGCTGATACAGACAAATCCAGGCTGGATCAACAATCAAAGTCTCTACGGCAGAATATCTCAAATCGATCTGATGTGACCTGAGGAACGGAGGAAGATGCAAAATAGGGAATTCATTAGCTAAGTGATCTAGCAAAGAAGGCGAAGAAGCGATTGATAATTAGAAAATACAGTAATACATACGAGAGGGAAGAACAAACCCTTCAATCGATTGAATGTTGAACATATTTATAGGACATACAAGATGATATATGGCCGTTTCGTATTTCCTGAAATAGTTAATAGTTATTTCATGAAATATTTAGCAATTGTTTATTTTCTGTATATGTTTCACGTCCTATACTGTTGTGTGCTCTTCCCGATATACGCAATGTCAGTTTGTCCAGATATACGCAATCCCTCCTTTTTAATTTTTCAGGAGCGGTTGGCAAAAGGTAAAATAGTTGGTTGATATCGAACGACTAGGAAAAGAACTGTAAGACTGTACGCTTATTCAACACGCTTGTTGGATTAAAAATCGCTTAAAAGATTGCACAAAAATCTGACTTGTTCGAACGAAAATCGGACAGCCTCAGGGTGACAGGCTGAACCATTTTCTGTTTAATTTGCCACAAGGCATAGCGTAAGCACAAAATAGCAAGAAAATGTCAAAAAAAATTCTAAACAAGGTCGATACAACCAACATTAGTAGAATTTTATTCGTACTGGTCAAGTTTTTCCCGTTATTTCGTTTGATAAAGGTACCTCTCTCAAAATTCTTAAGTAAAAAAAGGATACAAAAAAAATCTTGTTCTTTTCAATTTCTTTCTGGCATGAGTCGCTCAGACGTATGCTCGTTGCTTTACTACGCTATGTTGCAGGTATAGGGCAACCGTTAACAAGCGGTAACACTTCCAGGGACATCCCGAGGAAAGGCTGTTACGGTTGAGTTGACTTCACCCCTTCCCGAGACCTCCGCGGCACGGTCACCACGCGATTCGGACGAGAATGGTAACCCGGAGTTGGAGGAAGAAGCGCCACCACGTTTCAAGCCACGATGCTGGACGGAGTAGGGGAAGCAGAATTGTAGGTAAGGAGCATAGTTGTAAGACTACATTGTCATCAGTAAGTTAGCGTTAAGGTAATAACAGTAGCATTAAGCAATGATCTTCCGACACGCAATACGAACGTGCAAAATACGCATTTGGGACCGAGTGAAATGTCGCGGGGAAAGCTGAACAGAAGCTGATCACTCCCGTCGGCCGGCACATCACGGCGAGGATATTTTTCGACACTTAAACTGAAACGACGCTACCAAGGCAGGCTTGAGGAGCGGCGGCAACAACAAAACAACACTACGGGCACTTCAACCAGATCATTACCGCCGTCGAAAGTGGCGGAAACGAAGGCCACTAAGAACACCCGGAATAGAAATAGGAATTAAAATAGAAATAGAAATAAATAAGAATAGAAATAAATATAATACTCACCAACTGAGCGGCGGCAACGACAAAACACACTACGGGCACTTCAACCAGACCATTACCGCCGTCGAAAGTGGCGGAAACGAAGGCCACTAAGAACACCCGGAATAGAAATAGGAATTAAAATAGAAATAGAAATAAATAAGAATAGAAATAAATATAATACTCACCAACTTCCTTCTGGACGGTGGAGTCGTTGTTTACCTTGCTTGGTAAACATTGCGAACTGTCATCATCGCGAACTGTCATCATTGCGAACTGTCATCATCGCGGCGAATGTTGGGTAAAGTAGTTCGCGGCGAAGATTTGCGGCGATCAACGGCGAATTTGCATTACAGCGATGGCAGGCGAAGGAAACGTTAATTTTTGGTTCGAACGAGAGGTTCGCCGTTAAAGAGACAGAATATAAGGACGACGGTGAATAGCGAGCACTCTCTTTTTCATTTTGGTGTTAGCGATGGGAATGGGACAAGTTGGACGAGCAGTAGGAAAGTGAGTGGGGTTTTGAATAACAACATAAAGGGGTAAAGTCGTGAGAGTGCTGTGGAAAAGTGGATATAAAGTGGATAAAAGTGGACTTTCAAATATAATTATCAAATTAAACAAAAAAAACAAAACCTTGCAAGGACAGAATATAAAAGTGAAGTGAAGTGGTTGTAAACCAGGACGCGAAATTTATAGTAACGACCAAACTAAGTTAATTCCATTCGCGAGTGCGCGGCGCGACCGGACCGGAGCAAGGGGCCCATCGCGGAAGACAGTTTAGTCGTAAGCTAGCCTTAAGTTTCTTTTTCTCGCTATTTTGTTTTTTTCTTTTTCTGAAATAAATGTCAAGAATTATCGGAAGATCTCTATTTTTCCCAAAGGTGAGAGCTAGTCTATGTTTTGTATTGCAGGTTTCCTTCCGGCTTTGTGAGTGGCAACGAAGCGGGGTGCGCGTGAACGCGGAGCGCGCGTACACAGTGGGTTGGAGGTTCCACGGAGGTGACGTCGGGGGGTGGTGTGAGGAATCCGTGTTTTCTCTGTAGTTGATTTGGTGTGGCGACAATTTCCTCTTCTGGCTTCGCACCGTGTGTTTTCAGGTAGTGTTCTTCCTTTTCCTTCAGGAGCGTAATCCGGGCGAGCCGCATTCTCGCTTGGCGGCTCATCGGGGCTTAACTGGGTAAGCGAGTGGCGCCCACGCCCGTCTTCGACGAGCTACCGGAGCCCAGAGCCCCAACCGGAGGGGTTTCGGCCTAGGACGCGCGAAGTCCTAGACGTACCGGAGTAATCGCGGTAACAAGGTATACGAACAGACTGTCCAGTGAATAAAAATCATGTATGATAGAGGACGTGAACATTAAACGACGGGGATGATTGGAATAATTGTGATGATCAGTTTTCTGAAGTTAAACGTTTTGACAGCGATAAATCTTCTATGAAAAATTTACATGTAAGTCATTATGCATCGATACAAATTTAAAGAAAATTTTAATGCGTGGCTCGCGGCTGTCACATCGCCATCGATTATTGTTGGCAAAGTCCAATGCAACTTGAAGTATATTAGTAAAATCCAGTTAGATTGGGGCGTTGTTCGTAGTGTTAGTGCTTGTATTCGTTACACTTTGTCAGAGGAAGACAGTTCTGCAAGCTTAGGCAAATTATAGGTTATATAATGTCTCGTGCTCTATTTCACCTGCACGAATAATTTTCCTGAAGCCAGGAATAAAAACGAATGTTGATTGAAAAATTTATAAAAATGAAACAAAACTTAAGTTTTAAACAGGAAAACAGAAACTATACATGAATTAGAGCTTGCGGAAAACTTTATATGCCAACCGGACAAATTAGGCTAGGACACAATTTGTGAGAAATGGCGTCGAGAGTAAATGAAAAGTTCAACTCAAGAATCAAGTGTTTTATTTGTTCCTGATGATTTTGATATCCAGCAGCATAAACAGAAAGATGAAACCCCATTTATGCAGCCTTATGGAGGAAATTTGAACGCTACAAACCAACAGAATCTTGAGAGCCTTCGAAAAGAGGATCTTAAGAAATATTTTGAGAGCAACACATGGTATATGCCGAATGATAAATGTTATTGAGTGAAATGTTCTTTTGATTTTTTATTACTTCAAAATAATTTATGGTTTCATTGGAGAAGGAGGGGCGTCATTTTCTAATAAGGATTATCTTATTTTCCAATTAAAATACTTACTTTTACAGCGTAAAGGTGAAATTCTTTTCTTGCTACAGTCACAATTATTGCTTATACTTTGAGTGGTATTTAGTAGAGTGTCCTTCCGAACCTGCCCACTCAACGTATGTATTTCTGAAGAAAAATAGCCTTGTTTGACAGGCTACGATGAAATAGGCTATGTCTTCATCAGGTTTCTGTTTACAGATCCAATTTTCAAAGCAATAGTACACATTATTCTGTGATAAAAAACGTGTATCCTTAGAAGTGTAAGCATAGAAATACGAAAGTCACAAATTCATTAAAAGGCGATGTTATAAGATACAAAGGGAGTTGAAGGTTCAATTTTGATTATTATATCATCCAGCAGTAGAAACTTTTCCTATTGCCAAATTGATTGAACGTTCAGTTCGAAGTCTTATGAATATTTCATCCAAATGCGAATTTCATTTAAGTTTTAATTAAATATTAAAAATCAATATTCATTGAAATTGTAATTCAATGGGTTCGTAGATAATGAGTGATGGGTAATGTAAACATTCCTTACAGGATCACATGCAATGTATCAATTACTGTTGCTGAATTTATGATATCAGCTTGATATTATGACTAACAATAAAGTTGCATACATGCCTAGTGACTTCAAAGGACTAATTGAATGATTCCATGAAATCATTTAGTGATTCTGATCGTCATATTTCGTCCTTCCGTACATTTTCCACTTGGTAGATTTCCAAATACTGCTTTTTGTGTCACATTTAGCCCAGCTGCAAAACAATTTGCAGTATCCTTTTTTAAATAATTCAAAAACTAAATGGCATTTTAATTTACTAGTTCTTTCAGCCCAAAACTGCCTGTGTAAATTAGTTTGTCTTTTCGTTTCTTCACGGGACGAGAAGGGCACAACTGCTTAATTGAAATGAACCTTCAAAGATCATTCGCGTTAAAAAAAGGAAAAATTTGCGTTAATTGCACTTTGAGACGATGCTAGCACTCGACTTAATTAGTTACTAGCACCTAACGAAATATGCAAATATTCAGCAAAAAGACTTTCCGGAACTTCCTCATTCGACTCGAGGGACCGCATACTGGATCTCCGTTTTGCCATTCCTCCTTATCTCTCACGGAGAACAGTTCCCGAGCGCAGACCAACTTTGCGTGTGCGAATAAGAAACAGCCAGAGTTTATCATTCCCAAAAGGATTATATCTCTTTGTAGGCCTGTGGACATACTGGCGGTGCACTGATTAGAGAAACTTTTTCGCTATCTGAAAAGAAGTACAGTGCAAAGTGTTCCAAGTCAAAAACATAACATGAAAGTTCCTTCCTTACGTTCATTTCCGCATCGTTTTCGGGAATGTGTTCGTTTTAGAAACTTTAAATTGCAATTAACACGTTGGTCAGACGATTATAATTTCGGGATTCATCCGGAGAGTGAATTGGAGCATGGAACACGATGTGATTGCAGCTATGTCTTCTACAACAGAAGATACTTAGGCATTGCGCTAGAGATATCATTCAAGGCTCGTTCACCTCCAACTTCTGCTGATTCCTCCTCCCTTACTGTTTGAGTGAAGCTGATTGTATAGAATGAAAAGTATTTATTGAAGAGCAATTCAACATATAAAAAACAAATTGCAGGGTTTTTGCACGAGTACACAGTGGAAGGACAAATATTGAAATAGCCTAATAACTTCTCAATAGATATACTTGGGTCTGAATGGCTTCCTTTCAACGCAATTCAGCTTGGAACTGAGTACGCACTGAGTTGTTTGAAGTCATTTAAAGGTTTTGCTCCATTTTTCAAGTTCTTATTTTTATTTTACATACAACGCTTTGTATCAGTTATTGATTGCATGTTTGTCGATTGGAAGGATCTTCTGCATCCGATTTCAGAAAATCCAACTAGACTATACCGTACCTGGTATTTTTTTTATATTAAATGTATATATCCGACTTTATTTGGCTATCATAAAAAAATTGTCCTGTGCTTTTGATGCTTTCAATGTCCTTTCAAACTTGAACAAACTTCACTGTGAAGTTCTTAAGTGATGAACGATGTGGGATTTTCCTCGTGAAAGGAGACACAACGCATGGATTCTCATACACAACGTTGAAAAGTTTTGTTTGCAGATTTTATGATATTTTCTGTCTGTAAAACTTTTCATGCCCGAGGTTGTCTAGAATTACAAATGTTGCTTTGATGAGGTTCCTAGACTAATGAAGGCCTCGATTGGTGAAACTCTCGCATAACAATAACAACAAACTTATGATGGATTCTCATACCTTAGATAAATATTACTTAGAAGGTCCCTTTCATAACAGAAAAAGTCTAAAGCATTATAACACAGACAGAAAAAGCAAAACAAATAATAATCATTAATTCCCTCAACTAAGCAGATACTTTATTGTTTTAAGTTTTCCACAAAGGATGTCTAGCGGAACATTTTCACATTTAAAATTAAATAAATAGAAACAAAGAAAATTCAATTCAAATGTTATAGGATTCAATTCAGTAAGTACTGTCCTTTAAATGAAGGGAAATCTATTCTTGGACCACAAATTTGCGAGATCAAAATGTTTGTTTCATCGAGGTGACTGCAAAACGAACGTTCTATTTTAGGTGCTGCAATGTTCGTTGGTTGTTTCGCTAGCCTTTAGGAGTCTTTCCTCCCCCAAAGAGCGTTGAGTTTCTGTCGAATGCAATGGTTAGGATATATCTCACTACTTGTTTATTAATTGTTTGGAAAAAATTGCCCTCAGTTATCCCATTCTATGGCTGCGTATATGAGGCGTATATGAGCCGTCCTTATTTTTATCTGTTAGGATCAGTGCAGACAAAGCGACACAGTTCAGTATCTCTTGATGAGTGGCGCTGAATGCATTTTGGAAAAACGTGCCAAGTCCACCAACGAAGTGCATCCTAATTATGCTCCCATGTCGGTGAATTTCTTGTTTATCACGCTCTTGATCAAGGGATGAAGCTTTTCTTCATCCCTTCATAACATCAACCAGCCATACAAGTGTGTTGAAGGAGGGCTCACAAACTGCTTCACAAGCGAGACCCAGCTCTCTGAACAAACATTGTTGTTGACACTAAACTGTAGAAGAAAGTTAACCCCTGAAATAAATGACTGAGTCGATACTACTAGAACTCAATCGTGTTCTCACCCGTATGGGCAACCAAAGATAGGTCCTGCCAAAGATTTTTAAGCTGCCTCCAGGCCTCTTCACCAGCAAAGGTACTCGAAGCTGCAAAGTCGATAAATCTCAGGAATTTCTTGTCCAACATTTCGATGTTTAAGTGTGGCCGCTTGTCGTTTCGGATTTGCTTCAGGACATCGTCAACAACTTCAATTGCGGTCTTTTGCGCAGAAATGGTGTCCACTTTGCCACCTTCTGAGCACCTGACGTGTTTCCCAATGATTTTCGCATTTCGCGAAACTGTTGCCAACAGCTCATGGCTGAAGGAAGCGTCACAGGATGCTGTTAAACGACCCGTATTTAAGCCTCAATAGTCGTCTCAGCAGATGTTTGACAGCTCCTCATCGGAGATAGAATTCTTTATCAGTTTACATAGATGTATTTTATATCTCTTTACCTATTCAGTAAGATAGATTACTGGAAGGGAATTATTCTCCAGGATGCGTTAATAGGGGATAATGTGGTGACCCCGCGTTGAGAATTTGTTCATGTTGCATGTTGTCATGTTGAAAAATTTTGAAAATAGGAGTATCTGTCTCAAAACGTGAAAACGGATCAAATAGACAGTTCGCATAAGTCGTTTTGTGTTAATTCTGTCAGATGTCACACAGTTTTGCATTACATTTTGAGGACATTTAACTTTTTGAGAAATAACTTAATTATGCCATATGTTACACAATTTCGCACACAACGTTCATGCAAATTCGCATGTGAACGTATCGCAACTGAAAATTAATGTATGCGCGAAAATTTGCTGGAATTGTGTGGAAACTTTTTGAATGCAACCGGTCAAGTTTCCAGAAGACACATAAAACGGATCATGAGTTCTTTTTCTATTTATTTACTCGGTTCAAAATATTCCTTTATACTTATTTTTCATTATTTCAATTTGCACTAAAATATAAGTTATGAATTTTATTTGAGTATGATCCTCTGGTTGCAGTGAATTCTTTTGATTGATTAAAAATCCAGGCGTTCATTTTAATTGCGTTTATATTTGAGTTCATTTAAGTGTTTTTTTCTTCTGTATTTCATTTATCCCAATCGTAATTAATATACAAAGCAAACAGGATTTCGATTTAGCTGGATTTGCAATTAACCACATGAATAAAACCACGATTATTTGCAACACATTTGTTCCTTAGGGACGCATATAATTTTCATTGACGCTGATGGCAAATATTTTCGCATTATTTATTACATCGAGGGTGAGGGTTGAGGGATTGTTAGTTTGTCGATATAGTAAGTGATTGTTTCGGTTCCTTTTCCAGCAAACAATATTTAATATTTAGCAATTTGAGGAGTTTTAATTGTATGCTTCGAAGATTGAAGACTTTTTTGAAGTTTCGCAAGGTCTTGGAATAAATATAAATTTATAAAATAAAAATTTAAAGTAAAAATTTAATTCGGCAAAATGGGAAATCGCCAAAATAATCAGACATGGCTGGATATACGCAGAAAATTTGGGACTTGTTATATGTCACTGAAAGGTGGTTTTCTAATGCGTCCGATTAGTGGAAGTTTTTGAGGTTTGGGTTAAAATGTTGTCACCTAAATCATTGTTTTCTATATTCATCTGGTAGTATCAATATTTTAGTAAGCGGTTTATTTAATTTTAGTACGTATGGTCACGTGATGTACAGGGTCTGTATTTTAAATAATGAGAATATTTTTGTCTTGACGCGATTTTGCATCAAAACACAATTGGACCGGCCATAGCGAGTAGTAGGGGGGCGTTCAACCTTCAACAGGGTACAAGCGGTAGTCGCCTGCTGGCTTACGTTGAGAGATGATCGCACGCGACATTGACGTCTTCAAAAAAGTGTGTACAACCTCAAAATGCAGTGAACTACGGAACAGCGTTACGTAATTAGATTTTGTGTTCGCCTTGGAAAATCAGAAATGATTCGACATGCGTACGGCAGTGAAAGCTTATTACAAGCTCAAGTTTATAAGAGGCACAAAATGTTTGCAGAAGACCGGGAAAGTTCGGGAGGACGAACCGCGCGCAGGTCCCTCGTGGACCTCAAGAACTGGAGACAACGAACAACGTGTGCGAGTTCTACTGAACTCTGACCAGTATTTAAGTGTTCTCATGATTGCGGATAACCTTGGAATTGATAAAATGGTGGTGCACAAAATTATCAGCGAGGATCTTGGGATAAAGAAGTTTTGCGCCAAGCTCGTTCCGAAAATTTTGATGGAGTAGCAAACGCAAAATCGTGAATCTATTTCGAAAAATCTTTTGGAACGCGTTGAAGAGAACCTTCAGTTTTGAGACAACGTCATTACCGGGGACGAAAGTTGGTTCTTCGAATACGACTCCGAAACAAGCAACCACCGCAACAAAAAAAAGCTCGCATATCCTTTTCCAGGATCAAAGCAATGTTGATAGTTATTTTTGACAAGAAGGGCGTGGTCCACTCGGAATTCTGTCAAAGGCTCTTTGTACGTTGAAGTGTTGAAAGGATTGAAGAGACGAGTGAACCGAGTGCGACCAGAAAGTGCCGCCTATCGGAAACTGCATCATGACAATGCGTCAAGTCACACCTGCTTCGGGGCTGCCAAGTATCTGACGAAACATGGCATCACCGTAGTTCCCCAATTACCCTTCAGCCCCGACACTGCCCCAGCAGACTTTTTCCTCATTCCCAAAGTAAAAACCCCTCTCAAAGAACGCCACCACGGGACTTTGGATGCTGTTAAATCAACTTGCACGCGTGCTCTGAAGGATGTTTCGGTTTCGGACTTCCAGAGAGCGTACAAAGCATGGATGTGTGTAGATGCTAAAGGAGCATACTTTGGAGAATACTAAGGTAATGTAGCGATATCTGCAATAAATTTTGTTTTCTGGATTTATTCTCATTACTTACAATACAGACCCTGCATAATAAATTTTTAAATATTTACTCATGCTAAATATTCAGTTTTTTACAGGGATTTTTGCGGTTACAATACTATTATAAAAGTCCGGTTTGAAGCGATTCCGCGATGAAAATAAAATTAAACAATTTTAACCACTGTATCCACAGGTTCATTATTGAATCATTGAATGCTATATATTAAATTATTTGGTTACATATTCGCCTGTTCGGTCAATTCGAATTTGGTTGTTGTTTCCAATAGTTTGTTGAAATTTATTTTACGAAATTGAAAGCCTTGACTAGACCACCACCAAAACTAACAATTATTGGGATATCAACAAATCCTACTTTGAGCAATATCCTGGGATCGTCATGTATATATTTAACAATCAAGTTGTCACTGCTAACTGTTTTACAACTATTCCGCAATTAAATGGCTAACTACATACTGGTAAACATACACGAAGGATGTGTACAAAGGATGTTGTGAAAAACTTATCACATGCATGGCTAAACGCAGATGTCATTTTGGAAATTTCAATTAAATTCGAATGTTAGCGCACGTTTTACAATGTTTTAATGGTCGTAAATGGCGTTCAAGATTTGTCGCTATCATTTTAATAAAATTTAAAAGAATGTTTTTAACCACTAATGGTACTGCTTCCATGCTTTATTTTTTCGTCCTGTTTAAAGTTGTTGAGATAGTTCCTTTTGTAAGAATTTGATTCGCAAATTTAATTTTAGACTGATTTAACGTGTGTCCTGTACAAAGTAATGTGATCAGAGTTTGTGTTTTGTTTTGGAAGAAAAACCTTTGAGAGTCTCTTTTTGCAAGCCTTTTACAAAGAAATTAGTTTAAAGTTTTCTAATGAAATAGATGTTTGTTGGATATAAGAATCTTTTTATTTTTCTGGTAACACGCGAAAAAATCACTCGTTTTGCAGGAAAGCGTGAAGAGTCCATACTATGAGTCTCATCAGGCGGATATGAGATTACGCAAATGACATCACTGTCTCGGTCCTAACTAATAAGTCCTCAAACCGACTACGGACAAAGCTGGAAACTGCAGAAGAACTGTGTAAGCTCATAAAGTTGAGGTGCGTTATCGATAACTGGACGAAAATCCATGAAAGGCAATGTCGCCTAGTGTTTCAGGCAACCGCGATTCTAACATGTCGCGTCTATCGCATGTGTGCAAAAATATTATCAGACTGACTGTCCACGTCAATTCCCAACCCACCGTCATTGCGGATTCTCATGCATATCCCTTAGTCGTTCCAGTATTACTGGTACATGTTTTATACACTCTGCGAAAACATCAAGCACATTTCTCGGTGTCCGGATAGAGTCAAACTATTTTCTGCAAAACGAAAGTTTTAAAAAATTGCAAACTGGGACCTGTTTCCCAAAAAAAAACCTGGGCGTGAGGGATATTCAATCAATTTTCTTTACGTCATACCAAGGAATTTAATCATATCTAATAGACACATTGCAACCTTCTCTTTCAAAGCGTCAGAATCGTGAGGTAAAAAATTTTTCATTGCACATTGCAAAAAAAGGCTTTAAATTCTGGTTGGTCTTCTTAAACCCCCGAAGAAAGAAAAGATCAAAGCCCGTTTTACCATTCGCATCCACTTTTCAGGAGCACCATTAATGTAACAATTTAGCAATCTGCATAAACTCCTTACAGAGGTTAGGAAAATAATATGCATCATATACTGCATCGTTACTCGTCCTTATTCCAAAAAAACAAACAAACCTCATACCCTCGCTTCGAAAGAGAGAGAAAGCGTGCCCTTAATTTCAAGGGGATACACCTCTCTTGGCCTTCGTGTTTGGATTCATTTTCCAAAAATATCTCTGAAAAATAAAAGACCGACTTTGCTTTTAATTTTGCGTATTAAATTTTTTCTATTCGTAACCGATTTTTGACCATTATCGTTCGGTTCTCCTTTTTGATTGCTTTACTAAACGCAGGAACTTTACTTTTATACTTAAATGTTAAGTATCCTTAAGTATGTTGAGGGTAATTGAAGTTTACTTTGTTGAAATTCCTATTATAGAATTTGGGGAAGTTACTTAACGAATAAATTTTAAGATCCAGGATTTGCAATCACCTGCGTTAGTATTCATTTGCATGGCATTTTACCTCAAAATAACGAGGTTGGCCCTTAAATGGTGATTTATTGGTGTCAGCATCGCTTATAAGCTCTGATCTTACCCGAATGAAAAATGAAAATGAATGATGAAAATGCATCTTGTTCCTTCAGTCAACGTCCAGTTACAATTAGATTATATATACATTGGACGAAGTGATGGGATTCAGCAAATGAACAATTTTTTTCATATCCCATTTTTCGATCCTAAAATCGATGAATGTGCATGCCTCAGAAGAAGAGCTGTATGTCACAACTTTTAAAAAAACAATTCAAAATTTCCTTAGTACTATTCATAACGAGATCAGGTGACTCCAAATCTTCAAACGAACATTCAACAGGAATTTGAATCGTGCGAAACGCGAATTTGTTCGAACTTCCCGATTTTGAGTTCCCGGATGAGTCTTTTAGCATTTTTCAAAATGAATTCAACTCATTTAAAAAATTTTTTTAAACCAAATAAGAGGAAATCTAATCCATAATGACAAATTAAAGGAATCGTTCAGAAATCCAGGCAAAATACTTTTCATCCTGCAGTCTCTCAATGTCAAAACGTCCGCTTGCTTGGATGCAATTTCCAACTATGCCCTCAGGAGATTTTGGGAAGCCGCTTATAGACCACTTGCCATGAATATTCACAATTATGTGATTCACGGATACTTCCTTACGTTGCCAGGAGGGAGGTCTTTAGTGTTTCGTATAAACTTTTAATAGTAGGTAGGGAAATCGTCCTCATTTTGTGCTCCATTTACTCGTTTTTTTATATAATCAGGAGGGCGCAATGTTTTATTTCTGAAAGGATCAGTTAAGTTCTACCCAAAATTCGGATTCGACAACCCATTCATACGATGGTATCCGATGACGCCCATTACAATACCCCAATGTCTCCCTCGTTTCCATAAAGTCAACATTTTAAAATTTCAAAGTACACGATTTTCGATTCGTCTCCAATGGGTCATAAACTAAAAAATGTGCTTCCGTCAAAAGCATCCCTTTGATAATATGTAGTCTCCTTTCTGGATATAATTGAAGCATAAATATATTTCGCCTCACTTCACTTCCGTCGTTCGTTCGTCGTTTTTGTAAGGGTTCCAAGCAGTACGGAATCAAATCGCATGGGGTGGGTGGTGGATGTCCACAATTAATAGTCCTTGGGTTCAGTTGTCGGATTTAAAATGAATTTAATGCTATTCTCCTGCTGCCACCAAACACCCTGTTTAACAATGAGGCAGTTGCCATTTATCGAGTGTCATAAGCTATCTTGGTTCACAGGCAAAATCGAAAGTGGGAGTCATCCTGCCGCCGTAGCTCCTGTGATTTTGGCAAACAGACGACGGTTCAGGCTTTTGTGATCGGAAGTGCACGATTTATAAGTTCATTTCTTCTGCCTCCAATAACGCCACGCACAATTTATTTGTTCAACTGCTGTACATCGATTTCCTTCTTTTTCCACCCAACGGCGCGGACGTGTTCAACTCCACAAGCCGGCGGGAGTCAATAAATTTTCACTGGAGTTATTTCCAGTGTTTTAAAATCGGTCGGATGTTGAAAGAAAATTTATTGCGCTCCTAAGGCTTCTTCAGGTGCAAGAATCAAGAATGGCTTTGTTAGATATGGTCTTTGGTGTATGGTATATGGTATATGGTATATGCAGTTGTTTGCTTAGAAAAATCATTTTCCATTCTCTTGTGTACTTTAAATCGATATTATCTGGAGTCTTGAATCGGAGTCAACTTAGAATATTTATAATTTCGTTGAATTAACATTTAGGCCGCGAAAATAAAATAAATGGATTCAATTGCCTTACGATTGGATTGTTTAACGCAAAGTTATTGGCGATAATTCTTTATCCCACCCCCTTCTATTCATTCTTCTTTTCTTGTCTCAGGCTTTTAAATGAGCCTTAAATTTCAGAAGACTTTATAAGATTAATTTTCCGAAAAATAAATTTTTGTAATTCACTTTCACTATCAAACGTAGATACATATTATACAATTTAAAAGAACGCCCCAAAAACAATTTCGTTTGTATCCATCTTAAATAATGTTCAATGGTAAATATCCAATAATTTTTTCACCCCTTTTTTCTTTATAATTGCAAAAAAGCTGTGTCAAATCCAAGAAGGTCCTTTCATTACGAAAAAAATAGAAAGCATTTATAAGCCTTAGCGAATATTCAATTTAAATGGTATGGTCTCGTCATGCCAAAATTATTTTGTTACACTTAAGCTCGAAAGGAGGAAGGACGAGAACAAACCACTGCTGAACATCTTAACCTACAACAGAACTTTCGCTTGGGCAACCCAAATCAGTTGTCAGGACACATGGACGTTATTATTGAATTGCCAAGTGTCTTCTTGGCCGAGAGTTAGAAATCTCGATTACTAGCATCCTTTCAATTTGTTGCCAATATCGAGAGGGTCAGTTGTAACTGTATTTAAAAACTTTAGTAAAACTTACTTTATAATATAATCACCATTATTTTTTATGACTTCTAGGCAATATGACGGGAATTCTTTTATTCCGTTAAAAAGTTGTCCAGTGCACGTCTCATATTCTCTGCCATTTTTGAATCCTACCCTGTCAAAAATTTTGTCGATACAAAAGCAAATGAAAAAGTACGAACAGTAACAAGTGGGAAATTTTGAATAGAACTCTGTAACAACAGAAACAAAGTCATAATTGGAGGTTGCTTGATTCATGGAATATGCTGGGTGTGACCAAATTTTACAATTTTTGGGGTTATAAAGCATTCTGTGGTCTGACAACTTAAAACAATATCCTTCCTGATAGATATCACCAGCATATATATATATCACTTCAGTCTTTTCTCTGGAAGTGCTTATTTTCAACTTGTAGGGCAATCATCTAATTTTCAAAACACTATCCTGTTTTCAAAGCTATGAACCAATTGCTTACAACACCTCTTCGAACTGAGCTGTTTGTTCACTTTAAAAAAGTTAATTTTTTTTTATTTTTCGAATTACCAACCATATGTTGACATATACTGAGTCAAAATTGTTCGCAAAATCAACACGAGGTCAGCTAAAGTTGATCGAAAATGTCAGAAATTCAATGTTTAAAATTATTTGATCACCAATTTCGCTTGTCTCAATTATCGAGTGAAGTTGTCAAGAGCAAATTTTAAGTTATTTATCCTAGTAACTTTTTCTTATTCAGACTAAATTCTGGTTTAGCTGCGGATAGACTTCCCTGCTCTACCAGCTCACAATTATAAATTAAAATACCTTAAATTGCAGAAAATCATACAGTAAAAAGACAAGATGAAAAAAGAGAAGAAAACAGGCTCACAAGCAAAACATAAGAAACATTTGACATCTTGACATCTTATAAGTATACCACTATGTAATCGATTAAATAAATCTATGGGCTTTACCACTCTCCAGACAAAATATTCACCTTCGTTATCTTGTACGTAATCTGGTTAACTTGCCCAGTTGGGTTGCGCCCTAAGAAGGGTTCGGTTTTGCTCCTTACTATGATGGCACGATCATACAAATTTTTCTCACCTGTGTTTCAATCATATTTGCAAACTATTCCTAATCAAGTGTGAGGCTTCCAGTTTGAAAGCAAAAACCACTTTGTGATCTCCAAAAAAATTTTTCTTTTGAACATGATCTTGTCAATCTCAAGGTCGGCCAAAGATGATCACTCAGGCATGTTTTTGAACGTTTTCGAAAATTTTCGAACCATCTTCTGCGAATTCCATTAGAAACTAGTAGTTTTTAGTAGATGTCGCAGAAGTTTCAAACTACCAGTACCCTTATACACAAGTTCGAAGAATTTCTACGTACTCGGTAGCGTTTCTCCTATGTTGAAACCCATACAAAGAACAGGAGCATAAAGGACGTAAATAACTACACAATCGCTTCTGGGTTAATACCACAGCGTCATCGTTAAAATTCACCAATGGATCGTTAAAATTCCGAGCAACCACTCTATCAATAAGTGGAATTTTATTCGGATTGCTAAGTTTTTTCTCATCATTACCTTGTTGACAAATACCTCTTCTAAACGTCTTCCATAAAAATGCAATACAAATATAATTCCACTTACGATTTTTCTATCTCTTTCTGTATACAGATGTCCGGAAGTGTTCTCACTGCTTTGCGATTTTGCCATTGCGTCATCTGATCTGCTTCTGACAGAAAGACATGGAGAGAGAGATAGAAGATTTGCAATGAAGTGGAACTACTAACCAGACCTTACATTTCGAACATATACCCAAGATAACGGTATTTTATCAAAGTTTTCTCGATGCGTTGATAATTGTTAGGAAAACTGTTTGGAGACTGGACATAAAGATAAAGAAGTGGCGAGAGGCGCATTAATATTCTCTTAAAATCGGTATCCACACAAAATTATTTATATAAACAATTGCATGGTTCAAGTAGACAGCACCTAAATTATTTTCATATACATATAACCTTACAAAGCCAATAGTCGCATTCCCTCCACTTATTTACGTCGTTTAATGTTCAAGCTCCCTATCGTGCAAAGCTCGCGTTCTTTGCTTGCTGCATGGAGTATTTGTGTCGTCTTCTGAGTGTAAAGGCTTTTAGCGGTTACACCATATCACATGCGGAAATAGTGAGAACACTTCCGTGAGCTTTTGGGAGAAAAAGATAGAAAAAATTCTGTTACATTAATATTTGAACTTTTTTGTTTGAACAATTTGAAAATGTGTTCTCATCAAATGAAATAAAGAGAGACAACTTATCGATCCAAATTAAATGATTATGTTGGTTGATTTCTGATAGGTCGGTCTTTGTTCCAAATGTCCTCGCTATCTTGTGCTCACACTTTGACGAGGGTAGTAAATAGTTATTCAGATTTTGTAACTGAAGGATATGGTCAATTGACCGAGGCTGTTGGAGGAATCACATAGGCGGAGGGTGGTTGTAGTGACGATAACGACAGCATTTCCACACGTGTTACAATACAGTGATGCAAACAACTCCTTAAAATTGAGAAAATTACGAATTTAACCTCAATTGAATTTGCAAAAATTTGTAGAGCTTTCACGGATTAATGTAAATACCGAATCTGCGAAACGCCGAATCATCCCAGAATCGATCGATTTGCTTATGAGCGGAACAGTATAATGGACAGAAGTCAAACCTTAACATGGATTTATATGCCTTACTCCGAAGAAGAAACGTTTATTTCGCACTATTTGTTATGCTTTCAATTAGTTCCAAATTCAGATTAAAAAATTTAATTCGACGTACAAATATTTTCTCTCATTTTCCTAACCATAATATCATCTACATTATATAGACTCCAGCAGTACCCTAAGGAAGTATTGTCAGTAAGAAGCGAATAAAAAAGAAGAAACGACAGCGATCAATTAAAATCCATCCTAATTCAATTTGAAATGTTTTCGAAAAAATTACGGTTCGCCCCAAAGTATCCACTTCATTCCCACTACCAGGACATTTTCGCATAAAATGGCGAAACCATTTGTCAAGGCGCTCTAATAGCAATCTTTCAAACACGAGAGCTACACGCATCATGGGTGCCTTTTGATAGGAAACAAGAAATTTTTCACAGTCGAACTCCTGTTGAATGCCTCCATGGCTGAGCCTTAACACGACTCCTTAATAACAAAATATACCACCACCGCCAACATGAGCAAGATTAATGGTTTGCGAAGTTCACGTAAGGGGAAGCTAATTAAAAAGCAATCACTTCCATTGTAGTCGTGCTTTGCGTTTCGGCTTCCACGATTTCGGGGTAGTTCTACGGGGTGTGGAGTTTTCGCAAAAGCGATTGATTCAAGGCACATTTCTGCCGGGCTGTGACCCGATTGCGCACCGCAGCCTTTTTTCCATAGGCAGAGTGCAAATTACGCGGTTCAGCGATGCGATCTAATCTGAATCTAAATTGGCCGCGATATTGACTATCGCCAGGATAAGTTTCATAGCTAAATGTTATCTCCATAACGCGCGGACTCACGTATTATTTTTGGTGGTAGGTGGACTTCCTCAGGGAGAATTATGGATGGGAGCCACATACGCGATTCGAATTACGGCGAAGGTAGGACGTACATAGAAATATGAAACCGTACACGATTTCGCTATGAAGTGACACGAATTAGTTAAAGTAACTTAACGAAATACACTGCCGTCGACCGATCCTTCTCCTTGTATCCGCGAAAACGCCATAGTGTAAGTATTATGAAGTTATAAACCAAAGCATTCCCAAACTCATGCTCTCGTTTGCTATCCGTGGCGGCAGTGAAATCAGATTAGACAAGTTAAGATAAATTATATTACTTTCTAATTAAAGGAATAATACTTTAATATACGCGTACCTAGGCGTTTTGTGTTGCCGTAGAATTAATTAGGAGCATAAATTTCAAACGAAATTCTTCTGGTAGCGTAGTTAGGCAAATCAGGACTTGCTTTAATTGCGCAGCAGACAGCAAGCCTTGACAATGGATGAATGGAGATGGTTATTAAATCAATTTATTAATTAACCGATACGCCGAGATCACCGAATGGTCATTGTAGGAAATAGATTCGAGCGCGTCCTTGAAATCAAAAGCGTAACAAAATGGCTCGTTGTGTCGGTATTTAGGATATCGACGAGCATTTTCTTCTTTGTTTATTTCCAAAAAGTTGTTTTGTGTTAAAAGTTGAAACGGGGAGCAAAAATCTTGGCCAAACATACAAAAAAATATTATTTAGGTCTTCTTTGGAAAGTGGAAACTGAAGGCCACAAGCTGTTCATGGGCGACTGAAAATTGCGTTTACTTTTGGCAACTTATTGGCATCCAATTGAAGTCCTTATCGTTGTTTGCCGCTTTAAAGTGGACTTCAAGGATCTCTGGGGAAAGGAACTTGAGCACGTAGCGAATAAAACGTGTGTTGCTTGGATTTATTTAATCGAACATGAGCGGTAGGTACATGCTCGCATAGTTTGCTAGCAAGCGGTGGCACAAAGGATAACATTTATGGCCGTTTCCGCTCTGGCGTGACCATAAAAATTAGTATCGGGAGAGCTGAGAACGACTAAAGAGCAATAATGCTACTCAATGTAAATTGAAATTGCTTCCCACGGGGCCAATATCAACGAGGCAGGCATCTGAGCTTTAGGCGACATTTCGCCAACGTGCGTCGAATTGATTATATGTATCCTTCCTCCGGACCATTCTCTACCACCATCGCCACGTACTGTTCCATCGCAGATGGCTACAATGAACTATTGAAAAGTTTTATCCATTGTTATGGCTATTGACGAGTAAAAACTAATAGGCCGCAAGCTTGCCAAGATGTTGTGTATCAGGAAACGAAACTTAGTATTTCTCTGGCATTGAAGTGGATAAGAGGATCAAGCAACAAAGTTGTAGACGCGGAAACATAAGACTGGAATGACAAATCAATCTTTGTTCGTGAAAGGGAGTTCAAATAGAAATGAAATAAAACGTCAAGAAAGAATTTATAAATGAATTTTGAAAAACCGTCTGAGCGAAGAAATTATTTGAAACTTGTCAAGTTTTCAACTTACATAATACGTGAAGGACAACGACATTTCCTGGTATTCCTGGGTTTTTTTTACTATCGAGCAATTGGAATTTGATCAAATGGGATCTGGCCATTATTACATCATTACATAGTTACACCACTGAGAAACAATTGAATAATCCGGAAGTAGGAACATTATGGATTTCACAACGTATTTCAGCAGAAACCTGAATCAAGATTTCAAGGCATTCGAATAAAATTGTGTATTCCATGCATTTTCGTCTTTTGGATGAGATTGGAAAAATTTAAAGCTCCATTTTTTTGAACTGTCAAAATGTCAAAAATATTAGTTTTGAAAAAGTGTTTTCATTTGTCTGATTAAAAAAGGTGTGCTTTCATTCCCTGCCCTATTAGCCTTTGAAGCTTAACTGCAATTGAAAAAGCTGACTTCCTTAGTGAAATGTCTGCTTTAAAATGCATTTTCTTCAGGTTTCTTTAAAATGCATTAGTGACCGCGATTGCATTATGTTTTGGGGTATACGATGGTACTGCAAAACAGCTGAAACTTGAAGTTCTTTTGTGTCCGCAGCAGCTGGAACTCGACTTTAAATCCTCACTTAGAATCTCAGATGGATTTTCAGTCTCAAGGATGGAAACAAAATTGTCACCAATATGTGGTGCAGATACACCACATGTAGCTCTTGAAAATCTTGTTTATATTTGTGGATAGCTATGATAGTTGCGATAGTTGCCTCTATTGAAGATTATGAACTCAACACATGTGTCGGAAGAAATGTGATCCCTGATCATTAACGATCTCCCATGATAACCCACTTTTCCAGCCACAATATGTTAGGGAAACCTTTCTCTACTGAGCAAATAGTCGCATTAACATCCATCAGGAATTTGTAAGTAAATTCTGGGTTCGCTGGAAAAGGGACTGTCTTTTATTATTTTGTTACTCAACTTATGCATTCTCGGATAAACTCAAGGGTTGATCGTCAGTTTTTGAGCTGCGGTTGTTTGTGGGAATCAATCAAGCTGGTTGAATTGCCCCCACGTGGCTCCCTGCCAACCATTGGTGGGTAGAAGTGGAGACTTACAAACATATCACTTGAGTACGGCCAATGATGGAGGCAAAAAGAGTTTGCAAAAGCGTTTTATCCATAATAAATGTGTGATTTAAGACGTAATAACGGGTCTCTATAGTGACCCTGATAATGTGCCGTGTCCGTCATGATAAGGACTTAAAATGACTTAATAATCTTGAACAGGGAAATTTATGCAGCCTAGGTAAGTTCATAGCAAATTTATACTCATTTACTTTACAGAAAATCTCTCCTTTTTTATACTGTCTCTTTGGAATCTGACTTAGTGTTCCAGGTTCATTTTGACCAGGTTTCGAATAATTCTGATGTTGACAATCGGTAATGTTTACATGCATTCTTAAGGTGAATATATTTATCGTGAAAGGTATCGATAAGATCTGCTAAGGGCTCGTTTGCACTTCTAGCGAGGAATATTTCCCACGAAAGTACTATTTTGGTGTTCTCGGATTCAAATATTGTCAAGGAATTGCAAGATTTTGTAAGATCTCCTGGATCCGACCGATGGAATATTGTGGTGTTCTGAATGGTTGCGAGCATACCAGGAACAGGAATATCCAGGTGTTTATTTCATTTCGAATTCATGTTTCTGTTGGTGTCAAGTTTGTGCTGGTTTTTTCAACTCCCTAAAAATGTGTTATGTCAATGTGTTACATTTATTTTGTTTCAACGTCCAGGTGCCCCGAAAACGATTACTACAGAGGATAACGTGACAAAATCCTCGGTCTTGTGTTGACAGCCCAACGATTCAAGGTGCGCGAGAGAGCTGAGACAGTAAGCAACTCAAATGACCGCGAGGGTCGCATCCTGTATGAAATTTTGGGGGGACAGGAAGTGAACAGGAAGGACTGGTGCGTCAATGGTCAAATGTCTCTAAGGAAAACAAATCTGGTTATCTATTATCGACTATAATCGAGTGTGGTTTATATATGAACTAAAGCTGTACAGATCAGGTTGATTTGTGCATTGATCAATGCTCACCTCGCCCTTGTTGATTCGTGTATTCAAAAAAGGTCATGATCGATAAATATTTTCGTAGTCTCCTTCGTAGACACAATAGTTCTGCAAGTTCGCGACGCCATCATAAAATTTAGGTGAAGGTGCGACAAACTTATCCCCAGCATTATCTTGAGAGACGTTGATTGGAACTACGAGTAGCAAGTTTGAACGTTTGACGTTGCGAAGACTTCAGAAAGCCTACCACAAAAAATGCGCATTTTGCCAGTATCCAACAACAAAAGTCACACTTCAAAGAAATTTTGACATACAAATTACTAAAAAGTATGAATAGCCATGCCTGGACGTAAAAAATACTACAAAATTAAGTGGATTCGTACAAAATGTCTTGAAATTGATACTGAAGTGAGATTAAACCTAAAGGACTGTATGTTAATATTCGCGGCTGAAAAGCATCCGTTTGTAATATGGTCAAACCCCAGTTGTCTGGCATTGAAATGAATTATCTACCCTATTTTCTCCCTTACGGAAACGCGGTTAGAATTGCTGTAGACTGTAGAAACTACCCTTTTTACGCGTTGAATTTTAACTACAATTCACATCACATTCAACTGGACTTTTAAATGAATGTTTACACTTAAAAAAGAAACTTTCTAAGACCACCCTTCATTTGATCTTTTCCATTTTAACACAAATGTAAACAATAATATTACAACTTTTTATAAAGTTGTTTAATTTTTCACTCTGCAATCTCAACCTTGGAACCCTCATTTGTCACGTTTGTTGATAAAAAGTCGGCGAATCGCAACTCCTTTTCATGGGAACGAATAATATGCTGGTTGTGTCTCGTTTCCGGGAAAGCGTGGGAAATGTATGGCGGAGCGTCATATTACAAGGATACACCTTAAGAATAACAGTTGGCTTAGTTGAACTCGGAGAAAGACAAATGGCAGCTGAAATGCACAAAGCTTTCAAGTTTTTGATGTCTGTTCATCTTTAGCCGGAAAGTGGTTGGCTGGGTGGTTCAGTTGAGTTTTCCGCTCAGTGGAGCATTTAAATTTTTTTACTAAGATTCATGCGGCAGATACACGGTGAAAAAGATAAAATGTGAAGAGCGAAAAGAATGCAAATTGTGCGGCTAATAGTTTACTGGGTCACCGTGCTGGGATGGGGATTGAGGTTCCAACAGCAACAGCAACAGCAACAGCAACAGCAACAGCAACAAAAAAAAAATATTCTTTTCGATGCTTGAATCTCATTTTACGCAAAGCAAATTGTCCTGACACACTTCATGGACAGAAAATTGGAACGACAATTTAATTTTGTTTGGGATCCTGAACAGCAGATCCTGCTACCCGGAGACAAGCAAATAACAATCCGCTTATGTTAAGCTTATTAGATTTTAATGTTTGTGCATGATAGCTGCAGTACAGCCTGTTTGGCATTTGAATTTAAGTCGGTCAAATTTGGTAGCTGTAGCCCAAATAAATTTTGATAATTTATGTTTTTTACGTTCGGAAGAAGAGGAAAGCCATCAGATACGCGCACTCGTCTATGAGACAGATATGTGAAAGGACGGACTAAAAATGTATCCGTGGTGAAACTTTAATTGCAAGTGACCATTATCAAATAGTGACAATAAATCCAGTCACGATGTTATGTACGCTCAGATACAGTAAATCGGTACGAAATCCTTAAGGATACTAAATAATGAATACCAAATAGTTAATGGCTTCAAAATTCGAAGCTGAGGCCAAAAATACCCTTAAAGGTTATCATGAGGATTCAACTTTCAAGCAGGATGCAAAAACCTTTCATAAAATTTTTCCAAAACTAGTCTTCAAAGGCAGGGTACTATATTGTTTACCACAAATTCTTATTATTAGGTAACTAAAAGAGATAACTCAACATCAGCTTCTATTGGGCAACCAATAGATCATGGCAAGTGAGTAAGTAGTTTTTGTGTATTGAGTAATAACGAGGGATTCCTTTATTTGGCTCCTCCCAGCTGTCGCTCAGTAATGGGAATAGTGCTGTCCATTCTCTAATTATTATCTTTTCATGACAAAGTCAACCAGGAAAAAGTGATTTTGGGGGTAAATCCTTATAACCGATAAGAACAAAAGTTCAGTACCGTTTTTGGACACATGGGATCTACCATCGATTTGCCTAAATTTCCTGGTCTTATTTGAGCAAGCAATAAGATTTTACGGGCATAAACATAAAGATAGGGAACACAGGACATACTCTGAACCTAAAAAATGTCTAAATTGTGTTTTTATTCTGTCTTGAGTAGAAAAATTAATTCCAATTTACAGTTATTTAGTTTGTTTGTGATTAAATACTCATCTTTGTCAACCACGATACAAGTCCTACTAGTCATAAAGCATAGCGTCCTCGTTTTCCTTTCAACAGACAAATGTTTTTGTCTTTAATATATATTCACCGAAAAAAAATTTTTGTCCCAAAAAAAAAGGAAACAAACGCACATAAACAAGAAACAAAAAACCCATCCACTATTGATGCATCGAGACACATATATTATATCCAAAATAATTGTATGGGCGTGTAAACCATATATATATTAGTTTATTACAAATAAGTCTCTATTATAAATTTACAATCTGTAAAAGATGACTTATGAACTGAGATAAACAAGTCTTACTAACTATGTGTGAGAAGTTCAAATTGAAACAAATCGTTTTTGATTATGTTTTTGTGATATTTGGTTATTCACAAAAACAATCAAGGACAGTTCTAAACATCATATCGTTCGAATGTCTTCTCTTCTTTGTCCGACTAAATGCAGTCGTGCTACCCAATTTGCCACCATTTTCACACGAAAGTGTCATTGTTAATATCCACAGGAGCGTTGGATAATAATTTTAATAATTTTTATATATTAAATAATTTTTTAAATTTTTAATTTTAATTAATAATAATAATTTATAATTAATAATAATTTTTTTTGTTTATTCTCCACGAAAAAAGATTCTAAAATGAAAAAAAATCGTAGAAAAAAGTCTAAATATTCAAAATCGACACCTGAAGGACCCTGAAAGACGCTGAACACATTGAAAAGAAACATGTGGATCTTGCCTTACATTCTCCGTTACAGCTGCGTTACACTAAAGCGTAAGTTCATATAGCGCTAACACAATCAAGCGTCTTCTCTCAGACAGAGTTGAAAAGAGTACTTGGAAATTTACATTTTTAATGGGTTTTTACGCAAAACCCTTTAGGGGGATGTTCATGTTCAACGTTAAAATGAGAGAAAATTTATTAATCCAAAAAAATTTAGTTGTTTTAGGTGAATACCGTTACATCCGAAGCTTTTTCGTAGTGTTATTTTTTTATGTACTTACGCTACGGTTACTCCGTTAACTGAACGTGTCATCTCAAATTTTTCGCTAAGAAATTAAGTTGCACGTTAAGTTCGCTAACTGCATGGACCAGTCATTTGTACACGAAGCGTCAGATGAACGGGAAAACTCATCACGATGATGAATTCTAATAACTTTCACAGGATATTAAGTTGTCAGCTATCACGATTGGCAGGCAATCAGAATTGAACATTACAATCAAATTTTGAGTATGATTTGAGTATGATTTATTGCGGGGTCATCAACATCTTTTATTGGTAAACTTTTTATATGCATGATCACATGATTTTGACAAAGTCGCCGGGGTCTATGTGAGCAGAATGGTGATAAACGATATTATAACGTTAAAGCCGTGGCGATCTATGTGAGCAGAACCGTGATAAACGGTATTCGAGGAAATCGTTAAGGTTTACTTTGTTGACATCAACAAATGCATTCGGGTCTTAAATGACTAATTGGATTACAATTGAAATTTTCAGCACATTTGAAAAATTTGTGTCTTCCTGCTATTAATCCAATCCTGGCTATAGGACAAAACTTCCGGTCAAATTATTGCTCTACGTTTAAAATTAGTCCTTGTATTTTGAACGTAAACAAATAATTTTATCAAAGTGAAATATTTTGAGAACACAGTATTTGATTTCAAACTTTTAAACTAGTTTGTCTTCCTTCCTTCTTCCAATCAAAAGTTATTCAGCAGTAGATATGCAGCGTCTTTCGATGCTACCTAAAAACTTTCTTACAATAACAATCTCTGAACTTTGCCTGCCTAAATGTAGCGTTCTCCTATTTCAGTAATCATATTCCCTAATTTCAAAAGAAAATTTCTGGGCGAAAGGAGATTTACCTTCTCACTTTGAATAAAAGCATGAGTTTGTTTCGAAGTGTTATCTCATCAAAACAAAGTTTCTAATTCAATTGTCCATCACCTGAAGGATTTTACTGGAGCTGGTCTAAATTATTAATTTGCCTAGTACTCGGAAGAGTTAACTTGGAAATTTCCTTGGAAAGATGTCCACGTGTCCTTACTCCTTCATACTTTCACCCGCAGTCGGCATTGTTGTGCGCCTAGATTTATTTTCAAGTAGAAATCGAAGCCTTTTTCACAAGAAAAAACAAATTACCCCGACACAATTCCAACCATTGTTACGCGCTCCTTTTTATTGACTTCAAAATCGTCATTGTCTGACACTTGAGCGGCGAAAAGCTTAAGTTCAATAAAGAGAGCATATTTAGTCCTTCTTGTCCCGACACGACCCGAACTTTATGCCGAATTTTCAATCAAGTCGGCGATATCATGGGCAATACTCAACCACAGGCCGTAATGGACTTAATAGCGAGGAGTCAGCTGCGAGCGGTTCCTTTAGAATTTCGCGTCGTTTTTGCAATGTTTAACCTTTTCTATTCATAAAACGAGCTCAACCGAGAGATAGCGATTCGGGGAATAAATCAGGCGTCAAGAGATAATGGCAGATTTATTTATCTCATTAAAACAGTCACAGAAAAAGTAGAACTTAATTTCTCACGAGGTCTTTCAGCTGCGCTTCATTCAAAATTAAATTGCAGCAAATACCAATTTGATGGCGGTCAATGGTAATGGGCAGGAAAAGAAAATTTGAAAAGTTGAAATGAAGCGACAGCGTACAAGGAGCGAATGAGTGAGGTGGCCAGGACGAATTGGGGGAAAAAAGACGGAAAAGGAAATTTCAATGAGCATTTCATTGAAGCTATTTGTGGTTATACTGCTTTCATATTTTGCGTGGAAAAATTGCCGAATAAAGTGTGAAAGCGGAAAAACTGGCCTGATGCATTGGGGAGTTTCATAGCTCTTTAATGAATAATTTTGTCAGTATTGACATTCGTTTCCATGAATGGGTTGAATTATCTATAATTCATTGTGTCCGGAAAGTTTATAAATTTCGCAGCCATCGGAAGCACAATGGGAACTGTTGCTTCCATTAAAATTGTGTCCAACTATTGGTGAAAAATTGATTTAAAGTTTTGAAGCATCCTTTAACACCCTTTTAACATCCGAAGCTTTATGCGTACTCTTCAATCCACTCCTCATTGTAGCGGGGTGAAGGCCTTAGTTCTTTTTTTACCCGGAAAACTGTTACTCTTTTCATTATTCCAGGAAGACAATTGGAAGCGGAGATTTTATCATAAGGTTCATGGATAGTTTATGGAGTATCTGATGCATTCATTCAGGAGGTTTAAGAAGTCGTAATCGTGGCATTGGTTCCGGCTAGGGATGTTACGGAGCTTCGCCTATGACTTCGAAAGTCGGTACTTCCGATTAAAGGCCGAACTACAATAGTGCGAGACTGCGATACGAGAGTGCGACGAGAGTCTCGCAGCAAATGTCAAGCAGTTTTCGTAACATGTATTTGTATGCGACATCGTACAATGATTGCGATCCGTCGATGCGAGGCGGGAAATATTCGGAAAAACGAAAATTCTCGACACGATGTGCGTGACGTTTGTCAGGTGCAATATGGCGCTTAAATGAAGTTTGAAATTCAAACGCGTTAATTACTTTATAAGTACATTGGTTATTCTGAATGAATTTTGAATGAAAATTTCGTGCATCCTAGTTAAGGCTGTTATTTACTAAAAGAATGAACATTCCAAATTCAAAACTTAAAAAAAATCAAAAACAATTTCCAGCAAATTTCATCTAAAATGTCACCAGTTTGACATTTGTCATATGAATTTTGTCGCGTGCATTGTAAATTGAATGCGTTGCGTGACGACGAGGGAGAATCGCATCGCGCTCACGTATCGCCGTCGCGCAGTATTGTATTTCGGCATTAATTTTTCACCTTCGACTCCGAATTCGGCTCCAATAATTTTTAAACGGAGGTTATAACGAAAATCGAAATTCATCGAAATGCAGTGAGCAACCACGGACAGAGCGCGTAGCTACGAGATTCGACTTGCCTCTCGGATTATCGCCAACGTTCGCGTCTCCCGTTCAATTGTTTGATTTGGTTTCGTTTTCTGCATACGCGTTTAAGTGTATTCAGTGGTGCACTCAATATTTTCAGTGGCATTAGTGTTTTTCACGTTTATTTAAAGATTAAAGAATGAAGACAAAAACAAGTGTTATACAGATTTATTTCAAAGAAATTGATTCAAATACGGCAAAGTGTAAAATATGCGACAAAACATACGACAAAAAACGTCAAGAAAGGACGGTGCAGCTTCTTCATTACAAGGGCATTTAAAGTCTTTGCATGTAATTGAATACGAGGAATGCGTTAACGTCGACGTCAAACTCTTTTAAAGAAGCTAAAAAACAAATAACCTTCAAAGAAGCTTTGATAAAAACCACAAATGGACTTCTTCTAATCCTAAATCAATGGAAATAGATAATTCAATTTCTCAAATGATTGCTCGGCAAGACTTTCCTTTCAATTTCGTAGAAGGTATCGAATTTCGATGCATTTTACAAGTTATTGTGCCAAATTATCCGTTTAGAGGAACACCGTTTTTTACAGCATTTATTTGTGGTGAATTGTATTGTTCGAAATTGGCTCGTAAAATAGTTGATTTGATGAAAAACTTAAGAAAAATCTCATTTACCACCGATAATTGGACTGAACCTAGCTCCAATGGAATTTCCAGCTCGCTTCACAGTCGTTTGCGATTGACGAGTGCAGGACCTTTATCTTGCACTCATTGCAACTTTGGAACGTATTTATCCGCAATAATCGACAATTTGACAAATAAAACTGGTGGTTGCTTTGGATCTTGTAAGGAGCTTGATGTTCAGGCCGTTGGTCCTAGGTCATAGGCAACCCATGTTTCATCACCTATTATAATTCTCTTTAAAAGCGGGTCCATTTTTTTTCAAATTTTACTTGTGGCGATTGTCATTGGATCTTCTTCATTCAGTTCACTGAGATTGAGAGGTTTCCATACTCACATTATTCTCCCTTATTCTTGAGGTGGCAGTTAACTATTGATTGGGATGCAACCAACCATCCTGTTATACCTCTTGTTCATTGACATGGGTTTTTCTGCAATATTGCGTTTCGAAGGTTTTCGTTTGAGTCTTAAGGGCGTCACGTTGTCGGTTCATCTTTTAACGTTGATCTCTTCAACGGCGATTCATAAGTCGGTTGCATGCATTGGCAAATGTCATTCTTCTTTTGTTGGGTAAATGTCAAAGCATTTTTAAAGGCAAAATAAAGGAGCAGATCAACAAAGCACAACAACAAAATATAAATTTTGTTTAGGGATATGTCCCGAAACATTATTTGAATGTCATGACACTTTGCATACTCTTGAACTAATGGTTCAAGTTCTCCTTTCTCACAAGAGAAGATAAGGTAAAGCGAGCTAAAGCGTATTTTTAACAAGATACTTATGTCAATTGATCGGCGTCGCCCGTTCTTTTCAATTCTATGCGCCATACAGCTGGCCCTACCTTGCGCGATTGCTTCTCTTACACAAAGGTATAAATAACCTTTACTTCCCTGTAAAAACTTAAGAGATTAAAAATACCGATATGAGTTTTTCAGTTAAACTTCGCATGATAAAAATAGTAACGGTTATATAACAGTAACGGTATATAACAGAAATAACTGTGACAACAATGAAGTAATATAGCAGTTGGATATTCACCACAGTGGAGGTGATCTTGCATATTTGTGTTTCAAAAAAGTGTGAGTTGGATTTTGTGGACTGATTTGACACTTTTGAAAATGATCGATTTAAAATATTTTTGGAAGCCTCATCGTACCCTTTTTGTTTGTAAAATGCCGGTGCAAAGTTAGTTCCCCCCCAAAATTCGTTGCCTTTATACATTTGATTTTTAATGAACAGATGTCACCATAATCATTTTCCAGCTTTTATCTTGCGTAAAAACTATGATTTGATTTATTTATTACGTGATTCATGAAAATTAAACTTCTTGGGTACAAATCATAAATTGAATCATAGGTTAACCAACGTATCGCTGAAAATAAGAGACATACCGATGGAAATCCATGAAGAGTTGACATTTCTTTTGCTTAAAAATACGAAATTTATTACAAGCTTGCATAATATTTAAACATTTTTTGTGACGAACAAACATGACACTTGCATACGTGTGAAAAATGTCACAGTATTGGTGCAGTTTCTCGAAAATAATTAGTGTTTAAATTGAAAATAAATTTAAAACTACAAAATGCATTGTTTTTTGAATTTTTTTCGAAACACCTTCAACAGCTTCTGCATCTCACTCTTCGATATAAAACTTGGCTACAAATAGTTTATATCAAAACAAAGCAATATTGTGATCGAGAGAAAACTAGGAAAACATTTTATTCCTAAAATTCGCAACTACTTAGTCCATTTGAATCCCACATATTTATCACACATACATCCTTGCGAAATAATTAATTAGACCAGAATTCAGTTGTTGAAAGGACAAGAAACTCATGAAAGCCAATGAAAGCTGAATGAAAATTGAGTAGGTTCACCTTAAGTAGTAAATTGACGGTTATGTTTCACGCTGAAGGATTTTATTTCTATTTCGGTGCAACGAGCGCAATACAAATATATAGAATTGGTTTCTTGTCAAATTTCTGAACATATTCGTTGAACTCGTTGAAAAATGAAATTCTATGCTTAAAACATTCAATCCACGATGTAATAATCCGCCATGTCTGAAAAGGAGACGCGGTGGTGGAGGATTCAATTTCGTTTATTTTTTATAGATGATGCGTTTTATTCATTTGGATTTTAATTAAGTCTCGTAGATTATGAAATTGTAAGATGATTCCTGGAAAAAGTATGAAAAATCCAATATCAAGAACTGTCGTCTTGAAACATGAAGCATGGATTGAAAGCAAAACAAGTCATAGGTATGCTGGCAAGATATTATACCTATATCTATCATTTATTCTAGTGGTATATGTGAAGATTTTTATTCAATTCTAGGAATAACGAGTGCAATTTTGACGTTCCTGGAAATGTAATCTATGTTACAAAGTGTTACGTAATTATTGTGACAAGTGGAGTATCTTCTGATTTAAAGGCTACTCTTTGTGAAGTCAAAGTCGAACAGCTAAATGTCAAAGTTTGACAAGTTTTGAAAAAACTAAATTATCGAGCTTCTTGGCGATCACACAAATTAACAGTAAAGGGTGTTCCAAATGATTGGCCTTTTAAATTTTGCAGACATTTTTCCTGCATGAGCGGTAGCTCTGGGATTTGACAGACCACATCTGCAATCTCTATCACAATGTTAAATGGCCACTAGCAAAAAAAAACTATTCGAAACATGGGAAACCTCACATTTGGATCGGTGAAGACTTCTTGTAATTTTCGATCGTGGTATTAGCTAATGTGAGTGTACTTTCACTCGACGGTATTTCCACGCGGCGGGTCATCCTGCTGGTTACTCTGGATGTCCGAAATGCATTCAACAGCGCTAGATGGGTGGATATTCTGGAAGCGCTAGAAAATTGTTTTCAAGTACCAGTGTACCTGATGCGGATTCTCTGGGACTATTTGAAGGACCGCAGCCTACTCTACAACTCGAAGGAGGGTAGGCGAAGTATAATTCTTACTTCAGGTGTCGCTCAGGGCTCTATCCTTGGCCCGGACTTTTGGAACATCTCCTACGACGGACTCCAGCAGCTTGAACTGCTAGATGAATCACGTTTGATCGGTTATTCAGACGATGTCGCGGCGCTGGTCGCTGGACGCACAGTAGACCATGCGCAACTCAGACTCAATACGTTAAGCGGAGGATAATGAACTGGATGACCGCTTACGGATTCAAGCTGGCACTGGAAAAAACCGAAGTGGTCGACCTAACGAAGAAGACAATCCCCAGACTACGGCCTATCAGTATAGGGGACGAGCTGGTTGAATCGAAATCAGCAGTAAAGTACCTGGGCGTCCTGATAGACTCGAAGATGAGTTTTTCCCAACAAACCAGGGCAGCAGCTGACAAAGCTGCAGCGCGTGTGACGGCACTCACCCGATTAATGGCCAACATAGGGGAAGACGAAAACATCAAGAAGACGATTCTTAATGAGCGTTGTGCAGTCGCTTCTACTCTACGGATCAGAACTGTGGGGCGACGCTCTCAGTAAGGAGTTACACCGGAAGCGGTTGGCACAGGTGCAGAGACAAGGAGCATTGCGAATCGCATGTGCATACCGAACGGTCTCCAGGGTGGCAGTGCTGGTAATCGCAGGGGTGATACCCATCACTCTCCTTGCGAGAGAGCGCAGAAGTCTTTACCTGCGCAGAGGCGAAGACCGAAGAGAAGAGATCACCACGGAAGAGAGACGTCGCTCTCCAGCGATCGGCAACTGTCCTGGGAGCGAGAAACAAGGGAAAGGGCCCTGATCCCTGACCTGAAGCCGTGGTTCAGTCGAGTGCATGGTGAGACCAATTTTTACTTGACCCAGCTGTTAAGCGGGCACGGTTGTTTTCGGTCCTACCTGTCCAAAATTGGCAGAGCACAGTCTCCTAACTGTGTGTTTTGTGCAGCAGAATTAGATGACGCCTGTCATATATTCTTCTACTGTAAAAAGGTGGAGACAGCAGCGAGCAGACCTCTTTAGCGAAATTGGAGAGCTCTGTCCGGAAACTATCGTCGGAGTAATGCTGGAAACAGTTGAGAATTGGAATCGAGTTGCGCAATATGCTCGGGCCGTGTTTACATTAAAAAAAGCTTTATTGGAACGCTGGGAAGCATCGGGGATGGATGGATCTCTTTTGTAGCACTTGCTTCCTCTCCCTTCCTTCCCGTTAGAGAAGAGAATAGTCCGGAGGCGCCTCTAGGCGTCAACGTGTGTCAAACGGTTCCAGGCTAGGTTAAAAAAATTGCCTCATATGAATAATGTACAATGTGTTACATGCGAAATAGGTGGCAGTTGAACCCTTGCAAACTGGGTACCAAATTTGTCAATTAGTTAATATCTTTGCAAAAATGTTTTGTTGCCAAAATTACCCTTTGAATCACATCATTGCAGGAAAACAAACAAACTAATGCATAGCTATTGTTTAGTTTTGTGAGCAGACAATAATTGCTTGCAGCTAAATCTAGGCTCCAAGCAAAATTTTCTAAGATTTCATCTTTGTACACTAGTAGCACAATTTTCGCCTGAATGTTTCCTGATAGTCATACAAAAGGAGTATCACGGTGGTCCATATTTTCTTCCCTTACAGCATTCTGTAGACGTTCTAGTAACGCAGTGCAGCTCTCTTATGTTATAGTGATGTCCTTTTATTTGGAATCAATTAGAAGGCTTTCCTTACTACCACAGAAATTAAAGCCTGCGTATATCCAATTGGAGGGGAAATTTTGAGCTTTTTGAGTCCTGCTTGAACACAGGCAAATAATGATGAACCAAAGTCTAATATTTCGTCAAAACTTGGTCCGAAATAGCTTCCTTGGTTTTAATTACAGAAAGCCGAAAACTAACAACAGTACTTGGCATGTTATTGTATCATGAATGGCGGGTGTTTTATGATTTTTTCAAACCTTTAATGGCATTTGGTTAGTTGGAGATCGACACTCGGGAAGCGAAATGAACTTTCTCATCAAATCAAAACAAACAAACATGTTCAGGAAGTAAAGTAGGATTCAGAAATATACCTAGCATGATGGAAAGTGTACATTGTCTGATTCATTCAAATGTTGGATTTGTTGGATCAGATTGCATTATTATTTTGTAACAATTATTTAGCGTGTTTCAATAATTTTGTAAGTCACTGTGGTCGTAAAAATGTCAATTATGACGCATTATACACGAAACACATGAGAGCTTTCCCATACTATTTCGTCTCGTCGAATATTCAATAGTCATTCAATTGTTTATTACGTACCCGAAAAGATTGCGAGAGTCATCTGAAGCGATAAAAATTCTGCATCAACTGCTGCTTGGCCTAGAGGCTCCTTGATTCTCGTCCTAATAAGTCTCCCCGTTTATCAGACGTAGAAATTTTACCGAAGGGGACATTCATGTGAGAAATGCCAGACTTTATTTGTGGTGTACATTTGATCTTCGTTGATCCGAGAATCTTTTTAAAAATTGCTTCCCAAAATATTTGCGCGTGGTATGGAATGAAAAGTGTCCCAATTGTTTTCCGGTTGAAGCCGATTTCGTTGCTTTACGCGCACTACTCAGGATAGGCAGAGGGTAAAAAGGTTATTCTATCCTATCTGATTGTCTAACACCCTCAATGTGTTAGAATCTTCGGTGATTGCATTGAAAATGGTTCTAGATTGCTGCAAAGGAATATAGGACAAAAGGGGCTCTATTCTGTGTGCCGGAGCACGCAGTGGATCGGCGGGTGGATCAATCAGCGAGAAAGGACGCTTCGAAACCATTTATTCGTATTTATTCGGATATTTTTTGAGATATTCAAAGTGTAAATAAATAATTATTTCACATTGTGACTTAACAAAACACTCCTTAATTCTTTTAGTACAAGCATTAAATTGTATTTTTTCCATTCGAAAAATTCTAAAAACGGTAGGAATATATCAATATAAACAAAATAAAATCAAATACTTTGAACATGCAAACTCATTCTTTCGTCCATAGAAGTTTAACCCAGCCTCAATCTAATCCTAATTTGCATCAAAAATTCACCAAGTATCCGTAAATTTGTAGCATTAATGACAAAAAAGGAACCGCGATGAAACACGGATCAAATTCATTAATTATTGTTGAATTTATTTAGAAAGGATTATCCGCGTTTTTCGCAGGTAATGAGTAAAGGGTATAAAGGGCTAATGAAAGGATTGACTCTAAATTATGAGATAGCGGGCATAAAATATAGGTTGAAAGCATGAGTGAATTGTAGAAAAGGAAAGTGAGCACAGAAATATTTTCATTCAATATGCCCATAAATCGAATGAGTAAATTGTGAGAGTTAATTTAAAAGGAAACTTGTTTTGAGGAAGATTTTTTCCATTTGGTTTATCGTTTAGGATAAATTTTTACAAATTTATTTACCAGCTAAGAGATGATTGTGTATCAATAATTTTCCAAAACTTAAGTTCACGTTCCAGATTATCTATCCATATTAGCGATGTGTGAGCGTCCCACAGGGACTATATCCTGGAGCGAATGGTCATTGGAAGATGTACAAATATTTCAACTATGAAAGTGAAGTAGTTATTTCAAATAATTGTATCTAATAGCGATAAAAATGTCAATAAAGGATACGCAAATAATTTCGCAAATACGTTGGAACTCTAACTTCAAACCTTCAATAAGGTAAAAAAAATTCCGTCTGGAGTTGAAAAACTTTGTTACCCCTTGTTGTCCATTGTGCACCCGAAATTCAGGATAAATGTGTGATCGAATACTTTAGCTTAATGAGCTACCACTTGCCTGGCTCACAGACGCCGAATGAGTCATCGATTGACTGTTTATTCTCTGAACCATCTAAATATAGAAAGTTGGCGCTTTTTGCGGAAGGATTAAGCCGAGAGAGCTAATGGAGTAACTTATAAAACTGAAAAATACCAAAGCAAACCTCATATAACATTGAAAAGTCTTCGAAAATCATTCCCATATTTTTAAGGTCTTCCTAAAATTTTCTTGCGTCTCTATCTCATGAAAACATGCATTCGTCCTGCCCGATGTCGGGCGACTTTTCTCAGTCAAAGATAGAGAAATAATAACTAGATTTGTAATTGTATTGCGACAATATGCAAACATTTTGAGAGAGGTAATCTTGTCTTACGCGAGAACGAGAGGAAATTTACCAATTCAAATCTACTTCCACTTCTTCTAGTCAAATGCTGTCAGATCGAAAGTTTGTTCAAAGTATTGGTGCTATATGTTTTTAAGCTAAACTAAAGTATAGCGTTCATTCGGCGGACTAAAGCGAACGAGCATGTACTCCAATCCTTGCTTAAACGATCCATTAAATGAATTACATCAAAAACATTGTTGAACTCATGCTCACAGTGATCTCAGGATTGAGATATAAGTGCACGAACCTACTTTTCAGTTTCAGCTAGTTCAGTTCAGCTAGTATTTTGCAGGAAGCAAGGTCGTGTTTGACCTTATTTAGTGGTATCATTGGCAAAATGGAGAATAAGGAAGAACGCAATCCACAAATTATGGTCTATTATTTTGATAAAATTAAAAACTATGGCAACAAGTACCCGAATAAGGTTCATTATCGACGGACATGACTTTCTGACAGGACGTTACTGTCAAAAATTGGTTCGCAAAGTTTCGTTTCGAAACGTTTTCGATGAATTTGAACGAAGAATAGTTTATTGCATCAAACTGAAGAAGCTTTTTAACAGAAATCTTCGTCATACCTTAGGAGAGATGTATCCAATCCTGTATGCAATCCTGAAATTTTTTTCCATGAACATGATTAAGCTGGAGTCTTGATCGTTTGTTTTTCAAGTCGAAGTGAAGTCAATTGCTCAAACGTCAAGGAATCGATCATTTTATTGAAAAAGTTGTTGATCGATAACATAAGTAGATTGGTTCAAATCCTGTGGTGTGGCAATAGTTTGAAGTGAAACGTGACGAGAACTCCTACAGTCAGACTCGAAAGTAAAATTCATAGGAAAAAGGTCATTCTATTAATTTTGGTGGAAAAAGTCTATAAGGATATCGTCTACTACGAGCTTTACTTAAATAGAGCAGTGATTTCTTGATTTTATTCTGAAATCGACAGTCGAAGCACTGAAACCAGAAAAAACAACACGAGGTTTGTCAGGTTTTTTTCGAAGCACGATACCAATTACTGAGGCTCATATCAAGGTTTTGATTCGTCCACTATCCGTTCTTCTAGATATTTCCACGACAATTTTCTCAGTGATTTGCATTTCTTCTCGCGATAACAGGTCAAAACAAAGGCACAGGAGTATTGCGCTAATAAAATTCACAGGAAGTTTCAAGATGATATTTTAAATCAACCAAAAAGATGGTTACAGATGGTCAAAAGGACTTATAATCCAACCCGAAATTAATAACTGGCGGAGATAGTTTGTTTGTGTTTGTTTGTGATATGATAGACACTCGTAAAACTTCATAGTCTTTTGAAATACTGAGAAACATGGCTTATCAGCCCAGGAAAATTTATCCTTATCTTAGATCTATTAGGGACGCGACAATATACCAGTGCGTTTCCTTATCTGTTCTCTATAGAGTGCATAGTACGATTTGTAGCTATTATACGAGCAAATCGTGCAGAAATAAAACTGCAAGTAAAATCCTTTTTGTTGTAGTCTAACCATTGGGCAAAGTTATGCAGCTTTATGTTTAATATGCACCATAAATTCGAAGATTTAAATTGAACCACCTGAAATTTGCAGAGATAATATTCTGCTAATAGTCCAAGCTTTTGAAAATTAATATTTTATCCTTCTCGCATTTTTTTTTAAAATTAAAACACATACAACAAATATTCTTTTACCTATCTTCTTCCCTCCACTTCTTCTTTGTTAGTATGAATAAATCTCAACTGTACAATAAAGTTCTCTTCCGGCCCATTTTCAAGACTGTTTTGATGTTCGCTAGTACAGGGATAAAGTTAGCTTGGCAGGAGACGAATAAGATAAAATAATACAAAAAAAATTGATGGAGATCCTGTGTTTAACTCTCCTGTCTTTTTTTTTCATCGAAGTACAAAGAAAATAAGCTGTTTATATTTGAAAAACATTTTCGAGGACGATAGTCGTCAAGGTATACGTCCTTCCGAAAAAATGGATAATAGCGAACATCTGGCATGAGTTCCCTGCTCAAATACTCCTTTTGTTGTTAGCACTGCTGATGCTGCAGAACAAACTCTTTCCCTCACTTTGAATACGCAATAAATCGGGCGACCAGATAAAAACTCCGAACTTCATCACTGACAACCAAAAATTTTTTGAAAATCGATAAAATACACAATATTGTGTCACTTCAGCTCTATATGGGATGTATTGAAAATATGTGTAAGGAGCTGAGGTGGCTGGGAGGTGCCGTACAAGACAAGAAGAGTTGACATCCATCCGTTCGATAGGAAAGGACTGAGGTTATTGTCAACAAAGTACACGCATTTGAGCTTGAACGATCTGGACAATTTCAGGAGTTGAGCGGGTGTTGCCAGGAATATGATAATTTTTTAGTAAAGTGATACTGAAAAGGTTGTGAATGGGATTCGTATTGAAACGCCCGAGAGGAAAATTATGTGGTCTGTCATGTCACATTGACTCTGCGTATTTTCGTTAACACACAATCGAAGGAAGTAGTCTGAAGCCGGGCCATCGATATTCTTATAAACATTTCCTCAAGCTTTTCCATCTTCGGTGGCAAGCATGTTAAGCTTGTTGTATTTTGCATAATTGGAATTGATATAAAATGTGGAGGAATCTGATGTTCTATTGAAATACAACCACATGCTTTGCATCTACGACCACTTACGATGAAGCTGCTTCTCAATATCATATTACATAAGCTTTTATGATTTCGTTTTAGTTCTTCTTACGCTTGAATACTTCGCTGTATATTACATTATGCTGAAGTCTGCATAGATATGTAATGAAAATTTACTTCCTCTAATATTTCACACCAGGCTACAAAGCTTGGTTGTGGTGTTTTGACTTAGGAATTTAACTATAAGAAGCAGAACCGGATTTGTAAACTAAATATACAGCATAGAAATGTCTAAAATCATGCGAATGTCCTTGCGGGATTCCAGGAAATGCTTTCAAATTTTAATTAAGCGCACTCATGCGTCCTTTTGACCAAGAATCACTAAGTTCATCGCAAATAACAAAACATGCATAGTTTTGAGTGTATGTCAGTCAAAACGTTATCCTCCTAAGCGGTAGCCCGCCAGTCTATTTCTTATGTGCTTATCACTTAAATTCTTATAATTGCAACCGTGCATACTTGCCTTATCGCTGGGTCTTATTGCTGGTTTAAACGGTCTAGGTGAACCCAGCGCACCTTGTGACGATCCCGTGGTCCCTAGCTGAATAAAACAATAGAATCAGGCTCTTAGTTAAAAAGCGGCTGATCTTGCCGGGATACTACCTTATTGTATATCATTGCAACTCGGTTGGCCAGCCTCTATCTGGGAAGTATATTAAGGTACCACAGGAAGGTGACAAGGCTTGTACAACTAGATATAATTTTGAGCAAAGTACTATCGGTGTATTCCGAAAAAGTTTCAATGACATGTTCACATTTGAGCATAAGCCAAACAAAGCATTCAACAGTTAAAGTTTTTCATTCGATTCTGATTGTACACGATTGCTGTAAAAGAGTGAAACTTGGGCTGATAGAAATGACATAATTTGACAGCTAAAGGAGTTGCAAGTAACTGAAGGAAGGTCGTGTGTAAAGACGATCATTTTGGGAATCAGTAGGTCGTCTGTAAAACGGACGTTTGTAAAAAAAAACGTCCGTACAAACCGCCTCCAGGGCGGTGCAGTCCCGCTCTGAATTACCCCACAAGCATATGACGCCTCATAAAGTCTCAGTATATCAAACCTCTTGTCAGTTGATTGAGAGAATGTTGAGGTGTAAATATGATAATAAATGTTTCGTTTATGAGTGAGAGCTTGAGGCTTATTTTACGAGGAGCAAGATGGGTAGCTATGGTGATGCCGATTTTTCTAATTTTTTTAAACACTTATTCTTCATCAAATAAAGGTTATTTGATTTCAGAAAAGAAAAGCTTGCCTTTAGCTAACGGTACTTGTTGCCTGCAACTCAACTCTCTTTTTTTGCTCTCCCTGGGTGATCCTGGGTTTTTTGCTCTCCCAGGAGCGAAAAACCTCACCTCATGTTGTAGCAATGTTTTTTGAAGCTCTTTTTGGACACATTCTCGTTTGAGACTGAAGGATTACTCCAGTCTGACATCCTCTTAAAACCATTGAATCACAACACTATCGAGTGTGCTGTTATCCTTTCAGCGTTAGATTTCCAGGACCTCTACTAACTTGTGATGTTCATAAATTTCAAATTCAAAAAATTTGAGAGAGCTGAGAGGAATCTACGCGCATGTTTTAAGAATAATAAAATGGCATTATTTGGCAGATACCAAATACGATTCCATTCCATCCACAAAAGTTCCAGGATATTTTGCTATCACATGACTTTATAAGATATGCGAAAATGTGAGTTAATTCTATTTAAATTATTTCAAAAATGGAACAAACTTCTGATCCGAAAATAACGACTATTTTATCTCAGACATCAGCATTTGTAACGGCTTCAAAAATATTACAAATAACCTTGTTACTACATTGTTGCTATAATTTATGCATTGTCACAATCAATATTTAAATAAACTTATTCATGATCAATGTCAATAAAATGTTCTCACGCTCAAATAAGCATAAAAATCACAGTTTTTCTAAATGAGCACAGTTGTTTCTCACACACAAGCATATACGCTTCCAGGATGTTGTGCTGTGCGAAGATGTTTCTTCCCTCTATTCACCTGTCATGTTAGTCCCTGGAGATAAAATAAATCAATGTTTTTCAATGTTACTCAACGATGTTGGAACGTATACGCTTGAATTATTCCGACAAAAACATTGAGCACAACATTTTTGCTCAATTAAAATATCAAGAACATTTATCAAGATCGAATACGGAGCATATGCATTGCATGTATGTGTATTGTCCTTATGAGTAGAAGACAA
The DNA here is from genome assembly GCA_954870665.1 of Stratiomys singularior. Lineage (NCBI taxonomy): Eukaryota > Metazoa > Arthropoda > Insecta > Diptera > Stratiomyidae > Stratiomys > Stratiomys singularior. The sequence continues at coordinate 13,405,650 of OX940877.1, forward strand.
TTAATAGAAGCCGGACGTCATTGATTTTCTAGAATTTGACAACCATTTTAGTGGTATTACGAATCTCAGATTGCTCAAATGAAAGATGATGATGATTTTCTTTTCCTAGCTTTCTTCCTGTTAAGATGGAAAGTTATTTAAATTTTTAGTTCTACGGTTAAGGCTTTCTGGGAATGAATTCCTTCCCAAACAGGCTCTCCACAAGCTATGTTCAGTTTGGTTATCGAAGGGCCCTACGTTTGAAATCAAGATTCCATGGAGGTCTTGCAGACTTCATGTGCAGGCTATGTAATGCCAGGGTTCGACAGAAGTTTGGAATGGTGGTGAAATGATTTGAAATCATTTTCGGTGTTAATTGCTTGGAAATCCTTGAGACCGGGTCCATTTTTTAGAAATTATAATTTGTGAAAGTTTGTTAGAAGTAGTCCAGGGTCATATTTGGTACTTAAGAAACTTGCCTTTGTTGCTACGAGTCCATGGTTCAAGTTGTAGGTTGTAGTTTCTGACAGCTGCTCTTGGAATTGCTGCCAAATAGCGTGCCCATCTGGTTATGATATAGGCTCTAGGCAAGATTTCTGTGAGTGCTTTGACTGATCTCGTAGTGAAGTGACTTCACTAATTTGTTGAGTAACCAATGACTAAGTTGTATTGAAAATTAATTAAAAACTATTTTCAACTTTGCTAAACTGAAAATTTTACTTGATGGTGATTCAAGTGTATACGGCTTTCTGTAAGGTCTCATTACTCAAGGATTAATTACCAAATGTCCGGTTTAATTATTGTAAGGGGTCCATTGAACTTAGAATCAAATAGTTCTGAAATGACTGATGGTACTGAGGAGTACAGTCGCGTTGTAAAGATTTAAATGAAAATGAATAAATTGTGGAATAAGATGAAAGTAATAATAAGTCTCAAAGAGAAAAAAAGAGTTTGTAAGGCCAATGATGTAAATGACACAAATTGACAAGGTCGAAGGGGTTCACCGAGAATTTTACACCTTCATTAAATATATATATGAGCCTTCATAAAGGTAATGCATACGCAAGGCCACCTGAAACGAGCGATAGCGAAGAGGAGAAGGCTTAAAAAAGGTTCAAAATTAAATAGTAGCAAAGCAAGACCCAATTATCAAAGAGGATTTCCTCTAGTTATCGCCCCCACTCCAAAATAACAAAACGGTGGCCATTAAAGAAAAAACATTTTTGAAGACAGAAAATCGGCTAAAAATCGGAAAATTTCTTTCCGATCAACATGATCCTACGATTGTTAAGACGATAATTAGACATGCCACCTATAAGATATTAAAACTTCAGATTGATCGGCTTAATAGTTTTTTTTTAAACATGTCTGCCAACGCAAAGAACGTGATTCCCGGATTTTAACGTTTAGAGTTTGGTCCTTTTGAGTTTCTGAACATTATTCTTTTTTTATGTTTGTAAATTATGTAATATATAGTATATTATCCAAGTTTAACATTTTTATATCGCTCTAAAATCGTTTAAATGGCTGTTTTCTGGATTTATTACCCAATTCAGTAAAAGAATTTGAGATGCTTTTTGGTTAAGAATTTTTGAAAACTCTTATCATAAAAGTCCTCCAAGTTGTGTGATTAAGTTGACCGATAGACCATGAAAATACGATCCTTTTTCAGCAATAATAAATCAGCAACAGAGTCACTCAACAAGATACGATAAAACCTGTACAAAGAATGAAAGCATGAACTTGTCCTTGCACTTTGAGATGACCATATCATATAAGGTTATAGGCTTATCATCTAGCCTAAGGTTAAAGGCTTTCAGAATAGATTAAAATAGTTGCTGAAATTCATCTTACAGAAGTACAGTTGTTGCGCCTAACGGGCTCGCAGTCTTGATTACTTTTCCTGTTTCCATCGAACTTAAGTTCGATAGTTAAAAAAAAATTTATTCACATCACTTTGAATTTTATTTCAACTCCCAGTAAATTCAGTCGTGTTTTTGACTTAAATTTTTTTATGAGTCCATGGGACGAAAAAGTGTCAGAATGTACTTATTTTTCCATCATGTTTTAATTGAAATGTTATGAGCCACTGGAGTGGGCAAGCAAGCATGCAATAAAATTTGTTTTTCTATCATAGACCAACGCTATTTAGCTCCTCGGGATAGTGTAGTTGTGGGAGTACTTACATTTAGCTCAACACATAACACGATCCGATCCCACTGATGACAGTGGTATTTGAATATGTGTTGCAAGAGCAAGAGTATCAGGTCACCTGGCTGTGTGGGTTACCTATAACAGGGACATTATCCTTTCGGAAAAATCGTTAAGATCAACCAAGTCAACTGCTCGTGTAAGTTTGGTTTTAAATTCTGGTGGCTACAACACGCATCACGGTCCATGTTCTGCTTGGGAATTGTTTCCGAAAACATCCATAGACCATGATCACAATATTGAGGTGTGAGAAAAATTTCGACTAAGAGTGTGTTTGTTGCCACCAGATTCTAATACGTGAATGTCGAAGTTGTGCTTCGAAATTTCCCAGAACTGCTATTTGTGTGGGGAAATTAAATTTTAGAGCAATGATATCCGGCAGTTGGGAAGTACAGTTATTGGTTTCAACATGACTCGTTTGATGAGTTATTTTCGATTTGATTGTATCACGTAGATTGTGCGGAACTAGAAGTTGTTCGAGTAGTGCAAAAAATCAAAGAGATTTTTGTTCTTTGCGTGAAGTAATGGTTCATTGAAAAATAAAAGAAGGGGTTGGTAAAGTCAATGAAATATATTTAGTTTTCTCGACTTTACCATCTTACCAAGGTCTTTGATGGCCAAATTTACTCATCGCTGCGTGTCGCAGAATCTAACACAGAACAATATGTAACGTACCTCTATAACCAATTGTGGTACTCGTTGCGAGGAAAGTAAAATATCTTGTTAATTTTTTTTTAATGGATCTTCCCTTAGCACGAAATAAAAAAATCCAAAGTTCTTATTGGAATTTAATTCAGACAAATAAATTTCAATGGTATTTTCTTTTAATTTGCATCAACACTTACTTATCAGAGCGTTTTTATTCAACCTACGCACAAATGCGAGTCACGTAGGCTTCCCATTCGAGCTTGTAAGGGAGGATCAATGTAATGGGGGAAAATGTGTAAATGTGTAAAAATTAAATAACTTCGCTCGTCTTGTCAATTTTCCCAGCACTTCATACGTCAAACTGATGGAAAGCGTGCTGCGTGATATATGTGAGCCTGTCAGCACGCCTCCATATGTCTGAATGTGTGCCCTTACATGGGGATTGTATATGAAAGAGATTAAGTGGGTACATCAGGCCAATGTAAATTCATCCTTTCTAAAGGAGAAAAAAAAACTTTTGCTGTACTGAATAGCTTGAATGCTTCCTTTTATAGGCGCAAGTAAATGTGGCTTCGTTAGAGAACACACAGCCTTCATTTCATTTGCATTAGTTGAAATTAATTTATGCCACAAAAGAGGTTGACTCGTTTTCACAACCATCCTTTTAAACGAGAGTGTTAAAAAAATATAAACTAATAAAGTGAGTTGTATTGCGCCAAAGAGAGAGTGTAAAAGAACTGTTCGATAAAGGAGCCATTGAAAGTAAAGAGACCAAACAAAGTCGGGGTGTGGTGGTAATGGGGCTTTCCCATGGCGCGAACTTTCTTTTAAATTCCTCTAACGATTACCACTTTGAATTTTTACATTACAGAAGGATGATTTAGAACAGCCATAAGGCGGCGACTTTAATTGAGAAACCGCCAACCGGTGCTGTGTAAAGACGGTAATTTGCATATTTGTCATGTAGATTTTTGCATTGGCGATGAAGCCTTTTCCTCCAGGAAAATTCGCTACAACCGACAGTCATCTCGCAAACGAAGCTCTGAAGGAACATGTCGTGCAATTACTATCTCGTTGGAAATATGCATTTAACACAACTGACGGAGAGTTGCACTTCGTTTCCTGAGTAACGATAAGACGATACTGTTGTTGCTGGAGTTTTCAAAGGAATGGAAATTGTTCTCTTTGTGCAGTGAAATTGAGGTTAATGTTTCTAAGAAGCAAATTTATCTTGCCCAAGAGCTTTTAGGATAGACGACTTAATCGTGGAATTAGTCATTGTTAACAAGACGGAATTGCTCTAGCTGATTTGTCGTTTGACCATAAATTTTTATAAACAAAGTTAACTATTCTAGAATTTTTCCGTGCTATAGGTTATTCACAATTGTCACAACGAATAGTTCAAAGTTTCTAAAGGAAGTACGTTTTGAATCGAAAAGTGATTGATAAATTTTTAATACTACCTTACAGGGATCTAAGCCTGAACAAAATGTAAAGGAATTCACTCATGTATATAATCGGGAAAACTAATTTAAGCGGCACGTTTTCAAGAGATGGCTCTAACTGGTATTAAACCATGATAACGACAGCTGATTTCGGTAATTTTAGCTAGGTTAGACATGTGGCGATAGCATTTCGTTTAAATTGCTCTGAGTTTCATAAATTTTTTTTTGATTTTCACTGTTTTGAATGTGTCAAAATTTTTGACAACTAAGCAGAATTTGTAGGAAGCTTTAGTTTGCTGCTTTATTTGGAAGAAAAATGCAGCTGAGTCGCGTCGAGTGCTTGTTACGCTTGTAAGGACAATGTTCCCACCGATGATGAATCACGCAACGAATAGTTTCAACGTCTGAGGAACGAAGACCTTAGTGTTGAAGACAATGCCAGCCTTGAAAAGCAAGCAAAATTCAAAGGGATACATGTCTGGAAGATGTTTGAAATGACTGAACATGACAACAAGGTTTTCATGGGTAGCTTAAAACGAGCAAAATGAGTGGGTTTCCTAGAACTGACACAGGGTTTCCTAGAACTGATTGAGACAGGCAGTTTACTCAAATGAAAATGAAAGGCTATGTTAACATTACTGCATGAGAAATCGGCAACCTATGTAAATCCCAAGGAGACGAGAATGTACTCTTTGCTAGGTAAGTCGTTATTATTGACATAAAATGCAAGCCGAATTCTCATGTTTAAAGGTGATTCAGTGTGTTTTGTTGGACCAAAAAGGCATTGTGCACTGCAAAATGCTCCAACGAGATGTTTCCAACTCAGGCGATCCGCATCCGTTCCAGTGTATTCCGTGTATTGGGCCGTGTTTAACGAAACAAATTGGCAAAATCTGTGCAAAAGCATGACAATGTTGTTCTGCATGGCAATTTTCGGCCCCATCTTGTCCAAGTAGTGAAACAATACTTCAAAATACTCAGGTAAGATATTTAAATCTATACGCCCCATTCGCCATAGTTCCCCTAAAATTACTGGACGTTTTGACGGACGTAGCAAGACTGTGGGTCTCTTTTTCAGAAATCAATTCTTGACTTAGGCTTTGGATCGCTTAAAAAGACGAAACTTAGTTCGAAAATTTTCCAAAAAAAAGGGAATCGGGGAAAAATGTTTGTGTGGTTTGTTCTGTCTTCGTTTTTGAAATGAACTTGGTATTATCACAAATAACCAACTGAATTAATTTACCCTCCCCGTTTCTTAGGAAATATCAAAGTTTTTAAATGGCAGCAGTGCGTTTTATGTCATCAATTGATTTCTTTGCTATTCATCACTCCAATTCATCTTGAATGGTGAAAATGAAGACAAATTGTTACAGGCGTGCAAAGCGTCGTTTTATCTGTTGAAATTTCGATTGCTCGGTTCAAATTTGTAAAAGTCCTGTCCAAAGTCTATTGTCGTCGTTTGCTATACAAACGAAGCAGTGCTGTGTGGAATATTGGCTGTTTCCAAAGCTCAAAAGTAAAGAAATTGTAGCATTCACTTTCAATAGGTTGACGATCAATTCATCCCGAAATTCATCCTCGTGCCTGAAATGGCTTAAGTTCCAGCACCTCGCTATTGTTCGCTATCTTATGAGCGTTCTCTGGAAGGGTCTTGGGAAGAGTAAATAGTCAACACAATGCGTTACGGAATCGAAAAATTCCACATCTCCTTGCGAAAGTATCTTTCATTAAATGAATCTTTGAGCATCTTTTCATTCTTTCTTCATACTATCTACGCGTTTTTCTTCTTTTTTTCTTTTTTCGAAGGACGATAAGTTAGTTTCATTTTAGGGTTGGGTAGGCCATAGAGCGGGTCGTTGCCAAGGAAAAAAATATAGAATTGTGCAATGATTCAATAAGCCAAGCCGAGACTTAAGTATTCTTTTCACCTCTTCCCCAAATGCTGAAGTTTTGCTATTTCTTTAACAAAAGGCTGTTTCACTGCTCAGCAAGACACGTAGTCCTTTGAGAGTGGCATGAACGGAAAACTTTCAACCCTCGAATCGCTGGCGCTTCCACCAGCTCCTAATTTGAATACAAATGCGGACAATATTGTTGGTTCCCGTTCATATCTTTGGCTTATTTACATAAGAATATCCCCGAATCGGTAGACAAAACACAAGGAATCCGAAATCGCCTGCTACGCTCGTGGGTTTACGTTTTTAATAGAGAACAAAAACCTTTTAAGACCCTTATAAACGAATTAGAAATGCAACATCGTCCCAATAACATTTAAAATGTTAATAGAATCGTTCCACATCGCAATTCCCAACGTGCGATAGAACCCACGAAATTGGCGGAAGTGTTCCGAGCTTTCAATAGCTTATCATTGTCAAGATTATAATTTTAATGCTAAGCAGCAACGCAAATGCTACAGGCACAGGAAGCAAGAAGGCAAGCGGTGAATATCCTGCATGAGAAAGCGTCAGCGATTGACAGAAACAGAGAGAGCAAAGTATGGAGAGGGAGAGGAAGTCTTGAAAAAAGATTCAAAATGGAGATAATCGATGATAATTTAATAAGGAATTCGTAGGAAAAGACTAGATTTCCTTTGGACCAAATTTTACCCTCAAGTTTCCACGGTATGCGAGTTATAATAAATGCGCGATAATAAATATAAATGTGACGTTTTGAAGATCCCTGGCCATTAAAGCGTTTTCAAGGTGTTTGGAAAAAGGTAAAGTGTCTTGGACGTTGCTGGAATATTACGTTGAAAGGAAACTGTACGGAACTGTACGAGGAAAACAGCCTTGACAGTTTTAAGTGCTCATGAAAACTTTGATTTTCGCTCGAATTGCATCAATGATGGTACAGTCGATTTCTTCAATATGATTCTGATTGTGAGATGAATAAACTTGGAAATTGTTTTATTGACATTAAAAATAAAATAAAAATCAAAATTTCAAATCAAAACAAATAAATCAAAATGATTTACTTAGTTCGTCTAATAATAGACGCTTACGGGGTACAGAGAGGGTAGAAATGATATAATGTTTGTTTGCAATTGGGATCTGAGAGTCATGTACAATAAAAGAATGAAAAATATGAGATAAAATTTAAAAAAAAAATAAATTTATTCGTCAGGAATAAAATTTGCGCTTTTATTGAACTATTCAATTATATCCTATATAATCTTCAAACAAGCGAGTCCGAGTTTCCAAAAGGACTTTGTCCGAAATCTTCTAAAATATTAAAGAAACGGAAATTGTGCCCATCATCGATTGGCCTGAATCCTTATGGCTTTATTCAGAAGCCTTAATTCTTTCTGGTGGCGATAATTTCATGGAGAGCAGTTTTTCTCTGGATGATAGTAAATGTTTCTTCTACTTGAGGAGCAGTATTCCGGCTGAAGCTGTTAATCTCCTTAAAAAAACATTCCATTATAGGTAAAAACTCTGCTCGCGCTTGGAAGTGATTTTAGCTACAATGACTACTTACGCCTCGAGTACTGGTTTAAGCATAAACCAATAGTCGCAGATTTAGCTTTTAAACAGAAAACTCTCCTTATGTCTGGGAAGAAAAGATACAGCGGAGAAGAGATGACAAAACAGATACGCTCCAAACTTTCCAAGAACGATTTTAAAATAACTAAAAATTTTAGTTCATACGAACAAACAATGCTTTCAACTGAATAACATGAAGACTGGTAGCTTCCATTAGGAAACGCAGTAACACCAACACAGTGACTTTAACTTTAGAAGGTTTTCTTTAAAGCACGTATTTACGCTCTAGAAATCCTACAGTTCAAAAACTTTTTCCTTGCCTGGTTGACAATGAATCCCAAAATGTGTGCTCCACCCTCAAGAAAGCGAAATGCCGTGGTCTTATTTGCAACCCCACTAAACCCTATGTTACTGTGGAAATGTTAAACTTTCGTTAAATGTCATTGTTTCTACTGCCTACGAGCGTATAATCCACAAACCTAAAAAAATCTTCATCGGGAGCCACATATACTATCATATGCTCCTTCGAATTCTTGGGCTTATCCAGAAAATACTAAAGTACAATAATCACCTTTATTTCAGGTCAATCAATTCGCGGCTGAAGCAAAAACATACTGTCAAACTTTGTCAAATAAGCTTTGTCGCTTCTCATTTTACTTCAGCCACTTTTAAAATTTTTATATTATCGGATTAACATCGAATCTTTTGTATTTGAGAGCTCATTCATGAGCAGAGCCCAATTTTTCAGCAGAAACTCTTGTTTTGCATACTTTTTTGGTTTCGTTGTCGGCTTTCTTTGTTGTGCTACTTCTTGGAAAAACTCTGTCGTTGTATACTCCAAGATGACATTCAAACCATTAAGACCTTTTCAATCCATTAAGAATCTACATCAACTGAGTGCTGCTTAAGGTCCTAGATTTCCTAAATGTGCTATAAAATTCCTAAATTAAACACAATTGGATGATATTTTTCATATTTCTGAAGTCCCAATAGTTAGAAGTCCCAATAGGCCTTTTGCTGAAGAATAGTCCCAAATAGTCTAGAAATACCGCTTTCTGGTATAGTAGGGATGTAATCCTGTTGCTTGGAGAAGCATCAGGAAATCCTTTCGATTTCTTTCGCTTTTTAGCTAACCAAAGCTGAAAAGGGTTGCCAAAAAAGTGCCTTATCAACCGATGCTTAGGGTTACGAATCATTGAATTGGATGGCTCCAATAAGGGCCTTCTTTTACAACATGGAATCCATTTAAAGGAATAATTGTATTTCACAAAAGGAAAATCAGATTTACCACAGATTTTTCTGTGGGCTTACAACTAATCGAAAATGTGAAATCGCGTGAGTTTTCAAATGTATCAAGAAAACTATGGAAAACATAAACATTAAACAAGGAAAACGTGGTAGATGTTATTGCTGCAATTGAGAATTCGCGTTGCGGCGAATTACAGACATTCCATAAATGATCGCAACAAAGATGCTGGCCCAACAACAACAATTTAGCTAAGGACAATAAGGCTGGACATTACTAGCCGGACACTAACTGAAGGCAATGAATTAAAAGAGATGAGGGTGACAGTTGCGCTTATTTATCGGAAAATTTTACTGAATCATGAGTACCCCGATTTGATAGAACATGAATAAGAATGGACAAACATTCATCATAGCCCTAGAAAGTGCTAACAGTCTAGAGAGCCTCATTAAGGATAAATACAAATAGCCAATGTAGCTGATAACGTGAGCTTTCCAAGGTAGAGAGCTTAGAAATTAAACGTGATGAGTGAATGGAGAGATCGCTGTGGCCAGCTTTCGGAGTTTCAATGTATTTGAGAATAATTTTACCTGTTGAGTAGTAAATGTGAGTTTTTTGAATGAATACAAACTTTAAGGGAAGGTTAATGCATATCTCTTTGCACATTTGTTTTTAAGTCCTATCTCCAGCTGGTTTTGTTTTTGAATACCAATATATCTGAAAAATTGGCGTCATGTATCGTTAGATTGGGAATTTGTAATTTTGTAAAATGCAAGCGCTTTTCAATGGTTCGGTTGTGTGCAACATCATCTTTAAGGTAAACCGACTATTCCAGCTATGCAGAAGTGGAAATGATCCTCAAGGGAACACTCAGAAAACTGAGAGATTGAGTAGTGGCAGGATTAGGGAAAGAAATGATATCCAAGGAAAATTCGACTTAAAATTTCTTCAAATTTGTAATTAAACTCATTGGATAAAAGTTTGATCATATCATTTATAGATGTTCATGTAATTATCCTTAATATATTTTAAAGTACAATGAAGCGTACAATTTAAATGTTGTGAATCGAAACTCAGGTTCTAAGCTTTTTTCTTGTTCAATCATTCAGCAATAAAGTTCCTGAATTGTTTGGACTGTTCCAATAATTTGCGACATGTGCACAATATTTATTTCTTGGTAAAGGGATAGGGATTATGACAATAAAATTAATCCCTTGAAATAACATAAACCGCACATTTCTTCGGGTTCATTATTTCCTTTCGCAGTTTACCTTAAGCCTGATGGGAAGTTTCATGGACCACTTGTTAGCGCTAGTATCTGAATCTCTTTCATTTTGCTGTTAAAAATCAAGTCTTTTTTGCCAGATGTGTCGTCTTATTTTTCTGTTTCCTTTCTATACACCTATAAAACCCCACGCATTACTTTGACCAGGGGTGTCTACTCAAGAATCTTGCCGTTAACAGATCGCAAATTACTTCGCACAGTGGTTAGCAATCTGTTCCATTCTGATCAGATAGAGCTCCTGTGGTTGTCACATAATGGTTTCCGCATACCATCTAGAAAGTTTCATGACAGTTACAGGAGCATAAGCGATCTGTAGTCCTGCTGTTGTCACATTTTGTTTTCTTGATAACATATAAAGTGTTTCGTGATGGTCATAGGAGCAACATAAGCAAATTCTGGTGATCGTCGTATTGAAAAACACATGGAAAGTTTCATGACGATCACTAAGGACCAAACTCTTGAACAATAAGTACGAAATCTCGGTAATCGTTACATGGTGTTCATTCACACATAGAAAGGTTCGTGATCCTTGCATGTTACTTCAATCATTAGCGAGAATCTTGCGTTACTTCTTCTTTCTATCAAAGATAAAATAATATTTACTCCTATTTTCAGAACTCACAGGAATCAAAAAATCAATCTCATCAAATAGGGAGAGAGAAAGAAAAGTTTTGAAAACAGAAAGAAAAGAAAAAAAGAAAAAAAGAGAGAGAGAGCGTTTTTCGAGTTGAGCAAGACCAGTCAGGGGTAGTAGAGTGTAGGAAATCTTATGGCAGTTAAGTAATGCAAGTGGGCGGCCTTTTTGGTCGTATATTGCTATTCTTTTAAAGTTAAATAATCACCGGATCAATTCAATCGAAAGCCGAAAAAACAATCGCTAGAGTTTTTATGTGGTCTATTGGCAAATGCCAGTGTCACCCAAGTACGTCTGGTGACAGCCCTACTCGGTCCATAAACGTGAACCGGAGCATTCTACTTTTCAAGGGTAGAATTTTCCCACTCTGAGTGGAAGAAATCAGTATCGTGATGTATCTGATACGCCCGGAACAACATTCAACGGATGCACATTCACAGAAGAAGGAGAAAATTCGATAGCTATGCTGAGTCAGCTCACTTGAAGTACAAAATGGTCGATCTAATTGATATGAGCCACACAAAAAAAAAGAACAAGAGTGCACATAACTTTTAGTTGACAAACCTCCCTTTTTGCATTAGATGGAACGAAAACAATTCTCATGACAGGACAATAAAAAGGGTTGGAAAAACTGAACAAAAGTCTACTCTTTTCATGCAGCGAGAAAAAAAAATTATTTAAGTTTTCCCCAATTCATACCAAAAGATTAAGGGACAACGTTTGTCGCAAACAGCTCTTCGTCATGGGTCACACGAATTATACGGGTTGGGGTGAGGATTTGGCAGGCGCTGGAATAATGATTGATTTTTCCATACGAAGAATCCATGAGTGGGATTTCGAATTGAAAGAAATGTGACTTCTTTCGAAAGTATTGGAAAACTTTGAATTCCAATGGCATTAGGTAGAATTTTCACGGACATTAACGTGACTGTTGGTTGGTGTTGAAATCAATGAAATCCATAAAAGTCGCGACACTAACCTAGTTCCAAACAAATCAGCAACAGGCAAATTCACTGCTATTAACCACACGCGTTTCTATTGCATATCAGTTCGAAACTCCTTCTCATTGCTACCGCAACCAGAAAAAGTCCTGTCACCAACAAAAGTACATCACTCCCGGTTTATCACGTATTGGCGAAACTCCGGAAAAACCAGGTCAAAGTTAGCAGCTCCTGAGCCATATCATCGATTGGGTGTATTAAATAAAAGCTAAGAAACCCCCACTGCCACTTGGATGCATAATTGTAGGAGACAAGACCATTTTTCTCCCGAACAAGGACGCTATTTTAAAAACGTCTAAAGTACTTGAATCATTTTTCATCTTTCGCCTGAAAGAAACATAAATTAAGGGACTTTCTGCATATCAAGTGAGCTTCGGATTATGATGATAAATCACAGTTCGGAGGGTGTTTGTCGGTGGTAGCAAACGGTTTGAGTGAAAAACAATGTGGGATCGGAATGGGTGGGAGGAATGGTTGGCAAGGAGAGAAGGAAGAAGGAAGGAAGGAAAACGGAAAGGAAGTCAAACAATACCAGCATGGAGAATATGAAAGCCAATAGGAACAAATTGTAACACGTGTTAGTCATTTTTTTACATTTCCGGACCTTTCAGCCAAATATCTCCACGAGATGATCAGAATAAACAGTTTGCCATCTCGATTAAAAGCCCCCGCGGTCCTGTTTAATCTGTGATGTAGCTTTTGTCTGTATGTTTCTGATGTGGATGTCTGAATGTTTTTCGAGTTTGGACTTTTTTGCTGCAGTAAATCGTCCTTTGTAGGACTAATTCAATGCTAAGGAGAAGAGTTTATTGTTTGAAAGATTTATTCAGAATTTCAACTCAAATTACTCAGGCTGCGAGTAAACAAAAGCTTACTCCTTGTTTTGACGGGATTAGGTTTTATGTGTTTTTCATAGCTGGTTAAATTTTGCTCAATTTCCAAAAGAGTTTCGAAACATTCAGTTTTGTTTCTGATTCGATTCACGAAAGGTTGAATATATCGAGTAGTTGGCCAGGATTATAATGAGAAAAAATGCTAGTTGTCGTCTAGATTTGATTGATTACCATCAATCATAAGTCCGCCATATTGACATCCTTTGTGCAATATTCTCTTCAACTATACATAATGTATAATTTTCAAACGATTCCGTTTAGAAGCTGTCGATTAAATCATATCTAGTTAGATTTGAAACCTGATAACTTATTAAACTCAAATACTGAATTGAATCAAAGGTGAACGTTAATATCTGCAAGGTAGATACAAGACAAATGCGCATTTCAGAATTAATACAAAATAATTCTAAGTATATCAGATAATCCTAAGTAGATCACGGAAATGTGCTTTGAAGTAATGATTCCTACCAACCATAAGTAACGTACATTGGACATCCCTTGCCTTTGCCCATAGACAACTTGAGGTCTCGATTTCAACTAATAGCCTAAGGAAGATTTAAGAATCGATCCATAGGCTAAATTTCCAACGTGGTTCAGAAAATTTGATTAAATTTAAATTCTATGGTGGCCCGCTTGCATTCACTTTTGAGCCCTTTCATAATTTGCTTTCCACCTATGTGCCCGAGTGATGTATGAGATGTGTTCAAAATGTAACGACAATTTTGAAATTCCGTGATGTCCTTTCGTCTGATTGTCGATATGTTTGCGCCACTACTAATGGGCTAAATCTCTTAAGTCTACAGATAAATAAACGGAAATTTCCGATTAACTGGGTCGATAGCAAAATTTACTTTTAGAACCAATTTTGCTTACCTGCGTTTGGAAAACAAATAACATGATTGCTTACCACTAGTTATTCAGTCTTACCTGGCGAGTCCTTTCCTTCCTATCAGTCCGAGATTCCTCCACTCCACGGGTTCGTTTATTGGATATAAAGCCGATAGACTTAATGCAAGTATTCGCATGTGTCAGACCTCACCGTCGATTTTCAAGACTAGTTGAGATTCGTTTACTAGTGTCCCCAATTATAAACAGGGTGCACAAAAAGTCTTTCTATATTTCAAACGATGATAAACAAAAATCTAGTCACATGAGATTAAAACTGTTTAATTAATATGAAAGTAAACAAATTGAGAATGTATTTCTTGAATATAATTTCATCCAGATGTGACCCTTGATAATTTTGACACTGCTGCAACCTGGAGCGGCAATTTTCAATTACTGCCTTACACGTGTTTGGTGAAATGTTTTGATTTTCCTCTCGGGTATTTGATTTGAATCCTTCAAGAGACTCTGGGTTGTTGTAATAAACTTTACTTTCAGGGTATACCCAAAGAAAATAGTCCATTGTCGATAAGTCTGGTCTACCAGCTGGCCGGTTAATGTTACCTCATCAACTGTCATTCAATGAGTTGATGGAGGTGTGACTTGTTGCTCTATCTTTACGAAACTGCGTACGTTGATTAATTTACGATAAAACCATTGAAATACTGTAGAGCTGGAGCAAAAAAAATCTTAGCATTGCAATATATTGCTCGGATTTCACAGTATCGGGATTTCTTCTTTATTCTTCATAAAAGTATGGAGCGATAGTTCCTCTTGCTGACGAAGCTGCTCATACAGTAACTTTGTGTGAATGCACGGGGTTTTTGATGCTTCAGATGCGGATTATTGTCGCTCTTGTACCTGCAATTTTGCCTGTTTACATACCCATTTAGGTAGGAGTGCGTCGTCTGAGAATATATAGTTGTTGAAGCTGGTGAACGTCTTTAACATTTCATTAGCAAACTGGAACCTGTGAGCATGATCTTAAGCCTTTCATTCCCGCACAATTTGAATTTTTCACAGATGTAAATGTTAGTCTTTATGAAGAATGCGACTTAAAGATGGTTTGGACAAATTTGAGACACTATACCGCTTTTGGTAGAGTGTCTAGGCTTTTTGCGGCAGACGGCAGACGCTCTTACTCGCTTTACGTTTTCAGGATCCTTTAAGTCAGCCGGATCGCGGTGAATTGATTGCTGAACCCATTCCGTCAAAATCCTGCACCAACTTTTTAATTAGTTGATTTGACGGAGATTCATTTTAATTCTGTATGTTGCTGTATGTTCCCTACAATGTCATTACCCAGTGAACTGGTTCATCCTTTTGGATATACGCTAACTAGTTACCCTTAGTACCTCAATACATCTTCAGAATTGAGTTGCATGGGACGCGATCCAATAATTTTTCTATTCGTTAGTATCAAACAAGCTTTGCATGTAGTATATATCAAGCTTAAGTATTTACTAAAATCCTTTCTTTCAGGTTTCTACTATGCATCCACAGACTGCAGGAACGCCAACTGCTTCACGACAACTGAATTGGAACTCATATCAAACGCCAGGGAGAAAGCTTCTTTGAATCAGACCTGCTCTCCCTGTGGGGGTGACACGGGGACAGTCTATTACTCCTTCATCTTTTTTACAATCTCTGTGACTCGGGGTGAAAATGTTGGGCAGCGTTTTGTTTCAAAATTTTTATGCAGGCAAGCGAGGATCCAACTTTTTACATGTGTCAGAATATTTGTCAGACATGGAATTTTTCGGACCTTGATTCAAATCTCAAAACGACAATGAGACCCCCCATGCATAAGGTACAGATTACTAAAAGCCTGAAATTTCAAAGGACATTGGATCTATTCAACATTATGCATAAAGCATTTCACAGCGAGAGTGTATTTGACATTTCAGGGTATTTATCATCCCATAACTCTGATTGTAAGGGACTGCATATGTTAAAACTGGCAGATAAAAGTTTAACTAGATGATCTGCGGAAGGTAAGAATACAAGGAGAGTGTCGATCAGGAAAAACTAGGAGACGATTGCCAGCGTCATGGTTGGGTGGAAATCTGTAACATATTCTCGTAGCAGTCATGGATTGAAGAAAGACTTTGCAGTTTCAGGACGATTAACGACAACTTTTTCTAGAGTAAAATGTTGGACGATAATGATAATATCTCGAAGTTTTGCGCTGGAAACATACTGGAAACATCCCATTCCTTCATAGAAAACTTTCCAAAACCAAACAGATTGTCATCCTTTCATTTGTATTTTTGTCAATTTATGGTTTTGTTTAAAAACAAAAGAGAATATCATTATGTTTAAAATGCTCTTTTATATGACTTTCAACGGCAAGAACCTTGTGACAAGCACCATTCAAACGAATATTCCTTTCGATTAAAGAACCTTCAAAATTGCTTCTTATCCTTGTTTTAAATGAACGTGACGACTAAAGTATGACATGAGTCGTAAAAATTAACGACTAATTAATTTAAGAAAATTAATCCATGAACACCTTACTCTGTCGTTTTTCTTCCTCTTGTTCTTCTTTGCAATATAATTTTACAGTGCTCGATTTTTTTGTCGTTCTGATTTTATTTTCAACTCACACCGAGAGCACTTGAGAAAAAGGACTTAACGCCAACGTCTCCACTGAGTCTTTTTCCTATAACAGCTCATTTGCATTCATTAAGGGCGTTCGCAGGACTTAAAACTTTTCAACCTCCGTAATATGCTTTCATAAATTTACGAAAATGGAACGTTTGGCAATGAATATCGTTGAAATCAGTCTAATCCTACTAATTTATTCTGCTGTTTCTAATTTGGCATGAACGAAGATTATATTTATGCACAAAAATCAATATTATACGAGTGTATTCTAATGAATTATTCACGCTCTTTAGGGAAACTCTCAGGACGAAGTGAGACCAAAGTTCTGATTAATGGCCATGTGATTTTGATAATTGCGAGGCCACAAGAGGCATAAAATGTTTTGTTGCTGTTGTTGTTTATGTATTTATAAGCAGGTGTTGTAGATACAATGTGAGTTTAAGTGAAATATGAACAACAAATTAGTCCTTGATTTTGGAAGTGTTTTATCATACGAGTACGTTGTTACGCGAGTAGCGCCAGCTTAAAGACAGATTTGGTCAAGTTCTTCCTGAAATTTTGTATTTAAAGCCAGTTCGTCTCTGGGAGGTTCTCATTTAAAGGACATTTTAGATGTAGTCCGAGGTTGTACGGCTGTATTTGTGAATTTATTGAGGAAGTATTACGGCAAATCATATCCTTTAAGCTTGGCATATGTAAGCAGAATTAACAAAGCACATCTAACCACTTTCCATTAAAATTAAAGATTGAATGTCGTCGTTTTGCTTGAAAATATAATTGATCGATTGGACCTGCTTATACTCTTACTTAATTATTACACTTTGACACTTGGAGCCTTCGAATAACTTCCATAGGGACACACCGGTTCTTATCATTCAGATATGACCAGTTTTATTCAATTTCTTACTGCGAAAATATTCTTCTGGAGTCGGAGCCTTGCTGTCTACACCGTCAACATCAGCCCTGTTGGAACATATGATGATCACAGATTTAGGGGCTCACATGAATCATGTTTGAAACTGAACCATAAAGGAGAGCTAAGAGTCAACAAGCTGTGTTGCTGTGTCAAACAGAGAGGACCCCAAATGTAATAATAATAATCCTTCAGCGAATATGCCTTGCTCATAAGCAGTAAAGCCTTTTATTTACTTCCACTAACTTTACTTACTTTACTTCCGTGGCACTAACCAAAATATCTAGACGAAACTGTTCCATTTTTTTATCAATCTGAAAACGGTGGCTTGCCCATATTTAAGGAATAATTAAAGTGTGACAGACGTCAATAACAAGGAGTACATCATGTTGCAATTTTTTTGCAGCTAGAATCAAAACTAACGTCAAGCAACTGTGTCAGGTAATATTCAGTCTCAACGAGCTTATAGGTGAGTCATGTCCAGATCACTGATACGGTCGTAGGTCATTTATTCCTGCTGTCATAGGGTAAAAGCACAGAAACTCTTTTCTCTTCTCTCCTGCGGCAGTAGATCCTTCTGGGGAATCCTCCTCCGTATATAACAGTGTATATGACAATATCAAGCATTGCATCCTTCGGTAAAATCTGCTTTCCACAACAGCTGCAACATATGAGGCGATCTAGGAGTCCAGTCCAAGAATTAAACTCTTTTGCACAATGTATGGGACGTGCTTTCTCCATTTTACCTTTTCAGTGCCCTACAGAAGTGTTTGATCCCTCGAAAGACTCTTTTAGGGTGCTGTCATCATCACATCACAAACATCACAACAAACGTTACGCGAAGCATGTTCTGAGTGGCTACCATATCCTTCTACTTGCTTGGTAATGTCGGAGTCTCAATGACAGCATCGATGACACACAGCTCAGCCTTAAAGCCCTACTGCGGTGGAGTTAGATTCACTGCTGACCCAAATTGACCCTCCAAACTTGCAATAAGATGTTTTCTAATACGTTCAAATATTTCTAATATTTTTCTAACTTCTCAGTGGCTTCCATGTGAATGTGAAAAATAGTTTTAGTTTACAAATGCATTTGGATTCGGTTGCATGGAAGAGTTGGTCCTTGATTTTTCTCCTAGATTTTCTTTCCCTTTCTTTTCAGCTGCAGCGCCGCGTGCTACCAGAATAGTGAATTTACATCTGGTATGAAAGTCTGGGTAGAGATTATGGATAAAGTGGCCGCGAGGGCTTCTTCATGATGTGTGGTCTTCTTTTTCGTTACATTTATTTCTTCTGAACTAAGGAGGGGGGAATCAATTATAGTCTTTTCAAATAGCGTCAAAACAGCCGAGGTGCGTACGGAAAAGTGGTTGAACTGTCGCATCCACCTTTATGCTTCGATTGTTCAGAGCATACTTGATAATAATTACAATAATAATAAAAATAAATTGTTGTTTGAGAGTCGGACTATCAATTATACACTAGAACTGTACTTTTGGACAAACACCTCCCTTATTTCATTGAGAACCTTGTCAGGACGAGTTTTCTACATTCGTTCGAGCTACGCCTCTTAAGTGTATTAGGCCTTACTTACCTACCCGTTAGGCCAGGAGATCCTATTATAAGCAGGGACTGATAAAAGGGAGAGAAATCAATTATACGCAGGTCCCACTTCCCTCTACACTAACAAGTAGTCTGCGATGCCATTTTTTATGAAGAAAACCGTCTACAGCTTCATTTCTCTTCAGATGTGAGCATCCTTTACTCTCTGAAAAGTTCGTTCAGTGTCTGAACCATTTTTTGGTTAACAAGAAGGTATGGCCGGCGTCATCTGTGGTTCTGGGGCAAAGCAAGCAATCAGGAATCGTGATAGCTGTGATCCCATCCTGTGATAGCAGGGCCCAAAATTTCAGTGTGCACTTTGCAGGTGTGTCAGGTAATAGTCAGTCTCACGCTCAACAAAGCCACGGCCAAAGTCCCTAGCGCATGGTCCTTCTGCACGCGTTTCATTTCGCCACCATTTCTGCCACCATTTCATTTAAATAAAATTAAATAATTTATCTCTTTACCACATATTTACGAAACAATGTGGATTTGGACTCTTTCATTTAATCAAAGTAAGCTTAAAATGGGCTATTAATTCGTAATTATGGGAGAGGTGTTGGTACACATAATCCTTATGCTTTTTGTTTGTAAACTTTACAAGCCGCAATCTTTACGAGTGCTCCATTACCCTTGGCGGATGTATTTTACATTGAATCGAATTGGATTGTAAGAAAGGACGACTTTAACATAGGGCTCAAAAAAATTCCTTTGTGCTGAGTAGCATAAAAACTATATCCAGCATCGATAATAAATACAATGGTTGAACATTCAGTATCACAGAAAACATTTAATACGATGCAATAAAGACACTCGTTAGCTATTCAACTGCAGAATATGTTGTTCGACTATCTGTAACGATCCCTTGGGTGATTATGTTCGGAGAATCCTAATAAATGGTTTCCCTCCTATATTCAAGGAAATAATGAGATTTTCCTCTGGACAAAACATCAATTTTCTCTCTCTGCTCGCTTGATGATGATTTCTATTCATTTTCACTTCCTGGTTGTCTGAGCACACTCACGCAATCGGCCCACGTGTAAAGCAAGTTCAATTATAACACACTACATGAACGTTTTGCCACCCTCGCGAAGAAAGCGATAAGTAAACGAGAAGAAAATATTCCATGGAAACCCGGAGAATTAATCATATATCCTGAATATAAATATGTACTCGTACTTTGGTTTTCACTCATGTAGTTGTGAATAAACTCTCGTTTTATTTCTGCTCTTAAAAGACAAATTTTTCTTGGTTGCCAGCAACAATGTTTAAACTAGATTACTTACAGTTGTATCCTGGCAAGAATAAGACAGGAACATGTAAGTAGACAAAGTTTATTATGTAGATTCATGTAAGTTTAAAATGAGTTCAAGATGTAAAGCTCTGGAGTATGATGTAACGCATCCTCGACTACTGACTTCAGCGTTAGAGATCCACGCGTTTTTGTTAGGATTGAAACACAATTTTTCCAGAGGGCATTCCTGCGAAATCTCTTTTCTTTTAAATGGTGTCGAGTTTCTGAACTATAAGCACTACTTTGTTGAAGTATATTGAAGACGGAGAGGCGAACGAACTGCTTTTAATTCAACGTAGTTTTGAACATTTCGCCTTCCTTCAACTTTCGCATAAAATGTCTCTAGATTTTGGGTCGCAAAATAAGTTATAACTTTTATGAGTTACGCATACTTATCGCTAAGTTTGACTTAGTGCATGTATAAAAACCTTTTGAAAACCTTCTTATATGTACTTTGCATTGAAAATTCATCTTCCATCAGAAATGTCATCAAATTCATCGTCCAAAATTTAAATATCTTTGATGTAGATTGAAAAACTCGGACAGCATGTCAGGTTCCAGATGCATCCACGTTTTCAAAAACAAGCTGA
Organism: Stratiomys singularior; assembly: GCA_954870665.1. Classification (NCBI taxonomy): domain Eukaryota; kingdom Metazoa; phylum Arthropoda; class Insecta; order Diptera; family Stratiomyidae; genus Stratiomys; species Stratiomys singularior. Next base: position 13,426,364 of record OX940877.1, read on the forward strand.
TTGATTTGGTGGTTAGAATAGATTGGAAATAATCAAATAATCACAATGCATTTTCCTCTAGGAGATTTATTACATTTTGCCTTGATTATATTCAGTAGAAATTTTGGTTTTCCTGCGGCATTTTCAGCACATTCAAAAGCGGCATTCATACTCGAACGCGTCCTGACAGCAATCGAAGTAAGTCACAATAAAACATTGGAGTTACAACTAAAAAAGGAAGTATTTTGCTATACCAAAAAACTGGCTCAATTACAACAAATGTAAGCGTTTCAAAAGACATTGAAATGGGGTCTAAAAGAGTTTAAACGCCAAACAATTCATTATTAAACATGAGGTCTCCTTACGTAGCTTATAAAGCATCAGCTCTATCATATAGTACCAACAACCTATCAACGTTTAAGAAATCGAGACGAGTCACACTCCCGAACGCTGGCATACAGGTCGGCTAGAAAAGTCCTCCGTAGGTTGATTAACGAAAGCAAAGCTCGCTGCTGGCGCAACCTAGTTGAGGACATCGACAGAGACCCGTGGGGGCTGGGTTACAAGCTTGCCATGCGGAAACTAGGAGCTACAAGGAGGCCCTGTGTCCTTGAAACAGAGAAAATGGACCAGATTGTTAGAGCGCTCTTCCCTTCCATCCTATTCGTCCCGATGATGCAGATGTTGAATGTCTCGGAGAATGCCCGCCCACCGTTTTTACCGCCATTGAGCTGGATGATGCTGTGAAAGGTTTAAAATCGAAAAAGGCCCCAAGACCAGACGGTATACCAGCGGAAGTGATACAGCCTGCACATCAACTTTGTCCTGAAAAGCTGTTCACCACTTTCAATGCCTGTTTGCGGCAGGGCGTGTTTCCAAATTGCTGGAAAGAGGCGAGGCTCGTGCTGATCCACAAAGGGAAGGGGAACGCGGAGCAATCATCTACATATCGGCCCCTATGTATGCTGAACGCTGCTGGAAAGGTACTCGAGAGGCTCATTAGAGAAAGACTTGGAGAAGCCATTTGAACTACCGGGGATCTGTCTCCTCGGCAGTACGGCTTCAGGGCTGGTCGATCGACAATTGGTGCAATAGCAAAGGTAGTGAGCGCGGTCCAGCAGGCAGAAGCCCACAATCATTACTCGAGACGAATAGTACTGCTCATAACTCTAGATGTGAGAAATGCCTTCAACTCTGCTAGATGGACAGATATTCTTGGTGCTCTGGAATATTTCAGGGTGCCGAGGTACCTGATGCGGATATTGAAAGACTACCTCAAAAATCGGAAACTCATCTATGACTCGTTGGGAGGCCGGCGAAGAATTGATTTGACATCAGGGGTCGCGCAAGGCTCCGTTCTGGACCCGGACCTCTGGAATGTCTCGTACGATGAGCTTTTGAGGCTGCAGTTACCGGGGGAGTCGCACCTGGTTGGCTACGGAGATGACGTAGCAGTACTAGTCGCCGGACATACTGTCGGACAGACGCAGCTCAAACTGGATGCGGTAATACGCCGAGTGAGCGAGTGGATGACAGACCGTCGGCTTAGCCTAGCGCTGGAAAAGACCGAGGTTGTCGTCCTCACAAAGAAGCGAATCTCTCGTGTTATGCCAGTTCGTATAGGGGAAATGATCATCGAGTCAAAAGAATCAATCAGATACGTTGGCTTGATGATTGACTCGAAGATGAGTTTTTTCGAGCAGGTTCGAGCGTCAGCAGATAAGGCCTCCGAGCGGGTATCGGCGCTAAACCGCATTATGGCCAACACGCAGGGGCCAACCTCGAGCAAAAGACGTCTACTGATGAGTGCAATGGAGTCAGTGCTCTTGTATGGCTCCGAGGTTTGGGCTGATGCTCTTAGTACAGAGACATACCGAAGGCGTCTAGCACAGGTGCAGAGGCAAGGAGCTTTGCGGATAGCTGCTGCATACCGCACTGTCTCTGAACCTGCAGTGCTGGTAATCTCGAGGGTGGTTCCAATTAAGTTACATGCAGACGAACGGAAACGTGAATACTCACGTAGGGGGGAGTCGGCGAGAGAAACCGTCAGCCGAGAGGAACGGAGAAGAACCCTAACCTTGTGGCAGCAAACATGGGAAAATGAAACGCGAGGCAGGTGAACCGCACGGCTGATAAGTGACTTGGGGCCGTGGTTCTACAGAATGCATGGTGAGACTGATTATTATCTGACGCAACTACTCAATGGTCACGGGTATTTTCAGTTTTACCTGTATAAGATGGGAAAGACACCATCCCCAACTTGCGTGTTCTGCCCGGTGATGACGGATGACGCCTGCCATACGTTCTTTACATGTAATAGATTCACAAGACTCCGTTCGCATCTTTCGGAGAAAATTGGCGTAATTTCCCCAGAAAATTTAACGGGAAAAATGATGAAATCAAAGAACAATTGGAACTGTGTACTCATTATAAAGAATTGGTACTCATTATAAAGAAGGACATAATGGATCGCTTGGCGAGGGAGGGAACATCTCTGTAACCCAATATTATAGTTACTAATCGCAATTCCTTCCTATCCATCCGTGGAGAAAGAGAGATTTCCCTTAGCCTGAAGACATCGCTAAGCGATGATTAATGAGGCCAAGTCCGAAGTAATGTGACAAACAGTTCCAGGCTAGGTTCTAGGTGTGACAAGGGAGGTGTTTAGTCGGTAGTCCGGTAGCGGGGGAGTCCGACACTCAGGGCGTAAATAGCCTTCACCTCCCAAACAAAAAAAATCATATAGTGCCACATTGATTGTAGTTTGACAGAAATGTATATTGAAAATGTCTTCATAAAACCTAAACCAACCACCCATACCAGTATAGAACGCCCTTTTAAGCCATCCCTTTATACAGAATCCAATTCCAAAGACCGTTTGTACAAAGACTACTAACAACCTGATATCAGTCACGAATGCTGAAATTTCTTTTGAGTCTGATTCGAAGTGATCTAAGCCAAAGGGATCACTCATACCAAAAATAAAGCTATTAATCGAAAAACTATGAGGCATTAGGTAGAGAGCAGAAAATTTTAGGCGTATGGTATTGCTAATTCCACTTCCTCATGTTGATGAACGTGCCAATGAACTATCTTTCATCCTCATTATTCAACAGCCCATTACATGCCTTGGCCTTTAGAATACATCACCACAAACTCTCTTGATCCTTTTCCCGATTTACCATTCGAATCCGATTAGCTTCACGCAGTTTTGTCGTCTTCTATAGCTTCATTCTTTGTCGTCTTGCAATTCTCGTCCGCCAGCCTTCCCGTTGAATAACTTTCCTTGTTCGCCAATATCCACGGCATCGTGTCTATATACAGCATTAACACTTTTCGGAGATTTCGTTGAGACAGAGACAGAGAAAAGGTACAAATAAGTACAATAATATGAAAAACCAAAATTCTCTCACAGAGCGACCAGTGAATGAGAACGGTAACGAACGGTAAGTTTCAAATATCAACGAAGCTTGTGATTACTTCCAGAGCACGTAAGCTTGGGTGAATAATTAATGTCAGGATGAAAACTGGCGGAAAAAGTGGCAGACTATTGAAACATTTTTTAAAGTTGGGAAAACCAAATGGCCTGCAGTGAGGAGTTAATCAAATAAATGGGTTGAAAAATGAATTTCTTGGTGAGAACTTCAGCATGTGAGATCGGCAGGAGCACATAAAGGACAATAAAATTATGGCACATTTGCTTTTATTTTGTTACAAGATCATTGGCGTTACGCGAAGATCTTGAAATTAGGTAAACTGGAAATCAATTGTTTTGATCGGCAGAATTAAAATAATTCAGTAACGATTCGTGAATGTCCTCACAAAATCAGATATAATACAGCAAAATTTGAAAAATATTTTGTTGCAAATTTCGGTATACTCGTACAGAATGAACCTTGTCATATTGTCGGGGAATTGACAGGAAGAAGCGGGCTGACAAACCAACAAGACTCAGGCATCCTGAGGGGTGCATACTCAACATGTTCACCCGATCATTATGTATGGAAAAATATGAAAACATTGTTGATCGAAAACTTCATCATGGAAGAAGACGATATTATACATTAAGTCTATGAAAAGGCTTCTAGAATTGAAGTCCAACTCCCACCGTTTCTCTAAACTAAAGTTTCGACGAAATTGTTTGAAACGGCAATCAACCCAAAACCAGAAAACTCCACCTCAAATATCTATTACCTACTTTCCTTAATTGTCATTTAATCTAAGTTAAGGACATTGAAAGTGAAAAAATGGTCAGTCCTCATAAGTTTTGGGGGCGCACGAATAATAATATGCACTACAAACACTGATACCCCAGCAAATCACTAAATTTTTTGCCTGAATGAGAGGACTCAAAATGCCGGGGAGAGAGGACTGGTTCAGATCCCAGATCAAGCCCTTTCTTCAAAAATCGAATGCTTGATTTGTAGTATAGACGAAGGTTTTTTTTTGTTTCTAAGGTATGAGAATCCAACGGGGGCCAGGCCATATGTCAGGCAATCAGTAATTCAGAAGCTTTTAGGTTATCGCTCTACTCTTTCCGCAGTAATTAAATTATGTGATCAACACTATCTCTCATATCAAAGAAGAAAGCAATGGTATAATCAGCGGAGGCATCAATATCGAACCAAATGATTTAATGAACCCAATTATAATATTACTGAGAGAGTGACCCCTCTTCCCTCTGTGCCGACAGGCGATCGGCGATGTCCTTCTTCATACTGAGAACCACCCGAGCGTAGTGCGACACACAGTTCCATTTGTCTTCAGACACCAGCATCTTCTCCACCAAGGTATCTGGAGAGATCTCTCCTATTCTCTCCCTGAGATGTACACGTCGTCTCGTCCACCGTTCGCATGTGAAGAAAGTGTGGCAAGCATCATCCGCAATCCCCGGGCAAAACAGGCAGTCAGAGGACCGTGACTTTCCCATTTTGTACAGGTAAAACTGAAAACACCCGTGTCCGCTGAGAAGCTGTGTCAAGTGGTAAAAAGTCTCGTCATGCTTTCGGTTGAGCCACGGCTCCAGGTCCCTGATTAGGCGCGCTGTCCATCTGCCCCGTGTTTCATTTACCCACCCTTCCTGCCAAGGAGCGAGAGTCCTTCTTCTCTCCTCGCGGGAAGCAGCCTCTCTACCTTCTTCTCCCCTGCACAGGAAGAGCCTCCTTCGTTCCTTAGCAAGGAGCACAATAGGTATCTGAGAATATCTATCCACATAGCGGAATTGAAGGCTTACCTTACGTCAAGCGTCACGAGTAATACTATGCGCTTTGAGTAGTGATTGTGGGCTTCTGCCCGCTGAACCACGTTCACCGCTTCTATAATCGCGCCAATCGTGGATCACCCCACCCTGAAGCCGTATTGCTGAGGAGACAGATCCCCTGCGGCTCGGATGGCCTCCCCGAGTCTCTTTCTGATGAGCTTCTCGAGCACTTTCCGGGCGGCGTTCAGCATACATAGGGGCCGATATGCAGATGGTAGCTCCGGATTCCCTTTCCCCTTGCTGATCGCCACAAGCCTCGCCTCCTTCCAGCATTTTGGGAATACACCCTCTTGCAGGCATGCATTGAATATGCTGAGCAACATGTCAGGGCGAAGATGGTACACAAGTTGTAACACTTCTGCTGGGATACCGTCTGGTCCCGTCGCCTTTCGCATTTTTAATGTGAGTATCGCGTTGTCCAGCTCCTTCGCAGTGAAAAGCGGGCAGTCAACAGGACTTTCGTCGCATGGAGCATCGAAACGGACGGGGTGCACAGGGAAAAGTGCCCGGGCAACCTCGTCCATTCTCTCTGCCTCAAGCATACAGGGCATCCGTGAGGTTCCGAGCTTTCACCCGACCAGCTTATAACCCAGGCCCCACGGATCTCTGTTGTTGTTCTCAATGAGCTTTTGACAGCAGCGAGCTTTGCTTTCATTGATTAACTTGCGAAGGAGTTTCCTAGCCGACCTGTATGCCAGCATTCGGGAATGTGACTCATCCAGATCCCTTGAGCGTTGGGCTTCGTGGCGGAGTCTACGACATTCTTGTTGCTTTTCAGCGATATCTGTTGTCCACCAGTACACAGCAGCCTTATCACGTCGTGGCCGTCGTCGGGGCATAGAGACGTCGCACGCAGACGTGATGAGTTTCATAGAAGAGTTCCCTGCGTTTTCATGATTTCCCTGCGTCATGATTTCACATCTCATGAGAGCTCCGGTGAACTCCTCGACGTCCATTTTGGCGATGTTCCAACCTACGACGGAAGGTCGGCTTGCTGCGCGTCGAGAAGCATGCTCGCCAATTTCGATTGCAATATATTGGTGATCACTCGCCGAGTAGTCCTCCAGTACCTTCCATTTGCGTATCATAGGCACAAAGGCCTCTGAAGCGAACGTCACATCCGGGATGGTTCCCGAGCAGCCTCTCTGGCGAAAGGTTGGTGTGTTCCCAACGTTCATGACGACAAGTCCAGTCCTAGCCACCATTTCCAAGATTCGTTTCCCTCTGGAGTCTGGATGAGGCATTTTCCATTCAACCACCTTGGCATTGAAGTCACCGTCAGAAAGGATTCGCCCTTCTATGCTCGAAACAGCTCCCTCTATTCGTCGAGCTTGTACTGAAAGGATGACATTGGCTCATTCGGTGTGAGGTAGACACGAACAAATGACTTTGACTTTACCAACCCTTCTTTGGTATTAATGACAGAGTGAATCTGATTTATTAGGTTGAACTGCCAGATCAAATAAAAAAAAGAATTTCGGAATTTCCCTCTGCTCTTTGTTTGTCCAACTGTGACGGAAATGTTGTTTTTATTGATTTGCTCTCCGAAAGGAATTACGTTTTTACCCATCTGTTACCTTGTGACGTTCACATACGCGTTTTGGCAGTGTGCCATCTTCGTTGTGTGGTTTCGTCATGTTTGGACATCTTCTGTGAGGTATAAATAAAGGAGAGTTCTCCAGGATCACGAAATATAGTCCTCGATTTCGAATAGACAATCAGTGAGACGTTGATGAAAACAAAGCAAACAAAAGGGAACATGGAGATCTTAACTTCGGTGGACGAATTTGCCCAAGATTTTTTCAGAATAGAACTCGGGATAAATTCAACTTGATAGAGGCAGGAAAACTCGATGATTTTCAAATTAAATTCAAAATTAGATTCATTAATTCTGATTGTTCCTATAATCTGGTCAACATTTTTTCTAGCAGTTTACCATGTCCTAAAATCTGAATACTAAAACAGATTTAGCGACCCAATCATGGACACAGTTGATATTTGATAGCATAGGGGAGACAAATGCTTTTGGCAACACGTTGGAGCCCAATTTTTAAAACTGCATAAAAGGAAAGAGATCCTTCAAAAAGAATAGGTAGTTCTGACAGACATGGTCATGTTAATGGAAAACGAAACTCAGGATTTTACTGTGGAATGGCCACTTCAGGTTTATGTGTCAGAAAACTAAGGAATCCTAGCCTGAACTTGTGACCTACTGAGATCTATACAAAGGATTCTATAACAATTTCCACAGAATCGTAACGTCATAGGGAAAAGGAAATGCTTAGGCGCAGACCATTTTTCTCCTGCTTCAATCCTGTTTACAGTACACATGTCCGTGAATTTGGAGAGCTAGAAATCCTCTCACGTCTATATGAAAATCAACCAAAGAAAACCCATATTTATTGGATTATAAGAAACGATTTCTTCTGGTAGTGCGATTCAGCTACAGAGCAGTTCACAAAATTGAACTTCAGCTTGCTTATTTGATCCATGACTTCGGTTCTATGATAAATGGAAGAACGTCAACACGCCAAGTTATGTTTAACGTAGCAGAAACCTTTGACAATCTGACACGCGGGACGGATGAGCTTTAAATACCACTTCCACGGTCAAAAACTAATCATTCGTTTTCGAAGACAGTTCGTATGAAGTAAAAAATCGAAAAATATCCTTACCTAAACTTTGAAACTGACCATCAGCTATACACATGATGGAATGGAACTCACAACTAGACAAATCTGGCAGATACATCTTACAGAACTGCAGTAAATAAAAGGTTTCCTCAGATTCAGCTTTTGTCTTGAATTAACTCGTGCGTCCTTGCTATGAATTTGACTGAGTTCTCAGTTTATCAGCAATTAAAACAAAGTTATCAACGGAGTTATATTTACGCAGAACCACTTCCACAATCCAATCGTTTACATACTTGTCGGCCAATAACGTGACTACGAACAAAGCCAACTATGTCCTACAGTAAACTGAGTTTCAGTCTTCACAACACTAACTTATTCCTTCGACTCTTCAGCACTATTTCATTCAGGTTTTGATCAATGCAATTGTATTTGTTTTGCTTCGCATTGAATCATTGTTTTCAACCCAGACCGCATCAGAAATATAGTCCTTGTCCTATAAGCAGTGCCAAGCTCATACGAACTGTTTTTCCTTTCCCATTAGTATTGGAAGGTACGTCAATATGAAATGTACTCCTACTCGTCCTTGGGCCGAGAGAAACAATCAATCTTTTGTTGCTCCATGTCCCAGCATGCTTTGCATCAAGTCTTCGCTGTCGTCCCATTTGCATGCATCCTTGCCGTTTAATACTTTCGGTATGAACATTCATTCAAATGTCCAGCATGAAATTGTTCGACAGGTTTCGGCTCAACCAATATGAAAATGGACTTGCAGAACATTGATACGGTGTAGAGGAGACGTGGAAAACTTTGCACAAACCACTTTGTATTAGATGTCATTCAATTTGTAATGTTTACTCGAAGAAACTCCGAAGCGTATAATCCGTACTGATTGGGATATTTCAACAATTTCTTACTTCATCTCACAATTTTGAGTATTGTTAGTACGTCTCGTACGTTGTTATGAGTATCACTACATTATAAACTAAATTTGTCTTGAATATTATTGTCTTATTTTGATTTGATGTCCATACGGACTCAAAAGGCACAAATATTATGTTGCAGAAGGATGTTAGGCTTCATGTGACATGGTCTAGACAAGCAATCATTGCAAATAGTCATATAACACAATATGTTGACAATGCACGCACCCTTCCAGGTTAATCCAACCACATAATCATGACAGTTGACCACTATTTTTAAGAAAAGGACGATCCACGCCTAGGCTGTGTAGCTTCACTTACCATTATAGCTAATTTAGTTAAAGTATCTTTGATGTCTTATGAAACTAAGTGATGACTTAGGTTACCACTTAGTGGGAACTTACATAGCTTAACTTCACCATGTTGCAAGGCAATCCTTAAATAATAAAAACAGATTGCTGTATTTCAAAAAATCTTGATCGAAGAAATGATGACAAGCGTCCCATAGAAAACTTCCTAAACACACCTTAAGAACTCGCGCTTGTCAGCTGATTCTTTCTGCATTGCAATCCTTATTTAGCATTCATATCGGACCGATCAGTTTTCTTCAGCTCAGGCTGAAAGGATATACAAAGTTAATGAAAGAGCTGTTAGTCTGGTAATCTCTGGTCAGGATTGTCTGCCAAGTTGGGTTACCGTTTCGACATTATCTTGCAACATTTCAAGGCGCATGAAATTCTGAACAATACTTTTGTTATAATCATTATTTACAGATTGCCCATCCTGTCGTCCATCTAAAGTCAAGAAAGTCCCCAAGCCTCCAATTCTCTGAATCCCTTAGTTCAGATTTGACATACCGGTTATTTTTGGCTCTGGCAACACGAATATCATTCTTTCTTTAACAGTAATTCAGTGTATTATTTCCAGTTGACGAAATGAGTCGCTCAATGCTGCAGCAAAAGTGAGAAATATGGGAAATTTTATTCCAAATCAAAGAAAATTTGGTCTGAAATGGCGGGAAAATGCCGTACAGAATTCGGTGGACAAACGGCCTTAACACTTAACGGTTTCAAAATGTTGGTGCAAATAATGCATGATACGATCTATCCAGTTGACAATCTAAAGCCTTCCTGTGTTTCTCGTGTTCGTTCGGCCGTAAAAGTGGCCGCAATGGTTGAATATATGCGTCGACAGCCAAGAACATGGATTTGGAATTTGGTCGCTCTTTCATGCAACGAATCCTGCGCAAAGATCTTAGTTTCAGGCCCCTATACAGTTCATCTGGTTGAGCAATTGAAGTTAAATTAAGGCCGAAATACAATAGTGCGAGACTGCGATACGAGAGCGCGACGAGAGTCTCGCAGCAAATGTCAAGCACTTTTCGTAACATGCATTTGTATGCGACATCGTATAATGATTGCGATGCGTCGATGTGAGACGTCGCGTGCGTTGTAAATTGAATGCGTTGCGTGGCGACGAGCGAAAATCGCATCGCGCTCACGCAGTATTATATTTCGGCCTTGATCATCTGCTTCGACATCAATTCGTTGTTTGGCCTGTGGTCAACTGGAAATTGATGCGAATTTTTCTCATAAAATCACTTTTCGGGCAGGGCATATTTCTTTCTGAGCAGGTAGGTAAACAAGCGAAATTCTCGCATTTTTGAATCAAAAAATAAACAAAAATATCAGGTGAAGCTAGCTCATCCATTGCGTGCTACTGTTTGGAGCGGATTGTGGCGCATGTTAACATGTTATCTTTCTTTGTGGATAATCTGGGTATCTAGAAACATTGATTTGGACAACCCTTGGTCCTAGCAAGATGGTGTAGCTAAGAAAGCTACATGCCACTAGTCAGGCGTTTCAATAACCGAAGTGCGTCAAGAAGTCGATGATCGTTTTATAACTCGAAATAGTGACGAGAATCGGAATTGCCAAGGAGCTGTCATTTGACGGACATTGGATTGTGCTTGTATTGTACCGTGCAGGCAAAGTTTTATACGGGTAAAAAAAACAATTAACCATTAAGATGCAATATTGGAACGTCGTTGCTGAAATAGACCGATACACAATCCAAAGTGTGCTCAAAAGTGAATGAAGTACGCCAAGGCCAGTATAGTGAAATACGCCAAGGATAGTTTGGCCGCGGGGCCAAACTGTCGAATAGTTTATACAAAGTGTCTCATGATAAAACGAAAGTGTTTGAAGAGTGTGTGACATATGATAAAATTAGCAGTATAGTGATTTATTTGGCTTACATGCTAATGAGTGAAACGTCAAAACGATCGCGAAATACGCCAGGAAATTAAGGAACCTTAATTTCATCAAAGTTGGTGCAAACCCGTATTCTTAAGAAGGAAAAAATGTTTTTATAGGCCCAAACTTCGTAGGCGACCGATATTGTCTCTCGTATGTCATAAGACTTGAAGTCACTCCAGTCTTGGCCAAGTCATCCAAGTCACTCCAGTCTTGGCCACTCCAAGTCAATTATTATGTCCTGTTAGAAAATAATGCAATGCCTTCTTTTCTAGACTTATAGATACCCTTCATACTAAAACTAAAGATTAGTAATACATTCAACCGATATCAATAAGTTTTTAGGCTTATCTAACTTAGCTCATTTAGTTAACGACAGTTTTTGAGTTGTACTAAAGTTTTCATGGTCGCAGAGTTGAGTTCATATTTCATTGCTAAGCTGCAGGAGGAAACTGACTAATAAAAAAGTTCTCTTGCAATCACTTTTGTTTCGCGGCCGTTGATGACCTAAATAGGATGATAAAAGTATTTTATAGTTTTGATATTTTCTCTGCGAAATCTCACCACTCCCCTAAAGTGCTTGCATGATGGAATTCATAACGACAAAATTTTAATTCTCAAGGGATGCAATTTTAACTATTCATTCTTTGTTTTGTTTCATAATTTTCCTAGAGTACCTTCTTGTTCGCATGCTTTCATTGCAAGTAATTCCCTCAAATTGTTCTACTTTTTTAAATATTCAGTTTAGTTTCCATTCATGAAACGACGCAACATCAGTACGATATTAGGCTTCACCGGATGGATACAACACATTTGTTCATTATATCTGAAAATCAAATGATTACAGTTGGGGTGAAGTTACCTTTGAGTAGGCTAATTTTTTTTTATTTAATTTTTTTTTAAATTTTTTGTCAAATTGATTGAAACGATGCTGGTTTTGAATTATTGAGATCTGAGATAATCGTTAAGTTTGTCGTTTTACACAGGTGAATGGAATCCGACGACGGAATCCGAGTTATCAAATAATTATAATTGAGGGGTTGCATTGACATGCTAATGGTCAAAGACTTCAGTTAATAGTCCAATGTCTAGCCTCTGTGGGGAATCCGCTAAGAGAAAAGTTCTCTATAACAACTTCCATTATGCGCCTCGAAATGCGACTCATTATAGACTCGAAAGGATTGATTAGGATTGATGCCTCCAGGTTCAGCGGAATCCTTCGTCTTCACGCTGGCTAAAAACTAGCCGAAAAATAACCATAAATACTAACGTGCCACAATTTTCAGGGTTAGAACATCAAATCAAAGGGTGTCACGCTTGGAGCCACAAGGAAGAATTTTGGGGCCGCTGTTTTTCTTTAAAAATACGAACGTCTTACGCTCAGATTATTTGATTCTACCTCGTAGCAGATTAAGAGGATAGGGTGGAATCACGCAGTGGAGCTGACATATCTTATGATCACAAGAGAAACTGAAGACTGTCCTTGTGTTCTGTAGGATGATAACCTGGACCGCGTGAAAATATGAACTCTCATTTGTAACCTCAGCCCAACAGTGGATCTAGAATAGTATGATTCGAGGTTTGTTTTATTGAGGTAATATCAAAATTAGCCGTTATCGTACCATGTAAGGAAAACTCAGAGAAAAACCCGACCGGCTCTTTTTTCCTAAGAATAATCAGCCGCCGTCTTCAATTCACTCCTTCAAAAGCTGCCATTAACGAGCTATCCCAAATATCCAGGCATCGCTTTGTATATGAAACGATCGTAGAAAGAGGATTCAGATAATATCAAGGAGAGATGAAAAATGCATTGATTGCTTTCTACTCGTTCAAGAAATAGTAAAAGCAAAAGCAAGAAAAAAAGTTCCTTTGTATTTTGGAGATAACAATAAATACTCTCGTACATATTCTTTTGATGACTTGAGACGCTATTGAGGCCTGAAGCTCATATTTATCCTTGCACGTTGGTTGGCATCTTTCCCGAGAGTACACTGGAGTATCAGTAACTGTCAGGCTGTTGAGGCAAGCGAGCAGGTAGAGGTTTATGTTTGTCAACGATAGCGGTTGACAAACATATGTTATGTCGACCTAATTTTCAGTGAGTTTTCGGTGAAAGTCGGCAAATGATGTCCGAAAAATTTAAAGGAAGATAACGAAATTAAGGAAACATTTCCAGAACAATGATTGAAATTTTGTTTTGACGCGTACACTGTAAACGTACGATCGGCAGTCGTCATTCCACATCACTATTCTCCAAGTAAGTGCTCGCATATGCTCCGCAACTTTGATTTCCTAGAAACCACTGGATCCGCTCATGTGAGTTCATCGAAATGGAGGAGAAACTGCGGAAATTGGCGTTGTTCCAGCAATGATTTCGCCTCAGCTTATCAACTGCCTGAACATTGCTACGTCTGCAAAATTGAGACTTTGACAATGATAATGGTAGGGAAGCCATCGCAAGCAATGTCAACGAGGATTAGAAAGATTACGATACAGCCTGATTGTCACAAAGCATTTAAGGCACTGTTGCCTTGTAATATCAATTTACACATGACAGTGACATACAAGAACCTTGGAAAACCAGATGAAAGGTGGATGATCGAGAACATTCTTTGTAATTGATCACCTCTCATGCCAAAAACATCAAAAGGTTATCGAAGCACAAAAATTTAGCGATTCAAACGACCCCAAGTTCCAGAGTTTATGACCGTCGTGGGCAAGTTCGAGTGAAACCAGAGAACCTTTATTGTAGTAGATATGCTAACTCTTTTAAGTTGTTTGTGTTAAAATCCTCCAATTCTATAAGATCTTGATTCTAAAACGCTGTCTGAAACATGGAAACCAATCTACCCTCACTCTACATGAATAGCTCATTTCATCTTTATTAAATTTTCGTACGACACTTACATCTGCTTAAAAGTAAGTGAACATACACGATCAGCTTCATCCGTCAGTCAGTGACATCAGTTTATTATTTGTTTGTCAGATTATTTGTATCCACCTGGTACATCGTATGGTCCTTGGAAATCAGCGAAGCATGTAGTTATAATACGTAAATATAAGTTTCTAAGTCGAATGATTTCTTTGACAAAGAATTTGATGCTTCGCCTCAAAAATGACGCACTTTCTTCAAATGCAATTTTCTCCAAGGATAATTCGAAACACTCCCCAGAATATCGCTCCAAATTATACTGGTAATATGGAACTAAAACTTGTACCATCACAATTCAATACTTTGAATCTTAATATCGTAATGTCAGTTTTATTCAAGTGTCATTACCCAACCCTTGAACTGTACTCAAACCCCTGAAACGTATGGTAAACGATTTTCTCTTTTCAAATACAATTAGGATACATGCATTATGTTTACGCAGTTCTTGGTCAAAACAACGGTAATTCCATGTCCACTTGTGGCTAATAACGCAGTGAACAAACTATGCTTGTAATTATTACTATTACTGCATATTATTACAGCACACACATCCTAGCTATACCGCATGGGAGGATATAGACGAATGACTACACCTCATTGCAAGTGAACATTCGTGTGTGCTGTAGTAAGACACAGGACTCAATGGACAGATTGGTCGGTTGGCAATATGTGAAATGACTTAATGAAGCAAATGCTTCGGACTATGTAATCTAGAATCATAAGGATAATGTGATATATGATACTCGAAATCAACGCAGATCGACACTAAGTCCCGATTTTTGCTGGAAGGGATACGCTTATTCATTTCCGTCATCTTACGAATAACATTAATAGGGAAAGTTTCTGTGAAATGAATCCTCGTAATATTAAGATTAGTTCCTAACTATTCGATATATGAATCCTGGAAAATCAGAAATGAAGCCTATACCGAATAGCAACTACAATCAGAAAAGTTATAAATATTTTATTTGTACGTACAAGTGCTGTCATACTCCAAAGGATATTTTATTATCCAAAAATTATCCTGAAACAAAATTTTTCTGTTGATTAATTATTCTATTACATTTCGGTACTCTAGGGTTATTGCTGACTGGGATACATGCAAGGCTTAGTCGAATGTTTATCCCAGAAGTTTCACAAGCCCGATGACATTGAATAAAAATGTTTTTTTGAACTAGGCTAACTGAAATTGGAAGTCGTATCCTGGAAAATGACATGCATTTTCTGGGGATGACTATCAATATACACAACTTCTTGTTCAATGTAATTGTGTAGTAGTATTTCGAAGGAAGCTTATAACACTTTTAGAATGTTTCTATCGATAAAAATTGATTGAACAGGTTGCATGAGTTAAATGTGTATGAGGCTCAAGGATTTCGGTGAGAAGTGAAATGTAATCGTTATTTTTTTTATGTTTTCGGCGAAAGTTTGAATTATTCTTTTGAAAAAGATTAATGCCATTTTCGCGGTGACATTTGAGACAATAAAGTTTCAATAATGGGTCGATTCAACCCTTGATGAAATTTAGGTATAAATTAGTAAACCAGTACGTGGGCGGTGCATTATATATGGCTTTATCTAAGACTAAAGAAGTTGAAACAAAATTTGGCTTGTGTGCTTTGCTTTAGCACTAAGATCGTGGTCAATTGTTTCGGCCATGAATCAGGCAAGGAACGCGAAGGGAACAGGAGGGAAGGGAAGTGTACAGAAGGAAGGGGATAAGAAGGGAAGGGATGGGATGGGATGAGAAGGGAAGGAAAGGAAAGGAAAGGAAAGGAAAGGAAAGGGAAGGGAAGGGAAGGGAAGGGAAGGGAAGGGAAGGGAAGTGAAGGGAAGGGAAGGGAAGGGAAGGGAAGGGAAGGGAAGGGAAGGGAAGGGAAGGGAAGGGAAGGGAAGGGAAGGGAAGGGAAGGGAAGGGAAGGGAAGGGAAGGGAAGGGAAGGGAAGGGAAGGGAAGGGAAGGGAAGGGAAGGGAAGGGAAGGGAAGGGAAGGGAAGGGAAGGGAAGGGAAGGGAAGGGAAGGGAAGGGAAGGGAAGGGAAGGGAAGGGAAGGGAAGGGAAGGGAAGGAATCTTTCCAAACATAGTTGAGTCTCCTACAAACATCATCAAATTGTTTCAAAATATTTGTGTCCAGTCATCGCTTCTTATCACTTCAACCATTCGGGAACGAAAATATAAAACATCTAAATATTCCATACTTTATGGAGTCTGTCATTAGCCGAACCTTTATTGACCAAAATTTGACCTAATTTTATAGAAATCCTAAATTAATAGCCCATGAAGGAAAACCTGCACCTTTCCGAATACTTGCAAAACATTTAATAACTCCCATATTTCACTCAACAGTTGTTTGACTGAAGGATATGAACCATCAAGTTTACATTTAATATTCACCCTTTAAAAAGTTACTGAGAGAGAAACATGAAAACTGCAGGAGTCCCACAAGATGTGATTTTCTCTATGCATCCAACGACAAGTTATGATTCCCTGTACAGAATGTAAACTCAGACAAGTTCCCAAGTAATTTAATATTGCAAGTAATTCGGTAAAACGCTGAATTTATATAATGGTAAAAAAGGAATTTTTTTTGGTTCCCAAACGAGAAGACCAAGTTGAAGCTGTATCTTTCATGCTGGCAAAAGATATTCGTTACATTTCTGGAGCATAGTCGCTTGTTGACATGAAGGAGACAAATTAAACCTCATTTTACCGTATTTATTAACACTGCAGTCTGCATCGCACTGCATCCTGCTACCTGAGCCCTAGTTCAGGCGAAATTTACTTCCATGAACTATTTCATTTATGGCAAAATGTCCTTTGCTTGTGTGCTTCAAGGATACGTTGAGTTCATAAGATTCAAAGTGCGCTATGTTACGCTCCCTAATTCAAACAAGCGGCTCGAAAGTAAGCACGAAGTCCTTCCGAATGATTAATTTTCGGAGATGTTTTCAACAGCTCGACTGTGCAGTTCGGGGACTCAAGTCTTTAAGGGGTTTGATTTAAATTATGAATGATATAAAACAATATAATTTCATTTTTGGGTTTCACTCGTGGATGCATTAGATAAGCCATTCCTTTATAACGACTAAATAGTAGTAAAATAACGACTAAATGTACTTGAAAATTAAATTTGAGATATAAATACTTTATATGTGCATGACATATAAGTTTAAAGTGAGAATCATAAGTTTTTTTGTTGTTGTAGGGTTACGTTTTGTATATGAGGATCTTATCTAATGAGTCTTTTGGGAAATTATTGTTCTTTGTCCAAGTATACAAATCTATGACAAGACCTGTGTTATGCTATGGGTGTGAGATATGAACGCTAACCCAAGTTTCCGCAAATATATTGATTGACTTCCTTTGAGTGAGGAGTCCTGATGCGGACAATTGAAGCGAAGCTAGACGGGGATCAATGGCGAATTCGATACAACCATGAGCTGTATGGAATTTTTGAGGAGCCGGAGGTCTCAGCTGTTGTAAGACTGCTGCGACTACAATGGGCTGGCCAAGTGAATTGCATGGACGAACAATGGATAACTACAAAATATTCGCTGGAAGCTGAAGGGCGAAGACCTGTGTGTAAACCGAGGGAACGCCGGTCTGACTTTGTTGACGAAGACAGTGCAACGCTGCTCGGATTTTGAAATCGGAAGTGAAAGGAGGTGAATGTTGTGAATGAACCGAGATAGTTGAAGGTGCCTGAGAGGTGCTATAGTGCTAAGAAGGAGATGATGAAGATGAAGATGTCTTTAAATTAAAAATCCCTTGCAGATGCTATACTTTAGACGACTGGTATCACACGTATGTAGTGACTTGCATCGTTTAACAACTAACAAGTAGCTATACTCTCCGGGATATCACTAAAAAATAGATACAAACACCCCACGTAGCAAACAATGTGAAGTTATATACATGATTATGATCAGAAAGTAACCAAATTTTTTTTTAACAACAATTTTCTTCAGTGTTTCTACATTTATTCCTCATAATCTAAGAAGAATCCTTGAGTCTCGATGTACTGGTGCGAGTGGTCTTTTCAATGTTTATTGGATATTCTGAACTCGTTTCCCGGAACAGTTCTCAACACGACAGTCACATATTTTGGTCTGCATCAATCGATCAAAACGCCTTACTTTGAGCTCTTTTTCCATTAGCCGGAACAAGAAGAGTCCGAAATTGACCAGTCTGGACAACGAGTATAGGCAGGGGCATGCATCAATACCATGTTGATCTGGTAGTAAGTGTACAGCAGCATCTTGTGGGCCAGTGATACTTGAAGTATCATATTTCCTCCCCAGTAATAAGACGAAAAGGTCTGTATCCTCACACTTTTCAGCACATAACCAGATGGACATTTTGGTCGGTGGTCGAAACCCTGTGGACCCTGGGACTTTGGTCACAGTTTACGCATTCCCTGTTCTTTTGCCACGATGCGATATAAATGTGAATGTAACTTCTTTGGAATTTCTGGAGCACTTGAACAATGCTCAATTTCCACATTTTCTCCGTTTTTGACTTTGTAGATTTTCCTGAGTGACTTTCTTCTTTTGCGGCTTTTCTCTCTTGGTCTCTGCCATGTGTAGCAGATAGATTTGCTTTCTAACCTTATCTTTGCTGCCGCAAGCCTTGTGGACTTCCCGAAGTCTCCACCGGAAAAATTAAAATCATTTATTTTCGATCTTTTCTATATTAGATACCAGTTAGTGTTTGGTAGCGGTGTTTGGTAGCGGTGTTTGCTAGCTTGGTCTCAACTGTCTAGACCAGGATTGCGTACAAATGTTTCAAATTGTAGCAAGGAAGAGGAAAGCATAAAAGACTCTCTTCAAGATAGTCTTGACCTAACTCAGGAGCGTTGCGAGAAAATGACTTAGTCACCATCACGCAGCGAACTTGGAGCAACGTACGACCACAGAACTTTGAGCTCTCCTTGACGTTGATGGATGATGGAATGCAACATCTGCAAGATGTAAGGTACACCCTAGACTAGGCTGATCCCATAGTTTGCATCAAAATGCAGTTTCTACTCATATGCGGTTGTTATTATAATGTGTAAAAAACGAAGGAACCAGAAGTGGGGAGTTGAGACTGTCATTTTACGGTGTGCAATTTGACAATTCACTCTTTTTTGACGTTTAGGTCTGGCCTTAAGGAATTGAAATGAACAAGGACTTTGACTTATGCAATACCTTCACAATACTGGATCACTTGGCTACTAGCGGCTACCGGGAAAATATTAATGAACATTTTGTAAATGGCATTGAAACGTAAAAGAATGTCAGAACAAAAGAAAATACAAATGTCTTTGTAGAATTTTCTTCTTCAAAACCAGACAGGATTGCCAGTGAGAAAATAGTTTAGCCAAATTCGTTTGTATTCGATGGCACTCTACTTTCAAACGATCCTGGAATACAACCATTGATATTCCACTATCTTTTGCATTCCTCTCTTGAGGTATCTTAAATCCAAAAATACAACTGCTAATTGACTGCATGCTTTCTCCGTTGCTGTGAATGTTGCCAGATATTATCATGGTAATTCCATCCTGAACACAGAAAGCGGGTGGCTATTGACTTATATGAACAAGGACTATTTGTCGTAAAATTAAATTACTCGTGGATGCGTCAAAGTAAGTAATCTACAGACGTAAAGCTAGTGCATGAATTATTCATCAGTTGCACTCCACGTTCCTGACATAGCTTTTCCGGAAGAAAGAAATTCCTTGCGAAGGATTTCGACAATCGAGAGCAGAGCAGACGTCCTTCTCATGGACAACTGCTTGCCGGATGGTATAGGGAAAAAGCTTTGCCAGCTGTAGGTGCTCGTCATCACGGCCGCTACAGAGTGTTGAGATATTGCGAACTTATCTTGCAGCAAACGGTCGGACGATAAATTTTCTGAACACGTCCCAGAAACATACGAACTGCATAAATATGTCCTCTCTGCTCGTTGGTATCAGAAACTAAGACAATCTTTGCGGTTTTAAATGTGCAAGTGCAGCATCAATGACATGTATGAGTATTTTTGGGCGGAAACGATGAGTATCTCATTTGCTCGAGCTCTATGTTAAAGGGTTTCTAGAACGAACATATGAAGTTGGTTGAAATTCCATCACTGAATAATATTAAACTCATGAAGGACAACGACTTGCTAGTACAGTAACACAGAAGAATTTTTCATTTGGTCTTCTAATTCTAAGGATTGTCATTCTGACAAGCGTTGAATAAATGCGTCACCTATGTTCATTTCAGTACAATTCTTTACTCCTATTCCTCGGGATATTCGCTTTGGATCTTACTGAAAGTCTTCAATTCAAGCTTTGATTTCGTGAGAATCACCAGGAGTGAACTTACTCTCGAATGCTCTTGACTCATAACTAGTTCATTCCAACCCTAATTGTTGGAATATATTACAAACCAATAAACATTTCAATATCCGATTTTTTTTTCAGTTTTACCATTTGAATTGTTTTTGAATGATTCAACAGCTAATTTGATTGTCAAGTGAATGTACAGTCAGATTTGAAATTCATCTCTTAGAGTCTTGACTTAATCCTATCTGGGAAAGTTGAGTACTCACAACTCCTGACAGGGTATTGCGCTTTATTCTCATTTACCTTCTATTATGAAACATTTTATGTTTGTTAAAGTTAGCCTTCGCTTTATCCTATGAACTTAGGTAACCAAATCTACTTAGGAATACTTAAATATATCCGAGGTCGGTATTCTCTTTTACCGGTAGCTCTAGAATTGCCAAGGTACTATAAAAAAAGTTTGATGACAGTTCGGAATCACCTATAACCATTGGTCTCAATGTTCAAATTTTGAGATGTTTGACACACCTAGGTATGTTGGAGGTTCTGTGGATCACTCTTTTCTGAAAAGAATATGAAGTGCTTAATCTTTATTGCATTTGTAAGAGCCATCTGAAAAAAATTGGATTTACCATACATTACAGTAAACTAGATCGTTTAATCATTTTGACGTTCAGAACTCGATTTTTGGTGCCTATAATCCTGCATGTAAGGAGGGTTTTTAATTATTGTAATAAACCGTGTCAGGGCTCTTGTTTGTTCGGTATATAAAGTCATTGTTTATTGTGGCTTCGTCTATTCTACGTAAAACGAATTAGCCAGATTTCATATAAATTGATCCCGAGCCAGGGATGAAAGTAAACAGAATTGACTCTAACCGGCAATCAGAAAGTGTCCATAATTGACCGATAACCTTTACTTGATTTTCCAATAGCCATCATGAGAGAGGACTTCCAAATTTCGTATATTGTAGACGGAAACTGTAAACGTTTATAAGCTTCTATTATTAAGGTAATTTGGACGAAGCAAAAACCAAGATAGTACTTGTAAAGCTAGTTGTAAGATTATCTGAAGGTTCGAGTCGACAAAAGGCATCAAAAACTCACAGGAATTCGTTCAAAGGAACTTTCCCTCGGTACACCGTGGGGGGAGGGGGAGTGGGCAAGTTCCCGTTGGTGACGTCCTCGGTACTAATTACAGCGGTTACTTCAATTTCATCTCAGACGTTTACAAACACTAAATACGTTCTACAGTCTGTCAGTCGTCATTTCTTCATTTCATCATCTCAACAATAGCACTCAACCAGAGACAAAACAAAGACAACGTCTTCCTGACGCTGTCAATTCCACTTTTCAGTTTCTTTACTCAGCTTACTATCAACTTGATCGGACAACAGATACCACTACCATCTTCTCTCCCCATTTACATGGGCTTGGGACCGTCATGAGGTAGAACCTAGGCTCTGACCCCAAAGCTTTGTTGAATACCCTGACAGAAAGACTTTTATGTTTTGACATTACCGTTTTATCAAACGACTTTACGCACCGAAAAGAAAGAAAGAAAGCAACATCTGAAGGAGTGAAACCGGATAAATTGAGCGGCTCGATCAAAATTTACTAATTGATTCTTGAAATAAAATTTTGACTATTTTGACAACGTATGACAACGTTTCATGTATCTGTTTCATGTCCGTTTCATGTCTAGAGATCGATATAATCCTGTTGGTTGCTGACATTCAAGTACTAGGTTGACGGTTTCAGATGGCTTGGAAAGCTCAAACTAGGTCACATCCATCCTGACCCAGTAAAATACAGAGCACGAGGAGGCGATTTGGCGTTGCGGCGTTAATGTCGCCGATGAATCTCGTTCTCCAGAAAAAAAAAAACCGATGCAAGACGTTCACGATTATCGTAAATTTTCCATTGTCCGTCACCGGTGCCATTTTATTTAAGGAACTCTTCCTTTTTTGTAGTCATATTAAAGTTTTGAATTATTGCAAGCGTTTCGTGAAGCCTGTGTAGAAAAAGTTGATGCGAAATAAGTACATTAGGTCAATAAAATTCATGGTTTTTTGAAGATAAGTGCAAATGCAATATTGATCCAAGCTTAGATTGGATCAATATTTCAATTTCAATTTCATTTTACCAAATTAGGAGCATTCATAGAAACCCGAAGTGATATCACTATCAATTCATTTTCAAAAAAGGAAAAAAATTAAAATCCATATCTATTTGAGCCGTTATGAAAAAATTATTCACTCAGATCCTTATCAGTACCTAAATAAAATTTTGCAACCCTTAGCACAAAATAAATGATATTGGAGTGAAAAATTAAGGACAAATTACATCTGGGACTCACTCAAATTTGTATTCGGCACATCCATACTCATAACGACATGAGACATATGATTGATAGGAGACCATTATTGCAACCTTGCGCAAAAAAAAAACATTGCTAGACATTCGCCAGGCTTTCAATACGGAGTAGTAGCAGTTTAAATATGCAGTACCTTCAAATAAACAACTGATTCAGCATGTGAAATTCCTTTACCATAATGGGAGTATTATTGGATATAAACAAAATTGATATTACGCTGCATCATTGATGAATAAAAATCCATACGTGACAAGCATCTATGAAATAATTTATGGCGAATTCGCGATATTACTTCGAGTACAACATGCATGCCATGATCCTTTCACCTCCAGACTGTTACTTAGATACATCCTTGACTTTCTCACGGATAGCTTGTATACTTGCTGGTTCCATTGCAATTTCTTGAGGGGGCAGAACGCATTACCGAATCTCATTGGAAGTTACTAAGCGTTGTTCTTTGGGAAAAAAAAATTGCCAAGGCTCTCCTGCGTAACTTGTTTCCAATTGCTTACCACCTTGGCAACAAAATGATCGAATTTAATTGAAATATGACTGGCAGAGGAAGTGCTCAACCAAAAGGGAAAATACTGAATATGAATATGAATAATCTCAGTGGATTTTCTGGAAATGCTTCATAAACAGTGCTCATGGCAAGGATATGTTCAAGTTGATTATTAAATACGAGCCAATGTGTGTTTTTCATTATTTTTCATTTCGATGAATTGCCTAGAAAACGCTAGCAAGAAAATTGCAAAGTGAGAAGATCTAACATTCAATTAAGAAGGCTAAGAGACAGGGACGGAAAGAAAGCATTAGGGAGAGAAAGAGAGAAAAGATTGACGCGTTGTTTTTTTTGGCGTAAACTATTCTACAAATACATAAGCATTCGAAATTCTACGAAGGAACGAAATAATATTGTATATTATCTCGAGGTTTTTCCAAACCTCGATTTTTTGAGATTTGTAAAAGCTAAAACCTTTCAATTGATTCTACACACCCATGAAAATCAATTTCAAATACTAACTGCTTTTGGACAATTTATCCTGACATCTGAAAGATACGTCTGGCTTCATCAGTACGGGCTTCATTGTCTTCATGTGCAGTATACACCAACAAAATCCAATATTAAAAGGGTCGCACCCAAAATGTCAACATTTAACCAATTCATCCACATTGTGATCTCGGTAAGATGGGGTTTCAACCTCCTAGATCCAAAATCTCATCAAGGATTTCACTGTGATTTCAATCACAATCCCTGTCTGCCTTAAGATATCGGATATCAAGGACGAATGGAATAAGGAACTCAATCGGTAGTGAATTTATTCAGAATCTCCTTAGGAGAAACAAATATAGCCGCTACTGTAGAATATTTCAAAAAAAGCGGTTGACAGGACTTTTAATTTTCAATAAACTGAAAATCGAGTCAAGTTTGTAGACGAAATCGTTACTGAGCGCAAAACGTTGAAACATAAATGATTTGTCAGGGATGCAGAACAATGAGGCAGACTGACAGCGTGTAGAAAGGAAGGAAGCGTTCATAATATTGAAAAGCCCATCCCCTTGATTTTTTTTTCAATATAAAACAACTCATATCAAATTTCTCTCCCATACATGGCATCATCTTCATCCTATCTGATCATGGCCGATGAGATTTACAGAATTGGTTGGTGTCTTATTTTTCAGGGAAATTCTGAATCACGCAACGAAACTAACCAAGCCATTAAATTTAGTAAATGATGCAGTAGACATCGGCCCCAGCGTGGGTAGATGTTTAGGTGGAAATGCGAAGCTAAGACGTCGCAAAAAAGTACTAGGAAATAGCCAAAAAGACACTGATATGAGCTCAAAACTAAATTTCCTAGTGTTTGGATAGTATTTGGAACCAAAAACAGATGCCAAGTAGGTAGGTGCAAGAGTCTTATCTATACTATCAACAAAAAGCTTTACTTGAGAACTTCCTGGCAAGAACAACTTGAGAAAAACTATTGAGCCGGAGCCGGCCCTCTGCTTCCAACTTGGACCAAGAGTATGTCATCAGCAAGCTGTCACTTGACAGAAGACCCCACTCCTTTACAAATCCAACCAACCAATGCAACCAATGTGGATAATTTTGATCTTTTCATCAGCAAAGCAAACTTATCTAAAACTTGAGTTATTAGCGATAGAAGTAAGGCTGCAAATCAAAAGTGATGAATGAAACATTATGATTGATGCAAATAAATGACTCCTACGATAAACATCATAAACGAGTTATAACAATTCGAAATGTTTTGTATAATTCGGCATACAATCGAGGGGACACGAGACCACAACAGTCTTGTCAATAGTTGCTATTGGGGAAGAAAGAACGAAAGCAGCTCCAGAGTAAGGTGTTATAGACGATTCTGACGATTTCGGATTTCTAGTAAAACCTTCGTTTTCGCGGGATTTAATGAAAACAACCACTGAGCTATACCGCTGTCGATTAACATGCATCCTTATACAAGCAGCAAAACAAAATTTGCTGAAGGCTTTCGACAGGAGAATCGTCAAGAGATTGGAAAATTGGGCCCTGAGAACAATCGTCGGAGCGAAACGTGATACTGACCAATATTGAATCCCAACAATAAGCTTTACGAAACATTCGTCGAACCAGAACTATCCTAAATAATAAAACTACTGAAATTTCAGCTGGCAAGTTACGAGCACCCTATGATCGACTGCCAGGCACCAAAAATATTCTCTGATGGGATCACTTAAATATAAAGGCCAGTAGGCAAACCTCGAAAATGCTTGGAGCCTTTGAAAAGCTACTCGGATTCTTTTAAGCTTCAATAAACGCGATCAATGTATCAAAAATGTTACACGTGAGGCATCCGGAAGGCTCAGTGCCGGGCTGGGCTGTAGAATTTTGACAACAACGACAATCCACTGGGTATTTTTGTAAAATTCCTTTGAATGACAGTCTGTTGAGGTAAAGAAAGGTGAGCGAAGACACATTTACAACAAAAATATTATCTTCAATCTAAGCACCGATGACATAGGCTAGCAATCCTCTTATTGAAGATAAACTACTTCCATACAAGAAGAAAACTGCTTGGAAATTAGTTCAAGTACAACAAATAATACACCGGGAAGCTAACGAATCACTGATATTTTTCAAAAAGGAAACATTCACCGTATTCACATACTTCTTCACGTTAACGAAGAAGAGAGTCATGATCTCTAGTAAATATTAGAGGTTGAACGAATTGACTCTAAAATAAACACTGACGTGAAGTGTGTGCTAAAGTGCTAAATACGGGCTTCTGTTTTTTTCGTAATCAAAAGCATAATCATCAAACGCAATCATGAGAAACGTTTTCAAAAATTTAGGTTAAATAACTGATTATTTGTGCGAAAAACGACAACCAGCTAGACAACCAACGACTAAAACGACAACCAACTAGCGTAATAAGAAAAAGTAATTACACTTTTTTTTTAGTGGCCTACTAGTTGAGACAACATGGCAGCGCCCATGAATCTCGATCACGCACGTACTAATTTTATGAATAAAAAATAACACAATTGAGCACCCGCCCTTTCTTTCTAACCGGATTTGGAAGCGGCTGCGTCGAAATGAAGGTTTTATTTATGACAAAAGCTACACGTTTTCGCTGATGAGTTTGACATATCGCTCATGAGTACGAGTGCAAAATCAACCAAACACTAAACATTTACTTCAATCACTTGCCACGCACTAACATTCCATAATCGCTCGATCGTTTCTCGTAAAAAATTTGCCATAACCTGATTTCGTCGAGATAAAGTTCCGAATTCAATTGGACACTCTCCACGCACATCCATGTAAAACTGCGAACTCCTCTACAAATCTTCGTGACGAGCCGGCCTACTTAGAGCCATGTGTGTGTGTGGTTGCGAGTGGAGACTTTAAGTTCTATTATTACGTACTCTCATTTATACAAGGTACAGGGTTGCACTTAAGTTGACTAGTGATCCTAATTAAATTTCAGGATTTATTTAAAACTGTTGCCGAACTAGTTCTACATATATTATCTGAACATTGACGCCATTTTACTTCAAAAACTAATTCAAACGGCGTCGTCCGGCCAAAGTATTAGCATGGATCATCACTGATGATCAAACATTTAAGCTTAGCACGTACGGCTAGTTCTCAGGAAGAAAGGATTTCCAAATGTAGAATTCATTGTCCTAAGTACATATGAGTATAACAGTTGGAACGAGATGGTTTACGTTATACGATAGATTGACTGTCGTACGTAACACGATAAATGATTTCGAAATGAACCGAAGACACCGAGTATTCATTTCATACTACCGGCATTTCTTTCATTTCATGCTTCATATTTCTAATAGATGGGCTAAGTCAGCAGCTCCCTAATTTTGCACGAAGGATTTCGGGGATTTTGATTCCAAGGCTGACCTTTTTGGGATTGTTCAAATATTAATGGATGTTTTTCAAATGCTTTTCTAAAATTAAAATCTTAGAGGCAAAGCTACTACGGCAGTGATTGTAAACCTTTTTCCCGTTAAAGAAAGGACCTTATTAGTTTTTACTACATTTTGCTTTCGGTTGTGTACAAATGTAACTAAGGCTTAAGATTTACCATTCCAATTAGGAATTAATGTACAGCGCAGCGACCATCAGTTAAACATTATTAATAATTTATTCAATTCTAAGTCCTCTTATAGGGATCTTATGATAGAGAGTAAAAATGATATTGCTGTTATGCCAATGTGGTGGATGGAAACATTCAATGAAGTAACCTCGAACGCGATGAATTTTAAAAAGCGTTAAATCGCTTTCGGAAAATGCAATTTGAATGTTTTTTTCGAATAAACGTTACTTTTCTTTGAAGGATTTTTTCAAATTTCTTGGATCAGCTCTTCAAAGATACGCAAACAACTCAGTATAGGGTGTCCTTGCAAAATGTTCACAGTCGGCAGGTTCACTAAAAATGATGTTATTCTTGTATCTTTTCAACAGTGAGCCTTTATAATATTGTCTAATTCTATCCGAAACAGTAAAAGTCGATGCGAAAACATCTTTTCAAAAGAAAAGGAAGCATCCCTTCCGATTATATTCAAAATCTAAGATAAGCTCACGTTGACTATTTCAAAGGGAATTGGAAAGGACACGTATGTAGTTATGTGTGTGAAAGCTTTTACAGCATACTTGCAGATAATTCCAGGACGAACAAATCCCCGGAGAGCTAAAATTGCTATATCAAGCTATTTATGGTTCCACTTTGTTGCTTTGTGTTCCACGACTTCCGTAGCGCGTGCATGAATGGCATTATGAACATTTTGGCAACCAAAATGGAATTAACCTTCAATTCCTTGGCGTACGTTTTAGGAAGCTTTTCCAGCTTGACTACCTGTAAACGGAATGTTGTCTCTGTAGATAATTAGATAGATTCGCTTGCAAATTGCCTCGTTCGAACCACATGCAAGCCCAGATGGTATGTGAACTCAGTTATTACTTGTAATAAATTGCAGGTTAGTTCCCAATTAATATTCTCTGGTGATTCCCCGTAGAATTTGGTAGGCGTGCGATCCCTTTAACTCTGTTCGGCAAATCACGAACAGAAGAATATTTTGAATGGAATCGGATATGGTGGAACTTTCCATGGAAAACAGTATTTACAAGCAACTGGAGAAGAATTCAAACGAGTAATTGCATCGATATTGGAAGCTGAAAGTTTAGATTGAAAATGAATATATTTTCAACTCAGATTCTATACTGTATGGGTACATTGCTTGGTGTTGTAGAAGATGGTTTTTAAATTATTTTGTGGACTTTCGAACAAGTTTATCCTTGCTTTTTCTCCGCTAACTTGTAATCAACCACTACAATTTATCGAAATATTAATTGTGGTAGGTTTTAGATAGAAGGATGGATTCTTTGCTGTTCCCACACTCGTTTCTTATGGTCTTTATAATGTTGTCTTTATAATGCTTAGAACATAATTCAATACCAGATTTATGTTTCATGTTTGGAAACCACTTGAATTTTTTACTTTTCACGCCCTTTCCCGCCCTCTCCCGCCCTTTCTTGCTAATTTTGTGGCCTATGGGCTCATTTTGTCGTTGTCTCCTATGGGCTCCAATAATAGTTCACTGCGAATTACACAAAAATACAAACACTAATTTCACTTTAAGACGAGTGTTACCAGACTACACAAATCTTACAGTCTAATTGGGCCCTCTGACGGTCTTCCGGCTTACTACAGGCGAATGTATGCACAACTTGATCCATAAAGTTATAATATCGTGAGAAGGACAACAAGTTTTTTGGTCACGGTGTTCGCTAATTTTACGAATATTTAAATAACTATTATTAATATTACAAATACGAAAAAACAAAGAGTAAATTAAGGGGCAGAAAATTACTCTAGTAAATTGTGCAAAAAATGTGATCCTTCGACGACTCTCCCTGCAACTAAATCCTTGTACTTTAATGCTACCTTAAAATATAGTAAAAAGGAGGCCTAGTTTTTAGTATTGTGT
This sequence comes from Stratiomys singularior, assembly GCA_954870665.1. Taxonomy (NCBI): domain Eukaryota; kingdom Metazoa; phylum Arthropoda; class Insecta; order Diptera; family Stratiomyidae; genus Stratiomys; species Stratiomys singularior. The sequence goes on from OX940877.1 coordinate 13,455,542, forward strand.
CAAACGTTGTCAGACTTGGTTTGAATACTACCTTGGGAAATATTTCGTTGATAGTTTGGAAGGTACATTGCTGCTAGAGATCCTTAAGTTGCCTTTATTATTGCCTTTATATATTTTTTCAGCTTGAGAAAAATGGAGGAAGTGAAGATCGGTTCACTTTTAAGTAGATAAGAATTCTAGATACATTTTGACGTTAGAAATGACAGATAAATTTCATTTTTTTTTTTTCAAATTGGTTAGCATAGAGCTTTGCTTCATTTAGCTTTAACACTGGGATCGGTTATCGAATGAAATACCCTAAATATCGATCCCATTCTGATAGCTTGAGCCTTAATCTATTCTGAAATTTCTATTCCAAAGTGTGTTTATCTATATATCTTGAATGCATTCATGGAAATGTTCGTTTTCTGTAGTGTCTTCTCTTAAAGTAATATTCACGTGGGTGCATGAAATTATGTTTTTATTTAACGTATTTCCTTTGCAAACGTCTTTAGTTTTATTTGCAAATCACTTTTAAGGAGTTAAACTTCATCCCAAATATTTCCCCGCGAAACGAGTTCTCCCTCGGGCAAAAACTGTGTTAAACACGTTTCCTCGGGACGATTGCGGGCTTCATGAATTTTAAAAAGGACTCGAAGCAAAAGGGCAATATTTTTTGGGGTTGGAAATGATGGACATTTTTCACTGAATGAATAGGTTTGGTTTATTTCTGGCGTTGAAAATTTATTGATTTCCAAGATCGATGAGCAAATTTCAATAATTAATGTTAAACTCACTCATTTGCATTTTAGTTTTCAATCAAAAGTGATAAGATAAACTTGGAAGCTAATAAAGTGCGTATCAGGCATTGTTTACTATATGTATTTGATCTTTGATATCGCGCCTAGGGGGCAACCGAAATATAAACAGAATCTTAGTAGAAGAACCACCATTTCAAAAGTGATTTTAGCAATTCTGTAATGGGAAACGACAATTCGATGATCAGTCACGATCAGGACAGCCAAAGGAAATGACAGTTTTGATTAATTAGAAGTCAGCCTGAACGTGATAAGATTATCATCGCAGAATTATCGGAGAGATTCAAGGTTCTCAGAAACGCTATAGAGAAAAGAATCGATGGGCCAGTATATGTGGTAAAGTTGGATGCTTGGGTACCCTACGAACTTTTGCATTTAAACAAGCAAGACAGAATGGCTCGCTGTGCTTTCCATCTTTCTCGTCGAAGGATTTCAACTGGACATGGAAACTGACTTCTGTACAACAGCGTGAAGTGGCGCCGGATATTTTATGAAATCACCAGAATCGCAAGCATTTACTGCAACACCATGTTTGCATTCACGAAAGATCTTATTGTCTGTTTGGAGGGATTCTCGCGGAATGATTTATAAAGAGATTGTAGGACGAAATCAAACGTTCAATGTGGAGTTCTAATGTCAAAAATTTGACGTGATAGTCAACCGTCACAGAGCCATCTTCAACAACGACAATGGAAGACCGTATTCAACTGGAATTCGCCAGCGCTGCAATTGACGGAGATTAGTTTGAAACTTTCACTCCAACCACCATTTTTTCCCGATCTTGCTCCAAGAGATCCTTATATATCACTTGTTTTGCTACTGTAGAAAAGGGAAGAAAAGAGAACTAAAGAAAATCTTCTTACTTCTCTCATTAATTGGCAAGAGTCATACAAGCAAATATAATTATTAAGGGTTATACCTATGTGAAGCCTAAAAAATAAGCCTGTTTTTAGGATTTTTTTTCAAGGATTTTGGAAAAAAGCTTTTATAAATAATATATCAATATAAAGAGCGACTTTTTGGGAGTGCAAAAAAATTTTTTATTTTGAATTCAATATAAAATGGCGGCTGTAGAGCACGTCAAAGTCACTAGCATTTACAAAAGAGGTTCCGCGGCCGGACAAGTTTCTCAGCCCCATCTGCATCTGGAACAATAAAAATTTTTTTTCATAAGCTCCATGAGTTTTGCTAGTGAAGTACACAAGATAATAGTTTAATATCGATTTTTTGCAAAATGGCGACCATTTAACAAAAAATTGGATTTTTTACCCAAAAAAATGACTTCAATTGTGTATAACTTTTTTTAAACAAAACCAATCGCTAAAATCGTGTGTACTCCACTAGATAATCATATCAAAAAGCTACAGTTATAACGGCAACTCAATCGGATTAAAACGGAAAGAGTTTCGTTTCCGGCAAATTTCAAAAATACACTTTCGTGATAAACACGTTTAAAGTTTCAAAACCTTATAAAGTTGTGCATTTTCAAAATTTTACTATATAAAAATTTTTTTATCCTTACTCTGCTATCCCAGCACCATACAGTTGGCCATCCAAGACCGTGGATTTCTCCTCCTCGTCCTTTCTTGATGCTAAAAGGCCGCGTCTTGCCTCTTTTACAACGTCGGAAATTGAGCGCTCAGCAGCCTTTATTCGCTCGGCGTCTGTTTCTAAGCAGAAATTGTAAAAATTAGGTCCTGCAGTGAATCCTTATGAGTCGTAGATGGGAAAAAGGCCCGACAGTCCATCGTTAAATAAGATAACTGCGATATCCGTCGCGACATCGAGCACCGCCTTGCCGCTCGACACATGTTTCGGCGCGATGGACCACACGACTGCATTGAATGATTTACTATAGTACTTTAACCTCAAATGCAGCGTGTAGTCGATCGAGTAAACAGAAGCTCTCGTAGCGTCGTTTACGAAGGAACGTGCCCTAAACAGTGTATATTAATTACTATATAGTATAAAGCGAGAAAATTTTACGTTTTTCGAGCATTGGAGTTGCTTCAAAAAATTAATTCTCAAAAATTTTCTGAAGTATATTAGTATTTGGACCTTTTTGATTTCAATTCTAGGGATATGTTTGCATCCTTTAAGCAAATAAAAAAAAATCGAAAAAAATCAAAAATTCACATAGGTATAACCCATTAACTGGAAAAAAATTCAACCATGAATTCAAGCGCAAATTAGTGCAAATTTTATTGTAATCAAGTTTTAATACAATTAGAGCCATGGGCCGAATTTTATCCTTGTAGACTAAGGAAAAGCTTTAATGATCGTTTTATGTCATACGATCTTGAAGGCCCATTTAAGATTTGAGTATTTAAATGATAGTATGCAAAAACTAATTTGATTTGAAAAGCGGGAAATATCAACTATGAAACCGAGAAATAAAATTAGAAAAATAATTTGTGTTACCTTTTCAGTAGAAAAGTTACAAACAAAATTCGTCTGATACTCGATTGCTATTCGACTTATACTCGATTGATACTGATACTCGACCGATACTGATGTCAAGCAGGATAAATGAGGCTACTTCCAAAGGTTGGAAGATCAAATAACCCAGTTATGTACCTTTCATTTTTAATTGTATGTTTCTAACCCGCTTTATGCTCTGAAGACCGAAGTGGACTCATGTGTGCTCGATAACTTCACATGTTGCATATGATTGAAATCTTTAAAATCAGGAAGGATTCGAAAAATGTCCCGGAATTCACGTAACAGGCATTTTTGATTGAAAGTTTCCAATATTCAAACTTTCCAAGTATTGATAATTCAAAAGCAAGCACATCAATACAGTACGCTTCTGGCCTGATTCCCATTGCGTATGAATCCTAGTCATATGTAAATTACCTGTTAGCTCCAATAGTTCTTGTTGATAGTTTTCGAATTAGTTCCAGGATGCAAATTTTCATGTTAGGTATTTTAGTGGAGATATGAATGTAACCCGACAGGGAATAACCCGATTACTATGAAAAGGAATCACTAGTGTTTTTGCTAAGTATATTTTCTATGAGAGATTAAAATTTCTCTAATTATTTAAGTAAAGGACTCACAAAATTTGCACAACTTTCCCCGAAATATTGGCCCCAACAAACAGACTTTCCAAAACTAAAGTCAATATTATTCAGGAAATTTTCATTGCCTACTAAATTACTAGGAAAAAGAAATCTATTTTCAAATGGCCGAATGAGGAAATGGATAATATTGTATTTTCCAGCCAAATTAATTGAAAATTCACTCTAATGTAGTTGTTCTGATATAACAATTAGAAATTTAATCCTCATTTGATTTTGTTGGCAGAATTAATATCTAATTACAACGAAAATAATTATTACTCATTAATTCACTCTCAATGGCGATTATTTGAGTCGATTGAAATTAATTGTAGTCAGCGTTTACAGCAGCAAATCTAGTTTTGATTATGATGACGTGCGACTGGCAAATACATTTAAGTTAAAATATTAATTAACGATTTAAATTAAATAAACTGAAATGTAAAGTGCCATTGATTTGGTTATAGTTGGTTATCCATTTGACATAGATTTTACATCTGATACTAAATACATGAATTTAAGTTAAGGAAATAATTTTATTAAGGAAAACATCTGGCTTAAATCTTACTCAATATATCCATTGTATAGTCGTTATTTTTCTTAGTCCTTAGATTCCTGAAATCGAGGGATTATGACAAGTAATCCAGCTGAAATTGAGCTTAATAGATTTATCAGCAGACAACCAAATGAATGAACATTTTTTTTAATAGAATGAAAAGCTTTGAATTTTGGGTTGTCGCGTAATAACAACAATATTATAAAATTTAGTGCTCCCAACGAGCTCTCCTCTTATTAAATACTGGCAAAAACTTACTGGAGTTCGTCTGTATACATGAACCCGTGAAAAATCTGTTGCAGCCTCAATGGTGTCCTGATGAACGAATGTGTCACCAAACCAATACATCGATGTTTGAAGTCGAATGAGTAGTCAAGGAAAAATTATGAATTCAAATTTGCAAAAAATTTGCTTGCAAAACATGTATAAAAATGAAGTGGGAAGGACTCACATCGAAACTGCAAATCAAATCCTCTCGTTTCACAATATACTCTCTCTTGGTTCAAATGAATTCAAAAGATTTATTCTACATTTGAAAAACAAAATTGTTTGCCTTTGTTCAACGAGGTAGGCGCTCTTTGTCTCTTTATCGTTGGAAAATGTCTTCTTTTGAAGTTATTCTTACATATTTAGGAACAGATCACTATCCGTGTTTTTTTTTTATTATTGCATAGAGCCAAGCCTAAGCCACCAGCAAAATATATATATTTCGAAGTTAAATTTTTCTAAAGCCACAACCGCAACTCGTCCCATTTTTTTTTTGTGTTGGGGGGTGAAGGCAATTTACGCCCGGAGTGTGGGACTCCTAGGAGCGCATGCTACCAGACTACCCATTAAACTAAAGTTTGCATCGTTGCAAATGCAACGGTCTCGATATTGTACACTTTTTGACTGTCGGCGATGATTGAACAGCAACCGAAAATTACTTCGATGCAAATAATTCAAGTCACCAAGCATAATTTACAAAAAATTCAGTCAAATTATTCAAAAGAAAATTAAAAAAGTGAACAAATTATAGACAGTTGCATTTGCAACGATGCAAACTTCACACACCTGTTTCTATCATACTTTCACTATTCACTTCGACTGCACAGTTGTCTTCTGGTTATAGTCGAAAATAATTGTGTCAAAATTAGAACGAAATCGTACAAAAAAGGTGAAAACATGTAAGACCATCGATGAAAAAAAATGTGGTAACATTTCGCAATTTTCAAGGACACCAGCATATTGTCGAGCTAATTACTTTCTTACGAGTTTTTCTGCTCAAAAATTATCGACAAATACTGATTTTGACGTAAATGTTGATGACTGTTATAATCATTGTGTAATACATAACCAGAGGAATGTATACATTGTATACATTCCTCTGGTAGCCGCGGCGTTGGCAGCTGTGCTAAAATGTAATACATGTGACAAAGATGTCAAGGTTTCTAAAACTGATTCGTGGCTTAAGATTTAAAATAAACATTTCATGTTATGTTCGTGATAGAACCGTAAATTCTTTTAAGTTTATGAATAGAGTTTTTTTGCGGTTACTTGGGGTTTCTCGAAATGGTTCAGATCTTGTCTGTCCTTTGATGAATTAAAATCGAGGTTTTAATAAATCAAAATAGAATGCACTTTTAGAAAATGTCATTATCGCAACAAAACAATAATCTGGTTACGAAGAAAGGCAAATTAAAAGAGAATAGAATTTACTGGATGACAAGTACAAGTTTCGGGAGACGGTACTTGATCTAAGTGTGGCTTCAGCTCATTAATCTTTGTTTCAACAGTAACAGTAAAATATTCATATGCAATTTTAGATACCTTTGTTGCTTTGAAAACCTGCAAAACGTCCGAAATAATGAAAAAATATCCAAACGTGTTGATTTCGGTATATGGGACGGAATCAAACATTAGGCGAACTGTTCAGCCAATAATGAAGGAAGCTCCGGAGAGATCGAGGTTCATGGGATAGAAGCTATATTAGAAATTCTATCAATCTCCTTAATGCAAAGTATGCATATTTTATTGGTGATGGAGATTCCAAGCAGTTCAGCCATCTTTTAGAGCGTAAACGTACGAAGGCTTGGATGTTAAAAAAGCTTGAGTGCGTTTTCCATGTCCTTAAGCGTATATGTCGGCATCTCAAAGATATCAAAAAAACCCTAACCGAAGAAAAAAATTCAAAAGACTGGAAGGAAGAAATTAATTGTATAAGAGCCGAGAAAAGCCGGTCAAAGCACCACGAGAAAAGAGGAAGACCAATAAGCCACAACTACTAAAAACTCGAGATTCCACTGGTGTATGTATATAATGTTGGACATAGACAATATCTCTGAGGAACTCCTCGTATATCATGTTGTCGTTGTGTTTGATCGTTTACTTGAGAAGGAGTAAATGATATTTATTAAATAGTGCAGGAAATCAAATTTGGTGAACTTTTAAGTAAGATCATTAAGTCAATTTAAAAGAAGAAAAGATTTTGCCACCTGGAAACCATGGTTTTATCGGTGTCTCTTCTGATAAATCGTAGATATCATTTTTGAGATAGTCTGACGACTATTTGTATGTTAGTGAGATCCTTAATTGCCTGAAGATATATTTTCTATAAGTTACAAGTTATTGGGCTTTATCGCAATTAATTACAATTTGGATATTATGATCATCATCATCCATGGCGCGACGGCCCAAGCAGGTCTTCAGGATTAACCTCCTGCAATTGTCACGGTTCTGCAACATCGTTCTCCGGTTGGTCACTCGTAAACAAGATCAGCTGTGGTGCCTTCCTTGCGGTCTTCCTTTGCCTCCCTGCTGAACGTTTCATCTGTTTTACACTTCAATGTCCTTTTAAGAAGTCGATTTTCTCAAATTCATTCAACATGGCCCGTTTGAAGCCGTTTGAGTAGCTTTACGTGATTTGGGTAATTTTTAGGTAATTTGTCAAATAATTTGTACAACTCATCGTTGAAACGTAGCTTCCACTCTGGACCTTATTTAGTAATGTGGTTGATTTAACAGGGCGTTTAATTGTGTCCACTCCCTTTTGAAATTCACTCGTCAGGATCCGTGCTTCACTTAGATACAGCGGCAAAGGCTTGACTAAAGGTTTACTACGGGGCGATCAATCTCATCCATTTTAGTTACTTTTATATTCAGGTTGGCTCTTTAATACACAAAGTTACCATGTTTGTTGGAAAAATAATGGTTGTTGAGACGGTTTCAATGAGTGTTGAAGGTGAGTAAAAGTGACCCTTTTCCGTGCTTTTTACGTCAATACCATAAAATTGAGTAAAACTACGAAAAATCTCTTTGGCTTATTGAATGATTTTTTCATCTCATTGAAAAAAAGGCTGGCATTGTTTTGTCATTACTATCAAAGAAGGATACCAAAATAGAACGACGGGAGAGAAGGTTCGATTCACAAATAGAATTCAAAATTCCAACACTATGCAGTTTTTCTCATTCATGTTGACTCTAAGCTGCAAATCTAAAGTTCGAAGGGACATTCTTTTGAATTTCAATTTAATAGAACATCCTTTGCTGATACGGTCACTCAGTTTCCAGTATAAATTTTTTAATTTAGGTTGGAACATGTTGTAAAACACTCCTTAGAGATAATACCATGCATATGTTGATTTTACCCTTTCTTGCTTCCAGAATCCGACATAGAACATGATTGAAATTACCTTTGGCAGTTCCTGCGTTCCCTAAAATGAGGTCCCTGTGGTATTTCCTAGAATATATTTCCATCTTTGATTTAGTATTTTCTTTTTTCCAGCATCATCATATAAATGTAAAGTGTGTTACGTGTGAACAGCAATTATTCCATGTATATTTGTGTACGCGTGCAAAGGCTTTCACAATCTGCGGGGGAGGGATGAAGCTGCTTGAAATTCCATTACTTTCCCATATGTCATGCAAATTGCTTGGAATCCTTAAAAAGTCGATTAACATAACATTTTCTATGGAAAACTTTTATTTCGGCTTGTATAAATTTTTGCGAGTCGCTACACAAACAAGCGTGCTTTATTGATTTCTGCTTGTTGGCGCGGAGCAAGGCTGCCTGGATCAAGGAGCACCAACAATCGATGTGTCCTAAATTACAGACCAGCGTTGTGGATTTTCATTAGCAATCACTGAATGCCTTAGATCGTCTCACGTGGCTTGCGATTCAATGAAGACAGCAGATGACGATTGAACATGGTAATGATGCATTTCGCGAATTCCTACATGCGAGAATTTAGATTAAATTCGTGTAATCGATAAGATAATGACTGCTTCTATATTGGTATTAATTATTATCAGTCGTTTTTCAATGTATGCGGTCATATGCATGCTTCGCTTCTGTCAAATAATTTCTCGATTCGCATTGAACGACCATTCAGGCGATGGGGATGGAATCTCCGAGTCCTGATTCAAATGATTCCGACTAAACTAGAATGGAATTGGTTCTTCGAAATCAATTCGATGTGTTAGAAAATTGTGCATCATTTTAGCGGTCTCAAAGTCTCGTGGCTTTGATCATCGACCGAATACATTGAAAACGGATGCTGATGCCGATGACAATACAGCGAAATGGCATTTGCGCGAATTACAGCACATTTTCAGGAATCAATCGGCAAGGTGTGAAATTGTTTTCCCATAAACAATCATAGTGCAAATTTTCTCTGTGAAAGATTGAAATCAATGTCATTAAAAACAAAAGCGCTGTGTCCTTACTGCTGGTGGCGTGCGTAAAACGAAACAATTATCAACCAGGATTTCCACCCAAATAGCAATCCAAATCCATCATTCAAATTCATATTTGGCGTGGCAACGGGCAATCTAGTTTCGCATGCATGTACTTATTCGTAGATACAAGTTTCTGTTTCGATTAACTTCGTAGATGTTTTGTATGGTTCCTTTGATTTGATATGGAGGAAATTTGCCTTACCAGCTGAGTTATATTGCAAATGTTAATTTGAACGTTGCAGAAGGATGTGATTCATGTGGGAGGAAAATTTGTAGAGGCATATGCATACATGAATGTACCGTAGATACCAAAACCAATTTTATTAATTTATGGCGAAGCTCATATCGGCATATACTCATATTTTCATTAGTTTTAAGCTTGCATGTAAACTTGTTGCGAAATAACTTTTGCAAGAATATATGATATGAATGTTGACAGTTGAGCCCCTGTAAATTTTGCAATTAAAAGCTTAAAATTAATTTGAACACCTCATTTTAAGGTGAATGGAATACACGCTGGTGATGTGGTCAACACCACGCTTGACCGTGTGATAACAAGCAACCTGAGTTTAACGAACCACCGACGACGGTGAATGACTGTGAAATTGGTGCATCAGCACATCACAATCTCGTGACTGATTGCTGTCAACATCATTTGATTAATTTATTATATATTATGCTTGCAGAGCGGGTCCTTGAATTTCCTCAAAGTGGAGTTGATAATGGATCGGCGATCATTTTCAATTGTGCAAAGTATGTTCGCCCAGCGTTTGTATCTGCAGGTCAGATTTATTTATCCACACAGCTCAAAGTTCGTAGTTTAAGGTTTCCAGTACACATTTTTGACATTTGTCGCCAGTGTCTAGGATTCGCAAGTTTGAGCTCCACAATTGAAAATTCTACTACTATTGTGAGCGTCAAAAGAAAGTATACACCTATGTGCAGCATGCTCAAAACCTCATAAAGTGAGTTCGAGACGTCGGATTTTAAAAATGTTTTGTGTTTTCAAAAGGTTTTTCTAATTTATAATAACAAAATAAAAAATTTGATGATATAACATTGCACTAAAAGTTCAACAACAAAAAAACAAAAAAATACTTCATTTTTTACGCGTCAAATATAAGTGTACAGCTTACAGCACACTCTGTATTTGATGTGTTTAACGGGAAAACTTCCGTTAGATTCAGTTTATAGTTCTTCAAAAATGCAAACTTGGTTGACATGACGCGATAATTCAATCATTTGTAATTTTATTTGCACCATAGAAGGATCCAGTTTCTACATTATCTAAAATTGGCAAACAAATTGCAATTTAAACGCGAAAACTTAATGTTAAAATTAAGAACCGAACGAAAATCGTTACGGGAAATATCACAAGTGGTGTGTAGAAGCCATAACACCGTGAAAAAACTTTTGAACAAATTCGAGAAGTTCAAAGACGTAAGTGATTGGCCTCGTTCCGGTAGGCCAAAAAAGTTGTCCGTATGTGATGAACGATTTATTGTGAGAAAAGTGCGAGAGAATCCAGCAGTGAGTGCCGTTAAAATCGCGGAAAACATAACAGCAGATTCTCGGGCGCATGTCAGCGGATGAACTGTCCGCCGAATACTTAATAGGAATGGGTTACATGGCAAAGTACCACGTAAAATACCATACATTTCTGAAAAGAATCAGAAACTCCGAGTGCTTCATACCGAAAAGTATAAAAAAGAGCATATGTCATTCTAGGAAAACGTACTCTTCAGTGATGAAAGTAAATTTGAAATATTTGATTCCAAGAAATCACCCAGAATATGGAGAAGTAAGAACGCCGAATTTGATCAGAAGAACATAAGTTCAACCATAAAGCATGGTGGTGGTTCGGTTATGGTTTGGGGGTGTATGGTGGCATCAGGAGTTGGGAATCTGGTCTTCATTGGCACAACGATGAATAAAAATGATAACTTGGACATTTTGAAAGAAAATTTACTACCTAGTGTTGCAAAGGTAGGGTTAAATACATCATGGGTCTTCCAGCAGGACAACGACCCAAAGCACAAGTCAAACCTAGTGCAGGAATGGTTATTGTATCGAACACCTATGAAGCTGCATCATCCTCCGCAATCCCCAGACCTTAACCCATTGAGCATTTGTGGGATTATCTCGATATACAAATCCGAAAACGGAATATAACAAGCAAAGAGTCGTTGAAGTCCATTTTAATCGAAGAATAGCAGAAAATTCCAGTCAGTTTGACTAAACAATTGTTTGAGTCAATGCCAAGACGAAGCTGTTTTAAAGGCGAAAGGTAAGCAGACTAAGTACTAATTTGCAGATGTTTGCTTCATTTGTTTACTGTACACTTATTTTTGACGCATAAAAAATTAAGTATTTTTTGTTATTTTGCTGTTGAATTTTTAGTGCAATGTCTTATTATCAAATTTATTTTGTTATTAGAAAATAGAAAAACGTTTTCTAAACACAAAAAATTTCTAAAATCTGACGTCTAGAACTCATTTTATGAGGTTTTGAACATGCTACACATAGGTGTACACTTTCATTTGACGCTCACAGTATAATTTGGTTTTAGCTTAAAAAAATAAGGGAAGTCGATATCACATACAAGCTTGGTTTTGAAGAACGCGAACACGACAAGTAAATCTTGGCCATCCTATAGGGGTAGATTCCTTCTTTTCAATTAAAAATCAACTTTTAGATAAAGTTACGAAGCAAGCACCTATTTTCAGACCAGCTTGCACCTGCAAGCTGGTCTGAAAATGTCTTAAAAAATTAAAAAATGTCATTTTACTAGTTTTTGCTGTGCATTAATTGAAGTTTCTATATTGCTTGTGTTCCTTAATAGTCTCTCTCATGTACCGAATTTGAATATTTTTCAACAGAATTTCCAAATAAATTTTAAATTAATTTAAAAACAAATATCTCAATATTTGGCTAGAAATTGCGCTTCAACGTTTCAACAACTCCATCTTCTCACTAATTTTTATTTTTTTGAGGGCCGTAAAAATTTAGCAGATTCCAATGAGGACTGTAAGGCTGTGGTTGAAGAGTTTTCCAATGCATGATTTGCTATTTCATTTGAACCAATTTTATTATGAGTGCTCAGGCATTGTAATGCAGCAGAAAAAAATTCCAAATATTTTCTCTCGCCTTTTTTTGCTGATGCGTTTTTTGCTGAATGGAGACGAAACTCGAATCCCAAACATCGTTACAAGAACTTTCCCTCCATAATGGCGTCGCTTGGCGGCTTACGCAGTCCTTCCTCTCCGGTATTTGACCACTTGGAGTAATAGAAAAAGAACAGGGAGAACACTTACGGGCAGCATCTGATAGAAAGAGCGAAAGCATAAGGGGCACTGAGAAGGATATTTTTATTCAACGCAATAATGAAAGAACAATTGTCAATATTAATATAATTCTTCTTAAAAACAACCTTTTTTAAGTAGAAAATGTAAAAGTTCTTAGCGTTGATTATTTTATTTTTGTATTTCATGACGTTTCGTTGAACTAATCACCATTTTCAAGTGCAGTGACCGCCTAGAGTTAAAGCCTACATTATGCACGAGGGGCGTTCAAAAAGTAATGAGAATGACTGTGTTAGAGAGAAGATAGGTATTAAGTAATTTGTATTTTCAGCATAATCGCCTAAGTTGTCAAATTTGAAATGAATTTTTCCTTAGGCATTTTCGAAATTCCTTCCAGAAGCTATTTCTTCTTCATCATGTTCAAATTGTGTCTTCATTATTCCTGCACAAGCAGAAACAATTAAAAATCTTAAGAAGCTTAATCTGGCGAAAATGCGAGCTATTAAGGATTTTCTAGATGTTTTCAACTTATGCGTACCCATTTCCTGTTACAGTCACTTCAACGCCATAGCTGTCAACAAAAATGTCCCATGATATTTCCGGCAGACGATTAAGTTTAGAGTTCTTTGGGGTTGGAAATCAAGGTCTGCTCCACGCCATCGTGGAGCTTGTTTGTTTGAGGAATGTGACAGTGAAGCCATATTTCATGTACTATTATGGGTCGAGCTTGAAAACAATGAAGATCTTTTGTTGAAATAATGCCAACGTGCTCTTTAAAACCATGTTCCATGATTGCTTTTTGACGTCAGTGAGCATTTCCGGAACCTGACGCGCGAATACTTTTCGCCTTTCCAAGTGTAAATATTATATACACTCGCTATCGAGATCTTCAACTCTGCACCAATGAAACGTACTCTCGAACAACGATTATCTAATACAATTTTTTCAACATTTTAACTTGGGTTAGAAGCGTCAAATGGCGGTCCGAGCGGGCGTTATCGTGATTCCATGTTCTTCGACGTTTGAAGTATAAAATAAAGTATAAAAATAAAAACTCAAGTATCACTGATGACAACATGTTTCACCACCTTCGCTAATCGTTATTGTGGAATGTTGTCTTTGCTGCTGGCAGACTATATTTTGACAGCTCTTAATTTGGTGACCCCCCTACCAAATACGTCCTTTCGACGAATTTATTATCAGAAGCGCGATCCAAAAGTTTGAACAGTGATAAAATAGACATAAACACGATTATGTACAGGAATCTGCCATCAACTGGGGGTAGATAGATACCGTACAGCATCCTGCTATCAAATGGGGGTAGATAGATATTTTATGAGTGTATGTTACATGTTTGGGCATTCTAGGTATGCTAATGTAACATTTTCATGTACAATCCTCTGACTTCCAAAAGGAAAGGATTTCTAATGTGCCAAGTAACGAAATTTATTTTATCTCGGGAGAAATACTGCGAATGCAGGATGCGTCCGATGCTGGCCAAAAACTATCGTGAAAATTCATCTCGAATTCATGCCAAAAGGCATCCACGTGTATCAGTGGCAGACTATCAAGATCTCGAAATGTTGTTAGTAAATTTGAAATCGATTAGGGAAGTTGTCAGCTAATTTCCAAGGAAGAATTCGGCATGTGAGTTTTGAGACTACTGTGCTTTCTTCTCGAAGTAACTAACGGTTTTGAAACATAAATACATATAGTTAAAATCAAGGAGTAAAATATCAAAACAGTGGAGAAGTGTTAATTCGCCACTATTGGAGCATTCAGGAGCATTTTTTTTTCAATATTAAGGGAACTGTGTCCGGGTATCAGCGGGTCAGAGTGTAAGGAGCGCTTCAGGATCAACAAGAGCATGAGGATGAATCGAACTGTACTTTGGCGTGGTAATAATTGGGTGCTGTACCACGAGAATGCGTCATACTACACCTCATCCTGGATGTGAGGATTTTTGTTGGGAATTGCTGATATTTTTGGGTTTAGCTCCTTGTGTTATGGCATTGTTCCCAAATTTGAAAATTATGCTTAAAGGACATAGATTTGATACTTAAAAAACATTCAAAGAGAATGAAAGTTGATCTCGACCCATTCTCAGAAAATAATTCCAAAAAATCTTTCTTCTTAGTGCAATCGACTGGTGACTGTCTTCGGATCAAGATGGGCTGTATGTATCCTTTAGCTGTCTTTAGCTGTTCTGGTTAGCTCCTTTGCTCCTCCGGCGGAAGGAGATAGTTGGATGGTTGACTGGATATTAGGAAGGGAATCCTAGCGTCAACTGGCGTGGAAGGATACGTAGTCAAGTTGAATTTAGTTGAATAAATTTGAAAGTCAGTGTCGGGAATTAGTGATTTATTACATTTCCTCGTAGATTCGAATTTTGTTTCGTAACTGATCAACGTTTCGTAACTTAACATGTCCTTATGGTGTAAGTTCTTCGTCAACATTTCCTTTAGAGTTTGAACTCAATTCGAAGGTTTTTTATGGGTGTACCTTCATTGTAAGTTGTTATTGGTAAAGTACGTCATAAATTGTGCTCAACTAAACCGGCAAGTTGATTTTTATCCGAATTCTATAGAGTATTGTGCCGGCTGCGATTCGGGAAAAGCATTGAATGGAAACGGTGGTATGAAGGTGCTGAGATGTATCGTCCTTTTTCATTTCTTATCAGTGTTACAAATGGGATCAACTTGAAACCAAATTATTGCCAGTGATAGATAAAAATTACACAGCACTCACAACAAAAGCATTCGCGAACAAGTAAGCAGGAATAGTATGGAAATTACACCTGTAGTACTGAAGATATTGACATCCTTTGTTATGCTTAGCATCTTTCTGCTATTGGAAATTCTCGATTTCGATTACGTTCGCCGCAGTCGGGGATTCGCTTGCTTGCTACCACTATTGGGCATGTGAGAAGAAAAATCGCTGTAATTTGAAAATATCTTAGCCCAAGTAGGAACACAATAAATACATGCAGGTGTACTTAAAAGAGGGCAAATCCCAACACGGGCGTGTATAAATTGAAAATCAATCTCTCAAGTATCGTACGTGAGTTTGTACGTACGTGCTGAGGAATTCCTTTTATAAGTTTTTTCAATTGCAGGCTTCGGCAAAGCGATAAAAAAGTGTAATTCGCATTCGACTACGAAATTTCGACGGTAAGTAAAGTTCGATACGTGTACGGTTACTAATTTCCGTCGGTGGTGGGGTTGTTCGGAAAGACCTCGCAGGACCTGGATTCCCGGAAAGGTAAATAAAATTGGGAACATTATGCGAGCAGCTTACTTGCCCATTTCATTTCTCCGAATGTTTTTATGACTGTTTGAGCCGTAAGTACAATTTTTATTAGCTTGCCTGGGAGAAAGTGAAACTTTTTTAACCTACAATGAACAACAACTCACACCTCCTTCAATTCGAGACCGTACTTTAAACGATATTTCCCTCACGAATTTCTCTTGCCTTGTTACGACATTAACGTGTGATGGTATTCGTCACTACAGAACATTCATCATCAAAAGATCCTATTGCTTGAAGCATTGAATAGAATTACATATAAATGCAATAAATTCGTCACCAACGAGCCTGCGAAGGATGCCAGTAAGGAGAAGCGACAGTGTAGGTTTTTCGACGAAGAGATTTTCGTTCAAATTCAATTTATCAGATTTATGTTATGAATACACAAAGAAATGAAACAATGTCGAGAGCTAACCTCAATTGCATTCACGTGAAAGATATTTGACCGCCAACAACGTGACAAATGGATTTCGTCCTAAGAGTGTTGGTGAAAAGTGAATGGCTTACATGAAACCTAGAGTCTAGTCCTCAGGAATAATGTGACTCCATTTATTTACAAACGAAATGAAATATTTCGGTATGAAGTGCAATACTCTGTTGTGGGTGTGGCGAAAAAATTGATACTAGACAAAGGCGTAAAAACTTCCTAGAATTTTCTTTGTTAGCAAATGTTGCTATTGTGGAAATAGATCGAAGTTATGGCGAAGTTATTATACTGCAGATAATCCTTAACTGATCAAACTTTAAGAGTTGTTTTTGTAGAGCTTGGCGAAACCTGCTGTGTCTGGAAAAAATTATAAAGCAAGTAGGGACATCGTTTCGAAATGTCCTCGCAGTTTTTTTGATACCATATGAGATGGACCAAAGAGCAGCTTCTTAATGAGTTTCAAGACATTATTAACAAATGCGTACTAGTGAAGAAACCGAAGGAGCAGATATTACACTGTTTCATACTTCTTTACAATTTCGCAGTGCTATTTTGGATCCATCATTGGTCTAGTCTAAAGCAGAATCACTATGTAATAAATGCTCTGTATGTTGGAGTAAGTGAAAACAAGTTTCCCTTAAATGATATTCTGTCGTCGTCTTTCAACTAGATCTTATCTTAGAAATAAAGCGTATGAATGATTGCCAACTAACGTATGAACCAGCTAAAAATTTAAGACTGATAATTGCTCTGAAGTTGATATGAATCAAATAATGAAGAAACAGAAGCTTGAAACATTTTTTTGTAACTGCGCGGTAAATCTGTCAGGAGTCCTTTTGGTCCTCTTCAGCTATAACTAACTCCTCCGTTAATGCCCTGCGCGATCTACGAGCTTCTCTGGTTCATGGAGCCAGCTTTTGTCATTGCTAGTTTTTGGCAAGTCACATGCTGACATTAATTTTTAGAACTCCAGCTTTCCGCACCAACCTTTCCTCTTGGTGTTGGCGAACGGCAATTCCCTTCTGAGAACTGTCCAGGAAGGAGTTATTTGCTTCCCCTCCGGAGAGTAGTTCTTCAGCTAAATTTTTGGAAGTGTCAATGGTATCACTCACCGGTATCTAGTTATTTTTTTGTACTTTCACCGTGGTCTCTTTGTCAACCTGTACATGGGTGGTAATTATTTCGAGCCTTGCTTCAGTCCATTCGGTCTCTGTCGCCGCAATGATAGTGGAGGAATCAGCGGCTAAGTTTTCGTCAGTCTCGCGGTTGTATGGCGAGTTCTGCGGAGTTCGCTGCTCTTCGTCTGGCTTTTGCATCGTTTTTGTTTTGGCTGCGCGCCCAAATGCGCATTGCGATTGGGTCCACATGCGGATTGGGCCCACCTCGGAGCCAATATCTCTAAATGTCTAAATCTTTTTGGTTCTATGGATGTCTTTGCAAGCAGGAAGGCTCTGGTTGGGTTGCGTCGTTGGTTTGAGTCCTTATGGGGTCAAATGCTAAGAGCGAGACCAGCACTGCTACGGGTCTCGTAACTTAATGGTGTGAACTTCGAACGTACTCCCATGCCAGCCTAGGTTTTACCAGGACGGAAAGAGTAAGGTGAGTGTCGTTCATGTACGAGTGTCGTGTCGACGCTATTGTGTATAGTAACTAGGTCCAAACCATGATATCCGTCAGCCTAACGCGTCAATGCTAATTCCTTATTTAAAGTATTATCCAGGTTCAGTCAGGTTTCTCTCCGGTTATCCAAGAAGAATCCTCTCGGTAACCTCCATACCTCGTGGGTACCTATAAGGGCGAAATTACCCAAAGAATGCTGGCCTTCAAGAGAAATATTGTTGACCTGCATTGTCCTTGCGGGGGAGAACATGATTTCGTGAAATGAAATGAAAAGAAAATGGCTCAGCAGGACAGGTAGAAACGAAAGTGCTTATTTGGTAAAAAAAAGAATTTAGTGCATATTATTTCTTGTTTAAAAAGTGGTAGTATTCATTATCATTCTACACGAAGTGAAAAACTTTTCGGAAAATCCCAAACTAAGGTTTACGTTAAAGAGGATCGATAGTAGATATAAGGCGATATGACTTCTGGATTCCTTTCTATACCAACTTAAGACTCAAACGTTAACAAAACGACCACCCATGGAAAACCTAATATTTGGCCGTCAGAGAGCTTGGAATGAAAAACGCGGCCAAACTAAATTTTAAAGTTGAAAAATTTAGAGGTGCGTCGGAGATAAAGTTGTTGTTTGTATAGTTGAAGTTTGGTTGTTTGAAAGTATGGAAATCCTTGTCAAGGGCGTGTCATGATACTTAACATCTGGCAACTCACAAATTTGTTCTCATCAAGGCAATGCTTGACGAAAGTGTCACGATGTTTTTCAGGCTGCAAAAGATGAATGTGATTTAACGCAATCCAGAAGGATTGTGCAAATAAGGTATAGTATAATTTCAGAAATACCAATTATTGACTTACTGGATTGTTAACATCAAAAATCTGCAGTTTCGCTCCGGATAAGGTTTGACTTTTGATGTACCGTGTCCAGGATAAGACTATCTTCATACTCGTTCGTAGTTAAGTGTGCACAAGGAAGTCAAGCAGTAAATCTATACTCAAAAGTAGCCACAACTATCAGCAATTTAATTAATGTGACTCTACATTGAAATCTGACCAACGTCATCAATTTTACTAATTATTCATGTCTTCATGCTATTTTTCCTTCGAAATTCATTCGTTACACACTGCCAACTTCATTTGAATCCTGCCAACCTTAAATCTCGGCAAATATTCATAGTATTATACTCTTACTTTAGAAAAGATCCCAAATATAAACATGTCATGCTATTCAGAAATAATGTAACACTACGATGCACAAACTGAACACTATTTATGCAAGGATACAGGCGGAGCTCTGGTATATAAAGCTGAAGGGTGTAATTTAATATAACGCTGAAACAATAATCCATTGTCTTTCGAGACTGCATGAAAAGTGACATGCAAGCATTTTCACATATGCTAAATTGGTTGCTTACGACAAGTGTAATGTAGAGAGTAATGCATGATTCGAAAAATTGAATTGAAAAAATGTTTTTGAGTATGTTATTGACAAATTCTTTTCATTTCGTCATGTATTTATTGAAATACGATCACATTGAATGGAGTAGATTGTTGAAATATATTTGGTTTGTATTTGTTTGAGCGTTGGAATTAAAGTCGCTTTAGTATTTGCCATGTGTTTTTCAATTAACCGAGGATTTTTTTTTAATAAAATTGATGCAAAATACCAAAAAATGCCTTGCTAAATTCTTGATTTAGTTGCCACAGACTAATTCCTATGTTTTTTTGAAGCTCTACCTGTTCTTTGTGTCCCTGCAGTAACCAACTCAAAGTTAAGTGGTTCTATCCTGAGGAAATGTTGCGAGTAGCCTCAGTGACATAATTGTTTCTGATACTTTTGTATAACCATAACAAGACACCATATCTAACCGTTGAAGAAACATTTTTCTATGCCGTATTTCAAAATATTCTATGAAACCGTGCAGGATATTTCAAAAAGAGTTTCAGACTTTATGTAACGGGGTTTGGACAGTCGCCTGGTGTTGCCTTTCACTTCGATTGTAGTAGTTTTGTTTGTTGACGTAGCCGTTCAACCAGGAATGAGCCTTGTCGCTAACCCTAATTTTCTTATAAAATTCGGGATTTGCCGCAATTTGCTCTTGTTCCAGACACCGAATCTACTACATGCCCGTTCAGTTTCAATTCCTTCACGAGTTGGGTTTCGTAAGGTCGCAAACCAAGATTGTTTAGTCAAATCTTTCAAAATGCGCATGGGAACTAGTTTAATTATGAAATACGTTGTCGAATGGACTCGATATTTATCGATGCTATGCTCTACAGCTGCTATGGTTACTTAATTACGCATGGAACCTCGTGTTATCAGTAAGAGTAAACGTGGTGTGCAATGAATTCTGTGCATAAAATTGACGGATTGAATTCGTTAGGTAAATTTTCCATAAAATGCATGACAGCTGTCACACGGTGCGTTACATTAAGAAGTGTTGCCAAATTAAAGCGTTGATTGAACACTCTTTATAATAATAATTATAAGCGAATTAACAATAATTAGGGATGATGCCAAGTACTCATATCCGTAAAATTTGCTCAGAATCAGACAAACAGTAAGATGATTGAGAAATACATGACCTGACAATTTAATTTTTTCATATATTTTAAAATAATTAATAAGAAAAATTGAAAATAAAAATTTGGACACTGCCTAGTAGGAAAACATACAAGGTTTGACCAATGGGCACAGAAATGTAACTAATAATTCATTGCGATAAACTTATAGTTCCAAGCATTTTGGTTGGAACTATAAGGAGCCGGACTTCAAACAACTTGCGTTCCTGTTGATGACTCATCAATCCCTTTGTATTGAATGTTTATGTTTCGAAAAACTCCTTACAGATTTCAAGTAATTGGTCTTATGCTATCCTCGGAATAGTCAAATTCAACGTTGTTTTGATGGAACGATTATTAGGAATGAATATTATTACCACTTGTCCCGATTTAAAAGCTTGTTGTAGTTTGTAAGCTTCGTAGTAAGCATTGGGAAAGGATTAACCAAATAAAGCATAAATTTGAAATCTTTTGCTAAGGTAGAATAGAAAGAAACTCATTACATGATTGCGACAACTTTGGTATTTCATTTACAGTTGTAAATCTTCCTTGTGGAACTAATTTCTGAGAAAAACTGAGAAGTAATTTCATAGAAAAACTGGGAATTTGTGTAATTGATATCCAAAGCATACAATGGGAAATCAACGTTCCAGGAATATTTCGCAGAGACTATGGAAGATAGTTAACGTTGAAACGTGGTCTTATACCAAGACTTGGCCATTGTTTAATGGAAACCTGAAACTTCTAAAATTAATACAGCTTAGAAAACGTGAATGAAAACGTGGTGGATGAATGAGATTCTCGCTAACTTAAATAGTTTTGCGATGGCAAGATAAATCCAAGAAATGACCATGAACTTTGCTTTAAAGTGTGAACAACTGCGGGTAAATAGAAACGCAAAAGTTTAAAACAAAAACAATTTAATGAATTTCAACGGGGAGCAGCAATTACAGCAGCTGATAAAACAGCGAATCTCGAGCTCGAATCATTATCTCCTCCAATTATTCGCGTAATCCCTTGGGGGCTTACAGAATGGCACGATGCTTTCAGGATGCGGGTGATCTCTTATCTATTTAAGTATTTACAAACAAAGTGGGAACTTTGCCGTCGCTAAGCTGTCCTGGAAACGGGTTTTTATAAAATTCGAGCTTTTGTTAGTTGGTTGAAGATTTTTGAAAATTCCAAGACAAAGGACACCGCGTACAATTGAATGCATTGTGTCCCATAGACAATATTGACGTAGACTTGTGTTGTTGCCAGTCGGTCTAGAGTTGTTCTAAGTAGGAAAACTTTTGCCAACTCCCTAATTAAAAATTAATTCCAAATGGCACAGCCATAGAATTTTCAAGTTTTATTTTCACAATCTGAGATAGGTGTTGGCTGTATTGGTATTACTATCCTCATCTTTAAGTTCGATGAAAAACCTGTGTTTAAGGAGCAAATAACGAGCACCTCTTAATTCGGGTACTCGACCCTTTCACGACAGTTTTTCTCCTGCTTCATTGTTCGCTCGCTGAGTCTGCAATTGGCAAATATTTTCTTTTGTCTCCTTTCCTCATTAAGGAAGGACATTGCACGCGGATTTTCAATTTTAATGAGTCTCGTAAGTCGTAGAAGCTTTTCACCATTCAATCTTTTATTGATTTTGAAACACTTTAGTTTATAACAGAATTCAGTGGTATTCTGCCTCCATCTGCAAACATTCTCAGTACCGCGGAGCCTCAAAATCAACTCGAAAATCAATTAGAAATAATTTTTATGGGCATCTATGAAACTCTCAACATCTGTGTCTACCCGAGAAATTAATTCATATTTCTCTTCTAATTACGTATGCGAATCGATAGTCCATTTATATTATGCCAAACTGCTTTCTGTTATGGTACAATTGCATAAAATGAGTTTACGCATGGAGCATACTTACCCAAATAATAGGATATCATTTATTCCTGTACTAGTGAATGGTTGGAGAGTCCAATAGGTTGGAAGCATAATCAAGTTGAATAAATAGACTAAAAATTTTGACTATTCCCAAGAAGTCATAGATATTTCAATACGGAAAACCAATTAACGAGAATAATTTGAGTCTAATGATTTGTTTTCAAAACCAATTGCACTCCACTATTTCCCTGAAAAGCAAATTGAAGTGGTATTTTCTGTGCTTGAATTTGTTTAAACTTGTATAAATCAAGTAAAACTTTTAACTTAAAATAGAATTATTCTATGAAGGCCCCGTTTACCACAAAGAGGACTTATCCTTCAAAATATCTGAAACAATTCCATAAACATAAACATCTCATGATTTATTTTCCCGGGAAATACCCCAAAGCCGCTTCTTTCACAATTTTTCACTATCAAGTGCAACGTTGCGTTTGATTTCTGCCACCAAATTTTCCCACCTACTCGTGAATAAATTGTGAACGAAAATGTATATGGGAACGGATTGCACTCAAGCGGATCAGCGAGCCACCAGGATAACAAAACTACAAAAACCAAAAAAAAAAAACAGCAACAACGAATTGCTATTGGACTATCTATTTATGATGACAAGTATATCCCAGTAGCGTTTGCATATTTAATATTAGTTTGACTAACATTGAGTTATGACCGTATCCTGCTGCTATTGTTTGAACTTGGCGCCATCATTCCGACAATTTACCAACCGGGTCAATTTTTATAACGGTACACACTAAACTTTTATGCATTTCCATTTTGACGTACTCGCGTAGAGTTTCATTTCAGGAAGCTTTGACAGGTCTATTAAGGGAAAATTCAGTTCCATATGTGCTGTTCGCTAATTAGTTACACATTGCAGGCGGCTTATATGGGAGCATGCACTTTATTCTGTATTGGATTTGGTCACTACCGAATCGATTTTCTCGGTAGTCGAATGAGATTTTCACAAATTTATTTCCCGATACGGTTAAGAAATCTGATTCGGGAAATGATAGCTGGAAACTTTGTTACTAGCATCGAGCGTTCGTGTAGAATTTTTGTTGCTTTTTTTTAAGGTAGTTTGAAAAATTTCGATGTATTATGCTGGATTTGCACCAAAGATATATGTATACTGAAAGTTTGCCGTGTATTTTTGATTTTACACTTGCGTTTCTACCACATTCTGCATACCGCAGAGCTTTGAGGGAACTCTTATTGTTTGATAGTGAAAATATTGAGTTTTTCAGAAGCATACTTCGATCTTTTTCGAATGCTCTCCAAGGGTATAACGTTTTGCCACCCAGATCCAGTTTTTCAAAGCATCCTAATGTCGCGAAAGTCAGCCTGTCCAAGTACCCTACCGTTTCAGGTATTTTCTGCATTAAGAGTACGTATAGAATTCAAACAGGATCCGGTCTGGTGAAAACGACCGGGCAAATATTTCAGAGATCAACGGACAAATACCACTGAAATAGGTGGTGTATTGTTAAAATGCAGCAGCGATCTGTCATGATCACCCAAATGTTCCAACAAGTGACAGATTGCTGCTTCATTTTGAAAAATTTGTGAGCAATCTTCCCATTGAAATGAAAATTTTTAAGGTACTGAATGCTGTTTTCTCGTACAGTCGCAGAAAACGATTGCTTTTAAGCGCAACAAATATTTAAAACTTAACTTAAACTCGGAACTTACAACGTCATCAATGTCACGAAAATTCAATACTTTGTAATTCTTCCCCTGTGATTTCTACTCGATGTCTTTCTACATATATTATATAATAATTTTATTTATATTATATAATAATATTATAAGAAATATACATTTTTTCCCATGAAGCTTTCAAGGAAACGGGACATATCCTGGGAGTTTTCCAGATATGCAACATTCGATTCTTCTAAATATTTAATCAGTGGCCAGGATCAGGTCAAGAGCCACAAAGTGGATTGACTATTGGAAGTACATGGCATTGGACAGAATCGCTTTTCTCATCAACAAAGAAATTTACCGGGCTTTCTGGCTTTTATAAATCCTCGCAAACTTAATGTCTTTCGCTGAAATGAATAATTCACTGGATAACTGTATTTTCTTCCATTGTCTACTTACAAACAGATGTTAAAATTTCATGAATTTCCGGAGAGGTCTTTCAAAGTGACACTGAAATATTGGTGTTAAGTCGTTATTCCAAATGTGTGTCAGGCGAAAACATACGCCCACACAACATGTTTTCATCGATGGTTTGACAGTTACTGACGTTGCCGTGAGGCGCATATCGGTCTGTTGCAACAGACCAGCCTGTACGTATGACCGAATGTTATTTCAATGCAATCCTAGTAGCTTGGTTCTGACAATAATTTGAAAGACTACGTACTGGTCGTATTTTCCCACGGTAAGCCCTCCAATTTTAGAGCAATAATTCTCCCGTCTTGGTAAGGATATTCGTTTAACTGGAACAGGACTATAAATTAAAATGGCCAAGGATTGAAAGACGACTATGTAAATATTCTTCCTATCATTTTCGTGATCGGTCTCGTTCCGATAAGTTTAATGAGTTCACCACAACAAAAGCATGCTTCCTTTTACCTTTCAGTCAAGTATTGCAACACAAAGAGCGCAGGATAACATATAAACTGTTCAGTTAGGATCAAAAGGCTGAGGAAAATGAGGTTTACAGCATTTTTAAGGCAAAAAACCCCACGCATAGCAAAATATTATGCACTTAAATGATTCAATTCAACATAGCGTAAATTAAATAAGAATCAAAC
Organism: Stratiomys singularior; assembly: GCA_954870665.1. Lineage (NCBI taxonomy): Eukaryota > Metazoa > Arthropoda > Insecta > Diptera > Stratiomyidae > Stratiomys > Stratiomys singularior. The sequence goes on from OX940877.1 coordinate 13,480,578, forward strand.
ATTTGACAAATATATCTGAAAAAACTACACACAAGCAGCACTCAGCACAGTGAAATGAATTTGGAAAAATGTAGACCGAAAAACAAACTCCACATAGAGGCAAAAAACGTTGACATTACAAGCCACGATAATCAATAAGAAACGATTTGACGCTCCTTAACACTTTGATGCATGTCAACCGATACAGATGAAAAGCTTAGACCGTTAAAATCCTCTTGGGAAGGAGCCAACCAATTCGGAACTAAACCAGCAAAAGGATCGTAGGATGTAATTCTGGCGTAGCTTTTGAAGAAAGTTCAAAAAAAAAATTTTGGTGCGTACGACCTTAGCCCAATACAGAGACGACTCAAGATGACAAGATTGGCTTTGTTACCAAGCCCATATAGAAATGAAGACGTAGTGCATGCCATAAAAGATTCTGCACAAAATATGAAACGTCAAAAAAATCTTACGCTGAAGTTCTTGTTGGAGATAACACGAAGGGCTTAGAGTCAGATGTTCAACCGTAATCAGCTAATTTTAGTGCCATTTTAATTTTAGGAGCACTGGGGACTTGTTATAGGAACTCTCCATTGTATCTACACAGACGCTTTTCTCACCGAAATGTCACTTAAATGTCATTCGACAGAACCCGACGAATCATGATATGAGAAATTAACAGCGAGTTAGGACTACATTTGGGAAGCAATGCAAGTGCTCGAACTTCGATGCATTCGTTATTGAAATTTCCAGAAAATCTGGATTGAAATGGCAGTTCCATCCACCTCATAATTCTGTCTTGATCAAATTCTGTACAACTCAAAATCCTGTTACAACCGGCGCCCCTTCCTCCTCTTTGAAGGCTTGTTTGCGGAGACTGGAAATGTCTAGACTTACCCTAGATATTTGATAAATGTAAACCAAATACATCTCCATCACTGGCAAAGCTACATTGACGAGGATTTGTCAATGTTTGTAATTTGTTATATCTTTTACAATAATCTTTTCCCGAACTGCATCCAATTGTGTATGAATATATTTTTGGAAAACTTTTGTAGAACCACACGGAACCCGACTTATATCTACCCAGAAATCTACAATCTAATGCGTGTGAGCTGAAGACATAAAGGAAGACATCGAGTAAGTGCATATAGAGTTCATATCATAATATCAAGCAGAAAAATCGGCAGTTGATACAGTGTAACGTTTTTTTAAAGTGTTAAATTCAGTTTCCACTATCATTTACAGTCACGGCAATGTGTTAACAAGTCCTGACAGCTAGAATGCAAAGGAAAGTATTGATAACCGGGACTCAAAAGTAAAACCAAAATGTTTTGAGTACATCATTCCAGTGGAAGAGCATATTTTCTACTCCAAACTTCAGAGCTTAATAACAGGATTTGCAATAAATTTCCTGAAAAGTATAAGACACAGGATCTGCAGGGCCACTATTATTTTTTATAGTTTTCTTGAATATTTTTGGTTGAAGCCAGAGTGTAGGGAGGCGAATCTTATACAGTATCTAATTTTACTTGTCTAACATCGAGAGGGTAGCAGGAGTTTTATTGCAAAATTTCAATCCATATCCTTTTCAAATAAATCGATGTTATGATAATATTATTGGTGAACTCCAAACTGGTCATACAATGTTGGAAAATTTGTTTTGAATCAGACTTTAGTTCTGCACTTCCTCACTCATAAGGATGACGTTATCTCCCGTGATAGCAAGCAGCCCCCACCTCTCAGTCAACGCATACCTTGTTTTTCAAATGACGTTAACATTTTACCAAAAGTAGGTCAATCAAAAGAGTACGTTTTATTCCTGGAACAAGTCCACTGTCTGACTTAAATGATGTTGAAAGTGAAATGTTGCCTGGCATTTCATGACTGACTTCCTGACTCGTTTCCTGCTAAAAAGTTTCATTTAATAAATGTGAATTATCCTGATACGTTTGTGCATCTTTCAGGAAAGTTCGCCCCGTTGTGAAAATACTTCTAATGAAAAAAGTTCAACTCATTCTTACTCAGATCATTTTCCTGTGTCCACGCCTGAGCAAACAAGCAGCCATCAAAATTCCAACTAAGAATTGTACAGTCCAGGAATGTTAATCGTATATAAGCTATCCCGCCCAACTTATAACTACATAAAAGTCAAGTCCTGGCAACTTAGATAAATCGGATTGATGCTTCGCCCCAGCACTCACAGCCGTAGAATTGGATATATGTGGCTTGTGTAATTTCTAATTTGGTCTTGCTTTTCTCTTTAATTTCGCTTGTTAAGTTGTTTATTTATTTGGAAGTTTTGCCAGGAAGAATTTTATTATGCTGTGGATGTCTGACTATAAAGCCTGTGCCGTTCAGTTGGCAAACTTTGACTGGGATCCGAGCGGGGCTTCGTTGTCATATTGGTTTCAGAATGGCTTCGCCAGTTCACTCAGAAGATTTGCAGTGATTGGTTGAAGGTCAACTAATTGGAGTTTCTTCGAAATCTGCTGAACTTTACGATTTTCCCAGGAGTCAAATGTAGGCCCAAGTACAGCCGTTTCGAGATAAGTTGCCACGGTTAGTTGAATATCCTAAAATTGTTGATATATCGCTCGAGAAGGTAGAACAATAGGCATCGAGCGATTATTTTACACAGAAGGTGTACGTAGGCATTACTATCTAAGGATATTATTGCACAAGGTACGAGTCATATCTCTTGCTGGTCTTGTTTCGTCCTGGGTCCTCAATGTCGTACATTATGATACAATGACTGCTCACGGTTGGATGATGATTCTTCTTCCAGGATCCTTCTGTTAATGTGTATTGTTTCATTCTCTTCGTTTTTTTTTCGATTTTAAAAACTGCGAAATGTATATTAAAGATATTTAAGTTTTTATGCTTATTGCTGTGACAAAAAAAAATCATCTCCGAGTACTTTTGTTTCTTTTGAAAAGAAAATTTCTTTCTGTCATAGAAGCATTGACAGTACCACTCTCCCACAACTCATATTGTAGTTATTCTCGACTGGTAGCAAGTTGCAGAAGAGAAAGTTCTGTCGCGAGAAATATGGAAATCAACTGGCATGTTTTATTTATTAGTTTTTATTTTTTTCCGTTCAACTTTGTGGTATCTAACCACTTTATCGACATTTGAAATGGTGAAAACTTTTTCAAACTATAACTTAATGTCAATTCACATAAAAAACGACCATCATGAACTGACAAATTGTAAATGTAAAACAATGAATATTTTTCCACTTTTTGTTAAAAATTTTGAAAAATGTTTTGAAACTAAGTCCGAAAGTTGTTAAAATATCAGATCTAATGTATTCAATACATTCATAGTATTCATACATTTGACAGGCCAGTAGCCGTCCCGATTTCTACTGCCACCAAAAGGTTGGCCTGCAGTCCAATCAAAGGGGATCGGGATAAACGGAGGAAGGACGAGGACAGGACGCCGAACGATCAAATCGCGATTGAGGAGGGTTTTCAGACGGCACTACCCAAAGCTGCCAAAAAGGCAGCTAAAAAAGCGGCCCTGAAGTCCAAAATCGATAAACATCCACAGGAACGGAAATGCAGTGAATCATCGCAGATAACCCAGGAAACTAAAATTAAGAAGCGTCGAAAACCCATTGGGCAGGCACTGCTGGTTAAACCCACCGACGGTAGATCCTATGCGGATTTTCTGCGAGAAATCAAGGGAGCGGTAAAACCCGAAGACATACAAACTGCAATAAAAGCTGCACGGCCAACTCGGTCGGGGGATTTACTTGTTGAGTTCGGATCAGATGCAAACAATAAAGACGCGTTCCGTGACGCAGTCAAAAGAGTCCTTGGAGAGAAGGCAACTGTAGCATCACTCGAGCCTAAGGCCACACTGGAAATTAGAGACATTGACTGCGTTACGGATCTGCCCGAAATAGAAGACGCTTTAAAACGCGACTTCCCTGTACTAGGCGAGACGAAAGTCAGGCTGGCCAAACCGAACAACAGGATCAACGCATGGCCATAATCGACCTCACAGAGAGGGAAGCAGAACAGCTTCTGAAGCAGGGCAAAATAAGAATAGGGTGGGTTCTTTGTCGGATACGGCGAAGGGCCATTCCCCTTCGGTGTTTCAAGTGCCTCGGATACGGTCATATCGCACAGACATGTAATGGAACTGACCGAAGCTCCTCGTGCTACAATTGCGGTAAGACAGGGCATAAAAAGAAGGAATGCACAGACGAGTCACACTGTGTTCTTTGCCAGGAGTATAACCCGAGACCAGATGATTTGAAACATATCCCAGGCACAGGGAAGTGTCTGGTCTTCCAAGAAGCCCTAAGTAAGGCAAAAGCGCTTCTGCAATGATTCGTATACTCCAAATCAATCTACATCGAAGTATCATCGCCCAAGACCTACTGGAACAGTTCGCGAGAGACAGGCAAGCTGACTTACTCCTGGTGAGCGAGCAACATCACACCATAAACTCATCAGCATGGTATCCTGACGAATCCGGTACAGCCGCCATCTGGGTTCGGAACAGTGCACACCTACAGGTGCAGGATCGGGGGTGAAGAGATAGTTTTTTTTTGGGTTCGGTGTTCGGGAACTACACTCTTCAGTGTATATCTAACTCCGAACGAATCGTTGTCGTTCTTTCAACTTAAGCTCAATGCTTTGGAGGATGCTATGGAGGGCCATGTGCTCGTCGGAGGTGACTTCAATGCAAAGGGAATCGAGTGGGGCATGCCCCAGTCAGACGCTCGGGGCAAACGGATCGTGGAAATGGCAGCACGAACTGGGCTCGTCGTATTGAACACAGGCCACACCCCAACTTTCCGTCGATGGGGTTGCGTCGGCACCATACCTGATGTCACATTCGCCTCGGAGTGCCTAGCACAATCAGTTAAAAATTGGAGAGTGCTAGAGGATTACTCGGCCAGTGATCACCAGTACATAGCTCTGGAGATCCATCACGATGCTTCCCGAAGACCACGCGCTTGTTCTTCTGCGCTCCGGTGGAATACTGAGAAAGCGGATATTGAGAAGTTTGTTGAAGTGCTTATGGCGCGATCATCGCTGTCGGAAGCAACGCTAGAGGACGGAGAACCCGCGGGGAGAGATGTTGTTAACTCAACTATGAGAATCATTACATCCGCCTGCAGGTCTTCAATGCCCCAACGAAGACCCCGGCACAGCAAGCCTCCAGTATACTGGTGGTCACATGAAATTGCCGAAAAACGAAGGGAGTGTCACAAACTACGACGCAGGACACAGCGTGCTCGAATCCGGGAAGAGGCATGTATCCAATTAGCTGCTTGCAAGTCATCTAGAAAATGCCTCCGTAGACTAATCAACAGCAGCAAGGCCAACCGCTGGCAAAACCTGGTGGACGACGTGAACAGAGACCCATGGGGCCTGGGCTACAAAATAGTAATGCGGAAGCTCGGTGTCCAAAGGTCACCTCACTCATACGAGGCAGAAAAGATGGACGAAATCGTGCGGGCTCTCTTCCCCATCCATCCCGCCATCGTTGAAGCCGTTCACTATGAAACACCAATGGAAATTCCATTTTTCACGAAGATGGAATTGGAGAAAGCAGTCTTGTCGCCAGCTGCATACTGCCCACTGTGTATTCTTGAGTAGGTCGGAAAAGTTCTTGAAAAACTTATCAGTGGAAGACTCGCTGACGTGATTCGTATTACCGGGGATCTATCTCCACGGCAGTATGGCTTCAGAGCAGGCCGCTCCACCACCGATGCAATTGGAGAAGTAGTGAGCGCGGTCCAACGTGCGGAGTCTCACAGTATTTCCACACGACGGGTCGTCCTGCTGGTGACTCTGGATTTCCGAAATACATTTAACAGCGCTAGATGGGTGGATATTCTGGAAGCGCTAGAAAATTGTTTTCAAGTACCAGTGTACCTGATGCGGATTTTAAGGAACTATTTGAAGGACCGCAGCCTACTCTACGACTCGAAGGAGGGTAGGCGTAGTACAAATCTTACTTCAGGTGTCGCTCAGGGCTCTATTCTTGGCCCGGACCTGTGGAACATCTCCTACGATGGACTCCTGCAGCTTGAACTGCCGGACGAGTCACGTTTGATCGGCTATGCGGACGATGTCGCGGCGCTGGTCGCTGGACGCACAGTAGACCATGCGCAGCTCAGACTCAATACGTTAATGCGGAGGATAATGGACTGGATGACCGTTCACGGATTCAAGCTGGCACTGGAAAAAACCGAAGTGGTCGTCCTAACGAAGAAGAGAATCCCCAGAGTACGGTCTATCAGTATAGGGGACGAGCTGGTTGAATCGAAATCAGCAGTAAAGTACCTGGGCGTCCTGATAGACTCGAAGTATAGGGGACGAGCTGGTTGAATCGAAATCAGCAGTAAAGTACCTGGGCGTCCTGATAGACTCGAAATGAGTTTTTCCCAACAAATCGGGGCAGCAGCTGACAAGGCTGCAGTGCGTGTGACGGCACTCACTCGATTAATGGCCAACATAGGGGGCCCACCACATCAAGGAGACGACTCTTAATTAGCGTTGTGCAGTCGCTTTTAATCTACGGATCAGAACTGTGGGGCGACGCTCTCAGCAAGGAGTTACACCGGAAGCGGTTGGCACAGGTGCAGAGACAAGGAGCATTGCGAATCGCATGCGCATACCGAACGGTCTCCGGGGCTGCAGTGCTGGTAATCGCAGGGGTGATACCCATCACTCTCCTTGCGAGAGAGCGCAGAAGTATTTACCTGCGCAGAGGCGAAGATCGAAGAGAAGAGAATACCAAAGAAGAGAGACGTCGCTCTCTCAGCGATTGGCAACAGTCCTGGGAGCAAGAAACAAGGGGAAGGTGGACTGCACGTCTGATCCCTGACCTGAGGCCGTGGTACAGTCGAGTGCATGGTGAGGCCGATTTCTACTTGACCCAGCTCTTAAGCGGGCACGGTTGTTTTCGGTCCTACCTGTACAAAATTGACAGAGCACGGTCTCCTAACTGTGTGTTTTGTGCAGGAGAGTTGGATGACGCCTGTCACACATGCTTCTACTGCAAAAGGTGGAGCCAGCAGCGAGGGGTCCTACTCAGCGAAATAGGAGAGCTCTGTCCGGAAACTATCGTCGGAGTAATGCTGAAAACAGTTGACAATTGGAATCGCGTGGCGCAATATGCTCGGGCAGTGCTTACATTAAAAAAAGCTTTATTGGAGCGCTTGGAGGCATCGGGAATGGATGGATCTCTTTTTTAGCACTTCCTTCCTCTCCTGTCCTTCCCGTTAGAGAAGAAATACCCATAATGCGAAGGCGCCTCTAGGCGTAGGAACACGAGGCCTAGCCCGAAGTGATGTGTCAAACGGTTCCAGGCTAGGTTCTCAGGTTGACAGGGGAGGTGTTTAGTGGGTAGTCCAAATGCATTTTGCGTCGGGGAGTCCCACACTCAGGGCGTAAACAGCCTTCACCTCACTACCAAAAAAAAAAAAAAAAAAATTTATTCAACAGATCTTCTTCATATTAGTCATGGAATCAATTGATCTCATTTAGTTTTCCTCAAAATCGCATTGACAAGCGTTGACTTCAAACTTATGAAAACATTTGTTGTTCAGGAAAAAGTTCCAGAACTAATATCAACAAGTCGTTAGACATTTTGTAATATTTTTTCAAATATCTTATGCAAAAAACTCGTTTATTCTATGCAATTAATATATTGCATTGCACGATTTAATTAGGATTCGCAACAGAAAATAGCTCTCGAGCGGCAGGACAAGTAGAATGAAAAAATATAGACCAAAACAAAATACCACAAAAATATCAGTTTCGTCCTATTTCACTTCTTCTAGCACATAAAGAGGTAAAGGACAGAGGTCTGCAATGGTTTTTCCCCTTTCAGTTGTGATTATTGAATTGGGTAGTTTTGAAGGCGCTGATAACGTAAAAATATTTTAGAAATTTAATTAGGATTTTAATTATTGAGCATCGTTTTATTTTTACCAAAATCACCTACAACTTCCTTTTTATTAATTAATATTTTATTCTAATCGTTTCTTTTGATACAGAAAACACTCCGAATTTTTGTAGCAGATAGTAATGAATATGTCGTATTAAGTCGTTATGCTAAGTCGCGACCTTGTCGAGCGCGCCCTATTTTCGCACACGCTCTTTTTTGAAGGCACCCATTTTTCTGTCTTCTGTCTCTGACTTCAGTCAAATCAACTTCCGTGCCTCGTGATTTTTCTGTGAACTATCAAAACGGGAAGATCGTGCGTCTCTGATTCTCTAAATTGTGCTTCGAGAAGACGGTTGAGGGATCCGGAACTTTGATCGCGATCTAGAGGCGAAGAAAGGGCGTGAAAAATAAGGAAATGACCAGGAGTGAGGGCCTCGAAATCTGATGGATCAGGAGGCGGAAGATATGAAGGATGAGTATTGAGGATCGCTTTGACTTGGGCGATCGCAGTGAGAAATTCCTCATAAGTGAGTCGTTGTTCCCCAATGACTCGCAGTAGATGATGTTTGGCGGACTTAGCTGTGGCCTCCTAAGGACCCAAAAGTGAAGAATAGTCAGTGGAATGAATCGCCAGTCCGTACCAGAAGAAAAAGCGGTTGAATGCTGATGTTGAGGAGTCGACAACTCAAATGAGTTGTCATTGTCAGAAAAGATAACAGAGGGATTACCTCTACGGGCAACGAAACGACAGTAAGCGGCAATAAAGGTGGGCGTGGAGAGTTCAGATGCCAGTTCAAGTTGAACAGCCTTGGTGGCAAAGAGATGAAGATCAGCAAAGCGGCTTTCGTGTATACCGCTCCTCGCAGTCTAGCGCTGGTAACATAGAAGGCTCCATCATAATCGACTCCGGTGGTCGTGAAGGCGGAAATTGAAGATACTCGCTCGGCAGAAAGATTGCTTGGATGATTGGTCGAGGTTTACAGACGATGACAAATCACATTACGTCCATCGAGTATCCAGAATCGACGGCGGATGAACGAGTGTGTTGCCAAAGCTCCCGCGTGAAGGAGACGCAGATGAGCGTGGTCAATTATTAGAGTGGTCTAGTGATTCCCTTTTGGGAGAAGAAAAGGATGTGTATGCTGGTAAGGCAGGAGAGATATAGAGAGACGACCACCTACACGAATGACCTTGTGTTCATCCATGAATAGATGAATATTCATGATCAGATGGTTTGGATTATGACCGGATGGTTTCGGAAGTCCCACAATTTCCTCGGCAACATTTTTCGCTTGGATCAGACGAATCGCGCAGCATTCTGCCTTTTGGAGTTCAACAGACGATAAGCAGCCAGCACGAGGTGGTTGTAGCCGCCTAACGTTGACACCAAAGCGGCGACAAAATGCGATCACACGTTTAAGGTGAAGGAAAGATGAAAGTCGTTCGATGATGTGGTTGCTAGAGTGAGGACTGACACTGGTTTAGCTTAATAGGGTAGAGTCACAAGAGGAAATCGGCCAAACGATGAATTTTTTAAAAGCCAAATTAGTCCATGCCACCACAAAGGATGCCACCGTCCGTTCCACAACCCCGAGAAATTTATCTTCGGGGCTGCAGCCGGCGATACGCACAGTCAGCTAGATTTTCTTCAGAGACGACACGCTTCCAACGACTAAGTTGCACTAGGTCTTCAATCTCGGTGACGCGATTGCCCATAAAGATTTTCCCTTTGTAGATTTCACCGTGGATTCATGCCAGGACAGCGCGTTAGTTGAATATAACTTTATTAACTAAGTCATCTGTCCTTATTTTCAAAAAAATGGTGGATATTCAAGTTTTTGAATACCCGCCCATATCCGCAAACATCTTTTGCAGAAGATCGAGTCTAGACTATTGCTAGCTTAGTAAAAATATTTAACAACGAATTTGATGCGAACGAATGAAGATTGTTCATAGACTCATCAAAACGAAGCTTGAAAGCAGTCCTTTTGCGTAATGGCACAATAAGTACGCGCTTACTGCCAGTTGTCTGTTGATTGGCAAGAATGCTACGAAAATTTGATCAATGTGCTAGACGAAGTAAAGGACAGTTGGATGGTCTGTGTACATCTGAAAGTTTGAAGTATACTGCTCGTTGAACATGTATACTATACTAAGTAATTACGCTTTTTCTGCAAGTGGATCTGTCTAAACAGAAGCCGAAATTGAGCGTAGATAGAGTGGTCACCAAGGACTGAACCAGCCCATGGAGTTAAAAATGTTGTGAGACATTATTTGTAACCTAAGAAAAAGTTTTGCTATCCCTTTTACACATAAAACTGGAGATAAAGGCACTGAACAAAGGCGGAGAAGGATTGGAATGTACACACAAATTTTTTCCATTTCAAAAATCGAATGATAGATGAACGTTAAACATCACTTCCCCAATTCGAGTTTCGACTACTTTCCTAATTCCTTGTTCATGTAATACAATTCCTATCCCCTTTGGAGCTGTGAAATAAGAGCGAGGCAAAAATTTTCACCATAATTCGAAAGAGATGGAGTGTCGCTATCAGAGAATTTGGAATAAAATAATGATGGTAGACTGGATAAAAAACCTCAGCTTCCCAGCTGAGAAGGAAAAGTCCATGAAAAGATTAATGCAATCCAAAACGGACGATTGGAGCCCCACTCTCTCCATTCTTTGGACCCTCAAGACTGTGTTTGAGAATCATTCAGGTATATTCGATCCAAAAAAAACCATCATACCAGTACTGTATGGTACCTATGGTCTAGCGTATGTGGGAGTGTCAAAGGTCAGGCTTTGGGCGATTTTTTTAGATGAAGTTTCGTTAAATAATTTTGAACAAAGATGATACTAACAAAAGAATACTTGATTCCATGTGGGGGGATGGGGTTATATAGATTGGGTTTACGACTGATATCATTTTATTTAAGTTATCAAAAAAATTGTTAACAGTTTTCTAGGACGTAATCAAATTTCCAAAATACGAAAATATAAATAAAAATTATAATAACTATATTACTAAAAAAACTATAACCTAAAAAATATTTCTTCATGCAGGGTTGGAGGAGTTATTTGCAGCTTTTCTATAATAATTGATAACTAATGCAGATCCAGAAGCGCAGACATTGGATTTTCTTCATTTCAATAAAATAAAAGTTGTCAATAGAGGTTTAATACCATCGTAGTTCACTCACATTATTGGCACCTACATAGAGGCCAACTCAGGTTCGTGTTTAAATGCATCAACCTCCCGATCTAGTATAGCCTATGATCCAGAATCCTTCTTTTAGTGCAGAAAACTGCGTATCAGACGACAAATACTAAAAAAGTGTCCTCCAGTCCGGAAAAAATTTTAGACATTAATTAATAATATGTATTATTAATTAATATTAATATTTAGACACGAAAAAACCACTGGCATTTTTGTACATAATAGACACACTAAGTAACACGCTAACTAACTAATGTTGCATTTGTAAGGCTCTCAGCTAATGTAAACCTCAAAATAAGTGAATCCAAGTATGCGGTGTACTATTAGTTAATTTCAGCAGAAATTTCAATGTCAGGATACTAACATAATGAATTATGAATTGTGGAGCCTAGAGGTGGCACTCAACGCTCATAAGTTCCAATTTCTTCAACTTCCTTGAATAAATCTGTATTCCAGGAAGTACTTGAACTCTAAGCTTAGAATGTATAACAATTACGGAAAATGATACTTTGCGAGATAACAACATAGGCAAAAGGATAATCATAGAACGTTGGATTTCGAAAATAATGTGAGTAATTACATTTCACAACCTACAGGCATGCCTGAAAAGGATTTAGCATATCTAAGTGATTCTGATTTTGGGCCTCTTTTCCAGGATTGCAATGATAATGCTCAAAAATAGGAAATAAAAAGACACCCGCAATCGTTAGCAAAATTTTAAAGCTTAAATATAGCACTCCCCTTTATTCACACTTGGCAGGTTGAAAAAAACGAAACAATCTTTGAAACCTGTTCACATATTCAGCGGTTCCATTTAGTTATTGTCCTTCATTGATTTTCTCTGTTTCCAGCCTTCGCTGCCCCAACTCAACAAAATCCGTTGCTATTGAGTGAATCATTTACATTATAAATAAATATTTGAATTTCACACTTGTGCTAACCCTCAGCAAAAAAATTGTGGCTTTTCACATGGCGCTATATCATTTCTCATGCATGTATTCATGATATTTGGGGACAGTATGGTCTATACCTTCGTTGTACTAAATCTTCGGGGACATGTGAAATGTTTGGTGACAGAAGCTTACAGATGGACCGGAAAAGTGAGAACATTTTCTTCGACATTGTATTGTATCCTCAATAGTGACTGTAGATCCTTCAACTTTGGTCAATAAATACCATCCCAGTCATATATTAAATTAGGGAACAAAAGGCTCATCTGTCTTTCATCTACAAGTCATTGTTCATGCACACTAAATAGTACAGTACCCGATCATCAGGCCGGACTATGTCCTTACGAGTCCCTTCGGTTTTTCATTACGTGGAGCAGGTCGTAAACTACACAAACCTATTTATTACCTTGACGTGGGTCTGACAACTATATCCAAACCTTTTTCAGATTTAATCAACAGGCTATCCCATACGTTTCGGTCAGTTTTGCCCAGTTCAAGTGGAGAGTGTAGTTTACAATGTCGGTTTGAAATAAATATACAACATTTGCTTTTAATGCGGACACTTGTCCAGGACTATCAACAAGATAATGAATTAAGTTTGCATTCTTGACGTGCAAACTGTCGAATTGGCTGAAGGATAGCAAAGTGGATCCGTCACAATTCCACACACAAGAATCTCGTTGTGCATGTCAAATCTCTTAGTCCCACAGGAACTGAATTCGAAGAGATTCGAGCTTAGTCTCTGAAGTTATGAGAGGAAAAATTCACGAAATTTTAATTAAGAATGAACATTTGCTCGTGGGAAGCGAAAGAATCCTCTTGAAATATCTTAATCAAGGTATGCATTATTATACTCTAAAATATCTTTGCAGGAAAGGATCCCGGGTTCAGTCTCTGGGCAATTGCTTGTGTAACCATTTTTCTGGAAAAAAAATCAAAAGCTTCTGAAACGTATCTCCTTATCAGGGATTCAATAAAGCATTATAATATAGTGACTGTAAAACAAACATAATGCCGAGCTTTTAATGAGAATCTTTTTTATTTTGAAAGATTAATTTCATATTCATGAGCATTAGGGAAGATATCCACGCTTAGACTCGACTTTAGATGTACGTTGATGTAATGTCATTTATTTAATATATACTATATTGAAGGACATTTTCATGCATAAAGGTTCTATATAAGCACCGAAATTGGTTAATAAATATTCCAATTGTTCACAGTTTTTACGAGTACTACTCTACCCATATAATGAGGTAAAATCATTCATTGATATTGGCTAGAATAATGAATACATACAATTTTATCCATCCACCGGCTGTCATGTTTGAAACTCCACAAACGTCAGTTCCATTCAGAAATTCTTTGATTTAATTTAATAGTCCATGGCAGATAGTCCTCAATATACTGCACCATGAAGTGTAATCCACCTGTTTCCAAAAGATTGCGCCAGAATCTTATCGAAAGTTTGGTGTTTATTTCGCCATCTATTGAGCTCCTGATTCATTTCCCGATGAGTTGTTGCTGTTTCAGATGCTGTTTTGAGTGGTTGACAACATTTTGGCAACGCAAAGGGCAAAAAGCCTAACATTTAGGTCAGAACGTACAAGACTCCCCACAATCACAATAACGTCTTGGCTAGGGACAGTTTCTTGTATGCTCTGTCATATTCTCATACGTCTAAAAAAAACCGTTCCTTTCCATGTATAATTTGTATAATTTTCTTTGCATGCTATTCGAATTTGAACCTGTTTGAAAGACTTTCCGAATCTCGGTAATGCTCAAAAAACATCGGGTAACGTCAAACCGCCAATGGGTGTCATGAGTCTCCTTTGACACCAACGCCAAACGAGCACGAGAAAACTCCATCGAAAAAAGCCGAAACATTCACAAAGGTCTTGGCCAACGAGCAGAGATTTCAATTCCGTAATTTCACGGTCTTCAAAGACAGAGTTAAAACAATATGTCAATCACCATCCTCTAATCTCAAAAAAGTTTCAGACTCGGGTCCCAGCTTTGTTTAAACTATGTGGATTCCCGAACACCAGTGATCCCTGATCAAAATATTTTATGCCCTTGAAACAACCATGTTTCAGTCAGGATACTACCTCACCATGCAGGGGGCTGACATTGGCCTGGCATGTGCGTCACCCAACTCGTGGTTTAAATAAACTTCTGGTGGAGTTGCATTTCTCTGCAGTCCGAGACACTCACGACTCATTGAACTTTCTCAAGCTTCGAATTCACGGTGACGGCTACCCTCAAAGATTGAAAAGACTTAGCCGAAGCTCAAATTTATCAGTTCTCTTGTTACATCTTGGTCAGGCCAAGTCTTCAGTCAGCTCTCTCATCGCTATTTTTTCATCATTATCCTATTTTGCTTCAGAACGCCCATGGTTCTCAGCATTTTAGAACCAGATTGGCGACTTCATCAGTACTCATTTCAGTTTGTCCTTCTCAACTGCAATCCTCTTTACTTCATAACTTCTTCACTTTATTCCTTCCATTCCTTGGTACAAACATATTTCTTCCGTTTGCCTATCATCGGTTTGACTTTCTCACGTTCTAAAGAAGGCCGGTCCAACTTCATTTCAACCGCTTTGGCAAAAACAAACTCCCTCCAGTCACTCCACACTATATATGGGCTTTAGCCTGTTCGCTTTGCGAAAGCGCACCAGAGCGTTGTTTGGATGATGGATCAATGAACAGAGACCATTTAAAGCATCATTTATTTGGGAATATGTCCTGAAAGTACCACGATAATCACAGTGACTGCGCCGTGATCATGCGCCGTGATCATGCGCCGCATTCCTGAATCCCCTACTGGATCTCCCTACATAATTTAACATTGTAATTTGTTGGTTTAGATTCGTACCGTGATTCCTGGCAGAAGTCTTTACAGTTGTTCAACCATTTTGAAATTATTGGCAACCATGAGCTACTGCGTCAGAGAATTCACTTAAACACAGCATCCTTAAAAAATCGTCTCACCAAAATCTTTGTTGTTTCTCCTATCAACGCGTCCATTATTTCAGAATTAAACATACGGATCGACAAAAAATAGAGGAAAAATAAGGACCCACCTATCAAATCCTTTATTTACCCAAGTATAAATTGTGCACCTCAATCGCTGTGCCAACAGATGACAGTTGTAAAGTTATGCAAGCTCTTTATTACTGTTGCGAATTTCGAATGCGAGATCTGCAATCTGCATTGGTTGAGGGCGTACCGTGTTAACACTAGCAACGTGTTTTGCACGAAATGAAAAAAAAAACGCGGAAACAGAAACAAACACGGAATTTTCGATTGATGTATGATGTCCAGCACAAGAATTATTGGGAAAGCGTGGTCAATTAGGCAGATAAAGATTGTCCATTTATTTCGGATGACACAATGGATAATATAGTTAGCAAACTGCTGCAAAAGAAGTGATTTCTGCATTAAAAACACCGAAGCGCGACAAGAATTTGAGTGCTATTGCGGTTTCAATACGATGTTGCATGTAACCACTGAATTGTAAGGCTCTTAGCATGCAAACATCAAAGTCTAGCAGCTATACGTTGATAAATGCTTGGTTTTCATGGTGATATTGTGGCAATGAAGTCCTGACGACTATTAGCAGTCGAATTCAAACTTCTAGCTCCAATTAATTTCCTTTTTGATACTACTCAATCAAAGCCGAATTAGAATTGCGGTGTTACGAGACGATGTGAATCAATTTGACATTGAATAAGGTACGCACTATAATTGTAACTTTACATAAAACTTTTTAAGGATTCTTTATGTTAATTAATGCTAAATAAAAGTGATATCCTACAAAGAATTCATTTGGCTGCCAAGAAATCATTTCTTGGGAATGTTAATGCGTCATTTTAATACTTCACATTTATTTCTTATTCTGGCATTAGCTGCCCATATTGAAAATTCTGTAAATTCACGTTTCCTTGCCTTGCCGTTAGCAAAATGAAGAGGATCGTATCCATTTATCGCGATAATATTATCAAATCAATTATAAATGGATTCGCAAATGGCATGGTTGAAAGTATTTTAGCAATAAAGTTACTCACTTGAAACGCTTTATCATGAAAAAGTCCTTTTAGGGTGCCTACATGAATTCTATGTGAAATATTTTAGCATTCTGCACGGAAGACCTGAATAAAATATTTTGTATGTAAGTAAATGTATGTAAGAAAATCGTTTTCAGAAAAATTTCCATGATAAACATAGACAGACTCCGAAAATACTGATGCTGTTCGAAAACATTTGAATTGAATTTGTTCAGGCTTCTAAGCTTAGTTGGTGGAAAGGCAGACATGCACAAAATAAAATGGTTAAATAACAGCCTTAATACCATGCTATGAAACAGGATGGTTCGGCGAGACAATAAGAACAGGCAATGCAAATTTTAATAATGTATTGGAAGCTAAAAATAGTACACCTCCTTCAAAGTCCATATCAAGATTTATTAATTTTATATTAATAAATCTTGAGATGGACTCAGATCAGATTATCAGGTTTCAGAAATAAAACTATGGCTCATTGCAAACAACTAAAAAATGAAGGATCTCACTGATAACCAACGATTAACACCTCTAAGTGAAATAAGGAAAACAACGAATATTGCATGACTTATTCTCATAACTGTCCCCTAATGATTCTGATGCTAATGATAAGGACTTAGGATGCCACATAAGTTTATTTCACTCTTTGATGTGAAATTAATACACGATTGATTTAATATGTCTACTGGGCCATTCTATAATCTTCTTCGACTCTTAGGTAAACATACTATGTCCTTTTTCCAAAATTCTTGAAGCTAATTCATGTCGCTTTTGTATTTGAAAGATTTACCACGGATATAATTTTTCAAGGAAAAGAACAATCAATAATTGGATGGAGCAAAGTTTAAGTTGTACGCAGGACGTTATTGAACGTCCCAATCAAATTGTAATAGTTTTCGCCTGACGGCAAACGCAACATGGGATCTTGCGTTGTTGTGATAGAAAATGACGTCTCGTCGGTTCGCCGATTTTGGCCACTTTTCTGTTTTGGCTGCTTTCAATTTATCGAGTTCTCTGCAATATCAGTGAACTCGATCACTGCAATGTCAGCATTGATTGTACTACCTTGAAAAAAGAGCTTGTAGTACACTACATCTTCCCAGACCCAGAAAATCCACGAAACAATCTTCTTCGGAAGGTACTTTTTATCTAGACATCGTAACAGTTGAAGGTCTATTTTCCTTAGACAAAGTACGATTTAGATACACATTTTGATACAAAATCCAAGTCTCATCACCAAACTCTCTCAGACATTCACATTCCAGGATTCATTTTATGTCACTGAAGAGTTTGAATCACAAGTAAAGACACGTTTCGTATGGCTGTCTCCATCAGTAGGATTGAAACGCAACCGTCATTCCGATTCGCATATACCATCTTGATGAAACGGTTTTGCACCATTTTCTGCGAATTTTTCGTGGGATCCACTAAATTCCGGATTTTTAGCGAGGATAATCTTGATAAGGTTCGTACCCGTGTTGCCGAAGGGCCGCTGCACTCTTCATCTTCAGTCTTCCATACCCGGACGGTCCTTAGAGTTGTAGTACCACTCCCATAAACGGTGCCGATCTCCTCTCTGGTTTCCTTGGCTCTTTTTCCATTTTTAAAATAACAAAGCATAATTTACTGCAAATGTTTCTTTCGGCTCTCTATATTGGATGGCACAGAAAAAAGGTTGAAAATGACTTTGTCATCAACGAAGCGTCCTTTGAAAGAGCTCTGGGACGACTGAAACTGGTCTCATAAACGGCTCAAAAATAAAGGCCCAGATACAATACTGCGTGACGGCTACGCGAGAGCGTGATGCGATTCTCGCTCGTCGTCGCGCAACGCATTCAATTTACAATTCTATAATAATACATAGCGAGTTTGAGTCATTCGCAACGTGGGGCTGAAGATATTTATGGGACACTCTAATACTTCCGACATTGGTTGAGAACTACGACGTTGAATTCTTGTCTTTCGTCATCAATGAAGGTTCCTAAGTATGACTTTAGTCTCGATAAAGATCGAAGGCACGGTGGCCTTAGGGGTCTTTTTCCCTGAATCATTTTCCTTACCCTTGAAATTAGGATCTCGCCACTTGGTGGTGTTCAGTCATGATCCGTGCCAGACGCTCAGATAACTGAAGAGAGTACCATAGTTTTGTAACAACATTAAATTCGAGTAGTTCAAGTATTCGAAATAAGGCACTGAGCTTGCTCTTGAATTTGCCCTTTCCTTTAATTTGCTTTTGACGACCTACTGTATCCACGTTTCATGAGCCCATCCTTAAGCCCACCACATCGAGATTATTTGTCAAAACACATATAGCGTAATTATTTGTTAAAAGATGTTTTCCTTAACGACTATCTCAGTTGTGCAACCCTCATCTTAGATAATGCTACTGTTTCGGATGAATTTATGAGTCTTCCGACACTATTGAATGCTATAAAGTGAATAAATCTCGATAAAAAGAAACATATCTCGTTTATCCTGATGAAATACTAGATGACAAAGTTTTTTATTTGCTATTGTATTAATTGTCACCTGAGGCCTTATTTTCTAGCTTAAACTCAAATTCTGATTGTGTTAAACAGGAAAACCTCGCCATATTCTGTTGAGGTCCTCGTGGTCTGACATCTGATATGCATTATATTTCTGCCTTTTGGAAGATCGATTTTTCAGCAATTACCACACGCTCTTTATAGGACTCAAGTTTGCGCTAATGATGGCAAATCCAAAAATTTTATTCCTTTTTCTTCCTTAGAAAGGTGAATCCGGTACTAATACTGGGCTCTGGCAGTATCCAAGCACGATTGTTAGCTCCATCGCGACCGTTGACTCTCGGTCAAACTCAGCAGATTGAAGCGAACGAGTATTATAAAGATTTATTTTTATCCAGCAATCAGAGTTTTGACAAAAATGATATGCTCCCGAATGAACTTGTCAAGAGACATAAATAGTTGTGCACTTTTGTTGGGTGATTTGATGTAAACCATATTTTTTTTTACAATTTTTGTCTGGGCTCACTGCCAGTAACTATTCTCTTCGTCCAACTTATTCCCTTTTCAATAGGGTTTTCAGTCAACAACAGGCTTGCAAGGAGTACTCACGCTTTTGTGACATCAGATTATTGCAATTAACACCTTATTTTACCTCATAGTTGATACACTAACTCCTTTCTTCAGTAGTTTTCGTTTTTCCTTAAGAAAGTTGCCGGGTTCTCGGGAAACCCGTAGCCGGGAAACAACAGCTGACTTTACTATGTATAAATTAAGATCGCCCTCTTCGAACCCCTACCAGAGACATACGCCCCATTATGAGGTTTCTTTAAAATCTTAGCCCACTTTCTAACGGACAAAGAAGAAGTTTCAGTGTATTTTGTAGCCTGTGTGAAACTTAGTTTTGCTTCTATTAGATGAATTTGTAAGAGTTTAGCCTCAGGACGTCATTTGTATCCAGTGTTCAATTTTTTGGCGCATTATTTTATTGGCATCAAAAGTTACTGAACATGCTACTCAAATCAAGGCATATTACAAGTTGAAGGTGACTTGTTCGACCATCGTAAGAAATGGCTACAAGCTGCGTCGCAGCATCCTTTTATTAACTGATAATGTCCTTGCAACAAAGTTCTTGATTATCATTCAGTAGACAGTGCTGCTTTTATAAGAATTTCGGAAATAAACAGTATTCTTATGACAGCTTTGAGTGTTCAAAAGAAAGGAAAGGTCCTTTAAGCATATGAGAATTATGGAACTTTACCCTCCTCAACAGATTCTTTCGCGAATTGAAGTTACCTGGTTAAAGTATCGCTCAAAACATAGTTTTGATCGAAATTTTTAAAATTTTTTATTTGATTTCCTTAAAATCCTTTATGAATTGTGTTATTTTTTGCCTTGTTTTACTCCTACATACATTTGACCACAGCCAGGCCTTTTCCGTTTGAAAATAAGTCTGGGTTGAACTATCTTAGTTTCCGCATTAAGTTTACCAGAACAAGTTGATTTTTATCTGGTTTTGGTTATTTTAAATTTATTTTGATAGTTTTTTACTCAAATTTCCTGCATTTTTATCGATTTCTAACGGTTCTTATGAATTTTCTATTCAAGTCACAGAACTCTCAGCAATATTTAAAGAACTTCACACTGAGCGCATCCTAGGTTTTCTCTGATCTGGGCACATTCTCCCCTTCTTCACCTGAAGTTCCACTTTTTTGAGTGATGTAATAATTTCGTATTTCGTTAGAATATAAGGAAGATAGTTCGTTGTCCTTCTTCTAAAAAGGAGCTTTCGTTTATTGTTTTACTTGTTTTTGAAGTTTAAAGTTCTAATCTCTAGGCTGATTGAAGTTAAATGTAATTCTCTTGATAATTAGTTCCATCATTATTATTTGTACTGGGGTCCACTTGCTGGAAATAGTATAGGCCAGCATCGGCCCTAAGCTCCCCATGTTTTTACAGATGGTCCATCCTGTCGCCCTACAGAAACCAAGGGGTTCCCCCAGCTCTGTGGTCGCCAAGTGTTTCAATTCTGTTACGCCAGTACACCTCAGCCAAATAACGCGTTTATTGGGCAGGCTCGGGCAATCTAGGAGGAAGTGTTCTGTACTTTCTTCCTTCTCGCCGCAAGCTCAGCGGGAGTCATCCGTTTGCATTCCCATTCGTTTGACGTGTTGACCTAGAAGATAATTAGTTCTAAGTTCTCGTTTGGTTTTTCGGCTCAAAAGTTTTTCACTTCAAGTCCAGGTTTGCCATACCAACGGTAGAACGCGCCCGAATTGTTCGTCCCATTTTCGAAGTGGATTTTTAAGTGCGCGGAGTGAGATGCGGTTATTAGCAAATGTAAGTGACGGAGTGACAACGCGTTCAGTTAGTCATTGTCAGTAGAAATAGCAGGTTTTATCTTAATCGGGTCAATAATCCTTGACCTATCGTCAATCCAACATCTCAATTTGTAAGTATAAGTTATTTAGTTCTGTACCAAACTAGAAAAGCAAGGTGAAACCATGCTGGAAAGGATGGTATCCGTTTGCGGGGACTCTTGTCCGAGCAGTACCAAAGCTTACGAGTGGCACAGTCTCATTAACCAAGGCAGTGACTAACATGAAGATGCCCCATGTCCCGGACGAGCGGTCAAATTGACTACTCCGGGAATAATTAAAAAAGTCGAAATATTAATATTTGAAGATGCTACACATCTTGCTGATCATCTTGGCATGACATAGGTCAGCGTTAGGCGTGAGCGGGAAAGTCTCACGCCGCCTCAGAAACAGCACTGTATAGTGTTCCGGAGCGTTTTCACACCTCGATGAAGAAAAGGATGGACAATTGAATCCTATTGTTATTGGAGACAAAACTTGGGTTCCTCATTCTGACCCAAAGGCCAAACAGGACTCTATGTATTGACACAAAAAGGGCACATTACCACCTAAGAAGTTTAAGAAGTCACAGTCACATGGAATTGTTAGCACTCACATGGGATCCTGTTAGTCCTGTTAATCCTGTTAATTACAAAGATAAAGGTACCTCAATAAGCAAATAATACAACGTGTCAATCATCGAGAAGTTAAAATAATGTCTCATAGAAAAAAACCAGGAGAAATTGACCAGAGGTGTTTTCTTTGTACATGACAAGGCGCCTGTTCACAAGTGAGTTGAGTTAGCTGCCCTGCTCAAGGTGGGTTGCGATGTTTTGACTCAACTACCCTACACTTTCGACCTGATTCTCAGTGATTATTATCTGTGCCCAAAGCCTAAAAGAATTCTTCGTGGGAGAAGTTTGCAAGCGATTAAGAAGGGAAGCAACGCATTTGTGTACATCCATGCAGTATACAAATAAAGTTATTTGTAAATATTTAAAAATTTATTAAATGTCAGAAATTTTCCACAAGAGTAAATTTAAAAATGTCAAGACGATAAGACTTCAGGTAGGATTACAGGTTAAAAATTTTTTTAAAACCTTCAAAGCCAAAAAGGGAACTCAGATAAATGCATCTATAGCAACAAGACAGATACATTATATCACCTTTTGTTTCATTGCTCAGAATTCCAAAGGATCAGGGTAAAATTTCAAAGGCAGATAACGTCAAAGGTTCAGGGGAAACACAATGTCTTTACACAGTTTAAAAAAATTAAAGACTTTTCTCTCAAAAATGATAAGTTTCTTGAGAATTTTGGAAAATTTGAAAATTTGACTTGAAAAAACCAAGCCATCGAAACCACCACATATCTTTAATCCTTACGCTAACCACAGTAACTTCACAACACAGCCATACACACTAAAGCTATAAATATCAAACACAGAATCGTAAACACTTGCCAGTGCCACAAAAGCCAGGGCTAATTACTCACTGGCATCAACCGGTGCCAAAACGTATCCGTATGGCACCGTATTTTTGACGTATCCGGATCAGCCAAAAAAACTAAATAAACTTTTAAAGACCGAGTTTGTCTGAGAGAACTTCAGCATTGTTTTACAAATTATTGTTCGTAAGCCTCTGACCACGTATAACCATATACGGTTGGTCATAGTCATAGTCTCGCGGGCGGAATTAATTAGTTTTTTAAAAGGGTTTCTTGAATCCACTAGATTCTCCGTTGGGAAAGTCTATATTTTAAATAATATTCTTCGTCCTACTTTCAATACTAAATCATACTTTATGTCAATACAACAAAATTATACAAGATAGAAAAGCTTACCCCAATAACACGATAATAATGCTGACACCACCAACTCCTGTGTGTGCACAAATATATCCTTAATCTTCAAAAATATCCTCACAGCGGGAACTGCGTAAATTTTCATTTGATATTTTCGTCTAGGATATTTTCTTCTGTTGAACGGCAATCCACCAGGGAGTAACCTCGATACGATTCAATTAATTTTCAATATATCAAACGCTATTTTTTTCCATATTTCCTATGAATCACGTCGTGTCATTTTCCCAGAGGTAGTTACTTCGCTCACAAATTAAAACCTTTCCCCAGAAATGACTATTCTTTGTGGGCGCTGAATTGAAATCCATTTTCCAATATGAAGTTTTGTCGTAAAAAAATTTGTTTGTATTTTCCTGAAATGGGATTAGGAAACGTCAATCATCGAAGGGTCTTTCATTACGCACGACAGATATTTTCAGCTTAGCCTGGCGTGAAACAGCTTCTTGATAAGCAGTCAGAATGACAAAAGTGTTAGGACGTGAACCACTGAGAACCTCACCAGCGCCGCCGGCACCCTCAACATCAATACATGACAGTGTACGTCAAAATATTATATTTAGCCGATAACTCAGTAAGTAAATTTCACACTTCAATAGACTTTTCGCAACAATTTCTTTGCAATGGAATCCTTGCTCACTCTCTCTCTCTCCCTCGCACTCTCTGTGGATCACGTTTTACGAGCGATGAGCGCAAAGATGAAAACGACCACATAAAAGGTGGCAAAGCACGGAAGGACGTCAGGACTATTTCTTCCGTCTTAGCCAAGTGAGATGTTGAAAAAGTGAAAGTGCAGGAAGGTTGGGTCTCGAAACAGGCAAATTCTGGAAATTTCAAAACGTTTTTTATCTCTACCATCAGCTTAGACGTTTTTTTGTGCACTTTCCCTCGAGCTCTAATAGAAGACATAAGAACCAATAAAGCGAGAAATGTGTTGGATAGACTCCACCGCCGTTCAGGACTACGGGCTTGCTCGACCACTTTTGCAAGCTTTATGCGATGTATGAGTTGTATATCAATTTTATGGGCCAACTTCCACCAAGTGGTCTCCGTTATTGAGACCATTCTGCGAACGTTTCCAACAAAATAGTTATTGTGTTCCTATTTCACTACCATTTTCACTTTCAAAGTTTATTAGTTTGCCATAGATATTACCTCCGATATTGTTGGCAAATAAGAACAGTCGAAGACAGCTTTGATATGTGAGCCTAGTAAGGATGAAAAGTTGTAGTCAATTGAGCTGTAGTATTCACGCAATCTAATAAAGGAAAATATTTCTGCCCGTTTCAGAATGTTTCGTTTAGGTGCGAGAGATGAAAGTATGTTTTATTCTTCTGCCGAAACGCTCAACATGCTCAGCCATAATCATTACGAATCATGAGAGTCCTTGAGGCTACAGGCAGATTCAAAATTTATTATGCTACAACTCTTCTAAGCTTCAGAGTAGATGTGGTATTACAAGATGTAACCGTAAACTATGGCCATTTTATTTCAAACAATCGACATTAAATGGTATACGTTTGAATAGAATTCAGACCATTACCGATGAAGCATTCCCATATGCAGTTGTGCGGATGTTATATTAGGTGGGACCATCAGATTTTTTGAACTACTTTTCAATATTCGTAGTATATCTATTTTCTGAATAGAACGAGTACTCATCAATGCATATGCAGGACCTTTTGAATACTGGGAAAAAATAAATCTCTTTTCTGTGTATGTTCAATATTCCTGCATACTACGTCATATGTGCTAATGAAAAAAGAGAACATAAATGAACTCTAGCATTTTGAGTGCAGCTAGTTCGCTTCAACTAGATGTTTCCCCATTCAGTTCGTATTTAAAGCTTAGTTAGTATTAACGTGGCCAATGGCCTCCAGGATCCACTTTCCATCAAATTGCGATTTGGTTACGTAAATGAATACCCATCGAAATCATTAATATTAAATTGTATGCGGCTCATAACTCGTTAATTCTTCATTTATTATAAATGATCAGAAGCGGGAGGTTGATGTGTTGGCCATTATCTTAACTATGTTATCAGTATTTGGGCTTGGTGCCAGTAAGTTAGTGCTTAGCAAAGTGGCCACTTCTAGTAGTACTTGCATCACTGCTCAAACGCAATGCAATATATTGTAAATGTAATAAGCAATGTAATATAAATATATATAAACAATATAATATATATAAAAAACTATCGCGAATTTTGAATTTTCACGGGCTACGCATGTTCGATTTTTGATCTTTTGGTGGCGTTATGTTGGTACTCATGACCCTCAATTATGTTGACAATTCCGGCCATTTTGAATGTCCAGTCAGTTTTTGGCAGTTATTGTGCGTGGACGTGTTTTAGCTGGTCTATCCCAAAAAATGGATCAAAGAATTTGTTTAAATCATGTGTGAAGAACAACTTAAAGTGCGTGGATGCATTCAGAATGTGGACTGTTGCATACGGCGACGCTACTTTGGACAAAAGCAACGTTTATCGGTGGTACAAAATGTTCTCAGAGGGATCGAAAAAAGCACGCCCAATTCGGTCCAATGTGAAGATTTTGCTGACAGTTTTCTTAGATTGCAGGGGCGTGGTGCATTATGAGTTCTTACCGCAGGGTAGAATGGTCAATAAGGAATATCACCTTCAAGTAATGCGCAATTTGCGAGAAGCAATCCGCCAGAAATACATGGATTTGTGGAAGAACAAAAATTGGCTTTTGCAAAATGATAACGCCCCTGCTCACACATCGTTACTTGTGCGGGAATTTTTGACCAAAAACAACACTCTAGTAATGCCGCAGCCACCGTATTCTCCAAACCTGGCCCCCTGTGACTTTTTCTTGTAGCCGAAACTGAAGAGGCCCATGAAAGGACAACGCTACGCCACGATTGAGGAGATAAAGACGGCATTGAAGGAGGAGCTGAACAAGATCACAAAAAATGATTTCTCAAAATGCTTCGAGGATTGGAAAAAACATTATCACAAGTGTATAATGTCTGACGGGGATTACTTTGACGGGGACAAAATAGATATTCATGAATAAATAAATAATTCTTGAAAACATGAGATTCGCGATACTTTTTGAACAAACCTCGTATATTGCAATCGCAATTCATAAATGAAGTCTTCTATTTTCTCACACTTTTAATCAAATTGAATATTTATATCGTAAAACATTTTATTTTGAAATTGTTTCGCAAAACGCAACTTTCGTTTGGATTCTATGCAGCAGAAGACACTTTGGACCATAGCACTAACTTTACAAGTGTTTGCTCCCATACCCGACATAAAGAGATAAATTCATAATATCCTTGATTGAGAAAGCTAAAGAAATCCTTAAGAAAACACACAATACTTACACAGTCAAAATAACTTAAACATCAGTTTGCATCTTTCAACAAAAGTTTTTGGCACACAAAATAATTTTTAAATTTTTGCATAGTCTGAAATCGGGAGTAAACTGCTTTATATTATTATTAAAACTTATAGTTTGCAGCTTCTTCCTTCGCCGTATTTATAGTAGGAATTCGTTTCGCCAAAGAGCTTACAAGGTTCTCACTGCCTGCAGGAGCAATAATGTTTCATTTTAGTCAAAGTTTAGTTAAACAGTGAAACCTGCACTTGTTTTCTTCCTAATTTTGAGTCAAATTCTCTTTAAATGACTGTTTTCACGGTCATGATGAGGTCTTGATCGAATTTTCGCCTTCTTTGGTATGATCCCAGTAAACCGCTTAGCAGGAAAATCGTTACGACTCAGAGTAAATACTCCAAAGTTTTGAAACTATCTACCTGTGATTTCTTGAACTAGAGCAAAAGATGTGGTTCCATACTTTTTTCATGGTAAATTGGTTTGTATTGGTCATATTGCTGCGATTAAAATTCAATCTTACCAATAACCGCTAAAGTTGTTTCTACCATTTTAGTAAGCGAGACATTTTCGATATCTGTCAAAGCTGTTAGCCTCTGAATAAAGAACCTTTAAACAAGAGGTTTGTTTCTCCGCTTCTCTTCATATGCACATGCGAAATTTTTCAGAGATCAAAAATTCTGACGAAGGATAATATCTCTGGAGAGAGCGGAACAGCGAACTCCCAAGGTCGACCGCCAATTTTCAAAAACAGAGTAAGTATTCGGTTTGGATTATATGTTTCAACAGTTTCTTTTATAAACAGCTTTCAACCGTTGATACTACTAACACGACATAGTTCTTCAATTACTCTCGATTTGTCTTATCCTGAAAGCACTAGAATATCGTTTTTGAGCTGGTGTCGTTATGTATAAAGTGCACTTACCGATTGCCGACGTTCGTATTACCTATTTCTAAATGAATGAGCGTACCTGTGGGGAAAAACAACAATCGAACTAGAATCCCTTTTCTTTTCTCCATTGAAAATATAAGATTTATGGACACTCAAGTCTGATGAAGTATATATATTATATCCTGTTTTTTGGAAAACATAGCAAAGAGAAAAAGTCTTATGAGTTCTCTTTTCACTAGTCGATTCATTTGAAAGGAAAGGAATGGGCAGTATGTTGAAGGTCTAAAGAAGGACCATGTTGAAAATTCTGTCGATTACGTATATAAATGTCTATCACAGGTTAATGCAAATGTTTCCGACCAAAGCATTCCTTGTATAAAGTTTGAAAGAATAGAATAATATTTTGCCTGTAGTATTCCCCATTAAAAGATACTTGCTGCTGAACAATATGAAGATGTCTTTTTCCGCGACCGCTCACTACGCTGACTGATATGATTTTCAAGTCGAATTTTGTCGTCTATATTACGGGAATATTTGAAGGATCATTGGTTTTCACTGTGCTATTTCGTCGATCGAGTATTGGATGCAGTTGAATCCATTCCATATACATTAAAAGGATGTTCACAGTCTTTCAGCATGGGCATTGTCATAAGCAAATCCGAAGTTTATTAGATTTTGGCGAAAATTCATCCGGTCTCCAATGTTCTTCTTGGTAGAAAGAGGTTTCTTGTGATGTGTATAGGCTTGCAGACCCCAGTAGGTGGACCGATTAGTCGCTGAATGGTCCGCCTCAATATGTTTTTAGTGGTTCCCGGAGAACTCTTGAGCCGTTTTGTAACTGTTTGCGTGTCCATTCCTCTTCTCTTCTTGTTTGGATTTTCTATACTTACTTCTGCTGAAGGTAGAGGCTCACTTCTTGCATATCCTCCACGTTTCCTTTCTCGGCATCATCAAAATCGCTTTGTACACCGTATTTACGATTTCTTCGTGATGTCACTCTACACGTGAACACACACCATCAGCGTGAAGTTTACACACACCGTTAGGCATTAAAAATTAGGATCATCATTTGGAATGCGTTTTAATTGAATTTTAGTTATTGATGATTAGTTCAAAAACCGTCGAGGGCAGGCACTAGCCACTGGTAGAAGCTGAAGAATGTGCGTAGCGTACCTCTCGCAGTAAAAACTGCGAGAGGTACTCTAAAAAAAATTCGGTTACTGAATCAAAAGGATTTTCTAGTAAAACGAGTATTCTCTGCTCCCAAATCTTTCCTCTGCTTGCTTAAGTTCGTTGAAGACTCACTTCGAAACTCAAGATCATTTGAAATTTCTATGTCTTAAATCACGTGAAGTTGCTTCAGAAGATATTCAGACTCAACCACAATCCTTTTCGTACAGCTCGCAAATGCATGTGTAAAGCGTTGAGATCTTCTGCTATTAAAACAGGATATTGTTGGGTTTTTTTCGTTATGTTTTCGGTAAAATGAAATAAATAGTTGACAAAAGCAATTTTTATCATTCTAATTTCCTTTGTTGGTCGACATATGTAGCCATAAATATAATACACCCATATAATCGTATGTATACATACGATTGCTTCGGGTCCCCACCACTGGATTGCGCCAATTCGAACATTTTTTTAAGACATGTCTAAATATATTTCATCCCTGACGTGTTTCACAGCAAACTTGACGAAATTAACAAATTCATTTATTTTAATATAAATTTAATATAATATAAATACAAATTTAACATAAATAAATTCCCTGGAAAGGGTCATTCCTTTCTCACCGCATTCATAATCTTTGTGTTAAGTTTTACAAAGCAGAAACTTCTGTGGTGATTTTTCGAGACAAACAAGTAAAACGGTTTTCATTATTTGAAATTTTTAAAAATAGCATAATTTTGTCCCACATATTGATAGCCGAAATGGTGTTCGAACCCCACATCAAATACATGGCTCGTCACTGCCCAGGATCTTGGACTCATTATTCCACTACACCAGTCGTTGAAGGGACATTTAAAAGGAAAATCTTGTTGATCTATTTCTTCGAGTCCATGGATGCGATTGTAACAGCTACAACCTTGTATAGACATCTCTGAGGAAATGCATAACTTTCCCAATGCCCACACTATACATAGCTCCGCCATTTCTGCAGAACCCTCTAATCAAGGAATTTAATTCCCAAGGTCCTTCATATAAAATCCTGGGTCGTTAACATTAATTAGCAGGATGATTATCATGAAGTTTCCCACTCCGGCAAGTATATCTCAGATTCGTAATAGGCGAACTGGTCTCGCAAAGTCACCCCCTCTTCTCGCTCTCAAGGAAGATTAACAGGAACTAATGTGTTGTTATGCGTGCGCTTTTGGCACTTTACTCCTGCACTTGGAATAACGCGACTGGCGTGTATCATAAAGTCAGTGGTTGTACTAGTTTTTATGGCGTCAGCTCACGTCATAAACTTGCCCGACGAAACCCTGGCCTTGTTGACTGTTTGCTGGTCGAAACTACTACAGTACGTGCTAAATTGCTGTCACATATTACGAATACCAATGTTTTGTGTTCCGTTCGCAGACATTCGTCTTTGTGGTGGTCTAGTTGGGATGATTAATGTTGGCGAAAGTTTTCTAATGGCACATGATCGATTGCATCCTCATGTGGCAGAGCTGAGAAAGTTGCCTCGATAGGATGACAGAGAGCTGCCACGAACACTTCTTCATGTCCTGCAATCACCAGAAATAGCGCTGGCATGTTTTTACTTTTCCATTAACTCGGTCGATGGATGTTAACTTGAAAGCCGAATCCTATTAGTGTCCATCAATCAACACTCAGCGACAAAAAAATCGACACCATTCAATGCTTGGCGGTACGAATAGTTGCCCTTGCTGAAAAGTGTCCCGCCGCCACTCGAGCACCGTTTATGTAGGAGCAACAACGGCGAAACAAAGGCAACTTGTAAAACGAATGAATCCTTCCTCAGGAAATGAGCATACCGTGCTAGCACTTGCAGGACTACAATTTCGCATGATTTTCCACCCCCTGAAGTTACCACTAAACTAATTTTCATGGAACTGGAAACAAACATCCGGATGTCAAGGCGAAGGATTAGACTACGAAACTCGGAGCAACAAAAGTAAAAATGGCTCAGTTTGACCCGAATGAAATTCATTAAACAGGTTAAAAAATGGCGGGAAGAGAGGATTAAAACATCCCTCAATTACAACATTTGTGCGTGTGACGTAAAATCAATATTCCATGAATTCACTTGAAAAGAACGATTCCAGAATTTAAGCCTTGGGAATATACACATTTGGCATACAAAACTTATATGCGAGTTGAGGCAGGCAGCAGGTGTTTTGTTGGGAAAACTCGTATCTGATTCAAATAACCCATTAATCATGAATAAATACTTAATAAGATTAAAACGTAGGGCATATTCGAAAGATAGAAAATTTATTAATTGGTTCAACTTATGTGTGTTATGAAAGGCAAAGGAAGTATTTTGTTGATGATCCTTGCCATTCATTCAACTGTCACGAACGCGGTTAAATTGTATGCTTACATAATTAACAAGGGTACCATGTTGTGAAAAAAACAGGAATTGTGATAGTGACTGTCAGATTCCTGAAAAAGATGTAAGCTAACACGGCATGTGCCTTCGTATTGAATTCAAGACAGACAAAAATGAATTCCTGAAGATGAACCACTGGATTTAAAAATAAAGTTGTTTTGGTGCATTATCCACATCCATAGTGACTTTCTCTAGATATATCACGCAAAAACTTCAGGGTTGACTAAAACAATGATATGAAGACCATATATTTACGATGGGTCTTATTGATTGATAGATGTACAAATGCCATTCGTTTTCTTCACTCGAGTCCTCCTGCATTAGGTAATTCTTCCGATTTCCTCATTTAAAGCGGGAACTTTGGCCTGTTTTCAGTTTAGCTAAGTCTGCTACGATAATCATGGTATATATACTAAGACTCATGTCCTATTTTGGAAATCAGATCAAATATCTCACATGGGAGCCGAATTCCAATTCAGGAATTACAATTTCTGCAACTGCAGTGTTGCCAATTGTTGATCCAGCTGCATTTACTAGTGACAAACCTACTGTGCGGTGATAACGTCTGTGTAACGCTGCGGTTGGGTGACGCGACCCCTGAAACAAACATCTCAAAAACAGAATAAATACATTTGAAAGGCGGGTCCTCAATTGCTTAAAAGGAGCAAGACGCGAAGGAGATGAACGGCGAATGAATCAAAACCATGAGCTGCACGAAATTTTTAACTAACTAGTTTTTATACGTTAAAGAGGAAGCTGAAATGGGCTGGTCAAGTGCGGTGGATAAATCAGGAGCGGATATCTAAGAAGATATTCACATGAAAGACTAAATCAGAAGATCAGTAGGGAAGCCCGGGAAGCGTTGTTTGGACTCAATTGACACAGATAGCAAATCGTTCCAAAGATTTACCAGCAGGAGGACGCGGTTGATGTACTAAGCTTAGTTTAGTGAAAGCATTACATAACAGACGCCAAGGTGTTCGGGGCCTATATGGACACTACGCCAACGATGAACTACATTGACATTACATGAGGAACGAAAAACTGATGCAGAGCATAGGACGATTTGCGAAAAGATTCGGAGAGTTTCTGGATTGTATTTCAGAAATCCTGGAGTTTCTTTTCATATTTAATTCAAACTTTTTTCAAAATCAAAGAATTGTCATCAAATCTTGTACATGTCTCTTCTATGAAACCTTAAACATATTTCGTATTTAAATAAAATCGTTGCCAAACTACTTTAACTTGTGTTTGAAGCAATATGTTCACATTGTAACAGAAAAATAAATTGTCCAACCGGAATCGTTCACTTGAAAAATATTATACGCCTATCTCGACCTAGCAACGAAATCCTCCACTCTCGCATATTTTGTACATTTTCAGCAATTTCGACCGCAATTTAATCCTTAACAATATGTTTTTAAGCTACTCTTGTATGAATACTTGAAAATCAATTAACCTACACACACACACGAAACAATGGCATAGTAACGGAGTCAGACGTTACCATTTTTCCCATTTTTCCCATTTTTACTCAATGGCATCTAGTCTGGCGTTTCCTGATAAGAAAGTTAAGGCAGTACTTTGACAATCTAATTCAAATATACGACTTCGTAAGCTTCCGGATTACGGTCTAAACTGAACCGGGATATCCTCGCCTTGGGGATGTAAGTAGAACCTTGGGAGGACATGTTAGTGTGCCGGATGTGCTAGCGAAACACAAAGTGAACTCCTTTATTGCGGCGAGTGGAGGGAAAGCTTATGGCTACTAAGAATAATGGTGCGAATGGAACGAGAATAATGCAGGATGGGAAGGAGCGTGAGAGAATCAAAGGAAGAGCCATTACAAGTTACAAACTTTTATTTCCGCAATAATAGGAATATATCTAACAATCAATTTTATTTTAGCGACTTCTGACTGAATTTCAGCTGCCATTTAGTATGCTAGTGAATTTCTGGAGAAAGATACTCGCCCAAATAAGCGCGGTACAGCTTTCAAAGGGGAAAATGCTTCCAATAGTTAAAGTTTGATTTCAGAAATATGAGGACATGTAGAAATATTGGTTATAAAATGGAGCAACTAATCCCAATATAATACAAAAATACTGGGTGCAATACATTTAAGTCAAAGCCAATCAATCTATGTCCAAAAAGCAATATTTGGAATCGAAGTCACTTAGAGTTCGAAAAAATTAGAACGTTTAAATCAGTGTTTTACCAATCAAATTTTAACTTTGAAACAAACCTTTGACATATAACCCTTCTCGGCTCCTGGCATAACCCAAATCAAACCACCAGCTTTGGATAGTATAAATTTTCAATCATTCTCGATTGAGTCTTTCTTTTGCATATTTTTACGTTAGTGTTCATTAGGTCTCCTTCCTTACCTTTTCAATGTAGTATTTATATCGAGTTAAAGCGTCTACAAGAATTTCGAAATGTAACTCTCATTCTAACGTTTCCTATGTTTGGTTAAAGTACGTTTGGCAAGCGTGCAAATGAACAGCATGATGCATGATTTGCATAAAAGAGCAGTTGAGAATTATCGACTGACTGCGGTCACAAATGTTACTCGGTACTCGGCTAAGGACGAAATCTTATGATAGAATATTGCATGAATTCGTCTATTTGGAAAATTTCCAAAAGTAAGTTGGACATGTATTTAACTACACACTATAGAATTTATTAACTTTTGCATTCGCTGTTACTATTTGTAGTAGTGTAACAACGACCTTATGCATTTCAGGCGTTTATTCGCTTCGAAAAAGCTGGGTATGTAAGGTTATCACTCATAAAAAGCTCTCTGCATGTAGAAATAGTACTGAAGTCCTGGAGCCGCACTCGCATTTTTTCTGGATAAAGTTTCTTTCATGTCGTTTCCTCATTCAACCTAGGGCCAAAGCATCGCTTTCCACATTGAAGTAATCCGAAAGATGAGCCTCGTTTTGTTATCGACTAAGCATTCCAGACATTTTCTACTCGATTCACTGCTTCTGCAATTAAATTAGAATTAACTTGAGTTACCATGCAAACAAAGGCACCCCTCTCTCTATATAGATGCGCTGACGTTGCCTTTATTAGCTTAACATAAAATTTCTTCATATCCTTTTATTTAAACGAGATATTCAAAAAATGATCCAAGCCCTGTGCCTCCGCCTCCAGAACCCTCATTCCTTCATTTCTAGCTGATTCAAGTACAATGGTAATAGCTCTCTAGCGATCAGAACCACTGACAGTCTAAGGTCTAAAGATGTTAACAATTTTCGATTGTTTCGGTATACTCCAAATGATCTGTTTTTATGGCAATCACCACAATGGTAACAAAACTCTTCTGTCCCCGTCGAACTAGTGATAAACTTGACATTCAACCAAGTCCTTTGAAATCGTTCTCGTGCCTTCAGAGACCAAGCGATAGTTGTACGCAAACTTCACTTATTTCTGTCTTTATGCACTGGCTTTCCTTACTCTGTACTCTTTGATCTTTATGAGATCATCTGGGAACTCAACTTGATGCCACTCAGTGGTATAAAGTTCACAAGTGGCAAAAAAATGTTATCTCACTGTTTCTTGGTGTCCACTCCCATTTCCCATTAATCTACTTAGTGACTGAACTTAGTTAGAGGATCTATTGAAGGGAGATTCAAATCTATTGAATGGTTTCCCACCAGGACATTTTGGCGTCTAGTGACATCTCAATACACCCAATCGAAGTGAGAGCATAATCTCAACAGAGGTAGCATTCTAGTGGATTTTTTCTGACACCCTCTGCTTTGATAGTTGGTAGAATTTCGACATACTTATGTCCATCTAAGGATATCTTAGGCCACCAACCGCCAAGTCCTTGAGAGTGTTTATTGAAACAAAGTTGGGCGAATTCCAGGTATCTGACTATGAACAACACAAATGCGGACTTCATGTTCGTAACTGACCAAAAACATGTATGCGGGTATCACATTTATAAGTTTGATCCTGAGATCGTCTCAAATGATGTTTCGGGGATCAGAACAGACGAGAATAACTACTGTGGTGTTCCACGTTCCAGTTCCCGTGATGGGAAACAACAAGAATGAGTTACAAAGACTCTTGCGCACCATGGCTAGCAACAAGCAGGATAATGGAATCTCTTCTTAAGTGCCTTTGTTGGTTGATGACTGTCACGCTTGCTGGATTGAAAGTACATTGCAAGTCTACATACTATACAGGGAGGAGCATGTGCCAAGTTGACTGTGATGATGTCGCTTAGCCCAGTTAGATGCATATATCACGCCGAGGTTACTATACCTTGCACTGGTATGGGAGTCACGCAACTCTGTGGGTCAAAATGGATCTACTTTCAGTGATCTTTTATTGTAATCCATCATTGAAGAGCCTGAGAGCATGGTTGGTTGTAGTCTTTTTCTTGTCCACCACCTTAAGCCTAAAGCTGTGTTTTCCACCAGGTTATGGCGAAATAAGTTAAAATTCACATGGTGGATACCGCAGGAATTCACATGAATAGACGCCCAAGAGGTTCTGCAGGTCCCATGAACATCTGAAATCCCCTAATCTTCTCAAGATGATGCCAGTAGTTGGAAATATTTCATTGAAACCATAAATGAGTATTCTTGTAGTGATCTTCCTTTTGTTCGAAATCTTTTCGCCTTTATAATGGTTTCCAAGATGTGAACCTATGATTTATATTTCAACGTTTGTCAATCAATTTTAATATGTTTCTCTTTCGGGTTTCGATAGACTAGTGCAGTCTATCGCATGTTTCGCATGTTTCTACTGGAAAAAGTCCACAAAACTGACAATCGCACGCCATAAAAGTCTTCTCATCTGATTTTTGTGATGAAAGTGATGTCAATCGCTTCCGCTCAATATTTGTTAAAAACGTTTTCCAGTCAACTTTACTCCTGAATAAAAGCTAGCAGTAGTTAAAACTTCAACTTATTTCTTCGCACTGGCATATGGAAATTTTCCTCACGAATAATCCTTGTATATCTTCCTCTGGAACGTGCAACGCGAGGGTAAGTGTCATCCGATGGTGGAATGTGTGGTACACGAATCTCAGATTCATTCGTTCGTTGCCTCCTTTCCAGACCACCGTCAAAGTTACCTACATGGCGCTGAAAAGCGGTAGAGAAATTTTACAGTCATCTAAGATTTTGAGTCGGCCATGAACATGAACATTTTTTTTTCAAAGTTATGAGTTTATTAGGATGATTGAGCCTTTTCATTGAGGAATAGAAGACAACATCTTTCAATTGAAAGCCACGGGTACCCTTACAATACCCCATTCTATCAGTCCAATTTTTCAGTAAATTTTCGATTGCTTCGTCCTTTATTTCGTCCAATAGCAACATGGATTTGATGTTCTCATCAATCATGTTCAATCGTCTCAGGATTATTCGGGTAACACTTGTCCTGAACGGCTTCCCACAAAAAAAGTTCACTGTAATCAAATCGTAGCTACGAGGTACCCAATTGACATCAGCATTTTCGTTGATTATGCGATTTTCATTATATCCCGTCATTGAACAGACAGACCGCCCCTGTTTAAAGCTTAATTCTTATCACCTGCCCTACGCATAGAGCTGCGTTGTCCACTGGGTTATTTAGACCTAAGTCAAAGCTAACGAAGTTGATATTTTGAAAATTCTCGCAAACATTGCTGCTTGGCACATTGCATCGTCCGGTTGAAACGAAATGTCATCTATGTCATCCGCTTTCATTTTGGGAAACAAAAAATTGCTTAGCATGACACGGTCGCGACCACCATCCACTATTCAACGGCGTTTCCTTGTTACTTTTCGGAGAAAAATTGCCCAATGCCTACAGCTCAAAATCCTCACCAGACAGTCACTCGTTATAGATAAATTGGTTTCCCAACGATGACGTGTTGATTTTCAGAGCCTCAGATACAGTAATTTTTTTATTTGCATAAGTGGCTATAGCTCTTACACTTATTGTACTTCGTACGAGATCTTTATGCAAAATATTTCTGGGAAGTACGTGAAAAGTTCAGGTCTTGAGACCGATCATGAGCATCAATGTTTTAAATTGAGTGCATTGGACGAGTACGAACATGAGCTTTTTTGTCCAGTAACTATCCAGTTTCACAAACTCGTTTCACAAATTGATCTACAAACTACGTATTTGGCAAAACCTTCTTCGTATATTTCTTAAAGTTTGAGTAGAAAGCTGACGACATTTGAAATAAGTTTTTGATGGTTCACAACTATTGTTCAAGCGAAAAGCGTCCCATTTTATAAATGTCAAACATGAAACTATCTTCCTGTCATATGAGAATGTCAATGTCATCAAATCTTTCAGCGTCAAAATAACCTTGTTCAAAACCCAAAGTTCAAAACCCAAACGTTAGATGGGCCACCATGTACTAATATCCTT
This sequence comes from Stratiomys singularior, assembly GCA_954870665.1. NCBI lineage: Eukaryota > Metazoa > Arthropoda > Insecta > Diptera > Stratiomyidae > Stratiomys > Stratiomys singularior. The sequence continues at coordinate 13,517,622 of OX940877.1, forward strand.
AAGAAATTTTATCTCACTAGGGATTTTATTTTAAGCAATTGTTGCAAATATACTGCATTGTTTTGCACTAAGTCTAGTTGCGTTTCGACGATAATGGTAAGGCTCGTAGATCATTTGCATGTGGGTACACTAATGGGACTGATTTTTAAGCTGGTTTTCTGTTTCTGCCCTACAGCGGTGCTGACTCGCTTGTTGGGTTGACCACAACCAATGTTGTGGGTTTCAATTCTTTTACTAAAGTTTCGGTTACTTTGGTTTTGACAGTCGCATAGGCGAAACGGAAGTTAAGTTGAAATTAAGTCACTTCATCCGCCTTCACACTGGTTTTTTACAGGTTTGGAGCATAGGACATATTTTAAGAGGACATAATGATCAACCTTGTCAGTCTTCACTTATTCCGCTGACGTAGTCTTTTATCTCAAATTATTGTGCATAAATTACGGCCTCTCAGTGAAACTGCTAGTTTCTGCGGTTTTGCTTCTACGAGGTTTTTTTTAAACTTACATTGGTTGGCTGTCAGTTTTTTGCTGAATCAGGTATTATTGAACGACTGTATGTCCAATTTAATTTTTGATTTGGTTCTAAGCGATCTAGATGATACTGTCGTCTAACTATGAAACACAGTAGCTGCAATTGCAACCCTTCATCGTGTATTCCTGATTACTTGATGTCATTACACTAGTTGCCATTAAACCCCCCCCTCCCCTCCAGCCGTCTTCCAGATCCTAGGTACACTTCCGTTTTTTCCTTGTGTCCTACCTTTTACATCCTTTTGTTGTAGGTCATAGTCTGAAAACTGAGTGAATAAGTTTCAACATCGTGAAGCATACTTGGTAAAGTTATTTGTTAATATCCAAATTTTAGATTTAAGCTTCATTTGTGTACATATTCAGCTTCTGCAAAATATTGCTGTGGTCATTCGTATACAAAGTATCAAAAAAGTCACCCTTAACCTGGATAATATTGGACACACTTGTCCTATAAGTCAAGAAATATTGTTTACTGCCCATTGTTTTTGTTATTTTCAGGAGAATATGAATGGAAGTTCTAACTTTCTCGAGTAAGAATTTCAAATGTATTCGCAAACTCTCTCACCCTCTTCCAGCAGGGCATACTTCCACGGTAGTTATATAACTAAAATCTGCTACAGACATGAATTGAATCATAATAATTCCGTCGGATTGGTAGCGATGAATGATATTGGCCAGTATTTATGCCGGGCTCTTAGCAAAACAAACCATCTCCAACGTAAGGATTATATTAGACTTGGAGTCAGAAGCACATTTCTTGGTGCATCGTTTCGTCCTAAGCACACTTCACTTGATTTGCAACAATACTTGACGCACCTTCAGGAATCAAATCTATTCATTCTCTACTAATACCATTTACATTTGAACGGGGCATATGTACACATAACCAAAAACCAGAACATCCTTCGCAAACAAAGTGTGGACTCGAACAACATAACTTTAGGAGGGTTAAGCATTCCGCGTGCTTTGGGTCCTGAATGTGAGAGTGGCGTACTAATGCAAATATAATAGCACTTGGAGAAGGGTCGGGATCTGCTTTCGACAAGTAGTTCTAGTATTTGTTGTGTGGGGTTGTTGGGACTCTTGTTCTCATCGAAAAGATATCATGTTTCCATTGGCAGTTGCAGCTGTATCCAAATCTATCCATTATAACAATGACATTTTCGTTTGGTAAACAATGAATAATTCACGCGTCAGCGCCCGATGCCTGATTCCATGCTGTGACCATCCTCAACGTTCTCGCACGTCCTAGGTATTCAATCAATAGAAATGTTTTCTAAAAACCCTCCTGCCAATGCAGTCATAACGTGTGAATTTCAGCAAACCATCAAAATGTCCTTCGATACAATTGTAGATGTAGCGCAGATGCTCCACCAAGAGATGTCCTGTTCAACTCCAACAGATTACTCAGCATTCAGCTACTATTTATTTGCTCGCCGTACGTGGGTATCAATTAATTTATGTAATTTATGTCACTTTTCCCCAGTGGCATTTTTCGCTTAACATTATCGTTCAAACAAGTTATTGATTTAAGCACCACCAATTAATCACTTCGATGCTCTTGTCAAATTGAATTGTAATCTTTGGGCAATTATTATGCTCAAGTGTTTACGGGCTGCTATTTGCAACCAGGCAATTATTATTCCGCAGTTTATTCAAGCTAAATGTTTGCGATAAACAAACATTTCATATTGCAAATGTGCGTTGAGAGGAAATTCAAAGGTGGAACAGCACACAGTTGAGCATGCAGAAAAGGATTTTTCGTCTTACATTCACAACACAAATAACATCTTTTCAGGATTCAGTCAGAATTTAAAATGAGACAATACACCATCCATGTAATGAGTAGGTCGTAGGTTTAGCTGTGCATGCATTTAAATATTTCCTTGCATTTAAATATAGCTGTGACACACTAAATACCTTGTTTAGTGGCTATCAACTGTCAACTTGCTAAAGGATGGTGAAGGTAGCGAGGAGTTCCATTTGGTAGATATATCAAATTGGGCACGAAACCTAATAGAGCATATATTCCCTCTATTGATTTCTGAGTGCAAGAATAGGACAAAGCCACGCATTGGCAAGACCACATTCCGGAGGCGATCCTACAGGACGTGAAATCTGAATCCTACAGAACGTGGAACCAAACCAATACTGAAACCAACATGTGGAAACCATGCTCACAAAAGCGCGCTAATTATTCATGTTCTCTCGAAAACTATATCATAAAAGATACATTGACAACAGCATTAAAATAATCTGATGACGTCAATAAGGACCAATTTTTGTTAGATCTGCTATAGTCAGAGTTCTAGGATCATATAGCAACAATGAGAGCTATCGAAAGGAAATACATAAATGCATGCAAAGTTTGAAAGACAAAGTCTATAGGAAGTGCATTAAAAAATCAACTATCGAAATTCTTTGGTACAACAAAAGAGCTCTAGAACCTCATTGCTAGTTCCGCAGGGTTTGCAAGGATTTGTTAATTTTGCAGTCGGTTTACTAGACGGATTGGGATATTGAGGAAATAGAGTTTGCCCCAATGAAACTTTCATGTATTTGGTAATTATGTTGCGATCTTTCCTCTATGGTGATATTATGCCATGGACAGAGTGCGTTTCTCAATAAGGATGATATGCACTTAGCAGCTCCTTGTAGAGTTTTCCAATCTCCACACTCACCATTTCCTGTCAGCTGTCATCAGTAGTATCTGTTATTTTAAAGGGTTTAGCTCAACGTGATCAGTGAGTTTGAAAATAATCTAATTCAAGTTGTTTTAATCAAGAAATTTTGTTCCTATTCAAAGGTACAACACATGAATTCATGCGTGCTCGTTTTGAAAATTGTAGGTGTCTGTTCATCCTTTGCGATAACAAGCCACAAAACACAATAAAATTCTGTTAATATAGCAACAGAATTCTACTGGTACTGAACCGAAAAAGAGCATGTGTTCCAAAGTCATGCTTTAACTGCTGGAAAATCTGTTTAGGGTTCCTCCTAAAAATTGTGAATGTTTATTGCTTAGCTTATTAGTCAGTAAGATGATATTGGCTCCAAAATTCAAATCCAACGCATATTGGGCTTCTGAAGCAATTGAATTAAGGCACAATTTTCTTTGAGGAAGAAAATGGAGAAATTTCTGACAGCTGTCATGCGTTTTATGGTTAGTTTAGTTTGGCATTTTATCATAAATAGGTTGACGGCTGAGCAACATCTGCAAATTTGCGAAACTCATCCCACACTCTGTCAATTTTATGGCTGGCATAATCTTCCGTCCGAACAAATAATTCGATTAACCATGAATTGTGTCCGCACCACGTTTACTCACACTGATAATATGCATCCATCCAGAAGTCACACTGTGCGTAATGAAGAAACCATATTTGCTGTAGAGCGTAGTATCGATAAAGATTCGGCACCGTACCCACCAATTTAAACTGTCCCCATCCACACTACGGAAGAGTTTGAGGAAGCATGTTGGTTGACGGGCTGGCAATATGCATTTGGTACAGGAACTGAAACCGAATGAACATCGGATACGGCTAAGATTTGGTATATAGGTCCGAGAATTGCTGCAGGTCCCGAATTTCATAAGAAAATTTTATTTGGCGATGAGGCTCATTTCTGGTTGAAAAAGTCAGTGTTTGGTGTGATTTAGAGGCCGGTGGAATCATTTGTCCATTGGTCTTAAAAAATGCTGTTCGGCATAAAATTACAGTCAATGGTAATGGTTAATCCTGTCAAAAAGTGATGGCCGCTGTAGAGCCATGATCAATGACTTCCTCGTGCCAAAAGTGACTCGCCGTAATGCAGGGGATCTGAGGTTTCAACAGGATGACGACGAATGCCTAACAGCTCTTGCGACCATTGACTTTTTGAAAGAAGCATTTGATGAGCGCATAATTTCTTTTTTAAGGACCGGCGAAGTGGCTTGTAAGATCTTTTTTTAACACCGCTGAACTATTTCTTGTAAGGGTACGTCAAACCATTTGTCTATGCCAACAAGCTCGAGAAGCTTCACCATTTACAAGACAAAATTCACCGCGTTATTGGTGAGGTTCGGCCGTTATTATTGGTTGAATTGGTCAAAAATTGGACCTCTAGTTTGGACTTCTTCCACACTAGTTGTGGCGCTCACATGCCAAAAATCATATTCAATGGAGAATGGCGGAGAATCTTTTCAATGAGAAAATTACAATTTAATGTGGAATTAATTATCCGTATTATATTTCATTTAGAAGTTCTATGCGTCTAGAAAACGCCCTTCAGTCTTTTCTGCGATTTTGAGACGTTCTACATCACGAATACCTCTCACAATCGACGAGACGTGTAACATAGAGGTCCTGATACTATGGAAACATAGTAACCAACGTTTCCAGTCACGGTGAGCCCTGGAACTACATAGACTAACAAATTTGAGCTTCACGAAATTACTATTGCTTTCAAATTGTTGAAATATCTTTCTGTAATGTTATTGTTATTCAAATAAATAAATTCTTAAGAGTCCATCCTTAAACGATGCAACTGAAGGATGCATCACAAAATTTGGCTGAAATATTGACACACACTTATACTCCTAAAAATCTCGTAGCGACTTCTTTTTCCTGTTCTAACTCAAAACTTTTTGGAAAGAAAGAAAATTGTAGACGATCCTCGATACTAAGGTCATCACGATGAAAGAGCTAAAAGGTATGCAGACAAGGTATATCACCAAACAAAATTCTTGAGAAATCTGCCTATGGCTCTCGAAATTAGATCGGCCTAACACCGCTGAATTTTCTGGTTCACATGAAAATCATACACTGTTAATTTATGGTATAACGCACAAAGTACAGACAGTCATAATTAAAAATGAGAAAGGACATTCCTGCAACCTGATTTCAATGGCTGAACATCCTGAATGGAGATAAGTTAAAGCTATCGAAGTTTTCGTCTTAGTGTTGTTAGCTACATGTTGATGGTATGTAATGAAAGAGGTTATTTTGAGATATTATAATTTGGAATCAAATAAATTTTTCAAGATAGCTGAGCACTAATATATATCACTGTTTTATACTATACTAATTGTACTTCCTTAAGTTCTGCAATCAAACTGTGTCTACTATGTCTGCAAGGGGATGAAAATCCATCCAAAGGGAATAATACTCCATAGTAATCTTACTTCTGTTTGTAGCACCTTCTTAATGGGTCACGCAGTCAACTTGCTATTTCGCTGGCAGTTTTCCAAACCGTCCTAATGACTTACTTTTAAGTTTGTAACCTATTAAAACACTTTCATCTCAACTCTGCAATAAAACTCCGAAACGAGAAAAGCTTGTAAGCACAAAAAAATTGCGTGACACGTGAAAATTCGAAAACAGGGAAACTCATTGAAAAGTTCAAAGTCTTTGCACCTTTCACTTATTAAATGCAAGGAATGGAATTCATTTAGGGTTGATTAACTGACTTTGACATTGACATATCCTTGAACCCGTACAATTGATTTTCCCTATTAGGGTTGGACTCGTAATAAAGTGCGTTTTTACAGGCAACATTGTTAATTTAATTACTGGAAAATGGAATTACCTTAGATGATTCGGCAGATAGGGTGTGCACGTAAACACCCCAAGTCCATCATCAAACTCCACAGTTGCTCTCGATCTCGTAGAGCTGCCACTAATTTAAATTGATGTACAGCTGTTATCGTGGGGTTTTTTTTTTGCCTTTTCCCGAAAATTTATATAATCCCCAGCTAGGGTGAACTCGGGAAGAAAGTCAGAGAGGCTGATAGTCGTGAAACAAGCATGTTACCAGCAAGAACCGTGAAGCAAGCAAAGTTTCCCTGGTTATTGTTAAGAAGTATAATCTTGGACATTGACTCGATAACACTGTATTTTCGCTATTTGCTGAGGGGTTTCATTATGCTTGTCACTGGGGATTACACGAAGGTCAAGGCAGACGTGAGCCACCATAAATATTTATCTTGCAACATCAAAGACTTCGCACCCGACGTTCGCATGAAACCAAGTTTAGGTCAAGAGTGGTCTAAATGCGTTTGCATTCAAACGTTTGCGATGCATGACCATTGAGCCTTGGGGATTAACATGCATACATGTTTAATATACACATACGGGACCATCCTAAATTTAATTCCCATAATTTTTGAACCATGAATTTCAAGTTTCTCTCCGAGTTCAATTGAGCGGCAATAACGCTACAAATGCGTTTGGTTAGCTCCTTATCGCTTCCGACACACGTTTGGTGGCTTTAATCAAAGAAATTATTTCCGTACAAGTGTTTAGTTCCCAACTTTATTGTGAGAAGTGAAATTAAAGTGCTATTAAGTAATGTTTCATCGTCAATTGCATGATATTCCGTGATCATTAGTGATGAAGGATAGGATCGTAGCAAGGATATGTAGGAGCTCATCACTCTATCAGTTATGAAGTTAAGTTTCGTGAGAGTAAGATTGTTGCACTAAATTTACTAGAATTTTTTTAGACTAGATCGACTCCAATACTTGTACCCTATCCCCATATTTTATCTCGCATTTGCGTATGAAGGGCATATTAGCCGGCATTGTATGATTCCCATGGGTAGTAGTATACTAATCATCAGCAGATGAGACTGAGAAGACTCATGCATACTCCGAACTTGCGGAAGGTAACAATTAGTTTCAAGATTAATTGACTAATGATGTGGAGTTACGATCCAAGAAAAATAACGAAAAAAACATTCTATCCCCCTCACGGATTATTTACCCAAAGTTTCGGTCAATTGTTGAGGTTCCTTCTCTCTGCTTTTGAAATAGCATCTTGTTCTCCTTCTCCCCAACTGAAGTAGATCCTTCTTCATTCTCAAGAGTACAATGGTCTCAACTACAATAAAGAGCGTCAATCCAGCACTGACTTTAATGCCCCATTATTGGGTGTCTTTCTCTTGTGATGGGTAATATAGTGTTGGGTATCAACCAACTCAGAACCTTTCCCCCGAAAAGGTCCCGTGAATTGCTGCTTGTCTTTTATCGGAGAAGCTCATCTTGGGATGAACTATCAAGCCGATCAACTTTTTTTCGCGCCACAGATCATGCTCCCTAAGATACAATCCTACAGATCTGCGTCCGGTACTCAGAGTAAGGTCAGAGGACTGAACACCATCTGTTTTGTTTGTCACGCATCAGTTTCTAGTCTCTCAGATAGTTCATCAACAGTATTTCAAACAACTTTAAGAGTCCTACAGATTCTTCCAATGCAATGCTACTATCGATCCATCTTACAGAATGTAAACTGATCCTTAAACAGAACGTCGCGAGTTTCGCACTATACTTTGGTGAGTGGCTATGTGTACCTGTCAAGTCCAAGTCCTTCAATTCTATGGGAAGATTTTTCGGTTCAAAGTAGTGCTACTATAGAGACTAGTATGCTTCCTTCCAGGATAATGTAAACACATTATCCTCGAAACACGTATTGTAAATATTCAGCATCATGCCAGAGCAATGGTAGTGCACTAATTATAGCAGTGCGGCATAGATTTCATTTGGTATAATGATTTTCACCTCTCGTTGGTTTGCATAAGACTGCCCATCCTGTGGCACTGAAGAGGAGCAAGTCGGTCAGAATCGAGTTTCCAAACAATATCGCGATTTGTTTTGCTTCATATGAGGAAGGGATCATTAAGGTACCGCACCTCCATCAGATCACAAAAAAATTTGGCCGGCAGAGCGTCTTGGTTTCGTCGACCAAATATGTATCCTTTTGTATCGATATGCCTTTGTTCGTTCGAGCTCACGGTATATGCCCTAGCGAAATGATATAAAAATAAGTCTTTTGTTTCCTAAAGTTCAGAAAAAATTGTTTTAAGTGAAAAGAACGTGGAGAACTCTAGATTGAAGCTCAATATTCAAGGCAACAGGGATAGTCTCATACTCAAAGGGGGGGATTATATATCCAGACGCACTTCTGACCAAAATATTACAATTTTCCTTACATCATTGCTCTGAGAAACTGCTCAACAACTTCAAGGTCTAGATGAAGGAGAATATACTGTCAGAATGTTGGAAAAAGGCGAGTTCTATTTGCAAATTCGTGTACAAACACAACTCTTGGGCACTGTGCTGGGACATATGATTAAGTTTACTTCGAATCAAGTCTTCTCAGTCGCCTGCATGAACTCACCGCTCAATAGTACTTATAAGAAATTTTCGGCGTAGGCATCCTCACTTTTCCGTCTTTTGTGTGGAAATAACATAAATATTTTCAACATTTCCACCGAATCACATACCCGATAACACTAGTCAGTAATATATCCGTACTAAATATATCGAAATTATAATGTTCAAAAAATTTAATTAAATTGTACACGCATAGCGTAAAAGTAACTTCTTTTGTATTTAGGGTTTGTTTCATAAGAGCTTTTCTGTTGTTTGCCCGAGGGAGGGTGATATTCCAGGATTGAGTTCTATTTATGAAAGCATTAAATTTGCCTGCAGGCTCACATTTTATAATGGAATTCAATTATTCTACTTTAATTGTAGATTTCGTTTGCAACAATCATAGGTACTAAAACAATTATGTCCTCTCATAGTGGTTAAATTAGCGTAACTTTACCGGGCATATGTTTTTGATTTTTGATATTGAATTATTTAATGATAAAGAGTGTCACTTTCAGCTGGCTTGACTTAATTAAATTCGACTGTCCCACTCACATGTTGGTCACCGAATATTTTCAACAAATTTCATTTCATTTGCAGTTCGCTGTCAATTCGTATATCACATCACGCAACCACTCCATGTAGGAACCTATTAATTATCCTGCAAACAATGTGCTACCCAAATGGACGAATGGACTCGTCCTGGCTGACGCATGTAATAAATCAAGCGATCGCTGAAGTGCAATTGGCATTACGTACGAATAGTCTTGACCCAGGTCCTGTTCGAATCTTTGGTTTTGTCTTGGATCACCCCTGCCAGGACGTCAACAGTTTTTATGTTTGACTCACCTGGTCGACAATAAATTTTTCAGACAACCATCAATCCGGGCGATTACTCATTCAATAGCAAATGGCTTCAACAATAGAGCCTTTGCTTGGTAGTGATGCAAGTGACTTACACTCAGCCTTGTCAGGAGTAGGCAAGGAAAAATGACTAATGCTTGTGCAACCCTCATTCATTGTTTGAATCATTCGTAGGACCAAACATTTTTTCAGGTGACTTGGGGTGCGTCAATTATTCGAGAAAACCTTCAAGGGTGATTGAGTGTGGCGTTAACTGGTCATATTTATTTTGGGCTAGTAATACGGGTAAGACAAAACAAAGGCAAAAGGAAACGATACTTAAATATGAATTAAGTTGATGAGTTTGTGTTCAGTTTTGAGTTCTTGCTGTGAAGAATATAACGAAGAAAAGAAATCTTAGCAAATGATTCACTACGTTGCTTCGATTTTGCAAGCATAGAAGGAAAAAAAGAAATATACATCATTAAAATGCGAAAAAAATAATTTTAATGGTCACGAACAAAACCTTTTTTGAATGATAATTTTGAGCAATCGGCATCTGAGTATGGGTTATGACATATGACCGTCACAGTTGTCGCGTGCATTGCGTTACCTCGAGTTCTCAATGTGTATTCTTCTAACTAGCACTTTTGGTCATATTTTGGCACTAGCGTGCGTTGAATAACGTAGCTTTAATGTCATCAATAGTCACTGGTTTCTCATTATAAACCTATCTCGGTTGACTGGAATATGTTCACTAGGTTCTTGTTTGAACACATACATACGGTCCACTATTTCTTTTGCTTCATGTACCACGCTTAATGTACCATGTTATACACAAATGTGATAGACTTTGATCATTGCTTCGTATATTAGTTCCACTCCAAGTGTAGAAATACTCCAATTTGGGTTTCAACATACTCATCATATTATCTGCGAAAGTTTCCATAGCGAGAATCAGGTCATTTAAAATGATGAACCGAACGAACCTGTACAAAACCTGTCAATTTCAATAATCATCGCAACATCCCTTAAAAATGTATTCTCATTTCAAGGGTCGGTACTTTCAAATTGAAACACCTAACAAATATTTTATGCATGCGAAATACATCAACTGCAACGAAATTCCAAAAAAATTAAAATTCTTCTCAATTTTGTCGTTCTCCTTTTGGTCAGGATATTTTTTTATTATTATTATCATGACAAACCCACTAAATCTTTGTCGAATTTTCGTTATCCGAATAAGCGCGTTCTTTATTCTGATGAATAAATCCTGAACAATAAGCTCCCGACCTTGTCGTCCTTTCTTCATCAATTGTAAATGAGTCACAATGATAAGAAAACAAGACTAGAAAATTTCACGTGAAGACTGTTCTTATCTTATTAGATTTTGATTATTTGATGAAGAAATCCTCCACCCATTGAACCGACGCTGCAATCCTTCTACTCATCAATACATGTGTACACTCTTTTACAATCTACCAGAAACCTCAACTGCATGTCTGGATCGATAGTAACATTCCAGCCATCGACACAAATTAAAGGGCAATTGGAAGAAGGATGTGGAACTGAATAACATGCAGAAAACTGAACGAGAACTTTGTTTGTTATAGCAGAGAAGTACTTCATGTCAATTAAAGACAACACAATTACTGAAGTAGAAAATTATTTAAGAGAACGATTCGCCTCTGAATTTTTCATTTCCCTTGTTAAACGGTTTCCTGTAGAATGGGAAACACTTTAGCTTCCAGGAGTGGTATGTTTCAAACAGGTTTCTGTACGTTCTGCAAACGAAAACTATTTTCATTAATAACAAGTTAAATAGCGTAACAAAGTTAACGATAGAGGTTACTAACTGATGAAATTGAATTTTCGTTACAGTTGTCCTCATCTTTGATGGTTCGGAAATCGCACCCTATTCCTCAGACTCAAGGACGGACGAAATGTTAAACCATTTCTTTAGACTAGTTTCCAGTCTCTCGTCAGCGAATCTTGTTTTTCTTACGCATACTAGATAAGGACTTGGGAAACTCCAGGTAACCAGTGAAATGTAATCATAGCTGACAGCAAAGAAAATTTTGTTTTGTGCTTTTGAATTGCTCAACTGACTCAGGCAAACCGAGATAAGAAACAACGATTCATCATCGTAAAAGAATAGCAGGAAATTTCACAAAATCCTATAGGCCTTATGAAGAAAACGTAACATTGCTCTCATATTCCCAAAAATCAGGACAACATACTCCTTTTTTTTTCTGTTTCTTTTTTTCCCTCTTTTTGAAATTTTTTCCTCCTTTACTTCAAAACAGGCTCCTTTATGTCCCGAAAAATTTCAAAACCGTAAATTCTTCTTTGCTGCTCAAACAGAGTTTTACGCCTTGCGTCTATTGCGTCATTGCAGTTTCCTTATCCTGTTTCTTTGTGTGTGATTCAAGGGTATAAAGTATACTTTGAACACTTGATTTTTCTCGTGCCTCTCAGCTACAGCATTGTTATTATAAGATTCCGTTACAATATCATAACAGGAGGCGACGTTTCTTAACTTCACGTCTACATAAATGCAACTCCTTTCTTGTTGTGACGTCTCCATCAGCGAAATTTTTAAATTAAGCGCTCTTTCGAATCCATTTATACGCTGAGATCGTTTCATTTTGACTAGGGAGAGTTTTCCTATTTTCATAGATGAAGACAGGCCGTGTTCTTATTTTGAATCCTTCGGCCTACATCAAAGAAAATATCTCCTTGTTTTCTCGTAGCTTGCAAGATATTGTTCAGCTATCATTTCGTTCACTAATTTAGTTTTCAGATTGACAACCTGAAAGTAGTATTTACTTCTTTAAACTTACCTCATTAAGATAGTCCTTCTGTCAGGGATACTGGTCTCAGATCTCGGCGATCGTCACTATTATTAGCTTCAGTCCACTGTTGTAAAGCTGGTAGCTCATCTTTGACATGAATTCATGTGAGTCAAAGAACTCATTGACGTAATTTTTCGTCATTGTCAAACAACCGAAACCACCCTAACAGAAATTGAACTAGTAAATTATTTACCAATAAATATTTAAATAAAGTATATTCAAAGTCGCTGGTATACCACCAGCCTGATTTGCTATCGGGTTAAAGGATAACATGAACCGGTTGCACCAATGTACAAACAAAATCGAATCGAAACTTCGCAGAATAAATTAGATGAAAAGTTCGCAGAATAGCTTAAAAAATCTAAAATAAAATTTTGTTGCAATATGTTTTTTCTGATTTTTGTTTTTTCGTACAATTCTATTAGAAAATGAATATCTAGAAAATCTACAAAATCTAGAAAATCTAGAAATTATGCTTCTTACCGCTAAAAAATATCTTAGTTCGGAGGTCTATTTAATATATCATTTTTGACAGTCACTCTAAGCTATAAGGAGAACTTTTCAAAAAAGTAAGCCCTCTATGCGGATACACTTCGACCTTCGCCTCGCACTTGGTGTGCATTATCGTCCAATGAACCCTTTATGTTAACGTAAGCCATGTTTTTACCCTTATAGCATCATGAAAACTTTTTAGTTGTCTAACGAACTACTCTCTATGACCTCGAAGTGTTGCATGTGGACACCTGTCTTTTTGGCTTAATTCCATCAGCTTTATAGCCGAGGTTGAAACAATGTGTCAGCCATCACCCCCAAGAATGAAAGAAGTTTCAGTCCCAGGTTCCAAATTACTGTGTAGTACTTTCTAGCATTCGAAACCACAGCCACAACATTTCAGCCAAAGATAGGCTCTTCAACACGTGGGGCTTACAGTAACCTGTCATAGGCGTCCCCTAACCCGTGATTCTGATAAACCTCTGATCAGGTATCGCTTTTCTACAGCCCGAGATAAACCCTCAGCTTCTGCTCTAGACACACGGGACTGATTACCCTTCATCAAACCTCGGGTACGTGGGTACGGCACTTCCAAAGACTGAATCGGCGCCTATAGTCTAGACCTACTCCACCCCCCTTACTTCACCCGGAGCCCTAAAGCACATGTTAATCAACATTTATGGTACATTTTACTACGACACTTTCAACTTCCACTTTTAGGTAGTGTCTAGTCTCGCGCTTTTCGACCTGCTAACAGCATTTAACATCACATGCGACAAGACATTAAGTCTATCACATTGAGTACATCAAGTCATCTGTCAGTTTTGCAACGGCTTACAACATATATCGACTTTCACTCATCATTTTATTCAACTTTTTGTTCAACCCACTTGCACATACGTCTACATCCTTGTCCTATCCTCACTTTTTGTCAAGTCTATTCCTCAGTTAACATCATAGCATCAAATCATCTTGGCAACTACCACTCATCGGTTCGGCTTTCTTCAAATTTTCCTCGATATGCTCCAGGTTCTCTACATGAGAACCTTAGTCCGATCATCCTATGTGCGACCTACGTTGCTTCAGCTCTGGATGTCTTTCTACTTCGTTATCCTTCAGTTATTGTAATGTCTACTTTGCTGCAAATTTTAATAGCACAATCTATGTTGCATCATATCTGCCTACAACCTTCCTTCGTTACACTACGGGCTCCAAGAGTCAAAAAACTCGTATCGGTGATGTCATAGGCCTAGCTTCAGTCCATACTCCCGACAAAAGAACAAACGAATACAACATTCATCTCTGCTTCAAATTCAGCTTCCGGCTAGCCTACTCAGCTCAATTTCAACTTTGTTGGACAACACGCACCCTTCATTCTTCCGTCCTAGAATACGCAGGCTTTGGACTGTCATGATCGACCGCAAAGTGAACTCACACCAAGGGGAGGATATACTATTCATCAACTAACGTGACGTACTCACCATTGAAAAGATATCCTCTGTTACGGAATAAGCGAAGGGAAATTAACCTGGAGTATCTCAGCCAATGATGACCTTTCAGATCCATAATCCATTATTTGATATGTTATTCACCATGATAATCTGGTCTGAAATTGTGTCCTTGCTTTCACTGTAGAAACTAAACATATAAAAATGACGGTGACAAAACTTCATCTTACATCTCAAAACCTCATTAACATCCTCAGGATTCCCGGTACGCATACCTGATTCGGAACGGCAGACTACGGGCGATTTTTTCGAAGAAGTTATTCTAAATTGGCTATGTGACAGCCTGTCTGATTAAACCCTCTTGACAAAATGTCATAATCGTTGATCCAGAGTAAGTTTTGAAACATTTTGAGTAACTTGGATGGTACGTCTCATAAAACGGCATTATATATACCAACAGCATATGTTAAAATCCAATAAATTACAGAAAAAATATTTTTGAAGTCATACCAGGTGGTTTTAAAGTCAAATTCGTTTGTTCTTGAGAAACGTCAGCACATCGACCACATCGATGAGCAAAGTTGGCACTTTTGAATGATCAGTACTTCGAAAGATACTTGGTCCTAAAAACAATCAAGGAGGAATAGGACCTAGGAGGAATGTATTGTATTATCAAAGAGCATCTGCATTTGTCAATATTAAAGTAAAAACTTGGAACGTGGAGTGGCAATGCCTGAACCCAAACGTGTACAGAGAGGACATGTTGATGGCGATTGGCTTCGAACAAAAAAACTTACACGATTGGACAACCTTATAATTGCTTCTCAATTTTAGGCTCTTTTCTCATTTCTTCTTTTAATAATGATGCATTATTCTTTTTTATTTCTGTGATTGATCGACCATCGAACGCCAAATAAAATCTCTCTTAAACTTAAAGCCACATCAAAATAAGTCGATAATTTATTTTTTTCTTGAGGATTAAACTCTAATTTTTAGTTAAACGTAACATATGGACCGTGAAAGTGTCATAGAGCATTAATTTTCATAACTATAATATCTCTCAGTGCTAGGTAAGGATAACTGAAAAAGCCATTCAAGTCGAACGAATATAAATAGACATTTTTAGGTGACTTCGTTCTTGAACTTTTCGAATCTGTCAACTTACACTGAAATATAAATCCAAACATTTTAACCGCTTCCATGCTGCTTAGTAATTGACTTAAAATTAAAAGAAGTTTCCGTTCCTATCAAATGAGTAGTTGATGAGTGCAAAAAAAGGACTAAGATCCGTTGAATAGTTTTTGCAATTAAATTTTTAAATCTTTTTCAAATTAAACGTCTCGTAGCCATTTAAGTTGCTCTCAAAAAGTGAATATTATTTCAGTCGAGGAGGAATTTTATCATGTATCTAGGTTACCTAGTCACAAGCTTTTTGCAGTATCTTATGAAAATTCTATTCAACAAAGCTATTATAGTCGGACAACTTTCACAAATTTCCTGCAAAAAGAACAAACTTTCTTCATAATCCCTTCATGATTAGTGTCTGTTTCATGGGAATTTATTTTTCCACACAAAAATCTTTTTTCGAACACTTTACTTAAACGGCAATTTAACATTCAGGGATATGTTAATAAGATCACTCGAAAAGTTGGAATGGATTTGATTTTTCATAGTTATATAATTGTGGAATAAATACTCGAACTTCAGTTTTTTGAGGTTATAATTTTTTCTGTCAAACTGTTAACCGAATAGTTCTCAAGAATGACACTTTCAACTAATACGTCTGGTTTGATGAACTCGAAATTATTTTCTGCATATTGTTATCCCTTCCCAGAGACCTTGAATCGAAGAAAGTTTGCAGAAAAACATGCTTCCACAAATTTCACTACTGGACTGCTTCGTCCTGCAACATGATATGTATCATTTTGAGCGGTGATTCTACTGAAAAATTTATTTTAGTTTTCTCGATTTTTTTTTCTCTCTCATCGTCACAAGGGTGAAAATTTCGTTTGCAAATCTTATCTGGGGCCTTACCTTGCAAACGCTTCAGTAAAAATGCAATAGAAATCTAAAACCATTAACGTTTTCTATCTCTTTCTGCCAGAAGTTACCCGGGAGAGTTCTAGCTATTTTGTGCTTATGCTGTGCTGATATTTTGGCATGCAAACCTTGACGGAACGCTAAACGCCAATAAGCCTTCCAACATTACTGCAATGTACTCCTTTATTTTCGACTGATTGTGACTCTAATGTCCCATAAGAGTTCTCATAAGGATTAAGAAATGGGTTGACACATGATTCAATGACTTTGAAAACTGCACTTTAACGATAAGTGATGTGGGCTCTCACATGAAACACTTCAATTTGCTATTGATGAGTTGTGTAATTGTGTACGAATAGTGTGACCCAGTATGGAGTTCACATTAAAAATTTAATGCAACAAAAACGGCTTCATAATTTTGCCAATATATTTTTTGTTTGAAAGTACAAATTTTTTCAACTTTTTATAAAAAATTATTTAATTGAAATGGAACCCGCGACTGCACTTCTCGCAATTCATTCGATTTCTGTCCGATTTTTAAACAAATTTGGAATTGTGTGTGGCTCTATTTGGTCAATGGTTGCTTCAATATTGGCTTCTAAAGGGTCAATTGTTTGTTGATATTCCGCACAAAAAAAAACAAAAAAACGCACAAAAAAACTTGTCTATTGCAACAAATAAAAATTCAATGGCGTCGAATCATAGCTTCCCGGCTCCCAGTTCACGTTGACATTTCGGCTGATAAAACGATCATAGGATTGTTGCACCAAACGAAAACCAAAGGTCGAAACCATAAGATTATAAGCCATAGGTTGTCCAAATGAATATATCCAAGCGATGGCCCCGAAAAAGATGTTAACATGAGGCAACAGTTGATTCCGTTAACCGTAAAAATTTCGCCGACCTCATTTTCGAAGAAATACGACCCATGAATGCCGCTGCACCACAATCCAAACCAAACAGTAACACACAATGTGTGCATTGGCTTCTCCTGATTTTCTTGTGAGTTTTATAATCCTCAAATGCGAGATTTTTTTTAACGTACCCGCAGAGATGGAAATGCGCCTGGTCCGAAGAGATGAATTTTGGCTCATCATTTTCAAGTTGATCGCAGGCTGACATAGCGAACCGATGTCGAAGTGGATAATCACTGGGTCCTACCAATGGACCCTCTATACGGCTACAAACCAAGATCTTTACGTAGAATTCGGTGCATGGATAGTTCATTTCCGATGCATGACGAATCGATGTCCTTGACCGTATATATGGCTATCGTGGCCACATTTACGGCTTAGCGAACACAGGTATGCGTTGGATTGTCTAGGAACTAGGCAGCTTCGTCTCATGTTCTTTTTGCACAAAATTTTTGACACCATTGGTTGCGAGCGCCGTCTTTCCATTGTTCTTGCGTTTTCGGACCAATTGTCATTTTCGTGGAAGTAAATTTCCAACATTTCCTACTTTTGCTGAAGCCTTGAGCGACTCATTGCGTCAACAAGAAATGGTATACTGAATTTCTGTGTCATCGAAAATGACATTAGAGTTGCCACAACCAAAATAATCAGTATGTCAAATCTGAACCATTGACTGGGCAGCTCTGTATATTGTTCTTCCTTGACTGAGTTTTAGTAGCCTATTGCCTAGTTTTAGTGATCACTTCTCTGGTTGATTCAACTTTTTTTTGAGAAAGTTGCTTTTAAAAATATGATTTCGCATTGAAAGGCACCACAACTTTCTCTGCTCCACACAACTTCTTCGTAAAATATGTTTTTTGTTTTGTTTTTTAACAGTCTAACTCGTAATTCATGTTATTTGCTTGAATCCTTCATGAAATAATGCTATGGGATAGAACTGCTGTTAGTGGATAGAGTGTATACTTATGAGGAGTATTTGCCAACTTCACTTTGAGGTCTATGTGAAATATATGGCCAATAATATCATCAATAATGAATACAATTTTATTTTTGTTGAAGTTGCTTTTAATTTTTTAACATGCATTTCAGAAGTATTTCCGAACAAGTTCACTAGAGGATTTATGTAATTTTATTTTAAAAATCTGATAAAGAAATGAACTTTACTCCGATTACATAAAAATCAAACAAAAAAAAAACATAATTTATTTTTAAATCTAAACTCCTTCCTCTGAAAACTATTAGTAAAATTAGTAACATCTTCAATGGAAGGTTAATTTTTTTTTCATTTTCTAGTCTTGGTCTGTTGTCCTTCAAATTTGCCGAACTGATAGGATCTTCCAAACGATGGGTTTGAAAGTCGTACAATTTTCGCAAAATTTGACATCCGGTTTTCAATGAGTTACGATTCAAATTAACTGTATTTCGATGTGGAACACAATCAATTTAAAAATTTTAGTATTTTGTTAATATCTATCTATTCAGTATTTAGTATTTTATATCGAAATTCATCCTTTGACAGTCACAATCCCAGTGTGTATGGTTTTCATTTTCAAGCATGCGAAAGTACTAAATCTTCGCAGTGAACTCCGTATGTGTGCGCTAAAACCAAAAACGTACACTTGAAAAAATTGAAAAACAAAAATAATTAATTGGTTGATCCTCCTTTTATTGCGACATTTTGTGTTTACTATGCTTTCCTCACCTGTACAAAATCTTCACAAGATGAGTGTCACGCTAATTATTAAAATCTTATTACTGACTAGTCGAAACCGGGAAAAGCGGCGTCCCAAGAGCAATCAATAATATATAACCTTAACGCTTCATGAATAAAGGACACTGCCACAAAACTTTCGCTTGCAAAGTGTCGGTAGTCGATGTCATCCAGTAACTCCCACTCGCATTTCAATGCTCTCGAGTGTAGTCGCAACAAATATCCTCTTAAGCTTGAAAAATTGGAATAAAATTCTTAAGGAAAGCCACTTTAAAAAATATCCTGCCATTTTTTAGGGAGCGGTGTAGCTGCCTTATAATTGTTATCTCCGAGACAGGATCTGGTGTGAGGTGCTCGACTATACTTCTTGGTTCCCTGGTTGATAAGTTGTGCAATGCATAAAGTTGGTGGTCGGCTAGTTACGTTTTGATGAATATGAAGATGAAAATAAGTTTCCACCCGCTTTGGCACAACACACCAACGAATTCGTCTAACGTCTACTTTGTACATTATTTATGGCTAAAAACAAGCAGACAAACTAGGAAACGTCTTCACTAGTGTCGGCATTCAATTTTCGTTCGTTTTAAGGATCCCCACGTTGGATTCGACCTAGCGGGGTTTGGGGTAATGTAAGGAAAACAGAACAGTAGTTAACAATTGGACAGATGAAATTGAATTGACTATGGTTTTGGTTATAATCTTAAATGTCAAACACACAACTCTTCAGGGTCGAGAGGAAATTAATGGAATGGAAAAGAAACGCATTACACGCTGAGGGTCCTTGGCTGCTTGAGAGAGAAGTCAAGCTCCCAGCAGTTTAGGGAACATTTGCACACTAAAGGTCGGTAGATTGGTTTGGTATTTTGGCCTGAAAAGCAATTGTTATTCTTTGTTGTGTGCTCAAATAACAATTGCCCATACAATGTTCGGGCAAAACCCTTTTCTGACCTTTGACACCGCAAATTTACGTCAAGTTGTTGGAACAAATGTGCTACTGACAAATAAAGGAATCGGCATGTACAGATCAATCAACATCTGAATCGTTCATGCCACTAATTATATGATAATTAATTAATAATCTCAACCGAATCATTTCTGTTTGTTGCACAATCGAAACACAAATTAGAAACTAGCGAAAATTAATTGTGTAATGCGCTAATTCAATTCAGAGCCAACTTGTTGGTGACGCACGGTTGGAGTAGTAATTGCACAAACAACCTAATTAAATAGGTAAATTGATAAATGTATGCTTAAACTCTGTTTGAACTATAATTTAAATTACAATATGCTATAAAAGTGTAATTATGGCGCGTAAGGAGTGGGGCCCTGGAGGCTCTACATATATATTTGATGATAGGCAAAATGCTCGAGGAAACGCATCACTGAATTAGGGAAAAGCAATTAAGCTATCCTACAATCCAAAGGCTTACTTCAATCAATCTATGGCCTGAAGGCTCATCATTCAATTCCAGATTTTTATTAATAAACGATTCGTTAGAGGCCATTCTAAAAATATATCGAACTTCAAATAGCTGAAAATTTCTGCTTTATTTTCGAAGTGTACTCCGATCCTTTTCCAGTTCAATACAGAACGAACGCGAAGCATTTTCAACTAGATGAAATTATTTGTTCGAGGTTACAGCCTTCAATGACTTGGTTTTTGCCGCCATGCATATAAAAAAAACCGGAAAATCAATGATTAACGCACAAAGCGTAGTTTTTCAATTGAGTTGAATAGGAAGGATAGTTCCGCACGCTTTCCATCAAATCTTCTCATTCTCATATGTTTGCGCTAAACAATGTTCTTAGATACGAATGCAATGAATTACGGTGTACAAATGCGTGGATGCGTGGAAAGCGTCTCACGTGGTCATGTCTTAATCACGACTTCTCATTTGTAATTTATTAGATCTCTGTTTACTTCTAAAGGCTCAACTACTGACTAAACTAAACCTTAATTTAAATGTATCTACATCGTCCATTCATAAATTCAATTTGGCAACAGTTTTCACGAGAATCATCGAAAATTAGCCTTACTCGAACTAGTCAAGCTAAAATCACGATCTACTCACAACCCCATCAACCCTTCATCCGTTACATCCATTATGATCGTATCAAGCCGAGAGAATTAATTAGATAAGCTCAAAACTAACAAATCACCTGATGAAAACGGAACAACAAAATCATCCTGAAAATCTCCCTAGAAAAGCAATTCAAGTCCTGAATTAGATTTAAAATACCTGTCTTAATATAGGCTTAATCCCCTCTTCCTGGAAAGGCAGTCAAATAATTACTATTCCAAAACCAAATTAGCAGCTCCACCTCCGTCATAACTGCAGACCAATAATCCTTTTAACTAGTTAAGAGTTAACTTAACTAGTTAAAGAGATTTCCTGATCGGTGCAACATTCCTTCTAATGATAAAATTGGACTCAGATTTACGCACCCAGCCGAACGACAATCCTACCGTATCACTCAGGACATTTATAAGAATTATAAGAATGATTTCACATAATATTGAAAATGTTTTCGGCACATATTTGTCTAAAAATTGATTTAATTCGAACTCCCTCAGTATCTAACTAACATTATCACATCCTTCTAAAAAGGCCGAATATATGCTGTCAAAATTCAAAACACTTAACGTTACTATCGCTGTATACCGACTGGAGTTTCCAAAGGCTGACGCTTAAGACCATTACTTTCAAATATAAATACCTCAGGTATGACATTTGCTGTTGTGTGTAAGCTACCTATTTTTGTGGAAATCATCCGTTTTGACTCAGCCTCAGTAGACTCGAACAGAATAATTTTTAACTTGGAGACGTTGATGGAAGAAATAAACCAATTTTCGTCTTTTAATGATTAAACCTAGCTCAACCTATGTTCTAAACGAAGAAAATGAATCCACGTAAACTGCTTGGTTGGCGTATAAATTTCTCGGTCGACAAATCCTTTGGTTAAATGCAATTGCAAATATTAAACTTACTTTTGATTAGATAGTGACATGCGGAGATCACATTGAATCGACATTGACTAAAGTGTCAAAATCAATACAAACTTCAAATCCTTTGTTGAACCACACTTTGTTTGTTGACCTAAGTAACAAGATCCTCATCATCAAAAGAGTGACTTCGCTTATTATGATTTATGGTGCTTCTGCCTGCAGCTCATGCGCAAAGTACTTAAAACTGCAAATTCAAGTCTCACAAAATTGATGGCCAGAAACTGACGCTTAAGGCGTGTCCTCTGAAAAACTACACGAACTTAGTGGGATTCATAAAATCGAGAAACTCGCGAGTGACCAACGATATAAAACCTTGTCCAAAGCTACCAGTTCTATCAATGAATCAATGGTATGACTTTCGAAGAATAATCCTTTGTAAGTGTCATTGTCTTATATATGCTGTCCTGCTTTTTAAAAATTAAGTAGTGTCAAAATTAATTTCGGTCTAAGGTATTGTAAGCTAGAAAAAATAAAAGCAAGATTCTGAGTTCGATTTTTCCTTTATTAATAAAAAGTATTTGTAGAAATAGCATCAGGTAAGCCAAGCTTGTTTATGTATGAGTAATGTTGTATTAAATGCATCTCAGATCTCCAAATTATGTGAATTATTTTGAAAAATAAGTCAATAAGCAAATAAACAAATATTTATTTATATTTATATGTATTTATTTATAATAAACAAATATTTTGTGGTTAACAATTCAGCTAGAACTCATACAGTATAGACGTGAATAGATTTATCCTTAGAGCGTTTCTATGAACTTTACATATCAATAGAAGAAAATTATCTTTTTTCTTCTCCAGAGAGAAGATTTCAGGTTTCCGATTTATTCGTCAAAATTATTTTGAAACGTATTCGTTTAAGTCCTAGAGCAACCACAGCACCGTGTTTCACAGATAACACAGTTTTCGTTCCCACTACATGACTTCCTAGTTACTGAACATTCTGGTCCATTACTTTACCACAATATATAAATAATATATATCGATTATATAAATAATTGTTCGCAAACTATTAAAGAAAGAGTTTTTTTAAGTTTCAAAACCAAAAAATTGCATATTTTACTAGAATCTCGTTCAAAAATATTTGAAAAAAATTCAAGGTTTGAACTTTGCCCCTTTTTGATTTAATCCTGCAGGCATACTTTGTTAAACACATTTTCGATTGCAAAATCGCTACTGCATAACATTTGACATTTTGTGGCAAGAGCCCTCGTAAAAATTCGAGAGAATATTCAGGAATCGATGAAGCTCTTGAATGATTAACCATGTGTCAACTTTGGAGCTGAATGGCCTAAAAATGTCTTTCCAAATATTTGAAGTAATGTACTCGTAGTCTTGGCTAGCCACATGAAGGCCCTTGTTACTGCTTTAGCACACTAGTGACAACGATCTATTAATCTCCAAAAAATTTTTCATCATATCCTGTACCACTGCGTAGAAATGAATCCTAATATTTTCGGGTCTTTAAAAATTGATTGTAACCATGTTTAGGCTAACATTTTCTTTTCTATGATTTCTTCCTTTATGTTTTATTTTACAGCTGTTCAAATTTCTGGTTACAGATAGGAAGTACGGATGATATTGTACAACATAGTCTGTCAATTTATATGTTCCAACGTTTGTGATTTTTGCAAGTACCAGTGGTACTGGTACAGAAAGCGTTTTCAAGTACCAGTGTACCTGATGCGGATTCTCAGAAACTATTTGAAGGACCGCAGCCTACTCTACGACTCGAAGGGGGGTAGGCGAAGTACAAATCTTACTTCAGGTGTCGCTCAGGGCTCTATCCTTGGCCCGGACCTGTGGAACATATCCTACGATGGACTCCGGCAGCTTGAACTGCTGGATGAATCACGTTTGATCGGCTATGCGGACGATGTCGCGGCGCTGGTCGCTGGACGCACAGTAGACTATGCGCAACTCAGACTCAATACGTTAGTGCGGAGGGTAATGGACTGGATGACCGCTCACGGATTCAAGCTGGCACTGGAAAAAACCGAAGTGGTCGTCCTTACAAAGAAGAGAATCCCCAGAGTACGGTCTATCAGTATAGGGAACGAGCTGGTTGAATCGAAATCAGCAGCAAAGTATCTGGGCTTCCTGATAGACTCGAAGATGAGTTTTTCCCAATAAATCAGGACAGCAGCTGACAAAGCTGCAGCGTATGTGACGGTACTCACCCGATTAATGGCCAAATAGGAGTCCCATCACATCAAGGAGACGACTCTTAATGAGCGTTGTGCAGTCGCTTCTACTCTACGGATCAGAACTGTGGGTCGACGCTCTCAGAAAGGAGTTACACTGGAAGCGGTTGGCATAGGTGCACCGACAAGGAGCATTGCGAATCGCATGCGCATACCGAACGGTCTCCGGGGCGGCAAAGCTGGTAATCGCAGGGGTGATAACCATCACCCCCATTGCGAGAGAGCGCAGAAGTATTTAGCTGCGCAGAGGCAAAACAAGGGGAAGGTGGACTGAATGTCTGATCTTTGATCCTTGGGTGTTTTCGGTCCTACCTGTACAAAATTGACAGAGCACGGTCTCTTAACTGTTTGTTTTGTGCAGGGGAACCGGATGACGCCTGTCACACATTCTTCTACTGCAAAAGGTGGAGCAAATTAAGAGGGGTCCTACTCAGCGAAATCGGATAACTCTGTCCGGAAACTATCGTCGGAGTAATGCTAAAAACAGTTGACAATTGGAATCGCGTGGCGCAATATGCTCGGACAGTGCTGATATTGAAAAAAAGCTTTATTGAAGCGCTGGGAGGCATCGGGGATGGATGGATATCTTTTCTAGCTCTTCTTTCCTCTCCCGTCCTTCCCGTTAGAGAAGAGATTCCCATAATCCGAAGGCACCTCTAGGCGTAGGAAGATGAGGCCTAGCCCGAAGTAATGTGTCAAACGGTTCCAGGCTAGATTCTCAGGTTGACAGGGGAG
The DNA here is from genome assembly GCA_954870665.1 of Stratiomys singularior. Taxonomy (NCBI): domain Eukaryota; kingdom Metazoa; phylum Arthropoda; class Insecta; order Diptera; family Stratiomyidae; genus Stratiomys; species Stratiomys singularior. Next base: position 13,542,532 of record OX940877.1, read on the forward strand.
GTGTTTAGTGGGTAGTCCAAAAGCATTTTGCGTCTGGGAGTCCCACACTCAGAGCGTAAACAGCCTTCACCTCCCTATCACAAAAAAAAATAAAACGTTTGTGATTATTTAAAGGATCAGTGATCATTTGTATCCCCATCCCATTTGTATCAAAAGCGTAGTGCGTAGTAATAGATTCAAGCAAATATTTATTTAGGACTACAGATTTTTTCTAACGCGTCTTCCAGGGGTGACTGTTTGCTATAAAATATTTTAGGTGTAGTTTATTAATAAAATAATAATAATAATAAATTAATAGAATTGATTAATAATAAAGTTTAATAATAAAACAAATTGCCTCCCAAACACACTCTTTTTTCATTTTTTTTGGGAATAGGCTCAATTTGCCTATTGCCTTTACTGCATTCATTTCATTAGGTTTTTCTTGAGATACTTTGCTAGTAACGCTCCTATAAAGGCCTCATTCCTGGATTTTTAAATTCAAAAATAATTTTTTTTTCAGATAACTTTATTTTCATCAATTGAATGTTTTTTTAAGGAGCAAGCAGCCATCATAGCTAAAATATTGGCATATCTTCTCCTGTTTTCGTAGGAATTTATTTTATTTAATAAATTTTATTTATTTGCTTGCGTACAACCATTACATTTTAAAAGTAACTGAACCGAATGATTTACTATTTTTAATTATAATTTCCCTTAACTTTTAATTTCAATTTTCTTATGAAAATGTTTCGATTTAATACAATACTTAAATAAATGCTTAGTAATTCTTTATTCAAGTAATCCTAGACCTGATTTTAATTATTTAATTATGCACGGGAGTGAGATTTTCGCTGCCTTTTTCCGGTCTTTGCTTTGTTCGTTTAAATAAATAAATACATAATAATTACATCTAGAGAGGAGTGGCCATCATGATTGAGATCGTGAGGAGTTGTCGGAACCACAAGACAACGTACTCGGTGGCGGTGCTAGGATGCTTCTTGGAGAAAATGACATTTGTCATCAAAAAATGTAACCAAAGTAGCCGTGGCTGAACAAGTAAGCAAGAAATCGGTGGTGACCCCAACTTTTATGCAGATGAACATTTTGAAGTTTATAGAAAGTAACGTACCTGCCAAACTCCAATTCAAGGGATAAAATATGGTTAGAATTGATTTGCCTACGTACCATGCAGACATATTTTTTGCAGCAGTTGCGCTGCCAAATGGAATTTAAAAAAATAGTTCAAATCTTCACATGGGTAACAGCATCCAAAACCCCGACTGACAATTGACCAAATCCACCTGTAAATTCAAACTTATCAAAGTGTTTTTGTCGTCATACGGAAATGTGATTGATTCGTGCCAATTAAATCATTAACTTAAATTAAAAATTCCAAAAAGGAAATAGAATCAAATATTGAAACAGCGAATCGTTGCAATGAATTATTGAATTAATTATATTTATATATATTAAAAACTTGGTTGTGAAATAAGGCATTGCATATCGAATGATGGCAAACGTTTAATTTTATTGATTAATGCAAATGATATGAAAAATTAGTTTAAACCTCCTGGTAAGAGTTATCTAGCTTTGAAACAACTTCAGGGTGAGTCCACTCACTACGGGAAGCATCTTTAAATTTCCTCATGAAATCCTTGCCTGATGCAATATGACAAACAGTTCCAGGCTATGCACACTAGACAATTAGCGTCATGTTTGTCCAATAGCCCGGTTGCCTCGCCCTGGGATTCCTACACTCAGGCTAGCAATTCATTTCACTGTCAAACCACAAAAAATACTAACAAATTTGCTCTCCAAATAGACGGAAGAAGTAGATAGGGCAAGAAGTTATCGAATTAGTAAACGAAACCCCTGATTGGATAACTCCCTACTTGATAGGAGTTTACTTGAAAACTCAAGGATTTGCTTAAGATAAATCTGATAACTAACACAAATTTATTCTACCCAACCTGTGAATATCTCCGAAGCATATCGAATGATTTTCGTTACAAATCTGTCTTTTCGTTCAGGAATCGTAATCTGCTTGATTAAAATCGGACCAAGTTCAATCCATAATATATTTTAAGCGTAATCAAATGGAAATCTGATCCATTATTCTAGGCCCATGTTCCACACTTCGAGCAAACCGTTTCTTGTTACGTTGTTATTCTAATTACGAGTTATAAATTACTTAATACAATCGAAGCAGGACGAGGTATTCATTTACGCCATTATCGCCAGGCTCTGGCTGAAAGAAGGAAGGGGAAGACTTACATTGATAACTACGAACGGAATAAATTGTGTTGCTGGCTTCGTTTTAACACTCCTTAATCCCTTAAGTATACTGAATTTTCACTCATCTACCTGTTGGATTCACCACCAGACAAGGATACAATGGCTGCGTCGGGAAGGATAACCACGTGTAACAGACAAGAAGAAATCAATTAATGCCGTGCATTATTTGTAAAAATTCCGTAGCTGGGTTGGTGTAACTCCTGACTGCAGGCCAAAAACACTCATTTAGCCAACGTTACCGCCCACGTAATAAACAATCAGCTGGAGCTTCCACGTAACCATCAACGGAAACGTTTCTTGTGGCAATAGCGTACCCCAAGCGTGAAACGAGTCAATGAAAGAGCCTGGAAAATTTGTCACCGCCATTAACGTGAAATCCTAGCTGTTTGGTTGCGCTCCACGTCTCCTTTGATATGGTTCTAAGCCGCCGGATAGGACCAGAGTATTGGCATTAATATGCTTGAAGCCGTACCTGAGCAACGACATTTCACATACTACATTGAGTAATGTTGTGAATGATTGGCGGTGGAGCTTGCGTGTTTCAAACTGAAAAACATTATTGACGGCTCTTTGGAGCTCCATGATGCACGGCATTCCACGAAAAAGCGAATCCCGCGTAAATCATTGCTGGGATTCACAGATTTTTCCGATCCATAGCTTTCCTAGAACCATAAAAGGATGAATTTCACATCTGATGTATTTAGAGGGAACACGAAATTATCTCTGAAATAGCATTTGAACTCATTCCTATCTCCAATAATTTTTAATGAAGTAAACTCCTTTGAAGGAATTTTTTTTAACGTGACACACGTCTCAATTCCTGGAAGTATATAGATAATTAGCAATTATTTCAGAGAAAAACTCCCAACTCACTGAAAATGCTGTTTGTAGCCGTTTATTAAAGGTAGCCTGGAGCAATTAGTTTACTAGGAAGCAGTTGAGTGCATACAGTTGACTGGAATAGAAAGAGGTTTTCCAATTAATCAAAACTGTTTCCATACTAATGGACTACTACATCTACTTTGTATGTCTTCGCTAACTGTTGATTGTGGGTTTTGACGTCGAAAACAGAATCTTCAATTTCAATGTATTTAAAATCAGTATCAGCAATTCGTATGACAGAAGCAGAAGAAATGTATGAGAATAGTGTTATAAAGGATAAAATCAATGTTTCCATATAATTATATAATCACATTTTGTCACCCCAGCTAAATCGATTTCGATTCGGGCAAAGAGCCTCTTTCCTTAGACACATGAAGATTTTGAAAACAGTTTGTCTGTTGCGTCCCTCCAGGTTTTATCTCTCGTTTTATCTCTCTTTATTCGGGCAAAGAGCCCCTTTCCTTAGACACATGAAGATTTTGAAAACAGTTTGTCTGTTGCGTCCCTCCAGGTTTTATATCTGCTCTGTATCCCAATCACTGTGAACAGTCCAGCTTTCGTAATAAAAATAACACTATGGATAGCGTCAACTGGCAATCCTTGAACCAAACCGACACCTGTTTTCTTTGAAGATTTTCACTAGGCTTAAGACTGGGAGAGGGAAATGTATGACGCATTTATTTTACAGAGCTTCCTGTATAAACTTCACTCATCAAATGAAATTTTCTTTCATTTACTTCCTTTTTCTTTTAAAGGGCGACACTTCAATGCTGCGGGAACGAGTATTGATGGTTGAGTAGATTTACACGTTCTTCGGACTTTCTAGATTTGGTTAAGCAAATTGAGCTAGTTCTGTTCAGAAGATTCAAAGATCATCGTATGGCAAATTAGTTTTGAATCAAGGATTCAATAGATGGAACCAAAATTTTAAGGGTACCAGCCATTTTAGAGGCTGATATAGAGGCATTTATGTAAAATCGTTGCTATCACATAAGTCTATTATAAATTAGGTCTAGAATTGTCTAGCTGATGAGAATGAATGTGATATGTGTAAACTTTTTCGCGGTAGAGTTGGAAAAATGGATAATCTACAAATTCAGAAATCTCAGTAACAGCGGGCTTTTAGATGATCAACTCAACACTTCCAAATTGAACATGGAAACCAAGTCTGGAACCACTTTATACATTCCTTCAGACAACACCGTCTAGAGATAAGACCGAAAGAAAGCAGAAACCAAAGGAAAACGAGCTAAGATCTTAGGCTAAGATCGCTACGGTGTCTCATATACTAGCGTAGAGTAGGTGGAGAGGAGTAACCTGAAAAATACCCACACGTAACCCTTACTATTTACCAGCTGGTTAGTGGTTGGCTGTTATTATTGGATTATAGATTTTTTCCTTTAGTTTCTTCTTATATTTTCTCTTTGGTTTCTTCATGCTTAAGCATAATATGTCACCCGATTTGATATGTCAAACTATCTCAGCAGCTCTCCAATTTCGCTGTAAGAAGGGACCAAACCTTTTTTAGTCCGGCTATGTAATTCGCCGACAAAAGAGGTCTGCCTGAAGCATCTTTTCCTCTAACAAACTACAAGTAAGATGCTTGCTTTCATCACCTTTCTCTCCTACACTAAAAATGCAATCAGGAGACCGTGACGTGACAAACTTCTGCCAGTAAACTTGAAATCAATCGAAATCGACCCAGTTTTTAAGATTTAAACTAGAAAAAAAAAGAAATCACTCTTGGCGACTTTGATAATATTCAGCCTTCAAATCGTACCCATCGCTCACCGGTACCATCAGTTTTATTTCAGCTCCCTGCTGACAGCACCGAATTTTTCGAATATTCAATACAGTAAAATGCCTTGTACACGCGCTTAGACCTCTTAATGAGTTTTCATCACATGGTAATGCCCAATGTAACTAACGTTTACCAGTCTAAAACCGAGCAACTACCTTAGTGCAACTTTGTTAGCTACTGTCCTGAAAGTCGGAAGACTTCAATTTCAAGTCAATCAGCAAGTCCAAGTTCTTCGCCAGTATCTTCGGCTAGACAAGCACTTCCTGAATAACATTTATCCCGAATCTTTCTTGGGAATCTTTTCTTTGTCATGAATATTTTCTTTAAAATCTACCCTTTTTCTCTAGGGCCTGTGAAGTTGGGCCTCATTAGATTCAATGGCGAGAAAGCGAGCCTTCTCTTAATAAACCTGCTGTAGCACTGGAAGATGTTATAGAAACTATGAAATGTGAAATTTTGATAAGACCTAGCAAGCCAATGACACCTATAGTACCTAGAAGTAAATGCAGCTAACACTTGTTTCTGGACATCCAGGTGAAAGGAGAAAATTCTGAAAGGTTTCCTATCTTACAATGAAAATAGAATAATTTGGCACCTTTTGCCGCACGTACACACAAAAAATATACCATTTTAGACGCGTATTTCCTATTTGAAAATAGTTTGAGTCGAAGTCGATTGGTGCAACTGTTTCCGTGAAAATGGAAAAAATTAAAATCGAGCTGCTTGTAAATTTTATTAGGCAATACGTCGACAAAAAGAAGATGAACTTTTTTGGCGCCTCGAAGACTCCGACCCTAGACGATCGAACGTTAATACAGGATAGAAATATTAGAAAGAGGGAAACCAAGATTTTGGGTGGGTCAAGAAAACACATTCGTCACACATCTTTTCTACATTTGCTTAGTTTAGACCTAAAACGATTTCGAATAAACATTTTTATGTCCTGCAGACGCAATTCATCAATTTTCAATGCCGACAGATATTTGTACGGCCAAAGCTCAGGGCAGACACACTACAGATCTGGGAGAAAAGTTTGAGCCACCTCACACCCAACTCAAGGACACGTAAGAAGGTGATCTTGATAGAATCATGCTTTGATATTTTCTTACCCATCATAGCTAAGTGGCATGATATTTCAGCAGCCGAAAATCAGGTATATTTTAAATTTAAATATCACTGTCCTCAGCAAGATTCTTATCCGGGATCTGTATCTGAGAAGCAGAGTACCCTAACTATGACATCACCCGAAGTACACAGTTGAAGGATTAGTATTGAGGGTATGAAGTTATTACGGTTGAAAGATTTAAATACGCCCGAAAAAAATCCTGAAAAAACTGAACACTGCCAAGAGGAAAAAGGCTCCAAGAAAGGACGACCGGTTTTCTTCAGACAGGACAAATTATAAGCGAAGCATACAACGCTCCAATCATGTATAAGCTAACGATGCAAGTTATTGAAGATCAGATTCATTTGTGGAGAGAAGATTTTGTTTCGACAGGACAATCAAGCGGTTGATAACTCTAACACCGCCATAACCGAAATCTACAAATAATTACTTCAACTGCTTAAGCAACCCTTCTCACTCATTGTCTTAGTTGCAAATTACTTCCTATTGTTCCTTCATCAAAAATTTACGCTAAGAGGGCAGTGATTCACGCAATCCAAAGTGGAAATTCCAACGGATGAAAGTATCACTTAGAAAGTAGTGACGTTTTCAAGGATACTACGAAGAAAAAGAGACATAAACTTGAAGCGAAAATGTTTGTAATTTGGTTAGGTCGGGAACTTTTCGAGTTACACAAGGAACGAGTTTTGCATAAAATTTCAATGATGCCATAACAAGAATCGAGCGATACACGATCAAAGATCAGATAACTAACGAGGAAATAAGATCGTTTCGACCCTGTTGTCCTGCCAATTCTCGTTTAATACCAAATCCTTGGCTGGGAAAAATAATTTAGCACTACCATCTTAATCGAAGAGGTCTACAAATGGTACCGATAATGACATCTGCAATATGTTATTCGAAATGATTTTTGTTTGTTATGTGACGCAACACGTTTTGCTTCAGAATAAAATTCAAAAAATAAGGCATGGTGTCAGAAGCGGGACATTCGTTCTAAGGTAATTGATGAACTTTGGAGGCTAAACAAAAAACTAACATACGAAATGCTAAATACTATGGTTTTCGTACTTCGCGTTCACGGAAGTGAAACTTGGGCAAGTGCACTATTAGATTGGTGCCACATGGGCTGCTTAACACTTCAACTAGAGTAGCTAAATTTTCAGAAGAAGTCTTTTAGTAGATTCTTTTTTGATAGAAGCGATTCGCAACAGCTATCCAGCAGCATGTGTACGAAATTCACTGATTCAGTTGAGTCCTAGTAATTTTGACTCGTGTAAATAAATTAAGGAAGATGGGTCACAGAGAAGAAATGGGAACTGAAACACCCAAGTTATGAAGATGAGAATGAGTTTTATGTGATGGTGTGGTCAAAAATCGAATTCAAATCTCTTAATCGGAGGAGAAGAAAATTTTCGTTAAATCGTATTTTCTTTTTTTTATATCCTTTTCTTAAATTCTTATTTGCGTCTATTCTATTCAGCTACTATCATGATACGTTCTCTTTTAATATCTTCTGCAAACTCATCATAGGTTCATTGTGATGGAATGATTAACTAAATGTTATCACAATTTGAGCTGATGCCTCGAGGTACAACAATGTAAACCAACACGTATTTACTCATTTCTGCACATACGGCGTAAAACAGTATCAGCATCTAAAATCTAATATCTCACTCGGATGTCACAATCGATTTATCGCTTGGCTAATCAAAAATAACTTTCCGTAACAAATGGAAACATTCGGTAATACAATTCTCACGTCCAAATGTCCTTCGCTTTGTATTCGCTGCTAGCTTGCGAAAATAAAGATGAAAAAATCTGTCAAAATACATAAAAATCAGAAAATATAAGGAATTGCCTTCCGACAAAAATTGCATTGTTGAAAAAAATTTCGCTGGAAGAAACAAAAGAACGTCCTGGTTTTCAAACTTTTCAGCACCGGAGGTGTCGGATTATTAGAACAACTCAAACACTTGAGAGTTATTCCTGTGCACGGTGCTCACCCGAAACGAAAATATCCAAGGATCCAAAGTTTCCTAGGAAACATTGACGCTGATACGCACGTGTCATTAATTCAGTCGTAGTTTGCTGAAAGTCAAGGTCCACCTCCCACACCTGGAGTAGGTTGGTGCAAACAAAACATCTAATGCACGTGAATCCATTTACCCATTCTGTGTCCTCCACATTTTCACTAGTCCTGTTAATGAGCTTTCGCCGTTGTGTTCCTTAAAAAACGTCACTTTTGCATTCAGTAGCCTTTCATGAAACGCTACGGTTAACAATACGCTCTAGCTGAATATTTAATGCGGCCCTTGCTTGATCCTTGGTGACATTCTCCAAAACAATTTATGCTGTACAATTGCAGTATCTCCCCTGCTCAACTAGAGATTCGGCTAATTATTTCATGAGCATAATTAAATGCTCATTTAATTATGGAAGATCTGAATTAAACGTGAGTGGGCCACCACCCAGGATAAATTTGATTGGCCAGAAATAAATTCACGTGTATACGGGGATCTTCAACGCTGCCACAATTCCGAAATCAATCCCACGGGAGCATACTTTATGCCTAAGAGACGCGCCAACAGTTCAACTGCAGCATTATCAACAGCGTATGTGTACCGTTGTCAGTTCTTCTGAGCACTAACCTAGTAACCAAATTCATTCTTCTACCCCAACAATGATTCGTTCATGTCCTACGCAAACCGAAAACAAAAAGGATGCGCTATGCTGAGTTATTTCTTAGCTGCTCAACGGAGTAAATGCCAGCGAGCAACTGTGTAGTTCGAAAAAGAGAAATGTGCGAGTCCTTTTCGGGTGTTGCCATAATTGAAGATTATTTCGCAGCGATTTGCACAGAAACAGGATGTTTTCCAACCGTGGAGTATGATTGAATCAGTTTTTCCGTCATATAAATGCAAGTGACAGCCAATCCGGTGTGCTGAGCAAGAGTTCAGCTGTAGTAATTAATTTCAAGAAGGATACTAATCATACTATTTTTATTGATGCCCTTTTGCTATTTTGCTGCCATTAGTGTGTAACTATCTCGGAAAAACCTTTCTATTGGAAATTTTCTTTCTATTAGAAAGTATGAATCCTTGCACTTGTTTATTCTCTACAAAATATTATGCCAACGCAGGAGTGTTCAAAAAGTTTCAGTGTCAACTACTTCAAATATAGATTCACGCCAGACAAGTAGCTCCAAATGCAAGAATATTGAACGGCAACTGGTTTGAAGTAGTTCCAAACAAAACAAGGAAAATTAAAAAAAATTAATAAGGCCTTTCCGGGAAAACAAGCTGAAGTCTGCGTTCTTGAATATAGATTGCTTTATTCCACTACTGACTCTACCATTTCCTTTACGTCAATTGTTGGTTTGATCCTTAGTTTGCTGGAGGTATAGCAAAGTATGCTGAAGTTAAGTTTAAGGACAAAACAATGGGTAATGGCCATGATGAAGCATGTACCAAGAGAAAAGAAGAGAGTCGAAAAAAATAAATTAATACGGTCGGTTATTGATCGTAGATTTGGTTTGTTGAATGCAAGTAACTACCTATAAGACCTGGCGCTTCGAGTTTTGGTAGGAGAAGTTTTTTTGGAAGACCTGTTTTGTCTCCTCTTCAAAAGAGTTCCAACAAATCCGTAAATTTTATAATGATTTTTCTTTTTGTAATGATTTCTTTCGAAAACTTATTTCAAATAGTTTATGTGCTAATTTCGTATGTCAAAATATATTTACTTGAACGTCCGAAGACAAATATGACAAATAGGATAATAACGGAAAATATTAACAAATTGAATATGCGTAAGGAAATGTAAAGTCTATATTCTCAGCTACTTACCAAGTAACATCCAAGATTGGTTTGATTAAATCATAAAAAAGCAATAATCATTACAAACTATTACAAACAAATTCTAGGCCTTTATTTACTATTGAATGGAGAAAATAATGATTAGAGCATGAGAAGCTTTGATGGTTGTTGTCTATGGCTTGACAGTTGTGAGTATCAAACTGCGTTGACATTTCTGTTCAGTTGGGTTTAGCAATTCATCATGAACAGTTTAACGACAGAATTACGCTTCCGAATTGTGGAAATTTACTTTGAAAAGAAAAATAATCTGTTCGGGAAGTTCATAGAGCACTTACTTCAATCATTTTACGCAAGCCATTCGCCTTGTTATTGAGTGTTTTCACGCTAGTCTTACCCTTCTTGATTCAAACCTATCATCAAAATAACAAAATGTGCGTACGAAGAGAATATTGCTGCTATAGCGCGTTGTTTTCAACATACTTGCCTTTGTCCATCGACTACGTGTCGAATTTTTCGCACGAATCTTGCCTTGCGTTCCTATATAATAAAGTTCGTGCCAGAATTAAAATCAAATGACTATCGCTACCGTCGCATTTTTGTTGATTTGGCTAATTGGGAACTGGCCGAAAATGTATTTTTACCAAAGAATAGTTTTTAATGATGAAGCCCATTTCTGGTTAAGTGGTGTCAGTGAAATAAAACGGTAAATTGATGGTTGCCAAATAGGTAACCTGTAACAAAAGCATCATGCATTATTCTGCATCAAAATCGCTAGGGCATGAATCAAAAATATCATACAAAACACAGAAAAAATGGCGGACTTTTCTCGAGAGTTTGATTGTTACAAATCCTTTTATTCCTCCACTCCAGAAACAAATTCATCAATTTGCGCTTAAACGGATGATCAGTCAAACCACGCCGCCTGTACGTTTCAAATGTATCAAAACTAATTTGTAAAAAATTGTTAAACTCGATAAAATCTGCCCTCACAGCTTGTAAGTCGAGGATATTTTGATGAAAACACCAAATGTGTGTATAATAGGGAAAACGAATAACCCATGACTCACTCATAAAATTATAAATAGCCAAGAAATATTTTCCGCAAAATGTTAGAAAACTCGTCAATCCTAACCAGAAATTCATTAAAAATTTGTCTCTTCTTCTCAATGATACTGTTCGGCATCGATTGTTTCATCCCGTAAAATGCGAAAACCTATGACTATATTAGGCTATGATTATACTATTAAGTAGCATTGATAAATAGGGATAAGTCTAACTTAAAATGCATTCAAGTCCTGTTCATTCGAGTGCATTCCGAGGGATGTTGGACGTACAATTTGTTTTATGAATAGAACCAGGTATTTTTTTAGCCTTAAAATATGTCACCCTTTTCGACTTTTCCTTATCATATGCAAGCAAATTGTTTTTCACCGCCCAAAACAACAATAGAGGATAAACTAATTAGGAAAAATCTCAGGAAAAGCCGAAATTGGACCCTAAACTTCATTTACAGACATTGAAAGCATGTCTTTATTCTTGGACATTCAATTTATTCATGATAAATGAATTATAAAATCTATTAATTTCGTAAATAAAAAAAGGACTTATGCCACTGAATTTTGAAACCACGTCTCTCCATATCTAAAGGGTTGTAAACCTGGTGCGGATCTAGAAAAGCATCGAATATCAAGTAATGGAGGAGTATAAAGAACTTCTTAGCTGTTTTGTCAAATATTTGCACAAGATTCGAAACCTTCGCATCATGAAGTTCCAAATTTACAGACATAAATTAAAACTACAAAAATTTCATATTTATTACTATATAAGAACATGAACTTGACTGCTATTTAATATACAGAGGGCTCAGAAAACTTAAAAAGGATCAATCTGATTAGTCCAATATTTTTGAAAGTGAAGCAAGTCACCATCGGTATCCCAGCTTTTGCGATACTTTTTGCATATTCAAATAACGTAATGTAACCTATCCTTTTTCTTTTCGTATACACATTCCATTCCTTGAAAAAGTTTGAACCGTTCCTTGCGTGGACGTTCGATCCAGTTGAGATTGACCCTTCTTCGTCGAAATAAGATATGACAATAACAAAATGGAAGACAAACTAGTTAACAAGACCTTGCCACCATGCTACTATTGAAGAATTGGAATCCGTTTGCAAATGATGCAGGATGTTGTATTCCCATTATATTTTATCATGATTTATTTTGTGTTTGAAGAACATCGTCCTCCTTTTCACAATAAATCTTGTCATAGAATTTTCCCGAGACAATTCACAGACATGCATGCGTGTTTAATCTAAATATACACAATAATTTCTGCATATGAGCACGCATGCATGTGCCAATTTAGGATTGTTAATATTTAGGATCAAATTCTTGAATAATTTGTTAACTGCCGCGGCCTTCCCCGAATAAAAACATAAAATGGACAAATTTTGCATACGCTCAATTGCGTCGTATTGTGCAAATTTATAATATATCTCAAATATGTGTTGTAGATTTGCACTTGATGCGAGTCATAAATTAAAGCCAAATTAATTACATACGGATCAACGCTCAGAATCATATGCGTGTTATTTATTCTCTTGAAAAAATAAACAAAAGTGTTGTCTTGTGGATGAGATTTCACACCGAAGCAATAACCTTGCATCCAACCAAGTCCAGTCGGCAACTCGTCGCGGTTCCACCCTTTTACACCACTCTCGGGCCGTGTGCCGGAGCGCCGGGGCGCTTGCAGATGGAAGAGACATGGGTGCTCCTTCGCCGTCGACGAACCCGGATGGTGGCCGGATTGCGCATGTCCATCCCACGAGACGTCTTGGATGCGTCCGTGCCACCATCCACCACGGTCGCCCGCTGAAGAAATGTTGCGGAGCGCCCAGTTCGACATCGGACCGCGCTCTAGTCACAACTTTGTTGATGTTGCACGGGGACGACTATTGTGTTTGAGCCTACTAGAACGCGAAATCCGCGCTTGGTTTTTGCGGTGCGCTAATTCGCGTGTGAACCGTATGGGTAGGGTTGCCAGTAGTGGTGAAAGTGGCGTTTTCCCACGTCCGGGACCGTGGTGCACAAGATGTGACAATAGTGAAGTGCGGGTTCTTTCGAGTGCAAATGAGGAAATCACAATCACTATGATCACAATACCATATCCCGTTCGAAGTGAATTTCTTAGATGGTGCGTCTAAAAATAGGCTTGCGTGGCCCAAGAAGTGAAGCCAAGAGTTGAATTGGTGAAATGGAGCGCTGCGTGATGCGTAAGGCATGAGGCGCGTGGGTGTCGGATCTAACTGAAGAGTGACCGGATTTCTTTTGAGTGGATTACGTTCAGTGAGCTGCTAGATTGGCGGAATCGCCTATTACGGAGCCAGGACTTAGAAGGCTTTGCCCGGAGCGCGGACTCTCTTTGCAAGGGACTGCCATCGAAAAAGTAATGTTTGAAAAATTAAAAAATTATCTCATTTTTACGAAACTCATTCCCAACCAGTTGTCCGTTTCGCAATGCTCGACGGCAAAATTATCCCTTGTCGCTTTTAGTTTAATGGACCATAGTCCTGAGAGCGATTCTCCGCTATCGAGTCCTCAAGGCTACATTGCCAACTTCTTTATTTGCTGCGATAAAACCTCGAGCGCCTACTACAATCGTTCCTAAATGGAGAGATATCTCTTCAAGTCAGGACAACGCCTGGAGCGTTTATTGATGCTCTCGAATGCCAGCACAAACAAGGGCTTGTGCTTTCCCGGAATATCTCGAGATATTAAGCACAAATGAAATTATTGTTTATCTCGATGCAAAGAATGATACTCAATTTATCTGTTCGTTATCGTTATTCTAATCTTACAATTAAGATGGCTAGATAGGGCAGAGCTTGTGTACATGGTCAGGAGACAAAGGATGGCCGAGATTGAGAGGGTTATCCCAGCCGACTGTTGAGAAGTGTAACTCCCTTTCCACCTGTTATTCTTTACACGTGTGCGTCATTTAATAACAAGTTAATAAAGCAAAGTCATTATGAAAACTTGACGCCCCTCTGCCCTGGCACAGCAAACAATATTTTCAATTTATGGCTGAATGTTTTCTAAGAGGCTATAACTTATGAAAAGCCCACTTGATTCCCAAGCGACTAGGGAACCTTAAAAATTGGGAAGGCGGATTTATGGTTTATGGTGCCCGGCGAACGAAAGGCAACCATGACCTTCATCAGTGAATTTGCAATGAAATGCCATAGAACCTTCTGTTATCAATGTCGGTTGTGCGTATAAAATTTGGTCCCAAAGGGTTTCGTCGGTTCCGCCTTCTTGCCATTGCTAAACAGCTTATGGTTAAGATATGAAAAATCAGGACGTTGCATTGACTATCGATGGTTCAATCTTTATCACAGCACCAAACAGATTTTATGGGCTAATTTGTTCGCTCGCAGGTACTGTGTAGGCAGCGGGTCAAGGCCTTCTGCAAAGATTTTCAAAAAATATTTGCCATTTGACGGATGCCTATAAAATAATGAGAACATACACTCCCCTTGTCGAAGGAAATGTCAGTCAAGGGGATTAGAGGAGATGAATGTGTGCTTGTGATTGATATTGGCGATTATATTATATCAGTCTCTGCTTGCTTTCTACGAACACAAAAAGAGCGCATTCCGTCAACTAAAAGATGAAATGCTTCCATTTAGTTTTTTCTTCTTCGTTTTCTTTTAGCTTTTGTTGCGTATTTCATTAACGACTTTCCCAAAAAATAAAACAAAATGTTATTCTTTCTTGTCGCATCTCACACTTGTGATGCGAAACTCATCCAGTTTTTTCATTAGCACCTAAGGCAAATGGCCGTGATTCTTCTTTCGTGTTAGGGAAATCTCGCACGCTTATGTTAGTTTAGAAGCTTAGATTCTTGGAATCCTTCCAAACATGCACGGACGTAAATTGTAGATTTCATATTTAGATTAGAGAATGTGCACACTTAGAACGCAAAAACATCTAGATTATTTATAGGCCTAATGTATAAATTTAGATTAAATGTTTTCCCGTGATATTGCCAAGTGGTTTTTATTAAATATTATATAACAGTTGTGCACCATTAAACATATCGACAAGCTCAAAGCACATACTCAAGAAATCAAGTTGTATACAGCTATTGTATCATATAAGACACATGATTAATCGAATAGGACTTTCAGTAAGTTGAAATGAACAATTGATATACATGGTAACAGATCAACAAAAGTTAATTGACCATTCATTCAAAAACGTTTTAACGTTTCCTTTTGCATGCATTTTGAGAACGTCTAACTCTGAGTGTCTTCCGAAAATTAAGTCCAGTATTGAGTTGTAGGTCAAAATTGTTTCATCAGCAGGACATTTTTGCATTTAAAGTTAAGTTCTTTCGCTCGGATGTGACCATCCATCGCGTTTATCATCAGTTATGATATTTACGATATTTTAATGGGGATAGAAAATTTATACTCATCACCAGTTGATTTTCCTTTGAAGTACTCCAGCGGCAACGTTTTCCGGAAGTATGATTTCCAGTTCAATTTAGTTGAAAATAAAACTTCCCTAGCTCTATTGCAAAGTGAAACAGATGTTCTGTCCAAAACCATGCTATAAAATTTTATGAGGTAGCCACACAATTCCTCAAAACTGGCGATGTTAGAAATTCACATTTAGCAAATAATGTTACAACAGTCGTTTATTCACTTCTTGCTTCAACGTTATTGGACGTGTTTTGACAGAATCGTTTGATGTTAATGTTAGCCTGTTCTTGAACAGGACAACGAAAACTTAACGGGCCTAAAGGACTTAGATGAATAGGCAGAAATCTGCCTGCATATGTGTGGTTTGTACCTTAACTCTGGTGGCATAGGTTGAAAATCAATCTAGAAACGTCGCGGAACTTGGTTACTTGAGTTTCTTGAAAAATACGTTAAACATGTTTATGGGCTGTAATTATTCTTAACATATATTCGATTTATATCTTGTACCTATTTGTATCTTATGCCTCTATAACTAGAAACAACGTTTAGCTGAGTACCTGATTATGAGGTCCTGACAGTTGTCTATCATTTTATACTTTAAAGTGCATCAAAAAATACAGAAGCATCAAAAATACAGAAATAAGTAGTGTAAACAATACATTGAAGATGCTACCTTTATACGCGATTTTGTCTCGTATCCAGGCTAACTAGTCAACAAGTTTATTTTACATTCAGAGTGTTATTTACAATATTTTATTTTGGTCATCTTCTAGATTTCTTGAGTTTTCGTCAGGGAAAATAATACACCACACTGTCATTGATATGTTTTTGAAAATATTCCAATTAACACGTAGCTAATGAATCAAGTCCGGGTGAAAATGTTATTCAAAATTCATTAGTAGGCTGATGAAACACTTTACAATTCTTCACTATAAGCTCAGCTACGAGCAGAGCAAAAAAGACATTGCTAGAGATCCTTTATCAGTTCAGGTCATCATTGGACAATGTCGTAAAACTATGCGTCATGCACGAGATGAAAGCGTAGTCAGACTTATGACGTTTGCATCGTTAGAAAACAATGACATTTTTTCCGTTATTTTCAATCTTTTCGTAAGAATATTTTGGTCAAGATATGTCTTTTTCAGCTGCAATTACGAAACCATAATGCTTCTAATGATTTGATTTGAGAAGTAAAATAACTTTAAGCCAGTTAGCTTGATTTCCGAATTTTACCATATAATCAGTTTTGCCAAATCCATACAAGCCTCTTCATGCAACGAAGAATAATGAAGCCTCTTTATCAAGAACATAAAAAAAAAATTGTTAAGTTTATTAGTGAGCATAGACCATAAAGCATCTACACTTCCAAGAGACGACATAAAGAATGAGACATTAATATTCAATCTAGAAAATAAAGTGAGCTTTGCAGAGGTAGAGAGAGACAGCATGAAATTGAACGGCATAAGTGAATGGAGAGACCGCGATGGTTAGCTTTTTGCGCTTCAATGTATGTGAGGATAATAGTTCCAGAGGGATATTTTATGCGAGTCATTTACAAGCTCATATACAAAAATTTAAGAGAATATTAATGCGCATTTCTGCACATCTTCATTTTCTATTCTCAACAAGTTTTTTTTTAAAATACCAATGCATTTGGAAAATCTCGTGCGAATACCGTTACATTGGGAGTTTGTTTCAAGTATAGGTGCTTGTTAGGGGTTGCGCTATGAATGAAAGTGTTAGCGTTTGTTAGTAGTACGCTATAGTGTGAAGCCTGTAACCGAAAAACAACGAGAATAGTTCGAATTGTTCAAATCGTTCGAATAGTTCAAAATCCTGACTCAACGGGGTAGGACGAAATTTCGTAGAATTTTTTTTTGCATTGGTTCTCATTGTTTCGTAAAGAAAGTAGCACTCCCGAAAAGATTGATTAAAACTACAATAAACTCTGAACCTATCATTGATTGCTGTGTGTCTTTCTGCCGAAGTGTTCTCGCTGTTTTGTTATAACGGTATACTGCAAGTATGACAACTCACGTAGAAGTTTTGTATTCACACATATCCGATCCAAAATGACTAGCGGTAAGGATGTTATTTTTTGAGTATGGGATTGAACTGCACAGAAAACCGCCATCAAAAAATAATGCATGAAACACCTCGATCTCTTTGTAGGACCTGTATTATTTAAGCCCTGTCATCCGATTCCTAAGCCACTGATTATTGGTTTGACCACCGCCTCATATGTGGCGGACATTAGTCTTTATGGTCTACAGTGATCATATATTTGCTACGATGGCATGCATTGAAAAACTTTTTTTTTCGGTTGAAAGACCATTTAGTATGAAGTTCTCTGAAGTTTGCATCGTTAGAAACGCAACATTCTTAAATTTTTTCACTTTTTGATATTTGTCAACGATCTGACGGTGTTGAAAAACTGGAAGAGTTCAAGTAAAGTTAAAATGATGAAAAGAAATGATAAAAATGTCGTTTAACAAATCTTAGAAAAAGTTAAAAAAAAAAAATAGAAAAATCAAGACTTTTGCGGGTTAAATGATGCCAACTTCAGGCACCGAAGTATGTGTACTATTAGAATCCTTTTTGGATTCATCAGATAGATGCTGGATACAGACAGTAGGAATTGTCGTGAATGTAATAGAAATAGGTCGCTAAGTTTTCTAAACTTTTGGCAGGATGTTCAATTTGTATTCACTTTTAAATTTAACGAAAATGATGAAAGGGAAAATCAATGAAAGGGATCGAACTGTCTGCCGGTTTTTACATTTAGCAAAATAAATTTCTGAATTCATATTCTTCTAACGAGATAATCACTTGATAATTGTGTATATATGTTTGCTTGGACATATGCCCCCCCCCCCGTAGTCCTAGCCCGACTTTAAATAAAATCCCTCGATATTATTAATGTTTTCCGATTTGATTCCATGTCCTACAGGTTTCAAATTCATTGGAAAACAACCCAAAAATTAGGGAGATCGCTGATGAGGCAAGTTGTCTGAAGCTTGTATCGGTGCACGACCTCGATTTGTTGCCATTATGAATTAAATTGATTGAATTAAATGTTTGTTATTTTGACTCTTCTGACTTTTTGCTAGTCTTTTTACTTCAGTCAAAAAGTTGTCCATTTTGAGAAATGTTGCGTTTGCAACGATACTAACTTCCAACAACTGATGAGGTGATATATCTTGGCAACAGTTTTCGATTGATTTCGACAATATTGAAAAGTTGTGTGCCAATCTTAACATGTCGACCAATGCGTGAGTTAAAAGAAAACTTAAAAAATCAAGCAAATTGTTACAAGGAGCATTAGCTTCCCTTTTCGTGTAATTGAGCACTAACCTGGTCCTTCGTCTTCGAACGTTTGGGAGTTCCTTTAACACTAATTCAGTTTTTTCTTCCAAGTTTTTATTTCTCGGATTGAACCATTTTCTCTCTCGGTCTCTTGTCTTACAACACTTTTTCCTCGTTGATTTCTGTTTTCATCATTATGGGAACAACTGTACTCTCACGATTCTTCGAAAACGTGATGTATCTCCTCATTAAATTTTTTTGTAGAAATCGTTCACTGATTCGTTACGTTCGTTAACGAGAATCAATGACAAATCCTTAAGTATATGATGAGTCATACTATAAGATATTTTAAATGTCTATTCATGTCTATGAAGATATTTTATAAGCTTTGGAAAACATTCGTAACTTTTCTAAAATAAAAACATCCCCTCCTACTTCAAATGATTTCACGCTACAGTAGAAGTTATCGGAGGTCGCGGCACACACTTCACTTATTCTATAAAAGGTTGGGGTTGGTACTAAGAAAGCGTGGTTCAGCGAGGCTTAGAAGATTTCTAACATTTTTCAGCGAAACATCGTTTTCAGCGAGGATACGCATTTACTTTTTAAATAAATTCTGAGTAATAAGACGAATGAAAAACCACCCAGAATCTAAGGATTTCGTGCATCCTTAGATCGGATCCGGCTAATTTAACTGAATTGTCGAAAAGTAAGTGCTTGTTTTATATTTTTCTCTATTTTGATTTTTTAAAAAAGTTCGAAGGAAATTTTTAGTTATTTCATTTTGGAATTTTTACTATACTGACACTCTTCTAGTTTTTCAATCTTCAGTCAAATCGTTGACAAATGAAATAATTCGAGTCAGTTGCGATTCCAACGATGCTCATCCGCCGATTATATATCAAAAAATATGATAGTAGGATTTTGAGGTTTTGCAATCAAATTAAAATTACTAGAATCAATTTTTTCCGAAATGTAATTTACATGGTTGACAATTGATATTGTATCAATTCACCATTTCAATCCAATAATAATATATCATCTTTTTTGTGAATTATAAGACATATTAAATAATTTTGGAGGGGAGGGGTAGTATGGTGAAAGCTATTTACGCCCTAAATGTCGGACTCCCAGTGTCACAACGGACCTATTTGACTACCGACTAAACACTTCTCCTGCTAACCGGAGCGCCCAGCCTGGAACCGTATTAAATTTTATTTGAAATATCGTCACTAGCCGAATAAATTAAATCTTTTTCTCTCCAACGCCATTAAGTGAGCTTGTTTGCATAATGATGGTAGGAGTAGGCTTGCAAAATTTGTGGATTTTGTATTCCTGAGTTCCAGTACTAATCGAGTGGAGCCGCCCTTAAAGCCCCTTCCAAATGAATATTTATTTCCACTTTACTTATAACCATATGTGTGTCAACTACTGCAACGAGCCTATTTATATTAAAGCTCGTAAGGATGACATACTCATAGATAACACTTAACCTAAAATGAAAAATATCTCTCAGCATACGGCGAGAGTAAACCTACATATTACGTCCTGACATACTACGGGGTGCACAGGTGTTGGCGGAAATTCATTCAGCAACGTATGTATATCGCACAGAGTCCGCTCGAAAAATTCTGAATTATTATTATTGATACCTTCATAAAGCGGCAAACGACCATAATATTCAGATCAATGAATCAAAAGGAAAACGTTCAGGCTTAACATTCATGCAGACAATCTATGAATTAACTTTTATAATAGATGGCAGATGCCTAGATATATATTTGTTTTGGAACGACGTTTACATTCAAGCTGTGATAATATGTTTTGCCATTAAATTGCGATACCCAACACCGGGAGCATTCAAGTTCGTTTATCGAATATGTGTGTAATCGTTGCTCCCAGGATTTTACTTCCCACTGAGCTTCTGACATATACATCTTTTGTTGTATAGCTTTTTTGAAAACGTTTAGGAATTAGGTGCAGACATTAATCCCGATCACCTCGCAATATCTTTAACCGCAACAATGCATGTACGAAATGTGGCTGAAAAGATTATCCTTATCTCGTTAAAACATGCTAATCAAGTGTCATTCGAAGATGCGTCAATCTCAATTTCTTCTAATTTATTTTATGTATGTTGCTAATTGCAACCCACGGGAAAGCAACGAGTACCAGCAGGCTGGCAGATTATTCCATGAAGTTGGTAAGGATGTGCCAACTGGTGTGTTCACAATATGCTTCATTTTTTGCTTCCGGGAGATTAAATTGGAAAAAAGCTACTCCCACATGATTTGTTAGAAAGGAATTTGGCTTATGAGTGATTTCGTGGAAATTCATTTCAGCAAATCATTTGGCGGTAAGTCAATATGAAAATGGATTACGAAAAAATTGAAGAAAATAGATATTTCATCATTTGAAGATGATTCACGGCTGCTTCTGAAAACTAACATTCTCAAGACAAGATTAATGGCGCGTTTGCTCATGACGCACAGCCCCGTCACATAATACTTCTACCCGTCAAATGCTGCGCATAATTACTTTCAATACGCCAAGATATGGTGGAACTAAAGATACAAAAGTGAAAACTACTTGAGTTCGAGCGCTCAAATATTTCGCTGATAATGAGACGAAATCGAGCATCGGGCCCAAGTGAACTACTTTTCATCTAATCTGGCAAATGCTTTTCTAATTTAAAATCGAGCTCTTGTTGCTCAGAGTCATTCACAGCAACGAAATTCGCCATTTAATTCACATGAAAAAAAATTTGAAGTTTTTGAAGTATATTTGCAGAGTAAATGCTGTTTTGAATAAAACAGACATTGATTGTTCAAAAAGTTGAACTTTGCTAGTGTTTCGTTTCGTAGCGAAAACTCTGTCAAAAAACACTCTGTTCACCAGGTGAGAGCTATGAAACGGCATGTACACGGGTATGGTGCGTAAGGAAATGAATTATTAAAAGACCAACCCCTCGATATTTATTCACAAGGTCCGCCCGCCCCCATCCCCCTTAAACTGACACTTCAAAACACTGTGAATAATTTCTCGCTGTCAATTATTCAGCAGGTGCTCACTTCAAAGCGTGCGAGTTTTACGAAACTCATAAAATTGCTGTGTTTTATGCTCATTTATTTATTTATTTGTAGTCTATGCATAGTTATATGCTATTTTACTTTAGCTAAATAATAAAATTTGGACGACATATGCTTTCCATTTAACACATATTCAGGATATTTAAACTAATTTGAGAACAGTGAATTAGCATCAAAAAGGGAATTGTAGCACAATGCGCTTAGCAAATATTTAGTAAACATCCTAATTTTCCTAAATATTAGATTTGTTTATGATCTATGCTCCTTGACGTGTTCATCAAATGTTCCTTTCCTTTTTGATTTATGTAAAATGTGCGTTTTAAAAATTCATTGCGAGTACTCAATGTCTATCTTTGACGTGTTTACGTTGATGAAAAGGTATTTTTCCACTAGGATTCCTTGCCTGAATCCACTGTTCACGGTTTTTGACGTATTCCAGGCAATTAGCTGCTATTTAATTCGCATCGTTGAATTTTTTGACTATTTAGTATCCTCTTTCTTTCCTAACATCCATAAACAAGTACATCGAAATTCGAAATTTTTAATATATCTTCGTTATTAAATCACTGAGAAATTGCTTGCCATGCAATAATGCATTGAACGAATTATAATTTCAAAAGCAGTTCAGTTTTCCCCTTTTTTGGACACGAGTCGCCGGAATTAGAAACTTTCCTCAAATGTTCGAAATATTTTTATTAATATTTAAATCTCCTTTTTAGAACTGTTTTGGAGTAGAGTTTTTTGGGATTTTTATTATAGCACTTATATATTCATTAGAACATAGAAAGAACCACAAATTCGATCCTTTCCCAAGAACTTCATTGCAAGATCTAGTATTTATATTTTTTTTAAATTGATACGAAACTGATAAGTTTTGTTTTATTGGTTATGTGGGTTCCGTAAGGTGCATGATATTAATTTTTTTAGTTTTTAAAATAAATTCTTTCGCATGCTTGAATATTAAAAAAAGATTACAAGTTTGCTGTATATGATGAGAAAAATGTGTTTTGCGCCAAGGATTTGACTAATTAAAAAAAATTCTTATTATTTTTAATTTTTATGTTGAGGTTCTTATTTTGGCACAGACAGCTGTTGTGAGACCGACATGGTTCCTTTTTCAGTGTTATGTCTATTAAAGTACAAGTGGGCGAACTATGTTTTTTAAACCTTAGACATTCATCTTACAATAAGTTATCCTTCATTATCCTAAAATATTGGAAAAAGGGTTTGAATTCAAACATGTACTTCCGCTCATTGGAAACAAGGTTTGACCTTTTCTTTGGACATGGCTCACTACCAAGTCTTGCTATTGCTTGATATGTTTCGGCTAAAATAAGGGTTTGGCAGCTGACCTTACAGTCAGAAAATCTGGAATTCAATGACCATCAATAGTGGTAGTGTATGCTTTCAGGCTTAGGAGTAAGGCCAGAAACGCTCCTGGTTGGAGGTCTATCGTCTTCTACGATACAAATAACAGAGATGGTGCTGCTTTGCTTCATGATTTAGAAAGAAGTATCTTCGGAAGCACAATTTGAATGGAAACAAAATCAACTAACAATAATGCTCAAATATACTAGAATACATAGAAACCAACCGCAGGATTTCTACCGTCCTTGGATTGTTTACTATTACGCAAGCATCAAATAAAAGCTGGCAAGGATATATATACTGTAAAACGCCTCAGCTGTCACTCTTACTATATTTTATGTTATTATTATTTTGAGTTTGACAAGCACAATGTTTGTCACATCCAAGTCGATAGCGAGATCTTAGTTCTACTCGATTTCATGCTGAAACTCCTCAAGAATATTTCATATGGCGCATTTCTTTCTTTTAGAGCATTTTTGCTTAAGCCATTCTTCATTGACCTAAATACACCGGTCTATACGTTACAGTCCAAAATGGAAATTTCATTATGTCAAAATTATAATTTTCAGAATCTTCTTGTGATATTTTCACTAACAGAAAAGTTTATTTAATTCCGATATGACATTTTCAATCACCAAGTCCAGGAAGAAACGAGAAAAATAAGGATATCGACTATAGACAACGAGAAGTTTAATTGGAAGCGAAAAGAATGTAAAGATGATATTGATTAGCCAAGACTCACATCGGCAATAGACTCTCATGGAAGGGTATTGCATACTATAGCAGTTGAAAGGGTCTATAAACACCATTTCAAGACTTTGATGTGGGCTCATTATTTGTTACCATATGATTCAAAATGTCCTTAATAGTAGTTTTTATTGGGTAGGAAAAAGGAAAACGCTCTTGTACGTGCTTTTCTACCCTGAAGCTGCTCTGAAAATGAGTTTTTTGAGTTACCTTCACAACTCGTATTTTGTTCGTTAGAACTCTGTTTCTTCGTTTCACGGTACCCAGTATCCATTGTTTTACGAATTTATCTTTTTTTAAGGAATGATTAAACTGGATGAAGTAGTAGTAGTAGTAGTAATAGTAGTAGTAGTAGTAGTAGTAGTAATAGTAGGAGAGGCCGCAGTAATAGTAGTAGTCGCAGTAGTAGTAGTAGTTGCAGTAGCTATGGTTGTAGTGATAGCAGCAGTTACCTTAATAGTGCTCGTAGCAGCTGCGGTTGGTGCACTAGCAGTAGTAACAGTAGTAATAGTAGTAGTGGCTGTAACAGTAGTAGTAATTGCTGAAGTAACTGCTGTTGTAGCTGTAGTAGGAGTAGTAGTATTTGTAATCGAGTATAAAGTTGTGATTTTCAAAATTTCTTTCTGTTTCAATTTTTTCTTTCTGCAAATGATACTTAATTTAAATTGTCAAACGTTTGAACCTCAACTGTCACTCTCGGCTTTTATGTATTAATATGTTGAGTTTCAGAAGGACAAACTTATAGCATATAATTATATAGAGGATTGGAGATTTTCACTACATTGAAATGTTCGTACCTAGAGTTATAAACGCGTGCTGGCTGTTTCGGGGAAATACCTTGTACATTTGAAGACGAATATTATACTCTGAAACAGTTTGACATTTTTTATTAGCATTCGTATACCATATTTTAAGTCTTCAGATGTCCAGTTAGAAAGGGCTCCTAGAGTAAGAAATCAGAGGCTTGTTGAGTACATTACGGGCTCGGTAAATGCGAGTGTAGACAAGATATCTTTTTTTTAAAAGTATTTCAAAATCTTGCTTCGAAGTATGTGTTCTAATGGTACATCTTTAACAATTTAATGAGAATTCAATCATTCTTTATTAAATTATTTCACTCAAATCAACAATTTTTGTAGTATCGTCCGTAGAATCAACTCCAAACAGCGAGTAGATATGAATTTGTTGGTAGAACCATACTAAAACTGGGACTGATCCAATTAAATTGATGAACGATCGTGATGATCGTTTGTCCTTCGTCAATGTCCATGAGTGGGTTACTAGACGGTGGAACATCCGCGTCGATAAAATCCAGTAATTA
This sequence comes from Stratiomys singularior, assembly GCA_954870665.1. Classification (NCBI taxonomy): domain Eukaryota; kingdom Metazoa; phylum Arthropoda; class Insecta; order Diptera; family Stratiomyidae; genus Stratiomys; species Stratiomys singularior. The sequence continues at coordinate 13,567,747 of OX940877.1, forward strand.
GTCTAAAAAGCATAACAATCGTGTTTGAATGTTTGAAAATCTACGTTGCAACACATGCAATGAATTTGAAAATGTCCAACAATTCACTGCTTTACGTTTTGACCAAATACTCTAAGAACTCAGGAAGGTTTCAGATTGGCTCTCTTTTGCATAAACTGACGGGCAATCTAAAATTTTTACGAATTTAACGTAACGAGGGCTCAATCAAAGAGTTGAAAAAGAGTCCATACCTCAAGAACAACAAGAAAAGTGTTATCAATTTAATTTACAAACAAATCGTGAGGTGTTTAAGACTGGTACTCAGGTCTCCCTCTAAGATCCTGCAAAGTTTAAAAAACTTAATCCATTCGATGGAAATAATTCACATGGAGTTCAAAACAAGAATGACCAAGAAGTCAAATTATCTTTTTTGTGGTAAGGATGTGAATACTGTTTACACTCTTAATGCGGAACTCAAAGGCGTACAATGCTTCTGGCCTACCCACTTAAAACCTCCGCTGTCAACCTGAGAACCAAGCCTAGGGCCGTTTGAGACATTACTTTGGGCGAGATGTCATATTATCTTAGGCTGCCGTAGAATTTGTTGGCGGTCGTTGGCTGACTGAGGCCCATTATTCTGTCAAAATGTAAATTGGCTTCTTTCGTATCACTACACGCCGGTCAATGGCGCCAAGCTTATTGCCAATTATTTTGAAAAAACCCACGCCTCGCGACTTCAATTTTTTCGTCTATATTTTGCAATAGCGAGTAGCGTCGACCGCGATTGTTCAAGACTTCCTACAGTTCAGAATTGAAATGCATTCCACCTTAATCGTGAAAAACACTGTACCATTAAGCAGAGGGACTTCTTTCTGAAATAATAAAATCTAAATCATTTCGTGAAAAGAAAGCTAAACAATAATTTCATAATTGAATGGCAGTTCACAGAAAACTTTGTATAGAATGTTCCAAAACGTTAATACACATCACGTGGATTTTTTTATTGCTGAGGTTGTTTGTCTGCAAATAACAATCAAATGATTTGGCAAATTCTTAATCAATAACAGTCTGAGAAGTAAAATGGAAAGGATGGAAATTGTGGTGCTCATTTGAACTCTTCCAGGAATCCATACACCAAGTAAGCAAGCTTCAAATTCGAAGAATTCATTATAACGATTCCACTCCACTTCGTCGAATCTAAGGAGTTTTGTGAAGAATTCATGAATTTTCCAGTGATTCACAACAAATCTGGTAATGAAAAAGATCAATATACGCATCCTTTTCAGTATTTAAATGAGTTTTAAGCTAAGTTGCGTAATATGTTTGCAAAAGTATCTCGGATTGATTCAAATTGACTGATGTTGAATTATTACTACAATGTTATTCATTTTGTTATTCAAATTATTGAAATTTAACCTGGAAGGATGGTACTAATCCTCGTGTAAAACGGATTATAGTAAAAAAGCAGCGACTTACAGATGCGTATACGAACTGAATAACTAAGTTTTGAGCTTTTCTGGGCGTATAGAGTCATCCACTCCCTCTGACTGTGGGGTCCATTGTTGAACCTTAAATTTGTAAGGAGTCCATTATTGAACAACCCTTTGAAGTTGTTTGAAGCAGTTACATAGCAGCGATTCAAAGGGGTAGCGAAATTCGGTTACTACTTTTTTATCAAAATTTTAAGGTTGCCTGCACGATATTTTTTCTTAATCAAAATAAAACAAAACAGGCGCAATATCCTTCCCGTCGCGTAATTTTGGTTGTTGTGAAGTCTGATATCGCTAAGGATGCTTTATTCGTAATACTATCGATTATTTTTCTAGCTGTGATTATTTTCCTAGTCTTCGTCTCACAGGCAGTGAAAATAAGGAGTGGCGTCTATAGTGCCTTCTACCCACACTACAAAAGTATTCGTAAAAAAATATCCTAGAATCGGAACAAATTCCATGTGATGTCGTGTATAATGAATAGATATGCATATTTATAATTCCGCTGCTCAAGTTAATATGTTTTTGACTAATGATCAGATAAATCTATTGTAATAAAATAGATAAAGCTGAATGTAACGTAGTCATAAAATTTTTATTGAGCAAGGGAGAAAATGCACATAACAACAGAAAAGAATGGGCAATGTTTATGGCAATTCTTCTGCTTCGTATGCGGTGACATAGAACATTGGCCAAATTTATGCTAATGATAACGAAGAACGAAAAAGTTGGACCAACAACAACGTCATCTAGTAAAGATAAGTTTAATTGTGTACATCATATTAAGTGGTTGAAACTTTCGATCTAAATGTTTACTCTTCGTAGTTTTTTTTTTTTTTGAAATTTCTATTTCGTTTCTCGATTTTTCTCTTCTTGATGTTCAAAACAGATATTTTCCGTACTTATGTTGTGCTGACACTGAGAAAGAGTTTACTACTGGACTGATTTTGAGCTTTAACAGCTGTATTTTTTAAGTGTTGCTATTGTAAAAGAAGTTGGATCAAACCTTATATGTTTTTTATAACAATGTATTTATAACATATTATAATATGTTATAAATACATTGCAGATCACGCTAGCATGTAATGAAATAAAAAGGAATGTGTTACAGGGGAATGTCGTCAAGGTCGGACATAGTTTTGACTTGAGTCCATATCTTTTGTTTAAAAAAGAATTTTTACACTCCAAGACCGGCTAAAGGAAGGTAAAATGATAACAAATCTCTTGACAAAAAAGTGAATTTATTCAACTCAAGGAAAAAAAGTAATGGGCAATAAAAAAAATGATGTTCTTCTTCGAAAAGTAATGGAAAAAAATGTTTTGAATGGAGAAAATGCATTAATTGCTTTGGCAAATCAAAAATAGCAATACCACACATGAATACAAGTTCGAAATTGGCATCATCTTATCCAGAATCACAGTTTTTGCAGACAAAGAAACTTCTTGTGATGTTCGCGCATTTCAAATGCACTTCTCTATTGCATTCAATGCATGCAATAGAGTTGTGCCTGTTCAAATGCAGCGGCATCACTTTTAGACAAATGATACAAAAGTCCCTATCTTCAGTTTCTTCTGGAGAGACTTTTTCTTGAGCGTTTTTAGGGGCGCGTACTCTTTTCGCTGGAGTCGTCGATTCATCCTTCGATGATCTACATTTCTTGGGCGTTTTAGATTTTTCTCTCTTTTCTTTTTTGTCGTGCAGGTCTTTGACGTTTCCGGTGAAGTTAATACGGTGCTTGTCATTGCACGTCTTCCACGGTTAGACTTTGGCACCGGCAGGGCAGCTTGCATTGGTCCAATCGAATTTAAAATTGACGAATGGTCGGACACGCCTGACGTTGATGCTGCAGGCTCATTTGAAGACGCAACACTGTGGTTCATTGTAATTCCATGGATTTCCGAAACTGTAATGCGGCGCTAAAAATCTTCGTCGTTGGGTTCGGCCTCAGCAATAGCGCGATCATTTTCTCCACGAAGCTCTGCTTGCACAAAGTCTGAGTCGGTGAAAATGTCCAGATTATACGGGCATATTCCCGTGGTCAAAAATCCAGATTTTATGTTTCGCGGTGTCAGGGCCAGGTCCAATGTGCTTCGAATGAGGCTGGGGATATGGCGAATTTCCAGACGTTTTCCAGCGTAGTTTTTCTGCCACGCCTTACATTGTGACTTGTAATAAGCTTTCACGGGACCATGGACCGAAACATCGAGCGGTTGCAAGCGGTGGCTACAATGAGGTGGAAACGAGAGTAATGTAAGGCCGGAATCAACTGCAAAATCCAATGCTTCGATTGACGGGTGAGAAGATTGGTTGTCGAGGAGCAACAATTTTGGCGATTGCTGAGAACATTTGGTTTTGAAGACGAAATGTTGTAGGAATTTAAAAAACTCTTCTTGTTGCATCCATGCGGATCCATTTGCAAAGCCAACCGCTCCAGGTGAGGAATGTTCTATAAACGTAGACTGCATGTTTTTCCGAGGGAATAATAAAAAAGGTGGGATAAAATTACCCTCGGCGCTAACTGCAAGGGCCATTGTTATCGTTGCTTCTCGCTCTTGTGACGAAATTTGGCCCACTCTTCTCTCTCCACGTTGGGAAATAAATTTTCCAATCTTTGTAGGCACAGTTGAAAACCCCGTTTCGTCCATGTTCCAAATGTCGGCTGATTCGAATGGGTACTCGGACAAAACGGAATTCAAATGACGATAAAACTCATCTCCATTCGTTTTTGAGAAAGATTTAACTCTATTCAAGCTTGTTTGCTCCGGTGTGCGCAACGTTAATTTGGAGTGGCGACGCATAAAGCCGTAATACCACTCCCTGCCGCTCGTTCCTTCCCTATCCCAGCTGTCTGGATATTTTGCGCCGATTTTTTTAGCGTATTCGTAAGCGAGTGATCTCAATTCGTTCACACTGAGGCCGTAATAGTGACTGCTGCATTTTTGAATATATTCAACCAGCGCTTGTTCTTCGGCAGCAGAAAACACCTGCAAAGAAATACGAATCCAATGAGCAAAAACACCAACTTGTTGGTTTTTGTAATTAAACAGAACCTCTAATTTTTTCGTTAAGTATAATCTTTTTTAAAGTTAATTTCTTAAATTTATTTAGAAAATGTTTTTATCAAATTTATACATTGCATTCGTTTATGAAACTTATTTTTGAATTTTTTTTTTAATTTTGTGTGGAATTCATTTATAAAATTTATACCTAAATTGTTTTATTGTATTAAATTTATTAGAAAATTTATTCGTAAAATTCACCATCGAATTAGTTTTGTATTTTTTGTTTTACATTTTTTTCTTGAGTGTACCACCTATTGATTACATTTATTTATTCATTTATTTATTCATTTTTTAATTTTTCTTAATTTTTTAAATATTATCAGAAAATTTATTTGCAAAATTCATCATGGAATTAATGTTTGATTTTTTGTTTAACATTTTTTTCTTCAATTTACTACCTATTGATTACATTTATTTCTTCATTTATTTATTTATTAATTCATTTTTTGCCTTCATTTTTTAAATATTAGTCTTTTCATGGTTTGCTTACTTGATGCACAGAACATGCAGCATATGAACAAAGATCTTGAATACATTTTCCAATATCTGCATCGTCAACTGAAGAAATATCCTCGTCGATACTTTTTCATCCACGATACTTTTTCGACATATCGCCCCAAACTTGTCCTTGGCATATTGAACCTAGTTGCAGCGCCTCTCAATGTCTGATTCTCCATTTTCACGGCCTTGATTGCCCTTAACACATTTTCCACGTCAATTTTCCCATGGTCGCTTTTCCGTTTGTATCTTGAATGCCTGTTGTAAATTGAATATTGATCAATCGATCAATCCAAATTCGTTTTTTAGCTCTAATTTACGGTTATTATGCGGTTCAACAATTTTATTTTCATAATTATACCAGAATTTAAAAAAAAAGTATGTGGTCCAACCTTGATAACGAAATTGGCCCAACCTTGACAACATGCATCATTCTACATTGAGACGCACCGCAACAAAACAAAGTACACAAATAAGCAACCCGTAACCAGCATTGTTAATTATGATGTATATAACACAAAAAAATGCTTACCTTGGGAATTCCATGCTTGGAATGAAATTTATACAGCTTCTTGAGGGAACACAGAATAACTTTTGGGACTCTCAAAAACGTCACGTCAGCACTACACTTTTGACAGATAAGCTTGAAACGGACAGACCCATACAAAAGTTTGGTAATAACTTAAGTAGTATTGACACGCTAGCTCAAAGATGTCACTAAATACATACGAAAAAAAACATGGATGGTCCGACCTTGACGACATTCCCCTACACCGAACAATATTAATAATTTTGACTAACTCTAAAGTTCTCAAGGGAAAGAAAAAAGCCAACAGTCGTATGCTATACAGGAAGGAGTCTAGCTTATTAGAAGTCTTCTAGCTTTTCAACCCAAAAATAGTGCGCGCCGAACAAACCTCGCTTTCAAATTCTACTTGAAATCAGGACTACTACGTACAAGCCAAGAATTGACTCTGATGTGCAGATGAAGTGTGTAGTTCAGATAAAGTTTTAAATCGGGTGTCTGATCATTTTTTTCAATCTGAGATGTCCTCCAGATAAGGGTGCTGGCTAGCTCCTTGCTGGCTTAGCATTATAGGATCAAAGATCTCCTCTGATGGCTCAAAGACCAATGCATGGACATAGCTGCGGTGTCTGAAATTTGCATAGTTCCAAACCCGCCGCTCTCAAACTGTTTCACTATTTTTAATAGATGATTAAACTGAATTGAAAATCGAGTAGAGAGCAAGAAATTCAAAAAAACGAATAAAAATAATCAAAGCTTTAAGTCAAGCTACCCAAAAAACGTTCAAAAAGTTAAATAAATGGAGGCCGTTACACTTGCAATGATACAAACATCAGACACCTAGTAGCTATCGTCTCGGAAGGGATTGTAGTTATTTGTACCAAAGTGTCCTCTATCGTGAAGAATTTGGTAATATTTTTAAGCTAAACACTTTCAAAACTAAATACTGAAAAAAGGCGTTACCGTCCAAAACAGTCAAAAAACATTTTTGAGGCTAAATTCAAATCAATTTAGCAAAATAGGCAACACGCTAATTGACGACAGCCCCAATTCTTGATAGGAATAATCGCCAAATTATAAGAAACGGTTCATGTTTCTTCTTCTGTTCTTCGCCGCTGTACTTTTGGATAAACTATGGCAACGATTTCTACAAACCTTCCTCTGGAATTTATAGCATTTCCACTAAGGAGCGGATCGAGAGACATCCAAACGCAACATTTATTGGAAAATTTGAACTTTCCAAATATGATGCCGATTTTTTGAAAGAAAAGTTAAAGGCATCGAAGTTTGGGATAAACTAGTAAATTTATTTTATTGAGCCATGATTCACAAGATGTACGATCTACCTCTAAATATGACAGCCAGGGAGAAGGAAATGCAGAAAGTTATCGACAATGCAAAGTTGAATGGATTTCAGTCCTCAATGATTAAACGAATTGTGGACAAAACCAGAAGGATGCTCAACACTACTCCACCCGGATTCTGGAAGGCAGTTATATACTACCAAGGTATCACCGATGAATTAAAAAGGAGACTAAAAGATTATAAGTCCATACGAATAATCGAGTCAACAAGCAAAAATCAGCTGAAAAACATCTTTGGATAGACCAAGGACAAACGGCTACCGCACGAAAACAGAAGGTATATGGATTACACGTTTGTTCTACTCCATATTTGGTCTTCTCACAGCAGAGCTGATTCGTCCTGAACATGTCCCGATAACAAACTGTCCGTGTTTTTATCTTTGGACTATACGTTGATTCAGTCAGAATTTTTAAGCAATTTATTCTGCATGACGTTAAAAAATGGGAATATCCCACAAAGTACCTTTTAGTTGCTAATATTCCTTTCTTTAATTTTTAGTCCCTTTTTATTTATAGTATCTTTTATTTTCTATAGACTTCCCACAATCGTAATACCATAATATTCAATAAACTCTTGAAAACTTGATTGTTGTGAACTACTTATTATAATGTAGTGCATCTATAAGTGTGGCATAAGGGTATGGTCCGTTTTTTAAATCAAAAATTACGCACATTCAGGTACATATCAGAAGGTATGGCTTAACTGATAATCCGGGATCACACTACTGTATTCCGATCATGTGTTTCATACTGAGTGTGATTTTGGTTCTATGCTAATTCGGTTTTTTAAGGTATGTACATTCAGAATTAGAGCTCTGAGGTGTTAATATCTGATGCGTTCTCAAGTCCTAAAGAAAGTTATCTCTGCGCGAGCTGATTGACATGTCCTGCAGCTCTTTAACATTGTCAATGACCGTTTCCTTATCTTTTTTTCGGTCTCTTTTGCCTCGCTGTATATCAATGAAAATTATAACAAGAATGTCTCCTTAGACACAGTGACATTTGAGACGCCGAAAAAATTTTCAGTTGTCGTTCCTTTCTTGTAAATCCTTCGGCCCAGGTTTATATTCGAAATGTTCAAAGTTACGTTCTGTGTAGAGGTTGGGAGCAGGCCTAACCATTTATACAGTTCGGAATCGCGAACTTAACGTGTCATCTAGTTGATATCATCATCTAGTATCCTCTGATCAACTGAGTAAGAAGCTAAAAACGTTTTCCTGTCTATCTTCAGGTTTGATACCTTATCAGGTGTACTTGAAACCGAGGAATTTGAATTCAACTGTGATTTCGTGAGCTTCGAGTATGTAGTTTTTGCTTCATTTTTTCTTGACTTTGGATAAAATGATATCCAGTAACTGTACTGCCGAGTTATTATTCAGGTGATCCCAAATCGCTTCAGTTTCTTGTGTGCCCTAAAATTCTTCTTCGCTCTCATCTAATTTTATTTCATCAATAAAACTGCGGCTTCTCCACATTTCTCAGTTAGAGTATCAAATTTGCGCTTGTCAAAACGAATAATCACAAAAATAAGGGACGCAGTTTAAAGAAACAAACTACATATGTTCGTGAGACCTAAAATTACATATCCTGAGAATAATAGAAGGCAAATGTCAATCAGATTCGAATTGATAAAAAAAATACGTTGATTAGCAAAATTTTGGCTAAATTCTTTAGAAGGGTAAGTGTGGACTTATGTTTTTTTAAGCTCGCAAACGCGTAATGTTAAATTATACAAGATAAAGAAATTATACTAGATAGTGGTAGCAAATTCAGAATAGAATACAGTGAATCAGACTAAAAGATGGTCTGTCTGGAGTACGTATGCGCCTCAGCAATATTTAATTGTTAATAATTCAATTTTTAAAAAACGGAAATCAAAAATAAAGAATTAAAAGTAAACCAGTTCAGGCAACGAAGAATTGTTAATTCGTATCTCTCAGTTCCCATGTAAACCTTAGTTTTTATCGTCTTCCAGTTAAAACCTTTCTCTAGTTTTCCTAAACAAGAAAATCAGAACAAATTTAGGTCAAAACCTTTTTCTTTTTTCTTTCAATTAACATTTAATCATTTTCAAACAACAGACATAAGTAAAAGTGTTACGCAGTAGCTTGATGTGTGAATTTTATTATCACTTATGTTAACATACTCGTCATATTTTGTAACTCATCGAATTGAGAAGTCTTTTAGCAGCCTTGACTTAATTATATAAGTAAAAGAACTTGCTTGGAAACATTTAATGTCAGTAAAGTCATTGTGCTAAATATTGTGGGAGGGTGGGGTTTCCAACAAAAAGGATTTAGTTCATTGTGTATTGGAATAATTTATGAATGGATGCAAATGAGCCAACTCATTACTATAGGCTACATAGGCTACATAGGCTACAACTTTTCACATCCCTTCGATGTAATATAGCTTACTCATCATATAATAGCACAAGATTTAGGTTGCCACTAGAATTCACAGAAAAAACGCATTAATTTGCTAGATTATAAACAAAAGTTTGTGTAGAATACTTGAGTTCCTTAATTGGTCTATAATAAAATTAAAAATCGAAAAAGAAAACTCTTGACACATTTTTTTCTATGCAATTTCAAGCAAACTTGCTTGTCAAATATGACGCCTTCGAACTATATCAACGGAGAAAAAATTGCCAATATGTAATTTATATTTTTAGCTGCTTCACAAAGCGAATAGAAATCAGTTTCACATGTACATTTTTATGTCGCACACTTAGACAGCTCATGTCAAAAATCAAGAAAACTTTAATGTTTATAGAAATGACAAGCGGATGGCCATTTATGTTGTCAGAATGGCTAAATCTATGCAGTAAATCTACGTTTAGAAAAACTTCAAAGGAATAACCATGTCATACCTCGTTTTGGTGCGTCTCCATTCCTTTAACATTGTTTAGCGAACGTTACTAATTTTTGGTTTTTGAAAATCATTGAACATGTCACTGATCACTGAAATTGTTTAGAGTATGTCTGGCGAAGTCTTCAGTACTCACAACTCTGTCGAAAATTTAGCGAACCCTTTCCGATAAACCATTCACGTAGTTGAGTCTCGGGCTAATCTTCTCTATTCATGTTAATTCAAAACAATCGCTGCATATCAGAGTTGGTTAACATTTCGAAAAAGAAGACAAGAGTGTAACTTGATCAACCGAATAGATACTAAGCTCCTAAGCATTGAATAGTTTTTCCTTTTGTGCCGACATGTTATTCAGATAGTGTATAAGGTTTTAATAGAAACATTTTTCGACTTGAAATCCATGTATTACTGATACGATTAAAATTTCGACCATCTAAATCTGTGTTCGCGGACTTACTGTTAAGGTAAACTGTAACGTCATTCTAATCCTTTTGTTTGTAAATGGGTCTCTTTTCTCGTCACAACGCCTTTCAGGTTAGCGTAATCCTGTTTTTGAAAGCTTGGAAGAATCTCTTTGTCGACATCGGAGATTTCATTCTTAATGAACAGAGTTGATCAAGGCTAGTTAGCATCGCACCTGAAAAACAGTTAACAGAGAATTTGCTTCTTCTCTCGAAAGGGTTTAATCAAAAAACTATCTGTGGCTCCCGGCCATTGCAAGCGAGTAGAATCCTTGACATAAAACGCAGTTGAGAGACCGTGAATTTCGGCCTTTGCCTAGCTAAGTCTTTTGCCTAGCTAAGTCATCGCAATGTATCCGACCTGTGCTCAGTCTCCCTCTCTGGCAATTTATATTCATGAAACCTTTGTTTCTCAGTTATCCTTTTAAACTTTAAGTTCATCTCGAACAATGTAAAATTTATGATATGTCATCCACTTTGATATTCTATAATTGTATTGCCTTCAATTCAAAATCATCATTCATTGCTTATTCTTGCAACCATTTTTTTATAAGGCTACCATCACAAATACCAAAATGTGCAAAATAGGTTAAGACTAAGGAAATCAGTTTATCCTGCAGTAATTCCTGTCATTCTAAGTCGAGTCTATCTTGTATCAAAGGCGATCGTTCATCTCCCTTCTGATAATTTGTTCAGCGCAGCCCTGCACCTGCTGTAAGATGAATCGATCTCTGTACTAACGCGATACCGAGGGCCTAAATTGGTCAGACTGATTTAAGCCTGACACATCTGCCGATTGGGCACGAGTATTTGATGTCTTATCTGTATAAGATGAACAAGACATCGTCTTTTATTTGCTTGTTTAGCCCTGGTATCACAGATGATGCCTGCCACACTTTCTTCGCATGTGAAAGATGGAGAAGGCTCCGTTAGCAGCTCTTTGATTGAGTATGCATCCTTTGTCAACTATAACGGTGAAGATGTTGACATCCAAAGACAATTAACATTGTGCGTCATATTATGTGCGGACAGTTCTTCTTATAAAGAAGGGCATCATGAGTTGCTTGACGATGCAGAGGGAAGGGCGTGTCTTTGTACAGTAATCTTCCTCCCTTCCATTTATTCCTGCTGAAAGAGATGTTTCCCTAACATGAAAGCGCCGCTAGACGAGCTTAAAGGGGCATTCTCTAGGCCTAGCCTGGCCTTCTTAAAGAGATTAGGCTAGGTTTTCGATATTTGTGACTCAGAGCGTAAACAGCCTTCAACGGCCAATTGAAAAAAAAAATGTTTCCGGAGTCCGCTTTCAGCCTTGGTATAGGCCTTCGTCGGTCTTTAGAATCCCGCATACGTTTCAGTCTTGGAAAATGATGCATCCTGTTTGAGGAGCCAAGAAGTTCAAAAGCCACTTAAAACGCGTATTGATGAGCTTAGCTAAGCAGCTTAGAAAAATGTTTTCAAAAACGTCTTCTTCGTTACCGAGGGCGTGACATATATCGTCTTTTCTGACGCCCAGTCTTTTGGTGTGTTGAAGCAGTGAATATAAAACTTTAAAGGAAGCCTTTTTCTACACCATTTCTGATCTTCCGTACGGGTTGACTAATCTTCTGTTCCAAATAACTCGGTTTATCTCTAAGTCACCTTAAGTCGAGTCTGCCCAGATGAGGATCCCTGATGTTTCGTTCAACTGCTTTTCTATCATTGCTGATGGGAGCTACCACCCTGCACTTGCTGTGAGAAAATGGAACCCTCTATCTTCAATTTAGCCGGATGGGAGCCCACAACAGCAATAAGTATTAAAAAGTAAAATAAACCTTTGTATTAACATATCTTTTATTTGTTGGAAAGTGCGTAGCGTTCTTCTGAAATACTTGAAATTGGCATTGGTATATCGAAAAAGTCATGAGAGATAGTAGTATCTGCGTCGTTTATAAAGGAGAGGTGAGGTAGGTGGGAGATCGTAATTAGCATGCGACAGGGGTCGATAATGTTTGCATTATGTTTACAGTGTTGCGTATGAAGAAGAAGTCAAAGTATTATTTCTACAGTTGACAGTTCCACACGGAATATGGCGTGTTTAGAAGGCGTGAACCTTGACCTCTGTACCATTAGGCTGTCCAAACTGCGGGATCATATGAATCAAACTTTTTTATTTATTGCTTTGTTTAGATAATTTTCTCCGTCGTTAGTCAAACAAACAAACAACTAAGCGCGTAACTGATGAATAGTTTTTTGAATTTTCAGGTCAATTTTCCAGCGAAAATTTGATCTGAACCTGATTTCTGCAAACTGCTCCAAGCACAAACCCATATGCAGGTATTTTCGCCTCAATGCCAATTAGTGATAATGATATTCATGACTTGATATGAAATCCAACTAAATTCAATGTTGCACTTATCATAAATTTCACGTTGAAACACAACAGCATGCAAGTTTGCAATTTGTTTCAATGGTAAACATGTGAATTTTATTTACTCCCATTTCGCGTATTTTAACATGATATGCTGCACGAATAACACATGAAAAGTGGTTTTATGGGAACACGTATGAAAACCTCATTTCCCACCTCGTAACATTGGCAATAGTTGGCTAACCATTTTAGTCAGTGATGAGTTTAACGGTTCTAGTGTTTATATAGATAGGATATGTTGACCGCAATAGAATAGTTTGTTAGCTAAATGGTTAGACGTCACGGGAGAAGGACGCTGACGGACACAGGATATATTTTTGTTGGCATTGGCTCATTATAAGCGAATATTTTTCGAAATAAACATGTTAATGATATGACAAGTAGACGTATCTATAAACTTTTTAATATCTGTGATACGAGTAATACGACCCTTGCCAAACATGTCAATTACTAATTCCATTGATTTATTCAATTAGAAAGAGTTTGATGGAAAATTAGTGTAAATGGGATTCCCTTTTGTATCTTCTTTTGTATCAACTTTTGTGTGGTTGAATAAAGGAAGTAGGAGAGGCGGATTCATCTTCAAACTGATGATGAAAAACTCGTTTTTCTACTCGTTATTAAACCCTTTCGCAACTATTTCATTGCAAAAGACCCTTTTCTAACAATGTCAAACGTTTCTTCAGAATAAATGGCGTACTTGCTTTTTGATTTCCATGCTTTTCTAACGAAAATCTCGTTTGTTATCTTTGAGGAGGACTCACTGAATAGATACGGTTGCCAATTGACTACCGAAGATATACTGAATAATATACCGAAGACTGCGTACTCAGTGTTTCGTTTAAACTATTCGTTGCTATATAAAGGCATCATCAAAGTTGATTCTGAGTGAGTCTGAAAATTTTGGAAACAATACTTAAGTGGAAAATTAGCTTTTTCGCACAGAGGTCTGAGCTAGTTCGTGATGCTGTGTTCAAGATTTATCAATTTCAATCAGCTTCTGCTTTGCGGAACAGGGAGGCATATTTTTTTGCTTTTTCTTGGTCAAAAGTGGATATTAGCCTTTTCGTTAAACGTGATATCTTTTCATTGTGTGCAACGTAAGTAAACTGACTGCCCACCAAACAATATAATGATTATATAAGGCTTAGTTTGGTGTAGTTTATTCCTTAGTGCATAAGGCCAATAAGGACAGAATATTATATTTTAAAAGAACAGTTCAAAACTACTATAATCATTAGAATGAGGCTTAGCTAAGGCTTATTCTTATCATTAGTTAAGCATTAGCCTGATATGCCTGATCGTTCGTTTTGCTGACTGCCTAAAGAATTTGAAATCACCTTAAAAACGAATCCTGTCCGTATTTGGATTTTGATGTTATACTGCTGTTATGGACGACAAATGATACCCAAAAAGAGATTCGTTGGGAGAACTAAAGGGCGGAGACAGGGGGGAACCGAGATAATGTTGGTGTGACTCAGTTGACGACGGCAGTTCATTGCTACTTGGATTTCAAAATTGGAGGATGCAGTCAAAAGACCGTGACAGTACGAGGCGCTTGCTGTAAGAAGCGAAGGCCTGAGAGGGACTGTAGTGCTACGAAAAATAAGAAGATGGTTAGACTATTGTGCTTGAACAGCTTTTTCCTCATAAAAGAATGTTTACTATCATAAGATAAACGCAAACTCTTCGTTTGCTCAATATTTATTCAATGAATTTGTCATAGTAACTATGCCTTATTTAGAATTAGTGTTATATCAGGATGCTCGTCTGAAACATTAACTTTAGTTCAATGTTCGATATATGCACTATAAAAACGATCGAATAAGAATAATGAAAACTGCTTATACAACTAAAAATCGAATATTGCTTCGCACTTCTTTTTCAGGACCGAGAGAATGTGAACGATATTCTAGTTTAACACTATACTCTAGCTATGACATTTCTTCTTTTCGATCCAAAAAGAATTAAGTTTGAAGGGTTTTTTGACAGTACAATGCCTCGGTGAAATCATCAAACTCGTTTTGTTTGAATGGTCGTGAATATTAAGAATTTTCTTGCATGAAATCGTTATCACTTACGAAATTCGCCCAATTCAATACGTCAAAACTTTCCTTAGCTATATATGCTACAGAGAAAAATGAACCCTTCGAATTGTTAATAGAGCTCACAGATATTGTTGACGTGATGTACATCGATTGAAACCAGTTGGGGTCTCGATCCCTGATTTATTCAAATTACACAAATAAGATTTGTTGTGATAGTTTGAAGATTCTGACCAAATCATTGGAGATTGGATCCTAAATGGGTCCTTGTTTAGTAACATCTAAACGTAATTGTGCTACTTTCACAAAGTGTGAAACCTAACCACCATCGATATAGCGAAAACAACTTTGAATCTTTCTCTAAAATTTTCCTGGTGACGTCTCGAAATTTTTCAAATACTTTCCCGATTTTGCCTACCATAAAAAATTGTATTTTTTAAACTATTCTATCGTTAGCTGCAGCACCCGGTTCAAAGATGCCACAGGAACGTTCTGATACAAAATTATGAAAGCACTTGCTGGCTGCTTTCGGGAAATTCCTTGTTCATTTTTTCATGCACCCTACTTAAAATATTGATTTTGTGTCCTTCTTGCTGCCCGTTGCTGGATTGATTTGAGTGTCAGGTAAACAACAATTTTTGTTTTAAATTTCCTCAATAGTGTTTTCAACTATGTCGTAAATATGAGATCGTCGTATTGTTAGAAAGAGAAGTATTTTTGCTAGTCGCTGATTCGCCATCCACCAGTTATACCCTATAGATTGCTGCAGACAAAATAACATTTTCCGAAATTTCGTTTGGTTCTTGCGTTTGGCAAAAGAGTGAGTAATATACGTATCGAAATATAAGCTCCTTACAACATGTTTACTGTCTGGTATTCCCGCCCATCCCTAACAATCTCGCAATAATCCTAGTGAATTTGATTAGGAGTATAGTGCCTGCAGCCAGCACCTTATGTCAAATAACACATTGGAACAATATCATGTTTCGTTTTGTAATGTAAGTCAATGACAAATTTCAATATTGGTTGCCATATGTTACTTACTTGCAATGTTTTTACAATTTTTTTCACAACTCTCCTCTTGATCCTATCATACATTACTGATTGATTTGAATATTGTTTTTCGAATACTCGACCTAAAAACCTCCGATTTTATGTGAGGACATAGACGTATGAAAATTACTAATAACTTTGTGTTAGGACACAGAAAAATTGATGGTTCATCGATGAGCGGAATTGTCTGCAAAATATCTGTTCTAAAACATCTGCGATGAGGTAAGGATGCCTTGGTAACATGAAAATACTTAGTCCCGGGAGAATTGTTAGTAGAATTTAGAACGTCGACAAAGTTATTTTGATCAAAGAAAGCAAAAGACTTACTGAATGATAAGACAACACTGTGGGGGGACGAGAACGTCGGGATAATACTGCACTGAGTCACCATGAAGGTGTTCAGGGTTACTAGGTTACAGTGTTTCCCTTGAAATCTATCAATGAAGAGAGAAGTACGCATTCGTACGTCCAATTGTAGTGTATGTCAGAAAATTTTGATGTATACTAAAACCATTATTTAGATTCCCATATGCGATGCTCAAATCATGGGCCGTAGTCTGAGCAGGATTAGTTCTCATTTATCACGGGAACATGCACTGCCGACTGACACAACCCGAACATTATTTTCAACACCACTAGAACATTTGGTCCTCTTAAAATAAGCGAAAATTTTTCATTACATTGCGTTTCAGATTATTGAAAGACTGAATCTGAATATAATAGATTATCCTCAGGTTCAGACTATTAATAATTATATATTATTTGTAATAGTTTTGATTTCACAGAATGCTCACACTGATCAAAATAATAAAAGAGTCGCTGACAGAACGATTCCGAATTAGAACGAATTAGAACGATGAATGATTTATTTACATCCTTTTAATTTAAAATTAAAAGGAAATATATATTTTTTTATGATTTTAGATCATTCAGATGATATATTATATTATTTCTGATAGTTCAACCAAATATATATATTTGGTTGAAACTCACGCATACTTCGTACTTTGAATCCTGTTTTTTGGATCTTTTATTTTGTTTCTATTGATTTTTATTTTGTTCTTTGGATCCTTGGATTTGAGTACCGCGATTTT
The DNA here is from genome assembly GCA_954870665.1 of Stratiomys singularior. Lineage (NCBI taxonomy): Eukaryota > Metazoa > Arthropoda > Insecta > Diptera > Stratiomyidae > Stratiomys > Stratiomys singularior. Next base: position 13,584,598 of record OX940877.1, read on the forward strand.
TTTATCAACTTTTTGACAAATATCGTATTTTATTTATAAAAATTTTGATGTCTAAGGTGTGGTCATCTTAGCACTTATCTTCTGTGCAATTTCCGACTCCGAATTTCTGGGCAATTAAATTTTGATTTCCTTTTATGATTTCCTTTTTGACAGATAGCTGAGAGGAAATATCGATAAATGGTAGAAATTGTACTAATGCATAAGAGAGTTCAATTTTCTGACAACGTCGGTCCTTAATCTGCGTCTACGGCCACCGCTCCTGAAACTTCCTGAAATGTCCAAATGTATGCCATTACAAAATTATTTCATCGGTTTATTATATAATTTTAACATTAAAATTACTTACGCTTTTTAGTCTGCCTCTATTTAGTCCTTCTAATATTATATTTAGTCTGTAAGCAAACAAATTTTTTGGGAATAAGTTTATTAAGTATACACGAACAGTTTGTGTCAAAATGTGATCCAAAAAATGGTACTAAATACTCGCTTTAATGCTTTACGAGATTTGGAAAGGAGAGACAGAGTGTCCTAGCAAAGTATCAGCTTAACTAAATTTTCAATAAAATTTGGTTACTGCTCTTAGTGGTAGTGATTTTTAAAATGTAAATCGTTGATTGATTCACTTGTTTCTACTTCGTATACATTGCGTTCTAGTTCAAGTGAAAACTCTGTTAACAACTCCTTACAAATGTTAAATGGCCCATCTTGATTGTCATTTCGAATTCAATTTCCCCGAAGCTAAACATTTCCCTTAGCATGACCTTCGATGCATATGCACTTGAAAATTTGTTACAGGTAATTTGTTTCGACAGCCTTTATCCGGGAAATGTTAAATTGTGTTCTCCGGAAATCTATCAAGGAAGAAAGAAATAACCATACGTACGTCTTTCAGGTTTCTTAACATGTGTTCTTCCTAGAATGTGATGCTATGTAACATGTTCTTCCTAGAATGTGATGCTATATTCCATTCCGATATCATCTGCGTCGGTATAATCAAAAATCCTCTCTGACCAGCTCTGTATCTAGGTTTTATGAACATTGACCATCCCTAAATACCAGGAGCTTATTTATTACAAGTGCAACTCAACTTAGCTCCGAGTTCTCCCGCATTCAATCAATAGCTGAACATTTTACATGTCTTGCCTGCATACTTGCGCCAGTCTATATCCTTTCATATACACGTGTTAATTGACACTCTATATTGGACTAGGTTAACAATATCCGATGCGAGCTACTAGCATGAAATTGTGAAGCACAAGTTTACAAGAGTAGCTCACAGGATTAGAGTGTGTAATCATTTGTATGGGTGCATTATTTTATCCAACTTGCATGCATGCTTCGTATCACCAGTCAAAATTGTCGATGCGTTCATTGCATCTGCCTTGAATTCGAACACCATTAATTGGACCATGCACACGTGCCCTTAATTTGTTGACTTTCATCTGTGTTGAAATAATTAAAAATGTCAGCATGTAATCATCAGGAATAGAGTTTTCATTTAAAACTTACATATAAAGTTGCCTAGAATTTGGCAAGGAGTGTTGATGCTGATACGTCCTTGTTGTAAATATATTAGTTTTACTAGGAATTTATTTAAATTTATTTGTTATTGTCCAGCAAGTGGTAAGACACTGAAGATTGGGTTGCACAAATCAGCAGATAATTCAAATCAGGACCTGGAAGTGGAACCTATAGCATGTACTGAATGTTGTAACAGAAGCAAATAAAAAAAAAACAGTTTTTACAATATCATCTCCGAAGTAACCAGTAGGACTTACATCACAATGAGATATTAAGTATCATCCTTGTGAAAAAAAAAATTATCGTAAACTCACTCAGTAAAAAATAAGCGCCTTAATATGAATATGGAATGGGGTCCAATGCAATGCTGGATATAATTGTCAAAATTTTTAATTTGCTTTTTGCTTTCCGATCAGCGTTATCTGATAGAAAACAAAATTTCGGTTAACTTCTTAATGGCGGTACCTTCCAGGAGCGGCAGTCACGATCACACCTTAGGGATCATCCCAAGAGCTCGCCTCCCTTTTGTGTCGTGCTTCCAGAATTGTCACCAATCGCAGTCAGGACAGAGAAGTATTGTTACTTGCCTTAAGTTTTCCGTCGAAGCATGATTCCTTACTTCCTACCCAAAAGGGCGATGAGTGTCATCCCAAAACCACTGGCTCCCTACTGGTTTAGTTTTTGCATGCAGTTGACAACGATATTGCTCTGCACCTGTGCCGACCGTTTTCGGTGTAGTCCTTACCGAGAGTATCCCTTAACTCAGCCCAGGCCAGATTGCACGGTTCGCATTAAAATTCCGCACATTGATGTGGCAGGCTCCTTACATTGGTCATTAATCAGTTACTGTTATTACACGTGTTGCAGAGTTCTCAGATGGGCTCATCTGTGAAGAAGAACTCATCTTTGAATTTACCAATACACGCAGTTATTGCACTGCTAATTTTGATCCGTTCAGCATTTCTGCAATACTGATACCCCTTACTCTGGGGACTCACATCTCTGCCTGGATGAGCACTCCAGTGAATCTCTACAATGAATTTCCAGTAACATCTTAAAAATTTCCAAATATATTTTTCAAAATTACAGCACTTTATTTCATAACTTTCAATTTTATAAATTGAATTTCCAATATCACGTGCGTATATTTTTTGAAATTTTCGACTGGAAAGCTTTCAGATTTGGCTCCAAAAGAAAATCAAATTTTATTTCTGAAGCTAAGCTTTCCCAATAACATGTTACGTTAGTGCTGGGATAATGAAGTTTTAACATCGTCCCGGAAAAATTGATATCCGACCTATTAAAATTGTTTATGTCGAACATAAGAGCCTAAATGTATTCGGTAATGTTCGAGTCGGTACATTTTAGCATCAAAACAAGGACATGTTTTCACCTCATTTGCATAAACTAGCAGGCCTAGGATTGAATATTGTTTTTGAGTAGCGAGCCGACCAAATAATTCTATATCCTTGATTTGCCTCATACAACAACATAATATGCTAGGAGAGAGTTTAAAATCAAATTTATTAGCAATTCGTTCCAATTTTAAACAAAAATGAATACTTCCTCCCTTAATCTACGAATCGTAGAGCATTTGTTCGAAAGTTTGTTTCCGGTCACCGCCCGAACAATTTGCTTAAATAGTTTTGTTTGCTAAAGAAACTTTTTCAATTTTTTCCTTGTTTATTGAAAGCACCAACGATTTCTTGGGACATACAAGTCAAGTCCTTGTCCGTTTCCTTTTCAATGTTGACCTTGACTTTTCATGATTTCATTGTTGGTTTCTCTGTATCGGGTTGTATTCTTTGTGGTAGCATAACTGAGTTCGCCGACGTGGTCGTTTGATTTTCATTTAAGGCTTCTACGAAAAAAACTTGTTCAATTTATTTTGTTTTGAGATTGTGCAAAAAAAAATGGGATGAACTTTTGAATTATGGATGATATAAAAGATTTCTACGAAAAAAAGTTAATTTCGTTACATCAAACATGACTCTCAAAATTCTAGAAAACGCATTTGGATTTCGGAAATCTACTTGCCCACCATATTTTATTTTTAGAAACATATTTTTGGTAGGAATAACTTGCCTGGGTTGCATCTAGTTGCAATTTCAGTGAATTGGTGAATTTGAAACAATGAATGCTGTATGTATCCTTCACCTACACTTCAATTCCAACTTCGAATACCTTTGGCACAGAATTCACTGCTCGATATGAAAATCTTACCGCTGTGTACCTTCCTGTGAAAATCTTCCATCCTGCTTTTCACGTACATATGAGTTTTTCGAAAAAAAAAACTTTTAACTTTTTCAGCTGTTTCAACACATATTACGAGTGTGTGTGTGTCGAATCACACGACAGAACGCTGAACCGTTTTCAATTGAAAATGGAAGACATCGTTCTTTACAGAACAGACATTTATACGTACGCCGAGATTCGAATTCAAAGCGCAAAGGTGTTTCTTTGAGGATTTGGTGAGAAGCCATAACAACAAAAAAACAACCTTAAGCAGCAAAGAATGTGGAAGAGAATATATTTGATTTTCCCCATCAAACCTTACGTATTCAAAAAAGGTTGAGGCAATTCCAGGCAAATCAGTGAAAAGGTATTCAAGAGACAATCACAGCTTTAAATCCTTAGACAGTTGTATCGGGAATTGATCGGGCAAGTGAACTTATGAAGTAGAAAATGTGAGGGACGTGAATGAATTGAGAGCAATATTCTTTGGATTGTCAATTCATATTATTCTGGTCTCAAAATCCTTTCGACTCTACTTTGTTCAACATGGTAGGAGGCTACATTTACTGGGCTCGTCACTTTGATTAAAGAAAACTGCGGACTGAAAAATAAGATTCGGAAATTCAAACTGCTTACTCTATGATTCGATATTTATTTTTGGCCTAAATCTTCAATACAAATAGGAATCATTTAGTTTATTGAATTTGCTAGGTAATGCAGTATCAATAAAACAGCACAAATTTTCGATGTAATACCCTTAATTTATGTAATACCCTTTCTTCTTCCAAATGATAAATTTTTACTTCAATCGTCTCCAGCCTCAATCATAGTTCAGATGATTGATACCAACTGCTTCGATGAAGTAATTCGAGCAAAAATTACTCCAAAGTTTTGGATTTACCTCTTTATACACAAATTTCAGAATGTGAAACCCCCCAAAGTACTATTTCATTTTGAAATTTTGTAATAGTTCCTAACTTATACTTTGCATAAAGTGGTTTTGAACATTTATATTTGAGTACATACTTCTCTTGTTGAAAAGAAATCATCACGAACACAAAACTTCACATCGTTTTCCAAGATTTCAAATACTTTAAGTTTTGTATTAACTAGGCAAACGCGATCCCTGTCATTGTAAGAAAACCTCCATTCGATTTCATTGGAAATTTTTACATTTATTTGTGACTCGGCTGTCACCTACGTCGAGTCTGAATTTCTGTGCGATTCCATTTCGATTCGATTTCGACCTGGGCATTTTAATATATTCTATGCCAATTAAGTCCAAGTTACATGCCGTCAGCGCCGTCTGAACGTTGCTATTTCACGCTTTATAGGAAGTTATCCTCCAAACTGACTTAGAATTGCGACAAACGCAACTCCAAGATATTTTTCTAACCAAACTTGGCAGTCTTTCCTTTCCTGTTGCTCTAGAAACATCATTTGTAACATCCAACAATGTGCTCTATCGACTGAAGTAGTTTCGAACACAGTTGCTTCAGTCATTGCAATATTAGTCGACTAAAACCTGAATCACTTATTTTTTTGATACTCGTATATTCAGCAGGTGGGTGATCTGCATCCGCAGACACAAGGGTTCTAGGGTGTTCTATCCCACCAACTAAAAGTAAGACCAACGAAGTAGAATCATTTAAACGAAAATTGAGGTGGTCACAGAACAGAGAGTGCAGTGTATCCTTATGCAGGTTTCTAGTGAGCGAATGAATGATGGATGCAATGTTTGATGTCAAAAACAAAAAGCCACACACTTGATTTTCTGCAGGAATCACTTGCACCCAATCAACACTAACGTATCGCTATTGATGAACCCAAAGAAAAAGTTGGAAGGGTCCTGTTTTGCCAAGATGTCAAAAGGTTTGACGCGATCAAGGTGAAGGAACTGATGATCTCTGCCTTTGACAAACGGTCAGTATCGGAAACAAATGGAGCTCCAAAGGAGTGTATGCCATTTACTAGTAGTGAAAATAAAAGGCACCTCAAAAATCACCACCTCATAGTTCACAATCACTTGCGTTCAAAAACATTTATGCTTTGTGGCGCCATTTTGTAAAGTGTATTTGGGATTATCAGGATAATACGAGCCCAGTACATCGACCATGGAACATTTTCGAAAACTACCGCGTGAAACGGTTCGTTTCCATGAATTGTGTTATTCATCTGAGACAACTTGACTTCAGTCACTTTCCCAAGCTGAAAGAATCCTTGCCAATCCAACGCAACATTTTTCTACTCTGAAAGAGCTCCGAAAATATGAATAAAGAGCTCTGTTATATGCCGACTTTAACCACTTGTAGTAAGTGTTTTTCTTCAAAACATTTTTCGAGAATTACAGCCTTCTGTGTATCACTGAGTCCGATAAAATGCTTTAGGTCAATCTTCGTAATGCGTGCTTTTATTTGTGATAATATATACTCGCATCCTGTCGAGTATTTATGTTATATTTATAACATTTTCTTCTTGATAATCCATTCATATGAATCGCAGTAGAATTTTCGGAATCAAATATCTAATTCCATCCAAATGTAAAGAAACTTTGAGGAGGAGATCAATTCGATGCTAGTAGTTCTGTCTTTAAGGCGTTATTGCTGATAAATCTAAGAATTTTCACGTAAAACGATAAGACGTTCATGGAACTTCTATCATAATGTCCATGTCAGCTTTCGGATTACTTGAAGTTATTTATATTTTTACATAGAAAATTTTTCCAATTCATCTTAGTTTTTTTTTTAATCATAAATCAAATTCATTGCAATATTGTCCGTAATATCAAATAACCTCAGAAATTCAGGCAGATACACTCAGTTCTAGGATGATTTTGTTTATACATTCCTACGTTAAATTGTGTTTGCATTTTAAGTTGAAATTGTCTAGTTTTGATTATTATATTTTGACGAAAATGTAAAGAATTTCCTATAATTAGATTTCATTTGGACGTGTTTAGTGCAAAGGTGAAACAAGTTTTATCTGATTTTCCCGCTCCGCAATCTTAACAACATTTAAAAATACTTCAAAAAAATTAGCCAAATTAATCGTAGCCTAACTTAAAACTCTTGTTTCTTTAATCTATAGACCTAATCGGGTCCAAGGACTCCTTGTTCTCCTTCTAGGCAACATTTTACTTGTGCCCGGCCCTGATCAATTCAAATGATCCTTATAACGAACCATTTATGCACAGCGTTACCGTAGACGGTCCTTTTTCATTTAGATCCTTGGATATTAATAAAGAAAGTACCAAAATGTAAGCCTTGTTTGCTACATATATTTGTTGTCTCCATCAGATCTAATATTTTGATTCTTGTGGCAGTTATGTACATAATTGCACATAAGTGTAAATAATGTGCATCGATTATCTGCCATTAATAAACCAGGTTTTCGTAATGAATATAAATCGCGATCGAAATCGAGACAGTGAAGACGACCTCGAATCGACATAAGGACTTAAAGTCTACAGTCGTGCTTATGGGGTGAGTCCCACACCAATTGTCTAACCTCGTCCAAGCTATCACTCCTAATGTTGATCGCACCAGGCTGAGATTAACCGCGATTAACCGCGATTAACCTTAAAACGCGATTAAGTTGCTACTTCGTTACTTGTCGGTTTATCGTGGGCGCCCAAAAAATCCTGGTTTAGTTGAAATATATAAATTGCAATGAAAACTCTAATACAATTCTTGATTGTTCTTGGAAACTTTACGGGGAAACCGAAAAAGGTCTAGAAAATCGAGGTCTAGAAAAAAATTTATTGATTGCTTTAAATTCTGACATAAATATATTCATGTCCTTAAAGAGTAGCGGAATTTCAAAGATTTCTAGGGAGCCACCAAAACTTGATCGAGTTGAGGAAACATTTAAGTTAATATCCTTGGATTACCAAATGTAGTAATGACTAACGCGTTTCTGTGATTACTGCAGCCTTACTAACGATGTATTGTCAAAAAGGGCTGAATATGGGTTGAGCAAGTCATTGAGGTTGTATAAAACAGAATTTCGTTTGGAAGTTATGTTTAATTCCCTGTGAGCCTCGTCTTGACATTCAGTGTTCATCATTATAATTCAACTCATTCAAGCACATTTGACCTAGGATGCGAAATCTAAGTAATACCTTGCACACGAGACGGTTTTAACTCTCTTATCCTTGCTTTAAGTCCACGAAAAGATTGTGCATGACGAACTTATATTCCTTAGAGTACATCAAAGTACAACGAAAGGGTAAAGTAGGCCATTGAGATTCTCGGAAATCGTGCTCCTCGAAAATAATTTGAACATGTTGTGATTTGATTCTTAACATATTTGGTGAATATGTTAAGACTGTTTTATATTCTTGTTTCATACAAATATGTTTTTCGGATGCATCACGAAGTTTTCCTTGAAAAAATAAGAAATTTTTCGAATATTCAAAACCAAAAACCTACGTTAAATATGAAATAAAACCCAAGTAAATACTATGGTAACCAATGATTCCTTTGATCTCTCTTTCTAGCTTTATATCGGTCGGGTATTTGTTTTCAACATGAATTGATGCCTAATCAGGATGCTGTTCGTTTTTATCATATGTTCAACTTGAGTAAGTATATTCGTACCTCCGCATTTCCTTTTGAATTTGAAATGCAAATATTAGTACAGTAAGATCCGAACGAATCCTGACATCAAAACGCACATTCATTAAGAAAAAATTTTAAGTAAATATTATAAGCTTTACGAAGTTTCAATTTAATTTTGCAAGGATATCATCATGGCTAATCTTGAGGAGTAGAATATCAAAGCATGACACTTATACGAATCAAAACTTATAATAAAAACACACGAAACTGCGGAACGCTTGAGTTTTTAATTAAAAGTAATGGCACCAAGAATCGTTGTAGCGGTAATTTCACTTAGAGATAATATCTAATGAATGTTTGGGATGAATCAAAAAACTCGATTGTCCAAAAATTCATCGGTGTGTTCAGTCATTTCCGCAAATTTAAGATAATAAACGTTATTTTAACGTAACTTGTAAAATCCCGGGCAACTCTTCGTGCCATTATATAAGCGCAATCACTTAAGCACTCCTAATTCGCTTAGAATCTTTAATTGGCACTAACAACTGATTTATTGAGTTCAAAGACTATCGTTGATGGCGCACTTACCTGAGAGCTTAAACAATTTGAAAATTATTTTGAAACGAGACATCCCCAAAAAGTTTAGCTTGTGTTTGATCACAGCAAATAAAGATACTTAAGTACTACTTGGGCTCTAGGAGCAAAGCAACGTCGCAACGTGTGCTCTGAAGGGACCTTGCCCTTGAATACGCAGTTAAAATATTCGCAATGATAAATCATTGAATCTCATAAGAAGTTGGTCCTTGAAGACGTAACTACACACCAATTTTCCGTTAAGGCGAAAGACATAAAATCTTCCCCGATTTTTCATTTCCGCCTGGAATCCATCTAATACTCACTTATCCGAAACTATTCCGTTTGGAAAGCTGAAACGAAGCCAGCCAGATCCTGATGATACCCTCGACAACCAAATGACACCATTTGAATTGCTCAAATGCAACTTGAGAGCGATGATGCACTTGTCGGGACTCCTAAGGGAGATTCTCTGTACACCAAGTTTCTGTTTCCTAATTGACTCATTCTGCACTACAGCGGGATATCCTTTCAAACGTGTAGCTTTGCTGCTGGAAGACATTTCAACTTACCCCTTTTCGCATTCGCGCCATATACATGGACTGCGGGCCAAGTAAAAGTCTAAAATTGAGTTGAAGATCTTAAGTAATAAGAACGATTGTCCCAGGAGGAAGCTAGCGACAACGACCCACAACGGAAGCTATAGAAATGATTTATATTTTCCCCATAAACCTTTCATCGATGACAACATATTAGAGAAGAAATGGATTACATTTTGTCATTCAATTCACAGACACACCAGCTCCAGCAGAAACGGCAAAGAATTTTCTGTGCCTCCAATGGAGCTGGAATTCATTGAATTTTCCAATCGAATTGCCTATAATATAATAAATTGCTAATGGCTGCTCTACATTGGAGATGTTTATCAGAGCAAACGATTTTCCTTTTCTGGTAGTTCTTAAACGACGACTGTGTCTTCAATGGGCCTACGTTAAAGAGGACTCGAGCCGAAGCAAGCGCGGAACAAGCACAACTTTTGATAGGGGCACGGACGAGTGATGTATTCACATTTCCTTTGTGAAAGCGAAAGGGACGCGGAGAAAGCGGAGCAGGCACGCATCGTACGAAAGTGAATGTTTTTCCTCGGAAGGTGTTGGTAATTAAAAGTAAATAGCATTTTGATGACTTGGTATTATTTTTGGATCGAGCGTGGGAGTATTGCATGTTTTTCTTATGGAGGGAGGGTACGCACAACTTATGTGTCAAGTGTTGTTATTAGTGATGATTTATGTGTATTTTCGCTGGTGGAAAGTGCTCGAGAGTATTCAAAACGTGAAGTGTGTATGTTCATAAGTTCTAGGATCATTATGTTCTGTCAGACATTTTAATGACATACTCTCAAACTCTTCCAAACATTTGAAATGAACATTATTAGATTGGATAATAAATTGAAAAAAAGTTGATGACAATGTCGGTTAACAGCAGTTCAATTATTACTACTAATTTTCAAAATCATTTTTGATCCCGTCACTTCCTATTTACCGATAATTTTCCTGGCCTCTGTGATACAGCCTTACTTTTCACTCATAAAAATCTATCAATTTTGAATTTGGAGGCGTCGTGCTTTATTTAGGCGTAAACAATAAGTTTTCCCACTTCAAATACTGCTCAGTTTCTCAGTTTCATAGTCGCAGCCTATGGCGACAATCCGATAATCTTCTGGATTATCCTAATCTCCTCCTAATAGACTTACTGAGACCTCTTGCGTCCAGTCTCCAAGGCTTCTTGCCAGGAAGATCACTGCTCATTCCAGACCATTCGCACACAAGTCACTAGAACTGTGATAATATACTTAGGGATGAAAAAAATGAGAGTTTATTGAAAGTATGGAGGTTAGGAATGGATTACATAAGTTGTAGATCCTTAATTTTCATTACGCAGGAAATTCCATCCCAATCTGTTTTTATGTATATTAATAACAAATTTAAAATTTGAAATCTAGAATAATATTTTCGACTTTCTGAACAATAACTTGGAAAGCCATGGTCAAACTCGATGGCAAAATATTTGTAAATTCGGAAAAAAATTTAGATTTCTTAATTTTGTATTTCTCCTCATGTTCTCTATTTACGTCTTGGTTGTTGCGCAGTATGATTTCTCTGACTTTTAACCTGTTCTATCATAATGTTATTTGTGTTTTTTATTACTGTTTTCAAAGTATAATGTCTCCTTTTTGCTGGAACGACATTTTCATAGGGAGGCATAGCATGAACGATATCGAGGTTTCCTGCAGCTCCTTCGTAATATGCACCATTTTCACCGAACACATCGTGCGAAGAATACTTTGCAACTCTCTCTGCTAACACATTTACTCTACAGTATTGTTTCTCTCGCTCTCTTTCGTAATGGGTCGCTTGCAAGGCCTAAGAATATTACATTCAGGATATTCAACTTGTTGATAAGTTGATTTTGTTTTACAAATAAAAAAATCACATCTTTACCCATTTTTCCTGAAAGACCAATTTTTTTTTTATTTTTTTTGTGTTTTTTTTTTTGTAACTCCTTCAAGTCCGTGTTGCTTTACTATTTCTTTTTTTCTCAATTAATTGACAGTTAAAGATAACATAAACCGGAACATTCGGGTTTCACTTCGTGCTTTAACCTTTGATAAATAAATCCTTGAAAGGAACAAATGTAAGTGGTGTATGTGGTTATGAAAATGGAACTGTTGCAGCCCACGGGTTAAATTCGACGCCCAGATATCCATACGCATTAACATTTCCATCCAACAGAGCATGGATTGGAGCGTTCCGCAGATTTCACTCCTTGCTTGCAATTTTTCCTACGCTTTTCCGTGTTTAGCGTGAGCAAAATTAATCCCAAACAGCAAATGGCACTATTACAGCCCTGAAGTATTACTGGAACGTTAAACTACCGACAACAACCTCCTTCTACTCCCATATTCATTGATTGAATACGATATCAGCCATATGGAAAAAAATAAATCATTCCAAAAGAAATTTTTAACCAAGTTCGAAAGAGTAAAGAGGCTGTGTTTGGTCACCAACATTCTGTAGACAATTTTTCTTCTTTTTCGATTACAAATCAAAACCACTTGTTTTTTGTTAACATAACAATCTTAAAATTCAGTTGTGTATGTTGAAAAAAAAGTAGCGATATCCTGTTTTTTGTAGCTTTTCCATTTTAAAAATGCTATGTTTTTTTAATTTTTGAACAAATATATATTTCGGGAGTGAGTTGCTCCCTTCTTCAGTGTCAGTTATTTAGATTATTATTAGAAGAAAATAACTGACACTGAAGAAGGGAGCAACTCACTCCCGAAATATATATTTGTTCAAAAATTAAAAAAACATAGCATTTTTAAAATGGAAAAGCTACAAAAAACAGGATCTAATCTAGAAGTGCTAAACACGGGACAACACACACAGTATAAGTAGCGATAGTTTCAGGCAATTGAATGCATTGCAAAAGTGCCTGAAGTTTGCATCGATGCAAATGCTATAGTCTAGGATTTATCACCTTTTGATGAAATCATCGGAAATTTTACTAAGCTAAAAAACAAGCAGAGAATCAGACGCGTCCAAACTACGGAAATAAGTTACAAAAATTGCTAGAAAAAATGAACTGCAAAATTTCAAAAAGTGAAAAAATCGAGACTTGCGCTTGCAACGATGCAAACTTTAGAATACTGGATTGTTAATGGTAGAATTCAATATATTAGAGCTATGCAACCGTTAATCATTGGGACTGGTAAAGGTTTCCAATGCACACCATGATCAAAAATTTTCCCAACAGATTCCGTCTAAGTCGCCTTCCTCTGGTAACACTAAATTTATCGGAACAGCTTTGACATATCTTAAAAGTTGACATTTTAATCTGACCTTTGTGAAGACAAAGTGGTTTTCAGTTGCAAGTTAGAGGAATTTAAAAGTGAGTGAACACAAAGAAAAAACTGGATACATCGTGACTTCTTTGGTATCGAATCTGGCTCTGAAATATGTTGTAAGAAAGCTACCTATCGATACAAGAGGCACAGTATTATAAAAATTTAGCCTACCACTTGACTATGCGTGTGACATCAATTTTTTGACACAATCGCAAATAACCATCAAAGAATGAACTCTTAATGAAACTCCACCGCGAAGCAAAACTAGTTGGACTACAAATCAATTGGAATTTAAAAAAAAACATGACGCAGTCGGAAAAATATCTGAACTGCCTAAGATATCACAGTTGGCGAATACAGTATTGAAAATGTGGACGAAATTGTGTATTTAGGCTGCAAAATAATAAGAACGGCGATTGAAAGAGACAAAACACACCGCAGAGCTGTAGCAAATAAAGCGTTTTATTCAGTTCTGACGATTACAAAGCTCCAAGCATACAAATCAGTATGAGACCTGTGTTATGCTATGAGTGTGACACAAGCATGAATATCTTCGAGCGATAGGTCCTGAGGCGGATAATTGGAGCGAAGCCAGACCGGAACTGAAGGACGGTGACCAAAGAGGGAACCGAGGAAACGCTGATCGGATTGTTTTGACGAGGACACTTCAACGCTCCTCGGATTTCAAAATTGGAGGATATGATCAATGGACTGAGACAGTTGAAGGCGCCTGTTGCACGAAGCGAAGGCCCGAGAGGGGCTGTAGCGCTAAGAAGAAGAAGATGAAGCATTGTAAAATTAAATTTAATGAAACTTAATTTAGTTTAATTTAATTGTGTCATAAACTGCTTGGCTCACTTCAATCCAGAAATATTGATGTGAAAGAAAAACGTTAGAGCTGGTCGGCAAAGTCTAGAGAAAAGTCGATGAAATTAATTATATGAATGGTGTGGAGTACAAAAAGAAACGAAAATAGAGAATAATATGTAAAAAATGGGTTGAATCGAAAGAGAATTAGCGATTAGCGTGGACTTGCAACACGTCTTTTTACAATGATGAAATATGTGAAAAAACGGCGCTACCAGTTCCCTTTGCATCAGAGTGACGTATGACACTTCAAAAAAAAAAAAAAAATTATAAATCACAAAAAATTTTTGCAACATTCAATAGGTAGGAAATTCGGAAGTTTGACTTTGACTTGAAAATTGGATTCTTAGACTGAATTACACAGTGAAAGCAATTGACAAAAAAATCAAAATTCCTCCCAATACTCGTCCTGAATTCAACAATATTCCTGTTCTAACATTTGATTTATTGTTGTCACAGCTGTGGATTAAAACCGCATTAAAAAGTGAAAGGGATTGAAATTATGCAATACAACACATTTATATTGGTACACAAATATACGAATCAAATAAAACCAACCATAAATTAAAAAACAGTAGTTAAGTCAAATATAATAATCCATAAACTTTAAAACAAACGTTTGAAATCTACACCACACCACACTAAAAATCCCACAACATAGACAAATATGTGGTTATTATTCATCCTTTGGCTGTAAGGACAAATTTACCGCTTGGCTTGCATCAAGTTATGATCTAAGCTATAACTGAAGCATTATCACTTTCTATAAGACGTAATTTTCGGATGACGTGACCCTTGTAAATCCCATTTTACTTTTGTATCACATGATTGCACAGTGTTGATTATATTTGAAATTAAAAAGCCTTCGAATGACGTCTATAAAATGTTCCAGTACAATCAGTTCGGAGAATCAACATTTATTGAGGTCATCGGTTATGACTTCTATGTCTATTAGCGTTAAACTGATGCTGCCAATTGTAAAAAGGACACAATTTTTTAGCATTTCTCACCTAATACAGTCGTATAGATATAAGAAAAATACCTATATCTCTATGAGTATAGATGTTGAATGACATTTGTCAATGAGGTTATTGAAAGAAAAGTGACAGAAAACTTTGCCTTTTGCTTTGGAATGTCATACACTTCTTGGAAACATGATCTAAACGAGAAATGTTCGTTGAAAATTGTCGCTTCTGCAAGTCAACACAGAAGCATGGAATGAACCATTATCCTGGAGTTAGCGAGCGCTTTCAGTGAATTTATCTCGATTTTATTAAAATAAATCGCGGCAAACGTCTGTCAGGAACTCAGTAATAGGACGAAAAATTATCATGCATATGTGTGGTATTATTTTTCGTTTGCAATCAGTTGCCAGATTAATCAGACCGTTTTCAACATATCATTGCAGAAATTAGCTTTTGGAGCCTTGGTTTGCAACGTTTTTATGAATGCTGGAAGAATTTGTCCTGAACAATTGAAACTTAGCTCGTTTTTTCATAAAAATTTCACTTGTGAGATGTTTGAAACAGCTCCTTCCGACAGTACTGACGTTATAACATTTTTTTTTTATTTCTTATTCAGTAACATATATAGATTATCTCTATACTATTTATTTACGAAAAAAAAGGAAGCATTGAAAACATAAAAAAAAACTGCGTAAACCTAATTTTGAGTAACACTGGAATATTACTATATAATTTTGACATTTTGTGTGCAATACTGAGTATTTTTGAAAAGCTTCTAGGCCTGCGGTCGTGAAATCAAGACGTTGTTTGAGGAAGGGAGGATCAATTTCAGCCCATTCTCTTACAGGAGCCAATTTGAATTGATTTATATTCTGTTTTTAGTATTTTGTATTTTAATTGGTTTTCCAAATAATCCCGAAAATGCTACATAAAATACGTTTCGAGTGATTGCGGAGGAGTTTCCAGCTCTTATTACCATCAAACGCAATAATGTACTTCATGCTTTAGATCGTTATCCTGGCCATGTTTAAAGTTCTCTTTTATTTCCAATATTCAGGACTCTCTACCAATTTTTTCTTACAAAATACTCAAATCATTTTTTTGGTTCATTATTCCATTGATTATACAAACTTTATCTAGACCTGCAACTAAAATGCATCCCCAGACTATCGCGGAGTCAACTCCAGTTTTTCACCATGGGTCTTAGATTGCGTTCTTTGAGTTCTTTAGCAGGTTTTTCTCCTGCATAACTAAACACAATTGCTAGGTATGTTTATAAATATTGTGAAGCAATATACTTTAGATGTATGGATGAAGTTGCGTTTCAAAATTTCTGACGAAGTTTATGAGAATTTCAAATACTCATTAATTCTGCGAAAAATTACTCAAGTTCTCCCAGTTGATGGTTGAAAATACTTCAGATAACCCGGAATCAACATCATTTCACGATCTATATGGCTTGTACTTTGCTCCAGAGGCAAAGAATAGAACATCTCAGAATTTAATTGAAAGTTTCTTTAAGGATGAGTCTAAGGTCTTTTGATTTTAGTTTAAATTAAACCTAAAGTGCCCGAAACATTGCTGGTAGTTCCTTATAAACTCGAACATCGGGAAAATTCAAAGGAATACGAAAAAAAACATTTTGAGTTATTTCGTTTCAGTTTGCTCTCGAATTCCATTGAAAGTAAAAACCAACCAGATAAACATTTCGATTTTCCTTTTCAGAAACACTTGAGCGTATCTTAATCGTCTTTCGTTCTCCACCTTATATTGTCCTTCTTCAATCCACGTTAAGTGATGACAGCAGGAAGAAATCCATTTTTTTTCTCACTAATTAAGATGAGATAATTATTTTCAACTTTTATCAATGAGTTCTTTTAGTTTTCCTGTACAAATGGCCTTTCTTTTGCGGTGAATGCTTATGAAGTTGAAAATTTCGATTTAGTCTTACAGAGAAATTTGTTATCTAATGATGGGCGGATTATGTTTTCGAAACAATCGAATTGTGCGCGATTTGGAAATGTTGGCTTGAATGTGTATTGCAAAGGACAGTTGGCTTTCTTTAAACAGCCAATTAAAAAATTTTGATTTTCTGGTGAGGATTAAGAACCTTTTTGATTGAATTACGAATTCACTATAAAATTTTTTTTATAGCTTAGAAAGCTTGCGAAATCAATATTAACGGCGTGTTATATTATGGCATATGGAAGCAGTGATTCATTAAATGTCGCTAATACGAAGTTTTTTCTTTGGATTAAACATAAACCCAGCTGAATCAGTGCAATAATATGTCATCTGCAACTTATCTCTAGCGCAAAGTTGAGGGTTTCTGACTGGAATTATTTGGAATTTAAAAATTTATTTTTATTCATTTAATAGAAATTTAAATATTATTTATTTATAAAAGATTAGCAGAATTCGTTCTTCTACAGTTGAAAATATTCTTTTGATAAAACTAAGGCTATCTTTTAGAAAAACTCAGTAAGCAAATCACCCGTCAATTGTTCTAGGGTGCTGAAAACGTAAAAATAAACCTTGTAAACGTTTCAATCGATTACAAGGTTATGGTACTGGTGTATCATTCATCGGCAGCAAACAAAGATTTCGTTGAAAAGCTGGCTCGGTTTTAACAAAATATAAATAAAAAAAAAACTTTTCAACCAATTATTGACCAAAGGGAGGTCCACGGACTTAATCCTAATCAGATCGGATCCTGTCTCAAATTTCTTCGATCGTTTAGAACCTTCTTGGTGCTGAAGTCATACTAACTCAAAATTTCTAAAATTCGAGAATTCAAATTAAATCTGGTTTCGAAATTAAATATTACACTTGTCAAACTAGATTTAATTGCAAAATCATTCATATTTTTAGTTAAGGCAATAAGTTTTTTGGACCTTATCAATTTTCGGACCTTATTTTTGGCTTGTCCAGAAAATTAAATAAATTCACACCAAAAACAACATTTATGGCATTATTATTCGCATCAAAATTTCGTTTTCCCCAAATTTTGTGATGATGTTAGATCGACAAGATTAGTGTACCCCAGTACAAGCCACCCATGAAGCCGATTCCATTTGTCCTTTCCATAGTTTGTAGGTTCTGATGAGATCGGTCCGTTTATTCTTGGCTTGGATCCAACTTTTACTAGAAATAAAGCAATATTACTAAAGAATTAATGCTTTTAGTTGAACGTACTAAATCCTAACTTCTCCAACTAAATTCTAAGTTTTCCTCCAAAGGTTTCAATTAATTTTAACAAACTACATAAACGATAATGTTTGAAAATTTCCGCTTTCATCTTGTCTATACTAAGACCAAAAAGAATTCCAACTGTTCAAAAAATTGTCTCATAATACGGAGCTGTATATGCTTTGCTCTATATTGCTCTATATCGTCTTGAGACCGATAATATTCATCTTTCCTTGATTTTTCATTAGATCCCCCTTAAATTTTATTGATTGAACAATAAGAATAGAACCATATCCTTTTACAATTTTACCATAATATTTTTATTTTTTACTTTTATTTTTATAGATCGATGCCTACGACTGACGATTCCGTTTGAACCAAGTCAAAATGACTGATGAAAGAGGTAAAATGCATCCTTTTAATTTTGTGATTCTTTTATTTTTGACCGTAATCGCTGAAGAAAACCGAATGACTGTGGTCGAAGATCACTTTTGAAAATAAAAGAATCATAAAATCACAAAAACGCATTTTATGCTTTTATGTTCAGTTTCAGTATTTTGTGAAATAAAAAACTATTCCGAATGTCAAAATGACACCTACGTTCCAAAAATATAAGAAAGGCCTCAAGCATCAAGCAAAAAATGGTCATCTGTCTTGTTCCTTTAAACCATAGAACGTCATTTATGTACCTGACGCAAACAGTTTTCATTTCTTCTTTTAAACTGGAACTCGTACCCTTACAGATTCAAAGTTCCTTATCAAATATGTTCCCTCGTATTGACTTATACATTTAGATTTATTTCAGAATCACTGTCACTCCTTACATCATTAAAGGTTTATCCAAACACACCTAAACCTGAGTGTACTTTCGGGGAGGCCATTTTCATCTCATAGTCCCGATTTCGACTTAAGGAGGTCTCTCTTATAACAGAGACGTGGTGAAAGGGCGCGGTGTACCGAGAAATTGAACCCCGTTGCCTGTGGGCCGATAAACAGTCAAATATGTTCTTTTTTTTTGGGAAGGCTTTTTTAAAATTAGGCAAATAAGTAATAACTATTGCGTCTGTTACCATATTTTGCTGGAATGGGGAACGCAAATTTTCGCATTTCCAAAAATGGTACTATTAGAGAATTCATTCTTATTTTCAATTAACCAAAACATTGTTCTACGTCAACAATTTCTGCAAATAAAATGAAACATATACTTGTGGTAATGTCCCATTGCATTCTTGCATTGTGCATTTCGAAATGAACCAGAATACCATTGCAGGGTAAATATTGTTGTCATCACATGCTAAGCCGCTTAATTTAAGAAGATTATATCCTCAGCGAAACTCGCCTCCCCAATCCAATGCGGTATTAAATGCACTTATGGCGACCGAGCTCACGAATCTGATAAAATGAAAATACGAATATTAATTTATAAATTGGAAAATTATACACAATATTCCCACATGCCAATGACACACACATTGAAATCTGCAAAGGAAATGACGTGCCCTTCAAGCAAATATTGAAACTAATGGAACTGTGTTCATAGTTTTCTGTGAAATTTAATTTATGTTAATCCTTTATAATTCCTTTTAGACTGTTTCACGGGCTAATAATTAATTGGAGCAAAAGAAATACGATAAGGACTTTGCTGATGATGACTTCAGTAGTTTGAATTGTGGAATAGTGGAAAAGTGAAATTGTGAAGGCTTGTCTGCTTCAAACGCTTCCCTGCTACTAATATGCAGTGAAATGAAATTATTATAAAGGTAGAAATGGACAAATTGCATTTTTTGTTATCCCCGTAAATAAATCAGTGCAAACGTTCTCCTGAATCAAAAATATCGTCTTAATGTGGCCAGACAAGGAAAATAGTGATAGTGAAAGATCCAAAACATAGAACGAAAATGAGATAAAAATGGCCTGCATGAACTATCCCATCAGTCGCGAGGCTCTAAGATTATAGTTCAGATACTGGCCTTCTTGCATATGGCTGGACGAATGACGAATCTTTGAAGCATCGATGATCAATGACGGTAGGAAAACCTGAATCCGCTTTTGAGAACATCTTAACCCTCACGGAATACCATATTTGATGAAAGTGATTGGAGGGTCGGGACAAAAAGTGTCATCACCTGTAACGAACCAAGGTCCAGAAAAGGTTGTAGTCCTACAACTTTTACGGCAATATGGTTTCTTTCTTTTCTTTCTTTTCGAGGACACTCTTCCGTTTTCTCGACGGCGAGCGAGAGGATGAAGACGACCGCATACAGCCGAAGAGAACAGCATGGCCCGGTGGCCTCAAGTAAAATTTTCGCCTGCTGAATGGACCAGCCAACTTCAACTTTTTTTAATCAAACCAATCATGAGTACAGATTCCTGGGTAATAGATGCAGTTGAGGAGGTTTTTGATAAATCTTGTACCTTTTTTAATGTTTTTTTTTTTCTTTTCTTAAAATAAGGTATTCTTTATATCATATTTGAATAAGATTTGGAAGTATTCGTGGCTGAGATCCTTGGGATTGCCCAAGTCCTTATCAAAAAACCTTATGTCTGTTTATATCTGTCTATATATTTGCGGTTTCAATGTTCAAGTCTTTATAAATGACTGAATTTCTTTTAAAATCGAAGAATTCACACGCTTCCAATCACGTTACTCTCTAAGTCCTCAGCACTCTGTAAGTACTCAAGTAACCTAATTTCATGTAAGCACTTTGCTGTTGACACGAAACTTACGGATTTCTCAGTTCAATAACCAAATTCTGTTTCAAAAAGTTCGTCCCTTTAGTTTACATAATTGTACAAAAATACGCCAAATCGATCTGTAAGTGTGACTGTCGAATTTTTGGCTACTTGCAATCTTCGCTATTTGCCTGAAAAACAAATATTGAACGAATTAAACCGATCGCCAAACATTTGAAAAAAGGCGTGGTCAAATAAGAAATTCAGTAAAGTAATTCTATCAATTTTATTTGAATAAATTATAAATTTTAAGCTGTAGAAAAGAACTTGAAAAAGAAAATCAGAAAGGAAATGTTTTCATATTGCAATCAGATCAATTAATAATTTTCTTTTCTTAATTGGGGTAAGCCCCAGTTATAGTTTGCTACTTTTTCGGAAAGAAGTAGCTTCAAACTTTTTCATAGGCATTTGTTGCCAGACTAAATAAAGACTCCTCTAAAAACCTGGCCCGACTAAATTGATGGATATAGTGAAAGCTGATAAAAACTTTGAGGCCAACGAAGTATTGTGTGAATTTTTATTTATGTCCAGCACACCAAACACAGTCTTCTATTCTTTTTAAACTTTTTGATGGTTCGATACTAACTTTGCTATGCTAACTTTCATGGGTGAGTTTTCCGCGAATTCTTCTTTAAAGCACTCTTATCAAGATATTTGAATGCTGTGATCAGGCTATTCAAGTCTTTTACCTTTAAACTTTGCAGAAGATTATGAAGAAGACGAAAAAAGCACTCTTTCACCACGAATGGTGGCAGTCTGGTTCTAAACTAAAGTGCAAGTTCATACAGCGCTAACACTCCTAGACGATTTCTCTCAGACAGAGATATAAAATGCACAAGGAGCTTTAAATTTTTTTACGTATGTGTAAAAACTCTGAGAAGTTAATTCGTGTCTTACCCGAAATTGTTGAATCTTGCAAACGCATCGACTAAACTTTCAAGCAAGATGTACTGGAGAGAAATTGCTCAATGAGTTGGCTTCGAAAGGAATCAACCTCAAAGGAAGGAGATCAAGTTTAAATATCGGCCAATGAATCAAAGGCCGATAAATAGTCAAAGAAAATTTAATGGGATTTAGTAACGTTGACGTCGTGTAAGAGGTTTAATATTCGTCAATCCCTTAAAGTCATTTTTCATTGATTTTTGCAGAATGATGCGAAAGACTCTAGCTCAAGTGCAAGGTTGGAATACAAAGTCTTGCCGCAGTGTAGGTTAAGAGCTAGAACATCACAAAAAACTTCAGATAAGCAGAGAAATAGGTTGAGCTATTGATCTCATTTAGTAGCTTTCGCAATACATATATGTAACTAGTTTAACCGGTGATCCATTTCCCAGTGATCATGAGGTTTTCTGTGCGTAATTAGATATATTTTCTGTATCGGTTCCATATAGGAAGCAGCTCACATCTGTTCTGGAAGCTTTTATAGCATATAAATTGTGGAGTTCCATCGTGTTTTCAGATCTTTTTCTCATTCATACTTGGCGATTCATAGCTCTTATGGATTTTTTATTTACACTTTTTATGACAAGTGGAATTGAATTCCTCATCTTGCCTTATTGAAGAATCTTTGACTACTAACCATACTGAATGTCAAAAGAGATATAATTAACTAATATCAGCGCCTTTGATATCTTTTAAAGTGTAAGATATGGATTTAAATAATGTCTCAAGTATCAATGATTCGTGTATAGAAATGACTTTATCTGTAAGGTTTATCTTCCAGTTCTAATAATGAACTAGTCATTTCGATTGTTTGGCCGAATATTTCAGCACTTGGTCGTAATCTTGCCTAATATTCGTGAATTTTATCTTACTCTTGGCAGATTATGCGATATTCATTGATTGGCCTATATACCCTGGCTAGGAGATTTTCCTATGTAAATGTAAAGGCTTCATGTTTTTTTTACAAGTTATTTATTTAATTTATTATTGTGTTATAATCTACGAGATTTGCTTAATTAAACCCGTTGAATTTTGCCTTAAGATCATAAAATCAATCAATCAACCATTAAATTTTCAAAAATGGACCAGATTAAATCATAACTTTTTTCACTAGAATTCAAGCAAATTAAAGCGAGCTGAAGTCTTCGAAATTCAATCCTTCGTCTTCTTGCAATTTGAAGTGGAGAAGTCCTATGTTACACATTCGAACATACACATGAAGTTTCAAATTGCATATTTCATGTATTTACACAGGAACACTCACATCGTAGTTGACTCTCCAACAATGGCTGGTTCGAATTCCTTTTATGTCTGATGATAACTTTCTATTTGATGCGAATGTAACCAAATCTGCATCCCTACAAAGAAACCTCAATTGATGCAATAAAATCAAACTAAAGACTTGTGCTTTCCTTAAATGGTTCTGACAAAACTGGATGCTATCTGAAACACTTCAAAATATCCTAGACTAGCACTCTACTAGCTGAACCACTAACAATATTCATTCAAGAAAAACACCACAAAACCGACCATGCAAAGTCTGCAGGCCATTGGGAAGAAAGGAATTTAGCCAAAAGCAAAAAAACCAAACCGCTTGCATAGTTTGCACTCTTTTGGACGGTT
This sequence comes from Stratiomys singularior, assembly GCA_954870665.1. NCBI lineage: Eukaryota > Metazoa > Arthropoda > Insecta > Diptera > Stratiomyidae > Stratiomys > Stratiomys singularior. The sequence goes on from OX940877.1 coordinate 13,607,712, forward strand.
CAACGATGGACTAATGCTGACGGATAGTGTTGAACAAAAGCAATATATTCGACTTAAATTGAAAGCAAACATCAATATTCGATCTAGCTAAAACACAAACTTTTCAAATTCGCAGGATTGGGAATGCTCAAGTTTGGATAACATGCTCCGTCTTCAGTCTGCTGAACTAGTGCAAGAACAGCGGGGGAAATTCTCATTTCGGGACAACCGACACCATTGCAGCCGGAACAATCCTGGGTTGTTGGGATCCTGGTCATGAATCATTTTAATGGTAGTCAAATTTCTCCGCACCACATCCGTTTGTGTGAACACATATGGGACAGCCTAACGACGTGTACGCTGTGTGTACACATGGCTGATTCCCATCAACCGGAATCGTATATCATCAAAAGAATGATATGGCCTCGAGAATGTGTCGCCGTTAATAAAGTCCATGAACCACAAATACCACTGGATTCAGACACTTAGTCTTGCCGCCGCGGTCTCATTGTTAAGGCAAAGTTACGCTCCCCTTGTTCCATACTTCCCTGCAGACATCGCTCGAGCATGAGCCAACATATGCAAGAAAAGTGTTGCTCGATAATGTGTGATTGAAGACATCAGCAACAGGAGAACCAGCTAAACTGCTAGCAATGCCAGCCTGACTGGGAGAAAGTTACACTGCAGGGAGAATTTCTCCTGGGCTAATATTGTTTAAGTGCAATCGCAAACGTATTCCGATTCTAATTCAGTGTTCTACACACTAACTAACACTCATATGCAGTGCTTAAGTAGATTTATGAATCAAATCTGTGCTCTAATCCCGAAAACCTCTGAACATTTTTCTGGGGCATGTAAACTATTCTTTTGAGTCCCACGTTGAACTCCACGCATTGAAAAGAATCGTAACCAGAACGTTTAGCAGAGTGGGATCCTTTTGATAGAGCTATTGGTTGTCTGTGTGCTACCTTGGAGCAATTTTCATTTGCATTGAATTCCAGCCAGGCGGTTGCTATCCAGGCGGTTGCTACCCAGGCTTGATCTCTGGGGCGGCGTTGATTCGAGCGCTGAAGAACGTTTATCATGCTTTCAACATATTTCTTAATGCTCGTCCTGAGGCTGCTTCCGTTGAATATGATGTAAAGAGCGGAGCATGTGTTCATCAATAGCACAGGATCATGATGATTTTATGAGCTGAACGCGGAATACCGACTGGAAAGAAACTCATATTACAATCAGTCTAACCTGCACCGAAAAGTGTTTTCCGTAATCCTGATATCATAATTAGCCAAAGCCTATTCATCGCAACTTTTCAAGCCGTTTTTGGGTCAAGTTACCATCATCGACGCTCTCACAAAGATTGTTTGGAAACTCTTCGGAGTCCTGGATTGAGAACGTGTCCCGAACAGAATGAGCGAGCGTTTCTAGATGGGCTTCGAATGCTACTTATAAAATCCTTTAAACTTTCATCCAATGAAGTTTGGTGGTCGTGTGTGAGTTGTTTTCGCGTTTGCTTTCTGCTACTTTAGCAGAATGTTACTGTTGGAAAAGTTTGTCGAGTTGGGCATATAAAGTATATTCTCCCAACATAAATAACCACATTCAACATCATCGCTGTAGAGTTTTCGCAGCGTTAAATGACATTGCCAGCATTAAACTTTCGACGACCTACTTCACATCGAATGTTCTCGTTGTCTTGTTCATGTTGCTGAATTTGTATGGTTTTCATCAGCAGGAAATGAAATTGGGTTTGTACTGCATTATCTGAAGTGCCTCCATTTCAAAAGCGTACGTTTATTTTTCTCTTCAAATTGATAAAATTAAATTAAATATATCTTGCAGTTGATTGAGTGACACACCCATATGAAAAACAATTTTTAAATCTTGTCTCGAAGGCATACATCTTTTTTTTTTGAATTACTATCCAGTTCATCATTCGGGGGAAAATTCCACAGAAATCCTTTATCGCGTAATCGATGAAAACTGTGACTCGAATACTTACCCCAATCTTTTTTGTGGCTGAGTATTTATTATTTGAATTTCTGCCAGAAATCATTTCCCAGAAACAATTTCGAAATTTCTCGTATAATTCGTCCGTTGTAGATACATTTCGTGGAATTCAATAAAGCCCCTAGCGGCTGGATATATAGATAGGACCAATCACATGGTATGTAAGACTATGAAAAATATGCCAAGAGTAGCGCTACTAGCTATGGCAACGAATCTATATCGTCAATAGCAAAATAGAAGGTTTTTTAATTGTATCCTTTGGATTTTCTTTGGGTATATTTTCAATTCAGCTGTGGAAAAATACGAAGAACAGGGAAATTTTTATCATAATTGGACATACGGCTTAGTCGACATATACACTGCCTATCAAATTGATTAAACGGGTTGTATTATTGCAAGAAATTTGTGACCGACTATAAGTTTCGTAATCCTAGAGCCTTTCTGTGGTGTTATTCAAACCCCATTTAATAACGGCAGGCCTGGCGGCTGGAGTCAGGCATTGGGAGGAAGTACTTTATAGAAAAGACTGGTACCTCAAAAGTCTTTTTATCTGTTCTAGAAAAGTCTGGGGTTATCGTGATCCCACTTGTTTTGTCGTTTATTACTTTGTTGGTATATTTTTCGGGATTTTCTTTAACATTCATCACTATCAATCAATTTTTAAAAGATCCTATTATAAGATCCGTTTTTATAAGATCCTGAAGTTATATTTATCAGCATTCAAAAATGGATACGAGATTGAGGACAATGCAGGCGGCAGAAATTCGTCGAAGGTTAGAAGCTAATAAATGTCGATGCGAAAGCAGTTAATCATGAATCGACTGAGTCTGAATCAGATAATAAAGAGGAATTAGAAGGTTCCGATGAGGATATCTTTCCTAATGGCGCAGATTGTGATAACGTTGGAAAAATTTACCAGCTGATTGTGCAAAATGCTGCAGTCCTTTCTGAACCGTGCAATCCGATATTATCGTTTGGGCCAGACCAGGTGGAATTATAAGGCCTATATGTGATAGATGGTGATGACAAAGTATGTGGTAAGGACAGATGATAAAATGATCTAAAGGGATATCATATATGGGTGTCTGAAGTATGATTTAGTGTAAAAACTGCAAATAATTTTGAACGCATAGCGTACAAAATACTTTTAATTGTTTTTTGGTTGAGGTTGAGTCTTCAAAATCCAGTTTAATAGAGAGAAGTCAGGATGAGAGAATATCATGCTGAAACATAATGTGTATTATGTATAGAATGAACGGCCCAGCCGTATTTGTTTGGGTTTAAAAAAACGCATTAGAGAATGCAAGAAATTTGTCAGTTGCAGATGCAAGTGCTTCATGGCTTTAAGAAACTAGAACAAGAAGTATTAAATTTTTGCACTTATTTTCGTTGGAAGATCAGAAGGTCAGTTTTCATAAAGATTTATATGTAAAATTAGGCATATCAGGTTCAATATTGCTGGATGGTATGGACTCAGTAGGACTTCCAGCTCTTGGTAAATCTGACCAGGAAATATTTGCTTATTTATCCTGTGAAAATTTTACTGTGCATTGTTGTTGTTTTTATTTTGCAACTCGGACTATGCTTTTTATGTGTTGTTGCAAGTTATAATAAACATAAATAACAGGTATGCAGGTTTCCATCCATTCTTTTAAACTTAGATATGGAGATTACGAGTCGTCGAATATTATTTTTACGATTCACAGGCAAATTATTTTGAGATTAACTGAGAGCTATCTTAAAGGACCGCTCCTTTTCATATCAATTTAGTAACGGCTTTGTAACTATCATTCTTTGGGTGGCTTCGAATAATATAGGCACATTAGCTTTTTCCGAAGGAAAGTTCCACATTAGTTATTGACACTGTTCATCTTAGTAAAGTTTGGTCCTAAACTCCTTTTTCTAAAACACAAAAAAAAATATCAACTTTTTAACTTTATGCTCATATTAAATTGTTGGATTCGATTACGTAGAGGAGTGGATTCTACATTTGTACTATATGCGTTGAAATATAATTTTGTCGATGATAGGGTCGTGAGTAAGGTTGGCGGGACATGCAGGTTATACAACAAATTTAAAGTGAGATAAGGTCAAGCATTTATTTGCGCCATGTTACAGCACAATTAGCGAAGTTTTTACAGTGTTCACCTATTACTACTGAAAACCTTATAAAAAAGTCATTTGGCGTTCTAACGCAGAAAATAAAGCTTATTTGAAACCACATCTTTCGATTAGTGCGCGGCGAAAAAAATACCTTAAGTATCACATTGTATTCAACATTCCACTAATGAATCCCTTTCCTGAATCTCACAAATTGCTCCTTAACTTAACAGAGACGAATACAGGTATGAAAAAATCTAAACATTCAAGAATCTGAGATAGCTTCAATCTTTCATCATTCCAACTCATTTACCTGGAAAATCCAATAAACATTAAGCACAAGGTGATTCCGAAAGGAAAATCGTTAATGATGCGTGCAGCTTTCCTTATAATTAACAGTTTAAGTATCATATGGTATCTTAATTGGATATTTAATGGGAAAACTGTTTACTATCCACATTTCTCCTGTTCGTTGATACAAGTATGTTGTTGTATCTTGTCCGGAGTTAATAATTTTCAGAGAACACGAATATCGACTCTATTAACTTAACATTGTAGTTAGATGTGGAGCCCATAAACAACACCTGAAATGAAATTTCTCAATACACCGTCGCTGGGACTGTATGTATGAGCCTGATAACATATCCTGTAATTATAAAACCAGAAAAAATGTCCGTGCGGAAAATTGCAAGTATACGGGTATGAGTTCATGATAAATTATCCTTCGCTGTAGCATAGAATGAGCCACAGGATAATTTGAGGATTTTTTTAAGGTAAGCGTACATTGTACAAAAGATAATAAAATTCGTTCGATGAAAAAATGATTGCAAGTATAATGTAATTTGATTAAATAGAAGAAAGTAACAATATTCTTTGAGCTGGGCCTGGTTTTGAGGTATACCACGCTATCGACAATCCAGAGCACTCCATTTCATTTCGTCCTTTTCCTGTCGTAGCTTTCCGCTTAAAATTTGCAGCAGTTCGTTGACGAACTAATTGCACTCTGTTGACTGTTGGCCAGCTCAGTATTTGATTTTGGGATCAACAATAAAGAGTGCTTATAAATAACTCCTGAGGATCTTCTGTTTTCTTCTTGGCTCCAATGTTTTTGTTTAAGTCTGTCATAGTTTAGACTTTTTTAGTTTCACTCCTACCCCGTTCCTTGAGGTGTCAAAAGGGGCGATGTTTATTAAAAGTTATGCCAATCACGATTTCAGGATATATGTGAAGTAAGCAGGTCGCCAACTATGACGCCCAGAAGGAAACGACAATATTTATTGCACTTTCTATCAAATATTTTCGATAACTTGAGCATATTCAGCACTTAAGTTCCTCCTGCAATATGCACCACCGGATATTAGTCTAGTCGGATATTAGTCAAATGGTTTATTTACGCATTCCCGTAATCCAGGCGTCCTGAATGTCCTTTTTGCATAATCACTATTTCACTGTCACTTATCGCATCCTGTCATTGTACTGCACTTTCTGATGGACTTTGACATCGATTAAAGTTTTCTGAGCTTCTACTGACTTCTTCGGTAGTCGAATGATATGATAGTTTCGATAATTCTCACTATCTGAGAAATCTATCCCTGTTCGTTTCTTGTACGAAGCATACCCGTACGTGATAAGAAACAGCAATAATATTCCGAAGAAATTCCCAATCAATAGGGACTCAACCAAAATTAGTGTAATTGTATTTGTACTTGCAAATTCCCATTATTTGTTTTAACACGATGCTTCAGTTAAAATGCAATACAATTATAAATTAAGACGTAAGGATTATTGAATATTATTGCTTTCTCTATCTCTTTCTGTCAGAAGGCACCCGAGAGTGTTCACGCTGTTTTGCCTTACGCTATGTTCATGTTTGCGAACACGTCTTTCCATTCTCGACCCTAAATGGTTCAGAATGCTTTTGGTCCTTATATTCAAAGCATGAAATATTGTAATAATAAGCAATCAACTGATTTGGGAGGAAAAGCAGTAAGTTTGTCATGTACGTTTAACATTGCACATGTTTAGCATAAGAGAAATGTGCATTGATTAGAAACTTGAAATCATCAGATGGTGATTATAAAATGGAGGTGTCCAAAATTAAACAAACAAAAATTCGCGAAACTTTAACCTAACTCGCAATTATCTCTTAAATACTTATGAATCCTTGATATCGAAGACATGCGACAAATCCATTTCGTACTTCCGCCCTAGTTGATAGACCCTCGACTTACACCACCCTCTGTGTTCTGCTGTCGATAGTAGGGTGTTAGGTTACTTTCACAAGAAATATGTCTCGTGAGACAGATATGTGGCATTCCCAAGAAACAAATTTTTCCTGTTACTTGTCACTGTGCCAAGAAATATTTCAACGCTTGAAAGGCGTGACTGCTACAACTCAAAAGCTTCCTTAGTAATAGAATTTCAAGGAATTTAAAGTGTTGTTCCCTCAAAAATTTCTCGCCTCTCAACAAGTTTTCTCTTATTTTATTTGTGTTAATGTCGCTGTTCGCTGGAAATCAAAAGAAACCTCATGAAAAAAAATTGGTTTTCATGTATTTGTTAACGCTTAAGCTAGCTCCAGGATTTTTCATGAGAAACAAGCCTCATTTGGAAACTAAGCCTGCTTCAAGTTCAAAGCGCTTAAGGATAAATACTCCAAGTGATGGATAACTCTCAGTTTCCCCGCAGCGACCACTCTGCAGCCTACACTTGGAAGTGGATAAACTAATTTTGATTGATTAAATTCCAGCAGGCTTGGACGTCACTTCAAAGGGAGTAGGGTTAAATATAGAAGCCTTGTTATCTACCATGCTGCCACCTCAATTGAATGGTGTGACGGTAAACATGTCGTCAGAAGACTCTCATGTCTGGTTGTCGCTTCAAGTTGTCCAAAACGATTTTACCTCGACGCTGTCCCTCGCCGAGCTGCCTAACTTAGAAGGGATTTCATGCGATACAGCAAGATCCAGCAACTGACGTCCTCGTTGGTGTATCAGGACCGAAACTGCAAAGACCAATCCCCGTTAAACGTTCTATGTAGCAAATGAAATTTAAAAGTTAATAACCATGAAACCTCAACTCCAGCACCAAGATAAGGATCTCATGCAAACGCAATTCGAAAGCATCCTGTACGATAAATCATCATCGACAAGGTTAGTAGATAATCTGATTTCGATCACAACCATGCCACCCCAACCAGAACAAACTCAGAATGTGCAAATACTTAAATGGAATTTGCATTCATCCCCTCAGGTGGTGTCTCCTTTCACCAATGCCCGACAAGCAATGCCAGCATCGCACGGGCAAAATAGAAACAGATTTATTATTTAGTGTGGCAACAATATGGACAATACGTATTGAATTTGTGTGTAATCGTGGCAGGCCACAACCCATAGCTCAATCCTACCGCCAACGTCCTGCGAAACATTAATGAATTCTGCCGTATCTGCATATAATTTCAATCGCACAAACGTAATTCTGTTAATAAATAGCTCGCTCTTTTCGCTCAATGCGAAATCCTTTGCGCGGATAAGGGGTCGCGTTTTTGCATTAAGGGAAACAATACAACTGAAGATTTACTGTCGATCCGATGATTACGTTTATGGATTTTAGCACAGACAAACATTAATTTAAATAATGGATGACTTGAATTGGACCAGATGCGGTTCTGGACAAGTATAAGTGCTAGCAATAACTTTTATCGTTTTGTCAGTATACGACAAATACGATTGACATTTGTGGTATCCTTTCTGGTCCTTAATCCCCATTGTTCCATCTACAATAAGCCATCATCATTCTTGCTCAACGATACGCTTTATTAGTTTTGGATAAAGTCGAGATGTTGTTCATTCAGATCTAGATAAAAGGCTGATGTCCTTTCAACTTGGCTTGTCTGTTGTTCTCATTGTTCTTCTTGTAACACCCATCTGTTAAAGCATGAATAACATTTTTAAGTATGGAATTTACCGCGGCTGAGGTTCGATTCAAGCACGAGGTGTGACTGTTTGTTCTTTTTTCGAAGTTAACAGCAACCATCGACTTTCCACAGTTCGAATGAAAATGGAGTCGTTACTGCTAACATGATGAAGTTGCTCGTGCTTCTCATGCATACAAATTCATTCGTTTCCCAATCGAAATTCATTTATTCTCTCCATCACATCATCCTGCAAACAGTCTAGGGGAGGTTTCAAGAGAATCGTTCTCAGGACCTGAAAGCATGCCACATCTGAGCATCATTGACATGATGATGAAATTAGAAAAATAATATAAACCATGATTTCGCTTTTCGTCTCCATGGATCGTTGCTTGTTGGAACTTTCAAACGGTGAAATATTATTTCCTTTGAGAATCATTTGTGCACTGGCCATTCGTTGATCCTTACGAATGGTTCGATAGATTTACGATATGTCCACTGGACTGCAGAGTCATTGGCTTACTTTATATGTCTAGACGTTCGCCATTCTCGAGTTGTCTGTTCGAAAATATACAAATCAACGTCGAAATCAAAGAAATGGTTCGATTGAGGGAAATCTGAATTTGATTAGATCCGGCAGATTTTCCGCAAGCTCTTTGATTTTCCAATGATTCACTTAGAACTAAGATCTGCTAGCACTGGCGAATTTTTAACTAGAATTTTTTTAATTGAACTCGAGGATGTGCTTCAAAATAGAGACAGGAATAAAAATATTTATTCTGGAGCAAACTAAAAAAGTCTTGTGTGAAAAATTTCATATGGAAAAATTAAGAGAATATGAAAAGCAAATACTAATCGAAAATATATTTGAAGCATCAACATTCGACGGTACTAGATACGAGCCTGGTTGACATTGCATACGAAACTGATTGCTTTTCAGTGGAACTTTATTCGGCTGAAAATTGCAAATTGACAAAAACATTTTTTAACGGGTAAAAGGAATGAAAATTATATTAAACTGTAATGTGAAACTGTATGGTAAGCTAGTTAATTTTGCAATTTCCCCCATCCTTTCCCTCTCTCTCTCTCTCTCTTTGTTTTTTAGTCATGATGGCTAGGAAATTGCAGGAAATCGACTGATAAAGGATTGCCAGGAAGGTTTCTGACCATCTTATGACACGAATGAATCTTTAAGCTAAACCTTTAACATTTAAAGACAAAACAATCTTTTTACAAAGTTTACGTGTAGTAAGTGCGTTTCATTATGCAATAGATTCACTGATTCACCGATTCACTGAAATATTACAGAATAATTATCATGAGTATTTTGCCAAATAGCGGATCCGGAGAGTGATTTCCATCTAATTTGGAAAAATGATTGAGTCGAATGAGTCAGTAAAATTTTTTGATGCTATGATTTACTCAATGATGAGCTTTTCCGAACCAACGAGAGCGACAGCGTCCTAGACGTCGCGAGAGTGACAGCCGTCAACCGTCTCATAATGAACACTTAACAACTGCCGTCATCTTTCAGGGCCTCAAATGTCGAACCTCTCCTTTAACGTCTATGATCACAAATTTCAAATGTACATTGATATGGAAAAGAGAAAGCTAAGGATCCAATGTGAGACCTTCACTGGATATTGTCCACTCGAAGAAAATTTCAAGAAAATGGGCCAAAATCGAATGGTGAATGCAGATTCCGATATTTAGTGATACAAGATAGTTCAGGAAGCTTCATCCTTGTTCAAGAAAAATTGAGATGCATGAAGCCACAACGGATCATTAACTTTCGAAGAACTATCGATTTTCTTTTGGTGCTCTACATGCATCCGAATTGGGGGTTTGGATTGACGTTCCTAATAACTTAATAACGATAACAAATACAAACAATGCAGTTGCAGCTACAAGGAGGTTTGTGAATTGCCACTCCATAATGCATATCCTAACAAGTGGTTGTTATCGTGAGGGTAATCCTTATAGTGTTGGAGTAATAAGGAGAGTCTGGTGTCGTAGGCGAGAGTTGGCAAGAGGAGTGAGGAGGAGTAGAGCCCTAACCAGTAACTCAAGAATAATTGACAAACTATTATTGCAAGGTAAACTGCACGATATAAACAAACACATCATCGGGATTTTTAATTGCTAAGGCAACTCTGCAGTTAGCCCGAAAACACGAATATCCTACATGGGATGCATAATTCATGGTCTTCTGATAGGTTGTCTTTCCCGGAGGGATTTCTGAGTAATATTATTGTGCTTATAGTGTGATCGCATTCATTGCCTTTGTCCATTTTGTCTTTGTGAATTTCCTTATTTGTAAAGGACAATACGTTGAAGTGATTAGTCCACGGGCGTGATTGTCCAGTGTTTGGAGTGGCTGTTGGTGTTCGCGTCTAGGAGAAGGCTTTGCCACTGTATTGTAATGTTGGTTGCACTATTTATTTCCATATTAATGTTTTATTTTTGATGTTAATGCCTTCTTACTTGATAAAAACACAAATAGGTTTAAAGATGCTTTCGTTTCGTTTGTTATAGATGTATCCAGTACAAACAGTTTGTGATCAAATGTAGGTCCTATTTATTTTATTGCCTACCTCCTTTTTATAACCTTTCTGTTACAATTGTAACACTGTAGAATGTTTATTGTCTTTTGCAATAATCATTGATGGGCTTTTGTTTCTATTTAATTTAATTTGCCATCTACTAAAGTATTCCAATCGTATAAAAACAGTTTGTTGAAGGTGGGACGTTTGTTGAAGAAATTTTTATACATGGCAAACGTTCCTGAAAACATACGGAAATAACTAACTAAACTCAAAACTGAAATTCAGAATGTTTCTTTTGTAAGTATAATAAAAAAAAATAATAATTTATGAACTTACCACTAGTTTCCTTGTTTTCTAAAGAACATTTACATTTGTTTGAATTTTCCAGTCCGCAAAACGAAATAGTCTTACTCACTCAAACTTTATTTAAGTACTATTCAATCTGAGCTAATTTTAACATTCTACTAAAATTATGATATATCTTTTGACTCCCCAAGTATGTAATTGACGGGATGTTTTAAGCAAAAGGTCGATTTTGGTGTAAGGTTCAAGGTAAGCAATAGCATGAGGCCTTACCTTTTAAAACTCTCTACTGAGTTCCTGAGGACATTTTTGGCAATTGTATTGCATGCTCAATATCTGAAATTCAGAAAAAATTTTCAGTTCAATAAGCATTCTGATGTCTCTAATATTCGGATCCTACGTGACTGTATTCGAAACATAATGTTTTCACCTTGGTCCAAACACAAACAGATCCACGATCAAAAGTTTCTTTTTCCTACCCGTATCCTTTTTCTACCTATCACCCTCTGCCATGAAAGGACCCGAAAACCTTTGTGACCCGCACAAATACGAATTTATTGTGTTTACCCGAAACTCAGTGCAAACACATCAATTTAAAGGCGTTGCTCATGCTGTTAAAATGGAAATAACTTTTCTTGAAAGATTTCCTCTTTCACTGATGGATTTTCTCGATTTATCGCTTTCCGGGTATTTCAAATCGAAACCAATGCAAATACAAATGGGGGATACATCGATTACTTTATTCAAAATGCTACAAAGACCATGCCATTTGTCATTGCAACAAGATTCTTATCGTCAATTTGCCACCGAAAAACCCGCAAAATGCCCATCGCATGTAAATCTTACGTCGGGTCGGTTCTGTTATCCATTTTATCTGCCGGCGTGGGAAGCCTCAATTCACAGATTCCCTGTTTCGATGATTTTGGATATTCAATGAATGATTTTACGGTTGCCGCCACAAGTAAAAAGTTTATCGGAATTCGGGTTGGTGACTCGGGTTAACTCGATGTATCCTGTTTACATTTTCTCGGACATTTCTTATTTTGCCGACGAAATATTTCACCAATTTCTTTTAATAGAATCTGCCTGTATAGATTTAAGGTTCGGACACTATGTTACCAGATTCGACGTGTCCTTTACTGTCAGGAGAAAAGTTGCAAGTACCGGACTAGGTTCGTTCTGCGAAAATTTGTGAATTCCGTGCTCATTAAGCGTAAGAACAATGGAAAAATATTCAGCAAATGTTTATGCCTGTTTCAATGGAAAGATAACATTTGTCTTTGTGATTTGGAAAGATAACATTTGTCAGGACATAACTTTCACTGTCAGCCTGTCTCACAAAAATTGGAGGCTGCAAGTCTCCTAAATAAAAAGTTAATTTGATTTTCAATATCTGACACGCGAATCTGCCGATAAGCGACCAAACCCAGCCGCTCTCACCTATCTGGGAAAGTTTGAATTCTTGCAAATAGCATTTCATCCAGGTGAGACATTTCTATCCATTCTTCTCCCGATTCCAAGCTCCGGGGGAGACCATTTATACGTTTCCATAAAATCGAACCCGATGTCGAGGTTTGTTGTCGATCTACCTATGCACGTTCCTTTCTGGTTATGGGATGACCCATTGAGGACAACCTTCATTGATTAGAGTCCCTTGTTAGCTCAGCTAATCCGGCGGGAATATAGGATACGAATAAAATGGGAAACGAATCTTTTGATTGAGACGTATATGCCGTATAATAATCTTTCCGTTGGACATTTATTTAATGTTGATTGTATTGGCTGCCTGAACGGAGAAGAGTAATAAAAACTTGCGACTTTGTGTCAGGCCAGGTGAAGCGATGAGAAAGCTCATATATTTGGGAAGCATTCACAAAGACTCAATTTCGTTGACCCTTAAGTAGAAACTCTCAAGAGAATGGACGTTTCTGGGAAATCGCAAGCCTACATAACATTAAAAGAAAGATCGGTCAAGATACGACAAAAGTTCGCAAGAATTTTGCTGATAAGGAATGATGGTAGGGCACTTTTGTTCGACAATTTATTGCTCGGGCCATAAAACCATGTTGCTTTCTAAAAATGCTTAATTAGACGATAAGAAAGTAATACGTCATTAAAATAGCAATTAAAAATGAAAGCCGTTCAGTTTTATTGATCAGCTTTATAATTTTCAACTTTATTCCGAGCATCTTCGTCTAACGACCTTTCGCAAGTGAAAACCGCGTCCTTTATAAAAAAAAGTTTCCAATCGATATTGTTTATTGAAACCACAAATATTTTCGCATTTCCCTTCCAACGAACGTTTATGGAGGTGTAAAATTTTTCTTTTCTTACTTCGGGGCACGCTCAATTGCTATTGTATTTTAAACAAAAGCCGTTTTCGATTTTTCGCAATGCGAAAAAAAGGTAACACAAAAGAAAACGAAAGGTGTTTAAAATGTCTTCACTTCACTTTTCAAGCCAAGGAAGCTGCAAATCTGCGATGAACTTTGCTAACGATTATGAGTGAAAATTTAAAAGTTTGTTTTTACAATCGCGAAGGTGTGATATTTTTTATTTCCACGAAATTTAGCGAGAATGGATAAATTCATAGGGAGGAGTTTCGATTTTGAAGTTCGCTCTTTTATTTTTAAAATTTTTTTTTAAAGGTATTCTGAGCTAAGATCAATGAACTTGTGTTGCTAGAATGTGAGGGATCCTGTCGATTGTCTGAAAAAGAAGTCGAAGGCCGTGGGCAGACAACAGATGAGCATATGTCCTATATTGTTCAATATACTTTTCTAGATCTAAGAAGTTAGATAGTTTATGCAATAGCATATCGGGCAACTTATGTTATTGCAAGGAGAGTAATTTCTTCACAATTATCTAGCGATGGACTAATCTGAAGTTAAATGAATTGAAAACCTTGAAAAATTATAGAATCTTTTAATTAGGTGCACTCATGACTACTTTTGCAATCAATGCATCAATGTCTGCAGGACAACCACCAGTTAGTTGGCCATAAATTGCTATTATAACTCATTTCAAGTATATTTACTCCACGTGAAATTTCTAAACAATACAAAGTTTGGTTTTCTTAAGCATTTAAGGCGAAAACTACTAAATCAGGTCTTTAAGTTTTCGTAAATTGAAAATATTGCATCGCTCCCTTTTATATTACAACTTGGATAGATTTCAAAATAATTCATTCGTCTCTGGGAAAAACACGAATCGGGTGAGAACTCTAGTGACAATATTAAAAAACCACGATCTTTCAGATCAAAACATCAAAAGGATAGAAATCGAAATGGTTGATCCCTGTCGAAATAGTGGTGAAGAATTGGAAATTACAGAAACCTTTCTTCTCGATTATCTAAGCCGAAAAACACTTAATTTGGCTAAGGAGAACGAACATAACTTAATTGAAACACTTGGCTACCTCAGAGTTTAGGAACCTTTTTGGTTTCGGTAGAACGACAGGATGGACAATCTTTGAACAATAGCACTTTACGCAGTAAGCTAAAGGCGGATGCTGGCCTGTGCCCATTCCACCATTAAATAATTATAATTATAATAATAATAAAAATCATAATAATAATATTAATAATATCATTTTTGTTTTCGAGACTGTGCAGAGCGAAATGCTCTATTAAACAATAATGGTTCCATTCTCTATAAAGAGAAATTGATAAGGTGGGAGCAAAAGAACTATACAATTATCTATTTCATATGTAATTCATCTCTTTATTCAGATATGAGGCCAAAAACACCATGTAAGCTAATCACTGATGTATCATTATCCATTTTCCATTTGTCGAAACTGATGCAAGTCGCATTTAGATTCTTGCAGCGTTTCTGAAAATGTTCCCTGGTTTTCCACCAATTTCAATGATCTCCTTCTTCTACGATTGTTCTTTGTCCATACCTAGCCTATGTTTAGTGCTGAATCTTAGATATTAGATAACGTTCCTGAAATACTTACACACTGCTACTGTAGGCTGTGAAAATTGCAACAAAAAAGGATTGCTGAGGAAACTATAGAATGGAACGCACAAATGACAAGTGTTAACACTCTTGAGGATCATCATGAAGAACGAAGTACGCACATATAGCAAATAAAACCTATAAACAAATAAACAAATAAAACCTGAAACGACGTAGATAAGTCGGGGACGGCGATCGCTTCCCTAAAGGATTTAAGTATATTGCGAGCAGAAAATTGAAATTGGCCATGTAAATCGCTGTGTATGGATGCAAACTTAAGGAGCATGTTAATCCACGGCTCACGGTAACGTCCTCTTTGAGTCATATTTTGTTTTGAATTCATGTTTTTGAAGTGTTTTTAATTGTTAGCAGCATAGCGCACCCAATAACAAAGGATAAAACTTCGAATAAACTCCCTATCTAATTGTATTCGGCTACAATTTTCCAAATGCATTGTTATTCGCAAACAAAACTTGTTGGAAATGACCTTATGATGAAATTCTATTCTAGGCTATTCTCTTAAAATTTATATCCATACACGATAAGTTATATAGACTATAACACCGGGAAAATCATTCAGACGGATTTAAGCTAAGTAAGGTAGCCCACCCGATCTCATGACTCACTTCCGTCGTTTAATTTACAAGCTCTCTATCTAGCAAAGCTCGCTTTATTTGCCCTATGGAGTGGTCGTAATTTTTTTCTTTATGGTGCTCCTCGAAAGTGTATGTGTCTTTAAGTACTTACAATATGGTTACAACTTACGCTAAGACGCAGCTATGGACAAATAAATTAGGTCAGGTAAAGGTTCATTGTATTATAACGTTTTCGATCCATACTATGTCATTTTTACAAACAACCACAAAGTTTTTCTAACCTAATGAATAGTGAAGTTGAAGTTATTAACTATAGTAAAATTTAGGGAAAGTGCTTCAAACATATATTTTTGAAAAAATCAATTTCAGGAATGTACGTTTTTTATTTTTGGGCGAAATCAAGACATTTTACTGTACCTGAACCCGAAAACAAAAAGATTTTTAACCTTGTATGCCGATCAAATCTTTTTATATCAGACATGATATTTTTCGATTTGCGACACGTATATAAGGATATGTCTTCATTTGGGAATATGCGTTTGCTACAAGTTGTGAGGTATGTGAGTCGATCTGATTGTAGTAGTGCTACAGTTCACTACAAACCTTTGCGCATGGTAGAGCCACCTCATTTTAAGAGCGAAGGTACACCAGAAGGTGATAATGATGCTTAACCATGATGAGTTTCCTCTAGGTATCTACCGCAAATAGGTAGGCTGCTACTTTATCTCCAGATACACGGATTTAAATGTCGTTGTCTACAATGGGATTCAAGATAAGTTTTCTAACTACACCATCCAAAGTACTAGATGAACTTCACGCAGAAGCTTAATCTCTGAATAGATCTGTATAAAAATGTAACTCGAACGCGTATTTTGCTTATCGAAGTCTTAGATTTTTTCCGCCGAAAAATGCAAATGAAAAATTTACTTCATTCCCACGAAAAGGACTTGAATGAAAAGGTTTTCATTTAGAAAAAATGATACCTGAATTGAAAACGAAATGTTGTTGGCAATTTGATTTTAGATCCTTCTGTAAAAGCAGCTCACGTTTGCATGAGTAAGTTGGGACTCATTTTGAAATTCAAAAAAAAAAATCAATTGGTTTGTGCTAGAAGTAAAGAAACCTTCCTTTTAATTTTATGTTTTTTTATTTACCTTACGGAATCGATTTTCGACCGTGATCGTTCGTTCTTCATCAGCGATTGATGATCGCAAGGTAAATAAAAAAACATAAAATTAAAAGGAAGGTTTCTTTATTTCTAGCACAAAAAAATTTTTTTTATGAAGATGGAAGCAATTACTAATATCAATTGGTTTGTTAAACTTGCAGTCAAGAACCGCCAAGTGAAAGGTTCGATTTATTTCAAAAAAGGATGTTCTAAGTGAACTCACGTTAGTCTTAGCGAAATCAGATTCTCAATGTTGTGCTAAAAGATACATCGTTGCAAACTTACAGCTTGAATTATAAAAGTAACACGAAAAAAATTTCGATAAATTGATTCGTTTGCAAAATAACATGTTGCAAAAAAGTCGTAATATTACGAAAAGGAACAAAGATATGTTCCTTCAGAAGATGATTTGAAAAAAAAAATTATGTTCGACCACGTTGGCTTGGGGTTTTTCACTTTGCTTTAATACGCAACAGCCGAAAACCCCAAACATAAACGCATGGTTTGTATTTTTGACCACTTGGGTGCCACTTCAACCCTAATCAAATTTGATTTGAGAAATCGTTTGGCTTGCAGATGTTTTCTTCCGATTCATGTCATCTTTTTATTCTCATGATCTAAACGTTGTTTTTTTCCTTGAAATTTTCATTCCAGGACAAATTCAAGCTGCCCTATCTAATAAAGCAGTCAACGAGTGACAACATCAAAGATTCAAGATAAAGGGAATATAGATATCTTATAATTAGATTCGTTAAAAACGTTCGTTAAAGCAGCAGCAGCGGCAGCAGTAGACGTAGCAGCGACGGCAGGATATTGATACGGGACTTAGTTCAGTGATTAGGGAGCGTGCTGAATGATTTTTCGGAAATAAATTTCAATTTGAGTTGACATATCTCGGAAAAAGATCTAAAGAAATAAAAGATATTGTGTATTGTGCTATCATATGAAGTGTTTTGCAATTGAAATGGTGGAGAAAGTTGAATTAGATAAAGAATTGCAAATGTTTTGGCGGTGGCGGTTGTGATAATGTTAGTAAAATCGCGGAAGGATTTTTTGAAAAACTTAAACAGTGCTGTGTGAAATATAGCTCAATTTACTTATGTTTGTTAGTTAAAATGGAAAAGTTGGATTCGATTACGAGATGTCTGTGGAAAAACGCATCACATTATTTAGCCGTTTACATTTTTTTAGCAATTGCCGTGGGGAGGACTGGATGCGACGATTCACAGGATTTTCAGAAAAACAGTAAGTATATTTTACTCTCTAAACTTTGACGAAACCTTAAAGATATTTTTGCATTACATATTCAGAATTCATGCGTTCTAAGTTTTGATCAAAACTGCTATTTGCTAGCCAGTCAAATCTGATAGATATCCTCTAAAATGGTCCTTAACTGCCATAATATTTATAAAACAATACTATTTAAGTATTGTTTGTAAATATCAATTGGAAATGTATACTGGCTTGTCACTATAGTTCAGCTGTTGGAATTGAGACGAATTCGTTGATTCGTTGTAACGTAGCAGTGGATTTCTGTTTAAAAGCTCTTTTCCAATGTTCAAATTCAATTTCCATGACGAAATTCTTCAAGCCAATAAGACGATTACATGTACAAATGATGTTATGTTCATGGAAATTTTTTTAAAGAAATCAAATCTGATTTTGCCCTGCCATGGAATTTTATACCTCTTCGAATAAACCATCCTCTTCAAACGTATGTGTGTACGAGGATAGGTTGTTCACATAGTCGTACACCCACATCAAGTCCTTTTACTGGTTCCGCATTACTGGGTACCTACTGAGAAAAATGTCTTGATGGTATGAATAGCCGCTGTATGATTCATGTAGATTTGCTATGCAATGCCCTAAGAGCATTTCTTATAAATATTCGATGTTTGATAGCGTATCTCAGAAATATCAATAAATTAGCATAGGGACAGATTTAAAGAAGGAAAATAAAATGCTTTTCTTGCAACTCCAAACGTTAGCCGACACATGAAAGAATATTTTGAAAATTTCCAAAAGGGTTTGCAAAAAATTGTTTCCTTTTTAAGTACTACCACAGAGTTTTGAAATAATACTTGCGAAAACTTGTTGATACTTTTGGTTATTGGAGTGCTTAAAGCCCAATTAATTTTACCAAAATAATTGAAAAATGTAGGAACGCGTTTCAAAACAAACACGCTGTTGTATGAAACAAAAGAAATTCGTTTGTTGTTCGGCGAAAATTTCAATGCCAGTAGTTTCTTTTGGCCAATCTTGTTGTCAAATAACAAAATCAATGGCTTTCTCATTAATATCAAACTTGTTGCTGCGTTAAATCGGAAAAATACATGCAACCAAGAGCTCTCTTGCTGTCTTTGATTATTTTTTTTTTTATTCGCAAATCCATCACGGCTGAAGTTTGACCCTGTTGTAGTTTTTCGCAATCCTAGCCAAGAGTAGGTATTTTCATTATCTCTACTCAGTGACAAGTAGAACTTCAATTTCCAACCACTCTGCTTTCTGTGGATTCCCTGCGCTTCCTTCAACAGTGCCTAGATGAGAATGTAGGTTTTTCCTTCACAAAACGCGAAAGCCCGCCATTGAAGAACGGAAAACCTTATTGTATTTTTCAGTAAAAATTTTAAATAATAACATAATAAAAATAAAATCATAAAAATTAAAAGTAACAAGAATAATAATAGTAATAATAATAATAATAATAATAATAATATCTATTAAATTGTAGTATTTTACAAAAGTAGAGGGGTCTAAATAAGGAGATTTTAATTTAAATTTAAATATAATTTATGTTTTAGTATCAATGATCATTTCTACTGATTCATTTCAACGAATATCTTTTTCACATTAATCGACCCATTTGATAATTATTGTTTTAAGGTTACATTTCGTTTGAGGAAATGTTTACCTTAAATCGTATTTAAGTGATCACTATACAATGATTCAACGAATTTTTCGTCAGATGGTGTAAGGGGCTATACCAGTGTAACCCATAAAAAATTAGGCGATTTTCGGGAATTTTTTTAAAGGAAAGTACTCAATACAGTGTTTTGGCGTTTTTGAGACATAATAAGGTATATTTTCAGCTACATGTTAAGATTTGTGTTTACGAAAATATTGAGAAACAACGGAGTTATGTGCTGTCTTCGGAGCTACTTAAAAACAGTTCCCCAATTGCTGACATGATTCCGGCCGAATGAGTGGCTGAAAAAAAAAATTCAAAAAAGGTTATTAAAGTTGAAGCTATTTCTTATACAAGGATATATGATTTTTGAGAAATATCAAGAATTAACAAAATGGCGTAGTTCTGAAAAAGTTTTGTTTTTTGGGTTAAAAAAATGGGCGCTTTTTCAATGCCAAATCGAAAATTTTCATCCAATCAGAATGATCGTTGATCATAGTATAGTAAATATATTCAAAAATACTCAGTTTCAATTTGAAGTTTATCGGTCATTTTCTCGTTGAATTATGATGTCAGCAATTTTGAAAAATGTCGTTTCGAAAAAAACGCGTTTAAAGTTTCGCTCGTGGAATTCCCTTGAACTCAAATCAGTATGAATTAGTTTCAAAGTTTCCGTAACATCCTTATCAAGCGGTAAATAATCTTGCTTCAACTTTGATAAGTCCATTCCTTGAGCTAGTGTAACTACAGAATAACTCCGAAATTCCGTCTATAGGCAGGTGGAGCAGTTTATACTTGCGAGTGGTCGCTCTTTAGAACGGTGCCATTCAAAAACAATTCAAGATACGACCTTGCTGCTTTCACAGGATATTTTCGAAAGTATAAACTATCGAATACTATCGAATAAAACAAAACAAAAACGATTTTTTGAAGGTGTTACACTGGTGTTGCCCCTTAACGAACATTCTTATTGGATATTTATCGGTTGGATTTTCTAGACCTTATATTAAATACAAACGGATGTCCTTAAAAATTTTAGAGAGATTCTATTAAATACTGCCAGCGTAATAGGATAAACCCCTCCGAAGTAGCCGTGGAGAATCAATTCAAAAACTTTGCAACTAAAAAATCGGGTTTGCCAAGGAGGAAACAAGCAAAGGACGCAATACCGGAGATATATACAAGACAGGACTATAAATTGCACGAATTAACACTTTATTTTAGATATTCTTATTATATCCTTGTTATGCTGCAGTACCATTTCAAGTAATGCATGATCATTTAAGCAAAAAATACGCAGTAAAAAATGTACTAAAACTAATCCTTACATCAAGCAGCGCAAAAGTGGGTAGATTTCAATTCTAGGCGGTTTCTCAAAAATGTTGTTTATGATATTCCTTCAAATGTGATCCTAGCAATGTAACTGAAGTTTGCATTGTTGCAAACGCAACTTTCTCTAATTTTTCCTCTTTTTCATATTTCCCGACGATTGCATTCGAACGAAAAAAACAATAGAATGTTAGTAGAGTCAAAATAACATAAACAAAAATTTAATTCAAATTGACCACAAAAAAAAATTCAAAATGTTGAACAAATGCAGACAGCTTTCTGGTATTAGAAAATAAATTACCAGATAGTAAAGAAAGTACATGATCATGTTTACCTTTTCCGAAATGAAAACTGGGATAGTTTCTTAGAGAAGGTAAAAGAATGCCGAGAATGGCCATTGCAGGACAACCAAATGGCCTCGAGTAACATAATCAAAGAAAAGACAGAATAACCATCAAACACGCTTGAGCTCTAATTTTAACTTTTATTCGGGGGAAGATCTTGGTCGTGAGAAGGAGATTGTGTGTCTGCAGGGAATACCCTGGAAATATCCGATAGAAGTATAACACGAAATGATAGAATTTCGAAAAAACGAAAAATTCGTTCCTCAGTCCGAAAATATAGCAAAATATCGTGAACCCAGATTGCATCCTAAACAATAGACCAATAACGTGTAATGAATTTTGAAATTGAGTAAAAATTTATTTTTCAATCTTTAGATCCGCCATTATGTTTTTGACGAACTGTAAAACCGCGTCTTTTCTATTTCTGTGTATGGTGACTTGTGTTTTAGGGTCAAGATGTTTCCATTCCTGCAATCGTGATGCATGGAACTCTGCTTTTTGGTATGCTTCATAAATATGCATTGTACAGTTTTCAAAACGAAATCGCATTCATTCCTCGCCAGTGATGAAGACAAAGTTCTCAGGACATTTTCGCGCTTGTACTTAGACGAATTGGTAATGGATCTGTGCTAGTTTTCTGCATTAATACCGATGGTACTCATCGACAAAAAGTGGGGACCACCTACTCTCTCTCTCTATAATTTTGGCACAGAAAATGAAAAGCATACATTTTCACCAAGCGACCACTTGTACAACTTTGTTCTGCACGCGTTACTAAACAGTTTCATTACCAATGTTATAGCAGTGTTTACAACAGTAAAACCAAAGCTCGGCAAGTCTGTATGTTGGAGTGTATGTGTCATGATTTTTCTACGTTTTGAGAGCAGAGAGCATCCACAAACAAAGCAAAAGCACTTTGAATAGACTTCACAACTTTGTGTTTGCATTTTCACATGATCCAAAGCACAATGCAAATTGTGCTTTGGATCCATGCTTTTGAGCTCCAAAGCTCAAAAGCAAATTCCATATGATGAATCATGCCATGTGATTAACTGACAGCCGTAATAAGGGCGCAGCACTGCCATCATGCACGAATTTGAAAACTAGCACCTATCTTGACACACGAATTGAAGATCTGAGTGAAGGGCTTCAAATAATGCTAAGAATCGTTCTCACCTGTTCAGCTTGGGAAGTTGACCTGAAATTTTAAACGTTTGTCATTGAGGAAAATTATGAAGGATGAAGGATTCACACTTCACAAAACGTCAGCTTGCTATACTAAACCAAGTCGTACGTGATAAGGGGAATAAAGGACAACCAAAAGCTCAAAATATGTTTGACTTAACTAAAACACATGGCAGTAAAGTCTGGTATGAAAATATGAACTACACATTCCGCTTTCTTTTCTAAGGATCATACATTAATCGATTATTATCATTACATCGACATTACAACGATCTATTGATCTTTTATTGGAAAATATTGGCTAATGACAGAGTGAATTAAATAGGGAAAACCCGCGCTAATATTCACAACTTTACCACAACTAAAACTCAAGTTTAAAAATTAAATTAAGTTAAAAATATATACATATTAAAAATATATACATACACGAGTGCACGATAATCCAGAATAACATTAATATAACTAAGGAGAAAGGACAGATAGGTTGCTTTTAGGCTCCAATCGATCATAAATTTGAAAATAAATAAGCACATTTCCTAGCTAATCAGCTGGGCGTGGCAGAAACTCACAGATTAAACTAAACAGACTGAGTTAAATCAATTCTGAGTTAAATCGAAGCAGATGTGCTGTGGCTAGTACCACGCTTGATCGAATAATTGTTCAAGCGTGGTACTAGCCACAGCACATATTCTTTTATAGAGGATGCCACAACGCGCTCTAACACTAATCGACACTTTCAGTAAATGCAGACTTGAGCTTATTATTAGCATCATCATACGCATATAGAAAAAAGAAGAATAGCTCGAATCTACTTTACAAACAGTTGCAGGCTAGGTTTTCAGTGACATACGAGACATTTTGTCGATTATTATTAATAACATTACAGACTCCACTAAAAAATCCTAATCATAAACATTCTTAAACTCAGTCATTTATCCAGAAAATTCAATTTGGCTTCAGGGTAGAAAGGATAATTAAATATTTTCGGATTTATTGTAACAGGATCTTATGGGTTCTTGTCCATCAGGAGTCTGCAGAATATTCAACTTGACTAGGATAGACTGTTTCTAGCTAAGCAATGTAAACATGAAATTAAATCATACGAAATGGTTTTATTATTAATCACATGTGAATGTGCTTGAGGGTTGTTCTGTCCTAATGTT
Source organism: Stratiomys singularior (assembly GCA_954870665.1). NCBI lineage: Eukaryota > Metazoa > Arthropoda > Insecta > Diptera > Stratiomyidae > Stratiomys > Stratiomys singularior. The sequence continues at coordinate 13,631,216 of OX940877.1, forward strand.
ATCCTTCGGCTTAAATAATTATTCATAGTGGCTGTGAGATTGGATGCGGTTTCAAGCGCAAACTGTACTTAGGTTGCATGGTTAATACTATTCTATGTAAGAAAACTTCAAATGACAAAGGATCCTTGTTCATTTGCTTTTTAAAACTAACGTTGTTATCCTTGCTCGTCATTGATTTATTTTCCCGAGGCAAGTTTTAAATGTACATGACTAAGTAGAGTGCGTTGCCTTATTACCAAGAGTATGTTCCTGTTGCGTTTGCACTCACTGAGGGAATATGTAAGTAAGTGTCTTTATGGCAAGTATGCAGAAAGTATAAGGCCGAAGCTATATCTCGACATAAGTTGCATCCCTTTGAGGTTCCCTTGGTTGTCCTCGTACGCAATCCACAACATAGAGCATGAAGTTTGAGGCAATACTTGGCTTCTCTTTTGATATACTCCGCTCGGTTAGCTTTGGCAAGTATTGAAAAGGCGACAGTACATCCGCAATTATCCTACGTCAATGTTTTATCAACTAAAGCCAAACAACGTTTAATTCAATATTGTGACGTGCTCACCGCGGCAACAAGCAACCATAAAAGTGGAGTTAATTTGAATAATTTGATGTCTGCGCGCTACACCAAAGGAAGGAAGACAACCAGCGAAACATGATAGTTAGTTAATAGTTTGGTACTAATTACAGATTCCAATTCCCTTGCATACGAGCTCCAAAATTTGAAAGCACTTCACCGAAACATATGGCACGGATGTTCTCAAATTGACGCGGGGCATTAAATCGGGAAGTTTTCCCTTTTTCGTTGTTGAAATGCTAACAAGTTCGAGAAGGGTCATTAAAATATTTCCATTTCGTGTAAAAGGGGAGCATCAATGAGTTTGAAAACAAACATATTTTTTTGTGGCCCGTTCCTTTTTTGTACGAAAGTCCACTCCAACGCTGACGATTGATTTCTCTTTGAGGAAAGCGTTACTCAAAGAATCCGCCAGATGTTGGCAAGGCAGCAGCACGATGCTAGCGACGATGATGATGATTCTCATGATCCCATGACTACAGCTTCAAATAATCAAGGCAAAAATATCCAACAGATGAGATGGATCCCAAAGTCCCTGCAAGAAGCATAGCATAGAGCGGAAATCAGATTGAAGCGTCACTAACGAAAATTCTTATGCTAACCAATGCGAGTCCCCCTAGTGGTTGGCGCTGTATCAGGCAACTTTTACGCTGAGTATACTCGGAAAATCCTCTTCGCTGTCCAAGCCAATTTTCATGTGTGTATATGAAGATTATTTTTGGCTGTAATCTATTTTGAATCATCCAAGATTGTTTGTTTACCATTAGTTGGATATCTGATTTATTTGTACATAAATGTCCATTGCAGCTGTGCATTCTTTCAAGCAAGGAGAACATCAGAAGTGTTTCCATCAATTTTATTGCTTTCAGTGCTTTGAAATATAGATTTACTTCGATTGCAGAGAAGGAAGCTCCAATTTGGAAATTACGCTATGGATTGTGCGCAACTAGCGCCGCTTAAGCAATAATATTATGTTGACATTGGGCGTGAGGTTTCTACATACAGAGAGGATGAACATTGCCAAATAATGCGGGAATTCACTCGCAATTTCTTGCATAAAATCGAAGCGTTCGTCATTAGCCTGTAAAATATAGTGGGAATTTAAGTCAAAATTGGCGTAACATTTGTCTTAATAAGATTAAGAATTGATCGATTACTGATTACGATTCAAAAGGCCATGAAATGACTTACTTTTATTCCTTTTTCATCCCGTCAGTTAATTTCTTTCATTGCAAAAAATCATATACCTCCACAATAGTACTTGATCATCTCTACGGAGTCATTTTCATATGTTTTTCAATATCTGCCCTCGTTCAAAGAATTCTCATCTAACAGCCAAGTCTACGCCCAGCACTTTATTATGTCATTTTTTTAGAAGGACATAAGGAATTGTTTAAACATGTATCGATACCGTGCAAGGCTTATGTGGATTTTAAAAATGTTAAAGAACACAAAAAGCTAAATCAGGAACATGATTGATGTTGATTGATGAACAAACTGCACTATTTCATCCTTCGATCCCTTGAGATGAAATCTAAATTGGATCTAAATTAAATGGATCCAAATTGAATGGATCTAAATTTAAAACAGAATAATAGATATTCAGAAAACAAGCTAGCGATTTCGAAACAAATTCATATGACTTAATACTCACTTGGATAAATAGACCCATTCAACCAACAACAATAAAACAAACACCTACAAACCATAATCAAATCAACAACCTACGTTCCTTTAACTTTGTTCCTTTAATTTGTGTGGTTTTATTTTGTATCTTTCGTTGTTTTGATGGCGTTACAGGCCTTTAATTTCACAAGTGAAAAGCCTCCTACAGACTCGGTCTAACAACTGAATTTAATGAGAAAATTGAAGAACATTGATGAAATCCAACTAGCGCTTTCTGAGTTTTTGTCCTTCAGTCTTATTTGCGAGTTACATTCGAGGTATAGCGTAATTTCTACCAAGCCCTACAACTTCGAACAAACTTCTGATCTAACGGTATCTTATCCCATTTTGCATGTATTGGTATTTGTAGGCAAAACTTTTTGACGACAAACATAGAGATATTCGCTGATATCCTCCTCACTCGCTGATATCCTCACATTGGCCATAACTATCATAAACTGTTACACCAGGAAAACTATTTCCCATACATTTTCACTTTGAAAGCATTCCACCGCAATCTATCTGCTCAACGTCAGTTTCTGTCAAATGCAATTTACAAGCGCTCTTTCATGAAAAGCTCGCCTTATAAACTTCAATGGATGTTCGTATCGCTTTCGAAGAGCTATGATTCTTAAAATTCGCACGTTATTTACAATGCAGGCTCAGGAGTTACTTTGAATCTTAACGAATTTGCAAAATGCTAAAAGAGTTCAATATTAGTCTAGAGCTAAATACTTATCATTGACTATATACAACAAGCAGATTCACGAACAATACAGAGAATGAACAGAAGCTACTAAAATATAGAAAAAATACAATCACAAATGGATCAAACAAGGCCTTTTAACCTATAAATTTCACGTTTTTATTCGATGAAGCTGACATGAAAAGATCTTCGAAGAAACATCGAAACTTTTCACGGTTTTCTTTTGTGTGCTTAGTCTATTGATTCACGTGGAATCTTCGTTATACCACAAATTGTATTATGTAAATTATTCTGAACTGTCAAGTCACGATCTACCTAGTGGAAATCCTTCAAAGCGCTTTGCAACCACAGCTTCGTTCGAAATAAAAATTTTCATATTTTTTCCACTGGAGTGAAAGTGACAGAGTGACAGAATAAGGATCCAAACTTCAAGTACAGTGAAAATTGGATCCTTATTCTGTCGATCGACTCATGCCTCGATCATCAAGTTCCTTGTAATGTTGAGATTAGACCGAATTCTGTTCAATGGTTTATTTGTGCTTGTACTTATTTTATTTATGTTATTTTTATTATTGTTTAAAACTTGTTCGGTTCTTCCAGAGTCCTGAACCAGAAAAATAGCATAATTGAGGAATTTTTCGAGGACCGAAAGATCTTATAAAGTCGTTGATTTGCTTATCAATCAGATTTTGAGTTAAAGCCAAAATTCCTTTCAAAATATATCTTGATGGATAGTAATTTTGACTAGTAGTTTGATGTATTGAAAATTTGGAGTGTTTAGGGAATCATCATATATATCCTTATTCTTCATTGTGGCTGAGAAAATCCTACATACTAGTTGTCTTAAATATGAGTTCAGGAAGTCTTATATTACCACAGACAAATTAGTTAAAATCTTATAATACCGTCGAACCTCATACTCATTTTCATTAAGGGACGTTCCGACTGTTTTGGGGAAACCTCTAATAATTTGAATTTTATTCTCTTTAAACTAAATATAATCTGACTTTTCCATTTCTCCTTCTGGGATTGTATTATGCTAACCTAGTAAGAATCATTTAATCCGAATTTACTAGTTCGCGTTCACTATCGAAAGCTCCATTTCATGTGCACGTACTGCTTTAAAGCATGAACAATTTTCAAAATCCACCAATCCTGTGCAATCAACGTCAAGGATATCAATCAAAAGAATTCTATCAATAGCAATGCCAATCGAGTGCTGTTTCATTGAAATTGACATTCTACGTGATGAGTATGATATGTATGTAGAAATTCGCGAAAAAAGTAGGCTAAGTGGCATTTAAGTAATTTTAATTATGTAATCATTAATTTAAACGCACAGTTATGCAACCGAAATTGTATAATCTCAAAGGGTGCATGTTGCTGTTTCAATTTTATAATGTTCAACGCATAAAATTATTACGCCATGTCATGGAAGAGCATAAAAGATATATGTTAAGCTGTCTGTTGAGCGCAATTTACATGATAAAAAGAGCATTTAAATCGTATATCCTGTGAAATGTGTCTTTTTATTGTTATAGTCCTGTTAAATTTTCTGACTTCATGTTAAATTGAAAGATTGTGGCAATGATTAAAGCAAACATAAGTTCATAAGAACCAAAAATTCACTTCCATGTGCTGTGACTATCTATTTCGTATTGAGAGTGTATTTGTTTTGTAGGATAAAACTTATTTTTATTTTATAAAATATGTAGTAAATAAAACGCCCTACCCATTGCAAAAACTTGGACAATTCAATTTTGAACCGAATTGTCTAGAATAACAAAACATACGAGGTATTTTCCCAAAACAACGAGAAATCGCTCTTTTATGCAAAAAAAAGGGTCGTCTAGATAAGTTTAGTCGTGTTCAAAATAGTCTTCACTAGATATTATGCAATTCTTCCATTCTTCGAGACGCTCCTCGAACTCAATATTTGAGATCGCGTCCAGGCGGTTCAGTAATGCGCTTACAATGTTTTCGTTGCTTGTGTAACGACGGTCCTTCAAGGTTGCATTTATTGTTAGAGATATGAAAAAGTCACAAGGATGAGTTGCAGTATTATTTTTGGCCACAAATTCAGTAACAGGCAATCAAGGATGAGCAGGTGTAGTATCGTGGGGCAAAAGCCATGAATTGTTTTGTCACAAATTTGGCCGTTTTATTCGGATTTCCTTACGTAAACGGTGTGAGATTTGTAAAATGTACTCCTTATTTACCGTTTCTGCTCTTGGTGAGAATTGTCATTGCCGTTGATATCGAAGAAAGCAGGCAACATCACCTGTTTTATTCCTGGCGATCCAGAATGCCTTCGCTGCGACAATCTGGTCTTTAGATTCAACATCATATCTAGTTCTGCAGCTTCGTTATCTTCATTTGATGACACCTGAGCAATTTTGGTTCGCCGGTGGTTTTGTTAAAAATTCAACAATTTTGGGATGAAGTATGATGTCACGCGTTTGACACTCATAACATTGCAAAAAATCTCATGGTATAGACCAATCGATATGCCAACACCATCGGCGACTTTTCTTATTGTTATTTCATAACAATTTCTATCACTTTCTCCGTGTTTTCATCGGTTGTTGATGTGCAAGGGTGTCCCGGCGTCGTCATATTCAACGTTTTTACGGCCGTCTTAAAAACAGTTATAAAACGCGCTAGCTTTTGTTCCTCACCATTGAACTTTGTTAACATTACACACATTTTTATACAATTTATATAATTTTTTACACAACTATTGATACAAATTCTTTGATCCAATTTTTAACAAACGAAATTATTCGGGTACATAAAACACGTCTAACCTTATCGACTACCACTGAAAAGTTGACACTGCAGCTGACAACTGACATTAGAAGCAGCTGACAGTGCTAAAGTTTCGTCGCACTTCAGAAGCATTTATACCAAAAATTGTGACAATCAGACTATCCAAACCCGCGAAATTTCAAAATTTCATTATTTTCTGAATACATGTCATATGCACATTTTTGTATATTACAGATTTCATTATCCTAATTAGATCCAAGTCCGATTGAGGAACGATCAAGGACAATGTTAATTTTCTTTCCATATTAATATTTATCAAATACTTTGCGTTCAAAGTTTGCACTTCATTTAGTTGTTGTACAATTCTCTTGAACGAACTTTACTTTGTTTCGAAAAGATGGAATACCATAAGAAAATGTTTTTAGAAGGACTCTACACCCAATTGTATAGAAAAACGGATAAGAAAATTATGTTATAAACCTAAATATTACAATTTCCTTTCAAATTCAACACGAACTTTTACAACTTTTAATTAAGTCTCATCATCGATTGATTGCTTGGTAAATTTTAGTTGCCAAATATCCTGAAAAATATCAGGAAGTAATGCAAAAACCAAAACTCTAAATCCAACTAGTCTGATGTTATAGCAACAAACACAAATTTCTCAACTTTCATCAACGTGAATTCCATGAAATCATTTTTTCCTTATTACCACCTGAAATTTTTTTTTACTGGCATATTTGCATCAATTATTTATTTGAATATATATAAGGAAGTAAGTTTTTCATTTCAATAAAGCTCATAATTACAACCGAAACTAATTAGGTTTGTCAAGCCCTGTGTTTAAATTTTCGCGCTGGAAAATTGAATACCTTCAAGAACATCTTCACTTTGCAGTTTGCAACAGAAAGGTTCGAAGCCAACAAACTGTCGTGCAACGTACCATAAACATCAGGGAAACTTTTTTAATGGAGTCAAATAAATACAAGGATCTTTTCAAGCAAGCACGGTAGTTTGTGGCAAAGTAGTTGGAAATTTTGTGAGTCATTAAATAGAACGGCCTTAAATTTACAATTCTATATATTTCTAGTTAATCTACAATGGTCAACTGGATTTTGAGTTTTGCGATAAGACGATACTTATTGGAATGTTTGTATTTTTAAATTTGGCATTTTCGCACAAGAACGACTTGTTTTTTATTAAGAAATTATGCAAAAGTCTTTTAATTAGACATAATCAGCTTGCGTCAGACATTAAACGGCCGTTTTTGTTCGATTTTCTAGGCTCCCATGGAATTATTTTCGGTCGGGTGGTTGAGTATGGTACATATGCTTCCTTGGTGCCACTCAGATTCTCTGAATGATTCGACATCCATCTGTATACAGGACGAGAACAATCTTGACTGGGTGGTATGTCAGTTTTGTAGTGCATCCAGCCGTGCCATTCGGGCGGGATTTGCGATGCATCGTACTCCAAGTTGACATAATCAGCGTATTCTATCCATCGATTGCGTCCAAAGAAAAAATAAGGATTTTGATAATACCTGTTTCCATACTTGTCACGTCCAACAAACTTTCCAAGCTTCAAATCGTCGCATCGGTAAAATTTTTTTAAACTGCTAAAGAACCCTCCATTGGCACGTATGATGTTAATAAGGTTAACAAAGCGATCCAGCCCAATGAACTTTGTCATAATTAGAAAAGCTAAAATACAAAACCTAAAGAAATTATGAAGTTCCTGATGTCACTTTTTCAATGACTGCTTAGGTTTCCAGGAAGTATATGGTCTGAACAATAATGATTATCATTGTTGTCGATGAAGTTCGCACGTCATTTGGTTCAAGTCAAATGATTAGAATCATGCAACATTCCATCGAGCTGCGATTGCCGTATGGAAGCAGGACATATTCAAGAAGCAAGGCACGCAGCCTTAGAACTCTACTAACTTTACAAAACCTTGCACGTGAGTTCAAAGCAATGGTATCTCTAGATTAGATAGTATGGCATGCTTTTTGGCAAAAAGGAATCACAGAAGATGAGTACAAGGAGAAAAATAAAGCGCAGAACATTCACAATAAACTTAAGAACAATGTAGATATAAATATGACAGTCCGCCAGTGGCAAGTCATTTTTAACGATAAACCACTTCCTTAAGCCCAGATACTGCTTCCTAATCGAAAGCAATACCTCAAAAATAAAAAAAAAACGCTAAAAGTCAAGGATCCACCGCCGAACAAAATGAACATTTTTGAATATTTTGAAATTTGAAAATTTCGACTTAACAATTTGATGGTCAAAAGCTTGTCAAATTTCTTTGTAATCTCAGTATTTAATATAATACTCTTAAACACAAAGGTATAGAAAGTACCAGCTAAATATACGTCTGCAATAAATACAATCTCTAGAAGCTTGAACCGAGCTTTATAACGCATAAGTTATGACTACTGAAGTGTTTTAAACTGTCTAAATTGCCAAAATTGAGAGAGTCAAAATTTTGGACCCGATATTTTAGAGCCCATGTCGTGTCCACCGGGTCTTTAAGTTGAGCATTGAGGACCCGAAGAAACAGAACCAGTTGGTTTCGGACAGTATAAAGCTGCCACTCTTTTACAACTCTTGATGTGTGTTCGGGATCTTGGTCGTGTTTGAAACATCAATCTTCCTCTAACCCCAGTTTGACTACATGTTGTTTTGAATTGTCTTTAAGTATGTCAAGTTAGGCAAATCGATCCATAGTTGACTCTATAAAAGCCAAATTACCAACTCCAATTGCTAACATATTTCTCCCCAATTTCTTCCCCAAATTTAGCAAAAACGAGCCTTTTTCTTTTATCAGCGTCACTTATATAGAAATTTTTTTCGTGAAATTAGACTATGACTATTTCCGCAGGCTATTTCGAATTATTTCTGAATAAGCACTTGGACTGGCTTTATTTTCCACGATTTTCACCATTTCCACTGTAGTTCTTTATTACTTTACGTTTCATTAGCTGTCAAAACTTTGGAGCCCCTACACTTGCAGGTTCAGTTTCCGAACCCAAGCTTTTGGTTTATCTGCAATTTCCCTAATATCACGGAATGATGTTCCATTTTTCACGAATTCCAAATGAAATTTCCTATTCTTTCTGACATTTTTTGCTTTAATGTTTTTAATGTGAACACTCTTAGTGCGTGAACAATATAAAGAAAATGCCTCTTCTAAGTTGGATAAACAAATAATTGCTATTGTACTGTTATAGAACAATAACAATCAGATCAATCTTTATACGTTTTGTGTTGCCATATGTATACTCATTTGGATTGTCAAAACAAGGTTTTTATATTGATTTCTATTCTGATATAACCAAGAAATAGAAAATATTCTATGATGTATGCACCCAAGGATGTTTTTCGTGTACGAGATTTTTGTCCACAATTTACGATCAGTGAGAAACTGCCATTTCAGGGATCCCCCCTGAAATGGGATATGAATACTTTCTTGGGAAACTCTATGTTAAATCGTCTCACTTGGTAGCAGTTCAGCAATTCAATCCTGATTAAATTTTAAATTTCAGTGATATGAGACCTAGTTTGATTCCCTTTTTTCCTGTTAACTTCAATTTCACCCTAATGTACAGATTCTACGTATTTTCATCCGAATCATTTAGACGTTATTTACCTCCAATATCTAAAGCTTTCTTGAGCTTGAATTCACCATTTTCGCTGGTTTTCTTTAGAAATAAATGTGTTTTAATCGGAATTCGGGATTTCAAATCCAAATATTGTAGGCAACCTACGGTCTTGATGATTGACGTATATAAATGCTGAGCTGTCATTCTTATGGGGTCATTCCATGAATTTCTGATCACGGTGTAGCAACTGACATCTTTCGATTTTCTTCAACTTTTGTACACATTTAGCATTCCCGCCTAGTATTACTCAGGTGTTAATTTCCCCTGAAGTAAGTCATCGTTTGAAAATTGAAGGTTCTTACATATTTCAACATTTTGATAAAATTGAGAGACACCTTGAAAAATTCGCAGAAATTACAATTGTTGTCCTAACGCAGAGATATAGACCTCGTCTCAAAGGAAAGGGTTATATTTAAAATACCGAAAGGGACATTGGAGCTAAAAGGGATTGATAGTAAGAATTTCTTCATCCATAAGTATGCCATAAAACCAACTCGGAATTCTTTTATTTTTGGTGTGTAGCCAGTAAACTCACAAGTCACATCCTTAATCTCATGCGTGGACGGAACGGGACTAAAGCTGGAGAACTTTTCAAAGCCTATCTTGTCAGATACCTCCTATACAAGTTGTAATTGCTGATTGTGTAAAGCGGTCGATTGTTTTGTGTATTTTGTGTATTTTCAGACTACCAGATAAAATGTTGTTTGCTTTAAGGACTTTTCCTTTAAAATGAGGTATATATCATTGCGTTACCGCCAAATTTGTAATATTTGCGAATTTTCGAAGATGTTTATGAATATCATCAAAATGTTGATATATTTGACATTTGAGAACCGTTAGTTTCCAAACGATGACTTATTTCCATGAAATATTACATCTGAGTAATATAAGGGGAGAATACTAGATGCGTATAAAATCTAACGGAAATTTGAAACTATCGCATCAGAGTTTTTCTTTATTTTAGTTAAATTTACATGGAATTACTGCATGTAGACCACCAGTTTTGGCAAAGCAAGCATTTAAAGGTCATGCGAATAAAAGAAAACGTTAGAGATTTCGAAAAATGAGGCATTTCGGCAATACTCTCAATCAAACACGAAAAATTAAGCTTGAAATGTTTCATTTTCAGGAACGGCTCAAAAAGATACGATGCTTCCTTGCATCTTAGTGAATTGTTTTTTATTTACGAAATCGATTTTCGACCGAAAACCAATTCGAAAAAAATTCACAAAATTAAAAGGAAGCATCCTATCCTTTTTGATCAGTTTGAGCATTCTGTGAAATGAAAACTTTTACAAATATCATAGCGAGGAGTTTCATAAAAAGCCATTAAACAGTGTGCAACTCGCTGAGCTCGCTTGGATTCACCAAAGCTTATTAGGGGTTTGCAAGATGATAAATTTTACTGGAAATAAATCTTGCACGAAAATAAGTTGAAGTCGACATTAAACTAATAGTTTCACCTCAAAGGTGATAATAAGAATTTTCCGGTGAACGTTGAGTTTGAGTTCACCGTTAAGATCACTCTTAACAAGAACGATTACTTACTTATATGAAATATTTAAATTATTTTGTATAGATTGGAGTTAACAAATTTTATGATCAGTGATTTCACATCCAACCTGGTATTTCACACTTCACTCGTTTTCAATGCCTGACTCAAGCGATTCGAGCTGACCAAAATAGCTCCTACAGTTCCTACCACTGAAGCAGAATGAATCCAGCTTCGAAATGGAACCAAGATTTGATTTAAGAGCAGCATCAGGTGAAAGCAACATCAATTTGTAATCCTTCCACGAGGATATAATCTTTTGACGGCAAATCAAGTTAAATTATTTCGTTAAATGTTCAACCAACCGTAAAAATCAGAGAGCGGAAGGAAAAGCCTGCTTAAGGCATCGTTACACCCAACGTGAGCTTATAGTGACAGAATATTAAGGAATGTCCTCATGGCAACGGACGCTTACAGAAAACGCAAAAGAAATATTTTTTATCCGATAACATTATGTGCATAACTAATGATTGCGGGGCTGGGAGCGAGACGCCCGGATCAGCACATGCCACAATATAATTCGAAAAATGAAATCCAAGAAATGATGAACCTGTGAAGGGATACAATGAAGAAACGATATATTGCCGGGACGAAGAGTGGTGATGTAGGATAAAGCTCACCTTGTCGTATCCAATCTAAAAGCAGTTCTCCAATTTCTTATCTGCGTATTTGATTAGAAGTTATAGAAAGAACATGATACCGGATGACGTGCGTACGTGTACGCGTATTCAGGTGTTCATCACTACTCCGAAGCATGTGATTATACCATCAACTGATACGAATCAATCATGGCAACAGCCCCTCGTTAACCAAGCGGATTACCGCTGAAATCAGGAATTTTCTCAATGCTAATGGTCTCATACGCAACTTATCATATTGAGCAGAATGTCGCATTGCTGTACGCCCAGGATTTTCTATGACAGCGATAAGGACCAGAATGGATGTCCGGCGCCATTACTTTAATAGCGTCTATTGTACGTGAAGAAATGAGAAGTAGCTGCTAACTTCGAGGGCGCGAGGAGCAATTAACTGAGTCAAGTGACGATGGGTCCAGCGTTTCAATTAAAATAGCAATTCCAGCCAAGCACTGCATATCAATCTTCCTTGGTCTGCTTTTTCCGTTCAAGTTCAGATGAGTTTTGCTGAAGAATCTGTCGCGTACGCATCAGTGAGATCCTTAAATCGAGGAGATAATTACACTGTCACCAGGCAGACAAAGGAAATTATTTCCATAGTCCCATTCTCATTAAGATGAGGCGCTACTACGTACCAAGATGTGTGCTGTATTATGTTTACTCGTTCTCATTAAGAATGCATGATATTTACGTGCTTTACTGACTCCTTATTCACTTGAAAGTTCAAAGGAGCTTGGTTTTATATGGCTTAGGTATTTAACTCTGTCGGAATTTCCATTTTGTTTATATGGTTTTCATGCACAGAAACGCCAGCCTCAAAAACACACCGATAAAACCCACGACTCGGATGCATGAATGATTAATTTTGAGTTTTACGCGAGCGAATGTAAGTCAAAGGCTTTGCATCCCGATTTGATGCGGTTTCCGTATTGTAGATTAAGCAAGCGTTTACCATTTATTATGAGTTCACTCGAATTGTCGATATTAAAGATTATTCCCCTGAATTAACTTTGAAAAGCTCAAGATGCAACGCGTGTTAATATATGGTTTAGGTTGAATTAAACTATGCATGCTATTGTAGGTTTTACGTCGAAATATAGCAATGAGAGTCAAGCGAAAATATTTCTAAAGGTATTCCGGGAAAGCGGAAATTTAACTCTTAATAAATTATACTTATTCTGCTGTTTTAGAATGTAGAATATATTTGTTATGCAAATAATGCTTAAGGAGAGCTGCTTGCGCTTGGATGGAAATTGTAATTGTTTTACCTCGGGCCAGGATAGCAGCAGCATTCACAATGCTTGTACAGAAAAGTCATCAATGGAAACTGCCCACCGATCAATTTGCAGGACTATATGCTCCTGCATTTATATCTACTGCAGACCACAATTGAAACGCTGTTGAACGCGTTTGTGCTTGTCGGGTATATGAGGCGTGTAAATAGACGAATCCTTAACCCCTGTAAAATATTGGTTCCTTGCAGGTTAATTGCCACCTACTTTCGTGACAAATAGAATTGAGGAATTCTTGTCGGGAGTTCCTATATATTGGGTTGCATCACACAAATTCGGTATTTTGATTATATTTCTCATTTTCTGACTGTGTCTCTAGTATTCACTCTTCTTTTTTAAATTGTTCAGTATTGTTTACAAGCGAATGATTCCATTGAAAATCGTCCGATTTTTATGATAACTTTTCAACTCACCATCTGAATATTTGTAAATGTTTTGAAATGCGAAAGCCTAGTCAACAAATTGACGACAATGAAATATTTTTGGAAAATGAGGCAGATTTGCGGAAATATGACGTACTGAAATTTTCAAGACATGTTCAGTTAAATTGAAAAAATTTTATGAAAATTGCAGCCTAAAAGAGATAAAAAGGATCCCTACAGTATCAGAACGAGGCATAACGCCGATGATGGCGAACCGCCGAAACGCGTCTGTGAACGAATCGAAGGAAGTGACGGGGATCGACGGAATTTTCCGAATATAAAAACAAAATCATTTCATTATCCTATGTCCTTGAATATTTCAAAGTTTTTAGTAAATTGTACTCACACCGGCTGAAATTCACAAAAGTTGGAAACAACTTTCTGTTTGGAAATTGGTTATACAACTTTTTAGTTATATTTATTATTTATTGCACAATGAAGTAAACTAATACGTATCCTTATATTACCTGCACTTTAATTAGAAAAAGTTCAAAAATTTATATGGAAAGGAGGAAAGTATTTCGTCGGAATACTTTTCCATTTTTTCAAGGGTGGAACAAAGTGAATTTTAATTTTTTAATGTGAATTTCGTTTCCGAACAATCTAGTCGCGCCAAAATTATCTTAAATGAATTTGTTCGAACAACGAATTTTCCGGTGATAGTCCTCACGCGGTAATGCCGAATTAACATGAATATAAGACAGGTAGGACTTCTTTGCAACACTCAATCCATGCAGTTCATTGCACTGGCAAGCTAATTAACACTGAAATGCAAGAGTTAAGTATGATGGTAGGGTCAAAATTTTCGAATCTGATTTCCTCCCCTAAGGAGTTGAGATTCAACGAAAAAAGTCTTTTTTTCATTGTTCGTGTGGGAACGGACCCACACGAAACCATCTTTTTGCCCATGGCACCGAGTTCTCGGTTGTGGGCTGTTTCGAATCCATATGGCACAAGTGCCAGATTTATCAGGGTACCATGCTGATGAATTTTTATCTCGGTGTTGTTCGCTAAGCAGCAATAGATCGGCTTTCATATCCCTCGCGAATTGGTCAAGCAGGTCTTGGGCGTTTGAGCCCCGATGTAAGTTTATCTGTAAGAAACGGGTCATTGCAGAGCTGCTTTGGCTTTGGTTAGGGCTTCTTTGAATACCCGGCACTTCCCTGTCCCTGGAATATGTCTCAGATCATCAGGTCTGGGATCAGCGTTCTCGCAGAGGATAAAGTGCGCGTCTCCCGTGCATTCTGTTCTTTTATGCCCTGCGTTGCCGCATTTATAGCACAAGGAGCTCCTATCAGGCCCTTTGCAGCCTAGTGCTGTATGACAGTAGCTTAGGCATTTGAAACAGCGGAGAGGAACTGCTCTTCGCCGTATTCTGCAGACCACCCAACCTATTTTTATTTTGCCCATGCAGAGGAGTTTTTCGGCATGTTTCTCGGTTAAGTCGATCATGGCCATGCGCTGCCCTCTATTATTTTCAGGGGTTAGTCGTAATTTGATCCCAGTTAATTCGGGTGAAGCCCTTTTGAGGCACTCTTCCACCTCCGTCTTGTCCGTAACGCAGGCAATGTCCCTGATTTCGAGGGTGGCCATTGGTTCAAGTGAAGCTTCTGTTGCCTTTTCCCCGAAAGCCTTTTTTACTGCATCCCAGAATGAGTCGTTATTTGTTGTCTCAGGTCCAAATTCTACAAGGAGGCCACCAGATTTGGTTGGTCGGACGGTTCTGATGGCAGTTTGAGTTTCATCGGGTCTTACAGCTCCCTTGATTTCCCGCAAAACGTCTGCGTAAGTTGTCCCATCTGTCGGTTTGACCAGCAGTGCATGCCTTAGGGTTTTGCGGCGTGGCTTGCATCGTGGCTCTTGTTTCTTGTTTGGGGTATCTTTTCCTTTGTCTCCAGGAAGGAGCTTTTCATTGGTGACTTTTTCAAGGAGGAGCCTTCTGGACACTTTTTTGGTGGCCTTGGTTGACACCACCTAGAATCCATCATTCGACGTAATCTGTCTGTTCGCTACTTCGTCCTTCCTTCTTTTGTCTCGTTGCCCTTGGATTGGGCTACTGGCAACTCTTTTGGTAGCGCTATGCACGGGAATAACTTGCGTTTCGACCGAGGTACTGGTCTTTAGCTCTACCTCCGCTTTAAGCGATTTGCGTCTGTAGTGCCCGATACGGTCTAAGAGCTCTTCAAGCTCTAAAATACCGTCCCTAATGTCCTTGCTTATGTTTTTCTGGGTATTGCAGGAAGCTTTGATCTTTTTAACAATGTTTCGTGCCTAACGCATGAGACGCTCTTCTTCGTGCCGATCCAATACAATGAGATTGTCCTTCACCTGGTATTGAGGCGGGCTTTCTTTGTTTGCGTTAGGATCTAGAGCTCTAGTGGCATCAGAAGTAGTGTCAGTGGCAGCATCGCGTCGAATCATGATCTGAATATCATCGGTGGTTTCTCCCTCCGTGTGTTTCCCAGGTATTAGTTGTTCATGCTTTTTCCCTAGTCTTACTGGACGTTCCGGCGTGCGCATTGTTTTTTTGCTGCGTCCGAATGCCGCCAGTATTTCTGGTTGGTAGGGGCTCTCTGCCTTTTTGTGTTCGTTCGTCCGTTTGTCGTCTGGGTTTGGTTGTTTGCTCGATGTTTTTGATTTTGTTTCGGTCGGTATTAATTTGTTAGGCATCATGCTAAAAGGGTCCCTGCTTGGAGCCGCTATCTCCACTCGTATGTGTAGTCGCCTTAATGGTCCCATGGGTGTCTGTGCAAAGCAGGAAGGCCATGCAAGGGTTGGCACCAGCCCTTATGGGGACAGGTACTCAGAGCCAGATCAGTGCTAATCGGAAGTTCGTCTTAACCGAACCTACACCACCAACTTAATGGTGCGAGCTTCGAACGTACTCCGAGGCCTGCCAAGGTTTTACCGGGACGGAGACGGTACGATACTTATATTGGAGCCGATCGCGCACGAGTTTCACCTCGTTGGTAATTGGTCCAAAATATCGTGTCCGCCAACCCAAGTGCGCCAATTGGAATTCGTTGGTCGGTTCGTTTTTCCAGAGTCATTGCAGGGTCGTTTTCCGCTGGAGAGGGCTTGCAGTCACCCCCAGGTCCTCGGGTACGTGGGGGTGACACTCCCCAAAGAATACTGGCTTCTAGGAGTACTCTTGTTGACCAGCATTCCCCCTGCGGGGTAAAATTGCTGTACAACTCTCTTTAGTTGTCAAAATCAGTCTTTTTCAGACTTTGAAAATCGAAAGAATTTGAAAATCGATGGTAATTTTCACTTTTGTTGATTTTTGTCGTTAAATTTTTTTGAAAGAAATTATAGTTACTGGGAGCCAAGTCTGAGCTGTTGGGTGAGTGATGCAAACGAAACAGAAACAAAACAGTAGATATCCGGGAATTATAGCCATCTCAGACCTACTTGTGCGCAATGTGTGTCTTGTCCTTAAGAAAGAGCACATCATCTGTCAATTTATGCTTTCCTTTCTCTTTGATAGCTTCTATCAATCTGTCCAGCAAGGAAATATAGTTGCCTATAGCGTACCCATTAGTGAAAAACCTTAACAGGACCTCAACCTTCTATATACCTTCTATGTACAAAAAGGAAACCGTCGCCATGATTTTTTCTATCGATTGCGATATTATACTTGCTTCCTCTTTTACGTTGTTGCATTGATTCTTCCTGTCCAATCGGATATCGAATTTCCAGTTCAGTTTAATCTTTGGAAGAATCCTTCCTATTGTTCGTTACAGCGGTCGAAACTGGTGAGGGTTTTGAACGATTTTACGTGATTGGGTAAGCAATCTTCCCGCCTGGATCATCCCAAAATATTGATGCGGCTGATTTGAAGAGTTCTTTCTGATACTCCAATTTTTCATATCAGTTGTTCTTCGTATAGGAGCTCTTGTAGTACAAGTCTTACTCCTTTGATTTGTGACGTGCGGACCTCATCTGGGTCAATGATCGTCTTCAATAGAGTCCATTCTTTGCTTGAAAATGACATATCACACACAGCGTGAGGTTTCGTATACCAAATTCGCACATTAATGAGTTACTTCTCCAAACTTAATGCCTTAAATCTCCCGCCGTTTATGACGTAAACTGCTCTAAATTTATCTGAGGTATTCGTCCTTGTTTTGTGGGGAATCTGATCCAATCCTCCCCATTCTAGTTGACGATTTGCTTGTTGATAAAAGAAAAGTTAGTGGTCCTTTTTTATTTGAACTAGGTATATATCTACTACAAATGAATCACTAGACATGTGACCGTAAGCTATATTAGCCCCATCAACATCTTTATTCCGCCAAATTCGCGACTTCCTGTAATTTATCAAAAAATACAAAAATATTGATCCAAAACTATTGATTGATTGCTTTACTCCTCACAGTTTTCTTTCGATTCAGAAAAAGCGAATTAGGATTTCCATAATGTTTTAGTCAATTTTTATGCAGTTTTTCCGGGACAAAATGTGCTAGACCGATCGAAATTGGAAATTCCTTCATGGAAAATCAATTGGAAAATATTGAAAGCTCATTTTAGCTCATCCAAGCTAAGCCGGCTTATTCATAAAACCTCCCTTCCTGCCTGATTTTCAAACTTATTTCTCCAAAAAAGCCCCACGCGTTCGTCGTCCATTATTTTTGAAAATAACAGACACAAAAAAAACTAATTAGCATTGCTTTCAATGAAGCATCCTTAAAGAATTCCGATCCAACTTGGCTGACTAGAACTGTCGCAAAAGTTAAATTCAAAGAATTTTCCTGAGTCGCAGGGGAAAAATGTAAAGCAACATTGAATAAATGCTTCGCATGCTCCTGATTCTAAACGTATTAGCAAACATGTTGACTGTCGGTGGTGGTTACGGACGATTTCTTTTGCCACTGAACCTACACTTTTTGAATCCTTTCGACTTGCTGATTATGGAAAAGGACGAAGGTCGACACAAAGGACAGTTGACCTTTTCATGTGGATTAAATGTAATAAATTGCAAACTCATTTGCTTCACCTAGACCTGCGCCGGGATGGTCCTTCTTCTCTGAATGAATACCAAACAAATTATCATAATGACCCAAGTGACTTTCAATTTCAATTGCCATGCATTATTTCGATTGTTCGAAGGATTGATGTTACGGCTTGCCATCCGGGTATGATCGAAATGCAAATTGGGATAGCATGCTGAATTCGTGGCAAAATATTTACTGCAGCTCAAAGGATGCTTCTTATTAGGTTTGAGAGTACGTAGCAAGTACCCATAAAGATTTTATACCGCCCTAAAATATTCGAGACTACTAATAAATGATATTGGTATGTCTCCACGACAGCCAACCGTGGAGTTTCGACTTGGCAATTTCATGTAAATAGCATTATCCTTGCTTGGGAAATAAATCTACAACAGTTTTCGTGCTGTTTTATCTACTTGAAGAACTTCTTCATGGAGCATAAACAACATGTCGAACTTTTAACTCATTTCTGCTGGAATCCAAACAATCAGCTTGAAAACTTTGCTCGTCCAGGTCACGGTTATCGTTTGCATCGCAAGGAGTCGAGCTTCATAACTATTACACCCATCGTCTTATAGAGAGAATTGGGAGCAGGACGAACGGCAGGCTAAGCTTGAATGAAACTGAGGAGCCGCCAGAGTACAAAAACGAGCACAAAATATTGAAATGGCCTTTCTGAAACTTTAAGAGTGTCCTTCTCCAAGTTTATCCCGGACGATTGTTTCCCAGAGTTTTGTTTTGCATGGCTTAGTCCTAGTTGTGCAAACATAATCTGTTGTTATGCTTCATTTGATCGATGGCAAGTTGACAAAGCTTAAGTGTCTTTGTTTTAGCGAAGGACTTTCAGCCTGATTCAGACGTACATAGTCGGTTTGACGTTTGAGTTAAAAAGCCCTGGCAATTTTGTTTGGAGACTTATGTTTTGAATATTAATTTTGAGATATTTATTGCGATTCTCTGCAGGAAAGAAAATTGTTCGCACTTTAGCCGATCTGACATGGAAGCAGCACGTCGCTGTCCATCGAGAACTAGCGATGCTGAGGGCTTTAGTGAAATTTATCTACGTTTACACTCACTGAATTCCTAATGCATTATTTATCGTGAAAAGAATTCCCTTTAAATCGATGGCACACTTTAGCAGGATGGAAACGGTGCTGGTGAGGTGGATGTGCGAAAGGAACAATATGGGTTCGATCTGGTGAAAATCATAAGTGTGCAAAGCACGTACGTAGTTCATGAAATATTGAAAGTAATAACAGTTATTGATTGTTATACTTGCCGTTCACTTTGTTTGAAGCTGCAATGATATGAGTACCATGTAGAGAACGGAGTTGTTATATATCATCTTTGGTGGAAGTAACAAGTGGAGATGGAGTCGTCAAAAAAAGAGAACAAAACGAAGAAATATGAGGAGGCATTTGCATTTTCAATAAAAGAGGACTGTAAAATGTTTGATAAGTGTTTTAGAAGAGTCTTCCAGATAACTTGACGGCAGTACTCTAGCATGTACTGATTCTGATGTCAGATAAGATGAACACTACTACCTACTACAACCCCAGATAATTAATCAATAGCTTTTTCATATTTTGAGCGGAATGCATGACAGCGCATCCTTGACGCACCCAAATAAATTTCTTAATTGAAAATTCTTTCACAATGATTATATTTCTTATGCCATATTATTAGCTTGTGTACAGCAAATAAGGAAGATGCACAGATGGTATCCTATTCACTTAAAAATATTTACTTGATATGACAACATTCACATATCAAGAAGACATTTGTTAGTTTTCGGAGACAAATTATGTTTTACCTTGCACTGCCATCATATCTGCAAGGTTATTTGCTATCCATTTGCAGTTTCTCCGCGTGCAACATTTGAGAATTTTCAAAAGGTGCCCTGACTTGGATAGCCACCATAGATTCCTTTAAATTACGTTTCAGTATTTCATACATTGTTTCCTCAGATCTCCCTGTTTTGCCAAAGCCAACCCTTAGCAGCGCTAGCATTCAATACAATCGTAAGCATTTGAAAAAATCAATTGGAATACATGAGTGTTGATCTGAATTTTTTAAAGTCTGCAGTAGATTCTTCCGGTTTCGATACTCAGAAGTAGATTGAAGGAGTAAGCACAAGTATGGTTGACAGCATCAGACTCATAACCAATGATAATGAAAAGAAATTATACGCTCGGTACCAGCAGCCTGTGGAAATGTAATAATCTTTCAGTCGTTATTGGCTCATTGGTTTTGATTTGATTTTTTTTTGAGGATCCGTTTCGGTTCATCTGAGTCATTTCCTGATCAATTCCTAACTCCTGCTAAGGGTAAGGGAAAGAATATGCCTTTTAACAGTTGTAGGCATGAAACGATAGGTAAAAGGTCATTGTTTGCCAGTATGAATAATGCGTTAGTTCTGGTAAAATCCATAGGGATAGTTCGCTTCAATTCCTTTCGGCTCTTTTGGTTGGTTGTGACGGGTTCAACATGGTCCAATTTTTCAGAAAGGTCGAGTTGAACTGAGAGAATATTATGACAGATTTCATCTTTACTTGCCCATTGAGTCAATTCTTTTTCTATTCCATGAGTTTTTAATAGCAATTAATCTGCTTTTAAAAATCTGCTGCAAATTTGATGTTAATCATCAAATTTACTTATGTTGTTAGTTTAGACATGAAAGTTTCACGACTCTTTATGAATATCAATCATCTTGACATCGAGTTACCTTCTTCGAATGTGAAAATCATTACAGGCACAATAAAGAGACCAAAGTTTAATGAAAAGTTTCAAATATGTAGTAAGTTGATTCAAGCATTGGATTAAAAGCTAATTTGTTGCAGCGATGAATGATGGATGAATAGCATTTAAAGATACTTTATAGAGAAATGTAGTTGCTTTTCGTGCTTTTATCATTATGTACATTATCATTATCATGATAATTTTTTTATTATTCGTATTGTCACCGCTACTAACTAAGGTAAGTGATAATTTAGTAATGTGAGTGATAAGAGCAATGCTACCCAGTAGTAGTAGCTAACATTACTTTACTCCTCAGCAGTTTTTAGATTTGAACTCTTCACTTAAACAATATTACTGGATTGCACGCCTTGAAATGCTTGCACTCCCAATATTTCCAGTGAGTGTGTAATTTCGACTAACCACGACGAATAACGCAAAAGAAATAAATAACGCAATCGAGAGATATTACAAGAAAAGCTTATTTTTGACGAATAATTAATAATTTTATATATGTCGCGATAACGGGTATTTGTCGTAATTAATGAAAACCCTTATGTCAGTCCTTTTTACCTTCGTAATCAATTATAAGGGTCAGTAAGTTAAAGCGTATGCTTTGAAGCCTATGTCTTCGTGCTTGAAATTGAGTTTCTTTGTTTGTGAATTAACTTTCATATTCATCATGCTTTATTCTTGCAGAAAAAATGGGTCCTTTTATTGGTATGGTAATAAAAATGGGAGTTATGAGTCCATTTGTTTCCTTGAAAATAGTAAATAGAAATGTGAATAGCACGATGAACATTGACGCGTGAGTTCTACCCTCGCGGAAATTAACAAATGATCCTTCAGCGCCTGTATAAACGGCAACTTCCAATCGCTTTCAAGCGGGAAGGTTGAAGACCATCACGCGTAACGCATTTTTCATCGAACGCAATTCAACTCTTCCATGTCACATAGCATTCTTAATAAAAGACCGCTCCGTTATTCACCACAGCTATTGTCCGTGTGTCCTTTATCGACAAACTACCCCGTTTGCGATAAGGCGAAAAATTGAGAAAAATACATAGGGCTCCCCATTGGCATGTATACATTCCATCAGTTTTACATTTCCGGTCACGAAGTCAGAACGAAATTCGTTCAATTTTGTCGTGAGAGGTCATTTCTAACTCAAAACGACAATGTTGAAATTTCTCAACAAACAATCCTTAAAGTAGTCACTTCTGACGTATCAATCACGTTGTCCCATTTTCCCAATAGATAGGATCAGCTGAACGCAAACAGAAAAATTGAGAAATCACGTTAGTTCCTTCTCATTCTACTTTTTTGAGCTTCTCGTGGCCACAATAAGTCGCACCTTAAAGGAAAGTTTAGAGTTGGCACCGTTGAAAGAATTTTCCGATTCTATTCCACCAATGTACAAACGAGACGCTGATGGGAAATAAATCGAAGAAGGATTTCTCCGGCTCCAATGGACTCTCGAGCATGACATTGAGGTGGGTTTAGAAAATATTCAGTATAAGGATTGAAGGTTTACGATGTCCCGACAGACATAATGTACACAAGATTTCCTTCTGCATAAAAAGGATGAAATCTGATATTTTTTTACGAAAACTTTTCCCATTGCAAAGGTCGTAGACTTAAAGTATCTTGGCTAACCGCCAAGGACTTCGTTTCGATGGCAGAATGGAGAAAAGGGTGTCGTCAATTTACAACCGCACGAGAAGCTAAAATGCTTCCCGAGATCCTTTGTATGTAGGAAGTTATGGTGTATGTTGATATTCGCGACCGTGACTCTAAGCAGAGTTTTCAACATGTATCGATAATCTGGTGACTTTGCTTTCACGACTTGTGCTATTCATTCAATACTCCTAATTCATGTCTCATGTTATTCGAGAAGACTTCTGCTATTATTCTGAAATGAACAGCACGCACACTAACCTCATTTTGAATCTCCTAATCTACTTTCATCGTCTGAATCCACTTCGCCCTTGTTTTCAGTTTAGAGAAATTCATTTCGTATGAATGCACCAGTGTAGTGTAAGCTTCACAGCATCTATAAATGCAGTCATGTAGAAAAATGCTACACAATATGTGTGGATTAAAATCAAGTGTTCAGCATAGTGGATTACTCAAACTGTTCTCAAATGCAAGGAAAATTGAATGAGAAAAAGTTGTGCAGGATACTCTGACCAAATGAACAACACACTGAGGCTTCCTGTTTGTAAAATAAACTGCACTTGTATATTAACGCTTTCAAGAAAGGACATTTGAGCCCGTTTCAGAGTGGTTGCGATTTCGGATATGTAAAATATTGAATGCGTGCAAACATTTATTCAGTTTCTAGTTACATAGTTTATTTTTTCACCATTTTTTTATTCAAGCTTCATTTGGTATTATGTCATTATTATGTACGAGTTGTCTTCAACGTTCTGAAAGTTTCTGTATCCCTCTCATATAGAAATCTTCTCCATGACCCTCGACAAAGTTTGCTCTTCCTGTACGGAGATACTCTTCAGTGTTATCTTCCCTTCGCTGCATGTTTTTTTCCAGGGACTGAAACAAGTGATCATCCGTTGGAGCAAGATCGTGCAATTATGCTGGGTGGGGTAGCATTTCCTTGCTAATATCCGATTATTTGGGGCTGATTAACTGCAGCTGTGTCCGATCGCGCAGTGTCGTGATGAAAGATGACTTCTCGACAATTGGCAAATCCAGGACACTTACGCATCGTTGACGCAAGTCACATTTAACGTTTGATTTCGTTCCAGAAGCTCCCAAAAATTGACTCCTCCAGAATCCCGGAAAACATACTATAAGACCATCTGTGAATGCAAGCCGGATTTTACTGTCGATGCCGATGATTCACTTCTTTTTCAAATTGTCTGTCGCCGTTTCACAGTATCGTCAAGGACCTGCTTATTATCTCCAGTATCCATCCGTCGGAGAAACACTTCATTAGTTTGATAAGCAAAATGCAGGCCACTCTGTCTTTCTTGCGTCTTTGCAAAAGTTCATGGGGTACCCAAGCACCCAGCTTTACCACATATCCTAGCGCATGGATTCTTCTTTTTATTGTGATTCTGTGAACTTGGAACCTCATCGATGATAGTCATTCTCCGATGGTCATCTTATCGCCTACTTGTATGACTTCCATTCACTTCCTAAGGCAGTACTGGTCGTTACTGCGTTCAAAGGTCTCGCTCCATTACGAAAGTGCTGAAACCCATTTTGAAAAGCTTGTTCTGTTAGCACGTTTTCGCAACAAAGTCTGCTTATATCCTGATGAGCCTTCGCTGCGCGGTGTCGAAGAACAAACTCTTATAGGAAACATTATCTAATAAGCACTTTATCGGCTGTCATGCTTGTCATATCATTTTGGCTTGAAAACTAATACACAATTGTAACGACCATTTCTTTGTATATTAACAACAATAAGATTTCCAAAATGATACCTGCTGCCGATATGGGATCAAAAATTTACGATTTCCAGGTCAAAGAAAGTCTATATGGAAAAACCGACAAAATTTCTGCACACACCAGTGTCAAAATACAACGCCAAAACATTTTTGGAAATCATTTGATTGAAACTAAACTACTTTTGAAGTAAATTTCGTGTAAAATTTGAAATCAAAAATATTCGCAAAGATGATTGTGGTAGACCAAGCTAGGGAGGATGAAGGATGTCCAGCAGAAAGAGGCTTTTATTGTTTTCAAGTGTTCGATATGTGACCCTTCGATTATGTGACACTGGTTTGTGGGTTATACCTTGTTTTGAACGAATTGGACGTCTTTGGTGTATTTAACCAGTGTCAAGATGATGGGGCAGGTGCTGCGGTTCTATTGTAGCCAACTGATATTGAAGCATGATATTTAAAAAGATTTTTGTTAATGTATTAGCAATCATGAGTTTAGGATTGCCCATCGCCTTCTCACAGAACTTATAGAACCTTAATTTCAGTGCTGTTCTTGTGCTTATTGAAACAATTTAGGCAAAGTCAGTCCATATTTTTGATTCATCTCTCATTCTATTTATGTCAATCATGTTTTAATACTTCTTCGGTGCGAGTGGCTTAACAGTAGATTCCTGCCTGTTTTAGTGTTCCAGCTCAATATTATCGCATCGCATATGTTGGATATTGCAACACTTATTCCGAGTATTTTTTGAATTTCTACCATCGCCACCATTTACACGTGCAGACTTGTCACCGCATTAGCGCTCTTCCTATTATAGTCTTTATTCTTGCAGTGACAAAATAGGGTCTTATAATTGCAGTTATCATTTTGATAGCCTCTAACTATTGAAAAATTCAAACAGTCGCCTCCTTTACAATAGATGCCTTGTTCGAATCGCAATGTTGACAGTGATATTGGAATTCGAGTTTATGGTATCCGAGTATTAGCTCACCTGGCTGTGAAAAGGGATATTATCAACATGTTCTACGGTTCCTTTGGCCCTAACGTGGTTCTAAGATTCCTTATGACCCAACTTTAGAAAGGGGAGGTGACAGCGGTTTTCACACAGTGATACAACCAACACATTTTAATTTTTATGGTTCTTGCGGGTTCGGGCTCCTTTCCTGGAGCTGCATACGATAGTCTCAACGAATTTTCATGAAATGGTACACAAGGCATTGCACTGGTAATGCGAACTTGCTGCTTTTTTTCAAAGCGAAACGTCTTTCGCGCGCGAGCTTACACTTACTTTCCGAATTTGATTTGCATCAACGTTGGAGGAAAAATTATTGAAAATTTTATATTGTATCGCGGAATCAAGTTGAAAGACAAACTTAGACAAACTGTCATAACCAGTTCATGGGACACTTCATTCTTCCGTCCTTGGTTATAATCTTTTGATCAACCACTTGGTTCACCTACTTCCATGTTATTCTCATATATGAAACAAGATCCTTGATCGTGCGGCATTACCACTAGAAACGCTTCTAATCACAATTCTTTCATTTTGTATGTCTAAAAAAAATGTTTTCCACCACTACAACCTGATGTCCATAAGAGTTAAAAATTTACATATGTTTACAAAGTATAAACATTATTCAACGGTTGGAAAGCGTATCGTAGCCCCCCGAAATTATGGAAATTTCATAGAAACTTTTTTCTAAGCTCGATTTATCTTATCTTATCGAATCTTATTGCTGGCAGAATAATTGGACTCCCTTTCTTGAACCGTTTCTATTTTTTCTCGCGACTACCAGCGGGTACCTTTTTCTCGTTGGATATACTTTGATGCTTGTATTTTTAGTCCTTGAAACATTGCCTTCATATTTTTACGACAATGTACTTTCTATCAGCAATTCTGTAGTGAGGTTTTCCCTTCCGATTTCATACAATCTTATAGAATGTTGAAGTTTATTCTTAGAATTTATTAAAATAATGAATTCTGAAAATAAAGTAACAGAAAAAAACGTACGAGCCCAGAATCCTTGATTCTTAGAATTAGAAATGCTTATCGGATATGCATGAAATTTTTATCCGAAATTTCTAAAATTATCAGAAGTGAATTTTAGCCTAACAGACCAGACTATGAGTTGGAATATCAGCTTAATTCCACTAGCACAATTTTTCAACACTGGAAATATTATGAGATTTTATTGAAACGCTGGAAAATTGGTTTGATGTTGATTTTGCCATTGGGACTGGATGTCATGTGACAACATCATAAGTTCTTAGAAAGTTGACGGATTAAGCAGTTTGATGCGGGCATTGACCAAACCTGTCGAACATCATTGGTTGAAGCTTGCACACGTTCATATAAACGATGTTGTTCCGTTTCTTCTGATTCCTAGAACTCATGACAGCTCTTTGAATACTTTTCGTTTCCAGCATGTTCAACATCGCCGAAATAGCTTTGTGTACTTAATATGATTTTATTCCAGGAAAAAAAGAAATCTTCCAGCACCATCGTTGAATACCTAAACAAATACTTGATCCTAAACTGACTGGACTAAAATGTTCTTGCAAATAAGTTTTGAAGTGTATTTTCAGAAGGATAATTCGTTTTATTTTTCATAAATTTCGTATATCCCTACAAATTTATTTGTATGCTTTTAAGGAATGCAGTAATTGCCTATTAACGCTTGTATTTATTTTCTTATGAGCATTCTTTTTGAACTTGCGTCTTGGCTGTGCCTACGCATTCAATTTCACACTGTCGATAGCACATGTAAAGCACCAAAAAGGAATCCTCTTTTCAAAAGTCTAGACTGTTCGTTTGGTTAGAAGGGTTTCATATTACAACGGCTTGAGTTATGACTATCATTGAAACTTTGCTTCATTCACACAAGCATTTTGCTTGAATGTGGACAACCTCAACCTACATCCTGAAACCAAGTTGATTCCATGTTTTCTACTATTAGAAAGTGGGACATTTGCACGTACTGAAAATGCATACTCGTATCTGCGGTTTCGCCATTGCTTGTGTAGCTCTGAGATAGCCGTGGAAAGGGAAATGCGCTAGCACAGGAATTAGTTCACTCCATCGCGTCCTCGGCAGATATTCGATTTCAATCGATTTGGATTTTCCCAGCTTAGCATATTACAGAAATCTGGTTGAACGTTATATTTTTTTGTAGTATTTATCTATAAATCCTTCTGATTGCTGGTTCAGCAATGCAGTGATTAAATTATGTTAGTGCTTTCCACGAAAACGTAAAAGTGGAATGTATTGCTAATGTGTTGAATTTCTTCTCCAATTGATGCAAGCGTGTCACTAATCTGTTGATTTTTTCTTTTGTAGAAAAGTATGAAAGCGGTGGAAAATTTACACGCTTGCCTTTTAATGGATAGTTGCGAAATGTCTTAATGTAGCCCTTTAGAAATCAAAAGAACACGCCACTTATTTTTATAAATATGTCTTTCGAAAATAACTCAGTCAATACGAAATTTTGTGCTTTTGCGCATGTTCGATGCACTGCTTTTTGCTCCTAATGAAGTGAAATTAACCTTTTCTTTAAACTCTAACTAACTCTTCGCTATCATTACCAGTTTAAATCTACAATAAATAAAGAAATTATTTACAATAAATATACTCGTATGGGCATCAACATTTTATCATATAACCGCTTTGAATATCGCTTTCTGTTTATCTAAACACGGAGTAATCAGAAGACTAATTTTTACCACAGTTATCGAGTCAACCTTTTATTCAAGACCTTTCTCTTTGTCTCCAATCTGTTATTCGTTGACGATATGAGAAAGTACCCCAATATACGCTCAGTACGCCTATGACAATTTTTTTTTTGACTTATTACTTGATACCCACAGCAACCATATGTTTTTCGTGGTTGGGCGAGACTCCTTGGGTTTCCTTCATTCGGAGGTACCAAAGAGATATTCTCTGTGGTGGTATTGGCGATAAATTTTCCGGAGGAGGAGAAGTCACGCACAAGAACTCTTTCATACGTTTCTTGGGCACACCGCAAGCAAAGGAGCGCTAGGAGATCTGTATATCCCGATTTCTTCAATTTGGGTGTTAGCAAGGCTGGTAATTGCCGTATCATCACTCACTTAAGAACAGTTTTTTCGCTTTCTTAGACTGGCATCTCTTCCAATCCGTCTACAGAGCACTGCTCCAGTTTACTTTGACATGTGAATACAAAAGTCCACTAAATAAATTTCTTTTCGTCAGAGATGTACTTTGCGCCTTTTGGAATTAATCTCTAGGACTTTCGGAATTTCAGTGTTGTTACAGCAAAGCCTCTCAAGTACTTCTTGTACAGCGTTTTAATGAAAATTTTCTTTGGATAGATACGTAATACTATAACGAGATGCATCCTGAATTTGAAAATTCCTTCGTAGCCATCCTCTCCATGTTACAATTCCCGTTGTGTGAGGTGTTTCCTACATGAAGACTTCATTCTTTACGCGATAGTTACAACATCCATACTGGTGTTATTTTGTTCATTTTCGCCAAACTCTGCATCATGTGCCCGTATTGAAGTCAAAAATGGTATCGAGCGTATGGGAGCTAAACATATTGTTTTTATTTCCAGGGTTCCAATTAATTGGTACTCTCTGGGAACTGAGGTAATTTTTCGTCAAAGAGATTCGAATATTACTCGAACATATCTTTATAAAATTGGGCAAACGGATCGCCATGTCAATTTCTAACACTTATTTCACTAAATTTTGTACATTTAATGACACTGTACTTGTATATCAAATTCCGCACCCCTGCAATTACGATACTTATTATCACCACACAGCTTAAATCAAGGATTGCTTGTCTTCTTAGCTTATAAATTTTTTATCGCGAAACAACTCCCATAATTTCTGCAATCAGTCACTCATACGCTGTCAATATTTTACATAATCATACAAGAATGACAGCCATCTCTACACATATGTCATCATAATGTCCTTCCTTTGCATGTCGATAAAATGTAAAAGCAATCAATTTTGTCACACGGGCTCATGGGGAATCTCATCGCTGGGCATTAGTATCATATTATAGTCCGGCAAAAGGACAAATCTAGAGTGAAGTTTTCAATTTCATACCAATACGAAGGTACTCATTTTAAATAAACTCAGCTACCACGTAACGTTTTCCGTTTTCAGGATGTTTTGACGGTGCTTATCGCGGATTGTAGATTTGTGACTAATGTCGTTTTATGGGTGTCCATCAAAGGTGAAATTTTCATTGGAATGAAATTGAACGTCGGTACAAAGTTGCCACAATATTCACATAGTATTCAAACTTACTTAGCCGGCTGTGAAGAGCTGACAGGATGTCAGTTGCCTGTCATAAAATATGCTTCCAATTTGGAACGTTGCTGGCCAGCACGTACTCTCGGTGCCGCATTATCCCTGGGAATATTATGCGCGTAGTCATATAAGACATCACGTTTTTGCTCACTACATTTCAGCAACTCATGGACCATAAAATTTCGTAGGACTTTATCACCAAAGCGACGAGCTGGGCTGCTGTCAATTTATCTCGAGTATTCTATAATGAAATTTTAAAATTGAATTGCGCTGGTTCGGTGTGTGGGTTGGCAACGTTTGCGAGTTGGCGTATATTTTACTGCAGCAGAATTTTTCACGAAACGCATGCTTTCCTTATTTGACCACGGCGTGAAACGAATAGTTAACATCAACTGCGGTGTTTGACAAAATTTAATTATTTTGAATACAAAATGTTCCCACTGCTTTTTATCGTGAAAATAGAATGTTATATGAAGATTTTAATGTCATGTTATAAGTGGTTTCCAATCAAAAGAAGATGCAGCAATATATAATCCTGGCTCAAATAAGCCCTTGTCTGTTATACCGTTATTATAAAGCCAGATTAGAAAGCAAATGTTGCGGCTTTTAAGTGTCGGAGATATTGCCTTAACTGGTTTCAAAAGCTTACATATAGTCCGGTTGACATCGAAAATAGAACGGAAGAAGCACAGAAATAAAGGAAGATGCAGAATTCCGAACCATGATGTGAGATGAGGATTGATGCTAGGCTCTCGAAAAACGTACACTTGCATCGCGTGTGACAGAACTAGTGGTTTCACCTCGTTTGAAACCGTTGAAGGCGCCTATCAAAAGTAAGGAGATTTAAGGCCATAATGAATTAAAATCGAGAAACGATCTTGCAAAGCCTCTTGAAAGAAACGATCTTGGACATATAGAATTCCGTGAAAGGTGAAAAGTAAGTTTTTGGACTGCTTTGTCGCTCATTAAACGGAACCACGATGTCACCCTTAAAAATATGAAATATTGTAATCACGTCTTCCTGTTTCATCGCAGTCAAGTCGAAGTTATCTGGATCCAATTCATGATTCACAAAAATAAAGCTCTTGTTATGTGTTTTGCAGGATCATCTCTGTATTATAACTTGCTCAAACTGAACAAACCCATTTCGTTTCGAAACCAGACAGCGACTGAGATGAGATTTCCTGGAGTAATGCCCTCACTACTACTCCGTCAAAATTATTCTCTTCCGACTTACATTCGTCCATCTGATTCAGTGCTGGTCTTGAAAGCATCTACTTGGTCTTGGTCATTCAGCATCTACTTGAGCGCCATCGGTAGGTGACATATAACCTGTCAGAGAAGCATTTCAACCACATGATCGACTTGAAAACTTTACCAGTTCCAGGATAGTCTTGATAGAAATGTTTATCAGTATTCTAGGTAGTGTTCACATGGGGCTAGAAAATTCGGTAAGCGGCTAGTGCTGGAAAATACATTGATGGAAACATAGTTTCCCACTTATTCTTAATAAAAGTTCAATAAAAAGGGCGGGATAGTATTTACACTCCTAATACTAAAAGGAAAAATCACACTGGAAGTATTTTTGCTGGCGTGTGAAATGAAAAATTGAAAATTTTCTGGGTGTGCTATAAATCTGTTTTTCCAAAAATACATTAAAGTCTCCTGGAAATACATTATACAGTTGCCTAAAAAGTTACATTGAGCTTCAGTGCGTAAATTCTTCAGTAAAAAATATCTGAACATTGAATTTTTCACGAAAGCGACAATTTCGATTAAATATCACCCAAGCTAATACAATTTCAAGTTTATTACAGCAAACAGCGCACGTCCTGATAGCATCAAACGTTAACTTGAAACGCCGGTCTACTTTGTGATTTGAAACTCATTCCATTGCGGTTATACCTCGGACATTGTTGAACGCCAACTCTGCAAAAAGGATGAGTGAGGAAAACATCATCCATTTAGTACAATTTTATGGCGCGCGTAGTATCCAACATTCTCAACCAAAATATATTATGTATGCCATCGTTTCACATTGGTGTATAAAGCACTGCTGCTAAAAACCTCTTGGCGCGAAGCTGTTCAATGTCGACATATATACGTATATCCGCCTCAGATCCGGCCCTAGATCCGACTGTCAGGATGTGTGGCGTACAAGAACGTGGTTATGCCAAGGGTCTGCTATGAAACTCATTACAGCACTTTACTTAATAGCGTACACGAAAGAACGATGTCTATTTGGTTTTAACAAATTTTGTATTATACCCTGGAAGGAAGGCCATTACCATTTCAGAAGTAAAATTAAGCTGAAACGGTCGAGGTTATTTCGAGGGACGTAATTGACAAAAATGGCATCAGAGTCGGTTGTCTCAGTCTACCGTTTTTGCTGTCCTCCTGTTCACCCCTTCCGCAACACCCACCCGTTCTTTTTGATAGAAAATTTCACTCACGCCTTTGGCATTTTTTACTAAAATCAAGTATCCCATATCAACTGATACTGTTAACTGTACTAGTAATTGCAACAGCTAGCACATGGATCCAAAGGATAAAAATTTGGGATGGATACACGTGTATGGGGGGTTGAGAATGAGATATTTGGAGTATAATGAAGGATCCAAGGGAAGTTTTCTTGCTTGTTTTTTTTCTGCGAAAAAGTGAATGTTATTACTGCGTCTATTAGGGATAATGGAAAATTGTTAATTATCCTTTATTTAGAATGCATAAAAATGGCCCCCGTTAAAATATCGAAAGTAATTTTCTCGTTCTGAAGAAGAATAATACGTAAAACGTCACGTTTTCGAAAATGAAAGAAGAAGAAAACACGATTATTTTTTGCACCGTTTCTAAGAAAAATCCTTACGAAACATTATTGGATTAACTGCTACAGAAAATCAATCAAGCTATTCTGTTTTTCTTTCGAAACAGTACTGTAGAAAATTTTCCGGAGAAGTTCACGAAATTATTCTGTTTTACTTTCAACCTATTGTAACCGGACGAATCCCTTAAAATTATAAAGTTAGTTCACTCCGTGTTTGCATGAATTCGCTTCAGTAAAATATATAATACCACGCCGAATTGAAAATTTCAATTTGAATAACAATCGCCTGAAAATAGAATGTAGAAAATAATCAAAAATTAAATTTTCTTACAACAATTTCCCCATCTCGTACTTAAATCGGTGTTCATTTATACGTTAAATAGCCTTTAGTCCACAGAATTGAAAATTAAGTTTTGGTTTCAATTTTACACATATCTATTGCACATATCCAGACAATATTGTTGTAAATGCTTGCCACCAGCTGTTAATATAAAAGTTAGATGTTTCGCAACACAACTTATAAGCAAACTTTATCAGATTTTATTCACAGATAGTTGGCACGAACAGATCTAGGTTGCAGCTACTTCGTTTTCGCTATATTATGGAAAAAAAGGAATTAACCATATTCAGTACATGAGCTACAACCCCACAAATTAAAATCGATGTAATAAATTACCCAAAACAAAAAGGCAATCTTTGAATTCAATAACTGAAATTCCAATCCATGTGTGAAGTTTTCTTGCAGCGCATGCTACCAGACTACCCACTAAACAGGCCTCTTTTTACTTCGCCCAACGGCGCCGTCAGCCTAGAGAAATCTCCCCCTAGCAGGAGGGGGCAGGATGGAGGAGGACTAATGGAAAGGAGAGCCCCTAGACCCCGCGCCCAAGGTTATCCATAGTACATTTTTTGGCAGTAAGTATTGCCCGAGAGTAATGTGCCACACAGGTCCATTTGTCGAAACTTTTCAGCATTTCGCCGACCAGATTGTCTGGAGAAAGCTCTCCCATCACCTCCCACAAGTCCTGCCGCATCCTGTTCCACCTTCTACAGTCGGAGAAGGTGTGACATGCGTCGTCCCTTTCCCCGGGGCAGAAAATGCAGTCTGGGGACCGTGATTTACCAATCTTATGCAAGGAAGACTGAAAATACCCATGCCCGCTAAGAAGCTGGGTAAAGTAATAATCAGTCTCACCGTGTCTTCGATTTAGCCACGATCCCATGTCCCCTATAAGGCGGGCAGTCCAGCGGCCATTCGAGTCGCCTTCCCAGGACTGTTGCCACTCAAGTATTGTGCTATTAATATAATAAAAATGATATAAAATTATCAATTCCAAATACACATTCATTGGAAAAGGAAAAACGATGACGAAGATCAATGCGAGGCATTCCGAATCAGCTGGTTTTGTACCTCACTATAGCGTACAAATTAATTCAGGATGCTCTTCAACATTCCCGACTAGAATGATTTTATCATTTCTTAGCTAGGATGCAACCACTTTCAAATAAAATTCATTCAACTTATTCAACTTATATCATCAATTTCTTTCCGGCTCTCTAACGTTCTTTTAAAAGGAGAAATTCATAATACTTATCTCAATGATGAGGACAAGTATTATGAAAATTCCAGTTTAATATAAAAGCTCTCTATCTTACAAAGCTCGATTTGTTCACTACATAGGATATTCACATATTTTTTTTTTGTGATGCTCCTCCGAATTATTGTCACTTTTAATTGGTGACGATGTGAAACGTTTCGATTTAGGATTCAGAGCAGCTTGGAACCGATTCAGAATTCGGAAAGAAAGTCATCTTTTCAGATGAAGCTTGTACTGGCTTCAAAATTTTATTGCACGTTTGTTTTGCTATATTCAAAGTATTATATTCAATATCGAACGACATGTATCATGCATTCTTGTATTAAAACTGCGAACAACTGGTTGAGATAACATTGAATGAATGAAAATCACATATGCATCGTCAAAACCGCGTTCCAAACAAAATTTTGAAAGAAAATTAATGCTATACATTAAATCACGCGAATGCGCTATCATTCCAGACTGAAATATAAATCGTCTGCGAACCACAACCAAATGTTTTTTTTTTTTCATTTTATCAATACATTTGCAAAATGGAAAGAGTCAAACTTTGAAATTCACGCGAACTTTTCGATATTTTTCGTTATTATTTTTCTCGCGCCGAATAAATTTGCGAAAACTGGAAGGATGAGATGGAATTAGGGCGATACATGACGTAAACGAGTGCACACAAGCAGACAACACATTTATTGAGATTGAAAAGCTCGTGTTGGAAGCGATTGCTCCTTTTTTCTAATTTGGTTTTCCAGGAATTAACTTGTTTCATCTTTAAACTAAAAGTGGGAAAAAGAGGGATATTCGGAGGCGAACATTTTGTCAATATTATTTACTTTAAAATTCGTGTGTAAGAGGATATCAATATTTACGCTTGATGTAATCAAATGTATTTTTGAGCTTTTAACTAACTTACGGCGTCAGGAACTTGCATCTAGCCTAAATAAAATTTAGATAACTTCTTTCGCTTCTTTCTTGAACCCGTAAGTCGACTGAAGCTCATCCATCCTAATGAAAATTGCTTGGAAATAAAATTTTTATGTAAACCAAGGTTTTGATTTAGTAACATATATATACAGGGTGCGCCATCTGGACAGGACCTATTTAAATGTTGAATAACTCCGCCATTTTTCAGCCGATTTTGGAAAATGAACAAGATTTATTTAGGGTATACAATGCCATTTATTGACAATTCACTCCGAATACAATATCGATCAAATGACCACCTCCATCAGACACACAAAAAGCGGCCCTTTTTTGGGCATTTTGCATTGTATTTGACAACATTTCGGGCGTAATAGCAGCAATTTCCGCTGTGATATTAGCTTTTAGTTCTTCAATAGTCTTCGGTTTGCTGGCATACACCTTACTCTTCAAGTAGCCCCACAGAAAAAAGTCCGGCGCCTTCAAATCCGGCGAACGAGGTGGCCACTCCAAATCACCATTTTTCGACACAACGCGTCCCGGGAACTTGCTCTGCAAAAACTTCATAGTAGCAACTGTGGTGTGACAAGGTGCGCCGTCTTGTTGAAAATAAAAGTTCGTCAGACCGTGTTTACGCATTTCCGGACAAACAAAGTGCGCCAACATCCAACGATAGCGTGCACCGTCGATGGTTTCTCCAACTTTGAAAAAAAATGGTCCAATAATCGTTTTCGAGCACACTCCGGCCCAAACAGTAACTTTTACGTCGTGCAATGGTGTTTCATGAATGATGTGTGGGTTCTCTGTTCCCCAAATTCGATAGTTTTGTTTATTGACCCCGCCAGAGAGCGTAAAATGAGCTTCGTCCGTCATCAAAATTCGGTCCCAAAAATCAGGCTCGGCATCGATCTTTCTTGCGATCGTATTCCCATATTCAAGGCGACGCGGCTTGTCCGTTTCCAACAATCTTTGAGTAAGTTGCACTTTGTATGGAAAAAGATTAAATCATCCTTCAAAATTCTTCTTAAAGTGGTTCCGCTCATGTTCAGCTGCTGAGAACGACGGCGATACGACACACTTGGATTCTCGGCAACACTCTCTCTAACCGCTTCAACAACTTCATTGGAGCGTCACGGACGCGGTCGAATGGGTCGCGGGCGAGTAGCTACAGAACCGTGTTCAAAGAAATTTTTCGCCAAAGTACGAATTGTCTTGGCGGAAGGCGCCCAATGTCTCCCATATTTTTTACGATAAGCAGGCACAGTTTTCACAGTTGAACGATTGTTTTCAATGAACAGCGCTACAATTTCAGCCCGCTTTTTTGGCGTAAATCGATGCATGACTGAAATGGCAATGACTGACGTTTCAGAATCTGGCTGATTTGTCAAAATCAGCTGAAAAATGGCGGAGTTATTTTAATTTAATTTATACATTTAAATAGGTCCTGTCTAGATGGCGCACTCTATATATATATATATATATATATATATATATATATATATATATATATATATATATATATATATATATATATACATATATATATATATATATATATATATACATATATATATTATATATATATTATATATATATATATCTCTACACGCAGATGAAATATGTAATTTCTATTCCTCACAATGTGCAGACGTTATCAAGTCAAAACAACAACAATCTGACAACGTTGTGTCAAAATACTTGACAGACAGAGAGTCGAGTAGAGTTTAGACAAGTCCAACACTATTTTTAAAATAAGAGGAAGCCGACAACAGCCTAAAAATTACAATTGAATTCTGACACAATATTCCGTGTATATTCATTGCAATGAAAACAAGACAACAACTTTGAATTTGATTTTGAACAATATATCAGGCAAGAAGAGAGCAATAATCCCATAATATACTTTTCTTTCGGTACTCATTAATCTAAACCGTTGCAGAAACGTAATGAAGAACAGGATAAAGTAAAATATGTACCTGATAAAAAGACCAATTTCTTCTCCCACATTTTTTTCCTCTTACTTCGCTTTTTTGGGATCTTAACGTCGTCTAGGTTTCTACTGTGGGCCTTAAATATGTCCACAATTGTCCGCTACTGATGACTGCTGGTAATTACTGCATAACCGTCCTCATTTTCAAAAAACACATCCAATCCTAATCCAAATTCTTACAAAACCTGAACTTTATATGGTAATATGTCTGCCCGAAAATCGCTTGTAACAACTTTGATAGAACACAGACTTTATGTTGTGTTGAATGTTTCGATGTTCAAATTGTTTGATTTGCCTGTAGACGACTCCATGGATGTGTCATATGTTCAGCCTTGTTGGATTCAGACTACTTAAAATAATCTCGATGCTCCCAAAGCTAAAATGACGCTCATAAATGCACCGCTGGAAAACCCAAAATATGCACCTTAAGATCAAATCATTGCTTCTCAACGTTTTATTTTTGGTTACACGCAATTTAAATCGATTAAATTTGCTGAAAGTCAAAACTCTCATCAGCAAGATCAATCAGGATCCAATCAGGAAGAATTCATTTCGAATAATTCATCTTGCATTTCAAAAAAATAAAAATAAAAAAATCTCATTTGGTCTGAACACGCAGGACGAACGCCGGTTTAAAGAGCTGAGCAATCAGCGCAATCAATCTTGCCTATGTAGTAACGATCGAAGTCAAGCATGTCCTTGTGAAAGATAGCTCTCCAACCGTTTATTTTCACATCATAGTCATCCATGGCGCGACAGCCCAATCCAGGTATTGTCCTCCATGGAAATTTTTATATATTCTAACCGAATTCCCCATCATGCAATTAAGTTATCAATTATAATCAAACATCGAACGATTTATTCATACACCACTCAGAACTGTTCTAATAATACATCTTAAACTTTGATACCGACAACGAGGTAAGAAGAAGCCCTCAGTTTCGTTACTGTCAAAAATCATTCTAATGAAAGTCGAACAATACTATAAAGTTGGTTTATATTTCGAAGGTACTCCTGTTTACGTTATACGCTTCGACGACGGTGACAAAAGGAAATCGTTAATGACAAGATAACAAAACATTTTTGAGCAAATTAAGTGAAATTCCCCACAGAAAAGAAGTTTTGCTACAGCGTGGGCTAACTCGATCCCAGTTTCCGGATGAAAAGTTGTTCTGCGAAGGAAGTCGAATAACTTACGTAAATATTCCTGGTAGCTGCGGTCACAAATGATTGATGTTGTAGTGATGGTAAAATATAATAGCATGAAATTCTTACAACTCCCACTTAAGTCCTAAATGTCTCAGGATCTCATTACTGTC
This sequence comes from Stratiomys singularior, assembly GCA_954870665.1. Lineage (NCBI taxonomy): Eukaryota > Metazoa > Arthropoda > Insecta > Diptera > Stratiomyidae > Stratiomys > Stratiomys singularior. Next base: position 13,669,589 of record OX940877.1, read on the forward strand.
AAATGATGTTTTTTTTTAATTCCACGATGGCTCAGCATCCATATCATATCGACAGCAAAATCAAAATATTAAAATTATGTCGTTAATTAGAAAAGTTTGAAAATTATCCTCGACGAAACCAACATCCTACACGTTTACTCACAATTAGCTACGATTTATCGACGCAATTGTGAATAGTAACGCAAACAAGTCCTTCAACTCCCCAATTTCGTTAGGGAGAAAGTTGAAGCTCTAATTTAAAGTTGACTTTCATTCGACGTCGGATATTATTTGTTGCTTAGAGTTATCGAATCGATGCAACTTATTCAAAGTTAATTTTCAGCTTGTTGTAACAAATTTGAATACTTTTTGTAACAGGTCAAATAAATAAGGTCAGTAGCGCGAAAGTAAGGAAATAGTCATCAGCACCGTCGGAAAAATCAATAAGTTTTTTGATTCTCCTGGGCTTAATTTCTAATTTGTGAAAATTGTGCTAATGAGAGCATCGAAGCATAACGATTATTATACCAATAGGAATAGTTGAATCAAAGTGATGCTTTGACGCAGTTGTTAATTTTTTTCTTTTCCTTTTTTTTTTTGAAACTGAAACAAAGCATCCAACATGCCATTCAGCCCTTGCTCTCATTATTGTTAGTCAAGGTAGGAGAGCATAACATTCAACGTGAGACTTGAATCCTTATCATTATGCGGTTATGCAAGCATGTAAGCATATCATTGATTCGATGCACTTGAACGTACATGAGCCCGAATCGAAATCGTCTCCTGTGACTTTCCCTTTATCTTTACGCAAGCATCTGTCACGAGGCAGTGAATATACTGGTATTGAAAAACTGATTTTGAAATCATGTGAGTACGTGTGCTTCAGCATAACAAAAATTTATGTTTTCTCCATCAAAATTTTATGCTATCTCTTTGGGCTTTGTTTCGATTTGAGAAAGTACAATGCGAATCCTCAGGACAAAATCAACTGAATCATCCGAAATGCGATCTCTTCAAACTAGGACATTTCCTCTAGTTTATGCAATTTCCTTGACTATTGGTTCCTCGTTTTATATTCAAACTGCGGCACTGAAAGGACAATTAACGAAATATATAATGAAGTTGGAACACACGGAAGGTTGGTAGCATCGAGATTAAGAATCAGACAAAACCACCAAGTCCATTCGGACCACAGCAAAATACTCGAAATTTTGAATCGAGTGTTGTTCACTAGAAAAACGTTTCAAGGACTCTAATCAATCGATTATTACTTTGATTTGATTATCCCAGCGCATACTTGAATTGCTTTCATGAATATTCAACTGCGAAAACCATTCATCCAGCGAATGCAATGCAGGAGCTTGAATTTGAAAGTAATCGATTGAAAACCTGGAAACGGAAATTAGAAAGCATTCGTAATGCCTAGTTGAAAGCATTGACTAACATTGAAAATCGTATTTTGTGTGGAGCTTTTTTGAGTTTAGTCAAAGTTTTAGAATTACATTCTGAAAAGATAAAATGGATAAAGTCTATTTGGTGCGCGGTAAGCTTCTAGTTGCTTGTGGATTTACTTGTCGTATTTGGTTGACTTTATTGATTTCATATTCAAAAGTATTCGCGCGTCTCCTCCACATGTTGTTCATATGAAAAAATGTATCCCAAAAGGATCGGAAATGACAAAAAACACGTTTCGTGCAATACAATAAAGCATTAATTTCAAAAATTTTCATTCATGCCATCCGATGTTGCAACATTGAGTGATGTTTTCAAACGTCTTGAATTTCCTATTTTATGACAAGCAGGTGCCAAATGGCGAACTTCAAAGGAAACTTTCCCGCATAATAAAGCAGAATGATCTTCGTGAAAATGACTTGCCATCATCAGTCAATCGGATAAAATTTCCCTCTGGGGTCATGGGAGACGTTTAGTTAATACATGTCTACTTTTTGTCGGTTGACGTAAATAGCGCCCAGATTATTTCATTCTCCCAAGATAGTTTCATCTATGGAATAACGACATAGTAGCTTACCACATCATTTCCACCAACGACTAATCCGTCTTCGTATTTCGAGGCAACACCGCCAATATGGCCGACTGCATGGAGATGCCAACTCATAATAAAGAGTATTTTTAGTAGCACAATGTTCCGTCCCCTTCGAATAACATAGGAATTCCGATGTTTGGACAGTTTTTTCGGGCGCCACCCAGAACCATGTTAACGCAGCGGAAGCAAATTGTATCTGGGCTCATCTCATAGTAATGAATCATCGAAATTGAGCAAGAACAAGTCCGGAACATTCGAACTCCATTGCAGATATAATTGGACTCCCATGAAACATTAAATAAATGTTGGTAAATTTGCAGCTTGATTCGATAATTTCCTGGAAAATGGCTAAGGTTCGCCGGATAAAAGTCAAATAAATAAAAACCTCTCACTCACGGCAATTATGTTTGAGTAATCCTGAATGCAACGAAAATGCTAACCGAGTCCCGGAGTATGTAGGATACAATAAATGCAAAATACCATTACAGACGTCTGATATGTTTATCAGACCACTTCACATCACCACAGGGTAAATAACTTAATAGAGGAAGGAAAACACCGTTTTGGACGAGCGCCAATTCCCGACCACAAAGGATGGCGGAATAAAGTGTGATTCCTGCTCGTTATGCCAGACAGCGAGTCTTTTCGAACTCTTACTGAACAATTTAGTTAAGTCTGCCTGGAGGGAGGTTCGTGTCGCTGAAAAAGTTTATTTATTGTTCACTTTCAGCAATTACGCAAGGAGTTTGTGAGGGATGCAATGCACAGCTTAATGAATCCCGAAGAGCGCTTTCGAGTTTGCACCTAGTGCAGGATTGTTTAGAAAATTAGCGCGATATGCTTGGCTTCATCAATACTGAGACGATAAATTTATTGAGAAAACAGAAATCATGTTTCATCATCTCTAAATGTCACTTACTTCTTTCGAAGGAAAAGGAATCATACATTGTGTAAGAAAATCCTGACGTTGTTAATGAGACTTGCAAGATTGTTTCAGCAATTTCCTTTGTTCAGTTCTCGTCAAATATCCATCATGATTATGAGTAATTTTTTAGCATCATGACATCACCCGTCATGTCATACAGCCGCCGTTGAGTGTCCTTTTTATAGTCTCAGAAAATTGAAAATATGCGTGACATATAATTAATTTTAAGGCTTTTTAATGGTGCTCCTGCAATTTCTTTCATGTGAATCCAAAGGACGGAACATAAACTTCCGACCATAACACAATAAAGCCTTGCAAAAAATCGAGGCTTTCAGGCCTGCGTCCGGATTAAGTCTAATGGTATAGAGCAGAATGCGGCCATATTTCAAATCTGCATAATTCATTGGCTGCTAAATCGCTGGAAAATCTAGAATGTAATATCTTTGAACATTAACATCCTATTTGAATCAATCGAAAATATTTAATGATTTATTATACAAAATTTAATTCACCTATTGCGCGTTTGTTGCTAGGAAAAAATATGAAGTTTTCATCTTCAAATTGGACTTCATTTCCACTGTATAATGGCCGACTTTTGTGCAACAAAGGCACAGGAAAGGGCTACACTACATAGAACTCCTTCTGTTAGAGACCGAATCAAAAAGGACGAAGAACAACAAATGCAATCACAATAGTCATGGATCATCGAATGCAACTAATAAGCGTCGTATATATGATATAAGGTTCAATTAATTAGTCTGTAAATCTCAAGGCATTCAATTCCTGGCTTTCGTTGAAGTCCATAACGAACCCTGTTACGTTCAACCCACGCTTTTTATGCAACTTCTAATCATTCACCCTCAGAAAGCATTCAAACTCGGTTTGTACAACTTCTGATAAATTCCTAGAATTGTCATGTTCAAAGCAAATTTGTTGCTACTGGTGTTAATTGTTAAGGACATTCCATCATTCAAATGAATTATACAATGAATATGCAAAACGTTGTTTTTACTTTTATCCAACTCACGACTTCTGTTTCAATTTTAATGAATTTAAATAGTCTATTAACGTTAAAATATGAAATTTAATAATATGATTTAAGTAAAATTACATGGTATTTAACTTTATGCTGTTGAAGCCGGACTAGTTGAGCTACGAATCAACTGAATTCAACCAAAATTCTTATTATACAACCAGATTCTTAATGGCCATATTTTTTGTTTTTTTGAGACAACAAATCTAGAGTATCAGGATATTTGATTCTTATTACTACTTTATCTTCCTATCTTTATCTTCTTTTAAGCTTGCACGTTGTTTTGATAATATACAACCAGCAGGTTATATGCCACAGGAAGTATAGATAATCGTTAAAATATGTCCTATTGGCCTTATTGAACCCTAAATTCGGCACAATTTGTGCAGCACCTTCCTGAAAAGTAAGCGAACTCGTTGGCCATTGATGATTCTTCATAAATTCTCAATTTCAATTTTTTCAAAATTTGAATCAAAATTTCAATCAAAATTTCCAAAGTTTCAATTTTTTCCCCTCGTTAAAATTGTTTTATAAACACCCGACATGTGACAGATATTTTTGATTACGCAGACAAGAGTGTTAAACTCCTGGAAAATATTATTTTTTCAACACTATGAATAAACGTAAGTTTAACTTTTATAAAATGCGACAGTATGACCTCTTGCAAATGGAAAAGGTCTTTTATCTGTGCAAATTTGCCATAAATTGTTTTTAAAAAATTGGAAAAAAATGCTCATTTTTGACAAACTGCTCGTGATGACGAGCTCCACGAGCGTTTCTATCGCCCGATTGTTATCGAAGCATTGTAATAGATGGTCAAAAGTGCCTCACATCTCTCTATTGCATCAATACTGGTATTCTCTATAGCCACGCTACACTATGATGACTGTGAAAATAATGGAGTTACTAGAAAAAAGCGCACAACGAACAGCCTCACCGTACTACCCTATTTAACTTCAATTTTTCAGATCAATTGATATATATATAAGTAAAACTTGTTGGAGATTGGACATCAAGACGCAGGTTCGGAAAGAGATGTGCATTAACATTTTATTAAATTTTTTATTCAAACCCAATGAGTCAAAAATTCTTTTATACTGGAAAAAATATTTTCATCAACGTTAACGCTCAGAAAACTAGCCATCGCCATCCTTTCACTCACCTTCGTCGTTTAATTTGCAAGCTCTCTATCTTGAAAAGCTCGTTTCACTCGACACATGGCTTATTCGTATCCCTTTCTCTGTGATTGCTCCCATGATGTACTCCGCACTAACCTTCTCATTAAGCTTGCCATCAAGTTTTGGTGCAGCATTGTTCATAGTTCAGAACTTCAGAACATAGTTCATAGTCACAAGCTGGTTCTGCTCAGTTTCCTAAATTTTTCTGAGATCTGACACATCTTCCTCCCAGAATATTCTTGAGTTAAAAATGATAGAAATTTCGAAACTAATTTAAGAATAAACTTTCTTTCAGGTTTCCTTAAGTGTTTTCACGGTTCACAGTTCAGAACTTGAGCCGCCCAGAGTCGTGTTAGACCCTACTAATTTCAAGATCAGTAATATGCGAGATAGTGATCTGGTTAGCATCACGCTTCACCGTACGTACTCGGAAAATTTAGTCAGTAAAAGATAACAACGCAACCGCCTCCAGTTGATAAATTGAATAGTGATCATAATTTATTTACAAGATAAGCCATTGATCTTTTTATGGGAAGCAAAAGTTTTTAGGACAAAAATTCTGAATATATATTAAACTTCATGTGATCAAAAGTCTAAAAATTTTAAGCAATTCCAGGATGGGCACCTCAAAAATACATAGAATGATTATCCTAAAGTGTCAGTTCATCACACTACTTAAAGTCATTGAAAATGTTAGATGACGCATCCGTTGAGAACGACTGAGACTACCAAATGAAATTCAAAGGTTAAATTAAAATTATCCTTAATTGGGTGATGATGAATTTCTAATTTATTTATTTTGTATTTATTTATTTTTTACAAAAACACATTTTAAGATTTTAAAATGCCACTTACGCGAAAAAATTTAGATCACTAGAAAGTCTCAAAATGTTGAACGCTGCATCAATTTGCTTAAATTTTTTTTTATTTTTCAATGATAGATTATCGGTTGAAATAGGACCTCAGTAAAATTTGACACTTTGTACTTATTTCCACCACATCGGTTGCCGCTTGGCAATCTCTCGCAAAACTCTGCCAGGACAATTATTTTAAACCATTCATTTAATGAAACTAACTCAAGCCTTAAATGAAAGATTTAAGCCTTACGCGTACGATAAGATGGATTATTCGTCTTTTATTTTTAGTATTATTTAGAAGTTCAATGCAAATGTCCTTATAAAAACCCCCATTTGTTGTTCGTAATGTTATCGAATTCGAATTTTCCAGTACAGATATGTATTTATTATTAAGTTCTGAGATAAGCTAGACTCCTATTTAATTATGAACTAGAATGTATCTTGCATATGTTCAATCCAAAAATATATATAAATTTATTGTAGCTATAAATAAGATCGTCACTGATTCCAAATATACAATAAGAGCGAATTGAATTGCACTTACATCTGGTGAAAAAAAAATTTTTTAATAGTGCGAGACGCTAAGAAAATTACGTTTTCAAATTATATCTTGTAAGCGTCTTTCTTCTTTGAAAATAAAGAACACCAGAAGGGAAAGTAGTTTTTCAGGGCATCTGCATTGAACGTACCAATTTATATTATACATGCAAGTGGTTTCTTTTCAAGTCAGGCACAATGGGTGCGGTGCAAACTAGTGTATGAAGTGTTGAGTCTAGAATGGATCGATTCCAGCTCTAACTATCAGGATACCAATTACCACGAGAATCTTATCTCGAACAATTGAGTAGCCAATCAATTCCTTTTATCCTCCATTTACAATTGTTCACGTTTGCGTTTGGCGAAAGCGTTCTATCTATGCCAATACAATGTACCAATCTAACCTCAATCGGTTCTAGTAGCGTCCATGATTCATTTCTACTAAATCATAACTGCATTGAACTACAAGACGCTGAATGTTGCATTTCTTCGGAAAAACACTAATATCACGCTTAATTATTTAATAGTTCAGCTAATTGTGTATATAAAATTGAATGGTCCAACTGTGCCGTGCCGACTCTGCTAAGCTCCGTACAATTTTCTATTCTATTCGATTCGATTCTACTTCAACGATGAGGAATTGCATCTTTCAAGTGCGCGGAATAAGAAAGTGCAATTGGAATTTGCATTTAATTGCATCGTGCATGCTTCAGTTCCAAAGTACGGAAACGCTCACAAACTAACAGACGCCAACTCGTATGAACTCATAAGAGCCAGTGCAAAAAGTTTATCAATTTATTGAATCCACCCATTCTGCGGCTTGTAGGGTAATAGGTGAAGGCAGCAACAGAAAATGTAGAATCTGTGCATACAATGGGGATGTCCAGGGTTTGTGATCTGTTGGAAAAAAAAACTATTAGAAAAAGAATGGAGGGTCTTAAGCTAATGCCACGAAAAGGTCATGGAAAAGGACTTAGTAGGAGCGAATGAATAATTGATTTGATAACGATGCTTCCGGATTCAGTGGAAAAGTATTGACTCTGAAATTGAAAGAATCGATTTGATGTTTAAGATTGCGAAGGCAGGATTCTAAGAAAGATCCTGGAGAACTTAAAAATTTCAAACCATTATAAGAACTGTTGCAATAGTCGTTGTAAAATATTGAAAATGTAATGAATTCCGTGTTTGAGTAACGTAAAATTCTGCCATTTTCCGGGAAAGTTTGCTATAATCTCTTAAAGTTGTACACTAAGCGAAATAATTCATCGTACGGCATATTCAAACATAATAGATAAGAAAAATAATCCATTTATTAATAAAAAATGTTCATAAACTTTAGATTAAGACAAACATAGCAACAAGAAAATTCAAATCAAACAATTATTCATTTAAATCTTTTCAAAGATTTGGAAATATCAATTGGTTATTTCTAAAAATTAAAATTTTCAAGCGACAAAAGTCATCGTACGATTACTTTTACTTAAGGATATTTATTCACAGTAAGGCGTCAGTACCTGTTTGGGTCTCCATTAGCCTCCAGGACCGCTTGCATAGGCGATGGCATGGATTCGACAAGTTTCTGGGTAATATTTTGAGGAATACTATTCCATTCATCTTGCAAAGCCTTGTTTAGAGAAGACTTTGAAGAAATGTGATGTTTATGCAACTGTTTTTCGACGTAGTCCCACAAATGCTCGATAGGGTTTACGTCTGGGCTCTGCGGTCGAGAATGCAATTGGCTAGGGATATTATATAGTAGCCACTCACGTACAATACGAGCTGCATGCTTGGGGTCGTTATCTTGTTGGAAAATATAGTTGAGACCCAAATTCATTTTACTTACAGTTTGGCGTAGGTTATTTTTTTAAATATTTAAGTACACATGCTGGTCCATTCTCCCATCAATAAAAACCAGATTTCTGACTCCTGACCAACTCATGCACCCCCAAACAAGTACGTTACCTCCACCATGTTTCACGATGATCCGCAAGTTTTCAGCATCTAGCACAGTGCCTTTCTTCCGCCAAACTTTTGCTAGACCATCGTGACCAAATATGTTAAACTTGCTTTCTTCTGAAAAAAAAACCTCGTTTCCAGAATGAAAGGTCGTCATTTTTGTGAAGGAGAGCAAATTCTTTTCTTTCAAGCTTATTAGCTTCACTAATAAATGGTTTCTTCCTTGCGATTCTCAAAGAATACCCGTTTCTTCTGAAAGTTCTCTGTACTGTTCTAGCACTTATCTCTACATTGAACTTTTCCGACAACTCTTTTTTTATTTTCACGCCACTAGCTCTAGGATTTTTGCGCACTGCACTCACTATTACCCTTTCACTTCTTTGAGACAGCTTACGCGGACGACCTAATTCTCTAAAATCACATGATGTCTCCTTTCGTTTGTTTTTTATTGGTGACATAGTGCAACTAAACTTGAAACTACTTGTCAGTATTTTATCACGATTACTGCTTTGAGGCTGAACTAATTTCCATGCAGTAGACCCCTAATGTTGGGTACGGAAAACGATTAAAATAGCCGTACGATGATTTTTGTCGCCGGTAATAAACGGTATTCTAGTCTTATTTTGCTATTATGAGAAAAAAATGTCAGGTAGAAATTGTAATAAAGCATGGTAGTAACACTTGTAATAAAATAAATAAGATATGTTAAAACGAGAATGATCTGAAAGTTCATCAATTGTTTATGCTTGAAAATGTCATCGTACGATGAATTTTGTCGCCTAGTGTATATGAATTCTCACTTAGCTTCTATTCGGCGCATACTCAGCAGATGCCACAAAGAACATATTGAAGCCTAGCATTGTCTATTCTATTGCTGTAATGTGTTTATCCATACAAAGACCACATTTGCTTCAGCTAGGCTTAGTTATCAAATTTACCTTTGATCTGAATCAGGAATAATCTTAACTCAATATCCAATTCGGAAAATGTCGGAATTGTTTTGCACGCAATATCAAATAGGAGGAAGATTACCCGTTCGCAATGCCTTCGAGCTTACAATAAATATTTTTGCTTAAAAGTATTTGTTGCATTTCGTGGAATTTATTGTTCTGATTTTGTATTGGGGTTATGAAAAGTGCCTAAAGCTTCCTTTGCTTACTTCTTTGATTGAAATTTGCACAAATTTTCAAACTTACCCCGACAATTAAATCCCAATCTTCACAAATTCTCAAAGTTTCCGAACAATTTATGAATTACAGAATTATAAACGAAAGAATAAACGAAATGAGGATATGCTATTGTTTCCCATCAATTATTTATTTTTGATTATCGCATTTCAGCTACTTGCCGAGTTCGGAGTCTTTTTAACTCTCTTTTACGCAAAAACTATGTTCCTCAAACAGAACGGTAGACTTGTAAGAAAGAAGGATTCGCAATCTCGTTGACTTTTTGTTGCTGTGACGTAATTTTTTTTCCTTGCAAGGTATAGCGAACGACTTCTACGGTATGGAGTTTTTTTCCTGTACAAGATATTACCAGCGCACACTATATGAATTCTCTAAAAATACACACAAGTCACGCACTCTACTTTAAAATCCTGGAGAGTTGATGCATTTTATTAAGAACCATAAATACTACAAGATACTCTCACAAGAAGGTCTTCTTCGACCTCGCATATCTGCTTAAAGTCTCAGGTTGGTCTAAATATTACACAGAAATGGCAAAATGACAAGGCTGAGTGATGAAACTGGTTAGTATTGTCAGAAGAATGTTACCCATCCTTAAAAAACTGAAGGAGATTTTAAAGTGAAATTTAAATGTAATTGAGTACCAACTAATTTCATGAGTTTTTCGCTATTTCACTCTAAACTTCTGATTTCGCTCAAGTTCGTAGAATGTAGGTTGATCTCATCACAGGTTCATAGACAATCTTCCAAGCTTGTAAATCCTCAACAAACCAAAACTCTGAAGTTCGAGAGAAGGTTGTGCGCTCAATATAAAAATCCAAAGAGTTTTACCAAAGATTTATTTGATATTCTCGGCGAACTTTCTTTCGGCAACAGAAACCTTCGTCATCAAGACACTCTTCCTCATCTAGAAAGTTTTTATAAATGAACTTCGACAATAAACCTGAAAACTCAATAAATCGTTATAACACGTTATAAGACAGACTATGCCTGCGATGAGACAACACGATCATAGTTCCTAAGGGATTTCAGATATTCAGACTAATCCAGACTTCAATGGGAACCAATTTCCGAAGTACATACTGCGTCTAGGAAAGCAGGTGACCCTACATTTTTTCTTATAAACAAGACGCTTAAAAATACGTCCCTTGCAACCAGAGTAATGAGTGAGTATTGGTGGCTCCCAGAGCATTGATTTGACATTTTTTTTAGAGAGTCTCGCGATATTTTCGTTTGAAAAAAATTCAACACATCTGTCTTTCATGACGATTGTGGCATAGATTACCGCTGGAAACCACCACTTAATTGCAGGAGAACATGACGAGGTCCTTGTCGAAGAAGATTTGATGACATGAGAGGTTATTAATTTTGGTTATTCAAGTTCACATGAATATTATTAACGGCCTCTTTCATCCGAGAATATATAATAATACACCAAGTTCAGTGCCATTGTCGGTTTTTCGAAAAACAGTACAAAACTGTGGTACCCCAGATATAGAAAACTCTGGCTACTCTTATTATTCTCAAAACAGCTGAGAGAGTGTTAGTTACAAGAATAAAAGCGATAATTTCGGAGAAAGGCGTTAACCGGTAATAACAATACAGTCTCAAGTATACAAATTTTGTAGAATTTAAGGTGTCAAGGTTTTTCAAACATATCAACACAGGATCGAACCCAGAATTCGTTAACGAAGTATGTATTCCAGTTCGAGCATTAACATTGACTTACCACAAGTCAACTTAGAAAATAGGACTAGTTCAGGTTAAGATCAATAGCGATAGTCCAAATAAGAAGATATGGAGCTGAAACGAGAAGAAACTGAAAATACATGCCATCAACACTGAATCGCATAACCAATGATTTATTGGATTTTTTCCGTGAATAGATAGATAGCCATCAATTCCAATTTAGATGATACAAACAACTTTCATCACAAGGAAGAAATGACAATCACTGACAGCCGAAAATGAGACAATCGCATATAAAGGAGCAATGCAATGAACCGAGGCAATATACAAAAAATGGGAGGACAATGCTTTGGCTCTTCTTAAATCTAAGGAGCTCATCACCATTTATTGGGTTCAAGTATCCCCAAACACTATTTAGATACTATTTGGTCGCTTACATGATAACTGCTACCACTTATCTCATCCCTTCATTCTTTGCTGTTCAATCTTCTGAATTCAGACATATCGTATCTACCATTACCGTTACTTTCTGCCGTACAACAACGACGCGTCCTGAGCTCTCCTTATTTGACATGATCAGTAGTTTAGAGTATTTCTTTGGATATTGTTGAGTCTGATTTGTAATCTTTATCGACCGAATTGATTTGATGCAATAGTGTGGTCGCTACTGCAAGACAGGTAACAAATAATTAGAAATTCAGAACACAATTCAAGAGAACATCTTTTATAAAAGGTTGAGACCCCTGCATAATTTCCATTCAACAAAATTATTGTGTATGGGAATAAGTTTCCGCCGTTTTTTCCACAAAGTTTTATGAGTTTATTTCAACATTAAAAAATACAGTCATGTCATTCTAAGTATGCGCACTTTGTAGCTATGACCTTCTCCTATCTTTCTGGTAGCAGATGGATTCTTCGGCGGAAAAAATCCCCAGCCTTTGATTCGATCCAATCATGGAGCCATTTTTAATGCCTTCATAAGATGTAAATCGTTGTCCAGTGAGGGCTGATTGCATGAAGCAGAACAAATGGAAATCCGAAAGAGCAATTTCAGGGGAGTACGGCGGACGGGGGAGCAAGGTTTTCCAATTCACACCTTCCAAATATTTTTTGTGCCAGAAATCTGCTTGTAATGTCATTGTGGTCGTCAATGGGTATGATTCAACTGGCATAACCCAATGTTTTGTTCGCTTATGGTTATCGTGGTTCATCCATTTCTCATCCCCTGTCACGATTTAGTACAATAGACCCTTTCTTTTTTGTCGTTGAAGAAGCATCTCGCACGTCACCAAGCGCCGTGCGATGTCCCTCTCTCCTAGTAGATGTTGCACCCAAGTCCCAGCTTTCTGGATCATTCCATGGCGTGCAAGCGCTTACCTACGGTAGAACTGTCAACCTTTAACTCCTGCGACAATTCTTCTAGGCTTCAACTTGAATTTTCATCCAACAATTCCGGTAGTTGTGAATCTTCAAACTTTTTTTGTGCCCCTTCATGAGCTTTATAAGTCACGTCAAAATCACCATTTTTAATACGCCGAAGCCAATCTCGGCAAGTCGTCACCGAGCATGATCTCGAGCATGATCACCGTAAGCATTTGCTCTTGAGAATGAAATAATGAACTAAGACCTCCCGAAAATGCAGGTATTGCGGTATGAAACTTGACATTTTCAACACGATTAAAAAAACGGTGTTCACGTTTTGAAGAGATTTCGACTACTGCGTTCGTGAGTCTATGCATATAACTTCCAATTCCAAGAACAAAACCACAGGAGGCACTAAAATCATATCTGTAAGGACATCTGTCTACCAACGGTGGACACTTATTCCCAAACCCAATAATTTCAAGACGCTAGTTTTCCATTTTTCATTGACAAGAATGGAAAAGTTTTCCTTTTTGTTTTTTAAATCAAATGCCGTCGTTCTCCGTCTGTATCCTTGAACCGTACACATACGCGTTTCTGTGGTCTGTCATATTCTACGTATGTGTACAATAAAAGGAAATAGTCGGGGATCGACGGAGTTTCATAAATAATTTTAAAACTTTTCACAAAAAAGATGTTTAAAGCCTTCCTTCCATTCAATAGCGACCCTCGGTGTTAGTGCGATTCGGATTAAAAGCTAAATTCTTAGTATCGATTTTGATATGGGTGAAACCCATTAAAAATATTCCAAATTGTACATTTAGTAAGCGTTTGACACTCACTGTCATAGTCATTGAAACACATCTAAAGAGTTTATAGATTGACTTTCTCCCGGATGTTTGACAAATCTAATCAACAAAGATTCCTTCTACGAGAAAACTTCGAAAGCACTGTTCAATTAATATGTCCTTAAACAAAAAACGAATCAATCGCAACAAATTGGAGGTGAAGGGAACATAATAATTCACTTTGTTTCCTTGCGAAACAAAACTGGATCCCAAAACTGGAAATAAATCCCCGGGGAAATGTACGAAAAAAAAACGCTTGTGGAACTTTTATTGGGGTTTCCTATAAAAAAAGTTTTCATTCACAAAGTGAAAACTTCAAAATGAGCAAACTTACGTAATTGCTATGCTAGGCATTGCTTCAAAGAAATTCGAAATAAATGCTACCGACTTTAATGATTGTGTGCTTGTATTTTGTTGAGCAAAGAGCTTATTGATTTAAGCTTACTCGTTAGAGGACATAGAGCAGGAAGTATATGCCAGAGAACTAAGCAAAGGAGGAGGTCACGATGTTTGAACAAACACTGATAGAATCAAATGATTTACCAAAGATTTCTCTAAATGTACGGCCTTGCTAAGTCTTATGAGGGTTTTCGAAATTGTCCTGATAGCGTGAGGTAAATCAATGTGTATTCGACGGAAAAGTCGTTGATAGGATACCTCATTAACGCCTACAAAAACACATGCATGCAAATATCGACCTTTGATCAAGTATGCTTGTTCAAAAGCATCCCGGAGCCTTTGTCCAAAAATTAACCGACCTCCTTATAGTTCGACCTCCTCCGAACCGCTAATATCCAATTTATTTTTCACGTTTAAGTCAGTGTCCTGATAAGCTCTACTCTGTCTTTGTATGCATAATGTTTCGTAAATAAACTGCTTATATTTTCGTCTGAAGCCAATGGATTTGCACATCCACACGTCCCAAAAGAATTTGGTCTGCACGCATTAATTCTCATGCAAATGGAATTCAAAAAAGCTATGAAAATACGTGATTAAATTTCAGAAGGTAGTCGGGTAATAGAATATTAACAGGACGTTGTAACAACGACGGGAATCGCGCGCGGACTGCAAGAAGGTATCGCTTTAGCATAATCTCCTTAGGACAATTTCGTAAACGTCTGACTGATTTTAGAATTTTATTTTAACTTTGCCTTTCACTCCGAAATATCTTTATTGCTGCTGGATTCATAAAGATACGTCCTTTGATAGCCTATATTTTAAATCGTGAAAATTCAACGGGAATTCTCATCTGAAAATTTATACAAATTGAAGCACGTTCTCTGTGAAAAGCAGCTTTCCATTAATGATGACATCATGGAATCAACAAGATGTTCTATGTACGCCAAGGACCCGGGGGAATGCTGTGTCGCAATCTAGTCAATGTATGCATTACTTACTACCAGCATTAAAGCAGGTCCATGAAAAATTAATCGTAAAAGTAAAATATAAATCGTTGAAATTAAAAGAAACCTAGCCTAATAGCCAACAACGAACGAGGACATGGCTGAAAGGTTTCGCTTTGATGAGAAATTTACTTGGAAATTTCTTTTTTGTCCGTATAGCATTGCCAACAGGAACAAGAACACCTACGGAGATTCTGTCGTTAATGAGGCAAAGTGAACGATTTTTCTCCGAGTTGTGGTTGTTTGTTATTCTTCATCACTGCGGCAAGGTCTGCTCAACAATTGTGAAGATAAAGGAGGATGATTGTGATTGAAGAGCTTAAAAAGCATAATTCCTTTGGACTATTCTGTACAACCGATGCAAATGAATCATACTATTTTTTGCAACCATTTTAGCTAGAAGCAAAGGTTTCAAACAACCAACAGTAGCTTTATAGGACACAAAACTTGACCAGCATTAAAAATAAAGCTATATTTTAGAAACGATTTATTTAAAAAGGGTTTGTGACCCGCAAAGGTAATCATAAACGGATAAAATATAAATACCAAATAATGTTATAATAAAGTAAGTTGCGCGTATTGCGCGTAAAGAGAAAGGACAATGTATATGGTGCTATCTAGTCGTCAGCAATCTGAATTAAATACTTAAATACTTCTTAAATTATTTTCATATTGAACAGATGGGTCCTCAAATCAGCAGTAATTATTGCAGTAATTACATTATATAAATAATTACATCAGAAATAATTCTTGTATTTGCGCCACAGAAAATCATTCGGTTTGTCCAATATTGAATTGGATGCTTTTTTCACTTTACATATCCTCCATTGTACAGGTTCAACGCTTCACGCGTTATTTCAGTGTTAGACTATCCTGAATTCAAGTTTTCGCGTAAGTCTGAATCTGTTTTTGGTTTTACACGGTCACTAATTTCATTATGCGTGCACATTTTCTATAATTTTCAAAAATCCATTCAATGAATTAAGTAATATCGCAATTATCACATTTCTTGCTTCTGCCTTTCAAAATCGGAACGTAGTCGGAATCCTTGGTGTAAAGAATGTAGTCAAACCGTACTGCTTGGTCGA
This sequence comes from Stratiomys singularior, assembly GCA_954870665.1. Taxonomy (NCBI): domain Eukaryota; kingdom Metazoa; phylum Arthropoda; class Insecta; order Diptera; family Stratiomyidae; genus Stratiomys; species Stratiomys singularior. The sequence goes on from OX940877.1 coordinate 13,685,675, forward strand.
AAGAGACTGGAAAATCAAGTTGCAAGGCAAACGAATGAGTTTCAAATGGTAGATAAGGAACAATTAGAAGCAAATACATTTCTAAAGAGTACCATAATGGATCATTATAATAATCAGTCGGGTACAATCTGTTTGGAACTCCTAAACGTCTTCAAAACAAGTGAACCAAAACAGACCCCAGTCAAGCCAAAATGATCACACAACATTCCATTGGAATATGATGAAAATGGTCTCTGAAAATGCAAAATTGTCCCAATGCCTAGATTCTACGTGGTGAAGCATCATTGCTGCGAGGACATTTGGAAACAAATCAGCGAAAGTACAGTACAGCGAAAAGCCATTTAATTTTTTTGTTTGAAAAAGAAAGTGTTTCATTCTTTGAAATGACGACAGGAACCGTGACTACTAAATATGAACATTTGCGTGCCTTTTTCTTGTGGCATACAGAGTAACAGACGGACAACTCATAACATATTGCTGAAGACTCCAACACTAGCTAAAGTTGTATGGTTAAAACGTTGCATTCAACTTCACCAGTAGATCACAATACAATTAGTTGCATGGTTGGAAAAATTTGCGAAATCGCTATTTACAATAACCATCTTAGATGATAACTTCCTTGAAGGAAACGCACCACGTTTTCATGAGATGGCAGGTGACGTTGAAAAATATTTTGTTCAACAATTGCAGAACGAGGTTTTTACAATTCAATTTCATGGATCAACAGGTACTAGCGGATTGCTTGAATGTTTTAGGTATGTGTATTGAACTATTCTAAAATAGATTGCCTGTTTTACAATAGATTGGAGGTTACGAAAAAAGTAGAAGATATGTTCAACGTTATCAATCAATATTTTTAGAAGCATGGCACGAAATGAAATTATTTTGGCTGATATTGCCCAGGCAATAATTGCAGGTATATCTGGACAAATAGCTTGACTTCAATCTCTCGCATCTCATGCCGAAAACGTACAAAAAACTGCAGGCGAGCAAGAAAATGTTTAAGAATTTCAAGGCAATACAGTCAGAACTCTTTAATTTAATAAATCAAATGAATGCATGTCTTTTCAATTTGGGGATTTTAATATTTTGAACATTATGTCCCACTTCTAGTCACTTTATGTTGGCTTAGGCGGATGAAACTCTCCAAACCGATGGTGAATAGAAGCCATTGTGTAACTTTTGAGGAATTAAATAAGAAGAATGCTCGGAGTATAGTATTCTGCAGAGCGTCGAAATTGAGTTAAAGTTGAAACGGCCATGTCAGTATCTCAGTCAAAATTGAACGAACTTCAATAATACGGAAAAATATTAGTTTGAAATGTTAAAAATTCAAGCTACCTTTGACTTGGTTTTGTGGGCTATTAACTGCAGATGTCGTAGTATGTCGCATCGAACAATCAAAACGTCCTCAGTACTATACCAAAGAATTCATTAACGGACGACCCTTCATGTTGCCCTTAATCTTAATTATATTTCAATCGAGTAATAAAATCCTTTTCTGGAGTTCTGTTTCTGTTAATAAACAAAAATAAATAACAAGTTTAATTGAAGCGAAACAAGGACTCGAAGTAATAGAGAACTCAAGAAATAAAGTCCAAAAATTACAGAAGTAAAGTTAAGGCTTAAACCATGCAACTCGCAGCAAAACATCGACCGGTGAAATAATTGTGGACCTAGAAGCGGCAATGAAAGTCCTTAGCCCAGGAGACAAGCAAAAAATTCGCCAAATAGTGAGCAACGAATTTGTGAAAACCTGTCTGTCGTAGATTTTGGAGAGCAAGAACATGATTGAACAGAGAGAGCCAATTTACTTTCTCAACGCGAAAAAGGGGATCAAAATAGTCATCATGGACAGTTGCCAAAGATCAATACGATAAATTATTCATGAAAAACTATCCACTAGGAATCATATTTAAGTGGAAAGGGAGGAAGGGGGTGGAAAGGGAAATGGAGAAATAAGAGAAAAAAGGTCACGTAAAACTGCCAATCGACCATCATCTAGAATTCAATGTCAGCCGGAAATCAAACTGGAAACGCACTTCGGGAAATCACCAACAATACAATGCGACTTACAATACGGCAAAATGGCTAAATGGTGAAATTGATAGGGGGTAGATCGATCAAGAACATAGAACAGGTTAAATATAAATTAAAAGATGTAACGATTGGAGGAAACTAAAATAAATACCATTGAGAATTAATGGAAAAGCCACAATACTAAACGGACGATAAGATGGGACTGTCATCACTCGCACCACTGCGAATTGGCTGCGTATCATGCAATGATCCACAGACTTCTCAAAAAACTAACGAAGGAAAACGAAAACACAGCAAAGAAGAGGATCACATTAGAGAAACAGGAAAAACTGAATCCTGATCAAGATTCAAGATCATATGGAAAACTATAAGTAAAATTGGTAAAGAAACATACATGACATTGTTCACAGAGACCAGGCAACTGGAAAGAATAACTAGACGATCATTTTCCTATTTCAACTTCGCAGTGAAGATCGAAAAGATATTGAAGAAACACAACACAGAGGCAGTTAAGGCTAGCAATTGAAAATTATATGAAGAATATGGGAACATTGAAATACATGAAAACCAAAAAAAGAGGTCAGTGGCATATTTAAAGTCAGAAGCCTTCACTGCTCCATACGCAATATTGGCCAAACGAAAAGCTGATAATGATAATAGTTTAGAAAGTATCTTAAGGAAGCTGAATTAGCATCGAGATATAACAGGACATGCGGGCAATTTAAATTGGCTGTAGCTAGAAGCATGTTGGAGGAAACCACACAATTGCAGGATAAATTAGCGTTCTTTTAAATAAAAAAAAGTGCGAATAAGCTTTTCAAACTAAGTGCGTAAAGAAGTTTTTTTCAGAACAAAGGAATCTCCGGAACCGAGATTAAATTATAACCTAGATAACACCCATTCACCTCAAATGGACATGGATTGGAAGGAGCTAGATTAAAGGTGCAACGAACGAAAACGCCTACACAAGGAAAATCAGAACGTCAAAGAGGGTTTTAATTATTCGATGGTTTTATTTTGGCATGTTTGCAAGGACCGACTGTCCTGAAATACGGAAGGGTCCGATTGAACACTCTATAAAAAACAAAGATAAGAGCTCATAGAAAAGCGCCATGTTTTTAATAGAAAACGCATATGTTTCAGTTCTTTTAATTCATGACAGCTCATTAAATTGCTGGCGTAAGGATTTTGCAAATTCAGACTAGAATTGAAGTCATCCCCATGATGTTCTTGTTATTCGCACAGATCAAAATTTCAATTCGATATGGCAAAATTTCCATCTGATAAGATGTCAGGTGTATCGAATATTGAAGCGATTCCCAGACACTACTACCATTTAATACAACCCAGGCTTCTCCAAATTATGCTCGAAGTTCCCTGTAAATTCGCGTAGATTGATATAAATCGATGAGTTTGGCGATGATATTATCAATGAGTTAATGCGATACCCAATGCAGCGTAAATGTGGTCATGGCGAAATGTCCGTCCATCCAGCGAAAAATTTGAATTTCCATCTTTGAAGATTTACAACAATGCGACTGTTATTCTTCTCTGCAGCAAACATTGCAAAGGAATCCTTCCAAGGCCCCATAAAAGTAAATTCACTTATTAAATATTTCGTAATTCTTTCCATTGGCGAGTGCCGATACTGTGCCAGCGAAGTTGCGGCATCTGAAATCTTCATACACATTTATCTTGGTGAATATATCGACATGTCACAGTCGCAATATTTGCCACGACGGATGGCATTTCTAAAAATGGAAACGACATGCATTCAATTCAGCATTCCTTGTTCCTTTTACGTTGCAACTTTGGTTGGGTCCATGTGTCTCCATGTGTGCGTCTGTCCTTGCACATGCTGTAATTTGTTTGCATTCAAGCGCTCGCTTACTCAAGGACTTGGCAATCGACAAAAAAACCAATGAACTGCAAAGTGAGTTCGGAATGGTTCAGTGATTCTTATCATTTATTTATATTTTATTCGATGGAAAATTTGGCACTTTGACACTTTTCCTGCTGATGCATTGAATCTGGAATGCAAAATGTCTGCGATTCCAAGAAAAACTTCGCCTACCTCTTGCACTCTCTTAGTATTCTATTCATTGTCAATGATATGAGACACAAGGGCACCCGAACAAAGCCAATAACTTCTTTAAGGAATGTGGCATTGAAGTACTGCTACTGCGGCAAGGATTTTCGGTTGAAATGTCTGGGAAACTGGGAAAGGAATTTCAAATAAATTGGCTGTCTAGGAAAAATGACATGTCATAATCGTATTCGGAATGAAAATGTGGTGTGCTAAACCCCATCGATAGTTTTTCATTGATATTCGGAGTACATGCTTAACTTTGCATATCAGATAAATGATTAATGGTCTGACCCTTCAAGAGATTTTCTAACTCTAATGCTGACAAAACCATAAATTAAAAGCATAACATTCCTGCGTTTTAATCCTGTTTATTTTGTACCTATATTCCAATGATAATTTTAGTTTTGGTTTTGAAATCAGTTCTCTACAAATCTCTTCAAACTCTCAAATGAATGTGCTTCCTACCTGAAAGCCAAACAATTTTAATTCTTTAACTTATTTAAGTTAATTTACGTGCAAATAGCTTTCACACTACATTGTCGGAACACAAACATCTAACATTTACCTACACAACGCATTTACACTAGTAGTAAAAGTTCGCAATGTAACGAAACCACTTCCTTTTTTATAATTGCAGTTCCAGTACGAGTAGTATGGACAGCGCTGGGCCGAAATGCGGACTTGCCCTGCGATCTCACCCCGCCTACACCACAAGATTCGGTGAAACTTCTCTTATGGTTCAAGGATGCCACAGGAATACCTTTATACAGGTGAGAATGCTGACAATGTGAATTCTCAGCTAACTTTGTTACGTTCATTCTTTCGTTGTGCATGTTGTTGCCTTAACGCCGCGCGTTTACATTTTCGTCCTAATCTCTTCTCCTTACAGCTTGGACTCCCGGAAAGGAGACTTAAAACTTGCCACACACTCTGCAATAGCTAGCGACTTGGGCCAACGGTTGTTCTTTTCAATTTCGGATAACCCCAAGGACTCACGTCTGCAAATTCGAAATGTTAAGACAACTGATGGCGGTGTCTATCGATGTAGAGTAGATTTTTTTAATTCGCCAACTCGAAACTTTAGGATAAATTTAACATTAGTAGGTAAGTACGATGCCGATACGTTCATTCGCGTTGTATGTAGGACACATGTATGAGAAGGAACGAACCGCCTTCGTGTGATAATGAGGCGCAAAACTCGAAGAAAGATTTAAATTGCTCAAAGCAATTTTGACTTGCTTAAGTGAAACGTGAAAAAGCTTTTACATGATTTAACGCCATTCCGCTCTTGGTGGGGATTTTTCTTATGTAATATTTATATTCTCTCGCAAAACACTGAAGCCAAAGATACTCGTTACCGGTGAAATTTCATATCGATTTTGTATTAAAAAACTGCGACGAAAGGATTGCATTTTCTGTGATCTAATTGAGTGGGCTATAAAAGAGTTTGTAAATACATTTTTGAATTTTCCACCTCAAACAGTAGGCTCGGATTGAAAACGCAGCGCGACATACTGCGGCTTGGTTTCCTAGGTACGAGCGTGCAAAATTCGACATCAAAGGAACTTCTTCTTCCTTACCATTCACTGATTGTCGCGAAAAAGGACTCAAACAGAATTAAATTCTCACTGAAACTGCCTGAGAGCGTTTGTCTTTGATGGAAAAAGTCACAGCTTCGAGTTCCTTGCGAAAAAAAAGTTTAGGCTTATGAGCTGCTAATATTTTGTACTATGTCGACTCAACGTTAATGTATCTGCGCCATGGTTTCCTCTACAGAGATCTATTTGTATATTTGTTTGCTAATCAATTTTATAGAAAGCATAAGAGACGTTCGATGCATTGACATATAAGCTGCTGGAAAGCATAAATAATATTTCTTCTTACCTTTGAGGCAACTAACGCACAGTAGAAAGTTTCGAAGCCTCATATCATCACAAACTCTATTTCGAATGGGTATCCAAATCGACCCTTCACGGCGTATGAGTTCCAGAAATAATTTCCAAACCATTAATCTTGAAAAGAAAAATAAGCACAGAAGAGAAAAGTATTTGAATAAACAATTATATATATACATACCAATGAAATTCGTACAATATAGTTTACAGATAGAACAGCATCAATCTGACCATTCCCATTAAGTGTTTCATTTTTGCTGAATTTTTTTAGAGAAAATCAAATGGCTCCTACCGCTTGGTTTCGATATCCTTTCTTTAGTCCTCAGGAATCATCGAAACCTATTCTCTGATTTTATTTATCCAACAGAAGGCAAATATGCAAAAATCTTTCGATTTATATGCTAATAGGATAACAAAATCAATACGGAAACCATGAACAAATTATTCTTCTGTTTTGCTGAATAGCTCGTACGTCAAGACTTTCACGAATAATTCGATGATTTTCATTATACCCAACAAAATAGACGTAAACAGATTTGTTGTTTCGATGGCTTTGAAGGAAATAATTCATTATGTCATTTTCCTCCTGCTCGTAGGTATTGCTAAGATTACTCTTTCCATTAGGACATATTAGATCCCAACGAGCACTGCTCTGTGCGGGTAGCATTTGCTTCGTATTTCAGGCATCACTTTTAAAACCGTTCACATATGGCAGAGACCTACATGCTTGGATAAATATTATGTAGCAATTTCATTCAGAATGAAATAGACAGCACAACATAAAAAGGACAAAATATCTGCACCTTGGGAACTGCGGCGGAGGGTCTGCTCAAAGTTTTCATGTTTGCCAGCTTAATATATTCCAAACTCTTAACCGAGACCTGAACTTTCTTCGTAGGAGCCTATTAGTTTCCAAGTTAACTAGTTACTGGGCCCGGAAGATCTTGGACTGCTTGCCTCAGAACGGCATTAAGGATATCACAAACATAAGCCCAAGATTTGAGGTGACAAACTAGGTGATTAGTGAATCCTTCTTATACATGTGTCGACTACCGTCTCATTATTATTGTAGAGTCAGGCACAAGCGGCCATATCTTAAAGATATCATTGCTAACGATGTTTTACTTTCAGTTCCTCCGGACGAGCCTCGGATATTCGACGCTCAAGGCAAGGAGATATCGGCTGTGGCTGGACCGTTTCGGGAAGGATATGAGCTGTTCCTTTCTTGCCAGGTCAACGGAGGTAAGTTTTCAATATGTGTTTAAGTTGCTACCCCATAGAAACCCCGTTACACACTCCTGTCTTACTCAGTAACTGCATGAGTGTCGTATCCTAGTCGGAAAAGAGAGCCGGGCAGAACAGAAACTTTTCTTCCCAATTTTATAGCGTCTGAACTGGAGAAAAGTTTTTCCTTCTCGTCGTACTGCATTCTATTACGCGGCGTATTCCGGGCAAAGTTAGACTCGTGATTGTTGTCTTGAATAGAGTGCCTGGCACTGGTACGAATTTTGGGAAAACTTCGTTGAAATTTAATTATTTGGAGACGCCTTAATGATCGCTCCCCGCATTGCCTGGATGAGAGCTCACAGAATGAGATGTCATTTATTCGGATTTGCACAGGAGCTGTGTTTTTACTTACACTGTTCCATTTACACTCGGAATGTGTTATTTCCAAAGTTCAATTTGCATTAAATATTTTATAACATTCCTGCACCTACAATCGGCAAATGTATTCGGCCTGCAGGTGGCGTAAACTCGTAAAAAATTATGTAAATACATCCCCGAGCCTGAAAGTATCGTGAGAATTAATCTAAGTAAAAAGCTGGAACTTTTCGAGGCACACAGTCACATGCTCATACAATATGAAGTCGGGGAAATGGAAAATCAATATTGAACGTTGTAATTGCGTTTAAATTATTTCCAACAGAACTTAATCAAGTCGCGTAATTTAGTAAAATTTTACGAAAAACGACAAGGTCGATGCGGGAAGGAACTAATTGGATGTGCATGTGGTGAAATAATTGTCTCAGCTTTTATTCATGCACGACACATTTTCCCGGGAAAGTTCTATGCGAGCGAATACCAGCGATCCCACGCATAAACAGTTGAATAAAAGATGTTCGAAGAGCGTCATATATTTGGAGAGAAACGCTACTTCTAATAATATCGGCAGCACTTGACAGTAATCAAGTAAACGTTTCCATCAAATACAAAACGTCAGTCTGTAGTGCCTGTTCGAGCAAAATGATGTTCAGTCAGGATTTACCAGTCCGACTACTTTTCCTAGAAGGTTTCGTTCAACATTATTTCTCTCACGCTATACCTATGTATTTATTTTTTCAAATTGACAAAGTGGTTCGAGGGAATCGATATAAGCTCCACGTTTATTTGCTCAAACAAGAGCTGAAAGGTTACTTGGTAAACTCAAAATGAAAGTTGAATATACGTGGAAACAAGCTTCGTTGAATATAAATGAAAAAACGAAAAACGTAATTATTGTAAAATGTCCCAATGTGAGAAGAACAACTCTGTGTTAATGCTTTGAAAGTGAGACCGTTTTCGAAACAGACTAGCGCTTGTTTTCATCGCAACTGTGGTAATATTTGAAGCAGAAACACAGCCAACCCTAGTAAATCTTCAGATAAGATAAAAATCCTTGTTGCAGTAAGTTGATACAGCCCATTGTGTTAGTAGAATACGTTAGTAGATCTGCTGCAAAAATCCCACAAACTGTGGAGAACTGGAGAGCGAATAAAAATCCTTAAGGCTATCTTGTATTCACCAAGCAGGTCCGATTGTTGTTCCAGCAGTAAAAACCCATATGCCCATCTCAGAAACAGCGAAAGCATAGATTTAGTTTTTTTTTCATTCACTTTCATAGAAACTATTAACTCACACAGCCCACCCAAATCCCCCAATCGGAGGACGCAGAGGATAGCCTGAGACCATTGAAGATTTCACATTTGGGGGTCACATGATTCTCAAAATAATTTAATTTTAGCATGATGTCCTTCGTATATCCTTTTTATATAACAACATAGAGCAAACTTCTGCCTTGGAACGTCTCCGCAGCTAATAATAACTGAGGAACATTGGCTCTGTATATCAGTCCGATTTCTCCAAATCTCTTGAATGGAACATTGTAATTATTTTGTGGCCAATCGAAAGAAAGGAAAAACTGCTTGCAAAAATTTGATAGGATGCAAATAAGGACACGAAAAAGCTCTTCACAAGATTGTTATAGCTTTGCGTAAACATAAACTGCGCTATAAAAAGGCTTCAATCGAACGTCTGCCATAAATGTGAATCTGTTATGAATATTTTATTAAATTGTTCGATCAAGCAATTCTATACAGGAAGAGGTTGTTGGTCAAAACAATTTTTTGATATAACAATATGTTGCTTACAAATTGAACACCGAATTCGCGACTCAATGGTCTCGTACATTAGCATGTTGGCTTCCTAAGGACTTTGCGTCAAACTATATACCTTCACCTTTTGACTATATATCTCGAAAACATCTGCCCATCACGTCTAAGCTTAAAGAAAAAAATATCCTCTTCTCTGTTTCGTTCATGGGACTAAAGTAGAATCATTTTGGACAAATTGACAAAGGGTTCACTCTTGACTTACTTCTTTCAAACACTCGGTCAACATTGCTTGGTTATCCCGAGGAGCTGGTCATGTTTGACGTAGATACCGTTACTTTTTTAATTGAATTGGATGCCCAGATTTACGCGGCAACTTTGTATCCTTGAAGTTCAGGGCAGAGATTTAGAAAATCATTCGTACAAAACTTGCTGAAATCAATTTTCCTGAACAATGGCAACAACAACTTTACGGTGCACTTTTTGCCAAAGTATTTCGGGTAAAACATGCTGTTATAACAATTGGATCATGACATACAACGGTTATCCACAAACAAATAGGATCAGCTAGTGTGGGCCAAAAAACGGGTACAGAAATGGGGAAAGTAAGGTCAGCCCAATCGGACTACATCGAGTTTAAGCGCCTTAGAGCCATGTGCGTTCGGAAATCAAAGGACTTTTTCATACTATATTTGAAAAAAATAATTAATCCTTTTCGGAATCAATTCCAAATGCTTTATTGCGCTTAAAAAACATTTTAAAGAGGACAGCAAATTTCCTGATAAAATGTAATTTCGGGAAATCTAAAAAAATCATCTAATTTTGTCATGTTTGTTTTTTAATATTATCCTCCTCCTTCTCCTGGTACGCTCCCTGAATTTTCACTTTAAATTCGTCGCGACTTAATATTTTGCAACGTTCCTTCATTTTGGAAGCATGTTTGCAGAAACCCGGATCTTAACTCCTCGCTTGTACAGAAAAAGTTTTAAACTGCTCGTAGTCAGGAAATTTTCAAATATTCTCTCCCGGATAACGAGATACAAGTACAATTATATATGTGATAGGACAACTGTCAATAATCACTTGTTTACTATTATTACTATTCAGCATATTCATGAGTGACTGTTCTACCGCAGTGCGGTATTCATCCTTATTAGTGTATGCATTGTGACCGCATTATCAAGTTGAATTGAATGTCTATGTTATACCTCACGTTTTTAAGCAGGTTAAAAATGGTCTTATTGGCTGATTTGCTTCTGATTCGTTAAGATTAAAACATGAAGAAAACTAAGTTGCTCTCTTTTCACAGAGGCAGTTGCGAATTTAATTATGGATGCCACGTTCACATCAAACCAGGAATTTTTTTCTGTCAAAAATTTGTCTCAATTTTGACGGTGAATTCGTGAAGGCTCATGCTGCCAGATATCTCGGGTTATAACGAGACTTACGACGGACTTGATTGACAGTCTATGGTCATGGTATAAGTCATTAGTCCTGCCTTAAGTCAACCCGTTCCGTGTAATTATACGTGTAATGTCATGGTGTTAGTCATTAGTCCTGCCGAAAGTCTGGGCACTTGACAGGAAAGACTGGGGGTCTATTGAAACTGTTGTCGCATGCATATTCACATGACTCTGGTCATTTCAGATTAGAAATATAGATTATGAAGATTTACATTTTATTAGCCTGTAAACTGCTGAACTCCTTGAATTAGCATCGAAATCTGAAGAAACTCTTTACCAAAAAGGATGTGCATTATTCCATAAGGCAGGCTAAGGACTCTTAAAGGACACAACTGCAATTCTAATCATGGTCGCGAGTCAGTTAAAGCTAGACTAACTAAGAAGCGCAACATGCTGACGCAAACCCAATGACTGGAGATTCCGTGGTTGGTATTCAAGAGATTGACTAGGAACTCCCTCTTGACTTTGAATTGACTTTTTCCCCTCTTTCTTTTGCGTGTTACCCAAACAATATTCATAAAATTTGGTCAGTTCACAAAGCGTCTCTTACATGAGAATTTTTTTAACTGCTGTTAATATGTGATTTGATTCGTTTTAGTGAAGTGAATATACACTTAATGAATTGATCGTAACCGATCGCTATTTTGGAAACATCAATTATCTTGAAAGCAATTGTATTAGAGCAGTCGTTTCCTTACTTGAACTTGTTTCAACTGTGCAAAAAAATCATTGAGGACTAGACCGACGCGCAGATGCTTTTTTAAAGGGAAAGAAAATTGTTTTTGGGGTCTTTTTTAACTGGAATATGGCTGCTATTAGCTAATATTGCAGAAAAAATCTAAGTTCATTCCAATTTGTATTTCCTTCAACCCATTTTCAATTTTAACCAAATGAAAGCCGCCATACTTGCGTGCTGGCTGCAAAATCCAAAGAAATCAAAATAGTTTACCCAGTTAAAAAAAGGAAATACCCATATACTGTGATGAAGGTATATTGATCGATTTTCTTGGTTCAGATCAAGACCAGTTTTATTGACTGGAATTTCTCCAGGATTACGATTTCGCTTTAAAGAGTTTTGACAGCAACATGAAAGCGTTTTTCTGAAGTAATGATATACTTTTTTTCTTTCCCTGAACAAATTTTTCGAAAATTCGAACTGTAGCTTAAATTAATTATTTAATTTGGGATTGTAATATGTCTAAATACTGAGATAACCATCTTTACTCTCAATAAAAAATGCAAAATGGACCATCTGTTGATTCCTCTTGACTTGCAAAAATCAATCGATGGTATTTCGAACAGATTTTTTTCCAACCCGGTGATCCTTCATATTTGATTTCAAATTCGATTCGCGTTCTCATTTTTCATTGGGAGTGATTCGTACTTATTTACACGTGACATCCTTGACAAATTCGTACTATATATGTGTAAGGAAATTCTCCCATGAAAGCATCATAAAAACTGTACTCAATAGTGGCAACGAAGTCCATAAAATTTAATTTAATTTCCCATCGATGAACCTCGTTCGATTTTCTGATTTATTATGAAGTCCTTGCACAGACTTCGCCAAGTAAGGCGTTGTTCTGCAATAAAACATCCGAACGAAGCAGAAAGCAATATTTTCGTTGGATCACTTTTAATTTTTCATCAGGTCATTTTTCGTTAAGACTAATGAAAAACGAAATGATGACGAGACTGTTTGCTCAAATTGCTTTGAAGTTATAGTCGGTTGAAAGAGGATTAATTCCTTCATTTCAATTGGTTGATTTTATGTCCCTATTTAAGGGCTTTCATTTTGCTGAATAACTCTTGGGTTTGATAGAATGGCAGTTATAGTTGCAATTATAAATTTAAAGGATTTTCTTGTACTATAAAGAGAGGAGCTCGAAATTTTGAGCTTTAAAATTGCCCGAGTTGTACTTATTCGTCATATAATTCGCAGGGAGACCACTTCCAAAAGTGACATGGTGGCGTGATGGGGTTGAAATATTCGGAAAGAGTCAACATTCAATCGAGGAGGGTGTTGCAGCTGTTGTGAGTCCTCTTTTCATTGGAACAGTAACACGTGAATATTTCGGCTCGAAATTAGAATGTAGAGCTCAGGGATCAAAACTTATTCCAGCTGTTACGAAAACGGTCACGTTACAGGTCCATTGTAAGTATACGAAAGCATGTCTAAATGTATTCAATGTGTTTGTGCTTGGCACTTTCTATTCAAACATTTCTTGATTTTCATTATTCAGTGAAACCACTTCGAGCGAAAATAGTTACACCAAATGACCTGTTGACAGCTGGACAGCCTGCTCCTGTTCGATGTGAAACTTGGGGCTCATATCCACCGGCAAAAGTACTTTGGTTTCTGGATGGTGAGCCAATTCGGAATCCAGATGTTACAGTTTATACTAACAAGGAGGTAAGTGGGAAGCGTTCAAGTAATAATTTAGTAATAGTTTAGTTTTCGTCGTAAAGCGCTGAAAAGGTCACCTGATGTATCGCAAATTAACATTGTGTAGGGATAGTATTACCGAATCAATATTATTTCAACTCCTTCAGAAAAATTTTGTCTGTAGTTCCCTAAAAGACGAATATCCAGGCGAAGGAAGGGTCAAACCTAGTAAATTAATTTTTTGCCTGTTCTCATACTGCATCTAAACTAAGTTGCACATCAAAGTAAATGCTGAAAACAGGAAGCTAGTTAATACAACTAAAAATTCAATAAATTAAACAGGAAGTGGGAAAACGCGTTTCCTTTAAATCTTAACTTCACTTGGATAATATATCCGGGAAGAGTGAAAATTAATTGCTGCGAAAAGTTGAAACATTGCTGTTGGAAAGTTAAGAAAAACAGACGAATAGTCTGAAACTATCTTAGTAGTATCTAAATAATAACCGTCTTTAAAACGTTGCACCTAATATAATACTGCAGTAACATTTCAACTTGGTGTAGTATCAGATTTGTGTACTACTTCGGCTAAGAGGAAACTTTGAAGAGCAAGCGCTGATTATGTTGAGTACATTATATTCAATTAACAGGCATTTGGTAATGTGACGTTGATAACTCATTTGTTATTCTGAACAAATAGTTTGGAAATAACGATTGGGGAAAAAGAAATCCTTTTTTTTTAACTTTAACATCAAGACTTTGTTTAATATGTTTGAGATTGCCCAATTTGGGTCAAATATGAACAGTTTTGTTGCATATATTGTTGCCATTGTGAGAATTGCTTCATAATGCTTCTCCCTAAAAAGTCATGGTCCCAAAAGGCGAAAAATCATGGTTTTAGATTTTCTCACAAGCTTCTTTTCTTTCCAATTTTTTATTTCAAACCAAATTGGGCAATGCAAGAAAAAGATGGTAATCGCTTGGTGCGAGGTCCGGACTATAAAGGGAATTCACCAAAACTTCTCATACAAGCTCCTGGAGCTTCTGGCGAGTCATTCAAAACATGTGTAGAATAACGTTGTCCTGGTCGATCGCTAGCTTCAACCTGTCCTAGTGTTACCAGTAAAGATTTCAATACACAATGGAGAAATGCCGAATTCAGTGTTTGACCATATAAAAGCAACCCATAATGTGTTATACCTTTCCAGTCCACCAAATGTACAGCAGAAACTTCCCGGCCGTTAGTGCTGGTATGACCAACCTTTCAGCTGCTTCACCACGCTTTGGTCACAATCGTTTTTGCACAATTTTTTTCGTATGTGACCCATTCCTCGTCCTGTCATCATCCTTTTTTTTAAAAAAAAAGGATGATGACAGGACGATCTTTTTTTAAAAAAAAGGGTCATTTCATTCCGTTTGATGGAAGTTCAATCCAACATGTGTTTTGGTATTAATTGATGTGCGCCCAAGCATCATGTTTCTTTTTGAATCCAACATTGTGCTAATGGTTGAAAATCCCAAGTCCTAAAAATTCGACTGTTTCTCTGTGGTCTTATCAATTTTTTGACGCTTTATTCGAAACTATATCTTGTGGCATTAATTGCATATTGAATTATCAAAACCTAATGAATTTTGACAATAATACAGGGCAGAGTTGTTATTACAAATTTTCTACTAATATGCGGTAAGTCGAATATGCCAAGAGGGGATGAATAGTTCTTTCTACTTCATCTAGAAGGTCTCGAACCAATTTCACTCTTATTATAGAAAAAGATTCAGTTTATTGAATATTTTATTGGCAAAGCGTTGAAATATTAAAAGGTAAAGCGAAAATGATACTTTGGGAAGTGGGTTCCTCCATTTGTTATTTTCAATCATGATTCCACCCAAGGCAAAATGTTGTTATCTCTTCTCAGACACAGTGGGTAAAATATCTAGAGCATTAAATATCAGTGACGGTCAAGAGATCTATGTTAAACTATGATCTGGTTACTAAAGCTGGAATAGGACGCCTATTATGCTCTTGACTATTAATTTTCACTTCGAAAAGGGAAGGGCTATGGAATAAAATCAAAACACTGGGCTTAGATTAGGCAAAGACCAACAATGATTGCAATGGCAAATTGAAGGAAATCTAAGCTCTATTTCGGCTCTCACGGAATGATCTTTTATATTTTTCCTAAATAGTGTTATACGTAGTAGTTAGGTTCGAAGTAAACCATGCATAGCAATAACATTCCAATGCCTATCGAAAGCCAAGATTGTATCCCTATTTATTAGATATATGATTGAGATCAACCATTTTCTTGCAATAACTAAGTCGAATATATTTCTGGTACTGAAAAAATTTCAATTTTAAGCAAAAATCAAAAAATTTAAAATCACATGCCTGCAAAATTACCGAATTTCATCTATTTCCTTAGATATTAATTTGAATTGAAGTATGTTGGACTTGCACAACAAATATATAATGGATTTTTGTTGTAAAGTATATCACTGCCTTCCTTGTCTTAATATCAAAATTCCCAAATTTTTGGCAGTTATTTTTCGCAATGTTCCTCAATCAACTGAACTTCTACTTCAATTTCACCCATATTTCCGCTTCGCTCATTTCCCGCTTTTCTGACCCTGAAAGGAGCAAATGCATGGGCATAGATGTGTTTGCGTGTATCTGTGAACTTTTGGTACGATATTTGTTTAGAAGACAGAGAAACCATTCGTAGATATTCGCAAAACTGACTGAGGAAGTCCCAAATTTCCCTTTTCTCGTAAATGTACCCGACTTCGCCTCAACATTACAAACACAAAATTGAGAAAGTTTCAGCTTATGGATTTGTTTATTTTCATCTTCCCGTTATGCTTGTCTTCCATTTTGCAGGACTCCAACATCACAGTGAGCATCGTTACGCTGAGGGTATCATCCGACAATGATGGAGCAGAACTCACATGCCGGGCCTCGAATCCCTGGTTCTCAGGGGAATCCGTCGAAGACACGAGAGTTATTAGCGTAGCGTGTAAGTATGTATTTTTAAATGCATGCGTTAGTTTTTATATTATACAAACGTACATAGAAGCATTCATATATAGCAATGAACAAGACAGGAAAAAAAATTTCTAAATTTAAAACAATCCAACGTGGAACCTCTCGGGGAAAGCGTTTCGTATGCAATTTTCATTTGTTTCGAAGCAGTCTTTAAGAGAAACGATATCCTTCTAGAGATGGCAAAATGGTATTTGAAATATATTTAGAACACAGCACGAAGCATGCACTGAAATGGGAAAATGTGCTCCCGAAATTTATTTGAAAGATTTCGGGCTACCATGTTGTTTTCTGTTGGATATTTGCAGAAGACGTACACTCTATCCCATCACTTTATTAGAAGTAATCGCGCCTGACTTTCCGGCCCTTTAAGCTCACACGTAACCCACAACTGGCCCACTGAAGAGAATCGGAAAAATATTTTACTTGAGGATATGGAATTTTAATAAGAACATTCTTTTTCGGGCGAAATTACGGATTTGGGAAATCACGACTACAAAATGTGGCAGAACTCGGAATTGATGCATTTCTAGCAACGTGGTTTCTTATTAGCTAGCACAAAAGGAAAAGAATGAGTATTTCAAAGACCTTTGCGGTTAAGGCTTTCAAAATTATTGTTCTGTAAATTCAAGGGATATCCTTAACAAAACTAACATGCGCCATTGTAATAACTTTGGATACCCATAAAATCACTGCCATTTTTCCGTGCAAAGGAATGATAATTCTGTGTATTCTTTTGGAAGCGGTAGGTGCTGTATTGGTTCTCCTTAGGTAGCTTATGAAGCACTCTTAGGCATCCTCTTCTTGCTTGTAACCACTCAGCAGAATTGATCTTAATGTGCCAGCAATAATTAAAAGTTGACTTTACTCAAATTAAATTTTTAGATTTAGGTCGTTCTTTACGTGGGAAAATGAGAATTGGTTAGAGAACAAGGAAACCTTATATATGCCGATCCATTCCAAATTGTTGCCAATGCTTGATGGTTGATAGTCGCATTCATCCCGAGCCATTTTAGTGCAACCCTTAATAATAATGTTATTATGTTGGGTTTTTGTAATTCAATTAAATTATCCGATCCGGGACATTGCTGACATGTAACGAAAATTAAGCAGAAAATTGTTCACAAGCTGGCGGCATTCTTTAATCTGGGACTTTCAGTTGTACTTAAGCATTATAAAGCGTAGCTGCATCCTCCAGGAAATCTTCAGCTGATGAGCTTGGGCTGCAGTTAATTTAGAAAGTTGAGGCCATTCAAAAATATCAAGCCCTGCTTGCCTTATCGAAATATAATTTTAATTAAAGAAAATAAATTAATACAATTAGATTTAGAAATGATTCCTTTTATTGTTCATCATTTGTAAAAAATGTAACAGGGTCATTTTCAAGCAGCATGTCAACATCTTTACTGGAAACACAGTGAAATTTTTGTAGTAAACATAAAATATACTCTGACTTTTCTTTTCTATTCGAATAAAAACTAAAAGGATCATTTGATATCTATTTGTAGCATTAAACTTGATGCAATTCTCAACTTAGATATTTTGTAAACGGACTTATTCTCCTAATTGATTTTTAAAAAAAATTATGTTCGAAGCTTGGAATCCAACTTCAAAATTCATGTATAAATCAATTTTGTCACTTGAAACGGACAGACATCAGTTTTTGATGTCGATCCGCATTCTAAAGGTCTGTCATGCAAAATGATGTTCTAATATTTTGATTCTGATTGTATAAGCCTTAGTAAAGCGCATTTCAAATACTTCGAATCTAACTACATGCAGGATCTAGGAATAACTTCGAACCTAGCTATCGACTCCTCTCGTTTTGATGGAATACCGACTTTCCCTGCTACGTTTCGTCCATAAGTAGATGGCAACGCAGCTACTATAAGTGAAGGTTCAGGTATAACTCGCAATTTATTGTATCAGGAGGAGTTGAAAGGTCGTTATGGGGAATGCTTTATCGGTCGGCAATGAGTTCTTCTGTTTGATAGTTGGTGCTGCATTTATCTAAATTTTAGTTAAGTCAAATTTAATCACTCCTTCGAAACTTATTTGAATTTGAACGCAATTTGATAAGAATATGAAAGGAGCTTGTCTGTATTTAAGTTATTCCAGCAGAATGTTCAAAGAAAAGGATACAGAACAACTTCAATTTTAAAATTAGCCGGGTTTAGTGACTGCGGGAGAATTCTGGATGTAATTTGACGAACAATTTAGTATCGAAACAATTATAAATTCACAATGTCTGTGAAAATCCACCATATTTCATAAGTTCCACAATCCTACGTCGTCCAATTAAGCGCTTTAAACTGGTACTCATTTTCCGCATCACAAGCACGTTCATCATGGCCCCAATTAAATAGCTTACTAATCAATATTTCATATTTATTTAGCTCCACAAACATTCCAATCATGCTATACCAATTCCACGAGACATCTGCATCTAAACATTCCGACAATTTACACTCCAGCCATATCCGTGGTGTGCCGGGTCGTTTGTGAGTCAGAAGTTTTTGTGAAGAGATTAAAGTAAACGTCGAACCCTTTAAGTCTCCGTGAACGCCTCTTTGTGCAAACTTAAGATCCGTCTTTAGCTAAAAATAGCTGCATTGGAGTCATTTCAATGCACTTAAAGAAAACTCCACCGATGCCTATCTCATGAACTCCTTGATTTATTTTGCTCCATTGCAGATCCACCGACAGTGTCAGTACATTTGGCGAACGAGGATCCAAGTCGCGTGGTGACCAGAGCCGAAGGGCAGAATGTTACGTTGAAATGCAGAGCGGACGCCAGACCACCCGTAACATCATACTCGTGGTTCAAGAACGTAAGTGAAGTTATATCATATTTCTTGCCATTTCTTTAGACTATTCGAACATTCAAACTCCGTCCACACGTTTCCCTGCGACGAGGGATGATTTTTGCTGGAAACACTTATCCCCTCTTACGTACACATAGTGTCTAATATTTCTTCTAAGGATGTACTTTCGTGCGGGAACAGTGGGTTGGGGGTGGCATGTGGTGACAAACGTTTCACAAATTGCTGCTGACAACTTCAACGAGCACAATTCAAGGCTCTGATGCAAAGTGACAATATCTTTATTTAATATACTTTCGTGTTCAAATGGAGATAACATTCAAACCCGTCATTTCATCTCGTCTTGGAAACTTCAATCACTCAGCTCGTGGATTTAGTCTTAATCGCTGCAGGCACATTTTATTTCCTTGACGATAAGGTTTTGACAGGAGTTGCTGTTGGTAAGTACAATGAGAGCGCTCTGGATCATCCATCTTTAGGATTTCAACTGGATTCTGAATTGGTTATGATTTGATGGAAGGTGTCAACGTACTGCAGATATGATTGAAAGTTTCGTTGAGATTGCAAAAAAAGGCAAAAAAACGATAATAATCGCGGGGACAAAGCAAATTGAAAATTCTTAGCGCACTGTCGGTTGGAAAATTCTCTAAACTGAGTAAAATCAGTCATAAATTATTCTTTGTTGACGTATTTCAATTGAATGTTCGAAAGATTCTATCATTTTCCTATTGAATTCTATGATTTTCCTCTAAAAAGTGCAATTCACTGTATTTTGAAAATAGATTTTGTATGCGTTTAACTATAACTGGTAGAACTACTTGGTTCTTACCAAAAGAAGGCATTCAGCATCAAATCGTTTGAATCCTTACATAACAATCAACCTTTATTGTCCTTTTTTTAACTTCTAATTTCATTTTTTCCATGATACAAAACTCTAGTTTAATTCAAATCTTTGTATCCTTTTTTGATGGGTTTTCAGTTAAAACCAGAGCTAGGAATACAATGTCGAACTGAATCAATGACTGAATGAAGAAAAATAAAATAAAAAAATTAAAGGCCGATACCATTGTCGTATGCTACGTTCAAAGGAAAGCATTTGTTGGGAACATTCAGTCCACTCATTCTTAATTTTTTTTCTTTTCCGGTTTTAACTCTTGTCAGTTTTTATTGGTTTCGGTTTCTCATATTTTCGAGTATTAAATTTTATATATATTTTTTAAACAAGTCCTAAAACGCCTGAAAATGGGTCCATTATTATAAATTTTTAAATTCAGTAAAATGAACGCATCAAAATTTGAAAATAATTAATAGAATTGTTGAATTGTTGGATTTTGTGTAAAATAATATTACCACGGGTTGCTGAAATCGCGAAATCCTGCCTGCGTCAATTTTTTCCATAGATCCTGAGAAAAAAGGACGAATGAACCAACCAAACATTACATTCTTATACATGAAATATGACTTTCAATCCTGTGTCGCTTGTATACAAAAGACTAAAATTAAAGTTATTAATATGGAATTTTTAACGAATTTTTTAATATTTTTACCATAAAAATTTATTTGTTGTGACCAAAACTTCAAAAATGTAGATATGTTGTTCCAATATAATCACAAAACCTTTCGAAATTTCACCAAAATCGATAAGTAACTTTTTTAACTTCCTTAGAAATTTAAAATTCGCATAAATCGCTTTGAGAATTTCAATATTATTATTATTATTATTATTTATAATATTATTATTTTTCCCCACTCTCGCAGCACGTCATCTTTATTCCTAGTAGTAACTTTGGAGACTTTTGAGGTGGGTACAAATGACTTTATTTAACTAATGAGTCAAGTTGTCTTCATTCAAAATTAATGCAGAAATCTCAGTAATCCGCCATTCAGAGTAAAAATTTTGCAGAAGCAACAGTCAGACGGTCACGTCGAAAGCTTCTTCAGCATTTTGCGTATCATGCATCCTTCAAATGAATTATCCCGAGACATGCATTTTAATCACATCACAAACAAACGACGTCAAACCTTCCTGTTCTGAATGTTTTCACAAGCGACAGCTTATCAACATTTGCACCAACTTCCTACTCAAATTGCTTTCCATATATGATACAGCTCTTATGTTGTTGTGTCTTTTTTGCAAACTCGGTGGTTTTATTTTATTTTATTTTATTTTTACCTAAGATTTTTGCAGTAAATCACTCACGTTTGACGTGAGCTAAATCATGCCGGACCTGTCATTCCTACATATCCTTCTCTAATCGCCTTCAAATTGCTGATTTTTTTGGATTATATTAACATTCAACTGCACTCCCGATTTGATGGATTTGTTTCTACTACAACTTTCAGTCAATTTTTCTCCATCATCTTCATGTTCTCAACCGGTCCACGTGGATAATTTTGAGGTTTGAGGTAATCATTCTTAATTTTTTTTAACCGTAGACATACCATACGTTCCTTAGCCGGATCCTTGTCAAAAATATCGTTTGTTCCACCATAAAAACGCCATATGGTGGCATTAATAAAACTTATTTTTTTAAATATTACGAATTTCCGGTAGCCGATGGCATCGAAAATTCGACCGCCAGGCAAAAACAAATTTGGGTGAAATCTAGCGAATTACTAGAGCAAATTATATATTATTTTTCAATCCAATCAAACTAAATGATTTAATCTGATTTTAAGTTTAAGTGTTGATTAATCGATATCACAAAAAAGATTCTATTGTTTGTAGTTTTTATTTTGCAAGGAGCTGGTGTTTGGATTAGAATTTGCTTCGTCAAAATTTTTGATTTTGACTTCAACAAAGAAAAGTTATTGCGAGGGGTTTCAAAGGTGAAACGCAAAGAAAAACAAACTAACCACTATGATATCTCAATTTAAAGCCTTCCATACACGAGATCATCCCTTCTATTTACTTTGTATGCCTATGATCCCTTTATGTTGCCAAATTGTAACTTTTGAGAAAATATTCGCTCACCCCATGCGTTCGTTCTCTACCTAAAAAATGGAGTCTCTGTTAATGAAGTTTAACTTATCTTAACTATTCTTCCTGAGGATATTCTTCTTCGCTTATCAGGATATTCTTTCTGAGTCTTAATGATGAGAAATAGAACCCTTTTTAAGTCTTTCATTTCAAACTTGTAGTACAAACAAATTTATTTAATGTGAATCTTACTTTTTGACCCCTCATATAAAATCAAGGATGAGAACACATGTTTGCGAATTAAAAATCTAAATAAAATCCCAAAATTCAGAAAATCCGCCCGCAGATTTATTGATTTAGTTAACCGTCTCTATGAATGTCTACTTTCGATTCAACGTTTTTGAAATACCTAAATATCAAGCCTGAGAAATGAAATCCGAATTCTTAATGTAATATATTTGCTTGTTTACACCTTCTATTACACATATTGATTGAATGAACTATATATTACGAATCTCAACCCAAAGAATACTATCAGACAGTGGAATTCATTTGACATCAGAATAGTTTTCGTTTCACACAACCACCCGAGACTTTACGTGAATAATTTGACCTGCTGTAAAATTAGAAGGATTTTTTTCCAGGATTTTCGGCATAACTTCTTTTGCAAAGTCATCAGGATAAAAACAATTTCTCGAAGTATTGTCCGAGTAAAGTCCTGAAATATTACGACCTACCTTAGACGAAAAACCACAGATACTATTCAATTCGCTCCAGCATCAAATACTTTGAATCCTTACATAACAATCTTTCCTCGTAATGTTTATTCTCAATAATTCAAGAATTTATAAGCTTCAACCAGAGAATGGAAGAGCCACACCCATTGTTCTCGCCCTTTAGTTTGTTTCCAGGACCTGACACCATGCTCGGCATTGTATGCGAAATCAAAGAGAATGCTTTTTGTTGAAAAGTGGGAGACAGGAAGTTGAGGCAGTTGGTTTGCTTATATATTCAGTGCAGATTTAGAATGGGCGATTGACTATGGTAATGGGGAAATTCCATTGAAAATTGTGGAATTTCGAATCGTAGTGTAAACACAAAAGTTTTAATCGATTCTATGAGTCCCAATCTCTCGCTCGTGCCACGGCCAAGGAATTGTTTTTCATTGAAAACTTTCTTGAACTCATGCTGAGCCAGATTCCTTTTATTCCTCGCATACCAGCCACCTTCCATCTGTGATAAAACCTTTATATTAGACGGGCAAAGCTAGCGACACAGGTACCCGGGATCTTTATTCGTCGGTTTTTATTCAAATATTATAAATTCAGGATGGTATTTCAAAGGTGGAGCGAAAGGGTCTCTGATCTGATTACAGGATAAGGAGATTCACTGTGCTTACCATATGCTCCGGCTATAATGCGATGTATTGAGTGTCCCAGGCGGTGAAATCTGGCGTTCCAGGAGCACTGAATGGATTCTGTTCCTTTGATGAGATTAAGATCTATTATCGTTTATAAGTGTATTTAAAATAAAAGATGACGTTCCCAAGCCCCAAACGGTTGCTACCCGATTTACTGTGCGACCATCTGCGACTATTGCATGGCTGAAAAGGACAGATAGGATAGCAATGTCGCCATAGAAACTGGCGGACGCAATAAAAACACTCTTGATACCATTAATGGCTGTTGTAATAACTTTGGCCAAGTTATTTAACTGCTCAATTGAAAAGACAACGCTCCTACTCGGTAGACAATAATATCGCATGCCATCCGCTCCACCCTCTCATAAGAAAGTTGAGTAGAGACAGCATGAAGGGCGAGGGTGCGGTAGAAGATTAATAAATATCCAAAATTATTGGCTGGAATTTAAAGTCGAAGCTAATTATTGTGCAAAATGAAAGTCCTCTTTGGCATTTGCTATTTTACATTTGCCAAATTTCTCTGGCCATTATAGCTTTAGTGGTGGGCGAATATTTGTGGAGGGAAAACATTGAATGCAAACATTATGATGTCGTTTTTTCTCTCTTAATAGTGTGTCGAGTATTGCTCTGTGGAATTAATGTTATTTCAAGCTCATTTTTGGTTATAAGGGCAAACACAAAATGGGTTCACATTTACCAATGAAAGCTGGTTCAATTTATATTCTTAAATCAACCATTGCGGATGAAAGGGAAGATCATCGTAAATTTTTTTGAAAATAATAACTATTTTTAAAATCTTGTTTTTCCTTTACGGACTAGGCAATATTTGCCATAGTTTTCATTTCACAAAATACTCAAACTGGGCATAGAAATAAAATATTTCTTTTCAATTTTGCAATTCTTCTTTTTTCGAAATCAATTTTTGACCACAACCGTTCGGTCTTCTTCAGCGATTTTACTAATTTTTTTCTTCTTACTGTTTCTACTTAAATACTAACAGGTCTGAAGATACTTAATCTCATTTAGGATTAGGGTTAGTGAGTTATCTAAGCGGTTTTTGATTTTCTAACGAACAACAGAGGCACCGAAATTCAAGGCATGTTCTATTGATCGGAAAGGACCCCATAGTATATCTGAAGAAAATTTATTTAAAAAAAATTTAATGTGGCGTTTTTATTTCAGGCTGGAGAAAATGATTATTGTACACGACAATAGTATATGGTTGCCAAGCACTTTTTATGTATCGAGAGGAATACAAAAAAGTTAGAATAATACTTTATT
Source organism: Stratiomys singularior (assembly GCA_954870665.1). Lineage (NCBI taxonomy): Eukaryota > Metazoa > Arthropoda > Insecta > Diptera > Stratiomyidae > Stratiomys > Stratiomys singularior. The sequence goes on from OX940877.1 coordinate 13,710,396, forward strand.
GAAACGCCCTTTATTTTTACAAGTCAAGCCAAGTCAAGCCAAAAGCGCTTTATTTAATATTCATCGTTATAAATTTTTTTTCAAGAATAAAAGGCTGATTCTAAACAATAAAATTACGTAAAAACTCAATGGCCCAAATGGCTCTCTAAATTTAAACACTATCATTTACTAATGAAATGAAAAAAATAACAATATCAAATGCAATTTGATTAAAATTATTACTTATTTTAATATTCAATTGGAAAAAGGAGAAAAAACCAACCAACAATATTCCTTTATTATTATTTGTCCCATAAATATGGAAACATGATGCATATATCATTTTGGTGTCTATTGATATGAATTAATTACATTCAGATGGCTGCAAGTTGAACTGATTGCAGTTGCAAATTCAATTTTTTTTATTCATATTGAATAAAATGCATGCGCGATTTGTACCCTGCTTTTATTAAGCAACGTTGACAGTCTTCATCGTCATCGCTCTCAAAATACTTGGCTCAATGATACCCATTTGATTGAATGAGGTGCTCCCATCCTTTTTGTTCCAATCTGGAGCAGTGCTCTGGAAATCTGTTTTCAAATCAGCCTTCCATTCGTTTGAAACGGTGTTGGCCAACCAGTCTTTATTTCGAGTGAAATCTAAATTTTGACAAGATTCAACTTGCCCATGTTTCTATTCTAGGATCGTCTGGAGGCTGGCAAAGTAGTTTTTCATTCAAAAAAGCAATTGAATGTATTTTACTCGAGTCTTTTATTAGTCTGCAATACAGGTCGCTCGAAGGACGGATCGTGAAATTAATGTAGCAGGTTGGATGCTCAAGAAATATATATAAATACAAACATGAAGCTATGCATACATAAATGCTGAGAATATAATCTTCACAACACCAACAATTATCCTCTGAAAAACCAATGCGTGATAAGTATTTCATTCACAATATTTTTGCCTTCTTTGTTTACTTATAGGGTAGGCTCCTAATAGAGAGATTACAGGGAGATATATAAGACGCGGAGAAAACACGGAATGAAATTTATTTTTGGGAAGAAGTCAAAGAACACATATTGTAATTGTTTAATTATCTTTAACGTCTGTTTGGGCTTTGATTTGGACTTATCTGCTGCACTAACTTCTAGGTTTACTTTACTGGTACCATGGGCTGACTAGCTTTTCACTGAGACTATGTGTAAGACGTCAATTGTACTAATTTAATTGTGCCTAATACGATCAGATACTATCAATAATGATATTCAGTTAAATGTGGATCAATGGAAATCTACCAGGAGCGTAAATATTAAATCAGAACTCACACGTAGGCGATATTTGGTTGAAATTTTGAAATCATTACACAAATTTTTCATCAATTTTTAGTTATTTGGACACTAAAGGACGGAACTCTGCCGTATTGAAACGTGTTTCATGTTTGAATAAATAATGAAGCATAACATGACGTTGGGAATAGCTTTGGTATTTTATGAGAACTAATATATCAGCAACCATAACTTTGGTTTCCCAAAACTATGAATTTCTACATCTCACTGAAAAGGACTGCTTCAGAACTTGAAATCCGAATGTACCTCTGAGCATGTCTTGAGGGTCAGTTAATATCCGATCAATTCAATTCAGTCTGTCGAGGACAAATTATATCGCTTTTGGGCCCCGATTTAAAATCTATTTCCTAAAGTTGTTGGTTTATTTCAATCTGATTGCGTTGAATCTCATTCTTCCAGCCTTCAATCAGTTCTCATTTAGTGAAAATAAAGAGCAATTTATAGGCTCTTGCGAAGCGAAAGCAATTTACGGTGTCCTTAATTCCAAATCATAATAATAAGCCTACATCTCGTTTTCTGGTTGTTGGTTTTCATTCCATTTCTACAGCAAATAAAATTTGAATCTTCAAAATGGCTCGACTCAATTCGCTTTGTTGTATTATCTCGGCAATCTCCACACACAAATATTTAACCACTACTCACCACAAATTCCAGGAAACTAATTCCCAATTGTTTGTTACATGTTTTTGTGTCCCAACGAGCAGAATGTCATTTATCTCCCGCATCTATTCCCTTTGTCAAGCCAACACATACATCCCTATACGCACGAAACAATCTTTAGACAAAAGCTGGGACGATGATGACAACAACGGCAACGATGATGAGGACGATGATGGTGATGAGTTTCGACCCAGATAAAGTTATTCTGTTCGAAAGAAGAATTCATGTGAAAGACATTTCTAATTTCATTTCATCACAAAAGTGGACAGAATTTTTCGAGGCATCCCCGAAAATGTTTGAAAATTATCTTCACCGGCATTATTTTTAGACTTCCGTTTTTTATATGTATCTGCTATGAGCTTACTCACTACACATTGAAATCTTTAAGATTGTATCTTTATTTAGTGCGACGTTATGATTAGCTTTTAAAGTAGATTAATCTTCCGAGTGCTAAGCGAAGGTTGCTTTCGTTGTTCAAAGCCTAATGAAAAGACACAATAATTAGTTAACGAACACATACAAATTGGTGTATCGAACCTAAAAAACAACAAGCTCCTAACATGTTTACAATTGTGCACATGATTTACTACAGCTTGTAAGTATTGTACAGCTTCAAAAGTTTATTACGTTGAAAATTGATGCCAATTTAATGCTTTGAATGACCTACTTTCGTTCGCTTTACAAGCATAACGACATTAGGACATTGGAACAAGGAGACATTCACTAGGCTTCCCAAGCGGTTTGCGTCTTCTCCAAAAGAGCCTGTACGATAGGATGTTCAAATCCTTATCGGTACTCTATTTCACCAAGCCAAAAGTCTATTGCTCAAACCGAAATAACGAAAAAATAATGATCACAATTTCCTTACAGGTTTTTCGATACACAAAAATTAATTGATGCACATGTCCTTACTTGGCTATTCTCTTAATTTTCGGAGAACATCTTTTGTTCAAATAATAAAATGATAATTTCTTGACTGTTCATTGGAGACACTGAATGTGTTGTTAGTCCTGATTTCATTTGGGAAGATGTCCACCATCGACTGAGTAAAATTCCACAAACAGTTAACATGTTGGTTATTACTTCCACTTGTTCTTCGAATCATTGAAATGACATTGCCGACCATTTCTTACAACTCATGTATAAGGATAATGGACTCAGTGACGTTTGGAGAATGAGTCGTACATTTTCCGAGAGATAGCCCCAAGAGCTGAGTGTGCAGAAAATCTGAGTTATTCAATTTTCTTCTAAAAGCAAAAGAAAAAATAACCAAACACGAGGGAATAGAGATGTCAACTTAATCTCTTGCCAATTTTTGTATTTTTAACAGGAGAATATGGATATAATAAAAGGAATAATAAGAAGTCAAAATGCTGTTCCAGCATTCAGATTTTTAAATTAAAAGCTTCATAATTTTGATGTTTTTTTTGTATGTTTGCAAGCTAGTTCCATACAGCTGGAGGTGCAGGATTTCTTGAGCTCGTAGCAAATGACTGATGACGCGCATTGAAAAATTATCATAGTAAACGTCGCATAATCAGTCGTGTTTGTTCAAAGAATCTTGATGTCATGCCCAATCCGTAAGTTAGAAATTCAAAAACTTGAAAATGGACCGCGGTATACAGAACTTAGAAGCAAGAATAAATAGGGCTGTTTCGACAGAAAAACTCAAACAGACCTTTAGACAAGACCTAGAATAAACTAAGAAATTGAATCAAGTCGAAAGTCTTGAAAGAGCACCCAAAGAGAAGGTATTGGTTCGATAAGGAAAGGCCTGAAAAAACGAGGCAAATAAATAAACTACCGATTGGAATACAAGGAGATACAAGCAGCTTTGACAATCTCAAGCAAAATGGAAATGGAATGCGTGGGAAGAAAATCCCGTGACAATGAGTCGAAGATAGCGGATGACAAGCTTTATACCAAAAATTTAAAACCCATAAGATTGCCACTGAAAAATAATTCTCCGAAAACACATAGATAAAAAGTAGCTGCTAATAAATGCTAGTAATGCTAGTAAAAGCACAGGAGCACTGAGGTCTCAATTTCAGTTACTTCCAAGTACGATGAATGTAACTTCTCCGCCAGAAATTTGATTCGCCAAAAGTCGCCAAAAAGCGTAATCAATGCTCCTTTACCGATTAATCTTGTGAGAATCACTGAGCTATATTTCGGGCAAAATTATGGCGGAAATATTAGAATATTGGTGTTACATGGTGAACGTAGTTCTACAGACAAGTGACCATAGACTAGGGTAGGCTGATATGATGATTGGTCCTAAATAACTGTTGCGAGATCAAACTTTCAGCGCATGAATGACTTTCTGACAGAAGGACCTTAGGGAAAAGGCCAGCATGCGAGCCCAAAAGCGTTGGGTACGCCATTTGACGAAGACTGTGTGAAGCCAATCGAATTTCGAAACAGGAAAGTGTTTTAAGAAAATCGGGAAAATTACAGGCCAGACAAGGTGAATATCAAGGAGAGGGATAGAAACGTTGATGTAGATTTAAAGACTTGATAGCTACAAACTGTAGGCCCTACCTTCTCAAAGGTTTTCGAATACGTAATAAATGTCAAAAAACTTAGTACAACTACAGTTAAATGTCAATCTAATCTACGAAAATGAGAAAACACGCATCCAATATTTGTAATTGCTTCCATCGTCATAAAATGTTTGTGGTAGAACTACAGAAACCTTCCTTTTAATTTTATGTTTTTTTATTTACCTTGCGGAATCGATTTTCGACCGTGATCGTTCGAAAATCGATTCCGCAAGGTAAATAAAAAAACATAAAATTAAAAGGAACGAATCCAAATAAATGCAAAATATCCCACTCCTATAGTTTCCCTGATTAATTTATTCAGTACTTTATTAGCTATGTATAAATATTTATAAAAAATTAGCAATAAGTTAATTACTACGAAATATCAAGTTTTCTTCTCAGATAATCCTTGTGTAGCATTCGTTCAGTACTTTATTTATATTTTAAGTACTTTATTTATTTACGTTAATTAATTAAATTTTGTAGACGTCGAATTAATGCAAGCAATTTCCTCAATATTCCAATTTCCTCGATTTCCTCAATATCACGATTATACTTGAAAAGGCTGAGTACGGTAAGATAAATTCAAAAATTCAAAAATTTAAATTGTTTGATTTCTTTTTGGAAATTGTAAGTCCGCAAGGCATCGCAGCTCAAATGGCACTTCACTCGAATTACAATTATTTTTATCATTTTTTTAAAAAAAGATTTAACACAAAACATTGGGAGTGTATCAGAATACTAAACCCCAACCAACCTGAATTCCTGAAAAATATTAATGCATGCATTTTATCTAGTTGTTCTGTTTAAATTGTTATAAATGTCCTCCTAGCAAGGTGTTCTTTGTATTAACTTTAAATTTTTTTCCTTTTTGCGCTTTGCTGTATATGTAAGCTAGTCACTAAGTCGATGTGTTTACTTTTGAGCGTCCTTCTTGGGAATGATTCCAACAATAGACTAGAATACATCAAAAAAACAATTTACCTTTTAAAGCATTATTCATAACATTTGTCATAATTACCTTCAAGACTGTTCTTTCTGTCTGGATCCCTGGAAAGTGTAGAAAATTGGAGGATTGTTATATTGAAAAAGGTGTTACAATATCTGTCATGGTTCAGGTGTAATGCTTCTACACATTCGTTGATTCGTCAAAAAAATCTTCACAATCCATGATTGTGAATGTATGAGAGTATCGAAAATTCTTTGAAAATTGGCACTAAGGCATAGTACAATATCCGGAAAAAAGGCTGGGGGAGGGAGACTACAGGGTTTTTCAGGTTGAAAAATTTCCCTTTTTTGGAATTTATTGTAGAAAATGGTTTGAGTAAATTTTTTTAAACCTGTGTACATTGTTTAATATGAGTTATCATCTTGAAAATATTCTTTAAAATTTTAAAGAGAAATTTTTGAGAGAAATCTTTTGCCAAAGCTTTTGCCAGAGGGGCTTTGGAAAAAAACCTTCTTTGCTTGTTCACTAAACCTGAGCTGAAAATTATCTGAAACCAAACACAATTTGAATATCGTCAAAGTATTAATAAGTCTTAAGTCCTAATAAGTCCTATAAGTCCTTGATTAATAAGTCAAAGTATTAATAATCCACATTAAAATGCCGTCCGTTAAGTGCTATTTTTCACGAAAAATTTCATCATTTTCTTAGATGAAAACCCTCTTAATGAAAAAAATAATAAAACTCACCATTTATTATTATTATTAGGCCAAAACTCTGAATGAGTCTATAAAATTCGGAATTAAACGGTCAGGTAGTTTTAAAAAGGTAATTGACACGGTCTTTGAAATAATGAAGCCAAAAAAGTGAAAAAAACATTTTTATTCCGAATACAGAGTACCGTCCCAGCAGCAGTTTCGATATCCTTGCCGTTCAGCTCATATATGTACTCTGTTGATGCGACAGCTGTCCATATATCTTGCGTTTATTGAGCTCAAGACTCGCGTGCATATTTAAAAGGAAGCCGAGAAAATGTTATTTTCGTTTTAAAAAAATTCCATTAAATTTTGATGCAAACACATTAACAAACAATCCCGTGACAGAGCTTCTTCCGCATCGCCTTTGGAAAAAATCTGAAATGAAAACCCAATCGAATTTAGTACAATTATTAATAATAACCACCAAACCCCCCCAACCAACAAAAAAATTCTCAAAATATTTTGAGACCCTTGATATTTGTCAAAACAGTTGTTTCAGCCATACAATTTGAAAGCCCAGTTTTTCACGAAGCCCAATTTTTGTCATTTATACTGAAATAAATCGGTAAAGTTGTTTTAGACTGGTACTGAACACGGATTTTGAAAAATCCTTTTGAGAAAAACATCTTTAAAGTTGAAGAAGCCAAACACTGAATCATCGATTACCGCTCCGCACAATACATCCCCTGCAGTAGCTTCGATGTCCTTAGCCACTTATTTCGCCTTATCCTGTTCGCACTTATTTGTTCTTATCTTGTGCTTATCCGCTCGTGTATTTACCCTGTTGATGCCACAGCTGTCCTCCAATCTTTGTTATTCGTGAGGGCTCGGCCCAAGGCTATTTTTAAACTATGACCTTCTTTTTGGCATCTTTTAATTTGAACTGAACTACATTTCACTGAAATTGAAGTTGTCGAAAAAACAAGTAAATCACACTCTCACTTGTTTTTTATTTAATTTTTTCATTGATATACTCGATGTATTTGTTTCATCTTTTTTACTTTACTTGGATTTGGCCTTCATTTTAAACTACACAAAAGTTTGTGGATTAAATAAAATGCTGAACACAGGAATTACGTTTATTTCATTTTATTTCCACTAAAAATATTGTCTTTATTAAAATTATTCAGAATGTAAATTGTATGTTATGTTGAAGTATGTTTCTTCTTGGAGTGCAGTTGACTGAATGAATGTTATGAATGTCAATCTGATCTATGACAGTGTGTCTATAGTAAAATGGTAAATGTCAAATGAATATGCTAAGGTTACGTTGGCGCTGACAGCGCATGATAATACTGATTTGAATTTACAATTTGAACGAACGTTAGAAATTATTTTGTTATTATTCTAATTGCAAAAACGGAAATTATTGTTGGCGTTAATCGCCACAAGTTCTTTCAAGTTTTTAGATATTCTCCGTATTATTAAATAGAAAAGATCCAAGGAGCGGCGTGCTCGATAATTCTGGAAATCGCGCTCGGGTCAACTTGAAAATGTGGAAATGTATTTTTGAAATGTTGAACTAAAAAAAAGACATTTTTGACCAATTTTTGAAAGAAATTGATTTATTCAAAGTGCAACCCTTCCTATTCTGCAAAACGCACTTAAGAGGGGGATCTAGGATTTTTCCAAATTTTGGAACAATTGAAATACCGCCTGGAGCGGCGAAATACTTTCTTCTTCTTTATTATTGTAGTTTTGGAGAGATTTCCTCAGTTGGATTTCACTACAACACTTTAATTTATTTTTTTCAAAATTTTGAATTTTTGGTATCTGCTTCTTCCGCCGGAAATGCAAAAATGCGGTTCTAAGATGTGGAGAAAGTGATTTATTGTGATGGTCCAGCCGTGTATAAAATTGCATCTACTAAATTTTCCGATTTTCTCAAAAAATAAGAAAAAAATAATTTGACTCATCCTTTCAGAAATCGTAAGGATAATTTATTTTTTAAGGTAGTGCACAAATATGCCCGACTTCAATGCATGAATGATTTTATCGCTGAATATTCAATTCTTGTTTGCAACATTATTTGTTCTATTTCTTTCAGCCGACGTCCTTTTATTTACAGCATAAGCTGCAGTAACTTTTCATGTTATTCATGACGAGATAAATTCCATAATATCCTTTCGGTTGGTTTCTGAGACAGTGAAAAGACGACGCACAGAATTTGCACTTTATACGATTGAAATGGTGACATCGCTCAGCAACTAGACCAATGTCTCACGCCCCCCGCTTAGCATCCTTGCAGTGATGGACACAACTTAACCCTTTTTCACCGCATCACATGAACTCGTCCTTATGTATACTTAGCCGTAATTTATTTACTAAAAAGCAAACATTGCACGAGTTCACTTCTTGGTTATTTATGTCTTTCTCGTTTATTATTTTGCAGGGAATGCGGATGTCTGGAGAGAGCACGGAGACGCTGTATCTAACTTTTTTGGAACGAGAGAGTGCAGGGTCGTATGCTTGCGGCGCAATGAACACAGAGGGCGAGACTCGGAGCTCTGGACTGACTCTGAAAGTTCAATGTATGTATACAAAATCCCGTTTGCAGCACACATGGTTAATGCATGTAGTCTCACTTTGTTTCGGGCTCATGGTGAGAACTTTGAAACATAATGCACGGAATGCATGCAATCCAGGTCATATGGCTCCGAGTGGAGATGGTATTCGGCAACTAAGCCTGCGGCTTCGTGTGCTTTCATCGAAGACCAAGTTATTAATTACGAAATGCTGTGTTGCGCGAGGATATCCTCGACCTACCCCGATAATTATCCATAAAAATAGTAACGGCTACAATTGTATAGCTCTGGTATTTACATTATCCTAGATTTTTGTTTACACGGTTTAGGTAGTTGCGGTCGACATTAAACGATGTTTTCTGCGATGCTTTCGTGGAAGGACATGAAAGTTATTGCGATACAACTGACACGTAAAGTGAAGTTGGTTGTATGCAAATATGCCGTACATCTGTCACTTGTTGCAAATAAGTTTTGTACTATTCAATGAACGTGACTTTGAATTTATAGAGGAAATTTGATTATCAAACACGACAAGTTTGATCCACCAGTTGCAAAAAGCATATAGACTTGGAATTCTTGAACCAGCTTAAAATGGATGTTTGTCTTTTCTATTTAGTAAAACAGTGTACTGGGTGGTACTTGACAAACACAGTATTCCTTAGAACTTCTCTTCCAGCGGACTTTCCATGAGAATGGAAGTTGCCTTGGATTTTGGTAGGTGGTTGGTAAGAGAATATTTAGATCTAGTATTGCATATTATAATAGATGACATTCAATTGGAGCTGCATGGATTTGACAGTGTTAATAATTTTTTATTCAAATTAGTAGTTGCGCAATGCCCCGTTGAGTGACTTGAGTAACTGGCCCTAATTTGAGACAGTGGACTCTATAGTCGTATCACAATTTGCCAGGAATATACACAATGAAGTACTGGCTGATATCTTCGACGAAGCAATCAAATGAAACAGATCTTACTTTATTGAAATTTCTATTTTTTTTTTTAGAAACAAAAGCTTTTCGATCTCCTTCCAAGTACTCTCCGCTGACACTCATACGCTTGTCCAATCTTTTTTGGTCAAAAATTGGCGCAAAAAAAGGGCTGGGCGAGGAGAGGCTTTTTGACGTGGAAAAACTAGTCATCCAACTGCCACAAATCAATAATAATAATAAATAAAAATTGGGATTATTTCAGAACTTTTCTTTCAATGGTTAGCTCAATAGTTCTACGCGACCTTATTTTCATTAAGCAGTCAGCAGTCGAGGCACGAATTTTCAAAGTATCCTTTTCAGGCTCAAATCTTCCGGTGAAATGAATTCTAAGCCACTCCAGACGGCTCCACTTTACGATTTTGTACGATTTTACGATTATTTTCGTCGGTTCCGGCCGAAGGCGGACAACCAAAGCCTTTTTCTAGTTCCGATAAATATTCCCAAGATTGATTAATTTCTTTTTGAGATCCAATATGTAACTCCTACTTTTTCTTCTCCTGTGGCTTTATGAGCCTTTAATAAATTATATTTAATTTGATTAAAAAAATAACTACATTCTTTAAATTTTCCTAACTTATAATATTTCGTTGTAATTAGAACCCAAATTTGTAAAAATTTTGGAATTTTTTTGGCCAAATAGCTTTTGGTCAAAAGGGTTTATTAAAGGCTTATTAAAGATTTCGACAAAAAAATTGTCCATGATTTTATCAAGGAACTCTTTTTGTAAACTCGAAATTAAATCATATTTATGAGGGCACTGTGAAACCGAGAACTGATTTAAGGTAGATAAAAGTTGATAAATAATTCCTACTGAAAGTGATGCCCAGTCGAAATGATCGTCAAGGGTTTGAGCTCGATGAACTGTCATATTTTGAATTCGATTCAAGAAGGAAATCGTGAATTCATTTTGCATTCCAAAATTTAAATGCATATTTTAAATTCAAATGAAAAAATCAAATTGAAAGGTAGCTAAGGCACTCTCATGACAGTATGAAAAATTAAACAAGATGGTATATGTGAGTAGAAGCTCACAGCCAACCCCGAGCCTCTATAATCTGTCACGTCATGGTATTTTTTCTTCCAACTTTCTTCCAAAAATAAAGGTGTAACAAAGACCATAATTGATTGAATCTAATAAAATATATTTATTAATACTGAACGTGCCGACAATCTTGCTGGCTTAGAAAAGGAATAAAAATTAAGTAAATCGAAGAATAATGATAATAAATTAATAAAGAAAAATACGGAGAATAATCAAGACGTAAATAAAATAAAAACAGTCACAATAGAAAGGAAAACTACGTTTCTAGAAGTTTCCTTTTGCGGGTCCACTCCTAGTAGTAACATGACAAAGAAGAGCAGGACGTGTTAACACTTCGCATCTTTGGTGGACGAGGATAGAAACATTGGACTATTCGGATTTTCAAAGTGGATCTAATAGTTCAGGGGAGCGAATCTACGCATACCCTCCCTTCCCGCAATGAACTTCCATTACAAACAACATTGCTCAAGTAAAAATTTGTTTGGAAAAAAAAAATTTCTATTCCATTCTATTTCGAAAAATATACAATCGCTTTGGATATTGAATTTATTTGAAAGAGCAATAACACAAGCCCTGTCTCTCCTTCCACCAGATCCGAAAATGTGGATAAATTTTTTTCATTACAGCGTTCCCATTGCCAGACTTGCTCGGAGTGCGAGGAATATTTGCGTTGATGGGAAAGGGATGTTACATTTTTTTTGTTTTTTGTTTCGCGAAAATTGTAATCACGGTGAACTTATGCTACAGCGCTTCTTCGTTTCAGATTCACTTTTTTCATTACAGACCTGAAATTCAGCATACTTTTCAAAAGTGTCACTTCTGCGTCGAGAATTCCAGAGAAAATAACGAAAGTTAAAGCAAGCAAGAAAGTTTTAACAGCCAGTTTAATACGAATGCCAACTGCGTGAGTAGATAAAGTTCTCGCGAAGTTGTTCATCCTTGAAACGCGATAAGGTCATTTCTTGTGTAGCAATATCGGGATCATATGTAAACTCGCCGTAAATAAAAGTCTATAAATTTTCAAGCTAAATGATGACCCATAAATAACCCTTGCTGGGCTGCGAATGTCATTCCCGGGAAGGCGTCAGAGTCTTTTGTTTTTGAAAAACAGCATGTAATTGAAATTCACATTCTTTCGAGTCCCGGGCAAATAACCCCAATCCAATCCCTAATGTGCAACTTAATCGCTAAAACAACATTATTATCCACCCCTGGAGTATCCCTTCCACATTTACACTGATAGCATTCATTGTGTAGCTCGTTTTCCGGTTCGCTTCTACCACTAATTACGAATAGTATTACACTTAATTCTCGTTTGTGTCGGCTTTGTGCATGGTACATTTCTTCTTAGTTTTTATAGGGACAATTTAGTGGTCGGCACCACATGCTGGTCCAGCTATTGTTCCAGGTAAGCAATCCAAGACAAGGGAAGTGTAGTGGACAATGTTTTTGTTCCTTACACGTCGCCGTCAAGCTGGACCCAATTATCCATTACCAAGTTCCAACTCCCAGCAAGGACATAGAAAAAGCGCATGCTTCGCTTTGCTTTCTGCTGACACTTATTCTGAGCCGGAGACGACGACATAGAGAAGCCACTAAGCCCCGTTGAGCCGAACAACTAATGTGACATCAAAGTTCGCTCGGAGCCATGTGGTGTTATAGGATATCTAATATTGCCCGTCTTAAATCCAATTGTGGGGATGTGATGAAAGCGGATGTGTATGAGCGGGCGTCAAATATCCTTTCGTCCTTCCTGAGGTATTCGTGTCATAAGCGTCAGCAAACAATTTTATCACGCTTCACATATTAGCAAGTATTTATAACTGCATGGCTCCATGTAGTTTCTTGCCTCTGCTGTAACCCCACATAGAGATGTTACAAACATTTATTTTACACGATTTCGGTGAGTTATCCTTCGTTATGTTTCCGTCAGCAAAAATCAATAACCCATTTTAATATTCGGATATTAATCTTTCAGCTGTTGTTGCCAAACAGGACAAGAACTTGAGAGATGCTGGAAGCAGTGTCCCTACATGTTTGCGATGTGTTTGACGATGTCGAAGCACTTGATGTATTCGGAATATTTGTTTCGAAAACCGACAAAATATTGAGGCCAAACTTTTCATACTCTAATTAAGCAGCTTTAGAGTGCTTCGAGTTGAATCTTTTCATGCATATTTAACTGCATAAATCATAAAACAAAACAAAAAACGTAATGAAAAAGTATGTAGAGCTTCTACGGTAGAGTTTTTTGCATTATAAGTCAAAATCTTACCCGGAAGGGATTTGTCAAGAATATTTTCATGTGTTGAAATATTTAACAATTTGAAAAAATCCTTATAACGTATTCTATGACCGGACTTTATTTAACCTATGGTCTCTTTTCAGTGATTATGCTCTCATTTCACTCTCACTGTCTAGTTCTTCCAGGGTGACCAGAATTTGAGTTGAGTGTTTCCTTATCGTTTGATATGTCTCTATATTGTTTGCTTATTTAATTGTGCTACTCGACTCTGTACTACCCAGTTGTGACAAAGATACCAAGGCTTGTAGTCAAGCCTTGTAGTCAAAGCTTGTAAGTCAAGTAAGGTATTGTTGCCTCAGATTAAATGTTACGCTTTCTCTATCTGCATTAGAACCGATTGTTTCGATGTGGCTTGTGGGACAAATGTTTAGAATTGAAGACCGGGACACCCATGGAGCACCTGAAGCACCATTGGTTACTAAGAGCTGAACCATCGTTCGTGAACGGTTTTATGCTATCATAACATGCGAGTAGCCCAGAATTATTTTTAGCAGACTCTTGACTAGTGTGTTCAAATTTGAGAGCTATGGCGCAGACAAATTATATATATTGTGAAGAGACCTGATTGTGAAAGTAACTTGCAAACAATTCTATCAGAAATACTTGCCAATAAGGCTTTGCCAAAGTGTGCCTGATATCCCTGTTCAGACAATTTCAGTTCGCTTATGCAAACAGCTTAGACTCTGCTGGTTGCAGTAGAAGGCAAATATGATTTGAAAGCGAGATTTGCATACATGGAAATAAAAATATAAATATAAATTTAAATATACGTTGATTATTTTCGCGTTTGGCAAACTTCATATGTACTTGATTTAACCACTCTACTACGCTAGTGTCTTTTTGACGATTCTGTGGTTGCAAGAAATTTTTTAAAGGCATTTTGACACATGAGAAACGCAGGACTGTATGGGAACAGCTCCACTAAATCAGCACTTGTAAGGCGATTATTATCATGATAAGTTTGAATGATTGCCAGCTGCATCAACCGCTTTGCTGAACGAGGTTTGAACTTATCATCGACCAAGTAAAACTAATATGTAGTCAAATTTTTTGGCGGCGCAAATAAAAAACTGGTTGGATCTCAGGTTTTCATTGGGATTTCCGCAAGGATTTCACTATGATACTAGAGACAGACAATTTAATGCACGGAAAATTCATGTTGAATCTATTGATCCCATATGGAATAAATAAATAACTTGTACAATGTTATTGAAAGGATGCGCATTTCAATCTTCAGCTGAATGTATTCCTGCTCAGATGGTCAGTAAATATAGTTCTAAAAATGTAAAATACATTCAATTATTCGATATGGTAAGGAGACGAAGTCTGATTAGCTCCCAGACGCATGATGCTTTCTGAACTACCTACTAAACACTTTCCATTCCAACCTGGGAACCTTAACTTGAACTGTCTGACACATTCGTTTTAATTTTCGACGTACGTAATACTATTCGCCGTAAATAAGTTTTCACGTCACCTCAATTTAGTCTCTAAGACTTTCTGTGGAACAAAAAACTATACTATGTGTCTGCTGTCGTCAACTTCTGGTTGTTATCAACACCGTAGAAGGCTGTCACATTTTTTCTCTTAGTTTGTGGCATATCTGATTCCTACTACATATGTCTCGTTACTGCCAACGATAAACTCTCGGTTAATCATTCAAGGCTCCCATGCTACAGTAATTTTTTTTCGCATGATTCGGGTGTAAGGAAAGAAGTCCACTTTGAAGGATTCTTCAATCTGCAGAACAACTTAAATAATTGTATTATTCAAGTCTATACTTGAATGCTCTTTTTAAAGGTATTTCTTCTAGTCTATGAATGAGTCGCTGGAATGATTAATGTCCCTGTTATTAGAATTATTTACCCAAATTGAAAAAACCTTGCAGTTGCCTTCTTGTATTGCACAAAGTCCTGTGGTACATATCAAACAATTAATGTGGGTACCTCGCATATATGTACTTATACAGGTCAACATTGATCTGCAAGGTAATGTAAAAAGTTCATGTCAGCTCTGTTTATTTCTAAATTAGACCAAAATTAATTTAACCTGTTGGATTCAGTGGGAATATTCCTTGTAATTCAGTCCTTGAGTGATGACTTTTAAATTTCATAAGTACTTATTCGTAGTAAGAATAGCAAGCAAGCCTGGCAATTCGGTGTCAAATTACTTTAACATGCTGGTCGGAGGGGGTCCTTACCACTACACTATTCAAAATGGCAAATTGGATTCCCCACAAGCTCTTTTTTATCGACGAATGAAGTTCAAACATTTTGCAGGACCTGATCTTTTGTCACTGCTCCAATGTAACTTTTATGTCATTGACTACTTTTTTGTGCAGTTTAGAAATCTAGCTTAGGTAGCAATCAATGTTATTGATAAGATTCCAATATATGTTGATATAGTGCTGTATCTGCATCAAAAGCGACAGCTTTGGATTGTTGCAGATTCCAACAACGTTCAACGTTATGTGTGCATCTTTGCGCATAATTGAGTTAGACAATTGATAAGTGTGTTCATATGCAACCAAAATAAGAAAAAAAATCAGAAGTTTTAACACAAATAAAAGGTGAATAAATAAAAAAACAAAGAACGGCATAACGAAGAGGAAAATAAATTAAAATGGAGGCAATCATGCGAAATATGACAAAAACTCAGAACTATGTAAGGGGATGCCTAAAATTTGTATCAAGTGAAAAACGAAATAAAACATAATTTAACTTCTAAGCTCAATTACAACCTATTCTCTTTGTCTCGCCTCTTGTACAGCTTGCAGCTTCATTTGTTATTAAGTATGAAATAAATGTAGGACCGGCAAAACCGGAGACTAGAGAACTTTCTAAGTAGAACAGTGGGATCAAAAACTCAGTAACCAAGTTATATACATTCAGAAATATCATTCCTTTTATATACTGACCAAACATTGAGCTCAAATTGTTTAATTCGATAATGCCATCCATTCTTCAATTGAGTCCATTTGAAGTAATGGTCACTGCATCTGGATTAAAAGAACTAAAACTCACTCAACGGCTCCATATCGCATCTGTGCTATGCTTAAAACATGAAATCCAAGTTCTTAGCAATTGTTTTCCAAAAAACGCTATAGTTAAAATATTTTTTTATAGCGTTTTTTGGAAAACAATTGCTAAGAACTGATTGGAAGCGCTAAACATGGGAGAATACATAAATTATGAAATCCAAATCTCCATTCTGCATCGGTCGTATGCTTCAAACTTGAAGTCACTGATCCTGAAACATCAGTAGCGTCTAACAGCCACAAAATCGCTCAAAAAATAGCTTAGAAATGCAAGAAAGTTACCAGATCAATTATACGGTTCATACAAACTATACAATTTGGAAGGTTACCTTAATCAACAAGGAAGACACTCAACCAGAAACTTCCGTCAAAATCAAGCACGTCAACTAGATTACGGATCCGGCTGATTAAACTGAGATCACTGCATCCCGAGGAGACTATTTCGCAACGAATTTGAATGTCCAGCAATCATCCCAACAACAAATCATTTCCATGAGAAAATACGGTAGAATTTAAACTAAAGGGCCTAAACGCAAAATTACATGAAAGTAAAAAAAGGGCCAAAAAACCCCTAGCTTTTTGAAATTACTCGTCTGAGAAGGCAAAATGGCTATCTCATACATATTTGATTCCACATATTTCATCGCATGATATCCTTAAAGCAGTGAAGATCACGGCAAAAATCTCGATTATTCTCAAGCGAGGCAAAGATAACACTAAGTTGGACTTGTACAGGCAGAAGACCCTCCCGCCAAACTTCTCTAAACCTTTTTGAACTACTACAAGTAATAAACTAGAATCAACCAAGAGTAACTAAATTTCAACTCAATCATTACTTTGGATTTCGAAACAAGCGTGGCGTTATAGAACAAATCCATAAAAGTCTAATAAAGTTTGTAAAGCAAGCCAGGGATATATGCCTAACGCACCAACTAGTAACTAATATCCAGGCAGAATGCCCAACAAAACAAAATTGCAACAAACTTTAAACAAACTGGACTTTTAAACTTTTAAATAAACTTTTTAAACAAACTGGACCAACATTAAGTCAAAGGCTTATCAAGGGTTTAACAACACAACGTACAGATCGGAGTGCTGCAAGGAAGCGTGCTCTATCCTATGCCTTATCTCATCTATAAGGGTGCAGACGACAAGTTCTTGGAATCCATATTTATGGATTAGAAATGAATGAAGACAAGAACTCCGCAAGATCAGAGAAATCGAGAAAACCAAAATCGAGAAATTACCCTCTGGTTCTGGAAAATAGACTGTAAGCCTCTTTGGTTCAATAAGCAAAAAGATTCCACCGTTGACGTATTGAAATTATCTTGGCAAGCTTCGAAACGAATAGTTCGTTTGAAAAGTGCGGGGAAAGTGATTAAATAATACTTTTCTTTTGAAACATTTACATTCTAACCCACAAAACTCTATGATATTCAAAACTCTATCTCTAATCCACTTCATGAGACTTCTTCTTTACTAACAAATTATTAAGCCCATATGGGACATTGATGTGCAATAATGAGGGTCAGCTGAAGAGAACTGAACCAATGCGGTTGCTATGCTTGCAAAATGGGAAAATTATTGGGTAGAATTGTGGAAAACACGGCCGGACCCGTCAGGTCAACTTTTTCAAACCAGCTTTTCCAACTGTGCAGGACTACCCGCGGGGAATGAAGAAATAGTATTCAGACTCAAATAACAGCTAGTGCTAGTTCAATTATAATCGTCCACTCTGCAAATCATTTCCAACCAACACCTGTCACCAACCACCGAAAGTATCTCAACTCACTTCAACTTCTTACGGACTTTTGTCCATGTATCACAGTTTTCGCAAACAATTCCCGCCAAAGTTTAACGCTAGCGTTGCCTGAAGGGAAAATACCAAACTATGCTGAGATCTACAGTAAAAGTGGGCTAGGTTGAAAGTTGAAATAATGTAAGTTAGGCATAGAATGTGAGCAGGCACAGGATGAAGATTAATTTAATATTTGTAATCAGTACAAAGCAAATTGATGAAAGAATTTCATATGAATTCATTGGGTTAACATACTCATCCGTGAAAAACACTGTAAATCAAATACAAATTGAAATCTGAGTGCATGTACATGTTTGAGAAAATCAAATTGAGAGCTTGATCCTTAAAGCAACGAAACGTCAAAATGAAAATATTTCTGAAAAGCTGAAGAGAAACTAAGAGCTCATCATAACACTTATTGCTGGGCAATGGAATCAAAAGTCAAAGATACATGGAAGATAGATGGAAACTGGATGCGGCGAATACTTTTGTGAACACTGAACAACGTTGTGAATCGGGTTTCAAATTTTATTCATTAACACGATGGTATTTTAACTTTGAAGGCATTAAATCCTTTTCTGATTTCTTTTCAACATGGAATCAGCACTGACTGACAAATTATTATCCAAAATAAGTCGGTTTTGAAGGCTAAATAAATGCCGAGGAATCTTGTGCTTCATTTTTGTGATTGTAGGCATGCGTTACATTCTTCTACTCCTTGAGAAATGAGGATTGCCATTATATGTTACATTCTGTATAGACAATTTTCGACAGAAGGTACTTTGACAGAAAGTGCTTTGCTAGCGTCCCAAAATGTAGCTTCAGACTTTTTTATACATAATGTGGATTCAAAACAAAAATTCGTTTGATCCACCGTTGTGTACACTGAATCACAAAAAGGATCATGCATGATACTTTCCTTTCAGCTTATTTTTATTTAATTTGGGAAAATATGTTTCTTTTATTCATATTTACTGAATGCTTAATGAAATCCGCATTCATTTACTACTTACAGATGCGCCACGATGTAAACCTGGAACTGAACAAACTTCTGTTGGGGCTATCGATTCGAATACGATATCAGTGCGATGCGAAGTGGATGCTGATCCACCTGATTCAGTACGTTTCAGCTGGACCTATAATAACACCAGAAATGTTTCACCGGTAAGATAAAATTTTCCACGTTAATTAGTCTCGCTATTGAACAAATCCTCTTGGGATGCTGGCGGTAATTAATGTATCCGAACAGTAACTAGGAAATGCACTTACCTTTGGAAAATATCACGTAAAAATAGAGAAAACTCATTTAGCTTCGAGTGTAATTAACTACTATTTAATTTTTTACGGCAAGAATTCGTCGTTTCTACAGTTTTGAGCTCTTAGAAAAGTGCTTGATACTTTGCAGAGTGCAAGAAGTAAGATTCTAATGGAGCATCCCATATTTGCCATCTTCATTGTAGTATTACTTTTGTGTAGTATGCGTTTCATTGTTAAGGAATTGTTGATGGTGATTATTGGATTTTACATTATCAAATAGCTGGGAGTCACACATTATGAAAACAATGTCTTGTCATATGTACGTTATTAACTAGTTGTGGTAATCTGGAAATCTGTCAAGTTAATTTCGTTCCTTGTTGGAAAGGAACTTTCTCTTTGCCAGTGTCTCCAAAATAACGCTGTTAAGTTTTGTCCGCAGTTCACTAATACTTAGTGGGCGAGTATTCATCCACAATAATCTCGCAAATGTCGCATCATTCGTTCGCTATTGGTTGGAAGATGAGATGAGGATTTAAACAAAATTTATTCTGAATATCCTCCCGTGTTAAGTACATCGAGTTTGAGCGCTTCATTATTTGATTTTTCATGTTTGACAAAGATATATATATTGGCTTGGATCAATTGAAATGACCGATCGAGATTTCTTTCAAATTAGAGTTTCCTTATCACATTTTCTAGAGATCGGTGTGAAGCTGCAGAGGGTCCAGAACATTTCTTTGCTTCAATCCAACCATTGAGTCATATAAATATTGGGTGTGTACAATAGTTCGTTTGGTTTAGGTGTGGTTCCCTACATGAGTTTAATGTTAGGCTCCGTTCAGCAGAGACACATCGGATTATAAGCAGAATTTCTGGAGAAAACGTTCTTACAGAACGAGAACATCAACATTCGCCTCAGCGCTTTCGTAATGGAGAACGACACTTTTGAGGACAGTCGCGCCCAGGACGGCCTAAGAAAGTGACAGAACGTGATCTATTGGAAGGATAACCTATGTAAAATGACCACCAGGTGATAAGATGAGGTTGTAGATTTAATCATAAAGATAACAATTCATGGATGGTTGAAGTTGAATGCTTGCGTACCCCACGAAATTTTGCAAAGAAACAAAAAAAAAGAACCGCCTATTTTGTATTCTATTTTGCTCGTCGATCCAATGAAGGATTTCACCGAAAGCTCGAAACGATTAAGAGAATAAATAAAATTTATCTTGCCGCCTGGTGACTGACTTCCCATAAATATACTTTCTCTCCTTGAGCAAAGGGTCTAAATTTGGCTGATAAAGCAGCCTTTATTTCCTTATCGTTCTTTTCAATTTCAAATAAAAATATTTGCTTATATTTGCGTCGTACGTTTGCAACAGGGTAGTAACTAGTTTTCACACACTCTACCTATTCAGAAAGTAGTCGACCATAAAATCTTTTTCTGAGTTCTAAGAAAAAGTTCCCATTAGTTTTACTATCAATATTTTCATTCAACGCACTGGTTTCTGAATCGATCCTGGGGTATTTGTTGGAACAGTGAGTTTTGGACAGCTTGCATAGTTCAAAAAAAGCACAAGCAAAAGACCAAAAATCCCGGTTTTGCCCGTCTTTTGTTCAAAAATACTTTACAACCGTACAGCGGGACATAGGTTCAGACAGGGTAATGTATGGTTTTCAATAAGTTGGATGCGTCGCTAACATTGGTTTTCTAGAGTTTTCTAGACACTACACATTGCTTATTTAATACTTTAATGCAATTCCAACTATTAAATTAGTGTCGCAATGCGCTGTCTCTATCAATAGAGCCCGACCAGCGCTTCTTATGTTTTCTCTCTGACCAATGTCGTTCAGTTCCACCTGAAAATACTTTTCAAGGAATCCGATTTCTATTCATTCGTCGCATGTGGCGTGCCCATTGCACGGTCCAAAGTTTCCAAATCATTAAGACTCCTGGCTCGTCAAAAATGTTGTACAGCTCGTGGGTTTACCTTAGACATCATCAGTTCTGGTCGGGTTTTGCTTCTCCTATGGGCCATAGGACCCACCTTTAGAATCCATTTATTTTCTTGGTAGATATTTACATCAGAGAGTACGTTTGAAAATTGTAGAATGAAACAGCACTTTTCTCTGCAATTTCGGAGATGCTGAGGTTTTTCACTTGTGTATGCAGCTTGTCGTAATGATTGGAAACAATGACTTACATGCGAGCTGTATTACTCTTTATATTTCTGCTTTTTATTATATATGTATATATCTAACTTGAAGTGAAATTTGCGAAATAAGGCATTGCTTCCATATGTTTCACAATCATCAACGAATTTTACTCTCCAAGCATTCAAAGGCCAATTCATTCATTCATTCATTCATTCAGGCCAATTTGGTTTTATTTTTCTGGTTTCAACCATGCCCTTCGTTTCGGCATCTTAAGTTGTAGCCTGGCCCCTTAGCTTATATAAGATATTGTTAACCGCGACAGGATGTTAATATCATCAGTATTAATTGATCTGAGTTATAGATCTGTGTGTCTCTCCTATCAATGGGGAGTTTTCTTGTCACATATCCTACAGCTAGGTTAAACAGCAGTGGGGCCAGTTCATCTCCTTGTTCCTGCCCACTTTCAATTCAAAAACAACGGTCAGCAGGATTTTGCTCTGGCTGATGATTTTATCGATAATATTGTCATATTCGCCAAAAGGACTCGTTTTTCTGAATTGCCAAAATCAAAAATTATTTATCACGGTATATTTCGGTTGTTGTTCTTGTGTGTTTGATCGAAATTCATTTCGTAATTGTACAAAACTTCCTTGAAATTGGAGGTAACTCAAATTATAGCCAGTTGGGACAGAAATTTAGAATGATTTCAATGATCGAATGTTTCGAAAAATTAAAAAATTTAGTGAATGATCGAAAATTTAAAATGATTTCCTTGGGATCAGACCATTTAGTTATCCGTAACTCATCCGTAACTCCATAACTCATGCCCCTGTCTTTTTCATTCTCATATTAGACAATTTTATGCTCTGCATTTTTTCCCTAACTTATTCGCAGGTTTACAGCATGGAAAATTATTAATCTCAATTTAGAGCATTTGTAGGAATGATCTTTATGTTTATGTTTATGTTTTGAGGGCAAAACTGAAATTTTTTTTTCAATCTGATTTTTTTAAGGTTTTTTGTTCAAGCACAAGTGCTGATAATCGTATTTATACGAGTTTGCGAGGCTTTTCTCTATTTTATGGTTAGATTTGTGTTTTTGAGCAGTTGGCCTGGGCCTTGGCGTTGGCCCTCTATTTATCTTATGCTTATAAACGTTATGCGATCACATATAGATACAATGCACTATCTCATTTCATACTCGTATTGAATCATTTATATCTATCTATCCGGCTGTCCTTTTTCTATTATTTTTCCTTTTAATTTATCTGCATGCCCGTATGATAGTCATTCAAATGAAGCAAGAATGTTTAGAAAATGTTTTGAAATATTTTACTTCATTCGGAATCTCCTTTCGAAGAAAAGTACTTGTACTCATTATTCTATTTACTGGATAATAATTACGCAACATCATATATGGTAAATGCATGTATGTATAACATTCATCTAATCAATCCATGTACGCATTAACCTCCAATAAATGGGGTGACAACATAGGGTAAAATCAGGGCATTCATATGGCATGCATTTTTATGTTGTTGAAAAACATTTGTTCGTTTGAACAAAACAAAAGGAACAAAAGGCTGATAGGTTTGCTAGCCCGTGGTTTTTCCTAGCGGACGTGATTCAGGTCTCTATCGTGATTATAAACTCTTTCCGAAAATTCAAGACTTAAAAAAATGAGGAGATAGTGTATTCTGCATTTTTAATCAAAATTTCAAGGACAATGTGTTCTAATGTATCTTCGTCATTCTCTAAATACCGACTGATTCATCATCTGATACATGATTCTACCTCTACCATACGCTGTCAAGCATACCGGTCAAAAAATTGTCATGCAAAACTCTTTTTCAAATTTGAAGAACGCCGTTTACATTAGGTTGCAGATATCTTTATGGTAATATCATGTTGGCGACTTTGAAAAAGTCCTGGTAAAAGCTGAAGTTTGAAAAAAAACGCTGGGAAAAGATTGTTACCCTTGAAAAGGACACACATTCTAAGGCTCCAGGAAAATCAATTCGCTTTATTTTATTGCATTAAATCGGACACTGTTTGTTTCGCACTATTGCACATCACTACGAAGATTTTAAATAGATTGAACATATTGCACTGATAAAAACTTGCGTGACCCTTCATTGTTATCTGACGGTTAACGTAAGGTTTAACAAGTACCACATAATCCTTTGCTTGATATCACCCATCTTTACACTATAATTTTTGTGACATATGCTGACATGCTACATTGTTGAAGGAGCCGTGTCTCTCCAATCTTAATCAAATGCAGTCCTACTTTATTACCTCAACATGCTGTTGAGAAAATGGGTCACCTTCTCAGTTTAATCGATAGATTAAATTTTTAATTTACCGACATGGCATTTAACGTTTTTTTCCAGCAGGAAATCCACCACTCAAAAAGACCTAATCGAAGGGAATGGGCCTACAGAGTTTTCAATTCACATTGATAGTTATTAAGGTGGACTTCAAAATTAAATGCACTCTAAATCAGTTTGAAGTTCCTTACCAAAGAGATTGGCTGAGGATTTTAGAGTGACACTCTCCTCATGCATTCAATTCGATATTCAATTCGAATTTTAAATTCGAAATTGGTTTGCTCCCGATTAATTCTCTTTAACAGCTTTAAAGTTCTGTGATATGTTGTTGAAAAATTCAATTAATGTCCTTTCTGGTCACCACTGAATTTAATTTAAAGTATTGTAGCCAGGCAACTATACAAGCTAACTTTAAATTCAGATTATCATGTTGAAAGCGTCCATCCGTTGCGTCTATATTTATCCAATAATAAACAGATACAAATCATTGTGAAGGACCTGTGGATTTTCCAGATTTTGCGTTCTGCAATTGTCGGTTGCAATTTCCCCGGCTATAGAACAAATATTTCTGATAAAATTTTTAAGCAAGGCCTTGCAATAACTAGCTTAGTACCATCTCGAAGTACGTAATTGCGGAGATGATGAATTATTAGTTTCGAATATTCTGTAATCCTTGAATATGAGCAAATACTTATGAAGTATTCTAGTATTCAGACATTTGGAAGTTGTCATGGCGTCATACTACTTAGTCATAAACCGTCTTTCTATTGAAACACTCCAAACTTCATCACGTTTAAATTTCACAGGTACTAAATTCGCGAGTCCAATCCGAAGGACTCGTCAGCACAATGACTTACCTCCCACCCACTGATTCCGAATTCATTACTCTGGCATGTTGGGCGAGTAATAGTGTTGGACGTCAGACGACACCTTGCTTAGTTCATGTGCTGCCAGCCAGTAAGTAGCGCAATACCTTCAAATCCTATATAGTGTTCATTTATGCAAAATATATTTCGGTCACCTATTTGCAGAAATCCCAGATGCCCCGAAATTTTGTGAACTACACAACGATACGGTCCTCGAAGTGATTTGCGTACCGGGTAGTGACGGCGGCCTCTCACAGCATTTCCTTTTGGAAGCAGTTGGCACTGGCATTATGGACAATACGGAAAGCGCTCGCAACAGGATGTTCGAATTGGATACTGAAAATGAACTTTCGACTATGAATGACCAGGTAAATAGAATGTAGTTGCACGTAATTGAGTTAGTGTTTTGGAGGTATATAGGCGATACTGACCAGAATATTTTCACAATCAGGCTACTCTCGCTCCGCTGCATCGGATGCAAGAGGCTTCACCACAATTCCGACTGAACAATCTGGAACCAGGACGAGAATATCAGTTGCTCGTGTATGCTGTTAATGCGAAAGGGAAAAGTAATCCGCCTGTGGTTATAGACAAAGTGCGAGTATCTCCCCATTTAGGACCATATGGTAAGTGTTTAAAGTCGTTGGGAATCGTACAAAACCATAGTATTACAATTTCATAACTGCTGTAATTGCATCGAGTGGCTTTACAAATGTTTTGTTGCGTTTCGTTAGTTAAATATCTTAAGAATTTATTATCAAATCTAGATGTGCTTGGCCTTTAAGACTATTCCTGTAGGTTTCACAAAATGCGAATTCCTCGGATGATTTAGAATCGGTTAACTCCGGGGTAGAAATATTAAATGCAAAACAAATTTAGCGGCGAGATGAGATATTTGTTCGCATTTTGCATTCGAAAGCTTAGTTTGAATCCTGCCACTTTCCAACTACTTGAGTTATACAACCGAGCGTTCACATGGTATACCTCGGTCTTGCGTCGCAGCTAGGATTTCTAAATGAAATAAAGAACATCACAATCATTTTAATGTAAATGTTTTGAGTGATGATGAATCAATGGAAATGTGATATAGCTTTTTTGAAGATGAATTCAACTCGATATCTTCCTTTACAATGCACGTGCGAACAGAACCTATTTGCAATAGACATCTGAGCATAGGAGCTTAGTTTTGTTTTTAAGACTCCTCCCACAGGGGCAAGTCAATGGGGTCAAATCTGGTGATTGCAGAAGCCATGCGTATTTACCGAAGCGATGTATAAAGATTTAGGGAAACAGTTTACGAAGTGTTACATGAGATATGGATTCATGCTGTTTAAACCACTTTTGCTAACTCAAAAACATGATATAATATGTCGATATTCCTCATCGAAAACAATTATCGTTCTACCTTTCACACTTGCAAAGAAAAAACCACGAGACCCGATTGCTCCATGAACTGACAGAGCACACCAAGCTGTCATTTTCAAGCGTGTTTCTGGGTTGCATTTTTTTATCTGACCTGACACATGAAGAGAAGTGGCAATCCTGTATATTTTATGATTTCGTCACTCCAGAGCACAGTGTTCAAAGCTATCAATTGAGTCAAAGAAGCAAAAGAATGAATTCCCCACGAAATTTGAGGCCTCTTCCGACTACACCAAAGCGAGTTGCAAATTTTGACAGCGATCCACTGCAGACTTATGAAAGTTGCCATGAGTCTAAATACTAGTAATCTAAACGCGTTGTTGAATAGTCAACGTTTCCATGATCACTTGCCAAACAATACAGAGTGCGATGGTCAATGAGTTTAAGCTTCGTTTCAGTTTTGCTGCCTTGGAAAGTTCTGAGACTCCTGTTGGTATATTGATTTTCCTATCTATTTTCAATTGCCACTCACTGAAGTAGCCACAGTAAAACCCTCAATATCACTTACCAAGAACTGGCGTAGCTTCTCACGCCATATTGCAATTCTATTCACTGAATTATAATCGAATTATGAAATTCCGAATAGAAAACCTTCCTTAAATTTGGCTTCATTTTAAGATCGCAAGAAGGTGAAGATCGGATCAGATGGGCAGCGATCATGGTTTAGAAAAGATTTCGAAATAACGTGGAATTTTCAATTAAAACTAATTGATGAAAAATGATTTTTCGCTCTCTTGTTCCTAACCACTGCCTGTGTAATTTTTTCCATATTGGTTTTCTCAAACTATTTCTCATTTGATAGCTGCGACGAACTATCGCTTGGAATATTCCGAATATTAAATTAATTTTTAACCTGCGATAATTTTAGAATCTAGGAGTGGTTGAAAAGTTTCGTATTTTCCAATTTTTTCACCTTCACCTGCTGCTCTTACCTTGGTTAGTGGCACCCGAAAAAATTCTACAGGTAAAGAACCAATCATTCCAGGACGTTTACTTTCTCCCATCTGACGGCAAAGTTGTTACAACTGTCTGAAACAAAAAATAATGCAAGAAAAATTGAACGTTTTGGGTAGACGATAAGCAGGATTCGTAAAAGAAGGAGAAATAAATTCACGAAATAGCTATTAAGGCAAGTTTAAAATTTATAAAATCGGAATACGAAAAAAAAGAAAAATTCTGGTGACTTAGTATTTCGAAAGTTGTTATTCATGGTACTTTCCTGCAATAAAAAATACTGGTTGATGCAAAGCTTCAAGTTTAGTGAGCTGAATACGCCGCAAACGGATAATTGCAAATTAAGGATGCCGTATACGTCGAGTATTACACGCTAAACTTTCTTTGCTGCACCTTCCTTGTGGTATTTCAATGATACATCGTACAAATCTATTGGTTTAGCCTTCCTCAATTGTCCACTTCCTGTCCAGGTTTTAGCAAAAAAACAATTCATAGCTCTAACGTTATTTTGCTAGGGGTCCTTCAAAGAATTCTTTTATATATGCACCAATATCCTTTTCTATCTTCACAAGAATGGTAGCTTGTATAGAAGACAACCATCAAGCTGAAAACCCATGAAAATCACACGGTAGAAAAGTCAATAGTAGCAAAAGACAATCCATTCATTGCAATTCCTTTTACGTGCAAGTCCTACATTTCGAAAGTGGACACTTGCAAATAGTTTGCTCCATGTCTTTGGACTGGGACGTATAGCCTAACCTTCTATGCTTTGAAAACTTCTTCTCAAGCTGCTAAAGTGAAATCTCTCATAGCGAATGTTCTAACGAAATTTCTCTTTTCTTTTGTCCTTTTTTAGATGAAACCATTTTATCAGAGGACCCGACACCAGCTGAAACAACGCATCAGAGCAATGAGAAACAATCAACGATGGTCATTCTGGCAGCTGTAATCGCTGGCGCTGCCGTAATCGTGACGTCAATTATAGTGGCCGGCATAGTAGTCGTTTGCAAGCATCGGCCTAAGCCACCTGAACCCCAGGAAGTCAGGAAGAGAATGAGGTAATCAAATAATTTACTCTACCCTATTAAAGCAATAGTACGGAGAAGGATTTTGGAGGATTATCGTGCGACGACAGCAGTGAAGACCACAGCAAGTCCAAAAAGGAGCTCAACTAGTCTTACATATAATTGGTCCTGAAAATATTGTAACAACATTCATGCAGTTTGTAGCTAAGAAAAAACTTATTCCACTGGTTTATCCTCCTGAAACTTATTTGATATTCGAGCCTTGTTGTCGGTTCCGGTATAGTTTTGTCACTTATTCGGGGTTTGCAAGATAGTTCATTGGTGTTGTAGGTTTTATTTTAATTGAAGGACTGGCAAGCGAACATTTGATTCGAAGGAAAGTTTGCGGAAATTTTATATACCCACAAAATACTTCAAGTAGATTGGAAAAAATTCGGCAGGCATTTTTTTGCAGATATTAAAATTATTATATCATAAATTATATTTTTAGGTCTATAATGCACATTCCCATGTGAACAATAAGCTTAGGAAATTCGCCTCGTAGTTTAAATCTGACTTCTGGACTCTGATTCATTTTCGTAGCACTGCCTGAAGCCATCCTGTATTTGCGTTACAAGCAAAATTATTGCGATATTCGATGAGACCTTCACATGAGCGTGTTCCCAAGTATCAATGGATTAAGCTTGAAGCAACTCCAGAAGCAACAGCTTTCCTAGAATTTAATTTAGTGACTATATATCATTTAAGAAGTCCTTGATTGCTGCAGCGGAAGGACAGGATAGAATGAGGCTTTTCGTTTTTATCAGAATGCCAGTCACGCTTTAGGAAAGAATTAAAAAATCGTAAAATACAAACGTAAGTCCTTCTCGTCTCTTGAGCTTTCAACTTTATGAAGGCGATCGATGTTGGTGTTGCGGGAAGTAATTGTAATCATCGGCGGAAGCTTGAAGCGGAAAAGGCTCTTCCTGGACGCCAACAACTAATACTAGTTGCGGGGCTCGAAATATAAAAGTCGTATAAAAAGGACGTAAAACAAGCTCACAGAGAGATATGCAATAAATTACATCCAACAGCACATTTGATATTGTCAATCTTTATGGGGCTACAAAAACAAACCGAGATACAGAAGAAAGGACGTCATGTCCAGTTCGGGAGGGTTGTAGACGAGTGAGAACCGATGTATTTGTACAGCTCAGATATATTCTTGTTTGATGATACTTTACGTGCGGCAAGCGGAGGACTGGCAACTTTAATAGTGTTTTCCCGGAAAAATGATGAGCACTAGGGGTGTTTCCTGTAAACATCTATTTGTACTTTGCTTGGAATAGTTTGAATTGAGCCAAATGCTCTGAGTTCTGGTTGTGCCTGCAACGTGTTTTCTGTAGGTCAACAGCTTAGGTTATGATGCTTGTATTTGTCAAAGGGAATCACACGAATTGTAGCTTCCCAACTGTTTTCAGTTTTAAGTAAACATGATGAATGTTTATTCATGAATCTTGCCGACAGGACACTAGATCTTACCTTGGCGTGTTGCTTCCTAGCACGTTTTGATCTGATGATATCGAGATAGCTTGATGTTTGCATGCATTTATGTGTGCGCTATTGCCAGAGTTTTGTATGCGGGTGTTATCCTGGCAATAGCTCAGAGAAGACACTCAATGGATTGGTTTGAAAATTGTTGAACGAGTGCTAGTGTCTTTATAATTATTTATGGTCACGTAGTAAATAATAGTCGTGAAATTTCCATTACGAAAAGTTCTGGGTCACGAAAAGTCAGAGATAAACTTGTTCGGTAAAATGGTCAATCCAGACGTGAGATTTTTCAGAGCCGTAGAAGTTCTTCGAATGGTGGCAATGAATACAAAGGAAGATGAATCAATGTAATATATTGATATATTTTCGGGAAGAAAACAAGACAATGGGGTTAGGACAAACGAAAACAACAACTTTTTGCTGTGTACTTTTGAAAAGAGATTTATGCATCGAGTATGCGGAATTTGTCTACTGTCTAACCATCGACCTAAAATAATGTTTTTACGTTTATTTCTTTAACTTTCAAATTATTAAAATGCATGGAAAAAATTTTGACTTATTTTTCATGTTAATCATTTTCGAAAAATCATTCAAAACTTGCTATGTATATTGATTTTTTTTTGAAATTAGTGAAATAACATTAGAATTGCCAACAACTGAGAAGTTCTTTACTTGGAAGTCGAACGATTTTACGAGTAAATTCGTTAATTTGCAACGTATTTCCTTCTTGAAAATAGTTGCATCCTTCGAAAGATCACCCATCCCGGGAAGGACGAATGTTCCAACGTGGTATATTTGATTACTACGCAGACTAATTACACCACGGAAACTCTGTCTTTTAGCTTGAATAAAATAAAAGCCCTTATAAATGTTCTTACAATGAACTAGTATGGTTAAAATGCTTAAAGTAAAACAGGGAAACGTAAAAGTCTTAAAATTGAAAGCTAATACTAGTCATTCGAGCATAAATTTTTCTAATATAGTACTTACGCTGAAAAGTCCCGGGAGATTTTCAACCAAAACAACCGTTTATTGGGGATAGTAATATTTATCCTCAACATAGTTGCCTTCGAGGGCGATACACTTGGTATAACGTCTTTCCAACACTCGATGTCCTTTCTGTAATACGAAACGTCCAAGCGTTCGAAATTCACGTCGGTTCTCGCGATGACTTCCTCATTCGATCTGAATCTCTTTCCCTGGAGCCTCCGCTTGATGTTTGGGAACAGATAAATGTCGCTAGGGCCAAGTCGGAGAAAACAATGGATGAGAAACCAATTCGAATCGTCATTGGTCCAATTCGAATCGTCATTGGTCCAATTCGGCCATCGCTTTCAAGGACTTGTGTGACGGCACGGTATCGTGATGTTACAGAATGCTACATAGTGCTCTCCTGTGAATGTTCTTACCTTTAGGAGGTAAGACTATGCCACGGGCGTCCCAAAAAACCAAGGGCATATGCTTCCAAGCCTTGCGTTGGCTTTTTGGCCACTTTAGTCGGCTTTTGTGGCTTTCCAGCCACTCTGCAGGCTGCCGATTGGGACTCAAGCGTATAGTAATGGACCCATGTTGCGCATCCATCGTCACGAAATGTTGAAAACAGTCGGCTCGATTATGCTGCAACAATGTCCAACCGTTTTCATCTCCAAAATGTCGTGTAAAGCTGACATCAATCACAAAATGTCATAGATAGGAGGGAATCGTATCATGGTACTCAATTATGACAATGCTTAGTATTGGTCTCCAAAACTCGTAAGTTTTTGTGAGAAACAATCGATCATTATTCATCTGATCTTCCTCTTTTTCACTAAACCCAATAGACTCGTAATTGGAAGAAAATTTGACATAGTTCTCGAGAATAAAATACGTTTGAAGGAAACCCTGGAAGACACTAAATAGACTCTGAAATTGTTCAACAAGAGTGTGAATCGGTATAAATGTGCTCGTTTTAAAGGTTGTCCTAAGACATTTTGCTATGTGCTTCCTAGAATTCAAATGTGCTGAAAAAATCGATCAAATGAAAAAAGAAACAAAATAAAGCAGAAATTATTGAACAAAGAAGAAGGAGTCAAAATGCGTCCCCTCGTGAAAAACTGCAAGGTCCTCTGGGTTTTAAAAGCAGGCATATATTTGTCTGCGGCAACAGAGCAACAATAAAAATGTTTTGATCTTTAACATTTTTTTAAATTTTAAAGTTGGCCCAAATTTCTGCTAAAAACAATATTTTAGCTAAGCTGACAATTCATCACAAATCATAAAATAAATTTTTCAAGTGAACGAGAGGAATCATAAGTTCATGCGATTTTTTCCTAGTTATATGCTAAGCACAACTAAGCAAAATTACCTTTCAATTTATCTTACTTTACCATGACAGTGACTCATTAATTGTGATATTAAGTTTGTGATTATGTCACGGTCGCTGCCATTTTAAATAATAAGCTTCAATATTAAATTTGACATTTGGTAGCCACATGATTCAAAAAATGCTGAATGATTAAAGTTTTGTTGATTTTCCATTTCTTCTTAACGTAAACAATCATTATATCTATTATTACAAACTTTCATTTTTTTCCTTGAAATATTTTGATACTCCCCAAGCACGACGTAGGCAGTTTATGAACACTTAAGTGTAATTTTCTTGATTCCTAAATAATGAGCGTATAATTCTACAAGCTACAAGTATTTTCTAGCAAAATCCTTCAAAACGTGTTTGTCCTAAATTGTCAGTCTTGCACGGATATTAAAGTTATTTGTTTTCATCTCGTTGAAAATAGGCCGGCACGAAAGGATGTACCGTCAATGTATATAGAAGAAGATGGATTTAATGATGAAGACCTTGGCAGATCAGCTGAAATTCGACACCATAGTCGAGCGGCGACAGGCCCACGTAATACACGATACGTATCAGAAGGATTCGTTCAATATTCACAACCTAGTTTAAGCGGTAAGTGATTTCGAGTGAATGAGTAAATGTTTCAATTGTATGTGTGTATGGAGGATACTAAGCCTTGCATGGCATTTAATCGATAAACCTTAGTGTTACGCCGTTTTTATGGAACACCTTCTCAGCTTTGATGAATGGCTAGTATCCTAGTAACTTTATGCATGGAAATAGAATTTTGAAATTCTTGTACCACTAACCGTTGCTTGCGGATGAACGTTTGAGTTTTTGTGTGTTTTATCCTTCTTAATTCTTCTTAACTTGAAATCTAAATCAAATATGGTTAAAAACTATAAAATAATAGTGATAAAGTACTCGTTGCTGAACGTTTCAAACCAGTGAAAATGTATAACTCTGTCAATTAAGAATACTTTTACAATCAGGCGCTGGATGACTGACGGGTTTCTTTTTGGAATAGCAATCAACGTCATACGCGTTGTAAGGTGCACATCAATGCACTTCGTTTTCCTGGTTGCACGATATCCTGAAGCATAATTTATGAAAAATTTCAAAAAAAAAGTCATTTCCATCAGTTCTTCTTTCATTTATTTCCGTCAAAGCTCGTCTATCGTATAAATAGCGACCCATAATGCGATTTAAATCTCTTTGTTTAAATACTTCTTAACATCTTCTTTAGAGCTTATACCACTGATCGCTGTTTCAACGTGGCTTCTACGAAGAGCCAATGACGTGGATTTGGGAAACTAAACAATTATTGCATTCAGTTTTTCCTGCTTCAAGGCAATTTTTCTGGTAAAGAGCTTGTAATAATCTCTCTAGATGGATCTTCTTTCTACCTACCAACTTGTAGAACTGAAATAGATGTAAGGAAAAATCTCCAGGACAATCTTATAGATTCCAATCTTAAAAGTCATTATAAATATATTCAAAGACGATTATGCTTTGTGTAAACATATAACGAAGTATTGTTATACAATTTCGCCTTCCTGTAAAATTCTGCCTCGGCTTTATTTCTGGTCAATAGAAAAATGTTACTATTTTGGTGAGTTGCTTGGTTTTGCTGTCAGGTTTCTCCCAATTATGTTAAATAATTTTTCCTCCTTATTTTTAATGCAATAAAACAAGCATTAAAAATAAGGAGGAAAAATGAAATAAAAACGAACGGATGTAATAATTGGCTAAGTTTAAGATATTGTTACAGGTTTTGTTGTGAATAATGTATATTTTCATGCCATTTTTTGTAATATAACATGGACATATCAACTATAACGCATTTTTTGTTGAGGGAATGGAGTTAGAAAAATTCTGCGGTCATAAGATCAGAATATTGACGATGCTAAGGAATCTGCCCGTGAATGCGATATTCATTCTTAATAATGTGGTAAAGATTAGCTTCAAAACGTTGGAGCAACCGCCAATATAACATTGAGTCCTCTCTGCGCCCACAATTATTAACATCATATATGGGGCGTATATGCATGGAAAATAAGTAAAAGTGATATCCGATGTTAGAGCGTTTCAAACGCATTCCAAGGATTGTGTGCTTATACTCATGAAAAATTTCTTAGTTATGTCAAAAATCCCATTTTAGGTCAAATGTAGGGATATGCATAAGATAATGCGGTTCATTTTTGCATACCTTATGATCCAAAAAGATCGAAAATATAAAAACAAACCGCAAAATTTCAATTTTTAATAAATTTCTTTATCATCCCTCAAAATTACTTCCCTTCTCCGGCTATACATGCATGCCAACGTTTGATCCAATTTTCCAAACTTTTTTTATAGGCCGCAAAATTTATGGCGTTCAGCTCACGCAGCAAATTCTCTTTTATGGTCTAATAACGCCTTCCCCGCAATGGCAATTTGTGGTTGGAAAATAGAAAAAGTCACACGGGGCCATGTCTGGATTGTACGGTGCTTGGCTGATGACATCGGTCGAATTTTCGCCCAAAAATCCCGAAATAATCTAGGCCGTATGAGGTGGTGCATTATCGTTGTGTAAAAACCATGAATTGTTTTTCCACAAATTGGGCCTTTTCCGAATGGCTTCATGCAAACGACGCATAAAGCCTAAATAGTATTCTGCATTGACCGTCTGGCCCTTCGGAAGGAATTTGTAGTGCACCACACCACGGATACCCCAGAAAACCGTTAGCGGAACTTTGATTTTTGACCGGCTTTGGCGCTCTCTCCTCGGTTTTTGCTCAATTTGGAAGAACCATTGGAGCGATTGTTATTCCGTTGGCATATCAAATACATAAACCGATGCTTCGTTGCCAGAAATGATGCGTTTGATGAATTCTAGGTTGGCATCTGTGTTGGAAATCATCTCTTTGGCCACATCAATACGACGCTGTTTTTGAATGAAAGTCAGCTTCTTTGGCACCCGAAAAGCGACTCGTTTCATGCCCAAAATATTAGTAAAATTTTGTTCGCCTAATCCACATGACAACACAGCAATCTCTGTAATCGATGCAGAGCGATTTGCCAACACGGTTTTCATCGCCGATTCGATTTTTCCTTCGGTAACAGATGTTGATGGCCGTCCAAGATCTCATCGTGCTCTAGGCTGTCTCGGCCGCCTTTGAATCTTTTATAACATTCGTATGCTCGTGTTTTCAACATACATGCTTCACCATACGCCTTTTGAAACATTTTCAACGAAACGGCCAGCGATTTCATTGCATTTCTAACACATAATTTTAGGCACGCAAGTTGTTCTAATATTTCATCCATTATAAATATCGACACACAACAATTTTTCTACTTCTTCGCATAAACGCCGATTGAATAGTAATCGTACGTCAAAGTTTGACAGAACATCAATAAAAGTATTGCCAACGTTCAAAATAAAAATTTACCGACTGGATAAGCGCGGTAATTCAAAATTCAAAATTCCCATTCTTTTTCGATCATAAGGTAAGTATCAACGGTTGTCAATAGAAACGCTTACTTTGTTCTAATCAAAAATTTTAAACGTTCCCTAAAACTTTTCGACTACTGGATCCTGATTAAGCTGTTTTGGTTTATATGTTTTGCTCGAATGCTTTCAAAGTTATCAGTTCACATTTGCATCTACATATTCTGCGTTTAGTCAGGATAGTACGAAATTCAGCTATCCGCTTGTTTCATGTATTACAGGATTTACAAAAGTTTTGACTTATGGTTCGAACAAAAGTTTCAAAACTTCATGGACGTACAATGCCATGTTGAAAAAACCTATAGTAGTACCTATAGTAGACAGTTGCGAACATGTTACATTCAATCATAGTTTTTGCCGCGAAAGAAAAGTTAAGGAAGTATAAGATGGAAGGATCAATAAAGTATAAGGAAAAAACAACGAAATTAAGTTTAAATATTAGTTAATATTTTCCGATGAATTTACTTCAATTATTTAGTACAACAAAAGGGTTCAGAAAGCATTTGTTAACGAATTCTGAAAATTGATATGATGAAGCAAGTTTATTTGTTCCACATGATATTTATCCTGTAACAGTTACATTATCCTCGATGGTGTATATTTGAAGTGCTTTTGCTTCTGTTCACATTTTTATACATGAAGTGGTGATTTTAATGCATATAACATACACTTGTTTTCATTTCGAGCCTGACATGTGTCGGTCTTTAATTTTTTGTCATCTACATCTGTAAGTCACTCAGGAGCAGATACGTCTTCATGTTTTATGTGAAGTGTTGCAGGCAACACGTGTACTGATTCAATGAAATTATAATGGGTATGGTGGTTATTAAATGTATTTACTTTGGAGTGCTTAGTATCCAGCACACATGTATTGAACGAACGCACACATGTATTGAAGATAACATCCCAAACCTGTCATAATCTTTTTTGAAAGTTAATTTTAGAATGTATTTATTTATATATAAGAATGTATATAGAAAGTATTTATAAAAATAAGAGAGTTGCGTTTTCTAATAGGCGTCGTAATTCTTTCAGTATATGTTACAAAGAAACTGACAAGTATTATCTATCCATCATGAAATATGTCAAACTATCTCTGTATAACTATCTAGATGCACTATCTGTCTATCAGTTGAAGTGTTGGTGCCATGCTGCGTATTTGTAACGAGTAGTTTAGTTGAAATGACTCTTGTTTATCTAGAGAAAGTAAGCATACAAACATTTTCGATAAACCATTTTCGAACCTCATTTTCCGGAAGCTGAGCTGAGTTCGCAATATGTCATATGTCTCTGTGGAACACCAATAAAAATCAGCCGCAGGTTTGACAGAAGAGTAGCAACTTTTACCCACATTGATATACTTATAAATCCTTTTACCCACAACGATCTGCGTTTAATAAATGCATTTAATTTTTTGATAAGTTGAAACATTTGAAATTTATGTCATTGAATATTAGTAGCAAATTTCCCTGGAAAGTATGACCTCTACTGATTTTATATTAACTTCTTAAGTGGTTAAAATTTCACTACTACAGATATTCTAGTATTCTATATATTATCAGAAGACTGCACTTATATAAAAGGTTCTTGATGTGTTTCCTTGTGTCAAGCAGAGATCACAACTCTATTTGCAAATGCGGTGGAATATGCGTTTGTTAGGTTTCCGTGACAATTGCAGTATTCTGTAAACTCCAAGTAACCAAATGACACATCTTTATTCAGTTTCTGACTCTCCAATTTACACGTTTCAGATAAAATATTTTCCTCTTTTTCGTAAAGGTTTAACACAATCACACTCATTCGTAACTTTTTCACGGATGTGGGTCTGCCTGATTATGAACAGTTTGTTCGAAATTTATACCTTCTTCTTATTCTTAGCACTACAGCCCCTTTCGGGCCTTAGCTTTCTGTAACATTTACCTCCAATTGTTTCGTTTCATTAACCGCGTCCTCCGATTTTGAAATACGAGCAGTGATAAACTGTCTTCGTCAACAGTCAGACGCGTAATTTTGATCCCAAACGCTGCAGTTTTTACTTCAACTTACCAAAACAATTGTATCCACATACGCTGGTGTGAAACGGTTTCTTCTGTTGCAATGATGTGTTTTTGTGACACATGTTATATCAGAACACGTACTTAACAGCTTTGCCGGAGTTCCAACCAACATTCACCTATTTTACTGTGTTAATCAGCATTGCATATTAAACATTCATTTTTAACATTAATAAAATTATTGTTTTCCCATGTTTTCCCAGCAAAGAAGGCAGACACAAAATATAACAGGATAAAGTATCATTTGAACAACATAAATGTCAATTTCATTTCCGACTGTTCAAAACTCCATCGCACAGTAAGGATACAGAAATAGGTTGTCTCAATCGTATTTAGAATCAAACGAATGAAAAGTATTACTTACAGGAAACTTCCTCTTTTACGATTGAACACTCTTTCGATATTTTCATTTCTTTTTATTGAGAACTCTTAGGATGAACTTATATGTATTACAGGAGCAGTTTTCTGTCCGGTCAATAAAAAAGCTCCAACTATTCTATCTAGGATTCTGGAAAAATTCTGTGAATCACTCGAGTCAGTCGGTATTGCGTTGAATACTTTTAGTGCTCTATCACATATGTGCTTGTCTATAGTTTCAATTCCGAGCTCATTTTATACCTTTGAGTTTCTAATGTACTATGGAATCACAAAAATTCAAAGTATGTCTTTATTCTGTAAGGATTGAAAAGTTTTTCTGTGTGCCTTTTCCATATGCCAGAAATTGATGCAAGGAAATAGTCGGCTTGCCTCTTGAGTGTAGACTGTACACTTCGCTCTTCAATAAATTATTATTGAAAAACAAAGAAGAGCTTCATATAGTTGAATTATATAAAGTATTTTTATTAATTACACTGAGTTGTCCCGAGTTAAACAGATGACGTGAAAATGAAAGGATGTCCAGGCTTTAGTTTTGCTTAATGAATTTGTGTTCCTTCTAATACATACGAGGATCATACGTGTAAAAGTGTTTAGTCGTGTTTTAGTGAAGAAGTTTCTCTAGTTCTGAACTTTTAGCCTGTTTACTAGGTTTGATACTTCGTTTGCAACTTTTAGGAAATTTGACACAGCTTTGACAATTTAACGTTTATCTCGGAAAAGTTACCATAGAACGAGCTTATTTTTATAAACTATAATAACCAGGACGAATGGGAGTGTATGATTTTGTTCAGTGTCAACTATGACTTTCGTTGCTTTGCATATATTTACACCAGGTAACCACCTGTCAATTAAGTATTCTTCCCTAGCATAGTTATAAAATATATTTGTTTTTTTGCTGGTTTTAATCGATTATGCTTTTATCTTGAATCAACAGCCACTCTTTTTGAACTCAAACCATTGATCTCATGTCATCACACTTGGGCCTCTAGAATTGTTTGTCCCGTTAATACATGGTTCTTTTTCCCTTATCTACTTCTTTGTGCTTCCTCTCATCCTACGCATCAACATCCAGAATCTCTTAGAAAAACTTTTCCCCGTCTCTAAAGCGATCCTCCACCTCCAGTGCAAATATCCTTGAGTTGACCTACCACTTGCTACCTAATATGCTCTTGCCCCTACGCTCAAATAGTACACATTTTCGAAATTTTCACCCTCGAGGAATCGTTTACGGATTTTCTGTCGATCATGAGCATACAATCATTTGATTTCAGTAATAATGCATGTTTTGTTTTCTATGTGTGGTCACGGCTCAGTTTCTGTGGTCAGTCATATTATTGTATTGACCTTTTTGGAAAGTACCCGCTCGCATTCTTCTACGTCTTCCACGAACTCTTCTCTTTTTCTACCTACTAAGGGTTACGCAGGACACAGCGCAACTTTCTGCAAAGGATCTACAACCTTCACCCATATGAATTACCACAAGCAATTTTGTCGAAGTTACTAT
Source organism: Stratiomys singularior (assembly GCA_954870665.1). NCBI lineage: Eukaryota > Metazoa > Arthropoda > Insecta > Diptera > Stratiomyidae > Stratiomys > Stratiomys singularior. The sequence continues at coordinate 13,749,633 of OX940877.1, forward strand.
GTTTACTGTGCTAAGGATATAGATATTCAGATTAAAAGCGAATCTAAACTAAAGAGTCAAATTGCCGGTTTCTAAGCAAGCGCCATGAATGAAACAGGAAAATAAGTTTCTTGTTTTTAAAAGCAATAATAAATGTTTGACACCGAAATTTTTGAAACAAACGTGGAAACAATTTGTATATGGCAGATCACTCTATGTGACTAGAGAAGGATATTTTGAGATATGACACGCCCCGCATATAAGTCTGTATTTATTACATCAGAAGTGGAAGTTATGATTATATTATACAATATCTTTTCTCGTAAAAAGATTCCATGTTGATTTCTTTAGGGGTCCTAAAGGGGTCCTGTTCTTCTACCAGATATCTACCTTGATTAAATGGTCGGCTTAACGTACTGGAGAGTACTAAAAACGTCAGCGTTTCTAATTATGTGAAAGGATTGACATTCATCTTCACAAAATTTAGATTTTTTCAAAAAATAAAAAGCGATCCAATACGTTTGTGAGTCCAAATTTGGCACCATTTATGATATTTGTCTTCCTCATTTTTATGAAGTTGGAGGCCATCGTGGATTATTTCCATCAATTACCTCCAATAATGCCAAGTCTTGTTCTCAGATTAAGCATAAATCCTGATTCAAATGCATAATTTCGAACGATTGGCGGAATAAAGTTGGTATGGCATCTTTTGATCACTGCTTTGGCAAATTTATTGCCTTTGCTCCGATGAAATGTGTAAATAACAATAACGCTTCCAAAAAATTTTCGTGATCCTTGATAACCTTTCACATTACCCTAGTTAAATCTTCATTATTATGTCATATTGACATATGGATATGAGTGGTAAATTAGAAAAGTTTCTCAGGGACAAACAAGTTTTTTGCTGATCGACTGCTATCAAATAAGCCATTCCCTAGGCAATACCAAATTGTACGTTGTGGTTATAATTTCGCACTTATTTGAATAGCTTTGATTGATTACGGTCGTAAGCACTATGCTCTTCCGACAGGCCGGCTCTGAAAACTTATCGCATACAGTAAAGGACGAGAAAATGTCTTAAATACTAACACAGGGGATTTGATGTTAATATTGACCATTTAATTTTCGACAATATGCACAGCCACAGGATGTGGTGGCTAATGAAATTATCTGCAAATCATCCTTGAGCTAAACGATTTTTCACATAAGATGCCAAATTTAATTAAGCCTGGAAGGGAAACATTCTGGATTGTATCTTGTCACATACAATCCTGACTGTTCATTTCCATCCCGAACAACACTAACCCTGCTGAACTGAAGAAGTATTTAGAAGTGTTCCAGCTAATTGTTGAGACAGAAAAGTTTCGTATAATTTATTCCCTACGAGATCTAAGGGAATAACCACGTTCGTACACTTTATCTTTTGCGGCTTTGATAGGGAAATGGGGCGTAGTGTTTGTGTAATTCACGATGGAAACGAGTAAATAACAAAAACTCAACTCAAGAGTCTTTGGATTTGCGAGATACGTTGCGTGTATTGGTGCTGCAGCATCCCTCCCCCCATCGGCAGTCGTATAAAATATGGTGACAGTATTTGCAAAACAGAGTTTACAATACGCTGTCCCTGATAATATATTGGATTGTTTTGATAAAACGCTGACGAACATTTCGAACGTTAACAAAATTTTGTTGTAGCTTTCCTCGTCCTCCCATACTTATGTACATATGGTGACGCGTGCTTGGAAACGGATGGAATACGTTCCAGCAAAATTCTTGGCTGATTTTCGCTTCTTCGTAAAAATGTTTTATGGCAATTGGTTGTGTGAATCTATTCGATCTATTGGAGTTGGGCCTGGAAGGCAATAACGCGCAAAAATATGTACACGACGTAGTCCCGAATAGGATGACAGGTTGAGCCATAAAAATTGAAAATGATGTATGCGAAATATTCGCATTGTTGAGATCTATGAGTTGGTGGCATTTTCCATCAATTTCGGACGAGTGTAAGCATTTCGCAACGAAAACATATTTACCTTTCTCTCAGTCGAAGAATTTGTGCAAATATTTAATAAGACTTCCTGTGTCAATCGATTTCGAATCATATTGAAAGTTCAAGGAAGCAATGTATCGTATGTGTCACACGACAGGGAGTAGTATATTATATGAACCTGCTCTATGAACGATGACTACATCCATTCAATTGGTTTTTAAAAATTCATTTCAAATCATCATTCACTGTTTCAGCATTTTACAAGCAGGCTAGTGAACGAAAAAGTGTACACATTTTGGAATAAAGTGCAAAAGTAGTAAAAAGTAAGCAAAACATTCATAAATATCGGTAATAAAGGATAAAAAAACAATTTTCGCAGAAACTGCTTTGTATGTTTTAAGACTCTGGTGCGATTCTCAGTGGGTCCTCTATCTTTAACATTGCCAAATGTTTGCCAATCCAGGGGTTTTATATTTCTAAATCTTCTCTTTAAATTATTTAAATAAATTTAAATAATTCCTCTTCGAATTCGCTGCCTTATCTTATCTTAAATTTTGACTACCAAAGGTTTTTTTACGTATTGCAGTCTGTCATGTCCAAGAAGCAACGTCCGTAGTGTGAATTGGTCACAATAAGTTCCGCCTTCACTAGAAATGTGTATAAATGAGTCAACATGGTAGAAATCATTTGATGTATGATTATGTCCTGTTTCGAGTCACCTGTTTTGACATCCGTTATGACGGGTATTCAGCGACACAGAATCTACTTTTTCTGACAATTCACGCAACAGAATGTTTTGTCGGAAATTATAATTTCCACTTCTTGCACCATTCCCAAGCCTTTGTCTAGTGTAGGCACAACAGGGGCATGTGAAACCTCTGCTTCTAACCTTTTTCTACATTATCCTTTTTCTGTGTCGTTTCTTCAGACATATTTTCATCAACTAAGAGCTCCTGACAATCAGTGATTTCATATGTTGATAAGAAACAGTCAATCTCTTACTTTGACAAGTTCCTGTTCAGAAAAATGTTCAATGAGGGATTCATTTCGGCGTAAAATTCATCCAAATCTTACTGGATGTGCTGAAAAGTATTTCGCCTTGATATAGTAATGGCGCCACAAATCCAATTTTTTTTCTGTAAAGTAGCAGCCATAAATTCTGTTAAAATTTCACCTGTAATTCACCTTGATCTTGTTACTTTTGGATTAGTCGTTCTCAAGTTATAGCTTTCGTATTGGCGCTATCTCTGAATTTCTGTTAACAATGGATAAAAATATATTTTCTGAGATGCACATGGTTTAATCTTCACAGACTATCTTCAACATCGAAAAAAAATCAACAAGCAGATAGATTAGAGAACAAAATCACGTCTGAACAACCACATTTAGCAAAAACAAAGTCCTGTTTTATCGAGACAATGCTCCAGCTCATTTTGCTCGCGATATTACCGATAAATTGAAAGAATTTCGGTACGAAGTGGTTTCCACTCCCAACGACTTTTTCATGTTTCATCGGTTGCAAAATTGGCTTACCGGGAAGAGATTTTAATCAAGTAGGGAGCTCCAGTATAAAACAAATGCATATTTTGAGAGACTTGATGCGGACCACTACAGGAGAGGTATTGATAAGTTGGAAAGAAGATCGTTACAATCGTGGAAGAATACAATCTTTTTGGTCGAAAATTATCATTTCTTCATTGCCAAGCAAAAGATTTTTCAGCCTAGATAGTAGATAGAAAACTCCTCTGATTCAAAAAATTCGGGCGAAATGCGTTTGTAAGGCATTTTCACAAGATTTGAAGGCCGTTGTTGCTGCTAAGGGTGAGCCGGCGAAAAAGTGAATCTTTTCCATCTTTCTTTCAGGATTTCAGGCATCGTGAGCTTTGGATCAACTTCTTGTTGCTTAAGAACTTGCAATAAATGTGCTTTTGGTATGTGTTTGTAATATTCTGGGTCACTGTTTGATCCATTTTGATTTCTGGCTTCGTTTGAATAATTTTGGCTTATTTTTGCCTACTTTATTATTTTCCATAACTTTCTTGTCTTGTCAGGCATTTAAGTAACAGAAAGCTTAGTAACACAGAAAGTTAATCTCGATGCGAGCCTAAAGTCGATAAATTAAAGGAAGAATACGCGAATATCATAGCTCTCTTACACTTATATCTCTCACAACTGAATTGCCAAATTACCTATGAAACGCTGCTCATATCAATCACCATTTTCAGTTTAAATTTGCGCAAACAATAAAACAAATATTCTGAATCGTGATATTGTAAGGCATAAGGATAAAGTCTTAAACATAACAAGCATCTTATTTTTAAAATATTCTCAGTCAGTTGAAATAATTAGTCTTGAAAGATTCAGAGCAACGTCTTGTGGTTTTTTCGAATGATTTCATAACATTACCTTCGTGTATTTCTACCGTCTGCCGTCATGCTTCTGTAATTTCTCATCTACTTACATAAGTTTAACAGTTTACTATCCTATTCGTTAATTTCCTCGTCTCTAATTAAGGTAAGTGAGCAATCTAAACATACTCCTTGTGATCAGAATATTTCAACACCTTGGAGCCTTTCCTTTTAAGATAATCGCAAAAGCACTAACAAGTGTCCTCGAGATAGAATATAACCATGATATTATTTTTGAAAATGTAAAATAAGACATTCTATGTCAGTTTCATGCAACTAATTACAGTTATAATCGCGAGGGTTAAGTCCTTTGGCTACTGAAAATATTTCCAGAGAAGAGTGGTCTGAATTGAGTGGTAACATGATATGAGCTTCGAATAACAACGCAAAGAGATGAATATCGACCAATGGTAGTAAATAGATTTCCGAATTACCAAAATTCACTTTTAATTTTTTCTAAACTAAAAGCAAAGACTCGCATGAGAATAAGTTTCAGCCACACTAGATCAAAAAGGTAGACTCGAAAAGTATCGAAGGTATTAACTTTTTCTCATCTGCAAACTCAAAGTCACGATCGTCCTTAAACACTTCCATAAATTCATAATTATCTCTTTAGTCATGGTTATTTAAATGATGTGAGGACATTTGATTATTTGTGTGCTGGTTGGTCAAGCGACAAAAAACTCATTAAAATAATTTTCCGAGTAACAAAGGAATCACAATTAACACAGCAAAGCTCCTCTCTATCATTCCGCTTGCAATCATGAAAATCTGCAAGGCATGCTGAACGCATAGCGTCCATTTTTTTGCCCTTTTTCATGCCTGAAGTGCTAACTACTTTTTTTTTAATCTTAGCAACATGAAATATATTTAGCAAAAAGGTAAGTTGGAAGGACGCAACACTCGTCTTAAAAACTCAAAGCATCTGTGTTCCATAAGTATCCTGAAAACATAACCAGCCAACTTTTTATATTGGACCCAGTCGGAGACAAGTGTAAGTGCCAACTTCTACGCAACGAAGAGCGGCGGAAAGAGAGCAAACAAGGAACGATAAAATGTGTCTTTTTCGAAAAGCATAATTTCATCTGTCATAGGGAGCAATAGTGGCTCTGACATCCTCATAGAATCTTTAGAGAACATCTTCCGCGTGGAAACATACCATGAAAAACTTTAGAGCATTTTTGAAAACACTGTACACTAACGACAAAGACAGAAAGAATGGCAGTTATTTACTCTACTTTTGTTCAAACAGGACAATGGTGGCACTGTTTACTTTTGCAAACGCAAGAGAAAATTTGCATTTTTCCCGTAATCACACAAGAAACAGAAACGGTTTACTGTTGTCTGAGATTTTCATTATTTTATATACGAACGTTTGTATGTACTTTATTTGTATATAGCCAATGCAGCGTTGGGTGTAGAAAAGGATCTGCTCTTTCGCCTGCTCGTTCCAGCGCCATAAATGTTAAATATCATTTTATTTCTTTCTGGTGGCGACATCAAAGAGCGGAATTTCCACGGATGTGCTTCTTTGTTCGGGGGAAATCCAATATCTCATTTGTTGTCTTTCAATTAAATTGTGTCCGACAGTGCTTGTTTTACTGATTCACTTGTTGTTTTCATAGGAAAATGCATTTTTATGTACATTAAAAATGAAAATTCCAAATTAATGGCCTTTTCTCTGCAGATCGATAACAGTTCCAATCGAACGGATGCTAAAGGAGTTGCCCTCAATATATCCCCGCTTGAATATTTCTACTCGGCAACCAATTCGAGTAATTTATTTCTGACATGAGTAAATAAATTCATATAATTAATCACGAATGCAGGATTTCGCGGGAAATCGTGCCAAAGCAAATTAATAATTTCATGCAAATTCAAGTTCATTGCTGAGAAGAATGCAACTCATTACAGGACAGCAATTTACGTTCTATCCATTCTAATATGTTGATGCTACGCACGAAAATGTTTCGAGATATATAAGTTAGAGATAGTTGTGAGCGACATCAGTCCCTTTTCTTTATCAAAGCAGTTATGGACATTGAAGTTATTATAAATGCGGTGTGTGCAACGTTTTTTCGGTTGTTCCAATTATTTTGCAATAATTTTTTCCAAAATTGAAGTTTTGGAAGTTGATCAAGTTCGTATGAGTCATTATTTACTACAGGAGTTTGATTATGGATACCGCGCAGGCTTATGGGAACGCAAGCAGAATTTATGGAGAAAACGTGCTAACAGAACGAGGATGTCAACAATGATTTAAGCGTCTTCGTAATGGAGAGAAAAAGGTTCAAGATCAATCAGGATCAGCACCGCCCAAGAAGGCGGTAGATGGTGATTTATTGGTAGTCATACACGACGGTGATAAGATGACCATCGAAGATTTTCCGGGCGCTCAACCACTGGAATCAATATGGATTTCATTTTGAAAGAAGATCTACAGTAGTCTGCTCAGTTTCCCATTTTATCAAAATAATGAAGGATTTCTCCGACGGATGGTCATTGGAGATTGAAAAGATCGTGTACGATAAGGTACACGGAAAACGGAACCACCAACACGAATTTCAAAACCAAGCTTGTGTCCTTCTAAATGGTATTGTCGGTTTCGATTCTCGAAGAATTTATAATAAGGAGCTTGTAGAACAAAATAAAACTTTAACAACGGACTTTTAATGGCAGCAGTTAGAGCGACTTCAAGAGACAATACATAATAAGTGTCCTGCATTAGCCAATCATCGTGAAGTCATCTTTCAATGACTTTCAAGGATCCCAAGACAAGGCGCGACCACGCACAGCTGCGTAAATTAACTCAGCGTAAATTGACGAAGATTGTCTGATTAGTTACACTTTTTTCCGAATCTTGCTCCTTGGGATTATCACGTGATTGGGTCCCTGGACAACTACCAGAACGGAAAGGAATACAACACTGAAGAGGATCTTTGTTCAGGAATAGCAAATTTTTTTAGGGTAAGGGGGAAGAGTTCGACAGGAAAGGGATACAAAAACTTGCAGAAGGTTGGAGACAAGTCATAGATAATAAGGAATGATAAAAAAATAAATCATATAATTCGAACCGCAGAAACTTTTGCACACATCTAATTCATTAAACTATACTCTGTCTTGTTAGTGTATAATATGTCTTATATTTTATTCATGGAATCAACATTACTCCGTGCCATAAAATAAACCATGACTAACCTCTTTACTAGGAGAAGAGTTGAGTTAAGAACTGACGCAGTGAATGTTACATGCTAACATCGCTCTTGTCGAGCCCAGAATTACTGCATACGCCTAATAAAATGCATGAAGCTCTTGATATGATTTATAACTGTTGGATCCTGCATGATAAATTGTCTATTTGCATTATTGCATGTCTGAATGCATTTTCTATTTAATCGCATACCTACCAATTTCGTATGTTTTGTGAGTGGAATGATTATGATGTGCTTAGCATCCCTTTTTAAGGCGATTATAACAGCTTTGCTAGAATTTACACGAGTTTAATACAACAAAAAAACATCCTAGAACTAATCCATGCTTACAAACAACAGTTTACTGTGAAAAGCTGGACTAACTCAATTTTCATATTTGCTTTTCTTCTTTGCTTGTTTGATTCACAGTGTATGTTACAGATCCGGACCTTATTCTGCCCCGCGGCGAAGAATTCACAACGATGGTACCGAGCGGAGGAGCTTAAGGAACAATTAGCATAAGAACTAACTTCTAAATGCAGACTGCAATGTTTGGACTATTTCTACAGCCTAAGTCATCCTTCAGTTGAAAGCTGAATACCAAATCCAAAAACTATTCGTGTGTTTTATACCCGAATATAACACCCTCCAGCCCACATACAACAACAGCTGAGTTCTGAAATCGACTAACCGGGCAAGGAGCAACTTTTCACACTCGATTACTGGACTTGAACGTACACATACAAATGAAATTGAGAGCAAACAATGTTGTAAATCAAATAATTCTAGTTTTAGGTAGAATCTAAGTTATGTAATAAAATTAATTGGAAATGCAGCAAAATAAGATTATAGATGAAAATTGTGAGAGATATAAAATAATTTTTTATTCACATTTGAAGTGTGTTTCTAATAACATAACGTTCTGTTGCATTCTATTGTGTGTTGATAGAAATTAAAATAAAAATCGCAAGGAGAATACAATTGGAGTTTTACTGTGTGAGCGTTAAAGGCGTCGCATAATCTGGGAACAGGACAATCTTGGCAAAGCGCCTTGTTGAAAATAAGAGAGACAAACGTGGATGACTCCAATTGTTGTGATTCTGTTGGATACAAGTTGATTCCTACCATATATTAATAATTTGCTCAATGTTTCTCACCAAAATTATCAATAAAAACTGCTTCATGATAACACAATCTAGAATCCAACTCAGTTTTCACAATTCGTTTTGGGGGTGAAAATCAGCTTTTTCAATCGCGTTTCATGATGTACAAAAAGAGTTACATTTACTAACACAAAAATTTTCTATCAATTCTTTGTTGAATTCTCCACAATGACCATTTTCGAATTTATTAATTTTCATGGAACTCTACTAGCGGGCTCGTTACTCATGACCTGCGGTAGGCAGAGAATCCTTATTTTATGAGAAAACCACACTCTGACTATCTAAGTGAAAACAATCCATTCAATAACAATCCCTGTCTATCAAAACAAAATTGAAGCTGAAGATTAATAAATTTTCTTTTTCCAAGATGGTTTAGTTGAAAAAATGAACATGAAATTAAAATAGAAATGAACCATAGGCTTTTGTTTGAACTTTTTGAACTGCTTTCAGATGACACATCAGGCATTTGTAATTTCTGCAGAGAAATAAAGGAGCTTTGTAGCTTAGCTTTGTTGATCGACCGAATCAATTTCCCATAGTATACCTCACCAATTGGCGAAGAACGGTCAAGTTCAAAATTCAAGATTTAATTAGGTAAAAAGGGAAGATTTATTCCGTTTACTATAATTTCCCACTTTTACAGAGGTTTCTTTTGCTAAATTATTCACAAGTACAGATTGTCACGCATTCTAGAAAGTACTAGCATATACCTCCCTATAAATTTTTAAATATTAATAATAAAATATTTCCCCGCTTTAATTGTTATTATGAAAAACATATTTTGCATCATAATCATCGCGAATGGAAACCATGATCATGTGAAGAGAGAACTTATATATAATATACTCAATTCGACTACGAAACTTGGCACTAGCTTTAGCATTGGTAACGAAAATGCAGCACAAAGTTTACTCCATTTTCTTTTGAACAATTTCCTTTTATATTTAGTCTGGGAAAAAGTGAAATATTCCTTACAAGTTGTTCATTTACGCATGCATATATAAACCACTGCCATGCGAACAATTCTTTTCAAGTGTCGAACTTTTCGACAGACACCCAGAGCTAGAAAAGTCACTATAGAACGCTCTACTTGGAAAATTCCATTGTATCATATGCTCGAATAACTTGTCGAGAAAAATTCAAACTTTTTATTGTCACCTCAATAACTTTTTATCGGATGGCTTGTAAAGGATTTTGCCAAGAGCTTTGTAATTCGACGTTAAACAGATACGAAATTCAGTACTAGTACTGAAATTTTAAGTTGCCATTCATCAAAATAAATAATTCAACATATTTGCGTAAAGTTCAAAATTTTTCTACAAAAATTTATATTAAAATTGAAATTTGCTTTTTAATGTATTTTTCTACGTGTTCTTGTGCTGAATATATGAAAAATTAGTTCAACATCCTTCACACAAATCGTGAACTAATGCTTATTGATTTCAATCACAAGAGAACTCAACGTTAAACAGTAATTGATCAATATCTTAGTTTTCAAGCAATCATATCTTTTGAACATTCGATTTGAGGCAAGGATATTGTATCTGGCGCACGTCAGCAGGAAGTCCGAACCACACTCACACTGCTTTGCAAGCCCAGGGAACTGTTAAGGAGACCAGAATGTAATGTCGCTTTCTTAAATACAATTCAAACGAATCAATTTTAAATAGATATTTATTTTTAATCAATAAAAAATCACCCTCCTTATCAACAACCATCTCACATCGATTGTGCCAATTTGCAACCTTGGATAGTTTAAAATTTAATTAGTTTTTAAGTAAAATATCTCGACATGGCATTTTGGACATCACACAAATTTTCAAATGTTTGACCACTGAGAAAATGTTGCAGCGATTGGAAGAAATGGAAATTCGAGGACGCGATATAGGGCGAGTATGTTGGGTAAGGCAGTACCCCCGATTTCATGAATTTCTCTCAGTGTTTTCCTTGGACAGGGTGGTCTACCATTGTCATCTTGCTGAATAACACCTTTTCTGTTGACAGTTCCAAAATACATTTTGATTGGTTTACTCGATCCAATTGTTCACACTAAACGTCTGCCTGAATAATTTGTCCAGATTTCAGCACTTTAAAGGGAGAATTCCGCGAATAGTTCACCAAAAAGGAACTAGTCACATTTTGGGATATAGAGCCAGCTTCGCAGTGCTTCGCAATGATTCATTTGGAGAGAGCCACTGTTTTTTGTGTTTTTAATTCATAAAGGACACCTTTCTCCGTTGATCAAACGAGCAAAAAACGGTTTTTTATGGTGCGTTGAAGCATAGCGTTGAATTAAATGGAGCATGTGCATGTGATGGATTCAGCACTTACTCACTCAATACTCACTTGTTCCCTTGAGACAGACTGGAAAACATTCAGCTTATTTTTCCAATCCGCTATATTATTCCTGGACGGTGGACTATGGTTGGTTAAGAGTTTTGACAGTTTCTCGATTGCTTGACATGGATTTGTTTCCACTTATGCTCGTAGCATGTCGTTGTTTAATATTGCTGGTCTTCATGATCGATAGAAGTCCTTTAGATCAAAATTACCGGATCTGATCTTGGCAAACTATCTTTGGTATTTACCACTGTTAAATACACTTGGAAAAACATCGCAAATGTTTTTTGTCGCAACCGCTGCGTTACCCCGCCTTTGAAACTCAAAAAGCAAACAATACCGGCTTTTCCATTCAGATATTTGGCTGCCCATTTCACCCCAAATCAGGGTGAAGAAGTTAACAGTATTAAGAAGAATATTAGGAAGTTAACAAGTCACAATATCCCTAAAATGACTTTGGTACGCCTTCGAGATATCAAATGAGACGACAAAATAAAATCAAACATCGACATGCCCAGAAACGACATCATTTTCCGGTGCTCCCAAATAATAATCCTCAGGGAATGAAGGTGGTCTGCAAATAAATAAAAATGGCCTTAAAAGAAAACAGACAAAAGAAGGCAAGGGATGCAAATGAGCCGAGACTAAAAATAAAGAGTCCAGCTCGCGAAAAAAGCGTTTTAATTGGTCCTAAGGAAATCCAAGTTCATATACGTGAAATCAAAGTTCTGCGTATATATATCTATTACACAGAATGTGTGATTTTGTAGGTACGATGCGTAATCCACTATGAAACAAACTGAAAATCCCAGGCCCAAGATTAGGCTGTCGAGCGTTAAAAGGAAGTGTAGGTCCTTTGCTGTTTTCGAAATATATCTAATACCACTGATTTCTATGGTTTGGATTAGATAGATTTACTTCACGTTGCTCTATTTCCATCATTAGTCTTAATTTTCATCGATTAATTTTCGCAGTCCCAGTGATGACTGCATTTTGTATATTTACTATTTGGAGTGATTTTATTTCTTGTTTAATAGCCTAAGTTAAACATATTAAACGAATCAAAGGTTGTATTTGTTTGAAGGCTTTCACCCGTTTTCGTAGTTTTTCTTCATACAATTCTTCCCTCGGCTATCCTTTTTTCTCTCAGCTGCCGATTTTCCTTCACCTATCGCGGGAAAAGAGCACTCGCGTTTCTCATGTTAGAAACAACACTGAAATACAAGACGACTCTATATTGCATGCAACTTCGCAGTTTCAATAACAACGTTACCATATTATATTCCATGTTATCCACCCAAGTTCATGTTACAATGTTGGTTTCTCTCATAAAGGATTTGATTGGTTTCCTTCAAGGATTTAATATAAAATACTAGTTGAAAACGTAAACTGCCAAACTTTTAAGATTTTGAGCGAAAACCAACAGGAATCAAAACATTACTAAGATAATTACTAGAACTAAAATACACTCAAAATATTGCTAGAACCCCGATTGCATTGTTTTCGTGAAATTTTCACAGAAACACTTTTAGATCCAAAACGGTTGCAATACGTCAGTGATTTTGCCAGACCATCTTCAATTTTGAAGTATGTAATCTCTAGGGTTTTTTTTTGTCTTTCTTTTAGTAATTCAAAATGAATTCTCAACAATTCACCTTTTTTCATTTTTTCATCCTTTTCTACTTCTGTTGCTGTAAAGTACGACAAGCGTCGACCGAGTGTGTATGAAATTTGCCACTCACGTGTTCTCTTCTTTTAAGAACCACTCTACCAGGCTTCAAGGACAACGAAATTATATCCGCACATGCTTATCTCTCCTCCTTCAGTAATACTTTATTCCTTGGTATCTAGTTTGCGAACAACTCATGGGTATACTTGGAATCAAACCTTTCATTTCCTGCGAGGCCTGTTAGCAAATTTGCAAAACCCAAGCGCCGGGAACGCTTCTTCACATTCAACTTTGAAATTATTGATGTTTTAATTGGAACTTTCGTCACAGAGGTGAAGTGCCTCCATAAACTTTCCAACAGTTCTCATTTATGAATATCATGGTAAAGTCATTTGCATAAATGTAAAGCCACAGGGATATTTATTTTTATGTGTGCTGGAGCGGCTGAGATCATCCTGAAATTTCGGATGGAGATGTAATAAGTTGTTTCCCATCAATAAGTTTTTACTCGACATAGTGAGCAGGAGGTGAGCGGTGGATAAGTGGGTGGGGGGCGCAAGGCGTTTGTGTCAATTCCAAAATTTTCATTGCATGTATGTCATATACGTACACATACTGGAAATTGTACAATTCACTTTGATTGCGTGGATTGAACTGAAATGTTTCGTAAGCTAATTCGTTACGGTGGCATCCCAAAAGCCAATTGATGTAAACTGAAATTCAATATACGTTCCAGTCATGTGAGAATCCATAAATGTATAAGAGTAAATAAATGTGAATATTTGCATGAAGTGGAACGCATTTATGCGACGAAACTGTGATATAATTCAAAAGTTTCACTTTCGCTGAGCCTCCAATATTTTTTATGAATATGTGGCACGTCCGAGGCAAAGGAGCCATAATGATGACAGAAACCTATTTGCATATCAATCTGCTCATTGAATCGTAAACTCATTAAAGGATATTAATATATATATTGAGCACAGAAAAGTATGCACTAAGAGCCAATCAAATCGAGATACCACTATGCATGTGAATATGATATTTATTACTCCTTTAAAAAGAAAACTTCAAATTTTAAGCCTGAATTATTTTAAGGAAAATACTGGTTTCAAGGATATTCTGCGACTGTGGCACTGTAGTATTATTGAAATAGGTATAGCAGATAGTTCTTTAATGGCTGCTATGAAGTAATCTTACCTTCATTAAGCACATTATCAGATTTTCCTTAATATTTATTGCGCGACTCATTTTTTTTTCAAGTAAGCATTACAGCAATCGCATTTGTAGAGTGATTCCTGCGGGTTCATTTTTCGAGAAACGTCCTGCAATGCAGCTCACCGAAATCGCATTCCATTGCGCGTTTTCTAGGTATCAGACTATAGTTGAAACAGTTTTTATTGTTACGTTTTCAGCAGAATCCGCTTTAGTAGCGCTGTAATAAATTCGCCTTAAGCAAATTGTCATTACTATTATTAAATTCATTATAACATTTATTAAATTAACATAGTTCTGCCAGTAAGCTTTATGTAATTAAACACAAAAAATGTACAATTCACAATCAGGTCTGGAATCTAGAATAGGCAAATAGTATTGTAATATTTGAATTGAAAATACATTAATTACTTTTCGTATCAAGTCAATAACATTTTGTTTCCATTCATAATTACTTCATAATCAATTTTAATAGTTTATTTTTTATAAAACCGAATAAATACGCTCCTGTGATAGCAGATTATTGGACTTTTTTATAATGGTATTTATTACTGAAATAGTGAACAATTAACATAATAAAATTTACTAATTTTAGACATGCTGAAGAGGACACATACGATTTTGTGTTATTTACTGAATTATTTAAGTTTGTTTTTTTTATTACAGGTCGAAAAGCATAAAAATAAACTTTCAAATTCAAATAAATTCTCTAATGGACAAAAATCCACTGATGGAGCTCTTCCTAACAATCTAACTATTGCTTCTCCTGAACCAGTCTGCACATTAAATGGAAGACGTCTATAACTTCAATTCAATAATATAAATAAACCAACCATCTTCAACTTTTCTCAAGGATAGTTAAGCGTTTGAGAAGATCAACATAGCAAATCTAAGGACACAGCAAGTTCTGGTTGCTGATATTTTTTTTTTACTTTTGATTTTAATCGTGCAAGCAACAGAAATATACTTCAACTGATCCAACGATTACAGCATGATTTTTAGACCGCCACGATCCCGGTCGAGCACTATCTCAAAGAGATATCGAGATAAAGAGATAAAGAGATAAAGAGAATCGAACGATCGTTATTTGTGTTTATAAATAAAACATTTGTCTAACATTGAAGTAGGACATGAAGTCGTAGTCAGAACGTATGAATAAATAGTGGCTGCACCCTCGGGTGGCTTCTCTCAGACAGAGATAGAAAAAGCACAAATAAATTGACATTTGTATAGCGTTTATACGCAAAAGTTTTGAGAGGAGTTTCCATGCTATATGAACAAGTCTGAGAAAATTCATCAAAACAAATAAAGTGACACTCAGTATGGTCGGACACCGTTAGATAGAGAGTTCATTCGAAGTGTGAAGTATGACAAAGTAGTGCTGAGATGCGCACCAAAATTCGTTCGTTCGTTTTATAAAAAAACAACAACAATTATTCAGGTATAAAATTCGTTTATCTGAATTTTTCTGATTATGAAAATTTTAATAGACAATATTTCAGAACACTTTTTTTCATGGACAATTTCAGTTCTGATTGTGAACTGCTTGTTAAACTGCGTCATATCAAGCTCTCTCTAATGCATGAATTTGCTTTGTTTGCTTCAGATAGTATTCGCATCTCTTTCTTCTTGAGCCACGCAAAAGTCCTAATGCTTTTTAGTGAATCCATTTTTTCGTCGCTGTGACAATGTGTTCATCATATATGTTGT
Source organism: Stratiomys singularior (assembly GCA_954870665.1). Taxonomy (NCBI): domain Eukaryota; kingdom Metazoa; phylum Arthropoda; class Insecta; order Diptera; family Stratiomyidae; genus Stratiomys; species Stratiomys singularior. Next base: position 13,765,298 of record OX940877.1, read on the forward strand.
ATAACATATTCGACTACCGTGTGACAATACCTGATTACCTGATACAAGTAGCCTTCAACGACAGTGGTTTGATGATAAGGAGATGATTCAAATGATGCTGCGTGTTGACCGAAAAAAACCGAAAAATGATTCCCAGAATTTCTAGGAATACGTAGAAATTTTGATGTCCTTCAGTCGCACTGGAGATACAGTGGCACTTCTTCAACAAGATAAGTTAGTACATTTACTCGGTGACATTATTGCACGGATTGCAGGGCAATACATACGCCGTAGCTTTTGGGGTGTAACTTTCAAGTTTTCTCAAAGGACTTACTTATTTGAATGGAACAAGTTATTGATTGATTGCAATTGAAAGTTCAGTATTTCAGTGTTTTTGTTTTGTAAGTCATTACTGCTATGTGTAGGCTATTTTCAAAGTTATATTTCTATGAAAGTGCTATACAAATTTCGGTATACGCCTTTCAGACTTACAAACAGGGGAAGTGTAACATTCACTATCATTTTCGGCAGCTGATAAGACATGAGCGATATTATCAGATGTTTACGCGTTGGAAAAAATGCATGCTGCCATAGAGCTTATGCCATAGACTTGCCATAGACTTACTTCAAAAAGAACCCAATAATCGACCAACATTTAGACATACATTGACGGTTTCCATTTGCTGTTATGTTCATGGTGATATGCGCTGCTGACAATGTGAGGTCTAGGTTTTCAATAATCCTTGCCTCCAACTTTATTGACAGTTTGGCTTTTTTCTTCAATTTTGAAATTCGAGCAACTCCAACCTGCCTTCGTTGATTGAATAACATTTTCCACTTCTCATCTTCTCTCACCTTCTTAATTCTCATCTTAAAGTATTGAGGTCAACCAAATTTCGTGAAATATTTAATTCGAATTGCATTAGAAAATATTTTTTAACCTTGGTCAAAGGTTTTTGCGATATTCTCCCATCTTTATTTCGCTAGCCACAGCGATTAAGCGTATTTTCAAGAACCAAATTCCTCCGGGCAGTGAGTGCCTGTCTGGATGCGTCAATTAGACTTATCCTAGTGGGAAGGATGTAGTGGGTGGCATTTGTTGCATGTAACTGACGCCGAAAACTACTGGAACCGATGATACTTGAATTTGTGTTTCTGGTGCCAAAGTATAAACGTTCCAAACAATGATAGGTTCCTCTAGTCCTCTCAGAGACTTGAACTTGGATAAATCTGAGCTCTAGCTAAATCACTTTCCTTTATAGTTTTGGATTTTCGTGGCTGCAATTCACTTGAGAGCCAAATTTGGAAAGTAAACTATTGCGCCATCGTACACCATCATCATCAGCGAATGCCTTTAAGAATTTCAAGAAGGCTGTTCGCTCTTTAATACTTACTTTTGAAAGAACGAATCAGCCTCAAAAAGGAAAGTGACTCGAAGATCTTTATAATTATACAAGCAATAACACTATATCACTTGCAACATTAATGTTTATTAAACAGTTTACAATTTCTTGCTGTATTTTTTTGCAATAAATCAATATTCCACAATTTTATAGTTATATTTTAAATTTCTATTCAAATTTAAATTGAAATCTGTTCGCAGGGTTTCACTATTACTACTATTATAGGGCATATGGTTGCGCCTAGACCACATTGTGCAGCTTTGACATCCTGCAATGAATTTCTCCTTAAAACCATTTTTTTATTTTTTGTTCGACCATAAACGTACGTTTTTGTTAGATTTTGTGCACTTTTGATGTCCAAGAAGAGTCATTTTTCCATTCATTGAAATTAAGATAGATTGGTTGATAATAGTGGTGCGGAAAAGCTATAAGTTTGCAGTTGTTCCATTGCTTGGATATTAAACTTGCATGAAAATGTTAACTCTACCAATTATTCTGACTACATAAAAATCAAACTCCTTAACGAACTAATTACGTGTTCACTCGCACTACGCAAGCAAGGATCACATCAACACACCTAATCGAAATCCTTCCTCGAGGAATTTATCTACTTCGCATCAACAACATCGTTCTGCTCCGTGCTCTGTCGGCATCCTTTTTCACCCGCTTCCGAACCTTTGACTGTGAACGTCACGTAATATCGCTTATTACTATCTAGTTTTTCGGATGGCAGTGGAATAAGTTGTTTATTCTTCCCATGAGATAGCTCTAACGAGACTTTACTTCCGCTCCTTGAATGACCCGTTAAAATTTTTGGCAAATAGAAACTTCCGATCCCTGTCTTCTTGTACGGTCCAAAGCCCAACTTCGGGATGGTGTGGTGATTTATGAAAGGAACTGTGAATGAAAACGAAAGGGAAATAAATGCATTACTGCTGGGGCAGCTTGTTTTATTTATATATCGATTAAAATTTCAAAAATAGGAGGCACATGTCATTTCATTGCTGCCTTTTCGGTTCAATAACAAACTCATAACATTTTAAGGACCTGATTCAAAGCAATGATTGTGTGGCATTTCGTTTTGATTAAAGCATTTATGCCGAAAGCAATGAAAATATCATGCAACATGGAAACGCAAGGCAATGGAGTCCTTCTATTTCCAGGCTGTAATACTTTGATTTCAGCTGATATATCAAACTTCAGGAAGATAGGAAATGTTGGCGCTGTAGTTTGCTACAAGGGAAATTCTCGGGCACAGTCAGATAGTAACAAAACATTGCAATGGCTCCGTGAACACACTAAAACCACCTCAACAGAGTTACAGCAAAGATCAGGGACTCCCTTACGAACAAAGGCTTTCTTACTGAGCTAAATATTACTTATGTAGCGTGAACATTACCATTGCAATGAAAAATAATAACAATGTCTAGAAATAATTTAATACATTTTCCCCGAAAACCTCTCTTTTTATTTGAATAGTTTCTCGTCGAGTCTTCACTGTCGGCATCAGGCCATTTTGGGGGTGAAAAACATTTTAGAACCGCAAATGGTAGGGCCGGTGTGGGAAAAATTATTCCCTTAGGACTTGGTTTATTGCTGCGTTCTCTGGATCCACATAGAACGGAACAAAGTTATTTCCAACCGCGAATTATGTACAGCTATGAAAAGTTGAAAATATTCTGTATAAAGGCTTGCGACAAACTTTAATGAGTTATTATTGTGCGAAAGTGCATTATGCGATGAAATCCAAGTGTTTGTCTTCCTTCCAACCGGAAAACATTAAATTTTTCCACTTTCATGACGGATATTGTGTTAAACATATTATAAATCGTCAAAAAATGTTTAATTTGAATGAGTAGGTGTGTGTGAATCCATTTGTGTACCATATCCAGGACATGCTTTCATTTTCGCAAACAGGAAATCAATTAATTTATTGACACTATTTATGAGGTTTGGATATACTTGTAACGATATCAGTGTCTGCAGAAAATATTACTGAAGCAGCAGTGCACATATCCGTATCATTGCACTTTTGAATGAATACTTCCATTTATCAGGATAATGATTAATGTTAACATCGACGTAAGCAAAATAAAGACAATTGACCAATCCATGCAGACGATAATATCAGAAATCAAACCAAATCCACGGTGTTATCCACAGATTCTCATTCCACGAAAAGGATTGCTACGAACTTCATTCACTGGCGCGTCAGAATTTAAGACAGCAATACAAAAGTTGATGATGTCTTTATAAATAAATTTAGAATGTTAAAATTTCACTTAGCATTTGGACAGAAAATTCCAATGAGATTTTTTCAAATTAATTCCCTTACAAACAACAAAGTCAGGAATTGGCGTTATGGTGCTTATTAATTTACGTTACAACTTTATGGCGTTTACTCTTTAAAGTGAACTCAATGGTCAAAACATTCGGATTGAGAAAAACGTTTGGAATTATGGATTTCATATGATAATAGTGATAAATATTTAAAATTCCTGAAATTACGTCTAAATATCTTATATTATTTTGAATGAGAAAATAACAATGTGCCTTTATTGTTTTTTGTCATGTTTTTGTTCATAGAAATAAAATTATGCGCAATAGCATGAAAACCGAATTGTCTGCCTTGTGTCCTGATCAACTCCACAACTATTAACTCATAACCATCAACTTTCCCTTTCTCGTAAACTGTATCTATTTATTCTACTAGATAAATTTCTTGAAATTATACTAGATCAGAAGCCCAATTGAAGATTAAACACAGGAATACCAGTCATGGCGGCAAGTACTCGCTGCTGCACCGCCTGCTAAAAATTTTCGTGGAAGGTGCAGTACTAAATTAAAAATCATATATTTGAAATGTACACATGACCAATGTATGTCCTTTGCGTGTATGTCCTGAAGTTTATGCAACTATTTTAGTGGCCTGATGCAGACAAGAAGCTTCATAACAAAATCCTCGTTAGGATGCAGAGAACTGATTTGCAAACAACTCTCGATTTGCCCTACTATAACATGCCGCTTCACCTTCTTTCGAATGATCCTTACATAAGAACATCACATAGCAAAATGGAATCAAGCTCAAGAAGTCCCGATAATGGATAACCAAGCGTTACGAGCACTGTGCTATTCTGGAATCCATAACAAAACCAACGATGAATTAGTCTCATCAGTGACTGACCACATAACCCCTAAGCTACGATTGAGGAAGCACTTTGCCATGCATTCTATATTCTTAAAAGAAATTTGAACTTGAGAAGCGTTTGGAGGCACACCTTTTCAACCCATGGAGACCTTTCGTCTCCCTAACTCCAAATGGGATAATTTTAGCACCAACACTGTATTATGAAAGACCCGATTAAGAAGCAGGACGAGCAAACTCTGCTTTAGCTTTATCGAAATATTTGAGCCGCTTAGAGTTCTCATGCTAATTCCAGCTTCAGTGATTTCTCTACCATTAGTTTTGCCATGGTGTCGCTCATTCTGTGGAACTTATCAGCAAGTAACTCTGGTTTCCCTTCACCCCTTGTTATCTTTCATCCATTCTTTCATTCGGCTTCATACCGCGTCTCGGTATTTTCGTCAGCTCCCAGACTTTTCATGCATTGTGATCAAAGTTGCAGAGGAAATTGTTCCAGTTGTGGTTTCTGGGGTTCTTGATTTTGATCTTCATAGCTCTCGTTGGAAGGTTTAGATCAGTTTTCAAGGACGGATCACATTTTTTTTGCCACTGACGCTGTAGAGAATCACGTGCTCGAATCAGCCTGTAAGCTTCTTGGTCGAGTTCCATGGCTTGAATACTGCTGTTGTATTTTCGTGGACTATTGTCTATTACTCTCCAATTGGCATTTTTAATTTCCTCTATTTTTCCACTTTTTCTCACACTTAATTGAAGGAATTCAGAGTGCGCCGGGGTGAAGAAATGTTTTCATTAATGTTTCTTTTTTTTTTTTGAAGCAGTGGAATCGTTTGAGAGCGTATGGAAGTTTGCTGCTGCGTCTAATGAGAACAATACTGCTAGATGTGGAAAGGACGGGCCTGAAGCACAGTGAGCTCTGAGTGGTTCACATTCTTATCACCTAAGACAAAGTCAAGGGTAGATCCGCCACCTTGAGGGGAGTAAAAGTTTGGTTCTCTCACTACGTTGTTATCTCTCATGAGTTTAAAAATTACATAGACTGTCTGGATATAGCGTCCGCAATTCCAATCCGCAAAAAAGGGAATATATGCTCCTAAGTGAATCGTTTTAAATCTTTTCTGAAATCGGTTAGTTTTTTTTGTGGAGGTTTTTTCTCAACAAAACCCGCGGCATAGAACTCTATATTAGTTCCTACCTTTCAAAATGTAACTAATGTGTTGAAAATTGCAATTCAGTTGGACTTGTCTGCTTCTGCAACTTGACAACTCAATATAATCTGCTTTTCGATTTGAAGAAGCACATTTTGGGAAAACAACGCTGCTATAGACGATTTAGCTACGGCCAAAGTACAAAAGTAGCCTTACTATAGAAACTTATTGTACGTATTTAAAAAAAACGAATAATTCAGCAAATTATTAAAAGTTTATTTCCCTGGCTTCGACGGAATACCAAATATAGCCATCCAAAATCTTCCGGACAAGGGAATTATGTTAATATGCCTCATAATCAATGCCTTTTTGACAAATTCGTACTTTCCAAATTTCTGGGAATATGCCGAAATTGTACCTATCCTGAAGTCAGGTAAAGATCCTCGGATGTTTAATGCTGCAGACCAATAAGCAGACAACCGGTGCTTAGCAAAGTTTTGAGACAAATTAATAAATCGAAAACAATAAAATCATCCCTAATTTCTAGTTGGGTTTCAGGCATGGATATTCAACAGAGTACCAGCTACTACGTTTCTACAAAGCGTTAAAACAAAATCGTCAGTGTGTCTGCTGACAATTGAATTTGAAAAAGCCTTTTATACCATTTGGCTGAGGAGCTACTCTTAAGCTCAATGAGGGTAGTACCCCACCATATTTGCAAAAACTGATTTCATCCTTTTTGAGAGTTAAAGTATATCAGGTTAAAGTTCCAGGGTCAACATCTTCTATAAACACCGTTCCTGCAAGTGTTTCACAAGGTTCATGTCTGGGTCCAACACTTTTCAAAATATTCAAGTCTGAATTACTCACAAGTCAAAACTGCCAACATGTGGCTTTTGCGGACGTTACTTGCTTCTGCTCTTCTGCCAATCACAATCAATGGAGTCCTACATGAAACCAACCAATGCACTAAATATCTTACAGAGAAGCTTCAAATTACCCCGAATTGTTATTTAAAAATGATCCTAAAGAAATCGTAAAATTTCTCCTCCAGGTTGCTACACCAAATAGCTGATATTAGTGATACAAATAAACGTGTGGATTCGTACAGAGCAAACCTGCTCAAACTCAGCTGATATAATTATGCTGATATCAGTCGTATCGAGAATGTTTATCCACTCTGTCGATTTCCTCATTTATATGAAAATCAATTCGTCCAATTGATGAAAGTTGTCGTTGCCCTTGCAGTATGAAATCTTTAGTTTCAAAGGTACTTCAAACGCAGGGGACAATCAGAAAAGCGAGAAGAATTGGGGGATTAGAAGACGTTTAATAAAAGTGTGAAGATGTGGAGGGAGGGGGGGGGGCGAATCCTGAAATTAGACATTGCATGTAAGAAGAAGGCCTTTCGCGTTTATAGCATTCAATTTGTTTTACGGAAACTTTAGATGGGGAAAACCCAAAAATGATTTGAAAACTAGTTTAAGCCCAATTTGCTGAATTTTCTTATGAACACATCCCCTTCACCTCCTGTTTTCTTCTGCTGATAAGATCATAGTGAAACCTGATTCAGAGTACAGAGACATATCACCACTGCATCATAACGACTAGTCACGAATGTTGAAACATTTTTTTTCACCTAGAGAACTTGCATTCAAAACAAATCAGACGCAGTTATTAAAATTCTTAAAATGCCAAATACCGATACAAGATAAATTCAAAGCTAATGTGAGATACATATATTTCCTACATAAATATAGGGCTTTTTGCTTTTCTTTGTTTTCTCTACTCTATTGATAAGGACCAGACTCGAAACGAACAGTGTAATTAGGTTTAGTTCAATTTCATAGACAGTGGAAAAGATTGCATTTCGGTGGGACATTGTAAGTATTGTCAATACTTTTTATTTCTATTTTAGAACGTATGAACATGAGTTGTTGCTCAGGAATTTCAATTTTTGGTTGCTCTTCTGTTGCTTTTTATATAGACTGCATTTTTTAGTTTGTTTCATCAACAGAATCAAGCTGGACAGATTTTAGTCAACTAGAAATTCGGGAAAGCTAAGATAGAAAAGGATACAATTAATGATATCTAGGTTGGCTAAACAAATACTTCAAGAGTAATTAATACGAAATGGCTGCAATTGCCTTTAAAGCATTTCAGAACTAATTCCGGTGTTTTGATTCGAATCGACATGAATAGAATATGAACAGAATGTTATCTGAATGAATAAACTCAGACATATGTTATCCAGTTGTCACATTTGCTTAGATGTTAATATAGTGTAGCAAATTATTGACAGATTGAAGTCAGTTCACATTGCAGCAGTAGGATGGGTTCGAGGGAGTGCATATCAAGCTTCAGTATTATTTATGTAACATGATTCTATCAGAAGGCATTATGTGCAATCCGATTTTAAATGTGCTATACAATTAACAATACCTTCAAAATTTCGCTATCCACTAGGTCCTTCGGTATTGTGTCAATGAAGAAATTGTTAATACAATTGACGGTCAACTTTATTTTAATTACATTTAATTATTTCGTATTAAACATAATTTTGTTTCGATAATCTTAAGCCCTTGCTCTTTATAAAAGATACTTTAAGAGGTGAATTTATAGCTAAAGAGGATTAGCGTAAACTTAATGTTCATGTGTGAATTAATTTGAAATTTAACGCCCTAACAAAATAATCTCCATTTATTTCCGTTTCAAAGTTACCATGAACGACTAATTGCTCCTTCCGTTTAATTCCCTCAACCCCATTGGATAATTAAAACGGGGCTAATGTTCGAGATGTTCAGCTTACTTATAATTCGAACACACATGTGATATATCAACCATTTTGGAAGCATCGCTGTTATGTTAACGAGGCTGCCACGCTATAAATATTCATCAGACCATCGTTCTAAGCAGACTATTACCTCTACCCAACAAGTATTTAAGGAATGAGCTGTGAATAAATCCTAATTATGCTTTTAATCTTCCAGCGTGGAAGATCTGCTTGCTTCTTTCTTTTTCCTCTCAGTCATTTTTAACAACTCACATACCTTAATAAGCAGTTAAAGTCTCGGGTGCATCCCCTTGAGTAGCATCTAATTAGAGCTCTTTCTCTTAGCGTCGCGAAAAAAAACTCGTTGCTTTCTCCATTTTTGAAAAACAAATGGAAAATGGCGAGACTTTATATGGGAATGCGTTTCGAAACATATGGAATATAGTATCTACTGTGGAATTGTAGAGTTTTCTTTCAGTGCCTTTCACTGAGGCAAGAACAAATTCAATGGCGATTATGAAAAAAAAAATTCTATTTAAAAGTCTAAATCTCAAAGGGTTGCCTGCAACAAGTATGAAAGCGTTAAGAAAAATGCAAATGGTCGTTTGTCCTGAATAATTTAATTTTTATTTTGCGAATATAGGATGTCTGTTTTAAAAGTCTGATAATGAAATCCATTAGCCTCATAGTAGAATTTTTGTGTTGGTTAACTATTCCACCCCAGCATATTTCCAATATTGGGTTTGACATGAAAAAAAAATCGTCTTCTATACAACTTGATCTGGAACTTTAACGTCAAAATTAAACGAAAATAAGTCCCAGGTACAATATAATTACTCGTTATAAATGCGTACCGGGTAACAAGTGACATAGTCCGCCCAAAACTGGCAATGGTGCTGCATGGGTATACGCAGCAAAAGGTATTTTCCAAAGCAATATTTTAGGCTTTATAAAAAAGTTAGTTTGTGCTTCAATTTCATCCAAATAATAAACGAACGGAAATTTCCAAGAGCTGGACACATTCTAGTTTTCGAAAAGTACAATTGGCAAGCCTCAAAATCACTGTCAATCACTGTCAAAATCACAGTACAATCCTGTTTAAATTACAAAATTAGAGTATGCAATCGGAAAATTGAGAAATTTCAAGGCGGGTCAGCTCGAAAACTCAATCACGGGATGTGCATCAAAGGCTGGATAGCGATAAAAAACAAACCTCCATCAAATACTCAAAGAGTGAAAAAAGAAGTTAGCAATCAAACGAAAGTAGTAAAATAACAAAATAAAATTTGTCAGAGTCGATTATTCTCGCTGTTTATTACATATGTTCACTTCTCGAGATTCACAATCACGAGTCTAACACGTGCTTCAGTTGGAAATATGAGGTTTCAGGTAAATTCGCGGAACCCTCTTTCGAGAGAATAAACGTGTCCGAGAAGGGAATTTCAGTAGAATTAATCATCACTTTGATTATAGCCACAACCTATATATCCTTCTGGGGAACTGATTGTCCGGCATCATATAACATAAACTGAATCATGTTTCAGGAATCATTCATACCACCTATGATAGGTGAACAAGAGAGCAGTTGTAGAGAGGTCAATAATCAAAAGACTCTGTCGTCAGAGAACATTATCAAGAGCCCCAAAAAGTCGTATGTTAGAACTTTAATTACAGAAGATGAAAGGACGCTTCAGTAATTTTTTTGTGATAAGTACGCAGAAATCTGATAACACTGATTCAGGGAAAATTCGTAGTTGAATTTTTTGTAGATTCAAAAACCATTTTTGAGTGGATTTCATGCGTCAAATGCAATCTAATAAAAAAAACTGAAACAAGATTTTAATATTTCAAACAATTACCCTCACTGCTCTGTGTATACAATCATGTCTTAAGAGTACAATCTCATAAATCTCGACTTCATTCGATCATAAGGTAATTTCCGAAAATTCATTGCAAATAAGTATGCTTTCAATAAAGGAAATAAAGGATTTCAAAGAATTTTAGTAAATGTTCTGTAACTCCATTCCCAGAATTGATAATATATTTGCTTGAATAAAATATAATCCTGTAATCATACCCATTGAAGTATACATTTTCTCGTTGAGACTACACATGGAAACTTTCCTTGATATAGTTCGGCAAGAAACAAACTTGTAGCTACAATGGCTACAATGAGTTGGTTTTATTGTTGATACATTTACAGTCGCATGTCATCTTGCAAGCAAAAGAATAAACAGCGCTACCTATTCTAGTCTTTTCAATTGAGATGTACATAAGCGTGTGAATGCGGAGCAGCTGACATTTTTCGACAAAGTCGCATTTAAACCTTACCTTCCTAAATCTGCTCCAATTCTAAGGTAGATAAATTCAATAATGGCAACACAACAAAGGAAGGGCACTTACTGTAAGCGGCACAGGGTATTCCGGTGTAAGCATGTGCTGCATGGAAACATCTATGAGTTTTCGTAGTACAGCGGAGCGCTTTCTCATAGATACCGTAGTCAGGACTCAAGCGTCTTTCGGCCTGCAAAGCACAAAAAAAAGTGTTTAAGTCATCTTCACCTGAAACATCCTCAGACTCAGCCTTCAGAATTTTTTACTTACCTCTTGGTAGACTTCCTCGATGTTCTGGAAATTGTTGGAGCCACTTTTTTGCAGACTCTTGAGTGTCTCGTAAAGAAACATTTCGAAATTTTTAAAAGTATACTCTGAATAGGGATAGCGCCGTAATGTCCCTCCCATTTCTGCTCCCAACGCCATACAGGATTTGTGGTAATCATCCACGGCGCGCTTCACTAGCACCGCTTCGTTCAACTTACTCGACCGGATCTGCAAGCTTTTAAGCTCGAGAAGGTGTTGAAAGATTTTACGTTCCATGTAATATCTTTCAAAAGAGATAAAAATCACTTTAAAGGATTATATCGTCCTTTTAGCGAGCTTATATGTAAAATTTGCATTGTTTAACGCCAAACTAAAAAAAAAACGAAAATGCTTAAAGAAAAACTGTGGAAGTAATGAAAAATTTGCACACATTACGTATTCTACCGTATTGTTACAAAGGACTCGGGAAGTATGGATGGTACCTTTCAAGTTCTCATGAGGGATTCAGTTTGAAAGTTTCACTTTTCAATTTCTGGAAAATGTTTAGCCTCAATTGCGATTTATGCTTATTGTAGAAGTTTACATGGATTTGATTATTGTATGCAAACATACAATTCAGTAAGCAATTCTGGAATATGTTACATACAACTTCCATCCGAACTCTTTCAGTTTATTCAGACTTAAAAATTTTAAAGCGCGCTTTTTACTGAGAAATAAAGGCTGTATGATTAGTGCCTTGCCTGAGTAAGAAAAACCAAACGTTTATATGTAAGATGTATTTTCTTTTTCTTCGTAATCTCCTATCGACCGAAGTTTTTGTATCTTTGGTATCGCCTCTCAGAAATAAGGTTCCTTGAGCCCTTTTAAATGCTTTACTTATGACGTGATTGCCACAGCTAAAGTATTTCTATTTTTCCTGGGTGAAAGCAGGAAAAAGTTGGTAAATGCTTAACCTGGCCGATATTTGGGATGAGGAAGCAACTTGTATCCTTACTGAAAGAATTTGGCATAGTCAACGATGCACGTGCTTGCTCTATTGATAGTGTTTTTCCTCTTTTAGGCAATCGATGCAAATCAAGGTGTGCACATCTCCCACGATGGTCACAATGACCCTGAAAACCGTTTGTTTCACCAGTTCCTTCATGTTTTATGTGCTGCAATGAATCTATTGTTCATCAATAGGGACGAAAAGTCGCAGAATCTCTTTATGATTACGCTTTAACATAGTTAAATATTTCTTAGAAGGTGTCGCGCGTGTGTGCTCCTTCTCAATTTTGAGAAAAAGTGTCGCGCTTCTCGCGGAACCTTTCTTTTAGCTTTTCATCTAATTTTATGAGAATATTAGGCAAATTTAATCATTTTATAAATTTATTTACTTTATAATTTATTACATTTAAAGAGCGCTCAAACTTTTCACGAGCCAGGCGACGGCGTGGTTGGAAGAATTAGGTAGCATTGTTGGGAAATACGAGTACTATGATTACAGGAAATATCACTGATTCAGACCTAATTCGGATAGCTATTATACATCCTTCGTATGAAGACTGCTAATCTCAAATTATTTTAAATTGAATTCAAAAATCTTGCTCCTCGATGCAATGTCATTGAATATAATCTATTTCATACATTTTCCTGAAAACACTTCGACTTCTTGATTTTAATCCATGATGCAGCATTTCCGGTTTTGCTTTTCCTTGAAATCTAATTTTCACACAAAAATATGCCAAAAGTTTGGAGAGTTGTAAACATTTTTTAAAAAGTTGTAGGAATTCATTTTACCACAGGCCTTGGAAAATGTGTGCCAAAGTTTCGATACAGAATTCCTGAATGCAGAAAGACTACGGAAGCTATACATCCTATGAATTACATTATTTGCAGATTATAGTGGTTTGTTATTTAAGTACATTAAGACAATTAAATAACAAAAGAAAATTTAGAAACTTACGATCCACATTTTTTGTTTGAAAAAACGAGAGTAAACTCTGCAATTTTGGGAAGAGTCAAAAAATATTCATTTTCTTCGCGGAAATTTTCCATGAGAATAATTTAGTCATTGCTTTCAACGCAATGAAAAATCGATTCAATGAAAAGACGCGTGTTACCTTGAATAAAACTAAGCATGTGTGATTCTTCATACTTTAAACAATAACGAAACATTCAAGAGCTATACTCACAAAAGGCACTGAAAATTACACGCAATCATCTCCATCAACGTCGTGTTCGAAAAACTTTTGCATGTAGAGATGGAAGCTAAGGACTTTCCAGTGAGAAAATCTGAATAAACGTATGATGAAAGAGCAGATATAACCATTGACGCAGATCGTGTGACGTCAAAAACAATTCTTTATGCGAAATTATTAATTCGAAGGTAACTTGCCGGCAAATAAATGAGAGCCATGTTAACATTGTGTAATTCAATATTTCATTCGTTTGTTCAAATCACCCTCGCCTGTTATTGTTGTCCGCGACGTGGCAAGATGAAGAGCATGTATTAACTCATATTTGTTCTGTTCTCACGACATAAATTCTCTAGTAAAACAAGGAGAAATGTCACCAGAGGCACATCCATTCATATGTTCTAGCCTAGTTGAAAGACAAACAAGGGACGAAATAGCTCACAGAAACTGTCCTTGTGACTCTGTTTACACAAATTTATGACTTTCACTACGTCAAGGAACAAGGAAACCTTTGCAAAGTATATATAGATTATGGTAATGCCAACATTGCGAGCAGCATATTAAATTCAATAAATACATTTCACCATGAGAAAGGATAATGTTTATTGCCTCAGTTGCTCGTGGCGAGATGAGAAATGGTAAAACAGCAATTTTCTCTCTGAAATAATCCGACAATTTAGGAACTTCTAAAAAAGACCTACACCTACTCTGAGTTCAAAACATGGAAGGAACGAATCTTACATTCAATCACAGCTAAGACTTGACTTTTGATGAAAGAAGATAAGAAGGAGGACATGTAGAAAACGGAGCACAAAAAGAATTTAATTTCGAATTTTTTGGCGCTGAAAATCTAATGAATGATAACTTCATGCTGCAGACAGTGTCATTTCAAAACATGTTGAAAGATCAAAAAACGGGCTTTCTGCCTAAGCTCTACAAGGATCAACAACGCAAAAACACCCAGGAACAAGGCTCATCTCAGCTCTACTTTACAGATATATTTGAGCAAATTGTAGAAGCAGCAATCAATAGCAAATCGTATGTACCTTCGCATATTTTTTTGAATAGATTTCGTGACAGCTGTCATATTGCACGCATTTTTGTCTCCCAACTTTCTATTTTCGACTCTACTACTGCACGACCTATGATCAAGTGTTGCATAGATCGGCCGACGTGGTGGAATAGCTGTATGGATAATCCTTGGGGATGGAATTTTGGTTTTCAACGTACGAGGGCTCGGTTCAAAACCAGAGTCCTGATCTTTACTTCCTTGGTGAATTGGTGCTCCAATACTGGACCACGCTCTGGGTTTTTCCGATGCCCTTATTCGCTTCTTCAATCGACGCTTACGACTGCCAAGTTCTTGGAAAGCGGCATTGTTGGCTTGCTTGGTGAAACGATCAGTGGACTCGGCAGCTCTCTTTATGTGAGCAGGAATCACGTTTAAATCCATTCCGTCAGCACCTTCGTCCGTAGTATATTCATTGTCAGAATGCGCTTTTGGCCTGGCGTCATCTACAAATTGGAAGCTCGAGTGTTCTTCTTCAACAAATTTGGTTGCGGCTTCTTCGACATCAATGGATTCGTCGCTTTTTAATACAGTGAAACTACTTTTACGTTGAGCCTTTTCCTCTTCAGAAAGTGACGATAAAATTGTAAACGATCGCCTCGCTTCTCTCTCCTGACCTGTTTCATTATCATTGACGGGTTCACTTGAAACAGCTTCTTCTGGTGTATCTTTGGTTGGATCTGTTGGCGGTTGTCCAACACTATCTACTTTCTCCTTTTTTGAAGACGACTCTGCAGACTCTGATTTAGTCTCAACAACAGATTCAGTTTTATTCTCCTCTGCAACTTGCTCTGTTGTTTGTAAGATTTGGTCATCTTCAGCTCCCTCCTGGCTTAAGGCTGCCTGTTGATCTGGTGCACGTGGGGCAACGGACTCCAAGGGCTTCTCGGCTAGATCTGTTGTCGCCTCAACTTCTTCAGGCTTATTTGATTGCTCATCTACAGCAATGACGATTTCAGGCGGTATAATTTGTGGAGCAGTTTCTTCAGTCGGCTTATCAACACTTACCTCGGGTGATATATTTTCTTCTTCAATCTGCTTTTGAACCTCAGCATTCAATGATGCCTTTTGTTGTTCTGTCGGAGGATTTTCTTCACTTTGCTGAATTTCTTCAGGCTTGAATTTTTTCTCAATTTCATTTATATCAATAGAAGTTTCAGCTGCCTGGGCAACTGCTTCCGCAGTCTCACTTACAGATGTTTCAACAGCAGACGCTGCGTTCTTTAAAACTGAATCAATTTCTTCTGTTAATTCTTCTTTTATGTCAGCAGCAGCTGCAACGCTCTCTTGGGAAACCACAACTGTCTGCTCTTCTACAACCACCGCGTCCACTGATGAAGAGGGTTCATTTGGTGCATGTACTTCCGCTTCTGTAAGGACTACCGTAGCTTCTTCAGCTTCCAAATTATCAACGACAACAGTTTCACTGGGCTTAGCTTCGTTAGCTCCTACATTTTCGGTTTCACCAAGATCATCGGGCTGGTAGCTATCTAGGGGCATCGGTATTGGCTTCTGCACTACAATCTCGGGACGATCGGGACGATCGACTCTGAACAAATGTTCCCTAGACCTGGTCAACTCCATTTCATTTTTTAAATAGTAATCTCTTGGAGAAATCAAATATTCTCTCGACCTCCTTGAGTATTTCCCTCGCTTCCGGATGCGCTTGAGTTTCCTCTTATGTCGACAACAGTTCTCACATGAATCCTCGTTTTCGCTGCTACTACTACAACTGCGCTCCTTCGAACGTTTCCGCCTGATTTCAAGATTGCTTTTAGATCTTGAAATGTCACTACAACTATCGTCCTTAGTAGCATCTTCAGCCTCGCCACAACTGCTCGTTCTCCTTCTAGTTCGTTTTCTATGCTCGCTGCAAATGTGAGGATGCTTTTGATGTTTGTGTAGTACATATTCAGAACAACTGCACTCTGAGTCGGATTGGCGCACATAAATAATGTACTTCTTCCCTGTCTTAAGCTCTTGCAAGTCCTTTTTTTCGTATTTCAAAGGTTTCACAAGCTCTTGTTCGCTAAAAGCATTTGGCCGCCGTGCTGTTAAATGTAACTTACTAGATGGAAG
The DNA here is from genome assembly GCA_954870665.1 of Stratiomys singularior. NCBI lineage: Eukaryota > Metazoa > Arthropoda > Insecta > Diptera > Stratiomyidae > Stratiomys > Stratiomys singularior. Next base: position 13,781,669 of record OX940877.1, read on the forward strand.
ACCACCATTGGCTTGCAAAAACTTTGCAGTTGAGCGATGGCCCTTCTGCAAAGCACAATCTAAGGGAGTGAACACTTGACCTCGCATACTTCGGTAAACGCAGTTTACATCAGCGCCAAAGTCCAGAAACATTTTGCACATGTCCGTGTAATCGTTGCTCGCCGCAATATGTAACAATGTCCTACCATCGTTGCATGTTGTGTTCACTTGTTTTGGCCTTTGTTCAAGGAGCCATTCCACAAGTTCGCGTCTACCCGATGAAGCTGCTTCATGGATCGGAAGATCTCCTTTGGCATTTCTCAACCACAAGTTAGCTCCTTTCTCCTTGAGCAGTTTCACCGTTTCAAATTGTCCTTTAGCGCATCCGCAGTGCGCAGGTGTTCTTCCCTTCCTATCCTGGCGATTCGGATCCGCATCCAGCTCTAGCAATCGGGCAGTAGCATCAGCATGTCCAAGGGTGACTGCATAATGGAGCGCCGTGCATCCATTTGAATCAATTAAATCTGTGGGGGCACCACACAAGCCTATAAGTGTGTCGATGCACTCCGTGTGACCACGAGAAGCTGCACAATGCAATGCAGTAAGTCCATCTCTGAAATTTTTAGTTTGATGGGAATTATAGTAGGAAATTATTAAAACTAAATTATTAAAACTTACTTATCGGCGCTCTCTACACGAGCTCCAGACTTGACAAGGTTTATGATTGCCTTCGCAGATCCTGCTGATGCTGCCCACAGCAAAGGTTGGCGCCCATCCTTGTCGACAACATCAACTGAAGAGTTTGGATGTGCAATGAGTATGTTGAGGATATCTAATGCGAGTTTCGATGAGGTCTTTCCCAACTTTCCTTCGTAATTCGATCCACACATTTGAGCAGCATAGTGCAATGGGCTGCCACCGTTGATATCTGGCGTTGCGACACTTGCTCCTGCTGCCAACACAGCACGCAGTGCATCCACTTCCCCGCATACTGTAAGGGAAACAAATAGTTAAATATTAAAAAAATGAATATAAAACTTTTCACATATAACCTAAGTTGCACAAAAAGTCATTAACGTATGTGTTCACACATTGGAGGGGTAACACCTCTGCAATTAATTTCTGCAAACATGATTCATTGGATTGATCAGTAATAGGATTCAATCATAAAATAGGACGACAATTCAAATACAAAAAACAATAATTGCATAAGCGGGCCATCGATTCCTTAGCTTTCACAGGGAGGAGGGGGAGTCAAAAGTGGCAAAATTCAAAAGTCCAAAAGTGGTGGAATGTCAATTGACGACAAACCTCACTCTGGTCTTCCGGCGACGGCTCGCACCAATGAAATTGTTGGAAAAATTTGTCAAATGATCCTGAAAGATTCACGACATGCTATTGAAGAAACTGTGGGGCTGCCTGGAGTGCCTTCAAGTTCAGCTCATTGATTTTGAACGGAAGATTGAGGTTGAAACGAGTATCCATCGAATTAGTGTCCCGACTGCTATCTTATGCGCAAAAGCAAGTTTGCATGGAAGCATGCTTTCCTATGAAAAAGGAATTGCGGATTGATCGGAATGCTCGCAAAGGTGATCACTCTAAATGAAGGAAAAATTAAGACGGTGAAGACTTCAAGTTCGCCATGCCCAACCAAAGCTCGTATAGGGAAGTCAAAACATTCCTGATTTTACATTTTACTTTTATTTCGGTGTTACAGGTGTCATCCTTGCAGACTTTCTTCAATAGAGTCAGAGAGCTAGGCTTTCTATTCTTTCTTTCAGAGTTTTGATACAATTGCGGAACTTCTTTAGCGGAAGTGGCCTAATTTGTGGAAGTCTGTCAACTGGTTTTTTCATCACAATAACGCCGCTGCTCACACAGACCCGTTTGTGCTTCAAATTACTGAAGTGAGGAGAAAAAAAAACAACGGAGGCGTCATCGAGCATGACAAAAGACGAATTTAAAAAATATTTTGACCAAGTGAAAAAAAGATTGGCCATGTGTACTTTTGTTTGAAAATTTGATAGATAAATTGCAAAAATAATTGGATTTCAAGACACATGCACTGTAATATTGGGAAAGATTGGGAAAAATGTTGGGATTCGTTAAGTAAATTAATACGCAACTTTGTTTCACAGCTCAGAAATTCAAGCAAAAACATGTCAAAAACTTGGTCCTTGTTTTTCTTAACTCTGACAACTTTTCTTGCAAAACATTTTGATTTTCACAAATAAAAGATATTGGTATCCGAGTTTGATGAAGATAACCGAAATATTGCCCTATTCCAATCGTCAATGTTTTACAACAGGATACAGTAACACACACTTCATTCGATAAGAATTTGAAATATTTTTATTTTCCACACATCGAAATTTTTATGTTAAAAATAATTTTAACAATTTGTAGAGAGGAACTTGTTCAAAAATCAACGTTTCAATATATAGCCAAACATTTTCCTACTACCAGATATTTCAAAGGACATATATGTTGCCAATTAATAAGTATCAGCTCATACTTGAGAATACGTTCAAGTCTAATTTAATTATGCACGCATGAAATTTTAATATTTTCACGAAATCATTAATTTTGACATCCGAAACGCAAAAGAATGGCAAATTGAAGTAAAATTATTATGACGTGGTATCCATGCTCTAACCATGAGTCTACAAGTAATTCTTAAGGGGATAACACATCAAAATCATGAATCAATGTTTATATTCATTGTGAAATGAATTATTGTACGAACAAAATGGAAAACCTTTTGTTGGTAGACACTAAAACCTGAAAACACGCATGTCATATCCATATTCATAATATACAGCACGAACAAACTGCTTTACTTCCCTATATTTTTATTATTCCACGAAAAAAATTGGCGCTAACAAGCAATTTGCTAATGGTTTTAGTTACGATTTCTGCCATTATAATAGTAAACTTGTTAAATTAATTAAATTCCAAATATACTCTCAAATTATAATTTGTACATGGTTGATGCAAGTTAACTAATTAAGAATCTTTATTTTAATCGTATTTGCTAGAGTGATTATTGTCTGATTATTCATATGGGAAAATGTTGTAAAGAAAACGTAGGCTAATGCTAAACTTATAATTTTATGTGAATTTCTGACTGACAGAAATTCCAAGGCAAAACTTTCACTTTGCTATGAGAATAAGAAGAAAAATATCACAAACTTACGGTGTGACTCATTGAATTTAGTAGTTAGGACATATAAAAAGAATTCTAGCCTTTTCAGGATTATTCTTTTGTGTTTCATATCATTTCTTATTTTATGAAGACTAATAACGTTTCGGACAGGTTTTGAATCTGACATACAGGTTTGTGCTAGGCTCCCTTTTGCCTGGTAATGACGATTTGACAACGGCATTGAACTCGACTACTTCGTTTTCGTTGATGAAGAAAATTCATTGACATTTGTCAATTTTTACAGGAAAATATGACTTCGACTGGATATTGATGAATATCGCTCGTTGTTTCTTTTTCCTCCGTCAGTAGTTGGTTCTTCAATGGAAACAGATTAAAGTTACTAAAGTGCAAGCTCAAATGTAATCCCTGATTCTAAGCGTAATTTTGATGAAGATATTCTGTATACCATCATCGGGGCATATGCAATGCCTACACTTATTCTGAATTCATCTACAATTCATTCTGTTCTTATCATAAGTTTTGTAGAATGTTTGCATGCAATATTTGACCAAATAGAGCAGTCGATGCTTGTTTGATCCAGCTTACACTAATTATTTTCAGAATATCTATTGGAACAATGTGAATTTACAATACTGTATCTGTTTACCCATGAAAGCGTATTGTTTGGCGTTAATTACTCCAAGATTACGTATCAACTGGAAACGTTGTTATTACTACAACGTTTTGAAATTTCTCGAACAAAACCAAACTCAAATCCATCCCAGAAACATTGCAAAACATGCAGTAATTTTTGCTATAATTAACACTTCAAATACAAACATAATAAAAACCGCAGCTAATAGTCCTGCGAATAGTTGGCAACTTATTTTTCCATGAATATTAAAACCCATCACAGCTACGGCAAAGGATCAACAGAAAAACTAGCCGTACGGCATGAATAATGCAAAAGGACTACTGACTAATCACTTGGGATTCCACCGCATGAATTTATATGTTTATACGCCAAGGAAACGTTTCATGCCGCATACAATAGTTTCAGGAGCCGCACGATAAGTTATCGTGATGGTTTTTCACAGCTGCTCGATTAATCTGTCACTTTTTGCCAAACATAGTCGTGGAATTTCACTTACCCTAAACTTTGAATTTATGGCCAGTGAAGCGAATTTCTATTTGTCTAAACCGCTCGTGAATATGTTCGGATGCAAGTGCATGTAGAGTATAAAATGTGAAAGATACATTACCTGTCGCCCAGTGCACAACCGAATGTCCTTCGTTGTCAAGTGCATTCACATCAGCCTTGTTGGCCAGCAACAAATTAACCATGGCAATGTTGCCCTGGATGACGGCCAGATGCAAGGGAGTGAACCCATCTTCGTCAGCAGCCTCCAGAAGCTCTGGAGCTGCCACTGCAACACTTGCGGCCGCCACGAGATCGCGTTGTCCACTGCAGTAGTGCAACACTGACTTCCGGCTCCTGTCCCTCAGCAGCACGGTTTCCGGCTGGAAAAACAACAGGAAAACTAAATCAAATTGTCCTGTTGGCGAAAACTGAATTAGCAATAGTATTTGTTTAAAATTCGGTGGAAATTAGACTAAAAGACCATGGAAACTAACTTTGTCGTTATCAACGCTCGCTACACGTGGCAAATAAACAGGACATCATAAACCATGGTAACTGTTTCATCATTGAATTTCGGTTGCATGCGTCGTGCTAATTTCTATTTTCGTGTGTATGTGAATCGAACAATGCAAAGCATTTATGTAAGGTTTGAAAGGAATACGCTATTCGTGGAATAGTGTCATATGTGGAAGGTTGCAGAACAGAAAGTAATCCTGGTGTAAAATCCCAGGTTTGTCGTAGCTTGTAGTATTTTTCCCGTGACGAATAACAGAATTGAAAAGCAGCGATTCTATGATTTGTGTTTTTTTTTTGTGGGAAATCCTGTTTAACACTTTTGTGAAATACAACTTTCAACTCATATTTCCCTTTATTCTAATGCAGAAAAGTGGAGCTTCGTATGAAATGATCCACCGGATAAATATTTATCGCTTTTGAAAATAACGAATCATCAAATATCCAGCTCCAAATTTTAAGAATTTAGCTTTCATTTCAATTTTCGTATTACGAAATAAATGTCTGAATTATGAGTTCTTAATTATTTATGTGACCGGTTCCGTCTGAAGCTTACATCAAAAAGTTAAGGCGAACCATTTGTGTGAATTATTAATTGACTTGAGTTTCTCGGACTTAATGGACTGCTTTCCAGGACATTACATTCTGAAATTTGTTGTTGATTCACCGAAAAGACGTGTTACATGGCTGAAACTTTATTTTCACAGACATTTTGAAAATATTCATTAATCCTTCCGAAAAATTTAGCTGTCCCAAAATTAGTCCACACGCAATATAATGCTGTTACACGAAAACATCTTCCTGTTTTCAAAAAAAAAATGTTTGGTGATTGGGCTCTTTTTCTTTAAACGAGTCGAAACGTTCCTCACGGTATGACATGTTGATTTTGGAGATAACCAGTTGTCACTCGATGCCAAATTAGGGGAAAAACAACTTTCAGATGTTTAGTTCTGAAACGTGGGGTCGACTGTTGAAAAAAGCATTGACAATTAGCTCCCGCGCATGGTATTATTGTATACAGATGGTCTATCCTGTCGTTTTGCAGAAACTAAGGAGCTCTTTCTTAGCTCTCCAGCTGCCACATGTTCTAATTTCGTTACAATAGCGTTCGTTACTTAGCCAAGTGACACGTTTGAAGGGTAGACTCGAAAGATTTAGAAAGGAGTACTCCAACTTTCTCCTTTCTCGTCCCAAGTTTGGCAGTTGTTATCCGTTTTGATTCCGATTCGTTCGTTGGTTTATCTAGAATTGGGACTAGCAAATGCATCCACCGGTATATTTACGCCATTTCGCGTTTTCCCTAGAAATTGTTTGGCCCTCTTTTTATTCGAGTTCCAGCAAGAAATCGACTTATTCTGCAATCTTTGCTTTCGTTCTAAGCTGTAAATATCTCCTTCCAGACGATATTATCTAGTGCTCCTTTTATCATTGCTAGTGGCACATTGATTCTGTCCATTTCGTTGCATCACCCGCTAAACTAAACACCTCCCCTGTCAACCTGGGAACCTAGCCTGCTACCGTTTGAGACAATGCTTTGGGCCTATTCTCGTTTTGTCACGTCGTGGAGGAGAAGGAAGGGAGGAAGAGGGATTATCAAAATAGTAATACCCAACCCCGGCACCCTCGGCTGATATGAGTCCGCTTTGTTTTTCAGGACAGCATGATATGCCACATGGTTCCATTTGCCAACCAACTCAATGGCTAGGTCAGGTAAAAGTCAATCTCACCATGCCGTCGATTTAGCCAAGGCATCAGATCCGGGCTGAGCCGCGCAGTTCCCATTTCCTTCGTGCAAATCACCCAAAACTGATGTATCTCTCTTCAAAACAACACGTTTTTTGGATCCATACAACTTTTGACAGAAAACACCGCTTGAATGACGCCATTTTTAATCTGAATGGTTTGTAAATAAACCATTTCATACTGCAATCAGTATCAGCACGGACCTTTATCACAAAAAGACTGCGTGGGAGCAAAAAGATTTCTTTTTCATTTTTCGGGAAATAAAAATATCGACAAAAAATATTGACCCACCAAAGATTCGTGCCTTAAAAATGTATTATAATTATTCATCAACAAAATAATCCCAAAAAATGATGGAAAAGATGGCTCTTTAGGAAGATTAATTCAAAGGTTTTTGGACTAGGGATGTAATGCCATATTGCACACCCATGGAGAAAATTTTTTATTTTATATTTGATAAATTATGTCTGACATATTTGAGGTCCAAGATATATTATTATATTAAGACTAAACTACGATAAAATACTTCACGATAAATCACTCCTTGTAAGCTTAATTCACCATGCTTGGCAATACAAAAAATATAAATTTGTCCTAACAGTGTCAGTAATTTACAAAACTATTGCCAAGATTATCAATCATTGAAAATGTTGAAAGTTTCCCCTCACTAAATTGGACACTTGGAATCACTTGCTTCAGCTCAAGTGGAGTTTGTAAGGATTTTGCTGGCGATAGTGTTATTTGCTTATCATAATAACTTCCATCCTTGTTTTGCCAGATTTTCCTTGGCTTTGATAATAAATTTTGATTAAAACTAATAACTTAAATAGCAACAAACATAATTAAAACAACCAAACGATCAACTAAAACAGCAAAAATATGTAAAATATACATATATGAATTTCTTTTGGCGAGTACCCTCTAACAATTTTTGCGATTACTCACGCATTCTCTACCCCGAAATTGAGGAAAGCAATAGCTATCTGACAAATACAAAATAATTGGATCCTTACTTGAAGACGTTTAAGGCTCTAGTAATAATAAACTCAATATAAAGAGTGACGCAGCACTCAGAAATTATATCGAAATGTTGGGATACAAACTGCGCATTTCATATTTACAGCGCTCCTTAAAATATTTATTTATATTTCGGACCAAACACAGCAAATCAAATATTCCAACACGTGTCGTAATCCCGAAGCTATCTGACCACAAATTTCTTTTGAAAGCAAACTCAGCCCTTCGTATTTCATGCATAATTGCACTCAACCCTTTATCAGGATTATATCTCAATCGTAGAATATATTTTCAAGTTCAGTTGTCCCGTCTATTTTCCAAATATTATTATTTTAATTGCCTTTCTCGTTTCGCGAAATATTCCTTCGATGCAATACAACATGTCCTGTTTATTTTCTCGCTTGAGATAACCACATTATTTTTCCATTTCCTCCCTCTTCGCAATACACTTTCACCCTAATCACTGACATAAAACAGTGACCTGGTTTGTTTCACTCCCTATCCCTGCTCATTTTATTTCGATAACTTCGTCACATAGCTCATCATTTTGTTGGTTGTATTATATTACCAATAAATCTGAATGTTTCGTACATCTCGTGTTTCTATAAGTTGCGCTTTATGGCACCATCAAGTTGCAAATACTCGTCCGTTCGTATGGTCGTCCTTCGTCTGGCAATATGGTTTGCGGTGAAACAGGATACACATAAGTATCAATGCACCCACACGCGTATACTCGAAATTGAGATTATGTATCTCCCCGAAAGATTCCCAATCCGTAAATTTACTGAGGTTTTTGATTATCCTACTTACTCGCCATTTACGGACTGTTAAAAGTAAATGTAAACGCATTGTCTTCATTTATGTATTTATCATTTTATTTCTTTTGTATGAATGCGTATGAAATCATCTAACCATCGTCCGTCTGACGCAAAACGCGATGGTTGAGAAGCATTTTTGCGAGCGTCTCACGAATTTTTGAAATTATTTAAATTTTATTACTAATCATTTTTAAAACGATTTGTTTCTTGGGAAGTAACTGAAATTTACAAGTCAAAACTACATTACATATACTCCGATTTATATTCATGGTTTTTAGGCTACCATTTTATCATATATTTATGGTTTATGCCCGTCATGTTGCCTTAAATATACCAAACTACAATGTTGCATAACATTGTTGAGTTGTAAAGTAGAATTAAGGCGTTGCAGACTACACTTGAAATTATTTGTCTGTACGAGTCTTGTTTAAATCCTCTCAAAATTTTACTATTCATAAATTATCCTTGAAGTGTTGGGCAAGTGAAAAAATAATATGACCTCATTCAGCTCGAGTCAGAATATGAAAAAATAAAGCAAGGAGTTTTCACATAAACGAAATGAAAAGATGAACCAATTGTTTGCTTTATGGGTCCTCGTTATTAACTGTAGGAATTTTTCAGTTTAGCGACCGTTCCGAATGGCCCTGGATCAAATGTGACACACACAAGGGTCAAGACTATGGATAGATAAATGTAAGTTTCTTAAACACAAAATTTTAATTCAAGTCCCTTAAACTTAAATCTACTCCCCATATCTGGCTGAAGGTGACTCTTTGGACCCTCAGTGTAGTTGCAACCTATTATCATATCATGAAATCTGGATTATCTATCACCACAAATACATGCATACAGCAAGATATTGGAGGAAGTGATGCGTTAAACTTTGAAATCATTTAGATGAAACTACAGACTCCGGAGTCATTCTAATCTTCCTCGTATTCCGTGTTTACCAGAATTATTATCCCTTAGTCTACGCTTCCTCTGAAATTTTGAAGATTTCGTTGATAAAAAACAATATGACTCCAACAATCTGGAAGATAAGTCTTGCAGGAATTCCTTGATTCAGCCCGTCAGGACATAATCTAGGGGTAGTAATAATCAGCCATAATCTATTTAAATAACATACCACGAAGAAGGCAAATATGTACAGACAACAAGTGCGCATGTTTTGATTTATAAGTTTACTTAATTTACTCAATTTATTCATTGTTTCTTTTATAATCAATTTCAATTATTATTATTATTTCATTCTATACAGCCCAAGTAGGTACGCAAGACAGCCGTTTAACTTATTCCCGTCAAACCATTAGTTGCATAACGCTTCCTTTTTCAATAAACTCATTTAATCTTTAGTACAAAATTGAATGGATTTAGGCCAAATGTCTACATGCAATGTAGGACAGAAAAACGATTGTGGCTAGAAACATCCTAAGAGCACTGATTAGAACACATACACCATTTTATAATAACATCCTAACACCATTTGATAAGTCAAGTAAGTCAATTTGAAATGATTTTATCGGAGTCTTACAGCAAAGATACTTGGAAAATCATACTATCAATAAAATTGAGTGGAATTTATTCATCCGAAGGAAATGAGCTTATTCTTATAAAAACTTTGAGCGTCTTGAAAGAGGCGTTTGTGATTCCACGCAAAAAATAGAGTGACAGATAATACCTGGCTATAAGCTAAAACGAAGTTCAGAAGTCCGATAAGATATGCTTGAACTATTATAATGACTATATACTCTAGAAAATCTGAAAAGTCTTTTATCTTTTTATCTTCATATTACGAAGGCAACCAAAAATGTCAAGATGTTATGATTTGTGAATCGAAATGCTCATGTGGGATTAATCATCAACAATTGGATGATGCTCTGAACTAACAATTATTTCGAAATAAGATGCTTCCTTCAAATTTTTACCTCAACCCAGCCATTATCAAATTTCTTTATTTATATAAAATCAAATTTTGATCTCGTGAAAGTAGATTGAGAAGGCGTCTTCTTTGGGCTGCCTGCCTGGAAATTCGGTTCCGAAATTTTTCCATTTGTAGAAGTCATTGCAACGCAATTCGTTTATTTTGTGTATAATTTCCATAACTGAAAAATAGGAAACTTTCCATTTGAAAGATCTCCTGCCACCCATTTCATAGAATAGACTCGAAACTGAATTGGGCTGGTGTTAAATTTCCATGAATAAATTGATTCGAAAAAGAAAAGTGACCATGAATTTTAAGTCCATTTAAGAATTTAAATTTAAAGATATACCTTGTTAATCAGATACTTTTTGTACTTTTTAACACATTGATTGTCGCAATAAACGCTATTCAAACGGAATTCATCCTTTTGCATAGAAGAAAATGCACTTTGCAGACCAACAAAATTGCTTAAACTTTTTGCATCCATTTTGATTCAGTAAATTCACCAGCAGAACAACAAAATGTAGTGAATCGCAATCACGTCAGAATGGAAAATCGTTGGGAATCCCATTGAATACAAAACAAGGTTCACTATTGCCACCCGTCAACCCAACTTCAAGTGAATAGATAATTGAATTGCGGTGAGTTTTATACACACTCATCTTTATGTACTGTGCATAAATCATATTCAAGTCGGAAGCCCTTATTACCAATCCAAAGCCGACATTTTTCTTTATAGATATTTTATAGGAAATCCTGCATAGTGAAAGCCATTGAAAGGAACGAAGTATCAAACGAACCCTGAACGGATGGCAATAAAAGAAACTAAAAGCATGATTTCCAGAGGATGAAATTGTATTGTCTTTTAGGAAGTAGTCCATATTTCGCCTCATATATTACACGAGACGACCACTCAAAATATACATTTAGATAAACATGTGAACGTCTACATCCTTGGTCGTCCGTCCCAAGTCGCTTTTGATAAGCCTCTACTTTTCCGGATTTCGTGAACGGTGGGAAGCAACTCAAGGAAGGACACGTTTTGTGTTTCGTAAAATCGTTTTGTTGGTTGTGTCTTAGGACTAGATAATGTTCTGATCTAATTCTCAAGCTTCAATACGAATTGCTATGGTGGCCATAATATGTCTTTCGGGTGTTCTGTATTTACTATCATAAAGGAGGTCGGAACGAAACACACACTCTCTGATACATGAAATACACCCAGGTGGCAAAGATTTTTATTGAAAAATTGTAATGCAAGACAAACTGGTCCTATTTGCAATAAAAATACTTTGAGTGGAGTAATAGTCCGAAAAAATTGGAAAGAACGCGCAATTTCATTGCCATATTTTACATTTGAATTAATAAAATAGTTTAATAGGATGCTTAAGCAATTGAAACATTAAGTTTTAAAATTTATGTATTTTATTGTCAAACATTTTTGGTGGTTTGAATTTGTTTAGCTGAAATTTTTTTAGAAATATCAAGAAGTTTCGGGAACATGACGAGTCCAATCTGAAAATTTATACAATTTTATCATAATTTGATAAGCATTTTAGTAAATCAAGGAACATTGATCCTTTCAAAAGTGAGCCAATTGTAGTATACATCATTTAGTTCTTTGTTTTAACCGATATAAACATTTGATTTTTCAACATCTGCAACTTTTTCGCACGGGTTATTTTCTTGAGCTAGAGAACTCGCATAACATGAACAATCTTTCGGTTCCAATCGGGCACCACCAACAACTACGTCATTATAGTGGAACCACCAAATGAGAGAGAGAGACACGCGTCTGCTCATCAACGAAATATCATCTGGGGTAGCTTACAAGTAATGAGATCATGTTCTCCATTATCATAGAGGAGCATCATTTTCAAAACACTTTTGCCAGATGGGTTCGCCATCCTTTGATTTCTGGAAAGAGAAAGCACCATGTTTGTAATCATCACCGAAAGACATTTTTGAACGAAGGAAACTCTTTTCTTACTCACGCTATAACCAGTAACAAAACTACCAGTGACCCAAGGTACCATTGAGTCAAAACAAGCTAGCAAAAAGGAGACATTGACAGAAACATATTCATATCACAAATTTCATCTGGTAAGGGTCTGGGTATAATTTTTTTTTAAAAAGGAGCAGCTTGTTGCATCAGGACTTATTCGTAATCGCAGTAAAATAAATACAGTCTATGCCTGCACGCATTTCGAACAAGGCAAGGATGTGTATGGCCCACAATGCGAGACGTACCGTTGAGAGAAGTGAAGGTTATCTATGACGATCATCTGCATACTTATGTCTTGGTCCGAATAAAATTGGTGCATATGGAACAGGAGATATTTGAAGTTCACCTTCGGCTTCGAGTTTCATCTACCCCTGTTTTGATTTCCGTCTTGGCAATGTAAACATTTCGTTATTCTGTTTCCTTCCACGAATAAAATGCTCTGTACCCTTCCAAAAACGAAACAACACACCGAAGATACCACGAAAATGCATCTACTCTACGATAAAAATACAAGGCATTATGGAAAACCGTAAAGAGGACGAACTAATAATAATTCCAACCCTTCGCGAAACAACAAAATACGAAACGAATCAGTACATATCGTCCAACGACTTTTTAGCGTTCGGTTCAATCAAAGAAGTTCCATAAGGGTGGAGTCTCGAAAACGATTAGGAATTTGGGGCCTATATGCTAGGGCTAACGATATGCAAGCTAGAGGTACAGTCGTCTTTTTTCGGCTTCAAATGTATAACAAAATCACCTGTACGCATATTAAAAAGTGTGTCTTAATCGAAGGATTAAATTTGAAATTAGCTGTCATTCCTATGTTTTCAAAGTCAAATAAAATAATCTGAAAGAAAATGTTTAGGGTTCACTCATTAAGTCCATTGAATTTGATTCGCCAATTCATGCAATTCGCAATTCATGCATTTATAAGAGGTTTCAGATTTCCCTTCTAGTGGAATTAGATCGCAGTAAGGCGCAACACACAAGCTAGTAAAATGTCTCTGTGACAATGTCTCAACTGACAACTTGCTTTCAACCAATAACTGAGTAGGGGGCGGTTTCAAAATTTCAAAACTAGTGATTTAAGAGTTAAGATGAACCTTGACTTGAAAACGCAAGTAGTTGGCACATACAGAATCAAAGAATTGATCTTGACAACTCTCGACGAAGATCCGAATCAACCATTCAAGGAAATGGTAGGATCGTTTTGAAGGACCTAGTCAACATTTCCACTACAAATGAAATCTATGGCAATAACAAGTCTGCTATATAAACTATAATTCTCAGTCTTGTAAAAAACAATTTGGGAATAACATCAAGTTGTGACCATTGCTGCGAAAAACAAATACTTAGCTATGTCCGATCAATCGTCACCATAGATCTCAATATACAAAAAAAAACCATTGCAAAATATTCATGATTCGATAGTGATGCTCGTTTTCCTGGAGGATCAAAAGGGAGTTTTCAACTATTCGATCCCATTCTAGGAGCTCGGTGTGGGCTAGAATTGAATCGTTTGAGTTTTCAAGAAAATTCTCATAGTGCCACGTAAATTCGGTTTCTATATTTTTGTGACGCTATGCTGGTACGCATATCTCCCACAAGGATATGACAAGATCTGAAAAGTTTGGCCATTTTCGATCTTTTAATTTATTTTTGACAGCTATTTCGCTTGGACTTGTTTTGGATTGTCTTAAATTTTTGTCTATTCCAAAAATCTCGATTGTAGAAACAGATCAGACATTCTCACGCCATTAATTGTAAATTTTTTCGTTAATATTTAATAATTTGTTGTAAGTTAATTGTAAGCTCAAGAAAATTTGATTAATATTCAATAGAATCAACGTTCAACCCACTCATAATGTTAATAACATACATTGAAACGTGTGCATGTAATCCTTCGTACGTCACTGAAAAGCTAAACTTCAGATAACCGAAAAGATTTGTACTCTGCAAACTGAAATGTCTGCCGGTGAAATTAACTTAGTTAAGTCGTTTCGACCTTTTTTTCTTCACTCATCTTCTAGCTATACTTTTTTTAATTTGTAAAAACTGACTATTCCTAGGAAAAGTAATTTTCCTGTTCACGTGTTTTATTGCTAGTTTTTGCCAGGATACGGATGCGGAAGGTACAAACTTGCGTTGATTCATCTTTGTTTAAAAATTCGCTTAGATGCAAGTAATGAAGCTTCTAATTAAGTTTCACTTAAAGCTCTTAATCTGATTTGTACAGAATCAGAATATCAGATTATATAGTATTTATGAAAGCTTAATGCAAACTTTCGAAGGACCAAACAAAGCAGGATCTCAGTTGTATGCCGTTTTAGATGTCTACTCGACGAATAAATACATATTGAATTTTTTCACATTGGAACTCGGACGAAGATATTCTAGCGTCTATATCCTGTTCACTTGCCTTTTTGCCCACCCATTCTCTACTCCTTGTCCGAAGAAATAACAGTCACTGGAGCAAAAGCCGATTGAAAAAGTGATGACTCGACTTTATCCTTTAAATCCAAACGGTTCTAGGGACTGATCCGAAGTGTTCTCATGACTTTGCCATCGTTCTCATGCAAAGCGTTGTCCCAACACATGGAACGTACTACGCTCAATTATGGTTTCAATTAACTTCGGAATGTTACCTCACTATTACGAGGAACTACAATTACGCACACATCGGTTCCGACTTCCCAAGTTGTGGCAATTCGAAGGATGAAATTTGATGGATGGAACCTATCCATGAAACATATAGTGTTTAATATCTGATGATTTGATGAGTCGGCAATTTCATTGTCTGGGCAAATATTGGATGTGTTTCCCAAACATGAAGATTTTTGCACTGGAAACGGCTTTGTTAAGAGGTTCTAGGGATTAGTCCAGCATTCTTGTTGCAAAACAAAATCCAGAAAAAGCTCATTATGGAAAATTCAAAATGTTCCTCGTGAATAACAAGTTTCTTTGTTAGATTAGCCCTAATTAAATTATCCGAGTCCATAAAACATTTGCGTGCATGCCCGAACCTTATCACATTTGTGTCATTTCAACTATCCAAGGGATGTCCTGTAATATTTAACAGGAATTTCACCTGTTCAGTGCTGAATGAAATTAATTTTGTCCTATCATTTGCCATCTTCTAGCTTGTCGACTTCTATTGGTATTAATGTAGTGACTCTACCAAGTTCAGATATTATCCACGGAAGAACTCTGAGTGTAATAGAAAACTGAATGAAAATAATCCGAACAGGGAGTAATGGAACAATTTACTTGAAGGGCATAGATAGCAGATCGGAGATGTCATTCAGTCAGTATTGAAGAGGACTTGTTGTGATTGTATAAAACGAACAGAGGCTCCGTGAGAATATCCCAAGGAGAATGTAAGCTATAATGGAAAGGAAATTAGCATTGCGATAAGAGAATACTAATCTATGGAAATATCAGATAGATAGTATATTTCTGCTTATGTAAGAATAATATGGCGTGACCTAAAAGAATTTCGAAATACTCAGCATTGGATACCTCTATCAATGGAGATTACATACAGGTAGACATGTGAGTGAATATAGCGGCCAGGCCGCTTTGAAGCCGGGCAGTTTTAATATTGAATATTGATTGATTATTACATGGGTTATTCTCAATGGTGGAAGGTTTATGACTCTCCAGGCACCATAAGCTCGCTCTCATTCAGGTGACGCTGCAACTTTTCATGAGTTCATTTCAAAGGTGTTCAAAACAATCAACTTAATGAAAAGATTAAGAACAACAAACTATGCAAGAAATTATTAACAAGAATCGCATATGCTCCGAAAATTTCACGTGTTTATGTGCCTTAGAATATAGAAATTATTGGAATCACTTCAAAACATTTGAAAATTATACACAAAAATATCAATAGCATATTTGTCGATCGAGCAAGGCATCTATTATCTAGTACTGGCCTCTACTGAAAATTACACGAGTCTGCAGTGGTTTCATGTTACCAGTTTACGGGAAAAATAGCTAAGAAAATCCATCACGGCAGGATTTTGAGTTAGTTCGTCCTACCAAACTTAGCTAAACATTCGCATTAAGTTATTAATATTTTATTTTAATCGTTTTTCATTAAACAAACAACACACGGCTGCAGTAGACAATAATGAATAAGTTTACATAAATAATTAGTTGAATATAATTTAATGAACTGAGTCACATGCACTTCATCATTAAAAAAATTGTGGATTCGATAATTAAAGTGTTAAACACATCTACTCTTGTCGACTTAATGGTTGTTTTTTTTTAAGAAATCAACTTAAATCATTAGAAGAGGATGAATGAAGGTATCTCTTTAATAAATCAGTACTTGTTAAAAAAATTCCGAGAAAGTGTTTAAACCTGCCAAGAAGTTGTTGCTTCAGTTGCCGACAATCCATTCCGAGCAAACAGCAGCATAACATTTCCGAATTCATAAGTAACAATTTTTAATATGTTTTTTGGCTTTACAATCGCCATTTTTAAGACAAAACGCCACTGTTTCAAGATAAGCCGTTGGTGCCACATAAAGTTTGTACGACATGTGATCGCGAAGTTCGAAGTAAGTCAAGAGGGGAAAAATAAAGCCTTTGATCTCCTCTCGATCACTGAAAACTGTTATTTTTGCTGCAGCAATACTGCAGACTGCAATCAAAAAGTGAAAAATTATTTGGCGTGTCTAACATTGCAATAGTAAGCCTTGCGACCAGAATGTTGCTACGCCTTCCTAGGAACCATTGTAAACTAAAGTCAGTGACATTCCAGTGTCCAAGAAGTATCTCAACTCGATGCTGAATTTAAGCCAAGTATAAGTGGAAAACAATTATTTTCGGAAACAGAACTTGAAGACTTAACGAGAGTTATAAAACTGCCCAAAGACCCAGCTGAACTCCTCAGATGAAGTTTATCGGAATAGTGAATTTTTGCTCCCGGCACACCACTTTCTGGGTATCTCAATCGAGAAAAGGCTTTGTAACATATTTTCATGAAGATCGTGATATTGCGAGGACATTTCTGGCTCAGTGAAAATGTTTAACATCGAATATGACGTGAATGAATGAAGATTCTCCATAGACTCATCACAAGGGAATTGGAAAGCAGTCCTTTTTAAAAAATGTGTTGTTTAAAAAGAAAGACATAAAAAACGGTTGCATGGTATGTGGATAGCTGAAAGTTCTAAGTATGCTGCAAAGTTAACAAGGTGGCTATATGAAGTATTCTTGCTTTCTCTGCACGTTTGCCAGTTGATGCAGAGGACAACATTGGATCAAGAAGAGTGGCCAACGAGTACTGAACAAGCCCTTGGAACCAACAGTGTTGTGATGGGTTTTTTCATCACCCGAGAAAAAATTTGCTCCCTCCCTTACACATCAAACTAGGGATATAAAACAACTTGTAAAGGCACGGAACAAAGATTTGCCGAAGAATCGACAACAACATTTTTAGATAATTGTCTGAAGTTAAACTGAAAGAAGGAATTTCGGTTGGCGTGACATGCGAAAATTGATGAAAGTTACAGCTTTTGATAAAAATTGAGAAAATTTAAAATTTAATTGAGAAAATTTTAAAATTTAAATTTAAAAAAAATTGAAATACGCCAAGAAATATGTAGTGACACGCGCATATATTCTACAAAACTATAAAAGTCTAATTTTTAAGGAAATTCTTTGAAGAAATTTCAGGAAAATGAACATTAAAACTCATGAACATTAAAACTCATTTCCTTACTTCGCCTTTGGATCGCTTTTCTGATAATTTTGGAGCTACAAGTGTAGGGCAACGCGAAAGAATTCACCGGGATTTGAAGGGATGAAACAACGTCACCAGAGAAACTGGAAATATAATACTGGAAAAATAATAATGGCACACTTTTGTCGGCTGTCAAAGCTGGATGATCGAAGTCAAAATTTCAAGTAAGAATCTAACAATCGGAGCTCTACCGAAAAAAAACTAAATGACACAAAAATATTTAATATTATTGATTTATTTAATTATAGCCTCCTAAGAATTTTACAATTTTTTGAATATTTCGAAATGTTTTATATTGATTTATAATCATAGAACTGTTTCTGAACGGAGAAATGAAAAAAGACTGAGGGAAGTTGGCTTTTTTGGGCATGGACAAAAAGGGTTTTTCAAAAACAACTCAGTGATAGAAAAAATCTTAGTACATATTCGTAACCAGAGCACTGAACTAACCCAAAACAAGTATTAAAATTCAAAATAGGAACATTAGAATTAAAATTTGCAAGCCTGTGTTATTTAAGAATTCATTCCAAAATTTGAAAATCATATTGATTTATATGCTATAGAAGCCATAACAAAGAATATATATAAAAAACTATCGAACAGTTGATATGAGTCAAATCTCAAACATCAAAAGTTTCGAAAATTGTCGTTATTTAATTTTTGATAGTTTTTTTTTTGAATTCCTAACCATTTATTTCGTTAATTTTTTATGAAACGAGAATTGTGTTATGCTTGTCATAAGCCAAATGACAATAAACGCAAACACCAAATTTAGACTCGACCGATTGAGTCTATTTTTCTCTATTGTTAGAATAACCTGAACGTCATATATCAATTGGTTCCATTTCCCAGCCGATTTCAACATCTTTTCGATTAAACTATTTAGACGAAGCTCTTCTACTTCCTTAATCTCTCCAAAGATTGCAGATACACCTTATATTTTTAATCAACAACTGATAGGAAGAGTTTTTGGGGAGAATATCGATCGTACCATTTTTAAACTTTTCGAAATATAGCCTAATCAATATGCGAAAATTTCTATTTTTCAACATAAATTAAAAAATGTTCAAGTGCAGACTCTTAATCCTTGCAGAGTGAATAATCTGAAAGAATGTCCGCTTTGATAGAAAGTGTCAAAATATCTGAAAAGTTTTTTTTTCCAGCATTTAGCGGAGTCTATAATGTCATGATTTTGAATTCGACAAACAGGATATTATGATCAGCAAGCAGCATATCAAGCTACAGATCTGTTCCTTTTCATCAATGAATCATTTCAAATTTATGAAATGAATTAATTCTGCATGAACCTTTTGGGGAAGCTTTGTTTTATTTTCCTGGTCAGTTACAAAAAGAAAGTACCAATGACTAAACATGGTTTCACATACAGCTGGCATAAATTTTAAGTTACAACAAATGAAATATCAAAATAACTCACACCCAATCTAATATAATTAAGAAAGTTCCTGATTTCCCATTTTCACGCAATTTTATCTCAATTTCCAGTCACACTTCTCCTAATAAAGCATTAAACTCGAGTGCACCATCCAAGGAACAGATGGCCGCCGGGAATAGTTTTAATTTACATTAAGTTCAAGAGTACAAGTCTCTGCACAGCATGAAACCAGGCCAAACATACAAAAGGAGACATGTCCTTTCAATTCATATCACACAATATTCAAACATTGGCTGAAAGAAGCATTCAACCTCTGCAGTCATAGCTGAAAGATAATATTTTACGTGTGGTGTTCGTACCTTAGTTCGTAATTCCTTGACGATTGTCCCCGTGTGGCCTTGCTGGCAGGCATACATCAAAGTAGTGCAGCCTCTCGTCAGTCGCTTGGCGGCTCCGTTGACTCGCGTGCGGTCCTTTCTTTTCGTGAGATGCAGCTCTTGGGGAGATGATGACACCGTTTTCATGTTGTGTTTATTACACTCCATTAAATATGAATGTTATCGCCTGAGCGAGCGCCAAGCAATGGCGCCACCATGGAAAATACCACATTCACTAAACAGTCTATAGCAAACATTACACTATCTATAGCACGTGAAACTTCAACTAAAGCAAATGGGTAGAAAACATTTAACACACCTTTCGTCCTACTTCGGTATGCAAGTAAGCTATGTAGCACCTGAGTGCCACGGGAAAGGATTATTTGCTTGTATCTAAGCTTCACGACCTCGTAGAAAATACTCCCGAAATCTGTTGTCGTATAAGTACCATTACTCAGCTGAGTGAATCTAATTAATTTGAATGAATTATAGTATTAGTCCAAGCAAGGATTCTGTACAGCTTTGACACATCCAGAAAGTGTAATTAGTTTAACGCAGATCATTCGTGGTACGTACGTAAGAATGTCTAGGTCAGTAACACATCTTCCCCATTAGAGCGAAATTTAAAAAGTCCTTTTTCATCGAACATAGATTATAAATTTTTTCCAACAAATATTACTTAGAAGTGATCCTAACGAATACAGCTTTCAACAATGACCCAAAAACGCAAGTGTGACCAGAAGCGCAAAATTTAACCAATTCTGCTGTCAAATTTGCAGACACACATTAAAAAGTCAGACAAAATAATTTTCGCTGTACAGAATTGAGTTTCTTTGGATCAGCTTTTGATGGATTCAAAAAAGTTGAAACATCATGGAAACGTTTTTTCGAAGCGCTCAAGTATCGCGGAAACGAACAGCCGCGCATTTAACAAAAGGCTAGAGCGAACTTCCCACATAGGCAACGAATGAGGACATTGCTGCTGTCTGCCCTCTACCGATGCCCTTTGATGAATACCTTTATCACTAATTTTTTTTGTGATATTTAAAAAAAATTTCAGCAGGAATTTAATGACTAATTGCAACTCTGTTTCTGTATCTTCCTTTTTTCGTATAATCATTTCTCTTAGATACTATTACACTGTGACTGTGACAATACTACAAATGATACGTAGCCCACAAGACATAGATGAAAGTTTAGTATGGTCCTAGTAATACAACAATGAGGAAAACATGGGGTTTGTTCTCAAAAGATTTTGTCACAAACTTGTGATGGCTGAAGTATCTGTCAAATAGTTGACGGATTATAAGTGCAAGCCACATATTATTGTTACCCGCGACTTGAGAAAATCGAAGATACGTTGACAGTTAAAAAAACCAAATTCACTGAAAAAGCAAATCAGTTTCATGTCGAAGAAGCTGGAAATATTATGCTCCACTTGTGATGACATTTACACATGAAAATGGTCCTTTAAACATGAAAATTCAATGACCAAAGTGGACTCTGCATGGCAAATTATCGAACGAATAGAACAATGAGGCAACTGCCTTCACTGAAACATACACTTGATCTCAGTTACTAAAGATTCTTAATATTCATAACACTCCTACATTTTCTGAGAACACTTAACCCTCCACCATTAATCGAAAATACCATCTTTTATGAAACATATGACAAGATATTCCCTGCGAAAAAATTAATGAAATAATATACGGAGCTTGACAAAAAGTAATGAAGCCTGTCTCAATCAGCATTATATTACAAAAAACCCTTAACATGTTCGGAGATCTATGCGAAAAATACTGTAAGAACAATGGACCTTATCTAACAAAAACCTCCACAAATGTAAGCGCGTGAAATTGAACATATCACTGTTCATTATGTCAAAAAACTGACATATACTCATCGATTTTGAACAATTGGAATTATTGAATTAAATAACTCACACAGAACGTAACTACGAGGTTTATGGGTTTAGAATCTAGTATTAAATCTTTAAAGCAGCAAAAGATTGTGTTCGTTGTTCCAAATCAACATTCTCTGATACTTGTCACCACCTCGTGATAATGATATTCCTCAAATCTACAAGCAAAATAAAAGGCTATGCATCCTGCTGTAGTGTCAGGGACATTTCAATATAGTTGATGATGCACTAATTTCCGATTTAGGAAGAGATTTGAAATCACACTTGAAAGGCTTTAGATTCTAGGATCACGTTAAGGATAGGTAAATTAGTTTACGAAAGAACCAAATTTCTTTATTTGTGTCGTAGAATCTGCATTTGTATTCCACACACATCCGAATACAAATAATTCTACGTGAGGCTTTCAATTGATACGGCAGTACCAGCTTGCAATTTGAAATGATTATAAACAGGGAATAAATGGATTCTCAACATTAGAAAAGGACTCTCCCATGAGAGATGGGTTCCCTTAGTCGATCACTTTTTTGAATAAAAACAAGTGTCAAACAAGATAATTGCTAAAAACACGCAAGGCTTAATTTTATTCACTCTCGAATCTTTCACCGTGAAAATTCCTTACAAAACTCGCGCGTGTTGAACTACAGCTTAGAGTCAAGTTTAATTGGCAACAATTCGCGAAAGTGTGGCATGAAACGATATTTTTAACTACACGATTTTAGCATTTGTGTACAAATGTCACGCGATGTGCTTGAAAACGTCCTCTATTATCGCCTGTAAGTGGATTTGTCAAATAACAACAACAACAACAACTACAACAGCAACAAACAATCGACAATTGGTTTGAAAATAGTTATCAACTGGAAATCCCATCACCCTGAAACCATGATTTAAACCTCCACAAGCCACACGATGACACCACATCACACAAAAGCTATCACAACCACGACACACGTTTGTTTTGTTTCGGTTTCGTCCTTTGGAGTTTATCACACGCAAAGTTACGCGAATAGTTCGCCAATTCGATAGACAACTTCGATCTGCATGTCAAAACCGCGCTGCTTCTCAAATTAACGCTATTAAAGCTGTCACGTATGTTTAAAACCAAATTCCATTGCACTCTCAATCTTAACGCCGCCGTTCATTGTTCCTAGAAGGCAAAACCCATCTACGGGGTCTCCATGGAAATCGATGGCCAAACAATACCTCAGTTTAGCTGTTCCGAGGAGGCGATAACATGCCTGCGCTAAATAAGGTACAATGCTTTGATATGGCCTTGAGCAAATAAATCCTTTCCAGTAACTTAGCGCGTATCTGCGCGGCGTTGATAGCATGAAGGAAAATGAAACGATTTCGATAGAAACAGTAAAATACTAGTCCTTGGCATGTTGATACTTTACTAAGCCAATTCTAAAATCTAGCAAATGAAGGAAGCGAAAGTTTTAGTTCGATACCATACTTCCTGGTTAGGGCTATATAATCAATCGATGATCGTGCCTAAATTACAAGGGTAGTTGCACGCTAGTTTGCGTTACTGGACTAGATTTTTATCCTGACATTGGCAAGAATTCCCTTCCCATTCATTATATGGAAATGATTCATTGTCGAGTGGCTGCTTTGTACTGCAACACATCAATTTTATTCCAATTTAATGAACGAAAATCCCATCCATAAGTTTTTCATAGCATGCGTATGAAATGTGCTCATAATAATAAGGTAAAGGATATGAAATTTTCAAACCAACACTAAGAGTTAATAGAATTTTGCCTAACGAACATTTTTATCTGAAACGAGAATAATACAAATAAGACTTCAAACTAGGACTAGAAACTGAAAAATCCTGCGTTACTAGATTCACTCATATATAAACCATTCAATTCTGAACTCTTTGCAACTTTCAACTTTCATCCTTTTTACCTTGAGCTCTATTGAATGTTTGCTGCTGAAGGTTAAAAGGTATGGAATACTTTCAAACTTCGAGCTACGTACAAAATGTACGATCCTAGAAACATGTGCAAAAGAAGGAAGCTTTAAGAATATTTTTCAGGACCCCTTTAAGACGAGATTATCTAGACAGTGCGATTCTTAAATTTCGTAACAGCTTTCAATTCAGTTAGTATTTTATTGTTCTAGTAAGGCAAACGCTTGGTTTTTTATTTTTAACTTTAATCCTGGTTCAATGAATCCTCTAACTGATTCAACTCTATGAATAAAAAAAGAACTTTGCCTTGTTCAAGCAACTGCAAAACAGCGCTGATCATTCCATTTCTGTAATGCATATGAGAGTTATGGAAGTCCGCGAACGTGTTCACCCCTATATCCAGTGAGTAGAACTTCCACATATTATGCACTAGACACATATATTCCACATATTCCATAAAATTTGAGGAACAGTTTACTTCCTTATCAGAAGATTTAACATAACTATTTAACCAAAGGAAAGAAGAATTAGGAAAAAGGGTAGATGAACTATAGTTGTCAATTTTTAGCATAGTTTGGACAATATTTAGTAAGGAAACAAACGCTACACTGATTGGTGGTTCTCAACGTTATAGCTAACATATAAACGATATGGATCTTTTCACAAGATAAATAACTCAATGCTCGCAACAAGGGATCTATAACAGGATATGTTGGTGGAAATCACACAAGATTTTATTTCCGAAATCGAGCCGAGTCAACTGGTCTATCACACGTTTTACCCAATCATATTTTCTCTTTCAGTGTATACAAACAGAAAATAAAACTTTATCATGTCCTCGCTAAGAGAAATAATGAAGCTAACGTTAAGAAGTAGAGATTTAACAAAGTAAACGAATACAATAAACAATTCTTCCTTGGTAGACTTAGCGCGACTTT
This sequence comes from Stratiomys singularior, assembly GCA_954870665.1. Taxonomy (NCBI): domain Eukaryota; kingdom Metazoa; phylum Arthropoda; class Insecta; order Diptera; family Stratiomyidae; genus Stratiomys; species Stratiomys singularior. The sequence continues at coordinate 13,806,261 of OX940877.1, forward strand.
CGGATTTTTAAAGGGGCTTCGAATATTAGTTAAAAACTTAATCCTTTTTGAAAACCCCCAGGAAATGTATGCACCAATCATGTACTTCTTTTCAAAACTGTACCAGTCAGGATACAATACAAAGAACACATTTTAAAATAAACATGGATGCGCTGGAGAACAACTTGGAAGCTGCTTTTACTTGGTCCAACTGGGGTGAACTCAACCAAGCCGAGAGGGTTATCAAAGAGTTTCTGCGCATTTAAACTTCTGTCAGGGTGTGGTTGCGTGATATAAAAAAATGATGATTTATAACTAACTAATATTAGGGGCGGGCAGAAGGTGATTGAGGACGACGATATCTTTTTGCAATAGATGCGTGAGCTCAATCAAACTAGGTTAAAGTTAAAGACTAGACCTTATATAGTATTTTAAAATGATCAGCCATCAAAGTTTTAAAGTTGGTAGCAATAAATTAGCAGTTGAAGCAACTTCACACACTTAATACATACTTTGATTTGGGATTTTTTTCAAAAAAGGGGTTCAAAAGAGGTTCCTAAAAAAAGAGTGTGATGTATTTTATGTCTTATTTTTTTCATCAAATTAGAATATTAATTCCCGGACTTATCAACATGATCCTGATAATTGTTGCTATTCTTGACCATGAATAAAATAAATATTCCAACTGAATCTCTATACTCCAACTCCCTTCAGGAGAGCGTCCACCTTAGCATCACTTGCAAATTGCATCAAAATCGTGTTTAGTATAGGAATCACAAATCACTGCTATTATCATTATTAGACAATAATGAGTGCAATAAAGTCAATGCTCTTGTACGGCTACGATGGCTGAGCGAACGCTCTTAGTAAGGAGTCGTACCGAGGACATCTCGCACAGATACAGAGGCAAGGAGCTTTGCAAATACCAGCTGCATACCGCACTTTCTCTGAGTACTGGCTATTACGAGGGTGGTCCGTCTAGTTTTAATTGCCGAAGAGAAGTTGTCAGTCGAAATGAAAGAGGAAAAGGCTCCAGTAACTTCGGGCCATGGTTCTACGGAAAGCACGGTGTGACTGGTTATTACCTCACGTTTCTATTCACTGTGCCAAGGGAATTTTCAGTCTTACCTGTATAAAATGGGAAAGTCATTGTCTTCTGGTTGCATGTTCTTTCCGGAGACGACAGATGACGCCTGCTGCACATTCGCGCAAGCCACACTTTCTCACCTTCCCGTTTGCATTCCTCCGAGAAAACAAGCGTGCTGTCTCCAGATAACAAAGGGCGAAGATGTTGATATCTAAATACAATTGGAACTGCGTGTCATATTCTGTGCGGACGATTCTTATTATAAAGAACGCCATCATGGATTACCTGTCGGGGAAGAGGGAAAGAAGTCTCACTGACAGCAAACTTCAAACTCCTCCTCCAGCAAACTCCTCCACCCATGCTCAAAGAGAAATTTTTCCCTAACCTGAAGGTGCCGCGAGGCCAGACCTGTGAGGCCTCATCTGAAGTAGGTTCCAGCTAGGTGCTCGGTGTAACAAGCGAGATGTTTAGTCGGTATTCCGGTTGCGACTGAGAGTCCGACACTCAGGACGTAAATGGAATTCACCTCGCAACAAAAATTTCCAATATTATTAAATGTGAACATCGTTTTGGAATCACGTAAAAAGAACCCTTCTTGGCATTGATGATGTTTGAGCTTTTTTAGTTTAGGAAAATTCATCACAACAGTGAAATATGACCTCATTCAAAGAATTATATAGGTGCACATACATTTAACTATAACAGGTGTAATTGGTCCTTAATGGTAAGATGTCATTCAAAAGTTTATCGCAGTCAATTGTAATTGAAGAACTGTCGATATGGAGCATTTTATCCAACCATAAAAATATCACAGAACCACCGAGTTATAGACTCGGTGGTTCTGTGATATTTTTATCCATGATGTCCTTATTGCAGCATTTCGAGAGGAAATGTTACTAAGCAATATGCTGGTACCCTTTTCAAAGAGCAATTTTTATGTAGCATTTGACATCAGGAGTTGCCTTTGCATAATATATATTGAGCCATTGTGAAGATATAAGGAGTTTTGTATTTCAAAATCGAAAACTGTGCTGACTTGTTAACCACAACCAATGCTAGCATAAGAAGGCATGAAAACCCAAAATTGAGGTAAATTAAAGCGCATTCTCTAAAAAAGATAAAAAAGTAACTTAAATGAATAAATACGCTTTCACATGCGAACGATTTGATTTTTTCGTACTCCGGTTGCAATTTTAAGACATTAACAGGTATGTCAATCACGTTAACGAAACATTTATTCTTCAATTCATGCAAACAAAGTACGTTACTCATGTAATTGATGATGGTAAACCTTTTTTCAGAACTTGATGGCCTGCTTGGTGCACTTTAACCAATTTTTTTTCTTTGTCTTATATTGAAATGGAGGTGCAAGTCCCTTTCTTCAAAGAATTGCATCATCCTTCAAATGCAGTTTTTCAACTCACTGTCGAATAAACTATCAAAAACTAAAGCCAATATAAACGCTGAAGTCGGAGCGCGAAAACAACAATGAAAGTTTGCCTTTACCAGAAGTAAAACACATTGTTTCACGCTACATGCGGGACATAAAAAGTACGTGCAAGAAAACAATAGTTCATCGAATTTTCTGACTCAGTAAGCTGATACAATAGTCCAGGAAGATTCGATAAACTTGCTAAGTTGCTAGCGAGCGTTACAGCACGAATAGAAGTAGCGCGAGCAAAGGATAAACAAACTTATTCCACTTTTTACCTACTTGTTCGAGCTTGGTACTGAAGGACTATTAAGAATTCACTTCGTTAACTTCGGCTAGTGTAGAGCAAATCACAAATCATTCGCGAAACTTTTGTTGGACTGAATCTTCTAGCGAAATAGTTGACGAGTGTCCGTTATCACGGAGAGAACTTTTCTCATAAGAACTTTGGACAACACTAGAAGGAACTTTGTTCACGGTAATCTTAGCCACGTTTGGGAAAACGAAATTCGGAAGACATTGAGCGGAATACGCGAATGCTGGTGACAAGACCTCAAACAGATTCGAATTGAAACTAACCAACAATCGAATCCAACTGGCTTTCAGCATTTCCATCTATTACCCAAGAAATTAAATTCTTCACCAGTAACTGGGTTAGTGGAGCTTGCGCTGTCTTAAGTCACACTAGCCTATGGTCATATAGCCGTTCTAGGACACGATTTGGTGTCAAGATTTGCATATGCCTTCCTCGACTGAAGTAAATACTCAAGTACACGAGGGCACCTTCTGCTCGATAGCGTTCACCCTAAAATCGAGTTCACGGAAATAGGAACACACGCAAATTTCACTCGAAAAGGTGCACTACACAGCTCGGGTGAAAATTTCGCTCTTTAGGAAGGTGAACGCAACACAAACCCAGGACAATTAAATAAATATTTACCTCTTCCAAGCATGAAGTCTACTACCGAGTGAGTCTTTCTGCAACAGTAGCCAGAAGGATTTAATTTCATTCTCATTCTAAAAAACCACACCAGCACAACTCCGATAAGGACATTGATAGGACATAGCTAAAGAAAACATCAAACCACTCTGCAAAGTAACAGTCATTAAAGTGGTGCCTGCAATAACACGGCAATTATTTGAGTAGCTTTTATTGCAAATTGTGAACGTGAACTACATAGCCACGATGTGGAAAGGAGTCCCCAAGTATTTGGTTCAAAATCACTGGCGTTGGTCGATCGGCACCAAATAGACCGTGAAAAATCATTTTTAATGGATTCATAACTCAATAGGCTTAGTTTCCGGATCGTAGACCCGGGGAAATTCTCAGACTGTTAGTACGGCTAACATTTAAATACTAGTTCCCAAGCGTTTCTCGGTCGAGCTCGTAGCGAGTTAATTTGCAAAACAACGCCAAAAGGAGGATAATTTATTCTTGAGCAATGAGGCAAGAAGCTTCTTAATGGTACTCGTCACTTGTCTGACAGTACGATGAATAGAAAATGATTCGATGCAACAAATTGTAATTCTCCTGAAAGTGCTCTAATGGAAATACTTAAAACATAACAAAGGAGTCTCCTTGCTAGGCTTTGGAGAGATTATGTAGCAGTGCATTGCAAAGACTATTATGTTTTTAATAATGCTCTTCAATAAAATGTGGTTATAAATATAATTCAATTGGCATAGGGAACACAAAGGAGCTCACAAATAAAATGTGCAGCTATGTTTGAATGCTTGTTTTTCCTTGCTGAATTCATAAATACAATTTCAGAACTCACAAGTGTCAACAGTTTCCAAATATTGCTCTCACTTCACTGCTGTTTCGACAATTTAGGTCCTATTTTAATGTGCTCTATATTAGTATTGCTTTTGAAGTTAAGGTAACAGGTGAAAAGTAAGGAAAGTGGAAGTAAAGAAAAAATGGTAGCAAAGCAATGATTAACTTAAATGGTGATTTAAATTAAGTAAGAATATAACATATTCATTCAGAATCAGTAGTTATGCCCAAATATACCCAAGCAACAAATCTTGACATTAGACATTGCCATCCTGCTTCATCTGTATGTACCCAGTTATAAAAAAGTTGCTAAAACGCGAAATTCCAGCAAGACCGCGCTGTCGACCCAATTAAGAGCGGTAAAAGTCAGAGATGAGAAACTCATTCAAATGTTTTCCAAACTTTTCCTCCTACTCCTACAATTTTCCAGATAAACTGATCTTTGTAAGCAAAACTTCTTAGAAAAAGGACATTGATACGAAGGTGCCGAGAAACTCTTATATTTTATATTCCTACAAGTGACTCACACATACTTTTACACTGCCAAGTTTATTCTCACATTGAATTAAAGCTCAGAAATCATCTCTCTCTCTGCATACACCGTTTCATTTCTAAGCTCTCTACCTTGCAAAGCTTACTTTATTTGGTACATGGATATTTCGCGTCTTTTTCTTTGTGTTTTATTTTAAATCACTTGCACTTTTCAGTTGTCACTCTATAATTGAAAGAAAAAGCAACGAGTAGTGTTTAAAGCAATTTTGGAAAGCAATCAATTATACGTGTGAAATTCGGCATTCAAATATTTTTTCGTATCTGAATATAGAGTTTTGAACATCATGTTTATAAAATCTCCTAAAATATTGTTGCATTTTATAAGCGTCAAATTTTACCATTTACATTAAACCTTCCCTCTTCCAAATTAATATTCTCGAATTCGTGAAGGATTAAAAAGTCGGATGTTACACCCACAACGCTCAACATTGAAAGACTCAAATTCTGCGAGAGGAATGAATCTATAGATTAGGATCTTCGGTCACACTATCACTATTTACAGCAATATTCTTGACTGAATATATCCCACATAGACTCTGGTTAATATCTCGAGTCTATTCAAAAATTTTTACTATTTCAGGATATTTCTGCTCCGTAGGACAAGTAAATATACCGTTATTTTTGTTACTACCATAATGTACACGCATCGCAGCCAATACGTGCTGCCACGAATGAGCGAAAATCGGCGTATTATGTTGTCATCAGTTTCGCAATTCGGATTGAAACATTTTAACTATACGAGCAAGTTATTTAGAACTCAATAACATCACCAGAGATACTGTTTAAAAGGACGAGTCTTCAAACAAAGCCTATAACAACTTTTCACGGACGATCTTACACCTAGCTTGGGAATGATATATTATTCAAGATATCTAGACCGCATCATGAAGTATAACGTAAAAAAAGGAGCAACAAATCCTGGAATACCTACCTAAACACCATAAGATTCCAAAATTTGAGTATGAGTAGTATAACGAAGCCAGTCACGGTCACAAATTAAAGATATAATAGAAAACACGTCGAACTAACCCTCACAGGATTTAAACTCTGGAATAAGGCAACTTATAACAATAATGGAGCGGGAAGCCTACAGCAAGAAGTCAAGCACAACACACAGTACAGTAGAAAAACACTGTATACAAAGAAGACCTGGCGGACAATATTAAAAAAACAAATACTAGGCGCAAACATGAACAGAGAGGATCTGCTGGACAACAAGGGTGTACATGAATTAACTTGTTCATGCCAACATAGATACATCGGTCAATCAGGACGTCTACTAAGGCCAACGCTTCGTGAGCACAAAAGGAACTTCAACGTATGGAGATGGAAGTCAGACGCAACAGCTGAACCCAATTTTGCAACCACATGATATTTAATAAATGTCACCAACTTAAGTTAGGAAAACTGCGGAAGTGCAACATGTAAAACATGAAGCTCGGCGTTTGAATGTGTTCGAATCCGCGGAAAAATACCAACAGAAAACATTCGAATCATCATAAATAAACAGACAAACTATCATTCGATCATAATTTCCTAATACAATTTAACCACAATCAATTGCAATACCGCACAGTGACAGCAGACAAACGAGCGCGGGACCAAATCAAAGGACTCGCTCAAAATAAAAAAAAATATGAACTTTCTCCTATCTTTATAAAATGGGTCTTTTCAGCCAGATTTGCGGCTTGTGTAAACAAGGGATTAGAAAAATGAATAGAAATTACGAGACACATTCCGGGCTTACAAAAAACTCGAAAATCCTGAAAGACAATGGCCAGTAATCTGGCTAGAGCTCCCTTTGTACTACTCCAAGTGAGAACTTAATTAGTAATTAATTGTTTCATTTTTCCCCACTTCAACAACGTCGGAATGTTTAAAACAAAAGCACATTTGAATGGTTGCATAAAATAAAAAACTGGTTCTGCTAATAAGCTGTTTAAATGAATCTAAGCTCATCTTTGTCCTTAATTTTCTCTTCAATCTTCACCGCATGCTGGAAATCCATTTCGAGGAGCCTTCACCCAGACGTTGATTTATTGCTTTTATTGTGACATTTTGCTTGCTGTTTTCAATTTTCCACTCTGATTAATCCTCAGACGGTTAACGTTCATGTGATCAAGATGATTTAACCGCTCTGTCGTTTAACAAACAAGCTTGGTTGCATCCTTGAATTTTAATGCTAATAATAAATGATTTATTCCTAAAATAAACGATCTACAACAGGTTTGAACAACAAATAAAATTTCAGCATACCATTTCAAATCACATCATCTTTCTTCCCTGAAATCTTTTCTTCATAAACAAAAAGCATTTGTCTTGACCTTATTACGGTGCGAACAAGTAATCCATAAAATCCACAATCCACGTTTCACTTCCAATAAATGTCCCTGAGTAGCCCAATTCACGTCTTGATTACTAAGATAGCCTTGAAGAGATAATCTCTCTAACAACCTGTGAATAAGTCACGAGTTGCCGTGCGAAAGGATTCTGAATAATTTTCCCAGCATTATGCAATCTCAGTTTGTAAAGTGATTATGCGAATTGTAGGTATTAATTTGAAAGAGGGTTAATCCCAAGGCGAAACGAAATTAACTTTTTGCCATAATAAATCACAATTTCACTGGATCAAGATAGCTGAGTGGAGAAAATGTCAAGGTATGGTTAAAGTTTATCCGCCTGCTCGTTTCCCAGCCCAATAACGAAACCTCGTGCCAGGCAATATTTCACGTATGAAGTTCAAATCCCGGAAGATATAACTCACTACATATGATCCTTTTGTTGAGTGTGCACCATCCAAATGGAAAGCGAAAAATCGATAGACACGAATTCTTCCTTTGCCGAATCAATCGTCATTAATTCAAGAAAGTTTCGACTACGTGACTCTGTCCATTCACTCAAAGCTAAGGATATACCAACGATTTTCCATACTTGATTGAAAAAAGGTATTCGTATACCAGATACTGTTGTTTAAATGTCCTTTGTGAATCTCTCAGGTAATACGAACAATAAACATGCACGCAGCATGTCTTTCAGTACGTGTTTATTTCAAGTAGAGCTCTCTCGGAGGGGGCTTTTTATTTTGAATTCCTCGTATAGCAGCTGGAAAACATCACTGCAAACCAACAATTAAAACGCTACGTTATGACTACAAGGAACGACATATTTCAGCAAGAATAGAATCTGCAACAACTAAGGTGAACTCACCTGCCACAGAGCGTCAGTCTCCTTCCCGCACGTCACACTTTCCCATCAACCCAAAGGTAAAATGCAATATCCATTATGCTGGATTGGCTTTTAAGTCTAACAAGACTCAAGGAACAACCACATGATTGCTCAATTTTTCAATAACGAAAGGGCTTAGTTTTCTTGCAAACAGCACTCCCTGGCATTGTTATAGATATATTGCTTGGATGCATGCATTGAATATGATGTACTGACTATTTGCAGAAGTGGAATTATTCGTAATTATCAATGTTAAATGTGGAAAGTGGAAAACGGAGAGATATTTCATCCAATATGAACCGATAATAGACTTCGCCTTAACAATAGCACTCAAGTACTGAGTGTTAATTCTAAGACTTACTCCTATTAAAGAAATACCAGAAAAGGAGTTCTTTTGCTATCAGGAAGTAAAGAGTGCTTATTTGGTTTGAATGACAGAGTTCTCTAGATGAATTCGAAGGGCCGGTTTCACAAATCTAGTGTTTTATCTTAGTTTTATCCAACAAATCAAAACAAATCTTCAAACTTGAAACTCGAATTAGATCACTGGTTAGGTACCAATGCCGCACCGCAAGTAAGATTGGTAAATTTAAATCGGCGATAAGATTGTCGATTGCATAAGCATTGACGATGATATATGATTCCCACCATGCCAAATTTCACGCTGTACCGTCTATTTTCGTCCCAATTTTGTTCTTTCCTTCATATTTTTGCAAACAAAGACGTACAAACTTGATTTGTGAACAAGGACATTCAATCTTGGCCTTGAATTGCAAACAGTGATGGCAGGATATGTTGAGGAAAGGACAATGAATACATTGGACAACAAACGATGATACAGCTGGAGGCAGGATGCCGAAATGAAATTGTCCGCCAACTTCAAACAAGGAGTCGATGCCGAGTCAGCGCCGAACATAGAAACGAATGATATTCATCCTCTTCGTGTGAAGAGGAACAATAACTGACGAGTTCTGAAACTTCAACAGCAGAGCTATAATCTTCAATAAAATCAATTGATGATCTGAATGGTGCAGGATCAAACGAGCTTGTTGGAAAACTACTAGTGAAGTCCACAATGTCATCTGAATCAATGTGAATCATTAAATTTAAAACAACAGCGAATCTACGTGACATGAACTTGGGGACGATCGCGAACGAAACAGCAACTGGACACACACATTTTTGACCGACGGCCAGTCAAGCCACAATGAATTAAAAGAAAGGTAAGCCAAAAAGATACCACTGACAATTCTCATCAAAAAGGACCGACATAACATTAAATGTATTCAAACACCAATTTTTCACCCTCTCGCCAACTAACATTCCTCCTAAAAAGAATGATCGTTTCCTGTACCAAAGAGAACAATTCTTTAAAACTCAAAAGAAGACGTCTAGTCAGCAAAGTAAGAACGGTCTCAGAGTAATTCTAATCTTGACAGCTGCCTCATTTCTTATAAAAAAGCTCTTATATTATTATCTGTGAGTCCTTTATACCAAACAATATCACGGACAACCTCAAAATTCAAGGAGTCAAGAAATTTTTTCAGTAAAGGCTTTTCAAACTCTCTACTCAAAGAAAAATGAACTACACCTAAACCCATAGCTCACCATATTTAAGTCGAACTTAGACATCAACTTTTCAGTATCCGCCCAACGGATTCTTTTCCATATTGTCCGATTTGTGGAATTAAAAAATCTTCTTCTTCTTCCCCAAATACAATGCATCGAGTAAGCTGATTGAAAAGCAAATGCTTATGTTCTCCTTTCGTGTATCCTATCATTAATTTAAAGTATATGAACTCAAAATACATTCACTTGCTGCTCGTCCTCGCTAGTTCGGTCCTCATTCCAAAATTCTACGAACAATCGGACTAATAGCCAATCGAAAATTTATGGTGATGTTACTGCAACCCGCATTAAAAAAGATCCACTCAAAACTCAAGCCGCCGAAATTTTTCTCACAAATGCCCGGTTCAACTCCCATTAAAACCACTACTGTAATGGTTGTGGTTCCAAATTTTATCCGTTTTTTTCGTCCATTTATAGTTGCAGCTAACGCCCTTGCAAATGCCCTCTCCACCAAATTTTTAATAAGTTACACGCTCTCCCGAAGCTAATGTGACATCCCTACTGGTCCCTACCCGGCAGCTAAAAGACTGGCTTCACTGTTTTTAAATTCAGAACTCACTCCAGCTCAGTAGCCCATCACTCTCAACCTACCATTGCACTGACTCCCACTCTTATGTCGACCTAGTCATCCACAGCGTCGATATCCCTACAATACACATCCGGATAATTGCGCTCTTCCTAGAACCCGAATTGCACCAGGGACCATGATGGACTTCTGTTGAATTTCCTTCTTATCGATCGACCCCTCCGTCCATGACCCCTAATCATCCACTACTCCTCCAACACAAATCGGAAATTATTTAACACCCTCCTTGAAGCATCAGCTAAAACCTATGCCACTGTTTACCAACATCACATCCATCAACACTATCATTGATCTCAATGTAGAGCTCTCAACACGCGCAATCAACACTGACTTATAGCGGAATAATTTGGTTTATCGACTAATTCCGACCGGTGTGACAGAATTCTTCAATAAACCAAACCAAGTCTCTGACAGCAACTCCACCAAATAAAATCCCCCACCTAAACGACATTACTTGAAATAACGCATTGAGGACCACACTGACTCCATTCAAAACATGATTTCATGTAGTGACGCTCAATTTCTCGAACAAAAACTAACCAACATACACATAGAACCTAAACAAGAAATGTTATAAAGATATGGATAAAGTCAATCATATCCAATTCTATCTAATTTGTACCTTTCCCCCAATTAACATACCAACTACCCAACAGAGCTTAGGGTCATACACATAATCCAAAACCATCTGACAACGCTGACAAAGTCTTTTAATTTCAAAAACGCATTCAATACCATCCCACTTTACTTTTTACTGTGCTCCAATAAATTTCGTATCCTAAAACCTGTATCGAATATCATATGTTTTCAATCAGGTTAACAGGTTAACCTTCAGCGTAATCAAAAAATAGAGAAAATTTTCTCGCCAAGCTATATTCATAATTAGCATAATTCCCCCGCTCGTCGCATCTCATGATTATTCCCAATCCTCTCAAAACGTAAAAATTCGTTTCTACTCAACAAATACCGCCCGATTTCCCCCTGTCCTGTCTTGGAAAGGGCCTTTTTTCTAGAGGTTACCAAAGATCTTAATCGTTATCGAAAACCTGGCGACAAATGAAATCGTCCAACAATTTCGGTTCGCGAGCCGCCCCCTCTATTCAGTTGACCAAGTTGTCCTTATCTTCAAAATAAAGCTCTATTCTAACGTATATAACAACTCACTGGATAGCTTTTGACAGGATATGACAAAACAACAAAATGTAGATCACTTTCCACATTGATCCTTTGCACTGTGAAAATAATTCACTCATTCCTTATCAAGCGAAGATCGTCAGTTCAAATTAGCGACACGCTGTCTAGTCGCATTCCATAAGGTTTTGTCTTTTCTCCCTTTCTGTTTTCAATGTAGGCTGCTGACATGACTAAGCCCGTACGATAACCATCCAAGACGCCAATAACAATATAATTTATACTGCGTTTTGAAACACCCTCCTAGTTATTTGTCACCTGTATAAGTCTACTTCATCGCTCAACTCCTCATCAGCAGTTTGAAACTGTAATTAAACTCTATAAATGCTAATCCTTCATATTCAAAGGAAATGTTCGGAAGTATCCGCCTTGCACTCTTCATACTAAAAAACACAATTCCAAAATTTCAAAACATGTGACTTACCTTGGAGTCCGCATTTATCAGTAACTGCTCTACGCTCCCTCACTTCAAAAAAACAAAAAACAATCACCAATGATTGGAACGAATTCAGAGGACTTTTCCAGAGCTTGTCCCGCGTCCCAAAGACCAAAATCATGTGTTACCTCAAACTCATCTGCCGTTTCCTAGGCTTCTGCTTCCTTTTTTGATGTAATCTATCACTCGCCCAATTCTACCGCTTCTGCGTTAAGGAGCATTTGATTCTCCGCCACTGTGTCAATGTATCCAGATATGGAGACTTCTATCGCTTCATTTACAATTTTTCTACTATCAAGCAGCATTTCCTCGGAATGTCTTTGTCCTTATAACTCCCTTCCTCAAAACACCAATTTTTAAAATAACAGTACCACGTCCATGTATTATTCGAAACCCAAAAACTACATAAGGACAACTACATGTCATATGTCAAATAAATTTATTCCCAACCCAAGTCACCAATCTTAATTATATAATCACTAAAACACTTAAATTGAAATAAGGACTGCTCCAATTATTGAAAGGTTAGGGAAGTCAAATTCGATCCTTTGCTTCGTACTTTTATTACTTATGGCCCATGAAAAACCTCCTGAAAATGTTCGTACTTCGCTTACACACTTATGACACGATATAGGCTCAGAATTAATAATGTATTAAATTCGTGTACATAATATTTGTATCAAGGAAAACAGATTTTCTTGAGCAAAAACAATAACAAATCACACTGCTTGTCATAATCTACCTAAATAAAACTTACATCATTAAATTTAATGAGTTGCGTATCTGAGTGTTTTCAGACTACAAATTTCATTCCATTTCTGTTCCGTAGAATTTTTCCTAGAACTTTTCCAACAGATGATGCTTACAAAGGAAAAGCGAGTACGAAATGTCTTACATGCAGATACAGATTAACGAATTTCTCTAACTCTTTACCCTGAAGATTGTCCCTAGTTTATCTAATCTCTCACTATGTAGTCCTGAATCGAACATGGCTACTACGATTTCCAAATCTTTTCAATTAGCCGAAGAACTACTAAATTACCTTGCAGACAACAGAATACTACAAATTGAAATAAGAGAAAGATATTCTATTCTGGCTGAAGTTGCTTACGCTCTAGTTCTTTTGGAACATTTCGAGTTAATTTAGATTATTTTGTACTTAGGATTCGAATCCAACTAGAACGAAATGCAACACATGTGACCATTCCACGCACTCAAGATATTTTTTTTTTTCCATCGTCAGCTCTATATTTGCGGAAATATTCATCAATATATCTTTTGGCTTGAAACGAAATCCAATTTTCACTGTTCTAAATTCTATGGTTAAAACTAAAAGTGCGTGACAGACCTTGTTTTTCCAGACTTAGCCGTTGATTGGCACCAAAATGGAATGGAAGGACAAACATGCACTCGAATTTCGTTCAAAGGCTTCCCGGTAGGTCCAATCAATTTTAATAGCATTTCGCCTAATGCAAAAAGAGTAGTAACAACAAATGTTGCCACCCCGCCCTCTTCAGTGATGAGGCAAGCAATGCATGCATCAGCAGAGTTCTGTTGCCACCATTTTTGTGAAAAATCAAAATACATTTGCATATGGAGACAATTTTCCGTGGACAGAAAAAGGACACTACACGTTGTAGACACACCGCAGCTTATTGCAATTTTGTTTAAACTTGGCATAGTATGGCTGTTCGGCCGTGTCGGTTCCCAGCTCGCTTTATTAGCGTTTCCAAGAGGTAGTTGGCCACGATTGGTGCTTACAATACCTCTATCAAAGGAAAAGTAGGACAGAGTCTTGATTTACGAGCTTTTAAATAACCTCCTGGTATGCTGAAATATTGCACAGCCAAACCGAGCGTTGAAGGTTGTTTTTCGAAACGTTTGTAGGCTTAAGGGATTATTTCTTTCGCGGCACAATTTATTAGCAACGTTTGGGTAGGAATGTAGTGGTAACCATTGACTATGGGACTAATCTTCAACAATAGTGTCCGATTGTGCAACTCCTGTTTTTGTTTGAAGATGTGTTATCAGGCCTTTAAGGGCCGTTTCGTTCTACATGCGTTTTATTTTGACACTTCATGAAAACGAAACTATTTTGAAAGCTGCACGTGAAGGACATATCTTATTAAAATATAAAGTATTCATAATTAACATTATCCACGCTTTTCAATTTCAAAAACTTGAAATGGTGCACTATAACCTAAATATGAACTCATTGCGGAATTGAGTTTTTCTGCATAATGTAGAGTTAATAAGAAGCGCTTGCGAGGAAATATTACACTGACATGGCAGTAATGTTGATTTCATGAGAAATCGATTTTTTCAGATCCTGGATCCATGGAATCATGGAAACTGTGCAACCCATGATGCTTTTTCCGATTTAGAGAGGTCCTGTTCTAGAAGGCGTTATTTAGCTTCAACTTTATTTCCTCCAATACGAGGATTTAGGTGCGTTTAACATTTAAATTGTTGCCAGAGACCAGATCCGTTTTGAAAAACGATTGTAGATGCATCTGGAATTCATTGGAAGAGAATGAACTCTTGTGCAAAGAACCCTTTGAAGGAGGTGCGTAGACTAGACATGATCAAGTTATTATTTTCATTCGCTACTTCTATTTATAAGTTTATTAGTTTGATTATCATTGCAATTATCGGTAATTCAGGTTTACGAATCATTCTACATTCTACGCTTAAGTTATTTTTGTAAATATAGAGTTCATTGTTAACGATTAACTAGATTTTGTTTAAACATGGAAAAGAAAATACAGCGCACGAATATTTTCAAAATTTCAGGTATTCAGTTCTATGTCTTTGATGGAACACACAGATGGCAGTTTCTTCTGATAGTTTGGATAAGACATTTGGCGTTCATAGAGGTTTATCAGTTGTTTTTTGGTATCGGTTGGAATATTATACAGGCTCCTAAAATCTTTATTTTAGGTACTATCTTCGAAATTTGTTCGGAATATTAAACAGATATAAAATCGCAAGGAAAAATTTTGCGGGCATTTTTAACCCAAATTTTTTAAATTAGTCCGAGATGATTTGAGTTCACTAATTTTTTAAGGCAAAATCAAACAGTATTTTTGATTTCTCACGTGTATGTTGAAGGAAGACTCCACAAAAACCACTCTACAGAAGTTACTGCATAATAAAAGGCTTTTGATCACGGCAAGGATATTGAGTACCTCAATCGAAAGATATACTCACATTTATGTGTACACCACTTAAGTCGTTTGTATTCAACAAAGTAAAATGCGCGAAAACAGACTCATTAAATCGACTTTAGAGTTGCTTCCTATGTTCTATTATTTTTTTAACTGGTGTTCACTTTTCGATCTCTTTTTTTTAAATTTTTATAAGCAAGTAAGCTCGTTAGTTCCGCTTGTGAATGCGGTAGACATTTCTCTCCTTCGCTGAATACCCAAAGTCAAATTGTGTGGTGTTTATGCCAGAGTACTCTAAAATTTCATTAATTTTTATAAAATTAGATTTAAATTAACATTATCATAAAGTTATTACATGAATTTTATTGTATTCACCAGAAATTCCAGAAAACTTTAAATTCAAGTATTAAATGTTCAAATTAAATATACAATTTCAGTTCTGACACTTTAGTTTGCATTCTGTGTGAAGAGTTATAATTAACCTAAGCTAAACTCGATATTTCTAGTTAGAAATTGTGGTTCAGACTCCTTTCTAAAAGCTGACATATCTTAATCAGAATTCGAGGCTTTTATGACGATTTCAACATGATTTTGACATACTTAACATGAAAATGTGTTGATGAAACCATAAAATATATACTCAGTATTGAAAACAACTAACTAAAATAAACCAATACCAAACCATGATTTGCATGCAACCACACATTGATGTAGTGAGTACGTGTGTTAATGGTTATATATTCATGCGACATACGTATTCAAAGCAAGGATATTTGTTTGCCGTACTAACACGTCTACAACGTACGGATTTCAGGTTTTATTGTAATAAATCAATTGCTGCGGCCAGCCAATACGGAAGGATGTGCATCCGTTCGATTGTTTATTAGCAAGAACTCGTCTGACATATCTGGAATCCACAAATTAAACTACTAAAGACTGCATCATTGTGTCATCCATTCTTGATTAAAAGGATTCGGTGGACTTTGCTAGCGTAGAAAATTTCATTTGTGAAATACCCGTCCGGCCATTCAAACCAAAATGCAACGCAGTGAACTATAGTGTGCATTGTCATACACATACACATATGTATATAGACTTGAACGGATAACATGCATGTACAACGTATATCCGCAAAATGATGCTTCGCCGGAAAGAATGAGAACAATTACATTTGCCTTTGACAGCACCATAAAACCGATTGGCGCTGCTGTTTCGCAGAATCTTTTTCGAGCATCTTTTGAAGTCCAAGATACAATGCTGCGATACTGCAAAGCGAAAGCGGAAAGTTGAAATGCGAGATGCATGTCAAACGGTTTTCATTACATGTAATTATATGTCAATGTCAATTCTGAAGTTCTGAAGTGCATCATTCGGCAATTTGTTGTTAATTTTCAAATAGACAATAAGTAAAACTAGCCTCTAAAGCACAGCCTCTTTCATATAATACATTTTTACTTTCATTATCATTTATCTTAAATTAGGAAATCTTACAACCCTGAAAAATAACCTTTATTTCCATTCTTAGCAAACATAATGACTTCTTTGTTTTACATTCTAAATTCTTTTGTTTTTGTATGATATGTATCATAAATGAAAATGCGATATGAGATGACGTGCGTGACTTGCATCGCTGTTGCATCGCAGTTTGTAAATATTGTATCTTATGCCTGGAACAGATGATGCCGTTTGAACTAGTTCTAGACGTCAAAATGACATCAACGTTCGCGTCATTATGACGTCATGAGCTGCACCCAGCACTTAATCATAATGACGCGAACGTTGATGTCATTTTGACGTCATGAACTAGTTCAAGCGGCATCGTCTATCCGTTACAAATACCTTTCAGCTAACTGCTGCAACTTTTTATTTATTTATTTTTCCTATTTTTTTTATTTATTCAATTATTTATGTATGTGCTAAGCTTAGAGATGAAATCTAAAAAATAAGACGACTATGTTAGCTTATGCTGTGAAACTTATTGCCAAGGCAGTTTATCATAACATAAATGAGAACACACACGCGCAAAAATCAATCAAAGCGTTTAATATATCAAGAAAACTCTACTGTGAAGTGATCGTCACTTTCCTATCTTGTCCATTCAGGACTGAAAGAACGCGTGCCTGCGGAGCAGCAACCTATAGTAATAATCAATGCTGCCTAGGCTAATCAGTGCTGGCATTAACCTACTGCCACCAATCAACAATCACCTGAGCAGTCGCACATCCTGACATTTCTTTCTCTTTTATCTTACCCCTGACGAAGGTAAATCTGCCTTATTTCTTTAGCAAGGAGCATGATGGGCAATAAACAGCACCCAGACTCAGAGATGCTAGGGTATGACTCCTTATCTTTGCATCTGGATCAGTGTCTATCTATAGATTTTTATGTCAAGATTCTATGGTTTAACCTTCGGAACAGGAAAGGAACACTGACTCTGCTGCTCCCAACAATAAGTGGTCAAAACTTGTTATCAATTTAAGACATATGCGGCGCTCCAACTTTTATGACAAAGAGAGAATCTAACATTTTGGGCTTAAAAATTAAAACTATATGTTAACAAAATAGGAGTCATAAGGAGATGTGCACATTCAGCAACGAAACCTAAATGCAAACATAAAATTTTCATTTTCGGTAGATTTGAAAGTTTTACAATGATTTAATAGGCTATGGATCAGTTGTACATGCATGCGTTACAAATCACAGATTCGAGTTTGTTCAACGCATATACTCACATCCTCGAATAAATCTGATATTAATCTGCTACAAATGGAAGGTATCATAAATTAGATTTAAATGAAAATGTTATGTAGCCAATTATATACGAACGCCCCGAAAATATTGTACAAATGAAATTCGCTTGAAAATTCATTTTGATAATTACTGGTCTCATAATGATTAAACAGATACAGGTGAGAATGCGAACAACCCTTCATGTCTAGACTTCCGTGTCGTTCTATTGTATGTTGATCCAAAAAACATTCCAACCCACAACACGACCCTTGCATAAATCCTTTCATAATAAAGCATTCATGTGTGTGTGTCTACACGTTTGTAGCCCCTGAAATACGCAGCCCTCAAGGCTAGCTAACATGATCAATGCGAAACATTGGAAAATCTGATTGCATCATCATAAATATGATTTGCACAATTCGGATTAGTTTGTTGCAGATACAAACTATAAATTATTGTTTGGTCAGGGATTTATCTCTTTTTGGGTGATTTGCATCCGGGATGCGTGTATGGGAGTGTGTTCGCCCGGTTTAGATTTGTGTTAATTTTTTCTCAATTTGTGTTATATAAGTGAGTTAATCTTATTATCAATGAGAACTCGATAGAACGAGCTTTGTGCTGTATGGGAATTCCCATTCATATTGGAAAAATTAAGCGATGGGAAGGACGTCATTCTCTTCGGTTTCTCCTTTATGGCTATTAGCCCGCTAAGAATATTAAGTAACGAGGATAATATTTGCGACTTAATATCATAGGAAAAATCATAAGAAAATTAGAATATCATTAGAAATTAGATGAATATGCAAAGGATTGTTTAATAAAGCAGTTGGAGGCCACTCATTGTCCAAAGGAATACGAAGTATCCGAAAATTACAGCGTTTTGAAAGGGGCGAGTAATCACGTGGTGTTGCACATTTGATGATCCACGTTTGTTGGATCGGTACTGAAGGGTAGCAATCCTTTATCATCTGCTTTCTGATGTTCTATTGCTTTTCTGCTATACTCCATTAGTTTCGACGCCACTACTAAACGAAAATTGCCAGGTTTCTTTGGTGAATAAAAGACAAAAATATTCATAAGATTCAACATCTGCTGGCATTACTCATAAAGGAAACTCTTGTTCAACAGTATGACTAGTCCATCAAACTGGAAATAAAAGTGGAAGGAGGATGAAAACTTCATTTTAAACTAAAATTAACAAAGCAAAAGATAAACGACCTTTTAAAATGGAAAAAAAGGGAATGCGATGAAATATTTATTTTAATTATTGACAGAATGCTAATGAAAGTCCTTTCCAGGTTATAAGTGATATTAGCCTTGCGAACAGAGGGTTTGGTTGCTGTATGGAAAAACTCAAAAAATGTGGTCCTACATGCCTTGATTTTGAACCATCCGCTACAAATTTTTGCTTTCCCCCTTAATATATGTGTATGATTATATTGTGGTATGTTTCTGGATACTGGTTTCCAATTTTTATAGAAAAATTTCCGAAGAATACATAAGAATGTCTTTTTGGATATACGACATCCGTGTTCTATTTAAATTTCACTAAAACTGTGTGTTTCAGCATTAAAAAACAATACCAAGGATCAAAATATCGAGGAATTTCGAAGAAATATATCACTAATCCCGAAAATGAATGGTATATGACGCTGATCGTTCATTATTGTGGTTTCTACATGGAAAACAACTATTACGTTACTGAGATTATTCAGATTTTCGATCATTTTTTGAATTAAATAATAAATTAAATAAAATTCAAAGTACTTTCACTTCGTCTGCACTCTCCAAACAAATTTAAATCAGCACTCATCTAACCAGAAGCTAAAAAACAAATAATTTTATTATGATGCAATGTAATAACTGCTGCACAAAGGATTAGTTACAAGCGTTACAGGAGCTGCAACAGAATCAACATATTTTATTCGTGATTTGTACATGTGCATGATACGCGGATATGATATGCAGAGCTACAAAAGCGATGGGATGCCAAGGATTGTATGCAAATATGTCAGTTGCATTGCTCAAAATATGTCTGCTTCCTTTTTTTTCGCACATTTGAAAAGACTACCAGCGAACAAAGATAGCGAAAGAAAAAGTTCCGTACATGTTGTGAAAAATTTTCAGGGAGGGCAATCATTCGAAAACTGTAATGGGAATGTTAGAAAGCATACAGATTTTCGTTAACACACTCGAGAGGATGTAATGAATATAAAACAGAGCTGGCAATATGGGGTTAAAAGAAAAGTTTTCACATGCACGAACACAGTTGATTTACTCCTGATTCAACACTATACAGAAAATTTCCACGAAACTAGAGTCTGGACTCACCCAAATATTAAATTCTATACTCAACACACATGTGAAACTCGCATGGATAACTTTCTTTTGACGTTAGTCCGTGATTGACTGTAATAGAAAACCAATGATGAAAACCCTAACTTAGTAAGTACTTATATGCATTGCTTCTCTGTCTCGAAAAAATTAGATAAGGTGGTGCTCTGTATTATTGAAAATGAAAGACTGTGCAACTTTGTGTTACAGTGTAGTGGTTAGGAGGCATCTAAGCACTTTCCTGCGCTATGTGGACAATGTGCAAATACCTGTGAGGAAAAGATATTAGTAAACACGCGTTATCAAACATTAATTCCGTCCTTATAGTACAAATGAGACAGCTTTAGAGACATACAATCAATGCAACTCATTGCACTTGCTAACTAACTTAGTGCTTTCGAAACACTTTGAAATGAATTTACCCTTATATAAAAATTAGACTAGAAACTAATATCCTGTCTTTCACATGGTACAGCGCTGTTGTTCAACGTTTCTTGTTCAAAATTATAGCTAAAATTAAACTTCAATGTGACAGTATTTTCAGTATCAACTCGTGAAATCAGTATTTTCTAGGCCCTAGTGTATGTTCTTCTTTGAACTTAGCATATAATCTTTTCCGGGTTTCCAGCTGTTCAGATAGACAACTTTGTAAGGGTCCAGCCTAAGTCTTTCTTTTCTTTGTTTTAGTTTTGTTAAAAGAGACTTAATTTCCACCGTTCCCCCTTATTTTCTGTTTGATGATTTCAACATAGATGAGTAGGCTATTATTGTTGTATTTCTGTATATGAACCACTGTTCTTTTAAACAGACTAAGTAAAACTGAGTAGTTTATTGTTAATTTCTCGATCATATATGAACCAAACACATATACTGCTCATCAGATTCAAGGGAACGTCTTCAGAATATTCTCGGATGTCCAGTACACACACAAACTACTTTATTAGGCCTTTGTGCACAACTGAAATACAGATCACCGAAAGATTTAAATATAAAGGACGTACTTTACCTCCGTGTGAGTTACATTCGACAGTGTTTTAAAATGTAAAAATTAGAGGGTGCAATAGAAAAAGTTCAGCAAATAATTTGGTGAAGTGGGTGTTTGGCCAGAGGTGGGGATAGACAACTGCACTAGGTCTCCTTTTGTTCTGTCCGCATCCCCAATTTATTTCTCAGCATAATTCGGACCAGACTACATGGTGGCCTTACCGTTCGTGCATTTTATGAAAACAACCACACGCAATAATGCTGTTCCAATGTCGGACACTAGTCGGCCCTAGATTCGGCAGTCGAAGGAAACTAGTGGCACAATTGAAATAGATACATAAGGCCGATGAAGACCCATCCAAACAATAGAGAATGTGGAGCTAAGGGGAGCAGTGGTTAAGCAATCGCTAAGATGTTATGCTCGAAGCCACGTTACTACATTAGGAGTTGTAAGACCGCAGTTTCAGGAGAACTCTTCATTGGCATTTGGATTCAAATCTTTTCAAAATAATGATGGCTTCAGAATTGAACCCAGTAGACTTGGCCAACCGTCAAAATCTGTGTGAGGAAATCCTTGCCGAGACTCTGCCGAAGTCAGTTTTCTTCAGCCGTTGCGCGACCCTAAACGGGTTTGAGAATAATCTAACCGCTCGCTATTGAGCTCCTATCTGTTGTTCACGAAAAATCACTGCACTCATCCAAACTAATAATGTGGTGTGTTGTATCAAAATGTTGCGATAGAACCCCGTACTGGATTAAAGAGGGAGACGTGAAGGTGACCGCAGTTCCGAACATTATGCTTCGATGTTGCAAAACTGTCTGCAGCCCCGATAGGAAGTGGATGTTAAAGAAGAAAAATAAGGAGATTTTTGGTTGCAACAGGATGGGGCTACAACCCACAAAATCCAGGTATTCTCAATGTACTTAAAAAAACATCTAGTGTCTATGGGAGGTGACTTCTATTGGTCTGCATGGTTATCGCGTTTAAGCACATGCGACTTCTTTCTTTGCAGACATATTAAAGAAAACGGGGTGAGGCGTCGCCCTCGAGACCTGCTAGAGCTAAAGGAGTGGATTGCTGAAGAAGTAAACGCGATTTCCCTCAAAATGTGTCTACTGGCTGTTCAAAACTTTGGAAATCGGCTCCAACAATGTATTGCAGATATTGGTCCCCATCTTAAAGGCATTATTTAATTTTGAATTAATTAGTTTAAAATGATAAGTCCTACTTATTCGAAAAATAAGAACATTTGCTTCACAGACAGCCTGGTTTATTTTTCAGTGCTCTTCAAAACTGCTCAACTGGTCCTGCCGTGCCCTGTTATTATGTGTCTTCAAAATGGCATACATCTGGGTGTTGTACTTTAACATTGATTGGTGCAAAATGTAATACGTATGATTAATTAACGCATTTTATTCTGTTTTAGTTTTTTTGGGACTCGTTTTATAGGAAGTAAATACCTTCAATGGACTTATGGATTTTAATTGCAATTTCAATTTGAAATATCACTACGATATAAAAAGTATCATTAACAAAGCTTAGAAAACCGTATGCAATAGTTACATCGCAAAAAGTGTTCAGGACGAAAAATAAATAATTGATGCTAAAAGAATGAACGTCAGTATTGATAAGATTCATTTCTTTGATCAGGAATTTATGTGATTTGTAACGATTTATACTATTAGAAACTGTCCTTCGTGTAAAAGCTATTATACGCAGGCTGCCAAAGGATACTCATAAATACAACCCATAGAATGAAGAGCATATATCCGTGCCAGAAGACACCTAAGTTCAAACACACAGGACGGCAATAAGTTGCTGAAGCAAACTATTGAGCACGTTGCTCTGATACATACATTCAGCGGAGGGACAGGCACTCGATTTGCTCGAATTTTGGCTGAAATTATTTTTCAAAGGATGTGGTCCAATTTTAAAAATTTCGGAGCGTATCAGTTTCAATATTGCACACAGTATAGTGCATTTTGGGATGAACCATGACAGGAGAAAGCTGAAAGAAAGTGCCACGAGATTGCATTAATATTAGGCCACATCGAAAAGGAACTTTAGGAAGCAGAAAGTACTCACAATCAACCAAGACTCGTAGATAATATTTAAATTTAACATTTTATGTAACAAGATACCCGAAACTCGCAAATTCAAACGGCATTTCTTTAATATAGTAATAACAATATTATATTAAATATAATAATAATTTTTAAATAATAATAATAATAATAATAATAATAATACTTTTAATAACAACACTTTTTGGGTTTGCCTCATAAAAATGTAGAAAAACTAAACGATCAGTTCGCTTCAAAATGACATTTAATTAAAGAAATAAATAAAGAAATAATAAATAAATAAATAATAATATGAGAGCCAAACAATTGTTTTGGTGATTCATATTTTTTGTGCAATGTATTTTTTCCTTTTGTGAATATGTCGAGGCACCAATATTTGGATGTGCACCAAATCGTAAATAAATTAGCATTGCAGCAATAATAAATTATATTCTGTGTAGCAAAATTCTAAAGATTTTGTGATAGTATACGCTCGCAGATGGATATTTTGCCCAGATATTACAAGGCGCTATTTGAATCTCTATCTTCGTTTATAACGAAGTACCAGTTTACATTGGAACTCCGAAACAAATTGAAATTGAAAGCAAAAAGTAGCTCTAATTTGGCAATTTCGCTTGATATATTACCGTCCTTTATCTTGAGATGAGTATTAAGACGGTCTTTTATAGCCTTGCAACAGATTGCATACTTAAGAAAAATTTAAAAGAAAAATAAATAAATTTATTCTTCCAAACCAAGTAATTGAAGTGAGCAAGGTCATCAATGAAAACTGTTGTTGGTATCATTGCTTATGATGGTTGGATCTAGAGAAACTATAATCATTGGCAAAAAAACAGGATAAAAAATTGAACAAAGGAATATGTTCACGAAATTTAACAGCGACAATGAAACCTAACAAAACATTAAGAACAATAAGAGTTTGAACGCGATAACATAAGAAAAAACACCTTAAACTGGAGCTACAAAGATAAGACGTTTATTGTTGAGCGATTGACAACCAGCTAAGAGTGTAATGGAAAAGTGCATGTTTGGCCTGGCAAGAATGATATATTCATGGATTCTCCTAATATATTTTATAAAATCTCCTAATAATCCCAATATCTCCTAACAAAATAATTTTCTCCGTTTTTGAAACAAATGCTATCGGAAGTAAAAGACCATCTTAAAGACATGGCATATGAACTGCAATCAGAATACACAATACTCTCACAAATAAAAGTTAAGGCTTCTGATCCCATAATTTCGCTTTCGAATCATTACTCCAGTGATCCTTAATGAGGATAGCCTGCTTGCTCAAAACGGAACGAAACGAATAGGACTCTGCAACTCCGTTTAGCTAATTAGCAACAAAGCGTATTAGGTTTACCTCGTCATCAGTGGGAACTACTTCTACAGTTCTTTTAAACCCTTTAAAAACGACTCAACTACTGTACATTCCACACTCGAGGTTCATATATGCAAATGGACAGTTTTCCCACACTAACTAATCGGCGTAAATTACTCCTGTAGTAAAATTTGCATCGGATTTCCCCTAATGGTCTCGTCCGTCGAATATGTCAGTCTCCTATATCTACAGTCGAATATTTTTCTGTCAGAGATAAACTTAACTAGTTATTCTGTATTCCACAACGCTCGCAGTGGCTTATGTTCAATGTTCATGAGAAGAAAATGAAACTTAATATGTTAAATAAAGCCTATTCCTTTACAGTTAAGTTCAGACTCTATCCTTAAGAATGATTGGTTAATCTTCAAACTGATTCATATCCTTTTCGGGGGTAAAAGGCTATCAATACCTTATTTCATAAAATGTACAAATGCTTCAAGATCGTCTCCGGGTCACTAACTACTGAAAGCTTCAATAAATATATCAGATGATTTCTTTGTGGATTGTGAAGATTTTTTACTAACCTGTGTTAGAGATAAGATAGAGAGATAAGTTACCCATTCAGTCCATGTAAAAGACACAGACACAGAACTGTCTTGAATTATGAACCCATTTTTTGTATTTTGTTTTTGAATTAATGTAACAATAATATTTGTATAGTAATAGTAATAAAATTATTTATGATAATAATTTCTATAATAATATAATTAAAAATCAACTTAGAACCAAAACCGTTTACTCTACAACAATTTGAAAAGTAAATAAAATCTGCTTTTCGTTTCCGTGGAAAGAAAAGAAAACATGCTATTTGAAAAATCCACCAAAGCTGCTGCCTACATAATTAAATTCATTACCAGCTACCACAGAATACCACTTAAATGCAGAATCGTCGTAACTTTCACTTCCTCCCTTTCAAAATCAAACTTCGCCTTCAGCCAGCTGAAATATTAAAAAGTTTCGTATGTCCTCTCGACTAAGTAGTCCTTTCCTATAATATCAAGCGAAATGATTTTGATGCAATTTTAAACTTTTTCGCAGTCACAAAGGCAACGGGAAAAGTTGCCAGGCAGTGAAGAATAAAAAAACAGTACAATACTCTTAAAGTAAGGAAGATTATCCCTGACCCATCACAAGTAACTAGCAGCGATTAATAAGAAGCAAATCGCGCCAACGAGCTTGTCACGATGGGAGATGAAGTTAGTGAGAAAAGCAAAAACACCAAAACAGACAATCGTCCTCAATTCCTGGCCAATTACATATTGAAGACAATGCGATTAAAACAGGAAAAGTGGAATAAAATGATGGCGACGCCGGAGCTGTCCGTGAGTCCTTTAACGCTTTAATTAGTTTCAGTAATTCTTTCGCATTCGGAGCTTCACTGCCATTCGATTACTTAAACAATGATTGTCAATGGGAATTGTAAGCATTTTCTTCATTTGCCAGCCGATTCGGTTCCAAGACTTATTTCAATTACATTAAACTTTTTATTTCTTCGGGGATGTTGCTTCATCTACCCTCTTCCACTCTACCGTTGTTTCTCAAGAGACAAAAAGATCGTAAATGCTTAAGTGATTTCAATATCACAATAAAACTGTGCTGAACAAGGGATGCCTTCAGAACTCTTCTCAATCTGGTGCTGTAAACGCTTTATGGTGTTTGTAGTACACGATCCTTAAAAACTTAAATGTGCTTAAATTCCCAATAACAAAACACGTTTAGCAATCATTGGGTGGAGATTTATGAGCAGTAATAAATCAGTACGACTGAGTGAGAAGATACTCAGGAGATAAATTTCAATGTTTATTCTATCAGCGGACCAGGAAATCTCCTACAAAACAATAAAACGTCTTTTTTTACTTGACTGCGGGTGAAAACCAGCAGTATTTGATTGATTTTAAAGCAATTTGGTTACCATAATCATCAGGAAGATAGTTCTCGCAATTTTCACTTGACTTCATTTTTTCGCAAATCCTATTGAATAAATAGCGGGGAATAGAAAGCCATTGAGGTTTTTGTAAATTATGATCCTGCGTTACTGATGTCCTTCTCAGGAAGGAATAGAAATTTCGTTTCAAACTTAAGCAATGTTGGCTGACTCATTTGTGAATATCCTGATCATAATCATTTCATGAGAAATCGACAATTAGAATAAATAAAGTGGAAATCAGTTCTCTCAGCTTTAAATTGGTATTCATGCAAAAACTTTTTACTCAAAGAAGTTACTCAAAGCTGGATTTAAAGTTTTGTATCCTTTACACCAAATTACATTCAATCATATGTAATGTTGTACGTTACTAGGAAATGGTATGGGCTTTCCTTGACGAACCTTACCACGAACGCCTGATATTCACTGTGACACCAGCAGCACTTCTGACCCCATTTTTCAGTTTTCCCGAGAAGCCGAAATCTAAAGTCAGTTATTTTATACGTAAGAAAATACCAACTGTACTAACGGATGCAAATATGAAGACAGTAAGGAAATGTTTTAGAATAAACTCAATATTTTCTATAGTTTCCTCTCAATAACATGAACAGGCCCTAATGTATGGTGATGTATCGCCAAAACCTTTGGATGATCTATCGGTGTTGGTTGACAACGTGTTTCTCCCGATGCTAAGTAGCAGTCAAAATCACGACGGCTGGACTTCTGTCATTGAAAAGGACGTTCAAATGGAGATTCAAAATCTACGCAACAATATTGCCGAGTTCAAAGGAATCATGATTAATCGAACCATACTTCCCATGCCCATTACAATTGACGAAGTTATGCGAATCGCTCCGCAGATAGCTCAAGGGTACGTAATTTTATACGACAGTCTGAGGATAATGTTCACTTACTTTTCCAGGAATTTATCTAAATTCACAAATGCCATCAAAGATTCGTTGGAAACAATAACGTTGAAGTGGAATAAAGTTGTCTCTGACTACGTCAAGCATCAACCAAGCGAAGTGATACATGCTGCGGCAACGGATCCTGTACCACAACATTTGTTCGAGTTTTGGCACACGCGATTGCAAAACCTGGAAAACTTGGCCGAGCAGTTTCGTGAAGCTCGGATTAAAACTACTGGCCAAATTTTAGATGCAACTAACTCAATTTATTTCACTCCATTCAAGGAAACTCTTGAACTTATTTTGGATTCCTTATCTGAGGCGAGGGATATCACATTGTACTTCACACCCTTAGTAAGTATTGTAAAAACTCGTAGAAGTGTCTAAGAGTATAGTGAAACCAACAAACGTTCCTATAGTTTAAAGCTTCCAAGAATTCACAAATCACAAAGTCCAATCAAAATTCACAGAATTCCTACTTTATATCCACTGATGTTTCTATTAAAGGAAGTTATCTTTTGGCATTCCAGAAAAAATTCATTGAAAAATTCGAAACACTGGATTTCGATGAGTGTAAGCCAGAACTTAAGCCCCTTTTGCATATAATTTGCTTAATGTGGTCACATTCCAAATATCACTGCACCAACGAACGTATGATCCTGCTTTTTAAATTCGTCCACAACATGCTGATCAATTCAGCAACACGCGCACTGGATCCTGGCTCGATTTTCCAAGGTGAAATCGACGAAGCATTGCAGAAAGTCACTCTTACAATAGAATTATTTAATTACTACAGGCAAGTCGTTCTAAAAATTTTTTGAATTATTATTTAAAATGCAGCAAATTCAGAGCGTCCTACCAAGAGTACCTACAAAAGTTGGAAACGTTCAGAACGGACGAAGAATCTAAGGCGCAATTATGGAAATGGGAGCCCCATGAAATTTTCCACAGACTGGATTTGTTCACTCAACGTCTGGAGGAAATTCGTGTTATCTTCGAAACGGGCGTGGAAATACTCAAACTAGAGAAAATGGAGTTTGGTGGACTTCGTGGAAACCAAATCAGTCGAGAAGTTCAAGGAGTGTTCGAAGAATTCAATACAATTTACCGAGAATGGAGCAACATTCAATTTGATCCTTTGGACCCTGATCCAAACTTGCATAGCTTTGAACGTGAACGTTTAAGGTTTAAAGAAAAAACGGATGTCTTGGAACGGAAACTTGCGTTCCAATTTGAGCGTGCTTTTCTCGAGTGCTTTGAAGTTGGAGAAATGAATCAACTTGTGAAGTTGGCAGGATCGTTACTACACCGAGACATTATAAAAGATCAGATAATGGACTCCCTTCATGGAATCGTGGAAATATTCGCTATCGAATTGGACAACGTGAAATTGGCGTTCGATGCTGGAATTCGAGCTTACAGGCGAGGCGGTGCATATGTGAGATAAATTAGAATTTGATAAGTAAGCTCATATCATGGATTTTGATTTTCAGCAAATACCAATCGATCCAACATACCCTCCTGTATCAGGAACAATTCTGTGGTTACAAAAGCTTCGTAATCGTATTATGGTACCTTATAATGACTTTCCTCTTTTAGAGTTTCCGTGAGTATTCCTCGTAATTTCTGGTTACTTATGATTACGATATACTAGCAATCCATTTTGTTTTACAATAAGTTAAATTATTTATTTCATATAAGTTTAATAAATTTTATTGCATCAATAGCTCGGCCTCGTAAAAAAAATTAATTTGTGTGTATCACCCAATCGTTTTCGTTTTGTACTTCATCTTCCCAGAATTTTCTTCAATAATCTTCAAATTTTTCAAAAGAAAACGAGAAAAAAGTGCGCGCTTTTGTCGATAAAGTCATTGATTTTCATTAACTTTGCCAGTAGCACACTTTAAACCAGTAAAGATCGTATAATTACAAGTTCTAATTGCATTTTGACGCCAAGTATCATCTTTCAAACATCACAAACCCACAGACATTTCACAACCCTCGTGTTTTCAGAAGGTGTAAAAGAATAAGCAATTACTACCGTTTTATTTAGGATGTATAAGTATTCTTAGAAAACTTTTATGCTCAGAAGATTGACAGGTTTCCTTCGAGAGCAAACAGGAGCAAAATAGAACGTTAATTTGTTTTAATGGTATGCTCGATCTTGTGTAGCCTAACTTTGAAATATTTATCCTGTAAGTGCATATGCTCCCATGCAACTATCTCCTTACAAAAGAACGATATCTATATTAAATTCCTGAAAGAATATTTTTGGTAAGATTCAAACATATTGCCGGGGAAATTTCGGCGTAGATTTCATCCCTCAACATGATCCGTAATTCTTACTTATGTCTAATTTCTTATGTTCTCCCTGAAACAACCAAACAAACCATCATTTGAAGTAGGGACATGCCGTTAGTAACCATGTTAAATATTCCATCAAACATAAGGCTATAATAACGAGTCTAAAGCTCAAAAAATTCGAGGGATGAGAACACAGAATCCTTGAATGAAGCGTCACTGAATTCATTAACCAATAATGATTAAATCACTGACTTGCAACTAATCGATCTCATCGATCTAATCGATCTCATTTCTCGCATTGTATCTACTATATTCACACCAAGATCCTTCAACTGCGTAATTTTTCAACTCAACTTTTGTATCATTAAATATAATACCACATTTCAGCAGTATTAGGGAATCACATGAACTACAATATCAAAAGTTTAAGCGGCAACATCGCTGTCATTTTATGATTTTCTGAAATATGCTGATGGTGTCCGTTTCTTTATCCCCTATTTTCTTGTCTTTTAATTTTGCATTGTATCCATCTACCTAACAAACTTGTTCGAGGAAGACAACATTTGAGAGTGTAAATACTAAGACTAAATTCATTGCTTCAATTTCTCACAGCGGATTAGTTGTTCAGCTCAGCTGGACTTGATCATATGACATAGTAAAGCAAACTCGCCGCTTCGGAAATCGAGAGTGGCATTTTCTAAAGAGTTTGTTAGAACAATCAACTGGACATTATCGATACGATTCACGAAAAACAATAAAATGCTGGAAAATCGGTCACATTTTCCGAGCCGTTCCCGCAACACCTACTTTGCAATTTGTCTACATCATGCAGCAAAAGCAAAGTTTCCTCAGACGTTCGTTCTTTTCAAAATACACTATTCGCAAAACTTTCAACCAAAAACCAACCTATTTATATCCTTAAGCACAAACTTTAACCCGCCCTAATCGTAAGTTCTATACAGAGTAGAATAAAAAGTTGACACATCACGAAAGCACGAAAACTCATAGTTCCTTCACCTACTTGGGAAAGTTTTCGTATCGAGTAAAACTTGCAACAATAGCTTTAATCTGTTGGAAAATATATAGCAGAGTGTGAAAAACTTAGGCAAAATTATAAGAGCTATGAAATCTCAAGTTAAGCTCATTGGATAGTCGGAAGGCACGGAAGCATTTATCACGCTATGGATTAAGTATCGAGGATAGCTTATTTGCTAATCTGATTTGATCCCTCAAACGAAATCTTTGCTGCTTAATTAAATAACTCATTTTTTCCAAACAACGAAAAATAAGCTTCTGAACCAATAAACTGATTGGGGTACATATTTACAATTTCCAGTGATTCCAATGTCCAGACTCTAAATGATTGCTCTGACCGATCAGGAATATTTGACAGACTTTTATATTTTGTTTGAGAGAAAAAAATTGTTTATATGTTTCCATTGAGTTAGTCCTGGGGTATGGAGTTGAAATTCAATGCAAATTTTTTTCTGCGTATTATTATCTAAAACAAAATGCTATAAATCTCCCACCTGCTTGCCATACCACCCATACCATCTGCAACCTTAACAAATAATGAAATAGTTTTTGAACACTTAAGAGTATATATAATTAACCCTTGGAGAAATTTGCGTAAATATCTTATTTAAAGGCGTCCCAAGTTCAACTGGTTCAAGAGCTCAAACTGGTCTATTTTCGTACGCGTTAAATTTCCCTGACCTGCGCTGTAAAGCACGTAGAAGCCAATTTAAATTCCGGGAAGAAAATCAATCACGAATCCTCTCTTCATTCTTAGGTGTGATCTTTGGTCCAAAGGCATCGAACCATATTTTATGAAGCTGAAGATGGAAATCACGTAGCCGTACCAAACTCGATATTATCCATTGAAACAATATCAAATACACTCGCAGACACCCGCTTTCTGGAGAAGTTCCCCGAACAAGTATTCTGACAAAATCCTCGACGGCCACGTTCCCAAAAACCTCAATTTCTGATTTACAATCGAAAGATGGAGAAATTTCTTGCGGACACTGTATTCGGGAACTGTAAATGAATTAGGGTTGTTCTCAAACAGCTACCGTAAATTCTGACCTGACCTCCGCTGTATGATACTTTAATCGATCGATCATAGAATATTTTCAGCCGAATTCTTGTTTCGGGACAACAATTTTGACGTTCTCATCTCTGATCGTTCTGATAGTGAACACACGCTTCCTTGAGAATATTTGATAATATTAATAATGCTGCCTATTACCTAACTAGGAAAAATCAACATATTTTCGTGGATACATATGCTTGGCTCTGGATAATACCGATCAGATGAATCACTGGATAACTGAACTACAAATCTTTGGAAACTTGCTGCAAGACCATAAATCTAAATCGCGAAATGTTTCGCCAAAACTACAAAGTTTTGGCTATGAAACTACAACTAAAAAATGAGACCTTCCCCACCACCATGTTCCATCTGAAATTATCAATTTCGAAGGGCACAATGCATCCTTTATCTGATAGAAACTTGACATCCTTCGCAGCCCAACTTTTTCCAAAAATCTTGAACCTTCTTTCAAGACCGCATTTAGACTTTGTAGTTCTTCTGATCAATTTTGCTAAGATGAATACATCGAAAAATGTTGCAAGTGTATCCGGTCTGCTGCAACATATCTCTGTGGTGAAAAGAAAAGCAAGGACGAAATAAATACGAGCACGGCCGCAGGACAAAAAAAAAAAAATTTAAAACCTATAAACCGGCATGAATAGTGTCCGTAAATATTACATAAATTTATTTACTGAATTTTTACTGCTTTTATCTACATCAACTGGAAGGATTTTAATTATGAATTGATTTGGCACATTAGAAACCATTAAATCTTTACAATTTATTCATTGCTTTTTATTGATCCAATTTCGAGAAAACCAATTGACTTGGTTGTGTAATAAGTTCCCAAACGTTCTAATATATTCATCACAGTATGCTTAACGTCTCCCATTTTCAGGCTCTTCGAGAATGAGCTCGGTGAAGATGTAATGAAAAGGTATGATGCAATGATTGGTCTTATGGACGAATTCCAGGAAGAAATTCTGAGCAAGTGGCGAGAGGATGTCATAAAAGACATTGACGAAGGTATGGTCAAGAGCGTTTTGCGGAAGCAACGCAAGAAAATCGATCTGAACTTCAATGAAGAGGTAATTGCTGTTTAAACATTACTTAATTTTATCACTGGCCCACCTTCACTCTCACTTGCACTGTTCATTTCTTCTGTGTCCTGCCAGTTGCGAACCGCTGCTAGAGATATTAAAAACTTAAAGCTTATGGGATTCAAAATACCCGAACATGCTCTCAAGTTTTACGAACGCGATGAGGAATTATACGTACGTTGCTGGTCGTTCCCAAGATACTTTCTGGTTTAATATGGTACTTTGCTTGCAGGAAGCGAGAATTAAATTATTCAGGATTGCCGAGTGGTACAATGAAGTAAACGAGTCAACACATGAGTGTGAGTTGGCGCTCATCCTGAATGAGGTTCAAGCGCTCAACGAGATTATGCAACCGTCGTTTGAAACGATTACATGGATTAACTTCGGTATATGATTTTGAAAAAGATACTTTCTTTCAGCTTTTGCAAGCATCCATCCCTGCTGAGCTGATTCGAAGATTTAAAATTAATTCATTGGGTTGTGAGCCTTGAACTCACGCAATCGCTTATCTTCAAAGCATCTTTTTTTTGAGTAAGATGTATTAAAATAAGAAAGGACAGCTCGAATAAGCGTGGAAGATATTTAACGTGTAACTCATTCTTGAAAACCGCAACAAGAACATGATCAGCGTTTTCTTGATTTCAGTTCAACTGTAACGCATTCATTTAATCATTCTTGATTAAAAAAATTACGAATTTTCCAAATACTGATTAACGCCCAAAATGTTCTTCCTCTGGGATTAATTACCATCAAACGAAAGGCTCATGTGGTGACGCTTTTAACTTGAATGGAGAGTTACAAGAAATTGAATTACGTTAGATGTTGACAAGCTGTATTTAAGAAGCAATAGTTTCGTTCACAAGACATAGTTATCTCAGTTTAATACAATTCCGATGCACTTCAAAGATACACTTACAAGTCCTTACAAGTCCAGGGCCTTACCTTTAATTCGCGGTAAAGTTATACGTGTTTCACTCATGGCCCCATCTCAACATTTTACGAGCCAATAAAACTGAAGCAGGATGGCTTCTATTCACGGAAATAATTTATTTTATTCCTTTTGTTTTATATGACCGCATAGCAGTTCCAAATGAACTTAGTAAACTTTGAAGTTCGCAACAAATGGTTCTTTAGTATCCATTGTGACTATGGTAACAGGGAGAGCAGGAGATTGTTGTGCTCCAGAAATAGTTTCCAGTAATTTTCACTCCGTTAGGAGTTATTTCCAATTACGAACCTACTATCTAATTCCAAATGAATGACCCGTATGTACTACTAATAATGATTCTTAATTACATACTAAAACATGCCAGTGATGCATCTTGTAAGACGTCTTATTGGTAATCTCTTTATGGAGGTATTTGCGCTTAAAAGCGTGTTTCTTTCCAGCAAATAGTCAAAT
This sequence comes from Stratiomys singularior, assembly GCA_954870665.1. Lineage (NCBI taxonomy): Eukaryota > Metazoa > Arthropoda > Insecta > Diptera > Stratiomyidae > Stratiomys > Stratiomys singularior. Next base: position 13,840,572 of record OX940877.1, read on the forward strand.
GTGCTCGATTTATATGGTATCACATACTTAATTTTGTCCTGATTTCCTTTACTAGCACGGTAATGATAATCAGGTTAAAATTTTTATTATATCCAAATTGACAAACTTTATCCAAATTGACTATTACTAAGCTCGCCTGCCTCTCGTCGAAAATATGTGTGACTTCCAGACTCAACCTACCCGCTTATCGCCATTAAAAATCGTTAAAAAATGACGAAAGGATATTTTTCTTTGAAATAATATACCATAAATCATTTTATGCATTTTCTCAATATAAATCCACATACCATCCATGGAACGCTCATGTTAAACAATGACAATGACTTTCCTATTGCAGAACAAAATTATATAAATATGACATTTGAACGCGTTCAAAACTTGCATGCACGTGTCCTTCAGGCTCATGGAAATATTGAAACGATTAAGAGGAGTATTAGATCATGGGGAAATGTGCCTATGTACCAACGAAGGGACGGTAACACAAAAGCACTTTTGGATATTGACGATCGAGTTGGAATAATCGAGAGGCGATTCAGGGCTTGCTTAGGAACAAGGGAAGCTATTAAAAAGGCAATGTCAATCAATATGAAGTTGTTTAACAACGTAGTCCTTGACTACACCGATGTTCTTCCGGAAGATAAGACAAAACCAACCACTGAATTCGGTGTTCACAATATGGAAATGATTGGCGATGATGTAACAGTTGATGAAGTTGGTTTGCATATTGGGTAGAAGGAATATTTGAAAGATCCTATTTTTTTTTCATAGGAAGAGGAAAAAGAGCCAACCTTAACTCAAGTAGAAATGACCCCAGCGAGTCGAATTCTATGGCGTGATTATGAAGTCTATATTGACGAGATTGTTGCTAAAGAGTTGATGGTTGCAATTATGAACAGTATCCGATATTTGAAGTTCGAAATGGAGAATCGATTTGACTACGATGCTCCGATATTTGAAGTGAAGATGGAACTACAAGAGCCTTTTGTAGTTTATATACCAAACATAGATCCAACAACAACTGATGGATTTCTTGCTCTGATTGAAAATATTATTAAAGATATGTACAACATGTCAGATATGCTTCCTAGAGTTGCGCAACCATTTGATCCCGAAGATCCTATGAAGACGAGTGACGGGGAAGAAATAACTTATGAAAGTAAGTAAACACGGTTTGTAATTCACTAAATATCACACTTCACTGAAACAAAAGTTGCTTTACATAAAATCTAGTAGAATCGGGAAAAGAACCGAAACAAAATATTTTTTATCAAAGTCCTGCGCTAACAGCATGACTAATGGTCTCTCGAATGACCTCTCCTTCTGAGTGACATGCTACGGCGCTTTAAGCAAACAAAAATAACATTATCACTTGATATGAAACGACCAGCAGCAGAACCACATACTTTTTCATGTCTGAAAGGAAAATCATTCGAAACTAGTGATAATTAGAAATATTTGAATCCATTTTCTGAAAGGCTTCTTCTACTTTTCGTAACAATTCACTTTCATTTCTCCCCTAAAAAGGTTCTTGCTTATTAGAGCGTTATATATTATATGTTATAAGTGAAATTTTGAGGAGAGATGTGAGAACGTTGGAAATCCAGGATATGTATCTGAAAATCAAAAAAGGAAACGAATTATCATTTCAAAACAAAATCTTGAGATCTATCAAGGTGACTGGGATAGACTTTTAAGGTAATTAACCGAAGAAAAGTCGGATCCTGGTACCATTGCTTGTTCTAGCACGAAACAACAGTCGATAACTGAAAAGCATTGTTTTCACTTACATCAAAGAAGCAATACAAGCATTTCAATGTTAAACGTTCAGTTGTTCGTTTTTCCGGATACCGGAAGAACTATAATAGAGAACTACCCGGGAAGCAATCAATTTTTACAGAATCGTGAGCTTGAAATGAAAATATGTAAGTTGACCCCAAAAATCATCCAGACGTCAAGATTTAATTCTTCACTTTTGTCGGTTTTCAGAACCATAGTTCAACGTTTTTGTTATAAATATATTAACCAGCAGTTTTGAAAACCTGTTAAGAGATGCCTGACACAAATACTATCAAATGTCGAATATGATTAACAAATGTTTTTTCAAACAAATTTTCCATTAAGTTTTCATCAAAACATTAAAGTCCAGGTACGCGTCAAATTATTTTCGTGTATACTAAACAAATTTTTCGAAAGTATACCAAGAAAGTACTTTTACCAACTAACCCTTTCAATTTTCATCGGCTTTTCATAAAACAACGTAAATTATGAGACTAAGTTTTACCCTCGCCAATTTAGGGTAAAATGTCCAGTTGCTATGATACTGTAAGTAATACACCAACCCACCATGTAACTTAGTCCTTTCACATAGATCTACGTCCTAATGCTACGTCCGTTGATTTTACTTTCTGGTATCTAATCAGATCCTTACTATACGTTTGCTGTTTTCCTTTCTTTTTCCATTTTATAGATGGCCATATTTCAGGATTCAAAAATTCAGGCCTTCGAAAAGATTTCGAATTTCATTTTTCTACTTTCGGTTTCCACGAAACAGGTATATCCATGTGGGAAATTTATTGTGAATCGTTGGCAAAAAGGAAAATAACTGAAAAGATTCCTTGAATCGTTGCAAAATTTAAAGGTCTGTTGTTTTTGAGACTGGGATGCGATGTTTTCAACATCACAGAGTTAGTGAGGAAAATTGGGGCAAAACAAACTTTAAAAAATATTTCGGTAACCTTAACCCAAACATCGTTAGGTTGCAACATTTCACCCTTCAACATATCTTCCATGTTAACAGCCCAAAGCGAAAATAAAATGTATTCGAGAAGATACATTTGGAAATCATTGATTATAAGGAAGACTATTTAGAAAAATACCAATGCATTGATCTTTAAGAGGACGCAAAGACTAGATTTCCATCTTGGTTTTTGTTTTCTCACAACTTATATTACAACCGTTTTATATTACATTGGTCAGCAAAGATACCAGCATATTTGTACCACAATAATTTGTGTTGATTTTCTTTATGATATGCATGAATTACTGTTGGCATGTCAATGCGTCCTTGGGCAATTGACCGTCAACAGGAAATTGTTGGCCCTGTTGACGTTCAGGTCCTATCACGATATTTGCGATTCGAAAGAGAAGGTGTCTCTTGAACAAGGCATTAAATTGCTTCGAACCGAATTTTAGTATTCAGAAAATTTTAAGGAAGGCTAGCAGTGTCTTCTCCTGGAATTGTTGGACCAAATCGGCCCAAATGCCTGAAAACAAGTCGTGACACGAACTGCGCTGTCATTACTTATTTCTGCAGAATCAGATATTCTATCTGTATTTGCTTATCAACTAAAGCTTTATACTTGTTAATAATTTGTTAATTCGCCACTATTTTTCCTCAATCTTTAAGGTGTTGCATATCAAAATACTGATATTACGAAAATGCACGAGGACATTGTAAAGAAAGTCAAGTACATGATTCTAGACATTAGGAATCATTCGAAGCAATTCAATGAGTATTCCTATCTGTGGACGGATGACAAAGCACAATATTTGACCGAGTTCAAGAAATACGGTCGACCCCTTACAGACATAGAAAGGGAAGTTCTGGGAACGAATGAGTTCACAGTCAAAGAGGATATTCCTACGTTGGATATGTACAAGCAACAGGCACTAGTTTAGGAGTTTTTCTAGTTTTAAGCTTAACTTTTATTTGTGTCCACAGATCGATCAATTTCAAAATGTTTACAATAAGATAATGGAATGGGATACGTACCGTGACTTCAGTTCCTGGTTGCGTTTGGATCAGAAAGGCTTCAAGTTCAGTGTATTGAATGAAGCAAGTATGTGGGGAGGCATGTTCAAGCGGGACCTCATAAGTCGAGTTATAGATGCACTCCAGGTATGAAATGAATATTCAAGTTGACATCACGCAATCGCTGATAAATTTAAAAAAATATCAGGAATTGGAAGACTTCATTGCCGAGGCTGAATCAGCTATGAAGATGGAGTTGGATAAAGATAATCTAGAAGGCCTACTTAAGATTATGAACATATTAAACAAGGTCAATGATCGGCAATATAAGTACGATTTTATGTTTGAGCCATTGCGAGAAGTCGCTGACGTTTTGCGCTTGTATAATTATGAGTTTCCGGAGAAAGTCTATGCACAGGTATTGTTCATGCATTCTGAGGTCTAATTTCAGATCGTTTTTTAAACATTTTTTGTAGTTTTCTGACCTACCAGATGCATGGGTGAAAATCAAAAAGATGGCAGCAACATCTAAGCAATACATTGCTCCTGTTCAAGCATACCAAGTCGACCTGATTGAAAAGCGGATCATTCTATTCGACACCCGTGCATCGATGTATCGAAATTATTTTTTGGACTTACCAGTGAGTATCCTTTTACGGCGTGCATAGATAGAATTCATAGAATTCATGAGTACTTAGTATGCTTTTAGTGTACTTATATATACTTGTATTATACACTTAAACTTGTTTGCCCTTGTAGTTTTTCAAAGCACCATGCAACGGCGTCTATGAAATTTTCGACCAAGTTCACAATGATCTCATTGCACTAGAAAATCAATTCAAACATTTGAATGACTCTTCATCCCTTTTCGAACTCCAAGGTCCGGATCAATCAAAGCTCAACAGATGCCGCAAAGACCTCAAAATGATGAAAAATTTGTGGGATCTAGTAATCACAATTGACACAACTATTGAAGATTGGAAAAAAACTCCTTGGAAAAGAATTGACATTGACAGTATGGATGCAGAATGTAAGAGATATGGAAAAGATCTCCGTGGGTTGGAAAGAGAAGTTCGAAGCTGGGATCCTTACATATATGGAGAGAATCAGCTCAAAAATCTTTTAACATCTCTAAGAGCTGTAACAGAATTGCAAAATCCAGCTATAAGAGATCGCCACTGGCAAGAATTAATGCAGACGACAAATGTTGCTTTTCGAATGGATAATTCTACAACATTGGAAGATTTGCTCGATCTTCAATTGCATAATTTCGAAGAAGAAGTGAAGAATATTGTTGACAAATCAGTCAAGGAAGAAGGAATGGAGAAGGTTATTAAAGATTTGAAAGCTACTTGGACAACGATGGAGTTCGAAACTGAAACGCATGAACGAACCCACATGAAACTACTGAAGGCTTCGGAAGAGATGATCGAAGTTCTTGAAGACCATCAAGTGCAGTTACAAAACCTATTCACTTCGAAATACATTGCACATTTTCTTCAAGAAGTCACTGATTGGCAAATTAAGTTGTCTAATGCCGACCAAGTGATTCAACTGTGGTTTGAAGTGCAACGAAAATGGATGTACCTGGAAAGCATTTTTATAGGCTCTGGTGATATTCGAAGTCAGCTCCCGGAAGATTCGAAGCGGTTCGATAATATCGACCGTGAATTCCGAAGTTTACTTTCACAAATGATCAGCGACCGACATGTCGTACGATCTACTAACCGACCAGGATTAGTTGAACGCTTAGAGTTTTTGAGTGAACAGCTCGTTCTCTGCGAAAAAGCGCTCAATGATTATTTGGACTCGAAACGCCTGGAATATCCAAGATTTTACTTTGTTTCATCGGCAGATTTATTAGATATATTGTCGAATGGGAACAACCCTCAACTCGTTGCAAGGCATTTGACAAAGCTGTACGACTCGTTAGCCAAACTCTCCATGGTAGCTGGATCGAAACTAGCCGAAGGTATGAAAAAAAGTGTTATATATAAGCACATAATCATCACATTTTTGTGTATAATTGCATTCAAATATTCTATCACATGAATTTCGGTTCTATTCAATACCCTGCTCATTCATTCACTGAAAATTTTTAATGTGAATGGTTTTGCAACCAACTATAGAAAAAATACAGGAGCCATCCTTTAAACTGTTAGCGAAACCAATAAGTACTAGGGTGTTGGTATCTCTCATATGAGGACTTGGTTCAGCAAATAGTTCACTACAACATGCAGGCACCTGTTTAGACGATCATTTTTCTTGTGAAGCATCTTTTTCCAGTCTTATAAGCCCACACCTCCCTCACTGATCTCTCTGCATAGTGTTAAATGTGGAATCAATTTGTTGGGCTTTCCTCTGGACAATTGACTGGTCATTTTTCTTTACTCTGCAGGCATGGTCTCAAAGGAGCACGACGAATTTGTGCCCTTCTTGGAAAACTGTGATTGTACTGGCAAAGTAGAAGTCTGGCTGAATCGCGTCACGACCAAAATGAGAGAGACACTTCGACGACATTTCCGCAATGCCGTCATCGCATATGAGGAAAAACAGCGTCATGTATGGGTTTTCGAGTGGCCAGCACAACCTGCCCTATGTACCACACAGATCTGGTGGACAACCGAAACGAATGCAGCATTTGCGAAACTCGACATGGGATATGAGAATGCTCTAAAGGACTACCAAAAGAAGCAAATCAATCAACTTAATGCATTAATAACATTACTATTAGGAGATCTAATGCCAGGGGATCGCCAGAAAATTATGACCATCTGTACCATTGATGTCCACAGTAGAGACGTCGTGGCCAAGATGATAGCCCAAAGAGTGGAGCAGGCAACCTCCTTCCAATGGCAGAGTCAACTGCGGCATCGCTGGGATGTGAAAGCAGACAATTGTTTTGCCAACATATGTGATGCGGAGTTCGTGTACGACTACGAATACTTAGGGAACACTCCTAGGCTCGTTATTACTCCTTTGACCGACAGGTGCTACATCACTCTAACACAGGTAACAAAGCATTGATTCGAAGATAAATTCATTGTTTGCGTCGAGCCTGGTTGTGGTAAATTAAATTTCGCAAAACTGTCTGAACGGAAATTTCTGAATACTTTATATTGCCCGACAACATCCCGCAAAAGTTAATATTGCTTGCAGTGAAGATAAATCTTCTCACTTTGCTCATTCATATATGCACATGTGTTGGCAAAGCTCAGACACAGCACAATAGAGTGCATTAAATGCTTTGCTTATAATTTACTCCGTTATTGTTTGTTGTAATTTTACAGTCACTCCATCTTGTAATGGGTGGTGCGCCCGCTGGGCCAGCCGGGACAGGTAAAACAGAGACCACTAAAGATCTAGGTCGTGCACTTGGCATCATGGTGTACGTCTTCAATTGCTCCGAGCAAATGGACTACAAATCTTGCGGTAACATCCATAAAGGATTGGCACAAACTGGAGCCTGGGGCTGTTTCGATGAATTTAATAGGATTTCGGTCGAAGTATTATCCGTAGTTGCAGTCCAAGTGAAGGCCATACAGGATGCAATAAAGGTATACAAGCCAGAGTTGTTTGCGTTGCTGCAGTTCCAATTAATATGGTTGCAGGCCAAAAAAGAAGTATTTAATTTCCTTGGTGAGAAAATCAAGCTAACACCTACTGTCGGTGTATTTATAACAATGAATCCCGGCTATGCTGGACGGACGGAACTTCCTGAAAATTTGAAAGCATTATACCGACCTTGTGCTATGGTGAGTTGAAAGTATTCATATGGTAATGCATGCATGGGCACTAAACTTCTCTCAAACCAAAGCTTCCGAATTTTCATTCTTAGGCAGAGTTAATTCGGAATGAACTATGAGTTACATGTGTGAGATCTAATTTAAATTATTTAAGGTTGTACCAGATTTCGCACTTATTTGTGAAATTATGTTGGTCGCCGAAGGTTTTCAGGAAGCTCGTCTCCTGGCCAGAAAGTTTATTACGCTTTACACGCTATGCAAAGAGCTGCTATCGAAGCAAGACCATTACGATTGGGGTTTGCGGGCTATCAAATCTGTTTTAGTGGTTGCGGGCTCACTGAGGGTAGTATCGCATTCGTGAACCAACATTTTGCATGTATTGAAGTTGTCTACTCTTTGCAGCGTGATGACCGTCTACGTCCAGAAGATCAAGTCCTTATGCGTGCTCTGCGTGACTTTAATATTCCAAAAATTGTCACGGATGACGTTCCTGTATTTATGGGTCTTGTGGGAGACTTGTTTCCTGCGCTAGATGTTCCTCGAAAACGAAACATGGAGTTCGAAGCTATAATCAAAAAGTCTGCCATCGACCTGAAACTTCAGCCTGAAGACGGCTTCATTTTGAAAGTCGTGCAGCTCGAGGAACTTTTTGCTGTGAGACATTCCGTGTTCATTATAGGGAATGCTGGAACTGGCAAATCAGAAGTTTGGAAAACTCTTTACAAGACCTACATTAACCAGAAACGCCGTCCTATTTTTAATGATCTCAATCCTAAAGCTGTGACAAACGATGAACTTTTTGGAATTGTGAATCCAGCTACACGCGAATGGAAGGATGGGCTCTTCTCTATTATCATGCGGGATCAGGCCAATATGTCCGGTAGTGGACCCAAGTGGATTGTGTTGGATGGTGACATTGATCCTATGTGGATTGAAAGTTTAAACACCGTTATGGATGATAATAAAGTATTAACCCTCGCTTCAAATGAACGAATAGCCCTGACCAAGGAAATGCGATTATTGTTTGAAATAGCCAATTTGAAAACTGCTACCCCAGCGACAGTGTCACGCGCTGGTATACTGTACATTAATCCGCAAGATTTGGGCTGGAATCCCTTCGTTGCGTCTTGGATAAACACGCGAGAAATTGAAGCTGAAAAATCAATATTGAATGTTCTCTTTGAGAAATACGTTCCTGCTCTCTTGGAAGTCTTCAAATTCAAGCTGAAGAAAATCACGCCGATATCGGAAATTGCCATGCTCCAAATGACATGTTTCTTGTTGGACTGCTTTCTGACTCCTATGAATGTTCCTCCTGATTGCCCAAAGGACTGGTACGAAATATACTTTGTGTTCGCTGTCATTTGGGGATTCGGTTCAACCTTGTTCCAGGTTTGTATGATAAGTAACGCAAATACGCGAAATCAAGGGATTATTGAGTTTCCTTCGGTCTCCTTTTTGTTCGTTGCGACAATTGAATAGGAATATTCATAAATTTATTCTAGTCTTCCATTTCATACTCACATTTGCTTTTTTGCTTCAATATTTAACCTTGTTTTATTGATGAAAATATTATTTTACGTAAAAAACGTTAAAAAACAATGAATCGATACTTATGTTAGTGCTGAAACAATATCAGGAAATTTCATTAAACACAAAAATTAGCCAATTCTCTTATTCATGCAGTTAAAAACACCCGAAGGTTGTCTTCCAACCATTGAAGATCAAAGGTTAGATGTCCTTCTACGGTTCCAACAACCAAATACAAAATCTTCATGCAAATTCTATTCACATTAAGAGTTATAATTATTTTACATTCCTTTTTCTTATGCCTTCAAAGAAAAATAGTGGAAAAGTGCATTGCGCAAATAATTTTAACTACATTACAGGATCAAATCATCGATTGGCGGAACGAATTCAATAAATGGTGGCTAAATGAATTCAAAACAATCAAATTTCCTGCTGGCGGAAATGTTTTTAACTATTACGTTGATCAGGAGACAAAGAAATTTTTCCCTTGGACAAATCTTGTGCAAGATTTTGAACTGGATCCGGATACTCCGTTGCAATCAACTTTAGTTCACACATCGGAAACTACTCGGTTGAGATATTTCATGGACATTCTCACGGAGAGCAACCATCCAGTTATGCTTATCGGTCCTCCAGGATCAGGCAAAAGTGTTCTAATGGCTTCCAAATTAAATGCATTGTCTGATCGATGGGCGGTCACAAATGTGCCCTTCAATTTCTACACCGATTCCGAAATGCTGCAGAAGATTTTGGAAAAACCATTGGAGAAAAAAGCTGGTCGTAATTTCGGCCCGCCTGGAAATAAAACCATGATATACTTCATCGACGACATGAATATGCCCGAGGTCGATACATATGGAACAGTACAACCACACACGTTGATCCGACAATTTATGGATTATCGCCACTGGTATGACCGATTGAAAATGAGTTTGAAAGATATTCATCAGTGTCAGTTCGTTTCCTGCATGAATCCGACAGCAGGATCGTTTACCATTAACCCGAGACTACAAAGACACTTCTGTGCCTTTGCTGTAAAGTATGAACCAATTTCCAGGCAATCTATTTCAATGTTAATTAAAACGGATCTCTTGTAGCGTTCCTGGAACTGAAGCTCTTTTTCATGTTCTCTATTCGATTCTTTCACAACATCTAGCTTTCCCGCAAAATAAGTTTAATTCGAAGACGGTCGCGATTTGCGAACCTCTCGTTCGAACAGCGATTGCGTTGCATCAGAAGGTTTGTTCATCGTTTCTACCAACAGCAGTGAAGTTCCACTACACATTCAATTTGAGGGATATTTCGAACATATTTACAGTAAGGATCATACGTTGAATGATCATAGACGTTGTAGAACTAACGCATATTATTCTTTGAAAGGGAATGCTATACGCGACAGGCGAAACGTGTTCAACTCCAGATAAGCTCCTGCGCCAGTGGGTACATGAAGCTACTCGAGTTTATGGAGACAAAATGGTGGACACAGAGGACATCAAAAACTTCAATAAATTGCTTGTCGATGTTGTAAAAAAAGGTGTCGAAGGATTTGACGAAGAAGTCGTTTTTCGGCAGCCACTCATCTTTTGCCATTTCGCCCAAGGCTTAGTTGATTTCAAGTACACAGGAGTAGCAGATTGGCCTACATTGCACCGATTGCTGACTGAGGCTCAACATGGGTATAATGAATTGGTGGGAGCGATGAATTTAGTGCTCTTCGAGGATGCCATGGCTCACATTTGTCGTATCAGCAGAATATTGGAAGCTGCCAGAGGCTATGCACTGCTTATTGGGGTGGGAGGGTCCGGCAAGCAGTCACTAACACGACTTGCTTCCTTTATTTCTTCACTCGATGTTTTCCAGGTTCAATTGCGTAAGGGATACGCAATCCCAGATCTAAAGCTAGATTTAGCAAGTCTCTACTTAAAATCGGCAATGAAGAATCAGGCGTGTTGCTACCTCATGACTGACTCACAAGTTGCCAGCGAGGAATTCCTCGTGCTTGTAAACGATTTGCTCGCTTCCGGTGAAATCCATGAATTATTCGCTGATGATGAAATCGAAAATATAATTTCCAACATGAGAAATGAAGTGAAACAGGCGGGTATACCAGAAACCAGGGACAACTGTTGGAAATTCTTTATAAATAAAGTCCGGGGATTGTTGAAGGCATGTCTGCTCTGTTCCTAGAGAAGTTTTGATTGTCTGGTTGATAATTTGCAGGTTGTCCTCTGCTTTTCACCGGTTGGCTCCACTTTACGAGTAAGAGCTCGAAAATTTCCAGCGCTGGTTAATTGCACCACGATTGACTGGTTCCATGAGTGGCCCAGAGAAGCTTTAGAGTCGGTTTCATTCAGATTCCTGGAGCAAATCGAGGAAATGGATGTATTGCAAATGTTCCCTTAAAAGATAATACAATGTTTAATGTTTTGCATTATTTAGAACAAAATACGTACACCGATCTCTCAGTTCATGGCATATGTTCACAAGACTGTCAACGAAATGTCGCAGATATATTTACAGAACGACAAGCGCTACAATTACACAACACCTAAATCATTCCTAGAACTGATTGCTCTATACAAGAATCTCCTTCGAACGAAACTCGGCCAAAACAAGGACCGCATAGCTCGATTAGAAAATGGTCTCTTGAAACTAGCTGCTTGCGCGTCGCAAGTTGATGGTCTTCAGGAAATTTTGAAAGAGCAAGAAGTTACTTTAAAAGCGAAAAATGACGCAGCGGACAAGTTCATTGTCATTGTCAGCGCAGAAAACGATAAAGTTCAAAAGGAGCGGAACTTCGCGAGCGAAGAGGAGGTCAAAGTGCGAGCTATCGAGGAAGATGTGTCCGAAAAGGCGAAACTTTGTGAAGAAGATCTTCAAAGAGCGCAGCCCGCCTTGATTGCCGCGCAAGAGGCATTGAACACACTCAACAAAGCAAACTTGACGGAACTGAAGTCATTTGGCGCTCCGCATGAAGCCGTGGTGAATGTTTGCGCGGCGGTGCTGGTGCTGTTTTCTAAGAAAGGAAAAATTCCAAAAGATCGGAGCTGGAAAGCATGCAAAGTCATGATGGGTAAAGTAGACCAGTTCCTCTACGATTTGGTCAATTATGACAAAGAGCATATGCATCCCGATGTGGTCAAGGCGTTGCAGCCTTATCTGAACAACCCCGATTTTGATCCTGAAAAGATTTATGCAAAATCTTCAGCGGCTGCAGGACTTTGTGCTTGGGTTATAAACATTCACAAATTTTACCAAGTTTATTTGATTGTTGAACCAAAGCAAAGAGCTCTTAATAATGCTCAGGCCGAGCTGAAGGCTGCACGAGATAAGCTCCAGTATTTAAATGATCGTCTCCAAGAGTTAGAAGCAAAATTGAATGTTATTCAAAGCGAGCTAAACGCCGCCCTCGCCGAAAAGCAAAAATGTCAAGATGAGGCTGATAAAACTGCATTCACAATCGATCTAGCTCATAGGCTGATCAACGGATTAGCGACGGAAAAAATTCGATGGCGAGAATCTGTGAAAAGGTATGAAGGATTTCGTCGTTATCTCTTCGATTCCTCAAAGTGGATTTTAATTATAGTTTAAAAGAGCAACAAGTGACACTTCCAGGAGATATCCTGCTGATTGCGTGCTTCATTTCATATGTGGGTTGTTTTACCAGAATGTACAGAAACGAGCTACAAAATCAAAAATGGAAACCAGAGTTCGAAAAATTACAGGTAAGCTAGTTCAATGTATTTGTGTTAAGGTGAAGCTAATTTTTGCGTTGAATGCCCTCATTTTGGCGCATCCTTTTGACGCCTGAGTTCGCTGGGCGCCTTATTCATATTGGATTGAAGTTTGTCATTGATCAGTGAGACGGTCCGAGTGAGTAAGCTGATTCCGTCCTTACTGTCATTGAACTTCGCCACACTATACTCAACATATATTGCAACGCCTTCTATTCTTTGATGAAATAATCGTTTTTCTACGTATTTGCTGTCGTATTTTCAGCCCCATGTACCCTATTCCAAAGGTGAAGATCCGTTCGACATGATTTGTGATGACGCTCAAATAGCAGAATGGAACAATCAAGGACTACCAAGTGATCGGATGTCGGCAGAGAACGCAGCTATTCTGTTGTACTCTGATCGTTACCCATTGATGATAGATCCTCAATTGTAATTATTAGCATTACCTTATATTTCCCACTGCTTATTTATTAAAGCTTCAATTTCATTTATTCAGACAAGGAATCAAATGGATTAAACAAAAATACGGTAAGGATTTAATAGTTGCGCGACCTACCCAGAAAACATATCTCGAGGTAATCGAGATGGCAGTGTTGGGAGGAAATATTTTGTTGCTTGAAAATATCGGCGAAACCATTGATGCCGTTTTGGAGCCCTTGCTTGGGAGAATGCTCATCAAAAAAGGAACTGTTCTTAAAATCGGAGATAAGGAGATTGATTTCAATGAGAATTTCAGGCTGATACTGCACACCAAACTTGCAAACCCTCACTATAAGCCAGAACTACAAGCCCAGTGCACGCTGATTAATTTCACTGTCACCAGAGATGGCTTGGAGGATCAGTTCTTGGCTGCTGTAGTAAAGACAGAGCGACCTGATCTTGAACAGAAAAGGTCCAAGCTCACAATGCAGCAAAATAATTTCAAAATAACGTTAAAATTTCTTGAAGATGACCTACTGCAAAGGCTCTCATCTGCCGGTGAGAATGTTTTAGAAGATGCAACTTTAGTATTGAACCTTGAGAAAACCAAGAAAACCGCGGATGAAGTGGAAATCAAAGTTAAGGAAGCAAAAATTACGGCTGCACAAATCGACAATGCTAGAGAAAACTACCGTCCAGCTGCCAAACGGGCGTCTATTGTTTACTTTATCCTAAATGATTTGTTCAAAATCAATCCGATGTACCAGTTTTCATTGAAAGCGTTTACTGTCGTGTTTCAAAAAGCGATTCTCAAAGCGAAACCTGCGGAAAAAGTTAAAGAAAGAGTCGAAAATTTGATTGACTCGATAACTTTCTGTGTCACTCAGTATACGACACGTGGCTTGTTTGAAAGAGACAAGCTGATTTTTTTGTTCCAATTGGCAGTGCAGATTTTGCTGAATTCGAATGAAATAGCCCCGGAAGAACTTGATTTCTTGCTAAGGTTTCCCTTCAACACGAATGTTTCTTCACCGTTAGCATTCTTAACAAATGTCAGTTGGGGTGGAATAAAAGCTCTATCTGAAATCGGTCCATTCCAAGGTTTGGATAGGGATATTGAAGGATCTCATAAGAGATGGCAAAAATTTACCGAAGCAGAATGTCCTGAGAAAGAAAAATTTCCCGGAGAGTGGAAGTCAAAAACGGCTATACAAAAACTATGCATGATGCGATCCCTCCGTCCAGATCGAATGACGTACGCAGTGCAAGGGTTTATCGAAGAGAAGCTTGGATACAAGTATGTTGAGTCAAGGTCTATCGACTTTTCAACAACATTCGAAGAGGCAAGCCCATACACCCATTTATTCTTCATTCTTTCGCCGGGCGTAGATCCATTGAAAGATGTTGAAAAACTCGGCCATACACTAGGTTACTCTTGCGACAACAACAATTTCCACAGTGTGTCTCTCGGGCAGGGGCAAGAAATAGTTGCAGAAAATGCAATGGACATCGCGTCTAAGCAAGGTCATTGGGTTATTCTCCAAAATATACATTTAGTAGCAAAATGGCTTGCGTCACTGGAAAAGAAGATGGAACAAACTACAATCAACCCCCACGATAACTATCGACTCTTCCTAAGTGCTGAACCTGCGGCTTCCGCTGAATATCATATTTTGCCGCAAGCTATTTTGGAGTCGGCTATCAAAATTACGAACGAGCCACCCACGGGCATGCTGGCTAATATTCATAAGGCTTTGGACAATTTCAACCAAGAAACTCTTGAAATGTGTACAAAGGAAACCGAATTTAAGGCAATACTGTTTGCACTGTGTTACTTCCACGCGGTGGTAGCTGAAAGAAGAAAGTTCGGTCCCCAGGGTTGGAACCGTGTGTACCCTTTCAATGTAGGAGACCTCACAATAAGCGTTTATGTGTTATACAACTACCTAGAGGCCAATAATCGGGTCCCATGGGAGGACTTGCGTTACTTGTTTGGTGAAATTATGTACGGTGGACACATAACTGATGATTGGGACAGGAGACTCTGTCGAACTTACTTGGAAGAGAGTATGCAGCCAGAGCTCATCGATGGTGATTTGCATCTTTGCAAAGGCTTCCCAGTGCCTCCCAATACGGACTACAAAGGTTATCATCAATACATTGACGATGCTTTGCCGGATGAAAGTCCAGCGTTGTATGGCTTACACTCAAACGCGGAAATTGGATTTCAAACTACAGTAGCAGAGCGGCTTTTCAAGACAGTCTTTGAACTTCAGCCCCGAATAGCAGCTGGAGGCGGAGCAGCGGGAATGTCCCAAGAAGAAGTAGTTAAACCTATTCTTGAAGACCTTGTTGATAAATTGCCGCAGCCGTTCAATATGCTAGAAATAATGGGCCGCATTGAAGACCGTACGCCCTTTGTGATTGTAGCATTCCAGGAATGCGAACGTATGAATATTCTCATGTCAGAGCTAAGACGCTCGTTGGTTGAATTAGATTTGGGTCTAAAAGGAGAATTGACGATAACTTCGGTTATGGAAAAATTAATGGAATGTTTATTCATGGATCAAGTTCCGGATAGTTGGACAAAACTAGCATATCCCAGTTTATTGGGATTGCAATCTTGGTTCTCAGATTTAATGGTGAGGCTTCGAGAGCTAGAGAATTGGTCGTCAGATTTCCGTTTACCATCATCAGTTTGGTTGGGTGGATTTTTCAATCCGCAAAGTTTTCTAACGGCCATCATGCAACAGACAGCTCGGAAAAACGAATGGCCTTTGGACAGGATGTGTCTGAACTGCGATGTAACGAAAAAGCAGAAGGAGGAAATAACGTAAGTTCTCATTGTGACAATACAAGTGTTTTCATTGAAAAATTTTTTTCTGTGTATACACGCTTGGAGATTATGTAGGGTTTCGTTTGGTCGATTTCGATTACTGAATTAACTCTTGCATTAATTACACAAAGACATTAAATTACATTACATTACATTAAATACACAAAACTTGTACAGAACAGACTTATACAAAAACCCAAGCAAACCAGCGTCACATCAACTAATTTTTTCGAATATAGTATGAATGAGGTCCACGATGTACCAATACTCTGCATTTAACTCTTGTAAAAGGTTTTTCTATTTGAGGCTCAATTCGATATAGCTTACGAACTATTTTATGAAAAATTATAACAAAATGAATACTTTATACCGAAAACACTTAGAAAGTGCTGCATAATTTCGCGCCAGTAGCCTCCAAAATCTATGTGAAAAGATCATGGAAATTACAGAGACTGCATTCCGTCAACTTACGCTCGTCGCTGTTGATCAGTCTCTTATAAATTGCTATCGCGAAAGGTTTGTAGATATTACAATTGATTTCGGCTAAAGTAAGACTAATCAAGGTCGCATTTGGTTCCTTAAGCTTTTGATTCGACCATTATCTCTGTGTTTAAGACTTTTAAATCCAACAATATATCAACACTTCCCCTAGCAAAGTTCTGTCTCATGAATAATTTCGCAAGTAATTAAGATTAAAATGAATTACATTTTCACTTTTCACCGTTCTGCCTCATTGTAGAGCGGCACCACGCGAAGGAGCTTTCGTTAATGGCTTGTACATGGAAGGAGCGCGATGGGACATCAAGCTGGGAACGATTACAGATGCTCGTCTTAAGGAACTTTTCCCGCCAATGCCAGTCATATATATCAAGGCAGTGACCCAAGACAAACAGGACACGAAGAATATCTACGAGTGTCCCGTGTACAAAATACGGTAAGCCGATTTATTTATGTCAGCTCGTCATGAAATCACTTTAAATTGAAATTGGTTTTTGTGGCCGCTTCGTTTACGACTTTCAGAGCTATTTCCTAATCAGCTGTTTCTCTCTTTCTCTTTCCCGATGTGCTTGGCAAACTTTGAAAAATTGTGGTTCAGGATGCGAGGACCGACTTATGTTTGGACCTTTAATTTAAAGACCAAGGAGAAAGCTGCCAAATGGTCTTTGGCTGGTGTTTGTTTGCTACTGCAAACATAAGCATATGTTACTCAGATGTGAAATTAAAGCATGATCAATTTAAATTATGTTATTATATGCATTGCATTCAATTTATCTACACAATGAATTGTAATCTGAAGTTTTTCCCTTGCTAAGCGATTGAGTTCAATACGATTTTGACTTACTCTTTTCGGTCAACTCATTGAGTACCGACATTTTTGCATCACATACAATCAATATATTTGATAATTCGTTATTTTTGGGCTTGATTGTGTCCTTTCCGTTCTTTTTATATTTATGTTTTCACACTGTGATAGTAAATCAACGATTTTCGCACTGATCATTGAATGGAGGATCGGTTTTAATATTGATTATTGAAATTATTTTATGCAAAATTAAATTATTTTATGCAAATTATTCAATTGTTTACAAATATTATTCTAATTCCAACTTCTAAAGAAAACTGTGATCTCTCAACTCATTTTAAATACTACATTTTGCTGAATAAATATTTAACAAACTTTTCCTGATATTCATTCTTACTACTCAACAAAGTTCTGGAATACGAGTAGCTTTCTTTGAAACGCTTAAATTGAGTATCGAATGGATGAAAAACTCCTTTTCATAACGAAAAAAGATATATCGAAATCCAGCTGGCAATTGGACCCAAAAGCAGCATTAGAGTTTGGAAGGAAGGCTCTACAACTTTGTAAATTATTGTTGAAATGAATATTGTGTAAAAGCTGAAACCATATGGAGATATCTCTTTAAAGGCTTTCAATAATTATTATTACGTGGCCCTTTCTTGCTTAATATTAGAAGTAGATTTCACTTTTATGACCAGAGGATTTATGTTTAATAGAAAAACTGAATATGCAATCCTATTTTATTTCGGGAATATTTTTTTCATTTTATTAAGAATTCAAGTTTCTCGCAATTCCTTATTCTGCTTGAGAATTAGAAGCCATTCAGTACTGGATTGTTTAGTTTGCAACTTTAACCTTTGAGGAGTAACCTGTTTAAATTCGACAGGAGATAGTTAGTCCAAAATCAGGAAAAGTCATTTACCACGATACTTGATCGATGCTTATCAGTACGTTTGCTGAGTTCACCAGGAAAAAAGCAGTTGAAAAATGTTCTTTATTCGAGACCATCCTGAACGTGAATACGAGTTATTGCACAATGTGTTTATTTACTCGTATATTACTTTTTCAGTTGATTTTTATCTTTTATGAGAACAGCGTATTAAATACAACGCCAAGGTTAAGTAAGTCAGTCCCTGAGGGAAGCGGAACTACAACTTCATGCCAATGAATGCAAAAAGTTTGAACAATTTCAACAAATTCTTTACACAATACATTCTGGTCTAAATATATTCTGCACTTTAAAGTTCTGAAAAAATTTTTGTTTTTTTTTTGGTTACCACAAAACGAACTTTACTTGAAATTTCCAATTTCCTCCCCAATAATATGAAATTTTAAGTCCACCTAGTTCAAAACGTTGTTAGAATGAGCTTTTTTTAAATTTATTTCAAATTAATAAATTATTTTACATCCCTAACACCAAGGACATGTACAAAACCAAATCTCATTATGTCATTAATCACAATCAAAAGTAGCGTGAAATTGTTTTCGAAATCCAAACGGATCGATGCATACGTGTAATTATCACGTGCTAACGTGTACTTAGGTAACACATACTCCTAATTCCTTTTGCTTTTTCATCCTCTAAACGTTTGATCAATATTTTCAACTAAGTACAAAAACCAGAAGCATTAAATTTTTCAAAGCTCCTTTAAGAGTATAACGTACATTCGAACGGTACAGTAACGAACCAAAGGATGAGTATTAAATTGAATAGCAGCGCTAAGGAAGATATGGAACGATTTAGCCTGATAGCTTCCTATGCTTTGACATCGCTACGTCTCAAACAGGACAAGTGGACGAAAATGATGGAATCGGGCAATCAGAAGGTAATCTTTAAGCACATATACACCCTTATATATACTATATATATAACGTTTTCAGGGTCTTATACTGAAGTGGTTGGACGATGCTGATGAGCAATGTCTCTTTATAGTCGCAAACTCAATGGGTGAACTGATGCCCGCTCTATCGCTGCAAGCGACAAAAGCAAGTCCTAGGCAACAAACTGACGAAAAATTCATATTCTTCGTCAAGCAGCATCCTGTTATAATTCGTGTGGAAAATTTCCAAAGTAATGTGATTTTTGGCGATGCTCCGGGAGATGTGGTGCAAATTTTTCCAGCACTTTTATCCGAAGTATTTGTACCACTTCTGAAATGTCCTTTGAACCAGAAATCATGGCCCCAATCGATTCTTTTGGATGTTGACACTCGTATCCACGACTTGCAAAGTTCTTTCCTTGATGTAATTCTATTTATGAATAACAATGCATGCGATAAATTTGGTAAAAATTTCAGTAATTTTTAATTTCAGATGGAGGATTCTTTTGCCAGCTGGAAAGTTCTACCACCAGGAATGAGTGCAGATTACATCATACAAATGGCTAAAAATCTACGGAGCGGGTAATTTGATTCAGTGAATTACATGTCTTTCATGTTTTAACAACTTCATTTGATTTTTTTGGTAGTATTCAATTTACTATACGTAGAAAAATAGCGATAGTACAATTCATTATAATAATAAAAATGTGCAACTAAAAACTAACTAGCAGTTATAAAAACTGGTGGTATCAGAAAAAATTCAGAAAACCTATTGGCAGCAGAAATATGACAGCCATATTTTATTCAATTCTAAACGAGAAAATTGCATTATAAGGAACACACAAAATACACAACAAAATATGTTTACATCTTAAGCTAAATCAGACATTAAGTTATAAACTTTATTGATCACGTTTCGTAGCATTCAGACCAATTACTTTCTAGCGCTGAACTCTCACCAATCGATTCCGCAAGGAAAAACATGTTGGAAGGAGCCATAATCAAATTGATTGCAAAAATACGTAAACATCTATATCAACCGCAAGCTGAACATCTAAACACTTCGCCTGAATCGGAGATAGCATTCTGGAATTGTCGTTTAAGAAATTTGGAACACATCTACCAAGAGGTCCACAGTCCTACTATTCATGCGTTGATACTTGTGCTGGCGAATAACACTTCCGTTTACGTTGACGCATTTAATGCACTGCTGAAGGACATTTCATTCGCTCTCGACGAATGTCGCGATATAAGTTTGCACTTAAATCCGCTCTTACAACAAATCTCGCAACTCAATGAAGTTTATTTTGTAAACTCCTTACCATTAATTCCACCGCTAGTCCACGTAATCTATTTGGCATCAACAAATTCCAAGTTTTACTCCACCAGCAACCGTTTGTCGAACTTTCTTCGAGGATTTTGCAGCCTCTTGATAGCCAAAGCCATGGACGAGCTTGAGATAGCAAATCTGTTTCAAAATGATCCGGACGAAGGATACACACGGATATCTGAAACGATTCGAGTTATGAAGGAATTCAAGTAGAACCGAAAATTTCATCAAATTACTTTAGTGACATTTATAGTAAATATTTATTTGCAGAGAACAAGTTCTTGGGTACCAACGAAAAGATATGTCTTGCAGAACGGATGACTGTCGGTTATCCAAGTTTACCTTCCGCCCGAAAGATGTTTTTGCATACATGGATTTGTTGCTGGTGCAGCTCACGGATTTGCGGCAAGTATTTTCAATCGCTGAAAGTTTTAAGAGTTTGGCAAAAGTTGAAATTGGAGGAGTTCATGGGAAGGATTTCACGGAACAACTAATTAAGGTAATAACGTCAAGTTTTTGATACGATAAGTTGCTGAGGTATAGAGGTCAAGCGCTCAGTATTTGGATAATTGCTTTCGGATATTACATTAGTTAGTCTGCAAATTTAGTGCAAATCGAACTTGTGTACTTACTGGTCGTCATTATTATATTCATGATAGGCTTCCAAACGTGTATCCTGATTATAAAAACTGGGTAGCCAGCGCAAGTTTGGCCTTGTAATACTGTTAGTA
Source organism: Stratiomys singularior (assembly GCA_954870665.1). Classification (NCBI taxonomy): domain Eukaryota; kingdom Metazoa; phylum Arthropoda; class Insecta; order Diptera; family Stratiomyidae; genus Stratiomys; species Stratiomys singularior. The sequence continues at coordinate 13,861,776 of OX940877.1, forward strand.
CGAGTTTTGCCATTTCAATTCTTTTCTTTTCTCACAATGCTTCGAAACATGCAAACGCACGTAACCTCTGTGTACTGAAGGAAGGAGTGTGAAGGGCTCCAAAAAGTTCCCCACCGGAAGAATCGACCACACAAGCTTCGTGATTTTCATGTTTTTTGATATTTTCAAATAATAATTTTCTACCTTGACCTAGAAGAGGAGAGATTAGAAAAGATTTGTTATTTAGTGGTAATTCTGACGAATACTCAGACATGAAGTCAAAGTGTTTTACGTGGACACCTGCCGTATACGGGCTAATTCCACGGTCTCCACAGACGGGGTTGAAACAATGTGTCAACCACCACCCCTAGAATCTGAGACAAGTCCCAGTCCTAGGTCGCAATTTATTTAAGCTACCTGGATTCCCGAACACAACGAATACTCAGACAATTGATATATGTTCAATATTCTCTATTATGTGAGTTTTATCCAAATGAGATAGTGAGTTTTATCACACTATCGTTGATATGCTGCGCCGCGTTCAGGTTTTCTACAAGCCATGAAAGATTTTTTTTTTTTAAATAAGGAAATAAGGAAATACGAAAATTGCAATCCTGTTACAACGTATATTATGCTATCAAGAGAGAATGGAAATTTGTGGTTATAAGATTCCTATATTACGAAATCGAAACACTGTACCCTCTTTCCTCACTAAAAAGACATAAAGACCCAGAATGTGCTGCTGCTGCTCACGATTAAAGACTCTGACTCAGATAGATATGTATTTTATCAAAGAACATTTATATTTTAAACATGTACACCTCTAATCTTCAACTGTTCTAATATCTGTTATCAGTTTTCCATCCTGTGTGGAATAAAACCCCCAAGTGCACATTTACATTATCCTTACTGACTATTCGCATGATATTATCTCTTTGGGAACAATGGAAGATGTTTTTGTTAATCTTTTGTGATTTGAAGAACACGGGAACAAAATTCCAGGATATGGAAAACGATGCTGCATTTTTTGTTGAGTATGATATGACAGATCCGCGAAGTGGAAATAGAGTAAAATTTTCAAACAGCTTATTAATTCACTGAAAAAAAAACACCAGCAACTTACATTTCCATGCTATTTGTTTGAGCCATTGTTTGCTATAATTTTTTATCTCAACATGAAAATGCATCCTTTTCAGTTAAAAAAGGAATACGATGAAACATTCGGAAACCTGACCACCAAGTGCATAAACCACTTAAACTATGTTGCAAATACAAAGCCATTCAAACAGATTATTGGAACATTCATATACAGAGTAGAACGCTTGGAGCAGAAACTTTCCACACTGCTATTGCAAGCCTTCCAAGAGTGTACCAACATAGAGCAGCACTCGAAGGTAAGAATGCCATTCCTGTCAATGAAACACAACACACTACAAAGTGTATCGTGCCTCCCAAATATTTCACAGCTCCTGCAAATGACTGACAAGCTTGTTAATCTTCCTCTCGTGCGACAGGATATCTTTCGGATAGTTTCACAGATGCTTTCACTTTACAAGGATGAGTTGACGCAAGTTGGCTCCCACTTGAAGCTGATGGTTTCCGGAGAATTGTTACTCGACAGGCAATTACCACCTTTGGCTGCTCAAGTTCTAGAAATTCGTCGACTTAAGAAAAGGACGCTAAGTGTTATGAAGGTGGAAACACTAGCGCAAACAATGTAAGTATTATGTAAAAGTAATAACGTATCGCTTGGCGTTTTTGGGGGTAGTTTATAGAATAATATTTGTGAATTGCTTTTAATTGTTAAAAAATTTGAACGAAATGCGCTTACAGGGTTTCAAATACGCAGGAGATAAGGAAGACGAAGTCATACATATCATAAATTCCGTTGGGAATTCGACTGATTGGATATAATTTGATAACATATAGTGAATGTCACTGATAGCTTCTATGTTCTTAATAACGATGAATTGATGATTAACGATAATGAATTTACGTAGCAATATTTAGTTAGTTCGTAATAGTTCACATAAGTCAATTCAGGCAGTTTCGATTAGACACACTTCTGTAGGTTTGCGCTTCGAAATCAGATACATATTTTTAACATGTTACGTTGCAAGTTATACATAAGACTCATCCCTTGAAGATTACAAACAGGAGTATAGCTTGATTTTGAATCAACTGCCAGCGAATCTTTCTCTTTTGTTTCAGAAATATCCATGAAGAAGATATCATAACAATCATGAACGAGTGCCACAACCACCTGAAACAATTAGATAATTTTGAAAAAGAAACATTACAGTGTAAGTTGCGGGATATTAGTGCGAAAATTCAAGGAGAGCTAAACCAGCCCGTATTTAAATGGGAAGGAAAAAGCATTCTGAGGGAAACATTCAGTTGTCTTCTTATTGAAGCACTACGTGATGCACAATATCTCATTCACATCAATGTGAAAATTCCGTCACCCATGAAACAATTACATATGAAATCTCCACTCATATGGTCCCGCAGAGTAAAAGTACTACAGATTGCCGAATGGTTCAATACAATAAAAGAAGAAACTCCTCAATATGTTTTTATATTAATAAAAAACGAAATACAGCACGTGGAATATCGCATTGAGGATATTCGCGCGACTTCAACTTGGGAAGATTTTGGTTGGTTATTGTAAACACATTTTGCTATGAATTTCAAATAATAACCATCGAATTTAAACTCTACTCCATTAGATTCCGATTCAGTTGATGAGGTCGTCAACATGCTTCAAGGAATATGTTACCGTATTCTTGTGTGCAATCAAAGAATTGATTCTCTCCTAAATGAACTGAAAACATGGCTAGGGAAGCCACTTTATCGTCGAGATCCGGGTATGAAAGGACTCCTTGCTATCGAGAATTGTGAGAGTGTGAGGCAAACACTGTTGGAGAAATGTGCAGCCACTAAGTCAGAAATAGAAGCAACACTCAAACAAACTTTCAGGATGTTGTTTAAAAATATTGAATTGGAGCAAAATCATACAAACGAAGCCGTAAGTTACCGCAAATTTTCGTCATTCGAAAATAATTTTACTCCTTTGCACTAATAGGAGTCCTTGGAATACAACGAAGATGAACAGAAGCTCTTTCAAACATATAAAGATCACGTTAATCAACTTGTGAAGGAACAAATAGTGCGAACAATCCAAATGAGGTGGGAATTTAAATGTTAAGTGTTTAAGATACTTTTATTCAAAAGTACGTGTGATTTTCTAGAAAAAACTATGAGTAGTATTCGAAAAGTTTTCGTAGAATTTCTATCAATCAAGGATTCTTACCTGTATTGCTTGTTTTGAAGAAATTTTCAAATGTATTCAATGATTGGACACGGAACTCCATCGAAATTTTCCTTGCTTTTCTTCTTATTGAGCAAAAGCTTCATAATTCTAACATAAATAAAATAACATGATTCTATCATAAATAAAATCTCAACGGATTACATACGATTTCGCCTTGAGTCCTATCGACACACTCTTTATTTCTCAGAATTTTTTTACAGCGAATAATCTGAAATCAACGATTCCTTGTTCCCGTATTCACACGCTACACAATCGTTTTCCTTTTGTAATAACCCCACTAAAATTTCACTTTTGAAAGTTCAGTTGAATCGGAAGAGATTAACCAAAAAACGATTTTTCAATTATATTTTTAACTATTGAAATTGACATGGAACTCCCTTAAATCCTTAAACCCTAGCACGTTAATTTTCCTGAGTCAAATGAAAGAGCATCAAATTTACCTCGACTTACACTTAAAAACTTCTCTAGCTAAAATTTTGAAATTCAGCTCTATAATTTTAAATGTGCATTGGATATGTGCAAACGTTTTTTTTTTGGCCTTTCCATATGGACTTTCTTTCAACTTTGGGATCAAAAATCTTTGATCCCATTTCGGCTGCAAGACTGTTCAACAAAACGTGTAAGATAAACATAGTAGCAGGTCAAGTGCGTATTAGGCACTGCTTACGATATAAGTTGAACACTTGTAGGTTCATCTGGATATGAGCAGAATTTGTGGAGAAAACATGCTAAAAGAACGAGCATGTGAGCATGTCAACCGTTTGAAGATCAGTCGCAACCAAGTCACCCCAAGGACGTGACAGATAGTGATCTATTGGACGTTATGCAACGAGGTGATATAATGTCTATTGAAGAATTTTCGGAGCGGTTCCACGTCCTCAAAACTAATGTAGAAAGACGAAAGCATGCGAGATCACACAACTGCAGTTATACTGTAAATATTAACGGAAATTGGCTGGGAACTTTCACCCACCCACGAAATTCTCCCAACCCTGCTCCAACGGATACTAGATCTGAAAGGAACTCATGCAGGGAAAGGAATAAAACACTGGGAAGGATCTTCCTACATGACTAGCAAACTTTTTCAAGAGTGAATGGGAAGATTTCAACAGTGATGAGATCAAATCGTAGATAATCATGTTGATTGTCTAATAGATTAAGTTAAAATGAATTAGAGATTGAAAAACAATTAAATTTGACACCGAAAAACTTTTGCCACACCCAACATGCTCAATTCCACTGAAGAAATTTTAAAATTTCTCTTAATTTGGGTTTTGCGAAAAGTCAATTTATGTGATCATGTTCAATCGATCATCCTTCGTAATTGAAATCAAAAATAGAAAAGCATTGATATTAATTAGACAAAGTCGCCTTCATTAGAGTCATTTTCAACTACTATGCAACTAACTACAGCATATTTTCATCCCAGAAATCCTAATATGGTTTCATATTGGTTTATCAAACTATTGCATTCAAAGCGACTTGGTTCAATTCCGTAAATGGAAACAACTTAGCCAACTAATTGTACTTTTCAGTTTGAACTACATTAAGGCGCAAATGGACTCATCGAAGGAACACGAATGCCCACTTTTCCAAGTAAAACTTATCCTTGATTATGGCAGTGTCTCGTTCTTTCCCAGTTTCGAGCCAAGAGCACGAGGTGGTTTTATGGAAATTATACATCAACTTGCCCGAGACATTCTACAAATTATCCGGGCTATCCCTGACAGCGAAGAAAAGTTTGATTTGCAGTTGGAGTCTACTGAAATATTGGAAGCTGGTAGAGTATATTTAATGGCAGTAAGAATAAGTTTCGATGGATGTTATTAACTTATTACAGAAATGAACAAAGTTGGAGTGAAGGACTGCTTCGATTCTATGATAATACAAACGGAAAGTGCTATGAAGGATGCTATGGAATGGACATCAATTTTTAAACCTTATTTGTTTATTTCGAACAACCATAACGAACCGCAAACAATAGTGGAACCCAGTAGTATGTCAAAACAATCGTTTGCTTTGGAGCTTCAGCAAATCCTTCCACCATTGTTAGATGATGTTAAGTCGCAAGTAAGAACAACATGCACATTGTTTCAGAACCACTAAATCGTACGTTTTTACTTTACTTGTATAGAAAGAATTAAAAGAAAAGAGAAATATTTTAATTTGGTACTTTCATGATCAATGTTTCTCCCTTTTACTTAGGAACCTTTGATGGTTCCATATGTAGCGTCCGGTTGGTATACCGTAGCTTTATAAAGTCCCATATTACTTTATTCAAATTTTGCTAGATCACATTCAACGGCGTAAATGATGCCTTTTGGGACTATTTGTTTTATATAGTTGATCAGGATTGATGATCAGATTTCTTAACTTTGAAAAAGTCCGCAATGACCTAAATCATTTTCCTTCTTGTGGGAAACTTTTTTGTATGTTGTTTTTTTTTTGGAATAATACATTTTTAAATTTAAACCATAAATTTGAAAGATTTGTCCATTTTATATATTTTATGCATTTTATATATTAATATAATTTTTTTATATTATATAAATAATATAAATGCTTATATATTGCTACATAATATGGCTTTGGCTACAATACCCTATCAAAACGCATGAGTCACATACAGAGCCATGTGCAATAGTATTAAGTACCTCGTAACAAATAAAATTACGCATGTTTAGGCGATGGCGAAAAGAAACCCAGCTTAGAATCTTGATAACATTCTATCAACTTAATTTATTCTCAATACTTTGAAGATCCAGATTTGTTTAAACTTAATAACGGCAGCGCCATTTCAAGCATCGATGCCACCAGTCTGGAAGATGTTTTTTACGATTTTCTTGTGATTTCTCATTCGTCTTTTAACTTTAACTAATAACGTCTTTAACTTTAACTATCGATTGTTTTTAGTTTTGTTTAATGAGTGACGCCGTATATTGTTCTTTAAAATAAATCACAAATTATTAATGGCAAAGACTGTGGGGGGCAATCCAGTAGCTCTTTTCCACTTTCTGACATCCAAGTCATTGTTGTTGTTGAAGTCATCATAGTTGTTCTACCAAGGACACGGTTTCTTCTTTGTCTCGCATCTTTTAAGCCAAGCATCAAGAAGTCTCTTCTCTTCTCTCTTCTGCGTCTAAGAATATTGCAGCGAGCTCCAAAGAAGTTTTTTTTTTTCCTTTCTTTTGAGGCATTCATTATGAGTGTTTGATCAGCGCGATCTGTCGTTATTTTCTTTCGTCCTGTTTTTGGTCTATTTCGATGAGCACGAGTTTTCTCGAACCGTTTTAACGTGTATTGCATAGCACAATGCGAGCACTGGACTTCCTGGGCTATATGTGCTCGCGCTTGGGCTACATCACTTTTCTGCACTTAGTTCAGATCTTTAAGGCATTCTCGATGGGAAAATATCTAGTCTTTTAAATTACTGTAGCAGCTCCTAACAAAGATACAGATGTTTGGGTACACTGGCAAAACGCTAAATGTTCAACTCACAAACAACCCAAAAGATAAGAACAACGTGGTGTTCCATAAAATATACATTCCATCTCTATCTATTGTTCCTATTTTGCGAATTAGCATGGCACCAATGCAATCATAAAACAATATCAAAAATTCTCGTTAAAGGTTTGGAGATCATGTAAAGTAATTGGGGTGCTTCGTACTTCTGCACATAGTTGTAGAAGATTACAAAAAAAAATATTGGAATAATGGCTCAGGCCTCAATGCCCACCGGAAAGAAAATATTGTTCGGATTTAGCATGATCGCATCCTTTTTATAGTTTGGCTTATCATACTTGACAAAATACTCTGTTGCAGCGTTGGAACTTTTAACATCGCTCGTAAAACTCTAGCCACATTATTTACTATAGGGAGCTGATGACAAAACCAATATGTAAATGATACGCATTGATTATACATCCGAATTTTGTGTTGAATGAGATAGAATTTAAGAATTTACTTTTTCTTTAATTAATGTATTGTAGCATTGATTATGCGAAGCACCACCTTTGAAAGTATGATTTGTAAGAAATCACTAATAGGCGAGAACTGTAGTGATATGCTAAAGTAATGTTGTCCGAGTAATTACGAGATAGCTTAGCAAACAATGAATATATGATTCGTTTATACATCCTCAAGGATTAGCACGCCTGATTAGAACTTGGTTTACTTATTCTTTAAGGATCCACGGCTATGCGGCTTAGGAATTGCACCTTCTCAATAATATAGGTTGGTTGAAAAGTACTGAAAGCGACACCTATTAAGCAGTAGAGGAATCAAAACTCATACGCCATTTTTAAATTTCATCTTTCATATGAACATACTAAAAATTTTATTTCGATCTGTCAATTCATTGATTGTTTAGAAGCCATTTGAATTCGACGTGTCGGTGTATTTTTTAACAATGGAAAAAACTGAGTATCGTGCACTGACAAAATTCTTTGTTTTGGAAGGTTTATCAGCAACAGAAATTAATACAAAAATGGTAAGCGTGATAAAAGAATCTGCTCCTTCGTTTCCAACTGTACATCGATGGGTTTTAGAGTTTAATCGTGGTCATACAAGCGTTGAAGATGAACCACGTAGTGGACGACCAAAAACTGCAACAACACCAGAAATCATTGATCAAGTACACCATGTTGTTAGTGAAGATGCAAGTTTCACTAAGCGTGAAATTGCTGATACCAAGGCATCTTAGACGAACGAGTACCCCATATTTTACATGAAATATTACGTATGAAAAAGCTGTTTCGAAAGTTGGTGCCGCATTCGTTAATAATTCAACAAAACCTCATACGAAAGCAAATTTCTCAGCATCATTTGGATCTTTTTAATAAGAATAAAACCGATTTTGCGCGTCGTTTTGTAACTATGGATGAAACTTGGATCTACCACCATGATCCTAAATTGAAACAAGAACGATTACCGTGGACTGAGGCTGGTTGTTCAGCTCCAAAACAGGTGAAGTCAGAACGATCGGCAAAAAAGGTTATGGCGTCAGTTTTTTGGGATGCAAAAGAGATTTTATTGATTGATTATCTTGAACAAGGTAAAGCAATTAACTCAATAATGCACGTGTTCACACAAGTGCTCTGACGATGGCTAAATTGAATTAGTTAAAGTACGAATTTCTGAACATCCACCGTATTCACCAGATTTGGCCCCTAGCGACTACTACCTCTTCAGAAACTTGAAACAATTCCTTCGTGGAAAGCGTTTTTCATCGAATGAAGAAGCTATTTCAGTCGTGGAACAGTATTTTGCAGAGTTTTCAGAAAATCATTACAGAGATGGTATAAAATTATTGCAGGATCATTGGAATAAGTGTATTGAAGTTGAGGGAGATTATATTAAAAAAAAAAACTAATTTCATTTAAAAAAATTCTTGTTATATTCCATTTTTAGGTTGATATTTTTATTTTGCAACAGACAGCTGTTTCGAGGCCGATATGGTCCCTTCTTCAGTGTTATGTCTATTAGTATAATAGACTATAATAGATATACTATAATAGACATAACACTGAAGAAGGGACCATATCGGCCTCGAAACAGCTGTCTGTTGCAAAATAAAAATATCAACCTAAAAATGGAATCTAACAAGAATTTTTTTAATTTTTTAGAAGATTGCAAACATCCGAACCAGCAATTGGAAACTAATTTCATTTAAAAGTTCACATTCTTTCATTTTTGCAATACTTCAATACTTTTCAACCAATCTGTGAATTGCATGTGCAACGAGTGAAGATTTTATCGGATTGCTTCAAAAAGTCGAAAGCAATAGTCAACAATATTATCAGTTTTCCGTCGACTATCTGAAGGGATTCTTGATAGCTTCGCAGTCCTTTCATTTCTCATAAAAATATGGAACGAGTATCATTTAGTAACGAAAAATTTTCTTTTTTTATATGTTGTAGCAAACATTCTAAACTTTCAGTGCTAAATTAATGTTCTTACAAAGCTTCCCAAAAACGTGCCACCATACATGTTAGTCACTTATTTGGTGCTCAAAATGATACTAATTAGGAGTTAAACCTGCTAAATAAAAACTCATCTTAGTTGCCATAAGAACTCTGCTCAAGTGAATTTCCATGTCTTTTCTGTAGAGATAGACACAATAGACACAATAGACACGTTCCAATTGATATTAGCATTACTAACATTATCCTCATATTAGGTTCGAAATATTCTAGTTATATGTCAATCTTAAGACTTCAAAATCGATTGTCCCAGCACATTGTCCATTTAGTATAAGAACTCCACGAACATATAATACACCAGAAATGAATCTATATTGGTAATCGGGAACTTTTTCAGTGTTATTTTGCGTAGTTGTAAATGCTAATGTGCATGGGTATATATTCGTGAATCCTTAATCATTGCTGCAATTTTTTTTTGTTTTTTCAAAACAATAGACCGTTAAATATGATGGTGCTTATAATACAAATTCAAAAGTACAAATTTATACGCAAAAAAGGCTAAATGATTGTTGGTTTGTGGTTGAATACTTTCTACCCTGATTTCGCTCTACAAAATGTACAACTAGCATTTCAATGAAGTCCCAAATCAATTGTTTGTTGGCACGTTCCTTGAGCCAGGAATACATGCTCCATAATACATTTCCACATAGAGATACAGATACAGAGTTTATATTCGAATGCACGAAAAACAGTTTCCAATCAAACAAATCTAAATCCTTCTCCACTCGTTTTAATCCATGCTGAATTGAACTTTAATCTTGAATTTTTTCGTCGGTCGATTGAAAATGAATTCTCCAGCATTTCCATTATACTTGTGGCAATCGTTGCGAAGCTTATTGAAATTTGTTCAGAACATAAGTTTTGTTCTTATTCTGTCAGTTATTTAGAAGCGATGTCTATTGCATAGAATAAATGTACTTATGACTTCTTAAAAACTTTCTTCCTGGAATGATTCAAACAATGCGACGTGTTTTTAGTTTTTCTTCAAAAAAATTTTAACTTTTGGCTTCCGAATTGAATGAAATCTGAGAATTTTCTTTCTTTGAGTGCTGTTTTTTACTGTTTTAAATTGAATTTTAAAGATATGCCACCTTAGATTGATGTCTTTAGGGCAAGAAGCACAATCAAGTCACTTTCAGATCAAACCAATGTCTTGTGTAGTCTATAAACAACATAATGCATGAATTTCAGAAGTACTTCTTTTACATGACATAAACTTTTGAAAATATGCCAAAATTTTTGCAATTGCTCTTCGTTCATTAACGCTTTGAAAGAGGAAACTTCACTATGCCTGTTAATATCGAGGGCTCCACTTTCCAAGATTCAATTTTATGCTTTTTTCTTCGGACTTAATGAATTGTTGGTTATGTTGTTAATAAATTACGCATTCCAATTTATGAAAATGAATCATTTTAATGTAAGCGACAATGATTTTTCGTTACGTTATCCATAACGACATTTTCGTAATTATTCGTACAATGAGATAATGGTGGGTGATGTCCTTTATATTAAATATGCTTAAAATTTACAGCTTCTGAATATCAGCTCTACGTCCATGCTTGCTCTTTGCCACTTCCTTGGCCTGCTCCTCTCAGGCAACCAATTTCTGCTCCTTCGCCGAAATCAAATTGATTTTTTTACGATTATTGCGAAATATACTCATTTTGGGGAATATTACCGTGGCGGCCTTGGTGTTTCGCATTTTCAGTATCGTTTTACCTACTTACGAAACAATCGATAAGTTTCGTTCACGTCACCCTTTGTCGACATATTGGTGAAAGAGTCGCCTTTGTTTTCTTAGAAGTTGAAGGAGACCGATAGATACCAGATGGCAAAGCACCTTGTTGGCCCACGAAACAGGTCATGACCGACGCAAGTGTGGAAAATTGTTAACTAGCTATGATTTCTCCGTTCAAGAACACATAAATTCTTTTTGTAACTAGCCAGGACACAATTCGCTGCGAAGTCATCGTGTTGCTGCCGACCGGAATTTATTACTCATGGGGAGGAGCGGCGATTCAGACCATAAAGAAATATTAATCGGTCCAAATTTATGCCTCAACAGAGACCATACGTTGCTCTTTCCTTTCGACGTCTTAATATAAGTGCTTCCTTGTCGTGAAATAGGACTTTGCTTTCGTAGCACATTCGTTGCCCGGAAAATGAAAAGGTCTGAAATGGTATTACATTAAAACTAATACTTACATATTTTCTGGGTGGAAATACTCACAATCTTAATTTGCTATAAATCTGCAGATGCACATTTTTTGGCTCACAAATGGGGATAACAATTTTAACGATTCACTGAAAGGGCGGCTCAACACTTTGTTAAAACAGGAAATAGATAATCATGGTTTATGGCGGAATTTTAGGGATTCGTCCTCGTCAAATTTTATTATGAAAATAACTTTTTTAGATGATCTCATGCTTAGATATTTGTGTTGTTCCAAACGATTTAGAAAGCTGTCCTTCATTTCCAACACGATTGCTCCGCTTTACGTTCGTGCTGACCGTCAGAAATGTTGTGGGATATTATCGAATACTTTTTTCAAATAAAAAGTCTCCCCTATGCGTTGAAAATGTCAAAAGCAATGGAATGCGACTATAATGCTAGCTTTGAAATTTCCCAACCTCGAACAATGTCACTTTATTTGATGTTTGAGAAATAGAAATTTATAATGGACAGAGAGTCGTCATTTATGTCCAATCATTGGTTGGACGCGAAATAAGTATTCAAATTTAGCTCTCAAGCAAGGATAGCGACGAGTTTGAACAGTCGATTGTAACATTCAGAATCATCACTCCATACATATTTGACTGCTGCAATTCTTCAACATGGTACTAAAAGAATAAATCGTTTCATCATTGAACGATCATAACTAGCTGCCCTTGAATTCAAATAAAATTTGAATCGAAGATTTAGGAGCGATTAACCTACAAACGCTTTTGTGCTGCTTAAGTTAAATTTTTGGTGATTGCATTTTCGAATGCAAATTAAAACTTTTATCAATAATTGGGAACAAAAGGATTAGAAAACTGCAGTGATTTTTGTATTATGTATGTAGTACCTTCACCGGGCAGGACTGAATCTGTACTGTGTCGTCAACAGGATTTCGTTCAATCAACAATGTCTGAAGGTATTGTTCTTGAGTTAAGTTAGCATCAGCAATTGCATATTTCCGTGAAACATGCGCCACCTAGTTTTTTACCATAACAGCATAATGTTTTCATCAGTAAAAATTCCATGGATCATATAATGTATACCTGTATAATTACCTATCTAGAAAAAATGTCATCACTATCATAACAAAACAAAATTTTATGCAAGAAGGATATGACGACTAGATTTACAAGAGTAGTCATATTGACTGGTCGTGCAGTTTCAATTGAAAATTCCTACTGCCCCGAAAATTGCAAAACGAATGAAAATTTCTGCACATTGAAAGAATGCGAACAGCAAACCTATGGAATATTCAGATGTAGAAAGTCATAAATAATCATAGATATGAAGAAATTGTTGCCACATTTTAGGGGATAATTAGACAATTGCGCAAACGAAATTAAAGTCGTTTCTTGCCAGATTGAAAGCACGTTCCAGAAGGTAACCGCTTCGTCCTTGTCAAGATTTTAAATCTAGCCAAAACAAATAATTGGATATTGTACAAAAATGCATCAGAAGAGAAAATATCTGCAGTAAAGATTTTCTTTCGATCATTAGAAAAACTTTCTCCATAATATCAAATTTCAAGGCAAGGACGAAACGAAGCGTATGTACCTACTATATGGCACGGTAGCTATACACAAATGGTGTCAGAATATTACAATAACAATAAATACAAATATTTGTGATATATGCAAAAAATACATATGCGGAAAGTGTACACATAACAAATTCTACATGTGTCGAAATAGTGACCGAAAAACTACACACAATTAGGTTTTTAATTGGTTGATAATAGTCATATGTCCATTTATGTCTTAGAATTATTATTGTTCAATCTTTTCATTCATTTCATTTTTTCTGTGTCAATAAAGGCTAGATACCTCAATAAGTATTTCGTTCAATTGATCAGTCATTCTGACTGGTTTCGGTAGAAAAAGGTGTGTCTAAAAGGATGGTAAATTTTTCTACCACATTACCATTTGTGGTAAATTTTTCCTTACATAAGCTTTTAACAAGCTGTCGGAGTGCCAATTCGTTCATCCAATTCATCGTCTCAAGGCAGTATTTTTTGTAGAGGTCACCACAAGTAGATGTAGATTTTACAGATTTTCACAATTTTTTCCGCGAAGTTAGATGTATCTCTCCGAAATATTCTATTCTATGTATATTTGTAAGAAGTTGAAATTTGCATCGTTCGGGATAGATCGTAGTATAGTATATTATAGAGTAGAAAGTACATATAGAGTTAAGAGATTTTTAGATTTTTCGCATGGGAAAAGTTTGCAATCGTTCACTTTTCCCACCTTGGAAGACCAAATTCATTTCGCGGGAGGGCGATCTTGTCACATTTTGACTGTGCTCTAAATGTATAAGTCACAGCTAAGTGAGCTGGTCATCCCGTGCTGCATCGGAAGCATCAGTATTGCTTTTATATTCAAAATTTTCTCCAATATCCTTTTTCACGATAATGAATTACGAATGATTTTTATTTATATTGAAAGTTCGTACTTTTCTCATATAATGTTCAGGTTAATTTTTACATGGAGCTGTATGAAGATGTAGAAAATATTCCTGAACACCGAATATTTGGGGGTTGGCTTTTATTGGATGCAGCGTCCGCTAAACAAGAATTGTTGAACTGCATTTGTAAGCGTGCCAACGTCTACAAAACAAGATTGCGTGCTCAGATAATGAAATCTTTGACCGTAAGCTGTGCTCCTTTTGAACTCCAATTTATTCGACTAGTATATTTATAAGTGTTCTCTGTTTTCATCAACTAGACTATCGAAGACTTTTTAACCGATGGATTAGAGGCTCTCAACACTCACATACAAAAAGAGGACCTTAATAAACTATGCAAGATAATGGATGTTATGGACCAACTCAGAAGTGAGGAGTTCAGCGTAGAACATATTTTCAAACACTTGCGAGAGGCAGCCATGTTTCTAAGTATGAGCAGCGATGGCTTAAGTGAAGCTCATGTTCGTCTAATAGAAGAACTGCCTTCCAAGTGGACTTATATAAAAACAGTGGCTGACAAAACTGCATACCGAATCACCTCGATTATTGAATATCAAACACAAGTGACGAAGAAAAGAATCGAAACATTTGTTTGCCACCTGGAAAAATACCGTGCTTACTTTGTGGAGTTACCAGTAGGTTGCACTTATCTTGAAAATATCATGAATGCATGCAATATTATTATGTATTGAACAGATATTTTCCTTCCCCTATTTGAATGCCTATAACAAATGTGATGAAATTCATCAAGAACTCTTGGCGCTCTCCAACGAAATGAGATCTCTAGAGAAATCCGCGCGATTGTTTAAAACACTTCCCCCGAACAACGGGCATCTGAAAAGCTGCTTCAAGGATCTTACACTTATCAAGGTAATATTGAAAGCAAATACATACTAAATAAATTAATTTTAAACACTTCATCTGTGAACTATTCAATTTCCCGGGAAATCGCTTCCAAATCAATTATCACGCCTGTTTTTTTATTTTTTTGGAGCAAAATCTTAGCCAACCTTATCCTACTCAAGTTAGAATGTCAGCTTCAGACATAAGAACATTTGAACATAAACCTTTGTTACATTTCACCAGCAAGCAGATTTTCATAAATAAATTTTCTAAGACAAATTCAAAATAAATGGTGCGTTTTTCGTCTCGAATGTCCTTACAATCTTGAATTTCAACTCTTTTGGTCTATTTTTCTCTAATGCAATTAGCTTTTATAGCAATATAGATATTGCAATTAGCTTTTTTAACTCGATTTTGTGAAGATTTTCCATTAATTTAAGTCAATATCGTATTAAATGGCTGCAATGATTTTGTTTTCTATAAGATCAGTTTCTGTCCTGTTGAAAGCATTTCCCCATTTACCTTGTATTTTCCCGTCTGTTAATAGAGTTGATTTTCACAAAATTGAGTCCAGTGAAATTTCCTACAGCCTTATGCAAATTATTTTAAATTGAGACGTGGGATCTTTTTCTCTCTTGATTTCTCACCATTTCATTATTGTGTCAAGTATATAATAAATACATCTATTGATTCAACTGGCATTTAGCAGTGAATAGCGCAATCAATCAAAATGCGAAAATCTGAAAATTTATTAAATTAATTTGAAAATTTATCAATATTAATTAAAAACTCTGTTAATTTTGTAATTTTGGCAGCTAAAGCAACGTGGTGTTACTAGTTGCAGTGGTTTTTAACAGTAATTTGTCTTTTAATTACTGATTCGAATAAACCCCCCAATCATCAATTAATATGATACCATTGACTTGAATTGTCTAATGAATACTTCACCAGTCTATCCAGTTATTTAATGTATCCAGACAAAAGAACGAATCACTCTAATTCTCACATTTTACCATTATTACCTTTCAAATCCACTATATAAATCAATAGTAATCCATCCAAAGCCTTCACACAATTTCAGCAAGTCTGGGACTTTGTTTACGCTATTGAGTCCTGTATTAGTGAGTGGAAATCGACACCATGGATGGAAATAGATACCGAACAAATTGAAAGTGAATGCAAACAATTTTTCAAATCAATCCGCAGCCTTGACAAATTTGTCCGTTCATTTGAACCTTACATCCAAACAGAAAAGAGTCTGAAGGCGTTGGCAGCTTCCTTGAGAACAACTGCACAACTTCAAAACAAAGCCGTAACAGAACGGCACTGGCAGGACCTTATCCGCGCTACCAAGGTATGAGAACTACGAAATGCAAGAAAAATTTTAAATGAGCAATATTAACAAATACTTGTCATATCAAAATAAGTTGCACCTGGAGTTTCCCATTGAGTATTTGGTAAGTAAGGACACATCAATTGTAAGGTGGCTCGATTTCATAAAACTATCAAATAAAATATTTCTTTAAACAAGTGAAAAATCGTGATTTTAATAGTTTTATAATATATACCTAGCCCAAAATCATGGAAAATATGCAAAGATTTATAAGTTTCTGCATGCACAATACTCTGAACGTATTTCACTTCATCCTTCATATCTTTGCCATAAAAATTTGACTACTCACTCAAAGCGCACTTACAACTTTTCAGTTAAAATCATTTCGTTTAACAGTGGAAAACACTGGAAATACAAAAATTTGTCATCACACAAAATATGTTGACGTTAAGTACTGATACGTCAGGCTTCGCGATTTTTTAAATATTTTTTATCACATATAAATTCATAAGGATCATATAATAATATGAAAACCATTAGTGAACTTCATGTGTTTCGATAAGTTATTGATGTTACTCATTAATTTGCCTATTGATAACTCATTGTATGTTTCCTACTGAATTGTTTGCTTTAAGGTTTCTTGCAAAAACAACCCAACATCTTCTTTTGGGGAGCTACTCACACTCAACCTACAAAGTTTTGAAGAAGAAGTCGCTAATGTCGTTGACAAAGCGGTCAAGGAGCTATCTGTCTCGAATTTTTTATGCGAAATCGAAGCAAAGTGGATGCGTATCGGTTTTGAATATGAGGCACATATGCATCGTGATCTGAAACTTCCAAAAGTTTCGGAGGAGTTTATCGAAAACCTGGAAGAGAGCCAACTTCAGCTTCAAATTGTCAGCTCGTCAAAACATACCGAATATATTATGCCACAAATAAAGTCCTGGCAACACAAGCTCGCAAGGATTGATCACTTTATCACCCTGTGGCTCGAAGTGCAGCGCAAATGGATTTATTTGGAAGGCATATTCGTGGGATCAGAAGATTTATGTATCCAGATACCGCAGAGCGCCAATCGTTTTGAACTTATCGATCAGGGCTTCATTTGCATAATTTCCGAAATCGTTGCATCCCAAACGATGCTAGAAATAATACAGCAAAAGGACTTGTTTTGCAAACTAGAAACACTCTTGGATGACTTGAATGCATGCGAAAAAGCCTTAAATAATTACTTAGAAACCAA
The DNA here is from genome assembly GCA_954870665.1 of Stratiomys singularior. NCBI lineage: Eukaryota > Metazoa > Arthropoda > Insecta > Diptera > Stratiomyidae > Stratiomys > Stratiomys singularior. The sequence continues at coordinate 13,879,173 of OX940877.1, forward strand.
ACGTTTGGCTTTTCCCAGATTCTACTTCCTGTCATCCGCTGACTTACTGGACATTCTTTCGAATGGTAACAATCCACAGCAAATTGAGCGTCACTTGACTAAGCTCTTCGACTCAATTGCAAAACTTGAGTATCAGAAAAACTCTAGCCTTGCTACGGCCATGTTTTCTAAAGAAAATGCTGAAAAGGTTCAATTTATTCAGCCTTGCGAATGTACTGGAAAGGTGGAGAACTGGCTAGAAAAACTAATCAAATGCATGAAAAAAACCCTTCATTCTCTCTTCCAAACATCCTTATGCGAATATGAAAATGAGTCTCGCCAAAACTGGCTAACTAATTGGCCTGCCCAAGTGGCACTCTGTTGTGAACAGATTAAATGGACGGAGTCAGTAAATCGGGCGTTTGTCATGCAACAAGAAGGACATGAGACCGCTATGAAGGAATACTATCGTAAACAGATATCTCAACTTCATACTTTGATCACACTACTGTTGGGCGATTTATGTCCGGGAAGCAGACAGAAGATTATGACATTTTGTACAATTGCAGTCCATTGCCGTGATGTAGTCCACAAAATAATTCAAAACAAAGTTGAAAATGCTTCTTCGTTTCAATGGCAGAGTCAACTGAGACATCGATGGGATGAGAATTTGATGGACTGTTTTGCAAATATTTGTGATGCTGAGTTCATGTATGCATATGAATACTTAGGAAATACATCAAGGCTTGTGGTCACCCCTCTTACAGATCGATGCTACATTACTTTAACCCAGGTAAATTATTTTTATTTATATTTATTTTCAATCGAGGTTTCTAGGTTATTCTGAATCGAATTATTTTAATTTTCCTCAATCAAATTAAAGCTTAAAGTAGATTATTTCAATTTTCATGCAAGATCTAAAATAAAACAAAAAACTAAAATTTCCAGTAAGCCATAGGGAAAATTCTTAACGAATTTCCCGGAAGATGTGAATGATTTCAGCACTTTTCAGATTTTCAGAACGTATTTCTTGCTCTTAATTGATATTTCCTTGGGTTTTTCTTTATTTTTGTTGAGCAACTTCGAGCAATCTTCGACTTCATAATGTTCCCCTGATGAATAATATCTAACATGTCTTTGATTAACTCTAACTCTAGTAAGTCATACTTTCAACTTACCCCGATAGTATTTAAGAAGGAGGCTTGCTACATGAACTATGAATTGGTCTGCTTTTGATTTGAAAATCGTATCGTTAATTAATTTTTTAAGTGCTTGGTGCGTAAAATCGCACAGCATTTTGATGGGTCTGTTGAATCCGTAAATAAAGTCGATTTTTTGTTATTTAATAGTCGAAGTACCAACCACAATCAAAAGTTTTTACTTATTTTGAATTTTGGTTTTTTTTTAACGGAAATCGGACTTCACATTAATATTAGGAAGAAATCAATCAACTTACATAGTATTATTTTCGGATATAAAAAAAGAATATTGATTTAAACTCAGTATTCGAAACTAAAATCTAAAAAAAAAATATTAAAATATCCGAAAATATGGCTCTAGCAACAGACACAAATGTACTTGAACCTTGAATCTTTTTTATTGGGTCATGAGTAACAATGCCTTTTTTGGCAGGAACCTGTCATTTGGCTGGTGACTCCGTTGGTTTACCTGCATGAGAACAAATTTTCTGACGTAAGATAATTGCAAGAAGCAAACTGTTTCGGCGTTCAGCTTAATGTTGCATTTTTTTCATTCTCTACTAGTTGCACTTCCACTCGAAGTGATCATTACTGCTTCTATGGCAGCGGTGTTGAGAATCCAGAAACAAAGTTTCAGGGACCATCTTTTTGAATTTCAAGGTAGATCATATGTGCAGCAATAACTGCTTTTAATTTACTAATTACGGTTTCTGAGTAGCCTTTTTTGTTTGAATTTTTGTCCCTACATTGCCTCAACAATGCAAATCTTACTCTAAGTATGTTTTAGAATTACATTCAACATGTTTTGAGTGACAAATAAATAAAAGTGGTCAACTTCTTGCTTTGTATCTTTTGTATGAGATTTTACTGTCCCAGTCAAAATGTTTTCCGCTCCTGTACGCACGCGAATACTCGGACAGCCACGAATCCATATTATGTTAACTTTTCCTTTGTATATTGATCTCTTAGCTGAGCTACTCCTCGGCACTATCTGAATCTTGTTGGATATCCACATGTTCCGATTCTCCTCCACTTACATCAAAAATCAAATCGTGACCTTCTTTTTCATGTAAATCTTTGTCTAAAGCGGGCTTATTTCAGTAATAATTTATTGCCTGTCCATTTTTAAGTGCGAAAATGTTATTGGCAGAAATAATTTACCACAAAAAAATTTAATAAAAAAACTCGACTTAGATGCGTTCAAGTTATAGACAAAGGGAGGAGGGACGAAATGGTGGCTAGTTTATATCGCGAGGCCTCTCAGATGGAGGATTTTATGGAGTGAAAGATCTGTCAGACCCACTAGGCAGTCAGACGAGTCAGACCCATCCATTGTTATCCTTGCATTATATTGAAATGAGCGCAAAAAGCTGTATGTTGTTTTAATTATTTACTTTAATGAATTCCATGCACTCATACATTGTAATTTATCTTTATCCTGAATCAGAAGGCGTATACGATGATGTGGGGTCAAATTTATTTGATTCCTGACGAAAAATAAACCGACAACTGGAAAGTTTTTTTATAATTTGCTTCGATTATCTTTTTTCTCTCAGTTACATTTTCGCAGGAGACATATCCATGTAACCCATATGTAAAGTTGTCAGCGCTGCAGGATTCCATTAGCTGGCACTTTCTGTACCCCCTTCAGGTGTTGAATTATGAACATAATAGCTGCTTTAAATTTCACCAGAACTATTTTTTCGCTTTTGAATGTCGTTTATCCTCCATGTTTTCCACAACATTAAATGAAATGTAGAAAATGATCAACGATTTAAATTTGCACTGCACTTTAATTGCAATTTTTTCTGCCTGGTGCAGTCTCGTTCTGTTGGACCTTTGCTTGACATTTTGCGCACTTTTAACGCTTCATCCTGAATAGCTGCCATATTCAGGATGTTTTGTTTTTGTGTGCTTTTTGTTGAGTCGTAGAAAACAAAGTCTAACAGCGCCCAGCGGGCGACGTGCTTGTTGTTTTAACGAAAGGGATAAAAACAGATTTCTGAACGTGAAATTTGTTAGGGTGAGATATATATGGAATTATTGCATTCAGAGTCTATTGCGTGTTTTTCGGATAAAACTTACTGCTTTCGCAATAACAAGTTGATTTTTTGCCACACTATTAATTTGGAGGCTGTGATTTTAATTTTGGAACTCTTTTTCTACAACGGTCTACAACAGAATCATGAATACTCTTTCAAAATAGTATCGACTTCAAACTATTGAACATATCACTTAGGTAGTAGAATAAATCACTTCATAAAGCAACTAGACACATGAAGCCAGCTCGATTTGACAAATTAAAAGATAACTAATAGGACAAGGGACAAATAAGTAAGAGAACTTAGGATAAATAACTGAGATTTAACCTTCACTCTGGACTAATCGCTTAAGCCTCTTCATTGAGTCCATTGGAAAGGGAAAAAAGGGAATCCTATTAGAAGCACTTACAAGTGATGTCTGCCGGCTGAACTTTGTATTGAATTTTGAAAAACAGCTTCCATGAATTTCCCATTATAATCTGGTAAGAAAGGCAAATAAATTTATAGGTATTCCTATCTATCTGAGCATATATAGAGATCGCAACAGCAGGAGTTCCAAACTTGAACGCGTTACGAGCATAACTTTTGTCATGTTATTGCATATGTGGCATAGTATATGATTGTATATTTTGAGAGATTTCATATGTAAATCTCACCAAACCCTCGCTTTTATATCCTGTATATCCTTTATAGTTTTGATAACAAATGCATAGGTATTTTGGTCTGTCGAATGCCGTTAGATTGCTCAAAGTGGTGGGACTCGCCAGTAGTTTCAAAGAAAAAGGAGTCAATCAGCAGCGGTAGTCTAGCGGTCGCGGACTCATCTTTATGAAGAAAAGAAAAAATGTGAGAACAGAAAGAATAAAGTTTTATCTGAACTCGTTGGACTTACCTTTTAGTTTACGTTGCGAAGACAATAAAACTAATTAGAATATACCTAAGAAATGGACAAAAATTAGGATAAATCGAGTCACACATGCGTGGAAAACGTCCCGGAAAACACTTCAAAGAATGCCAGCACAATATAAAATGAAAAATGAAGTAAGCAACTGGAAACAAATGATTTAGCGGCTACAAGGCAGCTGAGAATATTGGAAAGCAACCGGTGAAATATGGGGATCATAAATTGCGAGACAAAACTTAACACGGTAACCGGAGAAAATCAAGGCTTATATGCAATTGCATACAATAAATTAATCTAAATAGTGTTCATATTAGTTTAAAACATTTGTGTATACTCCGATGTAATAGCTTTTTCGCAAAGAACTAAACACAATCCCTTGGAACTCATGAAAAAAAACAATTATTTTCCAAAAATGTTACCATGCGCAAAACATCAAGCGTATGGCTGTGCCTACTTCAATAGAACTGAAATTGGAGAACAGACTCTTATCCACCTCAAAATTGCTGTTCTAAGCTGGAATCCTTTTAAAAAAGGATTTACTTAAATTAGATTCAAAATTTGCTTTTCTTTACAAAAAAGGAAACATTGTTCTGTCAAAAAATTAACCAAAATTTACAATTCAAATGCACAGTGTCAATGTGCATTTGAATCAATCAAACTTTTTCTAATTCTCTGAGTCGTGATGGTACTACTGTGTTACAATATCTCTTGCAATATTAAACCGTGATTAGCCGGTCCATTGCTGACAGAATATCTATTCAGCATGTCACATTCTATTAATCATATTAATCAAAAGCTGAACAAATGGCTTCCGTAAATTTTCGCAAAAGAACTTCGTTTTCGAAATTATTGAAAATAATAGTAACGATTTATTTCTTTAAATTAACAACACAAGTTTAGAATGACTTGTACTTATTGAAATAAGACTTTGGAGCAATTGAAAAGTCGCCTGATTCTCGTCGAACTTCGACCCTAACAAACGTTTGAAAAATCGACGAAATTCAAAAAATTGTACTTGGAAACATCTACAGCCACTTAAAAGAGATAACAAAAATACGTAAACATATCTCACGAGTGTTTTATTATTATAACATTCCCGGCCGTTTTCTGGCCGACAGAGATAGCAGAAGGCATAAGTAGATTTGTACTTGTATTGCGCTTATACTCGAAAGCTGTGGATTGGGTATTCTTTTTAAACGCGATAATGTGATAAGATTTACCAATACAAATAAAATTTTACTCTTTTTGGTTGAACCACTTTAGGTCAGAGATTCTTTCAAAGTCTTATCACTGTGTTGTGCTTTGGGCATGGTTCCTGTTGCTGGTTGGATGGTTGGAAAAAAGTAGAATTTTCTGCAAGGACATTACCGTAGACAGGTCGCACTGGACATGTTGGATCGCGTCATTTTTAATCGCAATTTTACGGAACGAGCTACAACGCCACGGATCTTCGAGTTTGTTATGTGAGCAATTCCAGTGTCACAAGTATGATAGTGCCACAATCGAAGCAACCATACCATCAAGAAAGAACGTGAAGAAGTTGCTCATTGGTTTCATAACTGGGAATCGGTCCATCATAAGTGCATTCCGTGAAGGGGGGCAGATAATGAATTATTTTACACGAAGAGAATACGCTATTGCATCGAACTCGCGTTGTAAACGAATTAAATGCGAAAAACTCAATTTAAAACATGGATCAACCACTGCACTCTCTAGATATGGCGCAGCAGTTTTCCTTCTATCCCGGAAACTGAAATTTCTGCTCCGTAGGACCCATTTCGCACGATTTGACACATAAATGAATTCGTTAAAAGAGGGGACGGCAATATCTAAATTAATTGTAAACTATTAAATTAATTAATAAAATTAATTAAGCCAATTGTCATATCCCAAAGCCGTTTGTGATACTTTTTCGCTTACCTTGCGAGTAAATATTTACAAGCAATCAAAGTAATAGGATACGTATAATACGTTAATTAACAATGGATATTGATGAATTATTGACTCCATTCTTGCATTTATATCAATAACGTTATTGATTAATAGTGTCCACATACCAGCACAACAACAAATAAACGCATAACAATGGAAAAAAATAAACGGACATAATTTAAATTTTCGTTTAAGCATAAACATTGACAATATTGAATGCAATAAGCAGTTTCTGGAATTCAATTGTTTCTAAGTTTATTTCAATTCAATAATATCTTGTCCAATCGAATGTTGGCAAACTTAAATGTAAATAGTTTAGTGTAGTTTATTGAAATCCGCAAAATGAATTCGAAACGCATCTTTCACGCGAATTTTTATTGATTATGCTTCAGATTCAGATAGCATACATTTTCTTTATTGAGTTTAAATGATTTTATTTTTCATTAAAAAACCCCGCACCGATTATATTTTGATTGTTTTTCCATTTACGATATTAATTAATACAATAAACTTAACCCAGTAGACTTAACCCGTATTAAACTTAACCCATTCCGACTCTGCTATCGGCCAAATATCCTTCAACCTCATCTTGCAATCCCAATGAATCTGTTCAGCTAACGCCAAGAACGCAGACGAATAGCAACTAATATTTAAACTCAACAATAAATAAATATCTATTGAATAAAGTCCTGGATAACCTGATATCGGAAAATAACTGAAAAGTGCTGGCTGTCTGTATGCACTTCCTGATTGTAACTTTCGTTTAGATTCCGAATAAATCAAAAATCTAATTTAAATACTAGAAGTGAATTTCAACAGTAATTGAATTGCCGTTTTAGTCCTTGCGTTTGATTCTTGGAGGCGCTCCTGCAGGACCTGCAGGCACGGGGAAGACCGAAACGATTAAAGATTTAGGTAGAGCGTTAGGAGTTATGGTGTATGTTTTCAATTGTTCCGAACAAATGGATTACAAGTCGTGTGGCAACATTTACAAGGGACTAGCTCAAACTGGCGCCTGGGGATGTTTTGACGAATTCAACAGAATCTCAGCTGAAGTTCTGTCTGTCATTGCCGTTCAGGTGAAAACAATTCAGGATGCAATAAAGGTATGCTATAGCTTCTGGTTATTGAATCAAGTTTACAAATGAATTTTTCGGAATTTTCGGGGAAATGAAATATGTATCATATATTTGTAAATAGAATAGCAATCCAGCTTATGAAATAAGTTCGTAAAGCACCATTGAATCATTGTTGAAAAAAATGCATATTAAAAGTTTTATAAAATAATTTCGAATGTTTTAGGCGGACAAAAACGAGTTTGTCTTTATGGAAAGTTTGATTCGCCTCGAAAAGTCGGTCGGCATATTCATAACAATGAATCCTGGATACGCCGGACGAACTGAACTTCCTGAAAATCTAAAGAGCTTATTCAGGCCGTGTGCAATGTTTGTTGCCGATTTCGCATTGATTTGTGAGATAATGTTGGTTGCTGAAGGATTCCAGGAAGCACGATATTTGGCACGAAAGTTTATAATGCTCTATGACTTATGTCGGGAATTGCTGTCGAAACAAGATCATTATGACTGGGGGTTGAGAGCAATTAAGTCGGTGCTTGTTGTTGCAGGATCACTGAAAAGGAATGATGCGGGCCTAGCCGAAGATCAAGTACTAATGAGAGCCCTTCGTGACTTCAACGTTCCTAAACTTGTCACTGAAGACGTAATGATTTTTCGTGGACTTGTCTCTGATATATTTCCAATGCCTGATGTGCCACGAAGACGATTTTCTGAACTGGAGGATGTGATTCGACAAGCAGCGATTGCACTTAAATTGCAGCCGTACGAAGAGTTCGTTTTGAAAGTGACACAGCTACAAGTAAGTTGATGGGAAAGTTATACTGGACTTAAACCAAGAATTGTTGAAAACTATTATAATCGTGATTATAAAAATTTTCAGCGGAGATAGGTAGTAAAGCAATAAAAGCAGTCATTAACTGCTAAACTGATTGAAAATAAATTCGAAGTATAAACTAAATTTAAAAAGCAATGAAAATCATTAAATTATTTGAAAATTAAAATATTGAAAATTCGAAATGACCGAGTAATAAGAACAGTACGAACTTTATTGAATAGATACAATTCATTATTGGAATTTTTCAGTACAATTTACTATTCGATATACCCAAACCAAATCCAATATATCCTACATAATAAATAATTCATAATTTAATATAACTACACTGTTTGGAGACAACTTGGCTACTTAATATCTATCTAATAACATATTTTTAGTTAATTTCTTTAGTTTATTATTTTTTTCGAAACGTCGTTTTAGGACGTTTCGATTTCCACGTCGTCATAGGATCCTGTCTGTTACAGTTCACAATTAATTCGAAACAATTAAGAAAAGAAAGCGAATTCAGGCATTGGCAATCAAGCCAGCGGTTGATATCTTCTGTACGAAAAATTCATCCAAATGAGTCTATTAAAAAATCATGGAAAATTTTGAGGCTCGCTTCAATCTTCCTTAACTCTACATAGTTTTAATTATTTCCTGCTAGTAATAAAGTTGAAAGTTCCGTGATAACACTATAATAAAGATTTCTGTTAAAGAGTATATTAAACTGATATCCTGAATCGAAGGAGGTGGACGTGATTTTCTTACCTCTAGTATAATAGGGAGTCCTCAAATTTGGAAACTTGGGTTAAGTGAGGAGACGAATTTGTGCGGAAACCTTTGATTCTCTGATGGCATCGATAGTTGCCAAGTTCAGCATCCAAGCGTCGTTTACATCTAATCGACAGAAATACTTAATTCGAAGCTGAATGAATTCGATAGCCTGAATAATTGGATGCAATTTAACTCTCTGATTTACAGTGAATGCAATTTACCTTACCAACTATGATTTACTAGCAAAACACAATTATTCAGATCGAATTTGCGTTTTCTACCTTCAGTTAACTAGAGCTCCTACTTCCTCGTCTTCCCCTAATTTTATACTTCCTTTCAAAATTATGTTGATACTCATTCAGATTAAGGGATGTTTTATAGGTTGGTTGATATCCAATGATTACTTTGCGGTTAATAAATTTGCAGACTCAGTATAATCGGGAAAGCTTCGCAGAGATGTCCGGAGATTTGTTCACCTACCCGATTATCCTTTCGTAAAAGACCTTCCATCTCGAACGAGCTATACGATTTTGTTCTTCATTTCAGGAACTTCTAGATGTTCGACATTCATTGTTCGTTGTGGGTAGTGCGGGAAGTGGGAAGACAAGAATTTGGCAAACGCTTTTCACTGCTTACAAGTTGCAGCAATTAAAACCACATTACGACGTATTGAACCCGAAAGCGGTGAGTAACGATGAACTTTTTGGCTGTGTGAATGCAACGACCCGGGAATGGAAGGATGGACTCCTTTCAGTCATTATGAGAGATCAAGCAAACATGAATGCAAGTGGACCTAAGTGGATTGTACTTGATGGAGACATTGATCCGATATGGATTGAAAGCTTAAATTCTGTTATGGATGACAACAAAGTTCTAACGTTGGCTAATAATGAACGGATTACCCTCAAAAGGGAGATGCGGCTAGTGTTTGAAGTAGGTCACCTAGAGGCCGCCACTCCAGCTACCGTCTCCAGGGCAGGAGTTTTGTACATCAATCGTCAGGATGCAGGATGGCTATCGTAAGATTTTGCAATTTGTCATTGATTATACATAGTCATAATACGTACATATCATCTTACCATAAAGTGCTCTGAGATAAAAGCAAATATTAAGCCCAATTATATGAAAACTATGATCGATTATGAGCTTACAGTGGAAAAGTTTTCAGATAAACTAATTCATAAGTCAGTTAAAATGAACTATCCGATTTGTGATCGATTTAAAATTGTTTGCATGCTAAACGAGTAAATTCATTTACAATAGCTGATTATAAAATGAGGTAAATCATCACCCAACGTCATTTCCACTAAGCCCTGACATTCAGTTTATCGTTCGTTCTCAGTTCGTGCAAAAAAACTTCAACTATTATTTCAGGTACATTTCATCCTGGCTCGAATCCCGCAGCAATCCCGTCGAAAGAGGATTTCTTCTGGTATTGTTTGAGAAATACATTCCCATCATTATGCCGAAAACTGCACAGTTCCAGCATATCACGCCGCTCACCGACATTGCAATTATTCAAATGACTTGTCGTATCCTGGAATGCATCCTTGACACCACAAAACAGTCGGGACATGAAGTAGAAGTTTTCTACGAGACCGTTTTCAATTTTGCACTCATCTGGGGAGTTGGTTCGACCCTGCTTCAGGATCATGTAATTGATTGGCGAAAAGAGTTCCACAAATGGTACACAGCGGAGTTCAAAACGATTCAATTTCCCGGAAAAGGAACAATTTTCGATTATTGCCTTGATTTGAAAACTATTAAGTTTTCCCCATGGAACAATTTGGTGCCGTCGTTTGAAATGGACATCGAGAAGCCTTTAACAGTGAGTGGAAACTTTGATAAATTAAAGCCAAACGAGCTTTGTTAGTGCATGAGCGTTGATTTTGTAAATCATTGCACTTTTCACTTCAATTAAATTCAATCAGTTTAGTGAACACCTTGAAAGGATTCGAAATGAAATTGAAAAGTAATGGGATGATGCAATGAAGTGTTGAATAGATAAAAGAGCTCAGTAAAATGGTTTTGCTGAATCTCTTTAATAACCTTTACGTGATTAAAGTCGGTAAATACTGTTGAATTTCCGGGATTCCCGAGATGCCTCCTGGCAACTTGAGGATAAAAGTATTTTTACGTTAGTTATAGAGATTATATATAATATTCAACACGAATTCAATGCGCTAGAAAAAACTCACATTCACCCGTAATTGCTTAGCCCAGCCAGAATACTGCAAACTACCAAAGTTTGAAGTTATCTTAATGTTTTTGCAACATTTTCTTGGCAATGGGTGTCATTCGAATGCTGATAGTTCGAAAAATTATATTGGAATTATTATTTTCATGCAGTTGAAATTAATTTTCCTACCAGCCTAGGTTGTTAGAATTATTGCTTTAGACCATCCTTAGCCCTATTCAATCATCCCTGTAATCAGGATAAAATTTAAACATACAAAATTTCAACTTGTACGAAGGGTGTTCAAAACGTAATGGGAATTACAATTTGAAGCAACAGAAAATCAAAAAATCAGAAAAAAAAGAAAACAGAAGTAAGGTATAATTCGAGTTTATTTTTCCACATAACGGTACTTTAGATTAATACTTTTCAAATGTCTTTTTGCCAGAGCAAGTATAACTTTTTTAAACAAATTTTCTTCGTGGGCCCTTACAAAATCGCATACAGCTGCTATGATATCCTTGTCAGCTTCAAATCTGATGCCTTTTAAATATTCCTTTACCCGACCAAATATATAAAAAGCTGAAGGGGCTTAGTCAGATGAATATGGAGGATGCTCGAGGATTTCGAAGTCAGGATCTTGCATCGTTGTGCCGGGGCGTCTTTTGATGTATCTTGTATCCTTGATCATGTAAAATATAATGTGCAACTCCTTTCGAGATCGTTAATTCTCAACCAATAATACCTTCTATAGCACGACGATCATCTCTTACAGTTTTTCACATTCCGTGGGTAACGCACGGTTAAATGGCGGCCAGAGGGTGGGTAATCCTGAATCGATGTTTTCACATGTTCGAACTCTGCATATCACCTTGCCACTGTAGGATATGGTGGAGCGTCTTGTCCTAATGTTTCTCGTAACTTTCGAAAAGCTTGTTCCGTAGCGTAGAAAAATATTTTAAGCAAGTACATTTCGACACTGCATGAATTTCAATTTGTGCTGTTTTACCAATATTCAGCGACAAGTCACAAAAACATGCGTTTCTCTTTACTTGGCACTAGGCACTAGTATTCATGCAAAGTTTTCAGCTATAACAAGTATCAATTATTTTCGCCACATTAAACTCAAAAAGTATATCGTTCTCACTTCTTTTTGAAATCCCCTCGTATGTGCTCTTTCACGCAAACAAAACAAAGATGAAACAAAAGAATATTGATTCAGTATAAATCAAAGTAGAAAAGAAGTTATAATACCATAATAAGTTCATTACGAACTCTCGTTAGTTTTTTTCTATTTTCCACCAGGATCTTTTCTATACTTTGTTATTACTCCTTCACATCCGACAACATTTCTTGATGAGTTTTAAGGGTAAAATAGTGTACGGTTTTCTCAACTTTAAAGATAGTATTCACACAGATGCCAAAGACTTTTCAAATATTTTCTTAATCATCCCCCGCTAGTGCACTGAGTCCACAATTAAAGAATGGTATCAATTCGTATTATCAATATTCGCAGTCAAGCAGAGAATCCGGAATCATTTTCACTTAATCTACCCAATCTGAACCACTGCAATTGTGTGTTTAGAATGCCAAACGTGACACGCCATTGAGCTTTTACATTAATCAACATTAATTAATTTAATAAGCAATTTATTTACCACAAGAGCAAAAAACAACCACACTACAGATGCTACAAATACTTCAAGTAATTTGACTTTTACTACTACCACTACTATTACTACTACTGCTACTTCTCTTGCTGCTACTATTACTGCTACTGCTATTTTTATTACCACTACTACTACGACTACTTCTTCTAATACTCTTACTACTACTACTACTACTGCTACTACTAATACTGCTACTACTACTACTGCTACTGCTGCTACTACTACTACTACTACTACTACTACTACTACTACTACTACTACTACTGCTACTGCTGCTACTACTACTACTACTACTACTACTACTACTACTACTACTACTACTACTACTACTACTACTACTACTACTACAAACATTGCTGCTGCTACCTTCACCATGGCCACGACCTTCTACTTACTCCTATTAGTAGCTTTACTAAAATGTTACCATCACTGCAACTTATGTCATTTTTTTCATTGCATTTATGAAATGCTAGAAAAATTGTGTAAATTCATGCTGAAAATTTCATGGCAATAATGTCTACCATGTGTAAAAATACTTGTTGACCTACATCATTAAAATCGCCTCATTTCTGTATTTTCTGCATCTATTGAATTTGCATGTGTATCTTTTTGTAATTGCTCCTCGCATGTAATAACATTCAAGATCAAGTTTTGTTTGATTTCCATCCTCTGCTCTCACATGTAGTTTCAATGGATTTCATCATTCGCACTCATTTCGCTGATAAAATACACTTTTATCATCTCATAAGTTCGTCGGCAGATACTCAAATCAAAAAATTCTGTACTCGAATCAACAGAGCATTGTCATACCAACGGCTGACACCGTGAAGTATATTTTTTTCCTGAAACTACTGATGACGAGAGCGTATCCAGTCCTTTTAATGGGCAGTTCAGGGTGTGGGAAGAATACCATATTCAAAACGCTTTTCACTGAGCTCCAAGACAACCTGTTAGTTCAAAAAACACACTTCAATTATTACACCACTGCAGAAAATTTCCAGCGGCTGCTGGATCAGCCTTTGGAGAAAGTGTCCGGCCATACTTTCGGGCCCGGGCGGAATAAAAGTTTGGTTTACTATATAACGGATCTGAACATGGCTCAGGCTGATTGCTATGGCACAGTTCAACCGCACACAATCATCAGGCAGTTCATGGACTACCGACATTGGTATGACAAGTCGAAGCTCACCCTCAAGGACATCAGGCACTGCCAATTCGCAGGATGCATGAACCCTGCCTCTGGCTCTTTCACCATCGATCCGCGTTTGCAACGACACTTTTTTATTTTCGCTGTGAGCCATTCGAGTGATGATATTCTGCGAGACATCTACTTGTCCGTGTTCGCTAACCACATTGAAAATTCTCAATTTAATTTCACAAAGGAAGTAAAAGCAATTGCATCAACACTTGTGTCAACAGCAATAGCATTACATCGTCGAGTGGAAAACACGTTCCTCCCGACAGCTATTAAATTCCACTACATTTTCAACCTTCGGGATATGACTAGCATCTTTCAAGGACTTCTCCTAACCAGATCCACATCCTGCTCCAAGCCCAATGATTTGATTCGATTCTACGTACACGAGGCCCATCGTGTGTACCGGGACCGCTTCATGGAGACTAACGATATAAAGTCATTCAATTCCATCATCAGGGACACTGTCAAGAAACACGTAGATGATTTAGACGAGGAGTTCGTTTTCGCGGAGCCCATGGTCTACTGCCATTTCGCCCAATCACTTCTCGACCAAAACTACATGCCCGTCAAATCATGGAATCAACTAGTCTCGCTGATAATGGAAGCACAAAAAGGATATAATGAATCTGTCGGTTATATGAACTTAGTTCTTTTTGAGGATGCCATCAAACATATTTGCAGGTGAGTACGTTATGCTTGATTGGAGGGTCGCCATCAATTATTTGTTAAAAGAGCACAGACTCACGTCAAAAAAAATCTTAGGGAATAGTATTAGTATTTTTAGGGTATAGGGATAGGGAAATTTTTGAACTGTACACCAATCTCTTTAATGTATGTTGAATACAACAAAAGAGCATGTTCACGTTCTTTTTATATGAAAAAAATATTGTCCTCGTCATCAACTAATTGGTTATTGTCCCAAAACAATTCCATTGAGGTTTGAATTGGATGTCAGTTGACATTTATAGACATACGACTATGTACATGGAAACAGCATAGTTTGCCATCATATGCAAAGACTTAGCAACTAACAGATGATTGAGAATGCAAATTGTGACATAATTCCTACTACAATGCAACAGGATAAATCGAATTTTGGAGAGTCCGCTTGGAAATGCGCTGCTAATTGGAGTTGGTGGCTCCGGCAAGCAAACGCTTTCTCGCTTAGCAGCCTTCATCTCGTCATTGACAACTTTTCAGATTCAACTGAAACGCGGATACAGCTTGCAGGACATTCGCGTTGACATAGCCGAGCTCTACATGCGGATAGGCATAAAAAATGTATGCACCATGTTCCTACTATCCGACTCGCATATCCTCGACGAAGCTCATTTAACATTTATCAGCGACATCCTCGCATCGGGCGAAATTTCCGATCTTTTCAATGACGATCAAATGGACAGCATTATCAACGGGGTCCGCAACGAACTCAAGCAAATGAACATTTTAGATGACCGCGAGAGCTGCTACAAATTTTTCATTGAAAAGGTGCAACGGATGTTGAAAATAGTTTTATGCTTCTCACCCGCGGGCGCCACGCTTCGCACACGAGCTCGCAGATTCCCAGCAATTATTAACAGGACGTGCATGGACTGGTTCCACGAATGGCCGAAATCGGCCCTGGAATCCGTGTCCAAAAAGTTTTTATCCCAAATCGAAATGCTGCCCGTAAGTTGCCACTGTGTAAATAAAGCTAATATTCGGAATCCAGCTGATGGCTCGCTCCGCTTTCAGATGCAGCTCATCAATTCAGCTTCCATGTTCATGGCGTATGTTCACAGCACAGTCAACAATATGTCGAGGACATTCTTGCAAACCGAAAAACGATATAACTACACAACACCGAAAACGTTCCTTGAATTTATATCACTGTATTCTAAGTTGGTCACCGGCAAGACAGTCGAGTTGCTCAACAGGATTGAGCGCTTGGAGAATGGCATGGCCAAATTAGCTGATTGTACCAATCAGGTCGACATTTTGCAGGTAAATATAGATTTATATCTTAGTGGAGTCGTAAAGTCTATTATTGCGGGGTGTGAGCGATGTTGTGTTGGACACAAAATCGCATTTCAGCTACCACAACTAATTTGGCCAAATTAGTTGCTTGCAGGAGTGAATGTACGTATAAGATCGGAAAGGAGCTGTGTGTGTCATGAATTAAACAGGGTACATTGTTGCATTATTTTTGAAAAGTCCTTAATAACTTTCCACCAATTCTGTTTAGGGAATTTATTGCATTTGTTGACCATACGATAGACGCTGTCAGTTCCACGCTTTTGAATGAATAAATTCGCAATTTATTCCTCGTGAAACAAAAAAAAGCATTATTTGTTAAACTCATTTCCAGACTCCTATGACACAGTTTCATGACCAATCCCTATTTTGCTATACACAACATGTGTGGAATATAATAAATAAAACACAATCATAAAAAGGACAAATATTTCCTGCTCCTCAGTTGAAATTTTAAAAGAGAACCTTTGGAATTCAGTTTGATTAGAACGCATCTATGGATATACTCAAGAACCTTCTTTGATTTTGAGTGTCGAGAAATACTCAAACCTATAGGGATAATGAAATGTGTGTTTTAAATGTGGAACATGTATCGAAAACTGTTGTCAATTCCTGGAATTGTAAATCTCATGAGGTTTTCTTCAGCGTTTCCGAATCCGAGAGAAGTCCAACGGATGTGAGTTGTAATCAAATGAAGCCAAATGAGGTATTTCGTCATCTTCGAAACGGCTTGTGACAATGAACGAAACATGGTCTTATTACTACACGTCTGAGTCCAAGCGGCAGTCGGGGGAATGATTATTGCCTGGTGAAAGCCGAAGGAATGTGCGAAGGCGCAACAATCAGCTGGCAGAAGTTCTGACCAGTACGTTTTTGGATACACATGGCAAAATCTTCATAGACTTAACATTTAGCATCAAAAAACAATCAACGAACAATATAATTGTGCATTATTGATTCGATTGGACAACGAAATCAAAACTTAACGAACTCATTTAGCAAACAAAATCATCTTGTTTCACCAAGAAAACGATCCAGTTCAGTCTGGTCGCGATACGACCGATGAATTGATGAAATTACGTTATGAAGTGGTTAAACCCACTGGTGGACCCCCCGCATTAACCACCAGTTTAACCTGGTTTAATCACCAGTGACTATTTCCTGCTGGCCTGGTTGCAACATTGGCTGACCGGGAAGGATATTAATTCAAATGAGGAACTTGAGTATGAAAGCATGCCTATCTTGAGGGACTTAACGCGGAACTCTATAAGAAGGGCATCGAAATGTTGGAATATTTGTTACACTAGGCGTATTGTTCTAGATGGCCATTATGTCGAAGAATTGAATCTTTTTGCCAAAAATATATAATTTTTTTCATTTCCAGGCAAAGACTTTTCAGCCAATGTAGTGCATTCGATTTATGATGAATAATTTTCCTTTCCAAATCATTCTTTATCATATCATATTTAAGTCCACTTTTGTTAAAGCTTATTGCCACCACTAGCAAGGGATGAAAAATAAACGGGAATTCTTTAATCATGTAACATAACATATTTAGTACCGAAATTTCCTGCTTTTATAGCACAAATTTATGATAATTTAACTCGTTCTACACCATGTATGTCCTAAACACATCCATAACTAATTCAAAATCCATTGTTTACATGACAGAATCAGCTCGCCCAACAAATCGCCACGTTGAATGCAAAGAATGAAGCTGCTGACAAACTGATAATCATGGTTGGAGCTGAAAGTGAGAAAGTTCATCGCGAAAAAGTTACCGTTTCTGAAGAAGAGAGGCGTGTCCGTATTATCGAAGAGGACATTTCGATAAAGACCAGAATGTGTGAAGAAGACCTGCGAAAGGCGGAACCGGCTCTTGTGGCAGCCCAAGCAGCCCTTAATACTCTGAATAAAAGCAACCTAACCGAACTGAAATCGTTCGGATCGCCGCCTAAGGCTGTTGTTAACGTGTGCGCGGCCGTAATGGTGTTGTTAGCACCTAACGGTAAAATTCCACGTGATCGTAGTTGGCGTGCAGCCAAACTAATGATGAGCAGAGTGGATCAGTTTCTCAACGATTTGATCAACTATGACAAGAACAACATCCCAATGCATGTTATCGAAGTATTGGAGGAGCATCTCAAAGTAATTGTCCACGTAGTCATGTTAATTTTAAACAATTTACTTTCACTCAATATCGAGCAAACAATGTTCAAAAGCATTAATTAAGGTTCATTCATTATAAAATTATGCAAAATTCAGATTTCATTTAAATCCATTCTAATTACCGATTCCACACAAAAAGCGCATACCTTTGAAGCACGGCAAATTATGATTCTCGTGCACGATTTTAATGAGTTTCTTAGTAAAAATTAAAACCATGATGTAATTCATTACCCCATTTCAAAAGTTTTGTCGGAAAAATTGCAAAATGAATTCAAGTATCAACACATTTGGCTAACAAATTATACACTCACTTGCGATATTTTCGCACATGTTTCAGGTGTGTAATTAAAAGTGATGGGTGCTCTTCCCTGAATCAACAGTTATAATTTTCTCGCTTCAGGACCCGGAATTCAACCCCGAAAAAATCGTGCAGAAGAGCGTGGCAGCAGCTGGCCTGTGCGCTTGGATCATAAATCTCCACAAATATCATCAAGTTTTCCAAATAGTCGGCCCCAAACAACACGCCCTTGAAAGCGCACGACTGGAGTTAAACGATGCCCGCGAACGTTTAAAATTCCTAAAAGGAAAGATTGACGAACTCGAAGAGAAATTGTCTACGATTCAACGCGAATTCGAGGCCGCGCTGAATGAAAAGCAAAAATGCCAGAGGGTCGCAGACAAAACGTCCGCCACAATTAGTTTAGCCCATCGGTTGGTAAACGGACTCGCTAATGAGAATGTTCGCTGGAAAGAGCTAATATTCAGGTAAAAAGTCTTGAAACCTCGTTAGACTTCACTTCTCGCAGCGAACCATTAAGGTAAATTATACCCTCGGATCCTCCACAATTATTAAATGGTGGGCTGGCTCCTCTTCCAGCTTACAAGCTTTGTGCAATAAGACATCCCTTTCGCGCAAATCAATTATAATGGGGGGAGGGGGGTGAAAAACATGGTCGGGAGTAGCGTTCCTCATTAAGATGAAAAACGTTTGTTTAACTTTATAAAGGAGTTTATTGTTTTATCAGATACGCATTTATAGACATTAAAATCCGCTCTCCCTTAAACCGTCTATTTCTTGGATGAATTTTTATTATCGCACAGCTTTTAATAAGGACCTTGAAAGATTCGCGGCTAGCTCGGATTAAGTTATTTTTAAAGCTGAATTTAATTTCATTTCTGTTACATACACACTCGTATTGTATTATTTCAGTGTAACATAAAATCCTTTGCAATTGTGTGAAGCGTTGCTTATCGTTATTAACTTTGTTAAGTCCAGTCATTTTTGTCTTGAAGTTTTCCAGTCATTTTTGTCTTGAAGTTTTCCAGTCATTTTTTCTGGAAATCAAAAATATATTTTGTATTATAATTTTTTATAATTTGCATTTTATTTTGTGGTAAAAGAAAATCGACATATATAAAATATAAAGAAAATCACTACAGTACTAGTCGTCACTACTGAATATCTGAACTAGCAGAAGAAATAATAATTTTACTATCTTCACTAAAAAATAAAGCCAATTGTGCCATATTTTAATTATAAAAAATATTTACATGCATAAGTCCAAATTATTTCATTTCAAACTGTGCTAAAACTTGGTGATAAATCACAACTAAAACAAATAGTATATTATGTATAAATAAAGCATTCAATCTGTTATTGAAAGCATTCAACATATCTTGGTTACACTTTTTCAAGTTCCACCTATACACATCCTCCACTTCCTTCACTATTGCAATATATAAGTCACCCAGGCACATATTCTACACTAACATAAATTGATAAGATATTTCAAAACGATAATATCCACGCTACTCTCATTCATAGCTTACACGGCAGGATCAAAACTTTACCAGGAGACCTCTTACTGATTGCATCATTTTTATCTTACGTTGGATGTTTTACCAAAACTTATCGCAAAGAATTGTACGAATTCCAGTGGGTTCGAATGTTGAAACAAATTGAGGTAAATTGGATAGTGCACATAATGTATAAGCCAACCAATGTCAGAGATTATATCACATTTTTCAGCCACAAATCCCTCACACCAACGAGATGGGACCACTACCACTCATATGTGATGAGGCACAAATTGCCATGTGGCACAACGAAGGCTTGCCACGAGATCAAATGTCTGCCGAAAATGCAGCAATTTTGACAAACTCCAGCAGATGGCCATTAATGATTGATCCACAGCTGTAAGTATCATTCGAAAATTCCTTTCGTAAATAAATTTGCTTCGCCTACTAAGATGAGATACTTAGGTCAGTGATGACGGGCCAGGCAAAAACATAGCTAGGGACTCAGTTTCTGTGCAGTAAGTCCTGGGTTCAAGAGCATGTAATGGCAGCGACTCGTGGGTTTTCGCTTCGTGTTCCTGAAACGAACACGAATAATGTTGATTCGTATTTTCTCTTAGCATTTAAATTTAACAATTCAACTTTTTGTTTCTTTATAATGATTATAATTACACACGAATTACAAGATAAAAATGAATGAGAATGTCGTTCATTTTCCAGGCAAGGTCTGAAATGGATAAAGAAAAAGTATGGTAATGACCTCGTAACAATTCGACTATCACATAAAGGATACCTAGATATACTTGAGACAGCCATGGCTCGAGGAGGTGTTGTTCTAATAGAAAACATCAAAGAGTCTATAGATCCAATTCTAGAACCTCTGCTAAGCCGCACGCTCATAAAAAGAGGACATTTTATTAAAATCGGTGACAAGGAAATGGATTACTGCCCAACGTTTCAACTTATTTTCCATACGAAACTATCAAATCCTCACTTCAAACCAGAAATTCAAGCTCACACAACACTGATCAACTTCACTGTCACCAAAGAAGGCCTGGAAGATCAACTATTAGCTGAAGTTATTAAAGCTGAACGTTCGGACCTGGAGGAAATGAAAAATCAAGTAACCCTGCAACAGAATATATTCAGAATCACCCTGAAGCGCTTGGAAGACGAACTATTAGCTTGTTTAGCAACAGCAGGGCAAAGTATTATTGAAGACTCCACGTTGGTGGAAAACCTCGAGGCAACGAAGAAGACTGTACTGGAAATTGAACGGAAGGTTGTTGAAGCGAAAGATGCAACGAAAAAAATTGATGAATCGCGTAACCATTATCGACCGGCAGCACAACGAGCAGCCATATTGTATTTCGTGTTGATAGATCTGCAGAAAATGAACCCAATCTACGTGCTTTCTCTTAAATCCTTCGTAAGCGTCTTCAAGCGAGCGATTTCCACAAAGAACGAGCACCAAAACCTAAAACAACGCGTCGAAAGTTTAGTTGAACATATCACCCATGAAATATTCCAATACACACTAAGGGGACTTTTTGAAAAGGATAAACTCACATTTGTCAGTCACATGGTTCTACAAATACTTAATAATTCCGAACAAATCCCCAAGGAAGAAATGGAATTTGTCTTAAGATTTCCTTATGATCAAAATGCGGTCTCCCCAGTAAACTTTATTTCAAATGCAGCATGGGGTGGCATTAAAAGTTTATCAATGATTGAAAGTTTTTTCGGCTTGGACCTGGACATCGAAGAATTTCCACGAAGGTGGAAACAATATGTGGAAAATGAGTTTCCTGAAAGGACACAACTACCAGGTGAATGGAAAAGTCGTACTGCCCTACAGAAGCTATGCATTATTCGTTGTCTACGACCCGAACGAATTTGTGTCTTCTTCAAGTAAGTATTACTGTGTAAGGACTGTTTTCAAAAATACTATAGAGTGGATTTATTTGATACCATTTGATCCTATTGAACGAAGAGTTAATAAGTTCTCGCTACCTTTTCATGAATGTGATTTTTTTGCGATTTCTGCTAGGCCTACATGCAGAAAATTACATACTTTTGACATCATCAAAATGGAAACGCTGCTAAGAGTCAAGCTATGCGAACTCATCCTTACAGTGAATATCTAGAGAAAGCATTATCCTGTTGACGGAATTCCCATTTGAACACTTTCATGGTTTGGTTTTGACTGATCTGACAACAAACTATATTATCTTAACCCTCCTAGTATTTTTGGTTTTATTTCGCTGTTATACTCAAGTTTAATATGTGCCTATCATTTATCAAGGATCAATTGGTTGAAGAGTTCCTTGCTGAGCTCGTAATAATATCCCAAAAGTTGATCTGAACTTGATTCAGCTTTTGCATTGAGGCAAATACATGCCCAGTTTTTCTCGGTGTATAAAATTTTCATCTTTGATATTACGCAAAAATTCTAGGTTTTTGGTTGTCCGTGCAGCTGTTTCCACGTAAAATCTTATCGTTGCTTCCTTCCCATATTTTCCTTGTCGACTTCTTTCCTTCCTAAGTGGACTCCAGAAGAAAACAAATACCACTTTATACAAACATTCTATTTTTTACAAACATTATTTATAAGGTATACAAAGAAGTTTTGAAGGACTTATAAAAGATGGCATAACTAGTATTACATCACATTGTACTAAGTAAATAACGAGTAACTTATATATTCATGTTAGAACGTCACAATTTTCCTCTCAGAGTAGGTGTCATTTCCTTAAAGTGTAAACAACACGAATTTTTGTGCTCCGACTATGTGAACTTTTGTCCCAACGAAACAACTTTTGCAGGGAGCTCTGCTTTTATGCTTCAACTTTAATAAAAAGTGCAGCTGAAGGACATCGACTGCAATGTGAAGCATATGGAGAGCATACTCTATCAATGCAAAAATCTGAGTATTAGTTACGGAATTTTAGAAGTGGCGGTTTTGACAAAAGTTTAAAGTTTGAAGACGCTGAGTTGGAAGCATTACTGGACCAAAATTCAAGCCAAATTCAAGAGGACCTTCCTGAAACCTTGGGAGTTACTCAACAAGCGATTTGAAACCGTCTCAAGGGCATAAGTATGGTGCAGAAAAAACACATTGGATTCCACATGAACTCCAACCAAGTGACGTCTAACGCCATCCTGTCACTTGCAACAAATTGTTCCAAAGGGAAATTGGAGTTTTTTTTTTCGTGTCGAATAGTAACAGAAGAAAATAATTGGATTCATTATGATAACCAAAAGAGCATAAAATCGTCGGGTAACTCCGGCTATGCATCAACTTCAATGGCCAAACGGAACATCCATGGCAACGAAGATAATGCTGTGCATCTAGTGGGATTTCCTGAGAGTGATCCACTATGAGCTTCTACAGCATACAGAAACTATTCCTGCGGAACGTTAGCAACAACAATTGATGCAATCGAGTCGAACTATAAAGCTTAAACGCTTCCAATATGCCAAGAAACATGACAAAGCGATCTTTCAGCACGACAACGATCTGTCACATGTTGCTAAACTTGTCAAGGAAACTTAGGAGACACTGAATTAGGATATCCTATCTCACCCGCCGTCTACGCAAGGCATTACCTCTTGTTAAGGCAATACTTGTTCTGGTCAATGGCTAATGCACTTCACTTCTTACGAAGAAATGAAAAATTGGGTCAATTCTTAGATTGCCGAGGATGGAATTGAGGAATTTTTTAAACGCGGTACATAAATGCTTCCTGCAAGATTGGCAAAGGTAGTAGAAAGCGACGGTATATATTTTGAAAAATATACATTGTAACAGTTTTTCTCACTAAAACTTCAAAATTTAAAAAAAAAAAACACTTAAAACTTACTTGGACACCTAACTTGGACACTTAATTTTTATTGATGTTTTATTGTTTTTTCTTGTTAAAAGGCAGGCATAGCCTTTTTACAAGGAACTAAAATTTTGAAATTTTATATGACATAACTCTAAACTACTTTAAGGACGCATCCCCACTGCATAGTGCCATATATTGTGCGATTTGGAAAGTTTTTCAATCGTAAGGAGAGTGTGAAGCGGGCATAACGACGACAAGACTCCACTCCAGCTCATGTTTATACGACAAACAAAAACATGTGCATCAAAATAACGAAGCGCTATATAAAAGTCCTACATAAAGAACAACATATGCAAAAAGACATGCAACTGACATATTAGTTGAAAGAATATAATTTTGGAATCCCCATTGATATAAATATTAAAACATAAAAAGGTAACGACCTGAAACAAAAGGAATTAAACTCTCAATCGCAATGGTAGTGAAATGGGCAAACTCATGTGCAAGAGCTGAAGCATAATGTGAAACAGAAAGGACAATAACGCTCAAAATTGTCAGTCTCAGTTAGGCAACACGTGAGCTCGTCACCAATGCCAACTTAAAGAGATTACTGCATACAGTGAAGAGGACATCGAACTTTGGTATTCGATAAGTCCTGGCCGAATCACAAATCAAGGGCGCAAAATATTGAGCCCTTAACAAAATACACCACCCTAAATGTTCATACACTCAACATAACAAAACCGTCAATGTCTTCACAACATGACATAACATTTTTACATATCTCTTTACATCAACTGAGCTTATCGTTCACCTACGAAACATTCTTGCCTGCCACAAAACCATTCGATGATGCTTCCGAAGATGGCTTCAATAAGCTTCAAGCGCGTCCTCAAAATAATCAAGAAAGGATACCACGAGATAAAACCAGGAAAACAAAAAAGGAAACAAAATAACTCTTTAAGACCGTGGCAACAGAGAACTTGACTTGAACTTTTAGTAACTCAATAAAATAAAATATATAGAAGGACTCATATGAGTGGTAACCTCATTAACTAAGTAACTGATGATCAATGAGGGTTCAAGTTTTCGTCATGTTTTAACAGCCTTTTTAATTTCATTTCAGAGAATTCACTCAAGAAATGCTGGGTAGTAATTACGGAATTTACAAACGTATTGCTTTCCCCGAGACATTTAAGGAAGTCAACGCTACAATTCCTATTTTCTTTGTTTTATCGCCTGGCGTAAATCCTTTGATTGAGGTTGAGAAACTTGGACTTACCATGAACATCGGCGAGCATTTTGGGAATTTGCATAACATTTCTCTCGGACAGGATCAAGAACAACTCGCTGAAAAAACGTTATTCACCGCTATTGAAAAAGGACATTGGACAATTTTGCAGAATATACATCTATTAGCTAATTGGCTGCCCACGTTGGAAAAGATAATTGAGAATCTTCTGGAGAACGTGCATCCAGACTTTCGACTGTTTATTACAGCCGAACCGGCAGCTTATCCTGAATGCCATATAATCCCGAAAGGAATACTTGAACCATCCCTTAAAATTGTTCAAGAGGCTCCCAAAGGAGTCGCAGCAAACTTTCATATGGCCTTGGACAATTTCTCTGCAGACACGTTAGGGGATTGCCAACACGAAACTGAAATGAAAACGATTTTATTTTCTCTGTGTTATTTCCACGCCGTCGTTGCTGAGCGACGAAAATTTGAAACATTGGGTTGGAACAACGCGTATCCTTTCAATTACGGCGACCTCAAAATAAGCGCAAATATACTTCGCAACTATCTCAATCAAAGCAGCCAAGTCCCTTGGGAGGACTTGAGGTATTTATTTGGGCAGATTGTCTACGGAGGTCATATAACAGACAACTGGGATCGCCGTCTCTGCCAAACGTACCTAGAAGAGTTGCTTCAGCAAGACTTGGTCGACGGAGACTTCTGCTTATGTCCGGGGTTTCCTGCTCCATCAAATATCGATTTTGAAGCATACCATGAATACATTGATAGTAACCTGCCCCGAGAATCGCCAACATTGTATGGGCTGTACCCAAATGCTGAGGTTGCACTACTGCACTCCAGTTCCGAGAACATTCTGAAGACGTTGCTCGAACTTCAACCACAAGACTCAAGCGTTCGCGATAGTTGTATTCAGTCCCGGGAGGAGATTGTCCGAATAACAATCGCTGACACACTCGACAAGTTGCAGGATGAATTCAATATGGTTGAACTAGGAAACAAGGTTAAGAAACTCACGCCATTCGTAGCAGTCACAATACAGGAGTGCGAACGAATGAACATTCTCATAAGAGAAATTCGCAAGTCACTGAATGAACTACTACTGGGCCTTAAAGGAGAATTGGCAATAACTAGTGAAATGGAAATCTTGCAGGATACCATATTTTATGGGCACATCCCAAAAAAGTGGGAGAAGTGCGCCTATCCTAGCTTATTGCCATTCCAGCAATGGCTCCTTGATCTGACATTTCGAATTAAAGAGCTGCAAGCATGGTGCTCTGAGCTTATTCCTCCTGCGTCCGTTTGGCTTGGCGGATTGTTCAATCCGCAGAGCTTCCTTACCGCCATCATCCAGGAATCTGCAAGAAGGAACAAACTGCCATTAGATGATATGTCTTTGTGCATTGAAGTCACAAAAAAGTCGAAAGATGATATCATTTCGGCACCTGTGGAGGGAGCCTTTATAAATGGACTTTTCCTACAAGGAGCGGGCTGGGATATCAATCTCAATGCTTTGGTTGATCTTCGCTTACGAGAACTTCATACGTGCATGCCAGTTTTATTCGTCAAAGCGGTTGTTCAAGATAAAGGAGACCATGATGGTAACTATGTTTGCCCGGTTTATAAGACCAGGTGAGTATTAAACATTAAAAAGCAGTGAATAATCAGGATTCTAAATAAAACTAAATTTTCTTCGCAGACTTCGCGGTCAAACATATGTTTGGGCATTTGATTTAAGGACAAATGACAGACCATCAAAATGGATCCTCGCTGGTGTTGCTCTACTACTGCAAACATAATTTCATTGGTTCAACTTTAAATGTTTCTGCACTGAATAAAATTAATCTTAAACGAAGGAGTAGGGATACATCATATGCTTTGGATGAATGTGTTGTGATTTGAGTTTTTGGGTTATACACACATCGTTATTGTGTAGCTCGTGTCTGGGATTTAGGCTGTTAGTCCATGTACCCGCAGGCATCTTTTGAGTTTTTTGTGCTGTTCGAAAAACTTTTTATCATCAGATAAAATATAAGATTTTGAAGAAAATCGATATTTTCTAAAATATTTTACAAAGTTACATTTATAGATTGAAACGTCTTTTGAAAGAAATTGAATTGAAAAATTCATAAGCCAAGTTGGAGTCGCTGATTGAATCTCCGTCTGTCGGCTATCGGCTGCTTACGATACATTTAATTTTAATGGTTTTAATTTTTTTTTAAATAAAGACCGCTTTGTTCCTGTCAGGTTCGAACTTGCAGTTTGTCTCCTAATTTGTCCTGGCACGTGGCCCTTTGCAGGAAACACGGACAGGGCAATGGTAGTTACCAAAGGTAAATGAAATGAAATCATAAAATGGACTAAAAATCATTAAATCTGAATAAATAAAAATTAAACAAAACCAAGTTTTTGTTCGATTTCAATTTATAATCTCATTAAAGGACACATCAAGGATCACAACCAAGATGAGATATATGAATGAAATTCATATGACTGTGCATGCAAGAGGTTATAACCCTCCTGCGCTGCACCGACTTATTGCAAGAGTTAATTTTCACTATCAATCGAATCTGCATTTTCGGAAGCTGATTGTTCAGGAGCATCATCAATCCACGAGCTTCTTCTTTTTGAACTCCCACACTTCCGAGAGTCCACAGGTGTCGGTACGGACCCGTATGAGCCCTTAATGGAGTTTAATTTATATTAATTAGTGCAATATTTTTTATATTTTCTAATTTTATTGGAATTCCCAATGGGTTCAAGTATTGGACGTATGCAGGATCTGCCCTATGGTTAAGCAAGTATCGCCAAGCTTTTCTACTTCCCTAACGATCAATCTTCTCGTGTCCTTGCCTGGCTTCAATGATTAAATCATATCAGCTGAATGTTCTCATATTATTTCGGGATCGCGTAATATCAGTATAGATGGAGGCTTCTCCAATTAGTTATACTAGGAGATGCAAAACCTGACGTTCCTGACGATGTTAGAGCAACGACATCCTTATGCACTACAGCCACTATGATACTCAAAAATGGTCTTGAACCAACAAAATGATCCACACAAAGATGGTGGCTTATCAGGCCTCCATGTTTGAAGTTCGCCAACCGAGTCGAAATGATGCACCATGCGATGGTATGCCAGCAAGCTCACCCGCTAATGCTTTCTAATCAGGACCTATTTCTTGTGTTTTTAATAAGCTTGGGACCGCGGGATGGCTAAAGCCCGTCGAACGTACTGTTTGTTAGGAGAAAAAGCCGCGACTCCAGCTCGGTCACCACCCTATCCGAGTAAATACCTGGCGGGGTGTGTCGCATCATAGAGTTACTGATACTCACTTTTGTGCAACAAGCGTGAAACAAAAAAAAATCGGGTTTTTACCAAGCCATGTTGCAAGAGGACGTTTAGATCCCATACAATCCATTATGCGTTGGACGGAAGTATTGGACATTAGTCGCAAAATTCCTTAATGTCTGGCTGGTCAACTATCATGCGCCTACTGATAACAAGTCGGAAAGTATCAAGGATGATTTTTAGTGAGACCTAGAACGGATGAAACATGCTTTGTGGTCAAATGATACTAAAATTCTTCAGGGTGACTCGAATGCAAAAATCAGCTAAGCAAGTGCCAGGATCCAACTTTCATTCGTTTAGTAACTGTCGCTTAACTTAAGTCGCTGCATAAATTTAGATCGACGTATGCCCCTATCAAATAACTGAAAAAAAATTCAGGATTCGTTTCAGGAACGAGTCTTTTTGAAAGTGCAGGATCAATAATACGTAACCCCGTCAAAATCAAAAACAGAGGACTGCAATATTTCAAGAAAATATCCACAGCGTATCCAACCACGATTGAAGGTGTGAACGTTTCAGGAGCAGAATAAGAGGTCGTTATTTCAACACCAAACTGAAACGAAGTACAAGCAGCCATACATGACCTCAGGAAAAATAAGTCTCTTTTAATATGCGGAATTCCAGGAAATGACACAAAACAGCGGCCGCCATATATATACCCTTCTCAACCTTATAAAATGTGGTCAGAGCAGCAGTTACCATAGGACTGGCGAAAAATGTGATATTGTTCAGTGCAAGAAAACGGAGAAAAGTAAATGTCTGAGCGCTCTCCAAAATTATACATGCTCAAAACTGTTAGACAAATGGTTATCAACGAGATAACATCTTACAGGCTATACCAATATTAGTATAAATGTCGTTATGAGTGTTCAGTTCCCATTGGAACGTGGACCTTTCGTGGAAAAGAAAATAATATGGACTACGTAATTTACCAACCAAACGATCTTCCTAATGCCTTACACCATAAGTTTGGGTAACTGGCTCAGGTTCAAATAAGCCTAACTCAATGTGTAGTTAAACCGCTCGTCAAAACATAGAATATTGCAGCTGTATACAAGAGCAAGTGAGTGAGAATCTTTCTGTCTTGTATCCTTTACCGGTGCTTGGGCTTTCTCAGATGATATCGGAAACGAATTTTATAATGAATTATGTGTGAAAATCTAAATTTTCCCCATAAATCTTGTTCGTTTGCAGACCTGCGAAGTTCAGCAGGCCCAAGAACTTACTTCTGATCGTGGTTTGCGGCAAACTTTTACGGATTGGGAGGGGCAGTTGTAGCCCGACTCAGTTTTCAGGGAAGTCCATCAGATGATTCATCTAATAAACACATTTGTGGCTCAGTGAATTCGTGAAGAATCAAAACTGTACGAAAAACATGCTAACAAATGAAAAACTTTTTAGGAAACATCAAATTTTCCGGTTCTAATCAGCCCACCTGGCTTTTTCTTTGCGGGTGCATGCTGCGAGGATCCAAATCTACTCTCAAGAACACTTCATAATAGGATATTTTTATGATATATCGCCGGTTGTGTAAAATGCTTCCTCGTACGTAAGGTTCCAATATAAAACCAACAGAGGTTATTCTTTGCAGGCTATTTATTCCTTCGCTGAACAAAGTTATGTAAAGCGATTTCAACTAAGCAGAGAAATATCAAAGCAATATTTGCTGCGACCTGTGATGTAATCCTCACTCATCTACAAAAATTGCCTTTCGTTTCTTGGGTGTTCTTTTCAAAACTTCAGTAAACTAACGTTAGTTAAAAATTTCCGAATGACATCAATCACCATTGATTAAAACTTAGTTGCATTTCTTATTACACTTTGCATCCTGCACAAAATGCTTTCATTTACTTTAAATTTTAGGTTAAATAATATTTAACCTAAATATTTTATTCAAAATCAAGTCCGGCTTGAATCTTCGCTCAAAAGAAAAATCTGGTTTCGGACTTTGCTGTCTCACATCGTTTGTTGGCACACGAAGAAAATTACCTTCAAGACTAAAAAACTACAGGTGTGAGATTCTTCGCGGTAAGACTATCTAATGCGAATAATGCGAACCATACCCATATCAAATGCAAAATTCAAAAGAAATTTACTACAAAAAAAATCCAAGAAATTTCCCAGTAAAAGGTAATTTCGCACCAAAACGTACAATTCCGTAGATAGGTTTGTGGATATGCTAAAAATTGACCGTCAACACAGGATAAAAAGAATTCCGAGTTTCACGTTAAATCGGAGAATCAAACCGTTACTTCACGCAAATATTTTTCGACTAACCAGATTTGTCGTCAGGAATCTTGTAGTATAGACGCAAATAATGGCAACCATATATTAAATCGACGAGAAATTACATTAAATTCGGGGTAAGGTACAGATGCTGCCATTAACCAATCTTCGTATTAAATTGAAATTTTGACAGGTTATAGCAGCGTATCTACGTTTTGCTGCTACCAATTTATGCATTTCAAAGGTTTTCAACATCACATTTCTAATCCATCACAATTTCTAACAATTTGATTCACCTCAACTGAAAATAAATATTTCAGGTGGCGTTCATTTACGGTGAAGACCAAGTATGGAGTTCTATGAATTTAAGCTTTATTCATTAATTTAAAATTTTATTTTATAAAACTGATTAATTAATTAATCTAAAAGAAAAACTAACCTATAGATTTATTTGAAATACTGTCGAAATCGTTATCTTTCTGTAGCTTTCGCGCCATCACATGACGAAATATCAATTTAATGCAGACTGGTTTGTGTCTTCAGCGGAAAATCTGAAGAAAAACTTAAGGGTATTGTTGCGAACCTTAAACGATTGATGCTATGAGTTTGCCTGTCGCTGATAATTTGTAGGGGCTTGCGCAGCCTTTCATTTATTGTCTCTTTACCATGTATCCAATTGTACGATAGATGGATACTACTTTCCTTTTTTGTATATCTGCGTTTGATCGCTCCTGGGCCGATCGTTTTCTGTTTTTTCTCGCCCGACCGCCTTTCATGCCAATTTCGACTTCTTAACTAATCGCTTTGAGATTGTTTTGAAGTTTAAAAAATTTCGAAAAGTAAGAGATTAGATTGACGGATTTGGGACAAACTGGAGCTTGTGGCGTTGCTACGACTACAGATGAGGAAGCGTTGATTTCTTTAACGATTTTGCCCGCCATGTCTAACAACAATCTTTTTTTCTGTATGTGATCCCCTAAATGGCGGAAATTCAACTTTAACTCTAATTGAAGGATTTCTCTACTAGCCCCCAATTCCCGAGCGATATTGAACGGAATTTTCGGAAAATCAGATTTATCTCTTTACTTTCGGTATATCTTATGTTTTCTCCGACAGAGATGGAAATATTGATGATTTTCCACTCCCCCTTGTGTTAACGTTC
The DNA here is from genome assembly GCA_954870665.1 of Stratiomys singularior. Lineage (NCBI taxonomy): Eukaryota > Metazoa > Arthropoda > Insecta > Diptera > Stratiomyidae > Stratiomys > Stratiomys singularior. The sequence goes on from OX940877.1 coordinate 13,910,747, forward strand.
AGATGTGTGTTTCGGAAGTGTGCCATCTTGGGTATGTGGTTTCTCTCCGAATTTGCCGATCTTAAGTGTCCTTATTTATAGGTTTGTCATTTTCACCAGCAAGTAGGAATCCTTTTACGTAGGTAAACTTTTTAGGTAGGAAAACTTCTGTATTTTTCTATTTTGAGGGACTCCTTTTTTTGCTTTGGCCCCGCGCTTGTAAGCTCGCGGTTGTCAGGTAATATTATTGTCAGGACTTTAGTATTTGTAAAATTGTTTTAAGGCCCAGATACAATACTGCGTGCCAGCGATGCGAGAGCGCGATGCGATTCTCGCTCGTCGTCGCGCAACGCATTCAATTTACAATGCACGCGATGCGAGGAAGAATAATGTTCATACGACAAATGTCAAATTGGTGACGTTTCAAATGAAATTTGATTAAAATTGTTTTGATTTTTTAAAAATTTGAATTTGGAATTTTCCTTTGTTTGGCAAATAATAGCCTCAACAAGGATGCACGAAATTTTCATTCAAAACTCATTCAGAATAACCCTAGTACTTAAAAAGTAATAAGGGCGTTTGAATTTCAAAATTCATTTAAACGCCGTCAAGCATCTGACAAACGTAATGCACCTCGTTGCGAGGAATTTTCGTTTTTCCGAAAATTTCTCGCCTCGCGTCGACGCATCGCAATCATTCTATTTCGGCCTTTAGTGGGTTGAAAATTATGCCCGAATGAGCGGTTATCGCTTATGGATCGTCCATCAAATGTTTTTTCATTGACTTGACATTGACTTTCATTTTTCTTGTATCGTTTGTATTGCTGACAAATTTATTCTTGAAGGTTTCATCTGTGAAGGGGGTCCGCTCCAGGCTTGTTATAATTATATTATACATATTCCAGAGGCAAATTGAATAGCAAAGGGGCGAGCAAATCTCCCTGTTTTAGTCCGGTGTTTGTTTGTTGTCAGCGGCGTCGGTCAGTTGGTTATCGATACTGACTTGGGAAATTGTGAACTTTGTAGTCATTTTGTTAAGTCGGACTAATTTGGCAAGGATACCAAAACGAAGCATTATTTAATACAGTACGTTACGGAAACGTCTGTATTGAACTCCCAGCATTTTTTAAGTACCTGATTGACTGTAAACAGTTGGTTTATCGCCGATCTACTAGCTCTATAGCCACCTTGATATTCCCCAATAATAATGTTTTCGAATGATCTGATTTTATTTTCTAAGATGATCGAGAATATTTTGTACACCGTATAAAGTAGTGATATGCCTCTATAGTTTTCCTACTGTAGCTTGTCACCTTTTTTGTGAATAGGAAATATAATTGATATTTATGCTTATGTTCTTCTTGTCAGATGTGCAGGAAGATTTTTTGTAAATTTTTTGATTTCTGAACATTGCTGTCACGATATGTATTGAGCTCCACTGGAATCTCATCGATGCCTGGCGCTTTATTATTCTTTTTGGCTTTGATGGCGGAACAGACTTCATCCAGAGTTGGTGGCGAAAATGAAAGCTCTCCAGAAATATTTCTATCTATGGGTTCCATTGCTCTGATGCTGTGTGAAGCATTAAGAAGTTTCTTGAAATATGAACCTCATCTTTCCTTAACCCAGTTTTGCCGATGTTGCTGATGTCATCTCGGCAGAACGTGGCCTTGGGCTGATAACTTTGCTTCAAGCTTTTCAGTACTTTGTATGCTTGGCTTGTATAGGCACTCGATAGACTTACATCGATGCTCCTCAATTGGTCTTCATAGTATTTTCTTTTCTTATTTCTAATTGTTTGATCCACTAATCTTCTGAGATTTTCATACTCTCCTCTCTTGATCAAGGCTTTCCGATAGTGGTTTTTTTGTATGCCATATTCTTTTTCTCTAATACATCCTGGCACTCGTCATTGAACTTATCTTTCGCACCGGGCTTTATGTCCAATCATCTGTTCTGCCACGACATTAATTGCCGATTTCACTTCCACACATATTTTCTTGCTTGTTTTCTTGTTATCTGATAGGATGGGAGCTCGCTGGTTGTCGAGAGACTCCGTGAAATCTTCGCCAACTGACGCCGTTTGGAGCATTTCGGTGTCGAATTTTTGTAGAAGGTTGGTCTTCGTCGAACATTACATGCGACATTGATACAAAAGTTTTATCAAGTAGTGATCCGAGTCGAAATTGGCTCCTCGGTATGTGCGAACATCAAGTTTGCTCGAAGTCCAACGTTGTTGGATCATAACCTGTTCGATCTGATTTCGTGTTGCCATCCGGTGATGCCAAGGTCATTTTATGTTAGCGTCGTTAAGGGAAGCAAATCAAACGTAAGACTAGATTTCTGGAGATAGTCTGCTATGAAAGAAAGCTCAAAAAAGGATACAAAAATGATTCCCGAAACAATAAATGAAATTATTCCTCACCGCAACTCGATTGTAGCCAGCCCGAGAGATTGTGATTGGGAATGTGTGGAGGCCCTAGAATGTCCCTTCTCGGGAGATGTCTTGTCATACATAAAAGTCAATCGGACGTTGGCCGTTATCATTTGTTTCCTCGTGGAGGCTATATCCTCCAGCCGTTCCCCGATGAGATATCTTATCGCCAACTTTAGCGTTAAAGTCACCCAGAATTATTTTTGTGTCGTTCGCAGGCAATGAGTCGACTGGTAGTCTTTTCAAATGATTGTAGAACGTTTCCTTCGATTCATCGTCTTTCTTTGGTCGGGACGTGTACGTTTATCAGTCGAAATATGAAGACTCTTGCGTTCTTGTAGTCCTCAAACCAAGCGCCCAATCCACCGCTGTAGTGGAACAACCGAAATCTCAGTCCTGCACACCAAGATGACATATATATATCTGTAACCGTATATCCGTAACCATAAGTATCCTTTTTTCGGGACCTCGGTGCTTACCAGATATTTACTGAGCGAGGTAGCCATTTGAATGGCTATTTTTCGAATTGCTTCAAATCGAATTTAAAATGAAATTTTCGGATCAAATGCCTTCATTCGAATAACAGTTGATATCTCCGTTCTTGTTAACACATTGTTAACAAAATTGTATCATATTGCTAATAACACAGTAACCGTGACGTGAAGAATGCTTTCTCATTGCTCTGGAATTTCCAAACATATCGACCTATCGAACTCCCTCACTTCATATTGAAGGACCCGAAAAGTATCTATGATAGATTCAAGTCAACAAATAATGGACGTTACATTAGAAAGGTGGGTCGGAAGGTTCCATTGTTGGCCCAGATCTCTGAGATGTCCCATACGAACAGCATTTCAAGGTGCAGTTACCAGATGAGACGCGTTCAATTGGTTATGCAGGTGACCTAGTGGCATTAGCCACAGTTCAACTTGATACAAGTTAAATGTTATAATGCGTCGAATGATCGAGTGGATGATGGATCGTAGATTCATCCTAGTGCAAATAACTGAGGTAGTTTCGACTAAAAGGACCGTATCCCCAGAATTATTTCAAACCAATTATGAAATGTAATTATTGAATCCACGAAGTCAACAACATAGGTAATGAGTAAAGTGGAATCGGTGTCCGTACAAAACTCTGAGTTTGGGGCTGACGCTCTTAGCGTAGAGTCGTACCAAATAAGTTTGATGCAAAAAGTACAGAAACGTATTGTGGATTTCATCTGTATATCGCACTGTCTCTGCTTAAGACGTAACATTTTTCAACATTCTTATTGGTGGAGAACGAAGAAATGTACACCTGTGATGGAGGCAAATAGATGGAAAGTCGAGAAACGCGAGAAATACATAAGGAAAGTTCGTGAACAAACCACAAGGCAGATGAGCTTCGTAGCCAATCGATAACAAATTGTCGTAGCGCAGCCGGAACCATGGCAGAACTTATTATTTTCTGTCGCGACTGCTCAATAGGTCAAGACAATTGCGTTATTACCAGCGCAAAATATGGGTGTCATGGTCTCCTAACTGATTATTTTACCCAGCGTTCGTCATAATTTGTCAAATATGGGTTATATGTCAATGTATGTACACATCAAAGAGACAATAAGCGAATCCTCATCTGGAAATTTAGTAGTAAGATGCTAGCACCAAAGAATAAATGCTCAGGAGCCCTTCTTCAAAGGAATCGTACGCGTGACCTCCGTTCCGCCAAGAATGAAGAGAGTGACTCAGTTTTATTCTCAGTCTCATCATATATCTGCCTTCCATGCTGAAAATTGATTTCTGTAAAAGCATGGCGACTTGACAAATCTAAGGCCTAGCCCGACATTGAGCGACAGGAGAGATATTTAGTTTAGTCACGCGCCTCATTACTTTCCGCCATTGGGAGTACGACATCCATCACCTGTCTACCACAAGGAAATTACTATCACTAAAACCATTATTCGTACTTGTAAAACAGAAAAAGTGTAAAAACAGAAGTTTTAAGTGAATTTGCCGAAATATTAATAATAAATATATACAGATCATGCACTAGACACTTGACAGCCTGGGATAGTCTTTCTATACAGTGTCCAAACCAGGTTAACTTTGTGTGATTTTTGGAGGAAATACTACAAAGTGGAGGATCATCAAACTCGAAGTTTATGTCCGTTGATTTTATTGTTAAAATAAATCGCCACGAGTTACACCTATCCGAACGATAATGACAGGATCATAAGCAAGGAATGAATGCAGCTTGACTGATTTTCATCAATCTGTTATTTTATATTTATAGTCTTGACGTATTCAATGGTACTTTTCGCGAAAAGTTTGGTAAGAGAATTACTGGATTTTCTAAAAATATTGGCTATTGAATTTTCCTCGAGCTGCGATTTTCCAAATATATGCGAATACTTCAATGAAACGTGCTCACAAAGTCTATATTGGGTTTAGGCAATGATCAATTTTTCCGTCTCTTACATAATCTCACTTGCGTCCAGTTTTCACAATGCCGAAAATCAACATTTTCAATGGTCAGGCAATTAATTAAGATTAACATGTGTTGTGGACATCAATTCCATTCATACCCAACATCACTATGCATGAGCACTTTTAATCCAAATTGCACCCTCTGCAATTCTGATACATTTTCAGTTCAACTTAGTTGCTCTGGAAGACATTGAACATTTGTAGATATTCGCTTACAACATATTTATTATACCTTTTCAATGTTTCTATTGATTGAACGATGAGTCCAGTTCATTACACAATACAATACAAAAGTTAATACAATAGGAATTTGCAGTGATTTGAAATAATATTTTGTACAATCTAATCCTCGAATTTGGATTGTATAACGTGTGTTCGTTACATTTCGTGCCATCATGCGAAAATCAGTTCCTATTCTTCTTATCTATAACCCTACTTTCCTTCATTTAAATTTGTGAGAAAGCAGCCAAACGAAAATCCTTCGTTATTTCGAATAATAATTTTCTGGTCCAGTCCTTTTTTTGTTTATCATAAAAGATCCTCAATTTAAGTCATAAATAGTTAAAACTATTTAAAGTAGAGCACAAGTAATTGAATTTGAATGATTAAACAACACCCACAGAAACATGAGAAAATTCGTAGACCATTGAAAGAAGATCCTTTTCATGAATAAATTTCAATTTGTGGGCCCTAAAGACAAGAAAAGATCGCGTAAGTACCAACTAGAGTGACAACGGCCAGGTAATATGCAAAAGATAATATTGTCTAAATATTGACACTCAACGTTTAGGTTATGCATTTTCAATGAAAGGACTGCAGGACCGTCATCCCTTTGAAGTGTCCAAGCCGCACACAAAACAACCTGAAATGCACTGGCACGTCACCAAATCTTTTCGTTCCATAGCTTTGAATAAAAATGCAGGAAACTGGTTGTCCATGCGGTTAACATCCTCATTTCGAAAAACGTGCAAGACGGCGTTTTATTATACTTAAAACCACCGACAGCATCAGACTGCATCCCTATTCGACTTGAGATTTTGTTTATTTTGTTTTTGCACCGATGATTACTTTATCACTTTACCTGAATACATCCCAAATGGTTTATTGGGATTTCCACACAAGTATGCCAAGTGCATTCTCAGGTGGAAAACTAGAACGTCAAGCACATGGAATGGAAGACGAACGAATCGTTTGCGGACGATTAACTCTATTTTGAGGTCTTGGCTAGGAGCGCGTAGCGCGGAATCGGCCACTTTGATCCATGGCGACGTTTAGGAAGATGAACCTCGCTAAAATGATGGAGTGCAGCGCCAAGTAGTTTCAATATGATGTGTGTGGTCCTTAAGCGTAAAGTCGGTATACTTTCATATACGCATGGATTTGAATAGCGGTATTCAGTTTTTTTGTGATTTCAAGGAATAATCAAACACCTTAAAAATTCGCTAAGGAAATTTCCAATAGAAAGTTAATTTAAAAATGTTTAATGCCCAACAATGTTGACAGACATGCAGTTGAACTGAAATTTAAAAATATTTCTGCCTTTCGAATGTGATACTCATCCTTCTTGCCATTTATAACCACTATTAACTTTGATTAGAACTTTAGAAATCGAAATTTGTTACAATCATCCATTTTTCACGTTTTACTTTCAGAAAATGCAATCAGAAAAGAAACTAGAAACTATAACTCTACTACGAAGTCATTTTTTGGAAATTCAATTCAATTTCAGAAATTTAGGATTCCGAAATTCGTTCAAATTACTTTCATTGAATTTTCAAGCATTTTAATCAAGCACTTTGATTTCGTAATCATCCTTAGTTCGTAATGTTATAGCAAATAAGCTTACTGATTTACCCACATTGCCTTAAACAATTTCAAGAACTCTATGTTATTCGAATAAATTTTGGATTTTCCCAGCTATTGTAAAAGATAACGATTTTTGAAATTTTCATTTCAATGGAAAACGGAATGCAATATGGAAAGCCGATACGATACAATGAGCGAAACTTGAAGCAAACTGATAAATAAAAAAATAAGTAAATACGCAAATATAAGTCGCAAAAATAATCAAAAGAAAATGCTCGAATCACAATGTGTCCCTATTGTAAGTATTTACAATACATCTTATGATTATTTGAAAGTAAAAATATTTTTGATATAAAATACATATTAATAATAATTTTCTTATTAAATATTACTAAAATAAATTCGTAAAGGACCAAGATAGTGGTGCAAAATTTTTGGTGGACGTCATTCGCGGCCGGCGAAAATGGGTGTACAAATATTCATTCAAATTCATTTTCAAATTCATATGGTTTTACTATAAAAACAATTATTAAATCATCAAACAATTACAAAAACAATAAATTAATCTTAAAAAATTAAATTAATAAAAAAATTAATCCTAAAAGCCAACATGGCTCTCTAAATTCAAACATTACGGATAATCAAAATTAGTAGAAAATCTTAGATTGAATGAAGATTAAATTAATAAGAAAAAAAGGAGAGAAAGTCAACTAACTCTGTTCAATAAATATTCATCCACATGCGAGAAGCGGTGAGGACATCAAAAAAGTGTATTCCAATGCAAGGAAGAGGTTTTTGCTAGACTTGTGTGCGTTTCAGAACGAAGAATCATATCCAAGCGAAAAGTATCGTCGTTGGAACAAGGGATTTTTATATCAACTCTAAAGGATTTAAATTTGAAAAAAATATTACATCATTGTACGAATAACGTCCAATGCTCCAACAGTCCACTTTCGGAAACCACTTGTTGGAAACCTTATTTTAAACCTTATTTTGCGATCAAATGTCACAAAAAGGCAATGCAGTCAGGATAACGTAATTATTATTCTTAACAAACCCTTACCAGCTAGGTACACACTTAGTGTCGCACTGGGAGACATGTATTAACGAAAGTATCAAAGCTGTTTGTTATAATTGAAGCTGGGATTTGTTGCATAAGAGTTGAGCTCTCGAATCTCTGCCTCTCTAATCTCTACCATCACTTTATACTGGCAACCATCCTGGAAAGTAGAAAATCCATCCCAGACATTAATAATAGTAGAATACACTACACATTCCTGACTGGTTTGTACGGGCAACACCAAACAGGAGACAGGAAATCTGTGGAAACAATGGAAACCTCAATACGAAGTCACGATTAATAATTTAATAATTTGTCCTTCAACTTCTGGTGCATAGCGGCATTTCTTCCTTTGAATTTTACGCTCGGACAGGTCTTATATCTTTTGAAGCTATTTGTTAGGTTTCAGGCTTCGTTTTGATACATCAGCATAGGCTCGATTATTGAAAAATAAAAGATAATACCCATATTTTAATTAATTTACTTTGAACTCCCTTCATTTTCCTTTTAAACAAAGCAGAAATCTACGAAATTAAAACATTCAAATGTTATAAGATTGTAATCTCCTTCAAATGGACTTCTAAAAGAGACGCAATATCTTAAGGATTAATAAGATCATCTGCAATTAGGTTCGAAGGAACCTAGCCCTGACTACGAAATACGAGACAGCAACTGTTGAAACAAATGAGTTAGTTTACCAACTAGTAAGATGATATGGAGAATGTAAAAATTTGTCATCAAAAGTATTACTTTCGCAAAGTCGCGGTTGGAGTAACGTAATTTGTACTGAGGCGGCTACATTTGTTTTCAGTAATTAATGGAGGAGCCTGGACAACATAAGGCGTTTTACGGTGTACGCTAAAATACCCTGTAATCTTGAAATCCCATATGTTGACGTAAGGGTGTGAATGAAGATTGTGAAATGTCCTTTTTTGCATATTTCAAAAGTCTGTACCTTTGAAAATAACATACTAAAATTGCCAAGGAATATTTCAGATCGTTTGTGAGCTACGACGTTCTAAGGAGTAGCTGCTTAGGGATTAGAAAGTTACGTTTACCACGGTGTCTACCAGAGTTATTGTGCGGGCGCTATTCCCATTGAAAGCTATTCAATACAATTATCCTTTCTTTTGTTGTTTAGATAAACATAAATGAATGAATAGGTCTACCACTGAGGGACTTTTCGTATAAACTTTTCATCCAAATATATTCACTTTTACTGTGACCTTTATACCGAATACTTCCTTAATGATCTCAGTAAAAATGAGTGGAAAACCTCTGTATACAAACCAAAAGGTACTAAAGATGCTCTCAAGGGTAGATCTGTTTGACGAAAACGAAAGTTTCACTAAATCAAAATTTCACGGAAATTGCCGTACGTCCGCGGAAAATCATTATTGTGCAATAACAAAATAAAGATAAAGATATTGAGATTGACCCAACTCATGGATTTCAACTCATTGAAATTTAGTAATTTGTGTAAATTGTGAAAAATTTATGACTTACAAGTCCCATTTTTCGATTAAAATTTATTCTTTGATTAAAATCAATTTTGATTAGAGCCATCTTGATTAAAATCAAGCAAGTTCGCATGGTTTAGGCTTCTTCATTGCTGTCATGTGTGAATGCGATGTTTTGTACATCGATTCCGCGCCTATGATTGAAGATACATTTGAAATAAACAGACGTTTTTTGGACGGTATAAACAAAATTAATAGATTTTGCGGTTTGATGGCTTCACAAAGTAAATTTCATCATCAAACTATGGTAGGGGCTTAATGAATTTATGGACCGCAGTAAATCAAGTTTATTCATTCAGTATGCAAAGAGCTGTTAAAGAAGAGAAGAAGCAAAAAATTTGAAAAAAAAAATTCAATGACAAATTCGACTGTTTTCGACAAATTCGTGGAGAAACGTTGTCATTCATAATGTCTTTTTGTAGTAACACTCCCAGGAAGATATTGTAAGAAAACACATCAATTCTTGTGCAAAGCGTTGTTACTTTTGTAGAGTTGTATCTTTTGGAAAAATACAAAAGACAGCGATCCTTAAGCTTACGAAGAAAAGGCGAATGGCTCTCATTACGCGAAGATAATTGCGATACAAACCGTAAAGGATCGGTTCCACAAACGGAAGTCGACAGTGTTTGGTTCTACGATTAGAGAATACCGAATAAAACTTAGGATGCGAAAATAAAACCACACTCAAATTACCTGTTGGGTTAACTAATATTTATATTTATTTATTTATATTAACTTCAGAAATATTATGGCTTAAAAACCATGCGACAGCCAGGTATCTGCATGAAATGAATAAAGCAATCTTGGGTACATTTCATCATTTAAGTTCGACTGTTAAGAATCCAAACCATGAAAAATGTCCCGAAGACGCAAACAGTTGGTGCGATTATTATCGTGCGGATGCTGAAGGAGTGAACTCGTCTAGGTTCAATTATCTTCCAGTTGTTCTGAAAGTTGAAGAAGTTCTGACACCAACAAACGCCTGTCTCAGCGTGACTTTCCTGATAGACGTAATCGTAATGATACACCGAATAATAACGAAAGATACCTGTGTATCTAAGTAAACCATTGGTTTACTGTAGAACTTTTCTCCAAAACACCTCCACAGTCGTTTGAAAACCATCCAATTATCAAATTACTGTGCCACGTAAATATTCAATTATTGTTTCCCATCAAGTTTGAAAATATTTGTTGATATCGAAGTGATAATTGGACCTGCAGCCGCTGGCAATGATGAAACGAGATCGAATCGCACGAATACGAATCGCAGAACATCGTTAACAGTCTGCCACGAAAGAGGGTGGAACATCCCGATGAAGTGCTTCAACAGCTCTGGACGAGCATTATGAAGAAGCTGGAGGTGAATTATATGCGCATGGGATAGCAGATAAGCTGTAAGAATCAGTTGTATCTATTAAAAGCAATAAAATCAATTATTTTTTCTAAAAAGATTTTTTTCTCAAAACTACATTTTTTTAAATTTGCTACAGTTGTAACTCGAAGACTATTCCTTCTATGGCTTTGCGTTTTTGTGCTTGTTTTGTATGCTTTTCTGTTGTATGTTTTTCTGACGCTCCAGGATTTCAATTATATGAAAAATGTAATTTTGGTGAGCCAATGAATAACCAATTTTTGAGCAAGATTCGACTTATTTCATCATTTCAGCCATTTTGTTAAATTTCAATTTTTCTTCACAATTTTGAGTCATTGTTTATTCAATAACTTCTCGTTTGAATTTTTTTGTTTAGTCCAGCCACGATGAAGGTCGAAATAACTACAGCAGTGGAGCTCATTTTTTCGGGGACTTAGGAGATAGCGAATAACTCGCTCATAATAAAAATAACTTTTTCTCATTAGATAATTCCATAATATAGTAAAGTCATTATTAATTTACGAATTCATCTTCACGTTTTTAAAACTTTTTATGCAGTCGTTTCCCATTAAAACAATTTCCAAATATCATCTTTTTTACACAGTAGGTGTCCCTTAAAAAAAATTTATTAAACTATTTTCAATTTGCTCAGTGTTCATATGAAGCAGACAACCGCGTTTAAATCCTGCAAGAGTGGATGATATCAAAGATCCTTGTGTCTTCTTACTACCTGGAAAGCAGCAAAAAAGATTCACAAACTTAAATTGGCAAATCATAAAGTCCAAACGCGTTTTCCAGCGATAAAGTGTAGTTTAAACTCTGTGGAGTTGGAACAGAAGCAAAATTTTCAATTTAGAACTTCATCTAAGCATAGAAAATAATTATCAAATGAATTTTTACCAATTATTAACAACCTGAATGAATTGTGTGGACTGTGTGGACTATAGGAGCTCAATAGAAATTATAAAAGTTTTTAATATTAACGAAAGTAAACGAAAGTAAAATGATCCTGAGTTTGTACAATTAAAATTTTCGTGAAGTTTTTGAAAACAAGTGAAAATCAATAAAGGCAGGCGCATCTAAGATTAAAATTTAAAACGTTTATTTGTTTTGGAAATTAAATTAACCATCGACCTATCCGAAAAATATCAAATCAAAAATCAATCAAAACGATTCCAATTTTGGGCATTGCTATGTGAGAATTTTCGAGAACGTAGACCCTGATTGAAACTGCAAAGTTACTTAATATCAGCTCGTTGTCCGTCATCATTTTCGCTAAACAAAGATTGAGTTTTTTGCCACCCAAGCCTGGGGAACTTTCTCGTCAACCCAATCAAATGTTTACCTTAAATTTTCTATGCATAAAAGACCAGAGAATCCCTTTGGTTAATATAAGTAAAAATGATTAAGCAGTGCTTAAATCTCATAGGCAACTCCTGTTATGACAATTTGTTCAACAAAGGATAAAGCAAAACAATTCAGTAACAAAATATATCAAAACGTGGCTAATAATTCACAGAGGGATACAAAAATTATATAGTGGTTAAGCTTAAGATTCAGCGCTACTATTTCTTGATCGAAAACTTTGAAAATAAACAAACAAAGGTTCTACTCGCAAAACAAATCTATTCAGTCTGATCAAAAGTGCAGATAACTATTCTATGATCAAATACATATTTAAGGCTAGCAACAATTCACATATTAAAATTTCGATGGTGTCTGGAAAACGTGTAAGTCCATTAAACTTGCGCTCCAAAATTAGGTATATTTGAAAGACGTGTAAAGAAATAGAATTCATTTAGTCAAATTTTGTAATATTGGCTTAAAGTGCTGAATAGCCTTAGAGTTACAATCAATTGAAGCGTCGATAAGTCCAATGACTACCATGATCGCGCAGCTCGTGACAAAGATCTTATCATTTGCAGCCTACCACTGAAATGGTTAATTAAATTTATGTTCGATAGATAATGGCAAGTCTGTACGGATAAGGGAAAGCATTATCTCCAAGTGCCCGTGCCAATTTTAACAGCACGGTTTAATGCCCTATGGCCGTATCACTATTCTGAAATCCCATTATACTTAGAACATTGTTCTATTGAGAGTGACTCAAGCCATAGTTTTTTCTTCTTTTGAACACGATGTTATCTCTAGCTCGTTATAGAGCAAACACAAACTTTAATGTGGAAACCCCTGGATAATAGATAACACACTTATCAGTTTCTTCGCGAAATTCATGCTTGAATAGTTTACAATCATATTTACTGAAGATATGCTGGAAAAACCTTCTTAAATCTATGTTATTGAGTCGTCTTCAGGATATTTGATTAAATTAGAATCGCAGGAAGCTTAAAATGTTCACGTGCCCTTCATGGGTTGTTGGTCCGACAAGTGGTGAATTTACAATTTTTGGGCTCGCAAAACTCGCGAATATTTGAAAATATACTGTTTTGGAGTCCACTGAAAAATTTCCATCGCCAATACCTAAAGTGCGCCCCTAGATAACAACCGCATGCTCCAGTACCGGTTCTTAAGCCACCACGCGGAAAACAATTACATAAGTATAAACAAAAGGAACATGCGTTTAAGCACTGATTGTTCCCGTCCTCATTTTGCCTTTGATACGAATTGGCTTTTATTTTATCCAACCCCAATTCGAAATTTCTTGCATCGAATGTCGTCGTGAATCTTGAATTTTTAATATCTTCGATTTTGACCCTAAAAAAGTGAAATCCCCCTATTGTTCACACACACCGAGCACGCAATACATAGCTGGTCTCGTCCAAAAATCGCACCGCTCCCAACAATCCCTCGAGCACCCTTCAGGGTTGATTTAAAATTAAAATCGTTGCACATGTGGAATGCTACCAGTGAGTGCGTTGTGATTTCAAGTGCATTTTGTTTCTACCCTCAACAATCTGCCTCAAGTGGGTGCACAAGTCAAATGAACTTTCCTTAGATGGACACCCCGTGGGAAGATGCTATCACTATTGTCATCAGCTTATCTGAAGGACTAAATCAGTAAATCGTTGTAAGATTATTCATGACATGTTTTGGGAAACAGGACGTCTTGGTTATTAAAACAAATTTTGTGTGAACACTATTTGGTAGTTGAAAATTCTATTTTTCAAACGTTCATAAGGCAAGTTCTGCATCAGAGGATTCCCCGAATTTCTTCCAATGTTCTATTGATAATATCCGATACTGAATGTACTAATATACTTTTATGTAACATTTAGTACTGATTACGGAATGATATGATAATGGACGTAAAATTTAAATTTCACTCCATTTCGTAAAATTTCAAAAAGTTGTTGTACTACGTTGGCTAAGACTTTCTTTCATTCTACTTAACGATTACGCTACTCAACAGAATTCAAATTTTAAATTTAATCTGATGTTGGCATGTGCCTATTATTCCCTGTTATTCAACTTACAGATATACGTAAATGAGGTTTTTCCATCACAACACATTTTAAAGATACACGAAATAAGTCAAAAACTTAATTTGCTTTCAAAATCAAGCTTACCTGTTCGTTCTTCCGACGTTTTGATTGAAAAGGAAAAGTTTTCTAGTTGCAGCTACCTTTCCTCTTGTAGTGAGATCTTGAAGTGTCTCTAACATTTCTAATGTTCGTCGCTTACTGAACCCAAATTTTCGGAAAAAAATTCCCAATATCAATGAAGAAATGCAGTTTTAATGACACATTTTATGCCATTTTATGAACGTAGTCCAACATTAGTTTTATTTTCTTTTTTTTCAGTTTTGAGCCTGCGTATTTCTTCCAGCTACGCTGTATCAGATTTTGGACTATAGGCGCGACAAACCATAGGGTGTACAACGAACCTGCTGGTGGAAACCATACCATTCAACTCAAGTTATGATACACAAATAATTAGTCACAATCTACGAATGAACTCCGTCTCATCTCGACCAACGTTAACCCCATTGTGACTCTAAATCACAGAGTCTACCTCAATCTAGGCATCCAAGGCTTCCAACAATTTTGAATTGTTAAGAAAGGATACATGAATCCGTGATGGGGCAGCTGGCATCGGGATATTGGTTAGAACCTACTGGTGGTGAAATAGTGGACCCAATTGTTTTTAAAATATCGGCAACGTTTAATTCAAAAATTTTCAAATTCTTGAAGTGTCCGTTATGAAAATTTCGCTGCCATTTAATAAAAATTCCATTATCTCGGCTTTTTTCAATAGTCGAACCGTTTTCAAATTCAAAGAGAAGCTCGCATCCTTGTTGAAATACTAGAAGACTAGCGTTAATATGCTCAAATTGAACAGGTTACTTTATTCTTGCTGGTCATCAGAATACCCGGCAAAGTTTATAGCTGAGCGCCAACAATAATCTAAGAAGTATATTCCTGAAATCTATGACAACAGAGAGTTAAATTGACTACAGGTGAAAACAGGTGAATTGAATACCTTGGGACAAATTTGTATTTGCACTTCTGCATTGGTGAAGCAAGACGTGGATCTACATTTATTAATCCTTAACGGAAATTGAAGGCTTTCCGATTAAATTTTTTATTTATCAAATAGAAATCGTGTTAAAAAAGAATTTTCGTTTCGAAAGATTCGCTAATCAAATTTCGCGTTCTGTAAAATGAATCTGTTTCCGTTCAGTATGTGGTCTGTACTCTAATTACGTCTGCATGGAAAAGTTAGAGATTTGTGCGACATGCAGTTATTTTCTTTCGATTTTCATCTATTAGTACCTACCTTAGATAACTTTCCCACGGTGTGTTAATTATCATAATAACTTTTAGTTATTTAAAATTTTATGAGCTACACAACGCATGCATGCTAATATGGTGCTATTTCCGCTACACGCAATTTCTACACTAAGGACTAAAACAAAAACGGGTCAAAATGGGCGCGGCGTTGGTGACAGTTCTGCTCAAATTGCGATCATCTTCCAATAATGTGTCATTATGCGATTACCTGTCCCTATGACACACGGCAAAAGCACTTTGACCGCAATTAAATTGTCGCAAAGCATAATGTCGGTCACGCGACTCCAATGAAGCATTTCCGTTTGATCAGTGGCTAATTACATTCCTACTGATTCCATCCAATAGGATGAGGGTCCCTTCGTTGGGTACGAATGCAATCTATTGCTGCACACATTAAATATTCCTCACATGCAAGGCAATATTTTTGAGGGCAAATGGGTTAAAACATTACACTCGAAAGGACACTGAGTTCTAACCTCTTATTAAATGTTATGTAGAACGTTTTCCGATACATGAAATCATAAATTATTATCAGAACAGTGTTTGCGGAGAAATGTTTCTAATTTATGGATGGCTAATAATTTCCTTCATAATTCTGCATGTTTGTCCATTAAAATCTTTCCATTTCCGATTTTAAAAAATAACATGCACATGCGTGATATACATAAAAGTCGGAAATGTGTTCACAGTACAAAAGAAAAGTTATTGGAATAATTTATTGTGTGAATTGCGAGTACAAGTGAGTAATCGAAAAACAAAACAGAAGAACTATTCTTTCAAGCACGATATATGCCACTAATACATCAGCATTAAGGAAATAATTGCATGTTATAGTTACTAATGATCGTGAGATTTATTATTCAAATATATCTAAAACAGAGCTACATCTGCTAGTAAAAATCCTTCTTTGGTAGCTTGCACAATACTAGTGAAAAGATGAAGTTCTGCTTTACAGATAAATTATTATATATATTGCATAAATTAATAAAATATAATATTATATATAATATACTTTTAAATTTATTTTTTATAACATTGATGTATTGAAAATGAACCACGGATTGATTTAACAATTTTAAAGAAAAGTTCTTAATAATTGTCAGATTCAATTCAAACAAATTTTCGAAAAATCTGCATTCATACGACGGTTTATACGAACTTCAACACACGTTTGCTCCCGCACACATTTAAAATCGATGCGAAAATTGTTTTGATTATGCTTTCAATTGCTTTTCCATCAACGCTAATTCACAGATTCACCAGAGCAACCCAAATATTAACTCCAAGCTTCAAAATATGACTTGGAAGAGAGAGTTGAACGCAGATGAATTAGAAACTGATAAATGAAATGTTGAATTGCAAACTGCTGGACTTGGTTAGCAATTTTACGCTGCAGATATGAGAGGTTTCACAAAGGACACTATGTAAATGGTCATGTTAGGAAGAAGCAAAATTAATTATTACAACAAATGACTTGAAATTCAAGTGTTTTTTCATGAACCTAAAGACCCATTACACACGCTGACCTTTTGTTCATCGTACGGCATTCATCTATCCTTATTTGAAATTCAATTCAAAGGTCCTTTGATTAATAAATATAGGTGTATTATTTGCTGCAACTTTCACATTGCTCATCAGCTACAGCAACAAACAGATACAGATACAGATACAACAACAAAGCCATTATTTCTGAGCTGAACTTACGCAATCTCCGATCGTTACCAAATTTTAAGGAAAAAAAAACACACAAATCGTTTGAGGACTTCAAACATCTTGCAAAAAAAAATTATTTTTCGGTTTTAATTTATGAAAGAATTTCTGATTTGTCAAGCAGTCTCTGCTCTTTATTTGAATCGAATTATAATGTGGAGACCAGATCCTGTTGACGTGATTGCAAGAAATAAGAAAATGAGAAGACTTAACACAGAGACCGTAGTCAACACAAAGACCGTAGTCAGGTCGTTAACCTTAAAGGAAGAGTTAGCCTCATACAAATTGAGAACATTTAATGACGCCATTTAAAATTTATTGGAATATTATTCAATGCATAATTTTGATGGCTCAAACGCGCAAATAGTTAAATTTAATAAGTAATTCAGACGTAATTTGTTTATCCAGCAATTTGCCAGGCGGTTCACATAGTTGGTGTGTGATCGCCACTGTATTTCTTAATAGTAAAACAATCAGAGAATCGACAACAAACTTTATGCCTAGGCATTTTTCACTTAGCACCCTACACAAAACAGAGACATGGCAATTTAGTAGGTAAAAAGTCACATAAATCGGCACTTTTTGATATATTCGTCATTTCAACGCCACAATATGTGATAAAGCGAACAAAATAAGCATTCAAATTGTCTTGTCTCCCCAAAGGAAACTAATTGTCCATAGCGATAGTGTGACGGTGCCACCGCATTACGCCCTTACCTACCTGACACTTTTTATTAGATGATATGCCGACAAGTGTAATAGCCATCATATTAAATTCCACATAAGTAAATTTATTGCACAGAAAGATGTGATCTGTGAGAGGAAAATCGAACAAAACGATGGATCGGGGATTCTGAGTCCAAGTGAATTTCAAGGTGCTAACAACGTTGTCGTCTAATAGCTGTTGGATTCAATGCTGCCAGGTGCATGTCCATCGCGTTAAGAGTATCGAATCAACTCCATCAACAACCCCCTTAGAACATAGCCGAAGAATGGTAAAAGCGCGCTTGAAGACTATTCAAATTAATTTCAGCTACGAAATTCAAATACTCTTCCCCAGCAGCCTCGTTAAAATCGTAGGAAAACGAACGAAGCGAGCCGAATTTTTCCTCCTGATTGTTAACATCCAGAACTTTTCTCAACCCTGACTCGAGCCTTTATAATTTACTCCTGAATCAATGTGAATGACGAGGCAGTTAATCAACATGTCGGTGCAGCCATGTCGTTGCTGCGGCGTTTCATCAATTGTCGTGTGACAAGTGACTACTTGAAGATGGTCCTACGAGCCTGATCGGTAGCATGAAAAGAAATCAACAACCCACCCAACTTACGGTGGAAATCATAAAAATTTAGTCCAAGTAACTGTTAAGGCAGAAGAAAAATGAGTGTGGTAAAAGATGTAGATGACTTCAATATTCTTTGGTGGTCTATTAGAATAAACTGCCTGAAAAAAAGGAAATAAACTAGAAAGGTATGAATAAGTTCATTTCGTCAAAAGATACGATACGGGGATCATTTTGAAACGTCTCACTCTCACTTTCATTGTTCTTGTTGACATTGGGTGGAAAGGTCCAATTATTGAGCTGGGTCCGAATTCCAAAAATCCAAAACTGTTTTGATAAACATCGCGCTTGTGCCACCCTAATAGTGGATCTTATTCTAACTATTGTTATATGTCTTATATATCTCGTTCCTCCATGAACTGCTTGGCAAAATACTCAATTACGCATGCATATTCGAAGAAAAAATAAACAAAACCTGAAGAGTTCTTTTCGATAACATTCAAAACTTACAAGTGCCGCTGAATTTCCTCAGAATAAGAATAAATAAATACGTTGGGTATGCATGAAACATTTTTTGTTCAGGTTAGACCAATAATCGTTGCTTTTTCAGGCAAATTTTGTCACTAGGTGGATCCCACTTCACTCGAGAGCTTTGAGTGGAGTTTCACGACCAAACCAAAGTCGCCGAGAGTTATGGGTACCAAATTTTATCATCTCCTCGATTTTCTACATGTGGTATAAGAAGAATGACTTGGGCATTATTTCAAGTATGACACAATCGCCGAAATTCAATTTCGAAGGTCGAAAATATCTTTATGAGTCGTTCACTCTTCCTTGAGAACCACCGGTAGCGTCAAGCAGTCTAAGAGGTAATTATTGTTCAAGTTCAAAACGCCTTTTGTTTATCCATAAACACTTTGCAAAACAAGAGCACGCACATCTTGGTGCTAAAGCTCACATTGAAAATGTATTTAAAACCAATTGAAGGAGCCACCGATCCGGGAGGCGCGAGAAAGGTCGAGGAACTACATTGTTTGGTCAGACAATACCAGTAAGTGAGGATATTTGATGCGCGAGAGCATACAATACTAGCCAACGCGTATTCAGAGATGTATAGATCAGTTAGATGTATATCTAATGTAATAACGATTTGAATCAAGATTTTCCAGATAAGTATTTCAACCTAAATTACAGAACACAAATTTGTCTAACAAGTCAAGTAACAAAGGCCGGTGCATTTTAGTGAGCAACTAGAGAAAGCGAAACATTTGAAGGATATAGGTCGGTGTTCCTTTTTCTGAAGCGACAGAGTGGGTCTTTCTTTTCATTTAACACACTTCGTGAAGAACTTTACAAACTTGGAGGAACGAAAAAAAATACCTCACTTAAATGTCTGACTAGCGCTCTGTCTCCGGATTTTATAATTGCTGCTGATGACTTATTGCACCGGACAACAAAAACCACGTTTTTGACGTGGCTCGCCAGAGGTTCTTCTGTACCTTGGCCAAATATTCAGAAAAAATTACACACCCATTTACGTGGGAAAAAATGTTTGTAAAATCAATACAATAAATGGAATTTGAATTACTTTTGACGGAAATCATGTTGCAGAAAATTATTCTGAATTTTTGCCGTTTTGCTTGTCTCTTATAACGTACACGGTGGAAGATCTCATTTTCGTGTCCGACAAACCATTTTCAGTGACCGATTTTCTTGCTACCTATTTTCCATGGCTATGATGTCGTGATGCAATATTTCCCCCTGTTCGTACCAAGTTTTCTGGAAAAAAACTCGAGATGCGAAGCGGGAAGTGAATCTTTATACTTCTGTAATAAAGAAAATATGTCCTTAAAGTTGGCCGACTTCCTTTTTCCCAAGAAAATGTTTCGCCACCTCAACAAACGGATGTCCAACTTTTCAATACTCTGTGTTTGGTTCTAAAATAAAATTGGAATCCTTTATGATCTTTCTTATATGAGACGTGACAAAAATTGTGTTTTTAATTTGCCTTCATTCAGTCCATGAAAAAAAGATTTTGAAAACCGGAAACCTTCTCCATTTCTACCCAAGGCCTTAAACAAATTTTTTAATAAGACCTAATTTAAAAGGCGGCGAAATAATATCGTTCTGTC
The DNA here is from genome assembly GCA_954870665.1 of Stratiomys singularior. NCBI lineage: Eukaryota > Metazoa > Arthropoda > Insecta > Diptera > Stratiomyidae > Stratiomys > Stratiomys singularior. The sequence continues at coordinate 13,931,261 of OX940877.1, forward strand.
CCACTGAGGAAGTTTCAGAAATATTTGATATATCTGTTGAAACTAAATTGTGAAAAGTCAATGAACAGCATCCATTTATTTGGTGGAAAGTCATAGCCTAATTACTCATCAGCCGCTGCACATCATTGCAATATTTAAGATCACTCTCTTCGGCGAAAAAGCCTACAAATTCAGGATCGCGTTGCCGGTAAAAAGAAGTTGGGAAGTTTGTGAAGTCGAATGAAATAAATTCCATTGTTGAAATCTTGTACCTAAGAGTTCAGCTTGAGATTCAGACAAATTTAGGTCTCTGAGTAAATCGATTAGTTTACCTTGTCCTGTTGAATATGGTTCATTTTCATTTACTACATAATTTTGTAACGGAGAGTTGGTCTGAGTTGAACAATCTTGGTCGATGACGCTTACCTTCTCTTCTGCATCTAATTTCTTCATTGGAGTTTGCGGTGCCGAGTACTCTATTACCATTGCTAAATGTGAATAGAGCACCCCTCTTAAAACTACCAAAATAATTAAAAGTATTTTCGAATTTAAAAGAATATGTTTCTTCGCGACGAGGTTTGGTCCAAAAATTCTCGAAATTAGGAATCAAACTTTTGAAATAAAATTAATATTTATGTTTCGTTCACAAAGGTTTTTATTTATTTTTATATTTATATTTTCAAATAAAAAGTTGTTAATTTTTCCTGTCGAAATTGGTCTTCAACACACTTCGCGCCTCTTCATCGTTGGAATTTCGTATCTTAAGCTCGTTCTTGAGCTGGAACATAAGCAAGAATTTCCAAGAGTACAAATCCAACTTTTGATACAGCATATGGGTGCACGGGCGAATTTTTCTGTAAAGGGAGCACCCCTTCGGCTTATTTTTTCTTCCTTTCTTCTTCGACGCATCGATAATAGGTTATCGTAGTTCTACACCCATTTTTTCTAGTCAGTAAGCAGGACTTCTCAATCGACGGACGGAGGCACCTTTAACACTTTCAGCGGTGATGTATTCTTCGTATACCGCTGTATGGAACCCTGCTCACACTCAGACTCACAATAGTTAACCAAAATTTCAATAATTTAGACCCGGCTTTAGATGCGAAAAGGGAATAATCGGCAAAACATGGGAGCAGTACCCACATTTAATAAGAAGATCGAGTAAGGTGTTCAAAATAGTCGAGGGCTGAGACTCCGATCATGTTTTTAAGTTGCTTCTTCTCAGATTGATCATTTCTTCTGAGGATCACTTCGACAGCTAGCAAAAGCCTTAGATTATCTTCAACCGTATCCATACCTCACTAGATCCATCTCTTGCAAACCATGATTGTGCCTGTTAGTCTCCGCCAGATGGTCTCATATATTAGATATTTATTGGTCACAGATATTTTCATTGCTAGGTAAGGAACTCGATGACTGAGCGAATCTTAATATACTCCACGTCGCTTACTTCTCCGGGAACGACCGAGTTGAGTATTGAGCTGCATCTCAATGGACGATGACTTAATTTTTATGAAAAAATTGGTTTTATATATTTAATTTATGTAGGCATAAAAAAACAGCACGGTGGAATGCTTCATCCTTGCTCTTATACTGGAGGCGCGCACAAACTTTAGGGTCTTGGTCGATTGGATGCAAAAGAAAGCTTAAGCGATAGGAGAAAATAAAACCCGGAGAAATTCATTTGGTTAATCTCAATATCAAACAAATGAATAAAAATTTTCATTTACAGGAAGAAAACCTTACATTTCAAAAAAAAAACTTAAATTTATTTTTTTTATTTAATATAAAAACTTAAATTTCTAAATACTAGCTGTACCTTAGAAATGAATTCAAAAATCAGGAAATTATTGGGAATGGGTAAGTTAGCAGTTGGTAAATGGTAGTTAATGCACTTTTGATGGGAGTCATACTTCAAAGATATGCGATAAGATCCCTTCTAGCACAACTCAACTTAGAAAACATGACCTAAATTCATGTCTGCTGAAAATACAGTACCATTACTTGAAGTGACCAAGGTATCTCTATTGTAACACAGCTGATATTTAATGTCACGGGAATTTATCATTTATTAAATATCCTACGCTCGCTTAGTGTTCAAATAAAGTATCTTTGCTTTTTTATTTATGAATCCGGTTCTTCGCAATATATACAGGATATTCGTATTTTCTTGTTGTTCTCTGTTGGACAAATCGGACAGAAAAAATCCACTCACCTACAAGATTTTCTGGACAGTTAGTAAATCAGGTCTTAGCAACAAAAAAATTGACGAATTGTTTTCAAAATTGATTTGAAAACTCGAGCATAGAATGCTTGTTTGCATGAACCTTTCTAGAAATAGGCTCTCAATGTTCCAGTATCCTTTCTCCACTTAAACGGAAACTTTCGTAGAAAGCAAAATGCACTAACAAGCGACTAATTATCATGTTACTTAATTTTTAACAGCAGTCAGCCTTCAATGAGCTGTTCCAATATTTATTATTTATTGCAAGTCAATCTTACTTTCTTAAAAACAATCCAAACATGTCGCTAACGATGTTTTCCTATGCTATAAGTATTATTAACTCTTGAAATTACCGCTGATCCACTTCAGCTGCCTTTATATCTATTTGTCAATGATATTAACAGGGAGACATAATAACAACAAATAGAAATAAGACAACAGGTAAACTACTATCAAGCCCCCCAACTTCTTGGAGGATTCCAAATGTATCTTCAGATTCGGCCGCGCGCTCGTGTGAATGCTGGCAAAGTTGCACAATTAATGGGATATTGGTCGAAATGCGTGATTTACATAGAGATCTGAAAATGGAAACCATGCTGTCGCGAGCCGTGCCGTTACCAACAATAGCGGATTATTTAAGTTGCCCAAAAATAAGTTAAATATTTGTTTGGTATTTAGAATCCACTCAAAACTCAAATAAAAAATTGTAACCTGTAGATGCGACTGCGATATGCCATTGTTGGGTTTTTTAATTATTCGTACACAAACGTTTGGAATTAATTAAGCAGTCATTTATTTGCACAGACTCTCGACTGAGCGAACTCGACTAGTATTTTCACTGAGGAGCTACGAGCGCACCAAAGATTCTTGCAATGATGATAGACGCTCTATGAAATTCAAATGAGGAAAGGTGTTGGCAGCATAGACCTATGTTGCTTCGAACCTGCATAGTAAGTTACAATTGTAAACTAGGCTAAATCTAAATAGATTTGGACGAGTTTAGGATGTGCTTAACTGACATACATTTCCAACAGAATTCAGAACAGAACTCTGATTCGAAGACGTTGAAACAGAATGGCGTTGTCTTAAGAATTCAACGCGCACTAGATAGGTCTTCGTTTATCGGCAACATTAAACATAAGGGGGAACCGCAAAAGAACAAACACTTCGAAAAGTTTCTTTGTGTTCAACCCAGATATGTTGTGTGCAGCATCGTATCGCAACTGCAAGATTTCATGCGAAGGAATCTAGAAATAATATCTGCAAATTTGAATGGGAACATTGAAAAATATCTTTTTTATTCACCGAGAGGAACCAATGCAATACCAGCCCAGATAATTGAAACGTGGTACTGATCAATCCGCAGTCTATGATCTACTCCAAAACCCGATTGTTTTGCATTTCATGGAATTCTGTACCAGTCTGAATCGTTTCTTCATTTTTCGTCGTATTCAGCGAGTTCAAAATCCCTTGGGAGTATCCCCTGCTACTAACTAATTGTGGTTCCCGCGTGAACAAAATAAACTAAGAAAACCTCTAATGTTGGTCAATAGTTTGTTAAGCTGTTTTGTTTATAACTTTCCATCCTTTGAAGCTTTGTAGGTCCGCCGTGATTGATCGTTCTCAGTGAGGATGTGTTCCGGCTGCATTTAACAATCGACGGCTTTTGAAGCAATTATAACACGGACTTCTTATGTTATTTTGTTTATATTAATGGTATAAATTTGATTGAAGCCATTTTGCTTTAACGAGTAATTGATTGATACGGTGAGCAATATAAATAGAGTGTCATTCTTCCTCTTGGAAAAGAAACAAGACTATTAAGGAACATTACCGAGACTGGACATCAACATCCACAATTGTTTGTTGCTAATTTAGGTCAAAATTGTGATTCTATGTTTCATATTTTACAGAAAATCATAACAAGTAACCTTGATTTGACGGTTTTGTCTTTCTGTACGTGGAAACGATGAAACTTATACGATTTCCCAGTTCCTGACATATTATGATTCTCACAAAGGAATGCAAAATCACGAAAACTGAAGGAAGCATTCTTATTTTTAGACAATAAACTAAAACAGCTCAATTTCAAAATAAAAAAAAAAAATTATTCAGTAATTTATTCAGCACTTTTTACGCGCGAAAGGGAATGAAACAAATAATTTTTGCAGGATTGCTTACAATCAACACATTTAGTTAAATTTCTCAGTGAATAAATGCAGCTTCGAACCCTTTTTATAAATAAACGTGTTTGTTTTGCTTTGGATATTACAGAGGAGAAGTGAAATGTGTTTGTATGTTTCCATCAGTAATTAGAAAGAAATAAATATACATTTATAAGTATGAAACAACTCATGAACTGAAAACATCTTGGATTTCAATTCCTGAATATTAAATTTTCTTTAATTAAATATAAATGAAACCAGAGTTGTAGAGTACACTACCTTCGTTGGAATAAAATCAGAAAATTTGTATTTAAAACTGAAAAATTTGCAGCGGTGAAGCAAAATTAATTACTGTGTATGTGTAAGGTCTGGCCAGTTTAATATCAATTTCTTATTTCTCGGTTAAGTTTTGTGTCCAAGCTCCAGGGTAAGCCGTTTAGCGCCCTTAGGTCATGGTTGAAAATCTATTAGATTATACACTTGTTTCAGGAGCGAAAAATTTTGGTTTGATAATGTAACTAACTACATTATGCCATCGTCCCACGATGACATCATCCAACAAGAAATATGAAAAGCCAAAAGATAATGCCTAATTAACATAATCTTGGAGTTGTTTCACCTCTTCCCGCCTAAAATACTTGAATGTATCATTTTTCTCATGAAGCTGAAAGCCAGCAGCACTAAGGCCACCTCAAAGCCACAAAGTTCAATACGAATTTCTCGAAAACGTGACATTGTTTCCTCAGCAGTCTACCGAACCAACAGGCGGGAATGTAATGGCACGTAATTTGTGGAAGGCCACTTAGCATTAATCAGAAGCAACCTAATAGAATTAAAAACACGCATGAATATCTCGGAATGAATGGTTCAAAATGATACAAATTTGTCGTGTTGGAGTCCATGGCGATCGGCAGGTGCTAATTTTGTTAAATGAGTTTGTATTTAGCGAATCTGTGTTACATGTTGATGTCAGAGGAGCGTTTCACCGTTTTTTATACAAACGAAAATGCAAGAATTGAATGATAAGCTTCATAATAATTCAGCTTGCTCGCGTAGTCAAATATTTGATATCTGGTCAAAATTTTTTGGCTTGTGAGTTTTGTGAATTCTTAATATGAAATGCCTATAGAAAAAATATGGACTATTTGATTTTGGACCAAGTCCGTGAAATGTGAAAGTCTGACATGGTATTTTATAATCGTGCCATTAAAGCAGATTGAATATTAAATTGTCCACAAGGAAATTAAGGGCTTCCAACAATGCTTATGAGCCTTTAGCAAATTGCTGCGAGAAAAGAATAAACAATTATTTTTGGACTGTTCATACTGATTTCTCCCTAATTATAATATTATCAGGACACTTGATAATGCTCCCTAGTTTAACGAAAGGCTTCGATTAAGTATTCTCTCTCTCTCGATTAAGTTAATTCTCTTTCAACGGAACAAACATCTTCCAACAAGTAACAAAATACCACATCGATCTTTACCAGCAATACACTTACGAAGGAATACTTATATTTCACATCAATCTACTGCAGCAAAACAACGCATCTTCGGCAATTTCTTTAACAAAAAAATTATTAAATTCAAAATTCACTTAAACTGTTTAATAATTTCACAAGACATCTGTTTTGAAATTATGAAACAGTTTAAGGACTAATGAACGAAGCGAAACTTCATTCATAACTCGTATTGTATTCGTTACCATTTGTCGATCATGGACAAAACTAATTTCGTTCAAATCCAATGCCATTTTCCATTCAAAACAGTGTTCTCACACAAACTTTGGTCGACGGTTGTCAATCGCAGCACGTATCTACTAGTAGAATTTCTTGTAAAATTTTGCACTCATGTTGAAGTAAACTCGCATTTGTCGCAGACTATCTGACCTTCAATTCGTAGATTGAAGATTGGCTTCTCAGAAATTCGGGCTGTAATTACATCAAAATTACGTTAATTGATCTTAGTTTAACGACTGTTTACATTGAAAATGGCTCTTCTATGTTCTTCCATCTTGAATGGAGTCTTATGTATAAATAAATAAATAAATAAAAACAAATAAATGATATATATTAATTAATTCAATAATATGTGCACATATTTGCTATTGGCATAATATTTTAAAATTTGTTGACAGAAATCCTTTCTAGTTGGCGGAACTGATGACACCCACCCGTTTGTTTTTTTCCACAAAAAGAGAAATCCAGACAAACACTGTTTTTTCAAATATCGATATTAAGCGCTTCAAAAGAAAAAGAGTATTCTGCTTTAATCAGGCATGTCAGCACTTGTGTTTTGTATTTCATTAAAATGGCCAAAATTCAACGATATGATTTTTTTTCTCACTCAAAAAAATTCAAAAAAATTCACTCACTCCGAAACGCACTTAAGTCAGGCATTTATTGTAAAAAATTTTGAACATTGATAAATTCTAAAGAATTAAGTCTTAGATTTCGATTGCCTTTCACATTGTTTTAATAATTGTGAACTATCCAGATAATGAAAATGCAACTACCCTTTCTGTTCAAAATTGATAAATTTGTTCGTCAGCGCTTAATACAATGGCGTGTAAAATGGATGAATGCCAAGGATACGAGCTCTCTTCAGGAAAAAATGTTTGAATTACACGTCAACCGAAGTGGTAGCACTTCGGGAGCGCATCAATACAGATTGACAACAATTCGTTACACATTACATTCTTCATAAACAGATGCTCATGGACATTTTCGATCTTGGGTAGATATTGAAGAGATTGTAAATTGAATGCATTATGTTTATGTGGTAGAAAAGGTTTTTCAATATCTATTGGATTGCCTGCAAATTTTATTGTTATCTCAGTTATAATCGTCTGTTTAAATAATTTCAAGCAAATTTAAACGCAACCATAATTTGTGGTCCAAGCATTATACTCATTGAGCCAACACAGTCAGTTCCTTCGCCATCTTTCTAGTTGTAGTTGTAGAGATAGATAGATTGAAGCCGCAACATTTGCAGAATTATTTCGAAAAGTATGTCATAAATTTCAAACTTTCAGTTTGCTTCACGATTTTTCGCATAAACAATTGTTCGGCTGATATTAAAAGATAATATCTTAGCGTTTTCGCTTGATTTCAAATGGAATTTCAAAAGTTTTAAGGCAAATCAAGCAAAATCTTCAACATTCAGTGACATAATTAAAACTCTCGCAACAACGACATTAATAAATTACTTATAATTGAATGCTGCAATTGTGGACAAAACAGGATACAACCGGCAGGCTGGGCATTGAATGCAAACCTGGTACCAATTGAAAGGAGGCATATAACAATACATCAAAACGTTTAGCCTGGAAGGGATCGAATAGAGTAATGTTGGGCTTGCTTGGTTTTTACCATCTTATACAAAATAATGTTTACTTAGTGCTAAAACGTTTTCGTACTCACCCAAAATCGTATGAATTTCCACAGCCGTTAGGGTTGGATTTATTCGAGGGGTTAGACATCATCGTGTGCAGATCAAAATTGAACACCGACGAATTATTGCATTGGTCTGTGTCCTTTGGGAATACTTTAAACAATTGAAAGCGTTTGAGGTTATCTATGAAACTACGTTCGGCGTGGTACGAGTTTTTTGCGGTGGAATAGACTTAGTATGCTTTGCAATGTATGTTGCAACAAATACTCACATACAAGTAAATAATAGGAGACATAAATTCGAAAATTTTTCGATCAAGTGAGATTAAATATATTTTATAGAAGTATACTAATATTGCTTTCAATTCAATAGATGAAATAGTGTGACAATATTTTTTTTTTATTTTATAAGTAAATTAAAAATTTTAGCTCGTGCTTTAAGTAACTTCGAAAATATAAGCATTAGGTAGATCACGTTTTGAATATTTTCCAACTTTACTTGCGTGTACAGGTACATATTGCAGCATGTTCAAAGGAGAAACATTACACCTGAATAATCTACAGGAATTGGCCTATTGATCACACCAAATTTATCACGGTAATCTGTTTAAAGCTTGATTGATTTCATATATATGAATAATATAATTTTGTGGGCACAGCAAATGATGTCATTATAGTATACCATTAATTTCGAGTGGAAAATTAGTTCACCTGAAATCGCGTGCATTCACATTTATCTTCTATTCGACGGTATGCCACCAAACCCATATCGCAGTCCTAAAATAGTTAAAAAAAATAACATTAGAACAATATCAATGTTTTATTTCAGAAGATAGGCGGATACAAGCACTTATTCCGGACCTACCCGAAAATAAAGCCATTCAATAAACCAATCTAATTTTAAGGTGATAATGAGAGCTGATAAGATCAGAGCTAGGCTCGCCGACAAATGCACCGACAAGGCAATAAAACGGACATGAGCCGAATTTCCGATAGGGAGAACTCAGAAAAGGATTTTAGCACAATAACGTCTACGCTCCTGGACACAATTGTCGAGATAATTAGCACAATAACGCAATGTGCATTGTGATAACTCATCGAGAGGAAGCAGACATTCAATTTCCACCGAAGGCCGAAATCATCATCGAGTTATTTCTCGAGCACTGACTTCATACTGAAGCAATGCTATAAAAGATGAAATTATTTGATGGAGATGATTTGAAGTGGTTTTGACAGTGGTATCAGGTACTTTCATTCGGCTGCTCTGCATCTCGGATTGTACTATGGCAAGTACAACAACGGATTCTGGCGTTTTGATGTCGGATGTCGGACACAGGACCCAAACCAGCCAACGTGTGAATAAACCGATCTTGAAGAGTAAAAGTTCAAGACTCATCACTCGAAAACCCTTTCAAGAGTGCCCCAGTCATCTTGTGTTTCAACTGGGATCAGAGATCAGTGATCAGTGGCGATGATAATCGTGATAACCATAATTCTGATGACCACCCAAGCTGCCGAAATTTGACGTAAAGTTTTATTGTAGTCATTGTCGAAATGATTCATAAGAACCCGCAGTCTCAGTACGATTAAGCGCCACTTGAAGATTTTTTGAACCTTACTCTTATTCAAAGTCATCTGGAGTGTAACAGAGGCTTCGTGCAAGATACACTCTCAAATCGAAATTTTCGGATTAGATGGAGTTTGAAGATGTTGCGAAACAACTAGCACATACATACCTACGTAGGCATGCAATGGAAAACAAAATAAAATCATCAGCAAAAAGCCGCGCATCTGATTTCAATTATGCTTCATTCTCAACATACGATCTTCAAGCGTTTCGAGGAGTGTCGAAATATCTACGGTTTCAAGAACCAGTTCATCCTATCCTATAGTATCTGATAAGTTGTCAGAAATGTCGGTTAGTAGCTTTACACTGGAGGCAGGTTCTCGATGGCTTATGTCCAATGCTAATACATTTTTCAGTTTACAAAATATAAAATGCAGGAACGTGACGCATGCGTGATACATGTTGTACTTAATTATGTGCTTTTCAGGTGGTTAGAACATGGGAAACTACATTCGGGTTAGATTGTGCCAGGAGAATATTCTGTACATGAATAAAACCTAGCTATGTGTTAAGAATTTGTTTTGATTTACTCGTTGTTTGCGTTTCTCAATATTGCTAGTGGCATGTTAAAGGCTACAAATGACATTTGGATATTGTTTTTTCTATCATATTCCATAAATTTATTGCGAATAGTAAGAAGTCGCTTATTCCTTTAGTCCTACACATTCATTACAAAAAAATTTCAGAATTTCCCATAGCACCAAGATACATCAAGTAGAGATTATCATAACGTTGTTACCAAAATGAACGATAATATTAGTTTTAACAACAGGATAACACTATGGTTATCAATTTTTCATGTCAGCATCTCAATTAGAAGTTAAGTTCAAGAAACACATTACCCTTATTTCTTGCTTAATATCATGGATTAGTTTCTACAGTCGAATACACTTAAGCAACTGAAAACAATACAAATCTCAAAAGATATTTGACGATAAGTAGCTGAATTTATTTTTAAATTCAGTACCCATTTTAATTTATTTAACATATTCAAATTTGTAGATAATCTTTTTAAGCTCATTAATTTATAATGATTACTTTTTTTTAATGAAAACTAAACCTTTAATATTTACGATTATTTAAATAAATTAAATATACAATTTCGTTTTCTTTCTGGTTGCTATGATATTGTTTAAACTATCCTGCGAAATTATCTTTTCGCATGAAAAAAACTTAAAGACTGGTTAATTTTATTCGCGTGAAATATAATGAAGGAAAAGGCTAATTGCTAGAGTTTATAGGATATTATTTTTTGAGTTATGATTTCGAATTCTTACAATTTGAATATAAAATAACTCATGCACAAAAGAACGAGAAACTCTGCGATATAATAATGGACCTTATCATGGATGTGATATATGTATTAGATTATGTTTTGATTTGACTTAGACATTAATGAGGACTAATCTGAAAAAAGCAAGCAACAGAAACTTTTCCGAGGTCAAAAATCATATTCAAGACTAGCTGTCAACATGTTGACTTTTAGAAATCGTTGCCCATTAAAACTTTCTTCACATGGCTCCCCCCCTACTAAATAAACCTCGGAATTGAGTCTCTAAGTATGGCAAAATGGAAATGAAGTTAACATTACATTTCAGTTGCGCTTCTTAATATCATCCTCTCGAAGCGAAAAAGTTCAAAATGTAGCCGAAGGATAATTGTCGAATTTGCATCTTTGAATCTTACGTTAATCCAAAACTCATAAAGTCATAAGTCATAAAGTCATAAATTTAAGTTAAATAAAATGGCTAAACAGTTGAGATTACGGCGAAGTGTGAAACGATATCGAGTCTCTAAATTTGAACAAGTACTAATTTTATATATAATTACAGGTTAAACAAACATGCTCTATAAATTATTCATTAAAATATAAACTATACTGAAAACTATGTTTTCAATCATAATTCATAATCATAAACTATGTTTTCAATCATTTTCAGATGCGTATGCTTAGTAGAAATCATAAAAGCACGGTCCAACTAAGTCAAATTAATTATATATTTTATTCATTAAATGTTCTGATCTTGCGGTTTTTTTTTGTTTGATTTTAGTATCTATAATTCGATTTATTGAAAATTTTCATTTAAATATGTTCTCCAATATGACCCAACACTAAGAAAAAATATATATGCTCCTAAATATTGCTTCAGCATGGAAAGGATAACCATTCCCTTTTAAACCAACCAAAAATTCATAATTACACTTGCATTTATATCTAACTGGATTTTACACGGAAATAGTCTGTTTGTAAGGACAAATGCTTATGGAATCGAACCATATGTGCATGCCTTTATATCTAACAACCTGAAAGGGGCCATACCTCCTATTGCAGGTGGTCTAACTGCTCCGCTAACAAAATACTCTCAGAGGTCAATATAAATTCGACATAAAGAAACGTTTAAAGCGTCAAACTCTTAATGGTGTTACTTAACAATTCACTAAAAGATATCTTACTAGTTTGTGAGCAGGCCAAAGACATCGAATCGAATTAGTCACAGGTTTAAGCTCGTCAAAAAGTTGTGTGCATTGTCCAAGCAATAACCAATCTACAATCTGAGTTGACATGAAAAAAGATTTCTTCTGATTAGGCCCATTTTTATGAGCTCTTGTAGATAAAGCTCTAATCAAGCATTCCATCGTAATTTGTCGAATCAAAGACCAATTAATGGCTCTATTAATTAAGATTTCATGTTATCGCTGCTGTTATACACTTAGGCCGTTCGGCTCACCTTCTAAAAGAGGTGTTTTTTTTTCAAGACATCGTCGCCATGTTCAAGTCTTGTTAGATTCCTTGTTCGAGCATTGTTTCTGCTATTGTTTGTTTGCAAAGCGGGCAAAGAAGTGTCTCAATTTGTCGAAACAATCAAAAGAAAGTAAGTGATCGCATTTGAATGGAAGGCACTGATTGCCAGATAGGCGCACAGTGGCTCAGCACGACGCCCGCGATGTTTGTTCACACGTGAATATTATCGCGGCTGATTGTTCCGCAATGTGGATACTTGCTTGCGATGTTGCGATAGACGCAGCGATATGTTTCCTGGCCAATGTTTAGGTTTGTTTTATCGGAATACTATCATGTAATCGAGATATTGAATGGAACTACTGTTGGCGATGAAAAAACCGTCAAAACACAAGAAAGGTAAACAGTACTCGCATTATTTGGTTGGCGGCGGTATATCAACTTTGACAAGGTAACGCATCAAGTGCCATTCATATCTGGTCAACATGCAGATAGGCGACGGCGAAGTTGTTAAAGTTCGCTGTCGGATACTTGTTCAATTATTCGTGCCTGCTGGACGGTGACCGCTCACGGTTGCAAGGCGGGAATGACTTCGAGCTCATTTCGACAATGTCCTTGATGACGTTATCATTTTCGGTAAAGTCAATATGAAAATTGTGTGGATTATTATTTAAAAAGCAAGTCATGAAATTGTTCATCCCTCTCCGGTGAGTAATGAATGATGGGTTATAAGTTACCGTGCACCGCACATAAGTTGGTACACGAGCATGAATTCTCAGATTTTCATTTGGGAAGAATTTTGAACGTTTTATTTCGAATATGAAAGACATACGTATGACTTACTGATAATCAATGGATAAATGGATCCTCCTGATCACGAATGCATGATCAGTTCAATTGTTTTATTAATGTAATCTTTGTTGGCTATCTCGGACCAATGCATCGAAGTTCTATCAAAAAACAACAGATTAAAATATAAAAGACACTGATATGTCTTACCTTACTTTTGTCTTACTTCTGTCGATACATTCAATCTTATTTTTTCTGATATATTAACTATTTTGTTACCTGTTTATCTTTTATATATTGACTATTTTGTTACCTGTTTATCTTCTTCATATCCAATAAATCGAAAATATTTTCTTGTTTTATGTGAAAGATCCCTTGATAAGAAAATAAATAGGACAACAATCCCAAAAAATACTAGATATTTTTATAGGTAATGTGATTAATGTGAAATTCTAAACTAATCATTCTAAACTCTAGCCTAATTTTGGTGGTTGCTTCATCTGTTTCAATCCGCGAACAGCGTCCTCCAGTTTTAAAGTCCAAGTTGCAATGAGGAGTTTTCTACAAAATTGAACAGATCTTACATGGTGTTCCAATAGAAATTATAGACAGTAATCCGCTATAGTCATATGTTAATTAACGAAGGTTTCTTTTCGAAAACTAAGGACAGGTTGAAGTCTAGAGCTATGGTGCCGCAAGTTAATCAAATTTTGGCTTTTAGCTCTTTGACTTAGTTGACTTTGACTCAAAGCAACTTATTCAATGAAAACCTTTCTTTAGTTTTCTTATTTGTCTGTAATTCTTATTTGTCTTATATTATTGATTTTGTTTAACCAATTAACATTTATGTTTTATCGACAGAAGAGTTTAAATTCAATAAATACTCAAGAAAGGGATTCTAAACTTTTGTTCTGTATTTTCTTTCTTGATGGTGCAAGCATTTTCATCAAATATTAGAACTTTCGGAAATTAAAATAAAATTGAAGCAAAGATTTGTCGAAATTTGGATAATTTTGCACTGTATTTGAATAATTGTGTTTGAAAAACGATCATCAAAAATTATCCTGAATTATTTTATGTTAACAGGATTTTATGTTAATAAGAAAAATTCTTCGATACCAATGAACACGAGGCATGACGTTATTTGAAGAAAAAATCGTAAAAAAAATATTTAAAATTAGTATTATGTATCATTTGATAAACTATTTGCTAATTTTTCGTTGGATTTTAATAAAATCAAAAAGATTTTTATCAAATGGTTTCTGATAAAAGCCACACGATATTAATTGAATGCATTGAAAGTCTTTCTTTCGGAATGAATATAAAATCAAGCTCTGCACCTTGAGCGAGCAGTTTCTAATTGATAAATCTAAAGAAATCCTTACCTTAAATTCGTCTCCTTTGCCATAAATTTATATTAATTTATAACAAATAAATTTACATCTCAATGTATGACGCACGATAAATTTTCGTACCAGATCTCAAAGAAAGTATACTTCGATAAAGTTACTTTGATAAAATCAAAACTGGAACCGAAAATAGTTATATATTATCTAATTCTTGGCTTTTCAATCTTTCGAATTAGAATACTCAGAAGATATTTCTTAGTTTTAATCTTTGTGAAATGCAATTTCAAAGAATATAATGATTTTAGCTTGAGAAAGCTTGAAAAAACTTCATAAAATGATAACAATTATTTGAAAAATTAATTACTGAGAGCATGAAATTTCCAACTTAACCACTAACTCGAACTAAAACTTACCTTGAACTCGTCTCCATTGCCAATAAAAATATAATTAATAAAATAATACCTTTTTATACCAGAGCTCAGGGAAACTTCTTCGAAGAAATAGCTTTGATAAAATTAACGTGGGAACCCACAATTACTATAAATTTTCAAATTGTTACCAAACTTTATATCTGAATATACGAATGTATTAGGATTCTCGAGAAATCCAGTAAAGACGACCAGACTGTACTTATCCAACACAGCCTTTAATAACTTTGGATCAGAGTAATTTTTCAATTTTCTCATTGCAATTAAATCGTAATAATATTTCTCGGATCGTATGTGTGGTTACCTTTATTTCTTCAGTTTAAAAGAAGATTCAAGGATCCAATTTACTAAAATAAACTACGCAGAAGATCATTTTGAAGCGCCGTCTTCATACATGTTGAGTCATATATGCGTCCAAATAGAACTGATTCCAACTGTACCTGGACGTGAAATATGTACTATCGGATGACTTGCACAATTCACTTGTCCCAATGGACATTCGACTTTCCCTTTCAGCCAAATTGAATGAGCCACGCGTAGTAATTGTTTCCGACAAGGTGTCAATATTTGTCTTGTTAAAGTAAGACATTTGAAAACTAGAGCTCAATTATTAAATTGCTGGCCCTGCGCTACTTGCCTACTTGGCGTAACGCCAACACCGCGTCCTCATCACCGGAACCAGCAGTTCATCCAAAATGTGAACAGATGTGCAGTATCGGTGGTTGCGCGGTGCCAGTCGCGGTAAAGCTCATTGTCAGGTGATACACTTTCGTAGGAAGGAAGGAAGGACGCAATACGGACCAGGTATGACTGTGATCAATTGTGACAGCTTACAAGTGATATCTCGAGTGGTTCGAGTTGTAGGTTTCATGCAACAGAGTTGGGGAACTAGTGAGCTGGTGTTTCACGCCCTGCAAGAGAACAAAAACGCGTTAAAATATCTACTCGGTTCGCGCTTACTCGCACTTATATTGTTTTCATAACTACTAGAAATTTGAATAATCATTCGGTATAATGATGGACGGCTTAGGCGTATTCAAATTCGGCGCCACTTCAACCTATTTCCAGTTGCAAAATAGTTCACCAGATCTACAACTACGAGTGAACTTAATTTCATTCAATTCCATGTTCAATTAATGGCGCGCCTGAGATGCTCAGACAACACCTACAAGAAACCAAAGATTGAATCAAAGCTGTGCAACAACACAAGATCTCGTGCATTATTAATTATTTCACGTATTTACATAAATCCCTGTATAAAATTCTCATCATCCAACGAATATTGAACTTGTGGAGCCGATTTCAAGAAATTCATTTTCCTTGAATTCCAACAATAAAAACATACATTATTTTGCATAATCCTCCGCAAAATTAAAGACCGTGTACTGAAACAATTAAGCAACATGCATTAATGTATGTCCATGTATGCCTCTATTTAACGGTCCGGCTTGATGCAGCGCCTTAGGAAAATGTTGAGCTGTACTTGAAAATTGCGCCTGCGGATCTAGATGAGCAGATCGATCAAATGCTGAAACTCGACAGCCACTTTGCATCTTCACTCGAATGAAATGGAAAACTGTGTCAGCTAATGAAAGACGTGTATCGTCTAGGTATTCCTGATCGAATTTGTTAGCTTCCAAACTTGTGGAGACCAAATCAGAAAGCTTAAGTGAATATGTTATCTTCCACATAAATGGGCTCGAGTGAAACACTTTAGCAAACGGATACAATAAATGAATTGTTTTAATAATTCCAACCAATAACAAGTTTCTATGGAATATGCATAATTTGACCAGCTTTATCTGCAAGTATTCATGTGATCCTTGTAAAATTAATGTTACCAGTCGTAGCAAAATGATTACAAATATATGAAGGCTATTATGTATCGACACCGGAGGCATGAAATATTTATTCCCGCAGTGCGATTTTCAACATATTCGATAGATATTCGATATACTTTCTATTTAATTTGTACGATTTAATTGTATATTACGCTGTTAATAGAATATGAGTGATTTGACTGTACCATATCCTTTTATAACACTCGAAGTAATTTTTATACATGAAAGTATAATGGACCGCTTTGGGCTTAAGTATCTTAAGAATTTTCCACCTTTAGGTGGCTTTTGTGATAAATTGTGAAAACTCCTTATTACTTTTCTCCATAAAATCAAGTTTCCTTCGAATGGTTATACTTTTTGGTACTTGGTGTCATGGTACTTATGTCATTTAATTCGGCTGACAAAGCTATGAACTAAATGTGTAAATGTGTAAGCTATGAACTAAGTGTAAATGAAATACAATAAATTTAACTAAAGTAAAAGACATCAGTGATTGGTTGACAGTGAAGTTATCAATTAAGATTAATCGCGTGGGAAGTTTCCAAAATTTTTAATTGTGTTAGTTGCTAAAAATTTAAATTTTTAGTAGTTTTTAATGAATTGCTGGTAGAAATGCCGAAATTTTTTTTTTGTCAATTGTGTATTTTGCACATTTACATTCCCGACTCTCATACAGCAGCAGTTCTTGCCGTACTGACTTACTGACATAACAATTATTTATAACCCATTGAAGTATGTTATTCACATCAGAAGTTTTTAGCATGATGCGAATAAACCGAATCATATCCAGTTGATGTGCATAAAACGGGAGCGATATAAAATATTTACGTTTAAACTGCTGTACAAAGTAAATATTTAGTTGAAATTAAGCAATATAATATGTGCCACTATCGCACTAATGAGTAGAACACTCAAAATTCAAAAGAAATTGGGGAATCGAAGACTTTGGTTAAGCCTAAATGGCACTCACTAATACTGTCACATTTTCCGGAAAACCAGCAGAAACAATGTATCCATATTTTTGGCAGTCTTGTTGAACTTATTTGTAATACCATTTGAAACAGAATGAAATGTCGAAAAAATCTGCTTATTCGTTCGTGGTACGTCTGAGAAGCTCTTGACTGCTAGAATTCAACAGGTTCCGTATCCAATGTATCAGTTATGATACATGACGCAATTTTCGTATGAACCATATCAAGTGTATGTTGCATATGTGAACAAATTTATAGGTGATTCGAAGAATAGTTTGTAAATGGACGCAGCAATACACCAGCAGCTCCTTAATTCATCTTTAGTTTTGCTAATTTATTGTACACAGACTTGTTATGGTAGGTTTAAAATTGTGTCCTGTATCATATGTGATTTGTTAGATGTGGAACCGATATTCAACAGGTATTTAATAAAACGAGTAATTTTTTTTACCAAATTTAATTATGTGCAATAGAAGAGAAGCCTCATCAAGAGCCACTGACATATCTCTGCAAGGAGCAATAATCTCGAATTTTATGATATCGAAGAGACGGTTTTGGTTAAAATCATTATCTGAATGTTAGGTCGGCCAGTTTGGACTGTTTTTATTCGGTTTGAATTTCCATTTCGAAGAGTATTACCCTTTTGTTGAATTTAGTAAGACAAATGATCAAATTTATTAAGTTTTTTTTTCAGGTTTTAGTGCAGATTTTCGTTACAAATGTCCGACTGTATTCCTGTAAATAGCTTGTTTGAGATGGAATAAAATCGGTAACGTACTTACCACCAGTGAAAGAGGTACTTGCGCAATAGAACCAACGCTACTTCTTTCTAATGGTATGTCCTTCATAAGTAACACTCTCCGCAGGCAGATCAGCTGCTCAATTATAAGCGTATTCAACGTAAGGTAAGTCTTAAAGCTTTTCAGAAATTCAAGATAAACATATTTTTTAGCGTGCAAACCGAAATTTTGGTAAGCTTCCATTTTGAATTTTTAATGCGGCAGGAAATTTCCAATTTGGGCGGGATTATGCTGATTTATCCTAGAAACCTTTTATTTCTAAACTCGAACTCCAGCTTATGTTCAAACAATTCATAACAACAGAACTTAAATTTTACATGTAGATGTTTCGGAAAATAAATTCCATAAAAATTAAACAAATTTTCACTAATAAGTATTTTCTGTCTGAAGTTATGTTTTATATATTATGCAGACTCTTCCGTTGAAACTTGGCCAAGCCGACATATGTGTTATGATTAATCTTCTGATTTTAACCTCTTGAGAAAGCATGTTTACACTTTTCACCTTTATTTTTGAGTCTAATTTCAGGACCAATTTTGGTTCAGCTTTTGCATTTTTCAGGTGATTGTTCACACACGGAACTTCAAATGGATCCAGTTAGGTTCATGTCTTTTGCGACCATTTTTATATCATTGAGATAGATATCAACGCTTTATACTCTAGCAGAGACATTTTAATATTTTTTTGTTGTTTTTTGACTGAAAAGAATCCATTAATTCCAAATAAATACATTCAAAAACTTAAAAGCAATTTCGTGGTAAAATTTTCAACTTTGTTAGAGTGAGGATAGTGTGCTATCACACAAACAGGCATATCTAGACCACCCTTAAATTGATTATACTTTGTTACAGCTAAAGGTCGATTTATTGATATGTATCCCTAATTTTTACGGTCCCATCTTTGTACATTGTCCTTAGGCACCACAACAGCCTAAGAAGAGATCATGTAAACGATATTGTAGTCGTGCCACCATACAATTGTAAAATTTTCAGAAGATCTAGCAAAACAAAATGATATACGATCGCGCTTTTTTAAATCTTATTCTGCGATTAGCTTACGAGAAGCCTCAGGAAATAGACTCTTTTTTACAATGCCTACAACGAATATACTCTTTGTCTTTCGATGTTTTACTAACAGTAATAATTCGAATTGAGTATCTTAAAAATAGTTAATGGATACTTACTCTTTAAGCCTTCACAATGTCGTAGCACTGTATCCCCAATGACACCATAATGTGTTGATAGTTGACGATTTTCAATGCAACTCATATTTTGAAATGTATCCATCTTGGGAGGTTCTAGCCCAATCTTTGAATCCCCATTTCTTCGGTTTAGATTTGCTATACTGTTCACCTCTATGTTAACCTATGGAAGCTATGACAGAAATTCAGATACCTGATATTCGTATAATGCATTGAGGAACTTGAAATTCTGTCGGTACGAAAGAATTTGCAAAGATTTCTGATAGCAAATTTAATAGTGGAAGCACTTTAAAAAAAAATTCATCACAACCATTTGGTATTTCATTGTTGTTTATATTTTGTTTAGAGAGATATCAAGAGATATCTTTGCCCTTCTATGCAAGAATATCTTTTCCAATCGTGCAAAACGCCTTAGAGAGATTGTTTCAGCATAAATAGGAAATCATAGTGAAGCATCTAAAGACCATCAGCAGTTTTGATATTTTATGTATGTCATCATAATACTAATCGCGTAGAATTTTTCCATTTGTAAAACAATTATATTGAGTCACTCTTTTCCGCAATAAATAGCATATTGAAAAGTTTCACGTATTTCATACAAAATGTCGTTATATTAAGGATGAAATAAGAATAGGGTGTTGTATTGGCTGTATTTATTTATTTGTATTTATCACAGGGATATATGATGGATTTTCGGCAAAGGGGTTTTATTTTCCAGTTTAGCAAACTGTACAGCGTTGATGTTGCTTCGCATCAACTGAGCCTCCATCTTTTTGTTTTAAAATAGGTCTTATCTTTTCGGATGAAGGTACTGAACACTTTCCTCAGAATTCAAAAAAATTTTCGCAACTCTCAATGGTCGGCAAAAGTCACTTTCATTTTCATAAGTCTACAGAAGTCTCTTTCGCTTTCTATTACACCATCTTTCTTCCTATTAGTTTCTATTTCTATGACCGATAATATTGCCGAATTCTCAATGACGGGATTGTAGTTATTTTTGCTTTTTGTAACCACTTCGATCTTGGATAACTTGTTTTTCATTTGCATTGTAACGTGGGCGTATAAAATTATATTTTATTTATTTCGTTATACATTATGATATACTCACGCACAAAATATTATGATATACTTACTTGCAATTGTATTTAACTAAAAATATCACCCGAACAGTAATAATATGGATATTTTTTTATTAAATACAAAATTCACATAAAATTTCTTTGTTACCTACCTAAGAATTATTAAAACTTGATAAGTTTAATGTAATAGGTGTATAAATATGAAATGCGGATTTTTTCTGCTTGAAATATGCATTTATTTGAATGACAGAACGAATGAATTCAATAATCAAAGTATTGGCCATCGTTAGCTACGACTTTTTCCCATCTTTCTGTCAATTGATGGATTCCGTCCCAGTACCACTTCTCATTTTTTGAGGCTAACCACTCATACCACTCAGTCAATTTTTAACTTCTTCGTAAGAATGGAAGTGCTGTTCCGAATATCCGTGCTGCATCGATCGAAACAAGTAGTAGTCAGATGGAGCCAAGTCTGGTGAATACGGCGGGAGGGGCAGAACTTCCAAATTAATGTTTCCCAAGTAGTTCTAGACAGGTATTGCAACATGCGGCCGAGTATTTTCATGTTGAAAAATGACTTTATCATGTCTTTGGTGAAATTCTGGTCGTTTTTCCTTAAGTGCGCGGTTCAAATTGATCAGTTGTTGTCAGTAACGTTTGCCAGTAATAGTCTCATCAGGTTTCAGCCGTTCGTAATACAAAGGTAATACTAGGTTCGTAATACTTACTATCTAAATACCAAATACCCAGCAAAGTCTTCTTTCCATGATTATTTCGGACTGGTTGTGATGTTGATGGCTGGCTTGGTCTACTTATGATTTTTTCCACTTGGGATTGTCGAAATAAATCCACTTTTCATCGCCAGTAACAATCCGATGCAAAAAACCTTTTCTTTTCTGTCTGGCAAGCAAAATTTCACAAATGGTTTTTCGCCTTTCGATGTCTCTTTCTTTCAATTGATACGGCACCCATTTTCCAGCTTTTTGGATCTTTCGCATGGCTTTAAAACTTTGTGAAATGGCTGCCTGAGTAACTTCCAACACTTCTGCCAACTGTTTTTCAGTTTGTGTGTTGTCTTCATCCAATGATGCTTGCAAATCTGTATCTTCGAATTTTTTAGGTGGTTTTCCACGGTCTTTGTTGCTGACATCGAAATCGCCACTTTTAAATCTTTTGAACCATCGTTCACAAGTGTCTTGGAGCATGTTCACCATATGCTTCCACTAGCAATCGATAAGTTTCTACTGCCCTTTTCTTCAAATGAAAGACGGTTATTAGAGTTTCCCGCAAAACCTCTTTTTCTGGCAATTAATTTGACATTTTGGAAGCGAAAAAAACTATGTCGTTTGTACAATCAAAACCTATGACATACTGGAATTTGTTGACAGATTTTTATCCTCCAAAATGCCATATTAGTTATCCCCGACACAAACCATATGTAATGGTTATGCCATCTTTTAGTAAAATCCGTATTTATCATATTTATATCCGTATTTTCATATTTATACACCCAATATATGATATTATTTTAATCAAATATTAACAATAACTTCAAATAATTCAACAATACTGATTGGCGCTTCGGAAATATCGAAATAATCATTCCCAGAGTAGCCAAGTCAAAAAATTTTAACATCACAAACTGAAGGATTCTGTAGCGAATAAATTATTATAAAATGGTATCATAAAACACTAAATGGCCACATGTGTGGCGAAGGACGTGAAGTAATTAGGTATTGTTGATACTAAATTAATCGTCATGCATCTCAATATGGTATTAGTGTGATTGACATCTCTAGCTCATTTAGGACTTCTACTTCATTTAGGACATCATTTAGGACTTAGGACTTCATTTAGGACATTTAGGACATATACTTCAGGCAACTTCAATAGACGTTATGTGAATGGATCGGGTGACAAAATGCGTCCCTCAAGTCATCAAAATAAGGCCAGGTGACAAAAGATACTAAAGGCTACACATTTGGCTACAAAACAAATAATATCCAAGTTAAAACGGAAATAAGATCGGGCCAATATCGAAACAAAACGGCGAAATGTTCGCTTATTCGCTAGGCTTTAATAATTTTAAACTGGACTTTAAACTGACTGAATTTTAAACTGGACTGGAATGGCAAGAAACATTCAAAAATGTGGTCGCTCTACCGACCAACATTCTTTTGAAATTACGAATTTCAAAAAACTTGATTTTAAAAACAAAAAATACTCATTGCATCTAACAAGGATACACTGAAACTAGATAAAAAGATTGTTGTAAAAGTTCTGATGTATAATAACATCTGATGTATCATAAAACTGAACTACACCGATATTCCAGTGATATTTCGGTCACATTTCGTAAAAGATATTTCGTTTGGAATCTTTTCACTTTTGGTCATTTTGATTTAATATTTGTAATAATTCTCATTTCCCGAAATGGTCAAACTTGATCAAGAAGATAGGATGCTTGATAGGATTGCTTAATAAAATGAAAAAAATAATAAATAAAAGTATAGTAACGTAAATAAAATAAACAATAAAAGTCAATAAAAAATGCACAAAACTAAAAGGAAGTATCCTAACTCAGGACCCTTTCAATTCGCCTGATATTTTATAAGCTTCAGTGATGAGTATGACAATTCTTTGTTTTCAACTCTACGAACTTATTCAAGAGCATTAATTTGGATGCGTAGTCTCATATTCTTATGCTCCTTGTATTAATTTTTGTTACTTGTTTGTTTTGGAGTCTATCAAGGATGTAAGAAAATGTGATTCTACGAAGAGGGGCTGCCTTATTAAACAAAATGGAAATGTCGATTTGATTCCCGACAATTGTAATGTTCTTATGAAATATGTTGAATAAATTACATATTGAAGGATTGCACAAGTTTTTTCGTTAATATTTTTATTGTTTTAGGGATTAATTTGTTTGATTCTGTTTCTAGTAGAGTTTGCCCTGGACTATTTGGACTATTCGGACTATTCCTTAACTAAAAATTAATTAATATGTATTTTTTTTGTAGATGACCGTCGTTTGATTCTATAGAAAGAATGGAGAGCATCTAGTTCGAATGTGGCCAGGTGTTTTATATGTGGATGCATTTCTGGATGTTCTCATTCGACGGGCAGAGCATGTTTTGGCCGTTCGAGTTTCACGTTAGTTGGCATAAGGTTGGACTTAACGGTTGTGGTCTGTAGGCAGAGGTGCTTAGATATCTTCGATTCTTTGTGTGTTAAAGCAAACTCCACGAATATTACTTCTTGTGAACACAGAGCTGTTAATGTGTCATGTTTATTACTTTCCAGAGGGTCAGACTTCTTTTCACTGAAGCAAGTAAGAATTTGATGAAATCAACTTTTAGTGCATATCGACTGATTGAGTCAGTTTTTGCTTGTTAATGGTTTTTTTTTTTTTTGAAAGAATCAGCCCTTGTTATCGTTTGCGTTTTCATTATAGTTTCTAGCAAATTGCCGATTTAAGTGCCCTTTTGCAGCACTGTTCTTGTTCGTGTTAATGCTGAGAGGCTAGCTGCTGCAACTCTGATTTGCTATCCGAAATCATGTGTAGCTTCCCATTAAAGTGGCCAAGTGCCATTTCTGTGGCCACTTTTGGTAAAAAAATCTAAGACCATAATTTTTGTATAACACTCCCGTCTGTAGTTTTAGTGGATTTGTTGTTTATTATAGCAGTACTATAAGTTCTGCCTAATGCACTCTTATCCGTTTTCAATTCGTTGACCTAGATTGTGGCTTCATTTCGTTCTCAGCAATATGCACCATTCCCCATAGTTTTCCTGGCATTCTGTGGGTCTCCATGAGGGATCTAGCATGCATTAACAGTTTCGTATTATCCGTTTCCGCCTGTTTGGCGGCGCGATTCTCACCACGAATTTGCTCATCTATAAGTAGTTTGTTCGCGGATAAGCGATTATCCCCTTCCTGAAATTTAGTCTGATGCTCAATTAAGACGCTGCTCTAAGAATATGTTAGCTTAGCATCGAGCCACGAGCTAAGTATGATATTTGAGTGTTTATATATGCACTGATTCCTCTTCTGTTCACAACTCGTGTCTTTGAAATTGGAATGTGGTGGGACATCACCACCTAAGAAGAGGTGAGTATGTATTGAAAAAATCAAAACAGGAGAATCTGGATTGCTGATCACAAATTGATAACCAAATAGTGATTGAAAAATTGAAGAGTATTTTTTGGGTCCTTAGCTATGAATCAGATTGAATAAACTGCCATGAAGGGGAGAGTATGGTATTTTATTTGATTCATTATATTCGATATAAGAACTCGTCAAGAGTGTTCAGTTAAAATTTTATGGCGATTGGAGCAAAACTGACGAAGCTACAGGATTCTAAAACTCTGCTCTTGGACGCGCTATAAAATCGTAGTGGGAATGAGAAAATGCTAAAAATGGAACTAGAGAGAGCAGAATCCGAAGATGACAAGAATTACAGGATCCTCTAGACATTTTGGCCAACAAGTCTTCGCTTCACGGACCTGGTATGGATGATTCTGTATAAATATAATAGGAAAAAATCGATGTTGTTGAACGATGTTGTTGAAAGTCGGTGAACGCTCGAATACAAAATTTATTCATCTGATCCTTTCCAAATTATGCACACTTATTTTGTACATAAATCATGAGGTAACCACGTCGAGATATTTTATTTTCAATCAATATAATTTGTTTTATAATAACAAATCTGTCGATATTTTAGTAAAAACTTTAAAAAATTGGATATTTTACTTAGAATTGCTACTAAAAATTGAAAAATCGTTAAAAAAATATACTTTGAGGTAAATACCCTGAAAAACTTATGAACCGACGATATTTTGTCGGTATGAGTTTTTTTTGTCATCTTGTCATTTGGGGTGTGCCGTGCGCTGCAAAATTAGTTTTTGACTTAATAAACAATATTTTTGGGCCAAAAATTTTGAAGAATATTCTTGAGTAAGTATTTTATTATGTACTTTGTGCAAAATAAATAATAAATAAATTAATATATACAGTATTGTCAAAAAAAATTCTTACAAATATGCTTAAAATATGTGAAATTAACCATACTCCCCCCTTAATCAATTTTATGTGTTTTTGGATAAACTTTTAATATTTGTTAGAAAGTAATGCAACTAAGCAACTTAACTCAACTCACGTCTATGAACATTTCGAACTCACCTTAAAATTAAAACTCATCTTAAAAATAAATTAAAATTTGTCGTATATTAGTTCCTCTAGTTGTGATTGTGAAGATACTATAAGAGTGAATTTCTTTCGTGTCGGTTTCAGTGATTCCAAGAGAATGTTGTTGGCGACAACACTTAGTGTGTGACTAAGTCCATCCCTTTATTCCTAACACAGCAAAGAATTTTTCGTCAATGTCGTCTAACATCTAGTGGAATTACCATAATGGACGGTTGATTGAACAATATATTTGTATACACAAGAACCGTTTTGGTTAGTTTGCTTTTCCCAGATATGAGGAGAGGATGTAAGGATGAACTTGACAGTTTCCTCGTTTGGAATTTGAATGGTGTACTCTTTTTATCAGTTTGTTTCTACCGTCAACAGGGTGTGACTACTCCGTGGACTTCGCTCGGAACCGGATATCTCGCTCGGAACCTTTGCTGGCCAAGACCGTGTGGACTCATATACTTTTCTTCCAAATAGAAGTTACCCGCGCCAACGATATACGCGAACGTACAAAAAGAGGTTCAAAGGCAAATGTAACAGTATTCGTTATCATCTCACGTTTTCGCTTTTTACTGTTAACTTCTATGCGAACTCTTAAACTTTTCTTCAAGCCAGGAAACTAAAGTTCCTATAAGGAGTGGAAACACATCCAACACAGGCAACAGCGTGGCATAATTCCAATTTCGGTTCATGGATGTCAGTCAAATTCCCTTATATATTGGGAAGATAAAGGATTCCACGCTCGGTAGATTGTATGATGTCATGCAAAATTTAAAAAAATATTATGCAATTTAAAACAATTTTGTATTAAATTTATCTTAAGTAAAAAACACTTAGCCTAACAAAATACGTGCTATTCGTTCCCCGTTGTCGACCGAAGCCAGAATCATGTCCTCTATCTTTTAAGGCTTTATAAGCATGAGTAAACCAAAACTACTGGTGCACTATCGTTCTTTGTATTAAAACCGTGAGATATAATGCATGCGGTCCACTGCTTTGAAAAGACAAAAACCTGAACGCTACCGTAAAATTTTATATGAACTTAATTTTATATTATAAGATGAACATATTAAACGTCCGAAAAGAACGCTTCGATTGAGTAGGCTGGTTCAAATATGTCACAAGACATTGTTACGTTCTAGATTGGTTTCTCCAATGAAAGATTCAGCTCCCTGCAGCTCATACTATCAAACACGAAAGTTTACAGATGAGATCCAATGCTGTTCATGCGTGAAATATGAATGCTGACTGTCTCTAATAATTTCCAAATACCTGCAAAATTTAACTTTAAATAGTTGTAAATGGCCGGTGACGATGAGTTCATGGCATGTCATTGCAAAAATTGCAAAAAAAATATTTCAAAATAAGCTCGGGTTCTGCCAGACATCACAAGATGCATCAAATGTGTTGCAATCCGAGTGTTGCCATCAGTTTAAAATGAGCATTTTGAAAGAACGCATGCCGGTAAACTCTTTGAGAACTCTTTCGGTGCTGCCACTCAGATCAGTACAAGAGATATTTTTAGGAATAATCAGAAATCAAATGTTTGGACGAAGAAAAAACCCAAATACTTAATCACGCCTAGATTTGCAATAAGAAGCCTGGTTTTTACATAGACGAAGGACCCCGCTCATGAGCATGGTGGCATTCGTGATATTTCACCGTTAATAGTGATGATAATGAATGCCTCTAGACCGCGCAAGTGGAAAATATACTCCAAATATCTTGTAATTTCGTCAAGTTCGCAGCTTTCGCAACAAAATTAGTTCCAACGCATTACGACCTTTGGAGGACTTATGTCTGTATCTGACAAAGAATATACATATATATGTATGTACAGTATACATGCGCAAACAAGACTCGACCAAGTTTCACCACCCCCAGTAAAACTCGACTGGCATCAAGTAATTAAACTGAAAAGCCACTCCTAAAAGATGCATCTGTACGCTGCCAAATTTCTCATGCGATTGTTTCAAAAGAGAAGAATGAATGTCGTCCAGGATTCCTGAGTTAACCAACGGATATAACGGTATCCTTTATGATCTTTAACTCCTGTCTAAATTGTTCGATTATGGACTATTGTCTATCACGCCACAAATGTTTTATTGCATTAATTCAATGTGATCACGCTCCGCGCTTGTACTTACTCCAGAAAATTATATATTCCGCTGAAAGATGAAAATATCTTACAGCTTCGTCCGACCTTGGTTTTTGCATTAAGGGGGAGGGGGCGTTTTGTTCATTGAAAGAGCTGGTGATAGCACAGGGGAGCGAAAAAATGTCGATAAAGCAATCAAATGCAAGATGAGGTGGAAAAACAAGAAGAAAATGGGCAACAACATGCTGTTCCATTTGGCACAAACTAAAGAACGAAGAAATTATATATGCCTTAACAATATTTGTGTTCGAAATTGCTATCGCCACCTTGAAAATAAGTTCAGCCAAGAATTCAAAAGACAATCTAATGCTTTGACGACAAAGACTTTTCTGTCATTCCCCTCCTGTTGGTGTCACCTTGGACATTTAAAACGTTATTACTTTATCCTAAATCAAAAATAAAAACACTTTATCGATAGGCTTCGAAACAAATCCTTATCCAGCCCCGATTATAATATTTCAACTACTAAACTCCAATGGGACAGAGTTGATGTTTCGAACCAATTATGAGGATACACCAAAATCAATATCAACTACATTCTGATGATGGTACATCCCTAGATGTAAGGCCAGGAAATGCATCCGCGTTAAAAAGCCAGGAATCGCAATTAAAATCGACTTCACATTCATAATTTTCTAAGGTTTGCCAGAAACCAATAGAGGCTACTATCAAACATCACATTTGGACTTTCTTTTTGTTTTCTGCGATACTAGCTTTGCCTTAGGCTTCCATTTATTTCGAAGATGATAGAGACATTTTATGCAAGCGAAGCGTATTAAGTTCGAACTATGCTTATATGGGATTCCGTTGTAATGTTCACCATCCTTATGTTGTTTTTCTCGTAAATTCACATACATATTCTTTTCACTATAAACTTGGCAAGCTGCACAGTGGTTTCTGAGACATGGGTACAGTAACCAGCTTAAAAACAATTCAGTGATACATTAAATTTACCACCTCAAACGTTTCGAGACCGTTGCTGTGTGAAATAACTGAATTTTCGTACCGATCGAAAAAGCCATAAATTTGGGAAAAAATGCCGAAATTTAAAAGAAAATCAGAATCATTGCAATTTCGTTCGTCGCAGAACACAATGAGAAGCAGCAAGCCCAGTTCTAATACTTTGTGATTTGAGAAACATTTTATTTGCAGATATTGTCAGTTCTGCTGCAATGGAAGAGGTATTAAAACGAATTTTTGGAATTGGCTAGCTATGCAACACAACACAACATACAAAAATATTTCGACAAGAACGGACAACCTAAACTATGAAAGCTAAGTTTGTTTGATAAATATGAATTATCTTTGATAATAGATAAATAAATGCAAAATACGTCTGTTTGCGACCTCAGTGTCCAATACTACGTTCATCGCGAGTATGTCAGACCTCAGAAAACTTCAAATTGAAGTGACCGAGACACAGAACGTGGAGATATAATCAAGCGCTGTCTTGTCAATTAGTATCGTACGATGACGATAACAGTCTATTACATGCGTGCAAGACCGCCTAAATGCACAACTCCACAAACATCACTGTTCCTATCCCATATGCCAAGTAACACCTAATTTTGAAATATGCACCACCAAATATCATGCTCGCATGAGAAACACACTTTGCAGTTTACAAGATTCGTACGCAATTACCGCAAATGTTCAATGTGTGGCAGAAATGGTACTTTCACTTTGCTATGCCAATTGGAGGAGTAAGTCCATAACCAGGTTTGCATTTATCAAGCCACACTAACATTGTTAATTGGAAGGGCAAAACACTATTAACGGTCACTTAAAGAGATCTGGAAATTCGTCAAGTTTTTCCGCCACATGAAATAGTTCGTCGAAAAACAGTCGATTCCGCTGATCACTAGCTACGTTTTACTATTCGCACAATTTAATACAAGCTTCCGTTTGCCACTAATGAGCCCATAACGGGAAAACTGAATTCAAAACATTTCGCTCAGAAGGACAACGAGCGTGGCTGAAATGTCGTCGTAGCTTGGTATCCTGACGATGCTCGCTGGCAGGGCGGCGTCGATCAATTGCAAGTCGTCAAATAAATTGAATACGATTGCAATCATCCGACTTTGTCACCGATAAGGACCGCCGCCGTAGCACGACGCCAGCTGGACGAGCAAATGCAGAAAAAACGCTTTGGGAAGAATCGAATTGAAATCAAACAGGACATTTGCGGAAAAGCAACGCCGCGCTACGCCACGGTTCACAAAATCAAGGTCGTTCGGGATGAGAATATTTTTTTACTTCGCCGCATTCTCCGAACGGAAAAAAACGCTCAGATTTCCATTTTTCCGATAGTGGCGCGGCGTCATTGCGAACATGTCTTCCTTTTATCCGCAAGCTATCAGAGGGCAGTCTGTGAAAAGTGCTGTTGGATGGTATGGCGAAAGCGGTCGTAGCACGAATGCTCACTCAGCAGAGGGGATGGGGCAGGACGAACGACTCGTTCCAATAGTCAGTCAGATAGACAAAATGACAGCTGTTCGGCGGATGTGCGATTTCACGTCAAACGCTAGTGGTAGTTGCTGCTCCTCGTCATCCTGTGGTGGCTGGGCGCGCAACTCCGCACGCAGCCTTATCGATCGTTCAAACAGGCGAAAATTCAGAAATTCTGCCAACTTGACGAGAAAAAACCCGCTCACGTGCCAGCCCATGAAAACTCAGAAATTTCCCAACAGAATTTGCCAAACCAGTGCTGTGAGAAAGTCACGCCCACGCGGCCCGGTTGCTTGGAAACGAGACGGAATGCGAAGCGAGCTGATTGGTCGGCGGAGGAAATAAAAGTTTTTCGAAGAGAGCGGTGGGGCGGCGGGTCGGCTGAGCGCTGGTTCGTGCGCTGATTGCGCGAAGGTGAAATGGCTCATGTGTGTACGGCGTTGGCTGGGGATTGCAGCAAGGAGCGAATGGCAAATCAGAAGTGGCGGCAGAGAAGAGTTGGGCGTAGATATGTGAGAGCGGCGTGTGAGGAACTGGTTTAGAGTGTAGTAAGTGCCGGAGCCGTGCATGTAGGGTGTCGGGCTTGTGGTGGAGACGCTGGCGAGGACAGGTTTGAAAGTAGTCCTGGGGAGGGGCAGGGATGAGATATGAGCTCGACAGGGTTTGGCATGTGCCGACGATAGGCGCAGAGTCGCGGACCGAGACGGCGAGCCGACTCGACAACTTGGGAACACTTGAGAGCTCGGTATTTGTTAGTAAGCCAAATAGTAAGTAGGTATTCCCCTCTGCAAACAGTCGCATCTTATTTTGAATACCCGAGTAACGCACACGGTACACATCTCATCTGCCCGATACAAGATACTATTGAAATTTGTGTATTTTTTGGGCGAGAAAACGAACAAACGCTTGTTTTGTCGACTCTTTACACGTCGAATCCACCATTGCCGCCGCTGTTGCACAAAAGTCAGTGTTTGCAAGGAAAATATTAAAACTTCTTATTAACCCTAAAGTCGGTTGATTTGCATTGGAAAAATCGCAAATTAGTGCGGGGTCCTTGCCAGAATCAGTGCAGAGTCAGAAGCAAACAAAGCGGTATTTCCCGTGTTGGTCGCGTCGTATGGTGTTCTTGTTCCGCGTTTGCAACGGCATACTTGCCGATAATTGAGTGAGCAAATTGCAAATTGATTGTGCGGAATCGGTTGCCGGACGCACAGCCACCGTTGCGGCATTGTGACGAGTGTCCTGAAAGGCGAGGCGCGCGGAAATGTTTATCGAGTAACGATTTGCTTGCGAATTTCTTCAAGATGAACCTGTTGCCAATGAGACAACAAGCTTGAGACGCGAGCCGTTGTGCAAGTGCTAAAAGTGAGCGTGAACAAGAATCGGCTCCTGATTGCCTGCAAGGCGTTGCTCATCCAAATCGAATTGTTGACACTTGCCAAATAACAACACTCGGGGTGGAACTGGAACACTCAAAAGCCATCCTGAAGCCATCCACGCCACTGTGTGGGCTTCTATTTATGTTTGAGTATTCATTATAAAATAAGTCCAGTGAAAACAAACTCCAAACTCGAGTACCAAATCAAACAGAGCGAAGCAGCTTCGAAAGACTCTGCCAGCGCGCGATCACCGATTTTTCGGTAAATATCAATTAAACGCGTAATCTGCGGATTGGTTTGATTTATTTGTGAATAATTGTGTCTAATCTAATCGAATTATCGAAGTTGACTAGTGATACGGGCAAGTGCGTTCACCCCCCCTGAGCGGGCAAACAAACTCCTCGTAATTCGTCCACTCCTTGCAAACTTAGCGTCATGAATTATCTTTCGCGAAAACTTGAGAACAGCCTCCGGTGCATGTGTTTGTTCTTGTTCCCTGGCTTGCTGCTCAGTGGCATAAATATTTAAAAACCAAACGGAAAGTAAATAAGCAAACGGAATAGTGATAAACAAATTGTCGACCTATATTTACTAGCGGGAACGTGAGTGTTTGTCTCCGTGTTGAAAAGGACTTGTTTTTGAGCCGTTGCCCGTGTACACAATTGCAATCTGAAAGGAAAAGTACTTTTTTACTGCAAACAAACGGTAAACGTGTGAAAACGACCCGAAGATGCAAAAGTTATATCCTGAAACGACTTCAAGTGCCGGAGTGAGTATGTCCGGCGGCAATATAAGTCCTATGACGCCAACATACAGCATGAACTCTATGGGAATGACCGTAGGCAGTATGACATCAGTGTCACCCCAAAGTGCAGGCTTCGGCACGAGCGTGCTAGGATCGGCGGCCGGGATGACGAGCATGGGTGCAGCTGCAGCGATGAATTCAATGGGAGGGAATTGCATGACACCTGGCACCATGGGCTACGGATCGATGGGATCACCCCTGGGCAATATGGGATCGTGCATGGGAAGTGGGATGAGCTCGATGGCGGCAATGGGAGGGTACTCGGCAGTCGGGGCGATGGCATCAGGACGCGATCTGGATACAGGTTCGCCAAACTCCAGTGTGTTGCAGAGATCACGTGTCGAGAAGCCGACCACGTATCGGCGCAGCTACACTCACGCGAAACCCCCATACTCCTATATCTCACTCATTACCATGGCTATTCAGAATAATCCATCCAGAATGCTCACGTTATCCGAAATATACCAGTTCATAATGGACCTCTTCCCGTTCTACCGGCAAAACCAGCAGAGATGGCAGAATTCCATCCGGCACTCGTTGAGCTTCAACGACTGCTTCGTGAAAATCCCTCGGACGCCCGATAAGCCCGGCAAAGGCTCGTTCTGGACGCTGCATCCGGACTCCGGAAATATGTTTGAAAACGGGTGCTACCTTCGCCGCCAGAAACGGTTTAAGGACGAAAAGAAGGAGGCCATCAGACAAATGCAAAAGACTCCCTCGAACAGCATTGAGGCGGTCAGTCCCGGCAAGAAGGAGATTCACGACGATCACCATCACCACCGAGAGCATAAGTCAGGATCAGAAAGCCAAGTTCCAGCCAGCCTCCTAAGTACCAGCCACAGCAAGGAAGCCGAGACCCTAGCCATGCTGCACGCCGGAGCCGAGATCTGTCTGGGGCAACAAGGACAACATGGACCCTCGCATCATCAGCAGCTGCAGCATGAGGAGTTGTCAGCGATGGTCAACCGGTGCCACCCGTCACTCATTAGCGAATACCACAGCATGAATCACCTGAAACAGGAGCCGGCCGGAGGTTACACGCCATCCAGTCACCCGTTCTCCATTAACAGGCTTTTGCCAACCGAGTCGAAAGCCGACATCAAGATGTACGACATGAGTCAGTACGCGGGCTATAATACGCTGAGTCCACTCTCAAGTTCACACGCTGCCTTAGGACAAGACTCCTACTATCAAAGTTTAGGATATCACGCGCCCGCCGGTACGACGAGCTTGTGACATCAGTATCCATTAGCATAAAGGCGCGATATGTTCTCGACGAATTCTTTCCAATTACACCATTAAGAAAGCCAGTCGAGTCTCGTCCACGTCCGTCGTCTTTAACTATGCTAATTATCCATTCCGCTTTGGCAACATCGACTCTAGCCCCATGCAATGTCTTCGCAACGAACCTTCGACCTGTAAGTATGCAACGTTGTGCTTTCATTTCTTTTAGTTTAAGATTGCTGCAACGGCGTCTCCTTTTCCCGCGGCCCGTTTGCAATTGCGGGATAACGATAAGCTCGGGACAATTGTGTTCCGCGTTCGAAACAAAACAATTCTTGTCAACTGCGCTTGAGTTATGCAACCATGTGCGTAGTTTGCCGCGGAGGGCATTAAGTTAGAATTCAAAAGTCTTAAACAAAGACAACGACAATTACTTTGCCCCGCTACAAATGGCTTCCAGTTCAGTTGAAAAATGCTTACAATCCATAGCGAGTACAATTAACTGAAAATTCAAAAAGGATATGGGTTCGAAATTGTCTCTTTTAGTTTTTTCTTTTATTTATTGCGTTTTCTTAGTGTTTCTTTTTTCATTCTTATTTATTTATCTAGATGAGCTTTGCACACATCCCCAAGAGTTGGATATTTTTCAGCTTCGTGGGATGCCTGTATTGAATAATATATTTCCCGGGTTTTTGTTTATTTTTTGCTGTCGACATCTGAAGTATACTTTGTTACTTGCCCTTATTTTGCGTCGAAGAAGATTTTAGTGGCTCCCAATTTGACTTTGTCACTATTTATGCTGCCCTTGGACTCTACATTTCTAAAAAAAATTATGATTTTCCATCTTCAATGTTGCTGAAGACGCTTGGGAATGGTTAAAATGGTTGACTATGGATAAGAAGAAAAGTCTCCTTACTAATTTGATCGTGTACGTGCACTAGAAATTAAATTTTGGTAAGCTTTGTTGATATCGTGTCCGCTGTTGTTATGCGAGTTTTTTTTCGCAAATGGAACGTTCCGATCCAAAAAATATTTTCAACGCTGGTTGAAGTTCACAAAAAATGTCCATTAACCCGAAAGTTAAGCGTTTTAGATATTTGATCACGAATGTTAAGGTTGAAAAAGAAATCCACATTCGATTTGGTAATATATTTGGAAGGCATATTTATTTATTT
This sequence comes from Stratiomys singularior, assembly GCA_954870665.1. NCBI lineage: Eukaryota > Metazoa > Arthropoda > Insecta > Diptera > Stratiomyidae > Stratiomys > Stratiomys singularior. The sequence goes on from OX940877.1 coordinate 13,966,233, forward strand.
CATGATCGACAGGCTAATTAATGACTATGATGCATTATTTTGCATTTAATTGGGGTTTTGCATAATATATTTCAAACAAGATAATCATAATATTGTATTACAGAGAATATTACTGCTTTTATAAGGACAACTTTTTTTTTAAATATTCCTCTTTTTTAGCTGTTTCCTTCGAATGTATTTGCTTTCTTCATTATACCGTCAACGTTTTTATTTATCCTGTTCATTACTGAAATGCAATAATAATTTAAGGCATACTTTAATGTTTCGTAAACATTTTCATTGCTATTATTACATTAACCCTTGTTGTTATTAATACAATTGATTATGCATACTTTCAAATTTATCTTATAATTATAAATTCACTTGATATTGGAAATTCATTTTCTAACTACAACATTAATTGGATAGTACTAATAATTGTGATAGTTCGTTTATATATTTTACTATCATATCTTTAATATTCCCTACCTTTCCTTGTCACAACAATTCAGGGATCTTCGTAGCCCATGGTAAATTTTCTTCTTATGCCTTTGGGTGCCATTTTGACCGCTAGTTAAAGAAGACTTTTATCTAATTCATTTGTTTCTTATGACTTAAGTATCACTATCGACGAAATCACTGCAATTACACGAACGCGAAACATATCGATACCAAAAATATTGGTTTGATGGATCATCAAATTTGATGAATATCAGAGGATTTGAAGCATTGAATCTTCCGCAATTTTTTTTAGAAAGGTATTAGATAGATATATGCATAAATAAGGGGATAAATATCTGTGTAGAGAGAATAGCTATATATATATATATATATATATAAGTTTGGTCTTATATATGTTTATATGTTGGATGCTGCATTAGGATGTTGGAATTCAAAATGTTATTGAGTCTTCCATCTTTGTTTAGCTTGAATAAATTTCCTAGGCTCGGTGTGTTAGTTTCAACGTTTTTTGCATGTAAAGTCAATGTTTCATATTTTCCATTGATATGACGAAGAAGGATGTTGTTGTCGTGTCGTAGACCAGCCTTTTCTTGTAACTCCTATTATATATCTTGTGTAAAAATTTGGTCCTTTCCGTTGAAAATCGCGTTACTCCTTGATCCTTGCATGCTCCTAAGCATCTTCGAACGTTTCTCATAGCAAATAATTCTTCCCCTCAATGTTCGATAATTATCTGTATCAAGTGCAGAAAGTGCATCATCAAGTCAAGAAAAAATTCAAAGAATATTTCCTTTTTCCCTCTTTACTTAAAAAAAAATTGGAGAATATCTCTTTTTTCTCTTGTCAATGTTTATTTGACTGACATATTTTCCTTTTCGTTGCCAAGGATTCTTAGAATGGTTAGACACGCACACCTAGTTAAGCTCTATTAACTACTTTTCCTCTTTAAGCTTTCTCAGCGTAAGGATTTTGAATGTGCAAATTGATAAAATTTTGAATGGATGTCGCTTGTTGAGGTTCAAATGTGTCCCTAGGGACGGAGCAGTATTGTTTTTAATAAATGTGATTCCAAGGCGATAACTATCCTTATTTGCTGTCTATAGCCCCAGAATTCAGCCTCAAAGCCAATATTGACAGCAGACGCAAAAGCCTATATTGACTGATTTGCGCGCATTATGTAACATTTGTTATTGAAATTCACTACTCACATGGCAGCCTGAAATTTTAGGGTTTTGTAGGATCGCCCGCTTGAGCTGAATATCCAGTGGGAACGCGTTTCAGTCGTCTAGGCCCATCTTACGCTCAATACATCAGAATTAGCACACTTTGCTGCTTCATGTTACACCTACGTTTTGGACTAGGCCCTCATCTTGGTTGCAGAAATTTCGAAAGAATCATCAATAAAATTCTTCACTTTTATTCCTATTACTTTTTTCGTTTTGGCAGTTGCTTATTTACAATATTGTATTGCTTATATATATCAGTTGTTTATATCCAGGCATTATATTTCCCGCAGACCGATGAATAGAGTCCTCATTGACTACATCTCTGGTTGATTGGTTGACGCCAATATCGTCATCTTGTGGAGATTATATTTGTTGTTCAAATCGAAATCAGTTCTTTCCAAATGAATTCGAATTTACAGGGAACTGAAGTGAGGGACAAACAACTTTTGTGATCCTACGATTCCATCTCCAATGATCTGCACGTTTACCATTGCCGGAAAATAGTTATTGGAAACGGTTTCTGATATATAGGTCAATAAATGTGTAGTCCTTTTCTTACCTATATTTTTTAATGTATTCTACTTTTTTATTGGTGATAATATAAGGTTTGTTTAAACTGCAACACTCTCTCAAGGAGCAGATCTTTGCACTCTTAATCTTTTCGATTGAGCTTGCTTTAGCTTTTAATGCGATATTCTCCGGTCAATGCTTTGAAAGTCGGGTAAGTCGTTCCAGATATTTTAAAAATATTTTCAGAAAATATTAAGTTGCCATTTCAATTTAACTAGTCGCCATCATATGTGAAACTTATCCGTTCTAAGACTAAAATCTACAGAAATTCTAACGCTACAAAAATTGCAAATAACTCCTTTCTACCCCTTCAGTAGACGAGCAACCGATGTCTGCGTCTTACAAACTAAAAGGATTCGTCCTCTTTTCTATATGCCTCATTTATATCTGTCCAGGTACCTTATTTATTGATTATCAATTTATTTCACGTTTGATAAAATCGTTGCGTCTTTGAGGAGTTGCCTGCAAATAAGGAAAAGTAAGGAGAGCGCCTGCACTGCTGACTTTTCGAATGTGCATGCATTTTTTCATGGAATTTTAATCGTGAATTTACGTTTCTAGATCGGTTTAAATACCAAAATACTTCCTGCTGGACTACTGTTGAATACTTGAGTTACATGTCATTTTGGACAGATCCTAATGGACTAACTAATTAATTTACCTGAGATCTTGTTCCTTGATTTTTAGTTGAAAAATTGTTCTAGAGAACTGAAGAATCTGCATTTCCATTCATTGCTCATACAGTATCACGAATGGATTTTAGATTGGTTAATAAAATATGATTCATTATAAATATGACTGTAAACTCTCGCAAGACAGACTCTACGCCAAAATAATAGTAAACTTATGGTAAAACAAAATAACTAAACAAGAAAATATCTTATTAACATTAACCAAAGCAGTCGATAATGCCTATTTAGTACAAAGTATAATTTGTTTCGTATATTCTGCGTGTGATTCTTCGTCATAAGGACTGCAATAGTTGTTACGTTGCTTGTATGTATTTAACTTGTATTGCAGACTATTACATATTTGTACTTTTACATCTCTGCTAGTTTTGGCTAAAAATTTTTTTTAGCAAACTATTTGTATTTTAACTTATTTCAATTATTTTTATTTGTAAGCGTTTGTTTTTATTCTGATTAAGGATAATTTCCACAGCTAGCAACATAAGTCCACAAATATTTCAAATAAATCGTTCGAGAAAAGTTACTTAGGAGGTCCCTCCCCTGAACTTCAATATGTTGGAGCGACGTGTGTGAACTACAAATCTAATAACTGACTTGTTACGAGTTTGTCAATTGCCAGCCCCCTTACTAACGCGACCTGTAAGCTCGCACACCGCGTTTATCTATTTATCGCAGTATTCAAATTAAAAAATTTTGAAGAAAAAGACAAAATATCCCACCTTCTTTGCAAATAATCTGATTTCCATAACTGCTCCACCTCTGCTCCAAAAGCGTCCTCCAATGGCCTTTTTTCAATTAATTTGAAATATGATCGGATCGGACAGCGAAAAAATGCCAGTACAGAGTTATGAACCCAGGTCAGAACATTTTGGGACATACCTCGTATGTTTTAAATACTCTAGAAAAAGAATATACTCGTATAAGAACGATAATGCAGAAGTATCGATCAGCCAACGATAAGAAAAGACTCCTTTCGTTAACTTATATTCCTTAAAATGCTACAAATCTATAATATAAGTAAAACTGGAGAAACAAATTTAGAAAGTTAACCTAGTGCATCGCTTCGGTTTTGAAAACAACAACCTGCATACTAAATAATTTGAGTAACTTTCAGGGTATTGAATATTCATATTAAAGTAAATGAATAGTGTTCTAAAGTGAAGAAATTTTCAATCTTAGCTAATAGTCATGCGATCGTAGTTTCTTTCGTAAAATTTGATGTTCAGAATGGCATGAGTCCTTTGAGAGATCACTAAATGGAGTTGACTAGGTTTTACTACCAGTAACTGTCGTCTACCATAGCCACATACTGCGAACCTTAGCGTCAGTTGTTACTTTGTAATTGTGAAAAATCAAGGAATCAAAGGTGGTAGATTTACATTGATATATTCTTGGTTTTTGTTCGCACAGTATTGTTATCACACCAAAATCCGTGTCATCATTTTCGTGTTTTTAAATTTCATTTATTTTTTATTCATTCATTTTTCACATTCATTTATTCATTATATTTATATATTCATTTGATTCATTTACACATATGTATTCACACGCACAAGTGTTGGCATTGTCTGAGACAGTTATGTCCCGATCAAGTAATTTCCAGAAATAAAAAAGTCTGATGGAAATATTGCATACATGAGCAAAGCCATCGACAAATTAAAATGTCCTTTGTAATTTGTTCAGTTAGTGTAAAAATACATTTATCTGCGGATTGAGATATTGTTTTTTGCATACAGACTTTAATTTGATGGTGTTCGGATATGTTTTTTGGGTTTGGCAATAATATGATTTGGGTAGAAAATCTATTAAACGTCCAGGTAATGTTCTGAGGAAAATTTCAGAGATTTCTCTAAATTGAAAACTGTATCGAATCGATTCGACCATATAAACAAAGACACTTTAGTACCGAGAAGCATTTAAGGGTAAAGCTCAAAATTTTCATCTTATTAAGTTCATCTGGGGTGTCCTTCGATATATTTTACAGAAAAGCCGGTCGATAAAATAAGTGGTCTAACAAAAATTTTGAACGGAACAAGAACGGTTTACTTCTGCAAAGTTAAAGCTCATTGGACAACCCTTTTCAAAGAATGTGATTGCGATTTGAATGTTGTTTTGGATTTTGTTTGATTATAATTACTAACATTAATTACTTCTGCTTTGAAGAAGCGGAAGGTCTTTGGTCTGATAATTTTGATGCGATATCTTCCAATACCAACTTCGTCGTGTTAGAATTGGAGACACTTTAGTGTGGTGATTCCGATGACCTATGATCCAACATAAACTTCTACGCTTCTAATTGTTTCTTCCTTTTTAAAATATTGCATTTATATGAGAGTCTTAACCTGCTTGTTAAAAATATATTCCACCATTCCATATTTACTTGTTTTTCCTGAATGGATTTTACGGAAACTCCATCCTTAGCTAAAATTTGATATAAAACAACTGCTTTCGCGCTTCAGCCTCTCTGTTTCTGTTTCTTCGTTGAAACATTTCTTCAGAATGCCTTTGTGAGATATTTCTAGTTGTATTTTACACTACCCGTAAGAAGGGGCTAAATAGTGGGGATTGCAACCAAAATAGGCGATCAAGGAATTGATGTACTACGAAATCACTGAGTAAATCTTTGAATCTAACTTTTCGGATTTCGAAGGCATGATTGCAGATGAAACGTCTCGTTTATAACTATCAGTGGGATGACTATATGGACACCAGCATATTTCACAAAAGAATTTGATGAAAATAAAAAGATATGGAGAATCTCATATAAATTTATTCATTCATAAGTTACACGTTATCTATTATATTTTACTACTAACACATAACATAATCTCGAATGGTTTCATGCCAAATGCATACACATACATAAAGCATAAGAGATTAATTCATTACATTGCTTCTATTATCAATCATTTTGGACATATGTATGATTGATTTTGCTACCAGAAAATTACACCCAAATTTTATGGTTAAAAGATATTAAAGAAAATTCTGGTGTGTGGTAGATATTCCTCTGTAAAAAAATTCTTAAAAAATGATTTTGAATGGTATACAATCAGCAAACCTAACACTTTTACATGCTCATAGTAAAAGAGAACATTGCATCAATAAATAGCATAATAGCAATCTGCAGGAGGTGCCGCTTTTAATTTGGCTGAGAGTATATGAGAATTCGTGATATGATTAAAAAGGAAGAAAATTAAAAACGGCAACATTAACAAAAATTTAAAAAATCAATACCCTAGATCATGTGCGAAAAAGATGATACTAAGATAGGGAAGGACATTAAGCAATGTATGCGAACTGATCCCTTGATCCACTGGTTGCAAGTTGGCAGTACTGCTCGGTGGCGTTATTCCTTACACCATTCAGATCGGGATGACCAATGCAATTGGTCAGTAACAATAATTTTTTTTTTATTTGATCTGGATAAATCTTTATCCCACGCCTGTAAATGATTCGCAGAAATATCGCTCGTCATCCAGACTCCAAAATAGGCTTCATAGTCAACGATCCGATTCCTATTTTTGGAGTATCAGTGATTTTAAGATTTACCAACGACAAACAATTTTCTTTTTGAAGTTTTCATTAGAGTTCCTCCAATAAGAACCAGCTCTTTTCAAAGCTTGTCATCGGAGCGGGATTCCTTTAAGTTTTACTGTCTTGTTTGGCGCAAGCTTATAAAATGAGCCTGTGTCATCTGAAAGTGTCACAGCTCCTATAACTTTCTTAAAGCGCGGGCGATATGTTTTGAAGCCAGTCATCAACCACATCCTTATCTACTCCTGTTAATTTTCCCCAAACCATATCATGGCGATTTTCAAATCTTGTAATCCAGCTCATGCCATAAGAAAATTTGCCTTTCTCTTCAAGTTTTTCTCCAAACTCGTTCGCATTCGATTGTAAGGCAGCGGCTTCTATAGGAACATTCGAATTTCGCCTCTGTGAAAACCGTTTTATAAGTTCTTGATCCAGCTGATGGACTCCTTTAATTTCTTCGTGAACGAATTTCTGTTCTCAATACTACACATGATGGTCTCATGATTTTTACGTCTTGACACAATTTTTAACTTATTCAATTGCACTTCCTTAAATAAATCATTTTGTTTAGTACCACTTGTAATTTTCTTCTGAATATCAAACGTCCCTTTGAATCATATACCTTTACACGTTTGTTTTACACCACCAGCAGATGACATCCTGCCCTTAACAATTCCAGCAGATGACTGCAGAAAAAAACATACAAAATTCACCCCGGGAAATCCCCCGATTATACATATAAAAGTTCGTTATGATCGGAATGCTGGATCTTTTTTTGCAGGATTTGGCTTAGTATGTCCGTATGGTTCGTAAAGAGCGGGTCCGTTACACTCGGTTGGAAATGTAGTAAGTTTATATGTGTAATTTCGTTTGATCATTTGAAATTCGATCGTTATAAATGGCTTCGTTATTAATGAAGTCTATTGTTTATAAAATTTAGATTGGAATGGAACATACTGAAAAACTTTTCTATTGAACTCAATTTTGCATCAGGCAATTTGTTACTGAATTGTAAATGCTCCTGAATATTTTATTTTAGTGTAATTGACTTTGAGGACATATAATCATTTCATTCAGGAGTGAGATTTGAAGGAAGCAAATAAAAAAACTTTAGAAAACCTTGGAAACAAACTCTTTGAGTTTAAGTTCCATTTAAGTAAATCGTAGTTGCAATCGTCGAGTAAAATATATTGCTCACATTTTGTATGAAGTTCGTTTGAATGTTGCCGCAGCCACCTTCAGCTCGTTCTCGTTCAGAGTGTCTGCACACAGCCGAAACGCGTCCTCGACATCGTAAAAGCAAGGCCAGCCGGACCCAAACAACAGCAAGCCACATATTTTATATTTATAAATTTATTTCATGGGAATTATAATGCAAGGTTTATAATGCAGGATTACTTGCGCCCCTAATGATAATAAGTAATAACGAAATAAAATAAAAAAAATAACGATCACACACCTTGATACTGATCAAGATGCCTTGAAACTGAATTTCCAAGTATGAACTGCCGCGTGATTGATTATTCTAGATGTTGTGTCAAACTGATATGAATAAGTACCGTTATAAGTTTTGACTAATAATAATAGTCAAAACCGATTAAGCACTAAACTACAATTTTGGATGGTTCTATTTTAATTTTTTGCTTGCTGTTGATCACGGAAAAAATTTAACAAGCATATGTGACTACGATGTTAACATACAAATTCTCATCTGACTCAGTTCATATAAGAAAACGGGCTAAGAAAATGTAACTACTAGAAAGGCCTAACACTCTCGGGGTGCGCCACGAAGAAAGAGATACAATTATCCCATGTAAAATATAAAGTAATCTTATGCAAGAAAGAGCGAGAAACAGTTAAACTTCGTAGGGGAGCGGCTTTAGCTGGCTTTTTGAAGTGCATTGCGAGCAATAAATTTCCAATTTAGCAGTATGTGTGTGTGGCCGAGTGTGTGGATACCAATTGTAAGAGAATTTGAATGTCTAGCCAATGGCTTCTTCTTCTTTTTCTGAACAGTTTTCTTTACAAACACCAGTACATATAGAGGTACATTGTTCGAATCCTGTAAGGTTAGGAATTTGTTTGATAGTTTTGCAATGGTTAGTTGTTAGGCCACTGAGCACTAACAAAGCGAGGACTAATGAGGCCATTATTGAGGACGGTAATATAAAATTGGAAATATACCAAACACATGCGAATTATCAGTCTGGTAACAAAACTCAAAAGTCTATTAAAAATTTAAGGGATAAAAATCTTTTTTCTCGTTGATCTATTGGAATGAGATCCTTTCTAATAAATCAGAAGTAATATTCGTTTACCTCCTGCTATGTGATCTGATCAAATTTTTTTTATCTTATTTTTGATTATGATTTCCCATTGCAAAATGCTGTTTTTGTTTTTTTGAAAGATATAATTCGGGAGATGTAGTAAGTGTCAATTATTAAATAATTAAAATAGAATAATTGACACTGAAGAAAATCAGAAAATAAAGGATAGTTTAGAAGTGCTAAACACGGGAAAATACACACAGTTAAAAATATAATTTTTCAACCTGTACATCTGCATTTTCTCTACTAGTATCTCGGTAGTTTCAGAATCATCTTTCATTTGAAAATATTTGCATGGATATCAAAAGTAGAAGTCACAATTACTCAGTATGCATTAAAAGTCATTAAGGCCCAGTCTTTTTTTCCAAAGCTCCCCTATATATTATAATTTTTATGATTGAATTTATGAATAATGTTAATTTAGTAACGCTTTGTATATAAACTACAGAACTGACAAAATACTTCACAAAATTATTGATGATGATTTTTGAACATGTTAAGAAACCATAAAATTTGTATCAAATATGTCACTACACTCACACTATTTGCGCAGAATATTACTCACTAAAGTCCCAAATGTATATCGTGTATAATGTACACTCGGAAGTTTATGGAGCTGAGTATTAATTTTTAGAAATAATTTATTTAAACATTTCAAGCTAGTTTTCAACTAATTTGAGATAAAATTTTTATTTAAATTATATCTTTACATACATAGAAACTGCTAAACGAAACTGCGTGGCTATTCCAACTTCCAAACCCAATCTCCTATTTACGGTGCATAATATATACAATCCACATAGAAAATTAAAAATAGGATTCTCATTTCAAATATTGCTCTTTGTCGTTTTAATTCTGTTTCCGTTGAAAGCAATCCTGGAATCATGAATCCTTAAGTCTCATAGACCCAATGCGAAACATTCTATTAATGGAAGTGCATCTAAGACGTCTATCTGGAAATCGAAGGTCTACTATCTATTCACTTTATACTATCTAAGTCAGTGCATAGAAAACCAAAGTAGAATTGTCATTGACTGATCAACTGATTCGTTGTAAAAAGTTCATTTACGCTAAAATGCAGAAAACGTCACTGGTTTCGCTGTTTTCAACTATGGCTGTACTAAACTAAACAAACTAAACGATCGCTTTTTACTTAAGTAAAATATTTAAATCCAAATTCCAATGTTGATCTTCCCAAACAGGAAAAATTTAGCAACCCCTAAAGTAACAATTTCCAAGCTCAGTACACTAGCTTAGCTTTTTCTACTGTATAAAGGGCACAGAGATTGCACAGCTCGCGAAAATACACAAATTATAAATTCAATTTAATATAAAAATTCACTTTTCATTTCAATTTAGCTTTCACATCTATTTAATAAAATTGATACGCTTGAGATACAATATACAGGATGGCGTAAAAGTTTCTTATCATAATGTTTCCTTTATAAAATTCTTTTCCTTCCATTTCTGAATTGTTGGCGATTAGTAAGACATTGCCCAAAACCAGGGAGAATATTTTCCCTGTAATATTCCCCATTAGCAGACACTCCTTGCTGAACAAAGTGAAGGTGGCATTTTTCATTGGCATGCTATACCCCCAGCTACCATGATTACTAAGTCGAAATTCTGTTCAGTTTTTATTACGAGAACATTTGCGAGATGGCTGGCTCTCATGATTCCATTCTGTCGATTGTGTATTGGATGCAGTTGAATTCACGATACGAACGTTAAAAATGATATTTGCATGCAGCTATTCATCATGGACATTTGCGTTTTTTTGAGATTTTCACAGAAATTAAGTCGATCTCGAAAAGTAAATGATTCTTGCGTTGGCCATTGGCTTGCGGGCCCCTGTTAGTGGACCGAATCAATAGTTGAACTCCTGTTCAATTTTAAGTCACTATTCGAATTGGGCTTTTTGCTTCCACTGAAAGTACCGACGGCCGACAATTTCTTTGCATATCCTCCACATTACTTTCCTCGGCATTGCACCATTTTATCACGGTATCTTTTTTGAGCCTTAAAAAATGCCACTTATGACGTTGCAGCTGTACCCAAATCATTACGTGCTTAGATTCGTAAAACGTTTTTGAATTCGATTATTTACCGTTATCGTCGTAAGCAAACTCCAATTTAATTCGTTGAAGATCAACAAAGTTTTCAGGAGTTTGTATAAAGGATCGTTAAATTTAAGTTCCTAGGGTAAATTTGGTATTTTTGCTTCAAGTGACCAAATCTGAATAAATAAATCTATTTTTTCAAACGTATTTTTCCCGTTCAAGAGATAACACGTGTGGCTAATAAGAAAATACCGAAGTAATTACGGGTTTGCATATTTTACTTGTAATGAAGCGTATCTACAAATCCCTTCCGAAGTTTGGTTTCTGTTTCGCTGACTCTTAAATTAGAGTCAGTATTTTCGTGCAGCTATACGAAAATATAAAGTGGGGGTGTCAACATTTTTGAAGATAGTCAGAAAATTTTCATGTAATACTGAAATATGGATGCCTTATGCGTTAGTTTAAACATACGCGTAAGGTAGAAATCGTTAACTCAGCTTTGAATCATTGATCACATTTTCAAAAGAACTAGAAAGATTTGAGGAGCTCGAATCTCAGAATTGTTGCACGAGAATGGACTTTTTACATAGTTTATTTTTTTACAATTTACATGAGAACCATGATCCTTCGCACACTCGAAATAAAGCATAACTCAAAGCAATATACTTTATGAATTTAAATCTCTAAATACATTAGAGGCGCATAATACTACAATATTTCAATGCATTTCGCAAATCCATATCTTGTTAAATGCATTCGATAAACTCCACAAAAAAGTAAACAATTTCAAGTTATTTTATCTATTGGCAAGTTCGCATTTGGCGATAAAACATGTTAAAACCAATTAATTTGTAGCGATATCTAATGAATTTATCATACGATTAGGAGCTTTTCGAATAAATTCCATTTGAACAAAATAGTTTTGACGATAAGTATTCATGTGATATGTTTTGAAAGCAAAGTTTGCTGTAGTAAAATTTATGCTTTTTTGTTCGTTTCTCAAAATATTCTTAAAAGTCCAGATTAGTTAAACGTCATTGCTGCTAATGGTATTTAACCCTGCTTAAGTTCCTCCATCCTATTAATATCCTTGCTTATCGTATTTACTTAAATATGTGAAATGCATGTAATAAATATGAATATATACGCAGATATATGTATGAAATGAACGCCCGAAGAGGTAGTGGACATACTGAAGGCAATGTGCTTTGGGAAATCTACGGCCCAGTGGTAGAAAGTTCAAAGTGGAGAAACGATCAGTTAAATGAATTATTTGACGAACCACCTATAACTGCTCGCGCAAAGCTATGCAATCTGCAATAGGCGGGCCATGTCGATAGGATGGACAAAAAACGGCTGCTAAAAGGATATTGAAGGGTTGAGCGCAGGGTAAACGTCCAACACCAATACCCATGATTTGACGGGAAGACACGATAAACACTGATAGCAGATGTTTGTTGAGAGTGATCAATCGAGGCTGCAAGATCCTGACGATTAGCGCAGTTCGGACTGTTGTGTAACCCATAATCATGATCTTGATGAAATCCAATGATATTTCTAATTATCGTTACTGGCTTTCAAATGCATGGTTATGATAAATGCAATTATTTCTGATCTTAGCTGTTTTTCTTTAATATGTTTTAATGATTCCTTATTTGTAATTGCTTCCATCTTCATAAAATCATTTCACTAAAAATAAAGAAAAACTTTCCTTTTAATTTTACGTATTTACTAAATGTATTAAATAAATACATAAAATTAAAAGGAAGGTTTTTCTTTATTTTTAGCAATGATTCCTTTCCGATTTATTCAAATTGGATCAATAATGTCAATAATTTTCCCTAAACCTTTGCATCGGCTTAAAAACAATTCTTTTTAATAATACGGTCATATTCTGCACGTTCATATTCTGAAATAAAATAAATTTATTAGAAAAATAAAATTAATGCCGAGTCTCTAAGGAAGCATCTTTAACGCTGTGAATACATTTAAGGAAACATTTATTCATAAACTACCATGCTGGTGAAACTGGAGAATATTCTACGTTTTTAATTATAATACGTTGACTTATTATATGTCGGGCACAAAGGAAACACGTTAGCTTGAAAAATCCATTTCTAATGAGTCTAAAGTTTGCATCGTTGCATCGTTGCGGCCTCGATTTCTTTCACTTTTGACTTTTCGGGAACTTCTTTCTTTCAGAACTTTCACTTTTTTCTTGACTGTCGAACATTGGACTGCAATTAAATCATCACTAAATATAAATAAATAGAAATAATTTAAATGAGTAAAAATGATTTAGAAAAATTGCAGTCACATTTTCTAAAAAAAAATTTCAAAACGTTAAAAATTTGGAGACTGATGCGCAAGCACCGATCGAAACTTCAGACACTTATTTTCTTCAAATATATTTGCCATTGCTATGGTGTATGTTTAATTAATAAATTTCTTTTTTATAATGAATTTAATTGCATAAGCAAAAACATTTTACAAAATCAAAAGCACAAATCAAAAGATTTTGGACTGTGGTAACGAACAAACGAATTTTATTTTGAATTTATTTCACTTATGGTTGCGAATAATTTCGAGGAATTTATTTTTTTTAGGCTTAACACAGCTATTCCTTTGTGATTTTTTTATTTATCTACAAAACAAAACATCATCGAAACACCGCAGCCCTTTCTCGTCCGAGGCATCTTACAGGTGTCGCCTCCAATTGAATTGATCCTTCGATCATGTCAAGTCCAAATTTCAAACTAACTTTTTTTGTTTGATTTTGTAACTTCAGTTTTCCGAAGCCTTCGCATCTCCTCATTTTCTAAATCGATAATTTTTAAGTTACTACTGTTGGTTTGGTTATCCTTTATCTTTATTCCTGTATCTAAATGTTTAACAACTTTAAATTGAAATAAAACTGTTAAAATTACTTTCATTTATTTTTAAATTTAAATACAATAAAAATTAAATGCCATTTGACATTTAATTTATAATTTCTGCTGAATGGTCAACATGACCAGCAGCTACAATAATAATTCGATCAATCAAAATTTTAAACATTTTCTCCAATTCAGCTGTTTTCGGACATCAGTTTTCCGCAAATGCTTCCAATATTGTTGGCTTTTTAGCATTAACCACGCCTGCACATAGCCCCAAACAAAATATTTCGGAATCGCAAACATTGAAAAATTAATTGAAGATTTTGGGGTTAAATGGCTGGACCATTTTGTGAAATACTGATGAAAATTTCCTTTAATATAGTTCGAGTGTTCTGTGGAATCCTCGGTGGTTCCAACGGAATACCAAATTTTTACGGTGCGCATCCTATTGTCTGTTGGAAACAAAAATTCATTGATCATGATGCGATTATATCCATTCAGTAAAAACGGAAGATCCTTTCGTATTGCCTTCAATATTGGGCGTTGAAGTCATTAGCATTTATACTACATCTAATTTTGAATGTAAGGAGCTTCAAATTTTCACACATAGCAATTTCCGCATATCAACTGAGCTTAAAAGGAGCTTAATCACTGAATATCTGCATTAATTTTGAATTTATTATAAGCACAGTCGACCGAACCTTCGACTCAACCGATGGTCATAAGGTTTTGATTGTGGAAACTACTGAGCCAAACCATTTTTACTTAAAATTTCCCATATTTTTATGGACAGGTCATTCGACCGCATGACGGCAGGACATTTGGTGGCATGTCTGTTTCTACGGTGACACTTCCACGAACAGAAGTTAAGTTCTCATTACTCAGATTTCTTTGTCCTTTTAATGGCTCTTAATTGTGCAACAAAGAACTTGTAAGGAATTTATCAATAACAGCACGAATAACGTGATCCGATGGAAAATTGTATCGACCATTTAAGAGCTCTAAAAGGTTCACGATGTCCCTTTATTTTATATTTCATATGCATATTTATTCAAAAATATGTTAATAGAATACTAAAAGCAAGGAAAAGGATTTCAAGAAACATATATACGGATATGCTCTAATAAAAAGGCACACCTTACGACAGATAATATTGCATTCTTGAATGCTAACAAGGAATAAGTTTATTGTTCACATATTTTGTTACAAACAGAAACTGCTAGAAACTGCCCAAAACTAGGCTAACAGCGAATTATATTCTTGTAATTATATTTCTGTGCCGCAAAGTATTTTAGTCCAAGAGTAACTGAATAAGTTAGTGTATTAACAATATGTTTATTCATAAACTATGAGAACAAACGTCGTGATCGTTTGACGTAATCTTCGAAGGAATTGTCTTTAAATCACGGATTCCTGGAGGGTTGCGTTGCTCTTATAAGAAATAACATCGCAAAAAAGCTATCAACGAAACGTAAACTAAAATGAATGCAGGAATATCTTCTGATGATTAAGCGTAGATGAGCCTTTTCGGGGTAGATAAAGAAGACGCGTTATACGTCTTCCACCTGGACAGACTACTACAATCTCCTGGGCATAAAATCAACAACTAAACGAAGGCATTGCTTAAGAATGCTTTGTATGAAAATGATGAGTTGTTAACTTGCGCGGGGTACTGGTGAAGTTATAATAACTGATGAAACTATGTTAAGTACAAGTACACTGAAATTTTACATATTTTCATGTTCAAGGGGTTGAAGGAAGCATGCCATTTAGATGGAAATTTAAGCAAGACAATGGCGCGAAATATTCTAATAATCGTAAAATAATGAGATTATTGCACCGAATTGGCCGTTTATGTCACTCGACCTAAATCTTAAAATCAGCGTTTCAAACTAGCAGTTGGCCGACATTAAGAAATGATATTGGGGAGTGTCGGTTAATAATATCGATTTAGATAACAGATGGCGCAACTTTTACATATGGTTTGTGTCTATAAGATCTTACGTAGTATTTTGGAGGGTAAACATCTGTCATTAATTCTCATTTAGTCAGTGAACGAAAAAGCGTAAATAACAACGTTTTTTTTTCGCTTCGAAAATGTCGAATTTTATGCCTGAAAAAGTTTTTTTTGCGGGGAAGTTTAATAAGCTTCTTTCATTTGAAGAAAAACGCTGCTGAAAGTTATCGATTGTTGGTAGAAACTTTCGTTGAACATGCTCCAATTCAAAAAACTTTCGAACGATGGTTTGCATTCTTCCGAAGTGGTGATTTTGACTTGAAAGACAAAGAACGGCCAGGTCAGTGAGATGCAGGATTGCAAGCATTATTGTCTGAAAATTCGTGTCGAACGCAAAAAGAACTTGCTTTGGAGTTAGGTGTCGCCCAATCAACCAATTTTGAATGCTTACATGCAATGGGGAAGATTCGAAAACTTGAAAATGGGTCCCACATTACATGGAAGAACATAAAAACCAATGTTTTTTGAGTTAAATCGTTACTGGCGATGAAGAATGGGTTTATTACGATAATCGTAAGCGTAAAGCATCGTATTTCTATCCCGGCCAACCATCAACTTCACAACCAAAACGCGATATTCATTGCCAAAAGCCTATGCTATGTATTTGGTGGGACCAGAAGCGTGTTGTGTATTATGAGCTACTACAACCGGATGAAACAGTCACAGCTGATATCTACCGACGTCAAGTGACCTATTTGGCACACGCTCTGAACAAATAACGACCATTGATAGCTCGAAAACACCAGAAAGAAAAATTAGAAAGGCTCGGTTGAGATGACCTTGATCACCCCCCGTACTTTCAAGAACTTGATCCTTCGGACTACCATTTGTTCCGATCGATGCAGATTAAGTTGGCCGACGTACGCTTTCGAAATGCTGAAGAAATGGGAAAATGGGTCGAAGAATTGATTGCTTCGAAAGATGAGGACTTTCTAACTTGGAATCAACAAACTTCCCAGAAGATAGTAGGAAGTCATAGCTAACGATGGGTAATATATTGGTTAATTATGAGTAGTTATGTAATCATTTAGTTATTGAAATATATGCTCTATTAGTAGGTAGTGACAGGATTTTAGCACTCGGCAAATGTTAGAATTTGGTCAAATGTATGCGTGGTCAAACCGAGTCAATTATAATAAATATTGTCTTCGAAAAGACGGCAGACATTTTCAAATACTTTAAATGAATCAATTCCGTACTCGAGTGCTGGTTTCTTAGCGTAGAAAACAGCACGCTCGTCTTTGGTTCAACTTCAGCATTTCGCTCGATGCCTAATAATCATACATCGCCTGCCATCCATGTTATCATTACTATGTTATGTTTTATCATTGCGCAGGATTTATCAGATGGCGCGGTGATCACTTTCAACTATGCTTGTGGGGTGAGCACAGTTTCTAATGAATTTCTTTTAACATTCGATCAAGAATCAAGAATTTTCTTTGAGTATGTATTTTTCATAAAATCTAGTGCCGGGACTACGGACTATTACTCCGCGGTATAAATGCTAACATATACAGTATAAAATATGAAAACGTTCATAAGAATCAAATCAATTAGAATCTATAATCTATAATTGTGTTTGTGTTTAATATATTCTATAATATATGTTTAATATATGTTTAATATAATCTATAATTGTGTTTGTGTGGATTATTCCATGTTTTTTTTTCGAATGGTATATTATGGGAGGCTAAATCAAGTACTCGGATTTATGAAATTTTGAAATATTTATGCAAATTGAACTTGATATTTTTCTTAATGTCGGTAGAGCGTTGCTTTTGAATTTCTTGAATAATTTTGAGCTATTGTTTTATTTCTATCCTATTTTTTTTTATTACTTCCTAAATATTTTTAAGATTTGAATGTTATAAAGGTATAATTTTCAAAAAAAAAATTTTCAACCCAGAACACTAATTTTCGTGTTAATTAAATTCATACTCAGCGTATGAGCTTCTTGGTATCGGAGCATAAATAATGTGTAGCACTAACGTGGGTACTGGCATTAATTTGGTCTCTCTTACATCTCACGAAATCAAAACTTTTTCAACAATAGTTTGATTATTTTGTCCTGACGTCTTGGTTTAAATTTTGATCTTGCTTTATTTAAAGTTTTCGATAAGGAGCTAATTAATTTTTGAGATATTTGAAAATATATATGCATATGCAATTTGATGCTAAATAGCGCATTATTTCAAATTTGTAGATGACGTGAATTCAAAGTTAAATACTGATCATATATCATTCATACATCATTCGGTTTGTCAACAACTAAATAAATCCTGCCTAAATGGTTTGATATGAACTTTTTCCAACGCTACCGCGTTAAATCTTAGGATAAATTATTGTTTAGACTACTTACTGAAGTATTTCTTAGAGAATATTGATCACAATAGATAGGTCACCAAACAGTGCAGATTAAATATTATTATACTATCCCTGGACTGTTTAATGATCATTCCTTCATATAGATAAAACGTATATTAAACCTCAAAATCAACCCTAGTATTTTATCCAAATTTTCTGCACAATAAAATTGCAGCCTGGAATTTGTTCATATATTTTTTATTCTTGTGACAAAATCGATAACAAGTCTGATCAGAATTGACAACAACAGAATTTTTTATGCTCTGAATTTAACGAATACTTTATAAAATCCCCAGCGTCTCTTGTTTGTGGTTGCTAAATAGGGAACATGCCTGTTGTGTAGAACTGATTTCTATTATCAACATGAATTACGACCGAAATGCTAAGTACATGCTAATTGAGTCCACTTATTATATCAATTTCTAAATAATAATAATAATAATAAATATTAAATAAATTTCTATTTTTAATAAATTCTCTTGTTATTATTTTCAATATTTGGACGAACTTTTCAATTCGAATTTCTAGAACTAGGCTCGTGTAGACAGTTTCTGCATTGTTAACATTATATGATGACAGTCTTTGGATTTGCTTCTTAAAATATAACAGCGCGAGTTGTAGAGTAAAAGTGATAACGATGAGCCTAGTGTTGATGGAAATACATAAATTGGATCACTATGAGTCCCTGTTTGATGAAGATTACAGATTGCAGGTATTATCGCGGTGGTTTTATTTCAAAAACAAACTGAATAGTTTGGACTTGCATAAATCCGTATTCATGTTTTGGTATCTAAATTCTAAATCGGTGTTTCTTCTTGATCAACTCTGTACAATTTTGAAGGAATGATGAGAATGTAAGTTGTTTATTTATTGGAATTTTTTTTTGTTGATGCAACTCGCGATATGATCTATCTCCGCTGTGTCATGCTGTGCCGTCGCTGGGGATGCGTTTCAGCTTTTTGTAGCCATCATCAGCTCGTTCCCGCTGAAACGCGTCCTCAGAAACAGGAAAGCATGGTTCGGTGGACATAGAAATCTACATTGTGTCCTTTTTTCCTTTTTTAATTGAAAAACATGGTACTTACACGTCATTGATTTGAAGCACTATCATATGTTTCAAGTCGTCCTTGAATATTATTTGTTATTCTGTAAACCGACGTCTTTAGGATTGAAATGCATTGGCTCCTTGAATTTCTAAATTCATGCATATCTGTAAGACAATATTTTATTATCTAAGCTATCTTGATGTTACATAAAAAAAGATTGAAGTCTAACCTATTTTCAATTTCTTTACTTTCAGCCCCTTGCAATAATCAGCTTCAAATAGCAAAAATTATAATAAAGAAAATTTGAACGTGAGGAACTAATCACACAAACAATTTTCTAGGGTATGCATAACATTTGTAAATATATGTAATTAAAATTATTAAAACTAATCACGAAAGTTGTAAAAAGTGTATGATTTAATGGAATCATAATTAATTGAATAATTAAATGATAAATCCACCCCCCCCCCCCCAAAAGATTATTAAAATTTAGCTCGGTAAGCTTCAATGAAAGTGATTTAGATTTTAAGACTCATGAATGTGAATTGATTAAATTTAGGTATACAAATTCCAATTCCATTGCGAATATGTTGTAAAAAGAAAGACATCTTTGCTCTTTTTTACAATCCCGTTTCATCGTATCCATAAGTAGGAAAAATAAAGTCACATTACTGTTTAAGTGAAGGCCCTAAACTAATTGAAAAAAAACTACTAACTGCAAAGGATACTATGCATCAAGCTAATATTGAAATATGTATAATAAGTAAGCGAAAGAAAAACTAGACGCCATTGTCGTTCTAATGTTGAAAGCACAGTAAGAAAAAGAAGAAGAAAAGGATGAAGAAGAAGAGGAAAAAAATAACATTTTGAAAGCAAAAACTATTATTGCTATAAATTTAATGTAAAATATTATAAAAACGAGAAAACGAATAAAATCCATTAACAAATTTTAATCTCAATACAAATTTTTGGTCGTAAGTGAATGAAAGCGGGAAATACTCGATTTATTTCGTCTGTAACATAATTAATTATAATTATTATTGAAATCAAAGTACACGCAAACAAAGCAAAACAACCAAAATAAATCTCATCTACATGGACAATTTATGTAATTGAAGGAAAATGAAAAAAAAGCAAAATAAAAGATTGCAATTTAAATGAATATTAAAACATATTATTTCTTATTTGTTAAATTTTAAATTAGTACTTTAGCGATACAATAATAGTGTATGAATTATTAGATGTTTCTCAGAATAAATAGATTTCTTATGTTTTTTTTTTGTTTTGAAAGAGACGTTCGGATGAGCAGGAATATTATAATATTATTTTCATCGATAGTGAAATGAAATCAAATGAAAAGAAATAAAAAAAACAATGAAAATATGATAAACAATTTACGAAATAAAGTTTTTACTTTTAATCTTAAAAGTTTGGCGTGTATTATTTGGCAAGAAAATGGATAAAATCACAAAAAGTATGAAAGTTGATGGCTGAAAAAGGTAAGTTAAATTTGTTTTTGCTTATTAATAGATTCCGACTGGTTACTACTGATTAAATTACATAATCTCGAAAACATTGATCCTTCATTGATCCTTCCACCCGTCGGTAGCGGGTCGAAATCCTGAAATTATTCAGTATTTCGTAAAATTTTCCTCAATTTCAAATCTTAATGGGTTTTGCTGAAGGCTTGCTCCTTGCATTGATCCACTGTTTCCGGACGAATTAAATTTTTGAAAATGTGACGAGCGGTTCAGAATATGGTGTTGAGCAAGCTTGTGCTTTTAATGAAAAATTTTTTGGGATAAAAATCGCTGTGAAAATCGCCGGAGGGGTCTAAAATCTGGAGAGGTCTGGTCTGCATGTGCAGCATCACATGATTATGTTGTTTGTTAAGTTTATAGTTAACTTATTTGACTAAACATGTGTTTTTTTTTTATCTTTTTATACATTTCATACGAATTATTTCAGAAGAAAACAGAGTTAGACACGTGTAAGGAAACGATAATACAAATTATTTATAAAAAAAATTAATGCAAAATAGTGTCGACGCATTACTAAACAAATAGAGCGCTTGACGAATGTTTACTCAAACCGTAAACAACTTATAATCAATATGACACCGTTATTTGTTTAAGTAAAAACCACACGCCTGGATTCCATTAAAAAAATAGAGCATTGAGCTCTATTTTTGTAAAAGAGACAGATCATAGAGCTTAAGCCTGTATCATCTCACATTTAAACGTTAGCTTGAAAAGCATGACTGTCGTTGTAGTATTGGTAGAAATAGTAGTAGTAATAGCAGAAGCAGTAGTAGCAGCATCAGTGGTAGAACAATTAGTGATATTACTAGCAGCAGTAGTGGTAATAACAATAGTAGAAGTAGTAGTAGCAGTCGTAGTTGTACGGGTCATAGAAACGCTAGCAGTATCACTATTCGCAATCGTAGAAGTAGCAGTAGTAGTTGTAATAGTAGTAGTAGTAGTAGTAGTAGTAGTAGTAGTAGTAGTAGTAGTAGCAGTAAGTAATTTAAATCGTATCTCATGGAAAATATCAACGCAAATCAACACTAATATGATCGCAGGCGTTGACCAACGTATGAGGTCTGATACCACCATTCAGAGTGAATTTGATGCCCTTGCAAGTGAAGCGAGACCGTGAAAATATTTAGCATTGTCCTTCGGTTCACTGAAACTGTTGAAGGTGCTACGAAACGTTTTGCTAAAACACAAGGGTTTTACACGGTGTACATATCGTAACTAGAGGATGCAGTTGGATTCACATGTTATCTTGCAAATGTTACTGTTTATTTTGTAGATACCTCGGAGCTTGTTTAATGCCAGTAGCGAAATTCGAACGTATCTGAATTGAGCTTCTCAGAAACAATGATTAACCACAACACATACCACAACAGGATCACTAGCTGAAACTAATGCCTATTCCTTGTCACTCTATTTGTTAAAAAGTGTTTAAAATGAGGTCATGGTTCGAATAGGTTTTCGTTTTTATGCTCCTTTCAGCATTGTTTAAAAATATGTAGAACATAAAAATTCAGTTAAAACTCGCTAGAATGGATAAAGGTTGAAAGTATACCTGCAGCTTAAAAGAATTAGAATTAGTTATTTTTAATCGGTATAAATTTATTATTTCTTGAACATTGAAACGCCATCCGATGGCGGTGGAATCCGCTAAACTTGTAAGGCAATGTTAGGCAATGCGTTCTGGAAACAAAAATTCGACCACGTTTATTGAAAATGGCGTTGTGGAACGTTCGTCAAGGTCCCCAAGCTAAATTTTTGCGGTTTGCTCTCTATGGAGAGTTATACAATATCAAAATTTCGATTGGGAATCAACATCCGTGCTAAAATTTATAATTCTCTACCATAAGTATCCGGTATCTATACTCAATTCATCTAATTCAATCTGAATTAGAACTTTCTTCCCTCGTCTTTCTTAGAATCTCGTTGGAAAAATGAAGAAATCACTTTTAATAGCTCCACCAAAATGTTAGTTGTCATTTTGATAGAGCCTAGTCTTACTGAAATATGTTGTCTTAAACCTTTTAGGTATAAAACGGGGGCATGCATTTGATTTAACGCTGGAGGGAGTGGCAAATCAACGAAGTAACATTTAAGTAGTCGTTTCAAATTCCAACTAAATCTATAAACTTGTTGTTTTGTAACATAAATATCAGTTTATATTTGAAAATGTATTCCGCATCTCAATATTCAATGCAGCCTCTAACTATTTCTTTATGCATAGCACGATAAGCTTCAATTGAAAGGTCTGAACTCTGATATCTAGGATTATAACTTGTTTAGGAAAACTGATACATGAAAATCGTGATAAGCTTAATCTGTCAATTTTTATGGGTTCATTGTAATGAAAACTAAGGCAATGGGATTTTTGACATTTGAAGGGGCTTGCCCTACCTTCATTGTCAATAAATGACTTTCTGATAATTATTTCAAAACCATCCACTCATCTTTCAGTGAAATGAGGTAAGATTGTTACACATAATTGTTATTTTGAACTTGTTGTAAATTCCAATTCCTATCATAATCGCCGTTGCCAGAAGCTATGTGCCATGATTACATTCGCAAACTTGAGCTCATTGTTGAAACCTAGTACTTAGGAAACTTTTATTATTTTCGCTAGATCCCTTCGCTCGCAACGAACCTTTATGTATGGCCGTAAATAGAGAAATAACAGCATGTGTCTTGGACCATGATGGATGATCTTTTCACCGGCGGGTACTTAGAAGATTAGATTCAATTTGTCCATTTCTTGAAGGACTTCATCTGGTCAGCAATCAGAAAGTACAGATTTTTGCCATTGAAGCTTCGTATCATCACTCGAAGCTGCACAACGAGGTTCATCCTATACACATTATTTACGTATTGTTTGGAGAAACTCCAAAATTCCAAACTATCCACTGGCGAAAATTAAAGTAAAATCTAAAGAGGCCTCGAGCAGAAGAGCAGGCACAATTTGGTTAGGTTCGAAGGATGACTTGCACTAGTTTGGCACTAGACTAGATCCATTATACGAACAAGTGGTGCGCCCATGATCTTTTATGTTTTCTAAACCTCTTGATCTTCATATCATAAGTAGACAGTTTCTCTGACGATAAGTAATAAAGTAAGTATAATGTGAGCAAATTTACATCGGGTATTTGGTATCCATGGAGGATTAAGAACTTCCATACCGTGTGGTATGCATGATATGACTCGGCACTTTTGTTTCCAGTGAAGAACCATTCGTTGTGGCCATTGTAGTAATTGAATAAATATTTTCGATTTTTTCCTCAATGGACAGCATGCCGTCTTAGACATAGCTACACTTTGGATGATACCGCTTCAAGTCAAACAAAACTTTCAGGTGCAGTTACATGTTTTGTTAGCTTTGTGTATAGAGTTCTTTTCACTCTTCAAGTGGGTATTTAGTTTGGTATCTGTGATTAACTGTCGACTAAATCTTAAACGGACTTAGCGAATTATGCAGGGATTGCACGTAGAGTACGTAATCTATGGTAGTACGTTTTTCATTTGCTAAATGCAGTAGCAACACGGTTAATTGGTGAATTGGTAGACTTCACTCATTGAAGAATGGTTAGCGGAAGCAATTTCTTGTTGGAAACACTGACACACTGACAGTGGTTTATTGAAATGGAAAAATTTCCTGGTTATCAATCTCACTTCTTCCCTATTTTGATGAATCATAATGGATTGCAACGTCAAAAAGACAACTTCGAGTTACGCTGTTACCGTCAAATATTTCTATTCGAAGTTAAAAAAAGTCAAATTTTTCGTTATTTATTTGTTGAGGATTTATGATGAGTGCTTGTTAAAGTGATGAAAAACAAAAGAGCTATTGCGGAAGCAGAATTCTAAGAGAATTCGAAGTCAATGTACATTGAATACACTACTTGTAAATGATGATGAAAGAAGTCTAAAGTCCTCGGTCATAACTCTTTAATACATCACTCCTTGTACAAAAAAAATCCTTGAAGAGAAACTACGTGTCTTTTGAAAAGCTGATAACTAAATTAGAAATCCTTCTTCCTACAAATTTCTGAAGAGAGTAACTAGTCGAAAAGTAAACGTGGCGTCTTTAAATGTCTCTGGTATCTCATACTGTCTAATAAATAAAATCTAAACCACTTTATAACTAAAGCGAAGATACGATACATATAATGACATTCGGAGGACCTTGATTAAGCCGGCTATCTTCAGCGGCCGCCTTGATCTTCATCAGCTTAAAACAAGCAAACAAATCTTTAATTGTTTTGTGGGTGTGAAAAATTTTCTTTGAAATATCACAAGTAGATATTTTTTGTAATAACTTCTTTTCTAAATTTTAGACGACCCAACACTTATTTGCATTGGCCAAGAAAATAGAGATATTATCACATTTCTTTTATTTTGGTCTTGAGTAGCCGAGTTGGTGCAAAATCAGCGAAGTAGAGAATTTTACAAAATATATCTACTTCTTCTCGTATCTAAATCAAGAACATTTTCTGATTTTGTCCTTTCTTAGTTTCTCGTATCAAAAGTTTCAATTCACTGCCTCCAAAGAATGGTGTAGTTTTGAAAGTTCATATCGAAATCAAAAGAACGGTGAAAGAAGAAAAACAGGATTAGTGAATAAGAATATTATATCCGGGAACGGAAAATAATAGAGAAAAGGGAAGAGTACTAACAAACAGTGAAAAGTGTTAAGTAAGAACATATGAGTCTACTGATAAATAGTCACCAAGGTGCATTAACATATTCAATTATAATTATTCTAGAGCGAATATGGGAAACATGTTGTCAACATCATTATCACGGTTCCCAAAGTGATTCAAAGGGATTCCTGGCATTGAAAAAATTATTGCAGTATCAACAAAAGTGTTTCAAAGACATCGTTGTACGTTGCGTAAATGATTTTTGCTATCGTTTCGATATTTTCTATCTTTTAATTGTCTTGCATTAATTTTAATTAGTGGTTTTCGCTTATTTACATTGAAATCTTAGAATTCAGTGTTCTGAACCTGTGTTGATTTCATATATGGCTAATTTTAGTTTTTGTACGGATGAGCTTTAGCTTCCAAATGATAACTTTCATTCAAGAGGAAACCTCTGACAAATCCTTTTCTATACTTAAATCTAACTTAAATTGTTTCAAATTCACCTTCCTAACCTAAAGCTAATTTAAAAACCAATTGGCTCAAACTGACAGACATAATTGAGACTCGCGCCACATATAACACTGCTGTTAGTTTAGTAGCCTCTGTATTAAGGACTTGATACATTTCCGGCTCAGAAGAGTAATTTACTTTTACGCAATTTTGTGAGTTTATCGATTTGTTTCCCTCCTGATATATTAGGTAGTGATAAGGACTATCAATTGCCATAATAAGGCATCGTTTTCGCACATCTTAGATCTTATTATTCAAGTATTTGACACATTGGTTCCAGTTGGGGGCTCCGTATAAAATGATGGCTTGGATCGCCATTTTGATAACGAGGGCTTTATTCTTTTTTCGTAACTGAAATTTTCCAATGGATACAACGATATAACTGACTGAAAGGCCTTCAGGCTGATATGCTGGATGTGGTCCTTGATTGCTAACTTTTTGGCTAATAGCAGTCCAAGGGATGACCGTTCTGCAGACCACGAGATGTTTATTCAAAGAGTTACTCGAAAACAGTGTAGATTACTTACTACCGCAGAAATACATGCATTTGATTTTGCTAAAGTTTTTTTTTAAACTTTCACTCATGGAAAAATTAGTTGAGTTACTTCAATAAATTTGTGAATTTCCAGTAGTGTTCTTTGAATTGTATATGCGTCGTTAGCCAACATTGCTATTTGATAGTTCACATTGGTAGTGATGTTGCATGTGTTAACGTTAAATAGTATGAGGCTCACGCAAGAACCTTGAGGGACGCAATTAGATATATTTTTGGTAGAGAAGGTGCTTCCTCAAGCTTTCTCTCGGTATATCCTATCTTTCAGGATAGATTTGATTATGTAGTAATGGAGTGAATCATTTAAAAGAGGAGACATTCGTGCCAGTCAGTATGGAAACCTTAATCTTTATCTAGAGTCCTCATACTAAATAATGATTTATCATTGAGGGCAGCTTTGATTACACTTCTGATTACACGAATAACCATTTCTAAACCCAAATTGGAAATTTGGCAGAATGTTGTAACTTTCCACAAAGCCCGCTAGACTTTTGTGTGCTAATTTTTCGAGAAGTTTTTCCAGGGTAGGAAGGAGACTGATTGGTCTGTAGAAGGCTTATCAATACAATACATTTCCTTGACAAGTTCTTTAGAACTATGTTGCGCCAGGTGTATATCAGATGCTTTCCTATTAAGTGATTTTACGTCTCGTGACGTAAGAAAATCACTGAAATAATGCTTGAAATACTTTGGACTGTTTTCAGGGATTAGTCTACTAGTATTTTGTCGACGTCGTTACCCATTCTACCTGATATGTCATGTATTATTAGCTTAAATTTCTGATTATTCTTCGTTTGAGAAGATTGTGTTTCCATTATCGGTTTTGTGGGTTAGTGATTTTTCGTCTGAAGGGTTCTGTTCAGGATGAAAATTTTTCGCGAGTCATGGCCATGGCTAAGCAGAAAATTACTCTAACATTTGTTTCTCTGTCTAGATGTTTTGCTTTTGATTAATTTTGATTTTGAGTGATCTGTGCACAATTTTTATCGCAGAACCTGAGTCCACTACCATTGTTTCTGTAAGTATTTCGTTTCCTGATGAGATTCAAGGTTTCCGTGTCTCATTCATATCAAGATTTCTGGTCAAACGCCTTAAGATTATCGAGAGCAAGTTGTTTTGTTGGGAGTTCTCTGCAAACAAATGAGGGAGTTTGTAAAATCATATGAAAAAAAAGCGAGCGTAATGCAATGAGGGAAACGGCAAAATTTGACCAGCGAAAACGCCGAAAACCGAAGCAAAATCCTGCGCAACAATAAAGCAAGCTCCAAACTGAAAGTTTGTTATCAGATCAATAGATTTATTATCCAAGAATTAAACAAAAATTACAGATAGCTTTCAGAAGGATCTTACCAAGTATTGGATCACTGAACATTTCCCAAGATAATCGACGGAACATTAGCTATTACAAATTGAAGTGAGGTATTGGAATCGTTGAAGATTCATTGTGTGTGAAAAAAATAATTAAATATTGCGAGGATTCGCTTATGACGTTGATATATGTCATAGTTAGTTAATTTCTTCCATCCTACCAATAATTTAAGTGGGCCCATTTGCTTCGAAATCGACATGGACGTTGGTCAATAAAATTGAAAAACCATAACACAAGTAACGATAGTGTAATTCCCAAAATCCAAAGGACTTAAGTTAGACATGAAGTGATCTGTCCGTGAAATAATCAATGAGCATACGTTAGTAATTGAGAATCTGGATACAACTTTGTCTCGTAGTTCCGTTTCATACTCCTACAATCTGGAAATAACACATTGTACACACATTAATAAAGTAAATGATTATAAGTCGAGCTCAAAAGATATTTTATAATATCAGTAATATTTCTTTCAACTTCTTCATATTTTCTTTATACCGGTCGTTTTGTCGAGACAGTATTCTAATCTTATTTGTTCTGGGTGTGCTTTTGCGTAAACACAATAAAT
This sequence comes from Stratiomys singularior, assembly GCA_954870665.1. Classification (NCBI taxonomy): domain Eukaryota; kingdom Metazoa; phylum Arthropoda; class Insecta; order Diptera; family Stratiomyidae; genus Stratiomys; species Stratiomys singularior. Next base: position 13,994,552 of record OX940877.1, read on the forward strand.
TGTTTCATATTTGTAAAGTTAACTCGACAAAACTTATACCTGTATGTTTGTATGAATACATATACATTTGATTTGTAGGAAATTCACAGAAACAGCAGAAATTAGTGAGAATATTTGCGATGTGTGCTTGAAGCTGGTTTTGAATATTCCGTGATTCCTCTAATGTATATTCAACTTTCTTCACTTTGTCGTTAGTAGTAAGACGGGGTTCACTTGTTGAATGGATCAAAAAACATTTATTTTCCCGGTGTGCGACAAATAATATATTTAAACATTTTTCATAAATTTTTAAATATTTTGATGCTTGTGTTGTCTCTATAAATTAATCTAAGCATGGCTCATTATTTCGACTCGCAGTTGAAACAGCAGTTGACGAGTAGTAAGGAGGTTCGTCAAAAATTTAAAATTTACGGTCAAAGAATGAATCTGCAAAATGCCAGAATGTAGATGGAATCTTTGATTTTAATCTTGCAATCATTTGAAGATTAGTTTCAGAACGGTTGGTGAGGAGAATGTATCATCAAGGAGAATGTATTTATGTCATCGACTAGTTCGTTTGTGAGTTTGGTGTACCGTTACAATCTTTTACACTCTCCACGCTATTTTCCAACAAATTATGTTTGTTGTGATGAAGTATACATTGTTTCGGTTGCTGAAAACTTAACAAGGACATAATCTAAAAATGTCCCAAAATTTGAACATGTCTCGATTTCAACTTATTTTTGTGCGCATGTAGCACAGTAGATTGATTGTACTTTGATGATATTTCACTGAAATTAAGTCCTGCGGGGTAATGATGTCATCCATTAGCTTTCAAATTCACTGCAAAAATTACGGGAAGCATCCGAATTTTTACTAAGCGATTACATACATGAACAGGAAAAAGAATAAATAATGTTCAATTGTTCTAACTTGAAGGTGCTTCTTAATAAAAATTTTTTTTCCTATTCTGCACTGCTTTCGGGCATGCTTAAAAGATATTCAGTTCATCTTTCGTTCTTAATTGTACATACGGACTTTTCCTGTTATGTACGTTTCTGCGAATGAATGTGGCTGCTTTATTTTTGATTTTCTTCGATAGTCCTTTTATTGCAGGATTTTTGACATTTATATAGTAACGATCATTATGTATATTAACGACATATATATTTTAAATTTGGGCAAATTTCGTATGTCTTATTTGTCATTTTGAATAAGGAACAATACAGAAGTGATTCAATTAAGATGAACGACTAGTCCCAATGCAAATATTTAACACGATCGACTTGATAACATATTGATTTATTTGCTTCGTACATAATTGTGCTAATCTAAACATCGAAATTTGCACTATTTTTGGCTACTTGGACCAGTTTGTGTGCATTTCTCATATTTGGTCACAGTGGTATTATACAAGATTGACTAAATTAAATTGACATACATTCTATTTCGATAGAGCATAGACCGCTGGTCTACGCTGTCGATCATTAAATACGAATTGACAAGGCACAGTGAATAATCTCATAAAAAAGAGGATGGGCAACGACTGTTCTATGATATTGCCCAATTTTAATTCAATTTGCTAATCCGCTCTCGTGTTATCACCCATTATCAGTGGAAATGTATAAATCCATATATGAAGAACATAAAAGTGAAGGAATGGTCATATATATTGCAGGCACGTATGTGAAAACATGTCACTGACGCTACTGTTCACAGAGGGGGAATGAATGCAGTCTGCACAGAGGTTCTGATAAATACGTATAGTTCAAAATACTCCTATAAATTATAGCGATGAATGACGCATTACGAGACCTTAGTGTACAAGCTTATTTGTATTTACTTTTTGAAACTGAACCAGCGAGCAGCACTTTTGTCACATAACTGAATTTATGCGCACTTCTAATACACGTGGGTACATAAAATCGCATGGCTTTCAAGGAAACACATTCGTAAAGTACTTTCTTGAATAAGAGCTTTGTGCGTCATTGGATCTACAATAGTTAAGCCGGCTGTATAGAGGATTAATCGGTAATAGCTTGTCCATATGCGTATCTCCTAAATTTCAAAAGTGATCCATCGTCCATGAAAAATTAGAATTAAATAAATACATCGTGTCATATAATTGGTGTGGTTTTGATATTAGCTCGCCAAGTATATCAAAACGATTTAACCGGGAAATCCGGGCAATAAATTGTTGTGATGGGATTTCTTCACCAAATGCGGTCTTATTTATTAGAAGGATCATGATAGACATTCGAGTTGAGTAACGTTTCCGTTGAACTTATTTTGGAATTTATCGCTGTGTGTGATTCTTTTTCATAGCATCCTTGTTTTGTCTACATACTTCGACATATAAGACAATTTTTAGAACTTTTGCGACGATTTATTTGCCTTATATTAGCGTAAATAAAACAGTTCATGACCAACACCGAATTAACATTGATTGGTCTTCAAGCTCCACCCTGATTTGGATCTTGTGATTGGAAATGGAATAAGAAACGATCGAGCTCGAATTTCAATAATTCATGAATTTTATGATCACATTTTCGGGGTAGTTGTCCACCCTGAATCAGCAGGGAATTAGCAAAACTAGCAAACGAATTTCGAGTTTATAACCAATTCTTAACCAGTAGTTTAATTAGGTCCTAATTAGACGAATCATACCAATAATTAGATTATCCTGTTAATGGTAATAATCAATTAGTTGAATTTTACTGTAAACTACTGCTGATCAATAAATCAGTAGTTGATCACTTCTGTGTCCATTGTAAAGCAAATTGACTAAAATCAAACCGCAGCGTCACACGCTTCGATCTCATTGGACACTCACTTTATTTGTAACCGCCGTTAAAGTTTCAGCAACACTAAATACCATCGAACTCAGTAAATTATTTTAAATTTCCTGAATTAAATACTCTCAAAGACATCACATTCAACGTTTTTTTCGTGATCAGAATACATTTTGCAGATCTCCAAAGCTAAGTTCGGATAGATGAAACTTCAGCCTGGATTTTGACTTGAAATACTCCCACTATACCTCACAGTTGTTGTGAATCTTTTATGGGCACCTTAGCATGGTACAAAAGGACTGATTGCAGCCATACATGTCATTCATCTAAGGGTTGCGAATTTTTATCTACGTTGATTTCTCCATTCTTAGTCTGCTCTATTCCAATGTTATTTCCTCTAATGTTGTGAAAACATCACTCAACGCACTGCAAGTTTTTCGTCAAGCCTATATTGGGCTTTTAATGTAGATTTATCCAGGTTTTGATTGAAATTTTTTAAGATTTCAATATTTATACGAGATAAATGAGATTTGTCCTTGCTTTTCCTTTTGCGAATTACAAATGAGTCTGAAACTTTCACGTAAGTGGGCCCCATGTTTTGATTGGCCCCTTCCTCGATGGAGCTGCTCTTTTTTCTGTGGTTCTCAATCATTTTGCTTGATTTAGAAAGTTATTTCCATAAGCGATTGATAAATGTTCCCATAATGTTACGAGTTGCTGTGTTCACTGATTGACAGGATATAAGATCAATATGCACATTACAAAAGCTGATTGGGACCTCCAGATACTTTACCATCTCGTCGACCAATGAAAGGAAACAGCGATAGTAAAATTAATTAAGAGAGCAACGAATTATATATTCGAGATTTTCCGACCGATCTTCAATGAATCATTGAAAGGGTTCTTGATTACCGGAAGTAGTGTAAGCGTGAAGCAGTAAATTGGTTGACAATAATAGTGCATTGGATTGTTCGCGCTAATTTACCGCATACTCTGAAAAGTGTGTGGTGGTATAAGCTTCATTAAAATCAAATGGGTTGAGTGGAACCCTGTGATTGGACAACTGCTTTGCAAGCTCCTGCATAATTCAAATTTTTACCAAAAGGATGGACGTAAGACTAATTGAAGTCCTCATAAAGTTTAAAGTCCAATCAGAATTATGACCAAAACAGACCAGAACAGAAAACCTCAGTTGTAGGTAGCTTCATCGAAGTGATAGTTCATCCTGCAAGTTTTTTTGTTCAAAAAAATAAGGGATGTAAACGTGTACTTATTGGACTTTACGAAGAATATTCAGTGGAATAATGATATTAGTTTCCAAACTGATTACCGATTTGAACTGATTTGATGATTGTTAACGTATTACTGGTACGTACTACGTACGAACATTTGAAGGGATATTTTATGTGAAATCTAAGCTTGACCGATGGTATAAATGTTAACAATGCTATAAGTTGGATCTCACACAAAATAGTATAGGACTTCTGATATTTCCTTTTCCCCCGAATGTCACTTAAATCAATTCGTATGGCTCATAAATTCATTTGAGTCAACAAATACTTATCTAATTATAGACAACAAAAGCTAAGATCAATGCACTGATAATTTTTTTAAATCAAAGAAGTTTAATCGGATTGGAAATATTAAATAATTAACGTTATTAAAGATCAAACAGGCAGTATAATTTCCCGCCGAGCCTCATCACGACTGACACGTTTTTATGGCCATAATTGTTAATTTCAGAAATATCATTATCATTTATTGTACAATTGATTGTCAAAAAAATAATTTATGAACTACACGGGCGGCGTGAAGTATCTATAAATAAAGGCACGGTGACCGTAGCTGTAATCTTGATTCTATTATATCTTAGAACCTAATATATTTTGATTTTTAGACTATCGAAAGATAGATATTTGATTTCTAAAAATAAAATTTAGATTTCATTGATGAATAATTATAAATGAATTCAAATAAGTATTTGCTTGATGAGCGATGATGACTGGACTTTACTGGACTACTCTTAATATTTGACAGCTGTACGATGAATTTGAGTGCAAAAAAGACGATATTAAGTCTTTCACTGAGGAGCAATGAAAATTTCATAAAATAACTGATGCTTTCACGGGAAGCTTTCACTTTTTGAAGGTTTCACAAACTTCTCAACGATATCATAAGAAAAAAAAAATGCTTAGATTATGTATTTAAAAAAATAATTTCATTTCCTAGCAATGCTCTTTAGCATTCTATAAACTATGATTTACTCTTTAAATACGTAAACATTCGCAATGACTTACATGTACAATTACGGCGGAAAATATGTACATGTAGGAGGACAGAATGTAGTCATCCATTTTTGACAATTCGCCACTTGATTGCTACTGCAAACATAAGGAAATCCAGTGGGTTAAATAGCTTGACCATTGCAGTAACTAATAATAATAATAATACTTATAATAAACTCATAATAGCTAAAGTAGCTAAATAATAGCTAATAGCTAATAATAGCTAAAATAAAACTAATAATAGCCATTTAATTTTCTTCATAAATCTGTGAAATTGTCGTCGATACATGTGATTCTGATACGATTTCAAATCTGTCATATCTAAATCATTACCAGTGCTAGGTCCTTTCGGGCTCGTCTAGCGGCGCCTACAAATAAACGAAATCCCTCTTTCAGCAGGTATCCATGAGAAGGAGAGAGATTGCTGTCAGGGAGACTCCCTGCCCACTTCACTGCCAAGCGATCCATGGTGTCCTTCTTTGTACAATGAACCGTCCGCAACTAACGTGACATGCACTTCTAATTATCTTTAGATGTTGAATATCTTACCTGCAATATTTTCTGAAGCTTTTCTGGAACGCCTATTTTCGCGAAGAGCTGCGAACGGAATCTGGTCCTATTGCTACATGGTCCAATTGGACGATGTGGCAGACGTCGTCTGTGGCCAGAGCAATCGAATAGGGGACGGTGACTTTCCCATCTTCTACAGATGGATTGAAAATATTCGTGCCCACTGAATAGTTGCGTCACGTAATAATCAGTCTCACCATGCTTTCTGCAGAATCACGGCCTCAGGCAACAAATTGTGTAGGCCACCTGCCATGCGCTTCGTCGGTTCAACATTTCCTCCTATAATGAATGATCCTAAATGAAGAATCCTTCTTCATTCCTCTCGGCTAACAGTCTCTCTCCGGCATCCTCCTACGTAAGTAGATTCACTCTCGCTCTTCAGCAAGTAGCCCCAAAGAAAACACCCTCACGATGACCAGCATCACCGGCTCAGAGACAGTGCTGTACCCAGTTGCCAGCCATAAACCCCAATGCGAGACAAATAATTAAACTGAAACTGAAATGATAAAATTTTAAGTCCTCTAACCAGTTTTGTAAGTACATTTCTAATCCATGGGCAGTTATGAGAAAGGAAGCACCAGTTGAAAGCTTCGTCTAAGACTTGATTTAAAATTTAACTGAATCTTCTTGTGATTCACAAATGATACAAATTTAAGGATTCCGATACCTTCGTAAAAAGCAGAGCAGCTAGTGTCAGGGGTGATGAAGTAGAGCGGGATCGACTAGTGAAGATTCCTAATGGCTGGAACAGACGTTTGAATTAGATCTTGACGATAAAATGACGTTTACGTCTGAAGAACTTGCTAAGTCACGTTTGTCCTAGGCATACGACGCTAGAATGTCAAAATGTCAAGATTACAGTTTAAATATACCCAATTTCGGGTATGGTAAATCTTGCGTAATTCTAGTGGCATAGGTTAGACGATTGAAACTATGTCAATTTCTATTTGATATATTTGTATATGAATGGTGTGTGAAAGACATGCATCTAGGTTGATAGTTAGTCCTTGCGAAATCACAGGATAACACAGTTGAACAATGAGTGCTAATCAAATCAGAAAAGAGATTCTATAAAAAAATGGTGGAGATATGACAATCAGTAAAAGTGTTAGCTGAAAACGGGGAGATTTAATTGATTTTACTTTTTATGAAACACATCCTCATTGTCGTGTATTTGCGGCATGAGCAATTGAGAACTTCGAACCATCTAATTGACCATTGTTACCTCTGTTTCAGTGTCAGACCCGTGATCAATTAGATTATCACGTGGATGTTGCCGTGATAAACTAAATTCTTCAAGTTCCAGCACAGAATCTATATGTTCCATCGGTTTGTATTGAAGCAATACTCTTGTTCTGAATTGAAACTCTGTTACTAAAAGGTTCACGTTACTGACAATCGATGGATCAAAGCTACTAGTATCAATATGACAGTTTGAATATGCTTGACTGCGAAGTAAAGTCACATGGCACTCAAAAGTGGGTTTATAACTACGTTGCTAGAACTTCAACATTCTAAATTACTAAACTAAATTGAACAATAGTTTTGCTGATTGCGATTTGTCTTCCTACAGTAGAATCCACCAGATGAGTGCATATGAGAAAGTGTGCTCAAAAATTGCTGATTTGAGGAGAAAAGACAAATAATTACTCAAACCAAATGTAAGTTGTCTACATTGGATGGCAGGTCAATTTGTTCCGCTCAGAATTATTTCTTAGATTAATCTAATTTGCTCAGGGAGAATCATCTACACCCATACAAATATTGATTAATTCTTCTAATAATTTTCCTCCAAAGACATCGATGGTTCCATGTTTGTTATACTAAAAAAAGTTTACCGTTTGAAAAGTTACATTCATACACAAACGACAAATTCGTGGAATGGCTTCAGTATTCGTTACAATTATGAGTGAGATTTGCATCGATAAGTTGACAGGCTGGTGAAAATTATAATGCAGAAAGTAATCTCCAACGAAACTTCTCCTGTCAACTAACTCGAATTCAAAAATTTATAATATACTCATATTTATGCTGCTCTTATTGCGACTGCAAAATAGGGGTCTATTATTTACTTGATACGCTGGTCCAGCACAAACCATCATTCAATTAGTCGAGTTTTCAGTACTTGCTGCTAACTTCACCACATCTTTGGTTAAAAGTGAACTCGAAAAAAATTCCAGGTCTTGAGACCAACGAAGTAGGTATTTGCATGCTATTTTACGCATTATGTATGCATTACAAAACACAAATTTCGTAGTTGAGATTGTTTGTTTACAAAGATTGCTGGCATCATCTAATCGTGTTAAGCAAATAATATTAATTTAAAACTGTAATTAGCTGCTTATCTTGTGCATACATGTTACCATTAATTCAATTATCATTGCTATTACTTACGTTCTCACAAGCGTCAGCAAAGTAACCGATACGGAGGCACTAAGCTGCACTCTTCTTCTCGCTCCTCGCTCACATCCGGTCGTGTAGGTACAACTACCACATTACTACTTTTATTGGTCAGATTACATACATATCCGCTTTTATTGCCAGAAACCTTAAAGATTATCTTTTCATTGGGAGAGATTATACACGAAGTAATTAAGTCGAGGAACTTGAGCGAAATATATGCAAGGAAGGTGTTAACAATACGGTTAGGCCGCAATGCTAGCAAATCGGATTTTTTATTGCGAAACCTTCGTCTAATCTCTGCCATCTTATTCATAAACATACAGAGAAAAAGGTTTCATGTAAATTTTATGGACAATAATGTTATTTACTTAAACTTTTACATTAGCACCGAGTTCCATTTGTGGTCCACTATGGGTGGTCGTTTGGCTATTAAAGTCGACACGGCGGCAGATAATAAGTATAGTTGTGTTTTCACGACTTCTCTTTGTACCCAGGACCATGATCCTTTTTCGTGTTTATGACTTTGTAAGGTTATTTCTGTTTGTGGAAGTATTCTGAAATGTTTTGCTTGCCAAGGTGTTAATACAATTTGCTTGGACAAAGAATGATTTTTTTCAAATAATTAACGTAAGAGCATTTTTTTATAAAACTAATTTTAGTGCTAGTTTGACGTATGAGCGTAGGCTTCATTTCGTAACTGTGATCGAGGTTCCATTTCCTGGTCATCCCATTGATCACTTTCCCTCCATCTCTTGCAAAACTACAGCAATTATTCAAACTGAATGTTTAAGATTTTAAATTAAAAAGTTCCCGCGTTTAAAAGTATAAAAGTTTAATACGCTAAAAATGTTCAGTTTATGTTCAATTTTGAAGTCTTACATATGTCAATCGCGGATTTGTAAAACGTACAAGAAAGTATGTCCTTCTAGTGGTCGATGTGTGGGCTGTCAGTGAAGGCTCATTTTTAACTTGTAGAAATTAAACGTTCAGATTGTGCTATTTTTTATTTTACCTGAAAAGTTGAGCAAGAGACCGATAATAAATAAATTCACTCTCATTTCGTGGAGTCAAGTAGTATTTTCAGCTGCAAGAAATTCAATATGCGGCATGCAGTTGGTACCTTTTGCAAAGACAATTGTTGAGAGATTTTTTCAGTTGCATTCGATGCCGATCTTCTGCAGCTCTTATTCGAAACGAATCCATAATCCTAAGCTTTGATGCAAATTAAGAAATTTGCATGTTTACTTTCAGATAAAGCAATCAATTACACCGATATCAAATCATAATTATTTCAGGCAAAAGATGTTGCAGTTTGCTGATAATACCGAAAAAATAATGAGCATAATAATGAGTTGCACAATTTCCAGTTGTCTAAGTCAGCCGAATATGGATTTGAATTTTAAATAAAGTGTAATTTTTTTCATTATACAAAATGGCTTATAGGCTCACGGACAGGTTCATCTATTGGAATCCTGAACTGAAAGTCCTTACATATTTGGGGTAAATTTAGAGAAATTAAGTAAATTTAGTAAATTTTAAACGAACACACTTTACAATAGCCCTTTGAATTGCCGAATGAGTCACATTACTGTCGTTGTTGTTGACGTGTTATTGATTTTCCGTGACAGTTTCCCAAGCGTCATACGTGTATATCTAGTAGAATGTGTAGTGTGATAGTGCAATGTTCTTTTTCAATTGCCGATTTATATACATAATAGAATCACGGAATACTCAACGTACTCGCGCGATAAATGTAAAAGGCTGTTCACAGCGAAGAGCTAACCGACCACGGATAAAGGAACAAAAAATAGAGCGCTGATAAGCACGCATAGCTTATCGATGAAAGGCCCTGGAATTTCAAAAGTAGAGTCGATATCGTCCGTTAAATGCATCTCGACGTACATTCATATGTTGAAAAGCACAACAGGGCAAGGAAGTTGACGAGCATGGTACAACGAAGTCAGGCTTGACGAATCATGTTTTTTTTCCATGCAACTTCGTTGTTACGTTATCACTCCGTGCCCGGGTCCTTTGCAATAGTATTTGGATACAAACGGTGCAGGAATATGCCAACAAACACTTGGAAGCTTATCAGGTCCTCGACGGATTTCCCACCATGTTGCCGTTGAGGAAGTGCAGTTATCACTCGCAAACGAAGGTAGACTGATAAGGATGATAACAATTTTCATAGTCAATATCTATAGCCTGTTATCAGTGATGACATGGGACGGATCGTTAGGCAGATGCGCTTGAGATATATGCGTTGCACAATATGACTGAATTAATGGCGTACCACTTCATGTACAAAGTGTCATAAGCTTGCTGGCAGGAAAGCTACAACCAATTTATCATTTTTACCTAGTCATGACCAACTCGTGCAAGTCAAATATGTTTTGCCTGAATATCAGTCGGAAGGATGAAACAAGGGATAACTAGAGCTTCCATAAAATTTATATTTTTCAAGTGCCTGATGGGGAGCCAAAACATTGTGTACCAGTCTGCCCTAAGCTGATGCATGGTTGAGAAATTGATTTTCCGAGTTATTTCATTTGCAAATTATGACATATTCGGTCTGGATGGATTGGTTCATTTCAAAGGAGTCGCTACCGTTTTCGATATACAAAAACATGTCGATTTGCTTTTTGCATGATAAAATATGATTTATTCTGTAATTATGTGAAGTCATTGTTTTCTGAGAATTTCTTAGTGCCGGACCGAATTGCCTTCAAGAAGACAGCCAGTGGTTTAACGTATGTTGACCAGGGAAGTTTGTTCCGATCAGAGTGAACATTTCTTCGGCCTACGTTTCTTAAGTTACCTAACCATACCTTGCCTTCGAGTTACTGATATCCCTTTTCCTTTTGAAAGGATGAGTAGTAGGATAGTTAAGAAGGAAATAACAGAGGGATTTTTGCCGTTTTTTTTCGTCACAATTTTAAACTGATTCAACTTTTAGACCATCATGATTGCTTAAAACTATGTTTAGCAATGTTTCCAGTGTATATTTTGAATAAAAATTACAATGTTTACTTTCTACAGTGCAAAAATGTATCGAAGAAAAAATGTTAAAAAAACATTACCCTAGGCTCTTTGTGGTTAACCCATGCTTTATTATTTGGCATGGTTGATCAGTATATACTTTTCTTCCGCCAATAGCCAAATTACGAGAGTTTTTGAGTATCGAATCGAAATCAAATTTCTGTACGGATCGTGTAAGGATCATTGGATCATCATGTAACGAACTGTTATCCAGTAATATGTTGAATTGTATCAGTGGTTTCAAATTGATCATTTAGCTCATCACCAATAATTGCATCAAGTAATGAAGTTCAAATGAAATAAGTCATTTACTTTTTCGTTATTTTACAGTCAAAGGAAAAAACATTAGTGAAATAGAAATTAATTAAACATATAGAATTACCGTTTTTGGTTTTCCCCAAATGAAACTCCCTCAGTCTGCGTATGTTTTCTTCCACAGGTGAGAACGAAAGCACACACCGAAGATTGCAAACTGCTGAACCGCGTTTGTGAACTACACAAGGAAACAGATTGAAAACGAAGGAGTTTTCAAAGAAAAAACATTCCGATCACTGTCGGACTAAACATGGAGTATATCGAAAGAATTAGCATTATTTGATGCTGAGACGTAAATAAACAAATAAAAAGGAAATTGCCGTAAGTGCGTAGGAACAATTATGCAGAAAAAGGAAAAGTAGCCAGGCAGATTCAAAATTATCAACAAATCATAGAACACAAACTGAACCTATCAGGAAATCAAGAATCAGGAAATATGAAATCAGAGCATTATTCAAATTTAGAAATGGAATTGAAAACAAATCAAAAATCCTGAATATGAAAATAATTTTACAAAATGCAAAATATGAATTTTGTGAAAATAAAGAAAGATAAAGAAAGAAAAACAAACGGATCAAAAAGAGGCACTTTAATTTATTTTCCAAAAATTACGCAGCCAGTACCGATAAAGTGTGGGAAAAATCATAATCCTACATATCGGACGTTATTTATGCCAAAACGACTGATAAAGAGTTCAAAAAGCCCATCAGTGAGATACTTTGGCAGGCCATGCATGAAGTCCTATTTTCTCGGCAACACGTCTTTAAGACTGGATGGCGCCGATAGTCTTTAAGACTGGATGGCGCGTGATCGGCGCCATTGCAAAAATGGTGAACGTGGTCGAGTGGATAGAAGCGCAAAAAATCGTTCAAGGCTTATATGCCTTCAATTTGACTCTTGTCGATTAATATTCTCAGCTCTCTGAAATCTTTCAGGACACTGAAATATCGAAAGCGGGTATTGAAGGTCTACTGCAATGATAACAAGCTCATCTATGGCATATTGAAGTTTCAGTGCTGAATGATCGTGTTATAAGGTGTAGCACTTTGTTCCATCCTTTTTTAAGAAGTGTTGAATGTCTCCTGTGGTGAACTCTTAAGGTTTTCTTTGCCGAATAGGTTGCACTTAATCGGATCTGGTAGTGTGTTAGCTAACTAAATCATCAGAGACACAATGAAGTAAGTGCTACTGAGACTATGTATAGTAATGCGTCTATTGAGCGAGTGCATGTTAGACCGTGGGCTCAGCCTGCTGCTTAAAAAAACTTAAAGAAGGCTTGTGCAGTAAGTAGTCTAGGCTGGGCTAAGTTCTCTGTCTTACAGCGGGTATGTTTAATCGGACGCCAAGTTTATTGTGTGATTAGAAGTCAAACACTTAAAGCGTATCTTACTTTTACTTCTGTATCATAAAAAAAAATTCAAAATTAATATGCTAATTGCTCATAATCAGTTATTGCTTTTATTATAGATGATTCGATTATAGAGATTTTATAGAGAAATCATTATTGATTTTCGTCCTCAAAGAATATAATCTTCAATTTATAAGCCCTTAAATACTAAATATATGTATAATAACATGTGCGAAGCAAGATTTCTGGAAGTCGGTGCCAGCATTATTAGTTTCTGTACTCAAGATTATTCGCATTCACATCTGCATGCCTGAGTTTTAACATTTCTTCTGTCTAGTAAGATTTTCTGCAGTGATTTTTGCCGTATATTTTCCAAAACATATATTTCAGCTGCTATAGCATTTGGAGTATGACTTAGAGCCCATCCTTCATCGGAACTGCAGCCCGCTTGCTTTCATCTCGCTTGCATAAAACATCCAAACTTCCCTATATTACCTTAAACCAAACACTGAGTATTCCATTTCTTCCGCACTAATTTGTCTTATCTTTTGGAGCGTATTATGTTTAACACAGCGAAAAATAGTTTTGCTTTCTTCTCACAAGTGCTTGCATACACTGACAAGGCTGTGATATTAATTGTAACAAATCCTTTTCTAGACGCCCCTCCCGGTCCACCAGCCCCGAGACCCCACTTTTAAGCATTTCAGCACGGGAAGTCAAATATCAGCGTAGAACTCTCCTTTTTGAATTAACACAGAACGCGGTCATATTCATGTGTAGTAGATCAATTGCTCAAACATTTCAATTTTTCAATTACTACTCTACAAAGTACCAGTGCCAGATACGAGCTCACAAGCTGCGAATATTGACCGACGGTAAGGCGCATGTCGTGAATACGCTATGTACTTTTGGTCGGGAACAACCACTTTACACAAAGGACTCCTTGCCCCGTCCCTTGTAGTTTTCCATTAAAGCCTTGCCGCACTCGTTTTAGCCATATTAAGAAATAGTCTAGTGATTTTCGCTATATGGAACCAAAGGGTGGTTGCTTGCTAGCTCACCACTTGCAACCCTGGCCGCCCAGCATGCTGTCACACAGGCTCCTTTATTTCCGTTCGTTCAGAGTCCTGGCTATGGTGTGGGTGCATATAATACTACCAGCAAATGAGAGATGAGGTAAGGGTGATGTTAAGCTGCCAAGTGGGGGCAGGTGTCCATGTTGTACTGAGCCATATTTGCGTTGTTGCCAAATAATTTATATCTAATGGAGAGGTGGTCATTCCGACAAAAACTTAATAACTATAGTACTGTTGAACTGAATGTGGACATGTTGGATCTGATATCGTAGCTTGGCTCGAGTCAAAGGATATACGTAATTATATTTTATTGGACACTGTTGTATGAACTCGTCTGTAATTTTGCAACGATATTATTTTTAGTGGAGTTCCTGCTTTTAGACTAATAGGAAAGATCCTTATGGCATTTTGAAAATCAAGATGGAGGACGGAGTTTTAATTCTTTTGACATGAAATGATGGTTGGATAGTTATTGAAAAATATGCAATTTTCCTTTAAACCATAGAATTTATTTAATAAGTTTTTTTATAAACAAATACCGATATTTCGGAAGACAGTTGCTTCCTTCCTCAGTGCTAACTGATTCTTAACTTGGAAAATCAACCCTATATATACATGCCTATCCTAATTAAACTTAATTATGCCCTAATTAACAAAAGGAACCATTGTACATTATTTTATTTTATTACACATAATTAGGGCATAATTAAGTTTAATTAGGATAGGCATGTATATAGAGGGTTGATTTTCCAAGTTAAGAATCAGTTAGCACTGAGGAAGGAAGCAACTGTCTTCCGAAATATCGGTATTTGTTTATAAAAAAACTTATTAAATAAATTCTATGGTTTAAAGGAAAATTGCATATTTTTCAATAACTATCTAAACCAACCATAGCAAAGCAGTCCAAACAACTCCATATGAAATGATGGGGTGCAGTGAATAATTTTATTGCAACAGGTTGAGGCCTTATAGCTGGTTGTTAAAACGACTGGGTAAAACGCTCTCGAAGGGCATTTGCTCGCTAGAATGTTTCTTTGTGAATAGTGCACTTTTGGTGAAATGCTTACTAAACGTCATTGTTTCTTTTACCCAGAAGTAGTTAATTTTCCGACAATTGCGTGGTATGAACTTGAAAGAAATTTTATTATAAAACATATCAAACTGGAATTGCACCCATCCCTCAATGTATTCGCTGTTGTAAATTCATTATTAATTTATTCTAGTTAAATTCATTTTAGTTAAACTATTAAAAAAAATTTTATGAATTGTTTTGTTTATTTAATGATCGTATAGAATTAACCATAATGAATCATATGAATCAAGTGCCGAATTGTGCAAGCGAAAGTATATGATGAGCATGGTTTACAATAAGCGAACTCTGGCAGAATGAAAGAAAATTACACTTAGAGCTTATCAGTGCATGTATTTTAATTACTTAAAAAAGGATTTAAAAGGATCGCCAGTTACTGATGAAAAAAAAATCGAATTTAATTTTGAGTCAAATTCAATTTCGCGATTTAGCAGAATATTCAGCAAGGGCTCCTCGTTGGTTTTGTTTTACGATTACTTCGGTAGTCTCAATGTCCAGTCTGCTGTATTAAAACGACCTAAATATTTTGAAAGCATTAAAACACACACAACTGGCTCATCATTCACAGAACTTGAAAAGGAGGGGCAGAGTAAAACATTAGAGATAACATATTTGTGAGAGTAATAAGACGGATTATATTCTTGGTCCATACAAAAAATGAACTAACAAATGAAAAAGGATTGAAACTGTCAAATAATAGATGCCATACATTGCAATGTCTCAGTTTTTGACATTCGATATTCACGAAAAGTGTGTTAAGCGATTCATGGCGATTGGTGAAGCCTAATTGCGAATTCTTAGCAGGGATACAGGCACACTCTGACAAGTGTTATTTTATTTCTATAATATAATTTCTTTCGAGAATCGTTGTGAGCTCAGATCCCATTATACTTTATTTTTATTCTAAAGCTTATTTTCATTTTCTGTAAGTGGAAAGCTCTATTAATTAGGAAAAATAAGAAAATTCAATGCTTCATAAAAATCAGCAGATCAACTTTCCCGTGTATAGAAATAGGATAAGCGATTTTCTGTGAGTAATTCTAATTAATACATTAATATTTAATACTGAAAAATGGAAAGTCTTTCTTCGCTTCAATGCGGTTTTGTCTTGCCATTCCATTTGATCAACCAAATTGAAAATAGTAACAAGTACAGGAGAAGATTTTTTGCAATCATGGGCTAACAGAACTGGAAAAAAAATTCGATGTTAAATCATTCAAATAATTGTTTAACGTTTTCACATGCATGACTTTTGGCATGACTTTTGTTCGTTTAGGAAAGTGTTTTGACTCTTCTAAGCCACGTATAGATTGGGATAGATGTAGTGCGATTGGGATACTTTGATTCTGTGATTATTAATCTGTTATAATGATTCAGTAATACAGTAATCGCGTACGGGACGATCTTCTCAATTCCTTCGACCAGTTGTATTTCCCAACGAACAGCCCTGTCCTATGCAGCGACAATGAGATGTAGATCCTGACGCATAAATACGATGCATTATAGGAGCGAAATATGAAGGAATTCAATAGTAACTAAGCCGCCACCACTAGCTGTAGTGATTATTTGGCGTGCGAAAGATCTAAACGGTTGTAAAACTAAAGAATATATAATGGGCTGACCACGTGCATTACCGGTGGGTGGGCTGCTTGGGTGATAAACTTACTCCCCATTGCTGGGTTTACCTTACAATTAATAGGAACCCGACGAGCGGTCCCGCGGTCCCAACACGTTTATTGAGAACACTAGAGTAGGAAGCCTAGCAGTGGAGCTTGCAAGATACTAGCGTATGGAGTGTCCTTATAACTCGTTCGAATAATCCTCCTCTATGGAGGAATATTCAGATACAACGGGTAGATTTCGACCCTTCGTAACATCGTTAGGTGTAGCTGAGTTCCGTATCTACTTGTATAAAAGTTGGAGAGCCTCAATTCAAATGTTGACTATCTTGAGAAATCTCAATTCTTGTCTTACGAGCCTGTGAGGATAGGCATGCCTAATAAAGGCAGTTATAAAACACTTGCGACTTCATGGCGATGATCATTGGATGAATGAGGAGCTGATAACTAGGAAGGTATTCATAGGTAATGAATAGGGCCAAGAAAAAGCCAGGTAGCGAACCGGTAGCGAACTAGTGGGATTCCCAAATTTGAGAAGGAAGATGAAAGACCGAAACTGCTATAGACGTCATGTGCGAGAGGCTTGAAGAGGGCTATATTGCCATAGCCATAATTAGACTGTCGTCACATCTAGTTATTTATTTGGATGTGTTCCAGATGGGCATTTTCGCATGTCATTTTATTTAAATTTCAAAAAAAGGAAAAAGTTTTTAAGAGGTTTTAGGTAAATTTGAACATAAGTTTCAACAAATTTGAACATTTCATTTCATTTGAGGATTAAAAATGGTATGATTCCGTAGTTTCCGCCCAAGTTTTAGGAAATTGAGGATTTAATTTCGAGCAAATTGCGGATATTTTCAGACCGTACTGTACCAACACTCCATTTCTCTATCTTAAGTACAAGATATTGTTTAAAGGAACAGGAGGTAATCTGATGTTTTATAGTTGGCTAATTATAGTGGGTCGAAGAAAAACTCTGAACCGCAGCATTTAACATTATTTTAAACTTTTTGCGTAACATGTGGCGTTAAGTCGCGACAAAATAGGGAGGTTTACCAAGCAGTGGGTTTTTGAGTAAAAATAAAATCCGGTTTTCTAGATTAGACAATAAAATCAATTAACGAAAACCCCAATCTCTAGGTCAACCTTACGAAATTAAAACTTAGCTTTGGTATATGATTTTCTACGAACATACTTATGGCTACTAGTACCCGGCACAGTAATTTATAATAAAATAAAAGACAACTATCGCTTCTAAAGGTCTCAGAACACTCTCGAATGATTACGCATTCATTGACCTATCTTGCGAAGCTTCTTTATTGGATCTAATTTTCTTCGTGGTCTTTCTGAGCAAACCACGCATGTGTTCGAAGTGTTTAAGGTGATCTGCGTTAATGTCTAATTTTTATGAGACTTTGTTGGTTCTTAGGTTGCTTTTTATTTCCATCTTTTTTATTCTTTAGCTTCGAAACAAAAATGAGTAAAATATGTTCACAATGCAATTTTGAACATATTTCAAATTTGACAGAGTATCAATTAAACAGCCATTCTGCTTTAATTAAAACTTTTTGGCGAAAAAATTCCCTTTTACCATAGAATAAGGATTAAGGGAAACAATTAGTCAATATACTACTTATATCTTACTTACAACAATTTAAGAAATAACTGTCATATTTAAAATTATACCTTTATTCGATGCTCCACGAAATTTACAATGATTAACAATTATTCAGAGGTTTCCGAATGGAAAGTGAAATTACTAACTTTGATATTTCATTTGTAACTAGAAAATCTGTGCAAGATCGACGGCAAAAGTCCCCCAAGGGTCAATACTTGGAAAAATATTGAATTTAATACAAACAAAACTCCAAATATAGAGCGTATAGGAAATGTAGAATGTATACATAAATAGAATGTGCAACAATAACGAATGTAATAACTTCATTCTGTGCGAATGCATATGTTTTGTATGTCGTGAAAAATTTGTAACAAACTCGTGAATAATGCATTTTAACGCAGGGCCGATCGTTTGAAAAAAGTTCCACGGTTTATTAAAAGCTTCGCCCATTCTACTACAGTAGGTAGTACACTTCCTCCTGATGGTTTCCTTCGTAGCAAAAGAAAGTATCTGCGTGTGTTTGACGCAGATAACACTTTGAAGATACCGGTAAAAAGTCTGAAAATGATTTATGACGCTCTATGCTCTCACCACTTCATTCATATCAGCAACAATGCAACAGTCTTTGTTTGCTGGATGTCTCTTGAAAGACGACAGTAATGAAAAATTCAATACACAAGTCGGTGTGAATTGTATGAGGGAAATGTCGCTCAAGGGTTCACTGTCGCCCACATTGAGTCGTGTTGATGATAGTCACAAGGATATGCCAATCGATGGAGTATCCATATGAAAGGCATTAGAGACACGTGCCCGCATATTGCGACGTGTGAATTTCGCTCTGTTCTTGGGATTAAGAGTAATCTCCGATTGTAAAGACAGTTCATGCTATTGTTGCGCATTTTGCTAACACCATTGTTTATTTAGGGATGCCCGGCTACTCCTCCCCTTCACCTGACAAATTGCTCTAACAATGAGCAATTGTTATCATTGAATTTGTGATAACAACAAAGATTGCACATCCCTTTCCGAAAATTGTTTGCTCATTTTCTTTCAAGCATGAGTCCCTAATGCAAGACCATTCAATGCAAATTGAATGGTGGAGACATTAGTAAACGATGTAGTTCTGGGTAATTAAAATACTAAGAGATTGAAGGAACTCCCTTAATAGTTACCAAAACAATGTCCTTTTAAACGATATCAATTCTTTATGAGATTCCTCCACCCCATCATCATCCGCAATCACTTATAAGCAATTTGGTACGAAACTGATTGTATCCTAATCAAAAACAATTTTTCTATAAGCCCACTGCCGTCACGGGTGAGGGTCGAGGCATTCTCTTATCTAAAATTGCCAGCTTGCTATCATATGTGTAATTTGCTCTGAGCGCCGCATTGTTGTTATCGAAAGTTAAAATAATGGAGTTAGACGAGAGTGAGAGTGGAGTAGATGCGCATGCATAGATGATGGTATCTGACGTGACTGAACGTTTCGCTCGCGGATTAGAAATGAGATCGTTATTTATGAATTATTAAGAATCTAATTCAGCCCCGTAGGAAGCTCCTTAGAAAAGTTTGTGATGTTTGTGCTGAATAATGAAAACTAGTTCGGATCAACGTTGCAGAAACTTTTTTTGTTTTGAAACTATTGATTGTATGGTATTGGGTTTACTTGTGCTATCAATTTTACTTAATATTTAATCGAGTAGTATGATTAATTAGATTGCTAGTTAGAACAAACAAAGCGCATGTTAACATTTCCTTATGTTTGAAAATAGCTCCATTCCTTAAGGTTAAATGAAAACGTTTGTTTTTTATGAGAATTCGAGGCAAAAGACACAAAGAAAAGTAATTACTAGATTTAATAACAAACGGTGAATGTAAAGAAATTTATTTAATTTTTTTTTTTAAAGTTTCCTTTCCTATCACCAACATTTTCAAATGATTTTATAATTTATTGTTATAATTGATGACCAATTCCATAGATACTCATTGCATAGAATTGCAGTGGCTGAAAATGGAATAAACTGCCAAATTTTACGATTTTATACGCTTTCTCTGATTGTCCCTACATTTTGTGATATCAAGCCTAAGGATAATCGGTATCTGGAGCAAGCCTGACCTCACGTTTCTTGATATTGTGTTGAAATATGCGTCAACCAAAGTTCACAACTCTCATTACCAATTTTTCTCAAATTAGCACGAAAAGCTGTTATCCAACAAAACTTTAAAACAATGTCTAATAAAACTTTCTCTGTCCTGGACATACAGCGTTTAAGTAAACGAAAACGTCATGAGCTAAACCGCTTAAAGATCAAAGCCTGATAACTCTCATTTAATCAGCATCTCAAGCAAATACTCTTCATTAACCGTTATCTAGGAAACCAATCATCACATAACGCCTCACCTCCTGAAAAATCAGCAACGATATATCAGCATAACCAAAGAACACGATAAGAGATTTAGATGACCAAGGAAAGCCTAAACGCGTCCCCAGTTAAAGATCAGCAAGGATTGGCGGATACAAAAAATGCAGAATTCGTATTTGTTGCAAGTTATGCTATTGCCAAATTTTTAACTTTAGAAGATATGTATGATAATGAATGAGAATGAACATAAGTATGAACTACTTCCTTCAATAATAATTTTCATCACTTGAATTTTCGCATTTCCGGGAGCAGTCGCATGGCCTGCATCAAATGGCAAAGTATGTCCTTACTACTTCGATCAACCCTACAATGTTCAATTCATTTTTTGTTTGCAATTCAAAGACATATGAAGGGCTTTTGAAATAAACATTCCGAAAAAGAATTTAAAACTAGAATCGCCATTTTGAAAAGAGGCATGCTTCTAGCCTGGAAAAGTCCAAAAGTTTCTCTCACCACAAGCTTTTTTTCTATTGCATTTCTTCTGCTCCTTTTGATCGCCTGTAGGGCATTGTGCCTGACTATATCAACTAGAATACTTTTCCTGCTAGTAATAAAAATAAGAAACAATGACTGTGCATTGATTCACAGTACATCGACTCAAGCATGTGATTAGCTGCTTTCTTATCAATTAACCAATGTTTACTTAGCTCCGTTCCCAACGAGTAAATGAGAAAAACCAAACTGATGACAAATAATTTAAAGTGTCTGCTGATAGCGTTGATATGTTTTGGGTCGTAAGTCCTTGGAATTCAAATAAATCGTGTTCTGGCTCTCGGTCGCTGTTTCAAAAGCAAACAGATTTTGTGCCATTGCCCTAAATACATATATCTTCGTTGTCCTCCGACTTGCAGCGGCACAACAAAGCCAATAACAACAGCAACAACAAGAAACAACAAAACTCCAACAAGCAAAAAGGGCATCACCTACATCTCAATTAAATATCAACAAACATTACATGGCGCATACAAATTGATAAACAAATTCACAGAGTCAACAAATTGGCAGTGAAACAGTAAAGAATGAAGCTGCGGAGCTCAGGCGAAGCTGAGCCAACCCAGCTTGGGGGCCATATTTGATTTCTCATCTCGTTCGCGTCACTATTTGCGGCATTATGGATCCGGTCGCCATTTTGGGTGCAAGAGCAACAGAATGTGGGGGATGTGGATCTGAGCAAACTCAGCAATGACAGACGACGAATTCGTCTCGCTCTTTTCTCCATTAACGCTTAAGAGCTTGTTCTCATCTTGATTATTGAGAGCCTGCTGGCTTTTCGTCCTTTCGCCCACCCGACGTCTAGAAACGTCATGTCAACAATGCTATGGAGTACGTCACGTTACGGGGACGCGGGTCGATGGCAACGCTGAAGTCAACGTGCCGATGGAGGCAAATTAAGCAACAAATCCACCTCAGGATTGAACAAATATAAAAACACATCAGTCAATAATGGGGTTCCCAAAGTTCTTCATTAAATATGAAACTAAGAAACTCAGCGGGTTGGCGCACAGACAAGCGTTTCTGCAGGCATATCTCCACTGTCCGCCCGAGGACTTCCTTCCCTGTTGTTGCTGACACGGCTCGTATCTATACGAGGAACTTGCGCCGCGCGATGCAAAAAACTTGGCGCCTACTCGACTCCATGTCAGGAAATAGAAAGCCGTAGAATCCTTGTGTCTATTACTCACAGTCACTTCGTTCTGAAATAGAAACTGTGCTAAAAAGCAAAGTGAATCGCCAAATATTTAACGAGAACATCACTGGTGGGATGAGTATGGGTTCCTCGTACTGCTTCCTGTTCGAATGAAGATGGGCGGCGAGCGCGGGTGGTGAGTTGATGAATGATAGGGAGTGGTAAGGTCACAGAGAGTGTGCAGCGGCGTGCAGACGGAGACCATTAACATTTTTCACTTTATTTGGCAAGTAACGATTTAGAATAGAATTGCAAATACAGTTACCCACTAGGAAAACTTGTATTTTTCCATGTTTGGAAAAGGTAATTCATTAGGTACTTATTTATGCAGACTGAGTGAGAACTTCACTTCAGTCATGTGTTTGATAACGAGACTTTTGTATGTTCCTTATTTCCTCCGTTCGAATTCCGAAAGAACAGATTGCACCGGGTATAAGGATAGCAAATGACTAGGTTGTAGGCGGGATTGTAAAGCGACACGTAAGGTGGCCTGAATTCGAAAACAACGAAAAAGTGATAGTATGTGACTGTATTTGTATTTATGTTTTATATTTTTTAAATCATATGTTAGCAAGCGAAAATTGAAAAAAAAATTGGCAACAAATAATGCATATAAAAAGAGGGTTCTTTTTATCGCAAGGTTTTCTTTTAAGGAAAAACTTTATGCATACTTTGTGACTTACATTATATAAGAATTATATAAGAATAGCAAGCTTTCCCTATTGCAAACTTACAATTCTGTAAATAATTTTTTTAAATACTTTTATAAAAACGTGTAGCTCATAGCCAGCTTTAATGACGCACGCATTATAAATAAATATATAAATTCAATTTTTAAGGGTATTTAAAATGGCCGCATTGTAGCGATTCATTCAATTTATCATTTTACGTTTTCATGGTTCGTTGCCGGATCTTGGGTGTAAACCTGGCGATAAAGGTTGACTCCACGGTTTGCCCTTAGAAAAATTGATTTAATATGTTATACAACCAGACACTACTCTTCTTTCCAGCCTTGCGCAAGTGGGTGTGAGCACATTTCGTTTAATATCCTCGTTTTTCTTTTTCTTCACATTTTCCTGGGAGCATTCTCGAGCTAGAATATTAAATACGTTTGATGTGCTGCTCTGATCTTGCACTAACATTGTAACCCTCGAATTAAATCCTCAATTTATCACTGGCTAAGTCAACCTATAAATTAGGTAGTGCTTCATTGGTCTAAACTCCAAATCAGACGGAATTTTTGTATTGATAGAAGAAAAAAAAACGGTTTCATTAAATGATTTCATGTCTTAATTACTACTTTCTCTTATTACCACCTCCGATCCTTTTATGGGTAAGTATACATCGTCATGTCTGTGAGGAACGAATGTGTATGTGAGGGCGAATGTGCTATTGAATATATGGTTATGTATATTCACGCCGCGACATTATGACGATGCAGTTCATCCGGACATCTTCCAACAATGAATGAAATCAATTTTGTGCAGGTAATTTTCACTTTCCACTCACGATGACGCAAATTGATTAACAATTAAAAGCATAAAATGTCAACAATGTTCCCCACGCAAATGCTATTGTTTACAATGATGTTGCTATCCCCCGCCGGGTTTGTTCAAACATTTATGAATACATTAATACTAAGGACTAAAATCCAAATCATTTATTCGGTCCATTACACTCTGCCATTTCCCACTGGCTACTTTAAACCACAGGCGAGTTCGACTCCTGAACAGGCATTTGTAGAATTCGAGTCGTGTTTGTCGACACAATAATTTGTATTGGAATTCCAGAGCTCACAATGAAATGTTAATGCTAGTGTTTTTATTGCTCCTGTTTATGAACAAATACGCACAGGAAATATTTGCCATGAAAATATTTGCAACTAGGCAGCGAGTGGTGATTTGCTTTTTCATTTACTTTCTGTGCAAACGAAGTTAGGTCCTGTGAATGCGATCTAGACGCAGCCACTGGCATGATTTTGGATAGTTGAAAAAGTAAAAATCTCACATCGCAGTGTAAGCAGCGACTTAGCACAAGGAAGGATATACTCGGGATTCTGTTTTAGGGAATGCAAGCAAAAGCCCGGTGCAGAGGAGTAACACGAATGAGTGAAGAGCAGGCAGCAGTATTTGATCCGCATTCTCTACGACACGCCGGTGAGATTGTCGGCCGATAAAACTACAAATACGCGAGTCAACAACAAATATTGAAGAGAACACAACAAAGAAGCGACGAGTAAATTTCACGTTTAAATATAAATATAATGAAAAAGTAAAATATTTATCCATTTGCTTGCTGAATAATCACGCGTATTAGCTTAGCTGATTGCACCTGCCGATGCCCGGGGGTCGACGAGCGTGGTGGAATTGATTTGGGTGCGCTATTCCGTAGGAAACAGCTTGGCAGAACGCACCCTGTTCGAGACGGTGGTGAAAGTTACCGTTGGCTGGTGGGGAGCATATTAGCCAATTTTCTTTTCACAGTGAATTCGGAAAGGATTCAATCAGATAAAGTTATCTTTCTACATATGGAAATCAAATGGAATATGACCCAATTTCAATACAACTTCCATTTGGTAAGGAGTGCTGCTGTGAGGCTTTTCCTGCTACAACAGCGTATATCTTATTATACTGCTCTAGTAGGAGAGTTCTGTCAGACCCAGGACTGCAACAGGACATGTGAACGCACTTGCGAACGATAGTGTAATGGGTCCGTTTGGCATCATATTCAAATATTTCCCCGATAGCTTCCGAAAAAAGCGCTCCGTAACGCTCCGACTCGAACTATTTGCTTTCTTACGATAACGTAGCGCGTACGCACTGGCTGCAAGGTTTGGGTATTTCGTATTCTAAATATTTGATTGAGTAACTTACAGGTATTCAATGGGGAAAATGACGCGACAACATGAAGGCAACGCCAAAGCAACACCAACATCACAAACAACCAACAACAGCTTGACACCTCTCCTTGGGCCTATGCGAATAGTTTCCACGTTGAGTACGTTCTATTATTTATTTGTATTTATTTTTATTTATATTTATATTGGCGGGGTTACATTTCTATTTATTTGTTTGATAAACAGCTGAATGAAATGGTTATTGTGTTATATTCAGTTGTAATCAGGAGACTTGAAGTGAGGCATTAGAGTCAGCAGACGGCTCAAGCGTGATACCTTGTCAATTGTTTTGATTGCTAAGTGATTACCTGCGATTACCTGCATTGTGAGGTAATTTAAATAATGTGCAAACAGAAGAGACGAATAATAAACAGTGGATTTGATACAGCAGCCTTATTGTAAAATAGTAGACACTTGTCAGACTTCTAGTGCTTATTAGAGTTTGATCAAGACTAACAAGTCATTGCTTTGGAGGTGTGTACTTTTGCCACTGACTGATGCTTATATCATAAATTCTTAGTTGAAACGGCAGAGATAAAGTTAAATATGCATATTATGATGCAAGAGTTATGCTTTATACTGGTACCAGTCACACGAATTTTTAGAGATCTTACCTTGCTTGGAGGATTTCATAAGTTCACTAATTGCAAACATATTAAAAGAGCTGACAATTAATCAATCATACAATTGCAAACTTGAGCTAAGGTGTTAAGTAGGAAAACTTTAGCGTGAACCAGGAAACATTTGAAACCACATGTCATCCAGTATGGACAGAATAATAAACGAGGAAAATTGATATGAACTTTCACACTTTCAAAAAGTTAGGAACGAACGAAACGAGTCTCCGAAAAACGTATCATCAAACCAAAAATCATAGAGCAAAACGAATGCAAAGTCTTTAAAACTGTATCACACAGAAAAGCGAAATCTACGTTCCAGATAAGCCAAAAGAATAATTCTTCGCAGACAATAAATTAAGAATCAATGCAATCAATTCGTTTTGAAGTCCCTTAAGAACTTCCTGATTAAAATTTATGTTGAAAAAAAATGCATAAAGTAATGGTAAGCAATACACAAATAATTATGAACGTAGAAACAGTACTGCACAAAATTACGAGGCGGAAAACCTGAAAATGTTAACCGATGAAAACCGTAAGATGGCTACACATCAATGGTTTCAAGAAGTAAAAGGCGTAGCTAAATTAAATAACTTGATGGTTTTTTTTCAAATGAAATCGAGACACAAAAGTTAAATTGAACACAAAGAGAAAATATATTTTTAATGTACCATGTGATAAATTTTTTTATTATAATGATACTGACGTTTATTTTTTTAAGTTTAGGATACTTACTCAATTCCAAGTGACACATTGAACATTTCTAAATCTCAGCAAAATCTAACTTAGCTTTCTCACAAATACAGGGCGGGCTCACTGAAATAGATGGGCTGGTATTTAATTTTACGTTCCTCAGGACTGTTACGACATCATGTCGGATGCCAGCTCAAGATTTTCCTTAGCTGTTACTCATGATTTTATTGATGGGCTGTCCCGTGAGCGACGTATCCGACTTACGAAGGAACAAAGCCATTGGTGTATCTTCGCCCACCGATCAAGCATATTCTCTTGGTGTGCTCAACCATCCCCAAAAAATGCAAACATTGAAGAACTTCAGGGTAGTATATTCGAGCGGCTCCTACCATTCTATTAAATATTTCAATGGCCATCAGGATAAGGGGATGATGTTGAGAATGATGATGTATACAAATATGTGCCATAAATCATGATTTGCCTTTTCTTTCAACAAAGAATAACAAACAAGAAAAATGAAAAAAAAAGAAGATCCTGTAAATTCCAGCTTCTTCGCCAGTTCTTCCTTTGTTTTTTGCGGACCGCAGAACAGTATCTAGCTTTTATGCTCTGGGGGATGTTGGCGTATTTTATTTGACTTTTTTGACTTGTGCTGACCGTGAAAAAAAATCAAAAATGATTGTATTTAGCG
Source organism: Stratiomys singularior (assembly GCA_954870665.1). NCBI lineage: Eukaryota > Metazoa > Arthropoda > Insecta > Diptera > Stratiomyidae > Stratiomys > Stratiomys singularior. The sequence goes on from OX940877.1 coordinate 14,021,696, forward strand.
CTGTTCTTTCATTTTTCGCATACGTCCTCTAATTAGTAGATTCTTGACCCATTTAATTAAGTTATTTCAATCCCATACTTTCCTTGTTTTTCAGTACCGAAAGCATTCTGTAGGTCATGTTGTTACACGCTGCCATTTTGTGTTCGAACAAGTGGTTTGAGTGCTTTGAAATCGTCCTCAAAGTATGTGTTTTACTCCTATTTTATTCAAATTCAAATCTTTTTGGGATCCTGCGAATTTTTTAATCTTTAAAAAGGGATTTGAAAAATTGTTTATTTCTTGATAGTCAATTTTCTCATTTGAGTCAACTCTGTTGTTTTTTTCCTTACAGCGTTTTCCCCTCTTGTGATTTTGACAATGGTGAAAATATGATCCTGGTATCCTATCTAAGTTTTTGAATGGATTCCTCTTTGTTCCATGGAGGATTCAATAAATGCCATGAAGATTCATGAAGACATTGCATAACAGACGTGAAAGTGGATTACCCATCGCTTCCCCCGTAGTTGTGTTAAAGCAAGCATCTATACAGGTAAGGTAACTTTCGCTCATACAATAGTCAACTCAATTCGCGTATGACTTTGCGTTTTCACTCCAGGCGAAAGTTTTTTCACGTTTTACCAGTCAGGTTTCAAAGTGAGATAGTTTTTAATTGAGTGGGCTGCTTGGGAAAAGAGGCTTTACGTCAAAGGATACAATAATACCTCCTTCCCCGACTTCGTTTGTTTAAAAACCAATTTGGCAATTCGCAGAAGTAAAAAAAACGATATATATATCTCAAAGTGTCAAAATGCAATCTCTTAACGTAATAAAAACCAATTTTGGTAAAATTCTTGAAAAAAAACCGTCGAATATTACCGAAAACAGCTAGTAGGTTGAAAACAAATTATTCACCTGCAGCACTCACTCTTATATAATATGAACGTAAAGGATGAAATTAATCTACTCAAAACATTTTTTATCATCTAATAAACAAGATCTCGTCTTACTCAAATAAAAATAAAGCATCAAGTAATGCATGGAATCAAAATATCCCCGGACTACTTTCAACATACTGAAATAAAAGGTTATTGATATATATTTATTCAATTTATCTTTCAATAAAATCAATTAATTATTCAATAAGTGGTTTGAGCATACTGTCCAGAAAAATAAACCACAAGTCAAGGAATCATAAAATTTTATTTGAAAAAATTCGTCCATTGATTTTAAGATGAGTTTAAGATTTGAGATAAGACACATATATTTAAGTAAGCATTCATTGAAATCCTTTGTGACATATGTACACAATTACTTATATTGTTCATAATTATGGTTATTTACAACGTATTATACAACTAGGACTATATTTGAATTATAGTCAATGGTTATTCTTTTCCTACACAGTAAATTTTTGTTTCAAAGTGATAATAATGTTCACGTTTAGATTGAAAGACTTTAATCTTATAATTGTAGTTAAAGTCAACTGATCTTTACAATAAGGATTGCGCTCTGAAAAGAAAAAGGAGGCAAAACGATTAATATCGAAGAAAATTGTTTACAATTCAAAAGCTATAAGAACGAGCGATTTCAGAAACGCAGTTCTTAAGCAAGTCCACGTTTCGATCGAATTTCTATCGAATATACATTTAGAGAGATTTTACTACGACTTGAAAATATGTATGGTTGTTGGTGCGTAAAACATTGCAAAAGTCCTAGAAAGGAGGAATCAGAGGTTACACTGAATTTTACAAGTTGATGACAAGATGATTCGCAATGAAGTACCTCCTCCTGTCATAATACTTCACAGATGAACAAAGTTTACCACACCAACTTGCATTTTATATTTCTGAACTAATTGAAATCATATACGACATAAACTGTCGTTTCCTAGAAAGGATTATTACAAAGTACACATCAGCTTGAAGATTTTTAATGCCGAGAAATAAACAATCTACATCATTGCCAAAGTCAACGAGGTCTATCCAATTCGAAATTTTTTTTCGACAAAAGTATTAATTTAAAATCTATTTACTCAAGATGATGTTTTTGTGCATTAACCGCGAAATGGCTTGTTCATATAACCAATTGGGACGACGAGACGGAATGCTTAAACGAAAAATCTAATTATAACCAAGTCTAGCTTTTATTCCTTCCAAGTTTTGAGGTCATACGTGATGAGATATGAATGTGGAAAACCGTCAAGTCAAATATATATTCAACTTCTCATATCGTTGGATCACCGTTGGTAAACGCACTTTATTAAGAAACCATCTTAAGATACATTAAAGCATGTTTACCTTATTAATTTACAGAAATTCCACGAATCGATAATGATAATTACCTCCGAAAGAAATCTCTCCCAAGCGGTGTCGGTGTGACCGATTGGTTCCTGGACGATGAAGCCATGGACAAAATGATGGATTACGTCTTCACGTAAAACGACAACAGAGTCGTGGTTTCCATATTTTCATCTTTAACAGTCTTGTGTACACAATGAATTCAATATGAACGGGTAAAGATCTTAAATTACCAAACGCTGCGTACTTATACGTTTCGCGTGGCTATCAGCACCTACAGAACACTCTGAAGCGCTTGCGCAAGTTCAGCAGGAAAAATTTCAGTCATTGGTAGAGTGAATTCGGCGGTTATTGGCTAGAGTATCCTTCTAAGTCAGAAAAGGCAATTGGTTCTTACGTTCAGATTTGAAAATAGTCAATAATTAAACGTTGAACTTATAGTCGTATGAGATTCGAGGTACTATATTGGCCCTTCGGAGCACAATGAACGTCTCAAAGTTAATGGGCAGCCTTCCCGATTACACAATCTACTGTGCTGCATACCAACATACAAGCTAAGTGCACGCTGCTGCTATAGGAGAAGTTAAATTTAAGAGGGTGACCATTGTCATCCAGGATTAAACTAAATCTAAAAGTAGATGCTCAGTAGAAAACAATAAAACCACACAACTAAACCATATTTTAATGATGTTCTAAGGACATATTGAACGACAATAAAGTCATTCTCACTGTGTTGATCAATAAAATACTATAGTCAGCACCGGCAATAACGAAAGATTCTAAGATTTACCAACGCAAATCGCATACTCAACAGTCACATTCTCAAAATATTACAAGGTTATTTCTTGACGTTCTTTGCGAACAAATTGAACATAAATTAATTTTCCTTGGTAATCAGATTGTATAATTTATAGAGCATCACGCTCACCGTGTTTTATTTGGTTTATTATCAGCCTGATGGCATAACTTTCGCATGTTGTAGGTCCAACGCATAGTAGGTTTTTGATTATTTTGAATAAACAAATGAAAATAATTTTGGTTAGATAAAAAAAATTGATATTTCATATTCTCATTAAAACAAATTATATGTTTTCAAGCGATTCTGCAGTTAAAGAAGTCATGTCGTATTACAAAATAATCAAGCATAAAATAAATTCTAAATGTTTTTACTCTAAAATAGAAGAATTAAAAGACGTTAGCGATTGAAATTTTAAGTGGTTTTACTTTTTCTGTCCACTCATGATGAAATGAAATCCCAGCTTAAGAACAAAACTCCAACCAAAAACGACAAACCATCGTAACCAAAGTAAAGCAAAAAAAACAATCGTAACCACAATACCCCATGACAGAATTTCAGTTTATTTGACGTTTATGTAACACATTGAATTGGCGCTTGTTCTCATATATTTATTATTTGGGATAAATTTCACAATACTACATTTTTCAGTCATCTGAGGAAATGTGAATTAGTGAGGCAAATTGCCCCACGTATGTTAAATCATCACGCTGCTGCTTTTGGTTTTCAAACAGAATCCTTGATTTATAACAATTTACACAGAGTGTGCTCTGGCTCATATTCTCACCTTGCATACAAAAATTAAACCAGACAACATCGTCTCAAGCTTTAATGTCTTCGACAAACATTTCGTCAAAACTGGGATGAATGCTGACCCTAGATTGTAGGTTAATAATGTGCTAAGAAGTTTCTATTCATAATGAGCTGAAGCACCCCCTCATCCATGTAGGTCCAACCTGTTTTCTTCACGCTTGTATTGGCAGGGAGGCGCCCTTTGGTACACTTTGATTAGCATTAGACGCGCATCCACATTTTTCAATTACCAAATCTTTCCCGAACAAACATAGTGTAAGTAAACTGAAAAACATCACAAATTGTACCTAAGGCGTGAATCTAGCTAAAGTCTTCATATGCGACTAGTAATCGAACGCAATCCTAGTCTCACCCCATATCAATCAGATTTCGGCCTATACATCCCCTGGGTACGTTTGGTACGTGCAGGGATGCATAAATTTCAACTCGAATGATTTCTTAGGGTATGTCCTCCGACAGAGCCAGTGCCGCAATATACAGGATAATAAAACCCGCTTCTATTGTCTGGTGATTAGCGCCGATTCGTAAACTGTGAATTTGGAAAACGGGAGCTGAGCAGGAAAGGGCTAATCCTGCTTAGCTCAAATCATTGCATTAATTTGTTGTGATTCCTTGTTGTTTGCGCTGAGTATTATTGCCATATGGAAGTTTACGTAGTAATAAATGCCCTGACTTCCACGTACATATGAGTCGGACGGTGTTTGATTCTTTGCCAGTTGGGTGAGTACCGCGTGAATGTATCTTTCGGGAATTTGCAAGATCTGTGAATGAATGTTTATCCAATTTGTTTATCAATACTTTTCTGGGTATTTGAAAAATTTCGCAAAAATCTCACGTCTCTGTCAAGTGACGCGTTGAAGGTAGGGAGGAGACGGGTGCAACCCATGGAAACCATCGATGATTGATCATCATGAGATGCCAGCGGGCACATCCGGCCGCTTACTTATCTTCAACGGCAACCAACTATAATCGAGACAGCGTTTATGACCAGACACGGCGTGGAATTTAACAAGTACTCTGATATGTCCCAAGATGCGCTGTAGTCAAGGATATCAAGCAATAAGGTGAAAACAAAGACAACTTTATCTCTGCCTTCTTGCTTATCTTCCCGAGATAATGTTTAGTGTGCAATGCTTCTTTATTATTTGACGAGAAAAGATTTCATTTCATGTTACTTGTCGACGAATACTGAGACACAGGGTATTTAGTGAAATTTATGAGATGCTATTAAAGATACGATTCATTATGCAAGCAAGATGTGGGGCTGCTTGTTCATGTTTTACAGGAGTGCCGAGCTAGTAATAATACGCAATTTGCATATTTTTTCATATTTTGTCATTGGTTGCAGCTTTATGTAAGTGATAATATTACAGAAATAAAATAAGATTTACCTGTTCCAGATACACATGTAAACAGGCGTGATGCTTCATTGAAATTTAATATGTTAAACAAGCACGCCCTAATATTTACGTGTACGAGTCATTTAAATGTAGAAATCAAGAGTTGAGTTTCTGGTACCAGAAAAGGAAAGCGAAAGCCACTAGAGCCATTCGAAAATTCCCCCAACTCACACTGAGGCGTTCTTCTCGTCGCGAGAAGGAAAATTTAAATATCTTCAAACAATCATCAAGGTACATTCCTTCGTTTGAGCAAAAGACTCGAATATCCTCATTTCCTACTGCAGGAGCATCCTATTGCTCCGAATTTATTCTCGCTCAGCCGCGACTTCTCCACTGTAAGAATATATATATATGATTGGCCAGACTTCAGGGTTAAGCCCTTGATCAACGTTATTTGATGTTATGAAACCAACAATAGACATTTCCTTCTAATTAAAAAAACTTTGATAATTTATTGTCCAATTGGAAAGTTACAACCGTCAATGGCAGTGTTTGCCTGGCTTTTAACGCTTTTGTATCATCAGCTGATTTATCTTCGATTATAAATCTAACCTGTTAAACTTCGAGGCTCTGATTTCATACGAGCCACCAAGAAAAATTCGATATTTTGCTAAGGAAGCTTAATCTCATCTTGTGTTGTTTGATGGCATTTGAGCTTTCTTTTTTGGCCCACATACCTAATGTTGATTTTCTCCCAATTTGTAACTATTGCACAAAACTCCGGACGGAGACATTTCAGATTGTTGGAAACAATTTAGATTTTTTTTCATGAATAACTTCCTAGTGAATAAAAATGCAATTACTTGTACAACATATTCAACACATTAAAGCTCGTTGTTTTGTTTCCGCAGTTTCATCATTTCAAGGTTTATAACTCGCTCTCAGAAGATGGTTGAGAATGAGCTGAAGATTGCTCAAAGGAGCCAAAAGCCAGTTTTCATATAAACTATATAACAACAGACGTTGGTGCGGCGGGAAAAATGTATAAATTTTTCCAAAAATTGGTTTCAAAACCTCCCTGCGACGTTTTCGTTACTCTTAAATATACTGCCCCTAATATTTTCTTTCTTCCTTTCTATTTTATTATTTATAGTGAATAGTTAAAAATTTATACCTTGGATGTTAAAACGTTTATTTTTTAACAGAAAAACAGACTTCTTAGCAAGCACATGATAATTAATTTATTCAAAAAAACCCAAAGCCCCTGAATTGAGAAAGGCATGTGATTACAATTTGTGTGTATCATATATGCTTCGAAAATGATCGTTTCCTTTCGAACAACTTCATAGATAATGTTTTAATCATTTATTTAGGGTTTCTCCAGGGGTCTCGCTTTGACAGTTTGAAAATGCTTTATCACATTTATATTTACCAGTCGCCTCGTGCAAGCTGTTACTGCCTATAATGACAGTTACCAACAAATTTTTACACAGTTTTAACTGAAGCTTTGAAAAATTTCTAATAGTGTCTCATTTTACTTACGATTTAAAGAAGTCTACCACCTAATGCTATTGAACTTCAAGAGAAACTGCCTCCTGCTTTACAATTAGGAATAACGATCATGTCAGAGATTTTTCGAATCATACCATAATTCCCTTCAATAATTCAATAATTTGATGGTAGCATAATTAGCCTGAGATTAATTATTCACGCATATGATAGCATATGTGACTGAAAGTAGAAAGTTTTTAGCAAGATTCTACTAACAAATCAACATTCGAATGGTGTTTCTTTCCGCCAGGTTGTTTGCAAAGCTTCCCCCAGTCCTCAACATAGTCTAATAACCCAATTCTTGTATTTATGTAGCACACAATTGATAACCTTTCTTCCGTCTCGGTTCGTAGTCCTTTCATATTGCTTCGCGACATTTTTGTTTACGAAAACTCCTCTTGGTTGAGCAAATAACAAAAAATGGAAATCACTTTCAAATATTTGTAAAAGGATATTTGGCGGAAACACAAATACAAGACACCAAGTACATAAGGCGCACAACGTGCATTGTAGACTATAGCAGCGCGATTTTCGAAATTTTTCCGGATCGGGATTCGTATCTGTTGTTTAATCTTAAAATTGTTTAATAGACACAAGAAAAGCTGCCTCTAGCAACTAAATGGAATTAACAACGATCTTTTCAATACCCGTGGATGCGGTATTGGGTTTGTTGCTTTCGAGTCAATAAGCGCTAGATTTTTGTAAGCGAAACGGATAAAATTAATCGAAAACTATGCGACAATGGTAGCTGAAGCTACACGTGATTATCCTTCAGTGAGAGATGAATGAATTCGGGTGACATGACAACAGCTGCGGGTCTTTTTTTCTTGTTTTGTGCACTCAATAGTCGGTCAAACAAGCACTAATGCAGATGTTTAGCGTACAAAAACATATTTTGCTTTTTTGACTCAAAAACGCTTAACGAATCGTATGTTAGCCCCGCACGTTTTAATATTCCGACAATCAGTGAAGTATAGAAAAGCTAAAGGAACGAAAAATGGTCACGCTTAAACAATTAAAAGGACTCAATTTGATACATAACACAATTTGATACATAATTTAAATAATACAGTTATTTCAGAGACATAGTAGTATAAGTGCTAGCAGTAATACAGGGTAGGTTTGTGCTACCATCGGTTATGATGATGTTTTAAATTATAAGTTTATTTGAAAAAATACTACATAGCAAAAAAACATATCCCTGAGAAACTTTTGCTTACCGTGCAAATACTGCTCTCATAACACCTGACTAAGAAGCTGCAAAGTTTGATTAAATTTTCACTTTCATGAAAATATTCTTGGAAAAAACTTCTCCATTGTAACTGCTTTGTAATAAATGAGCAAAAAGACAGGCTGATAACATAAACAAAAGAAAATCGTAAATAATTAATTTTCTGAAGTTCATAACTGCTTACTACTACCCGTATCAACCCAACATAGCCTACAGGAATGCATCAACACCTGCATCTATTCTTCTGTGCACTACCACATTCCTAAATATCACCACTGTTTACCAAACATCCTTCATTCACCCGCAGCCATCGTTCATTCGTTGTATGCCGCCCAGATTATTAATGTAAATGTGTTCCAGGCGCAAATATTTTGTTATTTGAATTTCCAATGGTTTGCATTATAAATAATAAATAAGTCTTTACGTTTGCCAAATAATTTTATTTGCGTGCGACTGTCTGTGTACGCTTTGGATTGTGGACACAAGGATCATGATGCCACTACGCTCGAGTGTTCTTTTTTCTGACTTTTCATGTTAATGTTGATGGGAAACATGTAGCATTGCTCTCAGATAATAAGTAAGTAGGAAGTCCTGAATCAAATAGGGCTTTCACTTTTCTGTTTAGATTTTCTTTTTTCTTATTTTCATTGAAGTTCTAGGTAAAATGGAAATAATTTTTGGAGTTTTCCGATCGATGGTCATTTCATCGATTTTTATTTTATTGCTATCCAAGTTGTATACGCTTGGGATTTGCTACAAGTGCCTGTCAATTATTTAAGTAATCATATTTTAAAGAAGCTCCAATTGATTGATAAGCACAGGACTTGTATGTTTTCATAGTGTAACGCGTACAAAGTATACTTGAAGTGTTGTTTTTCATACAATAAGCGAAGTGAATGTGGTACAGACGCATCCACCTTTCATGAAAATGGCACATGCAGGAACTCTCCGTATGTGCAGTAAATCGTTCAGAAATATAACTCTCTCGTTTCAAGTTATTTCAAGGACTTCCATATAATACTTCAACTACATTATTCCGTTAACCTCGAAAATTATGACAATAAATACTTATTTCCTATGTCACTCATGCACTGCATTCTCTGGATGTCATATTAAAGTGCTTCATTCGAATACACTTGTCCTAAATCCCACAGCAATCCTGAATGACATTTTGATGCGGTTTAACGGTTATTATCCGCGCGGGTTTTCTCCACCCTTGCTTGAGCCGAAGCATATCCATTTGGGTTGCTCTCGCTTTGATGCGACCAGTCGCCCAGCACAAGCATATAGTGCACGGGCGCCCTTCAGCATGCCCGTCAAAGAATGGAAAACAAAAAGTGGCAGACACTTTTAAATCTGCGCGGGATCAATGCCGAGTCCTGCGATAAGCCAACCCTATTTCGTTCTAGTGGTGTAGAGCTGCAATTCAACATCCTGTCATCCCGTCCTTTTATACAAATAATGAGACGCTTATTGTGAAAATTATTTGATTGCCTTCGCTACAATTGTTTAGGGGTTGTTTCATTTTCAGTATTGAGGTGGACAGAAACAAGTTCGCAAGGCGGAACCGTACACTGGAACAGCGGCACGAGGGTGGCTCTGCTCTCCCTACGTACGGACGCGGGACGCAAATAATAACAACACAAAGGTCGAATCAGTTGAGGTCGTGTTGATAGCTCATGTTTATTGTTCGCTGTCACTTATCCCTTTAGTTGCCTTTATTTTTCTGTTTTCGTCGGTCCTCCCGCACAATTGCAAGCATATGTGACAATAAGCCGTGACAAATGGCTCAATTTAGTCGTTGCATTTGAAATAGTTACGGCTGATATGTGGCTGATAGTTAGCCTTGTCGCAATAATTTCTTGATAACGGAGTGTTCAAATTTAATTTCTTCTCGGCAAAGCAGTTATTAGGAAAAGGATAGAATCTTGTGCCATAATTTTGTAAATTGAAACATTTAGCTCAATGAACTTAAATATTTTCTGTAAGGATATCTTGATTAGTAGGTTAATTTCCGAATTTTTTTTGAAATTCAGAAAATTAACTTGAAATAAAATATTATAAGAATTCTGAAATTTTCTGCATTTTATTTTATTTATTTATTTATTTGCATTAACATATTCATATATTTTATTTTGAGCGGATGTTACATAATAAATTATACTTAATATATGGTTTTTTGAATAAGCTACCAATAATTGGGCTGAAAATATTTGTAAAATGCTTGTCTTAGCTCAAATTTATCTCAAAACTATTTTCCTAATGTAATCATTGGACAAATTTATAAAATAAATAAAATTAGACAATTCTTTTTATATTAAAAAAAATTTTTTTTAATATTTGCAGATAGGCTCTCTCAGAAAATTATTCTTCTAATCAAGTTTTCTTTATGAAGTTACTTGTTAAAATTACGTATGATTTTAAAAGATTTTCCATATTTTAATCAAAATATTAAATTCAATACAAAGGTTTGGAAGTGTTTGAAAGTGGGTACATATTTTTTTTCGGGAGCACTGTAACATCAGCTTGATAAACGATGTCACATTTTTAGGCGGAATTTATTATCTTGTGAATAGTTTCAACACAAAAATGTCTGAGAGTCTTTCCCATTTTTCTTGGATAAGTTCTCTAAAAAGGTAAAACCTCAAGAAAAACAGACTTTTATTCTGCTACTACAAGTATAAATAGAATGAAAATTATTTATTGAAATTGAAGAAAACATAGGTAACCTTTAAGAGGCTGCGAAATGAATACAAGGAGGCAGAGTTGGTACATGCATCTAGCAACTCTTTACTAACTTTAACTAAAGTATCGGTTTACCTTATCCAGCAGATCCCTGTAAAAATAGGACAAACTCACTAAATGATTCTTCGAGGCTCTGGCAAACTCTGGCAAAGAGTTAAACGCTGAAACAATAGAAGATTCTAGTGGTTCCATTGATACTTTTGCAGGTTTTTAAAATAATTAATTAGTAATCAATAAATTTGTTATAGGATTCTCGATAAATTGAACAACTTTAATCAGGAACTGTTGGTGCTACAAATTTATGTTTTTACGATTAAAAAGATTTTCGTACTTAACTAAAGATTCTTTATCAGTTTTTGTTAGGAACATGTAAATAATGCTTCAGTTCGCCAAAAAACGTGAAGAAATCATTTTGTGTGAGGTGTACGAGGATTTCTTATAAAGTTCACATTCGATTTGAAAACAAGTTCCCACTAAATCACTTCGATTTAGATGTTATCTTATCAGTAAGCAATTCTTAGCGTGACGAATGCATTTTATGATGTCTCTAACTAAATCCTTTTTAAATATTTTATTTCAGTCTTTTTCTTCCGAAGTTCTAATTGAATTTGTTCTAATGTTTCGAGTTTGTTGTAATGTTTTAACGAGACCTGAAGGACCGAAGGTGTTTCTTAGAAATTAGTGAAAATGTTAGAAATCGATAAAATGAATTTTTCAATTGGAACATTAAATTTACTTCTCTGTACGCTAAACATCGGGGAAATGAGTTTTGATCGAGTGACGTAAATTAAAGCTCATCAAATTTACCTCAATTTGCAAAATTTAATACACAGCCCATTTCAGACACTATATCCCGTCCTTAATGATACATATTCAGTTAAAACCTTTCAAGAATAAACCTTGTCAATGCTTGAAACTTAATTATATATATTACGCGTTGACTCTTGTTTTCATTCAGTTGAACACTAAGCATAATATGATATCTTTCTCATGTACAAACTGAACATATATACAATTATCTACATGTGTAAAAGTTATGATGTCTAAAGTAGTTACTTTCGATGCAGGACTCGCATATATTATCAAAAAAAAAACTGTATTTTAATTCTTCAAGCGTAAACCAACTAATGAGTATAATATCTCAAATTAATATTTGATCATATCGGAAATCTTGCCATTTGTGATAGTTATAAATTTCTTGACTTTTTATACTCATATCATTACTTCGCGCATACACTTGTCAGTATCCCTCATCTTTTATCTTTGTTAATTTTTAATGCATAACTAACTCGCAGAGCTGTATGCTGGTTTTCAAATTGCATGTTGACACGAAGCTTAAGAAGCAATTAACCTTATTGCTAACACGATTGTTTGATTTGGCTCTTTGTCCTGCACCTGCTATAATATACCATCTGCTATGATTTTCATTTGATTGACATAGCACACAATTTCACATCGAGGACTTTCGAACTCGATCCAACTTTTCAACGAAGAAGAAATTTGAAATCATGTATGTTGCGCTCGTGTTGCTCGGTGTGGTGTGTTTCGGCTGAAAAATTTCAGATAAGTAGTCCAGGCAAGTGCAATCATTAAACCTGTTGAATATATGAAAAATGACAACGCAAACTTAACATCATGCAAAATTTGGAATAATACTCTCTGGTGTCTTGAAAACAAGTCAATGGAATAAACTACCTCATTCTTGCTTGTCATCTTGTTGCCATAATCTCCTTGAATATCTGCAAGCTGATGAAAAGACATTACTCACAGCGCAATTACTATTAAATGAAAAGTACAAAGTTCTAACCTCAAACCCTAATGACCTATGATAATAGTTCGAGGAATAAATTTTTGAAATAGAATGTGGACTTTGCGCAGCTTTGTTCCTCAATTGTTCCGTTCAAAACTAGATTGTTGACTTTCTCATGCAGTTAACTGATAAGGAAGACAAAAGCATTAAAAATAATGCATCAACACAAATACTAGGAAAACGATCGAATTAGGTTTTCGCATTTAGAAGGGTTTCGTTTGAAATAGTTTCAATTTTAATTGCGTATAAAACAAAATAATAAATTATTGGTCTACAGAGTAAGTGAACTTTTTCACTGTGATTAGCAAATAAATTAAATTAATATTTTATTTTCCATACTGTCATTATGAATCAAATCAAATCAGTCAAGAGTCAAATAAAACTCTAGTCAAACAGGGAGAAAATAATCAATAAACTGAATCAAGAGTGTTTCATGAAAAATTTCATACCCCGTTTAAACAAAGCAAGGGGCTAAACATTTAGTTCACCAATAAGAAAAATAAAATAATAAAAAAATAAGTGGTTTCTGTTAAGGTTTGCATTCTTTTTTAAATGTCGAATTCAATACGATTTTGGATTTAATGCGTTTTTGTTAAAAGTGTGCGATGTTTATTTTCATTATCAAAAGGATAAGCGAAAGTGCAATATATTTTATTTAGAGTTTATTCAATTAATAGGACAACGTCATATTTATCATAGCCAAGTCAGCATCTAATATGAGGGGAATTGTATTTTGTGTTTAAATTACCATTTAAATTATCCTGCTAACTAAACTTAGGATTATGTTGCTTCTGAATGCCTTCTAATTTTTTCAATGAAGACCGAACTTCGGCTAATTACGTTAGTACATTATACTTCCCTTCAATTAGACAATTCCATGAAATCCGCCAAACACTTCGAGTGTTCCAAGTATTCGAATGTCATCTGTTCTTTGATTTTAATTAAACTAGATTTGGTAAATTCTCAAAGATGTATCGTGAACTGTTTTTAAATTTTTACCATAGTGGCTATATTAGCAGTATGCTTTGGAAGTTTAAAGGTATTCAAGGACCACCTTGTTTGCGAATAATGTGAGCGTTTTATTATTTTAACCATGCTCCAATAGACAACTCAGCTCCTATTTAGTAACTGCGCTACACTACTAGCAGACGATATGTGATACGATGCCGCAGTTGCTATATCAGCACATAATGAAGCATGGAATAAATAAATATCTAACTTACCTTGTATAATATACAAATGAGTAATATTAACGGTGCCTTTTCACATGACCTTCTATAAATAAAAATATTAAATAAAAATCAAACGCAACCTCATTGCTCACAACATTTTAAACTGAATATGTCCCTTGAACTTTTAAACTAAATTTCAAACGAAATTTATTTACCACAGAAAACGACAGAATAAGATATATAAAAAACGTATCTAATGAATTTACACAAATTTTATACAGTTCTTCTTTATTGGTATTTGATTTGATAAAGTTTTTAATTTGAGTACAGTTGATTTGTTAGGTTAGATCTTCGGACCAAGGTTTATTAAGGAATTATTTGGGAAAGGAAAAATATGGATCTGTTAGGCAGCATGGTGTACTTTCATATTCTACCAAAGGATATTCTTATGATTTTCTTAAACGTCAATCATTATTTGCAACATGAAGAAGAAGTGGGAGATTTTCCCGATACTTCGTCTAGGTTGGAGATGATCAGTATAGGGGTGTTGCCAGAAATGTAGAAGCAGAATGCAGCTAGTTGGCAGTTTTGGCTTCTGGTTAAGTCGCTCGTGTGCATGTTAAAAAGTATATGATTCAAGCATGAACCTTGTCGAACACCAGCAGGAACAGTTTATATGTTGTTTGTGTGAACAGTGGTGCATTTTGACTCTACAACTTGACCCTGGTATGTTATATTTCTCACAAAGGATGATTCGAGTGTGCAAGTATGGTGGAGTGGACTGCTCTCTTTGAACTAAACCAAAAGGTCGACATGCCAAACGGTATCAAGGACTTTTTCACTATCGATCGTCGGCAGGGTCATTGACTATTCCGTATTCCGCATTGCTTTTATCGCTTTCGAGACACATAGTAAATGGTGCTCTGTTGAGTATCCATGCCTGAAACCAAACTGAAATTTAGGGATTGTGTTTTTATTTTCTACGTAATCAGTCATCCTTTCCAAGATAAGATTTTCAAAAAGTTTCATAAGTGCTGGCAATAAGCTTATTGGCCTGTTGCTTTCAGCATCTTTATCAGGCTTCAGGGTAGATATTATACTGGCATGTTTCCAGGAATTCGGAAAGTGCCAGGTTTTCAGACAGGCGTTGATTATGAGGTAAATTAACGCAATTCATTGCTTCGGTAAATTTTTGATGGCTAGATTTGTTATTTCAATAAGTCTAGGGGCTTTATCATTTTAATTTTCTTAATTTGCGTAATTATTTCTTCTGTTTGTAAAAGAATTTCTCTGCAGGAAAGAAATCGATGATGTTTGTGCGAGTTAACAGTGAGTTAACTACCATTATTGTGTACACAAATTTGTAATAAACAAATTTTCAAATTTTTCGCCATGAAACATTTGTTATATTTCAATTATTTTCTCTCAGATCAAAAAGAAATAAAAATAAACATAAAAAATAAACACATATCAATAAAAAAATGAGTCTATTTAACACAGAATGTTTCTTTGAAGCATATTTGACGCAAACTTAGAAGCAGTTTGGTATATCTTAATACGAAATTCCTTACTTAAGAGAACTATATTCGTAAGGCATTTTTCAATTTTTCAATGGATCTTCACAACTGGCCAGCTTCTTTTATATATTGTTTTTGTTGATTTATGTCGCACGTTTCATATCGCATATCATTTAAGTTTGGTGCAATAGATGATTTTCAACAACATATTCAAACCCCTCGGTTAGTATTCTGTTCTATTTTTAATCCAAACTAAGCTGTGTGTCCAAACTAAGCTCCGGCTAAATACCCTGTATCAAGGAGCTGTTAAAATTCTGCGTGGAATGATGGGCATAATTCAATTAAATGCAAAAGCTCACTTTCAAAATAGATAACTTGCATCAATTGCCACAGGCAGGTTTCACCAACGTAGGACGTTTGTATCTTTCTTGCTTTAAGTTTTGTATAATAGCGATTTTCATCACCGAAACCAATTTATGTTAGATCAAATGTTAGATGTCGATTTCATTCCAGTCCTTTTATCCAAACCATTTTTCCCTTCCCTAATTTCCATTTATTAATTTAAAAAAATCAGAGAACGCTTGTGGATTCACTCAAAATTAATATTTTCAGAAGATCCACAAGATTTTATGTGGAGACATCAATATCAACTGAACCGAATTTGTACGTTTCAAGTATACTTCTCACTTTTAATGCCATATCCTTAGTTGCCGTCATCATTTCGCATGAATTGGATACTTAATCCTTCCCCATTTATTTTGCATTTATTACTGCATCCAATACACATCATTATTATTCAGTTTTCTCTAAAAGCTTAGATGGTATTGAGGCAGATGACTGTATCACGTTTTTCAAGGAAAGTTAATAAAAGGTTGCACCGACATTGACTCTCTTGACATCACTAGGGAATTACAAAGTAAAAGTTGTCAAGATTTCTCGTCATTTCTTTGCAGTGGACTCTGCTTTTCAGTGAATGCACTCATTGTCATTCATTTCCCCTTAACTGTTCGTTCTGAATATATGACTGATGTTAACGTGCAATGATATACAACATCTTGGTATCACAGCAAAAACACCTAAAAATATCTGTGGCGCAATCAGGGCTATCTGTGCGCTACAATGCCATAACGCTTGGGGGAATCATCCAGTCATATTCAACTCTTATCAGTCGTAAATTTATCGTTTCAGCACGAGTATTTAATTTTTTTTTATAAAACGCTTTACGGCTTTTTACAGCGCATTTGAACGTTTAATGTTTAAAGCGATGGTAAACGTTTAAGCTTTCCTCACATATTCGCTTTACAATGGCGATTATTATTTACATTCTGAGAAAAGAAACATGATGGAAATAAGAAAAAAGCAATGATACAATGACAATGTCAGTAAAGCGTTGAATCATAAAACGGCGTCGCGAAAATTATGCATGGATACCACAAAGATAAAGAAAACTCGCCTTAATCCTTCGTTTTCATTTTTCTCGTTCCTCATTTCTCATTCCGATGAGCCGAAACGTTTTTTTTTTACAAATTTTACTCACACCTCGTTAGCTTGAGTAAATCAAATTAAAAATTTAAATTTCTTTGGAATTGTGTCCCTGCCACGACGATCAAGAGCACTGAAAATTAATGGCGGAAAGAATTGAGTCTTACTAACACCAAAATCAGCTCGAAGCAGTTAGAGCTCAATTATTCTTTCTGGTTGAACTTTTAATTTGCAACGAAGAATGGTAGTGTTTTGAGAAAAAAGGATAATTAGCGATTGGCTGATGAAGTTATTGATCGTTGGTCATTGTTAACGGTCGGTTGCTGATTGGTTCAGTGGTCAGTGAAATTTTGCTGCTTTAAGAAATTATTTTTGCGTCTTTTAAAAGTATAATTGATTAGATTATTTATTCCTTTTAGTTACATGATGCACGTGGTGCTCCTTAAATTATATTATAAAATTGTTATCTAGTATATACTACAAATACAAATGAGTAAGCAAACTTTAGTGAGCTTAATATTTTATTATTTTATGATTTTCCACTTTCAACTATGCGTTCAGAAAAAAAATATTAAGAACTAAAAAAAATAGTCTAATTTAATAATTTCCAAGCTAAATGTAAGCATGGTTAAATATAACAGTAATTAGTTTGATCCTAAATAATTGCCTTTGTGAGTCACTTCGCTGATTGAGAAAAGGAAATAATACAAATATTTACAGTTAAGGACTGAATCGATGATAATCGCTTGGGAAAAAAGAGTATATCTTTGTAGTACCATCATCAATGGAGAAGTCATACTTAGGGTGCAAGCTTTTTCAACAAAGTTATCTACAAATATATTCAACAAATCAATGGTTTTCATGGCTGAGCAACCTTTAGAAATTTCAAGGCTATATAAATATGTAGAATTTCCTATTCACAGGCTTCCTGGAATAATTCAATACTCATACCTTGACGCCTTATTTGATGAATAATTTGATAAAACTAGGGCATTCTTATTTTTTCACCTATCCCCGTAGAAATAAGTTTTAGTCAGTAACATATACCGCTGTTATTTTCCACATATCTTCTAAACTAGGAATTCAGTGTTAACCATATAATGATTTCCGATGATTTCATCATTTGTGAGTAGAGGACAACGCTGTGATGTGAAGTTTCAAACACAAAAACGATATGTACATTTTCTTGTGTTATCTAGAGTAAATATTTGATTTGGCTTTGGTGAGAGAAACCTAGTGAAGAATACAAAATACGTCCGTTAAATGCAAAGATTAAGTCTTATCGCATTTACATACGAGTAGAGATAAAAACAAGCGTCTTCTTATGATAGAATACAGCCGGGCAAAGGCAGCGCAGCGGTAGGCACAGCTAAAAGCAGACAAGGTACAGAAAGGTCGCCTTATTCAAAGAAGCGTTCTCCTCACGTTATTTACTCATATGTATGACGCGAGCTCTGTAGGCGAGACGGGCAAGTGGACGTGAACCTTCTTGTGAATTTGTTTAGTCAACCCGACATCTCACGTTGTTCCCGCTTTTAAATGAATAACTGCCATGAGTGAAAAATTCACCTGGGCAGCCACAAAACCGCGAATCAGTAGAGAAATTTAAAGATTTGTCCCGAGAACATTTGGTTGTTCTGAAAATTCTACCACGATAATTCTTTCGATATCATCTTCAATGTTTCCTGTACATTATGAAATCAAGTTACCCACCATTTGATTTCAATACGAAATCAATTCGTGCACCAATATGAATAGTCTTACCGTGAAGAAATTTGGCGAATGTTAACTTGACTTTTGATTTAAGTAAAACTACTCCAGCGACTTAATGGATCGAATTTGTATATGATTACTATGAAGAATAAAATCCATTCTCATATTCCCTATTTGGAGACAAACGTTTCTAAAAGAATCGAAGGCTTCAGAAATAGAATTAGGGCAAAGTGTACGCATGTTGCACTCGACATATATAACGGATAGACATTCAATCCACTCAACATGGAACGTACATTTAATGATTCACAAAGGACTCGAGTGCTCTCAGCAGGAGAGTTCAATAGATATCAACATTGGTTAAAAAATTCCGACTATACTCCTGCGGTAAACTTCTGTACCACAAGAAATTACTGTGCTCTCGGTATTGGTGTTTCAGGAACTCTTTATCAAGGTAGTATCCTCCATGTTGATTCACTATATTGTCCAAGTCAAAAGGAAGGTGACAACCGATCAAAATTAGATTGTTGCCTTATACAATCATCTACGCATCAAATATCATTCCCGTATGTCGTTATTTCGATGCGTCGTTCATTTATAAATATGTAGATTAAATCCTCAATACGTAGCTCTATTTTACTGATGTTGCCCAAAAAGGACTAGTTTGTTTTTATGTTTTGCTAATAAATATTTCACTCATTGCTTGCACTCGAAAATAGAATCCGAATCAATATCACTACGTAATTTGTTTGCGAATCTGGAAAAGTAAGAGTGAATAGACCACGATATTATTTATCGAATTTGTTTTTAACTACATCAACTCTAAGAAGATATCTGTAATAGCAACGTACACACATTTGGTACGCTGACTGCTACACTGGTTTGCAGCTCGCTAACGGCCAAACAACAATCAATTTTCCAAACACTTTGTCTGGACTAATATTAGTAAGTTCAATAATTCAGAATACAAACAGAATCCAAACGACACCATTAATGGTTTGCTAGCTAGCGTAGCTGCCTGCATGACTGGATCCAGGAGGTTGTTTTTGAAGCAGGAACCCCATTTCTAGTTGTTACCCCCTTTCATGAATGCACATACCCTGTAAATTGGAAACATGGTTACTCACGATGGACAGTCGAAGGTGTTTAGTGAGAAAGAGGGACGAGAGAGGGAGCTTGTTATTTTTTCATGAAGTCCATCAGTCCTGCAGCCTGAAAGTCAATACATAAATGGGAAAAATTGTTAAAAATGTGTACTTTGATTGATTGAACATTGAGTACTGCCTTGAAACCGGTGCCATAAACACAATTTACATAGTACAAACATTCCGATAGCTACATATCCATGAGCAGATAACTCAGCGAGTCCTTTTGTTGATTTTTCCGAGTTAATTACTGCTTTGATTGGATACTTTTTACTAAAATTACACACTGGGAACATGTCGACATGGCGGATACTAGATAAGCCTGTTTTATATGTTCTGGACGACTATTCATTTTGAAATAAGCCATTGCTCGTTTGTAATTATGTAACATGACAGAAACGGAGCAATTTTTGGGAATTACGTGTCAGAAACAGCCCGTTTCTGAACTCAATACTTTATTATGAAGGCTTCGCGTGGAAATTAGGTCAAATATTTGAAAAAGAGTGCAATCTATACGAAAATTGTCGATTTATAGTACTTAAAACATTTGTAAGATCCACTATCAATCCATGATTCATATGGTAACCGCAAAAGTCCAAGGGTAAGGCTATTGTTAAAGCCACTACGAATGTATGGAAATAAATCACCACATTCCCTAAATATTGCTTAAAGTATTCGTCAAATATCATAAATGTGCGAAAATAATCATAAGATGCATGACCCACCATTCCTGTCAAAGGTTGTGTCCGATTGAGTGAAAGGAGAATTTAACTCGTATCCCTAAAACTTGCCGGAAATCAAAATGTTCGTAGCATCCACCTTATTGTTAGATATATTCCTCACAATTCATTCGTAAATTTCCAAATTACTTGTGAAAATTGCTTATCTGAGCTACGGAATTAAATTTATTGAAAAATAAGGATATTTGTAAACTCTACCCTGTATCGGAAGTTGAGTCGTAAGACTTTTCTAATAAAGAAACATCAGCTGTACAGAAAGTAAACTTTTCAGGAGAAGAACGAATACATTAAGCTGTGATCTGCATGTTCCACTTTGCTACTCCCTTCCGTGCACGTATTCCTCCAACCTACAGCAATACCAAATTTTATTCGTTGCTCACGACAAACAAGATTTTGCAATATTCTATTGTTGAAACGGAACCAATAAACGAGTTATCCGGCAATTTAATATACCTTAGCCAGCTATCCTTTTCCAAATTTCTGAGAAAACACATCCATCACTCAGCCGATACCTCCGCTCAAGTTCTTTCAGCAATGAAATTTGGAACAAGAAAGTATGTATGACGAGAAATTTAACCTTAGTATGAGTACGAGTACAGTCGACGGGATATTGCAAGGATAAGGACTCATACGAGCTAAGATTTTCAGCTAATGGTACATTTTATGCTTGTATGATATTTTCTTATGAATTACGGCGACATTATCGCAGTTTATGGTAGTGGGGGGTAATTGAAATAAAATAACAAAAAGGATAACGTAGTATGATCATCGAAACTTGGAAATTAGTAATTTGATGTGTAAAAGCGGTAACATAAGTTTATTAGTACTCTGATGTTTAAATGACGGTAATAATGAATGGAAAAACACCCCTTCTAGTGGACTACGACCATAATGTGCCCTAGATTGTCTTCAAGTAAGAGATGATAATTTGGTCAGAATCACGCTTAAATTTGATTTGTAATTTGTAAGTTCCTATTGCGGTTTAGTGCGTATTCCATTAAAAATCATTAAAGACAAATCATGAGGTAGAAAATCATTAAAGACAGAATCCATGGGATCAATTTAATCACAAAGATCATGTTCTTGCACTCTCAAGCCGTGGATAATTTAGTGTTCCAAGAAAGTGGCACGCAAAGAAAGGAATTCCCTTGATCAAGCTGAAAATGTGTCACGATCAGTTGCCTCTGACGGAAATTAAAGAATGGACACAAAAGATGTGTTCTACAGGCGCCTGCATCGTTCTTTTTTATTTATTCTTCACATACAATGATAAAATAAGCCATGGTCTTTCAACATAAAGACGGTTATGCAAAAATTCACCGAAAAACGACTCGAAGCAACAGCTAGCATAACGATACTAACGACAATGGTCATTATGTGATTGTTTGCAAGAAGCAGATCTAAATCAATAACCTCCTAATCACATTTTAACAACATTTAACATTAAGGTTTCGTAAGGTTTTAAACTTTTAATCAATTCATCAATCCCCATCAAGCCCCATCAATTCATCTTTTGTTGGAACAATTAACGAAAAATTCGGGACTACTACTTGTCTTATTTACAATTCTACATTAACATTAACAAAACTGGAGGCAAACTGCGGTGTATAAATGTTCGTAGTTTTCTCAACTTCACCTTCAACCGCCATACAAAATTTCCAAAAATCTAAAAAAATATTTGGAAAGATCAAGGTGGCTTTGAAGTTGAAGATCAAATTCTAATCACTCGCGGTCAGAGAGGCAATTATTTGAAAAAAGTTGGGAGTTTGACATCGATGCTTAAAAACGTGCTGTCTTAACTTCGATTAGAGGTCATCTCAAATTGGTTCATCCAACGACAATAGGTGTATTATCAACAACATTTCAAATGAGCCTGTCATTTCAAATAACGACTAAGGCTTTTGATACACGGGTCCGACTGCTGCATGGTGATGGGCTGTCATCTCATAGCTATTTATTCCCAGTTTATCTTACGTTACTTGTTCTTCGACACATTACTACTCAAAACAAACCAAATTGTTACAAACGCAGGTGACATCATCATCATGCTTTTTTATCAAAAAAGTTTAAAGTGTTAGTATTCAGTAGAATATATTGCCAGTTTTTTTTCATTCTTCCGTCATTTACCATATTGATCCAGATGGTTTTGAACTGTTCTCAAGTTACGTCATTTCTTAATGTATTGTGTATGTATGTATTTATATCGTCCTTGTTATGTTAGGATAAGGCTTAAGCTCAACTTGCAGCTATTCTTGTAGGTTTGATTGAACCCACTCCAGCTGAACCTGCTATTTAGGCTTCACTTTATTTCTTTAACTTTTCCTCTATTTCCAACTTTAAGGACCCTACTGTATTTAATTTCCCGCCAGTGAGGTGCATTGTGTCCTGACTATAAGCTTGCGCGGGCTGCGAATGTACTTGGTTGGGTAAACGCATTCAATGCTGACTTGGGTAACTGAGGGAACGTATACCATGAAAACGTTATACGTATACACTTAAAATATATTTACCATGGTATATTCGACCGATTCCCTAGCATCGGTAAGTTATAATAGTAATTTCCAAAAAAAAAAAGAAAAAACATTGTGAATATATCTATAATGTGTCATATATCAGCTGCTGATTTGTTATTTTTTTTACAGTCATCGGAACTCACGCTTCATCAAAAAGAAGGCACACCTAAATACTTCGATTTTTGTAATATTTTTCTTTTGCGATGTTTTGTAGAGCATTGAAAACTGCCCCAAACGACAATATAAACCACAATATTAAGGAGAGAGCTCATAACTACCTCATAATTAAATGTTTCACTATTTTGAAGACGTGCATTCGCAAAATGTGATTTATTTCTTTCGAATGCAATTGGTGTCATAATGTCAGTATAGTTTAATGGCGCCTTGCAATCAAGGTTCAACTTAGAAAAACCATCAGGCTTCGTCGAATCCAATAGTCTTAACGCCTTTATTTCACTTTCGCAGAAAACACTTGACTCCGGTTTATTTTTACCCAGCGGAATGTACAAGGACCAATGGAAATTAGGCAAACCAACGGGAATATAGAATGCATTTCACTTTTTATTTTACATCGATCAATGGAAATAAGTTTACACACTTATGCAAAATGTCACCGAATTCAGAGCGACCTCCTTGACAGATAAATGTTGTTCTAAAATAATTCAAAGCCGCCTGTTTCATGTTTTCAATCAATTTTTTTTTATAATTACCTT
This sequence comes from Stratiomys singularior, assembly GCA_954870665.1. Taxonomy (NCBI): domain Eukaryota; kingdom Metazoa; phylum Arthropoda; class Insecta; order Diptera; family Stratiomyidae; genus Stratiomys; species Stratiomys singularior. Next base: position 14,045,253 of record OX940877.1, read on the forward strand.
TTTCCTTTCTGCACGCGAACTAAGTACGGTATTGTTTGCATTTTTTGTCACCTTCACTGTACGCTTAGGCGAGTATGAGTGCTTCAGATGCGGTAGGTGACGTAAGTTGGATAAAAATGGAATTGAATGGAATGAAAAAGGTAAGTGATGATAAGTGCAAATAAAACGTGTCGCTTGGATTGTGCAAACAACATACGTACACAAGCACTTAAAAGCATCAGTCATAATAACAGGCAGGATCCATCCATTCATTCTTTCAACGGCTCAATTGATTCGGTTGATTCTTTCATTCAGCTCCCAGCACAGCAACAGCTTCAGCCATGTCGATTTCATAGCTATTGCTTTTGACGGCATCAGGCATATTCGCGAGTCTTTGGCTTTTAGTAACGAGAAAGTACTCTACACTCCTCTTAGGAATGCAAAATAAACTTTGTGAAATTTATTTCTCTCGTTCGTGTGAAAGGAAAGTGACATTCGTTGTGATATTCTAGCAGAAGCACCCGCGTAAGGATTAGTCCTTTATTTTTGCCCTACTTAAAGGGTTACTCAAGGGAACTCAAACTTACGAAACTGACAGTTAATCCTTTTTTAATTTTTGAGCTTATGCTCCCAACTTTCTTACTCCTCACAACTATAACTACAGTTTGAATTAGGATAAGATTCATGAGTAAAATTGATAAATCTCAAATTTCAATGTTGTAAGGAGTGGTGAAATCGAAAAAGATTTGATGAATAATTAGCTGGAAACTAACATTGGATATACCTTCGGATATACAGTCATCCTCACATTAAAAACATTCCTCCCAACTTTCACAAGCACTAAAAAAATTGTAAACATATTTCCTAGAAGACTCTGTTGTTAAACAAATTTATAGCAAAATGGTTTTCATTGAAATTCTTGCCCTGACTTTGTGTCAAGACAACCTCATTTTCAAAGAACCTGAGAAGTTGATTTGGACAAAATAATGCTTCATCTTTACATCGTAAAATACCCACTATAGCTGGATGCATTCGAAGTCCAGCACCAGAAGCACTGAATCATCCCCAAATACCCAGAGCAACTTGATCCTAGGACTTGTTGCATAGAAAATGACTACTCTTTTCACTAGATAATCTGGACTGAATCGTTGAAAAACCCTACGATCGTTTCTAATTCAACAACTCATCCAGATCAATGACTTATTTTGATATGGCAGTTTCTCATATTCTGTATTATTTTCTTTATGACGTTTTTATAACTTTATTAATAAGCTCTAAACATTTATTTGTTGGCTGATTACTATTCGGTTTCGTCGCGGATTATTTTCAGACAAATGGTAACTTGGTGTCTAATGTTAAATAGCAATATTGTAAAGAGGATCTGAAACAATGAAAAACTGTACTAAAAAAGTATATTTTTCGATTCGAAGTCTTGACGGTGCATTACTCTATTTTGGCTTAATCAAAGATTTAAATGTTAGATGCCTTACAACTAAGAGCAATATTTACAATGCGTTTGAAAATGTTGATAACTACACAATGCTGCTCACGTTCCATTGACATGTATGGAATGAATCCTGCGTCACCAGGGTGAAAACAAACATTTCATTAAAAAGTCGTTACGCGTATGTGTTTGTTACGCAACTTCCTCGTTCCGAATTCGAAATAGATGAAACGATGTCACTGCTAGTTTCCATTTTTTACAGTTGTACAATTAAAATGCATTCATCCAAATGGGGCAATTACTCAACAGATATTTCGGGCTGACAGCGTAACCTATGCAACAAAGCCAACAATCATAAATAAATTGGATACAGCATTTCCGAACAATGTATCTTTTCGAAAATGATTGAAGTGACAACTTTTCTGCCCTCCATACAAATGAGTTTGTCGGCGACATATTGACCAGCAAGGTCGATCAGAGCAGCATGACGCTGTTTCTCGTTGTTGAAAAACATCACAATTGTATCTGTTGTGCCACTTGTATCTTTAGTAATGCCGCTCTTTCACGTTACATGCAAGATACGATTCCCGTCTTTGCATCCAATTCATTGACAAAGCGCTGAAATCATCTCAGGCTTCTGTTAGGTGACGCACATTGTTTGCTACCGGGACCACTGCAAAACGGATATGAAACATTTTTCGGTCATATCCGGAAAGGCGTTCCGTTGCCTATAGCCTCTTGGATAAACAATTCTTTTGTTGCTTTTCTGTCGCTTTTCATGATACTGTACATCACTACGCGCTCGCTAAAACCATGCATTACCGAGCTCTTCTTGTTTACCTACACTCGTCGTCTTTTATTGCAGACTCAACTAAAAGAAATTGTTGTAAGTTGTTTACCTGACACGATGGCGATATGGTGATAGTCGGAACGATAGGAATAGATGCCTTTGTCCCAAGACGATCCAAAAGGGACGGGACAGGACACAAGACAACCGTCTGTTTGTTTAGCTGGAAAGTTGTTCCCGTCAGCAAACAATGCCTTTATACGTAAGGAATATGACTTAAATGATAGTGAGGCTGCGAGTGTTTTATACTTGCCGACCATATAAAAAAATATAAAAAGTATAAGATATACTATTCCCTTAAGGAAAAATGAAAAATAAAATCAATTGGGTTTCTAAGTCTAGAGCATCTTGGTTGTAATATTGAAATAGAGTGCATTGGAATCGACATTGTCCATTTCAAGTATTTCAGATAAATACACGATACGAAAAAATTCGAAGCATTGTGCCTCCCTTCCATAAACAATAATGTGTACATTATTTTCCATTTCAAATCACTATTCATCTTGATTTGATAACAAAACGCCAAGCACCAAACTATTAACAAGTTAAACGATTTGTAATAAAGTATTTATTAAAATTGTTAGTTTCAACACTTACTACAGTGGTGCTGGGCACAATATCATAATTCATTATCATAATTTTTAAGTTCACATATATTTTTGTCTACATGTCCACAGTGAAACAAAATAGAAGAGAACGAAATGCAAGAAATAGGTGAATCAGGAAACATTAAACATTCATCTCCGAAATCAGTTGATCCACGGCACCTGGACCTGAAAAGATCAAGATTTACAATGAAATTATCAAATCACTTTTCCAGCACCAACAGAACTGTCTGCCCGAAGCCATTAGTAATGCGGTAGGAAAAGGTCAGACCGAAGCAGCCAGACACATCTGTATTGAACCCATTCCCAAACTCAGTAGATGTCGTTATGATCTCAGCAAATTTAGACCCATCACACCTCTAAATCTTTTTAGAAAAATAAATAAAATACTAATACAAAACGGACTCTGTAAGCTGTATATGAAGAGAGTAGCTTAGCATGCCAATGGTTCGCTTTCATAAAAGAAAATCACACATATACAACACAGTCTTACAGAAATTGGTCAACATAACCACGAAATAGCTTCCATATTTGACAACGCTATTGCCTATGAAAACTGTGGATTGCCTTAGAGAAACCCAGCTACAACTCAACACACATATCATCTATCCACAGTGTACGGCTGCAGTGTACAGCTGCAGAGTCCTGAATTTAGACAAGGCTATGACAGAGATCATAAATGGTATCCCATTGGTTGATGTCCTCTTCACCAATATTTTTACCACGAACACCATACACTAAAAACAGCAGTAACCAGCATTAGGAAGATGACTTTCTGATGCTAATAGAAGGCACCCATTTGATAGACACTTTTGATTGGCTACAAGAAAAACTGGATCAATTTACTGAAACTAGTAAGGATCTGGTAGAAACGCCCATCAATTCTCATAAAGTACAGGCAATCAACTTCTCCAACTAGATATAACTGCAGAGAATCCCTTTTAACTGCAGCAATAGCATCAAATAATTAGGTAGAACAATTAACCGAAGGGATACAGTTCCTTCAAAGAACTGGAGACCCATATCATAGCGTTTGCAAAATCCGTCAATATGCTAGAATTTAACAGCGGACCCACTTATATTTTTAAGCCTAAGCTGGCGCTTAACTTATATATATTTCTCATCAGGCTGAAGCCAGAGAATAGCATCCCCACTTTTGTACATGCGTCAGATTATTTCTTTCAAAACATAAACACCATTAAAGCTAAGATACTGAACCAGTGTCTAGAGCTACCACCCATCACTCCAAATTTTTATGCTTTTGAAATATATGCGGAACTTGCAACCAAATTAAGAGCAGAAAACTTACTTGAGAAGAAAATAGGCAAGCTTATCTGTAGCATCCTTCAGTTTGACCAATGAAGACTGGTCGAGTAATTTAACGACCAGCCATTTTTGTTGAAATTCAAGAACCAACTTCACCCCCTTTAGTAATGCGAGTACAACCAATACTGAAGACCTAAATGAAGACTTCTGGACACATATTCACAATCTAATAAATCAGGGAATACTTAGTGTTCGCAGCGAATGCTGCAATAAATCAGGTTGATATTGGGATCGGTGCAAATTCGAGAAACATGATGAAAGAATGCGAACCCAGTGCAATATTAACAGAGCAAGATTTCTTTTTATACAAGAAGTGAAAAGTTTTCAACCGCAATTGTAAATTGTAATCAAATTAATTAATTAAGACTGATATGCTAACAAAATTATTATACGCCAACGCATAATATCAAAACATAAAATATACAATTATCTTATTTCTAGCTGAAGACGCTTATGATTCCGGAGAAAGTCTAGCACCAAAACCTTTGCGGGGAGCAAATGTTGTTTTTAATTTGTAACAAACTAATATCAAGATGTTTTTTTAACCCATCATTATTTAAGTTTATAAGAAAGAGCATGGTAAATTTTTAACCGCTCTGTAAAACTCACACAATCCATTTTAAATAAGCATTTTATAGATTATTTTCTTAAGTTAATTTTTTTCTTTCTAATCTTTTTAATTTTGGTTGCAAGTGATAAAATTTGCTGTTCAATTGTTTTTCTTATTTTCACATTACATTGCAATCAAATATTCCGGAAATTCTCCATGAGTTAATCTTATTCTGTTGTAGGTAGGGATGATAAAATTCATGACAAGTTAAAGCCAATACAAGTTAGAGATACAAGTTATTGCGCACAAAAACAAAATTTTGGAGCATTTTTAGATTTATTGACATGGGCTAATAAATTACAGCAGAATTTTCAACTGTTTCTTATGTTATAATGGTTGGGAACAATTATTTTTTAAATTTCGTTTAAAATCGTTATTATACATTTGAATATAAAATGTTTACATCCACTAACAGAAGAGTGAGTACAATCAAGAAAAAAAACACCGTCCTTTATGTGTACAAGTAAATATACTTGAAGTAATAACTCCGCTAGATCAATTCAATCGACACGATTGAAACAGAGTTTGACAATAATCGCAAACTAGAATATTCATTCGAAGTGAAAACCAGATTTCCCTGATGATCTCATCAAGAAAACACAAAATAGGCTTATCAAATTGATATCACTGAAATTTACATTAAATCTTCTTTTCTACAACAGCAAATCCATGCATGCGCATCCAACACACCCCGGCACAATTCAGTTTCCTTCCTTTCAGGCGTCAAATTGAACAATCACGGATCACATTACCCACAACGAATTGTAATTGCACGGTTTTCACAATACAAGTGCGTGTCCCATTCTCAACCCCCTGTGGTGAGGGTAGATCATTTTCTATCAAATAGAAACTGCATGAAGTCATGTTAAAAGGCGTGTTATATCGTTTAGAAAACATTTTAGTCCTCCCAGCAGGGTGCTGGTACCGGAATTCGTTAGTTAAACGACCGGCAATTATTGACTTATATTGTTCTCACACGGAGGACATCTGCAACCCTCGGAAAGCGATTCGACCGCCTTTATCTGGTAGCAATTCCTTTGCAATTCTTTCATGATTATCAGGTGTTGGAAGATTGAAATCTAGACGAAAATCGGAAGTTATTATATCGAATTACAAATGAGAGTGGAAGCAAGTGAAATATATCGATGCGAATATATTGCATTGTAATCTGGTTTTTGTTTTTATAGATTAGTTTTTATAATGAGGGTATAATTAACATCTGAAATGTTACATTTTGGCAAGATTGTTTGTTTGTTTTTTTGAATTCTGGTGACGATTTGGTTATTGCTATAATCACGTAAACACGTAAGCCACTCAAAAGTTCTGCGATTGCCATCTTGAAAGTTCTTGACAATTGATTTGAGTATTCAAATTATATCAATGTGATTTTTTTGTATATAATAGACAAGCATTACAATACTATGTACTATGGAATTGGTGTATTTAGATACACATGTGTAAAATCTAAAACTATTTTAGAAAGCGACAAACACAACAATGTTGCTGTAGGAATTTGTTAACATACTTAAAGGGTAAGTTTGATGCATCAATGTCTCAGATCAAAAAATGACTTCATAACATAGATCGTTCAGCTGCGTTAAAAATGAGGTCAAAGAAAGGCTTACAGAAAAATTAGCTCCATACAACTATTCCCAGTGAGAATAGTACAGAGTTGCTCAGACACTATTGTCGAAAGCACAAGAATCGCAGACTCGAAGTAAGTAACCGATGAAAACGCTCAATTCCACTACCTAGAATTCCATCATGAACCTGACTCTGTCAATTATTATTGAAAGGATCGATGTCGGTCGCTACGAGTGTTTAAAATTTTGAATAATTTTTACATTTTCGGGGTTTAAAATTTTATTGCTGGTAAGCAGAACATAATTTATCCGTCGTGGATTAGTATTAAACTCCTTTTTCTTTGAGTTTTATAGCAGATGGCAATATGTCGAAGAGTTAACTAGCTCCAGCTCTCATTTCATTTCATCAGACCACCATTGATATATTATGCGAAAATATTATAGTTAAAGTGGCCATTTCTCCATTTCTTCAAATACTATCAATCTACTGAGTCTTATTTGACAATATAAATAAACTAGACTTAATAATTCCAGGTTTTATTTTAATTTCAACAAATCGTCTTGTATACGTTTAAATTTCAAATTGAGACTTTTGATTTCATAAAAAAGGAAAGACTTGTGGGTATTGCATTGTAGGTCTGGAAAAGTTTTTATTACACTTGATATAGTAAAAACTTTAAATGACATCTGACCGCATTATTATCGACGATGCTTCTCGTATACGTCTAAAATATTCCCTTAAAAAAGTTCTGCTCGTGTTATAACAACATTGACAACGGAAGAACGATTTCAATTAAACAAAGGTGCATACCTAGTTAAATATTTTCCTTAGAATGGTTCAGTAACTGATTTAATCATTCGTTAGCTGACCTTTTTATTTGGCGTTATTTGTTTTAAATATTGCAAAGATTAAAAGGCCAGCAATGATTGCGACGAAGGAAAATTTCAACGTACCGAAAAGAGCCCAAAAATGTGATGAAGCGAGCTAAAGGTATAAAATATTAATTGTCTGTGTATAAAGCGGCCGACTAGGAAAAAGTTCACGTTTATTGAGGACGTGTTTGTGCCCTAGTCGATTCCTGGTAAACAAAAAAGGCGCCTGATACCGAAGCAAGCACAACCACTTTGCAGAGTGCTAAGTAACCAATATCAAGTACAATTGTATGCTCACGGAAAACACCGAACCCGGATCACGAATTATAAATATTAGCAAAGCAAAGTGTCAACAAAATGGCGAAATCCTGCAAAATGTTAGCAACGCTCTAAGGGTAGACACAACGTTGACGAGAACGTTAAAAGGACGAAGTTGCGATGATGCTTGCAGATGATGTTGTCAATGATAAGTGGAAATGAAAGGGTTCTTAATGTTGTACAGCCATACAATAATAATTTCTTTAAGGATGCTTTGTTAGTGACAGGAATTCACTATTGATCGTTACAGTCTTTATCGCTTTACCTCTTTTGGGCTGCAAATCACAATCGATAAATGAGATATATAAATTTATAATAATATGACTGATTCTTAAATGTTGCAAAGGATGTTTTCAAATGCATAGATTAAACGAAGTATCGTGCTGCTTGGAAAAGTATCTACATGTTGTTACCAGTTACCAACATGAGTGAACTGCTGGAGCACTTCACTAATTACTTTAAAACATCTAACGTGCCATGATTTGAAAACATTCTTCCTCCATTTCAAGCTAAAAAAAAAACTGCAACAGTTTGTGCCATAGTGTAAATTACAACACATTTCAGCTATACGCTGGGTAGAGATAAAGTTTTACTATGAGTAAATTCAATGTGTTGGTACCATTTGTATGTTGAGTTGGAGCTGTCAGGAATAAAGCGTCGGCATTTATGACCATTTTTTTTAAGTAGCATTTGTACGGCTAGTGAAGCAAAATACTTGAAGAGGATGTTGGTTTATTAGGCATGAAATGCACCCAATGGAATGTAAATGCTCATGCGAGAGTGATCCAAATGGACTGCATGATTCCTAGTTCTCACTACTTTAGTTTGAAAATGGTATTTCAATGCAATCATACAAACGTCATATTCTAAAAAACGGTTGGGATTCTAAATAAATTCCTAATAAACTAGGTACATTAGTATACAACCATGATATATGGTCATAAAAGCCCTGGAAAAAATCAGCGCCTGCAAGAACTTCGATTAACAAACCAAAAATTTCTTCAAACACCATTCTGCAACAATCTTTTGATTTAGATCACATTCATAGACACGATCTTGTACGTATTTCCAAAAAGGTCTACTTGAAATACCTTTTATTATTTCGTTACTACAATTCATCTATTAACATTTCATTTCTAGTGCCTTACGCTCAATTGCCTCTTTTGGCCATACAAAATTTGCTTAACCGAAGCAAGACCATATCAAAAACCGGAAATCCTCAGAAACCTCACAATGCAAATAGACGAGGAAATTCTTTCCTATATCTTGAAGGAAAAAGTCAAGAAAGGCGAATAATCCCATTGCAATGTCTTTTGATGCAATTATATATGATAAGTTGCCTGTCGACTTATACGATCGCACCGAAAATTTCGCATGGATAAATCGGAGAGATTATGTATGTGCACTTGAACGTAATTCCATCATGCCAAATATAGGCCTAGAAAGACTTAAAGAGGCCTAGATCCTTTCAGGAGTTGAATATCCCTCAGAAAACGTAGCATCAAAATGTTCAACACTATAAACCTTTTATTGCTTGTGGAACAAAAATAAAAGGAGCCAAATGGAAAGATTAGAATGTACTCGTTGATGTATTTCTGCCTTTGTATAGTTGTAGTTGTGATGATTAAAGTGTATTATTTATATAACTAAAGTGTGTTATTAATAACTCTTAAACCTTGGGTTATATAAATAACAATCATGAATATAATCAACACTTAATGATGACTTTTGATGTACCACTTTGAAACGGAATTCTCATGTTTTTAGAGAAATACTTCCGAAGCTACTTTTGCCACCAAAAACCTTATTGACTGGACTGAACATTTCTCCCCAATTAAAAATAATCTTCTTCCGAATTTTTTTGATAACAGCTTGTTCTTGATTTCGAACCCAGCTTTCGGCGTCGACATTTTGAATAAAATGGTTCAAAAGGCCTATTTTGAAAAAGTCTTGAGAGTATTCAGTGTTTCAAGCTAATAGTTACGAAGTGACTCTTTCTGTCTGTAATCCTTAACTCCAATGTTGTTATGCTTTTCATGTTACAAATGATATATGGAAAATTTCCGTTATACGCTGAATGGTATTTATGTTGATACATATGCATATCAAATATAATAATTTTATTCTTGTAATTTGCACTCCTTTCTTGGGGACGTGTGAATCCGAAATAGTAGTAGAAATATGGAAATCTACGGCCCAAAAGGAAGTTTCACAACTCCAAAAGGAAGGTTACATGTTTTCTCCAAGGACTTTCTAAAGAGATTTTTAGATTTATTTACAAGACCCAATTAAAGGCCTCGGTTTAGCGGCCTACTTTAGGCCTACTTTAGCGTCTACCTTGATTATTATAATATAAATACCATTCTTATATAAAGAGCAACTTATTATTTTATTTTAAAAGGAAGACTAAAGACTATAGTAACGATTTAGCAAGTATGATTTTCAACTCGCTTTTCCTTCAAACTTTTCGTGTTTTAAAGTCTATTTGATTTTCTAAAAACAATTTACTGTAACTTCAATTCAGAAAATTTAAATTAGAAAATTGACATCAGTGCTTTTGGCCTAAGTTCCATGCAAACGAATGTAAACATGCACCACTTGAACAGTCTCTTATTTTAATAAGGACGATACAACGACACAGTCCTTTATGAATTTTAAGAAGCTATTTCTAAAAGGAGTCGTGGCAAATGAGACGACCGACCTAAATATTCTTGTCAGGGCTACGTCGACTGTCTTTTGATCTTATATTCTTACGCAAAATAGAAGCGGAGACTGCTGTTTTGTCTACGTCTAATGCTGTCCGTTAATGGGCATTCCACTTTCTTCCAAATGAAAAGCGCCTCAACATTATAAAAGTCACATACATGCCGGTATATTTGGTCAAAGTGCAGGAATAGGTGGCACACGATGCTTTAGAAAAATATAAAGATAGTTGCTAACGTCTTAACTTTCAGACATGCTTCTGCTCATTATTTCCACCAAAGCCTTGTCAAAGAAATAGCGAAGAAACGCTGAACGCTGTGATTACACTACCAGCTAAACCCTCTTGGTAAGATGAGCGACTTCATGTCTACGAGAGTATTAATGAAGTTTCTTTTGAAGAAACCCTCCTATAAAATTTTCAGCTCCTCTTCTCTCAATTCGCGTAGCTCCGATGAAGGGATGCAGGGATATAATATAAAATAGATTAGTAAAAGGGGGACCAGTCAACTCTTGAGAATTTTATTACATGTGGATTATAAATGCCTGCTGTGGGTTAACGGCAACGATTTTCCCGAGGGTTGCATTGCTTCGGGCTGTGGGTTGTCTGAGCGAACGAGGATAATTCACAACAAGCTAGCTTTAAAGTGGAGCAAGTATCTTTATAAGCCAAAACATAGAAAACATCAACATGAATGATGCTAGAAGTCACATTAACGCACACTCTACCGATTTTTGTTGAATAGCGCGTTTAATATGCTGCCTACTGCGATGTGCACCGTTTTCACTCTTAGACACTTTGATTATCGATATTTTGGCAGGATTTTATGTGTGGACAGTTTTCTTAATATTTTCAATGTATTCAAGATAAAACTTAGGATAGGCTTTGCCGAAATTCAAATTTTGACGCAAGTTCACTACGCCTGAGTTATTAAGTCGTTACCATCTCATGGCCGTGCAAGGTTTATTCTGTTCTAGCTAGCGGGCTCACATGACACAGGATCTGTCGGTAAAACTTCAAGACAAATTCTATTCAATGGTCTTACTCTCACGGAGAAAATTAATGTCGATTGAACTTGGATGTGCTTGAAGGACAATTATAAATTTCGCACCACTAGGTTTTCAATAATCAGGACACGGACGTCCTCATTAAAAATCAACTGATACAATACATGCCCCATAGAAATAAGCAAATCGCGTGATGACCTTGTAATTTTAGGTTACACAATTATCTCGCGCCGAAATATTCAAGTGTATTCGGGACATTTCTTTCAATCGTTGTAATCTTCCATATATTTCCGGTCGATGTTTGTTCACTGGAACTACAGATGTAACATTGCCTTCTGTAAAGGCTTTCTCATTTCTATCAGAGAGCTATCTCTGTGCAATTGATATTGTTCAGATGTTTTAAGATTTTCGCTTGAGCCTACACGAATGAAAGGTAGTAGGACTCGTGGCTTCAGGCACGGATTTATCCACTCGTCTTAGTCCTTTGTGAACGATTGATATTGTCTTTACTGGGGTGGGCATGAGGGAGAAAGAAATAATAATAAGGACATGGACCAACAGCCAACAAATAATGCTCTCTAACTTTCGTGGCCTTCAATGAATGTCTAAAATTGTTTGCTCAGTCCTTAGGCGATTGAAGGAGTACCCATATAAGATGATGATGGTCTGACATCCCTCTGCAAGCGTAACATTCGTATCATGCCAACTCTTTCACACCTGCAGGCTAACATGAGAACGCTTCACGTCGAAGTTTTGTTGGCATGTGATGGATGTCGATAGCGAACGAAGGATACGAATACAAAATTTGTTTACCCAAAGATGATGTATTGTTATCGGACGTATTTTAGATTTATTATGGAAATGTTAAGTATAATATTTTGTTGTTGTTGTTGTTGGCATGCCGTTACTTCTTTGTTGTTACGTCCAAAGGCAACTTCGTCCTCAAACACAACCTCAGCCGCAGCCTTATTTTCGATATTGTCAAATATTTGCAGGATCTATAGTTATCCGTTTCTAAGGTTGATTTCATGCCCATGTCCAATCTTAATGAAATGCCCGTCCTTCGAAAATAAATTGAATGATAGATATATTTGTCGACGGAAAATGCTGTGTAGAAAGGTGGATGACTGGTCAATCGAATCAGTAAGATTAAGAATAACGATGACTGTTTGTATGTACGTGTGAAACTGCAGCTCGAGAATAATCTATTGTCAAACTTTTTAACAAACGATTGATACAATTTTAACAGACTATTCAAAACAGAATTGTTTCTATAAGGCATCTATTTATATTTTTATCTGTGTTTATCCAAATTTTATATACAAATCCTTAGACAATAACCTAAGAAAGAATTGAAAAATAACATATTCATAATAAATTGCTACAACCCGAATCAAATTCTCTTTTGTAAATTGTTCAGATCCATCCATTACTATCCGTAGGAAATTAAAGCATGTTATATCTTAATAAGTTAGCAACCAAAATAGATTGAAATTAACAGTAATTGATTCAAGATTTTGCACTTGTACCTACTTGTACCTACTTGTGCCTACTTCTACTTGGACGTAATGGTATATTTGTGACTAGCCAATCGGATAAAATGGCGTCCATAAGAAAGCATGATAAATTTCGATCAAATCCTGTCGATCACAAAACAAGTAACATTCCGGGGCTATGACGCACGAGTGAAAGGAGTAATTCAATAACAAATGCCTGTTATGATGAAGCCAGATAATATGCGTATATAAATGATTTTAAATACAGCAACTAAACAAAATATTACGATCTGTGAGCATAAATTCTTACCTTCGTGTCCAAGAGTCCTCATTTGTCTTCATAGTGCAGTAATTTAAAAAAAATTTTTTTATGTTGAATCTAAACTACAATTTCGAAGCGAAATGAGTATTTTAGATTGAATACTAACCATATCAACCGCGCAAAAGCGCGGAAATTTTAAAAAGAGTAATCTCCCTTTTCTATTTTCAAGATTTTAAACTCATAGAAATAGTAATCAATCTTTGAATAAATTTGGAAGCGATGTTTTGAGAAGTTATTTTCGTAAAATATTGTGTACGGATTAATATTATGTATATTCATATCTATTCTACACAAAAGTGTTTCTTGCACTGAAATCCCATGCGTTTTAGACAAGCTCAAAAAAAAACTCATAGCAGCAATATCGAATTCGAATTAACTTGAATTCTCACCAAATGCTTTCGATTTTCAGTCATTATAGCTAACAACTTGATATTGCTTGATTCAGCCATTTTCCAACTATGTAATTTGAAACCTGAACGTCCTTTAACCAGATCCACCCGGTGTAGGGACTTTTCTCGGGAGTATCAAGTTTCAATTCATGATGATTTTCGGGGCCGCAGCTATAAGGGTGAGTGCCGCTTCGGCTCCAGGATAATAAATGGACGAATCTGATATTGAAGTTATTGGTGAAAATGTACTTGCCTTCATTTTAACATTTGTCGATGTGACCCTACGACCTCAATTTACGCATTATAATGGCAATTTTCCATCCCTGCTTTCTATATTAGGCTGATGAAAAGAAATTTAAGAGGCGGCACAAAGTCAACATACTCGCCTTCGGTGTTGTGTTTCAAAGAGGCCATCATGGTTGGTATATCGTCGACTGGGTATTTTCCTTGCACATGTTCAAACAGACAACGGCAAGCGGAAATAAAACCCGTGGTAGCTATATAGTAATGTTAGCTTGAAACACTATAAATATATAAACCTGGACATTTATTTCGTCTTCATTGTCGAGTTCGAGACCGAACCCATCAAAGAAAAATTCCTTTCATTTCAACATGTTGGTCATTAAATTTCACGGTAGGTAACGATATGCAAAACCAAAACAGATTCTTATTGGTATATAGCCCCTTCCAACCGAACATAAGCGAAATCATTGGACACTCATCTTGCATAATCAGAAACTTTTTCAATCTTATGTAGCCATCTTAATAGCCCGCGGCGAATATGTACATGTCTTGAAGAAAAGACGTTCCGCTCACTTGATATTCGTTTTGTATTAAGTCTAAGCATGTCGCCACCATATCAGTGTAAAATTAACAGCCATGCTATCGCAGCGAATTATCTGAGGAGGGTTCCCTCTATCTGTTGCACACAGCAACACAGCAAATGTCTTCCACTTAACGGAATGGAATGTTTGAAACCAAGAAAACGAGCCTTGAGAAAAGTATTAAGTGATGGGAGATGAACTCTGGATTGAGGCGGAGCGTGATTTATTTATCAAATATGGCCGCGGTCAAGTGAAATTTCTAGCTTTGATTTCTTTTCGTACGTACAAACGTAACTGCTCCTGCTATTTGTCAATGAGAAAATATGCGCGAAATAAGAAAAGTTAATAGGCTCCGTTAATCGTCGAGCTGAGCTAATACGAAGATGCTGGTAAGCTGGTTTTAATGGATACGATGTTAATTTATGCACATATCATATGTCTTACATGCAAACATTTTCATGACTACGTGACGAATCACCTTGCATAAAAAATAAATAAAATACAAGTAGACTAAGGTCATTATGACGGATATGTAAGCTTATAGCAATCAAATCCATTCCTTCTGTGTATGAATATGAAGAGTGAAGTTTTCACTTGACCAAATGTATTTACCATAAAGTAGTTAGGTACATCGCCCTGTATTTACTTTATTGTTTTCCAAACCTTTCATTTCCTCTCAAAATGAAGAAAATCATTTAAGAACTAATTTAAACATGTTTAAGTACTATAACAGTTTCATTTCGATACATTCGAACTGAAATGCCAAGGAAATCAAGGAAAATTTTAGCGTTTTGGTAAATTATCATAAATTCAAAGCGACTTTGAACATTTTATGAACACAAATACAAACAAATTAAGAAAAAGTTTCCTGCAATTTTGTTTATGAGAATGTAAAACATAAAACATTGCTTTTCATCAATAGCAGCATTTTCCACTACCGAAAGAAATCGCACAATGCTAATAAGATTTCACATCAATATAAGAAATTGTCAAAAATTTTATTCGCAGAAAATTGTCGATGTTTTAAATTTCGCTTCGATCATCCTAAATAAAGTAAAGTCCATACTAACGAATATTGACATGGACGTTACATGTTGAACGTTCCCATGTTGAACGAATGGAAGTATTTCAAGTAATACAATCACTTGGTAACTATTTCGTCCTCTCAACATCAATTTTTATTAAAATGACCCATTCAGAAATCGAATTCCGTTTTTTTCAGTGATTTCCGAGAGAAGCACAGAAAAAAAGTTTTGCATGTTTAATGCTAATATTTTTATTATTTTAAGTATTATTATCATTGTTAATAAAAGGTTTCCCTCGCCCCAAGGTTCATTATATCGGTAAAAGTACCCATTGAAAAGAACGGTAGGCACAGCTAAAATGAACAAACTAGGGGATGGGAATATACAGCCCGACGTGTGAGGGAACCACGACCTCGTGTAGACTTCTCTCCGGCTATCAGGCAAGGGATAACTCGCCAGGGCATTTTTAGTAGATGGAATATGAAGCCACTGAAGAGCCAATAGCTTCAAGTGATAAAACTATCGGGGTAAGCATGTTCATCCGCAGACCAAAACTGGTGCATACTAAGCCTCAAAAAGTAATCAAACCGACGCAGAGCTGAAAGAAGACAACGTGCAAGCAACCTTCCATTGAGCGCTTTGCGTCTCCAAAGCTATCCTCCTGCTCAGGCTTCTCCTACTTAGGCTTCATATCCTGAGGCTTATCCTGCCCAAGCATATTGAGCAAACCTTCAAGAAGCGCATTTGAGGTGTGAGGAAGGCGACACCTTCAACCCCAAGTGCTATTCACCAGGGACCGTTAATAGTCATATACCGAAACGTGTGGGAAGTGAAAAAATAGTGTTCAGCAGCTTCGAAATCTCTAGATGAAAAACATAAATAAAAACAAAAAATAAGCAAAGTAATAAAAATGAAGAAAATAACATGCAAGAGAGAGGGAGAGAACGAGAAAAATAAAAACAACGTCCAAAAAGTATATCAATAAGGACATTAAAAAGTCGAAAAAAGGCCAGTCATTAAAAAAGTGAAGTCGGGGTGCTTGTTGATAGGATTCAGTACTGCCGCCGCAAGGGCTAAGGGCTACGCTGGAAATATTCTTTTCATTGAAAATATTACTCCCTGCAAGGTCGGAAAGGGCCGACATAGAGCCCTCTAAAGCCGAACCACAGTTAAGGGTTAAAGTGACCCGATACAGGAGACCCTATTTAAAGGAAGGAGATCAGCATGACTCCAAAGCGCAATAGAAGGTTGAAGGTGCAGTGTGTGAGGGCCGAAAAAACGATCAAACTCACGCCCGAAAAGCACGAAGCCATTAAACTTAACATGATGACTAAAAAGATTAGATATTCTATAGATGTTCTACTAATTAAGCCGGCAAACGGGAGGAGTTACGTCAGTTTCCTCAAAAAATAAGGCAAAATATGGAGCTCGAAAAACTAATTAACGCCCATCAATTTTAGAAGGCAAATGATCATAATAGTAGATGAAAGTAGGTGAAACACGCAGTGCTACTCCCAGCCAAGGAGAAAATTAAAATCAGCTGGCAAGTATGCAGAAATCGGCGAAGGGTAGTCTTAACTGGATACTTTAAGTGCTTTAACTTCGGCCACATTTCTCTGAATTGCAAGGGGCCAGATCGACGAAACCTGTTTTGCAGGTGGGGCATTTCCGGCCATACGACGAAGAAGTGCACAGATAAACCAATCTGTATTTTGTGCAAAGCCAAGGGCCTGAAACCTCAAGATCTGGCTAATTTTCCAGGAAGTGGCACATGCCTGAAGTTAAAAAGGGGCACTTATCAAGGGAAAAGCAAAACTATGCGTGAGTTAATCCATATCAACAAACATCGTAGTGCAACTGCACAGAACTTGGTTTACCAGGTTGCGGAGAAGAATGAAGCTGACCTGCTATTGATATTTGAACAAAATCACATCAGGAACGGAGCTGGGTGATACTTTAACCAATCTAGCGCTGCCGTTATTTGGGTGCGGGATCATGTTCTGCTTCTAGTTCAAAATTGTTTCAACGGGGATGTCTTTGTGTTGATCAGTGTCTATCTCACACCAAATGAGTCAATTTAATCCGTTCAGAGCAAGCTCGGTGACTTGGAGGAAGCCGGATGACTTGGAAGGGAAAGCCGTAACCTTGTTGGCGGTGCCTTCAATGCCAAGGTGATTGCATGCGGAATGCCTGACACACAACATGAGCAAGGTTTGAGAACGGAGAAATCATCTGGATTTCAATGTTGGAAAATCGATTCACTGTTGAAAAAATACTGATGAAATCCGGCGAGCTGAACCACAGCTCTGAAATTTTTCGTGAACAATAGTAGCAATCACAACAAATTGTACCAAATCATGCTAAATTTGGCATTCCGGCAAAATAAAAAAAAATCAAAAAAAAAAAAAAAACATTCCTGTTTGATCAAAATGGTATTATCTTCGGTAACACAGAAGTAACGGTAACTGACATTTCAGCCGCTAAAGTTGATGTGAAGCAGGAATATTGGAATGGACTATTCTCCATAGGACCTTACTTAGGCTCCAGAATAATTGATATGGAAAATTCCTATTAATAATCACAAATCTGCAAGAACATTTTTGAAAAAAACTGACTCAAATATCAACGGTATGTACGTACTTTAACAACACTAATCTACTAAAATGCAACACATGGCAGCGACTACTGCACCTTATTAGATTATATTGGATTGTTTATATATGGATTCAATTTATAACATTGAAAAATAATTTACAATAAAATTTACATTTTTCAATGTTTCAAGGAAACACTTCACTTAGATTTCACAAAAAAATCAAAGAAGCAACATGCTTTGTGATTTCTTACCGAAATATTTAGATTGTTGATATCTGTTGAACACCGAATTTGTTGGAATATTTTTGGCTATATCTACATATCAAAAGCACGTTCACCTCCATTTCCGATTACAACCAGGCCATTATGTGAAGTTTTAATTGAATATTCGTTGATTCAGACTCTTATTCGATTTCGCAGATTATCCCTTTCATTATTCTTATATATGTATATATATAATAATTCTTTATTGATATGCCTTATTTACAGAGTTTTAACTGTTGATTTCTTATGTCTAGAGATTTGAAGGAGACTTCATTACAACTATTCTAACATTAATTTTATACAAGTTCATGATGATTTATCTTTAAAAGTACTAGTATCTAGTTCGAGAGGAAAATTGACAAAAAACCCTACTAGGCTTACATCTAACTTATATCTAACATTATCTTATAATAATTATGACCTAAACTATAAACTAATTATTCTAGCCAGATCCATGGTTGAGGACACTTATTCTTGGCTTTTATATATCTCTAAGAGATTGGATGAGGGGTCATTATTTTTAAGTTCCGTCGATCGTGGCAAAATATTTTCGGACGAATTTTACTTCTGGGTATTAAGGGTAATAATATTAAGAGTTAATATTAAGGGCATTCTTTTTTCGTCTGGAAAATGTGTGCAAACAATTATATATACTATACTATACTATACTATACTATACTATACTGCACATATACTTACTATACTAGAAAATATTTGTATCAATTTACGAAAGGAGCGTATGTTGTTTGTTTAAAATATTGTTTTCTAAATTCTCCAATGTATACATTACACAACAATTTTTCAGATATGAAAGGCGAAGTTCTACTTTTATTTGTGAAAAAAATCTTATGCCCGATTTTTGAAAACATAGTTTCAAGATAATTCAAATTCAAAGCTTTGACTCATTCCAGCTATCATCTAAGAATATTCTCAAATAAGATGCTTAGTTACTGTTTTTCAAATATACTAGCAAAGCTTGATTTACTCATGCCACAGAGGGTTTTGAAAAATAATAACGCACAAGTTAATTATTTCACGCAAAATTTGCGAATTTCAGTATCTTTTTATATTTTTTTCGGATATTTTTCAATAAATCAGTTAAATGACGGTCAAAAAACAAGTTGAAAAGTACTTATTTGCCAGCATCTCGAAATTTCTTACCAGAGATAACCGAGGAAGAAGGTTGAAATAATTTTTAAACATTCAACAGATTAAATTTAATTTTTTGCGCGTTTAGAAAAACGACTTTTTTGTTATGAAATATAACTCCTCGATTGTCAACAAAGGAAATTTAATTTATAAAGGGTCCGATATTCTGTCAGAAACGATGTATCTATCCTCTCTAAACACAAATTTAAAGGTACTGGACTTTTAAAAATAGACCTCGGCCTAAGCGGTATCGTCACATTCGCACTTAACCATTTCCTTAACTACGATGTGAAAGCAAGCAGTTTCATAAACTGTTGTTTTAGTAATTTCCCTGTACAAGATCATCCAACTGTCCATATCCAACATAGTGTAGACCTGTTGCTTTTGGTAATATGTGATGAATAGTATAAGCCTTATTGTTCAATCCGAGCGGCACGGCTTTCCCGACCACTCGATTCAAGAGTCGCAGAAGACATTTCGTACCTTAAGAGCGACCCAGGTAATCATCGACTTGAAAAATAGAAAAAATATTTACTCAGCGGCATGATTTAAGATTGCAGCAAAACACTTAACCGCGTCGCACATTATAATGTTGGACCAACCTGTCTTTCTAAATTTGCTTAAGAGACCACCCAAAACATGCGATGAGAACTAAATCATTGTCCTGCGTTTCGGTTATACGTGAGTCTAAATCAATTCCAATGTTTTCCTTAGAAATGGACTTTTTAGGGATGTGATGACAACAAACAAATACTTTTAATCGCTTGTAATCAGATGAATTTTTGAATTATGAAATTATTATCATATTTCTATGTTTCCAATTCCATGTTTTCCATTTTAATTTTTTTGTAATTGCCATATTACAAGTATCAGGGCATCAATTAAGAACTACGCGAATGAATAGAATAGAACGAAGTGAACTTGTCAGGTCTGATATTTTGGTATAAGATAAGTCTCGTGTCACACGAATAGTGAGTTCTTAGTCAAAAAATACAAATCTTTGTAACTCATATTGTTTGAAAATCAAAAATCAGACATGGTATTTGTCGTGTCTGTAATCCCAAGGCAAGTTTTGAAATAGGCGAATATTACGGGTATCGCACCATTTATTTCCTAGTTGAGACAGAGTAAAATCAAATAAACTATATCAGGACCGATGCTGCAGCAAGTCCATTACATTTGGTTCCATGAATAAGCCTTGAGCACCGCAATCAACGCTTTGAACTTGAATATTGGCATTCTAAATATGTGTTCACATTGTATCGCCAGCTGTGTTTTTTTTAAGTTTCCTTAAATGTTTAATACTTCAAGGGCCCTACTAACTTGTTCTTTTTTGTGTATTTTTAATCAATTCGCAATGCAAATCAAAGTTATGCTGCGCTGTTTCTTTGATTCATTCCAGCATTTCTTTTCTTGTTTGGATGCTAGTGCTTAAGCCTATTGACTAACGAATGTGAGAACTTTGTTTTAGAAAGGACGAACAAGGGCCTACCCAAAGTTTTAAATATTCTTTTAGATGTCCGTACTTTCAATTGAAGGGTTCAGTCAGTCCTTCATTTTTCACGGTCTAATTCGTTGCCCAGATTCCTTTTGTTTAAGAATATTCCAGAGTAATGAACGAAGATGCCTCCATTTAGACCGCAATAGGTAGTTTTATCGCTGCACCGTAAATTTTAACGTGAATTTTTTTGTCACACTCAATCTGAATTATTTCCTTAAAAGGAATCATCACGTTTACCTGCTGATGCTATCCAATCTTGCAAAATTGTTCACACTAACATGTTTAATTATCACTAGGGTGTAATATGTTACACTGCCTGAGGTAAGTGGTGAATTTCATTGGCTTGGGTCAGTATGCCGCGACGTAACTCTTTATTCACTTAATTAAATACATGATCATTAAAACAATTCCCAACAGATCTGATGAGAACACCACATAAACTTAAAAGAATTTTCTTCGAATTTTCCTTGAATTATTGCAATTGAATGATTGATTGATTTGCTGTCGGGGATGCTGCACGTAAACCCTTACAGGTTTATTGCCACCCCGCTTCCAGTACGTTTAGAGCGCCTCAAGCAGATCGATCTTACTGAGAAAGTCAACGATCTGCCTCGGCCTCAGGCGTTCCAATTCCTCCTCGACAAGGAAGCAGCTTCCTAAACTGTGTCTTCTCCTGCGGGACAGTGCGTCACAGTGTGCCAGCAGATGCACTGGTGGATGCACACTCCTCCGCACGATTATAAAATCTGTACTCATCATTTGCTAGCAAGCCCATCCTTTTGAGATGCCCTCCGAGTGTGCAGTGCCCCGTAAAGATCCCAGTCAGGACCCTTAGCTTTCTTTTATAGATTTCGATGCACGCTCGAAATTTCTTCTCGTCATAAACGTCGAGGAAAATCTTCGACATTCGAAGCCCTGGAAGTCCATTCCAGAGCCTATTGCATTCTCTATCCTCAGTTTCCTTTAGGGCCCTGTGAATGAAATTCATTTCAGTTACGCGTAAGGTTTCAGGACCGAGGAATGCTGTCGATGCTCCTTTCCTCGCCAGTTGGTCCGCCTGCTCATTGCCCTTGATACCTGCATGCCCCGGCACGCATTATAGGGTAACCCTATTATCCGCACTTAATTTGTTGAGTGTATTGCAACAATCTAGAACCATTCTCGATGCAATCACCGGGGATTCTAGTGCTTTTAAGGCTGCTTGGCTATTAGATATTATAGCTATAGTTTTGCCTTTGTATCCTCTGTCTATGCTGAGTTGTGTGCATACAGCGATGGCATAGACCTCAGGCAGAAAGATACTTGGCATACTTCCCATAGATTGGTAGTACTTGGTGCCAGGCCCAAATACTCCAATTCCTGTTCCCTCAGATGTCCTGGAGCCATCCGTATACCACCTGATTGCATTTGGTCTTATGAGGTGCATATTGGATTCAACGCTCCATTCCCTCTTGTCACTCAGCACTACACAAAATTTGTTGTGAAAGCTGAATGCCGACGTGAAGTGTCCCCTTTGTGCCCCATTCTGAGGCCATTTTCTCTTCCTTTATGGAAGATTCTTGACATTGTAGATGTCTGCTGTTTCTACCAACAAATGAAGTGGCGATAGGTTTAGGATTTTCGGGAGAGCTGCCGGTGGACATGACTTTATGGCTCCGGTGATACAGACACATTCCAAACGCTGAGCTCGGTAGAGTACAAGCCTCGTCTTGCGTTCCTGGATTTTTCTGCCCAAGCCACCGCTCCATAGGTGATGATTGGTCTCACCATCATGGTGTACATCCACCGCAGGATTCCCGGGTTACCCCAGGACTTGCCTGTCATGTTCCTGCACACCATCAGAGCTCTGGCAGCATTTGCAGACACTGCGTTAATGTGCCCGTTCCACCTGAGCTTGCCGTCCAACAGCAATCCGACATACTTGATTTCATTTTTATAACCAATGTCTGTCCCATTTAGGTATATGGTGCGATGTTGGTCCATATTTCTTATTCTTGTGAACGGCACCAGTGTGGTTTTATCGGGGTTAAGCCTTAAACCTATCTCCTGGCAACAGCTGTTCACAATTCGAAGTGCCCCCTGCATTATATCACACAGTGTCCCTTCGTGTTTTCCTCTGGTTAGAGTTGCGATATCATCCGCATACGCGTGACATATCACTCCAGCTTCTGACAGTCTGCCTAAGACTTCATCTGCCACAAGAGTCCACAGTAGTGGTGAAAGAACACCTCCTTATAGGCATCCCCGGTCCGTACGTACGTTGATCGTGTTTGATCCAACTTTGATCCACGTTTGATCCGACAGTGACTGAGACAGCCAGCGAATAAGGGTAGGATTAACATCCCTTTTCATCAGCGCCCTCTTTACCGCATCGTGGCTAGAATTATTGCAATATTTGGGCTTTTTTCAATGAGTAAAAATGGTTTTTTTCTGGTGAAATCAGGTTGAATTATAGTTTTTAATTAACTTTATGAAATAGAGAATAAATAATACCAACAAGAAAACCTGACCATTAAAAAAATGAATCAGTGCAGTACAAGCCAAAATGTAGATATGCATTTTGACAGCGTCAAAAACATAGTCCTTTTCTAAGCCGTCTTATAGACACAAAATACGCATTGGCACTATCGCCCAGTTATCGAAGGTTTGTGTGTAGTTAATTTGCCATCTTGTTTGTCATATCTCATTTGCCGTCTATTTGTGCTTTAAGTAGGTAAGAATTATTTTATTTGAATTTAATTAATAAAATAGTGACATGTTTATATTTTTTAGTTAACATATGTGCATTATGTCGAATCATCGAATCAATCAACTGAAAGAAACCCAATGAATTTCTTTCAAGTCAATGCAGGATAAAAGTGATCCTGCCATATCTGAGTTTAGTTTTCTTTAAAAAAGTTTTTTTCATTTATAATAACTAGCGGGTGTAATTGTTTGATTTATTTTAAATATTTAAACGGTGGAATCTATTGAAAACTTCTTCAATAAACAAATATCAAATAATTTTTAAATGAAGTAAGGTTAGCCACAAATCTTCTTTCCACTCACAATGACGTTAGAAATAAACCTGAGACAAGGCATGGTTTGTAACGACTGAAATAAGGTTAGCCGTTTCACGACGCCATTTAATTTTAAGTTCTTGATATTAAGAATTCAATTTTCCAAAAACTAAAGCTTACAATTATTATACCTTCCGTTTTTCTGGGGCACCTAAACAAAGAGGACGACCATTTCAAAGCATGAAACTCATGAAAAACTAATTAATTATTAACTTTAATTATCTAGGTCCTAAGAAAAGGACGAAAATGCAAGAATGAGCAAATGATTGGAGCTTTTAATTAGAGCTGTAAAACTTTCTGCCTACGAAATATAATGAAAAGTTTTATAATGTAGAGCCAAAGTGCTATGTTGTAGCACACTCGCGCAAACATACATATACATTCTTACGGGCAAACAAAGATACGTAGGTACATTTGTACATCAATAGACATCACAGTAAAATGTAATGGCAATGAGAGTATGAGAATACTTCTTGGTTTAACTTGCAAAACAAGAAGAAATTGCTGCTGTTTCAAAGAGCGTCAAACTTTTCCAGATAAAGGAGTATGAACGCTTGGAGCGACTTGCTTTTGTTTTATGGCAGCGCTAGTAATTCAACAAAATTCTAAGAAGATTTTAAGTTTTTAATTAAAATTCTTGGAAGAATTGAGATGATTCCAAAGGAAGCTCATGTTTTTATTGAAATTTTATAAAGGTATACGCAAAACCACTTCTTATAGAACGTAATACATCCGAATTGTATGAAAGACATTGAATGAGTTAAATTATCCATCATTTAATTGCATGATATTCTCTTGCTTTTAACAAGTTCACTTTGTTTCAATTAGTTTGTATAAGGACACACGCCCATTACTTATTTGATTTTGGGTTTTTCTTTTTACAATATGGTGCCGTCTATCATTTTTTTCGCTTCGAAAACGGCCTTGATAATCTCTTAACCACTTTTAAAATTATGGGATCTCTAAACTCTCATATTTATTTCACTTTACATTATTATTTACTAAATTTTTTAAAGTATTTGCAATACACGATATGGTGAACTACGCTCTGAGTTATCGCACTTGTTCTCGCTCAGTTTATTGCATTTTTCAGACAATTTCTTACGCCATATCGATTGATTGCTTTCAAAACTCAGGTCTTACTTGCTTCTGATATCTCTTAAGTGCAGCACAAGGTGTCAGATTTTTTAATTGTTTTTAAACCTAAGCCTAAATTGCTAGATAAAGATACAGCTCGTCTTGGCAGTAACTGGTTTGATGCATCACGTAGGATATGTAGACATCTATAAGTTTCATTAAATATTTTTTACATTTCTTGCTCTGCAAAATCTATTACTCAGCTGAATCCGCAAAGAGATTCACAGTAAACATATTGCCTAACCGCCACTCAGGAAATTTAATTTTATAAGGATATTGTCAAAAGATCAGAAAATCAAAGTGGGACTTATAAGAAGGACCCTACGGCATGCAAATTTCTATAGATTCATTTTTTAATTATCACTACGGGTATAGTAGGATTTGCGTCGAATAGTGCTTTAAATCTGCTTCGAACAGTGCTTTTAATTATTTAAGAACGATAAAATGCCAAATTTTTACTTTAACTCGGCTTACACTCAAAAAACCACCGAAGGAAAAAGTCCAACGTTATTAAATCATCTGATTTGGCTGGTCAGTTCATATCGCCAAAGCGGGGAATTTTACATGACCAGGGAATGACTGCTGCATCAATTGCATTGTTTCTCCTGCTGTGTGGGATGTCGCACCATGTTGCTGAAACCATATTTCGGGCGAATCCATATATTGCAATTTCGGGGCAAATAAACGCGTTATCATATCGCGATGGAGAGAAGCATCAAAAGTTATTGCGTGAACAACAGCTTAGCGTTTTGACGCATAAATGGTAGGCATTTCAAATCTTGCGTGACTTATGGAAATCCCTATACATGAGTTCGCTTTAGTTTCTACAAGAGGTCCTCATATCTCCAACTTCGTGATGACTCTGCGAGTGTCGTCACTAGTCAGTAGGAACGACATGTCCACGGTATCAATACCAGAAAGTTTCACTTTCAGAACATTGGGAAGATCTCTTTCATATTTAGTCACTTCGCAGGGCTGACATATTCCACTTTCTATTAGTAATATAAATGTTTTGTTTCTGTAATGATTCAGATTGATACGAAACAAGTATCCAAATATAGAATCCTATATCAAGTATCTGAATAAATTGACTTTTTCTCAAATGTTAAAAATTTGAATATTTTTGGGTTTTAACATCCCGAGTCGCTCTCGTTTGAACTACGTTTTTAAATAATCCAAAATCTAATAACCGAACTTGATTGAGCATTCCGTATAAGACACTATGCATTTTGGTGCAAAAACCTGTCACGAAAAGATATTGAGACTTCTCCATCTAACTTAATCATCTTTAGTATCAATGTCAATACAAACATCATCCATGAGGTGTTGCTAAAATTCGTGAGTCCATTCCATTTATGGAAAAGCAGTAAAAACTATTTCCACGTGGTAAATGCTCTTCATCATTCTGCACAGCGTCAGATCCTGGTTCTCAAGATATTGAAGCTCAATCTTTACGGTTATTATTAGAATCCTGGAATCATATAAGCCAGTAATGATTTACCATTGAACTCCTAATTATCACTAACTATCTCATATAATGCTAATTGGTTTTATGTTCACATCATGGTTAGGTTAATCCTTATCTTTATTTAAATAAATCTCAAGTAAATCAAGAAACTTTCTGCATCTTTTGGCCACAAGTATTAAGTCGCGAAAGGTTGTCGTACATTTTTGTAGTTCTTCGATTTTTATTCTTTGAAATACCAAAATCTTTATAAATTTACTTGTCACTATCGCTGGTGGAAAGATGAGATGAAAAATATGATACCAAAAAGGAATGGATTGAACACAACAAAATATTTATCGAGGTCTGCGGCTACTGATTTGAAAGATGAATGTATCTCCCAGCTGTGTATAGATTTTACGCGAACATTTCGATTAAACCCTGAGATAGTGTAAAGCAAATAAGAAGCCACTGCTCTCAAAGAATATAATATAATTATATAATAATTTGAATAACGGGTAAAATATGGATAATGCCGTTAGATTTCCACTGAAGAAAATTGGTGGAAGTGATCGAAATGGGCATGTCGAGGTATATCATTGCTTAATGGCGAAACCTTTAATTTAATACACTTGGTATAGTAAGTTACATAGTTGTTACAAATTCTGTTTGTGCTCATAAAAGATTCTGTATATCGCTTGCAACAAGAGTATGACTCTCAAAATGCATGAAAACGCAATCCAAAAATAAGTACTATGGAACTATGAACCATAGTGTACCTTTGTTAGTATCGTTAATTTGCATTTGTTACGATCGCATAAATATTGAACGCTATTAAAATTTAGCAGCAGCCAGTCTAAAGCTGCCGTTAATGGGAAAGTACACCCCTAAATTATAAAACAATCAATTTTTTTATCATTGATTTTGATTCAAAGACCTCAAAGAATCTATTTTAAATGATATTAAATTCGAAATTAATTTCTATGTTAAATGGTGAAGGTCAAGGCCGTATGTTCGGTGATTCTTTTTGTACTTCGTTTTTCGCGCCTTTCTTTCAAAAACATCTGCTCTGTGAACATTTCTATATATATAGTTACATATTACATACTTCTCTCTGCTAAAAAGCAAAACCAATTAGCTGAAAAAGCAGCTGAAAATTCTGAATCTACACAGCAAAAAGATAGACCAAAAAGAGGACACCGCAAAAAACCCTTTCAAAAGATCCAAAGCCCGTACAATTGACAATAAATTTAATGAAAAATTTGTCAACGCACTATGGCTTAGCAATCCGTCGCCGCCCAGACTCTCTTGAAAACATGCGAAAAGAAGTTTGGGCCGGATATTACCATAAAATTTCCACAGATGAAAATCCGCAACATTTTCATTGGCCAATTGGCGAAGATTCTTGATGCAAATGGCGTAAAGCAGAGGCCACTGGAGCGGATGTTTTAAATAGCTGTAAACATCTAGCAGCATTAGATCTTGAAGTGCAAGAGAAAACCAATTTCTGAAGAATTGGCTTCAGATGATTTATTGCAGCGTTGTTTGGGTAATAACACCCAAAGTAGCAATGAGAGCTACAATGCCTGCGTGTGGAAGCTGACCCCCAAACACATTTTTGCCGGAGAAAACATCATTAAATTTGCTGCAAATACCTCTGCATGCATCTTCAGGATTCATTGCAATTCATTCAAGGATTCATTACAATTTTGAAGATCATGCAAGTAATGGGAGGCTGTAATGAAAAGTAATGGGAGGTTGTTGAGGCTGCTCGAATCAAGCAGGGGAATCGCCGCAGCACTGAGGCGTGTAAAGAAGCGAGGACTGCTCGTAGGGATGAAGAATCACGTACGGAGGAAGATTATTAGCAGGAGGAAGGATTATTATATGGCTCAGGCATTGCAAACTAAATTTAGGTAAAATTTAGTATAAAAATTATTGTGAAATCACATTTTTTGTGTTGGCGGGCGTGATAAAAAAAAACTACTGGACTGGTCGTTCTGAAATTTTAACATGTTATTTTAAACATATATATTTATAGATTGGACTGCGGATAGAACGATGGATAATTTTTTTTTTGTTGATTTTCAAGGGATTTTTTGGTCCCAAAAACGGGCTAATTTCGAATAAATGCCGCCATTTTGTCAATTTTGGCCAAAAAAATGTTCATTTAGTTCGATCTACAGCGGCTTTGATGCTGATTAAGACCACGTTTTTATTTTTTTTTCTGACGTTTCAGTGAGCTAGAACCACGCCCGCCGTGATTTTTTGATGTTATTTTCAAAAACCTGCACAGCCAAAAAACACGCTGAAAAACCCCAAAAAAATTTTTTGTATACTTTTTTACAATAAATAAACATGAAAGTTTCAATAATCTATTTCATTTCTTAAGAAATGTGCATTTTAAAAATTTCATTTTTTAAAAATCCAGGGGTGTACTGTTCCCTTAAATATGTTAAATATTCTGGGAATTGAATTTGAATTTTCTTAGAAATCTTGGGCATGACATAAGGAAAATGAATGATGGTTAACAAAGAAGAAAAAAAGACCCTTAGCTTTCAGATTGCCATGCATTGGATATATTGGTTATTCATATTGAGGATAAGCTCACAACTCATGAAAAAGCATTAAAAGATAGCAAGAAGATCGCAAGAAGATGAACAATGGAATCAAATTACCTAAAACAAATGTGGAAACAAAGGGTTGAAGTTAAAAATCAGAAACAAATGTTTGAAATTAGTTTACATTTTTCCAAAAAGAGAAACATAGAACGGATGCCACGAAATCTTACTAATCTTATGTTTCGTCGTATTAGAATTCAATTTGATCTGAAGATGGACGATAAAACCCTATTAATAAACAGGGGGTTGAAATATAACTTTCCTAAAGTATAATTTTATACCCCCTTGGAGATCTCTATCACCTGTCTCCGAGTAGACAATCCAGTTTAAGCCTGCGGTATTTTACTCAAATTTGCATAAGACCATCTTTGATCAGAGCAACACCAGAAAACACAGATGTAATGAGTTTCAATCACACGCGATAATATACGTATTGCTAACTAATTTTCGCCCAATGCAAGTTCTGTACTTAAATAATCAATCTGACTTATTTACCTTCAAACAGATATCATCAAAGACCTGTCATCAATTATTAATTGAACAATCTAAGGTGGAATACATTGAGTTAGTTGAAAATATAGACATTCGAATAACATGACGACACCCGTACATAGACACAAAGTATGATGTGATTTGTGATCCCCTAGCTATGTATTGTAAGTAATTGATTGGGAATGGACTTTTTGAAGCATTTAGCACAACAACACATTTAAAATCTATAGATTCCTCTATAGTGTACTTTCTTCGACACTGGTTCGATTAACTACTCTGGATACGAAGGAGATGATTGAGATCCGAATAGCTTTCTTCGTCTACAGTCCTGCGCAGGAAGGAATCACTTGCACAAAAGACTTGGAAGGTACTTGTTAAAATATTAACAGATGTCCAAGAGTTTCAAACCTACCCTGACATTAAGTTTGAATGGAAGAGCACTTGCATGACATACTCGTAGGCATGTCTACGTTGTTTGTTAGTGCAAATACACCAAGTGAAGTGCGCTAATGTACTTGCTCTAAGCTTGCAATATTTATACAGATAACATGCATTTTTCCTGTTTCTACGTTCCGACGTGTTTATTTTAAATTCCCTATGCTGTTCAAAGGACTCATAATGGAGCAAATTCGACTTCCTTGTTTAGATTATACATGTACAGGGGAGCGATAAGTTCATCGATGGTTCTCTCTAATTATTAAAACTATACAAAAGCCTTTGGGTCGATGATAGAAGAAGGATGTTAAGAGATCCTTTGAGTTGTCACGTCTTGCATAAATTAAGACTACGGTTGAGAATTTTAGACAACATTTGTTAATTGAATTATATCAAGCATCGTAAAGTGTAAAGTTTACTCGAATACAAATTTGAGACAGAACTATCAACTATTCATCTTCAATTTTGTTTGAAATTGATAACTCTTGTCCAACTCATTTAATTCATCCTTAAATTAACGATACAATATTTTTAACCAATTTTTTAAGTGAATTGATCTATTTTTCGAAAGTCTTTAATTCAGGAGATTGTTTAGTTTAAATTGTATTTTATAGTTCTTAGCAACGTTTTTCACTGCGAAGCGCAACCATGATGCTACCCTTTTATTCTGTGACTAAGCCAATTGCGACAGATGGACAGTTTGGAAGAGATCACTGTCCTTGCCACCTATTCACATCACCACATCCACCGTAAGGTAGCACGTGAAATCATAACCTCCTCTATAAAGTGTATATAGCAAGTTTAAGGGAATTTGAATGGGAGGATACAAAAGCATGAAAACTGCCATCTCGCTCGAGTGTAGATCACATACATAGTAGATAAAATGAATGGGAAAGACGTTAAAAAGGAAATAAATTCAAGAGGAACTTCGTTTTTTCGTAGAATTCATTTTTAACCTTTAGAATATCATAAACGAGCGTTTATTGACGCTGTGTTTCCTTTTGGCATTTTTGCTGTACTACTGTATTTTTTGAGTATTATCTGTGATAGAACCACTACCTTTATTTTACAGAGAAATCTTTCGAACAGGGTAATGCGGTGCTCTTACCTAACTTTCTACAACAAACTACACAAAATCACATTTTGTGCAGTTTATTTTGTAATTTTGTGTCACAAAAGCAAGGGTAAGTTGGAGTAACTCTTTTTCCTTCCGTTATCACACATTTTTCAATCACTTTTCTATTCACTTCATTTTTCTTTATACCAGCTTTTAACTCACATATCACTGCATTTAGTCCTCCACTGTCACTGAATCCAGTTGATTTCAATTTCGACGTTTTTGTTCTTCTTTCTCTCTTTCCTGGCGCTTTATAAAAATCTCCAGAACATAACAACCAACTCGATTAAAAATTAAGAAAAAAAGAACCATCTGACTCACGGGCTTTACCCGACTACCCGCTCTCAAATCTTGACAAATCCCAAAATACATCCCTGAAAGAGACCAGCTTCTTCGGAGCAAACCAAATTATTCGAATCGGAAGCAATTGAAATGGTTCAAAAAAATATATCCAACGCTGGATTCCAATCTACTATCCAGGAGTCCAGCGGCTACTCCCAACGCTTACAAAGATGCTGAAGTAGTGGTTCATTACAAATTGAAGCACCTTCGCGTTTGCATCGAAATCTCAACATACAGGAATGTCCTTACTGATCTTTTCGTGTAATAGAATATAATACAATAATACACATTTGAACAACGAAATAGTCAAAAATGATGAATCTTATAAGGAAAAAATTTAGCGGGATGATTTTAATGAGAGTTTTGGATGAATGCTATTAAAGTTAATATAAAAGCCGATAAGAGTAGATAGTGAACAGGAAATCACACCAGAATCCACACGTTGGTATATGAAAGCATAATAAAGTTGTATGGATTAGAAAAAATCACAAACAAACAAAAAAGACAAACTAGCATGTTTGGCTTTGATTTCAAAGCCGACGCCCTTACTGCTTCAACAAAAACAATATGCACTGCCAAATGTTGATCGTTATGTTATTTCTTTTGATTTTATTTTCAAAAAATATTTCAAATAAAACAATAAAATTTTTTAGAAAAATTAATTTTAAATAAAATCACAATAAAATTTTAAAACTTTTTTAATTGTTTAAAAAATTGCTTTTTTATTGTTTGTTTAAAATGTAAAACTTTTTTAATTGTGTACCCGATTACTCTAGTCTACTTACTTATAGTCTACTTTATTTTCAGAAAACTCCCAATAATGATTACTATGATAATAAATCTTATTGTTTTCTTGTAACATCACTTCAACACCTTCGGTGATATCTTTACCACATGTGGTTCCACACCTCCATTTGATTGAACTCCATCTGGAGATTGTAGGCATCCTGAAGCGATACAGCTTCACTCATTGCATGTGTCCTAAAGGTGGCCGATCTACGTTCATTACCCAACGATGGCTTTATCTTCTGCGGATCATGACATCCTTCAAAGTAATTCCCACTTAATGGAAGCACTATACCTCTAAAGAAATTATCAAACTTATCACTACGTTTGGATTTCTGGTATGCTAAGGAGAACTAATTACAGCGCATTTTAAGTGGAATATTCAATCCTAGAAATAGTCAAAAATCATACGATATTATGTCGACACTATACAGAGGTTTGAAAAGTTATGAATGTGGTTTTATGAAGAATTCATACATTCGAAAACGTTAGTTGATTCATTCGATAATGTAAGTTACATATGCACGTCACTTTCAGCGGTAACAAAATCCGGCCAAAGCATTATCAAATAATACACACGTCCTGCAAACGACCACACTCCATTGGTCCCAGTATCTATCCAGAAGACTATTTCGTGATGTATCCTGTTTTCGGTCGTATCCCGTGGAGGTCTCTCTTACAAAGTTTACGAGTGCCTATAAATACCTGTCGTTTGCTTTTGTACAATACCATGTGTGTACCTTTAATTCGAAACTTCGCAAACTAGGCGTGTATAAAGCTCCTGTCATAGTGAATAGCGAGACAATGTTTCCAATGTTTTACAGAAAATATTGAATTCAAATAGTTTTAATAGCTATTAAAATTTTATACTTATGGGGTGGTTGCATTGAAATTGCCGGTTTTGCACATAGTAAAATTTGTAATTTTTTTAAATAAAAGGTAATGTATTTAATCTTGAAAATAGTTGCCATTAACATATATAACTCGTTGCTAACGTGATGGAAAACAATATATTCCTGTTTGATAAAAGTCTCTGGCACACCCATCGGAGAAATTCCGTAATGCTAGTCCTCCCGGTTGGTGAATTGTCGTCCTCGCATGAAGTTAGTCTCTCAATACTGACTGTACACTTCAACTGTAATGCTTTGGCCAGGTTCCAACAGTTGGTACCACACTATGCCTATGCCTTCATCGCACGTAATCACTCGCTTCAACAATGCCTCTTGTCCGTTGCGCAATAACAGCGACGTACAGATCCCTATACGCTGCCTTTTGTTGTTGTCGGTAAGTTTATGAGGAACCCACTGATCAAGCCGTCATTTCTTTCCCAGACGTCGAAGATGGCGAGTTATGGTGCTTTTGTCAACGTCGAACTTTACGCTTAATTCGTGCAAAGTTTGGCGAGGATTGTCCTTTATGTCGGCAAGAAGCTCCGCATCATTTATCCGAAACATCGCTCCAGGATGATCGTCGTCTTCAAGGCTGTCATCCCCGGTGCGGAATCGGGTAAACAATCTTTGAGCTGTACGTCCTGACATCTCATATGTCTCAAAATGCGTCACATATCCTGCGGGCAGCCGTTGCTGCATTTGTCCGTAATTTGAACTCGTAGTAGAGAGCACAACTTACTTTTACAGTTTCACTGAACATCTTTACACTTCAATATTTTCTAAAAGACTTAATACATTTGAATCACACCCGACCTTTTATAATGGCCGCCGACATCCCTTTTCAGGTAGGTATACGGATTCCGGGAAAATTACCTGACGTTCTGGAATAAAGGGGTATACAGATGAGTCATCCCAAAACCGACACTCTCAATGCAACAACGTAATATAAATTATTTTATACTTCATAAATGTGGGTTTAATCTATTTATTTTTATTCTATTGATTCAATTTTTTCGAACACAAAATATTTACTTTGATCTCGGAATAGTTCCTTCTTAAAATAATGTGCCTATTGTTTGACCGTTGCCAATGTCAAATATGTTTTAAAAAATTAAACCGTTAATTTTTCATAGCTAAAATTGAACAAATTAATCGATTATTTTCTTGCAATTTAATTTTCAATAACAATTTCATCCGCAATATCTGTAAGACCCGGTACTCGAGTTGACCATTTCTCTGGGAATCTCTCTTTTATATGAACGTAGTTTTCCGAACATGGTCAATCCAACTACTAGTCGACTAGACGTGGTCTAGTCCGACTGTATTGGCCTAGAGGTAATCTTCCGGTGTCTGTTTTCTTCCTAAGATAAGGAGTTGCATGAACCATGTACTTCGATCAACTGCTCCACATAATTACAATCTTGATTCCAATTTGGCTGGCTTGGAGGGATTATATCTCCCAAATATAGCACTTATTGGCCAATAGTCAGATAAGGTCCTGAATTATCATTTTCCCTAAAAATCTTTATGAACAATTCCAATACTTTGTGAGTAGGTAGAAACTTATGTTGTTGTTCAGTCTGAAACTAAAGATTGATGTAGCTTTAGTATAGATTTATCGTCGAATCTTAGACAATGTAAAAGACACTCTAATCTCTCTTTGCTGCAAAAATTCTCTATCCAGAATACATCTAGGGTTAAGGTCACTTTTCAAACTTATCTGATTCTTTTGAAAAGCTACAACAAAGCAATATTCCGTGAAAAGCACAGATTGAATTATGGAGAAAACAGAAAATAGTGTGGAAATGATGTAAAGCAAAAACCTACACGGTTTCCAATGAATTTCAAAATCTTATTGCAAACAATCTGATTTGTAGTGCCGATAATAAACCTTTTCTCTGTTGGATATGAATTTCATTCGAACTAGACGCGAAATTCCGAGAGGTATCAAACTATGAACATTCAACATGGCATTATTTTGACGTTTTCACGATAATTAGGCCATTGATTCTTTATAAACCAATTGCAGTAATAAAAAGCTCAACTTGAATAATATCCAACGGATTGGCCGAGTTTACTTGAAAGTCTTAAAAGTCCAAAACTTCAAACATAAAAATATTGCATGGTTTTTGCTTTATATAGCAAATACCCTCCTGGATTCAAAATAATAATTATGGATATAGCTTTTAATAATGAATTAAATTCATTTTCAATCTATTTTCTCAATTCTTTAACATATGAATATAATCACAGGTGAATTCGAACAAATTGATTCCTACAGTTTTTTACAATGTCCTAGCCAATGTATAACTCCTGGAATTTTCGAAATATTTCATAACTAAATTCATAACTTGGAATAAGCCCTCGAAAGGAAGATAAATAGATAACCTCAAAGGTACATTTACATCTAAGTAAAATTAAATAAATTAAAAAACAACATAATTCGTCTTCCTGTTTTGTTGTTGCTTCAATATTTTGAACCATTTGTTGGTTTTTACCTCAAGCCTTCAGAACTCATTTTGACAATAAAGCCCAAAAATAGTTTCTGTTTCACTAACGTACCTCTGTATTCTACTTCTATTTTACCATCGTCAAATGCAAATGTGGAAAATATTTCTTATTTGAACAAATGGCTGTTTCGAATTTTCGGGACAACAAACAGATAATTGTCTTATTACAGAACAAAATGGTAGATTCAATATTTGAACAATTGCCGAGAATTCATTAATTTCAGATATCGAGCGTTTGTTTGTTTAATAACATTGAAATATCTTTCCTATTCACCTTAAGATCTCAAATTATCAATGTAATTAGCGTTATGCTGACGTCATATGAGCAAATGATACTTCAATTCACTTACAGTCAATTCAAGTTAGGAGTTCGGTGGTTCGGTGTTTTCGTATGCGTTTCCTTTCAATCCAAGTTACTTAACAAATTTGCAGAATGTTCCTGTGTGATTTGCTCACCCTACCTTTCCCTTGCCACCTCATGGAATCATACACACGGCCCATACGCATCCATACACAATATATGTGTGCATTTACAGTTTGTAACTTGCATAGAGCCTTTGGAGGGGGTCTCTCAATGATCACATCCCCTTTTATCTTTTAATTAAATCTAAACATAGTGTAATCCTAATTGAAAATAGTTAATAGCACAATAGCAAACGATAATTTCGAAAATTAAAATTTTGGTAAATAGTGAGCATGCGATACTACCAAATAAATGCACGCGCCTTTATTTTGATTTTTGCCAACGTAATCTTGTCGAAGGATAGAGATTTGCCCATATCCTTGGCAAAAGCACGATTTCCATAAAAACAAACACGTGCGGGCCACGAGCGCTACGAGTTATTTAAAATCCCTCAAAGAATTGACAAGGTGTGATTTCAATGTGAATATCCTTGAAATTCCCATTCAAAGCATGAAATGAAAATGCATTTGTATGTACGTACACACTTGTAAGTGGAATCGAAACCAAAACAAATTATTGCAAAACATTTTATCAATAGGTTGCGGCAATGTTTGTCTTTGAGTTGAACATTTTCCAAATACGCGTGTGTGAACATCGAGCATGTAAAAGTGTAATTTTCTTTGCACGACCCATGGTTTTCCAGAAAATTTGTATAATTGGTTTGATTCAATCATATTTGCTGTGGTAGAGTTTGATAAATTAAGCACTGGTTTGCTCATCTTTTGCTTGATGAAGCTTCTCTACTCCGACAAACATCCAGAGCATATTTCCATTGCTTTTGCCGAAATGGTTCCTAGAAAATATATCTCAGGGGATTTTCCAGGACAATTGTTCTCTTGATATCTAAACTGGATAATAATGCGTACACTGAGGGTTTATTTGAAGTTATAGCAGATCCTAGTTCTACAGTTAGTTCTATAATTACGTATATATATTCTACTTACTGATAAATCACACTTCGAACAATTAACCATTAACTAACAAATTATTAACTATATATATTCGAGACGGCTCCAAGCGAAATTTTTGTTTAGTTTTTTTTTTTTTAATGGTTTATTTTTAATAAATAACTCCTTTACTATTGATGTTTACCACGGAAATCACCCGATTCGTAAGTGAATTCGCATGAATAAGATGATTGCACAATGTGTGTCTGTAGTTTGCTCCACAGAACATTTTTATCGCGAGGAACGCCTTGCAACACATTTGTGTATTGTAAGGTAAAATAAAAATGTTTCATTAAAATTGATAAATATGTATTTCAAAAAGGATTAGATAAAATAAAATCATTAAATGTCTGTCAACAATGTAGGACAGAATATCAAATTTACCAAAACCAAAAAACCAAACCAAAATAATAAAAGAGATACAAATTTGTAGCAAAACAACTGAAATTCATCTGGTAACTAACTCTGTAGCGAATAAAAAAAAACAATTTGTATGCATATTTTTAGGAAATATTACACTGATCGTACAGTAATCACACATGAGTTGGTTGATGATACCGCTCTGAATGTCCTGTCAAACATAATTAAGCCTTAACGAGACAAGCAGTATAAAATAGAGTCCATATTATCTCGTCCTCTTCGTGTTGACAGGGTGCCTTAGAGCTTTCACATAATCAACTTATGACCGAAGCAACACTGTTCAATGCTGACGTCATTTGCGGGTCACGGATCACGGGCAAGTTCGCAAAGACTTTACCCGACCGTCTTATATATTGTCATTCTAGTGTATGCATCATCCTAGGTTCAAGCCAGTTAAAGTATTTCGCCGAAATTCTTTCAGTGTTCTGTGATTGCAGTTGATCTAGAGTAGCCTTTTGTAAACCGAATGCTTACCATACTTTGGTCTCCATGGGGACATATATAACGCGTAAGGACATACATACAAAAGTTTTCGTGAGGTGGAAGTCTCTGGGTCAAGCTGTTGTGAATATATCGCGAACAACTGTGCAAACTTGTACTTTACAACGTCTACGTTCATTTGTCGAACAATCAAAACGAGGAGGAAAGGCTGATTTA
This sequence comes from Stratiomys singularior, assembly GCA_954870665.1. Lineage (NCBI taxonomy): Eukaryota > Metazoa > Arthropoda > Insecta > Diptera > Stratiomyidae > Stratiomys > Stratiomys singularior. The sequence goes on from OX940877.1 coordinate 14,083,431, forward strand.
AACTTAGCGTGACGAATATATTCAACGCAACGTCATGATTAGAATTCGTTTCTGCATAGGGTATGTTTCAGGCATGCCTTATTCAATTGTATCAGAGCAAAAGTCTCCGACCCCACAATAGGAAATTCGCAATATATTGTCACGATAGTGTCCTGTGTAAAGTCGAGCTTCATTTGAAAAGATGTTATTCTCTCGATCTGTGCCACATCACACAGTAAATTATCAAACATCCGACACTCAGATGGTATGAATTTAAAAAATAAAATATATTATAATATTCGATTCAAAAAATAAATAAACGCATAAAATGAATTTCAAAATAGTGAAGCAGCTAATTACTGAGAAAACAATACGCGTTGTTCGCGTATCAGCAAAAAGTCGGTAATTACCCGCAAAATCGCTGCAGCAGATAGTGAACTTTTGTTCTGCAAATTGAGCTTTGCTTCAGGGCACAGCTCGTTACAGCACTGTTTAGGCTTTGGTTGATCTGTTTTGAAGACCCAACACTTCCTTGCTCTTCGGATATGTTTCAGGTCATAACTTTTAAAACCGACATGACTCTAAACCATGCAATGCACCTCTCCGGTGTATTTTATATCATTTTGTGTTATTCATGCATTGAGCATTCAAAGACACTTTGAAGGGTCCCTAACCTTTACTTCAAAGTTTTCCCCCAGCTACGTATGTTCATGCGCTATCCTCTCTTATTTCCCGAGATTAGTTGCTTATTATGGTCTCACTCCAAACGGGAAAATCTCTTTGGATGACCCCTTCTACCTCGATCATTTAAATAATGTAGTTTCGGGTCTCGAGGCTGGCAAATTGTTTAAATGATGCAAACGTTGCCTTCTCCTCAAAGGCCTTTGACGTCACGGATTTGGTCAAACTTTCTTGCCTATGGTTCAATCTCTGCCGAGAAGCTACGGTGGTCAAGTCAAGTCAATAAAGATAAACTGAAGCCATATTTTAATAAGTAAGTGCAAGAATATCAAAGTGTATTTCAAGGGAATCAGTGTGCGGTTGACGAAATATACATAGTAAAACGGACACAAAAAGTAGGAATAAAATACAGATGTATAACAGCGCTTCGTAGGCCTTTTGCAGCCACTCGAAGGTATCTTTAAAAGTTCACTGTACAAAAAAAACTTGACTTCAGGCCTTGCATACGTCCAGCAGCGCCAAAAATGTGCTAGAAGAAAAACATTGTTAATGGGGATAACAAAAAAAATTAATAAAAATAAATAATACCCATTGTTTACTGATGATTAAACTTGACAAAAAGTTCCAGTTTACTTTATTTTTACAAAAATTACTATAAAAAAAATTCACGTGATCCCCAACACTAAGAAAAAAAAGTTGCTCCACGGTGTGCATCATATCTCCAACAAATGTTGATCGATTCGCGAAATTGAAAAAAAATCTTTTAAAAAAATAAAATTGTTATTGAGAAAGGTGGAAAGAGTTCAAGCTGGTTTCGAACACGCGTCCCTGCCGCTTCTCGTCAGGTGCCAACTCACAGGCCGGGACGCATCGATTGACACAATTGTTGTTATAGTATGTCGAGCCGAAATTTCGAAAAATTTATGAATGTATGGCAGTTCAAAACAAAGTATGCGTTTTCCGTCATAAATTTTAAATTTTAATTATTTTTATAAAATTTTCGAACAGAAAACAATTTGGAATATTTAAAAATAAATTTGCATAAAAAAATATGGAAAACTGTATGAGTTATCACGCCAACCGTGGCGGAAAAAATAGTTTCGAGAAAAACGCGTTTGAAGTTTTATGTGTGTTTTGCTCGGAGTCACACGCAGCTGAAGCAAGAACTTTATGAATTTCTTATTCGTTCTGTAAACTTGCGTTTAACCCTCCACCCCGGCTTCGTATTGTATGGCTTCCTTGTCGGTAATTAATTGTTTTTGCATATTTTTTTCCAGTCGACGAGCTGTTCTGGCCTCTTTTGTTGCTTTAGTAGCATTGATTCTTGCGTGCTTCAGCCGGTTTGCATTTTCTCCGAGACAATATTCGTGCCCCACATATTCAATTGTTATCCCAAGTATTCTATCTATTCGTAAGATACTCTCTGCCCCACCATTAAAGGTACACACTGCAACATTAGTAGCAATTGCAATTATTCTCCGACTACCTCGAGTGAAGTTGGGTGCGATCTTCCAAATTCATGTTTGGCGTCGATTTTTTTTGATTCGATTGATTGATTTGTTTTTGGTTTGACCCATGCATTATTTCTTCTTTACTTCAAGGTCTTGATATGGTTGAGAATTCGTAATATTAGAAAAACGGTTTGTATCACCGTCATCTATGTAAAATTCATTTTTAAACTTATAGTTTTCTATTGATCCTCTAAACATTTCCAGAACACTATCTGCCTCCATTTTTCCTGCACTTCCGTTATGATTCGCTGAACAATGTTCTTGATGTTTTTCTAACCACGATTCATACTCAGCCGTACCTTTATTCTTGTCGTGAAATTCAAATTCCTTACAATACCTGCTCTTTACCATGAACTCAACAAATTTTCCCGTGAAATAACCAATCAATTTTGTGATTCCAAAGAGCAAAGAAAAGCCTCTATCCATCCAAGTGCCATCTCCGGGTAAAATAATTCCATTTTAAGATAATTGTAGTTTATCTTGATTGGTAGATTGTTCGAGTCTTCAGCAGTAACTTTCATATGAGCTCAAGCAACGACTGTTGAAGCTTCGTCAATATTTTTTACAATTGAATCAAAGCCTGTCGCGCTAATTTTTGCAGCCAAACTAGTACATTTAGTTTCACTCTCCATCTTGTCTGGGCTCTGGGGAGGCTTCTACAGTTTAGGGCGTGAATATTGTTGACTTTTACAGCCTTTACGATCTATACTGCGACGTTTCAACATTTTTAAAATCTCAAATGAAACACATCTGTACGCTTCGAAAGATCAAAGACAACTAACGTTCGACATTAGAAATCCTAGCAATTGACCCTAAATATATTCTCATATTGCTTTACAAACGTCCCCAGATTTAAGGCCGAAATACAATAGTGCGAGACTGCGATACGAGAGCGCGACGAGAGTCTCGCAGGAAATGTCAAGCAGTTTTCGTAGCATGCATTTGTATGCGACATCGTACAATGATTGCGATGCGTCGATGCGAGGCGGGAAATATTCGGAAAAACGAAAATTCCTCGCAACGATGTGCGTGACGTTTGTCAAATGCAATATGGCGCTTAAATGAAATTTGAAATTCAAACGCCTTAATTACTTTAGTAAGTACATTGGTTATTATGAATGAATTTTGAATGAAAATTTCTTGCATCCTAGTTAAGGCTTTTTATTTGCTAAACGAAGGAACATTCCAAATTCAAAACTTTTAAAAAATCAAAATAATTTCCAGCAAATTGCATTTAAAATGTCACCAATTTGACATTTGTCATATGAACATTAATGTTCCCCGCATCGCGTGCATTGTAAATTGAATGCGTTGCGTGACGACGAGGGTGAATCGCATCGTGCTCACGTATCGCCGTCACGCAGTATTGTATTTTGCCATAACAAAGCGGAGGCGCTCCGAAAGTGACGGTCAGCCGTCTCAAAGAAAGGAGAGCTACCTGCGCGCACCAAACTCTCGTCGGGCAGACACATTTTCTAACAAAACTTTGGATCTACGGGGAATTTTTAAAATTGACTTTTAAAGAAAGAAGCCTGAAACTATAAAGAACAACAATCTGTTAAAAAAAATTGATTATTTGGAAATTCTGGACGTATATACGGCCTTAAGTTTTCCACATGATCAAGGCTTTAACAATAAACCCGAAGTCCTAGCTTGAAAAAAATGTGTCCTACGTAGCTAATAGTTCTACAACAGGATCAGTGGCACAATCGGAGAGACTTGTGGGGATAGCACCAGTTGATACTAAACCCTCGAAAGGACTCAATTGCATCCCATTAGCAGCGGGTGTCAACGTCAATAACAAGGCGCGAAAATTTCAAATGTTGAGAATGCATAAAGAAAGAGCCAGTAGTTGCTTCAGTTGGATACATGCCTGAATGAAATGGCCTTTATAATGCATGGTGGGAAGCATTTGGATATTAGCGAAAATACATCTCCCATATGCTTCATTGTTTAATAAGCTAAAATCCTTGAGAGCTCCCTCTTCAAAAGTTGAAAACTAACACTGTTTTTCATAATATTGATCAATATTTTGTTAAGTATTGATGAAAGAGTCTCATTAAATGATGTTTACATGATAACATAAGCTGGTATAAATTTGCCTCTATCGAAAAAAAACCTTTTGAGGAATCTATTCCCGCGGTATTAAAATATCCTTCGGAAAATGATTAACATTAGAGAACTATCCGCTCCGGTAGGCAACTCTCACTTTTATAAAGGTCAAACAAAACAGGAAATACTCAAAACCAATGCCTACATACCTACTTACTTAACAAAAAACAAGATATAAAATACCAAAGATCTATACTTTGATGTACATGTTGCATTATACTGCTTAGCTTAAATGAGTCGTTTTTGAAAAGTAGGGTAACTATGTCATGAATATTTGTCAGAAATAAACTAAAGCTAAACTCATGGCTCGAACAACTCGAACCAGGAAAAATAATCACAATCGACTAAATCTGACCATAGAAGACTACAGACTTGAAATAGAATGTTGAAATAGAATCTTCATAGTAAATCTCATGAAACTGACGTGATGGGGATGAAATGCGACTAATGGGGCTTTATTTTTGTAACTCCTGGGTAAATGCGCAGGTAAATTAAGGATCACACAGAAAAACAATCATTAAATTGTGTTTAAATATGCGAGTGAAGCGAGCGAGATCCTAAGAAGTAATTTGAAAAAAAAATCAGCTTCGACAAGCTCAAAAACAAAATGATAGAGGCGAATCTTCATCCCTTCATTCAAGTGTCGAATTATATTGAATTACTATTTCACAAAGTACCTCATAATATCTATGGAGGTTAGAATCACGCAAACCACTGGAGGCAGACCATAAGGGAAGACGTCAAAGTTACTGAATTTTCAGACAATATCTGAAAGGTGTAATGTAATGAAAATCGCGAAACCAGTGGAAAAGTCAGTAAAAGCTAACAAGAATGAACTGGATAACAAGGACTTATGATCGGCTATCGGGTCGATCAATTGAAGCATATGAGCGAAAAAAAATGATCTATTAATTTTCTCTGTTCATTAGACAATTCTTAGATTGGCAAAAACCGAGAAAGAGAGTTGAGTTGAACATCGACATTCATCACTCCATCAATTACACTTACACAATGCAAAACACACATGCCTCACACTTTTACGCTGTCGTTTCCAACTAAATTGTAGCAATTAATGTTTCCATCGTTGAGTCCTCTTGAACTCATCTACCCACTTCTTCAAATTGACACCCTACTCTAGACGGCCAAACATGTTACATGCAGCAATTGCTTTTGTCGCACACTGTTTTTTCAACAGTGTTGTTTTTGATTACAGCCCTTCCGTATGGAAACAATGATGTGCTCAAGAGCTATTCAAAATTATTGTGTTATTATTGTAGTACATATTCAGTGCAACAGAAAGAATGTGGTACGTAGACTTTGAGGCTTTACGTCAACCGTCGAGTGAATGTTGAGGGGTTGGTTGGATAAGATACTGGGTTTTTGGATCTGTGAATGTTTTCGATGTCCTTATAATGAAATTTTTGCTCCAGACACATGAATATTTTTTTATTTTTTTGAAATCAGATGGGCAAGAGTGTTTGCCAACGAGACGAGAAACTTTTTCCATTGTGAAGGATTTTGTAATATAAACATTTTATTATATATTTTTTAATATGAACAAGTAAAGCAACTTTAACTTAAAAAATACAGTTTGTCATGTCTAATGATACCGCTCTGAAATCTACCAAATGTTGCAAGCCACTGCATTGACCGAGCGAGCAAATAACTAATTATAATGGGATGGAAGCACACGTCTAGTCTAAAATCATCAGGTCCCATATGTATCGAATTGATGTCAGTGGATCAGACTGTTTTATTTTTTTTTAACCTTAGTCTAGTCCCGTCATCAGAGCCTTCTCGACTCAAACACAAAATGTATCGGGTTCCGCTGATACATCATTTGTAAGGTTATTAATCAACGAAGCAGCCAATAATACAACACCAAACGGAGCGTCGAGTTCCTCTCTACAAATCTCCTTTCAATCTCATGTGCAAGCCGTTTAGTTTTATTATAAAGCTATGCCAACACAATTCCACTTCTACTTCCACAATTCGACTAAAACTTCTTCAATATATCAGCCATGAAGGGCGAAATCGATGAAAGGGATTATGGTGTTTTGCACTGAGCCGGCGCATCCTCAGTTACTCCTCGCATCCTCTGTTTCATCCTCGCATCTCTGCAGGTAATTTGAAGCTGCTTTTTCGAGAAGGTTAGTCAGTAAAGGAGAACTAGTAAGGAGAATAAGCTTTCCGTGTTACTTGACCTATGTGTACATAAACAGCTGTTGCATGTATCAATGCAGTTCTCAATTCTACGTCCAGCTTGTTCTCAAGGGTTGGAAATAAAACTCTTTATTATTATTTTTTCACTACGATTAGACATAATTTATTTCATCGTACTTTCGCACCCAATCATTCTTATGTGAATTTTTCCATTCCGTCATTAAAGTAAAATAGGGCCTTAAGAAGATCTCAGTGAATTTTGAAGGATCTTGAATTTCTCAAGACTCTCATCCGATCCGCGATCAAGATCTCATGGTTTGTTCCGCGAGGATTAATATCCAGAACGTACTGGTCAAAACTAGGTGCAATTATAGTCTGACATATGAAGCACAAATCCATCATTTTAATCCCCTGAAACCAAAAATCCTAGATGCTGATGAACACCGAACTGTCATGGTCGGATATCAATTGCATAAAATTAGTTAATACGAAATCAAGCAAAAAATATGGTTTATTTCTCATATCATTTATATCTTATTATTCTATGATAAATTTTAGTTTCTCCTTTTCTTTCCTTTTTAAGTTATTTCCACCCTTCAAGACTGAAGTGTTTTTTGACGATGTAAACAATAAAAATGCACGCTTTCTATTTATCCTCTCAGTAAAATTCGTCAAAAAATTATTTGTTTTCTAATTACTATTCGCATTAATAATTCAATTTACTAAGTTTCCTTATTAAAACTTACAATTGCTTCTTCCATCTTCGGCCTTCTTTCTTTAAGCGGACCTAGAGCTATTAAGGGTAGTTCCATTCACACTACGGCTTCGACGGACGACTTCGACGAATGACGAAAGAGCTTGACAGAAACATATAATGCGATAATTATATGCTGCGAAATATTTAGTTGATATATTTGGTGTAGCGAAACTCAAATATATCATAGATTGTCATGTTAAACAAATGTCGAAAAACAAAAGCAATCATCATTTCAAAATATTCAAAATTGTGACTGTAGACTACTGTAACTGACTCGAAAATACATAAAGCACATGAAATCGATGTGTTTAACGTGGACACGTGTCGTGTTGGCCTCATACCACTGTCTCCATAAACGAGGTTGAAACAATGTGTCAACCACCATCCCCAAGATCTGAAACGAATTTCAGTCCCAGATCCCAATTTTTTCGTAGCGGTCTGGAATCCTGAACACATCTGGCTCCTGAACACATCGGGCTCACCGTACTCTCTAGCCTTCGAAACCATTACCACCACGTTTCAGCCAAGACTAGGCTCCTCACCGTGGGAGGAGCTTACAGCAACCTGTCATTGGCGTCCCCCAACCCGTGGTGTAGATAAACCTCTGATCAGATTGCGCTTTTCTATGGTCCGAGTAAATCTCTCAGTTTTTCCTCCAGACACACGGGGCCCTCCCCAAAGATTGAATGGAGCAAGAATAAGGAAGCCTAGACCATCAGCCCCGCCGCATCACCCGGAGCACAAATGTATAGGGTCCGGGTTAACAACATTCACAACATAGTTCTACATTTAATGCACATTTTATTTCAACATTTTCAACTTCACTTTTAGCAGGTATACTAGTCTCGCATACACCCCATCAACACTGTTGATGTTGCAATACGAACTTTTTGACCTGCTAACAACATTCAACTATATTCGTCCTCATGTAATAGAACACTCAGTTTTTTCACATTTAGTTTCATAAGTCATCTGTCAGTCTTGCAATAATACACAGATATCGAATATTACGCATCATTTTTCAACATTTTTTTCATTTTTGCTTCAATTCACTTACACATCTGTTTGCATACATTCCGTCCAATTTACAGTCCACTCCTTAGTTCTTGTGAAGTCTAATCCTCAGTCAACATTTATCCATCGAATCATCTTAGCAGCTATCATCTATCGGTTCGGCTTTCTTCAACTTTCCCTCGGTACGCCCCAGATTCCCAACCATTTAGAACCCCATTTGGCGACATCAACAGTAACAACAACAAGGCATGTTTACATTTTACATACAAGGCACATGAAGTCGAAGTGTTCTACGTGGACACCTGCCTTGACGGCTTAATTCCACGGTCTCCATAGACGGGGTTGAATTAATGCGTCAACCAACGCCCCCCATCAAGATGGGGTACCAGTTTCTACCCCAATACAGGATACCCGAGATGCAACTGGTAAACACGCAATTCTAATCTCTAGCCACATTAAACCACATACCACCACGTTTCAGCCAAGAAATAGGCTCCTCAACCGTGTAGGGGGCTGACAGTAACCTGTCATGGGCGTCCCCCTAACCCGTGGTTCAGATCAAACCTCTGATCGGGTTTCACAGCCATCTAGACTGAGGACTGCTGCCATTTTGGACCCTGCGTCCGGGTATGGTGACCCCGCCTCAGGTTCGTGGGAGCGGCAGCCCCAAGATCACAAATTAGGGCAGGTACTCTATCCTTATTTAGACCCCCTGCGAGGTAACATTCCGAATAGGGACATCATGCATGGATCAGGACAAAGGAATGGAAATCAATTTGCAAGACACTCTTAATCTCCTGCAGAATCATCGTTGACCAGCATTGCAATCATCTGCGTTCGCCTTGTAAAGGCAAGCTTCGCAAAGAGGTCCAGTCGAGAAAATACATCCACATCCAATAAAGAACCCGCCACATCCGCAGGGGAAGTGATTCCCAGCAATCGACACGTCCTACGCAGGTCGGCATACGCCGGACACCTGAATAGCACGTGCCGCCAACATTCATTTTCAATCTGACATAAAGGGCAAACACTCTCAACAGACAATCCACGTCTATACAACCATTCATTCAAGCTCCCATGTCCCGTCAGCAAGAAACCTAGGGCCCGACCGAAGTCGAAGTCCAGATTTCTCCATGCTGTCGTTACATCAGGGAGCAACACATACGTAACACGTCCTTTCAAACATTCATTCCACCTCGTCTGCCAGCTGGAGAGCACTCCTTCGACCAGCAACCTACGCAGAGAGGCCACACTCATACATTTAGGATCCATGCCTCTGAGCCATTCATGCTCTTCAACTGGGATTCTCCTTCGCAGTCTGAACATTAGTCCCTTACGGATAATCTCCAGATCAAGCGGAGGGGCTCCCATCAGTACTTGCATGGCTTCAGTGGACACTGTCCTACACACTAGGATACAACATAGCAACAGAACACGCTGACAAGCTCCGATGAGTCTTCTGCCAGTTGCACTCATTGCCGACTCAAGGAATACCGCTGATCCATAAGTCGCACAAATAAACCCTCGTATGTTCCTCGAATCACGCCACGCCTGAGACCCCATTCTTTACAACATATGCGTCTGAGCGCCGATGCAAGTAATGAAAGGCGTCGCTTCAGGTCTCGAAAGTGAGGCCAGAACGACAGCCTTTCACCAATGAGTATTCCCAAGTATCTGACCTGAGTCACATACTTGAGAGCACTTCCCTTGTATCGCACCCAGGGGGGACGCCGCTGGCTAAGTGCACCTTTCAGGAGCATCATCGATGTCTTATCAGTGGAAACAGTCAACCCAACACCATCACTCCACTCATGGACAATCTGCGTATACCGACTAACCTTGGCCTCCAGCTGAGCTCGACTATCACCCTCAACAAGAAGGAGTAGATCGTCGGCATATGCACACACTTTACAAACACTTTCAAGTTTAACTAGAAGGTCATCCATCACAAGATTTCATATAAATGGACCTGCGATGGAGCCCTGTGGACAACCCCTCTCCATATCTAACGCAACCACATCACAGACACCTTGAACATATACACTTCTGCCAGAGAAATAACTCCTCCATAGCCCGAGCTCCTTGCATTCAACTGCAGCAAGTTTTTCGAGGATCTTTGACCACAAAAGGTGGTCAAACGCTCCCTTGAAGTCAATAAAGACTCCGAGCACGTACTTACTGTTGCTATCATGCACCGTAGAAGCAGCATATAGCCACGCATCGTCAGTGCAGCGTCCCTCTTTAAAACCATACTGCCTATTCGATTGGCTTCCGGATACCCGCTCTTCGATTCGCCGGACCATACCTCTCTCCAACACTTTTCCAAGCGTTGGGAAAAGGGAGATGCCCCGGTACGAGCTCGGCATGCTTGGGTCCTTATCAAGCGATGTAAGCAGTATGGTTAACCGAGCACGCGATGGGGAACGAGCCAGTCCGCATGCACTTATTGAGGAGACAGCTGATGTATTCCGGCACGGCCCGCCAGATGCATTTACACATCTCGCCGGTCATACCGTCCCACCCAGGGGATCTTCGACAACGGAGTCTTACAACACTCACATCTATCTCACGGTTCTGCACCACAGGAGCATGCTCCTGTTCTGCAGGACCGTCGACGTGCGGAGTTCCAGACTCCGCCCTCGGAAACATTCCCCTCATTAAGTGCATAGCGCAGTCGGACCATGTTGGGGCCGCATTACCACTAATGCGAACTCCCGCCATACTCCGTCTGTTGTTTCGACCCCGACACACCTTGTACGCCTGCCTCCAAGGATCTGACGCATTTGCACAGACGAAACGTCGCCAATGCTCCTCCTTCGCCTGCATGATAAGCCGCTGATACTCTTTAGTAAGCTTGCGATACTCGCTTTTAAGGGAGGCTGCAGCATCATGCTTGCGGAACCGCGCCTGTTGGAATCTAGTTCTGGCACGTCGCACTTCACGACGTTTGGCAGCTAGCGTAGAGGTCCACCACGCAACATGCCTAGGACCAGTCGAACGACCTTTCCTAAGCATCTTGTCATTAACATTAACGACACACGCATGCACGAATTCCACCATACCATCAGTTGTGAGATTACTAAACTCCGCAAGGGACAGTGTTTCGAACTGCTCTCGCATCATCGCCTCGTAGCTCGCCCTCTGATTCTCCTTTATACGGCACCATGCATTCACAGCTGGGAGAACAGCGCTCAATCTCTCATTCGGGGTCATTATGACCTCGATGAGGTTGTGATCGCTGGTTCCCCACCCAGGAACAATACGCCACTCAAACATACGACGTTCACAAGCAACATTAACACAAGTTACACCTATATCACTGCATCCCATCGGCCCGTCAAAGGTCGACAATTCACAAGGGACATTCAACACACACAAACCATGCACAAGGATCAGCTCCTCCAGCCTTACTCCCCGACGTATAGCATAAGAGCGAGTCTTCCGTGTGGAAGACTTGCTATGCCACATCGGTGAGTCGGCATTGGCGTCTAATCCTAGGATGCAGGGTCTGCCACCTTACATACAAGGCACAGTTACAACCAAGCCAGCTCAACACTTGAGCCAATCATCAGTCCACTATAGTATTCTATATTTAAAAGAAATTGATCATGGAAATCGCCGAAGAAGTTACAGAAAATTTGTCAATGCTTCTGGTTTTTATTTCTGCTAAGTGGGTGAAATCAAATTAAGCTTTTTTACAGGCTAGTTTAGAAGTCCTTATGTTTTATTTTTGTAGCATCAATCAACGAGCTAAAGTCTTCAGCTAATATCAGATGAGAATATGGGTAGAAAGATGTCCGAAGCCATTTGAATTTTCCACCTGTAATTTAATATTATAATTTGCACATGATTGTGCTAATCAAAATTTGACCAAAACATATATACTATCATCTTATCATTCGCAACCATTCAGGTATAGACAGGAGGCGCAAGCTTTCATTTCCCATAGAATCCGGTGAAGCCACTAAATACATCCGAATATTTTGTAAACCAATACGATTAAAGATATTTTCGAAAGCTTTTAAGCAAATTTCAGCAAATAGCTTTATGAGGAATGTGAAAACATCAAAGCTCCTTGAGATCAATTTCGAAATCAGAAATTGACATCGCAATCTGCTTTCTAACACAAATAAATCTCATAATATTACTACTTCCATGTAGTATTTCCAAATATCAATCTATTGTTCGCCTCCGTTATGATGAAATGAAATAAAATATAGTTTCCCGCCAGAAATTGAATGCGTTCGTTTGCCATTTTCCACTCAAAATGAATTCACACACCCCCGTTTTCGAAAATTGTTCAGTCAACTGGCGATTAGGTTTGATTTGACATTTTTAGTTTATTTGTAAACAAAATAAGATGAAAATTTTCAATTTTTAGTTTTATTTTGAATCAAGTGAAATTTATGTGTTTTACTTTTCTTTTTCGAAATGGCGTCCGATGCTAGCATCGCATAGTTATATCTTAAATCGGAAGTGCCGCAATAGCTTTAAAAATCATCCGAAAACCGAATGACTCTGTGTATTTTGAAAAAACAGATTCAACGTCAAAATTAAAATATATTTAGCACAGGCAAAATGACAATGAAATAAAACTGATATTAACTAACCGTACGAGCATACTAAACCAACGTAGCTTTCGGATAAGCAACTACACACGTAAAACAATTTGGCAATCGCTGTTAAGACAGATCAAGTAATCAAAATGGCTACATTGTAAGCAACACTACATGTCAGAATCGACAACAAACTTATACTACGCGCCTAAGGTTTTACAAATGCATGACATAACATTAGAATATTCAAGGCTACAACCATTGGCAGAGAATAGTTAAACCAAAAAATATTTAATGTCGCCTAAACGTATGTTTAGGTAAAACCGAAAAGCAGATAATGTCGCCTAAACATATGTAATATAAATATAGAAGAAAAGAAAACATACCCAAGATCTAGTACTATTTTGTAACAAAGTCTTTTCTAAAACGTCTTAAGTAACGTTTTAGGCGTTTATGTCTTCACTAGCCAAGACACAAAACACATTTGAATAGCCAAACCATAAAACTGTTCACATCGGGTAGAATTTAGTTTGTGTCTTAGATTTAGCGCGATTGATAATTGACAGTAGCATTAATGTGGATTCTACATAGGTTTGCGTGTTACATTATTATTATTGAGGCTTTTTGAAAGCCTTTCTCATTATGAAAGCTTACGTATCACTCAGACTATTTTCATTAAAGAAAATACGTTCATGATTTATAACTATTTATTTGAAGGAACCAAGAAGAACTCGACACTTTGAACTTCAAACGTTGGTAGTTGCTTGTTTCCGAAGAAATTAATTATTTTTATTTCGTTAATCTATTATATTTCGTCCTTAAACGCCTTTTGACAGTTTGCCATCTTCAGTGGCTATTTTCTATTATCTAATTCCATGCTTGCTTTCGCTTTATCTTGGGTGTTGTCCAACTTCCCGTTGATGTGTGTCTGATTCTCTGTAATGTTTACTTGCAGGTTTCGGCGGTGCGCCAAATTCGGTGTATGTCGTTCTTCCCTGAAAACGAAATATCTTTGTCTGCTGCTGTCATGTGGTTTTTGTACAACTATTCTATCTCCTCGAAAGTTATGTCTGAATGAGTGCTTGCATTTCCACTCAATATTCGTCCGTCAAATGTTTTAATTTTTATATTTCCATGTTTTCCACTACATTCAAACGCCGTCCCTTATATTAACCACATAGCACCAACATTGTATTCTTAAAGGAAGCTCGTAATCATTTGTCATGCGTTTTGCAGAAATGATTTCAATTTCAGCGTTTAGCTTTTGTTCGACTGTAGTCCTTTAAATTTCATTTAGTTTTATCTTGTTATATTTTCTCATCCTGATGCTAATCTTTTGCATAAGCAAATTAATTGATATGCATCTTAACTGTCGATCAACTCGAATTTATTTTCATGAAAGATTAAGCTTGAAGTGGTTTTACCAGCTTACAAAATATGTTGAGTAAGCAACAAGAAAATTTAATATTTGATATTTTTCTTCTTTGCCAATAAAAACCCCAGGCCAATTAAATCGCATAAAAACAAATTTTCAATGTGAATGCAATATGCGAAAACCCCATTTTCTCTAATTGTCGTCTGAATAATTTAAATAATGCGAAACACAAGTTCCTCCAAATTATAACGAACTATGATCACAAACACGGGACTACGACTTCTTGCAAGTACTGTATGACAGTGCAGGCGCAAGGACGGAAACGGTTCTGTCCTCCGATGTACAAATTTATTAAAACTATTGCATTGTTCCCATTCATTTTGCCTATTTTGTCATTTCTAAGGCAGCCTCATATGCTGACAATCCGATAATATTATTCTAAAGTTATTCATTGATCATAGAAAAATTAAAATTATTTCCGGATGTTCTGGTCTTCGCTTTAAATTGCCGTGTAATAGCTCTGGATGTCAAAACTGGTACTAATATGTAATAAATAACAGCTGAAATTGACATTGCACAGATCTAGTAAACATGTCAATCGTGTTTCGCCGGCTAATTCGTCGCTGGTAAGTAAATAGAATTCTTACTAAAATTTCTAGTAACTTCAAATGACCATTCGCCTCCTTTGTTTCTTATGTCCTGATAGTGAAATTTCCATTGAACGTCTTTTAAACATTTGAATTAAATTTCATAACCTTTATTTTAGCGATGTGCTGCCGAGATTTATTGCCAAGGATGTATGTTATAGTCCACCCCATCTTAGAACAATTACTTGTGGCGAGGCTTTGTTCAAAAGACGCAAAACAGCCGAGGAAAGGGTAAGAGGAGGCATTTTAGATAGTGATTACAAAATATACTTTCATTTAATATGTATTCGAAGTTTAGAAATCGCCAAAGTTGATCGAATATTCGCCAAAGAAATCTTCCAACAAGCCGACCCTTCATGGCGTTGTAGATGTTTGGAGAAATATTAGAGTGGCAGAGTTGGCAGATGTTCTTAATCGGCCACTAGGTAAGAAAACATTGGAATTAGCTCCGATTTTGATCGGGCCTTACATATAAATTCCTATGTTCCTTTAAAACATTTCCTTTCTGATTAATTTTGAGTTAAGCTTTATTTTGCTAAGGATAACGTTATTGCATTGACGTTATTTAAAAATCAAAATGCTAGTTCCAATTTTAATATAGATTCTTTATATACAAATTTACCTGGGAGATACCCAAAAAATATCCAAAAAAGTAAGAAAAATGTTAAGTGTGAAAAGAGAAATGTTGCAAAATATTCCTCAGTCACCTTAAATAGTCAACAGACGCTGGAAATATGAATAAGTATCTCCATTTTATCCTTTCATTCGCTTAAATAAAGTTTTAAACTTTTCCTAAAATTCCATTTGACATCGCGAAGTGTGAAATTGCTTTAGTTATAATTAAATATTATCTAATTCTATCCCTTAAATCTCATTGTAATAATTAAAAACAGAAAATAACTCAAAATTTCTTGGGTTCTGTTTGAAGGTATCAGTATCGAATTTTAAAAAAGGGATATTTTAATGTTAATATAAAATTAAAATTTATAAAGCTATTATTTTAATTTAAACACGAAAGCTTTCAACCTAAAATTTCTGCTTTAGACGATGTTCAGGAAGCGATGTTATACGTTAAGGATGCCAACGACATTGATCCTAAAGCTAAGCTGGAGGACTTAAAAGTCATACGTGAAATAGTTGAGAAATGTGGTATGAAATGCCGTGTCATTGCGGCTCCAGAGCAAATACAAATGGAGGAGGAGAAAGATCGAGACATACAACCACGTCCGCCAGCTCCACCCGAAAACCTTAAGCATAGGCCGCCAGTTGTAACAGTTATGGGGCATGTTGATCATGGTAAAACGACATTACTGGACTCTCTACGCGGCGCTTCGGTGGCGGCTTCAGAAGCTGGTGGGATAACTCAACATATTGGAGCCTTCACTGTTACTTTGAGCAGCGGCGAAGCCGTTACATTCTTGGATACACCTGGACATGCAGCATTTAGCGCAATGCGTTCACGTGGAGCGAATATCACTGATATAATAATTTTAGTAGTTGCAGCTGATGATGGAGTGATGGCTCAAACGCGCGAAGTTATAAAATTAGCACGAGAGGCAAATGGTAAGCTGGTGGAATATCGATAAAAAAAACTCCTTACGAAATTTTCATTTTTACAGTTCCAATAATTGTAGCAATAAACAAAGCAGACAAGCCAGAAGCAGATATAGTAAGTATAATTATTACTATCTTCAAAAATAATTTACCTTTGTCGTTTTATCGAAATTCCTATCAAGGAAAAATGATTATGGTTTAATATTGTGTGTTTATATTTTGATCTTTGGTTACTTCATCCAAAATTTGTTTCATTTTGTTTCAAATTAATCTGTAAGTCAGCAAACTTATTGATCAGGTTATCAATGAATTGCTAAATATTAGAAATTTTACCTTGTGTGGTACTAGAAAATAATAAATAAATAAAAAAATAAATTTCTGTGTCGCACTGTCTGTGTCTGTGCCAGTCGCACAGGAGCTAAAATTTCATAATCTGAACTTTAAGAGTAAGTTTTTAGTAAAGGGTTGGCCTGTTGAAATAAAACAACGGAAAGGAAGTTTTGCTACTCTTCATGTACATTCATGTATCAGAATTTTTTTTATATGATTTGTGTAGAATCCAATCAAACTTAACCACCGAGCTCTGCCTCAGCGTTTGCCAAAAGGATAGAAAGGGAATGTTTTTTTTGTAGCCAAACCCCAGTCGAACCCTTGGAAAAAAATGATCTCCCAATTTCTATTTTTCTATGAAAAGCTACGGGCGTCGACACTCATATTAACCAGGATGAGTTCTTTGAGTTTTAGAATAGCATTTGAAAAGATAATGCAAAGTTTTTCCATTCTTGCTTGGGCTCTAGAGATTTTATTGGAATAAGTCTGAAAAAAATGTCGTTTTGTCTATTCTACAAACAACAAAATAATACCAAACAAACTAACTCAGGCTAGTTACCATTGTTAGTCGTTAATTTTTTTTACGAATCTTTGCAAAGTGAACCATCCCTTTATCCTAATCTTCGTTCAGTTTCGTGCAAGAATAACTCTGCACAAGTAGGTTATGCTTATTTTTTTAATGGATAAAAAATTAATAAACACATGTCTATTTGTTTTTCTTCTAAATAGGAAAGAACAAAAATTGAATTAGAACAAATGGGACTAGATCTGGAAGGAAATGGTGGAGATACTCAAGTTGTAGCAATTTCAGCATTGAAAGGTACAAATCTTAAAGAACTTACTGAAGCTGTTGTCACACAAGCTACCATGATGGGACTCAAATCGGAATACACAGGCCTCGTTGAAGGTGTGGTCGTTGAATCAAAAAATGATAAGCTGCGAGGGTGAGAATTGAGCACCAAAATAAATATATGACATATGCCAATGATTATTTTTCCAGGAAACTATCAACGGCCATTGTCACCCGAGGGACGCTACGCAAAGGCAGCGTTCTAGTCAGTGGGATTGCTTGGGCGAAAGTTCGTGCTTTATTTGATCACGTTGGAAGTCCGATGGAAATGGCTACACCCGGAACTCCTGTAGAAATATTAGGATGGCGTGATTTACCCTTGGCAGGAGAATTGATTCTTGAAGTTGAATCCGAGGTTTGTAGTATTCGAATATCTCCCGTAAAAAGATAAGAAAATATTATACGCATCATCTATGGGTTTATATCCATTTCGCACAAGCTTTCTGAAAAGAAAGGTGGTATTTGGATTTGATAAAAAAGGTGGTAAAGATGGATTTGGATATTAAATGATAATCCGCGGCTCTCTATTTATCGGAACATAAAATTTGTTGTGACGAGATGACAAGTAGATTCCATGCATGGGTTCGATTTCGTGTTGGAGATTCTCTTTGGAATTCCCCGAGGAGGTGGGTTTTTAGCGTAAAATATAAATTTGAGCCAACCTTCCGGAAGGTGGGAAAGTCCATACCGTGCTAGCATGCTACCATAGAAGCTAGTATGTACAAAAACTTGAAATCAGTTAGTCAGGGAAAATTACACGAACGTGTATCAAAGGCGTAAGAGAGAGAGAGAGAGAGAGAGGGAGTTATTCCGAAAATTCAAGCTAAGAAAATAAGGCATTTCTGACGCTGACGTCTCTGATCCCTTGAGGATAGCTCTGCTTATTTACGTTTCCAGGCAGAAAAGTAGATAAGATATTCGATAAGAAGATGTTAGTAAACGTTAGTTAGAAAAGTAAATCGTTAATAAAGCGCACAATTGCCTGGATTTTAGAGTCAAGCTGTTAATTACCATGATGGGGCTTTGACTTATGTTCCAATTAAAGTAGGTACGAAGAATTTGCGCGCCGCGCTTCCAAGTTGAAAGATTCCGCATTTTCTACCGTTCTCTTTTTAACATTTTTGTGTGAGAAGAATGCTTGAAACTCCTTTGAGGGATGAAAACCTGAAATATTGCAGAATTTTCTACGCACTTCATTCGCCTCTCCCAAAAAAAGAACTCCAATGCCCCTAAATCCCCAAGAACTAGGCAACTGTTTATCATTACCACTGTGTACCTCCGATTTGTTGGCGACTCCGTAATAAGCTCAACAAATATATACTTTCTTTCGAGACATGTTGTGTATACACGTTTGCCAGGAACGCGAGGCTTGTGCTGCCAGTGACATGAATACCTGCGAGCGATAAGAGTCAAATAATACTTGGGTCGGTTTTAAAATGTTTTGCCAATACAATCTACAAAATTTGGCGAACGAACTTAATACTTTGCGCTGTAAAATTATTTACCATTATCGATGGTGAGAGTCTCTCCTTACTAACTTAAGTAAATGAAATTATGCACTCCTATGCAATCATTATTCATACCTTAAAATGTGGCCAAACTTCAAATCTTGTAACTAATTATAGAGCCTTTAAAAGTGTAAGAAATTTCAATACAGTAATATTTTTACTTTTAAGAAAGCTGGAAAAAGCAAAGTAAAACAATTGATGATGATGACTTGTAATGTAATGTATGTATGGACTTGTCTTATGCTTAGATTTAAAGTATGAGTTACGTTGGTTCCTGTAGAAATCCCTTAAAACACTTCAAGTTAAATTTTACTACAACGATGACAACTATTGTTATGATTAGTTTCAAGGCAATCAATTTCAAGTGGTTGAACCTTTATTCGCTTTCTTGAAGAGATGCTTCTTATACTATTGCATACAGACATATTTACATATCGTGAGATTTGCCAGTAATATTGCATAGGTTGCAGAAATAGCTTCAAATAAACGCAAATCTGCTACTTCTGTAGTAAAGTTTCACATTTCCTACATCTTTAATGCCTAATTACTATGAGTAAGACTGTCAATAAAATGTAATTAATATTTTCATAACTCCTGTCATTCATTAAAAATAGGGATTTTTCAATATTTCAATGAACTAATTTGAATTCATCCGAGCAAAATTCAGTTTTGTATCCGCAAAGTTAGAAATAACTTGAGTTAATGAGGAGTTAATCTGAAACGTATTTGATTTTTCGCTACAGAAAAAAGCGCATTCTGTGATACGATGGCGTGAACTAGCTCTGCAACGCGAAAAGGCACTGAAAGACTTGGAGGTGATAGTGAAAAAGGAGCAAGAGCATTTGGAAAAATACATTGCCGAACGTGAAGCGCGTAGGCTTGCGGGTAGATACAAAACGCGTCCAGATGGTCCTCGAGCAAAACTTTACGAAGAAGACTCGCACCCGCGTGTCAATGTTATACTTAAAGGGGACGTGCATGGCTCAGTAGAAGCTATACTAGATGTTTTCGATACATACACGGACCATGATAAGTGTCGTTTAGATGTGGTGCATTATGGGGTTGGTGATGTAACTGAAAATGATTTGGAACTTGCGCGAACTTTCAAAGCTATAATTTATGCGTTCGCAGTTAACGTGCCAACAAAAATGCCCAAGCATGTAATGGCTCGTGAGTTTAATATAATTTATCGGCTTATTGATGACTTGAAAGAAGAGATTAGTAAAAAGCTACCACCAGTAGACGTAGAAGATGTTTTAGGTGAAGCGAATGTTCTGCAACAGTTCCTCGTTACTGAGGGCAAGAAAGAAGTACCAATAGCTGGATGTCGATGCACGAAAGGACTTTTGAAGAAGAATGCAAAATTCCGTCTAATTAGAAATGGAGAAGTAATTTATGATGGTAAGTTCGTATGTCAAAATCATCTCCACATAGTTTAATAAGATTTCAGCATCGATAAACTAATCCCTTCAATTCGATATCACCTTTTTTTGCCTTTTGTAATATCTTTATTAACTTAATTATTTTTGAATTTCGAAATCTAATTTATTCAACGGTTTCCAAGAATTAGTCAATCGTCGGACTTGGTACGTGAATTGCTACGCTTATTTTCAACTCATTTCGAGAAGTTCCTGTTGCATGAATACTTTCAATCTCCTTAGATATTTTATTTTTAATGCTTAGTAATATTTTTACACTTCAAAAGAAGAAACTAGGTATACATTTTCATGTTAGAACGGTTAAAAAGTTATTAATTGATTTCATTCGAAAAGAAAAACTTGATTTTCTCGTATTCAGTGCCGTTTTCGTTACAACTTCTTTTTTTTACTTTTTAAGGTTCGGTCGACTCGATTCGACACCTGAAGAACGAAGTTGATTCCATCAAAAAAGACGTCGAATGTGGCATTCGATTAAAAGAGACAAAAGTTCTGCCACAACCTGGCGACACATTAATATGCTATACAACTCATAACGAACCGCAAGTAACTGCTTGGGATCCTGGCTTTTAATATAAGACAAGTTCAAGCAGATTAAGTATATTTTGTTAATAATTGTAGCATATTGTGTAAATTTATAATATAACGTTTTGATTAGTCAATCAAGTTTTCATTCATTTGTTTATCCCCTCTTGTTTACTTCCAACATAGCTTAACATAACAAGTCGTCTTCAGAACGGAACTGAAGAGCGATAAGAATTTCATGAAAGAATGGTGTATTTTCCTGATTAGCCGGCATGAACAGAGCAATTCTCCATTCTATTCACATTCGCATCCCACATATAGATATCAGAAATATGTTTACTGATAAGTTTTGATGGTGATTAACACATTCAAACTGAGTAATAGATTCTGTGGCTTGGTTTTCACACTTTAATTAAGCATGAAGCAGTGACCGGGCAGTTACAAAAGTACTTTTTACAAGAAACGAGAACATCTCATGTAGTTACACTTTTCCAACAAACTATCCGGAAGGAACCTTGAACGGCAGCTTATTTTATCAGAGCAAACAGGGAAAATTTACACTTAGAAAAGTTTAGAAATAAAATTTGCCTTAGATGAGAATAACTAGGCCAGGCAAAAGCTCGAAACAAGGAAATGAAGTAAATTAAATTTGATAAAACATTTCCGCTTGGTATTTATATTTAACCGCTGGCATATCATAACGGTAGATGGACGTGAGCATGCCTTTTTGTTGACTAAAGTTACATCATAAGTGAAATCTAAATTTTGTTTTTTGCTAATTTTTTGCAATTTTCAAGGATATGTTTTTATTAGTAATTGGCCAAATGGTAAAAAACGGAACCTGCAATGAAAGATACTCAAGTGTTGTTTGGAGTTTGTGTGGTAAACAGAAGTGTAGGGCAACCAATCCGGATGTTGCTTTATCATAATGTGCCTATTTCTGGTCTATATGGAGCAAAACTCTTGTATATCTTATAAAATATGTCAGAATGTGCTAAGCGTTTCTGAATGAAACTTTTAAGTTTGTAGCAAAACGAAACATCGTTTCCGGAAAATTGATCGATAATAAAGTATGCATTATATCATGCTGGTAAGTTGATTCATGCGTTTTTCCTTATCGGAAATCGCTTAAGCGAATGTACGGGAGGATATTTTCATTAGAATTGCATTGCACTTGCAATTAAAAGAAAATCTCATAATACAATGTTAACAAATTAGTCACTTGAATCACAGAGACTTCCCTTATCATTGAGAAGAAGAACACAGTTTTCATTCTAGGCCATGATCTATGCATTTATATTATGATAAGAGGTCACTTAATAATTTATACACGAGTTACTTGAAATATTTTTTTAAAATATGTTTTGTATTCATGATTAACGATTTTCGCAATTTTAATTCAAATCTTGGTTTATTCTTGTAATTATTTATCAAATCCATTTTAGCAATAGAAAATGGATCAACTAAGTTGCATCCTCGAATCAGGTTTCAACTATCATGGTTTTATGTTTACATTACAATTTTCTTTTCCGCTTTCAGAGAATTATTGATAGCCTACATATTCCCATATATCTTTATATGTGTCCTTAACTTGCATAACACACTTCCCGTTCACTTAGATGTGTAAAGAATATATGTGTAATAATCATTTCGTTTTGATTTTGCCTTAAGGCAATAGTTATCATTACATTTCGAAGTTCAATGTAACCAAGAAGGCATTTAATCAGCAAAGGGAGTTCAGAGTTTTGATGTAATTTTTTAAATATGGTGGGGAAAAAATTTAAATCTTAAGTATGAGACTTCCATAGACTTCCATTCTGATAGTCTGCGAACTTTGGCTGACCTATGCTTCGTTTGAAGCTCGGAAAAGCCATTTTTAAATGCCGAATCTTCAGGTTCCTGAAAGATCTTCTTTATGTAGCTTCGAGTTTTTCAATAATTTTTCGTTTTTGAGAATTTCTGAAGTTGCACGACACACAATACCGAAACTGTTGTACGATCGAAACAATTATCTTGGTTTTTGGAACAGGAAATTGATTGGCAGAAGTCCTAAATGAACAAAATTCAAGGTTCAAAAATGAACCTAAATTCAAGGCAAACGTTCACACTTAATAATTTCAATTAAAACTGCTAAATATTTGGACTACGTTCATAACTGCTTGCACTCATGATTTCCGCCATCCGTGTGAATAGGTATTTTAGAGTAATGCCCATTCAACTGAAGCGTTGAAATATGGAATGGAAGGATACAAATGAAAGAATCCATCCTATGGAATAAACATGAAGCAAAATACTTGAAAGCAAGTAAATCATAAGATTAGAGTTTGAAATAAATACTTCCAATCCACTTACATATCAACAATTCAACAAGAAACATTCAACAACAATCCACTACGCAAACAATCCATTAAGTAAGAAAGTTTTTGGTTGCGAACCCAAAATACAAATCACCTTATACAAGCATATTGCATAATCCTTGGACCAAAGACCGTAAGATAAGCAATTTTTTTCTGGTTGTTTAATCAATTTAGAATCATATTTTACGGTGTCGATTTCCTTGTTTGGCTTTTATCAACGGATGAATTTGCTCTCGTTTCCTATCTATAATTATTTTCCCTGGTTTCATGTGCGAAAGCTATTTGATGAAATAAAAACGTAATGTCTGGGTATTACTTGCGGAGAAGCTATGCCGGTATGATCATTGCAGCGATAAACGAATGATGCGGAAGTTAAGCAATTGACCAAGATTGACCGATATCAGCAATTCATGCATTTTTTGAAAATTGGAAGGTGTTGAGCAATTTCAATAATTCAACCAAATGTTGTGGAAATGTTTTATGATAAAAGGTCTCTCTACCAAAGAAGTAGAGCAACCATCCCTGTAAGTAGCAGCTCTCTTTTATTCTTATGTCTTATAATATATATATCTCAAATGATAGATTATTTAATATTTGGTTCCGTTGCACTAGTTACAAAATTTCTCCCAGTCAATTCACAATGACTTTGAGAAGATTTTTTAGATGTCGGATATGTGAAAATGTTAGTGGATTTAGTAAAAAATCGGACAGAAAAGTGGTTCATTGTTCTCTTTAAGATCTTATGGTTCTATGTATAAGCCTTGGAATTGTTCCTTTTCCAACATATTTCTTCTTTGAATTCGTTAATTTTGTATTAAACATAGTAATAGAATTGAACAAAAATCCATATTTAAGTCTTTTAATGACTATCCTGTTATTTTTGTTGTAATAAAATCTATGATTAAATTTGAAAAACGCGATTTGTTAAAACAGGCGTTTTTTCCCAATGCTGTTTTAATTATGAACTTCGTTCATAAATTCAAAAATTTTCATTTATATAAATAAAATTACCAAATTTCTACAACTAGAAATTTTAAGTAGTGTTCAACTTACATGAAAAATGGCTTTAAATTCGTTTGGATGCGAGTAACTAAATGGATATGTCAAAAATGCATCTAGAGATGTTTGTATTTTTTTCTTAATAGTTTGACCAACTATAATGCATAAAATTAAAGGCCTTCATTTGGCAAGCAACAACAAAAGATTTCTCGTTCTTTGAGTTTATCATATGCATTTTCAAAATTGATTCTTTCATGTGTGTAAACAGGACCCGAATTCATTAACCAAGGAAACATTTGAACATGATTATTTTATTTTATTGATTCAAAATTGACAAAATTCTTATTATTTTCTTAACTTAATTAAATTGAATGAATAACCATAACTTTACCATGCTTCAAAAAATTAACAAACGAATACTTAAATCACGCAGGGCCAATTCCTCGTCGATGACAAACCAAAACGCGAGGAACAATTCTTATTTGTTAATAAATAAATATTTCAATTAACGAAAACACATGCGTTCGTCCACATTTATCTCTTAATTAGCAAGTTGCAATTTTCGGTGAATGACCTCGTGGATATCAAACGAAATGCCTTAAACGAATGTGTAGTACATTACATGCACAACTTATCAAATATCAAATGTGTCTGTTCTGACTAATCATAATAGCTTGGCATCATTTGTAACATCGGCCAAATTCACATGCACTAATTTGGAAATGGACGCAAAATTATGCTTCCAGTCCATGCTTGCCAAATCTGCCCAGTCGAACTGTCGAAAATTTGTGGCGCTTAATTTCCCCATCTGCTCGTCTGAAATGCTCTCGGCTTAAATATTTTGCATGTGTGTTTTTAATTTAATTGCTTTCGACCGTCATGGATAAAAACGAACCGATTATTAGAAGGTGCCGCACATGTACAGAAAAACAACTACAAAGGTCCAATATAGCGCTGAGGAATTCCGAGAAAGACTTCCATTCATTAAAATTGAATCCTCGGGGAGGTCGGCAGCCGATCCCTGTGCACTTCTGCACGTGTGAAGCGCAACAAATTTTTCGAGCTCATTTATTATGAACAGTGCACATAACAGAGTTTAAGGATTCATGTGGATTGCAACTATCAAAATTGTGTGTATCAACATGTTTGCCCATTGTTCACGGTCGATTTAAACATTAAATGCACTCCATGCATCCTTTCGCATTTATTTTTAGTCCTCAATTTTCACTTTAATCCTAAATAGTTCAACGCGGCAAGTATAAAAGCATTCTGGCCGATTACTTTGAAAAGTACGGAACATACTAAGTTTGAAATATTTTAATTTAACGATTAAAATCTAATTTTTAAATAAATGAAGACTTTGACGGGCTCAAGTTCCACGCAACAGGTTTGAAATTTAATTGGATATAATAATAATAATTCTTTGCTATAAAGGAAAAGCAACAGATTTCTGGTTCTCGGAGCTTTATCATATGTATTTTCAAAATTGATTATTTCATGTGTTTAAGCAGGATCTTAATTCAGAAACTAAGAGATTTGAAGGAAACATAATGAATATAATAAAAAAGTAAAGTGGAAATGCTTCCCTGCGTCATTAATAATCACAATTGAATACAGGACATATAAAATTACAGCTATGCAAAATTAATTGTGAACTTAAAATTATGATTAAATTACAGTTATATGCATTATTATCGCACGTCATAACAAAGTTATCTTGGCCTTCCTGGTGGATGTTTTCCGCGTATCAAACTACGAAATGTATGAAAATTGGATCTTGCAATCCATGACTGCGGAAGTTTCACATTATTAGTAGAATAATATTTTATGATGGCCCCATGATGATGTAAAAAAGGATCTGTGACTAGAGTAAGTTTACCCGTTTCTGTTCATACTCAACCCTCATATTTAATTTTTAATTTATTTTTATTTTTTTAATTTATTTAATTTATTAGCCAGCAAAGATTCTGGTGGAATATTATAAATAAAATGTAAATAGAAGTAAAAAAATTAAATTCCAAAAGGTAAATCTTTAGTTAAATTAAATTAGAAAATTGATTCCACGAAGGAAAACCAAAAAAAAATTGCAATGCCCTTTACGAGCGTTGGTGGAATTATCAGTCCATGTATTGCAGTTTTAAGAAACTTTTAGTTTTATTAGTATGGTGGTTCATTGGAAGGGATATTTCGGAAAGCTCGAAGAAAAACCGAGTCCATCCAGCCGCATTTCAGTTCATGTCTGCATTGAATCAGGTCCTGATAAAAATTTCTAATAATCATGCCACGCTTAAGAAAAAGGTGAGGAACTCGGACTTAGAGTTCTACAGCTTTTCAGTTCATGTCAGGGTATATTTCGAAGCAGCTCAAGCTTGAAAAAAGTTTGAAATCTAAAAGAAAAGAGAAAAATCGAGAAATAATGGTCGTTGCTGACAGAAATTGAGTTCCAACTGATTTAAGTTTCACAGTTGTTTCGAGTCTTTGTTCAAAATATCTTGCACCCAAAAATCTGTATAACGCGTCTAAGAATATTGAAAAGTAGTGTGTTGCGGCTTTACCTGTGGAACCATCGATCATAATGGTTTTAAAAATACTTCTTTAAATCACCTGACTCGCCTGAAACGTGCTCTCCAAGTTGAAAAAGACACGTTTTCTGACACTAGAAAAACTTCAAAAAGAACAAGCCCGATAGATTTGGATCTATCATAACAACAGGACACTGAAGTAATCCAGGAACTATTGTCTACAGAGCAATCTTACGTCAACAAGGAGAGTTATATTGAAGGCTTGTAGACCTTAATTTTCCTTAATAGAGAATTGGTCTGGCTTCCACTACGGTCCATATGTTTCAACTATTGGGAGATGTCTAGCCTAGGTATTTTAGGATCCTATCGAAAAGTAAAGGTTAACAAGCTATTTTCGTTTCATTCAGTAAGCGAATCAAATCAATACCGCCGAGCAGCTTGCTTAGACACTCTGATCAGTGAGTTAAGCTATTTTGTCCCTTTTCGCATTCCAATTGCTGGTTTTTTTTTTCAGCCGATTCTTGAATATTTCATTGCGCTTCCAAAATAAGTAATACCGGTCAGCCACTTCTTTTCACGCTTTGAACGCTTCCTTCTTCGATTCTGCGCCGTGGCGGCTATTGTCTAATTGATGAATGCGTTTATATTTAATACGCTTTTGAATTCGATTCTACAGCAGTATGATTAAAAAATCTACAAACAAACGTGCTTAGTTTGGTATCATCACTAATTTGTACTATATCTCTTTACGCGAATGAATGAAAATTGTCTAGATTCAAGCAAAATTAAAAAGGATCTCGAAATGTTAAACGATTGTCTTCTACCGAATAAATTTATTGGTGTTGATTTTTCATTTCAATGCCAGTTACTTCTGCGCTATCCTCAGTCGCAAAGTTAATTATTCTTTTAGCGTTTGTCAAGAAAAATGATCTAGTCTATGGTTATTAGTCCACAGTTCAATTGCTGAAAGAAGTTTTAGTGTGGTTTGGGTCCTGTGAAATATAAAAGAGAGCATTGGCAGGAGCAAGTATATACGCGTTTATTAAATATTTACTAGGATCACTATTTCTTGTGGAAAAATGAGAAGAAAATGCTTTGCCATGAAAAGTTGACTTTAGAAATGAAAACTTTTTCCAGATGGTAAAAGGAACGTCGAAAACTAGTTAATTTTCCAATTTTAAGTTATGTACTGATGAATTTATTGTCTTTTACTTTTGCTGTGAGGGTCGAGGTGTTTAGTGTTTCGTGAGGGGACCCAGATGATAATGGAATGTATATCTTCTGTTCATGTATGCTATAAACAAGAAAAATATGCACAACAAATTTTGAGATTTGATTTCCTTTTTCTTCACTCCAAGAGACAATTGAATGTGTTACAATTCCATCCTTAATTTTCCGTCTCCTTTCTGATATATGAAATTATTCTATGAGTGCATCGTATTTCACTATGAAGATTTTTATCAGATCACGATTTGATGAGTGGGTTCACCACTTTTTGATATCTGTGCGGAACAAGAAATGAAATCGCCCATCCTCAACCAGCTAAATTACTTTACGCACTGATTATGAGCGGAATTCCAAGTAGTTGTCTGGTATCAATGAGTAAAAATCCAATATACTAAACTAAATTATCTCTAGTCCCCCTATTTTCTTAGCTCTTCAAGCAATCGCGATGCACTACGCACAAATCTTTTCTTGGACCCACATGGGAAAGACCTTTCGTTCGTTTTCGTTTGTATGTGTGTTAACTTGGTCTTAAGAGAGCGGAGTGCTTGATGCTAGCTGATGGACTGCGCTGCCGCGGCTCTGGTGGCGGCATTTCTTTAGTTTTTCACATATGTTCTTGAGGAGGAGGCCTCGGGTTTTGAAGAAGAATGCATGCGCTTGGACAGTTCGCTATTGTTCCAGGGATGCAGAGGCGATGTTGCTGCTTTAGTATGCTATATGTTGTAAAGTCATGTGTTGAGTCAACTGGTCGCCGCTTCTTGCACCGTCGTTTGAAGCATATGTAATGTACACTATCGGAAAACATACACGATCACTTGTTCTAATATCGGATCGGATTGAATGCTGGACGAACGGACCAGCAACGCTGGTTCGCGTGTGTCTTGTGTGCGTAATTTTGTATTTAAAACAAATGTAAGACTTTATCCACTATCCGCTATAGCATACATTTTAGATAGTGTGGCTATCTGGCTAACGAAGAAAAAATGTGCGAACAGAGCTAGGGTTATGGAATGATTTTCCACTATCAATTCAGTCCTCCAGCAGACTTTGGACGAAAAAGTCTTCAAGTCTTGGCTTCCTTGGAGATTAGTCTCGACCAGAAAAGGAACAGTTCGCAATAGGGAATGACATAGAGTTCGAAATTGTTCGAAGTTCTTTTTGAAGAATAAAAAAATTCTAAAATATTTTCTTGTGTTCGTTTTCGTTCCGTTTTCTTACTTTTGAAATTTTTTATGAAAAACAGTATCCACAGAATGCTGTTGGTAGAACGTTAGTGGTTCATCAAAAATGTCGTCTGAATATAAGAAAAAATATTCGTAAAACAAACGGACTTGGAAGTGATCATGTCCAAGAGGATTGTGTGAACGCACCTTTGAAATAAAAGTGAAAGGATTCAGATTGTGATTGATACTTGGCCCATTGTGTGTTAAAAGGTTGTGTTCGTTTATTGAAATCCGCAAATTGTGTTTTTTGAAGCAGTAACTTGAAAGCGTGTGGAAGAGGAGTCAACGCGAAATGGATCTAACAAGGCAGTTGGTGTAAGTAGAACGTTATTTATCCATTTAAGGAACATTAATTCAAAATTGAGCTGCTTCTTGTGTTTGTTTTTTTGGAGTATGCAAATTTTTTTGTAAATTGTTTTTTTTTTTGGTTTGGTCAAAATCAAGCAAATCAAAAGCAGTCTTTGGTCAAGACTGGCAAATTCGGAAGCAATATCATTAGTTACACAGTAGGAAGTATTTAATTCTAAAAAGAAAATGTAGTTACTTTTAAATTGCAGATTCAACCATTACTTTCGTCTTTCTATGTTCGTCCGAATATACTTTGCACTTGGGCAAATCTAACAATTTGTATTCAATGAATGTATATACATGGGTAGCTTTGAATCTATTGTGCGAAATCGCAATTTTCTGTGCATTCTTCCTCTTTATTCCAATTTCGGTGCCCGGTCGCTAGGTTCTATCACGGCTGATTTGAAAATCCGTAGTTAATGCTCTTGTCTTGGTCGAGTTAGTCGACCTCCTTAACGTGTTTGTGGCTTTAGAGCCTGTTCTAGAGGAATATATCATCGAAGACGGGCGATGCTACCGAATACTTTTGGAAGATCGACTGATCTTTTGCATCGAATGGCAAATAATGGAACAAGGACCTTTTGTTTGGCTTCTTTCTTTTGCTCCATGACAGAAGACCCAACAATGGTTGACTGTTATATTTCTTCGGTATATTCTAAATGTTCGGAAGCTGGCCACAGCGTTGTAGTCATTCTTATACCTGAGGTGCTGGGAAATTCTATGGACGACTGTAGGCGAAAGCATTGCCTGCATGTTAAGTTGCAGTGGATGTAATTTCAGAAGTGAGGAAACTAGAGGCTACTGTATTTCATTTTGAAGCTAGCAGTCGGTTGGGAAAAGGGCAACCGAATCTTTTCGGATATATTTAAATGATCTTGTTTGAAAATTGTGTGTTCAGCTTATCCATTATCTAAATGACTTTTTTTTTGGAAATAGTACTTTAAAAAATCGTCATAATATTGAGTGCTAGTAGTTAGTCTTTACTGGTTATCAAATACAATACGATATTACAGAATTTAATGAATTGGAATGATAGTCAAATAAAAAATATCTAAGGCTTCTGGAAAATAACTTCAACGCTGACAAGGAAATGATCAAATCACTTAATGAAATCTCCTCTATTACTTCACTTCCTCGCGTTACCAATAGTAGTGCTCTTTAGCTGAAAGAAAAATATTCTGTACTATGCGATGCTATTAAATTGACACCGGTTTTAAGTTAAACCCAAATTAACAGCTTGAGTACATTATATCCAAATTGATGTGATAAAATTGACTTAATTCAGAAGCATTCTTAAATTGAGAATCTTAAAAATATTGATTTATTGAAATCGGGAGCAACCTCTACAGATACCATTGAAATCTTTGATAAACTATGTTACGGTACGGTTGATCACCACGGAGACAACGATTAAAACCATTTGAACCGAAAATGATAGTAACTAATTTGAATATGTCGACAACATATGGGTAGAAAAAGCTATGATTGAGTAAATAAGTGGAATTTTGCGTCTAAATTTGTACTTGCTCATGAGTATTTTTTTCATACCAAGGAAGAACCTCCGGAACATCCTCACCCAGTAATTTTTCACGCAGTTTTTTACAAATCTTATTCTTTATACTATGAAAGAGAACGCATACAATAAAAGAGATGCAAATAACTAACTAGAATACATTTGTCTAGATACATTATTTTTTAAGTTTGCCGAGTCCTAAACCGAATGCTCGGTTATCGTTTATTTCGTTACTTATAGTTTCCTATCCCTTGACAATTTTTTCTATTTTTAATTTTTATCTTTTACTACGGAAATGTATTGACTATTGGCCATTTTTAAAGTCTTATCTCGTTTAAAAGGCAACGAACAGTCGTCAGAAACCCTCTCAGACTTAAAGGACTTAATTTTAGAAGAACGATAATTTAAATGAAAATTTTAATAATTTCAAAAAAATTTAAGCATAAATTTTATATAAAAAAATGTTTATAATTATAATTTTTTAGGGATTTAATTCTAAACCAAGAAATCTGTTTAGTTGAGTTCCAGGAAGGCGTGGAACTCTTGTATTTCATACGGTATACAAGTCTTCATCTCTGATTCATATGAATCAAGTAGCTTTTTGCTATTTCATTATGTTGTTATCTATATAATCAATTTTCTTTCCGGACAAAAACAAAGACTTTAATTTGAATTGGTGTTTTTTTTCATGAGATTTATGAAACATGTTCATTATCCTATCAAATTGTGAATAAATTAATTCAGATAGATACTATAGTGGATTTGAATTCTTCTCTGGAGCGTTTGGTAACTTGAACTTGAAAATGATCCATGATAAATTCATGCGAATGGACATTCAAGCAATTGCAGGATTCGCATGGTAGAGATGAATATCTTATTTACATAATTTTTTAACATACACATTGATTAGGTTATGGAAGAAAAGCCAAGTTTTAGTTCTCATATTGCAGAAAAAAGGTTATTATGAAAAAGAAGACCTACAAATGTTTCTAAAACGTCGGAAGAAATATTTTGACTTCCGAAGAACTACTAGCTTTTGCAGTAAGATTTTTTTAGTTGGAAGAGTTTTTCCGTAGAGTTGCATTCGTTTCAAAGGCTCACAAGATCCGTGAGCAATTTTTTTTTGGAACCGATGAAATATTTAAATTTTGAAATCATTTAAAATTTCATTTTAAAATTTCTTGCGTAGCATCCGTGCCCACTATCCTGATTAAATTGAAGAAAAGTGCGTTATGAATGAATAGCCAATATTTAAAAATGTGAAGCAAAATTTACATGATTCGATTTTACTGAAACTTCTGAGAATAAGATAATTAAGAAAAAAATAAGAAAAATCAAACTTTTCAAATTTCTAACTCTTATTTAGTTTTATTCCTTAAAACCGAATTTCAAGACGAGGAGCTATCTTGAAAAACCGAGCATTCGTGATGCAGTTTTGTAGCGAATCAATCGCTTCACATTGAACACGAAACAAATTTGAATATATTTTCTTGAACACGAGGCTGCACATACCTCGTTTGACCTAAATTAGCCAATTGGAATTCAAAAAAATACGGACATGTGACGTCAAAACTCTTTTGTTTTGCTAACATGATATGTTCAAGTATAGTATGATGTATTAGATTGTATTAACGATTGATTAAATATGGAAGTTTTGAAAAAAACTTTGGAATAATTTAGCTTTCAAACACGGTTTGTTGGCCAAATCTAGGAATGACGGATTAGCGAATTCATATTAGCATTATACTGCAAATCATATTCTTATGCATTTTTCATATCTAATTCTTTAGAAGATAAACGATTGTTGCAGACAACTTCAATTCTTCTAATTGATTTTCGGTCCTTTTATTGCATTCAAATTATTGTAGCCTACTTTGGAGTGCATTATCATTTTCGAAATTTTATATAGATATCTTATTTATTTATCTTACTTATTATCTTATTTATTTATTGCTACATACAAACGTCTCTAGACTCTCTCAGTCCTTCACCTTTAAGATGTTTCAACTATTTATAGTGTTTCACATAACCGTTATTTGAGATCTAACTCCCTGGGATCTCAGATAATAACTAAGTCCGTTTCATAGTCTTCCTAAGCAGTATATGAGGGTTAGCTTTTGTGGAACGTTGTATTTTTTCCTTATTAGAATGCTTTTCAACGCAATAGCAATCCTTTTTCACGTGTCAGTAAATTAATGAAATTGAAAGTGGGTGAATGGGATAATAAATCCCATATACACAAATTCATGTTTTACAATGTTCACATTGACAAAATTAACTAGCCTTCGTCCTGTTTCAGACGAAGTTCGGTTTAAAAAAGCACGTAAGCTTTCTCACTGAAAATTTTTAGTGTATTGCAAAAGTTTTTTAAATATGTTATCCCTACGGAATATGTTGACGAGTTTAGGCATAGAATAAGCAAGCCTAATTTGTTAATTAACTACAATTTGTGCAGTCTCATCATAATTGTAGTGATATCACACTAACATCAATCGTTTTTTTTTTTTGGCTATTAGTATTAGGGTATTGTGTCTTTTTTCAACAAATTCCATTTATATAATTTTTTCATTGCGTCAACAATTAACGATTTTCAACTGCATCCACCTCAATAATCACAACTTTATTCCTTCTGATAAGCAATAAAAATGCATATTAAAAACATTTACACACTTATTGGGCAGAAAAAGGTATTTTAAGTTGGTTCGAAATTGTGACTGACTCAGGTCACCAGCCTGAATTAGCAAAATATGCAGTTTTGAACCGATGAACTTGCAGTCATTGATGAAGTCTCTAAAATTCCAATTTCAGGGAGGGCAGTAACTATTCAATCTTCTTGAAAGTCCTTGTTTTTAACAAGAACCTATTCAAAAAGAAACCATTCTTTTTTGTTAAAATTAAGTACTGGCCTAATTGAATCGCACGTTCATTTCAGTTTCAAAAACTACTATCACGATTCCTAAAGATAACTCTTAAAAACTCTGTAAATAACTACTGAAATGCATAAAATGTTGAAACATTTCAATAAATATGCAAATGATTCATAATCATTCGCAAAATTGAACACCGTATCGAAAATTTTCTATTTTCAGAAAAAATCATTTTCGATCTACTTGTTTTCAAAATGTGTAGGGTTTCGAATAATTTTTTCGAAAGGACAACTTTGACTCTGCGTTTAGAGATTTGCGAAAATCTAAATAACGAAATATTAGTTTTCGTTGAACACATTTGCCTGGATGATTCTTCAAATAAACAAGCAACAATCGCATTAATTGTCTTTATAGTCCTTCGTTGGCAACATATCAAAGTTTAACAGCATCTTGATCTAAGGTTAAATTATGAATTAATTTGAGTCTCTTTAAGTCGTCCAGAACGGTTTGTGTGGACATGCTTTATGAAATTTTATTGAAGTATTTATTAGCGTATCGTAATTGAAATTAATATTTTTGAAGCTATAGATCCAGAATTAGAAAATGAGTGTTTTAAATAATACGAACTGTAGTTGTTAAATAAAATGCAACGCCAGATTGTTGCCTTTTTTATGAGCACGTTGTATGAGAATATGAATGAACAGTGAGTATACGCCATGAAGACATTTAGTGTACCAAAAGAAGCCATTTGACTTGATTCAAATCCATTGGAATGAATATCATGAAACATGTTACATGTTGTTTTTTAATGGTAGGGAATGAATTTGGTAAATCATTGCAACCCACTTTGAGTTACCTCGAATTTGGAGAGCAAGGTGGGATAAATGTATAAGAATAATTATAGTACACGGTTTTGTATGTGCTAATGTTTGTCCTGTCGTGTAACTTGGGGAATCATACTTTTTGGATTTTTGAGTTTTGTGCACCTGGTGTAAGAAATATGAAGAAAATTAATTCTCATAGTTTGAATATTTGAAATTTAATGTTCGCTTAGAATGGACTGAATAGAGGAATTAATGTCGTATCTTAAAAAATTTATTTTTATTAATCAATATTTTAAAGTTGAAAATTTATTTCTTAATTCTTACTTAAACTTATTTAATTCTTAATAAAAACTTCTTAATTAAACTTCTTTAATTCTTAATAAAATAATGGGTTTGGTGCTCTTATTACATATCGGGTTCTTTTTAGAGGTAAAAAGCAATTTCATATTATATGAAATATAATTGAGAATGGTGTATTTTTTCAGTGGAAAATGCCAAATATATCAGTTGTTAATATCAATTCATTATACGTAGCTCACCGAAAACTATTTTAATGTTCTTTTAATCAGTCATTCTATAAATTTCTCCTCCGACTTGTAGAAAATTTCACCTGGAAAAAATTGAAATATTTGATTCTCAATTAACGTCCTCGAATCAACCCAGTTCCGTTCCTAAATAAACCATTTGTCGTCATTCAATCGAAATAGAACACGCCGCATTTAAAACATAATGCAGGATCATATAATTGATTTTAAAAATAACATCACAATCCCCATCACATCGATACTTATTCGTACTTCAAGAGAAATGCAAAGGAATCCAAGATAAAAAAGAAATGAAAAATAAACTCAGGTATCGGAGGTGCTGTATTTAATTAAGGCGAATTAATATGGTGTACTCCTGCATATTATCTGCCTAAATTTAAATTCATGTTCGAGTGAAATGAGTCGAGAAGAGGAGAGAACGAACAGTGTAAATAGACATTTTTTATATGCACACATATTTATCTTTAACATCTGCAACATTAATTTTAATTTTCTGGTTGGTTCTGATCTAATATTTTTTTTTGTTGAAAATTGTCTGCATAAACAAAATGTCGATATGTTCATCTTCGCAGATTTATTTTCATTTCGTCCGAATTCTAACACTTGCACTCAACTGTTTTATAACTTTTTCGCAATGTCCATGTTCGCGGGATGTTTGGAAAGCAATGGAACTTCATAAAACACGTTTCAACACATTGAAGTTAGAACGTGTATTTTATTGACTAAAACTAAACCAGGAAATTAGATATTATTCTAGTGCGGAATTTCAATGGAAAGAATAATTTTGAAGTTCATTAAAAATTAGCACAAAATGTAAACAAGACGTTATTCGCTTATGGTTCCATTTGGAATGATTTTATATCATCATTTATATCAAGAAAGTGTTCAGTTGGGTGAGGAAGAACTACCTTGTGAACAACAAGTCTTGAAGTCTTAAAAAAATCAACGATAAAACGAGTGTCAACCTAGGAACGTTTCAATAAACACATTGAACTCCCACACCTTATACCTGGAGAATATCACTTTCCCTGTGGTTTAGTCGCCTACATGAGTTCTCGGCGCTTCTAACAGATTTTTCGGCTGGGATTCTTAAAGGAGAATGCGTGCATGTACCTATTTGTCATAAATCAGAATTTAGTGCTGGTCGATTTTGAGTTTGCGCAGTAACCCTCTCGAAGAATCATAATTTCTATCACAATTGAACGCGAAGAATAGGGTAACATATAAGATGTTATTTAACCGAACACCAGAAACCGATCGACCGCCAGAAAAGTACTGCTGATAAGGTCTTGAAAACCGAAGCTCAATGTTTGGTCCCAAATCTTGAAGATGAGCTTGAAGTTGCAGTCAACACCAGCTGAACAGTATTTGTTTCGAAGATACTTTCATTTTGGGCTACTAAGAAAATGTATGCAAAGTAGCTGCAATAATTTGCACACATTAGTTTGAAATACATACTTATTGTAAGCGAATTCGTCCAACAAGTCTTTAAATTCATTATGAGGAGCCAATAAATCATTGATCTGAATTAGCATGCGAATAGCAAGCGGCACAACTATGCAGCAGACCTTAAATAAAATTTAATTGAGTGAAAACGTAGAATGCGGCGATCCTTTAATTGGAGCATTTTGTTCTTTGAAAATAGGTCAACATAAAAATTGCGCGAATTTTCTTAACATTATTAGTTTTCAATAAATTCCTTAGGTTATCTTGCTTTAGTAATGCAGCATCGGGAAAACGTGCAATTTTACTTTATAACAGGCTTACGGAAAATTGAAGATAACAATGTCAAGATTGTTTCAAAATTTAAAAATTTTATATTTTTTTAATTACCGAATTACGGAAATTACCGAATAAGACACATTATAGACATAAGGTATAGAATAATTTTTTTAATTATGATGATTTTTAATAGAGTACTATTTTATTAGAAAAATATATAATAAAATATGATATTATTCTTACAGATCATTGACTTTATTAGTGTTTCCACGCTTAAATAACGCTCAGAGATACAAGCATAAAGTCCCCATGAAAAAGATAGTTCGCTATCTTAAATCGTATAAATAACCATAATTAGTTCAATCCAAAATTAATTCTTTGTAATATAATGTAGAATAATGTACTATTCCAGTTACAAAAATAAATCCTTGTTAAAAAATCGATTTACATATCGTCCCACCTAAGGAATATCGTTTTTCATCTTAATCTAGAAACTAAATTTTAATTTCACCTTTGAAACTGTCCGAATCTATTTGTTATTGGGTAAAGTTAAATTTAAACACTCAAATTGGATCCCTGCATAAAAAAATTGACTCATTTTTCATACTAGTAAATTTATCCTTTTAATGATATTAGTTGCGTTATTGCATTAGTTTCCGCCGTAAGGATGTTTCCTGACGCGAAAAACTTCAACGATTTTTTTGTACGTTTAAACCTCCCAAAGAATTTTTGTTTCATTAGGACGAAATGTTAATCTTGCGGTGATGCATCCTGCAATAACATAATGCGTTGTTGCGACGAATTAAGCGATAATGATAACAGAGTACAAGTGTTTGTGTACGTACTTTTTGCAGCTGGGTGATTCCCTCAACATCTTGAATGAATCATTGAAGGTTCAGATTTGAACTTGGCGCCTACAAGGAGTAAAGTGTATGATAGTGAAACTTGTTTGCTTGCATAATGAGTTGCTTTTCTGGGGTTTCGTCACGTCTTTCGGATAAGCATTGGAACTTGTACACGCGGGATATGGAACAGGTTTAGATGCTTCTTAGTTTTCACATGTGAAAGAAAAGTTCATGTACATTGAAGTAATTGCTCCATTAAAACATATTGATTATAAAGTCATCAAGGAAAGTATTCCAAGTTTGATGTATCGAATGTGAGACTGAACGAGCTTGAGGGAAGTTGCAAAACTTGTGTTGGTTTTGCATGCTCTGTGCATTGGCTCATGACATGAGGTATAATCAAGCAAGAGCAGTTTAGATTGCGAAGTATTTTGAGAATCATTCGAAATGCATAAGTCGTTTATAGCGTGATAAGACGATAATTGATGTAATCAATCAAGAAACGGAGGAAGATGTTGAGGAAGGCTGGTATATGGGACACAGGTCATAACTAGCGATGCATTATGTTGGAATAAGCCTAAACGCTGAAACACGGCTAACCAATGTTGACAGACTACTCTAAGCACATTGAATTTCTTAGTAATAATTCGAGTTTCCTTAATTCATTCACTGAATTGATACGTGAAACTTCCATTAATTTCAACACCACTACAGAAATGATTTTCTATCATTTAGTTTTTGAATAACCTAGAAAACGTTTGCAGCATGATGTTTTTTGGGTAATGCAGCTGTTCCATTATATTTTTCCAAATTTAAATAGAAGCTATCACAACAATGATACGAAAATTTTCGAAAATTTTTAGGGTGTGATCATACACAGATGGAAACATGCTTACTATTAACAATATCGTGATAAGCAAAATAAACAATTTGAAGGTCCATGTTGTTAACTGTAAAGTCCATTTTCCACCGATCTCTGTGGGAAACATATGAAGTGTGTGGTATCATACACTCGTCGACACTTGCATGTTTTTTGATTATGCTGACGAGTTCATTTAACTTCTTAAATCGGTCGGCTTCTTTCCCTGAAGAAACCAATTAGCCTATTTCACCTATAAATTATGTGAAAAATCGACTAGTTTTCCTTCCTGATTACACACCTGCTGAGGGAATCGATTAAGTTGGGGAAAATGCTGAATTTAGATTCGGAAAAATGTTTACGTTTCATCCATGAAAATGTAACAAACTCTATTTATTCTTTCACTAGACTTTGAAATCGTATAAATAGCAATTCGATGATAGGTTCTATTTCTAGCCCCACATTTTTGAATAATTAACACAGTACTCTTTCTGCATTTGAACATTCCTGTCAACAATTAATAACCTCGCGTTAACTGAACAAAATATCCGAACTATCTGACCTTTGGATTGGAGGTACAGCCGGTAGTTATTACATGAAAGTATAATAAAAAGTAATGCGTTATATGTTGTTAAATAACACCCTGGCAAAAATGTTTGAGTTTTTGATCTTATGTTTGTTTTATTATTTAATTGTTATACATGTGCCCACTAGCGATAGGCACTATCGATTATTTATAGGTTGTTTTTTAGTTGAAAAGATTTGTCGGAAAGTTTTGTTTTGGTTGATTCGCTAATCTTGCCGCATAGCATTCGTACGAAAGTGACAAAATTCTGCAATACAATGTTTATTTATTATAGAGAATTACGTGGGAGATAATTGCTTGGATGATTTTAATTTTTCGGCATATAGGTCACCTCAGTGAACATTCGTCTTTCTTATTCTCTTATTTTTATTCACTTATTCGCCTTTCTTATCTTATTATTAGGAGGTTCCACCGACGCTTTTCACAGTGAAATGCTTCAATGTGAATTGGAAAAGATCATGTGCAAGAACTGGGTCAGTAAGAGTATTACAAAATCACCTTTATCTACCATTTTAAGGAGTTGCCGCATTATGAATCTTCTCTCAAAATCCTGAAAGCCCTTAAAAAGATAACTCTCGGTAAAACCTAGAGCGAATTTGGAATCTTTTCTTTAATTACAACCTCACATAGTTTAGGTAATGTCCAATGTAGAGACACATTCAATTTTAAGATACCCAAAAGCCAAGTCAACATATTTACTGCTGGTTGGAAAATGTCACTGGAAATTTTAGAGGAGCGAAGGAATCAATGGTTCTTTTCAAAATAGTGTTTTCAGTCATAATTTCCCTAGGTCTTGCAACTCGTTATGAGTCTAGGCCGCAATTCTCTGCGCTGAATCACTTTCGACATTACCAAGTACAGTGTTCTGACAACAAGAAAATAAGGGATGTTCGTTTTTGCAAGTTCTTATATTTCAATTTTTAACGCTATTTCATGGCCTATATGAAGCTTTCTACTTCACATGTTGAAATATGTCATGGCAGAGAAAGCAATTTGTCATCTTATAATTCGTTTCATTTCTTAGCAGGTTGCAAACAGCTAATTCGTTTACGAAATTCTCTGAATAAATTGGTAACTTTAGAAAATGTAATTGTTAAAGTGTTAAATCTGAATTGCAAGCAACAAAATTCAATTTAATTACTTTAATTAAAAAACTCTTTTTTCTTTTAAACTTTTACCAAGTAAAACAGAGAATTCGATATTTTAATTGGGAGTAGGTTGACCCTCATAGGCAGCAATGGTAATGTACTCCAAACGATGGCTGACATGGGATCCATCCCAACTTATCGTATTTACGTATTTCAGGTCATCTGATAAGTCAATTTTTTCGGGGACTAGGTAAGATAAAAAAATTTTCAAATGCACAAAAACTACACTTTGTGGGGTATTTGTTCTTTGAAATCGACTTGAACGGGAAATAATAAAAGCGAAATAATGCATGGATTTGAAAAACTTCCTGGAAAAGAAAATTTTCGGCAATATTTAAATCTAAATATTTATTCTATAGAAGAATTTTGAACTCTCATTTGTTTAACAGTAATATTTATTCATATGCATACTATTTTATGGACCGAAAGTGAAACGGGTCTGTTCATGCATGAATGCTCGAACGATTTGTCAGCGTGATAGATTTAAGTGGTGCTAGAAAAGATGACTTGTGCGAAAGGTGGAAATTATGGGAATACTTGCTGTGGGAAAACATTGCATTTGGCTGTTCAGAGAAAGTGGAAGGATCTTTGTAGGAGCAACATTTTTCGCGGGACTGTTTTGAGTCGTTTTTGAATAAAAGGCTTTTTTATGGAATTTCGACGAGAATGTTATGCTAAGAAGATTGTTTTCCACATGACATTATCAATTGAAGCGTGTTATACTTCTAGTTGCTTTTAAAAAAGTGAAATTGATAAAATTTATAATTTTGAATTAATCGCTGATTTGTAAGAATTTTCCTTACATCGATACTTATTTGGAATTGGGGATGTTTAATTTTATTCCACTAGATTAGTATTTGTAGTAACTGCACGTTTCTAAAGGACTCTATAATATGTTTATAAATGACTCCAAAATAATTATAACAATCATAATAGTAATAAAGGACTTTATAAAGGTAAAATAATCATTATTTTACGATGTGTAAAATATTTCATAGATTTAAATAGACTTACCTTCTACATAGCTGATCTTGAGTATTATCATTGTTGAAGCAGCAAAGCTTACACTTTTCCTTAATAGATTTAAGCTCATAAACAATGTCCATGCCAACTACACATATCTCATCTCCCTTGAAATACTTCGGATCTAAGCCTCAAATTCAATTGTCACCTGCGTATATCTTACGGCTCGTCATGCATTCAAAGTTATTTTTTTTAAGGCTATAAACGTATCTTTTTCCACACGTCCTAAAATACAGGATGGTTATTATCATCGGAGATGAAATTTATTGACCTAATGTGGATAAATAATATCATTTATAGGTAAATTCACGTTTGAACATAATAATAGGGCACTCGTCTTTCACAAGTCTAACGAAACAGATATGACTAATTTCCTCAGCGCACTGTTGTTGTAACTCGTCTTCAAGATGAAATCAGAATGCGTTCCGGATTATTATAATGGTCACAATGGACGTGTTTTGTTTTACATTTTGCCTCGTTCCCTTTTATCTTATACATACATACTTAATTTCTTTTTATATCTTGAGGCTTCAGCCCTTTTCTTATTTCCTGCATATTGAGATGCGCTTTATCTGAATCAAAAAAGTAGTTCTTATCCGGCCACAAGCTCTTGTGATTCCAAAGAGTGGACTCTGAATGGATTGAGGGAATCGAAAGATTGTTCAATTCCCGGAATTTCATATGCACTTCATGCAATGGCTACACATGGCCCATCAAGATGCTCCATAGACGTTTTGTGGGGTAGACTCCAAAAAATTCATCTTTCTACGGACACTGGGAATCGTATGTTGAACTGCATGTTCTGCTCCCAGAGCAGACATTGTTACTGCACGCGGTGCCGCGGTAGATGACGACGAAAGTTTCGGATCTTGTGGATTGCAATTAAGTTTTTGGCGTGGTGCGGTATATTTTGGTGCTGAGCCTTCTGGGTAGGATGGCACATAAACTAGTCTTTTGTCAGGCGTTTTATGCAATTTAAATCTCGAAATTGTGTAATTATTTTGTCAAGTGTTCTGCGATTTGTTAGAAAATTATCACGGTGGAAATTGCTTTTGGGTTGTGCCATGCAATTATTAGGGTTTTGAGTAATTTCAAGGAAGATCCAATGTAGCTTTAAGTAAAAGACGCATTTGAGAATCATTTTACAGTCACTATACGTGTTTGGTAAATGAATCGCGTACTTTTGAATGAATTAGAGTTAAAAGCGTGAGAATGATTGCTGACGAAATCGAAGTCCATCTATTCCATGAAACGATAAATTATCGTTAATGGTGATGTTACGTTTGAGGCATGTATTTAGTCTACAATTTAATGGTATAAAATTAATTTAAAAACTATTCAGCTTAGCTTATTCATCCTAAACAGCAGCTCAATCCCACTACACAACTTGAACTGGGTACAGAGGATAGGGCACCAGATCATTAATCCATTTAGGAAAAAATTAGACGTATTTAATATTTCACTGACTATTTCGTCACTGTCTTCTTTTTAGCTGAGTGAAATGACTTTGCTTACAATTATAATTGATAAGTATTAGCGCCTGAAAATTCGTATTAATTTTATTAATTTTTTTTGGTCAAACAATAGCGACACTATGTTTATATTTTCAGCAGTAACCGATAAAGTTCCACTTTTTGGATGGTCCTTAGATATCAACCTCCTTAGCCAGCTCTTTTGAGATAAAAGTATCTAGGTTTCATATAGCTTATTTTTGGTATGTTCTTTCTATTCTAAATGCATAGCAATTTCATGAATTTAATTACCTTTGTGCAAGATATTTAATTGAATTTTAACATTAGTAGCTTCTGTAGTAATCATTAAAATCAAAAATCTCAAAAAAATGCAAAATTCAAGATTTCTCGGTCCGTTCGTAA
Organism: Stratiomys singularior; assembly: GCA_954870665.1. NCBI lineage: Eukaryota > Metazoa > Arthropoda > Insecta > Diptera > Stratiomyidae > Stratiomys > Stratiomys singularior. Next base: position 14,126,911 of record OX940877.1, read on the forward strand.
TAAAAAATCATTTCAACTGCGAACATTTTTTCAACGCATGCAAGAGTTTGGCAACTTTGTTAGTAGGAAAATCACCAAATGTTAACACATGCTTTGCAAGAACAAACAATAATGTACAAAATATGCAGGCATATTTTATTTTTATCAATCAAGTACACCAAGAATTATAACTGTATTATACTGCGAAAATCTCCGTGAGGATCAAAATCAAGATGTTTTTCCAGTCGAGCTTACATAATATCCAAAAATGTTCACATCTTCTATAGTTACGTGGATACGTTATTTTTGATGACGTGTATGTTAAACATTCTGCTAATGTAAACATATTAAGAATGATCTGGAATTCTTTTCCGGGATTCATCTGACGAACACACATTACACATAGATCCGTGCTTTCGTGCGTACATAAATTTTGTAGAACAAGACGGAACCCCGTGTTAATTAAGGTGAGCGCATCCAGCCCATATGAGATGGTTTGAGTGCGCTGGAATAATTATTCAAGGTGCAAATATTAGATCGGAGACATTGATCCTTGTTTATCCAGGTGTTTATCAATTGCAATTAATTAATACGCGGATTGGGCGTTTCTACGTCATTTGATTCGCGTTCATTTGCAGAAAAACTGACCTGACATCATGATAAGTGAATTCAAGAAGGCGGGAAATTTAGCCGCTCAATTTCTGACGATAAACAGCGTGTGGTTACTTAACTCACGTTATTATTTATTACTTGTTCATTCGAAATTTCATTTCTATTTCTTTTCATCTTGTTAATTTGCAGTCAGATTAAATTTTCAATATCAGTCGATACTACCTTTCGGTTGACTTTGGTAAGGAATACATAATGACAAATTTGTAAAACATCACGAAGTCCCGTCTTGAAGAGGGTTTTAATTTATGATATTCGGCGTTTGATAATGCGCTACCGGCGTGAGTTCCCAAGCTTCTGAAAAAAATTTATGCGTGCTTAATTAATGAGACGCATGAAAACTGGTAACCATGTTCGTGCATTCAGATGACTTTGTAATCATAGTGGATCGAAAGAAGGAAAGAAAACAAAACCAATATTTAATTAGCATACATATTATATTCTCGCTCGTTGAAATATATAGATAAATCCAGTGGAAAATTTCAAATTGAAAAGAATTTAGTATTGACTTAAAAATAATTTAAATTTATTTAATTACCTGTTGTAGAGGAATATTATCAGAATTAAAAACCAACAGAATAATTAGGTATGTATTGCAGAAATTGAAATTAATTTTTTGTCCCCGCAATGAATTTTTTTGTACAAATGAAGGGACATTCTTGTCGTGAACTGTCTGAGCATTTTCTTCCATTGCAGGACAATCTCCGAATTTGAAAGTTAAAAATTATGAGAATGTATAGAAATTGAATGTTACAAATAATCGTAACCAATTAGATTTCACCCTTTATATAAATAGTTTGGCACGTGGGGACTATTGACCTGCATTTAATTAAATACAACCTCAATTCTATATGGGGTAGTTTAGCTTAGTTCATTGTTTCCCTACGAATGTAATTTAGTGTTGATGGAAAATTATACTTATAATCTTACTTGTTTTTAATCTATCTTCTTCGAACTGACAATTCCTTAAGTTGGCTTACCAGATTATTCTGAGTTTAATGAATTGAATTACTCTATTTCAAATAATAAAATTAGTACATAATTTAAATTTTTGTTGCAAGTTGAAAATTAAATTTTTTATTGCATTCAGCTTGCTAGAATTTTTATCTGTAAATATTTCCTGCATCATTAATACATTTAGTTTGTATTCATTTTTAACGCTTTTTAACGCATTTTAATGGTTTTTCCGCTCGATTTACTCAAAGTTTCTATTTGAATTCATGATTTCAAAGGCAAACAAATAATTATATCTACCCGTTAATGTCACTGCAAATAATATTATTTGCAGCCTGAAATAGTTGTCTATTTATCATTCGGAGTATAAAAATTGATTAAATAGATGAGGAATGAATGATGAATGCTAGTACCAATATCATACGAATTATCCACCATACTGTTAAAACAGTAATGGTCATTTTACTCTTCGTGCATTAAATAGCAAATATTCCAAGTAAATTGCTTATACATGGACAATTTAATTATGGCAGTCGTTAAAATTGTTGATTTATCTATCCGATCAATGCCAGAAAATTAGTAAAAAGAGAAGTTGAGTCACACTTTTACTCCACGCATTAACTATACAGCACGCCACAGATTCGCTATTCGCTGGTAATGCGTTAACTTCCTTTCCATCAGTGGAGTCATATTTTAAGGGGTAGATTTGAGTTAAGCATCTTTATAAAAGCCGCTCATAGCCCCTTTGCTTCATGCTATATTTTTAGAAGAAAATTTCAATGAAAATTAAAGGAAAAAATTAGCTTTCAAATTTTGATGTTTCAAGTTCTCATCAGATTTGATCAATTCCTAATTTTATTTCCTGTTCAACAATTTATGGTTAACTGGCTGCGAACTTCATTTCCTACCCTTACGGTTTCAAGAAGCAAAAGGTAAAGTGGTAACGCAGTGGTCAATGATCAATGATCAATGATCAAATGAAGTCTACTCACTATTACAAACAATATCTGCAAATGCATGTAACTGCTGCACTTCTGTTTGGCCAGGATCCAAGAAGTCCGTTGAAATATTTAAAATTAAAAAAACATACGCAATATTTTTTTTAGACTCACAGGATGTGGCCGACGTTCTTTACGGCTTTGATTTTTCTTCCAAGAACAGGAAAAATGGCGATCGTGGCTTAAAAGTTAAATCTTGATCCCAAAGCTACGCTTTGATGAAAATAATTACTAGGTTTCTGATTCAGAAATGTGTTTTCTGAAATTCCATCGATATTTTCACCATTGGTGAATGTTTTCCTATTGATGGAAGCAAACGCGATAGTAAATTACTAAAAGTCAACACGTTCACGTCCTGCAAAAAGGTTTGAACGCTGTTTCAACACTGTGAATAACACAACAGTTCATCCGTCCATTCATTGATAGCGTTTTAGTAGCCACGTTTTTGCATGAAAGAAATATTCTTTCATTCATTGCCCGGCAAAGCAATGACTATTATATTTCCGCATTTAGATTCCCTCACGGAAACATCATAAAAACTGGTAACCTTATATTGCCCACTTCACATGTGTGTTGAATGTCAGTATTCTAACTAAATGTATCAATCTATCTGCAAAGTTGCATTGCTGTATCTTTTGTTGCTTTTGAGTGATCACGTGAAGAGTTCATTCTACATATGATGGTTGGCGTTGTGGTGCAGTTTGATGGTGGTCTGGTTGACGCTGTTGTTAACACTTTCGTATCTCCTTTATTAGCATGCTCAAGTAAAAGCCGCATGTGTGAAGTTATGCGATCATGTGCAAACTTTTCTTGAGATATTTAAGCCATTGTAATCATCAATCATTAGGTTAGATAGTCGTTGAAACATGTAGTACATTAACAACTGATTTTCCTTTGGCATCAAATACGAGTAAGGGTCTCCAAACTATTTCAACTGATATATGTGGAAATGGTGTTGTGATAGTAAACATATTCCTCACATGTGAATATTTTTTGATAAACCTTCATAGTACAAGCATACTCCGAGGAGTTGGTGGACAATAGAAAACACTATTCTGGTCTGCAAATTTAGTAAAATCTGCAATGAATTTAGATATTAAAAGTTTCCGTTTTTTCCGTTTCCGAAGTTTTCCGTTCACTAATTTCTATAAATAATTGTATGCTTCGATCGTAGCATCACGGTTGGGATTAATATTTGCACACCCTTTGTGTTCTGAATGCGTAGTACGTTTCCCAAACCTGGTGGTGGTGGTTCTGAAATGCACGTCCGACACTCATATGTAATCTACGATGTTATTCCAAGAAGTTTGTACACCGAAAGTTAAACCAGACTTCTTACTAGGAAAGTAGGAACATTTACTGGAATCATTTTATCCTTTCTAGATAAACATGCATGTTTAAGTCTATATCGAAAATCGAACCGAGTAGTAACCACATGAACATACATATCAATTTGGACTATACCTGAAGAATGTGCATAACAATCCACACGACATTAACATTGGGTTCATGATTTTCTGAACCGGAGCCATTACTCAGATTACAAGCACTGTATTATGGATCGGAATGAAATTCAATACTAAAATCCAATGGTACCCTATGTGAATAGAATGTCTGCATGCCCTAACACTGACCAGACCCAGTAAATCCATCGACCGTGACTTTAATGAATCAAGTTCAAGGGACGATCAGTTAACCCATGCTTGAACGAAATTATAAAATAAAGAAAAATTGCTACGTAATGAGAACTTTTATATGTTGAAATTATCAAAAGAATGGTAAAGAGCATTCAAAGTTATAAGAATACTTACTTTCGACTGAATAAAAAATTATTCTGCTGCAACTTTTTTGAGAGTTTTTGATGTTCCATCCTGAAGCGTCTGGTAACTTTAGTTGACACTCGTGGTAACTGGAATTCCATCCCAGGTATTATAATTATCTGTTTCAAAAGTGTGAACATACTTGGGCATTTGTCCACAAAGTCATATGTTTGGACAAGCTCTGATCGCCTTTTAATAGATGCTGATCCATCATTCCATCTATTGGTTACCTACTAACACATTTGTCCAAAGTTGGCCCCACTGATCAGCGAAGCTGGCCCAAATATTTGCATTTGAAGCTTATTGTTGCTCATTACACACTTCATGTTTATTCAACAAACGATTTTGGAGCCTGTACCCACTGCCAATTTTCAGGCTTGTCTATAGTCTCAATTGTAATATTTTCATATTTACTTGTAAGATACACACACGCATAAATTCATGATATTGACTCGTGGATACCATACTGGCTTTAATAGATGTCTTGCTCGGTGAACTGAACGAAAGTGTTGAATATCTTAATTAATTAAGAACGAAATTTATTCTAATTTTTATGTATGTCGCGATAAGCTGTTCAAAAAAATTTTGCTTGTAAATACCAACATGCTAACGACGTCAACTTTCATCTTCTTGCGACCGAGAACCTGAGGGACAAGCTTATAAGGAAAAAATTAAATGTACTCACTTTTTGAAGGATACAATGGTGTTACCGAATCTTCGCTTCAGTTGAAAATTTCTATGTAGGTTGGGTTATTGGCTGACCACCATTCCCATTAACCAGACGTCCTTCCGCATTATCTACTGCAAAATTGAACTCAAATACTGGATTATCCGTACAAATTAATGTGAAGCATATATTTTGCAGATATGGGGATTCTCACTGTTGTGGTTAGTGAAGTGTCTTCTGTGAAGCCTTAAAAATGTTCCAATTTATTGTATGATTTTGGAGTTCTGGATTATTCATTTTGGCCATTAATTTTGATCCATTGTTGGAAATGAGTTTTTTAATACACACATTCTTGACTCTTACTCGAATATATGAGTTGATTACGGATAAAAGAACATGGATTCAAACAGATGGAGTAAATAAAATTTATGATTGAATATCTAATAGAAGTTAGACATACTGCTACAACTAGATAAACGAAAAGTGCTGGAAATAGAAAATTTTGAAGAAAAAGAATTCGAAGTACTCCGTCTTTCAATTTCAAATTCCATAGTATTCAAATTTAATTTTATTTTGAATTGAATCATATTAATTTGATTTGAAATTCGTATCCAATTTCTGATCGTATCCAAATTCGTACCGTTTGTATTTTCTTGCGATTTTCCGAAATTCATGTAAGGAAAAGTTGATATGTCCTTCGAAATTTTTGTTACGGATGGATATGTTACTTTCTACGCTTTGTCATTTTTCCTAAATATTTTTTTTTAAATTGAAGTATTGCGAACAAGACGCTTCTAAGCAGGCAAGAAGGTAGCAAGAAACTATTTTCCTCAGACGCAAATGTGACCGCCACTTGGCAGAAATATTTTTCTCGAGTATTAATGAAATGAGTATTAATGAGCATAGTCAATAAAAGGATTTATTAATATATATTTGTATTTAATGGTGCTGTTCAATTTTGATTAGAGCATTTCATTTATCTGAAATGTTAATGTTAATTATGTACATTTTTGACATTTGTGCAGTCAGATTTTGTATCAGTTATTCAATTTTACTTTTAGAACTCAATAAAGGACTCAATAAAGTAAATCAAATTAGATGAATTGTTTCTTTTTTTGTAGAATATCGTTTCAAATTATTATTCAAATTATTCTTTATCGTTTCAAATTAATATTATTTCAAAATAAAAGAGAGAATTTGTAATAAATGAGCATTTTAATAAGCACGAAGAAAATATTCACATGAAGCTTGAGAAGATTCAGTACAAGAGCACAAACTTTCAAGTGAAATAGAGAGATTTCATTTTCCCGAGATATATAAAGCTTATTATCTCTGTAACTTCTTCTGCATGTAGATATTGCAGGTCAATGTATTTATGTTTTTGTACGTGTCGAAAAATTACACTGGAATTCAGATTTTTTTTTGTAAATACGTGCTTAGTATTCAAATTTCGATAAACCCCAATTTGATGGTTTGGTTAAGAGAAAGTTGTTTAGTTGTTACGCAGGTCGTTCATTTTGATTTATTGAAATATTAAACACAGCTCTGTCATATGCGTTAATTGCCTACTTAATGGTTTTTGCTCATTTAAAATCATCAATCAAGCAGTGATAAAAGATCGAAACATACTTGAAAAGTTGGGTATCTTCATGCATATAAAATTTATAGTTGGCGTTCTGTTGTGTAGTTGGTGCATATCTTCAGTACTTATTTTAATATGCACTACATTAAATCTCCAACATCGTCTCTGCTTGGGTAAAGTTCCTAGAAAAAAGCGTGGGAATTTTCAATTCATCACTTAAAGTGATGTATCTGGTAGCAGACAGATTCGACCAAAGGGTTCTATAACATGTGGAAAACACTAGGCGTTAAGTCGAATGCAGAGTTCCAAATAAATCAAGTTCCTATGCACAATCTTGGCTACATTCATCGACTTATTGACAAGTAAGACGAATAGCGCTAAAAATCACTGAAGCTGCTACTGTTCCTCATGGTTCTGTAAAGTCACCCCATGCATGCATGCACTTGTGAACACGGAGTTATCGTAGCTGTGGCATGAAACGCGCTTTTATCTCCAATAGGCAGTCATAAAGTTGTGAAAAATCTGTACTTCAAGACGGGCACTGCACGTCTATAGAAATTGTATTCGAATCCATCTAAGACGTCGCTCCTCTAATTATAGAAAGTCTCGGTGCGTATTTGGATTATGGAAAAGTGGCCCTTCGAGCACATTCCTAGTCCAAAACACAAACAGCGACTGCTCAAACATAGCATGCGTAGAATGCAGCAGATATTCGACATCACCAAATATCTTGCGATGCTTACGTTTTTCATTCAAGAAATTTTCATAAGGCACTGATGACGTTCCGCTTCCAGGGATTTGTATGCATATTAGACATGTCCACATGTAGTCACATGTAACTTGGATGTAATCAATCGAAAATCTTTTTCCACATGTGTAATCGATGTCACACGGTGTTTACTCTAGATGAAAAGTATTTGCGATGACCACACGCTCCAAACAAATATGCCTTTTGGAATATTACCAGTTCGGTTTGGATCTCAGTCGTTTGTCAGTCTTGATTAAACGTTTCTCTGACATCCCGTCCAAACCATATCTTTGGAAATCAGCTACAAACTTGGAGAACTGAAGAGCATCTTGAAAGCTCAGATTGCTAGGTTCTGATGGTTGTTAATTAATTAAAATTTCGACTGATGCAGTCGCATTCGATGCAGACTTGCAATGCGGATGCTTGTTGGAGGATCTTACCCACATTTAGCCTTGAGTAAGAGAACGTTCTTTCGATTTGAAGGGGTTTGTTCACCTCCAGGAAAAAATCCGACTGCAGCTGTCGCTAGAGTCCATGGCGGCAGCAGCAGCAGAAGTAACATGTATAAAGTAACATACAAATAACACACTAATCACTGCTCAGCGTCATTTTGAAAATTTAATAGGCATCCATGTCAAAGGGCACAGCTAAATTACATAGGGCAGATAACATGTTCGCCATAGACACACTCCAGAAGGAAAGTCTGAGATGAGGAAGCATCTTGGCCATAGTGCCTAAGTAAGCGCAGACAGTACCTTATGAAGCGATATCCATTACACAAGTCCATGGAAAAGAACGAAGGTCCAAGAGCGAATCTGATTATTCACTTTTGAAAATGAATTTACGCAGTGGATCTTGAAATGTGTTATTGTTAGAAATTTGTTGAGCGCCCGCGGTCTGTAGTGGTGGAGGGTTGTGGAAATTTCCCAGTAACCAGTGTCCGAGTGGCAAAAATGCAAATTTCAATTTACTCGTGTATAAATTTTGCTTCTCGACATCGATGGCATTCGATAACACTCGATATTGTAGTTGGATTTTCAAGTTAAAAGTACGAAACAATTACCGAGCGGAGAATCAATATGGACATGTGCCGACGGATCTTATGGATCACATTACCTATTCATTTAAACAGAAGATCCGGGGATTAAGCAATGGCCACAGCATCCATACGAGCGCAGAAAGTTTTAATGAAAATGTTTGTTTAAAATACTCTGCTAGCGTTGAATTGATGGCATTATATGTGCATACATCATAGGATCACCTGATTCATAAAAATAAACTGCATGAGTTAGGCCCATAGTCGGATAATTGGGAATTTAATATTTTAACTAGGCAACAGTTTAAAAACCCACTTACATTAAATTAATTCTAGGCTGATTGGAATCGACGTAACTTTGAATTAATTTGAAGGGTTTCCAAGTAAGTAAGGCATATTTGATATACGTACTAAGCCAACTAATAAATTGGTTCATTTTAGAAGTCTTCGAACACAGTGAACAAACATTCTCGTTTCACTTCCTTTGAATTAATAAACGGAGAAGTTTCTCATTTTAAATGCAATATAATTAATGTTACAATACTATAAGCAATAATGACAAAAATAGTAATACTAAAAAACGACAAATTAAGAAAAAACAAGTGGTGATGTTGGTAGCAGGAGTAGTAGTAGTATTAGTAGTAGTAGTAGTAGTAGTAGTAGTAGTAGTAGTAGTAGTAGTAGTAGTAGTAGATGTTATGGTTTAACTGTAGGAGCACAGGTGTTGAGGATTGTAATAGTGCCACAAAATGTAGCAATCGAAATTTAATAAATAATGTTTATCAAGTGCCAATAGGCGGTTTTCAGATTAAAATTTTTTTAGCTGAATAAGTTTACGTTCTTAAACTCAACGTGGCTTAGGGTAACGATTGTAAAATTTAATCTGTTTTTACGTTCGTAAAGTTAGGCTTAGTATCACAGTGGCTTTTGTGATCAAATGAGACAATAAACGTCGAACAATTGTTATTTACCCTGTAGAAAACACACTTTTCAATTATGTTTATGTCCTTACTATAACACTCAATCTATTCTCTCTTTTGGTATGGATTAAACGCGCCTTCCTTTGCTTTCAAGCCAAACTTAGAATATTCCAAAAAGACATCCATAGAGTTCATTTCTATATGTCATATGTCATTTCTATATGTCAATGCCAATTTCTTCTAGTAGCTAATGTTGATAAATTTTCTCAAGCTGGTAAGGAACAGAGTCTTAGCACCAGTTATCACCCTAGCTATGGTAAATATTGCTAGCGAATCTTTTCCTACATTACTTGGGCAACGTCGCAGCATGAAAAATATTGTTGGATAGGTTAAAGCTTAAATATAAGAATATAAATCGCAAAATTTCAGAGAAGTCATTGTTGTTAGCTAATAATTTATAAATAGATACCTGCGTCTTTCTAATCAGAATAAAACATTAAAAAATTTACATGCGAAAGTACTTAGATTTCTTGTATGACCAGAGTGAATCTTCAAAGCTTATGCTATAACATAAATCTGATTTCAAGTGTAATTGAAACACTCTAATGATTTTAACAAAAAACGCAAGTATGCTACAATACACATATGTGCTAATATATTTGTTGTATTTTCTTGAAAACCTCAAATCCTTGAATTATTAACGAGGTATCCATGACATCGCGTGGCTGTTTTCATTAAACAATAATTTTCGACTGAACTTGGAAATGATCGTCGATTTTATTACTAATTCATTTAGTTTTTTCCATACTCCTTCGTACGGTTCCATTCCACGAACAATTCACTTTGGTTTGCCAAGAACTAATTGAATTCCAAGTTGAAATTCCAAGTTGAATTCGAAGTTGTAATTATGAGTATTGTAATTTATGGTGGGCACATATGCATGTTTATTTTTAGAAAACGTCTCCAAACACATCTTGAGTAAAACTATCTGTGAAATTTCCAATGTATTTAATCATAATCAGTTTGCAGTGCTAAATCTCGTATTTATTTTATTAAAACAACGCAAGAATTCGTGACTGGTTCAATTTGATTTTAGTTGAATTCAATGGGGATCATTTCCTATGCTGCACCGAGGCAATGCACTCTTGATAGGGCAGTGCTGCTGCAAGAATTCAACAAACCCAGATCGTTTATTTACATTTCGATTGCATTTCCCATCTGGAAAAGCGTAAATTAATATGAGTGGCTTTGTGCCAAATTAACCAACCCAACTCGAGGTGCAATAAATTTTGTTGTAACATTCGCTAGTCGTTACATTCGACTTAAATAACGATGTAACGATTGAAGGACTTCTAATTAGAGTTGTTGATAGACGGACTAGAATGGCGAATGTTAAGGACGTTGATCGTTCATCTGAAGACAAACTGCTATTGATAGGCCACTGGTGTAAGCTTTGAATAGATACGAATTATTTCATCGAGTTATTTTTTCGCATTTTTAGTATCGACCATTTTAAAATGATGGAATCATTCAGCCAATGCGAACCACCGACAAAATCATTAATAGGCTGCACCTAGAATCGCATGCGAATGCAAACTATGTGCTATATAATGTTATGCAATAGTGGTTGATGGGAAAATAAATGAAAACATAAACAAAAAAGTCGCGTCACCAAATCAAAACAAACAGTTGCAATCCGCATGGATGAAATGAGCAAAACGAGAGATAAATTTTATTAACGCCTCTAAAATTCAACCTCACAGCTTCCTAATCGAATTCGGCCAAGCGCGAATATTTCAATGCACCACATTGGGTGTCCCCTCTTGATGTGCTCTTCATTAATATTAACCATATCATCATCGATATTATTAAGCAATAAGTGAACAAACAATACAGCGATTATTTATTCTTAACTCGAAGTAAATTTCATAAATATGGCAGTTCCTGATGTCATATCCAGTGACCACTTCGCATCTTAGATCGCTTATCTTACGCATGTCCCCGCTTTTCTGACTTTTCGGCTATATGTGAACTCTATATGTGAAGATCAGCGAATGGTGACTAATAGTAAGAAACTAAAAAGAACGATACACACCATTTGCTTTATAAATAGCAGCGAATTTAAATTTCATTAATAATTCTGGCGGTCGTCTTCTAAATATTAGCGGAATGCATTTAGCATAATGAGAGGGTGCTTGAAGATGAGTTTTTTTTTACCAAGTTCGTACAATGGGTGTTTGGCGTTATGTTTGACCGATGTGCTCTGCACACATGATTGCCATTTGGTCAACTGCAAGGATATTAATTGTGGGGTCGGACGTGTCTATGGTTAAATGTTGCACGCATGATGAACGTTTTTGTTCTTGAAGATTCGCATGGCGATGACAAATAGCCGCGATATTAGCTTTTTCAATAATATCAATAATTCAATAATTGGGAGAGAGTGAGGGAAATGTTGATTTCGGCAGACCAAGCCTGTAAGTACATAAATGTAAATTTTTGAGTTGTATTTTGTTGAGATAATGCTTAATAAATAAGTACTTCAAAAGGAACTAACTGTATTTCGCTAGATTTTTCCAGACTCCCAACACTCTGGTCAAATTTTCAATATTCGGCTTTTATAGAAAGCACTACCCTAACTACTTCGCGAATATAATGCAATCAATGAACATAGAACAAAAGAAAATTGCTGAATGAAAAATTCTTTGCTAGAATTTTACAATTTTGTTCATTTGTTTTCAGAAAATTAACTTTTTTCTTATCACACTTAAAAATGTAAAATTATGTAAATGAAAACGTGCGCACGACAATTGAAAGGACAAATACCCATTATGAAGCCATGAACTTCTAATATGACACTATTAATTTTCTACAACAAGAAATCATGTATATCTATGAAATTTCCGTTGTAAATTCGTACTGGGAAATTTATTTCTATTTTCAACTCCAACAACAATATCTAAGAATGACTTTTAATACCATTGGAAAAAATCTTACATGAAGTTTGACTAGAATATTTCCCAAATCTACAAAGGTAAACAAATCACTTGGAAAACACCCAACTAGAGACTATTAAAGACTATATTTTATATTTAAAGATTTAATTTGTCTTGAAAAAGTTTCAAGACGAATTAAAGCTTTGGTGTAATAGAACTCGCTATGATCACACATGATGGATTAGTACCTATCAAAGAATTATGGAATTGTTTTGCTACTTATCAGTGAAGGTTTCGTTGAACAATGGCTTAAGTTTGGTGCAATTATTCATTTTTCATTGAGTATCCCGAATGTAAAGGGAAGCAAGAAGATTGTGTAAAGCGTTCGAACTAGTAACATTCTTTATGATTGAAGCGGACCATGTTTGCGTTTGAATGAATTCGGAAACTGAAAAACTGTTAAAGAGTTAAAGTTCGCGTTTCCAATTTTAGGTCAAACTTGATTAAAACATATGAAAAATAAAAGTAATAATAAAAACGTTGTAATTTGAAATTATAATCTGTTGAAGTTATATATTAAATTGCTAGTGATTTATAATTCATTTGGAGTCTAATTTAGTCAGCTTCTGTAAAACTTTTGCAACGCACAAAACTATCCTTATTCGGGAAAATGGGAACCCAATTACGTTTTCAGCAGAATAATTTACATTACAGCACTTCAAGGGCTTTCGATACTTCTGCAAGTCTATAAATGTTCACAATTTAACAAACATTCCTCGGACAAATACATCGAACTCGATCGGATATGCAAGCTTATAAATATCATAAATCCCTCAAGTGATACTTAAAGTACTTGAGCCTAGAATAAATCCTCTGAGTCCACCCAGTCTGCGACTATTTATTCTAACTCATTGAAATTCAGTTGGGATCGCATAGAACAATAAGCGAACAACGCAGACAAGCTGATATTTATTGGAAGTGAGGAAATGCTTAACGACACCCATTATGCAGAAATAAATAAATGCAAGCGCAACGCATTACAATATGCATGACGCCACACACTTTCAGTGATCTAATACCAAAATTGTCAAACACATCATTCGATTAATGAAACTTCAGTAAAACCGCATTAATGATGAAGTCACATTATGAGTTATTATTGTTCTTTATAAAGTTTTGTTCTACGCATATGCATCACAGATATCATGGATGGACAATAGTTCATGCAAATATTTTTTGGGGTGTGGTATGTTGGATGTATGAAGCTTTGTGAAAATTATGAATATGCACTCATTGGTTTTATTAAATTTATTCGCTTATTTCATTCCGGATACTACTTGTGTTATTGGCTTGTATGTTCTACATGAATAGCATTTAAAAAATAATTTTAGAAAATTTATTAGAGTCATATAAAGAGCAGGCGTTAGTTGCAAAGCTGTCAATTATCTGGCAAGTGAAGAATGTTGTGCAGCACCATGGTAACTAGTTCGTGAAAGACATTATAAAAAGAGATTCAGAATGACTCCTCAGAGTTTGGAGTGGTGCTATATATGCTTTAGTAGTTTCTCCATTAAATAAACTTGCACAAGTATTAATGGTTTATCCTGAAATTGTTTTGGGAACCAGGAACTAATTGAATAATTAATCTTTCATTGAAGTCAAGTTCCTCATATTGATGGTTCTCGGTATACTAGAATTGTATACGTCAGTATGTATAATTGAAAGATATCATTTCATTTGTGTCACATATTTTTTTCTTTCGTGGTTGCTCAAATTCTCCCTAATTGCCGAGTCCTAAACTTTATGAGAACGGCAAAGTATTTTTCAAGTAAAGTAGTTTAATTAGGTAATTTCTTGTGTAGTGATCATGAGAACAACAACATCTTTGCATCCTTTCACTACTGCTTTTGAAATATCTTGGACATTTGTCCCATTTGTCTCGTCAACACTGAAGCGCTAGACTTGCTATAATATCTTTCTCCATATATTCCTTAATTTTATGGAAGTGCTGGTAGAAATCAGCACTGAGTTCTCAATATCTAGGTGGCACGAATGAAAATTTCAAAAGTGGATTTTCGGGCCTTTCTTATATTGGCAATTCCATTAGAATGATCCTCCTATCATGACTGTAGAAAGAAATTATATGTAAACAAAAAAGACTCCACTATAAAACAAATAATCGTGCAACGTCCAATGCAAAACAATCTAAAATATCTCAGACGCAAAAATAATTTTTTAAACTTTTCTAAAACAGACTTTTCTTTGCCTAACATATGTGTTGAGAGGCAGAATAACTATACTAAAAATCAACTTCGTGTCTTTTCAATCAACACTGCTTCCGCATTTCAGACAATGTTTTTTTTTTGCAAATTGCTTACTCCCTGAGCTCCTTAAACAAGTATGATCTTTCAGTAGATGAATCTTTTTGGAATTTAGAGTTTCATATGTGGTCGTATTTATGTTTTATGTTTCATATAAATTTCATCGCCTTTATGTAACCAACCAACTTTAGATTGAAATAATATAGCGTCTAAATAATCCAGCATACGTTACAATCGACTAATAATATAAATTTTTTGTACATTGCAGGTCAACAGCCTTAGTTATTTTCCTTCTTGTAATAGGATTCGACACATCACACACAAGATACGTAAGTATTTTAGGCAAATAGGATATTTATAAGAGTGTCAATCTGAAAACACCACTAAAGAGCGGCAAAATGAGCAAATTCCCAATCTAATGATATTCGATAATAATTTTCCAGATGTATGCAATTTTGTTACCAAACTTATTAGAGAAAGCATATAGTGAACTAGGTAAGGGATGAAGAAGGAGGAATAGATGGAGATGGAGTAGAAGAGATGCGCATTGACATTCTCTGGAATTTTGTATTCACACACAATGAGTCACATATACTATTATCCCGGAAAAATTAATAGCCGTCCCACCAGATAGTTTAGTTTGTGAGATGCTATGTTCAAAGGTCTAAAGGAACTGCATGTTACTATATATTCCGCCCAGTCTTCCTATAACGAAGTGCATCATTGATCGGTATCGGCACATGTGGAACGGGGCTCACTTTTCCCTATGCTTTCTATCCCTATCTTTTGGCAGAAGTCGAAAATCGGCGTGATCAAATAGAGATATATGAAAGATAATACTTTATAGTTGTATAAAATTGTCTTTTAATTGTAAATAATTCATTGAACAGGGTATTAACACAAAATGATGAGTAAAGTATAATGTGTATGGTTTTTCACAAAATGATTCTGTTGAAGCATTCACAACAAGCTATGTCATCTCTAGCGATTCTTTTTTTAACTCACCTTTTTATAAAAATATCAAATTATACAAGATATAAGAACATAAAAAAGCAGTAGTTAATAATTTACCTCCAATGGAATTGAAGGCGCAATAAAAGTTTGCGCTCTTTCCTTTGCCGAATGAGTTATGTGGTAAAAAGTTCAACTGCTATTGTCAGAAATACATTACAAAGTTAAACTATAATCCCAAAGAACTATGTGACCAGCAACATACCATCTGGATTATCAAAATGGCATAAAACCATTACATGTCATGAAAAAAGGATCTAATACATCACACAGTATAAAGACGTTATCTTGTGACTGCTTTACAAATATTTTAAAAGCAGGAAGTAATAAGAGGCGACTGAATCTCGCTAAAAATTGTGTGAAAAGTCAAAAATTTGAATAGAAATTAGATTGAAAAAATCAAAAATTCCTTTCTGCGACAAATACGAGCATAACCGCTGCAATAAATTCGCTAAATACGAACCTGAGATTGATCGTCGGTTCTGAAGATAATCGATAAAAGTTGTACCACGCACATTCAATTGTTTTGAGGCAGGACTGCCTTCCTTTTCATTAATGCCTAATCACACCCTCAATTTCGATTCTTTTCATTAATCTATCTCCATAACCAGAAAATGGTCTGGTCTAGTTAGTCAAAGTTTGCGCGTCTAGAGGAGAACTATTACAAAAATATTGACCTCAAAGAAGTATCAAAATAAATAAATTCAAATTTATAAGTCTAATAGGATGTTAGATCCAAATCAATATTAAAAAACTAAAAATAATGTTTTTTTTTTTTTGAAACCATGTAACAAAGTATTTGTTTTTATTTACAGCATGGCAAGCGATTAAAACGACAAAATGGAGCCCATATGTATTTGCCAGAAAGTTTCATTATACCAGGTGGCAATACGTCCGATCCAGACGAGTGGGGTCCGTGGAGTTCACCATCAGAATGTTCCCGATCCTGTGGAGGCGGTGTAGCATATCAAACAAGAAATTGTTTAAATTCCAGGTAAAGGAAATATCTAAATTTTGGCAAGCAACTTATGCGAATCGTTCCAATTTTAGCCCGCAAGGAGCCCCTTTATGTACGGGCGGAAACCGAAAATACTTTTCCTGTAATACTCAGGTATGTAGACAGGCATAAATTATGAATTCCTAGCCGAAGTGTTTACATACTAGTAAAATAGCACCCTAACATGTTGATTCCTTTATTTTGTAAATAAACAAGTTTCCAGATCACCTCGAACTGTACCTTTTCATGTGCTTTTCAGCTGAGTTCGCATGGAAAAGACTTCCGCAAATGAAATGGAAAATATCACTGGCCAGCATTTTCATTTTATGCTGCTGTGCTTGCTCAATCTTCGAGTTCCCTAAAAGAAAACCACCTTGTTAGCTAGTAATTATGATGTCTGTTTTCCAGCACTGTTTTTCTGTTTTTTCGTGAAGAATGGGACATCGTGCCTCAGACAAATGATGGTGGGTGTTCCAGATATTCGAAATCGAAAGTGTATCACAAGATCAAACGCCAAGCATGTTTGCACATGTAGCGCATAAAATTGTTTGTTAAATGAAAATTTGAAGGAAATTTTCGCGTATGTATCCGCGTTAGCCAACGGAAACTTGTACGTGTAGGCTTCCGCGTTTCGGGAGCCCAAATCAAATAGAATTTGATTTGCCATAGTGATTTATGCAAAGGGGTGCGGGCAGTTTTTAGAATAAACAATTCTTAGGAAACAAATCAGAGATAAATTAATCTTGGGATCTATTTTCGCTCGAATGATATGATGGTCCAGTGAAATAGGCCAAATGGTTTATTCCCGTAGGTAATGAATGGGTCGTCGAAAATTATATATTTAAGGCTGTTTAACACAGCGCTGTAGTTTGTTTTATTATTACGGACTCCTCAAATTAGATCCTAGTCGTTCTAATGACTAATCTGAGGTTTAATGACGCTAGAAATAGCCTTTTAAATTTGTTCGTTGCTCCTCAGCATAAGCCTTGTGCCCGATCGATTGTTTATGAAGATTTTGTTTTTGAAACATATGATCTGCGAGTATGTTAACATCAGGGTGTGCTTAATGCTTGTTAATATGTTGGGAAACTTTAGGTGATTGTATGTAACTCAGCAATGTGCGATTTTTCATGTAATGTGGAATCCTTAAATAGTGCGTTTCACTTACAAGGTACATTTAAAATTGTACATGCCTAAATTTACGATATCATCGTGTAGATTTTGACTTTCAACATTGATTTGAAACATGCATAAGGTAAAACTTGATTTCTTCCATAAGAGCAATAAAAAATCACAAATAAGGATGCAGGAAAGTGCACTTGTGTGATGAATCGGCAAGAAGTAAGGAATGTCACATAAGAGGAACAGTGTTCGAGCATGAACAAATCGCTAGCTGAATATTCATAACAGGAAGTAAGAGCTGCAAACTTTATAAGAGAACTGCTACTGCTCACAATTTATTCTTCATATGAAAACTAGAATACAAGAAAAAAATATAAAATATAAAACAAGAAGAAGAACAGCGCGTCCGAAGGAAACGAAGCAGTCTGCAAATCTACATTAATTATCTGAAGATTATTTTTTGCTGACCAATAGAATGCTTATTATGCATCAATACGTCGTAATGTTTATATACATCACTATACATTATACATCACTAGATTGTAAACTCAAAATAGATTGCTGGGAATGAACCGACAACCAACTGAGAACTTTCTCACATAGCTGTTATTTAATAAAATAAAATAAATATAAATAAAACAATCGCATCGGAAGACAAAAATAACTTTAATTCAATTGTACAAATTCAATGATACATGACGCGAATGACATAATTTGCACCAACCATTCCAAGTCCATGCATCATGTATGACGCAATTTATAGGCGGTATAAGAGCGCTACTGCTGCGTTCGTTCAAAAACGCTCTTAAAATCACCTGTAAATTTGCTCATATATGATACATGGACTTAGTGTAGTTGGTACATAAATTACTTCATGTATCATATGCGATACATTGGATAGGTAAACTGTTAATTTGATTTATCGACATTCTTTGTTTTTCTATGCGCATAGAAGTAAGCAGAACCAGATATATAAGCATATTTAACACCCGATTATAACAATAAAATAAATATAAATAAAAATAAAAATAATTTTTTCATCCGATGTTCTGTAACGTATTTATATTATATTTATAGGATTGTCCTGACGATGAGGAAGATTTTCGTGCGCAACAGTGTTCACGTTTCAATCACATTCCATTTGAAGGAGTACGATATGAATGGGTTCCATACACAAAAGCTCCAAATCCTTGCGAGTTGAATTGTATGCCCCGTGGAGAGCGTTTTTATTATAGACATAAATCAAAAGTCATCGATGGGACTCGATGTAATGACGAATCCCTTGATGTTTGCGTAGATGGGCAATGTCAACCGGTGGGATGTGATATGATGTTAGGTTCACCTAGACGAGAAGATAAATGCAGAAGTTGTGATGGAGATGGCTCTAGTTGTAGAACTGTGGAAGGAATATTGGATATGAATGATCTTCAAGTTGGTAAGTAATTGATTGCAAGCAATCGAACTTTGATTGAAATTAGTTTTACACTATTGTTATTTCGTTGTATCCTATCCTGGTTCAATGATGCTTTTCAATATAGGTATATATATCTAATTTGAATGGGGCAGATAGAAGTAGAAGTGTGAAAAGCCATTTATATCCTGTTGAGTGATTGCAAAATTTTCGTCAAACACCCAATGTAAATGTCCCTCCCCATCCAGCCTTCTTTAACTTCTTCATATTATATTCGCGTTCGTTCGCATTACAATTTCTTCGCTGAGACCATTTTCTATGAAAGTATTTTGTTGCACCCATCTCCTCCTTGCTTTCCGTTTCTTAAAAAATCATACACATCTTGTTTGAAACTATTGCGCCGTGAAAACAGAAAGCATGCAGGCTTCCTTCAATGTTCTGAAGTTTCAATTTTCTCACCTACCAAATATTATTAACTGGTCAAATATCAACTTTTCAACGTCACTTATTTCGAAAAATGTATTATTCCCACGGATATATTAACTACTGTATTTATATTTAAATATTATTCATAAGGGGGTTCATCATTCCTTCGAGGCTTTTTTACTTCTTTTCTATCAAGTGTAGACTCATTTAATAACGAATGACAATGTTTCAATTCGCAGGTTATAATGATGTACTCCTCATCCCGGCGGGGGCCACAAACATTGACATTCAGGAAGTTGCACCATCGAATAACTACCTTGGCTGCAGGAATCTGAGTGGACATTACTATCTGAACGGAAACTGGCGCATCGACTTTCCACGTCCCATGCAATTCGCAGGATGTTGGTGGCACTATGACCGTAGGCCACAAGGTTTTGCAGCTCCCGATCATCTAACTTGTATTGGACCTACAACCGAAGCCATTTATATTGTGCTCTTGTATCAAGATCGCAATGTAGGAATTGAGTACGAGTATAGTGTCCCAGAAAATGTTGCAAAGCCCGAAGAGCCGGATTCTTATGCTTGGACGCATACAGCTTTCGGGCCATGTTCAGTATCATGCGGTACTGGACTTCAAACAAGAACAGTAACCTGCAACAGTCGAACATCTTTGGAACAAGTTGACGATAGTTTATGCGATGCATCAATCAAGCCGGTTGACACAGCGCAATGCGGTCAGGAGGATTGTGCCCCACGTTGGGTAGAAGGTCCTTGGAGCAAATGTTCGAAACCTTGCGGCAGCGATGGGAAACAAGAGAGAACTATACATTGCGAAAAGGTGGAAGCTAGTGGGTAATACAGAATCAAGTTGCTTTTGACCAGCTACCTAATGAATACTATTTACAGTGTCGCATCGATAGTGGAGGACTCGGTGTGCTTGCAGAAAGTTGGCAATAAACCGGCTACAATTCAGGAGTGCAATGTGGGCCTGAAATGTCCAAAATGGCATATTGGCCGGTGGTTGGCAGTGAGTTAATAATTACTTAGTAACGTTCTGAAATGTACATGCATTCGCTTTTTTGCAGTGCGATAAGTTATGCGGCGAAGGTGAAGAAAAGAGGAAGATTGTGTGCTACACTGAGGAAAATGGAAAGAAGAAAATAGTTCCCGATTCTGAATGCCCTGAAGAAAAGCCAGAGGAATTAAGGAAGTGCATACTTCAACCATGTGAGGGCGTAGATTGGATAACATCAGCGTGGAGTGGGGTACGCCATATGAAATTTGTTTTTGTTTTTTAATTATTTGGAATCATAGGATTTGCGATAAGGGTGAA
This sequence comes from Stratiomys singularior, assembly GCA_954870665.1. NCBI lineage: Eukaryota > Metazoa > Arthropoda > Insecta > Diptera > Stratiomyidae > Stratiomys > Stratiomys singularior. The sequence goes on from OX940877.1 coordinate 14,147,841, forward strand.
TTTAGTCCGTTTGAAGCGCACATACTTTCAAACTAACACGTCCCATGCAATAATTTTTGTTTACGATTTCAGTGCAAAACATGCGGATTGACGCAAGAAACGCGCACAGTGATTTGTGCATCAAAAGATGGTAAAATTTACAACGAGTCCTTCTGTCCAGCAGAAAAACCAGCCCTTACTCGTCCCTGCAAGACAACGATTTGCGAATATCAATGGTTTACTTCGGAGTGGAGCAAATGCTCAGCTGAATGTGGTTCAGGCGTACAAACTAGGATTGTTATTTGCGGGCAGTTTGACGAAGATACAATTGAGTTAGCGGACGATGAAAGTAAATGTTCTGCCGCTACTAAGCCAGAAGCTAGTCAAGATTGCGAGGGCGAAAAGAAGGAGTGCAGTGGACAATGGTTTACTGGTCCATGGGGTGCATGTGATAAGCCTTGTGGTGGCGGAGAAAGGCAGAGGGAGGTCCTATGTATGGCTGATGGAAAGATTGTATCAGATTGTGATGCCAGTGCCATTGAATTTTCAAGTGAAAAATGTAATGTGGACGCATGTACGGCTGACGAAACTCTGCCTGTAAACAGCACCAGCAAATCAATTGAAGTAGATGATTCTGAAGACTTTTGCGAAGATGAGGGTAACACGGAAATTAGCGGTTTTACAGTAGAAATGAAAGACGATGTCATGCTGGCCGATGGAGTGGAACTGGACGGTGTGAAATCCCCAGAGACATCTTTAGACGAAGATGAGCTGATGCAAAATGATGATCCTGGACCTGTAAGGGGAGATATGGCTGCAGAAGAAGGTTTGAGTGATGATGAAGGGTCAGGGGACTTCACCAGTAGCTCGAGTCCTTCCTCAACTACAATTGAAGGAAGTGGTGATTATGATTCATCATCAATGTCATCATCAACAGATGCACTGGAAACTACAATTTCCAAAGAAATAACTGCTCTTCTTGGAAGAAGCTCAACGATGCTTGATGGAGGTTCGACGGAGACATCTGGGTCGTTGGAAAGCAGCAGCTCAGAAAGAAGTTCTTCATCCGACAGCACAGAAACCACTGTTAGCGGTGAAACTGAACCAACTGTGACAACTGCAAGTACAGAAGCACCTGATAGTACTGAAACACCAGGTAGTACTGAAACTCCGGGCAGTACTGAATCTCCAGGCAGTACTGACACTCCGGCCAGTACAGAGACTCCGGGAAGTACAGAATCTCCTGCAAGTACCGAAACGCCTGAAAGTACAGAGACACCAGGAAGTACGGCAACGGCAAGTAGTTCAGAAACTCCAGAAACAACGCAATCATCTGGAAGTACGGAAACACCAGGAAGCACAGAAACACCAGGTAGTACGGAAACACCAGGTAGTACGGAAACACCAGAAAGCACGGAAGAGCCGGGAAGTACAGAAACGCCAGGAAGCACGGAAACGCCCGGAAGCACGGAAACGCCAGGAAGCACGGAAACACCCGGAAGTACGGAGACACCAGGAAGTACGGAAACACCGGGAAGCACAGAAACACCAGGAAGCACAGAAACACCAGGAAGCACAGAAACACCAGGAAGCACAGAAACACCAGGAAGCACAGAAACACCGGGAAGCACAGAAACACTAGGAAGCACAGAAACACCGGGAAGCACAGAAACACCTGGGTCGACTGAAACACCTGGAAGCATAGAAACGGAAGCAAGTACTGAAACGTCTGGAAGTACAGAATCACCAGAAAGTACAGAAACTCCGGCCTCCACTGAGCCTTCAGAAACTACGGAAACAGGGGGCAGTACTGAAACACCAGGTAGCACCGAAACCTCAGATAGCACAGACACATCAGGAGCCACAGAATCAGCTGGTAGCACTGAACTATCTGCGAGTACAGAAATTACTGAAAGTACAGAATCTTCTGGCAGTACAAGTAGCACAGATACTTCGGAGAGTACTGCAAGCACAGAATCTGGTGTTAGTACAGATAGCACCGAATCAACGGAGTCTTCTGGTAGTACAGAAAGTACTTCGTCAGGGAGCACCGATAGTTCAGCTAGTACTGATTCTTCGGGAATCACTGAGAGCTCGGAAAGCACTGAAAGTGAAAGCAGTACCGAAACGACTGGAAGTACGGAAACATCCGGTAGTACTGATATCACGGAAAGTTCAGTTGTCACTGACGACACTGAAAGTACTGATAGCACAGGAGCAACGGAAAGTACAGAAAGTTCAGGCAGTACAGATAGCACTGAAATCACTGGCAGTACGGATACAACCGAAAGTACTGAAAGCACAGATAGTACCGAGTCAACGAGCTCAGATGTTTCAGGATCAACCACTCAAAGTTCTGATGAAACTGACGATACAACATATAATATTTGGTCTTCAACAGGTACAGCGACAAGCGATGAAGACATGGAAGGATCGACTCCATATACATTGGATGATATTATAAAAAAAGAACAAAAACTTCCCAAGTGTAAGCCAAGGAAGAAGAAAACACCTTGTCTCATTTCTCCATTCGGATGCTGTTCCGACAATAGAACCGCTGCCAAAGGACCGTTTGATGAAGGTTGCCCGATCATTAAGACATGTAATGACACAAAGTACGGGTGCTGTCGGGACGGGGTATCACCAGCTCAAGGCGATTATTACGAGGGATGTCCACCGCCCCCATGCGAAAGCTCTTTGTTTGGATGTTGCCCTGATGGATGGACGGAAGCAGAAAATGAAGATGGTGAAGGATGCCCAGAAGAAGTCACAACTACTACGGCAGGAGGTTGTGCAGCAAGTAAGTATGGCTGTTGTCCTGATGGTGAAACTGAAGCATCTGGTCCCGATAACGATGGTTGTGACGAGTGTGTGGGTGACATTTGTTCTACACTTACATCAGAAACAACGGAGTCGACGGAAACAACAGTTTCTTCTGAGACAGATACCACAATTAGTTCAGAAGTTCAGTCGACCACCGAAGAAATCCGTAAATCTTGCTCATATTCAACATATGGATGCTGTCCCGATGCGGAGACTGAGGCTAAAGGCGAAGGATTTGCTGGATGTCCAGGAGTCGAAACGGAATGCAGTAAAACATCGCATGGCTGTTGTCCTGACGGCAAGACGCCTGCTACAGGACCCAACAACGAAGGCTGTTCTGCATGCTTATCTGAACCATTTGGATGCTGCCCAGATGGACAAACACCAGCTCATGGAAGAACTCAAGAAGGATGTTGCCTGCAATCTCTATATGGATGCTGCCCGGATAATATCAATACAGCGCGTGGTCCTAACTACGAAGGTTGTAGTTGCGAATATTCGCCGTATGGATGTTGCCCCGATAACAAAACATCGGCCCGTGGCTACAATAAAGAGGGGTGTGATTGCAAAGATTTACAATTCGGATGTTGCCCCGACAAAGTTACACCTGCTAAAGGAGAGAAGTTTGAAGGCTGTCCATGTCACACATTCCAATTCGGTTGTTGTTCCGATGGAGTCACGATTGCGCAAGGGCCCCATGGATATGGTTGCCACTGCTCCCAACTGGAATTCAAATGTTGTCCGGATGAGAAAACACCTGCTCAAGGACCCAACTTTGAAGGATGCACCTGCATTCATAGCAAGTACGGCTGTTGTCCTGATGGTGTATCTAGTGCACAAGGCGAAAACTATGAAGGATGTAGTACCGTTATACCAAATCAACAGAAGGCTTGCTCGCTTAAGAAGGACTCCGGCCCATGCAGTAATTACACGGTTAAGCTTTTCTATGATGTTGAATACGGGGCGTGCTCTCGGTTTTGGTATGGTGGTTGTGAAGGCAATGGTAACCGCTTTGATTCAGCTGAAGAATGTAAGGTTACATGTGAGGAACCGGAAGGAAAGGCTGTCTGTGATTTACCTAAGGTGGCTGGCCCATGTCCGGGCTACTACAAAAAATTCTATTATGATTCGGATCGGAAAACTTGCGCAGAATTTGTGTATGGCGGATGCCTTGGTAATAAGAACCAGTTCGATACGATGGAACAATGTATGTCAGTGTGTGCAGCAGAGCAAATATTACGTAAGTAGTAGGATGTCTAGCAACAAGAGGGACGAAGAGAGTTTGAGTAAAATGAAATTTCGAATTGCAGCTCCATGCGAACAGCCTGTGGAACGTGGTCCATGTGCAGGAAACTTTGAAAGATGGTACTATAATAATCAAACAGACGTTTGTCGTCCTTTCACGTATGGTGGCTGCAAAGGCAACAAAAACAATTACCCAACTGAACAATCTTGCCAGTACCATTGTCGAAGTCCTGGTGTACATAAAGGTTTGTTTTGCGATTTGTTTTGGGTAGGAGCATATGATATTTCTTTTGAATTTTTCGAGAAATTTACACATAACCACACAATTTTTGAGACTATTGAACATTTTCATCATAACATCTTTATTATTCTCGGTGTTAAATCCTAGAATTTGTATAACTCATTGTCATTCTCATTGTCTCTCTATAACTTATTATATAACTGCCGAGCATTTGAGTACTTTTTTAATGACGAAGTAATCCGCGCTCTCTTCCACTTTTTTGACACATTCTTTGAAAACAACTGTAGGGACGAAATATTTAGATAAAGAGGATCAAACCCATCCAGTTGACGGCTGTTGAAGGTCTTTAAAAATTGTGTGGTTATCTCAGCTATGAAAAGGTTATGTGCAACCCTATACATTGATTTGCTATGACTCGTTTGGGAATGAAACTAACTATAAAATATTTTAAACTAATTTAATCCTTTGCTTGTGTTACTTTTGTTATGCTATGCTTCTAACGGTTACGGAAACTCTAATTTACTGACTGGTTAATGTTGAATGAACGCAAATAGCTAGTTGCGCACTATCAAAAGAAATTGGCGAATGTGGTGGTCGCTATGCACGCTGGCATTATTCGGAAGAAGAACAAAGATGCATGCCTTTCTACTATTCTGGCTGTAGTGGAAATAAGAATAGTTTTCTTAGCTTGGAGCAATGTGAAGAGCAATGTCCTCGTCAAGTTGGTGAGCGTGAATTGGTGTTTGATTAAAAACACAGTGCTTATGTTTTAATATCCGCAAATCTATTGTCTAGCTAAGGACGTTTGCGAGATTCCTGCTGAGGTGGGCGAATGCCAAAACTATACGGCGAGATGGTATTACGACACACGGGAATTGCGTTGCAGACAGTTCTACTATGGAGGATGTGGTGGGAACCCGAATAATTTCGAAACTGAAGATGCGTGCTTGCGTCAGTGCGAGAAGAAAGTGGAACCAGAAACTAGCGAACCGGAAAAGGAACCGGAGTCAACGTTCTCGGGAGACAGTTGCTTCTTACCGATGCAAGGAGGCCGCTGTCAGAACTATACACCACGCTGGTACTACAACAGTCGAGACGGGACGTGTGACCAGTTCATGTACAGTGGCTGTGATGGAAATGACAATAATTTCCCGACTGAGGATGAATGTGAGAACAGTTGCTTCCATGTGCAGCACACATGCACGTTGCGACCACTATTCGGACGATGCCATGACAATATTACTAGGTGGTACTTCGATGAACAAACGAGGATGTGTCAGGAGTTTTCATTCAGTGGATGCGGAGGAAATCGAAATAACTTTTACTCTGAAAGCGAATGCACTGCCTATTGTGGAGGTGAAGCACCTGAAGTACGAACTGAAGGACCAGATGATGTAAGTGACCCTTTTTCAATTTTTTTTGTTTTCAAAAACCTTCTTCAGTCTAGATGAAGTTACTATAATATATGTAATTCTAGCAATACGAAGTCGAACCAGAATATTCGATTTGTGAAGAGCCAGTGGCAGAGGGTAATTGCGAAGACCGTATTGCATCATGGTTCTTCAGTCCTGAGCATAGACGGTGTGAGGTGTTCTTTTATACTGGCTGTGGTGGCAATGGCAATCGTTTTGAGTCACAGGAACAATGTGAAAGGCAGTGCGGTTCATACAAAGGAATCGGTAAGTAAAACCTTTAACACACAAAGTGGAAGAAATAATTTCTTCAGAAGCGGAATAGTTCGGCTCAGTAGTCAGTTTATTGGAATTGGGAAATAGCTTGAAAATTAGAATTATACCAAAACAATAGAATTCAAGTAAAATGGGAGCTTCATGCTAAAATCGAAATTATAATATCCTTAAAAATAATGTTCGTTTAAAAATATGAAAATTGAGCATATTAGTTGGGCATATTATGTGTTTTGTATATATGCGCAGTAATCGTTGAAATTCAAAATTTATCACAGTTTGAATTTATAGTTAAACTACCGTGACCGGCGACTAGTCTCAGAAGTCTTTTGCGGAATCTATAATAGTGAAATCTTTCTAGAACACTACTAGGCACTTATGCTAAGCCAAAGATAAGGATTTTTTTAATAGCAGCCTTACTGCACTTTTAATGTACCCTTGGCAGACGAGACATAATGGTTTCGCCTTTGTTCACTATTCAAGTTCAAATTAAGAAAATATTTGGGGGCTATCTTGCGCCTCATGAAGAGGTTTCTCGTCATTTGCAGAGAAGTGCAAATTGTAGTGATGAAATCAAAATTAATTATAAACCTTCCCACACATAGAAAAAAATACATAAAGTATAGTCAATCGATTCCATTTTTTTTTTCAATTTTATTCAATCTTAACTAATTTAAAATTAAGTCTTACATGAGAATATTTGTATATCCTGTTTCCAATAAACTTCGACTAATAAAACGAGCCCTAAATTAACCAAAACTGCCGCGAATCAATCATACTTAAAAGCTTCTAATCTTATAATTAGACGTATGTCATGAGCCGGTTCGTGTTGGTCCTTGCGACCAATGGCAGACTCGGTATTATTACGATCAAGCCCGGCGAACTTGTGAAGCTTTCACATATAGTGGCTGTGAAGGCAGTCCAAATCGATTCACCACCCGTTCAGAATGTGAATCGGTTTGTATTGTACGTGAAGAGCCAATTCCAACGGACAACAAGGGTAAATATTGGTGACTCTAATGCATTTCATAAACGTCCTTTTTGATGGAAATACGATTTCTCAATGATCAACTATCTCGTAGCTATTTGCGCGTTACCTGTGGCCAGTGGAAATTGTCCTGGTCCTGATTCAGCCAGACGTTGGTACTATGACGATTCACGTGGAACATGTGTATCCTTTATTTATACTGGTTGTGGAGGAAATCAAAACAATTTCCGATCGTTTGAAAGTTGCATTAACTTCTGCATTAGTAAGAATGCATTTTGTCATCCATGCACTCAGTTTTTAAAGCTCGAATGCACATCTGCTTGCTGCACGTTTATCCCATTATGCACATTGCACTCATTCGCACAAAGAAATACATTTTCGAATCATATTGATTACTAGTTACGTATTAAGGTGGCGGATATATGTTGAATAAAATATGTACTTATACTTATCTTGTTAATGTGAGAAGCGAAGCTGATCCTTGCTCAAACAGTTTGCGATTGCTTACTTCAAACAAAGACATGATAAGCTAATGCGCGCAGCCTTTCCAACGAAATTCATTAAATTCATTTTTTAGATGACACTATCAACCAAGTGGATCCTGGCGAGTTGAGAACAGCAATGCCAACAAATTGTGAGAAATTTTCGGAAGAGTGCCGGTCACTACATTGTCCATACGGCGTGCGACGATCATACGGCGATGAAGGATGTGAACGTTGTGAATGCGAGAATCCTTGTGCTAGTCATGAATGCCAAGAAGGAACACAATGCGCTATTGACATTGCATCGACACCAGAAGGATCTACGTTTGTTCCCGTGTGTCGTGAAACCAACAAATCTGGTGAATGCCCCGATTTGAGCAATTCTACTTCGCGGTGTGATCGAGAATGCTATACCGATGCCGATTGTCGCGGAAATAATAAGTGTTGCCCAGACAGTTGTGGTTACGTATGTGTGCGACCGTTTGAAAAACAAACTACAACCACGACAACTACTCCAAAAGCCCAAGTGATATATCCAGGAGATCGGGCGGTTGCATTGGAAACCAAACCATCGGAAGATGTTAATGTGGATACGCCAGTTGGTGGTTATGCAACATTAAGGTGCTATGCTACTGGCAATCCACCACCGACCATAACATGGGAGAGGCATGGTATAATAGTAAGTGTATTACTTTCATTTGATTCTTACAATTTGTAGACATTTTATTGGCATCCATTGAAAGAGTTTGTTCACCTGTAGCCCTTTAGATTGTTTTTTGAATTTGCATATATAATGTCAACTGTTTGTCGGATATATTGCAAAGTTCCCAAGTAAAGAGTGCATAATACAAGGACTACATTGAGTACTTCTACTTCAAATTCTGTAACTACTTCATCCTTCATTACTTTCTCTACTTTTCCACGACTGGGTTTGGGACACCAAACCTTTCGTTTTTTAGTGCTTAATTCTTCATATTTTCGTTGTTGGAGTTAAGTTATCCTTCGATATTCGTGTAAAGTTCATAGTTTGATTGTACATGCCTCCAATTATCTTACACCCAAACTCACTGTACACTATTTTTGATGGCTTTTATACGATCTCTGTTGCAATTTAAATGTGTTTTATTTCACAATGCAGTATAGATTTTTCATTTTTTTAAGCACATTAAATTTGCGAATGCAAACCCCATGATTTCCATTTACATATTGAATGCTAGTGATTTGTTCGGAGTTGATTGATTTTATTTATTGTTATCAGTGGATTAATAAGTTTTTTCTATTAGGTTATATTTATATAATATATTATTGTTGTTTTTTCTTATTTTAATTGTACACAAAGAATCGTCTATATTCTTTAGAGATTCTGTTCCTTCGAAATAAGAGATTCTGTTCTGAAGGGGAATTTTTCAACTTTACTCGTTGATTTTGTCTCGGTTTGATATCTTTAATTCTTAAGTTCTAGGAAGCTTTGTGTTGTCCCACCCACATTGTGAAAAATATGATCTTGTTACCTTCAGAATTCGGTTGGAATGAATTCGATGGCTAAGATCAGTTTTTAAAGCTCATAACTATCCTCCGGACTGATGTTCCTCCAATGCTTCCTCCCTCCCGTCCTCTAACGACGTGATCGTTCTAAGTATCGACGTATCATTTAATATCTTCTATACTTAATATCTGTTCCAGATTGATACCAACCAAGGTCGATACATCATTACATCAACAGGAGATCTTCAAATTGTTCAAGTCGTAAGATCTGATACTGGATCTTATGTGTGCATCGCAGATAATGGAATCGGAACTCCAGTACGCCGGGAAATTCAACTGAAGGTCACAGGTATGGGCCTTTGAATTTAGTGTTGTTGCAATTAGTTTTGACTCTCAATTCTTTCTTCTCTCTCCTATTTGCATGTACTTAAACTTTTCACTTTTCATGGTATTATCACTGTACTCACTTAATTTGCTTAACTTAATGTACTAAGATCCCCAAAAGATTGATGCCTACATCCTAAGCCCTCGCAATGCCACTAAAATCGTAACACTAACACAACCGGCTAGATTGCGCTGTCCAGCGGGTGGTTATCCAAGGCCTATGGTGACTTGGTGGAAGGGATCGGATCGTCTTCCATTGACATCCTTGGTTTATGAATTCCAGCGTGACTATTCATTGGTAATAAACAATGTGAAGTTGTCGGATCTTGGAACATATACTTGTGAAGCTTATTCTGGACACGGGCGTCCAGCATCGATAAAAATTACATTGAAGGCAACCGGTCCAGTGCATGTTAGCAATAAGAATGATGAACCATATTTGAAATATATCATTGAACCACCTCGGGCTACCTCAACCGAGCGGCCCAGTCCTCAATATCCTTACAGGCCTACACGACCACCCCAACGGGTTATTCCCAAACCCGAGATTCCATCACCGCCTAGAGGTGAGTGTAGTTTAGTAGAATGAGCATGTTTTGCTGTGTCGTAGAGCGCTATATATGTAGTTTGCTCCTTATTTGAGATTGTTTTGGTATATGGAATTCTGTTTCGATTACAAAACTAATATGTCTTTGCTTGAGCAGTTCCCGTATCCGCGCTTTTAAGAGTTGAAAACGGACACAGCTATGCATTGGGTGCTGACATTGTCTTACACTGTGATGTTGATGGAAGTCCAACTCCAAATGTAACGTGGTATAAAAACAATAATCTACTAGAAGCTTCAAATCGAATACAAATTACCGGTAAGTGATAATTTATTTATGTTTATAGCGGCTGAAACCATTCTACAAACTTATTAATTTGCTACTACAGAGTATCAAAAAGATACAACGACTTAACTTATTATTAAGGTAGTTTTTTAAAGACGTCTTCAGCTGGATGTTAAAAATTTGAGCTAAGGCTGATAAGCTAAGAAGAAGCTAAGCACATAACGGTACATTATTTCCTAGTAAACTTTTCCAGAGTAGATGTAGTTGAGAGAAATGAATTTCTCGGGCAACTCTCAAATAATTTAATAAAAATAAGATTAATTGTTTAATAATGCTGCTTTGATGAAAATTGTAATTACACATCATTTTACATTTATTGACTTCAATTTATTGAATGAATATTGAAATTTGAAGCAAATAACGCATTCTGTTGCATGAAATTTGTGCAGGATCCTTAAACGAAATTTAATTGATTATTCCTAACTAACTCCAAGACTTCCTTGCAAGAATTTCATGTTGATTCAAGTAAATCTACTGATAAAAGTCACTCACGACTTTTTCATTATGCCGTGATCAGTCATACGTGATTTGTTTATGTTGGAAAATCGGTTAAAAAATGAGGATGCAGTTGGAGTCAGAATTTGAACCAAGCATAGGCTTGATGTCACCTTTCGTAGAAACGATTGAAACATACATATTTGAAGAGTAAAAAAAAATATTTCAGCTACAAAATATTTTGTTTTTTATAGTTTCTGTTAATTAAAGTATTTTAGTAGATCAAAAAGCCATTTGCGAAATAAAAAAAAACGATTGAAACATTTCCTACTTGCAGAACAACCATATCGTCTTGTCATTTATGGAGCGACAATAGATGATTCTGGTGATTACAAATGTCTTGCTGAAAACGAGTTTAGTTCAAACTATCATCAGGAGCGAATAATTGTGGAAGGTTAGTGATAATGTGATAAATTGACGTGTAGTATTAACTTAACGAATTCCTTTTTCAGGTGTCTACGTGCCACCTGACTGCAAGGACAATCCATTCTTCGCGAATTGCAAGCTGATCGTTAAAGGATTGTATTGCTCCAATCATTACTATGCCAAATTCTGTTGTCGATCATGTACGTTGGCAGGTCAATTACGAAGTCCACATCCTAATTCAGTTTAACTTTAATTTATGGTTAGAATAAAATGCAACTATTACCATTTCCGGTATCTTTCGGATATCGGAAAACTACTTCTAACTGCAATTGAAGTCTCAGGTCTTTTCGTTTTGATTTGTCGCTGCTCGGCTGTTTGGATAGCATACTAAACCCTTTAATATCTAAATTCAAAAAGAATTTCTTAGGATAGAAGAACGTTACTCAGTGCCACAACTGTGCTGTCATGTAGAAGGACTTGTGCATATTTTTAGGGTAACAAAACACAATAGTGTTTGCAAGACCGACATTTTAGTTGTTAAACTAACGACGAAGCTTTGTTTTTGATATGTTCCCTAATATAATTAAGATAGTTCCTTAAATTTATAAGTTCATATGCTTGGAAAAGTAATACAAATCTTGGAGGTAAGAAACATAAAGGGTAGATTATTGCGTAGGTAAATTCAGTTTAGAAGGAAGTGTTCGGTGTCAACCTCAACGTGTGACATGTTCTTCGGGAGATATTCGAGCAAATATTAAATTCATTTTCAACTTCTGTATACGTGATCCTTACTAGCTGTCAAGACCATTTTGTATTCGGATATCGCACATTAAACATTTCAAAACGATTAAGCAGAGAAAACAAAATTGCAATTAGTTAAATGTTAGCGTTTAATAGTGTTCTCAAATGTATGTATATTTATTACGCGCATAGACCAATTATGTACTCAATATTGAAAATCATGAGATGAAGGACAACTCTGGCAAGCGATTTTGTCTATTGGAAGATAAACGATGAAACTGTACTATAACTGTTTTGTAAATATAAATGATAACATAAAAAACTAAATGGTTGAACAAAAATGTTGGTTTTTTCATTCTCCGAGAAATTTTCCATCCATTTCAAGATTTGTTTTTACTTTATGAAGGCTTATATAGATTTAAATATATCAGCGCAAAGCAAAGACAATTGAATAGTTGTGGGAGAAATATTTTTATATTTTCAACAAAATTACATGGATTATGGACAAACCTCTCCGCAGAGGACAACTTACTGTATTTGCGCATTTTAGGATTATATATATGTTAATGATTGCACACCGCTGTGAATATTTCATGTATTGCTTCCATCACTACAGTAGAAACAACTTAAAAGTCTATCTAAAAGTTTACTATTGGACGAGGGCGGAAGTAATTCTAGGTTTTGCGATTCACTATCGTCTGAATTATCAGATTCTATTGTCATTTCTTGAATACTGAATGTATCTGTTAAGTCTTGCTTCTTGAGTGGTTTCGATTTTGCTGGAAAAAATGATACTTCATCGGCATCATCGCTGAAATGATAAAAAATTTAACGATAATTTTATATTTGGACATTAAAATGAGTAAGTATGGGAATAAATGCGATAGTGAGTAAGCGAATATAAACTTTAAAACTTGGAACTAATGTGACTCAACTGCTCCTTTTCCTTTGTTTACTTAAATATGGTTTCGTTTTTACTGGAGAAACATTTACACGGGATACTCCTTTTGTTCTTATGGCGCACTCAAATTACAACTTTATCGACTCTATAGAACAAAGTTAATTGTAATGCTACTCCAGCATGAATCTCCCCGTTAATGTCTCACATGGTTACGAAAAGTATTAATCTAAATTGAATAAGTATAAAAGGCCTAAAAAAACTCTACCGCAACATTTAAAGTAAATACTCCATTTTTCCTATGTCTCAACTGGCATTGAATGGGAAGAACACGCAAGGTTAACCAGGAGAGCAAAATATATACTCTGTGTGAAGGAATGCATCATTAAAAATAGGTAGGAATACATTGTATATGTGTTCGGCATAGTATGTCATTTTATTTACGAATATTATTCGAATTTATGATTCCGAGCAGAAAACTTTCTGTTAAATGTTCACAAGAAAGGAATAAAATTATGCCTTTCAAGAAATACACATAAAAATTAATATTAAAGCATGGTGGAGGAAAGCGTCCAGTATACCATACACTCAAGTAAAATTACGGATAACTTTCTTAGAAACGGAAATCACTTATTCACATTCGATTATGGTAGAAAAATATTGAATCACATATGTATGTAGAGTTTCTATATATGCGGGTTTCTGCATATAAATGTGCCAAATCAAACAAATGATTTGTTTGGAAATGGCGAATGAATTTAAGTAGGAAACTTTGTTGGTTTCGTTTGGGAAATATACTTCCAATAATAGTAGCTTGCAAAATCTTCTTTCTGTGATCGAATTAACTTCTGCGAAGGAGTTTTAAAATCACCAATAACTTCCGATACTCATTTTTCGCTAATATTTACGAAATGCCTAATGTTTCATGTTGAATTATTTCTGGGTAGTTTTCAATCATAGTCTTTTACGAATTGTTTATAATTCAGGCTGGAAAACAGTCGACAGCTTTTATCGTATAGGAGTTAATGATGTTTGCAATTCACAATGAAGCCACTTGAAGCCAATCAATCTCAACGTCATATTCGCATTCCTCTTCGAAATCGCAACTGCATTCGATTCAAATATTCCTATTATTTTCCTTACATAAACTTTTGTTTCAGCAAAAGGGAAAAAATAAAGCAATGCAAGATAGAAAGCAACATGTCCTTTTGCCATAGGAAAATTTCAAGATGAAAATATTTTAGAGTGGTTTTTTTGGACCAGGATTTTAATCTGGAATGGTATCTTAAGACCTAACTTAATATAATCATATGACTTGTCTGCAGTGTGAAATTTTTTAAGGTTGAAAATTTTTTAAGGTTGGAAAGTGTGAATTAGTCATTTTAAAAAGGTTTTTACTTATTTTAACCAAAAAGCTTTAAAAAAAAAATTAGGCAATAAATCGGACATTAAAATATATAATTTTTTCAAAAAAATTATATATTATATAATTTTTTTATATTATATTAATTATATAAAAAAATCAAAATTCAAAAAAAAAATTTGTTACCGGAAAATCCAGTGTGAATATTTGCGAAAATCATTAACAAATTCTTTTCTAAAGTCAAGAGTGGAAATAATTATCACTTGACACATACTTTATGGAAATCAATCTGGGAATGCCGACTTGTTCTATTTGAACAGGGAGTCAACCACAAAGTGTGTGTTGATTTTGTAAGACCGTTTCTATCAGCAACAACTAACTAATACCTCTTTTAGTTGACATATCTTCAAAGAAATCCGGAAAACTTTCTCAGACTCCGGACAAATCTCGATAAATCTATCCACATCCCCAACCCATACATGCCCCCTACTGCCTGTGTATTCATAGTTTTTCCCCAACCAAGACACCAACCCGCAAAAAGAGCTTCAAAATCCAATAACCTACTGAGTCAATCTAAAACCTTGTGAGTTGTCCATCTTTCGAAATGAACTTCGAAAACTTCGGAAACGATTTCAATTCACCACTAAATCCTGTTTACCACTTTAATCAATTTCGTACTCAAAAAATCTGTTTCGAATATCATATATTCCCGACTCAATAATAAATCTGCCGGAAACGACAGGATCCTCTGTACCATAATCAAGAGATGTATCTATCTAATACTACATGCAGTACTTAACCTCTGAATCTACTCTAAAACTTTATGATATCCTTTGCTTTCAATGATTGTCTTAGGTTAAACGCTAGTTGCTAAGCATAAAATAAGATAGACAACAAGAAATTACTATGTTTGTAAAAATTGTTTTTGACTCAGATTGTTGTTATCCGTTTATATAAATATAACTTTCCTCCACAAATCGTTTCCTCAACAATCCTTGAGAACTACGAATTTATTCCTCAGTCCTAGCAAACATATTGATTGTATATATTCTAACGCTTCTACGCATGGAAAAGTATCCCCATGCGTTATAGATACTTTTACATTTTCACAGACT
This sequence comes from Stratiomys singularior, assembly GCA_954870665.1. Classification (NCBI taxonomy): domain Eukaryota; kingdom Metazoa; phylum Arthropoda; class Insecta; order Diptera; family Stratiomyidae; genus Stratiomys; species Stratiomys singularior. The sequence continues at coordinate 14,163,021 of OX940877.1, forward strand.
AAACTGAAAAATTCATCAACAAAATTGCCACACGCTGTCAATTGTTTGAATTAAAGTAGATAAGCTCTAAATGAGTTTTCATAAATAATTGTCCTTCGTTGTAATGAAAAGGTTTTATGCAACAATCCAATCATTTGGAAGCGGCAAGGAAAATAAGGCAAACACTTGGCTTAGTAACAGATCTATCCCTTTCCTAATATCCGGAAGTAATAGCATAAAAACTCAATTATTCATTAGCGAACTGATTTTCTCGTTCCTCCTGCCGATTGACTAGTCGATAGGAAGGACATGCAAACTTATCATACAACCTGATCAAGAATTTCTGCTGCATCATCAGCTGTATTTAAGGACAAAGGTATCTACAAAGTCTGAAACATAGGGCTGACATTTGAGCAGAAATTTACAACACGTAAGGATACGATTAAACACTCAACACTCACAGGATGAATTTGAATAAAGGTTTTAAAGAGAAAAAATTCTTGGGGATCCATTCTCTATGTTGGCAAAAGGTGTTCAAAATTTTGTCTTGAAGTTCGACAATCTAGCCTAAACTGCCTGAAAAACAATTTGGGATATTTGCTCAGTACATAAATAACTTGATTTATGGGTTATAATCGATATAAAGTCGATAGATCAGAGAATTCAAACACCTAGTCTCCACAGTAGCTTTGACCTAGAAAAAATTTGGATTAAACATGATATGTTACCTCTCGGATTTATAGTCCACGAGTGGTTGGTTTTCAGCGTGGCCGGGAATCTGCAGTCTTTCAATTGGAATCAAGTGGGAAGTCTTCGATTTTTTCGCCTGTTGGAATGAAAGTGTCAATAGCACCTTATCAATTGGCATGCATTCACATTTGCAAAATAAGTTGATTCACTTACATTCTCTTCTTGCAATTGGCTATAATTTCTTTTGGCACGTTCGACTTTCAGCTGAAGTTTCCGTTGTAAAATCTTACATGTACTCATCTGCACATTTCGTGGCTCGGCTGGTACTCTTGCGCTTGGACCATCGTCATCGATCCCTTTGAATGTTACTTTTAAATTGCTTCTAGTCATTGTTGCCTCTTGCTTTTCTATGTCTAGTATTCCCTCATTTTTCACCTGAAATTTCAACCCCACACTTCAAACAAAAATGAATATTTAACGAATTGCAAGCTCACCAAACAGTTGTAATCACCGAAGTTGATGGCACTAAATTTATCTTCACTATCAATACCACTATCTTCCATTTGTACACTTAATTATGATACAAGTATCTTACTAGCTATACCAGATGGTTGCGGATAGCTTCCCTGGCATCTGTTTGAAGTAGTGTCAATATGACGGGGCTATATCGATTTTTCCCAGATATTCGACCGTTGGGGGTGGTTTCCTTTCAAGTATTAATTTGTCTGTTTGAATTCAAATTTCTTTTGAAACTGACAAACATAACATTAAGTTGATTTCTCAAACTATCTTACTGTTGAATGTACTTTCAAAATATAAATAATTAACAATTTGTATAATTAAATTCTTCAAACTGTATTAAAACAGCTTCAAGAAACCGAATCAAATAAAAGTCATATGAAATGGTAGTTTCGTTTAGAATTTCTTAAAAGTTTCTAATAAAGACTAATACTTTATCCTATTATCTTCTATCCTTTTATCCTATTTACCGATGTAAAATGCTTAAATCTATTTAGTTATTCACTAAATTTATATATAAAACTGTCGATTGCATGTTGATAGTAAAACTCTTGAAAGTTGGATGCAAGTTAATTTTGGCGTATAATTTAGGGACTCTTGTGGGCACAGCATTACAGGTGGGGCTTTGGTTTCAAAATTCCAAAAAGAGCGCTAATAAAGGTGTATCAATTGGTATCAATTTATTGCTTTTTCGAAAGGTTTTTACAAACGATCTATTTTTGACCAGATTGGGTGCTTCTTGTTTAAATGTATAACATGCACTTTGCAATGCAAGCACCAGGAAACTAAGGAAGCTATGACAACATAAATAAAACAGTTGATGTTTTTTCTTTTATTATGACAACACATTGATTTTACATTTAACAGAACTAAGAAGTAGGATTACAAACTTTCATTTTACCAAATACAATTAAATAGAAAATTAAAATAATCGTACAAATAAAGGGTACGTGAAAAGCTCGTTCGGTATGGAGGATGTTAGAATTGTGTGGCTGAAGCAGACCATTGCAAATCTTTTGGGTGTTCTGGAGCCAGAATATGCTACCACGTTGGTAGAGGAGAATGCTGACAAAGTAAGGGAGTTCTTCGACGAAGCTTATATGCAGGCGGAGGATATATCCAACATTGTTATATTCGCCTGGAGGACTTTCTATGACAAATTGGTCGAAGAAGAAATAACTGTTTTGGAAAAAGGTAACATTTTCACTGCAAACTGAATATAGATGCGATATAAACACGAGTTTGATTTTGTTTTAATAGTTGCACCGCCTACTCCTCCACCGGAACCAGAGAAGAAGGAGAGAAAAGGTAAAAAGAAAGAGGGAAAAGGAAAAGGTAAGTGTGAATTTTCCATCGATGATGTGGATATTAATTTTTGCAATGATATTCAGCAAAAGGGAAAACCAAAGAAGCTGAAGCGGCGCGAGAAAGTGGAAAGGAAAGCGAAAAAGAAAGTGCCAAGGAAAGTGGCAAAAGCCCAAGTAAGTTGTGCATATTTTGAGTAAAAGAGTTTGTCAATTGTTACCAATCTGTTCCTTACGCTTGCATTGGATTAATAGCAATATCTGACGAGGATGACGAATTTGGTAATTATTATCACAAATATTTTTTGGATAGGCACCATCCCTCTTAATATAATGAAAATAGTACTTTATTAGTTCTTATGTCGATGAATTAGTTCAATGTTGATGCATGTGATTGTTTTATCAGTTAGAAAAATCTTTCATTCCTTGTGTGTTTAATGCACTGTACGTGGTGTATAGCTGTATTTTCTTTTAGGGGTTTTATGTATCTGAAAATATCTTTGTAAATATTCTATATATCAACAAAACTGTATTTTTGCTCATATGTTTGATATATGTACGTATAACTTTATAATTTCTCTAAACCAAAACTTCCAAAAGGGAAATATTCTTTAAAAGCGTTCGTGAAACAAAATTTTATTCCTTCCCACTCATTTGACAGAAGTATTTGCACTTAATTGTTAAACTACATAAAAATTCTTTCAAAATTCAGTAGAAAACCTTGCTGAACTGAACTCAACAAAATTTTACACGCTAAATCTGATGAAGCATATTTCTTCAGTAAGATTTAACATTGTTTTGGATAAGCACAATTTCGCTTCCTTCGTAAAAATTAATTGTTCTTCATCGAAGCTTTTTGACACTATTTTCTAATTAAAGGAGAAATCGTAATTGCTTTGATAAGGTTTACGTTGGGTTCAATAAGAAATGACTATGGGATAGTTCCAATTTGATTAGTCATGTTTGAATACAATTGATCGTTACAATTTGAATAGACGTGAGTGGAGTACAAGACCTACATTCATCATTGGAAGTTCATATTTATTTGGTTTCTTTTTAATCTAATTTTTGAAGAAGGATGCTTTCAATTGGACATAAACTTTACAGTAGTTCGCAGATAAATTTTTCTATTAATTAACATAGAGCAGAACTATATAATCTGGAAACTTTAATTGACAAAATATGATGGTGAGTCAAATATCAACCGGATTATTTTTTTATATACATTTATTAACAGTGATAATATTCAAATAAGAGTTTAATCATTTTTCTACATAGTCTCCTACCCACTACACATTTTTCCCAACGTTTTGGCAGCTTAAAAATTCCTTGTAAATTGAAAGTTTGAGCGCACGCGCTCCTCAACTTCTTCATCCGCTTCACATTTTTCGCCTCCCAAAGCTTCCTTCATGGGACCAAACAAAAAATAGTCGCATGGGGACAAGTCTGAGCTATAGGGAGGGTGATCCAGGGTCTCTCAATGCAGCTCAAATAATACATCCGTGTCAATGCAGCTGTGCGAAGTCGGGCATTGTCATGGAGGAGAATGGCCTCTCTGATGGGATTTTTCCTTCTTTTGTTTCTGTAGGCGGCTTTTGCTGACTCTAGCAGCTGACAGTAGTAGGCAGCGTTTTTTGTACGTTGGTCGTGCCGGAAATCGATCAGTAAAACTCCTTTGTAATCAAAAAATACAATTGCGAGGACTTCACTGGACAATCTTCGTCTTTCTGCCGCCATTCCTTGCTAGCCATTTTTGACTCGGAGGTATAATGGTGCACCCAAGTCTCACCTTGAGACCCACCATGATCTTTGATGATGGAATGAGCACTACCATGGCTGATACCCACTTCTGAAGCGATTTCATCAATAGTGAATCGGCGCTCACCCTCGATTAGATTTCGAACCGCTCGAATATTGTCAACAGTTACACTTGATCTTAGGTGTCGATTATGAGTTTCATTTTCTACACTTTCTCGTCCCTTTTTAAATTTTCTTGCCCAATCAAACACTTGTTTCCTTGAAAACGTATTGTCACCAAACTGTCCCTTTAACCTAGCCAAAATATTCGATGGTGAAACATCTTCATTTGTTGAAATTTTAATATTAATACGTTGCTCAATGAATAAAGAAACCATTTGCTCACTCATGATTACTACTGATCAACTGGAAGAATGAGCAGCCCGAGAGCGGCTGTCCCCACTCTTAACAAACCAACCTTAGACCCCCACCCAACTAAACCGCTCGGTAGAGTCTGAGAGTCAGGTTTATATTTGACTCACCCTCGTATTAAGTAGGTTCCGAAGATAGTTAGGTTACGTGTTGATGCGGGCACTGTGTTATAGATTACCAATAAAAGCCTTAACAGAGCGTAAAACAAGACTACCCATACTTTGAATTGTCAATGAAGAAGGGAGCAACTTATTGCCGAAATATATATTACGAAATATATTAACGGGAAAACACACACAGTATGTTTTGACAGTGTTTTGCTAAACTAGAATCACCCTAAAACGCTATACTAAAATCGCAATGCATAAGTTTACGATTGATTACTCCGTCTCTTTCTGGTGGGATCCATCTAAGAGTGTGATAACTTATTGTGCGTGGGGTACGACCAAAGGTTAATTAATTTTGGGTATTATGTTTTTTGGTGTCACTTTTAGTAAATGTAAAAGTAAAGTACTTAAAGTACGGTAAATAAGCATCTCTTTATAGAAGGTGCCGCCACTTTTTCGGTTTATATATATATATATATATATATATATATATATATATATATATATATATATATATATATACATGCTAAATGTATAAATGTCCAATTCAAAAGATAAACCTAACTTAATATTGATCTATCACATTTTGTTAAACCAGAAAAGAAAGGGAAAGGCAAAAAAAGCCGAAAAGGAAAAGTGAAAGTCGCTCCTGTAGAAGCAACCGTTGAGGTTGAGCCGATGTTTGTCGAAGTAAAAGTAAGTATTGCAATAGATGGCGCTGATTTAAGATACTAGTATATGAATTTTTGAGTATTTTACAGAAAATTATACAATCTTATGTAAAGACGCCAATTCTTCACTGCCATTTTGGCCCAATGCAATCATACGAAATTGATCCTAAACTAAAGTACATTTACATTGCGCGAAGAAATCCCAACGATATACGTAAATATATTCTGTTTAATCAACATTCTTTCATATTCTTTTTGAATTAAACTTCTTTTTTAGCATGGTATAAGGATATCAATGAATGCTTTGCTGAAATGCCCGAGTACTTCATTGTTGGATCGATGAAAGGGAATTTAATATCAACAATGAAATCTATTGTTTTGGTAAGTGCGCAAAAATACACTTCAACCATTTTATTTCCTTTCAATTAGGTGGATCTTAATATTTTGGAATGGTTGATGGTTTCAGTAAAATTTGTTCCGTCATTTTTTTCCCGGAATGTAAACAACTGCATTTTTTAAATGAAAATGTAGGATCTTAATAGGAAGCTTAAACCATTAGATTTTCTATTTTCTTTTAATATTACTATAGTACCTATATTGATATTATGAAAACGTCCTGATAAGATGTCCGCTCCGCATTTTTAACCAACTTGATAAAAGAAACATGAGAAAATGTTTCTTATTAGGATGTTTTTTTAATGAAAAATATTTTAATCTATATTTAAATTTCCATATATCACTCATCAATATGTAAATATTATATTTGAAAGATTATATTCTTTATAAAACATCATCCAACTAATATATCGTAGTTATAAGACATCGCAAAAACTTTTTTAAAGTAAAACAATATTCAAATAATGTATTAGTTATATAAAGAAGAATTCATGCAAAATTCGTTATTAATTTCAAAATAACGTTGCTACTTTGTAACTTGCTGGTACACTTCTCAATGGGATGCATTATTCGGGAAACAACTCGGGTGGTGAAAACTTGAAAACTCGTGATTGCTTTTTCTCCTTTCCTTTTTTGTAACTGCTTCTCGGACATATTATTTTCATTGATCGTAAAATGCGGTTAGATTGCTGCCGAGTATCTTTAATTGAAGTAGCATCACAAGACAAATTTGATTAGGTTTCAAAATCCCCGATCTGTACAAGTAAGACAGAAAGGAGGTCCGTAAATGTGCACGAACATCAGATAGAGACACGGTTGACGTTTAGGATTTTTCACCATGCTACTGTAACACATGAGACTAAAAAGATCTTGGAAAATTGTGCAGTCGCATAGCAAATAATGCGATTTGCAAAGAGATTCGCGACACCTTGCTTGAGATTATAAAAACTGTCTACGCCCCTACTACGGCAGTTTCTCATGAGGTCAGCGACTCGGTTTTTCGCGGAAAGTGACTTAATATTTGAGTCGTATCAGTGTATCCTATCGTGTGAAAATATCCAAATTTTCCCTAATTCAAGTCCAGGATTCAATTTTCGCTTGATATATAAGTATCGTTGATTTGAGGTCTCTTCTGTATTAATTGTTATTAATATAGAAGTTATTATTAAAACGTTAACTGCTCACATTGTCGTCACTTTCTGTTCTATCGATTCCATTTTCATATTAATGAAGAATAACATGGTTTAGTCGAGTTCAAAAAAAAATATTTTGTATTTTCCTTTTTTAATATAGTTAATGTAAATTTTAAACAGGATATTTTATTCTACGTCAATTCCATATGTCAGTGACAGTCGCAACTCATTTTCCTGGTTAAAACTTCCAAAAACTAGGAGGGACACAATACATTCACTGTTTCTCAGTATTAATAGCGTGATTAAATTACCGAAACTAATCTAATTTCGAATTAAATACTACATAGGATACTATTACTGAGTTAATACTCTTACTTTTGTTGTTCATGGCGACTGAATTTCCTATTTTGAACACTCTCATTCTACTGACGTAGGGATTTCCAGCCCAGTTTACGAAGCTCTGTAAAAATTACTTGTTCACATTCGGTCCTTGAAATTCTAAGATTTTCGAAGACCGAATAATCTTACTGAACAGTGAAGAAAGGAAAAAAAGCTGCTTGGCTTTTGGTTTGTCTTCATCATTATTTGTTGCCCGGAGTCCAGCCATATTTCGCTACCCTACTACCTTATTTGCTGTTAACAGAAATCATACATGAGAAAAGGCAGAAATCTTTAGAAACAATGCATGAATTGTTTTCTAGTAGAGTAATTTAAAGAGCAAATTTTCCTCTAATGTCAAACAATGAATCCCTGGATTCACGCAACCTCAAAAGGGCTTTATTAATAGATAAGCTATAGATATAGATATACTATATATAGATATAGATATACTATAAGGCGCATGAAAGACACACTTATAATTTCCTTTTTAAGTTTTATTGGTGTTAAGGTGGTTATTTCCAGGTGGATAATATTTTTTAACAATTAAAACCAAGATAGGAAGTCATTAGGATTTTTAATTAATCTTAAGAAAGTTACAAGCGCCTCAGTTCAAGAATTTTCTAAATACAAATATTTTAAATTACAAACAGAAATGTCTAGTAATTTATATTTCAGTTTGATTTCATTTAATTTTATGTGCTATGTCGTATGCTAGATAACGAATCAAACTCCATATTTTTTATCTGCTGGGAACATCATCCAATTCAAATCGGATCTTTACTTTAAGAATTTACACGCGCTTAAGCCAATAAGTCATTCGTTCGTTTGTCCAATTGCCAAGGACTTTAAGTGAAAAAGCATTTTCAAACGAATCTGATTGTGCCTAATGGAAAATTCATGTAACAATTTAATTATTCTCATGACGAATTCAGTACTGAGTTGGATGACGAGTTTGATTATAACAAATCTTAAAAATAATTGACTGCTTGGTAAGTGAGCAGACTTGAAAGACAACCCCGAAGAGGTTTATAAGGGTTTAATGTTAATTGATCTGAACGCGATTCATACAAACTTGTGTTGAAATATTTTCTCTGAAATTATTTTCGGCATTTAAACTTCTTTCAAACAATTACTCTTCGAATTGTCTCTCTTTTTTATTAGGTGTATAAAGATGCAATCGATTTTCAATTTCACGAACCGACCATCAAAGAAGTTCAAAAGATTGACTTTAGTGTGGCGGAGATAAACGCAGCAGCGGAAGGCGCTGGCTTGTATGACTTCGTAACACCATCTCAACTCAGATTAAAAGCCGTCAAAGTGAAGAAGTGAATTTTATTGCATTTCTTAGTAAAGAACGCTCTTACCTCACAAGTGCTTACAATTCCAGGAAAATTAATGAACAATGGGAAACTGCTTCTACATCAATCTATGCGGAAAGTATGGCCGACAAAAGCCAAGCCAAAGAAGCATCAGAATCAGAAGGTGAGATAAATCTGTTCTGAGAACGATTTCAAAGGATTATGGTTTCAGACGAATCGATCAAATTAACTATTTCTGCGCGTTGGAAGAAATTGTATGAGGAAACATCGAAGCAAGCCGAAGAACATTACAAACGACTTGAGACTATTGAAATGGAAAGACCTCCATTTCAATCGAAGTTGCATAAAAATATGGATAAGTTTATTGGTGGGATTGACTGGACTGTAGGTCACATCGTTTGGGCGTTTAACCTTCCCACTTCATATGTGGCACCAGGTCAACAGGATCTTCAATATGAAGATGCTAAGGTTCGAATACCAATTGACCCGCGCAAAGCAAAACTTGAGGATTACACAAACACGCAACTGGAGGACGTTGTGAGTGGGTGGAAAGCGCATATAAAAAAGATCCTGAAGGACTTTCGCGATAAAGTAAGGCCAGTGGTATGACTCGTTGTAAGACATAAATATTTTGTACCTTGTAGCAACCTGAAGAGTTCACACCAATGGCCGAGTTCAGGCTTTGGCGAGATCAGGAGCTCGATATGTATAGCATCCTGGAACAGCTAAAAACATCATTTGTGACTTCAGTTTTAGGTACAGTCAAATCGGTAGTGCGATTAAACTGTGATTGTCTGCATTTTTAGATCGTTTGAAAAGTGCTAATTCTTCGGTCCTGGACAGCTGGGAGGACTTTTGTCGTGAAATAGAAGAGTATCATGTCAAAGCTAAGGAAAATTCCGACTTCTTGTCAACGATCACAGAATACTTAGAGGCAAGTATTCTTTCATTAGTCACTTTCTTAGAGTCGATCCACACGGTAGTTTGGAATAGTCCAATTTTACATCACAAAGCGTGTATATAATCATTATATATTCATAACGTAATCAATGAAAAAGTTTTCATGTTGTTCCTTTAGGGCATCCGAAAGTATGACGATTTTCGATTCATGTTTTCTCTTATACCCAACTTGATGGTGGGACTGCGCCACATATGGACCATGTCCTCGTACTATTGTCGCGACGAACATATGCTTCTGCTGCTAAGCCAAATATCCAAAGTATTCACCAGCAAAGTGAAGAAAATTATAGCTCTCAATAATCTATTCAAGTAAGTAGAAAGTATCGGACACGACTCCATTACTACTTCCAGCTTTAGTGTATTTGGGTTGTTCGGAAGGAATTCATTGTTTCACATCGATTGCAGACGCTCCTCGACTGAAGCATTTGACTTGGCTACCAATTGTTCGAACTTGTTGCAGACATGGAAGCAATCGTACTTGGACAGTCGAGCACACATCGAGAATTCTGGCGTAGGATCTCGATGGGAATTCGACAAAAACATTCTGTTTGATGAGGTTGACCATATCTATCGCATAAGCAAGGACCTTGCCTACATCACAAATGTGTTTATTGAATTCGAAAATATGTTCGGCTTTCAATTGAAGGCGATAATAACGGATCCTTCGATAGTTGACGATATCATGAAAAAAGTTTATCGTCTGTTGGACGATGTATTGAATGTTGATTACAATATTTTCTACCCGGGTAATTGGGAAAATTGGGAGGATACTTTGGGGTATTTTAAAAAGCGATTGGAAATCGTTGAGAACGATTCGAAGGCTGTTCTGGATCAATGCATAGCGTCGTTGAGGTCAGCGGATTTAGGATTGAATCTAATTCAAGAAGTGAAATATTTGAAAACAAGGCAATCCTTAATTGAATACATGGCAAATAAACACGAAAGTGTTCTAAGGCATTTCGTTACCGAAATTGGCATTGTGGAACATGAGTTCTTGGTAAGACTTTCTGCAGGCCTTCCGAATATTTTCAACTAAGTGTTTGATTGTAGAAAAATCGTAAACAGCCACCACTGACCAGAAATCAGCCACCGACGGTTGGTGCTATTCTATGGGTGCGCCTTCTAAGGAAACATTTGAAGAAATCTATCATCGCATTCAAAAAGGTAGTTTTCAGAACGAAATTTCAATCAAAATTTTCAGGGATTATTGTATAGAAAGTGAAATTTAATTATTAAATATTAAAGAGAAAATATGAAAATGAAAAAATTGAATGGAAATTATCACGAAATATGTCCACAATCGTAATCTTGTTGATAGAGGCAGCGAAAGTCGAAATTAAAAAATTTTTTTAACTACGATTTCGTATTATATGTCCATTGTATGACGAGCCATAGACAACTTGCATTATAGTTGGGTGAATTCGCCAGCAAATTTAAGCAGATTTTTTTTAATGCCCAGCTTGTGTTTGTAATTTTTCTCGTAGTACATTTTGATGTTTGGATATAGTTTTATTCTACTGCCAAGCCCTGAAGCCAAGCCTGCCTGGCTCTTCAGTGTATTCTTCCTTGAAAACCAAAAAAATAAAAATAGTTAAAAATAATTGATGATTACAATAATTTTTATTTTCTAATAAAAATTATTTTTATTCAATATAAAATAATTTAACATTTAAATAATTTTCATAAAACAGAGGGGACATTTTGACAAGGACGGACTAGAAAATTTTTTTAAGCACCGGTATAACGGTGACGTTTTTATTTTTTTCAAAATTAATTTTTGGCTTTATGAGAATTACAATTAGGATTCAATGAGTTTTCTGCTTTTGCGAAAAATATCAGCAATATAAAGCTTTCGGATAGAGCAAAACTAGACAAGGCTATGCTAGACAACGCTAGACTTTTAAGATTCGAGTCCAGAAATTAATCTACAATTGTCACGCGTAATTTCAGGTTGAAAACGATATTAATTTGCAAGCTGGTTACCTCAAACGTACTGCGTTCGGGCAATATTTTTCTTTGGTGAATGACATGTACCAGTACGAGAAAGATCATTTTGAAAATTACGAAAAGAAGGCGCTATATGTCGTGAATAACATGCTACGTCGGAATGTGCTGAAAATAGGAATTGTTAAATACGAAACTCGTAAGTAATGCATCCAAAACAATCTGAAATAAACAATTACGGGCTTAGCTAATATGAATTGATTTACAGTTGAGGCTATTTCTTTGGCTGCCGAAGCAGGACCACCAGCTCCAGTAAGTTCACACACTTTGGATTTGGTTTTTTATTTGCAACGTTTATTTCTTGCAGAAAAAAAGCTTAGTAGGACATGGTCTTTCCGCTCAATTTTTTAAAAGACAAAAGAAATTAGCTGTTTTGGCTACTGCAATACAGTGGTTGGTTTCAAAAAGTTTTCGAGGTGATGAACAAGTTAATATCTGCCGCCGGTATCTGAACAACGTGAAATCTTTAAATGTTTCATTGATGAACGAAACTGATAAATTTCGGATGAGGCAAGCAAATCGTGAGTAATTTAAATGTGGTTTTAGTTTGTAGAAACTTTTACTTTAAGAATGTTTGTTGTTTTGTGATTATTTGGGAGATTTTATGTATTTCGCTTGCCAAACTGTGAGGCATTATAAGGTGTTTGGGCTCACAAACCGTCATTCTAGCATCAAATCGAACATCATTTTGAACATTTTCATGTGTTTTTTTGTTGGAAGACTACTGCTATGCGACTGTACTGGCTCCAATAAAATAATAGAAGCCAGTTAAAAAGCTAGCGTGTTTTATTCCTTTCTACAATTTCTTCAGTCTTAATATCATGAAGAACAAACACCGAAAAAATGACCGCTCCTTATGGTATTCAATTTGAAAATTGTTCTATAGATAGACCCATTGGGATCACGTTGTAGGAACGTCCATTAAATGGTCAATGATCCTAATCCCTGGAGGTGATTCAAAGATATTTAGCATCTGAACCTTTTGAATTCAAAATGGGTTTTGTAAGAGATGGCATAAAATATAGACCTTAAAACTTAAAGTTAATGAGCAATGAAATGAAATGATATGAATGATAATGAAAAAAATAATTAATTAAAATTAAACACATAATACATGATTGTAGATGAGACTGGCGCTGCATAACTTCATTTTGATTTCAAAACTAGGATATTTATAATTTTGCAACTTACTTGAACCAGATTGTGGCCCTTTTTGAAAATACGAAGAGAAGAAATACTGCTTTTTAAGGTAAAGATGAACTAAAACCTATTTGATATAGTTTGAACCTATATTCTACATTTTCTCAAAATTTTCGTTTCCACCTTTGATTCTCTTTGCTTCTCATTCAGTCTAAAAGGTAGGCGGGGTACCTTCTTAGAGACACAAATGTATACTCCATAGTTTGAAAATTAAATTTGTAACATCTACATATCCTGTATTCTTTATCATTCCAATCAAAAGCTAGTTCCACTGAAGAAGTAAAATCTGGTTAATTCGTCATACAGAACTCCAAGCTGAATAAACCAGCCCATATGCAAACATATTAGCTGTCCAGGCAAAAACTATCGTTCATCATTGGATAAGGTTTCTACGAAAGTATACCGAACTACTTGACATGTTTTGTATTTGTGAAAATAAATTAATCTTCCCCGAACGACAGGAAGACTTCCTAATGATTTTTCATATTCCTTTCATATGCTTTCCATATTCAGTGGTTGTGAAAGCCAACAGTCAAGAAAGCATACCAGCATGGAATGAATTGATTGGAAAGTCAGTCCTGCCTGAATACGAGATGGAGTTTCTGGTGAATTTCTCTTATGGTATGACTTTTCACGAGAAATCACATACATATGCGTAAGCGATCCATGTCATAAATAATTTTCTTTCCAGAAATATTTGATGTCATGAAAGAAGGTCAACAGCTCGAGTTTATGGGATTCAAAATAGTTCCGGCTATTCGTATGGCAATCATGAGGAAAAATATTTTGTTTCAGGATTTCGAAGCTGTGACTCAAATGATTGATAGATATAATGGACTGATACGACAGTTGTCTTTATCCGAGGTAAGAATCCAATTTGGAACCGCTTGTGAAGTTGAGACGCAATACTTGGGATTGAAAAATAGAAAACTTCAAATTAATCTGTATTCGAAAATATCTGGTGCTTGTAGGGCTTTACGAGTTTCTATCTGGATTATTTACTTATCTACTGTGGATTATGTCTGAATAGAAGATTTTATAAGCTCTCGTAAGTTTATGTATTGCATCCCAGCGAGTATCTAAATCGAAATCATGATTTACAATAATATTTCTCTTGCGAAATTTACTTGACGAAAAAACCTTCAGTTTTTGTTGACTTCATTCTGTTATTATTTAAAACTAAGCGTGCCCTGCAATTAGAGGCAATTTTAAGCAAACGAAACCGATAACAAATCATCGGAACGGTTTTTAATTATAAAGGATTATAATTTGTTTATAATATTCAGAATTGTACGAATAGTTGCATCGGAGGGCCCAATGTAATTGTGCAAATATTTTTATAGTGATCTATAAAGTCGGGAAATCAAAACATACCACCCTAGGATTGTGGCTGAAACTTTACAAAATATCCTTTTTACTCGCTAACAAAAGCTCACCAAGCGCGCTATATCTTGAATTTTATTCATTTTACTCCTATTCTTCGAAATAATTTTGGTGAATGATATTAAACCTTATCGGCAATATACCGTATTTCCACTAACCTTTTAATTTATACCACAGGTTAAAATAGGTTTCTCGTTTCGTATTTTTGCATTTCAGGCTCTGATTAATGTTGACATAGCTTCGATAATAAAATTCAGGGAATTTACCTTGAATGTTTTCAGTTATCATACCATACCCTTCAAGTCATTACATTGCAATTTTAAATTTTATAACTTTACAAAATAAAGCCAATTAAGGATGAATTGGACAAAATTTCGTAAAATTTGCTGAAGGAAAGATTTACTGCGGTATCATTATATTGGCCGAATTCACATGAGTAGTGAGTTGTGTCATTTAACACCGCTGACAATGGGGTTGATAAGAAATGATTGGAAAGGAAGAATGTATCTGTTGGTACATAAAGAATGTATTTGTTGAGAATGTGGATTTGTTGGATTAAATGATTTTAATGTTAATGTAATTAATTTAAGGCTATTGAAAGCTTCAAAAGTCATTTAACACTAGCTTCCTGAAATATTTTTCAGTTCAGGTCAGCCACTTGAATATAGCGTTGGTTTTTGAGGTTCATGACTATCTGGTGTATATGGCCTCGGTGTCAAGTGTCCCATATCTCTTTAGACTTTCTTCGTCAGTGATAGAGTCCTCTAAATGTTTTTCATCTCCCGGTCACTAGCAAGCTAGTGGAAGCCAGAAGGAAAAGAATGTTAATGAATGTTATTTTCTATTCTGATTGATCATTTATCGTAAATGGGTTATGTTGGGGTCTTTTTTCTTCACTTACTTTATTTTTAATCTTTTTTTCCACTTTGTATGATTTTTCATTCATCAAACATAAATAAAATATGCTAATTTGAATTCAAAGACCCTTATTATCTTTTGGTTATTTAACTTGTCGCTTGGTATTAACAGCGTAGGTAATGTTACAGTTCCTGAATAATATGGCATGTCAATCTTGACTATTTCTGTCGATCAGATATTTGCGGCATACATTGGAATTCGTTTTCTATTTTAACTTCCACCAAAACATTAGTGAAGTGTCACTGTGGCCCCTCAATTGCTATTTCACCTCATTCAATCAATTATCTTTAAATACTACATAGTAAAATAGTTGTTCAGTGAAAATATTCTGCTATATTTTTATCTAGAATGGAGGAACACAATCCAAACCGACGATTCCTAACCTCCTACGTTGGCATCGGCCAATTTTGAGTGTAAGGGGGACAAAAAAACTCTTCAAGGATACTTGTCGGTCATGCAATCTTGTAGACTCAAACCAACGATTATTCGGAAAATTCAATATATTATGTTACGACAATACTAACATGCGGTCTCGGGAAATATATTTACAACCAAGTGTTCGAAATTTGCCTCAACAAATTTGTGACTTCATGGAAGGATGAGTACAAAAGCATGTAGAACATCCTGTTGCGTAGAGTATTGGAATTTTCGGCCTTTGAATTTTCATACTTCTACTGAGTTACTTGTTGCGCTCAAGTGAAAAAGCTGCCAAAGGAGTTTTGGAATTTACTGGTGGTGCAGGGGAAATATGAAGTCACCAGCAAGCAGATTCTGCCATTTATAGTTAGCACATGCGAGCTGCTGTAAATTGTTTAGAATAATATCCTATATGATATCGTTAAGAAAAAAACAAATATCTCACGCACTACTTGCATTAATTTCATCGTGTCTCGATAGCACTAATATAAAATAGTAATTATGTCAATATGAGTTTGGAGTTCAGTATATAACCAGAGTTTGTAACAAAACGTGGTGTCCTTTTGTGTGCTTGATAGAGGTCAATAAGAATTTTTCTAAATGCGAGTTGATTGAATTTGAAATGACAATATTCTGGTTAAAAGATAGTAGTAGGTCAGTCAAGGAATTCACACGAACATTACCATTTTACTTTGGATATTCTTCCTTTTAATAGTTTCCTTTTTTCGCAATTTTTCCTCTTACATACTCTGAGTTGCAATGTTCACAATTGATCTAAATTGAGTATCTCTGGTGCAGTTGAAACTGACTCACATTCTAGTTTCGTATATATATGTGTGATACAAGTCCGTGTCAATATTCTCTTTTCGTTTAGACTTTTTTTTTGTATCAATCCCTTACAGTTTCTAGTATTTCGAACATTTTTTTCAATCGATCCAATCGATCTAAATCATTTGTAAGAACATGAGGCCATTACAAAAACAGCAAATTAATCAAAACTGACTGACCAGCATCCAAAACTACAAAAAATTTGTAATGAAAATGAGTATAAAATAGTCTCCCAGAATTTTCCTCTCGTATATTTCTGCAAATATCGTGTAATTATACAAATATACGATAATTTCTGGAGAAATGAAGCCAGTAGTCTGTAGGGTGGCAGCCGGTCCACTGGGGCTGTCATTCATAGTTATAGACTATGCCAAGATAATTTCGAAGAATGTCAACTCTATTCGATTGAGCATTTTGATAATTT
This sequence comes from Stratiomys singularior, assembly GCA_954870665.1. Classification (NCBI taxonomy): domain Eukaryota; kingdom Metazoa; phylum Arthropoda; class Insecta; order Diptera; family Stratiomyidae; genus Stratiomys; species Stratiomys singularior. The sequence goes on from OX940877.1 coordinate 14,179,823, forward strand.
CTTCTGTGCGATTTATAGTTCCTTTCGATCCACCTCATGCTTTCTGTACAGACCAGTGCATGTACGAAGATTTTTTCCTCCCTAAAACTTTTAATTTTCCATAGTTTTAACACTCTGATTTTTCCAAATCTGTCATCTGTGCGATATGTGAAAATTGAATGCTAACCCCAGGGATTCTTAACAAATAATTTTGAACTTTTGATCATTGGATATATAGCATGAAAGAGAGGCCGAAAGGACAGAACCATCTCTCTGTGCTGTACAGAGCATGCATTGCAAATTTTCTTTTTCGTCTGACCTCTGAATTTCCTCTTTCAGGGGTTAGTAGAGGGACCAATTCAAATTGAGTTCTGACCAGGGCACGATTGTGCAATCTATCGCATGTAATCATATCTCCATTTGTATCAGTAATCCTACTATTATTTTAATTTTGATAAATCCCCATCGATAGAGTTCGTTATGGGAAAGATTTATCTAATCACTAGGGACTTTAAAAATCGACACCTTTACTTCACGCGAGACTTATTTCGAAAAATGCTTTTAACGTTTCGTTAAATTGCCATCTGAGTCCTGTAGGCTAATATCGCTGAGTTTATTTGCCGTTTGGCTGGTGACCAAATACAATGCATTTCAACATGTTTTCCAATTTTCTACTTTTTTTTTTAAATTTTTGATGAAAATGTGTTAATCAGGAAGTTATTTAGACGATAATTACGCTTATTGAATGAAGAAGCATTTGGAATAGCGTTTTTATTATTCTAGAACCAACAAATTTATATGTTCACAAGTCTTCACTTCCATACAGTACAATCGAAAATACAATGTCTGGTCTGTATGCGTTTGAAATGATTCCAATGTGTCCTTCGTTTTCACTCCTGTTTGAGTTTTATTATCCTTGAGATGCGTCGACTTCCTATCAACAACTATTAAGAAAATGTAAGAGCAGATAATATAACTTTGAAAAAAAATCAATTGCTAAGTTATAATCGCTTTGCACTACCTATGAAGTGTATTAAAACTATCTCAACTTTAGATACGTCTGGTAAAGTATGATATTAATGTTCCGAAATTATTTATTATCATATAAAATTATTATTTGTCTCTGATGTCGTATCAATATTGCTGAATTTTCAGGTGGACTTTCTTCGAGAACATTTGTACGAATGTGAATCAATTATTCAGGCAGGACTCGGCAGATACACGTGGCAATCATTCAATATCATACCATATTGTAATACTTGTCAAGTGTTAATACGCAAAATTGCTTCAATGGTTTATCAGATTAAATATATCAGCTCGGATATAACAACGCGGGTGCGCCAAATTGAATCGTTCAATTTGTTTGAAATCAGTGATCGCAGGAATCCATCTGTATACTTTGCTGAAGATCATATAGAAACAGACATTGCCAATTTGGAACGAAACTGTGACACAACAGTTTATCCTTGCAAAGAATTTTTCGCGAAAGTTGAGAAGTGTAGAGATGAGAAAACAATGCGACTGAAAAAGCTTTATGATTCTCTGGGTCCTATTTTGACAAAACTGGAGAGCCTTATTCTAGGAACTTTCACTGGGAAATCGTATAAGATGAAAGAGTACTACATCTATTGGGAAAAGAATGCCTTTGAAAGTATATTGAGGTAACTTTGGTATTTTTCTATTGACTTTGTTACGCAGGAATCCTTTTCCCATTTTGAAGATTTGTACACAAGAATTTAGACTACTATTTGACCGTGCTTTTGAGTTCCAAGCCAATTTTTGAAATAGACGCCGTTCTTTCTGTACCCGAAATAGTGCTTTGGCCCACACAATCCGAAATAGTCAACGTAGCCGTCCACTCCGCTAAGGATTTCCTGGAGAGGTACAGAAATATTCGTCGATGAATTTTCTTCTCTAGAAGCTTTATTCAAATTTTCAAAATTCAAAATTTTAAATGTATTCAAAATAATTTGTAGAATCAAAGCGTTTACTCGTTGGATGGATGGCACTTGCTTACCATGTCCACCGCAAGGTCCGGCAAATGACCAGTATATTTTCACATTCTATGAAGATATTATGCTGGTAGGTTTGATAGAGCATTTGGCAAACTTATCATTCTTCCACAAACATTCCAGATAACGGCTATAAGTGATATCGTGCAGAAGGTTCAAGAAATTGTAATGAAAAAAATAACTGATTGTAAAGTCTATCTTCAGAAGTAAGTTTAAATTTTTAATCTTTTTGGCAGAATGTATAAATTTTACGAATGAATGGACATATGTATGGTTCAGTGAACAAATCGATCCGCAGGAGAGCCAAAAAACATGTTCAATCCATCGTAAATAAGACTCAGAGTCAGAGTCTTTCCTCTTCGTATTGTAAAGTGTTTAGCGTTCATATAAATAACTTTAAGTGTTCTTTGATTCGCTGCGGCAGTCGAATGTATATGAGATTTTTATCTTCGCCGTGTTGTTGAAAAGGACGCGTTTTGCTTGTGCTGGCGAGCCTTGGCTCGTTGTATGGGTTTACAATGACGGTTTTTAGGTTTAAGTCTTGGCGAACGAATTGACCTGAGTTGAATTGATAAAAGAGTCCTTGTTCGAAACGCAATAAGGCTCGTCAGACATTAAATACACAGTGCGGTCAAAGTCAATTTAATATGACCATATATTAGGTTACAAGTTCATCTTTACGCTGATCCTATCTTACAGATTCAGGCGCTTTCGAAGTCTTTGGATTTACGACAAAAATGCAATTTGCGAAAAATTTATTAATAAAGGGCATCCGTTGATAAAAATCGATGAAAAATTTTTATTTTATGCCAACATAAACGATGATTTGCAAAAACTGAAAAACCATCATGACTTGGGATCCGTGCGATTAAATTTAAAGCCCTTATTGAATAGTATTTGTAGTCATGCGTTGGAGTGGAAAAATACTTTGGGCGAAATCCTTTCAGAGAAGACTCGTAGGAATATGATTGAAATGCGAGACGAAATTAAGGTAAATTTATCTCTCTCTGAATCGCATTATTACGTTTAAATTGTTTCTATAACGTATTACGTCATATTAAATTTATTTTAATTTTGTAAAGTAGTCCAGATTGACTTTGATAGTCATTATCGTAGTGTGAAATTGAATAGTTCGAAAGATTATAGGCTTCGTAAGTTTTCTCGATGAACACTCTCACAATTAATGAGAAGCGTGATATCGGCCAAAGAGCCATGGCGATGAAGTTTCTTTTAATTTGCAATGATTTCACCTAATTATCAAATTTAATTATTAATTTAAGTATCATTTATTCTTTTATATTCAACGTTAAAATTTAAATATAAGCTGCGGATCGCCACGCACTCTTCAGTAGCTTGCAAATTTTCTTTGGAGGAAGCAAACATACTGAAAAATGCATAATGCAATTCACAATATGCGGCTATACACATAAAAATGTGAAGTTCTTTTTAAATGATCACAGAAATACCAATAACGTAAATTATATGCAGTAATCATTTTACTAGGCTTTGTTTTTCGGAGTTATTGGAGTGTCTTTTTGCGAATGTATTGAGTTTCGTTTGGGCATTTTCCGCATCACACCTTTTTTGTAATACATACAGCAACTATTTTTAATTGGTGTAGTCCCTTTCTGGCAACTTCTTCAAACTCCCTACATCGAAGGCGATATAGCTGAAATGGACGTGAACTTTGACAGATGTTCACTTCGTTTCTCCAGCTAATTGCTTGGCTAAACAAAATATGAATCACCTCCAGGAAATTATCTGGATATATCGGTCCCGTGCACGATTTATATCATATCTACGCGTTAGTGCTGCCAAATTTAAAATATAAAAAACTTGAAAGGGAAGCTTGAATATGCTTTTTGGCAAAGCGTGTAGATCTCAGAATTTATAAAAACCTATCCCTGTGCATCTCTTCATCTATAAATGGTAATCTTCTTCATCTTTAATTTGACCTAACTCAGATTGAACTTCTTCAGAGGTAACTTCAGAGCAATCTTCATTGATGTTTGTAATTTTTGGCATTTGCCTATAATATCTACTCTTTTTACTCAAGATTGCTGCAAAAGAATGATAGATAGGATAAGATAAATTCGATGGTTTCTCGAGTATTTTATTTCGAAATTTCAAATCCATCAAACTCACGGGTCCCGTATATGTAGTGCTAAGCTCGTTCCATTTTCAAATTAGGTGAACTGATATGATAAATGCATACTCCAAGGATCTGAAATTTATCTTACATTTGAATGGGATGCGTTGTAAGCATTTATTATTAATTAATTATTACATGCTTACCAGCAACTTCGTCTCGATCTGGACCGAAACATTAAAGGACTCGAGGACTTCAAAACCGTAATGCAAACCATAGCAACTATACAATCTCGTTTAACGTCGGTTGAACTGAAAATCCACGAGATGCAGGAAACATACACTGTCTTAAGCGAGCATGAAATTAAGGTATGTGGTTTGCATAACTCTAGTTCCGATTCATATCGATTTATTTATGCTGTTTATTACACAACGCAGCTATTTCTCGTTACTTGATTTCGTTTCCATCCCGTTGCAGTTTAATTACTCTGACATGATTATGGCGTATCATCTGGAAAAGCGATGGGAAAGACTACACAGGTCAGCTCTCTTCAGAAGTGAAAAGTTGCAACCAATTAAAATGAAATTCGCCTCTATGATCTCGTCCGAAATCGGGACGTTCTCGCTCGAGGTCAGTAGCGCTGTATTTTTTTCACGAAGCACTTAGTGCAATTAATTAGATCAAATTTACTCTTCCATTGAAGTATATTTGGTTTAATGGCATACCTCTAAAAGAACTCGATTTCATACTGGTGAATTTTATTATCTACATTACTGGAACGTATCGGGATTAAAATGGGAAAGTTCTCCAGATATTTGATTAAACGTACTCATTTAATTATCGGTTCTCCTTTGTTCTGCCGGGTTTTACACGAAATGTCGGACAGGAAGCCTCTTTGGCAGTCAAATCGTGTCTTTGTATTCAGACACAAGAGTATTACTTTTACCAACTTGTTAAAGATGCAGAACGTATAATTTTCGCTGCTGCTGCTGCCGCTTCTGCTGCATGATGGAAAAGAGGGCTCATCTTGCTTTTAGCTTTCCATGATGATTGCAGAAAATTTGTGCAAATTAAATAATTAAATTTCGATAGTGTTTCGAAATGAAGCTTATCGGGGTTACACAAGCATAATACTTGTTCTTCAGATTGCCAAGTATGTAAGACGATTTGAAGAGGAAGGGCCAGGAGCTGTAGGTCCAGATTTGGAAAAAGGTGTGAAGTTAATGGATCTTTATGCAATAGAATTCGCAAACTATGAGTCGCGACGGGCCGAGCTAGGTATTGTTATCTTTTATTCAAGTAAACTGAATCATGGTAATTCATTGAATATCAGCTAAAGCGGAAAAGTTGTTTGATATGCCCCTCGCTGATTACTCAGATTTCTATCGCATTCGAACGGATTTCGAAGGGATGCAACAGGTAACAAACAATCTCAATTTGAATGCGCATAATTATGTGGTAAAACGTGAAATTTATTTCCAGATCTACAAATTATACCGACACCAGAAAGTTGCAAGAGAAAACTGGTCAAAAACGTTATGGGCTGATTTAAATCCTTTGATTTTGATTGATGGCATTGACAACTATCTAAAAGAGTTCAGAAAAATAACGAAATCTGTAAGTAGTAATTTGATATATAGGCGACACAAGAAACGCTCCTCTTCTGTTTTGTCCTGTTTCCTCGTTGTTCTCGTGCGATATAGCTACTCAGATGCATGGTTTTCGTTTTAGTGAGTTTAAGTATGTAGTTTAGTTTGGTTTAAGAAAGCTAGTCTAATCTCTATATCTACGCTATGTTCCTTGTATAATTCGCTGTAAATTCTAATATTATCATTCTTCGCGAGCCGCGTCCATATTGAATATTTAAATCATTTAAATCAATCATCAAACAACAAATTACGATTATTAGAAGTATAAATTCGTTGAACTGCGACTAACAAACTTTCCTATTGGACCATCTGATCAAGACAAAACTGATATGTTTCCCAGAAAATTATTTAGCAATATACTTAGCATGTGTTAGTAGTGCAAGCAACAATTTTCCATTTCCTTTGGAAGTTTTTATTGTTTACTCATTTAACACTTGAATTTGGACCCTATCATAAGTCTGTAAACACGTCTGAAAATCTGTTCTGTATTAATCTACTTAACAATCTTAATACATCACATTTTCTAGACAGTCAATCTCGGAGAATCTTCTGAACGTGTGGGTATGTTGCGAGTTGAATGAAATCACATGTATGTAGATTTTGGGAATAGGAAATGACTTTAAGCAATCGTTTCTTCTCTTTTTCTTCCCGAAAATTTAACTTGAATTGTGTGAATATTATAGTCCTGAAGCTTTTTCCTGTCGTGACTTGATGGGTTAGGGATTCTGTTTTGTCTCCCCTAAGCTGAATTCTGCGAATCGCTTTGCGACATGAAAAAGCGAACACTTGTGAATATTCATACCCTGCCAATGCAAAGAAAAGTATCTTTGCGATATTCAACTTTTATTAGAGTTATCTTAAAGAGATAAGAATCAGAAGTCCTTGGGGTAATTCAGCTCAGAGAAGTTACCGGTTAAATTTCTCTTGGAAAGGTTGGTGTTTAATTTTGACAATAGTATAAGGACTTATTGATTCTTTATTCTATATTATTTAGTCTTTGTTACAATCGATTATACTCATTAATAAGTTTGAATTTCTTTTCGCCCCGTAACTCTCTTTGAAATAATTAATAGAATTCCTCGTATCGATTTGAAATAGGTTCGGCAATTACCAGTCGGGCAAATGCTTGAACTTCAAATGAAGCAGTTCAAGAGCTCTGTGCCTTTAATGGTAAGTTTGAAAAACGAAGCGCTGCGGGAGCGTCACTGGCATATCCTGATGGGAAAAACAGGAAAATTTTTCGACATGGCTCCAGACCGTTTCACCCTGGAGAATATGTTTGCGATGGAATTGCACAATTATGAGGCAAGTTTTAAACCTCTTAGCACAGCATTCCGTCGAACCTTTAGATTTCCATATTTTCTACTTGAAATGCATTTGCCGATACTCACGATTCATGGATAATGTTGAATAGGATATAGCAGAATCGATAATAAATAATGCAATTAAGGAGCTTTCAATTGAAAAAGGCGTCAAAGAAATCGAAAACACTTGGGAAACGATGGCGTTCACCGTGTACAAACATTTTAAAGGGCAGGAGGAGCGCGGATACTTTCTTGGTTCCGTCGAGGAAATCATTCAAGTCCTTGAAGATAACTCAATGAACTTACAATCGATGGGTGCTTCTCAGTAAGGCGACATTGCAGTGGCGGTAACTTAAAGGATTTTACTAACGTCGTTATATTGACAGGTTTATAGGACCCTTTCTCGGCACGGTGCAGAAGTGGGAACGGTGCCTGGCGCTTGTGTATGAGATTATCGATGAATGGACGGGTGTGCAAAGAAAGTGGCTATATCTGGAAGGAATTTTTATAGGCGGAGACATACGAACACAATTACCTGAAGAGGCTCGAAGATTCGATGATATCGACAAGGCTTATAGAAGGGTGAGCTGAACGATAAAGGAGCCGATCTATTGCAATAAAGTTCAATAAAACTGATTTATATTGACGCGAGTTTCGCAGTATGTTGCGAAGAAATATTCACTGGCCAAATTTCAAATCGTTTAATTTCCGTTTCGTGTTATATTCATTCATGAAATTCTTGCACGATTTTAAATTGTATGGCTGGTCATTTTTGTTTTATGTTTATCTCGAGCTAAATTTATAGCATTTTGTTGATATACGCATGGTGTTATTCATATTGAAAGGTTCCCATATGTTCTTGTAGATAATGGCCGATTGTGCTAAAAACCCATTGGTGGTTCCATTGTGCATGGTAAGTGGTCGTCTCGCCGAGTTGCAAAGCCTCGCGATGGGGCTAGAAAAGTGTCAGAAGTCTCTGAATGAATATTTGGATTCGAAAAGGAGAATCTTTCCCAGATTTTACTTTATTTCAACTGATGAATTGCTTTCGGTTCTCGGAAACAACGACCCAACTTGTGTACAAGATCATGTAATTAAGGTACAATCACCTTCTGGACAAGTTTTTGTGCCGTATGGTAAATTTTCGATTTTCAATTTTCTTTCAGATGTTTGACAACATCAAATCTTTGCGTTTTTCGAAGGATAACATGAATCTGCATAAAGTGACTGCAATGGTTTCCAGCGAGGGAGAAATAATGACCTTTCACAAGCCAGGTAATTTTCGCGAAATGTCAACCACTTGCCAACTCTTTATTTTAACGCTTAGCATGCATGAAAAATATGTCAGCTTTGTGCATCGGTTGAATAAAGGCATCGTAATATTCTTTTCACAGTAACGGCTGAAGGACGAGTAGAGGATTGGATGAATGAAGTGTTGACAGAAATGAGAGTCACGAATCGTTACATAACAAAAAAAGCAATTTATGACTATGGAATGGTTCGGGATAGGCCACGGTACTATTTCACCTTTTAGCATATTTACCATTGATGGGATATAATAATTTTGCTTAGACCGGAATGGATCCTTCTCTATCAAGGAATGGCATGCCTTGCCGCCAATCAAGTTTGGTGGACCGCGGAAGTTGAAGAAGTGTTCAGGAAAGCTGCGAACGGGAACAAGAGAGCAATGAAAGAATACTTGGAGCAACAAAACAAGCAAATCGACGACTTAGTTATGACAGTGAGAACCGACTTATCACGTAACGATCGCCTGAAATTCAAAACGATTACAACAATTGATGTTCATGCGCGTGATATTATTGAAATTTTTGTGCGCGATAATATCTTGGATGGACAAGAGTTCGAATGGGAGAGCCAACTTCGATTTTACTGGCTTAAGGCCTTTGATAATCTCTTTGTGATCCAATGCAGTGGACAGTTCGACTATGGCTATGAATATATGGGATTGAATGGAAGGCTCGTCATAACACCCCTAACGGATCGTATCTACTTAACCATAACCCAAGCGCTTTTGATGAATTTGGGTGGTGCACCAGCAGGACCAGCGGGCACTGGAAAAACTGAAACCACGAAGGACCTGGCAAAAGCAATGGCATTATTGTGTATTGTTACCAATTGTGGTGAGGGTATGGACTACAGAGCGATTGGCACTATTTTGGGGGGCCTAGCGCAGTGTGGTGCTTGGGGATGTTTTGATGAATTCAATCGGATTGATATATCTGTCCTGAGTGTTATTTCGACACAGCTTCAAACTATTCGAAGTGCTTTAATTCAAAAAGTCGAGACGTTTATGGTGAGGAATAATTATTTTTGTTGGTGAAATTATATACAAAGCTCTTTTACATGAGTTATGTTTCCTGGAAATGATTTCGCATAGTTTTTATAAATATTTTTGTTTTAAGAAACTACTGTTATGAATACTTTCTTCTTCAAAGTTCATACGGCAGTCTAGTAGGTACACATTCTTGTTAATTTCTTATCTTTCAAAAGAAGAGTGAAATCGTATTCCTTATTGGTTTTTTCTGTTGTTCCGACATTCATTCAATTTTGTTTGTTATTTTTCTTTAATATTTTCTTTACCAGCTTGGTAACTTGTACAATTGTCTCCCATGGTTTGACTTAGCTCATTAGTCCATTTATCTTATTAAAATACGTTGACTTTAACTTTACCTTACCTTAAAATAACCTTAAAATTTTCCTGGTTTGTAGCCATTTTGAAATAAATGCCTTTTAAATATAAATGTACAGGAGATACTCTAACAATTTTGGAAACTAAGCTGCCAGGTCTGAAACTACCCGATTGCATGAAAGTGCTTATTCTTAAAATATGAACGCAACTGACGAATGGTGGGTCAGGTAATCGAAGATCTAAATATCTTTATATGTTTATTTTGGCCTTTCTAAATCTAATATCCAAAAGTGTATCCGAAGAAAAAATAATATACATTGTGAAACGTTGAACCAGTTAAGCTCATGTGGAAGCAAAAATATTACCACGAACTTTCGCTTGCATCTGAGGACTTTTTCAGGTGTTTTCGTGTACAGACAAATCTGATCGTAAGGAATCCTTATCAGATGATGACAACGAGCAGGAATCAACAGTTGGTTTTATGAATCCCTCTAAATTAGCTTTTATTTAAATTTTCAATTTTTATCGTATAGAATACTCGAAATAACATCGATTCTTCAATTTTACGAAAGTTGATACTTCTACATCACAAACAGCCTTGTGGGGTTATCTTAAGCCAAATTAGTCAACCCCGACGTATTGATAGCATGTTGACTATAGGACTCTTTAAGTTCTTTACATAAGCAACAAACTTCTGCTTTCTTGACTTCCATAAACGAATTAGCTCAAGAGTGTAGTTGTTAGCTCAACAATTTACCATAACATATTGGCTGTCAATATTTTTAATTTCTTTATAAAATAATCTGTATCTGTAATCTGTTTTCTACCTTTCAGTTCGAAGGCAACGAGATAAAACTCGACAAAAAGGTAGGAATATTCGTTACGATGAATCCAGGATATGCCGGTCGTACAGAACTCCCCGAGTCCGTGAAAGCTCTTTTCCGGCCAGTAACGTGCATCAAACCGGATTTAGAGTTAATTTGCTTAATATCCCTGTTTTCTGATGGATTTCTGACCGCAAAGGTGAGCATCGACATCCCAACGGGATATGTGAGGGATTAGTGATAAGTATCTACAAACTACTCCGGGCTTAATCGAATGCAAAACATCCTGTAGGTCCTAGCCAAGAAGATGACGGCACTATATAAACTTGCCCAAGAGCAATTATCAAAACAATGCCATTACGATTGGGGCTTGCGCTCGTTAAATTCCGTACTCCGTATGGCAGGCATCATGAAGAGGAAGTCTGAGGATTTACCCGAAGCAGTTGTTCTAATGCGCGTCTTACGTGACATGAATTTTCCCAAGTTCGTGTTCGAGGATGTACCGCTCTTTCTTGGACTTATTAAGGTAAGATGCTATCAAGCAAAGTTTAACCCGCGTTGAATGGGATATTGTTTTGTAACATTTCACAATCCATGACTTTACAAACTCTCGATACGTTCGCATTGTAGGACTTGTTCCCCGGAATCGACTGTCCCCGGATTGGATATCCAGACTTCAACGCTGCCGTACGATTCGTTTTGCAGGAAGACGGTTACATGGTGCTCCCTGAACAAGAAGATAAAGTTGTTCAAATGTATGAAACAATGATGACCAGGCACTCAACAATGATTGTTGGTCCCACGGGCGGTGGCAAAACAGTTGTCATCAAAACTTTAATAAAGGCGCAGATTCACATGGGGCTGCCGACAAAATGTACTGTGCTTAATCCCAAGGTAAGCAAACATGATTGGTGTAGTTTAAGTTGAATGGGAAAAAGTGCAGCCTGCACAATTTAACTCTCATCAGAGTAACCTACTGCTGGTTCTGAACGGGATGAGTTTCACACATGGCTTAGAGGCGAAGTCCACTTGCATGTATTCGTTGTACAGGGGATGTAAAATAATTCGGGGCTTTCATTGAAAATGTAATAAAAATAAATGCATTTTGTCAACAAATGATCCACCAGCTTATTCCTGGTGAGAAAATGTAGTTACTGCGGATTCGGAAAATAAATGGTTGGTTATCTTCAGCGCAATCAAAACTTCAACTTTGATGGGAATCCTTATAGTGTGGGCACTGTCTGTGTATTTTTTCCTATACATAATTCCTTATATATCAGTAATATCATTTTGCCTAGGAACGGGGTAAATAAACATTTATTACCCATAATTATACCTCAAACCGGAAACCATCTACCAACTGATAAAATATATCCCTTGATTACTGAAATTATGATAAACTTAATCGAGAAGAGTTCTTGTATGAATATGTCTGCAACCGCAGTTGTAATTATTGTAATTGTGGCGCACCACGAGCCAATGCAATAATTTTTTCCCCTTATTAATGTATTTTTTGCTATTTTTAAAGGACTGTTGAGGTAAAACTGATATGAATCACGTATTTACTTGAAATTTTGTATTTAAATGGCAAATATTGAAAAATACTCCTATAAAGTAAGTTCCATATTAAGTTCCTGATCCTTAATTTCAGTTTATTTATTTATTTAATAAGTACTTTATTGTTTCTTAAAAATTTGCAGGACTAAACTAATAACTTAAAGTGAGAGTTCTGAATTTGGTATTCATTGCATCTACAGTATGTTTTCTGTTTTTACCACAAATGTTTCTAATTCATATAATATATTTATAATAGTAGAGGAAAATTCAACAAAAACCTCTTTTAAACTTAACTCTAACTCAAACTACTACTACCTATGTTAAAACCTATTTACATACTATTTCGGATCTTAGTAATAACTATCAATACTCGGTTGAGGACGCATGATCTCTCAGGTTGATCTATTAATTTAAATCCTGAGTGCTTGAATGTATGGATTCGAAGCGTGTTCTACCTAAGCTAGTAGATTATCCCTGCGTTAGAGCGCGAGTTTATTGATAGGACTAATATTAGTAAGCTCATGTAATTTGCGTGATGGGAAATAAAAAGGCTTATTTAGCGCCATTTTTAAGTACCTGTTTTGAGTGACTTGAAGCTTTGATTTCAAATATTTTGCGCATTGGTTCCAAGTAGGCGCTCCGTATAATATTATAGGCTGAATTACCAACTTTAAAATTATCATCTTATTCTTTATGTTCAAATAATTTCAGTTTAAATAATCAAAAATATTTCAGTTTTGTATAGACTTCAATGTAGTCTTTGAAATTGAAATCCGAAAATAGCTGATTTGGGTGAATGCAGAAAACTGGGTAAAACTGTTTAAAAATGGTTGATTGAAACCTCCAATCAACGAATTTTATTTTATACAAATTCTCGAGGGCAATCGGTCAAAATGGAGTGCTATCAAGAATGATGACTATTTTCAATGTCATCTTAATGCTACCGTAGGTCTCTTTTTGTGCAGCACATATTTTAAAAAAGTGAAAAGGTAAGAGCAAAAGGGAAAACGTACATAGACTTCTTAGTTCTGGAGATCCATCGGTATTGCTATGTTTGTAATTTGTTTAGTTATAAATCGATTTTCCGGTGAGACGTTCTGAATTCGTGGCGCCATAAATAAAAATATCATAATCAAAATTGCCGTTGTTAACATTATCTAAATTAAGAGAAATATTCCTTATGGATATTTCTGTAGCTTTCGCTATTCAAAATTATGTGACTTCCGTATTCACGTTGCAAAAGCTTAGGTCAGGTCATGCCTTGATTCTCAAGACCACACCAATCAATGTTTTTCTAAACAGAAAGAGCAAATTCGTGGACCATCTGAACAATTCTTCGATTCACTAAGGAATCCATAAAGTTAGAAATGCGTTTCTTCCGAAATGTTCGCTGAAACAATCGGCTTTGACTTCTCTAAAGTTCGATTCGTTTGATGCACTTTGATTGATCTCGAAAGTTTGATACACTTTGTGATCATAGGTCTGAGTTTCGGGGTCAGTCGAACTTCATACTAAGGCGCTTAAATCATCGAATTTGCATCACACTTTTCTGTTTTGTCATCTAAAAATCCCTTGAAAAATCCTTCAGTAGATCATTACTTTTTATGCCGATTTCGTATGCAACATGAGCCCATCGGGTTGCGTTCCTTGGCAAACTTGTTAAGGTCGTCTGTTTCTTCGAACTAGAGCATTATTTGCTTTTTTTTACCACGCCAATTTAGAGAATGATTTCCTTTTTTTCCAATCCAATGATCCGATCCAATCCGTTCATCCAATGATTAACAATAATGAATGCGAGGCGGCAACATGGAAATTTAACAACACATCACGTATCTGAGTCATCACAAGGAGATAAGTATCAAACATTTTCACTAAGCCAACGCTAAACGTAAATCCGTAATGAAATATAAGGAGTCTGAGAAATATCTTTTACTTGTGGATATACTAATCAACTTCATGCTTTGAAACTGGACAAAATGATTTAAGACCAAAATTATCTCAACATTCGCTGCAAAATACTTGCGGTAGATACAAGTGTGTGGACCCAATGTGAAAGTTTGCAACATTCAGCATCCACTAGCATTTCTAATTGCCCTACAAAAACAAATGATATTACTTTCTCCACAAAGTCATGCAAATCTACTAAAGCAACTCAATTCAGCTTGTGCTGAAAGGCGAAAGGCAAGTAGAGGAAAGATGGTCTCGGCTAAGAGTTGGGAGGAAAGTGAACTTTCATCCCATGATCACAGTCCATCGAGTTTCCCTTGAACTCGATGATTGCCGGAGCTTACGAGGATTTATTTTCTTACGCCTTCTTAATCACACTTAAGGATTTCAAGTTCATATGTCAGTGACACCCCGGCCATGGTCTTTCCAAATTGATCCCTTACAAATAGTCTGTTACCGTTCCACCAAGTTTGCCCATACACTCTGTATTACTTCACTACTATTCGAATGAATCCCGAAAATAAAGTACCAGCTGACTGGTTCGTGCTTTTGACTAATCTACGTACGTGTGTATTGATATGTGGGCTACAATAAAGTTTGATAGAAGCAGGGAACTAATTCCGGTAGTCTGCGACTTTTAATCCTTCGTTTGACAATGCTAAATTTACAATCGTAATTTTTAAAGAGTAATTGAATTTGAAGACTACTGAAATGACAATCTCCACAAGTCAGTTTACAAGCTTTTAAGACAGCAGGAGCGAAAAAAGCGGTGTGATTTTTCAAAATGCAACTTTTACTCAGAAACTATTTAAATGCCAAAATATTGTTGAAATTGTTGATCCATAAGTTTATGCATGTTTCTAAAATCGGTGAATGGAAGCAAGTTTCTGAATAAAACAGACTGGATCTCGAGTTCACCTTTCCACATTCCTTCAAACGGTTCCTATCATTCGGCTAATTGAACGTTCCTTTCTTTCAACTATTGAAGGATTTAGTGACGAAAGCACTTATGATCCAGTTATTTAATTATGACGTCCATTTATCTAACTGCCCAACATCATTCGTCGTAAGGAAAAGTGAAAGTGAGAGTGAAGTGGATTGGGTTAGCTCACATAACTGTATCAATATTAATTAATGCACAATTGATGTAGTTGATACGAGTCAATTAGATTTACAGATATGAATTAGATATATTGTCAAATGAATTTTTCAACAAGGCGGCTCGCAAGGTGCGCAACTTTGCACTGTGCATGTTGAGCAATTTTAATGTTAATATTTTTTTCATTGGCTATAGGCTTGTTCCGTAGTGGAACTGTACGGGTACTTGGATCCTGACCCAAGAGATTGGATTGATGGCTTATTTTCGAACATTTTCCGTGAAATGAATCGACCCACTGATAAGGAGGCAAGTTTGCCAGATTGACTTTATTTTTGCTCCTTACGATTTTATTGTCCTCAACCTTACGATTTTATTGTTCCTACCTCCAAAGGAACGACGATACGTGTGTTTTGATGGAGATGTTGACGCACTGTGGATTGAAAACATGAACTCCGTGATGGATGACAATAAACTCTTGACACTTGCCAACGGGGAACGGATACGATTGGAAAGCTATTGTGCTTTGTTGTTTGAGGTTCAACTCTACAAATCGACCTAACACTTCGATTTATGAATTTTAATCACAGGTTGGCAACCTATGGTATGCCTCACCAGCAACAGTGTCTCGAGCTGGCATGGTGTATGTTGATCCAAAGAATCTGGGTTTTGCACCTTACTGGAGCCGATGGGTTCTCTCAAGACCAGAGGCGGAAAGAGAAAAATTAGATGTAGAGTATACTTAGATAGCGTATTGATTGTTTCTAAGTGGACTGTTCTTCCTGTTAGGAGTTTTATAACACATTCATACCGACTGGCATAGCCTTCATATTAGAAGGTATTGAAGGATCTCACCAAGGAACTCCGCTCAAAACTGTTTTGCTTCAAACAGACCTAAATATGGTGAGTCAGTTTTGCAACATGTACGACGCGCTATTGCCTTATTCAGAAACGATTGAATACAGCACAGATATAATTGAATGCGTTTTTATTGAGGTGAGTGCGTGTCTTTCGAGTGCGGTATTGACAGGGAGCTTATTCTATTTTTCCATCTCGTCAGTGTTTGTACTCTTCGTTAGGAGCATGTCTCACTGAAAATGATAGAGCAAAATATGATGACTACGTGAAGAAACTGATGGGGGCAGTTAATGTTGAGGACAAGAGGGAGAAACCGGCAGTGGTCGGACAATGTCCTACCACGAAGCCCACGTTGTATGATTACTTTTTTGATATAGAACAAAAGTGTTGGATTGCATGGGAATGGATTGTGCCAGAATATATTCATGATCACGATGCGAAATTCAGTGAAATACTCGTCCCAACAATCGATACTATGCGAACTGGAAGGATTTTGACGCTCATGAATAAGGTAACTTGTTACTCGTCTGGCACTAAATTAAAAATATATAATTGATCTATCCACTTGCAGATACACCATCCCATACTTTTAATTGGTGAAACAGGAACATCTAAAACTGCCATTATTGCCAATTATTTGAGATCCCTGAACCCAGATGTATTCGTAAGTGTACTTGATATGAATCTAAGTAGGTGGATTATATACTTCTATTTTGTATTCTTCCAAAGGTAATTTTAAATTTAAACTTTTCGTCGCGAACATCATCAATGGATGTTCAACGAACAATCGAGGCAGCGGTAGAAAAGCGCACTAAAGATACTTACGGGCCACCAATTGGCAAGAAAATAGCTGTATTTATTGATGAAATGAACATGCCTCAAGTTGATGAGTAAGGAAATTGCAATTGTTTTTCTTTTGATGCAATTTAACAGGACTGTATCAGGAGCGAGATTTTATGTGAGAGATTAAATCGACTCAAAATTAATAAATCCCTAAGATGACCAAAATTCGCTATGAAAACCAAAGTTCAAATAAATGAAGCTCATGCTTTAAAGCTTACACTCAAATTGTTAAATAAATGTTTGGAGAACTTAAATTAAAACTAAAAATTGTTTTCCATTTCATTAATTTTCCAAAAAAAAACTGTTTTGTTTCAACATTTATATATTTTTGGAGTAAAAGTGCCTCCTTCTTCGAGGTTTTTACGAGTGTAAACATATGTCAAAATAAGTAAACATATGTTAACATGCACATTAGCATGTAAGTGAAAACCGATTTGCGTTTTTCCCCGGAAAATTAAAGAAATGAAAGACGAATTTTTAAAGGCACAAAAACGCCGAGAAAACGAAAAAGTTCAATTTATTTGTTGCCGTCTTTATATATTATTTATATATAAATATTCTCCATAACAATTTTCATAATTTATGCTCAACATTTAGTATTATTTTGCAATATAATATTCTCGCTCACATCGATTCACGTGTATTACGAAGGATTTTTATCATTGATCCGAAGATACAAGGCGTTGCAAACATTTTGCCTAATGCCATTGGGTGTCCTTATATCAAATCTTTTTAGATATGGCACACAGCAACCCATCGCATTAATGAAAATCTTATTTGAACGTGGAGGAATGTATGATCGCGGCAAGGACTTGACATGGAAAAATATCAAGGATCTCAGTTTTTATGCTGCAATGGGTGTTGCTGGGGGTGGAAGAAACGAAGTTGATCCTCGATTTATTTCTATGTTCTCAACGTTTAATCTTGTATTCCCGGAAGAAGATACATTGAAACATATTTACACTTCAATTTTCAAAGGACACTTGTCATCATTTGCTGATGAGTTGATACCAGTTGCTGATGTTTTGGTGAAAATGACATTGAATTTATTTAATGTAATACTTTTGAATTTACTATTGGAATAATAATATGAATGACATTTGTTATTTATTAGTTAGCGATTGCTGATCTACCGCCAACACCGTCGAAATTTCATTATATATTTAATTTGAAAGATTTGTCGCGGATTTTCGCTGGTCTCTTGCTAACGAATGAGAAATTCTTTAAACAAACACGAGAACTAGTTCGTGTGTGGCGGAATGAGTTCACAAGGGTGATTTGTGATCGGTTAATATCAAAGAAGGTAAATTGATTTCGGAGCGCTGAATTGATTCTAGATTCATATCATATCTGTCGTATAGGATATTCACCTGATGAAAGAGCATATAGCAACAGAAATAAATGAAAACTTTCCGGGCGATAGAAAGCCAAAATCACCTTTGTCCTTTGGAGTTCCTCAATCGGAGATTGGAGAACCACCAAAAGAGGGTAAGTTTTTTTTATCGTTTGCCAAGTGAAATACTTTCAACTAAAGGTATATCATGTTTCTCCTGTCCTGCTTGTTCAATCTTCGTTCTTGTTTTTAACACATATGTTTAATGCATTGATTTGCCAGAATTAGCAATAATAGCGAAAATCTAGTTACAGTATAAAAGCAGTGACTAAGTTTTCGCTATTATTGTTATTGCTCTCTTCACATTACTGAAGAAAAAATCGAAAGAACACCAAACAATTTAGGATTCCAAATTGATTGAATGCCAAATTTTTTGATGAGAAAGTAAACCTTTCCGGGATTATTTAACATGGAACAATTCCATGTGATTATAATATTTTCACTTAAATAGAAGATTTTTCATCCCATTTTTACATATATGATCTATTTTGCTTATGCTGTACTATAAAGCCGAAGTAAAATGTCTGAAGGGAACCCATCAGGCAACTAAGATGTTGAACAAATTATACGATGAGACAAGACACACTTTTCACACACATACTATCTAATAGATACAAGACACTATTTGAAAACATTTAGACCTTCTCTCTAGTCAAGCCATACAAAGACTTTACGTCTGAGATAGTACCAAAGTAAAGTACAGTCTAGTACTTTATACAGCCTTTCAAAAGCGATGAAATTCTGCTCAGAAACACAGAAAGAAATCATTATTCAATTGTCGTAATTAATATGGCAATAAATAATTTAAAAGGCATAGGAGCATACCCTTTCTGCCCTCTTTATTACATCTCACACATGTCCAGCTCGGAATCTTTTGAAGTAATGTGGCTTGATCCGTCATAAAGTATTTCAGTTAAATTTCGAAAACAGCTTTTTTGATTTTTTTGTAAGGATTTGATAGAGTATACGAAGTTATATGATTTATCATCATAACTAAACTATTTTCCAACATATGATTAACGTTGCATCAATAATTCCGATTCAAAAATCTTCAAAAGAGTAATCGCTTCTTTTCAAAGCTAGTTCTTTCATTGATCCTTACAAACTACCATCCGTTTTTAACTACGATCCAAAACGAAGTGTTGCTACAGCAACTTTTGTATCATATTCACAATTCGTTCCATACGCTAGCCAGGCGAAGTCGTCAGTGGTATACACAGTTCAATAATGTAGTCCTCTTTTCTTAAGCTGAAGATGAACGAGGAAGAAGGAAATAATCTTGCTTTTTCTGCTTCCAGCATGGCAACCAATCTTTAAAATGTCACATGTGAGAAATGATATGTAATAAGTACCTGTATCCTTTCTTGGAGGATTTTGAGGATTTTTTTTTTCACAATACTTTTATTAACTTTATTATAATAAACAGTCTTACACATTAAACTCCCTGAAACTCGCTTATGCATAGCTCGCTCTGACTTGAATTCGATTTAATTATGTAAATTTGCAGTAACTGCGATAAAAGTTGTTCTTAAGAGAAAAAAATATTGATGAACGCAACAGCAATATCTTTAATCCTTTGCAAAACGAGTCCTAACCGAACTCGAACGGCGTTATTGTACTATTTTCACCATTCAAAAACTACTTCGAAATAGTTAATCAATCTCGCATCGCATTGAATGTTTGCAAATGTGAACGCATCTTTGGAAGGATATTTGATGGTTATTTTGAAAAGCACAAAAATGATATGCGAATGCTTAACTATGATATTCTTACTAATTACATAAAATTTTCGATGCTAGTTACTGCATAAGCAAACACTTCGAGTGAGGACTCATCACACATTTCTCGAACACACAAATAATACAAACTTTGAGTGACTTAAGATAATGAACATCCATTTTAGGAGAACAAACAGCAGCTGAAATTCAAATACCGATTGCTGAGTATGTCCTTCGTGAGCCACTTCTATTCGGTGACTATAGGAACGCTGTGAATGAGGCGGAGCCCCGATTTTATGAAGATTTGCTGGACTACAAGGCTATCTACAATTTGTTTCAGGAGGTTGACTTTGAATTTCGTTAGTTTATGCTGTCCCATCTTAAATTGATAAATTTCCAAACAATTAGATCCTCCAAGAATATTGCGAACGAAGAGGTAAAATGAATCTAGTGCTATTCGAAGATTGCCTGGAACACTTAACCAGACTTCATCGGACACTAAGGATGCATCGCGGCCACGCATTGGTGATAGGAGTTGGAGGTAGTGGAAAACAAAGTATTACCCGCTTAGCTTCGTTTGCTGCAGGTTCGTATGAATCAAGGATTAACGTGTATTTTTCCTGTTCATTGTTCAAAACGTTTATGGTACCGTTTTTCAAGCACAGCTCTTTTTTGAAATTTCAGAGTGTAGTGTTTTTAGTATAACTTTGAGCCGAGGATATAATGAGAATTACTTTCGAGAGGATCTCAAAAAACTTTACAATTTGGCTGGAGTAGACGCCAACAAAACCGTTTTCATGTTCACGGCAGCTCAGGTTTCAGCTAGTATACTAATGATAATAGAAAATACAAATAATACTTCTTTGAAAATAGATTGCAGAGGAAGGATTTCTGGAGTTGATAAACAACATCCTAACAGTCGGGTTGATTCCAGCGTTATTTTCAGACGAGGAGAAGGATGCTGTTGTTGAAGCTTGTAGAAGCCGTGCGGAAAAATCAGGACTTCCGCCGAATAAGTAGGAACTCGTCAATGTATGTTTTTACAATACCGTAATATTGTTAACCTTTTGCAGGGATGCCGTTTGGTCGCACTTCTTACAAACATGTGCAGAAAATCTACACGTTGTGCTGTGTATGTCTCCAAGTGGAGATGCACTTCGCAATCGTTGTAGAAATTTTCCGGGACTAGTGGGAAGCACTTATATTGATTGGGTATTTCCATGGCCACAGCAAGCACTGCTAGCTGTTGCCGAAGGATTCTTGATGGAACATCCAATGGTATTTGCTGATACCGTATAATAAATGCAAATCTAATAGTTCTTTTTTTTCCTTCAGATACCAGAAGTGCATAGAAGATCAATCATATTGCACGTTGCCCACGTTCATAGCACAATTCATCCATATTCTTTGCAATATCAACGGAAGCTTCGTCGTGCTAATTATGTTACCCCCAAGCATTATTTGGACTTTATATACACATACCTCCATATTATGGGTGCGTAGTATTTGTAAAAATTGACCAAACATGTGCATTTGTCGCTTGTTCCCTTTCTTAAGGCTGCATTATTTTAAAAAGTGTAGCAATGTATAATTTATAACTTTTAAAGGATTAGCTGTAGGAAGATGAACTCGTTTTGCCATATTACAACACACATTAAAAGGAAAATAATTAAACTAATTGAGAAGATCCTGTTTCTGGCATAGTCTTATCAATCTGATGCCTTTTATCATTCACGTAATACTGCAATCATGTACAATAATTTGAATTCCTAAGATTTTAATGCGTTTCTTTATGTGCACGATGAGCTCACGCCGATAAGGAAATTTTTCACACTTTCACAGTGAATAAGAAATAATTCTAACAAAAGTATATTCATTTTAAAATAGGCAAATTTTACAACTTGCAATAAGTCTTTTGCCGGATCAAAATTGTCACGTTGGGTACAATATTATATTTTCTTTTTTTTCAGATATGAAAAATGGTTTTATCAAGGCGCAGTGCGATCGTTTGATTGAAGGAATCAATAAGATTGAAGAGTCGTCGGCGCAGATTGATCAACTTCGTTTTGTGGTTGCTGAACAGCAGAAAAACGTGCAAGTTGCGTCTGAAAAATGCGAAGCTATGCTCCGCGGTATAGAAAGTTCAACGGAAGAAACGAATTCTAAGAAGCAGGAAGCCTCCGAAAAATCCGCCGAAGTTGAAGCAAAAAGCAAACAGATCACTATAGAAAAGGCTGAAGCTGAGGACGCATTGGCTGCCGCTTTACCAGCACTTGACAACGCGCGATTAGCTCTAGCTGACCTGGATAAGTCTGATATTACTGAAATTCGCAGCTTTGCGACACCTCCAGAAGCAGTTCAAGTCGTGTCTGAATCCGTGGCTATTTTGAAGGGAATAAAAGATATATCGTGGAAGTCGGCGAAAGCCATGATGTCCGATAGTGGTTTTTTGCGTAGTTTGTTAGAGTTGAACTGCGATGCCTTGAGTCCGAAACAAATCGCTCAAGTAAGGACGCATATGAAACGGTCGAATCGCCTTGATGAGATGAAATTCATTTCAAAGGCTGGCTACGGATTGCTGAAGTTTGTTCAAGCTGTACTTGGATACAGCGATGTATACCGAGAAGTGAAGCCTAAGCAAGATCGAGTCCAATTTTTGGAGCACGAACTGGCAATTCAAGTCAAAACGTTGGGCAAACTCAACACGGAGATTCAATCCTTAGAAGTTAAATTGCACGATCTAAATCAGCAGTTTGCTGATGCAATGAAAGAAAAGGTTTTGCTAACTGAAATGATGGAGCAAGCGGTGAGGCGGTTAGCAGCATCAGATCAGCTAATCCGAGGACTTGGCTCTGAACGAGTGAGGTGGAAGCAAGACCTAGAACACTTGCACAATGAACAAGCTCAACTAATTGGCGATTGTTTGGTATCGGCAGCGTTCCTGGCATATACTGGGGCTTTTTCTTGGGAGTTCCGTAAGACTATGGTCCTTGATGATTGGCTTGAGGACCTGAAGAGTCGTCAAATACCGATTTCACTTCCGTTCCGCATTAATCAAACCTTAACAACAGACGTTGAAATCTCGCAATGGACGTCAGAGGGACTTCCGCCGGACGAATTATCAATTCAAAATGGAATTTTGACAACAAATGCTTCACGCTTTCCACTGTGTATTGATCCGCAACTTCAAGCACTGAATTGGATTAAAAAGCGTGAAGCAAAGAACAACCTGAAACTGATTTCCTTTAGCGATGGAGACTTCTTGAAACATATGGAAATGGCAATGATGTACGGAATGCCAGTCTTGTTTCAAGATGTGGATGATTACATTGATCCTGTCATTGACAGTATACTTGAAAAGAATATTCAAGTTGTCAGTGGACGACGCTTCGTCCTACTTGGAGACAAAGAAGTAGACGTTGATGAGAATTTTCGAATGTATTTAACCACAAAGTTTGCCAACCCCAAGTTCGATCCTGCTGTGTATGCGAAAGCGATGGTCATTAATTTTACGGTCACGGTATCAGGGTTGGAAGATCAGCTTTTGAGTGTTGTCGTTCGAAATGAACGTCCCGATTTGGAAGTTCAGCGAGAGAGCTTGATCACCGAGACAAGCGAAAATAAAATCCTTTTGAAAGCACTAGAAGACTCACTTTTGAGAGAACTAGCCCACTCGACGGGAAACATGTTAGATAATGTAGAGCTAATCGAAACTTTGGAGAACACCAAAGTAAAGGCTACAGAAATATTTGAAAAACTGAAACTTTCAGCTGAAACAACCCAAGATATTGAGAAGATCAGGGATGAGTATAGACCTGCGGCAAGGAGGGGTGCTGTCTTGTTTTTCGTTCTTTCGGACATGTCTTCTGTTAATTCGATGTATCAATACGCTCTCAGTTCTTATTTGGCTGTGTTCACGTTTGCACTACGGAAGTCAGTTCCTGATACTGTGTTGTCGAAGCGACTGAATAATATTATTCGAACGTTAACTGAAAGTGTTTACCATTATGGATGCAGTGGAATTTTTGAGAAACACAAATTGCTGTATTCGTTTCAAATGGCAACTAAGCTACAACAAAGCGAAGGCAAACTGACTCAGCTTGAAATAGATTTTTTCATTAAGGGGTCGATATTACTGCAAAAAAGCGAACGCACCAACCCTACCAAATGGCTTTCTGATAAAGGCTGGGAAGACATCTTAAAGTTGGCTACCGATTTTCCAGTGTTATTTGAAAAATTACCCGATCATATTCAGCATAATGTTAACGAATGGAGTGAGGTAAGCGAGCAATTTCTTTGTTGATTTTGGTTGGTATGAGGAGTGCTGTGACAAGAACGTACAAAAATTTTTTTTATAATAATGATATTTAGAAAATTGTCCTTTAAATGATAATTTCAAGCAAAGTGTACTTTCATTATTGTAGTGGTATGATTTGGAGGATCCCGAAGAACATCCCTGTCCGGGAGGATTAAGCGAAAACTTCCGTCCATTTCATGTAAGTCTGATAAAAATTCCTGAAACTCCTCTCCATTTACCTAGTTAAAAAATCAACAGCATCTACTTTTACTGAGATGCTTCCGAGTGGACAGAATCTTCCGTGCCATTAACCAGTATATCAGCTCTGTGATGGGGGAATTTTACATTACGCCACCGGTTATAAGCTTCGATAACATATTCGAGCAGACATCCAACATGATTCCTGTTGTGTTCATACTTAGTCCCGGCTCGGATCCGACTAATGACTTAATCAAACTTGCGGAGCGTTGCGGAAAATCCCATTCTGATTTCCGTCACATTTCGCTAGGGCAAGGACAAGAGAAGGTATAATAAAATAATTGTTTCCATGTTTTTATATTATTGCGGTTGAGAGTATGTCGAATGGAAGTTAGAGTGCTAAGAGATGTTGAATGGGTGTTATATTAGACTCATCAAAACTTTTCCCCCTATCAGGCTGCCTTGAGTCTCTTAGACATATCATCGAGTCGTGGACAATGGCTCATGTTGCAGAATGGACATTTGCTCATTTCATTCGTTCGAAACTTAGAAAAACGGTTGGAAATGCTGGATTCTCCCCATCCCGAATTTAGACTGTGGATAACGACGGAGCCCACCCCACTGTTTCCTATCGGAATACTACAGAGATCGTTGAAAAGTAAACTCGTTGTTTATTTGTGTGTTTAGGAATTTTCGGCATTTGTTTGCAGTTGTGACTGAGCCACCGAATGGACTGAAATTAAATTTACGTTCGACTTTCTTTAAGCTTCGGCAAACAAACCTCGATGCTTGCATCCACAAATCATTTAAACCACTTTTATTTGGGTTGGCATTTTTCCATGCTGTAGTCCAGGTAATTTGGCGTTAATCGAAAAAAATTACTTCCCATCCGACATAAATTCATCTGTAGTATTTATTTTTCCCATTGCTACAGGAACGTCGCAAATATGGCAAACTGGGATGGAATATCGCGTATGATTTCAACGAATCTGATTTTGAAGTATGCATGCAGATACTGCAGACCTATTTAAATAAGTCACACGAAGTGAAAGCCAAAAGGATTCCATGGGGCAGTTTAAAATATTTAATTGGAGAGGTATGTATGTGCGAATATGGATTTATGGCTCAAGAGATTAGCCTTAAATTTATTTTTGCCTGCCCCGAAGTAATGGTCAATTGTTGGTCAATAGTGGGTCAATGATGACTTATTTGTATGGTAATAAATTGAATATAAGAATGTGGATTTACCGCTTGAAAACGTGTGACTGGTGTCACTGCAATGCTTAATTCTAAACTATATTCAATTCAGGATTTTCGGTGAATGAAATTGCGGCTCCTTTTATTATCACTATAAAACCAACAGTCATCAAAAATTTGAAAAATAAGTTTTAAATTATTTACTGGGAAACAAGATTTCTTAATAATCACATTTGATGACCAAGTGATGAATAAAGTACATTACATAAGATTCAATGTACATATATAAAGTAAATGTCAGTTGGATAAAATGAAAGAAAAAAAAATAAAACTGATTATGAGATGCAATTATGGAAAAAAGAACAAAGGGTATCATTGGTGACAATTTAATGATAATAGATGGAGTAAATAAAACTTCGTACATGAGTCTTCCTTTGGAATGTTACTCAAATATTTGAAAAAGATAGATAATGAGATAAACTTACCAGTCACTATTAAACCAGTCGAAATCTTGTTATATTGGTTCAATTGTTATTCTTTCATCCAATTGTAACATTGATTAAAAGGGTACTGTAGGTTCCATACATTTCAGGTAATGTACGGAGGCAGAGTTATTGATGACTTTGATCGACGCATTACTCGCATCTACATGGACGAGTACATGGGAGACTTTCTATTCGATTCTTTTCAACCATTCTTCTTCTACAAAGATGAGCATGTGAGTTACTATATTCCGCAGGACGTAGAAACCAAGGATGAATTTATCGGTACCCGATTGCTTCGAGAATCGATTGGACACAATGAAATTGTTGATATTGCAGGACACATTGAAAAGCTGCCATTGGTAAATAAGCCAGATGTATTTGGCCTACATCCGAATGCGGAAATTGGGTACTACACGAATGCAGTCAAGGATATTTGGTCTCAATTGCTTGAGTTACAACCACAAACTGGTAGGCTTCCAATTCATAACTTTACTTCACATTTCAAAGTCCTGCATAATCAAAACGTTTAAGAATAAAAAATATAATTACATATTTTCTTGCAAACAAGTTGAGGTTTGGAACGATAAGGGTAATAAGTTATTAATGAAATACTACAAACAGAATGTTGATGACTGGGCATTTCTCACTTGAATACTTTATCCTCAATTTAGATGCCGTCTCAGGAGGAATAAGTCGCGATGATTACATCGATGGCATTGCTGCTGATATCCTAGAAAGACTGCCACCCGCATTTGAGGTGTGGAGGGTGAAGAAAGCTTTCCAGATGAACATTACACCAACGGGAGTAGTTTTACTTCAAGAGCTGGACCGATTTAATATTCTAGTGCTCCGACTGAGAAAGGCGCTGGAATTGTTGCGAAGAGTAAGAATGACTTTGAAGAGAATACTTAATCTGAGAAAATAAAAAAAATGTTATCTTCAAGGCCTTAGCGGGTGAAATAGGAATGGATGCCACTTTAGATAACATCTCAAACTCCTTGTTCAACGGTCAGCTTCCGAATGAATGGCGGAAGTTAGCGCCAGCTACTTGCAAGCAATTGGGATCTTGGATGGATCACCTTTTGGTAATACATTATTAATCTTAGCTTGCTCGTTATCTGGAAAATGTTAATGAAATTAATATTTGCTATGCTTGCGATTTGATTTATTTCCGCGTAACAGAAAAATTTCACGGAAAAGTATTTTAAAGGAAATTCTTTAGAAAATAAATAAAAATAAGAGATTACCTTATCCTCCAGGAAAGAGCAAAACAATACAAATATTGGTCATTATCTGGAGAACCATTAGTAATGTGGCTTTCTGGTTTGCACATACCAGAAAGTTACCTCACAGCTTTGGTACAGGTAAGTTTAACAAACATGATGCTATTATTTTAGTTTATTTAAACTAATGGGCTTCAATGCGGGGAATGTCTTAGATAACTTTGATTTCGAGAGTACCTCCTCTTAAGCGTGACTTTGGATCAGGAATACAAGTGGAAACTGGCTTCGATGGATTTACAAACAGCAGTTTCTACTTTTTACTGATTTCCTCCTATTTCTGCATCTGACGCGCTGATTTTTTTTTTTAAATATTATTGGCTAACATCATACGTGCTTGCACTTTGCATGCCAAATGCAAAGAATCTTCATTTTCGAAAATTTGTGGGCAATGCGCTCCTATAAAACTACGAAACCCGAGCAATCAATTATTGATATTTTCATTCCCTACGCTCTATAACTTAACAACAAGATGCTAAAACATTCATCCAGTGTTCAAATATTCATCCTAAAACATACGATTAATTCAAATTGAAACCCAGGAAATCGTCAGAGCAGGCTCAAAATCAATTACAACTTTGCCAAGTGAAGTTCTTATCATCATATGTCTCCTCTACATCCTCGCTCACCAACAATCTACATTGATTCATTTTGTTTATACCTACAATAAGCTTAGAAACCTATATAATGAGCTCAAATGCTTTTTGTAGTCAGCATTTGAATATAATTCTAGGATATCAATTACACATGTCCGCCCAAAATCTCTTCTGTGAAGAAATTAAATTTTCTCGCTTTCATTTCGATTGCTCCTTTTGCCTACAGTTCTTGGTATTCGTCCAATAAAAAAAAGTTCAATAGAGTGTGATTATCAGCGTACATTCTAATGCGCGAATAATAGCTTGGGAGTGCGGTATAAGTCAAAAGAGACGACGAGATATTGTAAAAGGTCAAAATATATATGGTTAATAAAGTGAAATGTACAAAGAAAAACCACGAGTTCTCATCAATAAAGCAATCAATTTTCTTTCAATGCATAGAATTATGATCCAGATTTAAAAGAGAGAAAAAAATTAAGGAAGCAAGGAAGATACAAGGAAATGGGCGGGCGGAAGGCACGATGAAGAAGTAGTCTACTTTGAAGTGTTTAAGAAGATTAAGTCCCTATTATCTGTTTGAGAAATTATTCGTCTCTAGGACGTCGAGATGAAGTCATTTTGTGGATATGGAATTATTTTACATAAAACTTGAGGATACTTTGTTTTCCGGAGAATTGCACAAAAGTATGGATTGAACAGAGTCCTGTGGGAATGGATTGTTTGTGGTTTTTAATTGGGAATCTCTTTTCATACATTTCTTTTCGGTTTAGAAATATTTTATTAAAGGAAACATTTTTGTAATGAATTCTCGATTTTTTCAATGTAGGTTGCATGTCGGAAAAATGGATGGCCCTTGGATAAGTCGACCTTGTATACATATGTTACTGATTTCATTGATCCGGATGATGTAGAAGAACGTCCACAGACGGTCAGATAAAACGGCCAGATAAGTTTCTAATACAATTTACTAATTTTCATGATTTTTTTCACTTCAGGGTTGTTATGTGAGTGGTCTTTATTTGGAAGGCGCGAGATGGGATATAGAGGCGCGTTGCCTGGCGCGTTCACTTCCCAAAATCCTTGTAACAAAGCTCCCGATTTTAGCAATTGTTCCGATCGAAGTCCATCGACTTAAATTGCAGGTATGTGGAAGCATTGACTATAAGCTTAGATAATATGTAGAGCAACTGACCTACACCACAATTATTCATTTAGTTTCTTGCTAACTAAATTTTTTGAATTGGCGTTGACCGATAGATTAGTAGAAAGCCAGTAGGGGCTCTTTCGTTGCATCCCAATATCTACAAATTGTCTCTTTCAATCTGTAGAAATGAATCTGGACCAAATGTTATCCAACCCCTTCACTTTGTAACCTGAGAATGAATCTTTCTAGCTCTGGGCCCATACGCTTGAAGTGAGGAAGCATACACTTGAGTTGTCATTTCTGCAACTTTTTTATATGCTTTAGACAACCACCTTGATAATAACAAATTAGACAGATAATAACAAATTAGATAATAACAAATTAAACAGATAATAACAAATTAGTACAGATATTAATGAGTAAAATGTTTCACTTCAAAAATTTCTTTCTCTCTACAAATATCTGAAATTTGAACCAATTTTTGCGTCTGGGATTTGTTCTTCGTTATTTTCATTTGCATGCTATAATAAATAGCAGTACGTAAAGAGAGCAGCAATAAAAGCCAATGAAAATTATCCAAAAATAAATTCGCACAAATAACACATAATGGAAACACAGAAGACATGATTTTTCCCCGAAATACAATGAAACGAATGGGAAATGTAATTCTGTACTTGAATCTATTTTATAAAATAATTTTTTTAAGATTAAATTTGTAAGTATGTTATATATAGAAAATATGTTATAAATTAAAATAGATTTTTGAAAACATCAGGTTGCCTGATGCTTTATTATCTTCAAGTATTATCGCATACCGATCCCACAACAAAATTTTGAATTCAATTCTTTATATTGTGTGTTGATATTTTAACTTGCTTGAAAAAGAAGTTTTTTTTTTCCATAAGCAGATTTTACAAATCAGTATTTTAAGTGTAATAACTTTAGTTTCAACAACTACCTCATAATTAAAATTTAATTAAAAATAAATTGCATTCTGTTCTAGAACACTTTCCGGACACCAGTCTATACAACTTCCTTAAGACGTAATGCAATGGGTATTGGGTTGGTATTCGAGGCTGATCTCGCTACTAAAGAGCATCCAAGCCATTGGGTTCTACAAGGGGTCTGCCTCACTTTGAACAGTGACTGACATTCTCAATAATCTTGTAATTGTCCTAGTTTTATTAGCAGAATAAATAAAAATTTTAATAAATGTTTTCATACATATTTACTCCGATGTGTATAGTGTCTTCTAAAAACAAATTAATTTGCCAGGTCTAAGAATCTTTGAATTTTTTTTTTAACCATTCAGCTTGCTGCCACTCTAAAATTAATCCGAATAAAAAATATTTGAGCCGATATTGTGTGTTTTTTTCTTCAAATTTTTCATTAAACGCACGTTTAAACAATTTTTTCAGGATAACTTTTGATTTGTGTTAATCTGTGATAACTCATAAGAAATTCGGCAATCCTTTTAGACAAGTAGACATGAATTTTAAATGCAAAGTAATGTAGGGCGACCGTACGCAGTGAGTTACGTGGAAATCCCGTTGTCTTCAACTTATTGAAATGCCATTAATTTGATTCATCTCTAACATACAAACAAGAACGAACTGATGCAATGTATCAGTTGGGTTTTGCATGGCGTTGTGAACAGTTGCAAATCACTTTTGTATTTCCATCCATTTTGTTATTTATTTTTGTGAATTTTCAAGGGATGGTGTTGTCACACAAAAAGACTTAGTGGGGCACAAAAGTGATCTTCATAAAGTGAAACTTGTCAGTCGTTTATGGAAACATTTTCAAGTTTGCTAGGACAATGGATATTGGTGAGATTTTCGCTTTTACTTACTTTCATAAAATGGGGATGATGCACGTGGGTAAGTATCCGTGATCCCATCAAAGAAATCATGAGGCATGGTTTATTATTGAAATCGCATTCATAATAAAAAAAAAGCCTCGTAAATACATGATGAAATGTCCTGATTACAAGGCCTGTACGAAAGAACAGGTTTGTGCAGCGAGAAAACTCATTGAAGAAGCGGAATCAAAACAAATGACACTTGGAATTAATGGAATCGGTGGGAGCACTTTAAGAAAGCACTAAAAATCAATTCCTCGCAACTTCGATGAGAAGACTTAAGCATACATTCATACGTGAGCAAGAAGTATGTAGTTGCCAACTAAATTTTTAAATTAACCGGAAAATAACCGAATTTGAATTTCTTAAAACCAATAATTTATTCTGCAGCGTCATCTTGAGCGCTCGCTGGAAATCAGTATAGTAATTTGCTAACGTATATAAAATCGTGTCCTAGTCATGTCAAAGAATACAGTTTGTATCACCTGCTGGCGCAACAGAGAAACAAAACCTTCCATTTGCCATATCAGCCGTGATTAACAGCGAAACGTTGAACTTACCTTTCACTATTTCTGAATCAGCGAAATCAGCAAAAAAAGATCAAGTTAAGAAAAAGGGAATTTCATATATAGTTTAACCTGAAAAATCGCATATCCATTCAATCAAGAAAAACATCCATCCAACAAACATACACATCCATCCGAAAACGGCTCGAATATCTAAAAAACTCGGAAATAATTACGAATGTTGCATTTGAAAATCATATCAGAATAAAAACAAAATAAGTAAGCCTCTCATTAAAGAAAATTTAAACATTGACAAGGACACAAACACAAAGAAAACAGGACTTTTGTTGGATTTTCTTGGAACATCGGAATTTAGAGTAACGTTGTGCAATCACTTTTTCTGGTAAATTTGGTAAATCCGCGAGTGTGACTTTTGAAAAGTTGATATAGGCCTTTCGGAAACACTGCTTACCAAGAGCATAGGTTTCCCGTTTACGTTCACATTCACTTGATCATTGACACATTCAAGATCAATCTTATTAGAGACTTCAACTTCAAAAACTGACGGAAACGTTGAAAGTGTAAGGACACTTGTGAGATAAGACCGTGGTTTAACAATAAGCATGATTGGTTTTGCGATATAAGGATATAAGGATAATAATAAGGATGATTGTGGTTTAACAATAAGGATGATTGAGCATTGAATGACACAGTGAAATGTTAAATTTAAACCTCAAAGTATTATGTAATTTTATATGTTACTAATAAACTTGAATTATATATCATATTTAACTATATAATGATACATTAAATTTTAACAGACGATTCGGGCATATGAAGGACTTGTGCGAATGAGGGCAGAAAAACCTCGCAGCTGAACATAAGGACAATCGAAGAAACGTATTCATTAATTTTCTCAAGATGATTGGCAATGACCAAGAGTTCGTCAATTATTTGATCACAGAATATCAATCCTGTATATTTAATTATGACCCTTAAACAAAGCAATGACTATCAGACTCCGTCATCACCTTCAAAAAATGCAGATGAGCAAATCAAAGATGTAAAGCATGCCGGTTTATTTTCCTGACAGTGCGGGTATCGTGCACAAAGAATTTGTTCCACCAAACAAAGACTGTCAAAAAAGCCTTTTATGAAAGTGTCATCGAAAGGTTTTGGGAAAGAGTCATTTGTAGGAGACCAGGCATTGCAGACTACTGGATACTTCATCACAAAAATACCCCATTTTACAGGGCTATTTCCACGAGTGAATTGTTTTACCTCCGAGTGCATTTCTGTCATCCTGAACCTCCCTATTCACCTCCGTCTTTTTAACATTTTCCTAATCCGGAAATTGAAGCATGTCTTAAAAGTATGTCATTTTGAAACTCTGGAGAACATTCAAAACTCCGTGATCGAAAAGTTAAAAGCAATACTAGAAGACTTACAACGCTGCTGCCAAGAGAAGAAACAACTTCTTCAAAAGATTTAAGCTATGCGAGGGTACTACTTTGAAGGGGATAATATCTTTGATTGAAAAAATAAAACACGGGGGAAGGAAATGAGGAAATGAAAATGCAGTCTTATTACTTTTCACATACGTCTCTTTATTAAATAAGTTTTCATTTAAAAAATACAATTTTTTGTGAAAGACTTTGAGACATTATTAGAAATTGCTTTCAAATAATGAATTGATTAGAAATAGACAGGCCCTAATAATTAAGCGAAACTACTCCACAAGCCGTTCCTCTGAAGTGGGGGTTAAATTTTACATAATTTAAGCTTGTTTTTAAGAATTTTTTTGACAATACTGTAAATAAAAATTTATTTCAGCACAAAATATATAAAAATATAATTACTAAAGAATATTTTCAAAAATGTTGGTCTAAAAATAATGATTATTGAACCACTGACAGTCAATTTTCGTAGACATCTAAAAAAAGTAGTTTTGCGCTGCACAGCATAACTTATCACTCGATCATCAGATGACAAAAAAACCAAAAAGACTTCCTCGGTTGATAAGTTTCTCGGGGTTAAAACGTTGAGATGTATTTTTTTAACGATTTTTTAAATTTTTACCATCAATTCTAAGTAACAAAAAAAGAATTTTTTTCAATATTTTTATTAAAAAATCGACAAATATCTTATCATGAAAAAAATTATTATCAGTAAAAATGAAATATTTCGGCATGATTACCTCGGTAATTTATTTACAAAAAAATTAGTATGCATAATTTGAAAAGGATCAGATGAGTAGATTTTGGGTTTGAGCGTTCACCGACTTTGAAAAACGATGTGTTGAAAAAACACGTCTAAAAAATCAGCGATGTTTTTCTATTATACTTTTACATGAATTGCCTGATTAATTCCAGGTCCGTACAGCGGAGATGTCCTAACCAAAATGTCCAAAGCGTCCTGTATTTCTTGCCTTCTTCGATTTCTGCCCATCCTCACTACGCAAACGTCGAAAAACAGTCGATTTTATGGCGCGCCGAACAGCAGCGTTTCAAGATCCTTTAGCTTCGTCAGTTTTGCTCCAATAGCACTAAAATGTTAAATGAACATTCTTGGAGAGAGCTACTATCGAATAAAATAACAATAGAAAATGCTAAAATATAATAATATACTATACTGGCCCCTTAAATACAACAACAACAGCAAACAAATGGACTTATTGTTTTAACAATAAACTTGTTGGTTTTTAAAAGTTTTAAAAGTTCTTGATTGTTTTCCAAGTGAGATAAAATAAAATAATTTAAAAATAAATACAAATATTTATTGTCTTTTATTTCTAATCATGCATTGTTACATAACAATTCGCACACGAAATGCTATAGTGGCACCTCTTCGAAAATCACAAAAATTGAGTTATATCGTTAATTAGAGTCCCAGTAGCATACCCTAAAGTATGAACAAAATCGGTAGTAAGAAACTTCAATAATAAGCCGCCAGGTGACACTTGTGGCACTATTGCGTATTGCTTTTCTCTATTCAAACAAGTCTATCATAACTTATCAGTGCATTCTAAGCCATCGGCGTTTCGACACGTGTTTAGTGAGAAGTGAAGATTATAACGGCAAATTTTGAGATATACCAGTAGGTTGAGTTTATATTGTCTTATTTTCTTTTAGACAAAGTGGCTCAATTTACAATATGCCAGTATTGATTAGCAGAAAATCAAATGTTGCTTTTTTATGTAAAGTTATTTTGGCACATTTTGAGTTGTGCCACTATTGCATACCTAAAATGAAAGGCATTTTGAAATGCATATTTTATGCAATTTAGGCATATTTCATGTTAAGCCATTTTCATGTAAAAGGATACATAGGAAGTTAGAAGATTGGCCGTATTGAAATGTATATTTTTTGCAACTAGAAACGAAAATGGAGTCGAGAAGCGAGAAAATGTTGTGAATGCTAGGAATTAAACGGAGAAGGAGAACTCCACAAGCCGATTCAACATGGGAGGTTGCTGAATATGTAACTTCAGGACCATCGCGTGCTGAAAACGTATTGTCAGTTGTTAATGATGAAGACACCGGTTCAGATTTTTCTTCTGATGATTCTACAGCAGAGTCCAATTACGTATCGGAAACCATTTCTTCTGCACCTCCGGATGACGCTCATATTGCCAAAGAATACCGTAAGACAGATGTAACTGATGAGGTAGAAAAGAAAACTAGAAAAAATAACGCCAAGCAAATGAAACGGAAAAGAAATACCATCAAGCAATTAAGGAAAAGCGGAAAAACGTACAAAACAACAAGCACTGGAAAAGTGGTACCACGTAGACAAATACAGGATCCGTGTAATAACGAAGGTATTGAATCTATTACCCATCAGTATTTGTAAGTGGCCACACTCAAAACAAAGGCGACAATGTCGATTCTCGGATTGAAAAGAACATTAAACGATCCCTAAATGCAGGCCCAATTTATACACCCAACGACTATGTCTGTATAGTCAAAACCGCCAAGAAACAAGGGCGGTCGAAATAAGCTATGATGACTTCTACGACTTAAAAAAATGCATTCTGAAACCAGTTTTAATTTTTGGAAAGACACGTCAGGCCAAGTTGTTAAATTATATGATGCAGCGGTATTCAAAGTAGAAAGACAGTATCCTGAGAAGTTTTTCTTTAAAGTTTCATGTTCTGAATCCGAATTCAGAGAAGTTAATTTAGTGAAACAAACTAGAAGGTCAGTTGGTTTCAAAAATGTCGAGCTCCAAAATGCTTACGAAGATGCAAATCAAATAACAAAGAAAATGTACGAAGATTTGATGTATCTCGTAAAATCGAATGTGATTAAAAAATGTCAGGAATATTTTTATGGAAATTTAGGAGTTGAGGATCACTAATGAGAGAATGGGAAAGAATTATAAATTTAATTTCATTAATTTCACGAAAGACTGAAAGTAATTTTGTATTTAAGAAAAAAAGTTAAGAGTGAATAACATACTGAAAATGTTGATATGAAACTATGTTTATGTAAAGGTTAATTTATAAAAGACTGAAGTTTGTTATGTTTTTGTGTATATTTGAAAAAAAGTTAAAACTCATACGAGTAATTTTTTACATACGGAATATTATTTTTATTATTACAGACGGAAATTTGTTTTTTTTTGTGTCTAAGAGAAAAAGCGATTTATAAAAACAATAAAACTTAAAAACAATGTAATCGATTGAGTGGTTTCACTATTTTATCTAATACAATTTTCTCGATATTTCGCAAAGATACGATGCGCCACTACAGCATTTCGTGAGCGAAATCTTCAGTGCCCTCGCGACTATTGAGTCCTGCATGTTATGAAGTTTATCGTTTTGAGTCGAGAATTAAAATGAAGTGTTAAAATAAAGCTCTTTAGTTTAAAAAAAATCTCGAATGCCAAAAGCAAAAACATGGAAATATCACGACTTCCAGAACCTTGATATCAAATCATACATTCAAATGTTGTTTACCTGAAAGATTAATGGCAAAAATATAGTAAAACGAAACTGATGAACAGATACACACATATCAATTTTGATGTAACCCTTTGAGAGCATAGCGTAGTTCCTATTTTTATCATGTTTTATTTTTACTATGTCAACATAATACTACGCAAATCATCTAGTGAATAATTCTTTTGACTCTTAAAAGATAATAAGATCTTATAAACATCAAATATCAAAACAATTTTTCCCTTAAAGTAATCTAGTATGTATTACCAATCATCGACCATCAACCTTTTTCTTTTCTAAGGCTAATGAAATAAATATTTCTGCAGGGTTTTCCTATCATACTTAGTTTTTTGTTTTGTTTAAAACTTCCATGGTTTCGAATACTAGATTTGAAGGTACGCGGCTTCACTTTCTATCAAAATAAATCATCGTCAAAAGTTTGATGAACTCTTTATCAGTTAATATGTGATGAAAGTATACCCTCCACGGAGACAGCTGGTTACTATGCACTTAATCTAACTAACAGTTGCTCGACCTACAACATATGGTTCCGATTATCGGCAGCTGTTATAAAGTTAGATTTGTTGGACAATATTTAATGTTTTTATAACGAAAGTTCTAAACAAAAATGAAAAATAAATCGTAGATTGAAACGAAGCT
The DNA here is from genome assembly GCA_954870665.1 of Stratiomys singularior. Lineage (NCBI taxonomy): Eukaryota > Metazoa > Arthropoda > Insecta > Diptera > Stratiomyidae > Stratiomys > Stratiomys singularior. The sequence goes on from OX940877.1 coordinate 14,216,907, forward strand.
AATACGAATGTGTTTGCCATGTAGTTAACAATTTTTTTCTATGACTATCACTCTGTATATTTACATTCATCCATAGGATTCAAAGGAATTCATTATAAGAGAAACTTAATATTGACTGCCCTCTGGTTATTGTTGAAATGTTACTAAGTAGCCTTCATTATGCCTTGACTGCTACAACTCTGGGGATATTTGAACAAAGCTTAACATTCACGATAACGATGTTATTGATGGACTAAGAAATCGAGAAGGACACATGACAAGCATGCTAAAGGAATCGAACTATATTTAGATAGAAAATTGGCTAATATTCTGTATTTGCGTGTGTGTACGCTGAAATTATTTTGCTCAATTATACTAATGAGTTTCAACAATGCATGTTTATATATATGAAAAGGGCAATTTATTTTTACTATGTTGTGCGCAAAACAATGCTCTTTTATCCGCAATTAAGCATTCCGCGAACCAAGATTTTATTTTTTCAACTTATTTTGCATGTCGTTAGGTATTTACGCTTCAAGAGTGGTATTTACTCTAGGGACCATCGCATCTATTATTGGAAACAAATAAAGAAATGTTCCATCGAAATATCAGTGTTGCTTCGACACTTGGAAATAATAATTGTTGATGTTGAAGAAAAGTTTTGTTGATGAATAATTCGATATAAGAATATAGCGTAACGATATGATAGTACACATCCTTGTTTATAGATACACGCATGAATATGATGATATTTCACATCAAAATTCGCACACTCCTCACATACAAAAAACGAAAAAATAACTATTTCCAGCAAAAATTCACATAACAACGAACGAAAATAAACTAAATCTGGTTGATGTCCTACATAAAGCAGACACAGTCATAGCTCAACATTTTCTCACCAAGATTTAAATATTGGTATTAAATTATTTATTTAAAATATTTAAAATATATATAATACTTTGAATGCTTTATGGTGTGTTGAACGTTGTTGAACATGATGAACGTTTCTCCCAAGGATTTTTAGTGACTCTAGTAATGAGTCTAGTAATATTTAATCGATCTTGGTATAGTCTAATAGAAATTTTACACTAGAAGCTAGTAGTATTAGCAGTAGTAGCAGAAGTAGTAGTCGTTGTTGTTGTTTAAGTTGTTAAAATTTTAATTTTAGACTAAGTAGCAGTAGTACCCTCAGTACCCGGCATACGAGGGGGAGAAATCTCCGGGGATCGGTCAGCTGGCGTGACGGCACCAAGCACCAGTTTCCCAGAGCTATTGGGTCAGAAATGTACGCTGAGGGAGCAGGGCGTGCATTTGACGAGTGACTGCAACAAAACAAGTGCAATGGCAGCTACTGGACCCACTGGGAAGACGGGAGCATCAGCGAGAACGCTAAGAACAAAGGAGCAAAGGAAACTGAAGCTACAAAAAACAATCGGGGAGAAGAGCTTCCCAACGAACCCTGGCACCAGCCAAAAAGCTGCAGCCAACCAAGGGAAATCTAGGAAATTGGCTGCTGCTGCCAAGGAAGCTGTACAACCAACCGCAAAGGAAACGGGTAAAACCGGACGTAAGCGGATGAGATCGGACAACAGCAACCAAGGCACTGGTAAAAATGAGCGGAGGGTAAGCCCCGAACACCAAACTCTGGCGACGAAGTCCTATCAAGACACCGCAACTGATGCACTAAAGGTAGCGGTAATAGACTACTTCAATGAGACTGGTAAGATCCAAGAGGATCAACTCGCGAAGCTGCAAATCGCCCTGAAGAAGGACCCCTTCGAGCACTTACACAGCAAACCAAACAAAATTCCAACATTCAGAGGAATGAAACCGACAGTACGCCATCTGACTGTAACCTGTAGCGACGAGCAGTCTCTAGAATATCTAAAGACTGCAGTTGCCAAGGTAAACACCATCCTGAACGAGGAGTTTAGAGTCGTCCCCATAAAGGAGGTACCGCGGTTATGCACCGTCAAGGTATACCCGAAACCGAGCCGACACCGCAGGAAGCCTTCGAGACGCTTAAACTACAATACACAGAGTATGAAACGGAAAGGTGGCATCTCTTCGTGGAGAAAAGAGTCGCCAACAAAGGCATGCTCCTGGTACCGGGCATGCGAAAAGAAGACGTCAGCACTCTAAGGGACAAAAGAAGGGACGACTGAGTTTTGGCTTCACCCAGGTGACTGCCAGAGCTAAGGCGACCGAACCCTTGGAGCAAAAGCGAAAAACCAATGCGGGTGACCCAAGCAAATCTGCATCACAGCAGGATGGCAACAGCCAACCTGCTCAAACATCTAGCAGATGGGAACAAGAGCACAAGAGTACGAGAGCCTTACCAACTTAATGGAAAGATACTTGGAATCAGTGCAAAACAATTGAATAGCTTTCCCACATGCGGGGTAAATAAACCGTAGCTGCATTATATGTCGGAAGGAAATTAATTTAATTTTTCTACCGCAGTTCAGCAACATGGACCTTACATCAGTGGTGTTTGACGGAAGGGACGGGCAGGTAACGCTGGCCTCGGCATACCTACCGTTTGACGCTCCTATGCCGACCACCAAATTCCGTACCCTATCGTAGCTTATACGGGGGAAGCAGGCCATCATCGGATGCGATGCGAACGCGGAACATGAACGCTCAACACGAACTCTGGGGAAGCACCAAGTGCAACGAAAGAGGTGATAACGAAAAATAGAGCGGAAGTGATTGACGTTACTCTAATCACAAGAGAGGCATTGGAGGATCTGCACGGCTGGAGAGTATGTGGCTCACCTAGCCTGTCGGACCACCAACGGATCACCTTTCAAGTGAGAAGAGGCGAGATGATCCCATTGGTCTACTGCAACCCTAGAAAAGCGGATTGAGACGGCTACACCAACGCTACTAAAAGATATGTAGGTTCACACCAGGCGAATCCATTGAGAAGTCGAAAGGACATCGACAATGAAGTGCGATACATCACAAGTATACTGGTCGATAGTTTCAGTGAAATGTGTCCAACCAGTACCGTAAAAAAAAAACAGGTAAGCTGGTGGAACAAAGAACTGGAAGATATCAGGGAAAATACTCAAAGATTATTCAGAAAAGCTCGCGTCACAAACCGAGATACGGATTGGGAGGACTTTAAGCGAAATCTGAAAATTTTTAAAACAGCAGTAAGAAGAGAGAAAAGGAAATCCTGGAATCTTTTATGCAGCAATATTGAGGGAGGTAACGAGAGATATAGGCTAAGCAGGGCTCTGAAAAGAGAACCACATGTGGACACGTTGCTTCAAAAGGAGGACGGATCGTGGACAACTAATAGCATAGAACGTCTCAAGCTACTACTAAACTAACACTTTCCGGGCTCAACGGATGAGGAGACAGAACAAGTAAACAACGGGACTCCTTACCGTGGCAACCCCCTAAAAGAAATAGTAAGCGAAGAAAAGGTCCTTTGGGCCATTAATACCTTCGAACCTTACAAATAACCAGGAACCGACAAAGTGTATCCGATCGTGCTTATGAAAGTGGATATCACAATAATGCGGATTTTGGTGTATATATATAGAGCCTCCATATCCAAAGGCTATATTCCTTTGGACTGGAGAGAAGCTGCAGTAGTTTTTATACCCATGCCGGCAAAAGCCAGCCTCTACAAACTAAGGGATTACCGACCTATCAGCTTAACGTCTTTCATGCTGAAAACCCTGGAACGCCTGGTGGATGGGTGCATAAAAAGAACCGTGAAAATAACGGAGCTTTGCCCCAACCAACACGCATACCTACCAGGACGCTCAACAGAGACGGCACTACATGAAGTCGTAAGCAGAATAGAGAGGAACCTTGCCATCAAAGATTACACTTTGGCGGCCTTCATTGATATCGAGGAAGCTTTCAACAATGTAAAAACTGAGAGCATAGTAGCAGCCATCCAAAGATATGCAATAGACCCATATCTCACTAAATAGATAACGGAACTACTAGCTAAAAGGAAGATTACAGCCGAAGAAAACGGCGTAACCTTGAATAAATTGACTAACAGGGGTACACCAAAAGGCGGCATAGTATCACCACTTGCCTGGGTACTCATAGTTAACCAAATAGTGAAAGACCAAAACGGTAAGGGTTTCAAAACGATAGCGTACGCTGACGATATCGTTATACTGATAAGTGGAAAGTTCCCGAAAACTATGTCGGAATTGATGCAGACCGCACTCTCACATCTTTTTGAGTGGGCGAAGCTAAACGGACTGCGCATCAATGCCGACAAAACGGAGCTTATGCTTTACACAAACCGCCGTAAACCGGAGACATTTTCACCCCCGGCCATTGACGGAAAACATATCAGTTTAGTAAACAAGGTGAAATAAATAGGAGTAACCTTGGATAGTAAGCTAACTTGGCCTCCGCATATAGGAGCAGTCAGACGGAGAGCTACAGCGGCGCTCTTCACAATGTAAAGACTAGTGGGGAAAACCTGTGGGAATAAACCCCAAAATTGCCCAATGGGTCTACACAACAGTAGTGAGGCCAAACACCACCTACGGGGCATTGGTTTGGTGGCAGGCATTACAAAAGAAACCATTGCAAAAAAGCTAGAGAAGATCCAGCGAGTGGCCTGCCTTGGCATCACAGGTCCCATTAGGACTACGCCAACTGGTGCAATGGAGATAATGCTTAGTCTCATGCCACTCGAAAAATTCATCTTCATAGAGGCATCACTTGCAAGCATCAGATAAAAATCCAAATATGGGTTATCTAACCACATTCAAACGGGACACAACAATTCCACACAAGATAAGCATTCCGACCAGAGTAGCGTGGAAAACGGTGCAGAATTTCACATCTGGAAGTGTGATTATGGTTCCAAAACAGATGAGGGAAGCGTCGCCGGAATCATTTTCTCAGATCACCCGCATTTCAACCGAAGTTATAAACTGGAGAGACACACCACAGTTTTCCAGTCGGAAGTGTTTGTAATAAAAGCGACAATAGAAGCGGCAACAAACAACCTTAATGGAAGAATACAAATACTCTCGGACAGTAAGTCGGCACTGCAGGCGCTTGTCTCTAACCGCGTTGTTTCACAACTGGTGCAGGATTGTAGGCAGGCTCTCAAAACTGCAACAACTCGATTAAATGTGAAACTTATATGGGTCCCTGGACACAGCGGTGTAGAGGGAAACGAAGGAGCGGATGAGCTAGCGAGAGCTGGATCATCCGACCGAAATGCAACTAGAATAGACACAATTAAAGTGCCACTATCAACGGTCAAAAGGGAACTAGACGAAATCCTCTGGAAAGAGACAGATACGGCTTGGAATGACAAGAACGACCGCAGGACAAGCCAAGCTCTTTGGCCTCATGCTAACCAAATGAGGACAAAACAACTCCCAGGAAAAAACCGAAATGGCGTTAGAACATTGATGGCAGTATTAACGGGCCATAATCTTCTAGCTTAACACGCCAAACGAATAGGAATCCAAACGGATGACACCTGCCGAGCTTGCGGGAAGGAGGAAGAACGTACAGAACACTTCCTCCTAGATTGCCCGAGTCTGGCCAACAAACGCCTTACTGGGCTGAGGTGTACTGGTGTATTAGAATTGGAACACTTGGCGACCACAGAATTGGGGGAACTCATTGGCTTCTGTAGGACGACAGGATGGACCATTTGCAAACAATAGTACTACAAATGAGGAGCTAAGGGCCGACTTCTGGCCTATGCTAATTTCCAGCAAGTGGACTCCAGTACAATAATAATAAGTAACAGTAGGAGTAGTAGTAGAAATAGTAACAGTAGTAGCACACGTGGAGATTGTTACAAGAGCATTTGACGTAGTTTGAACAGCAGGAGCAGTAGTAGGAGTAGTGTTAGGCGCCATAGCCACAGAGTATAGAATTTATTGTATAAAATTTGCAAAAATATATGAGTATAATTTTATTATAAACTACACACATTCGATAATATAATATATAATTGGTATGAAGTATGCCCTCCTTCCTTTTCTGTATGGTCTAAAGGTCTTTTCAACAGTTTCACATGATTTTTTTTAGGTAATCTGCAGAAACTGCGTCGCACTGAACTTGTACACGTCGAATCAGCTGCTGCTCAGTTTTTGGTCCGGGACCTCAAAAACGCTCTCATTTGATTTGGACACAGTTTCGATAGGTTTAAACACAAAGAAATTACCAGGTCAATCAATCCACATATAAGAAAGATGCTCATAAATCGCGTGATAGGTTTTCAAAGCAATATGCCTTCTTGCCATCTTGTATTGAAATCACTTTCTTTCCATCTCTGCATTGTCAGGGATTAGTAAGGCGTTGAAAAAACCCGGCGACAATTACGGAGTCTGTCTTACGGGAATTACGCGATCGCTGGTTCTCACTGTCCTTTTGTACCGATTGGGTATTGGAGGCAGTGAATCCACGACTTGTCCGTAAAATGGACGTTTGCACACAACCTTACACCACGGGCATTGCCATCGTCAAATCCAAGGTTTTTGAGACGTTGGCTGAAATTCAGATGGTCTTCTTCGACAATAGACGTTTTTTGCGTTGTCTTTAGGCTTGCCGGTCCGGTTGATGGACCGAATGTTATACTGAACAGTAAGCCGCGACACGTTTTAAGTGGTCGCCGCATAGCTGTTAAAGCGTTACTTCGCTGTTTGCGATGCCTCTACAGGTCTGATTCAACTAATGTTCGAATTTTCCGTTGGGTTCCGCTGTAAGTACCAACGGTCGGCCAGCTCCTTGCATATCATCCACGTTTTCTTCCTCTGCATTGCACCATTTTTACACGATGGTTTTACCGACCCTGACTATTCTACATATATCGCTGCAGCTGTACGCCAGTAGTAGTAGAAGAAGTAGTTGTACAGGAGTATTAGTACCACAGGAGTAGAACAAAACTCAAGTAATATTAAAAAATACAGTATTATCGATCTGAAGAACCATGTAAAAACATAGAGAGATAATGCCAGTGGAAGAAGGAAAACCCCAGAGTAAAATCACAAATTTTTGTAAGCTTTTTAGGGAGAATTTTGAAAAACAGGAGTCGTCTGGATGCCCTCTAAAATATTTACATGGTGTGAAACCCAAATTTCTTCGCTAATTGTCGAATTCAGGAGCTTCGCTTTCCAAACTGCTAGTCGGTTTTATATTCAATGTGACACTAGCTTAGTTCGAAAAAGGGCTGCATCCTTGTATCCCATGCATCCTGCATGCGCTGCTGCAAAACCCAAATTGACGAAATGTCACATCTATGCAGGCCACAAATTTATCAAATATATCATACAAAAACGTAACGTCTGGAACCATGTCATCGACAAAAAAATGATGGCTTTAATTACTACTGACACAATATAAGTAAAAGAAGAAGAATCACGCCAATGAGAGCTCGGGGAGCTGGATCTGTTATGGTTTCAGCAGTTTTCAAAAAAGTTGCAAGGACCGAAAAAGTCTTCGTTGATAATTGAGCAAATGCTCGCGGGTATCAGGATTTACTAGAGGAATATCTACTTCCTTTTTCGATACTAGTTAAAGACGAAAACATTAACGCCCAGTGAAAAAATTCTCCTATTTAAAAGGCTGTGTGTGAAAAAAGTTGGCCCTGGTCTATGGAAGATAATCATTACCATGACAAGAAGTGAGTCCCAATCTGAAACCAACAGGTAATTCACGGGTAATCTTTGCCGAGAAAATCTATGACTAAGGGAATTTTTCAAAAATGATGCAGAGGAAGAGATAATAGCAACACGTAATGTGATATCAAAAGGAATATTGAATAGTCTTTTTAATAGAAATGGATATTAAAAATAAAAAGATATTTTAATACATTTTAATGCAAAAAAAAACTTTAAAAGATATACTTAAAATATGGTTAATTTGTATCACTTTTCTGTCCTTATTTCTTGATCATTCCTCAATTTCTAACGTCAATTTTTCGGAAGCAGAAAACTTGAATATCCTTCATCATTCTTGTGTGGCCAATGAATTTGCTGCATGTCACGAGTGATTATAATTCAACAACGGTAGAATCTAACATCAAACACCTTTCACCTTCAACATCCAAGTCAGTGTTCATGAGTTTAGCAAACATCAGGGCAGATAAGAATAATCTATAATTCTTACGAATTCTTACCAGGAGCCAACATTGAACAATTCTTTTAACATCTAAAAATTTCGATAAGAAATCAGAGTATAAAAATGGAATTAACGGCCAACTGAGCCATCAGTTGCCACAATGAAGTGGTTCGTAGTAGTAACTTTTGCGTGCTTTGTGGCTCTCGCTTCGGGCGCAGCCTATATGAGTCATGATGTGAAACACGCTGATCATACATTCCTCGACAAACAGAAGTTCATCTTGGATGTGTTGCAGTACGTTCACCAAGATGATGTATTGTTGGAAAAATACATTCAGTACAAAGATTACAAGATGATCGAGTACTATGACAACTACTTCGACGTGGAAATTGTCAAGGAGTTCTACGAATGGCACACCAAAAATCCAGTTCCTATAGGAGAAATCTTCACGCTCTGCAAACCAATGCATCTTGCATACGCCAAAGCGCTTGTGAAGGTTTTCATGACTACAAAGAACTTTGAGTCCTTCTACAAAACTGCTCTCTGGGCCCGACTAAATGTGAACAAAGAAATTTTCGTATACGCATTGTCTTTTGCAGTTTTCCACCGCGATGACTTCCAAGGAGTTGCGGTTCCAGCTGTGTACGAAATTCTGCCTTACTATTTCTTCAGCACGGAGACTATTCAGAAGGCGCAGCAATACAAAATGCAAGGTTTCGACGGTGTGAAGAAAGTAGAAAGTGTTTATAACGTGGTGATTCCATCCAATTACACTGGAGTTCATGGGTACGTAAACATCGAAAATCTCATGTCTTACTTCACGGAAGATATCGGCTTGAATGAATTCTACTACAACTACAACCTTGATTATCCGTTCTGGACTTCGGGAGAAACAGAAGGCTCGTTGATGAAGGACCGTCGAGGAAGTTTCTACTGGTGGGTTCATCAGCAACTTTTAGCTCGTTTCTACATGGAACGATTATCTAACAATTTACCCGACGTTGAGGAATTTGACGTGTTCTCTGAGAAATTCCCAGGATACTTCCCTGGCCTTCGTTACTATTCAGGTGTTTACTTCCCGGACAGAGACAACAACTACGGGTTTTACCACACCGGCAACTTCTACAACATTGATATGGTTAATTTGTACTCTCACCGCATCTACAATGCCATCGATTATAAGTACGCTGTGCTTCCTAATGGTGAGAAGTTTGCTCTCGAAGATGTTAAGAGTGTTTTGGAAACTCTTGGTAACATGGTGCAGGGTAACCAAGACAGCGTCAACAAACAAGTTTATGGCAATGTTGATCATTTGCTACGCGACATTATCAACGAAGGCTTCCCAGCTGGTATGCATGGCGATGAAGTTCCTGGAGTTATGTATCACTACCAGACATCGATGCGTGATCCTGCCTTCTACCAAATGTACAAATACCTTTTGCGTTTCTACTGGCACTACATGGACTCGCTTCCCGCTTACACCAAGAAGGAGCTCACGTTCGACGGGGTGAAAATAACTGGTGTTGAAATGGACAAACTTGTCACTTACTTCGATAAATTTGACGCCGATATCACGAACGCTGTTGATGTTGAACACTACGAGAATAAGAAAAATACTGAGCTTTATGAGTTTGGACGCGCTTCCACCTACGAGACGACCGATTACGTTATTAAAGCACGTCAGCTTCGTTTGAATCACTTACCTTTCACTTTCAAATTAACCGTCACATCAACAAAAGCCCACAAAGCAGTTGTAAAAGTAATGCTTGGTCCTAAATATGACTTCTACGGAAAAAAGATTGACATCAACGTGAACCGTAAAAACTTCTTCGAGCTTGATTATTTCCTTGTTGACCTCGTACAAGGAGAAAATGTGATTACGCGTAGCTCCACAGACTTTTCTTGGTACGTCAATGATCGCACCACTTATTATGATCTTTACCGAAAAGTTTTCCGAGCAATGACACACAACGAGAAGTTCCCATTAGATATGTCCGAGGCTCATTGTGGCTTCCCAAGTCGATTGATGCTACCTAAGGGCAAGAAAGGTGGCATGCCATTCCAGTTCTTCTTCTTCGTTGCTCCTTACCAACAACCCACCGTCGAACAATTCACTGGATTCGATCCAACTGTCTCGTGTGGGGTAGGATCAGGAGCAAGATACATTGATGATACAACATTCTCCTATCCACTTGATCGCAAGATTGATGTCAAGAACTGGTACGTTGATAACATGTACTTCTTGGATACGATGATCTACCACAAGTCTGAGATTGATATAAATGCTGTTTATAGCTAAGTTATTACTATAAGGTGATTTTTAGGCAGAAGACAAGAATAAATGAATTATATTAAAGAATAAATGTGACTGTTTTATATTAATCATCATCATCAGTCCAGCATTAACAGTGAATATTTCAGTGAGGAGAATTTCGCTGGAAAAAACCAGCACCTATGATCCAGAGAAAGAATCGAATCCTAGACTAAACGGAAATATCTATTCATATAGAAAGTTACTAGCCAGAGAGAAGAAACTGCGTGTTTTCTATCAAACCTTTCAGTTCTCAAGAGCAAAGACAGTGTGCAAGATAACGCTTGAGCACGTCTTTGTGCGATGTTAATCCTGGCATTAGAGATAAAGTCAGTTATACTTTGTCTGAGATCTAACTACTATTCCAACCAGAACTTTCCTTCTTACTTAACCGATTTCAGATTTTATTAATTTAATGGGCCTTTCGCCTATATTTGAACCTTTAGCTTGAAGTTTTACGAAAAACTTTAAGGCATACGATGGACATCCTTATGGGTATCTATCAGGCTGCATGTAAAGTACAATGAAAAAGATACATAAAATCAATAGAAATGAGGCGAATAATTTGAGCAGTGTGGATATGGAATCAACAAATATTAGCTGGTCAAATAACTCGCCACGAGGAATAGTCGGCAACATCGACAAAAACAGAAAACTATTGTGAGAAGTGTTAGCTCAGGGATTCTACTTCTTACTTATCAGTAACACACATATAAACTTCCATCCATACTATCGAAAATCAAACAAAAGTATTAAAAATCGATTTACCCATTACTCAAATGAAATTTAAGTTGTTAAAATTTTGTTCAGATAAATTTGACCCAAGTAAGAGAAACGTAGTATGTTTTGTCCTTATTGTAACATAAAATTGCAATTCTGCTCTGTAGTTCTCAAAGCTTTCTCGAGAACCCAGGAACGTCAGGCTTCTGAATATTATAATTTTAATTGCATTAACTTCTCTCGACAAACTGAATGTCATTGCTAGAGCTCTAATGTACAGATGTCATTCACGTTGAGCTTGCAAAAGGATTCGGCTCAGAACGGACGTTGTTGTGCAGTTCAGTACGGCCATAGACGTTTAAGACGATATAGAGGCTATTCCCGTGAATATGGCTGTCCGTAACCGCTCAAAGTCGTGCATAAAAGGATTCCTGCTAGGTCCTACCTGCGATGGTAATAGTTACCTTCTTTTGACATATGAGAAGCAAAATTGTAGCGCCCATAAAATCTCCATCGCTCAAATGTAGTTATCGTAAATACCTATTTAAAAATATCCAAATACCTCTCTCCCCTTTTTTTTTCTACCGGGGCTGGGACAGGCTGAGACAAAATTACGGAGGAATTGAAGGCGCGAATTTTTGGCAACTTTGACGTTTCGCTCATGAGTACCGGCAAAACGTTAACAAATCGCAGACGTTGAAGTTTGATCCTTTATGATTCACTCGCATTTGCGATACTGTCTTCACTTTTAACACCACACCTTTTACGCAAGTATTCTACGCTCGCAGTTTGCAGTTTTTTTCGGAAAACTTGCGATATCCCGACGATATCGAATAATTTCTCGGACTCTATCTGCGCAAGACCATGTATCTAAAATAAAACTCCCATAAATATTTTCGCTACGAGTCGGCGTGCCGAGGGCCCTGTATGGTTGTGAGTTGAGACTTTCCGGCCTATTATTACGTACGGCCCGGGACCATCTTGATTGATTTGAGTTAACTCATTTTTCTAATTTCAGTATTTCCAGTGTTTTCAATTTTTCGTATTCTCGGCTCCTTTCGTGGCTACGCTAGCTCAACAAAGAATATTTTGTCAAGATTTCGATGAAACGAGATGGAAAGTTGCTTATTAAGTACATCGCATTACATATTTAAGGCTCTTATTTCATTAGTATAGGCAAACAAAATACTATCATTAATTAAGGTAAAGAGCTCGAAAATAAATTGTTTTCCAACCGAATGCTTGTGGCCCTGAAAAAGCATAGAAACAAGATAGAATCGTTAGAGAGCAATATCTGTGAAACTACATGCATAAATTCTAACTAGGATCCTAAAAGTTCCCTTAGAATATTCGTTGTACGTAATGATAAGTTCATGCTTTCAATTAAAAAGATTTAGTTTCCATTATATTACATTTGTTAACAACATTTTAGTTTCTTCCATTTTTCTTACTTATATTAGGTATTTCCATAGCTCTGATATTGGAGAAAATACCGGACGATTGAAAAGTAAATATTTTTTGAAAAATGCAGTTTTACTATTACGTCTAAAATTACAAGAAAATTACCATATATGCAAGCGTAATTTCTATTTTACCCTGTCTAATGACTTTTCATACATTTTCCCATTGTCCCTAAATCCATTTCGCTCTGCTTCTACCTAAATTCGCTGACATATATTGGAAACTGGTCTTAATGCAAAATATAGAATTGAATTTTCATGCTCATGTTGCTCGCCAGCTCTTCGAAATTCGAAAGTACACACTAAACAATCTCGACATACTTTTCAGACTTCTTGTTGCCTTGAATGTTACTCATAATCAAAACCAATGAATTCCTTTCGATTCGACTTCAGTCATAGAATAGACAAAGTTCTGACCATTCACGAGTTGCCTAATTGTGGCTTATAAAAAATGCCTCAATTTTCTCTCCAATTCTCAATATTTTATTCTGGATACACTCGTCACTTTTTTCAAGCAGTTTCACATATCCTTTCATTATGTTTATATGTAATTATTGAGTTTTAAATGAAGCAGCAGAAAAATGATGCAATCTGAATTAACTAAAGGTTCGTTTATAACTTTTTTAAACTCATTTTTAGCTCCTCTCGCACCTGGAAAAATTTTAGTGACCTGTCAAAATGACATTTGGTTTGCACGACTTCATGTTCTAGCTTTCGATGAAATGCTAACTCTCAGTTTTGAAAACAATGGAAAAAGTTCATTTCGTGTTTGGATTAAACGTTAATTTTTGAGGGGAAAAGTACGATGCAAACAAAGGCGTAGCTTGATAAATTTTATTATATATATAAATTATATAATTATTATATATATATATATATATATATATATATATATATATATATATATATATATATATATATATATTATAAATCTGCACCACAGTGTTCAACCGTTAGATATTGGTTTTAGTCGTGGCCCTACTAGTAATTGACAGGAAAGCATTAACATGTTGATTTTGCTTCCAGCAAAACTTTATTTTCTGTCGAAATTCGGAGCTGTTTTGCAACAATAAAAAGGAATTTATAAGACAATTGACAAAACATGGATTCAACACTACAGGCCTGAGTTCACTTGACAGTCGACAGAATGGCTTTTGGCTGGTGAAAGCCGCAAAAAGCGCCCCAAGACGCAACAATCAACTGACAAGATTCTAGTCAGTATTTTTTGAGAAGTAGATGGTATTATCTGCATACACTACCCTCAATATGCAAAAACAATGAGCAAACGATATTCCTGTGAATTATTGTATCGATTGGATAACGAAATTAAGGCTGCACGACAGCATTCAACAAGAAAAAAAAACTTATTTCACCAAGACAACCTTCGAACGCATTCTGCTCGAGCGACAACCAATATATTGAAGCAATTACGTATTACCAACCAATATATTACCCATCGCATACGCCTGATTTAGCCGGCAGCAACTATTCCGTGTATCCTGGTTTGAAAAATTGGCTCACCGGGAGGAGACTTTATTCAAGCGGGGAGCTCAAGTTTGAAACAAATTCCTATTTGGAGAGACTTGGTGCCGACCGCTATAAGAAGGACATCGAAATGTTGGAAAATCGTTACATTAGGTGCAGTACCCTAGATGGCAATTACATCGAAGAATAAGTCTTTTTTCACTCAAAAATATAGTTTTTTATATTGCCAAGCCAACCACTGTTGAGCGCATGTTTAAATTAAAACCCCGTCGATTTTCATATGAGTGGGATCCTTTTCTTTGGTCAGCAAATTTTGTCAGGTTTTGTGTTGTTTCTTCCCCTGCTTAAATAGATTTACAAAAAAAATTACTACTGGCAGCTGATATTTCCCTCTGAGAATTTCGTTAGTGGTGGTAAATTTATGTGAAGTTTGTTGATTTAGCAAAAATCAGGACGGGAAAAGTGTTTATTGTCTTCTCTATGATTTGCAACGCGACTCATAGATAAGATAACGAGACTAGAACCTCAACATATATAATAAAGCAAAGGCATCTACCCTTTCACTAGAACGCACTGACCAGCTAGAGTTAACTGCAAGGCTGCGATCAAGCTGCAAGCAATTGAACCTATTAGCAAGCATCTTTCTAGAACTATTTCTTCCTTAGATCTCCTCGGAGAACATGTGATAGTTGTTTTTTTAATTATAAATGTTAAGAAAGTATTCTGAAAGAGTAATCAAATAAAGTTAAAATTCACCATTGGACATGATGGATGCTTATCACAACAATTTTAAGGATTTTAGCTAAAGATGAATTTCACCATAGAGTAACCATTTGAAAGCTGTGATAGTTCGAAGGGGCAACACAAGAAAAAAGATGCAAATATCTCATGTAGCAAATATAGTGAGCTTTGCAAGATAGAGTGCTTACAAATTAAACTGCATAGGTGACTGGAGCAATCGCGATGGCTAGCTTCCTGCGACGAAATGTTTGTGAGAAAAAAATTTCCGGTGTAGTAATATATGTGACCCTTTGTGCGTGAACACAAATTTGGAGAGAATATTTATGACTATCTTCTCGCACCTTCGTCACCATCTCCGATATTTAACAAGTTTTGCTTGCAAATACCAAGGCATCTGAAAAAATTACGTCTGATACCGTTAGATTGGGAACTTGTCCGAAGTTTTAGCGCTCTTCAGCAGTTGCGGTAAGGTCCAAAGTTTCGTCGGTTGCTATTGGTTACACTATGTTCACTCTTATGTGCATCCTTATCTCCATGTACTATATCTGAGTTATTATCTGTTTCCTTTTTCACTGCCTTAACCGTAACCTAATACCTTTTACCACATTTTCGTTTTAATTCTTGTTTTCGTAAGGAATACCGTTACACTGAATTTCAAACTAATTCAGTTTAAACGACTAGAATTGAACATATTGTACCCTATGTCTCAATTCAAACATAAGACATTCGAAAATTCATTTATTAACTTTCCTGAACTATTCAATTGAAAGGCCATCCTTGAAACAGAACAATAAGCATTTGTAGCTAGCAAAAATCATTTGTCTGAATAAATCTTATAACCATATGCAAAACATTCTCACCCAGGACTTTATTAAAGTAAGGAGTACGTTCACGACCCATATATGTCTGAACTGATCCCTGAATATGAAATTGGATAGGGAAGGCCACAAACTCGATAGAAGGCATAACGACTGAAAATGAACCGACGTCAAGGCAACTTGCCTCAAGCTGAATATTTTGGAATCAGTGGGCGATATAAGCCTTGCGAGCCTCAGCCTTCGGACCAAAAAACGACAAATTTCAAGAATAGCGGATTATACATTGCATCGAGAACTTTCAATCATTATTAAATCGTCTTTGATAGTTCGAAGTCCTTACAGTAATATGATTACTCTTTGCATGTGTCACTTCACGAGCTCTTTTAAATTCATTAATGATATGCTCAACTCTCGCAGACTGATTTGGTGCAGCGTACATTTGAGCTAAAGGAAAGACCATTGAAAAGGATATTTGTACCATATATGTGTTCGAAACTACTTTTACCACTATGTTGGACACTGCCTGCTACTGTTATCTGTATGATTTCACTGATAATGCACTAAGGAATTAAACAACGACACAAAAAATTTTAAGGCATTCCGAGAATAGATGACATCGAAATCACTCCGAAAACAATGACTGTAAAAAGGAAGCATGTTCAATGAAAATTTTTCTTGTGTACTCGCGCCTCCTAAAGATTTTCAGAAGTTTCATATGTTCCTTTCTCATGTGGAAATAGTTATGAAACTGTACACAAACTTTGCTAACTCATCTTAAAAGCACCTAAAAATAACGGCTAGAAATCTCAACATACTACCAAGGTGTGCTCCTTGATGTTCGGAAGGAAAATTAAATGCATTCTAGACCATTGCAGTAAGCAGTACATTGATGCAAGGTAGCTAAAAGTGTGGATTGGTTAGCTTCCGACCAGAATTCCCAAAAAAAAGGATTACACAATATATTCCGATAGTCAACAAGTTACAATTAGCAATAGCTCTTTAAAATATTGTCACTATGAGTCTTTTGCAGACATTGTTCTGATTTAAATTCTACTTGATTTGTGCGGAACGGTGGAGACTCCAGGAATACTTATTGTTGGGACCGCTACCACTTCTTTGCCTTCACGATACCGTTCATCGATATCGTAACGTACGAGTTTTAATCACATGTCACGGTCTAGCAAGAAAATCAATTTTAATACGTGGAAAAATGTGAAAAGGGAAAGTAGGGTAGTTTGAGGCTGTCATTCACCCCAAAACCATAAAAAGTATTCGGTTTATATCTGCGAGGCGGTAAATGTTTGAACGAATTAATATGTGAAGCCTTCTAAGGACTTTTTATTGGGTAGGCAGCGGATCGACGACAGTTCGAATCAAGTAAGAAATTGGTTGTGGTAGCAGTTCCATGCTATTGTGATAAATCATTTAAGGAGAAAGTTGAAAGGGAAAGTCTCGATTGTAGCTATCGTGGGAAAGTTTAAAGGGCGGATAGCACGAGTTGTTTGTTAATAGAGCGATGCGACTTGGGAAATATAGTTTAGCTTCATTTTTTCATCGATACAGACGCATTTAAGAGATCGACGAATTTGGTGGACATGGAGACTTATCTAGATTGCAAATTTGCTTCAAGCTTGATTGTAATCGCATGCTGTTTGTTATCAACGCACGATCAACTAGCAGACGCGAGTCCTTTACATTTTAACTCTACTTTTGAAAACATGTTTTCAGGAAACTTTTTATTTAGAAATGATAGCCAGAATAAATTTGGAAGATATCGAATAGCTGGCGGTAAGGATAATTCGACAAAATTGAATGGTTGGCTTTGAATAAATTTTGTCTCTTTGTAGAGCTCAACGAAGCTTGTTTCGGAAAAAATGGATGCCGTGAATATGCTTACAGATGTTCATCAATAGGTATTTGCGAATGTGCTCCAGGATATATGCCGGATGAGTTTCAGCAAACATGTATTGGAGGTAAGACAAGGGTAAATATATACTCCACTTCCCCAAAACCTATTCGTTTATACTTGACACGCATGCATTATTAAAATAACGTGATGAATATCTATTTCGGGGAGTATTGTTTAATAGTTAATGAGTTTTTATGATTTATTTGGTTATGTGGAAGTCAAACCCGGTATGGGTTTGATGTGTAATTTAAGGATATTTAGCGACCTATTTATGACCACACGTGCATCATAGAGTATTTAGTGTGAACGAATTGTGAGTGAATTTCCAATGAATAATTTTAACTAGAATTCCAATTGGAATAATTTCACTTTGCATGTGCGAGATTCCACGGAAAAGCCCCTGAATGATATTTCAAACTATCTGTGCCATGAACTTTGGTGTGTCTCTGCAGTTTGAACTTTGTGTTAAATTAAGGATTCAAAAAATTTATAAAATTCAATGACTCGTTTCAGAATCAGTGTGGATGAAATCCTTTTACGATTTCTGAGTTCTTATCACTGATATTTACGTTAATTTTTTAAGGCAAGCAACGATACAGAGATGTAGAATTTACATATATGCTTGCTGAAATATGAATTATTTCGTCAAATGGGAATTACGAGTTTTGTTAAGCAAATATGATTTTATTGAAGGGAATTTCTTGAAAATGTTTGTGAAAAATCTGTTCGGGTGATTACCTTTCAACGAAAAAATCATTTTCATTGATTATTTCAAATAAAATAAATTATGACTGAAAATCCTTTTGCGATATGTCCTTCCGATGCTGGTTTCTTTTCAAAATATTGACTTATGTTTCATTCATATCAACAGGAATTGGATCGAAATGTCTGTATGACAATCATTGCATACTTAACGCATATTGCAAAGGTCAAGAGATATGTACGTGTAAATTTGAATTTCCAATCCCGTCAAAGGATAACTGGACATGTAGGGGTAAGGCGTCGCCTGTATTTATGTACTTCTATGAAAATGCAATTGTAATAAATACAAATGATACTTTTCAAAGCTACAATATTAGAACATAAATATTATAAAATATTATATAATTTTAATGAAATATTCTTAATAATAAGAAATTAGAATATGAACCAAATACATAAACTATTATTTAGGTTCAGGATCACAACCATCGATTGTACTCCCTTCGACAATCATTTTTGTTGGAATTGTCAGCGTTTTTTGGATGATACCGTACCGTTCGTAGGACAAACATCAAATAATTGCATTCATCTTCAGGTCGTTTGTTATCAATTAGTTATTGTAAAAACATGGAAAATACGAATAAATTGTCCAATTTTGATTATATTTTATTTCTTTTTGTTTTTTGGTGAAGTAAATAAATGAAGTAAGCTCTGAAAATAATTAGAAAATAGAAAATCACGGTGAATAATTAACGTTTTTCTTAATTAACATATGTGAACTTCGATTAACCGTTCAGTTTATTTTTGACTTGCGATGATAACAGCGGTGATCAAAGCATCACATATTCAACAGAGGTGAAATGTTCAATGTGTCTTGAACAATAATTCAAAGTAAAATCCAAAGCCATTATGCAAGTCGAGACTTCTGTGATAACTAAATAAATGATAAAGTGATAACTTTTCACCCCCGCTTGATGCTCGAATTCGGCGATACAATGAACTAGACTCTATGTAGCTGCACGCATGGGGCAAAGCGACTATTCTGATAACATCCCTTGAAAACAATTATCAGAGGAGAAAAAAAATCGAATGTGTTGTGTGATTAGCTCATACATGTTTGCTGTCCAAAACATGGATTACGGAGAGTATAAAAACGTTTGCATCGAAACGATCAGACATCAATCACCACGATGAGGTCGATCACAGTGATTCTTCTCGCGAGCTTTGCCATCTTGGCGTCTGGGTCGTATATGACCAAGAATGTCAAGTATGCAGACAAGGACTTCTTGGAAAAGCAGAAATTCGTCTTTGACATGATGCAACATGTCTACCAGGATGAAATTTTCGAGGAGAAGTATATGGTCGGTAAAACTTACAAACTCGAGGAATTCTTCGATCACTACGAGGATGTCGAGAAAGTGAAACTTTTCTGGGACATGTACCTCCACGATCCAGTACCTGCTGGCGAGATTTTCTACCTGTTCACGACTCATCACTACACCTATGCCAAGTACTTGATCTACACCTTCATGTACGCCAAGGATTGGGATACTTTCTACAAGACAGTGCTATGGGCTAGGTTCCACGTCAACAAACCGGTCTTCGTGTATGCCTTGTCGTTCGCCGTCATCCATCGTCCAGACATGCAAGGAATGGTTCTTCCAGCCATTTATGAAATCTATCCACAGCTCTTCTTCAGCGCCGAAACTATTCAAAAGGCCCAGCAATACAAGATGCAAGGATTCTACGGAGTTAAGCCTGTTGAGGATGTCTACACCGTCGCCATTCCAGTCAACTACACCGGAGTCCATGGTCAAGTAAATTATGAAAACAAACTATCTTACTTCACAGAAGATATTGGCTTGAACTCCTTCTACTACTACTGGAACATCGATTACCCATTCTGGACCAAAGGAAAAGTTGACGGAGACTTTGTTAAAGATCGCCGCGGAGAATTCTTCCTTAACATGCACGCTCAACTTCTCGCTCGTTACTACATGGAACGTCTCTCCAATGACTTGCCCGACATTGAAGAATTCCACTGGGACGTCGAAAACTTCCCTGGATACTTCTCAGGACTTCGTTACTACAGTGGAGTGCACTTCCCCGATCGTGAGAATGACTATGGGTTCTACCACTCTGGCAACTTCTACTACATTGACATGGCCTATCTTTATTCTCATCGTATCATGGACTTCATCGACTTCAAATATGCCGTTCTTCCTGACGGTAAACACTTCCCCATCGATAATGTCAAGCTAGGTCTCGAAACTCTTGGAAACATGCTTCAAGGCAACGAAGACAGCGTCAACTACAAAGTTTACGGCAGCTTGGACTGGCTACTCCGAACTATCATCAACGAAGGATACCCCGCTGGCAGCCATGGAAATGATGTTCCTGGAGTCCTTTACCATTACGAAACATCCATGCGCGACCCTGCTTTCTATTTCATGTACAAATACCTCTTGAGGTTCTACTGGTACTATTTGGACAGCTTGAAACCATACACCAAGGATCAACTTCTCTTCGAGGGCGTCAAGGTTGAATCAGTTGAAATGGACAAACTCATCACATACTTCGACAAGTTCGATGCTGATATCACAAACATCATTGATGTTGAGCACTTTGATGAAAAGGTTCCATCTGATCTGTACAAATTCGGTAGACGTGCTAACTACGACAGTCATGACTTTGTTGTCAAGGCTCGTCAATATCGCCTCAACCACTTGCCGTTCAACTTCAAGCTGACCGTGAGCTCCAGCAAGGCACAAAAGGCTACCGTCAAGTTATTCGTTGGCCCGAAATTCGACTACTATGGCAAGAAGATTGATATTGAGGAAAATCGCAAGAACTTCTACGAACTCGATTACTTCCTTGTTGACTTGGTTGAAGGAAAGAATGTCATCACTCGCAACTCCAATGATTTCTCATGGTTTGTCAATGACAGGACCACCTACTATGAGCTATACAAGAAGTTATGGCAAGCTACCACTTCCGATTACAAATTCCCATTGGATATGTCAGAGGCTCATTGTGGCTTCCCCAACCGCCTGATGTTGCCGAAGGGCAAGAAGGGAGGTATGCCATTCCAGTTCTTCTTCTTCGTTGCTCCCTATCATGAGCCAGAAGTCAAACGCTTCACTGGATACGACCCAAGCGTCTCCTGTGGCATTGGATCAGGAGCTCGTTACTTGGATGACACTCCATTCATCTACCCACTTGATCGCAAGGTCGACGTGAAGACCTTCTTCGTAGAAAACATGTACTTCTACGATACCTACATTTTCCACAAATCCGAAGCTGACGTCAATGCCATCCACTACTAAGAAAGTACAAAGGAGTCAATACTAACTGTCATAATCATATCGACTGAGCAGTATAGAAAGTCTTCATCTAAACTGATTCCATCTAGCATTTTCCTGAATGGCTGTTTTAGCTTAGTTTTGTGTGTAGGTATTAGTGACGCAGAGAATAGTTTGCGCCAAAGTTACAGCGTTCTTTGTTATATAAAATCTGAAAAATAATAAAAAAAAAATTATCCTATACATATAGTGTGTGTTTCAATTAGCAGGATATATGTCGGTTTTGCTTGGATGATGTCCGTTTTCAGCCCCTCGAATGCTTCTTCTGAACCCAGTGCGGACAAGGAAATATTTCCCACTTTAAGGCATTTGTTTTCGATAATCGACTCAAGGACCAACCAGACCAGTTTTAGTGAAAATTTTGTTTTGTCTGAACTCACCGATGGTCTGTTCAATAAATGCCGGAGAGTGTCCTGTTTATTGTAGATGCTTGTTGCTAGAAAATCGAACGGGAAACCTTAAACTTTTCCATCAAAATAACACGTACAAATTTATTTGAATTTGAGTTAATTTATTTTCCTGTATTCACATATTTACTGGCAATGGAATTCCTGCCTTGTCACAATATCCTGTCATATCGAGCTATTTATATTTATGTATGTAATTTGCTTACAAATACTCATCTCACTATTCTTAATAACAACATGCTTAACGATGTCCAATATTCCATAAAAATATTCGTATATTACTTATCTGTCATTACATTATGCCACTAAAGAAAAATCAATTTAATCCGAATTGGAGATTGACAAGACTCAATGAAAATTCCGAAATTATCCTACATCAAATTATAAGCCTAATTATGTCACAAGTTTTGATTCACTTTCCGTATTAAGCCAGTTAAGCAGAAACGTAGCCGGTTCAACGTAAACGGGCTTACAGCTGCTATCCACCACACGGAGGGATGTTGGTGGAGTCCCTTCGAGCTCCCTGTCAACGCTGAGTTGTCTGGTTCACTGCTTCTTTTCGACCCTTCGAGACCCAGAAGATTCGGCGACATGGTCGTTGGTGGGACACGCGTCAGGAAGATTCGTTGCTGAGCATTTCGTTGATACATTCGAAGTATTGAAACCTCACATAATAAAATTACGCTGGTATGGAGTTTGGGGGCAGGCTGCAGGAGCGATTGGATAATTTGACTGTGCGGATACATCTCGAGAGTTGAATACGTGGAGGAGCTGTCCTGAGTGAAGTACGTGATACGTTGGAAAGGAGACTTGTAAACCTGCAAGCGCAAAGAGAAATTTTAATGGGCAATTCGTACGAATTTTATCGGTTAGTCATTAGATATTATTTGAAAGCAGTTCGCTTATAAGATAACAAATGGTGCTGAAAATATAAAAATTATCCATAACTTGCAAGTCGCTGAAATGGACCGCAAAATTGAATGAAATAAATCAATTAAAAAGAACCGACTTGGTCATGTGATTTTCCTGTCTCTTTTTACTGCAACTATGGCGCAAAAGGAGCAAGTATTTTAATTATAAAATTGAAATTAGACAAGCAAACTCAATCAAATAGCCTAGCCAACCTAGCCAACCTAGTGCACTGATAAAAGATCACCTTTAAGTGTGTCGAAACAGGGAATCCTGTTATTATGCCGGGACAAATGGAAACATTAGATTGAAACTAGCGCATCTTGGACTTCTTACCTAATTACAATCTTTCAATTTCAGGCCGTAAAATTTTGTTGTAGATCCAAAGTATTTTATAGTAAAATAATTGTGAAATTCAAAATTAATTTTGAATAATTATTCAAGCGTTATTCATCGATTATTCTATTTGTCTTAAAAATATCTAGAGCTTGCTTGGCTTGTGGTCAAATTTTTGGTTTTATGCAATTCAAACTTTCATGATTTGTTTTATATCCTCTCTCAGAAGAATTTTGAAATATTCAAAGGTACCTATGGTAAAACTTCGCATACATGTTATAATCTAATATTGATCCCCATCGACGGGCATGTTTTGTGGCTCGATCTGAACTGTTTTCACTGTTCTGAGGACGCGTTTCTGATTTACATTGCCATCTTCAACTTGTTGGTGTTAAACAAACAAAGCATGGAAATACTGAACCAAAAAACGAAAATGAATTTGCTAGCGGCAACAATACAACAAAGACGTTTCTCTCCTACATTCAATATTTTTTCGGAAATTCCCAATTCAAATCAATCGTTTTTAATTAAAAATTGCCAAGAAGACATAAAATATTTAATATCTGTGCTCTCATATGAGGTGCAAATATTGTTTTTTTCTATGAGTAATCATAGTTTTCCTTTACGATTTGCAATGGATGTGGTTTCATCTGAGTATTGGAAATATATTAGAATTTAAGGTGATGAATTTGGAGAAAACCCTAAATGTTTATTTGCTATAACATGTATGGAAATTTTCGTCATGGTTATTTCTATGGGACCGCGTTTTTTCATTAACAATTACATTCAAGCCTTGATTAAATGGTAATCTGATGAGCTTATCTCCCAAATTTTTCATGTTGTAATTTACTTACATTTAATATTCAAGCATTATTGAAAGAATAAAATTCCAACTTACTCTACGTCCATTCATAAACCACGATATATTGGCAGGTGGGTCCGAAGCTCCTACTGAGCAAACCGCTTTAAAAAAATCAGTTGGTCCAATCACTTTTTTGTCAACTTGAATCACAGGATCTCCCTTGGGGAGCTCTATAACTCGCATTGGTGCTAATCTAATGTCGGTATGGAAAAAAGGCGCGTCCTCTGACACTTCACACTGGAAATTTCCAGTCAGATCTCTGCTTACGCTACGAAGCAAAACAGTGTGTGAATCTGATGCTGATAGCTGTAATGACAAATATTAAATTTATTGTTTAAATAAACTAAGATTATTTGGTTTGATGTGATAAAGTTTTTCGAAAGCAGATCGGTCAACATTTCATAGGTTCTTATCATATGACAGCTAATCGACTGAAAACAATTTACATAATCTGAAATTTCTCAAGCCTGCATGCATTTCTTTGTATTTAAGTATCAATTAACCTTTTCGTATCTGTTCTTTCTGAGGCTGTAGTGAGGCTGCTAAGGCTACTTAGTGAGGCTGTAGCTATGGCGATATAGATTTGATAACTATTATGATTGCAACTTGAAAAATATACTTTTTTATGAATAATATTTGATTTGTCAGTGATTGCATACAGCAAGATTAATTCCTTTAATTCGAAATTCAAATGAAATAGGAAAGAATAATTGATAAATTATACATTAATCGAGATCCAAAGATACGAAGTAGTTGATTTGAACACAATAACTTCGTCAAAAAACAACGAAAAATAACATGAAATCCTTTCAGAAAAGTTGCATTAAGCTTAATCG
Source organism: Stratiomys singularior (assembly GCA_954870665.1). Lineage (NCBI taxonomy): Eukaryota > Metazoa > Arthropoda > Insecta > Diptera > Stratiomyidae > Stratiomys > Stratiomys singularior. The sequence continues at coordinate 14,241,823 of OX940877.1, forward strand.
AATGGCATGAGAGGAGACTGGATTTCTACAACATAAGTATTTTAATCTACCACGACTGCCTCTATCCATGGATTTGTACAATCGACACACCTGGATTTATTTTAACGTTAGTAATCAACACGTAAATTAAGATTAAAAATCATAAAGCACTCTCAAAATCAATTACGTATAGATATTTTTAAGAAGGATCCCTAATTGCTTCAGTAAACAGCAAACCTAAGTATAAGGACATTTAAGACGAACAAATTTGGGTTTAAGTACAGAAAAATTCATTATTTTTTCGGAAATGATCGATATTTCAAAAAGTTGCGATCAAGCAATTTTAAATTTATAGTTAATAAACACCATGTTCTACATGGTTGATTTCTACTTGACGCAGCTCTTAAGCGGGCACGGTTGTTTTCGGTCTTACCTGTACAAAATTGACAGCGCACGGTCTCCTAACTGTGTGTTTTGTGCAGGAGAATTGGATGACGCCTGTCACACATTCTTCTACTGTAAAAGGTAGAGACAGCAGCGAAATTGGAGAGCTCTGTCCGGAAACTTTCGTCGGATTAATACTGAAAACAGTTGACAATTGGCGCAATATGCTCGGGCAGTGCTATTTGATACTGAAAAAAAGCTTTGTTGGAGCGCTGGGAGGCATCGGGGATGGATGGACCTCTTTTGTAGCACTTCCTTCCTCTCCCGTCCTTCCCGTTAGAGAAGAGATTCCCATAATCCGAAGGTGCCTCTAGGCGTAGGAACACGAGGACTAGTCTGAAGTAATGTGTCAAACGGTTCCAGGCTAGGTTCTCAGGTTGACAGGGGATGTGTTTAGTGGGTAGTTCAAAAGCATTTTGCGTCTGGGAGTCCCACACTCAGGGCGTAAACAGCCTTCATCTCCCTAGCACAAAAAAAATAAAAATATACACCATGGATGGATCGAATTTCTATTTGTGAAACGTTGGACAAACAGAATGAAAGAGGCCTTTTTCTTAACCAGATGGTGACTGATATACGATAACGTTGTGCGAAAATGATCGTGGACAACGCGCGGTCAAGATGCACAAACGGTGGCTAATCCGGGACCAACAAGCAGGAATGTTCTGCTGTGCATTTGGTGTGACTAGAACGGAATAAATTATTATGAGTGGTTTACGTAAAAGCCAGACATGAAATTCGGATGTCTGCTCTCAATAACTCGATACATTGAAGCTTCAAATTGACCGGAATTTTCTATCAGGACAAAGCCAGGCTACATACCTCAGAAACTCTGGGAAACTGCGTCCACCATATAGTTCGAATCTGGCCCCAAGCGATTAGCAGCTTTATGCATCACAAAACTTTCTTAACAATAAAAAATTAACTTCAAGGGTAGATTGTTTTAGACAGTTTTTCGCCATGAAGCTACGTTTGAAATGGCAACAAATTATAAAAGGAACAGTCCGTATTTGCCCCAAATTGAACAATCCGAGACGTGTGAGTGAAGTTTTATAGTTCACGTAGAAAATGAAATTATTTTTCTCCAATTTTCAATGATAGAAACAACAATAAGGAGTTGGAACCCAAAATAGAATGACAGAATATCGTTACAAAGTCCAACAAATAATTATTAATCTATATTCCATTGTTACCAAACAAAATTACGTCTTTTACTCGGACTTTTCATTTTCCTCGGATTTTTTATTACGATTGACAATCAGTGATTACGAAAAAAACGTTTTTATACCCTCTTTAATTTCTGGATCAACCTTTTAAAAGATGTATACTCGCATTTACTCATTAGAAGGTTTTTATTGGTGCTCTTTTTTTCCATGCTCTCCCAGAGCCAAATAACTTCTTACAAACAGAGTAGGGTAAAAATTATCCTTAGTCAGTGGTCAAAGTGTAGTCGAAGTAGTCAAAGTGAGATAACAAATGCCTCTTTTGGTCCAGTCAATGAAGGTAAAACTTCCGAATTCCTTGAACGTCCAATGATTTACTCGAAAATTGGAAAAAAAGTTCTTATGAAACCTGTCAAACTTTTCGAGCCCATTATTTTTAATGAAACGTAGTAAATTTTGCAACGATATTTTTTTAATTTCATCTTTTATGGAAATGGCGTAGGGTTTCTTTCTCCCTTTTTTATCAAAAAAAAGAAGATCGATTTGATCATAACTTGCTTAGTTTCAATGCTATAGGCTCCATCTAAAGCTCATTCGAATAATAATTTACAGTACTTTGAGAAAAAAAGCCTATAGCTCATTCGAATAATAATTTAAAGTACTTTGAGAAATTTTTTATCGATATTTTCTTAAAAATCTACTGGATTCCCGCTATTGAGTCTAGATTGAATTGGATTGGAGCTTGGATCCGAGAATTCAGGAAAGAAAAACCACTAAAAAGTTCATCAGTTAAAAGTTCACAACAAATGGGCAAAGAAAGTCTATCACTGGGTATATCGAAGAATGTTATTGTAACATTTTTAAAATTTCCGATCTAGATAAATTAGGGGTGCCACATGTCTGCTGTACAACTTGATACAAAAACCTAACCGATTGGTCTCATAAAAGAATTGAGATACTGCATTTAAAGAAACCGATCATTTCGCGTGAATCAAAAGATCACATTATTGACTGCTATATTTGTCTCACTGATCTCAAAGGGCAAAACAGGAAAAACAAACACATTCTAAGGTATCCCGATATGAGATCAGTAGAGAAACCTGGTTACCTTTATAAGGATTTGCCTGCGCCTTCATCACTAGACAATGAAACATCATCAGACAGCCCGGAAGTTTCGTCCTCTGACCCAGAGTTTCATGAGCCTTCTACTAGCAATGCTCCAATCTTAGTGAGCTAAGAACGAATCGATAATCAATCCAGAGATCTGAATCAATGGAAAAAAAGGACGGACTTTTAGGATCACGACTTAAACAGCGGAATTTGCTCGAACCCGGAGTCGTCATATAATATCGCAAACTTCTCAGTTTTTCTCTTGATTTTGCCTAGTGGCTAGTGTTTTGTAATGATGTTAACTGCCTGTTGGTTAAATTAGGCCATAAACATGTTCCTCACAAATGGTGGCTTTTCATCGACTCCTCTAACTAAGACTAGTTTAAAAGCTGTGCTTCTAAATAATGGTAGCAAACTTGCATCCATTTCTGTAGCGTACGAAATGATGAGACGTGTTTGGACAAAATAAACTACAAAGACTTCCAGTGGACCATCTGTGCTGATTTAAAGGTAGTTGCTTTAATCTTAGGACTCCAAACTGGCTTTACCTAATTCTGCTGTGAATGGGATAGTAGTGATCGGTTAAAACATTACACTCGAGAGCACTGGCCTGAAAGAACAGCTTATATTCCTGGCCAGAAAAATGTAAAAAAATGTTCCATTAAACGATCCCAAAAAAATAATATTGCCACCTCTACATATAAAGTTGGGATTTATAAGAAACTTCGTTATGACGATGGATGAAAATGGCGCTAGGTTTCAATACTTGAAAAATAAATTTTCTTCTCTTAGCGATGCCAAGATAAAAGAAGGCGTATTTGTTGGACCTGACGTTAGGAAGCTCATGAAGGATTCAGAGTTTCAGCATTAAACGACGTTGAAAAAGAAGCTTGGTTGTCCTTGGTAGAAGTGACCAAAAATTTTCTGGGCAATCTCAAATCTCCGCAATATGTAAATATCGTCAAAACGATTTTAAAAGCTTATCAAATAATTGAATCTAAAATGTCCTTAAAAATACACTTTTTGCAATCACATCTTAATTTCTTTTCACAAAATTTAGGAGCCGTAAGTGACGAGCACGGAGAGCGATTCCATCGTCGCGTCATGTGAAAAACGCTACCAAGGCAAATGGGAACCCTCTTTGCTTGCCGATTATTGCCAGTTTATCGTTCAAGATACACCGGAGTACATCAGAAATGCCATAGGATCTAAGCGATCGGAATCTTTAAAACCATTGTAAATATTATAATTCATTGTTTTTGCTAAAAATCATGAAAATAATTATTAAAAACCAACAATTACTAACTTCGACTTTTTATATATCGTGCGTTTATACCTTGGCTGCAAAGATTAAATATATGTATATTTATATTAGGGCGGAGAACAAACCTATTATTTTGTCAAATTGTGCTATTAGATAGTGACAAAGCATAACATTTTGGTACGTTGATATTGTTTTAAATTTTCCCATATTAATAAATTGCAGACATTCTGACATTCTTTTCTCGAAGTTTAGTTTTTTATTATAAAAAAATGAATTAATTTGTTTAACATAGAATGAATTAAAACGTGTAAGCCCAAAATGAATTCCCGAGTGAATTGTAACAAGGATTATTGTTATTTTTTATAATGTATATAAAAAAATGCTTCTTATTTTTTATTTTCTCGAACGTCTCTATTGAGCAAAAAAGGAATTAGGTGTACTACACTAAGAAATTGTACAAATTTTCCATGTTTATTTAAACGCTTGCTCATTAATTTAATTTTACTGTCCTCGGAAAATGCAACGCTTTAGTTTAACAATAAATACTGTGCGTACCAACACTCAAATAACATAAAGTTTTCGTTCGTAGTTTGAATAATTCTGTTAATTGTTATCCAAACATTCCACGTGAATCAACAATAAATAGTTGCCAAAGATATACTGAAGTTTTCACAGCAGGGGCATTTACATTTATTTTCTTGTAATTTGTTAATGCGTAATTTGTTAAGCAGAAAGCTAACACTTCAATACGAAAACCCCTAGCATTTACTCGTATGTCTACTAATCGATATTGATTCTACATGTATGCATGGTACTATTTGTCAGGAAATTTGATTTCTTGTCAATATTTTAATCGATTAATCCAGTCACTTGGAAGACTATTATCTTGGTCCACACTAATAAAAGTCAACGCCTTGCGTGTAAAACATCTTTTTGAGGATTTGGGCGAGATATATTTATTTATTTATTGGCAAAAGCGTAAATATGTAAAATAGAACTGGACCCGCCTCGTCTTATTTTTCACACTGTACATGAGTACATACTAACTCAACATTTACCAAAACGATCACATAAAATTGAATACTTACATCTACATTAAGTCCTGACGCCGGAAAAGAGCGTCCGGGCGGTGATTCCTTAGGAACATATCGGTAAAACTCTTCCGTCTCAAAATACCATCGAACAGAATATAAAGCGGCCTGAAAATTTTACACCGAAATATTAAGTAAGCACACATTTCTAAAAGTAGTTTGGCTTCCAACTCACCTGCTCCAAATCATATTGACAGGATAGTCGGGCCGAAGTGCCGGAAACAACCGCTTCAGGGACAAAAATTTTCAGGTCTCGCAAGCAGTATGCTGAAAATGAAAATGATGAAAAACAGATGTGATACTGTTCGGCGTGTAGCAATTTGGGACGGCAAGTAACTGGTGTTAAAAATTAAAAACTTTTAGCCAAATTAACTACGTCCAGTTTAGTCCTTTTCCGCACTTCAAACATTGGCGCTAACTTCATTTGGAACTCGTCCATAAACTTTTCTTAATTATCGTTCGACCAGTTTCGGTCCAACATTCTGCAACAGGTTGAGTACACAAGCTCAAGGACTCGGAAAGTGTTTGCAATGTAATCAGGTTAAATGCCTTGGCCACATGAATTAATTGCATCAGAGTGCTGGACAAGAATCCTGAATTCTTTTGTGGTGAGCTCGGGAACATTCTTGGAATCAAAGCATATTTTAGAGTGTAACGCTTTTGTTTGCCCGTATACTAAAAGGGTTTTCAGTGCAGTAACAATTTAACTCGAAAGGAGGATGCCGTTGTGTTTGCAAATTGTGTTTGTCTTAAATTTTACTTTGACAGTTTAATTCGATTACTCTTAATTAAGTACGTGCGGTAAGTTTGGATGACAATAATCAGTCTTTATATTTGATAAAATTATGCAAATGTATTATTGCACGCAGCAGTGATTGGACATGATAATTTTTGGATAAAATTCGAGAAAAAAGGAGTTTAAAAATGATTAAAAAATTTGCATAGGTGTTTAACGATATAGAATGGTATTAACGTATTGCGAATATACAACTTGATTATATAAACTAGAAGCTATTATTACTTTGCCATGCAAAATTCACATAAATACACTTTGGACAATATATTTTGTGGTGGATTAAATGTTTGCTTATTAACATGGCTTTGGACTTCAAAAGATCAAATTTTTTTTACAGAAATATGATATGGTATTTATCCTTTCTGTGAAACAAAAAAGGAGAACTACACATGAGTGGGTTTCATAATTACTTTATGTTATTTATGTTATATTGAGTATAGAGCTTGAATGGATATTACTTAGGAAGATCATGAAGTCTAGAGCTAACATTGAGTTTGATTTAAAAAAATTGTTAAATTACTAAATTACAGAAAAGGAACAATATTGGAAGTGTGAAAACAGATGGGTTTATAAATGCGGAAAAAACATTGTTCTGATAATAAACATTGTTTCATTTATTACAAACGGTATTTTGATATGTATTACGGAGCTTTATTTGAACCAAAAAATATACATTCGACAAAAAGCCTGCGGCCAACCAGTAACTTTAAAAAATACACAATAATCATATACAATAGTGAACATATATGCTTACTTTTTATTGTCGATGATCGATAAAAAATCGATATTTTTTATTAATTTCTGAAATCAACCATAAGTGCCTTTCATTGTGTCAGAACCATCATTTCCTCATCCGCGGCATTTGTTAAGAGGAATACTTTTGCCAATTATGCCTTCAATAATTTGGTTGGACAGTTTGACCCTTACCTTCATGAAATCCGACAAAATGACTCTTCAAAACCAGGCAATTTTGGGATTGCATTATCATTGTTCTCAATCATACTACATAGATTTCTCACAAACGAACATAATAGAAGAGAACCCGCTGGGCGGGTGTTTACAAATCAACCTGTGCGTGCCAACATAGCTAGATCGGTCAATCAGGACGAAAATAAAAGACAAGATTTGGGTGCGAAAACCGGACGCGGCAACTAAGGCCAACTTGACAACAAATGTATACAGACTTACGTCAACGAAACAGAAAGGTACTACATGTACCATACAGAGGATGACGGTTGAACGCACTAGAAAACATGGAAATATACAAACAAAAAACATTTGACGGACGCATCATGAACGAACAAACAAGCACTCATTCGGACATAATCTTCAAGTCGCTCAAACTTTTTTTACAAAAATCAACAAAAGCGCCATCTGACAACAACAGACAAAGAATCCTAAGACCAGATCCTAAAGCAAAAAAAAAATAAAAAGACCACAGAAGGACTCCTACTTCTTTGGGTAAACGACGGACACCTGGCTTCGACAAAATTCAGAAAGGAACGTCACACCGTTGATGGTGCACCGCCGAAATGCGTCCGTGAGTGAAACAGAGGAAGTGACGGGGAGCGACAGAATGTTCCAAGGACATCAAAGAATAAATTTCACACATTTGATCAGTTTTGAAACATCTTGAGTGGTGGCTATATTAAAGAGAACAAATGGTAGGACATTTATATCAATCATGAGCGAATCCTCTAATTTTAAAACCAGAACAGAAATAAGCTTATTTTATATTTTTGGTAATAGGTACTTTACCTGGAACATTGGTTTACATAACAATTTTGGTAAAATCGGATCGGATTTTGCTTATAACTGAACAACACTAAAAAAATTCGTCGGGAGCCAGGACCATTGGTAACTGTCTTTTATCTGTGGCCACGAACGGCTACATAACACGCAACAGTATCAGAGAAACATCAAAGAGTCCAGAGAAATTTTACTTTCTCGATGATGGACTATTGCTTTTTATCTAGTGTTCCTTTTGTTTTACTTAAGTCATCCGATTTGCGAATAACCAACTTCACAATACGCTTTCTGAAGCAATAAAGAATAGGATAGTCATGAACGCTTAAGTGTTACGCCAGACTTGGAATCAATATAGTATTTTTTCCTAGAAGAAAAACAATGTCCATATTGGATTTCGAATCGATTCACTTGAGCAGTAAGCTCTTTAAAATTACCTTCATGGTAACGATACGATATTGTTAACACTGGAATATGATTCACTTTGATTTTTGCTAATACCTTGCTGTGGTTGTCCTAGATATGGACATGGGTATATACTTGCGTCATGTGCTGCACTTGATATCCTTCTACGGTTAGTTATGTCAAATTGTTTCCTATCGGAGGTTTGTTCACTCGCTTTTTCATCAATAAAGTCAACTTTCTCAAAGTACTGACTAATTTTAGGTAACTTTTTTTTTTGTCAGTCTCCCTCGTTTTCTTTCGTTTTTCGCTCCTATTTATACATTTCTTAGAACAATATTAAAAACATAAACAAGCAATTGAAACGGAGCATGCGCAGAACAGATCTCCGTCATTCAGAAAAAATACAAATCTTGGATTCCACTAACACCAAGCGATGCTAGCCCGTCCCAATGGCAGCGCTGCGAGAAAAAAGTACTGTCTTGGTTAACAAAACGCGGGAATTCCCCGAACGTCACTAGCTCCCTCGCGATACAAAAATCCCGCGACAAAAAATGAAGCAACCAATGGATGCGTAAAATTATTGACATCCTTTCATTCTGAAGTCTTTTTTTTTCAGAGGTCGCGCTTCGCTCTTTTGATTCATGTATTCGTTAGGTTATGAGTATTGAGGAATAAATATTGCTTCAATACGTTAACATTCAAAACGTTTTATTTAAGAATTTTATTTAAAGATTTGAGTATATATCTTCGATAATAAGCATGGATTCAGGAAATACTCTCAATAATGCGAAAAACAATCCTGAAGGTCTGTCAAAAAACTTTATCGATTATTCTAGTGAATAAAAGTTACCAGCGAAAATTGCAAAAAGATACAAGGATAGAAGTGTCTAATCTGACTTCACGTGTATTGCTTCTGTTACTAATGAGAAAATTTCTCATCTAGCAGCAAAAGAAATAGCTCCATATCAATAATCAAACACACGAAATGTTCACAGAAGGTGCAGGCTAATAATATGAAAAGTCCTTTCCATCTCTCAGACAATTTATTGTTAGTTTACATGGACATTGTTCATTCGATTCATATGACCATCATACTGAAAACAGCAAAGGACGAGTGGAATTTGCTGTGTGGTTTTAAGCTTTTTCGATGCGTATACATGGGCTCGGTGAAGAATGCCTGATGACTCCTTAATAAAGAACATTGTTCAAGTCTGTGATTTTGTAGACAAAATCCATGCAGTCACTATTCATGCACATATGCATATGCAAATCGAAGTGATCCTTGTGTGCTCTGAAAGGAACAGATGCAAGCCAACAACTTAGATCATGCACAAGATTTGATTTCATAAGTAAATTCATTGCTCTATCAATGCAAACGACAAACGTATTGGACGACATTACAATCGATCGATTTAACAACATTCTCAATTCCAGTTTGGATTAATCACGTTACGAAGGAACTGAAAAGGTATAAAAGGAAAATGAATGTTTGAACTATTGTAAATTAAATACCTTACATCAACTCCATGAAAAGATAGCACACATGATTTGTCCTTACTGTTGGCTAACAATGAGAATTCATTCAAACGCCCGAGAGAGATAAACATTCTCAACTATCAAATAAGTAATTTTGAACAGGAAACTTTTCGTCGAATAATTTTTAAAACTTAGTTCAAGATAATTGTACGGATCGTACTTATTTCGATATGGACATTCATTCCGATTGATAGACACAAGAAATATTCATAGTATGACCATCACAGTAGACTAAAGGAAAATAGTTCGTTCAAAAAAAACATTCATTCAAAAACTATCACTTCCTTCCCATAAATATAAAAGTGTTGTCCCAAAATTACTCGATCGATGAATTACCATCTATTTACAGTGTTTTTTTTTTTTACAATTATCGTGTTTTGCAGTGAGTGCATTCATCAAACCATAGGCAAGAGTTACTGTGAAAGGAAAGTATTTATTCACACTACCAGCATCCCCATATAGTCGTACAATCCCAATAAAGTCGCCTGTGACTTTTGACTATGATCGCTCATAGACCGCGGACGTCGGTTGATGTCCTAACCAAAACTTTCCTCCCATATTTTAAGATTTTCACAAGTTGATTTAAAATCTCTTTTGGGGTTGTAATTCGTCGTAGCGAACATATAGCGACCAGGACGCATTAAGGCCAATGCGAGAGCGCGACGAAAGTCTCGCAGCATAGTTTTCGTAACATGCATTTGTATACGACATCGTACAATGATTGTATTACGTCGATGCGAGGCGAGAAATATTCGGAAAAACGAAAATTCCTTGAAACAAGGTGCGTGACGTTTGTCGCGTTTGTCAGCGTAAATGAAATTTGAAATTCAAACGACTTAATAACTTTTTAAGTACTACGGTTATTCTGAATGAATTTTGAATGAAAATTTCGTGCATCCTTATTGAGGTTATTATTTTCCAAACGAAGGAAAATTCCAAATTCAAATTTTAAAAAAAATCAAAGATAATTTTCATCAAATTTCATTTGAAACGTCACCAATTTGACATTTGTCATATGAACATTATTCTTCCTCGCATCGCGTGCATTGTATATTGAATGCGTTGCGCGACGACGAGCGAGAATCGAATAGCGCTCTTGCGTCGCCGTCACGCAGTATTGTATCTGGGCCTTTACTCCGAATCCGCGTCATGTCACAATTTTCACAAAAACATCAGTACGCATTTGGTACTTGACTGGGAGTGACTGAAGTCTTTCCGTAAGGTTGACAACAGCACTCTTGCATCACTTGGTCAACCTGCGTAGGTTATCCACGTGCAAGATTCACCATTGCAGATGATCAGTCCAACAACAATCTTGCAAATTCCAGATGCTGTGTAATATTGTTTCCAGTTACTGTCATTCTTTTGTTATGAACTGTCAACTCATACGGATCAAGATAATGTAAAAAAGTATGTACTCTGTTGTCGAAAAATTGTTGATAGTAAGGGACAAAACGTATTCCTAGATAATTTTTTTTAAAGTGTTAGCCTAGTCAAGAGTTTGTTTTATATACTTATAAAACTGGAACTTATAAAGGAAACAAAAGATGAATTCCACGATCAAAGCCTCAAAGGGCTTAAAAAAGTTAAAATCTCTTAACAAATCTCTACAAATTCAATTCGTTCCATAGCAAATGATTTGCTTTCACAGTATAAATACGAAGTAGAATTCAATACTATGCATAGCAATAAAGGTTCTTTTATGAAAATGTTATGCTATTGTAGAGCCTGTGCATATAAATTGTAGTAATTGTAGTCTTCGTACAAATAAATCTTTTTAAAATAATGCAGAAAGTATACCTCAAGAGGATGAACCGCAAACTAATTCAAACTCTTCCCGTCCAATCCTGCATTGGGAAAAAGTGTGTTTGTAAATAAACAATTGACACGTTTTGATTCTTGCATGGGTTGATATGGGCATATGGGCGTTGTAGAAACTGAAATCATTTCCTGCATAGGTCAATAACGTTGTTGAATCCGAAATTATCGATTCTTGTGGATGGTGTGAGAAGAATCTTATATTTTCCTTTAAAATAAACTAAAACAAATGGTGGCCAGTTGAAATAATCCGAACAATAAAGAACAATTGAATTGTTAGTTTGGAACAAATAATTAATTTATGTGTAATAACAATTATTTAATTATTTTCTCGGCGTTACCTTCATTCCTGTCTCCAAACGCTGTTTTCAATAGGAGCCAGAGAGACTAATTGGAGCATAGTATTATCTGCATCATCCAAATCATTCGACAAAACACACTATACAGCCACGCATATCAGTAAATCCCCAATCATATTACGAGCAGGATAGTGCATAATAGTATTAACACTGCTCTGTTCACATCATCAACGCAAACTACCACCATATGCGAATCAAAGCAGCCTCAGATGCCAACAAAAACATATACTGGCGATAATATCTTAATTAGCACCTGGTAAGGCATTACACCCCTGCAGTTTGGAATGAAATCTAGGATCCCAACATAAATGTCAACCACCATTCACTTAAACATAATGAAATCATTCTTCTGTATGATATTCTGACGATGCTTGGAATTTATGTTACAAACTTACATCAATAGGATTTATTTACTTCCACTTAGAACATAATTTGAATCAAAATCGTCTTCAGGTGTGCCAATTTCAAGATAATTTTGGGTTATTAAAAGGAACTCAACCAGGCATGTGTATTGTCTCCTTTACTAACTTCATAATTCATTCATTCAAATGATTTATTCGTGGGACGTGTCTTGCAATATCATTTAAACAATTTCTAAGGTGTTAAAATTAATTAATGCTAATGCTGTACTGTGAAATTATAACCAAAACTCACCACTGAGACATATATCGGAAATAGCAATCCAGACTATCAGTAACAAGTTGAACCAATCCCAAAAGTATTTCCTTCGCTTTCCCATTTCAAATCCTATTGAGGCCTGTAAAGTTAGAAAAAAGTCCAAACTGAATTTATTAATTTCAAAAATTTTTCTAAGCTTAAAATTATTTTATAATAGAACATTCGAAGCCCTGCTCCTTTTGCTGTGGAATCCTGTAAATGTAAATCAAATTATTATTGATATATAAGCTCTAGGTAGAGCAAACCAAACAATCTATTCGTCCATTCCCTTTTTTCGAATTTACAACTAAGGAATGCTCATGTTCCTCATCTGGAAGTAATTAACCGGGAAAATATTATTTTTCATTTTCTAGCAGTTCCTGCGTTTCGATTGTCTTCATCTTCTCATCAGAAAACCTCCTTTCAATAAGCTTTTTTGTCTTTTAGAATCTAATACAATGTTTCCGAACAAACTTGTAACATTCACAAATTATTATAACTTTTCATTTATCCATTCGGTTTTTCGCTTGAACAAGACAACATGCAGTCACAGTTTCTTTCTAATAAAACAGAATTTTCAGTAATTTGATATCAATTTTGATTTTTCTTTGTCCTTCTACTTTCGTTCCCATTATCAACGCAACCTTTCCTAGTCTTATGAATGTTCCTTCTTTCCAAAGAATGCGCGTCCTGCAGGACCAGACATCAATTAAGAGCAGGATTTCTGTATCTTCACTGACAATTTACCAAGGATTCAAATGCCTGGCTAACAATATCTAAGAATTTTTTTTTTCTTCGAATGATGTTCAAACTTCGTGGAATGAAGGATAGTATAGTGCAAAATAGTCACTGCTTCACCAGTACACCTAATGAAAAAAACCAGCCATTATTGATTGAGAAATTCAATTATTAAAATTGAAATTCGCGCAGTAATCACGTAGCGTTCTAAATGCTCTAGTAAAAACCTCCTTAGACAAATTCAAAAAAAAGATTTCATCTCTATATGAGGCCTCTTGCTTTGATCAAACCACGCGTTTCAAATGTCATTGGGTCTTATCTACAAGAGTGGAAAGAAGAAGATTGAGGTAATCCAGAAGATTATCTCTATCTCTAGAAAATTGTCCGATGCTTCAGTGGCCTGTTAAGCAATCAGGGCTGAAAATGTCAAAAATTTTGAAAACAGGATATAGCAAGACGCGGATTATAGGAAATGCAGAACGATTGAAGAATGATTAAACTATTTCCGAAATTCTACGTGTTAAGGCAAGTTTAGTACAAAGAAAACTCAGGTGACATCGGAAGAAGAGAAGAGTGGAGGGTTGCAACGAGTTTTTGGCTTTATGTTACGAACGGAAGGACTCATTTTTGTTCGCATTGCAAATGGAGATTAAACATAGGTCCATCAATACAACCTGCAAGAATTATCAGGGGATACTTTTGGCTAGGAAACTCATAGATACTTATTTCTGGATAAAGAGAAAACGATTGCAATTTACTAAATAGACAAAAAAGTGACCGAAAACTGAACTCAACAACCGAAAGTATTAATCCCCATAGGAGGCTATTACCATACCAGACATCAGGGTTGTCCATCCCGTTAATTATTCAGTCAGTACAAATCACCAGCAAGGCGATAAGAATACTATCGAAAGGACAAGAGGAACAAATAAAGCAGATGGAGGTCCGCTTTTTGATGACGCTGTTACAGAATAATAAGCAAAGTCAAAATACAAGAGTTGCAGCGATCAGATACGAATGAATATCGAGCAAACGGGACACAAAATCACGACGGAAGATCTAAAAGTTGTGAAACAGGTAAAATAGTGTCAATAATTAGACATCATTGAAAGCTTGGAAATATTCAAAACCTCATAAATATACCAAAATGAACCAAAACTATGGCGACGCCTTTTGATCTTTCTTGAAATTACTACAAAAGCAATGAATTAAGTGGTTATTACATATTGTGAGGATTAACACTTTTACTCGATTGGATATATTAGATACAGGTATACTCGTTAAATAGCTGTCACTAATAGTAATTTAAAACATCCTGTGCTGTGAACGGTCCTTAAGTTCTTAAGGTCGGTCCTCCTTAATTAAGCTTCATTAGTACAGGTTTATATATATCGAGATGATTCCAAATTTTATTAATAGGTTAGAACTGAAGAAGTAAAACCGCTGGTTTCCGAAATACAAGTACCAGGTGCATGCATAAGTTTTTCCCGGATTTAGGTGAAAAAAATGCATATTGTTGTCAAGTAATTCCGGTTGTTTTACGATTAATATGCGGTTTAAATTTATCATTTGTTGTTCCAGCGTTGTGTGTGACGCGTTTCGCCGGGCTTCAAGAATTCATAATGCACAATACAACTTCGTCACCATCAGACAACGAGCATGGTCTGCTTGCCTAAGTGATTTGGACTTGATGTTAAATGACCAGCTTCGCCAGGATCGCCACGATTTTTCCCCCTTCTGGTTTTCAAAACAAATCCATTTTCCGTCATGCATCATAATTCACAAGTGACAGCGATTTACCATTTGACGTTCATGCAAATCGTGTGGAATCCATTAACCGAGTTTATTGTTTATACCCAATGCTCAACGTCATTTAACGCTTCTGCTAATTTTCGTTGAATTTAAGTTGGGCCACCGTCCAATAACTCTTGAAATCACTCCTCTTCGTATTTTTGTGGTCTATCATAGCGCTTAGTGCCTTGCATATTGAAATTACCACTTTTTAATTGCCTAAACCATGTCTCACATGTCCAATTGAAGGAGTGTGTCCTCGATATGTTTTTATCAGCAAGCAATGACTTTCGGCAGCCTGTTTCTTTTGGTTAAACAGGCAAAGCAATGCGTGCCGCAAATGCTCTATTCCAGGCACAAAATTCCATATGATTGATCAACATGGTAAAACAAACACACTAGTTTTGGCGGATTCAACTTGTGTGTGTTTGCACTTAAATGTCAGACCATTTGAAATGTAGTGCGTGTCAAATTAATACGCTGGGTACTTTTCGCTTGCGCCAACTCAATGAAACCGACAAAAACTTATGCATATGTTAAAAATTAACAAATTATATAGTATCGAGAAAAATTTGTGTTCTTCACTTTTTATTGTTATTAATCCGAGAGGGTTGATTTTGTTTTATGTATTAATCCGAAAAATTTAAGATTATATCAACAAACGTATAACTTTAACTAGAGGTGATTACGCTTCCCTATTAAGACGTCTGCGAAGTATCTTAGGACATTTCACTTTAGCCCTTATTTAGCCCCAAGCGATTGCTACCTGGTCCCGAAAACCAAAATAAGTCTCGTTGGACGAACTTTTTCTTCAACTGAGAGGTGAAGAGCTAAATTCAAAAATATTAAACGATCGAATGAGATCCAATAAAAATATTGTTCTATTAAATTTATTAGAGTTGAAGGAGGTAGACACCGTTTCGATTTGATTCTTCCTCTTTAGACTTCATTCCGCCAACTTTATAAACCAATCTTGGACGTATAACCGGAACTTGAACCGATTCAGTGGAATCATTGTTACAACGTTCAGTGAAATTTTAGCATTTTATGGAAGGTTGATGATCTCTTATTTCCTTTTGCATAAATTTTTAAGTGTATCTTTGATGTTCCTGCAGTTCATTGCCTCTTAAGCCAATTTGCTAAGTTCCTGTTCTCGAAATACCGAAAAAATTGACCTTTTATAAAATTTTTCGAGTCCATATGTTTTCGTCGCATCTTACAAGAGCTATTTAAGGATAATATTAAACTCATAAAACATTCCTCACTTGTTTCCTGATTGACATTGAAATCATGCTTCTGAGTTTTTTTTTTCAGATTTGTTTTTCATCGAACTTTTAGCAATTTAGTTTTAAACCCACTCGGAGGACAACATATATTTCATGCTGAATTAACGAATTCCTGTAATAATCTTCAAAGACATCCCTTTTTTCAGTTGCAGATTTTAGTTATTATTATTATTAATGTACTGGGGTCCGCTTGCTGGAAATGAGCATAGGCCAGAAATCGGCCCTTAGCTCCCCATGTGTAGTACTATTGTTTACAGATGGTCCATCCTGTCGTCCTACAGACGCCAATGAGTTCCCCCAGTTCTATGGTCGCCAAGTGTTCCAATTCTGTTACGCCAGTACACCCTAGGCAAGTAAGGCGTTTGTTGGCCAGACTCGGACAATCTAGGAGGAAGTGTTCTGTACTTTCTTCGTCCTCGCCGCAAGCTCGGCAGATTTCATCCGTTTGAAGTCCCATTCGTTTGGCGTGTTGACCTAGAAGAGAATGGCCCGTTAATACTGCCACCAATGTTCTAACGCCATTTCGGTTTTTTCCTAGGAGTTGTTTTGTCCTCATTTGATTAGGGTGAGGCCAAAGAGCTCGGTTTATCCTGCAGTCGTTTCTGTCATTCCAAGCCGTATCTGTCTCTTTCCAGAGGATTTCGTCTAGTTCGCTTTTTACCGTTGCTAGTGGCACTTTGATTGTGTCTATTCTAGTGACATTTGGGTCGGCTGATCCAGCTCTCGCTAGCTCATCCGCTCTTTCGTTTCCCTCTACACCGCTGTGTCCAGGGACCCATGTCAGTTTTACATTTACTCGGGTTGTTGCGGTTTTAAGAGCCTGCCTACAATCCTGCACCAGTTGCAAATTTTAGTTACTTTTCCAATTTTTCGAACGCTCATTTCAAAAAGACTGCGGTATGAACTAAACAAATCAAAACGTTTTCGTTGAGACCAGCTTTTTCGAGGACTTTTATGTCCACCTGTGTGTAATGCTTGTTAATTTTAATTGACGCAATCTGCCTTGTTTCAACTTTGATATAAGATGCTGGAAGATTCATCGAAACAATGCACGCGTTTTCTATTCGGATTGCCTGATTCATTTTTGACTTTGCATGTTCTTAAGTTTATTTTGGAAAAACTAGAGCATAGTAAATAGAAAAAAATCGATCTTAAATATTTTACTTTGTTTTTACTAATCTAGAGAAGTGGCTTCCTTATAGACTGACATAGTTTTAACACAGCTTCGTGGTCTAATCCTTCGTGTATTCATAGGTGATACTACTAAGGTATCGATACCAACAACTGGGTGATACCAACAAGATTGCAGCTAAATAAGATTCGGAGATTTTTTTATTGTTGAACACCAACTCATTTTTTTCTTTTTTTGATTATTTCTATTCCTAATACTTCGTATTCTAGTTCACTATAAATGCTGCATACGACACAGACCTTAGAACTTTGAACATTTGAAAAGTTTCTATATGCAATTTCTTTGCGTGCAAGTATTTGCTTTACGAAGACCTCTATTTATCCGAAGGTGACAGCAAGGATTACTGCTTTATGCTCCTTGATCTTCGAGAGAACGCGGACTGTTACAAAACTATTTAAAGCTTCTTTTTGAAAACGTTGAATCGATAATTTAAAAATAAAATTTGATTTGAAAATACACAGCTGATGATGACTTTATATGGCCGAAACACACTGTCCCCAAGAGCGCAGCTCGGTGGCTCAGTGGATCCAAACAGATAATTTTTGCCTTATCGACAACCTTTCATTGGAGCCATCTGATTATTTGCTTCTTACGTAGTTACCACATTCTCACATATATAAACCAAAGTAGGAATTTGTTAGACTGATTACTTTCAATAACATAAGGATAATGCCAGTTCTGCTTCATGTTGAAAAGTTTTCGCCGTCACGTTAAAAAAGTTTTTTAAAAAAGAACATACGTAACACCCTGCATCCGCATGATATACAACATACGCCGTATGTTTACACGTACATTCGAAGTTTCGGCAAAACAATTGAAAAGTAAAAAGGACCCTTTCCTCCGAGCAAATAGCATACTGAGCCAAAGTTTTGTGAAATGGGTTCGTTTGTAACAATTTGTGGAAAAAAAACTTCATCAACCTAATTGGCACTTACTCGCATGTAGATTAGGACAAAAAGTTACACTTAACGATGGCTTTAAGAAATCCATTCGAGACAAAACATATTTAAAAAGGATCTGGTCCTTGCGTCTGCTCAACGCACATGCACATTTATAACAAAAAGGGTATGTACCATAACAAAAACGCTGTGCTGGCAATCTACCTATACATTTTCTTTATTCTGTCACCACTTTTTGTCGTTTCGCCTTGATTGATTACAGATACTACACAAAACGCCTCAAGCTAGGATCCAATCACTTTAAAAATCAATATGTTCCATGATGGTAACGATAAAGTGATCCTTTTTGTGCTGGCGTATGCAAAAGATGTCCGCGAGTTATAAGAAGTTGTTAGCGGAAATCGTGTGTGCTGCGAATACTAAGCATTCGTGGGATATGTTGACTGGAATCATTTGCAGCAACAACAAACGGATAATTGAACTGGTATTCAAGGAGCTTTGAATCAAGAACGCGTACATATGTTAATACGTTGAAACATTCCTCCAAGAAGTACTTAGTGTGTATCTATCTGTTCAGATGTGTGGAATTCAAGTGCTGAAAGTTTAATCAATCGTATGATATATGTGTGATTCGTGTAATTGATGATTGAAATGAAATGGGATCCAAATTTGAGCTGGATTAATTTGTGTCTTTACTTCTGGTTCAGTGAACATGTGCAATGAAGCATACATAATAGAAAAGCTTAAGGTAATATTCATAAATAGTTTCCAATTAAACCTCTCTATCATTTCATAACGAGCAGACTCACTTTTAAAAGGAATAGGAGTGCAGTTGATGTGTGATTCAACTTTTATTTTTTATTTCTTTTTAAGTACTCTAAACTTTAATCAAAACTTGACTCTACGACCTCGGGGACAAACCGAATGAATATACCAGATTTGTCCAAAAATGCCGAGCCTACCTTAATTTGTCGGCAATTGTGTTGTTCTTTTTCATCCGGTAGTCCCTATTTGATTCCATGTGATCCTCACTTGCTGAAACAGCCTTGGAAGTCAGTTCCCTTCTCCTTGTCAGCGAACCAATGTCCCCTAAGCGACTTTCCTGGTGTGGAGTAAGGCCAGACGATGGAAGGATAAATACAGGATTATACGCAGTCTGGCGAAGCCTTACGAGTTAATGCTTTGTCAATGCGCTGGCACATTGTGTTGGAACCGATCTATGCTTTGCACTGCTAAAATGTGGCCGTTTTCTTTGTAATGCATCACATAATCTTGTGAATGCTTCAACGTGGTATTCTCAGTATATAATCAGCGATCGAGGGTCCCCACGGAGCATATTCGTGCGACAACGTGATTTTTCTTTGCCTTGGTGATTCGGAATGTTTCCACTGTGAAGACTATCACTTTGTTTCCGAATCAGTGTCATAAACTCACGATTCACCACTAACAATAATTTTCTTGGGTGAATTTTCGTCATAAGAGTCATATCCAAGTTGTCCTGAGCATCTTGTCCTGCCTTGGTCTGCCATCAGAAATTTCGGGTTGAATTTCGCACACACACAAGTAATTTCCAAGGAATCAGTTAAAATTCTCAAAACAATTGTTTTTGTTATTGCATTGGAAATTGGGCAGATCAAAGGAAAGATTCTTCGGTTCTGTCGTAACCAATTTTTGCAAGAAGGTATGCCAATTTTCCCAAAGTTTTGATTAAAATCCTCCAAACAGCATTTTCGGTCGATTGCATCGGAGGAGGATCACAACCGGAGCATCGCTGGTCGATTGTGACATAACCAAATCGTCATGGACCAAGCTTAGACATATGGCAAGCAAACCGCTTGGACACACAAGTAATTTTGTTTTTGTGTCATATACTTTTGGTTGTGTAAAAATGTCAAATTTTGTGCCAAATAATCGTCATTTACGGGAAGTAATACTTTTTTATTTAATTCAAAGAAAACAGTGGCAGAAGCTCATCGAGAGCTGCAAAAACTTTATGGAGATACTGCTGTAAGTGAGACAACGTGCCGGGATTGGTTCCGTCGCTTCAAAGACGGTGGTTTTGGCGTTGAAGACCGTTAGCGTGAAGGAAGACCAAAAACCTTCGAAGACGCTGAATTGGAGACATTGCTCGATGAAGATCCGTGCCAAACGCAACAGAAGCTTGCTTCAGTATTAGGAGTTACCCGCCACGCAATTTCCAAGCGCTTGTATGCGTTGCGAATGATTTAGAAACAAGGAACTTGGGTTTCTTACGACTTGAAGCCAAAAGACGTTGAGCGTCGTTTTTTCGCCTGTGAACAACTGCTCCAGCGGCAAAAAATAATGAGGTTTTCTTCATCGCATCGTTACGGGTGATGGAAATGGCTTCATTGTAGCAACCCAAAAAGAAGAAAAGCATGGGAACGGCCCGGTCATGCTTCTTCGTCGTCGGCTCGGCCGAATATTCACGCTGCGAGGGTTTTGCTGTGTATTTGGTGGGACCAGACTGGTGTTATAAATCATGAGCAGAGGCACGAAAAAGTCATTCTACAGTATGACAACGCTCGGCTTCATGTTGGCAAACCCGTTAAAACATGCTTAGAAACGCTCAAATGGGAAGTCCTACCCCACCCGCCATATTCCCTAGAAATTGCGCCGTCCGATTATCACTTATTCCGTTCGATGGCACATGGTCTGGCTAATCAGCAGTTCTACTCTTATGAAGAAATCTCAAAAAACGAACACTTCAACCGTGACGTAATTCGAGCTCTGCCAGAAAGATAGGAAAAAGTTGTCGCTACTGATGTACAATATTTTGAATGATTCATTTTTAACCATTTTTTTACAATAAAGTGGCAATTTCATAAAAAAACAGCGAGAACTTAGTTGCGCACCTAATATATATACGTATAGATATATTTAAAACTGTGTTTTTTCCCAAACATTCCAATAAAGTGACGAAATGAGTCCAAGTTTGATAAGAAGATCCAAAAGAATTTCACGTGCAATATGGGAAAATTCAATTTCTCTTGTATACAGTCTTAAATATTATCTATTAAATATGCTTACAACCCATGCATATACACACATTACCACGCAACTCAATTTCAATAAGATGCTTAACATCACTATGTGAATTGCGAAAATACCAAGATGTAACCAAGAACCAAATGTTCTCATATTTTATTAATCGCCCACTTGTAATGAATTTTCATTGAATAAATATATGCTATCTTCGAGGATATTGTTCGTAAATTTTGTTTTCCCAGTAAAATGTATGTGCCCAGTCTAGCGTAATTTTTCCCGAATTCTTTTTCTTTTTCATTCTTGAAACGCTCTACACACTACGTTGAAATCGTTGTCACTTTCAGATTCACAGAAATTTTCGTTGGTTTTTTATTTTCTTTTTTGAATTATATTTTGAGATTTATCCTTAATACAGGATTCTTGGCTCCGATTTATTGTCTGATTAGCAAAGATGACCGTCCCTGGTGGTGGGCCAATACCAAAATATTTCATCGACAAGGCATTACGATTAACAGTATTTTGACTATCCCTCCCACATGTCTAGGACAATCCCCAAAATATCAATTACTTTAAAAGATTTAAGGATCGACTTAATCTTTTTGAATCCCACTTCATCCCAATTCATTTGCGGGTATGGCTAGCTAGTTATTCATTTGACATTCATTGGAAAGTTGATTTACTGCAGCATGCAAAAAAGTAAATAAACGATATTTTGAGACTGCCAGAACCGAGTTGATTTATTCAAATTTCCTCTCTCTTTATTTTCATTTCCTGTTTCAATAGAAAACATTCGCATAATACAGTCCTTTATCAAAGTTTTCTCGTGCTCCATTTCCGGTAGCTACCAACACATTCCTTTTATTCGTTTTTTAACTGGATTGCAGAACATCTTCATGTCAACGAACAAATTGAAGTGAGTCTTCGACATTTCTACCTGTACAATACATTCGACGAGTTTATAAAGGAGTTGAAGAAAATTTCAAACTTTTCGCGTAGGATTTCGCAAATGTTATAAAAACTGAAAATAAGTTTTGACGGAGGTAATTTTATGATACTTGCTTGTTACGCTTTTGTGTTACATTGAGATAATAGCCACCCTTTCAACTGCAATTGCTTTCTGAAAGGTTGGTCCTTGTTCTTTACTTAAAATATAATATCATACACAAACACTGCGTTGGATGAATTTACATTTTGGATGAATAATTAAAATGTATTGGGAGAAAGAAATTTCGGTGTCTGCATACTAACTCGATTCTGAGGCCTACGCTTTGTTTAATTTATAATTGTGTTGTATAATTGAAAAAAATTCCGAAAATTCTAGTAACCCCTTCTGCGAATTCGCAAAGAATTTGCAATCTGCTCCTTCCTACACCTCCTCTTTTTTCTGAAAATTTAGTTGCTGAAAACGGAACTCATACAGAAGAACTAAACTTACGAAAAGAGGAAATTGCAAACACAAAGATCGAAGAAGGAAATCAAGGATATAAGGACAACGATGAAGAATCTTGCATGAACAAGCTCTGATACGAAAACATGCGCTATAATTCTCAAAAATATAAAACACGGAAACACCTTCCTTGCATCTTACACACCAAGCCTAGAAATTTTTGTCATGATATTGTAAACAGGATCTCTTTTTTCATTGGATAGCAACCTCTAAGCCACTGATGTAAGTTTTTCAGCAGGAGAGGGAAAAGGGGATAAATATGTCTGTAGAAAGAGCCTCCCGTCTTTCTCTTTCTCTTTCTGCTCGAGAAGACCAATGATACCCTTTTTCATGAGTTGGATTGCCCAAATATGTGGCGCACAATTTCATTTGTCTCTTTTCAGTTCATTTCTTGTTATCAGAATTTTTTTGAGATGGTGAATGATATTTAAGCACCAAATATAGGACTCAGGGTGGCATTATTCGTTCGCATCAACTAGACTACTTAAAAGGCACTTTTTCTGACACACCTAGCCTAGAATGAGACAAAATACGAACTACTTTAGTTGGGAAAGACAACAAGCAAGAATGAATAGAATTTAGAAATAAAGATACGAATAAGTAATGAACAGTATGCGAGAAAACTAAATCGTGACGAATCAGGCAATGAGAACAAACCGAAAAGTTCCACACCAACAAATCTAAATTAACCGTGATCAGAAACAACAACCACTTATTATCTGCTATCACATAGCCACTCAACCCAACCAAAAGAAAACAGCATCTTTATCATAGCTTATCCACTTAATTCACTTACAATCCGGTAGGGCGTCACAGATAAAAAGCTTCGAATACCACAAATAAAGCGAGCTTTGCAAGATAGCGAACTTGAAGAGAAGCTAAACGACATACGTGAGCAAAGAAATCGCGATGGCTAGCTTTCTTAGTATAACCGTGATTGAGAAAATTTTTTCCGGTGTAACAGG
This sequence comes from Stratiomys singularior, assembly GCA_954870665.1. Classification (NCBI taxonomy): domain Eukaryota; kingdom Metazoa; phylum Arthropoda; class Insecta; order Diptera; family Stratiomyidae; genus Stratiomys; species Stratiomys singularior. The sequence goes on from OX940877.1 coordinate 14,265,515, forward strand.
AAACGTGGGTCATTTTTTATGAATATAACATTCAAGAGAATTTAATATTTACAAAGAAAGGTGGAAAGAGCTCAAGCTTACTTCGAACACGCGAACGATTGGCACTACCAGTAGGAGGATGTCGTCTGGTTACTTTTACGTGTTATGATTGTTGCTCTCGGCTTGAATTTCTCCTATTTTCCAAATTGGCTTTGGTAAGCTTTATTAATTCTAGAAGTTTTTGGTAGATCAATTTAACCATTTTCACTTATAAGTGAATATACAATCGCTAGCTAACTCAGCGAAGACTCATGGGTGCGAAAGTTCTGATCAAATTTGTCGAAAACCTTTAAAGTGAATTTAATATTTACACAGAAAGGTGGAAAGAGTTCAAGCTGGCCTCGAACACGCGTCCCTGCCGCTTCTAGTCAGGTCCCAGCCTAGCAAGGGTATAAATCACTTATAAGTTCTAAGTGAAAATGGATAAATTGATCTACCAAAAACTTCTAGAATTCAAGAGAATGTTAATGTATATCTCTCCGCGCATTCATCTATATCTCCTATCTTTAACAAGTTTTTTTTCTCTCAAAAATCAATGCATCTGGAAAATTTGAGTCAAATATCGTTAGGTTAGCAGTTTTTTTATAACGATCCAATCCACCACACAATGCTCTGAATGAGCTTAAGATGGGTGAAGATACAGCGAAACGTTAACTCTAAAAAAAAAACAGCAAAGACCGGCAGGTATTCATAATAAACTTTGCCTAAACTTTTGCCTATACGCCCGCCTTGGCTGGAAATAACAAAAGAGGAAATACTTGGTACAATTACAAGGCTTAAGTTCGGTACAAGTATCCTTATTTACTACTATCCCTGTTTTCATTCCATTTTAAAGAGTGGATATGTTTGAATAAATCGCTCACTTCTAGAGATTTTCCCTCATATTGGAAGCCATCCCACTTGACACTAATTTTTAAAAACTGCGAAAAATGTTTTGCAGAAAATTACAAATTAATTGCTTATCAGCTTTTCCAAAACTATTTGAAAACTTTATCCACTGAAAATTGTCTCCCGCTATCGACTTTCGACTGAACCACTAAGACAACATGGTACTTGTAAGCATCGTTCCACAACTTGCACAAATCTTGCAGTGATGGTCCCAAGTATCCTTTTTGGAATAGAGAAAGGGCCCCAAATTGACGAGCTTCGGGAGAGCGTTTCGAATTGCAGTAACCGCGAAATTCTTAAAATGAAACCGAAAATTTTTGGACTGGGTGGTTACTAAGCTGGCTGGAGCAAGATCTCCGCAACCATATAGTAAGTAATAAGTTTCAAGGTTACATGTCTAAAGAGATCGAAATTTATTCTGGAGTACCACAAAGTAACTATTTTTATATTTAACCCTCTGATTTGTACTATTTTGATTAATAAACTCTCTAAAGTATTGTTGTAGACCTCGGTGTTACTCTAGACAGTAATATGCGTTTTAGTTTTTATTATGAGAAGGTTTTTAGTAAAGCCTCCAAACACCTTAGCATTATCGAAATCCGATCTTAGGGATTCTAAACATATGAGCTTTAAGGGCCTAATACTTTACGTTAGTTCGCCCTAGCCTGGAATATGCCTGTCTCATTTGTGACCCCAGTTTCAGATTCAGATTAACAGAATTGAATCGACAAAAGCAATTTCTGGTTTTACTCTATGATCTTTACACGACAAGAAGAATTTTCTAGATTGGCCATTGTACCATACCAAATGATGATACCAACAACAGCTTTAGACTTTAATCATGCCTTCACTGGCCTCTAGGAATCTCTTTTGAATCTTTAGGCATTCCATTTCCAGATCTCATTTCAAAGTCCTGCAATTGCGGATCCTATCACGTGTTTCTTTATAGCCAAGTCCACGTTGCTACGATATCTCAGCCCAGTCCTCCTCAGTTCCTTTCCCGGTTTTATCACCCTTTTGGTTTAGGATATGTCTAATGATTTGCTGTCGTTTGCGTTTGCTTACGCCATACCACCCACCCCGCTTCGAAAGTGTTTAAAATCTGCCAAGCGGTAACCTGTTAAGGATAACACAGATCAATTTTGGGCTGGTATAAAGGTAAATAATGTGCATGTCTCAGGATCGAGTCCATCGTTTCGGAAAAGACACTCGAATACCTCATTGAGAGGTCCAACCCTTTTCTTGGAGTTTTCATGTAGTGGTACTGCACAAGGAGGGACTGTCTTATGGTCCATTGAAGCAGTTCCTTTCAAGGCTAAATCTGAAATATTCGTCTTGGGCTATATGCCAGTCAAATACTCTTACAAACTATTTGAAGAAACGTTTGTTTCAACGAAACCCGTCAACATAGTATACATTTTGAAAAATGAGGGAATCATAAGGGCTGATTCTGTTTGGTAGATAGGTCGCATAGAGGTATTGCGATTGCACACTTTCATGCCTATACTATGTGTCGCAGAGAATCAATTTTGGGTACATGTAGAACTGTGGCTATGGATGCAGACATAAGACATTTTTTTGTTTACTTAGAACTAGAGTCTTACGAGTGTTACTGTCAATTTTCTCAGTCAGATTTTTCACCGTGGTTCAATTCTCTTAACACAATGATATGCTTGTTGCCACTCAACTAAAATTGACATGAATCTCAAAATCCAAATACTCCAATTGTTCTTCGGGCATTTCGCTAATCTTTTCGATATCTTGAAGGCCTTGCAGCACTTCTACATAAAAAGGTGCTCGAATCTTATTTAGAAAATCTTTAGCGTCGATTTCCGATTTGCATATAACATAATGTTAATTTCTTTTTGGAGAATGTGTTGAAGTGCTTATATCTACGTTTGAGATTTTGTACAACCTTTAAAAGTTTCTCGGTCACATTGCTCGCTGAGCTTTTGTTAGTATATCTCCATTAATTATATCGTATATCTAGAATATTTATTTTTTCGGCTGTTTTTATAACTTTTCCCTACTGTCCTGTTCTTTATCTTCATATTCCTCTAGTAAGAATTATTTTTTATGGCTTTCGTTATTAAAAAAATATTTTTTTCGCACTAAGCTGTTTTTCCTTAAATCACTTTTTCTGCCCTAGTTTTAATTAAAATGTTCACTTCAAGCAAACGCTCTAAATCGTGGATGTTTTAATGCAGCCAGTTGTACTAAGGATCCATATGAGTGATTAAATATGTATAATTACACATGCTTCCGTGGCTAGGGTTGTGTAAATCGGATAAATGTTTTCCCCTAAAACAAACCATTCACAAAATAAAGTTTGTTTGTTGAAAATAATGATAATCGTATGTTGGAAGTGCGAGATAATTCAAGTGCATTTGTAAGTGTAAGTACTTTTCATTTCAATCACGCAGTCAGTAGGAGTTGAAAATGTTGAAAGTTTGCGAAACAGTCAACACCAAATTTTGGCCAAGTGCAGTATACACAAAGTATTAACGAATAATTTATGTCGAATCGTAGCATTTTGCACTCCTACACATAAATAATTTCATCGCTGCACTACACAAGGACGCATATCCCGACCAACATCGAAGCACGTTCGAAACGAGATTTTAGTTAAATGTAAAACAAAAAAATCATAGCGCTTTTCTCGGAAAACTTCAAATCACATTTCAATAGCTGTCGGATGACGATGTAACTATGCATAACTTCTGGTCCTGTTAACAACCCTGTTAATATGGAAAACAATAGTCAAGGAGTCGTCGCCATGGATGATGAAATTTCATGTCTCATTGATGGAGAGTTTCCCGCTTAAACTTTGAATTAAGTGTTTATTATTGCATCATCCGATTCACTCAACCTGGTTATTATTGCCATTTATATAGTGATGACAGGTCGCAAAATGTTTTGGCAGGATCAAGTCTCATTTGAAACGACAGAATTTCACTTGGTTGCCTGTCGATGGGCACTTTCGAACATTTAAATCAAAATCAATTAACAAACTATGCAATCAAGCATAATTGCAGAGTCCTTGCTTGGGCTTTCAAAAGAGTTACTTAATGCACATAAACGACTAGGTCCAAGTTCAGATAATTGTGGGGTCAATTATAATGTCTGTGCTTCTAGTTTCCTTCGCATCCATCCTTTTGATTTTTCGCTGCGTGATCCACTCCTCCGTTCTTCCGCCTGAATTTCAAACTCATTGTTGAATTGGTTTTCTTTCCGCAATCGCTAATTTGCTGTGGAGCTGTAGTAAGTGTTCTGCATAGTTTTGAACAATTATGAAATTTACTTCGTTCCCGCACCGTGGCTGCCGATAAACGCCGTTTTTTGTCAGGATTATTAAATTCCGTGCCACAAACCCTTCCAAACTTCATGTGACAAATGCAAAGTAGGTTTGTAATTAATATTCATGTCTTGTCCAGGGGAAAATTGCATGTAAACTGAATCAGTGAAACAAAAGGTAATGACGAAAGAAAGGAACTAGAAAGTTCTTCAACGCCAGACTTCATAACCAGGAAGATATTTGGCTCAACTGAGAACGGTGACACTTGAGTTGTTCTAAGATGCAAAAAAGGTTACTATACTCGCACGTCCCTATCGTGTAATGAAATTGTTCTGAAGGACTTTGCCGTTTCTAGAAGACATTGCAGTTCGTAACCATTTCGCAAGCCCGGCGCCACTCAAATCATACAAAAGATACTACTCTCGACTGCGTAGTTACACAAAGGATTAACATAAATCTGCTGCAAGGGTCGCACATTATGCTTATGGGTATTTAAATTTTAACTTTAGCACAATATGAATGTGGCGACAAAGCACTAATGACTTGTAAATAATTCTCTAGCTGCGAAACTTTCTGCTTGCTGATTCCAAAATAAACACTTTCAGTGTGAAGTAGCGAAGTAAAGTGTCGACATGTTCATTGTATTGTTGGGCGCAAATGTGCAGAGAAAGTTTTGAGTTACTCGTTTTGTATTGTGTATGGAATAATTATGACTACACATCCTCAACGAACCTAATAAAGTGATTTTTAAGACCCGAACTGAGTAATGGGCACGGAGTTTTGTATCTTTTGATACCAATTGACATGCCGTCAATGGATTTCGTCACGTTGATATTTCTTGCAAGTTGCATGATTTTTTGAGGATGGAACTAATAATGTGCATTGCAAGTGCATCATCCAAAACTTGTCGATATCTACTACAATAAGCAATATTTAGCCGTAACTATAGTTGAATCAATGATGAGCATCACGTAGTTCTTCTAAAATCAAGCGTTTGCTGCAATATACCGCCGCAAACTGATTCATTTGTATCATCACGAGAGTGTCCTTTATATCCATTTTGTTAAATGAACCAATCAAGCGACTTTCTCGCGTTGCAATTTAACTACTTATAATTTCATTGAAATTTTATTGTATCGCGGACTTTCTTCCGCCTTCGACTAGTTCTTCCTGTGTATCTAATTAGTAATGATTGGCTACATAGAGGGCAATAAGTTATATAGAGGGCCTTAGTCGAAATTTCTGACCGCACTTCCTTTAAATTAACTCATATTGCCAAAATTCCTCTTTACTACATGTGGCATAAATGAAGGAACCAAAACTTCATAACCTGAACTTTGGTACTACTAGTTTAGCGTGTATCCACTATCGATAAAATTTTTTTTGTCGATCAAGTATTAACCATGGCAAAAATACAATTATCGAGTCCCAGAAAAAATTCTCCTTAAAGCTTTCGTATGTATACACTTATTCAAGTGTCGTATAAGGTACCAACAATAGTCAGACATCATATCCTTCTCCCAGGAACCCTGATAGCACTCCTCTATGACACATCAATTTGGATGCATACGCTCTTCATGCATTTCGCTCGTGTCTTCTATAGTTTTCTGAAACATGTCTAGGTGACTAAGGAGGAAGTGGACTTCTATGCTCATATTGAATCCCACAACTTTAAAATGTAAAATTGGTTCCTCTACAATTCTACAGTATAATTTTTTGACTTTTTATTGAACGAACGATGTCCATACTATCAATGCAAGCTCAATCATAGAATTTCTAAATCTAGTATCTTTGACAAGTAGTCTAATTTGTTTAGTAATTTAACAGATTATGTGCTTTTGATAGTTAGGGACAATGCATTTAAAACTGCCGCAACCGATTTTCATGAGTTATTTCTCATTGCCAAGCAGATATATGGCTTCTATCTATCAAAAGTAATACATTTTTTAAAGCTATTTTTAATGATTTATGAATTTTATTTTAATATTAATGCCTATGATTGAATAGTACATCGAGAATATTAGTCATTTATAAGCAGATGTTTGATGACAAGCACACTTGCTGTAAGCTCTGAAAAATTAAATGAATGTAAATTAGTCGTTGGATATTGATTTGGGTCAAGTGCTCAACTTAACCCAAAGAAATGTTGTAATCCTCGCTAAGGTTGTGACCGTCACGAAACTTTCTTGGTGTTTATCTTACGATAAACACTATGTGACGATCACAGGAGCCTTTTCGTTATGTCCGTTGTGACTGTCACGAAACTTTCCTGGTGTTTATCTTCCGATAAACAATATGTGACGATCACAGGAGCCTTTTGGTTATGTCCGTTGTGAGTGTCACGAAACTTTCCTGGTGTTTATCTTCCGATAAACACTATGTGACGATCACAGGACCTCTTAGTTATGTCCGTTGTGACCGTCACGAAACCTTCCTGGTGTTTATCTTCCAATAAACACTATGTGACGATCAAAGGAGCCTTTTGGTAATGTACGTTGTGACCGTCACGAAACTTTCTTGGTGTTTATCTTCCGATAAACACTATGTGACGATCACAGGACCTCTTAGTTATGTCCGTTGTGACTGTCACGAAACCTTCCTGGTGTTTATCTTCCAATAAACACTATGTGACGATCACAGGAGCCTTTTGGTTATGTCCGTTGTGACTGTCACGAAACTTTCTTGGTGTTTATCTTCCGATAAACACTATGTGACGATCACAGGACCTCTTGGTAATGTCCGTTGTGACCGTCACGAAACCTTCCTGGTGTTTCCGATAAACACTATGTGAAGATCACAGGACCTCTCAGTTATGTCCGTTGTGACTGTCACGAAACCTTCCTGGTGTCTATCTTCCGATAAACATTATGTGACGATTAAAGGAGCCTTTTGGTTATGTACGTTGTGACCGTCACGAAACCTTCCTGGTGTTTATCTTCCGATAAACACTATGTGACGATCACAGGACCTCTATATTGACCCGAACAGATCGCCCATTACCTTTTCGCTGTAATGCGTGATTTTGGAGAGTCTTGGGCAGACTCCCCTGGCCTCAGACACTTCTTGAGCTTTTGAACTAAAACCGAAGAAAGCAAAAGAAGCGAATTCGGCTGAGATTTTTAATAACAAAAAATATGATGAGTTCAACATCTGGCAAAAGGGCCTTCAAAGTGAACAATGGATGCGAGAAAAGACAAACGCTTCAGTTACAAATGAAACGTTTATAATTCACACATTAATACAAACGAGCGGCTTGTAAACCTTCAAAGGTTTTCGGAAAACAATGTTGATTGTTTTTATGTGAACAAACTCGAACGCACGTGCTGTTTGGATTATCTCAAAGGATGAAGGTCAGTTTATTGATCCTTAACTCATTAGCGAGCAATAAATTGTGCACATGTGGCAAATTTTCCGTTACAAATCTTATTGCTTCACGATATGAAGAAAGAAATAACTGTTTACTCAACAGTAGAAGTTTTGTTTTCCTCGAAAATCATTGAAATTTCGATCGAATTTTGAAAATCATGTTCCATTTTACTGTACGTCAGACCCGCATGTAGCCGAACAATTGAACAATTGAACAACAATAGCTAAATAAAATTATTCGGACGCTCACGTACAGTGGGACTTCTACTATATAATAAATCTAGGAGTGAGTCACATACTTAAAATCACACATACACATACTTAAAATCAAAAGGAAAACCCCAACCATCAATTTTTCCTAAATCTCCAACAAATAATTGATTCTTACCTCTCGGTGTTCTACTTCTGTATCTGATTACCTATACGAAATTGCTCATTGGACAGTGAGAAATTAACGTGAAATACTATCGGCTTCTTTTCATTGTCCGCCATCACTTTTTGCAACAATTGTGAATGAGTTGAAGGGACGAAAAGTACTGGTAGCTCCTTATTTCGATCTCTTGCTTATTTGTTCGGCCGCCCCAAGACAATTGTTGGTACAAGTTTATGTCAATTACATCACATTTTATGATATAGTTCATAAACTTGCAGTTCATAATCTTGCAGTTATCTCCTCTTTTTTTACAATCTGAGCAAAATGTCTTAAATTTTCTTTGCTATAAATCTTCTAGTGAAATATTGATTATGAGGAGTTCTAATCACAATGCTTAATTAACTGTTGAAAAGACAAAACGACTAAGAACGAACCCCTAAATTTGCGCGTTCAAGACCGAATTCAAATCCAAGAAGATTTCAAGGGATTTACGATAAAATTACAATCCAAACAAATGCGACATATGAAAGGCCATTTTGAAAACTAATATTCAAAACTACTCCCCATAGGAGCGTGCTTTTTTGTCGATTCAGGGGGCGCAGGGATTCAGAAATTGAGAAATTACGTTTTGGAGAAATTGTTGCGTTAAATTGAACGAATCGGAACATACTTAAACATTAATCAACTTCAAATTCTTTAAAATGCGCAAATTATCCATTTAATACTCAAAAAAAAATTATTTTAATGGACTATCTTACAAGGAATTCGGAGAAGACATGAAAATTATTTCCTGATCTTTAATACGTTAATCCATTATCTTTCGCCGTAACACTAACAATTTCTCAGACATTCATTATAAGCATCTACTTTTTCTTTTCGTGTAATCAAGTACTTTCTGAAAAAGTGGTCCTTCAGGTTGTGGGATTATTTCACTGTAAAAGTAATTTTCTGGTTTGCAGAGAATTACGATTAACAATTTTTTCTTGGTAAATTAGGTGGATAATCTTGAACCAACCACAGAATGCTCAGTGCCTTAACCGCCTACGACGTCGCACCTGTATGATTCGCTCGAGGAATAACATGATTACCTATGTCAATAATAACAAAACTCTGCATTATTTTACTTGAACCAAATATTCTTATCCTTAATTGAATAATTATTCTTGAGTAGCCGAGTTTGTGGCACGAGATTTATTTTCATTTTTGCGTTCTGCTACATTTCTGTGACAACCTTAACAAAATCTCGAATACTTTCCACCTACTTTGCGAAATGCTTATCCATTCCACACGATATTAAACGTGACGAAAACTATTACTTTACACATAAACCGCTATCACTGACATAATTACATAAATTAGACTAGCTATCTAGGATACTTGGGAATATGTTTCCACGAAGTTGGTAATAAACCCTATCACATGCAGCGCAAAAGTGTAATAGACTACGTCAATCAAATAATGTGAAATCACCACGCAACATTTCACACTCATGCGAGTAACATATCACGTAACATACGAAATCGTGACATTTTTACAGCTTCCCGAATTCGCATGTACGTAGCATATGTGCACATCCTTCAAGTAGTGAAGTGTTGCGTCAAGTGCTTGGTTGATTTCCCTCAAAGTTTTCTTATGAAAAGTTTGAGGTGTAAGCATGGAAGCAATATACATCAATTTCAGTTCACGCTGAATGTGAACCGACCTTTGCAGCGCCTTGAAAAGAAAAGGATGAAATTAATAGGCTATTAACCACGCTTGCTACATTTAGCCAATTTTAAAGTTTTTGAAGAACGTTAATCAACATTAAAGGATGTACGTTCTATTGAATTTTTACATCAGAGCTATTACTTCTATTGTTGCGAAACTGAAATCCAATGTAAAGTTTAAACTTCTGCCAATTTGAATTTAAAATGTTGTGAGTAATTCTTAAACGTCTGAATAAAACTCAATCGATACATAAATACAATCTACTTTTGTTAATATCCTTCACACATTGTGATTGTGACACATGTTACCAAAAAGGAATACTAAACCATGAATCATCGTAGACACATTTCATCTATTCTGCGTTGTGCACGTCAAGGAAAGTTCTTTCCATGGCTTGGAGAAAAGGTACAAACCATTCGCACCGAAAATGATTGGAAAATAACGAACGAAATTCCTAGAAGGATAATCAATAATAGATTAGATGTTCCTAGTGAAACAAAAGCGTTGAGATTACAGGATATACATTGAAACCAGGTATGTATAAAGACTCCATAGTTTTGGCAAATCACAACACTATGTAAATCGATGAGAACTGGGCAAATAATCATATTACTATAATTACAGCAATTCAGGATACAGATTATATAGATTGGTATGATATAATTTTGCGGTTTGCGATATACTGATAAACGAAATATATTTGGATTCTTTCATTTTCACTACCTCACTGTCCCCAAAAAGGTTCACTTTTATCGTTGCATTAGACTTGCCACAACTGGTTCGACAGGAAGATTTGAAAGTATTAGGTGTGTGCAGAAGTCTTTAATGTACCTTTATGAATTCCCTTTAACATGCTTTATATGTACATACCTATATGGAATTGCTTTTACATGTAAATGATCTACGTTTGATCTATTTCGACAACACGTAGCATTTTGGCAACCTCATTATCGCGACTTTTAAAAGAAATCATGATTTCTTTGCATTTTAAGTTTTCAAGCATATGTGTTAAGATAAAAATGGAAGGTGTTAAAGTGTTTATGACACGAATTTAATCTTGGATAGCGGACAGCGGAGGCTCATTAGGATATAAGCAGAATTTATGCGAACGAGCAGGTTAACATTTGGTCTGGCGCTTCCACAATAGAGATTGACAGTTTGAGGATCAGAAACGATCAGAACGGCCTAAGGATGTGACAGATGGTGATCAATTTGAAATCATACATGGAAATGCTAAGATGAGCATCTCAGAACAATCAGTTACGTTGCAGGTCCATAAAACAACTATTATGGGAAGAATCCATGAGCTAGGATTTGTGGTACTCAAGCATCCAGAGTACGAACTTTCGCAAAGAAACAAGGAAGACAGAGTAATGAAGGATTTTTCGGACGGACAGTTTGCAAAAGAAGTGAATCACCAGCATCCACAAAGCCAGGCTTCGAGGTTAATGGTGTAGATTGATTGAAATAATTATTAGGTCAATTAGAAACCGCAAAAACTATTGCATACACCAATTAGTTTTTCCATGTAAGTCATAGACTCTTTCTCAGGTCCCTCTTGATTCCCTGAAAAATTCAAAGCAGGTGTAGAACCTGAACCCTTATTTTTCTGTCTTGAACCGTGGATCTAACAGAAAAAACAGAAGATAAGAATGAATTTTTTTTGTGGGGCTCGGATATTTCTGTGGAGATTTGGACACAATTATTTGTAATGCTGGAAAGGTTTTTGTTAGAAGTAGATTCTTGTTTCTTGATAGATAATATTTAACGTGATTTAAACCTGCGCACCACAGGAAGTCTTAGTCAAATCTTAGACTAAAAGGATAGGCATAGAGCTGATCATATAGACAAATTGACTGTTGCCCGCGCGTCGAATGATGTTATCCGTAATGGCAAAAAAGATTCTCTATAAAAGAATAATGCGTGAGCGGCTTCAGGCTGATGTTAAACGCAAATGCAGCAGTAGGTATGTTTATTTTTGTCGGCGCGAGATTATGTATTGCAAAAAGAGTCCACAGGGAAGAAACCCTATTAAGTTTCCTGTATCACGTTATTCGCTGAAGAATATAAAACAAGGCCACGCAATTATTGCGTAGCTCAGCTTTAGAACAAAATTTCAAACTAAATATAAGAAGATACAATTAAAATTATATAAGATAAACTCCAATAATGTAAGCTATCATTGCTCCTACATCAATATGTGTTCCAATAAAAATTTATCCGATTACTTTCACCTAGCTTCTGCAGTCTAGTCTAGGATGTATATTCCCTGGAAGAAATCATTTTGACAAAATCCTTCTATCGGATTCATAAACAAGTAACATAACAAATATCAAATCATATTCAAAATAACGCATACAAAGCAGCAAACATCTCGATCTTCATATGGCAGTTTATCATTTTTTCAGACATTCTTTTAATGGCTTCCAAAGCATTCCATAATAATGAAAAACAAAAACTCGAAAACTTTTTCATCATACAAATGTCCGGAAAAGAAATATTTCATCGTTAAAATACCCCTTTCAGCTGACCGCTTCTTTGAACGGACGACAAAAGCTAATCGTTGAATCTCATTCACAATCTATTTCCCAACAGAGAAACGAAAATGTTTTCCACATTTTTTCCTCCGAAAGAATTTCGCTCAAAGGACGAGAAAAAACTGAATAGAAAACAATTTCTCTGTTTAAGTGTAGAGTGATTTATCTGCCAAATTTCTTCACACACGCAATTCCATAAACATTGTAGAAGTTTTTAAACCGACAGTACCCACTCAACACAATCTCACTCTATCCTGACACAGGAGTCGGAGTGACTGCTACAGCGGGTAGTGGAGAACAACCTCGGGGAAGAAACTATTGTTGCATGTAGCCAAATGGCTTCATAATGAAAGCGGAAGAAAACAAACTTTCAAGCGTTTACAGAAGCATTCTTTTGATATTGGGCAAAGTACTCCCGCTCCATGAACAAATTGGGTTGCGTAGTGCTCCTACAGAATGGATATATGTACTGAACGTTTCCTAGTTCCGTTCACATAAAGTGGCCATATATTACCCGTCCATAATGCCTGCAAAGAAACCTCAAAACATTTTCTTTCTCGTTTGTGTCGTTCTAAGCCTTCACTGCATCCTCAACAGCCATATAAGAGAGTGTGAATAATGGCACGAAAGACCCATTATTGTAAAGGATTTCTAACTCTCTGTATGAGATGTCAGTCCCACGTAAACAATTTCCTTTTATTCGTGATTCCCTGTGTAAAACGCCAACTAATATACCAACCATTTACGTCTACTTTATATGTACCTACAGGATTCGCACAAATGGCCCTTCCTTTCAATGCTTTCTTATGAAATGAAGGAAACCGAAATAATTTTGACGGCGTCCAGTCTAGGCCCCATCATTTTTCTTCTCTAAAGTCAAAACGATTGGGGGGACTTGTGATTTTCTAAAATGTAAGGAATGTTGATGTCCATTTCGTTTTGTCCGACCAATCCGTTTCGACCCTTTTCCTACATTCATTTGAATTTATTATTTTTATTACACTTAAGCATATTTTTATGGTACGTTGAAACGATGCCGGCCTGATAAGAAATATGAAAACTGGAGGCTTATTAATAATTTTCTTTGTTTGACTGGTATGGCCTTAGCACAAGTTACATTAAAAAACAAACTTAAATCTTATATTTAATAACTTTTGAAGCATGGAAAATTGCAAAAATGCTTTTATATAGCATTTCAGTTGGGGTGAAAAATATTCTAACACGCTCCAAAAGGTTTATTCTAAGAACGGCAAGTGCTCCTTGAAACTCCCGTGAATGTCTGTTTAGCGTTCAAAGCTGTGTTCATAGTCTTTTCTATCTGAAACCTGATGATTTCCGAAACGAAAAGTTCATAAGCATATGATGTAGAACAATATTCCTTACCCATGCTGCAGAAATCCTTCACGAGCGTTTAAAACAAAAAAGTCGGAATATAACGCCATACTTCATTATCTTTACAACCATCTTTACATACCATGCAAAAGGACCCCGTACATAGTGCAAAACCGTTAAAATTAAACCATCAGCTTGACTCCAGGTGCAGCGCCTCACACAAACGAGTATGCTCCTTATTGTGGTTTCAAATAATTTGATGTTACGAGAGAAGTTAAAGTGGCAACTCGAAATACATCGTGTACAAAAACGCAGGCGGTTCATACCACTAAAATATCCTTGGTACAAACAATGCTTCTTACATTTTGAAGTGACAGGATACTCTCATATTCGAATTAAAAATTGTAGCACAGTTTCGTGTCAAATATACAAACAAAGACAACAACAGCGATTGATTATAGTTCGATTCAATCCTGAATTGAAAAATTAACATTAGACTTCATTTTAATTGTGCCTCTGTCATGGTTTTCATTCTACGATTGCGAATCAATGGCAGGAATGATGATGTGACGCTCAGAAAACTGTCACTTTAACTTTTAAAAATGTTATTGTGAAAGGGTTTAGATAAATAGTTAACCTTGGCTTTGAATCAATTTTAGCTTTTAACTGCAAACAGACGAATGCAAAGACTTTAAAGCATTATGAAATATTTCCATAGACACCTTGATTCGAATTCCTGTGTGAAAAGACACTTATTAAATATTTCTGACTTACATTCAACTCCTATTTATGTTTCTTTGTTTTTGATGGATAGTAAAAATCTTGATTTCAAATAGTCGTCTGAGTTACATTTTAATCCATTGTTTCATTTGGTTTTGTTTTAACTACTGGAAATTCACTAAGCAATCCCACGTATTGTTAAGACTATTACTCTGATCCTTATTGAGGATCAGAAGTAGTTGAAATTAAAGATGAAGTAGTTGGTGAGGAACTATATCGCTTAAAATAAACCCAATGAGAATTTAAGATCAATTAATGCAGCAACTGATCGTATTATAACACCACAAACTTTAAAATATAAAAACTAATTAAAAATACTGGACAACAAAAGCAAAGGAGTTCCGGGAAACTACTATTTATGAAAACCACACCGGTAGGTTCTACCTCCTAAATGAATGACCGAATCCACAAGAACATGACGAACGATATGACAGTGAAAGTGTCTGAAATTGCTAAGACTGTGCATACTTCAGTTGACCAGGTTCCTATATATTATATAGTTCCTAATATACCTATATAATAGGTAATAATAAGTCATAATAAGTCATTGGTATTCCATAAACATCACAAACATTTAAGCTCAGAAATCGAGCTATTGCTATTTAAGCTCTCTATCGTGCAAAGCTTACTTCATTTGCTGTAAAGTAAGGGTAAGGTAAGTAAACTTACTGTATTTGCTACATTTGGGGTATTTGTACCTTTTTCTTTGTGATGTCCCTTCGAATTGTTATTGCTTTTTAGCCGTTACGCAATGATAAAAAGATTTCCCTTAAAAAGAGTGTCGCGATTACTAACGATTGCGGAAAAAAACATGCGCATGTAGACTTTCAAGGAATGTTTGGCAGTGCTAAAGCATGACTGTATCAGTGGTCTTGCAAAGTTTAATAGATTCAAATGACATATGGCCCCCTGAAAGCCACTCGGAAATGATAAGTCTCGGAGTTCCAATCCGAAATACATTAACATTTAAAAAACTGCCATTTTATACTTTGCCAAAGTCACTGATCTATCATTGGGTGAGTCTGAGTAACGCAAATTGTACTTAATTCGTTGCTCTCAGTAATATTTTGCCCGTGCTTGATTCCATTGCACGGGAAGTAGTCTATATTATAATGGGCATATTTTACTGAGTTCTTCCCAACGCTGTTTTTTAGTTTATCCAGTAAAGCTTCCACTTCTCCACCAGTCATTTTTCCATTGCCGTGGCTGCAAATTCGTTGTTCCGAAAACAGATTTTCTAGATTTTGAAATGAATCCAACAAGGTCGAGAAAAATGCTAACAAATATAATATAAAATAAATATAAATATGAATAATAAAATAGATCTTTTTCACCGCATAAAAGATAATCTCAATGAACCACTCTTTTCCATTCAAAATTCTTTTTTTTTTTTTGTTGAAATTATTCTGACCAGGATCTTTTGATTTAAACAAAGAAGAAGATAAGAAGGTGAACTTACCCGGGAAGTATCGAATTCGTCTTGACGGACGATTGAAGGATGAAGCAGATTTTTGATTTATATTGGTAAAAATAATCACCAATGCTGTACACTAATAAGCGATGATCATATGCGGAAAATATATGTAAAATTTTACTATCATATACTATGACTGTGTTTTTTTGTGGGGGGGGGTTAAGGAGGTGAAGGCTTTTTACGCCCTGAGTGTCGGACTCCCACTGGACTCCCAGTCGACCTACTGGACTACGGACTAAGCCCCTGCCCTGTCAACGGGAGCGCCTAGCCTGGAACCGTATACTATGATTGTTGGCAATGAAAAAAATGTCTGGAATTTTTCCTACTCTGAACAACACACGGGAACCTACACGGGAATAGTAGGACCAGCCATATGAAGAGGCCATACTCCGTTCAGCAAACTAAACTCTAAAGCTGGAAAATTTACCCGGAAATTTATTTCATCCTTTCCATCAATGGAGCAGCACCATTGCCGCAAATCTTCTAGTAAAAAGTATCTAAATGCAACATTGAATATTTGTATTATAATAGGACTGTTTATGGAACGCTGCATACAGTATAAAAACGATAAAGTATCTTTTGATAAATTCAATATATTGTTCCGAAAGTATAATGCAAGGTTTTTCGTGAAAAGAACGATCAGTATAGTAAATGTGTGGTTTCTCGAGCAGCGTCTGTAAGTGACATACAGACATTAGAGGTTGACTCTAATAAGAGTATTGTGGGGAGGAATGCAACACGGTTGTCTAGAAATAATGACAGAACTTTAATAAGAATAGGAAAGAATCACTGCCTCTCATTGAACTTTGATCTACAGATCGTTTTCAATGTTCCCAAGTAAGGGCTAAAAAATTTATCTTCGAAAGTTAGCCGTGCATAAATTCACAATTTGTTATCTAAATTCGCATGAGGTCAATTGTTTTATGATGGATGAAGTGAATGGTAAAAAAAGTGCTAATGAAATAGCCTTTTGTCTAAGGAAGTACGTTAAAATGAAAATGGGAACTGGCTCAGAAGTTCGTCAAATAAGCATGATTTCTGATTCTTGTTTTGTACAGAATAAAAGTTCGCTGGTCTCTGTTATTTGCCTTCATCTACTAAAAGTAACACATTGCACCTTATCAAACATTCTTTCTTCGAGACATACCAATTTCAGTTGGAATGTGATTTGTTTCACTCGGAAAGGGAAAAGAAATGCAATAGAATTTAAATCAATGTTCCAGGAGGTTGATTTCAACTTGTTAGAAGTGCTTGGATCCTTTCTAAATTACTCCATGTGACATTAATTAAATATGACGACTTTCCGATTTCATCGGCTTGGCAGAAGAATTTCATAAAAGGGTTGTGACTTGGAGATATTTTGCTGCCTTGAGTATGGAAAGGCCAACGATGGAGCGACGGTATTCTACAAAGAAGTGTATAAAAATGAATTTTTCTCTGTAAATCTAATGACTATTGGAGGCAGACCCAGCAACCAAGACCCATCACAGGCGTACATGTAACGACTATCTACCTCAACACCCGAAAAACAGATTTGATAAAAATTTGCAAGAATGTTACCTTCCTAAAGCCATAACATGCATACTTTTCAGATATAACAGGCTCGTCTGGGATGGGGAACAACGTGGCTGAGCCCCGTGAAAGTGAGGACTCCAGACGACCGTCTATCCAGAATAACCGTCGCTAAATTTAAATCCTCATTTTGACTTTTACTATCTAATTCAAAGCGTTCATTTCAACTAATTCAAATAAAAGACAACTTTTAGGTTGGACGTGGGTTCCCAAATTTGTTTGTGTACCGAAGTGTAACTATAAACAAAATCACACTTTACCAAAATCATCTGTGAGACATTTGTTTAGAGCACGATATGTACCCAAAATCTAAATCTTATAGTAGAATGGTTAGACAAGGTTTTTTAAAAGGTATTTGATAATAATTTGAACCAACAATATATAAAAAATAAAACAGATTGTTCAAATAACTCACAATGTTTGATTCATGTTTTCCCAAAAATAATATTTTGAATTTGGATGAGTTTGGCGCAGCACTGACGAATCACAATTGTTTGCAAAACAGCAACTCATAGCCACAAATCATTCATACCTAATTTGCTTTTTATCGTAAACTTTCTTTCACAATCAACCAAATGAACCAAATTGAATATAATTGACCAAAAAATGTTCCTATTCCCATCAACCAATAAGTCTTTGCTGGCAATGCTTTAATATCAGATTTTTCCGTTTTCTAATCAAATTATATCATAGCTCAACAAATATGTCCTTCCGCAATTTTACGAGTTGCTATAAAACTATAAAGTTTATCTGCACCAAATAGTGCTCTGACATGACCAAACTGCCAAAAACCTCAGACTTGCACTTATAGCTTCCTTCTCATAATTATATCAAGAGGATTCTTAACTGCTACAATCAACAATATTCCACATTTACGACTAGAATGATTAAAACTGCATTCACGCTCGCCTCAATTCATTGTTCAGCTTAGATCAATTCTTCTTTTATTGTTGGGTATCAGTTTCAATCCCATAAATTCATCCTTTTTCGAATCGTCGACGTTTGATTGAGTAGACCAGTTTATGGCTAGATCCTATGGCGCACTAAATATAGAGCCCCGGACGCCATAGGCAGTGGTGCCTCGGGTCTCGGTGGCTGTAATTTGGTAATTTATCTTGAATGCCTACAAGAATACTCTCCGCGTCATCATAGACAAGAAAAATATTTGCGGATTCACTTTTCGAAAATTGATTTTTCGGCAAATTTATGACTATATTAGTGGTTTTCAAGACAAATAGTTCCAATAATGGAAGGGAAAGTGAATTCGAGAATTGTATCCTTTACGTGGCTCGAAATGCCATTTTTCACGAATTCGATTACCCAAATTGATTTTTTTTTTTGTTTTCAACCAATCAAACAGGAAATCGATGTTGGGAGAAAAGTGAATTGATGAAGACTTGAAAACAACGAAACATACTGAATTGAGACCGAATGGATTTCGAATACATAACAAATACCTCATGCATAATTCCACTTATCCCCCTCTCCCGGATTTCATTAACTTCTGATACGATTGCTGAAAAACTCATTTTGATAATTATTAGCTTCAAACGATCAGTATATAGAAAATCACAAATGTGTACAAAACACATTTCAAAATAAATATCCTGCAAGCCCACCATTTTCTAACCACTTGAACTTAATATTAGATCCGGGTATACGTCATCATTTACACTTCATTAGGCGTTCTACGAGATAAATAGCATAATGCGATGCCTTGACGTACGTCCGATAACACCACAGTCGCTGCGTCCTTAAATAAATCGAATTCACTTCTTTCCGATACGGAAAAGGCACATTCAATGGGCATTAGTAAATCCGAACAATGCCAGCATCGAGGGTGATTAATCTTACATTTTCCGGTGCTGATGTTAATCTTGACATGATTTCAAATTGTTGAAGAAAAAAAAATTAATTGGAAATCCTTTTGCCTCGATTATGTGAGAATGCTATTGTACATTATTGTTCTTGAAATGGCATTGAGTGGACAGAACGAGAGCAGGGACATTGATTTATAAGTATCTGATACATACATGCATCAGGAGCACTAATTAGCACATTATCCTAAAACAAATGACAACAGAAGACTGCTAATGAGACAAAATGTTAAGACCTCAACTGTTTGAGGTCCCCATTCGTAGACATCATGACAGTATGTAACGCTCATTGACAGCAATTTTCGAAGCAATTTATTGAGCCATGAAGGAACTAATCAACACTTAGAAACCATCAGAATCAATGGAAGGATGAAGCACTGATAAAATGTTAATTAATCAAAATAAGTAATAAAAAAAACGCCATCAGATAAATGTCTGCCAGCCTCCATTTGTTCTACAGCCTAGTAGCAAAGGATTTCAACATAAATTCTGTCTATAGGTAGCCAATGATGTGCTTATATTTTCTTTATTTTGATGTGTCTTCTAGCTGGACCAGCCTTTATTTTCTTTATTTTGATGTGCCTTCTAGACTGACCAGCCTTTATTTTCTTTATTTTGATGTGCCTTCTAGACTGACCAAGCCTGGCGAATTATTGGTCAAACAGTGTACATACTTTCTGTGGACAACAATTGGTAAGCTCGTACATTTTCGCCATATTCTAAATTCTGGCAAGTAAAGGACAAAAACTTTGAAATTCTCTGATTACGCATTTCATTTTCAAAAGTTATGCATTTTACTTTGACTTACCTTCGTTGAAATTTTCTTAGCTTCCTAAACTCACCCGGAAGGCTGAAGTATATCGCAACATATAGCAAACGCTAACACTTAGGAAAAACTCCCAATCCTATGGAGCTCGATTTGAACAAAATCACAAGAAAATGGGATGTTAAGACGAAGGTATGCCAAAATGTACTTTAATACTTTTTTTAATCGTTTAACGTACTCTCAATCAATAGCAACGTTTCGCATGTGCGCTTCATCCTTTTCGGTTACAGATGAAACTACTTGATTAGTGCCCACACTACTCCTAAAAATTTCCTTCGAATCAAGACATCTCAATCACAGTAACAAGTTGATTTGCTAAGAACCCTAGTATGTTATCTTGTTGCGTATAACTTGAGTGAGAGTAACGTAGAGAGTTCCGTCCCGCTGAAGCATAAAGCGATCGATGATATCCTTCTATATAAAAAGAACCGTCCCCACATAATGGGACATGCGACTCAAATTTTTCGATATATTTCCCGTTATATATCCTGGAGAAAGCACCCCTTTTTCTGGAAAGGATTCAAATGGCGCCTGGATGATCATCTTCATGCAAAGTAGGTGTGCCTGATGTCATCTGCCGTCCTAGGGGAGGATTTTTCATCTTATGCAGATAAGTCTGCAAATACCCATTCATATTGAGCGCTTGCGTCAGTGCTTGAAAAAATCAGTCTCACCATGCTTTTTTCAAAACCACGGTCTGAGGTCACTGATGAGCTGTGCGGTCCGCCTGCCTCACGATTGTGGACCCATATTGTGTCTACAAACCTACTGTACGTCTCTCCTTGTTTTCTCTCTCTGGCTCCCTCCTACATTAATCTCACCTTCACTCTTCTGAAAGTAACACCATGGGGACTACCTTCACGACAATCAACACGACCTGGTCGGAAACTGTGTGTTATACAGCTGCAATCCGCAAAGCTCCTTGTCCATGTACCTGTGCGAAACAAACGAGGCATAACTCCTTACGAGAAGCGCCAGCGCAGACTTCCAGGCTGTACAAGAGTAATGTCTCGTATATCTTTTACCCTCAAATGCTCAAATACTCAAATTATGTACCTTCTTCGCACCTTTCTGCTGCAATTCTGAGCGTACCAGCTCGAAGTTACCTTCGATTTCCTCCCCTTGACTATGGTCGTCTGGCTTGAGCAATTTTACTCTTTTCCTATGATTCAACGTAATGGGCCACTTGTGCAGTAAGTGATATTTTAAGTGCAAGAACTAATATTTTAGGTGACTTCCTTGAACTAATTCTCTGCCCTCAGCTACCTGCGGCTGCACTGTCGAATTCTGACGAGCAGGTCCTCGAGCTCACCAATCTCGTTTTAAATCGCCTCGTTGACAATCTTCTGGACATCGGTAGCGTTTCTCATTGCTTATGCTTAATGATAGTCGCCCTTCTTCGCTTTTTTTGGTGCCTATTCCTGTATCCAGCTCGTCCTCATTTGAATTTTTATGGCTTATGGCTGCTTCCGCTTCCTACGGAGTCCGCTTAATGGCTATAAACAGCCCTAAGTGAATGATGGTTGGGGTGGACGACTCCACTGCACTTCTTACACATGTTGCTCGATCCCCTTGAGCAGGAGAAGCCTAAGCAGGAGGAGCGATTCGGACTCGCACATACGTTGTAAATGCAAAGTAATCATTGTAAGATCGTTCATCCGCTTTCTTCTCGTAGTTCATCAATGGTTTCATTACTTTTTGAAGCGATATCCGCTGCGGCCGAACATGATTGCTTCAATATTTTGTTCATTTATCGCTGTTGATTCTTCCGCGACAAAGTGTTTTGAAGGGGTTTCGGTATCATGATCCTTAAATAAAGAATTGCTGTCGGAGAGAAACCCAACCCCTGTGCCACGCAGAGACCCATGATGTCCTTCTTTAAAAGAAGAACCGTTCACGCGATAATATAGTATGAACAATGAAAATCATAATAATAACAGTTATAAAATTAGAAGCCCACAAACTACAAGTTCTCCATCACAATGTAATGAAATACTCGTAGATACAACGCGGACTTCGAAATCCGAATATAAAATGCAATACCGAATACAAAATCGTTCAATAATTGCAAAAGGAAAATACACTTGCCCTTCGGTGTGGAGTGTATTTGACATTACGAAAAAAAGGTCGCAGTCTATTCACAACCAAAATTTTATACATTCTATTCCCCACTCATGTATTTAAAAAAATAGCAACCATTCAATAAAAATCGAATATTTTGATGTAAATCCTTTTCTCATTTCAATATACGTAATGATAAAATGAAATTTTCAATTACAGCTCCTCTTATTTTCCTAAAATTTAATACTTTGTGCCTTTTCCATTGGCCGGTTA
This sequence comes from Stratiomys singularior, assembly GCA_954870665.1. Taxonomy (NCBI): domain Eukaryota; kingdom Metazoa; phylum Arthropoda; class Insecta; order Diptera; family Stratiomyidae; genus Stratiomys; species Stratiomys singularior. Next base: position 14,287,915 of record OX940877.1, read on the forward strand.
AAATGTGCATGTGAAATCGAAATCAAAGCCTTGGAAAGGCGCTGCGCAGAATAATCATGTTTAATTTAATCAACCAATGTTTATGTATGCAAATCTTATCATTCAGTTTAAGTTGTTTCATTCAGTTTTTATTCACCAATTCTGTTTTCAACTCATCAATGATAATCAAACATTGTCCGTACATTGTTCCTTCCAGGATTCGAAACAGAAAGACATTTTTGACATTTTCTAAGACTATTTCGGAAGAAAACCTTAAAACGAGCTCTATTAAATGCAAACAGCATTTTTGCGAACGAAGTAAATGAATAAAATTACTGCATGAATGACCTTAAATCTGGAAAACTTGTGTTGAAACGACGAAAACTGAAAATGTAAAAATCTATTTAGTTTAGATTTTTCGAAACGCCCAGTTTTCCCATAGTTTTAATCGTGCCTCGTAAAAGGTGCACGCAGTAACTTAAGAACTGCACCATGATGAGCCACGATATTTGAAAAAGGAGCTTCAATATACACCTCACAATAACATACAGGACTGCTGTGAGTGAATCAAATCCTCAATGATTTGCATATTCATTCATAAATCGGGTTTGAATCCCTACAGTTTATTACAGTCAATTAAAATTGAAACGACTCTCAATATTTTCCAGATCATCTGTCAAATATGGGGTGATTTAATTCAGAACTTGGAGAATGAATGGTTCTTTGGAGTAAGCTCAGGAGGTGACAGGGAATTAATGCTTTCCTTGCGTCTCACACCACAGCCTTTAGACTGCACGCGGCTTTCACATCCGCAATTGTAATGTTTCGTTGTAAAGGAAGTGACAGTGTCGACAACTTTCAAAGCCAACAATGAAGTGAAAAATTGTATCAAAATATATCGTGCTCCATTTCCACCACTCTTCCACTTCGATTATGACTAAAATTGACTATGAATGGACTGAAGATGTAATTATTCGGGCATGATTTATACGAGCAATTATTAGACTGGCTCCAAACCATTCTGGCAAATTGCATCTTCTACTTGATTAATTAGTTTAAAAATAATTCCCTCGAAAATTAACGCCAAAATCATCGTCTGGCTCCCCACAAGCAAACGTCAGGGACGATTTGCTAATGCGAAGAAATAAGTACAAATTTTTATCAGTTAGTATCCTTTGGAATTAGAGCTCTACCCAATGCCCATTCATCATCCTTCCGTAATAAAGCCAATGTGCGGTAGAGCATGCGAGAAATATCCCATAATTACTAGCAATCAATTTCAGTCCGTGATGGTAATAGATAAATTATCCCGGCGGCAATCATAAGGTAGCAGCATCCCGGCTAGATACGCTCACTAGAGCTGCTGTTATTTGAAAATCCCCCTGGAGCCTCCGCCGATTAATTAGCGATTCATTATTCTTCTTATAATGCTTTAATAAATATTCCGTCTGTCAAGAACAATGTGGTGTTCGCCTACTGCTAATATCTGTTCTGTTTTAAATATGAAAAGATACTTTATGATTTGCGAATTTGTAAGCTTTCATTAGCAGCAGGTTCAATGATTAACTGTGAAAAGAAGAAAGTAATTAATGCGTTGCCTAAGGATAATGCCCAGAACTCCTGTAACGCATTTGAATTCATAGCATTTATTGTTCGAATTTAAGAGCTTCTCCTTCACGAATTTAGCCGAATTTACCCGAATAAGTTCGAGGATGAATGAAAGCGGAATTTGTTTATTGCGATCGTTTATTCTATTATTTATTGTTTATTCTTAAATGTATCGTACATTCGAACATTAAACGCAACTAGCAGGTACTGTTCTTTATCAGGACTCTCCTAATGAATTCGCAAGAAGCGTCTTCGAATTTATTTACTATTCATTCACGTTCATTTGCATAAAATTCGGACAATGATATAAAACCTTTCCTTCCTGCTTCAGTTCATTTCGGTACCAATTCCATGTGTTTTTCTTTCTTCTCAAGGACTTCAAGTTAATCACAACCTTTGAAAACTTGTGCACTGTTTCCATTAATGATGAAGCAGTTATTTCATAACGATGAAAGAAGAAAAAGGTCCAACGTTATTGATTCTACATCTGCACAAGTCGAACAGTCGCGAAAGGCACAAGGACCTGTTTATATTTCCGTATGCATAACAGGAGCCATGAAGAAAAGGATGGGGACTTAAGTAAATGTTTTGACATTTGATCAACGAATAGGGATGTTGTTGGCCTGACGACTGAATTTAATATTGTTCATGTTATTTTTTCAGTCGTGATTCCCTGACTATTTACGTGCTCGTTTGGTAGATTGACCTTTTTGTATGGGACTTTTTTGTTTTCGTTTTTTTTTTGGGTTTGCAAGGGACAAGTCAAGCAATCGATTTTTTGAAGATAATTTGTGTTATTTGTATTTTTGTATTGCTCCTGTGAGCAATTTGGTAATGGTTATTTCCTCCATTGCCGCGCACATTCCCTCTACGTTGCCATGCTAGTATAGAGTAGTATAGCTAGTATGCTAGTATAGTGCTGTGAAATTATAGAAATTATAGACTCAACCCTTTTTTTCACATTTTTTTTAAAAGTTGTTCTTAGAAGTGAAGTTTCATACCTAAAATAGTGTTTGAGTTATATGAAAAAGCCGTTTTAATTATCAGCCTGTCTCTTTCTTTCAACCACACTCAGTTCAAGGTTAACAATCGCTGGAAATAAGCTTCGCAGCTGCAAACAGTTATAAACTCAGTCGCAGTTCGGAGTTTGCTAAATATCCTACCGAACTGGACATTTGGTGGGGTCGATTTTGAGTTTTTATGTAAAACTTTAATACTTGGATGATTTTGAAGTGTGTTTTTATAGAAATTTTGGCTGAAGTGTGGTTTTTTAGCAATTTTGAGAAGTTTGCTTATTACTAAAATCCCGCGAAGAAAAAAGATAAGGGACCTAAAAAACAAAGAATTATTAACTTGAAGAACTGCGGAAAAATTCCAACGAAATCATTTGTTAAATAAAAAGGTTACAAAGTTTAGTTAGCAATTTTTTAAGCTGGAAATCGAAAATTATTAAAAAGAAGTCATCTGAAAGTCCAACAAAGTATTGGCCTGTATTTAGACGCTAATTTTTAAGGAAAATATTGAACAGACGATCACAGCTTTGCTGTCATAAAAAACAAGTGATGTTTGAATTTATGCTGTGATCCCAGTTTGATGCAATCAAGCATCAAAAATGGTTGCAAAAACCAAAGTTGATGAAAATTCGCCTTTTATGTTATACGGCTACCAGACATTTGGTATCATGCGATCTACAGCGATGAAAAAATAATTTTCTTTCTTTAAAAATAATAATCGGAATCTAAATAGTCGAAATTTTTATGATTCAGTTGCTCGACAAGTCCATTATGTAAAATTTTAGCAGTGTGGTTCGGATTATCGCATCCTGTTGAAAAACTATTTCTTCAGTGGGATAGGCGCATTCATAGATGAAATTTGTTAAATTTGTTTGCAAAATATCACGATAATGTTACTTGTTCGTTACCCACCTACTTTGACAAGCAGACCCAGATGCCATCATTTGAAGTTATCAGACACCATTCAACCTACACCTCCATGTTTAAATAATTACTTCACTTGATATTTTTGAACGCTTTTGAAGGTTCTTGATAATTTTGATTGCTGCCAACAATATTTTTTTTTTCCATCAGAATGAAATCGGTTTCTTTTGATTTCATCTGACCAAATAAGTCATCTGTCAAACTTTCGCTACGCAGTCTTTATGATTTTTGGCAAACTTTAGCCTCTATGTTGTATTTTCCTCCGATAATAATGGTTTCTTAGGCTTGATAAATAATATAAAGCCAATTCTTTTTTGCACTCTCTTGGCAGTCCGCTCGCTAACAGTTTCCTTAACAAGTTAGATAGCTGTTTTCCCTCTCTAGTTCAATGCAAACTTCACTGACTTAAACAGAATGTCCTTGAAATCCTTACGCTGGAAACCGATACGAGTCTTGTTAGAAAAGTCTCTGTTGGCACGGCAGTATCGTTTCGGATGTATCGGTTCTTACAGGATTTCATTAAAAATCTCAAATTCTGAAAAAACTTCCGATTTTCTTGGGAATGACAAAATTCAAGCTGTATTCTATCTATTGAAATAAAGTTTCTCAAATCAAACTAACATCTGTATGTTCTGAAAATTTCGTGGTTTTTAAAGGATTTTGTCGCTTAACTTTAATTCCTGGGTTAATTCAAAGTAAGGACGATTTAACATTATGATTTATTTAGTTCACAAGCGACAGACTTGCTCGATAGTCCAGGATTCTTGTACCATTACTACTAACATTTAAAGGAATAAAATTTCTACGTGAAAGCAAAATTTTGTCAAACAACGCGTTAAATCGTATGTAGGTGTCGATAAATAGATAACAAAATAGGATAGTAAGCCGAGTGCAAGCTAGTATTTCTCAGAGATAAGCGACTTGCCTGTGCTGAAGCTATAATTTTATTTTTATAACAAGCAAACAACAAAAAAATAAGCAATTGAATTGGAATGTTTTTGCTCAATTACGTAAAGTGTACTTGTTCAAGATTTATTCACGAAGCGTCCTGGAATAAGCTTTTTTCTGTATAAATTCCAATAATGGTTATTATTCTGAATGATTTCACTGAAATATCAAGTATTTTTAAACTATGTATTAACGTAATACTTAGCCATATCGTATGCATTATTAAACTTCACTTGCGGATAAATAGTCATAATAGTCAGTAATCACTGGTGGACATTGATAATGTGCATACAAATTATGTGTATGTGAACAAAAGAGTCGTAGAGTCTAAAATAATAAGTAATAAATAACAAGTGCTCCTGAAGTCCATTTATTCAGATTCATCTTATCACATTAGATTCTAAATAAATCAGTCAGTCGCGAGTCTAAGATACCTAATTATATGTGCTCTTAAAATGAAATTGCAACAGCAATTATATTATATTAATCTCAGTATTTTTAGCCCATTATTTATTTATTTTAGTTCATGCATTTAGAGCAGTATCAAAAATAGTTGAATATACATCCTTTACATTGAAAGTCAGATTCACTGCTGGTAGTAATACACACAAGTAAATGTTTTATCGTTTTTAAATGTGTGTGGGACACGGTAACAAGTGTCAAATAGTAGATTATTTGTCCTACATGTTTTTGGCTTGGTTTTATCTTCAAACGTCTAATAATAATCGGCTTTCTGTTTGTACTATTATTGAACCATGTAGATACCAACAACTGCATAACAACTATTCAAATCGTGTGGAATCCAGTCGCCGAGTTAATTGATCTTACCCATTGCTCGTAAACGTCTGCAGGTCATTTCCTCTAACACATATAATGCATCTGCTAATTACCGTTGACTTTGAGTTGGGTCGCCATCCAATTACTCCTGCAATTCGTCCTCTTCGCTTTTTGTGGTCTACCAGAGCGCTCAGTGTCTTGCAGATCGAAATTACCACTTTTGAATTGTCGAAACAATGCCGCATATGTCCTTAATTGAAGAAGCGTGTCCACCACATGTTTGTTACCAGTAATCGATTACTTTCAACAGCCTTTTTCTTTTGGTTAAACATAAAAAGCAATGCATTCCACAAATGCTCTTTTTCCGGCACAAAATTCGACATAATTGATCAACACGATAAAACAAACACACTAGTGTTGGCGGACTAGAATTGTGTATGTTTTTAGCTTAATGTCAGGCGATCGAAATGGCGTATGTGTCAAACTAATACACTGTGTACTTTTTGCTGGTGCCATCCCTTAGTAAAACCGGAAATAATTTATGTATACACCTGATAAATGCTTATTTATTTTCAAACTGGCATCCAAGTTCAAATGAAGTTCTTGTGGAACAAATTAAAAATTGGGTTCCATTCATTCATTGGGAGAAGAAACACGAGTAAATAACAAACTTAAAGCTCCGTAATTTCGGCCAGTTGGTAATGAAATAAAAGTTTCTGAGGAAATATTAATAAGGTTTCATAAGCATATGTACTCAAGTAATTTTTAAGTTTCATTATTGATTTGAGAACGGTCATATTTTGTTTTTTGCACAGGAAATCTCTAACTTAGATCTCCCTCATATTACGTTATTTGACATCTATATCGTTTTCAAATTAAGCCAAGCACTGGACATTCGTCGCTTGTAGATTCAACTGACGTCACATTCTCTCTTTTGTTTACTCCCTCGAATGCAATAGGGAGCACTTTTCATGCGATCATTATTGTTTTTTCATCGAGTTCTTAGTCTCTTATGTACACACACATCGACAATGGTTTGGAAACATTTCAAAGGTCTGAGAGACAAAATCAGGAGACGCATTAAATCATGTTAAGCTTTCACTTTAAAAACGAAACTGAAAAAACCAGAGCGGTTGACAGCGAGGCGGAAACTGGTTGACATTGCTCGTGCCTTATGATTGTATTCTGCAAACGAGCGAACAGTACCTGCCAATGAATCAAAAATTCGAAACCATGCAGGTACATGCGCTGGTAAACAGATTACCGTTATGACAAAGAAAAGAACATCTACGATTGAACCCATGGAAAAGCTTCTAACTAGCGTGGATTGAATATCTTAAACAACAAAGTGAAGATGTTGCAGCAAGCCGCGATTGGTTTGATCGCTAAATTGCACGACAGCTCAAACTCCGACAGCAGGTTATTTGGCAGAGCCATTGTCTTCGAGGAATATATACTTCGTCTGAAGGCGCACCAACTTCTATCATATTACAAAAAGGAAAGCAATGGCTTACTCTGCTTTTAAGTGGAAATGCTTCAAGAGGCTTCTAACTAATACTCTTTTAATTTATACTATTGGTAAGTCTAAAAAGTATTGAGCCTTTTTGTCATTTTTCGATTGAATATTTCATTTATTTAAGATGGATTTGATTTAAGCACATATTGTACATTATTATCTATGACCTTTTGCCATTTTTTGGGTAAAGCCATCATTCCATCTGTGTAGAACTTCTGTGGTTTATCGGCGAAAAACTTGGTCAAGAGATTTTCACAGTCCCTTTTTGAAGTGAATTTCTTTTCATTAAGGAAGTTTTGCAGAGACCGAAAAAAATGATATTCTGATGGTTCAAGATCTGGATTATACGGTGGATGCATCAGAACTTCCCAGCCAAGCTCTGTCAATTTATGCCGGGTCATCAAAGATGTGTGTGGTCTGGCATTGTCATGATGGAAGATAACACTCTTTCTATTGATCAATTCTTGCCAGTTTTTTTGAATTGCTTGTTGCAACCTGGTTAATTGCTGACAGTACAGAGCCGAATTGAGTGTTTGGCCAGGTTCTAGCACCTCATGATAAACGATCCCTTCGAATTCCACCATACACACAGCAAAACCTTATTTGGTGTCAATCCTGGCTTTAAAGTCGTTTGTGAAGATTCACCTTTATTGACCATGATCTTTTTCGAACGAAGCTCTCGTATCTTACCCATTTTTCATGGCCCGTTATGATTTGCTTCAAAAATGGCTCGATTTAGATTGCGTTTTATTAACATTTCGCAAATGGAAATTCGGTCGATCAAATTTTTTTCATGTTAATTCCTGCGGCACCCAAACATCGAGCTCTTTTGTGTGTCCAGCCTTACGCAAATGGTTCGAAACTGTTTGATGATGGATATTCAGTGGCTTAGCAATGTCATGGTTGCTTATGTTGCGGTCTTCTTCAATTTTTTGTAAGATTCAATCGACTTTTTCAGTGATTCATCAAAATTTCCCGAACGAAAGCGAGCGAACCATCTCTTGGCTGTGGTTTTTGAAAAAGTGTCTTGACCGTAGACACCACAAATTTTTTTTCACGAGCCTGCTATGCATTCTCACCTTGATCGTAGTGATATTGTAAAATATAACAAATTTTGTGAAAATTGTGCACTGGAATGTTATCTTTAAAACACAAGTCAGTTTGACTCAATCTGATATGCCCGATATACGACAACGAACACCACCTATGACTAAAAAGGCTCAATACTTTTTAGGCTATCCAATATATTCTACACTATCATAAAATAGTATATTACTTAGTACTAATATACTTATACTATACTATATACTTTATAAGATTTATTTATTGAAAAAACTCAACTGTATTAAGCAAGCCTTTTTGATAATAAATAAGAAATAAGACGTAAGCAAACCGACAAAACAAATATTAATAAATGAAGCAAGTGTTAAAATTTTTCTAATTATAAATATTTTTTACTTCTTTTTGTCGAAATTAAAATGAAGATTATTCTGGATAATGTAATAACTATCGTTACATTAAAAATGAATTTTCCGATACCACCTTGTATTTGTTTAATATGCATGAGTAAGTTTGTAATTCAATTTGTTCTCCACTTACCTTTAAAATTGAACCTTGCAAAAAGTGTCCATTTAAGTAGTGCATAGTCCATAGTTCTTCGTTTTCAATGGAAACGCTAAGGTCAGTCTCTAAAGTTTTCCGATCATTTATAAGACTAACAAAGCAAAGCCTCCAAGATGGTACTCTTAGCCCACCTTAGTATGAAAATTTGCTCGGTGTCAAGTCAATTCGAATATCCACTTCGACCAAACCTAATCCAAAATCTTATTGGCAACATATTCAACAATGAATATCTTTATCTCTTGCTCCAGAATATTATTAAAAAAATAAACTATTTGGTATTGATGGGCCTCGTAATATTATGTTCCTTTATTTGTCTGTACCTGTTATGAGGGACTATGTTAAATTGGCGAACAACATGTTGAGCAACACAAATTTTTGGGGACGAAGGACGACGGCGAAAGTCAGAAGTCAGCCATTGAACAGACAGTAACAAATTTCATAGTCAATTACCGAAATGTTTGAAGTACTGAAGTAGTCATGCTGAATGTAATTTTATAGTACGATATGATATGATTGATTCAGGATATGACTCGACACCGAATTGTTAGTTTGTGCTCTGAAATAGAGATAACACTGAACGTGCAGGGATAAAGGTAAAATATCTGTTTGAAGCTAACGAAAGGGAATATTTTGTTGTGTTCTCATCTTTTTGTCGAATAACTTCGGTTATGGATGATTTAGCTGTCTATTTATTGGATCCTTTAATTAAATACCTTATCATCGTACGTGCTGTTTCAACGATTGACTATTGTACAGTCCCTGATCAAAAAGTTATCGACATTTTCCCTGAAAACAATTTTTTAAAACGACAAAAAAGTGCAAAGAAAAACGTTTTGATTCTCCTTGACTATTTCAGAGCAAGAGCATCCTTAACTTGAATTATCGCTTTTATTCTTTTGGGGAAATTGTCCAAGCACTTATCAATCATGGCCTTAATTCTTCACTATTTTTTATCAATACTTTTGGATTTTAAGGGGCATAAACTTCAGATTTCAAATGGCTGCATAAATTTTCAAAGAGATTCAGGCCGGTGAAATCGTCTGGTCATGAAAAAAGAAATTATTTCTCATGTTTTGTTTTCAATATACGACTTTATCGAAAAAAAAAATCACGGTTCTTTCCATATATCCAATGAACCTTGAACCTAAAATTAAATCTTTTGCTTTGATAAATAAATAACATTTGTCTTTAAATAATATTCATTAATAAAACACATTTGCTAACATTTTGAATTACCAGTTGAAAAATGACTGTAGATTTCTTTGCGATCCACATTATAATATGTAACTGTGATAAGCCCCGCTAGGATACACATGTAAAAGACATTTATTAGAAGGAATTTCAAACGACCGGGATTTTCCATTTGACATAAAACTCCTGCTGAAATTTCTATTTCTATTCTCAATACCCAAATTTCTAAGACATAACAAACGATAATTTTGAGGAATTCAACCAAATGATGAGTATTCCAAATATTTTGAATACGACCTTTAACTGATGATGGCTTGCTGATAGTCTAGCTACATAGGCTAATGTATCATAGATACACATGCTGGTATGCAAGTCTACTACTACTACTATATGTGTCTTACTCTCCTTTGCACGACTTTTTCTTCTTTCTTAAAATATGGCTGTGGTACGTAATTCATGCTCCAGTTTGACGTAAAATTTTTAAGGGGCCTTTGAGGTTAAAAAATTTACAAAACACCAAAAACTAGTTGCCAAGCGCTTAATGCAAAATGCGGAGAGAATACATTTTTCAATTTAATCCAGCGTATTTAATCGGTTTCCACTCCTCTTCGTTTTGAAACATCTCCTGCGATTTATAATTGGATCATACACTACGTATTACATATTTTAGTCCGATCAGTCTGACTTTGTTGAAAGTTGTCGGAACTGTTGCGTGAACTAATAGGACCATGATTGATCGAAAATATATTCCGATTTACAGACGATTTGCTAACCTCGAAAACCGATTTTTTTCAGTCACCAACATTTTAATAGTTTTCGGCGGGAAAATATCCTAATTCACACAATGGCCACTTACAGAAAGATAAATTTCTGTTTTACTTTTTTTTCCAGATATTTCAAACTCGGTAATTCACGACCGCCATTAATTTTGGGCAAAATCCAAAACAAAGCTTCAAAATTTCTTAATTTTTTGTCTAGCTAAAATGTTAATAAATTTCTATGCATACTTTCAAAACGATGTCATTTTCCTTTTTTGATCGAAGAAATCATCGAAAAGGAGGTGTTTTTTTAAATCGTAACCTAAAAGCCCTATAATGCAATCCTTTAATTTCAAATACTTGAAAACTGTACCATAGAAATGTCTATCGCCTTGCAAACTTACATGTTAAGTTGTATGCAAAACAAATAAAAAAACAATATATCTTTGTATAAGTTTTAAGTGAGAAGATATTTCACTAATTCCTTTAATATTTTTCCTGGGATTTTGTTTCGTTTCACAGTTTCAGTTAAAATGACTCCATCTGTACCCCAAAGATACTAATGGTAATAAGCTATAGAATTTCGGTGTTCCAGGTGTACCAGGTGTACCAGGCTCTGATTCAACTGAAACTTTGTCCAAATTTCCTTGTACCGAGTGTGTTTAGAAATACCCAATCAAAAAGCTTGTTTTGAAACCTGGTATTTTGGGCTTATTTGGCAGATTTAAAGACATTCACAAAATAAATTTTGTCCTTGGCCACTGTGGCAAACATCTCAGTGTGATACACGATTACAGGTCAGACTTTATGAAGCGTTTCAGGTTTTAGATTGTGTAGAAGCTTAAGGAGTTTGTTCTTATTGCAATGCAACAATATCTTAATTCTTTGTAGCGTTATTGTTAAAGAAATCAGATTATATTTAAATTTTGGAGTCCAGTATGATCTTGTTCTGGAAAACTTCTTGGTATGTTTTGATAAATCAAAGTATACCGGAGAATCTTTTGAAACCAAGTTCTGTAAAATATATAGAGCAACTCGGATTTCTTGGTTAGTCGCATGAATTTGTTTACTCTACTTTAAATTGATAAATAATCTTGTGATGAAGTAGGTGAAATACTGAAATGTTGCTTCCATTTCTGATACATCATATGTATAGATGTCCCGAGGAAGTAGTGTTATCCGTATTATGCAACATATTTTTTTTAATAATGAAAAGTTTTCTTTGAAGATTAAAAATTTTCAAATTAGTTGAAGTGGATGAGTGGGCCCTCTGGAATTCTCTTTCGAAGTCTAATATGTTGTCCTATTCTACAAAAGGAGCATCGGTGTAAGTCCTTTAATCTGGCGCATCGTCATCGTCATTTATTCCTTGGCAGACTCTAATAATTTCAGTTGCATCGCGGTACTCGTCGTCAAAAATTCCGTGATAAAGCCATTTCCAGATAGCCAAGCGCCATTTAACTATTCAAAGCAACCTTCAATTACTCTCGCTCTTGAAAATTTCTGCACAAAATAGACTTAATATTAACATATAACAAAGACCATTTAGAACACACATTAGAAATGGAATTGTATATGATGTCAATTTCTGTCACGTCGTTTTGAGGAAATTTGCGAAGTGTTTTTGATGTAAATTGAAATACACTTACTCTTGTGAACAGAAATACAAAAACACGTTTCTTTCTACTCATTATTGCTGTTACCGAAAATATTTCAAATCAGTTTAAAGAAAAATATTCAATGAATTGCAGTTTTTCGTCTCGTTATGGTGAAATTTTCCATCATCCTCCGAAATGAGGTGAAATATTCTTGAAAACTGTATACAAATATCTCTCATCTGCACTGGCGACATTTCTGGTTTGTTTAAACTTTTGTTTAATATTACTGTTAAAGGAATTTATCACTTTTCTAATTTTTTGCATGAAATAGTCTGCGTATCTGCAATCATGAAGACTTTGACTTCTACATTTTAAAGGGACGTCTCGCTTTATTATAGCTTAATCCGATTGCTTTGAAATTATTTCAAATCAACTTGAAAATGGAACATGAAACTTTGAATTACAACAAAAACATATTCCAAAAACTCATCCCTACCAACGATTGCCACGAAAATAATAGATGCAAATATCTTTGTTTTCTAGAGAAACATCTAAATGTTGGCGAAACTACAACGTCTTTCATATTATATCCTATAATCCCTTCGTGCCGCTTGTGAAAATGATAAATAATAGGCAGTTTTATGAAACAAGTTTTCACCAGTATCACTTTCGAAACTTGAATCCATCACCATCCCAGCAACATTTGTTATAAGTATCTAAGAATAGACGTCATTCAATTTTCCAAGAATTATGCCAAGGATAATTATTCATCGTAGTTTACTCGTTCCACTACGAACTCTTAATTTACCATTTACCATAACGACATTGATAGCTTCAAAAATTCCTGTGATTTCAGAAGTAACCGAAAACCATTCAAATAACGTTACCTTGGCTGACGGAAAACCAGATAATTTGATGATGTCACCCTTCACCCTGCAATTGAGCTAATAATAGATTTAAACTACCCCGATTCGGTCTAATTAGCATATTCCCAGAGCGCGTAGTCAAACCCTTTTCCGCCGTTACGAGAACTAACGACAGCGAAACTAGCAAACTCTTTAAAATCTAACGTCGTTAACGAAGTGCGTCGTGTCGTTAAAGAGAATGGGTTTAATGTAAATATGCCAAAGTGTGACAAAAACATGAATATGTATACATCATACCATTTGGGAAAACTTATCACTTCTGATCTAGAAACAAGGCAGGCAGAAGAAAAAACTTGACTAACAAACTTCTTAATCCCAACGCCTTAGATAGTCGGAGTATCTTTCGCTGCCATCTAAATGTTTCTTCTGCTTCTAGGATTTATTGGTACCAGAAGTATCCCCACGTCTCTACATGTATACATACCCACACAATTATAAGAATACATAACTATGCCCTCGTGTTTGGTAATATCGTTGCTTATTCTTGTTAAAGCTTAGACTAGGGTTGGGTTTCAATGTGAAAGTGGAAGAAAATATGTCATTTTGCCGGGATATTCGTTCTTGCGCGGGATTGAAACAAACGAGAGCCTTTCGTGTGTACTCATTTGAGACGTTGTGCTGACATGGCGTGCCTGATTGTGGAAAAGAAATACGACCGTCTTTTAAATACGCCGAGACTGGAGAAGCCATTCTTCATCATTTCTTAGCACTCCTTTGACTACATTTCGTCCCCAACAATGTTTGAATACGAGGCCAACAATGGAAACACTTCGCGAGCGTGATGCCGGAAAAATAATTCAATTGTTAAAGTTCGTTTTACTGAATTGTCGTTGCTTCATCCTCTTACGGAACACTGATGTTCCTTTGGATTAGTCGCTTCACATTTACTTAGCCTATTTGCAAGATTGAAATACTGATTTGAAAGCAGAATAGATGGATCAGCTCTTTATTATTTTCCATCTAGTTTGCTTTTAAACTTAGCCTTAAAATGCTGATCAATATAAGTCTTGTTTATTTGGGTGATGCCATGTCACTATCTTGTCACTTTTTAAAATTGCATTCAATTTGGAATAGATAATATTTAAGGCAACCCAGTGGTATAGTGTACGTGAATTTAAGGCTTTTCTCAGGTCAAATTAATGAAAATTGTGATGATGATTTTAATATCGACCAGATTAAAAACAAGTTATATGTAATTTTCAGTTCTTTTATTGCCGAGGAAGCCATATACCAATGACTGTAGTACATGTTTCTGTCACCGAGCACCGCCTGTTTTTCACATGTTTTCAGTGACTGCCAGAATTTTCCCATTTCACTTTTTTTTTGACTCGTTGACGGATGAAAATACCAGTTTAAATTTTAAATAAAAAATTCTTAAAAAATTGAAAAGCATCGGAATCTTCACGTAGAGTAGCACACGTATATGCAAAGAAGGCTACGAAATTATCTTAGGGTACACTATAGGTATATTACTGGAATTATCTTTTCGTAACGGAAACTAAGCCCGCTTAGGCCATGAGTGCTGCTGGTAGCGCAGTGCGACGGCTCTGCTGTCCAATAAGCAAACGTAGCATGGATTCCTATTCCTCCTAGCACTCCCAACAGAAAACAAACCATATTGGAATGCTCGATCATTGGTCAGGCATACTCTTCACAGTTTCTGGTTTGAAGCAACCTTTTGACAAAATGAGCCAGCGAAGGAGATGATAATCTATTTCTATCATGCTTCTAAGAGTTTTGTAGAACCGTCAATAAAAAGACGCTATTCAGTAGAAATGCACGGGATTCCAATTGCATCAAACAGGCCTTTCACATCATTACAATAAGATAGTCAGTTTTGCTCAGAAAATATATCTTGACGCAATATTCGCTGACTTTCTTAACTAGCGTGCATCAGCAAATTCCAATTGTAAGGGCTTCCAAGCTTAAATCTCTCACTAAGTTGTCAACTTCAGTTGAATTACTGAGATAATGAGATGCCTGCGCTATTAGTAGACTTTTGTGACGGAGCTTGTTATTCGTTACGCTCTGGAGAAGAAGGCACAACTATGGTATTCCATTCCTTTTTGTCAAAAGATTCGCGGTACTTGCATTTTGTGTTGCAGTCTGAAATATTCAGACACTTTCCAGAATATGTTGGAGGGTCAAAACTTTGCAAAAAAAAAACTCTACGACTGATCAGAGTTATATTTGCTTATTCGATCACGAATTTCAGCCATTAGTCGTGTATATTTCACTCTCAGTTTAGGACCACTCTTCAACCTAGCTCTTCTCCGATCTTTGTTACTTCCCCCTATGAGTTTTTGATATTTTCTCAGACCTTCTCAGAGTTGTGATTGGGTTGTCCGCTTTTGCCTGCCTGATTTAGGTTCTCTGATAATGGGAACATGTAAGACGATATTTTCCATACGAAAAAGAATCGGCTTGATGTTAGTGATAGTTCGTCAAGGACTACATTCGACAAACAACATGATATTTTAGCAGGTTGGTTCGTTTGGAAATAGCAGCGCTAATTGAATTGCTGTCACGAATTTATGTAGTCGGATTCCAAGTTACTTCTCACACTCCTCAGACGTGGCGTGTAGAGTTGATGTCTCCGGCGATGAAGATCGGAAAAACAAAGGATATCAATGCCTTAAGATCCTCGGTATGAAATTGTCGTCCATTTCTAGGAGGGCTGCAAACTGAAACTTCGAAAAACTCCAGAAGATCAATTCATTCTTTGATTACCGTAGTGTGGTGCCTTTCTGACCCATTTTCGTTTCAAGATAGTGGCTATACCGTTAGTTCGAAAGATATTTCTTTGGAACTAACCTCCCCCTCTTTACAAACTAATAAAGATAAAATTTATCTAGCTGCATGTCCACGAAATTTTAAGCAAAATTAAATTTAAACTAGAGATGTTAGACAAGCCTTGCCCTATATTCCCGATCCAAATTATTGTGAAAATGATGGACTAGTTATTTTGAATATTAATTATAAATCGAACAAATAAAAGCAATAAAAGCTTAAAAAATATTTGATGGCAGGGATACTGCACAAATGTACAAATATAAAGAGTCTCGATAGTTATAAAATGTACTATCATCAATACATAATATTGATTGCAGGATTATGCGGACTTCGATGAAAAGACTAAGTGAAGTTGTCCGAAGGAATTCGTAATAATTGAAAAGACATAGCTTCAAACGTTTTGCATAGGCTACCTGGAATCCATTCTTGTTAGTAGATACATTATCATTAATATGCTACTTCTTTTCTGAGAGCAAAATTGATGTTATATTCCTTGAATTCTTCGAAAACACTTCATTTAATCTGATTTTACTATTTTCTATCGTATTTTCTTATAATATTTTTCGATCTTTTGACAATTTTCCTTATAAAAAAAAGTATAAAATTTTTTATTCTTGAAATTTTGTGATTAATTCTTTAAGTTTCCTAACTCCTCCTACCCCATTGGGGGAAGTTTCCTACTCCATTATGTTAGACAGAAGTATAACAGAAGTATTGTTACGGAGACACTTTAGGTTTTAGTCTTCCTTTAGAATCCCAAACAAACAAAAGTGATCGCGAAATAAGTATGAACTATTCAGAGTATGGTCAACAACCGCGCAGTGTCCTTAGCTCAGTTTATATCACCTTGGTCGGACTGTTGCACATTATTGGTACAACAGAATCATACCTACTTGCATATGTTGTTCCAGCAGGTAGTCATCTACTTGGTCGCCATTTTTTACTCTGGAGTATAGTGATTTGCCCTCGTATCAACGCATATAAATATCCTTTCTTAAAAACTCGATTTACTGCATTTATTTGGAAAATGACTATCCGACGTTTAGGTTATGGTTACTCAAAAACTGTAAAGTGCACTTCAAGAGCAACCCCACCAATCCTGCGACGTAGACTTAGTTCAATGAATTTGTCAGAACTTGTTCTCCATTTTAGCTCTCAGTTTTCTACCTTTTTACACGCACTCTTGAACTTTTTCGTGTAAGCATGTCCCTATACACTGCCCGTTTCCCAGATATGGCTGTGCTGCCCGAATAAACCTCGATAACCTAATCTTTCAAAACTCAGTCATTCAAACATAAACTCAAAGACGAAATACTAAAAATCTATTCCCACCATGATTAATCTATTTTATTTATTTCATTTCTTTCCTTTTTCATCTCATTTTATTGACTCGAAATTAATTTAAGGGCCAAATTTCACCGTGGCCGTTTTATGAAACAGGGTAAAAAGAAAATAATCACTCTCTGCCTTCCATTTCAATCAAGTTACTACCTTGATTATAACATGAAACACCTTCATTTAATGTATGAATCGCAAACAAATTTCTTGAAAGACTTTATAACACGAACTATATCCTAGCATAACACGAGCAAGTTTCAAATGTGGTTCGAATTAACATATTTTTGCCTTCACAAACTTCATATTTTAAAAATAATTACAAGCATACTACATCAACAAAACAGAATGCATCGTCCTTCCGGTATGATTTGGGGGCATCATATCATACCCGCCCCTATTTCCTGCAGCACTTGAGTAAAATGATGGAAGCCGCACTCCGTCTTTTGCAGCGTGCATACAGTAATTGGAATCCTAGCAACTGTCTAAGCCTTTTTTAATGAATACTTACGTCGTGCGACACTACTGGGATCCTAAAACTCTCATACCGAACGCCCATAGACTCTCAAATTACAGCAAAATAATAACATAGAACGGTTCCTTTTTCAAGCTTATTTCGAATATCGTAATATGTATGAATGGTTTATATGTGAAAGAAACTGTGGAAAAAAGGAGCTCGAATTGAGTGTAATATTCATCACACATTATTAAGCAGATCATTAAAAATGTTGCTGACTGACTGCTATTAGGAGTTTAACGTCAATAGTCTGTCATGTCAAAAGGATTCTAGGTAACACCCACATGGAGCAGACAATTTTAAATATCGCGTTGAATCTGTGTAGATGATACAATTGTCATGACACCCTGTAAATTAAAACCGCATGCATGTACAATGCAATCATGAGAATAATGAATAAATCCTTTTTGAGACAACTGGTGCCAACCAGTTTAATAGTCAGGTAATTCATAACAAAGTATTATTATTTATATTTATATATTAGTCATATACCGACTATTGAAATAAATTCAATAGTCGGTAATTCATAACAAAGCGTAAAGTGCCCACAGTAATAATCTTGATTACAGGTGTACATGGAATTTAACATTGAGGTAATTGCTTAAATCGGAGCATTATGAAATTTTCGTTTGTCGTTCGATTAGTCAATAGGTAATTCACATATATGTTATTAATTTGCATTAAGCACATAAATTTGTATGTTCTAAGAAATCTTAGATCATAAAATTGTACGTACAAGATTACAGAATGGAAAGAGTATATTCCTCCTATACGAGGGTGGTTCAAATATAACCCGCGATTTCGGGTTACAAAATTTTATTATTCAATTATAGAGCTAATACTTTTTACAGTTATTCTAGGTAGTCTCCCTCACAATGTTTTTCCTAAAGAAATCGTGGCTTTTCAGGTAGCCATTCACGCACAAATGATTCCACTTCATCGTTGACCACCGAGTGCCTATTTCAATGGATCAAATAAGAATTAATAAAAGACCATAATAAATGTGATTTAGTGCAGTTGTAGTTGTCATTTGATAAGTCCAGACCAGAAATAAAATTTAATTAAAACACCGATAGTGTTTGTATTTAAATTTGATAGTTTTCCAGTGTTTCCCATGCGAATTCGTTCAATGTTTCAATTGTAAGCCGAGCTGTATGCGGTCGAGCATTGCTTTATAGCAATATCTCACTACGGATTGGAATATTGCGTTGTTTCGATCTGTAGCCAGGCTTTACGGAGTTTTTTAAGAATGCTACTCTAATACTATACGTTTACAGTTCGTTCTTCAAGGAGAAAATCAAGCATGATTACCCCTCTTAAGTCCCAAAGTACGATACACATCACCTTAATGTGATGATGTGTAAACTGGTGTACCCATGTCTCGCTTGTGGTGAATATTCGGCTCAACAAAGTCTCCGCTTCTCCTTCAAACCGCTGTAGGAGACGCGTACAAACTTCCCAGCGCGTGAACTTCTGCTCACAACTAAGAAGTTTTGGCGCCCATCTGCTTAACGTAACCGTTCATGAGACATTGACTCAATACCACCTACACGAATGCCCAATTTCTCAGCAATATGGCGAACATTACTGTGTCGGTCACCCAAAATTGGTTTTTCAACAGCGCTTACTCTTTCTTCAGTGACACTGTTCCTAGGATGCCACGCACGGGGCAAGTTCGCCACCAAAAAGGACAGAGATTGCCTTTGATACAATTTTAAGTTCATTTACGTTCAATTTTATTAAATTTGAATATTTTATGGCTTCATATAATGATGAAAAAATAGATAAATATCACTGCAAAGTAGTTATTGATATTAAAAAGTTAATTGTACAGCTTCAAGAAAAAGAGAAAAGTTAAAAACCTCTAAAAAGTTAATGGAGGCTTATACTTTAGATATGCAGTGACAGGTATCAATGTATGCCACGGAAATTTCGACTGCATCCACCGCTCACTAACACCAATTTTAAATCTGAGGGTTATAGAACTTACTTTATTCCATACCTATCCCTTCACCTTCGCCATTGTCCTTGATGTGATAGTTTTTGTATTGTTTCAGGCTTCTTATTAAATATTATTAGACAAAAAAATAAGTAACTATCATGAAAGTTTCAACTGACAAATAAACTTTTTTAAACAGTTTAATTATGAAACGTACTTGAAAAATATTTGAAATGAACGAAAAGCACATATCCTTTCAATTTTGTACACACCATTAGGTTACCTGTAAGCAATAAACAGAAAACTCCTATAGCATGCGTCTATATAATATAATATTATTCACTTGGACGAACAGCAAAAGCCACTCATTGATATTGGAGCCTTGATCACACTCATCCTTGCTAAGGTATTTTCATAAAAGTATTCGCACGACTGTTTGAATGTGTGAGTACATTTGCCATTGGTCACTGGCCAGCTGCAATCAAATGCGAAGTTAAAGTCCCTTTAATTTATTCAGAAATCACACCAAACGTACTGTAACGGATCCAGATTCATAAATATTCATAAATTAATCAACATGTGAAAACATAAATATTCATAAATTCAATAATTTCTATTCAATGGTGAACACATATCCTCTCTGGTCCAATCATCCGGTAGTGAGTTTAAACAAAGTTAAAACCGGAAAATCGATAGTCGGCTCATTGAAAATCTCTGTTAAATATTGAACGTTGCCACGCACCCAACCCCATTCGTAATAAACAATTTTTATTGCGAAATATCGTTAAGCAGGAGTCCACAGGTGAGGGTTGTTCACCAGATTTTACATCTTTCTTTGACAAACTCGGTCGTTTCCTGAAAAATGGAAATTGAGTACAACATGAACTTTTTTTTTCGAATGATTGCCATTGTAAGTTTGCAAGATGGAATATAAATCTTTTGGAAGCCATTGGATTACTTTTCCCGCAACTATTATCCGAGAAAAAAGATCCTTCGCACAACAAAACCGATGAATGAAGACATTTTGTAAGTGCGTGATTGTATTTATTTGGGCTTAGCAAATAACAAGATGAGAGATGTTTACAAAAGGATACGTTTTCATTATGAAATAGAAAACGTTACCTACGACCCAAGGGGAGAAGTCACTGATCCGGAAATTCCTGTGACTTTCAATTTTCTGCTACTACCCCATCAAAAATAGACATAGTCAAGCACTTAGGTGAGAAAGCTACAGCCCGACAACAACAGGAAAAAAACCTTCCGCGTGAATAGTTTTAACACGCGTTAACACTAGAGGTGGAAACTCCATTGCCAATTAAGTTCGAACACAATTTGATACCGCAAAGTTGAGGCATAGCCTTACAATCTGCTACTGAAAAAACAGGAATTTGAGAGAAAAAATTGTAATCGTATTTAAAAAAACACGTCCTGCATCTTCTCAAGAAACATTAATAAAATATAAACTCCTATAAATGGCACCCGTATACAGAATTGTCATTTCAAACGAATTTAAACTTTAGAAGCGAGAAACATAGACCTTTAAAAGTTAACTTGTTTTGTATTAATCAATTGTACATACTTACACGTAGTGTGAGAGAGAAGTAAAGAGACTGGCAACACTGCGGACGATTTGGCAACGTTGTGTCTATCAGTCTGTACCAAGCCAGTTCGTTTATCTCTTACACTTTCTCGTTCCGAGTTTCAACTCCATAAAGCTAACACATTATTTGTGACAGCGCCATCAGTGAACTTGTGTTTTTCTTATATTTTACAAAAAGGGAGAACTGGAATTTAGTGTTAAGCCTGATGAAACATCATCACCATACATTAAATTGACAATCGAAGAAACGTTTGCGTCGATCTTCTCGAGAAGATGGGCAATGACCTGGAATTCCCTAATTGTGTGATTACAGGTGAATAAAATTATAAGATATTAGAAGATATTATAAAATATTAAAGCATGATCACGAAATAAAGTAGCGAACCGGAGAGTGCCACGCTTGGTCATCTCTTCTATACAACAATGTCGAATTCTTTTCTTGACAGTAAGGCGATAATACACAAAGAATTTGTTCCACCAGGACAAACTTTAGACACAGAGTTTCATAAAGGCGTCCATGAAAGGGTCAGGCAAAGGGTGATTCGTGTAAGACCAGATTTCAATCCTTGTCAATTTTTCTTATTCTCTTAAAGCATGTCTTAAAAGGAAGTCATTTTTAAACTCTCCAGAACATTCAGAGCATTGTGGCCAACCAGTTGAAGACTTCCAGCGCTGCTCATCCCAATTATGCGTCTGTGATTATTATGTAATGGGACCGGAAATTCCTTGTTAGCAATTAACGATTTCTTCAAAACTCGAACATAGCCTCCTCCAATAATAACTCGTGAAATAATATTAAATCTTCACATATATTTTAATTAATTTAAAACATGTTAGTTTCATGTTATTTATTCATTCAAAAGAACTTTGCATTTGAGGGCAGCAAGATTTGTTTAATATTATTTTATTTTATTTTTCGCACATAGTTAATAATTCCCCAACAATTATCTTACCAAGACTGTATTTTGAACTAACATGTTTACCATGACAATTCTTATTTTATATAAATGACTTTGGAAATAAAGGATAAACATAACATGCAAAAAATTTCCAAATAAACTAAAACAAGATAGAAAATAGGAATTCGTCATAGTTATTATTATTATTTTATTTCATCCAACCAAGACTTCATTTCAGACAAAAGGACAATCATTATTGTTATACATTACAGTATGCTAATGAGTTTTCATGTCAATAAATTTGAATCCTATTTAAATAAATCACACCTTTTTTATTTAAATTCGAAAGCGTAAACAGTATCTAGAAAAGCAGAAAATATTGCCTAGCATTTATTCCGAAAGCGAAATATCTTATCCCATTAGACCCTTTTGAATTTGATAAGCATTTGCGTGAGAAGGTATGCATTGTTTATTATTGTAATTTACCCTAAGACTGGTCGTTTCATTTCACCCTTTTAACCAAAATGGGCTCTTAATTAGAAAAATTCACCTTCGCTCTTGTAGATAGCAGTCTAGATCTTACAGTCTCCTTCTGTTGTTGATTTGCTTTAGTATTTTCACTTAACTTCAGGAAAATACTTCTAGCATATGTGAAATTTTGGATACGAATAAATATACAAAAAAAGTTTTGAATGCGGAGGATATTTCAAATATGTTTTTCTTTCACAATTCTTTCACAAAAATATAAATTCGGATTACTTGACAGACTTTCATTGTATAGGTACATAACTCGACCCATGTAGGGACTTTTTTAAAGTTATTCGTTTTAAGTTGAAATTTTGAGATTTCTTATTGAACAAATCATACTTAAGTTTCACGTTCATGCTTCGCACAAATATTATTACTTGAAACAGATATTAGCGGATTCATAAGAACAGTCCTTAGACAATGGACGTTCATTAATAATTTCTTTGGAATAAACTATTGCATAATCTTAAGAAGTCAATTATTAATAATGTATATCAAACACATTCTTCAAAAATTCAACTACAGGAGAATGATGAATTGCTTGGAAGAATGACCAATAAAATTTCAGATTATATCGCGCCAAGATAAATTTTAATCACGAATAATTTGGGTGAATTTCTATACTCATGAGTTGATATCCAATAATTGATGTGTTGTGTAATATGTGCAAGACTGTCCAATTAAATTAAATTTCAAAAACGAAATTCGTATTTGTGCATTGATATACGTCCCTACTTTGTAAACTCGGTTCAGGGAACATTTCATTTCAAAAATATAAAGACGAGTAAGTAACCCATTGTAACCCGCACTGCAAATCGACTTCCAAAAGTGATGAACAAAAGATATATATTAGCCAAAGGATCAAAGAATGTGCCAGTGCAATGTTAAGAGCGTAGGATGTAGAGAACTCTTTAAAACTCGTTCTAATTTTCTTAGTTCGTCTATAACTTCGTCATCAAGGATTCAACTACGTGGTAGCCTTTGGTTTCTTAAACAATTTTCTACCTACCCTACCTTCTACGTATGCGTCGGACAGACAACGGCGCTTGAACGTCAAAGTGGGCCATCGAATGGTTATATTGAAATTGGCATGTTTTATGTGATTGTCGATGTGACACAAAGTTAGTTTTATGTTGACATTTATGAAATGGGTCGCTTTTCCTTTGAACAGAGTTGACAAATATTAAAAACTTTTATCCGAAGAGGTGAGTCTTCTACTCAATCTGTAAGAAACTTACGAAAAAAATTTTCAAAAAGACTGTGCCAACAACTGGAATTTGTGGATAAATACGTGAAGCAAGTTTATGAAACTGGATCTGATAACACAACCTACGTACGTACTTGTCCAGACGCTCAACAAAACAATCTTCAATATCAACTCGTCATCGATCACAACAATTGATCATGTCACACTCGTCTTTGAGTAGAATTTCGCATAAAGATCCACTAGGCAATAGGTATCAAAAAACAAAAAAAAACTCCTTCTCTCTTGAATATTGTAATCCACTCAAACCTGCCAAAAGTTCCTTAATTGGATCACTTACTAACTGAAAGACTGAACGTTTTCTTGCTTACGCTACAGATTAACGTAAAATTGGCTTTGATTTGAATACAATATTGTTATAATCATTATAGGCTCTAAAATTATTTTACTCAAATCTGTGTATCTACCTTGAAACCACCTAACAACTATTTGAAATTCAGCTTCCGATTTTTTAACATGGCAATTCTTTTGACTGAATGAAACCACCCTTTGAGTGCCATAATATACGCCAATGTGTCGTAAAACATTTTCTTTCTCAAAACTTCACTTAAACAATTCACATCTCATCGTCGTATTTCCAACAGATAACATTCCCCCAAGAATTTAATCAGCCCCTTTAAAGATTGTTCCCAAAACCCATCCTTTGTACCAAACAAAACTTAATTGGCTTTTCGACTACAGACACTTTTGTAATCGTTTTCCAAAGCAGGATTAATTAAATCTAGGATCCGTTTTGTCAGTTCGTTTTCAGATGGGATATCAAGTGCAAAATATTAGTTTCTTATTTTTCTTTCTCTCTCGCTCTCTCTCAAGCCCTCTTATATTTTGACATGATTTATTTACTTTAACTTACTATTACACAGAAAATTTAAACAACCATTCCAACTGATGGCTTGTAATTTTCAATTCACAATTTTTTTCCGACATGATGAGAATAGCCCAAAATAACAAAGAAGATTAATTTGACGAAAGCTTCTTACTTTCGTTTTGCGAGCAATTTTGAACGGAGTTAATAACAATATTGACTACTGTGTTAATTACTTCGAAAACAATCTGAACGGAGCTTTAATAACCGACATAGAACGTCACTATATTATATACTGAAATAGTTTGACGTTATATATGCTGCCATTGTTCGATCTATTCTTAATAATTTTATATGACGACTGTACAATAGCGTAGCGATGTTTGATGCGATGTAATCACTATCAAATTGTTACTTAAAAGCTATCAAACATAAGATTCAAGTAAATTAACAGCGCTCTCACACACTGAAACAAGTTGAAAGTTCTGTATTTTATCTTATGTGGACTCGTATTCGACTTGCTGCACTGCTAATTATCATAGAATAACATATAATAAGTATTACAGAGAAAAAAACAGTTTCCTGAGTCCCGTGACTTTCCTCCATTTGTACAGACTAAGTCAAATAAATATATTTTGACGCTCTTACTCATGTATATGTTTGCTTTACTACACGATGCATGTAGCGTAACTACTAAAAAGCGCTTACACTTTGTAGAGGCACCACGAAGAAAGAGATACGAATACCCGATGTAGGAAATAACATGAGCTTTGACCGATAGAGAGCTTGTAAATTAAACGACATCGTTGAGACTTCGGAATGGCTAGCTCGTTGAGATTAAATGTCAGTGGGAATAATTTTTCGGGTCTAATAGTCTATGTGAATTAATGTCCAACACTACAAAATTCTAGGGATATCAATTTGTATATCTTCAATCTAATCCTTAGATTGGGCATTTGTGCAAAGTGTTAGCGCTTGTTAGTAGTTAGATAAGCATAGCTATCATTATATACATGGATAAATGATTGTTTTTGCTGTAGCGCAACATATCACTACATAACTTAAGCCTCCATGTGGTTTCAACTGCCTCATTTCAAACGTAATGGTTTACAAGAAAATTCATCAAATCAGAACAACGTTCGACGCTTAAAAGGATCGTAGCCCTCGCCAACTACATCATTGATTGAAATCACGTTTACCAACAGGTAAACGGTTCTTTCAGGACTCGTCTCCTGATTTAGTTTACCTGCACATCAAATACCGCATGTGTTGCCCAATTCGAGACAGACCAAAAACAAGTCATCTGCATTAACCGAACCAAAACATGTGCAAATTAAATCGCTGTTTGTAGCCAAAGAGCATTCATTTATTTCGGAACAGTGAACTTATTCCCGTTAATCTAGTCACATCCAACTAATCTACATAAACATCCTGTATTATGCCGACTAGCAAATGACCACATAACACACATTACATATAATTACACTCCAGCTCAATACAATGTCGTTCAGCATTATCCTCGGCACATTCATGCCCACAAATATGTGAGGCAACATCTCCGAGTGCATGTTTTGGCACATCAATTTAAAGCTTTTATTGCACATTTTATGTCCCAAGATGGAGGAGATCCTCATGCGCTCCCAAGATTGCCCTAAAGAAGCATGAGCTAGGCGTGTGTTTGCGTACATATGAAACATGCACAGATTCGTGTATGTATGTATGTACATTAGTTTATATGCGTGTTCTGGTATGTGTAAATGTTCATTGTCCTTGTGGCATGACATCACAATTTGTTGGTTCTGTCAGCTATAAAATATGGAAAACTATCACATTATCATACGAATATCCTTTGGCTTGCATCTAGCTGAACAGCATACCTGTATATTTTATTCAAAAACATTTGTACACACATATGTAGTCCACCTGCTTCACATCAGCGTTACGCTTCAGATCTGTGTCGTACTAACAAGGGTCGGCTGTCTCATAAATTTACATAGGTGCCATTCCCGGTGGACAGGATGAAGAAATGTCGTTTCTATGAATGAACCCAAAAGAAATTATTTGAACAAATAGGCATTTTCGGTGAATTCAATTACATGATTCAAAGGTAGCCGCATATCTTATGATAATCAGATAGTCATCATCAAATAATAAATAAAATTGTCTGATTGTACATATGCAAACAACACACTGGAACGTAATCTTGGATAGATTTAATCTTGGATCGATTTACACAATATCGGGTTAGCGCGACAGTTTTGATCCATGCCAGGATGAAACTACGAGACGTGTTCAAAAAGTGATGAGAATAACTATGTTAGGGAGATGTTATTTTCTTAGAAGTTTATTTTTCACATAATCTCCCTTTAAGTTAAGACATTTTAAATATCTTTTTTCCAGAGCTAGTATTCCCTCTTTAAGAAAATTTTCTTTTTGGCCACTTACAGCAACTATCACTTTTTCGTTATCTTCGGATTTTGAGCGTCCTGAATATGCGCTTTACCCGAGGAAATAAATTAAAATATCAAAGAGCTAAGTCTCGCGTATAAGAGGAATGTTTGAGGATTTCATAGGCAGCATCATGGATTAATCCCAACAATGTGTGTTGTAATGGAAAATAACTTTTTTACTAATAACTAATAACCTCTGCGTATTTTACAAATTTCCTTACGTACTTTTTAATTTATTCTGCGCTCAAACTTCCTGTTACAGTGGCTTCAATATTAATGTATTCAATAATTGCCACTACTTGGTTGACCCAATAAAAAATCTGCCCATGACTTTACTGACAGACGATTTAGTCTTGAATTAATTTGGTTTCGGAAATGATGCTCTTTTCCAGGCCTTTGATTGCAGGTTTATTTTCAGGATCGTGTTGGTGAAGCAATTCACCTTCTGTTTGAAATCGAGATAAAAAGCTCGATCTTATTAAAATAATTTAAATGAGCTCTTCAAAATCTTGAACCGCATTTGGTTTTACGCATGGGTGAGTATTCTAGGAACCCAACGATACCTGTTGCATTCCCAAATGATCATATTATGTGCACTTCGTAACGAGATCTTTAACTCTCCAGCAGTGTAACGCACTGTCACATGGTGTTCAATACAATACAATACAATTTCAAAAAGAACAAAAAAAAGTTCCAATACAATTTTTTCATCTTTTTGACCCATTTCTTGGTAAGTGGCCCGGGCGACGGTTATCTGGAATCTATATTCTTTCATGTTTGAAATCTGCCCTTCGCCGTGCCACTGTAAAATCCTAATCCTAATCCTAAGCATCTCCTAATGTTCGTTAAAACTCTTAAAAAACTTGTTTGAATTTCAAAACGAATTTCAGTTTCATCCATTTTTATCAACACTCAACGGCAAGTCACAAAAAATGCGTGTCACTTTACTCGGCACTAACATAACGAAGTAATCCTTTGAGGATATTCTTACAAAGATATAAGATGTAATAAGTATTATTTATTTTCTCAATTTATACTCTATTTTTTGAACACATTACATTCGAATTTCGTATAATTTCCTGTGTTAATATATTTCAAATGAAGTCTTGGTATCATCAAGCCTCCTTTCTTCAACAAATTTTAAAATTAAGTGTTTGCATTCATTCCATTCTATCAGAATTCCAATACAATGAAATGAAACCTAGACTAATATGACGCTATAAGTGTCAAAAAAGTATCAAAAATATTCGCTTGCAGTAGTAATAAATAGAATTCTTGAACATCTTGAAAAACTGTTGAAATTTTGAAAACTTAGAATTAACTTCTGACATGAACTTTAAATTTGTTCAAAACAAACGTCAATAAGTCAAAAGTATTGATTGATCATATGTCGGAACAATTTGTCAATGTCAAAATTTTGACTGATAGCTTTCATTGAAAGTTTTTTGATAAACAAAGGAAACGTCCCCAATCTGCCTGAATTTACCGATCTATGTGCATTGAAGCTTTGAAAAAACCATAAAACTCGAATATTTTAACAAAAATCGTCCATACGGTGAAGCAATAAGGAAGTAAAGACAGTTAACATCAACTATATGTTGTTCAGAAAATATTTATTTGATTCATACATCAAACAAACATCTTGACATTTTCGGTTTTTAGCCATGGTAGTATAGTGGTTAAATTACTCACTCTCTATGCATTCGCTTCTGGGTTTAAACACAGTCATAATAGCTCTCGTGTTCCTGGTCTCAGGCTAGCAAGATATCTTTCAATAACAGATACCATTCATGTTATTACCAAGGTCAAGTTTGATTTTAACCTAAATCAATTCTATTTAAATCATTTTTTATTCAAATGATCTATTTTTATTCAAATCATCTTGTTATTTACATTAGGTCTTGAAGTTCAGTAGCTGTTCAGCACGAGTCCAGGTCAAAGACCACCACCATTGATGATTATATTTTTTATCTGAACGGACTCTGGGGTACTTTTTCTGTTCAATAAACTATGCCCAAGAAAATATGTCTCTGCGAAAAATGCCTACCACAATACATTGTAATAGATCAGGTTTGAAAAATTAAAAAAAAAACAAAAAACTTCCCCAAAAATTTATGAGCAGAAATCAAAGCTTTTAGGAACATTTTTGCTATGGGCGATGAAATGGAGTCAAAAATCCTAATTATAGATTTTAATTTTTTAAAGACACATTTCAGTATTACCTAAAAAAACACCTACTTCCGTCACCTGTCATAATAGATTTACGAAACTTGCCCGTGTTTCGGTCTATTCAAACAATTGATGAACGTGATAAACGGTTATTCATCGGTTAGCATATCTTCAACGAAACGCACCAACGCCTCCTTTAAATTGTTTCTAGTTATGCGTTTTGCCATGACTTTCAGTATTTCATTAAGTTTTCTATAAACCTACAACTTGGGTTAAGATAGCCGTACACACCTGTACAATCTTAAAGATGGTATCTTTGCCCTTCGAAATACTTGGTCAACTACTCCTTTCATCGGTTACAACTGATGGTTGACGCTCCGTCGGAAGATTATGCCACTGAAAACCAATTGTGCTTGATACCATAGATCCACCATGAGCCATTCTTTCATAGTATTTCTACCAACTTTAAAGCCACAAATGTCATGCTACCAATCATCATCAATCCTAAATTGTCATTCATCTGTCACCAATCATTGATCATGAGTCATCAATCATCAACCATCAATTACAGAAATCACCCCACAACTCTCATGATTCCACGCAATAGACGCCTTAGAAAAGGCTTGACAGGTCACGGTCCCTCAACAGCATGTTTTGCAAATGGGAGGAGGATGACACTTCAGCCAAATTTTTTGCTTCTAACTGACGGATTAAGCAGCGTGGTGGCCTATTCAGCAAAAATGAAGAGCTTGTCCCGGGAATCGAGGTCGGGGAAACGCTTCAAACAATTGACAAACGGAATAGCGAGGACTTTCCAAAAGGGCTGACAAAAGCAATTTAACCGCATTAAGAGGTACTGGCGATGGAGAAAGCAATACATTCAAACACGACCTTCCCGTCTTTTCGTTCCTACTAGAGGAAGGACTACCGTAATCTGATGGCGCCTGTAGACATAAGAACATGAGGAATAAATCAAAGTAATGCTTGATTCGGCCCCAGGGAAGGGATAAGTTTGACGAGAGAAATGTTTATTTAGTAGATCAGAAATACTCATGGCGTTCAACCTTCACCTCCCTGCCAAAACACTATTATGGACACTAAATTTTTTTATTTACTCATATAAATTTTTTTTCATTTGTTAGTCAATTTACATAAAGTCTTCTCTTTTCCAGGGAATCGCTCAGGTTCTAAGTGCAAAGACTTTAACTTTTTTTGGTAGCTGTGTACAGCATACCGTAAAAGTGCAACATATACCTTAAGGACAGATGTTCAGCCTAAGACGGCTCGAAGGATTATAATGCAGTTTTGATTATCATTATTGAATTTATCAAATTGAAGAGCTCTCTTCTGTCTTCATGTCATCTATTCTTCAAAAATAGGTAAAACCTTTATTAAATTGCATCGGCAAAGTCTACATACAAAGACCATTTAAACATAAAAAAATTCATCAAAATTTTTGCATCGTACATCATCATATGTACCTCATCAAATAACAGAAAACAAATAAAGCCTACCAAGAATCTTTTGAAATTTTCAATAACGCTTTATAACTTCACATTAAGGATATTTATACAAAGCAATATTCATTATTTTCTCTTTCTTTTATATTCTTTCGCTTTTTCATCTGTTCATAATACAATAAAAGGACAGCTTTTCAATATAACATGTCTACGCGGCCAAGGGTTTATACAGATGATATACTTTGAAATCAGTTAAAAATAATTTATTGCTCATTGCTATTACAAGTTGTACGGTAACCAGTGCAGACAGGAGGAAGCATATGGCAAGAATAAAAGTCGGTATAAGAACTCTACCTGTTCTGATAACGAATAGCAAGGAAGCTTTCACATAGTGTAACTTATAAATTAATCAATGATGCATGTACGTAGTTACAATATGTGCGATAGTATGCGCATATGTGGGCATATTGAGAACATGGAGTATACCAGGTGAAATTTATTAATGAAACAGAAAACATAGCAAAAAAACGGTCATACGCATATGTTTTATGTCAAAATTGAAGTCGAAGTTAATGTACGGAAGCAACATGAAATTAAATTGAACTTGTCAAATTTATTAAAAAGTAATCCGTAATATCACAACCCATTATACCGCGTTTGTCCTTAGCTAGTTATCCTGGGTTTGGTCTGGTCTAATCTGATTATCCAACAAATTTCAAGATAAACTTGTTTAGTTTCAGAAGTTGCCCGTATTATAGTCTAGCTTAAGCCTTAAATATTCAAGCAAACTAAGTAAGTCCTTGGCTCGAAAGTTTATTCTAACATGCGTCGTTTAAGCCGGCTTGACCTCCGACAAATGTTGGCCTAAAATTAAGTTCGCTCGATAATGTCGTACATACACGCAATCAAACATATATCCGCATGTGATCAAATCCACACACACATCAAAATTTAATTTAATTTACAAAGCGATCACTAAAAATTTTTTTACATATTTACGGACTTTGCTGTTCTATACGATAAGTGTTAAAATATTTAATGATCTCTTCACCTTGCATAACATAAATGAAATTCTTTCACGATTGAAATTAAATTTAATTTTAACATAACTTAAATTTTCTCTACTAATTTATAGTCATTAGTTTATAATTATAATTTCAACCACATTTCTTCCGCCTATTTTCTATTTTCTTCTACGGTCTCAATGAAACAAATGAGAAAACTTATTTAGTAGATTAATAGTTGCCTTGAGGCCGGTGAATAGTCCAAGCAAAATCCTTCATTGCGCTTCTACTGTTCTTTTAATTTATTTTATAAAGACCTAATTACTATTAGATATAGAAATAAGTTTCCGCCGTTGGTAGACAGATGTCCTTACAGATACTATTTTCGTGTTAGCTATGGTAGTGTTCATGGAATCGGAAGTTATATACGTAGGCTCACGAACGCAGTAGCCGACATTCCTTCAAAGCGTGAACACCGTTTTTTTTCTCGTATTGAAAATGTCGACTTTCATACCGAAAAAGCTGCATCTGCGGGAAGTCTTAGTTCAATATTTCAACTTAAGAAAAGTGCTGCGGAAACTTATCGTATAATGCCCAATGTTTACAGTGATCATGCTCCATATGAGACAGTTTGCAGAGAGTGGTTTCCGCGTTTTAAAAATGCTAATTTTAACGTGACTGATAAAGATCGTGCAGGGGCACCGAAAAAGTTTGAAGATTCACAACTACGGGAGTTGTTGGATGAAGATTTGATTCGAATCCTAGAAGAATTGCCGCTGGAGTTAAATGTTGACAGATCTACCGTCGGTAAGCCCTAGTACGCCATGAGAATGATCCAAAAAGCTGGGACTTGGGTGCCGTATCAACTGAAAGAGAGGGACATCGAACGGTGTTTGGTGATGTGCGAGATGATTCTTCAACGACGAAAAATAAAGGGTTTCATACATCAAATCGCGACAGGGGATGAGAAATGGATGTACTACGATAAGCGACCAAAACATAGGGTAATGCGAGGTGAACCAGGTCCATCGACGCTAAAACGGAATACTCACGCTTCCAAGGTCATGTTAAGCATCTGGTGGGACTACAATGGCGTCATCTATTGCGAACTCCTGAAACATTCACTAGGGATATATACCGACGGCAACTCATCCGTCTGAATCGAGCTCTGAAGGAAAAACGGCCAGAATAGAATTACAGATATGACAAAACGGATTTTACTACATGGCAATGCAAGGCCACACGTAGCCATGCCGGTCAAAAAATATTTGAAAGGTGTGAATTGGGAAATATTGGCCCACTCGCCGTATTCCCCAGACATCGCTCCTTCAGATTTCCATTTGTTCCGCTCCATACAATCCGCCCTCACTGGAGAACGATTTACTTCTTATGAAGGCATCAAAAAATGGCTCGACGACTGGATCGAATCGAAGGATGGGAATTTATTCGACTTCGAATGACGTGACTGTATTTTTTAATCTTGAAATAAACTAAACACTTTGTCGAAAAAACGGCGGAAACTTATTCCCATACTCGTTATTAATTTATATTATAATTTAAAAATACTTTTACAACTAAATCATATTGAAATCTTTAAATTGCAACTGTCACAGCTCGAGCAAAACTAATCATTGGTCAATTTCAATGGTACGTTGGTTCCTTTTTTTGCATGCAGTTCAATACAACCAAATATTAAGATGTCTCCTTTCTTCTGACGCCAGTCAGAAAAAAAACTATTACGATTTAAAACCAATGAGACTTCATTGGCATCAATGTCAAAACTCAAGACATATTTCTTAAGATTTCACACATCTCACTCAAAATTTGTTCTGCGGGTTTTTTTTTATTCCAAACCTCAAGTAGTATTGAGAAGCACTAACATTGACAAATTTCCGAAACTGGCGAGTTTTAAGCAATAAATATCTTTGAATGGGAATTGGACACAAAGCTCAATATGTGCATTA
Source organism: Stratiomys singularior (assembly GCA_954870665.1). Taxonomy (NCBI): domain Eukaryota; kingdom Metazoa; phylum Arthropoda; class Insecta; order Diptera; family Stratiomyidae; genus Stratiomys; species Stratiomys singularior. The sequence goes on from OX940877.1 coordinate 14,321,503, forward strand.
CCATTCTCTTGAAATTTGGATGAATTAAATCGCAAAATTGTTGCTCCCAATACATGTAAATTCGTAGAGCCAAGGATCGTATTCTCTCGATCAACTTACGCTATTTGTTTTTCACGCTCTTCTTAGTCATACATAAGTTTGCTCGACTTGTTACATGCATAACGCGATTACTAAATAGTGGTACACTTCAGACGGGTATCATAACCAAATTAAGAATACGAATACCCTATTTAGCAAATAACATGAGCTTTAATCGATGGAGAGCTTGCAAATTAAATGACTCTCGTGAGTGGAGGGATTGGGATGGCTACCATGTTAAGCTTGAATGTATGTGAGAATAAGTTTTCCTGCATCGCAGTCATTCTCATATCGAATACTTCATAGTATGAAAATTTTGCAGATTCTCATTTAATTTGAATCTCTAAGTTTTATAACTTCAACAATCAGATCCATGTGTCTACTGTGCTGATACAATCACTGAACTCAACAAATTGCAACATGGTTTGTTGATGGTGTTCCCTACTGATAGAATGATTTCAATTAACAAATAAGTAAGTGATTATCACATAAAATCATATTTAAATAACTAAAGTCTTTGACCTAACCTAAAATTACATTGAAGTAGTTTCAAATGAATTGGCAATCCAAAAGATAGTATCTGCTATCTTTCTGTAATCGTCTCATATAAATCATACTATCGGCCATAAATACATATTGCATTACATGGTTCTACATAAATCTCAATGCTTTCCCGACTCATTGAATTTCAACGCAAAATTTTAACCCACATCTTTCCGGTGATGCTGAATTTATTTGATAGAGAAAATATTATTCATTGGTATAAGATATTCAAATTAAAATTTTGACGCTAGTTTAAACGTTTTCTACACTAGCCCAGAAAATAAATCCGTGAACATGTACCTCCATGTCTTGAAATGGTGTACCGGTCTATTTTTAGACTTAGTGCAATGATTGAACCGCATCCTGTTGAAAATCCACAGAATACAACGAAAATTATCAAAAAAGTGGTTGAAATTTCTTAGGAAACACGTCACGCACTATTGTTACAATTCACCTCACAGCCATAAGATCGATAAATTGTTTAAACTTATTCAATTCCAAATAATTTGAAATAAATGTAAACCAAATATTTACCAATTTTATTGGCAATTATCAATTATTTATTCTTGCCATCATGTGTGAAATCAAAGTTATTCAAATTTACCTTCCGTCCAGAGCTGCCCCACAGTATATCCGGGGTATATTAACGTGAACTACAAATAATGCACTAAACAACCTTTCACAACTCTATTACACTATAACTACAATTGGCTTCCGAAAAATTTTCGCAATCGACAGGGGATTCGGTTGAAATCCTGCAAGAGTGAAATGAAACTCTCCCGTGAGATTTAAATAATATCCAACACATATTTCATGCATGGTCTCTACATTTTGTTTAAAATTTTAATTATAGCTGTGCATTTCCATGCTGCTCTGTGGAGACAGGAGTGCGAACAAGGATTGATAGTTAATAATTCTGTTCTGTTGCAAAACATCCTGGGGAACTAATACAAATCATGTATTTTAATATTGATAATTAATTTGAATTTTAACCACTCAATGTTTGCTGCGAAATGCCGATTGCTGCACCGTTTGTGTATTTTGTAAATAAAAGGATGAAATTGAAAATTAAACTTTTACCGGTAGTCGCCTGTAGCATACATTGAACTGGAAATGCAATTATGTTGAATAAATAAATATTTGGAAATCTCTTCGCACAATGAAATGCTGAATTTCTGCAAGTGTCACTATCAAACCCTACATAGAATTTTATGGACTTCCGTATCTATGTGTATTTATGATCGCTAGTTCATTATAATACTATAATTCCTACGTAATTGATTTTTGGATCAATAAATTATTTCATCTAAAATTTAAGGAAGAAATTTCAATACGAAGTGTCATTGCAAATTATTTTTGATGAGCACATTTATGTGATAAAATGCTTTAGATATTTTCCGCTCAACAATATTAATTGCACAAAGTCAAATTATTCAGAGAACATTTTTGAAATTTTGTTAATTCTCAAATATAATTCAGGCTTATGAAATAACTGATGATTATCAAAATAAATCATATGACTTGTTTTCGATTTTAACAATAATTGCACGGCTGGCAACCATAATTGCTAGATCCCATACGCCAGAGAAATTGACTTTATATTCTTCTTATGGCTGGCTGCTATGCTTGACTTCTGCTGAATAGATCTTTCGATGAACCTACTCCTAACACAGCTAAACCTTATGACACAAATTCCTCAGGGACATTTCCTTCATCAAAGAATGCAGCCCTTTGTAGATCTCGATAAAGAAAGGCGAAGGCAATTCCTGTAAATAATGCGTCGTCCACACCACTCTCTTGATCTAAAATTAGTTGATTTGAAATGTCTGGATAACATTACCGAAGAAATAAAAATTCCAATTCCCTATTATTTAAATTATCAACATGACCATTTGCCATAAATCTTTAAAAATTGTGTGTACATCACTTTCATTTTGTGACCATTTCCCCAACGTGGTCAAAAACTTCAAAATTTGTAGCTTATATTTTATTCAAAGCAATCAACCGGTCACAGATGCAAAGTCAAACCCATTTAGAGATTCAAATTTTTGCAAACACACAAAGCTTGGTAATATAGAGGTGAAAAAATTAACAAACAGAAACTCAAAATATTAAGATTCAATAACAAAAATAAATGATACCATCAACACTTCGAAGTTAGTAAAAACTTTGGACACTTCATAGCCGATTTTCAATCAAATTCTTAACTTAAACTTAATATAGTTAGATAGATGTCTATGTACATATAAATATGAATAAGGAATAAGTTCAAAATATGTTTTACAGATATTCATTGCAGAATATTGAAACATTACATGAATTACTTGATTTAGGATTTACTCAGCTATGCCTACTGCAATAGAATTATACTTCGAACTCTGCAATAGAAATCTAGATTCAAGAATGACGTAGTTTTTCGTTTGAATTTGAAAATGTACAACTCCTGGGTGCAAATCAATAATCTCTTTGTCAATAATATTATTGGTGTCGTCTTTAAGAAAGGAGCATCTTCTCTACGTTCGAGAACTGCTGGTTAGCCCATATACCCTACCATAGTCACATCCGTGTTGTAGCTTCGAAAAACAGTAGACTATTCTGACTATTCTGAGTAGAATATACTACTATATCGTAGTAGACTATTCTGTCCCCAGAAAGGGATAAAATAAAACAGTCGTAATACACAATAAAAGAATCTTATTATGAAAATAGAAATACTCACAATGTTATCAACTTTTCTCTAAGTTTTGATTGTGATTGATTGATCGTGATGGCGCGAACGCTTTTTGCCCTTTTTCGACAAAACATCAGTGGTAGATTTCTAGTTCACTTTATTTTCCTCACTATAATAGCTAGTGAGCAACTCATTACTTCAAATCACCAATCATTCTTTACGAGCAAATATCTTATTCATACTTTGCGCTTGATTCGCCTTACTCTGAGTATTGTTGATCCTACTCTTCATTTGAAGATTCCCAAAAGGCTGTACATGAATCCGGATTCATTCCAATGTCCTAGCTTGTGTTCTTATCCTTGAGACAGTCTCTCTTGTGATTAGCTTTAGGTTTTATAAAAACTCATTAATGGTTCCAAGCCGTCTCAGTCGTTAGAATAGAGGGAGTTCAGCTTGAACCGTCGATTCAGTTCGGTAGCGACTGATTCGCACACCGAATCGGTGATCTAATAATAATAAATAAAAAAAGAACTCTTGGTACCTTGAGTACCAATGTAAGCGCAACCAATTTACATTCCTAATATTTAAATATTCACTTTTTACTTGAATGTTACGTTAGCAAGGGCTAGACATGTATTGAGTTCCAATATGAGTCCTTTATTATCTCGTAAAGCCTTGACACACTGCCCCAATTGCTTCTCGAAACTGAGTCCAATTAATATTATCCATTCAGTCAAATGATTTCATCCATTCTACCTTCACACGTGTGCTATGTTTCTTAAAATAAGAGCTTGGTTTAGCTATCACTTGTGTAACAGCTGCGAAAATTCAGGAATGTTTATTTTAAAGCTTCACGAATGTCCTTACATACGCGACCGACAAATTTTCGACGCACAAAATATAGACTACTTACCTACACTGTTTCACGAAATTCTTATTTTGTTCATCATACTTCGTAGGCATTCGTGATTGAGTCGAATATATTTTTAATTAATTCAAATTTGATGTCCTAAATTTCCAGGGTACGCGCCAATGTGCCTGTTTTCGATGCAGCCCGCAATACTTCTTAAGCTCATAAATACTTATTCGATTTTCTGGGCACATCCTAGTCAAACACTTGCCTATACCCATTTGATCCCTCTCTCCTCCAAACGCACTCCAGCGTTTACTCTCTTTTGCGTGGTAATGAGTCGATGTAGCCTTGCCCATATATTCTTTGCCAGATTGTTTTTCCTTCGAATCACATCAATTATTTTAGCAGTGAATCGAGCTGGAACCCTCTCGCCCATAAATAAATTTCTTACAACTCTACCCAAACATGAATACCAAATTGAGGTTGCAAAAGCAAAAATACAAAACAATCAGTGCCCATGGATGCACACATTCTGAATTAAAGCCAACAATCAATCCGCCTGTATATAGCCCAACTCCTCTATGAAAAGTTCATGTACGAAAACAATTCTCCAAAGCCAGAAGTCCTTTCAGCAAACTTCTTTTACAATGCAAAGCAAGTCTCGATTACGCTAACACAATTTTCGAAATTATAAAGAAACATTTCCATCCGCCTTCCCGACACCCGCTCCTATTCGGCACGGAGACGAGCCCGAAATCGAAAATGGAAATTTCAAAGGTGGCCTCTTCTCAACTCAAAACAAGGACGCCTTCCGGCCGAGGCTGTGCGATGGGAGATGAGGCCGGTGGAAGTAATGCATGCAAAATGAAAGCCGCCTGGGGGTACAATCATGCCAACGCAAACCACCATCACTCGTATTAAATAAATTGCAACATCTGCGACAAACAAAGAGAGCCGTTCGGAGCAATCCTGATTTCCAACAAAAACCCTCAAAGGAAGAAAGCAGGCGAACTCGTCTCCAAGAAAGCCGCGCCATAATCACAGCTTTCATCTCAATCGTGAGGTTTTTGCAATAGAACAATGAAATGAGCCAAGTACATTACAATGAAATTAAGTTATGGAAGCTAGAATGAAAGCAGGAACTGACGGGCTGCAAAAGGGCCAGGCGTCAGGCTTCACTAGCCGGCCTACTGTTTCAGGCACTAGTGCGCGAAATTGAAGCACTGAAGTGCAATTTCCAGCTGCGGTAATACGCGCTAATATGCACTTGGCTGCTTTGCTGCTGCTCCTGCCACTCCTGCTAATGACATCGAGCTGCTGATACAGCTCTTTACCAAGCCCGAGGACGAGCATGATCTGCCATGTCATGTACAACGTACTAGGGAAATTAGACGAACACCATTCCAGATGTAATTAATTAATAACTCGTAGAACAGAAGTGCAACCAGCAGAAAATAATAACACTTGCAGCAGACTATTACTGCTCATTAAACAAAACTTTTGCAAGGTTCTCCAAACTAACTAAATTATGGAATAATGAGCAACTGTATTTGTTCCTAATTAAAGTCATAAGGATCTTTGTTCAAAAATTCCCACTGTTGCACTTTTCAGCGTAATAGGGACACATTTCAAGATCCGTCGACGTTGACGATTCAAAAAATATTGCTTTCGAATCGAAACTTAGCACACAAACTTTTGCGTTCGTTTGTGTAAACAAACTGGCAGTCGAGATCAAAGAGAGCTTTTCATATCGAAAAAGTCCTTACGAATGTCCTTTTCGTCGAAACAGAAATGTACACATGCCAAATGTCGTAAATATTCAAAGGACATTTTAACGAATCTGACGCCAACTTGAATGAGGTCTAGCTTTTAAGTAAACAAATATCTGAATGTGTACATTAGAGGAGAATATTTTTAGTACTGTATATTGACTCTTGTTTGCCGCTCGAGGAAGCTCGTGCCATATATTATCATAAATATTTCAGAATGATACTCCAAACGCAAACTCAAGGAGCGAGGAGTGCAAAGACAACGACATTGAAGAATATATCGTCGGTGTGCTAAGAGCATTCAATTCATCAAACGATTATATTACGAATTGTGTTTTTCTCGATAAATAAACATTTAACAACTCCAAATGACTGTAAGTTCCCGAAAACTGTAGATAGCTAATCGGAAAATGTTCTCTAACTCACAGCGAAAATTCACCAGAAGGACACGATGGTAACATGATCAAACATATTGCTAGTCTATTTGGTGTCCGTATACGAATTTTGAACATTCACTTGTTTCGAATTCCCTATAAAAAGGCTCTCACATTCAAAACTCAAAATCACCCTCGAAAAGTAAAAATTGAGAAATCTGATGAATCCTCCTTTGGTATTAAGTACTGCAAGCATATTTTCATTATATTTGTAAGTACTCTAGGATATGAAGGACTATGAAAAACATAAATTTTAATGTGCAGGAAGAATAGAAGCGAGATTTTTTCTTATGTTATGATAACCATGTAAAACATCTCTTGGATTTTCACCCAGGAGAGAGTCACTCTGCCGAATCAAAATAATTTAACTCTGCAAATCCAAAGTGACATATTCCATTAAAAACGTCTCGATTTATGATGGTGGGCGAGAAGCTCTTCAGAAGTTAATGCGATTGTGATTCGCGGAAGTTGTGGATTCCGAGTAAAAGACAAACTTCAAACCGAATTAAGTTTGGTAAATTCAAAGTTTTTTATAGCTTACTAAATACAACATTGCGGGTGAATTGTGGCTGCCTTGTTTGCAGATATTTATTGATGACAATTGTCCTTATCTTTGTCAACGGAATGGTATCGTTTTAGGGGCAACAAATGGTTGATCTCCACTTGACATTTACACTTACGCTGTTGATAATAAACCCAATCACTTAATTATAGCAGGAATGTCTGGCAGGGGAGAGAATCGAAAGGGTTTCCATTACATCATTACACTTTTTTCGTCTAACAAGTCGGAGCATCCCATCAGAAAAGAACCAAACAGGCACGTCTTACTTCGAAATAGGACGTTATATTGTATCAAGCATGGTTGATTTAATCATGATCCGATTTGTATTTATATTGTTGTCTCTAAGTCCAACATTTTTCTTTTTTTTTAAATTTTTCGTCTGCAACGAAAACTAAACACTAAACATATTTATAATATTTGATTGTAACATTTTAATTAAAGTGAGGCAAATTTAGATTAAAAATTTAATTAATAAATAAATAAGTTTAAAATAATCATGGTTTTTCGATTAGCAAACTTAGAAAATCAATTAACCGACACTTGTGCGAAAAGTAGTTCGTATTCATATGCGATGGCTTTGGTACATATTTTTTAAGGTGTGGTTTCCCGCTTTAATAAAAGCGAAAGGTTTTGAACAGCTTTTAAAGATTAAATCAATAAATGTGAAGTCAATTTTAAATTTAGAATACATTTACCTCAGCTGGTTAATTTAACATACTTGTAAAACGACCCCCTGTTTTATTCATCCCATTATTTCCAGAGACAACTTCAAAGTTCATAAAAGGTATTATCAAAAATAAAAACTCTAATTCAAGTTTTACTGGATGAGGTTCATGTTTTTGGTTTATGCCAAATATGTACTAATTTTGAGCAGTGAATTCCATTAGTGTTTTTAAAAGATATTTGATCGAACTCGATATTAAATCCCTTTAAATGCATTCCTACCGATTCACTATTAAAATGGAAGATAGTAATTCTCTTCCCTTTCTAAACACTTGATACGATATGACATACACAATTTTAATCAATTTTGGCTTCATTCAAACGCAGATTATTCAGTCGATGTACTTTCTATCTGCGATTATATACCCAACTCACATATGGCCACTACTGGAATCACGTGGCTATGAAGCAATTCATTTTCATTGAATAACAAAGATGGAAATCACAGAATATAAAGTTTCAGGTTACCAAAGATATTCGGAAATGCGTTCCATTGTAGGTTATTGTCTAGGATTATATAAGATGGACGTAAATCAAAACTCAAATCACGTAAAAGGAGGAAGGAGAATATTTTACGGTTACCAAAAAGATAAAACAAAATAACATAACAAGGAATAACAATTTTATCAATCACCATCTATGTGCTGTATAATGGGTAGAAAGTTCTACTTCACTATAGCCCGGAAGAATAAAATCCCTCATTCGGATATAATCTTCGAGCCGCTTGAACAACTTTAGGAAAATTAAAACACCGTACACTAAGAGCAGACAAAGGAGTGCGGCATGAAATCTCTTCTTTATTTTGAGGACTCTCTTGAAATAGAAAAATCGCGGACTTTTTCCTACCCGCAAAAAAGGAGTCCAACTTGCTGGTGTAAACGACGCACCTATAAATAAGGGCAGCAAGGACAGACAACCCGTGCATAAAACCACAAACCCGTGCATAAAACCACAAATCAAGTATGGCACACTGCCGAAATACAATTGTGAACGATACAAGGAAACAAACGGAGAACGAAGGAACTTCGTTCGTAGAAAAAAACAATAAGATTTCTTCTTGAAAAAATTGAATACACACTTTGAAAATTTGTGGTGATTTTAAAGTCATTGTCAAATTGTTTGGATCACAGCTTGTTTATACGAAATGTTGCTGTTTTAATGGCAAATGCGACAAGAAAAGAAGACAAAATCACCATAAAAAGAAAATGAATTTGAATCACTTACTCCACCCCATAAAAATGTTAAAATCTCAGTATCTCAATCTCAGTATGCCCTGATGGCTTACTGTTACCACCCTTGCACGTAAACCTCGATCTGATAAGAAAATTTGTATGTTAACGATGGCAGGGACTTAACTCAACGAGGCAAAAACTTAAGAGAGAATATTTTTAAAGCCGCTATCATGGCACCCGATTAAGGACAAGAGCTTTGATGAGAAACTGAATGAACGGTTTTGTATTTGATCAGGAAAAACTCGTCTGGGCTTGTTCTGTTAAAGATTCTTCAAAATTTTTTAGGAAATCATAAAGTGGACAATTACAAAGTCTTAACAAATGAAGAATGAATCGTTCTTAACTATAAATAAAAGAACTATGACTAAATAAATGTCTTATAAAGCCTTGATATATGATTTGTCCTGAAAAATATAAATATTGGACTCTCATCCGAATTTTTTCTGTGTGACACAGAAAATGAGTATTCTCATCCGGAAATTTCTTCAATCGAGAGTGCTTTCAAGGGAAATGGTGTCCTTGCAGACTATTGTCGGAGATTCAGAAGCGACTTATTAAAAGGCAAATTATTCACGAAAATTTTAAACATTTATTGTCCATTAAGCTGTAATTTGAGTTTTTTTGTGACAAAAAGTTAAAGTTTTGCTAACCAGTGATTTCAGCCCCGATCAAAAGACGAAAAGATGATAAACAAACTCCCAACACTTCACACTCATATCAAACATTTTCTGCATGATGCATGAAGCTGTATAAGCAGAGCTATCTGTTAGAATCACATCATTTTATCTGGATAAAGTATAAAGTGAGGAAATGACAGAGGAAAATCAATATTAAAAAAAAATAAAATAAAAAATTTTACCTTTTATTATGTGAAGCTCCTGTCAAGGCGTTTATTAGCATTAAATAAAAACGAAATATTATCAACTGGTTGAACCGCTTAAAACATGAGATTCATTGAATAGTGAAGTTGAACTCTTCATTGAAAGGAAATCATTCCAGATAAACATCGGCAAGTAATGATAGTTTAATATTGGTTTTTCTTTACTGCGAGTTTTCTATAGCACGTAAAAACCACCGTTTATACATTTAACAAAATATTTGTTTATTAAAATTGGTTGAGCTCCAAGCACGATGCAATAAAGAGAAATTAATAAGTAAAAACTACAGGATCTTTATTTTATTATGACTTTACGGACTGAAATCGTTAATTGAAAATATATAATTTAGAATGTACCCATTTAGATAAACGACTTTACTTCACTTCTGCCAAAAAGATTAACAACACAAAGGATACAGTTTTATTTCATGCATTGAATATTGAAAACGTATCCGCGGAGGCTAATTCGTTAACTAATTCACGCTAAAATGTAACATTTCAAATCTTAACGTAACCCGAGTAAATAATTCTCATTTTGAAAGTGCTTCGTAATTGAGTTAAATTAGATTTCCAGCAAATGTTTCCACCTTTCACATGTTTTCAAGACTAATATTAAATTCATGTACAAGAAATTACTACGCGAAACGGTACCTTCCACAATTCCCAGAAATATTAACAACTTTCACTTTTAATGAATATCTAGATATTACAGCTCTTTTGGAATTCATTCGCGAATAGCTTCCATTTAACTCATTCACAAATCCATACATGTCGTGAAAATTCAAGCGAAATTACCTCGGCATTATCCTTTTTAAGGCATCACATAATATACCTTTAACACCTTTAAAGCTTTAACTCTTGAAATAAATCATTTTGTCTACGTTTAAACGAAATTCTGCTGATACATTTCGCAACAAACTTTTCAGGACGCATCGACAATAACAAATAAGTTTACGCCATGGCGTCTTCGCTCTTCATTAAATCCATTTTCACTTCAGTTTCGTTTTCAATTTTATAGAAAATAATTTGATATACTATTCGAGTACTACGAATATACTCGTAAATGTTTCGAAATAGGAGAATAGTAGATGAAAGGACGAATGCATTGTACGAATTTCGATGCGCTCTGTTAATTGTTTTTACTTTTCCTTTTTTCAGTTGGTTTTCTTTTTGTTTATTTTGCTGTTATGGTCTTCGATTGTTACTTTACAAGTAATTGAAAATGGTTGGTTGACGATAGTATACATTTTGGTTTATCCGTTTGGAAAAACGCTTTTATCGTTGAGCACAGAGATGAATGTGATAGACACTCGTTTGAAAGGTTTGGAATTTGCTGTCAGGAAATATGAATGCATAGCATTCATTCCACTTTCACTTTCAACCGCATTTGAAGATTTAATAATTGTACACTCATGCACTAGGGAATTCGAATGTAGAGATACACTTTGAACAGTACTGATAACTCAATGTTGTTAAGTTGGCTCTTGGAAAATAATTGAAAACCGGGAAAACTTCTTGAATAAGCTCCATATGTTGTGGTTTCGCAGTTCAAGCAGCTTTTATATGTGAAATAAAGATAAGATCATTACAGGTATCGATAACTGCTAAAATTCAAAGAAAAAAGATGCATGAAGTGATTTCTGATGACGATTTTCTACATTACTCCAAAACGGCGTACTTTACTTTCACTTAAAATCAAATGACATAAAACCAGTCAGCGTGCGGTTTAAATTTATAATTGGATTGGATTCTTACACATTTCAAGCGAAACGATCGGGAAATTGTATGATTCTAAAACATCCAATTATCTTCGTTAGCAGCTTAAATCCCCAATTCCTTTGACGTAACGCTTGTTGGGAGACCCATTTTCATGTCAATCGAATGCGCATAGAGTGGAAAATTTCCGAAATTCATAAAACCACTTCGATATAATCAGTTCTATATAGGTGTCAGCAAATCACCCTTCTTTTCCATATATCTAAGTCATTTCTCAGAACATGAAAACAAAGTCGCTAGCATACCTTTAGTAACAACTAAAAAAATCAAAAGAAACAAAGAACCAAATTCAAAGGACGAACAAGGTTGACATTATATAACGACTATGAATAGAGATTCTATGAATTTTGGATAATATCCAACATATCATTACCATCTTTTGAAAGGAAATTTATGCCGATTATCGTCATCATCATCATCATCACCATCATTGGTTCCATTTTATTAAAAGGCATGTTCGAGCGTACTCATAGAGAATGACTTAACAGTTTCATTAATACACTTGCTTTTGTCCTGGTGCGCCAAATTCATATTCATTAAGCTAATTAATATAATTTGGGGATGTATCTTTCCATACGATTTCCAACACTGCTTTATTCCGTCTCTTATCACTGCGTAAAAGCTTTGTAAACCACTTACGAACCGTTGACACTCAAGGACTCCTATCGTGATAAAAAACGGGTGGTAATAAACGTATATATTTTCGCACATCATCGGCTCCTTTGCCCAGTATTTATTTAGAAGGGCTTTCTCGTTCCTGAAAAGGTCTAGCGCATTATCGCTAATAACGCTTTTAACGAAACCCCATTCCATCACTTAACGTCTTATCTCATTCCACCATGTCCTGCATCCCGGACAATCACTTGGACCCTTCAAGTCTGATCAATTGTCGGAATTTCCATTTTGCTAATAATCGAATAAACTTTTAACGCCTCCACTAAAAAACGTTTACGTTTAATTAAGAGCTCAGTAACAGACTACAATTGCTTTCGAGCCCATTTACCGAATTCCGCATTGTTTCTTATCTGGCATACAGAAACGCGTTGGGGACGCAAAAATCGCATAGCCACAAGCGAAAGGAGTAAAAACAGCAACAGTATAAAATTGAATGGGAGCCAATTCAAAATAAAGCAGCGTGATATTTGCATATAAATATGTTGGGCGGCCGTTAAACAAACAAATGAACAAACGAGCGAGCCGGGCCAACCAGCAATATCTGAAATGAAGCGGACATTTGAGAGAAATAACAATTAATCCTTTACGGCTGTAATTTATGCCATAATCAATTATGCTTTTCGGATAGGTCAAATGAATTCAAGATGGAATCAACTCTGCAATCATTCGAGTTGCCCCCTCGGCTCAAGCCACTTTAAACAGATTAAGCACAACTAATATCCCAACTGTTTTCAACGAGTGAATGGCAAAACTATTAAAGGACTCGTGACTTTTTGTGGGTGATTATGTCAAAACAGAAGCAAAACTGCTGAACTGGTACATTATTGTTTACTTCAGAAAATGGAGAGCACTACAGATGGCCCGCTCATAAACGGTGGCCTAATGGCAAGCATTATGAAAGGCAAAAAGGGAAATGCTTTTTGAAATCAGCAAGGACACGTCAAACACTTCATCCAATAAAATTAAGCTCCATGCTCATGAAAGTCCACAAGTATCGCTAAGTACCTTCGCAAGCAAAGGGGTGTAAACTCTTTTTGTAAGATATAAAAAAACGTCAAATTCAAATTTCTACAAAAATAGAATTTCATATTCATAAATCATCTCGACGTCGACGACTTAGTAAATGTATTAAATTAACAGGCACGAACTATAGGAACCCATCTTCAGGCACAACCAGCACAATAGATCGAGAAAAATATGCCAAAAGTAGAATGGCATGAATTCCAGCGAATTCGGAGGAGCTGTAATTTCGGCGAAGGAAACTTTATATTGTGCTTTCTCATGTTTGATAAGAGTTGATTTATTTAGTGATGAAAAGTTGCTTGTAACAAAATGAGAAACGTTCGGAAGCGAGGTCAACGATTTTCGTTAATAAATTAAATTTCATCCTGCGAGTAACTTGAAAGATGAGTTAGATTTTAAATTTAATCTAAATGTGTTTCTTATGATTGTGTAGTGTTGCTGCTTATTCGTTGCGCTCGTTTAGTGCCTGGTTGACATGATGCCTGGTTTACATTATCCTGTAAAGATTTGTTACGATCTCATATACTAAGTCCATAATTTAAGAAGATTTCATTGTTATATTCGGGCTATATCTATAAAACGAACTTCTTTAGGAGCATTCACACTCCGAAGTTGCATCGCAAAGAAGAAGATACGTATACCCCAAGTAGCAAATAAAACAATGTTTGCAACATAGAGACTACGTAGATGAAACGACGTAATTGAGTGAAGAGATAGCTTTCTGAACTTAAATGTATGTGCGAAAAGTTTTTGCACTGTAATAGTCTAAATGAGTTACTGTCAATGAATACAACGTTCAAGAGAATGTCAATTCTTTATTCCATATCCCCAACAAGTTTTGCTAACAAACACTATTGCATCTGAAAAATTTTGATCGAGTACCGTTATATATAGATAGTTTATTTTCGGAATTTTAGGTCTTGTTAGAAGTTACGCCTTGCTTCGAACTAATAAACCATATCTATTAAGAAGAATGCTCAATCTATGACACTGCTTCTTCCTGGCCTTTTTTCAAACGCTTCTGTCAGGATTTTGTTGATTTTGGCTTTTTTATTCAACATAGTCACTTGCTTCAAGCATAGAGGTATAAGATAGGTGATATAACGTATAAGATAAGTTTCCTCTATGGATTGAATTTAACTTGAAGTATTTGACACCCATCATTCTTCCTGCTTGCCCGCCAAAAGTTGATACACATTTGACTTGCTTAGTATTCAACACTCGTCATGTCAGCATACACTTTGATCTCAATATTCTTGTCTGAACTTGATGGCACGCATAACGTAGTGATATATAATACTTCTGAAGGACTCCCAGTTCCTTGTCATTTTACTTGCACCTGGTAGCCGATCTAACTTTTATGAACGAGCTTCAAAATAAAATTTTGACCCCTGTAAAGTTTGTAGCTATTACACCGAAACAATTTTTTTTTTTCAAAACTGTCGGAATTTTTCAAAACTCGCGTTTATGCCAACTTATTTGTATTGTCAAGATACGAAGTTAGTTGAAAAACAATGCGGTGGAAAAATATTGAATTGGATTGTATTCATGATTTTGGGTTGTAAATAAATTTCAGGTGTTTTTTCGGTTAGAGAAGTTTATACTTTTCATATTCTTTATACTTCAAATGTACAAACAAATTGACGATACAACATTTGCAAAGAATAAATTTCATTCCTTTCAAAACATTCTACATGCGTTCATTCAAAAATTGTAACTATTTTTCCTTGGGATTGATGTTGACATATGAAAATCTTACCGATTTAAAAAGTCATCACCAAAAATACGAGCTGGCCCATAAATTATTTCCCAATCCAATTCAACAACTTCGAATGAGCCACAGTTAGGCACATGGCATCAATATTGTTACGTATCCCGAGGTGTAGACGACATATAAATGAATAACTAAATAATAATTAATTGGTTAAGTTTTTTGTATGTACCCATATGTTTAAGTGAAAAGAAAATAATACGAGATGAAATAGAAGTAAGAATAAATGGTACGTATTTCGAGGTGTAGGCGACATTCAACAAGCGAAAAAATGTACATATATACATAAGTAAGAATAAAATTAAAATAGAAATATTTATAGTTAAGTTTAAGGTAGTTACTAAGTTAAATAATATTGATAGCAAACAAACAAAAATAAATAAAAAAAGTCTCAGTAAAATTAAATGTCAAAGAAAAAAAGTCTCAAAAAAATGTCAGTCGCAAAAAAAATTCTTGGAAGAAATTTGCGATAAATTTTCTATGGATTTGATTCACTAGGTTGTTGTGTACGTATCAGTATAAATAGTATAGAAATTGTAAGGTACAGATAACCAATTCAAGTATCAATTCAAGTAATAAAGTATCAAGATATATAACCAATTCAAGTAATATAGAATCAAGATAGAGAACCAATTCACGTAATAAATTATCGAGATAAATAACCAATTCAAGTAATAGAAGTATCGAAGAAGACAATTATAGTATCGAGTATAGTATCGAGACGAATAACCAATACAGGAATCAATTATAGTATCGAGACAGATAACGAGTAGCAGAATCAATTCAATATCGATTTAAATAGAAGTACCGGCCAATTGAAGAATCAACCAACAGGACTAACAATAGAGGGAGCTCGAACCAAGGTAGGTCAGCGGAACCGGGGAATCTTGAAACCAGCTGAGGTACAGAGTGGTGCTAAAAGAAGCAAGATCCAAGCAAGCGCTGCAGAACAGATGAATCCTGAAACCAGTTACGGTGCAGATTGTGCTACAGGAAGCACAATCCGAGGAAGCCAGTAAAGGTGCACATTCGTGCTACAGGAAGCAGGATTAGAGGCAGCGCAGCAGAAAAACTGAAGTCCCGAAAACAGCTGATGTGGAGGTTCCTGCTACAAGAAGCACGATTAGAATCAGCTTAGCACAATTCAGTGTCCAGAATCAGCGCAGCACAATTCACAGGTGCACAATTCTCAATTAACATCTTTTAATATTGATCCATTTAGTTTGAAACTAACATGAAGGAGAAAGCTTTTTCCTCTGTGTGTGTTTGTGCGTATATGTGATATGGAAGGATCAGGGCTTGAATAATGTCCTAACCCCCACGCCCACGCCCACGCGGTGAACTAGTCGGTTTAAAGTAACTTTCTTCGGCCGCCACTATGCGGCCTTCGTATTTTCAAATAACCTTGTCTTTATAACCTTGTTCCTTCCTTTCGCTGCAGGTGTGACCGATCGGTTGCCACCCCCCCCCCCTCCCCCGATCATTATTTATTCATTTATAATTATATATTTTATATTTTTTTGAAAATACATAACAATATACATATGTTAATCACTAGTTCATGGCGACACCATCTGCTCATTTGATCGCAAGAAATTGCAGGATCATCACAAACATGCATTTTCTCTAATAAAGATATAAACATATATTCGAATAATTTTCCGAAAATCACGACCACACGAACAAAAATTTTAAATTCAATGAATAAATTGTAATAATATTGAACAAACCGACCAACATAAATTTGTATCGTAACAAAAGTTTTCCTTATTTCTACTTTTTTATAAAGAAAAACAACAACAGAACAACAACATAATTGTATTTCAATAAACTTCCTAATTGCATATACGATCCCCCTCCAAGAAAATAATTATTTTGTTTTTGCCCATAGCTGGAAACGCCTAAGTCGCATTTGTTGAAGAACAAAATGTATAATTATTTCCAAGAAATTCACGATTACAGGACAACACATGACGGAGAAAGACATTTTTGAACGCTACTATATGAAGAAGATATATTTACTCATGAGTTTATGAATTAATTTAATTTTTTAATAGGAAAATGAAATGAATTGGAATTTCTCAATAATTTAACGATAATAGATATTTTCCACGTAGGATGAACGCAGAATTATGATGTGGTTTTATGAACTTTTCCGACTGAAGTAATGAGAGGCAAATTTCTACTGAAAACTAATTTACTGAAAAATGGCAGAGCAGATGTATTAATATATTGTGTCAAATCGTGAAAAGCTTCTGTAGAATGAAGTTGTTACTTCATTATTTTGCGTATGTCATATTTCATCCGCTTGACACATTTTGGTGGATTCTGCAGCCTTTAGTAAATCAGGCTGGTGGATTCTGACATATATAGTAAATCAGGCTGGGACGTGTAATTTTTTTTGAGGCATATACATAATTTAGCTTAGGACATTAAAATGATCTTGAGACTTATGATGATTTTGATGGGGACATTTTAGTTTGGACATAACGTTTAAATTGAGATATAGACATGAAAGTTTAGCGGGGATATAAAATTTTATTAACAAGTAAACAATAAATGTTGTTTCTTTGCATCAGGTCAACAGTTCAGTAGGGAACACACAGAAAAAATTGTAGAAAAAATGTTGTTTGGGACATAAAATTTTGTTAAGGATGCAAAATTTTTCGGCTTACAGGTAATAATCACCAACGATTTTTAGTCATTTACCTGTATGAAAATGACAATATACTATAGTTCTGTATCTTACAATGGCACAGATTCAAGTGACTAGTTGACATACTAGTCTCATCTCATCAAGGAGATAACTTAAAACAAAGTCGAATACAGGTTTTTCTGACATATGAAAGGCCGCGAATAACCTTCATAATTCATGCGGCAATAATACTCTGGAAGGGATGGGAATAATAAAGTAAAAATCAGACAACATTATACATTATGAATTATACAAAAGAGTAATTGTCTTTTCTTATTTTTTGAATATTAATTCATTATAATTTGATTATTTAACCAATAAATAATTCGTTATAATTCAATAATTCGTTTTGGTTTATTCGTTTAACTTGGCTTCGCAGCATTATACATTCTATTCATTCATTTTCCCTTTTATATTTATTTTTATTTTTTTTTATTTTTATTTTTTTTATTATTATTCTTGTTTTCAATTACTAAAATATCACTGAGTCAGTAGTCAGTCTAGTAGGGTTTTCAAAGTAGTGCAGACAGAGTCTAGAGCAGCTTTGTCAGTCGATAGCCTAGCTCATGCCGAATCTTCATATTTTTTTTATTTTATCTGATAGATCGACGAATCATGTAAATCAACATGATGACAGTTGTTGTCCTGTTCCAAGACAAATAATTCTTTCCTCTTTATTAATATATTCTTTAATGTAAACAAGACTTATTCTCATTATCATTATTATTATTGTGGCATGCATAAATTAAAAGCTCATTATTATTATATTTTCTTACAGATCCTTTGAGTTTTCTGCTGTTTCACGACGTCTTTACGTCACTCACTCAACTCACGTAAAACAATTTCAATAGTTACAGAAGGGACACGGGTATTTGTGTCATTTAATGAAAATTCACTACATCATTACAACATTATCATCTATAAACTTTATTGTTAAAGATTTACGAAAGTAACTCTATAAAGTCTTAATTTATATTCGCTATAATGTCTGAATCACTTTTGTTACGCTTGTTTGTCGGAGAAGGAAACTCAATTCAGGTGAATTTGTCAACGTAGGGATGTGTAACCCGGGAGACAACTACATGAACCTTTTTCGTTGTTTTCTTCAACAAGATCTCTATGCCAATCACGGAGAAAGTTGATAAAAGTATCAGAAAACATTCGTGCCTTTTTGTTGGACTCACAAGCAGATAGCAGTCACTTAATATTCTCAAAGAATGAGCACTTTTTCCTTTTTCTGTCATCATCCTTTTTTTAATACTGCAAACTATATTATTTGCGGAAACGAATCATTCTTCATTTTACTACCAGAACAAGGAACTCCTTTGAATCTTATCACTCGCTGAAAAAGTTAGTTGTGCATTCAAAAGGGGAGTTTCATCGGCATTTAGTATTCCTTTTTTTTCCATCGTTGTAGTTTTTCATAATTGTAGGCTATATAATTTTCATCCATTCTTGGAAAAATGTGACGCGAAACTTTTTCATCCTTTGTACGAAATTGTTGTAAGAGCGCACACTAAAATATCGCGGATAATCCAATGAAACTTAATTAGATTATTAATGCAGCGACAATTAATATTTTAGTGTTTTTCAAGGCATAAGGGTCGTTCCTTAGAATATTAGGAGTTTGCCCTAAAAACTCCTTTCCTCAGACATATAAGGCTTCAGTTATCCTGAAGTGAGACGTTTAGAGAAAATTCATTCAGAATTTTCGGTATATTAAAACGGTTCCAATGTTTGAAGACAGTATGAAGACAGTTTTTTGAAATATGAAACAATCTTGATTCAAGAAGACTCAACAGTAGTATAATTATTTGTTCTTGTACGATAACCTTTTTTTTCCTTATTGTCAGGTCTTTTTTTTTTTTGTTGAGTAAACACGTTTGGAATTCTTTCAGCCATGTTCAGTTTGTTCCATGAAGCTAAGCCCGAAGCGAGTCCTAGATCTCTTTAGAATACATTGTTTTTCAACTGAGTATTTTGGGTTTATCATCAATATATTCTTATAAACAATAACTAAACTGATTGTAAAGCCTCGATAGCCTCGAAAGATTGTTTCACGGTTTTGATGTCAAGAAACTTTCAATAAACTGAAAATAGCCACTAAAGTAATTCCAAGGACACATACAACACTTCTTTGTGATGGGCATTCAACTGGCTTCATACTTAAATGATAACAACGAACGGAGGAAAACAGGTAGACAATAGAATATTAAAGAAATCAAATATACAACGTACACTGTATATACTATGTGCGAAGTCATAAATATGATCAGAACAATGACTACTACATTTGCGAAGACTATCGAGGGAGACTCAAGGCATTAACTTATTCTAAGGTGAAATTCCTGAAATTAGTTTGTGTTCTGGAAAATTTCAATTTGTTATGCACACCTTCATGTTGGCTCGTTGTTCCGCCACAGTTTGTTTTGTTATTCTGAAAATCTAGGATCAAATATATCGTAATTCTAGTATAATAATGATTGAGCATAAAATGTACTAATCACATATTAACGTCCATATTAGCTAAGCAAATTTGAACACGGGCGCTAGTTAAATGTAAACGCAAGATCTCATTTCCCAATAATTATAGCAGATGCCTTGTGAGTATCAAAAAGCATTTATGAAAATATGTATTCGGCAATGGTTGATGTTCACATTAACCATTTCATCTTCGCTGATAGCTTTAGGCAGAAATATGAACATGACGTTGTTGTTCTGAGATACTATTTCCACCGTTCATATTCCAGCGAACAAAAAAGATTCAAAAATCGGTTTAAGAAATTCTTATATCAAAATCAACATTTTTCAAGGGATATAAGCATGACTTGAATTTAATTCATGTTTGGAATGCTTTAAGATCTTTTGAGAATTCGAAAAAATTTTTTTTTTCAAGTATTCATATGCTAACTGCAATTATTTTCCTTTAAAACACGCAAAGTTTTCATTAGTTGTACACTGATAATATTAGAAATGCATTCTGATAAACATTTCAAATTGAATCGTTATATAAATACCCAATTTATTTGAATATCCCATTATTCGTGATTCCCGGTTTCAAGATGCGACATATCTTCACACCCTCTCAACTTACAATTGATATAAACGTTCGATAGTCATTCAACTAAATAGCAGGATAAACAATCAAAAAAGCGCTTCTGCCGACTTACCTCAATCCAATTTACGACACACAAACTATTCCATAGGAAATAACTTTCCCTGCTCTAATCGAATCCATTGAATAAAGTTTCACTATCCTTGGAAATTCACAGTCACAGTCAAAATCAAATTCACCACGTTCCGGGAGGGAGTTAATTTGATTAAAATAACAATTGTCGTAAATCATTGACTGCAATGAAGAAATCACTCTGTATAAATCAAGGCGATCTATGGAAGGAAGAAATCACAATTCGCAAAGCTTTACACCACCTACTTCGTGCCTGAAGTCGTACAACATCTCTCCTGTTTGATTACACTTGCAACTGCACAAACCTCAGAATGTTGTTATTGTACTCTAGTACGCCATCCCCAAGGAATGTATGCACAGCACACCCTCCCGAGAATGGACACTCCTCTACAAGTCGGATGCGAATTTCTTAAAGGACTTGTTCCGGAATGGGTTCAATTATTTGAAAGCCCCGCAAAATGGGGCAATCAAACGTTTTTCACTTTTCTTTTATTGCTCACAAAATCGCCCGGAATGACTTCACTCAAAAACAATCATTGCCTTCGAATATAACATTCACACAGCCGAAGACTCGATCCAATGACGTCCAACAACACCACTACGATAAAAATTGCGTCCTTTTTCCCACAAACGTTGTATCACATTCGGGCGGAATTTACACTTGAGACACTTATGAAGAACGCACACTTGGGTAGGGGCTCATCACCCGTCCGCCACCCGACCACCTTACACCGCCCCAATCAACCATGACAGCTCCTGACTTTCAAAACGTATCTAGTGGTGTCCGTTTTCGTCCTTTGCCTACCCCAACTCGATCCACTCAAAGCAATTCAAAGACGACGCTTGACGTCAAATTGATAAAGCCGCGTAATGAGATGTAATAGAAGGACATCCAATTTTAAGGAATGCCCTAGGGTGTCGGGGCCTTGTCTTAAGACATTCACGCACACGCTAAATATCACACAAAATCCTTGACTGACGAGAACCGATACAAATTCACATTCAAACTACGTCCGGTTCCTTCGAAGCTTGGAGCATGCAACTGTATCCAGCAACGACTTCCCTTTTACTGAACGCCAGAGGAAACGTAGCATTGTACGTACGTATTTTCCATCCCAACTCGAAGCTTTCGCAGACACTTTCAAGCTTTGTTACAAATAAAGATCTACGCTTAAGGACCCAAGTACCACCCACTTCCACATCTAGAGACTGTTTCAAGGTCCTCATTGCACACTTCACGCTCGCAGAAAAAGCACTGTTTTGTTCAATTCAGGACTTGACATTAATCGTCGTTTCTTGTGAAGTATTACATACAATGAGGGACGTCTTGGTCAGAGTGTATGGAATGCAATAGCATTTTTCGCTTTCCTTTCATTCGTAATGTCCTTCGCTCTCATTCGTCTTTTGCATACTCTGTCCCTTAAAATTAAAAATTAAATTTAAAAGAAAAGTTCACTGTTGGAATAAAAATCATTGTGCTGAACCCGTAGGCAAAATCAAGTATCAACAAGGACTACGTGTTCTTGTTGCACAGAGTTGTAAAATATACAGTTATAAATATATAAATGAAGACAAAAAGAGTTGAATAGTGTGTGTATGTAAATAAAATAAGTTGATTTTTATTTCATTTAAATCAGCTAACAGCGTTAGAAAACCCCATGGAAAGGCTTTAACTAGCGATTGAAACTGTCCAAACGTTCAACGTTATGAACGTTAACCAAATACAAGAAAGAACTAAAGGCCCAAGAAAGCGATAAATCCACAAGAAAAACCTAAATAGAGCTAGGTTCGATTCAACAAATCTAATTTTTATTTAACTTGCTTTCAACCGCCACCAATCCACTTCATTCGTTGAAAAATGTTCAATATTGAAAAATGAAAGTGTCATTTTGAATTTGGTTGTAAATCGAGGTGTCTGCGATCAGGAATGCATCGGGTTATCATAAACATATGTATATACAACAAAAAAACGCTAAAGATAAGCATCCATCAAGAATAAATTTAAGGCTATACTAGGATAGTATACATTAGCCATACGTAGACGTAGTAGACGTAGTAGACATACGTAGACATATTATGTACTTTTCACACAAAGAATCAGATAAGTCAACCTGGACAACTGATCT
Organism: Stratiomys singularior; assembly: GCA_954870665.1. NCBI lineage: Eukaryota > Metazoa > Arthropoda > Insecta > Diptera > Stratiomyidae > Stratiomys > Stratiomys singularior. The sequence continues at coordinate 14,344,498 of OX940877.1, forward strand.
TCAACTTTCGGTATCAATTCAACAAAATAAATTCCCCGTAAAAATACAAATTGCCAGATGAATACCGGAGGCTGCAGGATAGTGTCAACTTTCTTCCAATACTGGCAACAATATTTTTGGTATTTCGTGCAGCTCAATTTGCCTCCAAGATCATGCGATTTAACGCTTGCAGATTATTTTTTCGGAAAACCCTTGGTTTACGCTAACAAACCAATAATAAGAAAATATTTGACGTGCCACTGACAGAGTCAAACCAGTTGTAATGAAAAAAAATGGTAAAAATCGGGTTGTGCGAATGCACTCTGTAACTGCTGATCATGGTGGCCATTTCCCAGAAATCATTTTGGTTTTTAACTAGCATTGAATTCACTTTGATTTAAAAAATGATTAACCAAACATTTTTTCAGTATTTTATTTCAATCTAAAATTCTCTAGAACACTCACTATATAGTTTCGCCTGCGTCCCCCCCGTAGAGAAATAGAAAATATAGAAAATATAGAAAATAAAACACTAAAGTAAAAGTAAGACACAGTTATACTAAATATGGAGAAGAAAAAAAGTTAGAGGAAGAAGAAAATCAAATCAAAACTATAGTAAGAAAATAAGTTGAAAGATAAATTTTTGTATACAGCAGTTGATACGATGAACCGAGTGGTGATACAAACCAGTGAAATGCACAATTTGAAGAAATTAACAGACTCTATACAGGAGTGCTTTAGGGAAATCTTGCAATATATCGGGAGAAAATACAAAAACAAAATGTGATATTTTATCTGAAAACTGTTTTCTATCTGAAAATTGGATTAGAAATGTACTTGGTATATGTCACAAACTATTAGGTGTATGATATTGTTGGGAACTTTCTAACATGCCTGAAATCACCGAATACAATAAATAAATAAATTTCATACAATAACAAAATTCCTTTACTGCCGCGGAAAAAAAGAGAATCGATAAACTCATTGAGATCATTCAAAGAGAAAAGCCATGAATATCATGAACATTCTTTCTTCCACTCTTCAAAAAAGAACAACTGAGAAACCACATCTTGACCATAACACTGTCCTCATGCCTCAGCTGAAAAAAGAATTGGCAGAGACAATCAAGAAAGTGGTCAATGTCTTCTACGGTTGCACCCCCAAGCAAATAATAACAGCGGTGTTTGGATACGCGGAATCCCTAAAGCTGAAACATAATTTTAACACGTCTTCAAGATTGATTTGATGAATTTGTTGGCAGGATTAATATTACATTTATCACATTCCCCTTAATTTTATGAATGTTTATCACTGCCCAAAAAAAGGATGACCCAACAAGAGCTTTTTATAAATGCTCCGGCAATTGTTTGGGTCAATAAGGAACTTATTCTTGACGTGTTCATGTGCACTATCTAACATACGAAACCTACTGTTGAAGCATACGAGCTACATTTCCCTGGCCATCCAAGAGCAATACTAGAAACATTATTTTCATATGCTGTGTCCACCAACCCATACTTTATGTAGGAGCTGCATGTAGGAGCGACAAATCTTTCAGAAAAAATAACACTTTGCGATATACCTTCTTTTGTCAAAAAATTCTCAAGTATTGTTTCCATGAGCAAGGGTGAAGCGGGAATTACAGCAACGGGTACACTTCCTACAAATCCTAATATCATTTCAGATGAAGACTTTTTAGCAGCAGAAATCATTAAATCAGAGCCCATGTAGTACAAGATCTTCCTGTCTCTTTTTGACTGTGACTGCTCTTAGTGGTATTGAATCCCATTTGTGCCAACAGCTACCCTTGAGCTAGAACAAGATAATTCTATTCCAAATGCAGTTACAGTGTGTTCAAGGATTTCTGAACTTCTGCAATTCGAACTTGCAATGCCATCAACATCTGGGAACCTGCGAAATCTCAAAAATTTCATAATACCTGAGAAAGCACCTAAATCTAAGAAAATACAAGGAGGAAAAAGCACAGCACGCAATGATTTGGACTTCAACGATCAAAGATGCTTAGTTGAGACAGAAACAAATGGAAGGCTTAAACTAAGAAACCTAAGGGAACAAAGTGGTAAAGACAATCAAACTACATAAGGACAGGACAGGAAGAGGAAAATTCTGCAGGAACCGAATAAAACTTCGGCGTCAGCCGTGGATAAGCATGAGTTATGCCAAAATGATGAAGAGGACGATGCAGAAGAATTAGGTAACATGGGTCCTGTATGTGGAGAATTTAGACGAGACAACGAAATATGGGATCGGTGCCCATCTTGTGGGCTTTAAGCTCATGTCGACTGTACTGGATGTGCCTCTGCTCGCAATCATGTGTGCGACATGTGTTGATCACCATTGTCCACATTCTGATCGCCATTGCCAATCCAAAGATAATCTAACAGTAATTTATAGTAGGTTCTTATGTGCAATGCGCAGCAAAATCAGATATTTCGGTGGCTGGCTACTCTAATGAAAACAGGCAAATGTCTAAGCGAATATAAGCAGGCCTTTGCCCAGCAAACCGTGGACTTGAAGGGTACAGTTTGTTATCATCCTCCAAGCACTCCTTGCAGCCGGTTGCGAGAATCTCCAAAGGTAAATCAAAAGAAAATATATCAAATTTAACATAGAGCCCTTTTCAAAACTTATAAATAGACGATCTAATCAAAAATCAATGAGTTACTTATCTCACGATATTGTAGACTAACATCAAAATTCTGAATTAAATTGGATTCCAGTAAGTACTTAAAACTTGAAAACTTTATCATGTTTTCTCGTTGCACAACGTTATGCATGAAACGTGCAAGTTTCGGTATATACAACATACGTGTACATACTAATATATTCAATATTATTCAATCATATATATAACATATTCAATCGCGCATTCATGTTAAGACAGCTCCTTTTGTGAATTATCCCCAAACGTATTGACAAGCTAAGGAGATAAGCGATGTAAAAGTCAACCAAGCAAACAATTGCAAAGGACGACAGCATAGATACTATAACGAGAAATTATCTCTAGAGACCGAACCAAATCGAGGACTGTTGGAAAATTTTACGATTTAATTGCAATATAATGGTCTAAGCGTTCGAGATACAGATACAATCGTTTTCTTTTTTGTATCTTTTTGATGAAGCCATGCAATAACTTTCTCGATTTAATCCATACTTTATATACATAAAAAATGACTCTTGCAGATCTGAATTCTCAATGTAGCATTGAAATTTCAAGAGCAGCCTATACATCTACAAATCATACTTAAGATATTTTCATATCCAATGACTTGTTATCTTTGTTGAAAGACTCATAATCATTTTTCCAGTCTTCCTAATCTCAAAACATGACTTTCAACTTTATTTCATATATCTAAGCTACAGAACTTCCCGAACTAAAATGGAGTTTAACTACAAATAAACTAACATAATGTATACTCCGCATATGCACGCCTGCATGTGTGTTTACATGCAACCATAAGCAACCCTCTCGATTGAGTCTGTAAACAAAACTTATTTATGAGGCACTTTCAAACTTTTGGCTTCCATCGCATTTTCAATCTTTAACAGACTATAACGTGAAAGGACATAGATGTATTTATTTTAAAAGCATGACCAGTTTAACGTTAAAAATGAAATTCATCACTAAACGTTACATTATATTCTGCACACAATTGTTGCCAGTTTTGCTGGCACTCACAAACGGCTTCCCAATATCAAAGGGTTCGTCCATTTCAGCAACTAACTTATATAGTACATGTTTCAAGCACAAACATGTTCAATAACGTATTCTACCCGCATAACCTCAAGGACTTACTGGCAACTCATGTCCGTTTTGCTCTGCTGGAACACAAAGACTTACATTACACTGTTGGAAACAGTCTTACTGCTTCACTTGAAATACTTACAAATCGTGGAATGTCATCGGAGATTCACTCAACGAACGTCATTTTTCTACTTTATTGTATGCTTCCTCGTACAAAGCCACTCCATTGTAGTTCATCCTTCTTGCTTATTCTATTACGACTATTATGCTCCATTTTCCTACGTAGTCTCGTCACTCATCCCAGTAAACTGTGCTCTCCGTTGCCTTTTCAACGAAGCCTGTTCTATTTGTAAATACGTCTTGGAGTCAAATATCATCACAGAGTTTCTTAGAACGCATGGTAAACTACCCAATCTGTTAATGCATCCTAGTTGCAGCAAAAGCTCAACGAATTGTAATCTTCTGATCTGAACAAATAAATGAACTCACCTAAGTCTGTTGAAAGGTTGACCCCATAACGTGAGCAATCATCATGCCAGAGCAAAGACAACGTCAGGAAACAGCCTTTACAGCTACCCCACATGAATAGCAGACAAACAAAAAGATACGTTTCAACTGCTACTATATGCCAACCTTTAGTCCTGTGAATAATATTAAAATAGCATTTTTCAGTGTTAGTGTTCCAGTGGACTTTTAACTCGAATAATAACCATCCTTCTGGTGTTGATGAACTAGTTAGCATCTACCTAGATACCTACCTCGCTACTGTCTTTCTTATCCCTCCCACTATGATATCCTCGCACTTACCACTCCGCATGCCAACATGCTTAGTAACATAATTTAGTCGGTATTTGCATGAATCATATCCTTACAGAATGTCATCGTAATTATTTTGCGGCTACTCGGGGAATTTCTGTGGTTATTATTCTGAAAGGTAGGAAACCATAAGCATGAAATACATAGTATTGAAGATGCCTTTGGTTTCACGACATTATCTTGCTATACCAAGAAACTTTTTTCAATTTACGTCAAGTGATGAAGAAAATGTAGTCCAGGAAAATACAATAACTGGGAAAGAATAATTACCTTGTAAAGTAAATAAAAAAATGATTGAAACTAGGAAGGTAATTATTATAATAGAATAGCATTGATCATGCCTTTATTCAAATCACACTTTCGTAGTTGAAAGATTATCAGCTGTTCTTATGTGTGCTTCGAATCGAAAGTGACATTTTCGAAAGACATATGATAGACTAAATTCAAGAGCAAATAAAGAAGGAACAAAAGGAGTATCGATTCAAAGTAGAAAAATTCAGGAAAATTTTTGATAATACATATGGTCTTCATTATTCTATTATTTTAATATTTATCTATAATGTATCATACGTAATGTAAACTGACCCAAAAATAAACAAGCCTGTGCTCCGTACTGGGATTATTCTATCGCATCCGGCTCAAGACATATTCGAAGCTCTTTTCGAATGAAAGCCACGCTCTCTTTGGTGTTTTTATGTCTTCTGAGAACCAAGCTTGGAAGTTTTCTTCGATATCCTTAGTTTTCTCTACGGATTCCTTGATTCGTCTCATTACTGTGAAATATATGACCTGTGGGCCGGATTTTCAATTTCGGAAGCAACTTGAATTTAAGAAGGCTGACGAACTGTAAATTATTTCCTAAAATCCTATTTCATGAAGACTATGACTATGTTCTATGTTCTTTTTGTGGTTAAGGCAAAAAACGTGAATCTCTAACGTCTTCATTGTTCTCTTCATGGCGCTCCAAAAGCACTCGAGGGCATCAGTAGCCTTAATTTACATTTGGCTTGAATCCGGTCTCGATTGAAGATTCAATTGAATCTCATTCTAGTTCAAAAGTGACCATGCAAGTCACGATCATGGTTTTACCGGGAACAGAGTCCCTGTAAACGTTTTTTGTCTCTTTAAAACCGCTACAAATGTTTCTTCGTGATCTTTTTGACCACCTCAACACAAGGAATAACCACAGCAATTTTTTAAAAATTTTGTTGCAGCTGGGTCGTGTTAAACTAGTGCAATGTGTAAGAATTGTTTAATTTCAGTTTGAAGATAGTATGCCTCCGCTGCAAATTATGTTATTTTCATTTTTGACATAATCAACCTTCTGAGGGTGCCATGCAAAGATTGGTGGAGAAACTGAATATCAAAAAACCTGTACCCGTCATGATCAAACGACTAATGGCGACTCAATCTTAAGGACCAACGTGGGCTCCAAAGGTATTAATAGTGAGGAAGGATCAATCCAATATTAAACCGAACTATATGTTGGTTGATCCAAATTTTCTTTTTATAGGCCCAATATTATGGAATATAATTAATTGATAGATCTAACATACTAGAATGAAAAAGAGAGAAAACAAGACTCAATCTAGAACTGTCGTCAATCATTAAAAAACTTTTAGGCAGGCTTTTGATGAGCAATTTTTAGCCTCACTATTCAGTATAAATTTTCATTTTATTTAAAACCACACTTTATTTTTAAGTGATCCCCTACACTTTTGTCTCTTCATCAAGGAACAGGTACATCAATGGTTTACTAAAGTTCGCACTGTCCTAAAGCTAAGCTTTTTTTATTTAAATAAATATTCATCTTTAAAAAATGGTAATTTTTGCTTTACGAAAATTTCGAAAATTTTATTTATCTTTTTGCAATTATCATTCATGCAAAAGGCTTTACTTGTGCTCCCACCAAATTCCACAAAATGGTACATCAAAATTTTACGACTTTGCAATTTTATGACTGATTGTCAGTACTAATAAGATAAGTACTCATAAACTTTGCCCATCTTCGAACCGCAATCCTTTTCGAAAACTTACGACTAGTGTACTCAAGAGGTTGAACCACTGATAATTTACCACCAGATACCATTTACGTTTGGTGAATCCTCAGACAATACGACAATTAATTTACAACTGGGAGCGGGATCTGGCTACTAACAATCAAGTCCTTTTATAGCAATGTCGCTGGAAATAAAACCATTTTATCGGTCCCCGAAAAGTAATTTTAAACGATTCACACCGTATTATCTGACAATAAAATCAGGGTTAGTTCCTTTGGGGATCAGATAATTTTCACTGACTGCGTGTTTCCTCCTTATCAATTCTATTCGGTGTGTTCTCAGTACATAGATTGTCGCTCTTTTCAACAGTCCTGGTTGAAATTCGTTTTTCTTTTTTTAACTTCTTGAATGAGTTGCTTACACTGGGAAACTCGTTGATAATTCATGAGTAGTCATTCAACTCTGTTTTCGTTTGCCTGATGCTGTCTTTTGAGCAATAAACAGTGATTTAATTAGTATCAAGTAAAGCAGGATTTCATTAGTTGACTAATTGGTGTGAAGTAGCCTCACAAAATGAACGGATGATTGGCGGTGGAGTACTTGTGTTAAATATTTCTGAGTTTATTTCTTGCAGGCAGTAACATCTATGATTTAGCGGACAAATTTAACAACATATCAAGGTCAATCCTTTTAATTTACCTCTAGATTATATATAAAAGTAAAATGGAAAAGAAAATATCTATGACTAATATTTAAGAATTGCTCGATTTAAAAATCCGCTGGGATACTTATGTTTTCTTAGGGATCCATCAACATGTCCACCCAGATGTAGTTATTTAATCACTATTCACGTTTAAATTAAGAGTGGAAGTGGAAGAACCCGTAAAGGCAAACATGAATGGACAAAAAATCAAAGTCTTGGCTACTTTTTGTGTACACGTATACCTTAATTGTGATACATTTTTTTACCTGATTGTAAAAATATATTTTAAACCTGAATTCAATTGAGTTTCTGACTGATACAAGACAATCCGTAGGAATAAGGAGAGTACTGTAACGACGTTTACTATCTAGCAATAGTTAGTTTTCTTTTTCTTTTCTTTCACGTCACATTTCTTATACACATTACCTTTTGTTTATGATCCTATAGTGCCTATATAGTTTATAGTATAAATTCATATTGAAAACAATTATACCAAGCAGATGATCATTAGCTAATGATCAAGCAGATGAATGATCATTTTATCGAAATCTTGGAACTTTTAGAACATTTACTTTTATGCCGAAGATCCCTGCTTCAACTTTTGACAGTGACAGTGATTTTGTATTGAAAATTCGGTTCCTGCTCTTCTCCAGTACCTAAGTATGATAACCTTGGGAATAAGAGAGTGAATAATCTATTGGGCCAAACGTTTTCCTATCCAAATCTCTCGCGGAGTGATATACCATCGAGTATTAATTTTGATGTCTCTATTTACTTATTTTTGGAAAATTTCATAGTCAATTTAACCTCGATGTGCATATAAATCAGATACTACCTCCATTTCATTAGTTATTTACGCGTATAAGTGAATGATTGTTCAGTTTATTACGTATTTTTAAGCGATTTCGTAAATATCAATAATAAAAAGGTAAGTATTAATGTTTCTCGAACTTGTTCCTTTGTTAAGATTAAGATGTGAATGAATGGAATTTATCAAAGGTAATATCTGTGCTTACCATAGAAATATATTCTCTTCCACATATTGCGCTTACCGATTTTCTTGCTCTAATAGCTCACTGAGAAATCCTTGGAAAGAATCACAGAAGTCATGTTTTGTCCATTCTAAAATTTAAAATGATCAATTAACAATTAATCAAATTATTTTTAACTAAGCAACTATTATAGTGACATCAGAAACTATTCCTAATAGATACTAACATAGGCAATAATAGAACAAAATTTCGAATCTTCTAGCCTTTTATCCTGACAGTGGGAACTTAACATGCCTTTTATAATTTCATCAATTGGAAGTCATATCTTTATTGCATGCAATAAATCAGGATCTTAACAGAATTTTACCATAAAATCATGCAAAATCAGAGGTAAGCCAACTCATAATTGCACTTCAACCGACATTGCTTATAGTTCATTCCATCCTGTTCCTCCATAAGCTTCCTGTCATACACACATGTACCTGTGTGAACAATCTAAAAATAACACGTTGTCAAAAAATAGGAATTAAAATTTCAGAAAGTATGTTGGGGCGATGTTCACAACTCGTTAACTAAAATTGCATATCAGAATATTATTCTGCTCATCTGAAATTATTGATAAAGTCCCAACATAGCACCCTCTTATACGTTTCTCTTATACAAAAGTTTAACGAATCTTTTATACTTGGAATTACTTCTGCGCAAACATCAGCCATGGGGGAAAGCTCCCGGCAAAATGATAGACAATATGATTGACAGAGCCAAGACAAGGACGTATTGTTTATACTGAATGCAAAAAAAAACATAAACTTGAGATGCATTGCAAGGTATACCTTTCACCAAATTGACCTTAACAAAAGTTCGCACCTTAAAGCTCGCAATTTCAACTGTTAAAAAGCAAATTTCGACTCGTAAACGAGAGAGAATAATTCACAAAAGCAACACGTCCACGTTTTCAATATATTCAATCCGGCGTTGACTTAGCTTCATCCTTTTTACATGCTAAAATTGCAAAGTACTGAGTACACTGAATTTTGTATCACAAGTTCGGAAGAGCGCGAATTAACTACCCATCTTTGCTCCTCTTTGATTCGTTAATTTTTCATGAGACAGTCTACCGTGAATTGCCTTGAGATTATTTTCTCGGCGTTACAATTGATTTGTTTCTTTGCTGTGATAATTTTCAAGCAAGTACGAGATATTTTATGCATTATCCTTACATTGCTTCGTCAAAGGATAAGCGTTCTTTATTGGGAAAGTTTTGCGAAGATTGTAAGAGAATATGCAGTATGAAAATTGTAAGATCAGACGTGTTCAATATTCTTCTGCATTCAAAAATGTTCAGATGAATATTTATGTGAACGTCAAGCTCTAATTAAGATACCTGGATGAGATGCATGTCGCTTTAAACGATTTGTTGATGTTTTGAGTTTCTTCTTATTTATATAATTATTCAATAAAGTTCCAAAATGACTATGAAAATCCCGTCAAATAAACCCTGCAAAATATTTATTGCTTGTTAAGATGCGAAGGATTGAGCCAATTAACTTATTCCATTGAAATAAAATAAACAGCACGTTAGTTGGGGCTTGCGCGTACAAACCAATCACCATTGTCTTCCTTTGTTAATCTTAAGCCTTTGAAGTTTGTAATTACGCACTAGTCTACAAATTATAAACATTACATTGAATATTTCTGAAGGGCTTTCCTTTTCTTGTTCTATTTGAAAAACTCAAGTCCTTTTTTCCAGATGTTGAGACCCATCATGTTTTTTGTTGTTTGCCATCTACGCTGAAATTGATGACTTTGCTCACTTCCATACATGCCCATTTTTTGAGCAACGTGAAGTGCTTTGAACCTCAAAGTCAAGTTCAAGTCTCTTGTAAGAAACGGACCGCGTATCACATCACACGGTGATAAGGGATATGTTCCAATCATATTGGATTGAAGTCGTCACATAATGTTCTGCTTTAAAACATAAAGAAAGTTTCGTGATGGTGAAAGGAATAATGAGTGTATTGCGGTGATCGTCACATACGTTTATTTAAAACACATGAAGGATTTCGTGACGGCCGCCGAGAATCTCACTCCTAAGCAGTTGACCTGAGACCTTGGTAATCATCACCTGGAATATCGAATGTTCCGTGGTAATAGCCAGTTAAATGTTCAGCAAGTACTATTTAGCCTTCGTGGATTAAGTTAAAGACGTCACCCATTCGACGATAATTGAAGATTTACTCTTAATTTCAGAACGTACAACAACATTCTCATCAAACAGCAGAACAAAAACGGTAAGATGGTGCTACCACTCCTCTTCAGGAGCTGCAACTGCTAGCCTTACCAAGGACAACATTGTCTTAAGACATTTTGTAATCATTCGTCAATAAATTCTCCTGGGACAATGAGCCGCAAGAAGCGAAAAGATATGGTTTTATCTCTACGATACCGCGAATTTTCTGTTTTTAAACTCTATCTTATACATAATTTGAAATTGCACTTGTCAAACAAATTAACAACAGAATTAATTTTATTTATTCAATTACCATTTAGACGGCCAAATTCACTAAATATAATCTCTTGAAAATATTAAATCTTTAAATTAATTCTCAAAGCAATCATATGATAATATCAGCCATAAATTAACTACTATACTCATACGATAATTAGAATATTTGAAGAATATTTATCGCAAATTCAAAATCTTGAAAGACCATCTCTAATATTTAAATCCAATTTGCATATTCTTTATAAGAAAAAACTGTTTCCTGAAAATGAAATTACGACCATAGGCGCATTTACTAGACACAATGCAAGACGAAAGTGTTGAGATGCTAATTTTGCGGTTGTTTTCAGCTACGACAGCCCAGAACGAAAAAACGCCAGCACGACTTTCATCATCCCCACTCCAGAACCGTCAGCTTATCCTACAGAGATAGTCTCATTGAAATTCCATGAAGTTGATGTTTAATTTTGCATTCAGCTTTGATACTGCTTCGAAATTGCTTCATTTATTTATCTAGCTACGATGACGGAAGTAGGAAGGATCCTATCTGAAGGTGAAATTCAAATCGGTTGTATCGAGAACGTAATCATTATTATTTAAAAGCTCGGAGCCTAAGAGTCGAACAATACGCTACTCAACTTGTATTGGAGGTGTAGCGCCTACGAACAATGACGAGCAAAGGATGTGGAATCAAGTCAAGGAACAATTTCAGAAAATCTGAACAAGAGGTGGTAAGCAATTTAAATTAGCGGCAACATGCCAAGTAACTGTATGGGGAGACATGTATATTCGTCGTATCAGAAGTTCAAAGTGAATATATTCGTTTGCCATTCGCGAAATAAATCTGGAACTTCTTTCTCTCATCCAGAGTTTCATGTGTGCTTCCCTGAATTTAAAAAGACACGAACAGAACTGTGCTTTCGCGAGACTATTATTTGCGACTTAATGTCTTATGCATGCTTTTTAACGTGCACTATTTGTTGTTGAGTTACGGTATGCATTCTGCAAATCAAGTTACTTTCAAAGTAACACTTGGAATGCATTAGATGTACACAATTTATATGATGACGTGGTAGTCACATAGCGAAGTTGAGGGTGCCCTAATGAAGTACCTTTTAGCAGCGCAACTTCCGCATGTTTTCCCAGCTACTTAGAGCACATCTGCATATCATTGCCGGAAACTTTTTCTTCCAGCGAGAATCCTCACATTTAATTTTGAAAGCCAAGTCGCAGTACGAACGTCCGCGAGAAAATCTTCTGCTACGATTGCAGACAAGCATTTGTTATCCTTGCGTTGTTTGTTTTCTACAATAAGCATGTTCTGCTCGTTGCACAGAATCCATTTTTCACCTTTTGTGTAGTTCTTTCTTCAACGAGAAGAACATGTAAATCATATTTTTTGATGGGTATAATAAGTTTCCTTCTGTGTGGAGAGCTTCGGCCTTTCACGCCAAGATGATGTCTATCCAATCCCAAGCTATTCGCAATGAATGTGTCGAGAGATTCTTTTACCTTTCCAAGCACATCGTCCGGAAGGACCCATAAGAATACTCCATTTATCCTTGGAAAACAAATAGCTTTAGACCGTGGCTTATCGGAAAATAAAGGTTCGATGTTTTGTGAGAAGGATGCGTTGTAACCTGTCCTCGTCAGTTTCGTAGTTTCAACCATTTTTATGGGTTTTCTCTCCTTTATGGTAGGCTTATTGGGTCTACACAATAAAGGATATGTGTCGGAGATGATTAGTAGGTTTATAAGCTTTTGCAATGTATTTTGTTGGAAAATTTGCGAAATAAATTTGATTGTTTCTCGTCTTTTTACTATTATTATACTCATTTATGTCACCTGGAGGTGGCGGAATTGTTATTTGAAATCAATCTTGATTGTAGCTACCCGAAAGATACTATCAATATTGGTACGCGTAAGAGAATACGAATAAATGGTATATGGGTACGCGCTCAAAGAGAATGTTTACATTTGCTAATGTGTGATCTGTGTGCACAACTTTCCGCATATTTGAGTAGCTTTATTTTGTTGGTAATTGCAGTAACAAGAGCAAAAAAAACACGAAATTAATGACGTGCAATTCTTTTTCCAAAAATTTACACAAATTAATATACCATGAAGAATTTGTGATTGTCGCGAAAAAAAATTGTAGTAATTTTCTGAACGATTTCATTATGAATCAATTCATTCACAACAACAGTGCGATGATTCACACTCCACGATGATCAACAGTTCTTCTGATGGCGATTTAACTACCTAGTTAAAGTAAAGTTTAAAAAGTTCAAAAACTTATCGATAGTTGAAATAGGCTGTGGTCTGGTCTCATAAAGAAAAATTGTACTAAGACAATAACCGATGGAAGCTAAGAGATTATATTTAAATATATCAGTTCTAGCTGAAAACTTCATTAAACATATATATATTTTATAACACAAGTCTCATTATTTATTTTTGTAATGCTCCAACATCTCAATAAAACACGCAACTCTACTTACAGCTCCTTCTCTGCGAATTTATTAAATGTTTATACTCGAAACACTTTTATGGCACTTTGATAAATCCAGTCACATATCACGCTCCCTGGAGGCTTAAGCTGGCCCTTTATTCTTGCGCCCATGCAACGTATAGGTTTGATTTGAAATTCTGCATGCTTATAGCCCATCCGTAAGGTAAATTACAACTATATGTAATATGCGAGGATGCAAGCTACTCGTGTAACCCAGTGCGGCGAGTAATTCAAACTCTAATGAATCATGTAATAAATGTCACTTTAAAACGATTCTACATTTCTTATCACGCTTAATGTGAATTCCATCAATGCAACTGACTTGGATTATCACAGATTAAAAATCAACTCTTCTAACATAATACAACTATTACGCTAATCTAGAAGCTGGTTGCAACTGGCAATATGTCGGTGGCATTGTTCCGCGTGCCACCAATTAAGACTATCGGAGTGAACTTTGTGACATTTACAATCTGGAATGTTTAACAAGTACTATCACTGTCACCTATGCGCCTATCGAACAGAACTTGTATAAAAGGCGTTTTGGTGCTGATTGATTCGCAGTGCCGGCACGACCAGGAGTCCAGCAAAGTACTTCAACTACATTCAAGATGGCAAATAGTAAGTAATACTAGGGAAGATCAGATCAAAGGATCTTCAGTGACATATTCAATTTAATTCTAGCTACCAGGATCGCTCTGATTCAACACTATGTTTTTGACGATAAAAATGAGAATCTTCAACGTGTGATTGGAAAGGTTCGTCAAGTGTGTAAGGAGTCGAAACCAAGGATCGTTGCTTTGCCAGAGTGTTTCAACTGCCCTTACGACACTTCTTATTTCGCCCGTTACGCGGAGCCCGTTCCAAACGGTCCTACCTGCAAACAACTATCTGCTCTAGCGAAAGAATTGGGCATCTACTTTGTGGCAGGATCCATTCCGGAAAAGGATGGAGATAAAGTCTACAATTGCGCAACAGTTTGGGGACCAGATGGCAGATTCCTTGCGAAGCACAGAAAGGTTAGTTTACCTCGTTGCAATCTCATCTTAGTTTGCACTTATCATTAAAGTCCTTTCAATTTCCGACATATTATAGATTCACTTGTATGATACCGCAATCGAGGGTGACATTACCTTCACCGAATCCGATGGATTTACACCAGGAAGCGATTTTACGATCGTCGACATTGATGGCCACAAAGTCGGAATTGGTATTTGCAACGATATGCGATTTGATGAATTCTGCCGTACATACCGTAACGAAGGTAAAATATTTCCGTAAAAGTCATCTGATAAGCATAATTTCACCTTTATAATCGTATATATCAGGATGTGAAATGTTGATCTGGCCATATGCGCTGGTTGTCTCACAAGGATTGAGTCATTTCGAAATCTTATTGCGTTGCAGAGCCTTGGACACTCAAATGTATGTTGCCGGAATATCGGCAGCTCGTGATGAAAATTCGGTTTGCGTACAATGGGGACACTCTATGGTTGTAAACCCTTGGGGAAAGATTATCAAGGAAGCGGGTACTGGTGACGAGGTCGTGGTTACCGATGTTGACTGGAAAGTTTTGCAAGACTGTCGCCGTCAAGTGGAACTCTTCAAGCAACGCCGCACTGACCTCTATGAATGTCGTCGCAAAAAATTCTAAGGTTACTTAATTGAAAAATATATACGATGTAAAAACTCGAAGCAATTTGGAAACTAATCTTTAAAAAAATAAAATCTAATATAGAAATTATAACATGCATTTTATTCGCCAAATTTTGAACACTAACAAATGTATGAAACTAATTTTGGTTTACATATTAAATGTTGGTAAAATCATAAAAATTATCTCCCAGATAGAGATGCCTACCAGAAAAGAGATAACTTCGAGAAGTATTGTGATGAGGAAGAGAAACTAATAAAGTACTCCAAGTTTTAAATTAGTATTTAAGTATTAAATGTATTAAATGTTTATGCTTTTTTCTTGAGATCACTTTTAAATCAACATTTTTTCTTTAAAAAAACCTCTTTTTTAAATTTGATGTTTTTCAGTAGATACAGTTTCGACTTTCGAAATTTTATTGAAAAACATAATATTTTCATCTTGGATTGATAAAATTGTCCCATATATTTTGGGCGTTTTCTTTCGTAGCACAAGAATCAATTTTATGAAAAGGGAGTTGGTGCAGTGACATGAAAATCGCAAAAAAATTCTTCAAGAATGTTAATGAACCGATTCTTGTGAATAATAACAATCGTTGCCAAAAAACACTACCACAATACAATGCTGAAAAGATACAAGCCGGAGATTGATTCAAACCAGGCGCTCAATCCAAAACAATGCAAGAGATATCAGCAAAGGATCCTATCTGAAAAGAAAATTCCCCAAGTGGACACAAAGACTTCTTAGAAAAATGGGTTCACGAAGTCCATAGATTCCAATCAACGGTGCTCGATGGTACTTTTTAAATGAATTTTAATACGCAAACATATACAGTCCGCAAACAGATAGATTAAATAATCGAAGATGGTATGAGTAAAATATAAGACTCCCTTAAAATTTGGATCCAAACGCCATAACATACATAAAAAATGGCATTGCTGAATGCTATGGATCAAATTTATGAAGGCTTCGATTTCGTTGTCCCCTTTAATATTTCTCCTTTATTTTTCTCCCCCTCTATCATGCACGACTTAATTATTTCAGAGAGTCATTGTTTCTCTTTCTAAGTGTTGGTGCCATCGATGATTATTGCTAACTTTTTATAATACTACAACACGTACGAGGTATCACGTCTCTTGAGTAATTGTGACAAAGAGCCAGCAGGGATTTTTCACAGACTACAATAAATATTAACCAATGCCGACAGTAAGATTTTCAACAAACTCAAACTCATAAGGATATTTTTCATCATTTATAACAATCACATATGTGTAAATATAAGACATTTTAAAATATAACTCAGCAAAAAATAGTCGATTTAGTTATTTAAATAATTAATTTTCACGGCGTAGATAATTTCAAATATATTTACAGGACATAAGAAATTATCAAAGATTCAAACAGCAAATAAACGAATACACATAAATTAATCATTGAAGATTCTAATTAAACTTTCTTTTTGCAAACATCCGCTATCGTTTCACTAAATTGTTTACTTATCATGAATTAAAAAATATTATTTAAAACAACAGGCAATCAGTCAAAGAGTCTAAAATTCATTAAAGCCTATTCAATTATTTTCCAACAGCCAAACACCGCGACCTCAAATTATCAGCTAACCGATCCTGAATTAGTTTTGCATTTAATTTTTTTTTAGTTAAGCAATTTATTTATTTTCACATTTAAGAAAGTGTTTAATCAATGTTAATCGTTTGAGAGTTCACAAAATGGTTATCAGCTTAGGATCACCCAAAAGTGTTTGTAAACAATCTAAAGTTGTTTCTTAAAATTATCTTTATTTACATATGCACACATGGATTTTGTTTTATTGTAATAGCAAAAGCTAAAATTAGTTGATTAAGAAATCATGAAAACGTATTCCTACTTACATGCATGAACGTAAGATGAGCGTTAACGTACCCATATTTAGTTGTAAGCTACATTTATTTTTTGGACATCAAATTTTTAACAATTGTTGATGAGAATTTAAGCATCTTGAACGTCTATGGGAGCCCTATATCTATAGCTTGTATTCTCATGAATTGAAAGCAGTATTCTAGGATCTACTAATAGTGTTCAATATAAGATGATCTTGCATATTATTTGTGTAACAAATGGTCCTTGCTTCTTTCTATACTAGAAATGCTTTGAGATTTCAATTAAAGTTTAGAAAGTAGAAAGGTCCAACTATCGCTACTGCCCTTCTAGGTAGAATATGTTTCTAGGTTTCAGCGTTTCGCCGTTTTCAATTATTTTTAAATGATTCAAAACAATTCACGAATTGGGCGGGAAAGACCATTTGTAAAAACTATTTTCAATGGGAATTATATTGGCGGATGCGTTGAGCCAGATTGAATATGTTAACAACCTACAGTTTATCTATTTCATACATTTATAAAACTTCAGATATTAAAATTTGAAAACGTTTGAACTTCACAAATAATTAGGGATCACGTTATTAATACATTTGAAAAAGTATTTCTAAATATTCAATTCCCATCTAATCAGTTTGACCTATTAGAAAGATGCGAGCATACACTGCTGATCCGAGCACTTATTCTATTATTACAATTATTGATGTGCTATTGATTAACTAATCACATTGAATGACATGTTTGACTAAATGTATTATATATAAAACACATAATTTAAAAAGTGTTCTAGACGCTGCACAATTAGTTCAAAAGATAATCTTATTGTTTCATTTACAATATCAAGCACAGTATTATCATAAGTTGTTTTATAAATATTTTAACTTCTTGATAAACTTTACTGATATTTGAATTGTATGTCTTCAGCACCTGTTCAAATGCAACTCATAGTTTGAAACCTCTTTACGGATTTTTAGGTGAAATTCCTACCAGAAAATTACTTAGATTCTTACAATGATTGTAGCATAAACAATGCATGACGTTTTAATTTCATGCCAAGCGGGATAAAACTCTTATTATGCCTTAAAACTCAAAAATCTAATTCACACGATATATTATATCCACATAATATTTGCTTGCATTAAAGAGTCAAGAGTCCATTTTATATTTGCACATTTCTTGGTCTCCGAAGCTAGTTTATACCAGTAGATAGTCTACTTTTTGTAAGAAAAGAATTGGAATCAGCAGCGCCGTGAGCTCGAAAATGTTTCCAGGTCGATACCCGACGATACCGCTGTAAACATATTGCAACTGATTGCAACTGACTATTGCAACTGACCTGACTTGCTGTTGTATCTCAATATCTGTTTTCGAGATGAAGGATTCCCTGAGCAACAGCTCGAAGAAGAAAACATTGCACAAATCGAATCGTTAAGAAAGTTTCTTAACGCTCAAAGCACACTGACGTCATCCTTATTACACGGCAGCCTGTTCCAACAGGTGGAAGTACAAAATCATTTCGATCAGTCGGTAGTACTGCTGGTGACACGGGACATCAGGAACGCATCCAACCCTACTATATCAACAGTCATTTTCGAAGTCCAAAAAAATTAATTTCAATCCGTTCTCTGAGATGAAGCAAGGACGACAAAAGATATTAGTCATGTCTTTATCCTAGTAACAGAATTGACTAAGAACAACTCCTCTGACGGACTGCGGAGATTCGAACATCCTGACTACTCCCGATTTTTTCCAGGTTCCAGGCTAGGTTCTTTGGCTGAAATGGGTGGCATTGTGCAACTGCAAGTCTGACACTCAGCGTTTGAATCACCTTTACCTTTTTATCTTAGAAAATTTATTCTTCTGTATTTAGGTCTGACCTTCAGAATAAAAATAACCAAGCATATTCTGTTATCATAAAATTGTATTTATAAAATGCAAATACCATCATAATGACTCATCACTCATGATTAAGTCATGTAGATTTTAAGTCTTTATAGCGGTCACTCTATTAATGGACATCTCATAATACGAATAGAATTCTGGATTGAATTTGTTCCTTTTGTCTAACCATCCACAACGATAAAAAAATCAACTTAGCTAGCTTGGAAGCTATCGAAAGGTTTCCAATCGCCTCAAAGAAATAAATTTATAAAGACAGCAACCTTAAAGAGTTACATGGGTTTACTCGGGCGAGAAAAGGTCTATTTTCAACAATTTTTTTTACGCATAAAAAAAATATTCCATTCAAACTTTTTAATCTCTTAAATATATACATATGAAGTATAATTTTTTTAATTTTCAAAGAAAAATATTTAAAACTCCGCCATTTGGACGTCATTTCCTATGACGCTTCGGGAAAAAGGTGCGTCCGCGTTGTCAGCAGAACTCATGACGGGATCATCTAAAGTGAAAAAAAAATTCTTGTTTGAGTTAAGAGCATAAACTAGAACTTGGACGAAGAAAAAAAAAAAGAAGTGGAAATTGCATTTTTGGCAGACATTTTTGCAAAAAAATGCAAATTTTGGTCTAATTTTCTCTACTTTTTTTTTAAATAGTTTTAATTGGAAGAAAAAAGAATCCTTCGTCCAAATTCTTGAGAATTGTATCTCAAATACCAGTGTAAAATTTCATCAAGATCGGTTGACTAGAACTTTTGACAACCGATTTTGAAAACACAGTTTCGAGAAAAACGTGTTTAAAGTTTTGAGTAACAATAAATCTGGGGAGGAAAATTTTTTTTAACCACCAGCGACAATTTAAAATTTCACATTATACACAAGGACACGCAGAACATATTTCAATTCCAAGGGAGTTTTCAACCATCAACGCAATATAGACTTTTTGGAACCATACGCAGCTTAAGAAAATAACTCAAAACTCATAAATATCAAATCAAAAGTATAAATACAAGCACATAACATAATAACCGCATTAAAAAATTGAATATATAATTGCAATTCTAGAAAAAAATTCCACTTCAAAGTAAAATAAGCGTATAAAGATATGTCGTTGCTCTGTTCATAGGAGCTGTAAAGTTCAATAGAATCATTTAAATAATGTGAAATAATTATGTGCAGAGTATGTTTCCCACAAAAAAGAAAACGATGTTCAATCACCCAGAAACTCCTCAAAGATGTTACATGATCGACATTTAAATGAATAAAACAAAAAAAAAATATTTCCCTTTTCATAACTTACTGAACTCATTTATTCGAGTCATAAATCAGTCTATCAAAGCAAAAAAATAACGAAACGAATTCTGATACTATTCATAATTCAAATTTGTTTTTCCTTTCACAGCAATACAAATCCGTGCACCATTGCTCCAACAGATGAGCTTCGGTTGTCGACGGCAATCCCGGACAACATCCCAGTCTAAACAAGATGGGATAAACAAAAATGTTTGCACCAGCAATACCGAAAATTTACATAATTTTTACTAACCGATATCACCAACGACAACTTCGTCTTCCACGCCAGCTTCCTTCACGATTTACCCCCAAGGATTCACCATCATCGACTGTCCCCATTGAACACATGGTGAATTCTCATCACGAGCCGCGGAAATTCCATACACGTACGTTTGGGTGTCAAGGGCTCTGCATCCCCGCAATATTCCGAAAAAGCTTATTCCTTGAAAAACGACTAGAGCATACGGCCAAATCAGCATTTCACATGCCGGAAGGATAAATTGAGAAATAAAATAATCACAGCAGTGGACATGGAGCGTGAGATATTATGATAATGTTGAGAGCCACAAGCTTCGGGGTAGAAGGCTTTATGCTACAACTTTGTCTTTATTAATGCATTCATCCCCAATGTGAGCGTACGAGGAGTTTAAAGGAGCCCATTGGCATTAGTTATTCCTACCAACAGCAAAGCTCGCATACATTGCTCCATGCCCGGCGAAATCACTAAAGTCCGTTGCAAATGCAAATATCTACTTTATCGACCGCATTGTCAGCAATAGTGAAATTGCATCCAACCTGCATGACACGGTGAAAAGGTGTAAACAACATCTACTTCGATCGCTGTATCGTAAATGTGTACATTTTCACAAAAGTAATACAAAGAAAAAGTTAACAAGGCAGCGACTGTACCGTAGTGCATTTTTTTATCAGCAAGAATGTGAAAAACAGATGAAGATTCATTCCTATATTCCTTAGTTAGTTTCAGTTACCTTTAGTTATCCTACAAATAAGTTGAATCCCAACTCTACAACCACAACGTTCAGAGTAAAATTAATTATAAATAAATAAAGAAAATTATTGGGAAATAACAGTAAAAATCAATAGAAAATATTTGAATATTTGATCTGAGGGTGCTATGAGAATGAAAGAAATTTAGTTGAGTTTCGTTAGCGAGCTTAAGACAAGCTCAAAATCGGTTTGTGAACGTAAAAACGAGATCCCAGAACATTTCCCTGTCCTAAATAACTCCTAATAATATTTGAATGCATAAATTTTATTTTTATATCTGAGTTATTTATTTCTATGTCCTTTCAACCAATAAACTAACTATCGGTAAGCTAACAGTATTTTTAGTGTATATTAACTGCCATTTTATAATTTTAATAATTAGGATCTGTATGGGCATGTCACTTTGGGTCAATTTTTGCACTGTTTTTTGGTGCACGGCGACTATTGGTTAGGGAATTTTGACGTCGATAATATCGTCTAAATTACCTCTAAAAAGCAGCTATTTATTGAGTTATGTAACTGAGATATCAGGACTCGTAAGTATGATACAAATCGAATACGAATTTAATAAGAGTTAATCGATCGCTTGTTAATAATTAATTTATTTTTATTTTTGCTAACCAGCTTTGTTACGACAATTTTCATGAATCAATCAGATGAATCTGTATTAAAAATGGATTATATGTGGAAGAGGTCACTTTTCAGAAACGAAATCTGCTATTACATTAATAGCAGATTTCTGTGCTATTATATTAATAACAGATTTCTATTAATTAATTCTTTGTTAATGAATTAATTTTCATTGAACACAATCCAACTTAAAGGTGGGGTTTTTTTATTTGGGAAGTCCTAGTACTGCTGTCTAACATCCTATATAAAACAAAGTTAGAGATTAATTTTCCTTTCACTCATAATTATTACGTAGAAGAACAAGAAATTCAAAGAAAACATGATTTGCATAGATATTAATGTAAGGAAATTTTTTCAAATTAAATGACAAAGCAATTGCCAGAAAGATATGAAGGAAACTAGGTCAGAATTTTCACTGCTAAATTAAAATTAAATTCTATTTGTTTACTTGATTATCTAAGCGAAATGCAAATTCTTTTCATCGTACAGCTCCATAGAAATGTTGTAGTGAAATGCTAGCGATGCTATTCGTATTTCGCTTTGTTGATTTCACAAGATTATTCTCATACAACATCGAACCATTTGCAAGGTCTCAACGGTGATGTTCAGCGCCGTTTACAAATGCATTCATTCTGCATGTTGCAACTACAGATTTTCCGAGAACGTATGAAAATCGAACAATTCTGTTTTCTGACAATTTATATGCAAATCAACGTATGTAAACCATAAAAACATCTTCCTTATCCGTTTACAAGACTGTTAATTGTGGTGCGAATACCAATAGAAGGACTCTAATATATTTCTAGTGAACGTGGAAATATAACAGCTCGTATGTCACATCCTTTAAGAAGAAACCTTCACACTAGAATAGATTCCAAGCATCTACAGTTCTCCAATTTAAAGGACACTAGTGTCGTAATTAGCTGGGAGCGCATTAATTAATTACATACCCTAAAATAAGATACATGCTTGAGCTGCAAGGATTTCAACTATCGATTACTCCAAGTCTCCTTAAAAATTTCTATCAAATATTTAGAAATATTTGACACGACTTTTTCTTTTTTGTTTCTCTTATTTCACTTTCCATTCAAACAATCGATCTTATATTACATGTGTGTAATTGCATAAATTCTTGTTGCTTGGGTGTGAGTTCGTTTCATGTGCAAAATGGCATTTATTATTCTATAAAACAGACTAAAATGGTTGAGCATTTTTCTATTTATCATTTTCTTACTTAGACTTTGTTCAAAATCTTTTCAACTTTTGTTTATCTACCCGTAGAATTCTTTAGAAATTATAGTTGTGAAGCAAATTTACAGAAAATCTCGAGCGCTGTACATACTTAAGGCTTTACATCTTAGAATTGATACGAACATAAACGCAGAAAAGATTTACAAATATTTGATAAAATTTCGGGGCCTCCCCACAGCAACATCTTATAAATTAAATTTCAACTCACTTCAATGAGTTCAGTTTATACTTCATTTCCCGACTATCCCCTTAGACAAGTCAAATCTGTCTTAAAAATATCTTTGCAAAGACTACAACATCGCCAATAAAAAAATATCTCGGTTGTTTTTCTAAACCTTGATTGCACAAAAGCTTCCGTATTTATCTGGAATCATCAAAAATATGAGCTTGCGTGTATTTTATTGTATCAAATCTGTTCTAAACTCAGCTTCATCGTTGAGTATTAATTTTTGGTCCACAATCTGTGCAAGCGAACTCATTGGCGCAATTGTAAAACGACTTTATTGCGATCATATAGAACTTCATTGTATTTAAATTTAAAATAAAAAGTTGTTATAATATAATACACATTTAACTTAATACATCATTAAATGAGAAACAATTATTAAATGCTGATAACTCAACGTGAAATTATTTTTAAATGACCCGAGCTCGTAAAAACCATCATAAAGAAGTCATAAGGCAGGTCAAAATGAAAACATTTAATGATGCTAAATCAATAATGAACAATTAAATGCAAAAATTGTTTCTGCTTAATTCGTACTCAAATTGAATGTCGTTTGGAATTATCAGTGTCAATTGACGAAATTCTATAGATTCCATTCATCTGGCACAATCATATAAAACAGTCAAGTCTTGCACTATTAAAAACTACATTGTAAAAATTGCTTGGATGGTAGTTGGGCTCATTTCAGAATATTCTACAACTGAAAAAGAAAATATAAAAGTGCAAAACCAATTGCCACCAAAAAGAAGTACGTAGAATCGATGAAACCCAAAGGTAGCCCAAGAAGAGAGCAGGTTTGATAAAACAGGTTATCTTGGCATAAAAAGGAGCCAGAGTAGCACAAAAAAAAACTTAACCAAGGAGCTTGACTGAGATACCCCCCGAAAAAACTCGAGGGGGTATTAAAATTTGCACACCGGGGTCAAATAGCAAAAATTTCCCACTTAAAGAGGGCTCGAGCTTGCAAAATTTATTCCTGATTCAAACTTAGTGTGTGGTTATTGCTATTTCAATGCATTGGTGTTATTTTGTCAACTTTTGGGGAACACCCGCCAAGACCAGACTGCCGCCATAGATTTGGCCTCTTGTATCCCAAATAATAACTGTTACTTATTCTCTGTCGGGAACTGAAAGAAACGTAACCCTAAAAAGGTTTTTCAGTTCTAGGTTTATCTGAGGGGAATCCCATGACTGGTTACTGTCATATTTGAGGTCCATATCCTGGTTTAAAAGTTGTAGTTCTGGTTTCAATGGCTTGGACGTAGAATTAAGTACAAGCTGAAACCACAAATCGCATGAGTATGACAGAAATTCGAGATTTATGAACTCAAAAATCAACTTTTGCTGAAACAAATCGTGGAGTCAGACCCTACCATCTTGGCACACCACAGAAGAATTTGTCACTACATGACTAGCAGATACAGCAATTTAGACTAGAAAGAAGGTAAACCACTACAACTCCAATATTAATTAGATTAGTATTCTCAATTCTAGAGACCCAAAAAAAGTGGTTCTGGAAAATCAAATTTTGGACTGCTAGCATGTTGCGAGTTAAGGCAAAGAAATGAACTGTAGAATCATAAAATTAAGAGACCCGGAAGAACTAATTCTGTTGTGATGAAATGAGCTATGGCAAAGAAATGACAACAAAACCGTGGTATAGAAAACTAAGGAGTAGATAAAATTAACCTGTGTGTGATTTACACACTAGCATCATCAAGATAGACATTTCCTTTAAAGAAAATCGAGCGGATTAGACTTTGTATCATAGGACCTAGATACCCTTGAGATATTTCCAAACTTTTTTCAGCATGTAACGTTACAAAAAAATGCTTACAAAAGCAACCAAATAAACGAGCAACAGTAGTTTGGTAATCCGAGATCCTTAGGGATAAGAGATTGACATCGAGTTTTATAATCAAGCGCAGAGACTAATCTAATACAATCTAGTGCTCTCAACGCATATTCTAAGAATAGATGAAATTATTGGAAAGGATGGAAGTTGCACCGCTGTCATCAACAAAGAGAAGCCGACATATTGCTGGTCTTAAGAGTATGAGGGTAACTTGACTGGAAACGGTAACGCCAAATGGCATATATAACTTTGAACAACCTGGCAATATACCATTATATGTGTATAATATTACATATGTACAATATTGGAGTGCTATTCTTTCTTTGAAAGGTGGTTTGGTTTATGATTATCAGAAGACAAAGGAAACCACTGCATTTGCGTTTACTTTGACCGAAAACTGCTAGGACAATATCAAGGCTGTTGTCAAACTAGATCTAGTCCAAACAAACGTTGGAGCTCGTGTTTCCCGGCTCATACGGCGATAAGACTACTCGAACAGTGAATAAGCAAAGAACATGAAGGCATGCAGTTCGTCCTTTCTGAATTTCTAATCTATTATGATTTCTTTGAATTTCATCTTAAATTGTCAAAATTTAGAACGCAGGGTAGTGATAGAATGGATAGAAAGAATGATATTTTTCGATAGTAAGCGCGTTTTTAATTGAAACTGACTCTTAGAAAGCCAGGTAAATCTTGTTTTTATTGCGGCAACAAGCTAACCGGTGGAGGAAAAACGAAATGTAAATAGGGATAGCGAACAAAATCTTCAAAGAGCAATTGCATAAGAACAGTTAACCTTTGAGAACTCTATTACGAATATGTTATTCGCACTAATTATTTTAACACTGTAATGAAGTAACTCATATGAATACCAAACCAGGAACATCTCACGCTTGCCCTTCCATTCATTAATTGAGTCCGCCGTACATCGTATTTTCATTGTCTTTTTTGTCATATTATGGTTGTGAAACCAGTGATGGACACGCAATAAATAAAATAAAATAAATTGCTTCTTATTTCGAGGTATAGAACTTCGAATCTAAATAACATCCAGAAAAATAATTTATACAGCCGTGAGTATGACTATATTTGTAAGATAATTTGTTAGCTGTAATGCTTGAGTGTGGTTTTGGAGAAAAGACTTCTACTTGCGTAACTTAATTCCTTTTCAGTCATTCAGTTTATAGTAATACGTCCAAGATTTTGAATTGAAGTAGAAACAAGAAGAAAGAAGAATCATAGCAAAAAGTCCGTTTGCCTTAAATCACACAAGCACGGCGCCCAATTTACATGCAAATTTTTCCTTGTTAATAGTACCTACATATAATAACATATTAACATCTCGTTAATATGTTGTTAATCGAAGTTAATATATTACTAAGGGATTATGTGTGTTAAAATGAAATAGACCTTTTCATAAAGTTTTCTATTAACCTGGTCAACAATTTATATTATAAATATAAATATTGAAAACAAATTTTGAATAGAAATGTAAACCGTTAAATAACGAAAATCATTACAGAAGTATTTTTTTTTTATCCAGACGAATTTATCTTATTATCGATGCAGACGATATTATCCAGACGAATGATGAATGCAATGTGGAATTTTAACATTTTTGCTCAACTCATTAATGGTATTTTTTTTGCATTTTAATCATGTTACATTCTCAGCAATGAAAAGTAACATTGAAATCAATGGTTAATGCCAACATGCGTGAAAAATTTTGGTTTGCTTCCAAAAGTTGTTTCTGTTGTTGTTGCTACCATAAAAATTCTTCTAACATTTTCAAACTTTTAATTCAACAATATTTTAAAGAAACTCCGACAAATTTCCAAGAACATTGGAACATTTCCAGTTTGTTCCGTTTCCAAATAGCCCTCGATCCAGTCTCGATATTCCATGGCTTGTTGGTAAACACTTTTTGACAGTGGGCCGGAACCGGCCTTCAAATAAAAAAATTCAGTGATGACATAAATTTAGACTGTTTATAAATTGCATAATCGATGACAGTTTCGTCGGTGGAATAAGTCATAGAAGATTAATAAAATCAAAGTAGAATGCGTTTGACAATCGTCGTGAAGTAAACTCATTTGAACTTGTGTTGTGTTAATTAGAAGAAACGTACAAATTGATTTGAATGATACTAAATTGTTGTAATGAATGTAGTTTGAATCGTTTTTTGTTCTTTAACTCCTCTTCTTTCAACGTAAACTGGTTCGCGTAGCTTTTTGCTTGATCCAGGCACTTTCGGCGCCAAGCAGAAATGACTGTGTTGCATTGCAACATGCTATCAGTTTGGTTGGTTTGAAAACAATCATACGTGAAAGCAACTCGGAACTCAATGCGCAGTCTCCGCGGCCCGTCTCAATCGATTGCCGTCAAAATACATGTGCTGCCTTTGATTGCTTCTAGTCTTATTTCCTAGGGGATATCCTTTCTGACAATAAATCCCCTTTGTTGCCTAATCAATATTTTTCGTAGATTTAAATTATCAGTACGATAGAAACCGATGAATTGCGGATTTACCACTAGTAGCTCGTTCGAATCCGTCACAGTGCGATAGAACCAGTAGTAAAGAACAATCGGGCGTGTCGTGTTTCCGTATTAAGTATCTGCGAAGTGAAGAGGAATTCAAAGGCAGGAATGAGGCCACAAACAAACCAAAGCTCAATCGTCGATAAGCGAGTATCCAAGGAAATAAAAGGCGTTATACCCAAAGACAGGTAATTAAAATCCCTTGAAATATTACCCACATTGGTACAACATCCTAAAAGTGCACAACGAAATGCTGTGAGTTATCTATCGTGGTGACTATATAACGCAGATCCTTCACCCTGTGAATATTGAAAAATCATATTTATTTGATTTGATGATGACGCTCATGTGTTTCTAAGTTCCACGTACCATCTCGTTCGTTCGAGCACATTTAAGTGATAGTTAAAGTAGATAATGATGATGCGATAACGTATCTAGAAAATTATCAAAAGACAAATTTGGATGTACACTGAACGCCAATACTAACAACTATTATTTGTGCCTTACACTCAATTGATCAATCGCTATCACGTTTCAAAAACGGAAATCGCAGAAATCAAATCATTGGACTGATTTTAAATATTAATATGAAAATTTTCTACTTTTCTTGCATAGTACATATTGGAAAAGTTCACAACGATCAAGCTCAAGTCTTTCAGCTAGACGTTATGGTCAAACGACACGACATTAAGTGGTAACGAATGCTAATTTATTCGTTTCGTTAATGTTGAATTAAGTTCATTTCAAAGTCCATCATAAAAAATCATTGTTATGAACCTATGCAATGTAAGTGCATCCACTTTATCTTGAACCTTGTAGAATTGAAAATGTGATACATTGATGTTAATCATTTTCACGAAAATATATCAAAATAATACAACTAATTGAAGTAGTGAGTTTTGATCGAAGTTGGTAGTTTTTTCACATTTTACAATTATTTATAATTGTTTGATACGCCTTTATCTCCAATGGCAACCTTCATTCGCTTTATCATGCTTTCGCAGGAAGCTTGTAGCAAATTTTCACAGATTTGTGTCGTCTTTACGTTTCTCATCTTGTCTTTCTCTCACTCTTTTAAATTTTTTTTCAAGTTTTGGCTCGTATTCACTTACTTTAGAACTCAAAACCTGCCAAAAGTTTGCCGACTTGAATCCTTTAGAAAAGGATTCAAGATGGGATAGTTTCCAAACCAATGCGACGACTCTATCCCTAACTGCTCGTTAGATTGTGTGACGTGTAAAATAGAACTATAAATTCGAGAAAATGATACGTTTCCAATTCTCAAAGGTGAAGCTTTCTCGTTCTTTGTACCATGTAAGACGAGCTTGCCTCATCCATTTGTTGAAATGCGACTTTTCCGACAAGAAAGCTAGCCCATATCAACAAGCGTCCTTTTGATTGTCCTAGTACTACAGGGCTTATTCATTGATTCAAACAATTCTCATTGTAGTTTTCATGGTGATTTGAATCGATATCGTCGCCTTATGTCTTAGCTCGTTTCCATCTATTTCTCATATTCCTCTCGAGACATCCAGGTTTATTCAAACTACTAATTGTCCCATCGCTGCGTTCTATTTGTCGAATTGGACCGACTTAAAAGGAGCCTAAACTACCATAACTGCTGCCCCATTTTTCCGACAATTGCCACCTAATAAATTATAAAGATAAATAAATCAAGAATAAAATGAAGCAAATAATATTTTTTATACTTACCAATGGCATCATGACAGTCATTCTCGAACTTTGTTGGTTTGGGATCGCCTTGGGCCTTGTTTTTTTTTTGTATTAGAAGACGCCTTTCGGTTCATTACCTCGTTCAGATATCTTTGAGGCGATATGCATCTTTAACTGTTATGTTTAGGTTAGCGAGATGGATAGGGTTTGTTGAGCGTCAATCAAGATTATTGTGTTTGATTCTTTTCGGGTTGATAGGGTTGTCGTTGTTGTGTTCGTCATGTTTTCTTTATTTGACGAAGGCCGAATCGAGACTCACAAATATTGTTGGTCACTCGTGGATTTTTAATCCTTTCATGCTGTTTTGTGTGTTTATGAATTGCCCAGAACTTATTCGTTCCCAGAACTTCTTTTATTCGTTTCGAAGTAATTGCATATTTCGACAAGAATGAATATTTGTAATGATTCAGATGTGGGATCGGTTATATAGCACGTATCTAGACTGGCTAGCGATAGAAAGACAGAATATCGTTCAAATTTAAACGCGAGGATATTGACGATGAGAAAGTGATTCTCTAACTAAACCCTTTTTGAAGTTGATGAGACTCAGTGATCTCGGCTTTGATGTCTGAAAAGTTATACCTTAAAAGCAATCATGTTGAATACTGAACAGATGCCGATGAAGATTATCTCGCACAGAATTCACAGAAATTACTAGTCCCTTCTGTATAGTCAACATGAACTGATACAATCAATGCGCCCTTTTTCGCTTTTTATCGCTACGTAAATTTTTATTGCTGTATTTGTACGCTTTATAGTGCATATTTTATGCGATTGATTGAGAAATCCCTCCTATTACTGCACAACTATTTGTTTAGGCAACTGTACCTACAGTCAGATTAACGTTTATGAGAACATATTCGCAATGATATGTTAAACTCTGATTCTCATCACTTCAAACCACTTAAGCATAGCCTCAATATAAATGCCAAGATTTACCTTAATTGCAACTGATAAAAAAATCACATTTGAGCAAATATATTTTGAGATAGCATGTTATGATAATGATTAAACATGATTAATGTAACCAGAATTGGACAGGAAGCGTTTTTCTAAACATGAAAATATCAATCATTATTTATGTCAAGAAAAAAAATTATGACTTGATAGAATGCTGAAAGCGTTTTATAATTTTTTCGGAAGGGACAAAGATTCTGATTCCTTACTATTGTTAGCATTAGTTAGTCAGTGTAGATCTCAATCAAAAAAGTTTTGTTTTGGTGTTTTCCTGGAGATGAAAAAGAAATCTAACAATTGCTCGACCTCAGAATTTTTACAAATTTGTTTTCATAGTGATTGATTGCTGTGATTCTAAACAGAATAACTACTCGCAAAAACAGTTCCCAATGCGTAGAATTCCTGAAGTAAGATGCAGTGAATAAACTTCTTTAAAGACGCAAGATTTATTGAGAATCGTGTCGCATTATTTCTGCCCAAATGTCCACCACGGACTATGATGATGAGGACGACTTTCCCCTTCTATGTGAATGTAACTTCTTAATTCAGAGTACTTAGTATCAGCAGAAGCATATATAATTATTTTTATCATATAGCGTCTTTCTCATGTATTTCTAGTTAAAAACGTACGTTTGTAAAGCAAGCATATTAGAAGACCGGATAAGGGGACGAGGAAAAAGTCGGAATAGGATAAAAACTTAAAAGCCAAATCAAAAATATCATGAAATGGCTCACGTCGTTTCTGCTTAACACTCTTAGAGATTACTCTTAAACAGATAAACAGATAAAAACAAAAGCCGAATATAGTAAATGATTTGTATAATTACCAATAAAGAAAAGTCGACGGAGCGTTATCCAAGCAACGATCTTTTAACTCTCACAGACATTCTCTCAGGCAAAAAGAAATAAAAAGTGGATAACAACATGCACCCAATAATAAAAATTGAACAAGGACTATCGATAAATCATTCATGAACGATATTTTCCCTAATTTCAGACAAGACGTTCTAAAATGGTACGGCTGGGGTTATAAAGACGCAAGATTTTCATTCAAAAATAACTCGATAACATTCGAAGGAGACAAGTAAGTTAATAAAAAAAAGAATTCATTGTATAAAAATGTCTAAGCAAACTGAAAATCTTTATTTCGTAGATATATATTAGGGGGTCAATCATTACCACATTTCACGAAATGGGTCGAGGATCAGTTTAATTTTAAAATAACTGACGTTGAGAGATATCCAAAAATCCCAACAGACTACCCTGCACCACGTGTAAATGAAGCATTTATCGAATCCTTACGGAAAACAAACATTGCATTTTCCGATAAGGGTGTGGATCGTTTAATACGCTGTCATGGACAAACGCTTCACGACATTTATTATCTTTGGACAAACAGCTATGAAAGGATACCCGATCTTGTTGTTTGGCCAAAAAGTCACGATGATGTAGTCAGTCTAGTAAATCTTGCCAATGAACACAATGTAGCTGTGATACCTTACGGAGGAGGAACGTCGGTGTCGGGCTCAATAACTTGCCCGCAAAATGAGAATCGCATGATCATGGTTGTGGATATGCTTCAAATGAACAAGATGCTCTGGTTAGATCGTGAAAACCTAACCGTGTGCTTCGAGTCTGGTGTTGTAGGACAAGATTTAGAACGAACATTACAAAGTTACGGACTAACAGTGGGACACGAACCAGACAGTTATGAGTTTTCAACGCTTGGAGGTTGGGTAGCAACACGAGCATCAGGAATGAAGAAAAACGCATACGGAAATATTGAAGATCTTGTTGTGCGCGTGAAAATGGTGACTACGAAAGGGGTATTAGAGAGAGACTGTTCAGCTCCGCGAGTATCATGTGGACCCGACATGAATCACGTCATATTAGGTTCTGAAGGTACTCTTGGAATTGTAACGGAAGTAGTGCTTAAAGTCCGACCGCTGCCACCTATTAAAAAGTATGGTTCTTTGATATTTCCCGATTTTGATAGTGGTGTCAAGTTCATGCGTGAGGTGGCGAGGCGTAGATGCCAACCAGCAAGTGTTCGTTTGATGGACAATGAACAGTTCCGTTTTGGGCAAAGTTTAAAACCTTTAAGTTCATGGTACAAGAGTGCCCTCGACAAAATAAAGCAAGCATATGTTACCAAAATTAAGGGATACGATTTAAGTATGGCGTGTGCAGCTACACTTTTATTCGAAGGAGAAGCTGAAGACATACAAAGACAGGAAAACGTGATTTTCGAAATCGCAAAAATATTCAAAGGAATTCCAGCCGGCTCGACAAATGGCGAGCGAGGATACATTCTCACATTTGTTATTGCTTATATAAGGGTATGCTGCTGAGATATCTCCTGAAGGAAATGTTATTTTGAAATGTTTTATTCAAAGGATTTTGCACTGAATCATCATATTGTGGCCGAATCATTTGAAACGTCTGTGCCGTGGGATCGATGCGAGCTGCTCTGTCGAAACGTAAAGTACAAAGTCAAAAGTGTAAGCCCATATACATATTATCTAGCTATAAAAAATTGTTTTAATTATATTTTCACTTGAAATATTTGAAATAAACCTAGAAAAATGATTGTCCATTTCATTTCCAGGAATGTGCAGCTCGTAACATTAATTACTTTTTAATATCATGTCGGGTCACACAAACATATGATGCTGGATGTTGTGTGTATTTCTATTTTGGATTTAAATATGATGGCATTAAGGATCCAGTTGCCACATATGAAGCTATTGAAAATGCAGCTCGTGACGAAATTCTTGCGTGCGGAGGATCTCTATCACATCATCATGGCGTTGGAAAGATAAGAAGCAAATGGTATCCGAGAGTGGTATCAGAGCCCGGAGTGGCACTGTATAAAGCTGCTAAACAAGAATTGGATCCTAAAAATATATTTGCAGCTGGCAACTTGTTACCCATAGAAGATAACCACCATAAGGCCAAACTATAATATTATTCAAAAGTATTAGGGCATTTTTTTTTGCGGTGAAAGTATTATTGTCCCAGTGTTGGTTTTGTTTTATTGCTAAAGTACCAAAGATAATCCACTAATCGATACTAGTTGAAACATGCCAGAATTTTTTTTCTTCAGTTAATGTTGGTTTACACTTGAAATTTTTATATCTAATTTTACATTAAATATGACGAGAACACACAAGAAATTTATCTGTTTTATTAATTTTTGAAATTCTTCTGTGTCCATAAGCCAAACTACAAGATATTAGTAAACGGGCGAAAAGTACGTTACAATTTTTGCTAGGCAGTCTGAGTCGAACTCTCACACGCTTCAAATCGCTCAGATGGAATCAAGCAAAACAGCCGCAAAGCCTGGCGAATACGGAACGTGTCCCGATTTTGATCGCGTGTTTTGGATGTAGGTTAACAGGACGACCAATCTATAAAAACCAAAAAAGGCAATGCCCGCGGCGTTTTGATTTGTTTCGTTTCAAGAGGCGCATTCCCTAATAAACGACAATATTAATAGTAATCATTCAACCATTCATTCATACTAAAACTCAAAATAAAGCCAGTCTTGTGTATATTCTTACAGCGATATGGCCCGGATTAATTTAGACGATCATAAACCTGTCGTAGCATGAGTAAGTTATTTAATCTTGCTTCCTCTGCCAGAACAGCAGCATAATTGTTGCACATAATTGATTTATAACGAACTTTGCGATAAATATTGAGAAGCAATGGCCGCTTGCTTGCACTAAAATATTTTATAATCCAGCGGATAATCATGAGCGCAAATTTCGAAAACGATGCGATCTGGTAATCTCACGACCTTTTCCTCAAACGAATATGTGAATATCAAGGATTACTTTTTCAATTCGATTGGCATTTGCCCTCGCTGTGGCAGCGTTTTGTTGCTCATATTGTTAATTTCTCAACTTAGTGGATAGAATGTTAACGAACAGGTCAAATGGAAAAAATCAGGCCGTTTTAGAGGCCTTCAATCCCTCAAATATTTTAACTTATTTCCCGTGTATCTTTTCACCGAGCTTTCATGGCAAAAAGTTACATTGGAACTCAAACAAATCTAAAATCATATAGCGATGGCAATTCTACGGACATTTCTTTGGGATTTATACGAAGATACGGTTCAACTTTTTCAATCTTCTTTGGAACGTTTGTTGATTGTCGCTGCAGTTCAACATATTATCACCGGCCCTTATTGTATATATATATGTCTACTAAGAAAGCCGTATTTTTTGGGGCGGCAGCACTATCATATGACTTCCAGTATTTTTCGTTGAGCTTTTTGTCAAAAATCAGCTGTTTATCAATTTGTGAGGGAACATCCGATTCTCCAATTCGGTGATTGACCTCTCCATCGTTTATATGTCAAAAACTTTTATTGATTACTTCAACAGTGGTGCTGTGCATGTGCATTGTCCGTCGGGTCTTCTTAATGGAAAATGCAACACGTGACTTATTAACGACGTCTACAATATGTACAAGAAGTTGTTTCTCTTGCTGCATAGATGGAATATAAT
Source organism: Stratiomys singularior (assembly GCA_954870665.1). Classification (NCBI taxonomy): domain Eukaryota; kingdom Metazoa; phylum Arthropoda; class Insecta; order Diptera; family Stratiomyidae; genus Stratiomys; species Stratiomys singularior. The sequence goes on from OX940877.1 coordinate 14,379,201, forward strand.
CCCCAGCTAGTACGTAGATAGTTTGCACATTTCCATCGATCAGTTGCGCACGGGATCGTGTACGCGTACCAGCTTTTGTTATCAGCTCCAATTTCATTTCAAAACTACTCGAGATAACTGACTTTTTAGATAGCCGTAAGATTCAGCGAGTAACACTTGGAATACTTTAGAAATACTTAATCGAAAGCAGTTCTGCAAATCACGATGCAGTTGGATGACATATCAATAAAGTTCACTCAAGCAACTTTAGATGAAATCATTCGGAAGAAGGGAGGTAAAAAATCCACGGGATGGACATTTGGATCTGGCTTCAAAAAAGGCGACTCGTACCTCAGCAATACCTTTCGGTTGCAGGTCGATGGTGAAGATGACAACGGGTAAGTCGAAGATAAAAGTTGTTAAATTTTATGTGACAAGTGAATATTATTTTTATTTTTTTAAGAAAATCCGTCGTTGTTAAGTTGGTGATCAAAGGCTTGCCGAAAAATGCAGCTCGCAGAAAGTTATTTAGGTGTGCCGACTTCTTCAGGAACGAGATCAATTTCTACACGAAGGTTCTTCCAGCTTTTGAGGAATTTCAACGACGAAGGAATGCAAAGAATCCCTTTAAGGAATATCCTATTTGTTATGCATCGTATTGTGATGGTATAAATGACTTTATTGCCTTGGAAGACATTAGCGCACTAGGGTTCGGGCCGGCCTCCAGGTAATTCATAACATTGTGTAAGATTCAATTAGTACTACTTTTAAATTTATTATTATTGTGTGAAAAGTGAGATTTGGCATAATATCTATTAGATCTTATTATTTCTGATATGGTTGGATTCGTAGAACAGATTTATGATAGCTGAAAGATTTCACGAAACTAAAAAAGAGTAAAATCAGGATTACTAATTAGAGGCGGAAAAGTTCTCTAGAAAATCTCTATAATGTGCCATTTATATGCATTAAAACTAGCATAGGATTGACCTAACTAAGTAGTTTTCGTTTATGGCTATTCATTTACATTTTATATTAATAAATCTATATTGAAATATTGAAGTGTCATAGGACATGCAAACAATTACATTTTGCGTTTTAAAATCCCATTTGCATATTTAATTTTAGTAACACGATTGAATTTGAATTTCAGTATTTCAATGAAAACATCGGTTCCCATATCATTTCAGAGTCATGCAACAATTCAAATTACTTTATTAAATGTACATATCAAATTGAATACTTGGAAATTTTTTTCATTACCACTGAAAAGCAAATGTTGGAAGCATTGATTGATCTGATGAATACATATGTATATTTCAGACGATAACCGCGTCATATACAAAGTAGTTCCAACAGAATAAATACCTGTAATAGATAATGAAAACTTAATTCAACTGCAGAATAATTGTTGTTTGTTTGTTCTCCGAATGAAATTCCGTCGTTTCGCGTCTGTTTTTACGTAACGTTCACGTACCTTTGCCTTTCGGCAATGTACCATCTGCAACCCGTAGTTTCGTTCGGGCAGCTTAATTGCCCGTATAACATATTTACCACGATTACAATGATTTTTAAAGGTTGTGAAGGAGCTATCTTGGAAACTTATACCCAATACATTTTCGGAAAAACTCAAAAATCATATTCTTCGCATTTGAAAAAAAAAAACAAATTAATAGCCGGATTGGGCATTTTCGAACGCCGAAATGATACTGCTTATGCCCTACTGTTGCGCTCGCATTTTAATGATTCTTGAAAATATATTTCATCAATTCTAATATAATTGGCAAAGTATGACAAATATACTAAAGGAACGCTCTAAAAATAAGACGAATTTGTCAAACCGGCGATAGATGACGCCGTTACCAAAAATCTTTAAAAAGTTTTCAATCAAATCACTAATTTTTGGCAGCAAATTTATTTATTTTTATTGGATTCATCGTGTATTCCTGCAGAGATTATATTTGCTTTTGATAAAATGCAATTCTTTCAAAATTAGCAGAACCATTAATTTTGATAAGAAACAGAAAATTTATTACTGAGACACAAAATATATTGAATTCGTATTGTATTCGCAGTCAATTTTTATGTTCCCTAATTTCAGTCAGTATTTTGCCTCTTTTGCTGGATTTGATAATTTAGGAAGACAATAATTAAAAGGCAAATATTGTACCGGGCTGAATTCACAGTCTAGACTCCTTCGGTTTTATTTTGGAATATTTTGCATACAAACCCATCATGGCTGTATTATTTTATATCAATTTATTATATCATTTTGAATTATGTCATGATTTTACGTAGTTAAAGCATAAATATCAAAATTTCATTCGTGAAACTTAAACTTTCTGAGCACTTGTGTCATCATAAGCTGATTATTCAATCCGCGAGTAATTTTAGGATGCGCTTAAAAATTTCGATTCGATTTCGACACAGTTATAATAAAAAAAATTAAATAAATGTAAAAACGAATCACTTCTCGCATTACTCAAGTCCACATGAATTGAGTTCATGAAGAGTTTATATATTTTCGCAGACAAGGAACAATTGACGCGGAGCATGGCCGTTTGATAATGAAAGGACTTGGACGATTCCATGGGGTTTCTCTGGCTTTCAAAGACCTTGCACCAGACGAATTTTCGAAAGTCACTCAGTTTGTAGAAGTAAGTAGACACAGGCTGGATACAATTTTATAAAACATTGACTAAAATATAAAATTGATATCAAGGAGACCTACTACTCTGACGAATTCCGTAAGTGGTATGAACCGTTTATGAAGGAAGCAATTCTTGTTGCGCATGATGCAGTGTCGAAAGAGTTTCCGGGAACTGTTTATGAAGTGAAAACTAAGAAGTTTTTAGAAAGCGACGTGTACCAATCGCAAATCGATTTGGTACAGCGTAAAAGTGTGTTACTTAAACTATAGTGTATCAGACAAAATTGTTCTAATAATTACAAATTATAGATAGATATTCTGTAATTCAACACGGTGACTGTTGGATTCCCAATTTTCTAATCATGTACGATAATGAAACTCCTATTGATATGATGATTATTGACTTTCAATTGGTGCGGTATGCTTCGCCGGCAGTGGATTTATCCTTCTTCTTATACTCGTGTACAGATAACGAAATGCGCAGCAAACACCTCGAAAGTCTACTGAAGGTGAATTATTTGACCATTTTTATTTCATCTCACATCTAATTTTGAATTTAAATAATGATCAGGCTTATCACGAATCTGCAACGGACATGATTAAAGACTTGGGCGCTGATCCAGTAAAGGTGTTCCCATATGAAGCGCTTTTGAGTGAAATGAAAGAAGTTGCAAAATTTGGATGTGGAATGGGAATTGAATCATTACCTTTATCGATGAAAGAGGAAGATGAAGTAGCGGACCTGGATGCACTAACAGATACTAACGCTATACTGACGGACGTATGGAAAATTTCTCCATTGCCAGACAAAAAAGGTCGATTACGTATTGCCGAAGCATTCAAGCATGCTATCGATATGGGATACATCGATTAATCCTATTTATCAGGAAGATGTTGAAAAATATCAAAAATCGAAGGTTATATGGTTATTGACATTTCTATGTCAATTTTAAGTTCTCAATTAAATTTCAATGAAAAATTCGAATAACGTACAATGCAAATTAAACCGAATTTATCTTTTTATTATTAACTTCTTTCTTATACGAGAGAAGAAAATATATTAAATAATCCATGAACCTAAGTAACATAGAATCAGTAAATCACAAGTTTCAATTTAAATGTTTGCAATATCTGCTAACCCCACAAAATAAAATATTTCAGCAAAAAGACAAACGTCGATCGATCTAATTTGCTTGATGAAGATTTTCGATGAGGGTCGATTATCATTTTCCAAAAGTGATATAATAGCACAAACATAAATTGATTTTATTTGTTACAGGTTTACACTAACAAACGGTGTAGCTTTTGCAGCTAAAAACATACATAATTTTGCTATAGATACATCGGTATAGACATTCCAATATAAAGTATGTTATATGCAAACATAAAGTAGAGAGATACAAGTTTCATAAAGTAAATATTTGTAATAAACCCGCTTTTCAGAATCAAAAAGTTCTTTTCATTATTGTTACATGAAAAATCCTCTAATTTCCTTAAATGTCCAATCGACATGAAAATAAATTTTAATTGTTCGAAGTGATAATGCGCGACTGTTGACAGTATGATCAAATGACCGTTCACATCGCTTGCTTTTAATGGGAAGGTAAACAATGGAAATAAATATAAAGCAGTTAAATTCTCGATTAAAAATTTTACGGAATTCAAAGTTCCGAAGTTAAATTCCTCACTTTCACGAGATACATTGTGTCAACCCACCCACAAGTTTTATTCGTTCTGCAAGCAAACGGAAACTAGTACCACACTTTCAGTAGTAGATTTTCGTAAACAAACGACATCCGTGCACTTATGTACGTACGTGACTGAGCCAGCCGAGCTAGGTATGATATCGCGCATCATTCGCGTTCATACACGACATACCACTACGCGACAACTAAGGCGACCAGCAGCTTCCACCAGCAAATCAAAACAAAGACAGGCTTCGTTCGCGCCAGTAGTGATACGTGTTCAGTTGCAGAGATTTCGGTGATAAATTTCGACGCAACTTCTTGTGGGCAGTTGCTAGTTCTATCTTCTGCACTTCGAAATAAGGGTAATCGCCAGGCCATACAGTTTGCTAGTGAAATTATAGTAAATTTGTGGAACAGCGACCCACGTCGACTTAAACAAAGGGTGGCAAGTAGTCGGACGTGACCCGAGACAAACGCCATTTCATCAATTTATTTCGCATAAGTGCGCAAATTTCCGTAGCGGGCAAATAAACTTGATTGTGGGGAGTGTAGATTTGAGAAAAAAACAAGTGCAGCTAGACTGAAAGCTAACGGCTAAAGTGCGGAATGTTGTGTTGATTTTCAATAGCGTCAAGTTAAATTTTTTGTGAAAAAAGTACATCGGCCAATAAGTTCTGTGCACAAACTCGAAATCAACAAACCTAGCAGAATGACGACCACACCACCACGATGTGGAGATGATTTGTTGGGTGGTAAGTAACTTATTCACAAATGCGAAAAAATTAAAGTGAAATACGTTTTGTTCGCGACTTATGACGCAGTGGGGAACAAACGCCAAAAATATACACAATGACAAAAGCCAATGACATTGTTGGGCTGTTTGGTGGCCTGTTGGCGAAAATATTTACGAAATTCGTCCGCCATCGCTACGGCAATGCTGTTGAATGGAAAAATGGTACAAACAGCTACAGAACAACAGCCGACAGCATTTGTCATTGCCACGACGAAATTCTCTGCGCAAAAACACTACAGTGCACGTCACTTGATTTAATACGGTTCGGTTGAAACAACGAAAGTTGTTCACACTTGCATGATTGCATGGAAAGGGTTTCATCTTATGTGACCTTCAAATTTGATTCTTTTCACTTTGATATCTAACATAATTTACATGCAAATATTTGTTCAAAAGTTTAAACGTTGAAGTAGAAACAGATAATTGTATTTGAACCTTTTTAGTTTCGACTCCATAGAAAAAACATCTAGAGGGTTATGTGCCGCAGATACATGTATCCAATCTATTCACTTCGTTTGTTGCATGAAATTTATAGGTTGTGATCAAATCAAGCGTTTCTACAACTGATACGATTTCATTTATCATTAATATAGTTCTAAAGACTTAGAAAGACTAAAGACTTCTAAAGAATTTGAATCCACTCAGACCCATTTTTGTAAAAAAAAAAAAAAAAAAAATGATCAGCTTCCTGCAGTGAAATATTCCTCCTTTAAAGATAATAATAATATAAAAAAAACATTACAGGATGTCTTACCTGTTGAAAGCGATTGATTTGGTTATAAGTTCCATAATTTGCGTAAATGTGGTCTGCTTTTTTTGAGAGATGTTTGCTGGTTTTCATTCAACTTTTTATTGGTATCTTCCCTCATTATTGCAGTAACAATCCAAATTCAAGATAAATCATCGAATTTTAATTTTCCTTCATTCCCTAAATCAGGAATGGTTCCCAAAAAACAATTGTGTCCGGCAGATTTTATGGTCTTTTTTTTAGATGCCGGTTGCCTTGAGAACTCTGTGGACTCAACTTATTACCATTTAAAATTATAGAAAGGTATTAGTTTTGCGGCCCAAGTTTATTCAGATGCAAAATTTGGACAGGCATCGAAAGAAAAAAACCGGATGAGCCGAACCTTTTACGCCTGTTCCGTGTAAGGTGAAATTTTTGTTTTTTCACGCCTGAGCTTTACAGGAGCGTATTGACAAAAACGAATTAAATTTTTGGTACTAAATAACTACCAATCCAATTGTTGCTATACAGTGAATTGATTAATTCTACCGATTTTGCTCCTAACTAGTTTTCTAATAGCAGAATCAAAGATACAAATTTAGAAAATAAAGGTTGAGTTTCGACGAAAAATGAATGTGTAACCGTTTATTTAAATCCTTCATAATGCATCCTTGCCGGGCCGTGAACAATTATTCTTATGATTTTTAAGATTGATTTGCTACCACTACAGCGTTCAGTGGATCGTAATACACCTTTCTTTTGAACTGCCGCGTGACTCGTTCTACAGATTAACACATTTGGAACGCAATTTTACTGACTATCGACTTACTGTAGGTTCCTTAGCCTCATCCATTCCAATGACCACTCTAATAATTCGAATTATTTACAAATGACAAATTATCAAGAAGTGGGCGTCCAAAGTCGAAATGACGTACTTCTCAAAGCAAAACACAATGGTCATATCGGAGACAGGTAATCTGACATTTCAAACTCAATGACCCAATTATAATCAAAGAAGAGAATAAATGGATGATTTATCTCTTTTAAAAAAATTTCATGTGGAAAACAAAAAAAAATTTTAATATTCTGTGAGAATTGCCATAAGCAATTCTCACAAATAGCAAAAAATTCGCCGATTATCCATCTCACGATGTTGCGTACTTGCCGATCTGTTGAACTTAAATGTGGAACATTTGACAGTAAATTCCTTTTGTACTTACTTAATACTAACGTTCCATTTCTCATTTGAGTATAACCAAGGAAAGAACTCGTTTTTTTTGTCTTAGATTATTTTAAAGGGTAACAAACTTCTTAAGACACAAAATCAGTTCTGAATAATCCAAGAAATAAAATGGCGAATATACGATGCCAATCACTCGAAATTCTAACAAACTAGAGCCAATATGCATGCATAAAGCCAATGTACTATTGTCCCAGTGAGATTATTTCGGGCAATTTATTGAAGAGCATGTTGATGGAATTCTTTTAGAGATGAACAACCAACAACTAACAAGAACATATATGTTACAGGCTTCACCCTGTCGTGGAGCGTATTCAAGTGATTTTTCAAATTTTACCTCAGAACATGCTCATCGTATTCCAAACGAATAAAAATGGCGGTAAAAACGATATCGCTGCGTTTCAATCTTCTCCTAGGATTTCGGAATAACTGTGAGGTTTATAAATTTTGCAAGGTTAAAACACCAGAAAAGAAAGAAAGAAATGAAAACCAATTGTTTGTTACAATCCTATGATACAAAGTTTCGAGAATTTTAAACCTAAAGGAATTACAGTATCAAACCCGTTTACGTTTACCCGTTTACATCGGATGACAAATGAAGTTGGTAGCCTCGAATCATCCTTTTATACACAAGGCCTTTTAATGGATCGCCTGAAATGCATCTTCTAAGTACGTCAGGTAGTGAACATAGAGTTTGTGGAAGACAATTTCGGTATGCTTTGAATGTAATTTTGTATGAGAAGAGCATATTCTACGGAGTATTTTCAAACATGTTACCATTCAAATTGATTTGAGACAATCTCAGAGAGCCCTTGCTCTGTTCAAATATCTGCTTGAATCCAGCATTTTGAATATTTCTTCTGCGTTATTATACAGCTTCAATGTAGAGAAACATTTTAAAAAGTGAAATGAAAGAAAAAAATCCTACATTAATTCTAATTCCTAAGATCTTCAACTAACCACCACTCCACTTAAGCAATAAATTTACTATGGCATCAACATATACATATACCAATTGGTCTTTTCCTTCAATGGTTTTTGTTCATAGTAATATCAAAATTTAATAATTCTCAATTTTATTTCCCTTTTTGAATAATTTTAGGTAATTAGACTAAAATTACTAAAATGTTTTACGCTACTCGCTACTCGAAAAACTGAAAAAACCAAAACTTTTTTGATAACATGAATAACCGAATGTAATAAAGGTGTCTGCATCGTTGCAAAGGCTGCACTGTCAAATTTTTTTTAGATTAGAAATTGGATGATTAAACAGAAATGAAAACCTAGGAGAGTGCAAAAAAACCAAAAAAATGGGAAATTTTATCAAAATTTTAGCAGAATTATCCAAAAAACATTCAAAAAGTGCAAAAATTGGAGACCGTGGCTATCGCTACGATGCAAACCTCTGGCAACATATAATAAACAATCTTTTTGAGTTTCAGTGTGACCATTGTTAAAACGATTGATTACAAATATTAATATTGCCTTCAATGATTCTATTCAGTCTAAAATCAACCAAACATACATAAGTAGGCCAATTTACTGGATAATATAATCTTTTGTTCGCTTTATCTACACTCTATATTGAAACAATAACAAACCTAATCAACCGAATAATTATAAATCAATTTTTTTATAAGATTACAAGTTGCCGATAGTAGCACGATGGTCGGTTTCGTTTTCATCGGACTCTAATTTTTTGTTATTAAAATTGTATCACATCTCTCTTCTGGACTTTGTTGATGATTCTTTGGTATAGCTTGATTTCTCTCTTTTATATGGTTTTGAATAACCTTCAGGAGTACGTTTTAATAGTCATTCTTTTATCTAAATGTCCATGTCAAGTGGTAAATTATGATGATTACATTCTTTATTTATAAAGAAATTGAAAATGCTTTGCTTTAAATTACCTTGAAAACTTGGTGAAATTTGTAACTGAAACTCGCTCAATATACTTGTATTTCATGGGTCGCTGGTTCATAACAACAGGATAAAAAAAAGTTGAGTGATGTGCGTGTTGTTTATATTTCTTTTGAATGCCTTTGAGTTTTTGGTGTGACAGTAGATACATTCGATATCTTCTAGACATACATACGTGTCTAAAGTAAGTACGTTCAATTAATTATTTACCAATTTATTTGCGGCGTGCAATGACTCATGTACACGTTCTTTAGATAGCAAATATAATAAATTTGTTAAGGCGCATTTTAGACGATTGTTGCGACTGTTTGCATCGCCATCTTTCACCTTGCGAGACTCTTCTCAAGACTGGTAGCATGGACAGAAATATGTTTACATCGACTGTTCGTTCGTGTGTAAATAAACAATTTATTTAGCTTTATGCAAATGCTTCGCAGTCTTTAAGCGCGCTCTAACTTCTATATATGTTTTGAAACGACGTTATGACGTCAAATTCAACGTCAGCTGCGTCAAAACAGTGGTTTCCTGTACACTCGATTCACATGTGGCGTTCTGAATGAAATGCTAAAAATATAATCCATCCAACACCTTTCAAGAGCAGAGTGTGTAATTTTAACTGCAGACTGATAAATCAGTCTTTGGTTTAAAAACAACTTTCACTAGTACGAAATGCATCAAATTTTTCTTTGTTGGCGAAAAAGTGATTGCATTGTCTAAAAATTGCACTTTCAAACCATGTTTTCAATAATCTTTGAGTTGAGGGTACTCATTGTGGAGTGGACATGGTGAAACGTCGTCGACGTTGAATCAAGTGCTGTGGTTTCACAATATTTGGGTATTGCTTCATATTGTAGATTAATTTTGACCTCATACTGCCTCGTGACTAACAGCTCATCTTGGAGCGTGGAAATACATACATGAAGACCGATAACGCAGTTTATTAAACTTAAAAAAAAATCTTCTGAATGTCAAGATTCTGTCAAGAAAAAAAATTACTAATTTCGGCATACTGCTCTGATATACAGCTGATATATTCCCATTGACTACAAAAAGATTTATTGAATGTTTTTCTGCGTGAATGTATTACATGCAATGGTGAGGTTAATGGACTCGTCAAAGATTTAAGTACTGTGAATCGGGTAAGTTGGTAATAAATTGGATGTTTATAACAATATATTATAGGAATTTGTTGTTTGCAGTATTCTTAGTAATCTCGTATAAATACTCAGTATCATTGTTGTGAAAAAAGAGGAATGTTTTGATTTGAACAGAGTGTACTATTGCGAATTATTCCACCGTAGCTGCAAACCAATAAACAAACAAATTCAATGCAAGGCATTTATTTGTATGTTTTGCTTTAAAAGATGCAAATCATCATTACGATTTAAATTTTTTGTATTCTTTATCTTTGATAAATAATACATAAAATTGCGTTATCTCGTATTTACTTGGAAATTAGTTGCTCAAGACCGCAAGTAAATTTGGATAGAGACCGATAGGATGACCGTAAAATATTCTCTCACTTATCTATCAAATTCACATCTTATTGCCATCAGTTAGTATTTATCTCAGTAGTTTCGTCAGATATGATCACTCTTTATATGTTTTACAATGCATCCTACTCACAAGTCAGGAATAAGTATGAGTATTCTTTCAATTTAAATTCAAAGGTAAATTTCATTAAGTTCTCACAGTTATCGCCTAAGAAATTTTCTGATACATGGTGGGAACATTGAGAACCTATCTATGAAATTTCTAGTTGAATTCCGATACACGAAATATGCTCATGAAGTAGACAACCGACTTTGATTCTGGATATTAAACAATAGGTACTAGAATATGAGATGTGGTGATTTCTATTATATTTCTAATCACTAAGCTTATTCGAGATAAATACTCTCTGAAATCTGTTGCATGTTGTAAAATAAATCAGATGTCGTCGCTATTGGAAATTTTCTGACAATTGTGTAATTTCAATGTCATCAATCCTGTGCATGGAGAAACATTACAGTCTATATTTTTGTATTCTGGTTTGGAAATTTCTAGATTCATATCACTGAATGATGTTTGATTTTTAATGCAAACTACGGATACCTTAATCAATTTATTTATAAAAATCAGAGAATCTCCAATATTATTTTTATTAAATTACTATGACTGACCGAGAATTGTCTTTTTTGAAATAGTATTGAATACAGTACCATTCGCTCTTTTCGCCATGCATTTAATGACAGTCAAAGCCAGATAGAATATGCGAAATACTGAATTGCGTGCTGTTATAAGAAGCATAATAAGGAGTGCTAAGTAGCTATCGAAAGTTTGCAGTGTTGCAGAACGGTCTCGGATTTTTTTTAATAATTTGAATCAAAATTTTGGTAAATTTGACTCAATTTCAGAAGTTTTAGTATGTCAATTTTTCCATTTTCACTTAGAACTTATAAGTGATTTATACCCTTGCTAAGCTAACTCAGCCGAAGACTCATGGGTGCGGAAGTTCTGATCAAATATTTCGAGTACCTCGATAGTGAATTTTAATATTTATAAAGAAATGTGGAAAGAGTTAGCTTAGCAAGGGTATAAATCACTTATAAGTTCTAAGTGAAAATGGAAAAGTTGATCTACCAAAACATCTGAAATTGATAAAGCCAGACCAAAGGCAATTTCGAATATAGGAAAAAGTTCAAAGCTGTAGAGCAATATTCATAGCTATTAAATAACCAGTCAACATCCACCTAAGCTGGTAGTGCCAATCAACGCGTCCCAGCCTGTGAGTTGGCACCTGATGAGAAGCGGCAGGGACGCGTGTTCGAAACCAGCTTGAGCTCTTTCCACATTTCTTTATAAATATTAAATTTGACTCGCATTTGTAAATCTGTACCAAATATTTATTTCTATAAATCTCTGTTCAACTACAATTTTTTCACAGTCTAGTATCATATGTCAAATGAAGATGCTTACCATTAGATATGATGATAAACATATAAGAGCTATAGAGGATCAATACAACAGTACAATGTCAAAAATATATGAGAATTAACTTTATAACACATATAGAAGATGAATGTCTGGAACTAGACGTTATATTTTTTTACTTCCGGTCTGATTTCGAAACAATTATCTACAAAAATATGAACTTAAATTAAACTTGACCGCACTAATCACCCTTATCTGATAATTTTAAATACAATCAAAAGTTCAGTTCAAAAAACCGAATACATGAAAAATAAATCCTTTTTTGGAAAAAGTATTGAAATAAAATTTTCACTGTTTTTATTTGTATTATAGTTTATTTTAAAAATAAAACATCTAAACATGACAATTGGTAATGTTTAGTAACTCAAGGTAAATGTGGAAAATTCGAGGACAAAAATGCGTTTGTTCGAAACGTTAGAACGTAACAAGCCAACAAACATACTTTGCAAATTTTCAAATGGTTTGAACTAAGCTTAAGCAGACGAGATTGGACGCACAAACACACGCTGCTACTGATATTGAACCTAGAAACAATATTTTAATAAATTTTCAAAATTATTATTTTACTTATATTTTGGACAAACTTCACTGCATGAGAAGCATTTTAAATTCAACAAGCAATGGAAAAAAGCAAGAGTACAAAAATGAAACTTGCACCTTGATTAGCTCACAAATAACTTTCATTTTGCTATATTTTTTTTTTAAACTTTTTTTTCATAAATTTTAAGTTTTCATTAAAACGTATCGATTACAGGTTACAAAATAATTCTGAATGCATAATGAAAATATAATAAAAGATAACTAGACCCCATTTTTCTAGTTAAAGATATGTAATGACGCTTATAAATGTGTAATAGAACGAAAAAGAAATAAATTCCCCATTATTCTAAGACTGATTACAATTTAAATTAAATCGAGACGTGGTCCATAAAATAACAAAGCTATTGTCTAAGCAAAGCATATATTCTAAATTTTTCAAATAATCATTGGATATATTCTAAATGATAAGTACTCATTTATAAACCACAAGGACGATTAATAGCATATGCTAACATGCTTTCAAACATCATTCAGGAAATATATGCGAAACAGGAGCAATTATTTGAAAATCAAAATACATTTATTAGGCCGAACAAGTATAAGAACAAATAATTTTGGAAAAGATAGAGAAGAATCATGTAACTATAATGTTTAATTCCTTGAAACAATTTATATTACGAATTTGTTTTAGTCAACTTCCATTAACGGCACATTTACGTGCTTAATCCATCGTTAACAATTGGGAATTCTCAAGTATTTCCAAATGGAATAAGGCCGCTTTGGTAACATTTCACGAATCACTGAAAAGCGACTGTTAATACCCTTCAAAGGCAAGACATAAAATTAAAATAGTTACGCATTTCAAACAATTCCTAATGTTTTAATGTAAAATAGTTGCAAACAGCTCCTGAATACGTGTAAATATGAATTTGGGTCGTATTGAAAAATGTAAAGTTTTGTTTGCTCAGTTTTATGGATATCTTATGTGTAATGTAGCAAATCTGTAGATAATTTTTCGTAAGCTGTATATTTGTGAGAACCATTTGGACATAGTGATGTAATTTTGCTTTTTTACCAGACATCAATACACATCCATAATGGCTTTACATAATGCTTAGTTTACCATGAACTTGCTAGTTAAAGTCTTATCGCTTTGTTGGGTGTGTATACAAATATTTTATACGATTTATGTATATGTATTGTATATGATTAGAATTTCTTGCTTCGGATTACTTGTTCTTTATCCAAACGCGCTTATAGTTTACATGAAAATTGAACATGTGTCATTTCCGATTCTTTCAATTTTCACTTGTGTATTAACAGAGGGAGAATGAACTTCGACGCGAACGATCAAACATTAATTCTTTAAATTGCATTAAAGTGCGGAAGGGAATTTGTTGATAATAACGAGATGTTTCTTCGGTAAATTCAATTTTAAAAATAAAATAACTAGCCTGGTATGGCAGAGATTTGAAAAAAATTGAGTTTGACATCAACTTTTAACTTGAATCAAACATAGCTTACAGGATTGCTGGTAATTTAGAAATGTAATGAAATTAAATGTTGAAACTAACATTTCTTAAAATTATATTGAAATTAGTCTTGAATAAAACATTCGCATGAAGTGCATACAAAGACAAGTGCAACGTCGTATGTAAACAAACAAAAGTATCCATGACACATTTCTCGTACTTCTTGCATATATAGTTTATCTTTCTTCTTTTACCATCAGTCGCAGTACGTTATATGAGATCAGCAGATCCACACCATATGAACCAATTTCAAGGCGAACAAGTTTTTATGTTTCTATTCTTAAACAAGACGCTTGTATGGTATGCATGGCTCACGATAAAGACTAGTTCTTTGAGATACATAGCAAAAGTCGAAAAAGATTTTGATAACTGTACTACATGGATTTTACCAAAACACCAATATTTATAAATGATGGAAATTCATTCGAATGACGTGTTTATATGCAGCCTCGACAAGGCTATGATAGAATGTGTATAGAAAAAACGTATGAAAGTATTTTTGACATCATTTAGAAGGCTTCCCTCTGTCCTATCAACAGTTTATATTTTGGATTAAATTAATATTCTCTATACTCGTAACTACGAATAATTATAATTAAAATTACTGAGTGGATGGAATTTCAGTATACGTTGCCAGTTAATCAACAATCAAATAATTGTTAGTTTGCTGCTTAAAACTTTTTTTTTTGCTTCTTTTTTTTTCATAAATCCATTTTAATTCACTTGAGTATAGCAATTGTATATTCTGTTCAAATACCAAAGCTTTTGAATTTTCCCAACACCATTCTCATTAAAGGGAACAAGAATTGAATTTTTCGGCTTTAGATTGTTTATAATCTATAAAATATCGGTTTTTGACTCTTGCAATCCAAATGCTTGTGGGAAAATATACCATTATTGAAACATTGAAGAAGTGCGAAAAATATCGCTTATCGAAAAAACTTCAGATAACTTCGTTATTAACATTTATCAAAACATTAAATATTTCAGAAAATTTTACAAACACCATTTATACAAACTTTCTATCTCGTCCTTTATTGAATACCATAGAACAACAGCAATTTCAATACCTAATAATAATATGAACTCATTGACTTTTGCTCTCTCGTGCCACAGAAAATGTTAATATTTTTTCTTTAAGCGAAAAAATGCTTCTGGTGTTGCGATTGTTAGCATAGTTATTTCTATGTAAAATTATAGATATATAGATAATAGCGATAAAAGTGTAAAAGGGTCGATATATTGATCCAAGTGAAACATATCTGGAAAATGATAAAAATATTATCTTGTTTATTTATGCTTACAGAGCTGAAGTATTACTCTCAGTAATGAAGTATCACAGTCTTCTGCTGGTGAAATTGTTGAGTAAACACATAATTTATGAGTAGTCAATGTTTATGTAAAGTTTACTTGCTCAAGAATAAAGGACCATGACGAAAATTATAATCACAAAATATTGCGTTGGCATTGTTACTATTTTCAAAAATTTATCAGAGTTCATCTCATGATTATGATGATAATAATATATATTTTCCTTTCGATACCGTCAAATAACATGCACACGTGCTAACGACCGCTCTGATTTAATATCACTTTTCGAAGCAATGGAAGAAAGCGTATAAAAGCGGGGGAGCATATAATACAAAATAACCTAATAAATAACGATTGACTGTTTATATTGATAAAGTCTCTGCCGGTACAAAATAAAAAACCGATTAGTGCACTATCAGTCGGTAAAGTATTATCCTTTGGCATCCAGAGTAAACAGTCCACTGCCAACTAAATATTTTTAGCCTGATTATTATGTCTTATATGAGTTATATTAAAATATCGCATATGGTATTATAATGTGCTGTTTAGAACACGTTGTCAGGACAAGAAATTATTCGCTGTTGGTCACTTGAATTGACGTGTCTGCTCACTTCACCCTTTATTTATAAGATGGCTCTATTTGTCACTTAGCCTTAATAACGTGCTGACCAGCGAGAACACTCTCAGACAGCTCCGTGCAGAAAGCGATAGAGCAAGCCATAGTCGATCTAATGTATGACGTTTTCATTTGAGCCTTTTGATAGTGTTATTCTTCGTAAACGAAATAATGAGAAACAAATTTAATTAAAACCATCAGGAACATCAGGATCATTTTAATCGGAAGCCTTTCTCAAAGCAAAACCGACGGAGTTACATCCGAAAAAATCCGCGACGCATGTTAATCAACTCTTCCTTAAACACATGCGGAGAATCTTCACATCAACCCTATTTTCTCTTAATTGTTTATTTATTCTATCCTTTGTTGATATATTTTTAAAATTGACTAATATTTGCTGAAAAAAGAAAAATATTGCAAATAAGTTGATTTAGCTATCTAAACCTTTTTCCTTCAAAAAGTTAGAACATTTCTAATCGTTGCAACAGCAATAAAAAAATACATTGGAAGGAAAGAAAAGGCATTGATATAAATAAAAACATGTATTTCTCAGGATGGTGATAGCAACTAGAAGTTAATACACTTAAAGTAAATGTAAAATCCATTTCTATTTTATGAATGACTTCTTTGCAGTGGAAAATAGAAATTTCTCTTTGCATCACTAACTAAGTAATACTTCAGGTCATATTGTAATCTGGTATGTTGTTGTAATGTCTACGCTTTTATGGTTTCTAGACTGCGTGAACTACAGGAACCAGAAGTTAGATACCGCAGCACAACTCATATCACATAACACAACATGGAAAGTTCTAAAACTTTCCAATTCTTACAGAAATTTTGGTAAGGAATCCCAGTTTCTGTTGCGATTAAATAAATGCTCTTATGCGACTTTATCGTATGTTCATATTGGCTCAACAGTGTTGTATATTGTAATTACATTATTTATTTGAAACTTGTTATTGTTTTCCATTAAAAAATATGTGATGACACCTAGAACGGATATCTGACTTGGCTTGAGGTGCCCAACATTTATTTCCTCAACGTTCGATTTGGCAGATTTGCATTAAGCATTTGTTTTTTCTGTTGATGTTTAAATATTGGGTGTAACCTCGCCAAGTTGAAGAAAATCAAACACAACCATCTGAACAACTATAATATTTCATGAAAGTGTTTTAAAGAAATACGAAACAAATTAATGTTTTCTATAACTATAATACGGTTTAATTTTTACAGAATCGTGGATCGAATTAAATCCAAATAGCACCGGCATCAAAAGTCCAGACAGAATCACTCCACTTCCGTTTTCATCTGGTGAAGAGTACTTAAGATTGCTGCGGGAAGCGCAAAGAGAATCAAATCAATCAAGTAGAGTAGTTTCACTGGCAAGCTCAAGAAGGGATTCGCCCGGGGACAGGTAATGAAAGGAATTTTATACATGATGGCTAGTTGACATATGTTTATACTTTTTTCTTTCTTTCTTAGTCCAAAGTCTCCTCCAAATAGTCCAAACACAGAATTATGTCCTGATGATGAACTTAAGAATGTATATATAAATTATTGGAGCAAAGTAAGTCCTTCTTATTGTTATAATTTAATTTATCTTAGAAAATATTAACAAGTAATATAAACTCAAATGGAACAAGATCATAAGAACGAAATTGAGGACAGCTTCACTGATGCAATTTAAAATTTAAACGTCCACTTATAATGGTTGCTATATTTTATTTTTTGGTTCAATTATTCAATTTTCTCAGCACGCAGTGATAGTCTGACTCGACTGAGAGTGCAACAATTGTCAATGTGTGCCCAACTTACGCATTGTGAGTTTGAAATTTCAAGGCATATAAACATTCAACGATTGGATTGATGCAATTGCTGTTTCTTGTAGATATGAAATTATTCATGCTGTTTACTTTTTTGAATTTTCCTTTCTTTACGAAGTATTTATTGCTTATTTTCGTCGGCGTTTGGCTTTTTTTTTTTTTCAAAAAAATTCAGGCTACTTCCCCTCTTTAAGCTCGTCAATACCAGTGATCCGAGTTGAAAATTTAAGTTTACTTGCTTGAATGATATGTAATCATCTGATCAGTTATCTGTTTGTATTAGAGGGCAAATGATGTTTCAGAAACATTATGATTTCACTATGTTTTCATGATTTCGATAACATCGAACGTTAATCTTTCCTACTCAACGACACATAGACAAAGGAACAAGTCTAGGCTAGGAAAAATTGCGCACTGCCATGGTATAATCACAAATAGCACTAACAGTAAAAGAAAAAATTCTTAGACGATGGAACAATCATTCGTGGTAGCATATGCAAGTGAACGCATTATTAAATAAAGGAACTTTAAAAATTGAGCGGCCTTGATTTAAGAAGAAACTCGGATGAAAGTCTATGAATGAAAGCTAGCAAAATCTAATGATTCAAATAAATATGTGTAAATCAAAAAAATGGAGAACCACAAGCCTAGTTTTCGTAGAACCTTTGGCTACAAGTGGCGTCGGTAAAACAATGTTGAATTACGAGGTGTTAAGTTTTAGTGATAATATTGCAGATATACACCAGTGACACTATTGCACTTTATCCCTTTTCGATCCAGTTATGTGTGATCTGGCAAATTTTCATGTAACTAAGTCTCCTTTCCAATTGACTACTTGCATTTTTTGTTGCTCTAGGCAACTTCGTGCTATACAGGAGCAAATTCATCAATCGTGGAACGCTGATCACTTTCGTTAAGTTGTGTGTCCAACTGATCTATCATAATATTCCTTGGACTTATACTGCGATGAAAATTTCGATTGGGTTTAAAAGCATGTTAAAAACAATCCCCCCGAAGTCAGAGTTGAAGTCCTTATGCAGCATCCTTAACTTAATAACTCTCATAATCACTTGGCCAAAAACAGAAATCCAGTTGACGATATGCATTCCTATCAAAAATATGATCAGGCCAACTGTAAGATGTCTTCACTCATGAATGACATTTACATTTAAATATATCTTAATCGTTGTTCGTTTTGACGTGTTAAAACATGAGATTTATAGAAATTATCAACAGAATTTTTTTTTTCAATTTGTCACTCGAAATATTGACATATGCATTACAAATTTGCGGAGGCGCGCTACATTGCAGTCGCGATGCACAATCTACTGTCGTACATTTTTTAGTAAGTAAATTATTAAATTTCATTTATATGTTTTTCATTTACCGAAATATGAACGAAACGAAAACTATCAATATATATTATCGATTAACTTCGATTATAAGCCAAGCCAATAGAGAATATGGAAAACAAGTGCTGTATTAAATATTTCATCAGAATGATAAGAGTCCCGAATCGGATTAAATGACTATATAAAAAAAAGTATCGTACAATTGCCAAGAAATAATAAACATGAGAAAATAATATGCAGAATAGAATGGAACGAACACTGAGCCATAAAAGTTGTTTCCGGTGCCATTATTTTTTCTTGGCAACGCTAAGGCAAATATATATTTTATTACTCGGTCTGTTGATTGGATTGAATTCAATTGACATTTTATGATAAAAGCCTTGTTTAAAAGAATACAGTGGTTGAATTGCACTGGCAAAAGCTTAATTTCCTGAGTAATTAAAGTAAAATTCTAAATTGTAAATTTAAAAAAATCTCAATTCTGCGCACAAGAAGGTTTTATTATGATGAATTTAGGAACGATTTTTCATCTTTCCTTGTCATAAATCGCTTTCTTGACAGACTTGTTTCTGCGACTTGACATCTTCTACTTAAAATTGCTAAACATGACCGTCAAAAAAACAGTAGACATTGAGATAAAATGACGAAATGTCTGATTCATTATAATGAATCAAACGACTCAATGAAAAGTTTGTCTCATCAATGACGCAACCATAACCGTGTATTAATGGACACGGATTAGTTAATTAAAAAATAATTTTCTTTTTAAAGCAAAGAACAATGAAATAAATTCAATAATTAGCGCAGCAATCAAAGGAGCTGAGGGAATAACGAATTAAATATAAGGAAACCTAGAATTTGTGTATCGATTACCGCAAAATGCACTTACCCAGGAATTATCCCTCACTCGAGATAGTTGTCACTCACTTTTCACTATCACACTCTTCACATTCAACTTCACAACTTGAAACTGACTTTTTCATGGAAATAGTCAAAACTAGTATAATCATTAGAATAAGGCTTATACTAATCATTAGTTAAGCATTAGCCTGATATGTCTGATAATTTTTTTTTGCTGGGATAGTAAATAGTGTCTTCGAAAATTGGAATAAAATTGTGAACGACGATAAAATAGAAATAAGCATCTGAAATCAGATGAAAACTGTACATTTACGTTTCCAAATACATTCCGTGAGACAAAATTTTCCATACCTTCAATCGCGCATCAAACTTTTTTCCATATTTTTAGCTATCAAGTGTATTCCGTAGGGACAATTTGATCGAATATGTATTAAAACTAATGAATCATTGATAAACCATTGAAAGTACCAAGTGGCAAGGATTAAACAACGAAATAACGCATCCAAATATTAATTATCAAAACAAAAACATTATATATAAATTTCAGAGTTGTTATTGAGGTTTGCGTAACTGTATTGAGGTTATTTATAGAAATTATTCAAGTACATCAAATAATCTTACTGAAAAATAACCATAATTGGACAGGACAAGAAATAACGAAAACATGTTATCTACTAATAAATCCAACTAACTAGAATACATATGATATACAATTGATGGATGCTTCTCTAGGATTGTAAATATCTTCTCTTTCGAAGGCTTAAAATGAAAATTTGAAATAGACAACTGTTATGATTAAACCAATAGAAAACATCAATAATAATATTATTCAATTCTTCAAAATTCATTTCAAGACGTTAGTACTAGGATGTTAAATATTTTTTTTTATATTTACTTGTTCAATTCTGCTACTTCGCTGTTCGTTATTCGTTTATTTTAATTTTTCGGTTTTATTACACTATATACTTGATTTATATTCGCAAACGCCAACTAAATGAACCTCGAAAACATTCAATAAAGGAATCTTAATGATATTTCAGTACATGAACAATCTTCGCTGATTCAACACATATACCAATTAAATCCAAATGAAAATTTTGGTATACGTTAGTGTATGAAGTAATCTGCAGCTTATCATAAAAGTTATATAAAATTTCAAAGTTATTAATCAAAGAACGCCTCCTCTAAGACTTCATGTTAGAATTCAACAATATAATAGTTTAATCAGAATTAGTACTTTTAACATTATAACTGTCTAATTCCCATCACAAACAAATGCTTCTACACTATTCTGTCGCGCACTATGCGTCGTTTCTGATGAGTTTTCGTTTACTATCGACTGATTCTAATTCATTTTGTCCAATCATCTATTCGTGGATATTTCTATAAACTTGATTATCCAAGAGGAAATTAGAGGAAAACATAATTCGCTTTAGCAATGCACGCCGTTATTTTGCTATTGGCTTATACGATTACTTCTGTTGTATCCTGTTCACTTTAGCAGGTCATATATATTTTTCAGGCAAAATATATATCAGTTTAAAATTAGAATTAAAATATTTTCATTTAGATCGTCCATTCCGAAATTGAAAGATTGATGACAATTGTGTTATATGAACGTACTTATAATATTTTATGTAAACATTTAGGGCTGAATAAATTTTAAGCAGGATAGGCACTTCATTTTTTTCGCAACAACCATTGATAAAACAGGCCATGTTCGCTGATTGTGTCTAAAAGGACAAGGAACTCGAAAATCGGCTGGAAAGAGTTTGGTGGCCGATTTTTTTAGGCATAATTACGAAATAATCTACAAAAACAATGTAAAATTTATACAATTTTCAAAGAGTAAAATACTTCGTCTTCTACGTCGTTAATGCCATTGATGCCGTTTTCCACATAAGTTACAGGCTCGACTTTTATAACCCAAATTTCACCCCTATTTTCTGGAAAATTTCCATATCTCGAAAGATACTTGATGTAAATTCGCATTAAATGGAGTGGAAATGAAAATTTGACACCTATTTGCAGAAAACTGAGAAAATTTTATATGAGACGCATTAAAATGAAAGATTTTTGTTTCGGGGTATCGGAGGGAAAGCAAATTGCATCGAGCGAAATTGTATCAGTTACTTTTCTTACCTTAGTCAGATAATTCTCAGTGTCAAGCTAAATTGTATAATATTTCATTTACCACGGATATTATTACCCTATTTAATTAGATGAATCTTTCTGGTAGTAACGTGTAAATTCTACGAAAAATTTCTCAATTTTCCATATATCAGATGGAAAGAAAGACTTTTGTCAGTTTTTATCTGCTCATATGAGTTTACTACTTGTATCTTAATCAACAAAAGATCTTAATATTCAGCTTTACTCAATACGTTAATTGTTTCTTTGTTAAACGAAGATTTTCAAAACAGATAAAATGCATTTTTGGCATGGAGCAAGTATTTTAATGTGATTCATTTAGACATTTGTAATTGCCGCATCTTCTGAAAATTAATTGAACGAAAATTAAGAAAACAACCTTGTTTATTTTTGGTTATTTTATTATTGACACACGGAAATCAATTTTCAAAAAATCATAATAAGACAGAAATTCGAAATTAAACGTTTCTTTATTAAAGCTCATGTCATTCATTACAGAGAGGATGATGTTTCTAAATTAAGTCGCAACAATTCGATCCTAGGTGTCATTGCCTTCCTATCCATTTTTGAATCGTTTAAACTCATCTATTTATTTTTAGTGAACATGTAAGGAAAATCTGCGTACAATAACACAATCAGTCTGCCACTTATTTCACACGATAAAGATGGTGCAAATTTGTATGAAAAATTAGCATTTTCCTTTATTGTTGTACATGCTAAACAAAGTATTTTTTCATTGTGTGCATAGACAAAGAATTGTATCGGACCGCCGTCAATGTACCCGCTGACTTTGTTGTGTTTCTATTGCCTTGATGTTGAAGAAGTTGGAAAATATATGAAAAAAGTCAGTCACAGTTGCTGGTGTTGATTTACTTTTCTGCATGAGTAATTTGCTAGTCATGATAATGTTCAGCGAGAAATTAAATGTTTTATGGAGATCTTATTGTGAACTTTATGAGGAAAAACAATCCTGTACAGACGTATGCAATTATGCAGAAATTTATAATAACTTTATTTTTAAGTAAAACACGAATTGGCCACTTGTTAAAGATATTCAGTTTGATCGGGTTGCACGAGCAAAATAGTAGAGGTTATATGGTGAAACCTTATTGACGTAACTTATTCAAATCAAATTACCAATAATGTGTTGCAATAAATTGAAATAAAACAAACAAAAAGAAAATTTCAAGTTATTAAAATTTAACCATTTCAGGAAGGAGAAACGCAAAAGGATACAGATTGGATTTTGGACTGGAGTAGTCGACCCGATCAACAGCCACCAAAGTAATTGATCCAAAACCTATCGGTCACCACTTTATTTGAATGTGAAATATTTTTGTTTTTAGAGATTGGAAATTCGAGCATCCCCGACGGCGGACGCCAGGATATTCAATGCGGCTAGCGAAAATGGGCAAGAATTCTGTATTTTCCAGAGAAGTGTTATACTCGCTATTGATAACTAACGTTTTATCATTGCTTGTTGGAGCCGGACTAGGGTAAGCAGTGAGGTTTCAAACTATATCAAATTGCTCTGAAATATGAAAGTTTTTTTAATGAAAAGTTGAACATTGACGTCTAATGCTTAATTTCATTATTTCCGAAAGTTTTCAATAGGAAAAAATTACGCTTTACCCAAAATACCCAAGCTATACAAAATATAAATTTGACTTACATACAAAGCTTGTTTTATGTTTGATATTTTCAGATTGTGGCTAAGCAAACGAGGCATTTTATTTACACGTGTTGTGATTGATTAAAAATTCGCATGTGTTGGCATTAGCATCTGAACGAAATTAGATTTTGATGGCCGATGGGAGAGGAGAATGAATGATTTTTATATGCCGGATGATAAAAAAAAACGATAGAAAATTTTTATACATGGCTTAAACATAATCTAACGCTACACATTACACATTGAATAATTATATCATAAAATATGCTTTTATCAAGATGAAATGGAAAGGAAAATATTTAAGAAAATTACAATATTATCCAATTTGTTAATATACTGACATATAGCACTTAGCCAAGTGTTTTGCCGAAAAACAAAAGCAAATAATTATTGTGTATGTCTTTTGTTGCACGTCTTTTTTATTTAAATTATTCCTTTTATTTTTTTATGAGAAAATTTGATAGCAAGGAGGAAATGTTTTGATATCATCGAAAGATTATAAATACTTCATTGAAAAAACAATGAAATACGGATCACGTCTCTCGTACTGTATAAATTAAATATTGTGTAATAAATACAAATTGATCCTTAGAATTTAACACAACAATCACTCCTTTATATACTATTAAAAGTGCTTTAAGATACTATATGCATTGGATTGTAACATTAAAAAAAAATGCTGAAAAGTAAATATATTCCATGTGGTACATTTAAATCAAGATTATCTAAATGAGATTGCTTTTAGATTGAATTCTTATGTGAATGAAAATTGGTTTATGATTCAATATTACGATATTAGCAGATTAATGAGAATATCAAACGTATTACATGACTACAGAAACAAAGGAGATTGGCTGGCGATTTGTACATGTATTTAAATTGAATTCTCATTAAATTCATAAATCTGCGAGAAGAAAGTTCCCATGAAAACTAAGTGTTTTGTGAACACCGTTTATAATTCGAGTTCAATTTCTTTTTCTTTTTATATTGTTATAGCAAAATAAAACTTAATAGCATTTACAAAAAATTTTGTTTTATTGAAAGACGCAAGCAGATTTGGCAAGTTAAAATTTGAGTTAGATGGGAGATTGGTTCGAGTTATTATAAATTATAGGAACAGAATGTTATAACTAATAGTAAATCTAATACACCTTCGTGCACAATTTTCAACAATTCACTTGGGATATTCATAATTAATTTCAAGAAATTATAGTGCTGCGTATATAGTATATACGCTATCGTTCATTATTGATGTCAAGAAAATAGTTGGAAATTCATTTTCATCAATGATAAAAGCAAACAAGTCTAGTGGAAATAAACAAAGTGAAATTATCTAACCTGCATTCATTGCACCGTAACAGAATATTTAGAGTAGATGAAGGACACGAGGGTGATCGATGCCCAATCACACACTCGATGATTGACGCAACTCCGAAGCGTTGATTTTTACGCAGTTTTCATTTTCTTACAATGACTATTTGTGTATGACCCATACTGATAAGCCCCAAGGAAACATATGTTACTCTGAAATGTATGACACAACGACAAACGTGGGGAACAATTATTCGGGATTTTTAAACTATTATTGGCAGGACTTAAGATATCTGTAGCTTCTGTGGGATTGGTTACAACTATCAATATGATAATTTAAGGTCCGCGCAGGAAAAGATGTTGCTCCAAGAAATATACCTTGCAACAGACATTCAAGTCATCATTCACTGTGCCTCATGTGGTATATTCGTGCAGATTGGCTTGTTTAGATGTTTCCTCGGGACTCAACATTACTGAGTGATGGGGCCTGAAACAAATGTACCCACAACCATTTTATTAAAAGTTTTCCTAATAATTAATTTAACCCGTCAACATGGCGAAGATTTGATCAACCGTGCTGGAAAGGAAAAAAAACGTGTAGTCAAAATGACTAAACCCACAAAATTCAGGGCACCGTAGAAACCGCATTTTACCAAAGTAACAAAATCAAGAATACAATCATTAGCAAACACTTGAACATGATATTTACCAAGTATTAAAATGACAGAGTTCTACTTTTCCGGTTAATATTTCTGCCGCAAGTACATTTATGTTTAGTTTAGTTATAAATATGTTTAGTAAAAAAATAATTTTTATCAGAGGCTTCTCCTGCCCTCAACTTGGCGCTAAAGAAGAATATAAGGCCATAAGTCATGTGACCGTAAAAATTTCAGGACAAGCCTTCATAAAAGAGCATCATAACGCATCATTGGATAACTAAACAATCGATGTAACTAACCGACGAATTTTGATCTAAGCAACTACACAAATTTAACTGTAACGATTGGTGATACTAAGAGAATTTCAAATTAAAGATTACTTTTTTATTAAGTTCAAAAAATACAATATTCAGTTACAATTTTTATTACTACCTTATGTGTGAATTCACGATTCATTGGAGCACAACTGTGGGTGCAAATAAGGATGTTCGACATAGTTTCATGATTATTTTATTACCAATACTGACTTGCACATTATTAACAAAATTTAGAAATGATGACTACAATAAACTTGTTGTAAACACTTCATGACTACATGACATCCATAAAATATGGGCGCATCAAATTCATAACTCCAATTTATTCATTGAAATTTTTGTTAAATTCATTTAAATAGGTGTTTTAATTAATAGGTGTTTTATTCAAACGATGCAATATTTTAGTTATGATTGTTATACTGAAATAAAATTTTTGTTTTCAAGTTGATAAAACATGAGGACTGAACTCAAGTCATAGCTGATGCAAAACCATACAAACCTTAAAAGGATAAACCGTCGTTCCCCAATAAACCTATGAACCTGTTGCATTTGTTGTTTAAAAATCAACGCAAAACAAATATAGCTGAAAGATAAAAGCAAGACATCCCTTTTAATTTTGCTGTGTTTATTTTATTCGGTTGTCGTACTCGATTTTCCACCGTGATCGCTCGATTCAGCGTCTTCCAATTGCTGAAGAATACCGATAGAAAATAGATTACGACAAACAAATTTAACACGCAAAATTAAAAATAAGGTCTTTCTTTTATTTTTCTGAAATATTTTGTGAAAATAAAGTTATTTAGGATATCAAATACAGCTGAATTTAGATTTTTAGTCTTGAATAAAGGACAAACCAAGTCAAGAAAATCATGTGGCTCATAGAGACGAGACTGTTTTGTTTCTAGTTTAATACTGAATGTTAGATCATATTTTTTGATTTCCCAAAATAGTTCATTGTATATACCAACAAGCCTAAGTCAAAAGAGGATACGTGAGTTCTCCCATGCGAGAAATTAACTGAAAAATTAATTTCACTTTCTATTTCCAAAAGAAACAATATATTACACATAATTACAATAACAAACTTATGACCTTGTGTATTTCATTTCTTCTTCTTTTCTCTTTTAATCTTTCTTCTTTATTTGAAGTTTCATGCAACGAATTATCTTTCATGTTTTGTTATATCATATCTTCAATTTCTTCAATATCATCTGTTTGTCATAAAATACATCAAAGACAAATTTGCAACAATAAAATAATTACTTTTGCTTACGTTTACTTTCCAATTGTTTGGCTGCCTTCTTTTTCATAATTTGCAAACGTTGGTCCGCACTTATAATATTTATATTTGGCGTCAATGAGGAAGATGATGAAGACTTGGAAATACTCGAGCTTCCTACACCACCAGCGGACGAAGCAAGCAGTGCGCTAAAAGATGATTTCCCGCCGCTATTACTGCTGTTTGTCTTGGATGAAGAAGACTTACTTTTTGAACTACTCGAAGAATGCTCATAACTTTTCGAATAGTGTTTGTCGTATGACGACGACGACGATGAGGACTTTTCGGGGGAAGGTGTTGTGGGTGCTGCGGACTTGGACATTATTAATTTGTTTTTACAATCGCTGCAGCACCACGAGTATTCCTGTTCATTGGCGTCGTCATCGGAAATGTGAGGTTTATGGCATTCTTGATGATAAAGTGAATGGCATTCGGCACATTCAACGAGACGGTTTCCAGCTTTCAAAACCATAGCACCGCAAACGACACAAGCAAGGTCTCCAAATTCCTAAGAAAAGTGAAAAATTTAGTGTAATGTACAAATAATCCAACTTGGATATTCAAATACAAACAAGTAGAATTGTTTAATAAGCATTGAATAAGAGAAGTATATATGTCGTATCGATAGTTAGTCTGTAGCTAGCAAATGATCGCTGAAAAAACTTGCCTAGGTAAGGACATTTTACAGACATGAAGCGTGACTTACCTTCAAGTTTTCCTCGTCTGAACCATCACCCATGGTGATAGAGACAGTGTGCGGGGTTGAAGCAGATTCCTGGCTTCCACTAACGCTGCTCTTGGATACGACTGAAACTCTTTCATCAGACTTCCTGCGCTTAATTGTGCCCGATGAAGATGACTCCTCATCAAGATATTTTTTGCTTAAAGCGTTCACAAGCATTTTTCTTGATCCATAGCGCTGCTTGATTATTTCATCAAGTGTAAGTCGTATCTTTTCGGCTGAATCGGGACTTGAAGAATGGAGAAATTTCAATGCTTGCTTAATCGTTGGATCAATCTCTATAGTTGCACTCATTTTGGTTTACAATTTTAACTTTAAAATAAAGTATTCTGTAGCAGCCGGTGCTTAAGCTATTACGAGAATATGGTTCAGAGCATTTGACATTCATATGGTGGGAATGTTTACATTTTATAGCAGATATGACGCCAACCTGGGGAAATTTCCTCTTGGCTCAATTGTATTTACAGCGGTGTGATTTTAATCTAACCGCAAAATTACAATTTAAACAATAATATGGTAAATTTTTCGTACGATCAGCTTGGAAAAGTAGAACTCGCTTTAACATTAAGGAAAATCGCTAAACAATATATTCCAGCTAAGTTTAAGAGGTGCAGTATTGAAAAAGGTTTAAATGTGTTCGTTGTTTTTTATTTTTACTTTTAGGTTAAAGTTACATGATTAAATGTGAATGAATGAAGAAAATGTAATAAGCGCCTAATTCAAAACTATGTTTAAATTAAATGATAATGCCGACAGTACTATTTGATCTACAAAAATGTCTTAATCGTGTGTTACAGGGCTTTGGTCTATATGAATACAACCATAGTTTAGTTTTATGCTCAAACTATTCGCAAATATTAGCTCCAAACTCCAATTATGTTAAGGTTTTTTGTTGGTGGTTTATGCTTTCATCGGTAGAAGACTACTTGTTTTCAGAATCAATATTTCAGCCAGCGATATCAAAGCATTTAAAGAATTTTGAGCAGCTTATTGACTCTTTTCTCGATATCAGTCGCTGCGATCTCTTACAAATTTAGTTCTTTATTCCCGATTCACGTCGTGAATACCCGTCATTCTGTGAACTCCGAGATATTCTAATGTCAACTATTTTACCAAAACAACTTACAACATACCAAAAACTCTGGAATAACCTGCAATTTTGAATATATAGCTCTCAGTTCAACTATTGTTTACATCACACCACAGATCATTTATTCACAATTTATGTCACGATCGCTCACTTTTCAGGTGAACCAGCAACACTTTATTTCGAGTCAGATCCATTCAAATTTGGTAAAAATTATGCTCTACGTTGATAACTTATCCGTTAAGTATGAATCACACCTAGGAATACTGAAAACACAAATCCAAATGTCATTCCTATACGTGGTAATTGATTCGGATGTGTCGAAAAAGAATGGCAAACAAGCTTCACATATATATTTATTTTATTTCAAAATAAAGACATATGTTTAAACAAAGGTCCAATAAAACATTTTAAATCTTATACAGATTGAATTCATAACATAATAAATGATTATTTGTATACAAATAGGTATAATTATATTCTAGTAAGTTATTTCAGATCGTTTATCAAAACACCTAGACTTAGTTTAAACCTTATTTACATAGAAGATTATAAGGATTTCAATTTCGATGAATGTACATTACAGGCATTATTGTTCTTCTTTCTTAGTGTTCAATATGATTTTATTAAATCTTCAAAGAAAATACCATTCCAAGGAACTGTTCGTAATGAATTGTGATTACACCATCCATATCAGTATCGTGTTGTTTAAATGCTGCTGTTAACGTCTACAATGGAAACAAAATGATGGTTTATTTTATTGAAGAACTTCATTGAAACTTTTCATAAATTTATTATTTTAATTAAGTTAAAATAATACGGGCACTGCATTATTTGGTTGTTATATGCATTTTTCGCATTTTTTGGCATTTCTTTTATGCTTTCTTCTTAAGATTTTTGGAAGTTTAAGATATGTATTGGACGGGAGAAATGAAGGATGACAAATTGTAAGAAAATGTATATTCTATCGAAGGATTCCAATATTGATCTACGCGATAAGACCAAGTCCAATGAGTTGAGACATCTGGAGATCTGAAGCCAGCAGATATGGACTGTAGAGACTTGGTGTCGATGTATGAAATATGCAACAATAAATAAGAGATGAAACTAAGTAAATATTTTGGAAGGTGGTAAGCAAATCACATACTTGTTGCATAGTTAATTTAACTTATTCAAATACCAGAGGTTCTATATTTGAAACGATGAAATTTGCATTTCTTAAAAGGAAATGCTACTTATAATGACAGCAGTTATTTTCCACTCGCGAGAAAAAGCAACAAAAAAAACTAAAAAATTATATAAGCTCATTTACATTCATAAAACTGTGTTCACGCTTCCAAGCCAGATAAAGATTTATACAGAATATAAGTTCGATAACTAAACTCTGAAATCGGACATCATTCTAGCAGATACACTTTATTCTAGTGAGTTAATAAAGTTGAAAAGAATATTTACATTTCAAGTTATGGGATGTCTGGTTCAAAAGAGGTTTTAAAACTCTATTGCAGTCTAGTCGTAGTTGTGCTATTAATTTTCGAGAATAATGATTTATTTCAAATCATTATTCTCGAACTCGATATTATGAGACTTTATCGTTTGTTTTTGGGAAACCGAAAAATCGTGATTTCTCTAGGTTTAAAGCAAAAATCGTTCCTTGTAATAAACAATATCTTCTTGAAGTTATTCAATTGACTGAGCGAATTCTATTTAAAATTCTAATAGTCATACTTTAAGAATTTCTTAACGCATTCGTCTCTCAGTTCGACGAATGTCGGTTCTTTTTCAAGACATTGAGTTAGAAGACAGATTTTACCAAATAAAGGTTTCTATCTAATAGTCTTCTGTTGCTAATATTTCATTATACCTTCTAGGTGTAAAATACAAATAATACTCAAAAATGTATTATTAAAATAATCCAGATCATCCATCAAATCTCGGTCCGGGACGCCGTGGGCGGGTATATGTATAATGCTGTTAGGCGCGAGAATGGAAACGTTAATCAAGACGGGACCAAGCAAAAAGAAACAGTGTGAGAATCGAATATACGGTCAGGAATAAGAAACAAATATGAACTAGATGCCAATCGTTGTAATACCAAATACTTACATATAAAATTATGCAGCACTGAATAAAATCATCAAACAAAATTGTTCCACGTCCATGCCTGTCGAACTTTTGCATCATGATGTTTACTAGATTATCAGATAATCTATATCCAAATGCTGTAAGTGCTCTCTTCAACTCTTCCTTATCAATATTCCCAGAATTGTCTGTGTCAAATGACCGAAAGCAATTTTGCCAATCCGTCACATATTTCCATAAAGCGCCAAAATCTTGGAAACTCACGGTTCCTCGGCTTTCTCTATCGAACATACCTAAAGATTGCAATTGCAAGCGAATGTACATTTAATTTTATAGCAGTAAACATACCAATCATAAGACGCACTGTTTCAGGATTAAATGGCGTCCACGTTCCATTTGAGAGTGCACTTTGAAGTTCGTCAGCCGAAATGTAACCACTTCCATCTTTATCCACTCTGAATATTAAACAAGACACATTAGCAAAATACTTTGATTCATGTAAACCACTTACCTTCGAAATATATCCCAAAGAAACTGTTGATCGGGTACACCTGCTGATTGATAAGCCATTTTAAATGCTTCTGCAAACTCTTTCTAGGTAACTCACGCGATTCTGTTTAATTTAATGAGAAAGTTTCAATCCGCTTACTCTTCTTTTCTACAAAATACCTAATTCGCATATGACTGATGTGTACTTTTCCTGGCTGTCTCTGTCTAGCGCTTTTCCAAACTAAACTTATGGAATATTCTACCGATGCTGTCAAAAAAGTCAACTACCTTGTATTTAAGTTGTGCGTACGTCATTATGGTGACTCACATGTACAGCTGATATGAAAATTGCAGAATTTCTTCTTAACGTTACTGTACATTCTTCGGGGTATTTTTTAGTACATACGATGGATGGTAAAACGGCCTAATAATTAGAAAGAGTAGCGAAAACTATACCTCCCGATCAGAAATAATAGCTAAAAAAATGGGACACAACCATCTTTCCAACAAAACCAATTTCATGACAATCAAAACAATTTATCCGTATTTGATTCTACTTCAAAGTTCTATACGTCAAAAAACACTCTATATGTTGATTTTGTTAAAAAATATTGCAAAGCGAATAACGAAGGAAGAGGTAAGGAAACCGATTATTTAGATTGCGAATATATATGGGATGAAATAGCGCGGCCACCTTCTTGCTTGCTATGGTGCTTTTCTTTGCTTCTAAGAAAACTGGTTTGGTTCTAAGCTATGTTGTCTACTTGACACACTCTCAAACAAGGCATTTATTCTCCCGCCGCATCAAACATAACCAATTTCTTGTCAAAGTTGTAAGTTTCAAAAAAGATAGTTCGGTTGAAAATCATCTGTAAATAATTAAAAACATGTCTGGTTTCGGTGTGCCTCCAAACACCACTACAACTGGGTTTTCTTTTGGAAGGTAAGAAGTTCTCGATAACATTGTAATGATGCTAATAGTATAACTTTTAGTGTGGCTTCCGCGCCAACATTTGGTGCAACATCGCAGCCGACATCCACAAACGCAGCAACTAATATGACATACAAACCTGCACCTGGTAAGAAATACAGATGAATCTACAAGAAAGCGCTTTGATAGACAAATATTGCGGGAAGTTTCCACGATTTCTAATGCATTGTACTTTCGGTCCATTTTTTTGGGTTGCACTTTGTAGTGAGATTTTTCACAAAGATCATATTCTGATTGCCAATAGATGCCATACTCAGTAGCGCTGTAGTTTAAACCCAATATATTGCTGCAATTACTTTCATTTATATGAAGACTGCAACAAGGGTAACATTAACCACCCAGATCTAGCTTTTAATTTTCTTCGAGATAAAAATGTATTTCGTGTTTCCAGTTTTAACTGGAGGGTACTTTAATCTTCCCTAGAATTTATGTCTGTATTTCACTTTACATTAATTTGGTATAATTTCCTAAATCACATCCAATCAGTTCAGCATTATCAAAATAAAACTTCATAAGTTCATGTGGTGTTGAATAACTTGTCGAAGTACAATGTTGCATGTATTGAAAAGTGCATGCATTGGTGATAATTACTTTGACAAATTTGAGTTTCTAATCGTATACATTTTCATATGTATTGCTTTTCAAGGGAAACTTACACAAAAAATTAAATAGCGGGTATTGATCAGTTTACTTTAGATGTGCTTCTGTCCTTTTCATACGTTGTGATTACTCCTTGATGCGAATAGGTTAAGCTAATCCAGGAGGAGCTGAAAAAATTTCTGAAATTATTTATATGAATGTAGGAGATACCGTGCTCATTGTTCCAATTTCGTCATATTGAAAATCAATTTATAGTTGAAGGCAAAAAGAATTCCAACCGTATTCTGAGTGAAATTATTTTCCTTTTCAAATTATGATGCATTTCGGTGTCACAAATGGCAAATTTATTTTAGTACCGTTTTTAGAAAAATCTTTGAGACATTCTGCAATCAAATATACAAAGATGACTATAAACATTTGATTTGAAGAGATAATTTGATTTACTTTCGTTTGAAATTGTGTCTAGCTTTCGGTACAACGGGACAAACTGCAACGGGAGGTTTATTTAATTTTTCAACAACAACCAATCCATCAATAACAACTTCAATTGCTTCGACTGGTTTTCCGGGATTCGGTGCATCGGCTCCGGCAAAAACAACAG
Source organism: Stratiomys singularior (assembly GCA_954870665.1). Classification (NCBI taxonomy): domain Eukaryota; kingdom Metazoa; phylum Arthropoda; class Insecta; order Diptera; family Stratiomyidae; genus Stratiomys; species Stratiomys singularior. Next base: position 14,413,187 of record OX940877.1, read on the forward strand.
CTCCGACTTTAGGTTTTAATCTTACAACTAGCACACCTTCGTCTGGATTTAATTTTGCGCCTCCATCAGCAACAGCACAACAAGCGCAGCCGTTATTGAATTTTCCGAAGACCACACCTGCACCAAATTTTTCGTGAGATCGTTAGACAAGTTTGAAATGCATGTTGACCAAAATCTATTTTATTTTCAAGATTCGGGCCCAATGTAGCGACTACAACTACAGCGTCATTCACTGGATTGGGAACGGGTGGAAGTCTTTTTGGTGGTAAGTAGGAGTACTTCTTTTTAAATAAAACTGTTTTATATATCGTTTGTTTAAACTTAACCGTTCGATAAAGAATTTCAACTAATTATCTTAAGAACCAAAATCTCTTCAAACTCGATAGTTTTATCTCTTTAGAAAAAAATTATGCACATCTCATATGAGTTTGCATTTGATATACGCTAGCTTCCTCGTCTAGAGGTATGAAAAATCCACTAGATTATCTCACAAGCTGAGGGAAGCAAATAATTCACAATATTGAATGCTTATCCCGCAAGCTTGTATGCATGACTTCATCTACTTTCATAGCATGCACGTGATTCAAATTTAAACTGTTGCTTGCAGTCAGTTATATTCCTGAGATGGGCTGCAAAAATTCTTGAATTTCAAATTCATATTAAAGTTATACTGAAAATAATTTAAAACGATTTACCGTACCAAGTATATACAAGCGAATATTCAAAATGTAATGGATATAACTTTTTTTTACCCATTTTTATAACAATTTCAATAAAGCAAAACCTCCGGAGACAACAAATACCAGTATTTTTGGTACAACTGCACCGCCAGCCGCTGCACCCTCATTAGGTTTGGGTGGCACCGATTTAAATGCTTCTCAACCCAAGTCCACAGAAGGAAAACCTGACAGTGTGAAAGTGAAAGAAACTCAAGTGCCCGATCAAATCGTTAGGACAGTAGATAATTTAAAAAATTATATTAAAGAGCAAAAAACATGCAGTTCAGAAATCGCTCGGGCTTCATCGCGGAAGTTGTTCAGTGTGTCAAACGAAGTCCAATCATTGAATTGGTCTCTACAAGAAGTAGCCAATAATTTAGAAAGTAATTACAGCAAAGTAAAGTTGTTGCGAGCGGACACGTCACAAGCCATTCAGTGGGCTGAAATGGCGCAAAGAACCCAAGAGACGCCGATGGGGTTGCAATTCGAGAATTCTGCACCATTCCATTTCTTTCAGCAACTCGTGCATAAATACGAATCGGATTTGATAACGTTTCGAACACAAGTTGAATTAACAGAAAAGCATATGCGCGCTTTGACTAATCCTCAACAGTTTACTGCAGATGATTTAAAGCGGGGATTGCAACAAATACATGAGAGCTTTGTTGCATTGGCAGGAAGACTGCAAGAATTACATACCAAGGTAAAAGTGCTTTTAATTAGTTACGTTCTCTCAAATGCTTCTACAAATCCGCATATTACTCATTGCAGGTAGAAACACAAAAGGATCAATATCTAAATTTGCGAAAATATATGCTGCGAGACAAAACGAACGTATTTGCCGAATTGGAAACAAATGAGTCAAAAGCAAGTTCTACGAAGATTTCATCGGGTCCTACACCATTTTCGATGCTTTCAAGTCTACAATTGGGGAAGACAACAGTTTCTACGAATCAAGGTTTTGGAACATAAATATAGTAGTCTTATTGTACATATATATATATGATCGAGTAAATTAACCCTGAACATAAATTACTGAGTGTAGTTTGCCAGTTAATATAAATTGACTTTTAAAAATTTAAATATATTTATGATTCGTTTTTCATATTTTCGTTCGACTTTCTTATTTAGTAACTTTTGTTCAAAGTATTCACTCAACACACGGTAGTGGCCAGCTTGGAAATGATGCTTTCGGGTTCAGCTCATATCAACAAGATAAAGGATTCGGTGGTTTTAAGAGCAATTTTAATGTACAATTGAGTGAAACCGGCCCAAAGAATCTCGAAAGTGACCGATCCATGTCCAGCTCAAAACGTACTAAGAATTAAGTGAAACGATGAATTCATCAAGTGGTTTAAGTATTTTTATATTGAGAAATAAATTTGTTAAGTTTTTAATAATACAAATTAATTGTCTGATATTAATTCCTCTCAAGTTAAATGGAAATATTTTAGTTTGGGTTTCTTTAAAACTCTATGTTAAAGGTCAATTATGTGAACTTTTAGAAAGATTTGCGTCGATGAATGTACATATCGGGCTACAATAAAGTGCCTTGGTATTATTTAATTTAGTAATGGTATTATTTACCGCTTTCCAGTAAAGAAGCCCTTTCTATGCCCTTTTACGTTTAAAGCGGAAAATTATTTAAACAGATCAAAATTCTGGTTGAAAGTAATTCTCACGTCGGTTTGCGGTAATGGCTTGAAACCATATTCACAATCACATCACCTCGAATCACCGAATAAAATCTGATTTTATACTGCATCGATCGTATTATTTCATTCAAAATTCTTTTGAAGCTACGTATATATATATTTGCTTACTCCTTATAAATGAAAGGCACATGTTAATCGTCAATCAAAAAAATATATTTGAAATAATTAAAATTATCGTTTAACAAATTAATCAATAACTTCACAAAAGTCGATGTCGTCCGTAATTATCATACCACAGCAATTTAAGCTTACATTCAATGTGATTCGTAGAATTAAAATTTTGTACCTAAGACATTTAAGTCTATTGTTCTTGATATGATACCGTACCTTGCGATATTGTTCAATTTTATTGTTAAAAATCAAGTGGCATCAGGCCTCATCGGATGAGCTCAAAATAAAACAGTGACGCTTTTACATTCGAACCCACTTTTTGATGACTTGATGCTTTTAATGGTATATTTTTGGTTATGCATGCAATTGTTTAATATTTCTCGATTTGAATAACCTGCTAACAAAATCTAATATGATAAACATTATAAGTCCCGCCGTAATTTGCTGTTGATTTTCGGTTCCTTGAGGGTTATGGGTGCTGCACTACGCTTTGGTCGCGATGCACTTGTTTCGTTCTCTCGTTCTGAAAACCTTTCAATTAAAGTTCTCTGTGTTGAGGTACGGGGTGAAGAAATGCGCTTGTACTGGATAGGTAAAATGTTGTTTCGCCTATTCTTACGTTCATTTTGCTGATTCAACAGTTGGTTATTGCTTCTGGCAGTTCCAAGCCGCTTAAGATCTGCACGTGTAAGCCTTTTTAGTTTAACCATGCATTTTTTCATATTTTTAGATTCCGAGGGCTTGTACGGCGTGCTACACACTACTTTCAAAGCACGAAAATTGTCGAAGATTGTATCTTCTATCAGTGTAACTGGTTCCGACAAATTGGTTTGTGTTTGCAGTTGTGCAATTTGATCCTGATTTTCGTCTGTGACTATTACACTGGGATGATTTAGACGACCATTTATAGGAAGTTGCCTTCTTTCTGATAAGATTGTTAATGGCTCTAGACAGGATTCTTCGACAATGGACGAGTTCGATAGAGATTGTATTGATACTCCTTGTACAGTTGGTAATGACCGCGATATGTCCGCTGTATTTTCTTCTTGAATCGTGTGAATATCTCGACAAATAGAGCCTGGAAGAACGAAAGTTATCACGCAAACATAAAAGGTGTATATTTTAGGATTTTCAAATAAACAACTGGTTTCCACAGTTAAAATCGGAAAAGTTATAACGAAAAGATTTGTTTCCGATTGTTTGAAGTATTCTACAAAAAATACTTTGTATTGTGAAAATAGCACGTATGAGTACAAATGCGCATTGCTTTGAGGATTGCTTCTAGGGAGAATAATTAAAATACTCCTGTTTACGTAGCTAAAATTATTCAGCTTGAGGATATAGTCAAAATGAGAACATTTGGATAACATGTATGCATTGGTATCAATACTTGCTTTAGCTCTTACTCTGACTTAAAGGTGGGATCGGTTAAGTTAAATTTTGTTTTGAAACCTTTGCGCCGAATTCGACGCAAAATCCTTTAAAAAAGTTGGTGTACGACCCATTTGCATACGGTGGAGATATTGATTTTCGATTCCACGCAATAGGGCTAGTACTCTTTAAACTGAACTTGATGAAGATGATGTCGATTGTAAAATCAACACAGCACGAGATCAATTTCAAAAACTCAAATCGGAACCGAGGCAAAAGAGTGATCGTGTAAAAAGTAAGCGGCGAGTGAGAAAAGCATATTTGTCCAAATTTACATTCAATTACGTTACCTGCAGATTCTGTTACTGTTTTATCTATATCTTTGGAGCCATTAAGACTAGCCGAAGAGTTTATAGTCTCAACATATAACTGAGGGTTGCATTCTATCTGCGTATCTACGCTGTGATCTTTCCGACGTCGCCTTGTCTGAACGTAAGATTCTTGAACTGATCCGACGTCTTCCGCCAGTATAGGCCTATTTTCTTTATCACAATCTTCGTCTTGAACTCGCCTTAACGTTGCAGACGATTGTCTTGTTGATTTTCGAGACTTCGATTTATTTTGAATGTTTTCCGATAGTGATGTGTCTCGATTGTCAGGTATTAGGTCCTCAATCGCCCGATTGAAATCTTGCATTGCATTATTACACAATTTCGACATTTCTGCAACTAGACACATATATCGACGGTTAAGAATTTGTACTATCTGTTTTTCAGTCATAAGTTTCCGGTTCAATGTTACGATCTCTTGTTGAAATTGCGCCACTTGTTGACGTAACTCTTGATTTTTTAAAGTAAGCTCCCGATTTATATCCTTATAATTGTCCATTTTGAACACAATTCCCAGACAAAACTTATCAAAGTGCACTGCACACGGGATCAAGTACTTTTAGAAACTTCAACAGCTTTCTTTTTTCTTCCTTCTTTTCCTTTTCAGGAGAGTTTATTGGTCATTTCTAGAATAGCACAACAGCTTTCAAAAACAAGACGTTAATAAACAAGCGCTTACGAGCCTAATATTTAAATTGTAACCCAGTGTAATTGTCAGATGTCATTTTCAGGTTCCACATAAATGTGAAAAGGGTGATGCTCAATGTTCTAAAATCAAAGACCGTATCCTGATCATGGACATAAGATATTTTATAAAATTCTTATCCAAAAGCTAGAGGCAACTTGAAATCAATTATTTTTAAAATCTTATCCGCATTAATATCGTCTACATCGAGTCACAGTCTAAATAAATATGTTTATATTTCGGATTTGCGGTTTACGCGCGAAACATTGCTGGAAAAGAAATGATAATTCCTTGAAAGATTGCCAACTACACCAAGTTACAAGAAATCTTTACCGATGATTCAATAAGAATGTTCATAAATAAGCACGTCTTGTTCCAATGAAACTACCTAAGTTCTTGTCAGTACTGCTCCACGCTCCAGTACTGCTCCAAATAAATACCTTTATTAGGTTTAAAAGATACTCACATGCATGTAATAAGTAGCTTGTTGTAAACATGTATAAAAAATGTATAAACATGTATAAACAAGCATGTAATAAACAACGTTTATTTGTTTGTGGAAAGTAAGTTATAAAAAAGTTTTATTTATATTTCAGATAACATTTAAGCCTCTTTCGTTTCTTTCTGTCAATATTTGTTGTATCTGCTACGCAATAAATATTTTCCCATTCCCAAAAAAATATTTATTCAAAAACGTTTTATGTCTTAAGACATTAGCTAACTTGCTAACATTCATTTTCTGATTAAAAAGCAATCTGCTTTTGATATGCACAATTTCTAGCTTCCACACAAACGACAAACGTGACTAACTTCACTTGTAAATCCTCAGAAACGAATAACATACCGAGCAAAGTGACATGTTCAAATCGGCGTTTTTCAATCGGTGGAGTTTATGCGTTGTACTGTGTGACTATAAGACAAAATCAAAATAAATTAACTCAATTTGTCGTAATCGTTCTAAACTCCAAAAAGTCCCGTAACCAATGTCTTTGCCGGCAAATTACAAGCAGATTGCTTCAAATGTATCAAGCGGCGGCGGATCGTCAGGAGGATCGGGTGGCCGTAAGTTTTTTAAGTTTAACCCAGTTTTTCAGTTCAACTTTTGTCGAAAGCAAGCATGGTACTGAAAGTAAGATTTGGAATCTGACAATAAATAATATACCAAATAATTTAAACATGGAATGGTGCTTTTCGCTGTTGTATTTTCACACGACAAAAATGACAGATCACCGCAAATGTGAACTATTTGCGCCATATACAAATTTGTAGATTACTAAACATGAGATGCTACAAAGTTATGCGATAAATTTTGTCTGATGAAGTGTGCAACAAGTTAGTGGATGCCGGGTCTCACTATTTTGAAATAATGAAAACTAAGAAAAGTCCCATGCAGTTGATAATTTAGCACATGAAATATGAAACTGGCGTTAAGTCCCGAGGGACAGCCTATAAATATTCATATTTAAATGCACCCAAAAATAAAACACAAAATTGTGTATCTTTTATTGAATCATTTCTGTATAACAACTCATGGTTGAATTTCAAACGAAAATATATGAACATAATGCATTTAAATAAAAACACAAATACACTATAAATCTCTATATCACTATAAATATAAATCGAAATAATCGAGTTCAAAGTTGATTACAATTTCATGTATATCATGCAAATAATAGTTTTTTAATAGGTTCTTAAGAGGGTCATTCACAAAACAAAAATCGAATGAATAAGCATTAATTTTCAAATCGTTCAATTTTTGTTGTTTTAATAAATGAATTTCAAATGATTTTTTTAGATAGGCTGTAGGTTTATGTTCAACGTTAAATTTGATTACATTTAATAGATAATAAAAAACAAAACTGTAACTATAACAGCCATACCTACAAAAATATGGATAGGTAAAATTCTTAGCATATCTCTACAAAACTATGCACCCTAATAGTTACAAATAGCTGATAGCATCATATTTCATCATTCGTATTTAAGGTTTAATGAACTATGTCGTCGGTACTAATTTACTGTATATAGTTGTACTCTATGCTTGATGGCAAGTGCAAAATTTTGATGAAATTAGAAGTCCATAGGAATGTTATGCAAAGATTATATGAATCCGAAATTTTCATGTTTCATGGCCAATTTCAATGTCCTCTATCCGAAAAGCGTGGCGAATATAATTGTATATATATTTCATTTAGTATTTTTGCTATAACTTAACTATGAAAGGTTAACTTAAATGTTTTTCTTATCTTTGGATAAAATTTTCTGAAAAAAAAAATTTAATACATCGTGGCTAGTATAAGGATAAATTATGTGTAGCTTATTAACTTCCAATCGCAAATTTAATTTACGAAAATTTAGTTTTCACAAATTTTCAGAAAATGTCATCATTTTATCGGTTAACATACAGAAAAAATACGTCATTCCCATCTAGAAAGTTTCGATTTAAATAGTTTTAAACGTCAGGAATTGAATAAAGATCAAATAATAAATCCTGAGCATAAGTAACTCATGAAATCACCATTCCATTATGAATTAATCTTTATAAGCTTGAAAATAAGCTAACGGTACATGTGTGATAGCTGAAACATAAAAGAAAGTAGACATCTCTTCGTGTCGAATGTAGTTGCATTATAATATATTGCTTTGGAAGCTTGATTGCTATTGAGTATCTTACAAAACTGACGAGAGTAAACTGCAACAATCATGCTAAAAATTCAGTAATTAAAATTGATATTTTTATTTTTATTTATCAAAAACAAACACCAATTGGATGAATAGATTTTAGGGCTATGTTGTTATCATATATTTTCCTTAGATATGATGTCGCCATCAGCTCCTGCAACTTCCAACATTTTAAAAGGTAAATTTATTAGATACTTCTTCAAAATTATTACATAGTTCCTAAAATTAAAACTTCAAAAAAACATTTGCCTTAAATTTTTATTTGAAATCGAAAGAAAAAAACAAAACGGAGGAAAAAGTAGTATCGAAAAGTATGATTGTCTGTTAGCTTTCTTATGTTTTTTTAAACACAATGCTTAGTAGTTAAGTATGCATAGTTTCGCTTTGTTTTGTGTGTTTTTATTGATTTATTTATTTGAAGCGTCTAAAGGTGCGCTAAGTTAAAAGTACTCCAAGTATACATTGGAATGTTATGCATCAAATTTTATACATTTAGAACGGTTAAGAGCCTCTGGAAGCAGTGCAGCTGCCGAACGAAATAAAGACGCGCCGCCACTTTTCGCTCACAATAATCATGGAAATCCGGCCTTTACTCCACAAAAGTCGGCGAAAGGGGGTGCCGCGACTGCGAACAAAGTACTGACTTAATTCAATGAAAAAGCCTAACTTATTATTTATATGGTTTTCCTCAGACTGATTCGCGAATTCCGAAGCCTCCAAAACCTCCAGAGAAGCCGCTGATGCCGTATATGCGGTATTCAAAGAAAGTATGGGATAGTGTTAAAGCAGAAAACCCTGACCTAAAACTTTGGGAAATCGGCAAAAAGATCGGTAGTATGTGGAAGACTGCATCAGAGGAAGAAAGACAGGAGTATATCGACGAATATGAAGCGGAAAAGGTAAGAATCGTAGTTTGTTTTTGATGTATTTTTGATGTAAATGTTGCGAACGATGAAATGATGTTAATACATACCAGAAAATTATTGATATATACATCAATAAAAACCGCAGGTTTGCAAATACCTATTTGGACTATTATTAAGAATCGGTTTTTTTCGCAATTACGAATCTTTTCCAAAACTTTCCACTTCTTTGTCAATTGTTTTTTCCTTTTCTATTCTCGCTGTTACATTGATTCATTACTGTATTATCTTTCACACATCGCTTTTGTATGGAGTTAAAAATAAAAAAAAAAATACTGAAAAAGATAACTTATAGTCCTTTATTTTGATATATTTAATAGCGATAGTTATGTATTAGCATCATTAAAATCACTTTTACTGAAAATATTCCTTCAAAACATTTAATCCGATTTGATTTCGAAGGTTAAATATCAAGAAGCGCTAAAAACATTCCACTCTAGTCCAGAGTATTTAGCATGGAATAAATATAAAACCAAACAAAGAGGTACAGAAATTTGGAGAAATTTCCTCATTCACTATATGTATATTGATTATGGTGTTTTCGCATCAATTAACATCGATTTGTACGTGCACATATTTATTCCATAAGCATTTCATTTCATGAAACATCGTTCTTGTAACAACTTAACCTGGAAATAGCGTTTACATTGGGCGAAACTCATAAATTCATAATTTAGATTGTTTTGTGTTTTGCTATTTTATACTTACAGATAGAATATGAGAAAAGCTTGAAAGCATACCACAGTTCACCTGCATATTTAGCATTCAATTCTGCTAAAAACAAAGTTAAATCGGGTATGTTGAAAATGTGGATAATATGTAACCAAGTAGGAATGAACTTACATAACGTCCGATGTAAAGTAAAGACTTATTTCATATTTCGAATGATTTCGACCGTGAAATCGAGAGAATTTTAAGTTAATATTACTGCGACCTGAAGATAATAATGCATGCCGAGGAATATTCGATTAAATCAATTTCAAAAACAGCGTTTAAAACTTCCTTCTGATCTTGCATTGCATGCCCCACAATTAACTTTGCCTCTAGTAGACTAGGATACAAGTAGTTGAATATGATGTCTTTTTATTTATTTTCAAATGTTTATAGCAAATTAATACGTTATGATTTTTAAAAAATTGTTAGCTATTCAGAAAAAACGGTATAAGCTTTTAAAATCAAACAAATATATACTGTACTAATGAATCGTAATTAAATTAATTGATAATTACTTTGTGTTTGGGTTGAAAGGTGACACAAACTTGTTGCTTATTAACATTTTTCTATTAATATGCAGTAACTTTATTTGGTAACATTGCATTTTATTTTAAAATCATAATCATAGGTCACTTACACTTTCATCAGAATTTTTTGCTTTTAAATTAACCCTCTCGGAACACTGAATGTATTGTAAATTACACCTCTACTCAACTTCATGAACATTTTTTCAATAACAGCAAAAGTAAACTTATTTTTCTATACTTTTCTGCATTTATTGTACACATTTGCATTTCTGCATTTATTGTTGTAGCAAGTGTTGATACAGATGTGCACGAAACTCCTCGAGCGAGTTCGAAAAGTCAACAAGAACGTCGAATTGATATACAACCAGCCGAAGATGAAGAAGGTACTCAAGTGATTAAAAATCTATCTAACATAAATGAAAAACCTAATTCAAATTCTCAGACCAAGATGACGGATACTCTTTCAAGCATGTCGCATATGCTCGGTTTCTCAGAAATCATAGGTTAATCAACGAAATATTCTCGGACAGCGTTGTTCCTGATGTGCGTTCGGTAGTGACTACGCAAAGAATGCAAGTTCTCAAGCGCCAAGTTACTTCACTTACGATGCATCAGACAAAACTGGAGGCAGAACTACAACAAATGGAAGAGAAGTTTGAGGCGAAAAAAAGGAAATTGATCGAATCTAGTGAATTATTTCAGGAGGAACTCAAAAAGGTACCGAATAATTCTACAGAAATATTCCCCTCTAGATCGTTTTTGCTTCAGACAGATATTGTTAAATGTTAACAAAAAAATATGAAGCTTAACTTTTTTTTTTCGTTTTCTCATGAAACAACTAATGTAACCAAATGAAAAGCGTATCAAGTCTCTTAGTTTAATACAAAATAAACTTATATTTTCAAGATTGTGTTCTAAATATACTATGCTATAACCTTTGATGTAACTAGAATCCGTTTTATCTAAATTTAATTAAACCCAAATCCATTACAAATAATTGCAGCATTGTAAGCCTGCTGTCGATGAAGAAACTTTTCAAAAAATGGTGCAACGTCAATATGAAGAATTAAAGAAAGAACGCCAACGTGCTTTCGATGATCCTCTTGGTGCTCCACTGAAGAGTAAATTCGATGAACCGCAGAAGACTCCGCCAGCCCCAGCTCCGGCTAATCAGGCGCCTACTAAAGCAAATCAAGAAGTTAGTGCTCAAATTCAAGAACCAGAGGTACGTTCTCTTTTTTTTTTTTGTTGTATTTAGTTCGTAGTTCATATGAAAAAGGGATTACTTAGTAATCGTTTTTGATTTTTAAGTATAAAGGAATCTCACATAGGTGGTAGCGTTGTATTTGCTTGTATTCTTTGCATTTCATGTTTAACGGTCTGGCAGATGATAGTGCTTGACAAGTTTATGCAGGTAATGCTTGATATGAAAAGCCAAATTATAAGGCAAAATATATGATTGAGTAAATCAAAATTGTGATTATATTGCACTTTACTCGAGAATGTTAAGTAAAGAAATTGTTATTTTGTAATATTTTAGCCAATGGAAACAGATTTGCCAAAAGCAGCCGCTCCTTCAGCGGCTACTGCTTTAAAAGTTTCATCAATTGAAAAGCCGAAACCAGCTCCACCTAGTTCTCCGGCAACTCCGGCTCAAAAAGAATCTCCTCAAACTCCGGAAACGCCTAAATCATCGAAGCAATCTCGAAAAATTGATCACGAAGAAAAAAGCGAGCCATGCTACTCACCTCAACCGCCACAAAAAAATGTTGAGAAACACGAAACAACTGCACCACCGGTAGGTTATTGATGTAGTTGGTCGAAAAAAGAATAATTTTTTTTAAATTTACATTTTATAATCTGAATTTTTGAATTATTTTTTAATGATTCTGGATTATTTCCCTATAATCGTTTTCAAGCCACCGCTTCCACATCCGGCGCCTAATGTTCCTGGGCCAGCATCAGTTACTATCCCGTCAGGACCTCCAGCGGACACCGCCCCTACTGTTCCATGTGGGCCACCGGCAACTCCTCCGATGCCGCAGCATCATGGCCCACCGCCACCACCCCAACATCACTTGCCGCCTCACATGGCCCCACATCAAACTATGCCGCAGCATCCTGGCATGACTCATCCACCTTATGGAGGGTATCCTCCTCCTGGTGGCCCACCAAGATCGCAATACTACGCTCCCCAGTACGGAGCTCATCCATCTCAGCAATTTGGACAGTATCCGCCCTATCCTTATCATCAGCAATATGGGCCAGCTCCACCATCTCACTATATCGCAAGACCTCCTCCAGGAGGGCCGCCAATACACTTCGGAGAACATGGTGCTCCTCAACAAACGCACGGAGGATCTCTGGAGGGACATCACGGTGCTTACGGTCCACCGGCGATGCCTGCAAATGCTCCACCCGCTGCAACATCACCATTAGCTGATAGTGGTACGTTTTCGAATAAAAGATATAAAATATTTTTAAGTGTCTTCTTTTTTCAGAAAGTAAACGTGAAATGGATGGGAATGATTCCGATAAGAAAGATGGCGATTAAAATGATAGTTCTTAAGATTGACCACTGAATTTTAAATCACGTCCAAAAGTAAGCTAAGATTTATTGTGACATTTACTATTCAAGCTTTTAGCAATATCAAAAGTGAATATTTCGTTTTATATAAAATATGGATTAAAGTGGCAATTTTAATTTTTGCTGTCATAATCCATATAGAAATTATTTTCTGACACTTGCTAAATAATAAAGAAACTTTAGTTTTATGTTGATGGAGTAAATACAGAGACTTTTAAAACAATTCCTCACGATCATCTGTTAATACAATAAATATGCCATCGGCAAAGTCAAGAGTACATAAGCAGAAGTTGTAGAGCCCAAATATTTAACAAGCCTACCCAAGTATTTAACTTAAAGGACTGAGGATGTATACAGAACTTAGAATCATGTTTATTTTGAAGCTGATAATGGTAAGCTACGGAGCAAATGGCGTAATATTGACAATTTTATAAGTAAATGGTGAATAGACTTAATAAAGTTGAGTAGAATGAAAAGAACGTAGTTACTGCTTTATTAGTAGTAAAAGTAAGTACGATATTTCGTCTAGTTATAACTGAAATTCATCACTAAGACGGCAGAAAAATAATTTGTTGGTTGGTTTGCAACCGTAATTTTCTAATACGCTGATTGATGATTTTTTAGTTCCTCAATAGCTGCTATAGATTTTTAAAAGAAATAACTTCTGAGTAAGTACCTTCAGCAAATTGTCTAATGTCGTCAGCAGTAAGATGCTCTTTATGGTTGTAAACCGTCGTGATTTTACACAGGAACTAGTTATAACTTAATACGTATTTAATATTTGATAATTCTTTGAAAAGTCTTAGGTAAGTTGCAAGGCATTAGATTAAATTTGTCTGCCCAACTTCCAGTCTCTCAATAACCCCATGAGTTTCGCACAAGTGTACGAAGTTTTTAACTTTCTAAATGGTATTAGACTGTGCTCATGCTTCGTATAAAGAAAGCACCCACAGTCTCGAAATTCACTTCGGTGTCAGAATCATTATCTAACAGAAAAAATTGTGTGGGTAGGAGATACATTAGCTTGTAGGCGTCAGATGTCTGTTATATAATTTTATTTCAGGTGCACGTTGTATTCGTTTTCGAAATTCGAAAGGAGTTTTTTTTTTGAAGAAAAAAAAACTAATAAAATATCATGCAACAAAACTTTGATCACATTTATATTAAATATCGGAATCATATCATGCAAATAAACACTTTTTAACAGTTTCTTCGTTAAAACAAGTAAAATATCATTTGCGTAGCAGCCCGACAAAGAGTGTTTAGGTCTCATCACGAAGCATGCCAAGGTTTACAAGATGGCGCATCGTAGGTCGTCCATGTGGGCAATTCTAAAATGACAAAAATGAGTTGGGTTGCTAATGAAAAACAATCGGACATATTTTTAATAATTCCCGACATTAATGTATAAAATGGGAAAAATCGTACCCATGGTTTATCCACTTGACCCATGTGGACAACAAGTTTTCTCATTGTGGCTGGATTCAAAGCTGTTCCAATCATAACCGATTTTCGGCACGCTCTTGAAGCAAACATAGATCTTATACGGGATGGTCTACACATAGTGTTCGGTGGGGCATCGTGCAGCATAAAAATGAGCTCGTCAATATCATTCTTGTCGAATTCCCAATTTTTGCTAAATGGCTTTGCAAGTAATTTTACTCTTCGTGTTGCAGGCGCTGCAACTGTCTCAATTAATTAAACTATTTTATTTAACATTAATAACAATACCATCGTTGTTTATTTCGAACTCGAACCCATTTGCTTTAAATACATCCAAATTGTCAACTAAGATCATTTCATTCACTGTTGTGAACTCTAATGTTTTCGGGACAGCTAATTTTTGCGTTTGTAATTGTGTGCTTCTTTGTAGCATTTCGAAATTATACATTTCATCAGTTGCATGTTGATCGATAATAAACAAGTCGTCGTCGAGTTTGACAATTATAAACCCAAGATTATATTGGCCAATAATTTCCATTTTCGAAAACATTTCCTTCGTTATTCCCCGCTCCAATTCCTCTTCGGCATTTTTATTTTTATATGGATTTATTTCAGTTTTAAATTTCAATCTGGAAAGTTTCGATTTTTCATGCGCATTTCTTCCTAGTTCCTCTTCTTTTTGAACTAACTTCTCAATTTCGTCGATTGATATTGAGATAATTGGTTGACTGCCCGCAAGAAATTTATTACCAATATCGTCACCAGTGTTTTCTTCATCGTCATACACTGAATCAATTTGAGAGAATTGGGCAAGTCCAGGGGGGTCAGTTTGGAATGATTGAGTGTTATCTATGTCTTTATCTTCTTGCCTCATTTCCAACATATTTGTCTCATGTAGGGCTTGCGAAACTTCGTTTGAATCATTCGGAGACGTCTTATTGAATTCTGAAATAAAAAGTAATCACATTTTACTCGAAAACTCAGAATGCAATAACAATGAAATGTCTAAAAAATAGTTTTGTCTAGTAATAAATGTAAGCGGCCATAACTTTTTTCTTTTCGCACCCAAAATGCGCTTATTTAAACTTATAACTTGCCTAATGGTTCGTTGAGAGTCGGATTACGAGCAGTTTCACTTTCTTCTTCATCAACTGAATCTTGGTCCGGACTTAGTGATCTTAGAAGTTGAGGTTTCTCTTGTACAGCAGGTGAGGTCATATGAGAATTTAAATACTTTTGGATTTTTGCCAACTTCAATTTTTGTGCTGTGATTTCATCCGATTTTTTCCTTTTTCGTTCTGCTTTCAACGGTTGATTAGAACTTGTACTCCCTGTTGCTCTCCATTGTGATAACATTTCACGAAACTTCTCTTGAGATGAACTTAGCTCATAATTTTCATTTTCATTCAAATGTGTTGGTGATTTTTGTTCTGTTTTGAAAATCGTAGAATCGGATACAGATGTTGAGGGTACATTTTTAAACGTTTTTGCCAGAGCAAGTTTGATGGCCAATATAAGTATTTTCTCATTATTTACAAGCAGTTGACGCTTATCTGGTGTTAAGTTAATATCCACATCCGTCTTTGGAGTGATTATGTTCAAATATATGAATGGATATTCACGAGCATTGAAGCGATGATAAACTTCGTTAACAGCTTTTATAATCTGTAGAGTTCAATTGCTTTTGAATGAATGGTTGAATAAAATTTTTTGCTTACTTGCTTAGGATCACATGGTCTTGAATTTATGAAATAGTACTGTTTGTCTTTCAACTTGCTACCTCGTCCATGTTCACAGCTTGAAATCCACCCCTCAATTTTAAATCGTACAATGTCACTTATTTGTATTTTTGTCTTAGTCATGTTCAAACTGGTGTTAAGATCTTCTATTTCAGCCAGTGTTATCTCTTCATCGCTTTCAGTTATTTGTTTAATTTCCATTAAATTTTGCACTTCTTTCGAACCATACACATCTTCAATGTTGATTAGAACGTCATTGCTGCCTCTAGTGCACAAGAATGTCTGCCAAATATTTTTGTTATTTTGGTTCGTGCAGATTATTCGTACTCCTTTTGAAACCAAGCAATAAGCTTTTAATATTTGACAAATCTTGTTGAACTCCGTTTTAATATTCTTGGTTAGCTCTCGTTGTCTGACTGGAAGAGTACCAAAAATGTTTTCTAAAATTACAGAAGTTCCAGTTGTTCGAGCGCAGTTAGCTTGTTTCTTTATTTTTCCTGAGTGATCAAATTCAAGTTTGGTCCCTATAAAAGGAAAAAGTGGCGGGATGTTAGACATGTTACTGGTAAGTAGTTTTTTTTAGAATTTACCGACTTCTGCTGTTGTATGTTTCGTTGTAATGGTCACGTCGCAAAGGGCACACAGAGAACTCAATGCCTCTCCTCGAAATCCAAACGTATCGACTGACCTCAAATCTTCGAACTCTCGCAATTTTGATGTGAAATGTTTGGCGGCTGGTTTGAACAAAAAACAGGCAATTACATATTTTACATTTGTCTCCAAGCGAAAATGTGGTTTTATCAAAACTTATCTTTAAGATACTTCAAACATGCTGCTTTGGAACATAAAGTGATACTCGTTCAAATTGGAAGGATATTTAAGCGTTTATCATACATTTTAACCCAATTTTTCTCAAGGTTAATTTTTTAAACCTACAACGAACTAATAAAAAGTATCGATTTGTCGGATTCGCGTCTGCTTCGTCTAAATCACTGTAGTATTTCATATATAGTGAAATAATTTGTCCGAACATAATGAGCACCGCTTTGCACTTAACACTTTTTGGGATAGGCTCGGATCTGTACCTAGTATTCGAATGTTTAGGGGTTACCTGTAGACGCACTGGTTAACTAGTGTTATTTTTGTAAGAATAGGATTTTTTCAGCTATCTATCACTCGCTCGTAATTTCCGAGAAGTGTTGATTGATTGGTCTGTTTAACGCTGTTGCAATTTGCCCTCTTTATATTTCCTTGATTGTTTTGAGAATGTTTTTCAGCTTCCTTGAGCCATCTTCTGCTGCTGTTCGTCAGCAGAAACGCGAGAAACCAACTATTGATACACATAGTAAATAGACTTTACAGACTATAATATTTTAACATATTAAAAAACTTTAACCTGGAGTGAACGTATTCTCACACATCCCTCAATACTAACTAAGATATGAGAAAAGCAAATAATTAGAGACATAAGCAGAAATTGACTTTCCATAAAAGTGCACTCAACTTTTGAAATTGTTTGTTTCATCGTTGTAGAAGCAAAAAAAAAATGTATATGAACGAGAACATGATGTGTAGCTTGAGTTTGTTTTTAAGGAAGAAATAATCGGGTCGATTCAATTTGATTTTTGTTCAATTGCAACCACATGATATTCTGTGCCATACGATTGAAAACCAATCAATCTCTAAAACTATAATTTGAACAAAACTACCCGAATATTCCCACTTGTTCTTAGTTACACCATGAACCTTTTAAGAGCTTGCCAAATTATAATTGGGAAAGGACTAGGGGGAAAACCCACACTGATTTTTTTGTCATAATGTTGCACGTGTGAAGTCCCAGGGGACCGCAATTTTAAACCACCTTCCATCAAGATATGAACACTTACTTAATGCTTCAAAATTTCCCTTCTCAACGCCGCAACCATTGTCTATTACTTCAATAGACTCAAGTCCTTGCTTTTTCAGTTTAACTTCAATCAATGTTGCCCCAGCATCTATTGAATTTTCAACGAGTTCCTTAACTGCGATGGCAAGACTTAATACAACCTACGGATCCTTTATTTAATTCTGTTACATTATCTTAACATATTCCCAAATATTACTTGACCGGAACAAATTTTGTGAATCGTATCCTTCCCGATAGCTTTAATAGTTTTCGAAGCTTCGGTAGTGCTGTCTTTTTCGTCAAATTCTGATTCTTCCATATTTAGTGTAATTTTTAAAAGTTTTTTGTATTTTAAGTACATACAACACAATGTTTAATTTTATGAAAAGAATCCTGCGTTAAAGCGTCGACGCGATCTTATAAACTACAACATTGCGCGCCAGACCGGCCAATTCAAATGAATGTCTAAAAGCGCAAACTATCACTTTTGACATAAGACTCTGGTTATAATTTCCACTTCTGTTAACGTGATGTTGTATCACTGTCCAATGAAAGTGGAGTGCCGACGTTGGAACGAACAAATCTATTATTTAAATTTATAATTCTCCGAACTCTTTATTATGCGGAAAAAATTACATGACCAATTGTACGAAATAAGATAAAAGTAATTAAAAAAAGAACAAGTTTAAATCAAAGTCGAAACATAAACACTGTTAAACAAATTGAGTTACTTCATGAAATAAATATATATTAGAAAAATAATTTTTATAAATAAAAAGTGTTCTTGAATGTAATACAGGCCTCTGGACAAATGACAAATCAAAACTGCTAATTTGTGTGGGTAAACGATTTATAAAACTTCAAAAGAAGCGCATTGGGAATCAATGCTGATGATTTTTTATTTTCTAAAACCAATGAATATGTACCAATACAAATAATGAAAAAGAGAATAACTGGCGGCTTTGATCACCATTTGGAAACAGGATAATACGGAAAAGATGGATAGAGATGAACTATCCGCACGACAATTGACAAGGGATATTTGTGGATTTTCATGGCCCAAATTATGAGTTAATTGCCCAAATTATTGCAATATCCACCTGTATGAATTATCGCAAAGTTTTTAGCATTTTTTTCAGAATATTTCTCTGTAAGAAGAGAATAGATGTCGAAATAAATGCTGTTTGTAAGTGCTCCTTTTTGCACAGGATCTGAAGTCAACTCTTATGGGCGAAAAGCATCTTACAAAACATAATTTTAATGCACAAGTTGTACAGTGAATAGGACTCATGGCAAATCGGGCCTCAATTCTTATGCAATCTACCATCATGAATTCATGATTTAAGTATTATATTGGTTGTATGTATACAAAAAGTATTTGATTTATTTATGAATCTTGAAATAGGGATTGCCACTGTAAACAAAAGTGAAGGCAATTATGAAAGAATAAAATTATGCCAGTGCGTTCAAACAATGTCAGAATGGATTGCATGCTTAGATATTCACTTTTTTAGAATATTTTGGCAAAAAGTGACTGCACAAATCTTTAGATTAAAATTATTTACAAAAAGTTTTAATGTGCGAAAAAATTTATCCGATGTCAGGTGTGGGGTTCGAACCCACGCTCCCGTTGGGGAACCAGAGCTTAAATCTGGCGCCTTAGACCGCTCGGCCAACCTGACTCACATTGACGTTCAAGTTAAATACAACATTTCTAGTTATTACTTTCTTAATTTGTTTCGGACTTCGCACCAAGGCTTTTAAAGTACATATGATTCATCGAATTACTCATTTAATAAAAATAATATCTCGTGACTGCAACTGCATCACTTAAGGAACGTGGACAGCAGTGCCACTGAAAAACAAATCGGTGAATGTCTAAGATTACACTAGGTCTGAACCCATTGATTTCCGAAGAAAATCAATTTCTGCAGGAAAGGAAACACACGCGGCTCATCTTAAATTTTACTGAACTACTGATACATTGACGCCTAATATTTCTGAAAAAATTAAGGATGAGGATAGAGAGAATGTCCATTTAAATCACATGGACTGGAGAGAAATGAATAAATTAAGAAGAGTAAACCGTGTTTGGCTTGCAGTGGAATCAATATTAACCACAAACTAATTTGCACTATATCAGATAATTTATACATTTTTATGTGTTCAGGTAAAACTATAATTAAAAGACAATGCAAGGTACTATTTTCACTCGACTACCTATTAATGTTTCATTTATATTTATTCAACTGAGATAAAATAAAATGCATTTCATGATATAGTGATAGTATTTGGATTTTAGTCAACCGTGCGTACCGCGTTGGTTGTAATCTGTCGAGAAAATTCGTTCTTTTCTTGTAGTGTGGCGCAGAATGTTTGAAATAAAAACTTAATTGTCAGTAGTGAACATAAGTAAATATAGTGCTAGCTGTGCTAGTGCTACCAGTTCGAACAAACTCCGGATCCAACCAATAATCTAAATTTGGAATGGTGAACATCCTCTAATTTTTGCGTTAAACAAGATTGCCCAATTGAAGCTTTTGCCTAAAAACCCAATAAATACATATACCTACTCGGGATTTTTCTATCTCTGCCTGACAGAAATCGCTCGAGAGTGTTAACGCTGTATGTAGATACGCTGTGGAGTAACCATAGCGTAAGTTATTGTGCCTCTAGATATTCACTCACGAAAGAAGTTGGAGATAGGTTTTAAGTTTATGATCCCTTCGTATAGGTTTTAAACAATCTTAGTATTTAAATGTACACATTATTATCGATTGGTTTCGAAAAAGACGATAATTAGCATATACTCTATCGTAATTAAAAGATACATGAACGGTTTTGATAACGTTGACTCAATTCAAAGAACGCCTTTTATCGTTTTTGAATCCTCCTGGCCGTACAATTACTGTTTTGGTTACGATTTCGCCTGTCTTCAGCCACTACTACTGACCCGATGCGAAAATCACGGCAATTGGACCTATAAGTGATATATATGGTAGGCGAAAGTCCTTTAGGCAACTAGCATTTTGTTTTTTAATGATATTTACTATAAATAAATGAGAAGTAAGATTGATTACAATAACAAAATGCAAACAAAGGAACAATAAAACTATATACTGTAATAATGCAATACTGTATCAAAAATGTAATGAGGACACGATCTATATTTTAAAAAAAGGAAAAACGGTATGAAATGCAACACTGAAAAACTCAAATCATAGTTTAATTAAAAGCTAGCTGAACATTTTGATAATCAAAGTGCACACACCTTTATTTCTATTTAGTTATACAGGTTTTCAGAGGATGCTGCCATTTGAGCACGGTTATAGTAATACATGGAATACATTTGTTAGATGGTGTTAAAACCATCACTTAAAATAAAATAGATACTTTTAAAATATAGAATATTTTGTAAATAATACGTTACACACGTTACAATGGAAACAATTTATAATAATTCAATTTTATTCAAGATTTACCTCTCATTAACAACACATCATTTTGGAATGATTTTTAAATACTTTATTTGATAAAACGATATAAATAACGCATTATTTTAATACGTTTAATTCTTTAATTTTCCATGATTTAGTATAAAGTTGTGAAATTCATTTAAATATGAAAACGCCATTTAAAATTTTTTTATATGTAACATTCAAGACCACTGGGCATGTATTTCATTTAAAGTTCAAATCTCCTAGAAAAATTTACCACCATAATAGTATAATTTAAACATTTTAATCATGTTAATGTTCCCAAACGGATGTATATCATTAGAAATTTTTAACAAAAGTTTACTGAATATTTTTCTATAAAACCCATATCTCGCAAATGCTTGTTTTGTAAATGTTCAATAATACTTATTTGGAATGAATGCGTTGTCATTTGCATTGGATTTGTTTTGATATATAAATTCAAAAATGATTATGCAAGGTCTCCGGGTATTTTATATAATGATTCTATAAAATTTTTATCGTTAGAATTCTGCAGTTGATAGAATTCGACTAATCTTAATAAACGCTATAAATGTCTTTTAAAATTTCAGGCAATATGTAAATGTTAATGCACACTCTTGAAGGGAGTTCAAAATTTGAATAAATAATACATTACAAGTTGCAAACAATTATACTTTGATTTAGCTTTATTTGATATATTTGCATTAATATAGTTTGAAATATTCACCTAATAGAACATTCTTCTTTTTCTAAATTGGACGCAGTGAAAGGCACTTAAACTAAAAACGTGTCTACATCAAATATTGATACGTTCAATTAGCACCGAGCTTTTTGTAGGGTTTACCGCCGTGACGTTCCCATTCTCGATTAAACTCATGTTCTAAAATTTCAGCACCGCGTTTCCTTGTAAGACCTGTCTCCTCGAGACTAAGCTCACACATTTGCATGTCATCCACACCTGGAATAGAACAAAAGAAGATTTATAGCTTAGTAAGCAACAAGGACTGACATGATCCAGGTATCATATTTTAATATTGATTGTCCGATGTGGAGTAGGATTATTAGCAGCTTCACCAATTTTTCATGAGTCACATTAAATTACATCTAATATATTCATATATTTGCGCTGCCAGAATTTATTGTAACGAACAAGCAGTGACGAGGAAATGGTCCAACAACGCATTTCTAGATCCGCTTAATTACAAACGTGAATTCTTTCAACCCGTAACAAATATTAAAAGGCGATTATTATCAAAGTATATATCTGGAAATTATGGCAAATTTCATCGGAATTTGTGTTATCTTATGTGTGCAGAAAAAGTAAAATAAGATATTGTTTATTATGCATTTCACAAACAAGGTTATTTCCAGAAAGCAGTATATAAACATTGAACTATGCACACGATATGAGTTTATAGGATTTACATCTATTTTATTTAGTTTATTGAATTTCCATATTCCGATTTCTAAAACACTTCGTGTTCGCCTCGAACTTTTATGAAATTCTGGTTTCTGAAAACAGGTGAATCCAATACGCATTTAATTTACTTTAATGTTTTACTCGTTCTATTTGCGAAGCCAAATTAATTCAATAGTCTATGGGCTCATATCAAGATGACAACATAAAATACAATTATTAGCTTTACCTGCAACCAATAAAATTGGTGGTTTGTCCGCATGAAGTTCCATTTGTCTTGCGACGTATTGTCCATCGAAGTGAGCATACCAAAGTCCTCGTTTGTCTATGGTGTAGGATTAAAATAATAATAAGAATAAAATAACCATAAATGCACAGCATAAAAGATAATTAACTCACTTGGATCTGTCGTATTAGCCCTCATAAATGGAATTCGGAAATAACGATGGTTCGATGTAGTGATTTCTTGTTTGGGCTGTACACGCGATTGGACTTTCGCAGCTGAAAAAAATTTATGTATCACTATTAATTGGTTCTCAGGTCGTTTTATGTCGCCGAAGGACATAACAATCAATTGTTAACTACTTATTTATGAAAATGGTAAATACCTGCTTCCATTACACTCTTTGGTGCTCGTTCATTTTCTTCCATTGTTGTGCGTTTACGATTCTTTGCCTTCCATGCGTGGTAAACCTTAAGGCGACGATGGAATTCATGACGACATGCCTGTGAATAGATCAACGATTTTCCATAATAGTGCTTGTTGAGGTTTAATGTTTATACTCCTAAATAACGAGCAAGATTTATAATTGAAAACGATTCCCTACCTCCAGGAGTTCAATGTCACATGATGTATTGATTGCGTCTCGCAATTCCGAATATTTCCACTTTGATAGATCGTGCTTTTGTTTTCCTATAAGTTGTTGTTGAGCCCTAACGTTTTCGGATCTTAAAATAAAAGTGAGGTGAATCATCTGCTTCTTTCCAGAATATGTTTTTGTCTATATGACAAGTTAGTAATTTCTAGCAGCAGTTAGACTATTATCATACGCATAATAGGTATAATTTGAAAATATCACAAGCAATTGGGTGCAGAGAAATAGTTGATACACATTAAATGAAATACTATCTTCAAATTGTACTCGATGGTTGTGATTAAATATTTCGGTGAATTGCATGCAAGTAATTGTAATAATTTCCTTTTATGATCTAGCTTCTGATGTTTTGTGCCTTTTTTGTGTTATTATTCAACTCACTTAGGCTGGAGTGCGTGATGAAATTTGCTTATTCCTCTTACAACGCCGCTTTATGTACACGAAAGTTAAAAGCGATGAGTAAAATGATAATTTCAAATTTGATTTTTTACTTTAAAGATTTTATCTACTTTAATTTTTCATAGGAAAATGTGTAAATATTATGTCGACTATATACAAATATCGAAGTGTGCGGTCCCCTATATATTAGAATGAATTAAACCTTAGACGAGTAAATTAATTACTTCTGAAAATTAAAGTTTTTTCATTATTGCTGTTTTACCACAACAGTTTCATTATTAAAGAAAGTCCACCAATGAAAAATATGAGTTTATTTGAATAAATCTATCAGCTCAGATCAAACTCAAAGTGTAGATTATAGATATGAATCAAATTCTGTTTATTGCAGCTCTGCTCTGACAGAATTGCCAGAAGGAATATAAATCAAAAGTAGACAACTTTTTATTGAACTCTATTACTACTGTGTTAGTTTTGTGTAAAGATTAGGATATTTTAGTTAGATCCTTTCTACAAACGTATAAGGGAAAATTGTTTAGTAACACTGTGAAATATGTGCAATATTTAACTAAAATTCTGCTCTCAATATAAAGTATTATAAAGAAGAGAATTTAAAAAACGTTCAAGAATCGTGCACCATGCAAGTATGCATTTTGGAATTGCAACGTGTAAGTAGAGACCGTATAAAACGAGGTAACAGGTAAAATAAATTAAAAGTAACATGTGCTATACCTGATCAATCTGTTCGGATTACCCATTGCTGTGACATCATTCGGACCACTGAGAGAAAGATTGGGAGATATTTTACATGAAAAATGATAAATGAAGAAGTTGAGAATTCAAGATGACATACAAGAAAAATAAACGCAATACAAAATAATCT
Source organism: Stratiomys singularior (assembly GCA_954870665.1). Lineage (NCBI taxonomy): Eukaryota > Metazoa > Arthropoda > Insecta > Diptera > Stratiomyidae > Stratiomys > Stratiomys singularior. The sequence goes on from OX940877.1 coordinate 14,437,709, forward strand.
GGTCGAAATTGGGGTAAATTCAAATACGAAATCTATATAGAAAAAAATCAAATATTTTAAATAATGTGCAGAAATTTAGATTAATATTTACAAAATTGTATTTATGAAATAAAGTCAAATTAAATATAGAAACCGAACCATGGCAATGACGATTTGACTTGTAATATTGGAATGATAAATTGGCATACTTTCTCATTACGGGTGGACTATCTTCAATTTGTCCATTAGATTCATGAGCAAGACGCAAAGCCAATTCATGGTCGCGACGTTCTTGCTCTAGTTGCTGCCGATATTTGGCATCTTCTTGAGCCTCTTTCTCTAGCTGTGCTTGTAGTGCTAAGGCAGCTTTGCGATCCAATTCTTCTTGTCGTAATCGTTCCTGTTCTTCTGCTTTCCGGCGTGCTTCCATTTCCGCCTTGCTAAGTGTTTATCATTTTCATTATAAGATTTATCCAGCGAATTATTGTTTGCTTACATTCTCCTTGTTTCTTCCTCTTCTCGTTTGCGGCGTTCTTCTTCTTCACGGGCTTTACGTTCTGCTTCCAGTGCCAGCTGTATTTTACGTAAACGTTCCTGCTCTTCAGCTTTTCGCTGTTCCTTTTTATTAAATTAATCATATTTCTTGAGGATACACAGAAATTGCACGAGATACTTACTTGTAACTTATTATTTAGGCTTGTCGTTAGTTGATTCAGATTTCCTACAATGTTGGTGTACAGATCATCTATGCCTTTGGCAGTAATATTTTTATCGCTCTGTGTAGATTAAAAAATAAAATAAATAATCGAAATGCTATTTGATTGTGCAATTTGAACGATAATCAATGCGTGTACCTAGCGATTAACAAATAAATTAATTTTATTTTATATATTTAGCTTTAAGTACTCAATAAATGGCCTACTCATACAATCAACAGTGCGATGTTTAGTATTGAGTCATTGCATGGTTTTATTTTATGAAAATTTACAAACGAAAGAAACCTTCAGTTTCTAAATTAGGGTATATTAAAATTCAAGAAACCGTATACGAACGACTGGCATGCAACCGGAAGCTTTCAAAAATACATGTCGGTTGATTGTAGAAGCCGAGATGCAGTGATTGCTAGTTTACGTGGTCAACCATGAGTGCCAATTTTTATCTCCGACTTTTAAGCTAAATAACAAATTAAAATTTATTGTGTTTAATCAAAATTATTCAAATAACTCTTAGAATACTCCAAAATATATGCTAGATACCATTTATAACACAATTTCAAAATCAATACAGTCATACAGCTGACGAAAAAAAGTCAAATACCCATTAAATTGATGTTGGTAACTATTATTGAATTCTTCCAATATAGGTTATAGACAAATTGGAATGCAATGCTAACGTTGAAATGGCTTTGAAAGATATCGGTGTGATGCATTTGATATACAATATTTCAGTATCATAATTTAATTTTATGGGCAATAGCGTGAAGCTTTGAAGTTTTAGCTACGCTGCATGAGTCCCGTTGTAAGAAATCAGTGTTCGTAAATCTAAGCTAAGTTCAATAACCACACTCTAAAAAATCCTTCACGGAATAGTACTACTCACTTGAACTTTATTTTTAGTAGTTTTTGAAGATCAAATGTTGATTTTTATTTAAAACATGCACTGTGCAGTATGAATATGAACTTTTGTCTAAATTTCAGTTCCAAAACAATTGCGTTTGGTACAATTAATCGTTTATCTTATTCTTATTTGTGTTATTTTATTTAAATTCTACACTAAATGCGAAGCATAATAGTAAATGCCTATTGAATCAAGGAATATTTAATATTTCGATAATTCCATGTAAATCAATGATTCGATATGTTATGATCTTTCAAAAGTATTTTTTGAATGAAAATATGTTCATTTGCGCCTTAGAGATGTAGCGCAATTTATGTCGATTTACATGTGTATTTTGTTGGCATTGAGGTTTTCAATTCCATTGATGTATGACATATTTTGCTATTACGGTAAATATTTTTGATTTGACACGGCAACTAACATAACTTATAAAATTATTTATTTTGTTGAAAAATTATCGCCTTACCTTTATCTTCTTGATAGCTATTTCAATATTAGTTTCTAGAGTCTCCACATCTTTCATTATTGTGTCTTTGCCAGCTTTTAATTCCTTTGCAATTTCGATGGTTTTTGCGGCGTTATTTTTAAAATTTTTCAACTTTATTATTCCTTGATATCGGGGTCGATGTTTTTTTCGAGCCAAATATCCACGGATAACTTTTTGCATTACCAAAACACATTTGTTACGATACTTGATACGGTTAACCACTTTTTGGATAAAAGAAATTAATTGTTTGTCCGTCTATTGCCCATTAAAATTAAGAAAAAATTATTTACTCACATTTGATAACACATATTGCTCCGAAAGCAGTCTTTATCCATCGTGAACGGACTAACCATTTTTTAACTTTAGCTACAATTGCTTGCAAGTTCTCCGGGTCTGATTTCATAATACGATCGAACTCAATAAACTTTCCAGGCCGGAAGAAAACTCGTGTTATGCCAAACTTAAAATCTTTTGTGTTTAGTTTCAATGATTGCAACATTGCTTCGCAGAAAGTGCGCGGTGGGAGTTTTGCAAGTTCTGGTGGCAAGAATGATTTGTACATTTCATATAAATTACCAAATTGTACTCGAGATGGATATCCGTATTCCATAAGTTCCAGAACAGACGTAGTGCCGGAGCATTTCAATTGGGCAAGCGCTAACCCCCCTTCAAAGTTTTTGTCCACCATTTTACTGTTTGGTTTGATGCAACGGATGAAATTTGTTCCCTGTAAGCATTTTTGGTGCAGGAGTATTAAATTTATTTCAAGAATTGTGCTTATTACTCTGAATCGAAAAACGATTTGAACACACTCACATTATTTACATTATTAACAACTAACCGACACTTACATTTTTCTCTAATTTATCCATCAATTCACCTAATTGCGTCTTGAATTTAGATCCAACGGAAATGAAGTTTAACTTGCCGCGGGCTGCATAGTTGCTCGACGAGAATAAAGTCTTCAGAAAAGGGTTGGAAGATTCTTGAACCAGTCCCTCCAAAGAAGCATGTAATGCGTCGTTGTTTTTTTCAATAAATTGATTCTAGCGAAGAATTTAATTGTGAAACGTCATATTAATGAAATTAAACAGTATTACCGTTTTATAGCAAACTGCACCTGCAAAGTGACGAATGAGAAATCCTTCTTCATCTCTCAATGTCCTATGCAGTTTAAGTCTCGATGATCTTGGTAGAGCGATACGAAAATGACCTTGCCAAGTATTATGCACTTCTGATGTAAAATGTGTTGCTGCCGGTTTCGGTAGTTTAGATTCTTCGTCGAGTAAAGTAAATATTCCTGTCGTTTTTGATTCAATAAGTTCTGAAACCATATAAAATAGATAAATGTTCTATATATATTATTTACCGATTAATTACCAATAATATCTTGATTGTCAGTAAACTTGATCTCAGGAACATTTAATCCTTCGCGTTTATACAGCTCTTGCTCGTTTTTAAGAATGTTATCGTTGAAAAACTTTTGCAATTTTTCATTGCAATAGTTAATACAAAATTGCTCAAACGAGTTCACCGTGAAGTATTCAAATCCTGCAATATCTAATACACCAATGTAGTAGCTTGATGCTTGGAAAGGTATGCTTTGATTAATCAAAGCCACGATATGATCAAAAAGCCGACTATATATTGCTTTTGCAAGGGCATCCCTAGCGTTATTAGCTTCATATATTTTCAAAGGAACCCTAGGATTATTGAAACAATGAAAAAGGGTTAAAATATTCTTGAGCGTCTTACATTATTACAGTTCCTTTAATTCCACCACCTTTGCTTTGCATAACTCGAGATACTAGTGCTTGCCTCAATTCGAAAGGATCAACACCAATTAATTTGGCTGTAATTGCCAATGTTTTCTCTGATGATTCAGATACCTGGCAACCACCACGAACGTCATCGCTAATTTCCTCGAAAGTTATGTTACCTAAATGCAAGACGGCAGCTACAAGAGCATAAATTGACAATTTTCCGTCCGAACTTAATCCCAATCTGCTCAAAGCTTCGTCCAAACTTTGAAAATCTTGATAATCATCTAGTATTGGATCCTTTAAAGGTCCTCTGGCCGTATGCTCTTTAGATTTTTGACTTGACGGGATAAGTTTTTCCGTTGTGCCATTTGAAAAGTATTGCGTACATCCGGTAAGATACTGAGAGGAAAAAGGTAACTTAGAAGAAGGTATTCCATTTAAATATTGCTGAAATTTTGTATAAAGCAATGTATTTATTTGTACTTATTTTCAACACAGTTTCCGTTCATTTAATATTATAAAAATCATTTAATTATCATGGAGACTGATTCCAGTTAAGAAAACGCGCACATAACAGATTTTGATATATGCGAATTCTACCTCCTAAGTGAGAGATAGCTCATTTTGTAGAACATTTAGCATTCAAAACTTAGTTCTATCAAACATATTTTGAAAAATGATATTTTTAGATTTAGAGTACTTTGGTTTAGATATGAAAATTATGATAGATTTAACATGGAACCCAAAAAGAATTGACGGGGTATAATTGTCTAGAAATCTTAATTATGTTATCGTCAAAGGGTTCATTAGCGTATCGTGCTATACACATGATATAATTCCTTAAATGTTAAATCGCATATACGTGATGAATATTCAATTGTATTGTTTGACAACTTTCATATGTTTCTGGTAAATAATCTATTGATATTACTAAACCATCGATTTCAAATTAGTGTTCTTTAACTCACCCTATAATCATCGGGCTTGCCCAAAATCAATTTATCCCTAAGCTGCTGTGGGGCTCCTGCCAAAAGCATATAAAATACATGATAATTTCTTTCTTCGGCACTTTGGGTACAAATACGGCTCTTTTCAAGAAGATAATGTGATATGTAGCCTCCAACTACTTGGCATTTTGAATTGTAATGAACTTCAATGAATTTTCCAAAACGTGAACTGTTATTGTTCCTGGTAGTTTTTGCATTACCGAAAGCCTCTAGAATTGGATTCGCTGTGAAGAATGGAGAAATGTTTGATTATTTTTTAAAAATATATCAAATACGTGATGAAAATTATTTTTCTGTGGTGAATATTGAAGCATTCGACATTTTTACGTTCCAGAAACTTGAAAATCATGCCGATTTCTTGCTTATGCCTTAAAATTCGTCATTCTTACCATCCAAAATCTTTTGTTCGATAGGTCCCGCACTATCATGTGAATGACACAAGTACTTAAGCAAATACTTTGTCGATTCAGTTTTCCCCGCACCTGATTCACCCGAAACGATAATCGATTGTGATGACTTCAGTACTCGCATATCACGAATCGCTTTATCAGCTAAATGAGAAAATAATGCATACAATTATTACATTCAATGATGGCATATCAAGCGCATTAACAGGGATTTTACATTGTTTGTCTAATTTAATGTGGTATTTCAAGTGCAGATAGAATTGGTTCTGCGAAAATCATGAAATGCCATACTCGACCGAGTCAAAATCAGAAAGAGTGTTATAGCATTTACTGGATCATTTATTCAGCATAAAGAAGGTGATTGGTATTTGGGAAATAATAATTGAGTATTTAAATTAAAGAATTTCTTGAATAATCGAGTTCTTCTGTAGAATTATGTATAAAGATTTTATGAAACTCATAAAAGTTTTTATTTATTTTCTACTCAAACAAGTAAAATTCCGCAAAATTATAAAAAACGCAAATCGTTTACCAATAGCGAATACATGAGGTGGCAACTCGCCCAACGATCGCCCATTGTATCGTTTTATTGTTGCCGGTGAATAAAGGTCTTTGATTTCACGATATGGATTGACGGCGATAAGAATGTTTGCGACATATGTCTGCAATTAGAAAAATAATTAATTGAATTGCTTTTATATGTTCTTCCTGCTTTGAACAAAAGCAAAAACCAATTACTTACATATATTTTATCTTTATAATAGCGTGTCTTCAAGTTATCAAGGAATGTAGCCTCGTTTAGGAACATCAATTCACCTGGAAATAGAATACAAAAATGATGGAAAAAGTAAGTAGAAGTTGTGAGTAATGTTGGTTAATTAGAGGTCAACATGATATCAAGTGTTGATGTCCGTGAAATATGGCGAAATTTAGCAAACTATACAAGATTAGATGGCTAAGAATCCATGAACGAGTTATACACTTTTTAATTTATGTGAAATGCTTTTTATTTTCAATTCAGAAAATACAAGTTTTTGAAGAGCTATAAAAGCTTGTTTCTTATGAGAAAATTTCAGGGTGGGAAGTTCCTTTATTAGCTTGAAAGGATAGAGCAAATATAGATTGCAGAAGAACTCAGTCCTTGCTGTGGTACCAATCAAACAAGCATTCACTTCTCTTTATGAGGTGATTCGCCTGAGCGTAGTGTGACGCAAATGACATCCATTTATCCTTTGATCATTTTATCTGCAAAACTATCTCTTATCTCTCGTTCTCGTATGCTCTCTGCTTGATGTAAACAAAAGTCACCTTTGAATCTTCGAAGTCCTTGCAAAGTTAGCTATCCATGAAAACATCATTTCAATATTCAGGACCAACATCAGTCAGACAAAACTCGATGTAAACCATTAAGTATTCTCGTTATCCAAAACTGATTTTGGATGCATTACCGATGATTTTGGACAATATCATCTACAATTTAAGATTCCACGAAATTTTTGATTAATTAAAATAATTGGACGTCAAAATATTCGTCAAAGTATTTCAATCTTTTCCATGCATGGTTTTAAATTTTATACCAAATCAACACTGCAAAAATTAATTCGCACGAAGTTATTTCCTCACAACTATCAAACTCACAATAAATTTGAAATTATCACTGTAGGTATAATGCTTGCATATCAACTCTGTATGAAATGAAAATCACTGCCGTGCCGGCATATGACTCACCATATAGGTCAAAATTCTGTCTACTAAATAATCTGGTTTATAAAAGCAGTTGGTAGTGCAGATAACATCGACCTTGATTGTGTAAATAAGCATGTAAGTATGAAACCAGTAAGGTCATGTGTTTTACACTTGAATTTCATTTATTTCCTCTTCGATGAGTTAAGTTCATTGTTTCATGCGAATTTTCTGTTTCTATTTGCAGTTAAGCATGAAAGTATTCTTCTATTGTTCTGCTTCCTTTTTAGTTCTCAAATTATTTATTTAAAATATTTGTTTAATTATCTTAACTAACTAATGGGATAAATCCCATTAAACATGATCTATAGTAATTTCCATTTGTTAGTAAAATATTAGACGACTTCAAGTGCCGGAATGACTAGTTCTATTTTTAAGACTACTATAATTTATAATATTTTTACTTTTATTTAATTTTATTAGGTAATGAAAATGTAATCAGTAAGTAATGAAAAATGTAAGTAATGAAAAGTAATGTCAGTAATGAAAAATGAAAGAAATGCTATTTTCTGTTTGCGTTTTCTGCGAGCAATTCGGAAGCATAAAAAACACTGGAGCCCTTTTATATCGGTAAACACTATCACATGGGACTCTTAAAGCATGCTTAATTTTAACGTCTGGAGAGAAGAGGTCCTGCGAAGCAATGCTTTGCTGGGGCCCATCTATACTTTATCTGCTAACCACTGACAATGCAATCCTTTATCAGGTAAATTCCGAAGACTCTTTCGAAGCACATGAAGTCAAAAGCCGAGATGAAATATGTGTACCGATGTGGTGACCAGAACAAAGATTTGCCATGACCAAGGCACGCTCTACTTCAATAGTTTGACCATCTACAAGGGTTTTCATCTTCCTATATATCTTTCTTTAAAATTAAGAAAATGCTATAAAACTTCCTCTGGCAGAGTCAAAGCTAAAGTTAATTGATGGTTTCTTGCTTCAATTTTTATTTTGTATCAATTTGCTCCAACAACAGAAATGGGGTGCTTTGCTTTGTTCTTTATTAACACCATTGAGAACACATCGCAGTTTTCCTTAATCCCGAAACCTCCTTCCGATAGATAATCCGGATTATCGAATGAGCATTGTATTTAATTAATTGCTATTTTCCTTGAATTGCACATCGGAATTTGGCTGTGTGAATGTGTTGTCGATTTTGAAAAGTTTGCGGCCACCTAACTCATAAGGATTGTTGTTTTTTTGTTCTGGGAAGATATGAGAAAAAGTTACCGCTCACAATTTTCCGTGAAATATTATACATATTCTGGTTTCATTTTCATTCGCATTTAATTCAGAACTATTTAACTTATTGTCATTTTTCAACTGATCCTGAACTGTTGGTGAGTTAGAAGAAGTTACCCTGAATATTCGTTGCTATGTTTCACAAACAAATATTTGCAAGGACTTTATAAATGAGACTTCTGATAAATAAAGGGTTAGAACACGATAGAAAGTCACCCTTGTCATCCTAAGGTTCTTGGTTGGAGAGGATATGTCCAAATTGTTAATATATTTAAATCTCCGATCATTTTTAAGTTATCACTTAAGAATTATACCAATATTAATGCTAATGGGCAGTGGGGAGTACTCAGTGTTGACAGATAGAAGTGTAATGAAGGTTCCCTTGCAGCTACTTAAAGTCCAAATTTCTGTGAAGACAAACATAATTGTATTTAATTTGAACTTTTAAGTCTGAACGTATTAGTCCGCTCTTTCATATTTTTTGTCAGAAAATTTTCTTTTGAATTTTCAAATGTTAAAAGCGTGAAAAAACTTCTCGTTTTAAATTGGCTTACTCGCTAGTTGCAAGAGGCATTTAACGTCACGACGCGGTTGATGATCTTCCTACATTTAATTTTTCCACGCGGAGGACGTAAAATTTTAGCGGTTGCATGGTTTTAATGTAGTGGTCATAAACAGTTATCCTATCACTCAAAACTTATTTCATTCCTTGATTATCTTATTTTCTACATATAAATGTTTAAAATACATTAAAATACTTAAATGCACTCTGATTTCACATACACTTGAGCTAATTTCATCGTTTATATCTTTAAGACATACGTGAAGGATGTCGAAATACTCCCATTAAGAAGTCTACATAGTTCACATATGATGCCGAAACACTAGACTACATGTTCTCGTTCTCAGAGCTTTGCAAAAAGTTCTTCGGGTTACCTACAGGCTTTCAAAGGCATTGTCAACAACAACGGCATAGGCAGCAACAGCAACGTGGTTACACTATAAACTTTTATTGTTGTTATATCTCTTGACTACTGCAACCGGTTCAGAAGTGCGGATATGTAGAACAAAAATGTATATATGATGATGGTCTAGCCCGTAATCTCCGGACAGTCATTGACCCTTTTCAGTGTTTCGTAAATTACCTTTGCCAGGGAAGCATTTAACAGTGCATGTGTAGAATATTTTTATGGGTTACTAATTGATGTGATGATTTCAGTTTATGAATAATAGAACCAGGAAATTGGCTTTGGAGAAGAATTTAAGGCATCGATAAGCTTACCTGTTAGTTATCAATATATGGTCGGGTATTATATCTCTGATTTGTTACATGAGGCGAAAAAAAGAAAATATTTTCAATATTTTCTATCGATCAAAGTTATATTAGCAAACGTTCTTCGAGCGATATTAATACGTTTTTTGAATTTAGTAATATCATTTCTGGACTTCTCATCGTTCATAATTGTGTCTGATGTATTATTGAGTCTAGTTAATTTCATCTAGTAAATAGTTCATCCATAGTTAAGTTATATCGATTTCTATTATTTTAGCTATGACAATTGTTTTTTAAACACGTTCCTCACGTTTTGTCTGGCCGATCTATGCTGGCATTAAAGTGGACGATACCCAATGCCTTTTGATTAAGGCCCTGTAAGTGCGAACCGACGCTTCCATATACATTACGAATAGTTACGATCAAATCATCCAGAGCTTCTTGTGAGCATTCAACAATTATGACAAGGCTCATTGGTAAAAAAGACATCTAATTTAACCATCAATCATCAAAATAATAAAGACGCTGTCTAATCGTAAATACATTAGTAAATAACACAGATCGCAACAAAATTGAATGGGCTAAGTACAATATGAATGTTTGGTAAATACAAATGGATTAAATTTAAGATGATCCTTAATATGAAAGTTTATTGCTTTCACGTCCAAATATATAATTTGCGTGTTACAGTGTTTTGCAAAGTTAAAAGGTGCATTTCAGAATCCTTTTTAAGATGAGCCGGATTAGATTTCCCGTAGACAGCATGCATACAAAATTTTAATTCCTAATACAATCAGCTAAATAGAATCCAAGTGTGTTAGAATAAGGAGATGGGACTGACTATATGCATCATCAATGAATCGAACTGTGAGAAAGTTTTCAGATGATTGTTGATATAATCATATATGCACATTTTTTTTAATAGCGCATAAATTATATTTAGCTGAAAATGTAAAAATCACGGCTTTTTCTGCTTTCTTTTAAGGATAAACAAGGATAGAAAGGAGAGGAAAACATCAACTTCGTCTCAATATGAACAAAATGTGATTTTCGATTCGACATCGAAATCAAAGATAATATTGTCACTTAAATATACACCAAATATCCTTTGTTCCTTTTTACAGTATTCGAACAAAACTGATTATGCATAACTGTAGGACTTTTTGATTCAACGAAGAAAAACGTCCAAGGAATGTAGGTGTCTGTACTGCATAAGGATGTGTTGCTCCGGAATTATTCTTCCGCAACGCATTTTCTATTTTACCTCCAATTTATACGCAAAGGCTGATTATTTTTATGTCATAAACAAACAAAAAGGTGTTTAGTTGGTTTTTGTTATTCTGTTGTCGAGCAATTTTGCATTGCTACATTACATGAATGCACATTAATGTGGGAAGAAGGAGTTTTCGCGTACAAGAAAACACACAAGAGATCAAAAGGGAGTTAAGACGAGAGAAGGGAGAAGTCATTACACAGAATTTGCAAGCATCACGTTTCCATGGAATCTACTATTCATAGAATGAATATAATATGAAAGAAAAGGTTGTTGCTACGGGATATGAAAAGGAAAGTGCTAACGTAAGAAATATAACGTAAGCTGGGATATAAGGAATTTAATGACTATTTGAAATATTTGGAAATATACGGTACAAGACAATGTATGAGTTTTGTGTGTTTCCTGTAAAAATAAAAAAGGAGCATTCCACCGAATTCGACGATTGTTCAAAATGATAGTGGTTCAAGTAAAACATAATTAAACCACACGAAGTTGTGATAAACCTCAATTGATTAGTAGTGTGATGATTTTACATGTACGATTTCATTGATTTTTAGTATGGATTCTTAACTCATTTATAATCCAATTGCTTTTTCATTTTAATTCCATCTTTTTCTTATTTTACGCCTGCTTGATAGTGAATACTTTATACTATTCTCCAAATCAAATATATTTTTCAAAACTACTCATCATGACAGCAACAGCGCATGGTCAATTTTCCTACCAAAATTAATGATAAATTCAACACTTTAAGTAAATAATGGCGTCATTAATGCAGACTAAGTAAAAGTTTCTTTTTCATTTCCGTATCTTCAGTGAAAATCGAAATTCATTTTGTAACAAAACGATTTACGATTGCAATTGCAGAAGCTTTTCACTTATAACGCCATGAAAAATTGGCTTTACGTAACTTCATTAATTTAATCTGGACGTTTCGCATTTCAGTAAAATTGCAGCGTGCGAAAAAATATGGATGGTGGTGCTTATCTGTTGCATATTTGCATACAAATATGCCTGTCGCAAAGCTACCACAGCGTTGATCGTGCATTATTGAATCAACTGATGCAAATTATAAGAAATGATATTTCGTCTTTTGGGTAATGGTATGAATGGAAACTAGTTTTCCCCCGTCGAAATAAAAACTTAGTGAAGAAATATGACATTGAACTTTTTTAGAGTGTGCATTCGATATTAATTACGTACAATTATCATCGTGATCTTGCTCTCCCTCGCATGATGGAAAAATATCTTCCACGGCACAAATTCGTTTCGCATGTGACGAATTTACAGGGATAACTTCGAACTCCTTCGATCCAATTTCGATGATGTTGCCTTGTATGTACCCATAGTCCGAGTCCCGAGCCCATACCAGCTGGGTGTCCATATTTGTAAGCTGAAAAAATAAAGGCAAAGTTGAATCATCGATTTTAAATATTAGATTAAACATTTTTAAAACTATCTTGACAAAACTATGATATGATATAACTAGAACTGGTTTTTCTAAAAAAAAAAAATTATTTAAAACCATTTCTAAGCTTTCGTTTTTTAATGGTTAGTTTATTGATGATTGTATACTGAAAATTTTAAATTCAGTTTTACTTTTTATATTTTGCGAGAGCTATTCAGAACTAGTGGATAAAAGGACTTTTTCCAGAAAATTCTTTAAGACTTGACTTTGAATCATTCTTACTTTTCCCAGCAAAAACTGAATGTGCTGGTGTTAAAAAGTATACTAGAGAGATTTGGTAAACCGAATAGTTGCATAACGACTACACAAGCTTTTGATTGTTTAAAAAGTTGTTGATAGAATTTGTCATTCATCTGGGATACCTGTCGTGAAAATATTGACACTAAGATTATGTGCATGTTTTTTTTCGGCATCATGATGAATATTAAGTTTGATTGTGAAAAATCAAGTCTACCATACATCTCAAAATGCAGTGATGATGATACATCTTAAGGCCCCGTTCGATCATCACAATAATATTAATTATTGTTATTATTTTTATAACTATCGGAATTAATTCTACAAAACTTCAAAAACCCTAATCGAAAAACTTCACAGAAGTTTTTGATGATTGGGAAATAACATTGATGTCTAAATAATTATTTCATATACCCAAGAAATTCATATCGTTCCATGTAAAACTTTCAGCAATGTTACTAAAGTTAAACCAGCGATTAATATGTGCATGTGAATTATGTGCAGTAGGACTATGTAAGATGTATACAACTCATATTTTCCATTAACGGCTTCAGAACGTCTAAATTTTCATGACCAATATATACACTAAAAGTATAACTTGATAATATATATAAGATCGTACGGTGCTATAAACTGAACATTTAACTACTTTTTCTTCAATAATAAATTAAAACGTGTTTAAAACGCCTTTGCAATACATAAATGAACATCAACGTTTGGAATGATAGTGATAAATGCATTGCATGAATTATTTATTTAGTTCCACATGCATACATTAGTATGTATTTGATGTATGGTGGTCAGTAAAAAGAAAATAGTAGTAAGTAAACAGAAAAATTTGCTTTAATGTTTTCACAGGAATATGGACAATCATTTTTATGATCATGCACTTGATTCACTTTAATTTGACTTTCATTATCGTTGAAATGGGTTAGAAGTAATTACGAAAGTAGTAGAAATAATTAGTAATTTTTGTGAAAAACTTTGAATTGTCCCCAATAAGAAAGAATTTTCAGATACATATCAATATCCTTTGATTGTTACCTCCAAATTTAATGAACAAGGTTGTCGCCCCTGTTTGAATTACCATATTTTCGGAAGGTTTCGATCAGTTCCTAATCTAAAATGGAGCCCCAGGGCTCAAAAAAGGAATTGGGAAATTTTGGAATGTTAAAAATTAAAGCAGACTATGAGGAACCCTAGAATTACGCATAATATAAAATCTATTAATCCGGTGTGTAATACAATTTTCCTTTGTGCTCTGGTAGACTGATGAGATGCTCAATTTTGATCCAAGTTGGTTCTAGTGGCGTGTAAACAGGCCGTTGCATTGTAATTTTATTTACGAGTAGTTTTTATGGATGTCAAGAGTAGTTCTGATAGTTCTTTCTAAATTCATCAATGAATGCACAATTTCCATTCAGTTATCTTTTTAAATATGATTGTCATATATCTACTTCATATACAATTTTCATACATCAACAGTTCATCATCAACATACAAGTTATATTAATTTTAAAATAGCTTAAAAGAAGACAGTATCATCAAATAGATTAATTTCACAGCAATGAATTTCGATTTTTCTGAACGTCTTCGTCATTCAGTCAAGAAAATTTTCACATCTTCTACGTTGTTTTTGATAAGAGCACTAGATATTTTTTCTTACAAACTGACATGAGTGTGCCAGGAATAGCGTCTAGCTAGAATCAAAAAATTTAGGTATATATTTGATAAAAACACTGTTTTTTAACTTGTCACCGTATAGTTAAGAGTTAACCAAATATAAGTAAATACGGTTCCCACTACCACTCTGTCTTAATTTTCTCAGGAACCTTTTCGACTTATTCAAGATACAGAAATTTTAAGATAGGTGTATCCTTCGCCTAAAGCTGAATCTGAATGCAAAAAATATTGCATATCATTACGTATTTAATTTGAACACATTGAAAGAATGCAAAAATGAGTACACATTTGAGTACATCGAACATTTTTTTTAACTATTTAAAATTTAATTCATTTATAAATTCCAAGGGAAAAGAAGAATTCATCTCATTCATTTCTATATATTCAGATTTACAAAAGGTACTATTTAGACCAAGGTGAACATTTCCCTACATTCCTTTCACCGTGAAATAAATCCTCTCACATGTTATTGATACCTACGTTGATCACTTTTTGACCTCAGAAGTAAGTTTTTTTGCGGTTCATAATGTCGTGCTCCCCCTTGGGTATTTTTGTATTCGTTACGTTGATTTTCCAATAGTGCCCAATTTTAATTCCACCGTAAATGTACTTGTACAAATTGAGGACACACTTTTCCAGGCGCAAGATAGTCCATAGCCCTATGAATATGTCACACAAGTATCGTGTAACCAAAGGAACGACAGAATACTCGATAAATGTAATTGCTACAGTAATGCAAAATGGAAAAGAAATCATATACATATGAGTGCAGCTCAAAAGCAGATACAGCAAAAGTCATACTCGTATGGTTGCATGTGCATGCATGTCTATAGCTATCTATAGAATTTATGAGCCAACACAGCTGGGAAACACAAGAAAATATATTGAACATGGAAAGCCATGAACTTGAGCGTTCTACAAACCCTAAACTATGTTCAATTTTCTATTGGATTGAATGCATTCGACAGTATGCTGTCTGGTTAAAACGTGCCAGACGAAATACGAGCGTGCATAGTGGTATCACCCGCAATATCTCCATATGGCTTTGGGTTACACACAGGCGTCTAGTTCAACATCATGTTATTCATGCGTATAGAAGTTGGAATCGAGTAATTAACCATTGAGGATGCATCGTTGAAAATGTTTCCGCAAGCCCGGAAGTGAACGTGTGATCCATCAGATTTGAACTACTTAATATCAAAAGTTACATCGAGTATTTGGCAGTTCGGACAAAACTAATGCACAAGTTGGCCAAAACCATTTGAAAGCATATGCAACCATACCAGGCATCATATTGGCTTATATCTTACATTACATTCACATAAGCAAGCACGCGTCAAGTAAATATATTCATTATTTGCGAATAAATAAATGTCCTGTGCAATTTTGACTTCATAATCTCAAGATTGAGACAATTATGGTGAAACTGTTCAAGTATTTCCGGCACATCACTGATTAGTTATTTATGATTAATGAGAAACGAAAATTCATTATGGCTCAAGTACTATTATCACATTGGGTAAGTTTGCAGTCGAATTTCGTTATTCGAATCCTTTATAAATTCTCACTGCGTAGAAATTGTGAAGACAATAGAACAAGCCATGTAACTTTCGTGTGAGAAACAATCAATTGTAATCAAAGAATTAACATAAGCACGCATGCTGATATTTTAAATGATACATTTCAATTTCTATTCATAGCTTCATGTATGGAAGCAAAGTTTAATTGACTTTATATTTTTGTTCGACTCGTATTTATGTTTATGCATTCCCAGAACTCTTTATAGGCTAAATAGTGTCCGAAGAAAATTAGTAGATTTAATAATAAACTTTAGAGCAATACTCACATTAGTAGGCTGTTTAGCAAACAAAAGCGTAAAGCATTTTCATGAATCAAACGATAGTAATTTGCTTTAATTGAATAAATGTGATCTGCATTCATTGAACCTACATTTATTGCCTTATCATTTGGATTCGAATCAAATTGGTAAAATTCATTAGCTTTGTTTGTAATGATACTCATTTATCTCTGGTGCAACAAAATATTTAAACTTTATCGTAGTTTTCATATACGTAGTTTTATATTTATTATATAATCATGATACGCACCAATCAGCGATTGAAATGATTACCGCCAGTATTTCTATTATTACATTCCGACGCAACAATGAGATATAGCACATTACAGATACGAGTTCATGTAGGGGGGAAATATATGAACTTAGCATGTTCAGTTATGTGCTGGTAAAGGTTAATACAATACACACGAATTCTTAGTTGAAGGAATAACAAGGTTTCAACAAAGAAATTGTAAATAATATCTTCAAATTCCTAAGGACTAAATTTGGTATACAAAGGTCGCATTTTTACATACAGGTTGCGCTTGGGGTAAATACAGGAACATAATATTTATAGGTGCACTCCCCTACAATACCTTCCCTGGCCATGTCTTCAGTAGTGCAGGGGTTAAACATATGACCACAATCACAATAATTTGCAATTACATTCAATTCACCTACTAACCGTTTACCGCCACCGCTCAACGAGTAACCAGCAACTGAGTCATATGACAAGGTCTTTTTCATTAGAGAATGCATAAATCCATGGACAATTCGTCCAGGTTAACGGGTCAAACAATAAAATTCAAATCTCAGAGTCACATATGCATAAAAACCAGCTGCTTATCATTTATTGCAAAATTTAATTGATCACAATAAGTGAAAGTTTTCTATGCATCTTTCACAGAATATTTAGTAATGGTTTGCTGACTTTTCATTTATCCATCGAGCGAATCACTCGATCTTAGACAAAAAGCACAACAAAGATCGTGAGTTGTAAACATGCAACCTCACAAACTCCAAACCATCTACCACTCCACGAACTTGTGATTTGTTTTCTTCTTTAGAGATGGATTCACCGGCAGATTTGTTGAAATGTGAATTGCTGTCCAGCACATGCGATTACCCACATTGCTGGACTTGAAGGCAGTTCATTTGAGGAGTTACTCGTCCCCCTTGAGGTCTTCTTGTCTTCGGTCCAGTTGTATAGAAAGCAACATAAGATGTTTTCATTTCGTTTTTAATGAATAACTTTCAAGTGGAGTTTGAGTAGATTGTTTAATAATATTGTTTTTATTTTGTGGTGCTGGAGTTGAATCTAAATAATGAAGTCGAAGACAAAATACTGTAATGTCTGTTTTGCTCGGACAATTACCTGCACACGCACTACAGTTCGTTACTTTTCAGTAATGACCAAACAGTTGCATTTGTAAACGTAATTATAATAGTAATGGTTTCGAAATCAAGAAAAAATCATCTGTTAAGTAATTTTGGAGTAGTGCAACGTTGTTTTTTTTATTTTAATTTGGATATCTTGCCTTCGTAATAAACACTTACTTCTGATTTTATTGCATAAGAAAGTGCTTTTGGCAGATAATTTCGACTTTTATTTTAATTTTTTATGAACCAGTGGTTAGGGTACTCATATATGTTAATGGGCCTTCGCTCATTTGAATTGAAAAAATTGAATTACAAAAGTTTGTTTTTTGTTGCGGTATAATTTTGTTTCTCGGCAAAAGCGTTAGAAATAGACCAAAACAAATGAGTTTCGCAAATAAAGATACATATTTGTACCCTTCTTGATATGAGCTATTTCAATTGCAAAAATATAACATTAGTGCATTTATCAAAGCAAAAATTTGACAGAAATTCACAAGCATGCTTGCACGTTGTTATGATTTCACATCCTGCTAATAAACTTAAAAGTTAAACTCCACATTGTTTCATCTACGATACCAGATGACTTTGTCTCCCGATCGAATTGTTTCCTCGTTAATAAATCTGAAGTTTAAGCCCAATTTGGTGCAATCCTTGTATATGGACTGACAAGGAGTCACCTAACTAGTCTCCACATGCAAGTTATCCTACTATCACCAGCCCCTTTAATCCGCGTGCTTTCTCGCCTACCCTCGTAGTCCGTTCACCTATATAGTTACTCAATAACCGATTTAATTGAAACTTTGAAAACTTACAACGGAGTTCACAAATGGCTTCTAATTTTAACTATAAAAATGTAGTTTATTTATATGTTTGGAGTAAAGAAAAAATTGCTTAATTAGGGCAAGTATTCGTTTCAATTCTTTGATGTTCGAATGAAAACATCAATTACATCGCTTACATATCGAACGGTAACGCTTAAAAGCGGCATATTCATAAAATTATTGCATACACGGCTGCTAGCTCATTTTCAGCGCTTCGATTTATCATTCCATTCCACAGAATTATAATTATGATTTTTAACCATTGCAAGCTATACATAGAGCATTCAATTTTTTCAGCCTAAATCCACAAGATGAATTAGTTTGAAGCGATGATTTTAGAAATTCGAAAAGCCGATTTAAAAATTTTGTTTCTTCTGCTTTCAAAGAAATTTCATGGAAATATGGGTTCTGCTCTGATCTGCATGTGGAAGTTCTTGCAAGAGAAATTTCATAATTTCAACAAACAAAGTTAATATCTTATTGGTTGCAATTCAATTGCATACTGTTAGAAGAAAATGATTGTAGTGTTGATTGAATTTCATGTTATTTTATTTCTCTTCTTGAGTGGCAAACAAAAAAAATATGTAACTTGATAAATGTTGATAAAAATCATAAAGATATTGATTGAAAGTCATCATGTTGCAAATGTAGATGATAGACAAGACGCAGATAATAAACTATTGACGAGTGAAATCGTAAATTTTGATCGAATTTCTGAAATGGAAAGGCTAATTGAAAACGTACTGCTTTAAATGAGCTTTCAGTGTTTTCACCTTAATTGGATGTTATTATTTTATCGGCACTTGTGTCGTTGGCGTCATTATCAGGAAGCATCATTAAATTGTAGAAAAGTAGTACATGCGTCTTTTACGATTTACATCACCATACATAATTTATCCTATATGGTTCAAAGGTTTCCGTTTAAACCACAAGAAACCTAATGGTATACATAGACAATTGTACTCTATTGGTAATCGATTTAAACTGCACTTCACATTCAACCTGTAAAACATGTACATATTGTAAATGATAATGTATAGATAGAACTATGCACGGCAGCATAGATGGGTTTGATACCTCAAAGAATCTAAAAGAATCCATAATAGTGAAGGGGGGACTAGATATTTCACGAAATAACAGGAAAGTAAGAAACAAACAAAAGGTGTAAGGCCGTAAGTGTCATTTTTAATGGATATCTCCTACTTGGTCACATGTTTAAAATTGCGTTCATTATGTTGTTGATTCAAATTAGATAACATCGATTAGGGTATTTTGTTTGTTGTTACTATATTGGTAGAGTGTGAACTAAAGAAAAAAAAGATTTTTGTAATCATTATCATTACTTTGCAATACAATGGAGGCAGAGTTTTTAAGTTCGCGGAATGGAGAGTAAGAAGTTAGAGTTAAACATACAGAATTATTTTCCTTTTTCAACATATTCTCCTGCTAGTCGAATACATTTTTCAAATCTATCAATTAGCTTTTCTATACCTACATGAAAAATGGTTTTCATTTTGCCCGAAAAATAAATTGAAACTGTTTTCTACTCATCTTCATGGCTTGTAAACTTCTTGCCAAGAACTTCTTTTTAAGCTTAGGCAGCAGATAATCACTAAGGGTGTTTCACACTGTAGGATGGGTGATAAAAAATATTGAAGCCCATATTGTGCAGGACAGAGAACACAACAAGGCACTTGTGAACAGAAACGTTGTATAGAAAGACAATTATTATTCCTATTCTTTTTTGTTTCATTCATTCACACATTCTTTCAACCTCTCTGTGATTGAAGCTTAGTATTGTCACCTTTATCTTTTTAATTTGTCGACAGGTTTCCTACCGAGTCCCAAAAGACTGTCGCCATAATTTTAGCAGCCGACTGTGAAACATTAAACTTCCTGGGTGGTGACATGCCACTGCATAATCCTTTGGCACTCAGGTTCATAATGATGAACCGAAGTTTCGTGTTCAGTAGTAATTTAATTCGATCGTCTTTCCTTGTCTTCACTACATAGGTCCAAAACGCATTTGAACACTCTACACGGTATTGTTTCTTAGGCCGCGCAAGCATTCTCGGCACCCATCTAGCGCTGATCGTTGTCACAGCAAGGTGTTCGTAAAGAATTTAAATAATTGTTATATCCAATACTCCAATAATTTTTGCGAGCTGTTTTTTCTTTCGTCTAGCATCTTGCAATATTACATTTTCGTCTGTGGCAAGTCAAAGCCACTTCGATCGGCCATCCGGGACGTGTGTCGTTTTCAAATGAGTCCCTACCATATTTGAAGAGCTTGTGCAACTTGTAAATAACGATTTTACTCGAAAAAGAGTACCTATACGGACCCTAACGGACGCCATCTCTACAAGTATAGTTTCAACTGACTTTCCTTGCTTTCCTTGTAAGGGACTTTTTGATATTGTGTATTGAGATATGATCCAAAGATTACTGACCCGAATAAGATAAAACTTGCTATTTATACTGATGAGTTAATAAACGAGTTGTAACTAGGTTAACCAGATTGAACGTAGTGATAACTCCCTCCTCGTAGCTTAATGGTCTCATTTTAACTCCGCAAAATCATGATTTTTGATCTGAACCAAATCGTATGATTCATATGGTTTGCCAATCTTCCTTGCCTCTTAGGTGGCTTTTGTCAACCATCATATGAATATAATCGAATTACTTTCGAGAATTCCCGATTTTTTCCATATTAGCAGTTAAGTGTCGAAACGAATACAGTCGAGCTTTGTAAAGTGACTGGATAAGTGAGAATTCTCTGTAAGCGACTATTCTTGTGAGGTACTCTCATTTTCATCGCCAAAAGCCCTAAAAATATCAATGGATATCTCATATCTCAACAAACTTTTGCAACATGAGATTATGTATAAACAATGAAAGCAAAGTCGTCGATTTTTCCAATTGAATTAGAAGATGTTTGCAGCATGGCTAGGAACTAACAGCTCATCCTTAACATTTGGTTCAAGTTCATAACAATCGTTAGAGAAAGTACAAAAAATCACCTCAAATAAATATTATATCTTTTCCACTAAATCAATGTTTTACTATCGATTGTTATAAAAATCAAAATCAATTATTAACGACATCATAATATCTTTAAAATATTCTTAAAGTTCACATTCTATCTCATCATGCACTTGCATCTTTGTCGACATATTGATCTAAATACCTATTAAAGTTTCTCAACTACCTATCAACCAGGAAACGATTTTCATGCGACCGAAAGAAGAAAAGCGGAAAATCCAAATGCTCCAATTTTATGCAGAAACGCTATCTCTTCAAACCAGTTCTATCGCTTACAAATCTATGCATGTACATCTCTAGAGAAGATAAATCTCTGGTATTCGAAACAACAAATCAATAGCGGTAGCAAAATTTTTATTGGAAAAATAACCGATTGAGTATTGAAAAATGCACTAGTTATACCAGATATTGCGAATAAACCAATTTTTGAGCATACAAGCACAGACAGAATGGTTTTGAAGGTGTTAAAAGAAACATTGATATAATGACTACTCTAACTGTATACAGAACATACCTTTCCAGTTGTTCATTCCTCTTGGATTCTAAAGGGGTCAAATCAAATACTAATAGCGCCACCACTTTGCTCATACTAGTTGCAAAGCTTATTCCTACATGCATATGCCATTGCTAGTATGATATATCCAAGATTCTGTAAATTGAATCTGAAAACTGAAATTAACGGATTGCTTGGAAGGTTTTGCTTGCTACATATTCATGTTTAAATCGTTCAGTTAGATTTAATAAGAGAAAGGATTGCACTCGTATTTTGCAGCGTCTGAATCAATAAAGAAATGCAACTTATTGCAACTACACGGCCATATACATATGTGGATGCATGAACTTAATCGTAAGTCTATGGCGACTAGTACTTTAATTCCGCTGTCGATTTTGGCTTTATCAGTTTCAACCTGACTGGTGCCCTAATTAATTTGCTTTGTAACAACCGAAAAAATATACGTAACCAATTGGAAACTTTATAATAATTTTATATAATAATTGAATTTGATTACTAATAAACACAAAAAATTGACCAAATAAAAGAAAATTGACAAAATGATTCATGTTTTCTTCACAAATTCAATATTTGTTGAGATATGAAAGAGCACATTTGAATTATGGAATAATGCAAAGTATTTGCTGAAGACTAAGAATATAATAAAGTATTATTGATTGGTATTCGGAACGATTTTTCGTAATTTCCAGTCTCTTTCGTTCCGCCTTTAACGCCTCGAGGACATAATGTAATGTTTCGTTACAAACGATACAAATAAAATATACCAAGATATTAAAATATTATAAACCAATAATATTAGACAAGTAAATTGCAAAATTTTGATTATTTATTTTGTTTGAGCCAGTAAAAAATATAACATCAATACATATCAATTTTTTTATATTCAGACCATCAAAAAACCGGCAAAGTCGAGGTTCAGAAAAAGATATGCACATAATTGTATGCCTTCAGGAGTTCCTATTTATGAGGAATTGAATCAATTCAGAATAGCTTCGATTATGCAACTTTATCCAAAAAATTATATTCTTATTTACGATATGCAGAAGACTGTTGTTTCAAGACCAATACGGTATGTTTATCAAAAAGTTTATTATAAAGTTTATAATAAATATATATTAAAACATATATCCTGAAAGAAGAAAACTCAATTTTTATTTTTAATTCGCAGATTTCAAAATAAAAAAAATTGAATAATGGGGCTAATTACACCCAAAAATAGCTCTTTTTATACATAAAAACCCTCAAAAAGGCGATTCTAGTTCAAAGAAAAGAATGTTAAAACCCCAAATATTGTTTTTTTTTATGACTACATTTAATGTCACTATAGCTTTATGAAGCCCAAAAAGAAGATATCGAAAAGTAGAAAAAAAAATTAACTTAATGCTATGTCCAATAAGGCACTCTGGTTTACGTCAGAACGCTTTATACTATTCGTATTTACTTCACATTTTTTGAGCTAATTTACTCGTTTAAATTGAAACTATCGGCAAAATGATCAAATGAATTCACTGTAATTCGAATAAACACTGCTTTAATAATTTTAGTAGAAATAAATCTAATATACTGACTTCACAATCAACAATATTTTTTTCGATTTTTTATTCGTCGATCAGTTCATTTTTCCAAATTCACCCTAATACGATATTTTGATCAGTGATAAATTAAAAATTTTAAGTATCTTATTTTTTATCACTTGAAAATTTCAAATTGATGGTTGAAACTACTATTTCGAAATAATTCTTGGTAAGTCGGAGGTTCAACAGAACTTACCACAGATAACACGATCAATTGAATGATAAAACCTTTACGAAATTTAAGCTTATTTGACGATTTAATAATGGCAACAAAAAAAACTATTAGGTGTATATATATGAAATGCGGATTTTACTAACAGATGGCATAACCATTACATATGGTTTGTGTCGGGGATAACTACTATGGCATTTTGGAGGGTACACATCTGTCAACAAATTCCAGTATGTCATAGGTTTTGATTGTACAAACAATATAGTTTTTTTTCGCTTCAAAAATGTCGAATTACGTGCCAGAAAAAGAGGTTTTGCGGGAAAGTCTAATAACCTTCTTTCATTTGAAGAAAACGGCAGCAGAAACATATCGATTGTTAGTGGAAGCATATGGTGAACATGCCCTAAGCCAAGACACTTGTGAACGATGGTTTAAAAGATTTAAAAGTGGCGATTTCGATGTCAGCAACAAAGACCGTGGAAAACCACCAAAAAAATTCGAACATACAGATTTGCAAGCATTATTGGATTGGATATACATTTGCAAGCAGTTGGCAGAAGCGTTGGAAGTTACTCAGGCAAACATTTCACAACGTTTAAAAGCCATGGGAAAGATCCAAAAAGCTGGAAAATGGGTGCCGTATCAATTGAAAGAAAGAGACATCGAAAGGCGAAAAACCATTTGTGAAATTTTGCTTGCCAGACAGAAAAGAAAAAGTTTTTCGCATCGGATTGTTACTGGCGATGAAAAGTGGATTTATTTCGACAATCCCAAGCAGTAAGAGTCGCTTGAATCCTTTAAAGTTAATTACACAAACTACCTTTTTCATTCATTTCGCTTTTTCTAATACGCCGTTCAGTCATCAACAGAAATTTTTGCATGTAGTCAAAAAACACCACTTTTCAGTTTTTAACGAGTTAAAACCCAAAATTGTAATAAGGATAACACAGGGGTTATAATTAAATTTAGTAAACATATATAGAAAGCACCCCATTAGAAGATATTCTATTTTTTAAAAAGACACCAAGTACTCATTTTGAAGGTTTTGACAGGTCTTTCAAATCTATGATATATATAAAAGCATAAGTTGTAGCTAAAGATAATTTTTGAAAGCTTTTCTTTAAATTTTTAAATATTATTTTTAACAACATTCCATCATTCATATGTGCTTCTCAACATCACTCTATACCAGGCAATGTTCATGACAAAACTGTAAATCAACGTTTTCTAAATAAAACAACGGAAAATGTACGTTTTACTCGGTGAACTTGAAAATAATCATCTAGTCTACTGTTCTATCAGCGATTATCTAGTGTTAAAACATTATTTTCTTGCAGACAATATCAAGCACGTTGTCTATGGCGGGTACCGAACAGATCTTCAGATTTTGTTCAAACTGTTGCTATCTTCCGTGATTCATCTTTCTGTTGCTATCTTCAGGTAGATTATTGTGGCATCAAGAATAAGTATCATGTAGACGATCATATGTGACGAAATCAAAGGAATGAACAGCGTGCCACTAACTCATAACCCCGTCTACATATGAGACTTGCATGAGGAGGTTAGAACGTCATGTTCCATTTAAAAATCTTTTGTAAGTTGAAGAAAGATATGAAGATGAAAAGCTTTTTAATAACGGAATAGATAATAGATATACGGTATTCATATTTTGTTTGTTCATACTGCAGCACATTCACATAAAAATTGGCATGATTAAATGAAGAATTCTATATTCACCCCTTTACATTTGCACACTGAAATTATTGTATGGTAAAGTTTTACATAATGAATCGACATTTATTTTGAAATAAAGGAAGCAGTCAAAAGTCATTTCAAACGACGATTTTATTTGCTATAGTTTATTCAATAAATTTAAGAAAAAGCCCTTTTTTGTTTAGATGAGTCGACACATAAACTTTTCATACATCACAATTTACATATATTTGTAAATTCATCTATTGAAACAATTCATTCTACAAGTTTTTGTACATATCTATTCGCTGTTTTATTGTCCATTTAAGCCTTTTTACTTTTTTTGGTTGAATTTTAATTTGGTTGAATTTAACACCTCTCGACAATTCTTATTCACTTCATAAAAAGAATATTCATCATACCGTATACTGTGCTTGCAAATAACAAGCACACATGAACATCTCTTGCTTAACTTGTGAAGAAAAAAAAATGAAAGTTCAGAAACCATTCAATTTCCCATTTCTCTCAGTTTGTTAAATATAGGTACATTATGTGAAGCAATGTTGATACTCACTCATACGAAGTGGTTATTGTTAATGATCGTTATTAATCGTTCAAAGTCCGGTGGAGTTTCCAGAAAAACTGCAAAACTATGAATGCAAACTTTGATAGCTGCTGATCGGAATGTTCATTTCCGTTACAAAAGTTTATAATAAAAGATACAAATTACAAGATAGTTGCATTAATTTTGGTTATACTTTGTATTGATTTTTTCTTGTTACCGTTATTCGGCCTATCGATTGGTAATGATGATAGGAAATGTTTTTCGTGCTTTCAAGAAATTTTTACTTATATGCAAAGACCAAGGCAGCAGTAGAAGTCAAATCACACAGCACTGCACAATCGTTTTTCCACTAGAAGTTAGAGCTCTATATTTTAATATTCTTGAAAAATACGTAATAATTCGAGCGTTGATCAAACTCATATAAACTACGTAAAATATGTTGAAAGGAGCAATTTTTTCCCTATTTTAAAATTTTAAAATAAAATTTATTCATTTGAACTTGATTAGTATTGATTACGAAGGAGTAGTTGCATTTAGAAGGCAGACCACAATCTACCATTGCACGTCACATAAACTCAATTAAATAAAATTAAATAAAAGCACCATCTTTGGAGAGGATATCTATTAAGAAGAAATGATGTGAATCGGGACAGGAAGAAAAGTTGAATGTGAAATCTAGGAACAATCTATAAAGCTCTATACCTATCGCAATACTTGATGGTGGCTTTACTTTAGTTTTGAGTTTGGGAAAATGTTGCAGTATGGATTTCCTAAATTTGCATTTTATGAACAGCAAACTAAGTTTTACAATTAAGTAAATGAAATATACTCTCTTCCGAATTAAGTGGGTCCATGACCGACTTGCAGCAAAAATACTGCAATAAAAATTCAAATTTACGATGTGATTGATTTAATTATTAAAATTGTTTTTCTCTGATCACGGAATTAAATATTTGATCACTTATTGTACTTGAGCAAGGCAAGCAAATGGAAGCATTCTTCCTTATTTCTTAGTTTTCTGATTTATTAAGGTGAATGTTCATACCACCACATATGGTTTTCATATTTCATTATCTTTTGTCTTTTGAAAGCATAACTTCATATTATAGTATAAGTCGGTAATAGCTGAACCAATGAAGACGAAAACAATGGACACGGAGGAAGGGACAACTGATTCCCGGAATAATAAAAGTATGCTAAACGAAAACAATATCGATTTTTTTGGTAAATCAAAAACAGTGAAAAAAATAAGAGATGACTTGAAGAGCAAAGGACGGGAAGACTTCAAGAAAAGAAACCTTTATCAGAAAGGGATATAACGAATGAAGCGTATTGGAGTTGTTATAATGAAGGTATGTGAGTTATTGTGAAAAAAGTATTCACTATACTCAAAGTATAGAAACAAACAGTCTGATTGCTCAAGACGACTTAGAAAAAGAAGAAGTCGAAAAAAATCAAAATAGCATGCCCTTTTTGAACAGCAGAACGAAAGCTGATCAGATATTTGAATCAGTGCAAATTTCTGAGAGAGCATATTATATCAGCCATTACGCAAATGTGTTCGGAATAACACTCTCCTGTACCATTTACTGCTGATAAAATAACTGCTTGATATAAGGAGCAAGGTTTGCTGGAAATATTTTTAAATGCAACAGAAAAGGTTAAAAAATATCAATAAATATTTTTCTAACAAACTTATTATCAAAGATACAAACTATTTATATCGCAGGATTCTAGATGTAAATTGATGACAATTTCCTTGATGGTAATGCTAAGTGTTATCAAAGTGCCAACATAACGATCAGCGCGGAGCTATTTCGTTTTGCAAAGGTATAATTTATAATGATTGAGATGTTTATTGTTGTATGCAATCGTATTGCAAACGATGATTTTTTTAAAATAAATCAGAATTAATAGATGAAATTGGACTGGGCGAGTATTTTTTGCCCAAATATTTGTGTATCGTGGCGACGTCTGACGAATTGAAGTGCATTCTCAGGAAGAATAATCGGGCACCCCGTTCCAAAACAAAAAAATGTGTTAATATTTTGTAAAAAAAAAACCGGTGGCTTGGTTTAAAAAAAAAATCAAATCCTTTTTCTTTAAAAAAAATTCTTTTTACTAGCTTTCAGCTGTAGTTTCAGTTTGTTTCAGCTGTAACGGAGTCTGCAGTCATTTATATTATAAAAATAATATAATAAAGCCTGTAATATGGCTAATCGCGTCTGTCATTTTAAATAATTTTATAATCTATCTACAGTGAGCGTCAAAAGAAAGTAAACACCAACTTTTCATCTTTAAATTGTTACATTACAAAGCTATTATTGACTAGCGATAAAAAGTAATGTTTATGAGTTTACTACTAAACCATTTAGAGATTGATTACTATTAAACACATTGAACAAATCTCACCAAAGTGGAAATGCATCAGATTTTACGCATCAAAAAACAGTAAACAGTGGTAACACTTACTTCGCTTCTTTTATATTTCGGGGAAGAACCTTAACTTTTGGTGGCAAATTTGTGCTGTTCGCGTGCTTTACTTCACCAAAAGTCGTTTTAAGTGCATTTGTTCTAATTAATATTAAAAATAAAGAAGTAAAAGAAAATAGTTTCACTATGGAAAAGCAAACATCGCCTGATACTCGGAAAATTATAATATACTTAAAAGAAAACGGTAAATCCTTGCGTGATATTGGCGAAAGCGTGGGCAGAAACCACTGCACAGTAAAAATAATTATTTATAAGTATGCCAAACATCATCTCATTGAAGATTTACCGAGATGCCCAAAATGATGGATGGATGGATACCCAAAGCGGCTTAGTGGTACTGAAGTTAGAGCTCTAGTAAGAGAAGTAACGGCATATCCAGCCTCAAGTGCAGTTAAATTATCAGAAGACATAACGCAGGCATCAGGCAAACCAGTAAGTGCGAGTACAGTCAGGAGAGCGCTTCATAAAAATGGTATACATGGAAGAATACCACGGAAAAAGCCATACATATCCAAGGCGAATCAGATCAAGCGTATGGACTTCGCTAAAAAATACAAAAACGAGGCTCCATCTTTTTGGAAAAACGTATTATATACAGATGAGAGCAAATTCGAAATTTTCGGCGCGAAAACGCCCCCAAAAATATGGCGTGCTAAGAATGAAGCCTTCAAAGAAAAGTGTGTTACCAACACTGTTAAACACGGTGGCGGTTCAGTTATGGTATGGGGGTGTATGGTGGCAACTGGTGTTGGTAATCTTGTTTTTATTGACTCCACAATGGACAAAATGGATTATTTAGCCATTTTGAGGGACAATGTTGCCCCTAGCGTCGAAGAATTAGGCTTGTCTGGAAATTGGATCTTTCAACAGGACAACGATCCAAAGCATACGTCCAAAATTGTGAAAGAGTGGCTACTGTACTGGATTCCTAAGACACTTGGTCATCCGCCGCAGTCCCTAGATCTTAACCCGATCGAGCATCTGTGGGAACACCTTGACAGAAAAGTGAGACAAAGGGTCATTTCTAGTAAAGCCAACTTAAAGAAAGTTATAAAGGAAGAATGGAGCCAAATCTCTCCCGATGTTACAAAAAAACTTGTCGCGTCGATGCCTAGAAGACTAAATGAGGTGCTTAAGTCCAAAGGAAAACAAACGAAATATTGAAAAATTAAAAAAAATCGACTTTTTCTATTGAAGTTCTGTTATGTTTTGTTTGCTGTTTACTTTTTTTTTTGACGCGTGAAATTTGGTCTTTTTTTGATTAAAGTGAATTTGTCTTTGTTTTGTATTACTTTTGTTTAATGTTTATGTTGTGTTCAGTTTTTATTAAATAATTCTTTAATTCCTTATACTTAGTTTTGATTTTGTGTTAATTACTTTGTTTTACTAAAATTCTTAATACAAGTATCTAAGGTGTTTACTTTCTTTTGACGCTCACAGTATATAATATCGATTTAAAGTGAATAAACTATTATCTACTTTGAATGCTTGCACCTATCGATAGTTTTTGAACTCTACTTCAGCGTCAGGCTCAATTGCGATACACAAAGAATAAAGCGCTATAGGCGGCAAGTTTTGTGTTTGTTGTTATAATTCGTCTAAGTCTAGCATGTCTGTAATGGACAACAAATTGATTGTGGGTTTAGGATCTCCATTCATACTTTATCAAGTGATACCTGCCGACCACAAACCCAGATCAAAAGAAAATTCACTGTGAATATAGTCTAATATAATTGACAAATTTACTAAACCATGATAATCGCAACGAGCATAATTTGTTAACCTTCTCCGAGAGAACACTTCATCGCAGACTTTGTTTGTTTGTTTAAAATAAATTAATCTGAATTGCTAGCTTCACCCATTAAGAACTTGAAGCATGCACTTCATACGAGCATCACAGTCTTCATTTATATTCATTTCCATGGTAATCCAAAGTATTTTTTAAAATATTCAAGCAAAGCAATCTTAAAATGACAATTCTATCCAAGTTATTTACCTTGTCAAACACTTTTTTGAACATTTACCTTTTCTTTTCTGTATGTGCGTGCTCAAAACGATACAAGACACATACTTTACATAAATGTTATTGTTATCACTGTACGCAAACCTCTTCGAAATAATTATTTCGTCATGAACATTGTTGCCAAAAATATTTGTCATCCTCAGTCGCATCGACTGCTAGAATGTACTTCAAATACACCTGACTCATTTCACCTGAGCTTAGCGTCACGTCATATTTTCCCCGTCAACATAAAAAAGCCCAAACGACACCAGTTACGATACTGCTTATCATCATCTACTAGATACTGTGAGTTTTTCATATGTTTACACATTCTCTAATTATTCACCCGTAACCGAATAGACTGGGGTGAACTAAAATGTTGGTTTGCTAACGAATGAAGGTTTAATGAGATGCTGTTTCCGGTTGGCTAGGCAATATCTAACAAACGGATAACAAGGAGCCTGAATGAAATCATAAACAGTCTCGCACTATATCATTGAACTAAAGAGTCTTATACTTCGAACCTCGAAACCAATCTAAACCCTTAAAAGCGACATTTCTATTAAATGGCTAGCGTAGTCGTCTACTAAGTAAACTAAGCGCCAAACAATACATGAAAATTTCATTACTAGGAAACAATTCAGTATTTAATTAGTATTGGCTTTTATAATTTTATTTCATTCCAATCAAAGATGTACCTAAGCAACTGAATGAGGAACATTTATCAGCCAGCGTATTAAAAAACGTGGGGAAATTGCTTTATCTTATCGTCTCACAATACTCTTTTACAGAATGAATACTCGGCCGTAATGCGACAATACCTGAATGATTGCTGAGTTTTTATGAAGAATAAACTTCAGGAGTTAAGTTGGAGTTTCTTTTGTTGTTTGAATGTATAGCGGGACGTGATTTTACTTGAAATGAGAATAACCAGAGCTGTCGAAGGCATTCAGCGGGTTTTGATTGTAGTCCGATACTTTTAACCTGATCGGTTTTATCGTGGATCGTAAGAGACCCAGATAATTTTATTATAATTTTTGGAGAGCGGGATTTTTAATATACCAATATGAAATATTCAATCCAATGGTACCTTTGCAAAGTACGAGAATTCAAAAGTTTTGAGGAGCTTCATTAGATTTTTTAATTGCAAACTATTTATTCGAACAAGCCCCGGGTCTTCGGAGTGTCAAAATATATTATATCTTCAGTGAGCACCCATCATCTAACAAGGAGCTAAAAAGAAGCGATAAGCTGTTCGAATAATATGTGTGTTCGCAAGGATTGACTGCAAATGTTTTTGATCAAATGACCATTCCATAGTTACAATTCCAAAGCAAATCATCCCATATATGTTGATCCAGAGAATGCAATGGAAAGTTGGAGGGTTTTTAACCTAGTTCACCGGAAAAGAACGTTGGGGTAGAAAATCCAAGTAGTTTCGAAAATGCGCCGCTACCGATTCACATCGCGTGTGAAACTATCGCAAGGTTTATTGATGGATACTACCAGCTTGACGGATGTGAACTACATATTGAGTTACTATGAGTTATCTTACACTACACATTTCATCTTCGCAAGTTCTAGTAAATACTTTTAAGGTAACAACAAAATGTGCCTTGAAAGAGCTAGTTGCGAGCCATCTCAATGGATTGCATTCGTGCTCAATTTTATTTTGATTTGCCGCATGCGTGGAATATTTTTTGAATTTTGAATTAATATTTTAGAATCACGTGGGTTTCTTAAATTTGATTTATTACCGTCTAAAGCTTACCTCCTTTACAGGTAAGTGAATGATCGGCAAATAGAAAATCAAACGAAATGTAACAAAGGAAAGAATTATTTCAAGAAAAGATATGACATATGTCATGACGTATTTTTTGCCTCATGAAGAACAAATAATTTCGAAAAGTATATTAGGAATCGCGCTGATATTGTCTGCTTATGAAGAAACCTACACGAAAGAACACACTCCGAACAGAGAGTGGATACAACTTAAATAGAGAAACACAGAAGAAATGAGACCACTAACCGTAAATTCTGATGTCCTTTTTTCACACAAATTGTTTAGAATGTCCAGAATGTTTAAAATTGATTGAATTGATTAGCTATTAATTAGTAAGCTTGATGCAAGTTATTGGATGGTGGATAAAGGAAAACTGTATGTAAGAGGAAGTAATATAAGTAATTTAACTCGCGCTTTCTGCAAGCCTACTCGTTGAAATTCAACTGTTAGCTGCTGTTGGATACTAGTTGGATCTTTGTAAGAGAAAACCATATGGTTAACCATTTGGGACTTTGGGAGAATTTACGCGCAAGCGGTGGACGGAAACCTCTCTCTCTGAGAGCTTGCAACTTAATACGTGACCTAATTATTATGATGAAGACTTTATAGGTATATTTATCCTTTGTTGAAATACGATATTTTAGCTAAGAAAGCAGAGTTGTAAATATGTAAACACAAAGTAGTCCAACGTTTTATACTATTTTAGATTAATAACGAATATTTTATCATTGCAAAACATTTTCAATCGGTGCGAAACGAAGAATAAACGCAATATTTTCATGAAACAAAATTCCATTGTATTTTTACACTCTACAAAAAGTGTACATTGTTTAACGTTTCCTCGCGAGGTTGTTCGTTGGAATGCTTCGAAAAAATCTTAATTTTCGTTGTTTCATAAAGTAAATAAATTCAGAAATTAAATTAATATTTTAATTTTTTTTTTACATAAATGAATTAAAATAAATTCAAACCAGGCGAATAATGACCGCTAATGTAATATTCTTTCAGATTTTTTATTGTTCCGATAAATATAGAGTAATAATAATAATAATTTTTTACGACCATCGACAGCTTTAAGGATGGAAAATAACTTTCAAGAAATTATAAAACAAACTCATACTAACGCAGCAATCAACTCCAAAAAGAATCCAACCTTTTCTGGTGTAAGGACGATTCTTAATGTATTTAGGATGGTGGATGCACGACTAGAATAGATGAATTATTGAAGCTATGAGGGAGAAGAAATTCAAAGTATGGGAAATTTCATATACATTCCTATTAAATTGTTAAATGTTATCGTTATTTAATTTCTTGTATTTTTGTTTGTATAGAATTGAGGTTTAGTTATGATTCCTTTTGTAGTTATTCTTGAAACGGGACAGCAATCTTCGAAATTAACTACTTGTAGGGTTGATTAAGTCCGCCGGCCGATATTTCTGAGCACTTATAAACAAATGAACAATGAACGAAGTCTTCGACGTCGTCGTCTAAGGTAAAAGTGTACTTTAAGATAGAAATTTCCATGACTTTGGAAACTAACCGATATTTTCCTTTTTATTTTTTGTGAAAATGTGAAGTATACTTTGGATTTTAATCGCAGACAATTTTCCAATCAATTGTATAAATTGCAACATGAAATTTATTGTTTCTTGCAGCAAAACATTCAATTAAAGGTTTTTCGAGCAGAGCAACTCGGAGAAAATTTTTTATTTTTTAACTATACGAAAAGCTATTTTTGATAAGAGCGAAAAGATTATCTTTACAGATATCCAAGCAATCAGTTGCCAGCAAGTTTTTATCACCGCAACGACTCAGACGTTAACCAAATGGTCTCCATTATCGGTCAATTGGGTCAAAATGTGATGAATTTCATTAGTTTGTTCGGAAAATAAAGAGTTCAAAGCGTTAATTCCAATGGAAACTGCAATTACTGCTACTTCATTGATATGTACTTAATCGCATTTTCACTGTCCTCTCCGCGGGCTGACTCGTCTCCAATCGTTCAACTCCCTACTCACTGAGCACATTTTACAAACCATGCAAAAATCCCACAAGCTTCTCGCCTTGCTGCCAGAACCCAACAAGGCGAAAATTCGTGGAGATGTAATTGCACCGAGACTGGATCGTAATTGCAAATGCTTCGGTGCGTGATGTGCTAATGCTCGATTAAAATGTAGAACCTGCTCCTCGTGCCGTTAACAAAGAAGTTTGAATTCACAAAAATAGATAAAAGTGAGTAAGATTGTCACCGAGTCGCCCACTTTATCTTGCAAGTATGCAAATTTATGAAAATGTCGGTATCGCAGGCGGACTGAAACCTTTCCAGTCAGCGGATCTACAGCAATGAAAACCTTTCAGTAATAGTAGATTTGCTGCAGGTTCCTTGTTTCGCTACTTATTCAGCTGGATGGCAATTCCGAGAAATGATTGTTCATTCTCGACGTCATTCTAATTGGGCTCTAACTGTGGAATAAAATCTCTGTACCACCACTTACCTGTTGATTGCAGCTGCACACGCCGTGTTTAGACCGGAATATCTTCTGGCCCGGAAAAGAAAAGAGCAAAAGGGGAAAGCAGCGTCCACAAGAGATCCAATTAGAGCGGTGTCACTAACAAAAGGCACTTCCACTTTATCTAGAATAATTTCTACACACTTGCCGGCGATTATCGAATATGAATGAAAGACTATTGCAATAATTCCAAACGGAATCCGGCAATATTCACGTTTCGAGTGCGTCCATATGCTTCGTAGAAACACGAACACAACAAATAAAGTATTACGAGAAAAGGCACCGGCAATTGAATGAAAATTTTATGACTTCAAGATCACGATAAATTGTCGAGTAAATGCCTGAGAAACGACATTATTAATGTTTTCCGTATTGGAATGTTTTCTATTGTCTTATATTATGATTTAAATAGGGGACTTTGAATTGTTGCAGGAACACTAAATTTTTACAAGCGACACCGAATCACACCAGAGCTCTTCTAAACTCCAACTGACACGAAAGAAATTTCACATTGACAATTGGTGGCGGTAGTTGACGTTTGAAGTTCACGCTATCGATTGCAACGCTACTGGGAGTGTCGAACGAAGTGCGTATGCACACGTATGTAGAATGAAAGTCATAGAAAAGCTTGGAATATTTGATTTGAAAAAATTAACCGCCGAAATTAGAATGAGCTGTATGCAATTTGAAAGAGGTGGTTGCAAGTAATATGTAAGATATTTAAAACTTGTTAGAAGTGTCGACTTTTCAAATGTGAAACTATTTAAATAAATCTAGAATAGATATTTTATATATTATACGCAAACAAGAGGACTATAGAAGGCAAAAGGAAGCAAGGATAAAAAAGTTAGATATACCGAATTGCTTATGAAGCCTCAGTATCACATCCTGGAAACCAGCAATATGAGTGATAAAGTGAATTTTTATTCCTTTTTAAATAAATAGCATGCATAAATATTACTTATTTTTCTTAAACATATCCATTATATTGTCATTACCTTAACTTTTTAGGATAACGGGAAGCTAAAGGACAAAACTTGATAAGCTTGTGGCAACAAAACCCAAAAATGTTTCAGTATCTATATCAGACTCATTAATGGACAACAAAATCTTTTCCATGGCTTCAGCTGTGTCGGAATGCTAAGTTCATTTCAATTTTTATATTTTAGGTAGTTGTTGGCAATTACCTGCTGTTGTTGTTAAACTTTGCGTGATGGATCAACAGAATATATGGCTAGTAATGCTGCAATTCGCAATAAACTAAAGCTATTTATACGGAATTCACGGAATGATAAACCAACCAAAACTTCTCTTGAATTTGTATTATTTCCTTCAATTTGATACATTCTTTCATTCAACATTTTTCGATGATATTAAACAATCCATTGCATTTTTCTCGAACAATAACATTCTATGTTTTTGGCTGGACTTATAATCTAAAATCGGTAAGCTTTAAGTAATAAATACTTGTATAATCTCATACTTACACTGTAAACACATAAACAAACAAAATTACAACAAATTACACACATTATTTTCATTATTTTATAAATAAACTTAAATAAACTTGTACACACAAATATTTTCCTATCGTCTTTTTTTACTTTTCACATTCTATCTTCGTAACTTAATTGGGAAATCTAATTAGTTTAATCACTATCATAGTCATTTTTCCCGCCTGAATTCAAAGGCCGACGACTTTCATCTTCAGATCCATAAACAACTTCTTCATCGGAATCGTTGATCATTGAAAACGCTGGGTTGTCTTTGGTTATTGTAGGCTCTAAAATGTATTCAAAAGTATACGAGCAAGGATTTATACAAATTTCAAAAAAATGTTGCAGTAATCTTACCATGCATCGAACGCCCGTTGGGTGAATAAACGTATGCCATCGTGTACAAGTAGAAGTTTAACAGGCCATAAAAACACATGAATTGAGCCGAACTTTTATAGGTGGTATTCAAGGAGGCAACAAAATTGTCTTCTAGTATACCAAATCCAAATCGGCAAACGGTCACAGTTAATGATATCGAAAGGACGAAGAGCATCAAAAGGGTGAGAAACTTTAAACGCATGTCTGTAATATTTTTTAAATTATTTTTTTTTTTAAATAATCTAACAATATTCGTAACATACCAAAATATGGCATTGATCGTAGCTCACTATACGCTCTCAGTACCAACAATACGAGGTATATAAGGTACATTATTCCAGCAATATAAAAAAATAGTTTGAATCCCTGAAAATCAGAATGATGTTCATTATTTCAAATTAGACAAGCAAAAATATTAAAATATTCGACTAAAGCAGTGATACTGCTTAGCTGTAGCATGCAGAAGTATTCCTCAGTCTCATAGGTTCAAGGAAAGTGTGAAAAGAACTACCAATTAACCACCACAGAGCTAGTTTCTTACCGATGTACAATTCGATATTGCAATATATAAGCCAGAGTGGTAGATTTTACCAGAAATTTTATGAAAAAAAGCTTAAGTAAAACGCTAGTTTATCTCCTTGCAACGGGTAGCAAATTGTACTTATTCTTGTTGTGCAGATAAGAGAAACACAACAACACTAATCACCAAGGAAGAATATTTCACAAAAACGGGAAAACTCATCTAGGAAAGAAATGCACGAAAAAAAGATTAGAATTCCTCTGACGAACCTCAACCTAGGATTAAGGAAGCAATATAGAAGGCAACAACAATAATAGACCGTAAATACCGCACATACTAACAAAAACGAACCCTTCGACCCCGCCACTGATTTCACTACCAAAACTACACAAACCGAACCCGCTAATAAGGCCTACAATCGATTGAAAATCGGCGCCAGAATATCAACAACCAAAAACTTACCAACATTACTAAGAAACAACCTCCAATTTACAAACAAATTCGGGATATCAAGGCAAAAAAAAAAAACTGTACCGTTCGATATGAAATTTTTATATCCTAAAATTCAACAATTAATATACAAACCGCCCAATGGCAGCAGGCAAAAGAGCGCCGAACCAAATCAAGGGACTTCCTCGGAATAAAAAAAAACAAGAACATTTTCCTACCCGCAAAAATAGGACTCCTATGTGCCTAATTGGACCCTCACCTGTTTGTGTAAACGACGAAACCTATAAATAAGGCCACTTAAGACCGGCAAAAATTCAGGATGAAACCACACACTGAAAAAGACGCATTGCCGAAATTTGTATGTGAACGATGCAAGAAAACAGACAAGGAACGACGCCATATCGTTCCGAGAATATAAGAAACAATATTTCCATTTCCTGTCCGGCGAAATACGGAATATATTGATAAGTTTTTTCCAAATGCCACATTTCGGGGATACCATATAATCAACTTAATGTAAGAACATACATTGGCCTTAGTCCAGCTGTAGTATTCAAAGGATTCACTTTATTCCTAAAAGCTGCACATGAACTAGCAAATAATTCGAAGTATATATTTGGAATCGTATGAGTAAGCTGTGCTAGAAAGGCAAATTGAAAACCAGAAATAGTAAAGAATTTATCGAGAAAAAAAATTAACAGCACAAGAATGCCGTATAATGGATGAAGAGAACTGGGGATTTATTGGTCACAATGCAAGGGGATGCAAATGACACTGCCGCGGAATATTCAATCTTAAATTCAAAGAACTGTGTAGATATACGTTCATGAGCTTGGAAATGCGGCCAAATTTCATGGTCCGATACTCCATAAACTTTCCCACTGAGACAAAAAAAACACAGGATTCACTTACTGATAATTTCTGGGACGGATCATTAAATTAACAAAGTTTAGTTGGTAATCTTACCAAACCCACTATTCTCTTGACCGAACTCCTACGGATGATCTCTTTGGCCCTGGATTATTACCGCCAGCGAAGGCAATACTATACCGAACAGGATCTTTGTTTAAAAACAGAGAGTAAATTTTCTACAGCAAATTGAGGATACCTGGTTTTCAAATATTGATCGGTGATGCATAATACAATACCTAAAGTTTAAATATATTACCAATAAAATACAATTATTATACTATTATTATTAATACAATTTAAATAAATAAAATAAATAATTGTATCCCTAAATATTATTAATACAATTTAAATAAATAACCATTACACAGTGAACCACTTCACTTAAAGCGGAAAATATTTTGTGAACGCCTGAAAATCAACATAAAATAACTCTCGCTAAAATTGAAAACCACAAAGGAAATGGGAGCATCAGTATTTGAGATTAGAAGAAAATTAAAGTTACATAGTATAGGAAAATATATTTAAGTTGATACTTACATTATAGTTTTTAGTGTCAACGAAATGGCTGTAAGTGGGATCTTTAAGTTCGTTGCATTTTTCCCACGTGGCTAGAACAATTGCACAAAGCCAAATTGGTAGTACAACTATTAACTTTGGGAGGTAGAATCGCATAAAGCGACGTTCATTCTGTCTCAGTCCGTGATAGATGCATAACCAAAACATCAGTAATGCACATAGAAATGTGGCTTGAAATATGCCATCCATCATACCTGGTAGCCATGAGTTTACTAGGAACACTAGAGGGAAAACTGGATCTATCGGGCAAAAATACAATTTATTACGTATGACTTCATATATTGCTAATAAATTAATTGGCTTACTGTTATACAATAACAATAGTGGCAGCAAGACTGATATCCATTTTTGTTCTATGGACCAATCATACATTGGATATTTTCGAAGTGTGTGTGCGAACCAACACTAAAATTTTAAGAAGGATTTGAAAAATTTTCGCATTAAATTTCAAAAACTTACCGTTACTATAAACGTAAATAGAAGAAATATGAACCGAAACCAAATTTCGATCTGTGTAAAGGCCGGACTATACGTTTTGAACTGTAACGAAATGTTTAGTAGCGTTTAAAAATATGTTTCATTCATGAGAAGATATTCATTATTCCCTGGAACACTATAAACGAAAAATTAAATACTTGGATAAATAAGAATAATCCACGTAGAATTGTTTTTTTTTTAAATATTTACAAACGATAATTCTAATCTATTGAGCATTCAACTTTTATTTACAACATTAAAAACTTACATAGAAATTTATAGCCTTGATATTGTAACGTTGATGAAAGGATTCAAGTCCATAAAATCTAACGGTAATTATGTAATGTGCATAATCTAAAAATCCTAAATGGAGTATAATAAACTCCTCGCAAGTATTTCGTTCACATAGTAAATGCCTAGTTCGGTTTCGAATATTTTCAGGACTTAAAACATTCTTTGGTTTATGTTGTTCCGTGATACCCTCTATTGCCACACTCACTGAAAAGCTTTTGTCATACTTTTCATCTGCAACGTTATAAAAAAATATTTTAGTAGAGAAAGCGTCTAAAATTAACCTTATATTAAATATTGATGTAGTATATATGGTGAAGTAAAT
The DNA here is from genome assembly GCA_954870665.1 of Stratiomys singularior. Taxonomy (NCBI): domain Eukaryota; kingdom Metazoa; phylum Arthropoda; class Insecta; order Diptera; family Stratiomyidae; genus Stratiomys; species Stratiomys singularior. The sequence continues at coordinate 14,477,701 of OX940877.1, forward strand.
GTATAAATTTCTTCAAATTTTAGTTAGTTATCTACTAATTAAAAGTTATCTTCTAATTTAAGAACGTTTTCTTTGTAATTTGAACTATAAAAATCTTTTTAAAAGTAGATTTCGGTGGTGATGGAAAACGAAAAAAATTTAAACGAAGAAGTTTTACTTTCTGGCTTAAATAATTAGTGAAAATAGGAGCAATCAAAACAGTGAAAATGATTATCCGGTTAGTCCTTCCTATTGGTTTCAGATTTTTTTCAGATGTTACCGGCTCTTTTCTCCCGAATAATGAAAATATTTCTCATGAAAATGTAAATATCACAAGATTTGCTTGGTCCACCGGGCCTTGCTTTTTCGATGTCGAGGACGCGTTTCGATTGTATGCAGCCATCTTCAGCTCGTTCTCTTATATGGTGGCTTCGAGCACGACATGATTTTATGTTCTTCACGTGTTATTAATTTTTAAGTCGTCCTCTGCTAGGCTCTAGCTACTGGGTTCCTCTACTAGGTTTTCTATTATAGCAAATCTTTTTAAACATTTCTTACAGTAAATCGATTTCTTCCAACTATCTTATCAATTTCACTGTATCATTAATTTTCTTTATGAAAATTACATCTCCCTCTCAGATGTATTAGATCCTTTCTTTCTATTTACCTTTGCACAACTTTCACACTTATGATTGTTATTTATTCGAACAAACGCACAATCTATTTTGAAAACTCATAAGAAGTAAAGCAGGACCTCCCCACATCTAACGCCCCTTTATTTTATATCCTAAATGGGGTCACCTGTTACTAGATTTAGAGACATTTTTCAATGTGCTCACAATTTCGTCCAGTAGAATTTTAAATCTTTTTTGCAACATTTTCATTTAAATTCTACAAAAGGGCGTCGAAAATTAATAATGCCACACGTTTTGTGTATCTGTATCAAGGTTTGTTCTGATCATGTTCGCAATTTTTTATATCATTTATGCAATTGCAATTTTTTAAATATACAGTGGAAACTCGTTTAACCGGACTAATTGTTGTCGTTAGGGATTCGGATAGTCGAATGTATGAAGAAAAGCGGGTTTTGTGAAATAAAATAAGTTTAATAATAGTAATATTTATTAATAAATAATAATATTATTAATTAAAAATAATAATAATTTAATAATAAGTTTAATTTGGTTTAAAATACATGTATTTGGTAATTGGCATTTGACGTAAGCTACTTTTTCTCTTCATTGCTGCTATATCACGAATTCGTTTCAGCTGTAGTAAACTTACAGTATCACTCTCTGTTTGTTTTTCAAACCATTTGAGAGCTGTTTCCAGAGCCTGAAGTGCTTCATCATGAGATGGTCCTACATCATTTTCTACGTCTAGATTTTTTTTCTGTTTCATCTTCTTGCATTTCCTGCTGTTCATTTATCTGCAATATGTTTTCTACGATTTCGTCATCCGACATAATCTGAAAACCTTGATCATTACTGTCACAAGTGACCCACTCTTTGATATCATCATCATCATAATCCTGGCATATTTGTATCTTTAACATTAGCTCATTAATATCCTTCAAAATAAAATCATCCGTATTGGTTATTGAATTTTCATTCTCCCGGTTAAGTACTCTGTTCCAAGCCTTGTTTAAAGTTTTCCTTTCAATCAAACCCCACGCATCTACAACCATGTAACAACACTCCTTTAAATTCATTCCCTTAAAAAATGATAAAACGACTTCTACATCATCTTCATCAACAGATAACAACCTACGTAAAAGTTGTTTTCTATAAAGTCGTTTCAATGTTTCAATAATACTTTGATCCATTGGTTGTAGCAAGGATGTCACATTAGGAGGCAAAAATTTTACTTTAAACTTTCCATTTTCTCTCTCTAACAATTCAGCCGAAGGATGGGTTGGCGCATTATCCAGTAAAAGTAGTACATTACCTTGCTTGCCAATTTCGTTTTGTTTTTTTTTTACTTCAAGGATAAAAGTGTTGTCATACCAGTCAATGAATATTTCAGAGTTCATCCATGCGCTTTTTTGATTTTTATAAATTAAGGGCACTCTGATATTTTTAAAACATCTGGGTTTTTTTGATTTTCCGATGAGGAGCAAAGGTATTTTATGGGTCCCGGTAGCGTTAGCACAGACTAATATAGTTACTCGCTCTTTGCTAGTTTTATATCCTGGAGCTGAATTCTCTCGCCTAGAAACTAAAGATTTTGAAGGTAATGATTTCCAGTTTAATCCGGTTTCATCAGCATTATAAACAAAATCCAAGTCATAGTTATTTTCATCCAATTTCTTCTTAAAATTATCTTTAAAAGAGATTGCTGCATCTACATTAGCTGACATTTTTTCACCTTGTATTTCTAATTCACGAATTCCATGACGAGATTTAAATCTGTATAACCATCCGTTACTTGCGACAAACGATTCATCACCACCTAATTTTTTATTTAACTGTAATGCTTTTTCACAGCGTAAAGGGCCAGATATCGGTTGCCCAGTTGATCGTTTTTGTAAAAACCAACAATACAAAGCGTCTTCTAAAAGTTCATTTTTCGGTTTCTTCATCATTTTCCGATGTTTACTCCCGTTTTCACTATCTAATTTGCAGGTGTACAACAAAATTGAATCGGCATTCTTCTTAATATCACTTATCGTGGATGTACCTACACCATACTCATCAGCTAACTTACGACCAGTTTCTCCTTTTTTTAATGAATCAATAATATTTATTTTGTCTTTAAGCGAAAACACCACTCTCTTACGCTTTGACATTTTCAAATATTTAGACGCGACACGCACATCAGAGCGGAGTAACAATTGCTAACTAACTAAAACAATAACGAAACGCGTGGGGCAGCGATCCCGTGGGGCGCGGGCGGGATAATGCCAGTTCCGACTCGTTCGTGCTTGCATAAATTCGACTTTTAGTACATATGTTAAACATTTTGTAACTTGGCTCAATATTACTTAATTATTTAATTGGTCGCAGTTTATAGTCCGGATAATCGCGAATCCGTATAACTGAGGGCCGGATAATCGAGTTCCTACTGTATTTTCAGTATTTTTGGGTCGCTTTTTGGAACAATTTAAGTTTCTATACGATATACGATGCATCTTTAAGTACGCATTTAGTTGAGTTATATGAAAGTGAAGGATCAGATAACCATTTTGGGTACCTTTGGTCTTGAAATGAGCCGCTGATCTGCCGCATCTCGCCATGAGAATCTCATGAGATTCATCTACGAAAACATCTAAAACAGAAACATCTACGATGCTAAACTATGAAAAACTTTGTAGTAGACCTGTGGTCAAATTGTGTTTCTTTTCTTCCCTTTCTCAAATTATTGAGAAAACATTTTTAAGGAATATTATTGCCAAAAAGAAAGCAAAAACGATCGAATAAAAGCTAAATGCGTTAAAGTGCCATTTCCCATGGCTTAATTATTACATGAATATTGATTGAACCCCTAAATTAACAAGAAACATAAATTAGTTACCATCATTGTTGTCAGTCTCCAACTTCGCAATTAACCATAATTGCTGCGAGTACGTCGTCATTAAAGGACTTTTCATGGCGAACGGTCCCGTGGCAAAGGCATTCTTATCGTTAGCCAATGACGTATTGGCTAATAAACTCTTTGCTGTAACTTCTGTTGAACTAGTGATTGGCGGTCCTGCCAATCCGATAAAGATTCCTAGTCCGAAACATGCGAAAAATGCCAGGAAGACCATTACAAACTCACGTTTGTGCATCGAGTATAACCGCATATGCACGGATCTTTCGCAGCGGTCATGATGATAGGCGGGAGCGATATATTTATTGAACTCACTAAATAAATCACTAAATTGCGATAAGGAGTTACGGATGCGTAGCAATAAGCCACCAGATGGTAATTGATAGGCGTACCCCAGTCCTGAGGTATCTGTCGGTGGTTTTGACATGGTTTTCTATGCTTTTACGCAGTAAACAAGCGTAGAATAACACTGAAAACAATAGTACGGACACAAAATTACATACGGCACACGCACAGGATATTATGACATCTATTTGCTAACTACATCCTTCTGCTGTTTTTCGACCGATAACAGCCACAACGTCCTTGGAGCGGTAAACGTCTGTATAAAAATCGGATTTTCATGTAAACAATCAAAACGAAACAGAATTGTTGAGGAAATGTTCACTTGGAACGCACTTTCAATTTGATTAATATGCGGGGATGCAGTCCGATGGGTGAGTATCACTTGCGCCAGTTTATTCCGACTTAAGAAATCAATTTGATTTGTAAAATAATTATGAAAAGCGTAGAAGACAAGAACACGAAAACAACGAGATAGAGAAATGTATTTAATATGAAAATCAATAGTATTATTCACAATAAGACACAAAGTGGTGGCCACAATCGGTGGCATCCCACGAAGAAATGTTTTGGTATGAATCTCTGAATAAGTAATAAACTTTGAAATTGGGTTTGAGTCCCTGGTAAGAACTTAACGTAGGTTTTCAGTTTCGGCGTAGTATCATTGATGTTCGAACGAATCTTAAAGATAAAAAATATTACCTTGTCCTTACACCTCTATGAAACCGATCAATACCGAACCAATGGATAAACTACAGGATAATAGTCGTGCCAAAGAAGGGCCGCAGAAACGATCAGAATAACCGCATATATGTGAGGTTTTTGTTCAACATGTTGAAAAAAATTTGTAAGGCTTTTCTTGAACAGAATTGCACCAACGCTGAGTAAGGAATCACGTGAAGAAGTGAAGTTCAGGCGCGGATTACTTCCTAGAGAACGAAACTACACACCTGATGTGTCGCACCGCCGAAGACGCGTATGCAAACGAATCAAAAAAGGCGGGACATTACGGAATTCCGTCAGCTAACAATTGTTCTGCTTGCAAATTTTCAGTGAGCATATTGCAATTGGAGTGCTATGCACTTTAGTGAGAAACATATTTTCCCATCGACTTACTTAAATTGTTCGAAAACTTTAAGGAAGACAATTTATGAAGTGCACAATTAAATCCCAATTCATTCTAGTGGTGTTGGGAATTGTATACATGATGAAAAGTATTAAGATTGCGTTGAAACAAATATAGAAATCACGTTAAACAGTCACACTTCTGAGATAACGAAATATAGAAATAAAATCTTCCATTTTCAAATTGTCTTAATATTTATTTTTCAACGAAAAAAAAAATAAACTAACTTAATCCCAATATTTAATAAGGCCATCCCAACCCGCCGTTACCACCTTACTCGGTTCATGCGGATGCCATAAACTACTTATACATACACCATCATGCGCTTGCCACTTCTTGTACAATTTGGTCGTCTTCCAATCCCAGATATAACATTTACCGTCGCCATCTCCTGACACCAAGTAACTCATATCAGGAGAGAAGTCCAAGCTGCAGGCATATCCTGATACCATGTGACCCGTAAAGGTCTTTTTTCGATTCATTTTGAATCGATTCAGCGCTGAGAATATCACGATTTTATTGTCGAGACTCTGACACGCCAGCCACTTGCAATTAGGTGATAGTGTAACGGCCGGCATTGAATGCATTGTGGGATCAGCGATATACTTCATATCGACCGGAATATCCCATTCCCAGATGCGCATACTTTTATCATCGGACGTAGTTACAAAGCGGCGATTTTCATCCACGAATGTTATAGAGTTAACCGCGCCCAAGTGTCGATCATATTCTTGTACAATGTCACCAGTTCGGATGTCCCACTGTAAAACGAAAAAAATGATATAATAGAAAAATAACCGCATCAGGCAGACACTTGGAAGAAGCTAAGCCTATTTTTCAAACGATACTTACACATAGGATTTTTTTATCGGAAGTTCCTGCTACAAACAAATGCTGCTTATTGTTATCTGGATGAAATTTTACACAAAAAGGTATTTTTCGCGATGAAAAGCGAGTAATAACGTCTCCTGTCTCGGCATCCCACAGCTTTATGTATCGATCGTACCCGGCAGAAAGGAATTGAACACCCTTATTATTCCAACAAATGTCTTTGATAGCCTGTCGATGACCAAAATATGTTCGGATGCAACGCCTTTCCCCGTAAACTTCCCACAATTTTACACGACAATCCATACTACCCGATAGCAATAAATGTGCTGTACGCGGAAACCAACGAATCGAAGATATTCCTTTCGTATGTCCTTGCCAAGTGTGTATGTGTGCTTTGGGTAGAAAACATTTCGACGGAGGAGCATCTGAACGTAAGTTGACCCCAACATCGTGTGGAGCATGTAAGTACGATCGTCCCTGATAGTCGGTGGGGTCTTTAACTGCAAATAAAAATTTATCATCCAAGGTTGGTTCGGTGCTTTTAATCTTAAGTACTTACTATGCAATATAGATTTCTCTTCCAAGGGTTTGTCTTCGGGAATGCGCCCCCTTTTATGTCGTTTCGCAAGTATTTCATCAAGCTCGGCTTTCTCTTGGTCTGTTGGTTTAGCTACAGTCTGTTCGTCTTCGTATTTGCCCCATGGACCGATAAATCCTTCAATATCTGAAGGGTCATCGTTTTTCTCTTGTTTCCGCTTCTTCTTTGGGTTTGGCGCTTCGAAAACTGTCTTTCCTTCGGTGTCGTACGCTGACTGCAAATCTCCTACATAACTCTGTCCGTCAGTCACCTCACCATCGACAGTCGGGTCTAATGCATATCCATAGGTATGGAAAGTTCTTCGCTGCGCTTCAAACTGGAAAGCATTGATGTGTGCCTTTTCAACGTATCCCGCCAATGTGTTACGCTGTGCCCGTGTTTGGTCCGTGAGGAACGGATTAGCTGGACCTTGAACGGGTGCGTATAGCTCTTCGTATTTAGGATTATATTCTAGCATTTTGATGTCCGGGTGAACGGCTCTCGAAACTGCAACAGGTCCAAGTGGAACAACATCGGGCGCCGCACATACTTGCAATGAACTGGTAACTGAGAAGCTTTTGTCGATGGGTTTCAAGTGAGCCAACTCTTCTTCCTTGGCTGGCTGTTGCACAGTTTCTGCGGAGGCTTCAGCATCCGAATCACTTTCACCAGAACTCGATCCATACTCCTTTAGAGATAGCATTCTTACATCAAAACGTTAATATGGCTGTGTAAAAGTATACTAAGCAAGCAATATGTCACACTTTATAGTCTGACATTGACATTTGAAATGTTGACTTTACTATACCCTTGGCAACGGCAGTGCCATCTGGTAGCATTACTCTTCTGGCTATCGGACGATTTGCACATTGACTCAGCAGAGAACTATGATTGCAATAGTTTGCAAGAGGAGAATTTATTATGTTGGGCGCATGGAAGATTCTTTTCAGTGTTATAATAATAAACAGAACAATGGGCAAATGATTCAAACAGTCAATTATTTAATATATGTTACCACCATGCTAGCTTAGAAATTTGTGCCCATAAATTTAGACTGTCTGTGTGAATGTTTTGTAGGCGGTGGAAAATTCATGAAAATTTAGTGGGTTTAGGGAAATCTGGACGGAAAAGTTGCTTTGTGTTATAATATTTGCCCATATTATGATTCTGATGAATTCGTTTTTGAACTATTCTTATTCCGCTTTCAGAGTAATATTAGCGCATGAACTGCCGAGCTTATATCGGTCCTACCATGTTTTTATCGTTTCTTTTCCTTGTTTTTAACTTAGTACCTTAATAATAATTTTTGTAAACATAGATAAATACCTTCGCTTTAAATACTTTGAATTTTCACAGGACCAGTAAACAATCAAAATTTTTCCATCCTCGTACGCGCATTAAATTTGTTTTAATCTAAAGTGCTTTTTTCGTGTGTCACCCGGCCTTTGAGATTTACATTTATTCATCTATTGTCATCATTTTATCGATATTCTTCCAGCATTCAGTTTCTATTACGATAATTATTGCATACGTGACCTTGATTCAGTAATGGGGGAAACTGGAAAACTACTCGGCGAGCGATAAGCAGTATCTTGCGTTCCTTTTTGGTTGAAAGTGGGCGAGGCCTGTGCTAATCAGTAAAGGAATGAGGAATCTGGAGCTCCCGTCTGGGTTTTGACCCTCGTCTAAAATTTGCTGGGAAACTAGTCGAGGAGCTCACACGAGAAAGAAAAAGAGAGAGATTAGGCGAAGCAATTTGAACCGCAAGGGATCTATCGCATCGTCAATATGTCTTAGGATTGGACGATCTATAGCCGTTCTCCATCAGCCAAGGTGTATTGAATTTCTTGTATCATCTGATGTGAGGAATGCCTTCAATTCTGTAAGTTGTATGGATATATTCTGTGCTCCGGAATTTGGAATCTAGAATGTTTGCCAGGATATCGAATGCACATAATAAGAGATTCCCGCAAACAGCGGCTCTCTTTTGTCTGTTGATTTGGTGGAAGGCAAATTGATTGGCGGTTTCTTCGTCAATTCTAAAGGATAACCAAAAAAAAAGCACTCAACACCTCGCGTAACAATGCTGGGGAATTAGCATTAATATGCAATTATAGATTTGGTTTACTGATACGACGTGAAATAGTGTTTTGACTTTAGAGAAGAAGGAGACTGTGACTCACAAGGTATAGTGGAATTGTGTTTAAAAATACTTATTATGGCCACCAAATCCTACTGTCCCTTTCAGCAGAGGCAAGGAGATATTCGAGTGGCATCCATTCATATCTACAGCGATCTTTTCGGGACCGTAAGCCTCCACCAGGAAGCATACGAAAGTTTAGCGCAGAAGTTTATTAGTCGATTCATTTCGGAACAGCGGTAACATAAGGAAGTGTTTCGGTCTGGTAGACTCTAAATAGAGTCATAACTGAATAGACTTTAAGTATCGCTTCAATTAGCGAATATTTACCACCAGGAAGATGAGAATATTATCCGAACAATGCCCATCGGCATACTAAATTCAAATGAGCTGCAATAAAAAGTGTATACGGGCTAACTGCATTTTATTGTCTAGATCTTTTCAGCCACTATTAAGTTTGTATTATCGTTATTCCAGCATCACAGTATTTTCAAAAATCGAAGCTGCAACATGACTTGAATAAAACAAGTTCCGATTCATTTTTTCTTTTCATTTATTTATACTTTTCGTAAATTTATTAAGACATTGTTCTTCGAATAAAATGCATGTATATATAACATTCTTGGACATATTTTAATTTATTGTTTTCATTTTAATTTTACATTAATTTTCATATATTTATTTATAATTTTAATATTCACATAATTTTATCGTTCATACAATGCCTATAAAATAGATTTATGCATATAAAAAACTGAAACACATTTGCTTAGGACGCATAAACATCAATATGCGAACTATAATTCTTTTATCGTGTTTGTTTTATCGTACCCTCGTTCACTTTACTTTGTTTTTCAAAACGCGAAAATCAGGTAAATCACTTAAAATTCAATACAAACGTGTACTTACATAAAAAGTGCATCAAGTTAAGTATAAATTGAATTCTGTCACTTATTAATTAATGTATCATACAAATTTCTAAAAATATATATAACATTTTTGCAAGTATACTTTGAATAAATCAATACAATTGAGGATAATTTGCACAACTATTGCACAGATATTTTACAATCAAATGTAATTGTTTCTCATTTGCTTACATATCAAAATATTTGTGTTTTGTGCAAACGAAAATCGTTGAAGAGAGATATTTATTACAGAAATCGTGTGAAAAATATTTGTTTTGAACGACATTTTTGTTTTGTTTTGTTTTTTTTTATGAATGTATAAGGCCTTATCATACTCAATATTCATGCTTAGTTGTCTTAAACTTTTATTTAACTATTATATTATTACAAACCAATTCAACTTAATAAATTGTAGCGTGAGGTCAACACTGCTCAATTTCATCATTTATAATAAGGAGAATAAATTGTCAAATATTTAAATTTAAACTTTATGGTACAAATTTCTTTGGGATTTCTAGCTTTCCGTCAATATTGAATGTACACACGCTTTTTCGCTCATATATTTTGTTTTGGTTTCTTTTTCTCATTAATTTTGATTTTTCAACAAAACTCTTAATTTTAATGGTAATTATTTATGCTAGATGAAATGAAGGAGAAATCACACAATGAAAATAAACTTAAATTCATGAAAGCAGAAATGAAAGTGAACAATTGAACGAAATATATTTCACAAGGAGGAGATTAGAGATAGTATTCGTTGTACAGGAAACCTTTTTTTATTTATGTCATTATAGAGTGAGTTTAAAAGTGAAACAGTAAATGGGTTTGTTGATTCGAAACTATTGTTTAAATAATGAGATAGGTCAAAAGCAAACAATATTTTGACTGTTATAAGAGGAAATATAGCGATTTACTAGAATTTAATCAATAAATTTGAATAACACCTAACTAAATTTAGTTAAATGTAAAAAATTGTACTTCGATTTGAAACGACGTTGTTTTTAGATTTTATTTAAAAAATTGCCTTCGAGCAAAAAATGCAAACTTTATTTAATGTCCATGTTACCTTCAAATTTTCAATTTCAGATTATTCGAAATTAATTAAATCGAATTTTTATTGTCATTTCAATTCTACTTTCCAAAATGGGAATAATCGTTATTCAATATTCGTGTTTTTGTTGCTTTTAAATCGTATCTCTAAGATTTTCTAGTTATACTCGAGTCAGAATTGTTAAATCAAACACATTAGGAAGATTTATATTAATCCAAGCTCACACTTTCTCACTTTCTTTTTAAATACAGCTAGGTGGAGAGATTTTGCGTATAGTTCATTAAGTTTAAGATAGCGAATTGATGTCGCTAATTCACAGGTTACATCAATTCTTATTTTATTTTGTCGTATAATTTTCCTAACAAGAAACATGTTTTCGAGTAGTTTTTAAGTTTTGTTTTGGAAAACACTCGTTCGCCATGTTTCTTTTGTTTTATTGACAGTGAATACTATACATATTAGAAATTTATTAGCGTCTGGTAAGTTGCAAAGGTTTTAAGTGATTGTTGCTATATTATTTTCATCGAATAAGAATCAGTTTTAATAGTATAATTTGAATTGTTGATAACAATGGCAAATAACGTTAAATATACTTTAAATTTGTCAACCACAAATAAGCTGGAAAATTATTTATGTGTATATTCATTTAACTGTTTAGGATTTTTCATTAATCTTAGAATAGAATTTAATTATTAAACTTATTGAAAAGGACACTATAGCAGTACTTGATTGGCTGTCGATAAATGTGATGAAAGTGCAAATTTCGTTTAATCTGATCTGATTTTGTCTTAATTTGTTTGCGATCATATTGAAAATATTCCAAAGCGTGGTCTTAAAATGTGAGAACATTGGTTGAACACTAGTTTTGATGAAAAGGGCGCCGTAACTTTCAAATTTGGATCGTTTCTCATATCAAACTGAATTTGATTTTTCTCAGAAATTCGATCACTTGAGAACGGAAATAAGAACTTAATAAACAATTTATATTCAACACATTCGTCTTTTATAAAGTTCTTTGATAAACGGGGAATTGAAATCTGCTAAAAATTAACAATGAAAACAGTTTCCAGTCGGACTTGTTGGTCTAGAAGGATATGCGAACATCGTTACACAGAATACATATTATCTATTCTCTAATTTGATTCCAGCTAAACTATGCCCAAATAGTTTACGGTTTAGTTTGCAATCTATTTTGGACTGTAGTGATAGGCGGAGTGAAATTAATGATTTGAGAGCAAGGCAGTAAAGTACAAGATGCGTTTTTGTTTCGAAATTCAATTCTGTTTACAGATTTTATGCACCATTTAAAACCTATTCTTATGTTATTGATGAGTGAATCATCTTCAGCTCAAAAGAGACCTAACGCTTCCTCAAACAATGTGAAAAAGGCGAAGGCCAGAAGAAGCTGCAAGACGACAACTAGTAAGGACACGGTGAGAATACAACTAATCAATTTTAAGTTAGTTTACAACAATCGTCTTATTTGATTGAAGCAAGTATTGAAATAATGCAAAAGTACCGCCCATACATAAAAAAATGAGTATTTACAAGATGTTGTTCATCAACACAACTCAAAATGAAACCATTTTGAAACTAATTTTTCGCAAATGATTCTGTCTGAAAAATAGTGTCTGTCCGAAGAGTCGAAAGATAGTTCAAAGACAAAAATAGCACAGTTCGCCTTGGAAGCTAATGTTAAGGAAAACCCCAAACAATTCTTATCTTGTGGTTCGCAATCGTTGGATCTACTGCTAAACAGTTTGTTTTGCTTCCAAAAACCAAATAAAAAAGTTTTCATAGTAAAGGTTCAGATCACTTTAAAGGTTAATGGAATAATTTTCTTTTTTTTATCTTTTTGGTATATTTAAATGTTATATAGAAATGCATACTGATCTACAGCAAAACTATTTAGTAGTGTATTTCGTTTTAAAGTCAGTAAACTAGTTCGTTTATTGATAGACAATGCGCCACTTCAAGCAGTGCGAGCAACTGGCTTTGATGGAGTAGTTCCGTCCAGGCCTGACTCCCAGGGGTTTCAACCAGTCTGAAAATTCAAAGGTAAATCATCCCGAATGAAAATTCAACCACGAACAACGAGTGAAATGAGGCAGTCGCAGCGAAGTATATTGCGGAGAGAGTCCTAACATATTCATTTACTAAAAGTGAGATATTGACTCTTTCTTTATATATGATTCGAGAAATGAATTAAAGTCAAAAGGCTTTTGAAAGATTTTATTTAGATTTCAATTCCGTCTTTCATAATAAACCGACATTTGAAAACAAAAGGAAATCTAGTTGTTACTGAAAAGGATAAGAAATAACGAGTAAGTTAGTTAACGGACCATTTTACGCGCTTTTTTATTGCGATTTGTGTCTTCATCAGTCAGATTCTGTTCTGTCTGTTGATTACTTTTCAGAAAAACTAAGAGTTTTTCCTTTGGCAGGGAGAAAGTCACAAAGAGCATTAGGTTATATAGCAAATTATTTGGTTGTCTCGTTACATATAAATGAAATTTGTTGATTTCTTCTTGAAAAAAAAAAACGATGAATGTTCTTTCTATCTAACAGTGATTTCAACATATTGCAAACGACATGTACCCCACGCACACTCTAAAAAACCTGATCGAAAAACTCGAGATTAAACGGAATTCTATGGTAAAATAAAAAATTTGATCAATTGTGAAATTCAGTACTATAATTGCACGTTCATGCCACGATACTGTAAATGCATACGCCATGATCATCACAAGCAAAGCGTATGCAACCATCTTTTCGTTTCACTTATTAGCAACCTGCCATGGTAACTCCCACAAATAAATACCTGTTTCTACTATCCAAGCAACTCATGCTTATCTGTTCGCTTTCAATGGATGAAATAGGTGTACACAATTTATATTTATGTTTGAAGCAACCAATTGGACATCTCACTCGCAACTTTCACATATTCTTATCAGCCAATCAGCACCAATATTTGAATATTTTAAATTACAAAAAATTTATATCTAATAAAATTAATTATGAATAGGGTTTCAATTAATCAGCATGCTTTAGGACGTGAATTGAATGCATTACAAAATTACAACTAGATTTTGTTTTTTGACTGAAATGTTGAAACATCTTTTCCGGCTATTATTAATTTCAAATATTCTTAATTCACAAATATTCTAATTACTAGAAAGTACAACATATTGAATCATATTTACATATACATTATATCCTATATATATACATATATAATCTATGTACATATCATATCATATATATGTAAATATACGAGAGATTTAATTGTTTTTGCTTTTACATTTTTGTGTCACTGAATTTAAATTTAGAGTGAGTTCGAACGCTGTTTCTTGTATGTACATGTAGAATGAGTAGTATTTGTTATTCACAAATTATTTTTTCATTTTAAATTTGTTTCTTAGGCTTAAATTATATGTTGATCCGTGAAAATAGGGTATTTTTTGGGAAGAGCAAAATTGGGCCTTTCGTCAACAACAGAGGATGTAACAATATTAATATCTCTAAGCGAGAACACATTACTAAAAAAAAACTTGATGAAAACTGGATAATTTTCATTCACAAGCTGTAATGATACGGATGACAAGTCCTAATTAATATCGAACCAAAAAATGAACTGGAATACATGGAAAATATTAAAGCTTAGTTTTATTAATTATGTTTGGATAAACTCAATTTCGGATAAACTCAAAAGGACTTATCATTCAACAATATACGCCCAATTGCATGTTGTTAACATTTTGATTTTAAAAAAAGTGTGCCCTTGCGTGCAAATGATCATATTGTATTTTTCTAATTGATCTTAGCACGGATATTTAGATTAGATCTTTTGTGTATTTTGTTAATTATGCGACCACACCGAAATCATAGTGGAATGGCTAAAAACACAAAGTCTGTGATAATAATCAACTCATACAGTAATACAAACCATACATTAGTTTCACAGTTAAAAAATACATGAAAAAGAAGATTAAACATTGCGTCAACACCCAGCCTGATTAGATTAGTTTTCTAGAATTCTACAGAATGCGAGATCTTAAAAATAAATAATGCACAACAGTTCTGTTTTGCTAAAAAGTGTTGTTTCAAAATAAATATGTGTTAAAAGTTATTTGTGCAAATGTGTAAAACATGAAGTGTTAATAACAAACAGATAAAATTATTGATTCATTTTACTTACTCATCTGAATTTGTAATTGTTCCATTCTTTAAAATTTCGTTAATATTTATTGGAGTTTTAGCGGTGAGCACCAAAGGAATATGAAGTAAATCAAAACATATTCAAACAAATTTATGTTTATGTAAGGGAACTTACAATAACAGCAGAATATCCCTGCTGAATTTTAGTTTGATCTTATGGATTGTAAGGTGCGACGAATCCTCTCAAAAACAAGAGGGTTGGTCTTTTCTTTTGTGTCGGATTAAAAAAGGCTTTTTCGATAATTATAATCAATAATAATATATTTGGCACTTAATGTTTTACACAGAAAATCATTTAATCGTTATATTTGTTTGTTTTGGCACAGTTTCATTCTCAAAATATAACTATACAAGGTAAAGCAATTTTATAAAAAAAAGTTTCTTATTTCTTTCTTAACATAAAAAATAATCTATATAACGACATAATTTATAATATGCATTGCAATTTCTTTTCAAAGTGTATTCAAAATCAATTATTGCTGGAATACAACAGTAAAATAAAAAAAATTATATAAGTTTTGATCTTTTCATAACAGAACGCATATCTTAATATTGCAATTAAAGAAAAGAAGAAAAAAAAGAAACAAAAGAAAACAAATTAAAGTAAAATTAATCGCCAATGAAAACAAAATCTAAAAATATAAAGCCATACTTATTTTGTGTAAGTGCTTGAGTATTTTGTTGGTACTCGTGTAACTCAATGATTTTTGAGTTACTTCAAACTCAATTCTAGTTAGTTTATGGAAGAATTAAGATTTTGTAAAAAATAAGAGTGCAAGCATATTTACAAATGGAAGGATCTTCTATTGAATCAATATTTGTATTGTATTCAATTGGTTTCGGGTGAAACTTTCGCTTAGAGCGGTTATTTTAAAATTGTAAAATGTACAAAAAATGTGATACATACTGTGGTGATGCTTATTTAAACTATTGTCTCAATATGTCAAACTAAAATGTAAACGTACAACTAAATATATGTAAATGGCCACTCGAGAATTCACTTAAATTGAAGTTAAAATTAATAAAAATGAATGAGAAGTAAATGAAAATCTTTGAATAGAAAAATACTTATACGTAAATTCAGTTTAAAATATTTTACAAAAGCATGTTGTTATCCTTAAAAACAAAAAAATCGCAACAACCAATAGTTGCTAATCATTTTCCTCATTTCGGTTCGATTTGGTTTTATTTATTCGAATCTTACTGTTTAAAATAATAGTAAATACGTTTAATTTTTTTAAAGGAATGAAAAATTCAAATTTATTGTTAATGCCTCTATAAATTTCGCCTTCATCCTTGTATAAGACAAAATAAAAGTGCAGAAATACATTTCGTCGCTTGTTTGATGATCGCTCTTTTGACTTTTTTAAGTACAGCATTTGATACAAATTTTTTCGAGTTAATTGAACAGATTTTAAAAACTGAATTTGGCTCGTTTTATCATTTACATAAAACAAATTTGATTACATATCTTTATATTTTATAACAGTTTACGTACTTGAATCACATGTGAAAACTGTACAATCCAGCGTTCAGTTCTCGGCATAATCAACAAATACACAACAATTTGTAATGAATTTTCACGGAGAAATTGACTGTAACACTAAATTCTCATTTTTACAGATGCCTATGGGGTTAGAGCAATTTGAATTTGCTCCTTCTGCTAAATATATTTATATTTATACTATTTATATTGCCTTTTTTTCCATTGCGTGTGTCAATGCATGTTCCGCGTTGCTGTTTAAATTTATTTACTTATTAAAATAATTGATCTGCCTGCCACATCATTGCCGATCGAAAATTATGATATTTTCGGTAACCATATTGTTGTAGCAAGGCAGATGTTCCGCTTACCTACTCTCTATATGGCTTACAATACGAGTATCTGTGATTCATGTGCTGACTGTATGATCCTGAATGCGAGAACCGTTTAAGACATTTTGTACATTGAAATGGCTTTTCGCCACTATGCAAACGTTTATGTTCCGTCAGGTGATGTTTATGTTTGAAGGCTTTCGGGCATTCTTCACATTTGTATGGACGTTGTCCTGAAATAGAAATTATTCTGTCAGTTTTTTTTCTGTCATTAATTTGTCATGTGTTTAGGTTTGGTAACAAATTCAAATTTAGTCGCTGAAGCAACATTTTGGAGCTGTGAATTCGATAGAGAAATACTTTTGAAGGAAGGAATCGAATGCGTATAATGATTTTAGCCTAAATGTTAATACTTTAAACATACAATCACAGTAAAAACAATGACGTAGTTAAGAATACCTGATGAGATTCAAGCTTGTTCTTATAATTGGAAAAAGAATAAGTTATTAGTTAGTTAACCAAAAAAAAAAATTATTGGAAAAAGAATAAGTTATAGAATGGTTATTTTTAGCTTAATTTCTCTTCGTTTCCCAGAGAGCAAAAAACCGATTAAAAACAAATTTGTGTTGTACGAATGAGATCTTTGGAAAGGGATGAAGTGTGTTTGACACATGACAAAATTCAAAATTCGGTAGGATCTGTGTTAAGAGATTTGCGATACTAAAAATTTGGTTACAACGCAGCCACCGAAACGATTTTTGAATTGAAAACAACATTTGGAGATATTTCTTCGCGAAATGGTCCAGTCGATTGGCTCTAAAATGTTCTTTGGAGCCAATTGAATTTCGTAATTATTTCTTGTGTTATGCCGACGAAAAAGCATCGGAAGAAGCATTATTGGAAAACAACCCACGTACCATTGTCGAAAGGAAACCACTGTATTGGGCAGCAGTGGGCTAAAATTGAGTTGCTAGTCACGGTGGGTGGCCATTTATCAGAAATCATTTAAATTGGAATAAGTTGTTTGTATTGAGATGCAACGCGACTAGTTTATGTGTTTAGACCATAGTCTGAAAGTTTCTGCTTATATAACGCTCAGATCTTCAGAGTGCCGCGACGTCTTATCAACTTAAACTTGCATCAAAATATTTATTAACTTCGTATGTGCATGCATGCATTCACAACTTACCTGAATGCTCATATTTGTGTCTCGCCAATGAACTTTGCTTACTAAACGCCTTATCACATTGATCGCAGACAAATGGACAATCCATATCTGAATTTCCACTCGTTTCTAATTTAAGTCGCTTGTTGGCATGAAAACTGAATTCATCTTCATGCGATATACGAGATTCGTCATCGCGCCACGATCGTTTCTCCGAACCAGGACTCAAACTTGTGCCTCGTTCACCTAATTTTATTCCAAGTAATTGATTTCTTGCATATTCAGGAGTCATTTGCAGCAGACATTCCATAGGCACTAAACCTCTTGGACCAGCCAACATGTATGGATTAGGATGTGGTGGATGACGTGGAGGGGCAGCTTCACTGGGCGATGGTGTTTGTCGTATAAGGGAAGGCATTTCGAGAGGCCTTTGGTTTGGCGCGGTGGCATTATAATATCGTAGAGGATTGAATGATGGAGGGCTGCGTGATGCCTTACGACTTAAGTTTATGGCCTCGGATGCAATATTCTCCGATTGTAACGGTACAGTACCATAACGTGGTGAATTTGACGGAGCTGTGATGGTTTCCTTTTTGATGGATAAGTCTAACGGCTGATCTTCAGCACTTGTTTGCGGATTTACAACATTAGGAAGTGCATTTGGAGTTGAATGCGGTGCGGACGAAGGACTAAAAGAAGAAGCAACAGCATGTCCTAGGCTTGGTGATGCGAAAGTCTTGTAATTGTTTAGCTTTCGTTCTCTGGACCGATTATTTTGGAACCATACTTGCACTACACGAGGATCCAATGCCAAACGCAGGGCAATCATTCGAAACTCATCGCGACTCGGTCGAGAATTTATGGCATAATGCTCCTTAAGAATTGTTTGTTGTTCTTCGGTGATCGCGGTTCGTACGCGGACTTTACGTTCACCTTCACTTCCCGTCTTGGATTCACGATCTTCGGCGTCTTCTTCACTTCCAGATTGTGCGAAACTCGAATTCACTGATTCGGGTTCTGATGAATGTGGTTCATGCTTTATACACTCTGATCGTTTCTCAGCTTCCTGTTGGACTTCCGCTTGCATACTGCAGAGAACTTTTTCGTGTTGCACTAATTCAGTTTGATGGTTGAATCTTCTATCGCAGCGTCCGCATCGGAGAATTTCTTCTGCAGATTCTTCAACTTTTATTTCGGGTGAATCCCGATCCGAATGAGAACAGTTTGATTCTTGTCGGTCATCGTCGCCGCTTTCACTCGGTTCTTTTTTCAGTTGGAGAGATTCTTCGTCTTGCTCCTTGGCGAGACGATCGTTCGTTAGATCTGGGTTTTCGTTTTCCGATTCCTCTGGCGGAGTGCTTTGGTTGCTTGCATTTGCTAACGGGGAAATCCGATCAAATTTCTCGCACTTATTACCTTCCTTTTCGTCTTGGTCTTCAATATCCATTATGAGTCTTTGGTCATCAACGACATCCTCTGTAACTTCCTCGATCATGTCTTCGGGGTCAGCTTGCAAGCGACTTCCACCGGCCGCTGTTAGTTCAAGCAAACGATGTATACTGTATGGGTGTATTCTTGGATCTAGGCCCATTCCATAGAAAGGGTTTTGCAAAGATGCCAGTAAGGCAGCATTCACCGCAGCGGCGTCATAATTATTATACTTTGGAAGCATTGGATAAAATGCATTGCTGTTCGCATTCGCAGCCGCACCACTATTCAAACCCACATTCGGCAATCCTGGCGGAAAATAAGCTAATGGATTTGGTGGCAGGCCAGTCCGTTTTGAATTCGGACTTGTCATGCCCAACGCTAACGAGCTTGATTTCTCCAACGACTTCAACATTGATCGGTTATTGTTCAACTTTAAGCCCATACTTATGCATTTTTTCGATGTCATATGACTGGAATAGGAACCGGAATGCGAAAATCGCTTGCCACAATTATCACAAGCGAACGGTTTTTCACCCGAATGTATTCGTACATGCTCCTTTAAATGATGCTTGAATTTGAATGCCTTATCACACTCAGTACATTTGAATTTGCGCAACAATGCCGATTCGTCGTGACTAATCATATGTCGCTGGAGGCGATAGACATTGGCGAATGTTTTGTGACATACTTTACAGCTCTGAAATGAAATATCAAAAAAAAAAAAAAAACGAAGGTTTAGTGGAAAGATTTTGATGTATTTTCTTAAATAAAAAGGATGTCTCCAATTGAATTCTCTTAAAATTATCAGCAAATATAGCGTGAACAATTTGCAGAAGCATTTTCTCATCTTCATGTAGCAGCAATTATTTTCATGGATGGTTTTCTTGAGTATGATATGCATCGTTTCTAAATAATTTCTTTATATGAAACAACCCCAAGAGTGTATACGATTTTTATATGCGTTGAAATTGGCATTGCTGTTATCATTGCAACTCATCAAGGCTCCTTAAAAATCATTGATTTTTTCATCGCGAATATGTGGGGCGTTGTGATAAGAGCTTGCAAACAGCAGTCAGTAACATATTTATGGGTATAATGCTTTTGATTTACCAAATTGAATTCGTTATTATTGAAATCGAGTGTAGATGTTTACTATACAGCGCATATGTTACTTTCATAAGCACGCATGGTTGGACATTCTGTGGGTTGAAAGAAATAAAGGTTGTATTTTGCGATAATTGAGTTATCTTTTGCAAAAAGACCTTCATGATGAAATTAAATCGTGGATGATGGTTGTTGGGTGAATCTTTAGACAAGGTTTCATAGAAAACAACGCCTTTGTTTCACGTTTACTATGTTTATACTTTTTTTCACATGAATATCACATATTTATTTTAGTGTGTGACCAGTACTTACAAACTTTAAGGAGTTGAATGTAAAACAAATGAATCGACTTGTGAGAGTTTTTAAATTTTTACCTCGAATTTTAATGAGCAGTATAAAAAGAGTAATCGAAATTTTTTGGTAGATTCACGATGAAGATATTCAGAACCAAAATGATAAGCCATTTATAATTCAGATACATTTACAACAATAAACAGTTTTCTGATCTAATAACACCCAACAATGATATTTTAATCTCCTATAACTACTATTTTATATATATGTAATATGGGAAAAGAAAAAATTCTTCTCTGATTACGCCACTGTTCAATACAAACCAAATTTTATTTTATCGTATCAAATCGCACGTATTTTATATTTTTCAACGAGAAAATTTATTTATTTTGTTGTTAGTCGGTTTTCAACTTAAATTGAACGGAAGTGAACATTCAAAATTCTAACTTGACGCGTGAATTTCTTTGGCAAACGTCCAATGCAAGTGGATATTTTACTTTATTACGTTTGCGTCTTCTTATACCTTAACGACTGGTTCGAAGATGAAAATGAAAGCAAAGTTTTTTCACTAAGTGGACTATTATTTAAAATCGCAAAACTTTACTTAAGCAAAATGTATACACAGTCTGTATCCACGAGTATGTTATATTGTATATAGTTCAGGCGCCATGCTGTAAGCTGACCAGAATTCAATTAATGCATCAGATATAACCCATGATTATATACATACATAATTGTATGAGGTGAACGAATATATACGCGGAAATATGTATAAACGCAAAGCAACACTTTCACTATTTCGCTCCTCATTATTTTGTTTTCTGTTGGCGCTTAAAATTCAAATCAAGCGATCAAGGATGAACTTAAATAATTGATTCAATGAATAGAAATGTTTTGATATTAACCATTCGTTTGTTATTTAATGTGTAGTATATTTTGTAATTCAGTGTCTTTTGAAAATAAAGACTGAGTTTGAGACTCGGACAACTATGCTGATTCGAATGGTAAAGAACAACAATAAATGTGAGCTTCACAAATTAATATTCGTATGAAATCATTCACATTAATTTAATTTCATTTTTTTAGCGATTATTCCTTGTAAAGGTGATGACTAGATCGCTTTGAATATGAGGGACGATGATTCAATGAAAATAAAGATTGTTTGATTTATTTTCTCTAGCAAAAAAGCAAAATTTCAAGCGTCTCTAGATGATTTACTATTGATTTACAGGCTACAATTCATATATTTTTTACTTGGACGGTGTTTGTTAGTCATAGCCGCACAAATGCCAGGATTAAGATAGGGAACATTTCTCAGATTATTATTTTTCATATCATCGGCTTAGGTCATATGATTAACATTCGACTAACTCGAGTTTTTACATACTTTCGATTTCCAATGAAGCTGGAAGTTAAAAAAAAAACGGTCTGATTTATATTTGTCCATTGAATTTGCTATGCTGGTCAAGCATTTTTTACTCTTGGCAGGTTACGTTATCAAACTGATCATGCGTGTATATGCTCACATTTATAAAAAGTTCAAGTTGTTTCTACAATAAATGCGAAGTAACTTTCTTTAAAATACAACATTTAAAACCCATAGCTTTGAATGGTTTTTTTTTTAATTTTTTTTTCATGTAATAACGTAAGTGATGTTTTCAGCTCAACTTAATTAATAACGTCAAAATAATTAGACGTTTTTAGAGCTATCTGTTTCAGAAAATATTCAAAGATTTGAGATTTTCTCAAATAATTCCTATGTCATATGTAATATAATACAAAGCTGAATATATGATATGAAAACCTCGGTCAACTTTATGATGAGAATTTGAGTTGCGTGGTTTATCATTTATAATAAATATTTTAGAACCACATTCTACGGAATCCTGTGTTAAAATCATATCAGGATCTTAATAAGGAAATTTTGCTGGACATTGACTCATAATCGTGAATAGTATTTGAAATTAATAAAGTAAAGACAATAATTGCCTTATAATTTATCGCTGCCTTCATAACGTACAACTCATACTCAGAACGCTATTTTCATCTTGAACAATTGACACCGTATTTTTAATGAGTTTTTCTTTCGAAATCAATTATACATTGAAAATTACATTGAAGTTGCCCTAGTGTTGTGAGATTAAATTACAAATTCATTCTGTTAAGGCTAAATAAATAACGCAGAAGCATATTTTCAGATTGCATTCACGCAGTAAAAGTAAACCGGCCAAATGAATAAAATCAGTAAATATATGATTAATAGCAGGAAAAAATAAAAAATAAACTGATCGGAAAATTAGTGAAATAATTGCTCCACAAGCAGCAAGAACATGACTCAAATCGTTTCTGATCATCAATTGAAAGATGATTTGTCCTCATCCTGGATTCTCAGTTCGAAAGGGAACTTCATAAAGATTTAATACCTCTTTTTAAATTTCTTGCGAAATCCGTAACGAAATCCCGCTAAGATGACCATAGATGCAATTCCTTCGTAACTTGAAATTTTTCCGTTGTTAATTCTGCAATTTTATTTTTAGGGCCCATCTTTAAACGTGGTACATGCTTCACTTCATCGTTCGGAACTCAATAAAATTATTATTACAACCAGCGTGCTAGCTGTTTCGAAGAATCCTCACATACTCAACATGTTCACCTTTCCATAAGGTAAGCTAAATCTTTTCACCGTCACAGAATGGGTCTTTGAAAAAAAGTTATTTTTAGTCATTTTGTGCGCCTCCTGTCTTCCACATCAGCGTACACACCGGTGACGATGATCACCGGTGACGGAAACGCAGATGAGACGTGTTCCACACCACCGTTCATTCTTCTTTAATTTAAAGAAAAATCTGCTGGCGTTTAATGGTTTATATGATTTTTTTTTCTCTGCCAGAGTTCAGTATGTACACCTCAGCACAGCAGCATACGTAGAAAGATCTATAGGAAAAAAGGTATTCAAAATAAGTTTTTAAGATGTTCAGCTGGGGCTCACGGCTCTATTTTTATCCGGCTTTTTTCTTGGTCACAACACGCACCTGTCTTTTTTCTGTGAGAATCTGCTTCAAGGAATATCGAGCAAGTTACCTCCACCAAGCTAGCTAGATCGCTTGGCACTACGGTAGGAAAAAAAACATTCACCAAGTTGATGTCGTCGGTAATGCTTAAAATTTCTTTTTCATCTAGCTGTGCTTGACTTTCGTTTTCTTAATACGACTTTTCCAAGATATTTCTCTTCATGCTACACAGCTATTTTTCATTCATTCCTTGTTGATCTGAGTACTTACGATGTTCCGAGCAGGCAAAAATCTCAATTTTTATTGTACGCAAAGCTAAGCCACTCATTCACTCACAGCATTTTATTACGTCTCAGCAGGATTTAATCTCCATAAACTGTGTTATCGTTTGTTCTTGCACTATTTCATAGGTGGAATGTTTATTTTTAAAACTACGTGAAAGGTGATTATTGGGTTGATTTGTTTTAGGTTTTTATTAATAGTAAATTTGAATGTTGAATTTAAGTTGATAATTAAATGTGATTTATCATCACCTGGAGGGACAGTTTTCAAATTCTATTTTTAGTTGAAATGGCGGAAGGATTATAAATTTTACATTTAAATTGTACGTGTCGGAAATTTATCGTTTTTGACTTCAAATTAATCAAGATGTTTGGGGCGATTGTACGACTGTAAATATGTTTTATTATGATCACATTCTCTTTTCTTTTTTTTTTTCAAGTAAATAATCTTTTTGATTTATATTGAAATTAATGAAATGAGCGTGAATTTAGTTCAATTATTACTCTCGGTAAACTTAATCCTGAACTTAAACTCGCAGCGAAATTACATTTTATTCAACTTCGTTCTTTTTTATGATAGTAACATACAAGTTTTCACCTAAATTTGAATTCATCCAAGTCGTTGAATTCATCTCCACACGCCTCGATCGATAAGACCTTTAGCGGATAAGCCTTGTGCCAAAATGGAACCAAACGCCAACAGTACAAAATACATTAAATGCTTTTTTCTAACAGGCTACTTTCATGCCCTAATTCTTCATACATATTTCACATGTGTGACGCACAATACGCAAATTTATATTGGTCAGATGATATCACTTTAATTATGAATGTATGTTGGAATTCATCAAACCATTAGATGCTATTTAGTTTTATAATTTTATGGACCATGATTCATAACGAATAATCTAGATCGTTTGAAACCAGCAGTACTAATGCATGGTTATCTGTTGAATTTACGAATTTTAAAGCCACAAATATGTAAAACAAATAAAAAAATGCATTTATATTCTATAACCTTTGCGGCGCCTTTTAAATGTAGGCCAATGCTTCAAATAATACCAGCCAAAAATAGCCTTTGGAAAATAAAGAATCGTCAAAAATTCAGACAATCTTTGAACGCGGAACATAATAATTTTAACCAAAGGAAAAACCAAACAATCTAATCCTGATTCATATACGACAGCATGGATTGTTTCGCTTTTTTAAAGAAAAAGTATTCAAAATAATTTTACAAATAAATTTTCTGTTTTGGAAGTAAAACATATAACAGGTAGATCAGATATGTCTACCTTTTGTAAGAAAAACACATCCTGATCTCTGATTTTCAGGAATACGTTTCGCAGACGTCAACTTGCATGACTTCGGACGAAGAACGTTTATCACTATCGTGTCCGAATTCTTTACATTTCAACATATACTTTACGATAAAATATTGGCACATTTAGTCTCAGCAAAATAGAAATCATTTTTAATGCATCTGCATCTCAAAAGCTTTCGGTCCAATATGTTTCATAAATATGTCAGGATAATCTGGGAAATTTTATCTGATTTTCATACTCAACTGTCACTTCTTTCCGATCTAACTTCTTCATGAAAAAAAATTTATGGTTGCAGGCGCAGATAAATTAAAAGCGCAAAATAGTTGCCTGCCTGCTTCACTTTACTTGTTTTCTTAGTATTCTTAATCTTCCGACTATTTTTTATCAAACTGTGTATATATTATTTTTTAAGGCTCAAGTTATTAACGGGGACAAAATAAAATATACAATATTTACTTAATTATAAAAAGTTGTGATATCTGCTTCATGTGTGCAGGCAAGACTTCTCAAGTGATGGACTGTGTTGGGGTCTAAGTTTTATATTAAAACGAAAATCATGCCAGCAGGTAATATTTTCATCAGAAGAAAAAAAAACTTAAGATCGTGAGGAAATGCTTTCATTTTTCGTGCCGTCTCCATTCATGAAATTTTTCCTCTGCCCACGTCTCCATAGAAGTGATTTAATATTTATTTTAGTTGACCTAAAGAGACTGACTTCGTATTATTCATTTTTTCTTTGCTTTAATATGCTCGAGAATAATAAATACACGCAAAGCTGAAATGTTTTGATTGAATTTCCTGCGTTCAACTAGTTGGTATTTCTATTAAACGATTATTTAAATCAAATCGTAGAAAGATAGCAATGAAATAGATTTATTTGGAAAAAATCCCCACCGATCAATTATCAAATACAAGCTAGAAACATTTTATTGTGGTCAAATTTTTTTTCTTTGTGATCTTTAGTAAATTGCAAACTGAAACTTTTACCTTAATGTCTAATTAAAAACACATAAAACTGGTTTTACGAAAATTTGTTTATATGTCAAATATACTACACACTTAAGTGTGTCAAGCTTGAAATTATTAGTAATATCAATCAAGACAATATCATGTGTAATAAAATACAACATTTTTTGATCTTTTTCAAAACGAAAAAACGGTAATTTACTGTCAAAATTCATTATAAGTATAATTCAAATTATTTAACTTTGGCGGCTGCTTTTAATGTCCACTTAATTTTATTTTTATGTTTCTCCAAGTAACATCTAATTTTTTGATGGATTTGGGAAGTGATTGAATAATGTACAAATATTTTCTCATGCAATATAAATTTCACAAATATTTTGATGAGCCTAACATAAATGTTGAGCAAATTAATTTTTGGTCTATTCTGCGCAGTTTATTTTGGGTAAGTGTAGAAAAAAAGTTGACTCTGAGTGATAAATCCTTTATTTATCCTGTTGAAAAATGAAAATATTAGGATGTATCGTGAGCCACTTAAGCTAGAAGTTTCGCCATAATGTAAGGGGCCTAAAAGTCCAAAAGCAAACCCTTCATCGACGTTACAATGAGCTTCGCCTTAACTCATGCTTCGGATAATCTTCTGACAGGGTTTCATTTTTTGACACAGTGATGGAAAAACATAGACTTTTCACCTCAAAAAAGCATCTGGTTCTGTTCTGCAACACTGCTTCCGGTTTGTGTGGTCAGTCTTTTGCGAAGGGTGATTGGTCTAAACAAATACATGGAAATATCAACCTTCCTGCGAGATTGTAATGGACAAATGAGTGAGCCCTCTTGCCCGCTCGAATATAAGCGGATAAATAAATTCCTAAAAGTATCATTCGTCGCTAAAAAAAATTATCGTTGAAAATCTTTAGGAGCAATTCTATTAATCCGTTGGTAGCAGGCTCATTAACATCTGCAATGATACTCAATCAACGATACAATTTTAGAAATTTTTAAGATTGAATCTTTTTAGCTCCAGAAGAAAGTCATAGTTAGTCCATTTAGTAGAAAACAGAACTTAGGGCAACTTCATCAGTTGCAGAGTTAAAAGTTAAATTATTAATTTCTTGAAAAAATTCGTGGCATACTTTGAAACTTTTTTGGAATAATTGACAGTACCTTGGCAATGGTCAGGCGCCATTTTAGGATCTAGTTAGTTAAATATATCATTATATTCCGTCAACATAGTTGATTGAAAAAAAAAAAATCGATAAAAAGAAACAAACTATATGCGAAAGCTGATTAGGAATGTGATATAAGCACCCAAAGATGCCCAGATAGGACTGGAGTAAAAGTTGTTCAACCGTCATAGCCTTCAGTGTTCAGTGGCAATCAATAAATTATCAAAACAAAATAATCTGTAAATAATAAAAACAAAAAACACATCTTTTTATTTCCGACAGAATAAACTCATATTAAAATAAAAAGGAAAACGCGCACCCTGAACCATATCACAACGAAACAAAATTTCTTGAAGGTGACATAGTCAGACATGCATTTATGTCATATTTTATTTTTGATGCTCTTTTTGATTTTTTGATTGGATGCCATAACCGTGTATAGAATGAATTCAATTACTCGTAGGTCTAAAAATACATCCTACACAAAGGCAGCCGGAGGCCTCTTAGATCTGCAGATCCGTCCAGAGTACGTGTGATGGCCCATGATAAAGCATCCGCCATTTAATCATTTTAACCAATCAACTGAGGTGTGGCTTAAAGATCTTATTGCTGGTATTCGTTCGCTTGACTACTAAAAATTATTTTACTTCGTTCTTCTCTACAGAATTGTTTTTTTTATATCTTTCATGCTTTTAGCGTTGGAATTTCAATTTTACCCGCAAGGTAGTGTAGGTGAGATTAAAAATATTGCTGAATGGATATCACAACACTCGTTTGTGGCCTCAGCCTTCAGTTTGGTATCAGTAAAATTTAAGTTCGCTTGCATTGCGTCTTGCCTCATGGTATTAGGAAACTGCAATTTCTTCGAGCATGTAAAAACGATTCTAGCACACATCTATCACCTATACACCAGCAAAATTAGTTTTTACTCTTTTAGAGAAATAAAAAACAATTCACCTTGGTGTGTCATTTTTCCATAGCATTCCATGATTACTTAGCAAATAGGAATGGATGGGACCCATCTGTTTCAGGTAATAATTGAAATGATATTTTTAGGCATATCGTAAAAACTCAAGTGAAGTCTGAGAAGGTTAAAAATTTTTCGGTCATTGGCTGAACATGTGTGTCGTTTTTCCTCTTGGTCGTCGTTTTTTTCGAATCAAGGATAAATGAAAATGTTTCGATTTAAATTGAAATTGAAATAATATCACAGAGATAGACAATTGAGCAATGAACAATTTTCATTTGGTATTTGAAATATGTTCTCGTTTGAACGAATACAAGAGGAAGATCAAGATAAATTGATTGAAACTTATAAATGAATTTCAAGTTTATATAAAAATTTCCACTGAAATTGAATGTTTATCAAATAATTTTCTGTGATTATGATGACTGCAAATGAAGATGTGAAGCCACCATGCCACTATGTTCATGCTTTCAAATGTGGATCTAGATGCCACTATATGTTTTTTCCAGGTGTGGACATAATAATAACGTGGAAATTATCTCCATTTCCATTAAAACAAATTTACAGGAATAAAGTTTTAATAAAATGTTAAAGTTTTCGTAACACTTGATTCCGCATTGTACCGGAAAAAATCGGTTTCATTTTTAGTGATTCAGTTCTTATTAATTATGTCCCATTATCACGTTGTTTTCGTTTGAGCCGCAAATTCCGCAGTAGGTTTTAAATAAGAAAATGGATATTTTCACATCACAAAAACTCAATATTACTATACCCTTTCAGCGTATTACTACCCTGTCAATTGCAAGTGTTACAAGCGGTCCTTTATAAACAGAAATACATATCTGTCAGTTTTTTCGCGTTTAGAGTTTTGACCTACTAGTACCTTAAAAATAATTTGTGGGTAAATATCGCGGGGTGAAAGAAAACAATGAAAAGATAGACGTGAAATGAACAAGATTTTTGACTGCTTCGCACTGTTGTTAGGTCAAAGAATGTCAAATTTTGTCAACCACACTTGGAGCAGGTTGCATTCCGTCCTCACTTAAGCAAATAAGTGTACGTCATGTGTGAATGACTGATAGCTACTCTAGTAAGCACGATTTTTTCTTTCCTTGCAACCGCTTTAAATTTATTTTATAGGATACGCTCTTAGTGTATGGCAAAAATGAGCTCGCTTGTTGTCTAGTGCTTATTTATTGCCTGGCATATATGCCACCGCCACGTTTTTTTTGCTATTATTATTATCATTGAACTGTTTGTTACATTGCATGTCGCCGTTCTTCAGATGTGGAAGGGCATAGTTGGGGAGGTAAAATTCCCAGTAATCCCGCACTTTCTCTTCTGTTCTTACTAAAAGAAGTGTCTCCGTATTTTGAAGTACCACTTTCCAATACAAAGAAGGATATCCTGAATTTATGTGACAGTTCCAGGTCCAGTTCTTTGTATGACAGAGGAGGTTCGTTCAGTGAATTTGTACCATCGGAAGTCCAACTCACGAAACGCAAATAGCGATCTCCTTGGTGAAACAAGAAAGAATTTTTTTATTTTTATAGATTATTGCTGTCATAGATATATCATTATTGCAAATTATTCAAACATCATGAATCAAGTAAGTGTACTTAACTTACTTACTTAGTTAAAGTGCTTCAGCTAGAAATTTTTGATTACGTATTTTCATGCCTTGCTGTTGTTTAAGTTCTAGCGACAACCCTTACCTACTCCATCTTAAAAACAACAACAGAGCCGAACTTAAATGGAGATTATTTTTTCTTTTTTATATCATTTGAGACCTGAGTTCATAATCAAATTAAGCGTAAAAAATCTAGCAGAGTTGATCGCTAAATTTCATATTGCTTCGGAAATGAACGTATTTTATGATAATTTATTGGGTCCAAGATAATAAAAATTAATTGTTGAAAATATTTTCCCAACTCAACTGACGAGAAAAAGCCTTCAGCAATCGAAAACATAAGACGATTTACACTTACTAATAAAACAATACCCTTTTCAAACAATTATCAAAGTATAATTATCATTTTTAAAGTTATTTCTCCCTGAACTGATTTCACAATCAATATTTAAATCAGTTATAGATGAAATAACAAATCATCGTTTTACACTCAATCTTACGAATTTGATAAGAAATTGAGGAGAGCAAATTAATTAAACATCGTTCATACTCGTTAATTAACCGATTATATTACATTTCCTAATTTATAAAATATTTGAGCCCATGTGCCGCATATATATACTCATCATATGTATACATATCTACTAAAGAGTTATTTATAAATGAGTCTTATATGTTAAAAGGAAACGTCCGAAATCCTAGGTAATAGCAAGAAAACGAGTAAGTCTTCCAAATGATAAGCAATATTTACTAATGACTTGCATCAAATATTAACACATATAAATTTCTTAATTCAATGGCAAGCAGATAACGAAAATAGACTTTACGTTCGGTTCAAATCAACATCAAACGTCTGATTTATATAGGAATTTAGATCAAGTGGAAAAATAAGACGTTATGATTTAGCACGGTTGCTACTGTTAAAGTAACACTTATTTGAAGCTTATATGAATGTAAATCTAGTAAATAGAGATATAACTACGAGTATACGATTGAAAAGCGTGAACGGAAAAGACCTGTGCGATTCAGTTGAAGAGGTTATCAATTTTCATTAAGTTTGTACATTTGAATGCTTGCTAAAGAAAAAGATTTTTTGATGTTAATCAACAGGTTTTTTGAATGGTACATTTCTCAGTATTCTGTACAATAGTCACAACCAGCTCAATTTTGTAACACATGCGTGAAATTGGTGCCTATTTTTTCCCCCTGGAAAGCAAATTAATCTGCTACAGGCAAATGAACTGTCATGATGATGAAATATGTGAATAAAGTTGAGTGGACGAATTTGCAGAGCATAGTTAGATAGGAGTTATTTGATTTTAGAAAATGAAGCACGGAATTGTCTTCCCCTTTATATCAGAACAATGTGAAGAATTACTTTAATAAACTCACACTTTGTGCAGGACCTAAACTGAAGAATAAAGTCATGTTTCTTAGTCTGGTTCATAGATTTACTTCGCGCATACGATATCCAAAAAAAAAAAATTGAATCATAAATTTAAATGAAAGCTTTATCTAACAAAAATTGGAATTAGATGGTCAATAAATGATGCTTTTGTTTTTTTCTTATATTCTTAATTTACTTTTATTAAACTTTGCGTTTTTTTTAAATGTCGTATCCCAGTCTTCTATACTAATGGCTTGCACATAAAAATGAAGCGTGCAGAAGTAGTTTTCAAGACATAGCAATTGAAATAATCTTCAGAACATTTAGCACTTCGGAAATACTAACATTTACAAAAAAGTTAGAGGCATTTTATTTATATTTACCAGCAAACTCCCATTTCGTACGCTGAAGTATTCTACAGCGATTATTTAATCGATCGACAATGGTCATGTAAGTAATTGAAAACCTCTAAATACATATAGCATAAAGCAAAACAATGAAATGAATTTCAAATTTTCCAAAATATCATCAATAAATTAATGAAATCCTAGATGAAGTTTGAAGTGATTGCAAGTAAATGCACGAATTGCTCAAAGTTTACAACTCTGAATATACTATCTGAAGCCTAATATAACTGCTTACAATACCATTTCAAGGATTCTGTGATCTGAACTTTAATTGTGATTCAAAATTTATGGCTACCTAGTGACTTGTGTAACTCTCTTTAAGGATTGTCATATTTCACATCATTTCCCAATGCATCCTACCCTGAAAGACATTCCACAATATCTAAAATTATCCAACTATAATCAATGAACACACTTTTTTTAATTGTTTATTTATCCTATTCGCCCCGAGCCATAACCCAATAATTTTTTAATATTCCCCCTTGCAGTCCTTCAATCTTTTATAGCATAAAATATTAACTGAACAATTTAAATTGATACTAAAAATTAGTCAAATACATGCCATGAAAACACTAATCTTCTACCTATTGCTTTGCCGCCAATAATTTCACTACTTTATTGCATTTATTCGAAAATCGACGTCAGTATCCATTTCTCGTCAGCTCCGGCCAACACAAATTTCAATGGATGAACCGACCGGATATCTACTGGATGGGGTAGTTATGGATGCATGGTCGAATGCTGTCTGTATATGTTGAATTTCCTCGATTCCTACAAATTTTTTATAGTCAACTAAATCTAGACATGAAAATAATGTTATAGGAGAATGTGTCCGAAAATTTTATGAGTTCGATAAAATTTGAAAAATATATGAGACAATTCTAATCCTGTATAAATGTGAATGGATGACACTCTATCTAGGGGTTGTTTGCATCTAACATACCAACTAGTCCCATTCAATGTTAGTCGTTGGTTGTGTTGACGCGATAGGTTTTCGGTCCAAAAGCAACGAATGCGTGTCGTCATCCCACATCCAAATTCTAAACTAAGGACAATTTTTTCATCAATGAAAGCCGAAACGTATGTTTGTATGTGCCAACTTCACATATCTAAATGCGTCGTCACTCAATGCAAAATTGAGGATGATCTGAATTATGTCAAAAAGTTTTTGAATTTTTTCAGCACCAGGACATTTCGTATATCTTGTTTTTCAAAATTTGTACAAAAAGACGTGTACAGCCACACTCCAATTCAGAAACAGTTATTTATGTGCAAATAAAATCTGATGAATGTTTGTCGTTAAAAATTGTTAAAACAAACGATAAAACTAACAATTCAAATTTTGTGGTAGAACTGGAGAGAAGTAGAAAGTTAATTGCGCTATCAAATGGTTTGGGATCGGGGAAAAAAGTTAGAAACTCCCAAAGCCGCCTAACGATATCAATGTCACTAGCGATATCAAAATTATATATTGCACACTTTTATTTAAACAATTTTTCACGTTGATTGCCATGACAATGAAGACCACAACATGGACATAATCCTGCATTCAAGTGTATTTGTTTGTAATATTTTTTGGGCCACAGCCTCGATATTATTGCACGCGCGAAAATTAAATTTAAACAATAAAATTCTCGCCCCTAAAAACTGTTTCGGGTTCGGAGCCAATTGTTTTTAACTTTTTAACGAACAAAATATGCTTCTCCAATAATAAACCAAAAACTCATGAGCGGAACAGGACCGCGATATGCTTGATTTTCGCCCGTTATCAAGGTTCCTGTTGTAGATCGGGATGTGGGAAAGGTTTTTCGCTGCATCCAGAGAAAACCAATAATTTATGACCATCATCCATTCAACTGGAAGCTGAAGTCAAAGTCATATAATTATAAGAGAATGCGTGATGCAGTAGAGTGAAACAATTTTTATTATTACCGGGTGTTTGTTGTTATTGTTGCTATTGTTATTGCTATTCTTATTATTTTGTTGCTGTTGTTGCTTTTGTTATTGCTATTTTAGCTTAATAGGTATATGAACATAGAATGGAGAGCGTGCTAAATACAAATAATGGAATGCTGCTGCTTTCACTGTCGGCCAGCCATGCATTGCTCCCGACCAGAATTCACACTGAAATTGACGGTATACCCGCGAGTATCTGAGTATATCAACAAAAACGACGACGTATCCATTGTTTCGTTTTATAAAACGTTCATAGCTTGAATTGTATGCACGATATACTATGATGAAAAGATACATTGATATAAGGCAAATTATTTCCCTTGTGGTAGTTTTGTTAAAATGTTGTCGAGAGTTTCACGTAGAAAGTCAATATCAGACTGATGACACAATACGCCTACTATGAATGGATGAATGTGTTAGCAGGCGCGTATAAGTTCCTTTTATTTACATGATCAGAATTATTTTATTAATTGGCTTTCGGATAAATAATTATCATAAACCTTTTTGCCATTAACATGATTGATCATTACATTTACTATCAGTGGTACGGAAGATTAATAGATTTTAAAATGAGTACGTGTGCGTATGTTATGAACGCCATTAAATGATTGTGGCGTTCCAACTGTTAAATGTTTGTCAACTTTTTTGTTTTTGAATATTTTTAATAAGATAACTCAATCAAAAATCGACGAGAGCCTTTTAGTTTTTTTTGTACTCGGATTATAGAAAATACATAAGTTGTGTATGCAGAATATCCAAACTCTAATAAAAGCAATAGTGAATAGAAAACTAGCAAATATCAGATCAATAAATCAGAATAAATACTGGAATTTAAAATTTAGTATAAAATGTTTGGGCAGAAAAGCTTAAGGCTGCAAAAAATGAATTAAATAAATTGTATGTTATGAATTCTATTTAAATTTGAAATTATTATGAATTCAAATCTCATTTCAACACAGACGAAAAGTTACTAATAGGTTCTATTTTATAAAATTTAGAAATATTATTAAATTTTTATCAGCTAAAAAAGTGTAATAATTTCCTTCTTCCAGTACTAACCACCCACTTTTTTTTAAACCTTTTATCGAGTTTGAGATACAAAACAAAACCATGATTATGATCACCCCCTGAAAAGAAAGGCATCTACAATCAAGTGTCCATCGCAGCCGTTCAGTTTGTCTCACCTCATGGAATCCATAAATTGTATGTACTTTATCATCAAGGAAAAAATCGGAAAGTATATCATGTGTCTATGTGTCCAGTCTCCGTTACTTTCTCGTATCCTTCTTTCTTACATTACCCACACATTGTGCGTTAGTACGCATGGGACAAGTACAAAAAACCTTTGCGTGAGATATAAGATATCATTATATGCCTTGGGTGAGCAGGGGATTGTTTTTCTTTAGTGGCTTGTATATATTTTTATTATCACCCTGTCATCTAGGTCATATCTTTGTGGGCGTTTGTATTGCACATTGCATATTAGATGCTCAAGTTATCGCAGGTACTTGTACAGGGTTGAGTAAGAATTTAATATCCAATTCGAAATTTTCATTGCAAAGTCACAAGGATGAAACCATATGAAAGTGTTATTTGATTGCAATTCAGGATGTTCTCGTTGCAGACCCAAATGGTAGAATATTTGAGTGGAAGGCACCGACGCTTTAAATTAAGTTACAACAAGTTAAACAAAGTTCAATTTGTACTTCAGTAGTTTGCTATCAACTTACAAACTCAAAAAAATTTTTTTAAATATAAACTAGCACACATCCTTTTACGATTCCTATCATAAAATAATCCATCCTTAACTGTAAGGTCCATTTATAAAGTGCTGCCATCCGTGAGTATACCTTTCTTCAAAGTATGTTTTCCTGTCTTTTTCGCAGGAAACAAAAGCAAATAAGTGTGAAATAATGAAAAAATCACTTGGGGAATTTCGACACTACAAGTTGGTAATAATATGAAGACTATACTTCCATTAAGTATCCGTTTTTAATTTAAGTGGATAAAGTCAAGATATGAGGGACAATATAGCTAACCGTCGTCATCTTTACCTTTCTCATATTGCAACAACATTACACACTTATCTTGAACTACACGTTACGCAGTGCCGATTCACACATGGACGAAAGATTGAACTTGCTGATAGTGTATCTAGAATAGGTGAAAGATAGCATGATATTGTTGTCCAGGGGAGCATACGCAACCAAAACAACATATCACAACAGTAAATAAACGTATAAAAAAGCCAAACATTGAAGGCTTCGCACGGGAAGAATAAAGAAAATATCCTTAGACTAACTGATATTACTTTCCCATCTTACTCGTGGAAATTCTGGGCATGAAGTTTCCACTTTTTGCCAAGATATTTTCTTTTCAGAACTTTTTTATGCCTACTTGTGGTTGTTTTGGGTATACTTGTCGTTCAGAACGTTGTAAGTCTGTTATCAGTTTTAAGGTCCTATCAGTCGACCCTACCACCATTTATAGACGGCCATATACTCTCTTCTGCTAACCGTTTTCTGATACGCCTACTCCAATCAGTTTATATTGGATATGTATGCTCGAAAGAAGAAAAAAATGATTTGGGAGGGAAGATATAATATCTTTTTAGTTTGTTTTTGTTGCTGTTGTTGTTTTCTTTTTCGTCTGATATATTTTCTTTTGTCTCGTTCTACGTGCGATGCTGTATGGTTTTTAGAGCTTTATAAATTATGATGCAAAGAATTACTACCTTTTATAGGGGTGAATAACTTTTTCTCTAACTAATTTTGATGGAGAGATGGAAAAAGTGGGCTTTAAGAATTCGATGTAGAAGTTGGTTCGGTTTTGTTTGCTGAAGAGTTGACTTCGGTAGCACGCAGATCTTCAAGGCTGAATGAAACATGTGTATTGTAATTAAAACGAATTATAGGAAAACTAAAGGTTCTGATTATTACTTCCACTTTGATTGGAATGGAAAACTGTTTTGTCACACGAAGTGGTCTCAGAAGTTGCCAAATCGCTGTTCGCAAGTGCATTACTTCAACGCCCTAGACTGTTTCTCGGTGCTTGTTTGCTGGTTGTGATCTTTTCCCTTTTGTTTTGTGGCTGAACAAATGACATGTGATCCACGAAATCTGCGTTAATTGTTGAACATATCATTTTAAGCTTGTTTCTTTTCTTAAGATCTTTCCCAAGACAGTTTTGTTGCCGTTGACAAGTTAACCACGAAATTGATGAGTTAACTTCAGCGGAATTTTCAAGGACTGTTACAACAAGAACAGGAACATAATTTTGAAGTGTTGGAGATGAAAGCCACCAAAGTACACAACCATTATTCGAATAATAAACACTTATTCTATTTTTCATAAAAATTGATTTAGTAGAAGATACTTGTTCTTAAGCAGATATCGAGGATGAAAATAGTTGATTCTTGTATTACTGAGGAATTATGATGCAGATTTCTCAGTCATACGCAGTTAGCGTAATCAAAATGCATAGAAATCTCCAATCTGCTGATTTCAAGACAAATTACAAAAGGCGAAATAAAGGAAAAACATGTTCACCATTCATCTTTGTCTTCAAGTCAGAATACCAAGCCCAATATATTCAAAATTTTATATTTATATCACCAAATAATCAACAGCTCTCCACGAATCAATTCCACGCAGGAATTTTTCAATACATTTCATACAAGACATACGACTCCATTTAGATTTTCTATTTTCAAGATTCGACATCAAATTGATTTTAAGAATTAGTAGTCTCATCAAATATTTTTTTTTTCATCGGCTTCTTATTCTTGACGATGACGACAACGACGACACCGTAGGCAGACAACATCCGATGAAGGTTTTCAACAACATCGACGAAAACATGACATCTCGGGTGGCTCCAAACCACCAAACTAAACCATTTTCCCGTTCGTATTTTCAACATTTCACTGATAGGGCAATTCATCTTTATAGGCCATAATTAGTTTCACTCATTAATCAAAATTCCCTCTCCAATTTTGATATTCTAAATGTACACGTTTTTATCCAGCCACACTAGCCGATTCGCTGGTACATGGTGCTGTTGGTAAGGCGTTGTCTTTCGAGTAAAAGAAGAAAAATTTTATACATGGATTTCACCACCTAGATGTAAGTGTAGTCTACGATGGCTGGGATATTTCTTGTGAAAGATACTTCGAGTTTGTTGTTATGATACCAAGGATCAGTTTGTTAATCGCAAATGTTAAGAAGGAGAAAAAATAATCCACAAGGCGGTGCATTACAATAACATCAAAATGACAAATTGCGTTTAGAAAATATTTTTTTCATGGCGATATTTCCATTTATTCTGTGTAAATATTGACGTGCAAAAAGAGAAATAGTGCTGCGTACTACACACTCTTACATATGATCATAAGATACACATAATCCATTCTTATTATTATGGTGCAGCTAATCCCAAGATTGCCAAGTAAATGTAAAATAATTTTATGATGGACTAAAAATTAAAATTTTTATCAATAACTGGATTCATTTGTCACTCTTTTAATATTTATAAGGCAAAATGCGCAATTGAATGCAAAAAATTGAGTGCGACTGAATGCAAAACTTTATATGACACATTACATTTTGATACTTCCAACCCACTTCGAAATTTCAATCCCCAAAATTTTGATTGCCTTTTCCGTTCCACGCAACCGAACAAAAGTCACATTCCCATCATCGCTTTGGTTCTTCCATTTTGCTTACACACCTCACCATCAGAGACAACTCAACGGTTGAAAAGAAGAGAGAAAAAACACCTAAAAGCATCAAGAACAACATGCAGCCATCTTCTGTGTTCGCATTTAAGGTGCCGCATGTTCCAATTGCACAAGCAAAGAAGAAATCCAGCTGTGACAGATGATACTTTAAGTCAAGGTTTTTGACTCTTATACATTCTTTTGAGTTCTGAAATAGGTATTAAAAAGGTATCCGCCATAGTGCCACTTAAAGGCAAACGTGTGTTATAGTTCTTTTTATAGGATTGCATGTGTGGACTGGGTATATTCCATTTTCCTACCTGCGTTGTTACTTCAAAGTAGGATTATCTGTCCATGAGAATAGGTAAAGATCTGACTCTAAGGCGGTCCTCCTCTAACCAATGCGTTCTGACTACACTTTAAAGTTTTTAAGGTAAGCACAATTCTATCTGGGCAAAGATGGCCGAACTAAATTTTTGGCCGGATGTAGAAAATTACAGTTCACCTACCATTAAAGACGGAATGCAACAAGGTTCATAATATGGTCCTTTGGTTTTTATAATATTTTTAGAGCAAAAGGCCCGTGCAGTTGTTGCAACGCATGTATTTCCATCAACCAACTCTCTGGGAATTTAAGTGGCTTTGATAATAGTGTCCATTAATTAATGTTTCTCAGGAAAAGGGCACACGGATGCAGATGTTTAGTCTGCGTGTAGAATATGAAATGCAATAAAATTCGCTGAGTTTTTTTGTTGGGGCTGCTTGATCAATTACTTTGCTTTGATTCGAATTCGTGGTACTTGCAGATGTTGTACGACGAATTTTTATCAATTTGAGGAAGCGAATGGAACTTAATTGTCAGAAGTAGCGAAAGTTATATTATTATATGCATTATACTTAATTTCTGTTGTGATGAATAACTAATTCTTATATTTAGAATTTTTCGAAATGACTTAAGCATGTTCGCTATTAGACCAAAGACAATCTTTTTCTCAAACCAATTCAATTATTTGCATCATATTTTCCGCCAGTTAAGTAGTTCAGTTAAAAGGTTATCAATTTTAACACGAAAACAAATGCGTTAAACCTGTACTAGAAGTATTCGATTCCCAATAAACAACTTCAGTATTAACTTGTTATCAGTAATGGTTAGTATCGTGAAAATTGTTTCAACGAATTTACATATATCTACATAAATACATGTATGAAAAACATATCACATGTCTCACTCTCTACGCCAGTTGCTCTGAAGAGCTTTTGAATTAAAAAAAAATATTTAACGACATTTTATGTTGATTTTTGATTGCACCAAAATATTCCCGAGATTGATGTGGATCATTATTGAATTTTCGTTCCTCTTCTTCTGTTTACTTTGAGGGTATTAAACTTCTGTCATTAAAGCTCGAAAGAATTAACCACAAAACAAAAAAACGTTTCATTTCAATTTGAAGATGAAAAAATAAGTCGGAGCAGACAAAATGGAACACACATATGAATACTCGTGTCATTCCAGAGTAAATAAGCATAAAAATATAATAAAGTGGAATTTACGTAGGGAAAAATATTGACTGTTTGTTATGCGAAAAATTTTCGATGGACTAGTAACAATTATCGCGGAAAAATAATTTGTATTTCTACGTCGGAAATAAAGCTTTATCTGCAGCTACAAGTGGAATAATAGTTACTAAGAATTACGTGTTTTCATCGCATAGTATTAATGGCTAGTTTTTTTTCCGAGGAATTCGACTATCAAAGCAAAATGTGATGAAACCTGCATTTGAGTTTAGGTTTTATCCTTAGTTTAAGTTTGGCCTACGACACTCAACGCTAGACTTCAATTGGTTTCTTTGTAACTGTAACTTGCTCGGGTATCCTATTTGTGTAGTTTTTGATGCAGTTAACATTTTTTTTGTTTATAAATTGATAAGGTTAACTAGGTTCCCGTGGGTTTGTTTTTCATCACCGCCGCTCCGTATTCATAACCAACAAATAATGAAACCCCCTCTTTAATAATAGCTCTCAGGATTATAGAGCCGAGCTGCTGTATGCCTAATGTCTTGTCGCTACCTTCTTTATAAAAAAATTACCACCTGTTTCATTTAGGATAAGCTTCTCACCGTGTTCAGAATAGCAGTTACCTGATTTGGGCCTCTTGAGCCTTCCAGTAAAATTCTACTTACTAATTCCTTTGTTTAAATAATGTTAAATCAAATCCAGGAGAGTATTAACCTCGTGCACGAGAGTGTATGACAGGGACTCTATTTGAAATGTAGATCTTGAAAATCGATCAAAAATTATGAAAAGAACGTACACTTCATTTTGGCTTCCAATTACAACTGTATTACAAAGTCTGCATGTTCGTCATAAGTTTTTTGTTGGTTGATTCAAAAAAAAGTATTGAATGTATAGCCAAAGCCTCAAAATGAGTCGCAAAGTATAAAATCAAATAAAAAAGTACCCAATTGTCAACCATACCAAAAACAATGTTTCAAAATGATTCAACACACCGTGACCAGAAAAACATGTCACTGACGAGTACTTATGTTACCATTTTTATGTGTCCATTCCAGTGAAATAATTAATTAACGCCCAAACTTCCAATAATATCCTCTTGGGGACTCATAGACTCCAAGATTTTATGTCCACTTCATCCGTGTGTCAGTCAGACGTAGCCAATCAATGAACCAATATATTTGCTTTTCGGCAAAATTACACTCACGCACGTTCCATGAATCTTGCCAAAGAAAATCGAAAGAGGAAGAAAAAAACAACAAGTTTAATATCTTTTTCAATTTCATTATTTTCTTTCGAGAATTTTTAAGTACAGGCATCCAACTTTAAATTTAGGTTTACGTTCAAATGGGCATACATTGTGCAGTTCGTATTTCAAAACTATAGTGTAAGAATTAATTTTCTGATTTTTCGACTAATTGAAAATAATGATTTATTCCTTATTAGTGAACCACGAGCCGGGAGTGGAGAATTAATAAAGCATGAAGTGAGAACATTTTTGATTTTTTATTTAGCCGTCTTAATATTAACGGATTTTCTTGTTTTTATGAATGTTCTTACCATCTTCTCGCTGATTCGTAAAGTGCATGTAATTAATATTTCCCACATATGTACGAGCCAAAGACGCGGATCTGTCCAATGACCGTGCACGTTTCATGTAGTATACATATGATATATAAGAATCATTACAGCCATACTAATATGAATACGGATTAAAGTGCTATGGGAATAATGAAAAAATCGTGTGAAGAGATGTTGGATTATTACAACCAGTCAAGAGATTTTTGAAGTGCGTTTATTTTCCTTTAATATGTATCCGATGCTTGCATGGTGGAGATGCTGCACTTATAAATGCCAGCTAAAGATGAATGGAAAATAATGAGCAAGAAATCTACAAGCAGAATGTTTAAACGTACGACGGCAAATTGCTATATATTCAAAAAATATGTTTGAAATTTTCATGGCTGATTTGATCGTGGAATAAACAGTGATTTCTTTGTTCAAACAATGGTTGAATGGTGGAAATCATATGAGAAGGTTAGTAATATTACGTTTCATAGGAAGAATTCTTGAAGTTGATTGATGGATTCGAGTGATTTAAATTGGCATGTCAAGATGACGGTGTCGGTGCCGTTTGTTCATGTTTGTATCACAAACAAATTGTTTAGTTTTAGCTACGAAAAGTTTTCAATGGAAACTCCTAAAAATATACTGTTTAACGGAGCCTTTAGGAACGTTAACAAGAGTCAATCCACGGATATCTAGCCTAAGACGACGTGAAGACTTTACTTAGTGCATAACAATAAATGATTATAAAATAAAATTTGTTTCGGCCAGTCGGACCTCCAATGCCCGGCAAAAAAGTGGAGATCTTTTTGAAAAAAAAGGTTAATTCTTAGTGCAATCGATTTCCAAGAGTTTAATCATTTATATTTCGATAAGTGGTTACATACACATGTTAGCACATGGAAAATGAGCGAGCGGTTTTTAGTTATTCAAGCGTGCGATCACATTTCAGTTTCATTTTGCAGTAGAATAAATTCTTGTATTGAAAACATATTTCTCATACGAATTGGTAAGGTTTCGAGTTGATATGGTAATCGATAGGTAACTGCATACTTCGCCGAAAATCGCCGTAAGGTCTTAGCTGCCATTGAAACAAGACTTGAGACTTCTAAAAAGATGTAAGGCATTGCACTCGATGAATGGTAGAATCAATAAATATTTCATGGGCAATCAATATATCAAAGCAGTTCTTTCGTAGTAATTAGAAGGATGTCTTCAGTGTTGGTAATTGTCAATGTCAATGTATAAACACAAACTGCTCTGATTTGGGCTTCCATATAGAACTTTTTTCTAGGCATACATACTATTAAATACCTAACAAAGTTAAATACCTGAAATATTTTCAAAAATTGGGTTTTTTATTTTTCATTCGCGTTTTTAACTAACGATTTTTTTTGTATCGCAAGTACACGAGGATATGGTATGACCAGCACTAGATTTAAGAACCATCTTTGGCCTCATAATCGACGCGGATGCTCATGAAAGCCAAACACAAAATAGATTTTAAAGGAAATTGCAAATTGTGATTGGAAAGTTTACACGATGTAGATTTCAACAGAAGGTACGGAGGGTTTTAGTTGGAATAGTTCCCGCGAATGATGCGTGACTTTACCCTTCATTTCTATAAAAAATGGATGCAGAAAATATAATACCTCAAATGTATTCTCGAGCTGAAGTTGATTTTTGAAACTTTTAACCTAGGTAATAAATACAGTAACGCAGTAAATCAAATCATTGCAAATAGCGAAGATGCTTATATTTCTGCCAATTATTCACTTTTTCAATGACGTCTTTTTCGACGAATCTTATATACTATGATTTAAGATTTAATATGTAATCAATTTTACTTACAACAGTTGTGTTTGGGGAATGCATCATTTCATGTTTCTCCAGCATATCCCGCGTTGGGAATGCGGCCGAACATTGGGCACATGCATATGGTCCTCCGGGTCCGGATAGGGGACCATTATGCGGTGAACATAAATCACCCAATGTGGTAGACGATCCTGGACTAGATGTCGATCGTCCACCTTCATCATATCCATTTAATGCAGGCGGTGACTTAGCTCCTGTCATGTTAGCAATCGCCATTGCCATTGCATGCTGATGTTGGCGCTGTTGATCCTGTTGATGTTGCTGTTGTAAGCTGTAATGATGATGCGGATGGCCATTACCTAGATGCTGTTGATGATTTGTGCTTAAATCGGACGGTGTGACCGTACCATTGATTGGTGATTTAGTTGAGATTGGTGGCGATGGGGTGGAATTTTGATAATTTGCGGAGCTATCAAAATGTTGCTTGTCTGCGTGATGAAGACTTGATGCCAATGATGGAACTGCATACCAAAAGAAAAAAAAAGAAACATAATTATAAACTTCGGTATATCATTTTCTTATCTTATTGAGCATCATTTGGACACCAGCCCATCTCATTGTGGACTTTTAAATTGAAAAACATCACGCAATAACCGTTAAATTAACTAAACTTAACCAACGATGTGGAACAATTAATTGAAGCCGCAAAAAGGCAATCCCTCGATTAAGCCAGGCCATCATAAGCATAACGTGTATAACGACCAGCTAACTCAGAATGAGGATCGTAAAATTATAGGCCGTTGCCAAGACCATTTGAGATTGATTAATAATGCAAAGAACATTTAACAAAAAACTGAAGTAGAAATTCCATACAATATTTTCGCTACCTCATCTGTTTAGAGTCTCCAATAAATGTACAATATGCACATAGGGTAGAATGAAACCACTTCAGTGATGATCTCAT
The DNA here is from genome assembly GCA_954870665.1 of Stratiomys singularior. Classification (NCBI taxonomy): domain Eukaryota; kingdom Metazoa; phylum Arthropoda; class Insecta; order Diptera; family Stratiomyidae; genus Stratiomys; species Stratiomys singularior. Next base: position 14,521,877 of record OX940877.1, read on the forward strand.
CACGTTCATCATCAGCATCATCATCACCGACATGATGGTGATCATCATCCTCATGATCAACGTCTAGAGATAGGAAAGAATGAAAATCAAGTATGTATTTCTTCTGCCATTTGCTTGACTTCAACCCAGGGGGTACCATACTCAACTTTTTAGCAACATTGCCGCCGGCTCAACCACGCCAACCACAAAAGTCATAGAAGCAAAAGAGAGTACACCAATCAAACCTTCTACAGTTCAAAAAACCATGTGAGCCTCTTTTCAATTGCTTCATGTATGTGTGTACCTTAATTTACGTCAATTAACCATATACGGGTGGTTTGGAACAGCTCGAAGCTGAGTTTCGTATAGTTTATATTGTTAGTTTCGTTGGATTTCCTGCAACGCGTACAAAGTGAATTTCGAAATTGTTTCTCAGAAAGAAGATTCCATTTAAGCCAAGGAATATGCGGGCCATTAGTGATCGTTATTTGAAAATATGATTGGTTGGAAGCAAATAAACGCTGTCATGTTCTTTAAAAAAAATTTGAGTAAATTATGCTTTACCTAGTTAAATTGGCATTTATAAATTTATCTGTATTGTATTGGGTTCGAGGTTTGATAGACTTGAATTTCAGGCCCAAATTAGAAGAAGTAACTGAAGGCTGCTTCAATTGAAAAGTTAAATAATTTTCCTTAGTCTTTTCGGCAGGTTTTGCAATGTATACTAACGAGTAATATCATCAGAATATTTATTTTTTCCTACAACCACTTGTTAGAGCTATCATCATTTTCATTCCTCGTGGACTAGTTTACTTTATGTCTGGCTTCGCTCTAGCCATCCATGTTTTACCAACACCGTTTGTTTGGTGAATCTAAATGAACATTCTACGTTTCCCCGCCTGTGTTGTTTAGCAGAGGTTAATTAATTCCAATTAAAATTGACGATCATATTAATAAAGAAAAATTCACACCAGTCAACTGGTGAAACGATTCAGTCACTTTTATTGAGAATTCTTCTCCAACGGCTGCGCAAATGACAACGCAGATAATACGACCATATGATACCCGGCGTAGAACAGCATGACATGGTATGTAGAACGCAGCTCGTTGATGTCATCGTTTAAAATGTCCGCGCCAAACTAATCGGTGAACTATAAAATTGTATGTTCTTTATATATTATTGCTCAAGCTGTCTAAGAATGATAAACTTCAGTTAAAACACCATTAATATCATAGATACGTGATTGAATCGACGCAAAACATAAGTAATTTAAATTGTTTATATGACACCTTCTTACATGAGAACTATATACTCGAATATGATTCACACTTTGCCACAATGACATCCAAAAATGGGATCTAGGCGAACCAAAAAATAAAACAAGCTACCGATTATTATTGGTAACATTAAATTAAAGGGTGGATGCCATTATCTGCTGCAACTCGTTGGGGTAAACTGTGTGTACATCATTGAGGTCGTCAGAAATGATTTTAAAGTTGATATTTCATTACAGCTGGATTTTTTTAGACGAGTTTAATAAAAAAATCTCTGTTCAACCCATTGGACACCAACTTTTAGAAGGGAAGAACATGCGTTCCAAGGGAATACTCGTGCGCTGACTAAAATTTCTTATTCTTCTTCAGTAACAGATATATTTGTATCAAAAACATCCCTGCATTTGAAAATAATTCGTGTTGGTTTAAAATTTCAATTTCTTCGATAAAAAGACAATTTAAAGAATTTACATTCATGTGAAGATCAAGGAGCGATCGATTGAGCAATTATAACAAATATGGTCCAAAAATCAATTTAGGTACAGCATTTACGACTGTTATTTGATATTATCAGCCGACAAATGGGTATCGAGTACAATATTAATTAAATAAATAAAGTCGAATGCCGAACAATATCAATTGTGGAATTGGTGGCTCTCGTTTTTTTTTTTTAAATATTTCGGTTGTGTAGTTAACATTTATGATATTTATCATAAAATGGACCATTATATTAGACACAAAAGGAGTAAAATAATTTTTGTAGATACTACTTTATGCAACTGATAAATTTATTCAACAAAGTTTACAAGATTGTACAACATTCGACTCTAACGCAGGTGCAACGCTAAATATCAGTAGGTGAATTACTTTTTACCTCGAAATTCCTTCTTCAATTAACGCCTAACCAAACAACTAAACGTGGCTCCCCAATATTGGGGTTTAAAATTTGAGTATAAAAATTATACTCGTTATTTGTTAGATGGCAATGTAGGTTTACGGACTTAAAAAAATTATCTAAAATTTTAATAAATAAAAATCATTAATAAACGGGTGGTCTGAAATTCAACGATATTAATTGGATTTCAAAAATCTTTCAGCTAAATGTCATTCGCTCCAAACACAAAAGCCTAATCAAGGCCTTTTTGAAATTTTATGCGTCATACATATAACATGCGTGAATTTTTACTCAAGTAAAGAAAATAAAATTTGGCAAGCGCCAAACAAATCTTTCTTCATTTTATTTTTTACGAATATTGTGAAATAAATTTTTTACACCTCTCGAACCATACATTTTCTTTGAGCGTTCAACTATAGGTGGAAAATGATAATATTTAAAGGTGCGTAGCGATCTACGTCTATGAGCAAGGTATTGTGCAACAGACTTTGACAATTTTCGCTTTGAAAACTAATAGCTTAAGCGCATACATTATTGTCAAGAGTAGATCTTTAAATGATGATGGACATACTAAGCATTTATGAAAAGATTTATGACTTAAAAAAAAAACTTTGAATAAGACTTAGGTAGAAGAAATAGCATTGAGGCCAATTTCGTTTCGTAGGTAAGAAAAATGTGCTAAGGATTCTTGACATTTCAGGCGCTGTGTGATTTATTATTAGATATTTTGATTTTTTATAAATGCCGAGGAATTTTCAAGGCGCAACGGACTTGATTTCAGTCTTCTAGGTCTCAAGATGTAAGCTGTAGGTCTATAGCTGGGAAGATTACAATAGAGGTAGATTATATACAGAGGTTATGTGATTAGATTCAAAGTTACATTCTTAGTTTGCAAGCATAATCACAATCCGATGGCTGACAGCGTCAATAAATCAACCCATTAATCATCGGATGCTATGGCCTCATTAACAACAATAGAATTGCTGCAATAAATTTTCATCGTGATTCAAAGAAAATAAATTCAGCATATTAGAACTCACTTCTCCAATATCGTCTCTATCGTTCCCCGCGTGTTGCAACTATAAATAAAAATTTAAAGTAATCTTACAGCTACCTTTCCTCATCCTGATTCTGCAGGCATACTTCACCTAGCTAGCAATCTATTGCTTGGTAGAACGAAAAAAAAGAATCGTTTCTTTTCACAAGTCTGCATTCCAGCCCGTCTGATATTCATAAATCAAAGACACGAACCACATCTGGCAACCACATTCCCTCCACTCGAAATGAAACAACGAAAACAAAAGTAATCCGTGTGAATACCTCAATTTGTGAAGTGACGGGTAAACTCAATAAATGGGAAAAACAGCATCGCTCACTCACATCCCCTGGACTGCATTTATTTTCCATGTCGTTGTTTCGAGTTTCGACAATGTTGTTGGTGTTGTTTTGCCGTACAGGATAGGTAGACCTACAACAGCCATTCATCTTGAATCTATTCCAAATATATACAAGCAGAGACCATAAAGTATTTAACGGCGACCGACGCGTTTCCGAGGAGACAAACTTCAGCCGTATGTGTTTGAAAATTAGAGAAAAGAACAAAAAATTCGAAATAGAACCGTGAAAAGTACGCTCAAATTATTGTCTAAATAAATATATCCACCACCTCGCGACGAGCGTACGTAAATATACACACGTTGTTGCTCCATGCACGCACCTAGATGTACAGGGGGAAAATGATTTCTCCCGAAAATAAATTTTCACGTTGTTCCCATTTTCTTTGTAATAATTTTCAATAAAAGCAACCGCCAATAATGTGGCGGCCGGCGGCAGGATACCGCCTTTCGCCACTACGCAAGAGAAATGCAAAGCACTTTCACTTGGTTTTCACGCATTTTCAAATAAACAAAGAAAATTCCAACGAATGGATTTCTCCTGAAAACTACACCTCTTCCGATGTAATTGATTTTCAACAGTGCTTTTGTCTATAGGCGCGGGCTCGCAATCCACACCAATTTTTGACGAAATACGCGCGTTGTGTTCAGCAGGCCATTTAATAGCGACTTGTTTATTTTTTGGACTGCGGCATAAACAAAGGATTCTCGTTTCTACCTTTGTGGTTATCATATAAACAATATCTGCAGAGGCACAAAGCCATCTAGTTGGAATTATGATTCATAAATCCCACGAACAGACGAAGATGGGATGCGGCGAGTGTGACAAATCAAATTAACACATAATGAGCCTGATAAGTTGCATAGTACGCAAAACGCGAATAGTGTGTTTGCTCCGCCATATGTCGTAGCGCAAGAACGAGCAGTCTATTTAGTGCTGCATGTATTATGCATCAGGTAGGCATGCAAGCATACGAAATTGAACATTACAAGCCCATGCATATGGCGTGACCATGGCATATATCAGTCACCTATCCATCGGTTCGGTGGACCAACTATCCAACCAATTGTGGAGCCAAAACTTGCAAAGCAACAAGTCAGTCAAGTGTTGTTAAAAGGGTCATAAACAATTTCACAATTTATTGCACTTCATAAAGTTCTCTGACGTGTTGTGTTCGGGGAATGCTGTTCTCTGCAAACGCCACACTACCAAACGTATTGGCACCACGTCCACCGTACGAATGGGCAGCTCATATGCGCGGTACCTATGTGTATCAATTCATATATGCATGCAATCTAAAAGCACAACGTCAAGAATATTTTGGAAATTTTCATTTGAAAACCTAAATTCGTATATAAACAAATCAAATGGTGTAATATGTCAACTAAAATTTGAAATAAACCAGGGAACAAATTACTGATTCGCACACGAGATGAATTTTAACTGTTTGGCATCGCGTACAATTTGCGTTGTTTGTTTGCGGATGATTTGTATACTTTTATTTAGTCAGTCAACATTCATTTATTATACGCTAATGAAAGTTTTCATCTCTCCTTGCAGCTGTTGCAACATGAAATACCTCTAAACTGATTTATCAACTATTTCGGTGGATTCTTTTTCATTGGCGTTATCAGCTAAATTTTGCGATTTGCCCTAGACAAGGTGCACGGAAGTGCATTAGCAGGAATGTTTGTGGTGTTAATGTATGGAGGAAATAAGGATCACACATGAGAATTTGAGAGTCAAAAAACGGCAGAATTCCCTATCTCCTGATTAACAAGACACCCGACAAGAGATCAACAAATTTGACTGGACGATTCAATATCATTCGATTTTCATGAATTATTTGTAGCAACCAGAATTAAATTCGTGTCCTGTCAGGTTTAAAGTGTACACTCGAGGTCAAATCGAATCCTGCGTTGGCGGTTAGTACTGGAATACACAAACATTGAGAGCATCTAAGGATGAACATGATTTTATAAATAATTTTCCAAAGCTGTTTTGGTACGGAAGATTTTCCTTAAAAACCAATCAAGTTCTCCATTATGTAAGTAAAAAAAAAAAACGAATCTACTCGCTATATAATTGGCACTTATTGTATTGTTCTTCTCAAGCAATCTTCAAACATAGTTATTCAAATGTATATTGGGGAAGAACAAAAACTAAAATTAAAAAAAAAAAAAACCGAAACAACAGGTGGCTAATGATACCAAAATTCGTGCCCATTACTTGACAGAAGTTTTCCACTATAGGTAACCAACCGATCGTTAAACGACCCCCCAATAACTTGCCGTCTAAATGTTTTTTCCTGTCAATTATCTGCATTATTGGAGCCGGAAACAACTTTCAGTCAAGCATTTAAGGGATGACAGGTGGCATAAATGTCACCTGTCAAAAAAAAAAAAGTTGAAAATCCGAAAAATAGACAAATTATTTGGCAATACAGTATGAAATGTTTTCTGGCCTCTCTGGTCGAATGTAAACAGTTTAATTAAGATTTTCAGATTCAGTGCAGGACGAGCCATCAAAACGCAGTATATTTTACTAGAGGTTTTGTCCCTTTAGAATGTACATACGATGACTAAATCTCATTTTTAAATATTTATATTGTTTTTATACTTCGTAGCTAAGTACTGTTCTCATTTTATTTAAAGGCCCTTGTCAAGGTAATTTTCCATTTAAATTTTGTAACAGGCTTTTGATAGATCAAATTTGGATTAATATTTTAGATGTTATAACTCATTAGAGAGATACCAGAGAACGGAATTGGAATTTGTACTAAGATCAGTAGTTTCGGAACAGCTAATTTAAATTATTTAAGAAAAATCTGAAAATAGTTCGGTGAAATATTCATTTTTACCGTGTGATTAATCTGTGCGAATGCTTGTCAAGCTAATAATCATTACTCACTGCAAGATCGAGGAAAATAAATGTTAATATTATAAATATATTATTATATCATACGAATCTAAAAAGATGCTCAAATAAAGAGAGTTTTTGTATCTACCTATTACAGCGAGGGAGTAGTTATTTGGATTAAAAAGCGGAAGGTGTGTTTTTGTTAACTGAATTTAGTCATACGTTTTCAATAAAAAAGTAGGTAATGCATAGATATGAATGATTTGAATTGGCTCTTTTTCCTTTATGAGGATGTGAGGGACTGTAGGTTTTGTTGGCGTAGACGCTAGTTTGATAGTATTGAAATTGAATATTTTTATTCCTACCGCGGGTAGAAAATTTGAAATTTTATAACTAAAATTTGTTATATCTAGCTGAATTTTCATATCCTTAAATACAGTGATTAAGCTGCAAATTTAATCAAAAATTGGCATAGAGAAAAAAGAGGGAAATTCACGAAAAGAATCTTTTGTTTCCTCTGCTCCGTTTTGCTTTATTTATATAACTTCCTGCACTGAATATTTGAATTTTATTTTATCTTTTAAACAACAGTGTACAAACGAGGCGTTTCAATATTTGACATAGGATGTACCTTATCCCCTAATATCTACACCAAAGAGACAACATTTTCAATTATCGCTACACAACTTATAAAATTTTCTTTGAGCTTCTTCTTTCTTTGAGCTTTCTTTCGCAGGATTCATCAAGTTTCCAGATCACAACATTTTTCAGAAACTTTATGGAGGCATTAAAGTAGTTTGTAAAATTATGCTTTTGAACATGGTGCGCATTATCATTAAAATTTGATCTTGTCTTGCCTACTATTGCTAGTGATAGACTGCTTTTAATTATAGCTTTAGATTTAGAAATTGTGTTCTTTTTTTAACAAACGTATTAAACTTGTTTTTTGTCATAAATTTTTCAAGCAATAAAACAGCTTTAGCTTTTCTATAAGCCACAGCGCAGGTGAATTAAAAAATTTCTTATCTTTTTAACTTTCGTCCATTACCTGATTTTCGTAAATGGGTGCCTGCCAGCGAATAAATAGAAAGACTCAAATGAAATCCATCATTGACTAATCCTACATCTTTTCCTATAATCATCCAAAGTCCCATTAAATCTTTTATCGCGACAATTGAGAACGCATTTTGGCAACATAATAAAATATACTGATAGTCATCTTGGTTGAATTATGTTCAACGTGTGTAAAATCGGAATGCTTTGTCCTAGCCACGGCATTCTTCCACGCAATACACAAGAAGACCCACATAAAATAAAAATGTAGAAACTTGATGAAAGGATCACAACTCTAGTCACTACTCATTTCGGAAAATCATCAGAAAATTTAACAATATCAGCAACAATTTTTGACACATTTTGCTGAAACATTCGAATGTTCTAGGTAGTTTTCGAACGCGATAATTTTTCTACGCCAATAAAATTCGGGTCTTTGTTGTTTGTTTGTGTTGGCGCCACAACAACACTTTTCTGTATTTTTCGTTGCCATGAAATAAGAGGAATGAGTGAGGTATACGGGGAGGAACTTAGTACATAAATAAGAAATCACCGATTTCTTTGACATAGTTAAAAATTACCACAAACATTCATCGTACACATTCTTTATAATAAATAGAAGTATAATTTGTCATTGATAAATAATCGCGTATCTCAAGTCTTTTTTTTTTCTTATTGGTTTCCTAACGATACTGTGAAGGGTGCGTGCGGACGGTTTAAAAAATTACTTAGTCGCTAACATGCTGTGAAAATGTTAAATGTACATTGCATGTTGATTGTGTCATATGTTTGGCGAATGAAATATAAAGTAATAGTTTATGAGGTTGCTGTGTTGTTAAGGCCTTCAGAATTTGGAGATTATTTGTCAATATAGAATTTAAAGGTTTTATTTTTAGGCTACCACATAGTGTTTACCGGCGACAGAATTATTCTGTCAAGCTTGCATATTTCAAATATGTCTCGTACTTTCTGCTAAATATATTACGCGTTAAGATCTTCGCAAAAGTATGTCTCATCACGAGTCGCTACGTTAAATAGTTTGCTATTATTACAAAACATGCTTGATATGAGTACTGCAATGATGCTTAATTGTAAGATGTATGTGTAAGATCAATGATTTCAACGTTTTCATAGGATTGAGAATGAATCTAATCTAACATCATTCATTTGAGTGAATTTCCTGAGAATGTTTCCAATAATTTAATCAAATCCTACTTTCCAACTCTTGGTATAAATGAGGGTCAAACTACTGAAACAGTACAAATCTCGTGAAAATCAAAAGTATTTTTGATATTTAAACTAATTTTGGAGAAAAGCGAACTTTATTTTTACATAAAGAGAACAAATGTCAAACCCGAAATGAAACACAAAGATATCCTTCAAAAGATTAATAATAAACTAAGCGCACATTTACGTCGAAATCGAATGGGAAATTACATCAGCATACGTAAATCACCTGAAAGAATCATTTTCGAATGTGTGCCAAAAAGTATTTAACTTTTTACGCAATCCAAAAATCAACCACTTTATTCGAACAAAAAAGTTGTGTTCAAAAACCGATCAGCTAATTGCATCTCTTCGAAGCGGCAATCTATTATCCCAAATCTTGTATTTTTTTCTACTTCTCTAGCTTTCTTTCAAATAAATAGACTACCGAAAAAATCACACCCAACGTTTTCAACTCATTTATAAAACAACGCATGTCATAAATTTCAAATATTTCTCATCCACCTAGACACAAAATCGCTACCCTGGTCGTGTCTGTCGTCAAATTTTTAATAGGCATAGATATATTTTTTTTTCTTCCACTTCCCTCGGTTTACCTTTGCTTCCCGAAAAAGAAAATTATTTCGGTGGATGTGGGAACGGTTCCCTGCACGGCGAGCTCAAAATACAACAAATGAATGTTTCAGCCCCGAGCCTTGCCAATCTGTTTCAATCCAAAATATAAAAATTTGTTTGTTTATAAGATAATAAATAATATTTTTGTAAATTCCACAATTGTCTTTTTTGATTTGTTTCCCGAGACGCTTGGAGCCCAATATGCAAGAAAAATATAGTCAACATACAAAGATGGAAGGTTCCAACGCACGTGGATCAAACAAGGTGTGCGAACATAAGAATTCCACCGAGATAAAAATCTTGACTTGTGATCTTCTTAGAGCCACACACGAAAATATGTGAAATTTTTCGTTGTGCAAAACAAAAAAAAAAGTTTTCGTTTGGTGTTTATCTAGGTTTCTAGTTTCGCATCTCGTGGGATCATCTACAAAGCGCCGGAACCAATTAATTGTCACATATTGTCATTTCTCGTTTGATGGCTTGTGCTCGCACGTGTGGAAGATATTTTGCACAAAAAGAAATCTGGGGGTATCATTAGCGTGTGCGTTAAACATGAACTTTTTGAAAAATTTTGGGGCAGGTGATAATTTGCTGATGTCGTCTGGCTGTGCCGTCTTAAATACACTTTTATTACGCTCAGAACGGGATGTACGCACAATTAAAAATATTTTTATGTGGCCGCTTGTTTTTTTTTTGCTTTTACAATTTTTTCGAGGTCGACGAACTCTTTTAATACGTTTTTTGGGGTTGCAAATTATTTGGTTGAAAACGCATCGTAATTTGCCAAAATATCATAACGCGGAAAAAGCTTTTAGTCAAATTGAAGTTTCAACAAATTTTGACAAACCAACACGCAGTTTACACCAGATGATTTTTTCATTAGATACAATCTTGACGCACTGGAATGTATGCTCCCCAACATTTTCTGCTTACATAGATATTACTGTGACGTATTCGTAACAGTGGGATTCCTCAGGACCTTGAGACGGAAACATAAATTTAAAATTTAGGTAGTGTAAATTTGGATTTTTATACTGAAAACAGCAGAGTGCAGCAGAAAATCAAGTCGAAAATTCCCCACAGAATTTTAATATTGTTTAGCAAGCATGCAAAGAAAATTAACTGAATGTTGCTCTTCTTCTGTCATATTGTTTATCTTTAATGCGACATTTTTGCAGACGCTATTATATGCATGACCGTATTTTATTAATACGATCAAACACCTGTCGGTGGTAAATTTACAAACAAATCAGACATTCCGGATCAGAATCCTTCTGGTTTCACAAAAATATGAGATTTATGAGTTGCATTTAGATATACGTAAACTCATTCCTTTAGCTGTATCAAGTGTAAACATTATCTTTTCAAAAATGTAAAAAAAACCTACAGATACGGGTCTTTGTTCAAAACATTTTTTCGCGCTCTGTACTTGTTTAGAAAAATTTATTTTAACACCTCCTGTCTGTTTGTCAAAATCAAATTTCGGAGGTCACAGCGACTCCTGTCAAAGAATTACGAGGAAAAAGTAAAAATTTGGCAAAATTTTCTTATTTACTTTTTTACTCACGGGAATCTGAGCACATGCGGTGATTTGATAGAATGAAATGCCACCCAACCTAAATGGGTCAAACTTCATCTGAACAACGCTAAATAGTCACTTGATTTGCGACTTAAATTTAAGTAATCGGTACTTGACATTTATCACCAGGAGGGACACACAACATGAAATTAGTGTATATGCGAGTAACATACGATTTTGCATAGATTAGTAGTTTATGAAAAAACTGTGACAGAGAAACCCGGAAGCATTGAAAACTAGTTTTGTACGAAAATAAGCTTGGTGGGTTAAACGGTTTATTTGAAATCTGAAGATTTTCCTTTTCGAGGAAATCTGTTCAAAATTGAAACGAATTTAGCAGTAGAGTCCATATTTAATCTTCATAAGATCATTTCTCGTCTTTCATTTTTTATGACTATTTAGAAATATTAATGGAAAAGGTGAAGTAATTAGAGCACTTGCTTTCGAAAGGAATAGTCATTGTATCAAGTCTTGTGAACCGAATATTGGAATTATACTTCAATCCTTCTATGAACCGAAAGCTTACATTTACTTTTTAAGACGTTATGTTCAGTAGAGAGTTTAAACGTTGATGATTATTTGAATTAAAAAGAGAAACCATCGAAAAACGCAGCCGAGTTCTGTGCACTTTAAACTCGACAAACTTTTTGACATGAAAAACATACAATAACAGGAAAGGTAGGAACTTAATTTAGTGAGGTTTTAATAAGACCTTATGATAAATTGGTTTTACTGAAGTCGAACATTTGACAATCAAACAGTTCATATCAAAAAAATTACTAAGAGCTGTTCACTACCTTTTAGCGAAGCAACCCTTGGACGCATCTACTCAAAAGTGCTTGACATTTGGAATTTGCAGGACATTTTCAATGGCTATAACGAGCATGATAACCAGAATTTACAACGAGTATAAGCAAGTTCGGGCGTAAGAGATGTCAAAGAGATTCCTAGATATCTAAATTTACTATGTGAAATGATATAAGAAAGTTGCGGACCAGATGAATTTTACGTTTCGTCCTGCTATACATTCAGACAAGATTATGGAAGCTTCCTGCTACAGATTTTGCTAGAAATCTACCACGTTCAATCTCGACAAGAATTTAAAAACCATGGGAAGCAAATGAGGATGCATCAAAAGCTTGTCATGTTGCAAACCCAGTCTCAGATTTTTTCGCTTTTTGATTTTATTTTTCGATGATTTGTCTTAAAATTTTGTTGTCATTATTAACAATTTTGAATTTTTTGCATTCTACTAGGTTTTCTTTCAATTTAATCAATTATTAAAACAAAAAATAAAAAAATTTGACAGTGTAACGTAGTTAACACAAATTTCAGACACCATATATTAACAGGGTCTCCATGCCACTGAGCGAGTTTTGAGACTTTAATTGGAATTTCATCCCCATAAAATTCAGATAGAGCAGGTGAGAACCGGCAGTGTCGACAATTTTGGTGAAAAGTTTCCACATATAGTCATTCATTTCCTATATAGTCATTGAAAAAAGTTGGAAAGTGAATTAATAGAAAAATTTCCTGTTCCTGATCACGTATCTATCTCATGTATTTCAAGTTTGTAACAATGCATACGCAACTCTGTTAAGATTTTTCACTATATCTTTTTAAATATATGATTGGATTGAAATAAAAATATAGTAGAGTGCAAAAAATGTGATTAAAATTTCCCAAAATTTTAAGTCAAACTTTCCAAAAAACAAATCTAAATAACAAAATAAAATGGAGATCGTTGCGTTTCCAATGATGATGCAAACTTCAAATACTTTATGTCCCAACATCAAACATTGCTATATAGACCATAAGTGGCAGCGCAATGTGTTCTGTAAGCAAACGCCAAAACTGTACCTTATTTTTTGATAGTTGTGTCATGACAGCTTTTACAGGTAAGTTGACATCCTTCCCACAAGACAAGGAATGGGGTTTAGTAGGATTCAGCCGCTTCTGACGCTGCACGAGCTACTGAGGACCAAATTCGAGGGGATTTTTCTTGGAAAATTGAATCCTTGCTTCGCTAATAGAACGTGGCGTCAACAATTTTCAGATTTTTTGACTCAAATGTGTGTGTTTTTTCATTTGGAAATCCAAACACTGACATGAGACAACCTGTCCAGAGAAGACATATTTTGCACTAACTTTAAGCAGATTTCATCATCATGGGGGAAATCCTATGAGATGTTTGACAAATCTTTCACGTGAAAAGGTGCGAGAGTCAAAACAAAATGACTCAGCATCTTGTTTTAGGATATGCGTACGCATTAAATTGTCTATGAATATATCTTTATGTATCTACATCCACCCATAAGGACGCTTTCGATAATGTAAGATGACGACGCTTATTATGATGATGAGCAAGGTTAGGGCAACAAATTTGGGGTTACTTTAGCTTAAATTCCAAATAATCATGCTGAATGCATGTGGCACTTTCATGTGTGTGTATTTGAAAGATACGTTGTTTTCTCATCCATCATTTTTCAACATTCACGCATGAATGCAGGTGTAGGCAATATAATGTATGGAAAGTAGGAAAAACACTCTGAAAAACTAGTTTTCTATAACAAAACGTACAAGAACTAATACAATGGTGTATTCAACAATATATTGTAATATAATTTTCGCTCTGTCCTCTTTTGCGAATATAATTTCCAACCTGCGCAACATGTGTGCATTCAAGTTTTTTCCCCCACATTTAATGGTGATCCCCACATGTTCATACCTCTATAGATATTCTCTATACGTCATAAGTATACGTGGTGTAGTCTCATCTTCCAACGACAGTCATATATTAATTTTGTTTTTATCCTGTTCTATACCCCATCAGGCTTACTACACATCGGTGAACACAAAAAATCGTTTGCATGTAGATATTTACCACCCTCTCGGCGGCTCTAGTCCCAATCGTGCCTTTATTACGCGGACAGAATCTATCACTATTAATGTTCTGTAGTATGCGTTCGCAACGTGCATATATTCGCAAACGGTTGAGATGGATATACAGAATATACTTCACATACTCTCATATTAAACGCAATAATAGCTCGCATCGCATCTTTAATATACACACAACAGAATACTCCCTAGAATCTGGCTAAATAAGTTTGCCCTAGTCATGTGAAGATGTCACTATGTGTATTAAAATTTAATATTAAGCTGAAAAGCACATATTCGAGCAAGGCGAAATGTTGGCAGAAATGGTTCCAACGTTCTTAATGGATATATTTTTCATGAAATTCGCACAATCGCCAAGCATAATTGCGGGGCAAACATTATATAAACATACAGAGTATACACAATCACATCTGATATTCTTAGGTACCAAGAGAATGATTCGAAAAAAAAACAACACCAGAAATGTTCATAAACAAAATATTTATTATGATGTTTTTATTTACGATATTTTACGATAGCCCAAAGACGATAAATATTGCAGGCAGATAAAAGTATAAACTGAAAACTTGGATGCAGCTGTTTGGAAAATGAAAAAAAATCAACACTAGCTGGTTAATTGCAAGTTAAAATGAATTCAACGCAAACAAATAAACAAATGGCCGTCAACTATTGTATTTGTTTGCAATTATGGAATTGTTGTTACACAGCAGTTAACGTTTGTTGAAATTGTAGGCACATTGAGACTGATAATTAGTGTGAGAGTATCATGAAAGGTGTCAAAAATCAGTTCCTTATTCAAATTAGTTGCTGTTCACATCAAAACCAAACTTGTTTTATTGCAAAATCTAATTTTCGACCAGAACAATTGATGAAAGCCAAAGATTTTGGAACAATTTTCAAATTGAAAAAAGCAATAAAAACTGCTAAAAATATTCCCAGTGTCTTGATTTTTTTCTAGATATATCTATGATTATGACCCGTGCCCACAAAAAAAAAACGAAAAAAAAAAACATTATAAATATGTCAACTATTGAAATGGAAACATTGCGTTTTTAATGGCCTGAAAAATTATGAACATTTTTAAACAACCTACTAACGATGTTATGATCTAAATTTAAATTTTAGTAGTGAAATTTATTATTTCCCTGTTTTGAAATCAATTCCATTAGAGATTAAAAAATAAATATTCTCATAGTATTGGATTTATTGCTTCAGGATGAAGTGAAAATTATGTATGGAAAGCTTTTCTCGTAATACACTTGAGCGTATTGTAAGTGATAGAACACGTGGTTTTCGGATTGCCAGCGTTTTTCCTGTAAGTAATAATTTTTACCATGTTGCTGAGACTAAATAATGATTTGGATATGATTTATGGCTTGGTTTTAAAAATGGTTTTCAATTAGAGGTATGCGGTGAATTTCATAATTTTAATTGCTTGACGTTAAGGTGAAAGAAAATTTGCTACAACCTGTAAAATACAATAAGAAATTTGGAATTATTTTGAAGCATAGCACTCATATTCTGCAATTGGATAAAATATTTATTCCATTCGATATACAAAACTTAAGCGAAATTACTCTCTACTTAAAAATCAAAAGAGTAGTTCAGCTTCTGATAGCTTTTGACACGTCAAAATTGCGAGTATGTCAACAAGGAAAAAAAACAATCATTGTTGTTCACAAAGGATGAGGAACAACGACTTAGGACGGTTAAGACACTTTCATCAAAGTACATTACTGTCTAAATCATAAATTTCATTGGCAGCATTTGCCAATTTGCCTAAAGATCATTACAAAAAGTATACGTTCACATCTTTTGTGAACGTTTTCACATCTTTTCCAATTTTCACATCTTGACCAATTTTCTATAACTTTTTTCAGTTTTTTGCGTAGTATGACATCAGCATGGCTCGTATGATATTAACGTGGCTCGTATGATGGTTTACCTTTAGTTTACCAATGATATTGGGTTGACGTCCATCCTAAGCCTTGACGAAGTCTCATGTAGAATGTAGAATCAAAGGATCTTGGCGTCCGATAGAATTTGAAAATTTGTGAGTTAATTTATTCCACATTAAATCGTATCGGTTACTGTATGGTACATTCCGCCGTCTTGTTAAAAATCAATATCACTGGAATCAATTTTCGCGTAAAAAATTCACCCTAATTCACAGAAACGGCACGCTGACGCACGTTTCTTCGATTTCTTCGAAGCAGTAATCTGTTGTCCCATTTGTAAAGAAGTATCGACCGATAATTGTTCCATACATTAGTCCACATCGATAGTGAATTTTCCGGATATAATGGTGGTTGTCATTTGAGTTTTTCCTCGCCATACTTATCGAGAATTTGATTATTTTTTGAAAGCTTTTAATCAAAACTACTCTTCGTTTGACCGTAGGAAAATATGATTATTCCTTTAAAACTGTAGTAATATTCGATCGTTACAATAGTCCAAAAAAATGACGTACACGATCATCGTTTGTCGTGAACTTCAGCGACAATGTGAACCTCATTCCAAGGTTCAAGCCTAAGCAGGCTGGCAAGCAATCGTAAAATATGACCAATAGCCATCCCGAAAGGCCTAACTTTTGAAGCTGTTTGAAGCTTTCTGGCAAATGCAAGGATCTCACAATTGTATACTTTTTGATTTTTGTTTTTTTTTTGATTGTTTGATTGAAACATTTATAAAATTTTTTCTTCTTATTGTAATTATTTGCTCTCTTCTATTTTTTTCCACAGCGTATTCATTGGCGATAGCCATAAAAATGAAAAATACCGCAACCGTTGCATTTGCAGTGATGCCAACTTCAAGACACCAATTTTTGACAACGGCGTGAAACAGGCATTCGCTTAACGAACAAAAGTATTTAGTTCTCTACAGACACTACGACGTCATTGGTTTTGCTTCATGAAAAGTGAAGTAACTACCCGATTTGCTAGTTACTATACGGTCTGCACAGTCAGTACAGATGATCCGATTTGACAATTCTTACCTGAAACGCTCTGGAGGCGCCAATGATTAGACACTTTTGGAAATATTGTGCTAACATGGAATAAACTCATATCAATACTCACGATGAAATGACAAGCCATATTGACCAAAACTGATAGCAGATCAAAATTTGTCAACTAGTATCTTGAATAATAATTAATAATTAGAAATTCTTTGTGTCAAATAATACATGATGTAAAATTAAAAATTGTATCATCTCTTTCGGAAATATTGAGGGTCATGTTATAATTTCTTTCGAAAATAATGAGATTCTTTGCAAGTTGAGAATGAGAAATTGCAAGTTTATTAAAGATTGAAGAAGCCTTGTTGGGTATGTTTTTTTCCTAACATCAATTTTCATTGAAATGTCGATTTGTCTATTCATGCTGTATACACGTCTGTTTCAAAATTTTCGGCACCGTTCTTTAGTTAGCCCTTTAGTTTTAGCCTGTGCCCGATCAGTGGTCAGAAGGCTGTATTTGAAGTTGATTTTCAATTAAATTACAAAAATCAAAATGAAATTACCTAGCATTACATAATTTTAATTTTCACATATTATACCTTGTTGCGTTTTTCTTTGTTATTTTCCAAAATATAGTCGGAGAAATAATGGGTCACTGATCCTATATTATGTATTTAAATTTCAATTATTATAATAATATCTAATAGTTCCGACTCAATTTTTATTTAGGATTTGTAGTATCTCAGAATAAATTGCCAAACATTCAGTTTAAAATCAGGACTGGATGAACGAATAACACATAAAAACGTCAAGTATGGACCTGAAATCAACCAGTGCGTCTTTGCATTACAATATTTGTGTCAAAAGTCTTTCTAAAATAGAAAACTGGAATTCAACAAACGAATCAACTGTATTCAGAACGAAATAATTATTCTGGTGGTGCAAACACCAAATTACCTTCAGCGATAACGTGCACTATTGAAAACCACTACGAACGATGGTTAATTTTTTAACGTTTCATTTTTTTTTTGTGGTTATGGTCTTGTAGTTTCATTTATTCGTCGAACTCAAGGTAACCTTTATCAGTTTTTGATTACCGCATAATTGTTTATACATAAGAAATAATTGTGAACGTAAAAAGTCCAATTACCACGAATATCGTTCTACATATTAAATACATTCAAGCTCCTTTGTTTTTTTTTCGCTTAATTTTTGATTATATGAATGAAATGTAAACATATTTTAGTGATTCCAGCATTATTGTTTTTCAATTCGCTCGACATTTTAGATGTGTGAATGAAGCCATTGATCATGTCGGCAAAATATGTACAGGTTTTAAAGAGAATCGAAAGCTCATTGTCATAACGAATAAACGTTCTACTCAATTTACTCAACTCCGAAGGTAAAATATGACTAGTCCTTGTAATACTAAATAACATGTAAATAATTAATAACACAAGTGGGGTTATAGAGAATATGTAAAGCAGTTTATTGACATTATTTCAGTCAGGACATATAAGGAATAAAATAGCTTGTGCCAATTCCAATGTTTTTCTATTCAAAAAATAAATAAATTGATATACAGCGCATTAATTTTTTCAAAATTTAAAGCCTATAATGTGTCCTATCAGTTGCTATCCCTGCTTTCGTAAAGCTAGCATTAAAAGTAATCAGTTTACGCGGTTTGCGCGCCACAAATAATTGACTATCTATTAATACAAGTGGCTAGAAAATTTCATTACGTTTTCACGATTAACATTATCAACCTTCCAATCAACCACCAATACTGATGACTATTCAATATGTGGATTTCACTCTAAATCCCACATACTTGTCAATTCGCATTCAAAAACTCATCATGAGTCCACAAAATATTAGACATTGCCCTGAAGCAATTAGTCTTAACGACCAAAAGAAAAGAAACATATCAAATATTGCTAATGAGGGCCGAATTTTCTTGCAAACAATACTTATTGCCCTTTGGCTCGGTACCTGGCTACCACGGATGACAAACCTATCTATTCTGTACACTGAACATGATTCACAGCATTCACAATCTACCCAATAACATCGAGAACAAACAAACTACCAACCATGACATTGAACAAGAAAAACTATTCCCTAAAATCCATTGTCAAACACTAATATGCACTAAACAATCCTAAACTTGTCCTAATCACACCTTTAAATCTTAAGGAAGCTGACTCAGTCAAAAGGAATAACAATCACTGGCTTCGCAACAGCACACAGGAGCAATACGATGACAAGGTTAAACAAGACAAAAACCTGTAAACAAGATTAGATAGCAATCCCAACTTACCTGTCGTCTACGAACGTGCTGGAGGGTGCGGAAAATTTACTGTCTTTCAACACAATCAAGTCCTCAATATCATACACGGTGGTATCGTCTGTCTAAACAAGTCCAACACGTCTAAAGGTAAACATTCTCAAAGAAGGAAGGAAGACATCAAAACAGTTCACTCATGATTTTTGTACGGTCTCCTAAATCATGACTCAACCTATTATCCTGACAAAGAAGGTAGGGTTTCTATCAAAGGTTTCCATAGTATTTCATCCCATTCATCTGGTAATTGCCCTGATGTTATTCCATTCAAATGGAGTGCCGGTCCAAGACGCTACGTGTAAACATGTTTTCTTTTCAGTGGCACACCTGAGAGTTGTCTTCGGTTGAATGCTTGTGTGGAAGTGCACTTCAGACGGTGGTAGGATCAGTGGGCAGGTACAATGTAATCGTATTATGGCACTTTGTACAATGGCACGAGCAAGGTGTGTTAAAGGAACAAGCGGCAACAAGTCAAAAGGCAGTGACTAACGCCATAATCTAACACCTGTTTCCATACATACCTGTACAAGGTAAATGGATTTAGTAGCACGGGTAGGTGGAGTGAAATAGGACTTGCGTGCTGGCAAGTTTTTTTTTTTAAAGACGTTCGAGATTGCTTGAACGCATGAAAAGAATGATTACAATAATTGAGGGTCGATTTTATGGTGGTTTGTTTGCGTGAGGAGTTACAGATCAATTTGAAAATTGGGTGATAATTAATTCGTTGATTTTTTTTCAACGAAGAATTTAATTATTACAGTTTTGTGGGATTGTGCATCAAGAAGGAGTAAACAGGTCGTTGTTGATTACCCATTAATTACAATAAGGTGTAAGTAGCGAAAGATGATTTTGTGCTACCGCAATTGAATGTTAAGGAATTTGTCACTCATAGAATTATTAATAATTGCAGATCATTTATTTCATGATTCATAAATTAATGTTGAGCTGTGCGAAAACCTAACCTAAATTGATTGGTACATTTAAAAGGGTAAATACTGCAAGATAAAATTTGCTGAAACGTCGAAACGTTTACATGAAACGAAATGAAATTCATGAAGGATATGCACATTTGAAAACGTCTGTAATATAAAACAAAGTATGTACCAAGTTTAAAGAGACAGAAACCGGCTAAAATGTGCTTTCTTCTATTATAACGTTATTTATCCTTCGCGGAAATGGATCTCTCAATCGAGCAAATGCCAAAACTTCACGAGTTTTGCGTTTTCAAGGATTGAATTTTGAACTGAATGATTGAAAAAAAAATTGATTGATAAGTGCAAACGGTTTCGACCTTTTAAATTTGCTGTTAGATGTCCTGATTGGCGATTGCTTGCTTATTTCCTATGCAAACATTTCATATGTTTTAATGCGACGCGAATAATCAAGGCCACATTCAAAGATTCTCACAGAAGGATGAAATCAATATAAAGAAGTCATCGCTTGAGGTTTGTTCGCTTTTGCTACTTAACAGAACTGCAATTTTTCAAAAGATTGGTAAAAGGACTTAGCGGACGAGATTCACTCGATTCTTACAAGACCAATTGTTTTTAAAAGGAAATTATTTTCCTATTAAGACGTGAAATTGATACTTCCTAACTTGATAAAGTCGAATTATTCTTATGAAATTCTATTCCACGATTGCTATAGTCAATTTTAATGTTCAATTAACATGAAGGATACTCATTGCATTATGTTTGTGCTTCTAAATTTCACGATTTTGCGATTTTTTCGACGGGGTTGGAGCAAACATACTCGGGGCGAAAAAGTCAACGTTTACCTGACTATGTTGTTGTTAATTTTTTCATTAAAAAAATATAAAATGGACAGGATCAAATTAATTTGAAAACAAATATATCTGATTGAAATTCAGTGTTATCATTATGTTCGGGCTACATAAAGTTGGCTAAATTTGACTGTTGACTGCGCAAATATGGAATCATAGTAAGGCCCTCATAAAAGTTGAAATTGTTAGTACTCTTTAGGTGTCTGAAGTTTCCATCGTTGAAAACGTAATGCTGTCAATGTTTTTCACAATTTGATGTTTGTGGTAGATGATTGAACTGTAAACCTGGTAGAGTGCAAAAGAGTCAAAAATGCGAATGAAACATTTCCAGACTTTTAGTACAATTTTCCAAAAATCATCAAAAATTTGAAAAAAACTGAAGGCCGTTGCATTTGCAACGATTCAGACTGCAGACATCTTGTACTCATTACGGTTGGATTTAAAAAGCCAGACCAGGCAAACATTTCACAAGAACTCATAAAAAGTCGTGATTTCTCAAGGTTTACCTGCTGAAAATAAATTGCAAGTAGAATAAGATGGTCGATATTTTCTGGGTTTCCATTGATAGCTAAGTGGAAAAGGCAGAGCTTGCGATCAGGTCTTGAATTTGCTATGGCCGCCAATGATAATATCGGCAAGACTTATAAATTGAAACATAAACTAACAATTTGTAATTTTTAAGGGGGAAAATCTTAAAAAAAAGTTTTAGGCCAAGAGCTGAGTTAATGTTCTGAAGGCATGGATTATGTTGCAGTCTCAAGGAAACAATTGGTTCTAGTAACTTAAAAGAAATTCCTATTTGATGTTTCTTTAGTTTTCCTAACACAACAAAGGGTAATTTGGAATAGATCTTGCTGTCTACATTCACTAGAAAAATTCACAAAATGAATGAAGCCTCAGTGGTCTTCATGGTGATAGTGAAGACCATAATGGGAATATATCTCATTTATCGTTGAAACTAAATTCTTCATAAATAACATTCTCCCCTAGCATTATTTTCGACTTCAATCTCATATACATTTTTCTATTCAACTGCTTCAATTTTGTTTTCTACTGTCAATGGTTTAACATAGTTTTATACTATTACCAGAACTAGTAGAGCCTTCAGCTTTCTCTTATATGATTGAATTTCTCTTGGAAATGCGAATGGCGAGAATGGAATAACATTCCAATATTTTAGCTGTGTCAAGTTTGCATTGTGGGAAGCGCAACAGTCTCGATTTTCAACTTTTCGAATAGTTACGAATAATTCTTATGAATTTTTTGTAATTTATTTTGGTAATTTAGGCTCTACAGGCACTCTGCTAGTTTTTTAATTCAGTAAAATTGCCGGGAAATCTCAAACAGTCAAAATTTTAAACTGTGGTATTTTTAAATTTTGTCCTCAATGACATTTACTTAAACGGTTCACGAACGTGGATTAATTAGATGTCAGGCGTTTGCATCGCGGCAAACTCAATGTTCATAAATTTTTTTCGCTTTTTGAATGTGTTTTGATAATTTGACTAAAAATTTAGTAATTTAATTCGCATTTTTGAATGTTTTTGCACTCTACTAGGTTTTTAATTCAGTTTAGGCGTCTACTAGAAACAAAAAGTGAAATAAATTTGACAGCGTTGCTGTTGCCATTAATACAAACTTCAGACACCCGATTTTTTTAACCAGTGCTTTGAACTCAGCACATAAGAAAGGAGATTCGACTATTACTGAATTATTTATTAGTTTTTCATACTCAAAAATTCCTGTTCGCTCGGAAGTTTAGTTCAAAAACAACAGTGTAAACGTATTGGGTATTCCAGGTTTGCAGCTAATCTACGGGAACAGCCCTTTCAGTGTGTCAGTCCGATGACGACTCCTTTCTTTTTCCACCATTATTTTGATGACTCCTCTTGCCGAGCTCTCTTATAAGATTAAGCAATGGATATTGAACTATTTTTCCATAACGAATAGCTGCACCTGTATTGAACATAGAATAAAACGTACATACAATTAAAGTGAGTGCCAAAAGTAATCTTATGTCACTTTAAAATCTAAGCTCAAATATTTATATTCCAATTCAAATAGTTCGTAAAGGGTGTTATTATCGAAAAGGATTCTTAATCGTATTAAAAATAATTAGAGGGTTGAATGGCATTCACAGATTCGCCCGCAGGGACATTTTGTATGATGCGAGGAGAAATTTACATATGTGAAGATTGAATCGAAATCCAAACTTGATTCATTTTAAAGGTGAATGAAAAGAAAGTAAACAATTAAACCGAAGATTATTCTGAAGTCGAAAAAAATTTAATTGTGAATAAGATTTTATAGCAGAGATTATTACTAGATTAACACAAAAATACAGTTTTGCAATAGTGTTTTTGTATATTGAATATTCTAAGGGTAACGCTTCTATTATATGTCAAGGATATTCTTTGACTTAGTAACATTCTGTAATCTGAGGTAATTTTTTCCTAGAGATTTGGTGCTAACAATTATATTGCAAATAAACCCCTGCCTTAATAGAGCCCTTGCAAATTTGAATGGAGTCTTTATGCTTTCGCTGCAAAACGGTTAATAAAGTAATTTTAGCAACAACACAAAAAATTACCAATAAATCTCAAAATTAATTAGACTTTAGGGTAAATTTTAGAAATATTGTATGTATCCTAGCCACCAATATGTTAAATGAAATGACTGCAACAATTTACTTTTCAGCAAGAAGTCTTTGTTTCACTTCTCAGTGAAGTTCAACCGGACAATCAACCGAGAATATTCTTAAGCACTGACGTTTGGTTGGAGAGAGAACGAAGATTTTTTTTGACTTGGCTTTGTTTTATGTTTGTTCTTTGAAGAAATTGATCTGAGAAACGAAGAAACAATAAACCTAAGAGTGACAGCTCACAATTTTTTAAAAATGAAAATGAATTTTTAAAAAGTGCAGCACGATACCAAGGCATATTATTACACTGGCATTGTTGAAAAAATAGTATTGCCATGAGTAGTGCCGGCTCCTGCAGAAAATCTGCAGTTTAATCTGAGAACTTTTAGTTCAAATCAGTTCATTATCTACTATAACCGCAAAAAATGTACTCAGGGCATGTAGGAAATGAATCCCTGAGCAAACGAAGTGCTTAGATACTTTGGTCGTCAGGTATTTTTTGATATAGAAAACTGCTTTTAATTTTATTGAGTAACACAAAGAAAACGCAATGGTTCCGCATTTCCTCCCTTTTTTATACTCGCCGAATATTTGACTTGAACGAAAAGCTAGTAGATACTGTAGAGTCAAAATTACGAGGAAAACTTTAAAAAACTTTCAAATTGTCCAAAAAAATTTGAAACGTCGCAAAAAAACGAGACCGTTGCCTTTGCAACGATTCAAACTTTTGACAGCTTAAATTTTCGACCATTTTTGAATATATAAAGTAGACTTTTTTAGAATAAGGTAACCGAAGATATTCTAAGCTTACTTGGACGACAATAATATTTTGCCATTATCACATTTTACCAATTATAAAGTTATGCTGTTTGGCTCAGTGACAACTTCAGGTTGCGTATTATCAGACTAATCGACTAGAAAACTAATCTAAAAGCGACTAATCAGGCTAGAAAATCCCATTGAAAGCGTACAAACAATGAAGCGTTCTTCTTGCCATTGTCAAAGTCTTATAGGACAATGTGAAGCAGCATGTTGGGTTGTTATAAGCCCACACTACTATGAATTTACTTAACATATAATAGAATTATTCTTGAGTGTCTGCTTTGTTACTTATAATGATCGTTTTTTTTTAATTAGGCTTTCATCTTACATTCAAGTGTATCAACAAATATTATTGATCCCTAAGCCAGGAAAATTATCCTAAGAACAGAAAATATCATTTAAAATGAAACTAGCGAATAACTATGCAGAAAAAGTGTGCAGTTTTTCTGAAGATAACTAATATTTCCAATTTTTCGTTAATCTCGAAGATTGGACTGAGATAATGTACCTAAAAATTGTTGCGCTGTGAATTGCGAATATAATTAACAACAATTTATATGAAACTATCCAAAAAAATAAAATCAAAAAGCGAATAAATTCGAAACCCTTGCGTTTGCAGCGATCCAAAATTTAGACAGCTTAGAAAACAAAGGTATCGATATAGGTTATAGCAATCGGTAATCAATCGCAGCTGCAATAAATTTTTTCAGGGTTTTCATACAGGAGGATCTTATACGTATTTATTTAATTGAATTTAACAATAATTCTATTTCTGTGGCAACTATTTAAAAAAGGAAAAAAAACCAATACTTTATACGTCAGGAGTAGTATGATATTGACAAATGGTCTTGGTCCTATTCAGCAAGGCAAGAAAGTCATTTGTCTAATTTTTTGTTATAATTCTTAAAAGTGCCGCAGTCAATGGTTCGGCAGAATACGTAAGTCTTTAGGCCTTAAGAAATACATATAAAACAAGTTTCTGCATCTCTTACCAGAGATTACTATGAAAGAGTGATAATTCCTTCATAATTTTGGATTTTTTTTTTTCAAATATTATTCGAGCTTTACTTTTGCAGAAAATAGATATTTATAAATATTTTCCCAAGTAGATCTTTCGTTTAGAAGGGGATAGAAACATTATGACATACAAATAAACATAGAGAACCGTTGATATGGTCGACAAATAATTATAGAAGAAATTGAATTTGAGGGAAAAAATTCCTGCAAAAAATTTGAAATTGGCAATGGAAAATCAAATAAAGCAACAGTAATTTAGATGTAAGATTGCTTCCCTTCCCCCTCCCCTTTTTTTCCTTTAAGTTTTAAAAATGTCTCAGTTTTTGATCGAATATTTTTGATAAATTTTCGATACTTTTTCACCTTGCCAACTTTCGGTTTGTGGTTTCAGTTTGATTTTTTATTTTTCATTTATTTATTTGCATGATTAATTTATTATTTTTATAATTAATCGTTTTATTTATTTTTCTGTTCGATTTTTGTTCACATAAAGAGGCTTTTTGTTGTTTTTTTAAACAGACAAACATGTTTTTTTTTTAAATTTTGGGTTGTATTTCATTTTAGAAATTTTGGTTGGGTATCAAAAAGTATTTGAACCTGATTATGTGTGCATCAGCCTTTTATTTTGTCTGCATGAACTAGATTTCTGAATGTATTTTATTTTTGATTTGTTTTGAGCAGTTGAAAAGACCACACGCTTTTTCGATCGTGTTTGCTGCGTTTTTTTTATTTGGGAAAATTAGGAACAAAGAAACAGAGGAGAGCGTTCAATATGAATTTAATATTTTATCATTGTTTCGGAAGCTGAAAAAATCTAAACAGTCGCTTTTGACTCCATAGATAAGATACAAACGAAAAGAGCTGAAGGAATTGAGCACACTCAACTAGTCAACTGATGTTTGCATCGTTAGAATGCACCAATCTTTGTTATGTATTTTCATTCATTAACATTTTAGGGGGATAGTTTTTTAACTTCATGTTGTTTACATTCATTTGTTTTTGTCTGAACAAGTTTAGCACTGAAAAGATTACTTTTTTTGACAAAGCTCGTCTACGGGTGTGACAAATTTTCTTTGTTGATGTTTCATGAGGTTTTTGAAATTTGCATCGGTTGCAAATGTAACGCTGTCAAAGTTTTTAACCATTTTTTTTTTCAGTAGATGCTTAAGCTGAAATGAAAATCTAGAAGAACACAAAAATAATTAAACTGAAATTTGCCAACATGTCAAATTATCCGAAAATTATTAAAAAAATGGAAAAATTTGAGACCGTTGTGGACACCTGTTAAATTCTGATTCGTTAAAAAATTATTTAGAGGGCAAACAACTACTTTCAATGAGTTAACTCACAAGAAATGTGAAGCGCACTGATAGTTAGAATAGAAAACAATACATATTTCGCTTCACAAAAGCTTCAAAAATTTAACAAAAACCTCAAACTCCATACGTCTTATACAATTCAAAATTGATATTGGAATGTATAGATTATGTGTGTTATCCTGACTGGAATTATTTACCTTTTGGAAATTTATATTTCGAACGAGTTTAGCAGCTTGTTTATAGATATAAAAAATTTTAATTTAAATTTGAAAATCAAACCATAAATCATTGATAATTCTATGTCGTTTCTGCTAATATTTCAAATAATGCAAGAGTTATTGTAAGGATTCTACTCTTATAACACTACTCTCTTCAATTCTACTCTTATAACATTGTCCTTGCAATTTTTAACCTTCCACTCTTATAATATTATCCCAGCAATGTGGAGGAAACGCGCCAAGAATGAAGAATCCAAATAACTTAAAAATTCTGATCAGGATTGAGCGAATCAGGAAAAGAGCTTGCAAAACAGCAAGAAAATTGAAGTACTCGATAATGGACTGTTATAATAATTTTATGAAATTATCGATAATGGGTCTGTAATAATAATTATTATTATTAGTGTGAAATTAAATTTAATGTTCGATGCATTCGAAATTCTAATTGATTTACAATAATCATCAGTACTAGAGAAAGGAGCAAATATTAAGTGAAGTTTATTGCATTCAACTGTTAGTTGCGATATCGTTACATTACATTATACGGCGTTAATACCGCGTCAATGAAAGGGATTGTGGCTTCGTGGCTTCACAACAATGTAAATTTCAGAATCTTCAAAGCCTTCCAAAAATGTGCATAGTTGGAACGCAGCGAAAATGATTTTATTCATTCCATAGATGAATTTATTCAGAACATTTTAACAGTTTAATTTAAGAATTTTAAAGATAAAAATTGGAAAAAATGGACATTTTCAGGAAAAGAAATGTTTGCAGTAAGCAACAATGTCTTTAGTTCTTTTGTTTTGAGAATCATTTGTAGTACAAAGTAGCTACTCAATTTTGCAGGCATATTTTTAAAAATTGATGCCTAAAATTAAATTTTAAAAATACTGCGAGTTAAGTCGTTTTTTTTATTATTTGTAAAAATTTACATTTTCTTATATTTCGTTTTTAGAACAAACAGCAACGTTTCTACGTAGAACGCAACGCAAACACACAAAGTCTAAATGCAGCTTTTTGAAAATTGCTATGTGTAGCTAATGAAGATTTTAAAGGTCTCCTGGGGAGATATCTATTATATGTGGCGCGGTAATAGGTAGTGTACAAAATGTCCGTGTTCCTAACAAAATCATACATAATTGCTCCTTGAATGAAGTTCAAGAGAAGTTATTTGCGCTAAAAGTTCTTAACACAAAAGAAACATTGAATGCGTACTTTAATATAGCTTTAAAGTATATATTGTTACCAATTCTAAAATAGTAGTGAGGAGAGTTTGACTGATTTTGTTCGGTATTTTATTTCATTTTGGTTGAGGATGGAAGTTGATGACTTGGTTGACGAGGAAAGCAAGATATCAATAGTAACAATGATACTGAAATTCATAATTACAAACGCCCGAATATTTCAATTATCGATTCGAATTAATGCTGTCCAAAAGGTTCGGTTCGGTTTTTTTTCAATCAAGAAAATAGATAAGCAAACTTATTTCTGGATTAGTAAAATCATGCGAATCTAGTTGTTTGCAATGAGGATCGTTTGAACAAGGCAGCAGGTTGTTTTACATTGGTGGTTTATTTGAATCGTATCTGTAGAGAATTTTGATTTCAATTTTGACCGGCGTTTACAGTTCACGTGTGCATTTTTTCAGCGCTTTCACGATCTTATAATGATATCCATTTTATTAAATTAACTTATTTGCCGTATAATTGACTTTTTCAATAGTTTCTTAAGCTGTGAATCTCAGGATTACCAAGATACTAATAGTCACGATACTATCCAGCTATCTTATATTGAGTTCGTTACAAACGCAACAGTCTCGAATATTGGCATTTTTTGAATTTCTTGGATAATTAGACAGAATTGTTTGAAATTTTGGCTTTTGCTGTCACCTCTATTCTCATAATTTCAGTTCAATCATTGAAAAACATCGAAAAACTGATTGAAATGATGCCATTGACTTTTCACGCACCACTCTATCGTGTTAATACGTTTCAGTTTTATCTTTTTAAATGTTAACGTCATTATATAACGAAGTTTATATAACAACGCTATTTTAAGGTAACTGATCTTATATGAATGTTTGCTAAATTGTTTGGCAAAAAACCAAATAATTTTGGTCTAATTAGCCGAACTAAGACCTGATCTCCAGCTCTAACTTTTCCAATTAGTTTCCAGTTTTCGACAGACTATCTACGGAAACTCTGAAAATACTGGATCATCTTATTCTTCTTAAGAAATCATAAGTTGTAATCTTAAGTTAAGTTATCGTGTCAGAAGTTTGCATCTTTTCAAACGGAACAACCAAAAACAAAGAATGTTTTTGTTTTTGATTGTAGTCGATATTTAGGCTAAAATGGAAAACAATTGGAGTGCAAAAAATTCAAAATTAACAAAGATCACGAAATCCCATAAATTCCAATGAGTAAAAAAAATCGAGACTAACATGTTTGTAACAATACAATCTTTGGATATCTGAAAGCTTTAGATACATTCTAAATTTTTAAGAATTGATGACCGAATGATAAAAACAAAATATTTTCGCAATCGATAGACCGAAATTCGAACAGGATTTTAATTACATCGCGTATTCGAAATCTTCAGGAAACTTAATAGCACCTCAGAGGGACGAATTTCATCATGAATGTCAGTTTTAAAATGTGTACTCATTACTTAATCGTAAACAAAATTATTCCATCAATAGACGTAGACACCTTGTCAAATGTCTTAATATTGACATCTTCATCAAGTATCGTAGTGGGTCCACCTGATACGTACACCTCAAGATAATTTCGGAAAAAGGCTGAGAAAAGAGCTGCCGAAAGTTTTTTTTCCGACTCAGTTATAAGTTTCTGTTCGATGAATACTTTGAAATCAGATACGGCTCTTTAAGTCAAACGAAATGAGATGTCTAACAGAGCATATCTATTTAGGTGTCACTTAGAATAAGGAACATGTTAAATTCTTCGTTTCGCCGACAGAATCAGGTATTCTTTGCATATTTTCGCGATAAGAAATTAATGTTTGAAGTTTGTAGGTGAGAATTGTATATGACATGTGTTAGAAATCGTGAGGTATCAAGTTTGGATGCCCCGCGATGTTTCTAAAAAGAATTTAAGGAATTCGTTTAGGAAAATATTTTGAAAATTGGACTTCTGTACAGTGAAACTCTTAGAAGAATTTTTTATGCATGTTGCATTGAACTGGAGCGCGAGTTTAAAGATATGAAAATAAATGCAACAGAATAGACGAAAAATTCATTTTACTTACATTGCAATGAAAATGCTGTTGATGATGGCATAATTTGGTCGTCTTGTCCGAAACGGGGCGGCACCAAACAAGACAACATTGGAATGGATTTTCTGGTATATTTTCGTATCGTTCTTTTGTTCTGTTAAGGGCTAGCAAGTCAACTGCTTCCCTCTATGCAATACGGTTACGAAAAAGCCCCCGAGAGGTTCGATTTGAATGACGACACTACACTAATAACGACGGCATATGTTTTAAAATTCTTAATACATTCTTCTCTTCAAATTATCAAACATCACTTTATGAATATTCAACTTCAGACCTCGAGCAGAGTCGTTGATGGCGCGTCAGAAATCAAGTAATGATACAGAATCCACGTCATTGCGAACGGAGAAAACAAAACCATTTCTCAAAACAGGAGGGAAACACCTTTTCATTTTTCACTGTCCCGACGACCAAACTTTCAATTTGTTTTCTTATTCTCAAGTTTCTTTTCAATGTTAAATTTCCTCAGCCATCCTACAAAGGGTGCAGTTTCACTTCGAATGGAGATCACATTTAAACCGTAAATTGCGTAGGTTGTAAAATGGGGGACGACGTCGTTTCGTCGCTGCACCTGCTTACCGCCCCGATTAGCTAACTACGACTGTAGAAGTCATTCATTTTAAGTTGGACGCATTGCTGCGGGGTGGATGGATTTCCCTGTTAACGACTGGACAGGAGACGTAAGATGTGTCATTGGTAGCAAGATGTAGACACATTCCCAGCTGGTCTTGCACTTCGCGAGATCAACTCTTCCAATTGGCTCAGTCGCGCTCAGGTACAGGTGATCTGGCCTATACCGTTCGCATTCGTCATTGAAACAAACTCTGAACTAATTATTTGGCAAAACAACTTGAATTCATCTATGAAATGTCACTCGTGTAATCCCAACGTCACCGACACATCAATGAAGTTCTTTGATTTCTAACGGTCAAACTGCTATTGTCAGTCCACAGGTGGGGGCGATCAAGGTGAGTCAGCCAAACTTGAGTATAACAAAAGAAACTCTGGATTGAATCACGGAGCAGAAACAAAGCGACAACTGCAAACGGGGCTGCCGAGAGGAACGTATAAATCACTTTCCGTTTAACTTGGGTTTTTGTTTGTTTACTTCCCGTTATTAACAACTTCCTAAACAGATTCGAGGAAAAGTCAAATTCCTGCCTTGTGTTTTTTTATCGTCCGTTGACGGAAGACAACACATAATATCCCGAAAACGTGCTAACGCCGCGACGTTCAAGTCGCTACTACTAGCGAATTATATTTGTAAATCCCGCCGTAAATGTGGACGTCGTCTTGTTCGCGGCCACAGCCTCCGTGATGTGCCGTAGCCGAAAAACCGTTGCCGTGTACAATATGACGATGACACTCGCTGCCTCGACTCAGATGCTGGTCCAAGCTGATGCTCCGCCACGCGGCATGTCCCTGTCCGTGTATCTATCGCCTACTTGCCTTCATGAGAGCCTCCCCTGTGTAGTAAATGCCCACTCTGTCGCTATACATTACGTTCATGTGTACATAGCCAAAGTACCGTAATGGTGTCCAAAGGCCACCGAATCCACGAACACGCCGTACAACGGAGCTGACGTGCTCGAGTGTTGTTTTGTGTATTCACCACACACATCGTCCTACACACGCTATCCGCACACGGACATTCTATCCGTACACCGAGTACACAATAGGAAAATCCGAGCTACTCAAAGCGGAGGGGCGCACTGTGAGTTTTCCCCGTAATGCATGTACACACTGCGTATTCCCGTTCAACATCACGTACCCACACGAGCCACACACTTAGAAGCTCACATTGTCAATTCAATTTTCCGCTCGTTCTCCTGCGTAGCACAAAGAAGCACACCTACAAAAGTCCCGTTAGTCACACGTTTACTTCTCCTCTGTATGTACTCGGTCCATTGTGCCATTCGCAAGCGCTCGCTCCGAATGGCAATGGGAAACGGAAAATATTGCCGAAGCAGCGCGAGACAGTGTGAGTGAAGGTAAGTGAAGAAACGTTGACATCCTGCGGGCTACACATGGCAGCACTACGTTTTAAGAAATAAACAATGCAAGCTCGGTGTACCGATAAGTTCGGCATGGTCAGTTTGCCGTGGAGTGGAGTAAAATCGCATGCTGTTGCAGCCACGAAAAGCAACTTGTACCAAAAATAGAATAATTGTGTACTATGCGCGAAGTAACAGGATGCAGTATAATTTAGTACATACTATTAAATTAGTTGAAATAGATTCAGGCGTATGCGATTGATTTGTTTCATTTCTAATTGATTTCTGGAATCAATCAGTTCCAGTATCGACACGAAAAATTCTTGTGACAAGACGTAACATTGATCCAACGTGTAACCGATACCTGCTTCAGTTCCTACTAAATTATTCTCGGAGCACAAAAGAGGACATGTTCGATTCGTGTGTTGGCATGAATCCTACTGGTAACAGTAATATTCGAATTTGTACTTCTAGTGTTAAAGTATAAACATCCTTTCAACATACACATTTCAACTCCTTGTCTTCTCACAAAAGTTTGTAAGAGAGGTTATCATGTATCCTGTATGTACATCGCTCAACATTATGTTAACTACGTAAGAGTAGATCACAATTGCGCGGGATACTGAATCGTATCTTTTAACACAGGACAACTAGAAAATTTGTTCTGAAAAACTTCAAAGCAGACTGGCAATATCTTACATAGAAAAAATCTTTTCACTCAACTGTTATTGTTTATTTGCAAATTCTGACTGAAGGTTCATATATTTCAATACCCATTGTCGACAAAATTCCTTATTCCATGAGAACTTCCTTAATATTATCGAAAAAATCATACATACCGAAAGGCATAACGAACTTAACATGGTATCTGGCACACAGTACGTATGAAAAGAGGCTGCGATGCATGAACTATCACCATCCGTAAGAGCTGTTCTTCGCGAACAATAAATCTAGCTCTTGGTAACAGAACACGATTTGACTAAAGGCACAAAAATGTACATGTGACTAGGCTGAAATATTACATCGAATATTTTCTGGCAGAGTGGAATTAGGAAATACAGCAAAGTTTGTATACCTTGGTACACAGAAAACGAGCTAACGACATAGAATAACGACAGCATCTCGTGAATAAGGTGTTTTATTTTGCCCTGGTAAAACTCCGTATGTATGAATCTGGACTGCGATACTATGGGTGAAATGTATGGACTCTTGCGCAAGTATTCGAAAACATAGTGATCATTTTCTAAATACAGTTCAATTTTTTCACAAAATTATTCAGGGTTAAACGGTTGATTCTTATGGAATGTTCAGTGGTACGTCCGATTCGATGAGTCCGTCCCTATCTTCAAGCTATTGTTGAATAAATTTCTTATAAAAGAGCTGTAGAAACTCCTGTGAAATAAATTCTTCGCAAGCTGGTTGATGGGAGGCAAACTTAGAAAGCACTGGATATATCTAATTGATGAAGACACCGCGAAGGCGCTAGATCCTAAATTGGAAATCGTGTCGAAAATATCAATCGAATAGGGATAACTTTATATACGAGACGAGATATCTTGAATCCAAGACCCGAAATATACTGTTGAGTTTTTATGGCGATGGTAACAAGTCATTGAGCAAATACATTCATCGGTGTTTAAATAGTTCTTGTATATCTGATGGTAATCGCAAACTACTTTGGCGATCACAAAAACTTCAATGCATATTCAATACATAAAAAAGTCAATGCATAAGTGATTAGAAATTGACTAAAATATGTTTCAAATTAAGTTCAAAATTATACTTTTGAATTTTAATCAGTTTCGATTTGATTTCTCCAAACAACTGAATTGCTTATGGTTCAAAATGAACTATTATGCAGGACTTAACTAGTTATGTATGATTTATTCCTCAAATTCTAGTTAAAAAATAATTATAAAAATCGAAAGATATTGAAAAACAGTATTGAGCTATAATTTCGAAAGAACAATGAAATTTGATCTAGTATTGCATTAATTCAATTAATCTTGAAATTAGCTTAGGGATGCATGGATAACAAACTTGAACGAAGAAATATGCTTGACTATATTTGCACTTTATGAATATAACCATGATTTTTAGACAAACTCTTATTATAAAGTACTGTTAATCATTTGAAAAAAAAAATAGCTTTGGTTTTAATAATTATAAATAATATGATTATAAAATCAAGTCAAAAGTTATTTCAGATCCTGATACTCAATTGGATCATTTTCATTCAGAGCCGCGGCCTATACAAACTTTGGTACAATTGTACTTGATAACTTGCGCTCATTGTATTCGTACGCTGCCACACTTCGCCATTTTTCGAAACAACTCCCCCATTGATTGAAATTGTTGCATTTGTTGAGGCGAGAAAGGCGGTAGCGCGAGTGAGATATGTATACAGCTACACGTAAATTGGAAAGCAGCCTGTCAGCAGCCACTCGTTCTAAGGATATATCGGGTTCGAAGTGCATTCGTGAGTGAGATAACATCAGCTGTTTCTGCACTGTTGACTACATTCTGATCCTTTGATATCCTGCAACATTTCCCAAACGAAACCCGTTCTCGCGTCAGTTCCCCTCTACGATTCCATCTTCGCCGTTGATTCTTTATCTTGGGCCACTTACCGTTGAGTTGACGCAACCCACCTACTACCGGCAAGTCAGTGTGCACGCTTATAGGCACCTACTCAAGTAGGTGGAGCTTAAAGGTATCGTCTTCGAGTGGAATGGAGTTCTCGGCCGTGGGTTGTTGTTGCTTTGAGCTCTTGCTGGTCGGTGGAATGTCCGTTGCAATCACCGCCGTTCGGTGAGTAAAAGAGACAGTTCGAGATGACTTTGAGTCCAGTGGCGTGGATTCTCGATGAAGCAACATTTGCGTTGTACGTGAAATGTTGAGAGAATGTTTCGCTTTGGCTTTGACGTTTGTTTGGCTGCCATTCCAACAAGTGTTGTTGGAAAATCCCCGTACGCGAGATCCGATGGGAAAATCCTACTTTGACGAATGGGTGGAGTATGGTGGCAAGTTGCGATGTGATGTTTCACGGTGCTTTTTTTCATATTCGCCGGAAAATGAAAGATATTGATGGTTATTGATGATGTTTGTTACATGTCGTTTGGACAGGTGTCCAATTTTTTTCTATCGGGAACTTAGTTATGAACATCCTAGTTTCCAAGGTAGACTTGCAAAAAGGTTCTTTAGAATAGTTTGTAATTTGGTTATTGAAATAAACAGGTTTAAATTGCAAGTACGCAAGAATAATCGAAAAACAGACAATCGAATCTGATCCCTGATGTATTTTCCCGAATTTGGTGTTTTGTCTTTCCCCAAAGAGAAAGCCAAATCAGCACTGAAACCCGTTATGGCGCGTTGTATGTTGCGTTGATAGCTTCCATTAGAGTGTTCAAGATCGTAACTAATACCGTTAATTTGGAGTTCACAAAATCAGTTACAACAGCTTCCAGCCCATTTTGCTGATATAAGAACTTTTCTCATGTAAGTTTGCATTTTTCGAATCGCTTTCCAGGAAAACGAAGAATGGAAAATGATAGAAAAAGAAAATGAAGTGTAAAAGAAAATGCGTTGGGAAGGGTTAAAAAACAAAATCCAAACTTACATGTATTAAAAATCAAAAGACAAATTTTGTCAACAAGACAAGATTTAGGATAGCTCTGATCCTCACTAGAAAATTGTTGTATGTTTCTTAGTTACCAGGTCTGTTTGGCGGTTTTTTCAAATAAGAAACAATTTTCCTGTGACAGTTCTGCTTTTGAGTGACAACAAATTAACCTCATTCACCAATTATGATTAGGTTTCTGTGGTTTTCGGACACTGAAATATATTTTGTGGTAGTTTTTGGTATGGCTGGCGATAAGAAAATGTTGTTTTAGGCATCCAAATCCCCCGATAATCCGAATCTCCTTGAATTCCATGAACTATACATCAAATGAGGACTCTGATCCGAACTATCAATGTAGCCCCTCAGAACCTCGAGTATTATATCAGGATACACTAAATGACTTAGTAAGAGATCTGAACCTACCAAAAAAAGCTTCTGAGATTTTATTTTAATTTATTTACTTTTTATACAATTTTTTATTTTATTTTTATAAATTCCTTATGTTCAAAAGAAAAAAAAGGTTACTCCGAAAACCCAAATTACTTTTCATAGTGGCCGACTAAAGAATCTGTTATCGTATTTTTCTGAAGAGAAGGACTAAGTTTTTTGTAAGGATGTTAGTTGCATTTTCCGACAGATGGAGTTGAAAAAGAGCCAAACAAGAGTTTGATGTTAAGTGACAGCAGCAAAAGAAATTTAAAATGTGTTTTGCTTGATAACGTAGACAACTACGGATCTATACCTATTACACATTCAACGAATTTGAAAGAAGAAAACATTAATGTTTCCAAGATAATTGAAAAAATTAAAATCAAGGCCTCAACTGGACCGTTTGTCTTGATTCAAAAAAGACAGGCTTCCTTCTAGATTAACAAGGTGGGCACACAAAATTACCTCATTTCACGTGTCTCTGGGATAGTCGTGACAAGCAACACTATCGATCACAAAAAGTTTAGCCGTTGCGAGAAGGGCTGAAAGTTAACCCAAAAAATACTATAAATGTGCCTTTGGTTAGCCAAGATCGCATCATACTTCTACCGCTTCACATAAAACTCGTCATAATGAACCAGTTTGTGTGAGTGCTTCATAAAAGTGACGAAAGGTTCAATATTTTTCACGCAAGTTTCCAAGATTAAGCATTGATAAATTGAGCGCAAGTAATTTTGATGGGCCACAATTTAGGAAACTCGGGAATGGTCCTAATTTGGTCAAATCAATGACTGAAGTCAAATCGATAGCCTGGAATTTATTTGTTTGGGTTATAAGTAACTTGTTAGCCAACAAGAAGTCTAAGTTCAATGTCGAGATTATTGAGTGCATACATTCGAATTTCAAAGAGTTTGATTGCGACATGGGTGTAAAAATTCATTTCCTTGACTCGCATTCAACCGATACCCACAAAATCAGTGCGATTTGATTGATGAGAAGGGTAAAAGATGTCGTCAGGATATACGGATCATGTAAGAGCATATTCGAGGAAGGTAAGACACGCTTATGACGGACGACTACTGCTGGAGTTTTCATCAGATCAACCTGAAGTCGTTCATTCCAGGAAATTTTTTGAAAAATCATTTAAATCAAAAATTATTAATTTTCAAAAATCAAAGGAGAAATTTTTCTTGCACATATAGTAATTTTCTTGTATTTTTTTTTGCCAAAATTGTAAAACTGTACATTTCAAAACGTTAACGGTAAGGAAGAAAAACATTGTAGGAGGAAGACTCCTTCTTCTTACCAATTTAGAATCGATTCCCATAATTTAGGCCTGTCGGTGTGGCAGCACGAGGCTCAGCCTGAAGTAATGTGTCAAACGGTCCCAGTTTAGGCTGTCAGGTTGACAGGGGAAGTGTTTAGTGAATAGTCAAGAAGCTTTACAAGTTTGAAAGTCCCACACTCCGGACGTAAATAGCCTCCGGTTTTGTTACACAAAAAATTAGTACACTGCACGCTCTAAAGGGGCTTGTACACATTTTAGATAGGTAGATTTTAGATATATAGAAGTGTCATTGTGTAGATTTAAGTCTAAAGATCGCGTTGCTCTGACATGGTATTGGGATTCGTTTGAAGTGGAATGTCAACGTGAACTATTTATAGGTTTGGGTTTGAGTAATGCATTTTTAGGAACGTTTACGCATAACAAGAAAACAGTGACCAAACTACAAGCCGCGTTAAAAGAATCGTGTGGAAAACTCGT
This sequence comes from Stratiomys singularior, assembly GCA_954870665.1. Classification (NCBI taxonomy): domain Eukaryota; kingdom Metazoa; phylum Arthropoda; class Insecta; order Diptera; family Stratiomyidae; genus Stratiomys; species Stratiomys singularior. The sequence continues at coordinate 14,559,856 of OX940877.1, forward strand.
GCTAAAAGCTGTAAACCGTATCTCCGTGCAAAGATTACACACGGGCACGTAAGCTCCAACGAAAAAGGAGAGAATGGCTGATCCTTGTGCATGATTAATGGGGCATCACGACTTAAGCTTCAACGGGTACTGTTGTCTTTTCAATATAGCACAAAAGCTTAATTCTGAATGTCTTGTGTTAAAAAATCTACCTATGTTGCAAAAATGGTATTTTGTTTTTTTGTACGACGGAAAAGTGCGTGCGGAAATGTTCGCAGTGATCATTCTTCTACCATGGGTTGTAGTCCTGATTTGAGTTCAGCTGACTTTGAACTCTTTTCCCAAATTAAAAGAAGTTCTATTAGGATTTTCTGATGATAGCAGGGTTCCAAATTGAAATGGAATTATGACATTTTTGGATGTTCAAAAAGAACAGGACGATGGGGTCGCTGCAGGTAAAGCTACATTGAAACAGAGAGGTCTAACTTGCATCTATTTCACTGAAAATTTTTCGAATGACAACCAGCTGTAGGGAAATGTTAGCAGCCTTTGTATTGAGTAAAAGTTGCGTTCTGAGCGGTAAAACCACAAAAAATGATTCTCTGATTAGTTCCAACTAACTGCAGGCAGTCTGTTAGTGTGTCCTCAGAGAGAAATTGGATTATTAAAAGGCTTAAGCATATCCTGTGTATGGTGTATAGTTTGTTGTCAAATTGATACAGTAAAATTGTTTTTAACTGCCTAAAACATGCGAAAAAAGAAAGTTTCATAATAAATTTTTAACAATTGTTTGATGATTTCAGCCTCCACCTTGTTCAAGTCCTATCCTTATCAATAAATAACAGTTTGTAATTTAAATCAAAGAAAATTCCAGAAACTCCGTACAGTTTCGTTTCCGATTCTCACATTTTTTTTTCCAATGAACGCTATTTCGATACATTTCCAGCCAAAATATACTACAATGAAAATTATTCTAGCCGAATTAAATCTCAAAAGCCAATTACCTTTACAACTCATCAATTCGATGTAGCAGCATAGGGAAAGTCACCAAACTAAAAAGGATATTAGAACCGCACTAAATTCCTTTTGCACCCGTTATACGTATGTGTGTGCGTGTTTTTGTGTGTGTGATTGCATTATTGTCATCATCATAAGCAATTTTGTATCTTTGAACGCGGTTGAGAGTGAAAAATCAGAAACAGGGGATGAGGGATGATTGCAAGGACGTTCATAAATCAGTCCTTACACACGTATTCGCACGTTGGTTTCAGGTTTAAATGCCATTTGCTCGCTCAATTGTTCGTGCGACAGATTAAGCTCACCCCATATCTCATCCTGTTTCCCGCATCAAACGCATGTGAAGCGCATATGAGGGTTTGATATATGATAAATTGTTAATGTGTTACCGTTACCGATTAATTCGGTGGGAGATGTTCTTATAGTTAAAGGTTTGCTAGTATTTTCGCATCATTTTAGTTGTCCTATAGATTTCGCGAACTTTTTTCATTACTGGCATGTCTCAGTTGCAATTTCGCCTGCATTGAGTCATTGAGCCTAAAAAATCTTTCAGTCCAACAATGTTTGCATGCAAACCCTGCCACCATTATCATATCCCTTATCAATACACCTTGACTGAACATTTCTAAAACATCCGAATCGAAGGGTCTTTCAACTTTTTCCTCAGGCGACAAAAGAATAACTATAATATGCTAGTGATGATCGATATCCAGGCTCGCTTCAAAGGACCCTCATTAAAGGTATTGCAACGGTTTAGTCTTTATTTGTTTACATCGGCTATGTGTGTGTGTAGGTCCGTTTGCACAATGTTTGCTCTATAAATCTTTTCAAATGTGTGAGTGCACGGTGTATCAGGGCGCAAGGTAGGTCGCGTGTCGCGTGCCAGCTTTGATTTAATGTTGTACTGGTTTTTTTTTTGCCCTTTTTGTTGTTCTTTCCTATCTCGTCCTACCGTCCAATTCAGGATTATGTCTCGGGATTGTCTGGTCGGATTGCACTTTGTGCACATAACGCCAACGTAGAAGGTACGTACCGTGTTATATTGTTTATTTTTTGTCGTTCGGAATATTTTGTTTAGGGGTTGAATATCCTTTCACTGATCCTATTCAAGTCCTGCATTGAAGAATTGGGTTAACGAACAATTGCTTACCGGCCGCAATGATTTTATGAAAATTTATAGATCGAAACGAGTATGGAACGAATGAAAGGATTTTCTTTTTATAGTTTGAATAAATAATGTTTAGAGATATGTTAGCCCATAAAATGATGGTAGTGGCGTCTGTGCAATTCTCCTGGAATCGCTTGAATTATGAGTTCATTCAACTTGTCCATTTAAGGTGACTTAGATTGTAGCGCAAACCTTCAGGCGATATTTTTCGATTTAATGTGCATTGTCCCTTGAATTAAATTTGAACATACAAATTGGGACGCAATCCTTTGGAGAGTGCAAGAAGGGTACTGAGAGTACTCCACTAAAAAAATCGTTCAAAGACTACTGCCTGGAGAACAGATAATACGCACGTCTGAATCGCAAACCACTATTTTCATCTATGGCGCTACAACCTGGCGTAAATTCTTTGCGTTTTAAAGGACCTGTCTTGTGTTTTTATGTTTGAATTTATCAGGGACTGGCAAAAATATATATTGATTGTTTTTTAGAGGTATAGAACTTTAAAATGAAAAAATTAATGATTAATTCTTTGCCATTTTCAACCCAATATAATTTCGAGTATGTGAGCCCCACTATTGGGGCGGAGGAAGTCCAAACGAGAGGGCCAATCTTCGACTGCTCCAACCAATAACTAGGGCCGTATCTCGCCAACAACGCGGCGAATGTTGGCTTCCAAATGGTCAAGCGTCTTGGGCTTGTCGGCGTCGACGAGTGATTTGACGTATCCCCACAAGAAAAAGTCCAACGGTGTTGAATCAAAAGATCATGCAGGCCAGTTCACAGGTCCTAAACGAGAATTTATGCGCTCATCAAATGTTTCTTTGAATAATTCGATGGTCGCACGAGCTGTAAGGGATGTCGCGCCATCTTGTTTCAGCCAGATGTCCCCTGCATCGTGGCTAGTCGATTTCGGAACGAGGAAGTGATCACGGCTCTATAGCGATCACCATTGACTGTAATGTTACTCCCAGCAACATTTTTGAAGACATATTGACCACTGATTCCACCGGCACATAAGGTACCCTAATCAATGATTTTCTCCGGATATAATTGTGTTTAGACAACTGCCTGTAGTTGGTCCTCATTCCAATTGTTGCAGTTTTGTGTATTGAATTAGTCATTCAACCAGAAATGAGCATCATCGCTAAACAAAATTCTTTTATGAAATGCAGGATTTTCAGGACTTTGTTCTTGGTCCCATACACCAAGTCTACGTTATGATCGTTAGTGGTTCTGCTTCAGTTTCTGTACAAGTTCGATTTTGTAAGCCCGCGAACCAAGATCCTTCGATAAAATCTTCCATAATGTGGTTGGTCTCAAGGTTAATTGTTGAGCACGATGTCTGCACCGACAGGCGATCGAAGATGTTCTTATTTTTTTGATTCAAACCGCTCGATCGTGTTGTGACTCATGGTTCCATATGTCCTTTGACAACAGCATCTCTACTATAAGGGTCCATCAGAGACTTTGCTGAATCTTTCCCTCATATGTAAAAACTGTTTTGCCGACCATCATTCACATGTTAAAAAGGTGTGCTAAGCATCCTTCACAATCCTCAGTCCAAATGGGTAGTTAGGAGATCATTACTTGCCAATTTTGTGCAGGTAACATTGAATATACGACTGAATTATGTAGTAATAAGGTTCTTCGTGTTCTCAGTTGAATCTCTAGCGGCTGCAGCTGTCGTGTCTCAATGAGGTCCATAATTGACTGTGTGCCTTATCACTACGCTAATTGAGGCACTAATTGAAACATCACAGAACAAGAGTCGTTCCTCTCTACTCACGTGGAGCAACCTTCCTTCTCAATACACAGGTAGGTTGGCTTCCGTTTCTTAGCAAGGAACAGAACAGGCATCATCGGCACCGGGTCAGACCTTTACGTATGCAGATACAACTCACAGACCGCCTCATCTCAGCACATTACATAGTGACTTCCGATTCGACTGTTTACGAAACGCTTCTGCTCAAACCTCAAGGCGTCAATCAGGACGAGTGAATGACAAATGGTTTGTTATTCACTGGTTCATTCGTCCCATTACTGTAGTAAGTCTAGGATTCGCGTGTTTGACATTGCATCCGGCGACTACCATAACTAAATCACATAAATAATCTTTCAAACGTTATTCATCTGATAAAAGCAGCCTCAAAAGCTCTTCGTTCTTGACATTTCGTAGAATTGGCCCAACTCCTGACGGTGCGATCGTTTCTCGCTGGGCCCCAAATGTCTCATAGACCAATATCCACACTTGAAGTAGTCAGTCAATAGCCTAATTCACCCTGAAATATTCAAGAGCGCGAAGAATATCCATCCAGGAGCGGAATTGAAAACGTTCCTTACATCAAGGGTCAAGAATAATAGTTTGAACCTTGAGTAGTGATTGTGGGCTTCTGCCCAACGGACGGCGGCTAGTATTTTTATAATAACGCCAATCGTGGATCACTCAATCCAGAATCTGAGTTATCAAAGCTTAAAACACCAGCGGTTCGGATGTCTTTGAAAATATTTCTGAATGGGCAACCCGATTGCAAGGTGCGTTTAGCACGCGTAGAGGCCGATATGCAGATGGTAGCAACGGATTCCCTTTACCCTTGCTGATCAGCACAAGCCTCGTTTTTTCAAAAAATTCGATGTATACTCTCCTGCAAGAAGACGTTAAATATGCTGAGGAGCATGTTAAAATAAAGTTGGTGCACAAGCTGTAATCCATCTCCGAGGGGAGGCCATATAGTCCCGTGTCCTTTCGAATATTTATAGTCTTCAACGTTTTGTTAAGATTATTGCACTGAAAAGTGAACAGTATTTGAACTTCAGGCACTTTCCACTTCTTGGAATATAAGCCACATCATCAGGCTTCAGGAACTTGGCTTTTCACAAGATGCAGCTAGGTTTATTCAAGCACTCTCTCGCTTTATGGCCGGAACTGCCGAACTTATAGCAGCTGTTGCTTCGATCTGACCACTTGTAGTTTCTAGAAATGGGTCTTATAGCAATGAATTAACGCCATTCGTCGGTGGATTCTGCACACTACTCAGCCGATTTTCTTGTGCGTCTTTCTCTGAAATGTCCACTATTGACGTCTATCACTGCCCTCTAGGGATGCTAGGCGTCGTCCTTACGCTCCAACTGGCTGCCGTAGAAAGAGTTTGTTTTATGGTCTCTTCTACCTCTTGACATGTCTTATTTCAAAAGAGGCTGATGGCTGCAAAGTTGAGATAAAGGCTGTAGAGCCAAGGAGGTCCTTAACGGCACTCTCACACGATTCCTTTCCCGTGGATTCTAGTCCGAGTCTAAGAAGAGATGTGTTCCGTTTTGGTATCCCGTACCGTGCGCTTCACATTTTGTCTAATTCGTTTGCGAATATCGCCTTTAGTCCTGACTGCCGATTTCATAGAAAAACGTTTCAAGTTTTTTACAAGTTTTTCAGTAGAAAAACCCAAAGTTGATTACGCCTGGTCTTTTTAGAGCGGTGCAAAATACAGCGCGTCTCGGGTGTAGATTTGATCGTTTCTTCCGTCCTCAAACACTGCATCGTCCTCGCAGCATTCTGCTGCGCCTTAGATCGTACAAATTGGTAGTCAGCGTCTTTCGCCTACCTATAATTGGTAGCAGACTGGATCTCAGATCCCGAGACAGCAAGCTGACTTGTCTACTGTTTAGGGATGCTTTACCTTTTTCGTGCTATTCTGTCTAGGGATTTTTCTTTTTCTTTTCGTGCTATTCAACTTTAGTTGGCTTTGTGTGGACCTTTTGCCCTGAGTTTTCTTACCAGGGGGTAACCTAAAGGAGTATCTAAGGGCGTAAACGGAAAAAAATATCATCAAGCGTACTCGTACTCGTTTAAGTTAAGTTAAATCTACGCTCTATAAATTTTAAAGAATTTTATTAAATTTATATGTCGCATATAATGGAAATAATAACATTGGATCATCCCCTTCAAGTATGATTACCTTATTTTCCGAGAATCCTCTTAGATGCTCATGTGTTCCGAGAGGGGTTGCTTTTAAGTATTTCATTACCCTAGAATAGTCATAAAGTTGCGGGCGCCCGGATTTTTTTTTCATCAAAGGATCCCGCCGTTTTCAGCATTATAACAAGGTTTTGAATTGATACTACACACGAAAAATTTATTTGTGCTAAAAGTGAGCCATAATATTTTCTTTAATTTCCGTGGGAACTCAATTACAGGGGAAAAATCATTGATAAGTATCAGCTGCTTTTGTATTTTCCATTGAGATCACTTCACCCCTATCAATGTGTCGGTCAATTTTGAATTTAAATCTCGAAAGGTTTTCTGTGGGCGTGGAAGAAAAAATAGTGAAAGGAGCCTGAGCAAATTTTAATTAAAACTTAGAATACACTACAGTGTCCCTTTTCTGATGGATATATCGATCTTTGCGGACCTAAGTTCGATCTTTCGGTTTCGTCTAATCCCTTCTAATATCACCCACAACATTATATTTGGCCATGGTGTGTTTCAACTGTTGGGCAAGATCGAGTTACGTTTCTCAAGGTAACATATTCTTCCCTTCCAATCTTAAGAGCATGCTCGTCTCACCAAGGGTTGCTTGTATTTATTTCAATTATTCTAGTCCGACTTGGTTGCGTTGCACCAGGACCATTTAACCGTTAATAAACCGAGTCTCGATTTATGACTTAATTAACCATAAACAACTCCTTTCAGAAAACCGAACACCACTTTCCTATTTAAAATTTCCGAATCCTACTTACGATTGCTCAAGTGTATAGAATGTGGGTTTTGTACACATATGCTCTGAAATGTGTAGGTGTGAGAAGTCACATTTAAGTTTGTCGATGTGTTGTGTTATGCAGCCATAGGATTAAGAAGAAATTAATAGAAGTTTTTTTCTTCTTTTGTACTAACAATTGGGGTTTACTGCTTCCCAGACACGACATGGTAATCGAATTGTGAAGCCAGACGATTTACCCAAAAATTATTGTTTCACTCTCATGTGTGATGTTGATGTTTGTAATGGGGTTTTTAAATTGTGAGTTCTAGAACGTTGACAATTTTTAATGACATCTCATGCATCTGACTCTTTAATGTCCTGTCCTGTCCTGGCTATCGATAATGATTCACATTTTAGCTATAGATAGGAATTAATTGTCAGTGCTAACTATGCTTTATATGGATCTTTTCCAATATTCGCTTCATGGTTCATGTTGAGATTGTTTTAGAATATTTAATGGATAGTGCTTGCTATTTGAACTCACATTTAGAATTGCAATGAACGAAATGGACTTTTAAATTCAGTTCCTATTAAGGTTTTCGCCTTTAGTTCTCATTCTTCGTTGTTGCTTCGCCTCAAATTTGTACTGCGATCCATTCCTGCTTCCTGCATGTGATTCTTCTGTAAAAATAACTTCCTGGTGCAGTTTTACCAGATCTATAAGAATAACATTCGCGATTGCAAGTAATTTAATTCCTCTGATGATGTTTGGTAGCAGCCAAGTGATTTCACATTAAATCTGACATCATCGCGTATGTACCACAGCCATAGCTTAATTACATACAGCGCTAACATAATGAATCCCAGCACAACTACTAAAAAGCACTCACGCTCCAGAGGCGCATCATATAAAGAGAGCTTTTCAAGATAGCGTGCTTGTAAATGATACGACAGGAAACGAGTGGAAAGATCCCGCTAGCTTTCTAAACCGAAACGTATGTGAAAACAATTTGTCCAGTGTATTATTACAGGTGGTTCATTGGGTATGAAAACAAAATTTAAGCAAATGCCAGTTTTTATCTCTTCACAACTTCGTTTTTATGTCGCATCTCCAGATATCATTAGATTGGAAGTTTTTTCAAAGTTTTCCTTCTTAGAAGTTACGCTATGGTAAGTAAGTATAACGCTTGCATTTTGAATTATAGCATAATTCCCAAAAAAACGCTCACAATTCAGAGGGGAAGGAGGCACGAACAGTCCAAGTAGCAAACAAAGCGAGCTTCGCAAGATAGAGTGCTTCTGAATAAAACGACGTAATCGAGTTGACAGATCGCCAAGGCAAGTTTTTTATCTTGCTAGCTAAAATTTTAGATATTGTGAATTGGTATCTCCCCGGAACCTTGCCTTAATGTCCTATTTTCTAGTCACTTTGTTTGCAAATTGGAGTCAAATACCGTTAGATTAGGTGTTTGTTCGAAGTGTTAGCGCTTATTAATAGTTACCCTATGGTAGAAACATACAGAGCAAATACTTTTGGGTGGCTTCTGTCAATTATATAGAGAGAAATGGCTAATATATTTATATTCGTAGTGCACTTTTATGCAAAAATTTTCAGCCGAATGTTCTTGATTCACGCTAAAGTCAGAAAACTGTTTGAAAACGCACTGTCTTTTGGTCAAAAACGGTTGTGTTTCGTGTTTTACGTTCTTACGCAATGCGTATGTTAAGATTGTATTCCTAGCGTAGTTTACCAAGTCCAAAATTCAATGGATCATCAATAGAGATCAGGAAAGTGGCACTAATAGACAGTGCTTAACCGCTGGTGAAGACGCGAGAAGTTTTGCATGGCCTCAATACGTACTCAATATGCCAGTTCGAACTGTGATAATAGGTTGAGTAAAGCAGTCATAGCACTCCCGGGCGACTTCCCGCAGAAAGAGATAGAAGAACTTGAGTTGATTAATATTTTTCTTGAGCTTTTAATCCAAAATTTTCCCAAAAATCTAAAATTCCAAACGTTTGAGAGGTATGCTTGGCTAACACAGTATTAACAGGACATATCGAATTCGAATAAAGTGCTAGTTATTATGGTTCAATCTCATTTTATCGGAAGTTTTTTAGAAGTTTCATCGTTTTTTTGTGTGCTTACGCTGGGCTCTCGTTGTCCTCACTGCTTTCAGTAGAAGTCTGACCTCACTCATATATGGATTATACTTATTTTGATAGATGTTATGCTGAATGATACATGAGGATCTAGAGAAGATGAAGAGAAACTGATAGAATTATAATATTCAACAAACTATTCAGAATTGAGTCCTGAAGCCACGGCTCATTGTAGGTCGCTGTTGTTTACTCATTCCACAACAACCTTATTTCGAAAAGTTTTTCTAATGGAAGGCCACTTGTATTTTGATGACAAGGATCATGACTAAGATATATATATATGTATCTTCACTTATATTTTTATAATAAGAGGTAGAGAAGCACAACCATGGTGCAGGTAGCAGGCAGGGTAACGAATTTCAGCCACTTTTTGACAACACCGAAGAAGATGTGTGAATAACGCCCCCTAGAGTAATCACTACACTCAATTCTGCTGTATGATTTCGAAGTTCGGGCAGATGCTGCTAATACGGAGTCGTATTGGTTGAGATTGAGGCTGGAGGCTGGACTGGGCTGGCTGAGGATCCCGCACTAAATTTGGCCGAGCATATGCTGGTTTTCCCGAGACTGGTATACATAAACCTGACTACTGAAAAGGAAGTACTGACAGAGGAGGACAGAAGAGAGAGAGAGAGAGAGAGAGCGAGTGCAAAGTAGCAGCTGCCCAAGAGGGAGCAAAATATTCGAACGTACTGTCTTCTGGCAGTTTGTTAAATTCGAAGGTAGCGGATGATGTTTACCACTCGTTTTTCTGATGGAATTGTCACCGAAGGTCCTAAGATATCTTTTTCTGAGATTTCTGTTAAACCTACCCAAGTAAACGTGGTTGATAAGATGCGAAGATCAAAAGGCAAATAGATCTGTGTGTCCCACTACGCTCGGACGCTTCTTTTGGGGAAGAAAGGCACTTTTATTCGCTTTTCAGCGCACAACGAAAATAATTATTTCTTACCTTATTCCTTTCATTGTTTTCTACTGTTTCTACTGATAAAGAGGTCTCCCTAGGCCAAAGATTGTGTCCGGCGTCAAAAAAGAGACCTAGCGCGAAAAAACGTGATAAACCTGCAGGCCATTTTCTACAGATCATCATTATTATTAGTATTAGCACTTTGTGCAATAGTTGTTATTTGTACTTTTACTTTTATTTCTATTATTGTTACGGCAGTTTCATATTTTTAAATAGATTTATGAAAATTATTACAAAAGTATAAAAATAAGTGAAATTCACTTGTAACATTAGATCTTGTAATTAAAGTTCTTATTTCTAGTTGGCTAACAATATAGTTTAGTCCATGACTGGCCTCATTCAAATGTTCAATAATTTTTATGCAATTCAGTTTAGCAAATCAAGCCGCCACTGGCTTTTTTTTTCGCAAATTATTAATGGGCTACAATCAGACGCAATATCTTTAGCTACAATTCACAACGTTTTCAACACATGCTCTCCAAATGTGACGTCTTAACCATAAATTCCTTGCAAAATATATTCATTCATAAACACAATTGAGATGCCATTGAGCCTGCAAAAGATTTACTAGTTAGCGCCGAAGGTGCCAAAGAGTCTGCTTATACCTGACAAAGCGCCAGGTAATGCCGAAAATTTGCAGTACACATGTGAATTCAATGAAATATCACAAAAGAAAAACAAAAAACAATACTCTCCGTTGAAAAGAAAACTGACAAAATAAATACACGATGCCTACCTTTAATTTACCAACTGAAAGGCGATATATTTACGTATCGTCCAATATGTACACACTTCATGCATGCACACATGCTAACCTTCTCAGCTGGCTTATTTTCCTCTCTCCTTTCTTTGACAGAGAAGTCAAAGTTAACATTCAGTGAAACCCATTAGCAATTGTGTTCATCTCAAATTTCACATGTGCAAAAGTGCTCTAAACGGTACACTCCAAGCACGCTAGGTACGTACGTTTATGTCCTTGCACCAAAAGACCGAAATGTAAAGAGGGAACTGGCTACAAACGGAGGGAGTACACATACCTCAGCGATTTGAATCGAGTTTTGTTCGACCCACATGTGAAAACCGAAAACCTGGTGCGAATCCACCGGCGGAGTAATAAATCAAAGAAAAGTCAGTGTTTTAACACAATGATAGACCCTGGCTCACACGTGCACACCCCCTCCTACCCGCAATAGTGCAACGATATATTTGTGAACGAAAATCTGTGACAGCAAGGACGACGAAGATATTAGACGTTACGGAAAGGCCGCTGATTGCACAAGGGATAAAGATTCAGGATTCCAATAAGGGTGTCACTTCTATACAATGCTGCGAACGTTGACATGCTCCCTTCTTGCGTGGTATGATGAAAACCTGGTGGCATCAGGTATGTCGCCCGATAAAGTCGGAATGTCATTCTAATTTAGGACGCACCCATTCTATATTGAAAACGACTTGAAAAGGACTATGCAACAAACAACCGGTAAAATTCAGTCTAGTCGATGTGTTCGACCAAATAAGAGTTGTGCATCATGCCAGATGAGACAATGACGGTGTTCTCGTTTCAGCAACGCATGTCCCATATTTGACCTGCTGAACGCAAAAATTTAAAATATTCCCTTCATGTCGGGATTTGTCTTCAATAATTTTTAAGGGAGAGTTGTTAATGTGTAGTTTTGGACAAAGCTATGATGCGCTTGTGCCCGCATTATTTGTGGTCTGCTGATAGTTGGGAAAACTTCTAGTTTTTGGACTGGTCCCTCACGCTCACTTATGGTACCGAAATATTATACAAGAATTTCACCGGTAACACTCGTGCTTCTCACCTAAGGATTAACTGCAGTGAAAATGGGGTGCATACTTAGGAGTTCCAGTTCCGCATTCGCTTTTACTTTTATGTTGGTTCCAGCATTCGAGCAGAAATGCCCACAGCTTCCCGCTCGTTCCAGCATGTCCTTTTGGTTTAATGCAACGTGCATAGTTGGACAAACACATTTACGATTTAACGTACACCGACTACTCAGCGTACATTATGCCTAAATACATTTTTATAGCCAGATGGTCCCTTTTGTTCAACAAAACCCCTCGTGTATATGTTGGTGAATACGTTCGCGTTTCTGGAAGCGTTCGCGTAGATTTCAACTCAGATTCTCCGGTTGCGATTTGATTTTCAGCGGTTTCCCTGTCGTCGAGATAGTCCTTTTTATGAATCGAATATTTTTTTCTTGTCTGTTTCGTGTGATGCAAGGTCTGGAGTTCCCTAGCTGACAAGGACGAAAGGATGAGCAATAAAAATTGTACAAGTGGAATGAGCGGTTTAAAATGAACAAAGGTGGACAAAACAGATTTTGTATATTCGGATTGGGTACAAAATCGTATTGTAAATTTGTGAAGGGTTTGAAATATTGTATTCAAGTATTGTTACATGGCAAATTGGATTAATTTATCTACTTGTGGTTCATTGCTCAAATAGAACTAAGGAACAACATTTTTTTTAGTGGTCAGAATATTTGGAAAGACGTGCGCTGCATCCTTAACTTTCTTTGTTGGCAATGTGTAAAATAAACTTTGACGTTGTTGTCACGGTACTCATTTGCAGGTCCTGTTGGTGACAAGTCTATCTAAATTTTAAGAATGGTCAAAGTATGGAGCCAGCCGTTAAATTATAAAATTCTGAAAATACAGCAGTCCCTTAGAGCCGACACCGGTTTACTTATAATTTTAATTCTCGAAGGCTCTTAGATTCCAACAAAATGAAATACACAGTCAAATCAATTAAGGCAAGAAGAGGAATGTATTTCTTCCAAATTCATAAAATATTTGCAGCGAAAAATAAATTTCAAAAAACTTAAAATCTCTCAGTTACAGGAATAGAAAGGCGTTATAATAAGGGAATATTTTTCTTAGCTTTTGGATGATTTTTTTTCTGCAGATAGCAATTGGCGCCATTCTATGAAAAGCGTTAACTCAGGACGAAATTTTCTTACCAATTATCAGATAGAGGCATATTCACAAATGGAGTAGAAAGGTGGAACTGGGGTGTATTTGCACTTTCTTTTAATCTGAAGCTTCCGCGATTCCAAAGTGGGGCATTAGAAGCCGAAGTTCAATTCATTTGAAAAGCAAGCACATATTCCAGGATCTCACGAAAGTGTTGCATAAAAATAATTATCTCAACAATAAATTAACTACAGACTGGGATCTCGAAATCGTTCCTACTTAGGCATTTTTGCAACCAAGGCATTTTTCCGCGAAGTATTTCAAAAAGTTGAAGCGAATTGCGAGACTGCCTTTATTATTAGATTGGCTACCTTAATCTAGTAATATCTTAACGTTTTACATCAACACATCCTTCAAAACCTGATATTGAATGAGTTTCAGCATATAAAGAGATACATATGTGTTGACCATATGTGTAACACATTCGTAACGATTACACCTCATTGTTCCATGGCGGTAGCGTTTGAGGAGTTGTTGTTTAAAATAAATTCCTCCGAGTAAGGATTCATTCGTTCGTTCTGAAAGAAATGAATTAACATCGGATCCTTTTCAAAGAATTTCAACCTTTGTTTCGTATTTACAAGCAATATGACTTGATCTTTTGAACTGAGCAAACCGAGAAATAATGCTATCGCAGTAGGTAGGCAATCCTCCTGGGTCGTAAAACTAATTACAGCCAACGGAAGTGTCAGTTAGTGTCAGGATAAGATTTGGCATAGGAAGCGTTGCAGTATTTTATGAACAAACTTACTCATATGCAAACTAAGACGTTTGGATTCAAATGAAGATAAAAGCCGAAAGACCTTTGGGAACTTTTTTTTTGGGAAGGGTTGCAGAACGTTGAATAAACTATCAGATTTTCTTGCCATGTCATAATAGTTTTTCATTTAAGGAGGCGCTAACACTTGTGGAACCTAGTTATAAACAAAAGAGGTGCGCACGTGTAGAGTATGATTATGTATATCCTGTACTTGCCTAACATATTTATGAGTGTATTTATTGCGGAGTAACATTAACACGGAAGTCTAGTGATATGCGTATTACACTAGTGCTAACTTTTATATTGGAATCTTTGTGGTTTAGAAATTGCGCTTGGAGTGAAATAGTGACCAGGTCACTATGATAACTTGGACAGGCTTTCACTAGCTTCTCAGCTGCTTGGCCTTCTCTGCTTATTAGCAGAAATAATAGTTTGTCTTTTTGTGCAATTATTAGAAATTCTTAGTGAGATCTTACTTTAATTATTCTCTGGTATAACGCTGGCAAATCATAGAGGTTCGGTTCTCTATGTTCGAAGTTTTAAAGAGCTTTAGTTACGAAACACTTTAAATAATTTTAAGCCGTTCATCAGTAATATATTTATTTTTCAAATTTTTATACAAGTTATGGAACAACTTTTTCCCCACACTTCAAAATTTACAAAAATAGTATTTATTCTTATTCTTTTTTATAATGACATAAGCTGAAGATCATAGAAATATATTTTACATATCGCAATATTTTAAAGGACCTGAGTTTTCAGGAACCATCCAATTTAATCCTGAAATATAATTTTATATTATCAAAATGCATAAATATAAATACTTAAACTTATTTTTTAGAGTCAATTGGACGTTTGGCAGTGTTGTCAAAACGAATATGTAATGTTGTCAGACGGGAAGGACCAGGTCACTATGATTACTTAGACAGGCCTTCACTAGCTTCTCTGCTGCTTCGCCTTTTTCATATTTGAACGAAAATTTTTCCCTAATGTCAGAGTCCCGTGAGATACTTCCGACATGCAGATTGCAATGGGCTTACTTTCATAATGTTGGCATTTCTTGATACCATTAGGTAGAGATCAGCCTACAAAAACAATCGAAAATAGTATTTGTTCGTCGTGATATCCATTCTGTATAGCGATATCCATTCTGTTTAGCGATAAACAACATATCATGGCAAATCGATTGCACTCATGATTTGGTTCCATTCTGGAATGACGTAGGGCTTGGTACTTCTATGTACTTTTTTCAGGAACTGACGAGTACAGTAGATTGTTTACGGATTCTGGCCCCAAAAAAGGAGATATCAGGTAGACAGGCTTGTTATCAAACCACTTTATGACCAGAGTATTCCTACGTTCTGAAATCAATTGATTTTCGTCCTTACTTCTTAAAATTTTGTCATTCATAAATTGGCGCCCGGGTGGGCCGTTGAAAGGACCAGCTTCGACCATGAATTTTCCCTTGTTCTTTAAGGCGCATGCCAATTTATGTGTAGAGAACCAGTTACTGGTATATTTTTGTAGCATTTTATCAACCCAAGCAGTCTTGTCTATGAAGGCCAGAAAGGCTCCAGGATCAGATGGGATTCCAGCAGAGGTGCTACAAATGGTATTCGACTTTTTCCCTGACCTGCTCCTCCGCATGTTCAACGCATGCCTGCGCGGAGGGCTGTTCCCAGAGTGCTGGAAGGTGGCGAGACTTGTGCTCATTACGAAAGGAGAAGGGGATCCCGAGTCGCCACCTGCATACCGACCACTGTGTATGCTTGACACGGACGGAAAAGTTTTTGAAAAACTTATCAGGGGAAGACTCGTTGACGTGATTCGTATTGCCGGGCATCTATCTCCACGGCAGTATTGCTTCGGAGCAGGCCGCTCCACCATCGATGCAATTGGAGAAGTAGTGAGCGCGGTCCAACGTGCGGAGTCTCACAGTATTTCCACACGACGGGTCGTCCTGTTGGTTACTCTGGATGTCCGAAATGCATTTCACAGCGCTAGATGGTTAGATATTCTCGAAGCGCTAGAAAATCGTTTTCAAGTACCAGTGTACCTGATGCGGATTCTCAGGAACTATTTGAAGGACCGCAGCCTACTCTACAACTCGAAGGAGGGTAGGCAAATCTTAAAAAATCAAAGTACAAATCTTACTTCAGGTGTCACTCAGGGCTCTATCCTTGGCCCGGACCTGTGGAACATCTCCTACGATGGACTCCTGCAGCTTGAACTGCCGGATGAGTCACGTTTGATCGGCTATGCGGACGATGTCGCGGCACTGGTCGCTGGACACACAGTAGACCATGCGCAACTCAGACTCAATACGTTAATGTGGAGGGTAATGGACTGGATGACCGCTCACGGATTCAAGCTGGCACTGGAAAAAACCGAAGTGGTCACCCAAACGAAGAAGAGAATCCCCAGAGTACGGCCTATCAGTATAGGGGACGAGCTGGTCGAATTAAAATCAGCAGTAAAGTACCTGGGCGTCCTGATATACTCGAAGATGAGTTTTTCCTAACAAATCTGGGCAGTAGCTGACAAAGCTGCAGCGCGTGTGACGACACACACCCGATTAATGGCCAACATAGGGGGGCCCACCACATCAAGGAGACGACTCGGATCAGAACTGTGGGGCGACCCTCTCAGCAAGGAGTGACACCGGAAGCGGTTGGCACAGGTGCAGAGACAAGGAGCATTGCGAATCCCATGCGCATACCGAACGGTCTCCGGGGCGGCAGTGCTGATAATCGGAAGGGTGATACCCATCACCCTCCTTGCGAGAGAGCGCAGAAGTATTTACCTGCGCAGAGGCGAAGATCGAAGGGAAGAGATCACCAGAGAAGAGAGACGTCGCTCTCTCAGCGATTGGCAACAGTCCTGGGAGCAAGAAACAAGGGGAAGGTGGACTGCACGTTTGATCCCTGACCTGAGGCCGTGGTTCAGTCGAGTGCATGGTGAGACCGATTTGTACTTGACCCAGCTCTTAAGCGGGCACGGTTGTTTTTAGTCCTACGTGTACAAAATTGACAGAGCACGGTCTCCTAACTGTGTGTTTTGTGCAGGATGACGCCTGTCACACATTCTTCTACTACAAAAGGTGGAGCCAACAGCGAGGGGTCAGGGCTAGGACCTCTAATGTCTCAAACGCTTCCAGGCTAGGCTCTCAGGTTGACAGGGGAGGTGTTTAGTGGGTAGTCCAAAAGCATTTTGCGTCTGGGAGTCCCACACTCAGGGCGTAAACAGCCTTCACCTCCCTACCACAAACAAAAAAAAAATCAACCCGTAGGTGTTCACAATACAACTTCGTAACTTACACCGTTATCTGGTACTGGCGGAGCATATGAGTTGCGTTTGTATTTGATCCCGAAATTGCGAATGAATCCTGCAGAGCTACAACGAGAAAGAATTTTTTTAATGCCCGTTTGTTGGGTTTGCTCTCAATGTACTGAATCATTGCTTCTGGATTTTTGCAGGGTGAAATAATTTCGTCCGCAGGACTGTGTTCTGCTGAAGTAATTGTTTTGACTTTTTTCCAACTTTCTTTCAAAATAGCCGAACCTTTAAAAGTTTGTTGTACCCAGGACCACTTTGATCTTTCATTTCATTAGGGAATAGTCGTTGAGATGATGATTCGATTTAATTCTGTCATACGTATTCCTTGACATAGCGTCGGCGATGGCGGGGAAACCTCGTGGTGTGGCTACTCAGAATGTTAATATCAAGAGCACCCTGTTTTTCCGATTCATCGGTCCGAAAAAAAGTGTTAATATCTTTTGCGTATCATGGAGATTCGCCTGCGCAGTGTTGCTGATGATATCGTTGCATGTGAAGTGACGGAACTATTGGAGAAAAGAATCCTTTAAGATCCATTAGATGAGGATGGCCATTCATCCTAATCTAAAGTATCAGCGAAACGCTCGGCATCAATATGGCCAACATTCGCTTTTCGTCAATTGATCTCACTTCTTGATACTGTATAGCTTGGTTCTGCAGGTTCTGAATTTTCCAGCTCTTCCATATTCCATAGCTCGGCTGGAACTACACGACGAAAGATTGCAGGCCCCTGTGAACTTAAAAAAAAATATTGCTGAAATTATAAAATTTGTAAATTTATAGGTCAGTTTAGAGTAACTATATTTAGTATTCCAAGCAAATCCTCCTATTTATCCACCCCAGAAATGATTGCTTCAAATTGCGCTCTAATGGCACTAACAACTCTGTTGTACTCATCTTTGTCTCAGTCACTTAACTCATCTTTGTCTCAGTCACTTAACTCATATCCTTAGTAATCTTCTTCCAATTCAAGGAGAATCTCTCGATTTGTTAAGCCATGTCGTCGTTACATTTTAAATGTATCAAAATTATATTATCAAAATACGTAAAATTTATAAAATCTGACCTCGCAACTTGAATGTCAAGGAAGTTTTCATGAAAACTGAAATTTGAGCATGCAAACAAAGGATCTTGAATGCTGGAGGTAATCTATCCTGAAAAACAAGAGTCTTGTTGGGCTGTAAGCAGTGTAAGGAGTAACTACCATGACTTTCTGTACGTTCGATTACGGGCGAGCTTACTTTTTAATTAATGGGTTTTTCAAAAATCGTCCTTTGTTTTATCGGATCATTTATACGTCTCAAACACGGAAAGGCTTTAACTGCGTATTTTTTATGTTAAGTCCGCAAAGAATAAGGCGTTAAGTTTAACTCATTTGATTATAGATTACATTGGATGCGTTAAAATTATAGGATAGTGGTTGCTTCCTTAACCAAATGGTTGATAAAGGCATTTATTCTCTTAACTCAACAAATCCGTTTTCTTGTGGAGAATAATTTGTGGAATATAGAATATTTATGCCAAAGAATTGTGTTTCGATACGTAATCTGGATGAGCAACCACAGCAACTTTTCAAGTCATTTTCGACTTAACTTCGCAAAAATATGAAAAATTATAAAAAATTTGTGTCCTTTCCCAACTTAGATTGATACATTTGCTTTGAATTGATGCGGTTTGCGTTTTTCGCAAATTTTTCGAGTTCAAAATATTGCTTTCATAGTTAAAATATTTTGTTTCAAACTTAGAACTTTCTAACTAGGACTCCTTTCCAACTTCTATCTTGCCAAATGGTAAGCATTTTTTGTTATTATTTATTTTCTTGATATGAGAATAATCCATCTTAATATTTACTTAATGTGTCTATTCTTAATGGGAGAATCATATTGCTAAATGCCGGGAAATATCTCACGCTAAAGCCTTGTTGATTGGGGATCCCAGCAGGAGTTTTTCAAACTTTTTGGGAATCCAACGAGCAAAAGCCTGAATTTGACATATTTGGAAGAAAAAAAAGGATACACAACAACATATTTTCAAATTGCTCATATTCAAAACACACACGTTTCACTTCCACCCTGTTTTCCCATCCTATGGAGTCATGTTGAAAAAATTCCAGTCTGGTGGAAAATTCATTTCTATTTTGTATGACATTTATTGCCAAAACACTACTCCCAAGGCAAACTAAATTAAATCCAACAAAGACAAAAACAATAACATTTGTACAAAACCATTAAATACCATAGTCGACAGGGTGCAAATGACTAATGATGGAGCTTTTTTAATCATATGGCGCCACCATGGATGTATGCTGGAAACATGGATGCTATGAGTTGGTTCATCAAAAGAACAAGAAGGAATTTAAAACACCCGGCAGGCCTCTTTCGGTCATACTTTCTCAGTATATGATTTCATCAAGCATGTGAACATGGCACAATTAATTAGAAATAAAAACTTGAGTCCATTAACATCTTTTAAACACCACAAGTGCTACTTCGATGTGGAGAATTGCGTCATTTCTGAATTGCCCTGTCCTGCGCCGAACTGAAAAAACACCAAATCATTAAGTTAAAAGTAAACATTGCATAACGCATGCATGCATAGATTCACTCACTCTCGCATGGAACTATTCGATTAGCTTAATTATAAGGCGACCGCATGAGTATTTGATGTGTCTCCAGTTGGGGATGATGCAGGAAAAGCGCTGTCCCGCTCCGCAACATGAACCACTCTGCGTGACCTGGACCATCTGATGGTAATGATGATGATAGTGATGATGAATTTAATGATGAAATTCTTGTCCATCTTCTTATCCTGCAGCTTAGCTCGTGTTTGGAGATTGTGGGATCGAAAATTTTAGTAAATACAGAATATACATCCCCATATGTAGCATATCTTACCAAATGTACTAGAATCATGTGTGTTGATAAGGCTTTGGCAACAGCTGCATTGCAATTGAATCGGCACTATGGTTGATTAAAACGCTTGGAAGTTTGATCGAACGTTGGAATTCCGATTGTTGCTTTAGTTGACGACAGCAGTTTGATCAACGATGGAATGACTTCAACAATAGTTCTGGCAGGATGCTGTTTCTTCTTGTGGATCCCGGAGAATTTCATAAACATGAAACGAAAGAAGATTACAGTTACTGGTAACTTATTGCACTCATTCTTTGCATAATCTTTATACTAGTAACAGAATTTTACCATCTTGTAAGTAATTCACCTCAGATATAGTGCAGTCTTATCAGGATTGTGGCTTCTGTCATGTACAGAAACGCATTCGGAGCTCGTATAGAATGTTCAGCTCCTCCAATTTTTCGACCCACTTGGCGACGCTAAAAATTTTTCCTTTACGGCGTCCATATCCTAAAAGATACTTTTATTTCAACTAGTTTCGCTAAGCTTTTGGCGCGTTTTCATCGAGCGTTTTTGAAGAAAACCAAATTAGCCTTAACAGTTTCCACTGTTGAACTAAACAGAACAAGTTCATTTTGAAGTGCGTTTTGATGTTGCCGCAGGCCAAAATTAACTCTGGTTAGCTTGGGTCCGCCGGGCCTTGCTTCGTGGGTTTCGAGAACGAGCTGAAGATGGCTGTATACAGCCGAAACGCCCCCTCGAAACCCACGAAGCAAGGCCCGGCGGACCCAAGCTACCCAGAGCAAACAGAACAAACTTAACATTCTACATCAGATAATATTGAACTTTAGTCTGATGTCTTAGTTGCAAATGATTTTCTTCATTATTATTTATTGTTTAGTCTATGTTGCTGCTAAATAATCAATAAATAATTTAAGAATAATTTAACGGAACCAGGTTCTTAACCACATCAATCCGCACTGGTCTTAAACCTTCAACTTATCCTTTCTAATGTGCGCTATCGAGAGGTTTTCAAATTTTTACAAAAACCTTTTTCTAATGTCGTTGGGAAAGGTGAAACTTTAAATTATGCCAGACAATTGAAGAAATTTTCTATTAAATTTATTTCTAATCTAATTTGGCATGAGATATATAAGAAATAGTATTAATAGATCGAAGATATATTTTTCTGTCAACAAAGGACAGCAATTTTTATCTTTCATAGCTTTCTTCCTAATTTTAACGTCGCTCCAAACATTTTCTTTCCTACTCTTTGAGGGCGTACGATTTGTATTTTTTTTTAATTCAAATAGATTAGATCAATCTGTTTCGGCGTGATCTGTATATCCTTTCACATTCTCAGGGGTAAGGTTTAATTTCTTTTTATTGCGAGTAGGGAAGTGAAGCCTATTTTCGCCCTGCGTGTGTGACTCCCAGTGGCATAAATCCTCCTGAACTATCAGCTTAACATCTCTTCTGCCCATCTCACCATCTTGCCTAGAACTGTTTGACACAATCGTCCGGGTTAGGTTTCCCTATTCTACGCCTATTGGCGCCTTCCTTCCTTCCTTCCTTCCTAGTAGAAGGAGGAGCGGGCCGACGAATTGATTGGCTCCCCCTTCAGCCGATCAAAATATCCTTTTTTAATGTTTTTTTAATTGTTAGCATTGTCCAAGCGTAATGCAACACATAGTTCCATTTGTCTTTGTAGTAGTTTTCATGTCACAAAATGGGAAAAAAAGTTGTCAAACTGACCAAAAAGATAATATGCTTCCTTTTAATTTGGTGATTCTTTCGTTTAGAAATCGATTTTCGGTCTTGTTCAGCGACTTAATATAATTTTCATAAAATTTTTAATTTTCTTGCAAAAGTATTAGATTTTTTTTTTGAACAATATTTCAAAAAGATATGACTTAATTAGTTGGTTCATCAACTTTTTCTGGATGATTGCGAAGCTTTCCATGGTATCCGATTCACGAGTATCTTTGGTTTCCTTGATGATCCTTGCATCCCCCATTTTTATCTCGTGTCTTTTCGTGATGGTTTTTTCCCACTACGGTCGACTGGAAGTTTTAAGTTCTTCCCTTTTTTACTACAACTGCAGCTTCGCCTAGATGCTCCTTAATTCTCGTCCCAGTAAGTCTCCTGGTTTGTCCTATGTACACTTCGTCGTCAGTAGAACATTTGACAGGCTATGTGCCAGATTTTTCTGATGTTTCACGTTTGTCCTTCGTTGATTCAAGAGTGTTTTATAGCTGGTTCTTGCTACTTGATTCGGTCAGTTGCACAGAATTATGCTGATTGATTTTCATTTTTATTTTGTTGCTGATACCTTCATGGTAGGTCAACAGCCTTCCAGTTTATCCTTTCAGTACCGGCATTTTCTCACGTTGATCGCTTCTGTTGCTGTCTATTCTTGTAGTTCTACTGTGCCATTCAATCGTCGAGTGCTTGAATCCGTTTAATCTGACTTTTTCAATAATTTTCTGCCATTCTTTTCCTTTGGCTTCTTTGCTGGAGATTTTCGCATTTCTTTATAAGACTATTTGGACGGGGCTCTGCCACTAAAAGGCTTCACATTGCAGTCAAAATCTATGCCACGCAACGAACACCGTTGTAATGTGTTGCCAGGTTTTTTTTTTTGCTTGGATATAAAAATACTGAAGAGGACACAAAAAACTCACCGCTGATATAATATGTTGGTATGAGAGTTTCTATTAGAGTGATTCCTTGTCAAAAACAATCAAATGAAATTGGGCCAGGTTTGGAATGGACCAGCTCAAGCAAGTACATGTAGCACAAAGTAGCTTGATTCTATCAAAGAAGGACATCATATTGTCTTTTATTTGTATAACAAGCAGCTGATAAGAAATCTCTTCAATAGCAGTAAGTTAGAAATGTCTAAGATCCTTGAACGATCTGGCGATTGGATTTTTTAAATCCGGTTAGCAATTAAAGCTCACTGATGGGCGTTAAATAACCGAAAATGGGTTGATTGCAGCAATACGTCGTATACGATTGGATACTAGGCTGTCACATTTATCCAGGTTTGTCTTGAGGAGCATCACAGTCACAAGTGTGTAGAATCAATAAGGATGTTTCAAATGAAGTAGATGACGGTCAATTGTAAAATATGAGAAAAAAATGAATGTGATTGTTTGGTTTCTCCAGTATCCAAATAGTTTTTGCTAACAAAACCATGTTAATCCCTGCAAAAAATTTCCTCAGAGATTTCGCTATCAGGTAAGGCTGTAAATACTTATCACAATGTTAGTTTATCTAAATAAAATTACCCTTTTACATTGAGAATAAAACACTAAGTTGTATAGAACCAATCATCACTATCACTTGTTACAATCAACCGCTTCAGGGCAAAAAATAAACCTCATTGTTATCGCGAATTGCGTGTAAAGTGCGGAAAATTCAAAGTGTTTAGAAGAGTGCAGTGCATTTCTGATAAAACATAATCACGAATGAATTTCATATTCGGACTTTACGCAGAAATACTCAACCTAATCTAGAATGGGGCATTCCAAGCCCAGGCAATCACCCTGTCCTATACAGTAAAGGTTTAGCCAGCGCTTTTTACACATACTCCTAGTGTTTATTGCTTTTAATCACTTTATTTCGCATTATCTAGCGTCTAGGTACTTTTTTCTTTCAGTTTTCCGCGGAGGCCGTCGTCAATGTGATGGCGGCGTTCATTTGGAAAATATTGTTATCACATTTTAACTTGCTCCACAATAGCGCACTGCATCCGCCATTTTACCGTGCTTTGTGGTAATATAAGGGATAAGAAATTGACCATCTCATTAACAAACAAAATGATTCATAAAGAACGTGTATACATGCTAGTGAATCAGTGATAAGAAACAGATTCCAGGAATTGTGAATGCGCTTCCGCAGTATTTTCTTTCGACATACACAATTATGGTATATGCCCGTAAACAGAAACCAGTGAATTAAGCCACAGTTGAAGTGTGATAAGGGTTTTTCTATGATTTTGAAAAATGTTGACATAGAATTCCAAACAATGTATTCTGATTCACAGCAATGGAATATTAAATTAACAATTAACAAATAAATTATTGACACAAATGTTCTAATAAGTTAACGCAGAATTGGTATGAATTACGTGAATGAAGCACAAAAGAAACTTAAATATTTAAAACACGGAAAATGAACAAAAATATTTACAATTTTTTATGGCAGGGAGGTAGAGGCTGCTCTATCCGGGGCCAAATGACTTCCAAAAAGCAAAAATGAATATGCCACAAAAGCACAAAAGAGACTCGTCCATCCTTTGCAAGAACCCCCCCCCCCCCTGGGTATTTCTATGATGTTATTAACAATTATCACTGGAGACCTGTTACCTGTCGACAGGACTTACATTACTTGAAGATTTTTCAGCACTGTTTGTCTCATGTCTGACACACAAAGGGACTGTATTGAACATTGTCCTGCTCTCCCATTCACTTTATTCATATTGATTTGGAATGGTTTTATTAAAGAAAGGATTCCCATTCGGTGGATGTATTTGTATTGAAGCAAATTAGAGTCATTGAGAAGACACCTATAAATTTGCAAATTTTAACGAGGATCTGTAAAGCGACACACATGAAAATCATAGAAGCAGGAATTGGAATGAAACATGTTAAATTAGTTTTGCTTAGACATACCATCAGGAGTCGCTGCTAGTTGGACTACTGTTAGTCCATCAAATCCATCGAAATATCAAATTTTTTTGGGGGGTATAAGGCCTTGATGAGTAACACCTTTCCTTGCACGAACGAAGTTGATTTTAATTGTTTAGTGACTTATTTTAAGTTCATATTCGTTTGATTAGTTAAAAAAAATAAAATGCCAGACAGAGATGTGGTCATTGAAATTCTGTTCTTTGTAGCATAAAAGTGTGTCATCTTAAGGTAACGGTAAATCTGTTTAATGATAGCCTTTTTTTGGGTAGGGAGGTGAACGCTATTTACACCCTGAGTGTCGAACTCCCAGTGGCACAATAGGCCTACTGGACTACCGACTATACACCTCCCCTATCAACTGGAGCGCCTAGTCTGGAATCATTTGAGAAATTACTTCGGGCTAGGCCTCCCAATTTTAAGTCTTTTGGCGTCTTCGGGTTACAAGGATTCCTTCTCCAGCGGGGAGCGAAAGAGGAGTAGGATTGCTAGAGAAGGAAACCCTCCAGCCGATAAAGTATGCCTTTTTTCGTGGCTAGAATTGCCCGAGAGTAATGTGCCACTCGATTCCATTTGTCAAATGATTTCAGCATCTCTTCGATTAGGCTAACTGGACGGAGCCCGCTCCCTTTTTTTCGGCAAGATCATCGCACTATTTGTCCCATCTTCTGCATGAAAAGAAAGTATGACAGGCGTCATACGTCACACTAATGCAGAATATGCAATCTGGAGACCGTAACTTACCAATCTTGTGCAGGTAAGACTGAAAACAACCGTGTCCGCTCAGTAGCTGGGTCAGGTAGAAGTCAGTCTCACCATGCGTTCAACGATCTCAAATCGTTGATGAGCCGCACAGTTCATCTTTCTTTAGCTCACGTTCCCATGATTGTTGCCATTCGTCGAGAGTGCATCGTCTTTCATCGTGAGCAACTTTTTCTTTATTATCCTCGTGTCTTCGGAGGTAAATTGTTTAACGCTCTCTAGCAGGGAGAGCGATGGGTATCAACCCTGCAATTACCAACCACGCTAACTCAGAGACTGTCCGGTATGATGATGCAATCCCCAGTGCTCCTCGTCTCTGCACCTGTGCAAGCCGTTTACGGTGCTGCTCCTTGGTGTGAGGTTCACTCCATATCTCTGCTCCATATAGAAGCGTAGATTGCACGACACTCATTAGCAGTCGTTTTTTTCTTGGAATTGGTCCCCCATGATTGGCCATCAGTCGACTAATTTCCGAGACCCCTGCTGCGGCCTTGATTTGCTCCGAAAAACTCATCTTAGAGTCTATCAGCAAGCCCAAATATAACTGATCGTTTCGACTCTACTAATGTGTCCCCGACTCGGGCCATTCTTACTCTGGGGATCTTCTTCTTGGTTAGGAAGAAACTTTGGTTTTCTCTAACGGTAAGTTAAACCCATGAGTGGTCATCTAGGTCCCTACCCGGTGCCCAGCAATTACTACCGGAACATCATCTGCATAGACGATCAGTCGTGACTCCTCCAGCAGTTCGAGTCTGAGCAGTCCGTCATAGCAGACGTTCCACAAGTCCGGACAGAGAATGGAGCCTTAGGGCACACCTGATGTGACTAGCATCCTCCGTCGACCTTGCGCCGTGTCGTAGATCAGGCTGCAATCCTTCAGGTAATTTCAAGCTATCTGCATCAGATATTCTCGTACATGGAATGAGTTTCCCAGGGCTTCCAGAATATCCGTCCATCTAGCGGACTTGAAAGCGTAAACTACCCGACGGTTGGACCGACTGCGTGCCTCCACCTGTTGGACCGCACTCACCACCTCCGCGACTGCATCTAAAGTGGAACGTCCCGTTTTGAAACCGTACTGCCTTGGAGAAAGGTCCCAAGCGGCGTGGATAACGTCATTAAGTCTTCTCTTTATCAGTTTCTTCTGGACTTTCCCGGCCGTATCTAGCATGCATAACGGTCTATAGGCTGATGTCGACTCGGGATTTCCCTTCCCCTTGCTGATCAGCACAAGTCTTGCCGTCTTCCGACGCTCAGGGAAAACGCCTTCCCAATGATAGACTTAATAATCACTTTAAAGAGGATGAAAAGGCTAAACCAAGACGCTTGGTTATCTTCATTGCGCGGTATCTCCTAGTGCTGAAGGGATGGACGTGGTAGTACAGGCTTTTCTCTTAACGCATCCCGTCTGTGGAATGCCAACTTTTCATTAAGGAGGAAACCGAAGAAAATAGTTTTGTCTGTGTAGGTAAGGAAGGTAACAGGATCAGAAGGCGTCCAAACATTGTAAGTGGTCTACCATCATTGGAAGTGACGTTAAATCATTGGAAGTTGGCTACCACCTTTGCCCTGATTTTTAGTTCGGTCTGTTCAATACCTGGTCGGATGAAGGAGTCTACCTGGAGAGCTGAAGGGATGGGATGTTCGGATTGATGAATAAGTTGCAGGAAGAAGGAGAAGCCTATAATATATTCTTCTACAGCAACTCATGGGACAGACAGTTTCGTAGCTTCGTTGAAGATATGGGTGAGGTTCTTCTATACAGCTCAATCGGATGAGATATTAGCTTCCTTTGAGAATTGGAACGTTATGGTGCATTCCGTTATGACGGCTAAAACGAGTATATTTAATCAGCTGGTTGTATCGGGGCAGGGGGGTTCTTTTTTCGTAATTTTCCAGTCACTTCCTGAGGTATTTTCTACCAAAAGAGGAATTCCTGTTGCTTGATGGTGCTTTTTGGAATAGAAAACGGGTCTCAATAGCAGACGTTCTGGCTGCCGGGAAAAATATTTCGTGCATATTTTGGAGGACTTTTTCTGCTAGGAGCTCTAAATTTCTATCATAAATGGAGGTGAAAAAGACACTTGCATATGTAGATATCACATCGAAAAGAGAAGTAGGAAGTAGGAAGTAGAAGTAGGAACATAAGTTGAACACTATGATATTTTAGAAGAAATCTTCAGGATTAAACACTTTTGAAAATTTATAAGGGCTTTTATTTTCATTATAGTTTCCACAGCGCATATCTCCTTTCTCTGAAGATATACTCCCGTCTTACATAATTTATGTCAATTATAATACTTATGTCAATTTATTCATAAGACGGTGCAATCAGGAAGCAATAAATTGGTTTTATTTCAACGTATTCATTCAGTCACAGTACAGTGTTACTTATTGCAAAAAGATTGTGATAGAATTTGGGATGCTCTGAAATTTTGGCGCTTTTTCCCGGATTCCTGGGAATATTTTCAAAGATAAAATGTTTGCCACAATTCATGACGTAGCACATGGGTAGTCCAACTATATGTTCAAGGATTTTGTCTGTAAATATGTGCTGAAAATATATTTATATCAGTAAGTAAATATTTGTGTATGTTTGGTTCAATAAATTTGGTGATCCTCAACAATTTTGTTGTAATATTGACTATAAAAAATCATGTTTGGTCAGTGGTTGGTATCTAATATGTACATAGGAAACCCCAAGAGGGGTTTCCCGTCACTGGCCTCATTGTTAATTTATCAATGTTTTTCGGTACGCGGTAATAAATACTGGAATCCGTCTTCGTCTTCAATTCATAGAAAATCTCAACTAATTCTGGCACTTATTTTTCTAATGTGGTAGTACCTCTAATGAGGGCAAAAATAAAATTTTACTGTTTTTCACCAAAAATTAAGGCATTCGATGCCGAAGACTGATATACTTAATCTCATTCAAAGCATTTTCCAACGCTACCTATCATTTAATCTCAATAACTAAAAGTTACAGGCTCATTGCTATTTCCTATCTTTTTGGCAGGACACAGACGCCATGTTGGAACAATGCTTCATCTTTTGAGGCATCTTTTGATACATGAATCGGCCTTGTCCTCACTAGCACCAGATGATGGGAACCAGAGCCAGCAAAGTAACAATGGGCGCGGACAAAGTCTTGTGCATATCACGGATGGAGTGGATGTTTCTAATATTGAGGATGCCCAAGCAGGATTCACAACATGATTGATGATGAGATTCAATTCTTTACCTCTTCTTTGAGTGACCATTTTTGAATAATTTGGGTCATTTATCGTTAACCACCCGATTAGATATATTTTCCGATTATCCGATTAGATATATTTATATTTTTGAAAAAAAAAAATCGTATTAAATTCTCAGGTTCGTGGACGCAGCTTCAGGTTTTGTTAAGGCTTATTGGAAATTAAGGAGTTTTCATTATTCCATTGTACATACATTGTTTCAACTAAATATTAATTAAAAACGTGTTTTAAAAGTATCTCGATAGCAATCAACAATGAGATACACATTTAAAAAAAAATTGCTTAATTCTCTCCAGAGCTGTACACAATTTATTTGTAGAACTGCAAGTAGATCATAATTCTCTGGAAATCCTTCCAGTATCCATCCGGCGAATCTGAATGGTTTCGAATTTCTGTCTATAATTCATCCCCGTGATCGCAATCAAATCATTGATTTATTTACATTGCCGGCCATTTCTCATTCGAACGGAATCATAACACATCAAATTAGACACATTGTATGGCCTTTAGATTTTCTTCGCGCCCAACTTCGAATAACACCTCCAGTGTTCCTTTCGCTAAGAAATGCAATAACAATTTCGGTCGAAAATTAATGAGCCACCTGAATCGTATTTAGCTGAGTCTTAATTTCAATGAATCGAATCTCACGTCCGATTCAGCCGTAAGGGATGTGTGCATGTGTGTATGGTTTGCTCATATGATGGCGAATGGTATTGTATCGCGGATGAGGATGTGTAATGTGCGTTCGTTGAATTTGTTTATAAACATTTTCTCGGTTACTGTCGAAGCAGTTTTCTTAATTCTTAATTTGTTTTTCTTTGAATTTTAACGATGAGGTGTTTAGGTTAAATCTTTGGGCAGGTGATTTAAAAGTATGTATATGGAGGAGCTTGGTTGATTATGTAAACAAAAATTCAATACGTCTTTGGAGGAACGTTGTCGTCTTAGCGTTGCGCTGAGGGAGCCTTTTGTTTTGGCTGGCTGAGGGAATGTAGATATTGTTGCAATAGATGGTAGAGAGAGCCCGTCATCCGAATTTGTTGGCACCTTTTTTCCATTTAAGAAACAAAGGCATAGGTATGGAAGTTAAATAAACAATTAAATGTATTCTTGGTATGTAACCAATGAGCGGAATTTGTTTACACAAAGTGCTGAATTTGTTGAAGTCTTTCTTAAACAATTCTGAAAAATGATTCACAATTTACCACTGTTTACTAGCGAAGCAGCTAAATCATCGATTTACAATCTGGAGGCTTACAAAAGGGATACGAAAGATTGTTTGAGGCTGAGTATTATATATGTATGTTATTTGTTATTTCATCACTTGAGCGCTTCTTTGATCGATTCAATAATGCATTTTTCAAATTCGAAAATTTATGAAAATAGATTCTGTGCGATTTTAAATGTTGTTATTTATTTCAAAGAAGTTCTAATCGGTAAAAGGAAGGTGTTCGTACAAAACGTATTGTACCTTTTATCTATATGAGTAACTACTAAAAATTTCGTGGTTCTTGCGTTTGTCTGTAGGGAACTATACAGAGTGGCACAAATATTCTTTTGTCCTGGAATAAAATTTGAAAGAAAAGGGGTTGGTTTAATATTTTAATTTTATTAGAAGCAACATACGTTAGGTAACATAATAAATAATCATTATAAAGTATGTGCTCATTCGTTTTCTCTACACTCTTCAATTCCTTTTCGAAACTTTCATATACATTTTTAAGGCACTCTGCAGAATTTGTGTCTAGCTCAACTTTACACGTTCAATCAGCTGCTTCTCTTTTTTTGGTCTGGGATCTCTAGGGACAGTCTCCTCTTATTTGGACCATACATTTTTGTTGAGGTTCAAATCAGCGACATCATCAGCAATCAATCAACGCTTTGGTGCATCTTGAATCAAAATCACTTCCTGCCCGTTCCTGAATTTTTTTGCGATTAGTACGGCATTGCGCAGGGAGGCAATGCCTTACTAACCGGTATTTTTTAAAAAGGGAGATTATTTTTCTTGTAATATCCTCCATTAACAGACACTCTTTGCTGAACAAAGCGACGTTGGCTTTATTCGCGACTGCCACGAGTTACTGAGCGTGCGAATTTCAGCGTGAATATTACGCGAATAGTTATGGTATCGCTGGTTCTCACTGTCCTATGCTGTCGAATGGGAGTTGTATGCAGTTGAATTCACGATCCGTCTGTAAAAAGGATGTTTGCACGCAGCCTTCAACTACGGAGAATGTCAACAGCAAATCCAAGGGTTTTTGTGGTTTTGACAGAAATTCAGCCGGATACGAATGTTCGTCTCGCATAGTCGATGGTTCTTGCGTTGTCGATAGGCTTGCTGGCCACATTTTGTGTACCGAATATATCGTTGAACGGCTCGCCTCTACACGTTTTTAATAACTTCCGGAGAGTTTTTAAGCTGTTTCATCACTGGTTGCGCCGCCACTAAAGACCTGTTTCTAGTCAATATTCGATTTTCCATTTTTTTCTTTTCATTTCTGCTGAAAGTACCGATGGTTGTTTACTTCTCTGCATATCCCACACGTTTCTGTCCTTGGTATTGCTCCATACTTCACTTCATGTGGTTCTTGTTGCTCCTATGTTATCTACATATGTCGCTGAAGTTGTACTTGAAATTGATACGAATATGCCCAAAAAGTAAATGCGGATCGCGCACTCACAGCTAAGAAAAACACTGCGTCCGAGAATCTCGAAGCAACATTTCCTTGTGGACAAGAGCATAAGGATGCCTTGGACATTGCACCTGCAGCAGAAGCTTATTGAAATCAATAATTCTATGCAAGTTGAAAGTTAATTGGTTTTTTTTTCATAGTCTAGTCACTTAAGACTTTATATGCATTTTTCGCGAACCACTATTTTCAAAGTCGGTTGTTAAGATTAAACTAAAATTACTAAGCCTGATGTTGATGAGACTTATTACACGTCTTCGGGAAACTCTCTGCAAGGAGTTGGACGAAAGGCTAATTTTTTTTTGAAAGCAACATCTTTAAAAAAAATCAAAGTCTGGAAAATTTTTAGTGAGATTAGAACTTTTTTTCTGAAAAACACTATCGATTGTCCAAAATCCAGTTTTCCTACCAGTAATTGCCCAATTTCTAGTTTTTTAATATTAACTTAAAACGCAATTTGATTTGTTTATTTTAGACAATACTGTCACGTCCTATCAACGCCACTTTGGCGTTGATAGGACGTGACAGTATCTATCAGTCTTTTTTCGAATAGGTCCATGACTACGCAATGGCTGCGTTTCTAACATATTTGAATAAAAATTTCAGAAAATATTCAAAAAATATGTAATAATAATTTATTTTTTATACATAAAAAACAAAAAAAAAATTGTCGAAAATATGCAGTTTTCCACGTAATAAATCTATGTGACCCTTTAATTTACAATTAACTTTCTTTGGATTAGGTACTGGAAAATTTTTGAGAGGAAATTTTTTAATTAAAAACTTTCTAGGTTTCTATAACTTAAAACTATTTTCCAAATTATTTGAACACTGTTCAACTTTAAAAACTAAGGACAGATTTGATAGATCCATAGATGAGGACACTTGCTGATAATTTTTATAGGCTGTATATAGGAAACAATAATTTATAAAGGATTCGAACATATATACTCTGTTCCGTAGATAATTTTGGCTCCTTTGAAAAGATTGGCTCTGCGCCAACCAGGAAGTTTCTGAATAGGGCTAATATTAGCTACTAAGTTTGCCAATTACGAGGCGAAGGATAAGAGTGTATTTAGAAATATTTTTAAATACTTGTTTTGAGTGGCTTAAAGCTTCGATTTAAGGTTTTTATTATGTGCGTTAATTACATGTGGAGGCTCCGTTGGAAACTTTTTTCCAGGATAAACATTTTGCTTCGAAAATTCATCATTCAGAATTTGCTTTTCGATTGAGTAATGGGTACAATGAAAGGATAGACTTGATTGCCATAGTAGTTATGCGCCTTTTATGGATTTTAAATGTTAGCTTTCGATTGAGTATGGGACCTACAATGGGCCAAATGTTCGGATCAAGGAATCATTCATCCTAAGAAGTTTATGGGTCTGTTA
Organism: Stratiomys singularior; assembly: GCA_954870665.1. Classification (NCBI taxonomy): domain Eukaryota; kingdom Metazoa; phylum Arthropoda; class Insecta; order Diptera; family Stratiomyidae; genus Stratiomys; species Stratiomys singularior. Next base: position 14,592,580 of record OX940877.1, read on the forward strand.
GACATTGGTTTTCTGCTGATTTTTTTTTATCACTAGTAAAAGTGCTGACTGATTTTACCCAGTTCATCCTTTGTGTTGGAGATGATAAGATGATAAGCTGCTAATTGACAGTTTTTCGTAGTTGCTAAGTTGGAAGTGTATATATTGAAAAGTATTGGACTGAGACACGAAACTTTTGGAACACCATCCAGAACCGTTTTTGCTTTTCTGCTCTGTCTTACGGAAATTAGATATTAGTTCGTGCAGGTAGGATGGGATACTGTACTCTTTGAGCTTATGAAGAAAGCCGTTATACCAAAAGGTATCAGTGGCTTTTAATATCAATGTTTAGCAGGCTGATCGATTTTTTGACTATCTACGCGTATGGTTGAGTATCGATAAGGGAGTATGTTATTATTTGCAATGATTACAACCTTTTCAAGATATGTTTTGAAAAAAGTTTCACAAGCAGCGGTAATGAGCTTCTTGCCCTGTAGCTTTTAGGATCTTGTGGATATTAACTTGGCTTGAGGAGAGCTAATACCTCTGGCACGCTTCCAGCAATCAAGAAAGTGTGACACTTTCAGACCAGCGATGAATATGAGGCAACTTTACGCAATTGTTTTTTTCAGGAGAAGTTTGATAGTTATATTTGGTTTCCGTCTAGTTCAGGGACTTTACCATTTTCAAATTTCTGAATTTGCTCAATTATTTGTTTTACTTTTATCAAGGGCTCCAGGAAGAAAAGTTATGGAGTTCGGGAGAATTTTGTTAGTTTGCAACCAGAATTTCTATGATATTGTTTCTCATTCTCTGGAGATATTGTTAAATTTGTGTAAATCATCAGCAATAACTCGCAAAGAATTTCTTTCACATGAATCAGTCTGGATACGATTGTCATCCTTCACAACATAAGATAGTGTTGTTTGCGTTTCAGTATTTTCGTCAATTTCCAGATTTTTCCTGTATTGTAGTCCAAGCTGTTAAGAAGATTGTTCCAGCGGTAGTTTTGGAGGTTCAAGACTTTAAACCAATCTTCGAGGACTGCCCTAGAATTCTTTCCCACTGACACCTTAGAGAACTGCGGGGGATATTTGATAGCAAGCAGTAAATGATTTGATGTTGCGATGTGGGCGAGTTTTCACGGTACCGCGTTCTGTCGCTTGGTAGGAATAGAGCAACCATTCGCGAGTCAGTAGGCCAAAAGTTATCCCTCAAGAAGGTTCCATTCGGTTTGTGTAAATGTTTTAGGGACAGCTGTTTTGCGTCCTCGTGCAACGGCTGATTCTCCTGAGCAGCGCGCGTCCGTAAAGTTTTGTTGGTTCTTAGGTTCAACTGGTATAGAAACTCTTGAAATTATGAAAATGGTCAACGAGAATGATTATATAAATAAAACTCTTGGAGTATTTTTTCATTTTCAAAATGGGATGATCTCTACGCCCAATCCCCCCCCCACCCCCTGTACTTGCCTCCTACCTTTTTTGACCACCAAATGAAAAGGAGTATGAAAGGAAAGCTTTTGCCGACATTACTGAAACGAAGAAAAAATCGAGGGAGGTGCTACGTGCGAGTTGCGTCTCCGAAAGGAGGCGAAGGGTTCAAAGAAGACGAGTTCAAATAACATTTTGACCAATGGAATAAAAGAATGGATAAGTTTATAAGTGCCGCTGGATAAAACATAAAATATATATATAAATACATAAATTTAAAAAAATATCAGTTTTTGTGGGAACTCGATTGTACATGAAATACGTCCTAGATGAGCTGCTAATCAATCGGTTCTAATTATATTCAATCTATTAGAATTTATCCAGGAAGCCTCAGAAATTTGCTTCAAAATGTATTGAATTGAAAAGCATTAAGAACTTTTCAATAATTTTCTTGAATTTTTGGAATGAATGGAACTGGAATGAAGGGTCTGAAAATTTGACTAAATCTAGTAAATAGTTCTTGATTTTTTGATGTATTGTAAAATATTGTACCTGTTCTGTGCATGTGTTGAATAGAATACATGCACATAAACTTCAGCTAATGTAAAATGCAATACATTTGGTTGTATTTTTTCATGAAATTTTACGCATTTTTCAAGTTTTGGGGTTAAATTAACCCCACGTTGTATGCCGAAGGTTAAGGTGATTCATTATAAACTTCGTATTGAAGCAGTTCTCTGAAATGTTTTTGTCAAATGTGTGTACGGGACTCATTAATGTAGAATTGCTTTCGTTTTGAGCAAAATGTTTGTCATAGGTCAAATTTTTTGACCATTTTTCCAATTCTCATTATTTAAATAATAATCAAGAAATTTATTTAAATAAAAGAGAAGCATATGTTACCCTTTCAAGGTCTCACTAACAAAATGTGCCCAGTAACTTATTTATGTACCTAACGGAAAATTCCCATATAATTATTGAGCAGATAATTTAACTCCTAATCTCCCACGTCTAACTGAAGTACTAACAAATTGCTCCACAAAAAATCGGGTTAATCTCGAATGATTTGAGTATTTTTAAAATAGACGCAATCAAAATTGTTTCTTATAATAAACTAAAGCGGACGTTTACTTTTATTGTGATTTACGGTTGAAGTCGTTCTGGTCCAAGAGTAAGTTCATCCAAAATCCACTCTTAGGATAATAAAAAAATAATAAATTTCATGAACGGTTCGCTCTGAAACGTTGATTGCGTTTCGAAACCGTAGTATAATTGTTGTGCGTTTACGTATAGCCTCATACGAGTACACATGAATTTTTTGGGTTTTTGACCTCGCTCATAAATAAATTTCGAAAAATGTCAAGTGCGTCTGTAACCCGAGCGAGATTAGGTGTTCATATCAAACCACGTTCACAAAAACCCTCTATTTTTCGTTTCAAAGTGATTATCATGTTGCTCCTCAATTACCAATATGACTATTACATACTATTTCTTCATGGATGCGATCCGTTTCAAAGAAAAAAAAATTATTAGTCTGCATACAGGGATCATTTCATCATTTCTTGTGAGAATCTTTTGTCGTTCTTTCCACGCGTGTCTTATTGGCTCGCTAGATTTGTTATCGTTAAAAATTTGGTTGGCCGAGTTTATTTCCCATCTCAGATTGTTTCTTTTTTGGGACTCGTATTGGACCATTGCTTGGCATCCCAACTATGGTAAAAGGTTCAACAGGGTTAAGTGAATGACACATTTGTAGCAGATACTATTCCTCGCGCCGACAACATGGTGACACGGTTGTTTAGGTTTCTTCGATGATTAAACGTAATTGTGGTGCAACAACAAATGATAAGGGTAAATGTAAATTGTTTACTCGGTGAAACGTAAGAAATAGATTATTACTTAGGAGTATGAGAAAGGTTTTGTCTGATCAATTTAAGATATTGCTAGTAATCCTTTTGGACGCAGGAGGTCAGCGGGTTGAATATTCCTATATGTAAAAGAGTGGTAATGGATTTTGGTATTACAACTGGCTGCTAAGTCAGGCAACTCAAGTACCACAACAAGGGTGACAACAATACAGCTGACATCTTGCAATCAAGGATCGATTTGCTTGATCTTACGCACTTGCACAGTGCCAAATTGATCGGTTAATCGAATATTCAGTGGACTTAAAACTATCAAAATTGACTATCAATTACAACGTTCGTCCCCAAATCGCCCGATCTGTGTTCACAACTCCGCCCTGACAACTCCAGCCACGTTTATGTGGAACGAGCGAATCAGGAACTAATGACGGTCACAGCGGCTGAAATATTTACCCTATTTTCGTTCGTCGGGTTTGGCGGTGACTTCTGCAAAAGTATGGACGTTAGGTTTCTCCCAAGATTGGCAATCCTGTTCAAAGAGCATCGGTTTGGTGATATAAGGCAAATTCAAATGAATGGGAAAGGTAAATATATTCAAAACTACTATCAGGACCTGGAAACATCGATGGAAAGTAATTTTTCGGTAGAAGAGCCATTACTTTGAAGGGCTTCTTAAGTCGGATAGCGGAGACCTGTCTTACTTATTTTGACACTAGAGATATTGTGTTCGATGTTTTATTGCCTTATGTTATTATTATTTACTGGGGTTCAGTGTTGGTAAATGCATAGCCCATCACCGCTCTTCGGCTCCATGCGACTCATGCTGTTGTCTACAGATGTTCCATCCTGATGCAGCTGTTGCGGGATCATCCATTCTTTCATTTTCGTCTATACCGCTGTGCTCAGGGATCAATGTTAATTTTACATTTACTTAAGTTATTGTGGAATTGAGGGCCTGCCCAAAGTTCTGCTCTGATTGTGAAACAACGTCGTTAGAGGCAATCGTCTGTAACGATGACTTTGTATCGGAGAGTATTTGTATTTCTCCAGGAAGAGTATGTGTTGCCGCGTCTGTGGGTGCTTTCCAACTGAAAGGCTGACGTATGGCTCTCAAATACGTAACTTCGTTGAGTTGCGGTTGTTCTCGCAAGAAGTTCGCGGTGCCACTTCCCTCATCTGTTCTGCAATCATCGGTGTCGATCACGATTTCGTTTCCAGATTAGAAGTCCTGCACTGTTTTCAACTTTGTTCTGGTCGGAATGTTAATTCTGTATGGGATCGTTTTGGCTACCGTCGGCTAAATTCTATTCAGATCATTTTTATTTGATTCCTGAGATGTTCATTGCAAAATTCGCTGAGAATGTTGGACGACCACGGCGGCGCTTCTATGGTTCACCTTCTCTGCGTGAGTTTGTTTTCCGCTTGATAAGGACATTGGCCATTTCGATATGCCATCAAATTCCAAAATACGCTTGCTATGCCTTTGCCTAGTAGTAGCCAAAGCCTCTTTGGCTTTCATGTATTCACTTCTATACTGCATCCAACCGGGAATGGTAACCAAATTGACGTAATGCAAAATCATCCGCAGAGACAATTTGAAAGTTCGTATGTTGATTCGATGGTACTGGATCCTTGGATCGAGTAAATCAACCCAACGCATTCTTTTGTGAAACAAACTACATTAGGACGATTGACTTCGATTTATCTATGCGTCCCAATTTCAATGAAATTAGAAGCCAAATTGACATCCTTGTTGTCAAACCAACGAGTGGAAATTACTTTGCCGTTAGAGTTGAAGCACTGTACGCAGGAGCTGCGCCCGCGGATAGCGATCGTTTAGATGTCTAGGAGGGTCCGTTGAGGAATCGATTGGCACGTACTGTTCCAGCTGTGTTGATTTGTCGATTTCTTAAACTTTGAAATAATTAGAAAAACGGAAAACAGTTGTCAAAAAAAAAAAACAACTTTACCCTGCTTTTTCCTTGGGAATCCTTTCCACCAATTCAATGATTAGGAAGCTACTGCTGATCGTTTTCATCAGGATTTCGTTGACAACGATTTTAGTATTAAGTTGTTTGGACTGCTTTGCTATGGTTGGTTTAATTGTTATTGAAAAATACGCAATTTTCCTTTAAACCATAGAATTTATTTAATAAGTATTTTTCAACATATACCGATATTTCGGAAGACAGTTGCTTCCTTCCTCAGTGCTAACATGATAGGAAGGAAGCAACTGTCTTCCGAAATATCGGTATATGTTGAAAAAAACTTATTAAATAAATTCTATGGTTTAAAGGAAAATTGCGTATTTTTCAATAACGATTTTAGGACAACATTGTTCTTTCTTCCAAGAAACCTTCTGCATTTGCTTTTAAATTTTGTTTATTTAAAATACCTACAGGATGCTTAAATTACTAGAACAATTAATTTAATTGATTTTCTATGTATCAAAATCGATTTGCTTAAATTTTCGCATGATATCGTCGCAAAGGATATAAGGGGTCAATTTTTTTCAATGAAGTTGATTAAATGTGTTTTGAATTAATAGCGTTAGTTATTTTAATTTAGTTTAGTTATTCTAATACCTTGAATTGATTTCGGACCGTTGAATTATATAATTTGAGTTACAATAGAGGGACGAAGCGAGTATTTCTGAACACATTAAAAATTATGAAGTTGTTCTCTCTGAAAAGTCACAAATATATCAAAATATATGAAATAAATGCCGTGGGCCGTGGGAATGCAAGCACGGACAAGGATCAAAATCAGTTAGAGCAAAAATTTTGCTTGGTACTCAGCATTAGGATTTTCAACGAGTCTTGTAAAACATACGCCAAGCCATAACTGTGTGGTTTAATTTGTAGGTAGTTAGAAGTGTCACTCAGTGAATGCCTGATGCAAACAGGACATTGTTAAAGGCAAACGAGATCCATCATCGTCATCGCCATACTCATCGCTACCAGCAGTTGTTCGAGGCAAATCGTAGGCCCCACAAAAGAACGAGTTAGTTTGCTGCAAGGTATATTAAGTGTGTCTTTTTGGAATTCACTCCTGATGATGGTGATGATGACGATGACGACGATGACAATGTCTTCGTCCTTTACTTGGCGTCGAGACGACAGCAAGGCCTTCAACACCCCAACACACCGCTACATTGTGCCGTCACGTATGAAAAGGGGTTGACATTAATTCAGCTCCCGGCGCCTGAGGTGATAGGCACCATTATGGGATCCTGTTGGGACATTTTACCAGGCTCAAGTATAGTAGTAGGACGGTTGTAAGTCGGGTATATCGCAATCCGCGAGTAATTAAGTGTATTGTTCTGTAACAAAAACGAAACATCACCTCGTGCAAACAATTCCCAAGGACTCGATGAAAGGAATTGTTCTTGTGGTTTTCGGGGGATGGAGTGGAAATGATGTTGGGTAGGTTTAAATTAAAACTTTCTACGTGGCAAGCAGTCGAGAGCAGAAAAAGATATGAATCCGTGTGTATGTAGGTGTATTGTATGGGGGAAATTTGCGGAGGTGTTGATTAAGTACTACAGAATAATTACGGAGAGCATAAGTGTAACCAGAAAACAACAACCGGATGCCGCTTCATTTGTGAGGAAGCTAATTTAAATTAAAGGAAAATATCACAAATTGCATTTCTTTCATGTTATGCGAGTGTATTTGATGATAAGGAAATGCTTTGGGAGCGAGCTGAAATCATTTTCCTTCGATATGAGCAATGCTTTCCAATATACACCTCAAAGCGCTCATTCAACGTGATCCAATTTTTTCCAGTGATCCTAAAATCATTCAATTGAATAAATTACACAAAAAAGTGCAAATAAATCCATCGAAATCCGCACATCGAACCGTTGAACAAATATGTGTGTATCCACACATGCCAATTACTTTCCAATTGAAAAATAATTCATCTAGAAAGTGGTGAAACAAGTAAAAAGTGTCCCCAACATTTGTTAACCTTCGTCCTGATTCCAAGTACTATCCGTCGGTTACGGTTGGTATTGTTGTTGCTACAACGCGAATATTTCCCATCCGCAATCCTTACTTTTGGGCCAGCGAAAAATCCCACACCAATACGTCCCCACAAATAAAACGGAAAAATCCAATGCAAGGATAAATCGAGTGTAAAGTGCTCGTGAGGAAAAACCTGTTGATATAAAACGGTGTGTTATATTGGGTCGATATGAGTTTTAAGCTTGATCAATTCGAATTTCGTACGACGAATGGTGGATAGATTTCGATTGAGTACAGTAAGTGAATTTAATATTAAATTCGGATTCTGGACTTCATCAAACTACGTTTAAATGAAATTTCTTCCATTTAGGATCGGTCTTGAAATAAAGAAATATTTTGATCGATAATTTTTATGTGGATTATCATTGACACTAGAGAAGCAATGAGACAAACTTTAAACTTTTAAGATCTAGTTTATCTCTGGGTAGCTTGGGTCCGCAGGGTCTTGCTTCGTGGGTCTCGAGGACGCGTTTCGGCTGCATACAGCCTTCTTCAGCTCGTTCTCCGAGAACGCTCCAGAACGAGCTGAAGATGGCTGTATGCAGCCGAAACGCGTCCTCGAGACCCACGAAGCAAGGCCTGGCGGACCCAAGCTACCCAGAGTTAATTTTGGCGTGTGGCAACATCAAAACGAACATCAAGTTTATCCTTTGGCAGACGCAATTTTTGGGCAAAATAATTGATCTTTAAAAAAGATTTCGTAGGAAATTAAAACTAATACTTCAACTAAAACATACAGAGACAGTAGAACTATGACTGAATCACCTTTGCTAAAGACCAACTCCAAGTGACAGTTGAATGAAACTGACGGGAATCCAGCTTCCGAATAAGGCGTTCAATTGGGTCCTGATTATTAGGAATATATAGGATATATAGGAAAACGAAAGAATTGTACGTTTACAAATCAATCAATTTACGGCTTGTGTTATGCAACAAGTGTGAAGAATTAGCCCCTAACGCAAGTTTTTAAATAAATGGTTACCGTTCCCGAAGGGAAGATCCTAGGAAGAATTAACACAGCTAACTGAGATACAGACCAATGACGAATCAGGTATTTAAATAAGATGTTATAGTTATTCGATGAGTCAGAAGTTGCCAAAATAAAAATTCTATTTGAGCATCAAGGAGCAGTAACTTGCAGCAGCTGATAAGTCCTCATGAGTACATTCCATGAATTTCATTTATAGGACCCTAAAGGAAAATGAGGAGAGACGGAATGAGAGAGGAGCTTCATTTAAAATGACGCAAAGGAAAATAGGGAAGGAGAATGCCATAGGCCAGGAGAAGATTTCCAGGGCTTTAAATTTCGAAGCTGTTCCTCGACATTTGAATGAACAAGAGAATGCTATCAGTTCTCACTAGGATCTTGACGGGACATTTCGCACTCGATGACATCTCAAGAAAATTGATTCGGAAATTAGCTCCAATGAGCGTAGATTTAGGAATTATGCGAAGGATATATCAGTATATCTGCTACCACTTTGCAATGCATTGTTTCGCAAAACATGGGACAAACAATTGAGCTGCTCGCCTTCAACTGAATTCATTGACTTTCTGAGGACGACTAATCTGCTTGAGGTGTTCTAGACACAGTTGAATGGGGGGTACAGTAAACTTTTTAAGATAGGGGTATCTCAAGTTTGCATTGTTACTATTACTGAATTTGCTTCTCTATTTCGAATCGTTTGCACTCTACATTTTTTCATTTTAATCTAATAATCGAGAAATATCAAAAACTGAAATGAATTTAGACGATTGCGATGCAAACTTCAGTCACCTTACAGCGTTGCAGGTAACTATCGAATGCGGCAAGGTTAGATGCAAATCTCATGGTACGTGCCACGAGGAACGCAGAGCGCAATTATTTAGTCCTGATATATAATGATTCTATCAAGTCTCCAACCGTTTGTATGAACGAGGTTACTGGGTATGACCCTTGAGGATGCATCATCGTGGCTTATCATGGACTATGGTTTTAATGGCCTACAGTGTCAGGAATGTATGGCTCCCTATCGACCTGCAAAAAAAAAAAACGAAGATCCTTAATGGGAATCGGGAGTTCATGACGATTTTATGGGTGACACTCTTTAATGAAGAGAATGTGAGGACCGGTCACCAAGACATCTCTTCACCTGAATAACTTCTGCGTCATGGTCATTCGCTGCGGTATGTACGATTACTGGATCTTAAAAAAAAGGGTTTTAACGACATGACGAAGCTAGTAGGCAATGCTCATATAATTGGTTCAATCGACGACAGAGTGCGTAGCTACTAGGGTTCTATAATCGGAGGACGCGCCCGTCCTGGCACCGCGATGCACTGTTAAGCTTTGACGACATTGGGTACGAGGTAGAATTTTGAAATATTTGAAATGAATTTGCAGAGCTATCTTAAAAGGAGGAAAGTAAAATAAAGTCGAATGAGCTTTACTGAGTAGAAGCATGTGAAACAGATATGTATGGATCCAGAGATTCGTCATTTGGGACCGAAAATTCACCACAATGTGATTAAATGTGGAGTAACACTTACTTGTTTGCATAGAAAGGCCAGTAACTGATAGCGCTACCAATATAATATGCAGTCTATAGAATTTGAATAAGTTCTCCTGAAATGTTCAATATCCAATCGTTAAAACATTTAAACGAATAATTTTCAGGTTCACTTTACATAGTCTATGGATAAATTCTTTCATTTCTTTCTATTTATCCTTACTTCACCACACTCACGAGCGCCACGTAAAACATTTTCCTGTTTTCAAGTCTGAAGTAAAAGGAAATCTCGGAAAAGCTTATAGGAAGCATATATGTTTCCTGTTTGTTCTTTTCTATTTTTTTTTTGGTCACAATTTTAATAGTGAATATCCCCCGTTTTCCACAAGCGAACGGGTGAATATGCATCGTAAAAGCGCTAAAGCCAGAATAAATTTTTTGATGGTCCTAGATAATGGGAAGTTGTGAGCAACGTTCAGCCAAGCACAGACATACAAGGATGAAAGGCAACTGTAACGGCTAGAAGGTCGATAAGGACGGTATGTGGTGGGTTATCAACACCTAATATTGCTTCCATTACAAGACTATGAAAAGAGTTGAAAATGCGAACTTATTGGCTGCCCTGATTGCTTTAATATTTTCCGAAATTTCGTCGATTAGAACAAGTGAAAAATTGCCAGCGGGATATTTTGGGATTCAATTATGGATGTAATTATTGTGTATTATTAATTTTGGGGTATCTATGAAAATCTAATAAGGAGGTTTATGACGTATACGGCCGTTTGCCATCAACCATGGTCTTGGGGCTCGTTTGTAGGTAGAGTGATCACTTTAATCGGCCATTTATTGATACTACCATCATAATGTTTTCACGTTTTTTGAATAGTTGACAGGGTATTATAATGCTTGACTACACTTAAGCCCGGCACTTCAACTGTTATGCAATAGCAAACCAAAGTATGCAAATGAGTTTGTTGATAGTCCTTGAAATGAAATAAAAGGAAAATCTTCCGTATCGGCGGTATATCATAAATATTGTTTTAATAATATTCAAATTTAAAACAAAAACTGTTATATTCCATTTGAACTACATCAAATCTCATAAATTTCTATTGCTTCTGATTTGAATCATCAATAAAGGAACTAATATTTTAGCGATTTGAAATAATCTTAACGATTTGCTGACAACTCTACATTGCCCTTATCGCGATGGAGTCGCCGGCAAAGATTTAATCAAAGATTCAACTAGGCATTTGTATTGCCTACATTATTGCCCACTATAGATACTATGGCGGTGATGTGAAATCGAGACCTAGTAGTTGGATGGATGGTTTGAAATTCATCCCATCGAGAATAAATACTAACGTCCTATGAACATTGATATTTGTATCTATATAATGAAAATGAGAGAGACGGTCATGTTTTTCACGGGAATTCTGTGGAGCATGAATTATTAAAAACTCGACGACTGCAAAAAGAAAACTTTCATTTTATGGACACCCGGACATCATGAATAGATTGATGGAACCACGAAGGGAATATTGCTGAAAAAACATTATTTTTATGGTTTAATGTTGTCTCGTTAAAACTGTTCCTTGTAATGGCTAGATCCTAAGCATCAATCGACAGAGACACATCTCCTGCTGATTTTTTCGACTTATTCGAGTGGGAGTTGCCGTTTGAAGGGGTTTGTTGCGCAACTAGCCGCGCGAAGGACATAACTTGATTATTTCGATTACTTCAAATTGAGCTCTTGAAACAATTTCCTGGTTAAAGCTAGAATGGGACATTCGCAAATGATATGGTCTCGGGTCAAATTTATAATCACCGATTGTCAATATTTCTACACACTAATGTCAACTCTATAGTCAGCCTTCAGCCCCCTTCACATTGAAACGACCGATTTCAATGATCCAAGTGCTGATTCTGATGATTCCATTTCGTAAGATGATTTTCATTTTTATTCAGGCTCAGTATAAAATCCGCGTAAATATACAAACTTTCACGGTATCTAGACCCAGCCGATTGCCATAATGACACAGGATGGCAATGTTTTAGAGACATCCCCAGGCAACAAAATATTTGCTTTCTTATCATTAGCTAGTCAATATTCAAACGTCCACCCTCTTGGCGATAGATTGCATGTTCTAGCGCCATTGATGTAAGTGAAAACAATAAGAATAATAACAATAAGCATTAGTCGCACACTCTTAGCTGAAATTTGATTCATTGAAGCATAATAGTAGCTATAGTGGAAATTCCGTCAACTCGGTCATGTGGAACAGTGCCTTCTTAATTACTTTAGTGGTAGAAAGTTCATTTTAGAAGTTCGCGTCAACATTTTCCTTCGAAGTAAGGTACAGTAAGGATAAAATGGATGTTTATTTCACATAATTTAGTATGATACAATGTAAGATTAAAAATTTTGAAAAATTCAATATAAGAACAATTGGTTTGTGATTTTGCATGTACAGTAAAAACATTCGATTCAAAAAGTCCTTTTTCCTACTTTTGAGGTGAATTTGTTGATTATGAAAATGAGTTCACATTTTGAATATCTTAATCCAATTTGTTCTTCAGTTAAATTCGCAAAAGCTCCAACACTAGAGCAGCAAAAAAAAATAAGACTGACAGGATCCCATTGAGGTACTAAGGCAAGGAATACAACCGGCTGATATTACAATTAGCCGACACGGGAAACTGCTTAGCATCGTGGTAGCGAGTTGTTATCACTAAATAATTTTAAATTTATAATTTTAATAAATTATTCATATATATACATATATAAATATTATATTAAGAAAGTTGACGCAGTTTAGTTGTGACAAATTATTGGGTTGACTAAGAAGACATTTCAGTTTTTTGAGCCCTTTACGATATTTGTGATTGATTCCATCTTCGCAAAATATATTCAACTTAAAAAATAAAAATAAAGTTCTCCTTTTAATTTTGGGTTTTTTGTTTTAATATTTTGAAGTCAACTTTCGACCGTATTCGTTCGGTCTTCTCAGCGACCTTTACGATAGTTTTTTTTTCATTTTTTACCTATAATTTAGCTTTCATCTTATTTAATAACTTTTTATCATCGTTGTGGGTCATTGGAAGCACTTTTGACCTCTTCTTCAGAATCAAAACTATTCGAATTGAATGAATTTCGCAGAGGCCTAAATAATTGATAGAATCCAAAGGAAAAAGATCAGGGGCATTGGGTGGATATACTGAAACGTATTTGGTCTACAGTAACTGGTTCTTCTGGTGTGGAAAGGAAGTCAATGGATTTTGATTGTCATGGTTAAAGGATATTCCATTAATATTATTGATATTAATATGTCTGGTTCATATTTTTGAATCCCTATACCCAAATTAGCTAGTAGAGAACAGCAAATGTCCTTCTCAATTGTTTTGCTGTAGGCAACACCCTTCTCAGCATATCGAGTGGTGATCGGATATTGCCCTACTTTGGTTTTTGGACTTTCTTAAATACCATTTTCTCTCCACATGGATCAGTTCCGCAGTGCTTCAGCAAACAATTGAAAGTGGTGTTCCGAAGGCTCCGATTAGGTTCCATTAAGATCATGGAAAATTCGCCAACTAGCGCCTTAACGTGTAATATAACTCTAAAATTTTGCAAAATTCTATATTCTCTATTTATTGGATGACTAAATGACTGATAGAGGTAACGCACAACAAAGCTATATGGAAATTTATTAAGGTTCCAGTACCTACAAAAGTCTGCGCACGTTTTTCAAAAAACAGTTTTTAATGCAATTTTTTGGGATTAAATGAATATTTTCTTTCTTATTTTTTTAACTTCTTAAAATATTACTGAGAGTGATATTTTGAAAAATTGATTTGGAAAATCCTTATGTAGTTCACTAGCCAATAACACGTTCCCACGTATTTTCCCTTTGGCTCTCAGGCTTTTGAAGTTACTTTTTTGCCCGTGGCAGACGTGGAAAAAAGGAAGTATTTGAGAAATGGCTTTGATACCGCTGATATGGTTAGATATCTAATACATTTTTTTTTAACTTCCAAGGTGTGTTTAACTGAACTCAGAAACCATCTTTTTCATCCATATTTCCAAAAAGAAAAATCTATCTTGAAGGCCTTCTTCCGCGGTCCTAGAGTGGTATAACACCTAAGCTTGTCATCAGTCTCTATTGGAATTCTATTGGAGCGTCTATTGTCTTCAATAAAAATCATGCCGGGGCGAAACGTGGAGAAAGGAGCAATAGTAGCATGTACTTCCTGTAACAGCGATCTGTCCGTACATGTATATATTTTTCCGTTTTTTTTCAAAAAATAAAAGATTGTGTGCCGAATTTGAACATTTTGATCCTTTATCCTGATATTGATAACCCAAAAACTAAACACGACCATTCAGGATGAACTACGGTCTGATAGCCGATCATATAAGGATATCATTGAAATGGATATATCTAATAACATAGATGAAATGACAGTACAGATGAAGTTAGCTTGAACCGAGCTTACTTTTGCTGTGACCGCCAACTTGTTTGACGTGTTAATATAATCTAGAAAGATGTCAGACGGTCTTACTAGACGGTGCTGAAAAACGACTTCTAGCTGATCAGAAATTTTATGAGAATTTCTGTTCCGTCCACACGGATCCCGAGATAAGGTAAATGAGAAGATTTTTAGAAAGTAGCAAATAGTGAGGATGGACGGTTGTTGATATCTACATGTTCTAGAATGTTTTAAATGACTTTTCGGAAAAATAGGTCTGATGACCTGAAGCAATGGGATGAGTACTATTTCTTTGTACTCGAAACGTAAATCCTGGAGTTTTTTCTTGAAAGAGGAATAACGATAAAGGAGTAGTGGATTTTTGAAGGATAGGTTGGTAGGAAGCTTGTTAAAGGAAATCGTGATGTTTGGCAGAAGTATTGCGGTTAGGACGGGCGGGAAGCAAGTTTTGGAGCAACCCAGCTGTTCGCTCCAGCAAATTGGACAACAGGAACCTTGCGAAACTCTTACACTAACGTGAATTTCAGTATATGAGACAGGGATGATGTGTAGAGACTAGACTTTATTCATGAGATCAACAGAGATTAAGACTAATAATGGCGGAACCTATGTTAAGCCTTAATGTCTTGATTTAAATCTTGACTGGTAAGTTTGTTGTTTTGTATGTATGTTGTAAGTTTTGTATGACATGTTGTTTGATAATTTTGGCTTAATCCATGTCGGCTTCAGATCATTGCTCTAGATCGTAACAACATGAACGAATGAAAGTTTTAGTTAGATTGGATCGTAAAGTAGATCCCAGAAAATTACAGAAGAAATTGTTATTCTCGACGGACAGGCTGAATCCAGATATTTCATTGTATATGTATTGACATTTGTAGAACTAACATATATTTAATTTTCACAGGACGCGATTCGTTATTTCAAGAAAGGTAGCTATGTAGAGGTATGTGAGGTGAAAAATGGCGCCGGAAGAATCGGAAAATTGCCTGACGGAGCTTGAAATGAGGCTAGATAGTTTAATAAAGGTAACTTCCTTGCCGATAGGTTCTCCCGAACAGTCTTTGAAGACCGTGGCATGACATCAGCTGTTCTGATAACGAGGTTTGAACAAAAATAATTTGCCTCTTTCGTGATAATGTTACTTGGTGATAATTGCATGTCTTCCAAGCCTTCTTCATACTTATTGTAAAATATTAATGTAAACCATATTGGAATTATTTTTGGAATAATATTTTTTCTTTCATGCTTTATGCATTAATTGGAATCATCCTTTTTCGAATGCGTAGGCGCATTTTTCAGAGATGGTAGAATAAAGAAGACTTCTTATTGAGTTAAAATTTAAATGGAATTCTTGTTTCAAGAATTAGGAAACATCAAACTTTCGTGCCCTGTCATATGGTTTTCCCAAGAATTTTTGTAGTTTTCTTCCAAAGTTTATCCGTGGATGAGCTCGAATTAAACATGACAAAAAACGTATACACATATATTTATATTTGTTCTCACTTTCACACCTTATTTAGCACTCAATTGATATTGATGAAGTTCCCTAAACGACTACCTAACATTATAAATCAACCAGAATGCAAGTATACGGAAACGTAAAAGTTTGTCGAATATATTGGGGCTATTTGAAAGCAGGATCCATATGTGTATTTTGTATCCACTTACAATTTCAACAGTAAATACACTTCCGTTTGCCGTGAATGTCTTTCTTAGCTTTACCTTTCTCAACGTCAATGTGCTCCTTTAGCTTCCATCTGAGTTTATCCTGTAGTAGCGCCTGGAACCTAAAATACAATTTGAAACGAACGCTACCTACTTGGTTGATACCTCCGCCGTATTTTCTTTTCGACAACCTGCAACTGCTAGAGCACTTTCTAAGGAGTGCTCCTTTTAAGAGGATTCCGTCGAAGACAAACTTTCTTTTGAAGAGTTGGAGTATGTTGGTTTTTGTTATTTCTCTTTAAGTTTGAGGGGACTGTTCGAAATGGATCGCGTGTGTATATACATTTTAACGAAATGTACTCAGTCGATTTGTGCGAGTTATTTTGAAGTGGATACGCTTCAGGAGCAGAATGTGAGCGTGTTCCTTTCTATTTGAATTTCAAATGGTATTTCCGTGTGAAAAAACTTACATTGTTGTCAACTTGTTTGAATACGGCAATGTGAATATTTAAGAATCAATAGAGAGAAATTTAAAATGCATCATGGCTTGTTCATCTTGAATCCTGGCAGTTTAGTGAATTGACTAGTCGAAAAAATGATAGCTTTGCTGCTACACATACACATAATATAATCAGACAATTTTTCGTTTCTCAACTGTTACTGAGTTATAATCCTTGTATGTTAGACTGTAACAAAAGTGACTTAACCTTACTGGCAACCTATGAAGTTGGTAGGAACATATATCTGTTGTACTTCACTTCATCACTTTTACTGAAGATATGAAGATATGCGAGCTTTTAGATATAATGATAAACTTAACATTTTCTATATTTGCAAGATGTTTACTTACAAACAAGAAAAGGTACAATTGAGATTAATGTAAAGCTGAATAGACTTTGGCTCCGAGTTATTTGAATTTAGAGGAGGTATCTAAAACTGAAGGGAATCTTGCAGCGAAGGATGTTTATCAAGGATAAGTTTCTATTCATTTATTCGGAATCCCTTCTTCGAGCAAACAGATCATATTGATGAAGTGGTCGTTTCGGGAGTATTAATTCAATTTATGCTTATGAAGATTAAATTTGATTTTTCTGATATTTGGGTTCCGCTCACGGAATAGCTGCGGGATATAATGCGATTATGAAAGTCAATAAAAGTATAAGTACGCATATAATATTATCCTTTCTATGATGTAAGATAGTAGGGATACAGTTCATACGAAGACTTGGAAGACTCCGGTTAAAATGTATTTTCTTAGCAAAAATTTTTAGAACGTGCTTAAAAATAAACTATACGTCATCCTTACAAATTTCGTCATCCTTACTTTGTATTTGGACTTCTTAATTATTTTTAATTTTGATGCAGTACGATAAAATGTCAATAAAGTTGGTCTCATTCATGTAAGGATTCACAAACCTTCACCTTTTTTAACTCACCTGCACTCTTTTTGTGCACATCACTTTTTTGTATAGTTTATAATTTTTCAATAAATATTCTCATCTATAAAGTATAAAGGATATACTCAATTAGGGAGCTTCTTGATAATATTTCCTTTTAATGTATTTTAAGCTATTGCATAGCTTTTATCTCGGGCTTTGAGCGCGGCGACCGAATGAAGAAATTCCGTAACGAAAAAAAACCTAACACCACCCACTCCGACCGGCACAGCGGTGCAGCGTTGAAAGCCGTGCATCGTCTTACGTCGTATCAGTTCGGCAGACTTCGGCACGGCGTTTGGGTGCGTGCGACTAGACGTATGCGTGTTGACTGTACGAAGCTCGCACGGATCGAGACGAGCTGCTCCGAGATCGGACGAATACGTAAGCAGCTGTTTGTGAGAAAGTGTATAGGTATCTATCATCCGTTGTACAACGAACAGCAAGTATTTCATTAACATCGGATAGAAAATGTATAGCCAAACGCAAACATTTTCCATTAACTTCAGCTCTTGCTCTAACTATACACAAGTTGCAAGGTGGAACTTTTGAGGAAATAGTATATGAGTATAGTAAAGCACATTCTCAGGAACTCGTTTATGTTGCGCTCTCTCGGGTGACTAATATTGAAAAGTTGTATATCACGACAAAAAACGATTCTACATTCAAGTTTTATCATAATCGAAGGCAAGCTGCATCGACTGCACCTTTGTTGTAAGAATTCAAAAGACTGTCTTTAAATAGTGTTCAGACGATAGCTCAAAGTGTCTTAGATTTCATTAGTAATAGAAATGGCATTTCAATAATGACTTTCAATTGCCAAAGTCTAAATAGTCACAAATACGATTTACAAGATTCAGTTACGAGACAAACAAATGTGTTACTTCTTACCGAAACTTGCATGACGCGTGATAATCCGATTGAAATACCTAATTTCAATTGTATTGTTCAATTCAAACGAGATACTGTTTCGAAAGGTGGGGTAGCTATTTACCAAAATAAGAATAATGTTACTAATATTATGACTCCGAATATTGAAATAAATATTGCAGACGTTAGCGATGTTAATGTTAGGCGCTCATTTGTTGGAGATATTTGTGCGTGCTTATGCCAGCTTAGAAATGGCCTACACATAGTCATGGTAGCAATTTACATTTCTCCGAATCCAAAATTGGACGAGGTAGAGCATTTTATTCATCGCACTTTACTTGAGTACACTGAAGAAGGGTCGAAAATACTTGGTACAAATGGTAATAAATTTCCACTTATCTTGGCTGGCGATTTCAACATCAACTTCGCTGATAAAAAATCAGAGCGGTTGATAACTTTACTTTCGGAAAAATTAAATCTAAAAATGAATAATGATCCACAAGAATCCACAACAAAATATGGGACCACCATTGACGCGGTATTTTCCAGATATTTAGAGGATATCAAGTCTCAAACTTATGTCTCTTATTTTAGTTACCATAAACCGATTGTTTCAATGATAAAAATTCCTGAATAACCTACATGTATTTTAAGATAATAAAAATATTTTAAAAAACAATATTAACTTCTAATTTATTCAATATTTTCTTTTATTGCTATGCAATAGCTTCACCGCGGCAGTCCCCGAGTGCCACACATTTTTTGTTTTTGTTTTTTAATTTTAGCTTTTACTAACTTTTACTAACTTATTATCGACTTAAATTAGAATTAACAGCAGTCTGTGTAGAAAACTGCATTTTTCTTTCACAGCATTTCGGTGATAATTAGATTTTTCTGGCCCTCACAACGAGACTAGTCCTCACCACTGGACATCAAAGCCGTGATAGATATCTTCGAGGACGGTTCGGTACGGCTGAAGTTTTCATTTGCCTCGGCAGCGTTGTAAAGGATGACTGGTCTTTTCGTTAGGATTACAAAAATAGTTGCGTAATTACAATAATTCAAAACAGATATGAGGGACCCCTGAGGTAAATGGATAAATCTTTCCAACTTTCAGACAAATAGACTCAGATAGAGTTGAGTTGGAGAGAAAGAGTAAGGACAGGATGGAGAAAGAGAATTAGAAAGAGATAGAGAATGTGTGTGTATGTGTGTGAGAGAGAGAGAGAGAGAAAGAAAGAGAAGGTGATAGAAATTAAAATAGGGGATAGGCCATGAAATACCAAATAGGTAGCATAATATCAGGAAACAAATAGATAGGACACAATAAATAAGTGGTCAAACAAATAACACATACACGAATAGATGGTCTTAATTTAAATTGTAAAATCTCTAAATCTAATTATCAGTCAGTCCACAATTTTCAGTTTCACACTTTATTGTTGAAATAGTTGACTTTCAAAGAGTTTATTTGTGCTTCTTCTCCCGTTCATCCAAATCATCAAGATTTTGTGAATCTATTTTCCTCCATCTTTTTGTGTAAGTTCAATACATTTGCACATATATACTACTGTGATCAAAAAGTAAGGTGAAATTGTTTATGAAATGAAAATTCTTTATTTATTCTTCCAAATCAATTTCAACCCCTTCAAAGTAATCCCCGTCCGATAAAACGCATTTTTGCCAACACTTTTTCCAGTTCTCGAAGCAGTCGGAATAGTCTTTTTCCGGTATAGCCTTCAAAACCTTCTTCGATTCGGTTTTTATCTCCTCAATCGTGTCAAAACGGCGTCCTCGCGTTGGCCTTTTGTGCTTGCTGCATAGCCAGCCGTAGCGAAATCAGGCAAATACGGTGGTTACGGAACTATATGAGTCGCGTTTTTGGCAAAAAGTCACGAAGAACTAATGCAGTATGACATGGTGCATTATCGTGATGAAGGAACCAAGAGTTGTTTGCCCATAATTCCAGCCGTTTCTGACGAATAGCTTCACGCAAACGACGTATAATGCTTAAACAATATTTTTTGTTGATAATTTGGCCCGGCAGAAGGAGTTTATAGTGCACTACACCACGCTAATCAAAGAAAACTGTCAACACGACTTTGATTTTTGGTTGACTTCGCCGTGGTGTTTTCCGTCTTGCTTCACCTTTTGCACGATATTATCTGATTTGGTCGGTGGTTTCAGGGTCGTAAGCGTAAATTCAAGTCTCGTTTCCAGTTATGATGCATTTCAAGTGGTCCTGCTAGTAAGAGAGCAAAGTTTCACACACATCAACGCGACGCTGTTTTTCCGAAAAAATTTAGCATTTTGGCACCAATCGAGACTTGATGCGCTTGAGACACAAAACATCTTTGAAAATGGTTTACGCTGAGCTAAATGATATTCCAGCATTATCAGTGAGGTATATTATTGTCAATCGACGATTTTCAAGCATCAAATCTTTGATTTTTTGCACGTGGCCCTCGTCGGTAGACGTTGATGGTCGTCCAGAGCGCGGTTCGTCTTCAACGCGTTCTCGTTCCGCTTTGAACTCGTTGTACCACTCATAAACGTTTTTTTGTCCCATAGTTTGATCACCAAAGGCCTTTCGCGACATTTTCAACAAAATTGGATGCAAGTTCTCTGCTCAACAAAATCACCCATTGTAAAAATCGAAAAATTCATTTTTGGTTGTTTACAAAAACACTTGTAACTCGGAGATAATTAAACCTTTTAACAAACAGACGCTTAGCAAATGTCATAGAAAGTCCTACCAACCTAGGAAAAAAATTTACCTGTCCTTCTGATTCCCGGGAGTTTTAAATGATAATTTAACCTTACTTTTTGCTCACAGTTGTATATATGCTAACCTGTCTCAAAACTTTTCTCGTTTTGTTCTGATAACTTGTCAATTTCTAAAACAAAAAATCCATAAAGGAGTGATCGTGGCTGATGATGCAAGTCTTGTTTATTGACTAATTGAAACAAACTACTATTTTATCAACAATACGATGAAGTGGAGCTGTGCCAAGAAGAGCAAGTGGAATCAATTTTTTGATTTCTTCGATGGCTGACAATTTTATATAAAATTTCACACGAACCCTTAGCTACACTGTTCCTATTTAGTAGTCGAGTAATTATTCATATGTAAGGCTTTTATGAAATGATGTCCATTTTTCAGGAACGGGTTGTGTCAGCTTGAGTCGTTTCCGAACAACTAACAGCAATACAAGCACGGACAACCGTTCAGATTATATAAAGATCAGGATATAGAGCAGTGATTCAGTGAATGTTCGTTCGATTACTCAGAGAAAGAGAAGGAATAGCACTCAAATTTTGAGACCAAACGTTCAAATCAATATACTCAATGAAATAAAAATATTGAGCAGATTGCCGGGAAAACATCCCTGAATTGACAGACTTTAGTGAGCCTAAAACCGAAAAAATATTGAGTCGCAGTGACGAAGAGTCAAAACAATGGATGAGTCAAAGATAGAAATAAAAATGAATCGCTCTTATTTACTCTGCCCTAGAAATCACATGAGAACCTATCAACGAGCCCAGGTTTAATGTGTCCCCGGCATAAGATGTTCTCTAGATCATGGTTAAAAAAATGCGTAATCATTCAGCTCACTTCAGAGAATGGTGCGGCTGTGTCATCTGCATAGCTAGTGAGCCGTGACTCTTGTGGCAGTTCAAGTCACAGCAACCCTTTGTAATTGACTTTTCACAGGTTTGGAACGAGGGTAGAGCTCTGGCCTGTAAGATGGGAATACTTTGTTTATTACTGAGGATCAGGCTCTGATCAGGCTCTCTGATCATATGCTAGTGTCAAATAAGCATCCGTATCACACGTTCTTCTACTCGAAGTGAATTTTCTAGTGGTCCTTAAAATATTCTTCCATTGAGTAAGTTGTTGATGTCTAGCGTCAACAGCAGGACTTCTTGTTTCTTTAGCAAACTACTTTCCTCCACCTTCTTGACAGAGGTCACCCTTTCCGCAGTAGCAACAAAAGATAAACGTTCTGGTCTGAATTAGTATTGCCGTTGGAAAATATTGAATTGGTAAGGATAATGTAAATTTCTGGGTGGTTTAGTTGAAAGTTACCGGTATGCTTAATCCTAGTATACAATTTAGTTCGTCTTACCTGTATGCGTGGTATGGTTAAGATCATGTACGAAAAACAAGTGTCTAAACCGCTGCCTAGAATTCGAGGCGAAAGTGCATCTATGAAAAGGATGCGAAATGAGTTTTGGAATGATTTAAGGTTTGATATTAATTTTTTTGTTTCACATCAAAATGGTGAAAAAAATGACAGAAACTAAACTATATCAACTGCCATTTATATGTATTTATGTTCATATAAAAGCTTTTTTGGCGCTCAACTTATCTCGGTCCTATCTATAAATAAACGGCTTGAGGGAATGCGAAGCATCATCGTTAACTAAAAATTTAGGCATAATTAACTAATCGAATTCGAAATAATGTCTCTAGGCACTGCGAACCCATTCTATGTATTTAGTCGATATTTTATTGATGTGTTTACTATGAGCGACCAGTATTTCTTTATATGGCAAATTACCTTTTTTTAATTTTGTGGTTTGTCGTTTGTGTTTTTAATTAACTTAAGATATATTTTGAATGAATTTTTTGAACTCAGCGGAGTTCAACAGTTGAGTTGTACTTTCATATTGAGCATACGCTTAATACATACGCATTTTCCTCGGCATATGCCATTCAAACAAATCCACCCTCCATCATCGTATCAGAACTTTAACATTACCATAAAACAAATCCCGAAGAAAACAAACGAATTTGTCGGAAATCACGATTATTACTTCCAGCATCTTGAGGGCAAGGTAATATACGTTTGCGCTTCAATTGCTTCATTACCATTCCACCACCTTAAGATTTCTCTTCTCAGCAGATATATTCGCCAGATATTTGCAATTCTACCGACCCGTTTCCTTCCTGCTTTCTAAACTTTTATTACAACGAATCTTTGGTCTGTTTGTTCGCCTACCAAGTATTACTAAGTGCTACCTATACTAAATATCTTTTTTCGCGGGGGAAACAATTCGGATACAGTAGGGGTTGAATTGTTTTCCAACGAATAGTATCGATATGTGATGTTCAAACCAATATGAACCTTGAAAATAGAGTACTGAAATGTAACTTATAAATATGGCGGATATCAGTTGCAACTGACCATTTTTTTTGGATAAAATTGAATTTCTATAAAACATTTATAAAAAAAATCGAGCACTTACCATCGATACCATTCTAAATAAACATTCCAAGATTTTACCTTGCATCTCATTCCATTAGAATCAAACGATATTTCCACTGATGAAAAACACAAATGGAAAAGGGAAAAATCAAAAAGCCCAAAATTAAATTAAATACGCTCAGTTTAGTTTTACTCAGGGTGAAATCAGAAGACCATTACGAAGAAATATATATAAGACTGTAAGCAACAACGACAGCAATAGAAAACGCAACAACCCAACATAAGAAAGAAGTTTACATTACCGGCAAAGCTCGACGTGTCTTCTGCAATTCACGGGAATTACTTTCTTTGCAAGTTGACTGCGTCCAGGTTCCACCATTTCAATATTTCCATCTGATAGCGAACGCGACGACGTCTACAGGAGCAGATTGCAAATCAGGAAGGCAGAACAAGGTATTACTCATGTAATTTATACGACTCCTTATAAATTTTAATACTTGTTAGTAGGTAGATGTCCCGAAAGTTCTTACCAGGAGTTATTTTAGCGATGTCAACTTTAGATGACTCTTGTAAAGAAGATGAAGTTGTTGTATTGAGTATTATGTTGTCTATTCCATGCATATCATTATTAGAAAATGGAAGGAAGTGTTTTGCTCAGCGGTTAAAGCTAAGCTTCCTGATAGAATGTATGCTGCAAGCAAATTTTCGGTATAGTAGAATTTGGCTTTGTGGGCCTTGGATTCGCGCGGACTGAAAACAAGGGTTCCGCTGTTGGATCTTAATGGTTTTCTAGGATCTGCTCGTTTAGTTTGCCAGGGTTATTGATACAGGCTTGCCTCTACCAAGAAAAGAATAGTGAAAATCAGAATCGAATTCTTGTAATAATTAGAATACACCCAGGAAATCCACGTCGAAAAGCTAATAAACACTGAATAGAAAAAAAGTCGGAAAATTGCACAAAAATCATGAAGATTACCCAATAAAAAAATTTTGCTGCATCTGTCCATGTTTGTTTAACATTTTCTAAGAAATGTTCAGCTTGGAAATTTGGAAGCTGTTTTTCCTGAAAAGAATTTTAGTTTTAACGCAAATTTTGGCAGTTTTTATGGTTTCTACTTCTGCTTCTACTTCTACATTTTTCTTTGAAAAGATATCTGTGAAATTATAAAAAGTCTTGCCATTTTTTTGTTTCGGAGGTGAAGGGTATTTACGCCCTGAGTGTGGGACTCCCCCGCTACCGGACTACCGACTAAACACCTCCCCTGTCACACCGAGAACCTACCCTGGAACTGTTTGTCACATTACTTCGGACTAGGCCTCATTAATCATCGCTTAGCGGTGCCTTCAGGCTAAGGGAAATCTCTCTTCACGGATGGATAGGAAGGAATTGCGATTAGAGAGAATTGCGTTACAGAGATCTCCTCTCCCTCGCCAAGCGATCCATCATGTCCTTCTTTATAATAAGTACTGTCCGTACGTAATGCGACACACAGTTCCAATTGTCCTTTGATTGCATCATTTTCCCGTTACATTTTCTGGGGAAATAACGCCAATTTTCTCCAAGAGGTGCGAACAGAGTCTTGTGAATCTATTACACGTAAAGAACGTATAGCAGGCGTCATCCGTCATCCCCGGGCAGAACACACAAGTTGGGGATGGTGTCCTTCCCATCTTATACAGGTAATATTATCCCATCTTATACTCACGTTTCGTTTTCCCATGTTTGCTGCCACAAGGTTAGGGTCCTTCTCCGTTCCTCTCGGTTGACAGTTTCTCTTGCTGACTCCCTCTTACGTGAGTATACACGTTTCCGTTCGTCTGCAAGTAATATAATTGGAACCACCCTGGAGATTACCAGCACTGCAGGTTCAGAGACAGTGCGGTATGCAGCGGCTATCCGTAAAGCTCCTTGCCTTTGCACCTGTGCCAGTCGCCTTCGGTCTTACTACTTCGTTTACTAAAAGCGTCAGCCCAAACCTCGGAGCCATACAAGAGCACTGACTCCATTGCACTCATCAGTAGTCTTTTGCTCGAGGTTGGCCTCTGCGTGTTGGCCATAATGCGATTGAGCGCCGATACTCGCACGGAAGCCTTATCCGCTGCCGCTCGAACCTGCTTGAAAAAACTCATCTTCGAGCCAATCATCAAGCCAAGGAATCTGATTTATTCTTTTGACTCGATGCTCATTTCCCCCACCCCCCCCACGTGGGGTAACACGAGGGATCCGCTTCTTGGTGAGGACGACAACCTCGATCTTTTCCAGTGCTAGGCTAAGCCCACGGTCTGTCATCCACTCGCTCACTCGGCGTATTAGCGCACCCAGTTTGAGCTGCGTCTATCCGACAGTACGTCCGGCGACTATTACTCCTACGTCATCTGCGCAGCCAACTAGGCGCGTCTCCCCCGGTAACTGCAGCCTCAAAACCTCATCATACGAGACATTCCAGAGGTCCGGGCCCAGAACGGAACCTTGCGCCACCCCTGATGTCAAATAAATTCTTCGCCGGCCTCCCAATGTGTCATAGATGAGTTTCCGGTTTTTGAGGTAGTCCTTCAATATCCGCATCAGATACCTCGGTACCCTGAAAAATTCCAGAGCACCAAGAATATCTGTCCATCTAGCAGAGTTGAAGGCATTTCTCACATCTAGTGTTATGAGCAGTACTATTCGTCTCGAGAAGTGATTGTGGGTTTCTGCCCACAATCTCCCAAAGTCTTGCCTTGGCTCATATGTTAATGTCATTATATCATATTTAAGGATTCAAAGCAATCGGCGGAATTTCAATTTTCAGATCAAATGACTAATTATTGAATTGGTTGTTAATCGATTGGAATGCTTTTCGCTAGACTAATGAATCGAGGATAATTTATTAATATTATTTTACGATTTATTTAAGATACTTAGATCTACCAACTCTCAATTGATTTGCCTAAACTACTGACAAAACAGTCTCAATGTTACACTAAAACTGGGGATTTGCTGGTTCAACCTTTCGTATTTATGTACATAGTATCCGTTCCTTGAACTTTGCCTCGAAGCCTCACCGCCACTTCCATCCTAACCACATCTATAAAACAACTAATTTCAATTAGCTTTGCTCCTGGCAGTGTTCGTCCTTGAACGCCCTTTTTGAAATTCGAAGCACCTTTTTCTACCCTTATACCCCAGCCCTAAAACTATTAAAATCTTAAAGCTACTTAGTATCCATTCTAAACAATTACCTTGGGATCGTGTGTTGTGTCCTTTCGTAAGTCAGCTTGCTCCTTCACTTGAGGTATGCTCGTTTTGTCATCTCGGTCATTTTGTGAACGCCTTCTTGAGAATTGTTGAAGTAAGATGCTGCTGTGGCAAAAGCTCGAGGAGATTGCATGTACCTTTTCAACACACGGCTCATTAAATACGTCGGTGGCGTTTAATACCGGTAATGAGTTAGGATTCTTATCGGAGTGGAGTGTAAGGACACTCATAATACACGTACAGTATATATCACAAGTGAAGTACATCGAGGAAAGTTCTCGAGGTAAAATTGCGAAGATTGCAATCTTGCTATAGTACATTCGTTATCTATATGTGAACGCGAAAAGTAGTATCCCTGCACAGTTGGAATCGTCCTTTGAGCTTAGTGAAAACAATCGTAGATACCAATAGGAGAAAAACTTCACCTCGATACAAATTTCTAACGAATTTTTTCATCATATCAGTGTCCAGTTGGTTTCTTCCACACATCTTGGTAGCAAGGCTGTACTGATTCCAGAAGGTTTACACACATCCTGCCTAGGTATAGCAGGATGAATAAGCGCACTCACCATGTAGATGAAAACGGATCCACCGTAGGCAAAAGGAAGGACTAACACACTTTTACTTTGAAACTTGTGATGTTTGGTCTTAGCCATAGCCGCAAGATATTATAAAGATACGAACGCCGTTGGAAGACGTTATGTAAGTTTTATATTCCGTTACAAGTACAATGGGAATTAACTCATATACCATCGCTACTATATGTTCAAGTGTTGAATGTGTGTTTGGGACGAGTTGCACGATAAGGCGAAGGGACGGTAGTTAAGCATAAGAAGGGTATTATTGTAATTTCGGGCTGTCTTTAGAGAGCAATACAATAAAGTTAAAGATTTAGAAACCTCGGTAAAGGCTAATTAATAAATATTATACCCTTGAAGTCAGAAGTGAGCAAACCTTGGGACGTAAGAGTAAGTTGTCCTTTAAATTTCAAGTGTGTGTATGTCTCTTTGTTATTTATGTGCATTGTCTCCATTCGAAACTTACCTCAATTTGTCAGAGTTTCTTATGAACAAACTTATACGGAGCATTTGGGTTTCATTAGATCATTAGGCAATATTAAGAGGACTAATGGACCGTATTTGACGCAAAGGAAGATTTCAAGTAAAAAAACAATTTGAATACGGACGGTCTGAATATATAAACCTTCGTAAGGCTAATTGTAATGATTATAGGTATGGTTACGGTAGCTGATTCAAAATGGTTTTGACGGATTCAAAATTGTTATGTCAAAATTAGAATGCAGTACTGTTTACGTGCAGCTTAAATTTATCCAACGCAACACGTATAACAAGTGCTTGATGAGTACCAATTTTCATTTTGGAATAAAAACTGTGTTCAGAAAATGGTCATCCTTTCATTAAAAATGTATGTTTAATTTTAATTGTTGAGAGAATTCAAACCACAAAAGTAAGAACAAAATTTTTCTAGCGAATGATGACTTATTTACTCCTTTTTTAACCCATTCGTGCGTTTCGTAAATGGAATTCTGCAGTAGAAATTGATTTTTTTTATTTTCATATAAAAAATGTATATTTATAAGAAAAACAGGAAAAAATAACAAAACAAAAAAAAATGCAGTCCTCTATTGTGTCCAATGGCCTCTTAGGTATGGACGTTTTTAAAACATTCTTTTCAACGCTTAACGTTTTTAGGAATTTTGTACACTACCAGCGTGCCTTTTTGTAGCAGACTGTACATCTTGGCTGTTGAGACAATTTTTGAAGGTATTAGCCAACACCATTGTACGAGGTCAGTTGAAAATTATAGCGAATTTTATTTTTTTTCCCTCGAAAATCATCAATAATAAAAATCATTCAACAATATCTATTTTTTCTACTTCAAGGCAGTCCCTATCAGAAGTTATACACTTGTGCCAAAAAATTTTCAAATCCTCGGAGAACTTCAAAAAATAATTTTTGTGGTCTTGTTTTGCTTTTTCTTCTGTGTTGTCTTTATTGTAGCGCATTTTCGTTTTTTCCTGGGCATCTTAAGATTCGAAAGTCTAAAAAATTCATAGAAGGCCACATCTGGGGAATACCATGGTTGCTGCATTTTGTTTATGGCAGGAACTTCTCGTTAAAGTTACAATATGTGAAGATTGGCGTTGTCAAGGTCACAACGCCAATTTTTGTTGTTCCACACGAAAGGATTTGTTTCTGGAGGATTGCTTCTCGCAAATTACGAATAACTTGCAGGTAATATTTCTTTTTGACCGTTTTTCCGCATGGCTAGAACTGATTATGTACCGCGCCCCTTTGATCGACAGCATTTGTATGGAAAGCCTTCACATTCCGGCGCACTTGGAGCGTAGTTTTCAGTCTATGCTTGTGGGTTAGCATCTTTTGGATGCTTCTGCTCTGGTTTGCAACTAAAATACCCTACAAATGCATGATCAGTCACCAGTTTTGATCCTCTGGATGACATTTAGTTTCGTTAAAATTGACAGAGGCCAACAGTGATGCTGTTTCTGTCCGAGATTTCGATTTTCATTGATGATATCTGGTAACACCTCCCTCTCAACCCCAAATTATTGGTAAAAAAAATAGCTCTGCACATGCCAGTTGATATGTTGTTGCAACTTCTCGAACGGTCATAGTACGATTAGTTGATACTATATTCTTCACTTAATGAATGTTTCGTTTGATATTAATGTGCTTATCTTTTCGCCCCGCTGAGAACATTTTGTATCACCGATAAACGCTGCTTTGGTAACATCTCTAACTACCACAGTCAACATTTCGGTATGCATCCGCGCACTTCCAGTTGTTTTTCACACAAAATTTGATACAGGTTGCTTGTTACATTTTTCGGAAGAGACAAAAAAATGGAAGGAAAGCCAACACACGTCGTAAACAGCGGTCAAACTTGAATAAAGATTTGAAAGTGGCCTAATAAGCTCGGTTGGAAAAAGTGAGAGACATGAGTACCAACACAACGCAACGAAAATATGGAAAATAGAATATACGTAGTCCGTGGAAATTCAAATTTCGCGATATTTTTTGAACAGAATTCGTATTCGGTCGTCAATTCGGCCGTCAATTCGGCCGTCAAGTTTATTTGTTTTTAATAATGTTGTTTTGTTTTTTGCCTAGAGAGCCAGGGCCAATTTTTGGTTTTTCGGCTCTGCCGAAAACAGAAGGAAAAAAAAAATTGTTTTGTTTTTTATAATGTTTAAAATATATGTTGTCGCGGTATAACAGCGACACTGTAGTTGATTGAGCTTCGAATCCTTGCTTAAAACATGTCAGCGCTATGCAACAATAACAGCTAGACTTAGCATACAGAAAGGAAAAAAGGAACTGGCTTTTCTCTAAATAATTGTTTGGCCAACAATGTTGCCAACATCTTTGTCCCCTTCTTCCTTGTCAGGAAGGACAATTGAATCAGGAGACAGCGCCAATATGTCTACCTCATCACCCATTAGGGCATCCAAAGCTTCCTGGAGCCGAAGGTAAGTATTTTAGCTAAAAAAAAGTACAACGACACATTGCTTACTTAAAAACTTATTCATAACCAAAAAAAATAATTCTTAACCATTTATTGATTTGCCCGTCGCCCCATTTCCGGGCAACATTGTAAATTTTATGATAAAACTAAGTTTTTCCTAATTTTAATAATTTGTTTTATTGTTGACAATGCAAAGCGTAATTTTTTAATAAAATACGATAAAAAATGGTTTTGGGAAATATAATAACAAAACACATAGTCCTTCCTTTACAAAAATTTTACTAATGACATTCAATTGAGTTAATATTATAACAATTATGTGGTTCCAATACAGTTTTAAGCGAGTTCCATTAAAATTCATTTTAATTGTGCACACTTCACTTTCATGGACTAATATTAATATTAAATAGTTGTGGATAATTGGAAATGTGTCCTCGTTTAGGCACAGCGGGCTTAAATGGGTAATAATTCAAGCTACAATATCGTCCTTTCCCTCTACATTGGTAATCATGAAGTTAAATTGTTGTTTCGTAATAAAATATTAATAAATAAAATAAAGTATAAAAATTAGTAATATTAACGCACATCTACATATGTTCCTTATCTGTTAACGTCAGGATGAATTCAGTTATCTTGAGTGTTTAGATTTACCGTCACGTTCAGTGTTCTCGTCAGATTAAGTCAAAGGATATATATACTCTTCGCTAACTGCAAACAGACCTTCATAAACAAATCTAATAATTTGTCGGGGCAAATTTATACGGAAATTAACGATCCTGAAATCAGTCAAGAAAATCCAACCAATTTCAGATTACAACATTGACTTGCTCCAACCAAATAAGAAAACCAGAGAAAAGAAAAAAACCTTAATTTGTTCGTTTCATGGGATCCTGCAAGAGAAAATTCACATGTTAATAACATTCTCTATTGTCTTTCTTTCGACAGCATGAAAAGCATTAAAATGGTGCGTCGCAATTCACTTTCATTATCCATGAAGGTATTCTAATCCGGAATGCTCCATTAGGGGATGATTTTGCAAGGATTTCCAAGTGGGAAAAATCTTTGAAAAAGACAAGAACCAGCCAATGACTAAGCCATGCTTATTTCGCTAAATAAAATGCCCAAAATGGAATCAAATCAAGAAATAGAAGATTAGTCACCAAGCGCTTTTATACCAACTTCTTAGGACGCTTTCCTATCCAACGGAGTTGCTGCCCATTTAAATAACTCCTCCGTATGGTAGGTGGGGAGATGGTTTAACATTACTACATTCGGCAAATGTGCCTTCGCCAAATGAAAACTGTAGCACCGGTTCAAGTTCCATTCTTTTAACCAGCACAGCGTGCTTCGCTTCCTTTCTTCCAAC
Organism: Stratiomys singularior; assembly: GCA_954870665.1. NCBI lineage: Eukaryota > Metazoa > Arthropoda > Insecta > Diptera > Stratiomyidae > Stratiomys > Stratiomys singularior. The sequence continues at coordinate 14,624,157 of OX940877.1, forward strand.
TCTCCATACGATTTTTATTCCCAATCCGCCAGCCAGGAGCTTCGTTTCGTTCATTGCGCGCCTCCCATTCCCACTGCCAAGAACTAAATCACACGATTCCCAAGGATTATGTTTATTTCCATCTGGGATGTGTCGAGGGATTTCGTTTCGAAAGACACAAACAAAAACAAAGCTAGAAAAAAGAAAGCCAAGCCGTAATATAAAAACCTGGAATTGTTTTAAATGGGCGGGAAAAAGAGGTTTTCCATGAAGTAAAGTGTGGGGCAAAGACAAGAATAAAAGTAAAGCGGGAAAATCCTGATAACCAAAACGAATTAAGCGATAAAATCCTCTCTGGTCTTGGTCTAATCTAATTGATGATGAGTGACAGTGCTCGGGGAATAAATACTAAGTCTGCACCAATGAGGTATGTCGAGGTGGGACAGATCCGAGTTTTATTATGATTGAATTCGAAAATGATTATTTCGATTAATGTTGAGACAACAGAGTATGCTTTTAATCAACGAACGAAAAGCATTCAGTTCATGTCAGACTTGCATATATGACATTTGGATGAATTTGATGACAATTCGTGTCGATTCAAAGAAATTATTCGAAAGGTTTCCAACGCAAGTATGGATTTTTGCACCAAATACAATTTGAGCATTCGAAAAAATAAAAATCAGATTTTTATTTATTATTTTGAGATTATTTAGAATTTTTTGTAATACATTGATTTATTATATTTATTATTAAGGTTTTTTTTTTGAAAAATTTAGTATTCATCATCGTCCTTGTTTGTTCAGACGTGGGTTTCCTTACCCGTTAGGTATTTGAAACTCAAGTCTTTCACATTGCATTGAAAGAGTGAAAATTGTTTTGAATTAAAAAAAATTAAGGTTGCTGTGGTGAATCAAAATATGTCCAGGAATGTACTGACAGAGCTTCAAGATGATATTGAATTTACATGACCTAAAACTGTTTAAACAACAAGCTTAAAAAACAAAAGAATCGTTTAAATGACGAAAATATTTAAAATATTGATCTTTGTGTGGAAGAGCGTTGAAACTTCATTTTTGAAGAAGTCATTTTGGTATGAAATACAGTTTTTTTATCTCATAATATAATATTTTTGTCTATATATGTATTAAAAACTATAAAGCTACTTATGAACTAGAATATCGGATAATACACCTCTATAGTTTTCCTTAAACATGCACACAGTTTTACTGAAATTTTTCATGACAATTTTGCATTGGCATGGCTTAATTTTATCAATACAGTGCTCAATGTGCTCCTTCAAAGCACCGGAGGTCATTAGCTTATTGATAAAAACCTCAAACATCAAAAACGTCAAAAGGAAGAATGGTATGTCCTGGCCGCCCAAATCACATCGATAAAGCAGAGATTAACACGACCAAGAAATGACTGATGCAATTATTGTATTGTTTCTCTTGCTGTCAAGGAGTCCCATGATCTTGCTGAAACTATATGTTAGGCGCGTTAATATCTTGCAATTTAGGTACAAGGAAACATATTATTTTATCGCAGTAGCGAGAAGCATGAACAGTTTTTGCGCGACCAGCCGCATTTTGGAAGAAAAATGGTACGAAACTTCCTTCAGGCCGGGACCCACACCAAATAGTGACACATTATGGATGCATTTTTTTCTGAATAGAAACTCGTGGGTTCTTTGAACCCGAAATTCGACAATTTCAGGGTTTAAAAAAACCATAAAAATGAAAATGAGCTTCATCGCAAAAAATGATTATGCTTGAAAAATCAGCATCATTGTTGTTTCTCCATTATCCCTTCACCGAACTCTTTTCACATGCGTGGTTTGTTGGCTTCAGTTATTGAGTTAAATAAACTTTTAATATGTGAAGATGCAGACATTTCGTAGCAATCAGCTGAAGTGATTTTCTCAAGATGTCTAATTGCTGACTACGACGTTTAAATGATGTTCCTGTGCTTTCACCACCACTTTACCAAACTATTTCGATATTTCGTGTTGAACAGTTTGTTGGAGAATGGCTGGAGCAACGAAGATCACCAATTGATCCACTCTCCCAAAATTTTGAATTACGCTTTTCACAGTTGAGATACTGAAATAACTACTCCGACCAAAATCTGTCCGAAAATTACGTACAGTGGCCACTAAACTCTTATTATGTTTGATAAACAGCTCAACGAGAAAAATCCGTTGTTTATTCGTGTAGTGTTCCATTTTCACTTATCCCAAGCTGTCAGCTTTTCAGCTCTGAACATTTTTTCTCTGACAACAATTTACTGCATAAGTGGCGCGCAATTTAATTTTGCGGGCTGGAAATATTGGTTATGCAGTATATAAATGCAGGTAAAGCAATAACAACATGAAAATATGCAATGAACTTCATCAAGCGAACCTTGAACCTTTAAGGACTTGATCGAGGAAATCCTTGGTCAAGTCCTTAAAGATTGATTTGATTCGGACCCGCATATCATATGCGAAAAGAGTTTAATTTGAAAATGATTGTTTTGAATCTTTTCATCATTTTCATCATTTTCCGAATCAAGAATGATTGCAAACACGGAATGCAACACGGAAGTCAATGTGTTCGGTTTGCGGAGTCCTCATTACAGATTTGAAGAAATATTGAAATGTTACAGCGTGTCCTATGGTAAGCCATGAAAATCAAGACATCCGACTAGGACTTTTAGCTGCTGAAAAACCAATGGATAAAGGGAATCCGCCGTGAATCCTCACTTATACTGTAGTAAATGAGTCGAAAATTATTTCTCATTTTCTGTGTTGGATTAAAAGTCATCCTAAAATCAATTCAAAAATATTGAATTCTAATTTTAATTTTGAATTAACAACTCACAAAAGCACTATATCGATGGCGAGACATTCTATTAATGTTGTGCTCAAGGTAATCATCCTTATTTATTGAATTTCAGATAAAACAAATTATCAAAGCCCATTTCGACAAAAAGAACTTGTATCTTAAGGAAAACTATTTTCTCGTTCCAGGATCCGACACCAACGTTGTATTGCTATCCGACAATGTCCAATGTTGTCTCATAATAAAGCCGCAGACATTCTAGATGACTCGTAAAGATAAAATGTTTTCCTTTAGTACTTTGTACTTGTCTCGTGCCTATATCCTTTATGGCGTTAAAGTGGAAAAATATATAATTCAGTCTCATGTCTTATGTCCTTAACGTATAGTAGCTTAACAAATCATATCAGGACATAATAGTCAAACTGCGCGGGATAAATCATCATAATAGTTTTCTTAGGTGGGTTTTATGCGATCACGTCTTGTATATGTTGAATAGAGCATATCCAGGCTGTTGAACATATTATGGGGCTTATTTTGCGTATGTATAAAAGAAGACAAAGTGTAGTTTCCTTACAACAGGACTTTGGTGTCAGCGTTGCAGCTTGATCTGTTTATTTTGATGGCGGGCCAAAAACAACTAAGGATATGTTATTACGTGTACCTATTGCTGCGCTTATACTTGTTTGGTTATGTGAGACCAAACTGAAACGGATAATGCATCGCTCTGTGTAAAATCGTAGAAGATAAGAACACTGGCAGGCCAAACGACGGGTCCACCTTGTCTACAGTAAGAGATAGTATTACGTGATATTGCGATAGAAAACTTACAAATGCCAATGTAGGAAGTACTAAACGAAATGGATAGATTCAAAGATGTTTGCTTCAAGATTGTTCTAAATCAAACATTGCATTTCACTATCCAGAAAAATTCAAATGTACTTTGGCAAGGAACACGTGAGCACACCAAGAATTTTATGCTAACAGCGGTTCGAGTTCATGTAAACATAAACGTAATAAAAAGGATTTATTTTGGTTAGAAATATCCTGTCAGTTTAGCTGGAAATCGAGCGAAAATCCAAAAATAGACTGAACAAACCCTAAACCTCTATCCTCTAACATATTGTGTTACAAACATAAAAGTAAGTCTTGTATGCAATTCTCAATATGATGAGCAGGATAATGGCCTCGTTCGTGTGCATACTGAATTCAGTTCAATTCACCCATCGTATTCGCGTGTAGGTTTGTAACATCAGTGGCAAAGTGCATACTCATACGTAATACACAGAGAGAATATTGTTATTATTATGATTGTTGTTCATTTTTGAACAATACAAGTGGCCTTTTGCCTCGATTCTCGGCGAAAAGTCATCATAATTTGGCACCAAACAATCCATTCCAGTCCGCCTAAACAGTGTCGACAAAATGGGCACTTAAAATGAATTTTTCTGGCATATTACAAAAGATTATAATGGAGACAAGAACGCTATAAATATGAATTCTGCTTATTACTGAGTTTTCATTGTTTTGTTTCCGGTAAGATTGTCGTCCGTTTCGTATGAAATTATTATTTAATGAGCCAAGGCAACATTTATGAGTTAGAAACAAGGATGCATAGGAAGTTGGTTGATATTATAAAGGATTTTCTTAGATGGGTGATTTTTTCAAATGATTATTTCACAAGTTTTATTCTTATCTAATTGAACTGGAACAATGCAAGTTGAATACTAGATCGTGGTACGTCGTTTAATTCTCTAACCGTAACGAATTCTTCACAAAAAGATAAACAAGATCAAAAGAAAAATCAATGAAGAAACACCAAAAATTACAGAACCAGAAGACATTTAGAGTCCCACCCTCAAAACAGTCTCTAAACCTAAGTGCAATTGACTGATTTTTGTCTGGCTTAGCAATAAATTTCGTCGTTTTTCGGATATATTTATCAATACACTTCAGAGGTTACTAATTACCAGCAAATAATTTTATTTCAGAATGATCCACATATGCATCCATGAGTTTACCAGTCTTTGTTGGTATGATGCCTCTGTACATTCCGTCATACCACAATTTTATCAACATAATCAATCCAACTGATTCCTCTGGCTAGGATCTATGTGAGAACTGATACTTGGATTTATGATCCTAGCAACAAATTAATAGTGACTCTGTCCGCGATGCGCACCTTTAGGGTCGTTAGAATGTTGAACAACAGAATTGGTACTAACCAGTCCTAACACTTCGAACCCTCGATTTAATGGTGCTCGATGTTCATTTTTAAGATGCAATTGTGATCATTCTCAAAGCTTTTTGGAGATAGAAGCTAGATAATAATCTGCGGAGAGATTCGTGTTAACATTCTCTTAAATTAAGTATTCATGCGTAAAAGCACACATAAACTAATATAATCCATCAATTATTATCCTACAAATTTCGGCTCGAAAAACCAGCAATCGCGATCCCTTCATTCACCTACGTCGTTTAATTTTCAAGCTCTCTATCCCATAAAGCTCACTTTATTTGCTGTAGCGGGTAAATGTATCTACTTCTTTGTGACGCTCCTCAGAACTGTTAGCGCTTCTAAGTATTTATGTTATACTCCCGATCTAACGGTATGCAATCAAAAGAAAGGATTTTTTTTTTCGAATTGGTGAATTTTCTCTCATTTCCTGCGTAAAACGAGAATACATAACACTCTCAAGGCTTTTCAATACAAATATTAATTGATTTTTGCTTTTACAATCTCGGTGTGAGCGACGTTATCCGAAAGGTCTTTCGCAGTTTGCAGCGTGTTTCGCTTTGATTTAAGCGTGGTTTTACCAAATCATACCGTTGTCAAAATGATGTTTAGAATTTAAAGTCTTTAAAGATAAAAAAGAGTGAAAAGTGTGTGGTAGATATGTACATATTTGCAACTTACCCTTAATAAACTCTCTCCTTGTAAGAGAGCGTAAAAGAGTCTACCTCCGAAGGCACGAGAGTAATAAAGAAAAAGTCGCTTGACGAATGGCAACAATCATGGGAACGTGAGCTAAAAGGAAGATGGACAGCGCGGCGCATCAACGAGTTGAGATCGTGGCTCAGTCGAACGCATAGTGAGACTGACTTCTACCTGACTTCTGAGCTGACACAATTGTTTTCAGTCTTATCTGCACAAGATTGGTAAGTCATGGTCTCCAGATTGCATATTCTGCATTGGTGTGAAGGATGACGCCTGTCATACTTTCTTTTCATGCAGAAGATGGGACAAACAGCGCGGTGATCTTGCCGAAAAAGTGGAAGAGCTCCACCCAGATAGCCTTATCGAAGAGATGCTGAAATCATTTGACAAATGGAATCAAGTGGCACATTACGCTCGGGCAATCCTAGTAATGAAAAAAGGCATACTTGATTGGCTGGAGGCGTCGAGGGTGGAGGGTTTCCTTCTCTAGCAATCCTCCTCCTCTTTCCATGTAACCCAAAGGCGCCAAAAAGCATAAAATTGGGAGGCCTAGAACGAAGTAATGTCTCAAACGGTTCCAAGCTAGGCGCTCCGGTTGACAGGGGAGGTGTTTAGTCGGTAGTCCTGTACGTCCACTGGGAGTTCAACACTCAGGGCGTAAAAAGGCTTCACCTCCCTATCCCAAAAAACCCTTGGTAAACCTGAAAACAAATTGGTTTTGAGGAATTTATTATCTGGTTCTACGTACATATGCCTCACGCATGGTAACATCTATTTTTCGCAGTTTGTTAATTTAACCGCATCAATGCCTCTGGTGACATGCGGTGACCATTCTTCTTGAGAAACGATGAAGAAAATAAATATTAATTTAGATGTTAGCGATTTTGCTCCTTCAGGTAAATATTAGCTTTTTCCTTGTGGCTCTATCAGACCTTTCTTTGACTGCTTTCAGGACGCGTTCCGACTTACCAGCTATTTTCACCTAGTTCTGGAGTACCTTGGAACGAAGCTTATTTAGGTGGACTATACCGAGATGGCATAGTTAAAGAAACTTAAACGTATTCAATTATCGATAGGTGGCTTTTGATGAAAATTATTATATAAAAATGGATGAAAAGTATAACTTATGCTGTATGAAGAATGATGGAGTTAAATGTTGTATTTCACTCATAAAAATCAAATCTGATGACTGGAATTGGTCCTTTTCCAATTCGCTGCTTAACTCGAATTCAAACGTTGATCATGAAATTCAGACAAATATATCAGAAACTCGACCAAGCATTAAATTGCATGCGATAGACATCATTGATTTGAAATGTACTCGTTTCGATTGGAAGTTCAAGTTCGGTATCGATCATTTTGAAACCTTAAAATACAGTGAAATCTACGTTGAAAAACTCATTTGACAGCCATGATCCTTTTGAGTATGAGTGTTTAAAATAAAGCAACGATTTGGGTTACGTCTTTGTTACAGAGCCCTGATCAATAACTTTCTAGTTCTGGAATTAACTCACCGTAATTTTTGGGATCTCTGCCTTCAACAGGATGACGATGGCATGCCATACAGCTCGTGCAATCACCAAAATATTGAAAGAAGCGTTTGATGTGTGTACAATATCACGTTTTGGTACTGTGAACTAGCTTGCAAAATCTTGTGATTTAACACCGCTGGACAATTTCTTGTGGAAATACTTCAAATTACTCGTCTACCACGACAAGTCCGAAAGACATATGGTCAAGTGGTCAAAATGGTCACCACGTTTTTGGCTAGATACGGCCCCAATTATAGGTTAGAGCAGTTGAAAATTGGACCCCACCACCCATAGCGCTCAAATGTTCAAAATCATGTTTAAATAAAAATGGTTTTCTTTCCACTAAAACTTAGTTCATGGCAATCGAAACAATTAATCCGTATTTTACTGCATTTCAATGTTCAATGTCTCTAAGAAAGCACCCTTTAGAATGACACCTTTGAATCCTCGGCTGACTAAATGGTCATCTGGCCTTAACGTTTTGAAATTGTTCAGACAGTTTCATCTTATTGTTTCATTCTATTTTGGACAAAATTTTTATGAGAAACTGTTCAGTCTGACCATGATATTTTATTCACTGTTAATAGTTTTCTTAGCAACATAATAGGCAATTCTTGGGGAACTACGCAGGCTTAGAACATCTTTAAATGCAATTTATTTTGTTTGACTTCTTGGCTGGCGTGTATTCAGACTAAATGTTATTTAAGACATCTAAGTTTGGAGCGAAAGTATTCCAATTGAATTAACCACTCGAAACTGTGCCTTGGACATTTTCAACTCTATGCTGGATTTTTGAATCACGATCCTGTCAAAAATATTTTTTTAAATTTTCAAGAGTGGTTGTAGTGTCCTTCAGTACTTCTGGTAGTTTGTAGTTCAGAATGTCCCACAGAATATTTGCATTGCTTTCGTTAGAATAATTTATTTGCGGTTCAAATGAAGGGCTGTGTGGAATTTTCAATGTATATTAATCGGAGCGGGCTGTGTGGAATTCTTTGAAGATGTAAAAGATACATTTAGTTGTCTTGCCGAAAATCTATTAACCAGGAAATTTGGCAAATGTAATAAGGATAAGGAACCTGCAGGATAAGAAGTAAGACGTTCTGTTGGCAAGTGTGACATTGGATGAGTCACTATACATTTGCCGTATCCAGGTGTCCTCAACATTTTGCCGCGGAGTTATGTGTGCTGTTCAGTTCATTTTAGGACACACTTCTAGCAAATATTTTCAAGCGTTTCAAGTGCATTCTTATGTATTATATCTCTTTATCAGTTTTCCTGCGAAACTTGACATTTACAATACTTTACTTGTCGCTGGACACATTGAAAAAACTGTAAAGACCATTTAAATTATTTTGATTCTGCAGAAGGCGAATAACAATTTGATCCCATATGAGCTCTTTCGTTTTAAAACGCCCTCAAAGGATACGATTTTTATAACTATTCATCCAGCAATACTTCATTCAGCTCCAACCAGAAATTTTTTCATTTTCAAAATCATCGGCTTAAAAACTGTAATCAAATCGACACTTAGTTCGCATGAAATTAAAAATAAGCTAATTTACGTATTTCTTAATTAAATCACCATCCGTTGTTTAGATAACCTAAATTTCATAGTGAATTTCTCTACGTAGTAAGGCGACCTTATTTACTAGTGATGCAGTTGATGACCAGAAGCCTTTCACAATCTAATTAACTTGATTATCTTTTCGAGCGTAAGTAGAGCAAATTCGTGATTATTTACGTACGCGTCTGTTAATATATTTAGACATTTTAATTGATATATGAGACATTACCTCTTGTAATATCATAACAGAGTTGATGTTCGGCAACTCGTTGATGATGAAATTAACACAACTGTTTTCACAATAGCTTAATCTGACAAAATAAAGTGAAAGATAATATTGAATTGTTTTTTTTTTATCGTTTCAATTCAAATTAAATAAATTTTAAATCGAGAGATGAACACTGTATTTTTGTTATCAATAGTGTCCAATGGTATGGTAATGTTAATTTTATTACTTTTTAATCATAGTAAAATGATGACTAACTGTCTTTGTGTTGTTCGTTGTTAATATATTCTTTGCCGAGATTCGAACGTTACTTGATTACAGTAACCTTTTATTATAAATCAAAGAGCATGGACATTCATATTTGGTATTTTCAAAGGAAATCGAAATAAGGAAAATTACGTGGTCTTAAAAAAATTAATTATATTAAAAAAATATACATATTATGTTTAATATATATATATATTACATAAAAAATAAAAACAATATTAAGAATCAAAGTGCTCTGATGTGTTGCTATGGTAGCCATTTACGTCCTCTTTATCTGTCAAGCCTTACCCTGGTTGTTTTGAGCACACGAGGTCGCCCACCTTAGCTGTCATCAACTAATTTCTGTAACCGCTTTGAAGTTTGATGGAAGAAGATGGAAGAAATCAAGATTCCTAGTCGACATATGCATAGAATACGGACTAGGTTTGACTTGTATCCTGAGAATTACGGTCTTTTCAGAAATGTGTGTCGTACAAAATGACATTAAAAATTTATTTTCTGTATTATTTAAAAAAAAAAGCCATTTTCCCTTGTTTTTGACATATATATCTCTCGGATGTAAGAAAGGAAACAAATGATATTGAGAAAGGGAGCAACCTACTGTCAATATGTTCAAATTTATATGTCCGGTAAAATTAAATAATTATCATGTTTTCGGAACAATAAAGTTCTAATAAAAAAATCGGTCTGGCGCTAAACATGGGAAACCACTTAAATAAATTTATCATAAAAAGCAGGTTACTCGCTCCATATAATTCCTTGCGTGGATGAAATGTTAAATGTTTAATTCAATATCAAGTTTTATATTATTTTATTATATTACTTGATATCCTGGTGAATTATATCATAAGAACACTATTCCGATTGACATACTGATTTTTCCTCCATGTTGAATCTTTCCTCTCCAAACTTACACTTGGATTGATGTATATATATACATGTATATCCAAACAAGACCTGTCCCAGAATGATGCAATACTAAATTTGACAATGCCATACTATGTCTGTCAAGTCTCAGTCGGTTTCCGTTCTAAATGGTCTTTTGGACTCAAAAATCCTCATACACTAGCAATAATCTAATTATCAGTTTGAGTAAATCACATTAAAGGACTGTGTTGACGGTCTGAAAAAAATTGGGGGTTGCCTATCCGATTTTAAGTTGATGCCTAGAAACGCCTGGGATACGGCTTTCTTTTATGGAGCCTAATAGCATAACAGCCAATTTTTAAGACGGCTCGCAAGTTTAGCAATAGTTATTTAAAATAGCTATTAGCACAATAAAGTGCAGGAATCAAAACAAGTAGCGAGTACGAGTTGTTCTTGAAACTCTTCAAAATAATGTCCCTTTTTTCAGATTTTTAGGACTATCCGTGGTCCGTATGCACCGGTAAGTATTTCAAAGTCAAAGTTAGATCCAGAGTTGCCTTTACCCATTACGTTCTTGTTATCCTATTCCTAGGGGTTTCTTAAGGACTATATTGCTTTAGTCAGCCTTTAGGCAATATTATTTGATCATAAACTGTCAGGTTCCTTGTTTGGTAGGAGTTGCAAATTGTTTACTAATGCGGTCTCAAAATGCTTGTATATAATGCAGGAGCTTACGTCCTGTTTGAGCTTCTAGTATCAGTGAAAATATATGATAAACATTTTTTAAAGGCTTTATTTTTTGAAAATGATCACCGGAAATTATTCCTCGGACTTTAAGATGCCCAAAATTGTCTTGCGATCAACATCCCGGTGACGTTGATTGTAATTTCAGCATAAAAAAGCAAAGCAAACAATTCTTAAGGTCCTCAGAGAAATATTGGTAAGCGTTTCACGACTTCACGACTTTTCAACTCTTCCGTTTATTTCTGGGTGTCTGTGTGTCAAAATATTATCACTCAAGAAGTAAAGGATGTTTTTTTAAGAGTTTGAGAACTTTAAATATTAATACAAGACAGAAATATTGTTGGAATGTTTTTTTTTTGTTTTTAAAATCTGATAGATAATTTAATGGTATTTGTTTTTTTAAGTATAATTTCCGGTATATGTCCGCCATGTCTGCGAGTTACATAGTCAATTCGGTCAGTCCAATTTTCAAGAATTTTTCCACTTAATCTGGCGTCAATGCTTGCTTGAATATTGGCTTCCAATGGTTCAATAGTTGCTGGTTGGTCGGCATAAACCAATGACTTAACATAGCTCCATAAAAAGTAATCAGGAGGCTTTAAGTCGCACAAACGAAGGGCCAATTTACAGGACCATTTTGTGCAGTAAAATTGTCACGAAATTGATGTTGCAATAAAATGATGGTTAAGCGCGCTGTACGACAAGTAGTCCGATCCTGTTAAAACAAAATGTTGTCGATGTTAAGTTGATTAACTTTTGGAAATAAAAAATCAGTCAGCGTGGCTCGAAAGCGCTCGCTATTCGCCGTAACGGCAGCTCCTTCCTCATTTCAAAAGATCGATAAGGACTGATGAAGCCGCAAGCGTGTAAGCTGCACCAAACAGTCAATTTTAATGGATATAATGGTGATTCGTTAGGTTTGAGGTTTGTCTAAGCTCCATACACGGCAATTGCTTATGATCATTGACGAAGCCATTTAACCAGAAATGAGCCTCATCACTAAACACAATTTTACGGTAAAAATTGTAATCTTTGGCTCAATCATCTTTCAAATTAGCCCAATCAGCAAAAATACGACGTCAACGATGGTCATTTGGCTTTAATTCTTACACGAAGTTAATTTTAATAGGCAGGTTAGTGGCTGTGTGGCTCAAAGACCCTCATGGAGAATTATCCACGCACTCGAAGGACAAAGGCCAACAAGTTGAGAACGATGACGAATTGACATTTCGGCGTCTTCTTCAACACGTTGCGCTACAGCAGCAATATTCTCTTCGGTGCGCACTTTTCTTTGTCTTGTGCGAAACTTATCAATAACTGAATGAACTGTTTGCTCAGTAGGCCGATTATATTGATCGTAAAATGGTACGAAGTGCTCAATGAACTTCGTGAACACATTTTTTTCAAAATGAATTTTCACAATTCGGAAGCGTTGTTCTGGCCTTAAACGATTCATAATAAACTGCCAAACCTCATTGAACAGAAATAAATACACCGTTTGACATTCTCAACTGTCAAACCATAGACAACAACCATATAAACTTCTTATGCGGCTAAAAAACACCAAACAACCATAATTTGCAGATTTTAAAATTGTGTCTTTTAAGCTGCAATGCCCACAGCCAATGTCGAGTCTCTAGTAAATTAACGTTGCTTCACTATATTAGGGTTCCTTCAGAATTTCATCCGAAAAATATATCGAAGCAGCCTTTTTTAGTGCATGCAGTTCCCAGATAACGGTACTTTTTCACAAAATGATTCCTTAATATGGGGCGGTAGTTGCTTGCTTCTGCTTTTCCAATGTTTTTCTCCTGATAGATCTTCATGCAAATGACGTTTAAAAGTATTTAAAAGAAAAGGGCGATACATGAACATCTAGTTCCTGCAAAGAATAAGCTAGATAATTTATCAGTTTGTAGGCGAACAAAATTGTTCTGATGTTAGATGACTGGAAGACAGCCTGTCAGGAATTGCAATTCCCCTTATCAAATTCTAATATTTGATAAGAGTATCCCTTCCTTTAGAATCGACAGGCTTGCCTGTTTGTCTGATTCTTTCAAATCCCTTCTTTTTCTTACTTAATGGTAAAGTCGGCACGGTTAATTATTGCCCAATACGTGACAGCCTTATATGTAGCGTGTGGATCTCAGATTTTGACAAGCTCGTGGTTTGTAAGTTGGTTTCCTATTCACTCTGGTGCTCTGGTGCTTGCTTCTTCATTCTTTTTGAGTTCTTTGTTTGCTCTACTGAGTTCTAAAAGAAGTCTTGAAGTCTTATCTTTTTTTCGTGTCTTTTAACTGACTTTTATACATAAGAGTAACTGTGTACGCAGTACGAAGAGGAGACGTTAATTGCATATGGCATATGTTAATTGCATATGGGAGCGCAAGGATATTGGTCGACTTTTTACTCCTTTAGAATTCGTTACCTATGCAAAAATGGCTGTAAAAAGTTTAAAAGAATTTGTGCTGCTTATTTTGATTGCGCAGAGTTTGCTTACGAAATTTGAATTTTGCTGAATTATACAACGTTCGATTTAAATTCTTCTTCTTCAGGTATTTCATATTGGCATGTTTGCAAGCAACTTCTTAGGCTCAGTAACAAAAAACAAGAAAAAAGCGTTGGCAATCAGTTTTGTTGTTCTGATCTATTAAAAAGAATTTCAGGGATGCTATCTTAAGAGTAGATATTTTTCATTTTGAACTTGGAATTTTTATGGACTACCGAACATTTTTTCTGTACGTTGTGTTGCAAATTGGAGGTGAACCTCGAAGCATTGTTAAATTTTCTTCTTATCATTATTGTTTGTACAGACTATCTGAAATGTCGTTATTTGCCTGATAATATTCATTCCCTGTAACGAGTGTTACTCACTTTGACAAGAAGATATTTCATAGGGCTGACGATTATTCAGTTCACACATGTCTTCGTCCATATTTTGAATTTTAGATAATATGCAAGCCTTTGACGAAAGAAAACGTACAACTCTTCTCCGATTTCATCATGTAAATTATTTTCGGTCGTATCTTTCCAAAGCAATCCTTATCCGTTGATAATTAAAAGCAGCGTAACAGCACGGTCTCTGATGATGATAAGAAATTCCAAATTTTACTCATTTCTCCTTTGAATGCCGGTCGTATCTGTGACTTTTTTTTTTCAAAAAAAACCAAAAAACCCAGCACTGAAGTCTTTCTATGTAGAGAAGTCTTTCATCTCGAGATGCAGGCCAATGAGTTATTTTTCATTTCCGTCATGGTTGTTTTTCATAATAATCTTTTTTGAAATTCAACTATAATGTAGAAAAGTGAAGCAAAGCTGTAGTGTGTTCGACCATTCAAATTTTGTCGTCTTTTTATTATTCGGTTAACGTTTCCAGAACTGATAACAAGTTAATTAAACTTTAGTGAACTGTACACTGGGCAAAGAGTGGCTTTGGGGGACTGGTATCGGAGAGGACGAGGAACCAAAAGAAATGGCCATCCAACAAACAGATCTCGCACAGAAAGAAGATTCTGCACAAAAGTGGACAAGACGACTATGTTGATGGCTACGAACGATGATGACGAGTTTTAATTTTATAGTACATTACGGAATTAATGCGCATTTTCCTTTATGAATTAAAAAATAATCTTCACGAGATGTGAAAGAGCTTGCGGTTGGAAGTGTGTTGCTTTGTGCGTTATTGAAGCGATTTGATTTTATTCTGCATTCATTGGACCCGATTAGTATGGGCATGCAGTTTCCGTGAAGATTGGATTGCAGATGGCATTCGGCAATTACCATAAAGAAATTAAAGATATGATTGCGCACGGATGTGTAGAATGCAGTCCAGATCTTGGTGCAAATATAATTTCCTTCAGCGGAACTAGATTTATTAGAGTATAAGTTCACAAAGTATTTTACTTTTGACGGACGAGTTCAAACCCAAGTTGATATAATTTTACAGAATGTCGGTATATAGGCAAGGCAGCATATATTGGTGCTATTGGACACAGCGGGGGTAAGATTTCCCAAGCGAATAGTCTTGTAGGAACCATGTCTTCGTATCATCAGTATAGGCCATAGTGTTTGGCTTATATATGATCGACGTGAAGAACATACATGAACCCTAAGTTTTTGGTTTGGAAGGAATTTCGAATGTTTGGATTATCATCATCCATGGCGCGACAGCCCAAGCCACGCATTGGCCTCAAGGATTGACCTGCTCCAATTTATACTGTCACCTCGTTTTTCAGTTGATCGCTCATTGCACTGATCAGACTGACATTGTTTTTCGTGTCTTCCCATCGAATGCTCGGCCCTCATGTGGGACATTTGCCTCGCGCTTCACCGGTATTTTCTCCATTGCCTTGACATGGTCCGGCCATTGCAGTTGCCGTACCTTTACACAAGAAGATGCAGATGATTCGTAAAATAATTCATACAACCCATGGTTGTAACTTACTCTCCACCTAGAAACTTCTTTCACTGCATCGTATATTTTCTGGAGCACCGGAGGAGTAGTATGGCTTTATGGTATGTATGGACAAGTTCTACAGACTCCTTTTAGGAGTAAGGCTTTATTTGTAGCGTTTGTTTGGCGTCGAATCTGATAGTTTTCAGTATATTTTTTGGGTTGGTTCAAAATGCACAAAATCTTCCACATTTTTAAAGTTTTAGTCTCCTACGGTCAGGTTTCGTCCGGCTGGAATATTCTTCTTCCTTTAAAACATGAGTTCAGATTTGGCTTCATTAGATCGTGGACTGATTTGATTTGCTACGGATTCTCGGCTCAAAAATGCTTTTGACTTAATCTAAGATTGATTGTGCCGTATTAGGACATCATCAGCATACGTTACCAATTATGCGGACTTGAATATTAATGAACCAGAGGTTTCGGCTGTTGTCTTTCTGATAGGATTATCCAGAGAAATATTAGACGGTATTTGAATAGTGCCATCACCTTGTTTCAAGCCTGATTCTATTTTCCAGATGATCGTGAGTTCTAATTTTAACTTGGCCTGGGAATTTGGGGCTGTGAAGCATTGCAATTATGATCATGTGGACTAGGGTTTAATGGAGATCAAATTCAGGCGCGTTTCTGTCGATCCTGTCGTATGCTAGCTTGAAGTGATCAAATAAGTATACACCGAATGAAGTTCCGTCGGTTCCCATATTTTTCCTTGTAGCCTAGACAGTCCCCATTCGGGGTTGTTCCTTCTTCTTCTTATTGACGGTATTTGGCTGTAATTTGCAATATAAATTCGTTTGTAAATTGTTTAATTTAAATTCATATCTGTCTATGCATTGAAATTCTTGAAAATTCGTATTCTTACTCAAAGACTCATATACCATATACATAGGAAAAATAAGGTATCGAATTTTTTTATAATTTGAACGCTTTTTGGATAATTGGACTGATATTTTTGTAAACTTTTATCGCAATTTCGACTTATTTGCACAAAAAAATTAGAGAAAAAACTGGAGACCGTTGCTTTGCAACGAAACAAACCTAAACCAACTTCATATATTATTCGCAAACATATTTAAACTCAGAATTTCCACTTTGACACACATGGCCATAAGTCAGTCATTACACTGCGAAAACCTGGCTAATGAACGAAACGTTGTTTAATGGTTTCGTCAATTGAAATGTGCAGAAAATCACATTTTTCTACCGTCCAACATAAGTCGACCACAGCTACCATCAAATGTTGACGCTACCAGGTCTATAATGACGTACGTCCCCAATTTCTATCCATCGCGATCTATTCACTAATCTATGTTATATGTATAATTAACAAGCTCTCTATCCTGCAAAGCTCGCTTTATTTGTTCCGTGGGCTCACATTAGTCGTTTAATTTACAAGCTTTCTGCTGCTCCATGGGCTTTTCGAATTTCTTTCTTTGTGATACCCCTCCAGGGTGCGAGCGCTTTTTAAGTGGTTACGCTATGATGCATTACAGCACATGCGTGAAAAAGATTGCAAGGATTCTAGTTTCAACAAGCCAATGCAACGTGTCATACTGTTCGATTGTTGGTGCACTTTTTATAGCGGAAGTTCTCATTTTCTGTGGTAGTACCAAGCGCGGGAATACTTGGTTAGCAAGATCTCAATTCTAGAAGTTTTTGGCAGATCAATTTATCCATTTTCACTTAGAACTTATAGAAGCAGCAGGGACGCGTGTTCGAAACCAGCTTGAGCTCTTTCCACCTTTGTTTGTAAATATTAAAGATCTCAATATTTGACATCACCGACTTCAGTTTTTTGATGATTTGAAAAAAAAAAATTGTCAAGTCCAACAGAACATAGAAAAACTTAAAGTTGACACAGAACTTTTAGAAGGCCAATTTTTATCAGAAATGGCTGCAATATCGCCAGAGCAGTTGGTAATTATAATGAGAAATATCAAAAAAGGTCGTTTTGTCCCACTTGTAACTTCGGCTGCACAGTCGGTATTACGATTTCAGTTTAACATCAATTGTAAATGGGAAAGCTGAATACAAAAGCACCGGCTTACAAAATCGAGAGAGTATTTTCCTAGTTGTTTTATCCTAGCATCTCCTTTTAATTAGTTTACCTGTATTCAATTACTGGAGGCAATCAAATATAGATGAACCTTTTCGAAGAATGAATTTCTTTTACATTTTTGAAGAAAATGGGCTAGATAGTTATTTTTCGAATAGTTTCCCTCCGTGGTAATGCATTTTGCATTGCATTGAACTGGATTTTCATGCCGTTTTTGCAGAATGACTACGACCGGGTATGCAACCAATTGTGCAGAAACTTATCACTCTGTTGGTTGTTCGCAGAACGCTTTTGATCAAGGGCCTGTTTGACAGGATGAAACTTGAGAGGATGATAAGAAAATCACATGATGGAAGATAAGAAAGAGAAAGCGTTGAAGCGCAGTCCATTGCTTTTTAGCCAAATTTTGGATTCTTAGGGCTACAATGTGCGATCTTGCATTGTCATGCAGAAGCCATAGTTCTGAAACTGGTATCAGCGGCTCGAAATTGGTCAAGAAGCCCACAATAATAGGCAGCGTTTATTGAGCGGCTATTGTGAAGTAAATCAATGAGTAAAACTACTTGAGGGTCCCAAAAAATCTTTGATATAACCTTTCCAGCAAACAGACGTGTTTGGCTTATGATGATCCTTGTTCCCCTTTCTTCTCCACTCCATACCTTCCTTTTTTTGATTCGGGAGTGTAGTTAGAAGTGTAGTTGCAGTGTAGTGTAGTCGTTGTAGGAAATCCTGCAAACTTCATGTTGAAATCCAGTAAGAAGCCTTAGGCAAACTTCAACTCTCGCATTTTTACGTTTTTTGGTAAGCAGACGTGGAATGCACCTTGCCGAGTTTTCTGGAAATTGATGGTGGTCTCGAACGATAATACGTAAACTTCCAACACTGATTCCCTTTCTTTATTGATTTCTGCTTCTGTAGCAACCCGATTTCTTTGAATAAGTTCACGAATAGCTGCAAAGATGTCAGGCGTAATACGCCATGCTGGGGTGACACACAATTTACCACGTCCTTCTTCAAACTGGGCGCACCAGGATTTCATTTGTGGACATAGAAGTGCATTCTTCCCACACTTCGCACGATATCAACTCTGAATTTCTAGTGGCTTTAAAGCTTCCTTCGTTGAAAACTTTATTATGATGCGTTACAGAGCCGAAAGATGAACTTCTCTTTCGCTCATTTTGAGGACAATTAAAGAAACCGGTTGAGCCGTCATCCATTACGTTTTTTAAGCCTTCGGAAGCGAAAGGTTCGTTTACATTTGAATGTCGCTCGTATATCCTGCGTGCTTCTGTTTCGCTTAGATACTTGTGATACAGTCTTCAAATGTGTTATAATCAAGGTATGATACAGTCAATGATTTCATTCCATCACGATTTTTTTGAACTTAAGGTAATGGATTTCTACTATGTTTTGTCAAGAAAATTTTTGTGAAATTGAGTCAAGATATATTTTCTTCGATTTTTTCCAGCGTAAGAGGAAGCAAAAAAACCTTTACATAAGAAAAGGAGATGAATCTATTGAGAGTATTTATTGAGGTGTTTAGTCGGAACCATGGATTACAAGGACGTTTTTTAAACATAAAATATTAAAAATAATTTATAAAAGTGCTTTTGACAGAAAAAATGAAACCGTAGCTTTAAAAAACGGTACATACTATACTAAAATCACAACTACAACAATTTGTAGGACGTTTAATTTATGGATCAGTTCTTTAACTGATTCCATAAAAAATCAACGATTTTTCACCAGAGTTACATGCTTAAACTGAATGAAAAATGACACTTTACAAGCAGTTTAACCCTATCATTCAGCAGACAAACGTGGAGTACAGACCTGATAAGAATTCAAAGATCAGAACTACTTATCATAGTGCCTTAAAGATCCATGTTTTCCGGATGGTTTTTCATTGAGACATGCTCATTAATGTCTAGGTTTGATTTGTCAGAGCTCCGACCCTAATTTTTTCTTTATCAGATTTCGCACACAAATTTTGACTTCTCATGAAATAACTTTACTTTTCATCGGATATTTTACCAAGGATTTGCTTTAAATTGTGTCCTGATGTGGTTACAGAGTGTGCGTCTAAATGGTTGAGTATTGAATGCTCTCCTTTGTTTCCTACAAAATCTGGGGGTTCAGTATATCACTTTCGTAAAGAATATCAAACTATTTGCGTAAAGGCTTTGAAAGCTCCTTAGTCCTTTCAGCTAAAGAGGACTGGTTATATCTTATCTCAATACTTAAAAGTCTCACGGATGCAATATTCCTAATTATTTTAAGAACAGGCTTCGGATTTGATCCCTGGACATTTATTTATGAGTCCACTATGCATCCATCATTCTGAGCCTCTTCCTCGAACAAATAGAACACTACATTTACGCAGAGTTAACAAAGCTCATCCACGGCACACATATGTACAAAGTTTTATTGATAACAAACATGTGCTGATAGTTGAAATGAATTTATTTCGCTTTTCTATTTATATCAGCTTAGGTGGTTGTTTGAGATGATTTATGACGGCTGACGCTCATTTCTGTGTAATTACATTGAAGACATTTTCTCGGAATTATATTTACGCATTGGTACGCATATAATACCATTTTATTACAGCTTTGCTGGCAATTCTTACTTCTGACTAGACTTTAAACTTTGACCCTTTTGTTCTTGCCCATATGTGGTTAACATTCTCGGTGACCACTCGAGCGATGCCCATCATGTTCTTCGAACTGTTTACCAAGTATTGTAAAGTACATGTTATTGGGAATGGTTTAATGGAAATGCGTTCTTTCTTGTTATCTTATCACACGCAGTCCAGGAAATCAACTGTACAAATGAAATATGCAGACACGAGTATGAAGGTGGTCCACGGTTGTGATTAGGAAACAAGCTGATAAGACGGTGAAAGCGTTGAGTTGAGTTGTCTTTCGGTTATCAGACTTGATAAATCAATTGGCGGAAAAGAATCGTTGTATTTCTGAGTCCCAATATGTTCATTGATTGTGATTCGAATTTTGAAATAACTTAAACATGTAGCGTTCATTTACTTGGAGTTGAAAAGGAGTCCGAAACATACCCGACGAAGTAGATTTCGAACCTTAATTGATTATTCGCAAGCTAGTCGAGAGGTACTACAGGTGTATGACAATACTCACCCTAATATAATTCAATAGCTTTAATTTAATAAATTCCAAAATGACATATCCTTTCTTTACCGTGTGTGAAAGGAAAGTTATAGCCTGAAAGGTCACTTTACGGATAATTCATTTACCTCGAACATGTAACTCATACTGTGTGAAGTAAAATAGTTGCAGCGATAGTTGTACTTTAACTCATTTTTGGAAGGAACTTAGTTGCGATAACTGGAGGGACATTATCACATGATTGCCATCTCCTTACATGGTATAGCTAGTTATGCTTGCTAGTGTCATTGATAGAATTTACGACTCCTGTGGCAATTCGGACGACCTTGTTTCCTTGCTGTGGTTGTTGTCGGAGTTGTCGACACTTTATTTTTAAGTAGAATTTCGAAAATTTTATGCAATCGTACACAAATTGTTGATGATATGTGCAAGAGTCTATTAACTACGTTATTATTCCTTAATTGAATTGTATTTAATTTGAGTTTTACTTTGGCATTCAGAAACCTATTGAAATGCAATGGAATAGTGTACTAGGAAGTATTTTAACGATATCAATACAACACAAGTGATCCTATCTGTGTTTTATACTATCTGATGCCATTTCATTTTATGGTTTTCCTTTCGTTAGTTTGTGGGCAATCATTTTTTCACCTTGCCTTTTTCAGTTTCTCTGTTGATGTGGTCATTCCTTTTCCTCGAAGTACCAGAATGTCTGATGGGGATAGTTCGGAATTATTCGAAGGATCACACTCTGGTCTACGACACGTTGCAAGGTCAACAGAGGATGCTAGTCACATCAGTTGTGTTCCAAGGTCCCAAACATTTGGAATATCTCCTACAACAGAGAAACTGACTGGAGACTTCAACTAGCACAAGATCGCGACATGTCAGGTATGAGGATGATATTTCACCACCAGCCGCTGGATAAATAGTTGACAAAGTACTATTGTGGTTAATTGCACCGGGTAGGGAGCTGTATGTCCATATCTATGGATTCAGCCTAGCGCTAGAGAAAACTGAAGTGGACATCGCGAGGATGATAACTTCGGTTTTCAGAAAAAAAAGATCCCTAAGGTAAGAGCGATCAGATCAAGTAAAGGAAAGTGTCTGGGCTTGCTGATAGACTCTAAGCTGAGTTTCTTGGAGCAAATCAGAGCAGCGCCAAATAAGACTACAGTAGGTGTTTTGGAAATTAGTTGATTAATGGTTAACGTTGGAGGATCAAGTTCAAAAAAAAGGTGACTCTTGATGAGAATCGTACAATCTACGTTATTATTTAGAAGGAGATATTGACCGTAGCTCTCAATTAGGAGCTGCATCGAGAACGGCTGGTGAAGCTGCAAAGACGAGGAGCACTGCAATGTATAGGAACTGTGTATACCAACTATGTATAGCTACCACAAATTTTCTTTGAATCAGCTGTGTTAGTAATCACAGGGATGATACACATCGTCCTGGTTGCCAGAGAGCTTGGAAGAATCTATCTATAGAATTCAGTTGCTGGTCGTGAACGATAACCTACGCTTAAGAAGCAGCAACGGCCGAAGAAACACTTCGTAGTGTGAGGTGAAAGAAAGGTGGACTGTGCGGTTCATCAACGATTTAAGATGGTGGCTCAGTCAAAATCATGGTTACACTGACTTCTACCTGACTCAACTATTGATCGAACATGGCTGTTTTCAGTGTTATCTGCATCTATCTACATCTCCGATCTACGGACGGCATACTCTGCATTGGAGAGGAAGATGACATTTGTCAGACTTACTTTTCATGCAGAAGGTGGGATAGACTACGCGGTGATCTTGCCGAGGAAGTGGAGGAGCTCCACCCGTATAAACAAATCGAAGAGATGCTGAAATTGGAACCCTAGCTAATGCGGCCCGGGGGTATATAGCGTTCCTTCAATCCTAATACCCAAAGAGGCATACTTGATAGTATGGAAGCGTCTAGTGTGAAGGGACCTCATCTCTTGAAATCATCCTACTACTTTCTCTCCCGCTAGAGAAGGAACTCCAGTAATCCGAAGGGGCAATAAGGCTTCGAAGAGGGAGACATAGCTTCCAGGCTTGGTTGACAGGGGAGGTTTTCAGTCAGTAGTTCAGTACGTTCGTGTCATTGGGGGTCCGCCAATCCGAACATAAATAGCCTTCAGTCCTACTCAAAAATAAAACCAAATAACACATTGAAGTATTGAATGAATCAGGAAACTCTGAATGGCCTTTATTTTATTTCAAATGGCATATGCTGCAAGTGTGTACTTTCTTGTAAAGTAACTTTCAATTTTAAGATCAAAATTTTACGCTAGCCTCGGCTTTCAACAAGACAATAAATTTTGTAACGTGTTTTAGATAAAATATCTTATTTGTTTTACGTTTTCTGAAGTTTTTAAGACCACTTGCTAACTACTGGCATCATTCAATGATACCTTTCAATGCCTATCCTTATTTACTTTATTAATTGGTAGGATGTATAATTGAAAGGAAATTGTTTTCTTTCCATATTCGATTAAATTTGGTATTCTATGCAGATTCTAGATCGATTGCAAATGTGCGAATAATTCTTTGGTTCGAGTTTGGTCAGCTTTAGAAAATTGAGGAAAAAAAGAATCGAGTGGAAAGTATCTCGTGAAAACGTATTTTATCCTCGAATTCAAAAAATTAACGCTAAAATCGGATATGCATGACATTATTTGGAATATCAGTAATGAATTTACACGAGATCATGCCGATTTCAACCGGACGTCCTGTGAAAGTGAGATTATAAAATAGATGGAAGTAAGTTCAATCTAAGTTGCATTATTTATTATTTTGTTGAAAAATGCATCTGAGAACTTTCGTAACCTCAATAGTCAAATTTCTGCAACAATTAGGTGCGTGCAAAAGTTATTTTGGGCTTTCCATATGGATTTCTTTAGAAATCATAAATCCTTGATAGCATTTCGGCACTAATTGGAATTTTGGAAATCCCATTACTGTGACCTTAAAAATGTAATATCGTTGTATTTGCATTTTAGTTTTGGAGCAAAAATGGTAAGACAATCATGGAGGCTGATATATTTTACTATACGAGTTTGATCTAGGACACCACGCAGCGTATTACACCACGCAGGTTCATCGGAACATAAACAGAATTAGTAGAGGAAATGTGGTAACAGAACGAGTATGTCAACAGTGGTTTGAGCGCTTTCATATCGAAGAACGATGTTTTGAAGACCAGTCACGATCAGGGCGGCCCAAGGAGGTGACGGATTTCTATTGAAAATCATGCATGCAGATGATAAAATGACCATTGCTGACTTATCGGAGAGGTTTCAGGTCCATAGAACAACTTTAGAGAGAAGAACCCATGCCCTAGGATATACAGGCAAAAGGGGATGCTTGGATACCCCACGAACTTTCGCAAAGAAAGAAGGAAGACACAATGGTCTGCTGCATTTCTCACCTTGCTCGTCAAACTACTGAAGGATTTTTCCAACGGATGGTTACAAGAGATAAAAAGTGGGTCCTGTTCAGGAACCTGAGATGGTGCCGAATAGTGTGCAAAAGAGGTGGTAAATCAGCAGTATCCACTTCCAAACCAGGTTTAAATCCATGGAACGTCTGACTGTCTAACGGAACGTCTGCAATTCAGATTGTTTCGTGAGGAGCTACTTACCTGAGCTTTATTGGCAGCTACGGGAACGGAAGCAAACGCTAAATCGAAAGGGAATCAAACGTTAAAAGCAAGCTCGGAAAGTAGGAGTATATTGAAATGTTTTCCATCGGACGGGCTAGAGGTATCAAAGGTAAAACTAAGGCAGGTGTAATTGATTCAATCCCCATCCCAAATTCACTATACCATTGTATGCTTAGTTATTTATAGGATTGAGATTGATTTTAAATGTGAGTTATGAGGTAAATTTTCGGAATTGTTGTTCTTTTAAAAATTGTTTCGATTAGAAGTCTTCAAATTTTACTTTTTAAGTTCTGTGTGCTGAATAATTTCTAAAATCTAAATCTATAGATCTAAATTCTAAAACCTCTAGAATATGTCTACGTTATTTAAAGAGCTCCAACTAACTCGGTTCACATTAAGATTAACGACAGTTCTTTAGAGATATTATTAACCATTGAACCTAGGAATCTGAAGTAAATGAGTTGAACGAGATACCTAAATGTTCAACGTTCTCAGCTGGCATCGTAATTTTTGTATATTTTTTTGCTTAACACACATACAGTCGTTCCAACTTATGAGGTCGAAGTAAAAGGAGAGCTGAAATAATTATAATTTTAACAATATTAGACCCCCATAGTCGTATTTTATTAATCAAACATCTTAGAAAGTTCTGTTCAGTTATCATCAGAAGACAACACTGGCAGAGGAACTTCATGAAGTTTCAAGGAGTTCACTTTTCCTTCGGTTTCACCTCAGTTTATTCATATAGCATTCATCCAAGTGACACTGTTCAAATTTACTTTTGGTCATGTCCAGAATATAAGATTAGGTAAATGAAGTATACAATGCGGATGCCATTTCCTCGGGTACACTGGACTGCAATCAACAAGAAGTATCCTCTTTAATTGAATTGAAGGTAAAATGTTACCTACTTACATGCATACAAACATTGTATCCAGATCCTTCCATTACCTAAGTAAGATACGTTTGTGGCTTTAGTCTTTCACGTGAAAGTTTCATCTGTCAGTAAAAGTCCTTCTGCTACATTTCATGAGTACGTTAGTGGTTGGATTTTCAAAGGACTACGTACGAAATCTTCAATTTTACGTATTAGGCATTACGATTGGCAAGGGTACAATAAACGCTTCATCTCAAATTAGATAGCGCCGTCTAGTCTCAAGGAGTTTCTAACGCGAATGTTTTAGTGCCGTGATAACACCAACAATCTTCCATTGTCCAGCATCATTCCTCCTTAATGAAAAGAAAATAGTCCACGGGGCAATTCAGTGTGCTGGTTACGCCTGATGACGCTCAATAATGGCAGATAACAAACTCTTTCTCCAGCCCACCAAGGACCAATTTCCATAAAGTTGAGTGGAAAATCATGACAAGAGATTTCATCGTTTAAAGACGCGGTTGCGGTCTAATAAGATGGGTAACACATCTTTTTGATTGCTTTTATATTTCCGTGGTAACATTTTCTGGTCCTTCTACCGCGTACGGTGAGGTTATCCGTAAAAAGTCGTTTTATGCAAAAGGGGTTAGAATCTGGTTGAGAGTATAATTAGAAGGAATATGATCGTTACGACGCAGATGTTGAATATTTCTTGAATTTCCCTTTTTTTTTAATACTTTAAGCTGGAATACATATTTGGTTGTCTTTAAGTGAATACGAAATATAAATTCATCGTGTTTTGTCTGCTAAATTTCCAAATTGGCTTCCTGTAAATCAGATCAGTCAATCGCATCCTTCCATGTGTTGTTTCCGGAATAAATTAATTAATTACAACAGCAAATAATTATCAAATGACAAGCTTTTTAAAATTTCGTCAAAGGGACTAGTAATTAAGTTTCATCAGCAACCTAAAAATCTACATTTATCGCTAGTCAATTTTGTTTCTTCACCGAATTGACAAGTGTGAATAAAAAAAAAAAAAAATATAATCAACAAATCCTTTTCACTCCTGTGTTAAATTTTATTTTTACATTTCAACCAGTGCTTCGGCTTTGAACCGCAAATACCCCACGTTCATTTCTGTGCCTTATTTCTGTGAGTAATTTGCATTTTTCTGCATTTTTTATCTTGTCTTCATTGATTACTCCGTGTTGAAGGAACAAGTATAGCATTGCGACAATTTGTCATAGACAGACTTTTTTGTTTACATCTTGACTATATTTTCGAAGGAAAATCCTAGTCACCGTGAAACTTAATAAACACAATAAATAATCAACGGATAAAGTATTCGTGCAACGAAAAAAAGTAGCCTTAAGAGTTCAAGGAGTGGACATAAAATAGAGTGAGGCTGATGAGCGAATGATTCACATTAAATATTCAGAAAATGTCATCGTGTCGCGAAAAAGGACATCGTCATCCACGGCAATAATTACTTACACTTCAATTAATTTAAAACAATATTATAAAGTTGTTAGGACAAAAACATTTCCATCAGTGGGGAGTTTGTAATTAAAAGCAAAGGAGACTTTAGCAGTCCGCAGGATTTCCACGTAATACATAACATTGGATAATTTTTTTTGATTATTTTTAACGAATGCATGACTATAAACAAATCTGTTTTAAACTTGTCAGATATCTTCAGCGTGTACGCGTTCACACACTTCATATTTATCGTTCTCTCTCTCCCTCTTCCCCAATCCCTTGTCGTGAACATCCATAATTCACCGTAATTGTTAAAATGTTTTTGGGCCAAAAACATTTATCTAAATAGTTCTCGTGAAAGGAGTAACGTCTTCCCGCAACACGGAAGGAAAGGTTCAAATAGCAAAAACATAACCATCAACCAAACTCCTGGTTAAGATAAGAAACAGGACATGTTATCCTTTCTACGTTATTGCAATCGAGCATACAAGAATCGTATGTAAGTGTGTATACCTTAAGGAGACCATTGTAATGTTTTTCCTTCAGGAGAAATGTAGCTTCTCATATAAAGCACCTCAAAACAGGATAATTTGGATCACTGATAAAAACTGACTTTGCTCTTGGAAATCGGGAGATCAGGCGTGGTGACATGTGTGACAGTAGCAAATGAAATGGTTTGAATTGTGCTGGAAATTCGAAAGAATTATTGCAGAATTTGAATTTCGTTCGAATTTCTTGTTTATTTTATTTTGCCAGGATAATGTTTGGACTTGAAGATTTTCTCCTCCATTTTTGTTCCCGGAACACAAATCCAATTATCACTGGAACTATTAGGGCTTGAACCCGAGTCTGTTTCGTTGTGGTGAATTTCAGATTCAATGGTGAAGTGGAAGATTCGTAGGCATACGTATTCTAGTCTAGCTAGGCAAAATTATTGCTAAATCTGTACACGAGCATTCAATTTATTCATTCTTGAAAACATTAAGTCGAATTGTTTAACGCCGACACTGGCCTTGTTTGCCTAATTCCACGGTGTCTATAGACGGGATTGAAACAATATATCAACCATCTCCCCCAAGACATAGTGTAAACACAAATAGCGCTAACACTCCGAACAAACGACCGATCTAACGGTATTTGAAAAATTCTGGAGAATTGCATTGGTGTTCGTAAAAATGTTTATTTTTCTCTATTTTGCCTATCTGTTTACATTGTACTTGTAAACAAAACGAGCAAAAAATTAATATTTTTACTAACACTCATACAATTCTGCAAAATCCGTTAGATTGGTCGATGGTCGGAGTGTTAGCGCTGTTTGTTGTTACGCTATGCCCAAGATCTGAAACAAGTTTCAGTCTCAGGTCTCATGTTTATTCCTGAAACGCTATACACGCTTCTCAGCGTGTGGGGGTACTGAGAGTAACCTCTCATTGGAAGCTTGGAAACAATTGATATGATGAATGGATGAAAAACGGTGAGAGAGGAGATTGTGAGAGGAGCAAGTACAGACGAATATTAAAAGCAGTTCAAAGATGGCTGTACGTTGGTCGACAGTGATTCTTGCTCCGCTCGACCTTTGCGAAAGAGAATAACGTGGCAAACATCAAAGAACGTCGGTTTAAGGAGTTGTGGTTAAGTATGGACCGTCAATTATGTATACATGAACGAGAAAGTGATCTTGAAATACCGAAAACTATGGATAATTTTATTCGAGAATTTGGAAATGACTCGCGTGTGTGGGACATTCATCCCAAAATCGATAACGAAGAATGATCGCCTAGAAATTCCATGAAGATTATCACTTGTGATGAAACATGATACAAAGCGACAGTATTCACAGTGAAAGAATTTTGAAACGCCAAACCGAACGAAATTTCGTCCAACTCGGAGCAAAATTAAGACGATGTTGACCGTTTTCTTTGATAAGAAAGGTGTTGTGCTCGATGAATATGTTCCAATGGTTGAATGATCACTAAAGATTAGTAATATGAAGTTTGTTATTCACTTCATGATCGAAAAATTGACTTAGGCTAGAAATATTTAAAAAAAAGAGTTTCATTCAACTTGATGTCGACTTTCAACAGTAATTCTTTGGCCCTCTTGGGGAAATCTGCTGAAGAAAATCCTTTTTTATATTTCAAGTCTAAATTGGAGTGTCTAAAGATAGCGTTGTACGATAAAAGGAAGACTGCCACATTTATAGTCAAACGGTGACTGACTGCTTCAACATGAAGAAGTGAAAGCGCTTTCATCAGACATAGTGCAGTAATATTTAATAGAACATCAAATTGAATAGCTACATCAACCTCTGTTTAGTGCAGACATAGTTCCTTCCGGCTTTTACAATAGTTCTTTGTACATAAAAATTGTCGTCCAAACTACATCGGTTCGATGACAGAGAGACGGTACAAATCGGTACGATATAGTAATGCAGGCAATTTCAAAAACTGACTTCCAGGACTGCATCAGGAAGTTAAAACAACACTGAGATCATGTTGTTTAATCGAATTGGGATTATTTTACAGGATGCTGTCACTAAACGATGTGAAGGTTGGTTCCATATTCTTAGGACAAGTATCGTTGTTAGACCTTCTCATTGTACAATTATTTTTGAGGATTTATTACAGATAATTTTGTTTACTTTTAAGAAAAGGAAATAGTATGCAAACGTCAATTCTTCGAATTTTTATAGCTCATTATCTATGTGTCATGTATTATTCTCATGTCTGATAGCATAATATTGAAGTTCGGTTGAAATCACGGTGAATAAGAGCAACATTTGGGCATGCGAAACTTATGCGCTAGTAAAGTTCGGTGCTTCCTATCTTACAAACGAGTTACCTTAGCAATGAAACCAACAACAAGGAAATATCGTTTTTACGAACATCCTTTGAGAAGAAGCAACGAAGGGACAAAGGAACAGGTGGCCGAAATTCAAGTTGTTAAAAATAATTCTTTTACCAAATTAAGAATATTTATTCTTATTCACGTCAGGCATTTACATATTGAGATACTGACAATACTATATGATGTAGTAGTTACTTATAATATGCGCATACTATTAAATATGAGATTTTGTGAAAGATTCGCGATTAAGGACCCATTCCCATGAGTATCGCTGAAATACAATTCCATGAAGCACAAGGCACAAACTCTTCTTCCTTGCACTGTTCATATGCGTACATTCCCTTTATTTCGATGACATGTGAAAAGGATGTGTACGTAATTTACTTTGGGTTGCCAAACCATTTTACTTATCTGGATGCCAACTCGGGATAAGGTATGATTTTTCTTCTATCATATTTTCCAGAAAAAAACAACGAACATCACACTTTTCATGAAACGGAATGATACCCAAAAGTGTGATGTTAAATTGTTTTGCGGACAATTTTTTTTTTCGTGTTTTATCCTGCAACCGTAATCTACGAGTTATCCTGGCGGGATATCTAAAACTGTCATGTTCGGTTCATTTTTCCGTGAGATCGACAGAATGTTATCTTTTTGGTTCTGTTTGGTTTGGTCAATGTTATTTTTTCCACTCGCACTTTGGTCGATTGTTGTCAGGACTAAGTCAACCAGCGCCAGGAAGATGGTAAGCGGCTAATCACTTCTTAATGTTTTATTAATTTGTTTTGGTATGCTGTCAATCATTGCCGGAGTTATGATTTTTTTTCACGCTGTTGATTAAGGATCTTGGGGACTGTTTTAAGCAAATGCCAGGAAGTAAACGTGTTTGGTGAAATGTTTCCGCTCAATTTCAAACGCTGTATGAAAATGATTGACGAGATTTTTAATTTGTAACACGGAAAAGTGTCAAGTTAAAGGATGTCGATTCGTTAGTGATCCTAAGATAAACAACACTATTATGGTCGTGATTAATTATCACTTCCTTTAAACTGTTTCAATGTTAATCTGACTGGACGGACTTGTGTCTCGTATTTCTGGTAAAACAACCGAAATGAAAATTTTACCAGCAACGGAATGAAAGGTAAAAAGGTTTTCAGTATGTGTTCTATGGTGGGAAGATTGGAATTTTCTACATATGAGGTTACACCGATAAACTTGACCTGCACTTTGAAT
This sequence comes from Stratiomys singularior, assembly GCA_954870665.1. Classification (NCBI taxonomy): domain Eukaryota; kingdom Metazoa; phylum Arthropoda; class Insecta; order Diptera; family Stratiomyidae; genus Stratiomys; species Stratiomys singularior. Next base: position 14,654,859 of record OX940877.1, read on the forward strand.
ATAATCGTTGGGCAGCTTTCTTGTTATCACATTGCATCACGGTCCACAATGAAAGGAAATCTTATTCGCAAATCAGGTACCGGCAAACTTTTTCCCCATTAAAAACCACTATCAAGGCAAATGCAAGTCATTTCAAAAGTTGTAATAATTTTAATAAGAAAATTTTTATGACTTGAAATCTGTACGCCTTAACTTTTTTAATCACCTACTTCCGAGCGTTAAATTCCACCGGAAAGTACTCATTAAGGAGCGATTCTATTGCAACGTAGTAGCAATAACAGTGTGCGCAAATTGCAGATTTTTTCCGCAGATTAGGTATCATCGTTTCGACGGTGGAAGTTGACGGCAGGATGGCCACGAGAAGCAAATCAGGAAGAGTTGAGAATTTGGTGTGAGACAATTACACGTCGGGATGTTTAGGATCATTATAAAGTGTGGAGATGCAATCCTGAGAGAAGGTATTAAAAACTAAGTTTCAGTTGTCTGGATATTTGAAATAACGGTTCATTTAAGGCTGATATGGTAATAATTTTTTATTTGAATATTAACTTCAGGATGGGTATATCTTGCGCGTGCATTGTCCAAGCTGCCCGTGTGCATGATAACGCACTTCCGATTAGAGTAGAGAATTAGAGGGTAGAGAATTAGATTCGCGGTCGAAAAAGGCGTCCTAAAATTAGTTTCAGGAGCAATGAGCAGGTGAGATTAAGAAGTAAGACTCAATCACAAATTGGGCGATGAGGCAGACGCTGTGGGTGTCCAGCATATCAATAAGGAACGGATATCTAGGAAGGTTTTGGCATCAAATGTTGAGAAAGGAAGCTCAGTGTGAAACCCCATGGGAGTGAGTTAGACTCGAGTGACGAGGATAATGGAATGATATTCGGACTCTCCGATTGGACGACGTAGTTGATGGGCCAAGATTGTATGATACCACGATCTAAGTGACCTGTAGCCAATTTTCGACGACAGTGAAAGAATTGTATGGTAACAAAGTAATTTCCTTCTTTGATACCTTGGGATCATCCAAGGATCAGGAGTCATAATAGGAAAAAGTGTTGGTTGGTGATAATAAAGAGCAGAGGACATATCAAGCGCCTGTTTGGAATGAACCACAGTTATCTTTAAACGAAAGAAAGACAGGCAAAATGAGTCTTAGGCTCCCATCCAATAGCTTGACTTGGAACCATACCTGATGTCACATTGGTTTCGGAATGCCTAGTTCAAAGGGCTGAATTTGGAGAGTGCTAGAGTATTACTCGTCCAGCGATCACCAGTACATAGCATTGCAGATTCATGACGATGGTTCCCGTAGCTTCCCGGCTTGCGTGCTGCTTTTACCTGCCTCTGGAAAACTCGGAACGGGAAAAACGAAGGGAGTGTCACAAACTGCGACGAAAGGCCCGGCGAGCATGGACCTCAGAAGAAACATGTACCCAACTATCAGCTAGAGTCAGCTTTCGCCGTCTCATCAACAGCAGCAATGCCAGTCGTTCGCATAACCAGGTGGACGACGTGAACAGGGATCAATGGGGCCTGGGCTACAAAATAATGATGGGGATGCTCGGGGCCTAAAGGTCGCCTCACTCAAACGCGTCAGGCAAGATGTATGAAATTGTGTAGCCTATTTTCTCTACCCGTCGCGCCACCGTTGAGGCCGTCCACGATGAAATACCAATGGGAATTCCACTTTTCACGAAGATTGAACTAGAGAAAGCAGTTTTGTTTATGAGAGGCTCCAGGGCCAAATGGTCTACACATGGTCTTTCACTTTTGCCCTGGCCTGTTCTTTAGCTCCATCCTAAGTCCGGACTTGTGGAACATCTCCCGTGATGGACTGCTGCGGCTCGAATGGTTGGATAAGTCACTTGATTGGCGCTAGTCGTTGGACGCATAGTTGACCAAGTGCAACTCAGACTAAATACGCTAATGTGGTGAGTAAGGGACTGGATGACAGCTCACGGTTTCAGGCTGGCATGAGAAAAAATCCAAGTGGTCATCCTGACAAAGCAGTGAATCCTCAGAGTATGGCCTATCAGTGTTGGGGAAGCTCTTGTTGAATTGAAATCAGCCGTGGAAAACCTGGGCTTCCTGATCTGAGACTCGAGTATGAATTTTCCTCAATAAAGCAGGTCAACAACTGACAAGGCCGCAGTACGGCCATTCATCGAGTACTCACTCGATCCCACATCAACGAGATGATTCCTAATGAGCGCTGCGCAGTCGGTTCTAATCTATGGGTGAGAACTATGAGGTGGCGCTCTGAACAAGGAGATATATTGAAAGCGGTTGGCATAGATGTAGAGACAAGGAGCGCAACTCAACTGTCTCAACGATTCAACAGTCCTAGAAGAAAGATAAAAAGAGAAGGTGGACTGCACGCTTGATTTCTGATCTGAGGCCGCGGAGCATGGCGACACCGATTTCTGTCAAGGTGAGACAGTTCCTAAGCAGGCATGGATGTTTTCGGTCATATCTGCATAAGATTGACAGATCACGGTTTCCTAAATGCGTGTCTTGTACAGGAGAGGTGGACGACGCCTTTTACAAATTCTTCTCTTGGAAAAAATTTAACAAGCAGCGCAGTGACTTCTTCAGCGCAATTGGAGTGCACTACTCGAAAGTAAGGCCGGAGAAATGCTGGACACCGTTGACAAATGGAAAAATGGCGCAATATGCTTGGGCAGTACTGACAATTAAAAAGCCATACTAGAACGTTGTGAGGCGTCGAGGATGAAGGGGTCTCTTTTTTAGCATAAATCTTAAGACAAGTTTTCCGCACTTATAGTTGATTAAATGGGAAAAACAATCTTCCTCCTTGGGTTTTTTTTGTTATGTATGAAAAGTATAGCTGTTTTGTCTTAGAATGGAAACGAATTTGGTAAGAAAAGTTTTTCGTTAATTTGAGAGCGATAGAACTGGATAGAATGTACTGATAAAACAGAGATCATTATTGAACATTGTAAGTATTCCCCTGGAACCAAAAAGTGTCCTCAGCTGAAATATTCCGGCGAAATATAAAATTAAACACTTTGATTCGTGGTAGAGATCGGACGAGTTTCCTTGTAAATAATATAACGAGGTGATTTCACAATTTTTAGCAGCCAAATCTGAAGGAATCAAAAACAACAAAAATAAATGTGAAATCTAATCAGTTCGATGAACACAGAATTATTTTCGAAAAAAAAACTCCCCTGTAATTGTCAAAAATTTCTGTATAGGAATTCCAACAAGGAAGCGATTCGCTCCAACTAAGGTGCATGATAAGCTTCCAACGTTTAAATGAAAAATGATATAATTTGGTGAAAAAATGCCAAACACAATTCCACTTTGCCTGAAATTACTTCAGATACATTTAAAAAACTTTGCGCATAATTAAACACCGGCTCAAATTAATGAAATTAATTCACGTCATTAAGAAAAAAATCTCTCACCCAATTCTTGATAATGTACAGGATAGGATTATAGCAGACCCGTTCTGGTGGTGTTCGTTGTTTTTTTTGTTTTCTTCTACGTTTATAAGGAATCATATCGCGCGTATACGAAGGGACGTGAAAAAATGCCATGAAGCTAAACGTAAAGAATAGAAACTGAGGGGAAAATGAAATTACTTAAGAACACTAAAGAAATTCGCTATAGAGGTTTTCTTGCATCCCACTCTTACGAAGGAAGTATGGTCAGAATGTGAAACACAATACCTTCAGAGTTAAGATTGTTCTGATTTTTCTTGAGTGGCTTAATCCACCAACGCCCATAATGTAACTACGCCTTCACAGGTCTCCCTGTGATTAGAGTTGCCATATTACTCGGTTCCTTGGGTTGTGCCTTGAAGTTTTCCAGGATGCAGCCTTTACCTTGAAATAACTGCGGAGAAGTTCGAATCTCAAGTGAAAACATCACAGAGAGTACTATATTGCGACGAGAGTCCTTTAATTTGGCCGCTGTAAAGTAGTTACTTACTCTTATAAAAGGATAAACAAAATATGGCAGTACTGCTCGAACTCACTGTTCCCTTCAATATAGACGAAATAATCAAGGACTTGTGTTGACGGCGACAGGAGGTATGTGAAAATAATGTTCTTTTTTTTGAGTTGCTTTGGCGAAGATTGAACAAAAAATATGGGAGGCAAGTAGCAAAAAAATTGACGTCATTCATTCAAATTCAGAGTACTTAAGTTTTAAGTCTTTTGTCGCACCCGAGTGACGTTGTCTTAAATTAAATGATAAACTTTTGCAGGTTCTTAGTCATACCGTGAAGGTGAATTCATTTCAATCAGAGATTGCGTTTGGGACTAAAAAACAAATGATAACACATTCAAAGTCAGCGTTTTTTGTCCTGGTGCTTATCTGCTATGATATGCAAACATGTTACTTTTCGTTTAGTCTGCAGGGTATAGCGTATTTGCAGAGTGAGATAAGAGGATATTTAGTGAAATTCAAAGAAAGAAGACTTTTCTTTAACAAATGGCGTTGGGGTTAAGGCACTGAAGTTCTTCGCAGCAGGTCTTGTGTTCTAGAACCAAGCATAATTGGCAAATTTTAATTGATTAGAAATATCGAAAGAGGATTCTCAGCACTCCTAGGGCTAAAAAGGAGAGAAAAACCTTTATTTTTACCCATTTTAACAAAAAAATTAACAGGTTAAAAGGCAAAAACTCTACGCATAATCATATAACTTCAAAAATAGCATAAAATTTTTTTTATCATGCCAGAATTGATGTCTTCTGTTTGTTTTTGCTTCTGTGGTTTGCTTCTGTTATGTTGAAATTATGTCCGGGCTGTTTATAGTTCTAGTGCACTGCAAATAATAGGTTCCTTTAGCTTGTATCAAAACAAATTTAGCGGAATTTTTTGAAACAATTACGGAGGAAAAATATTAAGAAGAATTTTATTGTATAGTACTTGTTGTATCGTACCACCAGACTATATCAATAAATCAATCGTACTGAAAACATTAGGGGAAAGGATCAGGTATTGAAACAGAAACAGAAATCATTGTTGTAGTAAAAGAAAGGTATCATTAACACTAGTTTTACAGACGTTTTTTTATAAAAATGTCTCTATGAGTACGAGTCAGTTTGACTCATGAGCGAATACATAGAATAATGCGTATGCAAAACACGCATTTTTTTTTAAATATTAACATTTTATTTAGATTTACTTTAACATTGTTTCAACCAGTTTCGCATACATCTGGAAGTGATCTTCTCCAATTCCTCTAATAAAGCTTTTGTTGAAACCATTTTTGTTGGAAATTTCGCCCTTTTTGCTCCAAAATATACTATAAATTTTCAATCGGTTAAAGATCAGTTTTTCAAAATAAGGCAAGTCTGAACAAATCCTGAATTGTGTTTGGTTTGGTTGCCTTTGTAAAAATTAACATCGGACTGCTTTTGATCACTTTGCAGGAAACTTTCTACCTACTTTGATTTTCATTCATCCTCTATAATAACTAAATTACCGACTTCTGTAGCCAATATAGAGCTCCAAACCATGACGCACCCACTACGCTGTTTCACGGTTGCCTTTAAATTCTTGTCTTCCAACTATATCTTCTGTCAAAAGTGCCAGACAGAAGTTTGTCCATCGGAGCCAAAAATGTTTAATTTTGATTCATTCGAAGAGAAAATCTTGACCCGGAAGCAGAGATCTTTGGAGGCATGCTGTTCAGCAGAAGCAAAAGGACAAAATAATTAATAAAAAGAAAATAATTGACACTGATAAAGGGAGCAACTTATCTCGAAATATGTATTTTTCAAAATTAAAAAAAAAAAGCATTTTGAAATGCAAAAAATAAAATCTAACATGGACATTTTTAATTTTTTTGCAAATGAAAGGTTTGTTGCTAGCAGCCCGACCGTAAAAGTCGTGCTCTTGGAAAACCTGGCAAAAAGTGTCAGCACTACATGACATGACCCAACTCATGGTTTCCCCTCGATGACCAATTTTCGTGTCGATAATTTCAGATTTTCTCTATTTTTCCACACAATATAGTTCTCATCAGTTAAGCGCCCAACATTATTTCTCTTTCTCTATTACTTAACAAATTTGTGTCTGATACCTGCCATTGACACCTGCTTTTATGCACAGGTTATTCCTTTTTCGGATTCCTTTTCTCCGGATATTCCTTTTTTCCGGATATTCCTTTTTTCCGGATATTCCTTGTTTCTTTTTGTTTGTTTTTCGGAACCGTGTTGCTTCAAATAAATGGATATAACAATTGAATATTGCATATCTGTTTGCATGCACTGGTCTTTTCCTTACAGTCCATTGTCCTTAAAGTTGTGGTCTATGAGTAATACCACTACACTTTTTAAAAGCTTCTGTTCTGAGTTAGGGACTGCTTTGTCCTCTTTTTATGATAATAAAGCCGAGATACTCGGCTTATACTATCACCACTCAAGGCGAGTCCACTGTATACTTCAACCTCTGCTATCACGTTTCATCCTTTTTTTTCTTGTGCACTTCAAAAAGGATAGTGCTCAAAAATGGTTTTGACAGTTATGTCGACAGTCAAAGATTGTCAAAAAGATCATCGGCTTGGAGTGTTTCGAACTATCTTTTGCAGGATTGACTGGAAACTATATCTTCACCAAACACTTTCAATAAATTTCCTCACTCTTCTGTGTAATTTTTTTCTATTCTTATCCTAATCGGAATACCTGCATATTTGTTTTTAGATTTCGGATGTTGGTTCCAGGACCAGTGTTATTGACTCTGGTCTTATGGCACTGGCCAACAATGAATGATTTCGTATGATTTTAGTCGTAATGTTTGTTCCGCTGTCACTGCCAGTTTATATCGTGTTGAATTGTTTGATCCTTGGCCTGAAGATTTGGAATGGATGGAATGGGTGTGGTGAAAAGTCTGACAATCTTCGTTGCCTCAAGACCGACCCAAAAAACTGCTAAAAGCTTGGTGCTGTCTTTAGAAGTAAGTCTGTGACTTAAAATCGTAGCCATCGCTGCTATCATTGTATTCAGTACTTCGAAATATTTGGTGAGCCATGGTGACCGTGGTATTGCAGAAACGTTATTTGTCGGAGCTACTCATTCTGATATGGAAGAGAATTTTCTAAACTCTCTTTGTTAGCAATATGTTAATGATCTTGATACATTTGAGATATAGCATCCTTTTATAAATCCTAGAATGAAGCGTGAAGATCTGGAGTTCAGGGTTGTAGCTCTAGACACTGTTTCAGTTTATTAGCTTTAACTTTTTCTATGTTTTCAAAAAAATATCCTAGAGCGTGTGCAAAAGTTATATATGAAAAGTTAGCTTCGGCTTAATGAGGGATTCAGAAAGGCTTTATAGATTTCTAGGTCCGCTTAGAAATATGATGGTGTTACCAACCTCTGCAAAGGAATTGAAATTGGCGCCAGTTCTTTGAAGGAACCAATTCGGTTAATTGCTTTGCCTAGATATTTCATGTTAATTTTCCAGTTAATAATAGGCGTTGTTTAGATATAACCCTATGGTTGAAATTCGTAGTGTTGAAGATGTTGATGGCCTATACCTTTTGAGTTAACAAACTTTTTGTTGTAGAGTATTGATAGTGTCAAACGGATGAATACCTTCTGCCAGTTTCAAATAGTCGTCTGCATATTGCAGAATATTGGTGTTCGAATTGGCTGTGATGTGTTATTTTGGAGTAAAGATGTTGAAGAGCAGAGGACTTGCCACATCACCTTATGGAATGCGATTTATGATCTCTACACTAGCCTTGTCTAGATGTAAGACTCTGTGGCTGTAAAGATTCTAGAGCCAGTGCAGATTGGTGATGGGTATATGGCGTTTTAGAAGGATTTCTCTAAGGTGTTCCTGATCCCTTTTTCCGTAAGCATTGGTAGTATCAATTATGATCATAGCTTTGAAGGGTTTCGTGGTTTCGTTGGCAACTTTACAAAAGAATATATCTAGTTAGGTTATGATTGATTCTTTGATTCTCTGATTCTATGATTGATCGTTGTTTGATCGATGCAATGAGACATTAAGATCTATATATCTATACAACCAAGATGTTCCAATGAACTATATCGGCGACAATGGACATAAGGTCATATCGCAATGGTCAATAATATGAATCATCTTTACTATCGTTAAAGCGTTAACACTATAAAATAAACTGGAGTGAATACCTACCTACCGAGGGAGTCAAAAGAGCGAACTAATGCAAGATAGAGAGCATGGAAATTAAATGATGTAGGGAACTTCCGGGAACGTGATGGCTAGCTTGGTAAAATAAATGTATTGCGAACCAAAATGTAATACATAAAAACTATATGTAATGTAATACATAACAACATAAAGTTTGACTACAAAGCTATGTGTTGTTCGAGCACTTTCATTCTGGGCAGTAAGTCTCGAGATCAAGTCCATATTTGATGAGAATTTTTTCAATACTTCTGAGTTCTGTTGGGTTGTTGGGTTCTGGGTTAATACTCATTAGCTGACGTGATTATAAGTTTGCAATGCTCGTGTATACTTTGGAGCTCCCCTTTTTGAACCTCCAATACTAGGAGCTATTTTCAATGCATTTTTATAGCTTACGAAAATTTACAAAAAGAAAAACGCTATACCTGAAACGACCGGCTCCATTCAGATCAATGACGAAAGTTAGACAGGTCAAATCAAAGCCTGAATTTCATGAAAGAAATCCTTTTGTGTTCATTTAATTTATAAATTTCCAAGATGATTTGTTGAAGTAATCAACACAGTTAAATCATTTTTATTGACTTGAAAAAGGATACACAAACACAGTGCTCTCGTGTCTGGACACTGTGTCAAACAAATTGACGTTCTTTCGTCAGAATCCTTTCATTCCTTAGAATATCTAAGCATCATGCACCTCCTTCACCTTTTTTTTTACAATAGCATCTAACGGTTTCTCCCAGTAAAATAAAATCAAACAAGTCAAAATAAAATTTCAATAAATCCAATCCTACTCTAACCAACGCCGAAGTTATTAACAGAATGCCTTAAGTATGCTCTCAAGGGCCATCAAGATTCCTGGATTTTTATTTCATCCTCATTTTACAATTACAAGGACAGAAGTGAAATGAATCGATTGGAAGATTTGCTTGAGGATAAACGGCTGCAATCAAAAGATGGTTCACAAGGGAATCATCATAGTCACCCTAAAGCTCAGCAACTTCCCCATGTTCGCTTCCGATTAATACTTGAGCAATTTTTGTAATTAAAATTCTAATTTTGATGAAGGCAGCGGGGCCCATTAAAAATTTGCCAAAATACTAATGTGTCCTTTTTAGAAGCGCTCAGCTGACCATGATTTGTTTTGCTTTGTGTGTATATTTCGATGGTTGTAATGAAATGAGTTTGTCCTTATATTGTGTGTGATATTGAAATGAAAATAAGTCAACTTTTTTGATATGAGACTTTTGTGAATTAATTTCGATACTATATTTGGAAAATACGTACTCACTGTTTGCTTCGCTTTACCGCACTTAAGCCTGGTGAAGTGCAAGACAGAGTAGTCCACTAAAGAATACTGAATTGACTCTTACTTATTCATATCATGCGTGACCGTGTGTTGTGGCAAATTACTACGAGCTGTCAATGGTATGTAGCAGTTGTTTGATGGTTGCTTCCTGATAACAAAGTGAGAATATATTCCAGCCACAAATTTAACCCCTACTTCAGGGCGAAGTATATAATTTCTTTATTGTTTTCCCGCATCCTTTTCGCCTCACCCTTGACTTTTCAACAGCTACTTTAAAAATGTCATAATCATAATTTTAATTGTTTCAGTCTGCAGATATGGGGGAGGAAAGGCGAAACTGAATACAGGAGCGGTTCAGCATTTTTCACATTTCCTTTCGTCCCTGTGACAGCCATTTGGGCGATTATGGTTGAATGACAGAGTTTACAAGTTATGAGGAGAAAAAGTTATGACTTGACATAAATTTGTTCAATTGATGAGAATAGGCTCGCTCGCCATTTGGATAAATTTCCTTTTAAATCTTTTTTTCTTGTTTCAAAATAATTTTGGAGGCCAATGGAACTCAGCAGATATGAATGTTGCGGTTGTGGTCGGGGCCCCTTCCGAAACTAATTGGACAGTTGGTTTAATTCACGCGAAAGAAGGCACTTGGGAGTGCTTTGTGTTTTACAAATTAAAGTAGTCAAATTTTGGGTGGCTTTTGTGTGGTTTTGATCACAATCATGCTCAGTGTCTTTTCTTAATGAGTGGAAGATTTTCTTATTAGTCTCAAAAGACTTATGAAAGAAATAAAATGATTCGGGAAATTTATTCGAATTTTATTTTGAACCAGATGGATTTTATTGCGATTGAGAAGACCACCTTTGAGAGCAATTTAGGTAATTTATTCATTAATCAATTAAAACACGAGATTTAATATACAAAGTGATATATTAGGGGTAAAATCAAGAGTGTATTAGCCGAATGAAGTGAAGTTGTTGGTAATGAAGCGGTACAAGTCAACAAGTCCTGGAAAAATCAGAAATATCCTTTTCCATATACACACACGTAACATTTCCTGCATCTGTACGGAAAAATATTCCCGGAAAAATCAACAATAAGTCAGCGAGAAGAATTTCCAGGGATAATATGATTCAGTGGACTCCAGGATAATGCCTGAGTAAATCGCGCTGTTTCGCTACGAGCCGAGCATACAAAACATATTTTCTAATTAATTGTAGCTTATCTTGCTTCGTATATCTGGATGTTAAGCAGCTTTTGGCTGTTTCAATTTCAGATTAAATGTGCCGGCTAGAATATAGAATAGTCAAATCCCTCTACAACTGAATGTGTATTCGCTCTTGCCTTTTATTAGATACTCTTATCAGACTTACATGTGTAGAGAGGTACATGTGTATGTTTCGAGCATAAGTGTACATACATAAAATATTCGCTGCATATGACTTCCGTACGCTGTCCTCACGCCAAATACCGAATTCGCAGCGAGGAGTAACAAACCCGTGATAGGATGAAAACGAAACACTCAAATATTGCCGCCACCGATGTCACTCTTCAGGATGAGTGTATACAGTGGACAAAATGCGTGCGAGACATGAAACAAAGAGTTCACAGTCAGGAAAATGCCTAGAATGCAGGGTAACTACTTGCAAATAAACTAAAACTGTTTACGCTATCGGCCATCGGATCTAAAGAGAGAGGTCCTGAATTCAGGATCGTAGCGTTTCCCATTTGGAATAGAGATAAATTTTTGGCGAAAAAAAATTTCGACTTCGGGGGTAGTTTAGTGGTGCGTTTAGAATTGGTAATTGCTGATGTTCTGCTCTTAACTCTCAAGGGGATAACAGTGAATGGAGCGTATGTGTGCTCCTGCAAATACACATCCTATGTACCTATGTACGTTCGTACGAACACGAAATTCGCCATTATAGGATGTAAAATGGTTTGTTTGAGGTCATGTTTTGTGCTAGTAAAATTTAAACCAACGCAAATAATATGAGCAATGCAAGGAGTGCGACATGCATTAGGACAGTTGGTAGCAACACATCAGAGAAGATAGCAAACTCTGAGGAAAAGTTAATGACATAAGAGAAAATGGTCTATTTTCTGCATTTGTAAAGGATATGTTGAATTCTACTGATATGTGCACAAGTGTAATAACAAATTAGGTTACACAACTTTCATTGTATTTATAATAAGGACAGTGTGAAGAAAATCCTTTATAGTAATTCGGACAATTCAATGGTAAAGAAGTTCTTTTGGTTCAGATAAGCGCTTACTTGCGTTGTTAAAAAAAACGCGCGATAAGCGGATCTTACTTGGTCGATCCGATCTTAGATAGGTCGCGATGCTGGATAGCGATCCTGGCTAGGTCTAAAAACGACCTTTTTTTATTGACAAAGCAGACCTCGTATCAAAACACTTAAAGGATATGTTGGCGGCCTTGTGAAAAAAGGCAGTAACGTTTTCAACAAAGTGTACAATTTTCTCCATTAAAACTGGAGATCATAAAAATTTTCCTTGAACACTTAGCGCCTCTTATGAGCCTTGCTTTCAATTTTTGGCTTTAGGACCTGCTTCAGCGCAAGGAATTATGATACAAATGGTTCCCTTAGGACTGACTACGGCGGAATCAAGGTGCTTTTGAAACCGAAGGAATAGCATATCACCGGTTAAGAAGTTTTTCTCATGGTCACGAGTGAAACGGTAGCAAAAAATATTTCTTAAATATTAAAAAATATTTTGACCACTTAATATTACTCTGTAATCATAAATTGTCATTGGTTCGTGTTTTTACACCACTCCAAAGTAGGACAGCGGGTGAAGATGATTCGCCCAGAATGGAACCCTGAACAGAAATAAGTAAGCCTAGATAACTTACCTTGAATGGTTATCAGAGAGGATGTGGCATACCTGAGCTATGCATCTTATCACCAAACAACTTTTTTCACGGTAGCAACTTCCAAGTGGAAATATTTTCTATAAAAATGTCAGTGGAATTAATGCGACCAATAGACACCACCGAACAAAGGAACAAAAGACTAAAATATTGTCAGGAAGTCAGTCGTCAATTTGATGCTCCAATGCTTCAACATCAAAAATCCTTCTAAAAACAGAAGGGTCAAGATCATTTGAATTCTAGAACATGCAGGAAGCTTAGAAAACGCATAAGAAAATGATGGTATTGTAAGATGAGTAGTTTTTAACCATGTATCGGTGCAAGATCTGTAAAGATTGAAATGACGTTCGTCTGAATCTAGTAGCAAGAAACCTTAGACAGATCAAGATGGAGGTATTCAACAATTTTGTAAACAACAATAAAAACTTTATCAGAAAGCTACAATAAGATCACCATTCGCATTACTGGTGAAAATTTACTGAAAAAATGAAAGAAGAATTGCAACAGCTAACAGAGACTATGGGTTCCCACTCAGATGTGATATAAAGCACTTACAGCGCAAAGACCTCTGACTCACCGGAGTTTATTGAGTGGCTTAAAGATGAATCCTAAACTTGGAGATAGTAATTGACGGTTTCCAGCGAGCGTCTGCCTTTCCAGATAACTTGGTGAAGAGGTGTCGCTATAGAACCTGAGGATCTACACGAGACTTCAGCCAACACTGAAGCCTTAACTAACCTAAGTTTTCTAGTTCATAGTGTAACTGAGGCTCAAATTGCGACTCCGTTTTCTTCTGCAACTCCTTGATAATTTTCTTTCCGACGCTCTCGAATTAGTTTTAATGAAATATGGTGTTTACAATTATAATAAAATTCAAGTTCCTGAAGTTATTGACTAAAGAATAGCAAATTAGTTAAAGAAAAAGGGGGAATAATGTACCAACAAAAAAATTTGTTTAAATATGTTCTTCAAATTAAAAAAAAAATTCTTATTTTTCTTTATAGTCTCAAATTTGGAAAGACATTTTCATAGTGTTTCGGATATTTTGATGAATTGTTCAATGATGAAAAGAACAATGTTCAATGAAATTCAGCCATTCCCCGTCTGTTCTCTTGTATCGTACACATACGCGTTTCGACGATGTGACATCTTCACTGAATGGTTTCGTCCTGCCTTGCTGGGCCCGTTAATGAGTTAGTAAAAGATAAAAGGTTAAAATCTTATTTACGGGTCCATACGGTTTGCACGATCAAGTAGGGGTCCTGTTTTTAAATTAACTTTGATAAGCTTCATCATAGCAAAAGTCAATGGCTTACACGTTTTTGGCTCTCAGCGTTGTTCGTGTTATCCTGAATCGTTGTTTGTTGAATCTTTGCCTCCAATGAAATTTCCTTCGGCAGACCAAAAAAGTGAAAGTCGCAGAGAAACAGATATCGAGCTCTAAAAATCATATTCAAGTTTCTGCCAGCTCAATCATTTCAAGTTTCTCGGGTCAGTATTGCTATATGGGAACTAGAATCGTTACGAAGAAATGTTTCTATCCAAAATTTATGCGCTTGGCTGAGTTTCGCTTGTAATGTTGGAGTAATAGACGACATCAATTGTCCCACTTCCATGTCCGAAACGGGGTTGACAAAGAACACGCTTAAAAAAAAACTACAAGCAAATTTAGCCAGCTGATCGCCGTGATTTAGGTTTCATTGAGCTCAGTTTTTTTGCTATCTCCATTCGTTGGTAACATGTTTCCATTCAGGATTATCCATTCCTTTGTTGACGCGAACACCACAATTGGGTAGCAACAGCTTGCGAGAAACGTTCTCCTCTGTAATAGTGGAAAACTTGCTCCCAACTTCAGTTACTGACTTGGGATTCATTTTTCTTCTTAAATCCAACTGACCTTTTGCTGGAACGAAGGTATCTGTCTAATATATTTGAAGGAATCAGCTCGCTACGAAAAAATTGTTGCTGATGGGTTTCATAGAATATGAAAGCCGGGTAATATGAAAGCTAGGAAACCTGGTCACTCATCATCTGGGACGTCTGGGACGAAAATATTGAAAGACTGGGACGAAACTATGTCGACCTGGAAGCTGGGCTTAATGGAATAATCTCAACGAAATGTCAAACTTAAATTTATCGAGCGTCAGACTAACGAGCGTGTACCTCCATTAAAAATGGTTTGCTTAAAAGTAATAAATAAGCTGAAGCTCCGTCCGGAGAGCTTCTTCCCCTCAACTTTTTCATAAGGTTTGGGATCAGATAAAAATCATTGGGAGCTAGCACAGGTCAGGACTGTTGGGTGGATGATCCTAAATATCTATGCAGCCAACGTAACACGGCAGTTGTGAACAGGCCCGCTGACGAGTAGAAGATGGATATCTTTGATCAAGTTTCCCATTCTTTTTACATTGATACATTCTTCCAACTTCTTTTAAATTGAAAGTTAGTATGCTCTGGTTATGAAGACACTTTTACCATTGTTATCTGTCAACAGGATCTCTTTTGAGTTCCAAAAAACCGTCGCCATGATTGTACTGGCCGACTGTGATACTGACGGCCACTGTTTGCCACTGCATGGAGTCCTGTTTGAATTTAGCCTCATAATGATGAACCAAAGTTTAGTTTCTAGTAACAATTCCAATCAATAGCCCTTAGACGATACTAAAATGAAAAAAAATATAACCAATTCAAACCATTGTAGAATGGGTACAGTCTTATGCTGATGATAATCATGTGTGAATAATATAATTCTATGGAACCTTTTAATGACAAATCATGCAAATCACGATGAAAGGAATCTTCCAGATTACCCCTTTAGTGCAAATAAGTGCATGATCATAAATATCTTAATACATTCAAGGAAAATGCGTATTCCTTCAAATTGGAGTTAGTATGAATATTCCTTAAAACAAAACTTAAATGTATTTGAAGTAATTGAGATTCATATATTAGGTGTACAACTTTACTTCCGCCGTTTTTTTCCGAAATTCGGGACTTTATTGTAAAAAACTGGTTATATATTTATGGTTCAAAGTATTGTCCATCGCTGGCCACTACTTTCTCCCATCATTCGGGCAGCGTACGAATCCCATGTTGAAAAAACTGATCATCTTTTGAAGCGATCCACGGATCGATCCAATTTTTTACTTCTTCATAAGACAAGACATTGATCAAAACAAGGGATAGTCCAACGAGCAAGGTCTGGAGAATACGACGGATGGAGTAGGACTTCCCATTTCGAAGTTATCAAGTATGTCTTGACGACTTTCGCAACATTGGTCCGAGCATTGTCATGCTGTAAAATCACTTTATCATGTCTCTGGTTGTATTGCAGCCATTTGTCTTTCAATGCTCGGCTCCAACGCATTAATTGCATTCGAACGCGATCGCCTGTGGTTGTTTCAGTCCGTTATAACAATTCATAATACACTACGCCGAGCTGGTCCCACCAAATACTGCTTCAAATACCGTGAATATTCGCTTTGGCCGTCGACGTGGAAGCATGGCCCGGATATTCCCATGTTTTTCTGTGCTTGGGATTATCGTAATGAACCCATTTTTCGTCCCCAGTCACAATACGATGCAGAAGTCTCTTCCGTATTTGCCATGCGAGCAGCTGTTCACAAGCAAACAAACACCGTTCAACACCTCTCGGCTTCAACTCGTACGCCACCCAATTTCCTTGTTCCTGAATCATTCCCATGACTTTCAGGCGTTTTGAAATGTCTTGTTGCGTCACTCCCAACGATCGTGCCAATTATTGTTGCGTTTGACACGAGTCTTAATCAAGTAATGCATCCAATTCCGCATCTTCGAAAACCTTCTCTCTTCCATCGCCATGCTGGTCTTCGACGTCAAAATCACCGTTCTTAAAGCGTTGAAACCACTCTCGGCACGTTCTTTTATTTGAGAGCATTCGATTAGTCTCAGCCGCAGATTTCTTCATCTTAAAGCAGAAATTGAAAACCTCCCGCAAATGACAAGAATTTGACTCGTAAGCTGACATGTTTAATCGAGAATAACTTTACGCTGCAGACACAAATCGACTAATATTTCGATAGCGTTATGTTTACAAATACCTAAGAATATTGTATGACATCTACGATCTATTTATTTCGACTGCCACTTACCGCTACAGCCATCTATTGCAAAACGGCGGAAGCAAAGTTGTACACCTAATATAATTTTCAAATTGTTTTTAACATAATTTAAATTCATATATAATTTTGGCTTTTTCAAACCGGATGAAGTTTAAGCGCCTCGGGTAAGATTTAATTGGGTTAGAAATCACAACTGTGTCGATATCGTCTCCAAAAAAATCTTACTTTATTTTTATTTTGAGCTCTGCTTAAATTTGTTTCGTTCGACATGGAAATTTACAAATAACCACTCGATAAGACTTTGACTTCAAAACGCATCCGCGGAACTTCAAATCGTTGATTTCGAAAAACCATTTTAGAAATTTGCATGGGGTTATGACATGATTCGGTGCTAGAATGTAGTGAAAATTGGATGTAGCGAGTAATGCTTTAATCAAATTCATACTGCGTTTGTAGCAGTTATAAGCATAGTAAAAAGTAAAGTATAGTAAATAGTAGCAAAACCAAAACTTTAAATTTAAATTGAAAAAGACAACCTGTTCAGTATATTTCGTAAAACTTCCACATGACAAACCATATGCGTCTTAATCCTAAGCATATGTTAATCATGAAAGTGATTTCTATTCTTTTGTATTGATTCCCCTGTTTGTTTCCCTCGTATACGAGTATCACCACTAAATCACTTCAACAGTTTCTTGTTTTCCACGCTCGTAATTCGTTTTTCTTGTCTAATTGCTCCGAACAGATACTTTCAATTAAGAAAACTTAAAAAAAATAGAAGTAAAAAAGCAAAAGAACAGAAAATGCACAGAAAAAAAGGAGAACGAAATGAGAGTTTCGAAAGTCGAAACCCACGAAGATAAGGAAAAAATAATTCTCCTAAAAAAGGAGTTCCAATCAACGTTGACTAGTGCCACCCACAAGATTCCGATGTATACGTTCCCATTCGAATGCGACTAAATCTAAAAAAGTTGAAGTCAAAGTGGGTAAACGAACCTGAAAAAAAAAACACTCATAGCGCTGAACTTTCATTTAGAGAACTAGTCATGTCTGTTCTATTCGATTTTGGGGAAAGGGCACCGTAGAGGTCCTTTTTTCAATTGTACATACCACATTAATTCATTGGGAAGTGGCTTTGCAGATTGCTGAAGTTTTAGGGGATTTTTTGAATTTGTAACGAAATTTGAATCATAAAAACTTTTTATTTGAACGAAATCGTTGCTTTACATTGTAATGCAAGCAAAAAGTTTATTCTGTTTATATTTACTCATGAATAATATGTTGCTACTTTTGTTTTGAACTGTTTCAGTTAGATCCACATTCTCCAGCTCCATTCATGTAGGAAAAAACCCGTTTCATTTGAGGTGACAATCCCCTATGCAGATTTGAATGTAACCTTTATCCTGACAACCTTTAAAAACACCCAAAAACGATTTTTTTTTGTGAAGAAAACATTCGAAAAACTTCTACGTCAGAATTGCATCATTCGCTAAGAAAAAGTTAGCAGGACCAATTGGAAGTTCTCCGGTGAAGACGAAAACTTTTCATGTTATCCCAACGTTTTTCCATCGATTGCTCGTTTTTTTTCCAGGCACAACGAATAAGTGTGGTGCTAAAAATTCTGTTTCACTATTCAATTGAAATAGGTATTTTTCATGGTATGCAGCTCGAAAAATGGCCTGTTCGCTAGAAATGCTTTTGTTCAGTATCCGGTGGAGTAGGAGTAATGATATTGAAGATATTCATTTTCTTTTGTTAAAAAATTACAAGGTACAGTAACTTGCATTGCCTTATGTTTTAAATTAATTTCCCTTGATGGTTTGGCTACAGATTCCTAAAAAAGGACTGAATTTGTTATTGATATTTTACTTTATTTAAATTTTATTAGTGGTCATAAGTTAGTCTACATCGTTTGTAGTTGAAAGGATGTCATTAAGCTTCGAACATTTTATAGCATTGAGTTTATTTCTTTTTGGTTAGATTTTCGCTTGCAATTATGTTTCTTACTCTCTTTATTTCCAGAAGTATCAGAGTCAAATTTTTGAAGCTATATGTCATTTATTTGAATAATTCGGTTGCAGAAAGTTATTTCTCATACCAAACAACGAAACTAACTCCAGAATTTGATGTTTTTCGCCAAAGGATACATGTCAGTGTTGAATAGACCAAAACCTATAGTTATATTTTGTTTTTTAAATAAGAGTAATCTTTCATAATAAACAAATATTTGTTGATACTTCGCAAGCCCAATTTTCTGGTAACCATTGATAACTTGAAATACTTTAAGAAAACCAAATTATGTCAAATTACGGCGAGCGAAAATTAATTTAATTATTTATATATATAAATATTTAACAAAAATTTATAAATAAACATGTTTTTATGAAAGAAAACTTTTAAAATTAGTAAACTCAGCAATGTCCATCATTTATCACACATGAAGGCTGTTGGTAGATTCTCATTTTAAGAAAGTCCTTGTCGAAAGTCAAATCGGTGCTGGTGATCGCAGGAGTGATACCCATCGCCCTCCTTCCTAGGGAGAGATGGAGAATTTATGACCAAAAAGTGGAGGGCTCAAGATATGCTGTCAACCGAGAGGAGAGGCAGTGCACAATACTCGAGTGGCAACAGTCCTGGGAAGGCGATTCTAATGGCCGCTGGACTGCCCGCCTTATAGGGGACGTGGGGTCGTGGCTAAATCGAAGGCACGGTAAGACTGATTATTACCTTACCCAGCTTCTTAGCGGGCATGGGTATTTTCAGTCTTACTTGCACAAGATTGGTAAATGACGGTCCCCAGACTGCATTTTCTGCCCCGGCGAAAGGGACGACGCATGTCACACCTTCTTCAACTGTAGAAGGTGGAACAGGATGCGGTGATGGGAGAGCTTTCTCCAGACAATCTGGTGGGAGAAATGCTGAAAAGTTTCGACAAATGGACCTGTGTGGCACATTACTCTCGGGCAATACTTACTAGCAAAAAATGTACAATGGGTAGCCTTGGGCGCGGGATCTAGGGGGTCTCCTTCCCTGCAGTCCTCCTCCATCCTGCCCCTCCCGCTGCGGGGAGATTTCTCTAGGCTGACGGCGCCCTAGGACGAAGTAAAAAGAGGCCTAGCTCGAAGTAATGTGTCAAACGGTTCCAGGCTAGGGTCTCTTGATAGGGGGGGTGTTTAGTGGGAAGTCTGGTAGCATGCGCTGCTAGGAGTCCCACGCTCCGGGCGTAGATTGCCTTCACCCCCCAACCCAAAAAAAAGAGAAAGTCCTTCAATAATTCAATGAAAAAATTTTCCATGACGGTTTTCACTTCACCAACATTGTTAGCTTTTTTGAATTTCAATAAATGTTCTTATTATCTGAGAAGATGGCAATTCGGCAGGGTGAGGTTTAATGAATAAGCCTGGATAAGATGAAAATTCCAACGCAGGCTCCGTTATTTTTCCTGTGTTATTTTATAGAGACTTCTCGTTATCGTGATGAGGAATTCGTTTTTCTTGGCTCAAACAAGTCGTTTTGCCATTAGATCTGTTCTCGATTTGTTCATAACACACTGCTGCTGCAACAGTCTGACCAGATTCAGTCAATTCAGAGCACCACACACAAAAAAGGACCTTTTTTATTGTAAGCGATGGTCAAGGAGTCGCAACAGGTTTTTCCTCAAGAGAACCAGGTACAGGATTATGGTGTAGCAAAAATGTTACAACTCCAGTTTAAAATCGCCAGGATTGGCTTCATACTGAAACAAGGAGATGCCCAGACGATATGCCTTTGATCGAGAACCCCCCCAGTCATTTCATGAGAAACCTAATCTCCTTTCCTGTACATTTTTTTATCCGACGATGAATTCCAATATTACTTTTCTTGGTCATGTGTTTTTTTTGTGTCGCAATGTCACTCAAGCGGCGAAAGATCATCTAGGGATCGTGTGTGTTGTTCTGTAGGACTTTTGCGTTGTTGAATCCTGTATTTTTTTTGGAAACGCCCGCAGGCATTCTTTGAATCTGAGCGTTAGTTTCCGTGCTATTTATCGTATGTCTTAAGTATACGTGGCCAAAAACTTTTGATAATGCATAGTTTCCGATGGCTTAAAATTTGTATTTCTTGAAAAAGGAGTCTAATCGGTTCATGAACTCGCTTATGTATTGGGTGTACAAATAAGTTTCCGACCTTTTTTACTGGAATAAAAGACATTAGTTTGTGTAGAAAATGAAGGAATGTTTTATTCAAAGTATGTTCCTTCGGAAGCTATAACCTTCGCCCATCGTTCAGGCAATAAACGGATTCCCCGAAGGAAGAAGTCTGGTGGTTTAGAGGCGATCCAGTCATCGACCCATTTTTTGACGTTTTCATATGAAGTGAAGTGCTGCTCTACCAGGGCTGATTGCATCGACCGGAACAAGTGGTAATCAGAGGGAGCAATGTCTGGTGAATACGGCGGGTGGGGTAGAATTTCCCAGTTCTGCCTGTCCAAGTAATGTTTGACAGGTTTTGCAACATGTGGTCTAGCGTTGTCATGTTGCAAAATAATCTTATTGTGCCTTTTGTCCCATTCCGGTCGTTTTGCAGCTAGAGCTTGCTTTAAAGCCATCAGTTGTCGTCGATAAACTTCTCCCGTAATGGTTTCACACTCTTTCAGCAGCTCATAATAGACGACACCCTTCATATCCCACCAAATACAAAGCATCACCTTCGAACCATGGATATTTGCTTTTGGCGTCGACGGCCCTGGTTCACCTGGCTTGACCCACGCTGGTTTGCGCTTTGGATTGTCATAACGGATCCATTTTTCATCCCCAGTGATGATCCGATGCAAAAACCCCTTCCTTTGTTGTCGTTGAAGCAACAATTCGCACATGGTTTTCCGACGTTCTATGTCCCTTTCTTTCAATTTGTGTGGCACCCAATTTCCCAGCTTCTGAACCAATCCCATTGCATGTAAACGTTGCGAAACACATTGTTGGGTAATATTCAACTGTTCTGCCAATTGTTTTTCAGTCTGACAAGAGTCCACATCAAGCAATTCTTCCAATTCTATATCTTCAAATTTTCTTGGTCTGCCTTCACGTTCTTTGTCTCTTACGTCAAAATCACCAACTTTGAATCGTTGAAACCACTCTTTGCATGTTGTTTTCGACGGCGCATGTTCACCGTAAACTTCCACAAGCAAACGATTTGTTTCCGCTGCACTTTTCTTCAACAAAAAATAATGAAGTAAAACTTCCCGCAAATGTTGTTTATTTGGCACAAAATTCGACATTTTCAATTACATGAAAATAATTCTTGTTTACGCTTTGAACAAATGTCACTAGTAATTATTCAAGTTTGACATCTGACCTCCAAAAAACATGTATCGACCGATTGAATAATATGCAAGCAGTGATACTAAAGACACCTATCTAAAAAGGTCGGAAACTTATTTGTACACCCAATATATGCAAACAGTCCAATTTCGAGGGTTCTGTGATGTGTTTCTTGTTTCTTCTTTCTGTAGTATGGCACTCTGGTTTGCTGATGTTGTGTTTCTCGTCGTTGTCATCTATCCTGAATCTAAAAATCCTTAAGTCCTAAAAGCAAAATTTTGCTACTGTTAAACCATTCGTCACCATATCATCTGAAGTATAAATACTAAACGTTTTCACCATTACCAGTATGTGATTTTCCTCCATAAATTGCAGGACACAATTTTCTCTTTAAATTGCAAGAGGTATTTAGAAGAAATTAAGTAAAATGTCAAGAATCGATTGTAGTCGTTTAAAGTCAAAATTTTTGTAGAAGTAACCTAGTCGTGTCTCTATATGGTAGATTTTTTGAATTTTCCAAGCGTCTGTCAGTCGTACTAAAAGGTCCTGTGCAAGTTTATAGGCGGGAGATGGTCGAACTAAATGAAATGTATGATGAGAATGTCAAGTTCGATCGAAATCCACTGGTCATCTTGCTCCAAACGAAATACCATTGTATTGATCTCAATCCTTCGTCCTCACTTTTTAAGGGACTAAGGAAAACAGCGATCCTAACAACAGTGGTCTTTATCAACGAAAGTAAATTTTGTTACTATTATCTGTCGATAAACCTATAAGGTGGTGGAGATATAAGGACAGGTGTGATAAAATATTTACCTCAACGGAGGCTCAAGAATGGATGGAGGCTCAAGAATGGATCATAATAACTAAAAAGATAAAAAGTCTAATTCAGACAGTTAAAAATGATGGTGGTGGAGTAATAGTTCTGGTTAGTACTTTTGCATTTGGTGTTGATAACTTGGAATTTGGAATCAAATTTAGGACAGAAGAACATGACAAACATGTCACTGTCGAAGACCGAACAAAATTACCGTCGAAAATTGATTTCAAAAATAATGGAATCACAACATCAAAAGGGTGTATTTTGTCTCTTAGACATATATTAAGAAACGCAATGAAATTAATTCTGAGAATTGAATATAGCTTAGACCATGACACTGACCCAAAAATGTTCGGTTTACATTGGAAGGATGATGATCATATGCAACTAACCGCGTCAACTAGGGATCCTTATTTATCATCTGACCCGAAAGACTGTTGGTAGGATCAATGGGCACTTTATGCTTCCTGAGATATTGTCGCATTTGTGTAACTCAATAATAAATGTTACACTATAAGTCAAGATTGGCTTGGGTTTCTTTGATTATTCAGGGTACCTGTTCGAGTCACAAATCCAAAAAAGCAATCAAGTTTGGGAACTTTTACCTCAACACTTTCATTACCTATTAATATGAACCATCTACGAAACATTATTTTTAGTTTTTAAACAAGTGAAACAAGGACACCCACGTGGAGACCACTTTTCCAATGGCGTAAAG
Organism: Stratiomys singularior; assembly: GCA_954870665.1. Classification (NCBI taxonomy): domain Eukaryota; kingdom Metazoa; phylum Arthropoda; class Insecta; order Diptera; family Stratiomyidae; genus Stratiomys; species Stratiomys singularior. The sequence goes on from OX940877.1 coordinate 14,678,153, forward strand.
ATGTTCTCCGGGTTGGCACAAATAAAACAAAACTTCCAAAAAGGTATTAAAGAGGAAGGTTCCTTAGACATAAATCTACAACTGACGTTAAAAAAAATATTTTTTTAACGTCATTAACGTGATTAACGTCATTTTTTTAACGAATTTTTTTTATTATTTTACGTCATTTTCCAATTACCGAATTTACCCTCTCTCCTCCTTTCTGATAAAAATATGGTTGATTCCTTCGTAAGAAAATCAAATTAACAAATGCTCAAAATTTCATGGTTTACGAGGTTTGTTCAAAAAGTATCGCGAATTTTGAATTTTCGCGGGCTACGTATGTTCGATGTTTGATCATTTGATAGCGTTATATTGGTACTCATGACCGTCACTTATTTTGACAATTCCGGCCATTTTGAATGTCCAGTCAGTTTTTGACAGGTTTTGTGCGTGGACGTGTTTTAGCTTGTCTTCGATTTTCGTCTATCCCAAAAAATGAATCAAAGAATTTGTATTAAATTTTGTATTAAATTATTAATATTATTAAATTTTGAAGAATAACTTAAAGTGCGCGGATGCATTCAGAATGTTGACTGTTGCACACGGCGAAGCTACTTTGCCCCCCTGTGACTTTTTCTTGTTCCCGAAACTGAAGAGGCCCATGAAAGGACGACGCTACGCCACGATTGAGGAGATAAAGACGGCATCGAAGGAGGAGCTGAACAAGATCACAGAAAATGATTTTTCAAAATGCTTCGAGAATTGGAAAAAACGTTATTACAAGTGTATAATGTCTGACGAGGATTACTTTGAAGGGGGATAAATAGATATTCATGAATAAATAAATAATTCTTGAAAAAACATGAAATTCGCGATACTTTTTGAACAAACCTCGTATTGATCCAACAAGTCTTGAGATCAACGGTCTTCCATGTGAAAAAAGGACATTTAGAGCCAAACTCCGTTAATTTTTTTTGCTATTTTTACTAAATTCTTTGCGTAAAATGGATGTTTTTTGCTTATAATTATTAGTTTGTTTGTCATGGGCCATATGAAAGTGTTCTCTTATCAATATATGCTTGCTCTCTTATTTATTAAGCATTTTTGCCTTCCAGACATCCTTGCCTTGTAGACATCTGTGTTGTCTTTTCGGCTGCCAAAGTCTTCTCAGCGTCCTTATACAGCAGATAATTGTAGGTAGCCATGCCAATTTGCTGACCATGTCCTCTGCGATTTCGAAAAGAGTACAGGGCTATCCTAAAATATGCATAGTGAAATTTGTACATCAAGGTTCCCCAACATCCTTGCCAATAAATGCATTTTGTGGCACGATAACCTAAAGAGTCTGGTGGTTGCATTCATTGTTATTTTGAGTGTTTTTTCCCAGGCATCGAGTGTTGAAAGTCTCTCTGGTTAATTTTTCAAACACTGGACTTATGTACTCTTATTTGTTTTACTGAAGTTAGACCTGAATTTAGTTTGAAATTTTTGTCAGATTAGGATTTTCAGATTAAGTCATAAGTACTTGCACCAGTCTGGCTTACAAAACTCATGTTGTGGAGCTTCTTCGGACGAAGTGTGACGTTAAAGGTCGGCCTTATAACTCACTCTTCATTTTAGCTAAGGTTATCAGGATATCGTTGTATTGTCAAACTATCATTTACTAACATTTTATCTATGACTTTTTGAATCAAATCAGTTTTTATTGGAGGTGTCGGCACCGATTCATAAATTTTTTTTGTGAGGTTTTGGTGGTTTGGTTTGGTGTTTTCCTCTGCTTTTTCTTTTTGTTACTGAACTAATTTATTTTTCGCGACAGCACTTAAAATTTCGCGCATCTCTTTTGACGTTTTTTGTTCATCTTTCAGATTCCTAAACCTGCGTTTATCTACGTCTAACACGCACTTAAGCTTTTGGACCATGATATTTTCTCCATAGAAATTGGGATCTGAAAAGTTTATTAAGGTTTTTGAGTCCCTATCACAAATATAAAACAAATAATTGGAGCTGTGAAGTTTCTCAGCGTTTTTGAACATATTTATTGTACCTTGTACTTCTATACTACAGGAGCTACGTTAATAATTTGCCGAACATTTTAATGTGCTCGCTTTCTGGCGGAATCAAATTCCACGTGACTTATTTTTTCATGATTTCGCATATTTTAACATGTTTTGGATGATACAAAAGAGTCTTATAATTTGGTGGTTTGTTTGTTTAGCAACCACAGTTGAAACGCCGACCAAAGAACTGAAGCCGTGTTTCGACAAAGGTTAGTTGATGGTCGAAGAACTCGTAGAAGAAGAACTCGTCAAGAACTCCTTTTTGCAATTTTATTGTTTTTTTTCCTGGCCAACTTTTTTCATAAAAATATCGGTACCAGCTTTCGATGCAGTTATCAAGTTTTCTAAAATGAAGTAACAAGGCTGTGATGGCCAACATCGAGCAATCTCAGAACCATAAAAAATACGCCTTTGACCACACACACAATATTGATGATCAATATTGACATGTTGTCCACTTTATCATGGTTGACAGCGCGGTTAACACAGATGAGAATACAAAGATGCAATCACTTAAATTATAATCGATTCGAACTTCAAAATCGGTATTAGTTGATAACTTTTTCGTAGATAAACTCGTAAATGAAGTATGTTCAGTATTATGCTGATAATACTGAACTTGGGATTTTGATTACCTTTTACGTAGCGTGGTGTTTTGACGACACACAAACGCACTTATTGACGTTGAAACAGACACTGAGGTCATATGAGAGAGTTGAGAATATTATAAAAGAACAAAACCGGTATTATACAGAGATGGAACACACGATAGATGGTATTCGACCGGCAGCTGCGAGAGCACTGGAGAAAATCCAAGTGGTGCGCAAGCTTGTAGTTACAGTTACAGCTTGTAGTGTACAGTTACCGAGTACAATTTTTTTTTTAACTTTCAATACAATATTTCAGTAGGACATTTTCGAAGATGTAAGTAATAGAAATGTGAAAAATATAATCTGCAGTAGTATCTTAAATGGTCGAACGTAGAAATTTAGTGCTGACACGAGTTCTAAGTTCTAATTTTTTATTCTTGTACAAATAGTAGGAGAATGCATATTTAAATTTAGGGAACGGCTTGTGAGTGAGTTACAGGTCTGTTATCTTGACAGCTGTCATCTTCATTTACTTCTAATATTCGGATATGAAAAAATAAATGCATCAAGTACAAGCAATCGTTTGGTTAGGGATTCAGATTCAGATGTCAGATTGCATATTTGGACTTACTTTTTTGGAGCTGAGGCCGAGAAAGCAACAAATGTCAATCGTATTCGTGACAAAAAACTCATTTAAAATATTTTTTCTATGCCATTTCCATCCAAAAATGAAAATCTTCAAAGACAATATAATAATCTGAGTTATCACTACCAAAATATTGTTGCGCGTTGAGCAGGTGCGCGACCTGTTTGCTATTCGCAAATATTGCTAATAGTGAAATAAAACACTCGCGAACTATTTTAAAATTAATTCTTAAAATTTAATTAAGTTTCTTCTACACTTTATGATTAATTTACTAAAATCACTAATCACTTTAATGAATTAAATTATTTAATTAACACTTATTCAACATAATTAAACACTAATTCAATTATTTAACACTTTTATCACTTTTCTTATTTTGAGTTTTTCTGGCGCGCACTGTCGCGTACTCTCGCGTTTTTCATTCACAACTGCTTGTCTCGTCGCTCGCCGTAGTCGCTTATATACCACTACCAACCATCCCAGAACCTTCCATACAGATTGTTCTCGCGTGTACGCGTCGAGTCGCTTGCACCGGGATCTGTTGTACTTGATGCGCGTGACGTGTTTTATGCTTGCGCACACGAGAACAATCGATGTGTTGGTAGCAGATAGTCGTAAACATGTTTACGACTTTTTATTTACGCCGACTACAGTTCGCGTGACCTGAACACGTCACAATATCTTCTAGCTTTTAAAATTTATTAAATCTAAAACCTTATATTTAAATCCAGGATAATCTGAAACAAAAATTTAATTTTAAATTTAAATTTTTGAATCTAACAAATTTTCGAGATTTCCAATTTGGATACGGGTTTTGATCAAAATCAAAATGTTAGAAGAAATGTTTTGAAAACCATAATATGTTGCTGTAATGTTAATATACTGAACTTGTGTTTTTCATTCAAATTATTTCTTCGATGATTATTCTGTTTCAAAAATTGTATTTTCATTCTGTTATTTTTGAAGAATAAAATGGTTATACCATTGTAATCCTTGCCCTTTTCACACGTTGGTCATCGTAGAGACTGATGGATGGTCTTTCAAAATTTTACCTTAGGTTAAGCGTAAGAAAATCGAAAAAACTTGGGTTGTATCTTTTGAGTCATTTCGAAACGATTTAATAAAATAGATACTTTGCTACATTCAAAGTTGTGTAGATTATTGCGTTTTTATAATGTGACTCGTAGAATAGTTTCCACGCATATTTTCCCTCTTCATATCCTTTCCTACGATAACTTGCACGGATACTTGATTGGTGCGAACCATTCGTTGCGAATATATACGTACATAGCTTTGTTGTAATAAAACATCCTGCAGTCCCAAAAGGGTTATCCGTTTTACACGTTCTACACGTTTGAAATTATGATACTGCTCAGGTTTCATAAATCAGAGGAGAATGATATTAATCGGTAGGACACACAAAGACAAATTTCTTCGGGTTTTCTTCGTGATGTCAGGAGTTTAGGTCCAAACCAAGTCCCCCATGAAACTAATTCGAATATATTTATTTGTATTATGCTTTATACGAATATTGGAACCAGCTGGAAAGTGCAGTTTGCTAATGCGAACATTTTCACTCATAACATTAACTCTTTGTTTCGGAAGAAGTTTGAACTTAAATACTTGACTTAAAAATTTGAAAATATTCTCTTAAATTAACGACATGAGCTTTTTGAAATTGTATTTTAAGTAAAAAAGGTCATCAGTATGAGCTCTGACACATGAAGCTAGCAAACATAATTTTCCTACTGGTTTGATTATGTTTTGTCATATACATATGATTATGTATGTGTACACATTAACTCGGTCAAACATTTTCTTAGACCTGGGATCATATATAATTATTAAGGAAATGTTTGCTTCGATCTATTCCTTTCCTTTGGTTAAAGGACGAAATTTATTTCGACACTCTTCTGTGAATGTTTGTCTTCTATTATATATGGCCAGTGTGTAAGTTTAGCATGTAATGTCTGGAGAGATGTTACATAAATTTATATAAATTTTTAGCTGACAGCTACATTGCACGTGAAGTTCAAGGGGTGAGGGCGTGACTGATGATTGTTTCCAGCAAACTTATTAGATATAATTAAAATATAAAACTTGTGTAAGATGGATATAAATAAGGAGGTTAACACTTTCAGTGGCCTTTGTTGGCCAGAGTTCAGTTGGTAGGTTTTCGTAGTTAAAGCGAATACTAGAACATGAGGAATGGCTTCTACAGGAAAACATCTCTTTATGTGAGGACTCCTTGAAAATTCCCTTTCAAAATCGTCTCACATTGGAAATTATTTCCAGCTGTATTTGAAAAACGATGTTCCTTCTATATGCCGTCAAAATTGGTAGTTTTAACCACGCTCTTACCACTCGTTCTTCTGCACTGAAGATCAATATTCCTAATAGGATGTAGCACCCCGACACTTGAATTTCTCTAATTTTGAAAAATATCGTTCACAATCTGGGAGGTTACTTGATAATTCGAATTGGTACCCCTGAAGTGGTGGATGAAGCCAAAGTGTTTAACGTGAACACCTGACTTGTTGGCCTAATTCCACGGACTTCATAGACGAGGTTGGAATAATGTGCCAACTACCATCCCCAAAATCTAAAACAAGTTTTAGTCCCAGATCCCAATTTTATCTAAGCTACCTGCATTCCCGAACAGAACTAGTCAATGCTCACCGTACTCTCTAGCCTTTGAAACCACAACAACTACGTTTAGGCCGAGAATATGCTGCTTATCGTGTGGGAGGCTGACAGAAACCTGTCATGAGCGTCCCCCTCAACTGGTTGTTCAGATAAACCTCTCCTAAAGTGGTGGTTGTAGGAATTTACCTAATTTGATTTTAACTCTCCCAAGAAACTGAGGGTAAAACCTGTGAAACTGCCAAATGTCGAAGATAGCATCGCCATTGAATATTGACTACCTTCTAAGTCAAATATAAAAGCTTGCAATATTATTTTTAAGTCTTTTATTTTCAAGTCTTAAAACTTTAAATCTAAGATGCTGACCGAAATTAGAAAACATGCTGATACCAATAAAATTTTTATTGAAAATGCAAATTTTTCATTGGGTGCTAGGAAATTGAAATAAATAAAATTAATCCTGGGTACCTTGGGTCCGCCGGGCCTTGCTTCGTGGGGCTCGAGGACGTGTGGCTGTTAGCAGCCGAAACGCGTCCTCCAGACCTACGAAGCAAGGCCCGGCGGACCCAAGCTACCCAGAGTTAATTTCGGCCTGCGGCAACACCAAAACGAACTTCATAAAATTAATCCTTTTTCAGAAGTTTTTGGTAGATCAATTTATCCATTTTTCTGAAGTTCTGATCAAATTTGTCGAATATCTCGAAAGTGAATTAATATTTAGACAAGTGAAAAGAGCTCAAGCTGGTTTGAGCTCTTTCCACCTTTCTCAAAATTAATCCTTCTAAGAAAATTAGGAATTATGCGTGTGAATATTATACGATATGAATATCTTATCATATAAATATCCTAACGTTTCTCCTATTTTTATTGTAATACTTTCATCGATACTGTGACACATTTACGATTGGGAAGGTGTATCTGATGATAATGCGTGGTTTCTTCTCTTTTAAGTTTTTCCCGCTTGAAAAGAGACGTTTTTCCCGCGTTGCGTATTTGCGGTGGTGGCTCTGTCATAATTTTCTGGTCCTCTGCATAACTCCTGGGCAAACTGGTTACTTATTCCTAACTTTATTGCTTATGTGTGATCCACATCGGCTTTCATCTGCCATACATGTTGGTTTGTCACCCCGGATTACATAAAAAATTGCTTTCATTGTGGGTAATAATACAAGGTGTAGTGCTGTCGATCGTTACGAGTGTCCGAGTTTCCATTGTATCGTTCAGCAAAAAAAAGGAACAACGCCTGGAAAATCCCCTCATGTAGAATTTGGTTTTGAATATTCGATTTTCTGCTTGGATTTAAGTGACATGTTTCCGGACAAGTCACATCCTCCAGAGTTTGAAAACACTCTTCAGCTTCGCAGCTCAAGCGCTTGGTTAGTACCTGCCACAAAGTGGCCTTACTTTTAGGTCTCTCCTCAGACCTCAGAGGTGAGATTTGTCAACTAACGTGTTCCATTGAATAATAATGAGGTACCAATTTTCATTGAAGATCTCAAACTTTTGTACTGATATTTGTACCGATGGATTCCAATATTGGAGGGCGTGGTCAATGGACCGAGACAATTGGATGCACTTGTTGCATGAAGCGAAGGCCCGGGAGAGGCTGTCGTGCTAAGACGAAGTTGTACGCTGTTGAGGAGTACCATCATCCTAATGCAAGCCACCAAAATACTCTCGAAAGAGCACTAAGCTAGCTCATTAATACAAATGGGGACTTACCAGTGGCTCGTAGTACTTGAGTATACCTGCAAGTTCGAAGAAAAGAAAATATTTCTAGACGATACAAGAAGTGCTAAGTTAATTGGCCAAAACTCTTGTGCTACAAGAAACCTCACAGTACGAGGATAAATATTTTCTCAGCAATAAACAGCAAAAACAGCCATTTTTGCCACCCTTATCAAATTTTATCGGTATCAAAAGTTTTTCGGACTGTTTCAGGACGGACTTTAACTAATTGCAAGTTTCATCCAGGCAGCAACTATGTGACAAGATTTCGCATCCTGTCTGATCTGATCCATAAACTCAGTTGAATATGTTGTATACTTTCTGCGTATATGTTTATTGTACATGTTAGAAAATCATTACTTATGAGTAATACCTATTTTTTGAGTGACCGAAGGTTATACCCGTGGTATCAATTTGAATGATTCTAAAGGTTGGTATGGTTTTAATTGTTATTCAGTAACTTTATGGGCTGGCGTCCATGAAAATCGTCAGTTCCTAATTTATTCTCAACATTGCCAGCTACAAGGACTCGAAAGCCGCAAACATAAAAAAATTCATTGCAGAAAATATTCATTGAAGGTACATTTTTCTCTCATATTTGTCCCTATTAATTTTTCTCCATTCTGAACAAAGGGAAAAATATCCTGAGGATTTGTTCAGGAAACACAAAACATTGGGTGCCTGGAAAGCGAGTTTCCTTGCACAAAAAAAAAGTGTACAACACTCGGAGAGGTGGAAATTAGATGTCATCGAGGTGTCATTTGCCACGCTTGGTTTTTGTTCCTGACCGGAGTACTTGTGCTTGTAGTCGGAGTTGAAACCGGAGCGTTGATATTCATGAATGTATAAATTGCTTGCGGTGAGTTTCGATTTCATGATAAAATAGCACGGAATTCTCCACTCACTCCATAGCTGGAAGCATTATAATATTTCTGCTTTTTTAATTTTCCAAATGTAGTGCAGGAGATAGACGAAGAAAACTAACGACAACGTTGTACGGCGTTTGAAGGAATGGAGCCAAGTCAGTTTCAGGATATTGTTTAGGTGATTGCAAAAACGAGTCCATGTGTACACGTTTGAAAAGTTGAATCGTCTGAGGTAATGTCGCATAAGGGTAAGGATGGATGCAAAACTTGCCTGAAGAAATTAGATGCATAAACAGCTGAAATTAATGTTCACTTAGTCGAGAGACTTGTTGTGAAATTGGATTTGTCACAAGCAGAACTCAGATCGTAAAGAATCGCGTCCTTTTTACGATGAAGGCTCGAATGTTACATGGATTTTCGATGATCTAAGATTTCTGGAAAGAAATCTCTTTCACGATATCAATTAGTTTACTGGGAGTGCCAAACTATAATAATTACATCCTAATCGGAATCCAGCAAATTATAGCAAACGCAGAGTTCAAGCATAAATTTCGCAACGACAAAAAGTGGCATTTACAACTTTTATCTGAAAGCCATTTAAATAAATTAATGGCCTACTAAAATGACCATAACATGGAAATAAATTCTCAAGAAAACAATTCAACAATTTGTCCATTTTGAATATATGTATACCATCACTATCAACATGATCCAGAAGCCAATTGGTTGGGTAATCATTGAAACAGGCAATCGAAATCAAATGCGCCACGTTTAATTTTCGAACTTTCACCCCCTCTCGGAAGCAAACGAGCGAATTTGAAGTTGAAGTCGTCAAAAAGTTTGTCCTTTTTATTCAAGTCAATACTTTTCATCTTCACCGATTGCGACGGGCGTCGACGGTTGCCATTCGTCGCCATCACAATCATCACCGGGTGTAATATCCTTTTCTTTGGACATTAACGTGAACATTGAAATTGGTATTATGTACATATATATATATAGATGTATATATATATATATATTCAAGGATATGTGTGCCAAAGAAGATTTTCAAAGACAATTCCAAGGAGAACGATAGCGACGGCAATAAAAAGGAATCAACGTAGCGCCAAGTAATTGGTATTTTCTCGGATGATATGACTTGATGGAAGGGTTTCATTCTGTTGTCCAGAATCACACCGGCAGCGGCAGGGTTTCGCTTTAAATTGTATAATATCAGAACCAGATTGAATACATTTGAATCCTTGTTTTACGTTTCGTAGATTTGCTACTTTGATAGTGTCACCAATTTGTTTGCTCCCTACAGATATATGCACCTTGCCGTCGATGAGAATGTAGGAGAAAAGGAACGATTTGAATAGATTTATGGCAAAGGGCAGGATTTCAATAAAAATACATATACTTAATGTTTATGGAGTTTGAGAATGTTTCCCTTCTTTCTCGTGAATTTTACAGATAACGTTCCAATTCACGTTGACATTTTGAAAAATGACGTGAGTAATAATTACCTGTACAAAAAAGTTTGAAAGGATTTTCAAGAGGGGGCGACACAGACATTAAATCGAATCGGACAATATTGCAACCAACTTCATATTGAAGGCTCTTCTTTTCTTCTTTTTCAGTATTTGTCATTTCTCTGAAGTCTAAACAATATAATTTTTCTTTGCTTCAAATATGTCAACTTTTGCGCAAGCGAAATCCAATTCGCAGGAAGGATTTTTTTGCTTTCATTTGAAGAAATTTGCAGCTGAAAGTCTGCAGTGTGCTACAGGAAGCCTATGGAGATCACACTCCATCAAATTCTATTTGTGAGTACTGGTAATTCCGATGACAAAAAGCGCGAAAGACGACCAGAAATATTTGAGGATGCCCAATTGGAGGCTCAGTTGGATGAAGACTCGTGCCAAACCCAAGAAAAACTCGCAGAAGCATTGGAACTGACTCAACAAGCCATATCGGTTCGCTTAAAAGCCATGGGGATGGTCCAGAAGGTAGAATATTGGGTACCGTATGAATTGAAGCAGAGACGTCGAACGACATCAACACCAACAAAGAAAGGGATTTTTGCATAGTATTGTAACTGGTGATGAAATTTGGTTGATTACGATAACACCAAGGGCAAAAAATCATGTCATACGCTATATTCACGAGGGCAGGATCATGCTCAGTGTACTATGGGCTGTTGAAATCAGGTGAAACCATCACAGGGCAACTGTACCGACTACAATCGATGCGTTTGGGCCGAGAATTGAAAGAATCCTGAAACGAAATTTACGTCACGAAATTTTTGTCATCCTAAAGACGAAGATGAAACAGGACATTTGATATTTTCTGGGTAATAATAACAGACAATTTAAATAACTTGAATGAAGTGAGTTGACATCAAATTTATATATTATGAAGCGGCGGTGTATTATTATAGTAAAATTAGTAAATTAACAAGTAAAATTAACTTTTGCGTCAAGGAAAATATTTGAAAATAAACAACCATTTTTGAGGATTAGAGTGAAGAGTCTACGATTTTTACAAAGCCGATCAACCGCACCAATCACTAACCAAATGTAGTCCTAATTAGATAAAATGGTTTTTTTGGCAAACAGATGCCTCCGTTAGAACATTCGTTAAAATTGGATGGCGAAGTATTCGATGCAGGAAGATGATGAAGCTTTGAAAAATCAGAAAATGGATATAACAACAGCGTTTTGCTCCTTCAAATTCAAGAAAACTTTTCGGTGTGTGCAGCGAAAAAATATCTTTTCTAAGTAAACCCTAAAACCATACCGCAGAGTAAAAACAAAATTGCACGTATTTCAGGATGCTAAACTCCTTTCTTTTATTTTTTATCAAACAATCAGGAACTGGTCGAAGAAAACAATAAAACGTCCCAATAACAAAATCCAAAGTAAAAAAAAGCAACAATTTATTGCTCTCGGGATTGGCTTTTATAGTGTTACAAGGACAACCAACTTGATTTGCTTCTGTTCAATCGTTAAGGACATCAATAGTTTATCACTCCCCCATTCGTTTTCTTCAAATCAGAATAGTCGACCACCTTTGCTATATTGTTTGAATTTGAGGAAGCATCAGAGATTCACTTTGCATTGATTGAGTGTTGATGGCGGTTCTTGTTTGAAACTTTAGAAAATGGACATTCAGTCCTGGAGATATAACGAGAGAAAAACCCTTGATTTCCTTTAGTGTAGTCTTTGTTTCCCATGTAAATGGTGTTTGTAGATAAGTGTTTTTACAGAACAAGTGAGATGGAAATGGAATCGAAATCTAAATTCATATGATTCGTCAGCAAATTCAAATAGTCGAAGGGATGTTGCGTGAATGAAAGCTTAAGATAGGGTTTAAATGATACGAAACTATAGTCCATATTACTTCGGAAATTGCTTTTTATGTAAACTTTTTACTTGGTGTAATATCAGCTGTCTAAATAGATCGTGGTATTTTAGCGTTTTCATATTGTCAATTCATTTAACTTGAAACAAAGAACAAAATAAAGGTTATTTTTCGGTCCAAAATCAATGATATGCTGGGCAAACTAGTATATTAGTGCTCCAGTCACTAAAACCTTTACAAAAAACTCCTATCTCATTAAACGTTCACTAAAATAAGTGAACACACTCATTAATTTCAATTAATCCTTCCACAGCTCATGTAATTATATTAAAGACTTCCAACACAAATAGATTCCTTGTTCCTGGAACGTGTATAGCGGAGACAGAAATCAAAATTAATAGTATCACCTGTCAATTTGTATTTAAAATTAATCTCGTAGCAAGTCCCTTTAAATCACATTCTCATACGAGGACTAGGTAACTAATTGCTGAGCTCCCTTAATGCCAACGTAAATTTGTGATGACCCCTTAAAATACCGCCCATCTATCTATTGCATCACGGGAATGTCCTTGTTTTTGCCGATTTGTTTACTTGCACAGCAGCGTGTTGTTCCTCGACCTCCTGGAAATTTGTCGATGCCGATACTATGATCTACCTCTGTTCTAATTTGAGCTTAAAATAGTTCAGTGTTGTCGTTTCCGTTCAAGTGAAAGGCAACATTTAAATAGCTTTTGATGAGTCCTGAGCAGCAGGACACGAAAACTGTTTTCAGAATTCCCAAAAACTCACAGAAGTAAGGAGTGTTTTTTTCATTTTTTGGTCGCACCAATTCCTAAAATTGTTCTGGGAAGGATAACACTTTCATGTGCTCATTTTCGAGTTGAAAGTGTCGTCGTCATCTGAGTTTCGATACACAATACATCACCAAACGTGAAACATGCATCGCTGTAGGATATCGGCAAATCCAGGATGCTGGAAACGTGGGAGAGTTATATGCTATACTTCCGTATTCATGTCTCAGTAAGCTCGCGCCTACATCAAACACACCTATGGTGTGCATGCTGTAATCCAATATGTCATGTAATTAAATTTTGGTTCATTTGAATATGTCACTTTAATTTCGTTTAAAACCTGTTGGATGCGACAAGAATTCCACTGGCAGACAAACGTTCTCCAGGATTCGAAGTGATACAAGGAGGACGAGAGTATGGTATGTCTGACAACTTTGCGTGCTTGCTTCGGCTTGAAAGTGAAATTGGTTTACAAAGCGATTGTAGGCAACCTTAATAGGAACAGGTTGGTTAAACATTCTATTGAACACCAATTCGAGCATGTACCTGGTGATAATGGTTTTCTAATTGAAATTCAATCAAATAAAAGGATTAAAAAAGTTGAGCCTTTGAATGAATTATAAGAATAAATGAGAACATCGTTAGTGGAGTTTCATTGAAATTTTTGCATTTCATTTCCGTGACGATATTATGAGTATGTAATTACTCAGAATTTCCTGGATTTAGAGCCAAGTGGACCAGATTTTCCTGGTCACTTAGTAAACTATCCAGCGTTGGTCCCGGAAATGCTTACTCGGTTTTTCTAAAACTCATTTTCAATCGAAATCAAGGAGCTTTTTATGAATCTGAGCAAGTTGCCGTAATAAAAAATTTATAATGAAGATTATCAAAGGTTTTTGAAATTTTTAAAATTAAATTTTATGCGCAAGCTCCTAGAAAATTCCAGGAATTTTCCTAGAAAAACGAAAAGATTCGAGTTGCCAGACGACCAACTTCCTTACCACGACCCAAACTCAAACCACTGGAAGCTGAAGAAATCTTGATTGATAGAACAGAAATTGCAGTTTTTTCCATCAAGCTTCATCAAAAATATGCACGGTCCTCAAATTTCGACATTAATTTATTACTATTCAAAAGTGCATAAAAAATATTTTCATTTTTTGAAACTAAATAATATAAAAAAACCACAAAAAAACTAATTTTTGCAGAAAATACATAATGCCATGGTAGGATAGTCTTCTAATTTGATCTTTTGCTGACATTGACAGATGCTGCATGTTTTCCCATTGGTTTTTATCGAAAAGAGGAGAAAAAAATCTCTTTTACCTTCGAGTAAATTAATCGGGTAAGTTTATAAATTAAATAAAGCGACGCCTATGAAAAAAAACCAAAAACACAAAAAAAAACAAATTGATTTCATTGGGTTTCGAATTAGAAATTTAAAAAAAATCAAATATTTTGACAATGTTGTTTTGGCTACCGATTGAATATTGGTTTCCATTTTGACACGCAGAATTTCATTAATTTACCCTGAGCAGTCTTTGAAGTAACAGAAAAACAACGAATCACAGTTTCGTTTGTGTTTGTTTTCACAGGAAACGAACGAAACCGAGGCAAACTTCTGCTTTTAACCATGACCTTTAAATATTGGTGAAATATATAAATATAGGTGAAAAATCTGCAAACAACTGCAAAAGAACTAAGAGCTGAAATTAAATTAAACTTCAATCAACAAATTTATGCTGATACCAACAGGAACATTATCAAAGAAAGGACTTAAATGGTTTTATAGTATAAATCACATAAAAAAAAAACAGACATTTGACTGAACTGACCTTTGAAAATCATATAGACATTTGGCTGGTTGTGAATAGTTATCCAGCAATGTTTGATAATTGAACAGTGGATTCATGTCATTTTTATCAGAATTTATAGGCAAGCATCACTGGTATACATAATCTACAAGAATTCAAAATCAGTTATGGGAGAATTATATTCCTCTTCTTTTTAAACCATGTACTTTCTTCGTCTTTTCTTGGTGGAAGATGGCTTCAGCAGAGGTCCACTTTTCAGACTAATCAAAATGAGGTCTCGTCTAAGGTTATTTTTAAATATATATAATGTATATATGTTACGTATATACAAAGGTGAATGATAGTCAGGTATTTTTCGGGGGCTTAGCTTTTGTCTTTGATTTCTTCTGTAGAAGTTCATTTGCGGAATTTGAGTATGTATATCACCATCATAATTTTTCTTGGTATTCTGTCAATAATATAAATACCCGCTTCAATTTAACTGTGGTCTCTTTAACCATCTTTCAGCATCAAAGCGCTGATTTATTTTCTGAAGTACTTAGACTGTAGCCCAATACTTCGTCAAAACAGTGCGAAATATAAATACCCCCACATTATATTCAAGCAACTCTAACTCTCATTTCTTTGGTTTCTACTGAATGTATCGGATTTTGTTCAGTTGCTTCTCAGATCGCTATTTTTCAGCGTCCGTTTGGTATCATGAGTCGATCAAAGTATCTTTTGTTCAAGATCTAAGCAAAACCCAAGCTTACCGCAATGCAGGTCTCTGAAATAGAGAAATCCTTCGAAAACTTCATCCGGCACAAACTTTTGTTGAAAAATACTACAGAAGTTCTAATAAACGTGGCCAAAAAGAGGAACGTGAAAGGAAGAGTAAGCTCTTTGCCAAGGAAGCAAGGAAAATTTGCAAAATTGAAGTGAATCGGAAAAAACTGTACCACGAATTAGGACGGAGTTGAAGCTTCCAAAAACCACACGTCACATGTAATAAGTTTTATCAAGAAGTGAAACACATAGAGTTATACCTCAATGTTGAAGCTCTTTTCGGATGAGTGGACGTTCTTTGATGGACTGGCAGCACTACTGGTGAACGGCTCGTGCTAAGACTTGGACGTTATGGTGGCTAGGAATTTTGGTAGTGATACGCTTCCGGTTTTGGGAGCGCTTTCTCTTTTTGGAAAACCTACTGATGACGTGTGTGACAATTGAAATGAAGTCAGAAGGTAACGTCAAATTTTTTGTGATAGGATATGACAGCGTCAAAATTTATGTGATTTTAATAAGATGTGGCATTGGTGGATCGGGACTTGGTTTTTCCATAAGACAATGCATAATTCGAAATTAGCTAAAGCGCTTAGTGACTAAACGTTTTCTAAAAACATCTAGAAGTTCTCGAGTGGATAGCATGTTCTCTTGCTCTTGATACCATTTAAAACCATTTTACTATCGGGAGTTGATAGAGCAGAATACTGAAAATTGAAAAACTTATTTTGATAATTGGACCCCTGGCTCGTACATACGTCACAACTATTCCAAAATGATTTACTTTAAGGCATAAAATTTGGTTTTGGCTTAAAACAGAAGTAGCATTATTTTTATTTTGAATCAAATTTTTAGATTTCTAGGGTTCATATCTCTAGGGTTTCCTTAAAACATATCCACATAGCCCTCATTTGAAATTCTAAAAAAAACTTGATGGTGCTATTTTCGTTTCACTCAGTGTGTCAAACAAACCTTAAAATTCAGACTTCTAGTGCGATTTTGGGCCACAATTGTGCATAGTAAAAGAACATTGTATTGTGAGACTCCTGGATTTATTTCAAATATGCCATTTTGCGAACTTCTTTGGAAATGAACGAAATGTACTAGATTAAAATTAAATAGCCATTTTGTTTCATATTTGAAAAAAAAATCTTTCTTCAGTTAAACCACTGAGAACAATAAATTAAATTATATTTAAATCCTCAGAACGTTATAATTCCTTTCCTCAATTTGTGAAGGTAATAGCAATGGTTTCTTTAATGAGACGAGTAGTCTTCGAAAGTGAAGTGCTAACCACTGCCCATTTGTTTTCCATAAAATTTCCAAGGTTAAAGGACACTCAATCGCTCATAAACTAAAGTCCTTGGTTTTTATATCGAAATAAATGGTTTGAAATGCAATAAATTCTGAATTTGCGCTTTATGTCAAAGTGAGGAAAAAATGAATGAACACCCGTTGGCTGCTGGAACTGCATCAAAAAATAGGGTAAATCCTGATTAAAAACCACTAAATCAAATTAGAAAAAACATTAAACTCGTGAAACAATGACCTGAAATGATCATATCCTGCTTTGGTGGCACTTTCTACTTTTCAATTTATCTACATTCGTTCGATTCGATTCTTTCAATCTTTCGAAAATTTATAGCCGCCTCTTTTTCTATCAATGAATTAAATTCCTAACGTGTACATTATCACATCCCCCGAAATGCTACCGCTACAAACGCACGATATCCTCACTTAATCCATCGTAAATCGTTCGATTCAATACGAGCGTTCTGTTTTAATGCAGTAATAAATAAATTCAGAGAATACTATCGAATGCATTATAGCCCAATAATTGTCGTCCTTTGCGCCTTTTCAACAACCCCAACAAATCTATGAGCATCCTTAAAATTGCGACTAGTCAACTGGACCCCGCCATAGAGCATTGGCAATTGATTTCCAAATTTCAATTGGATTTGTAAGGGTGTATCTGGCATGCAGGATGTGCGTTAGGCTTCTAAATTTTCCACATATTATACCAACTTTCGGTAGGTCGTATATTAGCTCATCATTTTAGTGGAAAACTTTGGAATAGAAATGCTCCTGTTCGAAAAGGCATTTTATTAAACTTTGCCGGGTACGTAGCGTATTCTCGATTAAAAAACGTACACAGTGACGGTTGTTCCATTGCAGCCACATCGAGCCTCGCAACAGATCCTTTTGTAGGCATTTTCCTTAATTTTAATGTGTGATCCTGATTGATAATAATCTTCAGTCGGAAGTATGTTGCTTTAATTTAATTAAAAATGGAAGGTATTCCTACTGGATCCACTAGGAACAAATACATAGATGGAATTTTATGGAAAACGTCTAACAGGCTACAACCTACAACTCTGTAGCCATCCTTGACGCACCTGCAGTAGCTATTTTAGTCAAATCTTCGGACAAAATTACCAATCGCTGTGTCTCGAAGACCAAAATAAATATTCCGCACTGTACCACATCGTCCTTCGCATACATTTCGAGTAGGTCTATAAATTTTCAAACAAAAACTAATTTCGCGGATACGAAAGGACTCATTCGAATCGAAAACACATTGAAACACATTCTCAAACTTTTCAAATTGTTCTTTAAAGATAGTCGAGCGCAAATGAGGAGAATGAATGTGCAATGAAAATTTGCATACAGGTCGAATTCGATACGATATGAGATAAAAACTGATCGAAAGGAGCCTGAACACGCCAAGCGCTCAGACCCAAATCCGAAAAAGTTATCAGTCTTCCGTATCGAATTCTTTTTATGTTTATGGTATAAAGTATTGTAGTATGGTGGCAGGAGTAAAGCTCTTTAACACGAGTAAGTCGGGCGTAATATTCGTTCGATTGGACTATAAAAATTCAAATTAGTTCGACGCGGTATCAGATGTAGGGGGTGTATTATCGGAAAATTATAAAATTCAGGAAAGGAATAATAAAGCAATGAGCGCGGTGCTCGATGATTTAGGGAGGAAATGATTTGAGCCGAGAACGTGAAGCAAATTTTGCGCGTTATATATTTTAGTCGGTAGACATTTGGCCATAATGGAAATCCTTTAATCGCATGTTCAATTTTACCTTGCGTGGGGAACAATGATTAGTTTTCGTTCGCGAATCTTATACAAGGATATTGGGGAATCTTTTTGAAATGGTGATTGCGGCGGTTTTGATTTCCTTAGCAAAACGAATTTGCTTCAATGGTTCGATGCCGCGCTATGTAAATGTTCGATGTAAAGGCAAAACTCTTAGAATTTAAATTGTTAGACCTTTCAAGGAGGGTAAATTTATCGTCGGAATTTAATATCTGAAACGAATTTCACGTTAGGTGGCTTTATTAATTTTAGTTTTCACCAACTAGCTTCTAATGAACAGCAACTTTTGGCTACCTTTGGAGCGTTTAATGATACGTGCAAGGAATATTCTAAATTCGTCGTAGATCAAACATAAATAATTTCTTGGTCGTTGCAGCTTAAAAATAAAATTAAGGAATCAGAGCAACCATTCACTATCTTTATTGATTGAATCTTCCCAAATCTTTTAAGTACTGCCAAAGTCTACTGGTCTTTCATTCCTCTGTGTGAAAAATCATGCAGCTCATATGCAACAAGTTGCTCATATGCAACAAGGTAACATACTAACGGTGTTGATATAACTTTGCTATCTCGATGATGGCAGGCTCGGTGAATTTTCTACAACTCATCGATTATTCATTGACCTGCAACTCGTTTGATTCCGATGATTCTTCTCAGGACCTTCCTAGCGGGAATCTTAAATTTTTTAAAAAGAATACAAAGTGTGATATACTGGAACCTAATTTTGATTTCCTTAAATCAAAATTAGGGATAGATGTGTATGTGATATACTTTTTTAAAATGAAATCGTTGGACTGAGTGTACACAATTTTGCCCACGTACTTTCCCCATATTTTTTAGTGAAAAACCTGCTTAATTTTCTCGTTTATTAATGTGCTTAAATAAAAAGTGCTTGAAAGTGCTTAATTTTCTCGTTTATTAATGGAATTTGACGTGAAACTGATGGCCTGCGTTTAGTTAATTTTTCGAGTTTTTTCGAAATATCCATGAAGCTTTACAGGCGCAGATCAACGTTTTTTTTTAGTTTGACAGAGATATTTGCCATAATGCTTTCATTATTATGTTATTTTAGCATTAAATTATAATATTACTTCAGCAAAGTCCTTCCAAGGTAAGAAAGAGGTTTCAGTTGCTTTTAGACACTGGACACTGTTCTTCATACCGCTTATTTTGGGAATATTTCAATACAATTCTTGAGTTGTTTTGATTGACAGCCAAAAATATCAACCCAATACCCAAAATGGCAACATGGTAATATCCCTGCCCTTGGTCATGATCTTCTCAGACTACTTTTATGTTAAAGTTTGTTAGATCATTTAATTGCTTGTCGCCCTGAAAATGTATGATTTTTTGGAACAGGAGAAGACTCCATCCTCCACAAATTCCTCTCTAAACCACATCAATATTTGAGCCAAGGTTCGGTCCATTTGGCTCATTATTCATATGAAATCGACCTTGGTTTTTAATTGCCCATAGGAATCAATGATTGTGAGGTCACTTGATGAAAACGATTGCTACGATACCCAGATAAAATATGTGGCCTTCTGGCCTCTATATTTTCAGTAGATGCAAATTATAGGTTTGATGTGAATTTCAGGGTACGACAGATTTGAGATTTTCGACAGATTTCAGACGAATCGCGTTTAGACAGATATTTTGAGTATTTAAGGGTGTAATTAATACCTCACCTTCTTTCAAAGTTGCTGAAATAACAAAATAACAAAAGTAACGTGCTTACCATTTTCCAAAAAAAAAAACAAATTTCAGCATAGCTTCGAGGGCGTACCAAAAATAAACCGAACTGATGTTCTTCTGCACCAACGATTTGTATCACAATATTAAGTACCAACATTTAGTATCACGTTCAGTCGCCAGGGGCGTGTAGAGGAACCAATTTCGATTCAGTCAGCCAAGCGTCGGAGCTAAAGAAGGTTGTGTACGCTAAGTGTGATTCCATTAGTGACAATTGTTTTGTGTACTCGACATTCTTGCATTGCCAAAAAACTCGTAAAATGGTAAAACCTGTCTACGAGGATGATGCTGCAGTCAAAACTTAAACGTTCGATTGGTTTTCCCGTCTTAAAAATGGTGAAAAATCAATTGACGACGTACCATGCTCTGGTCGTGCATCAACGATCCAAACCGACGAAAATGTTGAAAAAAATTCAAAATATCATCGTGGAAGATCGACGACGGACTTTTGAAAAAGTTGTGGAGCTGTCTGGAGTGAATCGGAGCTCAGTGCGGTGAGTTTTGACTATAGGATGGAAAGGGCTCTGATAAATTACTGCTTCGACTGTTGACTACGGAACAGAAACGACATCACGTGGAAGCATGCTTTGCTTTGTGAGAAGAGTTCCAAATCCAAATTTCTCTTCCAAGGTCATCACAGACGAAGAACCGACCTGTTACAATGACGATCCTGGAACGTAACCACAATTAAGCCAGTGGAAGACTGCTTTTTCACCCCGTCCTCAAAAATCCCGTCAAGTGTAATTTAAAGTCAAAACAAGGCTGGTTTTTTCGGTGTGGGTGAAGTTGTCCGTCCAGAGTTTATTCTACAGAGTCAGACAATTAACTTGGTTCTCTATCTTGAAATTTCTGAAAAGATAGAACAATAGTTTTGGGTGGAAATGTCCTAATTTTTGGCAGTAGGGCGACTGGTAATGAGGCTTCATTCCAGCCCTGTATGCGCGGCCCTACTCACCCTCTTTTTCATTCTTTTTTATTTCCTCGAATGAAAAGAAACAAGAAAGGGAAGCGTTTTGCCAACATTACTGACGTGATTCAGACAACTACGGTTGCGTTGTGAAGCATCACAGAAGACGAATATATAAAATGTGTGGCCGATTGAAAGTGTTTTGATTGGGGTTGAAGGATTTCTTGTTTGCAAATTGGATACATAAATATGAAAATGTTAGCTCGGCTTCCTATATGTCCTCTTATATTAAATTTATTTGGTTTTATTGTTCGAAACCATCTTACACTGTTTTTTAAAACAAATGTATTCTGTTTGAACGATCCCTTTCCTGATAAAGCTATGACAAAATCGACCAAATACGAGACTATAATGAAGATGATTCGGGGTTGGACGCAATGTTTAGGTGTACACAATAGAAAACGTCGACAATTTTAACAAAACTTTGAGAATATTTGAAGGTGACCGCGTAAATGTGTAGCAACTTGAAATTGTGATCATAATTTTGAACAGTCTTCAAGCTTATTTGAGCATACCCAAACTGGACGTATGATATATTACAAGGACTCACATTCAATTCAGAAAAGGGGGTTTATTTTGTTAATTAGCTTGGTTTATATTTTTCTTAATTTCATTTATAATTATCAGTAAGGTTGAAATATTCGATACGTTTTATTAATAAATAAGTTTGTTAACTTTTCATATTTTTTCACGCTTTTCTTGAATATCGAGGGGCCTGAAATAGGGGTGAATTGATTAATGTCGCAATTTTGTGGTTGTCTGTTGAGGAAATACTTTCAGGGTTTTAGACCAGATTCCTCCGATGACAACAATAAGTCTGTCATTATTAACAAATCTATGTCGACACAGGATTTTTCACCGATAGAGTTCAAGGTGTCAAGGTACACCTACTGACGTAGGCTGTTATTATGTCATAAAACTCAGGCAGGTGCATACAAATATACTAATAAAATAATATACTAATAAAATAGAGGCAGATATGCGTACAGCGCTGTCCAATTTCCTCGTAGGCATGGAACCAGGGCGGTATAACACCACGCTTATTGTTTTAGGTAGCGAGCTTTAATTACTAATAACTTCGAAATCGATGCTGCAATTGTTATGAATTTTGATCCAAATATTCCAGACCTAATATACCTTCAGGAAATATAAAATAAAAAATAATTTAGTTTTTTTTCAACCAACTTCTTCGCCATTATGATTGGAGATGGGTGTTGCCTGGAAGGATGGCCATCTTCAAATGTTACGTCCTGGGCGTCACTGGTTCTCTGGCTGTCACATTTATTTTGCAAAACCTTTTTTTCTTTTACAGATCCTTTTTTCCTACATGGGTAGAAGGAAAAGAAAGTTAATTCTACGTAGGAATTGTTCAGGCAGTTTTCAATGTGATAAAATTAACTTTGAATTAAAAAAAGAGGTTTCTCATATTGTTGCTAGAAAACTTTTTGCTTAGAATAAAATTGTTGCTGTTCGTTATCTTTAGTAAAAATAGTGTTCGATGTCGCCTAAAGATACAGGAGTATCTACAAACAAATATAACTGATGTAATAATTTCGAAAAATAATAAGAAATTTGCAAAAAAGTAATAATTATAATTAAAAATGGTAAAAGAAAACAATAATAATGATGCAATGAATATATATAGTTATTGCAGGAGTATAACAAATTTCTTGCAGAGTATCATTTATCCTTTTTTCATACAAATTTGAATTATGTCTTTCGAAGGTTTGCATATGCATTTTAACAGTATGACGTGAAATGCATTCTCTTTGAGCTACCTTAATTGCTGTAAACTTGAGATATTCCATATGACGTTGATACCTGTGTCAACTTCTGACATTATTTGATCCTTCATCTCGGACATTTTCTATGAACGGAAACGAATGATTAGAAGATCTTGACTAATACCTTCCACATCATTACCTCCATATTTTGTGTGTCATGTAGGAAAATGTTTCACCATTCGAAATCTATTTTCTTGTGTAGTCTTTCATGTAATTAACTTCCCTACGCAGTCACTTCTAATCTTGTGTGTGTTTGATTATTGGTAGTTTGTTTCCATGGAGGATTCTTTGTTGGTCAAGGTGGAAGTATCGGATTCAACATCACACAGGGCATAAAACTTCGAGTGCTGTCTATACTTTTCTATCCATACGTGCCTTGTATTTGACCCCATTTCTTCTATGTTTTCTTGGTTTTATCATTTTTTTCAACAACTCCTGACAAAATAAATTACAGGCAGTTACGGCCAAAGCCATTTGTAATTTGGCCAGTGAACTGATAAATGATAAATATTTAGCATTGGTTAAGTTGAAAGATGTGGATCATGTTGAGCTTCGGATTTAAAGTGCTTCAATGGTATTTGGAAAATTTTCCTCGCATTGAATCATTTATTCCATGTAACCATAGTAATTACGTCCACTGAAGTTTTTCTGTGCAAACTGTGGTGTCCTATTAATACAAAAATCTCATCTATTTATGTCGAAACAACAAATGTTTTCAAGGGACATGAACACGTCTACACTCACTTGCTTACCTATCCTTCCTGGGCAGGTTAAATAGTCTATAAATACACCTAAGTAGGAAGAATACCCTGACGATTGCTTGCCCTAATTTAGATCCTACTTACAAATGAGAGCAATCGTTTG
Organism: Stratiomys singularior; assembly: GCA_954870665.1. Lineage (NCBI taxonomy): Eukaryota > Metazoa > Arthropoda > Insecta > Diptera > Stratiomyidae > Stratiomys > Stratiomys singularior. Next base: position 14,701,856 of record OX940877.1, read on the forward strand.
AAAGGACATGAGGGATTACTGGTTCAGTTGTATATCAAGTAACGTCGATAAAAACAAAACAGCACTTTGATATATAGGCTCCTTAATTGCAGGTCATTAAAAGCTACTTTGTACTTTTATTGACTTGGGAGCGAGCCATAGAATTCAATAGAATGTTCAGAAAGCTCTGATGAAAATCACTGTCATGTTTCTATTATCCAAACAAAGCAATCAGGATGTAGATTGATGGGAAAATTAAAGACAGGTAATTAAACTGGGAGCGAGAATTATTGTCATCGTTTGTTTACAATTAGACCTAGAAAATGTTTGGTTTCATTGTTATTTTGATTCTCTTGAGGCATTTGATATTCTGTTGTTACTATCAAATTTTAAAATGTCCTTAGAATGTGATAAGTGCTATATATTTTGTCGGTTGAATCGAATTTATGCCATGAATATTCAAAAATTTCGCTCATTCTTCCTTACATGTAAAAAACAATATTTTGAGTGCCTCTGAATTTATGTTAGGTTCAACTAGAATTACAATTGATTGTCCATTTTCCATATTTTTCTTGTCTTCCGAGTATTTATTCACAAAACTTACAGAAGCTATTTCCCATGCATGAGCTGAAAGCTTACAAGGAAAGTGTTGGCTGGCAGATTTCCAATTACACCGTGTAAAAATCCTCCAAACGAGTGACTACAGCTGTAAGGGGTTTTTTTTCGATATGTATAAAAGGATTTATGTATAAATACGAGATGATATTCGAAAATTTGTAAATTGAAAAACGGTTGTTGTCTAGATTTTGAATCGATGATTAGCTAAGCGCAGCGTTTAAAAACAATCGAAAATAAGTGTTGGTCTTGCTCAATTAAGCTAAAAAGTCTCAATTACAGTCATTTTCCAATTATATAATATCACTCTACAGTTTTGATCAACATCGCTAATGTGGTGAGTAGTTTCAAGCAACCTGAACCCTTCGTGTCACTTGTCCTGATGCCACTATAGAATAATCCAAAAAAATCCTTTTCTGACCTTTCATATTGATGATGCACCTCCGAATCATCGAGCTAAATGGTGTAAATTACGAGGTGAAAAGCTGACAACACTGCAGGTGATCTGTCAACGTTGTGCTCTGCTAGACCGGTTTTTATAGATCCTTCCACTTTTTCAGTCTGAGTCGCAACACCGTACAGCTATCATGTTATTTTGACAGTGCCATCAGTAAATTTGTCAATTTTGTGTCCGTCCCAAAATGAAGTACGCAATTTAGAACATCGTTGTGCAATCAAGTATTGTGTTAAACATGATGAATCCACAAATATGACTTTTGAAAAGTTTAAACAGTCCTAAGAGGAACAATGCTTCTCAAGAGCACATGTTTTCTACTTTGCACAAAAACCGTTCCATTTTCCAGATATCACCTTTGGAACGCCGAGAAGAAAGTGAAGTTCTACCACGATCAGGGCGACCTCCAACTTCAAAAACGAAAAACCTTATTTAGCAATAAGGATGCTGTGTGAATTTTTAAGTTTCAACACTTTTACCGGATATCAAATTTTAACAGATGATTTCCACATGGTGGACATTCGCACAATTCTTTTTCGTGGCTCTTCAAACGTTTTTAAGCCAATTAAGAATTTGGCTTTTATATTTTTACTGTATATGTTATATTTTTTACAATATTTTGACATTTCCCGTAATGCAATCCTTTTCGTGAGCCAACAATTAAGAAAATACAATCATGTCAGGTTATCTTATTTGCAGTTACACCTTGAGACTACTTTTTCTCATCATAGTGGGGCTACATCAGCAAGCCACATAAAGTGTTTCACTTTATTTAATTTTGAAGCCAGTCCCTATCCTTACTTGATGAGTTGGTAGCTCTCTTCAATGTTATTGATATTAAACTGCTCTGCTTAGAATTCTTGATTAAGCCAGGACGAAGTTGCTATATCTTATCGCTAATTTTATATTCATCATTAACCCATCAACTGGCGGGAAAATTTGGTTCTCAGCGGTTATCGGCAAAAGAACATTCTGTCATTTCACTGGGTAGGAAATATTCTACGCAATCTTCGAATCTTCTTCTTCTAAGGTTGTATTCCTGATACTTTGAAGCTTTGATTGACATTTGCGGAAGTATCAGCTTTGAGATAAGCTGGAACCAAAAACTGAAGGATTTGGTAAATTTCTCTACATTGATTCGATTTCGTACATTCTGATACGCAAAAATGTTTGAGGCTATTAAGGATGCAGCTATCAAACGGCTGCGTTTTGTAGATGTTATAGCGTGGTATTGTTAGAGCGTAAATGTGGTTTGCGCAAAAGAAATCAACTGCCTCTTAGATGCAAGGATAATTCTGGCTATCGAATACCAATAGCACTAGATTCTGTTTGCTATTACTTGTGTTGTTTTTGAAACGAGGTACCCAGTCCATGAACAAGACTCTCTTCATAAAGCTACAGTCTGATACCATTCCTAAAGAAGACGGTGACGGCATACGTATATTCGTACACTTGCGTGGAATTATGAACCATTGTAGAATAAAGTTCCCAGAAGCATTGTCTGCATTGACAAAGGTTCTGTTGACGCCACGTTCAGCACTGGCAATCTTGTTGACGTCTCGCTCTCTCTTTGTTGATATGACCTTTGTTGGTTTATTTGGTATTATTCTAACATTGGTATTCCAAAATTCCAACGTTGGTCTTTGGTATTTATTTGCATTTGGAATATTTCAGTATCGTCCATATTACAAATGAGGAGGGAACTTCTAGACATCCAAAAATTTTGGGAGAGTTTCAAAACAGCCAGCACATTAAGGCTGAAGCCAAATAAAAGGTCGAAAGCAAATTGCTTGAGCTAAATTTATTGAGATTGGGTACGCAATGACAGTTTTTGGTTCTTCTTCAAAAATAGCTGAAGCCACGCATAGCCATCAATTTGTTACTCTTTTTTGAAACGATGTTCATTAATTACAGCAAAGCTATAAGCTATCTCGCGTTGTTTTTTTAGGTGAAACCATACAACATACATTTTATCATTTTGTGTCATACTCGCATTGATCTTTTTCCTTTTTGCAGAAACGGTTTGGGATGTGTACCGAGGTAACTTGCTAGAGATGTTCTTCTAAATATTTTTCTTTAATGATGTCTAACGCACTCTAAATGATTTTGCTTCTGGTCTTTTACTATTACCAGCCTTGATTCGTTTTCTGACTTCACGCCATCACCCTAAAGTAACAATCTTTTTCTATGTTTCGTTCCATGTTGACACACAGAGAAAAGAAGACTGTAGACACGGTGAAACATTCATAAATGAATTACATGTAAGAGAACGTGCGTAGTCTTGCAATACACTCAATTGCGTACTCTTACAGATATGGGTAATAATCAACGCCAACCATTGACATTTTTCACTGAAGTCACTCTTGCAATGACACTTCGCACCTTTTGGTAGACCCAATCATGTAATTTTTTTTAAAAACAACTGTGCTTCGAACATCAAAAAACTTCGAAAATGCTTAAAGTATTAAAGAAAATCGCAACAAACTTATAAATTTACGCAGTTTCAGTGTTTTTGTATTACTTGTGTTTGACTTTTGCACAGCGCTACACGCTTGCTTACGATTCAAGATGTCACTGAAGCCAGGCGCATATCGTGAATAACTTCAAGGCTGTTAAGAGTGAATACCCTTATTGTTTGCGTACTCTTAGATCAGTCTAACCTAGGTGTTAGCAGCTTGGATTTGAGGTCAAATAATTTATCAATTGCTGTTGAATTTGTGTATTTAGGTGTGATTAGTAAGTTTCCTTCGGACTCACGAGCTGGCAACGCTATAAGTAAAACATATAATTTTTTTATTATACCAAACATCAGATTCCACCTTATAGTTGATGTTATAAAAAACGTAAAATTTCAAGGATAATTCTCACGCCATTTGAACCAACAAAATCTAGCTGCCAGTTTTGTCGGATTTCACATTTTCCCAGACATAAAGCATAATTTGACTGAAAAGTTTGCTAATTAACAAAAACTTTGATTCAACATGGTGTCGTTGTAGTTCCTTTTTAATGCCTTTTCCTGTGGACAACGAGGCGCTATTTTGAGAATACAATGAAACGTGAAAATTTTGGTTTCTAACGCTTTAAGGCTACAGGCTTATTGCATGGAAAATAAATGATAAGCTTTCACATATATCTATATTACATTGCTAAGCAACGTGGACACAACCTTTTATTGTTGTAAATCCTGAGCAGCTACGCAATACAACACAAATTCTTTATATAAATCTAAAATGTAGTATCATCATGATTACAGAAAGAATAGACGCTCTGCTTTAGATTGTAAATTACCAGAATACAATATAAAAAGGCGTGCTAACAAAATCCTTTTACGTTTTCTGTTGCGAACAAGCTAGATGAATAAAAAGGAGCATTATTAGAGGCACTGGCAATAACACGACAGGAAGGAGAAAAATTATACTCATATAGTCGTGTACCGGTAGTGGTTGACCATAAACAAAACCACTTGCAGTTTTGTCCTGAGTTGGATGCAACATTTGAACTTGCGATATTAGAATGGAAAAAAGGATGTAGTTGCTGAGCGTAGAGAACAACGACAGATTTTGGTATAATTTCTTCATTTTTTTGAATAAATTCATAATGCAATACAATGCTTAACCGAAAATTTCATGTAGGAAACGATATATTCCGAGCTGTGACAGTAATTATAACAAAAAGTTAGATGGTGAAGCTTTTCGACTAAGGTGGGATGTATATATTTGTTTAAAGATGCACACATATGCATGTATGAACGCTTTTATGCGCTTTCTCATGAATTTAAAACCATTTTTAGCCGATAGCACAAGATGAAATCAGAAAGTTTGTGGTTGTATTTGTTGTGCACATTCGACCAGGAGATCTTCTGTAGAGAACTTGCCAATTGTCTTCCTGATATTGCTATAAAGCGGATACCTATTAAAATATTCATTGGCAACGTTACTGTGATTATGGCGCATCTCCTGTTTCAATATCTACTTTTCCGTCACGTTTGATGAGGAAGGAACTATCAAAACGCAATCCTTTCTGTTACGTAATACAGAACGTAAAGAATAATTCTATTAAATAAACTAACTCCTCAACCACCACCAGGTCAGAAAAGTCCGACTTCTTCATCACCCTGCTGCTATTATGTAAATATCTCACTTGAATAGACCTAATTGACTCTATTAATTAGCTTTCCTATTCGGTATAATTAACGACGATAGAGCATTGCTCCTTGGCCTTCAATTGTGTGTGATACCTATACCAATTGGAGCATATCGAGAGAAGAAAAAAAACGAAGGAAAATAAAAGGCGAAACCACCCTGAAAGCGAACTCCGAAGTAAATGGAAAAACTTTCCATTTGGTTACAGACTACACTACGCGACTCACCCTAAGCGAATCCACAACATTCATTGGGAAAAGATGGAAAAATGCTTGTGTCCAAGGAAAACCGTTCGCGGGGAATCCCTACTCGACCTTAATTGCCTTTAATTACATTCCGAATAATTTTATTATTTTTTTCTCAATCTCCCTTCCTTCTGTTTCTTATGTCGTTTGGTTTAAAAGTTGAGATTTCCCCTTTCTTCTATTCCCAGGATTTTTTCCTTCTGGTTATCAAACGTGCATTTTTTTGCTGTTACTAAAGAACTTTCTGATGAAAACCTCTGCCCAGGATCACACCAGATACCTTTGATGATTGTGTGGCACTTTTTCGACCTTTTTAATGTTATTAAGAATTCATCTTGAGCCTAATTGAATGAAACGAGAGATTAAAGTATTTTAAGGATGATAAAGGTAAATGAAAGTGAATATTTTGAAGACGCCAAGTCGATAAAAAGGATGGGGTGCAAAGTGGTTTAAGAGACTTCGAAGGAAGTTTGTGGCCACTGTTTTGTAAATTTATTTATGAGAGTGGCATTTTATGAAACGATTTTCCTATTCGAAAATGGCTAGATGAATTTTTCAGTAGATGCGAGAGGGGTCTGGAAAGAATGTAAAAGGGAATGTGGTTGTTGAGGAACGATTACAGTTAACTTAACAATTAGCTGAGTTTCGAATGTGTAATGGAAGAATTTAACCTTTAACGCCTAGAGTAATAACTTTTGTCTGCATGCGTCATGTATATCTCATTTTATCTATTACCACTCTAAATATCCTCGAAAATGCCAAACCAACATGGCGAACAAGACAATCTTGCGAGGCACTTCAACGATCGGGACTAGATAAAATTCGAATATTTAATATTGGCAAATACTGGCCGTCGGTAGAGCTATCCAGATTCCTAACATTACCCCGAACCCCCTCTCTTCTATCTCCGCTTACCTCAACAATATTATCCGCTTAAGTAAAGGATATGGCGCTCTCAACATCTTTTCAACAAGCGCCACCCATCCTTGCTACTCAGTCTTATATGGCTCTTTTTATACTTTGCTCCTGCCCTTTTTTAAATAAATATCTTTTACCGATATTGTATTATTGTTTCCTGAGGCGATCCGGTGAAAGTAACATAGATTCCCATGTTGGCTTACATCTAATATCTACTGCAAGTATGCGCAGGATATTCGATTCCTCGCCAGATTCCTGAAATAATGAAAAAGGCAACGGAATAAGTTGAGCAGAGGACGGGATGATGTTGTTCAATGTTCGCTACCGTGAATCTATACTATGCAACTTAATATAAATTTGGATAAGCGATAAAATAATAATATGGTCGTTTGAGATAAACCGTCTTGTTTGCATTTTAAACAGATGCCAGTAAAATTAAACGCTTTCGGGCGATTGCTTTGCACGGTACGTTTTACTGAGGTTCAGTCAACGTTTTGTTTTATTCATATTTTTTTTTATAAGAATATTGTTCATCTTCAAGTTAAAGTGCGCTAGATATTTGCTTGTTTGACTTATTTTTAAAAATGTATTAAAAATACGCTGATAGAGTTGAGTGGTAGAATGATGAGCAGGCGGCTGACGGTAAGAGTATCAATTTTAAAGCTCCAGCTGCCTCCCAAAATTAACGATAAAATTTTAGATAAAAAATATGCAGGCGTAATATCATTGGCACCAAAAGATAAATAAAATTGGTGTGGAGAGATTGATACGTTCTACAATCAAAAGAATCACACAAAAATATACTGTATTGATTCACTTGTCATAAACATTAACAAATTCGGAAAAGGATGCTTCTTTATTTTCGTTACTAGCAAGAAAAAGAATTTGACTCGTCTGAATGTTGTTCCTAAAGTTTCAACACATTATTATTGATTAAGGTACCAGTTCGAATTACAAATCCAAAAAAGGATTTAAGCTTGGGAATTTTTCGCAAAATTGGTTTGCAAGTTGCAAGCCAACATCTTGTTACCATAGTTCATATAGATATACAACTTTCAATAAAATGTAATTTTTGCATTAACACTACAAAAAAATCTATTTATTATCATTTTTTGTAATTCACAAGTTATAAGTGAGCGCGAAAATCGAGACCACCTTTCCTTTGGCGAACAGATAATCTTCGGATTGGCACAACTGAAACAAAAAATTTCAATGAGGTTTGAACGAGGAAAGCTTCACACACAGGATTCCTCCACCGATATTAAAAATTTTGTTAAAAACAAAATCTGGTGTCTGCCTGAAAAAAAATCGGATTTTTTCGAATAAGAAAGTAATTGATTCTGGCTCTATAGCGGTCACCATAGACTCAATGTTATTCTCAGTATAATATTTGAAGACATATGGACCAATAATTTCACCAGACGCATAAAGTACAACAAACAGTGACTTTCTCTGGATGTGATGATGTTTGGACATGTTTGGTCGCCTGTGGTTGCTCATCAATCCAAATACAGCAGCCTTGTTTTTTTAATTTTATTCAACCAGAAATGAGCCTCACCGCTAAAAAAATGTTTCTTAAGCAATTTTAGATCCGTCACGATTTATGCTTCGGACCATTCACTGAGTCTACGCCATGGTCGTTCGGCTCCAATTTCTGCACGAGTTGCATGTTGCAAGTTGCAAACCAAGATCCTTACGTAATATCTCCCATAATTTTGATAGGCACAGACTTAATTGCTGAGGATGATGTCAAATAGACTTCCTTTTATCGAACAGAACAGTATTTCATCTAATGATGGAATGGCAAACCAAACTAACTGTAAAACGATCGACAGCTGTCATACCGTACGTAGCATTAACAAGTATTGCCAGCTGAAATATGATTAAATGAATGAGTAAATTGAATGATGAATAATCCGAAATGTTTCTTGCGTTGATGTTGTATGAATAAGGGGTTCGTCACTATATTCCAGAAACGAGAAAATTGTCTAGACAGTTAATTCGTAAAGGTAAATGGGTTCCAAGACAGTGAGGACAGTGAAAGAACTGGTTATATGGTTTTGTTATACTTCCAGTTGTCGCTACGAATTATTTATTTAACATGTATAATCAAGTGTAGGCGTTTCATTGACTTAAGGAATAAATACAGGAGAAAAATCCTTATGTGAAAAAAGAAGAATCTCGCTTTTATCTCAGACAATTAGATAGTTTGCATAGTAAGGCTAAGTGAAAATTCAAGTGATGACTGCATCTACTAGACTTAGTGCATTTCGCCCCAATTGATTTTCTATTTTCAAGTCAAAAAATGATACATTAGACTGTTTACCAAATAAATGTTGCTTTTGAAGCGCAGTGACTCGATCCATATTTTGAATATCTTAAAAATTGTTGACAGTTTTAGAAAATTTACAGAGATACTATGAGAGGATGTTGAAAAATTATATCAAGTAAACTAAATAGAAGAAAAACTAAACATAGAAAACGTTCCTTTCTTATATTCATTTTTTTTTGCATGAAGCTCTCGATGACAGAGAGCGTTGGTATGGTCTAACGTCCTTTAAACAGTTACAAATATTCTTTCTTTCCAAAAGAATGAGAAAAGTTTGATGAAGAATTCCTCTGCCCATTGTAAGCAGCATCTTACATTGAAACAACACTTTTATTTAATTATTTATTTTTCTATTAATTTTTTCTATTTTTCTGTTTGTATAATTCGTTAAATAATAACTGAAAGAAATTAATCCTCCAAACAACACCTGATAGTCCTGTGATTTTCTATTTCATATTTGTTTCCTATTTTTCATTATCGTTTTGTTTCTTATGTCCTTTTTTGGTTGAAATGCGTTTGCAATCATGTAAATTTTTTGAAGGACTTCGATTTTATTTGAACATATCATATCATAATGGGAAATATTGACAATCAACTTATGGCTGTTCGATCAGAAATGTCCAGTCAATAGTCGTTGAAACTGTTAATCTAATAAAATAAAAATAGTGTCCATGCATGTCAATAAAAAAATTACAAAAAATTTATTCCCATACATATATTTTCATTTACATTTATGACACAGCTTCATTGTCTCCACGAATTGCACAATATGTGCTAAAAGATACAATAGCTGGCACTTTCTCTTCTCAGAAATTCATGCATATGTCTTACCATAAAACAATTCGTGAAACGATTTGACTATGACTCCGTAGGAAACGGGAGGAAATAGAAAAAAAAGTTTACATGGAATCAGGGCACCGAAAAAAAATGCGAAACAAATGACTAAAAAAGCCAACTCGAGAAGAAACAATTGTTATCCTACGCATTTGTATAACACACATATCAAGATAAAGAAATGTGCTTGAGAAAATAATGTTAGCTGGAAACTGGCGACATCGAATTGAACGATGTAAACTACGCAAAAGGATGTGAAAGTCTCGTAGGAGAGATACTGAGCACTACTATGTAGTAGCGTCGGTTGTCATACTAAGATTAAAATCTTGGTTTTATTGCAGGCCGCAAAAAAGAAGAAACAAAACAAAAATAGATGAATGTCAACTTTATTCATACGAAAAAAAAGGAGGAAAATGTGCTTATTTAGCAAAGATGAGCTGGTAAAGTGATGTATAAACTGTTTTTGATTAGTTTGAAGGAGTCGTTGGTGATTTGATAAAGAGTAAAAGTATCAAACAAGTTTTTGAGGACCTACGAAAAATTTTAGAGAGTTATCAAAGGCCAATATATATGGTGGTCAAGTTTTCCTACATTTTGCCTTTAAGGAGGAGATTTGAATTAAATCTCAATTTAAATAAATTAACTGCCTTTAAACAAGATATACTCTCGGTGCTGTAATAAAACCGAATCACTTAATTGAGCAAAATAGAAACTAAAAAACGGTAAGGCCCCAGGAATATCCAATGTAGTCATCAAGAACCTTCCAAACAAAGCGATAGTTCTAATTTCCCATATTATCAACGCCTGCCTGAAACGAAACGAGTTAATACCAGTTTGGCTTCAGACATGGTTACTGCACAGAACACCAATCTACGTGTCTCCAAAGATATCAAAGCAGCACTAACTAGAAAACAGTCGGTTGGCCTGTTGACTATTGATATTTAAAAGGCGTTCGATACCGTCTGGCATAATGGCCTAATTCATAAATTCAAAGAGTGTAGTACTCTTCCTTACCTGCAGAAACTAATCGCCTCCTTCTTGAGTGACAGAACATACCACGTGAAAGTTCGTGGTGCAACATTCACTCCCAAAACCGCTCCTGCGGGTGTTCCACCAGGGTCTTATCTGAGTGAAGCTCTTTACAATGTATACACGTCCAACATTCCCATAAGTCAAAACTGTCAATTAGTGGCTTTAGCGGACGACAGTTGTCATTACACCTCTGACAACAATCCCAAACAGATCATCTCCTATCTAGAAGAAATGCTGGAAAAATATCTTAAATATCTTAAAGCTAAGCTTCAAGTCACCCAAATGGCCCTAAACAAACCTAAGCTTTTACTCCTCTAGAGTATTACACCAAATATCTAATATTACCCCTATCAGCAAGCTTGCGGAATCGCGTAGAGCTAATCTGCTCAAAAAAGCCAAATACTCCCCGAACCCCTTCATCTAATCTCTAAGTGGTATGTAGGACCAAGACCAAGTGTCCTCAACCATGTATCTGTTAAGAGTAATTAGATTATATTTTAGATCATAATTGTTATAAGAAAAATTTGTTATAAGTTAGATGTAAGCCTAGTAGAGGTTTAAATTTTCCTCTCGTTCTAGTTCCTGGTATCCTTCCTCAGATAACTTACCATAAACTAAGCATGAATTTTATGTTAACATAGTTGTAATGAAATTCGCTTCAAATCTTTACACATAAGAAAACAACAGTTAGAACTCTGTACAAAAGACAAGATCAATAAAGAATTTTATATATATATATATATATGTATATATATATATATATATATATATATATATATATATATATATTTATAAACAAGAAATATAAGACAATATTTGTTCGTAATAGGTTTTATGTTCACGAAATCTTTCTAAAAAATAGAAGAAAGACCATCTTATTAAATAAGCTAGTCAAATTTGAAAGTAAATAACAAATTATACACAAAAATTAGAAGGAAAGAAACGTCTGGTCAAAAGCACGCGCGATCTCTTCTCCGGAGATATCTATCAAACCTAGATGGGCTGATATACTTCAGCAACTGTCTGACTGTTATGATGACTGTCACCAGCGGTGTACGACCCCAAAATCTCTAGTACTGACGGTGAGTACTCAAATTTCTACTGAGACTCAGAAAAGTTGAATGTAAAACAAGAGGAAACGCCTTCGGAAGCTACTTAGATATTGCTTTCTCGGCACAAATTTAAGTTAGTTCTGAATATATTTGTCATGGTCTACCAAAAAAAAATCTAATGCGAAGGTTGAAAACATTTAGCACCTCCACCTGCAACTACAAAGATAAGACCTCAAAATAAAGCCCAAAGTGAGGATTCCTCAAGAGACGCTGATGGTAATTGTTTGATGACTAAGCACAGTTGAGATTCTTTCGATTCCAAGGAATCACAGAAAAGCAGTGGCTCGTCACTGATAAGATGTTCCGCAGCCTTTGAAATTGATCAGATTGATCATGCCCGTTTGTCTTCTTACCAATTCCAGGTGCATGATAATCCTAGGCTAAGTGCCATGCAGAAGACTGAGTCTGAAAACGTACAGGGATTGAAGGTGGAATTTTATGATCAGATCCAGCTTCCACAGACTTCCTTTTTTTACGCAATTCGACTCGTTTTTCAACAAAAAAACTAATTTTCATTAATTTTTGTCATGAGCGTTGACACGACATGAAAAAAGGTGGTATTTAGCAAAATATTTTTTTCAGCGTTAAACATTGATCCAGAAAATTAAATTACAGCGAATCAGAAACGCCACCTCCATACAAAATGCCTCTATTTTTTTCAAACATCTTATTTAACACGGCTCTGACATCTCTGGTTTGTATCCTGTGTAGCTTTCGCGAATATTTTTTCGAACCAAGTTTCCAAATGCAAGAATATTTAATTCGAGGGAGTGCAGGTTTTTTTACAATTTGATGAATTCAGGTCCTGATATGTTTTTTTGAATATTTCAATCATTGACAGTTCTTATCAAACATTTGTATTGAGATTTTCGGGCACAGCAAGTGCGTAGATGAGCTAAGTTTGTTGGTCAGGTCCTCACGTTACACCAAATTAGTTTCTTCAACGAGTTCTGTTTAAACTGAAGTATTCGCAATCATCTATGAACAGATTAACAAATTTAAAATGCGAACCCATGAGTTTGCAGAACTATCTTCTTTGCCATTTTAAACCCTGTTGCAATTGTACTCAATAAGGTTTAGTTATATAGCAAATACTTCAACTGCATTTCTCTTGCTTTCAACACGCAAATATTTCGATTACGAGGAATTCAACGTGCACATATGCAGCCTATTCTGTGTTTCGACAACTCTTGCAAAGAAAAAAGGATAACAGGGCTCAATCAAGGCTGTGTGTGCACGTGTAACAAAAAGATAGACACATTACCGGTGTTTTTATGTTCCGAAGTCCGAGGTTGAAATTGCAAAAATACAAGCCGGGAGGGAGACTGTAAAGTGTTGAAGCTTTTAACTGAAAATTGCATTGGGCAACCAGTTGAAGTGGACAGGCAATGGAACTCCAGTGCCCGTTGAAAGGTAATAGCCAGGATAAAAGTGTTGGCAATAGCAACGTTAATGATGACCCGTGATGAATCTTTTTCGCGATACCCAAGAGATGTGGGAAAAAAACTGCACTTTAGGTTGCTCACTAACCAGTTCTATTCATTGGAACAATCTGGGTTGAAAATCGAAAGGATGTCAGTTAGTGAAATTGGGATCAAGTCCTTTGCTGGAGCAATACTATTCGGACACAACGTTCCGAATATGAATTCGAATCTTACGCTGTTGAAAGGGTGGAGCGTTTTGAAATTAAAATAAATTTCTTTTCAAGGATTCGATAAAGCTTAAATTCCCGATTTTCGCGGCACAACTCGCTACTTTATTTGTGCACACATTAAACTTGCGCATATAACACCATCCAATAGTTGTTGACTTTGTAATCCGTGTGCATATGTGCAAAATTTCGTGAATCTCTTGCACTTGCACTCCGCTGTTAAAATGTGCAAAAATTTCAATTTACATACCGAATTTCTCCACAAGTCCAGAGGGTAAAAAGCTAAATGGAACATAGTTCAGTGTGGGCTTTTGGGAAGAGAAGGACCCAGGGAAAAATGTAATTTTACCATTCGAAATTAATCAAACACTAAAAATAAACCTACATTTCAAGTGTAGTAAAAAATCGCACCGACGGCTTTTAAGCCATTATTTGTGCTTGAAGGGTACTTAAAAAGTAACAAACAGTGATGAAATCCATTTGTTATGCCTTTCCACTGCTCTAAAAATGGTTGAAATGAATATAACAAGAAACACTAAGTTCAAAGGATAACGGCTGAAGGAGACTGTTCCGTGGTTGAAATCGGTTGCTCTAGTAAATTGGCAGCCAGTTCAAGGGTAGTTTTGCAAACTGATGCATTTGATTGGATAAGAAGAGCTTAACACCTTCTGATTGTGGTCAATTTTAAGTCCTTATGTAACTGTTCCAATTGTAATTGGGTTGTTATCGATTTGATTGGCTTGTGGATCTACATTTGGAGCTTTGGAGATTTTGAATGTGGTGAAAGACGAAGCAGATTATGCTTTTCTGTGGTATGTCATTCGGTTCTCGATAAAAGTTTTGAGTTGGATATTCAGAATGAATCCTTTAGTAGTAACGCCAAAAAAATAAACAAAGGGTATAGAAGTAAAAGTAAACAAAGGGCATAGAAGGCTGCATGATTACTTCCGAATAGCGTGAAATAATGGCTAGAATGACTGAGCGAGTAGGTTTTAAAAGTTATGAGATAATATCCTCATTTTTAGAAAGTAAAATTTTGGTTTCAACGTTCTAATTAATTTGCTCATCTGCGCGGCTTTTGAGTTTTACTTTGAATATTTGACCAATTTTGAATTTCCTTTTTATTTTGAATTATAATAAGTTCAAATTTTGTACCTTTTTCGGTTTCGATGTATGTTCTTAGCAAATAAAACTAGAACCAAGTACCATATGTAAAGTTGGGTTTCCTTACCAATTGATAATTGCAAAGCAAACTAGCGTTGATAGACATAAAGAACGATTTTCATAGAGATAAGACACGTTGCGAATTGCTATGAAATGTTTCTGGGTTGACAGTTTTGGTGATCTCAAAGGTGATAGGCATCGTGATACAAGACAATAGAGAAAAGGCTACCAGGCAAGACGGGCAATACAATCTCATTGGCGAAAATCCTGGGAGCACGACACAAAGTTTAGATGGACTAAATCTCTGATAGTAGGTCTCTCGGTCGTCTCTGATGCCAAGGATCAGACGTCAGATGGAGCCATGAATCAATGAGGTGCTTGTAAGACAGAAATTCTACTTGAGCCAGCAAAGATATTTTCGGTCTTACCGGTAAAAGTTTGGTACTTCATATATTCCAACTGCATGTTTTACAAAGCGGATGCTTGAAAAAGAGAGGTCTTCCTCTCTTTCGAGGAGGAATTTCCGATTTCCAGGAAGACCTCTACAACTTTCGAAAAAGTTGTAGAGGTCTTCCTGGAAATTGAAGTCATAGAAATGATTAGCCTGCAATGATTGACAAATAGAAAAGCGTGGTACATTACACATTGGACAGTCCTAAGTGTAAAAAAAGGCATTATGGATTGTCAGCTATGGAGGGGTTTTTCCCTAGAACTAGGGAACCTTCCCTAACAGCAACGATTCCCGTTCATCTAGCGGCACCTGTTGAAACAGGAATTTAAAATAAGGGGAGGGTTTTTGAGTAATGAGTTTCGCTTCAATACCACTATTCATTTTGCTTTGACAGAAACTCGAATTTTGCCTGTTTCTTGCCAGTTGCGTCAGATGGAAGTCGTGTGCCGTCCTTTTTTCATCCATAGCTGTTTTTATCTTGTTGAGTCGAAAGCGGGTTTTCCATAGTTTTGGAAAGTGCTTGCAGTCGATTCAGTCATTGAATTTCTTGAAACCGTGGGTGGTACAATTTTTACATGAATCCATTTTCACATCTTCGCAAATAAACCTAAAAAAGTACAAAGACAATTACCCGATCTTCCTTGAGCCACGTTTGATTCCCCAGTGCCTCTGATGGGGTTGACCACTGTTGCGTTCTTTCAGGAAATGGCATGAGGAATATAGGCGTGTACCCGATATAATTGCCAAAAGATGCCAAGCTAGGACCCCAGGTTGACAGGAAACGTGTCTAGTCGCACAAGCGTTCCGTGTCTGGAAGACCCACTCTCAAGACGTCGAAAGATTTTACCTTTCACTTTTAAAAATTATTCAATAATTTTTTTTGAAACCTTAGCAACTCGCCCATAATTTCAAATTTTATGTGGAACAATCAAAAGTTGACAATTTTCGGCATAAATATCCATATATTGATTTTTTCCATTTTTTTATTGAAAAAACTCCGAAGTAGGGAGCACTGTTACTCCCGAAATATATATATATATATATGTTTATTTAACAAAAGAGATTTGCGTTTTTTGGAAAAATAAAAAAAAAAATGGAAAAAGCGGCGCAAAAACACCGAAGAAACGAAGGTATTGATTTTATTTATTTTTATAACTTATATTATTTCGGTGTCCTAAAAAGTACAATCAGATTATTAAAGTCAATAAGACAAAGATGGTTCGTTGTCTACTTAAATCAGTCAATTGTGGCACAAAACACTTGTCCATGCTTTGTTATCTTCTTCGTTGCTTCAATTCCTTTTGTGCTTGTGAATTTTTTGGTTATTTAAGTACTGGTCCTGAAACTTTCTCATTCAAAGTATCATGCATAGATCGTCTAACATCTCGTGGTATATGCTTCTTGTCCTTTCCTTTCCGAATAAGATCGTCTAGCATCAAAAGCGTTTGATCAAAGTCATTCCTACGCACATTTCACTAGATCTATTTAAAATTTACACATGAAATCCTGGGGGTATTTACCGACACACAACCCCGGTAAATATACGCTCGCAACATGTAGTGTAGCGTCCTAGATTTCATACTGTATGAATTTTAAATTGATAATAAACTTCCTTTCTAAACTCTCCAGTGAAGAAATCCAAGGAACATCATTGTGACAGTACCCTGTCAATTTTCAAACGCGTTTCACACTGGGCCAATCACCCACATATGAGGCTCTTGATTTGTGCGCCTTTATGATGGATTTATTCTCGGTTTGTGCTTGAAAAAGGTCAGACGTCTTTCAGATGTAGTGAAGAGTTAGTATTTTCTCTTATCTAATTTATAACTCTCTACAATATTTAGTCCTTTTTACGTTGTTCTACTGGCTATGAGAGCAAGACGATGCAGACTTAGTATAGCTCCGACTCAAGACAAGAAATTAAGCTCTACTCACTCATCATAGAAATAGTTATGTTCTGTCGGATATAAAAAAAATGTTGCAAATATCCCAAAGGATACTAAAACCTTTGAGCTGAACCTATTTTATGTGGTGATTTTCGTAATGGAGTTGACTGCAGAAGTAAGAAGCTTTGATAATGCTTTTGAATATTCAATGACAATTCTTTTAAATTAATTATATCAGTAAGGAAAATTAATGGTTTCAGATTGAATATTCTGTCAATATTTTCTGCTATTCCGAGGATTTGGTATGTTTTTCTAATCAATATTTTTTTGTGTTAAGTTATGCGCAAAAAACTTATTCGGTTTTATAATTCAAATATCATAATATCCAATATTTAGGGAATGATCCACGAGTATCGTTTAGTTTCAATTTGTATAAATGCTTTACCTACAAATTACCCATCCTTAATTTGATTTTTCTATCGATAGGAATTATGTTGCTGAATCATAACTTGAATGCATTGAAATTAGATGAGATTGTTGCTTGGTGAAAAGTAAGGATATTACTTGAATTCATTTGGAACTGTATTCTCACACACCTGTCATGTGACTCTGACATTAAATACTGCAAGTCTTATCCACGGAATGTAGACCTGTGTTATTTCTGCTAGCCTTTGTGCAACTCGACTACAGTCGCACTTGTTCATGAAAGACTACAAAAAGGATATTCAGTTGGAAAATGCAAAGTCTAACCATCGTCAGTAGTATTTCTACTCGTTCTCTGTCCACGTGGAAATTTATAGAATTTATACAAAGTGGTGTCACCAGTTCAATTGTACAATCTAAAAATTAGATACTTTCTCATGAAATTCGATAAACTGGTGGCGCTTTTGAAAAGTAATTGTGATACGCTCGCATATGGAGTATTAGCGGTTATGTTATTTGATTTGGATCCAAGGACTGTATATGGTTGAGGAATTAATTCAAAAAACTTCTTACAGCTTGACAACACCGTCTCGCATCACCTAAGGAAAACTATCCCATTTTGAAGATTTTGCAATTGAATTGCGATGCTCCTGGCGTGGGAGGACAACGGAAATATGTGCAAAATATCTTGGCTATGACGATGACACGAAAAAGGTGTTACTCTGCCAGGGATTTTGTTGAATTCAAATTGAAACTTCGGGATGCCCATGTGAATATTTCAGGAGATATGTGTGTGCGACCAAGGACCACCAAAAAACAAATATTTTCGGCTTAACCCCGAAACTGTGTGATATTTATGCGCGTAGCAGATACCAAATGTTGGTAGATTTAATGTAAGAACGGCAGGAAAATCGTTTATCGTATTTGATAAATGCAAATTTTATTTATTTTGTGGCATTTTACGTTAACATAAATTGGGCTGTGTATGAGCTTAAGAGGTTTGAAGGTTGTGAAAAACATTTGAGAAGGATTTGTTTATTTTTTTTTTTTGCTTCTTTTGCTGCAAGTGTGGCGCGTGTACTTTTATAGCATGGCAAATTGCTCTGTTATCACTGGACTATCTTTTCAATGGGGGTGTGGATGTGAAGGTGTGGATGACTGCGACACATAAAGAAAGTACGGTGATTGATGATGCTGAAGTTTGAAGGACATAAATCGGGCATAAATATAACATTTGAAGTTAGCTGCTTAAGGATTAGACTGGAATGTCTCACTGTATTGGTAGCGATAGGCGTCGTGATTTCAAACATAAATATCGATACTCCATTTCATTTGAGAAACTATGCACTATAAAATACATGTAAACTGATCGAATTTATCTATTACAGACCTAATTTCGATCCAACATTGAATATCACAATCGTGTGAGACAAAAAATCATAGAGACGGCCCACAAAATAAGGTATTACTAATTATTTTTGAATTTGCGATGGAAATCGTAGTGACTGAATATACTCCTGCTCACGTATTCAAGACCGTGATAATATGCGACGAATATGGTCAGAAGTTTTGTGATCAATTCTATGTGTAGCGAACCCTGTCATCTCCAGCTGCTCAAGAAGCTCATAATGATTTGAGTCATATCGAGGAAAGACAAGGGTAACTTAAACGGTTGAATAGTGCCTAATGCTTAAACTTAATGTAGGGGAAGATGTTGTACCTGTGGACGGTTTTACCTGTGCACACCTCCGATATCTTAAAAAATGTATACAGGAATTGAATGAATTGAACGCATCCGTAAAGTATTTTTGATGTATGGCAACACTGACTAGTAGCCATTTTGTGTTTGTTATTGTGTAGCTGGTAACGGACTGTTAAAGGTTTTCTACAAAAAAGTAAGTATTTATATCATTTTCGTTCTATATTTTTGTGAATATATGCAGAGTATATATCATTATCTTGGGTCAGAATGTAGTGTATATTGTTAAACATCTATTTTCAGTGGTATAACAGTGTAAAGTAGTACCGACTATGGCGGTAATATGTTTTTAGGTTAAAATGTCAGATTTGTACCTATGGACATCAAAGAGTATGTACCTGTGGACTGTCCACAGGTACAAACTTTGGATTTAATTTATTACTTTATTAGTAAATTCATAATTAGAAGTAATTTTGTCCTGTTTTTTCAGTGCCTCGTAGTAAGGATGGAAAAACGCGACGTAAGCTGTGTCCAGAGACATCGTCTGAGGCAGTTAAAGAGGCAAGAAATGGATGTTCATTACGAAAAGTTGCAGAAAAATATGAAATACCAAAATCTACGATATTTAAATACCTTCGCATGAATAAGGACAAGGATCTGGATCGTAACAGTGTAGATATTTTGAGAAATGACGTAAAGAAAGTATTCAATGAGGATGAAGAGAAACAGCTAGAAGAATATTTAGAAAAAGCAGCTTACCTACATATGGGATTAAATGTTAAGCAAGTCAGAGAACTGGCATACCAGTTTGCGGTGATGAAGCAAAAACAAAATATCCCAAATAGCTGGCACCAACACAAAATGGCTGGCATAGGCTGGCTAAGATACTATCGTCAACGTCATTCACATTTGTCTCTACGGAAGCCTGAAGCAACCAGTTTGGCACGAGCAAGTAGTTTTAACAGACCTAATGTTTCTAGGTTCTTTGACAACCTCCAAAAAGTAATTGAAAAACACCAATTTACCCCCGAAAACATATATAATCTGGATGAGACTGGGATATCCACAGTTCATAATCCGAGAAAAGTGCTGGCTCCAAAGAAAATAAAACAGCTAGGTAAATTAACATCAGGGGAAAGAGGAGTAAATAACACCATGATTGCCTGTATAAATGCTGTTGGAAATTCAGTTCCCCCTTTGATAATATTTCCTAGAGTTTTCTTTAAAGACAATATGTTAAAAGGTGCTCCTCCAGGTACGATTGGTGCAGCTAACCAATCCGGATGGTCAACTGAATTGATCTTCAGGAAATATCTGGATCATTTCATAAAGTTTGCAAAACCTACGAAAGAATGTCCGGTCCTCTTGTTAATGGACAACCATGAAACACATATCTCAATTGATATCATTGAAAAAGCCGTCGATAATGGTATAGTTCTGCTCACGTTGCCTCCACACACATCAGATAATTTACAACCTTTAGATCGTTGCGTTTTTGGACCATTTAAGGCGCAATACAACAAAGCAGCCGATAAATGGATGCTAAATCACCCTGGAAAACCTATCACAATTTACGACATTTCAGAAATTGTCGGTGATGCATATCCTCTTGCTTTCACACCCAAAAATATTATTAAAAGTTTCGAAGTAACAGGCATTTGCCCATTTAATAGAGATATATTCAGTGAAGAAGATTTTTTATGCTCATTTGTTACTAATCGACCCGAGCCATTGACCACAGTTTCAGATAATTGTACTCAAAGTCAATCTCTCACGGAAGGGTCGAAAATCATCTTCAACTGCAATCATGATGAAAATCTTAATGTCTACTCGGAGATACAACAACCCAATGATAGTGTAGAAGAGGTAATGCATATTGCTGGACCATCTGAAATTCGGCATACAAATCAGGATACAGAAACTCAGTCTACTGCTGTTTGTCTGTTTGATGCTGTTTGGCTGTTTGTTTGTTTGATGAGACTCGTGAAGATATGGAAAATGCACCAATCACTCCGAAAAAAGAGCTTCACAAAATAACGCCGGAATCTGTATGCCCGTTTCTAAAAGCAGACCCTCGAAAAGCAGCTAGACGAGGAAGGAAACCTGGAAAGAGTAGAATTTTAGCTGATACACCTGAAATAAATGAAATAAAGAACGAAGCAATTAATAAAGCAGAAAAAAAAAGAAAAATAGAAGAAAAGAAAAAAAAATAAGAAAAAAGATATACCGAAAAAGACAAAAAAATCCTCAAAAGGGCTACCAAAGGTCGGCGTTAGCGAAAAGGACATCTCATCTGCAGAAAAAAAAGTCACAATTCTGGATGACGAGGTGTTACCTTATGCCATGTGTATAGGATGTAGAAGACATGACAGTGTTAACAAAATGCTCGATTGTTCTCAATGTGAATTAAAATATCACAAGAAATGTGTATCAAGATCACACAGAGATATTTTTGAATCAGATGATGAGTCGGACTTTTTATGTGAGAAGTGTTATATTTTAGATGATGATGATGATGATACAGATACCTCTGATGACACTGCCTTAGCATTATATAAACAGTATTGCGAAGCCAAAAATAAATTTAACTGATTATTTAATGTTATTAGTTACTTTATAAAGAGTTTCTGTTTAGTTTTGTTGATTTTTATAGAATTACTAGCGGCCCGTCCCGGCTTCGCTACTTTATAAAGAGTTTCTGTTTAGTTTTGTTGATTTTTATAGAATTATTATATAAGGAAAATTGCCCAGTCCATAGGTACATTGCCGTCCATAGGTACAAGTATAGCTGTCCATAGGTACAATCATGAGATGTACCTGTGGAAAAATTTAGTGTTTTTAAAAAAAGTCATTTATTCTAATAATTATAATTTGTACAAAACTAAGGACTGCTAATTATTAAGCATTAACTATTACTGTAATAATATTTGTGATACTTTATGGCTATTAAATTATAATTAAGTCATAAAAAAATATTTTCATTCAAAATCCGGCGAATGTCCACAGGTATAACACCTTCCCCTATATGTACGTACATATGTAACAACGTATGTAGTAATAGATCTGCAAGTCTTCGCTGACGCTGATACACTTAGGACCCTTTCTAGGCCGCCTCGTCGAGAAAATTTGTATGAAAGGTTTGCGATTCTATGTAACCGTGCGCATAAATCGTCCAAGAAAAGCGATTTTCTGCGTTTTGCGGTAACTTAAATCAGAAAACAGCATGCAAGTGCATCTCGCTTTTTCTTTTCAACAGGATTTTGGTACCAGCTCAGGCAAATTCACAATGCTGTTGACGCCAGGAGTCACATATATTTCACGGCCGCCTTAGCGTTCCCCTCATAATTTCATTTAATTATCACTCATAAGGAAATCACAAAATTTTTACTTTGATGACTTGTCACGCAATCACTTTCCCGATAGTTACTTTTCCCGATAGTTTCACGATAGTTAAAACGAAATTTTCTTCTGACAGTACTGACGTGCGGCCGTATTAAATCTTGCAGAAGAAAGTTTAATGGGTTTTTTTGCCACGAACCGTCCTGGACACGACCATGTGTGAATGTGTGCGAGTGGAGGCTTTGGCTTGTGTGAATCTTATCTATTTAATTAGAATCTTATCTATTATTTAATTCTAAATTAATGAATTAATAACTTACTCTTAGTTGAAAACTCCTTAATCCTAAAATTTTTGCGGTTCGACCTTGTATTAAGAAGTCCTGAGACGATTTTTAATTCCACAACTATAAAGTAGTTTTATACTTAATTCTCAATTATATTAAAGCTCAACGTTAGGAAATGTTAGTCTGAACTTATTTAATCGTACATTTAAAACAAAAGAAATGTGTCCTTATTTTAGTAAAATAATTAGAAAATTTTTTGGAAAAATAAAATGATATAAAAATAAAATTTTACAAATCCTTTTACACTTGAATGTTCCAATTTTCGGCGATTTTTTAAATCGATTCTCATCATAATAATACCGTTACTCGTTCAAATAATTTCACGCGCCACTGTGGTTGCCAAAATAGCAAAGAACGCAAACAATGATTCACGTTTTTGTTGTTACTCTAGTCTTCATTATTTCTTTTGCTATTTTGGCAATTACAGTGCCGCGTGCAATTATTTGAACGCCGAACCGTAATTTCATACATTGTCTTATCTTGATAGAAGTCCCTGGGAAAGTAGGTGCAACTACGTTGCCCCTTTTAAACAAGAAATAGAATATCTCATTTAGCCATTCGACAACCGTTCAGCCATTGAAAGGCAATTAACTATCGGTAGCAATAATTTAATATATTGAAATAATTTAATAAAATTTAATATTAGTGGACAGTAGTGGACGTATCAGACCGTATGTCTATCGACTGAACAAATATCTGATGAGATTGAAGGTAAGCGTATGTTGAAAACTACTTCTATTCAAATGAAATTTTGTATTAAAAATAAAATAATTCCCAAAGAAACAAGAATTAATTGATATTTTTTTTCAAAAAAGCTTGGTAATGTAGATTATTGCTTTCCTCTCCTGATTTTCAAGTATTTCAAAAAGTTACACAAAATTTACGCGGGCATATGATAAGGAATTTCGGATTTAATACTAAGGCATTTTTGGTCATAATGTTATGTTTCAGTTGCCCTTTCAAAAAGTAATTAGCTGACATTATTATCCATGAAATCGGCTTCAAAATTTGGTTCCTGACCTTGAGCTTGGAAATAAATTAAATATGCAGGTATACCTTCGGAGCCGGATCTTCTTATAAAGAAGGGCTATATGGATCGCTTGGCAATGCAGAAGAAAGAGGGTCTACCTTCCAGCAATCTTCGTCCTTCCTGTCCATCCCTACTGAAAGATGGATTTTCGCTTAACCTAAAAGCGCGACTATGCGAGACCAAGGAGACCTTGCACGAAACAGTTCCAGACTAGGTTCTGAAAGGGTTGTGTCTATGTTGTGATAGGTGAAGTGTTTAGCCGGTAGTTTGGTTACTATTGGGAGTCCGACACTCAGGGTGTCAAAAGCCTTCATCTTCCAACCACAAAAATATTACTATTGTTATTTCTATATAATTATATTTTTGTTACTTCTTTCGTTATTACTATTATAATTTTTGCTGCTTATGTATTCTATAAACTGTTGCAGGCAGGATTCTCGGATGTAGAAGAGGCTCTCAGTGGGTGCTCTGGTGGCAATGTCCCATTTCGGGTCGGAAACTGCGGTCGTAAATTTACTTCACCTACCTTCCACGAAAAATAATTGTTTATGTATTGAATATTGGTATTTGCGCTAACCACAACAAATAATTTTTTTGGCCAAAGTAGAAGTTGACAAATCTTCTGACCCTAGCCCTAAGCCACCATCGTCAAAGGGATGGTAACCGATCGTCTCATCCGCTAAAATGTTTCTCGCCCAAAATAAAACCAACTTCAGAGAATAGCCATGAAAATTGAGACCCCGAAAATTGACACTCCGGGACCATTTCGGGCAGACAGAGTAAGAGCAACCATCGACTTTTATTTATATTTGTTTTATATTTTTATAATTTTATATTTTTTTATTTTTTAATGTAGATTTATATGTCTTGTATTTTTTTCTCAGAAGTTTTGAGAGACATTTCATATAAATATTTTCCAAAAAAAATGAAATTCAACTAAATTTTAGTAATTGGATTTCATTGAGAGTGTTTTTGCCGTTTTGTAATTACATTCTGTTCGAAAGAGTCCACAGTGAGTGAGTTATTTCTGTCTAAATCAGAAGCATATGAGGCTTCTAATTGAGAAAGACTCTGGGATCGTTCACATATTGCTTCAAGTTGGAGCCTTATATGCCTTAAAGCGATCTTAAAAAACTTGTTTACCTTAGTTGAAAGGTAGCATGGTCCTCCAGTTATTATAAGCAGGCTCGTTTCTCGAAAATATTCACTACTATTTGAGGTTTCTTTCGAAACAAGCGCATGCTGACTGAGTTTTCTCGAGATTTTCTTATAGCGAGGATTACAATTATTATATTCACTATTTCCGTATTTATTCCATTATTTAACCATACGGTTGCACTTTCTCAAACATAAAAACTTTATAGACAATCTCAAACATATAATGTTGTATCACGTAACGTATCATCGCATCTTCTCGTTTAACATCCTTGTTCATTTGTTCATTACTGCAATCAATAAGGTAGGATCTATTATAGAACCCAACCAATTTCTATTTGATGGATCTCTAATTTACGGCACCATACGTTCTTCACTGGAACGTTCCTATTTACGTACACACATTATTAAGGATATATGGATTTCAACGCTCCAGAAACACGTTACTAAAAAAGGGAGAATACAAAAAAAAAAATGTAAACATGATACGGAAAACATAGATGGTAAACACCTCGGAAGCTTAAACGGTTTGAACCTGATGTGATGGATTACGGCATCGATTAAGGTTGATTGCTCCCTTATAATTCCAAGAGAAACGTAACACGTTTGTTGGTTCCACGTAAGGGGAGGTTTAGTCCTGTTTGGAGTAAAAACAGGAATTTGTTTGCCATGAGAGGAAACTGATTATACAGATTGTGTTTAGTGTTCATTGACAAAGTAAATGCTGCGGGAATGTAATTTTTTGTCCTTTCTAACCCACAGCAATAATGCAGATGATAGGGGAAAAATGAAATAAATTTTATGCATATAAGAGACATCAAAAATTAAAAATCTTACAGACATTGAGCAGATCACCTTATGTAACACGTCAATGTCGGACTAACATGTAGTTTAATTTTATACGTCAAGAGCTACGTATGCAGACAGATATTGAGGCTGTACCAACATATATAGATTAGATGACTCCTGCTCAAAGTTTTGTTCCCTGATCAATATTTTGTAGGAGCATCTAAACGTATTACATTGTTGAGGATTTTCATACTTGCGAGAGACAGCATAAAACACAATGATGGGAAATTTGGGAATTGTTTTCTACATCATATGGGCATTTGTTCATAGATCCTTGTTAATGTGAATTTTCAAAAATTGTGCATTGAAGAAAATGAAATCAAACAAAAGGTTCTTTATAGTAATCCAACATCTACATATTGAACTTCACTCTAAATAGAGTGCGTTAAACATAAGGATGTCTGCTTCGATATCCCTTTAAAAATTAAGTTGAGATTTGAATATTCTACTCAAATTCTTTTAATTATAACTTTTAAATTTATTTTAAAGTATGCATTTTTTAAATTATATTTCTTCTTGGGATATTTAACTTAGAATATGATATTCTTTCAATTTGAAACCATGCTGATAATTCTTTTAAATTTAACTTTTTAAAAAATAGTTTTGAATCTATGATTTTTTTGGGATTTAAAGATAAATTCTCAAATTTTACAATACAAAACAAACGCACAAAAAAGGGTTTTTCCTTTGAGATTTCTTGGAATTATTGTGCCTTAAAATTGATTTGACGTTATTTTTGGTGTTTTAGCCTACTGACTTCTGCTTTGTTGTCATAGTTGAATAGTAACCATTTTGGCTAGGAATGGATGAAGCAAAAGCGTTCTCGATTTCAGGAAGATTCTCATGAACTCTATGCAATAGTTTCAAAACGTAAGAAGTTTGGTTCTACCTGGTAAAGATGTTTTTTTTTCAATTCGTTTGGCTTGTCTATTTCTATGGCAAGCTTTTTGAAAACTGATTATACACCCTCAGTTCCTAGCACGGCGCCATGAGTGGGTTCACTTGGTATTTGTTATAATTTGGAAATTAATAAAATTCCCCGGAACTTTGATAATATCCCAAGTGGGTAGAATTAACATCATATTTTCTCTTTAATTTGAACTCAATTTTCTGCATTTGTCTCTTGTAGACAAACTCGAACCACCAGTTTATGTAAGGATGAAGAAATTATATCTTAAGTTATGTGCTTTAAGTAAACCTAAAAAATACATCCAATTAACGCTGAATAAACCAATTTTTGTACAGCTAATGCTTTGCCAATGACAAAAATCAAAATTTAATATGGCAGCAAGAGGTGCGAAAATTTCGAAAATGAAAATTTGGGGTTCGAAAGAGTCTTTGTCTGGAGCCTTGGTACAGTGATTAATTTTGAGAAATTTTGAAAAAGTTAAGGTCAACTTTTTTGAAATTACATTAGTTTAGACGGGCTAAGGATATGATATTTTAGTAGTAAATTAGATCTGGGACCACCTAAAGGATTTTTTGAAGTGCAATATTTTCTTAAGGGCTTATACCTATGTAAAGCTAAAAGTATGCTAACACATCCCTTGAATTGCAATCAAAAAGGTCCAAATACTAATATACTTCAGAAAATTTTTGAGAATCAATTTTCTGAAGCAACTCCAATGCTCGAAAAACGTAAAATTTGCTCGCTTTATACTATATAGTAATTAATGTACACTGTATAGGGCACGTTCCTTCGTAAACGACGCTAGGAGAGCTTCTATTTACTTGATCGACTACACGCTGCATTTGAGGTTAAAGTACTGTAGTAAATCGTTCAATGCAGTCGTGTTGTCCATCGCGCCGAAACATGTGTCGAGCGGCAGGGCGGTGTTCGATATCGCGACGGATATCGCAGTTATCTTATTTAATGATGGACTGGCGGGCCTTCTCCCCATCTACGACTCATTAGGATTAACTGCAGGACCTAATTTTTACAATTTCTGCTTAGAAACAGACGCTGAGCGAATGAAGGCTGTTGAGCGCTCAATTTCCGACGTTGTAAAAGAGGCGAGACGCGGACTTTTAACATCAAGAAAGGACAAGGAGGAGAAATCCACGGTCTTTGAAGGCCAACTGTATGGTGCTGGGATAGCAGAGTAAAGGTAAAAAAATTTGTATATAGTAAAATTTTGAAAATTCACAACTTTATAAGGTTTTGAAACTTTAAACGCGTTTATCTCAAAAGTGTATTTTTGAAATTTGCCGGAAACGAAACTCTTTCAGTTTTCATCCGATTGACTTGCCGTTATAACTGTTGCTTCTTGATATAATTATCTAGTGCAGTACACATGATTTTAGCGATTGATTTTGTTTAAAAAAACTTATAAACAATTTAAGTCATTTTTTGGGGTCGAAAATGCAATTTTTTTGTTAAATGGTCGCCATTTTGCGAAAAATCGATATTAAACTATTATCTTGTGTACTTCACTAGCAAAACTCATGGAGTTTATGAAAAAATTTTTTATTGTTTCAGATGCAGATGGAGCTGAGAAACTTGTCCGGCCGCGGAACGTCTATTGTAAATACTAGTGACTTTGACGTGCACAACAGCCGCCATTTTGTATTGAATTTAAAATAAAAATTTTTTTTGCACTTCCGAAAAGTTTCCCTTTGTATTGATATATTATTTATAAAAGCTTTTTTTCAAAATCTTTGAAAACAAAAATCCTGAGAAAAGGCTTGTTTTTCAGCCTTCACATAGGTTTAACCCCTTAAAATTATTCCGATTTGGAAATTAGAAAATATGAGCGTAGTTAGGTCTCTCGCATTTAGGGATAAGAAAACCGGACAGTGAAGGAAGTTCTATTCCTATTTTGATTTCTATTCACCTATTTTGAACGTCGCTTTCTTGAGCTGATATGTCGGATATAATTTTTTGAAGTGTGCTCAGTAAGTATATTAATTTTAGCAATGTCAATTTCTTTGCCCTCGGATTCAACATAAGGGACTACAACAAAAGTATAATTACTGAGTCCAACTTCGCAAACCACATGATTGCCACAACAAATGTATACCAATTCACGTTAACGAAACAGTGGGCACTACATGTACGACATAAAGGACGACATTTGAACGCATTAGAAAACATGGAAAAAAATACAAACAAAAAGACACACGAAATATAAACGAACAAACAAGCACTCATTCGGAAATAATCTTCAAAACGCTAAAACTACTTTACAAAAATTAAAAGAAATTCCCTACGACGACAGTAGACAAAGAAACACGGTAACAAATCAACCCCATCCAATGAAACCCCCTAAAAATAAAGTTAATTACGAACTTTGTCACAGAATTGCTTAAAATAGCGCGTACCTGCTTATGTAAGCCACGGACCTATCAATAAGGACACTTGAGACCGCCAAAGCTCAAAACGGAAAAACACACCACCGAAATACGTCTGTGGAAGAAACGATGCAAGTGACGGGATACGACGAAATTTTACGAGGACAACATAATAAAAAGATAGCTCCATCCAGGTTGGAGGAAAACAATTCAGGGAAACAATGCCTACTTCCTTATCTTATTGCAGTCATTGTTGATTAAAGATCGTTGGTACTAAGTAAAAATATATCCTTATTAAGTTTTTTCCTAGTTAAGTTAGTCTTTCCTTATAGTTTTTCATAATGGAGTCAAAAATACTAATTTGAAAAAAAATTGATGTAGTAGACAGACAGTTTTTGGCGAAAATATTCCAGAAAAATCTATGATTAATGCAAGAAAACCCTTCGGAAAATTCGGTTTGAAAACATTTCCTATCAGACACGTACTGAGGTAACTATGCTTTACTATGCTTCATTATTGTGGGTTTTACAATTTTCCAGGAAATCTGATTCTAATTGTATTTGTTTAAAGTCTCTTTAGAGACTTCCTTCAAATGGATCATGCGACCTTATGAATTGTCTGAATCAATTGCGAATCCTTGCTTCTCTGAATTGAATTTCTTATGGCAGACAGAATGCACCTTCATCTCAAATTCTTCAGCTTATGTTGCTGAGCACTGTTCATTGTAGGCATATTATAAGGAATAGAATATGTAGTATACACTCTACTATGCATGCTTGAAAAGACGAATGTGCACAGTGCTGATTAGTTCTGAGGTGGTTTTCATATTTCCTCCTATGCAGGCTTCGACGAAATTTCCCCATTCCAACCACCTTGCGACAAAGTTCAATTTTCGGGTATCCACGGTGAGATAGTTTTGGAAATCTATCATTTCAATTGTGTATGCTCAGCAAAAGATTGAGATTGAGAGACTCAAAGCTGAGATTGAAGCGCCCGAAGGTGCTACCATTATTATTTCATAGCATTCTCCATGGAGTATTTCGAGGTTGTTTGTAAGAGGAAATGTTTCAGTCTAGATCCTTTCATTCTCCATCCTAACAACGACGGCCTGGTTTCCTTCTCGCTTTGCTTGTATTGTTTGTTGTGTATTTGTCGGTAATGACTTTTGTGATAGGTCTCTTTGGGCGACAAAAAAAGTGGGTAAGGTATCCTACGGCAAATTATTGCTGAAACTTTCAATAGTAACTTATGGCCATAATTTTTTATGACATACAAATGAAATGGGTGACTAAGAAGAACTCAACTGCTGCAGGTGGAAAGTCAACGAAAAACTTTAAGCTGTCGAATAATTTGGTACTAAGAAACTTAAAAACTGTCTTAATTTTTTCGGTTTTCGTTTTTCTTAACGGAAATTCGGATTTTTTTACTTTATGGTTTCCTGCTTTCTCTTATTCAAATCCTATTTCATAGCATCTCTATCTCGATTTTTTCAGGTTACCCTGTGTGCGAAGAGTCCTTTCATAATTCCAAGGAATAAGATAAACACCTTAAGCAAGAAATGTTGCAAACACCGTCACTTGTTTCTTTTCGTTTCTTATTACTACTCACATGAGATTAATTGAGAATACGCCTTCAAAATGAACACCGAGTTCTGGGTTATTTTTATCCCTCGTGTATTTATGGGGTGAGGAAGTTGAAAACATCGCATGCTTAGAAAGAATCCACTTCTTCCTTTTCTTCTTCCTTACACATAAAACATCTTAAGTAAATCCGGGGTGGCTGATTCATATTCGCTGTTTGCTGTGATGTATCAATTTTGATTTCGGCGTTTAGAAGTTTTACCTTATTTATCTGGAATTAATGCAAATGCGCAGATTTGTTTTCTGCCTCTTGCAGGATATTCGGATACACGTGCAAAGTGTTCAACATCGAATCCAAACGCGTAGTTTGTACGGTCGGTACGCGGGGTGGTATTTTCAAACTTTAAGATATTATATCCTTGCGAGGTAGTTTTTCATGTTGTTTTGTGTTTTGTTTTGCTGTATTCAAATTCGGATGGGCTAATGTTTGACTTTTGAATGCTCTGTTTTTGATATGCTTCACACGAAACGGATACGTTTCGAGAAAATTCATGGAATTTATGACTGTTGGCAACTTTAAAGTATCTCATAAAAAACATCCATCAGTTAATGACGCGCGACGATTTTTCAAAAACACTTTGAGCCTCCCCGGTTATATGACCTGGAAAGGTACTTGGAATTGAATTTCGAAAAAAATATATGTCTGCATTTGTAGTTGTGCAAATCAGTTTTATATCATGTCATATTTGTAAATTTAGTCCCGTCTCGGATTCAGAGATGAAAACAAACCAGCGTGGGGACTACGTTGTCCAAAGAACTGCGATTGAGCTGTCATTTTAATGTGTTTAATTTCAAGAGCTTTCCTGACGATTGAGATTTAAATCGGAAATCAGTTTCCTGCTTTGAGAGCGGTTTCTGGTGTTTACTTTTTTTCAAATGTTTTGTCCAGATGTTTTCGTAGACGTTGTTCTTTGACTGCAATTTTTTATTTATTTAGAAATATTATAGGAAAAATAAGTCGAAAGAAAGGTTTGCTCGTTATTATTCAAGTAAAATAATACTCAAACATACTCCAGCCTTTTTTTCAAATTTACAGTGCCTCTACGCTATGGTATGGAGTTTATTGGAGGCTTATGCGATGCGGTTTATTAAGACCTTTGCGAAAATATTATGTGAACAGTATTAATTTAAAGGAAGTCTTGAGATCAAAATGCTTATAAAAAACATTTAAATGCATTTGAAATTTTCCTTTTTGGTCAAATCACATTGCAGATCGAGTTCTTAAGCAATCAGACAGAGCTGAAGGTCAGCCGATGACGTTTATGGTTTCATTTAAGGATAGTTTTGTAAGTAATTAGCAGTTAAACAGTATCACAAAAACTTGAAGTGAATAAATGATTCGATCGGTGAACTGCAAGGCGAGGACTAGTGGGAAAACTAAGAAAATCCTGGTCTGACTCTGTTGATGAAGACAGTCCTGCTCGAATTTCGAAATAAGAGGACGCGGTCAATGGGCCGAGACAGTTGGACGCGCTTCCTGAAGGAACCGAAGGCCGGAGAGTGGCTCTCGTGCTACGAAGAAGAAGAAATGGTTCAATCCGATTTCTGTTGCAGAATTACACCATAACTCCATTTGAGAGAGTTTTCTGTTTTATGAATAAGGTAACCTAAATAAGTGAGGTAAGTTATCTAAGAACATCTGCCAGCCACCACAGCATGAAAAACCTAAAAGAGTTTCAGAGGCTTGCATGATTGTATATTGTATGACTAACATCGTTTAAACTGAAAAATGTTGTATGTAAAGACCTTGTTTCTAATTTTCCATTTTTTTGTAGTCGTTGCACTAGGAAATAAAGATTCAATGATAATCATTTGGTCTTCATCAGAGTTTGATTTACTTATCCTCGATATTCTGTCTTGTGATATTCTTACACAGGTAGGATTAATATCTATTATAATAGGAGGTAAGAGTAATATCTGCTGAGCAATTAACTTAGAAGCAAACATCACTTTATTCAAATTAGTTGTGTAATTGGACTGAAAAACCAATATTTGCGATTTCCAGCATTTTTTCAATGTGTATTTCAAGGTGTGTAGCAAAGCCAGTTAAGAATGCTAGAAAGGATTTTCCGGCTAAAGCCTAACTGGCTTTGGCAATATAATGACAGTAAATTTTCTGCTACAGTTACTCTGAAAGTGTCCTGTTTTTCTGTTTTCTTTGCTACTATTGTTGCTGCTATTTAGCTTAGACGCTCTAACGGGCCATAATCTTCTAGGTCAACACGCCAAACAAATAGGAACCCGAACGGATGACACCTGCCGAGCTTGCGGCGAGGAGGAAGAAAGTACAGAACACTTCCTCCTAGATTGCCCGAGTCTGGCCAACAAACGCCTTACTTGGCTGAGTTGTACTGGCGCAACAGAATTGGAACACTTGGCGACCACAGAGCTGGGAGAACTCCTTGGCTTCTGTAGGACGACAGGATGGACCATCTGTAAACAATAGTACTACACATAGGGAGCTAAGGGCCGATTTCTGGCCTATGCTAAATTCCAACACGTGGACCCCAGTACAATAATAAGAATAATAATATAATAGCTTAGACGCTCTCATGTTGTATAGCTCCTGCACATTAACCATCATCCAAGGAAATATTTAAAAAATTTGATGCTCTCTTTAAAGTTTTCTGTATCTCTGTGGAATTCGTCAGCAAGCATAAGTTTCCGGCTTGTACAAGGACGAAAAACAACACGCATAATTGTTAAAGTTCCACGGGAGCATATATGGAAGTGTGCAGTTATTCGTCAATGTATCAAAACCATCATTTCCTTTGAAAACATATAACGAACTATTTGCACACCGCGTAGGCGCAGTGTCTGAACCTGAACTTGATGATCTCATATGATATTATAATAAGGAATGGCTCCTCATGATGTTTCGGAAGACCATGGAAGTTCCATGGTTTGTGTTCACATGACGATCACGGATCCGTTCAAGTTATGATTTTCGATTCAAACGTGATCCTTGAAGTGATTATAGGTCAGGCTTAAGTATTCAAGAAGAAAGTGTTTTGAACCTTTCTGAAATTCGTTGCAAGTTTGGCATGTGTCCTGTCAGGAATTATCGAATGTGCGGCATTTTGTGATTGTCTGCGATCTGATCAAAAAGTTCTTAATCAATCTCATTTGACGGACTTGTCTCGTTTCCCGCTTCCTGCGTCCTCCAGTAACCTGCAGATTAGACTAATGAATTTTCGCGTGTTGAGGTTGATTCCTAGTTTACAAACTCTTTTTTCGTTTTTTTTGTTCTCCAATTGAAGTTTCGTCGTCCGTTTTAAGGATGTAATCATACAATGAAGATGGCACTCCGCCGATACGCTTATGTATACGATTCAAAAACACAAACGTGGAACGACCGTATTTCGTTTGGAGGACAAAAAGACATACTTTCCATCCCTGTCGGACAAAAAATTCAGTATAGCGTAATCCTCTTTTCCTGTTTTTTTATGAAAATAACATAAACCCTAATGGAACTTCCTCATGAGAAAGAAAAGTGATTAATTTTTTATTGAACTGTTGAATAAGTGTGGCAAAGACACGATCTTTTAACATACAAAACAACTATTCGTGCAGGATCTTGTTTGACTTCGTTCGACCAATGGAACAGTGCTGGTTCAAAATATGTCTGAGATGGCCAGAATGTTTTACTTGGACCAGTATTCTAAATCTATTAAACTTCTTATTTGTGTAGTTCGTACTTCTTGTTTATTTTGAAGGCATACAATAAGTCGTAGTAAATCTGACAAATCAAAGGAAACTGCTGGCGTAAAATCACACTGATTGCATTAACGCCACGTGCAAACCTGATCGACGGAATAGTGCTAATACAATACTGGTCCGCAAGAAAGGCACCAAACAAAACCTCAGAAACTACAGACAAATCAGTCTACTATCGATCTTCTACAAAATATGTACAAAGCTTTTTAGAAACCGAATAAAAACAGCCCTAGATTCCAAGCAGCCCCGGGAGCAGGCTGGCTTTAGTAGTGGCTTCAGCACTGTATACAATATCCACACATTACGGGAAGTCTTCAGTAGATAAAAAGAGTATGAGCAACCCCTAGCACTGGCATTGATATGCTTCGAGAAAGCCTTTGACTCACTATTCCCTGATGCAATAATCAATGCATTAATACCATAAGCATAGACAAATTATACGTGGAAGTCCTTGCTAACACGGGCCACAATGCCAGAGCAAAGGTCAAAGTACTAGAAGACACTCCAGAGTTTCCCACGCAAAGAAGGATTCCCAGGGAGACACCATATCGCGAATGCTCTTCAACGCCAATTTAGAGGGCATCTTCCGAACGCTATATTCGGGGCATAGAGAATTGAACATCGATGGTGAGCACCTCAACCACTTGAGATTTGCAGATGATATAGTCCTGATAGCCATCAGCCAACAGGAATTACAAGAACAGCTGAATGAAGTCAATGCGTCAAACGGAAAAGTTGGCTTGAAAATTAATCTAAGCAAATCCAAGATCATGTTGAACGATTATACTCGTATAAGCACTCAAGGATAAACAAATTGAACAACACCACACTAGAAACAGACGAAGAATATGTATACCTTGGTCAGCCAATACATAAATCCGGTTCACTACTACCAGAAATCAATTGACGTATCAAGATGGCATGGAATGCTTTCGGGAAGAATTCGATTATATTCAAGTCTAAAATGAAGATGTACTTCAAAAAGAAAACCTGCGACCAATGCATCCTAGCAATCCTGCTATAAGGTAGCGAAATATGGGCGCCAACAACAGGAATAACAAGGAAACTCTAGGTTGTTCGAAAAGACTTGGAAAGATGCACGCTGGGCATTACACGAAGAGATTGTAAGAGACTATCGTGGATACGAGAAAGGACTCAAGTAACAGACGTGATAACTAGAGTAAAGTGGCTGGTCACATGGCGGGAATGACGGACGGTTGATGGATCACAAAAATAACGCAGTGGTACCCATTGGGATCCAAACGACCGAGAGGACGCCCAAAGATTCTATGGAACTATGATATAAAGCAAATAGCCGGCACATCTCGGATGAGAATAGCTGAAAACAGACAGACTTGCGAATCAATTAGGAGCCAATATGTAAGGGAAGCTGGAACATAACTTAGAAGTATGGTTGAACAAGCTGAATGTGATGTTGATGATGATGATATAATTGCATAAAATAACAATTGAGTATATCCTGTATATATATCCTATATATCCTATGTATATAAGACTGGCATTTCAAGGGCGTATTTGTAAGGGTTACATTCAGAATTCCCAAAAGTTGCTACCGAGCTCTCTTTCTACTGTAACACTCAATCATCAAAAAGTCCTTTGACAGATTCTTTAATATGAGTTATTATTTTGGCCTGATCTGGGCATGTATATGTTATTTCCATTGACTTTGTTATTGTTAATCGGACAATATCAGATTACTGATAGTGACCCGAAATTGCAGATTTGTTGATGCAGGACCCAGTTATGTTTGACGATGGAAGGCAAAGTCATCCATTCCATCGCGAACGTCACTACCAACCAGCTACTCGCGAAAAGGGTCGTTGCCAAATTAGCCGATCCATCCGAAGGAGGAGGCATATTGTGGTAATTTAATACACTTCCAGTAATAAGATTGGTTAAATGACTTTCGAATATACTCCCTTCCGGCTGTAACCAGCAAGGTAGGCAAATACGTTTCGAATTCCTGAATATTTGAATATATCCTGAATATAGCGAGATGCTATTTCCTGTTTGGTTCACTGGGATTCTAATGTAACCCCAGCAATAAACCAGCTGCAACGGAGTATAACCAGGAATTCTTTACTGATCTATTTTTTCACTTCGACGACCGCGGTTTTGGTTAATACACAAATTGGTACTGGTCATATTTTACTCTATATGTGCTCTATAACGTCTTAAACATACGTGTACTCAAAGTTTTATCGGGAATCCTTTGAGGATATAATCAAAAAACCTACTCTCACTGGTTATGCGCTATGATGAGCAGAAACGCATCTTAACAATATTTGCTAAAACATTGGAATTCATAGTAAAATTGACATGATAGTAATGTTTTTCGTGTATTTTTATAGAGTAGGATTAAAAACTAATTTATGAATGCCTTGCCCTTCATTCCAAAGGTAATCCTTTCATCTAGAAAGCGAATAAATTATAGAAATATTTGAAATAAATCATGAGTTGCATTTGGTATTTGCCACACAAATTTAGAATTCGTTTCCCCCCAACTAATGCTACGGATGAAAATAAAGGAAATTAATTTCTTAACCTTTATCATGTTTCTATGAAACAATTATTTTAACCACGTCCTTCCGTTCGATAGTTTTTTGACCTAGAAACACTTC
This sequence comes from Stratiomys singularior, assembly GCA_954870665.1. Classification (NCBI taxonomy): domain Eukaryota; kingdom Metazoa; phylum Arthropoda; class Insecta; order Diptera; family Stratiomyidae; genus Stratiomys; species Stratiomys singularior. The sequence continues at coordinate 14,738,797 of OX940877.1, forward strand.
CCGTCAAAAAGAGTAGGTTCCTACACTATTTAGTATTTAAAAATATTCACATTGATATCTCATAATTGGATAAAATAAATCGTTATAAACCAGAAATTAAAGGACACATAAATAAGTTTTAAGGATGGCTCAATGAACAAACACAAACATTGATGAAATTTATGAATCAAAGAAAGTGCATTTTGAGACTGATTGATACAAAGGAAAAAGACAAAAGGATAATGTAATAAAGAAACTACCTTACCCGATACACACGAAACGCAGCCTATCAAACTGATTTCTTCATAATTTTTAGAGTATGTATGTTTGAATAAAGTTCCAATTATTTCGTATAAAAAAGGAGCGGAAACCAAAATTCAACCACTGTATTGAATAAATAAACATTCTCGTGTACAAAATTTACCTTTTCACCTTGCCAAATGGTGGTTGAACTTTTAACAGGAAGCTTGTACTTATGTTGGCTAAAACCCAAATTTTATTCATAGAATGTGAGATTTCTTGGAACTGATATATACTGGGAAACACAGTTTGCACATAAAAATATCATCGTTTCGTTCATTTTCAATCTTTGAAAAAACTTGAAAAAGATGATTGTATCTAAACCTTGCTCCGTGAAAACGAATTGTAAGTCACATGTGAGCAATTGACATGGCGAGCTCCAAGTAAAAGGCAAGTAAAAGTCCTTCGGAAACGGTAGCAATATACTGTCGACTTTTTTAATACACAAAATATTTAACAGTAGAAACATGTATGTGTATATGTTTTCAACTTATATCCTTTTCCTCTGTATGCTATTGCGGTGTTCTTTGTACTTTAAACGGAGGAATGAATTGTTTAGAAATATATACTGCAGACACATTTGCTCATGTGTCCACATGAGACTACGGAAAACAATCCGGATGACGCAGTTTATCTTCGGTGTCACCAATCATTCTACCTCGATAACGTGCTTCCGCTTTTCTTCATGCTTGTCCATGAAGTGGACTCGACTCAAGTCTGGACGACCTTTCAACTTAAATGTCTCACGAAAATGTCTTTTGGCTTGAAATATTTTCTGCTCACTTGAGTATAAAATTGTTCGGTGAAATGTGTTCATTTAATAAAATTGTGTCTACATAGAAGAGAATTTTAAAGGGACGAATAATGATGAAGGTATACGGGTTGAAAAAATAGTTTAATGGTTTTTGATTATTTATTAGCGCAAGAAGTTCAGGTAATGTCTGTCGAAAAAATTGCAACATTTCTGGAAAAATCCTTTGATAAGTACGAGAAACCTTCACGTTTAAAAGCAACTTTTATCTTGGAGTGAAGCTTAACCTAAAAAAAGGTCCAAAATTATGCCCCTAGGCCCCTAGACATTTTTTCTTCCTAGGCAGCTTAACCTACAAAAAGGCCCCAACGGTCCAAATTACGCCTATTCACGCTCCCAAAATATGTTGTTAATATTCAGGACATACTTTGATTTTTCTGGTCGTTTGTTACAAACGCTAAATTAGGTTCCTCTAAGACACAAATTAGACTGTAGGACCAACATCCATGTTAAAATAGAGCCCAGGAGCTGGAATTCTCTCACATATCCAAACTTCTCCCAGAAATCACATGATCCCGAATAAATTAACAAGCGCAATAAGTTTAATGGTTCGTGGCTTTTCACCTATGTAGAGCGTAACTATTGAGAAGCGTTGATACTTAGCACAAATTTCCGATCACGCTGGACTCGACCGACTGATTCGAAATGCATTAGTATTGGCACAAAAGACTGAATGAGGATAGAACTTGAAGAGGAACCGGTGGTGTAAATGACATGTTCGTAGTTGCTTTATTAGAGTTTTTATTCATGCATGTTGACCTACACATGCAATTACGTTGAACAATTCTGCTTGTCATACATTTGTGTGCGGAAATGTAGCCATCGCGATCATTCCCCCACACCTATGTCCGTTGATGTCCATGCTTTCTGTCTAGTATAAGCTCGCTTTATTGGCTTCATGAAGAAATAGTATCTCCTTCTTCGTGAAGACTCCCGAGACTGTTAGCGCTCGAAATAGTTACCATAGCACAAAAACATAATTATGCAAATATTTGCATGACAAAGAAATAACTTGGTTTTGCAAACGCTAGTAGGTGGTACGATCGCGTCATGCATATGACAATTTGTGCTAAATAAGAAAACATAGTGAAGATACAAGTTCAATAAGGACTTAAAGCTGTTTTCAATTGTAATGGTTATAATGACCAACCTGCGATTGAAACAAAAAAGGGCTCAAACCCAGACAAGGATTAGTAAGATATATCGGAGAGAAGTACGCAGTAGCACGAATGGTTTAGGTGATGCAGCAGCCTCTCAGCCTCTAAGCAGCCGAATCTAAGTTCAAGGAAATACTCTGGATATGGTCTTTGCATCTGAAATTTTGGTGTTGGCTTCGTGTAATTATCACCGAAATCAGGGTGAAAACCCTCCACTCAATGCTAGTCCGGAGATCAACTACAACATTCATTTTCGTGCTCATTTGGTTTTCAAATTAGGTCTCACTGGTTCTTTATTCAATTTTTGCATCCTCGTTTTCTAGGCTTTATTTTCAAGGTTCTGAAAAAAGTTTTCGGCTGAGCTAGTAACGTATAGTAACTGACAGGGATCACAATTTAATTGCCAAGCAATAGTCAAACAGGTTTAAGCTTTTAAATTTGTAGGTTTATGGTCCTTTATCTTTTACTTCTACAGCTTTCAGCACTCTTGATTCATTTTTGTCGTCACTTTTATCTTCCTTCTGCTCCTCGTTTTGCTTGCCAGACATTGAGTATCTCGTGGAGCGACGACGTTTGTCTTCATTTAAAAATTTTGTCAAGATAATTATATCCCTGAAGAAGAAATGTTTTGAATAGATACAACTTTAGTGTTAATATGCCCGTTTTTTGCATTCACTAGGAAGTGAGCGAGTTTTTTGAGGCTTAGTTTAACCTTCTTTGAGGCTTATTTGAATATTTTGAGATATCTAGCATAATTGTTACGATTTAAGCCCATATTATGCGATAATAGTAGAAGAATAGCCGAGTATTAAATAAAACAATTTATTATTACCTAAGACTTTATATATATATGATATACATATAGGTCAAAATAAAAATAAATTTACACTTCCGCGAGTGTATCAGTCTAAATAAAAAAAACTTAAAATCTTTATGAAATGATTATAAATTTACGAAAATCAGACAGTACCAAATTTTTGATAATACGAAACAAAACATACAACCACACACATACAACTTCCAATATTGACATCTGTTACACTTGTCAGTGAGTTGTCACAGAAGGTCTCAACATGGCTGCTTTGAGAGTTCTTCGTAGTATAAAAAATCTCGTGAGTAATCTTGATTCACAAAAAATTTTGAATGGTATGCGTCTTAGTTGTTCGGCATGTAATCAGATATATACGCTTGGAGTAGAAACGGCAATTTCTCCTTTTGCGAAAGGCTTTGCCACTTATCTCGAACATAGATGCTACTAACGCCATCTTTATGGATTGTGATGTTGCACTTAGTGGCACAGTATTCGACAAAAATTAGAAAGGCCTTGGCTGCAATGTCAGATTTCTGTATTTCGGCGCATCGCAGCAAGTCATGCGAATTATTGGATTTTTCTCGGGTGTCCGAACACTGGCATCCGGAATGGCAGAGACTGTCAAATAAATTATCTTCGTCCTTTATGTAGTTATTCATAATATCAGCGTTATAAATCCCATTATCGACTTCATTCCCCACATCCCTTATCTCGTTTTCGTCGTTTGCACAGTCGTTGTGAATTTGGACTTTTCGACAATTTCCTACGTAGTGATTTAAATTCGGCTCAACATTTGACATGTCCCCTTGTGATTCGAGGTCAGAGCTGTCAGCTGTGGTCAGTTCGATAGGAGCTACTTCGTAGCATGTAGCATTTCGTACTTCGTACGATCCGGTCTCATCACAATTACAGAAATTTTGCTGAGATTGGGAACGAATTAGGGGAAAATACTGGCTGTCTTCGGGGAATCGGCAAATGTCTAGCTGATCGTCAGCCAACGTGGGGCCTGCGACAACCAGGGGTACTGACCATTGGGAGATTTGGTCCGCATCTAACCCGTTCGGATAGTTTAACTGTTTGTAAATGGGAATATAGCGACGAGCCTTTTGTTGCTGACGGTGTTGACGAATTGACCGTCGTCTTTTACGTAGTGTCAATTGTTGACGTCCACCTGTAAGAACCGGTGAGACGATACAGATTCCCTTGAGTATGATTAATTCCTTACCAATGCTTGATAGGCTGAGTTTCGGGAGATCGACTCTATATTTTCTGTCTTGCTGTCTCCAACAATCCAAGTCGGTCATGTTGAATGAATTGGAATCTATTGAGAATGCATCGGATAACGTTCGCTTATAAGTCGGCAATTTCGAGGGATATCCAATATCAGGATAGCAATTACCACCACATACTAGGTGAGTTGCAGATCTACGTCTTTTAATAGGCTTCGAAATATAACTTAAATTCGTCCGCATATTGGTTGTTCGAGAAAGAACGAAAATGCACTAAATACCACAAAATTACTCAATAAATTAATCTCAGATCGTTTCGGTTCCTGTCTTTCTACTTCTTTTGGGACACGAATTTTCACAATAAGCAATTTCGCTAAATTAGATATATTTTAGTTAGATATATTTTGTTTATTGTGATAAGGGACAGCGAAAAATGTGAGCTCAAAAAATTTCAATTTAATTTGGATGCTAAAGGATCCGTTTTTTGTTTTTTGCGATGACATTATCTGACTGAGAATGAACTCGCAGACGTTTACGATGGAAAAAATGTCATAGAGTTCCTTCGATTTCTCAATCCAAAGTGCGAATTTTGCACAGTTGTTTTTGACAAAATGAAAAACAAAAATAAAATCAACGAAAAGCTTGCATTTCAATCGGATTTCGCTTTTAAGGTACAAGGCCATTTGCAGTTGTTTCTTGATGAAGTAATTACAATTAAAAGAAAACAAGAAAACGGACGAAATCCTTCTATTAACTTATCGTATGTTGACAAATATTTATTAAATATATCGTATTTTTTCATACAATGCTTGGTATGACTGCACTTATTGTATCTTTCCTGCTTTATCAAAAAAACATCCTCCGAAATGGAGGTATGTTACCGGCATTTGGCATCCATCGTCAAAGAAAGGGTATACTTAGCCATCTCCTTTTTCTTCCGACAGCGCCTCTATTATTTGCTTTTTTCCATTTTCTTTCAAGAGTGAAACCGCTTGCACTTTACATCAGGACGAAAATGGCGAAGAATACGTCACTGAAACGCACTCATCTGCAAATATTTCCTCAAGTATGCTTTAGACCTTGGCCACTGCTCAGCTGTTAGTGGCTAAGTTGTTTAGTGGTTGCTCACTACCTGAATTGGGCTTCCTTTAAAGCTTTAACTCTCTCCAACTGACAGTTTCTAAGAAGAATCTTGCTTTTCTGAACTAAAAAAAATTGTCCCCATTATTTCTGCTAACACTCCGGCTTCTTTAAAGGTAGTTAGGACGCAACAAAGACTCCACAAGGCTAGAACAAGGGTACTTAGCAAACTCAATGGTCAATGGTTGAATGATCCATCCCTAAAATTATCCAATTTTTTAATATAGTTCTAGCGTCTTTAATAGGTGACAAAAAGCAAGGTCTCATTAGTACTTTGAAAAGTTTCCTACCGCCAGGTGACAAATAACAGGTATGAGAAACGCTTCCAAAAGTTTCCTAGCGACTGGTATGCAAGAGAGACGAGATCCAATGCCACTCTTGCTTACCACTCTTATGAAAGAGATCAAATGCTACTCTTGCTTGTCATTAAAAGCTAAACAGATGTATTTTCATCATAAAAGAAATGTCATTAGCTCGGAAAAAATGTTAAAATCTTCAAAAAATTTCCTACCGTCAGATATGCAAGAAGGACGATGTAAAGATAGAGATCCAATATCACTGTTGTGTTAGTTGGTGGAAGCCAAACAGTCTTGTTTCCAGCGTGGAGAAAAGGGTTCTTTCTCGGAATAAGTGTGTGACAAATGAAAACTCTTGGTGATTGTCTTCTGAACTACGGTCTGTCTTCTGTGATAATTCACTGCACTCCTCTTTTGCATGTCGTTATTCAGCTCCTTGCAGATTGGATACCATTTATGCAATTTTGCGTATAGTGGCTGTGCGAGGAAGTGGATGACCAGCCGTTCCTTTAATCTACCGCTGGAAACAATGAAGTCTTCATATTGATCAAGAAGCGGGTTCCTCGATGATCGAGTCCAAAGAGTCAAAGAAAATTTTGGTATGATGATTTCTTCGAAGATGAGTTTCAGTCGTCTTATGGCCAACACTGTGAGACTGAGTTCGAATAAAAAACGCTTACGTAGGTGTGCGGTGTCATCAGTGCTTTTGTATGGCTCACAAGTCTCGGTTACACTCGTCATTCAGGTTACATTCAGGAGTTGTACCGAATGCGTCTGGCACAGGTACAGATTCAAGCATCACTAAGGATGACAGCTGCAAAACGTAATGCCTCTGAGGCGGCAGTGCTGGCTATCTTGAGGATCGTCTCCATTGTGCTACTTGCTGAAGAATGAAGACTAGTCTTTTTACAGAGTAATAAGTCGGAGAGAGCCGCTAGGAAAGAAGAAGGAGACTTGCTCTGTGACAAGAGACGTGGGTACATGAAGCGCGAAACACGTGAACCACGCATCTCATCAGTGACCTGGGGCTGCGGTTTGTAGAAAGCATGTTCAGATTGATTATTACCCCATGACAATAGTCAGTGGGCATGGGAACTTGCAGTTGTACCAGCATAAGATGGGAAAGGCACCATCCCTTGCAGATAACGCCGACCACAACTTCTTCGCATGCGGAATATGTTCCAGGATCCATTTACACATCTTCGATAGAACAGGCGTACTCTCTCTCTCTCTCTCTCTCTCTAGAAAATATAACGCGAAGTACGTTGACATATATAACTAATTGGAACTGCATTTCCAGTGTGGTCAGACGGTTCTTCTTGTAAGAAGAGCATCAAAGATTGCCTGGTGGCACAGAAAGAAGCGGAGTCTCTCTGATAGCAATGCGTCTCCTTATCATGTTTTCATATATGTTTTAAAGAGATTTTCTAACCTAAAGGCACCACTAGCCGAAATCAAAGAGGCCTACTAAAAAGTAATGTGACAAGCAGTTCTAGGGTATGTTCTCGATGTGACAGCCAAGGTGTTTAGTTAGTCGTCCGGTTGTTACTGAGAGTCTGATACTCAGGGTGTAAATAGCCTCCATCGTCAAAATATAAAAATTATTCATATTGCTATTATTTTTGTTATTTCTTTTGTTGTTACTATTATGGTAATTATTTTTCTGTATTCTATATACGGTCGCAGGCAGGATTTTCAGGTGAGAGACAAGGCTCTTAATTGTGTTCATAATTAATTGTGAATCCAAAACTGAGGGCATAAATTGTCGTCCCCTGCCTTCCTCAAAAAAAAAAATCATAAAAAAAGTTATTCGTGTATTAAAAACTATTATTTGCACTTTTATTCTGATTATTAGTATTTCTGCATTGTTAAAAACAATTACGTTGAAATACCTCATAAAATAATGGTTTTGTTAGAAAGGCAGTCAACTTTAAGATTTCCGGATAAAATTATTGCAAGTTTTCAGGGGATTCAGGGGCCCAGGAAGTTTGTTATAATTGTTATTGTCAGATATTACATTTTACAAAATTTTTCAGTTGGTGATACAACATCTTCCTGAATTTCATTTGATTGTTTAACGCATAAGTTATTCGATTGTACTTGTATGTGCTATGCTGATGTCTCATAAGAGAAAAGGATACGTATGTGTACAAACGAAAAACAAATTTCCTGCCATTGTATCCTTTAAGTCAACTGTCGTACATATGTCTACCTGCATAATTTTTCCCAATCGAATCCTTTCATTGACCAGATTATTTCCAACAAAATAAAACAATGTTAATTCTCTACAGGATAGAGGAACCAAACGACTAGAATTTAACAGGATAATTCAAAACGATATTTGGTTACAAAAATTATGCTATTTGGGAGGGATTTATCAGAACTTCCAGGTTAAACTTGGTCTTGGTAGTAGCTATTTGTCCTTTCCTAATCAAAGTGTAACCAATTATTCAAAATTAAATCTTATTTACGTTGAAAAACTCCTGTTCTGATAGCCGGCGCTTCAATCAGCGCACATGAAATGTACATAGAACAGAATAATTTGTTGCACCCTTTAATGCATGGCTGATACCATTATATCCTTTTCTTTTGCAAAGAAATAGGGGGTAGTTAGTGGCAATGCAGAAATGGTTTTTCCGTGTGTACCTAGGCCTGTATCCTCGTATAGCGCACGAACACATAAGGTGGAAATTTAAAACTCTTCAACAAATATATAGGGGTTCGTTCGATGGTCATTAGAGAGAGATCTCTTCGGCAAACTAACTGACAGATCGGATTGTGACATGTGCACATCTTTCCACCGGTATATTCTTACCTTAAGTAGTGGAAAAATGTGAAAGCTCCTACACTAGACTCAGCAAGTAATTGGAACTATCGCAAAATTCTATCCCTCTGGAAACTTCACAAACACCGAAAGAGAATAGTTCGTAGTTTAGAGTAATAAAATTATTATTTCAAGTCAGAATATTACTAAAATTTTGCTTAGCTGCTAAAAACGTAAACTAAATCCGTTGAATTTTATTTCAGAGCAGCACTTTACAAATCGGCCAATATCAATCTCTCATCAGAGTAAGGACTCGTATTACCTTCAAGTTGAACCCTCCTCATCAGGCGAATTTCTGGCACACGTCAGGGATTTCAGGTTTTCTTTGTGCTATGTCCTGAACGGTGCAATCCAATGGTGGTTGGTCGTTCGTTGCTTGCAGAATGCAATCAAACTTCCAATTGTTGTTGCTTACGCGAGTCCCTGCGCCTCAATAGAGAAGATTTAGATTATTCGAAGGTGGGTCTGTTGCCAAAAAGTGCACATATGGCATAAAGTGGGTAGTTGTATGGTTCAATTCACACATTAACGGTACAGTCTCGGTCATGTGTACCAAGAGCAATTTCTACCTTTGCATAAAATAGAGACCGCCTTGGGCGAAGATGCGATAAAGTACAAAGTAGTCGAAGTATTATCCTAATATTAATTGTACCGAGGTGTTCAGGAATACACGTGCCTTATAGCATAGAGGAAGGACTATTCTGTGTATGAATCATAAAGGAGGGTTAAGCTTAAAGATGTATTCCGTTGCTGCTTAATCGTAAAGGTAAGCAGAGGGGAGAGATTTTGTACGGCAAACATGAATTCATGTACAATGAAGAAATAAAAATCCCCCGCCACCATTAATAGGTTGATAAAATTCACGACTGAGTTGCATTTGTCAGGGGTTTTTGCTTAATTTTTCCGTTTGTTCAATTTTCAGCATGATAATTCTTATCTGAAAAAAATTGTAGCTTTTGTTGAATAAACGTCGAATTAATTTACTCATAAGTGATGATAATTAAATTCCAAACTCCTTTAGAATAAACTGCTTAAAAAATATTTCTTATACGTGAATCCTTCAAGTAAATTTGATAAAATAAAATTTATGATAAAATTTTTCGCAGTCCTTTTAATCGAGGTGGGTTTCATTGAAAAGAACGAAATGAGGCTTTTGCTTGACAAAGAATGCGAAGAGTTTTAAATGTCATTGGAGTAACAATAGAATACAATAGAGCTGAAGCTGATTAGAGTAATAAACTAAACTCGTGTAGCTTAGAAGAATATCATCCAACTTTTATGTTCCTATTCCTGAATAGAACTTCCAAAATAGGAATAGGAAGAACGAACTTGGAAAGCAAATTCGTAGGTTACATTCAAATTAAAACACTGGGTAAAATTATTGGTTCTTGACTCCTGTAAAAAAGTTGTTTTGTCATTCTATTGAATCCCTGCTAAAGAGAAAAAGCCATTCAGGCTACTGACACTTTTACGAAAATTTTTTGTCGAGCCTGGTGTCGCGAAAAAAATTTCAACTCGATTTGGTAGTTGGATTTGAAGGCTTCTACTGCGATGCATTTTCGATAGCTTTTGTTGACTTTTGAGTTTTGCATCCTGATATTGGTGTCATGCATCATATGATGTTGTATGGCCAAACACACGGTGGGATACCGAATGTTATTAATCCTTTGGCTCTGACTCGTATGGTGGTCTATGTACTTAATGTAACGTTCGTCCTTTGCGGAGTAGGCAGTTAAATGACTAAATATTTGGCAAACGAAGATCCTCTCTTCAATTTTCGAGTTTTGAAGCCCCCCACCATCAGAAATTTAAGTAATGTATCGGTAAAACCGCTGTTAAACTGCTGTAGTGAAAAATGTTTACCTCAATATATTAGGGTAGCATTTTTCCATCTGTTGCTGACCTCCTTGTAGTGAAAATGATTCTTGAAATTTATTTGGCAGTTGATGCTGCTTTCTTTTCTGCGCTTCAAAGAGTTCATCAATATTTTTGCTGTAGTCAAAGTTCCTCAACAAGATCACCTTGTTTTTCTCGGCCTCTGGCGTTCAGGTGAAGTGAGGAACTTTTTCCTCCGCTGGAGCTTGCTTGGCTAATTGAAAATCAACTGGTAGCTTAGTCCTGTTGGATATCCTATCAGCATTTAGGCATTTGACATTTCAAATTTTATATTGAGCTGTTGAAAGCTCAGTCATATTGTTTCCGCGCTGTTCAAAGAAGATTATCGATGGAACTTCATACCAAATTTGGTGCATTGTGAGGACTAACTCCGGATACATTGATTAAACGGTCAAGTCAAGTAGTGTGTTAGAACACTCATGTTAGATCAGCTTTGACATGTGGATGTACGATCTAGAACAATCAGAGTGGATGGATCGAAAGGAAACGTCTTCGTGCATGCAATGGCCTGTTCATAAGGCCTGCAATGGACTGGAATCATTATATTTCATGATGATAAAATCATCAAATTGCTACAGTGACGAGAGTCGACATCGTCTTATCGAAACTATCTCGAAATCATATTGCTAGTTCTGCAACTTTTAATGGAAATCCCTGGATTTTGCAGGCTTTCCATCCTACAGACGAGTTTACTGAGACTTGTCTCACTACTGGTTTACTTCTTCAAAAAGATTTATCTATGTGGACATGAATTGGTATGTTTTTGGTCCTGACTGTGAAAGGGAGTCTTTGAATACTCTCTTTGGTAATGTCTCTGTTTTAATATATAAATTAATAAATTGTGATCTGGGGAAGTGAAACAACGCCGACATAATAACTTTATTTTAATTTATGTATCACATTTGGCTACGATTTTGAAGTCATGCAATAAATAAACATGTTATTTCTGAGTAGATATGTTAGCTCTACTAGCCTGGCGCCGATATTGATTAAAAAATTTCTTAATGCACTGTTCATCGAAGCAACGTTCAGAGTTAACCATTTTGTAAATGAAACTCTCGATAATAAACGGAAGTCTCTGCTTATAGTTCATACGTTTCCATGATTTTGAAATTCGACTTTGAGACCTCGGGCTTGTTGTTTTCCTCCGTGATTGGAAATAATTTGTATAGTTTTCAAATGGTATCCTACAAATCGGGTCATGTTCGATGGCATCCCAATAGTAAGGTAATTTCTGTAAGGAACTCATTTTCTGCCACATTTCTTCAGCTGCTTGTAAGCCCACACTCTGCTCCTCGGCATTGCCAACGTTTATTGCTTTTTGCGAATATCTTAGCCAGGCTTGTTGTGATATAGCTTCGGCAAATGCTTCCTGAATGTTTGGCAGCGGAACACGTTTCTCATCTGGACTGGAGCAGGCAGCAATTTCATTTGACCAAAGCGTTTCAGGTTCATTCAGACTTGTACCATTATTGTTGCATCCTTGAAGTGAACTTATATCGCAGAATGAAGTTTGGCAACAAGAGGATGAATAGCATGGTATTTTTGTTGAAGTCGTTTTCGAAACGAAGGGGGGCATTGATGAAACAGTTTTGGTTGAATTTTCATCACTCGAAATGCTTTCTTCTTCTTCACCATCCAATTTTTCTCCTTCACATTCACAGTGGACAATAATTTCTAAACCATCCAAGCGCTGTCGCGGAAGACCTGGAGCAATCATTTGACAACCGGATCTCTTAAAAAGGGGGGACGTGGAATTGCTCGATCCTTCATCGAAAGTCTGATATGAAGCTAAATACTCAAAACTATAATTTTTTCTTTGTAATTTTAGTTCTACTTACAGTTTTTCGTTATGAAAATAAATGGTTTGTGTGAAATCCTTCTAATCACTGCTAATATCCAATTGAGTAAAAACATACTTAACTCAAAATTTTGAGTCGAAACATCGTGTCGGAATGAAGCAAATGTCGGCGATCAAGCTTTCAGATATTGACAGATAATTATTGCTTACTAAATTGCTACTTCACAGGCAGCTAGTTAAATGTTGTGATATGTACATGTTATATACATATGTACAAAACGCAATAACTTGGAAATGAATTAAAGTCAGCTGAAAACTGTTCTATCTTATCCTAGTTTCTCGAAAATCGACGTGTTTTTTGAAAATGCCCGAAATGGGTTTTTCCTTTTTTCGGTTATGTGCAATAAGCGTCTATCATCCAACAACTTTTCTACTAAGGAACTTTAGTGAAAGTGAAGCTCTCTAAGAAGCAAAGTACTCTCTAAAAGCTCTCTTCTTGCGCGTAAGTAATTTCTTTTAAAAGTTAACCAATAAATGCCCATGATTCCGACAATTTCAACCGATTTCCTTGATAGTATAATCGAAATTTTCGGATGCAGCAAGCAATACTAATAAATTTGAAAACGATGTTGAAATTTATTTGAAAAATTAAATGGTCGATTCAGCACTTAGTAAAAGACGTCCATTGAATTTTCGATATGATTTCTCATAGAATCCTTTCATATTTGGTTTCCCACAGATAAAAGTGGAATCAATATTGCAGTCCCCTGAGACTAGTTTGACCAACAAAATACTGTTTTCCTGATTTTTAGTGTTAAATTTTATCATAAAAAAAAGTCGAACAACTTTGACATACTTTAGAAACTTAGAAAACTTAGAAAACGTTTAACTTATAAACAAATCTGATGTTCACTAAAGTGACTAAAAAAGAAAAGGATCCCGTAAAATTGACAGAAATGGCACCAAGGATCAAAAACACTCAAAAATTATTGTGCCCCAGTGTTTCTTCAAGTTTTGTTGTTGTTGTTTTTCTGATTAAATTCAAAGTGCAAAGGTGTTTATTCGATTATAATGCTTTACTAAATGAGTTTTTTTGGTTTAAATTATTGTCATCTTAGCTAATGATGAACACTCTTTAATAAATCTCATGTAAATATGTCGGTTTTTCATAACGAAATAGTTTGATATGATTTTGAGAGTATAGAGCAGCCTTCTTTGAATTATATTATTTGACATCTGCAATGAGTTGTCATCTCGAAAGATTAACATATTATTAAGAGAAGGTTTAATGTGTATGATAAAGACTAAAGTGTACGTGTTGTTTCCGACTTGACAGTCAAAACGTGTTCCTGGGTTAAGAACCAAAGTTAAGGGAGCATCATTTATGTTGGGTGTTAGTAGGTCCAGCTTGAAAGTGGTAGTAGACGTCCCAACAAATTTTATCGAAAAATTATATTTTGTAACACATGCTTCAAATATGTACGTGATAAGTTTAATTATCATTATACGTGCCAGCGCATCGAAAGCTTTCAAATGTTTCTAAGCGTCAAAAGTTGGTATCCAGAATCAATCACTGTCTCGTGTAGACTATGATAGAGACGCATCATAGGACCTTATTTCTGCAAAAATGCAGGTACCAGTATTGTTAATGTGGGAAGGGACGGCAATTGTGAAATACTACCAAAAATACTTTGCAAAAATTAATGATATTGTCATCTTTTCAAAGAAGACGAGTCAACCTGGCCATATATTGACATCTACGTTGGATTAATTACGAAATACATTTGTTACGTCGTTCACCTTACTATTGTCCTCACATATTCTATGATCCAACACCATTGGTCTATTTTTATGGAGCTTGGATATGAGTGGCTTGTAAAGTTCGTAGTTTTACACCAAAAAACCATGTCATTAAGTAAGTTCAATACCAGCGAGACCAGCGTAAAGAATTCGCCAGTTGACATGGACGGGCCAAAATCTAGGAAAAATACGCGATTAAATTCCTGGTAAATTTAAAATAATTTTAAATCTTGAGGAACAGAAATGCCAAGAAAATTAGAACGAAAAAAAGAACAGAAATCGATAGATTAAGCATGGCTACCGTTCAAAGGCATATCTTCCTCGCCTTCTGTCATTGAACGAGAAAATGTCCCTTTCCTTTACCAGATGTATGTAATAATTTAATCGCTGTTTTGTTTGAATTATCAATAGCAAAGCATCAAAGCAAAAAATAATAAAATTGAGTGCCATATTTGACTGAATTCAACACGTAATACTTCAATTTCGAATCCTACCATCTTTATTTTGGATCCTTTTTCTATGGCAATGATTTTAAACTTTCTTGAACGTTTCTTTTCCTCGTTTTCTCAAACTAAGGAAGTTTGTAATCTCAGCTGATTCCTGATCGCTCATTACCTTTCAGCGAAGGGAGGTCTAATATTTGAAATTAACTACGAATAGTTCATCCAATTAAATCCTCTAGTATAAAAAAAAAGGAGTAAAAACTTTCCCATAAACATTGAGCAACAAAAGTGGAAGAAAATGAGATGAAGGAATATAAACAAAAACTTTCATGACCAAAACGATACTGAGAACTTAACGATGCATTTTTCCGGAATAAAAAAGAACGCTTCAATCCCAAACCTAACCCTAGTGCAAAACTGTCTCCTTGTTCATACGTTCTATGATGTATTTGCATATGTATACTTTTTTGCTCCACTTCAGGACGAAACTTCTCCGAAACATCTTACATTCGTGCCAGAATATGAATCTTAAATTTAGTTCAAAAGTATATTTCATCACCTACTGCTGCGACGTTGCACTTTACATATCCTGGAGGTGTCGTTTGTTTTTTTCGCACTTTAGCAAGCATGCGGCGAAAAACAATTTTTTCACATCCCTGTTGTAAATTTCATGAAGGGATATGGATAATCATATATTGTAAAAATTCTAGTATTTGACATTAAATTTTCTGGTTGTAAATATTTGAAAAAAAAAAATTATTTTAGTTTAAGGACTAAGTACTTTTTCACTCACCAAAAATACCAAATCCCTAAATTTGGGTAGAAGAACTTATTTCAAGTTACGCAGGAAGATGGCCAAATTCAGAAGTTGCACCTGTCCTAGGAAGAAGAAGTCGAAGTCAAAGTCCAAGTCCAAAAAGATGAAATGTTACAAGTCCGGCATAGTGACAAGAAATCCTTTTTTGAATTTCCTTCGTAAGTTTAGACGTGAGAATTGCGGTAAGTCTATCCTGCAAATTGCTAGAGATGGAGCGAAAAAATGGAATTCCATGACAGACGGTGACAGATGTACATTTAAACAGCAGGTATGGATTTTTCAAAGGTTTTCTTTTTATTCCTTTTTGGTCAAATACCGCTCAAGGAGATTTTTTTAGATTTAAGTGTTGTAGACGGAATAGGCATACACTAATAAATTTAATATTTTATTCGTTAGAGTTCTTTGTGCTTTAACCTTATGGTGGGTTTTTATATGTCACAGGCGTCCCTTTGCCAGTTTATGACTTTATGTCATCTGTGTTCCTGCTAGTTTCTGAGGATACAAGAAATAGTCGCATGTGCTAATTTGTTATCTATATATTGAGTAATCCCAAAGCGTGTTTTTCATAAAATCTGCATGGTTAACATGAGTACCTTGTGTGAAAAACATTAACTTTTACTTAATTCCCGTCTCCTCATGATTCGATATTCATATAATTTAATGGTATTTCTCGCAATGACAACTCGTGGTAATCATATATTTGAAAAAGGTTCTCAAGGTTCTTGTTATTGAATGAGGATAAACTAATTTCAGCGTGGTTTTATTTCAGGAGCGTAGTTGGGTATTCTCTTATAGTATATATAAACTAAGGTGGTTATTCTCATATTATATATAATTAAATAATGCTGAAATCTATCAGAATTTTCTGAATAATTAGATGATAATAAGGCACTCTTATTGGGTTCAATCTTCATGAAATATTTATGCTCTTACTAAAATATTTTTCGAATGTTCTCAAATTGAACGTAGAGAATTCTCTCTTCAATCATTATCGCTCGGTAAGAAAGAAAGCTCTTGTTATTCTCAAACGATCGAGAACTTTTTATCGAAGTTATCGGTAGATATAACTTGTCATATTAAGTGCAACTAAATAATTTAAGAGTGAAAAGTATATTTTAGTTATACATGTCCAATCGCGAATTTGTCGATATATATCTTGAGCTCCATATTATACATATTACTAAGCCTTTATAAATGAAACTCTGCAGAAATTCAAAGAAAACTAACCGTGAAACTCCGATTTTTTTAAGGCCTGGAAAATTCCCAAATGCCGACCTCCAATACGCAGAAGAAGACCGAAGAGTCGCTTAAGAAGTAGAAACCGTAGCGCAAAACGTTTTCGCTCTTGTGTTTGCAAGGGACATGGAAGTCGCAGATCGAGCCGTGCCGGAAGAAGCAGAAGTCGCAGCTCCAAGCGTTCCGGAAGAAGCAGAAGTCGTAGCTCCAAGCGTTCCGGAAGAAGCAGAAGTCGCAGCTCCAGGCGTGCCGGAAGAAGTAGAAGTCGTAGTTCTAAGCGATCGGAAAGAAGAAGCAGAAGTCGCAGCTCTCATCGTGCTGAAATGAAAAGTAAAAGTATGAAAAAATGCCTTTGAAGTCCTTGCGGCCAAGTAACACGAATAAATATAGTCATTAAGTAAAGAGTGCAGCGAATCTGCATACATATTTCGTGGCTTGTAATTTTTGGGAAACAAAAACAAGTAAAAATCTAGGATATCGATCCAAAGCGTGGTCTTTACGCTATCTATAAGTTGAATATATTGTGGAAATGTGAAATTTTACCTGTGTGTGGAATAAACTCATAGAAATGATGTCGCAAAAACCTGGTTTTGAAACAATAAGGGTAACTATAAGGGTTTTGAATAAGTTTATTGTTTTGAATTCGCTGTAGAACTAGAACTTATTTTGGGCCTTGGGGGTTCATTGAAAATATGTCATCAACATTTATACATTAGAGTAGTCCTTTTTCCCTGATCCTGTTTTGAATTCAAATTCAAACGCGATTTATTAACAAAAACATAACTTTTCTTTTTTATTGACTGGCCACTTTCATCCACCAATTCCCCGTGTCAAACTGAATATCGTTAAACATTCTTTCCAGGCTTTGAAGACTCCCAAAGATTTACTGTGTGATTTATGAATACTCGCCAACGTCTACTTTGTTCTATGAAGTCGTTGCAGCGCCGATGTATTTTTTAACCAATGTTTTTCTGGTACTCTGCATGCATCCTGCTTCCTGCGCTTCTACATTCCTTATGATGATGAGTTTCTTCAATCATCCCATGAATTATGGCAAAGGGAATCTCTGCCTGGTGAAAGGAGTCTCATAGAATTATTGGTAGCTTCGCATCCACCATGCGTCAAAAAACTCTCATTTTACTTATTTAGGGGCGGGAAGAGACGATTTGTTTATTTACAGCTGAGATTCTTTCTTTAAAATTTAAAGTTACCTGAACCGAGTCAAATGTTTAATTTTTGACTTGCACTGATCGTTTCGCTTCAGTCGTTTCGCCAACATTATCCGACTTTTGACGGAGCCACGACCCTATGCCGACTTTTTTCCGACAATCAACCTGGGGGTAAGTCACCTGGGAATTTTCCGTGGTGAAACACTTGGCCCCTAAAGAATCAACACATCACCGAACCAACGGACGGGACAAGCATGTTCCCCGTGGGTAAGAAAACTTCTACTGTAAACCTTATATTCGTGTCAGGGGTTCGTATCTAAATCACTCTTCTTGCTCAGGCTTCTCTTGTTCAAGGCGATGGAGCAAATACTACAAGAAACGCAGTAGAGGTATTGGGGAGTGGAGCTGGCAACATCAAGTGTCATTCCACAGGGACGTTTGGCAGGCATATACTGGTCTCTGTCAGAAGTGGACAAAATGACGCTTAGGAGCTACTAGATCCCTTAGCCGTCAGTAGGGCGAGGACAAAGATTTCACCTGAGGATGAACTGGCTGTGAAAATAGCCATCAACCGAAGTCCAGCAAAGTGCGGCTTGCTCGAAATATGAGCGCGGTACTCAAGCTAATGAGAAATGTAATAAACATCGAAAAGAATGCCAAAAAGGACATTTAAATCGGGATCCGTGAACTCGGGGACCTCGTTGATAGAATAAAAGCACTACTGTTACAGGTGGCTATGGTCAGAGAGTGAGCTGAGGGGGCTACAAAAAGTTCCTGAAAATATAAATCACTGCAGGGAAAAAATTACTCCCCGCGTTAAGGGAAGAAGGTGGGCATATTGCTCAATGAAGTCTTTATACAGGGAAAGAGTAAAACAGCCCAAAACAACATACCTCATTCAAGGGGTGTAGATAGACCTTAATTTCCAATCAGCACGCTCCATTGTTCAACAAATGACTTCAAAGAAGGTGCAGCTTAAGATGGCGGAAGGAGCGACTAACTCAACGCCTGAAAAGAATTAAGGCTAAAAATATATCGCAATGCCTTACGGTATCAGTTAGGGAAATGTTAAAAATATTATTATTATTTCCATTAATATTACTATTATTTTTATTCTTGTTTGTTTATATTACTTTATAATTTCCATCATGGATATTATTACATCTTGCTGCGTATGTTCTCTTTAAAGTTTGCCAGGGCTTCTTTTCGTTCATTTGTGGTGTTTGGTAAGAATTTTTTCCTTATTTCGCGCCCTCTTACTGAACTTTTTAATAAAAGTAATTACTCGTTTAACTGATCATTGCTCTTTTTAATGAAACTTATTGCAATTCCTCCATTGAAACATTTTCGTTCTTCTTGACGGTCTAACAATGAATCCTTCTTTGATTTTTGGAGTTTTTTCCTCTTATACATTTTTTATTTCTGGTCTTTTAAAATATTTAGAGATACAATGGTCATGACTTTTATAAGTTCTTCCTGTATTATTAATTATTGACTTATCAATGCCAGGCATATGATGGTGGACTCAAAACCTACCACAATATCTTCCTTTTAATAAAAACTCATCTGCAATTATCAATTAAAACGTTTGGTCAGTAGCTCCTTAGTAGGTGCCTTTGTTCAGTAGCTAAATAAGTTCTCCGCATTCACTCGCAGACCGGGTAGATCTAGGTGGAATTAATTTACTCATTTAGCAGTCACTTTCACTCCTTAATGATGGGTTTTAGTTATGATTCCAGTGAACCTGCTAGACATTGGCACTATCGCGGTCCCTAAACATTGTAAGATCTTATTTGGAAGAATACGCCGAGCATGCTAGATAATATCGCATGAAGTTTCCTTCAGGTTCGCCCCACAAACAGCTCTGGAGGCATAGTAAGGTATGACGGGTAGCCCAAATTTTTTCAGCTTTTTGGGTTATGGCTCTTCAGAGGGCATCGAGGAGGCTCGAAATGCATGAAGGGAATGTGAGTCCCTAAGAGCGTCAGGAATAGATGCGTTCCTTATCAACTAGTATTAAAGTTGGTAAACCTCAATGTAAACTCGCGCCTCTTCTCGATGGAATGGAGGACGGTGGTTGATGAATTTCAACCTTTGTCTAAAGAGTTGAATCTTTACTTTGAATCTGTTTAGATTTGACCTAGGCATTCCTTAGATGTTCGTTGATTTTTTGTTTGATGCATCTTCCCAAAATGGATGGATAGATGGATGGATGGAAGAGAGTCTTTACTGTCCGTATTTAACTTCTATTGTAATTACTGCTCTCCTTCCTACTCAGAGACATTCGATTTCAATTTAACCAAGTGATTCTTTTCAAGTTACAAGTATTTCTCAAGTTCCCCAGTAATAAATTTCACTGCAATATTATCTAATTTCTTTTAAACAGTTTCACCTAAGGGTATTCTGTATCTATTCTATAGATTGACATGCCAAAATGAAAGATGTTAGTAATAATATTAAATTATGGGAGTGGTTGAGCTTAAATTTTCAATGCAAATTTAAGTTTCGTGGGATTTCTTTTGGACTTCAATTTACCTATTCTTAACTCTGAATCTGTCACTTTTTGCTGCTCCTTTAGACTTTGTTGACTTCATCCTATGCTTTCATTTATCAAGGCTCTTATCTTTAATTTATTTGTTTTGGTTCATACAAATTGGTCGGAGTTATCGTCAAAAGACCAATTTTTTTTGCTTTCTTTTGTTGTTATCGTCAGTTTTTATGGTTCAAATACTTTAATTGCCATCGATATTGATTTTCTAAAACGGTCTGAAGTATCTCTGACTTTGAGACCTTCAGGACCTTAATTTTTGGCTTTATGGTTCAAAGTTGTACCTCAAGATCCATTTTCAGGTCACTGCTATTTCTATTTACATTTACTATTTCTATTTATAGGTTAGCCGATTGTAGCCGATAGCAATATAGGTTAGCCAATTTTGATTTTATTAATAGTTGTAGTTCATAAAGGTATAGTTTCAACGTATTTGTTTGTCTAATTAAGATCTATCTGTTTTGTGTCGCTTAAAAATATCTCGACCACTAAAAATGCAGATAAGTAAACGCTGAGAAATAACTCTGAGACAGTTGGAATCACAATAAGTCCGGAAATAAGTTGAGAAATCTCTCGAAGGCATGTAATGCAAATAGTATAAAATTTTAATTAACTCCTGGAAGTTATAATTTCACTTTGAAGTCCTAACCGCATAAAGAGCATTTCTACTAAATAAACTTTGAGTTGAGTTAACAGTTGAGCATGTTTTGAAGCAAAATGTTTGACAATATTTCTGGGCTCAATTTATCTTTTTTCAAAAAGATAATTTATTTGTCGTTTTTTCATGACATCCACGAGATTGCAATAATTTTTAAGGTGTATCAAACTGAACAAAATAAACAATCATTCCGTCTCTTCCACGCTACCCTTCACATTTCATCTAAATAAATATCTTCGAATACCTCAAATCCTTATTAAGTCATTTACAACTTCTTAGAATGCCTTATGCATTCAAAGTAGAATTTAATCCTGTTAAAATCTTGTTCAATGGACGATGATGTAATAGTAGTTGAAGTATAAACCAAGGGATGGACTATTCAATAAGCCCCAAATAAAATAACTTTCCGATTGCTGTAAAGTAGTTGGTCTTTTGAAGGCCAATGAAAACTTCTGAAGAGAACTGATTTACAAGGATAATACCCGAATCCAAGACGAAACAATCCCCCACAAGAACTGAAATTTAACAACTTTACGTGGCTCACCACGCTCCTTATCATTTGATATTGTATTTGAGTGCGTATGTACAATTATATTTGCATATTTTGATGATGTGTGCTCGGGACAATTTCCAATACGTCCTAGATCAATTCGATAATTCCTTAAAGGATAAATTTTCTTTTTCTTTCGCATTTGAAATAAATACTGATCAAGATGAAATGTAAGGAAACACTATTTGGACAGAAATATTTTAACTGTTTAAATTACAATTCTTTTGATGACTTTCTTTTACCATAGCAAAAGACAAACCGGCAATCATCACATTACCTTTCGCAATTCCAAGGGAATTTCACTACACGTATGACAAAAAAGCCTTAAACCCCGTGGCAGAATAATAGCATCAATATCAGCCGATAGTGGATACCCTTGGCAATATCTTAAAACATAGAATTAACGGCATTGTTTGTGCATAGTTCTTAAGCATATTACCCAAGCAATAATGTTTCGTACATTATCCAGTCCTGCTTGCTTCGCTTGAGGACTGGCTTCAATTTTGAGTCCTCCCGAGGAGGCTGCTGGTAAGTTTGTCATTTCATATCCACATCTTAGAATATCTTATCCGCTCCATCAATGAACTTAAGAGGGTATCAGAAATTCAAGTTGTAAAGAGTTGGTGAATGCATTTCAAATAAGTTCGCATATAAACTTCACCATACACTAGACTGTCCCATCACTATGAAACCAATACAAAAAGGAGTAATCTAAGACGTTTCGAAATCAGCAGCTTGGAGTTTTGAAAGTGGCGTAGACAACTCGTTCTACTAAAATATAGCCCAGGAAAATCTGCTTGGGAAATTTCTGAAGGATACAGCTCTGCAGTTTCTGTACGTACGTCTACGATACCCGTGAATATGAGGCTGTTCACGAATTACTGCTGGCGTACCGAATCTTAGGTGAAATAATTGTTTGTTTCGTATAAGCAAAATTTTATCGCGCTTGTAATTTTTTGAAGGATTTCAGGGCATGGTTTCGACGCAAGGGTCAATTTTGAAATGAAGTCCTTATTCCAGGTAACATTTCATAAAGTTAAACAAAGATTTAGAAACTAACTAGCGATAGACTCGGTGCTTTTGTTCAATTCAGTCTTTTTCTTTTCATTTCTTTTTACATACGACGATAGCGTACCACAGGAACCTAGATCAAAATAGCGAAAATCGAAAGGCTATACTAAGTCTATTGGAGCTAGGACTAATGAGCGACTACTGTTGCACCTTTATACGTCACACCGATTCCGAGTAGTACGAAAGATTCCGTTTAACTTCTCTTTTAATTCAATTAATGGCCGTTTATTGTCAAAAATAGCAGAATGATGAATTTATTGAACATTTCGAAAACTAGAATCGATTTTTAAAATTGGGCTTCTGATTTGGATTCAATCCCCCACCCCCATGGACCTAATAAACAGCTTTTGGTTTCTCAGGTTCAACGCTGTGTAAACTTGTGGTATTAAAAATACTCTTACTCGAGCATCGAAGAAAACGGGTGGGCACATCCTTTCTTCAAAAGATTACTGAATTTTTCAAAATAATTACCAGTGAACTATTAGTAAATCTCAGTACTCCCAATTCGTACGTATCATTCAGATCAAGTACTTTCCACAGCAAAATTCAATCGTACGCCAAGTCAACGGACTATGAATCCTCTGAAGTCCTTCATAATTGCTCATCGACGCGATGTGAAACGTAACAACTTGCTGTGAAACGACACAAATTTCTTGTCCGAAAACTATAAAGTGTTTAGCGAGATGTATCACACATGTCTTGGATATTTCAACGATCTGGTTGTTGAGATATCATTTGAAAGGACACACAAAACAAGACGATATAAGTTTTCCTTCATATCATACAATATTGTCTACAGAACGTTCCCCAAACTACATGGAAATGCATTTAAAGTTTGTCATTAAGAAAATTGTTTGTGGGCTCTTAATATCCTTAAGGCATCATAAAATATCTGAATAGTATCCCCAAAGCTCGAAAATCGACATGTGAAGGTAGAGAATGAAGTTTATGGGCCGGTCACTATTTCTTGTGGCCACGACGAGACAGGATACGCGTGTATATGTATGTTCGGATCTATTCCAACTATGGAAAAGTTATAGGAAAAGATATTATTTCCAGCATGAATTCCTTCATTTCACTTGGCGAGAGAGGTGACATTATTGACGATTAGGACGATAACTAATCCAGTAAAAGTCGTCGTGTTTTCCTACGATATTGCCGTAAAATATTTATAGTGTAGGTACTTAATGAATTTTTCTTGTGGCTTAATGATGTCACATTAGATAGGAAAACGGGGTGATTACTTGGCATTTCCAGGATAAATTGGCCGGGGAGGGGGATGAATAATATGATTGGGTTCTTAAAAATACGCCGTTAGTCGTAGATGAAATTATAAATCTAGTTAATGTCATATTTTTATTGGAGTATCATAAGGTATAGACTATGGTAAAACAGGATTGAATATGGAGTTTTTAAGTGCCATTTCCGAAAATATTACAACTTAGCATGGGACGATATGGGAGATGATGGATATAAATAAAACTTAAATTGACGGAGTAGATTAATTGAGTTTACTCTTTCATATTTCATTTTTTGGCCTTATAAAATAACTCCACAATGACAACTCTGTCACGTCTAATACAGGAGCAATGAAATTTGGATTTAATTAAGCCTTTTTGGACATCTTTTGGAGCACTTCTTACGTCAAAGAGTAATTAAATGTCACCTCATCCCGAAAATTGTAGGTACTTCAAAACACAAAGCATCGTTGAATTTTACTTATTTTTACGAACGGAATGCGCGACATTCAACCATATGCAGAGGATATTCCGGTTGAAAAAAATATTTCAATTAGCTAAGCAACTTCTAGGATCCTTTAGTTAAGATTTGAAAACTGATTTCTTACAGATCAAGTGTAAGAGTTTGCTTATTCCCCGAATCCTAATTAATGTCTATAGTTTCCCGTGATTCAAAACTAAAAAATCTGATCCTTGAATTACATGTTACTCGGGATTGACTTCAGGCTTCATCACGTTTGATATGACCTACCAAGTCAGGCTTTGTTTTTAATAAAAAGTACTCTTAAATTGGCTTGATCTTGTGACTTTTGTAATATGGCTGTTGTCGGGCTTAATCCAGTCTGATGCCTCGGACAGACGGCACTGTTGAACTAGTTCTTGTCGTCGTCGTTAAAACTAGTTCAAATGGCGTCCTCTGTCGCAGACATACTCATCGTTTGCTCGGTATCCTTGTACTTTTCAAGAGATGCCGAGGTAACAAGTATTATCGCATTCTTTAATTGTGGGGCAGGTGATAGCCGTTTTGGAGGTTTCATGTCTGCCAGTGGAAGCAAATAGGCCATTTTACGGGTCTCAATTTTGCATCGTGGTAAATGAAACGCTGTGAAATTTTATCACTATTTGTTTTTAGTAGATGACTAACATGAATCTAAAATCTAGTAGAATGCAAAAAATTCAAAAGTTTTCGGTGAAACTATCCAAATAACATTCAAAAAGTGAGAAAATTGGAGACAGCTGCGTTTGCAATGATGTGAATTTCGGATGTCTGTCGTCATGCATTTGGTGGTTTAGTAAGTTTTTCCAAAAAACTTATAATTTGCTGCTAGATTTTTGATCCTTGAAATATATAGCATAGTTTAAAAATATTAATGAAATACTTGTGACAAAATCATGTGGTACTGAGTGGTCCATTTTAGCTTGAAGATGATGTTGGTATAATCCACAGGGGCTCGGAATAGAACCTTTTTCGTTTAAAATGTTTTAAAATATCTTAAATTAAATAAATTGAGGGGATTGTTGGTTTGCCGGAGTTAATTTAGCCACATTTGTACGGAGACAAGAGACACACGTACATTTGTGAGTCTGATTTTGCAAAGTGACGACTTGTAGCAATTATTTGTCCTTTTCTTGGCACTTATTGTCCTATCAAGCATATTTTAGACAACGAAATCACGACATTAAAACCTTAAGAATATTAAAAAATCGTACGTATCTATGTTCATTGATTTTAAAATTCGTTTAGCTTTCAATTTGGTTTTTAATAAAAGAATAAAGTTAAACTCAACAGTTTGTCATTTTGTGTTGGCATTACATATTTTGTTCATTAGTGAAAGAGTAAAAAATTCGCGAGTTAATAAATTCGTGAAAATAAAACGAGTAAAAAAACAGAGTAAAATTCGAGGCAAAGGTGTAAATATTGGTGGCTAAATGGGATGCATAATTCCTCAGAAGTTTTTTCTGTTTTAGGTCAGTGATAATGCTAATAATGCTAAATCTGATTCAAAATTTCGGAAATTTCGTAATGTTCACTTTCTTGGGTTCTTTTTAATAATATTGAATCAACATATGATTGAATGTGTAACATGTTTTTTTTTTTATAATTTATTTAATATAAATCAGAATTTTAATTTATTTAATATAAATCATAATTTTAATTTTTTGTACGTATGAAATTTGAGAATTGTTATCAAATAATTTTTGGACTTCTAGTACTAATTTTAACATGAGAATCTCGTTTGAAGACTTTTGTTGATTTTCGATTATGAAATTTATATTTAATTCGGGACCTATCCGCGTTTGAAGCGCTAAAAAGAGAGTTGATATATAGGTAGAAGGGTGAGGCTTAAAAGAGGCTTTAAGATAGATACATAGAAGAGTTTACTTAGTGGATTCGATAAGTTTACTCTTGAATATGAAAAAAACTTGATTGGCCTTACACAGAATAAGGACACAGCGGTCAAAAATAATAAAAGAAAAAATAAAATAAAATAAATAACAAATTATTTTGAGGAAAATGCATTTGAAAATTTTTTTTTATAGAAAAGACGTTATAAAATTATTATTATCTCAAATTAGCAGTGCGAGTTTCATACATGACCCCAAATGGTTCGAAAAATCTATAATGTTCCACTCTGAGTCCCTCAAATGTCCTTGAGTTCTCTAGAATTCTTCAGAGCTGCAACGCTAGGCTGTTGTTAAGTGATGATTCCTGCACTTGTTTGCATACTGCACCGCTGCAGTTCCAGTTTAAGTGTTCGTAATCTTCTGGCATAAAATCTCCGCTAAAGGTACTTGGAGTTTCTTCCATCTTTTGTTTCAATTTTGAAGACTACTCTTCCTGAAAAAATATATTTCAGTGTTTAGCTTCTGCTTTATGTATGGCCGCCAAGGTATCTTTCCAGCAATTCATCCATTATAAAGTTCTCATGTCTTGAGATTCCTCAAAAAGACTAGATTGATACTTGAATTTTCAAAGAGAATTGGTGGCTTCACGATTTTGTATTAGCACCAACAATAGGCATTGGCTGGACAGCGTATATCCTTCGGGCGCTATGCGGTTGTTAGATGACTAATTGCATCACACATACTTTTGACAGAATTTTTTTTTGTGTAATTGCCAGACCATAGTAAGTAAATAACTACTTCATCGGGATTTCTGTGTTAGTTCAAAGAATTCAGGACAATAACCCATTGGTGAGCAATAAAGATTGTGTACAAATGGTACATGTTACAACGTTTCTAAAATAATTCAGCAACTTTTTTGCTAAGTGATGCAAAATGCATACGGTCCGGTTTTTTTAGTGAAAAAGAGGCTCATCCTTTATCTATCAATGTAGCCGTAATAAGAAGATTAAAACCCCCGTTTAACTTAGACGTATATGAAAGTATAAATATTTGCAAAATACCTGAGGATTGCAGATTAAACACTGATGTAGGAAAAGTAGCATCTAAACGAATTAGTTCTATGACTAAGATTTTTTCAAAAAAATAATGCAAATTGGGAATTATTCAATGAAAGGTTCAGTAAGAATTGAAAAAGGGAAGAATTTGTTCCTGTATTACGCGTTTTAATAAGTTGAAAACCGTTACTTTAGTGAAATAAAGTCGAAAAATGTTTTTTTTGACATTTCTCTATGCTAAGTCATGTCAAATAGGAAAAGACTCTACCCGTGAGGAGTATCTATTTATATAATAAGTTACGTTTTTTTAATTTTAGATAGTGTTCACATTTTTTGGTTATGTTGTTTTTCTTTTTATTATTATGCTTGGCCAATAAAGTATTATTTGACTTACTCCGAGTGAGGTTCGTTAATTTTATTTATTTTGTTTGACGTATTTCGAAAAAAGTCTGTGTGTCTTCAAATCGAACAAAGGTCTTGTTTCAATAGAATGCCTTAGAGTAGAATTCGTTGATCATTTACTCGACGAAAAAAGTTTATTCTCTCTTCTCGACCATTGTTTTGTTGTTAGAAATATTAAAAATTAGCTGAAAACATCTTATTATCGATCTTTTTTATCCGCCGTCCTAGAGCAAACGCTCCAAATGCAGTCATTTTAAGCTACCTTTAAACTCCCTGTTTTTGCACTTATTGTTTCTCTAGACAGATCGTTCACCTTTCTTTTCAATTTTGTCTCCAACTATAAATCCTTCATAC
Source organism: Stratiomys singularior (assembly GCA_954870665.1). Taxonomy (NCBI): domain Eukaryota; kingdom Metazoa; phylum Arthropoda; class Insecta; order Diptera; family Stratiomyidae; genus Stratiomys; species Stratiomys singularior. Next base: position 14,766,728 of record OX940877.1, read on the forward strand.
GAAACTTACAGTCGATAATACAGCAAAATAAAAAAATACGCAAAAGGATTTCTATAAATCAAAATTCTCCGATCTTATATTTCAATCGCACACTCTCCCCAACTTTATGTCGAATTATTCGCAGACAGAAATCCGGTGACTTTTAGCTGAAAGTCAAACCAAATAAGTACTCAACGTAATCCTTTCAGTAAATTAAGACGAATTCCTTACTTTTCCATTTTTGCAGTTCACTTCCCAAAACAACTTGCCACTGTGCGACAATCAAATAGATTCAAATGAAAGTGCTCTCGTTGTCTTTGTGGAGAAACCCTAAAAAAAGGAAATAATCAAGATTTGAAAAGAAACCTGAATGGGGTTAACATCGTCTTACGGATGGTTAAAAATGTTGATGGCTTTAAAAGTTCACCTATTTTTCGCTTCATAAATTTTTTAAATCCTTAATCGCGAACTTGATTCAAATTGGTGCTATGTATTTTTCGAATGAACTTCATTCCAACGGATGGCAAAAGTCGAATGAAGCCACTAAAAGACTCCAATTACCGTCTTAAAGGCTTTACGCGCGATGTTTTGGCCCCCGAATTATTTGTCCGTCGGAGTGAAGCCAATTTGGTATGGTAGCAACAAATTCAGATGGGAATGGGTTGTGAAAAAGAGATTTCGCTGCAATGTATAGACAGAAGGATAACATTAAATCGACTGAAACACGCGGACAAGTGAGGGTATGATTTTAATTAATAAAACTTTTCCGAAGAAATAAATATCGTTGAAGCTCAAATTCTTTGTGGCTTTTCTCCGAAGATTTTGTTCATTTTCGTGTCGACTATCTTTTGTTGGATTGTGCTTTAATTTCCTTTTTAAGGTACGCCATTCATACAGTGATATCGGGAGGGTCCAGACTGATAATTTTCATGCATGTTGTGGATATATATTTCGTAGACCAAATACTATTTGATCGAATTATAATCTTAAAGGAATGCCGTGTGTAAAAACGTTATTCTAAATGGAAGCGAAATTAACGTTGTACCATGTATGGGAGTCCTTTTAATCCAAATCTTTACAGATAAAAGGCTTAGCACGGAAACCATTTGAATTGCCGGCAATATCGCAACAATCGTTTCAGCGAACGTAATATCTAGCGCGAGAATTAAACTAAACAAACAGAAATTGGCTATTACGCTTAGTCGTCTTAAGTAATTATCCTTGGAAATAATTTCACTCAGGGATTTAATAAGCAAGTGAAGATTTTCGTAAAAGATTTCCATTTGGAATTTCGCTCAAGCGAATGATGTTTGTTGCTAGACGTTTTGACCACACCGACTATGATAGTCATTGTCGGTTTTGTTATTTAAAATTCACCAAGTTTTATGTCATACATTGCAGAACTCGTCATTTCAAGGAGTATAACTATTGAACATACTAAATTTTACTATAGAAGTAACCTATAATATACAATGTTTAAGGAGTAACATTCGAAAACATTAAATTCCATCAGAGAGTAGAGCAGGTACCTTGATATGAATATTAAAAAGCTTTTCATCTCTACATTTCATTCGACATGGAGGAAATCAAATGTTTCAATCAAATTTGAATATCCTTCCGCTAAAATTTTGTTAATCTATCGAAATCACGTATTAATGAAGGTAAGCGACTAAAATTTTAAATAGTAAATCAAATTGTAAAACGAGCAGAAATGGTAAAATAAAGATAAAAAAGATGAGTCCTACGTTATTTATCTGATGCTCATTACTTTAGCGGTATATATTAAGGAGTTCACACGCTTGCATGGAATTTCCTCATAATTATTGTAAGTCTAGTGAACAACAATACCACGATAGTAGTGAACAGATTCAAGCGAGGTTATCAGCCCAAAATTGCTGCAACATGATCGCTGATAAAAACAGAGTTACAGAAAAAAAGCTTCATATTTCAAGAAACTCCTTTATCCTTCGCACAGTTCCAGAACATTGGAGTCTTCAGATAAAAATATTCCTGGAAAACTTCCATTGGCCCCATCAACTCTAGATGAAGTCTGTTCCGTAATTAAAACCCCAATGAATAATAAAGCACTACGCACCGACGATATTCCAATGGAGCTCATTAAATATCGTGTTAGCAGTGTTCAGAAAGTCATCCTTACTATCATCCAGCACATTTGGCAACAAGAAAATTTGACGAACGAGTGGAACTAATCAATTATATTTCCTATACACAAAAAAGATGACAAGCTACAATGCGGAAACGATAGAGAACGTACAATGAGACCAAACTCCGCTTTGGTTTCCTAGCTAACTTAGGCCGTCTTACCAAATGACAATGACGTCGGCAACTTAACAGGTCTGTATCAATAACCAAATCACCAAAGTCTTTGACACAAATACTGGACTATAGCAGGGAGATGGATTGGCCCCTTTGCTGTTTAATTTGGCTCTTTAATATGTCATAACAAAGATACCTATGCATAAAAGTGGCACAGTCTCATCACACAAATGGAGCCAAATGGTAGTCCATGCCGATAACGTCAAAATTTTTGACGATTACTAAAAACCGCCTAAGAACCTTGAATGAAACTCGACCGCGAAGCAAAACTCGTAGGGCTCTAAATCGATGAGAATAAAGCAAAGCTCATGACGCAGTTACGAAAAAATACCCGAAATGCCCAAAAAACTACAGCCGGTGAATAAAGTATTGAAAATGTGGGTGAGTTTCTATTCCAATAGCCAACATAACAAGAATGGTGAGTGAAAGGGACAAAATTAGCAGAAGAGTGCAGCTCGCAAATAAAACATTTTTTTTCAGTTTTGACAATTATGAAGACCGGCTCCATCACAGGTACCAAGTATACAAAACTATGATAAGACCTGTCTTACGCCTGTGGGTGTGGAACACGGACCCTAACCCAAGTATCCGCAAGTAAATTGAACGCTTTTGAAAGACGGGTCCTGAGGCAGATATTTGGAGTGACGCTAGACGGGGACGAGCCGGATGAAATGAAATTTCAGACGAGCCGGAGGTCTCTATGATAGTCAGACTGCGTAAGTTGCAATGGCAGGCCATATGAATCGTGTGAAAAAACAACAGGTACCCAAAAAGGTATTCGTTTTGAAAACTGAAAAGCGGAGACCAGCGGGGAAACCGAGGAAACGCTGATCGAATTTCAAAATTGGAGGACGCGGTCAATGGACCGATACAGTTGGATGTGTTTGTTGCTGGAGAAGATAAAAGGAGAGTGTAAATTTTTCAATAAAAACCTGTAAAAATGAAAAAAATTACAGATAGTTCCTAAAACCGGCTTATTGTCATTCAATTTCAAAATGACAGTACAGAAATGCACAACTCTTTCAAATAACGTTCTACAGGAAAAAAGATTTATTTAAATAATTTTTTTTTTCGTTCTACTTCTGGAACTCGCTTTGTGATTTATGTCAAATAGCGGGTAGACGGAATCCAGTTCAGTATCATTCCTTGAGTGTTAAAAGGTTTAAAGTTTATTGAACAGGCTTTGAGATATGCCTTTCAAATGCGCATCAATGATGGATTGTTTAGCCGAAGATTGTCATGCAGAAGAAAAGAGAAATATCTTTTAATATAGTTGAGATAATTGGGTCCAAAGTTGTGCTTCATAGTACTCTACAATGTTTTATATAAATGCATATACTTTTCGCAAGATCCCTAGACGCTCTGTTTTTTTAAGTATTTTAGTAGTCAGGTCCAAGATCCTTTCGTTATAGGTTTCGAGAGGACAAATAGGATTACTCGCTATGAAGCGTTCTGTACTATTTTAACTAGGAAACTTTCAACCATAACAGTGGAAACTTGTTTGGAATGATTTTCGACTTGATCCCTTATCAGTTGTTGATAGGACTAATGCCTTCGATACTTACTCATGCTCTAATCTGGTATCATCTCTGCAACATATGCATTTTCTCCCAATTATTTTATGTATATCCTTGTTGTTCAACTTGATTACTGCCGACTCGAAGCCTGCCATACCTCCATCTGAAAAAGGTTTTGATTTTATCTTAAAAAACGTGTTATATAAATCATAACTTCCTTGTCATAGAAAACTTAATAGAAGAATTGTTTTCTTGTGAAGATATTCTTGTAACCCGTCTGTACCCTCTTTTAATAATGTTTTATTAACCTCCAAAACAGATCACGCATCGGCGCATTTAAATGATTAAAACTTATCAAAACATTATGTTTCACTTCCAGAGGATAGGTTTGAACTCCTGTTGGAAACCTACTAGATCAATGAATTTAGAAAGAAGTGGAAAATGTTTAGAAATACTTCAAAAAGAAAAAAAAAACTGGAACTCTAGTTGATTACTTAGTAATAACATTTCCCGCAAATATACTATGCTATCATAAAAATAATAGACACAGTCCATTCTCCCCTTAATTTTCAAATAAATGAATTGGGATTCGTATTCATTATTCTATAAATCACTCATGCTATGCCATATGCAATTGAAATACTAAATTTCGTATCGTCTCACTTTCATCTTAATTGTCAACGAAGAAAATAAACTGCATTGACCTTTTGATCCTTAAAAGAGATATAGCCCCCACTGGAATGGTCAATTGACAGGACATCTTCATTAACGCACAAGAGAACATTATACGTAGCGATATCAAGAATTACAAGAACCCCTGAATAGTAGAAGGTCTTGCAAGTTTTTGGGACAACTACAATCTAAATGTACAATAGCCGATCCTTTAGCAACAAGAACAGCAAATAATCAAAATTAATTGGTATTCCTGTAACACGCAATTTAAACTCAGTTAGCATAAGTACATGATGCTGATAGTGGTGGTCATTTTGGCAAAGTCCTTTTTAAACAGGTTCGTTTCGATTCACTATAGAGGAGTTCGGTGTTGAGAAGGATTTTGAGAGTTCAATACATTGAATTTTAGACAGTCAATACTGTTTCATGTCGTCAGGTTTGTGCTACTACGACATAGGATGTAATTGGGCATATCATCAAATTTAGGTGGTCTTGCAAATTTATTTTGAACTAGATAGTAACATTGATTGCAAGCCTCAAGAATGTCACCAAAAATGTACTATCGATATCAGGACCTATTAAGCTGAAAGTTTACACAGGAAAACATCTATCTTTGTTTGCTCTACAATCTCCCTTAAATAGAGATAAAGATATTTACAAGTCAATGTGGATAAATTGACATCAACCCAGCACTCAATAAGACCAAAGCCTGAATGTTGAAAATTGCTCAGTTGTTGTATTCTAAACTGGTCATTGGGCCTGGACTGAACTCGTTATCCATAGTTCAAGAATTTAACTGTCCCTTAGAGATGTCTTAAATTAGAGTAATTGACATGTATACTGATACTGTTTATTAATTAGTCGGTGCGTGTTTTGCAGGAAACAACCCTTCTTATAGCTAAGAATCCATTCTTCAACTTTTATTTCGTCATGTTTAATATTCTTCAGAGAAGTTTGGTATTGAGCAAAATCTCACGTTACGGATAGTGTACCTTAAAAAGATGAACCGTTGACTAAGTCGAAGGATAGACAGGATAATTGGCTGGCTCTTAATTCAATTAAAAACCAAAGTAAGTGCATTGAAATGCCCGGCATGTGTTAAATCATTCTTTCCGCAGAATCTTCTTTTATTTTTAGAAAATGAAGATTCTACGAGGGCGGTTCGATAAGTATCCGTGTTAAAAATGAAAGCACCTTTTTTTCAAATAGTAGTTTTGTTTTTTAACATAGTCCCCTCTTAGAAAGATACACTTCTCCCATCGTTCGTGTCATTTTTTAACCAGTTCGAAGAATAGGATTGGCGAACTCTCCACAATACACATCTGTCTCGCCGATGACTTCCTCGTTTGACCTAATTTTTTTTTCCTGCGAGCCATTTCTTCATATTCTTGGACAAGAAAAAGTCCAAAAGAGCCAGATCGGTTGAATACGGAGGTGCGGTAGCAATTCGTAACGCAATTCATGCAGTTTGGTGGTGAAAACTCCAGATAAATGTGCTGGTACGTTATGATGTCGAAACAGCATTTTCTTTTTCGCCAAATGCGTCCATGTCTCCTTTAATTTGTAGAAGCGGTCCAATAGCTTACTGTGGCAGTATACAGTGATCGGTCTTCCTTTTTCTAAAAGATCTATGAGGATGACACCTTTCGTCTGCAAATAATTGTCTGCATGACCTATCTTCGCCATCTTTGGAGCCGATTAATCGGGAGAAATCCATTGTTTTGAGTGTTGCTTCTAGTGTGTAACGATGAATCCAGGTATCATCAACGGTGACAAATCGACGCACAACTTCTATGGATTTTACTTGAATTTCTCCCTACACTGCTTCGAAGTCAACAGCTGCATCTGCTTGTTGGTCACCGTGAGCAATTACGGCAAATTTTTCATCGCCCACTTTCATACGTCGACTAGCGGGAATGATGTCGTAGAATGCTCTTTTGAATGATTTTCTCGGTAACTAGGTCGGCCAGACGTCCTGGTCACTCCTCAATATTTGAACCAATATTTCACAGTGGTCATAGATCCAAAAACCAAAAGCGAATTGCCGAACGATTCTGCTCTTTTTCCATCTTAGCGAAAATCCAAATCTAACCAATCAATCAGTCTGACATTTGTTTTATCGTTGTTTGGTAGGTGGCAGCACACGATGATAATACCAACTTCCCGCAGCGATGCTCTCTGTCGTCAAACATGGGTACTTACTGAATCGCCAATGTATTTTAAGTAACCTTTCAAGGGGCTGTCAGTTCACAAACAATAAATTCAAAAAAAAAATTGATCAGTAGTTTAGCAGTTCCAGAAAATAATTGAAGCTGCGGATGGGAGCAACTTGCAAAACGATTAAGAGGGAAATACGTTACAAATTTTTTCTATCATCAAATTTTGTACTGTCATATATCAGTTTATACATAATAAAAAATGCCGTGATAAGTTGATTCCAACTTTACCTCAAAGTAGTTCTTCCGTTTTTTGAGTACCAAGAATTGGTTCAAGAAACTTATTTGGTAGATCAACTTATCCATTCTTACTAATTTTAGCGAAGGCTCAGAGGTGCTGAAGTTTAAGAATTAGTAAGTAAGAATTTGTTTCGGAATTTATTAATAGGCCCATATTTGCCATAAAGGCATGATTAGGAAATTTGACACTTGCATCAGGTTCTGATGTTGTAGAATTGATGATCTAAATGCTTTGACTTAAACTGGTTCCTAATCAGGATTCTCTATAAACATACTGCAAACTTTCTTTGCGCAAACTTATTAAGCTGATACGAAGCCAACCATCAATATTTTGATACCACATACACTGAAGTAGTCTTCATTTGACGGCAGAAAACGCTCGCATTGTACCCGAAATCAGTCCAGGAAATTGGTTTTTGTGAAAAGTGAGTCTGTTCACTCTCAATTTAAATGTAAACTATTTCAGAGTATACAAACTGTGCCGATTTTAGCAGAAGCTCAATCTGGGTACAACTTAAAAGACGAACTGGATCTTCATGAGGACTGGTGGTCACAAACAATCGCACGAAGTTTGATTAATATGCTGGCGTATAACTATTTTAAGGAAGTCGCTAAACTCTACAACATTATTATGCGTGCACCAATCAGGCGACATTTAAGCGTTCAGGCTTGAATTGAAAAAGGGAGGGTGGTTTAACTTGAGACGCACCTCTCCTTTGGATGAATTGATACTGAAGCAGGCCAGTAGTGTCGTCAAAATCGGGGGAAAAAGTAAGGAAACGTTGCTCGCATCATCAAAGCTTGCATAAAACTGACAAAACTCACTGACTCCCAGCAGTGCAAAGAATTTGGCGGAGAGAACCAGTCACCAAGTGTAAAAAGTACGCGGAAACCACTCTTCACCACCACTTCAAAAATAAAATTGCGAACGTCAGTGACTCATTGCAATTGGTTTGACATTTTTTTTGGATGCTGTTCTACATCATGAAAATTTCTCCATTTAGTTACTGGTGTAGAAATGAGAGAAATTTCAAAAAAGAATATTAAATAAACTATAGTTGACTAATCAATGTTGCCCTATGTCCATGTACGTTTCCTCGTATTTATCTTGAATCATTAAAGAAACTTCGCTTGAAGCATTTTCCATTCCTTTCTGTACTAATTTCACCCCACGGAGTAATCACAAAAATTAATCTTAGTGTTAAGTGTACCCTGAAAATTTTCAAATAAACTTATGAACACGTTAATAGTGCTGTATCTGCTAAACATCCTTGGAAATGTTGTAAACTAAAATCATCTGAGACATTATCACATAGTGATAAAACTTGAGTGAGTTTCTTTCATCACCTTCACAATAAGCAGTTACAACAATTTAGCGACTGCTGACAAAGTTGACGACGTAGCATTGATCCAAAGGAGCACGACAATGTCAAAACCCTTGTTAGTAATCTTAAGAACATGTCATTTCTCTAACAAGCCCAAAACACGCGTTTTACGGCTTTATTGCAGACACATAGGTAGGTATACCATACCCACGTAGGCATACTCGCATTCGCGTATATTTTTACGGGGGAACACTTGCGTTCGCCACATCGCTAAACTCCTTGGGGAGCACATCGTATACCTTTTCCGTAAGCATCCCTTACGTATTCTCTTTGAAAGTACTCGTCCTGTAGCAGGAGATCTCGGCTAAGATTCATCACAACGCAACGACGGCGACTTGGAAGTCGGAAGTTAAAAATTGCCATTTTATCCTTGAGCTTATCTTAGTCGTGTTTGTTTTAATAGACTCCATAAGTAGCTGCAAATTTTCTTATGTTTTCAGAAAAGCTTAAAATAATTCAAAGAAATGAAGTAGGTATTTATTTTTTGCGCGGCAGTTGCTGGAAACGAAATGCGTTTGACAAAGGGGAGGCTGCAAGGTAACAAGTTAATTGCGGTGCCAACTTGTATCCTGTACAAATGAAGACTGTAAGACATGACATAAGAGCGGATTAGGTTGATGTAAAATTTATTTACCGCGGAATATTAGATTACAAGACTTAAGTACTTTTGTGTTTTGTGATGTTTATGTGGTTGTGGGGTAGAAGTAATTGAGCGTGTTTCCGAGCAACTTATTTCGAGATGAAAGATAAATGCTTCAAGGGGTGAAAGTCAGGGAAAGAGATATGGTAGTTTCGGGTGTGTGATATTGTTGGTTTCATTATTTTGTAAGTTTTCACAGAATATGAAAGGAACTTTATCAATTAACGACTTGGCTAACGTCCCAAGCTCAAAGAAAAATCCTCCATAAATTATCACACGATTCTAAGTACAGGGATACGATTTCTATCCTTTTCCTTTTCGGAAAAAGGTGTCAATTGAAGCGTATTTTTCAAAATTGCGTTGGTTCTGTCTTGAATGATGCTCAATGTTTATATTTCGTTTAGCTAAAACTTGAATTACAAAGTCTGTAAAATGTGTTAAAGCAAACAGTTCGTAATATTTATGCTCCTGCGTGGCGACTCGACGAAAGTTGGAAGAAAACTTTGATTCCAAGCTTAGCATGAGTAACACGTAAATATTAAAATAACATGGCGACATGAATTGACAATAAATAAATCAGTAGAATGAATTTTTATACTCTACCGCTCTCAAGGCTCATCACATTCTCATCGCGCTTTTCATGAGCTTAAAAAAAGGGAAACTTTTCAAAAGCAACGTGAAGCCTTAAAATCTTTCTATTCGTTGTCCTTAGTCTTTTTCAGCGATGTACATCTTTATCCGATGGTCGTTGTTACATGCATACCGTACAATTTACCCTGAATTATTCGAATAATTTTTAAGGGTTCAGGAGCATAGAGATCCCGGGATAAATGTAGTGAATTTCTCTAAAGCCCTTCGTGCTCGGCAACAACTCTTAAGTTTCATTATATACTAATGTAAAAATCCGAAAACTGTACAATGACTTTTTCACACTTTTCGTAAGGATTTTCGTCCACAAGCTAAATCTTGACATGATTTATGGGAAAAAGTCATACAGAAATTCATAATCGGAATTAAGGGAACTTTAGGTTTCTCAGTTAGTTTAAGAACAAAACAAAGTTTTTGTGGTGGTAATAAAGGATTGGTTTATTAACGGTTAATGCTATGAAAAAAAATTAAAGGGTGTATGAGTCAAATAAGGATATCTCTGTACGTAAGAGTTCAGAAGGGACAATTGAAATATGTTATTCATAACAAATTAACGTCCTTGAAAACAATCATAAGAGTTTTTAAAAATAGCTTACGTGCGAGCGAAAGCAAAAAATACCAAGATGAAAATCTTAAAATATAAATAAAAATAAAATGAAAAAATTTCTTCGAAAATATGTCTTACAGTAGAAAATTGCTTCCCTCCTGAAAATGCTTTTGATTTCATATAGGTTTTGTGCCAATCTTAGGGATTTGGTCTATTTAGGACTATCTAAGGCATTATGGTAATTTCGGGCATCCGTATTTAATGGGAAGTATTGATCGAGGTTTCAAAATCACGCTGCTCAGCATTTTAATGAAAAAATTTCAGTATAGACTTGATATAGATGCACAAATTCCACATATGTTATGATAACTTATAAAGCACGTCAAGGTATCTTAGTCCATTAGCATTTAGACGAAGAACTTGTTTTGTTTTGGTGGACATAGTATTCTGCTCATTTTCTTACTATTTTTTTCTAACTGCAATAGCCTTAAAGTAAAAAGTTTGCTTAACAGGATGTGAATCCTATTTTCTTACTGGACCATGACGTTCACTAGTATTGAATCTTTGCTTCAAGTCGTTCGCTCACACGAGGTGTGATTTTTGTATGTTCGTTAGAAATGGGAATTCGTATAGATCTCCTTGTTCGTTAGATATATGAATAAACCAGCTAAAAATGAGCTTGAAACTTCTAAAAACGCTTTGGGTGCGTAGTTCCCATTTTTGACTGAACTAGTCACGCTATTTTTGTACAAAGTTAGATTAAACAGATTTTTTAAGTGCCTTTACGAAGAATAAAGGTTAATAACAGCGCTTAATTTTGTTATTTAGGTCCAGGAAAGAATTGCTTATGATCTTAAATACTTGGATACTTATTTGTCGATGGATATTGAATCCAAACTGACATTTTTTGAAATGCCAAGCAATGTGATTTAAAACCCTCAATCAAAACTCCTCATCAAATTCTGTTGCACAAATGAGCTATGAGAAAAACTGCATACCAACCATTTATTACATAGGATGCGCATTCTGATCAGTTAATAGAAACTGACAACATAATTATTCCGATAAAGTCGTCCTTTGAGCGAGATTTTATGCTGAAAGGAAGTGAAAATCACATGAATGGCATCTTTTTTCGCATCAAAGAATAACATTTTTTAATGTCTCTCTTCCTCTGCAATGAGGATACAATAGGGCCAGTTTGTCTTTGGGATCAGAAAATCAAAGTGGTGATCAAGTGGTTGAAAGCAGGATAGTGAGTCTCCATAAATTGTTCCTTAAAATTACACAGGATTGCAGGCTGTAAAATATCGTTGATCAGCCTTAAGTTGAAAGCTGTGTTACTGAAAATGTGAAAAATAGCAAGGTCAATGTTCAGGAATGGAAACCTGTAGAATAAAAGTAACGAGCCACATTTAAGCGAGGACAAAATAAAAGTAAGGACGCTTGTTGATCTTCTGTTGAAAGAAATTATTGATAACAATCTTTTCAATCTGAGTAGTTCGTGAATGCAAGAAGAACATGGATGGCATAGAGAGCTTGGATTCTTTGAATATGTAAGCACCTTTTTTTGGGCAAAAAGGAGTGAATATGATTGTTGAAACAGAAAATTCGTTTCCTTATCAACAACTCTGCAACATGCATTGAAAGCACACTTGTTTCCCTCGCATTTTGATTTTTCACTGCAAATTTTACTTTTCTTACGATCGTATGTAGATTTCTGCCTCCAAAATCTAGATTTCGATTGCAGCTCCAAAAATCAAATGCGGTCTCTGGTAGACATAGAGACCGTAGAAGTAAGTGTGAATTATTGAAAAAATCGAGTATCCGAGTATCGAGTATCCCGTCGTCTGAGCAAGAAAAGTCAGCGGACGGCGGATTCAAGTGACTACCCCGGAAATAATTCAGAAAGGTTAGAAAATTAAAATCGGAAGATGTTAGGCTAAAGATAAATAGCTTGCATAAATGATTGTGGAATCATATACGACTATTTTGAAAATTCTTGACAACCATATTGGCATGGCGAAGCTCAGCGCTAGAAAGGGGCTGAGCATTATCACGCCTCCGTCGAAACATCACCGCATAGATTATTCCCGTGCATCCGTCCTATGTTAAAGGCAAAGATGGATCATTGCATCGAATCGCTACTGGAGACAACCTTTGTGTTGATGATGAACCTGAATCCAAACAGGACTTTGCACAGGAGCACAAAACTGGCACAGTCGGCTAGTAAAATCATGGCAACAGTCTTTTGGGATTCAAAATTGATCCTGTTGACTGATTACAATAATAAAAGCGTCTCCATAACTGGAGAATGTTTCACTTCAATCATAGAGAAGTTGAAAGAATTTACCAAACAAAGCGATGAGCAAAATTGACCAAAATTGATCATCTTTTTTCACGACAAACCGTCTGTTCATGAGTACGGTAGACTTCGATTCTTGGGATCACCCATCCTACAGTCTTGACCTGACTTCCAGTGATTATTATCTGTTCGCGAAGCGTAAGAAATAGTTTCATGGGAAGTTTTTAAGCGATGAAGAAGTGAAGATGACAGCTTCAGCTTATTTCTAGAATAAAGACAAAACACTTTTTTGAAGGTATATGTAAGCTGAGATTGAAAGATCTGAAAAATGCAGCAGATTACTAGGTGAATATATTGTAAGTCTAAAAAGTATTGAGCCTTTTTTTGTCATTTTTCCATTGAATATTTCTTTTATTTAAAATGGATTTTATTTAAGTACATATTGTCCATTATTAACTTTGACATTTTGCAATTTGTTGGGTGGAGCCATTATTATATCTGCGTAGAACTTCTGTGGTTTATCGACGAAAACCTTGGCCAAGTGATTTTCACAGTCCCTTTTTGAAGAGAATTTCTTTTCTTTAAGAAAGTTTTGCATAGACCGAAACAAATGATAATCTGATGGTGCAAGGTCTGAACTATTCGGTGCATGCACCGAAAACGTTCCAGCCAAGCTCTGTCAATTTTTGCCAGGTCATCAAAGATGTGTGTGGTCTGGCATTGTCATGATGGAAGACAACGCCCTTTCTAGTGATAATTTCTGGCCGATTTTTTGAACTGCTTGTTGCAATCAGGTTAATTGCTGAGAGTTCAGAGCCGAATTCAGTGTTTGGCCAGGTTCTAGCACCTCATGATAAACAATCCCCTTCCAATCCCACCATACACACATCATAACCTTGATTGGTGTTAATCCTGGCTTTAAAGTTGTTTGTGAGGATTCACCTTTTTTGACCATGATCTTTTTCGAACGAAATTCTCGTATCTTACCCATTTTTCATCGCCTGTAATGATTTGCTTCAAAAATGGCTCGATTTCATTGCGTTTTATTAACATTTCGCAAATGGAACTTGGGTCGATTAAATTTTTTTGTGTTAATTCTTGCGGCACCCAAACATCGAGCTCTTTTGTGTATCCAGCCTTACGCAAGTGGTTCAAAACATTTTAGTGATGGATATTCAGTTCCTTAGCAATGTAATGGCTGCTTAGGTGTTGGTCTTCTTCAATTTTTTGTAAGATTTCATCCACTTTTTCAGTGATTGGCTGACCTGAGCGAGGTGCATCTTTGACTTCGAGTGAAAGCGAACGAAAGCGAGTGGTTTTTGATAAAGTATCTTGACCGCAGGCACCGCAAATTTTTTCACGAGTCTACGATACATTCTCACCTTGATCGTAGTGATATTATAAAATATAACGAATTTTTTCAGAAATTTCACTCATTATTAAATGAATCCAACTTTTGACACGACTGACGAACGAAATATAAAACTGTCCATATGAAAATTGTAGAATGGAATGTCACCTTTCAAAAGCAAGTCAGTTTGACTCAATCTGATTAGTATTACCTGATATATGACAACGAACACGAACTAGTGACAAAGCAGGCTCAATACTTTTTAGACTATCCAATATTTAATGATTAATATAAAAATGATGAATATATAAAATCAAATAATTCTGTATTCTTACCCTCCATTCCGCAAACATAAAAACGCTCCCTCGTATAACTCAATGATATTCTTCTACTGAGAAAGAAAAATCCCAAAAACTATATGTGAAAAGTCGAGGATCCTTGAGAAGGTTTGTGCTAAGCAAGCTGAAGTTTCTTAGAATCACATGCTAACCATTTTACAGACGATCTTCTTTGACGATCTTATAAGAATGGAAACCGCAATCAACAATAAACATTCGCATATCCTTCAACTTTCGATTGGAATAGTCATAAAATTTGAAAATCACTTCTCGAAGTCATGTAATTATTTCTATCTGCCTTCATCCCTTTATGATTGCCGACATTCAATGTCATGTTCCACGATATTAGCTTATCTTTCAATAAACGCTGCAGACACTTTGCTGAATTTCTTCAGCCGCTTACCGATGCCAGACATTATAAAATCTTTCAACAGGAAAATTCTCAAACTCCGTCGAATGTAAAATCACTAAAAAGCAAAATCCGGAAAATGTTTCATGATTGTGATTTGCCAAAGACTCGTATGTGCCAAGATATCACATGCAAATTAGACAATTTCTCATCAAAAGCCAAGCCGATTTTTTTTTTCATAGTCACACATAAACGGACTGAGATATGCCTGTAAGCGCTAGAAATCCTTTCACGATTGGATATAATTTGCCTTTTATTGCCTTTGAAATGGCATTTCGGGGATATGTACTGTACATCCTTTTTTGATGCATTCGAAAGCGGTGATTCTTTTTGGTATGTTGAGCGCAAAATAGATATTTTGTAGAGATACATATATAAATGTACATATATATGCCGTGAAGCCAGGGATATGTGTTCCTGTCAATTCAAGGGTGGGTATTCCTCTAGGAGGAGAATTGTTATCCCAAGTCGTAAATTTAAGTTTTCACGACGTCTTGCAGTTGCCGGATTCTACGTAGTTGACTAAGCAATTTACGTATCTAATAACTATCGCTTAAAGGTTGCTTAGATAATGTCAAAGTTTTTCTTCGGCCTACGCATCTGTTTGAAGGAGAAGACAATGTTATTAAGTGCTGTTATAGTGAACTGGTTGTCCTGCTTCAGTCAGGATGTCGCTTTCCCTTCTAATGACTTCATCAATTCAATCGGAGATTTTCGACAAAGTGGCTTAGTCACGTTAGTCGATGGGAGTGCCTTAATTTATGGCTTTTTTCCATGTATAACACGTCATTGCATCTCTATCTAAACTATCAGCATTTAGTTTTCAAGTAGGGAGGTGGCTTTGTGAGTACATGAATGTTTTGATATGATGAATAAATCTGTTCACTTACTCGTGCTTGATGTAGGGTAGAACGAAGGCAATGGCAATATGAAGGAGTTTCGGGAGTCTTCCAGTAGATAAAACTGAAGCTATAATAGAGTCCCTTCTTCTGTCATTAAAATTAACACTCCAAAATGCCAAAACTATCCTTCAATATAAACTATACATAGCTCTCGCTTCAGCAGAACTTCGCATTATTTTCATCGGCTCAACAATTACGGAGACATTCGATTGCCGCTAAAAAAAAGGAAATCTTACTTAATTTCAATCTCCGCTACAGACTAGGAAAAAACATCTCCCACTTTTCCAGCGTATCCTTGAAGATATCGAGGTAAACTTTCCTCTTTCGGTGAAGAGATTTCCATCAGCGTAATAGAATGGAACTTCCACATTCAATAGTATCATGTATCTACGTCACATTGGTGAAATGATTCTAAAGTCTCGTCCTGTTTATTATGGACATTACTTATGCTCGATTCTCTCTTAAGATTTATGCGTTTCAGTGATTTTTGGGAGCACAGTTTTTCCACGATTGTTTGTTATTGAAGTTGTCCAAGAGTTTGGAGTTCTCTCATGTGGAAGTCCATTAGCCTAAGTGAAGATATTAATGATTTCTTTTCTTGTTTATTATTTTTTATCTTTAAAATCAATGACTGGCGAGTTCATCCATGATGACTTATAATTTTACGTATAAATAGTTAAAATCAATGAGCGTGAAATGTATTTCGAATCGAAAGAGCATAAATGATGATTGTATCAATTTGGAGTTTACATGGCAATTATGATTAGTATTGGGCTTACATACGAAAATAGGGTGGAAATTGACTTTAGAGAGTTTTTACTAGTCCATACGTGCGGAACATATAACATTGGGATTTATTCCTTTTAACTTCCTTCACAAACTTTGTCTTTTCTAAAAAATGATTAATTACAGAACAAATTAATTACAAGAACAAATTAACAAACCCTTATGAGTTTCTATTCCCTTTTCCTCTTCCTGCATCCTGATCATCAACAGATGAGCCAATTGAATGATCAGATAACATTCTGACTTGGATAATGATTG
This sequence comes from Stratiomys singularior, assembly GCA_954870665.1. Classification (NCBI taxonomy): domain Eukaryota; kingdom Metazoa; phylum Arthropoda; class Insecta; order Diptera; family Stratiomyidae; genus Stratiomys; species Stratiomys singularior. The sequence continues at coordinate 14,783,255 of OX940877.1, forward strand.
CGTCGATTGTTCATCAAGACCCTTTTGTTGAAACAAATAAGAATAAGTTTGTCAAGTTTGCTTCTTCCATTAGAAATCATGTAGCATCGTTCTTTACCACAGGTTATCTGACCTTTTTAGTATCGAAGTCTTTTTTTATTGGCTAGAATCGTGTGGAACATTGGGCTTAGGCAGAGCTTAGACTGGAAAAAGCTTTACAGGAGCGTTAGAGGCATCGGGGATGGGGGATCTCTTTTCTAGCATTTCCTCCCTCTTTCTTCCTTCCCGCTGGAGAAGAGATTCACATAATCTGAAACGCCTCTAGGTAGGAACACGAGGCCTAGCTCGAAGTAATGTGTCAAACGGTGCTAAGTTAGGTTCTCATGTTGACAGGGGAGGCGATTTGTGTGTAATCCAGAAGCATTGCGCGTCTGGGAGTCCCACACTCAGGGCGTCTCTCCCTACCACAAAACAAGGCTTTTTTCCAATATTTACGATAGAAATATCAGCAATCCACTCAAAGTTTAATGAATACAAAAAATAAATATACAAATACCTTACAGACCGTTTTAGGCAGTAATTATGAAGCCATATGTGGGCGGGTTGCTTTTTATTGGCAGAGTTTCCGCGGCACCCTGATAAATGCAAGCTTGCTAAAAACACAAAAGTTTGCATACTTATGTGATATACAATAAATTATCCACTGATGAAAGATATTGGTACGAAACCTCGCCAAATGTGATTTATGTGATATCATCCAGCTTCTACTCGAGGAAGGAAACTTGCTGCATTTTTGCTCGATTCTGAAGGGCTTACAACAAGGATAGTAAAGACAGCAAGGGTGCCAAGAACAGATAGTCTTATAGAGGAAAATAGAGATAAAACTAATGCTTTTGTCAAATAAGGCCGTGCAACACCTTCAATTTCAACGGATAATGCAAACAATTACGTTAGCACCCATCGATACCTTCTGCTTACATGGAAATTTGGAAAAAGATTCACAATTCTCATATACTCGTAAGAAACACTTAATATGCTTCAATTCCTTAGACTATACGCCAGATCAGCAAAGTAGCACAGAATCGGTTTGATGGTACCCATGAGATTCTTTTGATCGTCATGAACTAGTTGGTGAACATATTTCGAGTAATTTTGTGACCGGCTTAGGAGCGCTACACGCCAGACTCAAAGGTACTTTGTCACAGCAGCGCGATGCAGGTTCACCATATTGTAAAAAACGAAAATTTCTGGTGGAGAACTTAATGATGGATATGTTTCTTTGGCAGGTAAGCTATCCTTCCGACCTAATGTCCTTGCTACTTAAAAATTCTGTACGTACAATTAAAATTTCGAGCCCTAACGATGCTCAAAAGCAACATTCACAGCAATGAGAGTTGACGCGGAAACGGTGCTTTTTGCACTACTAACACCCGACTCTGCGCAAATTAAGACATAAGGATATTCTTTGACTCAACTTCTGGAGCTATATAGAACAATCCGAAAATCTTCATAACATTATCTTTCGACAAAAAAGATGGCATACGTAATGGTGTTTACCAAGGTTTTTTTGGTTTTTTCCACAAGGCTGTTTTTATAAACTCTTATTCATAAGTCCTTGACCCCATTGTGGCATAAGGCAGCATTTTGGAATTATCATTATTGCGGCGATAAGAAGAAATCACCATTGTTTATGCATTTTAGTTTTGAAGCCAATTTGGTATGATAAACATGGTAGCTGATAAAGTGCATGAAAGGCATTATTTACCATACGGATTTGATGTAGGTTTATCAGAATATATGCAGAATTGATGGTAAGAGTCGTTTCAGCACTTTAGTAATTGTGAAAGACAGTAGATGATCATGGAGTGGCAGATAAGGCTCTATTAGAAGTCATACAACGATGTGATAAAAAGACCCACGCAGAATTATTGGAGCGGTTTCTTGTCCACAGAATCCCACGATAGAAAAGAACTCAAGCGCCATGATATGTGGTAAAGTTAGATGCTTTGATATTCTACAAATTTCCTCAAACAAACAAGGAAGAAACAATGACCTTCTGTGTTTCCAATCTTGCTAGTGAAACTCATCAAGAATTTAAACGAACAGGTACAGGTTGGTATTAGTTGGTTCAGTACAACAACGTGAAACAGCGCCGGACAGGGTTCCAAAAGAGATGAATCACCAGCATGTTAGTGTCTGTTTCCTGATTTTCGAGGAAGAAGCTGAACGAAATCAAACTTTAAACGCGGACTTGTACCGCCAGCAACTGAAGAAGATCCTACAAAAATGCGTGACATGCGGCCTGCATTATTCAATCCTCGTAGTGTCATCTTTAATCACGAGCATGCAAGATCACATACAGCTACATGAAGTCAAAGTGTTTTACGTGGACATCTGCCGTATACGGCTTAATTCCACGGTCTCCACAGACGGGGTTGAAACAATGTGTCAACCACCACCCCTAGAATCTGAGACAAGTCCCAGTCCTAGGTCCCAATTTATTTAAGCTACCTGGATTCCCGAACACAACTGGTGTGTGCTCATCGCCACTCTCTAGCCTTCGAAACCACAACCACCACGTTTCAGCCAAGAATAGGCTCCTCAACCGTGTAGGGGGATGACAGTAACCTGTCATGGGCTCCCCCTAACCCGTGGTTCAGATAACATTTGATCAGGTTGCGCTTCTCTACAGACCGAGAAAAACTCTCAGTTTTTGTTCCAGGCACAAGGGACTGATAACCCTTCCTCACACCTCGGGTACGTGGGGACGGCACTCCCCAAAGACTGAATGGAACAGGCCACATACAGCTACAGTTGCTCAGCGCAAGTTTACGACGATTGTCTGGGAAACTTTTAACCCACCACAGTATCCTTCTGATCTTGCTCCAACAGATCCCCGCTAGTGACGGTCCCTGGATAATCACCGGCATCCAAGGTGATACAACACTTAATAGAGTCTTCGTACAGAACTTTCCAGATGATATCGTAGAAGATTTCTACTGAAAGGGATACAGCAAAATGTTGGGGACAAGTGATAGATAATCATAGTGATTACATATTAGATTTAAATAAATCATTGATTAAATGTTATTCCTTTCGAAAGCGAAAATCTTTTGCCAACGCCTAATAGATGCCTTTGAATCCTTTCGAAAATTCTTTTCTACACCTCTCAGACGGAGTGAGAAACTCAAGGATAGAAGGGTGTATAGGCTTTTGAAAAGATCTCTTAGACTTCCTCTCTTAAAATTTTCAAGAAACATCATGGCGTTTTCTTCTTTTTTGAAAAGGTTGAGAATTAATTCAGGTCTCCCATAATATGCAAATTATTTAAGCGCAAAGACTTTAAGAATTGAACGTTAATTTAATTCCAAACCAAATACTAAAACTATTCTTATGTACGTTAAATTTGAATCTGTATTCTAAGGATAAATTTCCACATTTTTTTGAATTAATTTATAGTCTTTCGTTTGGCATTAGCTTCATCTTCGTGTTCATTCAATCAAATAGAAGATCTAAATATTCAAATAGAAAATAATGGTTCACATCATAATTTTTTGATCTTTTAAAATGCTGAAAATAAAAAAATGGTTAATTATGTATTAAAAAGTAATTATTTTCAGTATATAAGGTTCTAAACAAAATATATATCTTGTTTTAGGAAAAGGAAGAAAAAGCACATGAAATTTAAAGATTTGCTAGTTATTTCAACTTGTCATACAACTAAGGTCAAGCGAAAAGAGCGAAAATCTTTTATTTTCCGCCGAAAAAATGGCTTGAAAACTTAAGTTTTGTACCATCAATGAAATTTTTAGTCTTCAATTTATATTTCATTGGAAACATATCTTTATATGCCTCTCAAAGGGTTGGAAAAACTCAAAACGAAGAAAAAATAATTCAACGTGTCTTATTCAAATTTATTACCAGCTAATTTCCATTAAGCAAAATCAATAATAAATATGCAAGAAATGAGCTGCACACTTCCACTTAACAGGGTGTCCTTCCAGGAATAACCGATAAAAGAAATCCTCCGCCAAACTATTCGTGAATAATCCAATATTAATCTTGGAAAATAGTTTTTATTAGTGGTTACGTTCAAACTTACCGCAGGTTCAAACCGGTGAAATTTAATTAAAACTTTCCAATGAGCCTTCTTTTGCAATATCCCATTGAAATGAATTTCACTATTGCGTCCCACAGGACGAGAATTTTGTGTCGAAATTCCAAGACGTTGAAACATAGTTTCACAAGAAATACTGAGAAAACCCTGAACATACGAAACTTACGGCAACATAATTGTATAGTAACAATTTGTTGGGTCGCATATCTTTCACGTTAAACTTAAAATACTATCTTGTATCAGAGAGCATCTTTTAAGTGTATGATGGTCTCGAAGAAGTGAGTGGTTAAAGAAAATGTAACATATTTCCACTGTAGGAGAAGATGCTTGCGGGCAGTGTGCAAGTTACCACCTTATTACATGGACATAGGTCAATGTGGGGCAATCTGCCTATAAATTTTAAAATTTAAGTCGCAAAAATTTGAAAATTGTCATCGAGCCCAACATCTCCATGTATTCACGTTTATACTTGTGTGAGGATACTTTAGAAATTTCCTCAGACTTTCAGCACTTTTAATCTGATCTGCTTTATGATAACTTCTAACATTTCCCTGTTTTTCCACTGATTCTCTTTCGTGATCTGTAATGCGGTACAAGAAATCTTTAAAAACAAGTCCAAACGTTTCCTATTTCATGCAAGAAGCATTTCTTACGAATCCTTTCCAAGACGTGTGCGTATGCACAATGAAAGAGCAGAGTACACCGCAACTTACAAAAATCCTCTGGTTGTTTTAATTAAATATTCCTCCTTGAGATTATTTCCTCGACTCAAAGATGCTCCTTTCTTGAGGGTACCAGCAACTTCAGTTGGATGGATACCTATTTGATTGCATTAGAAATTACCAGATATGCTGATCTCTTTCTTGGTCCATTCTACCATAATCGCAAGCGGTCGAAAGGAGTGTTGCCTTCCATACAAGCCTTGATTTGTGAATTCCGCAATCGTTTACAATAAGAAAGGACCAGAACCGCACTAAGTTAAAATTTACACAAACTTGACCAACGTATAATTGTTTTACACATGAAAGGCGAAATTCCTTATTTAATGAGACGTTGCTGAATATTGCATTATACTTGCTCTGGTTCCGTCTTCAGAATATTCTCGGATTCGTAATAGTGGGAGTACTTTGCAAACAGAGTAATTTATGGTAACTTCATAAAAGTTATTCGGCGAAAAATACGAGGCCAATTGGCTTTGGCAAAGGACAACAATTATTTTGAGATAAATCTTGTGATTGTGCCTACAGTGTGCTCTGGTTCACTTCAAAGATTATCTTATTATTCTGTCGCTTGTACGATGATAAATTCACTCGATTGGAATGGATGTATTTTCGGGACTATGCGATTGAAACGACGCGACATAAAGTGCAATGCGTTCTTCATCAAATAGCTGCTTGCTTCAGTGCATTCAAGGACAAAATTTATAAATTGGTTGGCATGCGAAATTCAGCTCTTACAGATACAAGGGAAATTATCTTTTAAAATTTACTATTGTCAAGAATGTCGCCAAAATATTTAATGAGATTTTTCTATCGGTTCGATGCGTAGAGACTGTATGATATGTGTTTTAAATTGCTAGTTTTAAAAGTATCTGGAATCGCTCGAAAAGTATGCTGACTGCATTGATATAATTTGATTTTAAAACTGAAATATTAAATTATTGATAATTTAAAAAACTGCCACTATGGTAAGTATGGCTTTCTTCAGGTTTAGAATTTCGCAGATCAATTAAGAACTATTCAAAAAGGGATTAGATTCGCTCTTGGTCAAGTGGTATTCTATATTATTGCTGTATTTAGAGGTGCTTATTTTTGGAAGAAAGCTGACAAGCACTCATTAAGACCAAGCAGTACACAGGAGCCTCTCACTATTGATTGAACCATAGTCATACGAACCAAAGTTCTCGGCCGGATCCTTATCCACTATGTCCTCTGGCCTCCATTCTCCATTGCAAATAACAAACTCGAAACCATCACGAAGATTATACGGCAATAATAGAAATATTAATTTATCCCCTGGCGTGACGTTAACCATAAACTTTCCGCCGTGCATATTGAAGTTATTGTTACTTTGACTGCTTTGTTCCTTTACTTAGCGGTAATATTTACTTGATGTGTTTGTAACTTTGTGAGAGTAATTCGGACGGTACAAAAGTTAACAGAAGAAGCAACCGAATAGATCCTTCGAATCACCTTCTCATCTTTTGTGATAATACAGCATCGTAAAGTTCCCCCGGGAGTAAAACTTTTACAATGGTTTTTTTTTGTCGCTCTTGATTATGGGCATCCTGTTATTGTCGCCGATCCTTGTCCTCATCCTGCGCTCATCATTACCAACAACAATATGCAATAAAAGATTTTTCTTGCGCGCACTTTTAATACGCACGCAACATCCTTTCGTTTAAGGAGACTATAAGCGTGAAACGCAAGCTATTGTTTTTCCTAGCTGGATGTTTCCAACTTAAAATGACGACCGAAATGAATAAGGCTTCGTCCAACTCCCTTTAAATCAACCAGTTCCCACCGCTCTTGGTCGCATCTAACTATGAATATTTTCCTTAGCTTTAAAGAAAATCGAGAAGAAAACGGCAGAGAACAAGGGAAAATTGAATGAAAAAATGAAACAGGGTCACAAGTCATGAGCAAAAGTCATCGCGACGAGGGGATGCTTTGTAAAGGACACTGCAGCAAATGTCAGCTTTAAATGAACAAGCACGCGACTTAAGCGAGCACCTTTTACATTTAGTAGCCGTCAACAACAATCACCATTTAAAAGCCCGGGGAGCTTCGAAAATTGCTTTTTATTTTCCATATTTCAACTTTTATGAGGTCACAGATGAAAGAATTTTCATCAGATGCTTTCAGGAATTTTCACTTAAGAAATTTCAGGCCAGAGAATATTGGAAGTAAATGTAAGCGCGGTTTCGAAGAGAAAATTAACTGTCGCATTATCTGCTTGCAGTGGGAGGTAGCGCGTGTCGAGCAGGTTTTAACTTCAAGTATGTCAATTAACATTTGAATTAAGAAGTTTATTCGAAGTCATTACCAGATGCAGCCATGGTAGATGTTCTTGTCACGGAGCGAACTTCTGCGTTCAACAGAAGGTGTAAATAACATCTTAAACAATAACCTCATAATCATAATAAGATGGAATATTTTTTATTCATCATATAACATGTGTCTCATGCGAGTCCTTTTTCAGAAGTCAATAATCTATACACAACATATACGTATAACATTTGACAAAGAAACTCTTGCTTAAGACAGCTCTGAATTCTCACTTCCTTTTCAGTTTTCCCACATGCACTTTGACTAAGATGCTGGTCAGCAACCACAAAGCAAGACTGTGAGAATTTGTGTACAAGTATGTCCAAAGACACTTCCGAGATCCTGTTTTACACTTACTTTGTACCTTCCACATAAAGTCACATTTTCATTGACTCTATTTGAAGGAATTCCCATCTCCAGAGATGCCTTGCAGAAAAAGGAAATGAAGTTCCACTGCATAGATATTGAACTTAACAACACCAAAGGATCCGATCAAAAGTTGTGGCAAGCATTGTATAACGGAGTATGCTTATATATATATATGTAAAGGATTTTTGCATTGTTAAACTTGAGCTGGACATCCTTCTTGTAGTGTTTGACTATTTACGGGCATGTGTGTTTTGTGTGAATTTTTCAAAGAAGATGCGCTTAGGGCACTCTATTGACCAAGACAACTTCCTTTGCTCGCTGCGAAACATTTGCATGCAATACGGACGATATGTTGTATATTATATAGCAAGCGGTAATAAACGCTGAAATAGTCTTCTATGAAGCGTGAACTATGACACTCGCATTGTAATTAGAAGAAAATATGTTTTAGACTTTATTCAAATTAATTAACCTCAATTCTTTCAAATTATGTTCAGTATAAAGTATGAATAAAACACCCAAAGTCAAAAATTTACAACAACTACAACAAATGTTCAATTTTAAAGGTTTATTAAGCACTCTGTGAAAAGAATATTACTTTAATGAAACACAGAAAAAATCTCAATTGTTTAAAAATAACCATGGACCCAAATTTGTCCATTTTTATTCAAAACGAACCAAAAATAGATGGAAAAGGGAATTTCATCGGAAAAGAGGCGAACTCCTGAGCTCTTTCGAACATAAAGCAAATTTTAAGTGACCAGAGTGACTATCGACTGGAAAAACAAATATTATTCTTGAAGGATTCATTACATAAGAAAGTAAGCTGAGCATACAAAAACTAATATTACAGGACATGAGTACATATCAATTATTTTAAATTTAAAGTTTGTTTTACATTTTTAAGGACTAATAAATTTGACCAGATATCAACATAGAAGAGATTCAGGTTGATTTGTCAAAATTCTCATACAATATAACTTATGCAAAGCCATATAAAAGAAAGAGTATATATATCTATGGCTTCAATGCATATTAACATCGATAACGGTAATCGGGCCATATTTTTAAATTTTGCGTGTGAATTACTATCGCAGTTTACACGAGGAATTTCCTAAGTGTCCTCAAATACAATTCCTGCGTCGTAATGCTTTTTTTGCACACAGGCTCCTCTGGGGGTCTAGGATTTAAGGATGATTTAAAGATTTTCAACCCTTATTTTTTCTGTTTATAGGCGAAATGAACGCTAATTATATTGAATGCATATTGAATTGAATCAGCGATGCAATTTCTTCATTAACATTTCTCAACTAATAGGTGTATAAATATGAAATGCGGATTTTTTCTGTTTGAAATATAAATGCATATTTCAAACAGAAAAAATCCGCATTTCATATTTATACACCTATTAGTTGAATAACAGAACGAATGAATTCAATAATCAAAGTATTGGCAATCGTTAGTTACGACTTTTTCCCATCTTTCTGTCAATCGATGGATTCCGTCCCAATTACACTTCTCATTTTTTGAGGCTAACCACTCATCAAGCCAATTTTTAACTTCTTCGTAAGAATGGAAGTGCTGTTCCGAAAGTCCGTGCTGCATCGATCGAAACAAGTAGTAGTCAGAAGGAGCCAAGTCTGGTGAATACGGCGGGTAGGACAGAACTTCCCATTTAATGTTTCCCAAGTAGTTCTGGACAGGTATTGCATCATGAAGCCGAGCACTGTCATGTTGAAAAATGACTTTATCATGTCTTTGGTGAAATTGTGGTCTTTTTTCCTTAAGTGCGCGGTTCAATTTGATCAGTTGTTGTCGGGAACGTTCGCCAGGAATAGGCTCACCAGGCTTCCACAGTTCGTAATACAAAGGTCCCTTACTATCCCACCAAATACACAGCAAAGTCTTCTTTCCATGAATATTTCGGACTGGTTGTGATGTTGATGGCTGGCCTGGGTCTACCCATGATTTTTTCGCTTGGGGTTGTCGAAATATTTCCACTTTTCATCGCCAGGAACAATCCGATGAAAAATACATTTTCTTTTCTGTCTGGCAAGCAAAATTTCCCTAATGGTTTTTCGCCTTTCGATGTCTCTTTCTCTCAACTGATACGGCACCCATTTTCCAGCTTTTTGGATCTTTCCCATGGCTTTTAAACGTTGTGAAATGGCTGCCCGAGTAACTTCCAACGCTTCTGCCAACTGTTTTCAGTTTGTGTGTTGTCTTCATTCAATAATGCTTGCAAATCTGTGTCTTTGAATTTTTTTGGTGGTTTTCCACGGTCTTTTTTGCTGATATCAAAATCACCACTTTTAAATCTGTAAAACCATCGTTCACAAGTGTCTTGGCTTGGAGCATGTTCACCATATGCTTCCACTTACAATCGATAAGTTTCTGCTGCCGTTTTCTTCAAATGAAAAAAGGTTATTAGACTTTCCCGCAAAACCTCTTTTCTGGCACGTAATTCGACATTTTTGAAGCGAAAAAAAACTATGTTGTTTGTACAATCAAAACCTATGACATACTGGAAACTGTTGACAGATGCGTACCCTCCAAAATGCCATTTTAGTTATCCCCGACACAAACCATATGTAATGGTTATGCCATCTGTTAGTAAAATCCGCATTTCATATTTATACACCTTATACAATACAGGAATCTTTTTCTATCCTTTTCCTTTTCATTTCTCTTTAATGTTATTTTTAAAATGTGAATTTTAAACTTTTGAATATCTTCATAAATATTTAAAAGATTAATAATAAATTAAAACTTTTTTGAAATTTTTCGAACAATCGCAATCAAAAATATTAGAATATTAAAAAATCTTTCACCTTAATACCGATTCTTCTTGAGCACCAAATTCCCATCACCTACGAACCGCCCATACTCTTAAAATCTTTTTTTTTTGAATTGAGTTATTTCATCGATCTCTTTATATGTTTTAATTGGGAATAAAGCCAAAAAATTAAGACTAAATTTGTGTACATTTTCATTAAGACAACAACAAGCAATATAAATACTTCCATAAATATTGTTTTTATATTTCTACTACCACTAGTAGTCACTCCTACTACTACATCTACCATCACTTATACTACTATTAATAACAATAGTAATAATATGTAATACCTTAACAGTTCTATGATCCTCGATCTGGGATTGAAGCTCGGGGATTGAAGATACTCCAAACAAGTCTCTTTAGACGCATGCAATAAGCAATCGTTGCTTATGTTTTTATTACCACGGAAACATCACCTTCTCTACTACTACTACTACTACTACTACTACTACTACTACTACTACTAGTACTACTGTTGCTACTACTTCTACTACTGCTACTACTAGTATCGTAGTTGTGTGCAGCAGAAACAAAGCCAACCAATGCTACTGTTGCTTATACCATCACTGCTTTCAGAACTTTTATTTACACTACTACTGCCAATACAAAAACAAAACTAACAAGATCTGCTAATGCTACTACTATTACTACTCCTACTACTTTTAGTACTACACCATCTACTGCTACTTCTACTATACTCGTACCGTGGTTTTATGGGAGGCATGGTGAGGCTGTTTATTACCTGACGCAACTCAAATGTCACAGGTTTTTTCAGTTTTATCTGCATACGATTGTGAAGTCGCTGTCTCTTGCTAGTTTATTTTGTCTGAGTTCGACAAATGAAGTTTTTGACACTTTGTTCTAGTACAGAAAAAGGTTCAAGTATCGACTGAACAATTCCAAGACGCTAGCCGAACTTTCTCCTGAAAATTTAATGGGAATGATTTTGGCATCTGAAAACAGATAACATTGTGTGTCGTACTACGCTGAGGTGGCTTTTATTATAACAAACGGATCCTTTGACAACAGAGAGAGAAGCGCTGTCAATTTCTCAGTCATCTTTTCTCCCAGACGACCGGTCCTGCTGCAAATTAGAAGCTCAATTCTTGAACGCGGCTTTTTTTTTCAGACTGAAGGTTTTCGGTTCGATTTAATGTGACAAACAGTTCCACGCTAGATTCTTGGTGTTACAAGCGAGGTGATACTTGGTATTCCAGCTACATTGTGTCACTGGAGTTTCCCAAATCACAGCGTGAATGATCAATGCCTTCCGAACACAAAAAAAAAATCATGATTGAAAAGTAAAAACGAAGTTTGAAAATCGGCTTTCTGTTTTACTTTCTTTAGTTTTTGTTCCTGGTTGAACATTTCTTTTTTAACAATTTCTCCATATTCGTAATTATAGATACATTTTTAAAAAATCTATGGCCAGTGATGTGATAACTCCAAACTTAATATTTCGAGGATTGATAGTTCTTTGAAACAGTTTTAGTGCCCGATATGACAAGTCCTTTATCGTCGGTGCTCTCAATTCTATATGTACAATTCTAATAGAGTACTGCCTTTGATGGAGTTGGTTAATTGAATGATTTAGTTATTTAATGATATTCAATTGGTTCTAATGGAGTTAATAAGCCATTTGAAATAAAATCAAAAAGGAATGGTCTTTAGGAACTCCAGCTTCAATTCGTTTAAAAGTTGAAAAGATTGTTACTTGGTGGTGGGAGTGGGAAAGGGTGTTTACGCACTGAAGCTGGAATTTCCAGACGGGCAATTCTAGTTTACGTATTAAACACACCCCCTGTCTACCTGAAAACCTAGCCTGGAACCGTTTGATACACTATATTGGGCTAGGCCTCGTGGCCCTATGCATAGAGGTGCCTTCATTACAGGATTCCTTTTGCAGCGGAAAAGAAGGGATGGGAAGGAAGTGCTAGAAAAGAGATTCCCCCAACATCGACGCCTCCCAGCGCTTCACGATATCATTGTTGTAGATATACGATATCATTGTTGCTGAAATGTTTGGTTGGCTTTGACATACGAAGATCTACCCTGCAAAAAGGAGCTGATAATTTTTGTTTATATGCATGGGCGTTAAAAGTTGTTTTTTTTTTTTAATTTTATGGCATTCGGGCTTCCCCAAGTTACAAGTGGGGTCGCCTTGGTTTTAGTTACAAAAAAGATGGCCACCCTTGCGCTATGTACTTCTCTGGAGTGTTTTTTCTGAAATCAAAGGTTTAAATCTATGATTAAGGATTTGTTCCGAGTATCTTCATTAGCTTGACTGAGTAGTGCTCTTTGTGCGACTCTATCACAAGGTTTTTTTTATTTCCCAGTTTTTGATTTTCCGGAAAAGCGCCAACTCTGTTTTTCTTTTTTTAACATGATAACATTTATCATTTAATTGTTATCATGTTAAACACTTAACATAACATTTAACATGTTTATATTTCGGGAGTTAGAGCGCTCTCTTCGTCAGTGTTGTTACCTGAAACAGAAGGCTTCCAGCGAATTTTTCGGTTTTGAGGAGCTATTAGTTAGTTCTTTGGTTGGAGCAGAAATAATTATCATTGATTCCACATTTGCTGCTGGTTTCATAAATCCTTATTTAACTGATCAATACTCTAACTTATGTTTTTTATAGCCCAGTAGCCAGGTGATACAATCCAGACCCTTTTCCTTGATAAAGTATGTTTACAGTGCCTTTAAATCCACTGAGTTAGTTTGACTGATTTAACACTGGCCATCCAAATTGACTTTCGAATGTAATGCTGCATAATTTATTTTATCCTATTTAATATGAAGGACTTCTCTGCTCGGAATAACTCTCTTTAAGTCGGAGTTTGATTCTGTTTGCATGGTTATGAACATTACAAGTTTGTACAATATTATAAACACTTTCTCTTTGGTAATCAGAATTGATGGGACTCTGACTACGATTCAAACATTATATGCGGCTTCCTACCAGCAACTGTCAGAAATTTGTTGACACCGGTGTATTCGAAACAGTCTTTTGCGAATTTGAACTGCCAAATGGTAAGCTTTCCTTGCAAATCGCACATCATCTGTGTCCTTTGATTTCACTCGTATTTGATTCAAAGGCTCCTGGTGTTTACATTTACAATGATGCAGCGGTCTCGAATTTTTTTTTATTGCTGTGATGAATTGAACTGCAAGGGAAGCTTGTCAAACGCGAAAAGTTCAAAATAACGATAAAAATTCACAAAATTTTCAGTTCAGTTAGCCGAAAAAATTAAAAAAAATCGAAAATAATCCAGGCCGTCGCATTTGCAACCATTCAAACTTCAGTTACCTTTGATTTGTCCTACGTCCTGTTTGCCAGTAGTTTATGATTTTGAATATGTTCCTTCTCCTACTCAATTTATTCTGAGATTTTTTTCGAAATGATAAGTTTTGCTTGATTCGTCCTGTTTATCAGGGAAAAGCTGATGTCATTCTTTGTCTGATTATAAGGACTATTCGTCGTTGCGGAAGTTGTGATGGTTTCATTCCCGGCCTGATTTATTTTATTTCTTTAGTGTTTAAAATGTCATTTCATTAAATCCTTGCTTGCATGTTTTGCCATTGTCAAAATTTTCCCACCAAAATGTGCTGAGCGATTTGAATGAGCAGAAAGGGAACCTAACAATTTGGATATCTTGCAAATGTTAGATATCTGGTTAATACCAAAAGACTGAATAAATAAACTTAACCCTTATTAAAGTCTCATTGTAATGCAAAAATTTACAAAATCATCCTCTATTCCTCTCAAATTGAAATGCGTGCTGTGCATCTATATCGTGAAAACATTTAAATTTATTTATATGCATAGTTCGTTACTTGTACACAATATTAAATAACTTCACGTAATCATTCCCATTCCAATGTGATTTGATTAAATTTACGAATGTGCACAAAGTTTATGCAAAAGTTTAACAAATGTTATCCTCTAAACCGCATGTGAGATTACACGGAAATTATTTTCCGTGCTGATTTGCAAAACACGTATGAACGTTGAAGATAAATTTCACAAAATAAATAAATGTGACTCCTTCAACGGAAAACTATTATCATCCAACTTTATATTGAAATATTCACTGGAAATGAAAGTCAGAATATTTCGCGTACGGGCAGAATATCCGCATCGCAGTGATATTGCTATATAGTTGGGAGCGCTTAGTCGAGTGTTAAAATCTAGTCCTTATGAGTTTTGAAATAATTCCGTGCTTTCGGTGGAGATTATTTCGTTCGTATTGTCATGTTGGAGAAAAAGGATAAAGTTTTCCAGAGTCTGTTATCGTTTTACTTATTTTGCGTTATGAGTTGCACGAATTTGTTTATTTGCTTGAAATCCATTGATCCATTAAGGACAGGTTACGAAAAATGACACAGTAGCCAGTCTTCTACCAATTATTGAACACACGTGATTGAAATGTTAAAATCGTCATTGACATCAATAAATATCCTTTCCTTTTCAATGTGATCAACTGAACAAAACGAAGTTAGTAAAGAAAATCATCTAGTTGGGATAAAAACCATAGTTGTAGTTACTATCTGATCATCACATGAGGGTAGTATCCATAAATTTAAGGCAAGGATGTGTTTCACTGAAATCGCTAAGGAAAATTTATTTTTGTTAACATGAAGGATAAGATCCATCCAAACGTATGTTCAGATTGATGAGCGGGAATTACTTCTCTGAATTCCCTGTGATAAAAGTTAAAGGACGAGGTAGAGAAATTTTGCTTGCAGCATGGTTCACCGATTTGATTGGGAAATATTTTGAATATTTGAAGAATACTTTCATTGAATTTCGCATTTGTATTATGCTAGTGTAAGAAATGAGGCAAATCATTGTTGGAGGACATAAAAGGTAGAATGTTTATGGAATATTATTTTTGAAGTTAAAATAATTTATGGTATCGAAGTGGATTTTGTTCAATAATTTTTGTGTTGCTACGCTCACTGTAGGCAATGCAGGTAATGTTTGAGTCCATATTGTCGACGATACTGATATTCTCGGGGACGCTTTACAATAAATTCAACAATTCAATCGCACTTATCATTCATAATGTTCAAACGAATTATACAAAATATTTACAAGCAACTTACGATTCCCCAACGCCTGAAGGATCCAATACTTGCTCACCAAGTCTTTTCAATTGAGTTCTCAAAATAATTTCCTCAATCTTTTGACTTTTTCTTCCAAATGGAGTCACATCGAGAACACTATCGAAATGCATGAGTTCCAGAGTTATTATCCTTTCACTGATTTGTTTCTGCAAATTCCTTCTTCTTGTTGTTCTTTTTCTTCTTAGCACTACGGCCCTTCTCGAACCTTCACTTCCTGCAACAAGCGCCTCCAATTGTAGCGGTCAATAGACCGTGCTCTCATTCCTTGCTTTCTAAAATTTATTTGTAGCGATTTAGTTTTTGAGAGACTAAGAGTCAAAATACCTCTTTTGAATATTTTCCGAAAGAGAATAAGTGTGGGTAAGAGCTTCAAGGTATACTTCACGTGTTGCTGCAAGTTTGTCCTTAGTAATGACATGTTTTAACTTATCTCAATCATCAAAACCTTGCTCTCATATTGGGACTGTTGGTTAATAATGTCGAATTTGATAACAGATGGCGCAACTTCTACATATGGTTTGTGTCGATAATAACATATATGGTATTTTGTAAGGTAAACATCTGTCATTCATTCTCACTTAGTCGTCGAAAGAAACAACTTAAACATTAAAGTTTTTTTTGCTTCGATCGAAATGTCGAATGTTGTGCCTGAAAAAGTTGTTTTGTGGGGAAGTTTAGTGACCTTCTTTGATCTGAAGAAGAACTCTGCTGAAAGTTTACGATTGTTGGTAGAAAGTTACAATTAACATGCTCCAACTCAAAAAAACTTGTGAACGATGACTTGCATGCTTCCGATGTGGCGATTTTGACTTTGAAGACAAGGAACGGCCAGGCCAGCCAAAAAAATTTGAAGATGCAGAATCGCATTAGCAAGCATTATTGGATAAGAATTCATGTCGAACGCAAAAAGAACTTACTTTGGTGTTGGGTGTCGCGCGATCAACCATTTCTGAACATTTACATGCAATTGGAAAGATTCGAAAACTAGGAAAATGGGTCCCACATCAAATGATTGAAAATCAACTCATTGCCCGATCACAGCCTGCAAAAAACATCCCGAAGAACACAAAAACCATTGTTTTTTCAGTCAGTTACTGGCGATGAAAAATGGATTTATTACAATAACTTTAAACGTAAAGCACTGTATGTTGATCCCGGTCAACCATCAACTTCTCAACCAAGACGCGATATTAATTGCCAAAAGCTTATTATGCGGTGAATTTGGTGGGACTAGTAGGGTTTTATGTAATATGGCCAACAAAAACCGAACGAAACAGTCACAGCTGATCGCTACCGACGTCAACATACCGATTTGGCAGACTGAACGAAAGACGACCATTGATAGCTGGAAGACACTGCAAAGTTCTTATTCACGACGACAATGCCAGACCTCATCCGACAAACATCTATAAAGAAAAATTAGAAAGGCTCGTTTGGGAACACCTTTATGACTCCCCGTACTTTCTAGACCTTTCTCCTTCTGACTATTATTTGTTTCACTCGATGAAGATCAGCTTCGCCGACGTACGCTTTTGAAATGCTTAAGAAGTGCGAAAATGGGTCGATGATTGGTTTGCTTAGAAAGATGAGGACACCTTCAAACGTGGCATCAACAAACTTCCCGGAAGTTGCGAGGAAGTCGTAGCTAACAATAGGCGATATATTGGTTAATGTACTCATTCATTTAGTTATTTAAATAAATGCTTTTTTCAAGCCGAAAAATCGACATTATCAACCAACACTCCCAATATCATTTTTCGTATTTTCCGAAATCAGTTGTGTCTTTGAAGACATAGTTTCAAAAATATCATGTAAGTAGGAACATAAATTCATTTTTAAGTTGCTGCTGCGATAATCTGCCTCAAATTCTTAAATTACGTCTAATGATTACAT
This sequence comes from Stratiomys singularior, assembly GCA_954870665.1. NCBI lineage: Eukaryota > Metazoa > Arthropoda > Insecta > Diptera > Stratiomyidae > Stratiomys > Stratiomys singularior. Next base: position 14,800,632 of record OX940877.1, read on the forward strand.
ATTTTATCTGACCTATCTGATTATCAACTACAAATTCGGGCGGTTGTCGACGAAATTCTGGGTTAGGAATTTCACTCTAGCGAGTATGTCCATGAATACTACGAAGAAAGAGCAGAAGTAATTAAATCCAATTAATCGAATAACGATTATTTATAATGATATAGTAAATTACTCCCTCATATGTCAAAATAGAATCATTCCTTGTTCAGACAAGATTTACTACTTTTAGATATCATCATCATGACGAATCTATCTCCGGCAAAAATCAACTTAATTCAGCACGATTTCGACAAATTCCGCACTATTGGTCCCTAGATACTATTCACTTCCTGTGAGGTTGATGGGTGCGCAAATAGTAGTAAGGAATAAATCTATATGTTAACAGTTTGTGCTGGAAATAATTTCCTAGTAACATTCAAGTACGTTGTTTTTGGCTTGTGAGTAATTTATGAAAGCAGCATTTATAGATAAGATTTCATAAATAAATAATTACAGCATTTAGAAATGAAAGCTAATGGTGCAATAAGTCTTTATCAGCCAAAATATTATAGCTGTCGCCATCAAAAACCAAAATGAATGAACAAAAATGAATATATGCCTTAACAAACCTCCTTTTTATTGCTCTGTAAACTATATTATTGCATACGTTGTACGCACATGGTTGTAAAAAAGAATTTGCAAAACAAAATATTTCCGTTTCTCGAACGTACGTTCCGTGCGCCAAGGTTTCTCCGGCGCGTCCTATTTTTTCATAGGATGAATTTCTGATGTCTATGATATCCTGTCAGTGCTGCTCACAAAAACACAGTCACGCGCCTCAATTCACTTCCGTAACTCATTTCCTGAACTCTTTTCATCCACGCATCATACTATATGCGAAATTCAGCAGGACCATAAACTCCTTGCGTATTGAATCGATTAAAGACAACCCATACGCAATTCCATGGCAGCATGCTTGCCAATATTATCATTAATAACGTAGTCTACCGCTCGAAGGGGAAGAATAAAAGAAATTCGTTGTAGGACAAATAAACGAGATGCAAAAATGATAATGGAATTGTTGGAGGAGATCGTTAGTTTTGATATGTATGATGGTTGCCTGAGTGATTCCAAAGGTTTTTCCCTTTTCGCCAAAATTTGTTCTTTCTTTCATGAAATGTTTTCCTTGGAAAATCACAAACAAATAAATTTCCTGATTGGACACATGAAATTGCAATGGACGATGACCGAGTCCGAAGAAAATATACTGCCCGAGGGATATATGTCCTTTTGTCTGATTCGATCTCATCACTCTTTTAGTCACTCGTATAGATATTGTCGTTCCTTTCGGGTGAATTTTTGCGCTAAAAGGATAATATCTGACATTACGAAATAATTTTTGATAAAGAAGCAGAAGTATATGTTGCATATGTATATTCGACGTTGCCAAGAAAATTGAGCCCTCCGGAGATAGGGAATGAGACTATCAATACGAATAGGTACAGTCAGCATAATGTTAACGTGTTGTGATTCCATTCTTTAGCATTTATAGCCTGCAGGTATGGATATGATGAAATTCTAAAGATTTTTCAATGATATATCACCTTTGTCGCATGTGTAAAATTTCAAGACGATTTCCCATTGTCTTACAGAGTATTTAAAAAATATAAACAATTAATTTATGAATCACTACTCTCAAGTGATGAATCGGCAATCCAAACTTAAGTTCACATCAATTGAATAACCTAAAATTGAGGTTTGGCTTTTCATGTACAATGACCTGATTGTAATTAATTAGAAAAAAACTTTCTGCCTTGTACTGAAATTCGACGAAGCAATTAGTTTTTTTATCATTGCATTCATATAATATCGGCTGGAAATCCTCCATCTTTAGATATTTAGTTGTTTAGTTGATATAAAATGTTGTTGGGACCATTCAAAATATTTCCCATCGACGATCCTCACGGTACGCAAGCGCTTGCTTTTGATTTTGTGGTTTAACTAAACAAAAAACATTACGCTTAGTCATTTTCAAAGAGTGACCGCATTGCTGAAGTTCGAATACCATCTTAAACCCGATTAAAGAATTTTTCTTGAAGAAAGACTCCTAAATGTTCCGCAAGAAAATGTTGCGAGCCACTGAGATGTGCGAACAAGCAAAATAAGTAAATATAATGGAAAAACGAGTTAGTGGTACTTGATCGCCACATAAGCAAATAGACAATAGGGGTCAGCGATAATGACGCGCATGGGATACAAAGTAATCAGGATGTTCCGATGATTTCTTGTCAGTTAATGAACGTTACTCATTAATAAATAAATCGAAGTAAGAAACTAGTTTTCGAGTGAAATATTAATATATTCTTTTAACGATAATAATAAGACGTGAAAATAAAAATACTATGAGAATGATCTTGACTGGGTGATTGAGAAGTTAGTTACTAAGGTTAGTTAAGGGTGATTGGCAGTTCCTCTAGTGTTTGACATAGATCTGCTTCCACTTCTGCCTTGGGCATATTGTGGTCCAATTTTGTTTGCCTTCCTGGTCTTTAGGAGTCAGAGTGATCAAAATGGCCGGAATCAAAAATTGGAAAACCATCTTAGGCAACTTCGAACGATTAGAGCACTCGGTTAACATCGCAAGTGTTTCTGGTTGAAACTGTTGCGTTAATATCCTGACGAAGCTCAAAAAGCGTATATTGCCTTATTTACTCTCATGGTATTTGGCTGGGCATTTCACCCAAATTGAAAAAAATGTTTAATAGTGAGTTATTCCGATGTGAAGAAGTCATAATAACCTTAGAGTGACTTTGACACACTTCCGAGATAGTAACTGAACTGACAAATCGTAGTCAAATTTCAAACACATGTTGCAGGTTAGTATACGTGAAACATCTCTTTCTGTCAACGTAGCAGGACCTCTACACTATCACGACTAAGAAAGATGACTTAGAACTCAATGTTTAATTATGACCTCATACCTCATACATAAACACCGTTTCTTTACATGCGGAATAAAAATGGATTTACTTTCCTCCGTTGGTATCAGTTGGAAATCTCAACAGTGTTATAAGCCTTACTCATTGTAAGGCTCAGAAATTTTGAAACTTTAAGGTGTTGGACCCGCTCCTCCCAACTTGCATCAGTTTCACTACAATTACTTTGATTTTTTACAAAAGATTACTCTTATGATTCCAATGGAAGATCTTTTCATTAAAATATGGAGTCTCCGAGAGCTTGAGAAATGTGATAGAAAGGTGCACCCTTTTACAAGGTTTTTGCCCATAAAATTTTGGATTTTAAAGTTAATACATAGAATTGCATATCCTTCTTCACAAGCTGTTTATTTGAGGTACTAGTTCGATTGAAAAAAATTCAAGATAGTAATGAAATCTAGAAATTTTTCTCGTTTTCTTTACTACATGTGGATATTAAACTTTTTAAGAAAAATTCTTTTACTTATAAGCAGTTCAAAAATATGTTCTTTTTATTTGTCATTATTATACAATTTAAAAAAAGGTGCGCCAAAGTCGAGACAACTTTTCCAATGGCGGACAGATAATCTACGGATCGGCACACCCTGAAAACAAGAATCCCAATGAGATTTTTAAGAAAAAGTTTCCTCACACAAGAGTCCATCACCAATAATAAAAATTTCGTTAAAACATATATTTTGTTCGTCGTTTTGCAAAATTTTGAAAAAAAATTTTTGGTGTTATCTCAGTTATTTTCTTCAATGTGGTCTGCGCTAAGTGGGCGCTACGTTCCAACCTTTGTTTGAATTTTTTGACAATTGTGTTGATAGGAACTTTTTTGATTTTATTTATCTCCAGTTTCTTGATAATATCCAGCATTTTAGAGACATATTGTTGCATATTAAGGCAAATGAGACTATGACCTTTGTCAGCATGGATCAAAATCAATTGTTCTTCTATTCGCTTTGAAATATTCTTATGTTTCAACTAACGAATATTATAGTGGGGTTTCATGTCAGACTTTTAGACTATTCCGCTCAAATTTTATTTATGCTGGACAGAATTATCCAGAATATTATTGTACCTTTTGTTGTGTGAACCAAAATTTCCAAACATTTAACAGCATACTGGATCAAACTACTACTGAACTACTGAACGTGTAAACCCATATTTAAGGCAATAAGACATTCACTTGATAGAATAAATGCCGGTAGCAACCCATTAGTAATTGGAATTGCGTAATTGTTGAAAAAGCAATACTCCAAAGATTATCAGAAGTCATTTTGATAACAAAACAAAAAAACAAAATTATCGCTGAGGAACAATTTGCCTTCACCCACCAACATTCCACAGAGCTCAAGCGGACAAAATTTGTACAACACGTACAAAATCGCCTCAACAGCAGAATATCCACTGGTCTTTTCATATTCGACGTGGCAAAGGCATTCGACAAATTTCGGCATACGGGACTAGTATTCAAAATGCATGCACTTCACATAACACTTGCTATTATACAAACGATTGGCTATTTCCTCCACAACAGAACTTTCATTTCAAGAACAACAACCTCTTCAACCTTCGGCCAATTGAAACTGAAGTCCCACAGGGATCACCATTGTGGCCCACAGTTTATAACATCTACACGGCGGATTTTCTACAATTGAAGCTTTTTGATGAGAAGAAGGACTTCGAATGTTTTCATCCATTTGGTGCTCCTGAATCTACGTTTCGTTCCCGTCAAAACATGACCCATGGGATATACAAAGAACCAAGAGTTCTACAAAAAATATGACAATATCAACTTAGTTACTTCACTTGGTTCTTTTTAAAAAAGACAGGTAACAGAGTCCTTATGAATATTATGCATAAGTTTACATGATTCGAACATTTTTATAATTTCGATTTGCAACTTAGGTTTCTTCGGAACCCAGTGCCTGAGTTTACATCCTGACCAAATTACATCCTTAGTAAGACCGAATGAAGTAAGTGTACAGAGGGGCCGGATGATGAACTATAAGCACCTTGCTTTCAGTCGCATCCTATTTCGCAATCAAACATACTTAAACATTTGTGATTAAACCTGTCTACACTTTTGAGCTGCATAATCCAACAGCGAAAAAAGTAACAAATAATTTCGTATGTTCACTGGCCATTTCGCTCTGGTAGGGATCCTTTTGAAATGAAACGTTTCGCAAAGTGTTCTCTAAATCAGAGCCTTTATTTTAACATCTGCTTAACGATATCATACCCGCAAAAGTGAGTTTCAGTATGAGGGTTGTAAACTGCACAAAAATGCCAAATAAATTGATGTTCAAATGCCCTTAAATTGAAACACATAGCATCGGTTACCAACACCTCCTCCTCAATATTTTACTAGACATTTATTTTACTCACATGCTGGCTCTGAATTCAACATCACCATTGTGAGTAAGCATACCTTCATAACTTTTAATTGATTTTAATTGGATTTGATTAACCGTCCATCAGTTGGAGATGTTTTTCTTGTTCATTCCCCTTTCTAAAATTTCTTAGATAGGCTCATCGATGCATATGGCTCATATGTGCACACACGGCAAGCGTCAGTACTCCTGCGTATGACCTACATGATGGCGAATAAAATAATCTTCTAAGAAGCAATTTACTTTATTCTCTGGATAAAAGTAAGCCTGCATACCTTCCCGCTGGACGACCATTTAAGTGGTGAAAGACCTCACGAAATGCTGTATTTTGAGTGGTGGGCCCACACATCACCGTCTGCGTTATACCATTCACGTGATGACATCTTTTATTGAAATAAATTGTTCCAAGCGTTGACGATGGACTACTTGAACTCTCTTTGTCTGGTTAATCACAATTCGCTTGAATATAGTTCTGATAGGGGATGATGTTGCGGCTAAAGATTTCGCGTCAATCATTAACTTGGTTCAGCTGGAGCCGAAAATCCCTTTATTTCCCCAAACGACAATTTGAAATGCATGCCGCAGAAAAAGTTGCAATGTCCTTTCATTAAGGAATATGACTTGGAATCTCAAAATTTTAATAATTCAAAAATTTTTGCACTTTTCTGTTCCGATCGAAATCATCCTTCCCGGCAAATTCAATCGAAGATAGTCCGTATATTTGCAAGGACTATGCTACATAAATGAACTCTACCAAATTTTCCCAGCGTCTCCTGTACTAGGAGCCTTCAATGGCGAAGCTACCATAAAATTTCTTAACAGAATCAATAGACACACTCTACCCTCATGTCTTCTTATTTTCATCCGGCGAGGAACACGGTGTTTGCCTACGTTTGATATTAATTGTACCTACCATGCATGGGCCGTTCCCCCTTTTCGTTTTTTTATCATCTCTTCAGGACCAATTAAGGTGATCAAGTTTAATTGAAGAAATTTATTGAGGTATTATTAGTTTCGGCTACCGGCGCAGTAGCTCAGTTTGAAATAATATTTAGTATTCATCATGATCAATTTAGATGTTTAATATATTGCCTTAAATTATTACTCAGCATATGTTGGATATATGCAGGCTGGTGAATGTTGCTATTGGTTGGTGTAAAACAATTATGATTACCATTAGAAACCAATGAAATGAAAATGAAAAGCATTCGGTGATGAGGGATGTAATAATCGTTACTTCCTTACCTATCTGTCACAATTTTGGGTGAGATTTTGGGATTAATTGGAGAAATAAGGCTGCCACTCTGGGTTCAGTTCGGATGAACTCCGTGCGCAGTATCTAGGGCTCTGTGCCGGCAAAGGACAACTGAAAAACTTTGAATCGTCGGCTGTTTTTGTTTCCATTTTTTCTGGTCATTTCGTTCCATTTTTTGCTCCTATTTTGCTTGCAATTTTGGGACTCCCTTTATTTAAGCGAATTTATTAGCTGCAAATCTGCCTAGTCATATGTGCTTTGAGAGTGAACTCATACCAGTCATATGTGCTTTGAAAACTTTCTTAGGAACCACTGTGTAGTTTTTATTAACTGGTAATGATGAAGGGGTGGTCCATGCTTTTCACCTATGAGGGGGGCCCCAGGTGGAATCAACTTCATAAATAAAACACGAAAGTTTGGAATAAAAAGAAAAAGAATTAATAAAAATCAAACTTATTTTTCAACATAATCTCCTTTCAACTCTATGAAACTTTACTCAACCATGTCCAATAAGTTTTATCCCTTTTTTAAATTCAAAACTGTCTTATTTCTCAACAAAGCCATTCACTGCCGACATCAGTACTTCATGTTAGGAAAATCTTTGCCCACGTGAAACTGAAAATAGTTCAAAAGGGCTAAATTTCGCGAATAGGGTGCATGAGACAGCAATTTTGATTCATTTACTTTCCAATCATTAACCATTGCAATCATTGGTTTGTGAGCGGTTGTATTGTCCTGATGAAACAACACTTTCTTTTTAGCTAAATGTGTCCGTGTCTGGTTGATTTCTTGGCTGAAACACTGCAATAGGTTCGCATAATACTCACTTTAGCATAGTCCATGAAGTTATCCCACGCGCATCGCAAACCGATACCATGGCCTTGTCTGCAGATGGAACGTCTTTCTTCCTTTTCAAACTAATCTTTTGGTTGTTCTATTGTCTCGGGTGTGAAGTGTTGCATCCGATGTTATGAGCGGCGCAAAAAAGTTGCTTTGTTTTTGTGAAACTTCACTAAACTAAGCTCTACTGTCCCAACCACACAAAAAACATGGATACTGTGTGAATCCAGACTGTTAACCCAAAAGCATGAATATTATTTTTAGGTCTCCACAAAGTCCAATAATATTCGCTATACTTTAATTTTTTAAGCAACAGCTCAAGATTCTCATATGTTTCTTTGAAATGCACGGTGTCAGCAACGAGGCATAAGAATTACCGTTGTACAACAAGACACCCTTCAGACTTCCCTTTGAAGAATCAAAGTCAGTTTTATGACTACTTCAGGAATATTATTACAATACATCAGTCTTCAGAGCCACCCTCTTCAGAGAAATATTTCGCAAAATCTTTTCACAATGTCTGTACCATGAAAATGTAGTTCCTGGAGCTAGCAGGTTTTTGTCTTTCAGTCGTGATCGTAAGATTTGTGCAGCATCCTTGGATTTGCCCAAGTGTCTCCCTAAGTCATTTATTTCAGCTTGGATAAACTGTCGAAGTTGGTCTGTATCAGGATTGGATTCGTCTTCATCGGGTTTTTTCGTTTGAACATTCATCTGATGATTGCTGTTGGATGGTGTGGAGGAATGGGAATTCCTTGTCTATAGGGTACAGGTCGTTTAGCATACAGTAAATCAGAGTACTGAATAGTATGTTTATTTTTTAATTCAAACCCTTAACATTACAGGAGCAAAAGTATCAGTCGTCTCCATGATTTTTTGGTTCCATCCAGATCATGGAAATGCCCAAGAGTAAAGAGCTACGTGTACCTTTTGTCCACTTTATCAGTAGCTCAACACACTGAAAGCACACTTTTTGTGGAGCCCAAAATTTGTCCTGATCTCCAAACTTTACATGTTTACATACAAGTAAACATGATAAGGTTTCTTGATAAATTCTATTATGTTTCGAAAATGCTTTGGTATCGTTAAATCACCACACGCGTAACAAAACATATCAGGACTGTTTTTACACTTTCTTGATGACATTATGAAGCACTAAATACTCAGAAAACAAAACACAACTCCATGCTACAAACATGATGCTAACTAACTATTTCGTAAACAATTACCGATACCATCAAGTTGACTTTGACAGATGCGACAATGAAAAAGTGTTGCCATTGAACTGAACTAAACTTAATGTTATACTGAAATATTTTCTATCGATGTATCCAGTATTACAATTTACAATAGTAAACAATTTTAATGCTTTAAGAAATATCAAAAAGGTACTTCTTTGCTCTTGTACACAATATCTCAAAAGGTTTTTTTGAATTTTGTGAATAATCTCTATGTGATGGGTTCAAACCAAAGTCACATTCTGAATCAACGTAACTGTATTGGCTAAGGACACTTATCAAATTCAAAACACAAAAATCATAGGGGCCTGTGTTGTCTATTGGATTTTTTTTTTGAACTTTGGATTTTTTTTTTAAATTTTAAAAATCTTGTCACCCTTTTTAAGTAAATCAGGATTTAATTTCTGGTGGATGGTATTTTAAATCCCATTTAAAATTGTGTAGTGAATGCGATGTATCTATTGCAAAGATAGAGGTACTTTCATTTTTCATACTATTCGGAAAATATTCACAAAGGAAATTGTTGCTAGTTTAATAGTTATACGACTTAGCACCACTTATACCACAGTCACAATTTCAAACAATTCATCAACCATATCAAATCATGAACAGCCTTAAAACTTAATTTTTTATTGCATGATTATTGTAAATAAAATTATGTTCATAATAAATGGATTGTTACGTTATATGATGCAATATGCTATATTATATATATCATAACGAGATTGTCATTAGAACAGCACAAATTCCATTAAATAGAAAATTTAATGTATAACAACTAGATCGATCACGATTAGATCCTGCTCTTCTCGATTCATTCTTTGGAAATTGAATCATTTTCACGTTATAAAATCATATCTGTTGCTTGAGCAATTTCATTCTGTTGTCCTGCATACAGCGTGAACTTTCTTCGAACATAGTTAATAAAAGGACTCAGTTCAGTTCCCATGAACCACAAGCCACTTTACCCTACAGGATTATCCCAATCTATGTTTGTTTGACTTTCCCAATTTTGTTCAAGCTATTTGTCTCTTGCAGGTACTCCGACTAAGTGGTGGCTCACAGTCACCTTATGGCTGACATGAGGGGCCATTCTTCGAAAAAAGATCAGAACGATGGAATCAGTGCTATTGTGTGGCTGTGAAGTTTAAGGGAAGGGCCTGAAGGGAATTCATAAACGGAATCCGTAAAGAACTGGTGAAAATCCTTTACTGATTGCTGCTATATGCTATGCAATCTTCTAAGTTTCCAATCCTTATCGCGAGAAATGTCTCAGAAGTGGATCTTGCTTAAGGGCAACCATGAACCTCGTTACTTAGAGTGAACGAAGATAGGGAAACGGTTACTCACGGGAAGAGAAAAAGAACCCTAAATTCATAGAAGCATTAATCTGTCAACGAAGAACCGAGGCAGGTCCACCGCACTTCTCTTCAGTGATTTAAGGCCGCAGTTTAATAGGGGCATAGGACAACTGAAAACTATCTGATCCAACCGCCAAGTGAGCAATAGCTTTATCAGTCTTTGCGACTGTGATTTGTGTGAAAATGACGGTCTTTTGATTGCTTGTTTTTACGCCAGCTTTGCATGCTATAGATGGCCAAGATGCCTATTGAACCTACTGACAAGGCAAGTCGAGCTTCATAGATGTTGGCATATAAAGACAAAAGGATCAAAATGTCACAGATCCAAACGAATCTTTTCGTACCTTCAACCGCTCGGCAGAACAGAGAGAGGGGGTCTAATCCCTCGCTTCTTCTTACATTCCTACTGAAAAATTGTATTTCCAACTCAGAAGAATAAAATTTTATTAAATAATTGATTGAATTAACATGCGCGGAGTGATTGAATTGGAAGAAGAAGCGTAGAGTTATGTGAAATACAATTCGAAAATGTTTTGGATTGACAGGAGAGATGGTTACTTGGTAGTCCCAATAGCTTTGTGTCACCCACAGTTTCATATCGAGGGCGTATATTACATGCAAAGCCTAACCTTACAAAATATTATTATTAGTATTAAATAGTATTACAAAGTAATAATTCCAAGCTTTAATGTTAAATACTGTGAAAATTTGAATTTTCCAATATGACATTTAAACTTTATTTTCTACTGATATCTGCTTTGGACTCATACCTAATATATGACTATTCGCTTTGTTTATGTTTAGCGTTCCATGAAAGATTAACCAAACAAGTATGTCTTCCTACAAGCTTTTTTTCTGAATTTTTTTATATTGAAATTTTACCAGTAACTTAAGTTAGAACTAAATAATAATTTACAAATACTTCGAAAATTAAATAAATGGTTGTCCAAAAATATTTTTTGGTGATGAATTTACGGGTAGATTCTGAACTATCGGCGCTGAATGAATAAAGAATTTTAAATATAAAAGAAGGGTTTTAAAAAAATTACAACAAATACCGAACCTGTTGAATGAACTTGGAAGTTCTGGTATTGCTCCTTCACCGTCCCAATCAATCATTTGCTGAATCCACCCCCGATAAAAGGCGACATTCATGAAATAGCTGCCATATGTGTAATTGTCACAATCACGGTTGGCACGTGTGTGAACACCCGCTAAATATCCATCGCAAATCAACGGTCCACCAATATCGACCTGCAAATTCAATTCAATATTTTTTATATTTTATTGATAAACATTTGATTTCCTGGTGATTTCGTTAGATAAAAAACCAAAATAAAATCATAGTACAGTGGAAAAATAAACGAAATTGTGGATGAATGCCACGAAAATTTCAAGTCAAAATAATTAAATAAAACGTGAGAAAATTTGAGACCCTTGCATTAGCCACGGTGAAATTGTTTGTTGCTATCATGGAACTTGATAATACTGGTATCTACAGCTTGGAAGTAAGTTATAACTCGAAACAAAGGCGTATTATACAGGCGGAACCAATCAAAAAAGGATTTAACAGAAGAAAAAACTCAACAAAAAATTTGATGTCTAGAAAAAAAGATTTTATATCGAAGCATTCGCGTAAAAATGAGTTTGATCCAAAAATCAGTTACCCGGGACTCTCATATTTGTAAAAAATCCACAAAAAAGCGGTTTTAGTTTTCTCCAACTCGCATAGCCCACAAAATGTAGCTCAATTGCAAGGACAGCATTGATGGAAGCCTCCAAAGGGTTCAACGTCTTCCTCTAATGGGTACTCTAATAGCCTCTAATGGCTATCACCAGTAAATGAAAAACTAGAGGAATTCGATCGGCTTAAAAAGGATGATAAATTCAACCGTAGAAGTGACAAGCAGACATACTATCAATTCTGTCATGTGAACTTGGGGAACACTTATATCACATCTAAGTTTAAAAAAAAATGAAAAAGACCTTAAAAAATTCAAGATAGGAATGATATCTTACTTGACTAGCATAAGAAAACTAGCCAACACAGATAAGATCGCCCTTAACAGGATAATGAAATAAGTGAGTCCCCAACAGACAAGCATTTAGTTGAAAGGACACTTTGCCGCGCAATGTTGATGCGCTAAAATTTCTTCACGTGTCAAATAAACTTGTTGGGAGCTGACAAGTCTTTTGTTAAATTTTCACTTGCCAAAATTTTGGGTAGATATTAATTTCATGAGTATTTAAGATCAAATGGGTTAGTAATATACCATAAGAATGCCAATTTCCGTCCTTATTTCAACGGTAGGATAGCTTTCGAAGACACAATCTATGAATTTCGAAACGCTGGCAAACAAATTTAAGCTAAAATTGAAGAGTTGATTGATGGTAAGGTGGAAAGTGTTGGCATTGGAGACTCGGGGTTTTTGACTTTTGGAACCGAAAAAATTTCGAATGCTGCCTTAAGGACTGGGATTTCTGCAAAAGCCAACAGATTTTTTAAAAAGTTGAACGTATTGTCCTATTTTCATTGTCGTATGATACCGAAATAATGATGGTAGGGTGAAAATTGTATAGATGCCCGGGATATTCGATTTCTGGTAGAGAAAATTTTCGAATGAGCTTTTCAGCCTTTATGTGGCATTTAAATATATGACTTTGGAATATCTTTAAAGTCCTCTTGGAAAGTTTCCCGTCCAACGATGATAAAATCATGATAGGGTGAAATTGTTTTTCGTGAATTTTCAAAAATGGACTTTGGAATCCGCTGAAAATGAACAAATTTTTCGAAGTGTCTTGGTTTAAGAACACAAAAGCATTACCATATCCTCGTGACGGATCATCAGATCAAATAATGTTTCGGTTTGATTTTATAATATTATTTGAACACATTTGCTGAACTCAATCACAACTACTAATCATGCAGCATGGCTCTGTATTTTGCAAGGTCTGTGTCAAAAAAATTTGAAGGATCTAACCTACATGAAGTTATTCATCAATGCAGCGTACTCAGTGACTCATTAGCTATGAACACAGGCTTAACACTGCTTGGACACAGTTTGTACATACATATTAAGCGTAGTAAGCACCAAATTGAGTTACAATATACTATTGGTATTATCTTTTAAAACAACTTACTATGCATGGAGCATGTGACGGGTCCGCATTAGCACCACAAATAATCCTGCTCAAATCATCGACAAGCGCACCTCCGCATTTAATTTGACGCTGAATGTAAACAGATGCCTGGCGCAATACAGTTGTTTTTCGCATGAACTAGTTCAATTAATAAGTCAGTTCAATCAAAAACTCAGTACATGTTTCGAAAATCGTATTCTTTGAACAATTGCTGAATAAATGAATCTTACTTCAACTTGATTCCATCCTAGAAGGGTACATTCCATGCCAATCTTCGGAGTTTCCTTGCTCAACGGAATCGGATAGACGTAATTGGATTCAAGAAACGATTCATTAACCTACAAAGTACACTTGGGTTACTGACCACTATCTAATTTTCATTAAATGAAAACTTTTAAGACAGCTATATCGTCCAAATCAAACCCCGCTCGATAGGATCCTGGATATTGAATCAGCTGTACAATTTGGCGACTTTGACTGTTTGGAGTTCTGACATGACCCCATGTTAGATCACCCGCAAGAACAACCTATGAAATAAAATATAATGAAAAGGATATACAATTAAAAATAAATGATTTAAATATTGTTTTGACGTTTATTTTATGTAATTCTGTAGAATAAATGAAGCAATATCAAACCTTCTTTAAATTTCGTCGCATCGGACTATCACGAAAACAATATGATGAAGTAAGGACATGCAGTAGACTTATAATTGATCCGCCGCATAATTGTGTATTTTTCACATACAATATGCATACTTGACTTGGATATTGTCCGGGCTTGCATTCACTTATAGACGTTTCATTTCTATTTTCCAAAGCACTTCGATCCTTCGCGAACATCAATAATAACAAAAATAAGCCAAAATTGAACATAAGAAATTTACAATGGAGAAATTTTTGTGTTTTAAATGACTACGAACGAAATTTTTGACACTAAAAACTGAAATACATTTTGCAATACTTTGTCAACTTCAAAAACGAAGGACCTAAGGTCAGAGATGTAATGATTTGAATTACGATGAATTAAATTTAATGGGGTCATGCAAAAAGGAGATTCGTCAACTAACCGCTGTTTTCGAAAAACTTGAAAAATACTTTGCATCCATTTTATTAATTTCCCCAACCCACTTTTTGGTTGAAACGGCAATTTTTTGGTCAAAAATCGAAAGGATATAAATTAGATATAATAGGTTTCTGCTTGTGAGAGGCATTGGTTTGCTGACAGTGGAGTCCAAGACATAAGATTTGATGTTGGGGTTGCTTGGCAAGTTTGGGAGCTATCCTTCTCTATCTATGTGTGGTAGTCTATTCCCAACCGGGTAACGTAGCTATACTAGAAAAGGTATAAACGCCGATGGAAGTAAAAGGGTATTGTTGGGGTGAGCGGGTTGGTCAGAACATCCTTAAATTCTTTAAATGCTTTGCTGGCCATGATCTTAGTTTTTATCATGAGTTTTGTTAATTCTGGAAGTTAATTTTAATTTTGTTCATTTAAATAATTTCATTAAAAATTAATTTAAATAATTTGTTCTTCTTGATGGCGACAATGTGCGATTGATAAAAATAAATGAGTCCCAATTGAAAGTAACTGCGGACTTTTCTTTCCACTGATTAATATTTGGTAATGTTCATAATATAAGAATGAGCGGAATCCTCATAGTCCACCTAGATTAACGAAACTGTCTTTTGTACCAGCGAAAGGAATCAAAACAATTCCTTTAATGTACAAAAGCATTTATCGTTAACAGTGAGCAGTCGAAAGCTAAATCTTTTCTTTAATGCGTTATGACATATATTTCATTTGGCCAATCTGTATTACTACAGTGCAAGTAGAACGTGTCCGGTCAAACGCATAACACAAGGGCAGTATAAGAAAAAGGAAGCTTAAGAAAACTAATTCATTATACCCAACCTATAGCAGTGCGGCAAATTTTTCAAAGGAGCCACAGTCAATTTGATAATGAGTGGCCATGACGATGGTTGAGTATTCATAGGCACTAGTGTAGCCCTGCGTTTAGTCCTCACATAAGTTCTAATCCACACTATAGCATATCAGCTACATTCCAAGGACGAAAATAAAACTAATAAATTTATCACAATATCTTGAATAGGCACTACATATCACATCAAAATGATGCCAAACGCCATTTCTAGCATGAGTACGAATTGCCTTTTTAACACATTGCAAGAATGTTGCGCCATTGGAAAAGGGATTTTTGCCAGGATTCGGGATGATGCGGTGTCATATCATCTCGCTGTCATCGTTGCCGCTGATATGTTTACTTCGTGCTTGGGGATTTTCATCACATTACCTAAATTGAATTAGAGCTATACGAACCGTATTAGAAGTTGAGGGTGTACTCTGCAAGAGACTTCATCAGCGGCGAGGACCCTCTAGTATAAGTGTAACTACTTGATGATGTTGCCAGTGAAAGTGGTTTTACAGCACTACGTACTACGTAAAGGTGACATTTGCGAAAAAGTTGAACTAGAAAATAAAATGCGAGTCACTCACCCTCTTTGCACAGATTCTCGACTGTGACGAATTTTGTGCAATACAAGTCATTTAGGTGATGACATGAATGGTTAAATGTAACGAACATTTGCTATATGGAAAGGGTGAAGTAGCGCGTTCCCAACAAAATATGTACTTTGGTCGATTTATCAATGGTAAGTTGGGGAATATATTAAATTAGGTTGAAATCCAGAACGTGATGTGATTTCTTTTGAAATAAGACAAAATATCATTTGAAGGACTCAGACGACTGAGGTTTTAGCAATTATTTAATGCATGCAATGTACCCTTCACGAGTTTCGTCTGCTTGAGGGATGAGTGATATTACTCGAAATTATTTGTTTATGAGGTGTCTCTGATAAGAAATCAATATTTCAATTGGCAACTAAGATGAGAGCTAAATATGATCGATGGCGCAACACACCACTTGAGGAACTTTATCCTTAGGGTGCGGTAGAGTCGCCTTATTTCCAAATCAAAGTTAAATATTAAAGTGATCTGATCACAGTCACGTTCGCTCTTGAAAATTATCTCAAAAGCATCTACTGTTGCTATTTGGACTAGTAATAGGGCATCTGGAATCAAAACCAAAATATAACATCAGACTTAAGCTAAACAGTTAAATGACAAACCATTCATCTTCAAATGCAATTTGGTTTAAATGCTATACTTGCCTTCTATTCATTAGGTCTCGGGCTCAAGATCACCCGTTGGCAGAGATGTTTTGATTTGCTATTCCAATCGTAGACTAGCAGTGATCTAGACGATATTATAGTGTAATTATTGTGGCTAAGTTGGATCCTAGCCGAATCTTGTATTTTTGGAGCTTCATTTATTCAATCTGAACATCGAGCCATGATTCCAAGGAGTAAGGTTTACTAAACTAGAAAGTTTCCTATTTGTTTACTATGTTGGCGAAATTTTAGAGTGTTTTTGACAAAATCAGATAAAAATTCTTGATTATTGTGGAAAAATTTTACAATTTTCAATTGTATGGTATAAATATCGCTTCAGTCGTTCCTGGAATAATAAAGTCCGAAGTAAATTCTTTCTGGAGACTCATAAAGCCTGAAGTAATAATCGAAAGAAATGTGACTTCAACTGAAAATTTGTATGCTATTATCATAAATGTATCTTATTCTATTAGATATTCACTGATTTGAATATTCCAGACATTGAAGAGTTAAGATTATGAAATTTCAGATGCGGTCCTCGTAGAATGAGTAAAATAAATGGTTCCCGAAGATATTGTGGATAGCAGTTCGTAGAATGAAAATCATGCAACTGAAAAATTTGCTAGAAAAGCAATGGTGGAAGGGCTTCAACTATGTAGAGAATCGCAAACTTATTTTATGAACAGAGATCCTCAAACAAAGAGAACATTAAATCTTAAAAGAACAATAAGAAATACGGTAAGACGATATGAAGAAATTTATAAGAATTCCCGCTAAAGTAAGCAAATGTTAATCACTGACTTTGTTCTATCCAAAAGTAAATCAACCCTTAGTAACTTCATGGAAACAAATGCAAACCGTTGATGAATTTTAACTACCAAAGAAAAGGAGAATGCTAGCTTCAAAAGGCTCAGTATGAAAATGCTGACTTTTATTCGGATTTTTTTAAAGTTGGAGAGTCTATGAAGCGTATCGCTGTTTTTATATGTACAGGATAATGTTAATTTTTAAATTTTTTGTAATTTTTTTGGCGCTAACCGAAATTTATGTTTGAATTTTCAAAAATAAATTGAATTGAATTGAAATTGAATTAACCAAACCATCTTTTATACTCCAATACTTATCTCAATTTACAGGATGAATCTAAACAAATTTTCAAATTTTCGTTGTCTTCATTAGATTAATTTACAATTATTATTTTAATTATTTTAACTGCCTGCTTTGGATGAGCTCTGTGTGTCGATTTACAGGGTTTCGTATTGCACGACTTTTCCAATATATGTCGAAATTGTGACCTGCAAACAATGAGACGTTATGTTCGAGCATCCATAAAATTTATGATAAAAAAAGAACGAGTATTTTGAATTGCCGCCCTTATCCAATCGGTAAATTTTTATTTCTTTAACGTTGGCAATACTTTCATTGATGTTTTGTTAAATTCTGAAGAATATCGTACGATTAGTATTCAATTGGCGTCTATACGAAGAAGTCGAAATATTGATGCGTGGCAATTTTTATAATGGATAAAAAATTTGTAAAATTCGCGTGCCTAAGATTTTGTGTTAAAAATGACATTTCGTGTACCGGTTCGTTGAAAATGTTACAAAAGCGGTGTGGTGAAGTGTGTATGTCGAAAACATGAGCAAAGCAATGGGACGAAAGGTGCAAAGGCGGCCGAGAGAGCCCAGAGCACGCTAAGAAGAAAAAATCGAATCGGTGTAGCAAATTGTTGTGTATCGATTCGAGAGATTGTTGTGTTGTTGAGCATCTTACATGGGTCGGCCGAACACATTTTAACTAATATTTTGGACATGAAACGCATCGCTTCTCGGTTGGTGCCAAAAAAGCTAACAATTCATTCCACAGCAGCGTCGTATTAGTGTGGCCAAAGAGATGATTTTGAACACAGTGATCAGTTAGCGATCTAAAATTCATCGAATGCAGCATAACTGGTGACAAAGCATGGGTTTATGAATTTAGTACGCCGCCCGAACAACAATCGTCCGAATCCTGCTTCGAAAATGAGCCAAAACCGAAGAAAGAGTGCCGAAGACGGCCCAAAATCAAAGTGTTGCTGACGGTTTTCTTCGATTTTCGTGGTGTGGTGCACTACGAATTCCTTCCGGAGGGTCAAACGGTTAATAAAGAACACTATTTATGCCTCGTTTGCGTGAATTCATTTGTAAAAAAGGCCCGATTTATGGCGGAACAATTCATGGATTTACACCACGATCATGCGCCATCTCATACAATCTTGATTATTTCGGGATTTTTGGCCAATAATTCGACCACTGTTATCAGCCAAGCACCATACAGTCATGACAAGGACCCGTGTGACTTTTTTCTATTTCTCAAACACAAATTGCTATTACGGGGAACTCGTTTTGAGACCATAGAGGCCATAAAAGAGAATTCGCTGCGTAAGCTAGAGGTCATACTTTTGGGGCCCTATAAAAAATGTATGGGAAATTAGGTCAAAATGTAACGAAAATTTGATCAAACATTGGCATTCATGTAGTGCCGCAGGAGGAGAGTGTTTTGAAGGATATTATACAGAAATTCATTGAAATTTTGCGATCTTTTATGATTAATTAAATTAGGTATTTATTATAATTAATATTGATCAACTTTATTTGATATTTTGAAAAGTTAATAAAGACCTAAGTAAGTATTTTTGCCATAGACCGGGTATTTGACTGGTTTCTGGTCTGGTTGACTGGTCTAAAAGGTTGGTAGATCAAGTGTTACTTGATACCAAATGATCTCTGTTTTTTATAATGAATTTATAATGCATCTCTCAGCTTTAGGTTTCATCTTTATGCAATTTTAAGTAGCAATTTTAACTTTTGTGAAACGCAAAGGATGTCAATTAATTGGTGACCACTCCTTGTCCACGCATATCAAATATAAAGTTGAAATTTTTAATAATTTGGCTATTTGACACTACGCAGCTACACCAACTTACTAAAAAAGCTAAAAAGCATATCGATTGGGCATAGTTTCCAAGCATTTTTTTTTTTAACGATAAATAGGATCCGCTTAGCTTCCGGGCTGCTAAAAAAGAACTAACCCAGGGATATTATTTTGAAATTAAATTTTGAAAACAAAGATCTAGATTCAAATATCGAGTTGATAGTTTAGCCTTAAATAATTGCGTTAGCAATACAGAGTCTGGTAGAAATTGTCTTCCTTTTTATCAAGTGTATCACCAGATGTTTAGCATGAGAAAGTCTCCCATCGCAGGTTGCGCTTCAGAATTATATCAAACATTAAGAGATTCTACGAACTGCGATTACAAGTCCTCCTATTTTCATCAACTTAAACCTACATTGTACTCGATGTGAGAATCAGGAATAATAAACCTATCACTTATTCAAATTGTTATTAAGTGGACCGAATACTATCTAAGTAATAGCGATGAGAGTTAGGCTATGGAAAATATTATGCTATATAAAACTCTTTTCCATAGGTGTACTGACTTTAAAGATTGAAAATTGAGGGCATAAAACCATTATGATTCGATACTATCTATATCTCATCAACGACTTTTTCATATTGTATTAGACAAAAAATGAATGAATGAGTTTTCTCATCAAAAACCTTCACCATACATCAAACCGCAAACTAATAGAGATCCCACCCTTGACCCTGCAGAAAAACCTATTCGTAGAGGAAGCAACCAATTCATAAGCCCACACGTTATGTACACTTGGTCGGCTAAGTTTACAGACCATTTCGTTATAGCATCACATCCTTGAACAAAATGACGTGGTTTTATCATAAAAGGATGCCATTTTACGGAAAGCCGCATGCGATAGTAATTCACTTTTACTTTTTAATAACTCATTGACACAATATCATTCGTATCAGATGACAGCAACAGTTCCTAATTGGAAATTTATAAAGGATGCTAGTTATGAATGTTGCCTAAAAGCAAGTTCAATCATGTCTAATCAGGTGATGTTGCAAGTCTGGGCGAAGAGTTTCATCTCCCTTTACGTATAAAACGGTCCATCAAGCAAAAGCCACCAACGAAGTCCTCCATTTGAAGAACGATAGCCGGTACTCATAATAAATATGGTAGGTATTAGCACTCTTTCAATGTTGGAAACGGTGGTATTTGTGGAAAGGGATTCGCATCAGTCCTAGTTGCAAAGCAATATGAATACTCGTATGGAAAAGTGATGAGTGTTGGATAACCCTTCATCGCAAGAGCAAGGGCTACTGACTAAGCTTTCTCTCAGTACTCATGATGATGGTCTAATTTCACGAAAATACATACCTTCCGACCTTTAAACACATATGTGATGAGTGTGCATAGAGTACAGCGGATATTAGCGTACACCATATGGTCAAGACAAAGTCCAGGATTTTCCATAATGATGGTGAAAATATAAAAGAGAACACGATGTAAGGGCTTTCTGCTGTAGCTACAGACTTTTTGTGAGTTCCTTCTGGCTTTGCTTAGCGATTTAGTCAAAAAAATTTAAAAAAGGTTTTCCAATACTGAGTTTCATTGAAGCAAACAACCGGATGCAGGGGATCAATTCTTTCGAATATCGCTAATTTAGCATGTCCCGTAGATGTGTTGAATAATCTCTTGCTATTTTTCAGAACATGTATAACTGGAAGGAGGTGCGTTCCGAAGATTTTGAATGGACGTGAAATTTGCATTGTAGACCATTTAAACACCTCTTTAAAACCCAGTTTCCACAGCATACCATTCCCAAACTATATTATTACCCACAAAAGAATTCAAAGTACTTTACTAGTTCCCTATCGCACGAGTTTATATCACTATTATACAATCTCACAAAATTAAAATCTCCTATTTAATTACTCCATACATCACCCCAGGGAATGCGAAAAGTCCGCAAGTTCGAAAGTTAAGGTGGTCAGTTAATGTGGCGAGAAAAAGGTATATCTACCTATTTATGGTATTTGGCAGACAAATTCTTTAATCCCTTCCCGTTTTCATTCACTGTTTGCTCCTTTTTCAGCCCATTCTCACAATCAGGAGGTGAAATTATAAAATTAATTTTCCGGAAGGTCCAGTAAGAACATTAAATTCCGTTTAAGGTGACCTCCTCGTATCCTTGCATTTCCACATTGTAAAGCTATACAGCTCTACCTCTGCTCAAAAGGATATAAAAGGATGTGACTTGGTACGGCTAATGTGTGAATATGGTGCCAAGGTTTTATGGAAACCTGAAAAAGTACTTTTCCTAAGCCCCAAATGTAAAGCCAAAAATTAATCAAAAGGTTTAATTAAAGGTGGAATAGAATCAGGGATAGGGACATTCAACATGTCCATGACTGACCTTTTGATGTTAAATGAAGTTGGTCAAATAACTGAGAATATGTTAATGTGTGTTTTCGGGAAGAAAGTACAAGCGGTATTCATAAGGGCAAGAATTTATTAAAGAGGCTTTTTGCGGGGCTTGAAAAAGGACAAATTTTTAAATTTTTAAATGGGGCTTGTGAATTTTTTGTAGAAAAGTGCGTTAATCTGTAGTTTCAAATGAAGCTAAACTTTAGATTGAACAGTATTCCTTCTCGGTTATGGTTAAAAAGATATTATGCAAGAAAATTCAGAATTGAGAATGTGCAGTTGCGCCTTTACGATATCCTTATGAGGGGCTTCTATGAGTAGTAGGATCGTATTCGATCACGAAAGTGACTTGCAGCTGTAAGCCAAAATTCCTGGTGAAGGACTATAGAGTCTTTTGCTTGGGGAGCTGCCACCTTTACGCAACAGTCTGGTGCAACCCTTGCTGCAATGTCAATGGGACATGTCAGGTATAACATTCAGTCGTCACTCTTGACAATGATATCGGTCATCTCGATGGAAACGCGGAGTTTCACTATGATTGCACGGAGCATAAAGTTGTTCACTTATAAAGCCAATCTCACTTTTAACTAGAAGGCTATGCATTTGCATTTTGACTTTTAACTATTCATTTTGAAAAGTTTTTCAGTTTTCGGTAAAGCACCAGAGTGCATTCAGTTTTCGTTTAAGCATGATGAGTGCAATCGAAAACAAAACTGCAGCATTCGTAAATTTATTTTCTTTCTTTGACGATACTCGAGGAACATTTGCTCCTTAAGAAAACGTCACCATAGAATGTCAAAATGCAGACATCAGTAAGAGCAAGAAAAACCCAGAAGATTTTCTCAAACTTTTCCCGAAATGAACTTGTCGTTTCAGATTTTCAAGTATGAAAGAACCGATACATTTTCATTCCAGCGAGGAAAAAGCCTTGCAGTGTGATCAATCGCAGGAGTTTTTTGTAATTATTTAATTTTTTTACTTAATTTATATTACTGAAGTTGTAGACCTCCTTTTCCATTGGAAAGTATGATTTTCAAAAGAGTGTGTTATAAGAAAGAAACGAACTATGAGGAATTTTCTGCAAATTTTGGAATATTGTGTTATATATTTTTCATATTTGACCCCACTCAACGTATTAATGCAGCGATATGTGGTCAAACCTGACTTCCAACTCTGGGCTTCCTCACGTAGTGAAGTAATCCTTTAAATCTAATACGTTAAATCATTTAAATGACATCTTCACCTTTTAACCTTGTTTCTCTTTGATTGTCCTTGCCTTTAATTATTTAATTTAGGAGTGTAAATGGAAGGTCATGGAGTCAATTTAACTGAAATCGTGAGACTACAAATATAAGCCAGCAAATCTTATTCTAGATAAATGATTGTTATCCTCTTAAGGGACAACGAAACTTTATTTTTACGTCAAATAAGCTTAATACCTCTTATCTCACCAGGGAAATATTCCCACAGTATATAAATATATACATACATAAACGTATAGCAAAGTAAGATACGGACACACCTAAGGGTGGCTTAGTATGTCGAAAGGTTAAAGGTAAAATGTTTGAAGTATCTCCTTGTGTGGCTTATGTAATTTTTCCTGGCCGTGATTAATGACCAAATGTGTTGCAATGTAATATGGGATTTCACCAAAAGAAATTTATGGCCGCAAGATTAAGTTGAAGGAGTTTTAAGGACGTTAATTGCTTCTAGATGAGAATGGTTGACAAGCTAAGGTAATCGCAAATAGTAAAATTGACAGGGAAATTGCTTTTGAAACTATTTCCATTGTTTAACTGCACTTAATTTGCATCTAACTTTCGTTCTTTGTCAAAAATGTTAGTACCTCTACTACTGCGACTACTACTAATACTACTACTTTTTCCACTATTACCGTTGTTTTGACACAATCTTTATTTGGGTCCGTTAATTTACCTATCTTGCTTTCAATCACACGTGACTAACTTTCTTGAAATGTTTCCAGTAAGTTTTAAGATAACTCAAATTGTTCGTTATATCTTTGCAAAATTTAACGACCATGTCTAATCACAGGGCAAAACATTCAAGTGAAATATCCGAAAAAAATGAGCGAAAAATAAATTGACCCTCTTCGTTTTTGCGACCCCTGTTGTATTTTGCAAGTTTCGTGGTCCGAGTGCGTACAGAAAAACTTCCTATCCAAAACCGCTTTTGAAGCCAGGACTCAACGCACGTAAATGTGAACATATCTGCAGATGGGATGAAAAAAAAAAACAGAAAAATATTTCGCAATAAAATTAATGACCTGAAGATCTCTATCGGTCGGATATTGATATCAAAATTTATTGTCATACACACCCTTCATATTTACTAGAATAAATTTCTTTTAACTGTGAGTAAAAGGAAAAGTGGTAAAAATTGAGAGTTCAAACCAGTGTTGCGGATCTAAAAATATTTGTTTCGTTTGCACGCAGGATAAATAAGCATCTGGAATATCGATGTGTAAATTTTACTCCAAATAAGGGTACGGCCAAACTACTATAAAAAGACAACACTGTTTGACCTGCATGACAAAGTCCTTGTGAATAATATTTACTGAGTCCTTTCCTCCTCGAAATCTTATAAATTGTTGCAAGACTCGTAACAATCGAGTGCATTAAACTAATATCTACTGCATTGAACTCTACTTCGCTACGAAAACGAGGATGTCCTTTGAATGACTTAAGGTTCGTTCTATCTGAATGGAAACAAGGGCCCTATCTAGTTGAGGAGTAAAGAGAGTGCACACGTTTGCGGAAATAGAATTCATTTATACCCTATCATTTGATTAGAAAAGTAACTTCACAACAGCCAAACTACACACAGGACAATCGAGAAGTAGCATGTCAAAATGACGACAAGATTATTTATATCATACGATATGGAACAAGTATAGATAAATGTAAGGATAATGCATGCACTGTCGCGATACTGTGACCAATGATTCATCCCTGGGTGAATACACGTCGTTGGTAGATAAAGGACGTATGAGGCGTATCGATTGCCCGTCTAAAATCGCAACGGTAATTGATTGGAACGATCAACTCAGAATCAAATTCAATCAGTTGCATCCTTCCTGCTTGAAATCAGGGATTCATTAGTTTGAGTGAAGTATCTGCGTACGAATATCCAGCATAATTTATTGTTCGGAATCGCTAAGTAGAATACTTCCTGCATAAATGTTGCTCTGTATCATTTATGAGAATTTATTGAAGTTTCGCTACGGTTCACATGTTCCATGTTGTCCGTTATTAGTAATACTTTTATTGTTTTGAATTTGAACAATTTAAATTAATTGAAAATGGTACCTTGGTTTCTCAAAACCAGCGGGGAGAGTGGTTTTCCACGGTTTATTATCAGTTAGAACACGTTTGAAGAAATCCACATTCATTTTGTTGAGATCAAGAAAAAGATGCATGCGGTTCAAAAACGTCTTAGGTCAAGGCTTAGGAAAGTCCTTTGGCGGAAATTCTATAATAACCAGGTGGCAGGAGCGGATTGAACTCAGTTCGTGACTTTCCAATATTCTACCAATATTACCATTAATTATGCGAGTTTAAATGGTTAAGATGTGCTGTACTAAGGATAAGACAACATATAATCAGAGTGATAACTTTTTCCTCTGCATTCTCCTTTCAACTCAGTTTTGCCGTGCCTGGATTTTTGTTATTGGAAATTTAAGGCTGTAAATGCATTTTCATCTAAAGTACAAAGCGATTCTAGATCCCTCGTGTTAGCCTGATACTTCGATCTCTTCTACTAGTTATATTTCGAGCAACACAATGGTCGGAATGTTGGCTTCCAAAGTTGCCGGTCCTGGGCTCAAGTACATGTGACAATCTGAGCTTGAGGAGTGAAATAGTATTTTGTTTTGGCCAAAGATACTTTCCGGCATTCGATTTGATTTCGAATCAGGCAGGAAGTCTAATAAGCATGGAGGTACGAGGCTACAACTTCTTGATATTGGGTCACCAATTGGTAATTCTTGATCTGATAGGGTAGAAATAATTTTGGAAAAAAAGTTTAATCAATTTAATGAATTTTGGTTTAATACGTTCAACAGCAAAGGTGGATATTTTCCACATCATTTAACATTTTCTAGTTCATATGCTTCAAATACGATAAATGCAACGTTTAATCTATCATTTCATTTTCGGGCATATGACAAATTCAAATGTGTTCTCAGAGATTTTGATAACGTTTAACGGAAGGGTGAGAAAGTCACTTTTACAACAATCAACCTTAGTTGCATTAAGCATCGGAAATAATCCACTCAGCATCATGACGCTGCTTTTGAAAGGGGTGTCGTCCGCATATGGCCACTACCGTTCAAACGTTGTCCTTTATCCTCTTAAATGGATTTAATGAAACACGGCACAGGATGAAATATGAAAGCACGCGTGCACATCTAACAAAGGCTTTGTGATTTGCTGATTCGCATTAGTTACACCTTGTGCCCACCATCATCATCGCTGCCATTCTAGGAATATTGGACGGTCTTGGTCGAAAAAAAATCAATTCACCGCCTATCTTCTTGCAATAGGGAAGGTGGGAAAAACCTTTTGTTTTTGATTGTATGCAATAAATGTGCAGGGAACGGAAGGTACATGTTTCCCGATTAGGCATGCTTTTCATTTAGTCTTTCCAAAATAAAAGATGGTTGATTTTTCATGCTTACAGAGATTTCATGTCGGGAAGTCATTGCAGCCTTTTCATATCTGTCATATGAAATCGCAAAGTTTCAATTAATGAAACGCTTAGCTTGAAAGAAAAACCCATTTGAAAAGTGACGCAAGACGATGAGCTGGTTTCCTCCAATCGAATCGAGTCCCTTTTCCCTAGGAGAGCGACAGAATACGAAAACGTATCCACAAAGTTTTGGGAATTTGACACATCAACCGGAAAGTTTCATTCTTATTATTCTGGTAATATTCATTATTTTTTTATTTACCATGCATTTATTAAGTTTCAAACCTGACCCAGAAGATAATTTTATCCAGGATACTTAATTGAATATGTTCCGATCGAACGTCTCTACCGAGCATATATTAACCTGGCAGACAGGGAGCGTAAAAGGAGGGAGCACCATACTCAAGATGTATTCAGAATTGATGTGATAGAATGCCATTACCCTGACCAACTCTGGAGCCTGCTGGGATTTATAAATTTTAATTGGTAATGACGTGAAATTATCATTTAACGCCCTTCTAAATTTAGTTAAGTTTAAAAATGGAATTTTACACAGGGATAACGACATTAGTTTAGAATTTTGGAAATTTGCTCAAAGAATTTCGAAAAATATTTAAAATTCAGGCAACGGAAAGGATCGTCCGAATATTTTCGGGACGATTTTTTATTCCACCCATTTTAAATTTCAATAAACACATTAATATTCATGAGTTATTGTATTTATGTTGTATGTTTAGCGTTTATTTAATAAATTAATTAAAACAAAAACAATTTCATGACGAGCTATTATTTTACTAAAGTTATGAAGATGACAAACGTAATCATGCTACCGCAAAAAATTGCTGGCATTGTAAATTGTCTTTGTTTCCAGGAATCGATATCAGTTAATCATAAATCCAGGAACGGCGAAACGATATGTCCAAAAAAATCTTTTCAAACTACGATTTAAATCCTTTCGACAATTGCACTCAACAAATTTCCAATAAGAATTATTCTTAAGGATTTAATTTTACATCGATGGTAAGATCTCCTTTTGATGCCATCAACCTTGTCTCATATCAATTACCGTCAAGTCAAAATGTCATATTCCTGGATTAATTCATCAACCTTAGCAAGTAGAGTGCACATGTTGTTCAGTTCGTTCGAAACCACAAACCCATACTCTAACCCGAACCTGTATGCGTTTGAACTGAAATCAACTTGGAAATTTTCGAAAAGAACTCGAACGACAGCCAAGCGAACGAAACGTAACGTGACACATGAAATAAATGTGGTAGAAAATTGCCAAATTATGTAACCCCAAAAACATCATTATTCAAGTCGACTAGAACTATTTCTCTTATTTCTTAGCCAAACAAACATCTCACAGACGCCAGGCACACCTTAAAGGAATTTCGTTTCTCAAACCATCCGTTAAAATAGAGAGAAAAGAAACGATGTTTTGAAAGAGCTTCGTGTCTGTACCCAAAATCCTTGTTCATATCCTGTTGTGGAATTACGAGGAAGCTACTCGTTTGCGTCCAGTACCTTTTTGGGGCAGACCTGTTAATTCTGGAAACTTCTACAGTGCGTTTTTGAAGTTTTAGTCCTTGACGTTTTGCTGGCTGATATGTCCAGAAATCCTTTTTTGTAATTACTCTTTTTGTTTTGTTTTACGTTTCAAATTATCAATTGGTAATTACCAGTGTTTCCTCATCACAACGAGCTTCACAATACTTTTGTTTTATTGCAAACGCCAAAAAACTGTTGCCATACTCTGTATATCCGCAGTCCTTCGAAACAAAACCATGAACAAACATTTGTTTTGTTTGACCATCAAATACGAATCTTAAGCTTGCCGAGGTATGTCACATATAAGTCAAGAAATACAGTGAAATCCCAAGACCGGAGAAAGGACTCCTCTGCAGGACACTTGTGTCGTATGTCCTCCAACAAACCGGAACGAAGAAAAAAGCTAGCCAACCAACCTTCACAGAGAAATTGGTTGGGCTACGTTAAGTTGACAATTTCCTTCTGTTTGTTCGTGAGGTGAATATTTTCATTTTAACATTGTTCTTCAGGATCGCCCCGTGGCAAGTTTATGAGAAGGTGAAAACGGAATTCGGTTGCAGAGTGATTCCAAGAAAGTGACTTTTCTTCGATATGTTGGCTCTTACGGGTGCATGTGTGGACGTGAAAATGTGTAGATGTGAGGAGCGTAGAGCTGGAAAAAGGGATCAGGCAAACAAAACATAACAATAAGTTCTTGTGCTACACACATAAATGTTGCCACAAGGACGATGAAAAATAATCACGATTATGGGGATTCACCGGTAGTAAATTAGAAAAATTTATCAGAATTTGTCATGGCCATTCGTTTTAATAAATTCACTCTCGAATGATAGAGTGCTGGTTGCATCGGCTTGGACGAGAATTTCCAGATATATTAAAGGTTTTATCAAGATTTATGTAAGGTACCTCGTGCTACGATTGCTGCGGAAAACAATTTATTTTGAATGAAGAGCTACCGAAATATGATAAGCTTTGTTCTCATTGCTGCAGTCGGTGAAACTAATACGACGTTTATTTATGCTTAACCAGCTTCATCAACGTTAAATAGAGCAATGACATCAAATATTCTTTCTTGAAGAACAAATTAAACAAGCACTAAGTTATATGTTCGCATGCACTTTTTCCAGGACCTAAACGAGTCTAAATGCCTATTTCTATTTGCGAGAGTTCAAAGTTCAACTTACAAATTGAGCTTTGGTTGTTTTTCTTTCAATGAAATATTTTCCAAATTGTATTTCTCGCTTCCCAAAAAAGAAGTCAAATGTCCTTCCTTCGGTAACATACCATGGCACGTGGGTGAGATTATCACGGTTGAGGGTGTCGCCTGCGGACAACAATTTACATTAGACAATAGGAAAATAATCCAACTTTTTCAGAAAGAATTTTGAAAATTAGTCCAGCCCATATTAATCCCATACTTACGTTGTAATGTTCTGTAATAAAAGGAAATTTTTGCGGCTTTCTCGTTTCGCTTTTTGACCAATTGTTGTTGTTGTGGCTCAACAGGTTTTTATACAGCTTGGGTTTACCAATTTCTGCGAAATGAACCTGAAATCTGACTTTTGTATTCTGAATTCATTGGAAGCTGAATATCTAAAATCCGAAAATTGCAGAAACATTGAGGTATAACATGCTTTTGCTAGAAACAAAAATTGATGGTATTTCAAAATTATTTTCCTAGTAGTGATGCCTATGAACAATCAATGAAACCAATTCGCATATTGTGTCTGTTTCCCATTACTAAACGCCCCAGAACAATATTCCCATCAACTTTAAACGTAATAACGATTATACGTACTAGTTCACCTCATTACATGACTACATTAAAATCCCATTGCTGGCATTCACTTGCCACTTTCATATCCTCTTTCGAATGTCATAAAATGTTCAGAGCGCTATCATGTATGCAAGATACCCAGGCCATTATGCACTAAAAATCCCGAAATGTCTATATGAAATAGTTATCCGTTTCATTTGGTAGGTCTGACCTGGTTGTATACGCTCACCAACTTCAATCGACCGCCATCATATCACGCGAGGTTCATTTGCTATGGCCCAGGCACTTGAAGTGACATCACGAAAAAGTAATAACCATTTAAATTCCTCCCTCCTTGGGAATCCATTCACCTCCGCCACAGCACCTCTTGCCAGATGACATCTGGTGACCCGGCCACAAACTCGTTTATTGTATAATATCCTGAATTTGTGCATTTATCACGTACCGAATTTAGTTTTTAGAATTTTCCTTAATACTCCAGGCTCGATCTCTAATCAACGAGTCTTTATGTTTTACGGCGTCCGCGTCTTGAATAAAGAGCCACATCTTCGTGTCCTGACACTGTCGAGAAAGGTTAGTTGTCAGTACCGATGTTAAATGAAATACCCTGTTTCTGTTCGTTTTTTAGTATCCTTTGCGTGTGTTCTCTTGATGACGAACAAGGGGACATAATTTACAGGATTATTTTTCAATTAGTAGTGACTTTCGTCACCGGCGAGAGAGAGAGAGAAACAATAAAAACTTGGTGAGGAAATTCCTGAAACAAGAGCAGTCGTACGGTGATAAAGTCTGGAAGTCCTGTTCAAATTATAATTTCATTTATGCTCTCCGCCTGTTACTGCCTCTCCTCATGCTGCAGCCACATTCGTCAGACTGATATTTGTTAAGTTGACGTCCGGAAGGCTGTCATTGTTGGTGCAAAACACAATCGAACGTGGATGGAATAGTATTCAAAATTAAGCTTACTTTTGAGTCCTACCTTGTGAGGTTTTGTTTTTGTTGTGGTTGTTGTTGTTCTCATTCCGCTCGCTGGATTTTTTCAAACAATCAGCGTGATGTCCTGATTACAATGTTGATTTGTGTATTACGAGGAGACGGTTGCGCTTTGGAAAGAAAATGAGCTGTTGAAAGAATAAGCATATTTAGGTACTACTCCTTGTATTATATGTACTTCTCTATGCAGCTCAAGTTTGACAATTTGAATGTTTTTCCTGCTCTTCACAAAAACTCATCTTTCTACCGGGGATCATTGTAATACTCTCTTACAGCTACGACGTAAAATTGAGTTTTGCGAAACTTTTACCAAACCGGAACCAAAGTAGAGAAAGTTTAGTCCTGAAAATCTGTTCTAACCTTTCATCCACTGAAACCAGCATAGAAAAGTCATAGTGAATAATCATCCGTGAAGAGTTTGTTGTTCGGTATCTGCAAGATTTTAATGAGGACGAAATGTCGTCATGCAGTCCGAATTTATACTGGATAAGAGAATTCCTATAGCTGCTCTCGTTGCCAAATTTACCTCCAAGCTACGGATACAGGAAGCTGACAAATGGTGTTGTTGCTCCATCCGTTACCTAAAACTTTTCTTCCAATCTATTGTAATGTACCTATTGTACTATAGTTAGTTAGGTGCAGATATTATTCCAAGTGGTCATTTACGCTCTAATGATGTTTTGACATAAAGCGGATGTTCGTAAGAAAGGAAGCATCCAAATGTAGGAAGTCTATAGTACTATAAGATAAGATAAAGAAACTTGAAGATATTGGAATGAGTTAATTTTGCTTAATTTCTCTTCAAATTATTCAATCAATCTATCTAAAACTGGTGCTGAATATGAGCTGGAAATCGTTGTTTTAGAGTTTTGGAACATGTGGTTAATACTCGCACCGATAAATTAGCAATGACGTGAGAAATCTGGTAGAGTGCTGACTCGAATGGTACAAATGTATAAGATGGTCTCATTGAACTTTTTTCCAAAGAAACAGTCGGCTGTGGCAATCATGTCAATATCGCAGATAATTATTCTAGTATGTTACCTGTCTGCTCAGAGTTTTGCTTTAGTTTTGATGAGTAAGGTCCTGTAACCTATCTTGTAATAACCTTTTTTTAACTTCTTTCAATATATCTTTAAAATGTATCTAAAATATGTGTTTGTTTTATCAATTTTTAAATAATATCGGGACTACGACTAAATTAACGCTCGCAAAAGGAATTCTGAGGTGATTCTTCAATTCTTGGACCCCTCTTGATATTCGATATGACCGATTGCTGCAATTGTGTAGAAGAAGTGAAGCTTCACCATTCTTTGCTAACGTCTACTTATTATGAATTTGATGTTTTAATTTTGTTCGTTCGAAGTTTCTGAAATCCAGATATATTTAACAAAACCCACGTATTGGAAACTGAAGCCTACCAACGAAACTTTTTCGCCAACTATATTTTCAACTATGTCAAGCCATGTTTTTGGTTTATCACGTATGTAATCTTCAGAATAAATGTTGATCAGAATAAATAGACCACCAAGTTTATTAAGTGTGTTAAGAATATTGCGTGTATTCGGAAGAATTCCTCCTCCACGTAGTAATATCACCCGTCATTTGTAAGTCAAAATGCTGACCCTGTAGTGAAATCTGAAGACTTCATTCAAAACCGCGTTTTCACTGCCTTAACTGGATAAATGATGCAGAATTTATATTGGACCAATATATCAAAATGTTCGTTATTTTTTCAGAAGTCTTCAGAATGAGATCTTTAGTTTGTCATTATAATTTGGGAGATATATCGCGAACATCTGCATTTCGGGTAGAATGGTAGTTATTGTGGTTACTGTGTGATCATTTTCTTTCATGAGTGAGTTCATGAGTGACATCCTTTCCCCACAGGCTTTGTTGCCAGGAAAAATTTTAGAGACTCGCCAGTCAAAATTGGAAATACACGCAAAAAATAATCCTAGGGACCCGTAACGTGGGGATTTGTAAACCATGCAACCGAAGAGATAGAAGATGGACGAATGAAAGAGGAAACGTTTCCACTGTTGGAAAGAAGAAACGATTTTTCTTTTTGTGTTAAAGTACTTCTTTTACATGTAGATCACCAAGAGAAACGAAACGGTTACTTTGATTAGAGGCTCAGAAGTCAATACAACTGATTCAGTAATGGTAATGTCAGATTATTTCTTGATCTTTTCAAAAATTAGAGTTTTGAATTTGAACTTTTGAATTTTTTCGGGGTTTCTCCGGTGGTCCACAAAATCAATTCCGAATTTCCTTCAAAGATTTCCGATTTTTATTAAACGGTGATGGTTCAAATAAGTTCTACTTTTTTTTAGTACTTTTTAGTACTTTTTTAGTACTTTTTAGTCCTACTTTTTTTTTTAGTAGAAAATACCAGCAGTATTGTAATCCGTTGGAGTCACAGGATAATTAGACTACTACCTCCGGCTGTGTGTGAAATTTTAAATAGAAGACTCTGTGTACTATCAATTTTTGTATAACTTAATGTACAAAAAGTTTTGGTTCTGAACATCAATTTGAAAATAATTGTTGCAGGAAGTCATTGATGGCTGCATAGGGCAGCAATTTTGAGTTCTGTACATTGATATGGGATGCTGATTGAGCCAAAGTGCATATCAAACGCAAACGAGTTTTATGGAATCACGACAATTGAATCAACAAGATTTTGATTGCGCCTGGACTCTCTGGACATGATCCAAAGGCTTGTGACGGATGCTTTATGAGCAGATACGAGTAGACTGCGTCTGAAACACTCCTTCACAGATACAAAGCGATTATATTTCATATTCGCATCGTCATTAGCGATGAAAATAAAATTTATTCTTCTATGTTCAGAGAAAAACGTACTAGAATCCATGCAGACTACCCAGAGTATTCAGCGGTCCAAGGTAGTGAGATATATCTGGTTAGATGAGAATGGTATTTTGACCTGCGGACTGTTGAAACATCGTGAAACGTTAAAAATTGGATACCAGATACGTGAAGTGCTAATAATTGATCACATAATTTTATTTAAGCATAATTTTATTAGTCGAGAGCATTGTTTTAGGCTTTAGTTCTTTGTATGTTTTTTTGATTCAAATGATTTTCCGGTCTTTTTTTTGTGTTTCTGCGTACTGATGGAGTAATTTTTAATTTGATCCTGAAGAATTTTTTTTAGTATTTTTAAGCTAATCAGTACCTCTTTTAACCCGCTTATAAAAACATTTATTCGTACTAGAAAAACGTACTTCAGTTTTTCAATAACAGGTCCAAAATAATAAAGATATTCTTCTAATAAATTTTTAAATGTTATAGCATCTCCAAAACCAACACATTTTGTATATTTTACAAAAAAATATTCTTCAGATCTTTCAGAAATATTTCGATGATTCCGCCAAGCAGTATTTTGCCTGCACTGACTTTGTGATTAGATGTAGGATCCTTCTGATGTTAATCATACTAAGTTGCGTATTCATCCCTTCTCATCACATCTTTTGCTGACCGATTTTCATTGTCTTTACATTCAATTATTTTCCAATCGCATCTAAAAATTAGGTAGAATATTATCCAATAAGAGGAGGAATCCTCAAAATTGACGTAAGCCCACGTTTAGGCCACGATTCATCGCCTAAAAAGCCATTACGATTTCGGATATTTTGAATAAATATTGTGTATATTCGGATTCTGTAGAAATTTTTGTAACATTGGACATCAGTAGAATTTTTCTGTACATGGCATTTACCACATGATCTCAAGCATATTCCTAGTTGTGATTGTTGAGTGTGCAAATCACCATTGCTTGCAATCTTGTCAAAAGCAATAAAAACTCAAGAAACTGTAACAATGAATCGCAACAAAGTTCACCACAAATTCATTTAATCCTTGCAATATTTGAGCAGATGTACTAAGAAGGCCAATATTTTCCTCAGCTGTATGTTGATTTCGTCTTACACTTCTTCTTCAAGCTTTTTCTCCTTGGAAACTTAACTCTTCGTGCCATGTTTGTCCTTTTGAACTAGTTGTCAACACCTTATAGCCTATAAATTCTTCAATACTATAAGGGCACAAACGATAGCGCAGGTATAAGCACCGAAGAGGCAGGGTACGCCCTCCCCTATTATTTGCTGTAACTTTAAAACTCCTTAGTGTGTCGACCTAAAATTTCTACAGAACTTTTTCAACTCATTGATCTTCAAAAATATGCAAAAAATCGGTTTCTTAAAGATATTTAATTCCCTGTAAAGTTGGTAATTCCTGCTTAATATGTTAACATAGCCAATACATGGATAACTAGCAGAATGAATCGACATCATAGTGGAAGATTAAAATTTGAGAGCTTTAAAAAAAATTGAAGGTGTCAAAAATTGATCTTGCCTTAAACTAACAAAATGAATGAATTTTTATTTGAAGATTCTGTGTCTATACAGAAATTGATTAGAGTAACTACTTTTTAGTATGTAGTAGATTTTCCGTTTTGACTTTAGATTCATACAATTTATTGATAAATCCAAAATTAAGATAGCAAAACTTATAGGCTATATCCAATTCGTTATTCAGCAAGCCACTAAATTCAGTCCAAACCGGTCATGTCTATAGAAAACCCAGATCTAGTGACCCGTTCAAACTACTTACTTTACTTTCTTTCAATACATTTTTTTGTACAGGATTTCAGACTTCAGAAGTTCATTAAAAGATATTCCTGGCAAATGTATTCGAAATTGCAGGAATCGTTTTCTGAGAATGGAGACGTAATTGGTGATTCCTTAAATTTTGAGCTTAAGTGTTCCAGAGCTGACGGTGATACCAGATTCTAAAATCAAAAAAAAAAAAATTCTATTCAATTCTAGTAATTGTATTCTATTCTACTTTATTCTAAAATAACAGGTCCTGGAATAGCAGAATCATTATTGTTAAATAAGCGTTGCAAATTTCTTTGAATGATTGCCTGTATTTAGCGATTTCATAGTATTCACTGTTATTTTTCTACATTTATCAACAACTTAGCTAGTATTAAAAAAATTTGATTTCCTAAATATCGATTAATATTTATCCGCTATTTATTTTGGTTCAAAAAAGGACAAACACAGGAGTTTCGAGAGAAACTACTCCTTTGATCAGTGAAATTCAGGATGCATTTAATTGTAATATTGCATTTAATTCAAAATTTGTTGTACAACATTATTACATAAAATTATTAAAAATTTCCTCGTGAGATTTGTTGTTTACAACTTGAAGTTTTGTAAGGTCTTTCCAAAAATGTTCTGCATAAATACAGATTTAAGATTGGATTTAATATCTAACAATTGGGGAATTATTTTTTAAAAGGACTCCATTGAATGAACAAAACCTACAAAATGTTTTAATATTCATAGTTAGCTATGTTAGCTAGGATATGTTTACATGATTCTTGAGAGTGGACCTCATTCCATATAAGTTCGACAGTTTTCATTGGCGTTAGTATGCGTACATTTTTTGTTGCTTGCTTTATTCAGCGACTAAAATATTCCGGTTAATCCTTAAAAAATATGATATTTGTCTACGGCACCTGTTGTTGCAATATCCACATGAAAACAAAACACATTCCACATCTCATAAATTGGGATCAAAACCGCTGCGGATCAAGTGGCAATAGTGATTGGGATATTTTCATATGTGTAACATGTTGTCTCTATCACGACTCGATTTTCCTCCCGATCTTTTTAAGAAACATCAAATTTATGATCATTAACACATCATTCAAAACAATAAATTTTATTACACTTTGAAATTTTTATGAGCAATCTCCTCCTTTTCATAGTTCTGAATATGAGTATGTCATGAATCCCATGATCTTCACGTCAACTTACACCAATGCAGCGACGCAAAGGAAAATAAAGTGAGAATCAAAAGGAGGAAATGAGGAAGTAGTATTGGGTGATGAGAATAGAGGGTGTTCCGCACCCTCCTAGAAAAATGGATGATGTCATTTGGTAGCTTCAGTTCACATCGGCTTACTGTTGAGATCATCCTCATCATCGTAAACATTAACATCGCCATCATCGTCATCATCGAAGACAAATAAAAATTTAATTGAGAACATATGGAAAAGAGATGATCACTATGCTTAAGAGGTTATAGGCGAAGAACAACAAGTAGTCTAAACACAATTCAATGGGTTGGGGAACAGGCCAAATATTAAAAACTAGTCAAGTTTTTTTTCCCTGAACTCCTTCCTTCCAACCATTCCGGGCTTCCTCAAATCAAAGCTGTTCTTCATGTCAGGTTATGGTGCGATAGTTTCTAACATCCAAGAACAAGTCAAAAGGTTGAAGCCATAAAACTTCTTCACCCTATGATAGCTTAAAATGTGCGGATCAGATTAGAGAGGCATGACAACATGTCCGGGAAGCGTTTGATTTATTTGGTATTCACATGTGAACGCTTTTTCTCTATTAGGCTCAAATAGATTCTCGTGTTCACATTACATTCCTATCTGAATCCATTGGATGGAGTTATATAGTACCATCGCTGTGGTTGTAAATGAAATCGCAATCGGGGCATACATTTCTTTAGTTTAAGACATGTGCACATTCCATTCCATACATTGCTCGGATTACTCCAGTCCTAGACTAATGATACATATTTAAATGTCGAAGGACACAAAAGCTTCAACTTTAAGAATGTAAACTATATGCAACGCATCAACTTTATGGAATATCTTCAAATTTGTTAAAACTTTCTCTTCCAGCTATTCGTCTCGTTGAAAGGCTCAACAAAAGTGTTGCAGAAAAAGTCATCAACGAATCGTACAAGGAAATCTTAGCAAAATGGAAAGATCAATTGCAGAATGTTTGCCCTTGTTGAAAAAAGAATGAAAATCAAGAAGAAAAAGCAAAAGAAAAAATTATTGTGTTTGAATATCTGCCAGGCTATGCTGCGATTTTGGCGAGGACAAATAGTCAAAACGAGTCCTTGCGAAACATGGCAAGATAAGCACAGGCAAACACAAAATACAAGACGATTTCGTAACGAAAACAAAGAATTTGAATATCATGAACTTTAAAACTATAAAAATTTACAGATTTTCTGCGAAAACGAAAACGTTCGGGATCCTTGTTTAAATGTTTAACGAAAAATTTCCGATTTTCAAGCAATAAAAAATAAAATTCAGATATCCTGGACGACTCCAGAGTTTAACATTATAGGCGAGTAAGAATTAGTCAGGTACAATCGATTGTGCGATACGTGATTAGGATATGCAACCTACTTCCAATTTTTTTCAATTATAATTAAACCTTATACATATCCTAATAAATAAACCTTACAACCCTTATAAAAAACCATATAAATATCATGACATTTTTTTTTGTAAAGAAAAAATCGTTTATTTATCAATCATGAATTGACGGCTAGTTTTGATAAGTTTCGTATAAGTCCATGCTTCTTTAAAAATGGGGGAAAACCAAATCAATTTTCATTGCAGGTTGATAGAAGAAGTAAAACTGCATCCAGTATGTTAACATCGACATCAGCTACGCTCCAGTTTTTTTTATATTTAAGTAAAAATTAAAGAACATTTTCAAACAGACACTTAGGAATCTACCATGGGAGTGATTACAGATACAGAAAAAAGAAGATAACACTTACACTTCTATAAAAAAGAGCTAATGTGAGCAAATGAAATTCACTAACTTAATCTTATACGTCCTCCCAGTGACTTCAGGGATGATGGGAGGGATGCGTTTAATTCTGCATAATAGAAGGATACTCTGGATGCCCAGGGAAATATCCGAATATCAGATGCGAATAGTTCGGTATTAGCGACGATCACAGGCCGATAAAGGTCACTGCGCAAGGTCAGCGAAAGATGCTTGATGTGGCCCAAGGCTCCATTCCAGGTCCAGACTTGTTAAACATCCAACATCGGACTACTCAGTCTCGGACTTTCAGAGGAATCCCGACTGGTGGCTATGTGGTTGATGTCGTAGCACTGGAGTGCACTGTCGATCAAGCGCAATCTAATCTAAAGTCGCTTATGAACCGGGTAGGGGGCTAAGAAATCACTCATGCATTCAATCTAGCGATAAAGCGAATTGAAGTAGTCATCCTAACAAAAACGAGGAGTAAAGGATACATTAGAAGAGTCAAAACTGTCCTCTAAGTACCAATTTGTTGCTAGACTCAAAGCTGAGTATCATGGTGCAAATCAGGACAATGGCAAATAAAGCCACCGCAGAGGTATCCGCAAGGAATCGATTGAAAGCGAATTTCGGGGGCCCAAGTCCAATAAAAACGTAATTTTTTATTGGTGTTGAACACACTTCCCTATGTAGTGAAGATGCCAATAAAGAGCTGCACCAAAGACGGATGGCACTGGAAACAAGAAAGAAATGAGGAATTCTGCGGATTGCATCAGCATACCGAACAGTCTCCGAGTCAGCCATTTTGGAAATTACAGGAGAATTAGGGTAATTAGGCGAAGTCAGATCACCCATGCTGGTTATCACAAGGGTGTTGGTTCATCGCCCTCACTGCCAACGGGAAATAAAAGGATTTACTTCCGAAGACAATGAATCAAGAGTAACAATGAATCGGTCGAAAAGTGCAACAATCTTGGAAGCATTAGCTAGACGGACGATAGACTGCGAATTCATACATAATCGCTCACATATATTATATATACCTGAAAAATAATTCTTACATACATTTAATTTCTGAATGCTAGCGACCTCCACCTCTCCACTCACCTAAGTCGTTTAATTGACAGAGCTTATATAATTTAAGCTCTCTATTTTGCAAAGTTGTCTTTATTTGAAGCATAGGGCATATTACTGAAGCGCGTTAGTTCTGATGGGAAAATGTCAAAACAAAAATCCCTCCGAATTCAATGAGAATTGGGACAATCGATGTTGGAACTCCGGCAAGTGTAGCACCAAGTCCTTCCAATGGTGGACTTGTTGCTTTGTTGTCTGTTTGAATGAGAGGGGCATCGCTCCAGGCCCTAGTGGGAACCAATGGGCGCGCGAATTAATTTTAGATACAGAAAAATAAAATAATCACTCCTTAAACACTCTTTATCTAAACATAAATACGTCCTTATATAAGTTTGGTCAATTACTTAAGACTGCGTTCATGCCGCAAGTGGCCTTTTATGTGTTTTCTTTATACTTACTCTTATATTCTTATATGATAGATAAGATCCATCAATGGTGTAGATCTTACGATGTTGATGGATTTAGATCTTCAAAATAAGGATAATGTTCACACATTGGTGTCATTCCCAACTCCTAGTTTAAGCTTCATTTATCCTATCTTATTGAAGTATAATTGAAATTTTACAATAGATTACAAGGGTTATGTTCTAACAAGTAAAGAGAGTAGAATACAACGTAGCTAAGATCAAAATGGGAGCATTGGATATCCTGAATGACAGTGTTTCACAATACGTTTCCTGACTCATCAATTCTCTCTCGGCTTAAATCCATTTTCCCGTAAACGTCATTTTCGAAGTTCGTAAACATTATAACCCAAAATCCACTAGACCGATCCTTTTGAAACTGTAAGCAGTATTTAAAACTCAATCAATAGATCAATAGATAGCGTCCCGAGGTAGTTTTTTACCATTATTTTTTAAACATTTTATAATGATATAGTCACAGATACTTTTTTTTTAGCGAAAACCGCCTTTTTTGACTTCTGAATGTTGCCGAAAATATTAAAATTCGAAAAAATTTCTGGGACTTCGATTTTCTATTTCATATGATCCTCTACCGAGTAATAGACACCACTGCATAAAAACTGTTTTTGAGGCGTATCCGGAGATTCCCTGTCATGGATTCATTTATTGATATTTTCAATTGAACATTTTTCCAAGGATACTTTACATTTAATACTATAAGGAGTAGGTGGAATAAGTAAAAGAACTTTACTCATTTCTCCCGAAAAATCATTTAAAAATGTCTTTTTTCGGTTTTCTAACACATTGGAACCCAAATTCAATTACATCGATATATTTTCTACTGGGATATCGTTAAGGAGTTTTACATATTACATATAACAAGTAGATTGCAATTTTTTAAACGGGGTAAGCACTCTCCTTTCGCAATTTTGTGCGACGTTAATTTTTCTCGATATGAACAGACAGACAGAAATTTTGACCATGCTTTGAAGACATTACAGATTCTGCACCATATATGTCATCCACTAGATGGTCCTTGTACCTTATATAAAAAATACAGATTTTTTTTAACTGAACAAGGCTTTATTGATAGTAATACATTTGCGTTATAACATACATGTCACTGAATTTAGGGTTCTG
Source organism: Stratiomys singularior (assembly GCA_954870665.1). Classification (NCBI taxonomy): domain Eukaryota; kingdom Metazoa; phylum Arthropoda; class Insecta; order Diptera; family Stratiomyidae; genus Stratiomys; species Stratiomys singularior. The sequence continues at coordinate 14,841,671 of OX940877.1, forward strand.
AAAAATTCATCAATTAATTTCTTCTGCGATCATTGGTTTAGCTTTCCTGGTATTAACTTTTTCACAGATGATTTTGAAATTTGAAGGAAAAAGTGAACAAAAAAACTCTGGGTAGCTTGCCGGGTCCGCCGGGCCTTGCTTCGTGGGTCTCGAGGATGCATTTCGGCTGCATACAGCCATCTTCAGCTCGACCAGAGTTAATTTTGGCCTGCGGCAACACCAAAACGAACTTGAACAAAAAAACCTTGGCTGGGCCTAATAACACGTAAGACTAAATAAAACCTATTTCCTACACTTATGTCTTATTTATGAAGTTAATTAAAGTTAATGTACTCATACAATTTTCTGAGCATTAAGAATTTATTTATAGCAGAAGATTTGGTCAAGGCAATACAACGTTGTGGATCTACAAACCTGAACTATAGAGTACCTAAGCCTCGCGGCCAAACCTCAGTATATGCACCCTGAGTTGAATCTGGGTGGGGTTATTTTTCATCCAAACCAAAATGCGACATATAAATGGTTGAACAAACATATGAATGCGCATTTGAGGCGATAACCTTTCTGGGTTGTCCCAGCGTGCTCCTTGAGTTAATATTTGCTTTCGTTCTTCCTGCAAAGTTTGGAAGCTTGTTTGTTCAGGAGCTTGTTCGATCGTGGGTTCTATCCCATTCTTGAACGCCCAAGACTTCCGAGGGTCCACATATATTTTTTGCTTCTAGATCTCCGAGCTCCATATTCACCTCGTAGGGTTTAATTTATTATTATTTGCATGTATTAAGAAGGTGCCCATGAAAGGTTGCATTTATAAAGGCAATATATATGGCCCTATGGGTAAGCAAAGTATCCCAGGCGCTCCTACTTTTCTGCATTTCTCTTTTGTCATTTATGTGGCTTCAATGATTTGATACTTAGCATTTAAGTTGTAATGCCAAATCGGCGGAATCTCCACAGTTTATTTTAAGCTATCTAGTATTATTGCTGGGATGACGCAGTACCTGTAAGAATTGTCGTTCTACAATTTTTCATACAGGTTGATGCGTAACCCTGCTATTCCTAACGTTGTTAAGGGACAATGTCACCTTAATGCACCACAGCCACTGCGATACTACCTGAAGTCGATAAGCCGTACCATTCGAGGATGGCGGCTGATCAGCTTCCCTCGAACCTGAATATACCTTCAGGGTTAAGGTTCGCAAAAAAGTCATAGTGATACTCCGTATGGTAGTATCCTCACGATCTTGGCTGCTATGCTTCGAACCGAGAACCCAGTTCTAGTGTTTTTCTTGAATCGAATCTTTAACTCAGCAATAGGGAGAAAGATTCTTTCTAGCAGATCCACCACCCTGCGGGGCGGGATACAGGCACTATAATTGAAGGCACCTCCCTGCGGGATACAGACACTATAGGGAGGTGCCTTCAATTGCTAAAAGAAACTATAAGAGGGTTTGATGAGTTACTGGCTGAAGCCATTAATCAAAGTTGCCGCGAATCCGCGAGCTGTTTTACAGGATCAATTTCAGTAAGTTAATGTAATTTCTGAATATAGAAATAGAAAGGTTTGTCCAACGCCGTTTTCAGGAATCTCTTTTGGACAGCTTCAAGCTTGGTTTTTAATATCCGGCACAGTGATTCAAAATTGGAGCTCCATAAAGAGTGATTGGCACCATTTTGACGATGAGTATTTTGTTTTTCAAGTTAAGGCTGGACTTCCGACTTAGTAGTTGATATAATGCTAGGTTTGACTGTAATGTCTTATTGCGTATGTATTCAATGTCGTTTCGAAACGTTGATTTTGGATCTAACACCAACCCCAGACAGGATAACTCGATAGGATAACTCGTTGTCCAAAGGTATACATTGGCCCAAAAAATTTAAGCATCTACAAAGGGTTTTCGCTTCTTACTGAAGTAAATTACTCTTGTTTTGCCCATATTGATTTTAAATTTCTCTAGTCTTGCTCTAAGCTATTTCTGTTCTTATTGCATGAAGGGAAGTATCATAAGCAAAGGTTGCTTTATGGTTGCTTTATTAATGTTTGTTAGAAAGTCTGAAGTATAAATGTTGTAAAGAGTAGGGCTAATGCAAGAGCCTTGTCGGACGTCTGCTGGAATGTTCTTTATTAAGGAGAGCCTGCCTCGTAAATAAATACAGTTATATTATACATTTCCAAATACTAATAAGCTAGAAGGTACGTTGCAAATAATAATAAGCTAGAAGGTACGTTTGAGTTCGTTTTGAAACCAAAGAGCACCCCATGCTTCACTTTCCTCATGCTTCTTCATATGACTACTAAAATTGTAAATGAAGATTCATCTTGACTTTTTGAGGTGAAAAGACTTGATAGACAACCATGGAAGGTAGCCCCAGATCTGTCAGCGTTGAAAAATTAAATTAATTCCTAATAAAGCGAATCTTACTAAATCAGGATGTGGACAATGCAATCTTTCTTCTCCTTGCAAAGCGCGGAGAATGTACAGAATTCAGTATTTGGTTCAGGACAGATCCAGGGTTATCAATTTTTTGGCACTAAATCTTTTCAGCCCTATCAGTATAACTTGAGACAAATTTTTAATATTTGATTAAGGAAAACCAGAAGATAAGCGGAAGGCATTCCGATTATATATCTCTCTGCCGTACTAAGCGATAATCAGCGTCGAAACTGATGAATTATTCCAAAAGTTGAATAAAAGATTAAGATTAAATGGTTAAGTTTTCAGGGTTATTCTATAGAGAACTTCACTCTGTTTTCATAAATAAATTTATAAAACATGAAATGTGAGATAAATCGAGTCAGCTAATGCTTTTATAAGATGAGAGCGGAATCATTAACAACAATCAATTGTAACTCCTCACATTGAGATTATGAGATACCGCATATCTCAGGATTATTATGATATTTCTACGAAGTTGTAGATTCCCGTAAAGCCAAATTTTTGTATAGGCTCCTTGCTGTTCGATTCTCATTAGGAATCTTCCATTTTGACTCATCCCAAAATCAAATACACTTTGCCGTTTAGACAAGCTGTTGCAGTAGTGATCACTGAACATAATCTCAACCTCAAATAAAATATTAGAACCCACAAAAAGTAACAAAAGCAAAATTTTAAAGTTTATTTCGAATGCTAAGATTTTAGACAATGTTAAGGCCACATTTTTCGCCCAAGAAAGAAGCGAAAATACAATCAAAAAGGATATGATCTTTCAAAAAAAGTAATTTCCGTTCCTGAATCCTTGCACGAAGTAACGCATATTTATTTCACAACTCTTCAATTGGTTCACACGCTCGACCGTTTATTTACCTTTAGTTTAATGGGAGGAGTCATCTTACCTTAGGGGCAGACAGGTGTGCGCATAACACACCTTTGCTGATGTGAGAGCTTTACATTCATAGAGGAGAATATTTGCACGGCTGCGTGGTAAGTGCAGGTGTAAATAAGGTGGGCGGAAGGTAAAGGTGTTGCTTCGTGTTATGAATTAGTTTGGACACGTGCAAAGAGAACTCCACATGACTTCTTGTACGGCACGTGGTTAGTTGGTTGGCTGTGATGCACTATGTGTATGTGGATGTATGAAAAATATAAGAAAACGTTCTTAGTATATGGGAAATAAAAACACACGTGCTGAAGTATATTACGGTATGTATATGAAGCATTTGAAAGTTTATATCGAAGGTCTGAACCCTGGCTCTACTGCTCCAAATGGAACGAAAATGAATTTAGCAAATTGAAATTGAAATCCCCAACGAAAGTGCAATTCCAGGAAATATAAGCCCGATAAGTCAATAAATTTTATTCTGGCATTGACATTTGTACTATCAAATAATTAATCATGGAACTCTTCGAGGAAACAAATATTAAGTGAGTTCACGTAAAATATTACAATAAAGTAAATATTTGATAATTTATCCTAGGCATTTGCCCACTTTTCCATCAAAATGTTCCATAAAATGTAACGTGAACGTACACCAGGATTACGTTGGAAAGGATCAATCATTTATATCGAAATAGCAAACATGTCAACTCTTACCATTTTAACACAGAACGATATGTCGAAGCAATTTTCTGGATTTCTACTCTCGACAGCGATTAGATGTTGTAAGAAATGGTTGCAAGTCGATTAGAAGACAGATGTGACGTGAGTTGATGGTAAGATATACCAAACGCATTGTTTGCTTTTCAGATTGCATATTTGTTTGATAAATGGAATAGTAACTTTAGGTTTCATAGCAATGAAAATCGATTTAATGCTTTCAAACAATTATGAAATCTCAAAAAATCATTCATCCGAAAAGAGAAAACAAGAAATTTTCAATCCAGTAACATTTAAGATATATTCTACTCATATTTATCCTGCGGCATGGATTTATCATTCACGAAATCCGAAAGATACCCAAAAGTAGGAAAAGATCGACTTTTGGTATCCTTTTGGCAGCAAACTGTTGTATGAGGAAAATATTCGTCAAGGATCAGGTACATGAGCCTTCGAAGTATTGCGTTCCAGTAACATATCCAAAGTAACAAATCCAACAACTTTTCGACCTTCACGAATGCTAACGTTCACAAGCTCCAGTAGCAATAGTAGTAGTAGTAGTAGTAGTAGTAGTAGTAGTAGTAGTAGTAGAAGTAGTAGTAGTAGTATTAGTAAAAGCAGTAGTAGTAGTAGTATTAGTAGAAGCAGTAGTAGTAATAGTATTAGTAGTGGCACTAGAAATAGTTGCAGCAGCTGTATTAGTGGTAGTAGAAATAGTAGCAGTAGAAGTAGTAGCAGGAGTGGCAGTATTAGTAGTATGAGTAGGAACAATGGTATTAGTAATAGCAGAAGCCGCCGTATTGATAGTAGCACTCTAGAAGTGGTTGGCAGAAAATTAGCAGAAGGAGTAGTGTCATTAGGAGCATCGGTATTAGCGCTAGCAGTAATAGTAGTAGTAGTAGTAGTAGAAGTAGTAGTAGTAGTACTAGTCGTAGTAACAGTAGTCGTCGCCATGTTAATAGTAATTCTATTCGTAGTGAAATAAGTGGATGCCATTCGTTTTCCATATGATTTGGAAAACATATATCATATTTTTTTACTTCGGTGTTGACCAGCTCTGGTTTCCATGACGAGACGAGGTAAGCCTGTTTTCATTATGGCCCTCAGACTCAATCTTACTCAGTGTGCACTTTGCTTGCTTTAGGGGCTAAGACAGCTTGAATGAAATACACAAATACTTGTAGCGCAAGAAACGCTAAGACATCAATCAATGAAGAAATCAACAAAACTGACAAAATCGTGCAATTCCCAATACAACGCTTTGCCTATTTTGACAGTCCTGCTTATCAAAAAACCTGAATTTGGATTACAAATCCTATTGAATATTCTTATTCATCATAAATTTGTGTTATAATCTATAATTTCATTGGATCTCCTTTTAAACAATAAAATTAGCTGTTAGGAATGGAAATAGTGTTCTAGACGCTTTTTTGGATTTTATTTTTTTAATGAACAAGTCAGCGTCGCTCACTAAAAGCGAACACAACTCAGGTAACATCAATCAAAGTTCTTGCACAAAGCATACATTAGGGTTGGAATGGCATACCTTGTAGCACTAGCTTGAGGAATATTTAATGGGAGAGCTTACTCCAGACAATCTAGTCGGAGAAATGCTGAAAACTCTCGACAAATGGACCAGTAATGTGCCACACATCTCTCGGGCAATACTTACAGCAAAAAACGTGACCATGGATAACCTTGGGCGCGGGGTCTAGGGGGGTCTCCTTTCCTGCAGTCCTCCTCCATCCTGCCCCCTCCCTCTGGAGGGAGATTTCTCTACGCTGACGGCGCCCTAGGGCGAAGTAAAATGAGGCCTAGCCCGAAGTAATGTGTCAAACAGTTCCAGGCTAGGGTGTGTTTAGTGGAGCTAGGGTGGTGGGGTGTTTAGTGTCTGGTAGCATGCGCTCCTGGGAGTCCCACACTCCAGGTGTAAATTGCCTTCACCACCCAACCTAAAAAAAAAAAACTAGCTTGAGGAATACCAAGCCGCCGTATTAGCAAATCACATACTTAAGCCTTCAGCGTAACGCTAAATCGAGACAAGATCTGGTATTTGGACTTATTTAATGTGGAGGGATTTGAGACAAATTGATTGTAATTTAAACAAAAGCCATAAGAAAGAACACCATTTTTTTTGCTGTGTGAGTAACATAATGTTAGATTTCAGTCACAGCGTAGCTACATGCAACATAACATCTTCCCTGTCAAAAAGCTTTCACGGGGCTCATAATTTACGCTAAAATTAGAAAAAAATACCAATGCATAGATAGTTTTATTCTGGTCCATCTGGTATTCCATTAGACTGGGAGTTCTTATAAAACAGAGCACATCCACTGAAAAGTAGCGCAACCAATGAAAATCGCTAAAGACAACAAAAAATAAACAAAAACCTCATGTAGCAGCTTCGTAAGTGAGCTTTGCATGATAGAGAGCTTAGTGGTTAAACGATCTAGATTAGATGAGAGATGACAATAGCTGGCTTTATTGAGCCTGAATAGTAATCATCCAAGAGTCATCACCATTTTGCTTTGCACCATCCTGAAAATTGCCATGGAATACCGTTAGATTGAGATTTTTTTCCAAAAGAAGCGCTTTTCAGTGATGACGCTATGACGCTATGTGAAACTATGATCCAAAGTAGTAGCGCGATAATTCAGTCCCGATTCCACTCTGTGAAAAGTTCGTATTAAAGAATTGTGACCTCATTGATGGATCGGATTTGAATAAATCTCAACTTTACGTTAGTTCCGTAAGCTAGAAAATAATTGAATAAATATTGGTTGTGAGTGAAACATTCCCTGTAGGTTGTCTATTGGTAGCAGGATGGTCTTAGCCAGGATGTTTAGTTCATGTTATCGTATTCTCGTCTTGCTGTATTCTTCGAGGTCAAAAAATTGAATTTAAAAAATTAAAAATTTAATCCAGCGGTACCCACTCCCGTTTGCTGCGGGGCAGGGCCCATTAAGTGTTATATAGAATATCGATTTGCAGAACTGTCACTGAGAATTTGCTAAATTAGGATAACATCAAATGAAGCTTTAACCGAGAATAATTTTAGTTTTTAGTTACAAACGTGAGTATTGGGGGAAGATGGGCGTGTGTATAAGTCTTCATAGCATTACTTTAACTTTATGTACCTCATTTTAATATGCCCAAAGCTTCAAAATAAGACAAGAAGTCTGTAGTTTGAAAACTGTTCGATGAAAGCATAGAAATTTTCTTGCTTTCCCTAAGATACATGTATGACATCATTGCGAAGTCAATGCGGCCTCCTGGAAAAAAGTTTCGACAGTAAAGGAAATCAAATCTGTTTGCACGAGTCATGTAATGTAGGCAAAATAAACCTTCGATTCTTGTCAGGTTTAAAGTACTCTAGCTTGTAATTCATTGGTACAAAATTCAAGCCAAAAACTCAAATCCAACCCTGAGGAGAACTGTCTTTGATTTCATCACACTATCTTTAATGAATCCAATACTCAAAATATTTTGGACTTTTTACAAGGACTTAATATGCGCCTCCCTATATTTACTTATTACTTTACTTCTTGGACAAATGATTTCACAGAAGCTTTCTGCAATAGTATAAATGTATTCATACAAGTCTATAGGTGAACCGAAACTATTAACTCCTATTTGACTTTTCCCCAAAAGGATTATCATCTATCTACCTCATACAGGAGACAACTTTCGTATGACACAATACCTTTTTGGTTTTGAAATCCACTAATGATAAATTTCACATATCACAAAAGCCAGTTACTTTACTTTTAATCTATTGTTGAACATGTCAAGGGATGCTGGTTTGTGTGGAAGAAGATGAAGGGGATAGCGTGTGCCTGTGTGTATGTATGTAAGTCAACCCTTTAACAATTTCGTGTATGCTTTTAAGGTAAGTAAATCATGATGAGATGATGACTGTTCTGAAAAGGGTCCACAAGCTGAAACAGACAATAAAATGACGACTTTCTATCAAAGTTTTCTCCACCACACATTTCCCTTCTTGCGTTTGATCAGCTTAACATAATGTTTATATAATTTTGTGACTGATGTTTTCAAGATGATATATGATAAATCTCTTTCCATTGATAATGGATGTATGTCATGTAACACAAAACGCAGGCGAACTGTGATGGCTGCATTGTTACGAATGTCTCGCACAATTCAGCACCCCCATTCAACCTTGGGGATTCACGTAAATATTTCTTTAGGATAAGGACCTGAATGTATCCTTTCATATGCGTCATAAAGTTGAAGAAGGTTTTTGTCAGCAATAAACAGATCACCTTGTCTGTAATTAAAGGATAATATTCAGAATATACAGTTTTTAATGCAATTTAAATGCTGACTTACGCTGCGCAAAATTAAGTTTGCCAATAATTTTCTATAAAGGAGCGCATCATATCTTTCGATATCCTGGACCACCAGTTCACACTCTCACTTTCGCTCCCTGTCCGCAAAATCGATTGAATATTTTAAACGCTTCATACATACACAAGTCTGAACCGTAAAGGAGACCATTAATATTAATTTTCTGTCTCAACGAGTTTGATAATTAAATTTACCTTGAAATCAATTTTAATGTTTTGCCTGCCAGTTGTCGGAAGGTCCTTGTGATAGTTCTTACATACAGGAAGACTGCGTACAAATCGACTGTGTGCAAGACCACGCGACCAACGACCAGGTCGTAACGTTGGTTGCAAACTTTCCAAGGATTTTAATTTAATTGGCACGTGCACATCGTCATTGATACGAGTGATAAGTTCCTAACCTTTACATGGACGATACTGTAGAGGTGGTAACGAACACTGAATACCGTGGTGTGATTTACGTTGATTGTTTAACCAATATTCCTCGTTAAACTAACATTGCTTTAGGGTGCCAAATGTACTTTACTTGCGACTCACTACAAGCAGAATATGCGTCAAAAACATACATCATCAGGATTTAACAGGGTGGTGAAATTTACACGATTTTTGAAGAACGAAGACAATGTGGGGTTTATATTGCTTTTGAGAGCATTTCTCTAAATAGGATATTGACACCTTATGATGACTATAAGCCTTTGTAGGAGGAGGGCCAGTTTTCTTTGTAGTTGTTTTTCAAAGTACTTTCAAATTATAAAGGGAAGTTACTAGTACCTTAAATGTAAAGCTTACAATATTAAAACCTTAAAATGTAAACCTTATAATATTTACAAAAAAAGACTAAAGTCATTTTAAACCAAATCTTGTTGGAGATAGGAGAGAAAAACGAAGACCACATCAGAATTCTCTAAATTTTGCATTCATTCAAAAAGACTGTAATATACTATCACAAACATAGATATTATTATGCAATTATTCTCTGTGCATTTAAATTAGAATACCAGCAATCACGATCTCTTCACTCTAATCCGATCTCTCCTACACCGTTTCATTTTCAAGCTCTCTATCTTACAAAGCTCGTTTTATTTACAGTCTGGAGCATTCTTTTCTCTTTCATGGTAAAGCTGGTGACGTTTTTTGATGACGGATGACGAAAAAACTACGATGTAATGTTTTTTTCGAGCCATTTACGGCCTGAGTGTTGTATTCGCAATTACACTAACCTACAGCACTTTCGACTAAACAGCTCCCCTGTCAATCGGAGTACCTAACCAGAAACCATTTGAACCACTTTCTTCAGGCTAGGCCTCAATATTCTACACCTTATGGCACCTTCGGATTACAAGCATACCTTCTCGAAGGGGAGAGTAAGGACGAGAAAGATTGCTAAAAAGGAGATACTTTTACTGTAGAGACCTCCACCCAATCATGTATGTTTTTCAAATATTAGAATTGCCCGAGCATATTGTACCATCTAGTTACATAGTGAGCATAGTGTGCCATCTGGTTACATTTGCCAACTAATTAGAGCAACTTTTTAATGGGATTTTCCATACGGAGCTCTCCCAAACCTCCGGCAACATTACTACCCAGTCTGTTCCATCTTCATCATGAATAGAAAGGATGACAGCCGTCAGTTTCCTCCAGTTTAAAATATGCAATTCGAAGATCGTAATATATCATTCTTATGCACGCAAGGCTGACAGGCTCAAAAGCTGAGTCAGGTTAAAGTCAATGTCACCATGCTTTCAACTGACCCATGATCTGTAATGCTTGGCCAATCTTCCTTGGGCTCACGCTCCCTGTTTGTTTCCACTTGACAAGAGTGCGTCATTTTCATGTCGGCTTTTGGTTGGACTTGGTCCCCAATATTGGCCACAAGTCGACTGATTGCCATACTCCTGCTGCGACCTCATTTGCCAAGGCCCTGTTTCGCTCTGAGAAACTCATCTTAAAGTCTATTAGCAAGCCTAATTACTTAACAGACAGTGTCCAATCGACTGATATATCTTCTACAATGAATGATGCTACTAAATGGTTCCTCTACTATGTCAGGACGACCACTTACGGGTTTTGTCTAGCGCTAGGCCAAATCCCTAAGTGGTCATCCAGATCCCTACACTTATTCTGGCGCATTTAATTGTGTTTGATCGTCATTGTACCCAGAGATAAGTGCTGCAGCCGATCAGTCCCGACTCCTCCGGCAGTTGGAACCTGAGCAGTCAGTCATACAAAATGTTGCACATGTCTAAACCGAGGATAGGGCTTAGTGTCACACCTGATGTAACTAGCATCTTTCTTGCACCTTATGCCATGTCATAAATCAGACTGCGATCCTCCAGGTAATTCTTAATTATTGGAATCAGACAGTTCCCACAGCAGGTACTAGGAATGAGATTTTCGACATACTATCCAACTTAAGTGGACCGAATGAGTGCAACCGCCTTGAAGATCACAGTCACTACTTCCCGAACTGCATGATGGAGTGTCCTGAAAATACAGCCGTAAAGAAAGATCCCCAGCATAAGTCTTCTCTTTATGAGTTCCTCGAGCACTTTCCCGGTCGTACCAAGCATGTATAGCTGGCGATATGCTGACGACGATTCGAGGTTTCCCTTTACCATGCTGATCACCCTGTCCTTCCTTGTCTCAGCGGAAAACCTTTCTTGCAAGCAGGCAGGTCTTGTTAATAATACACTTGTGCATCGTTCGTATGTTGTGCAGCTTCAGTAGTTGCAAGGGATATTAGTTATATGCGAATCAAGTTACTCAGAAGAACATGCTTTTGGATCGTCATTAAAGGAAGAAGGTGCACTTTATTTCACAGCGACAGTACTTAGAATGTAGCAGCATAATTTCTTTTGTGATTCATAACTTGTTTTTTTTTTCTTTCAATTTAATTTTCGACAAAATATAAGCATTTTCGCAAATTATTTCTTTTGATGCCACATATGTAATGTCTTCTTCAAAATAATTTAAATCAGTTCTTTGGTTCGAATCCTTCCCGTTCAATTATTTCCTGAAAACAATTCACACAAACAAATTTAATTGCTTCTAAGGAACATTCGCGCATGAGTACCAAGTTTTCATTTTCATGTGAATGAAAATCAAAACCGGTGGAAGCAGACTGTTACTAGAGCTGAAGAGTCCTGAATTTAAAAATATTCAAGGAAATCAGTTTAAGCAAAGACTGTCGCCCCAACTGAACCATTTCTGGAAAATTATGACCACAAAGATATTTTTTATTGAAGTTCACGGATCATGAATTGCAGAGAATAAATCGACATCCAGGAATTTATAGCTCACTCGATTTGTGTACGCTTACATATGAATATTATGATTACCGAATACCGCAATTTCAACCTGAGGGCTACTTCCTCATCTTGTATTGCATATATTCCAATGTTCAGTTTCAATCCCATCGGGAGATTACTTTAACCTGATCCCACCTAAGCGACGTTCGGTGAAATAGCCACAGGACATTACTTTTCATCCCCTATAGGAAATTTGATATTCACTGATAAGTCCGGGTAAAATATAAAAAAAGAAACAGGAGGAAATTCAAAGGGATTGAATGGTTGTACCTTTGGTCAGATTTTCTCTTATACGTTCGTTCCGTCATGAAGCGCTTACATTGAATGGTATAACATATGATTTCAAATTGAGTCAAATGTCGTCAATTTTGTGTCATCCCTTTCGAAAATCTCCCGAGACTATTCTTTAGAATTACATATGTTGGTTGGCCTGCTTTTTATTGACCGTTCTGCAAGACGTATGTCGCTCGTCTTAAGATTGTCACCCTTTGAACTAAATCCATCTGAAGTCGGTTCGGGCACCGACACGGTAAATGGGACGACCGAAAAGGAATTGTACAAGGAAATGAGATTAGGGACTGAGAAATAGAAGGGATTTTATTTGGTTATTTTCAACCGTGTGAACTCAGTGCTCCTATGCAACCCAGGCGCGGTTTTTGTTTTAGAATTGTGGCAGCGGCTACGATTCGTCAAGTTTTTAACCCTATAATTTCGCTTGTTTTTGTCGTACTCCTTTGCATTCTAATCGATGCGATATGAGGCTTTTTGATTAAGGAATCGTTTAAATATGAATACGATTTGATCAAAATGAAGAAAACGTTGCTGAAACGTTGCGGAAAACTATCAGTTCTAGTTATATACTTGTAGGATTATTTGGGCTTAATGAACAAAAAGCCTCAGGGAAAAATACCAGAATCGCCTAATGGATTTTATTAGAACGTGGAGGATAAAACATACTACACCAAGTTTTTATAATGCGCTTAATACCGTTTGATCGCATGAAGCAAGTGAAGTGTATAAATTTCACCCTTTCAAACCACCCGATCATTTATGTGAACCATTGAAGCAACTTTCAGGGCTTTGCAGACTTCGCTAGCAACGTCTGTGATATCGATGCCAATGTTTGTGGTATCTGGCAGATCGCTTCCCCGACAGGACGAAGAATCTCTTAAAAGCTGTCAAGACAATTTTAAACGTGGACATGTGACTTGAATTAATTGCCAATAGAAATATGTTTCTTTAATCCTCCGTCTTAAGACTCGATCGATGTTTCCTTACGCTAGATACTTCCTTAACGAGACAAATTCTTGAATTCGAAACGTATTTGCTACACATGTCTTTTATTAATGACATTTTTTTTCACGTTATGCTCGTATGGGCGTTCTGGGACCTACCGAGAGTGAATTAGAAAGATGTGTAATTAAGTGTGTTGTAATTGTAGCAATACCGATGCTAAATGCTAAATAGACAGTTGATGAAAAAGGGGTGAACTGAAATGGTCTACGCACTGTTTACGTTTCACAAGAACATAACATTAGAGTTTGAGTGGAATGTTATTCTGCACTTTGTCACATGTGATCGCGACATAAAGTGCCTGATACTTGATCATTATTTATGGGAACTAAAGTTCTTATCCGGGTTCTACGGTATCAATGACCGAATGGTTTTTATTCGGCGTGACACTTGATAAATGTTTAATATCATACATGCATGAATCGTAAGTTGTGAGATATCATATGCGGAAATACATTCAAGTGGAAATCAGTTAAATTTTTTAATGATGACTTCATAGTTGCAACTTTAAGCCAAAATTCGGTGTCGAACTCTTTATTTTGAATCTTAAAAGGAAATGAGCAAAATCAACAGGATCTTCAGAATTCCTCCACCAAAAAGGCCACTGAAGATACCAAAAAATGAAATGAATTTTCTGTATAACCACCAAGTGTTCCACTAACAAAACCAATGTATTCACTCTCCTTAATAATTCTTAATTCCTAAATAATTCTCGTTAATCATCTCCAAACTAGCCAAAATAATTTGATTTCAACATTAAATTTTTGCAATTGAGTCACTCTAGGCTTCGATTAGAAGAAACGTTCAATTGAAATTTCTATCAGCGCAGAATTGGTTAAAAATGACAAGAATAAGACATTTTGACACTTCTTAGTAGGATTCCAACAAAGCAGAAGTTAACTATACCAAACATCATCCTCAATCAAACCACTCACTGCAAAGAAAGAAAGCATTTGAGAAACTAGGATTGCAGAATTGATAATGGAACTTATAGCCTCCATTGTTTCACACTATCTGAAGATCTAAAGATATGCATAAACGAAATACGAATCTAAAAGAAAGTGAACACTGCACTCAACTTTGATACTCTGTAAAGATAGAACAGACTTAGAGTAATTACAAGAAGAAGAACCTCCCCTCCAACTTTTTATTTGAGAGGAATTTATCCACCCTATCAAGTGCAACTCTATGAAGATCAAAGAAATGGGATGAAGCAGACTTGAATTTAATTCAATTCAACCACACGACCCTTTTTGTAACAAAGTAGTACTTTTTACGTGATCCTATCCAATTTTACCGACAAAACTCTCGCTCCATAGATTAATAAAAAAAACAGCCTGAATATTCACGAGTGACGTCTACCAGAAAGAGATGAGTGCATGTAACAGAAGATTTATATTTTTACTGCGATCCAAGATACGCGTTTTAACAATGTTATATATATTCTAAACGAAAAAGGGAGAAGAAACTACCAATGCAAATAAAATCTTTTTTTCCGCTGAATCACTCTCGAAAAGGGTTTTCTTCAGTGTCCACACTGTTTTGTGTTTACGCTAAGTCTCAGCAGATAAAAAGTGTTTCAGGTAATACTGGTCTGAGTCACATGCGTCACTAAAATAAGGTACCTAAGACCTTCGAGAACTATTTCTCCAAATAAGATACAAGTTCATTAACACTTAGAAAACTTAAATTACTTCAAATTACCTCTCAAATAACTTCATGGTAAAATTCGTGTTCAACTGTGTATAATTATTTTTCAGAACAATATTCTGCCATACTTTATCAAACTGTCCTTGCTTTTGAAAAACAACTAAAATTTGTTCTTTTTGTCCTTGTTCTACAAACATTCAACAGTGGAAAAATATCAAATTGTTATGTGATGATAAATTTGTTTCATCGAAACACTATGAGGGGTTCTAATGATGTTAAATTCCCTGACTGGAAACAGGACAGGAAAAAATTATTTTGTCGCCGGATTTCTATCCTTTGAGTCCTCTTCTTTCAAGATTTGTATTCGTTTTCGAGAGGGTTTCCAACTTTCGAAAATTGTCATTTACTTTTTTGGTGGATACTAGAACAATTCATCTATTCAGCGATATATTCCTTTTGGAAATTGAGACTTTGCCATCCGTGCTACGTTCCCCAAAAAACCTAAATATGTGTCGTGATACTTCGCGCCTTGACCTTCCACTTGGTATCATCCAAACAGCGCTGATGGTGCAGATGCTTGAGAACGTACATCGTGTTCAAATCAGATCGCATTTCTTAACCTCAACAGGTGCTATTGCTTCGTTTCTGATTGGATTGCTGATTGAATAATTTGAATTGCTTTTAACTAAAATCGTCACGAATCTTCAGCAACGTGAACTAGAACAAATGTCAGGTACGTTATCCTTTATCAAACGGTTGGAAACTCTCAAAAAACTTGAGCATTGGCTCGGAAAGAATTAAAATTTTAACATTCAAAACCTAAGCAGCTAGAAAACGGTCCTTTATAGCCAATGTGCCATCAGTGAAAGCAATATCTCGTGGAATATTCTCGGGCGAAAATCGTTAAACATGTTTTTTTCCAGGACGAAACCATCACATGTGTACAGGTCGTCGATTTTTGCTGAAGCAACTAAATTTCGATTTCGTGTTTTTCAAGCTATATCTCGCAAGCATTATAGCTTCGGCTGTAATGAAAGGTCGCTAAATCAAGTTCCCTAAGGATAAGGTGTGCTTTCATCATAAAAGATTTTTCCAACAGACTGCAGTTAAATAAAAGGTGGTGATATAACACGGCTGAATGTATTGGAATTTAACCGCGGGCGCAAAATCATCGAATGTGACTTACCCAGGACGAAAAAGTTTGGCAAATCACTAGCATTGGATAGATTACCGCTTTTGGATTCAATGAAATCATTAGTAAATAGTCTCAACAATCGACTTGCTTTCCATACAAACTGTACAATCACCTGCTTTCCTTTTTATGATGTGTGTATCACATGCTCAAGGCATAGACTGAAGTTTATTTTAGGAGAACAGCAATAAAAAGGCAGCCTTTTAATGGGAAACATTATGGCATTGTTACTTAGCTTGCCTTCAGATCTATACTCGCCGCCAGGTCCTTAAAGGATGCTGTTATTGCTCTTTTTAGTAATAAACATTATTTTCCGTTTCACCTACGTCCTCGGGGACTATACGAAAAAAAATTTATATGTCTTTGATTTTTACGATGAAACAAGAAGTCCTTGTTCTTTTTGTGTCTTCTAAAGCAAAAGATTTTTACGTGACTTTGTGAGTTGCAGTTGTTTGTATGATTTACAGGAGACGAAGGGAATAGCAGAAAACCATTGGGGATCCTTTAATAGCGCTTGGGGTGAGGCAGGTGAATTGTGTCAAGTCAAACTCGATGAATACTCAGGCGTTTAATATTTTGAGAGTGACTCTCGCGTTGAAAGCTTACCAACAATCAAATGAATATTATTTATCGCTGTCGAGCAATAATTTCGCGGCTTTAATTTGAATCACATATGGCTCGACTCAAATCTTGACGGACGACTCTATACTTGAAATTCCATCTGACATCATAGCTCCGACAACATGGAATTAGAGTTGAACACATGGTGGGTTTCTCAATAGATTCTTTTTTCTCATGACGCACACGTGATGGGAAGTGGAAGATCCGATCCCAGCAAGAAGCTTCCAATGCCAATGCGGTCATAAGGTCGAGCACAAACATTTTTTGGATCGTGTCGAAATACTTAAGTCAAGTGTATCCAGTCGAAACGATGAAGCATGCACCGCGATGATCCATCGAGTTGTTATAAAATATGAAAATGATCCTTTTGATCTCTTACTGTCAGACGGAATGATGTGTGACCTCGATGAGCGCGGATCAACTTGCTTTCGGTGTTTTCGTGAAAACTAATTAGGTTTAAAAGAGAATGCTAATTGCCGACCGGATGATGCCACTTTGCAGTATTTTTAAAACCCATCATACCAAAATCTCTTAACGTCAGAGCATTTTGAATAGGAAAAATATCTTGTTGTCTTTATTTTAGCCATTGATAATTGCGCGCTGAATTACACTGACAAGACCAATACAGTCGCGCTGGCATTAAAATCTAAATTCGGGACGTTCTGTAATCCTTTTTCGCACATTTCATATGAATTATTCAAAACCAATTCACGAATGGCTGTTTTTTCAACGTCTATTTGAAACGTTTAGCTTACAGATACAAAAAAAAACGGCTAAATAAAAACATCTTTTGTTTGTGTCCATTAACATTTGAATACAACACTTTGCAACACGACCACATTGCTTTCAACCCTTTGAAAGATACCGAAAATGCTTCGGCAACGAGAGGAGGGCCGATTGAAAAAGAAAATGGTTGTTATTATAATATCCTTCCTCAGGAACGACTCATTAGTCTTTGATTGTGTATATGAAACCGGATAAACTTTCCAGCCGCGTTGCTTCAAAAAGGATACACGCTCGAGTATCATCTTCGCTGCGAGCAACAGTCGGAGGCTGAGTATCAACCCCTTTCTCACTTTTATGTAAGAAGTGATCCTAATGGCCAGCGAAACCCACTTAAGGTTGATGATTTTATAATGAAAAGTTAAAAAGGCAAACAACATGATTTAATTAATGGATTCCCTCTGTTCAGTGAAGCTTCAACGTTCAACGTTAAGCCTTTCTTATTCTTCAGCGCAATCCGTCTAGTTTATCGGTCAAAATGAAGGGTATTTCTAGTTAGTTAGTTTCACGGGTTTTAAGTGGTTGTTCCTGCTCATCCTGCACATTTAATTCATCCAGTCAACCGACGTGATGTACGAGCAACAACAAAACGCCCCGAAAATAGAAATTGAAGATGAAAGAGGAGTTTGCACGTTTTTACAACATGAAATTCAATTTAGCAACAGACAGGAGTGTTGGTCGAAATCAGGAGAATAGCGAACAACTAATTACTTTTCGTGAAATGGATGGAGTGGAAAAATACATCATTCCGTTTTTAAGATAAATGGTAACATAAGTTAAGGTAATTGCACTTTGGTCTGACTTTTCGATACTTGCTTGCAGCCCGGAAAAGGGTGAAAAATGCACATGAACCAAATGTGAAGAATTTTTCAAGTTTTAGGTAATACAATTTTCTAATTGTGTTTAATGGACTTTCGAGCATGGTTTTTTTCATTATTCGTTGCTGAAATGGTTCTGTATCGGTTGCAGAAGTCCCTTTTTATTTAATATTTATTAATATATTTCAAATCTTTCTGCTATCTTCACATATGTTACGGAAACGCAATGACTTTATAGTGAGCTCAGTTATTTCTAACAAACATTAAAGTTATATTAAAAATAAATGAAGACTTACATAAATTTATGGCTGATCTAAAATTTGACACAATACAAAAGCATATTAAATTCTGGATAACTTTAACTAAGATTTTCATAAGGTTCATCATTGTAAATAGAAGTTCGGAGGAGCTGACGAGTTTTCTCGAAGCTTTTAACCCAGGAATTAACCACATTAAACATATTTGTCAAATGACTCGGAGTCTAGCTTTACTTTGTTTCCTTCCTTATTTCACAGGATTCTAGACTATTATCTATTCCTACCGGGTTCTAGACTCCGAACTTTCCAGGATGATTCCTGATCTACACAGATATCTTCCTGATATATTGGTTACAGATGGCAGCAAGTATTTTCTATGATTAATCAACATCCTTTTCGCACCTGCGAATCCTAACTTTATTTAAAAACTTTTAGCAATTTGAAGACAAAGCAAAGAATTCAAGGACCTCACAGTCTTGCTTTACTTCTTTTTTTGTAACCAATAAACCAGTGAATACTGATATTAAGACACTTAGCTTTCATCCTTTTTTGACCTTTTATACAGAACTGGAGACGAACATAAGTGACGTAACTGAACTTATTCAACATTGGCAACGATCTAGGACACGGAATGCAATTATTTTCGACGTAAGGCGTAGCATGTGAGTTTGATAACTGAAAAGATGAATATTTTGGTTTTTAACGACTCTTAACATTTTAATTCGCCGGCACAGTAAATAAATTCTCGTAAATATTATCCACATTTCAATGGATCTAATTGTATGAAAAAAAAAAAATATTCAATTGGTCCGGATAAGTAGGGCTTCGAAGTTACATATTGTAAAATAATATTTCAGGCAAAATAACTTGAGTTCAAATCGTTTTATATCACGAAATTCAGTCATACATCTATGAAAATATAGTGAAACTTTGCGCAGCAAACTTTAGTGATAGTAAGGATTAGATCTAACCTGGATTATTATTATTTGCTGGTACATTCTTTATACGTACACAATGAATTTCCCAAACAGAGCGTACAGAATGCACTCCAACCCTTCATGTCATCAGGATTAAGTCCATATATTATAACCAACGAGCATACTATCAATGAAATGTACAATGTACCCTGTGTAATACTTCAATGAACAAAAACATTGTATCCCATCACATCAAGGATATGACTTGCTAATGTTTAGGATCAATGGTTGTCTGTCATCCTTTTTGCAGTACTTCTAATACTCTCTTCTTTTCGTTATAGGAAGCGATGTCAAGGATGAAATAAAAGATTGAAGCAAAAGAAAACTGTAGCATTATATATTGAGATGAAAATTGTCCTTTTTCGCTGATGAAATAGTTGATTACAGAAAAAAATAAGCTGGCTGAAAATTATACAATATCAATATACATAAATATAATTGCATAATCAGAATACTACATATGGCCATAGGTATGATTAGTTGCCTCGTCGTCGCCTTGAATTTTACTCGACTTATTTTTAAAACTTTGATGCTATCTTGAATCGAGCACAAATGAAATGCACAGCGTTCGAGAAGACTTAAAAGGACCTCCATGTTACTTTTGTGCACAGTCTGTTACTGTGAGCTAAAATTTTCCAACAGCTCGCAAAAGAAAGTCAGCAACAAGGAAATGTAGAAAGTTGCAAAAGAGAATAATATAACAATGACTTCAAGTCACCCATCCAACCGCTAAAAGTAAACTTACACCCTACAAAAAATCATATCCTTACGGGAACGATGCCGATGTTTCCTTTGTCTTCAGAGTAGTCGATCAAACTAAAGAGGATTTATGGTCATCGATCAGAATTAATGAAGTTTTCTCTATTCATGCATCGCCGTCATTTGGTTCAAGTTGGTGATTATCCTGTCGCTACTTTACTTGGTGAAATAGCGTAGCACGAGCAGCGGGATACTATTAAAATACTGCATCATCTTCGCGATGTAATTCAATCAGTAAAGAAATTAATCTTTATGTTGGACAGTTACTTTGCTGCTACGAGATTTAACGTCCTGCATTTCAGTTTGAATCAATACGAATAGGCTTGCAAATTTAAAATCATGCAGAATAAGAGTCAACACGATGCACAGCCATCTGATATCCTGTTTGGTGTGGATGAAAGAAATTGTTGACAATTTCTTCGTCGAAATTAAAGAAATATCCTTTCTGCGTTAGTGTTGCGTTACCTTTTTTTCAAACAATTGAATCGGGCATACAAGAAAAGTGGAGGATTTTTCACGATTGAGCGTCTATTTTCCCTAAAAAACGGTTTATTAGGATTTAACTCAACTCGTTGAAAAATTCTACATTTTTTGCAACTCTCGAAGGTTACGTAAACATATACAAGGACGTTGGCATGGATTTATAAGTACATTGCACTCTTTTGGACTAAAAATCGGTATATCGAAATTCCTTTTTATTGATTAAATTTTAAGAAGTGATACAAGAAGATTTTTATCATTTCTACACATGAAACGCTGAAGAGATTGCCTTAAAAACCGACTTGAAATAAGGATTAGAAATCAGAGTCAAGTCCGAATTAACTCGATCAGAAAAAGGCTCGATTTTGGTTACTAGGAATGAAGGAATGAAATGTGTTTTGATGAAATTTTGTTTCCGATAGTTTGGCGAAACATGACGTCACGTGTAGAAGTTCAAACATGACCGCATAAGCCCGAGACTAAAAAAGTTGTCCCGATACAAAGAATCTTCTTTTTGAATCGGCACTCAAAAATCTTCAAATTAATGAAACCAAATTAATGGTATCAATAGAAGATATCAGAAAAGTCAGATTGCAATAACAAGCCCAAAAGTTTACGTCACAATCCTTATAGTAAACTAGTAGGTCCTTCATTGTTTTCAACGCTAATGACGATTAGCTTGGCGAATTTTGATTAAGGGCTTTCAAAGTACTAGTAAGTTTTTGTTGCGCGTCAATGATTATTCGTAAGACATTCGCTTATCGTAAGACATCCTTCCCCTTCACCCACATGTTCTCCTTCACCCACAGAGACAAACCTCAACTATTGACAAGCGCTAACATCCTCAAAGGCTTTACAAATAAAGAGGTGTGTATAGCTCATGTGGCCAAAAAAGCGAACCTTTGGATGATCAAGAGCGTTTAAGAGCGTTTGCCTTCAACGTCCTTTTGGGCAGGTGATTTTCTTGCATTCTATGTACATGTCCCGACTATTACAGTTTGCGTGGCTTTTTGCAAGGAAGTACAGATGCTTCGTCACGTTGTTATATGATCTCGCCACTGAGTCTTCTTTCACTCTGCCATGAATTCTCCGGAGCGCTTTGCGTTCAAAAATGCCCACCAGATTTGCACGTCAAGTTCCATGCTTTACTTCCATAGAGCAGCACAATCGTTACTAATGAGTTGCAGATGCGAGACGTGCTTTCCAGTGCACCAATTCGTATCTTAAAATGGGAAGCTCGGAGCGATAGGCTTTAGTTTTAATTTTCCTTGTTTATCTGGCGTCCAATTTGTCCTTTTTGACGCCTTTTTATTCAGATTTACTTCAAGATAGACAATGGTGAAATTTTGTCGGACTGGAGTATTCTTTCTCGTTTGAGTGTAGTTTTCGATAGTATTAAATCGTAAACTCAGATTCTTAAGTCAAAAATGATTTTTTGACATCTGAGATTAATGATCATCAGTATACGCAACCAAGCCCACACAATGGTTTGAACATTGGTGTACAAGATTTGCCAGCTGTTGTCTTCCTGATGCCATATTCCACCGTAATATTAAAGCGCATTGAAGGAAGACCATCCCCTTGTTTCAAGCCTAATTCTAATTTGAGGATATCCGTTCGTTTCCGTTTACCTTGGCGTGGAAGGCTAGGACTGTTAAGCATTGTAGCTTTGACAATGCGGGCTAGCATTTTAGGCACCCAAAGCCAGGCATTATTTAGTACAGTGTATTTCTGTCGATGACGTGGTTTATTTGTTTGAAGACTACATAGATTTTATATCCTAGCACTTTTTGAGCACCTGTGAAACCGAGAATATTTGTATTATTTTTGACCGTCCAAACTTATACTTCGAAACCCTCCCTAGTACTTTCCTATATTATTTTTATAGCATGGTATAAATTTTAATTCTATGACTTTGGATAGAAATTTATATGACCTTCACAGTAACGCGATGACTTTATAATTTTCACACCTCTACTTGCTTCCCATTTAGTACTCAGGATAACCAATACCTTCTTTTCGCTAGTTCTGTGGCAATAGCTCTTGTTACCATATTTTACATATCCATCGGCGGAGAACAGCATTTCGATGGGGCTCCATTATTTGAGATGAGAAATTCTGATGGGTTTTCTTCCATTCCAGGAGCCTTATTATTTCTGACGTCATGAAATTATAACCTCTTTTTCTGCTTCAGGAGCATTCACTGCTTCAATTGCTGTTGTTCATTGTTTCATGTTCTGCTTCTGGAACGTTTCTGCTTTAAAAGTTGTTGGAGATGCTGCAAAAAGCTTCTCGAAATATGGCAATCATCTGTTTGTGATTTCGACAGTGCCTCCTATAATACCTATACCTTGTGCGCTGTTGCAAAGATTCTTTAATGGATTGCAGCCTTCTCTCGATTGTTTCAGAGATGCATACTCCAATCTGAGTTCATTTAGTTTCGTGTTTTCGATTGATAGCTGGAACTTGGCGTTAATTGTCAGACTCTTCTTCTTTCTGCCCACTTCTTGCGCCAAATAAAGAGGCCAACTATCTCATACCTTGTTCTTCAAGGGTATTAGTGATCTTCTTTGGCTTGGGTTGGTTTGAATTTATATGCCTGATATATGCCTTATATATATGCCAGGTCTCTTTAACCCATCGGTTCTTTGTCTTCCGCGTCAGAAGATTCGTTCCGAATTTTCTTTGACTGATGCATCAAGACCTCTTCAGTCGCTTCTATTACCGCATCTCTAAATGTTCTCCACATGGTTTTGATGTCGTCATTATACACCTCTCCCAGAGGAGGGAGGAATATTGATACAAGTACTAAGCCCTAATCATAATACAAAATTCGAAAAATTGAAAAACATCCAAGTGTTCGTTTAAAGGTAGAATTACATATTTATTTTGATTTTATTTGGGTACATTTTCAATTTTGAAAATAATTTTTGATTTTTTTGTTGTTAGAAGTCGGAATCATTAACTAAACATTTTAAGTTTGTTTTTTGTACATCCCTTGAATTGGTTCTTATTCTTTAGTTAAAAATTCAAAAGACAACCCTACTGGATAAGAACATAGCGTTTGATTATTTGTGTATAATTAATTACTTTTTGGATTCAAAAAAATGTCCTGTTTGGCAGTCGTGACCCATTAGGCGTTCGCACGTAAATGATCTAAACGATATGAGTTTTACAAGTGCTAATAAGGAATTTTTGTCTGATATACCAACTTTGCTTTTCGGGTTTCGAACTAAGTTATAGGAATTAGATCCTTCTGTTCACTTTTGTCTCGGTGTATTAGAAAAATGCCCTATTTGATAAACTTAATCGTCATATGGAAAATCTTTAAGAGTAACAAATCGCTGCAAGGATATGAATTTTGGTTTGTCAGTCATTCAGTAGACCTTCGGAAATAAAAGATCAACGTATACTGTTCAAATTAATTTTTGAGGTTAGAAGTAATAAAATTTAGGATGAGTTACTTAGAATAGAAATCTCAAAGGCAACTCATTGTTGTTTGTATTGCTACATATGAAAAGCTTTATGAATCCTGTCAATTATCTGAGTTTGCAGTAATAAAATCTATAAGGACGTGCTATTTCATATATTAATTTGCATTGAAATACGCAATAAAGTTGATGATTTCAATTAAAATTACTTCATATTTATAAACATTTTCCACTTCAAGAAAGAAAAAGATTTGAATGGTGACTTTTGCATAAAGCCAATCAAGTTATGAAAGCCTCTAGTACATCTCAATCATAAAAACAATTTTATCGAATACATGTCCGCCTTGACTGCTCATTTCGATACCCTACTCATTTAATTCGATTCTCTAGTGGGCAATTATTTTTCAATCAACACCGTGCCACGTTTAAAAATCAATTTTCGATAAAGCCAATAGGGAATACTTTCACGCAACGTGAAGGCATGCTAACCTACTTAACAGCCAACCATCCTGTCCGACCCATCCTGCCCGACCTTGAGTTGTCGAAACGTGAAGAACGAAGCTAAGTAGTATGGAGCCAGCCAACAGGAACGAAACAAAAAGGAAATTGCTTGGCCATAATTGTAAAGAAATCGCTTAATGATGCCGTCATATTCCTTTAACGTCCTGAACAGGAGATCAAAACATTCTTTGTTACCGTTGCGCACGGGGAGCGCGATACTGCTGCCTGGCACAAAGCCGTGGGCAGAAATTAAAAAGTTTCTACAGGAGTTCTAATAAAGCAATTTGTTCCCCACTCACACTCCGGACACGTCTGTTTTCTTTCACGAAAGATCTGATGCGGTGAAAATGAGCGGAATGCTAGGGGATGTTGTTTTACAAAAAGAAATTACTCACAAATAAATCCAATAAAATTGATTTCGGACTTGGCATCCTGTTTCAAGTGCGTTTACTGATTATAAAGCTTAGGAAATTTTTATCGTCATGTATCAAAAGACTTTTGAAGCATTTTCGAGATTGCAGAGGCTCTCATGGTCAAAATACCAAAGAAAATTATTCAAAAGCCGAAATTCGAAGCTCCAACCTCGCCAAGCCTGAAATTGCATCAGGACATTACCGACTAGTTTGACGACATCGTTGGAAATAATTTTTTCTTTTTTTTCGAAAAATAAACCAAAATTTTATCGTCCACAAACAAATGATGTTTATGGGAAAAGTTTGTGCAGTTTCCAGCGAAAGCTCCCTATTGTCCAATTAACACGTGCATAAAATTTCACACTTAAACACATAAAATACGTTTAAAACTAGGATAAAATGCTACTGTTACGTGTAGCCATTTCAAATTACGCTTCCACTGCACTTTTATACGACTTTCAAATTGTTTATGAGACAAAGTTATATCTTGGAAGTTTATTCCTGTTTCATTATCAGGACAATTGCTAGAGGAACTTTGTTTTCGTGTAGGTGTACGTCCTACCGAATTAAATGCAATGATGCATATTAACAAAGACATTAATTATTTGATGGAGGTGTTACATTGAATAGACGAGTTAGAATTTAACAGCAGGATTTCAAGTGCTATTCAGTGGTAGCCAAATGAAATAAGGATAACGAATTCAAAATCGAAAAGCGAACATGTGGAGTCATATGGACATTAGAGTTTGACGACTGGCATGATAACGAGTGACGAGGAATCAGTTACAGAGAAATAAGCGAAGTATTCTGTTCAGGACTCGTGCTCAAGGCACGTGGAAGCACGATTTTGTTAGAAGTTCAAATGTGGATAACTGGTAAATATCATATGAACTTAATATTTAGTTTGTAAACAATAAATAAGATGATATTTTCGTTTATTTCGGTTTTATTTTCTTTTTTGAAATTATGCCAAGGAATTGAATTCGCATTATACGATATTCAATTGCTTTTCCAAGTTTTCATTGCCTGATCCGAAACTAAGACTGTTCCTTAAATGTTCTGTGTAGCACATGATTATTGAGTAAGGGATCTAACAATTTGCAAGTAAATTAACGAAAGATAAAAGCTCGAAAACAATTTATTAGATTCTACAGATTTCTTGAACTGAAACCGAAAAGACTTTGCTCAACTTATCGAGAAACTGATCTGCCAAAAACTATCAAAACTTTCAGCAATCATGCATTTCTATCACTTTCAAGCTGTGAAAATCAATAGATAAAACCACGTGAGAGTCATATAACAATTCAATTTGGCAACCTATTCATCAAAAGTTCTTAAGTACTGAAAAACAAAATAGATGGAAAATTCTCGTGGTGGAACCACCACCATAAGCTCTCTTAATTGCTGGTACGTGTTTCAGGATCGTATTCCCAAAACCACTAAGCGTTTCTCATTTATGCACGCCATCAGAATGCCTCCTTCAACATTGACCTTTCATGTCAGCTCATCAAATTTCTCAATTACCTCACTTGAAAATTGCTCGAGATTTTCAAAACCACTTAATACCTTCCTCAACCATTAAAACCACCTAGAACGTACCCGGCTACAATGCTCTGCGAATTTTGTATTTACAGGATAACGTTCAAAAAGGTGAATATTAATATGCTTTCCGAGGGAATATCCTGCAATGTGTGTAACATGTTCACTCGAGGCTTGACTGGATTTCTTGATTCTCATAGGATTATGTGCACGCCATGGTTCATAGGTAAGTAAATGAATTACAAAGGATGAAATATAGCAACTGAACGGTTGAGCGTTCGTGGAAAATTTTAGACATGTTTTCTTCTTTTGCTCAATGTTTGCATTTGTTTATTGGTACTTACTTTAGTACGCAACGGCTTTTGTTATTTTTAATTTATGTAATTGGTATTCGAGATCTTTACTCAGACAAAAAAAAAATTATTAAAACATAACGTTGCATCAGCGGAATTTTTTATACACTTTTTAACATAGAATCCAACATTCGGGCGCCAAGTTGCTCGCAATTCCTTTCGCGTGTTTCATATAAACCAAATAATTTGCGTATGGTTATAAGTTCTGTTCTCCACTTCTCGGTAAATAATAAATCGCGTATTTTGCAGCTTCTGCGTTAAAGGAACTAAAGTACCCGCCAGAAATTAGATTACGCTGCTGTATCGCGATTTGTCATCGCCAAAAAAGCTACACAAGCCTAGGAAATAATAAAACCGAAATAGTTTAGAGTTATTTCTAGGCTTCAACATCAGCCGAATGTTACATGCTTTACATAACCGGCGAATATCGAGCTTCATAAAACCAAGGAATCAGCGTGGTGAATAAAATTGTGGGGTGGTTAACTGTTAACAATTAGCCTCCAAGCAAATCTCGCGGAAGGAAATCCAAATGAAAGTACATCCATGTATGCTTTTCTCTAATATACTTTGTTTGGAGGAATTCCTCCGCAACGTGACCATGAATTTTTATGTGCAAATTACAATCGAAGCTGCTTGGTTTATGTTTGCTGAAGCGGTTTAGGATGTATCTAGTCAAGAGAGATACTTTCGCGATTGAGCTCCAGCCCACCCAAATCGCGTTAATTTACTCTTATTTTCACCGATCGAATATTTTCACTTGAACTACTTTCCCCACTTACCCTGGGTGTTTCGCGTTGGATATTTCGGGAGAAGATCAAGATTCCTTGATATCTGCTCATTTCTCAACTTCGGTTTGCCGGATACCATAACTGCCATGATTTTCTTTAACTTGATGAGCCAACATGTTTCCTTGTCAATTTTCCACGCAAATGACAAATGAACCGCATCTTGACAAATTATTCGAAACGTGAAAAATTGTTTCATTTTGTAAACACTATCACACCACTCGAGCGGTTATCATTTACCATCCCTCTGTCTAGTTGTCTGATGAAAAGTAAAAGGAAAAGGAAAAGGAAAAAATTCAAATTTGCTGTGTCTTCTTTCAAAGTCTGGTCGAACACATTTCAGCATTTAAAAGTCATCAATTAGATTTTTCGGTGGATTTTCATAATGATGTGAAAGTGGAACACACCAATCTTGTCTGCATGTTCAGATATTTGGTTTAATTAACAATTTGAAATGGTTGAATTACAAGTACATGTGCATAAGTGAAGCGTCCAATATGGGAGAATTGCTTTGATGTGCCCAGGAATATTCAGTCGAAATTCATATTCCTGGATGCGGTTCGTCTCATTTATCTTTTTTGTTCGCTGACAAATGATAAATGAATTAGATACAAAATCAATCTTTGGTATTTCGAAATTTAAAGTGCAGTCTCCTTTCCAACGCAACGCTAAAATATTTTCATGGAAAATTTTTTAAATGATTTACTTTCATGGTTATGTGCTTTCCACAGACCCACATAGTAGTTTCGAACGGATGCACCCGTTCACAAAACGTATTTGGATGAATGATGCTAATGCAGTCCTTTTGATTGATTCGAATTGCTTTCTAGGAAGTGTCAGCCCCGGCATTTTGCTTGCTTAAAGTCAATCCTTATTACACTTGTTCTTCCTCATTTGGAGTTGAACAGCTCATAAGTTTGCCGATTTCTTGTAAGGCTGATGAGTGTTACTTAGTATCCTTTCATAATAGTAGTCATACTAATATAGTAGGAGTTATACTATTATTATATGCTATAACAGTTTTCATAGATCTCCACATTCACCATAATACTAATGAGCAGAAAGTATCCTGATATATACAGAGCGTTTTTCAGGTATGGAATTTAAGCTGGCAACACCATTTAATGCTACGTTTGGTGTGACAAATGTCATGGGTTTTATGGTATGTTGCGAGTTTCGTTTGCCATTTTAGTTTAAATACGTTGACACTTGAGCAACGTCAACGTCATTGTCGTAAAAATATGGTTTCTGTTCGAGAAAACAATCGCGCACTCCGTCAATTTTATTGCCGATATAATCGTCGATCAGAACAATTATTTTGATTAACCATGAGTCTTTTCCGTGCCATTTTCAATCTCACTGATAATATGGATCCATCCTGCGTGATCGTACAGCGTGTAATGAAGAAACTATACCAGCTGTAGAGCGTAGTATCGATGAAGACCCAAGTGAGTTGATTCGACATCGTGCTCAATGATTGAACCTGTGCCCATAAACATTATAAAAGATTTTTTGGAAGTATTTTGTTTTTCGGGGTTAAGAAATCTTACTCGCGCAGGTATTGAAGCCGAAAGGCCAGCGAACACAGCGTAGATTCAATGCATAGGCCTTAGAACTAATTGCTGCAGATTGAGCATATTTAAAAATCATTTTTTTAGCGACGAGGCTCATTTCTGGTTGAATGGCTACTAGTTGGTCAATAAACAAAACTGCACCATGTGGGCTGATGAGCAATCACATGGTGTCGTCCAAACTCCGTAATATCCGGAGAAAGTCACTGTTTTGAAAATGCTGCTGGGAATTGTATTACAGTCAATGAGGACGGCTATGGAGCCATGATCAATGACGGCATGGCCATGGCACGTCCATTTCGTTCCAAAATTGACTTGCCGTAAAGTAGTGGACCTCTGGCTTCAACTGGATGCCGCAACACGCCATACAGATCGTGCAACCATCGATTAATTTAATGAAGCGTTTGATATGGCATCATTTCTCGTTTAGGTACCCACAAGACCTTAGGTACTTCAAGACCTACAAGGTCTTTTGATTTAACAACGCTGGATATTTCCTGTGGGGAGAAGTCAAATCAATCGTCTACAGCGGCACACCCCAGACCCTAGACCATTTGGAAGACAAAATTCGTCTCGTTATTGGGGAGATAAATTTTTTAGTATAGTCAAAAACTGATCCTCTCGTTTCCATTTAACGTCAGTCGTGGCACCACATACCCAAGATAATTTCCAATAAAGCCAACTTGATGAAAATAAAAATGAAGAATTCTGGTTTTATTTTTATAAAACTTGAAAAAAAAAAACACTTTTGTAATCTAAACAAACAAAACTTGCAGGAATTTGAGTTATCTGAACAATTCGAAAGAATGATCTCCAATAAATTTATTCCAAACGCCAAAATGGTTTCCATATAGCAAGTAGTGAAAACCTTATTGCGTTTCTTCACTAAAATGATTAACCTGCAGGATGAAGTCCTTTAAATTGAGTTGACCTGGAGGTAAAATAAACGATGATATGGGCGTGTTAGTAAAATAAATAATCCATGGGGCTAGTTGGTGTTAATTATGGTAGCTATAGTAGCACGATTGCATGCCACTGGCGCAGTTTCTGTATAATTTTATTTCTAGTCAACTTCGACGTGCCAGTAATACCTCCTGTTGCCCGTTTTAGTGGCTTAAAAAACCAGGAATAAATTATAATTCCATTCATTAATATCAAACTACCATTTCATCGAAAATATTTGACTTTTTTTATATTCTAAAATAATTAAAAGACTATCGTGTTGTTTTGACATGTGATTTCTTGGTAACAGGTGGCTTACTACATGTTTTAATAAAAATTGAAGCAGAGAGGACCAACTCTAGCGGCAAGGTTTTTGTTCTATTAACAATTTTCTTTTGTGGTTGGGAGATGAAGGCTTTATAAACCTAAGTCAGGGACCCATTACAGCAGGAGCTTACCGGAGTACTAAACACCTACGCGTTCACCCTGACAACTTAGACTGCAGCCGTTTGTCAGATTTATCGGACTTCGCCTCTACTTTCTCGTCTTTGGGTGCGTTGGATTAGAGGAACCTGCTTTTGAGTTGGATGAAAGCAAGGAGGAGGTGTTACTGTAAGAGGTATCCCTGTTTCATCTGGGCTAACCATTAGTCCAAGAATCCTTTTTTGGACTTAAGAACCAGCTGATCATAATTTGTAACACAATTCCATTGAAAAATTAATGATATCATCACATCCACCCGACAGTCTAGAGATAAAGAGTTCTCCGATTTCCCCACAAAGCAGAGGGTGCTCATTTGCCCACCGTTTTCAGGTGAAGAACATGCAGTAGGGCAGAAGACCCGGTTTTGGCCATTGACCCGTTTTTGGCCATTTGGTACTTTAAATCGTTGTTGCTAAGCCATAGAGAATTATATGATTCTACTATGTACGGTTTTTTAAATATTTAATCATGGCAATACTGCTACCGTGGACAACTGTCATGTGCCAAACTTCATTCTGACAAAACACGCCATTTTTCGTTGCCGGTTGGGAATGTGATCAAGTTCTTAGCAAAATCAATAATGTGAGTGAGGTGAGTAATCAGTTGTAATTTTCGGAATCTTTGTCTTACTTCTTTAATGTTTACTTTAATTTTGTAGGAAAAATGTATCATCTAAGTTGATATAATATGATTTTGTCGCAAAACGTTTAAAAAAAGAGGTGGTGACTAGGTGGCCACAAATGATACCAGATTTCAGAAATTCGCCATTTCTGGCCACGTGGCTGGCCAAAAGTGGTGTACGTGGAAACCCAATTTTGGCCATCTATTTTTGTCATGCACTTTTTATGTTATTATATAGATGTTCTGATATTTTCTGTTTATTTTCAGAGTTAGACCTCGTGAAAAGAAAATTATTCCAATACTCACCACACAAAATAACATTGGCGTTAAATGCAATTAGGAATGGAATGCCGGTTGCCACTGCTAGTAGAGACTTTCAAGTGCCTCGGACGACATTGCGACATAAAATTTCAGGAAAAGCACCTGAAACTTCTGGACATGTGGGACCCCAAGCAGTTCTCGGAAATAAAATAGAAACTGAACTTGTTATATGGATTAAAGATTGCGCCCGTGCTGGGTTTCCTGTTAACAAGGAAGGCTTACTGGATTCGGTCAAAAAAATAGTCGAAAAGGGTAATATCAACACACCTTTTATAAACAACAGACCTTCAAGGTCCTGGTTTGATGGGTTCATGATAAGACATCCTGATCTGAGTCAAAAACAGGCCGAATGTATCAATAAAGCTCGTGCTGCAATTACTGAGGGAAAAATTCGGAATTGGTTCAAAGAAATTTGTTCATTATTGGGTGAACAAAATTTAAAGATTTTGGAAGATCCTAAGCGTGTCTGGAACTGCGATGAAACTGCATTCTTTCTGGCGCCAAAGGGAAGTCTTGTTTTAGCTGAAAAGGGACAACACGTATATGACTCGTCCAAAAACAGTGACAAGGATAATGTAACCACCTTGTTTACTGTGAATGCCGCTGGTGAGTATGCACCTCCTCTGACTTTGTATAAATATAAAAGAATGAGTGCTGCAATTATTGACAATGCTCCAGATGGATGGGGAATTGGAAAAACCGATAAAGGATGGATGACTGGAGAATCCTTTTATGAATATGTGGCAAACGTCTACATTCCTTACCTACATGAAAAAGAAATACAATTGCCAATAATCTTATTTCTCGATGGTTATAAATCGCAAAGTAATAAAGTAGATTATTTTGAAATTATTTGTGTTTTACTCTGGATGGCCAGAACTGGCACACAAAGTGGCCGGAAATGGGGTAAATCTGGCCAGAAATGGCACAAAAGCACTATTTCTTTTCTTTTTTCGTTAATAATTGTCTATTTGATTTTTTTACAAAAAGACTTTTCGTTTATGAAATTTAATATATTTTTAAATAACTTTATACAATAATGATGTACTTAATAGCTTATCCTATAAAACTGGAACACCTTAAACTGGCCACAACCGGGTCATCTGCCCTAGGCGATGTCTGCGTTACTTGGACAGAACAATCAGTCCGAGGACTACGTCTTTTCCATCTTGTGCATATAAGACAGCAAACACTTATACCTACAGATAAGACAGGAAACACTCATACCTACTGAGAGTCAGGTAGTAATTGGTCCTTGACTTAAATTAAAACTTATATAAACGCTCAAATATTGTAAGGAAGTAGCACAGACTCAACGTCACATTGGATGTAAAAGATAAAATAAGTAAAGTGAGTGACATGAACGAAACGCATTCAAGATGAAATTTTTCAAGGCCAACTAATGTTAACAACTTTTTTTTCTTCGAAGAATTCTCCTTGTAAATATCGATACAAGAAGGAAAAAAAATTATTCAACAGGACGATTCTGTTGATTCTATAAAAGAAAAAGTGAATTGAAAAGCTGGGAAATAAATAATGATCAATATGAAGTCGGCGAAATTACTTTTTCACTTTTTTATTTTCGAGCGTTATCCTTATAATGCAATCAATAAGAGTATGATAGGCCTTACCGTAAAAATTTAAAATGATTGAAGGAATGAGATCTGGAAATTGTAAATCCAGCAAATTTCTGCTCTAGAGAATTGAAGAATCTTTGTGAAATTAATTGAAAAATTGAAAAGCTTTTTAGTGAGAAAAGAATGGGAGTTAATTTTATTTGGGTTATACATGTATTAACCGCTAATACTACCATATTTTTTTTAAACCTTAAAATGTTTAAAGCCTAAAATGTGTTCTCTGTTTATTTTTTGTACAGAAATTGTACGGAATGGCAAATAGGAATGGGATAACAATGCAAACGTTCCAACTATAACTTTCATTACAGCTCATTTTTTCAGTGCTGGGTTTTGAATGGTGGAACCTGTTGTTTCAATTTGCCATCAAGGTATTATCCTTATCATGAAATATCACAAAGAAATAAATACGTGTTGAAAAAAACCACTAATTATTTCATATAGTGAAAATGCATGAAAGTGTCAAACGTGTATCCTTTGTAACGGACTTTGTATCCTTTGAATCAATTAAACCTTATGATGGATGATTCTATCTTAAATTTAAGATGACAATCTCTTAAACTGACATGCAAGCAATCGATGTTTCTCTCAGTAAGGTCGAAGATTTATTTGACCGTATCATAAAAGGACTGTGGAAACAGGTGAGTCGACAGCGTGAGACTAGAACTTCATATGAAGAATTCCATACATATATTTCTCTTCGTTGATAGCATACGAACTGGTTATGGGCTGTTGCATCCATTGTTATAAAGAAAATGATGAAACTCTCCCACAATCTGTGCTGACATGATGATTGGCTTAATGTTATCAAAATTATTTTATGTATCCTGTATTAATTATGAATGTAATCCAGTAGTATTCAATGACTAACAAAGGATATTCTAGTTTCTTTTCCTATCATTTATTCAAATGAGTAATGTCCTCGACTGTGGACCAGTTTGCGTAAGGACAAATCTGCTTCAATAAAATATTGCTCAGATAAAGTATTTTTTGCGCAATAGTTATGAAGTCGTCGTTCAACGTATTTTCTATGCTAGTATAGATTATTAAATTGGTTAGTCCGTCTGGAGCCGGCATTTCTAATTTCATAGGAAGATATTTGTTTCATCCGCGGAATATTGAAACGTTATGAGCATGGTTCTGTCCAATTTCCCGTACTAGCCTTGGGTATTGTAGTAACGAAATATTGTCGGGCAAATATCTACATTCAATTCCCCCCATTACACCGTACACTGCACACATTCACACGATAAGGGGTTGATTAAACCAAGTCACGTTCATGTTTAGGCAAATCTCTGACATTTTTAATCAACCAAAAGCGGATTGAATTTGTAACAGATCACGATTCAGGATATGTAAGAAGGCATTAAGTACGCGTCGACCTAGTCAGGGAGCGTATAAAACCTCAACCATTTGGGCGCCTTCTCCATCTTTACTACTATTACAGGACATAGAAAAGGCATCATGTCCGTAACATACTACACGAGTCGTCTTGAATATTCACTGAAATTAGAGCATTCCTATTCAAAATAGCTCTTTCAGTTTGGAAACGTATGGACATCTTCGATTCTGTATTACAAAGGAATATCAATACATCGGAATCACGATTATTTCGTGTCCATCATGTTCCAGCATTTTTCAGAGGAATACCACGAGTGGGAGAGTACGTTTGCAGACTGGTCATAAAGCCGGAAATTCATTTTAGAAAAAAAAGTAACGCAAAGCGTGACATGCTCGATGATTCGAGGTTTCATCGTCTTCAATATTTACAATAAATAAACATAAGGGACACATGTCGCCGTGTGGAATCCTTTTGCCATTCTTCTGATGTAAATCGATACGATGTTATTCTTTGTATGGCTACGAAAGGTTACGGTGTCCTTTCTACATTTTTGCCGGCCAATTGCCAGTGATTGAAACGGTAAAAAGGATCAATGACAAAGTGGACACAAATCATAAAAAAAAACATGTCCTTCAAATGTGCATATACTTTACAATTGAAACATGTTATAGGCAGGGTTTGCATATGTTGGCGACCATCGCCTGTGGGGACTATTGTCAGGCCGCCTGCGTTTTTCTTAAGTGAAGTTCAGCAAGACTGTGGCTGATTTATTAAACCTCTGACATTGGGAGTTGTCTTTGACTTCGGGAACGTAATGTGTTCGCTGCTGATGAAAAAGATGGGTATGGGAGCACTCGTCCTCCATAACGCGCTATAAAGTTATTGACCGCTGTGAAAAGGATAACCGATTTTGTTCCGAAATGCAATGACACAAATATTGACAAGCAATCAAATGTTGGCCTATCAAAATAAATCCAATATATTCAAATAAAATCCTGTGCAATAGGGTGGTTGTTTCGGAAATTGAAATTCATCCTTGAAACGGGCATTCTTAAGGAGTCGGGAACAAAGGTATCGCTGCCTAGCACCTTGTCTTGTATTATTAAAAATGCAAAAGATACGTTGTAGCATTTTATTGGCAATACGATTTCCTCTTCCTTGTTATTGTTATTGCCTTTGACGCAGCGACTATTGGCAGACGTGCATGCTATTGATATGAATTCGATATGTCGCCAACGTGTGTGGCTCGCAGCAAAGAGCGTGTAAACCTGACATGAACCTGAAGATAAGTAGCGAGACATTCCATTCTTTTGAGACATACCCCTAGCATTGTTCAATACTGTTTCAGCAGTATAGTTTCAACATTGTCGTATCTATCGTTCGATTTGGAGATGGTATTGCGACACACTGAAAAATGTCTCGTTAAAGTGTAAAATGGTAATGAAATTTTTATTTGAATTCTATCTGAATCAATGGTTTTTTGTGCACGACAAAGTACAATGTACCTTAAGAATACATCTATATGAAATAGGGGATGAAATTTTGTATGTATCATGAAAATCAACTAGTTTTACTAATGATAGTGTTCTGCCCGTTGATATCATCGCGTGTTCTATATGCATGTGCATATTTCCATTAACAGCATGCATTTTCACTTTCGGAACAATAATAAGGATGGAAACTTGTTATCCTAATGGAGGATAGTGTAAAAGCTTCAAACCTTCGGCATTGAAAATCAAACACCAGATTAACAAATGTTCACACCCACTTTGAATTTTCTTATAGTCACAGAACTTTAATTGATTTCCATGAAAACTTTAAACAGAAATTTCAACGCTAATAAGGGAATGATATCTTTAAGTTCGCAATACAGGCTGCAACAATTTGAAGATGGTTTGAAAGTATGCCTAGTGACATTGAAAATTTTGAAGATCCGTAATTACTTGGGTATTTTTCAATAAGCCTTGGATGTCCACTCCTGTACAACAAAAAGACGTTTGAGAATCTAACGTCTTTCAGATTTTTTTCTTCGGATTTGGTTACTTGAAGTGAAAATACCAAATTTATCGAAAGACCTTAATTTTAACGATCATTTGCACAAATCCTCAAAACTTCGTGAATCTTCAACGGATTGAATTGGAATTTTTCGGCAATGTTAAAGATAAGTAGTCTGATTCAAAACCCCATTTCGAATCGACACATGCAAGGATTTAAATACAACTCCAGCAACTAATGCAGAATATTTAGAGTCAGCAAGAACACTGTGAATACCGAGGAAGTAAACGTTGAGGATATGCAAAGAAGTGGTCGACCTCCGACACTACTAAGAGAAGCTGGAAGAAAAATTTGAATGGCTGAAAAAAGATCAGAAGTGAGGACGCGAACAGTGAAAACTGGCTTTTCGGAGGCTTTAAAAAACGTGTCGAGGCGACCTATTCAGCAATGCATTCGGACTTAAAACTGGGTTCGGCAAGCCTTTCCGAGAACTACATTCGTGAGCTCCTGAATTTCAGCAATACTCCCTCAAAAACATCGGGTTTGCTGATGACAATGCCCATGATGACAGGCTTCAGGCAATAATCCTTTCAGCGGACGAGTCCTGGATTCAACTACATCCAGTACCCAATCGACAAAGTAAGACAGTGAGCACCATCGATTCAGGATATATTTCCGTATTTCCTCTGCAATTCTACTGAAAAATCAAGGGAGCTGGGTTAGGTTGGTTAAAATTAAGCCACTGTCAATGCAATTAAAGTACCAGGTACCAACAGTGAAAACCGATTAAGATGAAACGCACTGGAAATAGACAATTTTCGCTTCAAATGACAGAAATAACCGCAGAGAAAGCCACACTGTAGGTCCGTGCCCTAACATAAGGAGAACAAACGCACGGAAGAGCAACATCTCCTCCATTAAGGTCACCCTACCAATACCTATTTGACTGCATTCAAAAATGACTTTGCTAAGGCGTTGATCATAGATTTTCCCAAGGCATTTAATACCGTCAATCGCCACCTGCTTTGTCCGAAATGAGAGGCACAGAGGCAAAGACTCTGAAATTTCACTGAAAAATCAAGGGGTGGAATGAGCGGCCGCTGCAAAAAGCCAGCTTCATTTTCTTCACCAATACGCGTTTGTTAATGGAGGATGTTTCAGGAAAAACATTCTCCTAACTTTTCGTCTACGCCTTACTAACCATCAACAATTCAGTGATAGTAAGTAAGTAATTTTGATGTAAGATGGCACCAAGGCGCATACTACTTTGAATACGATTTATGACCACTTTGCTAATGTGTGTATCACTTGGCCTGAAAAATCTAGTAATTTACACCCCATTGAAAATTTGACGTCCAAGCTAAAGGAATTTGTCTTTAGAGAACAAAAAAAAAAGTCCAAAAACAGATCCAGCCGATTGGACTTGTACAAGCTGAGTGGGACGCAAATTTTGATGACTAACTTAAAAAGTATAGGAGACAGTTTCAGAAAACTAATTTTAAAGTGTATAGACAACGTTTATTAATTGTTTATTATATCACCTAATTTATTTATTTTTAATAAAATTTTAATACTAGTTATCCCTCTCTTTTCAAATCAATTTTTATCAAAGAAATTCTAGGGTTACAAAAATTTTGAGACATTCTACGTGTTGTCAATCGAAAGAGTCAACATTACTAGAAGGTCCTTAAGGGAGTCATATTCGTGACACTAATAGGCTTGATCGAATTATAAATACAACGTCACTGCGAGCCCATTTTCGTTAATCCAATCAAAATGATGAGAACGTTTCTGTTTTCTGTGTGAAAAAAGTGTAATGGGAAAGGTGTAAGCGCGTTGGAAAACTGATCGACCACAACGAATTTCTGAAGACGAATCCTGTATAATTGCACCTGCAAGGACACAATGAAATTCCTGCGTGAAAACTCTCATTCAAAAGGGAATAAAACTCTTTAGCATAATATATTACGGTCATAACCCTAAGGATATTAACAACAGAAATATGATAACGACCATTCAAATCTTTGCAATATATAAAAAACATTGAATCTCCCAACTAAACTTGAATGTAAATCTAATGTTAATGTAAACTAGGATGTAAAGTATATGTAAGCCATGCAAATACTTAGCCTGAAATCTAATTTTCGATAGGACCTCAGTTTCGGATCGAAAAAATCAATTTGTATCATTTCTAACCACTTTATTCGTCAATTTGCTGAGTAAATTCACTTCGGAAGACACTTCAAGGTAGTTACAAATTGCTTCCAACCATCCAGCCGGGGAAAAACACTTCGCTAACAATTTCATTCCATAATGGATTGTTAAGAAAATAAATCACACATTTCGTTCATACTTAACATTTTCAGTACTACCCAAACAAATTGACGAAAGTATGTGTCAAATTTGTTTGGAATAAAAAAGTGCTGTCCCTGGCATTGCATGCAGTTGAAAAAAAGGCGCCCATAGATAAATGGAAACATCCATCATCCAAGCCTAATAAAAATAAGCATTTTTAAATACGTAACCATTGCTTGCGTTGTACGTAATTGCCGCTTTCAAATATCCCGCGTGGCCAAAGTCAACACAGGGGTGAAAATCGAGAAATGAATCTCGAAGAAATGTTCTTCGACTACCCTGTGCGGATGTCTTATTTGGGCAGCTAAAAAATATAAAAATAATAATAAATAACGGAAAGAAAAAATAACATTGAATATTTGGTCGCTTGTTCTAGATGAAGGAGACAATTATTGAAAAAATTCGACTTTTTCAAAAATTAAAAAGAAATTGCATAGAAAAGAATTGTCTCACTAAGGATGCAAATCCATCGAAACTGGCTCTTTAAATGCCATTTGAAGCTAAATTGATCCTTAAAATTTTACGAATGGCATAAGACAACCAAAGTTAATGGCTGATATGCCTGGGAAATATTTGGACCCTTTGGTATTTCCATCATACTCGTAAGTGTTTTCATTAGAAGAAAAAATCTTCGCGGGAACTTACCCAGCTACACATTCGTATGAATGTTTGTACATTCAACAGAACATGCTTCAATAATTACTCCATGTAGCCATGTAGGACTTGGCCCACATTCATATGAACATTGAAAAGCCTTTGTGCCTTTTTGAAACCGCTACCATGCCGCTCCCTATTCATGGCTTTTAGTTTCAAGTGGTGGCACATCTCAAAATATTCCCGTGAATGTATTGTGGGTAAGGAGTGACAGTTCATGGGTGATTTTTCATTCCTACGGGCACCTTTCTTATCGTACTTTGCATTACCATTTCATTCCGTACTGGGGTGTAATTGTGGTTGATCACATATGCCGTAAAGTGATTGGAATTCTTATAAGGGTTGTCTAGAATTCCATATGTGTCAAAGAGTTATTTTGGGATGCGGCATGGATTTATGGGAAATTGTGAGAGGACATAAAGTGACGATATGCTGATATTTATGGAGATATGTGTAGGTGCAAAGGTCTGAAATAATATAAATTGAATATGGCTTACACCCGGTCGAATATGTCGCAAGTGCTTTCTCTCCCTTTCATAGGAAAAAAAAATATTTGGTTTGAAGTTTTTATGAATAATTCCTACAGTGAATCACAGTCAGTACAGTGTTTTATTTTAATATCTTAAGAAAATAAGCCGCGTATATGCCGGTGCCCATTTCCATTTCAAGTTGAGGACTCTATTAATTAAATCCCGATAAATTGCTATTCTCAATGTTCAAAAAATTTAGATATAATTTTCCATTCAAAATAATTTGATATTCAATATAATATTTATAAGTCTATAAGTAAAATTATATTTATTTTTTATTACATATTATATAAAACGATAGAATTGTAACATATTAAATCCTTTCTATATTATTATTGGGTAGTTCGAAAATTCATGCCGTTTCTGATCAAAGCTGACGTGACCTACATATTTCACGCAGTAGTTTTTGCGAGGCTTATATCATTAGAGACAATTTTAAAGGTACAACTTTAGACTAGACTATCTCCAGTTAAAAACTGAGCTTCATTAGTAAACAATAAGTTAGTTAAAAATAAACTTGAAAATGGGCAATCAATGAGCGCATTATCGGCATATTTTATTGATTTTCTTCTGAAAAGAATTCGAAAAGAAAAGCTCGAAAAAAAATCTGTGAAGGCTATAGTGAGGACTGCCTATGAGGACTGAACTCCTGTGTCAGCGTTAGTTTCCTCGCTTACGTTCTCGAAATTATAATGAGCGAATCGCACCACATACTGGTCTTCCAACCACTACTTATGACAACAAACCAGAGACGTTTAACAAAGTAAGCGTTCTTCTGACAACTCGAGAGATAGCAATGAAGTTCAACATAGTGAATTCAACCATTTTCTCGCACTTACAACACGTTAGTTACTTAAGCAAAATAGATGTTTGGGTTCCTCACGAATTAAAAGAAATCCAATATCCAAGCGCATATGCGACTTTTTGCTCAAACGTAGCCAAAACGACCCATTTCTGAAAAAAATCATAAAGGTTGATGAAAAATAGCTTATTTACGATGAAGTGGTCCAGGAACTATCATGGA
Source organism: Stratiomys singularior (assembly GCA_954870665.1). Classification (NCBI taxonomy): domain Eukaryota; kingdom Metazoa; phylum Arthropoda; class Insecta; order Diptera; family Stratiomyidae; genus Stratiomys; species Stratiomys singularior. The sequence goes on from OX940877.1 coordinate 14,882,705, forward strand.
CCAAGCACGATGAGCCCCACAATCGGCCTCCAATGGAATTTCACCAATCCTTACCAAAAGAAGATTATGCTTTTTGTGTGGTGGGATTCCAGGGAAATAGTCTACCTTGAGCTGCTCGCAAGGAACCAAACTATTGATTGGAATGTCTACTGGCGTCAACTTCAGAGATTGAAAGAAGAAATCAAGAAAAAAAGCCCTGAACTGGCCAATCGCATAGGCGTTAAAACGCCAGACTCCACATCTCTCTGATAACCCGTCAAAAAAATGGAGCTCGATTGGAAACTGATGCTACATCCAACCTAAATTCCTGACTTAGCACTATCAGACTATTATTTCTGTCGATCCCTTCAAAACCATTTGAATGGTAAAACTTTCGATTCCGATCAGGCTATTAAAAATGAGTCTTTCGCAGCTATTAAATTTTTCAAGTGACCGAAAAATGGCAAAAGGTCATCCAACAAAATTGTCAATACATCATTGATTAATGTTTGTTGTTAATATCAACAAATTTACTTTGAAAAACATGAATAACAGCATTAATTATCGATCAAACTATACGTAAAAGCGCCGTCATGTATCATATCATATCATTTCATATTTAAATAAACAAATTTAATAAATCATAAGAATGGGAGGACGAAAATTATCTTTCCCATAAACCAATTTCAGGCCAGTAAAAACAATGTATCCGTATTTCACTTCATTTCAAAGTTCTATACCTCTAAAAAAAACTTCCTTCATCTAAGCGCTGTCCCTATTCGGGAACATCCGGAAGTTAAAAAAGTTTTAACATTAGCTGTCTGGGGTACAAACTTTTATGGTATTTGTCACTACTTGCGCGGGGTTACTTTGCTTAAGTACCCTCCACAGTGTTAATGGAAGCTCCTCATTGGTTTATTCTCTCTATCGCAAGTCGAAGCCTATGGACCCTTTGTTGTCATACCTTTGCGATATGAGCGGATGAGTCTCCTGTTCATCTTTCGCCTGTGGGGTAATTTTTGGTAGCCGCTGGGACCGGCGTGATGTAGCAGATACTGAAATTCTTGCAGATATTAGAGTTTCAACCACTTATGTTTCAAATTTACTCTGTAAAGAAGGTTGTCAAACTATTTGCAAGAACCTAAGGAAAAATCTCAGGACTACCAAATTTCAAGCTACAAATCGGACTCGTAATATAATGATCCATAATTTCGCTCACTTACGCTTGCCTCAGTCAATTGTTATGAATGCTCTCGCAAATGATTGTGCTTATTGTCTGAACATTTTCCAAGTTTTTCATCTGATATGCAGGCAACTTTGTATGTTCATTCCCGTATCGATATGATTCACTGAACATCAATAATATCAAAGAAAAGTCAATAAAATTTATTAATGTCACACCTCGACCACGATACAGCGGTTGGCCATGCAATAAAGTGCCAATTGAAAGATTCTTTCATTTGTCCATTAGCCATTCAATTAAACTGTTGTTCGATATGTGCAACCTTAACTTGATGACAGCGCGATTAAAGGAAACGTGTCCAAACATTGCATACGAGCCACTACATAAATTAAATGGTGCTGGCAATCGGCCAACGTGATAATATCCGTTCTAGTCTCTGCAGAACGCTCCACCATTCTCCATAGATACTTTTTCAGATACGTGCACGCCAGAGATGCAGACATGGTCTGGTTACTACGGTGGAAACGCACGCACAACAAGCTGGGAGAAAAGTCCAACCTACTCGGCGTTGATTTCTTGAACCGAATTGATCGTTTTCAAGTTCAGAGAATCTATTGATTCAAGCCAATTTCCCATGAATCAAAAGGAGGGAAGTTAATTAGAGTTTTCCAGCGAAATCGGCGTAAACTTTGGTCGGAAGTCAAGTGTTTGTTGCTTTGAAGATGTGTCCCTGAGCACTGCAATAACAACATTTTAACGCTCGGGGAAAGCGAGGACCTGAAAATGATGAAATTTTCAATCAAAAATCAGCTCCAACACGGTCAGATTGATTGCAAGTTCACTCCCCGGTCATCAGCCGGATCATGAAATCTTTACTACGGCCATTGCAGATTAATAGGACATTAGATACATTTTCCGTCCCTAGAATAGCATTCTAACACCGGCGATTCTTCCGTTGTTGCGGGAACTATAAATATCCTGACGGGTTGGCGGAGCTACGTAGATGGCGAGGATGGAGGCGAAAGTATGGAAATGCAGTGAAGTTTGTACTTGTGGCATGTTGCAATGTTGGGCAGGCAGATGATGACGCAGCGGGCGTCAAAAGTATTAATTAAGGCGTCGTTTCGCACCGTGTTTCGCGCTAGTTACAAAAGTAGCAAATTTGCTTTTGAACTAAAATTAGTCGCAAACATACCGCCAACACGCTTCTGCGAAATCGTGAGTCGGCTGCATCGCAAGATAACAAGTCAATAGTTGCTGGGGATGCTGAGGAATGGAGAGGACTCCGAAGGGTCCTGTGTTACACCTGTTCAAATTACTTGGAACAACACCGACGGCGACGGTGGTTAATGGACGGTTTTTCCTCTATGCAACGCGCAATGAGTGTGGTAATGGCGCAGCGATTTTTCTGTAGTTTATTGATGATATATTTAGAAATAAGTGGTAAGTGCAGATGGCTGGCTGAAAATAGGATTTGAAAAGTGCATTTACGTAGCCCCATCAACGTAGGGCCTACGAGAATGCTTCCGATGCGTCAGGAATTCGAAAAAAGCAAAAATCGTTCGTGGTTTTCACAGGAAGCGTAAATAAAATAATATGCTAATCAAAAATTCCGTTTCTTCCTGCATTAGTAATTAAAAATTCAAAAGGACGATAAGTGCATTTATAGAGTTCTTTCATGCATTTGGGCTTGAAAATGTCTTACTGTATTTTCGCAACTTCCAAGAGGGCAATGGTGCATTTTTTCAATTCGGAACTACTATTCAAGGAACCACTTTTTGCGCTTAACCTCTTGGTGAGCTTTGTTGCCTACAGTGGTCTACATCTTGATTAGAGTAGGTACTAAAGAAAGGGATAGTTCCGATCCTCAGCGTTTCACAAATTTTTTCTGTGCATTTGTTCTTACTACACTCAGATGTTATGGGTTTTGAATGAATCTAGGGTTGGAAATCTGAATCATTGATTTTAAGCAACTTTAAAACTCATAATCTGATGTCAATTCAAAATTCTTGAACGTTTTCACTTCCATTTTCGTTGAGACACATGAAAAAACTTCAATTTTTACTCAAATATTATTCTACTTTTGAGTACTTAAGTCAGAATGGTGCAGATAGAATTTATCTAATCAGGATACACGAAACTATTAAGGACACTTTTGAAACAATCTTCGATTATCAGCATTATGATGAATATGTCTTTACTGTTTCTCCGTATTTTGCATATTTAGTCCAACCATAATCGTCACACAGTGCATGATTTGTAACGTATCACATCCTCTTGAATAACAAGCGTGGAATTTTGCACCTCCTTTACTCAAGTAACTCCAAGGCGAGTGTAGGCAAGCCCACCAGGACTACGGGCAGTCCTGCACATATGCTGTCGAAGAAAAGTGAAAAAAGCAGCGAATGTGCTTGCAGGAGATGGATCAGGTTGATGGAAATTAAACCAGTGTCGGTGCGATCAAAGTGCGAGTAGCAACAGTGAAAATGGATTAAGATGAAATCAACTGGAAGAAGGTAAACTCAACTTGAAATCATAGATATAACAGCAGATAAATGTACGTAATTGAATTCATCTTGACAAAATATTTCGAAAAATTCTAAGAAAGGAACTTCTTTTGATTTGCGTGTTAAATTATTTTATTTTATTTCTCAATAATCGATTTTCGACCATTATCGTTCGGTCTTCTTTAATCCATTGCTCAGCTTGAACGATAAAAGTCGAAAATCGATTGCGTAAAAAAAATAACACAAGAAAATTAAAAGGATGGTCCTTCTTTGATTTCTTCTTCTCCTTCGACCGCACTCTACGTCCACAACTTAATATAACGAGGACAACTTTCATTTTTCTATGAAAGAGTAACATGCCTTTCATATATGTCACTCCACCAATACTAATGTGACTGTATTGACAAATGACTTTGCTAAGGCGTTGAAAAGGCAGTTTCAAGGCGATGTGATCTTCACTGATTTTTGCAAAGCACTTGCCCCTGTAAATCATCATCCGCTTTCTCTGAAATAAGAGACGTATGGTATCGCAGGATCATTATTGTCTTGGATGCTGTCGAACTTGTTCCATAGTTCCTATTCTTTATTAGCCTAAGTAATAACTTCTACTTCTTTCTGTCCTTCATCTGGTGTCCCCCAAAGTTATGTTCTTGGGCCATTTCTCTTCAGTCTTTTTATAAATAACCTTCCCCCTGTGAACTCCTTATCTCCTGTCTGGTAATACAATCCAATGATTGTGAAATTTACCGATCAAATGGGCCAATTCAGGATTATCAACTTCTCTAAGATGACTTGCCTATTTTCATAAAGTAAATTTCCTGTAACTTTCAAGAGTAACTTTTACCCAAAACTTCTCGATTTTTTCGGCTTCATTGTAAGACACTTTTGTAAATTCAATAGTGTTCACACTATTGTTCGTTTGTTTGCTTCTTTATTCCGTTCTATCCTAGAATACTACTATGTAGCCTAGTATCCCCGGCATTCCTCCCACGTTTCGACGATAGAATATGTGCAAAGTAGGTAAACTCCTTCATGTTTAACTCTAACAAAACCGTGTTTTATTAGGAGGGGCGGAGGGTGAAAGAACTTAAAGTTTGCTACACTTTTTGTGCTATGTTGACAGATGTGACACCTGTTATACGTTCAATAGTTAGTTTGGTTTGCCATTTTATCATTAAAAGGTTGCCGCCGAAGGAACATGTGCAAATTGTGAAGAATTTTTTCGAAAAAAATAAAGATTCTGTCCGAAAATACATCGTATCCTTCGTCAATTATATGCACGATTCCCATCATTACAATCAATTCGATTAATCATAGATTTCGTTTCTGCGACTACGCGTATTTACTCACACTTTTAATTCATTTCTATCCAGATGTAGTACAGTGCGTAATGAATAAACTATATCAACTGTAGAACGTAGTATCGATGAAGACCCAAGTGAGTCCATTCGACATCGTTACCAACAATTGAACCTGTGCCCATCCACATTATGGAAGATTATAAGGAACGATCTTGGTTTGCGGGCCTACAAAATCTAACTCGTGCCAGAATTGAAGCCAAATGACCACCAGGCAAGGCGTAGATTCGATGTCCGAGCGTAAAAAAAGTTGCTGCAAATCCCGAATTTCAAAATCGTTCCTTTAGATTCTGTATTTCAGCTCATTTCTGGATGAATGGCTACGTATAAAACCAAAACTTTCGCTAGTAAGTGAGCAACCACAAACGGTGGTCCAAACTTCGTTACAACCGGAGAATGTGATTTTTTGTTGTGACTTATGGACCGGTGGAAACATTGGTTCATATTCAAAATTCAAAATTGCTGCTGGGATGCAATACAGTCATTGGTGGCCGCTATAGAGCCATGAACAATTACATTCTCGTTCCGGAAATGAAATGGTTCGCTGTAATGCAGAGGGTCTCTGGTTTCAACAGGATGTCGCGACTTGTCATACAGCTTGTGGAACCAGCGAATTATTAAAAGAAGTTTTTGATGAGCACAATTTCTCATTTTGGCCTTGGGAACTGGCCTGCAGGATCTTGTGATTTAACACCGCTGGACTATTTCTTGTGGGGTTACGTCAAATCAATCGTCTTTGCCGACAAGCCCGAGACCCTTGACTGCTTGGATGACAACATTGGTCACGTTTTCGGCAAGATATAGCTCCAATTATTGGTTAGAACAGTCACAAATTGGACCTCTGGTTTTGATTTCCCCAAGACGTCGTGGCACACACATGGCCAAAATAACATTTTCTTAACATATTTAATATTTATCGTGTATATATTACAAATATATAGTATCTATAGTATATTGTATAAACATATTGGAATTTATCGTTCAAAGGGTATATTTCAAATGGAAGAAATGATTTCTTTAGTAAACATAAGCCTTTACTTCATAAATTATTCTCTCAAATGATGTGGTTGTAGTTTTGGACTGCTGAGTCGTTTATCTTGTTAAAGTTAGTGGAACATCATTTTTGTTGGATAACACATTCGTCATGTGTTCAACATTCTATCAGCTTTCCTGTGAATTCGTTGGAATTGCTGAAAATGGAGCAGTACCTTTAGGTGATTTAACGAGACATCCTCCCAGCCGATTCCCTAAGATTTATTACCTTAAAAGTATCATTTTCTGTATGCATACGTTAATGACTTAAACTAGGAAGTGATTTACGTATGCTTACGCGAAACAGTTTTGTTTGTAGTTTCAGAATCGTTTTCAATAAAAATAAAACCATCGATCCTGACATTATGTGCACTCCCGCTATATATCTTGGCGCGCAATCATTAAAACAACAATTATCGGCCCCCTTAACGTGACACCATGAAATCTTTACAACTGAGTGCTGAAATTTTCAATTCGAATTTCCACGCCACTTTGAATTTAAATTATATCGTATTTTTTCTCTGATTCCGAAATTCCATACTAAATTGAAGTTTTGTTTTCACATATGTTCTACTTTCATGAAAATGTGGAAGAATAATAAGACTTGAAGTCATTCCTTTAAAGACACACATTGGTATCTGGGCCCCCCGAAAACATTGACGCCGTGGCTGTTGTGAATTGCTAACGTACGCATTTATCTGTCAACTGGAATCGTTTGTTAGTAGCAAAAGATACAATTCTATATTCTTTGATGAGTACGTGGTAGACAATCTGCTAAGATAAATAGTTTTTTGACCATGTGCTAGATTTTGAAATAGGCTACGCTACATTTTATAAAATGAGGGGACCCCTCAATTCGGAGGTTAGACAGCAGCATCTTGCAGAAGGCTGGAGAAAGATAAAGTTTTTCATTTTTTTATGCAACTTTTTCGATTGATATGGATACTAATTTATGGTTTCTAGCTGCGATAATGACTAGAACAGAAAAGTTTTCGAATTATTTCAAAAAAAGGCGGAGAAAAAACGAAATGAAAAGATCAAAGTCTGAAACATTCGTTATAATGATGGCATTTCATGAAAAATTTAAATATGTTGGAGAAAATAACTTAAGCGCAAAAGGATTCATTGGTTTTGATGTGAATTCCTAGGCGATGTGGAAATAAAAAAAATTTGGAAGTCAGTCTGAATGGAAGAGCTTTGCTTGAATTTTCGTAAGCATTTATTCCAGATATTCAATTTTTGAGGATATTATGGATTCGGAGGTTCGTTTTATCGTTTTACGTTTTATCTTCGCAATTCTTGTTTGGTGCGTACTTTGTTTCACTGTGTTTTGGTGATAAAACCATTTTTTTTTTTTTTGTTTGGGAGGTGAAGGCTATTTACGCCCTGAGTGTCGGACTCCCCCGCTACCGGACTACCGACTAAACACCTCCCCTGTCACACCGAGAACCTAGCCTGGAACTGTTTGTCACATTACTTCGGACTAGGCCTCATTCATCATCGCTTAGCGATGTCTTCAGGCTAAGGGAAATCTCTCTTCACGGATGGATAGGAAGCAATTGCGATTAGTAACTATAATATTGCGTTACAGAGGTGTTCCCTCCCTCGCCAAGCGATCCATTATGTCCTTCTTTATAATGAGTACTGTCCGTACGTAATGTGACACACAGTTCCAATTGTCCTTTGATTTCATCATTTTTCCCGTTAGATTTTCTGGGGAAATTACGCCAATTTTCTCCGAGAGATGCGAACGGAGTCTTGTAAATCTATTACACGTAAAGAACGTGTGGCATGCGTCATCCGTCATCCCCGGGCGGAACACGCAAGTTGGGGATGGTGTTTTTCCCATCTTATACAGGTAAGACTGAAAATACCCGTGACCACTGAGTAGTTGCGTCAGATAATAATCAGTCTCACCATGCATTCTGTAGAACCACGGCCCCAAGTCACTTATCAGCCGTGCGGTCCACCTGCCACGCGTTTCGTTTTCCCATGTTTGCTGCCATAAGATAAGGGTTCTTCTCCGTTCCTCTCGGCTGACGGTTTCTCTCGCCGACTCCCCCCTACGTGAGTATACACGTTTCCGTTCGTCAGCAAGTAATTTAATTGGAACCACCCTCGAGATTACCAGCACTGCAGGTTCAGAGACAGTGCGGTATGCAGCGGCTATCCGTAAAGCTCCTTGCCTCTGCACCTGTGCCAGACGCCTTCGGTACGTCTCTTTATTAAGAGCATCAGCCCAAACCTCGGAGCCATACAAGAGCACTGACTCCATTACACTCATCAGTAGACGTCTTTTGCTCGAGGTTGGCCCCTGCGTGCTGGCCATAATGCGGTTTAGCGCCGATACCCGCGCGGAGGCCTTATCTGCTGAAGCTCGAACCTGGTCGAAAAAACTCATCTTCGAATCAATTATCAAGCCAAGGTATCTGATTGATTCTTTTGACTCGATGATCATTCCCCCTACACGAACCGGCATAACACGAGGGATTCGCTTCTTTGTGAGGACGACAACCTCGGTCTTTTCCAGCGCTAGGCTAAGCCCACGGTCTGTCATCCACTTGCTCACTCGGCGTATTACCGCGTCCAGTTTGAGCTGCGTCTGTCCGACAGTATGTCCGGCGACTAGTACTGCTACGTCATCTGCGTAGCCAACCAGGCGCGACTCCTCCGGTAACTGCAGTCTCAAAAGCTCATCGTACGAGACATTCCAGAGGTCCGGGCCCAGAACGGAACCTTGCGCGACCCCTGATGTCAAATCAATTCTTTGCCGACCTCCCAACGAATCATAGATGAGTTTCCGATTTTTGAGGTAGTCTTTCAATATCTGCATCAGGTACCTCGGCACCCTGAAATATTCCAGAGCACCAAGAATATCTGTCCATCTGGCAGAGTTGAAGGCATTTCTCACATCTAGAGTTATGAGCAGTACTATTCGTCTCGAGTAATGATTGTGGGCTTCTGCCTGCTGGACCGCGCTCACTACCTCTGCTATTGCACCAATTGTGGATCGACCAGCCCTGAAGCCGTACTGCCGAGGAGACAGATCCCCGGCATTTCGAATGGCTTCTCCAAGTCTTTCTCGAATGAGCCTCTCGAGTACCTTCCCAGCGGCATTCAGCATACATAGGGGCCGATATGCAGATGGTTGCTCCGCGTTCCCCTTCCCCTTGTGGATCAGCACGAGCCTCGCCTCTTTCCCGCAATTTGGAAACACGCCCTGCCGCAAACAGGCATTGAAAGTGGTGAGCAGCTTTTCAGGACAAAGTTGATGTGCAAGCTGTATCACTTCCGCTGGTATACCGTCTGGTCCCGGGGCCTTTTTCGATTTTAAAGCTTTTACCGCATTATCCAGTTCGATGGCGGTAAAAAGTGGGCATTCTCCGAGACATTCAATATCTGCATCATCGGGACGAATAGAATGCATAGGGAAGAGCGCTCTAACAATCTGGTCCATTTTTCCGTTTCAAGGACACAGGGCCTCCTTGCAGGTGATAAAACCATACTATGTTCGTTTAACCAACGGCACAAAAGGACCTTCTACAACTGGTTTGGGTTATGTGTTCTTTAACTAAATGGGTCAAAGATACAAGTACAAAGATACAGGATACAAGTAAAAGACACAAGAAGAACGACAGCTGTCAGTAATCCTTGATCTAAATATCAGAGCCCTCGGATTCCGAATTTTTCTGAATAAAATCTTCGTTATGTAAATAAAATTTTTTGGATTTCTTACGAGCTGCTAAATCACCAAATTTGGATGGCTCAGTCAATTAAGTTAAGCATTGACGGTTGGTTACCTCCTGTGACGTGCTCTTACGTTACCTATAGTGCTTCAGTGCATTACCGGTAGGATGGGTTTGATTCTCTGCCTTATTTCCGTGCCTGAGCTGGTAGGCTAAACTGATCAGATGACAGTTTTTTGTTTGTTTACCTTAGACATGCCTTATTATAGTATCATTTGTTTAAGGCCACGAAGTAATTCTTGGAGATTTTGTTGCCAAAATGCGATTTAGCATTGTATTCTACATCGCACTCTATTTCGAAGTTCGAAAAACTTCCTTATTGATTTGCAGTAAGAAGTCGTTCTTGATTCGCAATAGACCTTGAATATGTACTTTGAAAATTAAAAGAAAACCAATGAAGCACCTGCTTCTCAAGACCAGTCATATTAAAAATGTACAAATATCCTTGTGATATCATCAAGTTTTCTTTCATTGGCTTTCTAAGCCAGACAAATTACGAATTCTTACCGTGTTCACACATAAAGGTATCAATCTTTATCAAATATTCAACAGTCTGAGATGTATCACTGTCTGCACATTCCATAGGATTCATTTTGTTTTATCTGTTATTGGTCATCGTGCAAAGGCATTCAATCGTTTCGTACGTGAATAGGAATCAAAACGTTATCCTTGTTGTGATTTTTTACGCGTACACTCCGTCTAATAGACTTGCTCCAACTGACTCATCCCCAGGAGTATTGCACGTGAGCGTGCAAAAAATAAGAAGAAAAAAAATAGGAAAATCTACACAACATTTGATAAGGTGATAAGAGTCCTTCACATATGGAAGTGAAAAGGTATTGCACGGATAGTATTTGAATGGTCATAAAATTTTCTATACTATTCCATTGAGATTGTGGGCGATTGGGGAACGGAGATGTCTAAGATGCGTAAGGGCTGTAATCATAAAAAAATATATTTTACTCTTATCATTGCGGTCGTCGTAAAACTTTTTGCTACTTTCGAACGTGATATGGAATGAGGTAACCTAAAGTTTTTGGTATTCTGGCCATTGTGTATTTTTATTAGGATACTTTTCTATAACAACTAGTCGAAATAGTGGAATGTATTCAGATTGATAATATAGTTCTGATATTACAGAAGCCACAGTTGAAAGTAGAAAGATCTATAGGGTATAGTTGGCTATAAGGATATTATAAATAAGAATAATATTATTATTAATGTTGTTTTTTTTTTGATTGGTAAAAATGAGTATCACATTCTCGATAGTACACAGCACCATACGTTTAAAAAGTCGGTAGAATAAAAACGTCTTCCGTTACACTGAGAACATATCCTGGAACTAGTTGTCAAATGACGTTGGACCAGGCTTCTTAAATTTCGTTTTCAGGCACCTTTGAGTCAAAAAAATTCCTCTTTCAGTAGGGACAGATGGAAGGCAGAAGGATTACTGAGCTTAATAATGTGCTCTATAAAAGAAGAACCCCAACCCGTTTTTTCTTCAGATGTCAACGTCTTTACCTCGAAACTTTCTACGGAGAATCTCAAAAGGTTCATTTGGTGTCCGCACCATCTTTCGCATTGGAAAAAGTATAGCGGATGCAACCTGCAGTACTCGGGGAAAAAACCAATCCAGGGGCCGTGAATTTCCTATCCTTGTCAGATACGACTGAAAATACCAGTCCCATTGAGCAGTAAAATCAGTCTCAACATAACTTCGATAGAACTACAGCCGCAAGTCAATGATGAGATGTGTAATCTACCTTCCCAGAGCGTCAATTTGTCACGGTTCCTGCCACAAGGACAATTCTTCAAGCATCTCTCTCCAGCTTATCCGATACGTTTGTAGAGTCCCCTCTGTTCACCTAAAAAAGGTGCTATCAGGATCACTGTAGCGGAGCCATCATCCTCGTTTGAGGTGCAGTGCGATAAGCAAACCTCCTCGCCTCTGTACTAACATGGGACACTTCATGGAGCATTAACTCCATCGCACTCATGAGTAGGCGTCTTCTACTCGAAGTTGGTCCCTCACTGTTTGCGATTGGGCGATTGAGAGTCCACAACTCTGTAGTAGCCATGTCTGCCAATGGCAAGGCTTGATCAAAGAAGCTAATCTTTGAGTTAATGATTCAGTCAAGAAGTTTAATTGATTCATTTGGCTCAATGACCAGCCATCCGGATCCGGGATTTGGGATCCGCTTCTTCGTCAGTGTGACGACCTCAGTTTCCGGATTTTAGTTAAAGCTCAATATTGGTAATTCATTGTCTCGCTTAGCTCTATAGTGGAGAGTTTTGTCTTTTCGACCGTACGCCCGGCGACATTTTCCGCTCCGTCATCAGAAAAGCCTTTGAAGTGCGACTCCTCTGGTAGCTGCAAGCTTGAAACCGCATTCTAGGACACACAACGTAAGTATGGTTCAAGAATGAAGACTTTATCATATAATTTTCGTTTTCGACTCACGCGTGTATTAAGTTTATCATCCGTGGACTAAAGCGTTATATATTATCGATTTCGGCGGACTCCAAATGTTCATACTACACAATACCAACCTGGTCCCACCAGACACAGGGCATGGTTTTTTGGTCGGAGCGATTTGGACTTGGTGTTAAGGGACCGGTTTCGCTAGATGAAAGTCAGGATTTCTTCGACTTCAGATTTTTAAAACAAATCCGTTTTTCATATGTCACAATTCGATGCGATAATGATTTCTTTTCGTGGCGCCGAAGCAATATTTTACATGTGACTTTGCGTTTTTTCATTTGACACTTACTGCTTCTACTTATTTTATTTGAGTCAACATTAAAAAACTCTTGTGATTCGGTCTCTTCGCAATTTTGTGGTCCACCAGAGTAGTCACTGTCTTTCACATAAAAATTACCACTTTTTAATTGTTGCAAACATGTTTTTTCCACGAAAAATTGAATATCAACGGCCATTTTCGTTTGATTATACAAGAAAAGCAAAGCGTGATCCAAACACTCATTTTCAGGCACAAAATTCGACATGATTGAACAACACGATATAATAAACACGCTAATTTTGATGGACTCAACCTAAATGTGTTTGTAGCTAAATACCAGACCATCCGTATGGCATATGTGTCAAATTAATACGCTGCGTACTTTTTGCGGGCGCCATCTCTTTGTGAAATCGGAAAAAAATTTATGCATACAACTGGTGTTTGCTTATACCTAGATCCAATAATTTGTGCCTAGGTATGTTTTATCTATGACAAGAAGATCATATGATGCTTTATATTTTCTCATATCGAAGTGCATACCTGAGAAAAGTAAATACATGAAAGAAAATACAAACGATTGTTACTAAAAGCTTATATGTAATTGATAATTGATTTGAGTAAGTCTGATATTTTCCCAGGATATCACTTCGATAAATTATTTAAGGCATATCAAACTCTCCCTGGAGATAACATGGAACATTGAATTGTGGCAAACCATATTTATGTTCTTCCATAGAAGTGTTATAAAGGACACATCGCAGACAAGACAAGGTTGTAACTCTTACTGCAAGGCTTTGGAAAACTTTCCTCTACCCTTAGTGTTGTCACACATACAGAGAAAACTTGATGATCTGATACACTTAAATTGCATCACGAAAATAAAAGTGACGAGGTTTTATTATGATTTTCCCTTCAATCGAATTTTCTAAAGTAGTTTCCGCGGGGACCTCTCTATTCATATTACTATACGGCACGTGCCACTGCGTTGAATGTAACGAGTCCTTAAGCAAAATGTTTTGAATTAGACATAAAAAGATGGTTCTGTTGTGATTTACTGGAGGTTAATTGCGGAGATTGTATTTGTGAAAGAAAGGGTGGGAAGGCGAAAGTTACTTTATTTTGGTAAAAAAAGGAAGAAATCAATAAGGGTTACGCAGTTTGAACGCTTAGGGAATTGCCATTTGTTGAGAGCGATACTGTAATTAATTGTGGACATTGATGCTGGGAAATATATTAAATAAATATCGTACATTATCATGCACTAGTTTCATATCATTTGTGTTATTACTTTTAATTTTAGAATTAATTTTAGTTAGTTTCATTTAAATTTTTGAAAGTCTAAAAAATCATATAATGTTGGTTTTTTGTAATGACTGGATTTGTGTAATGGATTAATTTGTGGCAATAGATTGCAGATAGTATTCCAAAAAAAAAGATACATGAATGAGCAATCGAGATTCCCTGGTTTAAATCATAGAAACCTCAGGTACGAAACCAGATCCTTTAAAAATTAAAATTATGGGCTTTAAACTAGAATAAATGCCATTTCATTTCAAATGGTCATTCTAAATTGAGTATGAAGTTCTTTTGTCTTCTTACGCGATCCTGATAAAGCGTGTAACTTCCTTCAATCTGAAAGTTGAAGGCTTTAGCATTTTGAAATACGCACAAAACTATCCATACAAGTCATTTGAAAATAGGTCGATATAAACTGAAGAGATGATATATGACTTCTCATATTTTTGGTGGTAAACTTAAAACACTGATATGGATTGTACGTCAACATTGATATTAAAGGGAGACTTTCAAGATCAAATATTTATTTCGAAGAACCTGAAGAAATGTTCGGTTCACAAAATGGAACCTGCCTAAATAAAGTATTCATTTTTGTTGCGATTTGAGTTATTATGTTATGTCTGACGACAATACAACAGAAATGAGCTGGAAAAATCATATTTTCATCAACGGAAAAGCATTTCTTTCTAAGCCACTCAAACGTGGCGGATATATTTTATATGAAGTGATTAAATACGCAAGAATTCCGCATGAAAGAGTTTCCAATATACGAGGGTGGTTCAATAAGTACCGTGTTAGAAATGAAGACACAATTTTTTCTAAAAAATGTTCTTTAACTCTTCAAAATAGTCGCTTTTTCGAAAGATACACTTCTACCGACGCTCCTGCCATTTGCTTAACCCATCGAAAAATAGCATTTATAGATCTTACCAAAATGAGCCTCTGTCTCGGCGATAACTGCTCATTTGAGCTAATTTTTTCCCGAAAGCCATTTTTTCATGTTTGAGAACAAGAAGATTGGGCGAATACGGGGGATGTGGCAGCAATTCTTAATGCAATTCATGTAGTTTGGCGTCGACAACTTCGGATGAATCTAATGCGTTTTCATGGTGAAACAGCACCTTCTTTTTCGCCAATTGGGACCGTGTCTCCTTCAATTTTTCGTGAAAGTGGTCTAATAACTCACTGTAGCATTGTCCAGTGGTCGTTCATTATTTTTCTCAACAGTACATGAGGATGGTGACATTCGCATCCTCAAAAAATCGTTGCAATGACTTTTCTAACCGATGGGACTATCTTCGCTTTCTCTGGAGCAGATGAACCGGGAGAAATCCATTGTGTTGATTGCTGCTTCGTTTCTGGTATGTAATGATGAATCCAATTTAGATAAGATTTTATCTCGCCTAAATTGGTCCAAAGACTACTTCAAAGTTAACAGCCGCATCCGCTTGTTGCTCATAGTGTGCGATTGCGACAACCATTGGACCTTTAACTTTTTTATCGTCAATTTGTCATGTAAAATATTAATTGCTGGTGCGGTCGACAAACCTTCGAACTTTGTTATTTCCTGAGTTATCGCTGGTCGAGCGAGAATCATGTCGTAGACTTTTTGAGTGCCGGGCATCCTGGTCGCTCCTCATCATAAACATATGTTTGCCCGCGTTTAAATTCGTTGAACCAACATCTTACTGTGGTCGTAGATAGCGGCGTATGCTCATAAATAGCATCCAAATTCGAGTTAATCTTCTCGCATTTTCCCAATCCTAAAACAAAAAGCGAATCGCCCAACGATACTGCTCTTTATCCATCTTAGCGACAATCACGAAATACATCTTACTCGAATGGCGGCCAAACCCGAACTAACCTATCAATCAGTCTGAAATTTGTTTTGTCGTCGTTTGATAAATGACATAACACGATGATATGTTCTCAATTGCGCTCTCTGTGGTCAAAAACGACTATTTATTGAAACGCCCTCATAATTTAATAGTAGAAGCAAAATACTTCTTCGAATTTTAAGTAACGCAAAAACTTATGAATTGGCATAGTTAGGAAAAAAGGAGAAGAAGAAAGTAGAGGTCAGAATTCGAAAAAGAAACGAGCAACAGAATGCCCTGGACATTTTGGTCAGCACCCCTTCATTTTATAGGCTTGGAATTGATGGTGTTGTGGTTGTATAATAGGAAAATATCGATGTTTTTTTAACCCATTTTTCAACACTTAAGTTTTTCAGAGTCGGTAAACGCACTCATTCAAAATCCATTCATCCAATCCTTGAACACTCATTCTATACATAACTCACAAGGTAACCATGTGATATTCAATTTTCAATAACTATAATCAGCTTTTAACATGTTTTTTGAGGTTTACTTGATTGAATCAAATCATTGAAATATTTAAACAATTCTTTTAAGAAAATAAACTGTGTGTTTCCATCATCAATCAAATTGGCTACCGTTTAATATAATTTTGCTAGTCAAGTCTACAGTGAAAAAGTCCTAAAATTCCCACGAAAGTCCTTGCACCAGTCAGTCGCAATGCTGAGCAATCTTACGTATTCTTTTCTAATTGCAAGCAATAAACTTTCACATCCACTTACCTCCAAAGTGGTTTCAATCGCTGCCAAAAAAAGAGGAAATTCCGAACCATCATAAAAGGTTGCAATTATAGTAAAGTTGTTGGGTATTACTTTCGCATTGCCGATGAAACCGATTCGAAAACGTCTTATAACACTGCTAATACTTATGAACTGGAAACATTCAACATCCATATAAAAGTCAACTTATAAACTCTAAAAGGTATATCGTCTTCAGCAGAATTTATTGACAACATAAACGAAATTGTTGTGTGGCTATTCCATCTTCAGCAGAATCATTTCAGCTTACCCATTCTTTAGCTATCGCATTCCGTTTCATTGACTCCGTTCTTCCTTGCTTACTCCTTTTCCATTCTATTTTACCGGCGGCAGTCATCTTCAAGATACCAAAGTGAAATTCCACCGTGGAAAAATACTCATGGTGGAAAAACAAACGTAGGAGAGCAACGATCTAAAACTAAACGAGGATATTTGGTCGCTTTAGTAGTGATTTATAATAATTGGATGTCTTTATTGATGACCTGAAAGCATCTTAAGGACATTTTTGTTTATTGTCTTTACCTTCTTAGGTCCATCAACCTGGTCAATAACGTATCCAGAGAACGGAAAAGGTATTTCGCAATGGTATTTGTGGGATGTTGCCACGAAAATTGCTTTACAGTTGGGTGAATTAGTTATTCAACACTTTTTTTTTGAAGAGAAGAGACAACAATACACTCATATGTACTTCCACAGCTGTATCTGCTATCCTGTATGAGGTCGGTTCTAGATTACCTTAGCATATGGCCTGAAACACATTATGAGTTTTTCTTCTACATCCCATGACTTATGTTGCTAAGTTTAATCGTCCTTTGGACCCATTTTCGTTTAGATTGGCTCTCATGTACCAGACCGTGTCGACTTTGGAAAGTAGAAAATTACTGGGCGGTGAAATAGTAATAGAAGTGTTTAGGGTATGTGATTTGTATCAACAAAACTTTGTGGTTTTATAGTGAAACTCGGAGGAAGTGTAAAAATTACCGGTGGAAAACAATTGATTGCGCAATGTAGGGTAAGTTTTCATTAACTATCTTGAAAAATTCCACGCTTCACCAAAGAAATATGGAAGTTTATGTCAAAATACATACTGCGAAATAAGTTTTTCAATTACTCCCCTTGCTGAGAGAGCATATGGGCATTTGAAGGGAATGCATATTTTTGAAGGACACTTATTTTTGCAGTATGCTAATGACAGACAAAGAGCGCTGTATCATCTAAAACTATACTTGATGTGTTAATGGAAATAGCTTGTGACCCAAACAAATTTTCGAAAAATAATTTTGGTTAAATTGCATAAACAATAAATTTGGTTGGTTTTTTAAATTCAAAACAAATGAATATTAGAATATTGCGTATCGTACACATGTTAAAATCTTATACAGGAGTGGCTTTCACTCACTTTCAGATTGGAGCTCTTCGCTTTCACCCCCTTCAAAACCTAGACCCTAGGGTCCCGCTAAGAATTGAAATGGCGTAAGAACCCTAGTAGCGTTGTTAACTGGCTTCAAGTCTGGGGCGAGGAGGAATGGATGAGGAAGCCACGATCAGGAAGTATGTTTGTCGCATTTTTGTTTTAATTATCCAAACCTAGTTCACAAGCGCTTCGAATTATTGAAGTGGAAGCAAGCCACAGAGATGGAACAGAAGGCTGACTGATGAACAAGAGAGATGGATCCATCTGCATCCGAGGACCTAAGCTGAATCCAACAAGTGCAAAACGAAATCAATAATAAATAGAAAAAATATCTTCAAGAACTGACTACGCGAATTTATCTGAAACACAAACATGACTACCCTGACTTACTTGTTAGGACTAGAAACTTTGATTTGACTTTTGCTATTTCTTAGCCTCGTTTTGTCACGCTCTGATTGCCTATATTACTTCATGTGCCGAAGAAGTTCTTAAAAAGTCAAAGCATATGTAACATTACTGTTCTTGACTAACAAACAGAAATCATTGTCTTCAAGCCTTTGAAGTTGCACGTTTCATGTCAACGTGTCCTTAGAGAAATTTGCATATTATTACGACTCATGTCAAAGTTACATATTTGGCTGTTAAACGTAAAGACGTAAAACATGAAGAAGATATTTAAATATGTTGGAAGCAAATGATGCTTATTAAAAAAGTTTTGCGCATCATTCTTTTCGTTAGTACACAGAAAGTAATGAATTAATTAGTGTTGGATCTTATTGTTTAAGGATGGCTCGAGTGGTTCCAAAAATCTTTTGGGAGAGTTTGAAGGAATTGTTTGTAACCCAGAAATTAAACATATGACGGCTATTGTGAGGACGTTACTAAATGTATTGGCATGGTTGCTACCATGTCCATATTAACTTAAGCTCTTGCATTTTCGTGTACAGTTCCTGTACAAACACTAAAAAGTGTTAAGTCCTTCTTGCATCTCAATAAAACTGTGTTTTGCTCAATTTGATTCTCACATGTACGGTGTCCGACTTCAGTCCAAATCATAAAAGACCCAAACGTGAAGTAACATCTCCCTTTTCTCAGAAAACATGCTCTACTCGTCAATCCAATTTAGCAAGATTTGACCCATACTCACACCTCGCATTTGTTGGTATGAGGTAAAATCACAAGAAAATATGATACGAAATGGCAAATATTCGTCGTCCACCACCGAAGGAAATATGAATTTTGAATTTATTCGTCAGTTGGTCTTTTCTCGTCCTATGTACACACACGGGCTTTGTGTTGAATTATATTAAGGTATTCTTTTCTTCTCGGCTTCGATTCCCTTCAGCTTCCGTAAGGATTTTCTTACGTAGTCAGGAGTCCCTTAGATTTCCTATTATTCTCAACTTTTGGTTTTGTTTGCGGCAACCACTGAATGGGAATGATTCATATTTATTCATATTTTATCCTGCTTTACGGACAGTCAAGCAAAGATTGCTCACATCTATGATTGGTTGAAGTGGGGGAGGGAATAGGGACTGGCTGTGAATGTCGAAAAAGGTATCGACAATTTATTCAAGAAAGGTTCCACTAAAATGAACGGTAAACGACATTGTGTTTATCCTGGAAGGGTTATTTGGTGAAAAGACGTCACATAATACATGTGCTACAAACGCACGTCAGTCAAGTGTGATGTATTTAATAGGCGAATTGTCAGGATGCTAGCGTTACCTTGAATATTGATTTCCTTTTTCATTATAACTTGGAACTAACATTTCATCAAATAACAAGGTTTTGCTTATGAAGAATGTATTACTATACATAAATTACTATATAAAATTAAAAATAAATATTACTGTATATAAATTTCTTTATTAAAAATTGTGGAAGGCACATAAAACCACTCACACTCCGTGATGGGAGCCAGGATGCAATTCTAAGAGATATTGATTGCTTTTTCCACGCCGAGTGTCTGGATCTCGGCTTGGTATCTGTGAATTGATATTGGGCGAAAAGTCGTATTGTACGAGGTTTGTTCAAAAAGTATCGCGAATTTTGAATTTTCGTGGGCTAAATTCGATTTTTCATCTTTTCATGGCGATATGTTGGTACTGATGACCCTCACTTTTGTTGACGATTCCGGCCATTTTGAATGCCCAGTCAGTTTTTGACAGTTATTGTGCGTGGACGTGTTTTAGCTTGTCTTCGATTTTCATCTATCCCAAAAAATGAATCAAACAATTTGTATTAAATTCTGTGTGAAGAACAACTTAAAGTGCGCGGATGCATTCAGAATGTTGACGGTTGCATACGGCGAAGCTACTTTGGATAAAAGCAACGTTTATCGGTGGTACAAAATGTTCTCAGAGAGACCGAAAAATCACGCCAAGTTCGGTCGAATGTGAAGGTTTTGCCGATAGTTTTCTTCGATTGCAGGGGCGTGGTGCATTACGAGTTCTTGCCGCAGGGTAGAACGGTCAATTAGGAGTATTATCTTCAAGTAATGGGCAATTTGCGAATAGCAATACGTCAGAAACCCACGGATTTGTGGAAGAACAAATATTGGCTTTTGCATCATGATAACACCCCTGCTCATACATCGTTACTTGTGCGCGAATTTTTGGCCAAAATCAACACTCTAATAATGCCGCAGCCACCGTATTCCCCAGGCCTGGCCCCCTGTGACTTTTTCTTGTTCCCGAAACTGAAGAGGTCCATGAAAGGACGACGCTACGCCACGATCGAGGAGATAAAGACGGCATCGAAGGAAGAGCTGAACAAGATCACAAAAAATGATTTTTCAAAATGCTTCGAGGATTGGAAAAAACGTTATCACAAGTGTAGAATGTCTGACGAGGATTACTTTGAAGGGGACAAAATAGATATACATGAATAAATAAATAATTCTTGAAAAAACATGAAATTCGCGATACTTTTTGAACAAACCTCGTACGCTTGCAACTTTTTTTTGAGATAAACTGCAAACTTTCTTGTGTCCTATAAGGGACTGCCGAAAACTATCAAGGAACTGTTTGAAAACTTTTCAGGGATTGATAGTTTCATTTTACAAAGGTATGCAAGCCACTCCGTTTCAAGATTCTTCATGAAACATCAATATCTACTATAGCCGCACTTTCCACATCCCAACTGCGTCTCGTAAGTTTGCTCTTTGATCCTCCTGCTGAGCAAAAGGGTAGTTCACTTCCTCACTGCGAAAAATGAGGTTCGAACGAACTTCGAAAGGTTTAAAGTGATAATTATCAATCAAAACTGTGCAAAGTCAACATTTTAGAGCACACTAAGGCTTAGTATCTCAAAATCAAAATTTTTGGAGACATAAAATGTTAGGATTTCGGTCTTGCAAATTATTTGGAGACTAGGGATATGTTGGCGGTCGTGGTTGAGTGCTGGTGGCTGCGAATCACAAGTATTATGATAATACTCCTGAACAAAAGAGTCAAGTTAGTGTTGTTATGCCAAATGTTTTTGAGCGAGTTTGCAACTTGTGTTTCATTGTGAAATTTGTACGAGTGTTAGGAGATAAGTTTCTGGCCTGACTGAGAAAAAATACTCCATATCGGCGGTCCAAAGAAGTCATTCAGTTTGCATTGATATCGATTGTTTTTAATCACATCCTTTAAATGTTACAAAAACTCTGCATAATATTTCCCAGTAATAAGAGCTTTCTTTTGACGAGAAACCATGAAAATGAGTCCTTTTCCAAACCCGAAATCGTTTGAGTCTTGTTCGCCAAAAAAGTGATTCGACGTATACTATGGTCAGTTCATCGGCTCAAGGCCATTGTTTTGATTGTTTTTTGGTCCTAAGGGTGAAATCGGAAGGCTAAAATTGATCCGTTTCACTTATTGATTGCCAAATTCGCCACCGAAACAATTATTGAGTTCATTTATTATGTAGCGTCAGCAAACACCAGACCCAGGCAGGTTACACTGAACTTGGTAAAGCACAAATACTCATGTAACATATAATGAAAACGTTCGTTTGATTTTGTACTGACTTTGTAGCCACTCATTCACGCTGATTCTTCGAACTGATTCCCGGCCTAAGGGTGCTGGATATAAAAAGATTGATTTTGGATATTATCTGCATGAAACAAGAACACTCACCTCAAATCTTTTGGGTTAAAACTGGATATTGATATAAATCTATTTGTGTTTTTCCGATCCCTTTTTGACACAGAAAAGGCTGTCTGCCACCTGGTTGTGTTAAAACATTAAATCTAATGGCTGGGACACACGACGCCGTTTGAACTAGTTCAAATGGCGTCGTACAAATGGCAGAAAAACACCTTCTTAGAATTCCTGAACACTAACATCATTATGACTTCAAAACTACTTAGAACGACGTCATCTATCCTAGGCTTTGCGCTATATCTAAGCGGTCTCTGTATTTAAACACATCTCCAATATTCAGTCTTCTATCTCGATTGAATGATTTTTTCGGATCAAATTGAAAATATTAACCTTAATAATACTTACAAAACTTAGCTCGCCTGGTGACATTTTTTCTTCAGGCTGGTATTTCCAAAAGGGTCTTATGAATTAGAATTAAATAACAATGCTCTTTGTGCTCCAGCCTAATACGGAATGAGTTTTAGTCTAGCTCGAATATTAACCAACGAATGATAAATCTTCAACCAACCTACGAAATTTCCTTCCTAAAGCCAAAAAGACGATTCTTCTGAGTAACAATGGAATACACTATAAAGAGAATATAAATAAAGAGAATACACAATCTTAGATCATGATCATTTTGATGCGAGAAGACGGGAAGAGAAGACATGTTTTTTCTTTTTGCTACATAAATGTTAGTGTGGTATTCTTTTAGACTCTACGCGGTTATGATTTGAAGGATTTTCCTACAAGTACTATAACAATCTGTCAATACATTATCTGTAGGACAAAAAATATCTTGTATCCAGGCCTTGGAAGCTCTTGGAAATCAGACTATTTGATAAAGTAAGCGTTTAAAGGTTGGCGGCTTTTCTGAGGAAGCCTAGCTGTTAGTTGGCCAATTTCACGAGCTTTACTTGGTTTGCGATGTTTTGTGTCTGTTTCTACATCTCTGAAAAGCCCAAAAATGAACACTAGAGACCTCACATGCCTCGTGCTGGTTGTCAGGTTGTCAGCAGGCATATGTTGGGTGCGTACAAAAGTTTTTTCGATTTCCCATATGAATTTTTTTTCAACTGCAAATTATAAATA
Source organism: Stratiomys singularior (assembly GCA_954870665.1). Lineage (NCBI taxonomy): Eukaryota > Metazoa > Arthropoda > Insecta > Diptera > Stratiomyidae > Stratiomys > Stratiomys singularior. The sequence continues at coordinate 14,905,818 of OX940877.1, forward strand.
AATTATAATTATAGTTTAATCTTGGATGTCGCTAAAAGAAAACTTACTTGAGTTGTATTTTGGAGACAACGAGCGAACAGAACAAGGAGATGATAACGTTCCAGACGTTCTAGAACCACTGAAAACAGAAGAATCCATGCGCTAAGATTTTTGGCAAAGTTGGACGCTTAGATACCCTACAGATTTTTGCAAAGAAACAAGAAAAACAGATTAACCTTGTTGTGTTTCCCATCTTGCTTGTCAAACAAATTAAGGAATGTGCCAAATGAGATGGCAGTGGGTTCAATATAAGAATGGCAACAGCGCCGTTTATCACCAGGCACCTCCGTCAAAACCAGGTTTGCAACCATGCATGGAAGGTCTTTTTGTCTGTCCTGAATAATCGAGGAGTCATTTATTGAGAGCATCTGAAACATTAAAACAATGCGTGAAAAGCGTCCAGCATCACCCAATTGTCACATAATTATATTTCTCCTTGACAATGCAAAACTGCTCGCAACTGCAGGTACAAATCAATGGAGATTGGCTGGGAAAATTAACCCCAGCCACCATATTGTCCTGATCTTACCATTACAACCATGGACAACTACACGCTGAGAAGTGAATACAATACTGAAAACGAGCTTTTTACAGGACTAGCAAACTTTTTCGCGGGTAAGAAAAAAGAGAGAGAGATTGAGAAGAGAGTTGAAGCAACTTCATAAATGTTCGAAACAAATAAAAGATAATAATCAAAACCGTAAAATTTACCCAATAAACGAAATGTACGAAATGGAGTTGTCAAAGTTGTCAAAATTATTTTGTACCCATTATTGTGTGGGTTGGTCAAATTTTTTGAAATTTCAAAAAATTTTTTTTGCTTTTATCGCCAGCATGTATATTTTGTACATAGGAGAATCTTTTTTCGTTCAAATTTTTCCTTCCACTTCAAAGATCATAAACCTTTCCATATTTTTATTCCATATTTTATTTTATTATTTTTTTTTTATTCTTTATTTTGTTACATTTTTTATTTTATTATTTTATTTTCCATATTTTTTTTGTATACAATCTTCCACATTTTAAGGGATTTTAGAAATTTTCTCATTCAAGGAGGCATTGCGGTTCCAAGATTGAACATCACCGGCAGGAGATACTTCGGTTTGTTCTATGCCGAATATATATCGCCAAAAAAAATTGCGTTAAGTTCAATTCAGTATATGATTGAATAAAAATCCATGTTCAAATTAAATCTGTTCCTTTATGTAAAGACGTATCTATATATTAACCGAAACGCCATCTTTTCAAAGGCCGTACTGAAATTGATATGTTAGGCAATATTTGGAAAAGAGAGTACAAGACCAAAAATCAACATAAGATTATAATAAAACAATAAAATATGGTAGTAAAACTAGAAAATGTATTTGAACTCGTCTGAGATAATTGAGCATGCAACAAATTCAAAAAGGCTGCCTTTAAAATGTTTCCTTAAAAATGAACCATTGCTAAAATCGGAATTATGTTAGTTAATTATTGGATGGTTACTGGATAATGCTGTCTTGGGCTGATTCACAGCGTGTTATAGTGCTCCTTTTAATGTCTCGGGAATTGCTGAGGCAGTCTGTATCATATTTATAAGTATAAGAAATATCACTTTAATATAATTTAATAAAATTTAAAAAATAATTTAATAAAAGAAATAATCACAGCATAATCATGCTCAACGTACGTATTCACGGCTTAGTATATAAACGTTTCATGGCATTGTGGTAATGAGGAAACCTTCAAGTTAAAACATATGACCAAATGTTTTCGTAAGGATAAACAAGGCTTCTGAAGTCTGTAACCCTACTTCCTATTGTACCAATAATTTAATTACCCTGAAAAGTCATTTAACTATTGCAATTAACTTCTTCGACCACCACGAATGAGTCGATCTGTTTTCATTTTGGTTGACATTTTTACGAGTCGGTTTTATGATCCTCAGGAATCCTCCCGCGTGTAGTGAAAAAATAACGAATAACATTTAAACTAGCAATTGATTGATTTTAGCCATCTATCCTCCTAAACGTAACTTTTTTTGCTCTCCTGGACCAACAATATGGCTGCACCCTTCAGCAACAATTACTGTCGGATAAGCGTTGTGTTGCGGCCGTGTTGTATGGTGTGACCAGCAACGGGCGACAATCCCACACTTTGCCCTGGTTTCTGGCGTTGTTTTAATTAATTGACAACTTTTATGACTTCGTTTATGTCAGTTTGAAGTGTTTCAGGATAAGTGGCCACTAATGAAGGAGACAGACAACGCGGGAAGGCGAAGAAACCGCATCACTGCTATAGGAAGCGTGTTACCGTTGTGCACGATATAAGCAATCGTTGTGTCCTTAATAGTTCCGTCTGAAATTCCAGCCATGGTTATTGTTTTTGCACGATTGTTGTCCAGATTCTTTTCCCAGATTTCACGGAGTTTCGACAATGTTTCTAATTCAATTTTTTATTGTTAATTTTTGCTGGGGCATTTTGAAAAGTCTTATTGGCAACCGATGTTTGTTTTCGAAATCGAACAAGTGTTCAATTGTATTCAAACAGAAACACTTTCACGAAAAACAAATGCAATATAACTCATTCGATTTTTCCATATTCAAACGTTGTCGCAACGAAAATTCGAGTGAAAATTTTATTTGTTTTACCCTGGATTATGATATTTACTTCTCCACATCTGTAGACATCTCCAAAATGAAGGGGGTTTGTATTTTATAGCCTAGTACTCATACAAATCGATGCCCGCGTGCAATCTACAAGTGTCTCTGGTTATAACGATTCATTAAATTCACCTATAAAAGTGTATTTTCGAAACATAGGCCAACCCAGGATTTTGAATATTAAACAATATTGAGGCTGAATACGATTTCGAGCAAGAAATGTTGTGCATTGAAATTTCTTTGTGGATTCAAACGGAATACTCACATGTCAATGTGAGGCATCGCCACGGATGCAATCCAGAACATCTTGGGAGATTTTATCACGGAACCAAACAGCGAGTAATACGGGATACGAACCGCAGATTAGATGTTGAATTAGCTCGTCCCGATGCTCTAAGAGACTCTTCCTTCGGGTTATTAAAAGATACGACAGTTTAATTGAAAACACATGCATCGCTTGTCTTGTTTACTTGTAAATTGAAATGCTGCGTTCTATAGATACGAATGTTAAATGTTCGATGAAGTTAGATAATCAGTTTGGATTCGGCTCGTGGTTATGGTCGTTAATTTTTCAAATAAAGTTTGTAAAAACTCCATTAATATATGACATATCGAAAGAGAAACAAATACGTTATGCCACATGGGACAGCCAAACGTCTATGCAACTACCATTCTGGTTACTCGAACACTAAGTGAGCTAGCTGCAAAGATTGAGAAACAAATTGACACACAAAACCAATCTGGACCATTTAAAATTAGAATGGTCAATGAATTTTTCAATGCTTTTCAAAACACCCGCGCTAGTGAAGTATTAAACAATTGAGCAGATCTTGGTTAAAACCTACATAAAAAGAAAAAAGGCTTTTCCACATTGCTAGCGACCAACGACCATTTTCCAACATTTTCCAACATATCAAATTATTTCCGTTTCAACAAAAACGTCTATAGAACAGGAAACAGGGTAGGAATGAGGAATACATCAGCAATCGTCTTCGCGTTACTCACACCGAATTTCGGACACAAATATGGAGAAGCAAACATTTAGTTGTTTTAATTGCTATTTCATGTAAGGTCTGAAGCCGACATAGTATGTACAGCGAAGAAAATAGTTACGAACAAGTTCTAGAACACCTCACGAAACAATACAAAACCCTTTACTTACAATTGAAACCCGAACGCTAGAATGTATGCATAGTATCGACATATAACAACAAGGATCAACGAGAATGAAAGATTTATACAGAAAACTCAGATTTACAGACAAGTAAATAAAAAATTTGTCCCAATACCCAACAGCTGCGCACGAATTATGCGAAAACCTCAGCAATATTGAATTTAGGAACGAAATTAGAGCGGACACCTTTAATTGATGAATCCTTGAAGGAGTTTAAGACAATATCTACAAGAGCGGACTGAAAAACGGAGATACAAAAAACTTACGAAATGCACAGGGAAGAAGAAGAAAGAGTCAAGAAAGTTTGAAAACATAAAAATATAATACATAGGAAGCTTTACAGACAAATAAGGAAAATTATTCAAGAAATACTTCTCAAAACAACCTTCCTAGCAGTAAGGAGTTGGGGACACATATGAAGAACACACATCCATTAGAGGAAACCACTGGGAAAACGGGTTGTATATAAGTTAATTAATATACTACAATGAAACTACAATGGCCTAATGGAGAACACCTACAAACAAAAATATTTCACGAGCACATAAAGGATAGCAACAAACATATATAGAAGCCAGACACAACAATTGAGTCCAACTTCGTTAACAACAAGATTAACAACGAATCCAGAAAGCAATGATTGTGCTAGACGCATTCCATAAGGGATAACATTTGAACAAAAAAAAACACCTGGAAACATAAAAAAATGAAAACATTCTACAGATAATTCACAAAGGAGCAAATGACCTCTGTTTCAATGTAATATATAAAGTTATATTGACATAAAATAAACTTTCAGTCACTGAAACGATTTCGTAAAATTCAAAAGCAATACCACTCGACAATATCAAGCCAAAAAGCATGATACTTCTACCAAAATAAAAAATTCAGGATTTTTCCCATTCATTTTGATAGGATCTACTTGCATAGACGCCGAACAAGGTGCATTAAGGACTAACAACGCCAAAAAAAACCAAACAAAATGCCTGTAAAGCAACTAGAGCTCCTGCTTACGCGCAGAATATAGTTCATCACCTTGAAAGATCACATCCTGTGATTCTTTGCACTCATCCGCCCTTTCTTCAACTTCAGCCTCCCGTTTTGGTGTAATCTTTCACTAGCTGAAATACGATACCTCTGCATTAGAAACCGTTCCTATTTTCTACCCCTGTATCCCACCACATTGTTTTCGGACATGAAGACTGCTACTACTTCATCAACAACCAATTGCTCTGAAATCTAGGAGCGATTCATCGCATTGATCATTTCCTCAAAACGTTACTCCTAAAAATAGTACCGAAATGCATAGACCACAATTATCCCATTCTCTCCAGTTTCAATATCCCCAATGAAAATGTAAGCGCTATTCCTCAAAACAAACACCATTTGCCGCAACTGTTTAGAGTGCTTCAATTTGACCCTAACAATAGAATCCTGTCCTACAACTCAACAGGTAACTCAAACAAAATCTTCCTTGACTCCCAATACATCGAACGAAATTCAGCCCTCTTTTTTGTAAGCCAACATAATCAACAACAACACCTTGCAAAGTAATGCTATGCTCTTTTTACTTATATGTTTGTATTCTGAGTAGTCTAGATTTGATTTTTTCTATCAGCATAGAAGGATTTTTTTGGCTTCTTTTTTGGAAAACTTATAGTTATAGGAACAAGTAGCTGTATGACATACTTTTCATTAAATAAATATCTTAGATTAAACTCTTATTGTTAAGCATAAATTAAGATGAAACTGAAATATTTCGAACAAATAATTATCGTGAAAAATCTCAAATTATAAAAAAAAATTCGTTGTCTAGACAAACTCAGAACGAAATATAACGCTGAAGGCCGCAAAGCGCCAAACACAGAATCCTGTTTCCAAAACAACCACGTAATAACACGATTCAATCTTATTGCAGAACTTCCAATAAATAGTGGGAACCTCCTTAGAAGCTCTTTTTTCAGAGCTGTTATAGTCGCTCGTGATAATGAAGTTTTCGCATAAGCATCCAAAACAGTGACCGATTTGGCAGAATTCTTTGCCTTACGATTTTTCGAAACCGACAAGCTCCGTCCATAACAAGCTCCATAACTTCGTCTAACAGAGAAAATAAGGTCCCTGATCAGGCCCTGAGCATTACGAGACTATTAGATACAAAGTCTGTTCAAAACGCGTCGCAATCTTTAATTCCTGCGGGCAAAGTATATTCCATTTTCGATACATTTGTGTTTTTATGCTGGTACTTATGTCATTCACTTATGCTGACAAGTTCGGCCATTTTGAATCTTCAGTAAATTTTTGACAGCAATTTTGCTTTGACGTGTTTGCTTTGACTTGTCTGTGATTATTGTTTATCTTAAAAAATGGATCAAATTTAGTGGGGAAAAATAACTTTAAATGCGAGGGTGGATTTTGAATGTTGATTATGGCTTATGGTGAAGCTACCTTGGATGAAGGCAATGTTTATGAGTGGAATATAATCTTTGCAAAAGGCCGAGCAGATTTGAACATGCCGGATGCCTGAGTGAACAAGAACTTTGATGAAGTGAAGAAAATTGCATTAGCCAATCGTCAAATTACCGTTAGAAAAGTTACTGAGCGCCTAAACCCATTGATTGACTCGTGCCGTTTTTGATTATTACTAATAACAAATTGAGCTCGAGACGGATCTCCGAAAAATTCGTCCCCAAAAAACCCAATTTCGACCAAAAACAGCATCACTTTGCTGTGACTACCCAAATTTGCTGCAGAGGGTCATAAATGGTGACGAATCGTGGTTTTATGGCTATGATTTTGAAACCAAAGAAACTGTTGCACGAGCCAATATCAAACAAGGTTCAAAGTTCAGTCAAATGTGAAGGTTTTGCTTACAACTTTAGTCGATTGCAGAAGCGTAATGTATCATAAGTTTTTACCAGTGGGCCGAACAGTCAATAAGGAATATGAAGTGCAAGAAGTAATGCGTAATATACGCGAAGCTATCCACCAGAATTGATGATGATAATTTGATGATTTTATGATAACCCCCCTCCTTACACCCCGTTGCTCCAGCGTGAAGTTTAAACCAAAAACAGGACACTAATAATGCCGCAGGTAACGTATTCTCTGAACCTGTTAAAAGCATTGTATCCTAGACCTGGAACCCTTATGTTTAACTTGTTTTTATGCCTCTATAATTGTTTAGTTTATGCTTTAACTGACATTGGCATAGGCATCGTGTCCAACGCGGCATTCTCAACCAAATATCCTTAAATTTATACCAGAAAATAGAATTTATAACGTCATAAGGTATATCTTTGTCCGGAAATCTACAAACATAGATCTACAATAAATTGTTTTAACTGGATGTCGGAAGAGTCCTAGTAGTTTATCCAGCTGTCATCTATCATTTTGATGGAATGGTCAATAAATGTCTGAGACATATTTAATCTGAAGCAATTCTTTTCAAACCAGTAGATATCCAGATTGCGATATACTTTCCGAATATAACTCTACAATGCAGATGGAAACTTGTAGCAACAATTTTCTAATTCATGAGCTGGTGTTTGTTAGTTAACTAGGAACTTAATTGTTTGCTTTGAGATTAATTCTAAGATACGTTAACGGCCTCAATAAATAAAAATAATAACTACCTTATTTGGGTTAAGTATAAGCTAATGAAGCTCCAGGCAGGAAGTGAAACAACCAAAAATTGAAATGGCTCCTACAGAATATGGAATCTGTCCTATGCTTTGCACGCGCCGACAGGGTATAAAGAAAGCTTTATCGAGGATTTCGATAACAAACACTCAGTCAAAGCGTTCTATTCCAGCAGCGTTACTTCAGATTGAATACTTTTTCAAATAGCACCACGTCATAGGCTGTGGTATCACCCTACAAATACAATGAATATATTAAGGAAGCAAAACTAACTGCCTGTTAGTTTAAGATCTTGCAGCGCAACACTTTGAAACTGAACAAATTCATCGCAGTATTCTGTTCGAGGGGTTGAATTTATGATACCACGAAATGTTTAGCAAAGGTCACGAGGAACGGACAAAAAAACCGAATGCTGGAAAATCATATTACCCACATGCCTTTCCTACATAGTTGTAACAACAGGCGCTTTATATTATTTGGCGCCACTATGACCATTACACAACTCGACACGATTGTATTACTCCCGTCTTCGATGGACATTCATGTTAAGATGGAATCCTTGTGGCTTGTTCGGTTGGATGTGAGAAGCTTTTGCAGGAGTGGAACAAGAAGATTTTACAGGAAATTATGAATGGACGGATGGATGGAATTTGAATATCCTTTTGTGATAAATCCAGGGGTTACCATATTGCCTTATAATCAGGCCATACAAAGCGCCTGCCAGGTACTCCTCGTTAATGGCAGCCAATCGAATTTTGGAGGGAGAAGGGGAGGGTTTATATTTCTCCTTCAGCCGGGATCTTCTAGAGGAGACAGGGAGAACTCGGGTGAGTTGCAATAACGATGTAGTATTCGCAGCTTTATTTTTGGGAAACTGGCAACACATGAACTTACGTCCACCTCATGCATATTATCGTGTGTTTTTTTGTATACATATCGAATCGTTTAAGATTCAGCACTAGGACCAAGTAGTCCAGGTCCACCGGATCCAAGTGTATATGAGATAACTCCAAGCACTTTAAATATCTCAAACATGTGCTTTTGTCGTATAAAGTGTAATAGAGAACGTGTTTCTGAATTTTTATGTGAGGATTATTTCGCAACAAAATGCGTAAAGCTGCCGTCATTTACAATGGACCCCACCAGACCAGCCGCTCGACAAACCACACTTCATACGTGTCCGGGATACTATCTACGGCGAGAAGGACTTATTCTTATCCGCATCTCATTGTAACCTACATATTAGAAAACCGGAATGGTTAGGCGACAGTTTATGTTTTATTTGAGGTCTATAACTTAAAGGACTTTTTTTTTCGTAAACGAAAAGTCAGTGATATAGCATTGAGTCATGTTCCAAAGTGGTTCATTAAAGGGTTTTTGTGAGATACTATATTGGACGTATTATTATTTTTTCTCGTACAGAATACAGTGCTTATAAATGCGAGCATAAAATACAGAAATTAGGCTATTCGAGAGAAGCTCTCCCAAAATATATTGTAATAGAATGATATCGTTCTTGAGGAGTTTATTGTGACTGAAAGGACTTAAGATTTGTTCGAAGTAAATTTGTTTAGCTTGAAAGATTTATAGCCAAATGCTTCGCATAGAGACAATTATTTGTGAAGGAGAAGTCAACTTGGAAGCGTATTTTAACTAGACGTGTATCAAACAGACTGTGTTTTTATGAAATTCGTTGTAATTACATGATCATAATCATAAAATAAAAGCTAAGACAAAGGCTAGCTTACAAATGATTTTGGAAAATTAAACAAGAAAAAAACTTGCACACGAGTTGATAGAGTTCGGTCTACTAAAATAAAACAAATATTAAAGATTTTCGTTGATATTAATCTGGAAGGATTTCACTGTTTCACATTCAGTTTTTGTTGCCATTACCGAATATTTGTAGAAACTACATAGGGATTATGTTACTCTTGCGATCTGTATCCCGAATTGCATTCTCTATCATTAAATTAGCGCCAGTAGAAGTTAAAAAAAAATTTTAACCATTATTTTAATAACTTGAAGGATAGTCTAACATTTAGTGGGCTTATTGAACTCAGCTCTACTTTCTGAGCTGTACTTCGTAGTATCCTACAAAATAAAGGCATGCACCCCTACAATATCTCCTATGCAAAAAATTGTTTAATTAAGCTCATCAAACGATGCGAGACTAATTAAATATACGTTAAATGTTATCAACGTATACTATTAATGATCTACAATTCCAGTTGCTCTGAATTTTAGTTGATTAGTAACCCTTTGCAAGAATTTATATCAACCAGAAATTTCAATCAATCAATCCAATCAAACGAATTTATACTCTGGATAACCTTTAGGTAATATGCAATCATATGTATTCATATGAATATCATATGCAACCAGTTCAATAAACATAACTTATTTCTTCCCATTCTAAGGATCGTCAATTAAACTGGTTGCAATATTTCAATTATTTTACATTTGATCCAACCAGGATTAACTTGGCCAATCAACAAAATTATATCACTGTTCTCTTGAGAAGCTTTGTTTCAGCAGCTTTCAACAATGACTGAAGGAGTGAATCTTCTGTTTCAACAAAATAGTCAAAACAAAATTATGACTTCCATTCATGCCAGATTGCACCTCAGGATTGAGCGCTGGACTATATGAAATCATCGAATACATCGGTACCCTTTTCATTCAACTGTTAGCATTAATCCGCGCGTTCTTCATAAAGTAAAAGATTTTTCCGTTTTTGCTATTCTAATACCGTTATGTTCCTTCAGATACTAAGCCATAGTAAGGATAATAAGTAGCGAATGTTCAGAAATAACGAACTTCCGCTCAACCAGATAATGGATGACTATCAACCTGGCCAAACTTAAGGCATTTCGCATAGAGAGCGTTGCTAGGCAGACGATGGGACATTTTTTTCTCTTTTTTGAGACTATGAATTTTTGTTAGTGGTAAATCTTCTTATCCCCAATAAAAAGTTCTAGTCCTTCATAAGGATTCTTCATAAAGATCCTTCAAGACATATACTTCTTAGGATCATTTCTACTCATCATCTTCATTTAGTTCCGAGTCAATGCTGAAAGAACTTGGAACCACGATGAAGATATTTTTGTTTCATATCTATCGTAAGGAGAACTGCAGGATTTGGGGCACTTCTAGCGGAAGTCAACGATTACTTTCAACTCACTTTCTAACAGGGTAAGGTTGTCTTAAATGGCAGTAGGGGTCGCAGATCGCTCATCTTTCTAAGCAAACGTAAGTGATTCTGAATATTATCAGATAAAATAATTCACAGGAGGGGTTACAGAGTTGTTCCAATGTGCGTATTGGAACTTTGAATTGAAATAAAAAGATAGCTGCCGGAAATATTCATGGGAATTTTTTATTTGAAAGATCGTTTAAATGTAATCTTTAGTTTTTTGGGTTAAACGTAGCCTTCATACCGAAATTCCCACTTTTTTCTCGCATAAATTGCGTAGTAAAATTTGAAGAGAGCGATGGATGCTTTTTCAAGATGGTGAATCGATCTCGGTTTCTTCTTATAGACGAAAGATTTAAAAAATCAATATCTACATGCCTCTCTGTATTTGAAGAATAAATCGAAGGGAGAAAGATTGTGTCCTTTTGTGATTTTTCTCTACTACAAAAATTCATTGGCTGGCAAGATGTGTGATAGTCGCAACGTCTTGTTGAAAGTGAACGTTGCACACTTCCTGTTTTCATCCAGAAATTCTTTCGGAAATTTTGAAAGTGTCTACCATTTACAATTACATGACTTCCATCTCTATCTTAGAAAAATAGTTGCCCGAAAGGCCTCACCACTCAGTGATTTTTATCTATCAGAAAGATGTGCTAAGTAAATCGCTGAAGGATTTTTCTTGCAGTATTCTTGCTTTTGCATATTCTCCTCTTTATTATCTTGCTCATATCCATTGAGCCAATAATGTTCATCACCCAAAAATTCTGTTCTTTCACAATTCTGATTAGTGATTCGCAAAAGTTCAACGCAAGCCATGATCAACTGGTTTGAATCCTTGACCCAGTTGAACCACATATACTTTCAAATCAAGATCTTTATGCGAAATTCATCACAATATTTTTGAAGACACCCGATTTCTTGTAAGCATCGCGAAATGGTCAGATCTCCACTGAAGGATCAATTTTATGGCGCTCTGAGGTTGGCTGCTTCGCAACCGAAACGATTCCTTCAAATTTTGTCAAAAAGGCGAAAAAATAACCCGAATCAAATACTAATTGACTTGACCGTACACTTTTCTGAAGGCACGACATGTCCAGGGAAGCGCATATTAGACGATATATGCTAATTATTTGTTACGTATAGTTGAACCGTCAACCTTTCTATGACCACTTGCCAAACAGTATTGAATGCATCGCTAAACTTTGAGCTTATCTCTCAGGATCAATGTTACTATTAAGACAGTTGAAAATTCTAAAATCCCTGCTAGAAAATTTAAAATCTGTCACTGAATCTCATAGATTTGTATCTAGACGGGCCTAGAACGGAAACAGAAGTTCAAGGCAATTACCAATCTCAAACTGCTTGAATATTGTAACAAGTTTGAAGCGCAAACAATTTTTATTCAAATTAAAATTAAACAAAAGCAAAAGGTTCCGATAACCTCAGGTAGTATGTTGCCAATTCATCATATTATTATTTTGCAAGGTCAGAACAAAAGAGATATAAACTTGATAATCGGCATTGGAGAATAAAGAAGAAACATACGGATTAGGAGTCCATTGGATTCAAGCACTCGTAGAGATCTCTGGGAATAAATGCTCTACTGAGTTTCCTAGAAGAGGTCTCTGTTCCGTACCGTGCTTTCCGATCCACCAAAATCTCTACTCGTTGTACGGGAATTCATAAATAAAAAGTATAAGAAAAAAGGAAGAAACATACGACTAAGGAGTCCATTGAATCCCTGGACTTGCAAGAATCCCAGGGCATAAACGAGCTTATTCCTTTCCGAGAAGAGGAGCAGGCATTCAGCAAGCACCTATCTAGTGCTTGCTTACACCTAGTGACACATCTACCGAAACTTCTTCTCGTAGCAAGGACGTTTATAAATAAAATGCTGAACAAGTTAACTAGAATGAGATGTAAGTATACAACAAAGAATACTGTAAGTAGCCAGTATTATATGAAAATAATCATTCACCTTGACCAAACCTCTGTTTTAACCAAACTTCAATGGAATGTGTTGTTGTGCGCTCCTGAAAAATTCAATGTGTTGTTGTGCGCTCCTGTTAAGACCCCGCCTCGGCTCCTGTCTCGTTAGTACGCGTAGTCTAGGCTGCAATAAATTGGATCGATTGATCGTGCAACACCTTTAACTAACCAGCAAAGAGGATAGTGCAGAGAACTTTCTATGGTATGCATAAGTGCTCACTTCGAAAAAAAAAGGAATCCATTCGAAGCACCTAGCTTTCAGTAAACGTAACAAAGTCTCTAACTGCGATATCATGTAAATCCTTCAGTCAGCAATAACGACTGAAAGACTGTTCAAGACAAACCGGGTAGATAACTCCACATTAAAAAGAGGTTTAAGGAATACCGCCTTGGACCATCTGGGTCGGTATGAGTTACTTTTCGCTATAAGAACAAAATTGGAAATATAAGAGTCAAACTCAATTCAAATTCTTGGTGAAGTTCCCTGAAATGCTTCAAAATAGTGTTAAAACTCAAATAAATTAATTGTTATCCTATTTCGTAAAGCTGTCATTAATTTTTTACATACAAGTTTCGTTACTTTCTGTTGCTGGGAACATTACAAAATAAGTATAGCTAAATACATTTACAAGACACTCAACTAGTCTTGTGATTGATTCCATCTTCACAAAATATTATCTATGTAACCTTAAAAAATAAAATCCTTTAAATTTTGCGTTTTGCTGTAATTTTCGAATTCAACAAAAATTCGACCGTATTTGTTTGGTCGTCTTCAGCGTCTAATGTCGATGAATTACAATATTTTATTTTTATTTTTAAGGTTAGTTTTGAGGGAGTAAATGCGTGGATGTAAACACAGTGAAAATATGCGATAAAGTTACTGTAGAATGAATTCTGAAGAATAAAATGAGAATTTGTTCCACAAACAATTAGAAAACATACCAAATATGCGAAAAAGTGACAACTGAAGGACCGGAGCTAATCCTGCCAAAAATTTTGATCCGAAAATTAGTTATTGAGCGAAGACTTTTCCTAGGATCGATTTTCCTGGATCGAAACGATTCATGAATTTAAAGAATTGACTAATTTATTCCTTGAGATGATTAGGTTAAACTGTAAATTGCAAGATGAAAAATTCCAAGCTTCATTAGAAATAATTAAAATCCGTGTTTTTTCAAAGGAGTTCACAAAGGAGTTCAAACTTATTTTTAGCGCCTGTGAAGATGACGAAGAGGCGACAAGATATTTTTTGACATTCACTACAACAGCTACATTTATATAATCGGATAAACTCTCGGAAAAACCCATCCAAATATGGGGAGGCTGTTTCAGGTTTAAGTTCATGAACAGGATCGATCGATTTTGCGTCAATGCAACCAAGAAGGATCAAATCAATTCATGATATTGTGTTTGATGTCAGCTTAAAGGTTGCTTAGTAATATTTTTTTCTGGGACTGGTAGATGTAAGTTCATCCGCCAGGATAACATTTACGCTCGGATACAAATGTTCTCTCTTATTAAAAAATTCAGAGTGAGGAAAACATATACGACGGAATATAATAGTGGGAAAATCTTTTTTTCATAAATTAAATTTCATAAATCAGAAATAGCCAACATATAAGTGAAATCACATATGAATATGATCAAGATGAGTATCGTTCAAGTCAATTAAGGGATTACGTGAAGTATGTAATTTACCTAAAGCATAGATAATTAATGATGCTTGGCACGATATGCAACGTCTGGAAAGAAGAGTTCATATCGTATAAAGATGATTCAGTTTGGTGAATCCTTTCATGGGAGTGCGCTTCGCTATATTTGTTGAAAGTGCTACGTACTGTATTTGCACACATTCATCCATCGACAGCGTTCACACATCAAGTGTGAACTGAATCCTATTGCTAACATGCCATGACCACCGCTAAAATTTAATTTTCCAAGTAGTGACAAATTGCCGGTGAATTATTGGATGCCAAATTGCGATTATCGTTGCCATATCAGTTCTGTTTGCGCCACACATGTGAATACATGTGTAGGTTTGGTGGATAAATTGTTTCGAAACGATTTTCCCGGAAATTAGATTTGTGTTGGAGAATTTCAGATAATCCACGAAAATCCGCGTTGAAAATTTTCTGAATGGAATTGTCCAAAATAAACACTGGATGCATCAAGGATAAACGCCCGAAAAAATAAGTAAGATTTCCGTAAGACAACAAGCAAAAGCAAACATTCAATTAGCTCTCCCACCAGCGGCGACAAACAAGACTTTTAATAATATTCACTAACCAGGTTCACTCCTATCAGACCGTTTCTAAAATAATGATGAGCTCCGCTGGAAGCATCCAAACCCTTTTATCCATTCTACATCGAAATGAACAAGTTTTTAATTGAGTTATTACTCGAAGTAAAAACCAACAAGCATTCACCTCACCATCAAAAACTCACGACAAACATTTCTCATGCTCATCCCTCCTCAAACTTTCAATCTTTTCTCTATATTTTTGCTCACCAGCAAGGAGTTACCTTCTTCCTTCCACGGATAGAAAACCCCCAAAAATGTTGAGGCCATGGACAGAAAATGTGAAAGGATGACGATGTCGACGATGCGTTTACGTTCACCTGCTTAAAATTCAGAAAGATAAAATTTTATCGTTAAGCTTTGAATTAAGTTACACGAGTTCGGCTGTGGATGGATGTCGTGGTGGTGTAGGATACACATTAGAAGCATTAATGGGGAAACATGATTTAATGCTATTCCAAGAGGAATTTTTAATTTAATTAATCCGTTTCCTGGAATGTGTGGTTTTTTGTGAGACATGAAATTTAATTGGCAAGTTGAGAGTTCCTATTCCATTTAGATAATAATTAAGTGTGCAGAGATAAAAAGAATGATGCTGTATTTATGTTTTCTCACAAAAGTAAGCCTACTTTTGAATTTCGCACTTTCGGATGAATAAATTAGTCTTGATATAAGCGTGACATATATGCATGGATACATAGCAATATCCAACGCCTTAACTTGTACTAACTAACCTGTGCCATTCACTACCATGAAGTCCTACGAACTAGTTCATGAGCGGAAGACCGAAACCGAAGTCCTTACCCAACATCACTTATGGTTTGTCGCGGTATAGAAGAGGTTTTGCAGCAGCGGTCACGAAGAATAAAAATTGTTCCTTGCTTACCCACACGCCAACCTATTTTAAAAAATATTTAGCAGGGCAAATATTTAGTAGCAAATAGATTAGCAGGGCCTAATGCAGGTATAGGACCAATAGAACTCTCGTTAGCAACTTGATGTATTGGAAAAGTCCCGAAGGACAAATTGGACGACAGATGAGTCCATACCGCGAATGAGCCAGGAGCACGTAATTGATAATACGATACGGAAGATTATCGATGTGGAGCGAATGAAAATTTCAAATGTTTTTGAAAGCCGGAAAAATCGACTTCGAAACACATTACAAACATTTTCACTGATTCGTAAGGATTTTTAATGATAAAGCCAATAGGCTACCTTTCAAGAGAATTCAATGAAGCTCTATGAGAAACAGGGTTTAGTGTAATGAACATTCGCCCCACGGTTCAAACCTGGGTCCCAGCTGTCACCTCCAGTTCAAATATTCAAACAAGGCCCTCAGTTTTACAGATTCATGGGCAGTTGATGGATTGACACAGTCTTATGAGGATCGTGTTGAAAACAAAGACATAAGTTATATTAGTATTGACATTGAGTTTCGACGTATGACTCACCTGAATGTCAAACACGTAGACAAGAATTGAAAATTATCTTGTTGCTTTCGGTTTCTGTTGCCTATAAACCCTTACAACAAAGTAAGCATTCAACTAGACGAGCGTAGTTTCGGTTTGGGATAAAATGGCAAGTAAAGTGTATCTTTTCTCACTGATATCAAAAAAACTATTCTCCATCCGAACCCATCTCAGATGCGTTGCTACAAAACATCATTATTAGATTGGAACAATAACCTTAGTTACCAAGAACAGACAGTTTCGAACATTCGAAGAAAATTCTAAAATCGATGGGATCATTCAAAAACAGATGATCATAGCTCGTATGCTTTGAATTAGAATAGCACCATATTAGTCCTTGATGTTGGAGGAAAATGCTTTGTTTCTGATCGTTGGATTGTCTAGGGCTATGGAAATCTGCTTACTGAATATCTTCTATTCTATATCGTATCTTCCAGAGAAAGGTGTGATATTTATGGCTAATTTAGCACATGTTGATACGGTTGTGAGATACGCAGTGTCGACGACAGATCCTTTCCTTCAAGACAACGGCCCAGCATTCAAGTATGACAGGTTTCAGCAATATTTATATTGATGATCCAAGTTTTCAAGTACTGACATCTCAAAAGGAAATAACATAATTCAACAAAAAATTATCGAAAGCAGACTTGTCCATAAAAATGACTTCTACTCACCTGTACAGCGTTACCAATAACATGTTCTTACACTTCCAACATTCTCCTAATCCAACGATATTCGCCGGAGCCAATGATCGGCGTAGTAGAAATAATCGGCGTGAAAGCTCCAGCTATGATCTAGTACCTTATATTACTAAAAAAAACTCACATGATGACCTATACATCATTCTTTAAACCGAACTTGGAATCGGCTTGGGCGAAATTACATTGCTATTGATAGCAGGAGACACACCTGATGAAAGTGGCTAGAAAAAACCCTTGCCACATTGACGTTTCACTTATGAGTAAGAGCGAAACTAAAACAAATCAAAAGCTTTTACTTTGCTCTCATACCAGTCGCTCACTTTCTCTCGACAATCACTTCACATTTTGGCGATTCGCTTCGCTGAAAAGTCCTAAACATGACATATATGGGGAAAGCACTAGCAGTAATCCGCCGAAATTGCAATTTTTTTCGGACATTATCCAACTGTGACCATATAAAATCCCGAACCCCCATACAACTTTTCGCTACAAGTCGGTCTATGCTGGACGATCTACGAATGGATGCAAGAGGAGACTGCCAGTCCTTTTGTTACTACGGCCGCGTATTCCGCCGAAATTTTTCAGATGCAATAGTGCTCGGAAGCAAGACTTGTTGAAGTAAGGATGTAAGGACGAAGGAGGAGGATTGAGATAGGCATCAAAATGTCGTAAAATTTGTGTTCATAAACGAAGACTCACATATCCTGCTGCATAGGAGAACTTATTCTCACATACATTAAAGCGTAGAAAGATAGCTGTCGTAGTCATACCTACATAGATTGATTAAAAGCTTGCTATCTTGCGAAGCTCGCTTTGTTTGCTACATCGATTATTCGTATACACTTCTTCCGAAGTGTGAGCACTTTCTAGTAGTCACGCAATACTTACCAGTATAACGATGATATTGTGCAATGAGACTGAGAACGGGCGGTATTTTTTTTTCATTCAAGCGGAAGGTGTTCCTAAAGGGAGCGTAGTAGTTCCGGGTTTAGTGTGGCTAGGAAGTCAATTTCGAGCACTTAATAGTAATGTAAGAGTATTATGAACTTAGCAGAGCAAGTAGCTCATGGCTCTATTATTTTTCAAGCTCTCTTTTCTGCAAAGCTTAATTTTTTTGCTGCAAGTGGAAGATACCCGCAACGAATTTCTCTAGGGAGTTGATTTTGAGTGCTTAACAGTAAAGTTTGGACATCATGAACCGAGAAGAGCTTTTATCTCATGACTCTATTTATTTTGAAGCTCTCTACCTTGCAAAGCTCACTCTATTAGCTACATGAGGCATTCGTGTCTCCTTCTTTGTGATGCCTCTCTTGACTGTTAGCATTTTTTATTGATTACGCTATGAATCTGGTTTTATACTTTTCAAGTAGAACAATGCAGAGTAGTGTATCTCTGAAAGAGCACCAATTTGTTTCATTTTTTTTTTTGTTTTCGTTAATTTGGAAGTCAGGAAGTTGCAAAAAATAGAAAGACTAGATAGAATTGTTCCAAATATCGGGAGCGCTTTCCTTGAAGAAGCATGTTTGGGTGTCATGTACCGAGGAAAACCTATAGGTAATGGATCTTTGGTGGGGGGGGGGGTGATTTGATGCTTAACCCATTAAATGGACTTGGATGTTCATGTTCATGGCGGTTGGTGACGTTTAACATTTCACAGACTTTTGCGCCATGCGTTTTGTGCCGATTCATGCACCTTGATGCGTTCAAACTTACTTGAACTTTTCAGCCAGGTCGTACTTTGTTCACAGTTTAACTTTTAATTTGCTAGGGCTCATATATAAATTCAATTCATCATTATTAGTATGAAACGGGGTGTCCAAAAGCAAATAATAAATAAAAGTCCAAGACTTGACCTATCTTATAAGGTTATAGGTATCGTCTTAGCATTCAACAAATATCCCATTTTTAGCTCAGTATTCCGAGCAGTAAATCATTAAAAGTCACTTAAAATGAATCTAACGTAATCCTCCTCTAGGGTCCAATTTGCCAACAAATCATTGGTAAATTATATGAAATCCCTGAAAATCCTTCTCAACGAAAAGGTAAACGAGACAATCTATTTCCTCTACATTTCCCGTTTAAGTATGTGTACAATACATTGTTGGACAGTGGCACGCATCTTTACACCAAATAGTTGCACAGCACATATGGTCCCGTCCGAAACGGAACCGAAGGATAAAAGACAATCGTCCAGTGTGTGGGGGACGCTGTTTCTCTGTTTTTGTTGCAAAAACTTTTCTGTATTCGTCCTGTGTGAACTACATAAATCGTTCAATTTATTGGTCTCGATAAACTTTTCTTATTTATTTCCGAACATAATTTCTTCAAAGTCTCGTCGTTTTAGTAGTTGAAATGCGTTCACACTTGAGATCCTCCCCATGTGCCTGTCCATTTTTATTTTATCACAATTTACGTCGACTAATTTCAAGGTGTGTACGGTCTTTGCGTAAATCGCCAGGGTTATAAATTTTCCAGCCTGACAATTCAGCAGTATATTTAGGCTTGCTTGCAGGCTCGTTTCAGATCGCACATATGGGAGACGATTTATTTGTTTTTCCGATGCTCTCAATTTTTATTTACCGTAATCGAGGATAATGTTGTTATTTTTCGATATGAACACAACACTTCTTGTCAGCTTGCTAGCCGGAATGCTACCATATCCTTTAGATAAAGCTGGATCATCACCATTTGAATGATTGCTGCCGTCAACTTATGAGTGGCTTTTCATATGTTGTTTGATACGAGGCCGTTTTATCATTTATACTCGCGTTTATGCAATATCATGAATATGTTTAGGGTGGAAATGTTAGCTTGGTTTCGCTACTATTTAGTATGAAGTGTGTTACATTGTGCAGAATAAAGGAAGTATCTTGTAGGTAATTTCTGTATCTCTGAGGACTGGCCAACTGACTTGGACGATTCAATGATTCATTTTTTCATTCTGTTATCCTTGCCAAAGGAATGACCAAAACTTACTCATACGCAGAGAAAAACCTAAGCAAAAACTCAAATGGCAGCACTACACATGTATATTCCTTCCAGGAGAAAGGTTTCAATAACACAGCGTCTGAAAATATAGGTACCAGCATACACTGATAGTAAAGGACATTGCGCATTAAATTCAATTGATGACGGTAATCAGTTGAAGTTTATCTTCTGATTAAGGACATAATTATGCCGTGACTTAAACCACATGGCTCTTCGCACCGTGATGAAATTTGGAGATGAGTGTGCAATCTTTTATATCTACGTGTTTTTATTGACGGTAAAATCTTATGATATCTGACTGACGATATCAACAAAACAAATTTAGAAAATTGCGCTTCCCTGCGTTCTCCCTTAAATCGCAGCAAAGGCAATTTTCATTTTGACGTTCCCATAAACGAATTGAAATCTTCAGCACAGGTGAGCTCAGTAGCGCTACAGTTTTCCAAAAGTCTTTATAGTGGTGACATTCTATAGTGTGTTTTGGAAAAGTGATGAAAAACATTGTTGGGAAAATGGCATGTTACTGCATGGAAACCATTGTTACATTTTCACGCATCATGTGTTCCAACTGATCCTTACAGGCTGAAATTTCGTTGTTGATTTATACTTAGCCTCAAGCCAATGGGTTCCGAATAGAATCGTCCTAGATTTTCGCCTGCTCATAGTTATAATTTTAAGCTGGCTAAAACATCGGTTCCAGCATAGAACCTTATTGTGTATCTCCGAAACCGTGAGCTTCGTGTGGCCTCGTTGGAAGTAATTCTGATCAATGCTACTAGCCTGTAAAAAAAATAATTTTAATACTTTTCTGACCCTTACACATTTCACTGATTTGAAATTGTGCTTAGAAAAGCATCTCAGGAAAATGGACAAATAAATGATAAATGCCGGTATATACGCAAGTTTTTGTCAACTTTTTTGATCACTATGCAGATAAGTCCAAAGTTTATAATTAAATTTTATCAATACCCTTTCGTTAAAAGGTGAAGGCAGGATATTGCTGCTATTTGGCATAGATAATGATCTTATAACCATATTTATGATATTCCACCATGATACGTATTAGCCTGAGTTTTTCGTTGTATGCAGACACATTTACCCTGGCATTTGATCCTTTTTACAGTTTTTGAACAAGTTGGTTTCTTGCATAATTCATGAGTTCTGACCCAATACATGATTACATCAATAGTTTCGAAAATTATACATTTATTTGTTGTTGATTTCTTCTTGATTAGATACTAATAATTGTTTTGTAAGGATATTTTTTTAGCAAAAAAACCTGGTTGGCTCAAATCAAACTTAAAAAGATTTTTCGTAGTGTAACTATGACCTACTTTATAAACTATTTAAATTAAACAAATCCATGGATACGGACCCATTATAGTGGTTTTTATGGATTCTATGTAGCACAAAGTGATGTAAAAAGGGGATTCGAGGGACTTTTCGCGTTTTTGAGCAGATTGGCTCTGCGTGAATCCTCAAGTTTGTGTATAGGTCTAAAGTTAGCTATTTTGTGTAGCAATCTAGGACAGAAGTAGTAAGTTTTGTTAGTTATCATTTTAAAATATAGATTCTAGCTGACTTGAAACTTCGCCTTAAGGAGTCTTGCGCATTGGTTTCATATGGGGGCTCCACGGGTTATTATAGACTTGTTATTAATTTTAGGCGTGAGCACTTTTTTAGAAGATTCGTGGGTTACTTTCGATTGAGTAATGAGTGTAATGAATGCCTCAGTGGTTATGGGTTAAATATATGAATATAGATATAAGTAATGCAGGTTTTTGACCGGATTTTACGTCTAAACAGGTCAGACTTTTCCCCAGGAAATCCTTTGGCATAGGAAGTGTATGGTTCTGTTAGGCAGCGTAATGGACTATCGTTTTCTGACAAAACATGTTCCCATTTTTTTCTTTACGTTGATTTGATTTTCCAACTGTTAAAGGGCTGGTCGAGTTTTTCCAACATTTCGTCTTGTTTGGGATTATCAGGATATGGTTTTCGCCTAAAGTGTAGAAGTATGTATCGTCCGCGAGCCCTGATATTATGTTTTTTAGACTTTAGGGTAATTCGAATGTGTTTATACTGGAAAGTGTAGGACACACGAGTGTAGACGCGAGCCTTGTGGAACACCAACAGTAACAGTTTTCGTAATTGATGTTGACTTTCGAACTTTAGCCTGACATGTTCTTTTTCCCAGGAAGAAGGGTATCAGTTTGTGCAAGTATGGCTCGGTACTGCGCTCTTTGAGGTTAAGAAGTAACCCCTCATGAAAACAGCATCAAAGGCTTTTTTAAATTCAATCGTCAACAGGCCTATCGACTATTTTCTATTCACCGCTGATCAAATATCTTCAGAGACATGTGGTTCTTTGTCGAGTATCTGTGCTTGAAGTGAAAAATTGAAAAGTTGGGAGAATGTTATCATTTTCTACGCAGTCATTCAACCCTTTCCCGCCTATAGCATTTAGGATTTTTCTGATACCTACTTAGCTTTCGGAATTCCATTGAATTGTACAGCTGCAATCAATATCCTATCCTGAGAAAACATATTATTCATTCATGCTTGTCTCGAATCAGAAAAACAACATACTTATGTCCTGGAGCTGTTCACTCCTCAGAAGCATGATACTGAACATTTTTCCCAGATGCAGATTAGCCCGATCGGTATTTGTGTACGGTGGTTGTTGGAATTATCCTTTATTGACTGGTTTTTAAAAGTTGTATAATTGGTTGACTCTGAACGTTTACCAAACGTTCTAGCGTTGACAAGTTTTTTTTATTCAGAAATTATTTTCGATAAAAGAACAAATTTCGGAAACAGTATCCCAAAAAAAATTAAATAAAATCATTTCTGCAAATGCTAATTTTAAATTTAAAATCAAAACGAGAAGCTTTGCAAATACGTAATATTTATTAAATGTAATATCTGGAATAAATTCTTGCAGATGCATTTGTAAAGCCTTATTAACTTAAAAACTAACTTTTTATGATCTACTTCAACAGAACACCTACTATGCTTCCCGGAAAAGAATTAAAGAGTTGATTTGCCAAGAAATTTATAAGCATACACTTATGAAAATATCTTATCCTGCCTATGAGTACCGAAGAATATGTGCAAGACATGCTGTCTTTTAAGCAAACTGTCGGACTGACTGACTGACTGATCCTTCTTTCAGTATTCAGTTTTAACTCAAGATTTGATGGTCGAATGAACATAAATAAATTCTGGCTAATAGCCAGACTCAATAAACTTAAATGGTCAGATTTATCTACCTCGCTGGTTGTCTTAAAATTTCACATTTGTCTATTTATTCGCTGAGAAGACACAAGATGACTTGCCATCAAGCAGCGCCGGTGATATTTTAGGTACAATTTGAATTTGAAAATCGCATGGCAATGTTTGATGGCTGACAGATTAACGTACAGTGCTTGCATAAGTTTATGCGTTTCGACGAGTTGCGAATAAAGTAAATCTATGAACATTGTGTCAAAAATTTATGCTGAGGTGGATGTGACTACAAATTTATTTTGTTTCTGTTGCATCTTATATCTGAGGGTGTAAATTTGTGGCAATGATGATTTCTGCATCAGGTCCCCAAAATACATCAGTTCAATCCTTTGAACAATATTCAACCTTAAATACGAAATTTATTTAAATACCATCATAGGACCCCAAATAATAATTATTTCTATTAATTTAATTTACCTTTAAGTATGGACGTAATTTTTTCTTAACACTACTGCGGACGTGGAGTCTCACAGGCTCCTATATGCACACACTTTTTTTTGAGAATTTGATATAAGGTTGCTTTAAAACTGATTGGATATTGAAGTTAAGGGATTTAGCAATAAAATAACGTACTTATGTAATCAACTTTTATTTAAAAAAATATAGAAATGTGAAAAATCAAAAATTATGGCACTTTTAAGTCTAAATTTACTTAGGCTACATTTTTAGATATTAAAAACAGCCAAACTTATTACTATAACAAAATGAGTCTTTTTTTCTTAAAATATAATACATAAGGAACCAAAAACACAAAACACCTACTTCAGGTAACTAATACAAAAAATATTGACAACAGTCTAATAACGCAAATTTATTGGCAGTCAGTGCACAAAGGTCTAGAACATTGGAGACACACATGTTTCTTGCACCCAACACAAACATAGGTAGTCATCCTATGTTTTTTCGCGGGGCAGATTCTACATGCTCTTCTGGACCCTTGAATGGTTTCTTGATCCTGGACACCTTCTGTAACCATATCATCACCTAAAACGCGATTCATAGTCAACCTCAGTTCTCTTGGCAATCGTGTATTTATAACACGTCTTTGCACATGAGGCACTACAAGCACACGTGCTAGTTTTTTTAGAAAATCTCCTCTTTCCGCAGCTTTTGGTTGATGCATGGTATATAAAATGTACGCATTCATGGCACTCAAGTCTAGGACACGATATAGCAACACCATGGGCCATCTCCTTGTTCGACGGCTACTGGAGTAAATCGAGCATTTTTTGTCAGCCTCATCGACGCCCCCTTTAGTGGAATTGTAATACATAATAATTTCAGGTTTTTTTGTATTTTCATCTACCTGGTTACTATGGTTCATGGAAGATACAAGCATCACTGCTCGATTCTTTTTTGGCACGTATGAGCATAACGTTTTTGTGCTCGTAAATCCAAATAAGGAGAGTTTACTTCTCTTTGCTTCTTTGGCTGAAATTCTATCGGGATTTCCCTCTTGTTCTTCTTCAGAGTACCCACATACGTCAGTTTCCGTGATGATAGTTGGTCTACGAGCTCTACAGATGAAAACCAATTGTCAGCCGTCACATTACGGTTGGTTCCATGAATGGGTTTTGTGAGGCGTAGGACACACTGAGTTGGAACTAGAAATTTTTTTTCTTGAGCTGTCAGTCCGATACCATCCGAGTCTTTTCCAGAGTAAATATATCCATTATAAAAATAATAGTTATTGGCATCACATGATGCTCGTATTATCAACCCATATTTTCCAGGCTTTTTTGGCATGTATGATATCATGTGACTTCTTCCTCGAAATTTGACGAGCATTTCATTCACTGTGGCACATTCGCTCAATTCATACAACTGTTGAGAATTACTCACAAACTTATTGAAAATATGGGATATGGCAGCCAACTTATCAGCCTTCATTCTCTCTTCACGATCATCAGGGTTGTCAAATCGTAGGCACAATAACAAAACCAAAAATCTTGTCTCTGACATTCCGCACTTATATATCTCACAACCTGTGCCATCTGAAGCGAACAAATAACTCGTGTTTTCATCATTTGATTTCAAAACAGCTGAGTAAAACAATAGACCAATAAAGGCTTTTAGTTCAACCATGTCTAAATCATTCAATTCTGGCCTGTTATAACGGACATACTTGGTTCTGTAACTAGAAATTCTAAGATTGGTCCAAGTTAGAATGCACTGGAGCATTTCTTCATCAAAAAGCTTATTCCAAATACTGTAGTGATCTTTACCATCTTCAGAAGTCAGTTTTGAAGAACCAGCACGAGATGTTATAATATTATGTTGTGGGGTACGTACCCTAGCCAAAGGCGGCGTCTTGGCCCATTTATACCTATTTTTGCCGTAGTAATAGTTGCTTCTCACTAACTGCGATAATGGAATATTGTCGGAACGATCACTATCCGATTCTTCTCCTAGGACCTGGTCCGGTTCCTGGTCCTGATCTTGGTCCTCATCTTGGTCCTGATCTTCATCACTGTCACACTCATGATTTTGTATTAGTTCGTACTCCAATATAAACAAACCTTCAATATTCTCTTCATTATCAGACTGATCCGTAGCTAACAACTCACTCACTTCTTGTTCGAAAGTTGGATCTGCGACACGAAAATTTGTTCGCGCGGGGCCTTGAACAGAACCCGTAGACGATCGTTTTGATTTAGAATTACCGGCATTATTTATTTTTGACATTTTGTACTACAAAATCTGAAACAAACATAATCGCCCTTATAAAATATATTATATGACAACAATGGACGTGTAGCCTGACAGGCTCCAGTCAATTTTTTGATGGTTATTACTCACGTGATATTCACCGGACGACACAATCTCCTCCCTCGTTGGTAGTTTGGCAACTAAAACAAAAGCTACTGAGCCGCTCAATCGCGGGGAGTGGGGGGAAACAGGCGAAACTATGAAAACGTAAACATTAAGTAGCCTGTGAGACTCCACGTCCACACTTAAAGGTTAAGTTCTATTCATAGATCGGAGCTATGTTTGGAGCCTTCACTGGAGAACTGATTCAGTAATTTTGCTAGCTTTGCGAATTTCCTTGATACAACATGCTAAGGGCATGTTTTTTCTCTTTAAATCTTTTTTGCGTTTTTCGAATCTTTTCAACAGATGTACGTAAAATTTCTTCCTTAAACTGCACCAGAAATCGTGGTTGACAAACAATCGTTTCTTATTTTCTCTTCAAACATTTCCATACTACGAACAACCTATTCCGTATTGAAATCATGTTTGAATTTTTTGAATATTTACCATGGCATCTATTTGCTTTATGTTTCTCCTTTTTGATACTTTTTGATGAAATCTACGATCATAAATGTCTAGAGATAATAAGATCAAAACGGGTGTGTGATCATTATATAAGAATCCGTAAATACATTTATATTTGATTCAAGGATATCTTAGTCTGATTAGCAAATAAGTTCCATTTCCTTATCGGACACGCATTTTTCTCTCATTAACTTACGAAACCATAGTATTTAATTATGTATTCACTACCAGTATCCTTTGCCTTCTACCACCTTGTTGGCAACTCATCAGTTTCTTCTTTGTAAAATGTGTTCTGCATGACCATCTTCCTGATTCGGTCTTCAGAATTTATGGTTTTTTGAAAAAAGTTTTGTGAAAACAAACAAAAAGTTGACTTTTTGTCGTAGTGGGGAAGGAGAGAAAGGTGGATGGGGTAAACCGGATACAGTGGTAATAATAAATATGTCCGACCCACAATTATTTAAACTTGAAAAAGGAATAAAGGGTTTAAGAATGTATTTCAAAAACAAAAAATGGACTTTTTTAAGGTCTACGTTTTATATTTACGAAAAATTAAAAACAGAATTAAACATTGAAAACATAACTCATTTTCGTGATTAATAAAAACGCAAAAAGTGACAATGTACGTAAAATTAAAGTCAACAAAGAACTCCAATACTTAACTCTTAGTAGGATTGGAGAATTTCATTGAAGATTGTCAATATTTTATTGACAGTCCTTTGCTTCTCAGTACGATTTGCAATCTTACGGGCATGAACTTTACAGCGTTTTGCACAAGGAGGAATCACTTTCCGGCCATTCTGTTCGAAGTGTTGATTTCAAGTCTTCTTCATTTCTAATTGTTTAATTTGTTAATTGGTTCTCTATATGAGCCCTTACTTAAATGCTCAATAACGTTAAAGTTGGGGCCTTGCAGAACTTTTGTAGTATATGCGGATAGCAGTACACAAACGAAAAACCGACATTGAGTAATTTGGGCTTTGGATCCTCATCCGTAAAATCCGTAAGATTGAAAATTATTTTTTATTCCAAATATTAAGGCACTTTCCACCAATTTTTTTTTGAGAATGCTAATATACTTTGTTTGGTTAATAATGTCATCGATTACAGAAAGTTAACCCGGCCCAAACCCGGACCAGGAAATGCAGCCCCAGATCATAAAGAACCACCTCATACAGAGCCACCATCATTTTACACAGGGGATCGTAGATTGCGCTTTTTGACCTCTTTGTAAGA
Organism: Stratiomys singularior; assembly: GCA_954870665.1. Lineage (NCBI taxonomy): Eukaryota > Metazoa > Arthropoda > Insecta > Diptera > Stratiomyidae > Stratiomys > Stratiomys singularior. The sequence continues at coordinate 14,933,757 of OX940877.1, forward strand.
TTTTTGGCGAAAATATTATTGACCATCTGAACGAAGTATATCGCATTTATCTTCATTTGCGAATATCAAAGTCTTTCAACATGAAAAGCCTTTATGTTTAAACTTTTTGGCGAATTTAAGTCCTTTTTCTCATAACACTCGCTAACGAATTGTTTCTTATGGGTTACCCTTTCATGTAAACTTCTCCGTCTCAAAACTAACCTAACAGTTTCGGCATGAACAATTTTATTAAGATGTTTCGTTACCTCTTTCGCTAACTTAGGATCCCTTTATTTTTGGGTTTTTATCCAACACTCATCCGGTTTTGAAAACCTTCTAGGTCTATCAAATTTTCATTTTCGATTTATTAAATTAATTTAAAAGGCTTAATACTATCATGAACAAAGGAATGCGACCTAGTTACGATTTCTCCGATATAATGGACAGATAACTCGTTTTTATAATGTTTTATAATAAGTTCTCTTACTTCGAAAGAAGTTTGATCACTTTGTCCTCGAATTCATAGAATTTGCCCCTTTAATAGATTAAAATCACCAAAAATGCACACACGTAACAATTTAAATTTATTTCACTCAAATGATAAAAGCTGTCAACTACACAAAATCTTGGAAATGCTCCTTTTGAACTCAAAAGGAAAGAGAGTGCTGCCAAGTGTTCGAGTTCTTTTTTGACATGAAGTTTACCGACATTGATACCTTATATTTTTTTTATTAAAACAAGAGTGAGTTTTACTTGCAAGTTTACTTTTTCCGTAAACATGTGATATACAGATAAAGAAATCCTTTTGGTTCAAATCACGTTATGAGTCGTTTATTCTCTTTTAAAAAGTTTATGTGGATATTTGTCCAACTTCTTTATTGAGCCACTGTATTTAAGGACATTCTGTTTTGTTACCGTGAAGACACACAATCTTTTACATGGCAAAAGTTTGGCACTACAATCCGTGGAAATTAACACTAATTATCGTTTAAATGAATGAAGTTTGGCGATTGACAAGTTGCTTCTCTAGAGTTTTTTTTGCTTTCTTGAACAAATCTATCCACGGTCGCTGGAAAATTTGACTTCAAAAACTCGTTTTGAATTATTCCTAGAAAATCCTGTCACACACATGATAAAACATTTTTGCCATGTATGTTCGCTTTCTTCTCTATCAGGGTTGGTGGATCCTCGTCAAGCGGCTGTCTCTTCCGGACTTTATTACTTAATAAAATATACTTTACACTATGTTTTCATAGGTAGCCTATTTTTTGAATCTATCGTTCACCATATGATAAACTATGTGATAAGTGATAAACTATGATAAACAGTGATAAACTATGAATTTCAATATAGAACTTGTCTTTGATCATACTATATTTCGTGTTGATTAGTGATGAAGCTGCCCATGATAGATCACTGTCATCCCCATAGAGGTATAAGATATATATATAAGAGGCAGAGGGAATTACGTGGTCGAGGGTCGAGCGGACGAAAAAATAAAAATTTCCACCGGAAATAAAAACAACCGTATTAAATTTAGCTTTCTTTATTTTAACACCGATTACTAGTATTGTACCTTAGGGCTAGGCGACAACTGAGAGAGAGGTTACTTCTCATAGCAAATTTATAGTTTCGTAATTGCTGACACCTGCGTCTGGCTTCTTAGCATTTCCTAGAAACGATTCTAATGTTTTCCAGCCGGTGTCAGCTCCAACTGAATCTGCATCTTGCAAATTAACTGCAGATGCATGGAAATGTTTTTTATATGTAACTAGGGTCTTATACCTCTATGGTCACCTCCTTTACGTTGAAGAGCCAATGCTGGCTGAAATGTTGTGGTTGTTGCTTTGAAGGGTAGAAAGTAAAAGAGAGTATCAAGCAGCTGTAATGAGTGGAATCTCAAGACTGGGATAATGATTCAGGTCATGAGGATGGTAGTTTACACACGGATCAACTGCGGTGGCAGACACCAAATGGTTAGGCGTTAAAAATAATAAGAGACAACGTAGAAAAATCTGACTATTGGTGAGGCCGGTAAAATTTTAATGATTCTTTATATAGCATTGCTTACGTTTACAGAATACGCGTATTTACCTCTTTTTTCGTTTTGAAGATTGTTAAGGGTTCAACATAAGGCTTATTTTTCCTTGAAATATCTGCCGAATGAATAACTTCTAAACAATGATGGTTTTTATTTGACCTTACCCGAGAAGCAATCAAAGTGCGATGAAGGAAGTTTTTCCTTTATCCAAAGAAACAAGGATAGAGCAAAGAAGAGTTTGATAATTTTAATGATATTAATTCTTTTTCAATTGCTTGCAGCAACAAATGAATTAAATTAATCGGTCATATGTCAACCAATTATACTACAAGGGCTATTCAAAAACTAATGAGAATGACTTTGTTAGAGAGAAATTAGTCGTAATATAAATCAGTTTTTCCAAATAATCAGCTGTAAGGTTAATGCACTTTAAATATCTTTGTTTTCGAAATAGTCTTTCCTTCTTTAAAAAAGTGTTTTTCTTTTCGAAACTTGCAAGTCCCTTACTCCTCACCATTTTGAAATTTGTAGCCGTTGCATACCCGTTCCCTTAAGGGAATGAATTAAAAATCAATGGTAGGTAGAGCTGGTGAGTCAAAAGGAGCTAGGCCTGGTCTGGTTCAAGGACTTTAAATGCAGTATCTCATATTCGTCCCATGGCAACTGCCATGGCATGGTCTTGATGGGAAATAACATTTTTGTGTTTTCTGCCTTATAACAAATTTTCTCTGGTTATTTTTTCATTTGTTCTGTCTTTAGACTACAAATCCACGCAGTTCATAGCAGTAGCTCCACGATTAACGAATTCAATCCTTACAACTCCTCCTCGACCAAAAAAAAAACGCGCTTATGATCTTACCGGCAGACGATTATGCCATGAATTTTTTTAGGGGTAGAGATGACGGATTTTTTCCATCCCACCCATTGTACTTTTGTTTCAGGATCGTAATATTGAAACTATGCTCCAAGTATAGCCATGAATCCATGAAAAGTGATCTGGATCTTGCTGAAACAGCTCCGATAAGCTCTTCAAATTCTTGGCTTGCATTTACTTTTGTGCATCCATGATTCTAGAGAAAACCATCACGCGTATACTTTTCTAATTCCCAAATGATCATGTAAAATATATTGTGCAAAACGTCCTGTCCCACGACGGTCATTGAGTATCATCCAAAATCATTTCATCATCATTTCCAAAATCATGAAAGAAATTTCTCATCTGATGTAATTCTCAAGTATTTTAACCACCTCTTGGGTAACAGTAGTCAAAGGGCTGCCCAAGTGAGGATCATCTTGAATCGTAGTCCTTCCACATTTGAACTCTGCATACCACCGTGTGACTCTAGGATATGGCGGGGCATCCGCTCCTGATGTTTGCTTTAACTCTTGGAAATCTATTTCGCAGGAAAAATCTTTCAAGGATAAATATTTTATCGCTGGAATTTTAGCTTTATCAATGTTTAACAACACTCAACGGCAAGTCACAAGCAAATGCGTGTCACTTTATTCGACACTATGTTAACTAACTAATTATTTGATCCTTAAGAAATCTTTGCTATAATGAGTATGAATTTTTCAAATTGTCCTCAATGTGTATTTCGTTCTTATTACTTTTTGAACTCACCGCAATCAGGCGCATGTTCAAAATAAAATCCTAAAACCGGAGTGATTGCAATTATATTACAAAAATAAATTTCAAAGAACTTGATTTCTTGAATAAATTCAAACTTATTTCCTTGTTTAACACTCACACGATGTTTAACACTTTATATCAAAAGAGGGCAATCCCTGGCGTTTTGACAGCAATCTGCTCCTTCCATCAGCCCTACGACTTAAAAACTCCCAACTCAAATCAGCCCTTCTGGCGGAAAATATTACAATTTTTCCTTTTGGAAGCAAGACATGCTACATGAGGATTCTTTAATTTTAAAAGCACAATCAGGTGTAATAGGAAACTAAGGGTTTTCTTTGAGTAACTAGTTGAAACCAAAAGGTACTTATTCGTCCTTCTTTCACCTACCGATGTGTTCAAATTGTATTTACCTGTGGCCCTTTTCAATGGGCAATTGAAATAATTTGGTGTAACACTTTACGATTTTTTGGTTTCTTCTGTTTTCTGGAGTATTATAAAAATCCTTAAACGTTCAACTGCATTCAGACGTTTCCACTCGTTCAACTTTGGTACATTTATTAAATACCTATATGTTACCACGTGAAATAGTGTAATTCGTCCTTTTTTTATCTTTCAGCTACTATTTCTTCCTGAAAATGTTCCTGTACATGGACTGTTATTAACCGTTGGGTCTGGTCACCGTTTTTCTTGTAATTTTAAAATTTATTCCTACATACATATTTCTTCCTTTTAATATATATTAAAGCAAGATCTACTGTCTCAAACCTTTCAGGAAGTTGAGAAAATCGGTCCCTTCAAGCAAACACTCAAAATATTTCCAACTGAGGAAAGTAACACAATGGTTATACGCTCATTAGTGTGCTATATATATATATATATATATATATATATATATATATTATAAGCTCCAATCGATTAAGTAAAGGTAATAAGAATTATTTGTCTAAATAATTACGAAAAATCCACTCCGTCGCATTTATCAACTCCTCATTTTGGTCTAGTCAGAGTCAACATCCCACAATAACTTGTGCAGGATGCGATAGGAGCGGAGTCCTAGCAAAATTACCTCGAAGAGACTCTCATCTTGCGTATCTTTGTGTCAGGCTAAAGTAAAATTCCTTCGACCGAGGTATCGCACTGATTACAGTAATTGATGGAGTTAGGGCTTAATTAAAAAGACGTACGGCGTACGTGGGATATCGTAAATGAAACAGATTTTATTAGAAGTTGGCACACGGTGGCGGTTCTTAGTCGTCTTACTGCAAAGTGTATGCTCCTGGAATGTTCTACACTCACCCATTCCTCGCTTCTGCTGAGTGTTCTTAAGCAGGATATTATTAAGATGACATTTAATGTGCTTTCGTGTTATTTCAATTAAGGAGTAAATATAATTAGTGGTGGAGTCTCTGTGACTCCTTATGGAAGGGGAATAACGTGCAAAATGATGGATGACGGAATTTATGAATAATGAGCAGAGTTATCATAGAAATGCAAAGTGTAAGGGAATCGCATTATGGATGAGCGTTTTTGAAAGACAAAAGTCCTTACGGTGGCTTAGCAAAGTGCAATGCTCCTGGTATTTGATTCGATTCGTATGTGAACTCTTCTATTTCATCTAAAATTGTTCATGCACGCCTAAGGTACATTAGCCTCATACCTATAAATACTTCTCTCTCGCTCAACTGAATAACAATTCGACGTGAATTTCAGGAATCCTCCACCTCGTGGATCTTTATTTTATTACAAGAAACAACATTGTGCGTTTATCTGCTGTGCATCTATTTTCGATTTGATCAAGATTCGACACCAGCAAGATCAGTAAGTGAGTGTCCCAGAATAACATCACATCGACTTGGTTGTTCTCAATTGCAATCATCACCTGAAAGGTAAATATCGCGATATGTGAATCGGAATTCGGGTATGCACAACAGAATTCTTGGTGGCAAACATTGTCGCGGAAGATTCCGCGGCATGATGTGCGTTTTGGCTACGTTTTCTCAAAACGACTTTGATCTCATTGAAAAGTTGGTTGTGGCGAAGCGTTCACTTATGTCGATGATAGTTGCTACACATGGTCCCAAAAGTATTACAAAGAGTTGCTTGAAAGCTACCTGAAACATCTAATTAATCAAAAAAAGAACAAATAATTGTGTCATATTGCACCCCAGCACTCATGTCATATTTCTCGCTTTCGGCACATAAATCAACGTTGGAATCTGTTTGTAATGCTATTATCAAAATATTCCGGTGAGTTGTAATTAGCTTTTAGCATTCAATATTCCACATCCATCCCAGCAAATATTTATCTGGCCTACAAATGAGCCATTTTGAGTCACCACGATCCGAACATGTAAACATTCCCCGTACAAACATCAAAGCGAATGAAAATCCTTTAAAACATTAATGTCCAAAGCACGGGAAACGTTATATCCTATACGTGAACTCATAGTTTACCTTTGCTCAAGTCGCGTCTTTTGGCCGGTAAACAAATAATCGAGATGATAGGAATAAATCGTTGGCATCGTGGCAATATTTTGATGATGATGGCTTTTGGGGATCATTAACATGATCATTATAGCTAATCCCAAACATAATTCAATAGCATACTTGCGATCATTCGTCATTATAATGTTTTAGGTGGATCGTGGCTGGTCGCCATTGAGGTAATCCCTGCTTGTAATGCGCGCTCCTTGTTTTTGCCGCGATGCTTCATTTGATTTTCTGAACGAATTCCAAGCCCACACGTTCGAACCTCATCGAAGATGACCCACGGACGCGGCAACGTAATGTGTAATTGCATATATTAAAAGAAAATGGATCATGTAGTGTACTATTCGCTGGTGTTGATCGCGGAGATAGATTTATTTTAAAATTCATGCAAATGAATGTCACCGACATCATTGCTATGAAGTAGAAATTCCCAAGAAAAAAATAAACTGAGACTTTGAAATATTTACTTTGAACTCTCAACAGCCACCATAGTCGCAACTTGCAGGAATTTCTATTACAAATTCCAAAGACTCTCATTCGAAAGGACATGACTCATTGTGACCCACAACTTCCAGTAAGTTTATTCGAAAATGAATTCTTTCCACTTCAAAAATAGTCACGTCTGCTCTACTGACAGCCTGAACTGGGTATCGCTATATTATTGATCGGATGTACATGTAAACAATGACATTGTTTATAAAACAGATATCACATAAAACTAGTCATAAACGCGGAGGATAATGGAATGATCAATTTTGTTTAGGTGATCAGAGTGTGAATTTTTTTAACAAAAAGGAAAGCGGGTTTGAGACAAGGTTGCGTCGCTAAGAAGTTTATTTTACAATTTATTATTGTAGAAGTTTATATTATTATCATATTATTATAACTGTTATTATTATAACTAACCAATGAAGTTATTACAATAAATCAAAATGAGCCAATTTCATCGTTTGAGAGCACTCGGAGAACCCGAAAATCATTCTAGAAATGGCGGCTGGGTCGGAAATAGTCTTAATGAACGTTGGCAACACACAAATTTCTTTCTGCACAGGCTAATTGGGAACCATCCCAGGCTTGACGTTTGCTTCGCAGTCCTTTGTTCTTTCACTGGGACTGGAGCAGTTTGCTGGAATGGTCATGGGGCGTGAAGCCATAAAAGAGAATATGGTGAGGATCCGATGAGCCTCAGACTAAAACCCGGTGAACTTTAAAATGAGTATCTTAACGTCTTCGTGCGACAACTCTTTATCCAGGATACGGCCACAGCATGATAAGTCTTCTGTGTACTGTTGTCAACAGATATCACCGTAAGGCGAAGAAAGGGTACAGGCTCCGCTTGGAAGCTCAACGTTCTAGGGATCGAAATGAATCGCACTCTCAAACTCTGGTATACAAGTCAGCTAGAAAACAGTCGTCAGTACAATTCAGCTAGAAAACTGTTTCACTGATTGATAAGCGAAAGCAAGGTTTACTGCTGGTAAACCGTGGAGTCCCATGGGGCTTGGATGGTAAGCTATTCATACGTAAGCTCGGCGCCTCAAAGCCGCCCTGTGTGCTGGAACCGGAAAAAATGGACTAGATTGTTCTGGCGCTTTTTCGTGTGCATCCCTTTCATTTCGGATGCTTTATGCAAGGAATGTCCTGTTCAGTGCCCGCTTTTTAGTGTAATTGAGCTGGATAAAGCAATACTGACTTTAGAAATCAAAGAAGTCACGGGACGAGACCTATGCTGGTCAGTAAGAGAAAAGGAAATTAGGAGCTACCATTTGCTTATGCGTGCTCAAAGTCTCTGGGAAAGTGTCTCGAAAAGTTCAGCAGAGAGAGAGAGAGAAAAAGAAAGAGAGAGGAACTAACGAATGCTATTCGAGCTGTTGGGGGTTTAATCTCTTCAGCAGTAGGGCTACAGGGAGGTACGGTCCACGATTGGTGCATTCATGGAAGTGTTTCCAAAGTCTGGGCTGACGCTTCTCTGAGGTCATCTCACATAGATGGTCCAAGCACTACTTGTAACTCGCTGCGAAGAAAGGAATTCTCTCTCAAGAAAGTAAATTGGAAAAGGTATTGACATCTATTCTATTGGAAGTGTATGTCACATAACGTGCGTACGGTTCTTCTCACCAAGAAGGAGTCCGGGATCATAAACAAGCATCATGGGTCGATTGTGGTTGCAGAGATAAGAAGGAGGATTTCTCTGATCTTGATTCTGTCCTGTTTCCTCTATCCCTGCTGGAAAACGAATTTCCGTAGCCTGAAAACGCTTCTAGATGAGTTTAAAGAGACGTAGTTCGAAGTAATGTGACAAACAGTTCCAGGGTAGGTTTTCGGTGTTTTAGTAGATGTGCTCAGTCGTCTGGTTGCCACTGGGTGTCCGGCACTGAAGGGGTAAAAAGCCTTCACTAATCAACTATTAGAAAATTATTATTGTTTTTGTTACTTTTCTCGTGTGTTGAGGGATCCGCAAAATCTTCAAGTATTTTTCAGAATGTTGGCCAAGTATTAACGAATTCAAGCAAGTGACTTAGGATTTGAAGAGATGTTACAATTATGAGACTCCTATCAATATAAAAACCTTTTTGTTTACAACGAAAATAAAAGTCCAAAACAATGAGTAAATTAGCATTCAACTAAAATGACACTTCGTACACTTACGACTGAAATTTAGTACTAAGACTGCCCATTTTAGGGTGAGATTTCTGGTTCGCGTAACAATGACGACATGGAGAGTTGACATAGACATGGACATGATATAGAAGGATATTTGTGTTATTGATCAAGTTAAACGCGACTTTGATCACCTGCTCGTTTCCATTCAGTTTTACAATGAAGAGTTGTTCCGAACATCATGGTGGATCCGTTTTTACTCAGAATAAAGGACTTAATCCGAACATACCATTGTTGCGCTATTGAGGTGTAAACATATCAATGAAAACTTAACTCGGTATCAACATCAAGCATTATTGGTCCTTTTTGATATGTTTCTTACGAGATGTGGAACTATGGTTCTCCATCGTTGCTGCAAGGCTATCCAACACAAGCTTGGAGCATGAGTGCATACTACGACTCCACAGATCCGATTTGATAAGTGTTGTATAACATATGAACCTACAGAATACTTATTGTTATTTAGATGTTTAGGTAAATATCGGAAATTTTTCGATAAAAATTACTCAAATACTACCTATAAGGTTGCATGTCAGCCACTATACCTGCCGATACAATCTTTCATCCTGTAAGAAGGAAATGCAGAAAATTGATGAACTTTGAAGGGTTATTCGTGGGGATTTGTGAAATCGGCAATGCTTTTTGATTTCGCTGGCAATTAATTACTAAATAAATTTCTATTTGAATTGGCTTACATTTTAACATACGATGAATACCAGGCTGAAATAATACGAAAATAACTGCTATCAAAAACGGCTGAAATGAAGCTTTTTAGTTCACATGGCGGCTTCCATGTATAATGCACATATGCATGCACTGAATAACTTGGACTCTGTCCAGTTAAAATGTATTGACATAAACGTTAATTAAAAAGACTTCTTGAAACAATGACGCTAATCATAGACATAACATATAGACATAAAACATCAATGTGACACTGATTTCTCAAGACAGTAGCACAAGACAACAACTTATCAGCTAAAAAGAGCCAATCAAACTACTCGCATGCATCAGCAACTTTTAAAGTCCCTGATAAAAACGTAATTTCAATCCAGATACCTTCGTCACTCAATTCGCAGGGACAACTTCAACCACCGGAATTGATTGACTGCAGAATCAGCATAAATGTCCTTTGAATTTGATACTAAACCACTGAATACACACGATAAAATGAAAATCTCCAAGCTTAATTCTATAGTCCAAGTAACTTTGTGAAAACTTCCGCAATCGTGGGATCAATTAATTAAGGAACAAGTATGCTTCCCTTTCACGAATTGTTCTAAACTCGTTCACGTTGTTTACCTTTAAATTAAAATGCAAATTAAAGAACATCACGAAGCATCGTCGCATAGAGTTTATATCATACACTTCTCCGCAAACAATTCAATGCTAGTCCATACCTCGTTCTCAATTCCCTTAAACTTGAAAAGAAACCGAAAATGACATTCCTTTCCACCCTCCGCGACTTTCTTTCTTCCTGAATTTGACTCGGGGCGTGCACTCTCTAAGCTGAACACACAACACAAAGAGCAAGAGTTTATTTTTCACGAAATGTCTTAAGTGAGGAGTCCTTACGTGAAAGAAAGAAGTCTGTCGTCTTGGATGTGAAGAAACTTTTTGCTTCTCTGTGTTTAACTTGTGCTTTTGTACATATTTAAATTGTCTGTAAAATAAAAGGTAAGCCCCTTAAGAAGAATTAACCCGTAAAGCTCTAAATAAAATATAAAAGTTGCGTATACATTTTAAAAGGAGCGAAAAGTTGGCAGGATACACTAGCGCAATAAAAACGTTTCTAACGTTTCCAGGATGATTATACTGTTAGTACGTAAATTTGAGACGGCAATTTTGTCAAACTAAAAAAAATTTGTTTACAGGCGTCTTAATTTGTTAACTCGAACCGGCCCAAGAAGTAATAACTTGTCCAAAAGGTTACCAAGGACAAATTTTAGTTGTGTGCCACTGTGACTATTGGTTTATCAGCAATATACGTGAAAGTACTGCTTCCAGCGCGCCACAGGATCAAGGAAAGAAAGTAAGTTGATGCTCAAGCGACATTTTAATTTGGCGTTTCGGCAAAACGATAGGTAGGAATACCAACCGAACGCAAGTTGAAGCATTTTCCAATCTGCATATTTAATGAGTGAAAATGTTTTGCTTTCGTTAATTTTTTACCCATTCCTTGATGGAGCAACTGGCCTCCTAAGAAATGTCTCCTTTTCAAAGTGGTTATCTTTCGTCTCCCGTTTCTGGAAGGAGATGACAAAATTCGTTTCTGGTTTTCGTTGAATGATATACATTCAGGCTAATTCGCATAGTACTAAAGCAAAGAGTTTAAGCGTCCTTAAGGTAGGTTTAAATCAAAGGGAGCGTTGTACTAGTTATCTACTTTTGGTTGATTTATAATTAAAAAGATTTAAATAATCATCAAGTGAAGTTACTTTTTGCTATTCAAAACAATTTTCACTTATTGCGTAGGAAAGGATTTCGATGAGTCTAATTGAAGGGATTCTAATAATATCGCAGTTTCAAAGAATAGAGGAAACGATTCTATTTGGGTTGAAAGAGTCAAAGAAAATCAGTTTATTATATTGAACTAAGATTATGACTAGATATTACACTGATTAATTTTTTTTATGTTTTTGGATAATTTATGACATTTATAATTAAACTTTTTGTTGACTTGGAAAATTGAAAAATTTTCAAAAATGTCGAACAGTTTCACTTAAGCCTTCAGTTTATATTCAAATGTTCTTGTTACATACCGAAAGCAATCTCTTATATGAAAAAATCGGGCGATTACCGTTCGTGTGAATATGAATGAGCAGTATTCTTATCGTATAAATGACGGCATAAGTGTGAGAAGCTAGAATCCTAAGAAGAGTTTTCTTCTTAGGATTCTAGCTTCTGAAAACTGAAGAAACTAAAGCTTCTTCAAAAAAAAACAAACAAAACTAAAATTATGGTCATGTAAAACAATTTCGGACTCAATATGCGCTCGATGTTTGGAGATGATTTCATCCAGTTCCTTAATTTGTTTGCAACATCTAACATCCAAAACCATAACAACAAAAACAAAAGAAGAGAAACAAAACTCTTTCAGAGATATAGAATTTATAAATATTCTACTTGAAAAACTGAAGACCGTACAAATCCAATAAAAAGCGCTAACAGTCCGAAGAGGCTTCTCAAAAAGGATACACAAATACATGCAGGAAATAAAGTGAGCTTTTCAAGATGGGGAGCTTGAAAATTAAAAGAGCTTTGAGCAACAAAATCTCCCCGATTCATGTTACTCTTACATTACTGCTAAGCGCTCAAAGTCGACTGGCTAGAGGACAATAAAAGCCAGAAATATACCGCTATTTCTTGTTGCACCTTCCGCTCGAAGTGCACTCTAAATACCAAGCGTGCACTCTACATGCCGAGTCATGGAGGAAGAAACCAACTAGTGCTTGATCGTTATACTGTGCTATAAAACTTCGTTATACTTGCAAGCGTTGAATAACAACTCAAAAGCACTTTCACATCGGAGAAGCATCACAAAGAAAGAGATACAAATACCCGATGTAGCAAAAAAATAAAGAGAGCTTTGCAAGATAGAGAGCTTTTCAAGATAGAGAGCTTGGAAACTAGGTGACGTGGGTGAGTTAACAGATCATGATGGCTAGCTTGTTTGACTTCAATGTGTGTGAGAATAATTTTACCGGTCTATTCTCCTGAATCATGTGAATACAATATTTAACAGAATGCTAATGTGCATCCCTCTGCATCTTTGTTTTCATGTCCTATCCTTAGAAGTACCAACGCACTTGGGAAATTAGAGTTGACGACCGTTAGATTGGGAATTTGTTGTGGGTCTTAGCCCTTAAATGCGTTTACTCTTTGGAGTAGACCCACAATTGCCATGGTAACACTGAACCACTGATAAATCGAAAAAATGTTAAGTTGTTTATCAAAATCGAATCATTATCATGTCTGGATTTAATCCAAAAATTTTTGTAGAAATAGTACTCAGCTACCATGGATGGATGCAGATCGCGAATCGACATTGGACTAGTCGCAGTTACATAGACATGTGTTTGTGCTCATGGTACTAGAGTGGTAACTCTTTAAACAACCAAACGCATTTTAAGCGGAATAATGAAAGTCAAGCGTGGTACTTACCGCTTAACCTCTTCGCATACCTCTCACCATGAAATAAAGTCATGTGTATTCTCATGGTTTTTACTGCGGGATCGATCATAATTTTCATATCATCCAACTTGGTACGTCAATTTCAGTGAAGTTGACGTTGGACTACTATATTATACCGTCAAAATTAATTATTTGTGACATTGTCTACTAATTCATCTCGATGAATTTCGCAGGCAAACATCAATTTTGGAGTAGTTGGCCCCAGAAAACTGATTTGTTATGACCATCTAAGATTAATTTTTCCTTTGCAAATGACGAATGATAAAAAATGATAAAGTCTTTGCAATATAAATGTTTGTAAAAATGCAAAATTGTCTTCTGGAACAAAAAACATATCACTCAAGGTTTTGTCAGCTTATTTCAGCTTACTTTAACACTGAAGTTTTTCCTGAATTACCTGATATCAAGATTAATCTACCTTGTTGTCAGGTTTATTTTGAAATTCGACTTTTCAAAGAAGGATCTTGAGCAGATCGCATTGGTACGGATATTTTTCCTATTAACATTGGCAAAACCTTTTGCCGTTGACTTTATCGAGCTACACTAAATGAGAGATCTTTGTCAACTTGCATAATAAGGTTTTCATCAATATTTAATCAATAATTTTAGCTTCCAAGGCGATAATATCATATTGACAATGAGCACCACTGATTTTTAGACAAATATCTCGACAAAGGTTTGGGTTTTCCACGGTTTTGATGTTAACTTAACCTTTTAGAAGAACTTTCTTTACGAGTCCAATTTTCTTCTAAACATTTTTAAGAGTCTAATTTAGATCGCATGAGTAATGCTAAGCTCGTCAATCTCAGCTGATAATCATTTAAGACTGGAATCGGAACCTTTTTTGACAACCTTTTGCCAAATTGGTGGGAGAACGGTATTGAAATTGATTTATTACCCATCCAATAGTCACCACATGATGATTATATTGTTCTGACATGCAAATTGACTCTTCTATACCTCAGGGCTCCGGCTTTAAATTGCCTTTTATCTACGATATCCCGTTGCCAAAAAATATTTCAAATCAAATTAACGAAAGATTTTTGTATTGAATTTCTTTGACGACAGACATAGTTTGAGCGCTATGCGTCTTCCGAAATTCTATATACTATAGCCATCTGCCAATGGGTTGGCATTAGAAATAAAAAACTACTCAAATTCAATCAGTTAGCCATAAGTTTGCTTTAACTTGACAATTGTCAAAACCAGATCATATGAAAGGATGAGATTTCGGCAAAACTAAAAAAGTTTTCCGTTTATTTGGCAAACATGCAACTTCGATTCCAATTATAATATAGATTTCTTTTCAGCTGAAGTATTAAATGATTTGAATGAAGCTTATCAGCAACTATTCATAATATACTATAAAGTGTTCAAGGCCAAAGGACATAGTATCTCATCGCTCTCTAATATTTTCGTTATCAATTAAACCTTACATCACAAAATGTCACCTTCAGCCCTACCCGAATAAGCAACCCACAGTTGCCTTTAAAGTCAACTTGGCACGTCATTTTCAGGGAAGTTAGCCCAGGACTACTATATTATACCGTCAAAATTAATAGTTTGTGACAATGTCTACAATTTCATCTCTACCTTGTGCGCTTCACCGACCATGAAACAGTGATAACTTTGTAACAGCTCATGTGTAAGAAAACTCTGTGATTTGGAGCTGACAGGAGATTGTCCTGTGCATAGGATATCGGATGTTCTATTTGTCAAGACAGTTAAATCATGTAGGTCAGATGGAAATCTTGCCAGATGTCATGCCACATTAAGTTGAATATAAAAACATTTGCTGCTAATCGGATTCGTCCCCTAAATTAACACAAAATTTAACCCTGCGACTTTTAAACTTTGCATTCGGGGCTAATTAGACATGTTTGCAATCCTTATCCTCTTAACTACTGTTGATGAAATATGAAGTCATAGGATCTTTATTCGGAAAAGTGCCGGCAGATTTTCACCTAGCCACCATACTTTGTCACTGCTAGAATACGTTTGATAAAGTTTTCCTAGAGGATTTTGCAAGGCCCCGGTCGAGGACTTATTCAGTCGCAATCCGGTTTACAATTACATTCGTTTCTCATGACAATGATGGGGTTGATTCCCATGATTCTTTGTAATTTAAGCGAATTTCTGTAAGCCCGCTATTAACGTGGTTCCACTGCATGTGTGACATACACGAGTATGTAATATGAATCTGAAATTCATAGAGGTGCAATTTCTTGGTTGCTACTATCACAGATATATAAAAGTGTTGGTAAATTAAAATAAATTTTATTAAATCTTAGTTCTCTGGCTATTTAATCGACTGCAATTTACTACATTCAAGGAAAAGCAGCCTAGTGTCGAAATAAAGATATTTTTCCAACATAAAAGTTTAAGAAAGCACATATTGTATTCGTTTCTTCCTATCTTTCAGCAAATGCCATACACGGCAACCCAAGTTCACAATATCCTTGAACCCTCAGTTGACTTTGGAAACGTTTCTCTTATATCTCATTTTCATCCTGTCGCTGAATTTCCGTCCTATGAGGAAATGAAATGGAGAAATGAAACTGCAATCGCTCGTTAAAAAAAGAACTCTGGCAAAAATTCAAACCTACCAAGATATGTAAATCATACGTAGGTGGAAATCTCACACGATATACATGCGGATGCGGAACCTCAGAGAAAGGAAGAGAGAGAGGATGTATGGGTGTTATCCGAGCCCAATAATCTCCACTCTAGAAATGTTGAAAATTGATCATCTCAGTTGACACTCTATGGACCCGGAGTGTGTCATAAATTCTGAGACTTACAGCATTTTTATGTTAGTCCCTGAGCTCCGTTTCGTTAACATTGGACAGAGAAATTTCATGTCCTGAGCTTTCTACACCAACGTAGATGACTTGTTGGCGCTAAGGTGTTGAGTTGTTGATTTACGAGCGAAAATGAAACGTGGAAACAAGGTGTAGGATTACCGCAGTAAAGGCACAATAAAAGTGAACTTATAAATGAGAAAAAATAGGAGCGAGTGGACTTTCACTTTTCTCTTTTAAATAATTGAGTTGGGTTTTTATTTGTATGATTGAGAGGACATTGTTACTCGCTGGGCATGGTAACTAGTGTGGAAAATTTCGGTTTGGATTTTCATTGTTCTAAATTGTACGTCATTATTTTTGATGTATCTTCTCACATATATTTTAATAATTTAAGCTCTTCAGCTCCTGATGAAATGCGGAAATGTTTTAGCACTTAAATCTTTGTCGCTTTGAAGCTAACCAAAGAAGTCTTAAGAATTAAATTTATAAAACATAACATTATTGATATAATTTTACTAAATTAATAATCATTCATGGACCAACATGCCAAGTCGTACCTTGGCCTCCAGGATTAAGCTCGTCCAACTTCTGTGGTATAATTCTTCAGCTGATCATTCCAAGCAAACATCGGTTGTCAGTGCTTATCGTTTATTCCTATAAATTACGTCGTCTTCCCGATGGACGTTTGCTTTTCACTCTACCCGTCAATGTCCTTTTGAACAGCCAGTTTGCTTCCATTCCCTATAAATGGTCCCCCCATTGTAAGTTTTGTTGCTCTACGCAAGTAGATACGGGTAGTTTTTTAAATTATTCATTTGATTCATGATTGTAACGTAGTACCACTTTTGAAACGTCTTTCACGGGTTTGTAGATATTCTGGAACACTTTCTGTTCATATATGTTCACTTTCGTATATGTTCATTTGGGAGAGACATCACAAAAATAAAGAATGAAAAATAAATACTCGATGTAGAATAACGTGAGCTTCGCAAGATAGGGAGCTTTATAATTAAAAGAGAGTGAAGAGATTGCGATCGCTAGCTTTTAGAGCTTATAAGTGTTGGAGAAAAAATTTCCAGAGCAAAAGTATGTACAACTGAATAAGTCTCAATAATTTATCATTCGCTAAATTATAATACAAATTTAGTAAACGATTTTGTAAGAATAAAAATGTCAGATAATGTTGATGTGCATCTTCCGTCTTCGTATTAATGTCCTATCTTCAACAAGTTATTCTTAAAATTTTATACGTAATTGAAAAATTGGAGTCGAATACCGTTAGATTAGAATGTTGTTGTTAATGTTAGTGTCTGATAGTTCTACGCTATGCTTCCACCTTATCAAATTATTGGCTAACCCAATTTCATTGTTACCGGTGGCAGTCGTGTTAGTTCACACATGCCTAAAGTTATTTTCGTAAGCTCCTCAGATTTTTTGTAGCTGGAGAAGACAAAGAAACGAACGAGCCTTACCTAGCATTGACCGTTTCGAGATGTAATTTTTTTTTCTGCATGTGTGAAGGGTAAAGTGTAATCGGTTTCAGTAGCGCTTCAGAAAGCAGAAATTTCAGAATCATAGAGTTCCTTTGAGGAAACGACTGTAGTTGATGACTAATGACAATGCCTGCCTGGAGCAATGAACGCAAAAGGGTGGTATTGCTTTTTTCATTAAAAAAACTGTAATAAGCTGAATGCGATTAAGCGAAATCTGTGTACGTAATTGACATATTGTTTCTTGATAAGCATCTATCACTTTAGCTACCAGCGTAGGTTTTGGTTTCTAAAGATATCTCACCATTTTGTTCGTTAGAATCCAAAGAGAGTCTTATGGTCTGTGGACAAATTACTTTTCAGCAGAGATGAATCGAAGGAAAGAAAATACTAGGAGTGGGAGAACTAGCCCTCCTCTAACAAATGATCGCAGAACTATTCCAGGGTATTCCAACGCGCAGTACCATGTGTCGTTTGATCCTAACTTCTCCTCCACCAGATTGTCCAAGAAGAAGAAGAAGAAGGTCAGGTAGGAATCATTGAGAATCCTTGGGAAATCGTTCCTCTCTCCTCTCCTTCGCTCATACAGCAGTTTCTCTATTCTCTTCCCTTACACACGGATAGATGCTTCTTCGTTCTTCTGTAAGGATGGGATTAAGTACTGTTCGCGTAAGAACCAGAACCGTCGCCTCGGAAAGAGTGACGTCTATAGAGAAAACCACAGAGTGCCTCATCTCTTTAGGTAGGAAGCTCTTTACAAAGAGCTTCAGCTCAATCTAGTGAGCCATATGGCAGCGGTAATTCCACAGTACTCATTGGTGAATGTATCTTTATCGTGACGGATTTTCCGACTTAGGACATCTGACAATTGAAAGTGGATACCCTTACTGCAGACTTATCTTCTGACGCTCTTTTTCGATCGAGAAAGCTCGTCTTCGAGCCAATTATCAAGGTAATGTCTTTCATCGTTTTCTTGTATTCTTTGGTCAAATTGCCAACATGGGCCTAATTGAATTTAACTATTCTAAAACAATTAAATGATAAACATATGTAGCAATAAAATTAAATTGAAGTAATTTAAATGGCTCCTTACGTAAAAGGTTTAAAGCAAAACATAAAGGTATAAATAGGAGTCCAATATTTCCATATTTACTCTCCTTTTGAACAAAAACATTGCAACAATATTGAATTTATCATTGAAACCCCATTAAGACGGATTAAATCGCGACGTAAACAGAGACAATTAGATTTATACAAATCTTGCGCCAGGTTTGTTTGTTCTCCATACATCCTTTCGCCATAGTCATACAATTTCTCATTCACCGTCACACCACATCCCCAAACCGAATTTGGCGATTATCAAAGCGGATACTATGAAAATAAAACGCGTTCAAAAGAGCGCGTTCAGGAATTATGTGGCGCATATTCGCACGCCACTTTTCCGTATTGCAATCCATTCATGCGTCCTCACACTAATCCCGTATTTATGTGGCAGGACAATAGATAAATATTGCCAAGACCCCAGGCTGGACAATGAGCTATCCAGGGAACGGATAGCCATTGCTGCTGCACCGGCAATACGACCTGTTCGCCATAGGATTCATTCAAAGTATGCTATATTGCCTTTCCTGATTGTTTTGTGAAAATCTAAAAGCAACACAGATGCTCAAAACAGTTTGCGCGGACGAACAAACGTACATCTCATATAGAATTATAATGTTATACGTTTATGTTTATGCAGAAAAAGTAGTTATCCAAACTCGATGGAAGTTATCAGGAGAGTTCAGCTCCTATTGTCGTTCGATGTAGGTAAAATGAATTTGTGACGAGTAATTCATTTTGCATTCGAATTTCCTATTGAAAACCTCTGAAAATTGATTGCAGGACTATCGTGTTATTTGCACGATAAAGAGGGATTGTTCCGTGGATGTGAATACATTGGTCCACCTGTATGTTTCGAAAGACAATCGTCAACTGTTGACCATCCTATCAGACACAACTTTAATGTCGATTGTTTTGTTATTTGCTTACCAAGGTGGAAGCTATCCCTCAGATTAAGCTCTATCAATTGATTGAGAATTAAAGTGGAATTAAAGGATATGGTATATTGATTGTGTGTGATATTTGGAGTTACACGTTAGGAATTCTTCGCTGATATTTTGGAAAGTTATGGGTAAAGCAATGATAAGATTAAGAAGGATTTGTTTGAAAAAATCATGGAAGGAGCAATTCAAGCAATTTCGGGTACCTATAACGAAGAAGATATAGTCCGAAATTATATAAATAAATATTGTTACTCATAAAGGACGAATGCTATTCCAGAGATTTTTCCCATAGTATCTTGCGGCAATAAGCGGAACTTATGAGCGCTTTTATTTAAATTTTCGAAATTGTATCCTGAACGGGGAGTTCAGAGGCATCTAAACTATTAAAAGAGTTCTTACAAGTACTGGGTTATAAGTAATCAAAATCATGCAACAGCATGAACTCTAATGAATATATTCAGGTAATTGTTGCTTTGTATTTGCGTTTTGGCTACATCTATTCGAATTGATATGTCTGTGAAAAAGCGCTGACCGTTTGGTATTGGTTCAACTGTCTAATCTGTCCAACATGCTTCCAATGGCTCACAATAGCTTAGAGGACCAACTCCGAGAATCTCAATGAAAATACTTTTGATAAAATTCTTGAAATTGTTCCTAGTGAAAATACGAGTATGCATCTCGGACATCAAGAATAGTCTTCTTTTTTTCTAGAATCCATTACTGAGCTCAGTCTGACAGTTTTAGATAAAATTATTTATTTTGAGTGCATAGTTGACAACATTGTATACTCCGAACTTTCCCCAAGCTAAAGATGCTGCCATAGTTCCTTCTCTGCGGCTTCTGGTATGTTAACCAATGGGAATAAAAGCCAAATTTTAGTTTTATCTATTTGTTATTGACAGGAAACTATTTGGCTTAGTGGAGTATTTTTTTAAGTAAACTTGGACTCATATGGCTGTTTTTCAGGAACAACGAAAATATTAGAAAAACAGGAAATCAATAAACATTTCTTTCTTTTCTTTTGGATATTTCTTGGATTTCTTGGATAACCTCAGTCACAAATAGTTTCTGTCAAGATCTAACCCCAAAAACCTGTAGCTTTTATTATTGGGCCAAGGGCTGTAAGGGTCACTTTTCCGTAAGTAAGAAAAAAAAAAAAATGAGAAAACTCACTACAAATGAAGCAACCATACCTCAATATATCAGAGTTTTGTTAGATCAAGGAAAGATTACAAGTGAAACAGTCAAAAAACTACCGGCTGTCACTAAGGTATTTTGAAACTAGGCATGTGTCATCGGAGACTTAGGAAAAATCTCTTAGATGACGGTGGAAACGGATTGAAACCATGAAGGGAATTTAGATACATCCATGCTATAAAGGACTTATCATAGACTCATTCTAAAATATCAATGTGGAATGGCTGCAGGTTGCAATTCGAAGGCATTCCCATTGGATTGGTGAAACTGTACAAGCAACGAATTTATGTTCCTCGCAAAATTACCGACTTGGTGCTTGAACAATCGGGTACCATCAATGTGTCCCTTTTTTGTGTTCGTCATCGTATTTTTAAGGCTCATACAGTCATGTGCATAATTGCAAAAGTATCACGCACCCCAATTGTTTGACACAACCACGGAATCTGTAAAGAGGATTTTTGTTACTGTTTCATTATTGTATCAGTGGCGGGCTAACTTGAAAATTAAGAACTAAAGCTCGGGAGTGAATGCAAGTTTTATGGTACAACATGTGTTATTTTACCTTTTAGATTGTTTGTGATTTGAACATTCAGTGTTTAGCCAGTGCTCGTAGCGACAAAATCTGTATCTTAGTTACAAACTGCTACGCAATTTGAAAGACTAAACATTTGTCCAGCAAAAATCCCTACTAAATCTGGACTGCGAGCAGAAAAGGGATTTTAGAGTGATATTGTTAGCTGAACAGGGAATGTCGTAAACGAAGTAGACTGTGAAATTCCGGGAAGTTAGAATTAAATTGTTAGCCGAACAAGGAATGTTGTAAGAGAAGAAGCCCTGGAGGTGAAGTACTCGCGTTGTGCCGTGCAATCCTCTTTTAATCCGTCTAAGTATACAGGCGTTCATCTGAATAGACCAACAACAGGAGGAAAGAAAATAACAACAGAATGCGAGGATCGATCACTCAAATGGCATTCCAAAATCCGAATAAACCGACCGCTCGTATGACTTTCCAAGATATAGAGATTCAGATGGTGTATAGCAATCAATGATGGGAGAAAATCGATCGCTCATAGGGCATTTCAGGAAAGGAAAAGACTTCTTCGGAGCTCGCTACAATTTTTTTCACAGCTAGAAGAAAAGCAAGTGAGTGTGTATACTGAGAGGAGAAAACTTTTATTAGCTGCTCTTGATTGAAGGATTGAAAGGATTGAAGGACGAGGGCCTGTCTCTCGCAGAACAATGAAAATATTCGCTTGGATAGGGCTCTTAAGTATAGAGGTTGGAATGGGGTCAAACAAAGACTGGTCAAACATATTGTGGTCCGGCGAATTTAACTTTGAGGCATGCTTATTTCATCCAAATATGCAATGATATCATTATAGTAACTCTGAAATAAAGTTTAATTTAGGAATAAACAATCGATGAAAAATTACTCATTGATTTCTTCTTTGCGCAGGTTTTTTAATACACCTGGTGTCACGTATGCGAGGTTAAAATGGGAAGAAAATATAGCCCAGAAAGCATCGTACCAAAAGTGAAGCATGGCAGAGACAGTTTTATGGTCTGGGGTAGCATGCCAGCTAGTGGAGTCGGACAAATTGTCCTTTATGAAGGTCGCCTGAGTAGCCGAAAAAAGATTGAAGTACATGAAACGACTCTAGTCTCATCAATTTCTCTTGTTTTTGGCGGTACAAATGCCGATAATTAGAGATTCCAGCAGAATAATGCTTCATGCCATAAATCTGCTGGAGTTGGATCTTGGATACACTTGGATGTCAGAAAAGAGAATAGAGCTACTGGATTCAAGGATGAACGTAAGCCCGATTCTACCTTTGCGATTCATTTAAAAAAAAATGTAAAGTGGTACTCACTATCAAATAATCATCCACTCCTTAAAGCGTGAAAAGAAAAATGGGGAAAAAACTCACAAAAAGAGTGTTCAGGCTGGCGGCATCAATGTCAAAAAGTGTTAATGCCGCAATCAAATCTAAAGGTGTACCTACAAAATATTATAAAATAAGTTAAATTAAAAATATTGAATCAGAGCTCTAAACAAGCTTTATTTTTGGCATCGCCAGAACACGCGCCATCTAATTTCTTACAGGGTGTCTCAAAATATTAATTTACACATTTCTACATGTGTGTAATTGAAGATGAGGAATGGGCGTTCTTTTAGTATGGTACTTCCGTACAAAAAAATGCTTTTCTTTTCAAGCTTACGACCCACCTGCCGGTTCTGGTAAGGAATTTACTCCCTAGTGCTGGGCTTAAATTACGATTGAAGAGGTAGTCCGACTAGCGATTCCGCGGAGCTAGATTCCAGGTTCTTCTAGAAAAAGGTTTTTTAGTTCGGAAAATAGAGGTTGAGCCTGCGAATCTCAACCCTGGAGTTTTTCGGGCACAACGAGTTGATTAGCCAGAAAAATAACCTTTTTTAGTTACGGTCTGCGAGAGTAAGAAAGCTGCAGATACCCAAATGTCAATTACTGCTCAGTCATTCTCAATACAATATAAATGAAGATGACATTGGCACGAAATAAGGCCGTTATGATTTTTTGATCAGGTTTGCCCACAAAGGACTCTCAAATATGGATATTATGGAAGAAGGCGAGCGCGATTGTGACTCTACGAACTTAGGATTTTTTTTTTATTTGGGAGGTGAATGCTATTTACGCCCTGAGTGTCGGACTCCCCCGCTACCGGACTACCGACTAAACACCTCCCCTGTCACAACGAGAACCTAGCCTGGAACTGTTTGTCACATTACTTCAGACTAGGCCTCATTAATCATCGCTTAGCGATGTCTTCAGGCTAAGGGAAATCTCTCATTCTCCACGGATGGATAGGAAGGAATTACGATTAGTAGCTATAATATTGCGTTACAGAGATGTTCCCTCCCTTGCCAAGCGATCCATTATGTCCTTCTTTATAATGAGTACTGTCCGTACGTAATGGGACACACGATTCCAATTGTCCTTTGATTTCATCATTTTCCCCGTTAGATTTTCTGGGGAAATTACGCCAATTTTCTTCGAGAGATGCGAACGGAGTCTTGTGAATCTATTACACGTAAAGAACGTATGGCAGGCGTCATCCGTCATCCCCGGGCGGAACACACAAATTGGGGATGGTGTCTTTCCCATCTTATACAGGTAAGACTGAAAATACCCGTGACCACTGAGTAGTTGTGTCAGATAATAATCAGTCTCACCATGCATTCTGTAGAACCACGGCCCCAAGTCACTTATCAGCCGTGCAGTCCACCTGCCTCGCGTTTCGTTTTCCCATGTTTGCTGCCATAAGGTTAGGGTTCTTCTCCGTTCCACTCGGCTGACGGTTTCTCTCGCCGACTCTCCCCTACGTGAGTATACACGTTTCCGTTCGTCTGCAAGTAACTTAATTGGAACCACCCTCGAGATTACCAGCACTGCAGGTTCAGAGACAGTGCAGTATGCAGCGGCTATCCGCAAAGCTCCTTGCCTCTGCACCTGTGACAGACGCCTTCGGTACGTCTCTTTACCAAGAGCGTCAGCCCAAACCTCGGAGCCATACAAGAGCACTGACTCCATTGCACTCATCAGTAGACGTCTTTTGCTCGAGGTTGGCCCCTGCGTGTTGGCCATAATGCGGTTTAGCGCCGATACTCGCACGGAGGCCTTATCTGCTGACGCTTGAACTTGCTCGAAAAACTCATCTTCGAGTCATTTAATAATATCTTTTATATCTTTTAAACTATTCGACTTGTTAATAGAACAAGTCGAATAGTTTAGGAATATATCGAGGATATATAACGAGTGAACATTATTTTAATTTTAATCACCCTAAATGAAAATTTGAGCTTACACTTTTTAGTAATGTAGAAATGGTTTGAATGGGTCATTCCGGGCATCTAAACGCACTAAAAAAGACCACAACAGTGTGATTCCTATCACCACTTGCCTAACCCAAATTCCTAATCACATTTCCCTTCATATCGACATTAATAACTTTAGTCCTGCCTGCGAAACGATCGAGGACCACTGACTCAAGAAAGTTCAAAATTTAAGATGCGTAAAGATCACCTAAACTATTAAGCATACACATATATGTAGTCTATGAAATTCATGGTGAATTGTGTTATAATATTTTTTAAGATAAATTTACTGTATTAACCAAAGATTCATCCTTGCAAAGATTATAACGTAGAAGTATAGTCCATGTTCAAGAACCATTCCTTGGGTGGCTGGTGCTTCAGACGAAGAAATATTATAAAGAATCTAAGCCCACTGCCGTTTATATTATCTAGGATTCATATTCACTTCATAGTTTATATCTTTGAAGATTCATCTGCTTCGTTTTCATGGAAACGTATTGTAAGTTATGGGTCCTGTGGCTATCGCATCGAGCTGACATGAGCAAAAGTACAAAACCAGTCTCCTTGAAATGTGATTTCGTGTGAATCGAAAATGTTTCTTGTGCCATTTTTTCTTCCGTTTCCATTTGAATATATTGCAGTTGTCTTTTGCGTTCTATGAATCAGAGAAAATTATGCGGAAGTCTTTGAAAGTGCCAATTTTACAATGCAGTAAATTTGAACATGAAAAATGTCTAGGTGAGCATGAATCGCGTTTCGTATTTGCACTGCAGAAGTTACCATTGCAGTACGCATCAGCCTGAAAAAATGTTTCTACGTACAAGAAATGAAAGTAGTGAAAGCATTCGTTGCTTTCCTGAAAGAAAAAGCATCGCTTAGAAGTTGATGCAAAGCTAAGCCAATATTATCAAAATACTATCCTTGCAACAATAAACAAATCAGTCCATCTGCCTTGCGTTGCAACAAAAAAAAATTGTTTCATGTCAGTGTGGTTAAGAATTTTCAAATACTTTCCACATCTTCAGTTTGAGCTTTTTCTTGCTTTGTATTCACTATTTGCAAAGAAGAAAAAATTAATTAAAGTTTCTGCGTCTTGTTGGGAATATGAAACTGATAGAATCAAAGCTTCACACACAAAAAAAAATAACAAGGAACTGCAATATTAAAATTTGCTTCCTTTTGCTTTTCATCATAATGAGAAATTCTGTTAGAAATTACCCTCAATCATCGACATCATCTTGTTCAGCCAAGTGAAAAAGCTTGAATGGAACGAAAGCCTGGCGAAAGGAAATTGTACATACACTCTTCCTTTTTTCTCTCAAAATATTTTCTTTTTATAACTCTGGTCAGAGACGAGACGAATTGTTGATATGAGAAGAATTCCGTTGGAAAATGAGTGAAATTCTCGAATTTTAATGCAGAAATGCAGTCTAATTAAAACAAAAACAGGAGGAATAGCCCATTGAAAAATCAAACATATAATGCTTCAGCCATAAATTTCTTGTGAGTTTATCATTTTTATATAAATTTTGAAATTAAAAAGACAAATAAAATAAGTGAAAATTGATGATCAGAAGTTTCAAGCTTTGAAAAACTTTAACTCTGATCGATGGACGAGATCATGTTGCAATGGATGTCCTGACATGTATTTTATAACATAACTGCTGTGAAATAAAACTAGGAAAGTTAAAAATGAAAAAGTTAGAAGGATGTCACCATGACGTTTTTACTTTTTAGAAGAGATTTCTTCTTTTTATTCTTCGAAATAATTCTTCCCTGATCAGTTCACACTAAAAATAAATGCTGCGGTAGATGCGAAGGTAGACAGTGAGCCCAAATCGAGTGAAGCTGTTAGCGATTGGAGCTGAAAGCCGACATAAAAGAGGAAAAGAAAAAAGGATTTACATTAATTTCGGTGATATTCGCTCTGATTCACAATTATGACAAAATTCTGATCAAAGGACCATTACTACCCTTGAAAATATTTTTTTTTTCTATATATTAACTGTTAAATAGTTTTGGAATACATTAAACAACTTTTTTTCAAAGAATACTTTTCAGCAAATATTATTTTGTATCTTATTCCATTACAATTTCGGTTTCAATGCCTTCTCATTATGATGAAAAATCTTCCACCACAATAAGGCGAAATTTTCCTTGGTTCACTTCTAAATTAGTGAACGAACTATCTCCAAGATACCACGACGTATCCGTTTTCTTTTATTCACAATTCAGTTTTCTTTCATCTGGTGAATGGTTTTATTGCAACTCCACTCTCTTTTCATTTTTCCTATTGTCCATTGTATATCAGCGCCAAACGAATCCTATAATACCTCATGAAGCCGTTATAGCTGTAACAACCTCTTCTAGTGATATGTCTTACCTAGATTGTCTACTGATTCGTAACATGAGAGGATTGGTTACAGCACAGTCGGCTATGGGAGGGGAGGGTTAGGTTAAAGGACTTACGAGTGTAGATATGGTTAGTATAATGTGAAACGATGAAGGTCCTTCATTGTGTATCACCTCGTTCCCGTAGTACACTATAATGTAATCTACGTGAATTCCGCTGTATCCCCACAGGGAAGAAACATCATCTCTCCTTTATCTAACGAGACCGTCAGTCTGGAGCCAGTGCTACTCATTCATATTTCGCTCCCCTTTCTGCTATCTCGCATTCTACCCGAAATGTGGATGAGGGACTCAACGTGTTTCTTGATTTTTACCCTATACTAAGTATACATAAAACACCATAGCCACTATGCTCCTGTGTTTCTTTCTTGTGAAGTTAATAACAGAGACAGTGGCAAAGAGCTCTTGTGTGTTTCGTTTTTTCACTTTCTCAGAATCCTTCTTATGTTGGTCGTCCAAGTATCACACTAGGTACGCTGAATTGAAAATGAAAAGAATGGAATGTGAAACTAGTTGCAGTTCATTGTATCCTTGTTGTAGTATGTGTGCGTAACTGAGCTGAATCCTAAATTAGTTTGATTGATAATACCATGCAACCTATTCAAAATACTTAAACTTTCCATTCACCAACATTACACCAGAAAATAATGAAGGCTAAAGCTATTAAAGCATTGTTAAAACTATTAACTCTTCATTAATATATTTACTTTCCTAGTTTCAAATTCTTAAACTTACTTCATTTTCAAAATTACTGGACGTCGAAGAAAAATTTTATGAAAATGAAAAGTCATAAAATAAAGCCTCAGGTTTTCTATAAAAGTGCAAGGCATGTAGTAGGAACAATCGTTTACATATACATATAATCTAAATCCTGGTATAAGAACAATTCATAGTAGATACAACTAGTAAAGGTGCGTTAACTTTTGTTTTTTATTATTATTATATGCCTTAACGACGAAATAATAATTTCATTGTAATTATCTGCCTTAAAGACTGAAGAGACCTAGTCCAAATCATTGTGCCTGATCGTTCGAGGCTAGCTAGCGTTCGAGGCTAGAGGCGATAGTCCAGCTTCCATTGGGAGTCCAAAGTTCAGTTCGAAACAAACTATACTTCCTAACCAGAAAAAAATTAATATAAGACTCACTTCACCCCACGTCATGATGAACTTCTACGACCAAGTCAGGGCGACGGCATACAAGGACCCTGGTTTACATCGGTAGACCATCTTCGAGTAAAATACACCTACACGTAAGTGCTGTGTAATCAGTGCTCCCAATTGGCTCTACCATTCCATAACTAGATCAGGAGTCGCGACAAAAGCGTCTGCTGCATTTTCAGAGGCTTGTGGCTGCACGCCGACTGTCTCTAAACTGACAGTGCCTGTTATCGCGAGGGTGGTCCTGATAGAGTTTCTGGCTGAAGAGCAAAAAAGAGTGTAAACTAACGAAAGGGGCAAGATGAAGATGGGGGCTAATACTCTAGAGGAGAGATAAGGTACCTTACTTCCACTTTGTGGCGGAAAAAGTGGGTTGATGAAACCCGTGGTAAATAGAACTTACGGCTTATCAGTGACTGGGAGTTAGAATCAAGTAGAGAACATGAAAAAACTGATTATAACCGGAAGCGACTGCTCAGCGCGCATGAATATTTCAATTGTTACTTGAAAAGGATGAGTAAGTCACGGTCCTTGGTGTAATAGCCTTCCCTGGGAGCCTTGGTGATGCCTACCATACCATCTTCCAATGCTAAAGATGGTCCAGGCATCGGTGGAAAATCTTCAATAAAAAGTCTATTCCAAAAACTTTGTAGGAAACGTTTTAGCATCCAAAATCGTGTTACATTATGTGAAGAGAGTGCTTCTCGTTAGAGAAGTGCATCCTCGACTGACAGTTGACGCTGAAGGAAGGGATTGTCTCTCCCAGCAATTCTTCTTTCTATCCGTCCCTGCAAAAAGACAGATACCCTTCGTAAAGCTTTTGTTCGTCGAGACAAATGTTTTAAAGGTTTGTTTCGAGACATGTGACATATAGTTTTAAGCTATTCTATCCATGTAACAGGGAAGATTTAGACGCAGTAAGGTGTAGTAAACATGGTTCAGAACGTAGCTGCAGTTTATGCAGTTTTTCTGCAGTTATTTGTTCTCCTAGTAGCTTGATATTCAGAATGTAAATGGCCTAGACATCCTAGCCATAAAATTTGTCTTAATGATTAGTATTGGGTGCATTTCGGTCCATTTTGACAGAAGTATCCATTTTATTCATTGGACAGTGTTAAATATGATATCGCAATAGCGACTACTCAAATAATGGCTACTCAAGTCAAAGAATGGGCTGATCGAACATTCGAAGCCGCCAATCAGTCTGGAAAATTTTTAAATATGGATCGAGAATACTTAGACCCGACAACATACAAATATAAACTCTGCAGTGGTTGTTAGTAAAATATACCTTAATAAGTGATAAGATCAATATCGCTCATAGAAATGACATCACAGAAGGGCTTAAACGCTACCCAAACTGTATAGCTTCACAGAGCACAGAGCACTTCTAACTGTGTGTTTTGTGCAGGAGAGTTGGATGACGCCTGTCACACATTCTTCTACTGCAAAAGGTGGAGCCAGCAGCGAGGGGTCCTACTCAGCGAAACTGGAGAGCTCTTTCCGGAAACTATCGTTGGAGTAATGCTGAAAACAGTTGACAATTGGAATCACGTGGCGCAATATGCTCGGGCAGTGCTGATATTGAAAAAAGTTTATTAGAGCACTGGGAGGTATCGGGGATGGATGGATCTCTTTTCTAGAACTTCCTTCCTCTCCCGTCCTTCCCGTTAGAGAAGAGTTTCCCATAATCCGAAGGCGCCTCTAGGCGTAGGAACACGAGGCCTAGCCCGAAGTAATGTGTCAAACGGTTCCAGTCTAGGTTCTCAGGTTGACAGGGGAGGTGTTTAGTGGGTAGTCCAAAACCATTTTGCGTCCGGAAGTCCCACACTCAGGGCGTAAACAGCCTTCACCTCCCTACCACAAAAAAACTGTATAGCTTGGTTTAAATTTAACGATTGACAAGTAGCTCGTTATATTTAGAGGAAGATGTCCTTTCAGTAAGGACATGTTATCCAATCCAGGTTAATAAAAAAAGAGTTTTAGGTTGTTTGCGATTTTCCAAGGAAATAGGCGTAGATTAACCTTTGCATAGGTAATGAACCTAGTAATTCTCTCGAAAAAAAAAACTGAGGCATGTGTGTGATGTTTGACCTGAAACAAGTATGAAAGGACATAATACCACCGCTAATAATTGTTACACGTCACATAAGCTACCGCGAAAATTACTAGAAAATCAAAACTATTACGTACAATATGAAAGACGCGCCCGAACTTCCCTTTGTAAAGACAAATAAAAAAGGAGGATAATATTTCTATATTTGATCTGACAAAGGATAAAAAAAACACAGAAATAATTAATTCTTTTCCCATACTTTGGTTTGTAAGGATAACGAATTTCACACAAATAATTGAAACTTTTTACTATTTGTCACTGTCATGTGAGTCAAAACTATGGGTTCAACGTAAGAACGAGTCATAAATTAATTTCGACTCCATAATTTCGTACAGTATCTTCTCAAGGACCGACACTAGGTTGTATGGTCAAATGGTCATGTTTGTTTCGTTTTGCAATAAAGCTTCTGTTCAGGAAATACAGAGACGGATAGGGTATGGCAAATCATACGCTTGTTTAATCCTTCTGCCATTCTGAGCTTATAACATCTCACCGAACTGTAACAGGCAGCTTACAGGATATCAGGGTATAGTGTGAGTTGCCTTAGACTATAAGTGAACATCTCCATCCGTTGTATGCAAGTTGAATTTGTAGAAACTTTATTCTGGTTATTAAACTTAGCTGTGATGTTCATAGTTAGAGGATAGAGGAGGGTCATGTATTCCCAGCTTGAAAAATTATAATTTAATTATTAATCCTGTTTCCTGAACTAAAATTTTTTCTCAACCAACGCTAATATCGCCGATGAGATACTTATTGCATTTAAAATTACTGAATGAGAATTGTTAGTCAAAATCAATAAACAAAAACTAATAGAAATAGACCAACTCTTGTTTTTTTTTTTTGATAAACACATATATGATCAGGCGCATGTGACCAAAGGTAAGACTCTCTTCTACTGCCTTCTGGTTTTGAGGTTGATCCCAAGCTTATAGGGCTTGAGCAATTATTATCCGAAATATCAGGCAGCAACATAATCACTGCGACATGCCAGAGTCAGTTGAAATGTTATGGTACCACCACATACCTCGAATCCTTCTAGGATTCCGAAGTACATGGTCGGTGTTTCTGGCTTTTGTGTTAGTGCACATTCAGTTCATTTTGCCATTTATCTAGTTGCCTTATTCAGGCAAAAGTGACAACATCTTGAGCAATAAAATTGCTGATTTGGTCTATTGTCCTCATGTGGAAGAATTATTCTCCTTGCCCGCTTACAGAGCCTCTACCTTCAAAATCTTTAAAAGAGGATACAGCTCTTACATATTAGCCGAAATCAAAATAATGAAACTTCAATGTTCCCTCCAAATTGAATGAAACACTTTCCTCCACGCACGATAAAAAGAAAACATCAAACATATATCCTTTGACATTTATTCAGTGCTATGCATATCCAACAATCCGTTCCACTACGGAAATTGATTCAATTTCTCGTCTTAGGTGAACATAAATAAAATTCTTCCCAAATGACGATGACATTCAATGTTGTTACATTTGCCTGATAGTTGAATTTATCTTACAAATGTATGAGATCAAGAGCTTAACGTAATAGCTGTCGCTATACACATTTGTAGTCCTAGAGAGATTTAGTTTCCTACGCGAGTATGTATAGTCACGTGAAATTGTCACTCCAACGAGGTGTTTACCGATTTTAATACTTTCTTGGCAAGGGTTGCCGGGAAGGATAATGCTATTCAAACGGGAGGCAAGCCATATATTTGCATAGAAATATCATAAAAAAGTTATAGTTGTGAGTAAATTCAAACAACGACAGCTTATTCAAGTAACAAATAGGAGATTTAACACGGACCGAGATTTTTAAATTCTTTTTTGCGGGATTGAACGCTGATATAAACTCCCCAAAACAAAATAAGGGTCACTGATAATTTTCTGATAATTTTTTTTGGGAGTTGGGGAACTGTACTCTGGTTATTTAGATTTTATAAAATTATATGTATTGCAATAAGTTTAATTGAATTTAATGTTATTAAATCTAAAAATAATTATCCTTGACTGTCTATGCTTGCAACTAATTTTAGAAGGCTCTGTAAAACAAAAAAAAATACTAATTTATAGACTTATCACAGCTGGGTTGCTTTTTTTGGTTGTTTGATATCGTGCATATCCTTTTCTCTTTCTCAGATCCTTAATGACAGACTCTCAATAGGAAAGCGGATGTTCGTTTTTTCACCTTGCCAGTAACCAGATGAGTTATTGCTGGTTATAGGCATCTTTTTCAAACCAAACGTGACATTTGAATTGGTCCTAAAACTGTTCAATTTGATTTAGATAAGGGCTGTGGTTTTTTTGGTTGGGAGGTGAAGGTTATTTACGCTCTGAGTGTCGGACTCCCAGTGGCACACAGCAACTGAACTACCGACTAAACACAACCCCTGTCACACCGAGAACCTAGCCTGGAACTGTTTGTCACATTACATTGGACTAGGCCTCTTACGTCTCGCCTACCGGCACCTTCGGATTGGAGAGATCACTCCCTCAGCAGGGATGGACAGAAAAGAGAGGGATTACTGAGAGAGTGAGCCCTCTTCCCTCTGTGCCGACAGGCGATCGACGATGTGTTTCTTCATAGTGAGAACCGCCCGAGCGTAGTGCGACACACAGTTCCATTTGTCTTTAGACACCAGCATCTTCTCCACCAGGGTATCTGGAGACATCTCCCCTATTCTCTCCCTGAGATGTACACGTTGTCTCAGCCACCGTTTGCATGTGAAGAAGGTGTGGCAAGCATCCTCCGCAATCCCCGGGCAAAACAGGCAGTCAGGGGACCGTGACTTTCCCATTTTGTGCAAGTAAAACTGAAAACACCCGTGTCCGCTAAGCTGTGTCACGTAGTAATCAGTCTCGCCATGCTTTCGATTGAGCCACGCCTTCAGGTCCCTGATTAGGCGTGTGGCCCACGTGCCCCGTGTTTCATTTGCCAACTCTTCCTACCACAGAGCGAGAGTGCTTCTTCTCTCCTTGCGTGAAACAGCCTCTCTACGTTATTCTCCCCTACACAGATTGAGCCTCCTCCGTTCCTTAGCAAGGAGCACAATAGGTGTCGTTCTCGCGATGACCAGCACTGCCGGCTCCGAGATAGTGCGGTATGCAGACGCAACCCGCAGAGCACCTCGTCTTTTCACCTGCATCAGTCGCTTCCGGTACGACTCCTTACTGAGAGCTTCAGCCCACACCTCGGAGCCGTATAGCAGCACTGACTCCACTGCGCTCATCAGTAGGCGTCTACTGGTCATGAAGGGTCGCCCAATGTTGGCCATTAGACGGCTGAGCGCCGATACTCCATCTGCGGCTTTGTTCGCTGACGCTCTGATTTGATCGAAGAAGCTCATCTTCGAGTCAATCATAATGCCAAGGTATTTGATCGTGTTCTTGGACTCAATGGTCTCTTCACCAATCCGGACGGGTATAACTCTGGGGATCTGCTTTTTGGTCAGAGTGACAACCTCGGAACTTAAATAAGGGCTGTTGGCAAGTCAAGGATGACCTTAATACTGGTCTCCGTCAGGGCAGAGACGTTCGTCTGGGCTGTGGACGGTGAGGCATTATTCGACCCTAAGATGCAGCCGTACAACGATCTTTCTGCAAATGATAAATTGCTTGATCCTTTCTTATCCTTTCTTATCCTAAATATCCTTTTTTCGCCTTAAGCTTGGCAGATGTCTTCTGGTTAGACTTCTATTCAAAAGCTTGCTTTTTCAACATTTTTATTGACGTAGATTTAGCGAATAGAAAAAAATTATCTTCTACCGTCCACGCTCCAAATTTGGCGGGCCTGGCTTAAAGAAATTTTATGACAAACGCAGGATTAAGATTCTGATTATTTCTGTTCAAGCTGAGTCAAGACGTTAGAACTGGGAGCTTCAATTGTCACCTTGCAGCCAAAGTCAGTGGATACTACCGCATGCAGAATCATTGAGACACAGTCTGCGGACCTCGGCCCTGAAACCCGTCAGTAGCTATTCAGGCCCTATTCATAGGATAGATTAGATTATTCGATAAAGCCTTTTGAGAAATATCGTAATGGCTACTCGTACATGAAAGTAGCGTTACCCGTCCGCGTGAGAAATACCTGGTTACCGCTTAGGCTAGAAATGTTGAAGATCCTGCACAGAGCCCGGAGTTTCTTTAAAAAAGTAAAAGAGTACAAGAGTAAACGAAAATAAGTCACAATAACTGAGGTCAAAATTCATTCACATAACACATATCTTTTTAAATTGTCCTATTAAGACAAACCAAAATGATTTTTAATTATTAAGATTTGAGATATTTAAAGTTCTTGATTCGTGCACAGGATAGTCACTATTAGGATTAATTTGCGGCTAAAAGTCGTAATATAAATATTTATTGGGAAATTAAACCCAATATCAACCTGTTGATCGAACTATATGACCAACGCAAGTGAAAACTTCCATTATACATTTTTAGATAACTCTAATATTTCCCATAATCATTAAGTCCAATAATTATTTTGACCATGTTATTCATTAGTGTCCTAAGTCAACTTTGGAAGAGAACTAGAAAAACTGTGACCGAAAATTCGAACTGTGACCGCAGAGAATAAGAAAGAGTGAGGATTTTAACAAAACATGATCATAAGCGATGCCATTTATTCAAAGTTCCTCTCGTTGTCGGACCAGTTCCTTCATTTGAACTAACCTCGCTCTTAATGGATTCCTTCATTATCAAGGCGGAGCTTGCTCTGACCGTTGCAAAATAGTTTGCGGGAATTGGATTGGCATCTCCAACTTTAAACGTTTAAACTTAGACAGAGTTTTAGCCATTAGAACATCATAAACGTTTCCACAGTTTCGATTTAAAAATTTTATTAGTCACCAATTTAATCAAACCTAATCTAATACATATTTAATTACCTTTGACTTACCATGACTTGTTTCCAACATTGTGGAAGTTGCTGTGTCCCTCTCGTGTAGAAAACTTTGTCCGTCTTGAAAAAGTTTGTTTGTCCTGTACGAAGATCGTTTCAAGTCTTTCCTTCCTTGCCTGCAAGTAGTTGTACAGGACCAGGAACCAGAGTTACTCCGTTGGATCCAGATCGGGAGAAAATGGTGGTTGGGGTAAAAGTTCCTTTTAGTAAAGTCAAAATAGTTTTCCATTAATTTGCGCTGGGTAACTGCAGCTGCGAGTGGTCTCGCATTGTTGTGGTAATGCTGACTCTGTGCCAATGGACTAATGCAGGACGATTATCTCACTTTGCTTGTTAGCTGACGGTACGAGTTTGCATTTAACGTTTGATTTCATTCCAGAAGCTCCCAATAAATGATTACACAAAAATCCAACCAAACAAAAAAAAGGACCTTCCTTGGTTGCAAGTTTTTGAAGTGAATGATGGCCATTCGTATACAAGACTCGAATTTCATCTCAGGTACCCAAGCAACAATCCATCAAAGAAATCTTTTAGCAGTTTGACGAGCAAGAAGGGAAATACAGGAAACCGTTCTGTGTTTCTCTTTTTTTTTTTTTTTTCAAAATATTGTGGTGTAAGCCACGTAAGCTAAGCCTTCTCCTTTACTTTATTTGCTGGTGCATGAAATCTTCTGTCTATGGTGAGTCTGTAGACCTGAAACCTCGGCGATGGGAAGCTCAGCACCGCACTGCATGATTTCAAATAGATTACCAAGTGCAACCTCCTCAAGCCATCCTGATTTCCACTGCTCTTCAAACTGTTATTGTCAAAACACATTTGACATGCTCCTTATCAGCTTCCATGTCTTTCATAACTAAAATCAAATCAAATAATCATCAATGCAACGTTGATTTCCTTTTATAATGGCACTAATGAAATTCTCGA
Source organism: Stratiomys singularior (assembly GCA_954870665.1). Taxonomy (NCBI): domain Eukaryota; kingdom Metazoa; phylum Arthropoda; class Insecta; order Diptera; family Stratiomyidae; genus Stratiomys; species Stratiomys singularior. The sequence goes on from OX940877.1 coordinate 14,969,658, forward strand.
TATGCCACCTACTGATGGGATGGGATCAAGGATCTATGATTTACCTAGCGAAGAAAATCTTTTGGGAAAAAATAAAAAAAAACAACATTTGCATCATCAATAAATATAAAAGCGTAAGTTTAAAAAAATGGACAGACAACACGAAATTAGAATCAAAATTTTGTTCCAGGATTGGTCCTGCTGGATGCAGTCTAGCTTTCTCGAGTTGCAGATCAAAGCGCCTTTTGATAACAATCGCTGCAATATTTTTTATCTGAGTTTGATTTACTCCATCAACAAAATTCTGATTAAAATTTTGGCAGCTAGTTCCCATGACCTAATAAAGGACGCCGTTCAAAGGGCTAACAAATCCTAGCGCTTTTTCGCAGTAAGTCATATAGAGAGAACGATAGGCTTTTGCATTTTTGACTATCGTCAAGGGACCAGTATGCGTTTTAAACATGAATTCGCTGAATATCTGAAATGTAAGTGCGTGCAATTATGCACTCCTTTACGGGGAAGGAATGAACCAAACCACTCACGTGATGATATTTTGACCATCAAACGCCGTAAAATAAGTTTCCAGTTAAATTTTTTAGGTCCTAAAGAAATAACTCTTTCGTTGAGATCACTCTACTAAGTATTCAAAAGATAAATAAATCTATTTAGGAGTGGAGTTATAGGATCTATTTATATAAACCCTAGTGCATCCGGACGGTAAAATTACAATAAGTGTGTGATTATCCTCAGGTAACTCATAACTGACGACTACTATCCTTCGTGGCGGAAGGTACGTCATTAATCACTTCCTGATTTAATCAGAAATCTAATTTATTAGCGTCTTTGTGCAGAAAACGAGAATGACTTCTTCCGGTCGTAGCATATTGAATTCAACGCATTACGATGACGGTGTGCTAATTTATGACATTTGTATCATGAAATTTTAATGAGACAAAATTTTCTCTTTGAATTTTCATTGCAATGACGTTGTACGAAATTAGTTTTTGCGCAAAAACATCAAACGGATGAGGTATACGTATATCACGTATGTACGTTTTCATATGTAGCCGTTTCGCTGTCCTACTGAATGCTGCACGTACTCCATCCGTTCTCGAGCCACTCCTTTGGTTATATTGGAAAAAATTATTTTATGGTCAAGAGCATGATGAGAGCATGATGCTTTTGAAACCACCAGTAGATTTATGTTTGACTAATAAGTATTTATTTGTTCCTCTAATTTCACTGAATAGCGTGTCAGAAAAAAATGCTTCATAGTAATTACCCAATACGCATGCAAGTGCTTCTGTATAAAGGAATATCGTGATGAATTATAGTCCATTTCTGTTTTGCAACTCGGAAAAACCCACAGAAATTTGAATTCCTACGCATTTCGACTGCTTTAATAGCTTTAATTTTTCTCAGCAGCAAAAATCATCACCAGCAACAAATCTAAACTGAAAAGCCATCAAAGTGTCAACAAGAGTGAAGAACGTAGAATTACCGCCACTATCTGAAAACGGCCCCGAAATTTATTCGCCATTTTAAAACTAGCATTATTTTTACATTCGTCACTACTGGCGAACGCATAACTTGTTCGTTTTGGTGCGAATAGGACATTTTCACCATTTTCAGTGGAATTCAAGCGAAGAAAAACTTGGGCACCCTGCTATTAAGTCAAATTTTATGCAGACTATAAATAACCGCGAAGCTAAACGAATCGAGGGAAAAAGAGGAGTCACTAGATAACATATGAAGAAACTAGGATGTCCTCCATGAATAGAGGTATCCCAGCGAAATAGGATGTGCTGCTTGGGATAAAAGTATAGCAAACGTATGCGCAGTGAGTGGAAGTAAAGGCTGAATATGCAAGTTATTCTCAGTTGAACCTTTATCCAATGTTTCGGTCGACAAGAGGCTGAGGGTAAGGATAACTTGAACCTTCGATGATTTTCGCACTGGATACCCATAGTACATTCTAACATTTTTCCAACTGGGCTCCGCCCTAAGCGCATATAGTTTACGGTGTGACCTAAAATTGCATGCCCGGGCTAGTGATATCCTGGAGGGCTTATTTATGTTGGGGCTAAAGTCAACGTTTCGCGGCAACAAAGGTCACAAATTCACGTGAGATTTATGGCGATGCAACAAAAAGCTCAATATCAAAGTAATACGGAGTGCGTGTGGAGGGTATATGACATCTCCATTAAGAGGTAACATGCAGCATAACGTTGGAATGCGCGTCGCTATTGCTAATTCTAGCGCCAAATACGACTTCTATTTTAGTGGAAATAATGATAGATGTGATGGCGACACAGCATTCCGCATATCAGCTTAGTTTGAGTCGAGCGTGAATCATTAATTTATGACCTATTATTTGCACACGACTCATATAAGTGACGGGATTTAGGAAATCAATCAAAACTGCCTTTACACCAACCTCCACCTCGCCGGTTACCATTCAATACCTTGCTGAGAACAAAGAACTTTCACCCTCTTCATAAGCAAACACACCTTCCATATGATTGTGAAAAGTCATCGCCAACAAGTCTGCACACGTGGATGGATGGATGATGAATGATGCTTAGCGTTTTTAATATCAGCAGAGAATAAAAGACTTGGCAAGGATATAAAAGGTACGAAAAGATTACATATTTGCTGAGAAGCACATGTGTGGGGGAAAGACACTTGTTTACCTTTTGGCAGGTTATGAGGAATTTTGATTGGATTCAGGCTATGAGTAGGGAATTATCAGAACTCTTCCTACCTTATGCCAGCATCAGTGGCGTGCTTTATGTGATATTAATGAGTTCTCTTCTTTCAAATCTCATTATATGACGATTACTGGATCGTGATTAAATCGGTGCAAGGCTCTGACAATACGAAAACCTCAAAAATTGTAACCTAAACAAAATTCAGGGATAAATATTGCCTTTAAATTCAGTTAGTGCAACCTCATTGGTTTTTCATAGTCAAATCCTTGAAATTTAATTGTAATATATGTACTTGGTCATGATCTCTTTATCCTTCGGGATTGAGGTTCATTTTCGATGAACTCGCTTGCAAATTGTGTATACTGAAACATTAACCTCTGCCTGATTAAAACATTTCCTGGACAGGAATATTCGTCAGAGGTAATATTTCATGTAGTCGAAGCACTATGCAAGATCTTGATTATCTTCGGCATTTCAAGGCTCTTTCATGCTGGTGGGAAACTTCTCAGACACTTCCTTCTGAACGATAAGCTCTGCTGCAGCATTTCGCTTGGCTTCGTTACTCAGATTTTCAATTTTGCAAATAGATGTCCACATAGACTACACACACCAACCTGAGGTCTGCCAACGAGTAATCAAAGTTCTTCTGTAAGTACGAATAGTAAAAATGATACTTTACAACATCCTTTAGATGTGAATTCCCTTCAATAATCGTTTGATGAATTTTAGTAAGGTGCAAACGCGTATGTTATGTTTTCTCGTTGCTCTATAATGTGTCTCTTTTACATATAATCTTCGCTAAATGGTCATGGCTTCCAAGACAAATACTTCCAGGTATGACGTTACCACTCCTTTTTTGACGAAGTCTGACATTCGGTGTCTTTTTTCAGGTAGAAGCTTGCAAATTCCATTCTTCCATTGAAAACATTTTAATCAATTGTGTTCAATGACATAAGTCTTCATTGAACGATTTCATAGCCGATTTTCTTTCAACTTTATCATGAAGCAATATTTGTAAGAATGATTTCTTTTAAAACTATCTTTTACTCGCCATTTTCTGGTTCTAGGTTCTAGGTTCTGGTTTTTCTTTTAAGTTCTACGTTTGAGTTCATTCCTCCGCTCCAATCATTGTTTTAATACATTTGTGTTGACAGTTTTTCTTTTCCAGTGAAAATAAATAATCCCAAATTTACTCTTTTATTCGGCAATAAATTCGCTTTGAGCATTTAAATATAACACGTATAGGCTTAGCTGTTAAGGCTAGGCTTTTTTTCGCTTCTTGCTTATCCTAGTGTGAAACATGAACTTCTCATTTAATCCTTGTTGTTCGAAGAACATGACGTGTCTAAGCTTCTTTGCTGAATACTCCACGTCTTCGTTTCGGAGCAGGTTCATTGCCTGAACTACACATTATTACAAATACACTGTAATCCTCAAAAATAACATGCCTGAAAATCAAGCATAAACAATAAAAACATAGTTTTTAAGCTGGGCCACTATAAAGTAATAAATACAAAAATGTTGTTGTCTTACACCCAACTATTAATGAAGAATGCAAATGAGACACAGCTGTGAATCAATATAAGGATGTGAAATCATATACTCAGCGTGACGTCAAAACTCCCGCGCTTGCCCGCTGATACCAGTCAAGCGCTGCCACTGGACTACGTTCTGCACTAAAAAAGGGTTTCTACGGTTTGCTTCACCTTCACATGGGGACTGCGTTTGTCTTTTTCCTACATGAAATGATGCATTTACCTTTGCCAAACAATAAGGTAACCATATTGGATAGTTTGTCACCCAAAAACTCAATATTAGATAGTTTGTTGTTTGACTGGTTTTCGAAATGAACGATTCAAGTAATTTTGGAACATTTTCTTCTTCTTATGAACACTGCAGCCCCTGTGGGACCTTCGTATCCTGAAACAAGCGCCTCCCACGATCTCGACCGATAGACCGCGTCCTCCAATTCTGAAACCCGAACTGTCTTCATCAACAGAGCCAGCCCGGCATTTCCTCGCTTTCTCTACTAGTCTATGCCCTCCAGTTCTCCCAACGAATACCTTTTTGGGTATCCGTTGCCCGTCCATACGATTCATATGGCCAGCCTATCGCAGTTTCCGCAATCTAGCAATAGTTGAGACCTCCAGCTCCTAAATAAAAATTAGTTCAAATTCAGACAAAATTATTTCGAAAACATTCTTGAGTGAAACTTTAAACTCAATAATCTCAAAACTAGTTTTTTTGTTCGGAGTAATACCCAAAAAAGACTTTCCTTGCAGTTTTCTTGCCAAATTTCGACTGTGTCTTTTAGTATACCAGTGGCTGTTGTCAGAATCAAAATTTTCACTTTGTTAACTCCTTTTTTCAAATTAAAAGAGAAATGGAAACTTGTTCGCTTTTCATACACAAATTTTAAAAGCGCACCATTTTGTTGGCAAAATTTTGCCTGCTTTATTTTGGCTTTTTATTCGTGTTTATTTTGGTAAATTTTCCTTTTTTATTCTGGTTCGAAGGATAGTGACACTTATACGAACTAATAATACTATTTTTTTTTTCAAATGTGTGACAGAAGTGAGAACTTCAGCACCACCTAAGTCAATTTTTTTCGGCAATTTTCCGGTATGAAATTATTATTATTTATGAATCTAGGAATTACTTTTTTTGTATAAGAATTGAGTGTGTGGCTCAATCTATGTAGTTTATTTATCAGTTCTTCCGAAATCACACGCTCTAATAAGTACTGAAAATTTAAAAATTTTAAGTACTTAAATTTTCACCCACTAGACCACTGGCTGTCAGTATTTTAGTAACGATTTTGCAGCAGGTTTTCTTTGAAAGTATGGTGTGGGTCATCTCTTGTTTGGAATTGAAACTATGGATTATTTTGAGGTCGAAACGTTTGATGACATTTTCAATGTGACAGAATGTTAGTTTTGTGTTTGACATTTATAATATAGGTCGCTTTGCGTTTGAAAAAAAAGTAGCGAAATATTTAAAAATTGATTCCAAAGAGATGAGTCTCCTACTCAAACTTTCTACTCAAACCATTAACATCTAATCTTCATCGTTCTCAAGAATAAGACAGTTCGCAGGTGATTTCCTTGACAAGAATTTTGGAATTACAGGAATATGCGATGCGTTTTCGGCTAGCTCAATGGGCCGAAGACCGATTGATCGAAGATGAGCATTGATACCGAAAAATCATATTCTCGGATGAAGCTCATTTCCACATCAGAGGAAACGTCAATAAGCAAAATTGTCATATCTGGGGATCAAGAAGGAGAAACTAATGCATCCACACTGGATGACTGGTGCAGTCTGTCGACATTATTGGACCATATTTCTTCGAAAATGTCATGGAAACACTGTCAAAGAGAATGCCGAAGAGTACCACACCATGCTTGGCGATTTTTTGCATTCCGAAATTCAAGAGGATGACATAGGCAAGTTTTGGTTTCAAGAGGATGGAGCAACGTGCCACACACTGTCAACGTAAAATCAATCTTTTGCGAGCTGTTTTTATAAATCGCGTAGTCGATTGTGCACCTCAAAGCGGCGATTGGACTCTGTGGGAAGCCTTTAAAGACCTTTTTTTTGTTTAGTTTCAAGTTATGAATTGTTTTTCTTTAGTATCAATACATTGATATTAAATTTTTTCCAGTTAGTTGTATTTATTTTTGATTTTTTTAAAATAATTCATCATTTATTAAGATAATTGAAGATTCTGTTTGAGTCTTGACCTACATTTCTGATTATCTGAAAGAACAAAAGATTTAAAAAGGAATGAAATTCAGAGGAAGCAATCTGAGAATTAGTGTGAATGAATAAAAGGATCAATGTCATGAGGCAAAACGTGAAAATCAACTGAGGATGATCCTTACAAATTCGTATTCGGATTGCTCTACACATCTCATTTGAATTGAATGTCCAGGAAGACTCAAGCGGTTCATTCCTCTTTGGCAGCTAAAATGAAGCCCAGATCCACCATGCGTACACTTAATTCCAAGCACTATAACTTGCCTTATCCTCACAACTCCATAAATACAACTCATCTGAAATATGAATTCCACATCATTCCATTAACATCATGCTGTTCTTCTGAGTAATAGAGGTGCTCAGAAAAGTACACGTAAGTTTCATATGTGGTCGCCACTTTATATGCTACCGTGTATCATGTAGCACCGCAAAATGCCCGTCTGACTGGAGCCATATTCTTCATATACGTACACTTGAGACAGTGGGACATTATATGTGCATAGAGTTGCTTCCTTTCACATTTTCACTACCGAGTCACACTGTTGTCCTTTCCTATATAATTTCACGTGATTCTTTCTTCGCTCTTGGAGCTCTTGATTTTCAAAATGAACATAAATTTTTGCGCAATTCCACCGGAAACTATCATCTTTGCTCCTGTATAGTAATTCACTGGAATTGTACACTTCAATAGGAAGCGTCGCTCTATATCAGAGCTCTTAACCTTCAAGATCATAAATTTAACGAGAGTGACTTTCGGGCTATTACCCACTCTACATCATAATGCTGCACGAGGAGGTCCTGAAATTTCTTAGAAGCAAAAGCATACATCGAAATGACATTTCATAAGTGTGTACAACACGGATATACCTTGCTGGATTCTCTCAACTCGGGGAAAATGTCCTTCTCTACTAAGTTCCAACGTCGTTGCCTCTTTCACACATGGGAATGTAGTTATAAGACATTTTCATTTCAGTGCCATATCACACATTAGGAGAAAAGTGGTTTATAGCAATATCGAAGATTTTTTATGTTTGCTATTACCGTTCGAAAATCTGGGAAAGTCTTAGACTCGCAACAGTAACACATTGAATACGTATCGATAACTGCGTGTTTATTTTCGGAAAAGTTTGTCCTTGTTCTCGCACGAATTTATTATGGATATGCCCATTATTTACGTAGATTACTTTTATTTGACTTTTATTTGATAAAATTGATTTCGCTACTTGAATGATATACCAAGGCGGGACTGTAATTTACTGATATGAACACATTCGTTCATGGACTTGCGTTGCTACCTCAGTCGATACTGAATTAATTTTGTATAATATCGTCCTCTGAAGCGAAAATTATAGGAAAGTCTGGGGATTGGTGGACTTTAAGACTGGAATCTGGATTTTGGCATTGAGGACGATCTCGATTAAGGGCAATAAAATAAGACTCATCAGTGTGATTCAAATTTTGACAAACAGAATGATCAGTGGATCTAATACGTCCTAATCCTTCATGGGTCAGAGATGGTTCAGAAAGTTTTCTTGCATGCAAGGATACCAACTACTACAGATCTGTTCTTGGAAATCATGTTCTTTTCTCTGGTTTTACTTTGCATCGTAAACCAAACGGTTAAAGCTGATACAATCATTACTTTTATAAATTAGGAATAGAGAGCTACTGGAAACCTAGTTTTCTTGCATTGAGGCTATCTGCATTGAGGTTGTCATTAAGGTGGTTTGCGCAGCTTATTGAACTTCTAGAGAACTCTACGCAAAAACCCAAATAAGATGCACATCAAAACATTTGTGACGATTATTTGAAATAATGCATTTGATGGTATAGCCGTCTAATACAGAAAAACTACGCTAAGTCGAGCCAAATCAAATTCCAAGCCAAATCAATTCTCAATCATTTTACAGAACTTTTTAAAGAACGTTCTAAGACCTTAATGAAGGTCTGCAGTGCGTGGTTGTAAAAAAGACTTGCTTTCAGCTCCGACTAAATTTTCTCTCTGTTTGTTCGGATTGCATTTGGAACATTTTCTGTGTGCCCTCATCTTTGAAAATCACCTGGATAATGAATTGAATAGTTTACTCTATGACCAGTCCAGTTTAGTTTGTTCAGATTGAAAAATCTGGGCGCTGCTTGATCAATATCAATGTTGTCATTTTCCATGCTTCCCTGTATCAAAGAACTTTTCATAATTTTGCGTTCGAAAAGTTATTCAACTGCATATCAGTTCAACAATGCACTCTCTTAAGGTAAAGCGTGCCGATATACATCCTAGTATCCGTTTTTGAGCTACGATTTTTGTTTCATATGCTTTGACGTTGATTTTCGCGCTATCGGACGGTGGGTTCGATAATTCTTTTCTGATATCGAGAATTGTTATATTGTAGAAAGGAATTGAATCATAAGTGCAGAATATCCTTGTTTTTGACAGCGAAATTAGCCTACAATGGGTACTCATACCAGCCCTTCAGAACCACAATCTTGTATTTAAACAACACCTAAACGTAAGACTTAGATTGTTTTCTGTATCCGCTCGGCCATGCTGTGCTGGTAATGAAGAGACGTTCCGGCCGTTTTTAACTATCGTCTGCTCATTTTTGAGAACAAGAGAACGAGCTGAAAGATGTCTAGATGCAGCCGAAGTGCGTCCTCACCAACAATTCAGTATAGCTCCGCGGACAAAGACACACCCAAACGAATTCTATTGCTTAAAGCTTGCCAGACTGCTCGACAACGAATATTTTCGCATTGTCTTGGGCACAATAACTCACGAAATAATCCATCAATAAGGTCTTATCATACTGTCATGTACAGGATACGTTCCTATTTCGTTTTTAATGTAACTGTGATAAGTAAATTTATTCTAATCTTGTCCCTATAAAAGAGTGATCACAAAATTTTTTTTTAGTTGTCCTTAGTTCAAAAGATTTAAGGAATAGATATGAGATTCTTGGTCTGAGATATGATCCTCCGTTCCCTTATACTTGCAGGCCATGTCAGTGGTGCTTTCTTGCGTACCATTCACCATCCGTTCATATTAAACCACCGATTGCATCCGTTCACTTTTCTTAAGAGGTCTTCCAGCGTTGAAAAGCACATTTCCCTGTAAGTTCTTACATTCTCCCAAATGAGAACCTACTTTGCGCGGCCTTGGAGTTTATCCAAAGTCAGATTGACTCAAATGCAGATAATTATAAGAAAACTGAAGACATTTTGGCATATGTTTCAGCAAACTGGTTGCTGATGTGCTGCCTTACCATTCACGCTCTTCAAAATGAGCTTAAGATGGCAGCATAAAGTGGAAATGGGACCTCGAAAAGAAAATAAGCAAGATACTGCTCATTCGAGCAACAATATAAGAAAATAAATGCTACTATCTCGTTTAATAAGTCACCAGGACTTGTAATGTTTCTGGAAATTATTTCCAAAGTTCGTGCAGCCTCGCAGGGTGAACCTACCTAACGCTGGTAGGTAGCTGTCAAGCCGAATGTTTTATGGATGAACCAGTTTCATGGATTAGTTAGCGTATTCGCAGTGGTAATTTAAATGCTTGGTGGCGTTGTCCCTTAGTTGCTTAGTTAGTTTTGTATCAGCAAAAGCTGGCGCCTATACCTCGCAGCTTAAAATTTTGAGATCCTCAGTTTAAACTGATATGACGATGTAATGGGGGAACGAAGTCTCAACCGTTGTCCCCAGGACACTCTGAGGTTGGTCTGAACTAAACTTTAAACTTGGGACCTCTAAATAAACATTGCAAATTCATGAGACCGTACAGACTTTACAGGCTGAGGGCCTTCACACATATATCAATTAACACGTTCCCTGCCAGACCGCTTTTTGAAGCCTTCCCGTATTTTGTTTCTGGCGTATGCCTTACAATAATTAAAATAGTAAATAGTAAAATAAACGCCCCACGATTAAATGAGAGCATCTGCAATAGTATTAAGGTGCCCATTATTGACTGCATAATGAATTTTCAAAAAAAATGAATTTTCAACAAAAATCTTCATTTACAATGATAAAACCTAATGGCTTGAACGAAAAGTTCAGTGTGGGGCGCATACGCCCCTTTTTTTCTTTCCTAGAGTGTTCTTCGGCAAACACAACGAAAATGATGGTCACGAAAACATTGTTTTCATGATCTACTTCAATAAGGCTTATATTACAACACGAAATTGCTTTGCTGCTAATCCGAAGAGTGCCCTGGTAAATACACCAAGCAATATTTGTATATATTTACAATCGTCAAGTTTTGAAGGCAAAGTTTTTGAAACTTAGTCATAAGTTTGTCCGATCTTCACCCTCGTTAGAACCAAATATAATACTCTTTCTGATAATAGCACAATCCTATGATTTTTTGGTTATAATTTTGTAATTTCGTATTGCAGCTGAGTCTCCGGAAAGTTCTTCGCCTAAAAATTAAAACAAGTGTCACTGCTGACAGTAGATCTTGATCTTAGTATCTGGCGGCATTAAGGGTGAAAGCCATAGATACTACATCGTGATGACCACAGGGTGCAGTTATTCGAATTTTATTGGAAATGCAAGGACTCCACCCAGCACTTTCATGCTTTCGGATAGTTGGTTGTGGCCGTTTTTCGTCTCAAAAAAGGGGAAAAACGTTGGTTTGGTCTCATTTTCGTTTCATCGTTGAAATTAAATTAAATTAATTATAAAGTTCCCTATCTACTTAAATTCAAACGAATCATCGAAAACTTTAGCTTTTCAAATGAAAGATATCCTTTTTGATCCATCAATTTCTTTTTGAGACTACCAAAAATTCCATTTTTTTTACCATGCTGTGATTCACAACCGAAAAAACCAAAATTGACAAAAGGCTGTCTGCTTATTTCAATACATATTTTTATTTGAATGTAGATCACATTGAAGCCATTCTCCAGTTAATGCATAGCCAGTCTACACTCCATTGAGAGATGAATGCAAAAACTTCTTAGGAATCAAGTTGTTTTACACAAGTCGTCATCAAGTGACAAAGGACGATGGTTACGCACCTGACTTTACTTCAATTCAACTCAATTAGACCAATTACCTTTGATCTGAAAAGGCTGACGAGATGCCATTAATCCCACAAGGGGAAGGTTTTCCAGCATAACAGAAGTGAAATGGGTGGCAGAAATAATCCAGGAAAAGTACAAGGGAAGGAAAATTGTAACAATTCACTTGTGATTAGAGGTCGCATTGTATAACACGTGCCTTATGCGAATGAGTTTGCTTATGAGGGCGGAGTTGAGAATAAGTCTTTCTTTGAAAGAACTTGAGTATTGTTGTTGTTTTTTTTGTAGTACCTCTTTGACAATTTGGTATATTTCAGATTATTAAACAAGTCAATAAAGTGAATCTGTCGTATATAAAACTTGATTACGCAACTGACAATAAATTATTCGCTTGAATCCTGCAACCAATGAAAAATTCATGCAATAACAATTCCTTTCTTTTAAAGCCTTTACTACTTCACAACGTTTAAATGCAATTTTCTTTTATGACGTTGTACCTCATACTTTGAACATCAGCCCCGAACGTGTAACATTCCTTGCAGAAATATAAATGGCAGCCATAACCTGAAACCAGTGAACACATACGCTTTGATACACCGCATCATATCATAGGTACCGCATCCAATTCCAACCGAAATAAACCAAAAGAGTCAGCATAACTTTGCGGATGGTTACCGTAGAATGGATTTGATTCCAGTTCGGTAACCTGCAAACATATGTATTGGAATGACCGCAATAAAAAGATGGCATGCAGGAGCATATTTACAGCAGTGCCGGTAAACGAGAGGCGAACTTGAGTCCTTGCTACGTACAACAATGTTCAAGTCATTTTTACTTGGACTCACGGTTTGAAAGTTTCAACTCTCATACATATATTTTCTTCGTTTCGGATATACACGACGGTGGTCAGTCATCCTTTTTGTAGAATTTATTACCCGAAATCAATAGTGTGTCGAACAACAGGACGCTCATATGCAAACTTTGTTGTTATGAATAATATAATTTTGGCAAGGAAAAATGCAAAATGGAAGTTTCATCTTAACGGTTGGTCAAAGAAGAACTGAAGGAAGCGTTTTATTTCAGGCAGGAGATAAAAGCTTGGACTTATGGCGGATTTTTGTATGAATTCAACATTGTTATGATGTATTTTCAGCTTGAATCCTAGGAAAAGAACTCATAAAAATAAATTCTTTACATCCAGGGATATTACACAGGTAATGGATTATACATAAATAGTGAAAATTCCCTGTTTTGTAGTTTGCTTTTTCTTTACAACAAATACCCAGCAACACCTGTTTTGATCAAACTTTTCGCGGCTTATATACGATTGTATATGTTTATGACTCGCACGTAATTCACATTTTAACAAAATAATTTGCAAAATTAAAATATTCATGCCTTACGTTGATACCTTACATTGAACGCAAGACTTTGTCGAAATTTAAATGTACAACAATCGCAATTGGTTGCTATCGAATGACTCTTTTAGAATGTTTTCCTTAACATAAGTTTAGAGCCAATCGTTTTTGACCACAATTTTTACAAAATGTTGGCGATAAACTTGGGCAAAATACGCAGGATATGTTGCGTACTTGTTATCTCTGTGCAATGGAAATTTTATACCGCTGTTAACCAACTGATCTGAATCAATACCTGATATGCAAAGACCGGTGATTAGGTGATCATCGCACGATAACTTACTGGATATATTCTATTTAAGGTGCGGTTATAACCGAGTGTATAGAAGATATTCTGAAAATTATCCTGTACGGAATGCTCTTCTCCTATGGGAACGTATATTTGCAAGTTTGGCGAATTCTCAACCGTGACAATCTTCTTTTTGAGAAACTCTAACGAACTGCTAACGTTAAGTCCTTTATTAGTATCTTATTTGTATAATACTGTCTTTATTGTATATCAAACCATATCTAAATTTTAAAAAAAATTCTAAGGCTTCCCCACGATTGTTTCTCAATAAATTCTAAAAGAATTTTTAATTCGTTGTGCATAAAACGCATCAAATATAGAAACGAAACCATGGCAATCTCCAACTAATTTTTCTCAGTTTTCTGCTTTAAAGAGATTTGATTTTATATCAAATTAAAGTAACCTAGGCTGCATCGATATGTGTATAGTACCTTGTCATAGAAAACCACTAACACAAGAACAAATCCAGAGAGATATCTTCCTTTTCAGAATCGAAATTTTATGACAATGCCAAATGGAAATTTTACGACTTGTCGGTTCTATTATGTGTTTGTCGTCTCACATGTATTGTCACACGGGAGCATAAAACAAATGTCTACTTAAGGCTTTTCGTGCAAAAAAACAAAAATAATAAACCAACAACATATCCATCAATATATCATTTTCTATCATATGTTGCGATGATGGTAGATATGACATACATATTTGTTCGTAGTTTATGTATACGAAATAGATTAAATACGTTAATGTTAAGGCTACATTGCTTAAAATATTTATGGGAAGGTACATCCTGATCTATTTTTCAGCATTATCTATTTTTTCATCTATTTTGAAATTACATTTTCACGATGATCCTGTGCGACTAAATGTAAAATTTGGCGATCAGATTACCTTCAATGCATTACAATATTTATTAATTTCTATTATTACTAAACAGGATGAGACTGAATTCAAAACATATAGAAAGAATGAACAGTAATGACAAAAATTTTTTTTTAGGAAGTCACCAGAGACTGCCAGAAACAATCTTATAGTAAGATACATTGTAATAGATTTCCTAAATCGTGTGTTTCATACCGCCTCATTGAAATGGTTTTGAAAAATTTTAAGCATTATAGTATCTTATTCAAGAAAAGAATGCTTTCATTCTATCAAAATCTTAAAAGTAACTCGTACGCCAGCCCTGGAGCATTCCAATAAAAAGGAAGAAGTCTATTTATAAGGAAGCACATTACTCTTACTTGAGTTCAGTGTCAAATATCTTGAAGCTCAAGCAGTGTCAAATAAACGAAGCTCAAACCTAAACATATGTTATCTTCTGCAATTTTCCAAATTTCGTAAGATGCGGGCAGGATAATAGCAGTCTGTCGAATGAACATGTCACAATAGGAAAGCGATCAATCCTTTGATTAGTTCTCCATATAACGAAAAATCGTATTTGCCGAGTGAAGTTAGCATTCTCGTCAAGTACTGCCAGTCGCCAAACAACGTACCACAGAACAAAATGCTGAAACAATTCTTTCTCGCGCGTTTCGTATTGTTCATAATAAGATTACAATTTCAAGATGGAGGCAATGCCAAGAAATTAAAAATAAAATTGTATAGTATCTATGCAAATATAACTAAACACAAACGAACATTTTTCGAAAGCCTTTTGGGGTTTGATTTTAGTCTCTTCGGGGTTTGGATCATTTTTTGAGTTTTGAAGGCTTTCAGTAGGTTGTTAATGGGTCCACAATGACTGGATTTCAGAGTCAATGCAGTAGCTGTGCTCAATTCAATTTTCAAGTGCTCCCGTTGTTGTACACCTTGCTCTGAATTCATTGACTTTCATAAAGCTACCACAACCCACAGTTCCATGCAATACATCGCTCTATGTATCATCTACATCCTCCCTCGTTTGAGAATCTACACTTCTTTACAAAATTTCCCAAAAGAAAATTAACTATCTAAACTACAGGTATGTTGTTATGTTTTGGGCAACAATAGTGAAAACTGAAATTCCCTGTAATGAGATTTACTCGGTTTGAAATGAATTACTGAACAAACTGAGTCCTTTGCCCTGATCCTGAAAAAATTAATCATAGCACCACAAAAAGATCAATGTAAAAAGTGTACCGCAAAGCCGGGCACATCCTTTCGAATCGACGTGACAAACCACTAAACGCTTGATTGGATCACACACACATCGAGGAGGAAGAAAGTGTCACACTTTTATTTCTACCAACCTCATTCATAATCTTCCTAGAATCTGGCATCAAATCAAGCAACAGAAGTGAACGCCTTATGATCATCAACCTGGACGAACCATCTGCAAAGGTATAAGTATACACCTACGGCCAAAGCAGGCCTATCTTCAGACTAATTACAAGCTGGGTGGTGACGGTTGTTTCCGCACAGACTGTCAGACTTTAGAAAGACTTAAAAAAAACAGAACCACTAACTGATCAAGTACACACTTGAGCCAAAATCTAACCTGCATCTGTTTGATATACAGCATGCCAGGCTTCAATAGTCTCAACGATCGACGCCTTTTCGACGAGAGATTTCACTTTCAGCAAAAAACTCAAATACCATGAAGAATTACTGACAGAGTGAGTGACATACCTTTTTTCGGCGAACTTTTGTCAATACGCGGTCAAAAATGCGCGTTCTTATGGGAAGTGCCGGTCGAACGTAGTATGACACACAGTTCTAATTGTATTTCATTGTTGTTAATTGTTTATGTTTTAATTTTTAACACCCCAATTATATTTTTGACTGTGTTTTGATTTTTTTTTTTGAATTATCATTGAATGGGAATTTTTCAAAGAAATCACGATGTTCTCGGGAGAGCTTCTTTTTACTTTAGGACGATTGAATGTTGACTTGGAACGATCTATTGTTTAATAAGGACCTGCATCAAATCGCACCATTGCTCTCCAGACTAACCAGTCAATGAATCTTACTCATCTTACCCAGACAATGACAATACTTGCTGAGCAGTTACGTTGGAGAATGTCTCAACATGTCCTTTGTGAAATTACGGCCTTGAGTCACTGATGGAAATAACTGTTTACTTCCGTGTGGTTGGTTTGACGGTGGTGGTCACTTCTCTTTCTACAAAGTTCGGGATCCTTTTTCACTGGTTTCGAGTAACAGCCTCTCTTTCTGTAGCCCCATACCACGTCAGTAGACTCTCGTTCAACAACAAGACCCAAGCGTATGAATCTCTTGGATGTATGCCTTTGCGCCACTAACTATTTTTAAATTGAGCACTTAAAAATTTTTTTTTATAGCTGGCCGGTGAAGGTTATTGAGGACCTGAGAGTCGAACTCCCAGTGGAAGTGGCACTACGGACAAAACACCTTTCCTAACACACCAAGAACCTAGCCTGAAACTGTTTATCACATTATTTCCGACTAAGTTACACCTTCTAGTTAATGAAAATCCCTCTTTCAGTGCGGATGGATGAGAAGAAAGAGGATTGCCATCAGAGAGATTCCTTTTCTCTCTGCACTGCCAAGCGATCCATGATGCACTTCGTTCTAAGAAGAACCGTCCACACGGAATACGTCACGCACTTCCAATTTTCTTTTGATTTCATCAATTTTCCGTTACTTTTTCTGTAGAAAGCACGCCTTTTTTGTCTGAGAGATGCAAACGGAATCTTATCCATCTTCCGCTTGTGGCTGGTGACGTCCCCGGGTAGAACGAGCAAGCTGGAGGAGGATATATTTCCCATCTTATGCAGGTAAGACTGAAAATACCCATGACCGCTGAGTAGTTGCGTCAAGTATTAGTCAGTCTCACCATTCGTTATTTAGAACCACGACTCCAAATCAATGATGAGCCCTGCAGTCCACTCACCTCGCGTTTCGTTTACCCATGACTGTTGCCACAAAGTTAGGGTCCTTCCCCTTTTCTCGGGGCTGACAAAGTCTCTTGCCGTTTCCCCCTATGTAAGTACAATCGTTTTCGTTCCTTAGCAAGAAGCACAAGAGAGACCACCCTCGTGATAACCAGAATTGCCAGTTGAGAGAGCTGCCGTATGCAGTTGCAATCTGCCGAGCTCATTGCCTTTGTACAAGATGGGTTCGGTAAGACTCTTTATAAAGACCATTAGCCCAAACTCCAGAGCCGTGCAAGAGCACTGACTCCGTTACGCTCATCAGTAGACATCTTTAACTAGAGGTTGGTCTCCTCGTATTGGCCATAAAGCGGCTGAGAGCCAACATTCCCGCTGCAGTCCATCAGCTGATACTCGAACTTGTTCAAGGAAGCTCATCTCCCGAAGTTTCTCCCGCCCGAACGGGAATAATACGAGGCATCCGCTTCTTGGTCAGGATAATAACCTCGACCCTGGCTTAGAAATAATAGTAGTAATAATCACTTAAACAATATTTTGAGGCACTTTTGAATTCCTATGTCTTCATTCAAGTTACCTCAGTAGGAATTGATGTTATCGAAAAAAAGTCTCATTGATGAACACCTTGACTATTTTTTTTTCTTGTATTTGCGTAGGTTGTAGTTTGTAGGCATTGAAACGTGATATCAGTTCTTGAACTTTACTGTGTATTCGCTCTAAAAATTTGCTTTACAACGTTTGTGTATATTTTAAGAGTTTAAAGCCGAAAGAGAATGTCAAAAGTGCTGGTAATACTTACGTTACTTTCATAAAAGTTTTCAAAAAAAATTTGAACTTAAGCTGCTCATCTATGATGCGCTACAGCCCGTTTCACGCGTAGCCCTCCCTTATATGACGCCAGTAACTGATTAATTAACTGGACTTTGACTTGTAACTGACTGGACCTCTATAGTTTCTCATTCTCTGGTCGTTAGCAGAGAAGACCAGTTGGTTGGCAAAATCGACTACTAGTTCATAATTTGCGTCAACTGGGTTAAACCAGCATTCCTGGGTTCCACAACTGATCTCCATCTCTGAGCCTAACCTCTGAGAGCATTTCTTGAAATTCTCATGTGACTCATCGATTGACCATTCCAGCTTACAAAGTTCGGAGGGTTCTGGGCCGTCAAAAATGTTGTGAAGCTCGTGGTTGTACATTATCGTATACGCACCTCAGAACTCGTTGTCAAACGCAGCAACTTCATTGCCATATTTTCCTAGGTTTTTGCAAGTATAAAAATTCGTCAAGCTTTCTACACTTGGAACATTAAATATTACATTTGGCTGTACATATACTTTGTTTAAGTCTCGTTTATTTATAACTCTTCATGCTTGCTTTTTGGTACATGTCTAAGAGGACATTTCCAGCCGATGTAAAGAGCCGTTAATGGGTCTTAATATTGTCTCTGAAGACAACAATTTGGTTTGATTCAAAGAGCAACACACGTCTTGTATCAATAGATATTTCCTTTTCCACAAATTATAAATTAAAATAAAACAGCAGACAGATAAGTGCTGCTCGCTACTTTGGCCCTATCTTTATGTCAATGGCATATGTCAACTGGTTGTTGTTTCAATCTGACAATACTGTGGACGTTAATGTTATTTTGATCAGATGGACTAGCTTTGTTGGAATGCTTAAATCAAGCATTATTCGGTACAGCATTTTCCGATTGATTCTGTTGTATGCTTGTTTGAAGCTCACTTAAATGAGTCGGGAAGGATATTCCGATCAAATATCGAAAATTTTTAAGAATATTCAGATAAACGTTATATGAAAACAAAAGGAAACAATGCTTGCTACGATAATCAAAATAACTGAAAATATTTGTTAGTAAATTGATAACTAAGGGAATCAACTTAGCATTTATTAACCCCAGCCAGATACATAACTAGGATCTAGCACTGAAACAATAAACATAGAATGAACAAACCAAAGCGATGCAATTAAAACTATTAGTAGGTCCCCCAGAAAGTTATTATTTCTGAGAATCTTTCAGCTTCAATTTGACAACCCCCCCCCCCCTCCCCTCTTTAACGAGGCACACGTACTACCTTCCTGCATTTTCATAATGTAATTTGCACATCATCTACGACATTCACATTCCATCCATTTATTAAAGGATCAAGAAAATCTATCCATCTGTGTTTCTTCTGAAGGCAAACCTTATTCAATCAACGTAGCCGACCTGTATGCTCCCACTCGGCTGATAACTAGTCCACCAACAGCTACTACCCACCGTATGCCAAAGGATTTTCAATTTCTAAAATTTATAGGTATAATGTATAAGGATAGTGATGACCTTTGCAAAGTGCGTGTGCTAAATGAAAAGATTCTGATCGGGACAAAGGGATTCACCCGCCCCAATACCAAAGATGAAATCACGATTTAAGCAGAAAACATCTGTAGGAAACTTTAATTCAAACAATAGGTCTGAAGGACTTTGTATAGGTAGAAAGGTCAACAAATGTATAGTGATGGCGAAGAAAATTTTCTAGGTATCCACGAATGTAAGTTTGTGTATGGTGTAAGACCATATTCCATTCCCTCTGAAGAAGTTGAATGGCATATCCAAACACACTTAACTGTAGGTAGACTATCGTTCTATCTGTCCGTCTTTCCATCTATCGTATCTTTCTATCTTTCTATCTATCTATCAGTCTGTTGTTCGTCTAAGAGCATGTCCAATGGTCATTTCATATCCGTGCCATACGACGATGTTATAAAAGCTTTTTATTTTCATTATTATTATGGAGAGTCGGAGAGCAAACAAGGGTGTTCGGGATTTATACAATGCAAACAATCGAATCCTTGACGAAGGTAATAATGGTTTTCTTTGCTTTCAGTCTCTGCACTCTGCAAATGTAAAGAATGATGATGGTTTGGTTAGTGTTTGTGTGCACTAGAAAGATGAGTGTGTCGATTTCTTATTCTCTATAATATAATATGTAATTTTTGGAAATTTTCTGACTTAGAGGTTTCTGGGAAACAAACAACATATTGTTGAGCAAATTTTGAAAAATTCTTAAGTGCAGCAGCTCGGACTTTTTAAATTGGGACTTACTTACAATCAGCAAGAGTATGTTCCGCGTACAATATAGTGAACACTGCCTTCATCCATAATTAAATCCCTTAATTTGACTTTTATTAAGTTGACAAAGGAATCGATGTATGAGATCTTCTATGATTGCTCCTTAACGAGTAATTGAGGCAGCCAGTGAATCTTGAATCTTATAGTTGGCCCAACTTAGTCGAAATAATTGATTCGGACTCTATATTGTTTCTGTACATCATTTATTCATACGTATCGTATCGTAAAATATCGTTTCTTAAATTTTAAATAAATGGCACAATCAACAATTCATACAACAACAAACAAACCAATCATAAATGAGCTAAAGAATCCTTATAGATAAGGATTACATCATAAAAAAGGTTTGTTTTGGAGAATCCTGATCGCTCCAGGTAGAAGATACTTAGTAGATTCTACGTAACATCCACAGAACATTCTTCGTGTATTTATGTCTAGTGTAATGTCCAGGAATGGTTAGAAGAATGTCAAAATAATAAAACTTGAACTTATTTTGCAAGGAATTCGATTCCATCTGAGAAAAAGTCCTGTTTATTGTAATAACTATTATTTGTTTAACAAGTATTTGACGAGTGTTGCATCTGCCGGGATGTTTTCTGTGTGGGAATAACTTTTCGCCGTTGGTTGACATATGTCCTTACAGCTGCCAATTGAGTGTGTGCTATGGTAGTTGTCTTGGAATTGAAAGTCGTATGCGTAGGCTCACGAACGCAGTAGTCGACATTGTTTCAAAACGTGAACACCCTTCTTTTTCTCGTGTTAAAAATTTCGACTTACACACTGAAAAATCTACATTCGCGGGAAGTCTTAGTTCATTATTTCATCCTCAAGAAATGTGGTGCGGAAACTTATCGTATAATGCTCGATGTTTATGGTGATCATACGCCATCTGAGGCAACTTGCAGAGATTGGTTTCGGCATTTTAAAAATGGTGATTTCGACGTGACTGATAAAGATCGTGAAGGGACACTGAAAAATGTTTGAAGATTCACAACTACGGGAGTCGTTGGCTGAAGATTCAAATCGAAGCCTAGAAGAATTATCGGAGGGATTATCTGTTCACAGATCTACCGTCGGTAAGCGTTTGTACACCATGGGAATGATCCAAATAGCTCGGACTTAGGTGCAGCATTTACTGCGAGGCACGGACATCGAACGGCGTTTGGTGACGTGCGAGGTGCAAAAACGACAGAAAAGAAATGGGTTCATTTATCGAATTGTGACAGGGGATGGTAATTAATATGATACGACAACCCTAAGCGACCAAATCATTGGGTCATGTCAGGTGAACCAGGTCCATCGACGCCAAAACGGAGTATTCACGCTTCCAAGGTCATGTTGTGCATCTGGTGCGACCGCAGTGGCGTCATCTATTACGAACTCATGAAAACATCTGAAACAATCACAAGGGATGTGTACTATCGGCAACTCATCAGTCTGAATCGAGATCTGAAGGAAAAAAAGCAAGAATGGAATGACAGACATGACAAGCTGATTTCGCTCCATGACAATGCAAAGCCACACGTAGCCAAGCCGGTCAGAAAATATTTGGAAGGTGTGAATTGAGAAATATTGTCTCACTTGCCGTATTCCCCAGACATTGCTCCTTCAGATTTCCATTAGTTCCACTCCATGCAGTCGCCCTTCACTGGAGAACGATTTACTTCTTATGAAGGCATCAAAAAATGGCTCGATGACTGGATCGAATCGAAGGACGATGATTTTTTTCGCCGAAGAATCCATCTAATACCAGAAAGGTGGGAATAGATGGTAGCTGCAAATGGTGGATACTTTGAATGACGTGACTGTATTCTTTGATGTTGAAATAAACAAAAACTATGTCGAAAAAACAGCGGAAACTTATTGCCATACCCAATATCTGACGGCAGTTTGAAGTTGCATTGAAGTTAATGCTTACAACATAATGTAAGCCAAATTTATTTAACGGATGCGGATTAGAAGATTAGCTCCAATTTGTAGAGGGAAAAAAACTGTGAAGGAAGTTTTTGCGTTTGTTCTGCAACAAAAATCAAAACTCTAAGCCCAGTTCTCTTAAATGTGATGTTTTAAATGATATATATATGGTTTTATACATGGTTCACTCGGTGTATTTCTGCAGAGTAATGCATCTTCTATGAAGATGTGACTCCTATCTATCTTACTAGAACTAGAATTTTATCTAGATTGAAAACCCGTAATAAAATTTCTGAAGGGTATTCTCGAGTAGTACTAGTACTTGTTAATAACCACAGTATGGTGGTGTTCAGTATTCTTTGAATCGATTTTATCGATTTAGAATCGACCACATGCGGGCATTACAAGGAAATAGACGCGGAGCGTTGGAATTTCGTTCGGAGAACATAAGAAAACATCATTTCCGTCGCTGCCTCAATTTGAACAGCACCCTAGGGCATTTCCTATTTTATAAATTAAATGTAATTTTGTATTAATAAAGTCATCACGGTATATTATAATATGTTGGAAGTGCTGATTTTAAACGAGGAATTTATTAAAATCTCATCAGATACCTATACGTACTGCCGGTACACATGATGGTGACCTATTTAAAGAACTCACTCTCTGGAAAACACATAAAAGGTCCAAGTCTTGCTCAAGACGGCGATATTTAAATGATTCTTTCTGGTGCCGGTGTACTCACCTTTTGAGATATCATCAGTATCGATCGTGATTCGGATCAAAATACCTTCTCGTGCAAATTTCGGCGTGAAAACAGGCGTCAGGACCCAAGCTATGCAGTGAACAAAAAGAGCAACAATATTTATTTTCAATATCTCATGAACGTTCCGTGTGATATATCCTAAACAAATGATCGATATACTTGGAGCAAAACATTGAAAAAAACTGCCACTTAATATTATGCCATAAACTATTGAAGCTTTCCATATTTTCCAAGGCCATGATAAACTAATAAATGTATTTAACTATTATGATCAAAAGCCTGAAACTATCACAATGTTTCCTCTACCGTAGGATACAGAAAAATCTGAAAACCTTATGAGCAAAAACGCTTCCATGGCTTACTTTTGAAGTACTCTCCCCACCCGTCATGATAAATTTTGATTTTCGGGTTAAGGCTAAATTCTTTTGTGCTAAATCTTCCTTTTGCTCCGTCCAAAGACCATACGCAAACCTATTATCTAATTAAGAGGAATTTTTCTCGTTGTCTGAGTTATTGCATAATCTGGGTTGTAAATTCAGGATGTACGTCGAAATTTGCTTCAATACTAAGCATTTCTTAGCAACGGTCTATTACATACAACAGAAAGCTATTTCGTATAAAAGTGTTGGCTCGTTAATCATTTTCACAACGAAGACTTTATTCTTGCTGAGATTTTTATTTTAACAGAGGTTATAAAGATAGAACCGTCTTCAAGGCCTTTGCACTAAACTATTATGTTGTTCTTGTAAGTTATCTTCCTGCTTAAAATGAATCTAAGGTATGATACTAATAGTTCTCATGTCCACAAGATGTTTTGTCCAATGAAACCTAATGGTTTACTCTGCAACAGTCTAGATTTTCGCTTTTTGCTGAAATACATGCATTGGGTCTGGCTAACGTATAGATTAATTTCTCACTTATGGAAAAACGAGTAATGTTGTTGGAATCCACACTAGAATTTTATATCATGTATCGTCAGCAACCATTACTGATTTAAAAGTTCTCATTCGTAGAGATATCGAATAATATGGGACCGAGACGAGAGCCTAGAGGAACGCCAACAGAATTATTTTTTATGAAGAAATTTCCGTTTACGTCCATTTTTCTTACTATGTCCCAGACCTATCCTTCGGATTGACCAGGTATAATGGATTATTAAAGCTAATCTTTTATAGAGCAGGCGTTCGTGGCTGACAGTATCTACAGCTTACTCTATTTCTAGGGTCGCCGTATCAACGTACCAACGGATGACTTTTTATTGAGCGCAGCTTTGATATATTGGTTTACACAGTGAAGTTATTGTTCGATCGAATAACCATTTCCAAAACCAAATTGGATATTCTGTAGGATGATATTACTTTCCACAAAGTCAAGAAGATTTCTCTGCATCACATCACCAAGAAATTTTCCGCGAGTGGGTAGCAGAATGATTGAGTTATAGTTTTCAAGTAAGGTTAGATCTCAACTGGATGTTAGATTGGGTCAAACAACCACGTGTTTCCAATAGGTAAAAAAATGAAGTTTAGAAGCTCTTGTTGAATTAAATTTTGATACACTCAAGAATCAACCCTTTCCTTGTCAAGTTCTCCGTAACTATATTAGGCAGTCCATCTGTATCAGGTGATAACTTACTTAAGTTAACTTGGCCTTAACTTAACTTACTTATGTAAGTTTCCAACTTCACGAGGATTAATTAACTCATTCAGCCAAATCCTTGAAACCCTTGAGATCGCTTTCTCAGCTGATATTGTTACGTATTCTATCTAACATGTCAAGAAATCGACAGAACTCTTCACCCGAAACTTCTGCTTATCTATCGTTTGAGAAAATTCAATCTCCACTAACCCTTTTCAGAAGGTGTTGGAATGCATGATTTTTCTTTGAAAACTTCTCTTAAGGCTCCCAAATTTACGAAGCTTGTTGTCAAGGCTAAGGAGCACACTGTTCCAACATATGTTTCTTTGTCTTAGTATTCTGCTTTTGATTGCGTGAATCGAAATGTTCCCCCCCTTTTTTTATCTCGTTGTCCCGAGTCCTCTGCCTCTATCGCTGCAACGCATATCGCTTTGTGTTGAGATTGACAAGGTTCCCGGATCTAGCTTGTATCCTTTAGAGATATTGGTGACAGTTCTTGCCAGAAGTTGATATAAAAATTCACTATTTATACATCTGAAGACTATTATGACTGAATTTTCATGCTACTGGCTAATTTTCAAGGAGAAACAATTGGTTTATGTGGTGTCACTAAAACTAGATAGTAAATATGATATTCAACACTAGCATCTCCCTTCATAACCAAGTCGGAAAGTAAGTTGAAGGTAGATAGATAAGTTTCAGTGAGCTCAGACCTGCTCAATCTGGGCTTACTAAAGCAACTAAATTTCATTAGGGAAGTGTTGATATTGATTATGATCTCAATTGATATTGATGTGATCTCAAAACCATTTATACACCCAGAAAGACTGTCAAAAGTGGAGAAGAAACGGATGGAAATAAATAAGCACCTCAATTCTACTACGACCATTTTCTTGAGGCAAAAACGAACGAATAAAAGCAAACAATAAAGTCTGTTCTTCTTTTCCGAAGTGACACATGCATGCAAAGGGTGGAAGACAAAGGACTTTTCAGGCTTTTAGAGTGACCATTTGAGTCGTACAACTAAGAGAGGCTTAATCTCATCTAAAATGAATGAAATTTAGGAGAAAACACAATGAGTAGCAAAGAATATGTGACTGCCAACTATGAAATGGTTAGCAAACGTTAGGTACCAAATAATGTTGAGATTTCCGGTATCTCATGGTTTTTTTAATCAATTTTGCTTGAGTGAAGGAAAATCTGCTTTATTAGTTAGAATAAATCCATCAATGTCTCAAAACCAGAAACAACACACTGATTTTGAATGGAACTATTGGATGTATGTAAAATTAAGCCCTCTTCAATACTTGCTGAAATATCAGACTGAATACATGGTACCGAATTTATTTTCCAATTTTTGCATATTTCTAAGACAGAGTTCTACTGCCAAAGTCATATTTTTCTAACTAGACTTTTTTGCAGTTAATTTTCAATTAATTTGTCGAGAAAATCTAGAGTGGCTTTGTAGATGGTGAAATGAATTTTGCTGGAAGGACCACACTATTTACTTATTGTGACCCTAAACCATATTCTTGTATTAATTGCTACTAATTTAATATTGTCAAAGCCCTCAAATGTGCAATGAAGTTTTCTAAGGAGTTTTGAAATGTAGTAGCCCTGCGATATTATGGGATACACAAAGGAATAATAAAATATCCTGGTTTGAAAATTGATTTTTTATCTTGAAAAATCCGTAGCTTATCCAAAGCGCTAATAGCGCACAGCAATTATGAAAATACAATCAGAAAATTTTGAATAAGGAGTATATAAAGCAAAAACAAGACGAAAAATGTACTTGGTTTGTGATTTGTACGAGCCTTTTGGTGGTACTTGGAGACAAAACAGGGATAAATTTTGTAAAATTTTGATTCAAGTAATTGATTATAGAGATTTTCGAACAATTTAAGTGTTCTAAAGTGCAAATTACAACGCAAACTTTGGCAAATTAGCCTAGCACTCTCGGTTTTTCCAATTTCATGTGCCTGGCAAAATCGAATCTCTTTGACCTTTACTTAACATTCACTATGAAAACCAGCAAAAACTTTTTCTCAAAATCAATATTAGCTAATGTATCGATTTGTAACAAAGCTGTGACTAAAGAGAAAATATCTTAAAGCTGTTAAATCGTGCTGTCTTCGCTTCGCCTTAGATACTAAAGCTTCCTTGAAGTTTTTATATGAGCTAAATCCTCGAGCAAGAAATTAAATAAGCACATATTTACGTAGATCTGCACAGGGACGAGATGAACAGGAAGCAAGCAGCGGCAAGACCTGTCTAAAATTAGACCAACAAAGTATATATCGAAGAAATGCGAAGAAGCGTGATGCAGGAAAAAACAAGTATCACGTTGCTATACCTAAGACGTGAACGATGTCACACCTTTCTTGCGAATCAGCAACCATTGGCTGAAATAAATCAAATGTAATACCTGAATGGGTGGAGTTCCACCCACCTATCAAAAGCTAAAGGTACGCGCACGTCAGCAGATTTTAGTCGTATCGAAAAACGCGTATACACTCAAAGTTTTCATAGAGGAGCACATTTAGGTACTCAGTAGCGCTGTCGTTCACATAGGTGGAATAGAGGTGTGTAATAAGTGTGTAGGTACAACATAACCAATATAAGTTTAAAACTTCCCTATGTACAAAGTTCCCACCTTCTCGTCGTGCAGGTAGATTGGCTGCTCACGGTAACATCATGCGCAAAAATCCACCTGACGGAGGAGCTAGTCAAGGTGCTCCCTAAGATGGAGAGGTGGTAGCTCCGAGGCGCTCCAAGTTCCCTTCTGGCAGCGTACATGAGCAGACCTACGACAAGAATTCGGGAAACTCATCTTACAGCTAGTCGCATGTGGTGGAGTGACAGTAAATACACACAGCTCTAATTTCCACGTTCCCTTGGCTTTTCCGAAACAAATTCGTGTAACTATAATTTTTTCACTCTTGTGGCCACGGCGCCAACGTTCAAACAAGACTTGAATTTCAATCAGATGGAGCTGGTCGACTCTAGCTTTCCTTCTTCCGGAGAAATGCAACATCCAAGGAAGCACCAAGCCATCATTTTTCCTGCTACTGATTTCCCCGTCTTCGTCTGTTTCCCGTGCAACTCCCGTTTAATATGCTTCGCATTCAAGTCTTCTTTTGCTCCTCGCATGAATCTATGTGTCGTGGAAAAAAGCGAAAAATATACCTAATGGAAAAGCGCAACAAGATCGAAAACCGATGGAAAACTCATTTGGCCCGAGGGGAGTGCAAAATAAGTACCTCACCTCGAACACTGTTGTCGGTTGACTTTGCCTGCCTCCTTATGTACCTGTATGCTCTTCTCTCCCCGACTGATTTACTCCTTTTCTCACGCTCATCCCTCTTTTCTAGGTGTGCAACCTTCGACTTCTTACCTTGAAACACACACTGCCAAATACAGGTGTATTGGAAAATGCTTTCCTCCAACCAATACGCCTGAATTGTCCGAAGGTGAGATGACGAACACTGTTGCAATACTCCATGTGTTGGGAAATTCAAGCCAGAAACTGCTCCGAATACTAATGAAACCATCATTCCCCGAATACACTTGAAAACCCCCTGAAGCATTTATTCTGTTCTCGAACACTTGGAAAAGCTTCGTTGTATACGCTCGGCAAGTCGGAACTTTGCCTGCTCGAGCTGATAGCACAAGCTACATTTTCCAAACCACGCGTTTCCCCAATTTTCCACTACACACAGAAATAAACTCTTACTCTCGCATTTTCCGCTTTTCCACCGTGGGAAATTCCTTGCATATGCTATGAGTGTGCTCGGCGATTGCACACAGTCTGGCGGCAAATAGCTGAATTCGGAATTATTGTTGTTAAATTTTCTTTTTATTGTTCGAGTGGTTCCTTGCCAGTGGAATCGGTCTATATACGTCAGTTCGAAATTTCGGCATTTGCAAGTCGCATATGTTTGAAATTAAACATTTGATTAAATGCATTAGATATTAATACTGTTGTTTGGTTGGTACTTGGAAACAATATCATCTTACTGATAAAGTGAAATATTGACCAAAAGGATTAAAAATGAATCTTTCTTTAGTGCGTGTTAGGTTTTGTGAAATTTGTTGCAAGACTATTTCGTGTGCACAATTAGTTAGAACTTAGTCTTCATATGTTAAACATATCATCCATTGAACTGTTTTGAGCTTGAGATAACGATTGCAAGATATTCCATTTGCAATCATTCGGTTCGGCGAGAGTTTTCTCCCCAGTGGAATTCATCATTGAATTCGTAGTTTTTTCATTACAACAAAATTTTAGGTTTGCTCAAACGAATTCCTGCAAAATTATTTTTTAGTTCGCGATAAAATGTGGCTGAACTTCACTACAGATACAAGATACGCATGCATTTCAAAACATTTTGAAAATATTCGTTGCAGTCCATTGTGCACATCATATTTTGTTTGGCAGTTTAAAGCTGCTCGTTTTATGGTGCCAATTTATTAGGAAATTGATGTTTTGGAAGCAGCATCAAGTAATTAATCAGTCGATTTTAAATACACATTCCTTTCGTGGTTGCCTTTAGCCATCTTGACCCCAGGAGTACCATCCATACTTTGTTCCAAATTGATTTTTCTTTTCAAATCCTTGGACTCAATTCTTTGAAATTATTTGGATATTTCTTGTTGACATCAATTCGACAATGCTTTGTAATTTCCCTAAATACATTTTCACTGCAATTGAAATTTCACAGAGTGGTGTTTGCATACGTTTGATTTTTTCCCTCCTGGATAAGTTTATCAGGAGAATAAAATGTAAGAAAACAATTGAAACGAGAAAACCCACAGTTTCGAAAGCTTTACATTTTAGGTTTTTAACATCTACGCCACACATACTATTCCTCAAGAAAATTAATATAAGATGGAAACACAGCTGCAGATTACACAACGAAAAACAAAAACAGATTTTCATAGTGCAATACTACGCGATTTTTATTTCATACGTTTGGGAAATTTCAATCTTCGATCAGAACTCAACGAATAATCTTATTCCAAAATGAATGAACATATTAGTCTAGTTTTTGACGAACATAACGCATGGTTTTTGCAGCAGACACAATCTTTTTCGCACCCCCAATAGATAAACACTATTGAGCCAACGTCTCATGTCTACTGCGGTCAATAAAGCCTGTTGTATGCAGATGACGCCCATATTTTGCCTAATAAAATCATGCAACTAAATATACCAAATCTGCACAAAAAATAAAGAATTCCAATATAAATAAAGTAGCCCAAACGTATTCCAAAGAATATTCCTTCCTGGCTTTTTTGGTATATTCAACTCAATCAAAGATATTGTACCATGACAATACTTCAATATCCTTGGAAGTTGAAAAATATTTAAGTTGGAAGGCTATCAACTTCGAACCAAATGCAAAGTATGCGTGAATCCCCAAATTGTTTCTTTAGCAGACTTGATCTTTGTAGAAAACATAGTTGACTGTAAAAATGCTACCAGAAAATTATTTGTATTGTCGAGATCCATGAAATTTCTTAAAGGCTCCAGGACTGATGGGTCTTAACTGTTTTGCAATCCTTATGTTTAATTTTGTGTCTTCTGCGTTCAGGTTCCGAACAGCAAATCATGCGGTTTGTGGCTGTTTTTAATTTATTCGCAATATTAACCAACCTCATTACAGAACGTCCTTGTAAGCTCACTAGATGCTCTACAGGACCAAAACCATCAAGAAAGGTCTCTTTCATCTGATATTTTCGGTTCAATTTTTGTTATTTACTAAAGGGGCATTTTGGTCAGTAGGAGGATATTAAAAGCTCCGAAACTAAGCTGGTAATACTTAGTCATGATAAACGGGCGTTCTTGTCCGGTACCGATTTCTTAAAAGGGGATATTTTTCGCCTTACATACCAGGAATTCTAGGCTCATACTGGTAAGCAAACTGCTGCAATGACTTTTGTTAGCCGCTTCTGTAAGTAAGACAACATAGTTGATCGCAGCACCACAAAAATATTACCATTGTAGCAGAAATATCGAATCGCTAGTCGTAAGGGATCTAGAATCTTTTTGGAAGCGGAAACAATTTTTTTTACACATTAGAAGAGAGTGATCTCAAATCAAAGAAGAGCTTCGAGTTTAAATTCATTTTCAAAAGCCGAACATACTTTTCCTCAATGTCCACGTTTCATTAGGTGTCATGATTAAGGGATACAAACGGTTCACTTCCATGTGTTACATTTGCTCCGTCTTCAGGTCTCCTTTTGCTTCTTTGAGCTGCAGCTCCCCTGCTCTATATACCATGAGAAAAATGAAAAATACATTCGTATATCTGTTATAAACACTCACGGTACGATTAAACGTGGCAAGTTTAACCCCATATATCCTGCAAAACTAAGATTTTTAATTCAAGAGCGCCTACCCTAATGCTCATTCAAAAAGTAGAGACAAAAATCAAGTAAAACCTTACTTATATTTCTTTTATCATTTCATTAATGTTACCTAAGAAAGTAAAACTATTTAAAATTATTTAAGCTTGCAGAAATTTGAAATAGTTCAAAAAGTGTACATTCCATTGTCATCAAAGGATTTTAATTCAAGGAATCAACTTAAAAATATTCACACATACGTTCACTGTTCGAACGAAATTTTTTAACCAGAATTGAAAAGAAAGTTATTAGATCCTGATTCCAAACCTCGTTATCAGCACTTGAACTCTGCACTATTGTGTCTATCTGCTCGATTTGCCTAATTGGATATATGATTTAGCTCCTTGATATTTTTTGTTTTTCGGTCTCTACTTAATGTGCTTTTTTTAATTTTTGTTTCGATCAGTTTACGCAGAAGTCTAAAGAAATTTTTATCAACAAGTGATTCAGGACGGAAATACCAGAGATGCACAGCAAGGTTCCAAGGAGCTCGACGTACTTCTCTCATATTAAACATATACCAAACACTGCAATCCAAAGAAAGTTTTCTCGAAATAAATACCAGTGATACACAGGTTCTTCCCCGGGCCCTGAATTAACTTTCCGGAGATTTAACACATCCATATCAAGCGGGTTGGATAGAACACAAATCGAACACTATTATACCAGACTTGTATGATTCCAGCTATATTTTCACTACCGTTAAGAAAGAAGATATGAAAGAAATGCACTCAAGCAATTTTAATACAATTTGACACAAAATAACTTGATTTTGTTCAAAAGAAAGGAAAGAGAACTAGAAAACGAAGTCAACTTCTTGGTGAATTTTGAAAAAAAAAACATTTAGATCTACCATAAACTTCAAAATAAGTTCAACTGAAGTATTGGGAATATAGTGCTTCGGAACATAAAATATCAGACTCCTTCTCTATTGAGCCAAGCATACCCAAACAGAGATCACATCAAAATTCTTGGAGATTATGCCACCAAAGTATCTCGAAGCAAAGTCATAGGTACCATATTTAAGCAATTCCATATGTGAGCCGAAAGACGGTGCTGGTGTCTGCAAAATCACCGAAGAAATGTGGTAAGTAGAAGGAAATGCGAAAGAATCAACTAGAGCGCTTGGAAACATACGCAATTCTAGCCCTGGTTATGACCGTGTTCCATATCAGACCCAGAATAAGTTCGATATCTCAAAACCCGTACAAGCTAAAGGTAAGACCGTAACACTTGTAGTTCACAATTGGAAACAGACCTCAATACAACTGGAAACAATCCCCTATTTTATATTGAGGCAAAGATCCTTCAGATCCCCTGATCAGAAGATTCCCTGTCAAGACACTGACCGAACTAGCTCTCATGCTGTGTGGGTAAACTATTATCAAAAATGGTCAGTGAACGTTGCAACTCAAAATCAATTATTCAAAATACCAAAAGGATTCATACGACACCATTCAATGTTGAATCCACTTCTTAGGCTAGTAGATTTGCTGCAGGAGAGTTTTTCAGAGGGAAAACACTTGCAGTGTCTGTTTCAATCTTGAAAACCCTTTAAAACTAGCATGCGAGGTTTCATATAAAATGTTCAACAAAAAAACTCTGATAGTACATTGCATAGACTGAAAAACTACGTAACATTCCAAGTTTTATATTTCAAAATCGTACTACAAAGATAAGGGATAAATCCTGGGACTATGTTTCGATAATGAGCTTATTTGGCGTACTTACTTGCTGAACTTAGGATATGGTACAAAGAAATACAATACAAGTTCTGCAAATGGAACCGATGTGAAACATCGAGGGCTAATAAGGCAAGCCATTCTGAACCAGAAAATTAAGGATTTTTTAAAGAAGAAATTAAGGTAGTCAGATCGATAGGTCCGTAAAAAGACACCACAAAAAATTGAAAAACTTAAAAATCACTGCAGCTAGCATTTCCAATGCCATCCGGATATGCTCTACGTATGCGGTCTATAAAGAGGCTTAAATTAATCACGCCATCTATAGGAGTCACGTTACTTAACTCTGGTTCAGTATTTAAACTGAAAAGTGAAAAAATTAAAAATGTGTCCTTTAAAACCGACCGACCGAGCATCAAATGGTAACGTAAAAAACGATTTAAGGTGCTTATGGGAGAGGGAAAAAATTGGAACAGCTATCGAACGTACATGCTTGACAAACTCTAATTGACTAAAGGAGACAAAACCCAAACTTGCCCAAATGTGGTCGACAAAGCTGGACTATCCGACATTTGACTGAACAGCGGGAGGCCATCGAGAACATTCGCAAAATCTGTGCGCGCTTTGCAAACCAGCAGTAATTAAAGTTAGAATATTACGCTAAATTAGACGTTTAAACTAAACAGGAAATTTCTAAAGAAGTACTTATGTATTCAACTAAACAGGACATCCCAGGAAAACTGTGTTTCAAACTAAATGAAGACTATGTGATGAAATAAAGGTGTTCCTTCCAAATATTTGGTATGTTTTGTGTTTTACGTCGGGAAGTACCACCGGAATGGGAAACTTTATAGAATCATGAGGAATCACTTGCATATTTTTGGAGGGATAAACGCACAAACCAATAATTTATTGAATCATTATCGAAAATTTATGTCTCTGACACAAATGTTTTACAATCGGGTCACGGCTTTCATATGTTACATTTCACTAGAAAGAAGAATCGATTTCCTTCAACTTCAAACTATCATACCCAAAGATTTCCAATTTCTCTAGCGTCTGAAGAATCGGTGATCATATCACGGTTTTTATTTCTTGACTTCAGTATGTAATCTTCAGATAATCAGTGCGTATATATTAATCTCCACGTCTTTACTACGTTCCTAGCCAGAATTTACTCGTTTAGATGGCCCATGTTATCATGTTTAATGTTTATCCTTAGAGCACTTAGGGGCTCATGCCTTACCCCTTCATTGATGCTACTTTAGACATAAGAGATTATTAGTTTCCATTTACATTTTCTCTAAGCTTTTGGGACACAAATTTTTAGCTAATAATATCTTTCGATAATGAAGTCGAGAGGTTTAACGTGGACACCTGCCGTGTACGGCTTAATTCCACGGTCTCCATAGACGGGGTTGAAACAAAGTGTCAACCACCACCCCTAGAATCTGAGACAAGTCTCATTCCTAGGTCCCAATTCATTTAAGCTACCTGGATTCCCGAACACAAATTTAATATCTTTCGATAAGTCCAAATCAAATCAAAAATCTATATTATTTCTATTTTTATTTTCTGTGATCCTCAAAATGTAGGTTTCCGATATGTCAAGGGTTCGCCGAAAACAAAAACCCGTTTTTATAGAGATTCAGAAAAAAAATTAAAATTCGCTTTTGATTTTCACAAAAAAACATGCCAAAACCTTGAGTACTTTGTTTCATAAGTCTGAAAGCATCGTCAATATAGGAAGATATCTGCATCCTTACCATATGTACCTATGTCTTTTATTTTTATATTGATTTAAAATTTTCTTATCCATTTTACATATCATTTAGAATGACAAAAATTAATAATAATCGTTTTTGCGCTGTCAAAACGTCAAAAAAATACACTTTAAACACTAGTCCACAGTATGAAAGTTATGAAGTTAGGTTATCTTTCCCGGGATTATTCTTGAATCTCAATTATACTCATCCAACGCTTAAGTAGAGATCGAAGGGAGATCCGTGAAGAGTCAGTCATTATCTACTAAACAAGTGTACACTGACTAACGTCAAACCCCTGGATGAGTTCCCTCCTCCGTATTTTATAAATGATGTTTGGGCAAACAATTCTACGGAAGAGAAAAATCACAAAAAGGCTTACATCGACGTCTTCCATGAAGAAGAGTGTCAAAAAATTGGACACCTAATGTCATCTATACGGCGACTCCCCAAGATTATGTGGGAATCCAACAGCTGGCTTATCATCAACGTCAGTTGGCCGGGGTTGTAACTGTCTTAAAATAACTGGTATTGAATCCCGAACCTTGAATCCTGAGGCTTAGCACCACTTAGGATATTTGCGCCAGAACCGAAGAAATTTTGAAAGATTGAGCATAAGGCTATGATATTCGCTTTTCAGATATTGAAGATGTTATAATAGAAAAGCGTTAAAAGTATGAACAATCTCAACTATGTAAATGACGTCAAAGATCGATCAAACCAATAATTTAAGGAGGGGCAAAGTTTGGAAACAAATGTCCTGTTGCGTTAAGATAAAGTGCATCCACATGAATTTAGGGAGCTTGGATATAGATCATCCACAAAGCAGGCCCAGTCTATTAGTCTATTGATATCTACCCGTTCCTTCAACCAAAGAAAAAGCTCAAGGTAAAGAAGTTTGAAGAGAATAGTGAGCTGGTGGCTTCTGTAACGCCAGGATAGGGAGCGTAAGCTAAAGATTATTAAGAAATATTCAAAGCTTAGAAAAAAAAATAAATATTTTAACTCTCATGGAGAAATATTGTTGTAAATATATACATGTACAGTCTGTTTGACAAGAGCGTGTACGGCAAAGCTCGGGAATGAATTGGGATAAAAAGTAGAAAAAAATACACTCATTATACATGATATAGACAATGATGCTTTATTATTAATAACTTGTCCAGTCGCCTCCATTATCAATAATTGACTGGAGTCTTCGAGGCATACTTTCTACTAATTTTATTGCATAATCCAGGGACAAAGACCTCCAAATAAATGAAATTTCACGAACTAATCGTTTTAAAGTCCAGATCTGCTTTTCTCGAAGCTTCAACTTCATGAGTCCCCAAACATTTTCTATTGGATTTACAACCGGCGACTGTGATGGCCAATCTAGTACTTCAACGTCATTTTCTCGTTTCCACACTGTACAAAGATGACTCCGATGTTTCGGGTCATTGTCTTCTTGCAGTAGCAAATATATGTTTTTCCTTCTAAACCACTTTTGAGCAGATGGTAATAAAGCCCTTTGATATATTTTGACAATTTTAGCTGCATTTAAATTACCTGTAAATATGTGCAAGGTACCAAATCCCTGTTTTGAAAAACAACCCCAAACGTGCACCTTAACCGGATGTTTGACGGTCCGCTGGATGAATTTATTGGCGTGGGTACACCAGGTATGAGTGACAGGAGAACGTGCCCAAAAAGAAGCTTCGTCCGAAAAAATTACATTGTCCCAATCCCGGTCCAAATTTCCCTGCGCCCAAGTGAGTCTCTTTTTAACATGGTTTTCCGACAGTAGCGGTTTCTTTATTATGCTACGAAATTTTACATCATGAGCCAGTAAACGTCTTCTTATAGTATCACATGACACATTAAGGCCCTTTGCAAGCAAAACCGCTTGGCCACCACGTAACGATAGACGAGAATTCTTCTCGAATAACCGTAAAATCATTTTGTCCTCCTTTTTCGTTGTTTTTTGCGTAGAGCCACGATTAGGCAGATCGTCGACATTTTTTACTTCAGAATAGCGTTTCACCCACTTACTAACAAATGTCTTTGACTTTTTCATGTATTTTGCAGCGGCTGCGTATGACATTTTGGGTCCTTTTGGATGCAAACACAAGAACACTGCTTCATAACGTGATGCGTACGTAACGCTCATGACGAAATACGTCCTTCTCTGACAAAGATCGAACGACAACTGAGACTCTATACACAAAGCATCTGAGGGGAAGGGACTAGCAACATGCCCAATTCTCAACCAAGCTTCTAGTGGTACATAAAAAAAAGTTTTGCCGTACACGCTCTTGTCAAACAGACTGTAGCTCGAAACCAGGAACATTTTTACATGTTCCTTTCCATGGCATTTTAATCGCTCCTTGTATTTTGTATTCGAATGTTTCAATGAAACTAACTCATGACATTTTGTATCTATTCCTGTTAACACAGAGCTCCTGCTCATTAGAAAAATACACCCGATTTGTGTTGGTCACCTTCCCTTCTCCATAAATTGCCATCGCTCAAGATTGCATTGTCTCAGGAGATGAATTCACCTTCCTTAGTTTTCATATTGCAAAACCACTGACAATTTCTTTGCGAAATCAGTACTTCATCTACCATCCTTTGAGGAATCAGATATGCTACACTCTGAGGAATTAGATATTCTAAACGAAGTTCAGCTCTTAGCCTATGAACGGATCCTGAAGTTCAATTCAATTCTAGGTTTGCCTAATAATTCACATGAAAACCGCGATATAGAACTTTCTCCAGAACTTACATCCTAAAAATTTCGAGCCTGCAATAAAGTAACTGAATTACAATTTCCAATTCCACTAATTTGACAAGGCTCAATTTCTTCGAAGTAAAGTTTTCAGCATCCTACATACAACGGAAATGAATGTATCTCCGTTCGCGGGATGAAATCTTTCAGCCAGTATATTTTAAATGCCATCAAGTCATCAAACAAAAATATTTATGGATTCGAAGCGAACTATGGTACACATTGTTCATCCTCTTCCTTGAAAAATAATTTCCAAATCCCTCATTCAACCAACTGTAAACATAAACTTGCACAGAAAATCTTTGCTGTCGTCAAAATTTCATAAATTTTCACAGGATCACATCCACCCACCTGCACAAGATGTGAATATGTTGTTATGCAAGTTAGGGAAAAAATGTCGGTCGGTGTGGTCGAAAAAGAAAAAATTTATTCATAGCATGGTTTCATTGTTAGTCCCCAGGTACAGTCATTCATCGTTGACTTGCTCTTTCTTATCGTCCTTATATAAAATAATGAAAAAATGAATCCTAGACAAACTTGCTTTTTATTCGGAAGGTCTTTACGCTTCCTTTGCTCTTTATGCTCTTTGGTTGCTGTCAGAGCAAGAAGATGGGGGATGATTTACGAAGGTAGCAAGGTATTGAATTTAAGGTGTAGTGGGAATTATTCAAGTGCTTCGGGGATGGCTATGATGATGACGAAGTTCAAGTTTATCATGGTTCACGTATATCAAAATGTAAATTAAATCTGTACAAGGGAAAAATGAAATTGAATGTGAGACGGTTTGTGTTTGATTTATATTCGAATTGAAGATGTCGGAAGTTTTACGTTACGAGAAAATTGAGAAAATGCGTTTAAAAATATTGTTTAAATTATCTTCTTCTTCTACACAACAAGAGTTTTATAGGTATTCTAGCATTTAAAAGAGAAACAAAATTCTCAAAACAGTGGACGGATACTGAAAGCATTGGCGAGACTCCTTAGCTTTGTCGGACGGCAGGAGAGATCTTGTGCAAATATTAAGCCATAAGCAGGGCGCGAATGCCCATCCCAAGCTTACATTTAATAAGCAATGGATCCTGATAACAATAACATTACTTATTTACACTCAAACACTCAACACCTAAATTAAATTTACAAACTTTTTAAAAGAATTGCTCTTACAGAATTGAACTGAAAAATGGCGCCATAATTCAAATTCTAGAAACGCCATCTATGTAAAACTGCACCGCTTCCCACAAGAATTATGACAAAGCAAAAGTGTGGGCAAAATTTATAGCAGACACATTAAACGATTTTCACTGATTTTTAGAAAATCAGGGGCAGGTTCACATTGCAGAGTCGGCGTTGCTGCCACAATAAATGATCCAAGCTACCTGAATCCACGGGTGAATTTTCACGGGTGGTAAGACATTGTACTTTCAATATCATCCTGAAACGAAAAGTCATAATGTGCAGCAGAAATCGAAAAATGCCAAGAAGCCAAAAAATCAAGAACGGGCCATCAAAAATCAAGATAATACTCATCACATTCTTCGAGAACAGATAAAGTACCTTCAAAGTATTTCTACCAGTTGGTCAAACATTTACAGGAGTGTATTACCTTAAAGTTTTTCAGCGTTTGATGTCCTGAATCCATCATATCCTACCCAAATTCTGTGACTAATCAGGCAATTGAATTTTGGAACCCTATAATGCCCCCAAGTCATTCAACAATCATTGTCCTTCAGTATTTGTCTAAAAAGCCAAGTCTACGTATTAAATCGTTTCCCAGATTCACCTGATTTGCCACCATGTGACTTTTTTGTTCAAAAAACGGAAACCCGTGGGTAAATGATGTTTTTATGAATGAAGTCAGACCCACCATTCAGTACAATTTCTACACGAGCCTTAAAGGCAACTCCATCAAAATGAGCTGCAACACGCATTAGAATCATGATTAAATAGTAGAAGTGAAGTATATTGAACCAAAAAGAGAACGTTTTGAATAATAAAACTGATCAAATCAGGTTTAGACTTACATTTCAGCTAGGACCAAGAGTGCTTATGCCTTTCGAAAACAGGTATGCTTATTGGGTCAGGACAATTCGTTGACAGCAAATGGGTTTGCTTCTGCATGCATGAAATGGCAAAGCTTATTGCAGGCAATGACCAAGTTGAGGCCTCATCCTTCAGTTTATGTGTACTAGGCTCCATAATCGTTACCCATTGATTTCAGCCCGCATTTCAGTTAGGATATCAAGCTTGATAGAAACTTTTTCAACTTCCAAGCCGATTTGGTCACTCACAATCCTACTGCATTCTCGTCAAAATCGCGATCATCACCACCTGCCACATACTCATAGTTTTCCACTTGAACTACCACAAGGAAAACTTTTCTTAGTTTTCCGATCAACTGAGCGTTGGTCCTTCCAAAAATTAAAGTTGCACACATAAACGATCCAAGCACTTGTTGTTCAGTCCCTTTACGTTTTGTCCAAAATTTTTGAAAGTCTGTCGTTGACTGAATTCCTCATAACTCACAAAAAGTGATACGTGAATAATACTCCTTAGCTGTGTCTACTATAAAAAAAAACAAATTATGACAACGAAAGGAGTTATCACGACAAATAAGGCAACCGCAAAACGGATACCTATGGGATAAAAGAAAAACAAACGCCATAAAAGATACGTATGTGATACAAAAAATAACAAATACTTTCTAATCAACCGATACTCCTTCGGATTGTTGTTCTCATTCAAAAACTATTAAAATGTATCCTTATGAAATCTTCATGCTTTGGTCAGATCTAAATTAGACAAGTAACCAGTTTTTCCATTTTAACTTTTAAAATTCAAACGCCTCAGCACAAATTTTCCAACTCTATAGTAGCCCATACTTGATTTACGACGGTCAAATAAAGAAACTCGATATAATTCAACTCGCCATTATTTTCAAAGACACTCCCTCGTGTTTCTACAGAATGAAACATGCGTTTTCCACAAATTTTTTTGACTAAAAAGTCAAGTAAAATCAAGTGTTACGTTCATTCATGATTGACAAGTTAAACCTTTTTGTAGATTCGCTTTTCTCGCACTAAATCGTCACATAATGCAACAACATTTCTAAGGAGCTTATTCGATTTCGTACTCTCGTTACAGTCCTTATTATAATTATGTCCTTTAGTCAGATAGCAGGGCACACTGAATTAGTATAGTTTATGTTTCTATGGATAACAATTCAAGGCTGCTGGAATAATTTTTTTGTGTCTTCTTCAATATAGTTCCCAAAGTATTCCATTATATTGTTTTACGTTGTTGTCTAGATTGTCAAAAAGTGTCAAAAAAAGAATATCAAAAACTGTCAGTTTTCTGTCGCTTATTTATTTCTCTACGGCCATAATTCTTACGGCGCTACTAATAATTGTGTTTTAAGGATAACTTTTATATTTATTTTAAAAGATTCATATCCTTCGTTATGATTATTTCTATTATGATTATTCTTTTTATTATTATTATTATTATTATTATTATTATTATTATTATTATTATTCTTTGCGAGGCGTTAAATAACTGACCATATGTGGTTTGAGATACGACTTCATTCCGTAATTGGTACAAGTTTTTAGTATAACTATTTGGTAACTTGGTAACCATTTGGTAACTAATTGGTATAAGTTTTTATTATTATTTTATTATAACTAATAGCCAATGTGAATGTAATCCCAGTCTTAAAGGATGTGAAAAGCAAATTTGCATTGTGTATTTCTCCTTGCTCAATCATCAACACTGAAACTTGACCTGTTTCCCACGTCACCGTCTTAAAAAAAGCTCGCTCAGAGATTCTATATCCTTTTCGAAGAAAGAACCGAACCTTGAATTTTTAAACTAATTTTTAATTTGATTTTGAATTTCTAGATATTTCGAAAAGCCTGAGAAAAAGTACTGATTGAGAGTGAGTATTTGCTGATTTAAATATTTTAGTAAAAATAATGCCAAAAGTTCTAGACGACTCTGACGAAACTAAACCCAAAAAATCGACTTACCATAATGCCGCTCAGACTACTTCATTTGAAATCTGGGTTCAATTATACTACATGGACTGAAAAGTATTTGGCCTGACATGGAGATGGCACCACATATTCAGTTTTGGTGAGTAGCAACAATAAGATTAAATTCTGTCAAGATAACTTGACATTTGGCATGCTCATTTTCAAGTTATATCTTTCGAATAAACGCTTGCACTGAATTTTTGTAAGCAATGGGAAAAAAATTTGATGTTTTGATGAAAGTTTGTTTTTGAATGGAATACAGAACGGCGCAAACAAAGGATTCCACAAGACATTTGCCCGATACACATCAAAAAGGTCACGGATCTTGTATTGAATCATCGCGAAGTTTAATTGAGAGGTATCTCACACAATAGCCATAACCCAAAGTTAGTTGAGCGCGCGGTTGGTGCTACGTTTCCAAACAGTTAAGCTGAAAGCAACACTTATTTGTCTTACAAATCAATATTTGGAATTCTTTCGCTACTATAAAAGGAATTTCAAGATGAATTGTGGCAATGGACGGTTCATACAAAAGACTTATCATAACACGTCTGAGTGTGACAGTCAGCGAAATATTTATTGCCTGGTGAAAGCCGTAGGAAGCGCCTGAAGATGCAAGAATCAGTTAGTTTTAACCAGTATTTTTTGGAATGTGCATGATATAATCTTCATATGCCTGAAGATAGAAAACAAATTGACGAATTTTTTTTGGATCGATTGGACAGCGAAATCAAATCGAAACAACCTCATTTGGGAAGGAAAAAAATACTTTTTTCACCTAACAACGCTCCAACTTATTCTGCTCGTGATACCACCAATAAATTGGAAGATTTGTAATTGATTCCATGTCCGCAAAATATATTTAACCTTAAAAAATAAAATTCTCCTCTCAATTTTGAGTTTGCAAATTGGAGGGATTACGTTACAAAGTGATTGAACTATCACAGTATTTGTCTTTATCATTGCCCATCATTATTTCCCGACGGTTCATGGGCTTCAAGTTGTACAATTTGTGAATGATATCCTTTAAGGCTTATCCTTGCAAAATTTAAAAGTAAGACACAGCGTGCACGAGAAAAATTTTGAAAATTTGTTTTTATTATTTATTTTATTATATATTTTTTATTTTGCCGAATAATACTGGTCTTTCTGAGAGGAAAAGAAGGCATATCAGGAAAGACAATCAGTAGTCAAAGAAGTGGTATAACTTCTTTAATTGTTTTGAAACCGATCGAGTAACGTTGACTAGTTGTCATCCACAATTATCAAAAATTAAATCGAACACAATCACGAAACTTTCCAAGGACTTTTCCATCAAATGTCAATATAAGTTTCCATTTCTATTTATATACTTGTCAGTCTGCCGGAAACTCTCAATTCTGTTAATATCATAAGGCTACAAAGTCGATTATACTGTGTACCATATGTGGAACTTATCGATTCGGACAAACGTAAACTTCATCACTGAACTTTAACTGCACCTGCGACCTTGCGGACCATCAGAATATCAACGGCCATTACCATGTCACCTTGTAATACCTCCCGCCCCATAATTTCACCATATCTTTGAATGATATACAACATATATGTACGCAGAACACAATGCTGTCTTCACTCATTTCCCAATTGTAGCTTGGCCATTTTGAGTTTTCCTATCGGGGGGAATTGATAAGTGCTCCCTGATGTGCATGAACGTGGAAGAATTGTAATTAGATTTCCTCCTGATAGGCGTACCTTCTGTCCTGGCAATACGCAACAACCGAAATGGAACCGACTACAGATGGATAAATCTGTGTAATGGTCATTGTATCTGATGAGCGACGGTGATTCGATAGACGTTGTCCATTTACAATGTAGTCAATTTGTTCAACATGAGGAAAAACCCGATTTCTGATACAGAGAATCCACCTGCGGAAAATCAATAATCGATTATCAAAAAGTTCTTGCCGGGCAATAAATCAAAAAGTCCAGATCCTGTGGCAGTTGGAAGATAGAGATGATGTGGATGTGTCTGTATAATATGCTGCAATAGCAATAGGATGGACAACGGACTGATAAAAAAAGTAGAGGCGCTTAGTTTGGTAGGGTAAAAGGACCTTGGATTGACTCTGTTTTCAGCTTTTTGGAGATTACATAAGAAGTCAATCAATTCGCGGGATATGTCTTTCTGGAAATCACCGGAAAGTGTTGAAAGACTACTACAATACACCTTTGAAAATATCTACCTAAATTTTCAATATCCTTTGCACATCGGATACAAGCTTTCGAAAATGTCTTTAAAACTACGTAGACCTGTTCCATCTGACACCACCGTATCTCACATCATTGACTGGACCACGTTGCAATTGGTCTCCTGTTTACGACTTGGCGGACACATGTACACCAAACTTGGATCCTGTAGCCATTAGGTATCAATCGATAGCATTGAACACGTTTAGCACCGGACAAAGTTTTAGGGATGGTTCCGACATAGTTTTTGCTTGATCTGAACATATGCGAACAACGAAAATCATTTGTCATGTCACACGACTTATATCTGACTTGAAAATCTGATGAGAGATGCATTTTGTGGAGCTCCTTCCCATTAACCTGATACGGAGTTGGATGTGAAGAAGTTGTTTCGTGTAAAGGCAAGTTTTTCTTCGTATGAAAACAAATATAGATAGTTTTTCAGGACTCATTTTCGGTTGAATTGATTATTAATAATTTTCAGATGATTTTCATTCAATTAGGGGTTTGAAATTCCAAATTTTTTAGATTTTCAGATTCGAATCTGCCGGACGTTTATTAGAACAAATTTAGACAACTCTAAGCTTCAGCGTCAATCTTCTTTATCTTTATCATCTTCAGCGTCTTTAATTTGAAAATGACGTTGTAGCAAATTCAATTTATTTGGAGGTGATTAGGAAGGACCATTTATTGCATACAGAAAAAAATTCCTTATCGCTAATATAACGGCTGAAAATCAGTTTTAAAAGGTGTAAATAAACGCAAAATATACGAGGGTGGTCCGATAAGTACTGGGCCTACAAATGAAAAGAAAAATGACATAATGCAATTTATTTTCTAATCTAATCTCCATACA
Source organism: Stratiomys singularior (assembly GCA_954870665.1). NCBI lineage: Eukaryota > Metazoa > Arthropoda > Insecta > Diptera > Stratiomyidae > Stratiomys > Stratiomys singularior. The sequence goes on from OX940877.1 coordinate 15,013,865, forward strand.
CTTGACCCAGTGATGTTTCAACTTCTTTAACCCGTCTGAAAAAATGTTTTCTCCAAGTCTGCAGAGTAGGCCTCTGAGGCGTACAATTTTTGCCCGGCGAGTGATTTTTCAAGTTGGGAAACAAACAGAAGTCGCGCGAGGTCAAATCTCGATAGCATTTTGACAGCAGTTTGCAGACCAATTTGATCAATTTGGCCGTGGTGAGTGCTCTTGGTGAAAATGCATTTTTTTCTATACCAAATGGGGCCGTTTTTTAATGCGGCGTCGAGTTGGCCCAATAATTCCATATTGTACTGCCCTGTGACTATTTTGCCCGTCTCCAGGTAGTCAATGCATATCATACGTTATAAATCCCATGAAAACGATGGCCTTTTCATTGCCCGGCGAAGAAGTATTCGCCTCATTCGGAGCCGGCATACCGGGTAAAGTCCACTGTTTCGACTGTTCCTTGATTTCTGGTATATATCAATGGATCCATTGTTTCGACGACGGTCTCGTAACGCCGCATAAACTCTTTCGGATTGTTCTTAAACAGTGCTAAACACTGTTCTGAAGTGGTCACACGGTTACGCTTGTTATCCGGAATAAGCAAACGCAGCACTCATCTTGCCAACAGCTTTCTCATACCCAAAATTTCATGTAGGATATGTGCCACACGGTCTTTCGATATGCCTACTATTTCAGTTATCTTGCGATCCTTCGATCGGCGGTCTGCCAAAACGACATCGTGGTTTTTATCACGTTTTCCTCAATTGCTGCTGTTTTCGCGACACCTGGGCGTGGCTCATCAAAAACCGATGTGCAACCCCGTTGAAATTCGTTGAACCAATTTTTGACGATTGCCATTGAAGGACAAGCGTCCCCATACATTTCATCCAAGCGCTCTTTTATTTCACTGCGCGATTTCCCTTCCAAAAACAATAATCGAATCACCGAATGATGTTGCTCCTTTTCCATTTTTTTTTTTAAATCAGCGGACACACTTGCCTTCAGGCGGTCTCTAAACAGACCTACAATTCCGATCCGGTTGAAAATTCTTCAGTAGCCGTCTACAAGAGAGTACTATGCTATAGTGTATTTCTCTTGCGATGGTGGCATCACCGGGCAGTGAGGGTAAATACTTATCGGACCGCCCTCGTAAGTAACATATTTTTCCCTTGTTTTTTAAGGCACATATCCATACGAATTCACTTATTTGTAATACTGCTAAGTATGCCGAGCTTGCAGCAAGGAAAAGAAAGAAAGAAGAAAGTACAGAACAACTTCTCTTAGACTGCCCGAGTCTGGCCAACAAACGCCTTACTCGGCTGAGGTATACTGGCACAACAGAATTGGAACACTTTGCGACCACAGAGCTGGGGGAACTCCTTGGCTTCTGTAGGACAACAGGATGGACCATCTGTAAACAATAGTACTACACATGGGGAGCTAAGGGCCGATTTCTGACTTATGCTAATTTCCAGCAAGTGGACCCCAGTACAATAATAATAATAATAATAATAATAATAATAATAATAATACTGCTAAGTATCATGGTACTAATACGTAATTGTAATTCTCAAATACAATACTGGAATCACTGATCTTTGGCATGTCAGAAACATCTAAATCATGGCTCATTCGGGCCGCAGGCCTTGCTCTTGGACATTTTGTTCCTTGTCAGCGATGAAATAATGAGATCGAAACTGTCAAGCCACAAAGCCGTATCCAGTTCTGGAAAACGAAAATTACACTCAGAAATGACAATAAAGATTTCGATCTTGTAGAAAAAAGTTCAAAAATTTGTTGATTAGTAACATACCCTGAAATGTCTTTAATCTTTCTTTGAGAAATAGCATACAAGAATAATTTTCTACATAATCTCTGTCCAGAGTAATGCGCTATGTATAACGATCTTCCAACGTTTTGATGCCTTTCTTACAGTGGTCTGTATAAAGTCCCTCAGTGCTCCACACTCCCTTTTGAAAACTCTTCTCCTTGATTTGAAAGCTTACCACGGATAGATTTTTTTATTGAGAAGAACGAGTAAAAATCGCTTGGAGCAAGGTCCGGAGTGAACGAAGGATGAGATAGAACGACCCAATCAAACTGTTTAGCTTTTGCCTTATGGCCAACGAAATTGGAGTTTTGCGTTATCATATCATATTGAAAACGATACCTCGTCGGCTCGCTACGAAATACGAGACATACGTGGTTTATACCAAAAGCATCAAGTATATATTTATATCTTCGAGCACGCTTTACCGGATATCAATATAAACTGAAACTCTTCAGCAAATATCTCGATGTCGCAGTTTTTCTCTAGATATCTTAGTTCGCATACAGCGTATATCCATTTATGTAGACTTTAAAGCGTCAGTAGGATTTGTTGATTTGAAATAATCACAGAAAAAGTAGAGCAACGATTTTGCATTAAATGTTGTCCTAATCTCAGAGAGACTGGGTCGAAACAATTGAAATGTGTAGACAAAGCAACAATAAAAGCGTGGTAATAACACTTTAAACAAGATGGCGTGTCGGTTGGCAGATATTCTAGCCCGCGGCGAACATCGAGCGTCATGACATTACAAAACGTCAAGCGTATATAACGTGCACGATTGAAGGATGTCTTCGATTCGTCTTTGCGAACAAGAACTGATCTCTTGAAATACGAAAATCTTTCGTTCCTATTCGAATTCCTGCAAATTCCTAATGACAGAGCAGAAGACTCTTCGTTTCAAAATAAATCATAACAACTTGTAAAAGGTTTTTAACGGCGAAAATGTGCTCAAAAAATTAATCGTGATGAAGAGCCAAGTATTTACGGGTATAATCTAGGAGAAAGTTTTCTACAGAGGAAGTATTCTGAATTCCCAAAGGCTAAAGAAAAAATCACGTCATTTTTGGAGCGAAATTGAGACTTTATTGGCTATTTTCTTTGAAGCACATTCAAAGTGCAACCCTGAGTATGCTTTGACCGGTCAAACGATCACTAAAGAATACTACATTGAAGCATTGCAAAGATTGAGTGTTGTAATAAATAGAAAACGACCAAATTTTTGGTCAAATTATGATTGATTGCTTCACTACGAAAAAGCGACAGCGCATTAATCGGAACTTTGACAGAAATATTTGACCGCACATCAACTCGTTCAGCTTCAGACCCGGAAAAATCATGACATAGCTTCTTGCGATAATTGGCTCTGTCTCACATCAAGCTGATAGAATTACGCTGAAAGGACATTGATTAGATGGCAAAGAAATGGTTGAAACTAGTGCGTTGAATGCCCTCTAGGCTGTCCCGAAAAACGACTTCCAGATCTGCTTAAGGAAGCAGGAATACTGCTGGGAGCATGTTGTTTAATCGAATTGGGACTACTTTGAAGGATGCCACGCACTTAGTGTTAAAGAATTTAGTTTTAAGGATTTTAAGATGATAGGCTCGATAATATTGGGACATACCTTGTTAATGCAAATTATTGGGAGAAGGAAGTGAGCACTTAGTTGAAAATTTACAAGAACTTTTGAAAAAAATGAAATCATTGGTTCCTTCATCACTTTATGGAAACAAGCACATTTTCGTTAAACATTAAAAAATTATGAGTAATTTCTATGAAGTCTTCCAATAAACGTTTTTCAGTGCTTGTTAAATTTTGTAATTTTATAGGATCACTCTAAAGTGTTGTCCTAGCGATGAAAAAATTATAAATTTGTTAAAAATATTAAAATGATTTACGGGTGAATTTCAGGCAGGGTTGAAAACTATGATCCTCTTCATTGCTTATATTTTTCCTTTACTGAAGTATGTAACTCAGGATTATACCATTAAATGCAGGTGCTTATATGTGTAACTTCGGATTGTTAATTGGATTTTTAGTTTAGAATAAGTGTGTTTATTGACAAAATCAATAAAAGAACACCTGCAAATCTCATCCTAGTTCCATTTTCGTCTCACATGCACCTCAAAATTCTTGATTTTCAAACGAAGAAAAAGGATTTTCAATCATTTAAACCTCCAGCCAATGAGCAACGTATATATGACTTCGAACAAACTCTATCCACTCTACTTTAACCTCCTGGCGAATTAATCAATCTACATCTAAATTATTCATCACTTCTCTGATCATACTTCATAGTAAATTTACGTACGAAAATGAAATACTTTAGCAACAAAATAGCATCAAATCGCACATAAATCTTTGTCAAAGAAATTTTACTTAAGTGCGGTTTAAAGTTATTGTATTACGTACGATGTGCAAGACAGTATAAAAAAAACCTCCTAGTCCCATTGCCCTTTTTTCGTTGTTATATTTATCTTTCTCTTATACGGTATATCTTTAGTGGAAGATCCTTGTCTTCCTTCAAAACAATCCTGTTTAGTCTCCTTGCACAGTGTATGGGATTTCCGTTGACATCTTTTCGCTTCTGTGGAAACCTGAAAAGAAATTGCAAAATTCAAGCAAAATTTATACTAAACACGGACAAATAAAATTGTTTTGTTAAGGATACCATATATACGTTCACATCGAAATCCGAACATCCGCCAAAAGGATGTGGCATAGATAAACGAACTTAAAATCCGCCAAGATGGATGAAATTCGAGAGTGAATTGCTTTTTAGGTAATTGTAACATTGTGAACGTTATACGTTTTTGTAGGTATTTTGAAAGGACAGGATTAAGATTCGTGTTCGCTGCTCTAACATGAAAATAAATAAATAAATCAGCGCATTGTTGATCACACGCACTTCAGTTGAAAGCAGAATGATAATCGATGAAAACAAGATGTTCCTACAGAAAACTGTTAATTAGCACAGTCAGGTTCACTTTGCTCATGAGGACGCCTGCTGTGTCATGGAAAAGCCATTGAAAACAGAGGAGACACCATTTCTCAGCAAGTCAAACCACATTCCACCACCCAAACCTACCCAATTTCTATTAGAACCGAGTAAATTACAATCTATTAACTAAAGTGTCCTGTTACGTGTCCATCACTCAATAGTCCTCTCAAATCTTCACATTTTTTTCCTTTATCTCATCTTTTGCACAATTTATCCGTTGCGACACGCCAAGACTTCAAATTCACTAAACTTAACAGCCCCACTTGAAACCGATTAACCTCTATCGTACTAAGCCTACCTGGTATGTCCTGAAAAACGGAAAACCTGAATGTAATGATTTACCCTCAAAGTATTTCTTGCAGATTTTCTAAGAAGAATGGCAAACACTTGAGAAGGTATCAAATTGAGGAGCATCCAACCAGAATGCTGATAAGGGTGGAAAGGAAAAGTAATTGATGGAGGGTTACCGGTGGATAAAGTGGAGGCAGAGAGAGAAAAAAAAGAATAAACTACCAAAGAAAAATGCTGAGGAAGTAATTTGGAAATTGCTTATATGCGTTTTATGTTCATAAAGACCATTTCAACAGGCTCAGCAAGGTAAGTTGAACATTGATTGTAAGATCAAAGGTAATATTCACATATCCTTTCGCACCATATCACTAGCGTACAGTTTTGAAGATTTCATCGCCGAAGCATGCTTTCAATTCAGATGAATAACGACGCTATCTATGATTAACATCTTGTACTTTCATCCATTGATTACATGAACACATTCTCGTTCTTTCAATCTCCTTTCATTCATTAAACACTTAACGTTCTATCCGCAAAATTCAATATTTTCATCCGATTAATGGGCTGCACCCGACAGAAGGTCTATATCGGGCGTTACAGGATTATCGAGGATTCGCCGTAGAGAAATGGTGAAATATGAATACGATGCGATGAGAACAGTGTGTTTGAAAATACAAGCTATGAAATCAGAACCAACAATTTTGAAGTAAATACAATAAATTTTGAGAAATGTCGTTAGGACAAACCATAATTAGTATTTCGTCTCCACGAACATCTTTATAAAGTTGATCATCGACCTAAGGAGAGGGAGTATAGCATGTTTAAATTATTATATAAGTACTATAGATTTTCTATCGGGATTGTTCGAAGTTGGCAGCCTGTGGCGGCCATATTGTTGTGGTGGCCTCTTTCGAATCTTTTGTGATTTACTCAGCCACTGATGCCAAGTCACTGTGACAAGTTACACGATCGCACAGCATGTCCGAAATTATATAACTTTATTACCAAAATGAGTGTTTGCTAGTGCAAACATTGCGCCCATTTCACGGCGGACGTGGTGAGCTATCAAAGTTGACTTTACAACGTATCCTGACCAAATCAAGTCGACCTGTTCGCTAAACAACGTCAAATCAATGTCAGATTGTCGCGAGAACATTGTCACGGTCGGTGAAATGAGCAAATTGGGACCATAGAACATATTTCGAGAGTCGGAAAGATGACCCTATCTGTTGCTAAAAACTTATCTTCAAGGACGAAGCCCATTTTTGGATGAATCGCTTTGTTAACAAATACAATTGGGGTATATGGAATTCCGCCAACTCAGAGAAAGCTAAAATTTTGGTGATGCATCCATAAAGGGTTACTGCATGGTACAAATTTTTGGCCGTTGGAAATATTTCTACGTGATTTCTCGAAAACGAGATTGGTAAGGCAGTTACCGCACCCTTTTGGCCTTGATTGAAATGAAGGTAGATGATTACGAAACTGCAAAATGAATGCACTGCATTCCACACAGCGACCACTACAATATATATTCTGCATGAACAACTCGAGGGTATGGTTATCTCTCGCAGAGGTGATATGAATTGATTAGCAAGATCTAATGATTTGGGTTTCCTGTGTTTCTGCACTTTTGGTGCCCAGCTCCGTTTCGTTCTATTATGCGGAACCCACTCTCCGTGATTCTTTGCATCAGAGCATCCAATTTAATCACATTACCTTGCGCATGATTCTTCTGTCTGGTTGTGATTGGTGGACCTTGAACCTCTCCGATGATACTGCGATGGCTATCTTATCCCTTCCTTATATGACTCCCAATAGGTCACCAACTGTCACCTCCTTGGGCAGTCCTGATCGTGATTGATCTTCAAACTGTCGTTCTCCATTACGTAAGCGCTGAAAACACTGTTGACATGCTCGTCAACACACATTTGCTCCCTGAATTCTGCTTATATTTCGAAGAACCTCCACTGCGCGGTTTCTAAGATCAAACTCTAAAATAAACAGAAAAGATCATAATTATGGTGCAAAAATTTGTGGATTTTCCACGATGACAATGCGTCATTGCATCCAATTTACCTTGTACTGAATATAAAGCGGAAAATTCAATAAAAACCATCAAATAAGAATCGCATTCTCCAGATAAGGCCCTGAAAGAGCTTCTTCCAATCATGGAACTCGAATTCATTTGATTAAGGACATGACGAAGATTCTTTGGAGGCGTTCGATGCGATAGTGAAAATTGCTTACGGAAAATATTTTCAAGATTGTAAAAGACTTTTGCAATTGTTTATTTCATCGAATGGGACCTTCATTTCACAGTCAGAATGTTTATCGCAATGGAAACAGCTTCGTCGTGTTGTCCTTGTTTGATCAGATTTCTTTTTTATCTATCTCAGCTGTGTCGCAAGGCGTGCTCACTTGCTATTAAGATTCCTCGAAATCTAAATTTATTTAGCAGCACACTGTACATTAGTAGTACAGCGTTGGCTGCCAAGCCTTTCACTTCCTTATTGTTTGTATTGGTGCGATGCGAACGAGAGGCATTCATCGCATGGAAAAATGAACGAACGACATCCAGGTCTATAATCCCATAAATTACTTCCAACCCATTACAACTACTGATTGATGATTTTATGGTTTTTACAGGTGTAGCGAATAATTTCAACTGAGCGAGCAAATAACTATGGTAAATTGGTAATTTATGGCCATGCTATTGTCATCTCGGGGCGGTTTTGGCTCAGTGTCACGGGGAGCATTCAACGCGGTCGATACATACTCGTGCAGCGCCAGGACTTTATTTTCAGCAGCCATTGGGCCCGCAATGAACACCTTCTGGCCGTTGGCTGTTTGTACAGACCATAAATAGCACACCCGGCGCTATTGCCGCTCCTGCTGCTCCTGTTTAGCTACATAGGTGTGCTGGTGGCCGAAAAGTGCGGTTGGTGGAAAGTCCATTGAGGACTATTCAACTTGATATTCCCAGCAGGTCGATTTGGTGCAGGTTTAAATGCAATCATTGGAGGACACTTCGTAAATCGACGCTGGATATTGTTGGATTGCACACAGACACCTCGTTTTCGGGGGTTGCGAAATGTACCGGAACGAAACAGCAAAGTGGCCAAACAGGAAAGTGATGCGCTTGCAGGTTTGCAGGAGCCTTTTGTATGTAAACCATTGGCGAGGTGAAAGGTTTCGAAATTTTTGAATGGAGTTGAAAATGATGAAATGTGCAATAAATTACACACTTTCACTGCGACAATGAATGGCTTCAACATTTTTTACTATGCAAGTTCAATCGATAGCAGCCTTAAAGTCGATTAAAATTTTCAACAACGATTCAGCGCGTGTAATATTATTTTTTGCTAACGAACTTTAGCAATAATCATAAAAATATTCGCGATAAAAACAACAATTGATCGTTTAAAGGCTACCAGTGTCGCTTTAATGTTATCTTATCCAAGGAAGTCGCAGCGAGAAACGTGGGTTAGAAGGGTTTCAACAAGTTAAATAAGTTCAGTAGCTTCTGCTTTTGGCCAACCTTGTCATCAAGGACAGGAAGTAAGTAAAAATTTAATAATCATCCCTTAAAAATAGAAACCTTTAAACTTTAAAAATAGAAACCACCAGCAAAAATCTCATTTCTTGAGCTGCCTCCAACAAATTAATTGTAAAACCACCACTTGGTCCTAATCTTTTGTGAATTGTGAGGAAGTTCCACTCCCAGGAGCAACGCATTGCTCATGCCCACTCATACCCTAGTATCAAAAGTATCTAAATTGTGACATCTTTCTCAAGACTCGCAGAAAGGCAATTACCTTTACGAAATGAGAAAGGGATACACTGCGTTTACTTTAAATGACAAATGATGATGAGCCTCTTCCATATGTTGCCATCGTCGTTCGTCGATCCTGGATGTGTACATATATTGATAACAGTCATTTTGGGTATATCAATGAAACCATGTGGACTAGATTGGCCGGGGGATGTTTCTCTTTATTGCCACGCAAACAGGTTCACTTGATTGAAATCATACATCCTTGAATAGAATAGTTTATATTGTTCGCTTGCCGAAGCAAAGTTTTTGATCCTAGACACGAATTTTCAAACTTTGAAGACATACTGTGCCAAGCATAAGATATCATATAACTACAGTAGAATTTGTTAAAAATCGATCAAAATCATATTTTTCTATATCTTAACTCATATGACAAGCGATCTCAGCAACAAAAAATTTTTTTAACTAGTTTTTTTTCAATTTCTTTACATCATCGGCTCTTAGCCTCATCGTAGCAAACATTCTGCGGGACACCGCAAGCAACAATAGGAAGTCAACGTTCGCCTCCATCGCCTTCCTCCATTTGTCCTGTGCTTAACATGTCCTTTCAACTCAACATGAAAAATCATTCTATCGTAGAATGCTGAAAGGTAGCTTGACTTCTCATGTCATCTTCCATTCACGTATGTTACCTTGTGAGTAAGTCTTAGCGAATCCTGCTGAGATAGGACATATAGCAAGTTATATAGCCGTACTTGTACACAAAGGAAAATAACATTTATTTTGAAGTCTGGTCGATGGCATATGCTGCGCTTATTTCGTTGACAGATCCTTCCTATCTCTACGCATATGATTGCGACGAGATGCTGAGATGATGTGGTTTGCCCAAGAATGGAGAAAAACTTTGCTTTTCGCCGGGTCGTCTAAAATATGAGAATGTCTCAGAATCCTTGTCGGCTTGATTACTTGCAAAAATAAAAGGGGTGTTTGCGTGATGGGGTGGATGTTGTTTTTATGAATGTAATTCAAGGTAAGTTTGAATTAATGGTATAATGAATTCAGTCGACGTTGGGCTACAAGTTGAAAGTTGCTAGAATCGAAGTTGGGTGGAATTAAATTATGATTGATGATTCAGCAAAATGATTCCGACGGAAAATATGTTTTCTATTTCTAGTGAAGCTGGGACAACATTGAGGTTTGATGTCTCGTCATTTATCGTTGATATAGTTATGGAGCTGGTTTATGTGCCGAAGATACTTTTCGCTCTCATGCAAGCCAATAATCAAGCAATCTTCCATGTTTTCTAAAACCAATCTTTCTCGTTTGTAAAAATTACTTCTGCTTTGTGGATATGACGCACCAGACTTGGTCTTGGTCTTCTGGCTGCGTCCCCCAATTTATAAAATCGAGCTACTTTTGACTAGCAATCGCAAAAGGATCAGCCCAAAGTTGGCTGGTTCGGCCTCAAAGCGTAGCTACATACAGCACTAATACTGCCGTATAACTTTCGAAAGAATGAGATAGAAAACAAAGAATAGGTTTACAATTGTATTGCGATTTTACGCAAATGCTTTAAGCAGGATCATCTTGTTTTCGCAAAAATTCGAGAGAATTCACCGATTCAAATAAAGCTTCATGTATTTTGGTCGAATAACGATTGATTGGGAGTGTATTTGGAATCTTAGCGCTCTTTGTATTAAAGATTTGCCTGAAGATATTTTTCATGTATTTTCCGCAGCACGATATGTATCATATCTTTATATCCTTCATACGATTAACATGAACTTTACTTCGCTTTTCTTTAGCTTCACATTGACGACGGCTTTTTGGTCATCATTATATGCATACAACTCATTGTTTGACCTTTTCTGCATTCTGTCGGTTTCGGTTACTGGACCAGCATTGGCCTAAGAATTTTGTGAATTTTGACATGATGACACCGACATTAACTTTAACAAACCGGACTATTTTTTGAGATATACTGATGTCAAGTATTCCGCTATATGAACTCGATCATCAATACAATCATCCAATCAGTACATCCACATTGGATTCCCAACATTTTTCCAAGATTTTCTTAGCAGGAAAAATTCGATCCAATGTTGACTTTCCTAATCAAAAGTGTATTTGTTTTTCTAATCAAGAGCAAACAAAGGATTTTTTTTTCGGTGTAGTATCGAAAGTTTTCCAGGAAGTACGGTGAAGGGAAATGATGATTTTTCTGTATTTTGTATTTGGTTTTCTGTATTTTTCTGAAAAATTTCTGTTGCTATTGTCAACTTCATCAGGTGTCTTATCATCTTCATTCTCAGTTTCGCTCAATTCTGTGTCGTCGTCAAAATTATGTCAGATGACTCCAACAACGTACTCATAATAAGCCCCTTTATTTTAAAGTTTCAGCCATTTTGGACGAGCAGTTTTTAGTTCACAGTCAATTGAGTGAGTCGATGTGAGTATTTTTGTGAAAATTAGAAAAATTAAGTATAGAGCTTTTATTAAATTTTTGTCTTTGATAGGCAATATGCCTACGTAAATCAAAAAAGAGTGGGACTTTGCACCATTATTTACCTTAGTGAAATTGTGGCTTCAGAGATGATGAACGCTCGAGAAGTCTAAAAACTGCGAATACTGACGATAACGTTGTTAAAATTCAGCACATGGTGTTAATCAAAACATTTGCAAAAAAAGATAATTCTGTTCTAACAAGGCAAGGCACCATCTCACACCTCAGATGTTGCAATAACAAAAATAAACGAATTCCGATTTGCACTTCTTGGCGAATCCATTGGTCTTACTCACCAGATCTAGCCCTAAGCGACAATTTTGTGTTCCCTTGTCTATAAGCTGCGCTCGAAGGACAGACATTTTCGTCAAATAAGAAGGTACAAGGGAATAAGAAGGGATAACTTTTGTGAACAATTAGTTTGCAGACAAAAACGCCGAGTACTTTTTGGACGGATTATAGAGATGGAAGCATGGTGGAGAGAATTCAGACCACCCTCGTAATCATTTGCCTGGCCAAGATGTTACTCTAGATAAGAAACTGGAAGGATTTCAAGGAAGATGCTCATTTGGAAAGCTTATTCTATCAAATCTGAATCAATATGGTACTAAAATTTATGCTGCCGTCAATGTCAAAACGTTTTACACAAATAATTTGGAATATATGCAAACAAGCAGCCAGAAGGCCTTCTTGTTGGTAAGCAATAAGTTGTGAGACGTTCTCATAAGAGTAGTTCGACCACTGTTGGGACTAGGACGTAAAATAACATGCGATAACTGGTTCAGCAGCTACAAAATATTGCAGGCTCTCAAAGCAAAAAACTAGTTATTGTTCGGCTCCTTGCGAAGTACAAGCGCCAGGTTCCCACCCAAATTTTGGAACATAAAATCTAGAAAAGATCATAGTAGTCGTTTTTGTTTTACAAAGGACTGCGTAGTAGTTTCGTTTGTCACGAAGAAAGGAAGTAATATGCTTGTAATTGTAAGCATCCACGATGATGGCCAAGTTGATGAAGTCACACGCAAACCACACATGATTTTTGAATATAACGCAACCAAACCTGGAGTATGTGTAGTTGAAAAATCGTGAGCTACCTAGAACATAGCAAGAAGTATATGAAGATGGCCAATGGTAATTTTGTTTCGCACTTATATCGATAGCAGATATAATGCGGAGGAGACATATTAATAATAACCTCCATTTAATGTAGATTAGAAGACGAGGTTTTTTGAAAGTTCTTTACAGTGGTTTGTGCTTAGAACTGTTCCAAAGGAGAAGCATCCAAACAAGGAAAGCGTCTATTCAACTGCAAAACGAAGTACGTCAGTTTCAGCCTACCTGCAATCAGGACTTTGCAACTGCAATCTACTACGGACAGAGAAAATGGTATGGAAATGGTTCAAAATGTCGTCGAATCAAATGAAATTTAATGTTGAAGTATTTTATTTGGGGTATGCCAAAATGATACCTTAAATATGTTCCGATTTTGATAAATTCTCTGCTTCCATCGCGCATGGATCACATTTCATTGTTTTAATTTTTTGATTTTATATTTATGATGATGTTGATTAGTTTTGAATTATAAATAGGTATATTATCAGTTTCCGATGTTTTCTTTAACTACAAACCTCACTCTGAAAAATTACTTGAGTGTTTTTTCCCGAAAAATAAAATCTGTGTATTAATACATTTGTCGGTTTTTTTTTCGCGCCCAATCACGTCAGCGTTTGCATTGTGGCTGGTGGATTGGTACTGCAAAAAGTTGAAAAAAAAAGCAAAAAGTTTCAAATTTTTTGTCTCTTTTTTATAGGAAATACTTTGACGGACACATATTCTTCGTGATCCGATTGCAGTTCAAATATCACCTGAATCATTCTATTTTTAGTTTTTATAACTCTTGTTTATAACTATTTAAAATTGTTCAAGGACTTAAGGATGTTAAAATTTCCTTTTTGAGTATTGCTCACCTTAATTTCCTCGGAAGCGGAGTTTATACATTCAAAACCTTATCCCGGTTCCGTATATCCATGAATTTGTGATTAAAGATATCTAATTCCTAAAATATAAAAAAAGGCAAACAAAAACTCAAAATCAACTGATTACGAGTCGTTGTTGGATAAATCCTTGTCAGTCAAGGAACTTATTTCATAAATCTCTATAACAACGCTTCTCTATAACAACAATCTGTATAACAACATTCTTTTGACGTATCTATTATTAAAAAATAAAATAATAATAGTTTTTCATGGACATTAAATTTTTTATATGTATGCACATCTATGTGCAAGTCACCTTCGCCTTGTATCTCATTGAATATCGATTTCAGGATGCCGCCTAAACCTACATTAATGAGTACATGCTAGCGCAATACCAAACGCAATCCTTATTAGTGTTAACTTAAATTTCATGCGAGGCGACAAAGGACACACCAAACGTTATGCATTATACTACAGTGGCTCAGTGCTCATTAGACTTGTGGATTTCCACAGCTTACTGAGAAGCTGTTCAATTAGTATCCGCTAATAAATTTCAGTCCATTTTATCCTGCATTTTCATTCAACCATTGCGACTACAATCCTAGAAACATGGAAATGCAACAACCTCGCTGGTGGCTCCGGTAAAACACGAAAAACAGGTGTTGGTTATAAATCCTGGCATAATTGGCTGCATAATTTAATGTACTCTAAATCTCTTGTTGCTGGACCGAGCAGCTAATTTGCATGCAACCGATAAGTGAAAATTTTCATTAGTAACCCACCAAAGCTTGTTCCGACGCCATTTGTTGCAATGCCACGAGATTTATTGGGTAGTAGTAAGCATTTTTGCAACGTTCATAATAATGGTTATGGATCATGTTGCCAAATTACATTTAATTACGCTATTTGTCAAATCTGATAGATGAAAAGTTTCTTTCTGCAAAATTTTTCAACACAATCCTTATTATAGACTTCAACAAATTATCGTCCTTTCACATAATTATGTTTCACTATCATGTAAAAATTACACCAGAATCCTTTTAGGTTGACAGTGATGATGGTCAATATGTTTAAATAAATTTTCGGACCATGTCCTAGATTTGCTAATTCTTAGTAGAGTTCCCACAGTTTCATGACCCAATATCACAGGCACTGGAAAAATGGGTTTTAATGGTTCTATGAAGGTGATTTCATATGTAACATGTAATCCATCCCTGCTCAATATTTCATTGGTATTCATTGGTCCACATTAACAGTCAATAAACGTGGAACCGCCACAACCTAGTTAAGCGGCATCAGCCCTCAATCAACTGTTCTCTAAAATTTCCTACGTGTGTCCTCTTGAATCAACTAGGACTGTTAAAAGTTAGGACAGAGAGCAATTTTCTAAGATATAGGCAACGTCATGGGTTACCAACTAATACAAATACGTGTGTTGAAAGCTTCAAATCACAAAAGACACATTTGTTCTTTCAAAATCCTCGCTTCCACTGGCAAACCTAAGAAGTGGATTGACAACGATATATAATTTTTTCAGCATAAACTAAGTTTCATTCTTCAATAAATTTATTAATTTACAAAGAATATCAAAATACATACATAAATTCCTCATTGTCTTCTTTACAGATCCCTGAAAACGTAAAACGTATTTTACTGGAAAATTGGATTGAAAGCGATGAGCTCTTGAATGGTGAGCAAATATCTCTCCTCGTTTAACCAATCACTAACGTTCGTTCCTTCAACACGAAAAGACCGTGCATATATCCTGCACACAACTTATCAGGTATCAGGAGACGACAAAATTTTTCACTTTACCTTCGCTTTATCGTTGAAACGAATTTAAAGGAAGCCAAACAGGAGAATGGTACGACGACGACAACGTGCTTACAACTTACCAAGTTGAAGTTTATGCCTGTACTTATGGAGAGATTATCTTGACAATGGATCACCTACATGGCAAGGATGCAAAAATGCACAATCTGAACTGAATGAATAATTTAAACTTTAAGTATGGAGAACTTGCTTAAAGTTTAAGTGGAGCTTGGAATCCTATGGAATGGAGTAATTTAATGACTGAAAAATCATTCCTCCTGTGGAATATTTGCAGCCTAATGCAAATTCAGTTTAATATGAAAAGTAAAAGTCAGGCTCGCCGTTTTTCAGCCTGCGGCAGATTGCATCGCAATTTTGATTAGGAACCTCTACGATAGCCATACACAGTCTTCCGGGTCCAAAGTCTGCGAAATAATGAATGATTTCACCTTCCATTTTCCAAAACGAAATAATTCGACATAAAATTAACGATAATATA
Organism: Stratiomys singularior; assembly: GCA_954870665.1. NCBI lineage: Eukaryota > Metazoa > Arthropoda > Insecta > Diptera > Stratiomyidae > Stratiomys > Stratiomys singularior. The sequence continues at coordinate 15,029,542 of OX940877.1, forward strand.
AATAAACGAAACAAAATTAAATGAATTTTAAAATTTGATATAATGCTTTTTGGTATAAAGTTTCTAATAGGTTGATTTCTCACTCGTGTCTGCAGTTCAGAATAAATTCTTCATTACATCCTTGGATACAAATTAGAATCTCTAGTTGAATTATAGGTCGTAAGGAATTTAGATATTTTTAAGCTCTATGGATATTACTTCAGTGGTGTTCGATGGAAGGAATAACGAGCTCGTAATCCTGGTCTCCGCTTACCTCACGTTTGTAGCTCTGATGCCAACATACTCGGGGCAAACAGACTACCAACGGATGATATCCAAAAGCGCCAGACGAACTTCGGGAAAGCGCAAGGACAGCGAAAAAAGTGAACACTTAATTTAATGAATCTTCCTAATCCAAAATTTAGCAAATCAGAGCAACATACTAAATTTTATTCACAAGGATGGAAGTGATTGAGTCACTATAACCATTGCAGAGGGGTTGGACTACCAAAAGATGGCCTGGAAGTGAGAATATACAAGAAAATTTGAAAAGAAATTGCCGTGCTGACCTGATTTCACGGTCTTCGTAGATGAGGTTGAAGCAATATCTCAACTGCCGCCCCCAAAGTCTGAAACAGGTTTCAATCTCAGGTCCCGATTTCGGTCAAGCCATCTGGATTTCCTAACACAACTGGTGAATACTTGCCGTATTGCCGTGTTAGCTAGAAAGTGCTTTCAAAACCTCAACCACCACGTTTCAGCCAAAGGTAGGCTCTTCACCGAGTAGGGGGCGAACAGGAACATGTAATGGCCGTACCCCCCATAGTTCAGATAAACCCCTGATCAAATTGCGCTGCTCTACGATCGGAGAAAAACACTCAAGAAAACACTCAAAAGCCTCAGACACACGGAACCAATAACCCTTCCTCAATGCCCCAGGTACGCGAACGAAGGACACGAAGAATTGAAAGGAAAATCTGAGAATCTTTAAAATGGCTGTCAGAAGGAAGGAAGAAGGAAGGAAGTATAAGAAAATATGAGAATCTCTGCTGCAGCAGCATTGCAGGAATAAACGAGAGTAAAGGGGCCTCTAACAAGAGATGCACATAGGGGCACGTTGCTTTATAGAGGGTGGATCAACAGATGAAGAGATAGAACGAGACTGCAACATGACTCCTTATAACGCTTCCGAAGGAAAATGGCAAACAAAAAGAGAAAGACTAAAATAGTTTTCTATCCAAAGTCAGGTACCATTTTAGGCTGGAATGGGTTTCAGATCTAGCAGCATAACGTCCTTTATGTTTAAACAATTATGGAAAGAAACTCACCGTAGTCATTGTTCCAATTAACTTAGATACCTTCCAGGGTGCTTAATAATGATGACAATCCATGAAGTAGTGAGCAGAATACATAAAAACTTTGTCAACAAAATTTACAAATTGGTGACCTCCATTGATATTGATATGGAAGAACACAAAATAAAGGAGAATAGATTCAAACATATAGAATAGATTCTCATCTAATCAAATGAAGGAACTACCAATAAAAAGAAAGATTGCGGCCAAGGATCCTGGCGGAACATTCAAAAAATAGACTTACAGAGGTACAACTCATGTTGGCATAGTATAATCACTTTCCTGGTTACTCTCAACTACCAAAAAGTTGATAACCAAAACAGAAAGCATTACAGAACAATAGCAGTCGCTGATGATATCGTCATATTAGTTAGTGGAATCATCACAGATACCATGTCAGGCCTGATGCAGACCGCGCTTTAGTGAGAAATCTAGATCCTAGTGAGAAAAACTTGGGACTTAAAATCCGAAATCACCCTCTGGATACATCGATTATAAGCGACACCAATGATCATATACTGATCCCTAGTGGCCAGCTATACATAAAAAAATCACTTCAAAAAAAGCTGGAGTAGATCCAATGAATGGCTTGTTTTGTCAACACTGATATCAAAAGGACAAAACTAGCTTCTGCAATGGAGACAATGCTCAATTTCACGCTACTCGGAAATCCTGTTCAAGGAAGAATCATCATATGCGGCATCGGAATAAAATCAACAAGAATATTTTATCTAACCATAACCAAAGAGAGAATGGTTCATCAATTAAATAGAAGGTGGATAGAATTCAACTTGTGTTGGGCACAACAATCCTACACCAGACTGACACAATGAGATTTACACACCAGAGAAGAGAGAGAAAAGTGTAGGACTTTAAATTTGAAAGTGGGATTGTAATCTACACCAGATGAAGCTGATGGCTCTAAGACAGATGAAGAAAGCAGCGCTTAAGTCTTCTCCCTAAGTCTTTAGCATCTTAACCATAGCCCCAAACAAAATCTTGGCTAGCAAGTGGCCGCTGGAGGCACCTATCTCTAACCACGTAGTTTCAAATGTGCAAAACTATATGGAATCTGGTAAAGCCACATCAATCTCAAACTCTTCGGCCTCACTCTCTTTAGCTACAATTTCTTTGGCCAGCATGTCCAATGAGTCCAATTTGGGTTTGGATTCAGCGTGACTTAAGGAGTCCGTAAATGATTAAAGGCTGGATCCACATTTTGTTTCGAGAATCCATGGGATAGTTTCGATTAAGTAATGGCCACAGTCACCTCGGCACTCAGGTGCCCGATGTATATAATAAAGAACAGCTATTGATCGACTATAGAACCTGAATAAGTCGCACTTTTGTACCAATGAAGATATGGGTCAGATGGACAGAAGAGTGGTTTGTCGTTGTCTGTTGAAGGATGTTCCCATGGTTTGATCAATGTTGATTTTGATTTCTGAGTTGATTTTTTTCCGTATCCCATATTGATTATTTTCCTTTTTCCTTCCAACAAACACTGCTAGCAGACAGTTTTGGTTTCGGGATAAAATGATAAGATATGCATATATTTAAAAGTCTGGGGCCGACACAACAGCCTTGTGGAACACCAGCAAGGAAAGTTTTCGCAGTGAATGTTCTATATTTAAGGTAGGATAAACTCAAATTGCACAAATATGGTATGGTAGTGCATTCATTAAACCCATGAAGGCAATCCTCATGCCCAATGGTATTAATGGCCTTTTAATGTGTGTAATCAGCATATCCATCCACTCTTTGTTATTGAGCGCTGGTCTTATGTTTTTTGGCCACTTGCCAGAGACGGGTAATAGCTAGTGAAAATGGAAAATTAGGCAGAATGTTATAAGCCTGTAATAAAACAATAAGATAATCAACAGGATTTAATAGACTTTTAAAATTCGAAGCGCAGAACCAGATCCCAGAATCTGCTATAAAATTATATCTTTTGGTATTGCAAACGCAGCCCGCAGGCATTTTGATCTAATTCAATGATCCTTCGTGAAAATATCGACGTTCTTTATTTAAAAAAGGTCTGGTAGTTATTTTACGCGGAAGAGAAGCAGAAATGATTGATGAGAAGAGAGTAAAGAGAGATTCTAAAAATCTGAATCGTTACGTATGAGTTTCGATAAAATCCAAAGCGGTCCGAGTCAACCATACAAATACATTTAATTAAATAATATTTTAAGTAAAATTTTAATTCAAAATTGAGTAACAAATTCAATTTTGCCATTTGTAATCAAATTATAAATCCATATGATAGTAAAATAATAATTTAGTAGTCTGAAAGGGCATAATGCCTCCACGATGAATAAAAAATGAACAATAACTGGCTATTGGATATATGACAGCAAATTTTTTGAAGACATTAAGCCTCAATTTTCCCATTTCCATACACAAACTACATTTCAAATCTCCACCAAAGTTCGAATCCATTAAAACTTTTATGTAAATGGATATCGCTAACAATTTTATCCCAGACACGTCTACATAACGTACCTTACAAAGGTGGGTATTATATCTGGCAAGGCATAAAAAGAAAAAATCATCCAAACTTAATAATAATCCTCAGGAAAATGAATGAGGAAATGAAAAGAAGAAGAAGAAAAAATACCAGAAGCACTCTGGAGAATCATAATCTTATTATCCCTGGAGCGATTCCGGCTATTTTTCTTATGGCATGGAATCACAACTTGCTCTTCAGTGCCTTATTCTTCCTCTCACTTTTTTTTCTGTCCATTTACTTACTCACGCTCCAGTTCATATATTCTATCCTCCCACTATGAGGTGCTGGAAGGTGTAAGTGCATAATCGAATCTTTGGTTGTCCAAGCTCTCAGGACGAAACGTTTCCGGTTCACGTTCAATAATTTCATTTGCACCAAGCAATCCTGTGTGCATCGGACAGCGCACCACTGGAGCATCTCAGAAAAAGTGCATAGTTAAATTTCAATTTCAGATAAGGCCAAATGAGAAGGAAAACTTTCTCCGCGAAAAAATTCAAAGTGTAGATTTTTTTTTATGTTTTGTCACCGGGAAACTTTTCGTCTTTCCTTGTAGATTGTGTTAAGTGTAGACTTGCACGTGGTTGGTTAGGACTTTTTTTTGAATGTTTCATAAAACTTGAACGTAAAGCGGGTGGTACACTTTTTGTTTTTAAGGAATTGTGGATTGTTTCTGATATGAATTTGGTCATAAATTAATGTTTGTATTACTCTTTTGAAATTATACAAATCGGTTGATACGTTACCTGAAAGTGAAGGCTCGTCTAACTTTCTCTATTTTTTATAATGATCCCCGACATTCTCAACTGACGACGTTATTCTCATGGACAGATCCTTACTGGTATCATTTAGACTATCAATATGTATTAACCAAATAGGCTCAATCTTGTCTTTCTAAATATTCTATTATAATTAAAATGTGCTAAAGAGCCAAGAAAAATTATTAGTAGCGCAATAAATTCTAACTTGAAGTTCGTTTTGGTGTTGCCGCAGGCCAAAATTAACTCTGGGTGGCTTGAGTCCGCCGGGCCTTGCTTTGTGGGTCTCGAGGACGCGTTTCGGCTGCATACAGCCATCTTCAGCTCGTTCTGGTGTCTTTGTCGCGGTATCCATCTTTTTATATGTGAAACTTTTATCGGAGGGGTAGGTCTGGTTAATTAGGTGTTAACGAGGGTCATTAAGTTTGGGTCTTTTCAGGATCGTGGGATTATCGTTGTCGGGTTCGTCGCGTTTTCTTTTTTTGACAAGGATTGGGTCGAGGACTGAAAATATTGTGTCGGAGTTGGTCATTATTTGTTCGTTGATAATATTTCCGTGGGTTTTTTTGTGTTTGTAGATCTCTAATTTCTCTAGTACGTCAAGTCTAAGTCCCTTCTTTTGTTTGTGTAGGGACTTAGACTTGACGTACTAGAGAAATTAGAGATCTACAAACACAAAAAAACCCACGGAAATATTATCAACGAACAAATAATGACCAACTCCGACACAATATTTTCAGTCCTCGACCCAATCCTTGTCAAAAAAAGAAAACGCGACGAACCCGACAACGATAATCCCACGATCCTGAAAAGACCCAAACTTAATGACCCTCGTTAACACCTAATTAACCAGACCTACCCCTCCGATAAAAGTTTCACATATAAAAAGATGGATACCGCGACAAAGACACCAGAACGAGCTGAAGATGGCTGTATGCAGCCGAAACGCGTCCTCGAGACCCACAAAGCAAGGCCCGGCGGACCCAAGCCACCCAGAGTTAAATTCTAACTTCATAATTCAATTTAAAATAAAAAATCTCATAAGCCCCGATGCAAGGACTTCTATGATTATTTGCGATGGAAGGATTCCGCATATATGACCCCAGATCTTGGTGTTATTGATTTGGAAATATGATGACCTCTGAACCCTGTAAATGTATTTATTTAGTAACACATTTAATTTCCGGACTTTTCAGGATTTTAGCAGCTTAGTAACAGAAAATTTTGGAGAGTTATGCTCCTCGATACTCATGATTCTATTCTATCATTTTGATGGTCTACCTATTTATTTCTGCCATTGACCCAGATTTGATTCGTCCTACTAATATTTGCTTTAGCACGGAAAACTCGTGCGAAATCAACGCCCCTTCTCACTCAGTCTAAAATCTTTTTCCTCGCCTACTGTACTGACTACTCTAACCTTTTCTTTTTCTTTTATTTTTATATGTTTTCTATCTTTTTTTATACTGAATTATCATAAGTTCATGTTTCAAATTTTTACCTTATTTTGAATTAGTTTTTCTTGTTTTTGTCCTTTTAGAAAAAAAAATGTTTTATTATTTTTGGAAAACTCTTTATTAAATTTTTTCTCTACTGTGCATATATTACTAGAAGCAAAACTAACATCTTCGTTTGATTTGAATAGATGTTTCTCTTTTCTACTATTAACTACATACTTCAGACTGATTTGACCGTTTCATCTCGAAACATGTGAGAAAACGTAATCGATACGGAAGTTCTGTGAGACCAATATCAATCTACGAACGTCCGATACGTTTCATACATGTAAATCCGAGCACGATCAGCGTCTAGAATGTATCTAGAATCTTCTCGCGGAGGCAAGACAACACCAGAAGGAAAGCTGTGTATGGGGGGGGGGGGGGGCGGATGGGGCTTGGATTACAAGAGTTGAAATGAGGTCAGTATGCAATATATACATATAACAATATGCTTTCTTAGTATAGAAGGACTACGAAACCCAAGGATTATTATACTAGGTGGCTTTCGCCATAATAGATATTAAAATCGATCCCAACGGCCGTATAAGTAATTTGCATTACCCTGTAATTCTAGGCTCCAAAATTAGTCCATAGCAAAGCAACAAACAGCAATAACACTCCAAAAAAACTACGTATCTCACGGTCCTCGACTAAAATTAGTAGAATTTTCTAGTAGCAGAAAATATTTACTTATTGTTAAGTATTCACGAGCCAATTCCATTCTCATTAATTCAATTAAGAGAATAACACATTCAAAACCCTTGAGCAAAAACTGAATAGGCTATTGCTTGCTCGATCTCTTTCTATTAGAAGTCGGCCGAGAGTGTGATTGCTGTTCTATACTTACACTACGTGTATGACCGTAGCGTCGTGTAAGTTTCCAATCAATATGCAGAGTTTTCCCTAGATGCAGCAAAACATATTGATGACATTGAGTTATTTGGTGCAATCTGTTTAAGCCGGGGTTGTGCGTAATAAAAGGTCTATGGCTGACTTGTCACGACCATTTGCATGTGAATTCCGTGATTTGTATGTCCACCCGTTGACTTTGTCGGGGAAAACTAACGACATCATCAAAATATCGTCTTGTGTTTGTTAAAAGAGTATCTACCGAGCACGTTAGACCCTCGCGCAACGTTTCACCAAGAATATGAGCAGAGTTTTGTTAAATGCTGAATTCGTGGCTAGTGTTTGTAGTGAATGTTTAGTATAAAGTTTATGTTCTGCTCGTTTTCATGACAAAAATGTCAAAGTTGCCACGAAAAATATGCGCCCTTCCTATCCATTCCACCAAAACTTCGCCTAAGCCGGTCTCTAGCCCACTTGAAACTAAAGAAAAAAGTGCTCAGGCGCATTGTTTAACGATTTGAGTTACCGAACTGTACAATAAATCGAACTTTTCGGTAATAACCTTAAGAGGAGGTCTTAAAGAAGGTCTTATGGGAGCTGTCATTTGGTCAGCCGTCTAACATAATGTCACTACTGTAGTAAGAGGTAGAGGCTATTAGGCCTTATATTACGTGTGTCCCCGCTAAGGACGTCTTCTCATGCCGACTGTTTATTTATCAACCATTCAATTGTAAACCAACCAAACTTATTTGTAAACTGAGTAAAATGAAATTTGACCAAAACCACGCTTTACGCTCATTATATAGTACTTTGACTACGGTAGAGTCTGAATTTATTACTAGTTAGCGCAACTTCCATTCACTACAGAAGCTTTAACTTTCAAAGATATTTAGTCGGAGTTTTTGGTTCCAATATTAAAAACGCATTCCACCAGACCGTTCCTGATCACTTCAGTGACAAACGAAGGCATTTGGTGTGACTGTCTCTTGATTCCTAGCTTTTCGAACCAGCTGTTTTCAATACTCTTTAGGCAACAGTTTCTAACATTGTGTTAACATGCCTGTCGCTAGGATTATTTTTGTATGAGGAGCTTGCTAATGAAACTCTCCTCATACCCATACAAAAGGTAGTGGAGTCTTCAGTTGAACATTGCCTGTAGAATCTTTGCAAACAGTTTCATTTGGGATATACGAGGTTTGTTCAAAAAGAATTGCGAATTTCATGTTTTTTCAAGAATTATTTATTTATTCATGAATATCTATTTTGTCCCCTTCAAAGTGATCCCCGTCAGACATTATACACTTGTGGTAACGTTTTTTCCAATCCTCAAAGCATTTTGAAAAATCACTTTCTGTGATCTTGTTCAGCTCCTTCTTCGATGCCGTCTTTATCTCCTCAATCGTGGCGTAGCGTCGTCCTTTCATGGGCCTCTTCAGTTTCGGGAACAAGAAAAAGTCACAGGGGGCCAGGTCTGAGGAATACAGTGACTGCGGCATTATTAGAGTGTTGTTTTTGGCCAAAAATCCGCGCACAAGTAATGAAGTGTGAGCAGGGGCGTTATCATGGTGCAAAAGCCAATTATTGTTCTTCCACAAATCCTAGCGTTTCTGGCAGATCGCTTCTCGCTGGCAGATCGCTTCTGCGCATTACTTGAAGGTAATCTTCCATATTGACCTTTCTACCCTGCGGCAAGAACTCATAATGCACCACGCCACTGCAATCGAAGAAAACTGTCAGCAAAAACTTCACATTCGACCGAACTTGGCGTGCTTTTTTCGGTCCCTCTGAGAACATTTTGTACCACTGATAAACGTTGCTTTTGTCCAAAGTAGCTTCGCCGTATGCAACAGTCAACATTCTGAATGCATCCGCGCACTTTAAGTTGTTCTTCACACAAAATTTAATACAAATTCTTTGATCCATTTTTTGGGATAGACGAAAATCGAAGACAAGCTAAAACACTTCCACGCACAATAACTGCCAAAAATTGACTGGACATTCAGAATGGCCGGAATTGTCAACATAAGTGAGGGTCATGAGTACCAACAGAACGCCACCAAATGATCAAAAATCGAACATACGTAGCCCGCGAAAATTCAAAATTCGGGATACTTTTTGAACAAAGCTCGTATTGACTTCGAAAGACAAATGATACTGAGAGTCACGATTCGTGCGAGCAATTCTTCTCCTAAAGGAAATTTGATTGCACTGAGGAAGAATCGCTAGAAATCCTTTATTGCTGAAATGCTTGGCTCTCTCCTAAACGCGTCCACCCGGCGCAGAGGGAACTTCCTAACTTGGGATCACGTGAAGGAGATCTAAAAGCATAGGCAAGTGATTCGTACAGGAGAGGTGCTTAGTCAATATTTTAGTTTCTCAGTTCCACCGGAACTCTGACACTCAGGCCATATGGGCGTTCGCTTCCCAGAAGAAACATAAATAATTATATCATTGCTAATGTTATCGCCAATTTTTATCATTTCCATTTCACATTCTCCTTCAAACTGACGATCTATGGCGATCTTCATCTTAGATGGAAAGCTCAACCGCTTTTATGATATGCTCCTTATTGGCAATCTGTTTCCTTGGAGATGTTTGATAGGTCGCATCAAGACGTTTGTTGGAGGAACTCTTAATAAATAAAATATATAATTATAATATAAATCAAATAAAAGTATAATTCTAATCATAATTTTGTGATGGAATAAGGTGAATAGATGGTTTATATAAATAACTAAATAAAGAAAGTTTTTAAGTTTTTAAGCTATATTTTCTGAATGAAATTTGAAAAAATTTAAAAAAAAAATTCCATTTTTACCCCAAAAAATCTACAAAAATCGGTCTATTATCGTTTTTGATCATCCTGAACTCATATTGGATCGCATCAGTTGAAAAAACGTAAGACATAGTCGCACTCGAGACAAAATGCAAAATTTGAATGTGTATTTATCCTTTTAACCTGTTCATCCCCACAATTAATCCATACAACACCAAGCACTAAAACGAGAAGATTGTATGCAATACAGATTCTTGTCGGGAGGATAAAACATTTTAGAGCTAATTAAAAAAACAAAGGGATAATTTTTCACCGCTGTTACTTTAATTTAATAAGAGAGGACAAGACAGCACACTTTTGAGGTGTAAAATGAGCGTGAAAAATGAGCGAAAACACTTTCTGTGGGGTTGTTGTGGGCTGTGAAAGAAGAAAGCAAAAAAAAGTCCAACGACTTGGATAGATGGTCGTGTTCATTAGCTAATGAAACAATGCAGACGCTTCGAATTTCCATTTTCCCCGATACTTTTTCTCGCAATTTTCAGTTGTTGTGGAAATAATTGTGCAATTTGCGTCCAAAATGGGCCAATAAATAGGAATTCATAAATAAAAATTTCGTTATTTACTGAATCTATACTATCAAATTCGTAATTCAAATGGGAAATTTCGACGGTTGGAAAATTTCGGGGAAAGCCGTTTAATGCCGCCAACGTGTAAGCAGAAATATGTGGGAGCATATCATTCTATTCATAGCTTTCGCAGAAATCCTTCTTGCGGCTATAGAAGTTGGGTCCGTTTTGGTTTGTTTTCCTTTTTTTTTGTATTCTCTGTTTGAAAATTTCGTCGACTTGCTCTAACGAATTCAAATAGTGTTGTTCAAAAACTAATTACATTCAATTAGTGAAGGTGTCAGATGGACGATTCATTTGAATGCATGTAGACTTGGCGCATTTCAACTAATCAACAAATGTCTCTCTATTTAGAACACTGTCAGACATGTGGACTTCGTGAGAAGTTGCGTCTTCGACGGAATTCTTAGATGCCAAAGAGTCTTCAAGCATAACTTGAGTGCATTATTCAAAAATTTTTGCTAGTTACGGTTGACGGACTGTTTGTATGTATACATTCAGATCTCTTACTTCCTGCAGTCTTGATGACTTTCGATTTTGTAGGATAAAATTTAATAGGTCTTAGAACAGACTCACTTTAGAATCAAATTTTAAAAATATTAAGTTTTATTGTGTTGAAATGCACTTCGATGCATCTTGTTGCACCATTGTCAAGACTCAAATATTATCATATAATCCTATTATAACTATTCAAATCGAAATTAAGGGTTGGAAATAAATTACTCTTGCGAGTTCCAAGTTTCACAAAAATCTGATTACTATTGATTACTAATTGTCAATTATTTCTGAAAATTGTTCGCATTTTTCAGATGCAAGAAATCTGAAGTTATTAGGACATCGATTAAATTACTTCTGACGCGAAGTTTTTCAGAATAAAATTAAAAATGAAAGACTTAAGATCAAAAATTAGCATATTAAGCCATTGATGAGTTCCTAGAAACAAACATAGAAACAAATTAAGTATCAAGAAATCAAGTTTTTGAATATTAAACATTTGATTAGTTGTTAAAAAAAACTTGAAGTCACGTCTTTCAGATAGAACTCGAAAAACTTTAAACACTGTGAAATTGAAGTTTAATCGAAATGTAAATGTGCAATCCCTCATCAACTACACATTTGATCCAGTGTTCTTTGATATGTTGGTAGGTTATTCTTCTTGGCTTCCAGGACATCTTCATACCTTCTTTATTTCACTTTTTTCGTATTTTTTGGTTTTATTTTTGGGGATTCGACGCAGCTTTCCGGTCACTTGTTGCTTCTTTTTCTTTTTTGTTTCCTCTATGATTGAAAACTTCATTGGTTTACAGTGGGTATATCACTTTGTCCGTATTTCGGAAAAGGACTTCATTTGTAATTATAATTAAAAATTACATTTTTAACAAAGACTGATATTCTAGAATTCTCTGTATAAAATCTTCTGTGGCGTAAGTGAAACGCTTCATTATATCCGTAATTGTGGTTGAAACAAAATTTTAATCACTGTATAGATTGGATTATGGAGGTTGAGCATCAACAAGGGTGCGTTAACCCATTATTTCTTTGTTTTCGCAACGTTCTTTTAATGAACCAAACTGAGTACCTAATTTTTTGCTGTTTCATGCGAAATCATCTCGATTTTTTGCTGTGCACCACTATTGCCCGTACGCAGTTGGACCCCAAGACCTAATTCCCTAATTAAATCCGGTGGCTTAGAATACTTCGCACAATCCTTAGTTTGGTACATTGGTGTGCAAATAATGTCCAGTCGCTTCGTTAAGAAAGGTAAAAAATATTTTCAAACTCCCCTCATGTCTGCCGATCTCATACGAGGGTGGTCCGAGGAAACTTTCAAAAGAGAAATTTACTATTATGCAGTACATTCTCGTTGATGTCTACTATCAAAATTTCAGCCGAATGGGACCCATAGTTTTGTTTCGACTGCGAGTAGGCGTGTCCGCGAATTTTAGAAAAATGGAAAAAGAACAATATTCGTCGGTGATTTTACGATCTATTTTTCGGAATGGAAATCAAAGCACTCTTTTGGGACGTGTACGATGACTCCAATATTCCTAAGGGGACCGTAAAAATTGGTTTACCGAATTTCAACGAGCCACACCCAAGTGCTCCACGACTGCTGCCGCGGGTAACTTAAAAAAATCCACGACTTCGTATTGCTAGATCACCGATTTAAGGCGCGGGAGATAGATGAGAAAGTAGTCACTGCAAAAAACCACGTGGGTCATATCCTGCGTGAAATTTTGAGCATGGAAAGGCTGTTGGCGTGATAGGTGCCGCATTTGCTCGCTCCGAACAACAAGCGTAACTGTGAGGTTGCTTCAGAGCAGTGTTTGACGCTGTTGAAACGCAATCTGAAGGAGTTGCTGCGTCGTTTCGTGACCGTCAATGAAATAGTGCTTACAAAAGACCAAGGAACCGTCAAAACAGTAGACTTCACGCTGCAAACACTATCTGAAGAAGGCAAAAACTGACCTGTCGGCCGGAAAGTTGATGACCACTATTTTCTGGTACATACAAGGCGTGATCTGCATCGACAACCTGCAAAAGCGAAAGACGGTCACGGAGCTCAAATATGCAAAATTATTGGGTCAATTGACAAAATGTAGCTGAATCGCAAAAAAATCAGCTGTGTCCCTCCAATATGAAAACGCACCTTCTCACACCTCCGCTATCGCGACAGCCAAATTTGTCGAATGGGACTACGAACTGCGTGTCTATCCATCGTTTTCTCCAGATATAGCCAACGAGTGCATTCTTTCTGTTTCCAAATTTGAAAAAGACACTCAACGGGCAGAAATTTGAGCCGAATGAGGACGTTGTCCAGGACTACTTTGCAGACCTCGAAAAAACGTAAGCTTCGGACAGGTGAAAGACGGGTCAAATGCATCGAGCTAAAAGGTAACTATGTTCAGAAATAAATCTCCACTGTTCCAAAATTTTCATTTTTCTTTTATATAAAATTAAATTATATATAAAACAAATATATATAATTGAATTATATAATAAATATTGAATTATACAATTAATTGAGTTATATGATAAATAAAATAAATAAATTAAATAAATGAGTGAAAGCTGCAGCTGAAAATTAGTAAACATATTCGAAATATTTTGTTCTGAATTTTCATTGTTAGTAACTATTGAACATCTTTGAAAAGAAAACCAATAAATAAAACCATGTAAGCTCTGAAGTACTGATGAAACCTACATATATTGCCAGTAATAGCATTGGTCAATCATTTAGATATCTTCAGCAAGTTGACATGAGAAAATGTGCATTTGAATGGCGACATGAGTCTCAGTATGTCGATAGTTTTTAGCACGTGAATTAAAAGAGGAAACAAAAACATAAACTATTTGGCAGTGCGGCCAAATTTCATGTTACCTTTCAGGTGACAGATGATGTATGTGCTCGTACGTTTCTTAACGCCTGATGTGGCTGTCACACATTTAAAAGCAGTTTTGAAGTCATTGAATCGCAAGCGTACGAAGACAGTGCAATGAAAAGAAAATGGTCTAGTATTAAAGTTTAATTCGCTTCAAAGTATAATTTTATGATAGCATGCGATTTTATTTGAATTTAATGAAGTAGATAGTTTTTGACGAAAATTTCAAAAATGCATCGATTAAGGCTTATTTGATTCCAAACATTGGCCCTGATTGTTAGATAATTTATCAGGATAAGTTAACAAGAGCTGATATTTTAACAGTGAAGGACTGGCTTGCTTTTCGAAATTCAGATGATTTGATTTTGGTTAGATTTTGTAGAGAAGTACAGAATTAAGACTGCGATACTGAGAGTATTTAAATGAATTTATCATGAACCACCACCTGAATCGACCTGAACCAGAAGTGAAAGGATTGATGTGTGATGATGAGTAATGATGAGGAAAATGAGATTAGTGAAGGCTACTTTACCAAATAAACAATCAAAAATACATAAATCAAATCTGAGGAAAGAAATAAACGCCTCTTTTTAATTTAGTGATTTTTTTTCTGTTCTCGAATATCGTTTTGCGACATTTATCGTTCGGTCCTGTTCCACGACTCAAATGTGACTTTTTGAGGAGGGACATCATTTTAAAACGTCTTACATTTTGGTTCCATTTCAAAAATTGGTTCTACTTTATTGCTGAGGATAAGTTTAAAGATGCTGTTTAGTATGTTTTAGTCAAGCGTGTTTTAAAAATAGTGGGTTTCCTTTCTGAAATTCAGATGATTTGATTTCTGATAGATTTGGCAACGAAAGAACAGGACTGAAAATACGCACCACGTAAAGTTAAGTTAAAGGATAGATGTGTAAGATATAAACGATGACAATTCATATTGTAATAAGGATAATTAGGGTACTGCCTGGTGCTTTTCACATATAATATTTTGATTGGAATATTAAGTAAGGATCAATGAGTGTTTACGTAGGGTCATGTTGATAGTGAGAGTTGAGAGTGATTCGAAAGGATGCGATTTTCAATATTGCAGCTATTGGGTTGCCTATGGCAAAATATCCAATCTTAAAATTCTTTAACAATGTTATTGACGAAGGTAAGTGTTAGTCAATTAAGTCTTGGGTCCATGTTATCCATTCATGTTTTACCTGTGAATCCTTATAATAGTGATTTGAAAATTTTCATATCGGGTATAACTAAACTTTAAACTATAATTATTTAATTGTCTCAGTAGTTGTTGAGACAAGTTCTCAACTTCCAATGATTAAGTCTGACCATGAATGCTTCTGTCCAACAATCACATGATGTTGCGTTGGCCGATAAGGTATAAGGATATATCTAACAAAAGAAAGAAGTGATCTGTTTTTTTTTTTTTTTGTATTTTAAAAGAAAACTTGAAGGAACGCACGCACTTCCATTTCGGTAAGAATTTAAAATTGTTAAAAAATTATCTTTTCTAGTGAATTGATAGTATTAAATGACTTGTATCCCAAACTGCTCTTAGCCATGGCATGTATCCATCCATTCACAAATAGTGACGATTAATTTCACTTTATCCTGCCCCTCACAATGTGAATAATTTAAACATTTCATCTGCCAATTTTGCAATAACACCCAGTAGTGACACGTCGTAGTCGTAATTCCTAGCGCTCTCTGGGGTTGATTGACAGTGGAAAAAATCGACATTTAAATCACACGTTGTTAATCCGCTAACTTGAAAATCTAAATAGTTTTCCCGCATGAGCATACAGAATGGCGCCCCATGGCGTGAGCATCTTTCATCGCCAACCGCTAATGAAAGCCAAAAATTTAGATTTACCATACGAGCTGTCCTAATAGTGTAGGCGGGAGGCAATAAAACCACAGAAATGTTTTGAACACCATACGATATGCCGGGTATAAACAAATAATCAACGAGTCCACCGACTGGGAAAATAATATGAATGATTTTCCATGTTGCATCCGAGCATTTAAATGGGAAGTGTACGTTTATTGCAAGGTGTAAATATTTTTGTTAAATGGTCACGTAGACAGCAGCGTCCACGAATTTTCAGGATATATTCATGGATCGTTTGGTGTGACAGAGCAGACAATAAACATTATTCGCACCGCAAACTATGTAACCAAGGATTGTGTGCAGCTCATATTGCAAGTGCATTAACAAGTCTTCGCTGCTACATCAAAGTCACCGAGATGGAAAATCTTCTTTTTGAACAAACATCAATCAAACATGGACCGAACACTTCATGCTCATCATTGATTTTATTATATTTTTGTTATAGAAGATTTTGAAATTGAACCAAAAAATCAAAATCCGGGTTCAAATTTAGTCGTCAAAATCAGAGTTCAAATTTAGTAGTAAAAACCGGGGTTTAAATTATGTCATCTCTACTGGTCTTAGTCCTTGTTTTAGTTCTTATTCACTTTCGTAGCTGGATGTCTTGCGGCTCAGTGAAGTTTTTCTCAACCAGACGAACCTGTGATACCAGAACAATGTAATGAAGTATGGGTTGGGAATGACCAGATCCTTACCCTTTTTTATGAGATCCGTTTTTCCCTATTGAAATCGGAAGCTATAGATTGCACGCCAGTGATGAGTCTTGGTTGCTGGGTCTCCCTTTAAAAGTCTTCGATATACAGGTATAAACTCATTTTTATACACTTCTTTGTAAAATGCAGCCACTAAACGAAGGCCATCGGCGGTATTCCTATACTGGAATGGCAGTAAACCTTTCTCCAAAGAACAGCTCCTTTATGAACTTTTATTTTCAAGTCGGTGCAATCGTCAAGGTCGACATATTCCATTTTTGGTCGACATATTCCATCAATGGTTTGGACTGGATCCGAGCACGTCTGACAACTTAAGACCTTCTTGGAGTAGAAATCAGAATGTTCTTGGATTTATTTTCCACGCTCATCGAATCAAATTCGATCTCAGATTGTCCTCGCTCCAGGATAAGGCGCATCGTAGTCGTTTTTGGTAAATGAACACACATTGAACCAACCAACAAGTGTTTATGCTGCTAGGAACAAGAATCAGACATCATTTTCATTTGACGAACTTCTGTGTCGGTTCCCAATATTACAGTGGGCCATCTAACGTTTGCATTTTGAACTACTGTTTATTTAGAGAATGACAGCTCAAATGTCATTCAATTTGTGTTCATAATTTAGTTAAAGGTTTGACATTTACGAAATGGGACGCTAAACGCTTGAACAAAATTGGGAAATATTGAAAACTTACTTCCAAAGTGGTGAGTCTTCAGTGCAAACTGTAAGAAATTTGAAAAAAAATTCCATAAAAATGAGTGGCCTTCAAGGCAGTTTGTGGATCAATTTGTGAATCGTGTTCGAGAAACTGGATCGTTGGTGGACAAAACAACCCGTTCCTGTTCTCGTGCAGTGCGCACAGCCAAAAACATTGCTGCTGTAGCCGAAAATGTCCGTGAACATCCATCAACTTCAACTCGTCATCGTTCTCACGAATTGAACATTTCACGCACCTCCCTGAGGAGAATTTTGCATAAAGACCTCGGTATGAAGACTTACAAAGTTCAATTGGTCCAAGAACTTAAGCATAATGACCATCCGTTGCGTTTTCGGTTCGCCCAATGGGCAGAAGATCGTTTGGCCGAAGATGAGCATTTTCACCGAAAAATCGTCTTTTCAGATGAAGCCCATTTTCACCTCGGGGGCTATGTCAATAGGCAAAATTATCGCATCTGGGGGTCGAAAAATCCACACGTCACTATTGAG
This sequence comes from Stratiomys singularior, assembly GCA_954870665.1. Classification (NCBI taxonomy): domain Eukaryota; kingdom Metazoa; phylum Arthropoda; class Insecta; order Diptera; family Stratiomyidae; genus Stratiomys; species Stratiomys singularior. The sequence goes on from OX940877.1 coordinate 15,047,092, forward strand.
AAGCCAATGCACCCACAAAGAGTTACGGTTTGGTGTGGGTTTTGGTCCGGCGGCATCATTGGGCCATTTTTCTTCGAAAATGACCAAGGAGCCGCCGTTACGGTCAATTGCGAGCGTTACCTTGCCATGCTCAACGAATTTTTGTTTCCAAAAGTTGAAGAGTATGACATGCACGACATTTGGTTTCAACAGGATGGCGCAACATGCCACACAGCCAACATGACAGTCGAACTTTTGCGCACCGTTTTCGAAAATCGAATAATCAGCCGAAATTCTGAAGTCAATTGGCCGCCTCGGAGCTGCGATTTAACCCCGTTGGACTATTTTTTGTGGGGAGCTGTCAAGGACAAGTGTTACGCTAATCATCCAGAGACGATTGATGCCTTCAAACACGAAATCGAAGTTGCCATTAATGAAATTCGAGCCGAAACAATCGAAAAAGATCTTGAAAATTGGGTTGACCGAATGGCGTACTGTAAAGCCAGTCGTGGCAGTCATATGAACGATATCGTTTTTCATTCATAAATAACAAAGTTCAAGCTTTCCAATAAAAAAAAAGTTTGGAAGAATAACCATTAGTCTTTTTTTTATAGCCGATTCAAAATGCAAACGTTATATGGCCCACCCTGTATTTGTAAGTTCTTCATCGGATAGAAGGTTAATTTTTTAGCACTTTTTTTACCATGCGCTTTATATCAGTTAGAAAAATTGCATTCATTCATATTGTCGTTTAAAATTGTTAAGTTATACACACGTCTTACTTTCAGCAATGAAAATTTTGACCCGCACTACCCTTGGAAACATTACAAAAATAACAAAGATATATTACATTGCAAAATTTGATGACAAGCAGTGGTTATTGACTATTATTGATTAAATTCTGTCCTTATTTCAATACTCCCGAAATGTCAACTTCCCCGAAATGTCAAAAAGTCAACTTCTAATTCCTTTTTAGCAACTACAGGCAGCGCTCTATATACCAAAAATTTATTAGACCGATCCTTCTTTCGACAAAAATCCAACATAATACTCTCGGAGCATTTTTCTGAATTTACGAAACCTCATCCTTGCCATCCTGTACACAGTGTTCCAAATACCGTCTATACATAATAGAGATCTGGTTGATCTGGTTGCGCCTGATTGTGGTTGAATGTCGCGTCTGGTTATTTTTACTTGAACGAAATTTACTTTTACTATACGAAATAGGGGTGTTATAGATAAAAGTGTTGTTGAAAAAAATAAATGAATGTCCACATGTTTCAGCTTCAGAGAAAAGTTTTTTCGACGGAGTATGATTCCTTCTTGGAGTAAGAAGCCTTCTTATGTCTGGTTTCACTATTCCCGTGTCCGTAATTTTTTTTTCAATGTACTACATACTAAAGTTATTGTGAAATTCAGGGTGTCGATGTCTTGATGTCACGATCAACCTAATATACCAAAGTAGCATTTTAGAGTCTAGAATGTGTAGAATGTGTAGGGCTACGAGTTAATGAAGCAAAAACTAAACGCATGCCTCAAACGAGGAAGAATACTCCAGCCCCACAAAACCTGACCGTAGGAATCTACAACTTTGGGAATGTGGATGACTTTGTATATCTTGGAGCGAATTGAATTAGAAAAGCGCGGAATAGGATTAGATTGAAAGCCATAAAGATGCCGCAACTAAAGTTTCTTTCAGTCCGTACCTCCCATTCTAAGGTCTAAACCGTCTAAGGTCTAAGAAAACCAGCTGCCCAAAAGGATATTTCAGAGTGGAGTGCAACGCGAAGGTCCAGCAGAAAAACCCAATTGATGAGAAGACACGCGCAAGACTGACAGCCGATGTTTCTTGGTAAGGATCATCTGGAGAACGAGCTCGCAAAGACGCGACGATTGGAGGATGTTTATCCTAGAGGCTAAAGCCCGGCTATGGCTATTGCGGGATGGATAATTGTATCAGAGTAAATACATGGTTGAGCGTAAGTCTAACTAGGTCACCTTTTAGTGTACCTCTGATGCACCATATAGGTGGTCGAATTTGTATTATTAGGATGGATGCCAACGCTGATTCACCTGTCTGGTACAGCACGAGTTCTATCTCTTGGGCACGTGCCCGATCTAGACGAAGGGGTGATAAGCTGTTGAAGTGTTTTAATGTGCACGGATTGCATGTGTTGAATAATCCGTCTGAATGTTGTACGTTTGAGGGGCCAATGGGTCGTAGTAATATAGATGTGACATGTGTTAACAATGCTGCCCTTTCCTTGGACTTCAATTGGAAGATCATTTCGGGTTGGGGGACGAGTGGTCACAGCCTTATTGAGGTTAGTGTGATCTCTAATGTGCGAGTTTTTCCTCAGCAAACAATCCATTCTACGTGTTGTAGAGGACTAGATTGGGATGAGAGTGTGTTTGAGTCCTTAGTGCAATTGAAAGTTGAGAGTATGTCAATGTCAGAGTTTCAAAGTTTAGATGTTGGTTCGATGTATTCTTTCATATATGATTGTTATAGTGCTGCTTGTTCATGTATGTCTGGAAGACCTCAGCGTAAATCTTGTAAATATGTTAGGTGATGGACTAGTGAGTTAGCAGTTAAACGACGGGATCTTCGTCGTGCTAGGAAAAGATTTCAGAAAGCTCGATATCGACAAGCAACTTCTGCGGACGCATGTAGAGTAGAATACCTAAGATTAATGAAGGAATATCGAGGGTTGCTCACTAAATCCAAGATAGAGCATTGGGAACGTTTTGTGAGTGATGACGCTGATAACCCGTGGGTGCAGGCTTAGAAGGTGTGTCGGGGTAGGAATCGCAGGGATTGTATTTCGGGGCTTCGCATTGGTAAGATTGCGACTCCGACGTGGTCGGACTGTGCTGAAGCTTTACTTGGGGAATTCTTTCCTAGTGCAGAAGAACAAATGCCGCATTTGGAGGATGCTGTGGGACAAAGTTCATGTATGCCCTTACAGCGTTCGGAGATAGATGCGATCGTTAAGAGGTTGCGCATTCGTAAAGCGCCTAGATGGGATGGTATAACTAGCGAGATTCTTAAGGGTATCTGGAAGGTTGTACCAGACTATGTAGAATGTTTCTTGAGGAAGTGTTTTCAGCTTGGTTCCTTTCCCGAGGCTTTTAAGCGTGCGAAAGTAGTTGTTTTGTTTTGTTTTGAAAGTAGTTTGTTTTGTTGTTATGTACCTGATAGGGACAGAGGATCCTTGCGGTCTTACAGGGGCATACTTCTTCTCTTCTTCACTTCTCCCGACGCTTGGTAAAGTATTGGAGAGAGTGATGATACAAAGACTCGAGCAGGAACTTCCTGAACCGTTATGTGATCGGCAGTACGGTTTCCGAGCGGGGCGTTGCACTTATGATGCGTGGCTGTATGTTTCAGATGCTGTTGATAGAAGTAAAAATAAATATGTTCTTGGCATCTTTGTAGATTTCAAAGGTGCATTTGATTATTTAAATTGGTCCGCGATAATTGAGAAACTATCAGAGGTTGGTTGTAGAGATCTTGGGGTTTGGAGGAGTTACTTCTCCGGTAGAAATGCTTTTGTGCAGGGTTTGTGGGATTATGTGGAAGTGAATGTTAGTAGGGTTGTCCGCAGGGCTCCGTAGCAGGTCCGTATATATGGACCCTTGTTATGGATGAACTTTTGATTCAGTTGTCTAGGTTGTGTCAAGTCTGTGCATATGCTGATGATCTATTGTTGCCTGTTGAGGGTCGGAGTCGTTTCGAGTCAGAGGTGAAGGGGACACAGTGTATGCAGGTTGTGTCTGTATGGTGTAGTAAGGTAGGTGTCACAGTTTCCACAGAGAAGAACGCGATGATGTTGCTAAAGGGTAGCCTCAGTGGTAATCGGCCCCATAAGATCGTGTTGAATGAAAGAACCCTTGAGTACAGGACCTCTGTGAGATACTTGGTCATATGGGTTGGTGAGAGACTTTCTGTCTGGAAGCACTTTAAAGTGTTGAAGGAAAGAGTGTCTCAGCTTGCATGTATGATTTGTCGTGTGGCTAGGTGTGAGTGGGGGCTTGCCGAACGTGCGCTTTTGTCGCTTCTGCTTGTGTAACATAAGGGGCACCTGTGTTGTAAAAGTGCATGGGTCAAGCTACCGGTCGGCGTCTTGTGGAGTCGTGTCAGAGAGTGGTTCTGTTGGGTTTTATTGCTGTATGTCGTACGGCCTCAACTGGTGCCATGCAGGCTCTTATGGGGGTTCCACAGTTGGACCTTGAAATAACACGTAGAGGATTATCCTTTAGTTTGCGAAGAGGTATTTCCGTGGTAGAACATGAGTAGCTGAGGGGATCTAGTCCTTCTAGATTGAACAAGAAAGAAATAGATGATATCTTGGTGGAGGGGATGGTTTCAACTTGGCAAGATAGGTGGAATGAGAGTTCCAAGGGAATGGTAACATATGTCTTTGTGTCGGATGTTATGTTTGCTAAGCTGAATCCTTGTCTTGATTTTTGTTTGGAGTTAACCGGTCATGGTAGTCTTAAAGCTTGGCTGTTTCGACGTGGACTGTCGTCAGTTACGAGTTGTGTATTGTGTGGGGCAAATTTTGAGTATTGGCGACATGTTCTGTTTGATTGTTCTGCGTATAATACGTTACGGCGTCAATAAAGTGTTAATTTGTTAAAATGTGTTGCGGATGTACGTGACGTGTTAGGTTGTGAAGAGTCTGTGAGAAGGTTGAACGAGTTTGCGTGTGCTGCGTTCAGACTGAGATTGCGATCGTTCGAGGTAGTATAGGTTGCCCTTTCTGCAAGTTCTGTAGTGAGGTTCTATATTGTCCTTAGGTGATGGGTAGGTTAGGGTAGTATAGTTGATGCTAATTAATAAAAGTATTTATTAAAAGTAATTTGTCAAAAGTAGGTTTAATGTATAATTTATTATAATTTATTATTATGCATCCTTGTTTCGAAATGTTTTTGCTTTTTGTGTTGGGCTGAAGGTGGTGGAGGCCAACCAACGCCTAGCTTGCAGGGGCTGAAGTTGGAGTTACTGTTATCCCCCACATAGGTGAGTAGCCTAATTTTGGCTGTAACGTGGTGGTTGTGGTTTTTGAGTGTACTAGGAAGTGGTTTAACATGTACCAGATATGTGTGGTCTGAGCCTGTATAATCAGCTTCGACTTGGGACCTCCTCTATGTGAGGAGGAGCGTTGGTTGACGCTTAATTTAACTCCGTCAATGGTGACCGTGAGGTTGGGCCCTCGAGGCAGGTACTCACGTAAAACTCTTCGACTTTCTGATGCACCATAAAAGTACCATACAAGATGGCTCAAGTTCTGTAGTAGATACTACTGTATCATAACAACAGTAAAAACAACCTCAAAAACCATGAAAATGTGTACAGCCAATGAATTTGTCATGAACAGGATTTTGTTGACATTTGGCAATATTTTCTTGCTAATAACTTATTCGGCTGAGTCACTGCCCCATCATGAGAGGGTTGTCGCACCAAATTAAAATGTAAGTCACAAGGATGCTCAGCGCCCGCTTATACTACCTAATGTCTTTTTTTTAATTAAAGAAGTGCTTATTAGCTGGATAGCGAGTTGATGGGACCGCAAGCGTGCACTCCTTGCTGTTGGTACATTCATTTGTCTTTTGTTTCCAGAAATATTGTTACTATCCAGGAAAAACTGTAGTCAATTTGAGTTTAAGGCTGATTACTTATAAGATTTATAAATAAATGCTCAGGTCAGTATTCGACAACATAGAAAATATTTTTTGGAGGAGATAAATCTGGCCCTTCTGAATGGAAAGCAATTCTTTTGGAGGAAGTTTTGTTTGTTTTAATGGGATCTCTTAATTTCACTTCAATTTCACTCAAGGCCTGCTACAGACAACTTTGTATAACTATTAAACTATATACAATAAATATTTTAAGGCAAAAGTGCTCTTACTCTTGCTACTATGTCTCATTTCAACAAAACGCGTATATACATATATATTCAGACACATATGCACACAAATTAAATTTTAACATGTCCTGATTTCAAACCTATCAACCCCTATAATTCTGCAGTAACGCTCTAGCAATAACATACGACACAGGTGTTTAGCACAAAAAAGCAATAAACTTTCTCGAATAGACAAACCAAAAGAGCTCAACCCAGCAGCATTGAAATAAATCGTCACGAATGGAATACCACAATACTTTAGTCGTTCCACTTTGTCCTTGCTTGATTTTGTAACATTATGTTACCTTTTGAATCATTCTAAAATATGGCCGTTGAACCACAATGCAAAAGTACTGACAGTTTTTCGCGACAAAAAAATAAGAAAGGGAGCAGAGAATTTGAAAAAGAACAGTGAGCTCGCGGTATGTTTACAACAATAACACTGAACATAAACATATCTGCACAGAAATAGTCGAAGTATTTTCTATTGCTCATTCCGACTTGCTGAAAACGACATGTACAACCTTTGGTCACAGGTGTGTTGAGCATCTTATTCAACTGTAAGTGCTTTGCAGAGATTCAACCTTAGAGGATTTACGTAATGGTGTTACCAGATACTAAAGCGATGTACTTCCCGATGGCTGAAATGTCTTCGGGGATGTACGGAAAGGTACCAGAATGTAAAGGATGATGTGAATTATGGTCTTCGCAAAGTTGACGGTCTTTTAATGACGTCTTGCTTCTGTCAAAACTTCAGTTGTATTACATGAAAATATATGCGACTGCGGCAGCTCCATTTTAAAGTCGAAAGTATAGTTAACCAGAAAGCAGCATAAGGTGCCACCGCAAATCCTCTCTGGACTATGATGCAGGATTGTCCTGTCATCTCAGCCTGCAGATTACTCCTGCAGGAGACCAGTTCCGTAGCAGTCATTGTAAATATGTGCAAAGTAGCAATCTTTGTTTGGGCTGATGTATCTATTCAACTTATGTGAGTCCTTGCTGCTACCTTCACTAATTCTCTTTGCCCCACTCGCAACTACCTCCAATCTATCTGTCTGACTGTCTGTCCGACTGTCGGTACGTCTGTCGCGGCTGGTTGTAGATTTGTATTGCTTGTTTGTCAACTGGGTCGGTTTCTCGTTTACAATTCGTTTTCCAGCAACAAAATAAAGCAATTTATATTCAAGATGTGAAAACAACTGTAGTCGCCGTGTGTCAGCCAGCATACCAACGATGACAATGGCACAAGAGCATGTTAATGCAAATTGTTACAGGTATATAATACTCTCAACCCCAACTAAGCAGCCTTCATAGTATTATTTCAGCTACGGAGGGTTGCACTGCTTGAGGTTAAGCTTTCAGTAGTATACAAAATGTTGAAGAAGACTTTTTTTATGATCCTGACATTACCGAGAAGATTTACTCGTAAAATAAGTCTGTCACAATTCAATAATGGAATATTTTATGCTCGGTAACAAGTGATTTATTTGACATGCATGAAATTTTGTACGATTTGGATATTAAAATTTGAAGATGAAAAAGGCAGTTTGTAGTTTTTTGATGCATCTTAATGCCGGCTAACTTTTCAGGAATGCTAGTCTAGCATGGTGGATATGTCCTCTGACAGAAGTTCTCCGGCATGTTTTTATAAAGTTAATTTATTGACAAGTTAAGATAAGAGCTACAATCAAAACTAGCAATATAAATAGCAAATATGTCACCTGAATTTATGAAGTTACAAAATGGACCATTAAAGAAAACTATTCTGAAATCCATGTGGAAAATTTAACATGCAATTCACACATAAAAAAATTGAACAAGGTGGGTAAAAATGCATCAAAATTAACTGAATTGTGGCATGCTCTCGAGAAGACTACCTAACAATTTTTACATTGGTTTTATCCTTGAAAATTTACGGTCCACAATTTTTTTGAAAGTATCTATCATCATTTCCTTTAAATCGGAAATGGTTCTCTATTCACAAGTAATTATGATTGGTACTTCCAAAATCCTGATAATTGATATTTTGGGAGACAAATTGAAAAGTAGGACAACCCATAATTCAATACAATGGATTTCTCTATAATTTTCCTACATGGCAATGAAAAGGCAGTTGTTTTGAAGATTCACCACAAATGGACTCTGGAGACAACTAATAGAAAAAGATGTTACAGTAGAAAAAGCTACTTAGAAGCAACTTTTTTCCAAAATAAACTTTCCCAGTCACATTATTTTGCTTATGAGCCTTGTTAACATCTTATTGAAAAATTGATGAGAAGTAATCTACAAATTCATAACAAATACTAGCATATTGCCCAAAGATGAAATGACCTTCAATGTCCACCAGATAAAATTTGGTTTTAATTTAACTTCAAGTTTTTCAATAAAAAAAGGTTTCAATGAAGGGAATCGCTTCAGAAGAAGTCTTGCAAAGAAAATTTTCGTTGCAAGATAAGGACCAAAAAGAGGTCAGTTCTCTTTGCATGCGATTTCTGGCATTTTAAGTACAACAGATTCCCTGCGTCTCCAAAAATTCGTTACATGATATACTAAAAGCAATAGCTTTAAACAATAAATGAACGAAATGAATGAACGTATGAACGAAACTTTTTACGCTCAGTAACACTTTGAAGTCAGAAAATGATCCATTAGGTTCGATCCCTATTATTATTCCCTCCCCGAGGATTGGAGTCTTTCGTTTCAACTATTTCAAATTATTCTTATAAGCGGTCCATTGGTAGATATATTTTGAAACTATATTAACAGTGGCTTGAACTATATTAACATTATTAGATGCAAACACTAACAATTTGGATATGTAAATAGAGGCTTTTAACTTTCTGAGCTGCTTTTTTGCTGCAAGGGTCGTCAAAGATGTGTATTTTCATATGTGAAAAAGGTGAGGTGTTAACTACCGCTGTCTGCTTGAGCTGCATATATGCTAACTTTGTTGGACAGATCACAGTGTTATCATCATCACTGCAACAGAAAAAACCGGCTCGTTCGCTCAATTTCAATTCCTTTGTGATCATTTTTTTAAAGGCATTTAGCATTTAAACGATAAATATCGATACGGAGTATGCTCCTTCATGTTAACTTCACGGCAATATCAAAACTCACGGTGGGTAGAAACGGCCTAGCTATTGATCTTATTATATACATAATATTTTCTTGATCTTTATATCTAATTTTTTGAAAATGAAATTTTTATTATTTTTACTGGTTTTTTTCTAGTCTGTAATTAATCGTACACTTACTGGATATTGGAATCAGGCATTAGTTCATGGATTGCACTTTTGATTCTGTGTTTTAATGAAGCGTTTCGCTAGTCGAAAATTTCTTCAATAAGGACGAAATTTCCGCAATAAGAAACAGCCACGATTTCTTTATGAGATGCGTAGGTTGGTTTGAGTCATCATATATTATTTTGACTTCATAATTCTGAGTTTTTTGTCAAAAATTAGGAAATCAGGCCTCGAAGCAAATCTGAGATTCTACCTAAAATGAATTATCACTCTTTGAAGATATCCGATTAAGTTGGTTAAGACCAGCTCTCCAGCTCAACTCAGACAAATTCCTCAACAACTGCATGGTCTTTTCGAGGCGATATCAAAGTTAACCAAGTCCATTTTGACCATATAGTTACTCTTAAAAACATTACTTTTTCATTGTAGTTAGTTCCATTTTCATGAAACTTCAACATTGGTATGTGCGTTCCTTTTCAATCTATAGAAAAACGAGTGCATACAGTCTTATTCTAAGGGGAATCCGTGCTAGTTTTTGTGTTATTATTTTGTGTGGTGTGTTAATCCTGATTTCAAAGAGCTAAATGCTCAGAAACGACCCTGGTGGATTCATCTTTCAGATGACGTAGCGTCGAGCATGTATTCTGTTAAGAAACCATTTCAATCAGGTCGAATTTTTAATTGTTTTAAGGGTTCTTTAGTATTCCACAAGGGTTTTTCGGAGAAATCTTCAGTAATAAGGTACTATCAGGCATCTTTGAGTAGAAAGGTTCTGTTGACAGGCAGAATTATGTTTAATTTGCCTGCGCGTTCTTGAGTTAGTTTTGAATCATAAATGGTCCTGCGAGTTTTTTTCGTTGTTGTATGTCAAGCCTTTGTCAGTACCTGATGCTTCCACAGTAACAGTCAGAAGATCATTTTGCGGTCTGTTTTCTTTCTCTCAGTCCTGGACTTACAGGTGTGGCATAAACCAGGACGGCTTTCTCTCATCAAACAAAGGACTTGACAGCTTGAATATGAGATGAAAAAAAAAACAAAGTAATAAGGTTTCCTTCAATATAATATAAATGCCCTAAACTTGGTGCAATACGACTGAAACATGCTCCTGTATTTGAATAATAAACTAATATTGGTTCGTATGAAATTTTTGACAATGTCTCCAAATTAAATAGTTGTTCTAACTTCATTCTTGATCAAAAACTACATTTTCACTTATTGAGTGAACAAATTTTTTTTTTCTGGGTTGGGAGGTGAAGGCTATTTACGCTCTGAGTGTCGGACTCCCAGTGGCACACAGCAACTGAACTACCGGCTAAACACCTCCCCTGTCACACCGAGAACCTAGCCTGGAACTGTTTGTCACATTACATCGAACTAGGTCTTTTACGTCTAGCATACCGGCACCTTCGGATTGGAGAGATCACTCCCTCAGCAGGGATGAACAGAAAGGAGAGGGATTACTGAAAGAATGAGCCCTCTTCCCTCTGCGCCGACAGTCGATCGACGATGTCCTTCTTACTAGTGAGAACCGCCCGAGCGTACTGCGACACACAGTTCCATTTGTCTTGAGACACCAGCATGTTTTCCACCAGGGTATCTGGAGACATCTCCCCTATTCTCTCCCTGAGATGTACACGTTGTCTCACCCACCGTTCGCATGTAAAAAAGGTGTGGCAAGCATCATCCGCAATCCCCGGGCAAAACAGGCAGTCAGGGGTCCGTGACTTTCCCATTTTGTGCAGGTAAGACTGAAAACACCCGTGTCCGCTGAGAAGATATTGAGTGAACATATTGCTAAATTCTTATTTTCTTGACAGGACTAGCCTAAAGCCTTCGAAAATTAAAAAGAATTCCAATAACATCTTCAACAAATTGACTATGGTGCAGATTTTTTGGTAAGGACATCAAACCTCGCATTCGTATTACTTATTTCATACGCTAAGCAAATATCTTTATTTGTAGTGAAATGTATTAGTGTAACTAAATTGAGCCAAAAAGGGGTCCACTAGTTGCCAAAGAAACTACAAAAATTCCACTCATGGTCTGTTAAAGTAAATTTTCAAGAGCGATTCCTTCAACTATTAAAGATACTGATTTATATTTTTTGGAGCAACGAAGGAGCATATATGGTTTCCTTTGGAATTATTCTACAAAAATCATACAGTATAATATACGACACCTTAAATAAGTCTAGACATTTATTGTTCCAACCACTCCAGCAACACCTCCTTTCAGATACAATTTCCGTGTCGTCAAGAACTAAATCAACTTGCTAACGGCACTCCACTCTTGAACCTATTCCCCGACCATTACACTCAAGTTCATTTTCAGGTTGTATGTCAGGATCCTTCTAATAAAAATAGAAATATCCTCTTCCATTTGACCTGTACGTTAATATAAGTGAAAGGTGTACGGCGAAGTGCTGCGTACAAAGTCGAAGAAGGGCTAAAATATAAATGTTGAAGACACTTTACTTTGCTTTTCCTCGCAAGATTGCTGAGAAAGCACAATAGTGTGTATGGTAGTTCTTTGGGAACATCTTAACAGCCACTTTTCCATACTATTGCGTTCAGATGGGTTAATGGAGGTACAAAAGGTAATGTGGACAACACACAAATCCACAACATGAACTTTTGCCATAAAACACTTTCCCTTACTTGTTCGACGATGTCTTTATGGTGACTGAGTACAGGAAGCAGGAAATTGTTGAGCTTTCAGAATTTGAAGGACAAATGGTTAAGACGAGGATTCGTTGGCACGATGAAATGAAAATAATCCTGAAATAATCTGACCATTTAAATATAGCACTTTGTATAATTTATCTTTTGTAAGAACAGCAAGGATTGGAATGAAAAAAAAATGATTTCTATTTTTTCAGGACTTGTCCTGCATATGTTTTATTCTTGCACAAAGTTTCCTGAAAATGTTTTATCACCTTTTAATGTATATTAGAACAGCAATCATGCAAGTAATACGCTAAATATTATTATAAAATTAAAAAGTTCTGGACGTATTTAACAATTGTTGACTCCCAGTTATATCAAGTTTCGGCCTACTCCGTATTTTGACCGACAGGATGGAAATGTGATGTTTGTTCTCCGAACGAAATTCCGTCGTTTCACGTCAATTATCTAGTAGCGTTCACATAAGCGTTTTGCCAGGGTACCATGTTCGGTGCTTGGTTTTGTCCTCTATCGAGTCCCACCTGGATTTCTTCGAAGAAGGGTCACAACTTAATTGAACCATCTTCAGCTCGTGACGAAGGGTAGATGAAAAGGAGTGAATTTTATAAGTGAAGAGTTGAACGCGTAACTATTTACAGAACATAAAAGTCGTTAGAACTCTTTTAATATAAGATGATGCGAATATGCACAAATGATAAACTTATAATAATCTTTGAAATATTTAGTTTTACAGATCTTCCAAAAAATATGAAAAATATTTTATCCAGTAGACTCGAGTTCAAACTGATGGACTGATGTATGTTAAAACTTCTTAATATGTTAACATGTGTGGAAAAAGTTATGATATTGGATGTTATGTGTACTCCAAAAAAGGAAAAATGCGGAGGAATTAACAACAAACTTATGAGGCGTGTCTGGAAAGGAATTGGTAATAACTCGGACATGTCAAAGATGGTCCGTGAAATTTCGTTCGGCTGACTTTGCTTTAAGAAATGAACCCAGATCAGAAAGACCACCACATGTCAACGATGAATTCCTACAATGTATAATCAGTACAAATCCTACTTATAAAATTGCAGGCGTTGATGCCAGGATGTAAATTACATCACCAAAGGGCTATTTGGATTACATTAATAAGAATTGGTTTCGGGTCCAAAGCCTATTTCTTGGTTCAACACAAAAAATGAAAAAATGCATCTTACGCAATCCAATGCATGAATATGTGGTATTTTCCACACATTCATCTGATCTTGCTCGTCGTAAAATGGAATCGTTTTTGAATCATTTGCAATTAGAGATAATAAATGGATAGTATCAGGTCTATAGGAAAGATCTTTCCGTTTTTGAATTGAAATAAAATAACACAATATTCATAAATTTTAAAATACTTTCCATCGTTTCTTATGACTTCTTGCCAGCGTGATGGCAACTTATTAATGCTATATTTAAAAAATTATTTATTTTTAGAGGCGAAGAACTTAACCAGTACTTGGTTGACTTTGGCTTCAGTTTTGATTTTATTTCCAATAAAAAGTTCTGTAAAGACAGAAACAAGAGAGAAACGGATGATGCGAGGTCTGAGGTGTATGCCGGACGTGACAGAATTTCCCAGCTTAGCTCCGCGGTTTTCTGACGAGTCACAAAAAGAGCGTGTATTCTGGCATTATCATGATGCAGTTTAACGTGCTTATTATTGAACATCACCGGCCTATTTTCTCTTATTGCTTTATTTAAATCATCCATTTGCTTACAGTATCTCTCCAAATTTAGCTTTTAATCAGGATTTTAAAGGTCGTAATGTATTCGGTCTTAAATGTCCCAACATATGCACAACATTCTCTTCTTCAGGTTTAAGCTCAGCTAAGAAATCGAGGGACAGCCTATCGGGCCGCGTCATATGCACTTTTACGCACGATTTTTTCGCATGCAATCCATTTTTCATCACCAATTATCATCTGATCCAAGAAAGGATCGTTTGCGTACCATGCAAATAAAGATATATATATGACGACTCGATTATTCAAATTTTTCTCATTTAACTGATGAGGCACCCGTCTAGAATATTTATAGATCGCTCCTAGCATCCTAATATGGTCGGTAATGGTTTGTTGTGTTGAACGCAGCTTCTCTGACATCTCCGATGTTTTCAAAAAGAGTTCTTGCTCTATTGTAGTCTTGACAATGTCGTCATCGATCAAAGATGGTCATCCTGAACTTAATTATTACTTGCTTCAAATTTTTCAAAGTATCTTCTGCACGTTCTATCACAAACTGCATATGCACAAAAAACTTTCACTAAATTTCGACACGCTTCTGTAGAATTTCGTCCCTATTAAAGTTCGTACAAAACACAGTGGCTTAAATGAACTTTATCGGTACTCATGTTTTCACGATGGCGTCTCACTTAATAATGACATGAGACTTTTTTTTTCAGTTTTTAGTAGCGTACATATGTAGTCATAGTCATATATGTCTCGAACTAAGATGAGCATAGATGGCATAGTGACATTAACGGACAAAACTTTCCGGTTTAAACGTGGATAGGGAAGCGGCATATTTTCACAAAGAGCAGACAACATTGTCCTCATCAATAGCCGGCGATTATCACAAGAAGGTTATATTGTGTTCTCGGTGAGACCGTAAGGGTATAGTGTACTATGATTTGCTGAAAGAACACGAAACTGTCCCTTCGTAACTTCATGTTTTGAACACAGGAATTCAATGTTACCGCCCATCTTTGACCAATAGAAAGAATGTGTATCACCACAATGGTAGATCGTGGCAAAAAAACAACATAAAAAATTGTGGAATTATGTTGAAAAACATTATCTTAGCCAGCATATTTTCCTAATATTGCACCGTCTGACTATCCTCTGCTCTGATCACTAGAAAACTTTCTTGATGATGCCCAAATGGTCCCAGATGAGTACTTCGTTTCCAAAACAAAGAACTTTCTATGCATGGGGATCGGTAAGGTACCACGAAATTCGCAATCAACAAAGGACTTAATAACTATAATATTTTGATTATAATTTTTATAATTTTTTGAAAAACGAAAAATACTTCCTATTTACTCAAAGAAAATACAGAACTTTTCCTTACACCTAAAGTATAATGTTGTGCAAATAACAAGGTAAATTCAAATATCAACAGAAAAATCCAGATATCCTGGACAAATAATAAACAGAGGGGCAACACAATTTCTATATGTCGTAAAAATTGAGTTAAGAAATTTATCTACTTTTTGTATAATTGTTATTTTGATATTCGAGCGTATTATTGAGCGTATACATTGAAGTCATTTTTCATAACTTGAATATATATTTTAAATTACGTTAAAAAAATATTTAAATTTTTATGTCTTAGTTATTAATATGTAATTAATATGTCTTAAATAATTTAAAATATTAATATTTATTGTCAATTCTTTTTTTATGGATACGGCTTTTTAGTGTTTCTTTTTTTATTTTATTTCATGAATGTCTCATGGTTATATTAGAATGTGATGAGGATGTCTTCGGCAAAATGAACATTCTAAAGATAATACTAAAACAAAAAAAAAATTGTACAATGCAAAACTCAAATTATTACAATGTCAACACAACCAAAATATATTAGATATTACAATGAAACTTATTTTGCAAAAAAAGATATGTTTCGAAAAGAAAATTACTCTTCCGACTTTCCAAAGAATTCCAAAATTTTTAATGCGTTACGGAAAATCGGTGAAATATTTTGTTTGCACTCATTTCAGCCGTAACAAAATTGTTGCCTTAATCATACATTAAAATTTTTTAATTATTTAATTTATCACTAAATAGCAATTCATAAATTACAATGAAAATCCAACAGGCACTATGACGGGGCATGCAATAAAGAATCTTTGGGGTGACAATCATAGATCACGGAATCCCCTAATAGTCCAGTCAAATTAGTCCTTAAAATAGAGGTAAGGTTACAATAATTCCCATAGAGCTAAAAATTGGTATGAATGTTCAGAATACCATTATAAATGAATTGTGAAAAGTCCCCATCAATCCTCCTTGTGCAAAAAATTTTATCGATGGTGAAAGTTTGCAAAAATAGGTTTTTCGCGTTTTTCAGCTAAACGGTGAGTTTTACAGCAAAAATAGTTCAGACCAAAATTGTAGATCATCCGATTCTCTACAAAAAATGTATCTACACTTTTTTTCATAAGTATTGCCATTTCCGTGATATAGCGGTTGAAAGAATTGAAAAAAATATTTTATTCGTAATATGCACGTTAATGTACTTTTATATACATTTTTGAACCGTTATATGAGTAAATACATGAGTCCCTATGTCTTATACATACAAATTATAAGATTCTTAGAATATAAATGAACGTCAAAAACCCCTCCCCTATTTTCATTTAGTCGCATGGCCTTGAGTAACATCTGTCTTCCATTCAATTGTCAGCGTGGCGATGCTCGTATACCTGCTCCGTTTCGAAGGTCTCATACTCAACAAAATACTGTTAGTCGTAAGCATTCCTTCGTAGTGACAACTCGTGGCTATCGCTTATATTTTGTAACAAAGTTTGTGCATTTTACTGTATTTTAAAAAAAATGTCGCAATTCTGCTTTATTTGTAGTCAACCTTTGACTGAAAGTGGAGTTGTTACTGTTGATCGCGGCATGAAAGCATTAATTGATGCAAGTATTGAAAGAGGTGATGAGTTTTCAGAGTACCTGAAAGACCAGACATCTGTAAAAATTCATGTGCAGTGTCGAAAAAATTATACTCGAAAAAGTAGCATTGATGCCGTGAAAAGACGGCGCCAAGAAGAAGAAGCTGGTTCATCAAAAATAAGTCCTCCTCGTACTAGAGCACGAGTAAGTGAAACTACATTTTGCTTCAACCAGTGTTGTTTATTTTGCGGCAATGAATTAAATGAAGAGTTGGAGAAGAAAAAAGCACTGCAGTACCGACGTAAGATTTTTAAAGTGACTACACTTTCGTTCAAAGACAGTATTCTAACTATAGCTAAAACTCGTTGTGATGATGTAGCCAAAGCTGTTGCTGCTCGAATTGAATTTGAATATGATTTAGTCGCTGCTGAGGCTAAGTATCATAACGATTGCTACAATTCTTTTCTGAAACCGACCACTGGGGGTAAAGTCGGTCGTCCTAAAGATGAAGCTACAAATATTGCGATGAGAGAAATATTTAAGTATATTGAAAATAGCGATGATTGTCAATTCACATTAGACGAATTGAAAAGTATTTGTAAAAAATCAACAATAGATAACAGAACCATTAAAATGCGATTGAAGTTGGAGTATGATGATAGAATTATTATTACAGGAAAATCAGGATCATCAACATTCGTATGTTTTATTGATAGTCACCATGATATTTTAAATCAAGCTTGGTACGAAAAAAAAACCGATAAAAAAGAAGATGAGGAAAAAGAAGATGAAGAAAAAGAAGAAGAAGAAAACGAAGACAATATACTAGAAGTTCCATTGGATTATTATGAATCCGATGAGTAATTTTTCCAAATAATTTTTTCATTTATATATTACATAATTTACGCAGCTTTCATCATTTTCAATACTCCATTTGCATTCAATAGGATCATAATAGATCGTGGAATAGGCCTACCGGGGAAACCACGTTAAAAAAAAGCGCCAAGCACACTACCTCATAGGTGGTGTGGAAACGTGTGCTTATGAAAAAAAGTGTAGATACATTTTTTGTAGAGAATCGGATGATCTACAATTTTGGTCTGAACTATTTTTGCTGTAAAACTCACCGTTTAGCTGAAAAACGCGAAAAACCTATTTTTGCAAACTTTCACCATCGATAAAATTTTTTGCACAAGGGGGATTGATGGGGACTTTTCACAATTCATTTGTAATGGTATTCTGAACATTCATACCAATTTTTAGCTCTATGGGAATTATTGTAACCTTACCTCTATTTTAAGGACTAATTTGACTGGACTAATAGTTTTGATAGGTTGAACCAGCTTCTTCTTCTTGGCGCCGTCTTTTCACGGCATCAATGCTACTTTTTCGAGTATAATTTTTTCGACACTGCACATGAATTTTTACAGATGTCTGGTCTTTCAGGTACTCTGAAAACTCATCACCTCTTTCAATACTTGCATCAATTAATGCTTTCATGCCGCGATCAACAGTAACAACTCCACTTTCAGTCAAAGGTTGACTACAAATAAAGCAGAATTGCGACATTTTTTTTAAAATACAGTAAAATGCACAAACTTTGTTACAAAATATAAGCGATAGCCACGAGTTGTCACTACGAAGGAATGCTTACGACTAACAGTATTTTGTTGAGTATGAGACCTTCGAAACGGAGCAGGTATACGAGCATCGCCACGCTGACAATTGAATGGAAGACAGATGTTACTCAAGGCCATGCGACTAAATGAAAATAGGGGAGGGGTTTTTGACGTTCATTTATATTCTAAGAATCTTATAATTTGTATGTATAAGACATAGGGACTCATGTATTTACTCATATAACGGTTCAAAAATGTATATAAAAGTACATTAACGTGCATATTACGAATAAAATATTTTTTTCAATTCTTTCAACCGCTATATCACGGAAATGGCAATACTTATGAAAAAAAGTGTAGATACATTTTTTGTAGAGAATCGGATGATCTACAATTTTGGTCTGAACTATTTTTGCTGTAAAACTCACCGTTTAGCTGAAAAACGCGAAAAACCTATTTTTGCAAACTTTCACCATCGATAAAATTTTTTGCACAAGGAGGATTGATGGGGACTTTTCACAATTCATTTATAATGGTATTTTGAACATTCATACCAATTTTTAGCTCTATGGGAATAATTGTAACCTTCAAAGTCTTATTTGACTGGACTATAAATCATATGAATGTTTTAATACGAGTTTAAAAATACCTTAAAAAGAGGGCCTTAGTGTTTCTTAGTAAAGGCGACTCATAAATTGGAATAGACTGAACAAAAGGAGGGTAATAATAAGTCGAATCGACACCATTTTCTCAGGATACAGATCCCTTACGTAGAGCAGTATCCTTCTATAGTCTTGAAAGATAATGCCTGAAGTCTTTTCATCATCAGATTTTCGATCATTACAGCGAAAAAGTAAATAAATATAAAACTTTCCTCTTTTCCTTCCGGCATGTCTACTTCCTGGTAAAAGAATGCAAATTGACAAATATAGTCCCAAAATTCGGCCGCATTTTCCCTCTCTATTTCCTAGAAATCTTCTTATTAAAAGAAATTCAGCGAATTCATTCGAAATAAAATTCAAGTTTCTAGATGAGCAGCAAAAAAGTAATCCATCGTCAATTCAATTGGATGAAATGAATGAATCAATCTCCGAACGTTTATGAAATTGTTTCACACTTCAAACTCAATTCCATTATGTTTCTTTAATGACTATTGATTTTTATATCATCAAAATCCATAAAAAACGACAATTCATCGAATTCAAATTCTAATCTACACTGGAATCATAATTTCTAAGAAAAACAAATAATTTTTGTTGTATAATTTGAAATATCAAAAAACAAAACTGAAAATTTTCCAATATCATTCCATTTAATACATGAAAGTTAATCTTTGTAAAAATTTATTGTGGCTAAATGGCCATTGATAAATCAACTCGACTACTATTAAGTGGTACAAAATGGAAAAGTAATAATGATGAATTGGTTGATTATGCCCTGTTCTAAGTACAAGACTAGATTTTACTGATGACAAATGAGATTTCTAGGATTCCTCCGTAATTTCGTATACTGCATTGAAATTGCAAAAAATAGTCCGAAATGTGGGAGAAAGAGCGTGATATAGTGTTTCGTTGATTGAGAATGAACTTTATTGACATCCTTTTTTCAAAAGAAAAGCGTAATTAGATTCCAACAACTGAAAAATTCCAACTACCATATTTTAAGTACTTTATCCTTCGTAAATCATTGACTTTGTTCTTTTTATCTACCGAGTTGTAGCCTCACTTTTATGGCCTATGATTATTGTCAGCTGAAAAGGTAAGCAAATTTTACGACAATGGTTGTCTACGCGAATGTGAAATGAAAAATAAACTCGCTTGGCCACAGCGAATGGCATGAAAAAGACCTGACAACCACTGTAATGGGACCCAAATGGCTATTGTAAGCCTGACAATGGTCCTTCAGGAAGTCGCGTACCAATGATGGCTTTTGAATGCAATTCACCTGCCTTCAGTTGGTTTGATATGCGAAGTGTTACCAGTGAAAACTTTGTGAAATTCGAATGCTTTCCAACTGTTTTCCATTTTTATAACTAGAATTTTGAAAATCGAATCGAATTTTACACTCCAAGAAATTCTTATCCAAATTTGAACTGACTTGCAAAGGATGTCCTCAAAATGTACAGATGTTAGACCGATAAGGATTAAAATCAATCCTGGCAGGCCTTACCGAAGATTCTATACAAGTTCAGTGCAACAATAACGAAAAAATTCGTTCGCTCATACACAGAATGTTGTAAAAACGACAGAGAAATTTATCCTATAATCGATTTAGCGCCATCACACAATATCCTTCTATTGTTTTCCTGCTAATTGTCTGGTTTTTGGAAGCGGCGTCATCTCATGCTATCGCGAAAAACATCACATGACCACCGCGCACGGTAGTTGCGTAATAATCTGCAGGGCGCTCAGGACAATTGAAACTTAGTCCAAAGCTCGCACCATGCACCCTTGCATTGAACCAATCATTTATGGGTTTTGATTGTCGATTGATTTCGGAAAGGTTTTGAGTATAAATTTTATCAGTTAACTGTATCTCGGAAGTCCTGAACAACTAAATGCACCTCGTACTAGGTAGAGCAATACCGAATGCCTAAACACAAGCGCAAAAAACCTTGTCACTAAAAACGTAACCAGCATATTATTCTGATTTCGTTAATCATTTGTTTCGGCAAATACTTTTCCTTTATCCCCACGGGTTTGTATTTCATCACAATCAGAAATTAACCTCCCATAATGAATTGCACGTGCTACCGAAATTACCTAGCTAAAAACCTGGCAAAAGCAGAACCACTCAGAATATCTACTTCAATTACGTGAAGGACTCTCACTTTGCTGTGCTCGCCAGAATGCCCATCAAAGGAAGGCCCTACGGCTTGAGGTAATCATCAGGCACTTACTCATTCCTTTCTCTTCGGGTGGCCATGGCTAACTAGGTGCGAAAAAACCCTTGGGGAGAATTTCAAGACATTCAACGTCATTGAGGGTGTCGCAAAGGGACACAAAGAATAAACGACAGTCAAATAAGAAGTAGAACAGTCGACGAAAATGCTCTTTCGAAGTCCTGTCGAGGATTGTGGGGTGAACTAAACGATTTAAATATATTCAAGCTGGCGAATACTGGAAGATGTCTAATGCAAAAAGCATATCAAATTAAAGTTGTTCCTCACGAAGTAAGGTGCAGGAAGGTTATACCTTTATCCTTTCTGAAACGATTTATTTATTTTGGATTATTTTTTTTTCCTTGTCGTTGGCCTGATGTACTATCACTTCAACTTGCGATAGCCGTGCACAGATGATGCATGATTTCCAACCAAGCTCGATACAAAGACTTTTTCATTCGTGCACTAGTCAAGGATCTAAAGTGTAAGTGTTATGTTCGTTAAGGGTGAAACAACAGCTGGGCGAAATGGTAAAAAGGTGTCGAAGGTATTTATTGGATAAATGCTTTTATACGTCCTGTTAGTGGCATGACGGGCATTGTTGAGCAACTTCACTTTCCGTCATAGCGGAGGCGTAAAAGTTATCCTGGCTTCAAGAGACGTTTTCGTTTACATCAGCAAAAATTTTCTTTTTGTCTTACTCGAGTATATTTCGTGCAAATCTTCGTGGGTACGTGCAGGTGTGAATTTTCACGAGATGAAAACTTTTCAATAGTGGCCGTAATTATGTATTTTAATGGGCTTTAATGGAATTTTAAGGCTTCTTTGATATAATAAAGGTTGGAAATGTCAACTGTTTGCTTGGAGACTAATCTGGAACGAGACGTTATAGTAAACACTTTTTAATCGTTCAAATTAATTAATGGAACCAAACCTTAAAATAATAAGTAAATTGATATTCTGGGGGAATATTTTTTTCCAGTTTTTGTAGTGTTGTATTTAATATAATTGCATAGGAGTAATTCGTTTTCTTTTCAATGCGAAGTGCAATATTATGCATTGACACCCTGAGTAACGCTGAAATTTTGTTTTTCGTTGTAATTTGTTTTTCACTTTGACTTTCTAGCCGAACATGCATGTCAAAACGAGAACTAATAAATAAAGAATGTTCTATTTTTAAAATGTCCACTCAAAAATTTTTTGGGGAGTTTAGAAATGCTCATTCATCCGTATTTAATTTTTTCAATCCACCAAAATGTGTAATCGTCCTTTTTGAATTTCGGAGCTATATTTTATGAACTTCCTCTTCTATAATCATGTTGTTCCCGCGTCAATTCCAACATTGTCGCCTATCCTAGTATAAAATCCTTGATCACATTGGTCGGCCTGTAAGGTATGTTTGCGTCCACAATTGAAGAATACATAGACTATCCTCTTGAAACACTGGCTACAATCTTGAAACCCTGCAGAATGCTACTGCAGAACGCTGCTGCAGAATGGTTTCATTAGAGGACATATCTAAAACAGATTAATATTCCAGCTTGCGAACATAAAAAACAATGAAAAGATTGATAAATTCATGATAAAGATCCTATTTTCATTCGCTGGGCATCCAACAATTTGAAACACATGTCCGTTGTATTTTGTAGTCCTCATCGAATATACAAACTATTTCTTCAACTTGAAATCAACGCGCATTTCATGCTCCCTTTATAAATGCAGGCAGGACCATTGTAATTTCTCACCATTATTTCAAATTAAATGAATGAAGCTACTGGTAGCACAAAGATATAACAAGTTAATAAGGCTCTTTTTCAAAATAAAAAATAACAACATCATAACCGCACAGTAGATCCAGCCAACTTCTGTCAGCTAGTTTGCGAGCTCGAGACCCATATTTAAAAGTCAGGTGATACCCTGCTAGAAGTAGATAAAACTAGCGCTAAAGGATCAGAGGGTAAGTACACTTTTCAGTAAACTTTCTGAGTCTACACTATTCATTGGATTTCCAGCACAATCAATAGTATTCACGACGACCTGTCACATATCCTGTTTACCTAATTATCCTTTAAACATCAAATAAGTAATAATTTATGTCTTAAGCCTAGTTTTTTTGTTAATAAATACTTATTTTTTCTTAAATGTCTTTACATTTGATCTGTAGTTTTGGTATTATATCTCCTTCGCTACAAAATAACCCTCTGGCCACCGCGGATATGGATACTTTTTTCACACAAATAATTCAATTACTGAAATTCTCAAGAGAAAAAAAGATCTTGAATCTCTAGTTGCCTTTTGTATTGCTGTTAACTCGGCTGTTGACTGGCATAGACGAATATCTTTTTCGGATCCCCTTCCAGTCATTTTGTAGTCCTGAAACAGTTGGTTAGCATATTAGATGACTACTATCAAAATTAGAACTATCAGCGTTAGCTCTATTCAGTTGGACACGATGTCGACTGATCTGATGTTTTTTTTCTGCATTGTAAACACTTTGGGCTCTGTTCTTCCTATTTTCAGCGCTTTATCTTTGATTTTTGACAACCGCTTTAGGCTTTAGTCTCCTTTTAAGTTCTGGTAGTATAATACTACTTCCTGTGGATGCATTGTCTATTTCCCTCTGGAGTTTTGGCTGGAAAACCTATTTCTGGAATAACTAGGTTGATGCTAGTGTTCTTTGCGATATTCTCTTGCTGTCATGTTTGGGTGCATCAAGAGTGGACCTAATAATTTTGTCTTGCGTACGTTGCATTCGGACGAATTTTGATGTTTTTCTGAACCCTAGATTTGTACGTCAGAAGTCCAGACCGGTGTGAATTTTGACATAATTTGACAATTGCGAGAATATTAGTCTTACGCTAGGTTTTTTAACATGTTTATTAAACAATAAGGGCTCTAGGTTTAAAGACTTTTAGTTTTTTAAGCAATAAAGATTTTTCTGCTGTAAGTGTATGCGCTCCCTCTCTTTTATAATAAAAGGTTTGTATGTTGATTTGGATCCAATCCCAATCCGTAGTGCTTCAGACAGATCAGGTAGGGACATCTAACTACTAGTAATAACTTTAAGTTATTGGTTGGGCTTTCTGACAATACTCTTGCTCTTGCTCTTGAGCGTGATCTTGCAAACAGTTATTGTGTTGATGTAGGAGACTAAGATATTTGTATCAGAGTTAGAAGTTCGGAAGTTAGTACGGATTATATTGGAATTCGGCTGAGTATATCATAAATAAAGCAGGTCAAAAGACACTACTTTGTGGCAACCTTGGATTGATGTCTACTTTTAACGTATATGGCCTTGGCATTAAAGATAAATCGGGTGTAATTGGTAGTACTTGCCAAACACATCATGGGAAAGGTTTTATAAAAAGAAAAATGATAGAAAAGTATTAAAAATAGCTTTTTGATATTTTGTGGTAGACTATTATGTCACAAAAGAGCACATAACATGGTACAAAAGTTTGTTTCGTCGATTGCCCATTGTTTATGGTTTATATGATTTTGTGGATTAGCTTTATAGAACTACTTTCGTTTCAACATCAAATGATAGAATTGGCTACGCCTCATCTTTGAATAGAATTTGAATTAAATTTTTAATAGAAATCCTGCGAAAAAATGTTTGTTCGCATCATGTTTAGCCATTTTTTTTCAGGGTTCCGGCTGGATTATTCGCTGGGCGTGTTTCAAACATTGGTTATCACAAATCCATCGAATGTTATGGAAGTTATATACTCAATGTCAATTTATATAACAAAGAAATATGTTCAGTATTATTTCTTTTCCAGGAAGAATCATTTCTATTCTCAGTTATCTTTAGGTAGGTATAGTTAATATCTACAGGTATAGGTATAGTTAATTTTCTTGAGGCGCTCGAGCACGTAGAGAGCTCTATTGTAAATTGGTATGTTTACAAAATAGGTACGGTCGTATCGAGCGTTTATGATTTGGTTTTGCTGTGAAGTAAAAAAGGGAATACTGATTCCCCAATCGGAAGTTTTCTAGATATTCTTTCAATTTTTACACTGGAGGTAGTGACTCTTTCAAATTTAAGAACTTTGTTAACTGGTTAAAGCATTAGTAAAATAAGTTTCTTATTTTGATTCTGATAATTTGTCGGTTTTTGTGTGCGAGATTTTGGCTTGAAGAGCACTGGGAAACTTTTTTTTTGACGCGTAAAACATATTAAAAGGGAATACTGATTCCCCAATCGGAAGTTTTCTAGATATTCTTTCAATTTTTACACTGGAGGTAGTGACTCTTTCAAATTTAAGAACTTTGTTAACTGGTTAAAGCATTAAATATGTTTTACGCGTCAAAAAAAAAGTTTATCAGTGCTCTTCAAGCCAAAATCTCGAAATCTTTTCGAATTTCGACAACATATAAAATCTATATAATAGGTGTATAAATATGAAATGCGGATTATTTCTGCTTGAAATATGCATTTATTTGAATAACACAACGAATGAATTCAATAATCAAAGTATTGGCCATCGTTAGCTACGACTTTTCCCCATCTTTCTGTCAATCGATGGATTCCGTCCCAGTACCACTTCTGATTTTTTGAGGCTAACCACTCATCAAGCCAATTTTTAACTTCTTCGTAAGAATGGAAGTGCTATTCCGAAAGTCCGTGCTGCATCGATCGAAACAAGTAGAAGTCAGAAGGAGCCAAGTCTGACGAATACGGCCGGTAGGGCACAACTACCCATTTAATGTTTCCCAAGTAGTTCTGCACAGGTATTGCAACATGCGGCCGAGCATTGTCATGTTGAAAAATGACTTTATCATGCCTTTGGTGAAATTCTTGTCGTTTTTCCTTAAGTGCGTGGTTCAATTTGATCAGTTGTTGTCGGTAACGTTTGTCAGTAATAGTCTCACCAGGTTTCAGCAGTTCGTAATACAAAGGTCCCTTACTATCCCACCAAATACACAGCAAAGTCTTCTTTCTATTAATATCTCGGACTGGTTGTGATGTTGATGGCTGGCCTGTGTCTATTTATGATTTTTTCCGCTTGGGATTGTCGAAATATTTCCACTTTTCATCGCCAGGAACAATCCGATGCAAAAAACTTTTGCTTTTCTGTCTGGCAAGAAAAATTTCACAAATGGTTTTTCGCCTTTCGATGTCTCTTTCTTTCAATTGACACGGCACCCATTTTTCAGCTTTTCGGACCTTTTCCATGGCTTTTAAACGTTGTGAAATGGCTACCTGAGTAACTTCCAACGCTTCTGCCAACTGTTTTTCAGTTTGTGTGTTGTCTTCATCCAATAATGCTTGCAAATCTGTATCTTCGAATTTTTTTGGTGGTTTTCCACGGTCTTTGTTGCTGACATCGAAATCGCCACTTTTAAATCTTTTAAAGCCATCGTTCACAAGTGTCTTGGCTTGGGGCATGTTCACCATATGCATCTACTAACAATCGATAAGTTTCTGCTGCCGTTTTCTTCAAATGAAAGAAAGTTATTAGACTTCCCCGCAAAACCTCTTTTTCTGGCACGTAATTCGACATTTTTGAAGCGAAAAAAACTATGTTATTAGTACAATCAAAACCTATGACATACTGGAATTTGTTGACTGATGTTTACCCTCCAAAATGCCATATTAGTTATCCCCAACACAAACCATATGTAATGGTTATGCCATCTGTTAGTAAAATCCGCATTTCATATTTATACACCTAATACATAATTTGTTTATTTCATTGTTAATTGTCATTGCTATTATTATTATTGGAATTACAACTGAAGGCTTCATTACATGCGGATGGTTCCTTTTATAAAGAAGGGCATCGTGGATCACCTGGCGCTGCAGAGGAATGGGTGGTCTCTCTGTCAAAAATCCTCTTCCTTCCCATTCGTGCCTGCGGGTGAAGGATTCTTATTCAACCTGAAGGCGAGACCAAAAAAGGCTAGTTCGGAGTAACGTGACAAACAGTTCCAGGCTTGGCTCTCGCGTTGCCAGGGAAAGTGCTTTATCCGTAGCCCGATCGGAACAGGGAGTCCACCTCTCAGGCCATAAAAAGGCCAAACCTCCTAACCATTAAAAAAATTATCAAAATATGACAATTAAAAATCAAATTATTTCTTTCGACTTAGGAATGGATTAATATGACCCAAAAAGAATGAGATCTGTATTAATTGTAGTTTTGCTAGAACAAAAACCCAAAAAAGAACCTTTTCTTTAAGGTGATAACGTTGAACGACTCTTTAGGGGTTTTGACACCAATTTGCGCCAACGTTGGTCCGATCTTTGCGGTCATTTGAGTTATGCTAAATGAAAATTATGCAGGATGAAGAGTGTTTAACTTCAACGTCAAATAAAAATTGTATCGTTCAATTTACTGCTCAACCAAACGAACAGGATCGCATTAAGTCTTAGAACCTGTACACTACGCTCATTCAGGACCTTTTTTATTCGCTGATACTTTTAGTTTTTACTCTTGTGTTCAACTTAACGCTCACAAATAGGAGGGTAGGAACCTTTTTGGTTCATAGAACATTGTTCCATCAAAATGAGCACATAAGCTTGCCGGTTTTTATCATTTAATTTACAATTACCAAACTTGGCATACGTTGCTTTACACATTATAAAAAATTCTTATACTATTCATTGTTGCATGAAAATCTTTTGTTTATAATTACAATATGCTTAAATCGCTTCAACATCATATCTGAAAAGATAAATATATTTTTATATGCACCATTTCCTTAAACGGAATCAAATAAAAGCTTGTCGTTGACATGAAAATGTTTCACGTCTACCTCTTCAAACATTCAAATAAGGTTCCAGGGATGTGAAAAGATTCAGTCATCTTCCACGAGCTTGCACCGCATGATACTTTCCTTCAACCTTTCCCCATTCAAAAGCCACACAAAATGATGAAAAATTATTATCGCAGTATAGTACGAGTATTCCATTTTATATTTTTCGTCATCATATAAGTGTGTTGTCATCATAGATGTCATGTACACGCTTTGCCTTTACAAGATGCTGAATAGGAAAATAACATACGTTTGTCAGTTTCTATTGCATGAAGACATTCACTTTATATATCAACTTTTGCATCTGGTTGAATCGCTGCAAACATAATGCGAGTGCAGGAGGAGTTCAACACAGGACATCTAAGAAACTAGACTAAGTTAAATTAACTGTTGGCCCAGGTATACTCCATTTTCCTATCTTGCTTGTAGCTCGACAAATAGTTTTTCAAAATACCAGTCACCCACCCACCCTTGCCTTTGGTAAAAAATTATTCCGGCAACAATTTTGTACTATACCGTTGCTAACGTCCTGTTAAAAACAGCTCACCAAGCTAATAGCTGTGAAGGATGAGACTGCGACGAGCTATAATTCAATTATGCAAATAATATTTTCAACCATTAACTTGACTTACCCTCACCTAGCACCATCAGGATGCGATATGGTGAGCAGATCACTTTACTCTGCTCGCTTTGACATCTCCTGGTTCGTTTTACAAAAAAATAAGAGATGATTTCGAAAGAACGCCCTTATTCAATCTTCTAAATGTGATCCGTTTAACGCCCCAAGGCACTCCTGTTACGCTTTCATTCTCGTATATTATGCACAATGTCATTGTTGATTAATAGACGGATTGAAGTAATTCAGCAAGGTATTGTCGCACTTAATGACTAGGTATTCTACCAGGATACGCTACGTATTATCGGAGGCCTGATTGTAGGGGAAAGCAGCCACGGATTCGAAGAAGCGATAAGTTTTTCCTAGAAACATTTGACGATTGTTCCTGTTATATTTATATGTGAATACCTTACACTCCTCTAACGAACGACATTAAGCACGTCCTTTGAAACTGTTCCAGCAGCAAAAATTAAGTTGCCGATATTTTCTTTTGTTCGTGTTTATATTTTCTGAAATTTTTCCTGAAACTACTCAAACCGAGCATAGAATCAAAATATTTTGCACACTACTCCCGAGAATTCGTACAGCCATCAGTGTTTCGCTAAATATATCATCTGTAAAGAATGCCCAAGGATATACGCCCAACCTTAAATTCTCAAGTGTACGCCATACATCTACTACCAACACAACAAATGTTTACTTCAAAATTCAGGGTTACTTTTTCCGGTCTCGAAAAGAAGGGATTCGGCAGTGGTAAGTACGAATTAGGGAACACATGGCCATTGAAAGATTTCATAGCATCACTACCAACCATGCTCTCAACTAGAGGAATCAATTAAGCTGAAAGGTAAATAAGTGGTTCTATTTTCAATTAAAAACTGTTAGATTGTAATTTGATTAAAATAACGACAGGTCAACGTAAGAGTGTGTGTTAGATACAATTAGGATTGAGTGGATTGTTCGAGTCATAGATTTTAACCGAAAGGATGTTCGTTTTTGTATTTTTTGAATCAATAATAAAAATGTTTGCATCGTTGTAGTTTTGAATGTTCGGTGCTTTGTAACAAACATTGATTTGCAGTTTTTTTTTCTTTGTCACATTTTCAACGACTGCCTGAAAACGTCACACTTGCCAGGCTGCTGGAAGCACGTTAGCATAATACCAGTCCTGAAGCCCGGTAAAGATCTGCATGACCCTACCGGCCAATAAGCTTACTGCTGGCACTTGGCAAACTATTCAAGAAACTAATCTTGAAAAGGTTGACGGATTATGTCAGTCATTTAAAATAATCATTACGTATGTCATAATAATTTACATATGATTATGTTAATAATGACATCCTCCTTAACTCCCAGTTCCAACTACTACGTGTCTCCAATGACATCAAAGCAGCACTAATTAGAAAACAATCGGTTGGCCTGCTGACCATTGATATTGAAAAAGCGTTCGATACCGTCTGGTATAATGGGCTAATTCATAAATTTAAAGAGTGTAATACTCCTTCTTACCTGTTGAAATTAATCGCATCCTTCTTGAGTGACCGAACATACCACGTGAATGTTCGAGGTGCAACATCCACTCCCAAGCCGCTCCTGCGGGTGTTCCACAAGGGTCTTGTCTGAGTTCGGCACTTTATAATATATACACGTCTGACATTCCCATAAGTCAAAACTGCCAATTCGCTGCTTTTGTGGATGACATTTGTCTCTACACCTTAGGCAACGATTCCAACGAGATCATCTCCAATCTAGAAGAAATGCTGGAAAAATGTACCAATTCTTCTACAAGGTGGAAAATCAAAATCAATGTCAACAAGACCGCGGCAATATTCTTCAGTAGAAAACTCAAGCCCACCATGCTGCCAAACAGACCCATAAACTTTTTAGGCCAAATGATTCCCAAGTCCGAAGAACTGACTTATTTGGGTCTAAGACTTGATCGGAAACTTACATTTAAAAATCACATCGAGCACATCAGTTCTGAGGCATTCACGTCGGTTCTGTCTTTATATCCATTGGTCAATCGAAAGTCGTATATGAGTCTGCCCAATAAAATGCTCATCCACAAAACGAGCATCCAACCCATAATAGCCTACGGAGCTCCCACTTGGAACCAATGTGCTATAAATCTTAAACCAAGTCACGTTCAAGTCACCCAAAATAGTTATTCTAAAATGGTCCTAAACAAACCTTTCTTTTCTCCTCTAGATTACTTCACCAAATAGCTAATATTACCCCTATCAGCAAGCTTGCGGAGTCGCGTGGAGCTAATCTGCTCAAAAATGCCAAATACTCCCCGAATCCCCTCATCAAATCTCTTAGTGATATGTAAGACCAAGTGTCCTCAACCATGAATCTGTTTAGCGTAATTCGATTATATTTTAGGTCATAATTATTGTAAGAAAAATTACTTATAAGTTAGGTGTAAGCCAAGTAGAGTTTTTTGTCATTTTTTTCTCTCGATCTAGTTACTAGTATCCATCCTCAGATAAAATGTCATGAACTTATAAGTATAAAATGAATGAAGTATAAAATTTTATGTTAATAAAGTTGTAATGAAGTTTCCTTCAAATCTCTAGACGAAAGAAAACAACAGTTAGAACTCCGTACAAAATTTATATATATATATAAATTTTTATTACTGATTTATTCTTTTTTATTTTAATATATTTATTTATTAAGTGTTTAGGATTAGCAAGCTATAAGTTTAAGGAAAGCGACCCTGGTGGAACTCTTGGAACTAAATGGTATCTAACAACCTTTTTGGTTCCAGCGAATAGTTCACTTTCCGGTGGCCACGCTGTCTTCGTCCAAAGTTGTCCTCTGCTTCGTCTATCTAGTTCCTGGAGAAAGCAAGAGCACTGATATGGTATAGTCCTTATATAGTATAGAGTATAGCCACTTTGTTGATCGATCAGCTTTGCTTAAAACTGATATTTCGATTGATGATTGATGGTTGTTGATTGATGTTTGATGATTGATGAGTGCTTATTGATGACCCAGGATTGATAGTTGGTGATTGAAAACTGATGATTGGTGATTGATTATTGTTGAATGATGATTCATGATTGATTATTGATGCTTTATGATTGATGATTCTTTATTAACGATTATTTGTTTATTTTTCATAATTGATGATTGATTATTAATGATTGATGATTGATAATTAACGGTTGATTATTGATTATTGGTGATTGATGATTGGTGGTTGATTATAGAGGAATGATGTTTGATGATTTATGATTATTATTTGAGGATCGATTATTGATAATTGATGATTGATGATTGATAATTGGTGATTGATGAATGATGATCGATGATTGTTAATTGACGACTGATCATTGATGATAATTGATTGATGATTCTTGATTTATGATTGATGATTGATAATTTATGATTGTAACTGATGATTGATGACTGATAATTGATGATTGGTATTTGATACTTGATAATTGATGGTTGATGATTGATGATTGATAATAGAATATTTGATTATTTATGACTGTTGATTGATGATAGTAGAAAGGTATATGATAATTGTTGATTGATGACTGACGATTCATGATTCATGACTGATGATTGATGACTGCTGATTGATGATTGGTGATTGATGATTGACGCTTGACGGTTCATGATTGATAATTGGAGATTTATGATTGATGATTCATGATTGATGATATGTGATTGATGAATGATTATTGATAATTGAAAATTGTTCATTGATAACTGATGATTAATTATGGATAATTGGTGGTTGATGATTGATGATTTATGATGGATTATTGATGACTGCTTATTGATGATTGATTATTGTTGATTGATGATAAATGATTGGTGATTCATGATTGATGCTTAATGATTCATGATTGGTGATTGATGAATAATGATTATTGTGTGATGATTGATGATTGAACATTGGTGATGTTTCTTTGATGACTTACAAATGATCAATCAAAATGTCTATAACCGATACTTAACACTTGCAGACCTGCATAAATCATCCAACCGTGCTGTATCAAACCGTAGCGCTCCTTCAAATGTACAATTTGGTTCACTAGTAGTGAAGCGGACTAATTTCAGTCATGCAAAAAGACTTCTTTCAAACTTCGTTTTGAAGAGTCTTTGAACAATCTTCATTCATTCGCGTCGTATTTGATGTTAGACATTTTACCTAAGCCAGGAATGGAATCTTCATCATACCCTAGATCATGATCTTGAGCAAAGTATGTTACATGTTTCGTTTGTTGCGATATCAAGAAACCAAAGTTCCAAGAGCAAGCGTATCGTTTTTTGTCCTACTAACGAAATTTCGTCGTCCTCCGTATGCTTTCTTCTATCGTACATAAACAAGTTTCAGCGTGTGCCATCTTCGGTGTAGGGTTTCGTCGTGAGTTTGTCGGGCTTATGTGTCCTTATTTATAGTTCATGATTACAATATAGCCAAGCAAGTATTTTCTTCTTCGTTAGTCTTGTTGTCGAAAACCCATCTTCACATTTTAACTGGTGTAGATCTCTCATTAAGTCAATTAGTTCTGATTGTGAAAATAATTGTATTCCACATGTGCTCGTCTCGAATTCAGCATGAGTTTGAGATACTTTTTTTGAGATCACGGGCAAAGTCTTCAGGTCGTAATGATTCCTAGTATGGCGGTGTAAAGTTGTGGTTTCAATGCACAGTGAATGTAATTGATTGCAATGTAGGATATGCCAAGATCTTTTTTGTTTTCGATTTATAGACTGCAGTGTTGTAGCAGCAAAAATACTCTGTGTCTTCTGTGCGATTCAATGGTTCACTCCATAATGAAGATGATAGATTAATCGTGTTTTTCTTCACTTTTTATCTACTTTACATTTCACGAATGCATATCGTACAAACTTTTTGTAGGACCCAATGTTTGCCTTGAGTGATGTATGAAAACTTATTCCTTATTGCCTACTGCAACCACTCTTTGTGTGTTTTATTTCATAAGAAGCAATCACATTAAAATATATAAAATCTAGAAATTTCAACGTAATTTCGGCGTGTTCATCGCAATTTCGAAAATTTTGCAGTAATGGAATTTTTTAAATGTTTTTTCTCAATCAGCGCCCCGAAAGCCATCCGAATCAGTCATCAGAACTGAAAGAGGACACCATTTCAGACCTGTGTTAGGTTATATTCTACCTTGATATACACTAAGAGATCCTTACTTTTCAACATAACTACAATTCACACAATGCTTACAATATAAATGTGTTTATACATAGAATATCTGAATTTAACGAATGAAGGGACTTGGGGACTATTGTTCCTGTAGCTTTAATTGCGAATGCTGTTTAGGTCTTCACAAACGCTTAAATCTGTGCAAACTCTACATTATCGCCATCACTGTACCCTATAACCACTTAACTAAATTCTGGACGAAGCGAAAAGGTGTTGGTCAACGTAATCAAATAAGACAATTAATTTCTTCCGTGCCATCCCCGTTCGTCATATTACTTACATACGTAAAACGTTGTGAGTAACTTTTCACATCCGTGCCTGCTTTCCGGCAAAAGTTCATTTTCAGTGTGAGATACACTTGAGAGTTGAATAATAAAATGTGGTCCGAGGAAGTCTCAGCACAATTAGTCGAAACGACGAAAGGTATCCGGTTGTAAATGGATGTGACATTGCTATGTTTAAAATATATGTTCGGCATTAAGTTTTATATGTTGTAAATTTTTGGCATACATATTTTAATTGAAACTTAGACCGATGAAAGGTGGTGCTTGATAATTTGTGTCCACTTCCAGCTGTAGAGAGCTGTATAGCTTCATAGCGCAATGCTCCATGCACGAGCACTATAATTTAGACTCAATTTTGCTATTGACTCCACACGTGCCCCCTAGAAAGTTCTCATTCCTCCCCTGTTGCAAATAAAGACAATGAACAATTCATTTGAGTAGACACAATTATCCCTACTTACGGATATCTCTCAATTCGACTAAACACAAACACACACACATATACATCGCATGCGAGAAAATGGGACCACTCCATGATACCATTTGGCTTTATCCACTTAATCTGCACCTTCTTCTCAATGTGAAAATCTTGAAAAGGTAGACGTAACCGGAATGGCACCAGATGTATCCTGGTTAATTCTCTTTTCATATACCTTTCGTT
Organism: Stratiomys singularior; assembly: GCA_954870665.1. Classification (NCBI taxonomy): domain Eukaryota; kingdom Metazoa; phylum Arthropoda; class Insecta; order Diptera; family Stratiomyidae; genus Stratiomys; species Stratiomys singularior. The sequence continues at coordinate 15,081,590 of OX940877.1, forward strand.
TGGCAATATACTATTGCAATAAACCGAAATACACCAGGCCAAGGTGGTTGCGTCCCTCCTTGTATCCAGCAACGCAGTCAGGATGAAAACAATTGGAGTTTCACGAAATAAAATGCTAAGTTGAAGGAAAATTTCAGGATCCCAATAGACTGAGGGCTGTACGTGCATGGAATAGAAATATAGATTTTTTGGATGTGCTTGACGTGTAAGAAAAAAGGTGATGAAAATAAGGACTGTGCCATTCCAATTGCATTATGTTTGCTAATAGACTTTGCTTATTGGCATATGGTGAAGATGTAAAATGAACGTTCAGGGATATATTTGAAGAAAGGAGACTGTGTTCTTGTAATTGCTAAGTAATTGTGCATTGAACAGAATACTAAAATATTGAAGTCGCTGAATTAAGTTTTGCAGCTTTCATTTTCGATCAAGCGAAAGGATACGTTCAATTTAACTGCATGAGGTAATTTCTAACAAATTACTCCGAGAAAATAGAAGAGAACAATATAAAGCTAATATTGCATCTTGAAAGAGAGGAATAGAATATTCATAATGGGTCCATCGAATCTTAAAAGTAATTATCCGAAAAATAAAGCAGGCGGGCTCCGTTACTGTCTTAATTCTCTTGGAAACCCAACATTATGTGTATTATCACGAAATTATCATCGCTTGATGGAAAGTAAGTAATCCGACTTGGTTGAAACTAAACCCTTCGTCCTATCAATCATCTTTAAATTGAAATTAAAAAAGAAATCCTGGTATTTCATTTGATTTCTCCTTCCATTTTAGAAAATCATTCTTGAATTTTGAATGAAATTTAACGTAATTCATCCGATCTACATTCTTTGCATCCGATCTTTCAACTGTTATTCAACAGGACATGGTAGGACGTATTAGCACAGGGTAGTGCTGACACATTTGATCAGTCTCCTTCAGACAGAGATAGAAAATGTAATAGTAGATTTGTATTTGTATTGTGATTTCACGCAAAACTTTGAAGCGGGTATTCTTTACGTGCGGAAAAATGAGAGGAAATTTGAAATGTTAGTGCTGTATGTCCTTACGCTTTGGTGTTAGTTTGGACGTTTCATGCCAGAATTTTTGGTAAAAAAAATGTTTGACCTCTGTTCTCTGACCAGAAAATAATATTCGTCACCTATTGGGTATTTCAGGATTGACAATTTCAGTGCTCTGAAACTGATGCGACGACAGCTTCAAATGAATTCTCCAAATGCAATAAAGTGCTAATGCCTCGATCTTTAAACTTACACTTGATTAAAAGTAGCAGAAATGAAGCCTTGAATCTAATTTGGATTCGTTTTCGCGCTAGTTTGGTAAAAGTTGATCAATTGGTTTCTCACCTTTGCCATATATCCGCTGGCCTAGCTCAACAGATAAACTACCCATATAATTTTTGGGTAGCAATTTAAACTTGTCGGTGTTGATTACAAGATAATCGGTTGCTAGTATAGGTCCAATAGGTGAAATAAAAAATAAACATATATAAACAATTAAATGAATAACATTTAATAAAAAATAGTTAATATATAAATTAAATAAAATGAAGAAAAAATACAGGTTACACAATTTATTAAGCTTATTTAAAAAAAAAAAGGATTGTATATAAACTATAAAAAATTATGATCGTCTGTCATGAATTACCATATCTGATAATTCTTGAATAGATTCACACAAAATTTTAGCTCATCGCATAAGAAGTTGCTTCGATTCTATCAAACAGCTTGTTTCTGTCGCTAAAATCATGTCGACCACAGTAATCTATTTTTAAAATACATCCTTTTGCATCCTTGTGCATTTCTTGAGCATTTTCTATAATTTTTAATCAGGTGAGAACGATGGTAATTTCACAAGAGTTACAGCTTGCTCTTGAAAATACTCTCTGATTACTTTAATATTAGATAGGTGTGCATTATTCAGTTGTTATTATTATGTTGTAAACTAAATTTGTGTGAAAAGGAATCCTTTTTTGAGAAAATCAATAGTTGAATAGAATGACTTAGAACCCAATGCTACAATGATTTACGCCAACGAGAGACAACAGTTTGACTTTTTTTCTCATCCCTCTGAGACACTTCTGTCTTCTTCTGCTTAAAAATTTCAATCGTCTCAGCTATCACTGGCGCATTATACCACGGTGGGATCTTATGCTTATGGCGGCTTATGCTTATGGCGGTGGCTTATCTTTACAGCCAGGTTACCTTTGTTGCCTTTATAGTCTTCCATAAACATTAATAAGAATAAAATAATAAGGAAACTTATTCTGAAGCTTATCATTTACAGAGACCTGCAATTTCGGGCCTTTTTGTTGGTTTCGCAGGGGGTCAGTTCTATTTAGACATCTTTTTAGAAATCTGAGAAAATGAACAGGATCACTCAGTTGCTCTTTTTTTGAACCCCGTCATTCAATTGAAAGAAAACGACACAGCAATGTTGACCATGCAGAAGTTAAAACCACGGATGCAGATGACACCCAAACCATAGTACTAGCATTGAATCACAATCATTCCTCGAACATGCTGTTCAATGTTTTAAATGCTTATCTGAGAATGTATGTATCTCCACAGAAGTTAGAAAGGAGTGAGGGTATTAACGAATAGGAGGAAAAGAAATCTGGATCTACCTTCCATATACCTTTTAAGCATGCCTTCAAAATGATTTTTTTGACCAACTGAAGTATTTAATGCGGATAGTCTTGGACTGACTCAGGACTGGAGACTGATCTCCATCACGTAGGAGAGGCATGACATTAGATCTGTCATAGCGATGTTTTTCAGCCCCAAACGTCTAGAAAACTCACATGACAGCTGCGTCTTTCCAGAGATTTCAGATGCGAGATGTTGCACCGAGCTTAAGTTGACTGGCTTGCAGTTTCCAGGCAAACCATTGCCTAAACACAACCCAAGCAGGCATACTGCTTCGTTCAGTAATCGAGTAGACAAAAAACCTTACGTTCAGTTTATGAGTGGTAAAGGCTGAAGTGGCCTAGAAGCTGACTAAAACAGGTAGCCCAAGAGTTGTTACCATCAAAATTAATAATGACATTTACAAGCCCAAGAAGACCTTGGCTTGCTATTTTGACGCGAAGATGATTTTTTTTTATATAATCAAATGAGAGATCCAGCTCACTGTCCAAGTATCGACTCTCAGTTACCGAGTAAACAACACCGTGAAAGCGGCTCCAGTGAAATAAGTCTGTGATCTATGAAACATAGTAAAGTCATTGCTTCTGTGCGATTTCCATTTCCACGTATTTGGCAAGGACTCTAAAGGTACAGACAGACGAGGAACTTTATGTATTGCATCTGAAAATTTTACAGTTATGCTCCACAGTTAAATGTGAAAGAGGATTTGTCTGTTCTGAGAGGAAGGAAAAAGAGGGGCCTCGGCCTGGAAAGGGCTGGAGGGAAGACGTCATGCTATTTCACAATCTGGGAACAAATTTATGAAAAAACTGGCTACCAGTCCTCACCAGCAGATACATAAGCAAGACAGGGTGCTTCGTACTCACACAAGAAGGAAAAAAGTCTTTTATTAGACAATGAATAACAACATTTTTTTTCAAAATCGTGTGACAAGTCCTGTTTTTCAATCAATTTTCAATACGCTAGTCTACATTGCCCTTTATTGAAATTTTAATTTATAAGCGTTATAAGCTTGACGTGGGCTTACGACGAAAGGTATAAATTATTAATAATATAAGTAAACTTATCATCGATTAAAACTTATACTATTGGAGCCCAGCGAGATTTAGAAAGAACACTAATGCTACTTTTATTGTCTACGTTTCTAATTAATATATTTAAAAAATCCAATAATTTACCTCATTTAATAAGTTCCAGCTCCTGGGATGCGTTTTATAAAGTTAACAGTTCTAGTTCAGGGAATAGTTTTTTTGCTCTTCAAAATTTTCGTAGCTTATTATCGAAGGTAATATGACCAGTAAAGGTCCCATACTTATTATTTACAAAAGCGCCTACTCATTTGCCACGTCAACTGGAAAACCCTTCCGCACACTTAAACCAAATCCGGCTCGCAAATTATTTGTTTATATTTTATTGATGCACAAAATCACAAACTTTCTCTTAAATACTCGTAATCTTCCAGCAACAGGAGCACAAAATTATTTTACCTAGACAACTAAACGAGAATAAAGCTAACTTATCCCATAGAAAGATTCACTTCCATTTTCCATAGCCTATAAATTGTAAGCAAACCCCACGAGAACAACACCTCTAATGACCGTATCCTGTGGTTACCGTCAAAACAGGTGTAAGCCATAAATTGTCTGAAAATCGGCTGATTAGTTTATTACTAGCAAGTTGTGGTAAATGTCAGCAGATAATTTGTGACATTAAATTTGAGTGGGAGGCACCAGGATTTGAACTCTATGAAGTTTCTCCTGCATCTCCTTCGATGAATGCGAGTAAATAAAGCTCATTTGATAAAGGAACGTTAGCATACAAATAGAACGTTAGTAAAAACATGGAGGACTCAGTTTTATAATTTACTTTTTCTCATCTAACTTTTTTGAGCAGTAAGGATGAGGTTATGCCTGGCTTAAATTCCTTCGTATTGCATATGTTTTTCCAGATTCATTGCTTCCTATTGCTATGTTAGGAAGCTGCTGGCAAGTTCTTATTAAACGTTATCTAAATCCTTGATCTGAAACACAATTCAATCGGAAAGTCAATTTATCTACTCAATTCGATCTGAAAACAGTAATCTCTTTTAAATTTAATTTTCGAGAAAAATGCATCTTCGCTATTATTCGAAAAATTAACAATCGCGAAATGATGTGAAATTTGTATTATCCCAATTTGAAATGTTCTTTGCCAGCCCTCGTCAAAACATAAAATCAACTCAACTAGAGCCAATAAAATCGAAATCAGATGCCTCCATAAAATGTCGTACCTACAGATGTTTTCAAAGGAAACGATTGCTTTTTATTACGTCAGCTACTAAAATCAATCATCCGTTGCTATCAGGATATACGGAAAAGGTGAATCAATCCGATGTCTATACCAAACCTTAAAATGGGGAGCGTTCGATGTCGTCAAACAACTGATGTTGTATTTCTCCCTGTATTGAAGGATATGCAAAACAAATACAAGAATTTACCTATATATTCTACAGGATGTGTAATAAAACTGGAAAGCACATGAAAAACGCTGTAAATTTTTTCGATATTACAACGCTGCTGATATGTTGGCGCTAAAAATTATTACATATTTGGTGGATTTGACATATGCTGGTCATGAAAAAAACCATTGAAGCTATCCATATTCCAGCATATCCGTTCGATTTTAATAAATTCGGGTGGCGTCCTTTTTAGACGTACACATTGTTAACGCAAATAAAAAGTGCGAAGATGACAGTCTTCGAACTCCACATCAAATCAAGCGATGATGATGTTGATGGTGACGAGATAGGGTAGCTGAAGGATACGTTACGGTACCTGTTCATTTTATTTTGAAACATCAACTCAACCCTAAATTTGTTTGTAATCAATTTTATCCTATCCATACATGTAAGACAACCACCCCTATCAAGACGTTGGTTTTAGGGAAATTTCCTTAGAATTCTGTTTTATCTTCTTAAAGATTCTATTTTTTTTTAAGGAAAATTCAATTTATGTCATGTGCTTCCTTGGTATGAATGAAATTGTTCATGATGTCATAAGTTTTATAATAGTTTATTGCATTTAAATTTTTGCGTAGGTCATCTTAGTGATCCTTTGTTGCGGAAAAGTTTTTGTTTTCATTCAAATCTTTTAAGGACAAAATGAAAAATTTGAATTTAATTGAATAGCTAAATTTTTTGCGGCAAAAATGAAAATATTAAGTAAGGATACGAAAATACTAAAAAAGTCGATGAATAGCGACTCAACAATAAATTGATAAGAAAAAAAGCAGCATTTCCGGATTCCTCCAATTGAGTAGATGTCAAAAATCTAGAAAATTTATTTATAAAACAAAGTGTATCATTAATTAGAGTTCGTAGATGTTTAATGCATGCTTATTCTCTTGAATTTAGCCTTTTTCAAGAATTTTAGGCACAGGCACCAGCGCTAACACTTCGAACATAGTCCCAAACCTAGCGACATTCAACCAAAATAAGTTGAATTTTATTGAAATTGGTAAATTTTGTCTAGATCTTGCATAAAGCAAGAATACCTGCCTTGTATCTTTTGCGTAAAACCTCAATACAAGAACAATTATCCTTGCACATTTTCCATCTCTGTCTGAGAGAAGACGTTCGGAATGTTCTCGCTGTCTGTACCTACGCTTAGTTGTGGAGTGTTTTTGCTGATTTTTATTACACTTTGGTCCTGGTTATCAGGTACGGTGTGGTAGTACTACTATACCCAAACTTTGATGACGGTGTTAAGTAATAGTATGCTTCTCGATTCAAAATCTTGTTGAAATTTTGAACAAAAAACAACACATTTTTAGGGGAAAATGCGACAAAATACCGGAAGAAAGAGATTTAAGAAATGATTATTATTAAATGTTTTTCTGTCTTTGGAGAGTAATTTATCCTAGCGCAAATTGTTTGGTTTTTTAATTTGTTTCACACATACAATTATTTGGAAGAGAAGTAGTACGGTTCATGAAGTGCCTTTTCAGGGTCTCGATTTCGTGTAAATTGAAGCTAATTTTTCAAGCATTTGACACATTGGTTCCAGGTGGGGACTCTTTAAATGATGGGTTAAGTCATCATATTGATAATGAGGACTTTATTATTAAGTCTTAACTGAAATTTTTTGTTTGACAGAGGGTACAACGATAGAACCGACATAGTGGCCTTCGTTGTGTTGCATTCGATGTGGTTTTGAAAAGTTAACCTTTGATCTAATTGCAGTCTAAGGTATGATAGGTTTTTAAACCACGAGATATTTTGTCCAATGAAATCTAAAAGTTTACTCAAAGGCCGCCTAAATTTTCAGCCAAAACAGTTGTTTTCAGCTGAAACACTTGCATTTGATTTTGCAATCGTTTATTTTAATTTTCCACATAAGAAAAAGCTGGTAATCGTTCCAACGTTACTTCCAGATTTCGAGTAATATTGTAAGGATTGACGCTAAAGTTGTCTATGCATGTATCGTCAGCAAACTATACTTTCTGGTAGTTGGCCTTGGTAGAGATGTCGGAGGTGGAAATATTAAATAATATGGGATCCAGACAAGAGCCTTGAGGGAAACCAGTAGATACATTTTTAGTGAAGGAGTAGATTGCTATAACTTTTACTTGATATTTTCTTTCTTCTAAGAAAACCTTTATCAGATTGAATAGGTTTTGTACAGTGTTCTAGCGAATCATTTTAGCGACAAATAGCTTCGAACAGACGATAATGCTTTTGAAACAACCAGAAAACAAAAAAATTCCAAAAATCATTATTATAAAATTTTCTGGAAAGATAAAATGCCATCATCCTTTTTCCTAATATTTAAATTCTTCCTTCCTATAGGAAGCTCCTACTTACTGAATTAGCGGGAAAAAATATCATACTTTTTAGCAAAGCAAAGCTCAAAGCAATACCACACATGTATTCAACCACATATGCACTCTGTTTAATTAAATAACTATGTTAACATTCAGCACACCATTCGAAGTAAATATGCAAGTTCTCACCTTCTTTTCCAATAATTTATGCGCACACCAGTGATAACATATACTCGTATACAACATCTGTGAGCAGTGAGTTTTGCCATTATTACAATCATTACGATGCCAGTAAGGATCCATTAACAGCATTCACACTATGAACGAAACGGTGGCGCTCATGACCAAACATTTAAAATTCATTTTTCATTGCACAGAGCAAATTTACAGGTACGAATTTATCGGTTACGACTATTTAATGGTATTGCTATAATAGCCACGGCCATTAAAACTGAGTTATGTTTTAATGAAATTTGCTGCACGCTATGAACCCATTTTCCACACACCGTCCTATAAGTGAATGGAGTTGGGGTGGTAGTATGGTAAAATAAATCGAAAGGATTGTTTGTATTTCGGCACCGCATTAAGGACTAATAATTTGAAATCGCTAGAGGCATGAGAGCCTCCGCGGTTGTCACATTGAGAGGGAAGGTCATTCAAGCCCAAGCAACTATGATAGAGACTATCGGGCGTAGAGCATTTTTTGTAATATGTGTCACAAAGATTTCAAGTGTGTTCTTAAGTCCGCATCGGGACATGACCTCTGTAAGATACAAGCGTAACCAGGGACTTATCATCAACTCGTTGACTGTCCCCAAATGACCAAAGGGACATGGTTAAGTGGAGGGACATGTTTCTTTGCGAGCAGCGTGTATTTAGTTCCAGTTCCATTTTTCTATGTCCGATTTTTCCAGATAAAATTTATTGTCTTTTTAGCACAGCCTTTGTCGCACAGGTGTACAAATATCTTATATGTGATCCGTGCGAAAAAAAAAATTTTTTTAATAAAAAAAAATTAACAAATAAAGACGGATAAAAAATAGTTAAAATTTTTAAAAATTGTTATAAAATAAGATTAAAGTATTTCAAAGCTTCAATCCCCGCGAACCATCCTTCACCTTTTAGCTTTTCACAGGATTACAAACGCAATCTAACACTGGACGGAATTTCCAATTAATTTTGAATTAAACTATTCAAAATACACAAGGTATACACAAAATTAAAATTAAAATACTGTACCATATCTTTAATCTAAAAAATAAATACGATTGGAAAGTGTTCATCGCTTTTCAAAATTCTTCTGTTCATTTTAACACGAATTGTCAACATGAACTAGTATTAACCAAGCAATATCTTTCACCAGTTATCCTATCCTTAATACCTAATAGCTATCCTTAATTTAATTTCAATAGTTGATGGCCAGCTACGTTCCCGAACCTTCCCGTAATTTTGAAGCCTTTGCCTTCCCTCTTTTCTACTCATCTCGTAGCTTTAATTGACATATTTGCAGCTTAAATGTGTGATATCATCAAGTAGACTAAAAACAAGGATAAGTAACAAGTGAACATTTGAACCCGATGTTTAAAGTTTATCAAGATACATAAGAGTTTAATCCAGATACATTTACAGGAGACTTTCAAGTAAGAATACAAAATATTAGACAATCATGCTCTTTCTGATTTTATATGTAACTTAATCGTCCCAATAAATTTTGTTATTTATAACGTGCGTATCACTATTAAAGTTTGAACTCAAAACAGTGAACACCTCAAAAAATATATCAATATTATTTGGTTATTTGCTTAGTCTGCCAAATGGACATGTCGCTAAAGTCCCCATATATCCTTACCCTTTATTTTGAGATTGAATGACAAAAACTCTTATGTTTAACAATTGGAACCACTGCGAATCATGTGGTGACAACTTTATGATCTGCATGTCAGGACGAAGCTTCCTTATCAAGTGCCTGATATTAGAAGAAGATGAAGCCGCAGGATAGTCGCAGCTCGCAGTTGTTTAAAATATAACGTAATATATTTTCTTTTTAAGATGACGAAGAATTAAACGATATCGTTGATGAATGAAATGCAACGCAGGCATCATTTCATTCTTCCGAAACAATATCAAATAGTTTCCAGATAAAAAAAAATATTTATCTTCTCCAAGATTCATTAGACACCTTTCGGACATGACTCGTCCTTATCAGCCTCATCTCACTGTCAACTACAATGTTGAAAAAAAAAATTCACGTATGCAACTCATTGATTATTTTTCGTTTTTTTTTCTCGTCTGAATGCTACTTCCCTTGAGTTTGGCCAACCACCAGAAGGTGCTTTCACTAACACATCTTGTGCAATCTTATGCTTCACAATGCTCCAGAGGACAAGTTATTGGAATTCAGTACACGTACAAATCTATGCCTCAGGGTCCAACTAAAAGAAACGTCTGGAGACCAAAAGACTGTATTGCCACTGCTCACCTTTTGCTGCAGTGTATCTTTTTTTTCGCTATGCCGTGACTTCCAGTTGAATCCTGACTGTAGCACGTAGATACATGTGCACATCTTCAGTACGAAAAGGTTACATGTCCATAAAAAACTTAACTTCTGGCGAGCAGATAAGTCCTCAATCAGTATAAGAGAACGAAATATGCGCTCCCTCTAATATCCTGGCTGTCAGGATACGAAAACCACGTCGTGACAAATAAGCCCGAAAGTGTTTTAAAGTGACACCAAAGTTTCGCGATTTAACACATGAAACTTGTACGGGTTTCAGAATTAGTATCGTAGAGAAATACAGGGTGCGAAAGAGTTTGTGTTAAAGATACGATAGCTTGTTCCTTCGATATTAAAGTGCAGTTAATTGGAAAACGAAGAATGGTACAAGTGGAAGACGTATAGAAAAGCTTCGAGTTGAAGGGAAAAATAATCGCAAGCTGAAATAAAAAATGAACAAGCTGAATAAAAAAAGTGATACTTATTTGGTTTCAGTCTGGAAATTTAATGAAAAAAATTTCAACGCTGGAGATTAGTTGAAGGAATATGAGTGCCTTCCACTCAGCGTGCACTGAAGTTGTAATAATTGCATACTCAATAACTACCAAACTCCTTTTTGGAAAGCGGGTCAAATTGATGCTGTCTGTTGTCGCGCCGCTTTCACTTTGAATTGAATATTTACAAAAAGGACATTCGCCGACACGTCTGATTCGTATATTTCGAATACGAATGCGAAGTCTGATTTTCCGGGTATTTGGTAGTGAGATTTGCAACTTGTTTGAGTTTTGGGTGATACAATTCGCCTTTCTAACTACACAAGCCGTCATCTAACGACCGCGTCCTAGCGTTTCAGCCACGATTTCGTTCGGTATGTTGTTTCAAATGCTAAAAATGCAGAGAAAACATATTTTGCATGAAGCACTGTGTGTTTGTCATAAATCAAAAGGATTTTCGAGGATATGCCTGTCCCCGTGTAGTATATGTTTTGATTTGTTAGATGATAGTCCTAGATGCAAGGGGTCATGCTAAAGAGCGTAAAATGTTTAGTTTCGTCCTAGTGGAATGGTATATGTAGACTAGAATGCTTTTGGCATAGCCAATGGCTAAAGATGTAGAATGGTTTACTCATACACATTATATGTCAAACAATCTAATAGACGGAACAAGGTATCAGAGCTTAGCCTACTGGGCCAACTGGTCACATTCAGGATGACAATATAAATCCGTCCGATGATAAAATCCGTGAATCAGGTTAAAGAAGTATTAAGTGTGGATCAAAATGTTTAGAGATGATATTTTCAAGAAGAATACATTAAGGAATTCATGAATGGTTATCGTTTCTCAAATACTTTCATTTTTTGGTCATGACATTTGTTTTTGATTTTTTTAAATATAAATATATAATATTAGCAATATAACAAGTTTTTAAAGATTTGGTTAACAGTGATGGAAGTTATGAAATCGAAAATGAATTGAATGCGTCCCGAAATTTCGGTGTTCACTCCTAATAAAACTATTAATTACTATAATAAAAATGCTTATTTTTTGGATCAGGACCGTATACTAAATAGCCGTCATCCTACAGAGATCGAGTAACAGATCATGACCGACTTAAACTTTCCCTGTCACACCGGAAGTTGTACATGGAGCTATTTTTTTGATTAGGCGTCTTTAGTCTCAATGAGCAGTACCCTTGCATTATATTGAGAGATCCTTTTTCAGTATTAATGTCTGGAAAGTTAAGGAATTTCATAGAGAATGGTACGCTTCTGTCTACCCCACCAATCGATCAAAGACGCTTTTTTTCACAACGAGAATCGTCCGCACTTAATTTGGCAGATATAGGTGATAATTTGGTGATATAGGTATCTGGTGAGAGTTAGCCTGTTCCTTCCCCAAGATGTTAACGCGGCCTTTTCCAAGATGGCTTGACAGGCTTGATTCGAAATCTCGTGCAAAACAGAAGTTTGAAACTCAACCATTTTATGCGGGTCAGACTGGATATACCCATGCTCGCCCTGGGGACACGTCACATTGTCCTCAGTTTGAGCTACGGTTTCATGTTCCTGAAAATGTGTGCAGTCCACATGAAATGGAAATTGAGACTGATCATATATTTACTTTGCTCCAGGATATCATCGAAGCCTTTTAAAACGCAAACCTTTAGAAAGTCTTAAGAAATATTCAAAAAAACTTGACGATAACCAGATAAGTATCTTGTTAATGTCAAGTGCTCCTAGAATAAATAAATAATCATTTTCCTTTACTTCGTCAAGCAAACTTTATTTTCGAGATTCGATCGCGGATCTACGTCAAACTGTCTTCCAATCTTTATTCAGCGTTGTATAAGAAAAGTTTGGTAAAACCATTTGAATTTCCTACTTGAAAGGTTATATGACTCTACTAAAGTATTTGTTTCATCATGTGTAATCAATGGCTATGAAAGATCCGATTATTTTGAGATTTTGATCAATTATCCTGTATAGTAGCAAAGAACATTGTTCTGTTAACATGCATATGAATTTCTATGTCTTCATACGTCAAAATTGAATCAATTCCGGGCAAGTTATTCATGTATGAGGTGGTAGCCGTTGTATTAAATGCCACAAAATCTATTTTGAACAACACTAAATTAGCATAATTCTACCACACCCTCATATTTTTCCACCGCCAATCATTAGTATCATCTAATCGCCGCCATTCATTCACCAACCATAATTAAGTTCCAATATTAATCGTATCCTTTTCATATCAATGTCCCTCATTTTCAACGCTCCAAACGTAACGACATAGTCGAGAGCGTTAGGTATTCGTAACGTATCGGGTCGTGAGAAATACCTTAATCACAGGAATGAACAGCACAATCCTCGCCGTTAGTCCCTTTTTCATGAGCTTAACGTATCTCCATCAACTATCTAATAAATAAATTGAAGTGTAACGGTTTGGGTGGATATTTCCGCAGGATTCGCTTTAAATGAATTATTTCCCATCAATTATAATGAAAGATAGGTGTCTTAAAATGTCCTTTTCATAAAATCCTTAAACGATAATTTATGTTGTCGTTCATTTTTCGTTCTATAGACGAAATTCACGGAGCGTTAGGTTTGTTCCGAAGGTGAATTCATTTCACCGGATGTGATGGACGAGAATATGGAAAAGAGGATCCTGATCATTTCGTTTCTTTCTCGTTTCCATCTTTTAACAACTTTCTTCTGCAGTGTAGTCATCACCTTAAACGTTGCGAGTTGAAGATATCGGCTTGAAGGATAAGTTGATTAACTTGGCAAACAGAATATCGAATCACTCGCCACCCCTTATCCTTGTCGCATTACGCTTTCAAAGCTATTGAACGGAGCAAGATGTAATCAACTTGTAATAATGTAAGACGAATGAATGTTATTGCATCATTTGGTGTCCCAAAAAGGCGTTTTCTATACGGCACAAGGAAGCTCTAATGAAAAATTAGATATTATGATTTAAACGTACTCGAGGTCTTATCAAATATTTGATGTGAAGAATTATCAAAGCTACAATTGAATAGGAAAAAATTCATTTCTAGAAAAAATTCCAAGCAACCTTTCGACATTTTCAAATTTTCATTACATTCACCGAACTGAACTATATATCAAACCATCAAATGTTGCTTTCGAGACTGAAAAATCTTCTTTAATGGAGGCACGTGCTCCTTGTTTTGTAATTACAGTCTCGTGCATTTTTTTACGGTGTCCTTAATTTGATTGCGATACCGTCAACGGACCTTTGTCGGTTGATTTTATGAGTATTCCGGCGACGTGTAGAGGTGTTAAGTAAAACTAATTTTTCACCAAAGCCCAGTTAAAGGGGTTCGTTTGGTGATTTTGTAAAATGGTTTTTTTCTGCTTTCTTTTTCAGTGAAGCGTTTGCCCTACAGCCAACAGGAACAAATCGGTGTACGGGTGAAAATTCGTGAGAAGGGTTGATGGACAGCTGAAATGACTTTTCCGTTAATTAGAATTTTCGAGGTGTTAAGCGCCAACTTTTATGAGTTTCAAATCATATTGAAAAGCGTTGTAACTTATTTCGATGCTAAGGCTTTATCTCCAAGCTTTAAATGAAATAAAAAAGAAATTTATTGACATTGATAGTAAGATTCAGAGCCATTGTAGACTGCGCACACTGAATACAGATTGAGGTACAAATTCTGTAAGTTTTTAGTGGTTTCATGTTGAATACGCAGAAGAAGTTACAGCTTTTGTCTTTAGCAAAAGACATATCCTTATCGGACATCTTATATCTCCATCGACGTACTGCAGACAACACCTCTAGACGTGAATCTTAAGGATTCAAGGAGCTCAAGGCCATATTGGCAATAAAAAGTCCTGGACCCGCTGATCAACTCTAAGCTGAGTTTTTCGGAGCAAATCAGAGCAACATCAAACTAGGCCGCAGTAGGGGTTTTGGCAATCAGTCCAATCATGGCCAATATTTCGGGGTCAAGCCCAACACAAGGACGACTTTTGATGAGTGAAGTTCAATCATTGCTTCTTTATTAAGCGAAGACATGTAGTGAAGCTCTCAATAAGGATCTAAGGTAAACGGCTGGTGCGGGTGCCGAGAAAATAGAATACCGGACCGTTTCTGAGACAGCGGTCTTAGCAATTGCAGGGCCCTCCCTGCAGGGGAATGCGAACGAATCTACCTCCGAAGCCACGAAGGCAATCAGTCGCTAGAAATCAAAAACGACGCACCCTCGACGAGTGTTAATATTCTTAGGAGCGTGCGCCAAATGGAAGATGGACCATACAGCTCATGAGATCAATAAGTCATGGCCTCCAGAATACATATTTTTCATCGGAGAGAAAAATGAGGCGTTTCATATTTGATTTTCATGCAGGACATATTTGTCACATTTGATTTTCATGAGAACGACTGTACGCTAATCTTGCGAAAAAATTCGAGAGCTCCGTCCGGATAGCCTAATCGAATATACGTTGAAATCGGCTGACAAATGGAACCGTATAGTACATTGTGCTAGGGAAATCCTTATATATTAAGATGGCATACTTGATCGGCTGGAGGCTGCGAGGATGAAGCGAGGAGTCTCTAGCAAAGATTCCTGGCTATATTCTCCGATTGACAGAGGAAGTGTTTTCTCAGTAGTCTGGTAGATTTGGTGTAGGTGTTGTCTTTACATACTTCATATCCTAAGTTTGACATTGATTTGTTGAGCCATGAAAACAATAATTTCTTGCCTAGTTTATTTGCACATAATAAGCATAATTTTACCCTTGTTATTTTCAGGAAATACATGTCCTCTTCATTGTTCTTCATCGAATCAGTTATTTTAGTGCTGTTCTATTAGCGAGGTCGCGTTTCAGCTGTTTGTTACCTTCATCGGCTCGTTCGTACATATGTGCTGATGATGGTTTGCTCTGATGAGCAAGTTTGCGCCCTGACCAATAACACGTCATGCCCCGGTAGACGTAGGACACATTAAACATAGAACTGTGGCAACAACAAAACAAATTTTATCGTAGTTTTAATTGGACTTTTTCGCAATCCTACTCCGTCAGGATGTCACTTTTGTCTGTACAAAAAACCAGCAAAGAACGAATTCATCTACTGTTTCCTCTTCCTATAAATCGACTCCCATTTATGTTGTGAAAATATAAAAAACGTTTTTATCATAAAGAATTGATTGCTTGGAGTAAAAGAAAACGGTTAAGGACGTTAACATATATTACCGTTATGAATAGACAAAAGTACGATACAAAAACTTAAAACTAAGTGGGCGGGTTGAACTCGGTTTTGAATTGCCTTGCCAAGACTTTTAGTTTATTGATTTGCGTTAACTTGTAATTTGTGCTTATGCATACAGTCAGTGGAAAACTGGCCCATAAATCGAATTTTATAAGTTATTTTTAGTGTTACACCTAGGAAAAGTATCACTCAGGTGTGTATGCATTAGCAAACAATAATGTCCAGATCAGTTTTGAAGGATTTCCTTACTTTTCGAAAAATGATTCCCAACATTTGATTCTTGCTAAGCCTAAAACAGAAACTAAAAAATTTCCACATTCACTGATCTATTGACATTTTTTTAATCTAAAACACTAATAATTCCAAAGTTGCATGGACATCAGTTGTTTGTCACCCAACGTCCTTATTTGTAAAGCTTCAACGGTGAAAAATAGTCTGGTGAGAAAGTCCTATCCTTGCTAGGAATGATACCAATCAGAGGGCACACTTTTAAGGAATGGTTTTACTAAGCACAAATTGGCTAAATTCAGGATTTTAAAGGTCAATGTGTGACCTTACTAGGACATGATATTTGAATAGGAAACAATTGGTTCAACGTCTTTTTTCAAATGAGCATGCGTTTAATTTCCAGTGGATAATTGGGAAGATATAATTTAACTGACTAATTTTCAGCTGAGCCCGAATGTGAAAATGTGAAGACGTTGTACGTGAAAGTTTGAAAATTTTGATTATTTGTTTGAATGATTTGCTTTCAATAATTAAAACATCGGTCGTAATCGCTCTCCTAACTCTTGAAAAATTATTAATCCTGAATTAAACACCGATTAAAGTATACTACAGTGGTAAAATTTTCACCAAGAATTCTTTTTACGTGCATATGTAGGTGAGCAGTAAATGCACTCAGGACTTCCCTTCCTTTTCCTGTGCTTTCTGGTGACAAGAAAGTTTCGTCTTCGCACGTTGTCTGAAATACTCAAACAATCGACGAGCGCCAGAACAAACTTGAGCATTTGGTCAATATTGTCAAGTTTTCTGTACCTGCTTGACAACATCTTCAAGAAAATGTAAAGTTGAAAAAAATTTTGAACATCAAATCATAGGGCGTCGTCCTCCAGCAACTGGAAGGAAAATAATGTTGACATATCATATGTATCCTTGCCACCCTCAGGAGTAGTTTCAGGTTAATGTGACTTTAAGAGATTGTGTCGCTGAACAAAGTTGTTTATTATATATGACTTGAATTGAGTCGTCATTCGAAGGACGTGCCAAGTAACAACACGTAAATAAAAGGAAAATTAGAAAAGAAAAACATGATTGTCAAAGTAACTTTGAATAAAGTCAATCAACAGAATGTCATATTTAAACGAAATTTAAGATACATTCCTACAAACAACAATAATCCACAAGCTAGTTCACACAAAAATTTGAATAAAGCTTTGTCTGGAAAATTGAATGGTTGCATAAAAGCCACAAACACCATCCTTTGCGTCCAGCCTCTGAGTCCCTGTACACTCATATGAATGGTCTTTCTAAATAGTTCGTTAGAGACTGAAACAATCGCTTACTAAAAGGATGAATTTCCAAATCCATTGTAGTCGTCTAAGGCCTAATCAATCTGTCTAAGCTTGTTTACGGAGAAATCCAAGACAGGTGAGCAGAGGCGGAACAACAAACGAATACATTTTAGCATGCGAACTCGTCCAGACAATTAGAAAATTTCCACCAGTCATTGTCAATGCAAGTCCTGATAGTGAAATATGTTGGGCATTTTGGTAACGAACAGCATTCTATCAAACTCTTCCCGATTAAATTTGCCGTCGTTAGTTTATTTTTGATTGCAATTCTCATAAAAGACTCAAATTAACAAATTCTTTTGTTTTGAAATTTAACTGTACGCACAGATACATACAGTCCTTATTCATTTATGGCATTCTATTCGAGTTACCAGTAGTTTCAACGTATCTGTGTATATTTACATAATGCAATCAACGAAAATATATCTACATATACATATTTTCCAAAAAAAATTACCATCGTTCCCATTGTTGTTGCGCTAATTTCCTTCTTTTCTTAACGCTTTCCTTCGTACTTTTTATCTACCGAGCAAGGACTTATTTTGCGACATCAACACGATAGGTAATCCTGATTAGGTCTTACACCGTGTATTGCACCACCACGACGTGGATGGCGAAGAGTATGACGGTATATCTAATTTTTTTTTTGCAAGGACGCAAAACTTTGTCGTCCAATTGAAAAATTCTAGAGAAAGTTACATTTAGCGGAAGTACTAAAAAGTATCCAAAAGTTTTATGAGCAAACTGGTTATCTATTTGAAAATATCACAAGAAGATTATGCACAATGAGAAAGGTCGACGTAATTTTTTTCGATTTTCTAGATTTAGATACTTACAAGCCTTTTTCTCCCCTGGTATGATATTTTGCACGCAGAGAAATGACAAAAAAAGGATGGCCAAGGTATGTATTTCAGATTATATGGGGGAGATTAAAGAAGGTGTTTAATTAACAGGATGTTAGACATTATTTAATTTGCAATTTTTTGGGCATTGTTTGAAAAATTTTTGCTTTGATAGACAAAAAATATAGAACGCTGATGCTTCACAACATAGATGACTTGTGAAGATCATTATCGCACTGTATAAATTGAAATTCTAAATTGAAGAGCAATTGTTGGTCGCTGCTATTTAAAATAATTTTGTCAGGTAATTTCGGTGGCATTTATGTGTTCGTATAGAATACAACTGCTGATGTTCGGGCTTCGAAATAAAAAAAATTGAAGTTATTTAGGCATTTATTACAAAC
This sequence comes from Stratiomys singularior, assembly GCA_954870665.1. Classification (NCBI taxonomy): domain Eukaryota; kingdom Metazoa; phylum Arthropoda; class Insecta; order Diptera; family Stratiomyidae; genus Stratiomys; species Stratiomys singularior. The sequence goes on from OX940877.1 coordinate 15,100,106, forward strand.
ACCTTAAACATTCAACAAATGTAGTTGCATTTTTGTTTTAGATAGATCTTTAGATCGTTCAAATTAGAATTTATAATTTTAAAAACCTATTCTCGAATATTTCGTTCAATTTGATTATACTTCCTTGGATTTTTCTTATCATCGCTATGCAACAGCCAGACAATCTACAGTCGAAATTCGGGCTATGGCATATTTGTTCAGATACTGAAGCGGCAATAGGATATAAGAATGTAATATGCCTACCATAATGTTTGCCGTGCGCCGTCCCGGTGTTGGCCTGCTATAAGCGTTGATTTTAACCGTCAAACAGTATAGGTCAACCAACCGTGTCCTTCATATGCATAATCCGAGTCAGTGAATTACTGTTTGTTTGTTTGACTTCATTTCTCAATCTTAGGTGGAAATATCTAGATATGTACCCACCATTCATCCGCAGCACGTGACAACAACCAGGCGTGAGAACATACAGCAATATTACTCTGGATTGACGTCTCTAAGACAGAGATAGAAAATGCCCAAGTAGATTGATATTTGTATTGCATTATACATTGAGAGATGCATTATATTCGAAGAGAAAAACTATTGATTTATATAAAAATGAGCAAGTATTTACCATTCCGAAAAAAATACGTTGAATATCGTTAGGTCGAGTTTGTTAAAGAGTATGTAGCTATTATAGCTATAGCGGCATAGATATAATGTTCTAGAAACGTTCAACGACACATCCACCTGACGATTTTTAGCATAGATTTTGAGCATTCCATAAATTATTCGTACGCATCGTCACCAAAAATGAATATTTAAAGTGAATATTTGAATACAAAACTAGCTTTGATTCAAAGAACTTCACCTATTGCTACTACCATTACTACTGTTTCTTACTACCAGCTACTTTTGCTACTACTACGACTACTGTTAGCCCTACTACTACCCCTACTACTACTACTACTACGACTACTACTACTACTACTACTACTACTACTACTACTACTACTACTACTACTACTACTACTACTACTACTACTATTGCTACTACTAGTATTTGTTTAATAAAACTGCAATATTAGAATGTTACAAAATTGTATTCCTTACTTCACCTGAGAACTCTGCATAGCTCCAACTGTCCTTTAGCAAACATCATACATTATGGTACATACATTTATATCAAACCAATTGCCTTGATTCAATTTTACTAATCGTACAATGAATCGCTCGAGGCTAAATTTTCTGATTACCTTCTCAATTATTGTCTACATACACGGTTGAAGACAAAATAATTATTTTCATACAACAATAGAGATAACAATCGAACACTTAACTACGTTTCATCTCACAATCTCATCTAGTACGTTAATTTTAGGCAGAAGTGAGCCAAATTGAATTGTTTGCATCTTGCAAGCCGTCACGATAGTTCACATACGATTCAAATTCAATTCGAACTTGACATCAGTATCGTCATTGCAATATACGATCTGAAGTTTATGAGGGTCCATGCATTTCAGATTCAATTTATGTGACTGAAATTGACCAATATACAATACAAGCATTGGGTCTGAGATCCTTTACGTACTTTACCATCCCTCGCTATTAACCAAATGTTACTGCTTCGGCAATTTTCCCGATATATCCGTATTTCGCATATGGATATTACCTTGGCCTGAAAATGGACAGCACTACTTGAAGACTACTTCCTCCTTCTGCCTACAGTGGATTGTTTAATATGGTTAAGGAGTTTATGACAGAGTGGGACATTTTACATGAGAAGACCATGGAGCGCTCTATAAAAAGGTTCCGCTGACATAGTCTACCGTATGATGCCTTCATTCTAAAGCATCTTTTCAAACCAGTACTCGAACTAATTTAAAATATTCATAAAATTCCTTCTACGCTGGCTCACTCCTTAACCTTTCTTCGGGCGCAAACTGTATCACTAGGTTACACAATGAATTTCGTTCATTCGTTAATAAAAGAACACACGTAACATACACAATATGAAATATTCCCATTTACAAATTCTGTTCACCTTCTGCACCTTAAGGACCACATCCCCCGCTTCGTTACCGTATTTAGCTTTCTCCATTTCAAACCTGAACTAGAATTTACACATATCTGACTGTCGTTATGTCCAGCTGTCACCGTACCCAGGCTCGTTGCTTTTATAGTAAAATAATAAATACACATATTGTCATATATTAGCCCATGGGATACCTTGAAGGAAAAACTTAAACAGACATGAGGAGAATCCCTAGGTGTTCTAGGGCGGGATGGAATCTCTTATCATCTTACAGCTATTTCTTCGGACAAGCAAAAGCAAATGACATCAGCATAAGTTAAGGTGAATGAGTTTATAAGGAACAGTCCTGAAGGGAAGTATTTTTGCTCCGGAAGTGAACAGTGTTTGCAATTATATCTTATTAAGTTCTCATGAACAATTCACTATTGAAAAAGAATCAATCGGAAACCTACCCCTTTATTCGTAGCTCACGAAAATTCGCTGGCATCAATGATTCCAGCATTAAATGTTCCATTCTCTTTCAAAAAACTAAAGAAATCAACTGTATTGTCATAACCTTCGATTGAACTTTGTCTTTGTATTCCCAGCCAATGGAAAGAAACAAAAAGGCTCGTGAGATGTCCCTAATTTAATTTATGCTTTTATCACTTACTGACCCTTATTTGCCGGAGTGCCAACTTTTTGAGTCCCGACATGCTACCTTATAATTTCAAACGAGTCAAAGGAAGTGGAAAAAAACGTGGGTTGGACGAAGTAAATTCGTTGGGGAAGTGTGTGCATGATAGTTGGATTTGCAAGGATAGGTTAGGATAGAGTGAACAAATCTTTTGGGATGCTTCCTACCTATTGCGACTAGCATTTGTTCATTCTTAGCAAATACGACATGATATATGTTTTGAGGACGTATAAGTCACAGCATGCCAATAATGCATTTACGTTGCTTAAATGAGTTCCTGGAACAAATTATGATGAGATTATCAGGACAATTGGTATAAAAGGCTTCCTTACGGTTATCAAGTAATAGTATATGAACAACAACACATCCAGATTACATATCCTTATTTTAATCATAAGAACTAGCAAAATAACATTGTCAACAGTTCAAAAGGTTCAGATTACGATGTACTTAGAAATTCATAGCATAAGTATGTAACAACGCACTTCCAGGATAACAAACACTTTGGTAAATAGGTACCAATATCATATATATTTTTGAATATTTTTGAGTTCGGCTCGGCTTCACTGTTTTCATATGAGGCTGCGCTTCGAATTTTTCATATTGGAGAACGACGAGCTGAAGATTATAAGGAAAAGATAAAATTATTCTTATAAAAAAACAACAGTCCGTAATGAATATCAGATGTCAATAAAACCATTATGTAAAAAGTTTGTTGATATATTCATGCATACATACAACGTGTACGTATATATTTTTCACGTTAAATTTTAGAAGCGATTTTAGAAGATTTTCAAGATTTTAAGATTTGAATAAATTTGCTCCTAGTTAGTTTCCAAAATGGTTACGTTTCAGTGTGACATTCCATCACTTTCTTTGAAAGAAGTCGGAAATATAACTTGGGTCAAAAATATTCCTTGATTAGTTTTTTCTTACACGGGAAATTTGAAAAGTTATTTCAAAAGGTCCTCAACACCCTTCAAAGGTTTTCAAGGGTATAAATACTGATATACTCAATGTTTGGGCTAGATTTTACAAAATATGCAAACAAAGCCTTACGAAAGCCTTTTTTCGGATTTCAAACAAAATCTGGCCCTTTTTGTTTATGTAGTCACCAACAACTTCATTTTTTCCAATAATTTACTCCAAAGGTCTTGGGTTGTTCGGAAAGCAATTTCATTTTTTTTTTTGTGAAACCGATGGACAATTTCCGTATAATGAACAAAGATTTTATTAAATTATATACTGGCCATTCTGGTCCTTTTGCCATCTTCCTGGTAGTAGCATGATTCCACGCTCATAACATTTTTGATCTTTGCTAGCAAAAAAAAAATGATCGAGGTGGCTTGTACCTCCTTATTTGAGGAGAAAATTTTACTGTCTAAAAAATTTTGTATTGACCAGAACAAATAAAAATCCGCAGGTGTCAGATATGGACAATATGGTGGGATTGGCATTGTATTCCATTGAAGCTATAAAAGCTTTTGGTGAGTGACCAAACTTGAATGAGGTCTCACATTTTCTTGGTGGAACACTACACCTTTTCTGATGATTAATTCTGGCCTTTTCTGTTGAAGCGCATCATTCAGTTTGTTCATCTGATGGCAACACCCTTCCGAATTAATTTTTGTGTTATCCGATTAAAAGCTCGAAAAAAAACGATTCCTTTAAAATCCCACCAAGTAGGCAGCATCCCATTTTTTTATGAATATCGACTTTGGAAATCCTTTGAGCCAGTTCATCTTTTTGCTCCATGATCTCTTGCATTTGACATTGTTATATACAACCCCAGTATTATATTCATCCCCAGTAATGATGCCTTCCAAAAATGGATCGTTTTCATGATGTTTGAGAAGCGAATAACCTGTGTCAACGCGACGAAACGAATTTCTCTCCGTGATAAAATGTGGAACCCTTATATCGAGCTTCGAGGTTGAACCCAGACCTTTCATAACCAGTAGAATTTGATAAACTTAACCTCTCACAGATCTCATGTGTTATTCGCCGATTTGCATAAACTAATACCTTTATCGTGTCTTTATCAACTTGAACCGATAGACAATCTTAGACATCAAAATTTCCGGGTCGAAATTTTGTAAACCAGTTTTGGCACTGGCGTACTGTCAACACATCTTCTCTTTACACATCCGTTAATATCTCTCTAGCTTGGACAGCATTTTCACCTTTTCTATAGTAAAAGAGTAAAATATGACGAAAATTGCTGCTCGTTGCTCTCCATATTTAAAAGGGCACCAACCAAAAACTAATGCGTACAATCAATGAGACTTTATGCACACACGTCTTGCTATATTAGCTCTCAAAAAATATAATGATTATGCGGCCTAAGTGTGAAGTTGGGTGCAATAAAATAAAATTAAATGCTCTGTCGGGAAAAAACGAAATTACTTTCTGAACAACCCATTAGTTTCTATTTGTTTCTGTATGTACAGCGTGTGCTTTTATAGTATTCATGTATTAACGGCAAAAATACGAATAAAAGTATTCGTTATTTCACCTTTATCCTTACTCTGATCGCTGCGTTCATATTCTTCATATTAATTCTCAGAGGTAGCTTATGATGTAGTTTTCAGTATCATATTATAACACATTTTCTTCCCCTCAAAAGTTGGAACTTTTAAATTTATTATCATAATGATTTGCATTTCAACATTAACACTTACATCTATGTCAAAACTATCACTACTTGCATCACATTCAATGAAGAACTATGTCTTGGCGCTAAAAAAAATTTCAAAAACTACTACCAAAAATATTTCAAAATGAGTGTTAATAATAAAGAATAATAATTTCACAACTCTAATATTGTGTATTTTTGTTAAAAAAATTATCCAGTATCCAGTACAAAAAGTAACAACATGAGGAAAACCAATTTTCAACAGAAAAGACAATCGACAAAATTTAAATATAATTATTATATAAAAATAATTTTAAAAATATTTAGAATATAACAATAAAACAAAAAAATTATTCAAATGAAAAAACAACAGAGAAAACGTTAAATTATGAATAATACTTCATTGCGTGGGCAAATAAAAGAAAACCAATCAAACTTAGAGAAAAACCTTCATTTTAATATGGTGGATGTTGTCATACAAGCTTATATGTATATAAAGATTATATGTAATATCAATTATATTGTATAATCATAATTTCAATCATATACCCGAGAATCAGTCACCAATGATGAATTTAATTTTATTAAAGAGCACAAAACAAACTTCTACATACGTTGCTCGCTCAAAGTATTTTTGTTTGCTACAGTCACAGCGTTACCACTCTAGGGCGGTTTCCCTGAGACAGAGATAGAAATAGTACAATGAGACTTATCTTGTATTGTATTCATTAGCAATAAGAGGCGTACGTGAAAATGAGGAAAAATTTACCAATCCGAATAACATTTGACTTATTTTGATTGAATATCAAATAGTTGAAATAGAAGTTCGTTTGAAGTGATGCCGCTGGTTAGTAGCTGCAATGTTGTTGTGAGCCGGATGTTGTCACTGAACATTGGATCAACCTTCTGTTTTGATATGATTCTTTGCAATCGATATCACTTTTCTAGATGGAAAATCCCTGGGACTGGAAATTTATAGAGGCAGATTCCTACGGTTAATTCGATCAATCGTCCTAGCTCACTGATGCACTAACTTCGCTATGAGATCCAGCTGTTTCTTCTAGGTATGTATAAAATATTTTGGGCAAACGGAATCCACTCTAGTCCGCGTTTTATTAAGATTCGTTTCTTGCCATGCGAAAATTTGAAATGCGACTACCAAAGTTTTAGGAGCTTGCTTCATTCACAATATTTTGGCGATTACACATTCGCGCTTAATCTTATTGCTATCGAAGAACTTTGAATTCAGTGGCCATCAGTCGATTTTGAGGATTTACAGTATGAGTGTTATAATTTGGGATTTCTTACCCATGCCAGGATTCAATTCCATGCGGAATCTAGGATCGAACAAGGGTAGCAGTCCTCGCTCTGAAAGACGGACTCGTAAATTTCGAAGCTAAGGAATGCAACTTGATATCAAAACTCAAAATCAACTCCTGTCGCTCCCTACCAAATCAATGTCTTTGCCCCAAAATGAGTTCCTTTCAAAGTCAAATATACCTACATATCTTGATGCCCTTCTGACACCATCAATTATTTTACCCCTGCTTTGAAAAAAATTTAAGGCTTGAACCAACTAATTGATTATACGATTTTAAATTTTGTAGATATCATCTGTAGATCTTTAGATCTGCAGATATAAGTGGCATTTTTTCAAACTTCCATGAAAATGTGGACGTTTTGACAAAGGTGTCAAAATAAATACAAATCCATCAAAATATTTCAGGATTTTAAAGTAAAATGTCGTAAATAATTTAGAATAAATTTTGAATACCTGATATCGCGTCAGAAATTCCCTTGTTGGTACTAATTTTATTAGAGAATTCTGCTTAATAACTAGAGGCTAATGTTACCCCATATAAAGCAAAATTATTTTCTAAAGAAAAAACCATCCCAAAACAAAACATATCTTCTCTTGAAATATGAATATATTCTGTAGTATAACTTCTGTATATGTTCTATATAAATTTTCGACTTTCACCTCTTAAAAACAAAAATAAACCCGGAAATAGTTCAAGCTCCAAGTGCAAGTATTGTTTATTCTCTTTATATTCTCTACAATTCCCAAATTCCCAAACATTTTTAGTCAACGCCGACTCCTATTAAATTGCTCTGAGACCGATGTGGAATCTTGATTCGTTATTTCCGTTCCGTAGAAGACGCAATGTATACTACCCTCTCGGTGAAATACCTTTCTTACACCAAGAAAGCACTTTTTTTTCTGTTTTGTTCATCTATAACAATCACATGCCTTGCATAGTTTTTCCTTACCGTGAACGAAGTAGCATCCTCCATCAACAAGAAGAGGAAAATGTTAGAAGTTCACAGACAGAGCACGATTGCACTTCCTGAGGGTATTACTTTCGTGGGCGCAAATTAATTCTCAAGCAAAAATTAAAAGGAAATAACAACAAAAAAGATCTCCCTTACACCTAAGGTAATTGTCTGTATGTCACTGACAGAGCTTGTAAGGATAATGCTGAAATGAGAAGAAGCGAAGAAATGAGGGAGTGAAATAGCGATTGGCATGAAGGAATGAGGATGGTTCTTTCCCAGTTAGTACGTTGAATATAGTGACCAGGATTACTACCAGTTTATGAGAACCAAATGTGGAGTTTATTTTAAGAAAGAAAAATAATATTTATCAATAAAATGATTGTTATGGAGGCAAATTAAGTCATTTAATATTGTTCAGTTTCAAAGTGTTTTTGTGCTGAGTTATGCGAACAATTAAAACAAATCGTCAATTTTTTTTTTCATTTAAATCCATCACACATGCTTCTTTGATTAAATTAACATATCACCTGATCTTACGGTGCATGTTTCCATCTTTAGGTCAAGCATATTAATGCATGTCTAAAACTTGTAAACAGGTGCCTTGTACTTGTTTTACTACGCTTTCACTATCCTGAATAAATATCGTCCGCTCGAAGGCAATACACTTCGCGATCATTTGTAAACAACGAATATCTAAAGATATTTTAGAGTAATTTCCAAATGAAACTCAGCACTTTAGTATTTTGAGACCAAGGAAACTTAAACATTGGCCAATGGAATGGATTAGGAAAATCCCCTTGAGGTTTCCACTGCTTAATTTCTTTAGCGTCGTCTGGACACGCTTCAAGATCATTTTGATGATGCATGTGTGAAATGTGGGTTCCCAATACAGAAATCTCTTCATAAATTCTACTAAAAAATTATCTCCAGTGGTCAAAGTTATAATCTGGTCTTCCTGTGTGCTATTCAAATTAGATAAATAAAATTGTAAAAATAAAAAACTATTAAAAAAATGTCAAATTTTTTTATTTGAAGAAATTGTATGATAAAATGTAATGAAGAAATTGTAATGTCTTTAGCCCTTATGAAAGGTAAAAAAATGGTCAACTGGGTTTATTGGTCAAACCAATTTGTAAGGAAGAGTATCAGATCGTAACTTGAAGAGTTTGGAAATTGCAACTGATCATACAAAAATCATACAAACTTTCAGGTTTGCCAACACTTTCCAAAATGCAAGACAACTATTGACGCAGCCTCTAGATAGAAGGACGATTTGTATGACAAGTCGAAAGGTGTTAAGTAGATCGGTGTGAATCCTCACGACATAAATTTATTTTCGATCTTGTCCTCACAAGCATAAGAGACCCGCAACGGTGTCACCGCGGCCATTAATCAAATCAAATGTCATAGCATTAATGCCAAGCTGCTACATCAAGGGAATCATCTTGACTGGTTGTTTTGCGAGCAGAGATTTTAATTAGTCTGGAATGAGATTTATTGAGCAAGGCCTGACTAAACAAAGAATCTACTTCTTGGTAAGCCACCTAAGCCCACTCTAGCTAAGGTGAGTGAGACTTTGATTTATGATGTAGCAGGTGGTGGGACAGGTGAAATTTATATCATTAGTGTTTTCGATTTTCTAATTATTTATTGTAGTTTAAGAATTTAATATTTTGACATGTGTATACGCTTTACGATGTGTTAATAGCATTCGATTTCAGTTTGACTTTTGGCTCCGAAAAATTCAATATTTATTTAAGAAAAGATTAGCATTTGATTTAGGGACTTTAACTTTGCAAGGTTAGAAGATTGAGAAATAGAGTCGAAGAGAGAATTTCCTCGATCTTTCCTCGATCTCGATGTTATGTGACATTTTATTATTTTTTTTTTGAATTTAAATTTCAATCTGGAATTCATAACAGTTCCCTTAGATAGTTCCTTCTTCAACTGAACATTTCTATTTATGAATTATATTAGGCTCCGTGTAACGATCCGACGATCATGACTGGCTTAATCAATTCGGGGTCGCTATCGAAGATGTTGCAATTGTGTGGCCAAGAACATAACTGAGCACAAAAATTTAAAGCACGCAATTATTATTTATTGTAAATACCACGAACTTCATAAAAATACAGAGTCCGTATGATGGAGTAGAGTTCTCATCATTTCTGCGCTAAGAACACCAAACTCATGACTATCCTTTGACTTCTTTCGATCGACAAGCAGAACATCTTATAATTATAGTTGCCGTCGGGTTAGGAGTCTAGACAAAATGTGATTCCTATCGCATTGACTTCACGTCAAGGTACAAGTGAAGTCAATGTATGAAGCCTTATCGACTATTTTTAAATGCTTAACACCTAGGATCCGCTGACTACTTCTAATATTCGGGAAATGGCCTTCTACTACTTTTTTAATCGTCAAACGAGCGAACCCTTTTGCTAGAGAGTTAACGAACTCTGTTCATAAAATCTAATGGATATCATGATATCATCCAAAAACAACCCGAAGGCGTGGTATATTATACCCAACTGGTATTTATGGTGAAGAAAGCATTTACGGTTACGCAGAAGGCTTTTACAGTAATCTCTTACCCGTCCGATCTCTCTGACTGCGAAAAGGACTTGTGGAACCAGAAGCACTAACTTGTCAGGTGATAGAGTCCTATTCCAATATAAAATGACTAAAAGCTCCAGGCTGGACTCTTGGAGAAACAGGGAGATGTTTGAAAGCCAGTGAAGAAATCTTCGGCTATTTGGGGTTGCTCATTCAGGACGTAAACAGCATACACCTCTCAGCCAAGCAAATCTAATTCTATTAAGAAGTAAAGAAGTTAAGAAGAAGAAACTGTAGTATTTCATAGAGTGTCTGATATTCATGCAGTCAGTATCCGTGCAGTCAGTACCGGTGGACAAAAATTTAATCTTTGCCTTCACCTCACCTATCCATAAAAACACAGAACTGGAGCAGAACGATGGACTACTGCAGGTGCCCTTTTATTCAGCACTTGAACATTTGACCAGAAAGACCATATCGACAATGCTGTAAAGATAAGTCAATAAATTCACTTAATCAAAGGGAAAAACGGTTACATCTTTTATTCAATATTTTTTATTTTGCATCCAATTCGTTCATACTTTCCAGAAAACGTATCTTTTGAACAATTCGTTCATACGTTCCAGAAAACCGTTGATCCGAAAAGAAATTTTAAAATAACTTCTTCCTTTCGCTCTTCACATAACTCTCAAAACTGACGAAAACCTTCTATGCTTTTCGAGCGAAATAAAGACATGTTGATCTCATTGGTTGTCCGTTTTTGGAATCTCTTTGCATAATTTTATTGTATTTTCCTGTAAGAACCACACCACTCAAACTCCATAATGCTCTCAGTCGCCTTATGGCCAACACGCGGGGACCGACCTCGAGCAAAAGACGTCTACTGATGAGTGCAATGGAGTCAGTGCTCATGTATGGCTCCGAGGTTTAGGCTGACGCTCTTAGTAAAGAGACGTACCGAAGGCGTCTGGCACAGGTGCAGAGGCAAGGAGTTTTGCGGATAGCCGCTGCATACCGCACTGTCTCTTAACCTGCAGTGCTGGTAATCTCGAGGGTGGTTCCAATTAAATTACTTGCAGACGAACGGAAACGTGTATACTTACGTAGGGGGGAGTTGGCGAGAGAAACCGTCAGCCGAGATGAACGGAGAAGGACCCTAACCTTGTGGCAGCAAACATGGGAAAACGAAACGCGGGGCAGGTGAACCGCACAGCTGATTAGTGAGTTGGGGCCGTGGTTCTACAGAATGCATGGTGAGACTGATTATTATTTGACGCAACTACTCAGTGGTCACGGGTATTTTCAGTCTTACCTGTATAAGATGGGAAAGACACCATCCCCAACTTGCGTGTTCTGCCCGGGGATGACGGATGACACCTGCCATACGTTATTTACGTGTAATAGATTCACAAGACTCCGTTCGCATCTCTCGGAGAAAATTGGCGTCATTTCCCCAGAAAATGTAACGGGAAAAATGATGCAATCAAAAGACAACTGGAACTGTGTGTCGCATTACGTTCGGACAGTACTTATTATAAAGAAGGGCATGATGGATCGCTTGGCGAGGGAGGGGGGATCTCTGTAAAGCAATTCTGTAATAATCGCTATTCTCTCTAATCGCAATTCCTTCCTATCCATCCGTGCAGAAAGAGGGATTTGCCTTAACCTGAAGGCATCGCTAAGCGATGATTAATGGGTCTAGAAGTAATATGAGAAACAGTTCCAGGCTAGGTTCTCGGTGTGACAGGAGAGGTGTTGAGTCGGTAGTCCGACACTCAGGGCGTAAATAGCCTTCACCTCCCAAACAAAAAAAAAACTCCATGTTTATCATGAGAGGTAGATAATAGATAATTGCCGTGGAAAATCATTTTAAATAGTTTTGCTTGTTTGGTAAAAGATTAAACCACATCGCGGTCTTCAGTTAGAATACTGGCTGATTTCCGTCCGATTAATTTTTTTGCTCTTTTCTTTACTATAGGAATATATTCGTACATATACATTGATGATGATAGACTTAGTTAGTAGCCTCATGCTCTAGTAATACTATCCTACTGAATTTTCCCTTGCAGGAAGTTTTGGACTCCTTTTGACTCTCCTCGTATTTCCCGTATTATTCTTCAGATTACGACAATATTCCAACATTCCAATAAAGCCTTAGGCAAATTCGTATTATAAATCGGTGTCCCAGAATAAATTAATCAAATACCAAAATGTTTCCCAATCAAAGAAACGAATAACAGTATGCCAAAAGATTAAATAGGTAACTGCAAACTTGAAAGTTTGGATAATTTGATGTCTTGCATTTAAGAACCAAACGATATATTCAGCCAGCCAATCAGAAATGTGAACTTCAATATACTTCCTTTGATGCGAGCTGTCTAAAGCCTAACTATGTTGTATGATTAAAGTGAATCATGAAAGTTAAACCCTCTAGAAAGTCCTAAGAAACCTTATCTTGAGAAGGATAGAACATTACGATGAATCTTTGGCCATAGACTGTTAGCACAAAATAGCGAGCACACTCTCGAGCGATTTCCGGAAGAAGAAGATAGATGAATTAAAAATGGATTCATATCTGTATTGGGTTTTGGCCCAAGCATTTTAAAAGTATTTTCCTTCTCTGTAGAGTTTTCCATCTCAGTTCGAAAGAATAAAAAAAAATTCAATTATTTTGAATAACTAAATAAGTCCAGGACGAGATATGCTTGCTGTTCTCAGCTTCTATGACTCTATTTTCTGTTTTTCGGTGACCAAGGGCCAAAAGTGAAGTTGATTTGTTTTACCTTATGGGTCTCAAGTACTCATAGTGATTAAAGGACATTCGTATTGCTTAATGAGCATTCAAGAGACAAATAAGTGAAATCAGGACAATGACAAGACTGGGTGCAGCTTTCAGTTAGTGTTGATTGGAGATCACTGCTGTAAGCAATGAACTAAACAATGCAGTCACTGAACCAGGAAAAGCTGGAGCCACCAGAATTAGGTGAAAATTTTAGTAATGTCAAAGACTTTTAAGTAATTTTATTTTTTGATTAAATCATTTATATTTACGATTTTTTATTGGCATTATATTTGTATAGCTTCAGACCGTCGGCTGCTTATATCTATAGATCGATTAAATTCTTCAGTACATTTATAGTATGTTAACATAAAATTATAGTTAATTCGTGATTAGCTCCCTTGGACAGGACACTAGTAACTGTATCGGGAGGAACATTTTGATAAAAACCTCTGCTAGGGTCAGATCTAAGATAAAAAAATTTTTCTTCTATTAACTATTAACTTAATTATAAATTAACCAATCGGGGCAGGTTCATGGACGGGGACATATTAGCGTGATTTTTATAAACTTGCATACCACAAACGGATTGGATGAGGGTATTCAAGGAATTTTTAGTTTTTTTGAGCAAATTTGTTTTGCTAATAGCGCTAATATTAGCTATTTTGTGTAGCAATCGGGAGTAGAAGTGATAGGGTTTGCTTAGGGCCATTTTTAAATAGCGACTTTGATAGGCTTGTACAGTAAGATTTTAGTGCATTGGACCCATGTAGGGGCTCGGTAAATTATTACTGGTTAGCTGCTCATTTCAATGATGAAGATTCTACTACGAAGACTCATAGGCAACTTTCGTTTGAGTAGTGGGCATAGAGACAGAACAGGCTTGAATCCCTTAGAAATTATTTGCTCGATTTGTTTTTTAAACGTTAGCTTTCAATTGAGTTTTAAATATAAGTAGGTCAGATCTTCAGACCAGGGAATCATTTGGACTAGGATGTTTGTGGGCCTGTTAGGTAGCATGGTGGATTTACGTTTTCCGCTAAACAATATTTTCTTTTGATTTTCTTTTGATTTTAATTTTCCACCGGTAGAAGTCTTGGTAAATTTTTCTGTATTTCTTCTAGGTTGAAGGTGATCTGGCTAGAGTTGTTTCCAGAAATGTAGAAGGAAGCGTTGTCCACAAAAGCAGCTTGTTTGCAGTCTTGACTTGTGGGTATATCGAACGTGTACACATTAAAAGTGTTGGCCTAAGCCATGAACCTTGTGGAACATCACAGGAGCTGATTTCATAGTTTACCATCGAAAGTTTAGTATATTGACCCTCGGCATTTAACTTGGTATGTGGTGTCTCTCAGGAAGGATGAAATTAGTGTGTGCAAGTATGATTAAATATAATTAAATTGTACTCATATTTTTAATTTAAATTCAAATTAAATCCAGCCAGTTTAACGGCCTCGACCTCAGCTACGAGTACATTTAGTCACAGGTTTATTATTTAGATTAAAATTCGTATATTGCGATATCAAAATATGGCAAGAAATACATCCAATGTAGCAAACCGCACATGGTAACCAGAATTAAATCATACGCCCGGTATCAGAAGAGCTGAGTTCTCTAACTACCACCTGATCCCGACAACATTACATTCCGGGTCAAAGATTAACCATGAAATGAACACTACTGTTTGTACCGCGTCAACACACTCCTTCGGCTTTATGGTGAAAAGTGGATTGATTGATTATTTTATTTTATTTGATATTCAATTTTAATAATTTTATTTAGTTTCCGAATCGAAAATCTCAAAACAAATTTATCATATGAAATCCTTTTACCTCTATAAGTGTATTAAATAGAGGAAGAGTTATAATAAAACTCTAATACAACTGTAGAATAAATGAATACTATATGCATAAGTCTTCCTATTCGTATGAATGTGTCCTCATTAGACGTACCTTATCTGTTATTCCTGCGATGTGTAAGTTAAGTGAAAACTTTCTAACTCAATTGTATTAGGTACGTTCCGTAGATTGAATGGAAGAGTTACTATAGGTGCAGTAATTTCGTTATCCCTAAAAACTTTTAACACTATAATACACAAGCATCATTGCAAAGTTGGTTTTTGAGCTGACATAAGGAACATACTCGTGCGTGTACATACATCCAATTTTCTTAATGTATACATACATATGAATTTAAGGAGTTTTGAATCGGGTCTATTTCGTCTAACTCATTACGTGTGAATGTGAACTTTGTTGGTCAATTAGTGAAACTTTGTTCGAAAAAGGTTAATTATGTTTTCGACACGATCCGGACTAAAGGCGAAATTTGTTATTTTCCAAAGCATTTAGAGAAAATTCGAAGGAAAATCATTTCAAATTTCAACCCTTGCTCGCTTGTACATGTAATTGTGTCGACGTTTATAACACTTAAGGATTTTGTACGAGCTAATTAGTCAATCAGTGTGGCATTAAAAATTCTCTATTAATCAATTTCAGAAAATAAACTTCATAACTTAAAAATTATAATTTTTTTGTGCAATGAATTTAAGTAAAATCACATTGTATAGCAAATAGAACTCCCAAACTTAATTATCTCAGAAACTTCATATTCTATTTAATACTTTCCTGGCGCTAACAACAGGATATCATGTACAAAGAAAGGTGGAAAGAGCTCAACCTGGTTTCGAACACGCGTCCCTGCCGCTTCTCGTCAGGTGCCAACTCACAAAAAAAAGGATATCATATATTTTAATATAAATTTAATCAACTAATATCATTAGAGTTTGAATTGAAAGTCTAATGTGGTCTGTCACACTCTCAATAAGGTTAAAAATAACTTCTTTCGTTTGTTTTTGCTGAAGTTTCCATCCAATTGTTTTGTAGAACTGTCAGGACCAACACTAATTACCTAAAGACATAGTGCTACATTTGTTTATCATTTTATACTTCTAATCCAAGGCTAAATACCCAAGGCGGAGGGAAAGAAATGCTGATATTGACGTAAAATTATAATATTCACCAAAGTTTACAACAGTTAAAGGATGCACAACGAAAAATAAAGGCAATGTTTTGTGTCACTGAATATTTGATCCTTCTGGTTTTGAATGTTTAACAGAAGAATACTTGGGCAAGTAAATTTCCTTCCTTTCACGACAAACTGCAGAGATAATGAATGTAAAATTTTTTCCAAGGATTTAATGTAATTGGGAGGTGAAGGCTGTTTGCGTTCCAATTAAGGGGCCCGCTTCAGCAAAGTACTTACATACTACCCTCCAAATACCTCCACTGAAACCCTAACAATCCAGCCTGGAACTATTTGTAACATTACGCCGAAGAAGGCCCTTGTTTTCTCTTCGGATAGCACTCAATTAGAGGAGCCCCTTATTGATACATAGGAAGCAAAAGGGGTAGATGTTTCTGTAAAAGTTACCCCTCCTCCCTCTGTATCAACCGTTGATCCGAAACACCCGAGGCGTCGTCCACAACTCTATGGTAGGAATCGTCCACGCTTCCCGGCCGAGTAAGCGGACTACGTCTTCCTCCTTTATGCAGATAAGACAGAAAATACCCACGACCACTGGCCAGCTGAGTCATTAATTCACTCAGCTTATTAATTTATTAATCGATTTATTGATTTTTTTTATTAATTGATTCGATCGTCTCCTAGACTAACTCGGAGCTGTGTGTTGCTAATGAATTCAACCGTCCAACTTCCCGCATCTCACGTTTCCTATTGTGTTACCACTGAGAGTGAGTCAATTGTCTCCTCTCGCAGGCGATAGCCTCCCTTCCTGTTCATCTGTTCGAAGATTCATCCACTGAATCTGTCCTGGACGTAAAGTTATAGACACCATCCCAGCATGTATCATGGCATGTTGGATTGTTGAGTTTAATGCCAAGATTACCTCTAAGTATTGTTATTGGTTGAGGATGGTCCACTCATTTGGTCCTGAGTAGGCTGAGTGTTGACACTCTCGCTGCTAACATTAAAATGTTTTATCAAGAACATGGCTGGGTTCTTGGACTTAATAGTAGTGTCCTTTTTGAAGAGAAAGAGCCCTTGGAGCCCGTTATTTCGTCAAAATTACCACTCCGGTTTTTTTCGCCTGATTGACTGAACTTTCTCTTGGTCATCCATTTGTCTAATCACCGCGTTGAGTTTATGTTATGTGTGTTCAACCGAGTGCTCAGCGAAGGAACCTGCTTTTTTGGTTGTGTGACAAATCAGTTTCGCCTCTTCCGGCAGTCACACCCTCAAAACCTTGTCATATGATGCGTTTCATAGTTCAGCGCCCAGAGTGGAACCTTGTGAGGCTCTTGATGTCATGCCTGTTGTTCATCAACTTTTCTGCGTGTGGACGAGTTATCTCTTGATATGCTCCTCCTGTACCTTCCCAGCTGCATCGGCTTAAGGATAATAGCTCAGGGTCACAACAGCCTTCTTCCACCGCAGTGAGAAAATACCCTTCTTCAAGCAGTTTATGAGGATGCGAAGCAGCAGATTGGGTTAAGGTGAAGTTGTTCAAGGTTTAGGCAAAGACAGCGGATTCTTTTAAGGAACTGCCTTGTCTGATAAATTGTTATCTATTTACTTTCTATCATATCCAAAGCCTTACTAATAATTCATTTTAACATGATCCTGATACCGACTTAGTATGAGTAATTTTAATACCATGACTTTATTGCTTTTCTAAACTGAACCAAACTGAACAACTCGTTGCGATACAATACTAAAGGTAAATATTTCATAAGTTTAGGTACATACGTGCAAATAGTATTGTTTTCTCATGCGAAACGCTGCGATACATAAATCACGTAGCGCAACGAGAATTAATTCTAATGTGCATAATTAGCCGTTTATTTTCGAATGTTGTAATGTGTGGCGCATATTCGATAAGAACCTGAACAATGTTTGGAAGTTGGCCAGAAAGAAATGCAACTTGGTATGAAACGATGCGAGAATTCGTAAAGTACGCGCATACGTGCATAATAAAACGTCTTAAAACACACCTTTAATTTTTAACCGTCGATTTCAATCTGCACCACCATCGCGGCGTGAAATTCTCAAAATAGATAGAGTTTGAATTGGCAAAGATGCATCAGCCATTCAAGTTGACCGAGTATATTGTTATTGGTTTTGTGGAAAGCCAGATGAAGGATTCGATCGAGAATCGAGAAAAATAGATGCGATTGCCATGGAGACGGATATTTTCAAATTGGTGAAAATGAAATAAGTAACAGAAATATTTCATTTAAGCAACTCAGAAATTTCGTAAAACATTGAGTTTAAAGCTCAGACATCCTTGTGAACAATATTCAAATCGTTCTCCTCATGGCACTTGTGCAGTCCTATCTTATCTTCTAAATCCTAACCGAGTTCGAGAATCGAAATTCCAAGAAACGATTTCAAGATACACCTTCCCGCCTAAGAAATTTCCACTTGAAAGCCTTCACGACACAGACGACTACCGATTGGATTAGAAATTCTCGCGTCCAACTTGCCATCGCGTCCGTATTCCTTTTTTGTTTGCCGCCATGCCTTTATTTTTGATGGTTGATCTTGGGATCTGTTACGTTCAAGTCCTTGGATTTCATCATTGTCTGGAAGTATTTTTAGTCAGATCGGACGGACTCTAATTGAATGATAATGTTCGTGAACACGATATTTATAGTGCGTCGAGTAATTGTTTGTCACACGCCAGAATCAAGTGGGAAAATAGAGAAAAGCATATGGAAAGGTATCGCGATGGTCTTTGCCATTCGAAATACGAGGAAAAACAAGAGAACGCTACGTTTGTTTGGCGACAGCGTACCAAGCAGACGGTAGCCAGTGCAGTCATGATTTAAGTATTTAAATATATTTTGCTAATTAAAACACTATTTGCCAAACACAAGTGTTGGAATCAAATATTAAGACAATTTTTTTTGTGTCTTTTGTTTTTGATTCTACATACGATTTTTTGTGTGTATTAATGGTATACATACATACATACATACATACATACATACATACATACATACATACATACATACATACATACATACATACATACATGCATACATACATACATACATACATACATACAAACATACATAAATACATAAATACATTCATGCATACATAAATTAATTATCTCTAAGAGACGTTAAAGATTTTTGAAAAATTTGAACTGCAAAATAAATGAATAATAAGTGGATAAAAGTTACTCATATTAATTTTTTCTTAAAATTTAAATGAATTTAAATTTATAGTAATCATTCACATTATAAAGGGTGTTTTTTAGAGCTAGAGTGCTTTGAATACTAATACAAGACAGAACTATTGCTGGAATGAATTTTTTTAACTATTATAATCTGTTAGATGATTTAATGGTGTTTATTTTTTAAATATGATTTCCGGCATATGTTCACCGCAGCTACGAGTTACATAGTCCATTCGATCAGTCCGATTTTTCACTAATTATTCCAATAAATATGACCGTATGACATGAATGGTGGCTTGAATATTAGCTTCCGATGCTTCTAGAGTTGCTAGTTTTTCGGCATAAACAAATAACTTATGAGAGCCCCATTAAAATGAAACGAGAGGTGTCAAGTCGACAGGTGGGCTAGTTAACGGGATCAATTCTGGAAATAAAGTTGTCATCAAATTGATTTTGCAATAAATTTATGGTTAAGCGCGCTTTATGGCAAAGTGTACCGTCTTGTTTAAACCAAATGTCGTCAATGTTTAACTGATTAATTTTTGGAAACAAAAAATCAGTCAGAATGGCTCAATGGCGCTGGCCATTCAACATAACGGCAGATCCTTCCTCATTTCGAAAGCAATAAGGACACTGCAAAGCGCACTGAGCACTTGAGGATTGTCTTCGCTCCATATACGGTACTTCTGTTTATTGACAAACCCATTTAACTATAAATGAGCTTCATCACTTAACACAATATATCGGTAAAAATTTTCATTTTCGCCCAATCAGCAAAAATGCGACTTAAACGATGGATAATTGGCTTTGATTCTTGCATGAGCTTTATTTTATAGCCTCGTAGGCCTAGATCCTTATGTAATATTTTCCACGTAGTTGAAGGACAATGGCCAACAAGTTGAAAATGGTGACAAATCGAAATTTTGGGGTCTTCTTCCACACTTTGCGCTACAACAGCCATATTTTCTTCGGTACGCACATTTCTTTGTCATGAATCAAGAAGAGTTAAATTACTGCGAAAACAATCAATAACTGCATCAATTACTTGCTCACTGAGCCGATTATGTTGACCGTAAAGTGTACAAAGAGCTCTATGAACTTTGCGAACAGATTTATTTTCCCCAAAATACAATTCTCACAGTATCTCACAATTTAGAAGCGTTCTTCTGGCTTCAAATGGTTCATGATGAATTGCGAGCCCTTACTGAACAGAAATGTCGACACCGTTTGACATTATCAACTGTCAAACCATAGACAACAACCATCGAAACTTCTCATGCGGCTTAAAAAATACTCATTAGTACAATGATTATTACTACCTCAACAACAATTGCACTCTTATTTCAGCTCTATGTTCAAAATTTGTTGTTTCTAGTATTTAACCTGTCGTTTTGAATACTTAATTTTATAGACAAGAAGTCATCATATGCCTTAAAATTGCTCACTATAGATTGTCAGATTGACGGAGTCTTGGAATTGCGTTTTGGACTGTGACAAAGTAAGTCAAGTTTCTTAGTTGAGAAACAAAGAAGAACCCATGAGAGGAGTTTCCCTCACGCTATTCAGATAATGTTGAAAAGATGTGTGGGCTTTACAAAAGTTTGCGAGTTTATTGAACAGTTAATTAGATTTTTTCGAACCAATTTTAACACCCATAAATGCACCAATTACTACCACCCAAACTCAATGCTTGAAACCCAGCTATTTATAAACAAAGTTTAGCTCCTTTTTCGAAACATAATACCATCTCAAACCAAACTGGACACTATACTTCTTACCTTTTCATTCCAACAAAGGATGAAATTGGTGCTCAGTGTCCAGAGAGATATGAAATGGATGGCCTTAAACATATTCATATCCTTGGCATCAAATCCGTCTACGTGGCCTTTTCTGTTCATGTCGGCCAGACAACAAAAGTATTTTCTTCCCTTGACTGAATTGGGATGGAAAAGCGCAATAGCAAGGTCTTTCGCACCTATTTGATTCTTTTCATAAATTATGACTGCTTTTCTTCTGCCCCAAGTGCCAAACAGAATGATATTCATTTTATCTGGACTGACACGATTGTTCCCGGTATCACCACTGACCAACCTTAGCCACACACACATTCTCACACTCATCCCTGCATACGAATCGGATTCATAAGGAAAATCTTATGCGGTTTCGTGATACAATGATTGTATTTGAGATGTCTACTGCCTACAAAGTCTGTTGTATATTTTTGAAGGACCAACTTTAGGCTGGTTTTATAGGATCGTCTTTCACAGGATATTGAATTTTATACACATGGTACCTAGAGCCTGAATAAGAAAGAAGGTACCCAATTCGTATGGTACTTGACGGTATACGCATATACTCCACCTCCTTATTGTTGACTACAGCGTTTATGAAGCGTCCTTATTCCTCTTTCTTATCCCATTGTCATTCTCATTCATCGTCTTCATCATTGATACTTTCGGTCGATTAAAGCGCTTTAAAGGTGTCAGCAAAAAACTCCCCCTTAATGATGATATTGCAAAACTAAACATCTATTGCAATATGATAAACTTGATATTAAATTTTTTGGATAGTAGCAAACAAGGACATGAGCAGTGTAAAAATCTTAAAAATATTTTCGCCTGTTTTCGATTGAACTAAGACCCGGATATCACTTTTTTTCAGCATGAATTCGCGTTTATTATCGTTTGTTTTGATTGCAAATATCCAGTGAAATGTGATAAATACAAATAATTTCTTCCACCACTGTGCTCGCAATCTCAGTTTCAGATATAATGTGAAATGTAGCTGATATGGAACCGTGTGTGGAACGAGCGGATCACATAGGTATGCTATCACGTGCGAGGCTTGCTCCTATTAAGCGCAAGGTGTTTAACTCAGCTCTAGGCCAATGCATGAGCTTGCTGTGAAACGGCGTCACATGTCTCTTCTCAATAGTATACTTAATCGCTGAGACACAGATTCTGCAGGACATGCTTGTGCCCAGCGCAACTTCTATGGCAAGATTGGCATTCATATCCATGCCCATAGCTATTCATACCGTTGACAGTCAAACCTATATGTGTAAGGATAATACGGATATTGGATAAACTACCTATAAATGGGGTAAAGCGGAGGTATTGGCCACGATAGCAGAATTCCGTTTAGGTGAATATAACGGTATAAAAGCGGCGTTGATAGTCGTCTCCCTATTCATCTGCGAAGCATTTTAACAATAGAGAATAGACGTAACCCACCGAAAAGGTATTATGGGCATGATGATGAGAATGGAATATGGGATTTTTTTCCACTGTGCTCGCACTTCAATATGGTATCGCCTTTTAAGTCGTTAACAAAGAAATTGCTTGATTGGCGTTTTTTCCGATCATAAAGGAAAAATGGAACTTTATAATGTACATCTGTAGGTGGTTGGAAGGTGAATTAATGTTGAGTGATAAAATTGATGTCCTTGTATTTGTATGGTGGGAAAATTGAGAAATCGGTAAATCAAATCAGCAATTAGGAGTATGTCTATTTATTTTTCGATTGATCCAACCGGGAGAGTAGACAAAAACTGGCATGAATATATTCAAATCATAGGGTAACATCTGGTAAGTTTTGCTGATTTTAAAAAAAATCATTTTGATATAAAGTCTCTTGCCTCCCAATCAGATGATTAAATATCTGAGGCCTATTAGTGACAAGAGGGTCGAAAACAAGCAATTGAGTTTAAGCTCATCGTGGCCCTTCTGCGTTATTAGCTTAAGTTGGATTAATAGCAATGGGATCAAAAATTTCCAAAAAAATTTCATACAAAGTATCTTGGGCGCTGAAAAAGTCTCCTATGACCAGAAGTGGGCCTTCAAAATTGAAGAGAGAGTCGAGGTCATCACCGCAGTTACGGCTGTTTGGGGTTGGTACAGAGAAATCACTGATAACTCAATGACGCTTGTTTGCACCTTGATAAGACATCTGAGACTTATAGCGTGAAAGCAATAAGCTTTTGTTCTTGTCAAATGTGGTATTAACATCTGGTGATGATTTACATTTCCTCTTACGAGCATGGCTTTTCCACTCCCTCTACCAGAAAATCTGTCATTTCTATAGAGAATTTAGTAAGGGAAGTGCAGACGAATTCCCGGTTTCAAAAAGGTTTCCTGGAGAAGTCTAATATCAATTTTATAATCTAATAAAAATTGCTTAAATTCTCCGGTCTTATGAAACAATTAATTTGCATTCCACGTAAGTATGGAGATGTGATTCATCAGGACCATTATTGTTTATTTGTATTATTTTAATTGTTTTGAGCCGAATACATGCCCTGAAAAATCATTTCCACTATTATCTGTTGAAACTGAGGTTACATAGATGCGAAAAATCGTCCCATGTTTGGTGCTGCGAAGAGGGGAAAGGGGGTTGTATGAGCTGGTGGGTTATCTGTGGGATTGTTCATGGTTGGGGTATTAGTTTGTTTGTTTGTATTCTTTTGTGAAACTGTGCAAATATCTTCCTAATGCTTTTTGGTTTTTTCGAACGACCTCAATAGCTAGCCGGATGCTCACCCTTGCAGTTGACGCACTTTGGTGCTTGTTCCTTGGGTTTTTAAGCTCTTTATGGTGGTAAAGTCCTTCACACTTGACAGATCTCACCTGTGCGTCGGGAATGCCCGAATTATAGCCAAATTGTTGGCAGTTATGGTACATTGCCAAACCATTTCGTGGTTTGGGCGCCTTGATTTGCCAGATTAGATGACAGACTGCCGTAATATTAATTATATGCGTCTTCCTGTTGGCAGAAGGACTTTAAGCAGTTTTAAAGGACATGTCTGTAGTTTGCTGAAGATGACTTCGGTTGGGTGGAAGCCTTGAGCCTCCAGGTTTTCCTTGATTTCTTCACACCTAACGACGTGAAGACTTCCCTGAACAACATTCAATTTCTTCTGCTCGTGAAGATAATATGTGTGGTATTAAATCTCCGTCAGTAGTTTGGTTATTTGTCTATGGTCTTTTGTGGTCTCGGATACTATTTGTACACCGAGATTTACACTTTTGGCCGAGATACAGTTGATTTTCCGTTGCCTCGGAGTTTTCGCTTTTCCATTTCTCCCGTTCTGTCGAGGTAATCGGCACAGATCGTTTTTTATTCGCTTCATCTTACCTTTGCGTTGTTGGGAACTTTGTGTTGATTGGATTGGAAGGATTATTTGACGAAAATAGTTTCCGGGAAGTTTACCTGTCCGAGAAACAGGCAGCTGGTTTAATGGGTGCTAGGGATAGGAACTTCTCCTCGTCTCTATCTTCTTCGGCCTCTTTTTCGCAGGCTTCCTCCTCTTGACATGGTTCTGCTTCTTGAGTCTCATCCTCTAACATCATGTCTTGGTCTATTTCATTTCGTGATGAGGAGACTTAGTACCGGTAGTGAGGGAAAGTTCACCAATTTTTGCTTTTTGTTTGCCCTATTATGTCTCTCTTTTGGTAGAATAGTTGCCCTGCAGGTCCTGAAATGTTTTTCTTTCCTCGCGAATTTCTTCGTGAGCCGGCTGCAGTTCTGATTAAGAGAGGGCTAAATTATTTATTCCTTTAAGAAGCAATCAACCGAAATATTTTATATTTTGGTACCCGAGTAATAGGGTGCTTTGCACGGTGCCTTAAGTTGAATGCCAACATTTTTCTACATAAGAACAGCATTGTTAGATTGGTAAAAGTCATAGTACGGCAATCTGGAAGCAGTACGTTTAAAAATTAAACATTGCATGATTTTTTCATGTAAATAGGTTTAAAAGGTTTAAAGCATCATGCTGAGCCATCAGAGTATATAATTAAAACTGATTCTAAGCCAAATCGATGTATAAGACATGCAAACTTGATTATAGTTGCTGTTATTTATAAATAATTGTATTTAAAAGATTAATTTTAAAAAAAGCCAGAAGTGAAGGCATCACTAACGATATAAATTGCAGCCCTATGAAGATATATTAAACGGATTTCAATATAATTCGTGAAACCATTTGGCAAAACAGTCTGACAGCAGGGAAAATGTTGAAATAAATACATTCCATAACCAAATCGATAGTATTATTTCGAAATGGATGATCTGTAATCTATTGACGCCACTAAATTAATCATTTCACGTAAGCGCTCACACTCATATTTTCTTAAATATGAAATCGCCAGAAATACCTCAGCATCATTGGATTCAACTGGAAAAAATTGTTGTTTCTTACCAAAAATCACTTGAATGGCTTCGTATGCTAAATATCCAAATATTGAACAGGTTAATGAATACAGCTGCCAGCCAAAATTATGATTAATGAAAATTTAAAAGCTTAAAATGCCAACGAAATGGATAAAAGGTATCGGCTAAAATAGATTAAAGCAATTTAAGATGGCTAAGCTCTGATCCATTTCAGATTATCATTTAGCTTCCCTATTACTTTTTGATATTTTTCTCATTCCAGAGTTCTCCAAAGACTTGAAGTAATTTCACATTTTGCACATGATCAAAGAAATTTGAATTTCAATAAATATTTCAAGATATTGAACTAAATACAGAGTGATTATGACACAAGAAAATTCACAAATAGAAAGAAAAAGAATCGCTTCCTTTTTTTTTCAATAAAACTTTGTATGAGTTTTATGGTTTGGGTTAGGATTTCAAGTGGTTGTTATTAATAGTTCATATGCTCTATTTTTCTTTGGAAAGCTCCAAAGAAAAAGTAGATCATGTTATTCAAATTAGGAGCGTTGTATTAATTATCTAGGACAAATCGATCGAATCCAACAGATGATTTAATGTTTCTAATTATAATTGATCAACACTTAATAACATCAGCGCATTATGAACTATTAAAACGCAATAACAAAACACATGAATATGAAAGTGATAAAAAGGAAAGTGAAGTCTTTGGAAATTTTCTCCTTGACGTTTTTGAATTTTCTCGCCGGTTTTTATGATCAATATTGACTAACACAAGAAATTGGGAAAGGATTCTTTCAATCAAACTGCTCTTTGAATCTCGGTCAACTTGGAAATGTTGGATCTTTTCATGCAGTTTGAGGTTAACAACGAGCATGTCCAAATCTTCAAGGGAAGATTTGGAAGACAAGGAAGAACGATGATTCATATCCTTTCTCAAATAGTTTAATTCCTCACATTTCTCCTGTTGTTCTCTATTCATCCACTGCCTAAGATGTCAGCTTGGTTAGCCGTAACGATTTTCGAAATTTTACTTTTGGATAATTTTTATCTTTGAGTGGGTTGGTTTATTTATAGGGTGGGATTTTTAAAAATGCAATAAAATGAACAAAAATCCATTTTTTTTTTTATATTTTAGCTTTATTCGTGAGATCAAACATTCCCGTCAGTTGTGAAATACCATTTCATTCATATTCTCAGACCAATTTTCGAAGACATTATT
Organism: Stratiomys singularior; assembly: GCA_954870665.1. Taxonomy (NCBI): domain Eukaryota; kingdom Metazoa; phylum Arthropoda; class Insecta; order Diptera; family Stratiomyidae; genus Stratiomys; species Stratiomys singularior. Next base: position 15,126,638 of record OX940877.1, read on the forward strand.
GAAGGTTTGTTACATATTCAGTTTCGTTTGTGGACTTTCAACATAACATTGATCTTTCACAGCGCCCCATTAAAAGGAGACCAACGGTACCAATTAACATCGCCAAGGCGGCTGATTACACGATTTCTGAATTTCGTACGTAAAAAATCGATTGTTTGATGAGCTGTATCGCATGGCGCGCCATCTTGTTGAAGCCGAAGGTCAGTCAAGTCCAAACCGTCAATTTACGACCTCAAAAATCATCCCTCCGCAGCGCTCCCCGTAGCATTTACAGCCTCATGTTCCAAGAAAAACGGTCTAATAACGCCACCACTCGTCAATCCGCGTCACACTGCCACTCGTTGAGGAGGCATTGGCTTCTCGACAATCACGTGTGGGTTTTTCGAGCCCCAGATACAGCAGTTTTGTTAGTTCACATAACCGCCGTGAAAATGAGTTTCATCAGAAAAGATGATTTTTTAAGAAAAATCGGCATCCAGTTTGAGCTGCTCCAATGACTAAACTGAGAAGCGATAATGAAGCGAATGGTCCCTATGTCTTCGTGCAAAATTCTTCTTAGGCTCACGTGACGTACGACTACGGCGACCGTGAGCATTGTCCACTTGCATGCCTGTCTCACGAACTTTCATCACAAAATCGCGTATAGTAGGCATAGTGGGTGCCTCATTTCGTGTATAACTCCTTTTCAAAAAACGCACTGTTTGAGCAACACAGCACTCACTTTAGAAATAAGATTTCATTTTTTTTTCCAATTTTTCTAGAAGTGTTCTATAACTAGGAATTGTGACGATTCGATTTTCATTCTATAATTGAGATTCGGAAAACAATTATCTTTCCAAATATTGAATAATGGATAAAAATCTTCAAATCAAAATTGAAATCCTCATCATTATTCCCGCCAGGCTAATCTGACAAATAAGTAGCATTATTACGTTATGATTTCAAATAAAAATTGGTTGTACCAAGTGTATGCATAAGTTTTTTAGGATTTTTCCAAGAGATGGCGCCAGCGAAAAGCACGCAGTGTCTTAATTTTACACATTCGCCATTTCGATAGTCTAGCATTTAGCTATAACACACACAAGTTGTCCGCCGCACAAGTCCGTCAAAACGTGCATGTTTGTTTGATAGTGTTGATCAATCTTGTCAAAATTTGTGCTTGAAAATAAACACATGGGGCACGCGTTGCTTTTCTTGTTTAGCCATAAGAAAATGGCTGTTGAAAGTCATCGTTTGCTGCTAAAAACTTATGGCGGACACGCTTCATCTGTTAGGACATGTGACACATGATTTCAACAATTCAAAAGTGGTAATTTCAATGTCAAAGACAGCGAGCGCTTTGGTTGACCACGAAAATTGCAGGAGAAATTGAGAAATTGCAGGAGTTATTAGATGGTGATCAACTTAAACTCGACGGCAATTAGTATAAGCACTATATGCGTCACATGAAACGATCAGCAGACGTTTACGATCGGTAAAGTGAGATCAATAAACTCGGTAAATGAGTCCCAAACAGTTTGAATGAACGTCAAATGGAAAATCGCAAATTAACTTGAGAAATGCTGCTTTGGCGCCACGAAAAGAAATTATTTTTACATCGAACTGTGACAAGTGACGAAAATTGGAATAATTTTTAAAACCCGAAGCGGAAAAATTCGCGGATTTCACCAGGTGAAGCCGGACAGGCCAGGTCAGAAGCCAAATCGCTTCGGCGATTCCAGCAAGAAAAATGTCCGTGCCCTGTGTCTGGTGGGACCAGAGTGGTATTGTGAGCTATCCGATTTGTGATTTCACGAATGTACTAAAGCCCTTGTTGTTATTATTTTATGCAGTTATGGAAAACAGGAAAAAAATGAAGTGTTCATTACTCTGAAACTCCTCCCTGAGTACATACAAATAACACAATCCTGAAATCATAATCATGTATCGTAGCTCATTACCACATTATAATGACTTTTTGATCCACATACCCAAGGATTTCTGGTATTAAATCTATACTTCGTAGAACTGACAAAGGACCCCGGCACCTAATTATTCTGATGATTCTTCATATTATTTGCAAAAATCAAAGCGTATCCTGGAGTAGAATATTGGAGATCAAATAAGTAGCTTTGGCATGTAAAACCTGAAATAAAATTTCGGTGGTTACAATAGCACATAAACAAAATTAAAACAATCCTTCGCAACCGCTGGAGAATATTTCCCGGGGCAAATTGGAAGAGCAGCCAAAAAATCAGGGGATAATTTAAGCATAAGCTCAATCATCGTAATCCCACTCGATGTTGCAATAAATCACTTTAAAGTGAAAACGATTATTAACGTTTTCTGTAAACATACTCCTTGCGAGGGTGAAATTGTGTGCTGCGGAGGCTGCGGCTGACGTTATACAAGTGGTACGGTGCATAAAAATTACAACATCTTAAGATGCGATCCTGAAATTTATTCTGTAGACTGTGCCATGGCAGCCACTTAATCTGCACCTTCCTTTTCTTTGTGGATTCTGGCGCTCGCTTAGCATAATCTTGTAATGTCTGGATTGAGTTTAAAAGGTGATGTGCCGCTAAAAGCGCGCTAAATGCAAAATAATGGAATCATGGTCTGAGTTGTTTGTGGGAGGGAGGGTTGGAATTAGACTTGCCATAAATGCTTCATATAAGTGTGAAGGATTCTCTTCAATTGCAATTTAATTTCCCGACGCAAGGATGCGTCTACAAGAGATCCTGCTATTTACCGAACAAATAAATCACATATGTAAACACATCTCCATATGTTATGTTCTTTTCAGTGTTATCCAGGTCACTGCTACTGGCAACACTTTCTCCTTCATCGGTGTTTTTCCCAGTCGTAAACATTTCACTTAGTGTATTATTTGCCCAGAAGCTAGTTATAATTTTTTCTTGGCTTTCGGTTATCCTTGTTTATAATCGCGAATATTTTTTACACCAGTCCCCATCTTCAACCGTGAAAAATGACAAGTTACAAGATATCCTGCCACGGTGGAATAGGATAGGTAATGTTGTGATTATAATGGTGATGAGGTACGCAACGAGAAGAATTAAATAGCAGACGAGCCCAGGATTCTGTTGGCTAAAGCCAACGCGTACCATCGCGAGAGTGACACTGATTACGAGATATAATTTGTCAGCCAGTATCCTTGTAATATGATAAAAGAATCGTTTCACCACTCTTTTTTTCTGTTGCTGCGACGCTACTTCATGCTGCTTCCTGTTCAAAATTACTTTCGGAGAGAGAATAGGGTGGATTCGAAGACTTATTGTACAGTTAATGGAAATATCCGCGAGATTTATTCTGCTCATTTGAGTAATTTGAAACAATTTGTGAGCGTGACAATATTTTTCTAGCTCAGATTTTTTTAAGATTGCCTTATTAAATCTTATCCTTTTCGCACTTCTTTTGTCTGAGCGTGGAAAAATTGGTGCAATATCTCAGGTTTAAACATTTTTGAAGGACTCATTTTTCGCTTTTTTTGTGGTTGAACACCCTTTGCGAAACAGGAAATCATGAATGGCTAAATGATATTAAATAAATGTTTCAATGAAAATCGTCATTCCTTTCAACAATTTTAAATTAATTGCGTATTGTCAGTTTCACAACGAATTTCATTTATTCCAAATTTTTAAGATTAGTACAAGCTTAAAACAAGAATGGTTGCTCCTTGATTGAGAAATTTATTTTTAAATCATTGAAAGTTACAAATAGGTTGGCTTTCTTTGCTGATGTCATTTCTTTCTTTATTACTTTTTAAATTCTGCTAATATCCAAACGTCTTTACTTGATTTTTCTTCATTTTGCATTCCATGCAGCAGCTCTAGATGCATGAAAATTAACAATTATTTCGTAATTTAGCATCAGGGAGGAGGAGTGAGTTGAAATCACAAATACTGTCAAAAAATTTTCAAAAAATTGAAAATGTCATAAGCTGATCGATTCTTTTTACCTGTGTTCTGTGTTCCACTTTGTTGGTAAATTTCACACATTAACGGTATTATAGTAACTTTATACGTTATTTTTTAAGGTTCAATGGATTAAGAATGTTGCTAGTTATAGTTTTTCGATCTTTGAAAGACTTAAAATACTTTTAGCCGTAAAATAACTACAATATTGACAAGTTTTGACAACTTGTCAAAACTTGTCAAAACTTGTCAAAACTTTTTAGCAAAATTAAAATTTTGCTAAAAACTCACTTCTTTGCTGTCAATAACTAGCTATAAGAAGGAGAAATTGTAAATGTAAAGGACAAGAAAGAAAAAAACGAAAAGGAATTAAAGTACAAAATATAGCGGAAGAAATAAACGTGAATACAGTCAAGAATATAGAAAAGAAAGATAAGTGAATAAAGTATAAACTAAACATGGAAGAAAAAAATGAATAAAGTAAATAAAAGAAGAATAAAATAGTAAAAAGAAAAGAAAGAGAAAAATACATATATATATATATATATAAAGTGTAAGAAAAAATAAAAGGAAGAAAAAACTTACCCTTGCTGTGAGTACAACTGTAATAATTTCTATCATACTGATCAGCAGATGACAGGAAATTGAATACGAGCTTTTCGGAACGTAAATGATGTCTGTTGGTGTTTGTCTCATTTTCGAAGTATCTTCACTGCACTAGAAGCCACTTGGATGAATATAATTTGCGCGTGTAGTTAGCGAATCAAAGGACGAGGTCGTTTCTGGCGGATGGCAGTAAGTTATAATATATCGAGAGAACACAATCCAGTACCTTCGAACTCCAGACGAAGTTAAGGGTTATTGTGAAAGAAAACGCTCTGGTCAAGTCCCTAAATCTAAGCTGAGATAAGAACTCGTGTTAGAGGCAGCATAGGTGGTCAAAATCAACGCAACAGGACCACCTCGTGTAAATTGACTATTTTTGATTATATTTGTATTGTTTTTTTCAACGAAATTTATATAACGATTTGTATTAAAAATTGTTTCATTTGTAAGAAATAAAACACTAAGATTTTTCCCTGTGTGTGTGATATGCATGGATCAGGGCTTTCCTGATGTCGTATAACCCCACGCCCGCGCGTTGAGCTTCGGGGAGATATTTTCCCTTTATATTGTTAGAAAATTAAAAGGCTCATAAGATGTCTATAAAGCATACCAATCTTTGTCTAACAAATTTTGCTAAAGAAGATGTCATACGAGGGTGTTTCAAATATATCCTAGATTTTCGTAATATAGAACTTTATTATTCAACTACAGAGCATCAATTTTGTACAATTTTTCTATGTCGTTTTCAACACACTGTATACATCTTTGCCACCTCTTCGAAAGCTTTTGTATGCCTATTTTGTAAAAATCTCGCGGTTTGTCAGGTAGCCATTCGCGGACAAATGATTCCACTTCATCATTGCTTTCGAAACGTTGTCGACTGAGTGTCTCTTTCAATGGACCTTATGTATAATAATCACAGGGTGATAAGTCTAGACTGTATGCATGGTGATACAGTATTTCCCATTCCGATTCTTTCAAAATTTCGATTGTAAGCTGAGCTGTATGCGTTCGGGCGTTATCAGGCTGAGATTTTACGGTGATTCCACCGTTCATGAATTATTGACTCAATACTACTCACGCTGATGCCAAATTTTTCAGCCATATTGCGAACATTACTGTGTTCGTCACCTAACGTGAGTTCTTTAACACGTTTAGTTTTCATCGGTTACACTGGTTCTAGCGCGCTCCACATGTGACAGGTTCGCCACTACTTTTCGGCCTTTTCGGAAAACGGAACACCATTCACACAACTGGGTCTCAGAGAGGTACTTGAACCCGAGCTGCTCAAGTAACTTTCGATAAATTTCCACTAATTTTAGATTATCTTCTACCAAAAAACGAATAATAATGCGTTGTGCAACGGGTACTGGTATATCCTCTTCGCTCATGGCTGTAACTACACTACAAAGTGAGGTTCCATCATAGATCGCTCCATCTATTCTCCACAATTCACCACACACCAGTCTGATATCCAGTGAAGCCATTTTTCATCACTCAATTTTTTTCGCATCTATTCAAAAATTCCGGTATATATATGATCCGCACTCGTATATCACCACTATTCCACGGTTTTTAATTGGTAAAGGAGATCTTCTACAAGTTCAGTGTCATTTTCTGCCTCTTTGTTTCGGGACTAAAGGACGCTTAATTCGGCGCATGCATAATATTCGAAAGAACAACCAAGAAAACCGGTAGAAATGCTCAGTGCAAACTAATACTAGATAAGTCAGACTGTCACACCATTGATGATGATGACATATTCCATCTATGCATTGTAAGAAATTTTTGTAGAATCATATTTTTATAAAGAAATCCCTCATTATTACCAGGTTTTTTTTTCTTGTTTCCTTATTGAAACCAAAAACAGCATCGGAATTTATAATCCAAGGAAAGAATCCGGAAAAATTAGATACAAATCTAACAATTTTCAATAAATCCTAGCGAAATTATTGCAGTACTATAATAAAGCTTAAACATGGCATTTCTCTCAAATAACTTATCAAGATAGCCTCGAATTTCTTAATAATAAAAAGCGAAAGCATGATTTTCCAGTTCAAACGACGTATCCCCTTCTATGAAAAGGACACTCTACACATGACTGTCTACGTTGCTACACCGCCATAAGACAAAGTCTAAAATTTCATTCTTCATCAATCACATTTGCGAATTGTTTTGTTTTCCAACGACGATTCCTTAATGGATGGTAAAATAATCGCGACTAAGATTTACGAGTTCTAAATTCGCATGGAAAAACATTGAAACTCACATAAATGTATCCAATAGCAGACAAACTTATGTAACACGTCGCGACGCGATGATAACAAACAAAAAAGAAACCAAATAACCACGGAAGGATACAATATGCATATTGAATCCGTTTCGTTGTCGCTTTTCAATAGCATTCAATAAAACATAAATCACCTGCTCTTTTGTGTGCATGTTTGCGCTTCACATCACCGGAAATTTTCCATAGATACCTCAACGGAAGATGCTACCTTTTGATCCTGAAAAGGGAATTCCTAGATGATCTCCCTTTTCGTGGAGCGGAACGATATTTTAACACAGTTTTACGTTTTGTATTTCACTGCTTATAGAAATTGCTGCTTTGTTAGGATATTATGCACCTTATTCAAAAGCAATGTCATAAATTTTTTTTTATGTGAATTGTGGAGCTTCAAGGATGCTTATCACATGTTTCGTTCAATATTTTAATAGGTAGCTGTGATCGGTTTTCTTGGGTTGAAACGATACTGACACTGAGATGAAATTGTTTGATATCAGTGACACGGTCAAATTATCGGAGAAGGGTACGTTTGGAAAAAGTCAAGTTGGTAGAAATTAGAGTATTTATCAGGTAAGATTTTTGATATACTTCTAGTATTGCATTGTATAATTTTACCACTTAGAACCCCAAAACTAAATTGAAATATTTAATTGAAATTAACATAAAAAAACACGTAAGAGCAGAGTAGCGTATTTTTATGTAAAATTTAAAGGATATATTCAAAAATACGTTAGCATTTGTTTGAAATACAAAACCAATTGGAACCATTAATGATAGACATCGGTGTAGGACTTTTAAAACATAACGTGTAATTTGAGAATTTTCTGCTTCTTTGTAACTCTACAACCCCTCTTGGTCATTCGCGTCCTGCATTAATTGCCTCCAACTGTCTCGTTCCATTGACCGCGTCCTCCAATGCTGAAATCCGAGAACCGAAAAACTGTCTTCGTCAATAGAGTCAGATAATGGTTTTCCTTATTCCTTCGTCAACAGAGTCAGATATTGGTTTCCCCCCTCTTCTCTGTCCTTCAGTCCTCCTAACAAACACCTTTTTGAGTATCCGTTGTTGGTCTATACGATTCACATGGCCAGCCCATTGCAGCTTCCTCAGTCTTACAATCGTTGAGACCTCTGGCTTCTCCGGCTCCTCGGGCTCATAATTTCTCAAAATAATCTCAAAATTTCATACAGCTCATGGTTTTATCGAATTCGACATTGGCCACCGTCTAGCTTCGCTCCAATTTTCCGCCCCAGGACTCTTCGCTCAAAGGCGTTTACGGTTTACGGTTTATGGTTTATGTAATTTGTGAGTGATTTGGGAATAGTCCTGTCATATCTCCAAGTGCAATGCGAGTCTGCGGTCGGCGGCCATACCATTCTGTGATTGTTGCAACTTCGATGTACATGATATATGCTCATTTTTCATTAACCTATAAAAAATTAAATGACAACTAGATACGCTGCTTTGCTTTTTTCGGGATCAATTTTAGATGTTTAGGTAAGCTATCCAGCAAACCTCCAAACATTTTAAGGAACGTAGATACAATGTGTTGTCTGGCTTTCCGAAAAATGTTCGTAAATTTACTTCGTTTTTATAGAAAGATGAGCAGCAAGCTTTTGACTCTTAGATGCGTAATGCTTCTGGAATACTCACTCAATACCTCTCCTAGCAACTTAAGAACCTAGCCGTGGACCGTTTGGCACATTACTTTGGACTAAATCCCTTTTTCTTTCGCGTAGAACTGTCTATAACTTACAAGGCTCCTTTATCTAGCCTGAAGGAAGGGGAAGCTAAAGAGTGCTATCAAACATATCGCTCCATCCGTCACGCCTCCTCACACTCCAGTATGCCTTTCTTGACTGTCAAGACTGTCCGAGCATAAAATGCAAATGCAACATTTGATTTGTAAAGCGTTTGCTCCGACTATACTTCCGGCGAGAGCTCTTGAATTTAGTTGAAGATATAACCACACTGATTATCACATTTCTTCAGGGAATTATTGTAAGGCTGACATCATCCACCTTTCCTATCCCAAAAATGCTTTTGGTTGGCCCTGGTCTATCAACCTTATCCAGATAACACCAAAAACAACTATTCCCACTCTAGAGCATGGTGCCATATAAAACAATCTCTCTATGCGTTTGATTAGCCCACGGACTTAGGTCAAGGATCAGATGTACACTACTACGTTGCTTAATGTTGCACTAACAGGACTGTTGACAATCAATGTGAGATATATTATTTCTGTTTCCAGACAAAAGCTACTCTGTTGGCTTCACTCCAGGTACGTATTTTTATGGTCTTTAGCGCAGAAGCTGATGGTAATAATCGCAGGGATGATCCTGAAGACCTTTCTCATTACCTTTCTGTCTGTGTCAACTACTTACAATGTAACTCAATGCTGAAAGTGTGTATCAGTAGCTCTGATCCAAACAACAGTAAAGATGACGAGGTCCTCATTAGAAGCCATGATGGGCTGCCCTATTTTGATCATAATTCGAGGAAGTACTTTTCTACACCTTGGCGTTGTACCTGTAATTGTCCTTGTTTCATCCGATACACTCGTTTTCGAGTCTGTACATATGCCTAGGTGCAAATTCAGATGATACACGTTACAGATCTACCCTTTGGGTTTCGTTGATTTTTGACCCTGATTTCGTATATATTTACCACAGAATTTGTGATACCACATTATTCAGAGTTTGACTGTCAGTTAGTTTTCCGAATATCCTGTCATAGTCGTTTAGAAAATGCGAGACTTGTGCTTAAAGTATAGCTAAATACATGATTTTCAATAGCTAAGAGAAATGATCGTAGCACCAGTATATAAAAAGGCTTGGAAGAACCTTTGTATGGGATATCTCATTGAAATCATTTTGAGTATAAATTGCCAAAAACTCGTAAGATAACGAAATTTGTCAGATGGAGTAGACCTTACTAATAGAGCATCATATTCGCATTGAAATCCGCATTCGAATGCGCGATAACAAAGATCCGAAATTCGTACCGTGTTGATGAAGTTTTTGGAAAGTTAACAATGAATCGGAAAATATAGGTAGTACACGATGTTTTAAAAACGTCGAAAGGTTTCAGAGATAATCTACATGTAGGGCGGCTGTTTGCTGTAGCAACTGTCATGGAAAGCATTTCAAACATTTTTGAGCAACCTTTGCTCGTAGTAAATCGTAAAATCAAGGAAAAAAAACGGAATAGGGATAGAACTTTTGGAAATAAGAATATTATTTTGACGTGGCTTCCTGATGAGATTGTGGACAGCTCACTTGTTTGTCAAACAACGAAGCAACAACTATTGAAATTGTTGTTCCGAAATCGCTTAGTTTATATAAAAATCAATTTGAAACCTTGCACGATCGCATCATGTCAATCGCTGTGACATAATCAAGTGACATCCATGTCAGGAGTCAGAAAATCTCAAAAAAGTCTTTGAAAGAGTCAGAATCCACATAGGACTCTAGTTCAAATCAGTACTAGCGACAGTTCCCTGTATCAATAATGCATTTTTAGTAAGTTTCTTATTAATACTCCCAAAAAATCGTAATTTGCATCCAGAAATGTCAATAATTGTGACTTGTGGCTTATCTAACAAGGAGAGTACCAAACTTGAGAATCACAGATTCCGTTGATTTTTATATATGTTGTAGAGTAGTCTCCCCTCAATCACCAGGTAAAATGGTAAGACGCACTTCGCTTTCATTTTCGAGAAAAATGAATTTAAAGTTTCGGCAATTAGTCGACCAATGGCCAATCAGGGAGGACCAAGTCCAAGAAAAAGGCGTCTGCTAATGAGTGTAGTGCGATCTACGCTTCTTTATGGAGCAGAGATATGGAGTGAAACTCTCAACAAGGAACTGCACCGAAAACGACTGGCACAGGTGCAGAGACGAGGAGCACTGCGGATTGCATCAGCATACCGTACAGTCTCTGAGCCAGCGGTGTTGGTAATTGCAGGGGTGATACCAATCGCTCTCCTTGCTAGAAAGCGCAATAGAGTCTACCTACAAAGGAACGAGGGTAATAAAGAAAAATTTGCTCGCCGTCAAAGACGATGTACCCTCGACGAATGGCAACAATCATGGGAACGTGAGCTAATAGAAGGATGGACCGCGCGGCTCATCAAAGACTTCAGATCGTGGCTCAGTCGAACGCATGGTGAGACTAACTTCTACCTGACCTACTGAACGAACACGGTTGTTTTCAGTCTTACATGCACAAGATAGGTAAGTCACGGTCTCCAGATTGCATATTCTGCATTGGTGTGAAGGATGACGCCTGTCATACTTTCATTACATGCAGAAGATGGGACAAAGAGCGCGGTGATCTTGCTGAAAAAGTGGGAGAGCTCCATCCAGATAGCCTTTTCGAAGAGATGCTGAAATCATTTGACAAATGGAATCAAATGTCACATTACGCTAGGGTAATCTTAGTAATGAAAAAAGGCATACTTGATTGGAGGCGTCAAGGGTGGCGGGTTTCCTTCTCTAGCAATTCTCTTTCTCTTTCCCATCCAACTGGAGAAGGAATCCCTGTAACCCGAAGGCGCCAAAAGGCGTAAAATTGGGAGGCCTAGCCCGAAGTAATGTGTCAAACGGTTCCAGGGTAGGCACTCCGGTTGACAGTGGTGGTGTTTCGTCGGTAGTCCAGTAGACCCACTGGGAGTCCGACACTCAGGGCGTAAATAGCCTTCACCTCCCTACCCAAAAAAAAACCATGTTGTACTGACTCCATAGCAATTGTCGGGTCACCAAAACGCTTTTCATAATTTGAAAGGATAATGCACCGTAACTTTATTTCAGTGCCGAATCATTTGCTTTTTTCAAACGACTATTTCATCTTTTGTTGACCACTCCAGTTACATTGCACTATTTAGCAAAAGCGCCAAATTCTCGGTGTTCTTTTCATTTTGTAAAGGACTTTCTTGATGTCCTTTCTAGTTCTATAGATTTTTAAGGTAAAATGTATCCACAGTCATCTACAGGAAAATTCCGAAATATGCAGTAAATTTTCATGAAACTTCAGGGAATTGATTGGGAGTCCTCGCCTGTCTAATTTTGACTTAAATGGACTATCCATGACGCCGTCCAACTAACCTTTATTCAGTCCATAGATTGTACAAATGGAGTTTCTAAGAACGGTGTAGAAAATGGATACTTATGTCATAACAACTGTGAGATAAAAATGATGCATCCTTTATATGGGAACAAACTTAACGAATGTCTTTCAGACTAGGATGTGGTATTACTATGAACGTTTTTGCGGCTCAATACAATCAATACTAATTTCAAAGTGATATTTTTCGATAAAACCCGCAGTTCAGTTTATATACATACTAAGGAAAGAAGTTTAAAGCTTTCGCAGGATGGAAATATTTTTGATGAAAACCTGTGAAACTTTGATGTGAAAATCAATCCGCATTTAACCAAATATCCAATACTGTAGAACTTTATCCAATATATTTTATAGCAATATATAAAAGATGATGCGAGAATCACAACACAGTTGACTGAGCAATAAAAGGGTTGATTGCGGCCAACAACTTTCCTTAGATACTTTTCGATATCCTTCATCGTAGATGCATACTTTTACCGGCTCTACCGTTTCACTATTCAATTTTGATGCTGATTCAATGATTTTACAGAAGAAAAAGATTTTCCGCTTTGGTTGTATCACAGCTAAAATTATAAATCGTTCCTTGCACGAAATCCTTTTCCTTCCATCCTTTCCCAGTTCCATTAAAATATGAGAACGCAGTCGCCGGGCAGTCGACGATGTCTATTCGCCTCATTGCATCCCTTTTACCTTAGACACGACACCTTATTTAGATTTATGGATCAGGTTCAGATTTTGTCGTCGTCCGTCTTTCTTTATAGTACGTGACAATGTAGTAGAACTGTGACTAGGGTTAGAGTTGTAGCTAGCCAAAAACGGCAAAATTTTATTGGAACCATCCCTGATAGGAACAGCTTCCTGCACAGACACCAGCAGATACGTGGAAGTAAGATAGATACGTTTATGCGTTCTAGATTCGTGCGGTTGGTTTTCTACATCATAAAGCACACCTGCTTGAAATTTATTGAGAATGGAGATGATAACTCGGAAATTAGATATTTTATGGAGGTGCATGGAATACCTTGTTGAGTGCTACTGCTACAGGACACTTGGTGCAGGGTATATTCCGCGCGAAAGACACTAGTCGACAAAGAAAGCGCTAGTGTGGAGGTTTCAACATCCTTCCGAACTATCGTTGTGATATCAGCCTTTTCCCTAAAGGAAAATATATTGTTTTCGATAAGTATTTCCATTGCGTGTGTGCTGAAATTGTAAAATTAAGTAAATAAACATGACTGTATGGTCCTATGGTCTATGGTCCTTTCGATATTTTCTAACATCATAAACGAATACCAATGAACTCCACTCTCCGGGTATTCATCATAATACAAGCAGGAATTAAACTGAATATACATGCATTCAGAACTACTTACATAAAATAAAAACTTTCAAAGTTTCGGAAATTTTCATTTATTCCTTTTCTTTTCAAAAAGTTTGTCTTTACATTCAATTCACACAGAAGAACGTCTTATCCCATTTCAAAGTCCACAAGTCCGTTCGCAACGAATAATCCGAAGAGTTGTTCCGTTTATTGAAAGGAACTAAGGTGATACAGGACTATTTGGTGGAATGATGAATGGTGGGAGTATCCACAAGGCATAAGCTTTTTCGCTCATCGCTTCTTAGCTCCCTCTTTTACAAACGAATCGACTCAACGTCTAACTTCTTGGAAATCTGATCGACCTGACCATTGAACCATAAAGTGGGCAATTATTTTCAATTAACTTTTCTAAGTGGGAAATTTTCCACATTTACCGTCGGGACCGGTGCAATAACTTCTTATGACATATTGATTTCTGCTCATAGGATGTAATGAATTTCAAAGTTTTTTGGCCTTACGCGCGATTGACAAGTGATTTTATACATTTGAGTATTTAAATTCTCGTGTAGTGATACCCGATATAAAATAAAAATCCAGAAATTCAGAAAATTAAGAGGTTTCAGAACTTTCAGTATATGAAATATGATTTTTCGAGAGTATGTATTTATGTTTAACTTTTAGGCATGGATAGTGAGTTCCACTTTGATTTCTCTTTTTCAGATACTTTTCCCTATTTGGCAAGAGCCAGCGGCACAATAGCTTCAGTTTAGCAGTTAAACGATCAGCAAGGGTATAGGTTGTGTCTTAGATTTTCAGAACGTGCGTATGATCCATCCAAATGTTAGTCGGACCCTCTCTGGCTACACGTCAGCCATTTCAATATAACTACAATATTTTCTGCCGATTTGTGAATAAATTCTGAAAATAGTACAGTCAGATGTTCCACTACGAGGCATAAATCCCAAAGTTTTGATGAACTTGAAAAAGGAACAATTAAATTAACCGCCCCATCATTTGAAGGATGCCTCATTAAAAAACCGAAACAAACTGAATCCATATGTGTTTACATATGAAAACATGAGACATCCTTAAGGTGGGTTAATGCATATTTTTTTAACTTTATTTTTTTTTTTATAGTTTTTCAGCGGACGAACGGCGGAAGTGTATGTTGCTGACGCGTAAACTCTCCTTTTTGGTGCAACTGATTTAGGGCTGAGAGCGTTTTTGGTACCATTTTGTTTTGAATACAGGAATTTTTCATTCATTTTCCTTGAAGTTACTTCTTCATCTTATGAAGTTCTCAGTGTAACGTTCGAAGGCTGGTGCTAACCCTCGCGTGGCCTCAATGCTCGCAAAAATCACCACAAGGTTATTAAGGCGACTGCACATCCTAGAGAAGATAGTGGCTCTAGTGGCTCTTGGATCTTAACCAAAGCCAAACAGCAATTGAAATTTCAGCAATTGACAGTCTAACAAATCTCAAGGAAATTGAAGACGTCATTCTGAATTCGACGAAGAACGGCGGAAGACTGATCCCTCTCTACCGCCCAATCCAGCGCAAAAAGCAGCTGATTATAGTGGAGCTGGAAGAGAAACTTGCCGAAAAGACCGTCAAATCTGGCCGAATTAGAGTTAGCTGGGTAAATGACCCCATGAGGAAATGGATTCAAGTATCGAGGTACTGTAAATGTCTCGATTTTGGGCACAGCCCACGAAATTTTCAGGGCCAAGACCGAAGTAGGAGATGCGGAAAAACCGGACATCTCGGGGCTGTCTGTTTGTTTGAAGTTTGAGGATGAACACAGTAAACACGTATAGGCCACCGTGACCTGTAGAGTTTACACAGACTTGCTCTCAAAGCAGAAAGGAAAGAGGGACGCGAATGATCGCATATCAAGGCAATCTTCAACATAGTAGGATTGCTACGTATCGCCTTCTTCAGATCATGGCCGAGAATAAAGTCCAAATGGCTCTTATAAGCGAGCGGGACATATCGCAGATGATCCGCCCGATTTTATAACACTTCGGACTGACTATGGGCTGCATATGTATGTCCTGAGTATCATTACCAGACACGGCCCCGGAATACATGTAGTAAAACTTTTAATGCCGGGACTTAACTTTGTTCTTGGGACATTGGAGCTTCTTCTGGTAAAGAAGACTCTGGAATCATAAAACTCTGAAGGGCAAAACAATAAAGGGGATTCATCTAGACTGTCCCGCGTTGATCCCCGGACGGAAAACTGCAGACTGTCGAAAATTACTGGTTCTAATACAATTACAACTAATAATTACTTACTGGTGGAGTGAAGAGATCGCAGAACTCCGTAGCAGAGCTTTTGCTTGCAGACGCAGAGCTCAAAGTTTTTCTGATTAAAAAAAGTTAAATTGGGCCAGGAAACGAGGTAAGCTCGCCAAATTGCAGGCTCTATATGATGAGGTGAACAGCGATTCTTGGGGTATCCAGCTCCTCACCTGAAGGCTTGGCACCATGAGTCCAAACGCTGTATTGAATCAATGACCATGAACGCCGTGGTCAATGCGGTTTTCCGATGCACACGAAAAGAGGGAGGTAGAACTCATAGATGTGCTGGTTGATATCCTTTTCTTTGAAGAAAAAGTACAGCTGGCTAGTGTTTTAGCTAGATTAAAGTCCAATAAGGACTAATGTAGTGCCATCTGAAGCGCTGAGAGCAGTGACGGAAGTGCATCCGCAATAATTAATGCGCACAATGTACAATGCGTGCTCAATTGCGGATGTGTTTTCTTCTCGCTAGAAAGTGGCTTAGCAGGTAATGATTGTTAAGGGAAAGAAGATATGGGATCTTCCCGCTCATACTGATGACTGTGTGCGCTAGACACTGCAGGAGAGCTCCTGAAGGCAATGCTCAGACCTTGACTTTTGTCTTGTATTAAAGATATGTGTCCGAGATAGCACGAGTTTGTAAAGGAAGAAAGCTTCAGAGTGCGTAGAAAGTAACTATTTCTAACACTAAAACAACTAGAGGTGCAGAAAGGTCAAATTTTTCCAAGATGAGTTGGTCTCATTTACGTATTGATTAACATACGCAACGTAATTTTTCTGTTAACCGTCATTTGAATATTGCGCCTTTTTTTCAGTAAATTTTTAATTGACATTCAGTTTGGCTCTTGGGGAAATAACTCATTTGTTTAATAGAAGTTGGCAATAACCTGAAAAATACAAGAAAGACCTTCCTTTTAATTTAGCGTGTTATTTCCAAGAAAATTCGCAATATCGTGGAGTAAGAAATTGAAGGGATATGGACCAAGATTAGATCTCTGAGGAACTGCCTGATTTGCACTGATAAGATTGCAGCATGTATTCGCTATAATTAGGTCTAAATCTGAAGGTCTAATTCTAAGGAGGACTTAACACGACGGAGAAGGATTTCTTAAACACTCAATCTACGAAATTTCATCTGGCGCAGCAGACTTTTGGTAATAGGTGTATAAATATGAAATGCGGATTTTTTCTGCTTGAAATATGCATTTATTTGAATAACAGAACGAATGAATTCAATAATCAAAGTATTGGCCATCGTTAGCTACGACTTTTTCCCATCTTTCTGTCAATCGATGGATTCCATTCCAGTACCACTTCTCATTTTTTGAGGCTGACCACTCATCAAGCCAATTTTTAACTTCTTCGTAAGAATGGAAGTGCTGTTCCGAAAATCCGTGCTGCATCGATCGAAACAAGTAGTAGTCAGAAGGAGCCAAGTCTGGTGAATACGGCGTGTGGGGCAGAATTTCCCAATTAATATTTCCCAAGTAGTTCTGGACAGGTATTGCAACATGCGGCCGAGCATTGTCACGTTGAAAAATGACTTTATAATGTCTTTGGTGAAATTCTGGTCGTTTTTCCTTAAGTGCGTGGTTCAATTTGATCAGTTGTTGTCCATATCGTTTGTCAGTAATAGTCTCACCAGGTTTCAGCAGTTAATACAAAGGTCCCTTACTATCCCACCAAATACACAGCAAAGTCATCTTTCCATGAATATTTCGGACTGGTTGTGATGTTGATGGCTGGCCTGGGTCTACCCATGATTTTTTCCGCTTGGGATTGTCGAAATAAATCCACTTTTCATCGCCAGTAACAATCCGATGCAAAAAAACCTTTTCTTTTTTGTCTGGCATGCAAAATTTCACAAATGGTTTTTCGCCTTTCGATGTCTCTTTCTTTCAATTGATACGGCCCACATTTTCCAGCTTTTTGGATCTTTCCCATGGCTGTTAAACGTTGTGGAATGGCTGCCTGAGTAACTTCCAGCGCTTTGGCCAACTGTTATTCAGTTTGTGGATTGTCTTCATCCAATAATGCTTGCGAATCTGTATCTTCGAATATTTTTGGTGGTTTTCCACGGTCTTTGTTGCTAACATCGAAATCACCACTTTTAAATCTTTTAAACCATCGTTCACAAGTGTCTTGGCTTGGGGCATGTTCACCATATGCTTCCACTAACAATCGATAAGTTTCTGCTGCCGTTTTCTTCAAATGAAAGAAGGTTATTAGACATCCCCGCAAACCTCTTTTTCTTGCACGTAATTCGACATTTGTGATGCGAAAAAAAACTATGTTGTTTCTACAATCCGAACCTATGACATACTGGAATTTATTGACAGTTGTTTACCCTCCAAAATGCCATATTAGTTATCCCCGACACAAACCATATGTAATGGTTATGCCATCTGTTAGTAAAATCCGCATTTCATATTTATACACCTAATAGTTTAATAAGTTAAGTGTAAAAGGAACTTGGTCACGTGTTTTCAAAAGGCTTTGGAAAGTTTCAGTGATTGTTAAAATTTCCGCGTTTAGTTGCACTGAGCTCTTGTTTATATCAATGTTTACTTCATCGGAAACATTTGTGGAAGGTTTCAGGATGGCTAGGCGATTTTTAAACATTTTGTTCAACTCTGCGCACATTGTCGCCTTTATGAATGTATCAAGATAGTTTATTTGAGACTTGATTGAAGCGGATACTGCGTTAATGCGATATATAACCACATGAAACCAACATGACAGCCATCACATTGTGGGAAGAACCCAGAAAAAATTGGAATGAATAACATATAACAGTAGAAAATATTTGCACTTGAAAGTCACAGATACCAAGTGTGCTAAACTCGTGGCCACCACTGTCGATTTTTATGAAATTTTTTGGGGCGCTTTTGCCACTTAACTTTCGGGTGGATAAGCTTGATTAAATGGAGATTTTTATTTTACTTTATCTTATTTTTAGATTTTTAATATGCTAATGGAGAGATCCTGTATGAAGCATCGATCTGAAAGCTCGTCGGTCGATGCTAACCAGTCCAGGTATGCAATATATCGGACAAAGATGTCCAGCATTCACAGGCTTTTATGCGTAGAGATGAGAGAGAGATCCCATACATGGTCACTGTTTCCTGGGCAATGAGGATCAGAGCATTTTCCCCCCCAGTTACTCTTTTCACCATTCTTGCGAATTGCTGTGAAGCGAGGAATATTCGTTACGGCGACGTACGACTTCCTGTCGTCCGGCCTATTTACATTTGAATATTTGCAAATGTGAATAGTGTAAACAATATTGTCATATGGAATTCATCTACATTCAAATTCGTTCTACCAGATTTTCATTCAAATGCAGTTATTTCTACAAAATGTTGTAATTTAATATCAAATTTATCAAGAAATTCTATGTGAAAAAAAACGATTGTCAGGGCTATTTTCTTTCGCATGCTAACACAAACAAGAAATAAGCATTACGCCAAATTTTTTACCGGGACTGTAAGTAACCAAAATCAACAATTAAATTTCATTATTTTGTTTCAATTACATTCATCCATTAATTCATCCCATTAATCCATTCATTCATCCCATTAATTTGACGGTCGCGGTCTTTTGAGGGACTACATTCTCCTCGGCCCTTCTAGTGTTAACAAATGGACTTAAAAGACTTGAATTTCCTCATAAATTAACGTTCCCACCCTAACATCCGGGGAAGTCCCGATAAAACAAACGCACTGCCCCAAAGCACTAGTGACCCCTAGTCAAAATTACCCTAACCTGCACAAACCACCATCTGCGAGTCACGGGATGGATAATGCAGTTCATATTTTGACGTACCATTTGACGCAGTACTAGAATCGTACTACGAATTTTGATGGGCACAGTAGAATTTTTCTCATTCCTTTTCAATTCGTGCAATTTCAGCTTAAATTCGGACGTGAAACCATTCTGCGAGTGGCGAATGTGCACTTAGTTATTCGGTAAGACGTTGACGTGCAGTAAATTGTGGTTCATCTGATGTAAGTTCGAATTGGAAACAGTGAAAAAGTAGAATCTTTGTTATGCTACTCAACCGGAACAAGTAAATTTGAATTTTGCTCGAATTTATGATTTTCTATTTAGATTTCTTGTTTCTGCTTGTACGCCTGCATGAACTAATGCATCGACCGATTGGTTTGTACGATTTATTAATTACACATTTGTGTCTGTCGGTGAGGAGTAGGTCGTGAAAATGTGAATGACATGCGTATGCCCCCACATCCCACTGACATCCAATTGGTCTATGGCGACCGATGTTATGCCCGGCAAAATGTTAATTTGCTAATTGATTGTCTCTGGCCGGACCAGCACTGTCATATGCCAGCTTTCAGTATCTCTGCAAAATATTTTTCTACGTAGTTATAAACGTGCTTAAGCCGGTCAGTGTGAATTATTCTTGTGCAATGCTCGTGGTCTGTGCCAGCGATGTGGGGGCTCAATGGTAAGCGACTGAAATGTCGATAAGAGATTATTGCGGGGCATCAGACGATGATAAGATTTTCAATTCGGAAGGTGAGGAGCAAATAATATGGTAAATGTAAATGATACCAGCTCTGATTTGTAAATCATGTATCGTTGACTATTGTTCATACTTCAGTTGAAAATTTACCTTTTTTGCGACAAAGTTGTAATGTTAATGAATTTCGATAATTTCTTCATAAAATTCAGTATAATTTCTTCACATCAGCGTGACAATAGACTATGACACGTTGCCGTGACTTTGTTGAGATCAGAAGCGCAAATTAGCATTGAAATCGTCTATGCTCCTTTTTTTCTATATAAAATTGATAGCTGGAATACTCTAGGATAAGTTTGATATAAATAAATCAATTGATAACTTTCTGCTGCTTTACGAAGTGTTGAGGGCTTAGGACATGCCGGAGCGATAAATTCGACATCAAATTGTTGGATTTTGCCTTAAAACTGGTCCCATGTTAATACTTGCTTAGCTAGAACTGAAAGTTCGCAATTCAAAGAGTAAAAATAATAATCTTTGAATCTTTATTCAATTGTTCTTTGTTATAAATGTGAAAAATTTCAATCAGAATCAGAAGATCTGAATTTTATTCTTTCTGATCATATAACGCAGTGTCACATAACTAAAAAATTCAAACAATAAACAACTTTCTTTAAGGGGACGTAGCACCTTCAAATTGAAAATTTTCCTTTTCGAAAGTTAATTTTTAATTGAATAAAAAGTGTTCTACCGAAACTTTGTACATATCCATCATACTATCCATACCTTATACAGGGTGGGCCATATAACGTTTGCATTTTGAATCGGCTATAAAAAAAAGACTAATGGTTATTCTTCCAAACTTTTTTTTTATTGGAAAGCTTGAACTTTGTTATTTATGAATGAATAACGATATCGTTCATATGACTGCCACAACTGGCTTTACAGTACGCCATTCGGTCAACCCAATTTTCAAGCACTTTTTCGATTGTTTCGGCTCGAATTTCATTAATGGCAACTTCGATTTCGTGTTTCAAGGCATCAATCGTCTCTGGATGATTAGCGTAACACTTGTCCTTGACAGTTTCCCACAAAAAATAATCCAACGGGGTTAAATCGCAGCTCCGAGGCGGCCAATTGACTTCAGAATTTCGGCTGATTATTCGATTTTCGAAAACGGTGCGCAAAAGTTCGACTGTCATGTTGGCTGTGTGGCATGTTGCGCCATCCTGTTGAAACCAAATGTCGTGCATGTCATACTCTTCAACTTTTGGAAACAAAAATTCGTTGAGCATGGCACGGTAACGCTCGCCATTGACCGTAACGGCGGCTCCTTGCTCATTTTCGAAGAAAAATGGCCCAATGATGCCGCCGGACCAAAATCCACACCAAACCGTAACTCTTTGTGGGTGCATTGGATTCTCAATGGTGACGTGTGGATTTTCCGACCTCCAGATGCGCCAATTTTGCCTATTGACATAGCCTCCGAGGTGAAAATGGGCTTCATCTGAAAAGACGATTTTTCGGTGAAAATGCTCATCTTCGGCCAAACGATCTTCTGCCCATTGGGCGAACCGAAAACGCAACGGATGGTTATTATGCTTAAGTTCTTGGACTAATTGAACTTTGTAAGCCTTCATACCAAGGTCTTTATGCAAAATTCTCCTCAGGGAGGTGCGTGAAATGTTCAATTCGTGAGAACGATGACGAGTTGAAGTTGATGGATGTTCACGGACATTTTCGGCTACAGCAGCAATGTTTTCAGCTGTGCGCACTGCACGAGAACAGGAACGGGTTGTTTTGTCCACCAACGATCCAGTTTCTCGAACACGATTCACAAATTGATCCACAAACTGCCTTGAAGGCCACTCATTTTTATGGAATTTTTTTTCAAATTTCTTACAGTTTGCACTGAAGACTCACCACTTTGGAAGTAAGTTTTCAATATTTCCCAATTTTGTTCAAGCGTATAGCGTCCCATTTCGTAAATGTCAAACCTTTAACTAAATTATGAACACAAATTGAATGACATTTGAGCTGTCATTCTCTAAATAAACAGTAGTTTAAAATGCAAACGTTAGATGGCCCACCCTGTACATATCCATACATAAATACTATAAAAAAAAAATTTTTTTTTAATTTGTGGCTTACTATCGTCAGCTACAATTTTTTTGTAGTAAAAAAAATAATAAAAACCCAAAACTCACGTTATACACTTGACAGACGCGTCAAAGTCAAAGCCAAAGTCAAAAGTGCTTTATTTAATATTTATCGTTATAATTTTTTTTTAGGAATGTAAAGCTGATTCTAAACAACAAAAATACGAAAAAACGTAATGGCCAAAATGACTCTCTAAATTCCAACATTTTCATTTAGTAAAAAAAATAAAATCGAAGGTTTAAGACAGAAGGTATAATGATGTTATCATTAAACATTTTTTGAAGATTGCTCTGGACTGTTGTCGCTTTCAGTCTGCTGTATAGATGATCGGATCATCACAAAACGCTACCAATTATAGCGTATGTGAGACATTAAAAATCAAAGCCATTCAACAGTCTGCGAATAAATATTGAGAAAAGCAGAGGCATAGTAACTGTACCCTGTTGTAGACCATTCAAGACCTCAAGATAAAGTGTCAGGGAAATTTATCGTTAGGAGTTTAAAATTTAATCCATCTAGCCAAACCGTATCGAAGGCTTTCTTCATATCAATAAGACACGCTTCAACACATTCGCTATCAATTAGTTTCCAACAGATGTCTGAGGTTACTTTCGTTATCGCATGTAAGGTCCAATGCCTGGCACGAAAACCACGAAAATTCGGCATCAACTCATATTTCTTAATATGGGCGTTAAATGCTTTATTTAGTATCACTTCAAATACTTTGCTGTTGTTAAGCAGCAGTCGAGTCGGAGGACTATATTCGAAATACCGTCAATACCACATGATTTCTTGTTGTTTATTCTGTCCAATATGAAACACAAGTCTTCATAGCTGACAAAATAACAAGAGTTAAGCTCGGTATGGGGTCAGATGTTAATGTCTCATTAAAAAACGAAGAATTGGTTCGCCGTGCAGTTTTGGTTTGAAGTCGAAAACTTTTGTTTCAACGACTTCTGAATATATTTGATTTCCTCTTGCAGGATTTTGCAGATGAACCAATTCGAAATGTGTTCGAATCAGGGCAAGTTTCTGAAATCCATCACATATAATCCTGTTTCCGTTTCTATCCGGAGTCATGCTATCAATTTCGATCCCAGCCCTATCGAGAAGATTTATCTCATTACCAGTGACACCAAGATTCGATACCTTCACTCGAGACATTTTACGGAATAAACTTTTTACTTTCGTGAAAACGCCATCTGGGTCCTGTGGGCCAATACCACTCAGTTTTTCCGCCCATTGATTACTGAACTCACTCCTGAAGTATGAACGGATTAAGTTACGAACATTTTTCAGGTGTAATTTCAGCAAAGTCAAAGAGGGATGATTGTAGTCGAAAAATCGCCGATAAATATTGTTGACGCGTGTGAGAAGAATGCTTTTCAATCTTTTTAACCTTGCAATGGTTACTGTTTCATAGCCTTCCATATAAATTTTATGTTTGATCTTGGGCACTACTTTCTCAATCGTTTCTAACGTCAGCTTCTATTACTTCGACAAATAAAGACCTATTTCATTATAAGTTAGATTTCTGTCCTATGAAACCATTGAGGAACCGTTGCCATCGTCAACAGGAAGACATTGCTTTTAGTAATGCCGATTAAATTATCTTTGAAACTTTCCCCGATCCGTTTTTTGAAATTCAACGGATGATTTTCATGTTGAACTGTAAAGGAAGACATTATCCATTGAGGAAGCCATGATGATTGATTACCATTACGATTGCGTTATGGTCGCTATCATAAGGAAGCACCTGTAGTTTCCGTTGAGGACTTAAAGCAGAATTCAAGTCTTGCATCAGCAATGCAAAGGTCCAAATATGAAGTAGATATTTGAATTGGAAGTTCCGACCCATATAGATTGCACCTGTATTCAATTGGTTTCTCTATGATACACGATTTCAGGATGTTTTTGGATTATTGTCGGCGTTCAGCCATGATATATGCGTTAAGATCACCGCCAAGAACATCATAGTTATGCAGCCTGTTCAACTCAACTATTTAAAACAAAGAATTAAGTTCCTCCTTGAACTTGGGAACGTTTCGATCAGTTGCATAGGCCGAGATAACGAAGAGGTTGTCCCTACCTGGCAGTGAAATTTCGCTAACGGACACTTCTAGAAATTCAAAGTTTTAAAATTCGACTATCAATATTTTGGAAGCGAAAGGGTCTTCTAGCCAATATTACGGTGCAACCTCCCCCATAACCGTTTAGCCTATCGATTCTTACAATTCAAAATCCTTAAATGTCATGCTGTGCCATGAATTAAGGTTGGTTTCAGTGAGACGCATGATGTCTAGCTTTTGCTTAGCAATGAATTCAAGGAGAAAGTCACGTCGATGTAGAGTAACAATGGAGTTGACGTTGATCGAGATGAGACGAAGCTTATCCATGGCCATGCGGCTGGATGACAAACTATTCTGAGATATTTGAAAGATCTGAACGCTGAAAACCAAACTTAATCTTGTTTATCGATTGTCCCCGATAAAGAATTAATGGTGGTAAATTTTCAGAAGCAGCTCATGATTGCCACTCACATTGTTTGCAGCATTATCTGCCGGTCCTCTCGCGGCAAGTGCAAATGGTAGTCCGGGCTTGTCGAAGTTGGAAGGCATGACACTGTTGTACATGCGTTTTCTTTAGAATAAATTTTACTATCGTTCCCACCTCACTACTCTGAAATTCAAGTCCCCTTTTTGTTGTAGGGAACTTGGACTCCTTTTGTTTGAAATTTTTCCAGGTAAAGTGGCAAATTCTTCTTTTCTACGGTCGACCTTCTTGTCGCGAAGGTTTTGACCGAACTGAATTCAATTTCTGGTGCAGCTTCCTTGAGCACTTGGACCGTATCCTCTCGGCAGTCCAAACCCTTCAACAAAAAGGTATGATTTTTTCACTTTTTGGGGTAAAGGTGAAGTGTAGAATTTCCCCAGAATTCAGCGTATCTTTTGCTGACTTGCAATCAACAATTGATTTCGTTTTGATAGTTAACTTTTCTGCAACTTTTTTTCACGTTAATTGGTTAGTTTTTTTTTTCGGCTGCCAATAACCGAACCATATCTCTCTCGCTTTTTCTGCGTGAATTTTATGGGTTTATTTTTCAGAAAAACCAGCAAGTCTACTAGTTGCTTTCTTATCTTTTTTTTTTATTTTTAAAGATTGATTAAAATTAATGTTGTCTTTATTAGAAATACCGTTAATACTTTCAAATTCCATTTCCTTTTGCAATCCGTCCAGCACTGCATAATAATTTTGGCTGTCGTTTGTGCCTCCAGGACATAGGATTTTTTCTGAGATAGTTTGTTTCGCATTCTTCGCCTTTATTTCTTAATTTATTTCCTGTGGCGATTGCGGGTCTTGTCTCTTCATTCCTTTGTTGAATAGATCTTCGCGGGACTGTAGCCGTACCCTTCATTCGTGTTTTTTTTCGCAGTCTTGTCACTTCCCTCTCGTCTTCTATTATTTTCGTTTTGCGTCAGCCATCTGTGGAGTTTTCCTCATGTATTCTTTTTTTGACGACTGTCGCCAATTTCGTATCTGCTGTCTCCTCGGGTTCAACAACGGTGGGGAGCCGTCGGGCTTCTCAATACCAGCAGCCCCGAAGTTGTCTTTGGATTTTTTACTATTTTTATAAATCGAAGTACAAGTAATCGATACGAATATTTGGGTCAATGGCGTTCCAGTAAATGTTTTTTTTTTTAAATTTATGTTAATTTTAATTTAATTTTTCAAAAAATTTTGACAATTTTGCCATGATAAACAGGTAAGTCTTGACAGACACGTGGTATATATCGGAGGACATGTTTTCCCTAGGTGTTAGCTAGTACTGTAACCAATTGCCACTCTTTCATATGTTAGATAGTGGCGCAGCTTTCAGGCTTACATTTTGAGCTAAAACTTAGGACTCCGTGTAGAACTACAATTGTACATTTGTACAATCAGATCAAAACCCTCCCATGTTGAGCAGAACTGCAGTCGTTTGTTAATTTTTAGGTCGCGACAACAAATTCAATAATCAAAAGCTTCACAATCTGTCGGGGCATTTCTAACGTTGGTGTTGACATGGGGCAAGTCGGTTCAACACATAATGCAAAGGTTCACATTTACTGAATATGCAAAAAATACGTGCTATCATGTTTCAGTGTCTGTCCCATAAAATTTCTTAAAAGTTCAACATCGAGTCTATGAATTCACACCTATGCATTGAAAAACAAGTGCCCGATTAGTCAAAACTCTTTAAAAAAGGATTCAATAGTAACGCCCATGTTAGTGAAAACATATTAGGAACGAGCTGATACAATCGAATTTGTTTGCTAGGCAGCAGTCAAGCATTTTTTCAATATTGTCCCTATGTCGGTACAGCTTTGAAATGGTGTATTCGCATCACGTAGCAATTCATGCTCTTCAAAGATGTCACATGTCTTTACTATAACACAAACCTTTTCAGATGACTTTTGAGTTAAATGGTGCAATATACTTTTACACCTGCAAGTCGCGAGTTAGATCTTACAACATACACAATTACAAGTGATTTGGCCTCGGTGTTGAAGGACCGGGTTCACCCGGTGAATGCCACGATTTTTAACGTTTCGGGTTTTTAAAATAAATCCAATTTTCGTCATTCGTCACAATTCGATGCAAACATGATTTCCTTTTGTGGCGCCTAAGCAGCAGTTCACAAGTGACTGCGATTTTCCATTTGACGGTCATTTGAATCGTGCGGGAGCAATTACCGAACTTCTTGATCTAACCCATTGTTCATAAATGTCTGATGATCGTTTCCTGTGATTCATTTATTACTTGTGCTAATTGCTGTCGAGTTTGAGTTGGTCATCATCCACTAACTCCTGCAATATCTCCTCTTTGCTTTTTTGTGATATTTCATAGCTCTCACTGCCTTTCACATTGAAATGACCATTTTTGAACTGTCGAAACCATGTTTCACATGTCCTAATGAACGAAAAGTGTCCAATATATGTCTTTATCAGCAAACGATGTCTTTCAACAGCCTTTTTCTTTTGGTTAAACAAAAACAGCAATGGTTGCCACAAATGATCTTTTCAGGCACAACATTTGAGAAGATTGATCAACACTATAAAACAAACACGCAAGTTTTAGCGGACTCAACATGTGTGTGTGTGTAGTTAAATGTCAGACGGTCTAAATGGCGAATATGTCAAATTAATACGCTGCGTTGTAGGGGACCGCTCGGGCTATGCAAAAATTAAGAATGATAGAATTAAAAATGAAAGTTTATTTGTATGCGAAAACAATGGATCTTACTAGAATGGCGGTTTGATAACAAAAGAGAGCTTTTGACAGATGAACTTTATTTATACCAGCCAATCCTCATATTGTTGTTCGATGGTTGTGCCGATCCTTGTAGCGTTTTATGTTCGACGATTTAAATGTCGGTACTGCGTAATTTTCGCTGGCGCCATCTCTTATTAAAACCAGAAAAAAACTTATCCATAGAATCAAGCACCGTTTGAGGTTTATCGACGTATGTAAATTTTAGTAGATGCTTGTTTTCCTTTCTTGAAACCTGATTTGCTAAACCTTTTTGCTACCCTCTTCAAGAATTTTCCAAAAGCTGCTTGTTTAATTTTAGAGGTTTCTTGTGGCATCAAAGATAGCAACCATATTATTGTCAGGACTTTTGTCGCACACTCTTTCCGGTTTTTCAGTATTTTCTCCCAATTGTTTCTGATTTCCATAAATTTTTGAGGTCTGCTTTTGAATTTTTTCATTTTTCTATGATTTAAATCAAAAAATTTAAGTCCTTGCACAGGTTAACAAATTGTCCTGTGCGTTCTTGTAGAGTTCTTGTTCTCTTGCGTTCTCGTCGTGCCTTACTTGATGTGTTTGCCAAGTTTTACCAATGTCTGAAATTTTCATGTTTCAAAACGAACTTTTGCATGTTTTTTCTTTAATTTAAGTGAATGCAATTTTGCAAATTTATTCTGCTCAATCTACATCAGATCCATAACATTCTATAGCTCCCAATAGTATTGAAATTCTATTCTTTTTTTAACCAGTTGGCATTAAGTGCATTTATTTGAAACAAAAAAAAAACAGCTTCCGAAAATTCTAAATAGTTTTTGTTTTTTTCTAAATCTAAATCAATATTTATGCTTGCTCTAGATTTGGAAGCATCAGACCACCAAAACGAATAAAGGTCGACAGCATGGACGTATCGACGAGCTCGGAGTTCGTGATAATTCATGGAAATTCTCACCCGGAACTTGCCAACTTGGTCGCTGGGTAAGCTGCAGAGACATTGCAACAATCATACAAACAACAAAAGATCTAAACAATGATATTATTTCTAGTCGATTGGGCTATAAAAGTGGAGGATGTTCGGTGTATCATAAAACGAATCGTGAAACCATGGTTGAAATTGGAGATTCTATTCGTGGAAAAGATATTTACATTATTCAAACGGGAACTAAGTAAATATAACTCAATGCGCCTTTATCTGAATCGCGCTGACCTAATCAAACATTTTTGCAGAGATGTAAATAATAATATTATGGAACTGTTGATCATGGCCTACGCATGCAAAACTTCTTCAGCTCGTTCGATTGTTGGCGTTATTCCATATTTGCCATATTCGAAACAGTGTAAAATGAGGAAGCGTGGCTGCATTGTAACGAAACTTTTGGCAAAGGTAGCGTAAACGAAGCGATCTTATTCGAAATATTTATTGTTCATGTGTGAAACATGATTAATACTCATTTCAAAAAGGATCTTCAATAAATGTAAAACTAATTGCACAGAACCAGATGCTTGCCGTACGATTTTATATTTCTGCATTAGAGAAACGTATTTAATTACGATTATTTATTCAGAATTCTTTAAAATTTCAGATGATGTGTAAGGCTGGTCTTACGCATATTATCACAATGGATTTACATCAAAAAGAAATTCAAGGATTTTTTGATTGTCCGGTTGATAATTTAAGAGCATCACCATTTCTACTACAATACATTCAAGAAAGTGTGAGTGACAGAAACTCTATTCAATAACCTCAAACTTTAATGTTCTATTATTTAGATTCCTGATTACAGGAATTCTGTAATTGTTGCACGTAACCCCGGATCTGCTAAGAAGGCAACATCATACGCTGAACGTTTACGATTGGGAATAGCTGTTATCCACGGTGAACAAAAGGAGTCTGAAAGCGATGAAGTTGATGGACGCTATTCGCCACCCCCTAGGTAAATACCATCTGAATTTTTAACCAAGAAAAACAACGTTCAACTCTTACATGATCGGCTTATTCAAAATTAAACATTTAATTCTCAAAGCTCAGTTTTCATTCTTACTTTTCAATCACTCAAAAAATGTTCATGCTTGCTAACAAATTCCGTCTTTTCTCGCTGTCATAAAAATGCAGTAGTAGATCCCGTACGATGGATGTATCAGTTGGAGTTCCTTGCCATCCTGCCAAAGAAAAACCACCAATCAATGTTGTAGGCGATGTAGGCGGCAGAATTGCTATTATGGTCGTAAGTATAAGATTTTCAATTTTCCATTATTTGCAGTTCATCTAGCGAAGAACTTGAACATCTAGCAAACTTATACAAACAAACGTTTTCAGGATGATTTAATTGATGACGTTCATTCATTTGTTGCTGCTGCTGAGGTTCTCAAAGAACGTGGCGCATATAAAATTTACGTTTTGGCCACTCATGGCTTGTTAAGTTCCGATGCTCCAAGACTCATCGAGGATTCCCCGATCGATGAAGTAAGTTGCCGATTTATGTTGATTTATTCAATTTTTCTCCTATATTTTTAAATCCACTTTCTATCTGTGTGCTGTCCTTATCTACATCGCCTTATTCTTGCATTCTCTCTCGTTCGGGTCAATTGGAAGCTTTGTTTTAAGTCCATCGATGCACATTTTCGAGTAATGTGAATATATATATAAAAAAAAATTAAGACAAAAACTTTGCATAACAAACTTGGAGAGAAATTCATAATAACATTAAAACAAAATGGACAAAATTCGACGACAGTCGGTGCTGACAAACAAAAAATTACCAGCTGAACGTATCAGAATGTCTTTAATTTTTGTTTGTTTGCTCATATTGTCATTTCGGATATGTGCTTATTCTGTTTATGGCTTGTTCCGAATCGTGGATACAAATTTCAAGTGATGTTAGAAATTTGGTCGTCCAGCATTAACCTTCCTATACCCGCGCCAATTTTCGTGACACCTATACCCGCGTACGGTCTCCCAGACCGAAAGTTTGGAACGCCGTTTTATATGATTTTCCTTAGAAATCCTATATAAATAAAGTTAGATCTTAAAAGGAAAGGATATAATAAAAAAAAAATGTATCATATAATCACTTTATTATTAATTATTTAACAGACTATCAGTCTTATAAAAAACAGCCTTCAAAGTACAGAGTTTTTTCTTAGGTACTACAAAAACACAACTAAAACTTTTTTTTTTTCTAAAAAAGAAAAATAAACTTTTCCATTTTAAAAAACACTTGATTGGTTGACTTAAATTTTCAGTGTCACCATAACAATCAGGACACACCAAAACAGCATGTTCCAAACAAAAGTATTAGAAAGTATTATATTACACGATATAAAGTGGCACAATTATATCGTGTTTTGCGATTTTTTTTTTTGGAAGCACAATATCCACAACGACCAATTTTATTATTATTAGATGTCGCTGAAGACTCGGGACAATCTAATCGACAAATTTCAGCGAGCCTATATCTTATGCTTTTAGGCAAGGATGTGTTGAGAGCTCGTCGACGAAGATGCGAATTTATAAGTTGATATGACAAGGCTTCAATAAATATTCTGCGGTTGATTTTCTTGTCAGGATTGTTCTGCATGTTATTAATATATGTATTTATACCTGCTACGTTCATCAGACTATAAAAAGTTACTATCGGCCACCTATTTGTGCCTCGAGCTACGTTATAAGTCTCACACATTTTGTCTACAGTATCAACTGCTCCTTTGGTTTTATTGTACTCCATTACGATTCATGTTTACCAGTCACTTCATCTATTTCGACACCTTCATGCATGCTGGACACAAGAAGAACATTTTTCCTTTTTTAGGCACACAGGAAACAAGAGTGCAGTTGCCTCGGTGCCCGAATAAACTGGACTTTTTTGCTCGACCACGAATTTCCGTAAATTCTTTAGGCAATTCTCTCTTATTTTTACGTATCGTCCCGATCAATGTCAATTTGTATTCGGATTCAAGTTTATCCAATAATGGAATACTTGTAAAGAAATTGTCACAGGTGATATTACGGCCAGTATTATGAATCCCTTCGCTCAGTGGCACAACTAATGGCATAGGTGAGTTGTCAACTTTATCGACACCATCAGGTTGTTTCCTTACGTAAACTTCCAACTTGGAGGTGTAAAACATTTTAGCATAAGTCAGTGCGTACATTTTTATGCCATATTTATTGGGCTTCGATGGGATGTATTGCCTGTAGCTGGAACGACCTCTAAAAGCCTCTAGTTTTTCGTCGATTGTAACAAACTGAGATACACTGTAATATTTTTGGAAACTAGCTACAACTTCTTCAAATAATTCTCTAATAGGAGCTTATTTATCTATGGCAACTCTTTTAGCTAGTTAATGTCTTTCATCAAATCTGAGACAACGCATTAATAAATAAAATCTATTCCAACTCATAGTCAAGCGAAAAATCTCAAGGGACGATCCATCTGTTTTGAATAAATCTTTGGCGTTCAAACGATTGTTCTTTCTGACACCAGCAAAGAGCAAAAGACCAAGGAGTGCTTCAACTTCAATACTGTCTGTATCAGAACAGTCTCTTTCTCGAGTAAAATTAGGTTTTATCCGACTAATTTGTTCATTAGTGCATTTTACTATAATGTTTATAATATTCTCCGGAAAAAATAACCTCCAAATCTCACCTAAATCCTTTAAATATTTAGCTTCTTTTATAGGTCCTAGAAGTTGTGTAACTATATTTCGAACTCGTCGTATTACATGATTTGAGGCAGAAGTTTTCTTCCATCTAGTCCGTCCATCTTTTACGACGTTAAAATCTGTGGAAGTTTGACGGTCTTCCTACTCAGCCAAAACTTCGATCTCGTCTTCATCATCTTCTTCCTCTGTGTGATAGATTTCCTCTTGTGTCTCAACTGCGTCTTCCACCTCACTTTTTTTTTTGTTTGTTCTCGCTGCATCTGGGGTTGGCAGATTGTCTTCTGGGCTGCATCTGGGGGTGGCAGATTGTATGGACCGTTGTGTTTACAATAACCTTCTGGGAACAACATTTGAAGCTATCGGTGGAAAAGTTGGCCTTTATTTTTTATGCAAAGTACACGGTTAAAACTTAAACTGAATACGCCAAAGTCCAGATTTAAACACAATAGAAAATATCTGGAAGTTTCTTAAACTGAAAATTCGCAAATAGCGCTCGCTACAGATGTAATTTATTCGGCTCTTTCCCCGAAATCTACAAGCAGCAATCGAAAATGGGTTCCAACCAAATAATAAACCAACCAAACGTCTTATAAATTCGGAATTTTTTATGCATAAGTGAGACAGCACTGACTGCCGTTGACTTTTGTCCAATTAATTTTCTTATGTTTTTATGATTTTCCCCTTATGTTGGTGATTTTTCTTTTATTTCCTTTTTCTCTTATAAACTATTTTATTTTTGAGTAGTATATTTACATTTCTGAAATTTACATTTCAAGAAAAATCGATGTACGACGCTGTTATGTCCTGATTTAAAAGAATATCTCTCATATAAACCGATATATTTTATTTATTTATTTTTATAATGATTTCTGTTTTCAACGACTTATTTGTTACAAAATTCAGGGATTATTATTATTATTGTACTGGGGTCCACTTGTTGGAAATTAGCATAGGCCAGAAATCGGCCCTTAGCTCCCCATATGTAGTACTATTGTTTACAGATGGTCCATCCTGTCGTCCTACAGAAGCCAAGGAGTTCCCCCAGTTCTCTGGTCGCGAAGTTTTCCAATTCTGTTCCACCAGTACACCTCAGCCAAGTAAGGCGTTTGCTGGCCAGACTCGGACAATCTAGGAGGAAGTGTTCTGTACTTTCCTCCTCCTCGCCGCAAGCTCGGCAGGTGTCATCCGTTTGGATTCCCATTCGTTTCGCGTGTTGACCTAGAAGATTATGGCCCGTTAATACTGCCACCAATGTTCTAACGCCATTTCGGTTTTTTCCTAGGAGTTGTTTAGTCCTCATTTGATTAGGGTGAGGCCACAAAGCTTGGCTTATCTTGCAGTCGTTCCTGTCATTCCAAGCCGTAACTGTTTCTTTCCAGAGGATTTCGTCTAGTTCCCTTTTTACCGTTGCTAGTGGCACTTTAATTGTGTCTATTCTAGTGGCGTTTTGGTCGGCTGATCCAGCTCTCGCTAGCTCATCCGCTCTTTCGTTTCCCTCTATACCACTGTGTCCAGGGACCCATGTCAGTTTTACATTTACTCGGGTTGTTGCGGTTTTGAAAGCCTGCCTACAATCCTGCACCAGTTATGAAACTACGCGGTTAGAGGCAAGCGCCTGCAGTGCCGACTTACTGTCCGCTTCTATAGCCGCTGTTGTTGCAAACACTTCACACTGGAAAACTGTGGTGTGGCCCTCCAGTTTATAACTTCGGTTGAGTTGTGGGTGATCTGGGAAAAAGATTCCGGCGCCGCTTTCCTCGTCCGTTTTGGAACAATCGGTGTAGATCATGATCTCACTTCCAGATGTGAAATCCTGCACCGTTTTCCACGCTTCCCTGGTCGGAACGCTGATCTTGTATGGAATTGTTGTGTCCATTATCGGTTGGATTCGATCCAGCTCCCTTTTACTTGACGGGGCCATTCTCTCCATTTCTTCCAAAATGCATACGTGCCCCGTTTGAGTTTGGTTAGATGACCCATATGTGGATTTTAATCTGATGCTTGCAAGTGATGCCTCTCTGAAGATGAATTTGTCGAGTGGCATGAGATTAAGCATTATCTCCATTGCAGCAGTTGGCGTAGTCCTAATGGCACCTGTGATGCCAAGGCAGGCCATTCGCTGGATCTTCTTTAGCTCTTTTGCAATGGTTTTCTTTTGTAATGCCTGCCACCAAACCAATGCCCCGTAGGTGGTTATTGGCCTCACTACTGTTGTGTAGATCCAGTGGGCAATTTTGGGTTTTATTCCCCAGGTTTTCCCCACTAGTCTTTTCATTGTGAAGAGCGCCGCTGTAGCTCGCCGTCTGACTGCTCCTATGTGTGGAGTCCAAGTTAGCTTACTATCCAAGGTTACTCCTAAGTATTTCACCTTGTTTACTAAACTGATATGTTTTCCGTCAATGGTCGGGGGTGTAAATTCAGGGATAAATGAATTGATTTATTTACAAAATTTTACATCAAAAAGTCTCCGTAAGAAAGAATGGCGATAGCGCTTTGCATAAACGGTTGCAATCCTAAGCGTATATGAAAAAGGTACGAAATTCATTATTTTAGAATACAGTAGTGTAGTGAAATCCGCGTGCAGATTCGTTTCAAATTCAGAAAATTAAGAAACTTGTATTGAGTACAGAAATTTGTGTAAATATGAGGAAATTGATCATAAATCATTTTTGCAAACGCAAATCGATGGGTGGAATTTTTAACTTAAAAGTAGACGTAAGTTATGTGTCCAAGATATTGTTAACGAAAATGAAGAAACCGGTTCGTTCAAAGGAAACACATGTTCGGGACGGCCGAAAATCTTACGTCCATAGTGAGATAAATAAAAGGGAATCATAAAACCAGCGCACGTAAAATAGCAAACGAGGTCAGAAAAGACTTACCTTCAACGGGAAGTGATGAAATCATTAGAAATTTTCTATGGGAGAATAATTTCCATGGGAGAAATCTAAGGCGAATTCCAGTGATCTGAAAAGTTTGTCTCGCAAGAAGACTTGGCGAAAATGAATTAAAAAAGGAAGAAAATTATTGGAATCGACTTGTATTTTCTGAGGAAAGTAAATTCAACATATGTAGATCAGATTGCAAGAAGCTTGGCGTAAAGCGAACGAAAATATCAATTGTAAAAATTCAATTGAAACTGCAAACACGGCGTTGGTGGAGTGATGAAGTGTGTAGCGGCTTTAAGAGTTGAAAAATTGCACTTTATTGAGAACGCAATAAAGAGAACGCATCGGTTGGATTACCTGAACATCGTCAAAATATCACGTTTAGGCTTGCACAGGTACTTCAATCTGCAACAAAACAAGGATCCTAAACATATTCCAAGAGTTTTTACGGAATAGCAACTAAATAATGCTCCTGAGCATTAACACAGTCCACCATAATCGTTCGACTTAAGCCCAATAAAACATTTATGGGACAATTGAGATTCTATGAATTGGATGAATTCGAGCGTATAGTATGCAAAAACCACGCAATGTAAAATCAGGAAAAAACTTAAAGCTGAACTCCAGGAAGAATGCGACTCTATAGGATCCGAAATAACATCCAAACTAGAGACTTCGATGTGACGTTACTATGGACGCTTGGCAGCAGTCAACAAAGCTAAGAGAAATCCTACTCAGTATTAAACAAAATTTGTACCAAGTTTCTTTTTCTTATCACTTTATAAGGATGCCTTGTCGTACACCGACTTTTTTGATGTTAAATATTGATGAATTTACTCGATCGAAGTTTAATATCAATACGAATGGATCTTGTTAAATATTGTCATAAATTTATAATCTATAATTATAAGATTCAACAAGGGATATAAGTTTTGAAAACATATTTATTACAAAATAAATACTATCTGGTTTATATGAACGGTATTCTTAATAAAATAGAAAATGAAACATCGTATGGAAACTATTTTGTCAAAATTTGTATTGTTAATTAGAACATCAATGCAAGGAGTTGTCGTAGACTTTTCTTCGCCACAAGATTTTCAATATTATGTAAGAATATTATTAAATGTTTTATCCTTGTCTGACTTGCTTCGAAACAAAATGCGGAAGTTTTCCACAAGAAAAAATATTAGCATAATTCAAAAGATGAATAACGTATTTAAAATATAGAATTTTATATATTTTCACTCAACCGCTTTTACTAATTCAACGCCTATTTTAGGTTGTCGTCACCAATACCATTCCTCATGAAATCCAAAAAATGCAATGCCACAAAATTAAGACAGTCGACATATCCATACTAATAGCCGAGGCAATTCGCCGTATTCACAATAAGGAATCGATGTCGTATCTCTTCCGAAACGTAACGTTGGAAGACTAGGAGCGCATCTATTGTAAAACGTCCTTGATCAGAGGCCATCAATAATATTATTTTGAAATAAGAAGAAATAAAAATCTAATTTTGTCAAGGTTTATGTAGCTGAAAAGGCACAGTTTTATACGTTATCGATGAGATCGTGACCAATTTCGAATATTCAATTGTTCCTTTTTTTGTTTGTTTTTCATTCGTACATTAGCTAGCAAGTGTTGTTTTCAAAAAGGCACCAAAGTTCAATGATACATTTATAATTTTACTTGATTCCGAATCGAAATAAAATGTTTATTTTCCATTAGATATTGCTCTATCTCTCGTCACAATGAACATCGTGCGATTGAATTGTGTCCCATGAAACAGAATAAATTTTCTTTTGTTCGTTTGCTCGTTGGATTACAAATGGACAATTTACAAATGACAATGATTTGGTTGTTAGTAGGTCATGTCTAAAATATATATTTTATGCTACAAATTTATTATAAATGATAAGAAAATAAATGGTTTAGAGCATGCAATGTTTGTTTTGAATTTCAGAATTGCAGAAAATGTGCAAGGATTAAATATTATGTATGAATAATGAAAACTGTACAGCGCACAACTGGCAGCGTGTTCTAGTTGTTGGGGATATTGGAACAGCTCTGGAATCTACTCCCAAGTCTTGCTTGGTTGTAACTTATTAGCAATTCGTGCTTACTATAATGATATGACGAAGACAAGCCGATGATTGATTTTGACTTAGTTGTTCGCAGTTAAGTTTAAAAGCTGAATTTTGAAAACTTCGGAAAAAATACGAAGTGAGTTTGGAAGTATATCCTTGCCTCATAAAATGCTATCAGCGCGATACATATTTATTGTTTATAGGGCCAGTGGTCGCCAGAGATACGTCATAGTATAAAAGCTGTTCATTTTTCCGCGCAATTGTTGCACAACAAGTATCAACGTTTGGATGCTTTTAACATTGAGTTGCGGTGGGTTTGAGAGAAAATAAGCATCAAAGGTGTGAAAAATTGGCTATTAATTAAATCATATTATAAACGATGTTTTTTGTTATTTTGTATGGCGTACTATTACAAGCCACAGTGCAGTGAGCAAGAAACTTTTAAGGGGTGAAACCCCCCGACCAGATACCAGCAATTTGTAAAAATGAATTTTAATTTACGACATTTTTTAAGATGTTTGCCAAGAAGACAGACACTTTTGATGGTCCCAACATGCAGGCAGACGCGTTTAATGCGAACGCTATGGTAAGGAGGCATTGAAGCGAGACATTTAAATAAAGTAAACAAATAAAATTATATTGAGAAAGGTGGAATGAGCTCAAGCTGGTTTCGAACACGCGTCCCTGCCGCTTCTCGTCTTTCGAGATATTCGACAAATTTGATCAGAACTTCCGCACCCATGAGTCTTCGCTGAGTTAGCTTAGCAAGGGTATAAATCACATACAATGTTGTAAGTGAAAATGGAAAAATTGATCTACCAAAAATTTTTGAAATAAGTAAAATTATACTTAAAGATATTTATGCGTTAAAAATAATATATTTGCGTTACAATTTCCTATGATTTTCGATAATTCCATTAATTACAAGCTGATTAAAAATCAATTTCAAATAATTGAAATATGTCATTTTTCTGTTCTGTCTCACAGTGTCAAAATTTAGCTCTCTTCCCTTTTCGATAGCTGATAGCACTCTGTCTATCCACGCTCGGAAAGTTCGTCGTTTTTGCGAGTATGCGTGACTTCTTATATATGTATCGGTACTCTGTTATTCGTAGGACGAAACCAGACACAAAAGATGGCACACTGCGGAAACACAAATACGATAGGATACAAGGAAACAGACGGTTAATGGCAGAACTTCGTTTGTAGGAACGTCCTAAGAGCTTTGTTCGTAAAACAAAAAACCACTTGTCCATTTATGTCAGACAAAATGTGAATATAGGGAAATTTTAGGTACTGTCCTCTGAATGTTTCTCGGTTTGCAATAAGTGCCCGGGTGCAGAAGACCGTTGGTTATTTTTATCAATAGATCCAATAATTGGGAGCACATTTTTAGCTTCTTGGTGTTTATGGTGTGCAATTATTCCCCGTCAAAATTGAAATGTTAGGCAAATTTAACTGGTTAAGGTGTAGGAATAAATTGAAATTGGTATAGGGATGATAAAATATCCCTATACCAATCTCCATTGTAGCTGCAATTATTTTCTAAACATTGGGTTCGTTCTCGTTATTCGTGGAGATTTCGGGCATAGTCCGAGGTCCAATTTACACTGTTTTATCATTGTCAATATCCAGAGTTGAAAGGGCGCGACTGATTAAACCACTGACAGAAACTATTTATACTACTGTACGTACAGCAACAACTGCCACCATATCACCTCCCGAAATCGTATGATCTTATTGATTAAAACATTCCGAGAGAAGAAACTTTTTGAATGGGAGCTGGCGAAAGGGGTTGAAAAAATTAAAAGGTACCAGGTCAGAAGAAAATTAACTAGAGAGCTAAGGAAAATGCAGAAAAACAGTTGTTAAAATGATTGCAGCTAAAGAGAATATATATATTTACAGATCATACAAATCACTAAAAGCAGCACCTATGAATCCAAAAATGCTCCTTGATTTGATTGTCACGATATCTTTTTTGAGTCGCTGGAAAGCTGTGCGGTATCAAAGCGTTAAGGATGCAGACGAGAAAGCGGCATTCAAGTACAATATGTACTACTTGCAGTTCAACGTAGGTGTGCGTAATGAAGAGTCCTCGCCATTTTTAACACGCTTAAGTTTGACCAAAAGTGTCCCACTATAAAAAATTACCCATCCAACGACAACAAAGTTACGAAAATGGCAATATGGAAATTGTAGAATTAATGATCCGCAATGATAGATTTTGGTAGACTGACATTTATGAATTTCTGTCCTTAAGCAGTATCATTTGGGCGAAAATAAATAGATTTCCAGGGATTAAAAGTCAACTGCTTATTGATATATCGCATAGCGTATTCACGCCATTTTCTTTCTACGTATGCAGCAAGAGGAGGACATGGAACATTATGGATACATCAATTTTTAAATTTAATTCTGAGCTGATAGTTCCAAATAACAATTTTGATTACGGATGACTAATAAGGAAAAATAGTTTCGTAAATAAAAAAGCGTACAGAATAAAGTAAAGAATAACATTGTTTTTTTTTATTCTATTTTTTGGGTTGGGGGGTGAAGGCAATTTACGCCCAGAGTGCGTGACTGCTAGCGCATGCTACCAGACTACCCACTAAACACCACCCCCCTGTCAAGATGTTCTAGCCTGGAACTGTTTGACACATTACTTCGGGCTTGGCCTCTTTTTAACTTCGCCTTAGAGCGCCGTCAGCCTAGAGAAATCTCTCCCAGAGGGAGGGGGCAGGATGGAGGAGGACCTCTTGAAAGGAGACCCCCTCTAGATCCCGCGCCCAAGTTTATCCATGGCACCTTTTTTCACTGCAAGTATTGCCCGAGATTAATGTGCGACACTAGTCCATTTGTAGAAAGATCTCAGCACTTCTCAGACCAGATTGTGTGGAGAAAGCTCTCCCATTACCTCCCACAAGTCCTGCCGCATCCTGTTCCACCTTCTACAGTTGAAGAAGGTGTGACATGCATCGTTCCTTTTCTCTGTGCAGAAAATGCAATCTGGGGACCGTGATTTACCAGTCGTGTACAAGTAAGACTGAAAATACCCATGCCCGCTAAGAAGCTTGGTAAGGTAATAATCTATCTCACCGTGCCTTCGATTTAGCCACGATCCCACGTCCCCTAGGGCAGTGCAGCGGCCATTAGAGTCGCATTCCCAGGACTGTTGCCACTCGAGTATTGTGCGCTGCCTCTTCTCTCGGCTGACAGCATATCTTGAACCATACCCTTTTCTGTCGTGAATTCTCCGTTGCTCTCTAGCAAGGAGGGCGATGGGCATCACTTTTTTTTATTCTAGCGCAATCGTTAACCACACCGTCTTGCCCCCTCTTCTCTACTAAAGTTTGTTATATATTATGTTATATTTTTTGAATTGGAAGATTTTTAAATTCCTATTGACTTAATAAAAACAAATTTAACTAGTGCAATGTATTCGCATTGATGTCATTTGTTTTTATTTTTCTGCAGTACTTCAAGTGCGTTTGGGGATGAATAATGAGAACCACATCCATACTCAGCTGAGCAATCCCCAAAAACATGCCCCATGAGGTTTTTTTTTCGATAATATATTTGTTATTTAATGATATCAAAAAGGACACTGAATAAAAATTTAAACAAACAACTCAGGGAGTCAGTAGAATTGTAATTTTTCTGTAGAAAATTAGTTGGCTTTTATAAATAAATGCAAACTAATAAATTTTGGTAGGTGTTTTGCCGAAAAAGTAATCAATCGCTCAGTTCAATTCTAAATCTTAAAAGTTAACTTATCAAAATATTAATTTGAAAATCACAGAGTGCAGTAAATTGACTTTGATTAATTATCTCACATTTTTGATGCATTGCACAAATCAAGTGCAATATTGTTGGCTTTGATTGATATACAACAATCGCTAAATATTTGATAAAAGTAAACAAACTCTCTGAGAATAAGTGTTAATGAATAGATATCAATCCCACTTTCATACTTCGCAATCAACCAAATATATTTGCCTATCAAACTTACACTGATATCAAAATCGTTGGTCAATTCAGAGGGAAGCGCTAATCATATCTATTAATCTATAAAATTATTATTTAGCACCTATAATAAAATTGACCAAAAAAATAAATTGATAAAATATAAAATGGGTACTAAGTGGAATAATTGCATGAGGAAAGGATATTTTGAAACAGCACATTTAACACTTATAACAGCGATGAAAAATATAAGCATTAAAAGATACATAAACGAAATGAATACTAATTACAAGTCGTAAAGTACGGTTGTGAAAGAACACTCTGATGCAACATTAAACAAAATTAACACTTCATTACAAGCCCTGTTTAATACCACAAAGCCGAAGGCTGATTATTTTATT
Source organism: Stratiomys singularior (assembly GCA_954870665.1). Taxonomy (NCBI): domain Eukaryota; kingdom Metazoa; phylum Arthropoda; class Insecta; order Diptera; family Stratiomyidae; genus Stratiomys; species Stratiomys singularior. Next base: position 15,168,138 of record OX940877.1, read on the forward strand.
AGTTCAAGGCATTTTACTACTAATTAGTTGATAATCAAAAATACCAATAATAACGAAATAGTGCTGAAACCAAGTTTATTTGTGATAGAGAATTCAAATTTATTAGATATGGGAATTAGTTTCCGATGATTTTTCGACGAAATTTTTAGTTTATTTCAACATTACAGAATACAGTCACGTCATTAAAAGTATGCATAATTTGAAGCTATGACCTTCTCCCATCTTTCTGGTAGTAAATGGATTCCTCGGCGGGATAAACCCCATCCTTTGATTCGATCCAGTCATTGAACCAATTTTTCATGCCTCCATAAGAAGTAAATCATTTTCCAGTGTGGGCTGATTGCATGGAGCGGAAGAAATGGAAATCCGAAGGAGCAATGTGTAGGGAATACGGCCGTTGGGACAAGATTTCCCAATTCACCATGCAATAAAGTTAGCTTACCATGTCTGTCCTTCCATTCGACAAGTTGTCTCAGATGAAGCATGATCACCGTAAACATCGAGCATTATACGATAAGTTTCCGCAGAACTTTTCTCTAGAATGGTATAATGAGCTTAGACTTCCTGCAGATGAAGCTTTTTCGGTATGAAAATCGACATACTCAACACGGGAAAAAACGGTGTTCTCGCTTTGTAGGGATGTCGTCTACTGCGTTCGTGAGCCTACGCATAAAACTTCCAATGTCAAGAACACTATCACACTAAAATAGTATCTGTAAGGACATCTGTCCACCAAGGGCGAAAACATACTCCCATATCCAATAAATCAAAAACATTGAAAAAGCAGTCCTCTTGCAGTCCTCTTGCAGTCCTCTTGCTTAGAATTAAAACTCAATTTTTCGTACGTTATAGGCCAAAAAATTGTTCATAGAAATAATCTTTTTAAATTAGATTTAATACTATTTAAAATATTTTTAAATTAAATCACCAGAGTTATTATATGATGACTAAGGTATTTCCCTATTTTAATTTTGTAGCTTAGCGCAGCTTTCGCTTGTTTTCTAGAGGACGCATTTCAGTATTCCAAAGGTATCGTGAACGTTTAGATAGTTCCTTAAAATTGCATGTTGCCTACTACGACAACTAGATCCTTTTAGGATGCATAAATAAGGTGGTGCAACTATATTTCACACCATGTTTAACGACAAATTATTATTGGACTACTCTGTGGGTGCACCTACCGACGCTTTCTTGAATGCAAAAAATGCATTACTCGTAACGATTCAGTCACAGTGCATTCCTTCTATTCTTATATTCATTGTTTACATGTTTGTAACAATATTGTTTCTGTATGTAAAACTATAATATTCGCTAACCGTGTTTTTGTTCAAGGTAGGCAATTTTAATTTAATTTTTCTCAGTCCCAAAAAAATAAAAGTCCCTAGCTGGTCATTTAATCCCAGGCCTTTTAGGTGCCTTTGAGAAGTTTCCCCGCAGCAGGAGCTCGGATTCTTTGAAACAGGAGTAAATGAACTTTTATATCGTATGAAAAAAGTACGTCAAACTGCTTACATCTTTCAAAATAAAAAATATTTTTATGAAAAGTTGAAGCTGCTCAAAAATTCAATGCTGAGCTCCAAATTTCTTCGGCTCCAACCTGATAACAAAAAATAAATGTGAAAGGACACAACAACATTGTAAAAAAGAATGCTAGAAACGATACAAGGACTCAGTAGAAGGTGGAAGAAAGTTGTGGAAACCGTCAGACGTTGCAAAATCAGGTAACGGTATAGGAATTGTTGGAGGTAATTTCCTTTTTAAAACGAAGGAACGGCTTGGGATGCTCTGCCCCAAATGTTAAAAAATTTATGTCAAACTGCTTTAAATATTATTAGCAAGTTAGAAATGTTAGTAACAAATGATCAATAAATGTGAACATTAGTTTTATGAACTGAGTATTATTAGTTTTAACTATTATTTACTGATTTATAGAAGAAATATTGCAAAGCATGGGAACATTGATTTTATTTTTCAGCATAATTGATGAAATTCTTCTTAAAATCACATTCTAACCGATTTTCAAAGTCATTTTCTTGGAGAATTGTATTTCATAAATTTTCACTAATATAAAATTAACTTAAAATTACATAAAATTAATATAAAATTACATAAATTTCAGTAATTTCAGTTTGTTAAAAAAGTATCGCGAATTTCATATTTTTTCAAGAATTATTTATTTATTAATGAATATCTATTTTGTCCCCTTCAAAGAAATCCCCGTCAGACATTATACACTTGTGATAAGGTTTTTTTTAAATCATTTTTGTGATCTTGTTCAGCTCCTCCTTCGATGCCGTCTTTATCTCCTCAAAGGGTGGCGTAGCGTCATCCTTTCATGGGCCTCTTCAGTTTCGGGAACAAGAAAATGTCACAGGGGGCCAGGTCTGGGGAATACGGTGGCTGCGGAATTATTAGAGTGTTGTTTTTGGCCAAAAATTCGCGCACAAGTAACGATGTGTGAGCAGGGGCGTTATCCTGGTGCAAAAGCCAATTTTCGTTCTCCCACAAATCCTTGCATTTCTGGCGGATTGCTTCTCGCAAATTGCGCATTTCTTGAAGGTAATATTCCTTGTTGACCGTTCTACCCTGCGGCAAAAATTCATAATGCATCACGCCCCTGCAATTGAAGAAAACTGTCAGCAAAACCGCCACATTCGACCGAACTTGGCGTGCTTTTTTCGGCCCCTCTGAGAACATTTTGTACCACCGATAAACGTTGCTTTTGTCCAAAGTAGCTTCGTCGTATGCATCAGTCAGCATTTTGAATGCATCTGCGTACTTTAAGTTGTTCTTCACACAAAATTTAATACAAAGACGATAGACGAAAATCGAAGACAAGCTAAAACACGTCCACGAACAATAACTGTCAAAAACGGACTGGACATTCAAAATGGCCGGAATTGTCAATATTAGTGAGAATCATGAGTACCAACATAACGCCACCAAAAGATCAAAAATCGAACATACGTAACCTGCGAAAATTCAAAATTCGCGATACTTTTTGAACAAACCTCGTATAATGTGCTGTACAGCACCCAGATAAAAAATTTAATACCCAGAAAATTTAAACGTTTTCTCAAGTATAATGATTGCAGAAAAGAGCCATGAATAAATTTTATTCACCTTTCAAATTACACCTTTAAGTTCAAAATTCAGCAAACAATATTAAAGGAATTGATGTTTCCAGATCAGCATTCTATTGTGCCTTTGAAAATTGAGAAAAATTAAGTCTTACCTAGTAAATATTTGGTATGAGTTGCTACTGAGTGTTGGTTGGCTCGAGTTGAAGCGTCTGTTGCAAATAAATTGCAGTCACTTAAAAATAGCATTTCCAGATGATGTTTTCAAACCATAAAGTCCATTTATGAAAATTTGACCAGAGATATGGCGGAGGATTCACTTAGAATAACAATTCAAGTTTAAATTAACTTCTTGGGAAAATAACGCCAATAATCCTGAGTACAACCTCAATCATTGTCGAAATTGCGGCTGGGCAGCCAGCTGTTTCGGTGAAGGCAATTTTGCTTCTTTTTTTTGAATACAAGATTTCAACAAAACAATTTCGATTTATTGACATTCATGTAAGATATGGACATGAGCTTGGGGGAAGCGAAGATTATTATATTATATTATTAGCAGAGCTGATCACAAAATTTCAACAGAGTGCAAAAAAGGAGGAGTTTTTCGAAGATAACAACAAAAAGATGATTTAGACATCCTCGCTGCTAGCCATATACTTTATGAACCAGATATTGGAGATTCTCAGTGAGTAGAGAAAAAAATTAAGGTGTTTTACAAAAAAAGCTTCTAACGCGTTTTTTCAGACTTTTTTTTTACATCACTGAAACACATAACTCAAAAAATTGAGGGCAGATCTTTTTGAAATTTGGAACATTTATTCTGTAATTATACAACATAACGCTGTCCCGTTGACCCGGAATTTCCCCGTTTAAGGTACTAGTACACTTTACAGTTTCAAAGTTCTCACTTCCTTAGGCATTTAAAAACACCATCCTAAAATATTTTAAAGAGATTCGAGCTCTAACAACATTAAATAAGTGAACGTGTATGCTACGTGTATGCATGCTCTCTATAAATAATACAAGAAAAAACTAAACGCGTTTTTTTCGAAATGGCTTATTTCAAATGGCGGAATGTTAATCCCCGGAACTACTGAACCGATTTTAAAAAACCTTTTTGCATTTTTGTTATAAATACATTCTGCAAGCCAATTCACCACAATTTTCCGGAAAAATAAAAAAAATATTATTTTATAAACCGAAAAAACAGCGAAAAAATAAGCAATTTTTCGATGATTTTTTTCAAGCCTCCGCCATTTAATTTTTTTTTTTTACGATTTTCTGATAAATGTGGCGAATTGCGCTGTAAGAAATCTTCCTCTTTAAGAAACTTTTTGATTTTTTTGATCCAGGCTTGCTGATTCGGGGATTAAGTGTCCGCCATGGACCAACTTTTTTTTGAGACTCGACGTTGGAGCTCTCTGGATAAAGGTAAAAAAGTGATAATTAAAAAAACAAAATTTATTTATATTTTATTGAGTAAAAATAAAATAAAAAAAGCATTTACTTAATATTTATTAATGGGACTGAGAAAAAAAATATTGAAAATACCCGTTTTTTCACATCCTAAAGTGTGCTAGTACCTTAAAAATCATTATTCCGAAAATTAATTTTTTAATTTTTTTTTGTCTTCAAAATCACACCAAAATTGAAATAAAGAAAATAAATGAAAAAAAACTTGACAGCAATAACCCAAGAAATTTATTAATTGAATCTGTATCTTGTTTTGTTTTTGGTTTCAGATGATCCAGCTATTAGTTATGTTACTACCCGAAATTTACCTTTTTTTGAGACGTCTATTTGCGTATTTAGTCATTGGCTAATTTTTCAAAATTTTCCAATGAGAAGTAATTTTCACTAATTGAACACCACTTTACAACATTGCTACAAAAATTCTTAAAATTATGGTTAAAAAATTTAAAAATTAACCATAATCCTGTCCCTTTGAAGTATTACAAAAAGCTCTACCTTACACTTAAATTTAAAAAAAAATCTGTTAATTCTCGGAATTCATTTTCAACTTTCCAAAAGGACTTTCCAAAACTTTCCAAAAGTACTTTACTAGTTGATTCTAGTTGATTTTATAGTTCTAACTAATCTAAAGCATTTAAGAAAAATTGGCAAGGCTAATGTTAAACATTTTTAATTGTTAAGCTTTGAAAACTACCGTAATAATCGATCTGAATGGCACGTAAAGTTGTATGTAAAAGATAAAGTTATAAGAGATAAACCTGTACTAGATGGTGTAAGAACATTCAAAAATTTACAGCGCTTCCCATTTTGGATCCATTCGTTCCAATATCGATTGCAAGAGTTGGTTTATCATGGATGAAATTGATCTTCTTTAATTTGAATATTTCAACTTTCTTCAATTCACAACCAGAATGCAAACAAGAAATTCATGTAACTAAACTAAAAAATTCAAATAGTAAACTACGAATATACACGGGAGTCCGAGAATTCAAACCTCTTCCAAAATCTAATCTCATCTTGAATTTACTGACAATGCTTAGTTATATTGCTTAGTTTGTTTTTCTTGACTTAAACTCAGCATCAAGTCACCTGCAAAGAAATGTTTCTTTCGTTTTTTTATTGTAAATTGTTTCACTCCAGCATCATCCAACTTTACTTTCTGATAGAGATAATGATGAAAGCACGTTGGTAAATACTTTTATCTGCATTATTCACGTTTTTGATACAGAAAGAGATGAATGTAAATAAATGATGACATTTCCATATAATAGAAAAATATGTAAAAATTGACATTGATTTCAGTACGTACGTACATGACATTTTTCAAATGCGCAAACTGTTTCAGTTTTATTATTTTGTTAGCACGATGTGAAAATTTAAATTTATTTCGTTATTCGAGTTATGATAACAGTTCAAGTTCAAATTAATTTTGAATTTTATGTTTAAACTAAATTTAATATGAAGGTTAGGATTGACGGTGATTGATATTTGATTAACCAAAATATAAAGTTCATTGAAATAAGGCGGAAGGTTCTGCAATGATTGTCTCCTAGTGAAGTTGTTTCTTATATGATCCTTTACGTACTACAATTCGTGTCTTAAAGTGGGTTTCCACATTTACTGTAAACTATTCTATTATATTACTTTAAATAATCTTTACTCATAAATAGCTTAAATTATTGAAGAAAAGGACACCCCAATGGAAATGGTGAATATGCTTTCATCCATGCAAAATTACATTAAATTTCCGTATAAAATTTCAACAATTCTTCCAAATAAAAGCCTCGTCATAAACTATATTTAAAAACTTGATTGAATTTGACACTAATAAAAATATGAAATTGAGTAATGCCGCTTTTCCAATTTCCAATTCGATTTGAAATTGAAAAATTCCATTTCTATGAAATTCGAAATGCTCATTGTTTCGACAGACAAATGCCAGTCTTTTTTCGGAAACCGATTTATTAAATAATTTTAAAATAGTAATCCATAAACTTTTCAAGTTTTGAATTATTTATAATTATTTTTATTAGTTTTTTGTCAAACAAATTTGTCTCAACAAATTTGATTTACAATAAAATTCAAGAGATAAAAATTTAAAAGAAATCAATTTCCCCATAAAGGCTGGTGATTCGGCAAACAACTACAAAAGTAACAAAATCATGAACACATGATGTTGCTGTTTTTTCATCGCTATTGTTTTATTTAAATTTTAACATTGAAATCTGCGTTAATAATAACGTAATTTAGTTAGTCAAGCAATCGAATACGTTGATTTTTCTCCAGAATGAATTTCCCACATTGAAAGTTTTATCAGAATACTTTATGACTTCAGTTAAACCATTCAATAATTCAGAATAATATGTTGCTTTGAAAATATGCGGAATGCATTTTATTTCGGAACAATAAACATTAAACAAATAATTCATTCAAGGGAGTTTGATCATATGTCTATTAAGTGAAGGATGGGGATTCACCCTTTTGTTTTGTTGTTCGTTGTCGGTTAATTCTTCGTAGAAAATTTCTGCTAAATATTCTTTGTATTGCCAGCTGGAAAATGCAAACAGCTTAAATTAAAAATTATCGTCATAATGCTAACACATTCATCACCAACCGTGGTCAAACGTACGACTCCTCCTTTCGATTAATTTTCTTTTAAAGATTTCTAAAAAAAGAATGAAATAAAATTAAATAAATTAGAAATTAGAAAAAACTTTTTATTCATGCTCTTTTCATTTCACCATTCAACTCTTTATTTCTCATTCGTTCTGTATTTTTTCAACAATGTTTCTTTTATGTTCAAATTTTCAATCTTGAATTCGATAGCTGCATGACATTGAAAAAGTAATATTTTAGAGGATCTTACGTATTCCGAGGTGTAGACGACATTTAACAAACAAAATATATATAAATAAATAAATGAATAAATAAATAAAATATCAATTAATTTTGAATATAACAAATGAAATAAAAACATTTATAGTTAGATTTAGGTATAAAGTTAAATAATATTGATAACGAAAAAAACAAAAAAGTAAATAAAAAAAAAAGTCTCAGTAAAATTAAATATAAATAAATATAAATAAAAAAAAATATTCCCAGTCACAAAAAAAACAAAATAATTTCTACGAAGTAATTTGCGATAAATTTTTCTATTGATATGATTCATTAGGTTTTTGTGTACGTATCTGTATAAATAGACTAGAAATTGTGAGGTATGGCACAACCATAGAAACACACAACTAATAGAGGTCACACAATCATTACAGGAATCAATTCAAGTATCAATAGAAGTATCGAGACATACAACCAATAAAGGACACACTATCAATAGAGGAAGTATCAAAGAAGTATCAACAAGTATCAATCGGAGTTTCAATAGAAGTATCAACCAATTGAAGAATCAATCAATAGGACTATCAATCAATAGAGGGAGCTCGATCCGAGGTAGCGCAGCAGAACCGGTGAATCCTGAAAATCGGTGAGGTGCAGATTCGTCTTAGAGGAAGCACGATCAGAGGAAGCGCAGAAGCACAAGTGAAGTCCCGAAATCAGCTGAAGTGGAGGTTCGTGCTACAGGAAGGACGATTGGAGGCAGCGCAGCACAATTCAGAGGTGTTCAGAGTCAGTGCAACACAATTGACAGGTGGTCAGAATCAGCGCAGCACAATTCATAAGTGTTTAAAGTCAGCGCAGCACAATTGATAGGCGGTCAGAATCAGCGCAACACAATTCGTAGATGTTCAGAGCCAGCGCAGCACAATTGACAAGTGGTAAGAATCAGCGCAGCACAATTCACAGGTGAGACCGATCGGTTGCCATTTTATTATTTATTCATTCTTAATTATATATTTAATATTTTATTATATTTTTTGAAAATACATAAAAATCTTTAAAAGGCGTTTTGATCAATTGATGATCATATCATATTTTATATGTAGAATTAACGTGACGAAATATAACGTGATGAAAATCCCCGATCTAGTTTTAGCAGAACACCGATTAAAGGTGTGCGAGATAGTTGAAATAGTAAGCATCTCTAAAGATCGCGTGGCACATATCCTACATGAATTTTTGGGTATGAGAAAGCTGTCGGCAAGAATGGTGCCACGTTTACTCACTCCGGATAACAAGCGCAACCGTGTGACGACTTCAGAGCAGCGTTTAGCGCTGTTTAAGACCAATACGAAGGAGTTTTTGCGTCGTTACGAGACCGTTGATGAAACAGAGATCCACTGGTACACATCAGAGGCCAAGGATCAATCGAAACAGAGAACTTTACCCGATGAACCTGCCGCAAAAAGGCGAAGACTGTCCCATCGGCCGGAAAGGTGATGGCGACCGTTTTAAAATAAAACGAACCCATTTAGAGAAGAGAAAAGTGCTCTTCCACCACGACAATGTACCCGCTAACACCTCGGCACTCGCCACCACTAAATTAATCAAATTGGGCTACGAACTGCTGCCCAGATGCTCTCCAGATTTGGTCCTGTGTGACTTGTTTTTGTTTTCCAACTTGAAAAAGTCACTCGCCGGGCAGAAATTTCACTCGAATAAGGAAGTAATCGCAGCTACGTAGGCTTATTTTGCAGACCTCGAGAAAAGTTTTTTTCAGACGAGTTAAAGAAGTTGGAGCATCGCTGTGTCTAGTGTAACGAACTAAATGAAGATTATATTTAAAATAAATTTCATTTTTTACAAAATTTTTGTTTTTTAATTTGTATGCTAAGAACGGAGCACCCTCGTGAGTTACAACGATTATGTCAGTGTCCCAGTGTAATCACTGAACTCGATTTCTGTTAAATATGCTAACTTCAAAAGCCCTCTGCATTGAATGTCCCTATATCTATAGCTTATAAAAATTCATCTATCCTGAACTTACTCCCTTCACGGACTGAGAAGTGGACTGGGATTATGTTCACTGAGATTTCAGCAGAATACCAAAATGATATCTTGACAGCAAACCAAAACCGCGAACTTCGTTTTTTTGGTATATTTTAACACAATTTTGGGAAGCCTACAGGTATGGAACTGAGAATTCCCTAACTGCGATGGGCCTGTATACAAATCATGTCATCACGTTGTAGTTTAAGGTAAGAATGGCGTAAGGATGGCGGATCCTAGATCCTCGCCTTCTTCAGTGTGTGTTATTGTTCTATTCTGACATAGGTGAATCATTTTACCTTTTCCTCGCAAAATAGCACAATTTAACAGAAAATATTTGAAAATACTGTTTTTAAATATTAAATATATAAAAACATATAAAAATAAAATAACAAAGAATACTAAAAATTCTTTAATCTTTGCTCGAATCTATAATGAAAGTGAAAGAAGGCGGTGGATAGATATGTGACTTAAACGTTAACTATATCAAAAAAACAATATTCATTCCATTGCTAATGCTTTCATCATAGAATTTCGAAGGAAAAATTTATCTACTATTAGTAATAATCACTAGATAATTATAAGAATACTCAATATTGGCTTTAGCTTTCATATTTCATATTATTCTTACTTTATAACGCAATTTTCAAGATTTTTTAGTTTTAAATAAGAGTTTAAATTCACGAAAAAGTATAATAAATATATCAAAACAAAAATTACGTAAATTTTCCTATCATTTAATTAAGCCAAATGGTTGAAAAATTTATAATACTTCATAAAAAATTGTTGCATCATTGCCCTCTCATTGGCTTCAAGCGAATATCTTAATTATTTATCAGTTAATATATAAATTATTTGGTTATTTATTAACGAATCTAACAATAAAACTACCAGAATTCTCTGCTCTGTTGCTCACTCTGCAACGTAAACGAGATATTTACAAAAAACATTTATATTTTTTTAGCATAGTAAATTAACTTAATTAATTTAATGAATAAAATTGGTGCTATTTTTTCTGTGAATAAAGCTTTTTTGTCGTCATGGAAGTTAATAAGATTCAGCAACATCCATGTCCCATCAAATCTTACATAGTAAGTATGCTACTGAATATCAAATTTGCGCACTCAAATTGAGGGTCTACCCATAAAACTGGTCAAAAAATGAAGTATGAACAAAAAAGAATGTTCAAATTAAGGCCACAAATCCCTTTAGAATTTTCAAAAAATCGATTTTTATCTTTTTACATATTTCGAAAGTATAATATCCATAGAACCCGAAATAATCAATATTTGCGGAGTTATCGGATATAGTGTCGAGCGGAGGGTCAGCTTGTGGTCAAATAAATAGGGTGTCATGCACTCGGAACGTTAGAGGCAGCGCAACCCTTGCTTTACTCCCTTACATTCCCCCTTTGCTGTACTCTCCTAGCAACCTATGCTATCTGATTTACCTTTTTTGACCAGGCAAATGTTTCGACAAATTTTATATGGGGGACAATATCACTACAATTAATAGTTTTAACATGTTGAAACTTTAAACGCGATTATGTCGAAACTACGTTTTGAAAAACTGCTCGTGTTGCAGCCCAAAAATTTATCGACCGATTTCAATGAAATTTTGGGAGATTACTCGCAGTAATATTACCGGAAAGATATACCAAAGTTTCAAAGGTAGCGTGTAAATAAATAATTTTTTTGGGGTCAAATATGTCGAAAAAATGGTCGAAAATTCGAACTTTGAGGTAAAAAGGCTTCCAAATTTTCGATTTTGCACTGTTTCATAATTTTTCAGGTATATCTTTCCCCTTAAACGAATAAACGGCAGTAAACGAATGACACTTGTTCAATCTTTTTTAGATCAACAGCAAAAGATTGAAAACTGCAGCGCTTTTCGATGTCACAGAAAACAGGCGTCCGAACACCTTGAATAACGCAGCTATTTTTTTGGTAATCTCAAAGAAAAATCATAAAATTATGTCAAAATTTGGAAATGATTAGATTATTTTATCCCATCTAAAAAAATCTTGAAAAATACCTATTTTTCATGTTTCTGAAAAGATTCCTGACCTTAACTCAGTTCAATATCCAAGGAATAATCTTAAGCTTAGTTTAGAACTTGTTAAAACTGCACTGAGATATTTGGGACAATGGAACAGGTTGATAAAAGTTCCATTTCAAGGAACATTTAAAAAAAAACGTTTCTTGGAAAAAGGAACGTTTAAAAAAACATTTCAAGGTTTCAAAAAGTTCAAATGCGTTAAATATCTGGGCCAGATAATTTTCATTACTCCAGCGACGAATATTGGTGCAATATAATTGCATAATAATTGCATTGCGAATAATTCTCTTGTAATATATCGAAATGAAGTTGACTGTATGGAAACCACAATCTATCGAATTTTAACAAGAAATTCTACCCCAGGATTGTGTATGCTTGCTTTGAGTCCAGAAAACAAGTTTACTGACGAGCATAAGTAACTTTAAAATCAACATGGAAAACATGCAATTGAGGATTTGCAAAACCATTCGAAATTCAAGAACAGAATCGGCACTGGATATGAAGAGTGCTTTTTTTTATAGGGTACTAAAAAAATGTAATTGCGTTACGGAAGAACAAATAAGGCGAAGGAAGATTACAAAAAATTGGCACGAGAAGTCAGAAATCAAGAGACGTTTTTTGTTTCTAGGATTCTGAGAGAAATCCTCAAGAATTTTGGGCCAAAAAATGATAAGATGTATGGAATGGTGTATTATATTATGATTTTGCATTTATATTTTGCTTTCGGAGCATAAAACCAAATAATCACGTGAAAACGCAAGTAGATACTTTTGCCTGATAGTGCGTGAGCTTAGCGTTTCACAGTTTTAACTGATTATTAAGGTCAAAAATTATGTTTAAACCAAGAACAACTCACCAAATTCGCTCAATTTGACTCTATGTGACTTCTAGCCCTTCAGACAATAAGAAGAGAGCTGGCCACTTCCGAGCGTTACCAAAAATTATAAGAAAATAAAAAAACTGACCATGGCTTCCTAGGAAATCAGATGAGGAAATTATAATTAAAATCCTACTAACTGACGAAAAAATTTTGGGTTTTTGTTGTCAGATAATCCAGTGTTGAGTATTTGGGTGTACCGCTGACTAACTTTTTTTCCGCGGTCTCTATGGCGTTTTGCTGGCATTGGATTCATTAATTATTTAAAATAAAGGAAGTCTTTTCGCGTAGAATGAATTTTTAAAAATATAATTAAACTTAGCTGTTCTCCTTAATGTCCTCAATTTATTTTCCAATTTCCCCTTCTTCTTGCTGACTTGCTCAGGATGTGCTCGATTGCGCAAACAAGTCGCGTATCGTCATTTTTAGGCCCGCAGATGAATCGTTTTGATCCGTTTCTTTTTTTTTGGGTATCTGTGTTTCAGGAAGTCTAGGTAGTCGCTTCAATTATCGAATGGAAACTGAGGGTATGGAGGTTGTTGAAATGTTGGTGTCCTTGCCCGTGGTTGATTCATCTCAAATCGTTGTCGGACGCTTTCTAATGAACCTTGAAAAGAAAGATTAAAAAAACAGAACGGGAAAAGAAAAGAGGTCGAAAAAGACTACTTAAAAGAGAAGAAAATCCAATGCCTTAAACTTTATTAATAAATGAGTCGCTTGAAAATTTGTAAATCTCTATGCTCTCAGCCGCATTGAAATTTTCTTGTGTCTCTGATGGAGCTGAGCACTGATGGACGCCTTCTAGAAATAAAATAACTTTCTAACCTTCTCCGTTACTTTTGACGTCAAATCCTTTGTTTCTGTCTGTTTCTCATGTGTCACTTCTCTAAAATGTTCTTTAGGTCGTGTCTTTGACCTCTTCTTTGAGTGTTCGATTTAAACGTATATATTCCTGAAGGTATATATTCCTGAATTTATCATTTCTGCAGTCGGGTCCTTGGCGGATACTAATAGAGTCCTAAGTTGGTTGTTTCACGTGCGGAAAACCACTTCCAAACCATGCCTATTTAATTTATTTTTAGTATTCTCCCACTGGATGGTCTAAATATAGTCAGCGCAGCCTGTTGAAGCGAACTTTTTCCTTTGTTTTTCATGTTTAAGGTAGTTTGACTCGCACAGGCGCAACAATATTTGTTCCCTTGCATAATGAAATTCTTCAAGCATACATATTTTATTTTTCTTTTTCAGGCATAGTGCATACACGCTGAAACCCAATGAAGGATTTGGGGGAGGATAGTTAACTACACTTACCAGTTATAATTTGCGTCCTCAGAGAGTAAGATAGCCTAAGTAAGATAGGTAAGATAGCCTTAGAACATATAATCAATGCAACTACTGTGTAAAATTGTATTCCTTATCCGTTACTAAAATTATGATGATAGAGTGAAAATTGTGGAATCGCTTTATCGTCGCAATCTCCAAAATGTGTAGGGTTTATTTTTCCTATCCGGCCGGAAAGATGGGGAGTGTTAGCATCTGGTAAATCATGTTAATACAGTATGCAATTCTGTGCTGCTCGCAATGGTTTGCGTTACTGGGAGGTTCTTCCGATGTCTGTTTGCTTCCTAGAGATTTCCAGTTCCAAAGCTCAGAATGTACTTTTTAACAATCGTCTTTCTTCCTTATCTTTTCGTACGTTAAGCTTATGTCCTTCTGAAATCGATTGAGAACGACTAATTATTTATATTTTTCGATGAAAATTCAACATAGAATTTCTCCGATGTTGCTTTATCATGTAGTAATTAGACAATAAACTTGCCTTAACCATATTCTCTAAATGAATTATCAAAAAATTGTTTATATAACATACAAGAAATCACTCCTCCTTCCCCAAAAAAACAAGAAAAATTAGAATGAACATCTTATTTTTTCTCAAATATGATCAAATTGTCCACCATAATCCAAGCAAACTATTAATTAAAGTTCATTTGTTTTAGCTACAAGCCGTTGAAAACGTAATTATTTACAATTTCTCAAATGGAAAATTACGCCAGCATTATCCCTGTTTGATTTTATTAAATATTTTGTAGTTCAAATCGCGCCTGAGATAAATAAACCGTGACCTAGAAAAGGCAATATGTATCTTTCTCTGCAGAAGGCGTCATTGTACGTGAATACTGACAAAAATGTGTGATAATTAAATATTGATATATTTTATGATTTCCAGCACTATAAACGAGTGAGAGGATTATATCCAATTAAACTGAACAATTAGCATTATGCCATTTAAATATTGGATAAGAATTATTTAAGCACTTTTACCCAGCGCACATAATCATCGCATGTGTTTTATGTGTAGTAAATATAAATTTTCAGAGTAAATATTGTTCAGTTTGGATCAATGGTATTGTAACATTAATTTTCATATTTAAATTTTAGCTTTATGTTGTTTTGTAAATATTTTCCTTTTATTTAGGATTCAAGTCATTGTTTCAAGCCTTGAACTTCACTTATATGCACACGTTTCTTTGCCTTGTGTTTACGTGTTGGATCTACTGATTTAGTATTGACCTTTTGAATGTAGTAGCATATGTTTAATAAAATTGAAGTTCGCTTCTTTGGCTCAATTTCACGATTTTTGAAGCTGTGAAAATCAAAATTAGAAATGACTCGCTAAAGCAATATGCACGAGTTCATTGATGGGGTATTCGTATGTAACAACAATGATTCGTCTAGTGCTAATAACAACTTCTTTACAAATACTTGTAAAACGTCACACTTGCGTTTGGATCTTTGTCACAAATAAAGGCTCACCATTGAAATGGTCGCTTCAATACAAAACACACTTATTAATATTAAATTGATTGCTTTTCTTTTGTTGTTTGACATAAATTTTCGCAAAAATCCAATCAAAACCGTCGTACTCACGACTGCGTATAAACAAACGTGTGATGAAAATAATTGATAAGCAGGATACGAGTGAAATTTGCATGAATTTTGGTTAATTTGTTTGCCCTTATTTCCATAGGGATACAAACCATTCAGAAAATTATTTGAAGAGCTTATTTTGTCTGCATCGTCAATTTGACACTTTAATTTCTGAGATAAATACGATTTTTTATGGTATTATAAGCACATTACTATAATATATAGTTACATGCGTAGCGCAGATTAAACTACGCAACTAACTTTTTTAGGCTAATCTATATTTTTCTAGGCTAATCTATGTGTTTAGGAAACATGAGGTCATTGACAGATATCCCTTGGTAGCTACGAAATCCAATGAATGAAAACTTCTAAACTTTCTGGTGATTTACGTAGGATTATTGAAGAATAAAGTGATAAGGAATAATAACAAATCTTCGTCCTTATCATTGGATAAAAATACTTTTAGCTTGTCAGCAGAGGTTTCATAGTGTTTGGTTGCTGTTTGTCATGTGCGAACAATATGGGACACAAGAATTTCCATTCCACCAGCATTGAAACTATTAACCATAGAATAGGTCCTCTGGGACATCAAAAATCATGCATGATCTTCTGATATCATGACACTACTATGTTCTTGAACATCATGTATGATGGGAAGCGCTGAAGATGTTTAAGACCTAGAACTGATAATCACAACGAAGGCAATGGATTGTGATCAGTTCACATTTGACCAAATCATACGATGAATCGAACTATGGATTACCAAGCATTACATCTAGGTAGCTAATGCAAACACTAATATTGTTATGTTAACAAAGCAGGTCTTCCAACCGTAATACCAACTGATTATTGGTGAAAGTTGGTTGGTCAATCAGGCAAGACATCCGATTTCGTGTTGAAGAAGAATCGACAAAAGCTAGTGGAAAACCTGCTGCAATAATACTAAAAATTCATCTTGTACACAAGAATTTCTTTTCAGTTTCAATAATTCAACCACGATCAGGTAATTTCACATGAAATCAATACTATAAGTATAAAAGAATTTGAGGAGGAATTTACGTTTCCACGGACATGGGACATGAAACCCCACAACCTGTTAAAACCACTCGAAAATTTAGTAACAACTTGAGACTGCAGAAAGTGCACTAGGCTCGTTATATCAGAAATAGAGTGCAGGTTACATGCACGAAGAAGAAACTGTCGAGATTAAACGACAAATCTAGCTCACGAAACAAGCTTTTAACTCATCTCTGGCCTTGAAATCTACCTTAATAAATAAAAACATGATAATCAGTGAATGCAAACTTAAAATATGACCTGTTCTATACTAAGAAAGCTTAGTACGGCTCCTTACTCAAGCATTCAAAAATATACTGAATACCTACAAAGAAGGGTTCTAAGAAGTCAATCGGAGTACAGTAAAGCATAGGTCAGCGATGAATCATATAACAAGAGATTTGCAAATATTCGCCAACTCAGAAATATTCAAAATAAAGTAGCTATCGGACTCCTGAAAGCAACGCAAGAATGAATTTCGGATACAGAGAGAAAAGAAAAGTTATTCGACAGGACAACCGAAAAACATTAGGTAAACCTTGAAGCTTCTGTCAGCTTTTTCGAACTTATGATTACATCTTTTAATTTTCCGTACATCGGACGGATTCAAGGTTCAATAAATTTGTTTGAGTTTCAAAATCAGAGGATGCAAACATGAGTTCGACAAAGTTGAAATAGAGATATCCAGAAAGCCATGGCCTAAAATGGCTGGTAAAGTCTTGACGACGTCAACAAAAACTTAAATATTCAGAGCATTTGAAATCAAATTTCAATAGATATAAATCAAATTATTCTTTTGACTTTGGGGGTGATTTATTCTGACGAAAAATATACATGAAAAGAACACAAACATAAATAATATTTTGACAAGATAATGTACAATAAATAATGGAGTCATATTAGAAGCTAGGCAAGGAAGCTATTAGGAATTAGGCAGCGATTTAACAATAATATTAAATTGCAAATAAATATTTTTTTTACTAGCCCTGAATAAATGATGAACCATAAGACGAATGATATACTAAGGATCCTATATAAGTATATATATTTTTATATGTATTTAACGTTTAGTTATTTGTTTACATACAACTATATATATGTATGTATGTATGTTCGCATTCTAAGAGTTGATATATGTAAGCTCTGATGTATATAAATAACCTCATAAGCTTATTTATGTAAGCAGTCAAATTCTCACGAAAGTAAGAAATTCTGAGAAAAATGAAATTTTGAAGGTTACAATTTTTTTGCAAACGTCATTGTATTCAGATAACGACTTTAACTTACTTTTACTTTTATCATTTGGAAAGCATGAGTCCATGTAAAACGCAAACAAGTCATGTGTCTTCAGCCAAGTGAAACTGGAAAAAAGAAATATATATCTATTTATATATATATATTTATATATAATTTAATCTCCATTACCTGATGAAGATTGCAATTTTATCTTTGCGATTAATTAATCTGAATAAAAAGCGTAATAGAAACTACAAAGCAGATGGCAGAAGATTTATTTGTTATTTTAAAATTACAAATATTTAACATACGATAACTTGGTAGTATGTTGTTCTAAGTAACCGCCCATGAACTAATCCAACATTTCCAAGAAATGCGGAACTGCAAATAGCTTTTGTTATTGAAATTCTTCTGTTATTATTCATTTCATTGTTGTTACAGCACTATGAAGTTCACCCTTATGCATTTTAGTTGAGTAGAATATGCATTTAATATATGGGTTCCTTACTTTAACATTCGTATTTTATCGTCAGATTGGGCCATCAGAAAAAATCAATTGTTTATTGTTGCACTTATTATCAAGAAAAACAGGAGGATAATTAGAATATAAAGTAATAAAATTAGTAAAAGTAAAAATTTGGTTGGAAGAATTTATAAAAATTTTAGTTTGTATGCAGAGCGATTTTCCGGTTCAGTTCTGTATGCTATGTAGGAATTAAGTTTATAATCATTTACAATAATAAATAAGCAAGGCCCGGCGGACCCAAGCTACCCAAAATTTTGGCCTGTGGCAACACCAAAACGAACTTCAACACAGCCAGCCAGGCAATAATGTTGAGACAATTTATCAACCTTACGAGACGACTCCATCGAACCAACGCCAACATTTGGTTTAACAAGCAATGCCTTCAAAAAAGCGTGACACCAACGTACGCCAAAATGAAGACAAAGCAGGATACCAACGCTGCCCGACGGACACAACGCAGCGCTGAAACTTTAAGGATAAGGAACGAGATAAAAGGACTGCACATCAAGAAGAACGAAATTAACACACAGTTATTAAAGACCCACCTTCAAATTGCCAACACGATACAAACAGAAAACTACCTACTACTACACGAAAACTTAAAGCAACGACTAAATGCCCAACTAAAGGACAAGTACGAAGCCATGAAGAAGAAAATCAACAAACTAACCCAAAAATCGAACGCAAAAACCACCCAATCAACTAACAGCTTTTATCAACGTCAATCTCACGGACACACTATTCACTACAGAAGAAATGATGCTGCTGGACAAAGGACTCAAACACAACTTGCACAATACAAAGCGAAACATGGATATTGAGCAATTAACTGTAGACACGGAAACAGCCATCAACAAGCTACCCCAATAACAACAGGCACACGCGAGACACCGAGCATTGGACATCCTACAAAAGATAAGGACAAACACAAACAGGACCTACCAGAAAAAAGACCAAAACACACTTAGGGACATAAAGGAGAAGCTAATCAGCAACCAATTGACCGTAACAAAGGCCGACAAGGGACACACAACAGTGATAATGAAGACAGCTGACTACATTGAAAAAACAAAGGAATTCATCAACACAAACGGATACACCAGGGCAACCAGAGACCCCACGAACAAATAGCAAACGGCCATACGGAATGCACTTTTACGAGCACCACTGATCATACCCCCGCACAATACCCCCCAAATTTACAATAATGTTGGAAAATTTAACTTTATCACTTTGTTAAATTTTATGGAATATCAAACGAAATTGATTAATTTGTTCTAGAGATCGTAACATCAAATAGAACCCAAAGATTTATCCCAGAGAAGATAAACTGGACCAATGTTCAAATCTAAACCATCAGTAACTGAGTATAAACTTTAGTTCTTTCATAAAAACTGAAAAAAGATCATCCTTTTAATTTTACGTTCTTAAATTTTTTTTATTTTCTCTCTGAAAAAAAGGTGAATGAAATCGTGAAAATCCCGTCCGTTGTCGGTCGGTGTTCCTGAGCGATTATAATTTTATTTGTATTATACTTATTCTATTTATATTATTATTATATTTATATTATTGCTTATGGAGCCCTCAACATTTCTAGCGTAGAAATGATACATTTTAAAAATTTCCACTGCCATTTGAACATCGCTAGAATCTTAAACAATCGATGAGGAATACTGAGATTTAAAAAAATACCATGATATCCTAAAAAGTATCATATACGACAGATAGAATGACAACATTACTTAAGATCTGTGGGCCTTTATTCTGAAAAATTGGTTGTTTTGCTAGGATTTTTCTTTAAGGGATCAAAATTTCATTAAAATGTTTTTGCCACGATTTTCAGTACAGAATGTGTAACGACGGTAAGCATCCTTTGTCTAAACAAAAGTGACGTAAATAGATGAAAAATTGTTCCAAAATCCTATCAATTTTGAATTGATGTGGTGGTATAGATAACATCGGTCTTCCATTCAAAATTTTTTGAGAAAAATGCCTGCAAAATTTTGAGGCTTGGCTGATAACAGATGAGATACAAATCTTATTTATATTAATTTTTCCATAAAATTCTCATTTTAATGAATCGCTTTTTCAAAAAGCGCACATATAACAAAAAGTACATTTTGTTATCTCTTGAAATGTTCAACGAGAATAGTGCTTAGATGTTGCTTGGTATGTCCCTTGAAGTAGAGATGTCTGCTCTGCAATACGGGATAGGATTCAAAGGTAGTAAAACTTTATTAATTTAAAATCAAACTAATTGGTACTTATCCTTAATTGTCTTCTAAATAGCACTCTTGTTCACTGAGAACGCAAATATTATGCGTTTCCCATATCGCGTACATCTTCAGAATATCGCTTTCCGGGATTACTTAGAGATGTTGCTTTGGTCCATTCGACGTCTCCTACGGTGCAGTATTGTCTTCTCTTGAGGTCCCTCTTGCGCCGAGGAAAAAGTAATTAGTCCTTTTGAGCCTGCATGAACTGTGAAGAAGAATGAAGAAAAATCCATATTTGAAGGGGATAGGGGGAAGCAACTTGGCAAACATTAACTTGGCCAAAAGCTTCCTCTCCAGTAGCGCAACGTGCACGGTTCGTTGTAATTGTGAATATTCGTCGTCGTCGTCTGACCATGTTAAACGTCTATGTAAAAGCAGGCATTTAAAATGTATCCGAAGGGGAGTTCCCTGTGAACGAAAAGCTTGGCTGCTCGTAGTCTTTGTCATGCAAATAGTTAATAATTAAGAAAAAAACTCCTCAATCTCAAAAAAATGTGGCCATGTTTGTGAAGAAGTCTACTGCTCGTACCAGTTTCATTGATTCCCCTTTTTAATCTGCCAGTCCTTTTTTCGAATTCAGGTTTTATTGCAATAGAAAAAAACGAGTAAAAAATATCTTGCAAATTGTTCTTATACGGGTCGAAAACCAAGAAATTTTAATGCAGGAAATGGGGGGGGGGGTGAACAGTTTGAGTGCCTATGAGGCATTTGATTGATTTCTGTGAAAATTGTTGCACTGTTTCCAATATACTCCGTGTAGATGATTAGGTCTTCTCCCAACAATTGTTTTATTTTGACAGTCTTCCACTATGTAATTTTCAGTTTAGCTTTTTTGTTTGGATTTTTTCTGTAATGGCCATTTTTGAGCATCCGATTTTAAGTTTTCTAGAAGCTCCTAACTACGTTGAAATAATCGTGTCCAAGCTTTACTATGGCTTTTTGCGATGCCATTTCCCCCTATGGTATTGACATATGATCGAAATTTTTTTTAAATTCTTCTTGCGTTACATGGAAATAATGAATTCAACTCATTGAATTGAGTGATGGCTGTGATATGGTGCTGCTTGTAATTCAATAACTCCAACTGTAAGCATTTTGAGGATTGTAATTCAAAAGTTTTGACAACAATGATCTAAGATACATACACGAACAGCCAAAAAATGGCTGCGTACGTCCAACGCTTCGGTAATTCTATGAAAGAAAGTACCGTTATTTTCATGGAAATGAAAAATGTTTTCCTCTGTTTATTCAAAGTACCATTAAGGACATAAAAGAAAACGTAAATGGAAACTATCGTTCTCCGTAAAATTGATAAAATGTTGAAACAAAACGTCAGGACGTCCTCAAAAGCTGAGCCTTCACGAAACTCGAAGTTTGCTCAGATCAGTTCAGGCTAATTCTAGATTATCTGCAGCTGGAACAGCAAAGGACATTAAGACAAGGTACTTCAAGTCCATTTTTTATGAAGCTATACGTAAAATCATAGATAAATATGGGTACCATGACCGTGTTGTCCGTAGAAAGCCATATACTAGAATAAACATAAATAAATGAATAAACCAAAAGACTTTGGGAAAAGAGTCATTTTTACAGATGGAAGTAAATTTTGCAATTTCCGCATCAAAAGTCTGAAGATTGTATTGAGATTGAGTTGGCAAATTGGAGTCTATTGAAAGTACAATGAACAAAATAGACTAACTAAACATTCTCAAACACAATTGGCATAAAAAGTTCCAGAAGGTTTGGGTTAAAACAATATTTTTTCACTTCCAACAAGATAATGGCCCGAAGCAAACTGCAGAAATAGTAAGGCTCTGGTTTTGATATAATGTCCCAAATCAGCTTCAAACGACTTCGCATTTTCCTGACCTTAATCCAATAGAGCATTCATGGCATCGCTTTGAACAACTAGATTTGGTCGCATACAATAATATCAAAAGAAAAGCTCAAAGATATCATGATCCAGGAGTGGGACTTAGTAAGATCAGACTTCACGGAAAAATTGGTAGATTTGATGCCAAAACAAATATTTTGAGTCATAAAAAGACAAGGATCCCCAAAAACTTATTAATAGTAAAAAACAATTGTTTTATTTTAACAAGAATTCAATGTAAGCGGACTTTTGATGGTCGCATTTCAGGACTATTTCTATTTTCCGCCATTCAACAGTTCAATCGAGTACTGCAATGCTCATTGTTTTGTTTATATATTTATTGTATAACTATGAAAACTATTTTTTTTAAATTGGAATTAAAATGATAAAAATAGCGTTTTTTATAGATAAATTCAATTTTTTGGTATGTACGCAGACATTTTCTCGCTATTGAATTTGCATAATTAGGAAAGATTTTTGTTTTAAGCAATCTCGTGAAGTTTTGAGTGATAAGATAATTGCAATCTATACATATAATTTAATAATATGTAAATAACTCTGGAGACAAGACCTAGTTTAAAAAAGTATTTTCCATAAAACTTCTTGTAATAAAATTAGTAATTGAGTAGTTGAAAATCATTCACGTTTTGAAATAGTTGTATAGATAAAATAGTATTGAATCATAGTTTCAAATGTTATCTATGTTAGTTATGTCAAGTTAAGCGAAAAAACAGAAAAACTTGAAACATTCGTACCTGATAAACTCAAATTCAATGGCCGTCAATTTTTTATCATGCTGGCTCATTTGATATATTCGAAAAGTAAATAGACACTATAAATCTCTATATCACATTTATCTTCAAGACGCAACAACTGTCCGCATGCTCATTAGAATTTTAAATTACCTTTATTCCACCTGATTATTACATTTAAGGTAATTCAAATAACCAACAGATTGTTCGAGACTTGATATCATTGCTAAAATCCAGATGAGCCAAAACAAATTGAATTGTTTGCAACATTTGACTTTTTCGCCATGATCCGATTTATCTAGTTCGGACAAATGCAATTTATATTATTGACATCGTCCATTAACAATATCCATGTGTGTGGGTAAACATTATTCATATACAAAATTTTGCCATTTCAACACTTATTTGACATCTAGTTCATAAATTGAATATTTGAAATTTAATGAGAGTTTTTGTTGGTTGGAGAAATAAAAAAAAAATGATAATTGTTGTTAGCATTGCTTTTTGAAATGTCGCAAACAAATTAACGAATTGTAAATATTAATATTGGTATGCACGTGAATTAGTCTAAACAGTTGTGTAAATATGCGAAACGGCTGTGTTCAGAACAAAATAAAGCTGTAAAGAAATAAAAGCCAGTAGATAATAACTATCTTTATGAAATAATTTATGGATAGTTGCATCACAGATGTTCATATGTGTGGTGAAATCAATGCAATTGATATTTGTAGATTATCAATGTAGCAGGTAATTATCTAGTCAAGGTAGCACGTTTTTCATTTAATTAGCTTAGACTTTCTAAGATAAAATAATTTTTTAACTGTACATAGCACAGTGATAAAATTTATTCATGAATGAATGAATTTCACAGGGGCAAATATAAAAAATTAGGGAAATTTTTAACTAATTAAACCTGATTAACCCTCAAGAGGAGCATTGGGTTACGCTAACCCAGGGTAGAAATACATCTGTTCACCCCTAGTAAATGGTTGTATAGGGGGACTTGGTTTTGTGTGGGGATTTAACTTTGTTATCCCCACTACCAATCCTCACTTGGACCCTTTCTAAGTATGAATACTAACCGAACTGTAAGCAGACAAACTTAGTCTATGGGTATTCCTCACCCAGCACTCCAGTAGTGTCGTATTGCATAGTGCTCGTGAAAAATTCAGTGAAGTGAATTAAGTGTTTTATTTGAACTTTACCAGTCTTATATCGTCAAGTTAATACATATTAGTAAGTTTATATTATTATCACATAAAAATAAGCTTTACTAAATAGTTTGATCATTGTGTTTTAGTTTCTCACTGCTCCGTTCTGGTGCTCAAGTTGAAAAATTATCTATTAGTCTAGACGCATCTCTCTTCATTTTTTTAAGTAAATCATTACTATTCAATTATTTAATATTATTTATATAAATATATGATTTTTCAATATGTACTTCGACGCTTCTTTTTTTTCAAATTTAGTAAAAAAATGGTGTCGCGTCGTACACGCCGAGGGTCCGAAGTTGAGTCCTTGTATGAGGAACCTGAGGAGTTTGACGACAAGCCGAGTGAAAGTGAGACTGAAGATTGTGTTGAGCAGCAAATCGATGAGTCGGACGAAGAAGGAAGTGAAGAAGACGATGTCGAGACTATTGTCGAATCTGAATCATCAGATAGTGAAGACAACCAACCGGGTACGTCAACTGGAAAAAGAAAGCGAGGTCGACCTAGCTACCTGCGAGGTAAAAATGATTATAAATGGAGCTCTAATATACCTGAGAGTCGACGGGAACGATCAAAGCATCGATATACTCCAACTCCAAAAGGGCGTGGCACAAATGTGAAAAATCCCTTGGAAGCGTGGAGTCTCTTCTTCGATGAAGAAATTTTAGGAATTATTTTAGAACATACTAATGCTGAAATAAATCGAAAAATTGAAAATTTAAGTGAAAATAAGCATGAAGTAAAGTCGCACCATAAACAGGTAGACTTAGTTGAGCTCAAAGCGGTCATAGGATTGTTATATTTTGCTGGGGTACAGAAAGTAAACAGAACGAGCGTTGAAGATTTATGGTCGCCTTATGGCATGTCATTGTTTAGAATAACGATGTCGGTAAAACGTTTTCAATTTTTGATTTTATGCATAAGATTTGACGATAAGAACACACGCCGTGAACGGAAAGAAGTCGATTCATTTGCTAATATTCGCGATATTTGGGAAAAATTTATAAATAATTGTACAAATAATTATGAACCACATTCCAACTGTACGATAGATGAACAATTACTTTCTTTTCGTGGTCGATGTCGTTTCAGAATGTATTTACCAAATAAACCAGATAAATATGGTCTGAAAATTGTGGCTTTAAATGATTCTGTGACACATTATTTATATAATGCTAAACCATATTGTGGTAAAATAATCGATAAAGATTCTTCTGAGTCAGTTCCATCGTATTATGTAAGAACATTAGCAGAGCCGATATATAATACATGTAGAAATATCACATGTGATGGGTGGTTTACATCTATTCCTTTATGCGAAAAAATGTTAAATGAATATAATTTAACAATGGTCGGGACAATTCACAATAATAAACGAGAAATTCCTAAGTCATTCAAAAAAGTAAAATCTAAAAATGACAAGATTCGATTTGCTTACAACAATAAGAACATTCTTGTATCATTTAATCCCAAAGGGAAAAAAATTGTTTTATTGTTATCCACATACCATAATAAAGCACAAATAAATAATGAAACTCATAAACCAGAAATCGTGATGTTTTACAACAAAACGAAAGGAGATACAGATAGCTTTGACAAAAAATGTCATGATTTTACGACAGCAAGGAGAACACTCAGGTGGCCAATGAGGTTCTTTTACGGAATGCTTGATCAGGCAGGCGTAAATTCATTTATAATTTAATTAGCAGTAATGCAGTGATGCATCGGAAACAATATTTATTGGATTTATGCCTATCCTTAATCAGGCCATTCTTGATAAATAGACTGAATTTACCTACTCTACAAAGAAACTTACGTTCGCAAATCGAATCTTTTCTTGAGTATAAAGATTTACCAGAAACAGAGGATCCTCGTAATCTACTGGCAGAAAATAAAATGGCTAAACAAAAACGATGTGGATACTGCCCATCGTCTTTAGATAGGAAAACATTCTATAAATGTTTAAAGTGTGATCAGCCCATGTGTAGAGAGCATGTTGCAAAAAGTGTACAATCATCTAACTAAGTTTTATTAATTGTTGTAATTGATTTCTTATTATTTTTATATGAGAATAAATTAATATTAAAAAAAAAATAAAAAAAATCATTCTGTTTAAATTCTTCAACTTTATCTATTTAAATAAATATAATTTTTTAAAGTACGTAGAACAACTTGAAATTATTTTTAAAGAACGTGCAATTACCTTTAAAATGCCGCCAATTAAAACTTTTTATCCCAAAAATTCGTGAAGATTCAATAGTTTTAAGAAAACATCTTTTTTCGTCAATTTTCATTGCATTTTTTTTATTTTTCATTAATATTATGAAAACTTAAATTTTTATTTATTTGTTCATGAAATATTCTTATTCTACATCGTCCGACAAATCGATTAAAAAAAAAATTCAAAATTGATCAATTTTATAATAAGATATAAGTGGTCAAAGCTAGCCGGGTAATCCTAACTCATGCGCTCCAGTTATGTTAAGCTGCGATAGTGCTCCACTTGAGGGTTAATCAGTAACTACACACAATAATTGCTTTAATTTTTGAAGCTAAAACATTTGGGTGCTGGAATTGTTTCAGATCAAGAGTGAAAACAAAAAGCAAACTAAGTAGAGGAAACCTTAAAAACAAACCAAAGACTAACCAACAATTTCATTCAGAATCGCAGAGAGAATCCAATGGCTATTCACTATCAGTTATTACTAGCTGCCGGACTTATTTACGATAACATCCTTATATTGCCTTGTTATCGTAACCATTCCATAGGTAATTTAGACTCCAAACACTGGAGTGACTGATTCTTGTGGATGACAATGAGTCTTCTGAAAATCAATCAGATTTGACTAAGTTGCACAAGTTTCTAGTATAAAGTGTCCTTGTGTTTAGAAACCACCATCACATCAGATAATGATGCTGGTGGTTTCGCTAAAATTTCTCCATGATCTTCAGTGGGTTTTCCTTCGACAGATCTCGATCTTTCAATATAGTTATTCAGTTCAGAAGAAGGCCTATTGCCTGTAATGGAATTAGTTGGGATCATTTGATACCAGAAGTCCATGGTCAACACTCGGCAGTTTGCAGAAAGCCGTCACTCTACACAACACTCAACACTCTATTTTTAAAATTAGTAGGATGCTTTCATATTACAGATTACCAGTTTGCACTGGCTCGAAGTTTGATTCATAAGAAAAGTCACATGTCTCAATGCAATAACCCAAATGTAATCTCTTGCGGGTGAGTCTAGTTTGGAAAGTATTTTAATCCTTGCTCATAAAAATTTGATAAGTATAACAATTGAAAACTTAAAATAAATCATTGTAGTGCAGTTTTTTGTCGATCTTATTATCTCCCACTTATCCCTGACCTGAGGCCGTGGTTCAGTCGAGTGCATGGTGAGACCGATTTCTACTTGACACAGCTCTGAAGTGGGCACGGTTGTTTTCGGAGTACGGTCTCCTAACTGTGTATTTTGTGCAGGAGAATTGGATGACGCCTGTCACACATTCTTCTACTGTAAAAGGTGGAGACTGCAGCGAGGAGACCTCCTCAGCGAAATTGGAGAGTTCTGTCCGGAAACTATCGTCGGAGCAATGCTGAGAACAGTGGACAATTGGAATCACGTGGGGCAATAATCTCGGTCAGTGCTGATACTGAAAAAAGCTTTGTTGGAGCGCTGGGAGGCATCGGGGATGGATGGATCTCTTTTCTAGCACTTCCTTCCTCCCTCTCCTTTCTTCCCGTTAAACAGAGATTCCCATAATCCGAAGGCGCCTCTAGGCGTAGGAACACGAGGCCTAGCCCGAAGTAATGTGTCAAACGGTTCCAGGCTAGGTTCTCAGGTTGACAGGGGAGGTGTTTAGTGGGTAGTCCAAAACCATTTTGCGTCCGGAAGTCCCACACTCAGGGGGTAAGCAGCCTTCACCTCCCTACCACAAAAAAAAAATTATCTCCCACCTAATCATCGCAGTAATACCTTTATCATATAAGTGCAGTATGTATGTATGAATTTCTTTGAAACACTGTAAAGGTTTCAGTAGCAAACGAACGGATAACGATTAAATTTAAAAAAATGTATAAATGACTGCAAGATTAATTACTCATTGATATCTTCACATACCTATTTTTAACCCACATTTGACGTCAGAGATTAATCGCTCAAAATACCTGATAAAATAAATGCTCATCGAAAAATACTAAAAAAATAAAATTGCAGTGCAAAACAAAATTTCAACTTAATTGAAAATAATTATTACCCAAAAAAAATCAATCTACATCCATTACGAAAATTTTAAATAAATCAATTGGGATGTCCACAATAGTTAGATAAATGTAATTACATTTTCTTCAGATAAGATATTCGGCCTGAGGAATATTGGAAGAAAACATAAACAAGCCACCAAATGTAGACGCTTACGTAAGGGGTAGACTCTTTGTCGAGAAGTTGATTCAGTTCAGACGATCTCATTTTATGTTAGGTATACAATGTTTCCCTAGCATATCTTTTGTTTTGAAAACATATTCAAAAATTTAATTTATTATCGTCTTAAATTTTTTTCGCAATTGGCAATTTTCAAATATAACAAGGAGACTTTTTTTAATTGTGTATAAAATTAAAAAAAAAAATTAATGAAAAAAAAACGTTATCTATGATTGTTATTTGATTCAATATATTTATAATACGCAGTCTTGTGACATAGCGTACGCTTATTTTTAACTAATATTCGAATCTCAATTACGCACGTGCCTTAAGCTTAGTATCTTTCTATAGTATTGTTCGCTTTGATAGTAAAAGGATTGGGACGGGGATGAGTAGGGGAGAGTGTAGCTAAACCAGGCCCTATTTTTACATTGTCAATTTTAAGAAACAAACACAAGGTTTCATGGAAAATGATTATTATTCTGTAAAGAGCAAGTCTATAGCTTAGTGTTTTAGAGGAAGTGTTTTCAAAAACGATTCAAAGTTTTGGTAATAATGATCGGAAAATGCACCTCTGTAAGCGGGGCTAATCCGACCCAGGCGGGATCAATCTGGCCTCCCGTGGGGCTAAACCGGCCATCAAAATTTTGTAAGTGGGAAGGTATGTAATTGAAATAAATTCCTTCAATATTACAAGATTATTGTAGAAAAAAGTACAAGTAATTTATTTATCGTTTTTTGTCAAAAAACATTATTTTTTAACATTTTAGTTATCGGAATCAGAGGATCATTTGTATTCCGGCGTTGCAATCTTTGTACGCTTGGTTGTTTCGGAATTTCAGCTTCTTGTTTTTTTCGCCCTCTCTTTTTCGGAGCATCAGTTGCTTTTTTCTTGAGCAGCGATATGGTTTGTGCCTGTTCTTCTCTCATTTCCCGCAGGACTGGAGTGTCGGTTAAAATGGCAGTAGTTCTGTGTTTTCGTCCCCTATTCGTTGTGTTTCTAGGCCCAGCTTTTGAATACGGACGAAGAGTTTCCAAAATTTGCATCAAGTTTTGGTTTGATGTCTCAGGTGTACGTTTGGAGGTTGCACAAAATGAAGAGCTCGTCCTTCCTGCAGGTGACGATGTCTGAGGTGCTGGAGGCGCTTCCTTGTTGTTTTCATTTGGCTTCGCTTGTTTCATAGATGGTGGCGTGCAAGGTACGGGTGCCACTTCCTCGATGTTTTCATGGGGTTCCGGATTTGGAGTCACGATTCCTGGCATCGTTGTTGGATCGTCGCGGTCTGTGATCTTGCTTGGAAAAAATTCACTGTCCTGGAAAATGTTAGGATTATACGGCGATATTGCTGTACATATGAACCCAGAAATGATATTTTGGTAGATCACGGCGAGTGGAAATGCTTTTCCTAATATTCCAGGTACATCATAAATCGTCATTGACTTTCCAGCGTTTGAGTTCATCCATTTGTCGCACTGTGAATTTATACCTGTTTTCAAAGGCCCAAAAACAGTATCATCAAGAGGCTGCAATGTATGCGAGCTGTGCGATGGGAGAGTGAGGAGAACAATCCCATTTTCTTTGCAAAAATCCAGTAATTCAATGGACAAATGAGAGTTGTGATTGTCCAAAATCAGCAAATGAGGGGATTCGGGAGAAGGACGGACATTTTTTTTGAAAAATTGTAAAAATTCAAGAAAGTTTTCTGCATCCATCCATCCACTGGGGTTCACTGTGCCTTCGGAGCCAACTGGTCCACCGTTCAAAAAATGAGAACGAACATTTTTCCGGGGGGAAAGGAAAAAAGGGGCAAACATTGACCTGCCGCTGACACAGCCAGAGCTATAGTTACAAGCGTACCTCGTTCAGCCGAAGTAAAATGACCAATTTGCTTTGTGCCACGTTGGGCAATGACCTGGTCTGGTACCTGGACCGTTGTGACACCACTTTCATCCATATTCCAAAGTCTACCAGGTGGAATTGTGGAACGCTGTTTCACCTATTTCAGATTATCGTAGAAATTGCAGACATTTACTCTGTTGAAGCTTGAAACCCTTGGGAGACTTGTAGCTTTTGACTTCCTGAGTGATAAAATGGGATTCCGTTTCATTAAACCACAGAACCAATCTTTCCCTGTTTTTCTATTTTCAGTCCACGACTTCGGTACAGGCTGCTCTAATCGTTCAGAGAATCCGAAAGCCAAATGACGTAGATCGACGGTCGATAGTCCAAAGTATAAGTTGCAGCTCTGTTTGAGGTACTCATGCAACATCTTTTCTTGCTCTTCGTTGAATACCTTGAAAAAGAAATGCGATTTTCCTTCATTTTTCATTCGTTTAATGTTTCGTAATCATTCAAAAGTTTGCCAAGTTGTCGAAAATGTTTAACATTTTTTATATGTACAGCAAAATGTAACGAAATTCATAAATGCTATGAAAATATTTAAAAATTTTTTAAGTATTTAAACACGTTTAAATTAAACTTTTTAAAATTCTCTACATTTTTCGGAGTTTTTCATATGTCATGACATATGAGAAGTTCATATGTCATTTTTGTACGATGAGCAAAAATTTGTATTTTCTACTGCGACATACTGAAATAACATTTTTTTGTTCGGTTTTTCGTTATCACAGACCTGGCTTATATAATTGTAACTACTTACAGTTGCATGACCACGTTAATGTTCGTTTACGATGTTATTTTGCGCATCCTCTTCAGTTGTTAGTTTCAACCAAGCCTGAAGTGTTGAGCGTGTAACATTATGCACATTTGCTGCCGTTCTCACTGTCATGCCGTCTCTTTTAACAGCGAGAACCGAAGTCTTCATCGCCGTTTTGTCCACACTTGGTTTTTTGCGTGTATAATTACGCACCATTTTTCTAGTAACATGCAAAAAACGGCACTTCAAATATCAAGTAGATGCTATTTTAGTAACTTAAACCGGAGACCGGATTCAGACTGCGTATATTACAACTGAAAATCCTATATGCAGTCTAGCCGGATCAGCCCCGCCATTACAGGGCCACTTCAACCCCACGCGACGATTTTTTTTGTTATAGAAAAAAAAATAGAAAAGCATGCCTAAACAAAGTGAGCTTCGTTGGTTATTGTTACTGGATCTCTAATTAACAACAATAACTCACCTGCTCTATTCACGAACTTCAATTGCAGTGTTTATAAAAGAAAGTTGAACAGCAAAATCGTCGTCCGATGTCACTCGTGCGCCGTCAATTCTACGATTGACGTTCTAAAATTTTCCACGATCAAATCAATCACTTGACCTTTTGTTTATAACGCGTGGTCCTTGGGACCGGTTTATATGCAAGAAAACGACTTTTCATCGTGGATATTTTCTTTTCTAATTAAGTGGGCCGGTTTAGCCCCACTTTCCCCTAGTCACAAAGTACGAATTTTTCATGTAGACCTATTATTTAACTTTAGTTAAGTGTGTGTTCAACTATAATTAAACATTAAAAATATTAATAGATCGCTATAAAACAGTTTACAAGTTAAATATTAGGTAACATAAGTTTTAACTAAAAATTGATTTGAACTTATTTGAAACTTATGTATTATACTTATATAGGATATGTCATACATGAAAATTTAAAAAATTTTGATCTTGATCTTGAAGCATATTCGTCTAATTTTGACTTCTAACTCCATCAGGATCTAATTTGAATATGTTGAGAGCAATTTATGATAACCCTGGGTCACCTTTTTTGGAATAATAAATGCGTACTTTCTATGGGTGATTTTTTTTCCTACTTCACTCACACTCACTTTCTATGGGTGATTTTTTTTCCTACTTCACTCACATTTTAAGAGAGATTTAAGGAGGAATGTAGGAACAGCGATCATAAAAATTCAGACATTATCCCACAAAACTACGGAATGTCCCCGATTGTTCAATGGCAATGTAACCGTGCAAAGTTATTCTTTGGGATGAATGGAATTTGAACATTGGTTTTTGTGAAATAATTCTTGCAACATGTGCAACAAAAAATGTATTAAGCTCTTGAGGTTACTATTACCTACTATTAAGCATGTACAATACAAAATAAATGCATAATAAATGACATTTCGACACATGCATCCGTTCAAAATTTAAGAATATGCCAAATAAATGTACTTGTGCGTTGAAATTGTTTTATCGAAATTGATGCCGTAGATTTTAGCTTATAGTTTTGCCAATATCTTCCTACCTATTTAAATGTCTTCAACATCAACTTCAAATACTTTCGAAATAAAAACTTTTTTTACTGTGTTACGCCATGAGGTTCTGTTGGTTATGACTGAGTGGATTTGGGCTTCTCAAAGTCTACAAAAGTCGAGTCCAGAGTTTACAGAAAGTTCACTTTATCAAACTAAATTAAAAGGTACAACCCTTGAGCACGTTTTCTTGTCGCTGATTTTAATTTCGCTTTTCTTTATACACTGGCACATGAAGTTGTCAACTAACAACTTAACTACTGCCAACTTAGCTTGGTCAAACAAATGATTGGTGTAATGTAAGGATAGGGTCGAGGTTAAGTTGGGTTAGATCAGCTGTTAATTGATCAAATCTCAACAGGTTCAGACTCCCAATATCACATAGCAAATGGACTACTGGCTAAATACCTCTCCTCCCACACTATGAACTATTTGTCAACATTTTCCTGGCTAACGCCTAGAACTCGAGATGGATCCCGCGTTCGAGATTCCTCTCTTTGACCAGGAATGAGGGGAAAAGATTTTGTTTACTGAGCGAGTGAACCGAAGCAACATCTTTGAAATATCTATGTGTCCTTTGATAAAATCACCTTTTCCATGAGGCTGAATGGGGAGTGGTCGCATATTTTTCGCTAAGTTGTAAACAGTGCCTCAATCATCTTGTGGAGAGCTGCGAAACAAGGACGAAACAAGAATGAGAAGACCATGATATTCCGATTTTGCGCAGGTAAGATTTAAAATATCCTTAGCCCACTGAGGAGCTGTGTCTGATACTAATGCATCGCTCCATGTTTATGATTGAAACACAGTTCCAAGTCTCCGGGTTTTTAGTCTAAATAAATCCCTCCTTTTTTCCAAGCGTTACGCTGAACCCACAATTGATCATCCTTTTTCCTTCCGGACAGGGCGTTTGATGACGAACAGTCCAACGTTCTCTACAAACACAACTTACCCAGTAGCTGAAGCCTCAAAAGCTTACCGTACGAGATATTTCACAGGTCTTGACAAAAATTGGAACTTTATTCCACACCTGATGTCGCATCCATTTGTCGCAGGCCTACCTAGCATCTCCTCAATTCCGTCTTTGAGTGAATCTTTCAATAACTGAAAAACTTGTTGTACGGTTTGTTCGGGAAAACTTGAGAAATGCTAAGAACATATTTGCGAATCCTTGTTGGAAGTGTCAGCTGCCTTCAGTTATGAAACAGAAACTTCAGGTAAATCAATAACCTCAAAGATTGCGCTACCAATGTCAGTTAAAACCTACTCCTACCGTTTGCATAAATCATCAGTGCAGATGTGGTTGCCATAATTTATGTTAATATCCTTACGCTTGTGTAAAGGAAATATTGATTATTCCCATAAATAAAAATAACAGTAAATACAACAACAAAATAATACTGAAAATAATATTGCACAGAAAA
Source organism: Stratiomys singularior (assembly GCA_954870665.1). NCBI lineage: Eukaryota > Metazoa > Arthropoda > Insecta > Diptera > Stratiomyidae > Stratiomys > Stratiomys singularior. Next base: position 15,202,422 of record OX940877.1, read on the forward strand.
CAGTGTTTTAAGTTTTATTTAACTGGACGAAACAAACTTTTCAGTGAGTCCTTTGGTTAGTCAAGACAATATTATTTCTGCCTTGAGAGCTAAATCTTTTAATTGGTGAGTGCAGGAACCTCCATTCAATTTTAAATGGAGTGAGTTTATTGGAATGATGACGTAATCGTTTTATCTTTTCTCGGCACTCAAGCACAAAAGGATCTCTACAGTTAAAAGGTTTTTGAATCGATTGGTTGACTTCCTCCAGGAGTTGTATCTTTAAAAAAATAGGCCTTGTTTTGCTTCTTTTTTTTTGTTAGTATCGGTAGGTAATCCAGTTGCTTCGAATTTCTGTGGTGTAGGATATAAAAATCGCCAAACGTTTTCTTTGACCTATCTATGACGGAATCACCTCATTAAAAGCTTCACCACAGTTGATCGCATAGTTTAGCATAAATACTAGAGTTCGAAGACGGTATAAACCAACCGGAGGTAATTTAAAATAAGACGAGAAATTGGAGGTGAAAATTTAAATAGGACACATGAGTGGAAAGAATTCATGGCAGATTTGAAATGTCTTAATGATTTAATAATTTTTAATTATTAAATGTCATCTGTTGTTATTCCTTAACTAGAGTCATCTTTAGCCGATTCTGAACGGTTGGGGGCTGTAGGACATGATTGTTGGTGCTGACCATAGCGTAACCAATAAAAAACGCTAACATAAAGGAATGGCATTGCAAAAGAAAAAATTCAAAAACTCAATGTAGCAAATAATTTGAGTTTCACAAGATAGAGAGCTTAGAAATGAAGCGACGTAGATGAAGAAATCGCGACGCCAAGGCTGCTGAGCCTGAATCTTCGTGAGAATTATTTCCTTCGTAAATGTGAATATCATATGTGATTCCTTATGCATGAATACATCATTCTGAAGCACGTTAATGCACATGTCTATTCACTTTCTTCTCTATCTCCTATCTATCTACAACAAGTTTTGTTTATAAATACCAATGTATCTGGTAAATTAACATTGAATAGCATTAGAATGGGAATTTGCTCGAAGTTTTAGAGCTCTTTAGAGGCTACGTCATGATGCTAGCTTAAAAGGCTTGGTGAAAACAAGAGTTGAAAATTGCTCAGGATAATCGTAAGCTTTATCATAACTATCTAGACTAGGTGGAGCTACAAGCCTACAAGAAATCTGCAACAAAATCGAATGGTGTAACATTTTGGCCTCTCATAAAAGATTCGTTTTTTTTCATGAATAAATACTGGAAAGTTTCTCTTGTTATTTTATACGTTCTTATGTAACATTTTCGACATTCGCTGCCTTAGTTATCTTCGGTAAATTATATCATGTTATTGGAACTCTTTAACTGGCTTTTAACCAAAAACAGTGATCTTATGTGGTTGCTGGTACATTGAATGAGAAATTATCAGAAACGGTTTTCTGCCTAGATTGTCTACAAGAATTTTTGTGGACCAAACGTCTTCTAATATAGCTTGTTATAGTCTAAATATTTGGAATTTCCGTTTAAAATGAAATCGTTATTTTCACATACGTATGATGCGCTTGGTTTCTGCGTAATTCAAGTCCATTCTTCAATGGTTGCATTTCGCGAAAATATTTCAAAAAAATAATAGAAAGACCTTCGTTATCGTTGAATATTCTTCAGCGGTTCAGAATAGCTGATGGTCGTAAATTGATGAATAACGAATAAAAAAAAAATTAGTACACATAATGAAAAGGAATGCATATCTTTTATTTTTTTTAAGCTCATTGTTATATTCGTTTTCAATAAGAATTTGTAGGACCTGACATGATAGATCCATACCAACACCATTCTTCGTTATTAAGTCTAAGAGGTAATTCAGCTTAGTCCCGATTCCATCGAAAACAACACTGATACCGGTGTATCTACTTTCGGATACAGTTCAAGGATATGAGTTTGCGAATAACTAACAATTTCACACTCACACTCATTGTTTTTGCTTGAATTTCGTTTCTAATTCTTGTGAACGGGCTTTTCGATCGATGGAACTGCCAAAAGGCGCAAGAAAGTGTGTCGAAAATGTATGGAAGCTCGTGAAATTGTGTAATATTTTTGGTTTATGTTAACAACTTTAACAAGGAATGTCCTGCTGTACTATCGTGCTACCATTCGCTCAAAATCGCGACAATTTTCTTTTCACTGCATCATGTAATCTTTATCAGAACCTCAAGCCTAAATAATTTGCAAATCGTTTGACCTATTAGAAAATAATCATCCTGCACAAAGCTATAATCATAAAAAAAACAACTGCAGAACAACTAAAATTAATTGTTTAAAAATTGTTCCAAAAACAACTAAAATTACTCCGACTTGGCGTGCATTTTTGGTGCACTCTTTTATCTCTGCTTTATCGATACACTCGCTATCACAGTCCTTTTATATTAATTCTATAGATTTCGCAAAAACATTTTTTTAATATTCATGATGCTATAAATAAAACCATTATTTGCAAATCGGAATTCGATTTCTTAAAAATTCAATCGCTGAAAAAAATGAAATTAAAATATTTCAAAAAATTTTAAAATTGGTGTGAAAATTGTTTGCCTTTGTTATCAGGCTGTCGAATATATCCAGTTGAAATTTCTATTGTTTCTGAAGACTTAATAAAATAATAATCAAGCTATAAGGGTAGGGGGTGTATTGGCGGTAATTACCATTTGCACACGATCGAAAATTATGTCTGTTTGCTAGTCCATTTTATTTTCAGCTGGAATCATTGTCGAATTTTAGTAATAGATTGCAAAATATTTTTGCAAATATTTTTGTTAATGCTGCTCTAGTCAGCTCTTAGGTATGCAGAGGGTTAATGAATCCTAAGATCCTCGTACTGGTTTCAAACACAAATTTCTGTTGCACGGTTTACAGCATATTTCACGTGAGTGGGACTTTCGAGCAAGGCATACCTGAATTCTGACTGTATCTAAAGATGGTAAATAAGATAAAAATTAATTAATATGAATTAAAGTATTAAAATCACAGAGAAAAGCTTGCATTTTATTTTAAGTTACATCTTCAGTGATTCACCGACCTTTGTTGATTAGCACTTAGTGAAAAATTTATGATCATTTGCAAAACTCCTGCAAAACTTGTAGTTTCTGCACACTTTCCCTCTATAATAAGTATTTTACCATTAACATCCGAATATGAAGTAAAATTTAATCATATTTAGTTCACAGCCGCATCTACGAATTTTCTCTTGGTAGCGAGAAGAATGAAATTTGAAGGTGGGAAATTGTAATGTAACTCGAAAAGATAAGAAAAACTTTAAAAATTTTAAGTAAACGTAGCTTAAAAATTTCTTAAATAGTTTTAAATCATTTCTTAATATTTTTCAAATATTTCTGTGTAAAATGCTGTCTGAACAGCATATAAATTGATGGTCGATTCATACATGGCAGAAATTAATATGAATTAAGATCATTTGGAAACTTGTTTGCAGTGTAGATTTAGTGTTGCAGATTTTAACAAGTCGAAGGTTTTGTTGACAGTGTATGTTCTTGTAATGAATAATCTAATCCAGTAATAAAGACATAAATGCACAAGTTCATGAAATTAACAAAATAAACAAAGTCGTTATTGATAAAATTATTTGAGAGCTTATTGAAGAAAGCTTTCATGCAAATCTGTTTTATATCCAACGATATTACAAAGTACATATGAAGTCACGCGAAACTCCCGCGCTTTATTACGCCTCTAGTATTGAGAGATCTGTATAAGAAGTTGTAATTCCTTTATACCCATACCTACTCAGAGTAATCGTGACCGCCCGCGAAATTATCGTATGGGATTTCTCTCTATGAATGAAAACAGAGACTTTCTTTGCGATGTGAAGAAAGAGAAAAAATTCTTATCGCGAGTATTTTATTGTATTGTTAAGCGTTTTCATTAGACCAGATCCAACTGACACTCTCAGGTGAAACACTTAACATTACCATCTGCCAAGACGGTTAGTTATTGGTAAGATGATAAAAGTGTTGCGTTGATATGGAAAAAATCAGTTCCGTTCGGGTTCAGCGACAATAAAGATATCAGGTTGCAAATATAAGTTTAAGATATTTTCTTGTGTTAAGGGTGGATTGTTTAATTTGAATGGTTTGTGTTGGTTGAAGTGTTGTTCTGATCCTTTGGATTGAAATCAGTGATTTCAACTTAGATTTGCGCTTAATTGAAAAGGTGCGTTGAATTACATTGTTCACAATTCTAGTTTTTAAATAATTGATAAAAAAGTGCTTTGTTTATAGTTTAGAGTTAAATTCCCATCCAGTGAATCTATTAACATTTAAATATAAATTTAAGGTTTCGCTTCGTAATCGCACATTTTACAAAATTATTGAAACTAGTTAAAAATTAATGTCTTAAAATGTGAATAACAGCAAATTATCGGCATGTAATGAATTTAATTAATTTTTCCTCTAACAGAAATTAATTTTTAATAAGCGAATTCATTTAACTTACTTTAACTTTTGAATGACGGACAATTTAATATCGTTCAATATTCAATAATTAAATATTTTATTCCTGCAATGTAACTCGTTCCCTATTTATTTAAATTTTTCTGCATTTACCTTTGTAAGGTACATGACCTGCTGACCACTGTACCATATTAAACGTTTCAATAACTTCTTAAAGTACAACTTAGTAGCGAATCCCCAAAGTCCCCATTTCAATGTGAAGTGCCATTAAAATTTTTAATTTATATTCATTTTATATTCAAGTTATGCACGTTTTTAAACATGTGATCTTTGTTGAAAATTTTTTGGATTTGTCCATGCACCTTACAAGACTGACGTAGTCATTGAATTGCAGTGAGATATTTATTTTCGTAGAGATTTATCCCATATTGGTGAATATTGACTTTGATTCATGCAAATTTTATAATATCAATATTAAAAAGATTTCCGCAAAAGATTTGTATTTTTAATGAAGGAGGTCTCAAAATGGGCATCTAAAAGATTGTGTTTCAAAAGCATTCTCTAGTTCTGGGAAGGACAGTTTTTTTTCAATGTCAAAATTTTCTTTCATTTCATTTTTTTCAAAATTTTCATTCATTTTCGAACTGCGCACTTTAGGACTATCTAATTTTAGAAATATCTAATTTTATTTGGATGTTTCAAAATGTCAACGTTATGATCAAAAGAAAAACGGTCATTTCAAACAGTCAAATCAAAGAATGGCATTTTACCAAATCCAAATTTAAGTATGAGTTTCAATTCCTAATATTCTGAATATATGAATAAGGAGCTACTAAAATGATATTTGTACTTGGAGTCTTTGCATTCATAGATTTTGTTTAAAAATTCAACTACTTACATCTTTTGTGATTTAAGGTTACGATACGGCAAATTTGTTAAAATTGTTTCACTTATTATCGGAGACGGTACAGTACGTTTTGATTTAATTTCCTTGCAGAAAATTGGTATCCATTCGATGCATTTAAAGACAATTGGTATATGAACATTGGTTTTTACTTTTTAAATTGGAAAAATTATCTAAATAGGAATGGAACAGGAATATTATTAGCTGGATAAATCTTCATCTATGCACAAATAATATTTCATGTTTGGTACAACGTCTAGCTTATAGTGGATAACTTCCTTGTATGAAATTTCCCGAATATAATGAGATGGTTTACTACTAATACCAAGACATCGAGGGGCGGGAGCTGGAGTTATTGGGCTTGGCATGCCAAATTGGCATATTTTCACTTATTGGGCGTATACCGTGTATCTTTCTTCCTGAGGTCTATGCCATCACTGTTAGCACATAACTCCGACTGTGGATAAAATTGAAAAGTCATAGCCAAACTGTCTGGTATCCAAGCAGTTTTTAAGGTGTCATCGAGAAACTTATAAAGTTGAAAGTGAGCAATAGGGTTGACCGATACTGAGTGCTATATTGCATCCTATACAATTGCTCCTTGCGCCCTGCATTCAGTATTCCAGTCGTCATTTATCCTAATCATTTTGATGCAACTGAAACCCGTTTCATATACTATCCCTTTGGCCTGAAATAAAATGAGGATGCAGAATACAATTAACTCCGAAGAAAACTTCCAGAGCTTCACCAATTGAAGCATTTCTTCGACGCCTACGAAGAGAAGAAGTTTCGAGATTTTATCTGAATAGACTTCAATAGGCATTTTATTCTTAAAGGACATCGCAAGAAAATGGGCTTAAAGGCGAACGTAACTGCTATTTATGTGTGTCTACTAGCATAATGGGAAGAAATACTTTGCATGAGTAAAGAAAAGCTGGGACGCTTATTCTTTGCCAAAGGAGAATTGGCAAACTTCTTTAGATATATTAAGGAGGTCAAGTTGCACTGGAAATAAGGGTACAAAAACCTTTCCAAGTTGACGTCTAGTATTCCAGACACATAATTACTCAAAATTACTCTTGCAGAATTGTTTTCAGACAAAACTCCATAAAACTGAACTAATCTATTTATTTCTAACTGAGCTTTGAAAAAATCATTTCGACTAGCCTTGTTTATTCGATAAATAATTTATCTTTAATACTTTTATTAATAATTCATAGCGTTTGGTGTTGGTGAAAAGATTTATTAAGAAAAGTAATTTTTTACTTGGTAATCTGCGTTTGAGGCAGCAGAAAAACTTAATTTAGTAAATTTCAATAATTCTGTGAAGTTTGAGTATATTTTACAATGATTAAGTCTTGTATGATATCAATGTTCATTCAAATAAGTTATAGCATTTAGCCATTAAAACTTTCATCTTTCAGTTTATTTACACTTTCACCATCCAATCTACTATCCAGTCAGATCATAGATTCATCAAACTGTGGCTTAGTAGAATACATACCGAATTTCTGATTTAATTAATTTAATTTCAAGTATTCAATTAATTTTTTTTAATAATTAAGTTAATTAATTCAATTGAAATAAAGCCAGCTTAAAAGATGACCTCATTTCTATTTGCATAGTGCCCAAAAATATTTGCACATTTTTTAAAGCAACAGAGGGCTTTGTAGACTTATTTTTTGTAAGAAATTTGAGGATATGTGTCTGTGAGACATTTTTGTTTCAACTTTTCTGCATCTTTATCTTTCTGGATGTACTTTACCACCTATTGCTTTCATCGAATACCTGAAAAGGTAGAAGCCATGAAAGGCAAGTATATATTGTAAGGAAAATGGTCAAAAACCACTGGGCTATCATATCAAGTTAGTTTGTCTTAGGAGAGGCCTGGTTTGGTCCTGAAGCAGAATCATATGTCTCACTAGTTTGCGTTTTTTTTCCTAAAAGCGGCTTATTTGCTATGCACCTTCCAGCAGTAAAAATAGCATTTATTTTCCATTGAACATGAAAAAAATAAGCGCATGATAAGATGTCCCATCCCCAAAGGAAAACAGCTAACAGGAAACAGCTGATAGATAATCCAGCTTTAAGATGTATTATGCCTGGAAACGCTAAAATTCAGCGCTTTATTATCATTCATCTGAAACTGGTTTTGACTTCCGATTCAAAATCTCTTTTTTCCGGCGTTTTTCCGTTTTTCGAAGCTAAGGAGGATGAGGACATATAAAACATTCGTTAACTTTATATTAAAAAAGAAGTTTTTCACTCATAAAGGATCAAATAGGCACAATTGCAATTAAAGAATATAATACCCATACATTTAAAACTAATTCATAAGCCAAACACTCGATTGAGTTGGGCAAGCTGCAATGGACGAGATAGACTTCACAGCAACGAATGAAAATCGGGAGATATAAAAGGATGGAGTTATAAAAGGTTATCCAGAAAGGATGGAGAACCAGAAAGCGTTCACAAAAAGTTTATAAACGAAAGTTTTCAGTTACATTGCATAGTTTTGAATAGAAAAATTTTACTTAGATGGATTTTCCGTCTTCTATTCCTAACCATGATCATATTCTGCGTTTATTATTGTCAAATCCATTATGAACTTTATCTGCCAGTCTAAAACCGTTTCTCAACTATTCCTTTTTTTTAAATATTTCAATGCTCTGTCACAAGTATTATTATTTATTATGTTACTCCTAAGGTCAATTTAAATATTAGTCTTCAAATCGACTCTAAGTGTGGAATGGATTCTCCTGAGGGTTGGATTTTCAAAGGACAGAAGCGCTATGATTGATTTTTATGGTTCAGTTGAAGACCATACTGTCGTCAATAGGAAAACGTGGTCAGTGGACCAATAACTGCTTATAAAATTGATACAGAAAATAGTTTAGGGAGAATCAAGACTAGAGAGAGTCTTTGTCAGTCCTAAACGCTGACATGATGCATCAAATTGTTATACCAAATATCAGGCAAAGTACAATTTTCTCATTCAATTCAAAGATTTCGAAAAAAATGTTCAGGTCCTTTGGTGTAATGTGAAATAAACTAAGATTAATCAAATTTTCGCAAAAGAAAAGTCGCAAAAAGGCTTCTTGACCGTCGCTTTACTGGAGGATTTTTTGGTTCTGAATCCCCATTTATCTTCAAGATTTTCCGAGAACCCTCAAGAACCCTCAAGAGAACCCTCAAATCATTATCTGAACTTTTCTAAATTATCGTTGTAACATAATAAGAAATTATTATCCAAATTTTCGACACGTTATTCAATCTTTTTCCTTTAAATCTCCGCATGAAAAGCAACAACATAAAGTCAAATCAGAAATGAGAGTTAGAAATAGTTGAGTTAGTCAGTCAGAAATAGTTGAGTTAGATAATTTCCTCTTGGCAATAGTTTATCGCGTCTCGTGACTTGTAAATATTTCAAAAGTAATTAAAATGATTCGACCTTTGTTAGTCTTATGACGATTTTGACGATAAGGAAGGGTAATTTGAATTGCATCAAAACAATGGATGCTTTCGTGATCCCATTTTGTTGATCAACCACTTAGCAAATCAACAAAACTAAAAAAGCTCATGGCTCACAAGCGTATAATATTTTCCTTTCAACGTTAGCTTAAATATTTGCAATTCAATTTAATTAATATTATTTGTTTCAATTAAAACAGATGAATTGAAGTAAATAGTTATAGATATATTCTCATTTTAAAAGTTGTCAAACGTATTTAATGAACTGGAATATTGAATAACTCTCTTGTTTTCCAAGCATATGAATGTCATATTATCAATCATTTTATTTGTTGCTGTTTTCAATTTTCACGAGACTTTAGGAGGCTTCATTGCAAAATCCAGCCCAAACGCTTGTTATGCATGAAATGAATTAGATAATAGAATTTTCTCGTTGAGTAATGTAAATATTTGCGGTCAGGTAACTTTGTTATTTATCCATACATATTATTTATCAGGGCTTTTTCTTTAAGTTCTTAGTTCTAAATTATTTACAATCCGGGAAAGTTTGCTTTGAAAAATGAATCTTAAATAACTAAAAATAACACAAGAATAATGAAAAATTCGTCCTGACAAACGAGCGAATATTGTTTATAGGTCATATTTGCTACATACTCATAAGCTTGGCAACAATGCGCACAAAACTAAATAGTTTTTGAATTTCTACAATTTCTACTTTTAGTTTATGTATTATATAGACATATGTTGAAGATCTTTTAAAAATTAATCTGGTCAATTTCCACGTCTGGCATCTGATCGCAAAATCTAGAGGAACATTTTATTTCCGCAATAACTCCTTGCAAATTCCTTGTTCTGACTGATATTGAATATGTCTGATCTGAATTGCGATTTGGGTCACAATCAAATGTACATGATAACTTGATTTTGATCAAAATTTTTATTTTGGTAGAACGTAGAAGAAGAATTAATTGCCTTGTACGTCCTATTAAATTTATGTAGGAAAAAATCCATTTTTAAAATTCGTTTGTGGCTGAAAGTGTAGTTTTTAACAACGACTATTTTATCTTTGTTTTAATTTATATGTTTCGTACGATAAGCATTGATCCTTATCAAGAAAAGCAATAACAGATATGGTGCAAGTATACAACTACCATTGTTTTTAAGGGGTTCGGTTACGTACACAGACACCCGGATCATTTAATAATTATTCCGTTTTTTGTGTAGCACGATCTCTTTTGATTTGAATTCAAATTTTTGAGTTATTTTTAAAATACGTTGATTGTATGTCACATTTTGCCAGTGTATAGTATTGAGGTTTATTGAATGTCGGGTGTTTTTTTTTTTTTTCAAAAATATTTTTCAAAATAAACTTTCCTCGAAAATCTTTTTTGTTTATTTATTTTGAAGCGATTTTTTACTTGAACAAACACATGCGGAATTCTTACTCAACGGATCAAAATTTCTATAATTTAAACATAAATTGGAAGCCTTTAAGCTTCTACTTGAATCGTGATTCAAACTTCAGAAGAAAAGAGTTGTGGAATATAAACCTTTCCACCTTTTTGCACACATTTGCATGATTTCTTAAATATCAGTTAATGGTGCAACTTCACTTCATACTATTTTTTCATTCAATCATTCAAATGTTATTCATATTCGAATGAAGTTCAAACTCGTATGTTTGATAGGTTGATCGATGGATGAATTTTATATTCAAAGTCAGCAAACCACTAGATCATGCTACTAGAGTACATTCACTAAAGATTTCTATCCATTTTTCGCGAAATCATCCTCGAACTTTAGTGTTTCCTTGATCCATTTGTTTTGCATCTTCTAGCTTCTCTACGGTTTTCTGGCAAAAAGTTTCAATGAAAAGTGATTTGTTTTATGATTCCATCTGATGTTGCTTTATTTACTTCGAGGACGCTGTTTTTCAGCGTGTTGTCTCCTTTAACATGAGCTAAGCATGCTTCTACTTCTTCTAAACTTAGAAGAGGCAAAACGCGTCTGGAAGGCAATTAGAACATGGCCAGTCCCAGTTACTGGAGGAAAATTGATTGGTATTTGGCTACAAAAAAGGAACACTTTAAAACCCGGTACTTTGGTAATATTAGACGAATATATTTCCTATTAATTTTGAATTTTCGCGTTAAAATTAATTTTATAGCTAAATATTTTTCTAAATTTTAGAAAATATTTTCCCTGATAAGAAACCTTTCCAGTGTTTGCAAAAAACTCCTTATGACAAACATAAAGTATAGGCAATAGTATAGGGGTTTCGGACTGGGACAAACGCTGCTCTAATGAACACCGAAATTGAAAAAAAAAAGATTTAAAACGTTAAATCAAGTTGCCCTTCCTTAAATGGCAGAACTACAAAAAACAACAAAGCAAGGAAACTTCAACAAAGTTTTTTGATGTATTTGGCAGACTACATATTCCAAAATATGTGGTTGTCAGACCGACTTTTTGAGTTTCAAACGTATAACTTCAGCATACGATAGGTTATGTTCTACTACAGCTTAATGCTACATTTCGCTTTACTCCATTTCTAGTCCGAAAGGGATGGAAAAGTTGTTTTTTTTGTCCTCCAAACGAAGAAGTTCCATGTTTTCTTGTACCTTACACATACTAGCTTCAGTGATTATCATCCTCGATGTTTGGTTTCATGCTGCCAATTTTACGCTCCTCTTTTTTAAATATTTTAATTATTCTCTTGCAAAGCATAATTTCGTTTTCGGATTTCTTTGACTAGGATTTTATTGAGCCTTTCACGAGAACGGTAATCACTTCATATTTCAGATTGAAAAATCAAACAATTTACCCCTTGCACTTTCGGTTTTTTCTACAATTCAGATAAAATGTGTCTTCTCACGAAAATTTTCTCAATTTTTGACCGTAGTGTGAGACCAAAACTAAATAGGGTGCGCAAAACCAGATGAGCAATTTCGCAGAAATATATCAAAGAAATTAGCGTACAAATGCAGAAAAATGATTTTATTTTTGAAATCAGTTCTTTTATACTTATTCAATTTTAAAAATAATGTCTTTAAGATGACGACCGTTTGCTTGGATATATTTTGAAGCTGATTTCTGTAGTTTTGAACAGCCCATTGTCATATTTCATCGGGTATTGCAATCACTTTTTCAACAAACCGCTCCCTCAACTCTTGCAAGACTAGTGGCACCTAAGTCACATATGCTTGAATCAGGTGGCCACGCAGACCACCCTATGTCACGTAGACGTTCACGAAACGTTTTTTTTTTTAAAAAACATTTAGAGAATTTCGGACCGTCCGTTTTCAGTCTCTTTTCAACAACCTATTCCTAACGAGGCTGCAGGAAATTTTGCAATATTTAAACATAATGCCCGAAATTCACGGTCTGAGCCACGGTTTCTCGAGAAGGAGGCAAGCTGTGTGAATCAGCTGGAATCAATTTGTAAAGCATCATCATTTTGAAGGTGTTTAACTTAAAATTCGGATGCAGAATCCTCCTTAAACTAAATCCGAATGTAGAAACCTCCTTAAACGTTCCCAAAACCCTTCTGCAATTGCATGCATGCGAGCAGAAGGTCTTGGCGAGTGCTCGACTACTGCTCTCACTAGGCCAACATTTTCGGGTGTTTTCATGGAGCTTCATCGGCTATATGTACCCGTTCTTAGTATGTGACCAAGTTTCTTCCAACTCCCAATACCAGGACCGATTATGTGTTCGCGTTAAAAGTAGTCACGGTGTACTACAATCTTACCTGAGTTATAAAGTACAGGTGCCAAGCACACAAAAGGAATCCTAGTGCAGCTGCCCACCTACCCCAACCACCTCTCGTACACCTACCCGCGCAGTCTGCTCAGTTGGTTCTGTAGTTTTCATATGAAGTTTGAAAGTTCTACATATTTGTTATGAGGGGAGAAAACGACCCTGTCAGAAATGTTGGAAATCGATAAATCACTTGTAAAACAAAATTTTCAAACAATTATGGGCGGCCAGTTTTTAATACCTCACGTTTACTCAACCTGTTGCAACCCCATATTTAGGGCTCTTGATCCTGTGAACTAACCCATTGACTTAATACCGCTTTGAACATTGCAACTGGTCGTTTCCTTTTTTTAATGAAGATTCGACAAAAGTGTACTATTTTCTTTCAAATTACTTTTCACTCGTATAAATCTTGAATCCCTATAACCATAGAATTTTTTAATTTTGTTAAACAAGAGTTGGCTCTGGAAAATGGGTAAAAAAGTTATTTGTTATACGCTTCTTAATTAAATTTTCGGATGCTGTCGAAATTTATTCAAACGCAACTTGGGAAAAAAGATTGTGCTGTAAATTGTTTTGATTTAATCCTTTACCAAACTTGATGGGAAATTCTGCAAAAAAATTGAATAGTCATGATGTTACTAAAAGTTCTAACTTCTGTATCTGCTCTTCGCAAAAAGAAAAAAATTAGTCGAATAGTGGAAAGGAGTTATTTCCGCCCGATTCTTGATCTAATTATTCTTTTAATGAGAGGAAAAGAAAAAAAAGTTTTCAGGAAAAGTTTAAATTATTAATTATTAGTACATGAGGTGTTACACCGAACTGGCTAACAATTTAATTTCTACATTTCGGCGTAGAAACTTCTGATTTTCCACTAAAATATTCTTTTTTTCGTTTCAAAAAACATTTTTTTGCAATGGGATATATCGTTAAATAAAATTTTTATTTCATTGATTTAGATTCTTAAACTGTTTACTGGAAAATAAGATTTGCTGAAACACGTTTTACATTGGGGACTTCTTGTTTCAAAGTGGTAATAAGCATCACCACATCTCAAGTAATACAAGAAAGTAGTTTTTAACTTGTTGATATTTTTTCTTACTAGAAGATATTTAAGAACAATGACGAACATCCTCGTCATTCTCCTTCTGGTAAGAATTCGGGGATGATGAAGTTTATCGTACCCAGTTAAAAACAATCCTATCCTATATAATTCCGTCCTATTTCCAATGTAATTTTATTGAGAAAGAATATTCTGCTCAGTAGCTTATTGACAGAAGTCTTTATTAGGTTTCAAACTACTTCTTGTAGTGTTTTGTCGCGATAGTCTTTTTTTTATAACATGTACAGTGAATACTATTTAGTTTTTTTTTTTTTAAATCCGCGTTTCACATTGCTTGGAATATTTGCAAAGTCTTCAATACAAATCCCACGCAACAGTACTACAATTCCCGAGCAGATGAATAATGGTGACAGCAGCTTCAGCCGTAGGACTTTCTCTATGCATGCATTCAAGGTAGTCCTTGGAAGTTGTTTGATAGCACAAGAAGCGATTGTTATACAGTTCATTCTTTCGTTCATTTTTAAACTTCTCTACGCTTTTATTAAAGTCATTTGCTTTTCCTTGACCGAATTTAAATGGTTTAAATTCAAATGCCTGCTCAATGTAATACATTTAAAATATTGCGTCCTTAAACTTGGTACAAAAACTGAACCAACGATGTTGGGTGTTGTAAAGGAGGAAGCCTTGTTGCATTATCAATTAGAAAAAAAAAGAATGAATGCAGGACGTTTTGTACCAAGAATTCCATAACTTCAGGAATAAAGCATTCGTTAAAATATTTTTCGAACAAATTAGTGGTCAGATATACCTTTCCTTTGGCCCTCCAATATACATGAACTTTGTCCAATGCTCTGGCCCTTTAAAATGTCTTGTCTTAAATGATTGGCTTGTGAACCAAGGCTTTGAAATCTGTCGCCAGAAGCGTTACCACATAGTAAAAACGTGACACGATCTTTAGCTGCTTTGAAACTACATGCTGATTTTTCCGAATAAGCTGGATAGGTTGTTCAAGGCATTTTTTGATAACAATGTCCTTCGAGGTTGAATATTTGACCTGCACTACTTCCTCATGAAATTTTTTTGAAAGTTTTTGTAAAGTTATTTGATGCTGGTTCGTCTTTTAGTTTTATATCATAGATTGCATATATTTTTATGAGTCCCATGCACCATCCTTCACTAAATGCCAATTTTTCGATGAGATCAACGCTTGTTGTTAGCGTATTACCCACTGTCGTTCCTATATCCTAAGCTTTTTGTCTTTGATGATCTTGCTATCGATCGAGATATTTTTTTCTGCTCTGGTTGTTTTAAATCCTCAATCCAAATTAGTATTTTTTTTCTCTTGTTTTGGAACAAGCGATCACAGCTGTATAAAGTTTGTTTTTGAGCTGCTGTTTGATCCAGATATGCCAAGTATTAAATGGCATTCTCTTTCTTTCACATATCCTCACAGTGGATTAATTCAAACCTGATGAATTTTCAACAAATATTGGACCCTCGTCTCTTTAGAGGTACTCTAGGAAAATCGCCTGTCGTCTCGGAACATTTTGTTTTTGCTCAGGTATTCTATAGAAGAGCAAATATGAAAACCAGCATTTTATAATTATTACCTTTATTAACGTTAAAACTCTAGCAGCAACACGATTTATGTGAGGAGGCAAGTCAATTTAAGTTATATTAAGGGGTAATAGCTATGTGAAGGCTTAAAAACAAGATTTTTTTTTCAAAGATTTTGAAAAAAAGCTTTTATAACTAATATATTAATATAAAGGGCAACTTTTCGGGAGTGCAAAAAAATTTTTTTATTTTAAATTCAATACTAAATGGCGGCTGTAGTGCACGTCAAAGTCACTAGTATTTACAAAAGACGTTCCGCGGCCGGACAAGTTTCTCGGCCCCATCTGCATCTGGAACAATGAAAAAAAAATTTTCATAAATTCCATGAGTTTTGCTAGTGAAGTACATAAGATAATAGTTTAATATCAATTTTTCGCAAAATGGCGACCATTTAACAAAAAAATTGCATTTTCATTTCATTGCATTACCTAAAAAATGACTTCAATTGTCTATAACTTTTTTTAAACAAAACCAATCGCTAAAATCGTATGTACTGCACTAGATAATCATATCAAGAAGCTACAGTTATAACGGCAAGTCAATCGGATGAAAACTGAAAGAGTTTCGTTTCCGGCAAATTTCAAAAATACACTTTCGAGATAAACGCGTTTAAAGTTTAAAAACCTTATAAAGTTGTGAATTTTCAAACTTTTACTATATAAAATTTTTTTTACCTTTACTCTGCTATCCCAGCACCATACATTTGGCCTTCCAAGACCGTGGATTTCTCCTCCTCTTCCTTTCTTGATGCTTAAAGGCCGCGTCTCGCCTCTTTTACAACGTCGGAAATTGAGCGCTCAGCAGCCTTTATTCGCTCGGCGTCTGTTTCTAAGCAGAAATTGTAAAAATTAGGTCCTGCAGTCAATCCTAATGAGTCGAAGATGGGGAGAAGGGCCGACAGTCCATCATTAAATAAGATAACTGCGATATTCGTCGCGATATCGAGCACCACCTTGCCGCTCGACACATGTTTCGGCGCGATGGACCACACGACTGCATTGAACGATTTACTACAGTACTTTAACCTCAAATGCAGGGTGTAGTCGATCGAGTAAACAGAAGCTCTCCTAGCGTCGTTTACGAAGGAACGTGCCCTATATAGTGTATATTAATGACTATATAGTATAAAGCGAGCAAATTTTACGTTTTTCGAGCATTGGAGTTGTTTCAGAAAATTGATTCTCAAAAATTTTCTGAAGTATATTAGTATTTGGACCTTTTTGATTTCAATTCTAGGGATGTGTTAGCATACTTTAAGCCAATAAAAAAAAATCGAAAAAAAAAAATTCACATAGTTATAACCCCTTAAACAATTCTTAGTCAAAGTGTCTTACAAAACTTACTTTTTGAATGCAAAAACAAGCTGAACAATGAGCAATTTCCTCGATTGAAAATCGCGAAAAATAGTGGCCCTAATGGCTTTTTGTTTTGCAGATGAGCGATTGTAAAGGAAACCCGAAGACTGACTGGCGGGATCTTACTGTTTTCAATTTACAAATAATAAAGAAATATAAATATAAAGAAATTCATTTCTAGGGGATGCTTCACAAATCTCTTTTCTTGGAAATCGTGTTTTTTTTTTAAAAATTGTTGCGATGGCTATTATTTCACGTTCGTGCAAAAAAGACTATGATAAAGAAAGTCGAGTGTAGATTATTTTATTTTCCCAAATCAATTAAAAGAAAAGAATCTGAAAGATCAGTGCTTAAATCTGTTCACGTTGTTTAAGTAATCTACGGTGTAATGTAAGTAATCTACGTGTGATAGCTCTGTTTTTCATTATCACCTACTTAGTTGTGAACTAGATGTTCAACAAAGCTCTGCAGATGCCTTTAAGATGCCATGAGTACTGACCAAGCCGAGGTATACTTCACGTTTACAAGGAAGGACTGTAAATATGTGAGTCGCGACAACAATACATATGATTTTGGTTTTTTATTCGTTTCTACGATTATCCCTTATTAAATTTAAACAAAACAATTTTAAAAACGCGAAGATGTATCTAACTATGATTTTATCATGATTTGTTGATTGATTAGGTTAACATAGTAGAAATTAACAAGTTAGATGAATTCAGAAAACAGAGAACTGGGAAGTAAACATATTGAAGTTTTACACACGATTTATACAGGCACATCTCAAACGTAAGGGTCTATGCCATTGTATACAGTCGCATATATTCTAATATTTATAACACGGATGCAACAAGTGAGAATAATTAATGGACATAAGATTCAAGGAAATCATACGAACAGTATATACATATAAAATCGTCTTTGATTTATTTATCAGATAAGTGAAGTTAAACTAAAAATGCAATAAAACATTAAAATTGCGTTATGTTTCACACATTAAATAAAATGTTTATACATGAGTTGTTGGTTACGCAAGAAATTTTTCATTGCATTTCCAATGCTAAAGATTTGGTTGATTTAATTCAATTGCTAGATAAATTAGAAGGGAAGCTGAATGAGTAATTCATTAAATTGGATCAATAAAAAAAAATCCCATATCTAGTGATAAGTTCTAGACATACACAGAAATTGTTTAAATTATTGATGTTGGTTCTACATTGTATACACCCAACGTTGCAAATTATCTGAATCGACTATGGTCGTGCTTATTTGCGGTTTTCACTATTCTCACTTAAGATCAATTATAACGTTTAGAGGTACTAATCCATATGTTTACAGTGGATTATGACTGGCTGAAATTGTTTTATTGATTGTTCGATTGGTTGTCTGTAGCTAATTATGTACGTAACGCATTTTGTTTTACGTTATGCTATAATTAACTTATAATTATGTAGAGGAATTCATCCCAATCGTCTACCGGAACTAACTTAATTACGAAAAAAATTATTAACAATGATTAAATATGTTGAGTGTTGGAATAACACGTGAATTGCAGTATAATGTGAAAATAATACACCATTAATTATTTTCAAAATAATTTCGGTCTCCCAATTCGGTGTCTTTCAAATGTACAAAAACTTTCCCAGTTATGAATGAAGAAGTAACCGATGAAGTCGCTTCCATGAGATTCAATCATTTACGTCGAAATTCAGACACTATCCAATCCAGTTATTTATCTTTATTTGCAGGCTTTCATCTCAATTATAGATGAAAAGATCGTCGATGACCAGATTCCACGAAGCTTGAGATAAATTTAAGCTTTGTTTACAACGCCAAGCACGTGATCGGAACCTTTAAGACTTGGCTTGATTCATCTTATGGGTCGGTCATGTGATTTGCGTTGGGTATTCTGGCTTTGGGTGAATGATTTTTCTTGATACATGGATGATTAATGTAACCAAAGTTTGAATCACATGACCGATCCGATTTGAATTGATGGGCGTATGGGGTTTTTTTTTTATTCAAATTTTTCATCTTTATCTCCCGTGCTCAATTGTTATGCAAATTTTTGAAAAATATGCCACCAAAGTGTGTGGCTCATAGTTTTACGTTTACACTTTTATTGTCCTTTACCTTGTTATGATTTTCAAATTTGATTAGAAGTAATCCATTCATGGTTACTTGAAGTTTGATTGCAAGAGTTGAAATGTGAAGTTGATACGTGTCGTGCCCACTTGTAATATGCAGCATTTATAAAATTTAAAAACAACAGAAGTAAATCGTAAACAACTATAATGCAACATGAATGGTTTATCAATTTGCAATTTATTAATTGTGATTACGTTTCAAAACAATTTTGAAGATCACCTTGACCGGCTGTAGTCGGTGACTACTCGTCTTGAAAATCCATCATTGTTAGATCAAATTAGGATAAACATGAAAATCATCTCGCAAAGGGACCGTTGCATGTAATAAAGGCCTAAGAGGGTAGTCACAAAAAATCTTAGTAGTTCATCTAAGTCGCACTTGGGATTTTAAAAAAAAATTAAAATTCGATATTTTCTTGTTAAAAAGGGAGGTATCCGCACAAATCTTTCAAATGATCCTTGCATTCACAGTTTATATACCATTTATACGGTCCTTTTGAAAAGTACGATAGAACAGGAAAATGGTCAAAATTCATGCGAGAGCGTCACACGGTCTGGTATCAAAAGTAATCCGGAATAACGAAGTCTTTTACAAAAGTATGAATATTAGTTTTTTCCTCGATTTCATTATAAACATTATTTACACAAATATCTCCACAAAATTTTGTTCAAATGTTATCGCTTCATTTAATAATTGCTAAGGCCATTTTCAAAGGAATTCTCAATATTTTATATTCATCCCGAAATTCTTAATCAAATTCTCAATATTTTATATTTTTGCGAAAGCATTTCTTACTCTTGGAAGAATTTTTGGAAGTTCCATTAGGATTTTTTATTTATACGTTTAACTTAGTTATAGTAATAGTTACTATATTTTAATTAATAGAAAACAAGCAGTTGTTGATGTGATTTTTACATCTGGACTACAAGATTTATTATATTTATGCATTCTTTTTATATGACTAAGAATAGTTAGAACACAGGAAAGAAAAGTCAGTAAGAGAAGTAGAAAAACGAGGAAACTTGCGATTTATCCTATAAAATAGCATCCAAATTTTTCGAATACCATTTTAGGCAAACGAATTTTGGCTTTTATCACAGTTATTTTGATAAAACGTTATCCTTTCGTGGTGTGTTTCATTTTAAAAAAAGAAGAAATCACTTACTCGGCATGAAAAACAAATGTGAGCGCTTCCTTAGCTAGAGAAAGCCTTTAAGTCTTTAACTAGAGTAGCGCTTCGCTTCGATAACTTTAATTTGTCTTTTCTGAATGTATAATTTATCTTGTCTTCTTTTCTTTTCTGACTTATATTTCCTTTCCATTCATCTGACCATTTCTGCTTTGCCATTTGACATAAAGCCATTAAATTAATTTAAAACGTTACGAGAATTTTGTTTTCCGAAACAGTTACAAAATCACATGTCCCTTATAATTTGTTGTTTATTTTTGTTATCTAATGCAGACGACGTGATATTTGGAAATGCATACTCAATTCTTTCTCAATGCTGAACAAACAAAGGCTAGTTACTGGCTAACTAACTCCATCCTCACTGCTAAACTAACTAATTAACTAAGTAAGTTTAGTAACTACTCTGAACTAAAGGTTAGTTACCAAGTAACTAGTCCGAAAATATCGCGATGTCTGCCTTAACTAACAAAAAAACAAAAAAAAAAACAAGCTACAAATTACAAGGAAACTTTGTTTTTATAAAATTTTAGTCTTTTTTGAAAAAAAATTTTTCGCATTGTTTAATTTTGTTGAAGTGTTCGACTTAGATACTTTTGTGTTTGAAGTGTTAAAAACAAAGCAAAAGTCAGATAGTTCTTCCAAACTACATGATTGAATATTGAAAAGTGACACAAAAAACATTTATTAAAATTACTGGAAGAGTTCTTGTCATTTAGATTTTTAGAGGTGTTAGACGCATTTTTAACTAATCATTTTTTGTGAACGACGACTTTATCACGAATACTCTCATTCTCATATCTCTTGTTGAAATCTGGTAAGTTCGGCTCCATAAATCAGATTTCTTGAGATACGCCAAAAAAATAAAATTATGGGACCGATATTATTTTATATCAGTGCCATTGTCCATCCTGAAACATTGATTGACACAAACTTTAGCGAAATTTAAGATTTTGATTTTGTGGCTCTATGAAAACTCCTTTTTATATTTCTTTTTGACTTATATATATTTCTGTGATAAGTTGCCTCAATATTAAGTGTCAATTATTTTCTAATACAACAATATGCAAGGCAGAAAGCAACGAACTCCCCGATAAATACGTCAAAAACAAAATAACCTAGCGATGATGTAAATATGTGTTAAAGATCAATATAATTAGCTTTGTATGGAGCAATCTTATATAGTTTAAATGAAAATATTATACTCGAATACTCGAGGACCAAAAATTGGACCCACATCCAGAATATTTAGAGAATATATCTAAACAAATCATTTTGAATACTAATTTGTATTTTAATAAAAAAAAGCGCATCAAAAAAATTTGAGCATTGAAATTGTTTGTATAAATATCCGCGACAAGGCTCCATAACGCTATAATATAATAGAAGATTACCTTGTTTATGCTTTCATTAGTAGCTGTCTTTCATTTCTTACAGTTCCTTAAATATTCAAAGCGTCTTTGTAGAAAGTATAGTAAATTTCTTGAAATAAGAGGCATATTGTTGGTTAGTTGTTAAAATAGAATGGGAACCATTCAACGCACGAATCGGATTAGTTTCGCACCATCAACCGGAAAATCTACGCTTCAACTGATGCTTGCCAAAGACCAAATTCATTTTTCATTAGAGGGATTTTATGATTTCGACGCTAATTTTGTATTCTCCCAATAAAATTTTCGGTAACTAAATTTGTGAGCACTTTTTAAGTAAAAAAAAAGCCAGCTTTTAATAAAAATCGGTGCGTATATTCAGATTTCCAGACTAAAATGAACATTTTTGCTTAATTTTAACTTAATTTTTCAAGTATTACTAATACTTAAACATTATTTTAGAACCATTTTTGTACATTTCCATACCTCCTTGGATTATTTACAATATTACGTAGGATGAATTCTTTCGACGAAAGCATATCTTTCTACAACTGAACGATCTACGTAAGTCGCTATTTGTATTTCTGCAAATAAAAGTTAATAAATAGAGCACGAAACTAATGAATCTATAGGAGTTAAATTGGTCTGGCAATATCTTTCAAAGATATTTTTTTGAGCACTGCGCGATGGAGCAAGGAAACCCAAGAGCGCTTATTCCACACAAGGAACAAACGCCACCAAACGATGTTTTCCTTTTTCAAGGACGTGGTCGGTGAATCAAAGAAGGCATTATCTATAGGAAGGGAAACATAGAAATAAACAATACTTTATGAATTCAAGGAATCTGCATATTGTTGAACTAGTATTTTATTAATTCCCTTCCTTCGAGAGGCGAATAATTATCAACAATTCGATTGCTAACTTAACAATTCTCTCGCTGGTTTGAATAGTGAGAGATCATGCGACATTTGGTAACATTTTCGCTGCTATAAACCAAATTTTTTGATGCTTGACAACAAATATTCACTAATATGAAGAAGTAGGAATTCGTTGTTCCTAGACTGCATTCTGATTTGGGTCCACAATCGATCACAAGAAATGACGCTCCAAACACGCATAAAAAGTTCATAAATAAAAGTATATAAAGGTTACTTACGCTCCATCTCGCAACATCTTCAGTATCTTATGATGAGAATGTTGCTATCTTCAATATATTAAATTGCAAATTTTCAGTTTCCCATCATTTGCAACAGATTGCAATATTAGAGTAGGTTTATTTTGTTTAGAACGAGCGAACAATTGTAGTTCATTGAATCTTTCGGTTTCTAGGAATGTTTGATGCATGTTCCCAGGATGCATCCGCCGTTAAAGTTCATTTAAAGTCCAAAATGATATTGAAAGAGTTAGTTGTAGAAAGAGTAAATAAATAAATAGAAGAAATTGAAAATGATCTTTTTTGAGAAAAACTTATTAGAAGTTTTTCAACTTAAATAATTGATAAGAAGCTTATATGTCTAAAAATTTTGAATGGTTGTAATTGTAACTTTTGTAAGAATTGTAAGAATCTACAGAAATTTACTTCTTCATTATGGGTGCACATCAAATGATTCAGGCGACCACTTCAACCGAACATGATTAAATACTAAGATGTATTCTGATTAGAAAAAGCAAATGGTCTTCAACTTATCAAAAAACGGAAATAATATTACATACTCAATACAAGTTGATATTACATGGAGTGTTCATTAAAATTCGTTACATTCAAACAGAAAAATATTTTCTAGATAAATTTATTTTTGATTTCTTGAGTATTTTTCAAATTATTCCCATTCAATTTAAAATATGGTTTCAGATCGAACCGATTCGATCCGAAAATTGATTTGTAGCTGAAAACTCCTATTAGGGATTCGTTCGGACTCTCCTTCATTAACGACCAACGAAACATATTATCTATTGCACATGACACAGAATTTGAAATCCAACTCCAATTTTGTAGTAACTATTTTGCGTGCGGGAATCTGAAAATCTGCTTGAAATTGTTGCTGGGTTACGGTGTGAGTGCATGCCAATCGATGCAATTTCAATGCATTTTATGTATGTATTTTATTTTGAAAACAACAAGCCGTAGAAAATTGCTCTGCGGAACTTTAGCGATTTTATTATGAAGAAAAGCGATTCTAAGTGGAAAATAATTACAGCATTTTCTGTATTTACTAGTTATATGCAAAACATGCAAAGATTCAGACGCTTATCATAAGTGATTTGTTTCGGTTGGGGAAAAATGTTCCGATAAAATTGTTACTTTATCCAATATTCATAAGTGAAATAATTTGGAATTCGAAGAAAAGCAAATGTGATTGGAATTTATAAGTATAGTTAAAAGCTTCAACAGATGATATGTTGTCATTCGGATCAGATGACCAAGGGGATTTTTTTTGACGTAAACAGAGCTGATTTCCAAAATCCACCATACAATAACAATATTTTTTCTTAATGATCCGAAAACATGTTTGGTAAATTGCCTCTCACAAACAAGTATGCAATGAATTAATTAGATTGACTAAGAAGCATAAAGATGTGAATCATAAAGTGCGTTCTACCATTTATAAGTCCGGGGTCTTACATTGTAACCACAAGTGGGTTTTCTCATACATTTTAAGGTATGCCCTTGTCAGTGATATCTCAAATAAAAATAAAATATATTAAATCTTATTACGTGGCGCAAATTCATTATTTTTTCGAAAATATATGAAACAAATTATAGATACTACCAACAAGAGCATGTGCTAACACCTGAACCAGTTGAGTCAATTGAAATTATATTCATATTTTAATTGAAGTGTGAATATCTATCTCGTTTGATTACGTTAGTCACGTGCAAATAAATCCTTTTGTTGGGGTTTCTTTTGATTAATCGCCGACCGCAAAATAACTTATGGAAATTTTTTATCTCGTCAAACCCAACGATACGGAATGCTTTGAAACTTTCTTCCACATAAACTTAGTGAAAATTGTTTTTTGTGGGCTTAGAGCCAAGAGTTTAGATTGAGCTGTTGTCATTACTCATATAACATGTAAATTATAACACTTCCAATTCTATCACAAGCAAAATTCATAAATTCCAGCTATTGCTTTGGTTGCGTAAGTAACAATTTCGATTTGCTGATAATGTATTTAATCATTTAACATAATTCAATATGTATCAACTTAAATCCGCACTTAAAAGAATTTCTAGTCGTGATAGTAAAATTCATACTAGTAAAATAATGTACTTGGAAATCATTCAAAACACGTACGTCATGTGAATTCCAAAAATTAAAGAATAACGTGTAGGTTGGCAAAAGTGACTACAAAATTTATTTATTTGGGGGTTCAATGCCGATCTTTTTATAAATATGGGTTTTTTAAATGTAATTTGAAATTCCGTCAAATCGAAAATTCCAATTTCTATAAAAGTTTTCTAGAAAATCGCTTTTTTTTGCATCAAATGGAATTTTCCTGTGAATAATGTGAATTTCATGCGCTTAAATAATGTCGTCACAAGTGGGGTCTCCTTAGTGAGTTTCATACTTTGAATTTAATTGGAAAATGTTTCAAACCACTTGGATATGAATATTCTTAAAGCAATGCAGAGCTCTTAAATAACGACGATAAGTAAAAGTAGTTTGACAATTAATGATTAATTACGTAAGGTTTATCCTTTATTCGGTCTTAAACATAGTGGCGAGTTAAACGTTCCGATCAATTTTTTGAGTTTTCCAGGTTTTAAAAAGAAATAAAGTATAAAAATTTTCTCGGACCACATACCAGCTTTAATACTTACAGAATAAAATCAAAACCACAACCTACAGGGAAAAAAATATTTTAATCATTTAGCAGCAAGGTTTAAAATCAATAAATAAAAAAAATAGAAAATAAAAAGAAATTAATCCTGATGTTGTCGGAGCGAACACAAAAGTGGCAACACGTTGTGCAGAACTGTGTCGCTAACATCCTTTTGCTTCAATCCAATCTTAATAACAAGTTTTTTAGTTGAAAATTTCAAATAATTGTCAGTTTAAAAAGTATTGAGCCTTTTTTTGTCATTTTTTGATTATATTTCGAATATTTCTTTTACTTAAATTGGATTTTATTTAAGTGCATATTTTCCATTATATCTATGACCTTTTGCCATTTTTTGGAAAGAGCCATTATTCCATCTATGTAGAACTTCTGTGGTTTATCTGCGAAAAACTTGGCCAAGTGATTTTCACAGTTTTCTTTTTATTAAGAAAGTTTTGTAGAGACCGAAACAAATGATAGTCTGATGGTGCAAGGTTTAGACTATACGGTGGATGCACCAAAACTTTCCAGCCAAGCTCTGTCAATTTTTGCCGGGTCATCAAAGATGTGTGTGATCTGGCATTGCCATGATGGAAGACAACGCCCTATCTATTGTTCCATTCTGGCCAGATTTTTTGAATTGCTTGTTGCAATCTGGTCAATTGCTGACAGTACAGAGCCGAACTGAGTGTTTGGCCAGGTTCTATGTATCTTTGACGTCAAAATTTCCCGAACGAAAGCAAGCGAATCATCTCTTGACTGTGTCTTTTGATAAAGTATCTTGACACCAAAAAATTTTTTCACAAGCCTGCGATGCATTCTCACCTTGATCGTAGTGATATTATAAAACAAAACGATTTCTTTCATTCGAAATTTCACTCATTTTTAAATGAATACAACTTTTGACACGAATGACGAAATACAAAACTGTCTCTATAAAAATTGTGGACTGGAATGTCACCTTTCAAACGATTGTCAGTTTGACTCAATCTGATTAGTATTGTCCGATATATGACAACGAACACCATCTAGTGACACAAGAGGCTCAATACTTTTGAGATTATCCAATATTTATGTACTTTCTCTTCCTATGATACATAAGTTAAACATCGAACTCAACCCAGTGCGTTGAATATATACACCTCACTTCATTAATTTTCAATTCCTTCATGATCATTTCACGTAAATCAACGATTGAAATCCCCACAATACAAATGATCTGATCATGGCCACATTGCATCATAAAATCTTCATTTATAAATGAGAGAATACACCTTAAAAATTTAATAAATGAAAGGCGTTTACGTTGGTCACGAATAGAGCCAAGGCGTGACATGTATCTTTCGACACAAAAATAAG
This sequence comes from Stratiomys singularior, assembly GCA_954870665.1. Taxonomy (NCBI): domain Eukaryota; kingdom Metazoa; phylum Arthropoda; class Insecta; order Diptera; family Stratiomyidae; genus Stratiomys; species Stratiomys singularior. The sequence goes on from OX940877.1 coordinate 15,228,923, forward strand.
CTTATATAAAAACCAATTAGTGGGTTTTTACCTATTCCTCAGGATAACTCGTAAAGGATATTCATTATAATCAATCTACAATTGAGTGATCCCGAACTGTACGCCGAATCAGAGCTTTATTCAATATGCTAAAACTATAACAACTATCCGAGACTGGGGATATACTTTCAATACCTAAAAATCAATTTAGCGTTTAAAAATTTTAAGTAGCTAAAAATAAATAAAATTATCCATAAAAGGAACTTAAAAAGAATGATGAAATGAAAAAAACAGCTAAAAATATTTTTAAATAGCTAAAAATACTGAAAATGATACATTTAAGGAAATAAAAAGATTGAAGAAATGAGGAAATCAAACGTGGGTCTCCACATACCTATAGAACGTCGTATATTACTTTTGTACGTTCACATGAGCAAGTATGACATATTAATTACTTAACAGATGATAATAAACTTGAAAAATCGACATAAAATACGTGAAAACTAGACCAAACAATCAAGAACTAGTCTTACATTCATTTTGAATGCCTTCATTGACAATTATTATTTAATTTATTTACACATATTACGCATGCTAACACATGAGAAATCATCAATTATTCAAAGGAAATATACAATGTCTGGTTAGAGTTCGTCAAGCGTGAAGGTTCGCATTGGATGTATGTGAGCTTTGTGTTCTGCTTGAAATGGGCAAAAAGATAAAAGATATCTATCTTAAATTATTTTATTTTTTCCATTCAAGTTGAATCCCAAAATAAGGATTTTCTTCTTAATAAGGATTGTCTTAGAGGCATGAAAAACGCACAAGAAATTTGAATTTTGATTAAGTTTAGAAGAATTGTCAACTAGCTTAAATTGAATAGTTCAAATTAAAACTTAATTTATACTTTTATGCATACAAGGACCTTAATTTTTTTTGATGCAAATCTAAATTATTAGAAACAGACGTTGTTGTAATAGCTCAAAGTGTAAAAAATAGTGTAGTGAACATCATTTGATGTTTGTAAAGAGAAAAGCTAACGATTAGTCAATATTTTTGTATTTTTTTTAATTTCGACGTGCTAATGATCAAAATTTTTGTTCTCACCTCATATTGATGCTCCATCTGGCCTTGTTTTATCTGCGTTGAGGACGTTATTTAGCTATACAAAGTGTAGGAGAATTTATCAGATAATACACAGTGCCTGAAAACTATGAGAAAACCTGAGTACTGAAAACTTAAAACCTGAGAACTCTTTTTTTTTCAACCGACGAAGAAATGGAAAAAAAAACTTTTGATATCCCTTTTTTCAAACGATGGAAAATGTAGAAAAAAATGTTTTAATATTCCTTGAATATGTATTAATAACAAATTCAAAACAAACTATGTCTGAATTCCCACAATGTTAGTGCAGGTCCCACTGAATCTCATAAAATATGAATCAAACACGTTTTCCATGACATCAAAGTACTGGAGGGTATTGATTGTCCTGTTAACGAAATACGGCGGTTTATATTGCATATAACGGCTGGTAAATGCTTGACAACACCATCCTTACAACACAAGGATAAAACACCGAAACAACAGACGACGTCCTTCGAATCTTCATTCGTCCCTCGAAAGAAAAAAAAATTCAAAAATTTGAAATTTTAAAAATTTTCACTTTGAAGCAAGAAAGAATCTTTTAAATGTATTCAAAAGATAGTGTATATCTTTCGGAAAGCTTCAATGGGATAATTTTGAGGTTTTTTCACAAATTTCAATCTAACTATGACCACTTCGGCCGTTAATTTTGGATTTTCTGTTGGTCGCCCAGCATGAAGCTCGTTTATGTGGATTGTGTCCTGACTGTCATTCGCGATATAAATATTTCTTTGGTGACCAGATGCTGATGTGAGTTTTGTTCGGAGGTAAAACAATTTTCACAAGCTTTTCGTATAATTCTTTAGTCTGTTGGAGACATTGTACTTCTATTCTGAACAAAATTTCTCCGTTTTCGAGCGGTTTGCAAAAGACTCTCGGTCTTTTGCCGATCTTGATTCATGATTGATTCTCCTCAGAGTTTGAAACCTTCTGGAGAAACTTTCTCCATTTAGATAGATAATTTCAAATGACCGGGATCTTCCATAGTGCATAAAATCACATCAGAGTCTCACAGGCGGACTCACAGGCATAATGAAAGAATAGAAAAATTCTCAAAATCCCCATTTCGATAATACCCGAAACAATTATATTGAAAAACTCATTAAAACGATATGTGCTTCTCATATTTTTAGTTTTTCAAAAAAAAATTAGTAGTTTTATTTTGATGTGCTTGTTATAGATATCCTTGCCCATCCGATTTCCTAAACAGAAATTAAATATTTTTGGTCAACAAATCTAATCCCCATTACTTTCTCATTAACATTTTTTTTAATATCTAGATGATCTCCAAGATGCGAAGCTTGGAATGTACTTGTCTCGTGACTTGATAATAGATATAGATAATATAGATTAAAGATAAGTCTACCTTAAATTCGCTTCTTTGACTTTATTGTTAAACTATGATTCATCTCATGTCTTAAAAAAAATTCAACATATTGTTTTTCATCATGAAAACCACTTATTACTTGTAATATTGCTTATGTTTATCTGAAAAAGTGGTATTACGCTCTACGAACAGATTACATTATCTGTCTAGCAATCATTTATTATTTACATAACTAATATTTACTCTTTGAAAATATTTGAAAAAGCTTGAGTAAATGTATTAGGTCACGTGAATATTGTATTGTTTTGTTTTGTGTTATCAAAGCTGATTTTAATTTTTCAGAATGAACTATGAGATATGTTTGAATTTTTAAAGGTTTTTTTTTTACATAGAAAGTTATGTTTCGGTTATGCAATTTTTTTAAATGGAATTAAACGTGGTTTAAGGTTGGCAGAAATGTGATTTATTATTTTCAATCATTTTTCCTTGGCGCATGTTCATTTAAAAGATTATTGTTCATGTGGAAAAGCTATTTTTGGTGTTGCTCAGCTATAAAGATGAAAGGTGAATACACTGTTTAAAAAGTGAGTTTAGTCAAGAAGGTCGGAGTCCTTATATGATATATATGACAATTAGTTGCAAGGACATATTTTTCGTACAAAATATTTCATTTCACATTCCACCAACTCGTTTAGAATGGTAGCAATTTATCTACATTAAATACATTAAAAATTCATTATTATTTACAAGCATTTACATTGAGTGCTAGTAACGTAAAGTAAGTGCTCCGAACTTGGCTACAATTACCTATACGTTATTCACCCTCGTTTGTTAAAGAGATTCTTATTACGCACCATATATGATATATTCTATTCGTAGAAAATAAATGACACTAATTTACATCTAAACCTGTGTTACAACCTATTTTCAAACTATTTTACAAAACACTATCTACACTCGGTTAAGAACGCATGATCTGTTGGATTGAATGTTTGTATGTAAGGATTCGAAGGCTGTTCGCCTATAGCTAGTAGATTAACTCTAAGTGAGCTCATGAGTCTATTGGGAGGGATGATAGTGTCAAACCAATTTAAAATAAATGTCAATAGTGATATATATCTTTAGTTATTATTCGTTTATTTAGCACCATTTTTAAGTATCTAAATACTTCGTTTCCATATAATTGGCTTATTGGCTCCAAACAGGTGCTCCTTGTAATACATAAGGCTGATTGAACATCTTTAAGATTGACATGTAGTTCCTCGTGTTCAATTAGAACCTCCTCTTGAGTAGTGGGGACAACTGTAGAATGGAATTGAAAGCGTGATCTTTGAACATGAATTTGTTGTCAAAGGTTAGCTCCAAAGTACACCAGATCTTCGGATAATTGTGTAGTTTGTCCTTAAAAAGCCGATCTGAAGAAATGATTGAAAGGAAGGAAGGAATGTTTACGTTTTTTGCTGATAACTTTGCCAGTATTTATACATAATTTCCACTTATACATGAGCTGATATACTTTTTCAAGCATTTTTCCAATTTAGTTTTTCTTGTCATGTATTAGTTCCTGTACAGTTAAAACAGAAGAAGAAGATCTTCCTGCTCAGAGGTATGGATGGAAAGCAAGATCGGAGGAATGGATGTTAAAAAGAATCGGGCTCAAAGATGAACCTTGAGGTACACCGGCTAGGATAATTATCACATTTTATGCACTATCCGAATTTGTTTATTCAGGAAGTAAATGAACATGTTTGATTTTCCCACGATTCAACTTTGGAATTGTCCAATTTTATTGACTCAAAGATAGTTTCAGGGCCGAAGACTGGCATTAAGGTGCCAAAGAGAAAGTGATTTTAGTTTTGACACATTAACCTTTACGACTACTTTTAAAAGATTTTCATTTACTTTTAATTTGTTATCGGTGAGTTGAGTCCCAGAAAATTACACTGCATATATATCTGACACGGGAATTTGCTAATATAAGTCCAATACTTTCAATAGATTTGAGAGAAAGATTTGGTTAGGATATCTTAGTAACAATGCTTAGAAAGTTATTATACAAACTAGATTTTAGTTTTTAATTATGGTTATTCAAAAAAGGAACCGAAGTTTTCACAAAGTTCAATTCAAAATGAATCTGAGCTATCATAAACAATCCTTGGTAGACATTTTACTTCTTATTATGTTTGGCTTCAGGTTCGATCTGTATTTATCTTTCACATTCAATTTCTGTGGAGGTTCTATATTTTTACTTTAGAACTATTCGACTATTCAGCCCTCGTTTATTCTGTTGATTATTTATTTTCCTATTAAACGTTTCCTATATTTAACGTTCACATCCAATTTCTGTAGAGGTTCTGTATATTTTTTTAGGACTATTCAACTATTCGGACCTCGTATATTCTGTTGATTATTTATTTTCCTATTAAACGTTTCCTATATAAAAAAAACTCCATTTAGTTTTAATTTTTAATCGGTTGACCTTTTTTGTTAGTTGAGTTTTTGACATACTTGTCTGCGTAGAAATTAAAACAGAATGAATGTCTCATGCACCAAAAATTTTCTCGCAGAGTATTTCGTCAGGCGCTAAGTATCCTTAAAAATTTTTGATAAAATGTAGATCAACCCACAGCTTGTAGTAACCATCAACCCGAAAATACAAATAATAGGGTAATGCATACCAAACTTAGGACACAAAATTGAATAAGAATATTAATTCCGACTTGAAAGTTGTATTCATAATTTTCAAGGATGCATTGCTCCTCTGATATATCTATACAGATAAGAAGGAGTAGGCTGTTCACGGAAAATCGGTAGAAGCATCCGGGAATCGTTGCTATTTCTGGATGAAAGCTATTTTATTCAAGTACTTTATTTAAGAAAAAAACAGACATGAAATATATTCGAAACATGCAGGTTCAAGAATCTCAAAACAAGGCTCTCCTAAGAATTTTAATGACAAATACACTTAACGACAAATACTTTATGATATATACTTAAACAAATGCAGCTTTGCCCAATTGTTTTCTACTATTAAACTAATAAAATTAATTTGGATATTTTACCCGACATATGTCTGTACATATATAAAATTAATGGCAAATTATTCTGTAAGGAGAATTAGTCATTTATTAAAAAACCAGAATGTGATAAAAAGGTAAACATATCAAAAACTCGATTTGATCTCTACCTTCATAATAAAGGGTAACTGGTAGTTGTTTTCTTGTCTTTGAAGATTCGTCTGCGCATATTACAAATTACCAGTGCTTGTTTGTAATTAAAATATTACATTAAAATATTATTTAAATTTGGTTTTCTTTTAGATTATTTTTAATTCAACTTGTCATGTGTGCTTACATACAGCAACATATCAATATATCTGAATAACTTTGGCTGGTTTCGTGCAATTGTTTGTGTATGGTTACCAATGAAAAATCAGCTAGTTCATTCTCTGAAAACCGCAAAATTTCCCTTAGTTTCTTTCGGTGTATGAGCTTAGCTGTAGCTTTCCCCCAAATGAAAATTGAAGGACCGATAAGAACGCGACAAATAGAGTAGGTTTTATGACTAACATGCAAATTTGCATAAGCAGTAACACAAAACGAAAAGTCAACACATTCACACATGTACTGTCTATATTCAAGCTCAATCATCTCCTTTATTAGTAGCTGACTGGCTACGAGAAAATGATAAACATTTATGAGTACATTTATTGCATATTTTCAAATCGAGCGACCACGATAAAAATAAAATAATCTTTTGTTATTCATGACTGCAATATAGCAGAACAACTGAAATGAACGTTGAAACTGAATAACGCAGTTAATAATATTTATATCAAGAGTTACTGAAGCGTATAAATGTCGGTTACGTCAGGAAAGCTTGTAAATAACACAAAATAATTTCGCGGCAATATGTTTGGTTAAGGTGTATTCAAATATGTTAATGCATGCATTTCTATTCTACTTATAGCAGTCCAAATTATCGACATGGCCTACAGCCACAAAAGTGACCAAATAAGCATTGACCTTCCAAGCGAAAGTACTCAATATGCAGGCTCCACGGAATTGATCGGTAATGATTTTTACTATGTTGAACTTACATTTTCTCAAAGACTACTTTTGCAGTTTCAAGTGAAGAGAATCCTCCGAGCAACTGCTTTGATAACGTGAAAGACTGGTGTCGAACAAAAGCCCAAGGTATATTCCGAAAGAAGATCCTTTACAAACGGGTTCCAATATGCAATTGGCTGCCAAAGTACAGTAGTGAGGACGCGGTTGGCGATTTGGTTGCAGGTTTCACAGTTGGTTTGACAGTGATCCCACAAGCGCTGGCATATTCGGGAATCGCAGGACTACCGGCTGCTGTAAGTTGACAATGAATTCTGCGTCAACAAAACCTAATTGTTTTTCTTTTTATTAGTATGGATTGTATGGATCATTCCTTGGATGTTTTGTTTATATATTCCTGGGTTCTTGTAAAGATGTACCCATGGGACCAACAGCTATTGCATCCCTTCTAACGTTTCAAGCTGCTAACGGAAACTGGCAGAAGTCGGTTCTTCTGTGCTTCCTTTCTGGATTAGTAGAGTTGCTGATGGGAATCTTTGGCTTGGGCTTCCTCATCGACTTCGTATCAGGACCAGTTAGCTCAGGATTTTCAAGTGCTGTAGCTCTAATCATTCTCACATCACAAGTTAAGGACATATTCGGGATTAAAGCATCCGGAACTACATTTGTCAACACATGGATATCGATATTCAACGATATACATAATATTCGGCTAGCAGATACAATCTTGGGAGTCGTTTGCATCGTCATTCTATTATGTATGCGGCGCATGGCTCAAATAAACATTGGTCCAAAGAAAGACTCTGAGAAGTCGTTGTGTCAGACAATTATTACAAAAACCTTTTGGCTCATAGGAACTGCGAGAAACGCGGTGCTAGTAGTAGTTTGTGGTGGTATTGGCGCATATTTTGTCGACACGGGAAACTTTAGATTAATCGGGTATATCCCGGCTGGATTGCCATCGTTCGCCCCACCTCCATTCTCAATGACCACAATGGTCAATTCGACAACCACTGGGGAAATGGAGACGTTGACACTATCATTTTCCGATATGATTGCGGACCTGGGATCTGGACTCATAGTGGTTCCATTGATTGCTTTGCTAGAAGATATTGCGGTTTGCAAAGCATTTTGTAAGTATAGCAAAGTTCAAAATTAAAAAGCGGATTGATAATCTACTTGGTATCTTTATAGCAAATGGTAAATCAGTTGATGCCACACAGGAGCTGATCGCCATTGGCGTGTCCAACATTGCCAACTCGTTTGCCAATGGTTATCCTGGAAGTGGAGCTTTGGCACGTGGGGCTGTTAACAATGCCAGTGGAGTTCGCACGCCATTGGGAAATCTTTACACTGGGTTAATTGTTATTCTGTCGCTTTTATTTTTGACCCCTTATTTCTCATTTATACCGAAAGCTGCCCTAGCAGCTGTCATTATTGCTGCTGTCATATTCATGGTTGAAGTCAAAGTCATCAAACCAATGTGGCGGAGCAAAAGTAATTTCATACTAGTGTTAATCTGATCAGAAAATCATGAACGTTTTTTTTTAACAGAAACGGACCTGATTCCTGGATTAGGCGCATTCTTTGCCTGCTTAGTTCTTCCTCTTGAAATCGGAATTTTGATCGGAATCGGGATCAATATTGTTTTCATTTTGTACCATGCGGCTCGACCCAAGTTGCGGCTGGAATTCCTTACAGTAAGTCCTCTTTTGTTGTTATTGCCTTACCAAGTATAATTAATTTTTCAATTTGCAGACCTCCACCGACAACAAATACTTGATGTTAACACCCGATCGATGCCTTATCTTCCCGTCAGTTGACTTTGTACGAAACTCTATAAACAAACATGGCCTAAAATCAACCTTGCCCGTTGTAATTGATTGCAGCCATATCTATGGCGCAGATTTTACAGCGGCGAAAGCTATTGCAACTTTAATAAATGATTTCAAAGAACGAAATCAGGCACTTTTCTTTTTCAACGTTAAGCCTAGCGTCGTGCAAGTTTTTGAAGGAGCCACTCTGGATGATTTGAAATTATTTTACAATATGGATACACTCGAGGCAGCTTTATTTGACAAAAACGAATAACATTTAACAAGCTAGTGATATTAGGATTAACAGTATTATTTTTCGTAGAACAACTTGATAATTTAAAAGCCTATTCATTTTAGAATATTTATTTATTTAATCTATCAATAAGCCTAACAAATAATTTTGTATGTAAGAGTGAAAAGCATTTGCTCCCTAGCATAATTCTCCGTTAAAGAAATATGTCCTAGTTAATAAATGTTTATTTTAAAATCAATCATTTTCTGAGTCGATTGCTTATTATTTATTAATTTTTTCCTTAAACTATTCTTTCTAACTGATTTACAAATAAAATAATTTAAAATTCAAATAATTGAATTTCAGGATTATACAATGATGTTTATGCCAACATGTCTTTGCGGAAAGTTTACAAAGTTTCAAACTTGTCTATGGACGTATTAGAGAAAATTCAGGGTTTCACTATCTAGTGTCCATATACGGTGGTTATACATTTCGTTGTCAGAGGTCAAATAGAAAACCAAAGAGGGGGTAGCTTCCCCCTTCCATAGTCAGACATTCAGACAATGTAGGTTCGTTAAGTGAATTCGACATGATCATTCCATGTCGATTGACAAAATATGTTGCTTTTTAGAAGGATAATGTTACTGACAAGGAAGAACTTTTTAAAAGGTTAATCAAAATTATAATCAAAAAAATCAAATAATATTAGAGAGCACAATATTGATATACACTTGAAATAGTAACGATCCTGTACAACCGCCGTCTTTGCGATCAAATTGAACTCTGCCGAAGGCAGAGTTCAATTCAAAAAATTATATTTTTGAACGAGGCTCATTTCCATCCTGACAGGTACATAAACAAGCAAAACTTTCGCAAACAAGGATCCGAAAATCCATTAGAATATCTGAAGAACGTCCATTGCGTGTTACTGTGTGGATCCGATTTAGACATCGTGGCATTATGGGGAATATTTCTTAGACATCAGAGTGGGGTGGCCATTACCATCAACGGAATCAACTACTGCCAAATGTTAACATATTTCGTGGCCATATCTTGAAAATATTGATTCGGACGAAATTTGGTCCCAACAAGATCGTGCGCTATGCCGCGCATCGGGCGTTACAATAGCCTAAGCGCGTCAAAAAAATCAATGAATTTTGACGTGCATTGATGTCAAAAATTCGTCGTGGCGTGAATTCTCCACCAGCGAAGTGTGACTTGACGCCTTTGGATTTCTATTTATGAGATGCCATGAAGAACAAGTATTGTGTGGACAATTCACAAACAATTCTCCATTTGAAAGCGAATATTAAAGAAGTCATTGCTGAAATAGAGGCACACACAATCCAAAATGTGTTTAGAATTTGAACAGACCGAATGAACTACGCCAGTGCTAACCACACCTCCCATTTGAATGAAATCATTTTCCATTTAAAACCAGAAGGAAATACTTTCAAACGAAAAAATAGATTCGCAATAATATGAACTCATTTTAGTTTTAAAAATTTTTAAATTTGAACTTATTATTGGGACACTACAAATTTGTTGAAATGAACAAAATGTCTTGAATAAAACCGAGCATAAATATGTATGATTCATATGAGTTACTGGTTCACTTATTGAAATATTTGGTAACTAATCAACCAGTTTCTAATTCTATGATCATTTTATTTAAATATTCTATGTGAATTAAATATTTATATTTTCGTTTTGCTATTTGTCTCCAATTAAATAATAACCACATAAATAAATAGTGAATAGATCCATAGCAACATCAAACCCTCCAATACTTTAGGGCCCCTAGAATTAGTTTAAAACGGATAAGACATACGTGAATACTTGAAATAAACTTACTTATTTGTCGGAGGTGGTGTAGGCCCGGCCTTCGAAATATCATATCGCCATAACTGCCGCTTTATCCAATCCCTATACATTCTCACTTGAGTGAAAACTCCAGGAGCTAAACCATTGCACTCCGCACCAAAAGATAAAATTCCCGAAAGGACTCCATTGCAGTAGAGGCCAGAGCCAATATCATTCTACATGTTGTTGTTTTGAGTCAGGTTAACATGACGAAAAAAACAGTAACTCACAGAACAGACATCCATGTCTCCAGCTAATCCCGCACAAATCATATTATCCTTTATCCGAAAATTATATTCACCATTTTGATTACATTCAATCCGATTGTAGATTGGAAGTCTTATGAACATTAATCCGCTGAATGCATCTCCAGCTGCGTATCCAGCTAATGTGCATGAGGACTCGTCAGGAACAATGCGTGTAGCTAGTTCTGCTTTTGCTATACTTGGTACCAGAATATTGGTTTCAAGGGGCAATTTGGCCGGAAGCTAAGGATAAACGTTAGCGTAGAATAACTATGTCAAACTTTTCAATACTCACCCTTAACACTGCAATATCATTTTCTTTTGAATACGGATCAAATTGGGGATGTGCGTAAATTGCAGCTACATAAATGTTAAGAATGCGTGGGACAAGTGGCCTCGATGTGATGTTCCATTGACCGGATACTAAAATATCATTCGGTGCAAAGAGTTCATTATACTCATTAAAAACGCAACTGGATGCAGTAATAACGTGGGTTGGACTAATTAATTCACCCCCACATACTCTTTCTTTTGGTAGGAATAGTACAACATGTGCCGCAAACTGACCATTCGTGATATTAATTCCATTCAGAAGACCATATGCGCCATATTCTGTTCAAATCAACCGAATATTATTTTAAAATTATGGAAAACTCATTACACTAACCATTACACCAAATAAAAAATACTGCATTTAATATATAGAACGAGTTCATCGCTTTGATACCTAAATACTTTCTGTATTATTCAACATATTCCATTGCTGTCTTTCCTAAAAAATTCGTTCGTAACGATTGCTCATCATTTGTTATGAATTATCTTTCATCTACACTTTTGCTTTTTATCGGGACGATGTTATCGAATCAAACCATGTCCGTACTAAATCAGAAGCTGTAATTTTGGCATATTGACAATAAATTTGGTCAATTTTTAATCATCTTTAAAAATTGTGTTGTGTAGTATGGTAGTATCGCCTTGATAATTGTTCTCACAACAACCAGTCATATGATTACTTTTATTCAGTCCTTATCTATAGTTTTGCTTGAAACAAGGATATTTTGCTTATTTATCGTATTTATCTGGAATTGTAAACAAGACTCTTTCCAAACCGTCTAATTATAGTTTCAACGGTATCGTTGTTATACTGAATGCGAATTTTTTTGAGCTAACACGTTAAATAGAACAAAATAATATCCTGACAATTGAAAAAACGAAACATATTAAAAAAAACACGTTTCTATTTCAAGTTTATTTCATTATTCATCCTCTATTCAAAAATGAAGGAAGTTGCAAAAAGGATAATGGTATTGATCACTCTTTAAACAAGTGGTCTCGATTTTTTCAACATCAGATCATTTACAAACGCTAAGCAAGGGGTTTCCGAGACTGTATGATCCAATCAGTTGTGATTGTCATCAATAAAATCAATCAATAAAAATAACTCAATAACAACTAAGTTCATTTAATGAAGCAAAATTGTTTATAAGTATCTTTTTTATCTCTTATATTATCTCTTATATCTTATATTATCCATATCTGCATTAATCATATGTACATTTGGGCTCTGACCATGACGCTCATTTGTTGTCCGTAACTGAATAAATGAGATTCTTCAGAGCACACATATGAAGGTTCTTCATATGTGAAGGAATCCTATAAAGGTTCCTGAACAGATAAAGTGGGAATATTAAATTGACCTAAATTCGGACCGTAGGGAGTTTTTATAAATTTTGATATTTTGTAAAGGGCATTTTTTCCTTTGAAATCCTGCACGTAGTGTCTATGAGTACGTGCAACTTTTTTGCTCCCATCGATACAATGTTTGAAGCTGTTGGTACGCAACAATTTTCGATAAGGCTTTTAACGCCTTCTTTCAACACAGGATCAATTTTTATTCTGTTTACCGTGTTTCCTTTAGCGGACATCTTCCAATGAAGGGTTTGTAATGTTACTTCGTTATCCAGGACGGTTTGAATTGGGCTGTCGTTTAAGTCTGAAGTGTTCTGAAAGATCGTTTTGCAAATGCGAACCTTCTTAACACTTCGTAGCAAAGAGGAAAAATGATTACAATTCCTTTTTTCCGCATTCCACCAACATGCACATGTAATAAATCGCCACTTTTTTCCTAAAAACTCCTTGCAACTGTGGTAATATGATGTTACAACGAACAAAGGCCCTCAAAGAAAAAGCGTCTATAAGGACACAAGTTTAAATTTGCGGCAAACATTGGAAACTCTGACGTGTCTCTTTCCCAGTTAATATTTTGCTTCCTGACTTTCTGATAGAGAAAGTCATGTGGTCATAACTGAAAAATCACCTTATTTGATGACATTGTTGAAGAAAATGAGCGATATAAAAAAATTATAAAGAGTTGAGTTCGTGTAATGTTGCTTATATGATATGATTCTCAATACAACGGCACAGATTTTTACACATACGAGGTGTGTTCAAAAAATACCCGGAATGATTGAATTTCGCGGCTTTGAAGAGTCCGATTGTCAAAATTTTTTTATTGTGTTAGTATACATGCCCCTGAAGTATAACACAATTTTCAGCTATATTCATTGTTTACTTTATCTGTGGCAGCCGCTAAAGTTAGACGTTTTTTCATGAGCTCGGCGATTTTCGATTGTTAAAACAAAATGGATCAAAGAATTTGCATTAAGTTTTGCGTTAAAAAATGAAATAAAGTGTAACAAAGTGTGCGAAATGTGAACACAGGCCTATGTTGAGTCTGCTATGAAAAAACAAGTGTTTACGAGTGGTATAAGCGTTTCCAAGATGGCCGTGAAGATGACGGACGCCCCAGCACATCAGCAACCGATGAAAACGTGGAAAAAGTGAAAGCAATGGTTATGAATGATCGCCGAATCACGATCAGAGAAGTTGCTGATGATGTTGGTACATCGATTGGCTCATGCCATGACATTTTTTGCGAACATTTTGGGTATGAAACGCCTGGCAGCAAAATTTGTCCCAAAATTGTTGAATTTTGAACAAAAACAGCCGGGAATGGAAATTGCTCAGGAATCACTAAATGAAGTCAACATCGACTCAGATTTGCTCAAAAGAGTTATCACAAGGTACGAAACATGGGTTTACGGAGATGACGTCGAAACGAAGGCTGAATCGTCCCAGTGGAGGCATTCTGGCTCTCCAAGACCGAAAAAGGCTAGGCAAGTGCGGTCGAAAGTCAAAGTTATGCTTACTGTGTTCTTTGATTTTAATGGGATAGTGCTTAACGCCGTTTGCGTGAAGCAGTGCGAAGAAAACGTCCGGATTCGTGGCAAAACAATTCATGGCTTTTGCATCACGATAATGCTTGTTCGTGATTTTTGGCAAAAAATAACACTGTAATGATGCCCCAACCTCCATATTCACCTGACATGGCCCCTTGAGACTTTTTAATTTTTCCAAAAATAAAAAAAACCTTAAAGGGTCGTCGTTTGGTATTTAAATAAAACTATTTATTTATTTAAATAATTTAAATATTTTTTTAGTATTTAAATAATTTAAATACAAACTGTACTGGGTGCTTGTTCCAAGGAATTTGAGAATGATATCGGAAATTAGGCTCTGAGAATGATATCCGAAATTAGTGAATTTTTCAAGAAAGAAAACTTTATCGATATTTTCGAAGACGCAACTCACGTCTATAACAATTTTACCTTGCGCCCTAATTCTGGCAACGTTACTGCCAGTAGAATAAAGGAAGTATGAAGACAAATGCAAGTATGCAAGCTTTTTATTTATTTGTTTGGATATGTGTGTTAGTTACTATAAATTTGTACGATACAGAGGTAAGGCAAAAGAAAACCTTATAATAATGTTTACGCTTTCAGTAGCCACATTTTGGTTGACACATGAAAAGGACTCCACAAGTCATCACGGAATCAATCCCAGACGTCATTTACTATGAAAAAAACGATGAGTGAAGCCTGAAGTATTCTGCTATTATTTAAATGATGTTTTCAGTCAGCTTTTTGCAAAGGAACGGGTGAATTATTCCTGTAAATTTATTCGCGGATGGACATAGGACTCGCTAGTCGTTCAAAATTATGTGAGAAATTTAAGATAATTTTAATTTGTTTATACGGAGATCGCACCAGTATTCAGCAACTTACGAATGTTTCTAATTTTGGCCCGTTAAAAAATTGGTTAGCAAAATGCTGCACTGGCGTCGAGAAGACATAATACCAGCGCAAAGTTGTCAAAAAAAGATTTCACATGACTTTCAGAGAGAGTTGTGAAAACCCATGTTAAAAAATGTATTGTTAATCGATTCCGAATTTGCGGATTATATGTATTCGATCCGAACATTATTGCTTAGGCAAAACGTCTTGGTAAACCGATCTGGAATAGTCAAACTAAACCACAGGATGGTGCAAGTAATGCCACTGAAGCACAAACAACTTTGGGATTCCAGACGAACTTTAAACACACCCAAGAATAAGATCGCTCTGAAAATATGAAGCCTTTCCAAAATTTCAATAGCGCGTTTTCGACTTTCAATTAACACCTTCTTAACTTGTACCAAATGTATGAATTATTTATACATTGTGAACAATTCTCTGACCAAGGAATGCTTTTTGATTATGATGTTCCCAATGATCAGGACCCCATTATGGGGTATGTTTCTAACGATTAAGAAAGTCAATCAGGACCTTCAGAGGATGTATTTCCAACGCTACATGAAACGCTGGTGCGACAGTCATAAAAATTGTTTTGCAGAAAAAATGAATTCCAAGTGGGAACTTTAGCAAAAATAGAAACAAAGGATGTAGAAAGTTTATTCTTTGTATTTGCTGGTCAATTGAAAATTTTCGACCGGAAGCCACCGCTCCGACAAAACAAGAGCAAGGAACACGGAAAGATAAAGTTTAATAGCTAAATCCTGTGCTTTTCTAAAGCACATTGAAACCAAAATGACTGTCAAATATAAACCGGAGGACCAGCAAGAAATAAAGTAGAAAATCCAAAGAGGAAAAAACGTGGCAAAAAGGAAGAAGAAAAAGGAAAAACGCAGGGAAGAAACCAGGTAGTAAGCCTAAAAAGAGTACAGAAAATATAAAATTAGACAGATTTTATAAAATGTTAAGTCCTTTCGACTTTGTTGTTGGTATAAATGTTTGTATTTTTAAAATTATATAGTCAAAATGCACATACAAGCAATCAATATTTTTTAATGTTTAAACTTTATTCTTTTTTTTATTTTATCTAATCTGCCTTTTTCCAAGAATAAATAGCTTCGAAAGTTTGCTCCAAGGGGCTCAAAAATGGCATTTTCCCTATTACCAACCATTTTAACTTTTTTTTTGTAATTAAGAGCGAGACTAATGCTTTCCTTATTCCATCGGCATTATTTCAATCAAACGCCTGCGAAAGGTGAACACAAATTCTGACTACTCCTTTGGAATTTTTTTCGCGCCATACGCTTCCGCCTAATCAATGTTAGATATTGTTAAACAAAATTTAATCAAAGAATGAATTTCGAAAAGCGATTTCTTTGATAGAAGATTACTAATTTTGCTTATCGAAACAACATTTGATAAAATCTCAATGCATTTTGTCACTCCAATTCGTAGATAGATGTTCGAAATAAGCATTGTAACCTTAGGATGGATAATTTGTTGCGATTTCTTTTACGTTTTACCGGTAAATTTGTAAAGAATTTTGAATTTAATAAAAATAATTGCATGTTGAATATTTTCAGTTTTGTGCCTTTATTGTTGGACGAACGGATATAAAATACCCACAATTATGGAAGGAACAACAGCGGTGCCTGGTCAATTTCCCTGGATTGTTTTCATAGAAACACCAACAGATATGCCTTGTGTTGGAACAATTGTTGATCCAAGACATGTATTAACTTCGGCACAATGTGTGCTTGACAAACAGGGAAAACTTTGGAATCCATTTTGGTATAAAATTATTGCTGGTGCAGTGGATCTTTATAACTTACATACAAGGGTTGAATTTAGAAAGTTGGTTGCTATTTATGTCAATGAAAATTTCAACATGCTCACGTTAGAAAATGATTTGGCTATTTTAAGAGTACGTGCCACTAGTAACGATCATATAAATTTAATCATTAAAAATCCAATTTCAGGTGGACAAAGCATTTCCTGATCCACATAATACCATAGAAATAGCAGAAATCTACCAAACTGAGATAGCAAGAAATGGTCTTTGTCAGTTCGCTGGCTGGTCGTCTTACACGGTCAGCAAACAAACCATTCAACAATACTTTTACGGTTCCCGGATACAAGATTGGAGAGTCTGTGAACCAAACAAACGTATCAGCAATGCTATATGTGCAAGGAGTATTAGGAGATCAAACTCATGTCAAGTAAATTTTTTAATCCCATCATTTCTGGTTCACACAATGGTGATAACTTGAGTAAATGTTTGTAGAGCAAGTCAACCCTTGCAGAAAGTAGTTCTCGTGAAAGTGAGTGAATCAGAAAGTAGCCTGGCATAATATATTTGTAAAAACAATTATATAAAATTAAGTGCGATGTTTATCCCAAACCCATCCAACTTGCATTCTTCTATTGGAAACCTTCCGAAGAAAAACATGTCCCATTGCATCAAACATCGATAGAATTGTGTTATTAAGTCGAATAGGGATTAATTCCTGTAATATTTCTGACCAAACTACCAAAAATAATACTCGTCCGCGGTTAAGGAACGCATCTAAACATGCATTCAAATTCACATGGCACCCTTTCACATTTTACGAATTATTCAATGGAAACTAGGAATAAAATGCTGCCAGTTAGTTAAATTGTCTGAGTAAATCTTCTCTTTTCCACAGGGAAACATAGGAGCTGGCCTGTTTTGTGATAGTAAACTGATTGGCGTGTTATCATATGGAGAAAGTTGCAACAGTACTGTTGTTCCAAGTGTTTACACTGATGTTAGGAAATTTCAAAATTGGATGAGAAGACAATTTTCACGAGTTGATATACCGGCACCCGGAACAATCCTTTGAAAGTAGTAAATAACATTGGCGGAGAGTTAAAGAATTAATGTAACTATATTACGAGAAGATGATTTTTAATGAAGTTTAATTAGAGAATATAGTATAGTATAGTTTAATACAACAAAGTAATATTATATACTATAATAATCGTTTAATAAAGTTATTTTGTTTGTATATTCCGGGAATTGCAAGCTGTGAAAATGCTTCTGAATTTTTCTTCTCGAATCTGGCACATGATTCACTTATACATTGTCACAAAAAAGTACGCGGATATTTTAAATAAGACGCAAAATATGTATTTATTCATCAATATTTATTCTGTCGCATTCAAAGTAATCTCCATCAGATGCAATACACCTATGCCAACGATTTGTCCAGTCCTCGAAACATTTTTCAAAAGCACTTTTTGGGATAGCCTGCAGCTCCTTCAGC
This sequence comes from Stratiomys singularior, assembly GCA_954870665.1. Lineage (NCBI taxonomy): Eukaryota > Metazoa > Arthropoda > Insecta > Diptera > Stratiomyidae > Stratiomys > Stratiomys singularior. The sequence continues at coordinate 15,247,016 of OX940877.1, forward strand.
GAATTTTGTTTTATCTCTTCGATCGACTGAAAACGGGTTCCACGGAGCGGCAATTTCAGTTTGGGGAACTAGAAAAAGTCACTCGGAGCTAAATCCGGTGAAAACGGTGGTTGATCGATGGAGTTTATTGCGTTTTTGGCTTTAAATTCGGTCACAATCGTGGTGCGATGCGATGGTGCATTATCATCGTGTAAAATTCATGAATTGTTCTTCCACAATTTTGGCCGTTTTCGAAGGATGTTCTCACGTAAACGCCTCAATACGGCCAAATAGGTCTCCTTATTGCCCGTCTGTCCCTCCGGAACAAATTCATGATGTACCAAACCACGAATATCGAAAAAAACAATGAGCATCACCTTGATTTTTGAGCGGCTTTGCCGAGATTCTTTCGGTTTCGGCTCGTTTTTCCCCTCCATTCCGATGATTGTTGACTTTTTTGCAAGTCAAACTCATACACCCATGTCTCGTCGTCAGTTATAATGCTCTTCATGAATGTGGAATCGGAATTCGGACGATGAAGCATGTCCAAAGTGACCTGTTTACGGTACTCTTCTTGAAGAAAAGAAAAAGCTTTATCGGGACGACTCGAGAAAGACTAAAGAACGCGTTTCATACCCAAAATCATTCGAAGTGACTCGCCAGAGATGTCGAGCTCTCTTCCCATCTCTCTAACACTTACATGACTATTTTCAAGCACCGTATGCTTAATTTTTTTAATGTTGTCCTCAGTTGGAGAGGTCAAAGGTCGTCCAGAACGAGGCATGTCTTCAAAGATCTCTCCACCGTCTTTGAAGGCTTTGTACAATTCGTAGGTTTGTGTTTTTGATAGAACTGAATCACCGTAAGCCTTTTCCAGCATTTGCAACGATTCTGCACATGAAATTTGGTTAGAAACACTAAATTTTAAGGCAAATTCTCAATATTTTTATCCATACCGAAAATCGCATCGCACTACTGTGGTGTACCGACTTAAGCAGCTGCTGTCAACGAACTGCTTGACAGATCGCGGTCATATTGGCACAGTTAATTAAGGACAGTCCTACCAACTTAACAAAATACATTTGTTTGAAATATCATTTAACCCGGGGAATTTAAACTACAATTTCCGGATATGTTTTTGTCACAATGTATAGGTGGAATATAGGCATGATGCTTAGCAGCAAGCACTTCAAAACATTTTTTTAGTGGACACATCAAAATCAAAATTTATTCATCAAAATTTATTCATTTTTTTTTGCATTCAGCAACATAAAATGAAATAAAACTTTATGATAGTTTATACTAAATAAAAAATTTTAAGAAATTTAAAATTCATTTAACTGCATATAATTAATAATTAAATAAATTTGAATGCAAACCATTTTCCAAAATATTCTATATATAAATTTTTTTTAAACAATTTTTCCCGAAAAAAAGCGTAGCGAATTGCTGAAGATGTTGCATGGTTGGTTACAAAGTAAGCTGATACGTTGGTAAGCTTTGTAAACAATAGGATTCGAGCACTAGCTTACATAGATTGATAACTCCAGAAGATTACTGAGAGATATTTTCTAATCTTGTTGAGAAACTACTCACTACACAATCTTAAATACTTAACAATCAAAATCACTCAAAGTAAATATCAGAATTTTCGCAAGGTAATAGGCTGGCAATCTCCGAAAAAATTTCATAGATTTCAGAAAACAACCTCAAAATTTTAAATGTGAACGAAGGTAACCGGATAAATTGCATGTTAATACATATACTGGAAATGAATGAAGCATCAACATAAATGAGCTATGAGTAGATTTATGCATTGGTAACAATAAGGTTGGTCTTTACAGAAGATAAGAAAGAAGTATCGGAATAAATTTACAAAAACCAACTCAAATCACCGAAGAAAACTTAATGCTGCTTAAGATTTCTTTACATAAAATTCGGCTGAAAACTTACATTCACCTCACGTGATATGTATTTTACCTATAATTTTTTATTTGTTCAACTCGCTAAACTACCTCTACCTACCTCATTCACAGTGCGTCAAAAGAAGCCGACTTATGCTGAAAGAAATTATCTTATCTTAGACAATATTTACAAAATAAGTCTTTGTACAAGAGGTTAATTTGTGAATGGCTAAATCAAAATACTTTACAGACGTAATAAATCAACTGTCGAATTAATCAAAGCTTATGGCATACTTACCTTAAGCATTTTCATCCAGTCAACTTGTTCTGATTAGGTTTCATTCATTTTCTAGATAAGACATAGGGGCAAGTAGACTTTTATGAAAATAGACAAATCATAGATAAATAGTAATTCAATGTAGCATAGTGAAAGTCATAACGCTTTTACTTTGGTTGATAAATATATATAAACAAATGACTAGATTCGATGAATCAGTAAAGATATCCTTGTTTGTTAGCCGTTTTTAGCTCGGCGATGAATTATTGGTAAATTTATTGATAAAAAATAATATTAAAATAAAATTTAAAAAAAGTAATTATAGTGCGTAGATCGAATCATCTATTTCAAATTTAAAGTTACTGAGTAATTTAAAACGTTTAAGACGGCACATTTAATTATCGGAGGCTCAGAAAAGAGAACTCAGTTGGAATAGTGACGTATTATATACCCAATCTTTGATGCTGTTTGGCATAAAAAGCCACTTTATAAACTAAATTTCAATAATTCAACTTTTCCACAACAATCAAGCAATTTTTAAATGAGACCAACAAGCTATCTTCGTACGCGCAAGGAAATACGAAATTAAAACCCAAGACATGCTTTTTTCAATAAAAGGACTCCAGCAAGCGTTCCGCAAGGCTCTTGCTTGAGTTCCACCTTTTAAAATATTTGCCCGCGAGACTTCTCAACACACATTAATATTGAAAAAGCAAGCTTATCTAATTATCCTTACACTTAATCGTAAGGAACACAACGGTAGTCAAAAATAAAATGCTCAGAGCAAACTCTAGAGAGGTGATATCAATTTATCGGTAAGATGATGGTAAGGAATCGAAATATTGGCGAAACGAGAGAAATTTACATAAGAAATATATTAAAACTCATTATGCTTGCGAACAGATGCTTGAATTCTTGGGATGAAACATACCTTCGAAAAACGAGCTCTCTTTCCTTGAGTTGATGCTACATTCAAAATTCATGCTTCGAATCACGTCGAATACATTACTTCCTAGGATTATATCTATTGCGAAATTGGAAGTCCTGCCTAACCTCAGAAAAAAAGACGTTCATTGTCAAAATGACGCTAAGACCAATGATTCCTTATAGAGCTCCGAATTATCTCAAAGCTAAACTTGCTGCTTCCCAAAATATATTCCTAAAAGTTTCACATTGATAAATTTATTTCTCGGCTTGAAAATATTATGCACTTTCTGAGTTGTGTGCTTTTAAAAGAGCTCGCTTACTCGGATCAACATAAACAAATGGCTTGAACCTATAACCCATCAAATCCTCTTATTACTTCTCTTTGAAATTGATGGCATTTGCCTACAGAGTTCGTGTTGCCTAAACTATGTCTCCCCTTATTGATAAATTCTTTTTGCTCAAAAATTGAGAAAATTCTTATTGCTCTATTAATTTTAAAGCAGAATATTTTGTATATAAATAAAGGTTAAATAAATAAAAAAAATTAAAACATACACGATTATCATAGAAGAAATGAATTACTACTCTTCAGATTCTTCAGATTTCTGAATTAATTGGCATCAGAACGTCAGAAATGGAAGGCTGTAGTGCTTAAAAGAAGAAGATCAATAAACGTTTGTTCAGTTCCATTCTTTCTCGAGAGGACTTTCGAGAATAGTTTTCATGGTAATCGACGTATTGACACGAAGGAAGGAAGCACTGTTGTTACCTCTTCAGCACAACTCCCGGATTCTGTAGGCAAATCCTATCCTAATCACGGAATCGTGTGACACATTTTGCTTGGGCAATCTTGAAATATGAAGGAAGGGATACTGGAGCTTTGGAGCATCCGTGGGATACTAGAGCATCCTCCTTAGCACTCCTTTCCCCTTCCACATTTCTAGTTAGAGAAGAGATCTTCCAAATTTTACCAAATTACCTGTAGGCTTAGGAATAAGAAGCCTAGCTGGAATTAATGTGCCAAAATGTTCCAGATTAGGTTTCAATCCTGACAGTAAAGGTGTTCAGCGGGTGCTGCAGAAGCGCTCCGCGTCTAAGGCTCTACACTTCGTCCGTAAACAGGTTTCACCGTGCTGCCTCAAAAAATGACATATAGACGCAATATGTAGATAGTCTGATAGGAATTCTAGCCTTTTGAACTATTTACCCCTATGAAGAGCTAAGGACGTAATTAAAGACAAATACGAGGTTAAAGATGTATATTTAGGCAGATGTGACATATTTTTGAAACGATCTTGACAATCATTAAAGTTGCTTTTACTTTTTCACTTGCTCTCTGTAAAAGCTTCTCAGAACCTTAAATCCTAGACGGAAACTCTGCTTGATCTGCGAAGTGCTCTAATAAAAAATATGCTCGGAAAATGTCAGAAGAGGAAGAGATAATAGGCTAATCTAATTCAAGCATCGAGAGTTCCAAATCATATCAATAAGCAGTTATTTACTCCTAAATGTGATGTATGGAGCATAGTGTGTTATTTTCATCCCTGTTAACCTTTTACTTTATTTGAGAGTGTTGATTCCGTGTGAAATAAACTCTTTCGAATTAAATATTGAATTGTGGGAAGTTTCGTTGAGAATATCATTTGGACTGGAAGCAAATTGACAGATGGACAACTCTTCTGACAAATAACTAGATTCTAAACAGTAAAAAAGTTAAAAAATCGTCCTGAAACTACAGAAAAAGTAATGGTCGAGATAAAAGTTTCCACATTCGAATGAATTTGAAAATAGCGCATGTGGAAATGTTGCATTGCTTGTATCAGAATGAAGAGAAACAAATATGGCTTTACTTCACATTTTTGACTTATACCCGTAAAATAAAAATAATTCTACATACAATGGTGGTTTTTTGTTCTACGGACAAAATTTCGTCGTCTCCATCTGAGTTTTTCAGTATTAAATGTCGTTATTTATATGTCCGTCAGTTACACGAGCAAGAAGGGGTCCTTTTATGCGGGTAGGAAAAAATTCTTGAGTTACTTGATTTAGTCCCGCACTCCTATGTCTGTATTCATAGTGCACAGAGGCCTTCGATTTATCTAAAGTTGTCTTAGCAGCTCGAAGGTTATGTCCGAATGAGAGCTTGTCTGTTTGTTTATGATTAATCCGTCGAATGTTATTTCTTTGTACATTTTCTTGTTTCTTAGTACGTTCAAATAATGTCCTTTAAATGGTACAATTTTCTAATGTGAGTTGGTACACCCTTGTTGTTAATCATCTGGTTCACAAAATTGGACTCGGTACTTGCGTCCGATTTTCGTATCCCATTCCCATGTATTCCCTTGTTTGTTCACGAAAATGGGTTCTCATTTGCACAATATATTTATAATATTTATAATATAATTATAATAATCCAAAATATATTTTATAATTATAATATACTGTATACAATGTCGAGCTTACAGCGTTCTTATATTTTATTACTTACTCTCTCAGTTTTTTACGATAAAATTTTAAATTTTTAATCCGGAACATGTACCAAATATAAGGATATTTGCCAATCTTTAACAAATGGTTATAGAAACCTACCTGGTTTCGTCAGTTAAGACATTTGCACCACACCAACAGTGTGTGCTTTATTCCCACTTGTTTTGCATGAAAAATGCATTTGTAAGTTTTGGAGACGCATACTTGCCTACAGGATCTTAATGATATAAAGGCTTTCATAAATATAAAAATTTAAGTAAGAATTAAAGCTTGTTTAGAATAACGGAAATCGAAGGATGTTATACAATCAATTACGTAGCCATCGCATTTAACCTCTTCACATTGAATAATTATAGAATAAGTCGACGTCAACAGGACAAGTTGATATAAAGTTAATACTGCAAAAAAATATTAAGAAACTGGGGATCCATAAGTTACATAAGAGTTCAGCCCCACCGAAATGCTTACACAAATTACTCAGGATAATATCGGGCCTGTGAGAAATTATAATTCAACTAAATGACATAACTTTCACCCGAATGAAAGTGAATTGGTATCCTTCCTGAATGGAAGTTCATGTTGCAGTTAGAAATAAGGAATGGATAACTGACAACCACTATTTTATTTAAATATTCGTACGTACGCAAAGGCAAAGGTTTGCAGATAAATTAATACTGTATTCAATTATTAATTTAAATAAGTCAATGGTAATGTAAAACATGCAAGATGCTTATATATACAAGAATCAGAAACAAATTATTCCGTGAATACACAGATTCATTGAAACTTTTACATATTTAAGACCCAAACAACGATTTCTCCCAATAATGTAGAAATTTTTATTATATTTATGTATCATATAATAATTTTTAATTAAAAAAAATTTAATTATTATTTATCAAAATTGTATGTAACAAAAAAAAAATTAGAAGAAACAAACACTCTCCAAATTTAATTCAAGATTGAATCTTAAATTGCGTTCCAGAGAAAAAATTTCGAAAAATTGTAGCCCTCATCCCATACTTGCGTAACTTGTTTTCCATGAAAATAAATTTTCTAAAATATTTTTCTGCCTTATATTAACAGAAAACTCCACAAAATACAACTTTCGGAAATAATGAAATTTAAGGACATGTTCGCATATAACTTCAGCTACCTGCAATCTGAGTCCTGGTTTGAAATTTGAACTAACTGATTGAAACTCTTAAGCAAAAAACTTATTCAATCACGAACTTATCGTTTTTGGAGACTTTCCTCTATGTAACACGTAGATAAAAATCCATTTCATGAATTCCCCGAGTAGTCGCTTGAATTGATCATAATTTGATGAACAGAATGAACTTTTTCGCGAGATTTATATTGAGTGTAGTTGTAATTTGTAAGATGTCAATTTTAAATGTAATCTATTTCAATTCTTATGCTTGAATTTTGTTCGTTTCAGTACTCTTCAGAAATACTTGTATATTTGCTGCGACTCCAACAAAATGGGGTAAATATTCTGGAATGGTTTCAATAATAGCGTCCTACACTGATACAGCCTGCGTTGGTCACATAATTGACAAGCGTCATGTAGTAACAGCAGCTCAATGTGTTCTGGACAAGGACAGTTTGAGAATTCCGAATGTCTTTTGGTTCAAAATTGTAGCCGGTGATATAAAATTATTCGAGCCAACCCAATATCGAGTCGAACGAAATGTATCTAATATCTTTGTACACGAACTTTACAATCCAAAAACAAATGAAAATGATATAGCTATACTAAGGGTGAGTGTATAAAATGACAATCAAGGACATTTTATATATTGAAAATTTCTCCCAAAGGTTGATCAGCCATATCCGTTTCCACATAACACAATCGAACCGGTGATAATCAACACACGAATTGTAAGGACGAGTTCATTATGTGACTTTGTTGGCTGGAAAATGGATAAGCAGCAGCAATCGGAGCAGCAATCTACTACTATGCTGGTCTATGACAGGGACTTTTGCAATTCGCAACAGTATCCTGGCAAAATCTATGAAAGTACAATGTGTGGACAACTGCAAGCAACGGATGACCTCCCTAGTGTAAGTGAGGTTTCTTTAACGTATTATGTCTGCGAGACAAAAATCTGTACAAGACATTCTAAATTTTGGAATAATGTGGGAGATGATTATGAGGATGAAAATTAACGATTATAGGAGTTTGTATTTTTGTTGCCACAGGCTAATATATCTTTGTGTTGCTTGTGTCCGGCGGGTCTTACTTGTTTGTTGTCGAGGACGCGTTTCGGCTGTATGCAGCCATTTGTAGGTCGTTCTGAGGTCCTTGTGGCGATGTACATCTTGTTATAGATGTAACAGAGACGAACATTATAATAAAAAATAAAATAATATAAAATATTAATAATAAAAACATAATAAAATAGATGTATAGATGAACAAAATGTTGCATCTACAGAAAGAAACACATCGCCGCAAAGTCCTCACAATGAGCTAAAGATGACTTCATTCAGTCAAAATGGATCCCCGACAACAAACAAACAAGGCAAAGAAAACCCCAAGCTATAAAAAAGAATATTTTAGGGTTTGAACGAGAAAACAGAGTGACGAACAGGCAAATTTCCGTAGATAAATTAAATGCTTATTATTAAATATTTTGTCATTCTAAGACATCCTACCTCTTGTAAGTTACACCATAGTTTCGAGAATATTTTTCTACCATTCTCTCTCTGTCACACCATCCTATCATTCTCATTTATATCATCAGAGATCAATTATTCAAATTATCTTCTTAACTTAGAACACGTAAGAAATTTTCCCATGGTTAAAATGTATAAAAATATTTTTCAGCACAACGTTGGTGGTGGGTTATACTGTAATGGCGAGTTGACAGGACTATTGAGTGTTCCTCAAAGTGGAACGTCTATGCCCAGTCTATTGACGCAAGTTAGATTTTATCGTAAATGGATGCAAACGCAAGTAAAACGATATGATTTACCCACGAGGATTGTATCACCCGTATCAAAATGATTAGTCAAAAAACAATTATTTTGCAAGAGTGTGGACTAACTATAAAACAAATTTTAATTTTAAACAACACTTTAAAGCATAAAGTCGGCTCTTGTATGTATGTTACTTATAAGCTTCGTATTTCAAGTCAATCCGAAAACTTGTTAAAACCAACAAAATTGTCAAATCAACACTATGAAATAATATAAAATCCATTTTACTTATACTATATCTAGATACATCTAAAAATAAATGGATTTTTTTTAAAACAGACTAAAGGAAAACTAATAGTCAAACTGTGCATTATTCTTGTCGCTGTTATAGCCAATGTATAATAAAAATTGAAATAAAAAGCATTTGTTCAAGTTTCTTGGCACTTTTTTTAAACAAACTGATCCTGTTAAAGATGTTTTATAGTAAAGCATATTCCCTTTTGTAAATAATTGAAAATTTGACAGCGCATATTTTTTGAGATGTTCTTCAGTTGTTTTCAGGAAAATATTGGATATTAACACCGATAAACTAGATGTAGTAACATAGAAAACTAAGCTCCAGATTTTAGTAACAAATAAAGAAGAAGTGACATTCCAATTACCATTTTAATCTTTCTAAAATTTAAATTTAAAATGCGAATATAGAAGATTTTGTGATGTTTTTTCAAAAAAAAAATTATCTAAAAATAATTAATAATAATAATGATATAATTGTCGCAACCAATACGTCACACCTGCAGCGAAAAAGGAACATGGTTAAACAGACAGGGTTATTTGAAAATACAAAGCCGGCCAAAGGAAGTTACTTTTAACTGACAAGCTCATCGCGCGGAAGTAGAGGTCATCGGACATTATTTAAGCCCTGATCCTTCCATGTCACATACACACACACTCAAAAAGAGCTTACTCTTTCATATTAGACAAAAAATGAATAAATAGAAATAAAATTGAATATTGAATAAAATATTCAATTTACAATTGTGCTGCTCTACGTCCAACACGAATCTCCACTTCAGCTTGATTTCGGGACTTTACTTGCTTCTACTGCGTTGATTCTGATCACCTCAGCTTCCTCCAACACGAATCTCCACCTCAGCTTGATTTCGGGACTTCAATGAATTCCGCTGCGTTACCTCTGACCATCTCTGCTTGATTGCGGGACTTAAATGAATTCCACTGCATCCTGACCTCTGCTGCTTGCTAACTATCTTCTTGGCCTCGATCATAATTGAAATTTTCTCTTGGGCTTTGTAATTCAAAGATTTTGCGACTCGAGGACTTCTGGGGCTAAACATTTCAAACAGCTGCTAATACTTCTTGATTCACTTTATAATTCTCAATACTTAAATTCACAATTACTATTTCCGAAACTTAATACTGGATTTCTATTCCTATTCGACATTTTTCTATCCTTGTTATAGCGATATGTTCACAACAAACATGTGAATCATATCAATGGAAAATTTCTTCCCAAAAACGTTCCAAGGATTTTTTTTGGTTTTTTTCTACTGAGAATTTTTTTTTGTTTTTGACACATTTTTACTGAGACTTTTTTTTGTTTCTAATATTATTTAACTAAATATTACTTAATACTTAAATATAATTATTAAGGTTTTTTATTATACTTTTATTCCTAGTTCTATTTTTTTAAATATTTTATTTTTTGTTTGTTTTTATGTCGCCTTCTCATCGGAATACATAACAATTGTTATTAAATAATTGTTGTTAACAATTGTTAACAATTGTTGTTAAAAAGTAGCCTTCGGTGTATGGAAAAGCATTAACTTCTATTGAAAGTAAAGCAAAATAATCGCCTATGCCAGAATGGTGTTTCGATTTTCTTTGTTGGTCCATGAATGTTTCTGATGAAAGCAAGCAAGAGAAGATAGAACAAGTTTTCTCAAAACTTACGTATAATAATTTGTTATAATTAATCAGCAAAACAAAGAAAAAGGAAGAATTTAAGCTAGTATATAATTTACAAAATAAATGCCATATCATGCAGCGTCATGCAATTTAGCTAGATCATGCAATTTATCAAAACGAAATCAATTGCCTAAGTATTCGCGGTTAGTCAATTCGAACCGTCCCATAAATATCTAGAAAAATAAGCAACCTTCAAAATGGAACAGCAAATGTATTCCCTATATTTCAATTATAAAACATATATAATTACGAAGTGAGTTGATACAAAGATGAAAGTCGAAAAATCTAGTAAAGCCGATTCCTTCTTCATAGTAATTCTGTGAGATCTGCATAAAACGTGTGATAAGGATAAGTATGAGGATAGTTATGCATGCGTCAACAATCTCCATTAACACAAAACATACTAAAGCTGAGACATCTGAGAATACTGAGTGCCTTTTTGGTTTGCGGTATTACCTTGCTTGCGTTGTTCAGCTTACTTTAACAATAACCATTCTAATTCAACATAAAATCGTAGAATGTGTCTCGAACCTCTAAATTTTTGTCAAATCCTTCAAAATTCCGTGAGCATATTTTCCATAGACGGCCATGAACCTCCGTAATAAAGCAAAATATGAGACTGTCAGAAGAGTAAGGATAAATTTTAAAAAGACAATAATTTTTATTTTATTTTATTACTTATGTAAAAATTATCATAGAGGCTTTGAACAAAGTTGTTAAGATTCCATTTACACGTTGAGTTTGAACAGACAGAGGAAAAAATATGGTCCCTTCTTAAATTTTATTGGTTCCTTCTAATAATGGAGATAATACTGAAGAAGGGCCCAATTCGGCTACGAAAAAGCTGTCTGTTCAAATCAAATAAAAAATCGGAAAATGGAATCTCAAAAGCATTTTTCTATTATTTTCAAAAGGTTGCAAATAATCGAATCAACAATCGAAATAATACCGAATTAAAAGGTCGCATACCATTCCAGGATATTTGCTGTCAAACTTTCCAATTCAGCGGTCTCACCTAATATTTTTTCCAAAATGGAAAAATTCAATGAAAGAGTGTTTGGAACTACAGAAAGAAAAATATAGTTTGGTTATTAAAACGGATATACAATGCCTTTGGAAAGTATAAGATCTAAATAAATAGGAAGAATTATTCGTCGGACAGTTTAAATAATGCCTACTTGACACTATGAGAATTATGTCAAAATAAGTTCGTATTCAGAAAATCAAGTCAGGATGTTATCTGATTTTTTTTCGAAACTGACTTACATGTTTGTGTTCTTTTAGAAATCGTTCAATGGCCCCAACGGACTTTCAATCAAAATCATGCACGAGGACTATTTTCATTACTTTTTTCTCAGCTATCTCTATAGTTGCATGTGAGGGAGATAAATTTGCCGAGGAACGAATAATCGGAGGAACACGAGCTCAGATTGGCGAGTTCCCATTTTTGGTAACATTTACGGATTTTTTTACTTAATTTTTTTTCCGGTAACTCTTGTGCTAACGCTCAAACAAAGTACAAACAAATTTTACTTTCCTTTGCCATTTTCTTGACGTATATTTATAATACAGATAAATTGACAAAAGTGTTGATCATCGATTGAACACATCAAAGTTGGTTGTACTTTTCATAAAAATATCCTTGATGGTTTAGATGCTATATTTGAAAAAGATTTAAGTTGTTCATCTTTTCAAAGTAAATACAGGCAATGGATGGAAATTAGTAAATTTTTAACAGAACGATCTTTATTATATCGAAGTACTTTCAGGCATTGTGCAGGGATACTTGCAGCACAAAAATAATTTATCGTAATTTACCTATAAACCCTTTTTTCATATTGAGTCCATAAGACAACAGTTTAAGGATATTTTTCAATGGTTAACTCCTGTCCTCATTCCGACTTTCAGCAATTAGTGGGCTCTTATATTGAAAAGGCATAGAATAATGTTGAGAGAACGTTTGTAAATCATGATTTACAATAATTATCAAACATTAGGATGTATAATGATTGCCTGAGAATCCGCTGGTATGCTCAAGTCCATTCGCAAGTGGGGGAAATACCTGATACCAAAAAATTAAAGATTTTATTCATATACATGACTCGGTTTAAAGGATTAGAATTCTCTAAGATTGATAAAATTTTCAAACGATGTAAATGGAACGAAAAAAAGCAATGGTCAACCTCATGAGAAAATTTTCAGAGACTTCACTCAACATTTACTTTCGTTCCAGATAAAACAGTGAGAAGGACAACTCTTACTTTTCATATAGTGCTTTCTTTCCGAGGAGCAATGTTACAGTTTTCGCGAGGACGAGTTTCAATGGTAACTTTGTAACCGTGTGTGTCTTTTCATATGTTGGACATTTTTATTAGGATGCGAGGACCTATATAGGGCCATAATAACTCGTTACGGAGGAATAGATTGGATTAATGAAGCTTAATGCAGTGTTCATATTTCAGCCTTTTGAATTCGTTAAAAACGAATTTCTTATTTTTCAGTCTAAAATTGAACCCTGATCAACATCATCAATATATCTTGTCTGTACTTAATTGAGCTCATTAAATGAGTCCTGATGCATTCTTTCCAAAATTTTGGTATAAAATTTAAAAAGCAGCGTACTTTCATTGAAATCATTTAGAAATATGCTATAAACATTTTAATTAAACTTATTTTTCATAGCTTATAATTCATAGCTAGTGTTTTATCATATTTCCAGTTGCTTTTCAATGCTCAATATCGTTTTTACTAAGGTTTCAGTGGCAGATATACATTATAATCATTTGTGTGGCGCATCCCTAATCAACATCAAAAATTTATTAACAGCTGCTCATTGCTTGGTTGATGAAAAAAATAACATGGAGGATCCTGAAATGGTGAGGATCCATTGAATTTTTAATTTTAGACAGCTGATTGCGTGTTATTTTACTTTGTAAGATATATTTAACGGCAGGAGAAGTTGATATTGTCACAAAAACATCGTCATATTTACAAAAACTAGCAATTTATGCATACGTTGTTCATCCGAAATTCGATAAAATAATGAAAGTGAACGACATAAGTTTAATCCGTGTAAGTTAAATGTTTTTATTTATATTTTAGCAACACTTATAAAGTTTAATGCTACATTATTACATCTAATAAATAAGTATAAATAACACTCAAGGTAGACACAAATTCCCATACCCATGATTGATAATATTTATTAAAGGTTTTTATCTTAAATAATTAAGAAAATACTCCATTAATTAACAATTATTATTTATTTTTGTCTCGCCTTGCATTCTATGCTTCATTTTATACAAAATTCAATGAGAGGATGTTTTTCGTCAGTCAATTTTGGATGAAGTGATTTTATTTATTTATTAAATTAAATTTTTAAAAAAATAAATAAAATGTCAGGCTAGGTAAAAAACAACCTAAAGAATTTTCCAAATTAATGATTCCAATGTGGTCGTTATAACAATCATTATTTTAAAGCAATGCAAATTTCGTTGGTGAAAAGAAGGTAGATAACATGCGAAAATTTAGAAGATTAAGGTAAATAAAGGTAAATAAAAACTTAAAATAAAATAAAGAACATTTTTTTATATTTATTCATGTTCCTAAAGAAACAAAAGATTAGCGTTAGGACGTAACTTGCAGGAAACACGTGATAATAAACGATTTACTGGATCCTTGTAGGCTAAGAGTACGATTTGCAATTGCTAGGAAGCAGTAATAAGAAGTATTCGAAAGCTCGAGCCAGTTCAATGGTTCTAAATTCCTCTTCACTGGTAGAAATAATTTCATAGCTACAAATTATTCAATTTAAAGTGGTAGGACCTTAAAAACATTTAATACGAAAGAGAAAGAACATCCCAATTCTATAAGGCAACGATAAACCACTTGTACCAATACTTAAAACATAATTCAACATTCTATGCTGTATTCATTATGTTCCTCTATCATTATAATTATTTTCTTCTAAACAGTTGGTGGAAGCTGTGGAACTGTCTCCAGGAGTCAACGTTATCCCTTTTGCCAAAGTCAGACCCATTGCCAGTACGATTTGCAAAGTGGCTGGTTGGGGAACTACAGCAACTGTAAGTACATAGACTCTATTTTTAAAATAACTCAACTGTTAGTTAAAGAAAATGTCTAAAACAATAATAGTCGGGAGGAACGTGGGATAAGCCATGAATTTTAGCTTAAGAACTCTGATTAGAAATTTTTTTTGATCCGCAACTATTATTTCTGCGACAATTTTGACCATCCACTGCTGGCCAACCACTGTTGTCTTGGTACCAATTTTAAACTTTTCAATTTATTTTAATAGATGTTGAATTTAAAATTTTATATTGATTTTAAAATTAAGTTCATATTTATTCTTCTCCAACTGATTATTTTGTCAAATGTATTAAAGTAATTAAAAAAGGCAAAATGTTCAAAAAGGAAATTAAGACATAAATAATTTTGTACTCAAATTAAAGCTTATGCAGAAGGTATGAGATTTTCTGGAAAATTTGACTACCTGATGGTTTCATATTGTTTCTATTTGCTTCTTGTAACAACAGTCCTTAAAAACATTGCGTTCCCAAGAATCTAGGTTTGAGGAATTTCAGTCGTTTCAGTCGTTTAGTCTCAGCATCTTGATCTTCATGGCAATCCTTTCTGCATAAATACATTTTACATTTTACATTGTTTTATTCTTACACCTCTTGTTAGCCTGCACCTTAAAAGTTGCCATTGTTTCCCTGGTATGAAATGCTAAATGGCTTAATTAAGAAAACAAATAGGAAAAAGATTCAACACTTTTGGCCGTCCAATCAGTAGTTCAACAATATATTGAGAAATGTATTTAACAAGTCCGTTTTAAAGGTTTATTGGAAAATTCGTTTTGAATAAAATCAATTATATAATCGGCTTGCAGGTTTCTATAGCCCCTTTCCAATCTTTAAAGAACATCATACATTCCATTCAAAAAGGGTTTCATAATTTTTAGGGCCGAGATACAATTTTATAGTCCTCCACTGGATGTGAAGTACATGGTCATGTTGTTTCGTTTTGATTTCTGCTTCTTATTGCATACTTACACTTCGATCCTTATGGAACATGTTAAACACATTGGTCATGTTTTGGGTTCACAAAAGACTTACCAAATAGCTTGATGATCGCTGTGTTGTATGATTATAGCAACCTATCCTTCGACTGGATATAATATTACGAGCACAATTTTGAATGCATCCCTCGAAATTTGTCTTCTTCATAACTTCCATAATTTACCTAGTGTCCACTATTGGTGAAAAACATCTATCAGCATTAGCCCTTAGCTCCCCGCGATTTTGCTGTTCTTTGCAGATGGCCCATTGTATAGAAGAAATACATTATATTAAATTATTATAATACCAAAGAATTACAGAAGGGGAACTCCTCTAACTTTGTCACCAGTAGAAGTTTGAGTTCTTCTTAAAAACTTCACCGTGGTCAAATAAGAATAATCTAGAAAGAAATGATGAGCACTTTCTCCTTCCTCACCAAAATCTCAGAAAATGTCATCTATTTGGATTCTATTCGCTTACCATGTTTATCTAAAAGATTATACAAGTAATGCCATCAGTATTTTTCAGGTGTTTCTGCCTTTCCTTTTTTCTGTTCTTATGATGAGGCCAAAGAGTTCGTCCTATGCTGCAGTCGTTCCCTGTCATTCAAAGCCGTCTAGTTCCCTTCTGACTCTTGCTACTGACACTTTGATTGTATCTTCTCTAGTTGCTGATCGTGTCCATGTAGATGGTCCGTTCTTTCATTAAACCTTCCACTTCTGTACCCCATCCATGTCATCAACTTGTTTGCTTTATTTACATATAATTTTAGAAGCGTTTTGCTAAGTCCTAGACGGATAAATGTTCAAATTCGTTAATTTTTAGATTTGGATTTCTTCTTTTTCGATTCAGAACATAAAAGGCCATCAGTCAAACGCAGTTTTAACAAGTCAATTTTTGCTCAAAGTTGATATACCTGTACTAGATTTTGATTTATGTCAGAAAGTTGAGCTGGGTGAAACACATGAAGAGTCACAACTTTGTGCTGGAGTCCTAAAAGGTGGAAAAGATGCTTGCTGGGTAAGTAAATAACCAAAAGCAGTTGAAATTGCCTTTGTCATTGTTTCCGTGAAACACAAATTTCAGAGTAGTTTGACTAAAGGACAAATTTTCAATATACTTGACATATAGTAGAACCTATAAAGTTAGAACCTAAATATATAATAAAACCTAAATAGTTAGAACCTAAACATAGTTAGAACTTAAATATTTTATATGTCGATAATTTGATAGCTGGTATTGTAAAGGATAAAAAGGAATACCGCATATATTTAGTCTCCAATCCAAAAAATTCACTGTTACCTTTTGGTTCAACTAAGAACATTGACTTCATAAAGAAGGTAAAATTCCATATTCTGGTTTGGGGGTATCATAAGGCTCCTTAAATCGTCAACACGGTCCTCCCGACCGTGGAAGCTCGAGACGCAAAACTCGTTCCAAAATAGATTAACCATTGCAGTAACGAGTGGTTCAACCAGAATGCACGATATTAATTGTAAAGAAAACAAAAAATTTAAAGGAGAATTATTTCAATATTTTTTATCACGATAGAACAATCTATGAAAATTATGGGTGAAATAAAATATCGGCCAAATGCTCGCCACGGCTTTGGTGGCATAGCTCTGTCTGATGGTCCATATTTTCAAGGACGCTGAAACATAATCCAGGTTCAATGTCATTAATGTACTGAATTATCTCATTCTTTAGCTCTTAAATTGTTCTTGGCTTATTGACGTACACTTTTTCTTTTAAATATCCCCAAAGAAAGAAGGTCAACGGTTTCAAATCACATGATTGTGATGGCCAACTAATAACGTCACGACATATTTAGCACGGCCCTTGAATTTCTCACGCAAAAGAGCCATTGTTTCGTTGTTTATGTGGCAAGTGGCACTATTCTGTTGGAACCACATATCATTCAGGTCCATTTTCTCAATTTCTGGCCACAAAAAGTCCGTTATCATCTCGCGATAGCGAACATCATTCGCTGTAACTGCTTGGCCGACCTCATTTTCGAAGAAGTATGGCCCGATAGCCCATAAACCGCACCAAACAGTCACTCTTTGTGGATGCGTCGATTGGTGAATTTTCATTTACTCAAATGCGGCAATTTTGCTTATTAAAGAATCCACTGACGTGAAAGTGTGCCTCGTGTCTGAAGGTGGTTTTTTTTTGTAAAGTCACCATTCACATCTGTCAGTTCAACCAACCATTGGGTGTATTGATGACGTTTGAAATGGTCAGGAGGCTTCAGCTCTTGAGTCAGTTGAACCTTGTAAGCGTGAAAATTCAAAATTCGTATCAGTGCCGCTCGTGAGATGTTCAAATGTTGAGCACGACGGCATGTCGTGGTTGGCGGCTCTTCTACCACACTATCGCGAACAACAGCAATGTTTTCAGCAGAACGAAGTGGGCGAGCATACACATGTGTTTTGACATTTCCTCCAGACCCGGATTGTGGTAGACGTGTCAATTTGGCATTTTTAAAACCTTTGATTGAGTATCAATAAAAATTTATCAAATTTTTAGGGTGACTCAGGAGGCCCTTTGTTATGTTCAGGAGTTCTTGCTGGCATAGTATCGTACGGCAGTGGCTGTGGTTTGGCTGAACTTCCTGCTATTTACACAGACGTTTCACATTACGCAAGTTGGATTGACGATATGATCCAGTGGGATGGCAATACATCAATGCCAAGGATGAAGAAAATAAAGTAAGTTTTTTTAGGGGTTTTAAAGCTGTTTGTAGTTGATACACGTTTAAATTTCTTGTTTTTTTGCAGAAATTCGACATTAAACAACATTTTGAATGGTAGTCGCTTATTTGTTATGAAATTTAATTTCGTTTTGTACCAAGTTATTTCCATCATGTTTGTATCGAAATAAACAAATGTAAAAAAGGCTGCATAATATATTCACAAAATAGACAAATATTTGTTATAATTTTTTCTAACATGTAAAGCAAATAAATTTCGCCAATCAATTGTGGTGAATGCAGGAAGTAGTTGAAAATAGTTTATAAAAATACAACTTTGTTCGATGTAACCTGAATTAAATAAAAAATGAAACTAATGATAATAACCGAATTAAATAAAACATTAATTACTAATGAAAAGCTCATCAACAACATTCACATCCTGGTATATTTTTCTGAAAAATTAAATAATAAAATTATTTAATTAAATCTGCTGAAGGGCTTATTAGGTTGAAAAATACCAAATTTCTTTTTTCAAATTTGGGTTTCACAATTTTAATTTTAATTTAGGAGAAGAGCCTACCGCAGAGTCTAATCTAAACCATTTTAAATATCATGAATTTTGAATCTGACGAGCAATCACCGTGTAAATTGACTATTGTTCGCAAGATAGATCCTGGTTTGGGCTTGAGGTTTGAGTTATTCAGTATTCAGAACTGGACTCCTCATGGGTAATTCATTGCGAGTCCAGTTCTGTTTACATATAAGTGTAAAATATTTTTAAGTTAGAATTAATCAAATTTAAAATCTTTGTGGTAATCGTCGCATGAGAGTTTGGAAATGTAAAGATCAGCAATTTTCTGTACTTTGTTCTCATGAAACTGGCAAATTTAGTGAACCTTATTTAATGTTGAAGAGAAAGTCCTTGACCAAAATTGGCACCATATCTTCCATCAACAGAATATATCGGAGCATCCTGTCGCGAAGCGGATATAATTGCTAGTCTTAAATGTCTGCAAGATTTATATTCCCCGCCATCCAAACCCCAGTGTTTTGTTTTACTTGGAAACGCAGACGCAAATTATTCTGGTTCATTAGAAATAAGATGCTAATTAAAGTTATGTTGAATTTATTTCAGATTTCTTTCACAGAGAATTTTTATTTAAATCCAAAAAAAGCAACTAAGAACCACGGTATGTTCGCCAAATAAAAACTAAAAACATAATAATTCCATAATAAACTATATTTTGTTAAAATTTCTTTAAAACAGGGAAGAATTCCCCTTCAAGTAGAGGCACAGTTGCTTGATTTTAATTTAAATAATACTATAGAAATAAAATTAATACTATTTGATATATATCACATTAAAACGAGATAAAAGAAACATCTACGGTGCTTTCCGTATATGCAATAAAGGATACAATCTATTTAAACGTATTCCACATTTTATTCGAATTCTATTCCTTCAAAGTTTTGAGTATGCATCTAGCAGCCCCAATATTAGAGTTTATCTGTTCAAAAAATTTGACAAACATGACAAATTTCAAGTTAAAGTTTATCTACTTTCTATATTTCTTGCAAAATTTCCATTTATCTGTTGCCTACAGGATAGTAAATGGCTGCAGAGCAGTACGAGGACAATTCCCTTCTACGGAACTTAAATTAAACTAAAAGACAACATTCAAAATAGTAATTCTAGGTTTCAATACAAAGTAGAAAAGGTGCACACTATTGTGGAGGAGCATTGGTAACCATAGATGCAATTCTTACAGCAGCACATTGCTTCGATCAACTGAATTTGAAGGACCGAACTCACTCGCAAGTAAATTATTTTATAAGTTATCAAAAAACTCCTTTTATGCTTTTCAGTGAAAAGCTACTGATTCTGTTAGTGATTTTCTGATATTCTTCTGGCTGCTGGGATTATTAAGATTAGCCAAAAAAGGATATGATGGATGCAAAATGTTGATCCATTGTTACAGTTTAATTTTTTTTTTCTTTTTTGTCTTCTTATTCTTCTGTGGCGTTACGGTCCAATATCAGTTCTTTGCCTTCCTAAGATGTGAACTCCATTGATTTGGATCGTTCGACCTTTCCCTCTACATTTTGAAACTGAGTACTTTTTGACGTGCGTTTTCTAAACAACCTTCCAGTCGATTCTTTTTTTATCTTGCCGTAGTTCACCGTGCATTCTTATTAGAAAGATTCCTTATTAAATTCTTGTTTGTATTCTTCGTGGGATCTTGGTATTCTTCAAGCAGAACAATTGTCCTCCTCATCATAGTTTATCAAGCCCATACCCCGACATAGGATCATATTTATGAAGAGCCAGCTCATTTGCAAGCCCAATAACTCGTCGTTGAACCTTATACACCTTTTGTCGTCTTCTGTACTGCATCGAAGGATCCTTCTTAAAAATGTTTCATTGGGTGACTTTAGAACTTGATATGTCTGATTATCAAAAGGATAAATTCTAAATAAAAAATAGAATCAACTCACTGGATTGAAAACTTGTTGGATTGAAAACATTTGTAAGCTCAAGAAGAATTGACCGAAGGGCACTAAGGTTTTCCAAGTTATACAATATGAGTGCCGGCTGTATCTTAAAATCTACAAAATGCCTAGAACTTTGCACATAGTGCTTATATGTGAGGTTAGGAAGGAAGGAAGGAAGTTAGAAAGCACATGAATGCTACTAAGAACGCTCAATTCACCCAGTGGATCACTTTTTCGATAGAGATTTTTGCAATTGGCTTTCTTCTTGTTCATTTGTTCTTATAAATGAACATTCACTATCATGAATTAATTTTCTGGTTTGATGATCAATATTGGCCGACCTACGTAATAATGCTAGGATTCTTTCAATACAATTTTGGATATTTGATTTGAAACTTCTATTTATAACCATGCTTATCCTAAAAGATAGTCTATTCTATTATGCATTCAAGGGACTATTACCGGTTAAAATTTTGAAAAAAACTGTTTTTTTACATTTATTGTTTCCTAATACCTTCAGCAATCATCTAAATTTTTATATAAAATTTCAAAAAAATAAGAAATTGGTAGCAGATTGAGTGCATGCGCGTTATCAGTGCGCGACAACTGAATAGACGAGTTTCGGCAGGTGCGCTTTTCGTGTCTCCAAAACACCGTTATTCTGTTTAAATACATATATTAACGGATAGATCTCTGTGTTGGCTTTCTCAAACGTATTTAGTTTATATTTGGAAGTGTACATAAACGTTCGATATATTCAAAATAGGCAAAAATCCGTATGGAAAAGGAAAAGAAGGAACTTATGCAAAAAAAAGCAAGGAGATCATCTGTGAGAACATCTCGTGAATTTCAAGAGAATCAGCATACTGTTGAACACAGTACAGTATTCACGAGTACTTCGGCAAAAAATTTTGATGTTTGTTTTGACTCGGCGATAGCCATTCTTATTGTGTTTTGTTGTTTTCCCTCGTTTTCTCGGCGTTGGCGCGTGTATTAAAGTGTAAAACGTGCGGTAGAGATGTGAAATTTACCAAAACTGCAATTAGTGGACTAGGATTCAAAATAAATTTTGAACGAAAAAAGAATACCCAAAACAATGAGTGTTACATGAAAAAACTTTGGGCTATCGTTCCCAAACATACGTTTGTGGGACGGGAAGTTACGGAATTGGCTGCTAATGTTTCATTAGCCATATTCAATGAAGGAAGAACGTCTCTCTTGAAGATATTAGAGGTAATTGGGGGCATAATTGGACGTTCTGCCTACGATTATGTAAAAAAAAGGCGAAGAGCGAATTGAGATGGCTAACAAAACAAGTACAGCCGCGTCGAAGGAAGCTTGCTTGGCAAAGCAAACGGCTCAGCAAGAGGAACAGCAAGAATTTATTGATTCAGAACTCACTTCATATGAACCAGGGATTGTTGATGAACCAATCGTAAGTGTTGTAACTTGATTTTCTTAAAAATAATACAATATACACAGTAAAATAAAATTCAAAGGTGTTTTTTTCCATCGGCCCAGACTTATTCTCCGCAACCACTTGACAGATCTTTTTAATTTTTAGTAAGTTTTGTTTCTTTTGATATCTTCTATCGTAATTTACCAGAAAATTGCAGAAAAAATTGAAAAAAAAATAATTGACAAGGGAAAAATGGAGGAAAACCCCGGGCCATGGAGCATTATCATTTTTAAGCCCTCAACTTTGGCGCACTCTAGATAATTATGTACATATTAAAAACAAAAAAGTGTTGTGATTAATTATTTTCCATCTATCAACCTCAAATTTTAGAACTGTTAAAACTTAGTAATGAGGAGAAACTTGAAAGAGTGAAAGAGTAAAAGAGAAAGAAAGCAATTGTATTGAAGAATGGTAGAAATTGGCGTTCGAATTGTAAAAGAAAGTGTCTGTGAAAATCCGCCAAAATCAAGAAAGATATTGTAACTGCAAGAAAGGTTACGCCGTTCCCGAACTGTCAAGAACAGGCTATTCGCTTTTGATTAGCCAAAACTGTGAAATAAAGGACGTCTGCAAAATACAAAACTGACTTATTTGATAAACAAGAACTTATTTGGCATTAAAGAAGAACAAAAAGTTTTATAATTTAGAATATTGTACTAGTAGAAAATAAAAAGTTATACAAGGTTCTATAATAAAGGAAATGAGAAGAAAAAATTGCATTATACGTAATTTTTGGCCTTTGTAACCGGTAATAGTTCCTTAATTGTATATTTTAATTGACACCACTTTATACCAGTGAGTAACTGGCCCTGACTGTTGTCTCACTGGCCAGCTTTTTTGATCCTGTGGAATTTTGTGTCTTTGTGTGTGTTGCGAAGTTACTATGGTATCCATAAAGGATGATTAGGTTTTTATATTTTGAAATTTGCTTCTGAAATAAATGCTCCAAAGTTTTCAACGAGCTTGAAATCATTATAAAGAATTAAGTCTTTAATATTTTAAAATTTGTGAAAAAAAATTTATATTGGACCCTGATCCTTTGAAATTCTATTGCGTCTCTGTTACTTGAATTACTCATTTATTGAATCTGAAATCTGAAATACTTTTTTTTTGCTTTGGCAGAGTCTGAGTTTATTGTAGGCTTTGTTGATCATAATCCTTTTGATGGTCTTAGTATGTTTTGGGGATACTTTACTATTCTGAAGCCAAGGTTTACTGCTGTTGTTGAGGTGCTGGTCTTCTTTTCAAATGCAAGGGCCGTAATTGCTAGATTTTTCTCTCATTTTTGTCTGCCATTGTTCATTAACCACATCCTTGATTAGAGCGACTAAATCATTTAGTTCGACATGCGCTTCAGTTGTTCTGTGATCCCCGACCCCCTATTTTGGCTTGAAGGACTACTATATAGAGTGTTTTGATACCCACGTGTCCTAGGATCCTAATAATTATGAAGTTTATCTCTGTGTTTTTGTTTATTGCTTCGTATATATCAGATGTTTCTTTCCCTTTTCTCTAGACTATTATGTACGCTATTACTCATATATTAACGTCTGTAAAAATGACTACAGTTTTGTGATCCAGAATATTGCTGCTTTGTAAGGCTACTAGTATTGCATATAGCTCTGCTTCGCTGATGGTTAATATCTTAAATTAAAATTATATACGCTCTTACTTTTGAAGTTAGTCAGTTTTAAGGTGGCTTTAGCCATATAAATCCTATAAATTAAGCAATTAAATGTAATAATTAAAACTTTCTGGTGATTTTTTACTGAAAAATCAAATAACAGTTAAGTGCTCTGTTGATAGTATTTTTAACATATTTCAACCTCTCGCCAACTGATTATGAAGGACGATTTTATTTTTTAACTTTCGCGTTCCAACTTTTCTCTTTCCGAAGGGACTATTTATCTATCTATCTAATAACTAGATGAAATAAGACGGACATCTTCCATAAATTTTCCATCTATTTAAGCCAGTCCCCTTCCGGTAACGATTCGAATAATTAAATTATCAAAGGATGCAACTATTCTTCAATTTGACAGGAACCCAGGAAACGTTTAAGATTATGATTATTATGTTTATTAGGTCCTCGAACGACCTTAGAATTTTGAAATAAAAATTTAAAAAAAAATTTTATATCATGAATATATATATAAAATGGTAAAGTTTCAAACCCTTCAGGCAACTTCAAGCCTCCTTCATGCAATTTGTTTCACGAATTTTTGTATATATCGCGATCGCTTTAGCTGCTCTCTTAGAGCGCATAGTAGAGCCTACTCTTTGCTGCTGGTAATGGGAGCTATTGGAGCTGATTGGCAGATGGTTATTATGCCATTGAATTCCTACAAGTCAAGAAAGTATTCTCAATGACGACAAATGTCATTTGCGAGGTATAAGTGCGTGGTAATATATTGCGTCGATTGTATGTTTGAAAGGACACTGAAAATATACCTACGTACATCTTGAACAATAAATTTACATCAATTATGAAAATTAAAAATTCAAAAACGTTGGACAATCTTGGACATGAAAATTGGTCTTAACCTCTACAACTTTGTGCTGCAAATCTACAGAAAACATAAAGACACTGCGAAGTAAATATGTTGCCAAGATCGTTGAGAATTGATTTGCAAACACTCAAATAAAAGAGTACTTTGGGAATATTAATCGTAAAGGTCAATAGAATGGAGTAGAAATTGCAAATTTTTGGTATACTTTACCTATCAACACTTTTTGCACTTTTAACTTTAAACGCGTTTTTCTCGATACATCACTTTTCAAAGTGACGAGGACAGTTTTCCAAACAATTTTCATTTGATTTATCCGCTTTTTTTAAAGTATATCCAAGAATGCCTTCTTTATGAAAAAGTCTAGGGTTTCTTTCTTAGTCTTGCAAAATGCCATTGCTAAAAACATTTTTCGTATGATCTTTGCGTTTTTTTAGGACTACAATTTGTGAATTAAATTTTTTTATTAAATTCTTTCAAAGTTATGCCATTTTGGCCATAATCAAATGATTTTTGAGATGTCCTATGCTTTACCCGAGCTGTTATCATAGTTAACCGGCATTTCTTTCGTTCATGACCCTAACATGAAAACTAAAGGTGTTAACTCTCCAGCCGTGGAGGGCTTTAAAAAGATGTCTATGGGAATATGCAGCCAAACCACAATTTTGTTTACAGGAGTTCTAATAAAAACGTGTTGAAGTCATTCAATAATTATCTAATTTTTCATGATAAATTAAATAAGACATGCATAACAAAATGAAAATTTAAATAAAAAAAATAAAAACTAAACCAAAATTAACTCTTATTTCATGTTGAAGAATGATTTAAAGCCTTAAATTAAGAATTACCAAATTAACGTTCTTATTCGATATTTCGTTTTAGATCAGGATCCTTGGGAACGACTTGCATGTAAAACCACGTGGAAGTCCATCGCGTCAAATCCGTTTCGTGCGAGATGTTATTATTCATCCAGAATATAATAAGAAAGCCCTTCTTAATGATATTGCCGTGCTAAAGGTATATGAGTGTATTGTCTAGCAATGCATACTATTCCTCATAGCATTTTTTTGCTTTGCTTGCAGCTTTTTCGAAAATTCAAGGCCGATCCAACTTTTCATCCGGCGAAAATGACCAATAAGCCGTTCCCAGCACTATCTACTTGTAATGTTTCTGGATGGGGTGCGATAGGGGATGTAAGTAGCCACAAGTTTAAGTTGCCTGTAAATGGTTGTTCCTATCATCCCTATCAAAAATCCTCATAGGGAGGTTATACTATACGGTGAAAATTTGGCTCTTAGCAAAGTCGAGATGTGAAAGCATTTGAAAAATTACCCAGTACGTAGAATGAAATATTTATAACGTCACAAGTATGCGGGCGTTCGTCCGTTAAGGATAACAAAAACGTAAATTTTGAACTGACATCAGCTGACATCAGATATTTAACTACAACTGACGATATTACGTGGTTATAAACGTTCGTGCTTTCTTCTTTGGTGGTTTTAATTTTTCTTTCAAATATGTAAATATTCTTTGGGTTGATAGGTTCAGACCTCCAATGGCACACAGCACCAGGACTAGCCACTAAACACCTCCCTGATCACACCGAGACACTAGCCTGGAACTGTTTGTCACATTGGACCTTTTAGGACTGGGCCTTTTAAGGCTCGTCTAGCAGCCTTCTCCCAGCCTTTCCATTGCTGGAAATTCCTTCTCCCAGCAGGGAAGGATCTAAGAGGAAGGGATAACTGAAATCAAAATATATAATTATTTTTAAATATATAATAATTATTCACGAATTTATTTTTTCCAATATACAGCTCCTTTAAAATGGGGCAAGGAGCACACATTGATTTGCAGTGATGTTTCCACTTACCTTAAATACGTTTTCATATATAATATCAATGATGTGCTTTTTATGAATTAAGAACAGTTAAAAAATATACAAATTTCATTAAAATCAACAAAGCGCAACCCAACCATAACTTAAAAATATGTCTACACACTTTATAAAAAAATAATAAAATTAAAAAATCACCTGAATTGACATATTCAGATCAACTGAGTTTATTGATTCAAACTCCATGGGGTAAATATCACATAGCAAAACTCGACACTAATATTTTACATCGGAATTTAATAGTTTCAAATATTTAAAAGAATTAAGTTCAAGTTGTATTTAACTTTATTATTGCAGGACCCCAAAAATAAAATATTATCGAAGGATTTACTTTATGTAAACATTTACATACTTCCGCCATTGTATTGTCAGACTAAGGAATATACTAGATTTGATCCTAAAAAGCAAATTTGTGCCGGACTTGTTCAGGGTGGAAAGGATGCTTGTTATGTAAGGATTCGTTTTGAAATTCCATTAAATTTTTTTCCATGTGGGCTTGCAGGGTGACTCTGTAGGTGGACTTTTTTGCAATGGAACTTTGGCCGGGATTGTATCGTATGGAAAAGGTTGTGCAGTTCCTCTGCATCCCGGTGTTTACACTGAAATCACTGTTTATGCCGAATGGATTAAACAAGCTATAGAATGGGATCATAAATCACAAATTAAACGAGTCCTTATGCAATATGAAAAGTAAGTTCAAGTGCTATCAATGAGGATTGTTTGAACTTTTGTTTTTCTTATTCTTGTTCCTTTAGTGGATGCAACTATTTATCGGCTAGTATGGAGGTGTACCTTGTCTTAAATCTAGTTTTTCAAATCTTTCGCAATATTTAACAAAATCAATGGAGCACGAAATATAAAGAAAAATGAAATTCTTAGTACAAAGAGTCCCATAGAAAAAGTATATAACGAATAAATTTCGTGTAGTGTATTTTGATTTGTTTTTAAACATTTTATGTATAAGTTCATTTACATAGAGCTTTGTTGTAACTTTATGAATAAATGTACATGTGTCGAAGGATTTGAACTAGCTTCGTGGGAATTTTTCCATAAAAATCAAGAAATTGATTCAGCTTATCGGCTTATTCACGTGTTTACGTTAATGAGAAAAAGAAATTTTATTTTTTATGAGGGCGGGACTTTCGTGAATGTGTGGGGGTTTAACTTCAACACAATATTTATTTTTTTAACTAATACAATAATTAACAAAAGCTATTTTACTAATTTTGTGCGTACAACTATATTCGCGAGGATCGTTTTTGTGTCCTTCTTGTTCCGAGGTCTACCGCTGTGTCGAATCGTCTCGCTCGCGAGCACTACTCCTTATGAGGACTGCCATATATCTATTTTTTGCTGCAATGTGTACTGCCATATATTTTGGCTGTAATGCTGCCATTAAAAGGTCGCCACAATATTCTTCCCCAAGTAACTCAGTCAACTTGATTTTGACTGTTTGTAACAGTCGTAAGTCTATTTAGCGTTTGACTGCGTTGCGAATTTGACATTTTTTACCCGTGAATACGTCCGGATTGGTTTGGGTGCATTTGTAGATGATGATTTTGTTGGTGCGAACGGTGTCGTTTCTTCGCTTGTTGAAGTAGTTGCATGCCTTTCGATGTATGCCGGCTTGATCCTTTCGGTTGAAATTGTTTGCGACTTTCCGTTTATTTTGATTCGGAAAACGCGATCCGATAGCCTTCCTTCGATTTCGAAAGGGCCATCGTATGGCTGCTGACACGGCCCTTTGGTGGAATCAACACGAACGAATACATGGCTGCATGTGTCCAAATCTTTGAATGCGAAAGCTTTTGGATAACTGTGGTGAATTGTAGTAGTTGGTTTGATTTGCCTCTTCAATTGTTTAAATTTCCTTGCAAATATTGTAGGATCCAATGGAGGTTTGTCCAGATTATCGAAAAAAATTCCACCAGGAACTCGCAGCGTTGTTCCGTAAACAAGTTTGGCAGCCGTTGACTCGATATCGGGTTTAAAACTGGTCCTTAATCGTAATAGGACAAGAGGAAGGACTTCGACCCATTCCCTATTTTGATGACACATGATGAATGCTTTTAAGGATCGATGCCATCGTTCGACAAGTCCATTCGATGCCGGATGGTACGCTGTTGTCCTGTTTCTGGAACAACCAATTATTTTCATAAATGAATCAAAAAGCTGCGATTCTAGTTGGGAGCCTCGGTCGGTCGTTATCGTTTCGGGCCAACCAAATCTTGATACCCACTGGGTGAAAAATGCAGTTGCTACGGTATCGGCGTTCAAATCGGCGATTGGTGTTGCTTCGGCCCAGCGCGTGAATCGATCGATCATCGTGAGGCAATACCTGTAGCCTTTTGAAAGCGGCATCACAATTATGTCTAGATGTACGTGTCAGAAGCGGGCTGAAGGAATTGGAATTGCCTCAGGTACGTTTTTTACGTGACGGCCAACTTTACTTTTTTGGCACGCTACGCAACTTCGTGCCCATACTTGAATGTCTTTATTCATTCTAGGCCACACGTATTTTTCACTGATGACACGCTTTGTCACTCTTCCGCTTGGATGTGACATTAGATGGTACAGGTTGAAAATTTTTCTTCGCATCGTATCCGGAATATAAATACGAGTGGTACCTGAAGATAAGTCACAGTAGATAGGCGTTTCACAATTTCCAATTCGCAACGGCGTTAGCCTTAATGATGATGATGGCTCTTTCAAAAGATGCTGCAGTTCTGCGTCGGTGTTTTGCTGCTCTACAAGTTCTTGCCAATCGATAGTTGATGGCATTGTTATCTCTTCAATGCGTGAAAGAGTATCGGCTACAATGTTATTCCTGCCTTTGACGTGTATCAATTTTGTCGAAAATTGACCGATAAAATCTAATTGTCTTAGCTGCCGAGGTGAAGCTTTGTCTGATTTTTGCAGGAAAGCGTACGTCAGCGGCTTATGGTCGGTGAATATTGTCAAGTTTCGTCCTTCCACGAGATGACGGAAAAATTTGACGGCTTGATACACCGCAAGAAGTTCACGGTCGTATGCGCTATATCGCTTTTGTGTTCTACCCAACTTCCGCGAAAAGAACCCTAGCGGCATTCGTTTTCTTTTGATCTCCTGCTCTAAAACTGCTCCAACAGCCACTTCTGACGCATCGCAATGAAGAATAAGTGGCGCGTTTTCGACGGGATGTGTTAATAAAACTGCCTTTGTTATCAGCTCCTTGCATTTCTCGAATGCATGCGTCGCATCTGGGGTCCATTGCACTGGTCGTTTGTTTCGTTTACGTGCGCCTTTAATGAGGTCAAGAAGCGGCGCCTGCACATGAGCTGCATGCGGGAAACAACTTCGGTAGAAATTGATGGTGCCTATGAAACGACGAAGTTCCTCGACAGTTTTTGGTTGCTCGAATTTAGCAAGAACTTCAATTCGGTCCTGTGGGGGTTTAATGCCGTGTGCGTTGACGATGAAACCCAAATATCGAAGCTCTTGTTGCCCAAAAACACATTTCGCCACATTGATGCTAAGACCAAATTTTTGAAGACACTTAAAAACGGCCTTTAAATCGCTCCGGTGTTGCTGCGGATCTTTTGACGCGATGATAATATCATCGATATAGCAGTGGCAAAAACTTAAACCACGAAGGACGGTATCCATAAAGCGCTGAAACGCTTGCGCCGCATTGCACAGGCTGAAAGTCATCACTTTAAATTCAAATAGTCCGAATGGCGTAATGACGGCGGTTTTTTTACGATCCTCAGGTGCAATGGGAACTTGATGATAAGCTCTATTAAGGTCCAGTGTTGAAAAAATCGTACAATCGGCTAACTGTGTCGTGAAATCGCTTAAATGAGGAATCGGGTATCTGTCGGGAATGGTGATGCTATTCAGAGGACGATAGTCCCCGCAAGGCCGCCATTCGCCAGTTTTCTTCCGTACTAGATGCAACAGTGAGGCCCATTCACTATTCGATGGTTGGCAGATATCGTTTTTCAGCATTTTTTTCATTTCAGCGTTTTATCTTCTCTTGCTGCTTTAAGCTTCTCACCAGATAGCCTGCGTGCACGTTCTACGATTGGTGCACCTTTAGTCAGAATATGATGCTGAACTGAATGAGGCACTGTTTTTCGCAGATTCAATCGAGTAATTTCTCCATATTCTGCCAAAAGTTGATGATATGTGTCAGTCAGATTGAACAATGGATCGATGGTGTTTTCATTGCAACAACTGGTGCACTAGTTCGCAACGCTGTATTTTTGTCCACTAGCTTCCTAGCTTTTAAGTCGACTATTAGGCCATGGTGTTGCAAGAAATCGGCTACAAGGATTGCCTGTGTAACGTTCGCTACAGAAAAATTCCATGTGAATTCGCGCCGTAAACCTAATTCCACTGTCAGAGTTTTCGATCCGTACGTATCGATGACTGAGCCATTCGCAGCGTAAAGTTTTAAATTAGACGAATGCTGTCTGTTCCATGAAGATCTGGGTAGGACGGATATCTCCGCTCCCGTATCAATTAAGAATTTATACCCAGATTTTCTGTCATAAATGGAAAGGCGGCTAGTTTTGTCGTTACAACATGCGTTCGCCGATTCGCATCGTTGAAACTAGTTTTTTGGGTGGTCTGATTTAATGCAAGGCTCGCGACACTTTCTTGCCACTCACCAAATCTTTCGTGATAAAAACACATACTTGTTTTCCCGGCCTTCTTATCTCGCGACATTGATCTATTTCGCGTCTTTGATTGGGAACGTCCTCGCTGCAACCGCTGAATTTCTCGGGATAACCTCTCGATTTCCTTTTGTAGATTTTCCATTTGAATAGTTGTCTGGTCGTTTGCTGTACTAGTTGATACAGCCGCGATCGATGGGCGCGAAATCTCTATTATTTTGTCGGCTTGCAACGCTAATTTCGCAACGTCTGTTACTTCGCTGCCTACAAGGATCCCGCGCACATAATCTGGCATTTGCTCGAAGAACATTGTCCTTAACACTGCGCCACTGATTTGGTCACCGGCCAAATTTCGATGTTTCTGCAAGAAGAGTGACGCTTTCTCCTCTCCGATGCTTACGCCACGCAACACGCGACGTAATTTCGCCTCACTCGATTCCGCGAATGACTCTAAAATTCGCTTTTTTATTGTGTCATATTTTCCGATTTCGGGGGGATTAATTGCAATGTCCGAAACGGCTTGCAGAACCGAAGAGTCCAAATTGACAATCACGTAGCGAAATTTAGCCTTGTCCGACGCAATGTGGGAAATTTCAAAGGCCATTTCCACTTGTACAAACCACAAACTTGGGTTGTCCTTAATAAAAGGGGGAATCGTGACTTTATTCATAGAGTGCATATGAATTTCGGAGCGCGTGGAACTTCTTTCTACCCGTTTCGATGTTTCCGGAGGTGAAGACATTATTGTTTTTAGTCACTTCAGCTGTTTTTTTAAGTACCTCAATATGGCGTCACTACGCACTTTTTGGCGTCACTACGTACTTTTGCCGTCACTAAGCAATTCCCATTCTCGTGCGTTATCACGTCGGGGTCACCAATTTGTGGGGGTTTAACTTCAACATAATATTTATTTTTTTAACTAATACAATAATTAACAAAAGCTATTTTACTAATTTTGCGCGTACAACTATATTCGCGAGGATCGTTTTTGTGTCCTTCTTGTTCCGAGGTCTACCGCTGTGTCGAATCGTGTCACTCGCGAGCACTACTCCTTATGAGGACTGCCATATATCTATTTTTTGCTGCAATGTGTACTGCCATATATTTTGGCTGTAATGCTGCCATTAAAAGGTCGCCACAAATGTACATGTAGAAAATATTGCGTAAAAATTTCAAGTAAATCGGCGCAAAACTAACAAAGATACCACAATTCAAACCAACGGTCGCATGCACGATTGCTACATATGCTTAGCAGATTAACTGTGATGAAAAAATGCCTTTTTGCATCTGTAATGTAAAAAATGCAGCACCTCGGTGTGTTCCGTCTAGTGAAAAGTGAAAGAATAGTCAATGGAATCGTGTTAGAAAGTGAACCATTGCATATACAGACAATAGCATGTAGTTGAAATAATCAAACTATAATTGTAAATGTTAATAAACGGTAGTTGTAAAATTTTAATTGGGACTAATCAAATTTCAGAAATATAAGCATTCATATCTCAAAAAAATTAGGGAAATATGTTTTTCGGCCTAAAATCCTACGATTCCTTTTTTTACCGCATTCAAATGGTTTTTTCTGCCAAGGAAATATAAACGCAAAGCAAGCACAATTGAGACAAAAAATAATTGCTCTTGTTTCCAGTGCCGTGTGTATTTATAAGCTAAATTTAACCTTCAACTCTTATATTGCATGACTGAAAAAAAAAACCTTAATAGAAACAAACAAATAGATCATAGCATAATCTTTATTACAGTAAAAACCGCATCATTATTGAAAATAATATATGTGCATATATAAAAATAGACCCAATTACAACATTTTATCAATAAACAATTAATGGTAGTTCGACTTTTTCTTAATGTTCAGGGTCGTGCATACTCCCAATAGCCTCACATTTTTTGTAAAGTTCGTCCAACAATATTTCGTAGTATATGCGGCTTACAATGTTCTTCGAGCCAGGGTATGACACCCGTTGTTAACTGTTCGAAACTATCCATTGGTATATTTTGAAATGATTGAAACATTTCGTCCATGATCTCCTGGAACTATACAAACAAATGAATGAAAGATTATGACAGAGAAAAATGAATATTTTTCGTCATTTGGATTGCGACAGAAAATTATTTACTAGATTTAATTGGAATGGTGTACTGGGTATGTCCGAAAATTAAGTTGAATGACTACTCCCCTCCAAAGTAAGGCTATACTGCTATACTATGCGAGACATCAGGAATCGTTGATGAAGATTTAGTTGCGCCAGTCGCCAGAGTGTACAGTGCACAAAACCGTTTGTTTGGACCTCGCGTTTGTGGCGCGTCGGATTTTAAGGATACTTTATTCTTGAGCGCAGCATACACAATAACATTTTGTGTTTTATTGAACAACAAATAACGGTTATGCTACGGGAGGCTTTAGAAAATGATCCCATGCCTCAAAACATGCTCTTTCGCTGGCACAAAATGTTCAGAGAAGGCAGAGACGACACCGAAGGCCACCCAAGATGCTTGCCATACGCCGAAAACTACGAAAAGATGACAAAAGTGATGGACATGCTCAACTCAGATCGTCACATTAGCGTTTGAATGCTGGCAGAGGGGTATGATGTTCCCGTAAGTACTGTGGATGTGGATCTGGGACCGCGAAAGATCTTCTCCAATACCCAGATGAAGGCTCTGCTGACGTCTCGAAAGCTTTTGGTGCATTGTGCTAGTTAACCAGATTCTGTAGATAAAGTGGTAGCGTGCGAAGAGACATGAATTGTCGAATAAAACCAACAGTTTGTGCGTGGAATAGCTTGCAAAATGTCGAGCAGCATAAAAATTGTAGCGTGTCATACGTTGGCTTCTCCGTGCCACAAAATCGCGCGTTAGGGTCGATGCTCATCGTCGTATTTGACTCGAAACGCATTGTCCACTCGAAATTCGTACCACCAAAACACAATTGAATTTACAGTCAGGCAAGACTGGCGCAGCCCCCGTAGCTTCCCTTTTCGAACTTTTTTTTATTCCGAAGACATAAAAGGGAATTCCCAAATTTCCATTTCACAAATCAGAAGCGGTCT
The DNA here is from genome assembly GCA_954870665.1 of Stratiomys singularior. NCBI lineage: Eukaryota > Metazoa > Arthropoda > Insecta > Diptera > Stratiomyidae > Stratiomys > Stratiomys singularior. The sequence goes on from OX940877.1 coordinate 15,281,352, forward strand.
AAAAGGCAACGACGAAATGCTTAGAAGTGGTCTTAATTGCCGCCTTCTTGCACACGTTTCGCAAGGGGAAGGAACCTTTTTTGTCCGGATATTCACGCAGAATGAGCCCGCTTCTGAGAATTTCTTCTGTGTTTTTTAAAATTTGCAGGTCTACAAGACTGTCCCAGTAGGACAGCATCTTCTTGATTCTTCTTAGAGTAGTCTGAACAATGCCAACCGGTTTAGCCATAAAGTTTTCGGCTTGTACTGCTCGCAGAATTGAGCATGAATTTGACAATTTTTTGACAATTACGAGATACACGAAATTCATTGAAAGGTGACTTTGTCTGCATGGAAGGGCCACTTAAATGTAACGATTGATAGGTGATATGAAGATGGACAACGGAGAAGACGGACAGGTGAAGTTTACTAGAGAATTTCAAGTTTCATTTTGACCCGACGACTTGTAACAGACTTTAAAGCTTTTAAAAGTAAACTTTTGCAGGATGGTGACGCAGAACCAATAAACAGCGTATGCCTGTTTAATATTTTAAGTACGATAGGTAAAACTCACCACTTGGAACTTCGCCTCATCGCTCATTCGTGTTTCTTGGGGTCCTGGATTGGTCTGTTGGTGTTGAAGCATATTTTCGTAGCTGCTCTGTATGATTCGCATGGCCATAACTTCCTTTTGCAGCGCGGCGCAATCCTTCTCCAACTTGTCCGTGTGACGATTTAGGTATCCAATATGATCGATCGAGCGTTGCAAGATGATTGCTTTGCTCAGCTTGTATCCCGACGCATCGTTTTGCTGGCAAGTAGGTACAAGATCTTGCAGGGTATCGTAACCTTTCTTGATCGCATCGCGCCGTTTTTGTTCGGCTTGAGTGTGCGCCTCCCGACGACGCTCCTTGTAATTCAGTGGAGCTGATTTCGCGTTGTCGCTATCATCATCTTCATCTAAATTGAAAATCTGAACGTTAGATTACGATGTCAAATCCAAACAGAGATAACTTAATATAAGCATGTTTCGCTTATCGCTAGTTTATTAGCCGGAAATCAATATGAACGTAACAAATGGCAGTGTTCCAGTGTAATCTTGGAATTAACCATGCAGTTAATAGCTTGGAAGCGTACAAAAACTTTGGGAGATATTACTTGATACAAAATTCGAAATAGTACTACAAAATTATCAACGTAGATAGAACATTACTGCGGCTGCAATTTTAAACACTATTATCGTGCAATTGTGTTCGCTTAAGCATTATATAATCGAAAAGCAATTCACCTGTGTTTTGGGCCGATGATGTTGGCGTGTGTGTACTTCCCGCGCTACTACACCGTGAATAGTGCGACTTATCTCTATCTTGGGGACTTCCTGGCTCCACTTTGATTGAAGAGTCCTCTGCACGGACAACTGATTGGAGAGTGATTTGTTTAGGGAGAATCTTTCTTTATATTGACAAAAGTCGGAATAAAATATCTTACCGAATTCCCCGTAGGCGTTCTCAGCCATTACTCTTCAATGTTGTAGTAAACCAACTAACGAAACGTCAAGACCGGCTCGGAAATTTCAGTTGGAAGAACAGTAGAAAATTCGCACAATTAGACACAGTGCAAACGGTCAACACAAAAATTATCTAAATGGGATTATTGTACAACTGATTACAGCTGCCATTATTTCTCGTAACAACAAGCAATAATGTCATCAGCAGCTGACGACCGATTGGGATTCCTTTTGGGGATGCCACACTTAAGTATACGGGAGGCATTGCCAAGTCAATTTTAAACAAGTCAATCACAAAGGTTGACATGGAGTTTAAAATATATGATTTTGCTGGATATGCATCTGCTTGTAAATATAGTCTCCTAGGTTCGGTTTGTTTTAAGCACGAAGAAGAACATGGCGAAGAACTCCTTATACTTGATGTTCATAAATCTGCATACTTTCGTTTACAGCTGTAGGAGGGAATAATTCTTCTCATCATCCAAAGGAGATAAAACATCAAATGAACCTTTGGCCCAATCGAAAATAATCGCAAATCTCGGGATCCATCTTAGTTCTTTGTAGTCCAATTTAACACGAAAGCTTACTGTAGAAATGCTGGTTTTCAGAAAAAGCTTGTATGTTCCCTGTCAGTCATGCTTCGTCACAGTTCGTCCATCACGTAAAGAATTTTTTTGAAATAATATTTCCATTCGACACAAAGCATGATTGTTCGATGACTTTGCCTCAACTGTAGAGGCAATAGAAATACAATGGCAAACTTATTCCTCGGTCGTTGTTACTATTCATGAACAAATCTATTATTATATAAAATTTAAAAGCACTTAAAAACAGAATAGCAAACTGACTTTTCAGACAGAACATTTTAAAACCTTTCTATTGGGCACGTTAATTATTTGTTGACTTTTTTTGAAACAAATTCCTTGCGGCCATTTTTAACTGAAACACACACACATTTATTTTTCATGCAAAAATTACCCTTTCTACGCTTATCTAGCAATGTTAAATTGATGCGAATGCATATTACACTTGTATTTTTAATTTAAACTTTTATACGATCAAACAAGTTGTTCCGATTAAATCTCAGTTTTTGCTGGGTTGGATCGATATCTCAATAAGAAGTTTTTGAAATTTCAGTTCTATAATACTTATATTTGTATATTTTATATTATTTATATTGTGTATTTAATACCCACGATCTGGTTAAATATGCAGCACAGTTTAAATCAGATGCGAACCTTAGTTGCTGTAGTTAGAAGAAGTCAAAATATCTCTCAAATGTGAACTGCTTTCATAGGCTTAGATTGCCCGAAATTTGAATTTGTTCGAATGAATGAAAGTGCATTTAAGTGGCAATGAGGGGAATTGCAGCGGAAGAGTATGCCCGAAATCAACCCGATGAACTGTCCTCAATTAGTTATTGGTCAGACATGAAAGACTTGGATTCAATGGTTTAAATTAACAGTCTCGATCAATGATTAAAATTATTGTTATTAGCTTGTCACTTAACAAGAATGAAATCGGAAGAAGAATTTACTAGTCATATGCGTTGCAATAATTTACTTTAAAATCATTTTGCCAGAAACTTCATAGAATTATTCTTGTGAATCTTTTCAGTCGCGTAATTGAAAATAGGTTTATTTGGTAAAATAGCTTAAAAAATTTCATATCAGTAAGTTTATACAAAATGTTTAAATCGACTTCACAGTTTGGGAGGTGCTGTATCAGAATGTCGATCAAGATGTCAGTATGAAGTTTCCGCTGTCAATGTGTCAACGTGAAGTTTCCCTTGTGACAGTGCAATGCACAGTGAAGAAGATCTGGCGCCGGTGGAAAAGAAAATGAAGTTAATTGTAAGCGATGAACCGAAAATTTGCAAGCACTATGTAAAACGGAAGAAAAGGTTTTGCAAAATGACAGTCGCCAAAGGCCGTGAATACTGTGGTGAGCATCTGTCTGAAGCCGTTGACGATTGGAATTCCGCAGAGAACTCTCGGGACCGTATTCCATGTCCCCTAGACCCGAAACACTCAGTTTATTCGAAGAATTTGCGAAAGCACTTGAAAATATGCAATGCCAGGCCCAAGGACCAACCAGTTTATATTGTGCCTGGAATTAACAACGGCCCAACAATCCCGGAAGATCCCAGTGACTCAATGAAACTCTCCGAGTTCAGTTGGGATCATGTGGAGGAACTTGTAGAACGAGTCGAAAAAATTTATAACGATGAAATTCAAGGGAAAATATCGAAACTACACACAAATCATGATATACTCAGTGAAGAATTGTCTAAAACAGATTATAGTCATGAGACACGAAAACACTTGCTACAAACTTCATCCATCCTCGGTTGCCTGCAAGACCTTCAACTGATTGGGCCAAGAATAAGTTTCATTGACTTTGGTTCTGGCAAAGGGCAACTATCTTACTGGCTGGCACGAGCCGTGCAAGGCTTGGAAGAGGCAAAGGTGGTGCTTGTGGATCGCGCGTCCCATCGCCATAAAAAGGATAATAAAATTGAAGACAAATCCTTCATCCATAGAATTCGTGCCGATATAGCTGACTTCGATATAAGACGTCTGGATATCGTTTCCGGAACTGAATTAGTTATTGTAAGCAAACATTTATGCGGTGCTGCCACCGACCTAGCCCTGCGTTGTATTCTCAACAGTTTGACTGGTGCCGAAGACGGCAAATCTGCAAAGGTTAAAGGATTCCTTATAGCTCTTTGTTGTCATCATCGATGTGAGTGGCAGTCGTACGTTGGGAAGGAAGAGCTTGCCAAAAGAGGATTCACTAGAAATGATTTCAATTTGATGACAAAACTAGTTAGTTGGGCTGTGTGTGGCAGTGGTATGAGTCGCGAACGCCGGCGTTTGCTAGAACAAAGACCGCAAGATGATAGTGAAGGGGTGACTATTGAAAGCGGCAAGGACACTGATGATAAACTGTCGGTTGAAAAACGGACGGAGATCGGGAAAATGTGCAAAAGAATTTTGGACTATTGTCGGCTGTGCTACCTGGAACAAAATAAAATTCAGTCTAGTCTTAAGTATTATGTTGAAGATGACGTAACGTTGGAGAATGTTTGTTTAATTGGTCAATGTCCTGTATAGCGATGAATCGAATAAATTTATTTTAAGCTTGTATAGCTTTGGGTTTATTGAGCTGGTTGTGGGGTCCTTACAGGTTGTCTCAACTGATCTCTCAACTATCAATTTGAGTTGAAATATTTATTTAGAACTTGTGATGAATGCATTGACTGCTAGGAAGGACTAATTCACTTTATTTGCGTTAGTCACACTCTCGTCCACTACTTGTTAGATGTTGGTTAAGACAAGATTCCACAAGATAGAAAGAAATTACATTCAGCCAAACTCGGCGCTACCCTCTTGTAATACTCCGTTGACGTGGTATATGTTTTAATAAACAATTTCTTAAAGCTTGTTAAAGTTGTATTAGCTTAAGCATTTTGCCACTCATTGATTGTACACATTCCTTACGAAGAATTCTTATCTGGTAAACAAAACCTGAAAATGTTTTATCCTGCTCCTGCTCGTCTTTAGTATTCTGCTTTCTAGTTTGGCATAAGCAACATTGAGAAGTGTGGTTAATTCTCTTTTCGAAGTTAAATTACATATTTGAAAATTTCTCTAGAAGGAGCATGAATTGCAAATCACCATTGAAATTCGTATAGAAGTAAACAACAGAAAACATGTGTGGGTATCATTGGAAATATTACCATCTAGCAAAATGAGGCTAAGTTTTGGTGCTTGTGTCGTCTGTTGGGATTTAAGGTGAAATGAATATTCAAAATATGATAAATAAAGGATCATAGGTATAGACCCCGAAATTGTATTCGATTCATACCAGAATTTAAACTTTGTTTGAGTACACATGCGAATAGTTATCTTTCTGGGAATTATAAATAATAAATGTTGAGGTTATTAAGTTGATTAATTCAATCAATATGTTCCCAGGAAATATGTTTGCTTTTCCAACTTCTCAGAAATCAGTGGCAAGATGTTGATGTGTGTGTGGGTGATACGACTATTAGGAATTCTTAGCTAGGAATTAGTTATTTTTCTTTATTTAACTGTCACCAAGACGATGTTGCAGGTATGAAACAATTAAATGGTGTTTTCCCTTTCAATCAAATCGCTTCGAATCGCACGTAATCACAATTTCGTTTGAATTGAATTCATACGAAAGAACATAATTTCTTTAAAGATGTTTTGATTGTTGAGGCGAATAAAACCTTTTTCCATGTAATCATTGCTTTTTTATAATTGAAAGTAAGTTACAACCGCAATGCTTGTATGGTGGACGCAAACTAGTGCATGGATTTAATCTAGTTTTTGTAAAAAAGTTTGGAAAGCGAAGTTTGTATAGAACGATATGATAAGTCGCATTCATCTTAAAGTTTTCAGATATGTTCGATTATCCAAACAAGGCAACGATTTAAACTAATTGTTTACGTGAACGGAAGAGAGTTTCTCTTCTGGAAAAAAGCAACTATGAACAATCTAATCGTTGACTCATTTCAGACAATAAAGCTAGTTTGATAGTAACAAGCAATTTGTGTATAAAAAATCCAAATTGTTTTCCAAATTTTAATGGTTTAAAGGAAAATAGAGTAGATAAAGGAAAACTGTGGAGACGCAACGATTAGTTTATAAGGGCTGAAGGAAACTTTAAAATATTATTGAACTCCGGTAATGAGTAACGACGCGACTTCAGGAAGGCTTCTTGGTTGTGAGAACAATATCGTATTCATAGTTGATAGTATATTACCTAAGCTCACTTGTACTATACTGGAGGGAAGTGGCATTCAACGATATGGAAGTATTCTATCCGGGGCTATCTTGTGAGGGTGAATGGTGAACCAAATATATCTTTTAACATTCTTACAATCATGTCCTGATGGCGATAAGTTATTCTATGTCGGTTGGAATGCTTATCGTGGTATGAGTTTGTGCAGTCATTTTTCCTGATGTTCATTTGATTTACTTTTTAGGATTATACAGGTCATATTTAGCAGGACATGTAACGTGTCCCTCAACCTCTACATTAGATGTATTTTCATGAACAATCATTCGTTTCCGCCCGTTGTTTTGAGTAAAGTAAGCCATCACTTTCGAGTCTCGATTCATCCCATCGAAAAATATTAATGGCTCCGACTGAGGAATTCTTCACGTTATATAGTATCGGGAAAAAGTGCTATTTTAGTTTAGAACAGGCTGAAGACAAATTGAAGATACCAATGTTAAATGTTCTAAATTTACAGAAAATTAAATTATAGAATCGTCGCTTGTGTTCAGGATAAGTTGAAAAAGACTATTTTCAACAATATCACCGAGTAATTTGCTGGTTACTTTATGGGTTTTTTAGTTTGAGTGAGGTAGCCTGGAAGAGGGACTTTGCTTCAAATTGACATGGGCATCGGTGGCAATACAGGACAAGGAAAGGCATGCTTTCCTGAGGAAGGGAGAAAATGAAGCTTCCTCAGCCTTTACGGTGAATCTAGAAGGGAGAGTTGAGTTTGTTAGCAAAGACAGCGGTTGTAGGGGATCGGTTTACTTTTATATTTTTATCTTGTGTTTATTTATATTATTTGACGTATTCACATTTAATAAGCATTTCGTTATTGTAAAAATCCTTCGGCGCTACTATCATTATTCGTATTCTAAATTGTTAATGCATCAAAGCTCTTTGTAGCGAACCTCCATAACTCGAATGTCCAGGAATTAAAACAAATGAATGAAGACATATCTGGTTAATACCAAATCCTTAATATCAAAATATTAAATTGGAAATTTGAAATCATGCTTGACTTAACGAATTTAAATTTAATTACGAAATTTGTGTATGATTACATTAATGGACTTCAATGTATTGATTTATAATTTATTTATTAAAATTAAATTTCGGCAAAATTGAGATTCGTCTGGAATCCGTCCTGAATTTGCCAATTTGAGATGCAGCGTTTTAAATGATGCTCAGGAAATATCACAATTATACAATTTACATATCCATATAAAATTTCCAGAGGCAAACGATTCTTCCTCTTTTCAAAGCTCGTTAACGATTGGGAATTATAGCGTTTCATTCATACTGGTGAATCTGAATACGATATATCAATCCTTGTAAGCGACGAAATTATTTAATGATACGACGAAATTAGCAATAATCTCTCATCTTTTACTTCGATTTATCTTTTTCATTGAAATCTGATGAGATTTTCGAAGTAAATGGTGCAGACTACCATTATATATTCTAATCTTATTACACGCTCCAATAGCAGCATCCAATGAACTGAAAAAAATGGGATCAAGCCAGAGAATAAAAACACAAACACACACGCACAGATTTTCGTCAAAAGGTAAACAAATGCAAAAACACGATTCTTGACACAGCAGCCAAGAAAAACAAATATTACAAAATTCATTCAACTCGAAATCGATTTAAAGCGAAGTCCCTTAATTGAGAAAAAAAGTTTTTCTTATGGCCGTAATGTCCTTAAATGACTGGGCATTACAGTAGTTCCCCATGAAGTTCGATGGGGTAATAAATCAAGTGAATTTATGCGCAAAGTTATGCTAATTCAATTTAAAATAGCAAAGTGATAGATCTGTAAATCAACAAAGTACGGCGTAGATATTTTCAAAGCATATGTAAGCAGAATTTCAATTTAAGCTTTTTCACCATTTCAAATCGTAATTAGGGGAAGGACTTCAAAGTATTTTCATGAGGGTATCACATTTCTCTTGTTAAAGTGGTTTTTGTTTTTACCAGTGTGTTTATATATTTTTAAGGTAATTTTCATGATAACGATACGGGAAGTACTTTCCTTTTATCCTTTTTAACTCACGTGTTTACCCCTATCCGTATTGCAAACAAGAAGGTACATATTAATAAATTTGTTACCTAATCTATATTCAATGTTTCATCACTGGTTGTGAGATCCAATTTGCGGAATCAGATCGGAAATTAATTGACTGTAGTATTTATATCTGTATGTGATTCATTTGTGCCTGAATCAAGATTCCACGCACGTTTAATGATTAACAACTTCATCGAATTTCTCCTCATCTCATTATACTTCAATAAGGACGCTAACTTAGTGAATAAGGGAGGTGTGAATTTTGGGTAGTGAATTAATGGACCAAAGTTTCGGTTCGAATGAAAGAGGGTGCATAGGAGATTCCTGTAGAGGATAATAGACTCGAAAAAGGATGTTGTAATTTTTAAGTAGATGAAAAATTTACTCTTTTTTCTATTTTTGTCACTATTTTCTGGTCAGCCTGTGCTGGAAGAGCACGGATCACCGCTAACCTCAATATAGTAATCAGATATAAAGCTTGATTCTATAAAGCTAAATTTAATTTATCGTATTTCTAGCACGCTATAATTATAGCAGTAGTATCACACTCAACGACGTGATAGTCCTCAGTCCTTCCTTGATTTATTTAAACTTATCAAAAATTATTTCTCGTCTTAAATTACCAAGAAAAAGTTGATTGTAATCAATTTGAAAATTACGTTTCCAAAGGCATCATTAATGCAACGATTAATCTCCTCAGTGGAACTTTGCTTCGACTAAGCATTCTGTTTCACGTGATAAATATTATCTGATAATAAATAAACATTTCAGCTTGAAATTGTCGTAATTGACCGGAATGGTTAATATTATATGTTATTAAAAGACTGACAACAAAGCGAAGGTCATTACATCTTCAATATAATTTATCCCATGCTCCTTGCTTTCACTCCTCTTTTGCTCAATACTGCTCTATTTCCTTATGACGAGTTCCGTATTCCATCTATAAAGGCAACATGATGTCCCTCCGAGTTCATATTTATTATGGTAGATACGAAACAGCACGGGGGACTCAAACTAAGCATTACGGAAGGTGGCTGAGGAGTAATTTAATTTTGTCGTAAGATAATTGAGCATTAAAGCGTTTATATGCGTGCAAAAGGGATAAGGAGCTAACTCAAAACAACCCAGGTCTTACAACTAGGTAGTTGGTAAAGGTGATCTGGCAGATGCGTATAACAAATTCTTTGAGAAGGATAACTTTGGAGTTATAATCAATTTTCTTGAGAAGGATACCTTTGGACTTAAAACCAATTTTAACTCCAAAGACATCCTTAATTTTTGTTTTTCAGAAATTTCTAAGGACATGGTGAATTAACGTCGACCCACTTAGCGCTTTCGTGTTTCCTGGCAGGATTGCATCCGAAACTCGAATTTTCTCCACTCATAATATTATTATATATGTAAGAGAATTATTTCAGCATTATTTCAGCAAATTTTTGGTATGTTTCTGCCGCTGTGTGAGGATTAGTGCGTGTTGAACTCCCTCTTATCAAATCGATTCTAATAAAATGTAGTGGATATTTTGGTTTGTTTGTTATCTACTGTAGCTATAGTGGCGTTCTAATTAAATGTCTGGGCTCGTAGTTTTCTCCTTCTTCTGTTGAATTTGATTGAAATTCTAACCTCCACGAAAGGTTTTCAACCACTGAAAGACAGTGGACTGAAAAATAATAGGTCCACCATAAGCCAGTTTTCACATTTTGAACATTTGCATTACATATTTATTTGATTTCATATAATGTTAAATCCTAACATGTTGTTGATGCCTAAGACCATGAAGTCACGCGGTTTAATGTGGACACCTGGCTTTATGGCTTTATTCCACGGTCTCCATAGTCGGGATTGAAACAATTGTTAACCACCACCCCTAGGATCAGAAACAAGCTTCAGTCCTAGGTCCAAATTTATTCAAAGCTACCTGGATTCCCGAACACAACTAGTGAATGCTTACCCCGCTCTCTAGCTTCTGAAACCACAACCACGACGTTTCAGCCAAGGATAGGCTCCTCACTGTGTGAGGGGCTGACAGTAACCCGTAGTTCAGATAACCTCTGATCAGGTAAATGTCTAAGACCAGTTGAATTTTAAATTTTGAAGCAATTATTATTGTAACTAGTTTCGATTTCTTGAAAGTATTCCAGGCAACACCTGGTTTATAGTAGGTCCCTCGAAACCTACAGGGCAGTTAGTGTTGGATCAAAGCCTTGTTGAAAGAACGGCACTGATTTATTTTAAGGATAGGAAGGACTAATATATTATATTGGTTTGATGAGCTCCAGCGTGGCTCAACATAATTTTGAAGGAAGGATTCTCAGGCCATCCAAATGGAGGTGAAAGCATAGGACAAGTCTACCAAATCAATGCTATTGCGTTATCAGATTGGTAAATCGGATTGGATGATCCAGCGGAGAGTTGACATTGTAGACATCTTAACTATAAGATATAACAAACTTTGGCTCGCGAAGTTATAGGCGTGGTGAATGATGCTCTTGTTCCACGTGAAGGAAGAACGGAATCATAAGCCCGATTTTGTAAATGTCAGGTCCGCCATTTCTTTAATTTGCGAGATACTACCTTCACTTACTACTAAAAGAAAAAAACTATCGCAAGGATGTCCTTTCAACTTAAAAACGCACCAGCTCTCCTATCTATATCTCCTATCTACTGGATTACTAGTTAAAACATGCTATGAATCGCTGCCTTCGTCATACCGTGCTACAGATGTGACTACATAGGATATTATCTATTTTTACATTTGATATTATACATCATTATAATTGTACATATTTGTATGATAGTAATGTGGACAGCTCGTCACGTTAAACCTAGAAACTTTTGGGGTAAAAGAGACTGTTCGTTCCATAGTTCGATAAATCATTGTTTTAGATACCTTGAAAATGTTACACTTTTGGATAAGAACAATATTCCGTGAACTAAACGCATTGCACTTAGACGAGTCTGTATTGATAAACAACTATAACAAGCTGAGACTGCAAGTACTTCTTTCACAATGCTCGTTAGGTTGCTCTATATGGTACTTTGAGACTATGCCTCTCCTTCTAATGGTTGCTGATAGTGAATATTCGTGCTATTCGCGGTTGTGATGCGATAATGTTTTGTAACTTTCGGTGATATTTAAAATGATATCTGGCTATGATGACTCGCTATATTGTTAAAGGCAATGTTTTTGCTGGATAGTACGACAGGCTTTGTTCAGTTTGTATACCAAAAGACATTTGAATCTGGCTCTTGTCTTTCCTCTTGTTTAGGAAATGGACATGCGTCATTATCAACAAAATAGTTCATGAGACACATGGACTCAACATGTTGCGATGAAAGAACTTTATTTTTTTTGATTATTATACTATGATAGTGATGATATCAACAACAAGTGGAGGATAGAGATGGGGAAGGACGCTGTGATAGGTGGCAGAAGCGGCATAAGAAGTTTTGAGATATTAACCAAACAAAAAATAAATAAACGACTGGTACGATGCGGATGCAGAGAAGCGATGGATAAAAGGACTCGGGACAAAGAAGACCACTACAACAACAAGCTGAGAATGTCTTGAATAAAATGTCATAGCAGTTTACAAATTAATCACAAAGTAATTGAAATAATTTCTGTGAATATGTGTGAATATTCGGTGTATAATATTTTTGAAATTATTTCATACCTGTTGTTAACTGGAAACTTATAGGTTGGAAAAATTTCAGCTTTTCTTTTCTCAATGTATATACAAATTACAGCTATTCGATACTGATGAATGACAAAGAAGTATCATCAGTCAATCCCAGACTAAATACCTCTTGAATTGCAGATTCAGAGTTCTAGTCCTTTCCGCAGTAGTGATACTAAAATTTATGATGCTGGTGCGAGACCATCGGCAACTGTTGGTTGAGGATGCGAATAAGCGCGCTCTCTGGATATACCTTGATGGAAAAAGTGTAATGAACAAAGGACAACTAATACTGTATGTCACACTATGCACAGGTGATTCTTTTAACAGAGAAAGGCGTTTTTGATAATTTGCCGGCGTAGAGCAAACCATGATACTTTTCATTGTAAATAACTGCACCGTTTCCTGGAATCACGCGCGTCGCCTATTGGCGGGAACATTAAAATTATCTTCTATGATTTTCCATTGATTCCCTTACATCCTCTTGATATTGTTCTTGATTAGATTTTATGTAGTTCTTTGAAATTTTAAAAATTTATTTGGGGAGAATATCAACAGAAGTACCAACCTCCAAGTGTTAAGATGATAGGATGAAAATATCTGTCGTTGGTATCTAATTAATATTTGTGGGCAGAACAATGTTTCGCATAGAAGAAAATTTCATTCTTTCATAGAAGTCAATGAAATAGCTTATAAATAGCCAAGAATCATTAGATATTGATTGGAATGGGGAACAGATGACGCAATATATCTATGAAAGGTTTCAGTATCGCATTCGCATAATTTCAATGCAAATATTGCGGAAAGATAGAAGGAAAAGATAAAAAAGGAAGCATCAACACATATCATTGATTTTAGATATATATATATGGATAATTGCTTTGTTCCCTCTCCAAATCAGTCTTTAATTAACTTTGGGTTTTTTTTTTGTAAATTATTAATAGACTATATGGCTTTCTCCCTAGAAGCTTTATTGAGTTGTGACACATGCCAAACGATAGTAAATTATGTCATTTTTTTATATCCTCTGTATTTAATAGTTTCAATATAAAACGTTGTGCTGAATTATTCACCCAAAGAATTGTTGTATGAGGATTGAACGAAATTTTTAAATTTCAAGTTTATTAATTGACTATAAATCTTGATATCGTCCTTGTTCGGTTGAAAAGTTGCTTAAATATATTTTTATTCATATATAAAGTCAATAAATATTCGTCAATAATTAGTCGCCAAAGGACCAGAATCGTTCCTAATCATATCATTACATAAGAGTAATGAATATTCACTTAAAGACTGAAATTTTCTTTGAATACCGAAGATTTGCCACAAAATCAACCGACCCCCATCGGTACAAATACATTCATATTAAAAATTTTATCCATTTTTATGAATGACACTACATTTAAGTTCAGAGAGCCAGTTTTCTTGAACTCTTAACTGTACGTTCTCTATATAGCAGAAATCCACTTTGTTTGCTACGATGCCTATTCGCATCTCTTTCTTCATTATGAACTCTTGAGTGCTAACGCTTACTTTTGATTACGCTCTTGTCTGTACACTCCGTATTTAGCTTTCTTTACGTTCATGCTTTAATAACGACAAAAGACTCAGTTCGGAAGATATCGATTTAATGTCAAAGAAGTGGTTCAAATGAATGCAATGATGTCCATTTCAAAAAAGGTTTCCAAAACGAAAAAGTGCACTTCTGATATTTTTTTAATTGTTTGAAAATATTTTTGTCCATATGCCTGGGAACATATTTCGAAGGATTTTTTGAGCTGGGTATCGGATAAGAATGCCAATGAAGACTCTTAATTGTAAGTCCGATACAATTATACCCAATGTTATTATACCAATTTGTTATCTTAGTAGGGATGTAATGTTTTTTTTTTTCAGGAAAAGAAGGTGAACATAAATGGTAAGCAAGGAATTGTAGTCATGAAATATGGTAGGTTTACGTTTATATCACATATTGCTATGAAGGAAGCAACAAGCAAAGCCACAACAGACAAAGAGAGAAGTAGCATGACAAGATTTAAACCATAGTTAAAAGAAGTAATCGTTATTGTTGTAGTGATACAGCTCACTTTGGGATTTGGTCTCCAGTATATGATAACTCCAATAGTTTTAGTCCACGATCGCGTCCTCCAATTGGAAATTTCATGATGACTCCTTATCATCGTTAATCGAGTGCAACGGTCACTTTGAGGGTTAGGTCACTTGTCTTCATCCCTTAGCAATATCTGCGAATAACATTGTACGTCTATTCCATCTTTTTATTATTCTCTGTACGTAGTCAGGTCATTGCAACTTCCAAATTTAATCTGGATGACTTCTGGATTGGCAAAAAAATGTGTACAGTTCGCGGTGGGACCATATTCCTCATTGGTCTCCTTCACGAGTTGTTCCTTTAATGCACTTTAGGACCTACTTTTCAAAATGATAATTAATGTAAGAATTTTTGATAAGTTCATTACCTAAATGGCAACAAGTAGGAAATATGTATTCAAGGGAAATTGCTACATTTTAAATTGATTTTGTTTCGAACCCGTCATGAGTGAAAAGAATCATCAGTTTCTTAATTGCATAAGCTGAAAAGCAATAATTTTTCTATGATAATGCATTCTCTCAATCGTCATTTTTCAACTAATTAAATTTTACCTCAAATAAAATGTTGTGTCTAGATGGTTTTACAAAGTCATCGTCAATCGTGATAGCCTGGACGTCTTCAATTAATGCAACAATTGACGGTTTATTCATTCGGCTAAAGGAATGGTAACAGAGTATCCGCGTTTCATCTTAAATGCTCAGTTCTGGACAGAACTTTGTTCTATTCCTTATTCCTTTGCCGCCCAATTGTAACAGGCCGGACACTTTAATTTTCACACTATTTATAAACACTTATTTCAGAATGAATAAATATACCCATCCTATATTTTCCACGCACCAGCTCTAGCCCCTTTTATGCTATGTGTCTTATAGTTCCCGATACAAAACCTTCATTTGATGAATGTTTTTCTATACTCTTAATAACAATGAATTCCGTGATGAGTTGCAACAAGTCCTTTATCCAAACAAAATATAACACCTATAGCTTCGCAGTCTTCAACAGGATCTAAATATATTGTAAGGCAAATTTTTGAAAAGCAAATGATGCAATACGTTGGATACAGTTTTTTATTTGAATTGATCCGAAGGTTCTGCAATTAATTCAAATGTCTTCTACATATGCTGGGTGGTCTTTTTAGCCTTGCAATGAAAGAACGATATTTTGAATGCAAAAATGATCTTATTCTTTGACAGCATCTCTAACTAGAGTAATATTAATTTCAGAAGTTTTGGTAGATCAATTTTTCCATTTTCACTAAGAACATATAAGTGGTTTATACCCTTGCTAAGCTAACTCAGCGAAAACTCATGGTTGCGGAAGTTCTGATGAAATATTTCGAATACCTCAATAGTGAATTTAATATTTATAAAGAAAGGTGGAAAGAGCTCAAGCTGGATTCCGGCGACTGTACTCAGAAATATAGTGTTGAACCGTTGTTTCGTCTATTGAACATATTGATACTAAAATTACTTTTTTTTGTGGCGAAAAACCCTCAAATTTTGCTTTGAAAGACAAGCAGGTATCGCTTTCGGGTTAGGAAACTTGACAACCATCGTGCGTTTGTTTTTATCTGTGTTTATATGCATTTTATATATTTTGCCGTTTTTCTCCCCTTCAAAAAAACCATGTTTTTTTCAAAGTTTCAAAAGTTCAGAGATAGCGTCACTTCGAAAGCTGTGTTTGAAAATTGAGTGAGCCAAATGCCATATCATGTTGACAGCATAGGTGCAGTAGGTACTCTACAAAGAGTACATGGATAACAAATTTGTGGCTCCATCTCTGTGTCAGTCCAAAGCCTTTTCAGCCCATTTATATTTTTTCATAATTCGCCTGCAACAAATTAATATATCTTCCCGTTAAATACGTTTGACAGGTAGATAGGTACTTACCATCTTCTGTTTCATTGCAATTCCGTGACTTCATTCATTCATTCATTATTTTAAAAGATATTTGTGTAATGAATTATAGTAACTTATTATACGTTGAGAAGCGGCAGCAGTTACCTAGAGCGTGTCCGTTTTCACGAATGAAGCAGACGGAAGGGTTGACAATCGCTCTCGTTCATAGTCATCTCGCTTGAAATTCTCGGGCGACTCTAAACGACAACGAGAGTGTAAACCAGGCAATTTGGGTCAAACATCCAGAAACAATTATTCAAAATATGAATTAAGGTAATACGCACTTAAAAGCCTTAAAATTTCTTCAAAATATTGTCAATCAAAAATGTCCTTATTCAGATTTGTCTATCAAGGAAATATACTGAGTGTCAGAAGAATCGGGAGCGTACACAGGGATAGGAGTGAGTTGCAAGTTTTTCAACTTCATATACATGCTACGTTGCCTTTCACAAAGAGGATTTAATTCTAATGGAATCTTAAACGAGAACAACTTTCCTTTCGATCAAAATCCACTGAGTTTCTATGAATCATATTAAGTGTAAGCTTCAAACTAAACCAGAAAACTTTTTCAAGGAATTTGAAAAAAAATGAAAAGGTACAATCTGCCAAAATACTAGAATACAATTTGGTCCTGTAAATTTATTCCCAAAATTAATACAAAGTAAATTCAATCATTTACATGGACAGTCCCGAGTGAGGTCGTTGGAATTTCTAATGAAAATTTAGGCAACTTTAATTTTGATAAATTTAACATGTACCCTTGAAATTAAAACTGGTGGTATCTAAAATGTAAATAATGCTGTCGTATAATATTGCTAAGGAAATTTTCGAAAAGTTAATTCGTACCTACTTTCCATAATTGTTTACCAGTCGTTAATCGGGTCGTCCTCGGGAACCAAGTTCTACGAATCGGTAGCTTCTGCAGTACATGTTTTTGGTGTTTTCTTTGTATCATCATTATTTGCGAAAATAAGCAAATTAAGGATTATATAATATTCGTAGACGTAAACAGATATCTTAGTAATAAATGGTGGTCATATAATAGAAAGTTGATACCACAATACCATGTAAATTGGGAATTAATATTGGCATAACGTGTGTGGCGTATGTTCCTATACGACGTTTGTCATAAATATACAAAATTATAATTAAAGCTTAGCGATTTCGGTTTTAAAGATCTGTCTAAACTTATACGCTGTATCTTCTAAAGATTTTGTATCCGCAGAATATTCTTCGAAAGGATCAGACAGGTACAGAATGGGTGTCAACCAAAATTTATTTACATCATTTCTGTTTGATGAAGCGATAACTATTTGGCTATGCAAGTAACTTCGTCTTCTGTAATCAGCTTAAATGTGTACAGTACCTAGAATTATTTAAGCACAATCTATCCACATACATTATTCCCAGAACCTTACATTATGTTCGCTCGATTGCAACCATTGAAAGGTAAATAAGTTGTTCGTAGTAATAGTGCGATTTAAGGAGATTTAATGTACATAAGTTCAAGGCAACTTGACAATTCGCAAATGGAGCAAAAGTGTTGAACATTAATCTGTTAAGCTTCACATGATTTCCCCTATCAGTTTGCTTATGTTATTCAATGTATGATTCAATAATATTTTACCTTGCTGAAACACTAATCTATCAATTAGCTGAGATACTCAAAACAGAGATATTACATAATTCGATACATCGATCCCAGCAATATGATCGAATATTTTCCAGGATAATGAGTGATGTGAAGGTCTCTGGTTTCATTTCACTTTCATGTATATTGGATTATCAATTCTCTCTTAACGCATTTATTATATAATTTTCTTAAATTTCTGTTGAATCAATTCCTATATAATGCCCTTAATTAAGAGTTCAATCATTGAATTAGTGAAAAGGACTGAAAAATTATTAACAACAGCGACAAACTTTGTTTGCGATACTCCTTCGCGGCAAATATTTACAGACGGACTTACTATGCAATTAATTCGGCTGAAAGATGGTAATGAAATATTTAAATTATGATACCATCGGCCAATACGAAAATTTCGGCTGACGCCAATAAAATAATCGATTTACAACCGTCGGATAATGAAGCGGCTACTTCCAAGCGTTTAGCAAGTCGTTCTATTACAAATATCAGTTAACATTCCCAGTAACCTTCCAGTGCCAATTGTAGAAGGATATTTGTTTGACGACATTACTAGGGAAGGAACAGAATCAATTTCTGTCCAATGTGAAAAAGTAATCAATAAGAATATTTGAAGGATTTTCTAATGTATGTATCGAATTTCTTATTTGTTCGGATGAAATCTACTACGTTGAAGTATAGTCAACGTAAAACAAAACCAATAAAACTTCTTGCAAATACTTCTTAGCAAATTTTAATCTGAAATACGTTCTCCTTTACTCTGCAGAATATAACTGGAATTTTTTGAAAATTTATTTTGCTTCAAAAAGATTCTTGGTATTCGATATTAAACAAGTGATTTTTTCGATGTATTGACGAATAAGATTGCATTGCATGTTGCTCAAAAGGATGTTATTTTTTAATAAATTTTTTCATGTTTTCCCCTAACTACGCTATCAACTCATTCACTGTCAAGCACGGGTTATCCTGTAGTATTGTGATTTTATAAAAACTTCTGAATACCTGATATCCGGCTTTTGCTTTGTGTTCAGATTTATTCTTATTCGTAGTTTGAGTGGAGAACATCATATTTATCTAGGTCGGAGCAGTTTCGCATTTATTTATATTCTCGATTTTCCTGCGCTTTTCAAATTTCATAGACGGAGCGATATCCCACACATTTCTATTGCAAACTTCAAAGGAAAAACATTGATAGTACGACACCGGATAGAAACGGAAACAGGAAACAGGAAAAGTTCCCGAACTTTTAATATAAAAAATCGAAAATTACATCTAAAGAAATTTATTCTAGTTAACTTTTAACATAGTCCCCTTCCCTAGATATACACTCATTTGAGCGCTCCATGAGTGATTCGAAGGCTCTCTGGTACTCCTCTCAAATTATCGTTGTGAGACGCTCGGTGCAAGCCACTTGAATGCTCGGTACATCTTCAAAAAATCGTCCTTTCAAGGCCATTTTTAGCTTGGGAAATAGAAAAAAGCCGGCTGGAGCCAGATCTGGCAAGTATGGGGCGTGATTGATGCGTGGGATCTAATTTTTGGCGAGATAACGCTTCACAATGTTCGAAGAATGAGCAGCCGCATTGTCATCCAGCAAACTCCACGATCCCGGTTCCTTGTACTCGGGCCTGATGCGATTGATTTGGCGCTTGAAATGTTTTAACACCTCTACGTAATACGCAGCATTTACGGTGGTGTTTGGGGGCACAAATTGTTTGTGTATCAAGCCTATGGAGTCGAAGTCATCTTCTAACGACTCTCTATCCTTCTTGAACCGACTGAACCACGTGTAAACAATTGTACGCGACACTACACCTTCACCGTAAGACGAATCGATCAGTTTTTTCGTTTCCGCGAAAGTTTTTTTAAGTTTATAGCAGAATTTAATTGCGGCACGATGTTCAAATTTCTCATCCATCGTAGAGCTTGCACCGGGGTACTAAAAACACGTTCACTCGAGCACGTTTATCTCGGCAACTAATTAACGGATACTGGTGAAAAAATTCTCAGACACTTCAGAGGGATGTAGCGACTTAGTACCGGTGTTGTCCAAGAGGTGGCGTCACTCGTACAAGCGCTACAAAATAAGTTCGGGAACTTTTCCGACATACTGTGTATGTGATGGATTGCAGAAACTTGCTCTGATGGGAACACCTTTTGGATTGGTTCATCTGCCAAATCCTGCGAGAGAAAATCAAATATTATCAGAGGTCTTTGAAGCAAAAGTGGAAAAAGGGTAAGGTTTTTCCGATCTTGAAGAAAGGAAAAGAATCTTCGTGCCCTAAAAGCTATTTGTTTTGATTTATGGAAATCTGATGAAAATGCGCGACTTCAAGGTTTGAATGGTCTACAACAGGATACAGTTACTGCGCCGCTACTATTTTCAATATTCATTCGCAAACTACTGAATGGCTTTGTCTCTTTGTCCATTTTAATGCCCCGTAAACGCGATTATTGGTAGCGTTTGCTGATGATGTGATAACACAAGACCTGCAACTAAGTTGGAAGGATTTCCATATTATGATTGGCGAGGGTAGTGTAGAATGTATAGTTCTACATAAATCCTGTGTTCAATACCTCGGTGTTCATCTCGACCAATACCTGTAGTAAAGTATTTATGTCAAAATGATGCCTAGTAAAGAACAAAAACTTGTCATGGCCCTTCGTCGACTCTTTCATTCTTAACACATTCTTCAAAAGATCAAAATTATCAGTTACAAGACCCTGGTTAGACCAATTTTGACATATGGATGTCAGGATAAATCCCTGGGTTTCACAGCCATTCCATCCTACAGATGAGTATATTGCAACTTGTCTCACTACTGGCTTTGCTACTCCAGAAGCAGCCATGCATTTAGATTGAATCGATATGTTTTTGATTCTGACGGTGTCCCAATTATATATCACATTTATAGACGGGCCACCGATAAGAAGATAAAATATCCTCCGAATTAGTTACTCATTTGCTAAATTCGTTGAAGCTAGTCGGGCTTAGATGGAGCAGTCTAGGTATTGACTGATATTGTCTAAATTATTCGTGCTTTATTTTCTGTTTTTGTACATTTCGTTAGTTGGTTTATGCATATGTTTCATTATTTAGTATAGGTTTATGTTATTATACTAGGCTTTAGAGATAGGGTTTAACATTTAGGCTAGCAATATTGTTAGCAGTTCAATAGTATAAAATAAATTATTTCGGTTAAATTTGATTAGGGTTAGGTTATAATATATTAGTCGTAGGATAATAGTTCACTGTTGTGATAGCATTATAATTGATTTTTGAATAGTGTTTTTTTTCTTCTCTTTTTTCCAATTGAATATAAAAATATGTATAAATTTTAATTAAATTGAATTTGATATTGTTTTTTTTTTATTTTTTTTTTAAATGATATTCAAATTTAGAGAGTCCTTTGGGCCATTAAGTTTATTTTCGTATATTTATTATTTTGACTTGACAGAGTTTTTCTTTTAGAAATGCTTCGATTTAGTGAAACTTAATTGACTGAAATAAAGTCCCTATCGACTAGAAACTCATGTTCCGAATTTGGGGCTACCAATGTTCCGAAGTTGTGGCTGAAATCGGGAACTCTTTATTCTTGTTTGAATTGTCTTCATCCTTGTTTGAATTGTCAACGAATCGAAGTATAAAACAAAACTACAAGAAGTATTTTGAAAACGTGAACATATAATATATTAAAATGAGAAACATATTGCGAGTGAGGTGGAAACATTGTAGATTACATTTAGAAAATTAACAAAAGGACATTTGGTATTCGTAAAGCTTCAGACAGTCTTTACACAGACTTTATGAAGGAAATTACGATCTGTAAATAATCATTAAAAGTTTGCAAATTATCAACGTTTTAACGCTTCACATGTTGCGATAAATTATGTATTTACTGGCTAGCGTTAGAACTTCAGTTTACAAAAATTAGACTCAAAATTTAAAGTAAATAATTCTCATAAAGTTTTAGGCAAATTTGACTCCGATAGTTGTTTTGAAAATTTTTGCTCAATATTTTCACTACACCAATCGCATGTTTGATATAATAAGATTGTTTTCAGCTGGCTTAGATATGACACTGATAGGGTAAAAATATTCGTTATCTTTTAATATCTGCTTTGGAGTTCTTTTTATTGATATGACTTTGGCTCTTTTCTTATATCCGAGCATATTTTTCCCGATAATCGTGAAAAATACAAAAACTATCATCAGGAATTCGAAACTCATCGATATGAAAATGGTTACTTCCATGTCGCGAATCTGTCCTGATAAAATTTCATTGACTTTTAGTGCGCATCCTGCACGAAAGGCAGTTTCAAAGACGCAAGGTAGCTCAGGATCGATGCAACAAGACTTCGGTGGAACGATCCGGACTAGACTCCAGTCGTGAGCGGTATTGGAGCCACAGCATTGGTATTTCTGCTGAACGATATCCCATGCGGCTTTCACGTACGCTTTTGTATCATAGTTGGACATTGATATGATCTGGTAAGTGTCGAGATATGGGACGGTACCATTCCTCAAACTATCATTGTGCGAACTTCCGATAGCTCCTTGTTGATTCATATGCCAGACCAGCTTGTTATACATTCGTACTTTTGCAAGACGTGATGCAGCAAGACCGCAGCACAGAAGTAATATGCATGGCAAAGCCAATAGTATTGTAAGCCACAGGTAACGCACTTTTTTCACTCGCGAAAATATGTTGACCATGTAGAGTTGGGATATCTTCACTAACAATACAACCATGAGTTCACACATGCAAAATGTTATTTCATAAGGCCACGTAACCGTTAACTCGCTCCATTGGGAGGCCATCGCATGAGCCGACAGGAGAGCCGTTACCACTTGCAGGACAAATATAGTCAAAACAAATATGTTTACAACACTCCGCTGCTGAGTAGGCTTCTGGATACACCTTTCTCGCCGCAAGTCGATCATTTTATACATCGTTGTGTATCCTTTTATTTTCTCGAGCTGTACAATATTCACAAATTTAATATTTTTTTTCACTTTTTTTTCACTTGATCAAATATCTCAGGAGAATGTCCAGAGACACAAATTGGTTCCAGTGAAAAGAGTTTATTTTTCGGCTTGCCAAATTGTTGGTGTGTATCTGGAATTAATTCGAACAGTGTCAGCTGAATAAAAAATTTTGTTTCGACAAATGTTTAAAACTGGTGTCTTTGGTTTCAGAGAGGCATTTTACTGAACTGGTTGCTTAGATATCAGTTTGAAATTTCTCAGGTGCAAGCGAAGTAAAGAAAAGAGATTTGCTGAAAGCAATAAGGGTTATCTTTTCTCAAAACCAACATCGTTTTTAAGAACTCTTTCTTTTTTTCGCAGCATATACGGAATATATGCCTTTACCGGCTTTATGGTGATGAATCTTTTTGGTTACTTTGTTTGAACTTTGTGGTCCAATTGGCGGTTAAGTGCATTGTCTCAATGGTTTAAGTTATGATCAGTTCGAAGCTTAAAAACGAATAGGAAATTTCAAAAAGGAAGGATCAACGACTGACATTAACTATTAACATTAACTATTACCTATATGAACATATGATACGAAAAAGTCTCAGTGAATTTCTCATTTAATTCAACTTTGACCTCAACTTTGTTCTGTTCTTATTGTTCTTGACTGATTCGGATTCGAAAACGGATGCGCATGACCTATGATTATTCATTTTGATCCTAAATGTGTAAACAAATAGTGGGATTGTATTTTTTTACCTACTAGAATTAGAGAGAGATGGAATCAGTGTGGCCAGTTCAGTTTAGTTCTGCCCAAATTATCGAATATTAAGCGCGTATTGCTCATCATTATGTGCAATAGACTGAGTTTGAAACAAATGTCTATGAAAAAATAGTGACGTTTGCATAAACGGCATTTTATTCGCGTATACTGTGGTAAGAATAATAAAAAAAAATCGTTTCCAGGGATCTACAGTGCGAATGAGAGGACCTCGAAGGAAAAGGAAGACAAGTGAGCGTTTAGATAGCATGATGATCCTTGAGAAATCCCTTCAAAAATGTTAAAGAAATATCTAGAGATCTAGCCGATGGCAACTCAGCAGAAGTAAGTCAAAATCAGTTGGTAGAAGATTGAGGGAAAAAGGTCAATGGGCAAGGAAGCAAGCCAAAAACCCTTTTCTTAAGAAAAAAAAAATGAAAATAAATTGAACACAGAATTTTAAAAAATTTGACATCTGATGACAAGAGAAAAATTATGTTTTCAGATGAGAGTAAATACAGCATCTTCAGCTTTGATTACTTCATATGTAAGACGTCAGCGAAATGAAAGATTTGATTCTGTATTCTGCACTATAAAAACAGTGAAGCATCCGACAAGTGTGATGGTCTGGGGATGTTTTCTTACTTTGAAATTGGCCAAATAGACTTAACTGATGGAACGGTTAAGAAATCTATACTGCCATGGCCAGGAAATAGTCCTGACTTAAACCTTATGGAAAACTTGTGGATGATCATGAAAATACATTACAATTATTATTACAAAGAATGAAGAATAAAGATGAGTTGAAACAGGCAATCGAAAAGGTACAAAATGATAAGATTAGTGACGAAATCATTCTAAATTTGATTAAATCAATGGATCGCTTCAGTTATCAGGGCTAATGGTAGTTAGACAAAATATTAGCCTATATTAATAAGTCAAGAAATATATATTTTTAATAGTCTTATACAATTTTTCCAAAAAAATTCATATGACTATGTAGAAAACAATATTTATTGAATTCCTCGTTAACACAAATCATTTTCTTCATCATTTTATATATATAATTTATTTTTTCCTTGGGTTTTCACCATTTTTCATGGCTGAAAACATACTCCCTCCTTTGTAAAACATTTGAAAATTATCTAAAGGTAATAACAATATTGGTTTAATAAGATTCTTCATTATTTTTAAGTCATACAATTTCTATGACCACGACGGTACGATTCACTATAGGGTCTTGTTTGATCCTTAAATGATAGTAGCCAAGAAGTGAATAATATAGGCATACTTCAAAGAACGCTGTTCTTTTCAATTTCACACAATCAAATAAAATATTATAAAACTCTCGACGGAATGAATCCTTTACTTGCGCTAACTGAACAGGTTAAAAAGCCTTCAGCTTGAGGGTACGCTGGTACTTTTCCATTTTTCCTCGTAGTTGCATAATAAAGGACAAATAAAGGGTCTACTACTTTTATACTACTACTTTGGGAGCAACAAACAGTCAAAAAAGGAAGATTGGTTTATAATATGAATCGCCGAGTAATGTTTTTGGGAATCATATTTATTTATTCCTTTCGAAATAGAAAACCAATTACTGGAAAAGATTGGGTGGAATAGCTTATAATGAAGGGACAATTTTCTCATACGAAAAGGAAAAATATTCGTTCGGTCACTGCAATAGTTTTACCTTCAATATCGGGATCAAATTTTAATTGATTATTTGCCTAATCTGCTGAATTTTGATAGAAAAGGCCAACTTTACATAACATAAACCGAAACGGGCATATGGCACAGAATTGTCAATTTGGTGTTTGGAGAAGGATTCATTTCAATCAGGCTACGGTGCTGACTTTCCTGTTCATTGCAGTTTTTTTTTTCATTCTGAGCAAGGAAATTTTCGAGGTAATTTGGATGAAATTATGACAATGAAATTTTTACATGCTAACTCTCCTCCTTACAATGATAACAATGTTAAAATAGGTTTTAAATTTAAAAAAAAAAAATACTAGGCAATCACCGCATGTGTATAGGATAAGAAAAAAAACAACTGTTTTTCCAGAAAATTACGAATCCTTTGCTGGCTAGTTTGTAACATCATTAGTTTATGAGATGTTGCTTGGAAAAGGGAATTCAAATAGCAACTATCAAAACAAGAATAACAAAATAGCCCCCAAAAAGATACTTTCCCATTTAAAAAATGCGAAGAACAGTTTTCATATTTATTTTTTAACTGGCGCACTATTTTTATGTTATTTATCCATAGTAGATAGATAGATGTATTCCCATAAGCTTAAGTAAATACCGAAACGATTGGCAAACAATAAAACGGTATAAGGTAAATTTCCTTTTGAAGTATTTCATTTTACCGAACGAAAATGCACACTAGCTCTTTCACAATATAAATATTTGGAAGTTATTGGGATAATCACCCTAATATTACCAGGACGTATTCACTAATCACAGCTTATAATTTGGATGCAAATCCCAAAGAAACAGAAAAGAAAACCCCTACGCAGCTATTAAAGCGAGCTTCACAAAATAGAGAGCTTGTAAGTTACTCCATGCATATGACTGAAGAATCGTGGATGTGAGCTTTCTGAGCTTAGATACATGTGAGAAGCATTTTTCCCGCTTCGCATAGAATGACTTCGATCCGAACCGGTATGAATACAAAATTGAAGAGAATTGTAATGTGCATCTCCGCGCACCTTCGTCTCGATCTCCGATCTCCAACAAGTTTTGCTTGAAAATACCAATACATCTGAAAAATTGGTTGCAAATACCGTTAGATAGGGACTTTTTTTTGAAGTGTTACCACTCCTCAGATGTTACGCTAGGATATTACGCTGACGTTCAGATTCGCTGCTTAATGGTCTATCAAGATATATGCAATTATACTACAAATTTTCACTGAGTGAAAAAGCTGTCAAAAAGAAATCTATAAAACATATCTACATTTTATGGATATTCAACTCATCATTCCCCTTTCTAAGAAACTTAGAGGCTGTTAACATATGGAGTAGACGAACAATTTTTTATTTGGTTAGAGGCAACAATCATTGTATTTCTTGAAATTCCTTACACTTTGCAGAGGGTATCAGTTTCCTAAATCTCCATCTTATATAAATTCTACCCCTTGATTCGAAATGGAAGTATTCAATGTGTGTTTATTTAAGTTCAATCAAATTTTCAGTGACTTTTGACTTTATCTTTTAATTATCTTTAGCTTGAAAAGCTCCACATTGCTAATGTGTTCTTTCTTATATATCATGATTTTGAATCCTTTTTGTTAAAAACTCTGTAGTTACGATGCACTAGTATTGTATACTCGTCTA
Organism: Stratiomys singularior; assembly: GCA_954870665.1. NCBI lineage: Eukaryota > Metazoa > Arthropoda > Insecta > Diptera > Stratiomyidae > Stratiomys > Stratiomys singularior. Next base: position 15,308,130 of record OX940877.1, read on the forward strand.
TTGGCTCCAGCTTTTCTCTCATAAAACTTAATGTAAAGATAAATAATTTATAACATGTAAATCGAATTCAATATGGCACTCATACTACGACACCTCACCGAGGAGCGATGCTACGCGAATTATTGGATGGTAGATGAAATATCTTTTTGTAAGATGCTCTGTATTCGTTTTGGTATCTGTACCTCCGTGAAATCGGGAAGAAGTGTTTTATTTTTTACATTTAAACAGAATTCAATCCTTGCAGTAGGTGCTCTGATGAGAGCTTATTGAATTATATGCTTAGATTCACTTGTCTATTCCTTTTAGTGATATAAAAAATTATATTTGAAGGAAAAACTTTTCTGCTTCCATAAAATTTCAGAATATTTACACGGACGACTACACGAATCAAGAAATAAAGTCATTCCAGCAGCTGTTTCGCTATGTTATAAATGCCTTTTGGTTTTCACTAGAATTGTATTGTTCCTCATCTTCTCCAAAACATTTGGATGTCTATGCCTAAACGCAACAATGCCAGGAAGCTACAAATGTGTTCCCTGGCATCTAATCTGGAAAAATGTTAGTAATTTTCTACTTAATTTCATTAATTTCATGGTATTACGAAATGTAAAAGCATTCAGGCACGAGATTCCTTTTAATTATCCTAATTCCTTCCGGACAATGATGAAACATGACTGGCTTAATCTTGTTGGCTGTCTTGGATGCTGTGTTGTTTTATTTATTTCATTCTCAACAAATTCTTGTTCTTGTATATGCTTGTATGAGTGGAGACCATGTTGTATTAGGTGTTTATCATAAATTACCGACTCTTTTCTGAATGAGTTGATTTTTTTTTTCTTTTCGTCATTCTCAATGCTTCAAAGGATTTATATTCAAACTAAAGTTTTACGGATCATATAGAAAATTTGGAGGAGTTTCTTCACATTTGAGCTGGTTCTATAACGCAACTAAAGGAATTCTTGTCGAATTCACCGAAATGATTTTAAACTTTAATTTCGTGGTTATGAGATCGTAGTGCGTGTGCGTAGAGCTAATTATCAATGGAAAATTCATTGGAAATCACATTTGAATTTTAAACTGAAACTTACATTCGTACATGTTAGAAGTACACCACAAATACGTTCTGATCCTGTCAAGGATACAATCTCACTCATCATTTTCTTCCAGACTTATTTTAGATGTAACATTATAGACGCGTAGTAACGATAGTAAAAAAAAGTCTATGCCGCAAGAGTTAATTCAAGGAAAAATTTAAAATCTATGAATACCAATTTTGCGAAATTTAATTACTCATCAATTTAATTATATAATTAAGAGTTATCAACAGTATACGATTGTGCATTTGGAATAGTCATAGACATCGCATAAGGCTAGGTGGAATTGAACGAAGTTTTTCCAATTATCATCCTTCACCATAAAACGTTATGTCTTGACTGCTGCCGATGCAAATATAAAATTCATGAAGGACTAAAACATCTAAGGTTTGAAAAATTATTCGTATAATTGTTGTGTGTGTGGCAAGTGAGTGAGTTTGTCAACTGAAAATTTAATTTTCGTATCATTAGTTAAAAGTTAGTTAAAGAATCTTTAAAGTTAGTTAAAATGTATCATTAGTCAAAAAGTTAGTTTTGCGAACAATCTAGATTTTCAAATAAAAATTAAGCTGACCGCTTGCCTATAAACCAGCTAGAATGTAACAAATGTAACAAAAATTCTCCGTATTGAAGATTTTGGTGATACCTTTGGCTCATTTCAAAAAACAAACTGGCAGCTAATATGCGCTGGTTCAAAAATAGAGTCAGTCTTTTGACAGCTTGCCAGTTTGCTTCATAATTTTACATCACGGAGGAAAACAACCTATAATCTGAGACTTTCTCGTCTCGTTATAACAGATTGGAGATTGTGGTCATATGATCTTATCAATAAATCATCAGTGAAGAGTTTCATCTCAATCCCAGGTTTAAGTTTATTTTTGATAACGGAGATGTTAGACGTGGATGTGATATATTGAATAGAAGGCGACCCAGGATAGACCCCTGAGGAATCCCTGGAGCTATATCAAAGGGTTAAGCTCTGTGAAAGTCAGTGCGACCTCTCATGAGATACTATCTTATAACACTAAATGAAGGCCAACCTGAATCACTTAGTTGACAAGCCCATGGATCCAAACTGAATCAAAACCTTTTGCTACATGAATGAAGCACTATTCCACGGCCGTTTTGACTGCCAATTTCTTTTTAAGCTGGTTCCGTTGAGTGAGCTTATTTAAAGCCAAATTATTTTTCCAGAACAGTTTCTGCTTCTATAGAGAACTTTGTGAAAACTTAAAGGGTTAATCTTTCAAGAAACTATTCAACACTGTATAAATGAGATATTGTACGAGTACCGACTGCAACCGACTACAATTTACTATTCGTACTGCTGAGGGAAGTATTATTTACTGCTGAGGAAGTAGTAAATTTTCATTGGATTGGTCAAACGAATTGCGTGAAGAATAACGAAGTCTGGGCATGGTTTTTTGGAAATTGAAATTCTCTCTGCCCCAGCCGATTTTATGGATTTTTACAAAGTGCGGGCATCCTGCGTCTTTCAGGACTCAATAATAGGCTACTGCTAGTTGGAGCCTCCGAGGAAACGAAACCGGTGCATGTTGTCACGCATAAGCTATTGTGGTAATTGTCGCTCGTTGATATCGTTTTGTTGACCACAAAAATTGAAGGCAGAATTTTTACTTGCTTCGTTCCTTTAAAGAGCTTAAAGCACGAGGATGAAACCTTTATGTGTGAGAACTCCTGGCAGCCGATTTCGGCCATTTATTCTATTATTTTGATAGGAATAACGGCCAATGAGTGTAGTGTTTGCTAGGATTTCAGCAAATCTCTCACCGGCAAATTCAGAATTACACTCTCTACCAAAAGATGGCCAGACTCGGGTTCAAGAACTCAACATTTGAAATTCTTCCAGCAGTGTGATGGTTTACCAAGTTGGTGGACAGAATAAAGAACGAAAAAGTGAACAGTTGACGAGCTACTTCGGAAGGTGGGCTGGTTTAATGCCATCAAAATCATATCTTTATATGTTTGCAACCAGTTGAATAGCGCCGTTACAAATCCATTGGATACGTGATTTCTCCAAAAAGGAATTTTTGTAGTGAAGTCGGTCTCTACCGCGAACATATTAAACTATTCACAACAAGTAAGTACTGTTATCAAATCTTTAATGAGGTATCCCCCGGAGTGTTCGAAATTTAACGTTAACTTTGACGAATGCAAAGAATGCGAAATGTTCCCTCGCGAAACTAGGATTGGTATATAGACATCCGCACACGTCAGCTGAGGATGACAGTTTTTTTAGGTTTTGAGATGTTCCTATAAAACCATGCCTACTCGAAGGATTCCATTTTCGTCTCATCCCGTATGTTTTTATATTTGCCCAAGTGAATTTTGTGTTCATTTTCCAGTTTCGTTTCTGAGATTGGCAAGAAACTTGGAAGAAATCATGTCCAAGTATTCCTAGACCGATATTAGGACCTTTCGTGTTATAACATGGAGCTAGTGAACAAAGGTTGCTGATGGAGAGTTTAAAGGAGCTTATCACGGTAGTAAATAAAGAAGATGAAGTCTGATTCGGACTCTCCTTCTCATTTGATTATTGAGATTGTTGTGTTGCGCAGTGGAGGAAACTCCTTTATGGATGAAAGTGAACACGTCAAACCCCAAGAGTTGATTGATAGAATTTTCGCTTTTTTGCTGTTATTGGCTATCACCTGCGTATGCTTGCCGTACAGGTTGAGCTGCAGTGGTTTTGGCTGCACTTCTTCCTTTAATTTTAAATGAAAGTTCACTGTGAATGGAGTGGGTAATGAAACAGTAATGAATTTCCTCCTTTCATACTTTTGCTTTAGGCGCTTTTATCTCCATTGAGAACATTTTGGCTTTCAAAACATTATTCGCTAGGATGATCCGGTGTTCTTCTTTGCCACTGTTGTCTTTGAACGAATTATGTACACTTTTGAGTAGCAAGATCAGTTTATTCTCTGTAGTGAATGTATAGGTGTTACACATCACCTCGTTGCATATTCAACTGTCGAAAAGAGATATATGGTCTTGAGTTGTTTTCAAGGAGGTTCGTGTAGAACTATTTACGGATACGCCGAATTTCGGGGCATTGTGCTGTTTTTCTGACATGTCCGTTTGATTTTTTCCTTAAAGGTTTAAACCTAAGTCGGTATCACACAAAAAAAAAACAAATACTAAATATCTAGAAAATTGACAGAAATCTGGAAGCAACTTTGCCTTTGCTTATACTACCCGCAGCTTTGGAGACCGTAGGTTGAAGATTTACTAAGTGAGTGAAAGTCGGCTCTGAGCTTAGGGCATACTTGGTCTTTCCTACTACTTTCTTCGCGGAGAATTTCCATTTCTTCCTCTTGATTAGATTTACCACTACAAACACCCAAAGCACCCCCTTTCTGTAGAGTACCAGTCTTTCTCTACTGTAGGTGGAAATTCATCCTCTTTTAGAAGAAAGTCCTCCCAAGGAACATTGTGACTGTGACTTGTGATTGTATCTTATGTATGTGTGTGAGAAGGATCAGATTCAAGTTATTTCACTGAAGCATGCGTTGCAAGTATTTCGTTCTCATTAAAATTCAATCAGAAACAAAATTGATTTTCTGTTAGTGATTGATTAATTAATTGAAAATGAGCCATGAATTTAAGAATCTATTAGTCAAAGATTAATATGCGACGGATACCTTTTTTAATTGTAATTATTCAACAATTTCTTTGATTGTATTTATGAAATGAAATTTAAATGATCAAGGATTGGTTTTACAACGCAAATCGCATGAACTTGGCATTGTTTCAATCAAAAATGTTATTTTATGTCTTTCTCAATGTCGTACGCCTGAGAATAATTGGCCATAAAATGAGCAATTTCTTAATTTTCTTTTTGGATGACTGCTAAATTATACGAAAGTCAGAAGAAAATGTCTGATATCATTGAGCATAGCGACGTAATCCATTTTTATTATGGTTTTGTGAGATTAGTGCAATGAAGCGTCTTTCGTTTCGAACATTTTTTCTTTTTCTAATAATAACGAGGCCGAAAAAGCATTTTGAAAGATAATTTAGATCATTTTGGAAATTTTTTTTAGGGAACTTGTACTAGAAAGTATCCTGTGAGGGTTAAATGATTTCCATAAATAAATTGAATGAATTTCACATTACCAGACATAATTTATTCACGGTTGTTTTTGTTCAAGAATCCAATGGATGTCTGGTTCGCTACTATACCTTTTGGACGCTGCTGGTCAGGAATGCTTTTCTTACTGATATACAATTCGGGTTCGGTTTGCGAGGACACGTTTATTATAACACCCTTCTCATTCTGCAGGTATTTTTATTGGATGGAAAAAAAGTTACGTTGGTAAAATAATGCCATTACCAGGACAATTTGGCGAAACCCCTGGAATTAATTTCAATTTTTCTGCAACTGACTGTGCACAAACCCAAACTGTTCAATTATTTTTGGACATTTTCACGATGTGGTATAATATTAAATTCCAATCGACATATTCATTATTTGATTCTTCATAGTTGATGTATAGAAATTTTTGTCTTCGTTGGGTGGAAGGATTGCAAAAATAAATTGTATATCACTCTCACCTATTTTGAAAGCTGCTAGAGATTATCTTTCTTGTATGAAATGGTTCTTCATAAATATTCTTTAACATATTTGAAATGTTTTTTTGTCTCTTCAAAAGAACGCCATTTCGACTAACTTCGAGCAATACTTGTAAATAACTTTCCATTCTATTTAAACTCATGAATACAAAAGTATGCAAATTGAATTTAAACATGCTAAAAGATAAAAATATTCTTCAGGAAGTATTATTATTGTTCATCATTACACAACGTATTAGATAGAGTTACGATACAGGAATAGTCAAGTGCTCTCAAAATTCAGCATTTTACTTGCAATCAGCTTGAACATATCTTCAAAACCCTTGGAGGAAATCTCATATTATTCTTTAAGGCAAAGCGTTATTCTTTCATGCATCTTCAATTTAACCTAAATTTATTCCAATGGCATGAATACCAATGAGATAACGATTTAATCTCATTTCCATCTTAACGCTGTACTTGGATCAAAAATAAGATCTCGATAATGAAATAGACGGCCTTCGACAATCTTATTTTCAAGTATAACATCTTCAGAACTGCTTAAAGGACAAACACTTTGTTTTTATCTCACAATTCATTGTGCGTTTATATATATACATATATATATATATTTCGGGACGGTAATGAGTCCATCCACCGCAACGTTTCCTTGAAGTGGAAATAAAAGTTATCTAAACGCAATGTGCCTTCCTGGTTTGTAGCCTTGCTGATGTAATAACCAGAAATGAGGCCATGTAATAAGTTTGCGACAGTGAAAATTTCCCGATAGCGCTTCCTTGAATACCTGTTGTGGCTCTCCTTGTTAGAGATGTTTTCATACGTTCGTGATGATTGAATTTGGTTGTGTGTATTCACTGAAATTCGTAATTTTAGCCTCTTATTCTGCACTAGGACGAAGTTGAACATGTTCAATGTCATTATTTTCCATTCTGGCTAAGATTGATGATGCAGAACACTAGTGGCAAGTATTCATGAAACTTTGTCCTCACGCTTATCACAACTTAAGTGCGTAAAGCCATTAAGTATTTGTATTAAATTCTGAACAATTAGCTCATACCTTGTCTGGCCACAAGTATCCTTCATAACTTTCGTTCTGCGAAAGTTAAGGGAGCACATGTGCATTGAAATTCCTTAGATCGTAAACTAGCTTTAAGAGGCTCTTAAAATGATTATTCGAAATATATCACTGTCAATCTTATTGCTCATGGAGCGTACGCAGGAATAGAAAATATGCAAAAGGGATATATTCTGAGGGTTTAAGGGATATTCCAAAGAAAAATTAGTTTGCTCTAAGGTGTAATGATGATTTAAATTGATATTGGCTAATAACGTATCAAGTGCGTTGGTAACCACAATTCTATATTTAGGAAGATAGATTCCACAATTTTATTTAGGAAGATATCATTCATAAACTAAGCCCAAATCGATTTAATATCCCTTCTTGACATGAAACTTAAAAGGTGAACAACAACCTTAGACTCAGGTAACTTCCAAAATCTTTCATAGTTTTTGAAATCTCACTCACATCTCACGGTTCTACCACTAAACATGTTGAATGTCATAGATACCAATATTGAATGACTAACCAAAAATTCCACAGGATTGTAAAATTTCTAAAACTTTTGGAAATTCAAAAAAAAGTTAGAAGCAGTGATTCATGGAAATTCCAGCGTATATAAGGTTTCAAATTTTGGGTTACTGCTGTAATTGCATGAAGGGAGTATTGGAAATAACTATTAAGTTTAAACATACTTTTGCTCATATAAATAACCTAGGCGTGGACTGATTGGATCCTTTCGGGATACACATCGCATGTTTGAGTGTAATTCGCTACAATTTCAAATTTTCATCATTAAAATAGCGAAAATAATGAGAAACTGAAGTTTAGTGTTATTGCAAGTCATATCTTATTTGAAAAAGTTATCCTGGTATGATTGCACCGAACTACGCATAACTTTATGTCCTTCTCATTTTGGCCCTCGTGTCCACATTTTTTTTTACTCAAACCTAATTCGACAGAAACATGTTGAGGATGCTGTTATCCTGTCATTTCCTTGAGCTGTTTCCTTACTATTTAATAGTACTATATAATCTTCAGAGGAAGTTTGCAAATACTGTTTAAAGTTTAGTACAAAAGATTTGGATAAATGTATTGTTCGGACCAATAACACATGGAGAATATATAAGGAGTGTGCAAAAGATTTTTGGTTTTTCCATGTCGACTTTTCCATGTCCATGTGAGTAGAGACCGTTTTGTAGATCACGATGGTGTTTACATTTTATTTTAATGCATATTAAGTGCATGCTAACTATTAAAGTGCATATTAAACATTGTTTACTATATGAGTTTAATCTTGGACACGGCGCAGTGGACGCTCATCAAAATGTAAGTAGAATTTTTGGAAAAAACGTATTTACCGAACGAGCATATCAATAGGAAAAAAACACACACTGAATATGGAACACTGCGGAAGCGCGTATGTGAAAGATAAAAGGGAACAGACAGGGAACAACAGAATTCTAAGAAAAGAAGAAAACAACACACCAAGATTGGTTACAGCACTTTTATAATAGAGGAGGACAGTGAGGACAGCAAGTGATGGAAGTGTTACAAGCAATTGCCCAACCAAGTGATATTAGGTGTATAAGTATAAAATGCGGATTTTAATAACAGATGGCAGAACCATTACATATGGCTTGTGACGGGGATATCTAATATGGCATTTTGGAGGGTAAACATCTGTCAACAAATTCCAGTATGTCATAAGTTTTGATTGTACAAACAAAATAATTTTTTTTCGCTTCACAAATATCGAATTACGTGCCAGAAAAAGAGGTTTTGCGGGAAAGTCTAATAACCATCTTTCATTTGAACAAAACGGCAGCAGAAACTTATCGATTGTTAATGGAAGCATATGGTGAACATGCGCCAAGCCAAGACGCTCGTGAACGATAGTTTACAAGATTTAAAAGTGTCGATTTCGATGTCAGCAACAGAAAACCGTGGAAAAACAACGAAAAATTCGAAGATACAGATTCGCAAGCATTATTGGATGAGGACAACACAAAATCTGAAAAACAGTTGGCAAAAGCGTTGGAAGTTACTCCGGCAGCCATTTGACAACGTTTAAAAGCCATGGGAAAGATCCAAAAAGCTGGAAAATGGGTGCAGTATCAATTGAAAGAAAGAGACATCGACAGGCGAAAAACCATTTGTGAAATTTTGCTTGCCAGACAGAAAAGGAAAGGTTTTTTGCATCGCATTGTTTCTGGCGATGAAAAGTGGATTTATTTCGACAATCCCAAGCGGAAAAAATCATGGGTAGACTCAGGCCAGCCATCAACATCAAAACCAGACTGAAATATTCATGGAAAGAAGACTTTGCTGTGTATTTGGTGGGATAGTAAGGGACCTTTGTATTACGAACTGCTGAAAGCTGGTGAGACTATTATTGGCGAACATTACCAACAACAACTGATCAAATTGAACCGCGCACTTGAAGAAAAATGACCAGAATTTCACCAAAGACATGATAAAGTCATTTTTTAACATGACAATGCTCGGCCGCATGATGCAATACCTGTCCAGAACTACTACAAACATTAATTGGGACGTTGTGCGCTACCCGCCGTGTTCGCCAGACTTGGTTCCTTCTGACTACTACTTGTTTCGATTGATGCAGCACGGACTTTCGGAACAGCACTTCCATTCTTACGAAGAAGTTAAAAATTGGCTTGATGAGTGGTTAGCCTAAAAAAATGAGAAGTGGTACTGGGACGGAATCCATGAATTGACAGAAAGATGGGAAAAAGTCGTAGCTAACGATTGTCAATACTTTGATTATTGAATTGATTCGTTCTGTTATTCAAATAAATGCATATTTTAAGCAGAATAAATCCGCATTTCATATTTATACACCTATTAGTTTATTGGAAGTGTTACAAAAATGTGATAAGGTGACCATCGTAGCATTACCCGAGATGTTCCAGGTTTACACAGCCACTCTAGAGAGAAGCTTCCATATATGGTGAAGTTGGACGCTTTGGTTATCCCCTTTCGAAAAGAAAAAAGAAAAAGTGAATGACCTGCTGTGTTTCTCATCTTGCTCATCCAACCAATTAAGAATTTCTCCCACGGATGGTTTCTGGAGATGAAAAATGAATCCTATGCATTAACATGAAATGAACCCGGAAAACTTGTAAAGGAGAAGAATGATTACCATTCACTTCAAAAACAGGATGCACGGCATGTCTTATTGTCTCTTTGGTTTCGAACGAAAACAAAATTCAAATGTGGACTTGACTGTCAGCAATTGAAGTGGCTTCAACAAAAAATAAGTGACACACATCCTGCACTAGTCAATCGTCGCCTAGTCATCTTTCATTACAGCCCTACAAGACCACACTCAGCTGCAGTTACTCAAAGAAAGTGAGGGAAAAATGGACTGGGAACTTTTACTCGATCTCCTATGTACTCTCGATTTTGCTACAATGGATTATCACTTATTCCGATTCCCGTACCTGTAGGGAAAGGAATACAACACTGCAGAGAATGTTAGTAAAGTAGTTGGAAACTTTTTAGATATTAAGGGGGAAGATTTCTACAGGTGAGAGCAAATGAAAGGAAAATGGCTGGAAACTTTGATCCCACCGGGCATGTTCTAGCGATCTTCCTACAACGGATTATTGCTTGTTTCGGTACCTGAAAAACTTCATGCAGAGGAGAACAGCACTGAAGAAGTTCTTGGTACAGGACTAACAAACTTTTTCGAATGTGAATGAAATTTTTCGAATGACAAGTCATAGATAATAATGTTGACTATATATTAGATTAAGTTTAAATTGACTAGGACTCAATTATTCTACTCGAAAAAACTAAACACCAAAACTGAATTTTATTTTAACTAGAAACTTCATAATGCTCATCAAGTGTCTCATTCTAGTCGGAAGATAAATTTAAAAATGTTTTCCTCCCAAGTCAACCATTCCCATGTTTCTTTGACTAAATTGAAAATTTTGTTTTTATAAGTCCTTGAATTTCCGATTGGTTATTTATCGTGCTTGTATCATTTTCGTTTGTTTTTTTCTAAAACTCATTGCTCGATGTTTGGTTTGCAACATTTTTTTTTGAATTCTGTTCTGTGGAACTCTTCAAGCTTTTGTTATTTTGCTTTTATCAAACGTACGAAGAATCCATTTGACTGCGATAAAAAATCCAAAGTTATGACAGGATTATTGATTTGATTTTCTTGATTTTTAAAATTCTTCTCGCTGCCCATGGATTTAATGGAATTTACAAAGCTGTCGAGTTCATTCATCTATAATTGAACTTCAATTGAATATTTCTTAAAACTGTGTATGAGCTTGCCAAGTTAGATATTTTGCAGGAAATTAAACTTTTTATTTGTATCTTTACTTTGATAATGTTTATTTTCTATTTATTTGAATATTTTATTCATAATTTGTGGTATAAAGTAAGGACTTCGTTGGCGAAAGAGATACTTAAGGTACTTTAGAAGTGTACATTTGAAGGTAGCAGCGTTAAAGGCTCAGAATCTTTTGCAATAACAGAACTCAGAGGCATCCGTTGATGTCTCGAAGGCTCTGAAGGAAAACAAAGTGGATTTGGCCTGGTACTTCAAATAAATAAGATTGCGGATAACATACTCCATCCTTGATATATCCAAACGGCCTGGACTTGTTAACCAGTCTTTTCCCCAATAAAAAATTGAAGTGGGTAGGACAGATTTTATTGAAATATATTATACTTATAATTTTATTATATTTATATTACATTAATACATCATATTTATAAGTTCAACTCTCATACGACAAGTGTAGGACTTCGTTGTTATAACAAGTACTTCAGGTGATTTTGAAGTAAGAATCAGAGAGCATAATGGCTCCAAAAGGTGATTTCCGTCTAAAGTATGCCCAAAATAAAAAGCAAATCAAACAGGATTTGAGAATACAACTCTTACTGGAAGCAATTGAAAATGTTGGTGAGTATGAAGATAATAAACTACTAGAGTAAGAGTGCGGTAAAAGCCTTGAGGATTATCTTTATCCCATGCGTGGAACAGAGTCCATCACTTATTGACCAAAGTTAAAAGGCTTTAAATTCCAGTGATACAAGAGTTTTATAAGTCTTATTTAGTTATATAAGTGTAATAGAGTAGTGTAGCATCATACGTTATTACTCATCTTTAAAGAGGGCAACTATGATGTGAGGATAATTCTTGAGTCCTATTTTAATGGAGTAGAAATCAAGGCTCCAACATCACGGGACAAAAACACAATTGCTTCCTAACTGGAAGGTATGAAATGTAGGCTGATTCAAAATTCTGTTAAAATTATTGTTTTAATAATTTAAATTATTTATTTATTTATTTATTCAGTAGTAGTAGTAGTAGTGTTGCAGTGACAGAGAATGTCAGAACAGTCCTTTTAAGACCTTGGTACAGAAGTGTGACGTTTTGATTGTAGCTACCCTACAATCGAGTAAAGCAAGGACATCATTGAGAGGTCTGAGCCTTTGTGATCCGATATTCTCAAAAAAGAATTTTGAAATGCTAAAAGAGGTGACAGGAACTTCTGCAATCGTCCCAGAAGTAAATTTTTTTAAGTACTAATCTTTGCACATAAACTCATGTGATGTCCGAATAAAGATTGATTGGTTGCTTCTTAATAATCCCTATCTCAGGGTTGACTTATTTATTGACCAAAATAATACTAGAAATTAATAACATCACCCAAAAATTTTGGAAACCTGCAAGGGTTTTTACGGGTAACCACGACTGGTATCCCGGACGCGTTGAAAGGAAATTAGAGGAAAGTTAACCAAAACTTACGAGGGCATGACAAAACTGGAATGAGATGTCAAAGAGGATGTCAACGGGATGTCATTATAAGGACATTGGAAATGGCTATCAAATTAGAGGTTCCTTTCTACAGGAGAACTGTAAGACAAGACCTTCCGTGATGGAATAAGGATTTGGGAGCTTTCGTACACAGGTCGAAAGCAGAAGCTTTTCCACATTGCAAGGTACCATGATTATCAAGACTTATGTATGGTTGAAATATAGAGGAAACCTAGAATTTTTAAAGAAACTGAGAATTACGGAGAAAAGTGGCGTTAAGAAGGTTTGTAGCAAAATTCAGAGGGTGAAACTAGTTTGAAAGATAAAGAAAACAATTTCGAAACGTAAATATGTGAATCTAAATGGTTGTTGGAGCAGAGAGGACGGAGAAAGAATGGAAGAGCTATTTATTCACTTCTTTGACTGTCAAATAGTAGTATCCGATATTTTTTTCAAAAACAAAAACCGACGTGGTTAGGTCAGTGTTTTCACTTGAGCATATGAACCCCTGCCATTGTCTACTACCTAGTTATTGTAGTATATTTAATGCTGGGAGATTTTCAGAGAAAAATATGGCTGAAAAACATTCAAATTCAATTGAGAAACGGAATATAAAGATAACGATGTATTCAGGTTATCAGTCAGCACTATGGTATGTATTATTTGGCAATGTCCGAGCAAAATTGTTACGAAAATTGTCGAAATACACTGTAGAGCCTCTATGCTAATAGAAGCGGAGATATCTACTAGATCCTAGGACATGCAGCATTACTGAGGAATCAATGAGCCGATGAGTTTATCAGAAAAGAAGTGGCCCTTGTGCCAGTACTAGGGATCATAAAACCCATAGGAATTGCCCGATAGAGGGATACCGTAAAACGGGGCTACTTTGAACAGGTTTTGGAGGTTTTTGGATTGTAACTTTTTTTACGGCTCGAATTTCACTTTTTTTTACGCCAACAGAACAATGTGTCCTTTGGTTATCAGATCTATGGCAAATTTAAAACCTACCACCTTCCTTACTCCCTACTTTTTTTTAATTTATTAAATGTCAAAGTAACCCCAGAAGTGGGGTTTCTTTGACAGGGCATTGAAATGCAACTGACGTCAAAGATAGTAAAAGCATGGGATTACTTTGACATCATTTTGACCAAAAAAACTATTATTTTATTGAAAACTACATGGATTTAAATGAAAACAAATATTTTTACAATTAAATTATTCTTTATTAACGCAAGTATTACATTATTAGCACCGAAGGTACTGTTAATGCCACTTAATCAGTCTCTTAAGTTAGAGTCAACAATTAGTTAGAGTCGTCCTCACACACCACACATTCGTATGACGGATTGTTTGAGCCCTTATTGCATATCGCACACACCCAGTTTTTACAGGTAATGTAGCATATCCAGTCAACAGAATGGCGGTAGAACCTAAAGTCGCACCTACAGATATAACAAAAATTAGACTCCTTCTTATTCTTTTTCTTGTCCTTGTTTTTGATTTGCTTCTTGCGAACCAAACAACTCAGAGGCACATCTTCGTCGGAATCAGTTTGGTGCTTGGTAAGCAGTCCAGAGGTTGAAGGGACTGGTTGATTATTCTTGTAAGTTGAGACATTATTTTCTATTTCAGGAGTGAGATAGAAAATAATGAAATAGAAAATAATGTCTCGCCTCTTCTGTGACGAATTCTTTCAGTGTTGTAACCCCTTGTCTCTTTAAAAACTCCAGCAGACAGCTATCTAGGATACGTCCTGTTTCTTGTTCACCTGGGAGGTTTTGTAAAACAGCTTGAGGGTCGAAAGGGTGAAATCCCGTAGTTCTGAAGGAGCTCTGCAAATTTTTCATCATATTGGGAGCCAATGCATCCATCAGTCTCTTCAGTAACATGGGAAATTGTGTCTTTGGAATGATGCTCCATATTCTCGATTCCTTTCTCCAAGTATCCAGAATCTTTCTCCATTGTCTTTTTAAAGGACCATATATACCCACATCGAGGGGTTGCATTATGTGCGTCGAGTTCAGTGTTAAAGTCGTAAAATGAATGTTATTTTGTACTGCTGCCTGAACGACTTCAGGTGAGAAGTGCGAAGCTAAATTATCACCTATGACAACAGCTTTTTCATTTCCAATTCTTTCTTCCTGGATGCTCGGCAACAAAAACTTGAAGAACCATACCTCGAAGAGGTTCATCTCAAACCAACCGCTATGACTATTTCTGTAAATTGTTCAAAGTGGGCCTCCCATTGTCCAGTTCTCGTACAGGTGCTTTGATTTGTAGACAACCATAGGAGGAATCGTTTTTCCGTCTGCTGTGCCACAAAACATTATGCTGACCGATGATTTGGAATGCTCCTGCACTCGGTCGACACGCCTGTGACCTCGAAGGACTAAAACTTTTATTGCCCCCGTGTCATCAGTCACGTTCGTCTCATCATAATTGTAAATAAGACTTGGACGTGTCTCCTCCGGAGCAAGTCTCACATTTTCAAAAAATTTTTTTATCTCATTAGGACCTACTGATGCCCTAGCAGGTTTGGTATTTGTGGCAAGTCTCTGAGTAAGGTTGTTTCGCACTGCAAAGTCGGTCACAAAGTCCGGCCCCGGTGAGTTGTCTTTCCATTCTTTTATAACCCTACCTTCCCTGGTGACCAACATCTGAACAATAATTTGAATATCGCGATTAGTAAGAGGAACACCCCAATCTGTTAGTATTTTCAAGGTATCGGCTATTAGTTTTTCAATTTCAGGAGTCAAAACAGTTGGATGACCCGGCTTTAGTTCATGTTGGTGATGAATTTTGTTTACAATAGTTGTTCTATTTATTTTATACTTCTTGGCAGCCAGACTTGGGGTAAGAAGACCTGCCCTCACTTCAGCAACGGCTTTTGCAAGGGTTTCATCGCTGTAATTTTTGTAACTCCGGGCACCCAGTTTTCTTTTATACTCTCTCACCATTGTAGTTCATTTGTAAATACAAACAAATACAAAGGTAACCTAAAACAAATAAAAATCCTTATTTTACACCAATTTAATCACGAATGCTCACAATTGTAGTTTTATTTAAGTAAACAATACAATAAACTTACCGAAAAGTAAAGATCCCAACAATATTGACTATTGAGCCTGTTCGAACTAGTCGGACTAGTCGAACTAGCGTTGTGATCGAACTAGTCGATCACAACGCTATGACGCGTTCCCCACACCCGAGTAATATTGCGCCTCACGCACACTTGCTGAGCACACGTGAAAACCGATTTTGGCGCTCTGTCAAAGTAGCCCCAAAATCTGTCAAAGTAACCCTGGAAGTCAAAGTAGCCCCGTTTTGCGATACTTATTACCGTATGAAACTGCCAAAGTCATTCTGCGTATGACTGATTAAAAATTGACATTCGAAAACGTCTCACGGATGCGTTAATCTACAGACTGTAACACGGAACTGACTAATACCAATCAACAATAATAATCAGCGGCGGAAGAGCCCAATTTTATAGCAATCAATATTTAACCTGTAAAGAAGAACATATTGTAATACCAGTCCAATGATATATAAAAAACAATTTATAAATTTTTTAATTAGTTATTTTATTAATCGTGTTATTTACATCCATTCAACATTACATTCAATTCAATATTGCGTATGCCACGAAAGAAATTGCCGATATGGCTTTACTTGTGGTTTGTATTGTCAGTTTTTCTTTTCGCCTTAAATTTCACATAAAACATGAAAATTCATCTCTCCTTTTCAGATCATAAACAGCATTGATGTATGCCTAAATCACATGTCTTTGAGGAATCGTATCAATGGTCAGTGAATTAAATCAGATCTTCCCTAACATTTTGCAAACGGCAAATTTCGTTATTTATTTTTTTCGTCTGACGACATAAAAATCATAAAATCGGACTATAAAAATTTTATGTTTGAATTGAAATATGACATATGTTACTGACAATAACATTTTGGTGCGTATCATTGGTTAACTTTCATATTTGCATAGATTACACTTCAGTGTGATATCCTTCATGTGTTATATGATTGACTGTAATCGATGTTATTTTCTGTATTGAGTCGCAGCGAAAGGAAATGATAAAGTGATGAGTATTTATTGTTATCGATTTAAGTTCTGTAATTCAACTTAAATTTCTTGTTATTGCTAACCGTTCTTCAACTTTAATTCCTTTGTTATTGTTTGTTAATGTCGATTGAATCCACATACACATTATGAAGGTTTCCTAGTACCATAAGACTTACTCATGAATAACAATCATTCCAGTGAAATATGCAATTTTCATATGATTTGTATAGTCTTGTCATTGAAGCATACCCAGAATCCACTAAATCTCTCTGCAAAGGAATAAGTGGCATTTATAGAAATCTGTTTTCAAAACTTTTGGCTATGTTTTCTAACATGCTAACATGTAATGCATGGCTTGTATTCCCGTTCATCCTGATTTTCGAAGTGATAATGACATTGGGATCACCTATTTGTTAAATAAGAGTTAAATGACATGAAAAAATTCAATTAATGTCAAATAAAATACATTTTCAATTCAGATTTATCTTATTTACATCTGATATCGGTACTGGTTTTTATTACAACACTTTCGCATATTATTAACTTATCACATATACATAATTAGCAGGATAGGACAGGAGCCCCAATGAGTCCCCAAAAAAAAGGACACTTAACCTTTTATAAATGAAGTTGATGTATTATTGAGAATATAAGAGATTAATTAAATGAGTTATACTAGAGCGACCGCCATAGTTTTTTGCCATAAAATCTAAACATTTTGAAATTATCAATTGAATTGACAATTTAATGGAATTGTGGACTTCTGTCACACCTAGATTTTAATTACATACCTTATTTCATAAATTAAGCTGTGACGGTTGAATGCCGTCATTATGTCATTCCCTTCTAAGTGTGTTTGCTGAGATATTTATGCTAACACAATCTAAAATACAGTCAGCAACATTGGAGGCGAGTCTTCCCGGTGGATAAGTACTCCACCTCCTGCCCAAACTTACCAACTCGCGATTACTGGCTTTGATGTGACGGGAGGAAATGATTTTCTGTAAACAGCGATTATAAAGTTAGTGTTCTGTCATCAAACATTAGCTCCCAGAAAGAGACCTTGGGAACAGAAACTAGATTACCTTTTTGCTTAAAAAAGTTGGTGTAGACATTTTACTGCCCATGTTTCTCAAGTGCACTTTTGCGTCCTAGATCATGCTAAAGATTTTGCTTAATTTTGTACACATGTACATCATTCATTTTGTACACATTTACATTTATCTCAACATATTTTTTTTTAAGTTGCATCCTTCAAGTAAGAAAGACACAATATTAACTCTTTTTGTCCAGAATTCTGTGCATTCTCAGCTTATTTTTTTGAGAAACAGTGATTTTAAAAAGGATATATGAACTTAATCTTGTTCCTTGTAAAATTTTCCGAATTCTTTTTCGAATTTGTCTTTCAGTTGTATTGGTGGTTTTTACAATCATCCATGTCCACCTCCTTCTCATGCTTAGGTGATATGACTACAATTTAGTATAAAATGGTCCATTTATTTCCAGTTTGCTTTTTCACATATTTTCCTCGCGCAGAAATCCTTTCGCCAATATCCCTAAATAGCCTAGTATCCATGCTATCGTCACCTGTTGGCATTTTGTGGACATAATTGATAATATATGGTAATTACCAATTGAGAATTATGAAGTTTGTTCGTTTTCTATGGCAATAAAGTGGCTTTTTTCTTGTAAAACTTCATTATCGAAGTCGTTTTATGATTGAATACTTTCTTTTCTTACACGATTTAAAGGATGTCTTTCAATGAAAACTGTCAGTTGGTTTTGTATTTTTGCAAGCATTTGAACCATTGTTTCAGAGGAGGGTGTTCCAGTTTTCTTGAGCCATGTCTGTTTGTGGTTTATTTCTGTCATAATCTTTAGACCGTAGTGTTCAAGTTATCTTTTGGCTTGTTTCAAAGGAAGTTTTGTCTACCACATATCCTTTTTCGGTAGGTTCTTGGTAGTAAAGCATTGGTTCTAAGGTCTACCTTTGGTTTCATCACGGTTTTTGAAGTTTGACGAACTAGTGGGACCTAAAAGTCCAAAAGACCAAATTGTCTACGAGGCCGGGAAAAGAAGTAGACGGGAAGGATATGATGGATGTGCAAGGACCAATTCTATGTGTTTGGTCATTGATTAGTGCGCACTTTTAAAAAAAGAGTTTCATCTCGCATCTTGGTATAAAATTTCCACTCATTTTACATCAACGTTTAAAGTAAATACGTATTTACTTTTGTACGTATATTTACGTTTAATACGTATTTACTACTTACTTTAGTTCCCTCTAGTTTGTCAAAATTCAAAAACCGTGATGAAATCAAAGGTAGACATTAGATTTTTTTATTATTTACTTATAATTTATTTAATATTATTTTATTCCCACAAAAAACAAGCTTCCATGGTTTTTTTTTGTTTTTATTTCGAATCGCGAATCGATTGACATATAATCACTTTCATAAAACTCACTTTCACAAATTTCACGTAATTTTTTTGTGCACGATAGCTATTCAAAAGCTAGGGTTTTTCGTACACCGTGAATGCTTGACATTATACCCTACCATAATGTATGGATGACTCCCTGCTAGAGAAAGCAAGACCTGGCCCGGAGAAGAGTGACAATTGGTTCCAGGCTAGGTTACCAGCTTGAAAGCGAAAGTGTTTAGTTCAAAGTCCAGTTATTTGTGACTATGGGAGCCCCACACTCCGAGCGTCAATGCATTCACCTCGCAACTCCAGAAAAAATTATGGAACACCTTATTTCACTTCACAATCGCCGTGCTAGGAAGGATTGGCAATATTCTTTTCCTTCTATATCTAATAACGTTATCCAAGCGCATTTTGGTGGTAAGATATTATTTCCAGTAACCCATGAAACTTTCTTAATCTGTCTAATTCAAAAGTTACGAAAAGTTTGACATCCGCTAGCCTTTCTATCCGTGGGTGGGTCAGGTAGCGAGTGAGGAGAGCTAAGTTTGGAAACAAAATCTCAGTAAAAAGTTATTGCTTTGAAGTGAGACCTAATTTGACACTGATAATCCTGATATTGTTCTGATTCTGGTAAGCAGAATTCACTGTAAACCCAAGAAAACGTTCAAGGATCTCGAAGAATCAAATTCTCGGACATTGGTTACAAACAAGTCCGGTGTATGTTGATCAATGAAGATGAAACCTGCTACTAGCAAAGCTTCGTTAACTACTGCAACAGGAAGAAACTCAACAATGAAAGGGGCTCAACGAGGCAATTCAATCGTCAAGGGCCTTATATCCTCAATATTTTGGACAATTAAAGAAATCGCCCAGATGGCAGGCTACACTACTTTTGACACTTAAACTAAGGAATGCCTTCGATTGCGCTAGGCGTAGGCATTCTCATCGTTATAGAATCTCTCAGGATGCAGACATATCTGTTGAAAATATTGAGAGATTACCTCAACAAATGAAACCTCATCTGGAAGATATTGGTTGGGCGAGTGATATCAGATAAAAGACGTGACATGGAGCGAGGCGCAAGACTCCATTCCTACCGCAGATCTTTGTCATGACTCGTAAGACAAGCTTGTGAGGCTGCGTTTTCGGAAATGTCATACTTGATTGATGTATATATATATATATATATATATATATATATATATATATATATATATATATATATATATATATATATATATATATATATAATACTGCATATCTCGGGTATATAGTACTGGCCCGAGTGAGCAAGTGGATGACTAATCGAGTTTTCATTTCTTCGTTCCACTATTCATTGTGGTCGAAAATCATTGTGTTGGGGAAAACTGAAGTCATAATTTTTGGAAAGAAGCATAACTTCAAGATTAGTTTCGTCCAGGTCGATGATAGGATTATCCAGTCCAAAAAGACAATCAACTCCCCTATTTCGATGACCAATCCGAAAATGAGCTTCTTCGATCAAATCAGATCGACTGTGGAAAAGACGCAATTGATGTACCAGCTAGCTTATCTGTCTAATGCCAAATTCCTCGGGAACCCTGGTGAGAAAGTTTAGCGTGGAAGTTTGAGCTGGAATTCTACTAGAGAGAAGCGTCAGCTCCAGGTGCACAGACGAGATCTTCTGTCAGATCTACCAGGAGAAAGAATTTTCAGAAGATAAGAAATCTATCCAGGGAGGAGGGAACAAACGAAACACAAACGAGGTGGACTGCACGGGTAATCAGAGACCTGTGTTTGTGGCTCACCCAAAAGTATGACGAGACCGATTGGTATTTAACGTAGCTGCTCTACTTGAACAAGGACTTTCCGGCATAAACTCAAAACAACTGTCTCCAGGGTGTTTGTTTTGCTCGCGGATCGCTGATCGTGGCTGTTATAACTTTTTTAAACTCAAAAGATGGGTAAAACATCGTTTTCATTCTGAGGAGAGCTCCTTTCTGATAAACCCAGATTTCATATATTTCGAAATCCTCACAGAAAGGTTCGTGGGAAATATGTTATGCTGTGATTTCTCCAAGTGGTTCTTCTCACAAAAGAGGGCATTTTCGATCGTTTGTGGGTGCAAAAGGAAGAAGGATCACTCTCTAGGTAATCTTTCTCCTTTTTTGGTCGTTAATGTTGAAACAGGGATCCTTTATAATCGAGAGCGATGCTCGGACAGTCTTAATTGATAAAACGTAAATTATTAACACTTGTTTCATTATTCCGAATCATCTATGACTTAGTATAGAAATAGCAGATTGTAAATTTTAGATTCACTAGCCTGAACGCGAAATGAAGAATCGGCAACCAGTTAAGATTCTTTTCAAAGAAATTTCGATTAAACCAAAATAAATAAATAAATGCATAGCAAAGAAGTAAAACACTTTATTTCAAAGCGAAAAACAAATTTATTATCTGACATTGAGTCATTATGACTTTCTATTTGAATAAATTTATTTGGATCTTTACTGGTAAACTATAATTAATTATGCCACTACCTTTTGTCATTCGTGTCCTAGAAAAATAATTTTTATTAAATTTCCAGCTATATATGTGTAAGTGCATATTTGCTAGTTTGATGAAATTTTCTACTTGATTTACGCAGCACTATCTACCTTTAGAAAATATCACAATCCAATAGAATAATTTATTTATTGAGTTTTACACATTCACGTTTTATAAATTCTTTTTGAAATTTGAAGAACCGTCGCAATTGATGAATGCTTTAATAAAAAGTCTTACTTCTGTTTGCGTCCGATGGAAAATAATGACTTATTTACTATTAGAGTTTAAACAATTGAAAGCTAAAGATCTATGTAAAATATCACATTTACCACATTTATTTACAATGATGATTTATCTGAAAGTAGACAAGAAAAGAAAAAATTGTTAAACGAATAATAACATTGAAAAATCACATGAGCTTAATAAAGATATCTTTCGGTTGTTATTTATCTCCTAAAAATGGAACCCTTTCCAATAGTTCATTGAAACAATCCTGCACCATATAAGCTACAATTCAAACATTTCGTCTACTTTAACGAAAATCGTCAATCTTCCAATTACGAGAAACGTGTTCGTCGTTATGCGTGACTCGAACAAAAAGCAGAATACAAAAATTTAGATCCTTGGTAGGAAGGCTTATTTGGTCTGTATCCTTGAGCATTTTTTGTGAGTTCAGCCAATTACTTTTCACTTTTTTTTACTGTGTTCTTATATGTGCATGCGTACATTGTATTGGGCTGATGTCCTTTTAAAACATTTCGTCCTTGTCTAAGGAAATTGGACATTATTCACAGCTTGTTCCTAAGCAGCGAATAGTTTTTTTTTGTTTGTGGTCATTTGTATTGGGCTTTTCTGACTATCGTTAAAGTGAGACAAATAGCAGTCAGGATAACGAGTGGATTGATTTTTTTTTCATTACGGAAGTAAGGAAGTTTGCAAAGTATTTAACAAGTCGCTGGTATTAGGAGGTTTTTCCTCTTGAATATTTTGGATAACACAAGTCTTTACACACAACTTTAAGTCTTCAAGGAAGGCGTTTATTGGCTTATGCTCAGCAGGATGCTTTTCATTTGGATGAATGACTTGAAAGTATATTCATTCGTGCCTATGTAATATCAACACCATCGTCATTTTTCTTGTAAATATAAACGGCATTATGGTGTCTCAAATTAATGAAAGTGTCTGTTGGCATTGTTCTTTCTGAGTAAAATTTCATCATAATAGTCTAACGAGCGGATATTTAATGGTAGACAGATGGGAAAATAAGTTGATTACCTTCTTCAAGGATGATAAGCTTAGGTAGAAATAAGCGCACATCAAAACACGTTTAAGAGAAAGCTCGACACGTTTGTTTTTCAGTAAATAGATTTTTGAGCGGTTGAATTGAAATCTTATCAGGACATTGTTCATCAATCATTTTCGGATAAATCTATATAGGATGCGTCAAATTGAAAATGTTTAGTGATTCCTATTCTAAATTTCCTTTTTTTGGATGAGTGATTACTGCTTGCTACTTTGGATTCATTTTCATTCAAATCAGTATTCAACTTATTCGAAAATGTAATCAAATTGAATTTATAGCCCTGAAACATCACTTCGGGGTATAAATTCAAAACTATTTGGAGGTTCACAAAGCTCTCTCTTATTATATAAATTGAAAAATTCCAAACTAAATTTATGATTCAAAAGCAATTTTACATCGAGATGAATATTAAACGATATACAATGTCATGTTGTAGCCCTAAACAATTACGTTCTCAGTATCAATGAAGTATTCTGTTGTTAAAATTTTGGATAATATAGCAAGAATCTTAGAATTATCGAATAAATGATTTCAGTAATATAAAAAGGAGCTTGGAAATAACGAATCAATGATTTGGTCAACATAAGTTACAGCAGTACCTTAATTCGATGAATGCTAGTAATTTTATTTAATTTAATAATAAGAATACACAAGAATGTTAGAGCTATTTCAATTGAGTGACTTGAATATCCTATCTAGCGTAATTAATCACGCATTATCAATGAAGAATTTATCCTCGAAAAATCAAATTATATTATTATTCATATCACTCGTGTGTTTGAGTTTAAACGATACGGATATCTAGAGATAATTGAAGACACGAGCTCACAGAATTCAGGTTGCGATTTTGTGTTCAGATTCATTCTAAATTATATCTGAATGTATATCCTTGGCATAAATATGATAGTAGCCCGGCTGAGTTTCTAGTTGGGAGGCCAATTTTTATTAAGTTATTTTGATTCTGCAAAGCGTACCACGTGTTGAAAAATCCAGAAAAATTGGAAAACAATTCCCGTTTTGAAATTCAATATCCACATACAATATCATCCTGTTATAGACATTATTCTTTTGTTTTGGATATTCTATAGCAAACTCAGCATAAATTTCAATAATTTCCTTGGATAATCAGCTTCTCCGATATCTTTTTCCAAAAAAATGATAAATTCCAGTTCTCTCTGCCTATGTTACCAAAAGCATTTAAGGACGGACTTCCACTCTAGTAAGCTAACACCTGGCCCATGTGAAGGCTGTTTGGTAGCAAATGCATTTTTATAAATATAAGGAGGGGAAGAATTGCAAATTAGAATTAACGCTATAGAAGGATTGGATGGCTCAGGCTCCCGGTTCCCAATTTTTCATTAAAGTTTTATTTCTCAACCTAGTTGAGCAATAAATGGTCGCAACCTAGTTATATGGTTGGATAAGGATAAGATTCGTCGAATTCGACTCCGGACTACTAGGACAACTAGGATAATACTACGACTTGAGCTGCCGGGCAAGTCCCGCTTGAGCATGTGGACTAGACTAAATATGTTCATGAGGCGATTGATCGGCTGCACTGTTCCCCGTGGGCTCAGGCTGGCGTTGGAAAAAACCGAAGTAATTATCCTGACAAAGAAGCGAATTCCCAGAATGAAGACTATCAATATGGGAAAGCACTGGTCCAATCAAAACCAGCAGTGAAATACTTGGACGTATTGGTTGACTCAAATAGAGATTGTCCCAGTAAATCAGAGTGACCGAAAACAAGGCTCAAGAACGTGTACAGCAGGACAGCGATGTTCGAGATCGCAAGAATGATATCCATCGTTCTCTATACTAAAAACAGAGAAGATTTAACAAGCGCAAAATAGAGAAGAGAGACAACACGCTCTTAGCGATCAGCAGCAACCCTGGGAGCACGACATGCCGTGGCTCAATCTGCAGGACTGGTTTCTACTTGACCAAACTCTTATGTGGTCACGGATAGTTCGGGTCTCACCTGCACAAAATTGGTTGGTCACACAAATGGTTGATAACAAAATTGGTAGGTCACAGACTCCCAACTGCAAATTTTGTGAAAAGGTAGTGAATGATTTTTGACAGATATTTTTTGCTTGTTGAGAATATAGCAAGCAGCATGGTGAACTCTTTAGCACAATTGGAGAACGACTGACAAATGTAATCGTGTTGCACGGGTAACCTTACACTTTAACAAGGTATATTTGGACCTCTTCTCGAGCTCTTCCTTCCTTCGTAACACCCCCCCTCCCCACCCAAAGTCTGAGCTAACCTGTTGTACTCATAGATACACAAACCTTAGCTGAAACTAATATGTCAAACGCTTCCAAGGTACATTCTCAGGTAGACAGGAAGAGTATAAAGTGGGTAATACAGAAGTATTGGGTGTCTGTGAGTCCCACACTCTGGGCATAAATAGCCTTCGGAGGATATTGATGAGCCAGTTACACACGTGTATATACTATAGTGGCTCCATATTTGTAGTCTAGTCTGAGAGGTTTTATGCTGTTTCAATATTTGCCATAAAATCATCCAACAGTACTCTAGAGTGCTCATATTCGACCAAAAATTTTCAATCAGCCGATACAGGCATCAATGTTGTACCGTCTCACGGTATAGATTCTGCTTCTGTTTTAGTCTGCATCCTTTAATACTCATGTGTTTGTACTTCTATAAGGAAGTTCTCTACCTTGTACTTCTTTTACTGATTTAATATGTTAACCTCGTTATAATTCTACTGATTTTCTACCCAATAAATGACATTACTTTTTTTATATTCGTTATTGCAAGCTATTTCGAATACATTTTAAGCCCTCCCTTGGATTTTTTTTCGCTTGATGAGGATTTCCTACTAGCTTTCAGATATACGCACTGATGATTGGATGTAGAATGTATTCTACGATGCGAAATTTTAAAAATGGTGGAATAATTTTTTCAAAGTTATAATTTTAATTGAATTAAATTAAATAAATAAGTAATTTATTTCCCTTTGTTTATTCTGATGTTTGCAATCGTCCAAAAGAAAAAAAAAAAATCATATAAGTTTCATTTTGAATGACTTTTCTGAATGGATATTTTAATTCTTGTTATTATCAAAACAACCTCATCTTTTTGAAATCACAATATATACATTCCATTACAATTTTCAAATTTATCTATGCTTGCAGTTTTCACTGAAATTTTTCGTACTCATCGGCTATGATGGGTGACAGATTTTTCCCACTTAGTTGTCCGTTATTTGTTGCGATTGTTCTCTTTTATTATGCATTTGGGAGTGCGTTATGATCTGCCTATACTATAAATAACATTCTAAGCAATTCTGTAGAAATTGTGGTCCTTTCTTTCGAAAAACTTAAAGCAAGCCGGAAATTTTCCAAATTTTTGTAAATATTGGCCTGAAAAAAGGATAGTTTTGCAACTAATGCATTTGTTGATCGGTTTGAATAGATGTTTTTTCTTTCTTCTTAGTTGACCGTTTTTCATTCTCACTTATAACTGTTAAGTGAATTACACGTTTCGCTGAGCTAGCTTAACGAAGCCTCAGAGATACGAAAGTTATGCATCACATTTTCTTGACAAATTCATTCGAAAGCGAAGCTATTTAACCGTTTCGGTGCGATTCGTCGACATAGCGACGAGCCCGCTTGACGCTTAAAATCCTTAGCACTGAAATGGTTAAGCTTCGAAATATCTAATCAGTTGTAATCAACAATGAAATTAAATAACGCAGACTGTTTAATATCAAAAGTTTCATATTTCTAACAAGATGTCAAAGGTGCGTAATTAACTGCACTTTTAAAACTACTTCCACGACAGATCAATGGCAACTGAACTTTGCATTGCACAATTATGGTAATGACAGTAGCTATCTCACGAGCTGTGTTGTTGCGAGAGCATATTGCTGCATGTATTTCATGTAGTGTAGGTAAAATACTTTGTCTTCGTTTAAGGTCCTGCAGTCTCCCTTTCATCTGCATAACATTTTGTGGATTTTAATATTTTGTAGGCGTCATTAATTTCTGTTTTAAACTTTAACGAACCGAATTAGGCAGTGAAGTAAGCACTTCTTTTGACCATTTACAGTTCAAATTATTTTACGACATATTAAAAGCATACCTTGTGAATATTTTTGAAACATTCCAATATATAAAACCTGAAAAAAAACTCATTTATTTATAGGTTTAATATTCAAAACCTTTAAACAAAATCTCCTTAATGTGCGTAAGATTTCAGTACAGTTTCTCTGCTGCGCGGTTGGTTTTACATTTGATTGCTGGACGAAAATGACATAAAAGCTTTTTGCTTGCGGCGAATGTTTCATATCTTTTCGGTTTTTTTGTAAGATTGATTCGCGAATTCAAATATTTGAATTGCAGCGTAAAATGAGTAGAGGAGAAAATATTTATTTTTGGATTCTCACATTAATTTGTAGGTAAGTCTTAAACGTAATTTCGTTTAATCGCAATTTTTCAAATAATTTAACTTTCCCTTCCACAGGATGCATTCCTGTGTTCAAGTTACTCTTTCAAAACTTATTTCTCCCATTCGCCGGGTGAAACATTTAATTTGGTTTTACTTTCAATAAAACAGCATGAGCATTCAACTGCAGAGTGCTTCGTTGCCCGTGTTTAAATTTGAAATTTTGGAATCGACGAGCGTAGAATCAGGAGCAGATATGATATACTGAGGTATATGCCTGCTTGCTTGAGAATTAAAAGTTCCAAACCAGCCCCAGACTGCAGTTCCAGTGTCCCTTGAAATCTCAGCAGCGGTAAGGGTTGAAATACTTCAAAGGTCAATATCGTTTTGTGTGTGGAATCAAGTTGGAGAGACCTGACTATGAGACAACATGAGAATAGCACAATTTATAAGATAATTCCAAATGGTGGTGGTAATGGCAGTCCTTGTTTACGGTACTATACCCACGAAAATAAGGCTATATTACATGACACTTTTACATTTCTGAGTGGGAATTGATAAAAGCGATCAACTTAAATTTATATCCTTTTTTTCCTTCCTACTACAGCCAATATCACGTTATCGGTTTCGAATGACAGTTTGCCATCTTTTATCACCACTCTGAGATATCCTTGAATGACTATCGATTAATCTTAGAACACGAAATACGAAAGAATGTTGCTTGATAGGATTCGGATTGAAAGTGTGCGAAGAGTTCATAAATTGTATGTGCATAACTAGGACGGGAGACCATTCATCATTCACGGATATTTTAGCCAACTCGAGATTTAAGCATTCTATCAGTGTCTCTTCTGGTCTCTGGGGATTATTTCAAATATTATGAGTTGATACTTCTTTGGTTTATATTGAATTGATTTTTATGAAGCGTAAAATAAATAACGTGGATTGGAATCTGTAGAAGTTTTTCCCTGCTTGTGCTAGGAAGAAACGTTTACGACAAAGCACTTCATTTATGGTATTTGAGTCAGATACAGAGAATTTTATTGAATCATGTATAGAATGAGCGTCTTCCGGTTTTCACAATCAATGTGTTGTTATATAACATAACCAGCTAGGATATCTGCAAAAAGGACTACTAGTGTATCGGCCACTGCACGTTTGATGTATTGATGAACGTCCTCACGGAGGGAAACGCGTCAGTCGGAAGCGAATTTAATTAATCCGACACTCAACATGCTGGGAAATAAAAATTGGAATGCTAAAGGCTTGGTAGCGAAATCGAAATCTGCTTGGGTCATGCATGGCACAGATTATCATGTTTATATCATGTCACTTCCACAAAATATCAATTAAATTATATTTAGCTGGCGAAAATTCAGTGTCTTTCATCCTCTCGTGTATTTAAATCATTTTCGCATGTTCTTGCTACACGAATTTCACTCGTTTAATTAAATATTTTTTTTCAGTTTAGTTTTTTCATTCAAAGCAGATTGCATATGATCGTTTCCAAAGTATATTTCAAATCCTCATAGAAAGAAGATAAACCAGTATTGTACATTTACTAGTCAAAGAAACTTAAATAATCTTGAAAAAATAAACCATTAGTGGTTTAAACATATGGTGGCACAGTATAACCTTAGAATCACAGATTTGGTACTTACAGTAAACCAAAAATTTGAAGAACCAAAAAGAAAGGGTGTGGGAACAATAGCAAACGCTGACGACATCGTTATATCAGACATAGAAAGGTGTCCGAAAACCATGTCGATCTTGATGCAAACCGCATTATGTGAACCGAAGGAAAACCGACTATGCATCCATACTGACAAAAAGCTTAAATTTTACAAAACACGCCGAAACCCGGAAATATTTCTATTCCCGGCTGCGTGTGGAAGACCAATAAGTAAACTGTAAGTCACTTAAGAAAAATTTGTCAGAAATAACTTTGATAGTAAGCTCTTCACAAACAAAATGGTGTAAAAATTGAGACCTAAAGCACGTTGGATCAACACAGCAGTAGTGATATCAATAATCATTGACGGAGCATAGGTAATGTGTGCGTTAATATTGAAGAGCATCTATATAAAGGAACTAGAGAAAATCCAGCGAATGGTCCGCCGTGTCCAGACAGGTTCTGCTAAGGCCATGACTATTGTTGCACTGAAGATACTGGTTACCGTCACGGCACTCGACAAATTCATAGGAAGCCTCAGATGGACATGTGGATATATGATATCTATCCACCCCAAGCGAGGCACCACCTATACTTTTACACAAACGTCATGGCGTAAACACTACCAAACGCTAACACGTGATTTATTTTCTAAGCTCTCTGTATTGCAAAGCTCGCTGGACTTTAAACATGGGGTATTCATATCTCTTTTTAGGGAGAATGGCACTGTCAAGCAAAAGAGTGGCGGAAAGGATACATCCCTACGGTAGCTAAGCCAAGGATTTCATTTACAAATAACATACCAGCCTGAGATGAGTTTTATCTGGTTTAGGAGTTTAAAGGAAGATTAGCACACAAGAAATGGTTTAAGGGGTGGTGTAATAAGAAAAAATCTCAAATTAGCGAAAGGTTATAAGCATAAAGAAGAGACATTTTGAGTTGCTGTGTAATTTGCCGACGAAAGTAAATATAATATATTTGACTCCGCTAGTCCATGTTACGTATGGCGGAAAACCTAACGAAAAGCACAATGTACGATCCACAGTGCAACATTGGAAGTGGCTCAGTGACAGTCTGCATTATAAACAGCGGTAAGCCTTGTACAGTCAATGGAATTATTGATCAAATAAAGTATAAAGGTATTTTAAAAATCGATCCAAAAGCTCAACCCACTCTGTGTTTGCTTTTCTCCGACATTAATGTTATAAAGCATTTGTAGACTTACTTAGAGAATCAATTCAAAGCCTACATAATGGGATTGAAAGGCGACAAGAAATCAGATAGAATCGTTCCAAATCAATCCTTCCTCTTGCAAGAAGGGGTAGTTCATATCCATAAGATTGGAAACCATACTGATAGTTAAAAATTGGCAATATTATATTAGGAATCTTCAATGATGTTCTAAATTTTCCACGAAATTAAGTGTTCGAGGTCCTGTTTGACAATAATTTTAACTATGTTTAGCTTTTGTGGGTTTTTTTAAGTTCCCAAATTAAGTTATGCGTTTGAAATTTTCATATTTTTCAAACAAATAATTCCATTTTTTTTAAACAAATAATTCAAATAATTTTTTATATATTGGTATTTACTTGTTGCATATTTCGAATTTTTTAAGCTTTATCAAGGATAAATGGGAATGTATCGGACGAAAAGTGACCACAAGCGTTATTTCACAATTTTTTTAATTGATCCAAGCGTCAATGAAAAAGGAAATCTTCTTATGCCTTCTCTATCCTTTTCTGCCAGCAGCCGCCCGGGAGTTCCGTTCCGCCATTAAATTGATTGAAAAGTCAAGAGTTGAAGATTAAGTACGTAGAACTGTTTATATCGCGAAACGCTTTTCCATTTTCCGTCATCTCGCATTTATTTTGCTTCATCTGAAGGCGTGCTTTGACATGCTATTTTGTTTTGAGTTTACGGGTCTCCTATGTCCTTATTGATGGGTCCATCTCATATGCAAACAGGTAGGACTTGTGTTAAGCTGATAAGAGAGCTCGTGATTTTTTATCCGTTGGGATTACATGATTTGGTCCTATAATTGTTTGCCTGCTGTTGTCGAGAAATCTCTCTTTTGATATTCGAAAAGCAGTTTTAGCAACTAAATGATGATGTTCCAATGCGTCTGTTTTCAACCATGCTTTGTTCCTTTTTGTTGTTTGTGAATTCACACGTTTTCGAGAACGTTCAAACAACGTCCTTTATGCTGAACATGGATCGCCCACATTGTTTTCAGCGTGAGCTACTCTTAATTAATACTATGTTGATAATGTGGTTCGCAAAATTAAACTCGGTTGACGTGTCTGGCTTTAATATCCTTTTGTACTCTCGAAATCATGTCCTTATGTACGAAATCTTGTTCTAAGTTCTGATTTCTCGATGTAACTTGCAATGCAGTTTACTTGCATACGCCCTGTTTGTCCGGCGTATGAACATTGGACCGCGATATTCTTCCTGAATCTCTCCTTTTTTTCAACGGCTGTGTTGTATCGAATTTTTAGATTTTTTTTCGAAGTTTTTTTTTTCGTCTCTTCTAACCTTTTTCGCGAAGCATATTTAGTTTCCATCAATTCTGCTATGTTATATTTTGTTTCCACCGCCTTGTTACAACCAGAAATAGTTTCGTTTTGAGGGTGCTTGTAAGATAGGTCGAAAAGTTTTCACCATCTTGTTATTAATTATAACTTCTTGCGACAAATTCAATATGTCTATTAATGGGATCGTTGGATTTAAATGTTTTGTATCAAAAGACACAAGTTTAGATCTGCCTTTTGAGTTTGTGTTGGTTGATTTGCCAATTTCGTCCTACGTATCGTAAATTTGTTAGGGAGTTTGAGATTATTTATTTGTACTGTTGTCGATTGTTTGGATAGTTTGTGTTCAATTGTTGTTTTATTTTGTGTTGTTATGTGCCCACTGGACCCAAAATAAATATCCTTGTTAGTCTGAGTGAAGTTTTGGGTTTTATTATTTATGGATCCGATATCGTGCGAACGATCTCATTGATTTAAGTTGGATAAACGTCGGTGGATTTGTCGGTATTCTGCTTCCTCCGTCGGATTTCTTTGTAATTCACTTCTCTTTGCAGGATAATAACAACTTTAGGTATACCGTCTCTGATATTGTTGCAATGATTTGTGTTTTTTGAGATGTAGTTGAGATATTTTTTTCCAGTTTTTGTGCTTTTTATTTTTCAATCAGGATTTCAATTTTGTTTTTCAATCAGGTTGCACATGGCTCGGAAGGCTTGGCATTACCAACTAAACACCTTCATATCTACCAAAATCTTCATGATAACTTCGTCAAATTTATTCTAATTGCAGTTTGTCATATTGCTTGCAAGACAACAAAATGATATTCCTCTCAGATTTCGCATTGTTTTGGAAATTTTTTTGAGATTTTACTGTGTTACACTTGGCTGGTGGATTGTAACAGGTGTATAAATATGAAATGCGGATTTTTTCTGCTTGAAATATGCATTTATTTGAATAACAGAACGAATGAATTTAATAATCAAAGTAGTGGCCATCGTTAGCTACGACTTTTTCCCATCTTTCTGTCAATTGATGGATTCCGTCCCAGTACCACTTCTCATTTTTTGAGGCTAATCACTCATCAAGCCAATTTTTAACTTTTTCGTAAGAATGGAAATGCTGTTCCGAAAGTCCGTGCTGCATCCATCGAAACAAGTAGTAGTCAGAAGGAGCCAAGTCTGGTGAATACGGCGGGTGGGGCAGAACTTCGCAATTAATGTTTCCCAAGTAGTTCTGGACAGGTATTGCATCATGCGGCCGAGCACTGTCATGTTGATAAATGACTTTGTCATGTCTTTGGTGAAATTCTGGTCGTTTTTCCTTAAGTGCGCGGTTCAATTTGATCAGTTGTTGTCGGTAACGTTTGCCAGTAATAGTTTCACCAGGTTTCAGCAGTTCGTAATAAAATGGTCCCTTACTATCCCACCAAATACACAGCAAAGTCTTCTTTCCATGAATATTTCAGTCTGGTTGTGATGTTGATGGCTGGCCTGGGCTTACCCATGATTTTTTCCGCTTGGGATTGTCGACATAAATCCACTTTTTATCGCCAGTAACAATCCGATGCAAAAAACCTTTTCTTTTCTGTCTGGCAAGCAAAATTTAACAAATGGTTTTTCGCCTTTCGATGTCCCTTTCTTTCAACTGATACGGCACCCATTTTCCAGGTTTTTGGAGCTTTCCCATGGCTTTTAAACGTTGTCAAATGGCTGCCTGAGTAACTTCCAACGCTTCTGCCAACTGTTTTTCAGATTTTGTGTTGTCCTCATCTAATAATGCTTGCGAATCTGTATCTTCGAATTTTTGTGGTGGTTTTCGACGGTTTTTGTTGCTGACATCGAAATCGCCACTTTTAAATGTTCATCATATGCTTCCACTAACAATCGATAAGTTTCTGCTGCCGATTTGTTCAAATGAAATAAGGTTATTAGACTTCCCCGCAAAACCTATTATTCTGGCACGTAATTCGACATTTTTGAAGTGAGAAAAACTATGTTGTTTGTACAATCAAAACCTATGACAGTCTGGAATTTGTTGACAGATGCTTACCCTCCAAAATGCCATATTAGTTATCCCCGACACAAACCATATGTATAACCATTACATATGGCCATCTGTTAGTAAAATCCGCATTTCATATTTATACACCTAATAATCTGCTATTGATCGTGGGCTCAGCAGCTTCGAGGATCAGAAAATGATTATGTAAAGCAGTTGCATTGCTAAACGCAAAGATAGTGATTCAAAAAAAAACTAGCAACATGAACTGAAATGACTCGGAATAGACCTTTGTGTAGGGTGAACCGAATGGCGGAAGAAGTAAAAGTATCGAAAGAGCAATTGCTCCATTATTTGTTCCCGGAAAATGGAGGAAAAAATAGCCGATTAAGCTATAAAAAATTATAGCGTTCCAACATTTTAGGACCGTCCTTACTACCGCGTTACTTAGTGTTCAAGAAATAGACAATCAGCTAGTCGGTAAATATTTGTAGGCAGTGTTTCAGTTATTTTCTAATAATTCTAACACATTTGCAACAAAAGGAAACTGCAGGAACACACTATGTATCTGCTAAGTTAATATTTTGCGGCTTAAACGAAAAGAACGACTCATTTTTTGTGTTTTGTTTGTTGAAAAAACGGAAATTGATCGCTCGATTGGTAATGGAAGACCTTTGTCCATATTGGGTATACAGCTATATTGGGTAGTTAAGGAAATAAACGTATAAAATAAGTTAATGTTACATATGGAAGCTGTTTTAATCTCATGTGCTCTTGTATTTGATGCTCGTCCTTGGTAGATTAACAAAATAATCCTTTTTTTATAACTATAAAAGTAACCAGCATAAAAAGGACATTTTTAATGGCTCAAAGTAATTCGAGTAACATATATTTAAAATGAAAGAAGCCCGTCAATCAATATGCCTAATGGAGCTATTGATGGACTTTGCATTTGTTTACCTCCTTCATCCGCTAGTCACTCTTTATTCAGGAGCTCGCCTACTATAAAATAAAATAATAAAAAAAGGATACTATAAAATACCAACCTATGCATTTCTTCGTACTCACAATCGAACTTTTCTGAGAAAGGATTGAAATTGTGTTGAATTCGCATGAAAAACTAAGAGCATAATGCTTTGAAAGGACCTAGCCCTATAGTTCATAACAAAAAGCTTTTCTCCATAGAATGAACGAGAATTGAACAAACAAATAGAGAAAAGTATTTGTGACTCTGCCGCTTGTGGGGAGTAATTTTTATAGTAGGCTTATAATACATGAAGAACTTAATGTTGGTCTTTTCAACTTTATCGAGCGGTCTCGTTAAATAAACATTCTGTAATGAGGTTGGAATGTGGGTTGTTTGGAACTGATATTTTTGACTGCTAGCAATGATTTCCACAGTCTAATATAATTATGAATTTATTGGGTAAATTTATTCAAACTACGAATTTATTTATTACTTATACAATAATCATCATTCCGTACAATAATCATCATTCCCCTATGCATCATAAAAATAAATAAAATTTATAATAATAATAATAATGACACAGGGAACACAAAATACGTTTACATAGCCCTGAAATATATTTTTCCATTACATGCAATTTTTCTATGTGTAAAGCAGGACAACACCCTTGAAAAAGAAAACGAAAAGAAAGTTTTTATTGCAAAGAACTTTGTGGTTAATTTTGAGAGAGGACTAAAAGAAAAGTTGTTGAGGAAGTCATTGGACAAATAATTAATGATTTATGAGAATGTGAGGAGAGAAGAAAAACGGACAATGCTTCCACTGAAATTAAGTTATGAACATGGACTTCTGCATAATTGAATATACTTTATTTCATTTCAGATGTTCTGAGTCTCTTCTTCCTTTTTTGAGGTAAAGCAGAAGAAATCATACTTCTCTCCACTATAAAGTATTCGATGTGTGGTCATCGTTCAATTAATATAATACCCCACCACCCACGTTTTTGTCAAATATATACATATATATATTTCCATATATATGTCAAATATATAAAGGGGGTTGAACTACTGGAAGATCTACAGCCGAGCAACTTTTTACAGACAGGCAAGTATGGGAAAAATTCTATGAGGTTAAACATCGATGCACATTAAATACTGCTTGATTGGGAATGCAACGACCAGTACATAGTTTACCCAATGATCCTTGTTTTTGACATACGAGTAAAAAAAAGTTTGCCTTGCTAAAATGACATAACGCTGACAATCACACAAGTTCAAAAAGACAATCAACTGACTGATGTTTTTGACACTACGCAGGCTGAAGCAGGAAGAAAAAGGACCAATCGAAAAGCTTTAGAATATAAAATTGGAGAACTCCTTATTGGTATGAGACGTACGCTGCCTCATTAATCGAATAAAATTGTAACCAAGGCAGATGCTGTTAACACGTTATCAGGCTTTTTCGCATTTGCTGACGGAATCATATTAATCATAATCGTTGACGGAGTAGAATGTAACTTTCGTATAAGGCGCTCTCCTCGATTTTGTTCTTTCTTAAAGCTTGCTTACGGCAGCTAACAAGCGAAAAAAACGAAGCGCTGGTCTGCGTCTTGTTAGAGATAGTGATTTGGATCCTAATGAAAGGATTCGCAAACAAAGTAAGCACATTCCAAAATCACTGGTCCTAAGACCCTTTATGGGAGCGAAACTCGGTAGAAACCAATCGCAAATAAGGTATAATCTCGATCTGCAAGAACTTTAAAACGATCTAAATGCTTTTAAGATTTTAAATCTGCAATGTACGGGCCATATACAGCGGATACATATAAAGGTTGATATCTTGGCAATTCTGAGGTACAAACAGCAATGAGACAACCCAGGAAGGGTTGGGTTTTGAGAATTGCCAAATGGGTTCTTTAAACGAATGACGCGGTTGGTGGACGGAGACTGTTGAATGTGGTATATAAAGGAGGCTGTAGTGTCATCACAATGACCAAAAAACGGGTTCAAATATATCTGGTCAGCGAGTACAAAGAGTTGCCAGATAAGTTGGAATGAAAAGGGAGTTGGGTCTGCAATAAATGCAGATTTCAGGCGATAAGTTAGCTCGGAGTTTTGTCTGACTTAGAGACCTTTAGTGTTTACGACTTGATGGTCGGTTATTTGAAGCAATTTTCGATACAAAAATATTAAAAGCTTTACAAGTTTTTCCCAAAGGATTATCTAATTCATAAGCTACAAAATATTTAAAAAATAATTAAAATCTTTTCCTGATGTAAAAATTCACAGTTAAGGGTTAAATTTTGTGAAATGTCCCTGAAGATAGTCAGAAGAAGTTCAACACCATCCTCACCCAAAAATAATCAAGGGCCAGCATACAGCTCTGTGCCAAAAAATTGTGCCAGTAATATTTGAGAAGAATCCACTGATTAATTTGAGAGAAAATTAATATTTTTAATATTCACTTTATTACCCATATTTTAAGTGAAGTCCAAATGTTGTAAAAATATAATAAAGTTTCAGTTATAACAACTTATAAATAAATCAATAAAACATATCCTAATAAATGAGTGAAATTGTGTAAAGGTGTAAGACTTGAAACATGAAAAGATTTTTATAATTAATTTATATTTTGTTTGCTTGTGTTTATGTTAGTTGCTTAGTATTTGATCTTATTGCCTCTGCTTTATTGCAAAGCAGTGCAATGCCTTGGCTTAGAATCGTCGAATTCTTGGTATCGATGCAAAAGAATATCCTTCCATGCAACCTGCAAAGCATCCCATAATTTGTTCTTGGGTCTTGTTTTGGATACGGTTTTCGTGACATCAGTCTTGATATAGTTTATGAATAGAATTTAGATCTGGAGCCTTAGCCGACCACTTCATAACCTGATGCTTATTTTCTGATAAAATTTCTTTTGCCAATTTACTCATACGTTTTGGGTCGTCATACCATTGCATTATTCTTATAAGAAACATAATTTTCTGGATTCTATTAACATAAATTTCATAATATATAGATATTATGAAATATATATATTATGAAGTATATAATATAAGGCGCCCGCCATAAGCCGTTAAATCAAAATGTAGGACGGTTCCATAAAAGGAGCAGCATCCCATGCGTTTATTAATCCACCGCCATAATTAACAGTCTTCCATGTATATTCCGGCTTAAATACCTAATTGTTTTCTTTTCGAGCGTATGTTCTGCTTCCAAATAAAAAGTGCCAAATTAAAGAACTGTTTGGCTCGTCCATCCATAACACATTACATTATTCAACTCACCTTCTGCGAAATAATTCCGTTTTTCCGAGTGAAGCTTTCAACAGTTGTGTTTACTCAGGACTTCTTGCAAATAAATGGTTACTGATGAGCTTCCGACTAATTGTTGACAGATACGTTGAAGTTGAGCCTTTTTTTTATTTTGATATAAGTTATAAAGGCGTTCTTTTTAGCCAACCTTATAATGCATCGTTCATCGCTTGGAGCCAACTTTGCTGATAAATACGTCTCATTTACAAACATTTTGAGATACCTTAACTTCTTGCTTTCAAAATTTTTATTTTATTAAAAGTATTTTGAAACACAACACTACACCACCAAAACTGTCAATAGAATGACGCAGTGCTATTTTTTACACGGCACAAAGTTGTTGTTAACAAGTACAACGGGAATTCTTCCGACGCGAAGAAAAGTTTTCAAAGCATTTGCTTTTCCGTTAGATCGATATAATATCTGAGAAAACAAGTGCAAGCGAGTTTGTTTAGAATAGAAAATCAAAAGTTCTAAGAAGTTTTGCTATGAAACGGTGGAATTTTTTTGCACACATATGTATAATGAAAGTATGTATTTATTATCCTGTGATAACGATCTTGAATTTGGATGTGGTTCAATTTTCATTACATTTTCTGTCCTTTTTCATCAATTAATATTTTATTTAACATTTGGAGGATTGAGAACACGCAAGCTCTTAGGTTCAAGTTGCTTCAATGGCTCAGATGTATTATGTTATATTAAAATAGCAATCTAGATGTTTGTACTCCCTTATCCTTGAATCCCACAAACTTTTACTTTTAATGAATTCGGGTACATTTGTTTATACTTCCATGAAGAAAAGTTTTAGTTTGAAGGAATGTTATTAGTAAAGGAAACATGCATGCGATCATTAATCACATGATTACCATATATGTACACGATGCATTCAATAATATAATGGACGAAAGCTGCCAGAAACACGAATTTCATCTTAATGCCGCGTGAGGACACGTATGTAGGCTAAAATATTTGCTACAAAAATTGCTGAAAAAACAATTCGGAGCTTTTACGAGGTACTTACGTTGAGAGCAGCCTTGAATTCCTAAATTTATTTTGACTAGAATCAACATCCACAGAAAGTATTTGCGTATTAATTATCGTTGACTTGAATTCTAAAATCAGGAAAGTAGCTTGACAGCTCGCTTGCCAAAGCAATATGGTCAACATCTTTTAAGCTACTGTTGCTAATCTCGTCCCCGAGTCCTTTTGAAATACTCGCCGTTGAGAGTTTCTCTGAAATGTTCAAGTCGTATAAGGAAAAGTCGTCATCAATTGGTGGCGTATAGAATCCCATATGCGATGGACTTGGTCGAGGCTTAAGAATCTTGGAGCAATTCGACAGGAACCGCCGGATACGACGCTTTCCATTATTTTTCGGTGGCTTCCGTTGTAGTCGTATTTGAATGTTGCCCTGCTTCGTATAGAGAACATTTAGAGTAGCATCCTTCGATGGCAAGTCAATCTCATCGATTTTCACGATAGAATCATGACAATGTTCGTTCAATGGAACTGTCT
Source organism: Stratiomys singularior (assembly GCA_954870665.1). Taxonomy (NCBI): domain Eukaryota; kingdom Metazoa; phylum Arthropoda; class Insecta; order Diptera; family Stratiomyidae; genus Stratiomys; species Stratiomys singularior. The sequence continues at coordinate 15,347,435 of OX940877.1, forward strand.
TCTCAAGATTATAATTTGGCGCGATTATTCGTCCTCGACGGAGTGATTCCTTGCGAACAGCAGCCGCTAGCTTCTCCTGATGAATTATACAACGCTGGTGTGTAGATGTCATTGAGTCATATTTACAGGAAGAAGTTGACTGGAAACTTTCTTCTCGTTGAGAACTGCCTGTGAAATGATGGAAAAGAAAATAACAAATTATTTCGTTTTGTAGGCTGTATTACGCACCGCAAACAAACTTTATGCATTTTTAAAATTGTAATTTCCTTTTGCTTTTCGGATAATGAAGTTCGACTTATGAGTTATTTATTTATTCTGAGCTGAATACAAACGAACAAAAACATCTGAAGGAATACGCTACGAAATGGATATGACATAAATTACTGGTTGCCTAAGAAAAAGCAGGACTGCCTACAGGTGGATTAAATATTGCTATGCGTTAACGGATTCCCAATTTAATCAATTTTAAATACACTTTAAAGAGATTAGCTTAAAAGTTATAGAATTTCATTTATTATCCATGCATGAAATTGTCTTTCCTTTTATTGTGGATTTGACTGTCTACGTTCAAAATTAGAGCATTCTCAATAGTCAACCCACCTGGTTGTGTCCTTTTTCCTTCTTATTTTCAAGCACGTAACTCATAGTTTGAATACTTCTTATTTTCCCTAAAGCAGATGCTTTGTCGAAAAATGTTGCCAAACTCTCTTGATACCAATGGGGAAGACATGTCTCAAGGACATTCATTTGAAAACCATTTTAAGTGAAACATATTGACAAATAAAAAATTCAATGTAAGGAGCTTTCATTATATTTATGTGCATATTTTTGGGTCTTATTTTGCTCGGATCGTGGTCTATTGACGGTAGGCAGCATTTATTTAAGATGTCTTATATTATGTTACACAGACGCCTCCTACCTGTCGAATCAATATTTAAGTCTTATAATTATTGATTGACTGCCATTGTTTGCCACCAATGGCGAAGTTTTTAGGCCGACCCGATTTTTCTATTCTATTTTCCACTTGCCATATTCGATTATATACGATTATATTACTGATAGACAGCTCCAAAGGAGTTAAACATTTGGTTGATTATTTACCATAAGTGGTGCTTTTTTTTAGTCGTTTGTACCACATGTATGGTGAAGTTGCTTTACTTACGGTCGGGGCGAATGGATGTTTGTGGAAACATAAAACAACGTATAGATTTAATAAATTCAAATCAATTTGATGTCTTTTGTGTGCTATAAAATACACTCAATTCAGTATTTTTCCATCCGAGAAAAACTACTGCGGATGGTGGTCAATTTAAAATTTAAAATTATGGGTGAAAATTGAGAAGAATAATTTTATATCTTTTTCTAATTTAATATCTTTTTTCTATCTGAAAAGGAGATACAATGATTTAATACAGAGAAGTGCTTAGTGCAATGCTCGCAAATTCAGTTCATGAGTTGAGCTTTAATATACGCGCAATGATGCAATGAATAAGTTTTCTGATAAAGTTTTTTATTTATATAATTTTAAGATAAAATTAGTGGTTTTTACGATCAAATTAATCTAAATTTTGCGAAAAATCCCCAAATTTTTTTAAAAATATTAAATTAATATTCTCAAAAAATTCGGACTGAGGAACATGAAAACAGATTAGTCGAAAATTTCTACCGTGAAACTTTGGGTATAAGGCGTATCAAGTCTTGTTTACCATTCTACAAAAACAATGCGGACAAGTAAAGTTCTTTAAAGATGTAAATTAATGCAAATAAATATTGGAATGCAATGGTAAAGCCTCGAGCTTATGCTGTTTTTTTTATGTTTTCGAGTTTTTTATGGTGCTGCCTTTTTGTTAAGAGCTGAGTGGCATTCGATAACGCTGATGCACTTGATGTGTTTTTTAGCTCAGGTTTTTTAGCTCCAAGAATTCGGGCCAATCATAAATTTTTTCCATATCTCTATGAATATATTTATGAACTTGTCCACATTAAATTAAATTAAAATTAGTTAATTAACTTTATTAAAATAAAATATGCGAAACATAAAATATCTTTAATTGTAGAAGGATCGCCAATATTTGACCAATTTTTACTTGAGCTGCATTCATATTGCCGCTTAGAATCTACTGATACTCTTGCTTTCTCTGAATTTTCAATATGTTTGCTGACGGCATGTCTGGTTATCGCTTGAATTTCCGGTCTCTAGCCGATTTTCTAACCTGAAAACCCCATTTTTTTTCAAATGATCGCCATTTGGTGGCTTTCCAATGGAAAAAATGATCATAGTTCACGCAATAGCCAGTTAAAAAAGAATTAATATCCGTGTTTTTTGTTTGTTTGCTTTTTCCTTAGATGTTCTGAACTTGAAAATCGTGGACGTCATCAATTTTTGGACATTTTTTCAAATTTACAAAACATAAAAAATACCTTCAAAAATTCTGTGAAAATCTTTTTGCCTACCTTAAATTAAAATGAATATCTGTGCGAAATTTCAAAACGATGTTTGTTTCCATCTATGTAGAAAAAATCATCGAAAAAAAAGGTTTTGTTTTGTGAAAATCGTAACCGAAACGTTCCATTTGTGTTCTCCAGAAAAAAAAAATTATGTCTGTATTAAAAATCTGAGCACTTTATCCTGATTCCTTACCAACTTTCCTGCACTTTCCTAATTTAGCGATTTGAACTACAATATTTAACAAAATATTTTAAACATTGCAAATAAGCTTACTCGTATATTCTGTGGATTCTTGGAACGCAACTCGCACTCGCTTTGGCCGCGACAGGACATCGTATTTCCGCTTCGGCTTATCTGCTTTTGATGAACAGATTTTCCATTCTTCCAGCGTCTCCTAAACAAAATAGACTGAAAATATATAAAAGGGCTGAGCTCATACATAAACACCAAACATACGAGGAATAAGGAGAGGATGTTGTACACGGTTTAAATCTTAATGCAAACATAAATTGACATGTCATTTTAAATGATATTTGCAACAGTTAAAAAAAGAAACATAAGTCGAATTCAAACATAAGAGAATATTTAATGGCGTACGACAGGAAATTGCGATACTCGGAAAATATTGATCGGAGAGTAAAAGCGATAGAGAGCGTGAACGAATTTGTGTGCTATACGAAGAAGTGTGTGATTCGATTTCTCAATTAGGATGCAAATATCAGCAAAAAAATAAAAAAAAAGGAAACCCAGCTTTGTCATACAAGATTGTTCTTTGAATCCTGCGTATTTCATATACATTTTGCACCCTTAATAAATGTTTTGTCTCTTATTCTCGTCCGTTTGCCAAGAAATTTTTAAATGAAGGCGATTTTCAATGTTTGAATGTTTTACTCTTGATGGTTCTCTGCACGAAACCCCTATTCAACGTAAAATTTTAAGTTTGTTTTTATTGAAAAACCCTTTTCAATGCAAACCTGACTGAATTTTAAGTTATTGTGTAACGTCAAAAAGTCGAGCGTGAAAAATGCTTACAGGAAGTAAAGCGAAAGGAATCAGTCTCAGCTCAGCTGCCAATTTTGATTAAGGTTCATTGGAACTCTCGTCCATTTTTTTTTGTATATTCATTCCACATTCCTGGTGAACTTCCGGAACGAACACAATTCATTGGATAAATAGATTTTATTTTTCGAATAATTTCGGACGCTGCCATTTATTCTGTGTTAATTTTACATTTATTATTTCGAAAAGCTTAAACAAAGGATTAATTCATGCGATTTTTTCTTTATAAACTTTTATTCACTTAATTTCTGACCCATGCAATGCCCTCCGATATTTTCCTTGGATGTTAATCAGAATATTTTTACTGAAGTCATTTACGGTATGATTATTCCCTGGAATTTATTAAAAAAATTTCCGGGAATTTCCACGTTTATTGATAGTGTCATACATAGTAAAGCATAGACGATGGTTATGTATCTTGAGTTTTGATGACGATTTCCCGATTCAATTGAACTTTACGTACGTATGAATGATAGCCGAAATCGTGGCCACGTCCTTACTGGAGCTTTGATGTATTCTTGATGTATACGCATAAATTTAAGTAATTTCAAAAATTCCTCTAGAATTCTATTTCTCTAGAATCTCTAGAATTTTTCCGAGATTAGTGACCTGTTTGTGAAATAAACATTGATTGATAAGGTACCTTTTCCTTCTTTTTATAGCCGACAAAATCGTTTCCACCTTTCGCATATTGAACATGCATCCGATTGAGCATGTCCTGAAAGTAACTCTTATACGTAAAGTAAATCACAACAATAGGCGTTCATCAGCCACTTCACTTAGAAGGAAATGAAGACGAGGTATTTACGCGATTGGTATTATCGTCCTTGCACAGAAAAGTTGACATGCTAGATACAATTTTGATTTTCCTCGCTTGTTCGGCAGCGTAGGTCACGTTTCAGATTCCTTGAGCGAAAAGAAGATTTGAAAATAAAGAATGGGATATCCATGAATAGGAGTGTGACAGTAAGAAAAAATCGGCATACCAGCACGTATTTCTATGAGGCACGTTGAAATTGCAATTCACACTTATGAATTCAAAATGAATCTCTAAAAGGACTATATTTGAAAGTACGTTGCTGTATTCTAAAAGCTACGCAAAGCAAAATGCAAAGTTGCAAATTTGTTTGAACATTGTACAGAGGCAACAAAGCGAACTAGTAACGCGTGGGGAGGAAAAACAGCAGCAGCAGCTTGCACTGTATTGAAAATATAAGTAAGGAAACCCTTCAACTCTTAATTAAGTTGTCCCATTGACATGTGAGCTAGCGTTGTTATATATTCCAACGTCAAACATTTGATTGCGCATTTCAATTCTTCTGTAGGATTTCCTTTTGGTGATATTTCTGAATTGTGGTTTCGTGCAAGTTTTTCGCGGAAAATGATGATGTGTATATTAGCTCAATATAGTCTTTTTTAGATTTATTTGAAGTAGGTCGGAAAATTCACTTTGCCAGAAAATACATTTTCATGAAAATAGCTGCACTTCGAAAACATCTTCAAAATGAAGCTCGCAAAAAATCCACATTTTTGTGCAGAATGGAAACAATTTTGAGCTGGTTTATTTTTGACCTTTCAGGCGTCTTCAGCGTATTTGCGACCTATTCTAAATTCACTAAACCGCCGATAAACTCTTGTTCTGGAAAGTAAAGATTTGAGATAACATTCCTGCAAACGTTACAATGATCGTTCAGAAAAATTTTCTATCAAAATACAATGTTTGTTCAAGACGTGATATTCCTGTTTTTTCATTTTGTTCACGAAAGGGAAAGTAGCGTCACTTAAATGACTGCAGCCTGTAAACAAATAAACGAAATGTCTAAAAACTTCATACATAAACTAGTGACAGATGAGCCTTTCGAAATAAGTCATTTTCATTTTCTTGTGGTGCCACCTGTTGTAAAATTCCGGGGCTTTTCAGTCCATTAAGTATACGACACGCGTTACCTTGCCAATAAATTCAGAATTAGTTCAATCTTTCGCGCATTTTGGGATTTTATGTTTGAATATCTGACGTGAATTTCGGTGAAGCATTAGGTAATTGATGTATTTGTGAAAGAAACGAAAGAATAGTCTGCATAAGCTAAGTTCACACGCTACGATTTGTATAAATCTCTCATATAACCTTAAAGTTTTTAAAGATTTAAAAATAATATCCCCATGACCCATGCAAGTGAAAACGAATTAGGTGTTTCAACTTGCTGGAAAACTAGGACTTTTCCCAGAGTGCAGAAAAACTTAGCCAACTCACAGGATTAATTGAATGACTGGTATAAGGGAGGCCTACGACAGGTTGTTGCCTTTCTTATATAGTTTTTTCCCTTTACTGGCTGAACTGGGATGGTTATGTTGCTGAAGACTAGGAGGTTGTTTTACCTTTAAACTATGCTATGAAATGCTATGAAAACTATGCATCATTATATCCCCGCATAGGATTGGCATAAATTAATCAGGAGAGTCATTCGTTCAGTCAAAATGCTTATAAGTTTTGCAAGAAGTTATGGTGATGGATACATAAAATGCTTTAACCGTTGAGGAGCGTTGCTATCTATGCTGAAGTATGTTGAAACTACTTAATGCACTGACAATTGTAGGTATGGGATATGTCTTGTAACATTCGAAGCTAAAATCAATCCTTTTCAGGATATTCGTAGACCTGTAACACTTCTCGGTTCTCGTTTCTATCAATAGTTTTGTAGCTTTACGCTTTTTTTTTGATTTACCCAAACCGAAATGCTTTGCATGCTTGGATGCTGAAACATTCCGGTGATATACATGCAGGAATCAAGCTGAACGCACAAACTGGAAGCTGTTCCCAAATTTAGAAATTAACTCTGAAGAGTTTAAGATCAATGGTTTGTTGTTTATAAAAAATGCCTAAGCAACTGTGGATTAACCTCTGAGTAGATAAATGTTAACTTTAGGCTTCTTGCACGAGTTTCGAAGGTGGTTATTTGTTAATGGTAATTTTCTTAAATTTATTGTACTTGCCTTTATTGGCATTTATCTGGAGTCGGCTAGCATTTATTTAAAGCCATAGCATACACACAAATAAAATACGTTTGAGGCATGAATGTGAATGAATTCTCTGCTGGCATTTCAGTAAATGCCTGAAGGCAATCTAGGAAAAAGTCCTCGTTCGACAAAAAAATGTTTCCAATTTCGTGGTGCACAAAGTGGAAAGTTTGTTTTGTTGAAAAAAGACAAAAACCGCACTTGATACCCCAATTTGTGATGAATTTCTTACGCAATGCAATGAATTTTGGGATCCAGCAGTAAGCGAAGCCTTGTCAGGTTCAGTGCATCCTCAGTGTGTGAGTTTGTAAACATTTCTTGCGTAAATCATTAAAAAAGGTCCGGAAAGCCAAGGTTGTTTGAAAAGTTGGACTATGGTAGTTTCTTAATATTGCTTTATTCTGTTTTTCACCCGACAGTGATGGAAATGTTTTTTTTTTGCTTTCCGTACGATATTACGGCGTTCACCGTGTTTCCTTCAATCGTTCACATACACGTTCCAGCACTGTGCCATCTTTCGTTTATGAGTTTCAGTCTAGTCCTTTTTCCACATTACTGAAACGTTTATTACGGGAAGTTTCCGAGATTTAATCATTCTAGAAGGTTGAAAAGAACATTTCGAAACTATACTGTGGACACTTTAAAGGATGGCTATTTGTTAATGTTAAAAGGAAAATTTGTAGTCGCTGCGATTGGTAGACTGCAAACCAATGCAATTATTTAATTGCAATTTATGCAATCCATGCAATCTGAAATTTATTTTTTTATTGAAAATTACCAAGGACAGCTAAAACCTTCAAAATGTTTTCAGAGACGAGGTATTTTTGGAGAGAGAAAGCAATGGGAGCTTTATTTTGTCTTCATCCATAATGTGCTCCTGTAGTCTGGGAGTTTTCAGAAAGAAAAGTTGAACAAGAAAAAATGATTTTGATGGACAGACAAAACTCGAATTAGACAATAAATTTGTACTCACAATGGGTAGTCTACAGAATATGAATTATAAAAATGTTTTTGCTGATGCAAGTGTAATGGGATGTAATTTATTGCAGTCTCTTTCATGGCAATATTTGGTAAACAATGACTTGATAGAATCAATTTTAATTGTGGTTTATAAATGTAAAGAAAACTTAATAAGAAAAAAGTGCAATGCATTATCATGAACACAAAAGTATCAGAATAAAGTGAATTCATCCCTTTGAAACATAAACTAATAATTTGATGAATAGCATGCCAGGTTAATTCAAGCGAGATAAAATAAGCTTTGAAATGAAAGGAAACCAAAATTTATTGCACAAACTAAAAAACTTCGAAACGCACAGAAATGTTTAAAATGTTAAGAAGGAATCATGTTAATTTATCAAAAATACACACCTTAAATGCTTGCCGAAACTTGTTGCTCATGATGTTGTACAGTAGAGGATTAATACACGTTGATAAATAGTAAAGGACTCCTGATACGTAGGTCATCACAGTGTATAATTGTATGACAAGTGGATCCTTTGGATCCGTACCGTACACAGCTATCAAACGTTGTGCATGGAATGGCGCCCAACAGAAGAAAAATGCAATTACAACCGCAACTGAAATGGAAAATTAAATAAATTTTATAAGAATTCTTTCGGAAAGGAGGAAATCTTTCTCAAAGGTTCAGCCAGTGAATGTTGATTTGTATGAAATTCGAAATGGGTTTTGATTTTCGAAGACATTTTCAAGATGAACTCAATCAAAAATTGTTTGATAAGTACCTAAAACGACGTTTTCCCAAATAGGATACCGCAGCCCGTCTAAATTCAATCAAAATATAGAATTATTGTTTGAATAAGATACATTCAAGATTTTCTTGAAATCCTCGAACACTTATTTTAGTTTTTACTACTATTATGATCTAGATAATAACGGTAATTGGTAATCTTTAAGCTAAATCTCCAGAGTGAAATTTGAATCAACTTAAAGCTCGCGCTTGAATTAAGCGCATTGATTCGAGACCTTGAATATGTTTCCCATTGGATTGAAGTTGCAGATAATTCCATTATTCAAATTAGGGTAGTTTCAAATGTTGCAAGCATACTTAACACTTCTCCACCAGCTTACCTTGAAATTACTTGGAAAGTGACTTTATCACAAGAGCTCGGATTTCAAGCAGGAGTCTTTCGCCGGCTATATATAGTTAAAATTGGAAGGATTCATCTATCAATGGATGCTTTAACACATTTTCGTTTTTTCTGATCCAAACATACTTCTTGCAAATATGTCCTTGTTTATTTTTCAAAACGTACTACGTTTGAGTTGATTCCATGAAATTTCAATTTCATATAAAGTTTGATTGAAGCAAGCCATGAAAAGTTCAGGTTTGAACGTGGAAAAATTGAAATTGTAAATGCGGAAACCATTGAATCAATGTCATGATTTCAGCATGAAAAAGAAATGTTCAACCAACTGACGTCTGCAAGAAAAAAGTTGTTCAAAAGTAATATTTTAGGAATTGTACGAAGGAGACGTTTGCTTCACTTCTGACGGTCAATATGAATACAAAAGTTGCAATTCCAGTTTTTGTCGGACTTTGGATGTGTGAGTGTAGCATGATTCTATACGTGATGGACGTCAGGATATCACATAGAGGCCACGGATTCAAGTTTTCATGTTCCAAGGTTTTTCATCTCTGATTTTCACACAATTCAAACAATGACGCAGTAAATGAAATTCAAAAGAAATCACAAGCAGGACTACGATTGAGTGATCCCAACTACAGAAATTTTTCACGTACAAAAAGTAATTAAATTTGAAAATATAAAAACGAATTAAAAACAAATGCATAAGAAATAATGAAACCAGACATAGTTGTCTAATGACTATTTATGTCTCATTTCACACATGCCATAAAGGTTGGAACTATTCTTCGAGGCATTAAAGTGTTTCCTACTTGTGAGCTGCGGCTGATTTAAAATTTCCGCCTCAGACAGACATAGCAATAGTTATAGTAGATTTACGCGGTATATTTGAAAATTAATGAGACTGGCAACATTTCAGGCGATGTGGCCTGGTGGATCTACCGGTCGGTGCTGGATCGGTTTGTTTCTCTCTTCTACTTTATTAGTCCAAATTTCAATTGCACTCAGATAACATATTATTGTTGTTAGCGCAATCAGTGAACTTGTGTTTTTGTCATGTGTTACTGAAATTAAACATTCGAATTCAGTTCTTGGGCAACCATGTTTTGCGTTGAACTTGATGGAACCGCGAGTTTACCATTTGAAATGTTGTAACATACCTATGGGGAACATTGCTTATCAAGAGCTCAAAATTTCTGAAATCAATTTTCTGCAAAATCAGAACACGTTGAAGATCAACCCCGCTTAAGAGGACCTTCAATTTCAATAATGACGGAAACATTGAATGTAAGAGGCTTCAAGTGAGATCAGACCGTCATTTAGTAATAAAAATGATTAATAGATTATCTGCTTTAATTTGATATTTACGTTCAACCAACACCAAACTTTACAGATGATTTGGACATGCGAAGTATTTGTGCCAAAAAGATGCCAACAAACCTTAAAACTGAACAGAAGGTTAACTGAAGAAATGTGTGCGTCGAGCTTCTTGATGAGATTGGCGTTGACCAAGAGTTCATCAATTGTGTGACTGCATGTAATTAATCCTGGATATTTTAGTATGGTCCTGAAACAGAGTGGAAAAGCTAAGATGGTTATACTCCGTCATCTTCTCAGCAGAGAAAATGTCGCATGAGCTAATCAGATATTAAGACCATACATTATTGCTTTTTGGAACAAGAAGAATATCTTGCACATAGAATTTATCCCACCAGGACAAAGTTTTAGCAAAGTGTTTTATCAAAGTGTCCTGTAAAGGCTCGGGATAATAGTGAATACAGAGTGAGATCAGACATGTAGACATGTCGATGCTTTAACATGACAACGCCCCGTGTCACACGGCCATTTCCACCATGGAATTTTTGACCACAAAACGCATTTTTCGTTGTTCCTGAATCTCCTTTTCCATCTGATTTTTGTTCTAGTGATTTTTCCCTGATTTTGAAATTGAAACATATGTTACAAAAAAGTCATTTTGGAACTCTGAAGAGCATTCAAAAGACTATGTTCGACCAGTTACAAGCCATATTAGTTGAAGACTCCCAGTGCTGCAAACAAAAAACGACTTCAACAGTGTATAGTTGTCCAAGAAAACTGCTTGAAGGGTATTTAAAAATAATAAAGACTTCGAATGATGATAAATCAGTCTCATAACATTTCGCACACACTTTGTATATTTGTATTTTACGAAACAGCTTAAGAAAAAAAAACATAGTTTAACCCAAAAATGAGGAAAATTCACCAGCGCAAATAAATTCACCCCTTCTTTGAGCGGATACTGTTAGATCGGGAGTTTGTTGAAAGTTTTAGCGCTGTTTGCACTTACACCATGACATTAGCAAAGCTTAATTAGAAAACATTGCGAAGATTTTGAACAAACGCCGATCTCACAGGACTCAATGAAAATAAATAGAATTTTATATGTATTGGAAAGTGCTTACTCATTTTTCCGCTATACATGAGCGCCACCCTTAAAATACCAGCACAAATGAAAATTTAATATTGCTTGCCTTATCTCTTTCTGACAGAAGTCGACCGGGAGTGTTTGTGCTTTATTATTCTTTTACTATAATAAAATCATAGAACTGAATGTACGTAAAATTCTAACAACAATAAAAAGACTTCAATCACGAGTTCAATTACTGTCGCTTCTCATTTGTCTATAGTCTTCGGTTCTTTATCAAAAATTAGACGAATAGCATTGGACAAAATACATTTTTTTTTGAGTTGAAAACAATCGTTACCAAGTAAATGGTGCAAATACGAACTGTATCCATAGCACGGCTCCTCTCTGCGGAAAATTCCAAAGAATTTTTATAGGAAAAATTTGTAATAGGAAACTATTCTATTTCGGTTCATATCATATCATTGAAAATGCTGAAGATGAAGAATAAAAACAGAAAAAATTATGATGAAATATCAGGAAAAATACAATTATTTGTATCCTTGAAATCAAATAAGTTTAAAAGAATTCTCAAAATTCTGTTAATAAAAAAGTTCGGAGAAGGGCAGATTTTGTATGGAAGCAGCATTGTCAAGGCTAGTAAAAGCAAAGCCAATAGGTAAAACAAGTTTTTTTTTTTAAATGGTTTCGATTTTGCTGAAAACAATAAGTTTGTTTTGTATTATTCATCGTATCAACTATGAATTTATTCTCAAACAAAGTTATTTCCGACTATGTATCCTTATTCGAGCCAAATTTGCGTATTATTCGTTCTTTATGCTTGACTTTTTCTAAGAATTATAATTTGGTTTATATATAAGTTTCATGAAATGTCAGATCCTGAAACTTATGTCGAATTTTACATTAAAGTTGACGTGAATTCAGTTGCCTATGAAATTTTCGGAAAATTCTTTTCCGTTTGTTTATATGTTTATAAGTCCATTTATATAATTTCTCGGTGATAATCGTTGGAAACTACAAACATGATGACGTTTTAGTTTAATGAAAAGTTCAATGGCAAACGAATGGATGTTATTGATCAGGATATCTTTTCAGGAAGCTTCGAAATGAGTTTGTCTATCCAAAGTTAGTTTTTGCTAGGTAGGACTCTAGTAGATTAATGGGAGTTGATGTTGTACTTTGATGTTGCTCTACCGTGAGTGACATGCTAATCTCAACAAAAAAAAAAACTAATAAGAATAAATTCAAATTAATAAATAAAATTAACAATGTTGCAACTAAATAATGCTTCCTAAGATGTCAGATTACGTCAGTGTTCTGAGGTACTAAAGCGGCGTGTTGTATCCCAATGAAGTGGGATTCCTGATCTTTCGACCCCAATTCCAGGTCTAAAATTACTGCTCTAACAGTATTCGAACCCAATTTGCATTATACATAGGTGATTGTATTGGAAACTCGTTGGGAAAAGGATAATTGAAAAAGAGGCAGACGTGGTGAGATGTGCATGAACATTTTCTAAAATTTTTCATGCATGTCCAAAGACTCACTTACACTATTACACTGAAAAAAAAAATGTTCTCACAAGCCTTTAAACTCAGAATGTAATCCATTGTAATCTCTCCACTCATCTTCGTTATTTAATTTCAAAGCTCTCTATCTTGCAAAGTTTAATTTCTTTCTGACGTGGGTTATTCATACCACTTTCTTTTTGATGCCTCTCCGGTCTTTTAATGCTTTCTACGGTGATCCTATGGGTCTGATCAGTGTTTTACAGAGAATCGACTAAGCTTTGATGGTTACCCCGATTTGCTTGCACAGTTGAAAACAAATGGCAGCCAATATGGCTTTAGTGGTGCTGCCTCGAAGGTAAAGATTAAATCAGATGATTTGATTGAACGTCACTCATTCAATTGAGGAATGGGCGGAAAGTTGTTTCTCCTGTTTTCACGGTGGCTTTCTGACAGTTTTGCTTATTGAAGTCGTGTACAAAATGCCAGTGAGGATTTTTCAATAAGATTAATTGGCTGTTTTGAGTACTTATTTTCATACCCCATAAAAGTATGTAAGGTTACAATGTAATTTTTAGGTGACTTGATGGCATTCACAGAGATTAATCTTGATTAATAAACGAAGATATCATTCAGCGATTGAAAAATTTTGATGTTTTTCTGTGCTGATGGAATTAAAATATCTGCTGTTAATATATTACACAATACTGGACCAGTCACCGAACCTTGCGCCACACCAGATGAAATAATTTGTGTTGTTTGGTGATTTTTTTCCGGAAGAGACACAACAAAGTTCCTGTGACAGGATACGCTAAATGCAATTTTAACTGCTGCACCGCAAAATCTTACTTGGATTCATTTATAGATGAATCATAATAGTTATAGTTGAGGCCTGGTGTTGGATCGATTCTAGACTTATGTTTTGACATGACATCTTCAAGATGGCAAGAAATCTAATTGAGGGTGCCATGCGTATCCCTTAACTCAAATTCATATTCCTGAATCAATTTTTCACGCTCATATTATTAAGCTGACAACTGACAACAGCGATTTTTCCAAAGTTGAGATGGGACGCAAGCTTAAAGGAGGAAAGTTTGTACAAATTTAAACTATTGCGATGGTTTTTGCATATTTTCATGGTGAGGAAAGTTACAATTGCTTATGAAATTTCCGCAAATTGAAGCTAAGATTAAACACCTTTAATCTTTGAGGTTAAATTCTTCTGAGATTAAGCCCTTTAACATTAAGCATTGAAGGTCTTTGAGCTCAATATAATGTATTTCATCGGGCCTACAGGATCTTTTAGTGTTTGGTATTTGAATAAGATAAGCCAACACTGCTGACCAAATGAATAAGGATTGATTTCTGGGTTGATCTAGGGGTTTGTTTGCGGAGAACATGTCGGGGAAGGAGGGATTATCTTGCATGTATGTCAAAACTGTCCAAAAAACGGTTTTGGTGTTAGTAGGGTTCGGTTCTAGTGTCTGTGCGTTTAGTTGGCAATGAAAGCGTTCTGCAAAATGTCAGCATTCACTTGAGGTATTTTTACTTGCTCTTAATTTCAACAATGACCTAAACGACAAAAACGAATTTCTCTGCGAGAATATTAAGATCTTTGAACATTCCGGGTGTGGTTGTTCGATAAGTTTCTTGCTATGAAAAATAAAGAGCAGCCTTCGTATTGATTTGGTATTGTAAAGATAAAGAATAGTGCTCAACAAACAATCAATGTGTTGTTTAAGAAAAATGAAAAGTTTATTAAAAGAAAGTACAAAGTTACAATATACGTGTTGATGTCGCCAAGGTAGCGTCTTCGACTGACTCTTCCCTTGTCGATGTCGAAGGAGGAAAACTCCCTCTTTTCCTCTTTTCATTTCATTCCCTTTACCTGACGGGTTTGGGTTTTTTCAGGGCTTGGGATTTTTTTTACTACTCTCTTCTTCGACATCCGTTTTGGATTCGGGGTTTTTAAAATCTGTGAAAATGGGAAAAGCCAGTCGTTTTAAAATCCTAAAAACTAAGTCTACATTGACATGAGTTAACGTCCTCGATATTACAGTATTTTTTGTATTTCGGTTTTTTTTAATTTGATTTGTTGGTCAAAGACAGAAACGATTAGAATGCAAATTCTGATTATGCAGGTTGAAGCTCCCAAAATTCCCTTTTCACTTGTTTTTTGATTCAATTATTATTATTCGTTGGTCGCAGTTTTTTGTATTTATTTTACGAAAATGACAGTGAGTGAATAAGTATTGATTATTCCATCTTAAATCACACGAATCCAAACGGGAGAGATTTAAAATTATTCAAATGAATCGTGGTAAAAGCCCTGTTTGCGGTTTTTGAACATTAGCTTCAAATACTGTTGCTCATCTGCCTATGCTATACTATATCACGAAAATTTCAGGCATTTGTCGCGAGGAAAACAGTTTTTCCACGGCTGTGTGAAGAAAATGGCTTTAGTGTTCTCTTTCTTTACTATATCTACCTGTGGGAGTGCAAGTATTGTATGCGAAGCAATTCTCTACATTTTCTAGTAGCCTATTTGAATTAACTGAACTGGTGTATACACACAAGTATCATACGCAAAGAATGAGTGGCCATACGCTGGGCTAATAGATAGATTAGCTTAAACAAGAGCCTTGTGGGATTCCAGTTTAGACAAATTTTGTGATGACCGTAAATATTCGCTCAGTAATTAGAAAGTTTATAAAGAAGTCTTCTATGCCAGACTGTATCGAAGGATCAGATTTGATATCTGCAATGATCGGAGGAGTTGTAGCTCAGAAGATTGGTCCGTTCTGAAATTGTCTTACACGTTTCAGAACAAGTTTTTCAAATCCTTTGCTAATAGCAATGCCAATCTCAGTGATTTATAACTATTTCAATCAAATATAACGTCAACTATATCAAGGAAAATCGATTGAAAATCAGTACTTATGTATACTTATATAAGAATTTATTCGAATTTTCTTAAAATTCTGTTATTATTATCGATGCTTTGGGTGAAATATGCAAAAAACGGGAAAAAATAAACTATAAAGGGCAATCGAATGAATGTGTGAATTTATTTGAATAATTGAAATGCACATGAGTATAGTTTACATTTAAATTTTACTGTAAACAATGCATCTTATGCTGACCCTAAATCAGTTATAATTCAATAATTTCAAAGCTAAAATTTCATGCTGTGCTGATTGAAAATTGAGCTGATTCATTTAAGATCTCCTTTATTGAAATAAATTTTCCTTATCCTTTACCTTATAATGATCCTTACTTCAAGCAATGCAAATCTGTAACATGTGTTTGTGCTTTTCTTTCATCTAACATTACGGGTATGCGAATAACATTATTATAAGGATCTACTTGTGCTCCATGCGATTAAAATAACATTTAATTACAAAACACGATTATGTCAGGACTAGCTTTGGGATTCACTTAACAAGTTATGATGGCAAAGTCGATTTCACAACGCTTGAATAACTTTAATTATGCTCAGCTGAAGTTTAAAGAACAAGTTTCCAATCCAATTTTTATGCTTGAAACTTTAAAGGCAATTTATGCGACACCCGAAATTTTATAATAAAAGTTTCCAATAGAACTTGCCAAATTCTAAGATAATCAAAGGGTTCATCCCAACGTGTGTAGTTTTCCTTTTGCTTTCACTTTAACCATGCGTGTCTTGGGATCAACATAATTTCCTACACAGGATTAATTTTCTTTGTTTGTTCAACCTACGTCTGGTCGTAGTTGTGTTGTAGCCTATTTTTTGAAAAAAAGGAAAAACAAAAACTCACCAAAGATTATCTTATCTTTGCAATAGACTTCACATATTGAATGTTGCTCAGCTTTCCGATAAAAAGGGCCAGTTCTGTTTATATCGAGAGAATTCCTGGAGAGCTTACCCTTATTTAACATAAAAAAGGGAGGCAAAAGAAGGATTCAGATAGATTTCAACACGTAAAAAAGGAAGGAGCTTTGATTTGCAAGGATAGTTTATTTGTTTTCATGAAGCTACAAAAACCTTATCAAAAGTTATACGGAGTGATGACGAAATGATTTAAGACTGACCCAAGACGTGAAAAATTCAACATGAAGCACATTTATAAGTTTTCTACTTTGCTGAATCGTAAATGTTTTGTGATTACAATAAATATGACAAAAAACACTTGTGTGGAATCATTCGATTGCTATTCACAGATAATAATATTTGTTAGATGCCTATCAGATCAGATCATATAATAATAGCCTTAAGACAGAAAAATGCTTGTCAGCGTATTTTTTTGAGGTACATAAATATCCTTGAAGGTCTTGAAGACAAATGAATCATAAGTTATCACTAGAACGTGGGGCAAGGGTACCAACAAACTGCACATACACTTCTCTCTGAATTGACTAAAAAAGGTTTAGTGAACTCATGAATTGGGCGCTTCTTATTACAGGCATGGGGGAGGCAATCTTAACCTCTTCATGGACATTGACACATATGTGTACGTGTAGTTATTTTGTAATTAAATTATTTTAGGGGAAATTAGTTAAAATTTCATCAAAGTATATTTCACAACAGAATCTCTGGAGGTCGTCAGAGATTAGAATCGGAATCGTTTGAAGTAACATTTCTCTCAAAATCGTGTATTTGTTTGGGAAAGCTTATTACAATCAATTAATCAATCAAAGCCTTGTTCTAATGGATTCAATATAATATCTAGATAACAATGAAAGTAAAAGTAGGATACAATAACGAACAAATCATTACAAAAGGACACAATACTGTTAGCTCTGATGTTGAAAAATTAGAAGGAGATATGACAATTGGGCCCAAGGACCCAAATAGATCTTTTATCAATGATAAAGACTATTCCAATTTGGAACATCATGTAAATGTTCGACTACATATAATTGTTGAAACAATATCTTTAAAACGATTCGAGAAAGTAAAGAGATTCCTGTACTACAAAAATAAATTCTTTTCAACTATGAGAAACAAAAAAGATGTTTCTTCTAGAGTCCAAAGCCTTACTGGAGAACGCACAATTAAGACAGGTGAACAAAAAACGTTCACGTTAAAAACTTTAAAAAGTTCAAAAGCAGGAATATAGTTATCCCAGATTTTAGACTTCTATTTAGGCCACTATCTTTCAAAAGTTGAGCATAAGTCATTATCTCATGTGCCATATTACATATCTCTCCTTCAAACGACGTTTAATGTAAGGATCCGTTTCCATTGCTTTCGTGTTCATGATTTTCTTGAGAGAATGCAGAATCATAGTTACGATAAAAAGCGAAAGGAGTTAAGATGTTTGAAGGTGTATAAGTACCAGTCTACGTTTTCCAATTGTTTGGATTTGATTGAAACTTTAGTAATTTATCCTTATTGTGACTCCATATGGTTTACACTTTAGTGAAATCGTCGGAAAAGTGGAAAAATTTAAATTAGGAATAATTGTAGAGGCTACATTTCTACAATGAATTATGAACTAAATGCGTCGCAAAACGTTAACAATGTAGTAATGTATACAACTAATGTAATAATTGTAAACAACTTATGTTAGCAAGTAATGAAAACAATATTTACTTTCATTATAAGTTAAAGTAGTTGTTTATATTAGTAAACAATTTAAAAATTGTACGGAGAAATTGCATACTTATCAAAAATTATACTGAAATTGTAGTCAAGAAAGTGGTATTGTTACCGATACTTGTATCAAAATTGGATTGAAAAATTTCGCTGCTACTCGCAATCGTACCAAAATCAAACTGTTACCTAAACGTTGAATCAAAATTGTCATTTACGTAATTTGTTTACATTTGTACACAAAGTTGTTGTACACAAAGTTGTACACACATCAGTTTCGACTGATGTGTGCGTTGGCTGTTATCATGTACTTACATTGGTAAACAAATTTTTTTTGTTTTTTTGTTATAGCAGCTATTTACAACAATTGTTGTCATTTAACGAAACAAAATTTTTTACATATGTTGTTCAGTTTTTTTTAATTATGATGCTTGGTTACATGACTTGGGTACGTAACTTGTTTACATGACTAGCATACATAATTTATTTACATAACTTGCTTTACTCTAGCCAAGCATTACTTTAGCTTTCAAAGTGAAATTTCAGCATTCTTGTTGGTCACAATAGAAATACCATTTGTACTTTTTCGATACAATTCACAGAATCAGTACAATTGACTTTAGTAGAATTTCTGTACAAGTTTTGGTGATAGGGGTACTTTGAGGCCGTTTTTTGAGGCGGTTTTAGTACAAGTTTCCTGCGCACTATTAGTACGATTTACGTTAGTACAATTTTGAAACAATTTAAGGTAGCATTACATTTTTATTACTTTTTTCGTAACATTACGTTTTTGGTACAAAATTTAGTTTCAGTATACGATTTAGTTAAACTTTGGTACAATTTTCGATACTACTAAGAGATTTTACTGCTACCAAAAATTATACCTAAGTTACCGAAGTTAAATAGAACGAATTAAATTTTATAAGGGTCCTAAAACCTTATTAATCACTGCATCTCAATCAATCGTGGCAGCTATCATTGTTTATTTGAAAAAATCATAATATCATGGTATGAAATTTCACTTCAGTACAGTACAGTACAGTGGAAGACATCACACTTCAAAATTAAAGGTTGAGAAGTTGAGAAGGTTAGAGTAGAGAAGGTGATAGATCAATCTCATGCCTGGTCCTAGTAATTTTCAGCAAAGTACCTGCGACTATTGTACAAAGTTCGAATACTCTGATTACAACACAATCTCAAGTAATTTAGCCAATTGTCTCTGAGGAGAGTCGAAAAGAAATTTAGCAGTCTCAGCTAAACTGTCACTTTGCTTCTGAGTAAAAAGCCTTTAGCCCATCATTTATCACGCATTCTACGTCTTCGACGTAGCCTGATTTGTATTCGAGATGAAATTGTTTACATCAAAAAATAAATATATTTTTGGCTATTTTTTTAAACAGGTTGACTAGATAGCGAACTATTGCAGCAGCAAAGGACATCGACTATCGTGTCCGGGAGATAAGACGCATCTATTGTAAAGTCATTCGCGGAGAATAAGGACTCCGTTTATTTTAGTACCACAGATTCCATGAGTGAATATGCCATCTATGCACTGCAATATATTTTGTCAGCATAACATTGTTTCTTCAGAGAAATATTCTCGGATACTGATAAAAAATTGTGTGCACAGTTCTTATCAAACGAATTGAGTGGTCATGAGGGTCATAATTAAATCATTTTATGAGGGTCATAAGGTTATTACGATAAAATTCGAAAATTCTTTTCTTTTTCCTCTAAAAACATGGGAAATTTTCGAAACATTCCTACGCTTTTCTATTTCACGTGCCCTTTTTTAACCAGGAACTCCGCATTGCCGGTGATTATTCTTATG
Organism: Stratiomys singularior; assembly: GCA_954870665.1. Lineage (NCBI taxonomy): Eukaryota > Metazoa > Arthropoda > Insecta > Diptera > Stratiomyidae > Stratiomys > Stratiomys singularior. The sequence goes on from OX940877.1 coordinate 15,367,384, forward strand.
TTTTCATCTTTCCACGATTGCAAACAGTTCTACGAATCAAATGGTTAAAAGTTCGCAGAAGTCAAAATGTGAAAATTTTCTAGTGAGTAACGTTGAATATCATTTCGTTGATTCACAACCAACGTGCTTATAAAGTGCTCAAACCTAATTTGACAGTTCCAAGAATTCATAATAATTCGCAGGAGTTTCATAAGGAATCTCATAAATTTCTTATAGCATTTGCAAAGGATAATTCCTTAGAAATTTGTGGAAATTCTAGAAGATACGTTGATGTCACATCAGAAATTCACTATTGTAATTATAGTGACAACTCTTTGTAAATTGAATGTACGACTTTTAAACAATTTTCGCAGATTGTTTTATGGTTATATTACTTGTTTCAGTTTTTAAAGTCTCCTCTGGTAATTATTGTTGAAATGTATCCATCACACGAAATTGTCATGCTCTCTATGCACCAGGTTTTTGCTTACGCACTATTGGAGCTAATAACTTTTGAAATTAAGCAGAACACTTTCTCGTGTATCCTAGGGTTTAGACTGAGGGGTCTTTTAGAAAGAAGTCTATTTCTAAGGACTCAAATTTCAACTGAACAATCAACTCTTGTTAGTTGCATACCTGATGAGTATTTTAATTTTTCAAGTTATTATTGTCAATTACAGCGGAGTACAAAATTATATAAAATGAAAAAAAGTAATTATCAAATATCTTTTTACAATATCAGACACAGAATGAGTTCAGTTTCAGGCGCTTAATGTTCTAATATAAATATGAGGCAGTTTTCAGAATCTTTTGAAGTGCACCTCATTTTTGTGATGATTGACACATTTAAAGAAAAGCCAATTCACTCATTTTGTACTTCCATCGGTTTTCTCTTGATTTGTCTTATAATTCTGTACCACGAAATTCTCTCGTTGTGGAAATGGAGGAAAACGTTACCATCAAACAAATGCACAGACAAAGTCTGTTCAAAAAGTATCCCAAATTTAAAATTTCCGCGAACTGCATATATTCGTTTTACTATATATTTTTTGGCGTTATGTTGGTACTCTAGTCCCTCTCACATGCTGACAAGTTCGGCCATTTTTAATCTTCAGTTCATTTCTGACAGCTATTTCGGTAAGACATAGTTTGGTTATTCCGAAAAATGAATCAAAGAATCTGTACCAAATTTTGTGTGAAAAACAACTTTAAGTGCGCTGACGTATTACGAATGTTGAATGTGGCATATAATGAAGTAACTTTGGCGCAAAGCAACGTTTGCCGATGGATCGAAATGTTCTCAGAAGGCCTACGAGATGTGAACGACGAACAACAGATAAAAACCATGTATAACGTGCAGAAAATAGTACTGGCCAATCGTCGAATCATTGTTGAATACATTGCCAAGGACCTAAATATGTTGATAAGGTTGTGCCATTTGATTTTTACCAACGAGTTGGGCTGAAAATGGGTCGCTGCAAAGTTTGGATCAAAATTACTCAATTCATCGGTTTAACATTGCTCAGGAGCTATTGAACACTATACGTGACGACCCAAATTTACTCCAAAGGATAATAACTGCTGAAGAATCATGTGTTCACGGTTATGACGTAGAAACCGAAGTTCAATCCTCCCGATAGGAGCAGTCGCACGAAAGTAGACCGAAAAAGGCATGCTAAGTTTGGTCGAATGTGAAAGTTTTGCTTGCAGTTTTCATTGATTGAGTTCTTGCCACAGGGTATAACGGTCAACATGCAAGGCACAATTTGCGCGAACCAAATCACCAAAAACTTCCGGAAAAAAGTGAGCTGTTACACCATGATAATGTCCCTGCTAACACATCCTTGATTGTTATCGAATTTTCCAAAAACAACATACTAATGATTCCACCGTATGCCCCCAACGTGACATCCTGTGACTTTTTGTCGTTTCCAAAACCGAAGAGGCCCTTAAAAGGACGATGCAACACCACGATTGAGGAGATAAAGACGGCAACGAAGAAGGAGCTGAACAAGATCACAAAATGGTTTTTGAAGTGTCTCCAGGATTGAAAAAAACGTTAGTACAAGCTTGTAACATCTAAACTGGGATTAATTTGAAGGAAACATAATTATGAGGGGGATATTAAGAATGAAGAAATACTTTTTGAGAAGCCCTCGTTCATGGTTTCCTTTGCCTCCTTAAGCTGTTATTCGCTTTCAGGAATGCACTCTCACGCGAATGCACTTTCACTCGAATGCAGACATAAAATAAAAATGTGTGAAACGGTATAAATGCTACCCTAAAAAGGATCTAAAAAGTGTTTTAACCCTCTGAAAAACATTAATGTATAGCATTATGTTCAACAAAATCGACGCACGCTTTATTTAATATTTTCCAAAACTTTTTTAACCTAATTCCTGTTTTAAGAACATCGTTTTCCAGCAAATGCTCTTTAATAATCAACTTCATAGATTGTATCCGTTTTAATGTACATATGTGTAATCTACGTCATATGCCGATTTATGAATATGTATGATTTATGAATCTGCGGTCACTCGTGCAATAAAATAAAAATGAAGAAGAAATAATTCGAGAGCATACACGCAATTCCCATATTTGATGGACGACTTGTGACAGGACTCATTACTCACAGGACTTGCCGAAAAACATTAGCATATATTTTCGCACGGAATCGATTCACTGTATAAATTTTCAATGTTGCAAACCAATACCAAACAACGAAGCTGGTGCTTTTCGTAAATTGATTTCTGTCAAGTGATCGCAAAAAAAAAAACTTATTATATCGCGGCATATCCTTTCGTTACGAACTAGCATAGATTGATGGAATCGAATGAGATGGAGCCTGTAATCACTTTATTCATTTCGCGACATTGAACACTTGAAAAGTTTATAAACTTAAGTTGTTCCTTTGTGAAGGAACTTGTAGTTATCAAAAGTAGAGTAATCTATTAAGGATTGATGTTTCACCATCTTCGCAAGAATTTGAAACGAAGTATTTCAAAGAAGTTTGTTACGAATTGTCTACTTAAAGTTTATGTAATTGCTTGGAACGTAGAAAGTGCTGGGCTCGTTGTTGAACATAGTAATAGAGAGTCAGGATAATGGCAAATACAAAGCGCCTTAACAAGCGGTCGCAACAACTTTATATTAAAAGTTACGCTCCTGTAGTCAGACCGAATCAAGCGCACGTGTTAATTTAAAGTTAAGATAGGGAAGCGGCTCATCCAAAATTAATAGAAGACAAGAGTAGAAAATCTCCTTTGTTTCATGGAACCGATCCCAAATAAGAAAAAAAAGGAAGTTTCTAAACTTTCCGGCTTGTGTACTTGACCTGGTCTAGTATTTATGTAGTTGTTTCTTTGAAATGTGGCGTACGGCTGATCTCGTTTTAGGAAAATTACTTTGTTACATTCACTTGAATATACGCTTAAGTATTTAGAGTCCTTTCAAAACATTGCCATGCAAGAAAAGTCACCTTTCAGTTTGGCGTCGTTGGAGTAAGTCTAGTTTGCCCACTTTTTCCTGTTGTAATGGTCCGATAAACAGGATTATTTACGAAGACGATTTCGTCTTCACTTGTGGTTTCGGGGTTTTGCGTTTTTACAAGGATTCCGGCAGTCATGAAGAATGTAGATTTGATTCATATGGAAGCAGCTGTTTATTGTGTTAATATATTTGATAAAATTGTTTAAGTTTTCATAAAGTACCGAAAATATTATTTATTCAGCTTAGAACATGTTGGAATATCCTTCCTTTGAACTAACGATGGATATATTTCATCCAGTCAAATTTAATTAAAAAATTGTAATGAGGTTGTTGAAGCATTTGAACATCGTATAATATTTGCGATTCGTGGTAATGTAGCTTCATTACCCGGTTTCTTTGTTAGACTTTTTTGAATGATTTCGGTGTTTTTTAAGTTGCTGTATTCATTAGATAGTCGACTGCGTATTTTAAAATATCTATTTGAGTGGGAACCCGTTCAGAAGTGGTTCTTGTTATATTGGCAACGGATAATGAACAGAGGAGGGCTTAAGACAATTACAGATGATAATAAAACACTATTTATACAAAAAAAACACCTGCCTAACTCTTTAGTTGAATTTAAGGATTTCCCATCGACAAAATTTTAACCATACCTTCATAAACTGATTTCATCCGTCTTGACAGACAGAGCATACCAAGTTAAAGTTCGAGGGTCAAAATCCACTATGAACACCGCTCTTACTAGCGCTCCACAAGGTTCATGGCTGAGTCCAACACTTTTCAATAGATACACGTCTGACATACCCACAAGCTAAAACTGCCAGATAGTAGCTTTTGCGGACAATACTTGCTTCTACACTTTTGGTAAGAATCCTAAAAATACTGCAAAACATAAATACTTCGACAGATGAAAAATTAAAATCAACGTTAAGAAAACCACTTCAAAATTTTTAGGACCAGTTTTAATAGTGTGGTCCGGTATCCTTGATTCGATTTCTTTTGTTTCTATTAATACGATGATATTCTTCTTTCAGGTGTTCTTTCGTGACAACGGGTCACATCATGTATTCTGTACGAATTTTTTTTTTCCATTCAAACTTATAATTTTTAACCTTGTTCTTTCTTGTTCAGGCAGGTTCCATCGACCTTCCAAACATTCTTGGAAATGGTATTTCTTGCTTAATGCAATTTACTACCACGACTAGATTCTCGGTCTAGCTCTCGAATTGCATTTGTGAAAACCTTAGTAACCTGAGGGTTTTGAATCGTCTAGTACTAAATTTTTTCCTTGATTATACAGCGTTTTCAGTTCACTTGGCATGTTTCTTTGATTTGTATCATTTGGAAAGCTGATTTACTGAATCGTAACTACCGGTATCTGATTTCTCTATCTCTTCCATTTTTCATTGCATTTTGTTGAAATCAAAAGATCTATTATGCAGTGCAGTAATCTTAGCAGACTAGCGGAAGAAGTCTATCCGGATATCCCGATCTCTGGAATACTGAAGCTTGTTGACAAATGGAAACAATGACTACACTTTGTACGGGGTAGTGGAACAACTGGGAAGGACATGAAACTTGATAGTTTGAAGGAGTCTTGCAACTTTCCCATTCTGCTGAAAGAAGGATTTTTGTGAGACGAAGCCGCAATGAAGTGAAAATTAAAGGGATCTCCCTCAAAGTGGGCTAACTGGTGATTCCGGTTGTTAGTTTTTTTTTGGTAGGGAGGTGAATGCTGTTTCCGGCCTGAGTGTGGGACTCCAAGCCGAGCAATCCTTCTAAACTACCCACTAAACACCTCCCCTGTCCACCTGAAAACCTAGCCAGAAACCGTTTGACGCATAGCTTCGGGCTAGGCCTCATGTTCCTACGCCTTCTGATTCTGGAAATCGCTTCTTTAGCGGGAAGGAAGGGAGAGGGAGGAGGTACTAGAAAATACATCTTTACCATCTCCGACGTCACTCAGCGAAGGTTTACTGAAGGAACCGGGTCATCATGTCTTTTGCTTCCAATTTTTCCTCAAATATCCTGAGAAATATAACTCTTCATAAAAGTGACAATTGACTCTCAAGTAATTTTTTGACATCGCCAATTTTTTAGTGGAACCCTTTGCCCAAACTCACAACAATCAACAAGCAAAGTGAATTGTGCTGCACATAATTTTGGACTTGTGGAACGCTATTAACTCTTCCTCATTAATGATATGAACGGATGTAGTTTGTGCTCTCGAGCAAACTTCCAGAGTACCAAAATATCTGATTAGGATATTCAAGGATTATCTGAGACAACGCAAATTGCTGTACGACATGATGGAAAGGAAAAGAATGATGGATGTGATTTCGAATGAAGCACAAGGTTCCATTGTAGGCCCTGACTCCTGGAGCATCTCATATGACGAGCTTTTAAGGCTGGAATTACCGGAAGAGGAGCGATTGGTTGGCTACTTAGAGTGCATGGTAGCTTTGATTGCAGAGCGACCGGTCAAAGAGACGTGACTTAAACTTAGCGCCTTGATTTGAGAAGTGTGGATAATCAGCCGACAAGTGTGGATAATCAGCCGTTAGTTCAGCTTAGGATTGGAAAAAACTGAGGTGGCTGATCTGACGAAAATAAAAGTTTCCGTGGGTCCTCTTCTGCAAATAGGAGAGATTACTATGAAATCCAAGAACAGGGTCAAGTACTTGAGCTTGCTAATTGATTCTGCGTGGTGCTAATGATGGGCATCTTTGAATAAATCAGGATGACAGTAGAAAAGCTAAACAAGGCTGCAGTGAGAGGGCCAGCACTCAGCCGATCGATGAGCAACCAACATAGGCGTGATGTCATGAGCATCAGCTAAAATGTGTCCTTCTACAGGCTTATACAAGCATGGATTGTCAGTATGTCAGTAACAATTAGATAAACTTTAGTCAAGATTTTATTTATTCTTATTCTATAATCATAAAGAAATTTATTCATACTAAAAAAATATTAAATTTTTTTTAAATAGTATTCAGTGCAGCCTATCCTGTTAAGAGTTAGGACACAGAAAAGAAAGTCATGTGCAAGTTAGAAATAAACAAAATTTTAAAAATTCATTCACTTCCTTCAACTTGCTGCAATATATTTAAACGCCTCTTCCATGACTCATATCCTGGGCTATCGACCAGGGAACAAATCGCTGGAATGATAAGTGCGTTAGAGGAATTTGATATTATTCCTTCTATGTTGTCAGCACTGATAATTGTTTCACTCATGTACGTGTTGGGTATACTCGTATTTCGGCTTCTATACTACGCAATGCTTAGTAGTACAAGTAATACATTGGCAAGCGCAGAACTACGTAAATACCATGTCCCGAATATAAATGAACATCTGTTACATGATCCCTAAAATTCCGGAATAAAATTTCTTTTTTTTTGGGATAATGTTCAGCTTCAAGTCGTGAAAACATGGTCAAACAGCGCAACATAAACAACAATTGAAAAAAACTATGCAGCCCATGTTCCATTTGAAAGTATCTTTATTTATGTTTGTTTTATCATACATAATTAATTTTCATAAGTTCCTTTTCGTTTATTTATAACATACTTTACATTGTCATTGTGAAGCTTCAAATAATCGTAAACATTCCTTTTTTTCAGTTGCATGCGTACAGGTATGCATGCTTAGAATTTATTTGCCTTCTCACGCAATCATTGTGTAGCATTATAAAAACATTAGCAGTGAAGCGAGAAGGATATGCTGTGCACGAGCGACTTAGGATATAAATTTGGGTTTCATTCCCATGGCATTATACAGGCATTGGATGTGAGGTTAGAGCCGTTTTTCTTCGTCTTGCGAGCGTTCATCGAGATGACAAACGTTTATCAAAGTTATTGAAATCCTTTACGTAAAAATGAATTGATTCAATTTTTGAATTTTATCGTAAAAAATGATGGTCATCATAAAATAGATGAGCCTAAACTGTAAGAATGGAACGAAGCAGTATCAATTCTGGTGCAACGTTGCTATTCGTTGAAAAAAATAACTTTTCAGACAACGAAGAGAATCATGATTGTTGGTCCTTACGATGAAAGACAAAATTTATTAATAATATTGTTGCATCAATTTGTTTTGTGGATTCATTTATAAGGGATTCTTTTAGATGATGGTTTGTGTCACCAAACTTTTTCGATAAGGATTTCTGTTCTTCTAGATAACATTTCCCTTTTGCCATCCATATTTCTAATGTTTAGCCATCAGAAGTAACTATCAACCACATATGCGGCAATTGTCACTGGCAATCATAGCATTCACAGCGTACACAGTAAAGGAAAAGTTCCCGAAATTTTAATATAAAAAATCGAAAATTACATCTAAAGAAATTTATTCCAGTTAACTTTCAACATAAACCCCTTCCCTAGATATACACTCATTTCAGCGCTCCATGAGTAATTCGAAGGCTCTCTGGTGCTCTTCTGAAGTTATCGCTGTGAGACGCTCGGTTCAAGGCGCTTGAATGCTCGGTACATCTTCAAAAAATCGTCCTTTCAAGGCCATTTTAGCTTGGGAAATAGGAAAAAGTCGGCTGGATCCAGATCTGGCGAGTATGGGGCGTGATTGATGCGTGGGATCTGATTTTTGGCGAGATAACGCTTGACAATGTTCGAAGAATGAGCAGGCGCATTGTCATCCAGCAAACTCCAAGATCCCGGTTCCTTGTACTCGGGCCTGATGCGATTAATCCGGCGCTTCAGACGTTTTAACACCTCTACGTAATACGCAGCATTCACGGTGGTGTTTGGGGGCACAAATTCTTTGTGTATCAGGCCTTTGGAGTCGAAGTCATCTTTTTTCTCATTTTTCTCGCCAAGTGGGCGTACTGAGGGAAAGAGTCTTCGGGAGCTGAACCGATGGACAGATATCTGCGGAGAGTACTTTTCGATGACTGAACTGCTGAATTAATTGACGGACTGTGTATGTGTATGTATCTATATGCTGATTCAAATAGACCGTGGTTGATGATGAAAGAAGAAGAAGAAAATGTTTGTGATGAATTTCAAGTGAAGTTCTGTGCTAAGTTGACATCTGTTGTGTACCGTGTAAGAATGACAGATGACTAAGACTGAATGCTACGAACTGCATGTTATCTTCTATGTAGATAGAGTGGTGTAAATTGTATAAGCAGTTGGAAAAACTCGCATTGATACATCAAATTGTTGATGAGGTGGATGCGAGACTAGTACACTGCTAAGTATTGAAGTTCAATTGCTGTTAAATGTTGATTTTATATGCTGTGCATACATGTTGTGACTGTGGTTGACCCGGACCCTATAGACTTGTGCTATAGGACTCCCGGTGACGCAGGGGGGCTGATGGTCTAAGTTTTGGCTTGTTCCATTCAGTCTTTGGGGAGTATTGACCCCAAGTACCCGAGGTGTGAAGAAGGGTTACCAGTCCCGTGCGCCTGGAGCAAAAACTCTCAGTTTTTGCGAGAAGGAAATAGAGAAATAGAGAAGCGCAACCTGATCAGAGGTTATCTGAACCACGGGTTAGGGGGACGCCCATGCCAGGTTACTGTCAGCCCCCTACACGGTGAGGAGCCTATCCTGGCTGAAACGTGGTGGTTGTAGTTTTGAAGGCTGGAGAGTAGTGTGGAGCACACACCAGTTGTGTTCGGGTATCCAGGAAGCTTTAAATAAATTGGGACCTAGGATTGCAACTTGTTTCACATCTAAGGAGTGGTGTTTGACACACTGTTTCAACCTTGTCATCTTAGCCGTGGGGTTAGGCCTTCTCGAGCCAGGTATCCACGTAAATCACGACGACTTCATGTCGTGCTTGTAGGGAGTAAAAAGAATGTATAGAATAGGTCCACCTAGATTGAACGGGCTTGGCCGATAAATGCCTCACTTGACTTGGTGAGCACTACTTCAATAGAGCTGAAGCACCTGATCACCTCAGAGCTAGAGTACCTACTTGGTTTTTCAAGGATTACAGGCTGAACCATCTGTAAACAACTGCAACATAAACGGAGAGCTAAGGGTTGCGATTGCCTTGAGCTCCTTTTTCTATTAGCGTATACCATTATTTAATATTAAAAATAACAAGCAAAACAAGTGCTGAAACTTATAAAATTGATTTTCACGCTTTCTATCATGCAAGATATTGCGCTTCATACTGCTCATGATTATACTGTATATAATATGTATATAAATATATCTATTGATATAAGGTATCTCTTTTCCCGTGATTTCCCCGAGAATGTCAATGCATGTTAACAGTTACGGCAAAACATAAGTACAAACACCGTTAACAATTCGAAAAAATTCCCGATCTTACCGTTCTTAATCGGAAAATATGAAATTATATTTGACGAAGTTCCTCTCATTTTCCGTAAAGCAAGATTACCTCTCTTAAAGAATTTTACAAATATACAAACATCACCCTTTGTCTATCTCTTTCTAAAACAAGTTCTTCGAGAGTGTTAACGCTGTATGAGTTCACGCTGTGGTTGTGGTAAACCCAAATTCCAGTTCCATTCTTAGCATAATTACTCGTAGATGGCAATGAAACAAATATCCTTAGTGGGCAAACTCAAACTCATGCGTGAAAATTTAATGATATATAATATGACGGGAGATCGCGATGAATGCGCTTGGAAGTTTGAGTCTAATGAACAAATAAAAAAAAAATCCATCAAGAACATTTAGACTATTTTGTGCTTGAATATGTTTTAATACTCGAATCATCTTCATGTTTATCGTTCTCCCACATTTTTGTTTGCAAAAACGAATTTTCTTCTCTCAGTATCGATGGAATGCTCTGGCATTGGTATGATGTTATACTGTCAACGCAAGATTGCATCATAATGTAAGGTTCCATTATATAAGATGGAACCATTATCTAAGGTCCTTTTATACTTGATAACATATGTTCTGTTTATTTGCTCTCACATTTGATACGGTTTGAAATATGAGAATTGGGAATCGCCATCTTATTTTCCTATCTAAAATATTATGTCGTTCTGTGAAACACATTCACATCACGCCCAAAGTTCTGTGTGAAATCCTCCCATTGAATCTTTTGCAACATATGAACCCGGTTACGTCATTAGCTTTCTGTCTTCGCCTAGAATTACCATAATCCGTATAACTTCACTAAAGCTTCTTCTTCCTTTTCATAATGAATTTTATTTCCTCTGAGATATCATGGAAATTGTGTCCCCTTGACGGTATTTGCTTGTTTAATTCCCCCCCCACAGTTTTTCCATAAACTTGTACTACCTTTACAAGATAGACATCATGAACAATTATCGTAGGCAATATCCTATTTGTGCCTTGTTCATTTACATCTGTGAAGTGGATAAACTTATTGCAGAACGCAAAAAGTTTCATGTTTACATGCTTTACATTTAGATTACGAAATTTATCATCAAGGAAACTGGCCAGAATTTGTCAGTTGGAGATGTTCTTCTTGGCGATATATATTCGTATATTTTTAAGTATTCAGGACATTTGTTTAGTACAGTGTTAACATTGAATCTTGATAGATTAAAGAATACTTGCTGTTTCGTAAGGACATTTGAAGTATTGGGAGCACGTACGTTTATTTATATCTGCTAAAGCTTTTGAATCGGTAATAGAAATTTTCCCTTTTGACAGTTGTGAAAGGCGCAGTTTGTAAACTTTTGAATACAATAAATTTAAATTTTAGGAGAAAATTTCCACAAAATGCACTTCTCTCTCCCATATCTTCACACGCATATAAAAAGGATACCTTTAAAGTTGCGCAACACATGTTTATGTGTTTAACATATCTCGAAATGATCCGCTAAATCAGCCCACAAACCAGCTCTGCCAAGAATGAATCGTTATAAATGAATGTTTTTAAACCAATCCCACTAAAGGTTCTAGAAAAAATATTTTTCGTTAAGGCATTTGATACTGGCAATTTACGATATTTTATTAGCGATTATCAATTTACGATTATTTTACGAGCCTGATATTATATTCCCCTTCAGGCTTCGTCATGCATCAAAAATGATGATGATTTTGGCAGGGAAAAGGGGTGGGGGGGGGTTTGTGGTTTGATGTTGCTCACATTTGTGGCTGTTTTTAGTCTCAACGCTCTCCAGGTTGCAAAAGTCTTGTGGGTGTTCTTGTGGTCTGTTCCACCTGAACCTAGCCTTATAATGTGGACTTTCTCGATGCATGCGTCGTTTTGCCTAAGCAGCGGTCTATGCTTAAGCCACGCGCTAAGTTCTAATATAAAATTCACCTTATTTCACAACATGTCCAGGAAACCATGATCCGGAGTTTACACAATTGCTATGAAAACTTGTTACGGATTAATTTGATTTCATCCCCTCCCGAGACTTCCGCGGCACCATCACCACGCGAAACGGACGAGTCGGGTAGAAGAAGGGCCACCACGATTCAAGCCACGACACTGGAAGTAGTGTAAGTAAGAAACATACATATTAATATAAGATTAGATTGTAATTAGTTAAGGTAGTGTTATCTTAGCAGCAGTAGCAGATTCGGAAAAACGTACCAGTTACCAGCAGCCTCAACAAATAATCTTCGACTCATGCTTATGAATCATATGCAACACCAACAACAACGGACGATTCAACAGCAGGTTCAACTGCAACTGCAATTGCGGCAGAAGCTTATCCAAACGAACGGACAAATCCATCGGAGTCGGCTGATGAATCAAATGAACGGTTGGGTTACTTCAAACGAGGTGGAGTTAACGAACAGAAATTAGCCGAACTAACGAAAGTAGAAGGTCTTCGTCCCGGTATTTTTCAAACATTGGGATTCGTCAACACAATAAAAGAAAAGACGTTTCACTCCGAATAAAAGCTATACGTGAAGCTTTCGAAGAATTTGGAGTCCTGATTGGAATGGAGGATAAGGTAGTTCGCGACAAAAGAAATTGCGGCGACCTCCGGCGAATCTACATGTACAGCGGTTGCAAGTGAAGCGGCGAGAAAAAGGTTATCTTCCTAGGAGCGGAATGTTTGTTTGGCCGTTAAGGATCGAGGAAATATAAGGGGGAAGCTAGATAGCGGTCAGGCTCTGTTTATTTTTTTGGTGCTGAGAAACGACTAGGAGTGCGAGACGTGGATGAAGAATTTGAATAAATAACTATTATAATATGTAAAATAAAAATATTTCCTTGGTGAAGAGTTGAGACAAAAAGAAAATTAGTAAGACAAAATTAAACAAGGGAAAAAGTGAAGAACAGAACTAAGTGAATAGAACAAGAAGTGGATAGTGATACTAGGTCGTAAAGAGTAACAAAAGTGAAGTGTTAAAGGAAAAAAAATGAAAACAAAGTGGAAGCGAAGGAAGTGCGAAAAGGGACTAAAGAAAAAAAACAGGAAAAGACTAAAAATTATAGTCTGCACGTAGCGGAGCAAAAAAAACGTAAAGGGGGCCCATAGCGTAAGTTACGATAAGTAGTAGTTGTAAGCTTGTACAAGTGTTGCTTTTTACCAGAGAAAGAAAAAGGATTTTGACTAATTGAAATATTTTTTTCGGATGACTGCATCTTTTTTTTCTGTTCATCGTGGCATTAGTTTTCTCTCTATTTCGTTGTTTGTTCTTTTTTTTTTCTTTTTCTTATTTTTCTCTTTCAGGTGGTCAGTGGCGGCGAGGAGGGTTGCGCTTGAGAGGTGGAGAGCGCGCGTTGAATTGGTCGGTGGTTCCACGGAGGAGGCTTTGTGGGGTGTTTGGTGTTTCATTTGTTTTCCTCTATCTATGTTTCGTGGAGTGACGATTTCCTCTTTTCTTTGAGTTTTTTTGGGTTTTTCAGAGGTGCGATCCGGCGAGCCGCATTCTCGCTGGGCGGTTCTTTGAGGCTTATCAGGGTAAGTGAGTGGCGCCCACGCCCGTCTTCGGCGAGCTTCCGGAGCCCAGACCCTCATCCGGGGGATCGATAACCCAGGGCAGGCGAAACCTTGGCTAACGGTTTACTTTGTAACAAACTGAACCCGTAGAAGTATACCCGGGAGTGCCTACAATGAAAATATTGATATGCCTAAATATGCCGTGTAAAGAAGACTCCGGCGTCTTATCACTCAGTGACAGGGTAAAAGTTTTGGACAGTTTACAGTTTTGCTTTTACAAACAGTTGTTCAGGACTACACTCTTGAAGCTGCTAAGATTAATCCTGGAAGTATATGCAATCGTAAATGCAGCTTGAAAACTTCAAGGAAATATTTTTGTTAGATTTTCGGACTTAGTTTATCAAAAGTAAAGGAATATATGGAGAACTTTCCAGAATATATCACCCATATCTGAATATATTACATCAACTTTCTGTTTGCGCCTAATAAATTTGAGAAAAGAAAAGGCCATTGATAACAAAGACGGATTTTGAACAGTTCCGATTTGACTATGGTCTATATAATATGCTGTCTCTAAGCAATTTTATATCTGCAATAATTTGATATCCAGAAAATATTTCATTGAAAACGAAAGTATAATGTATTTAGTCTGCGTGAACTTTTCTCTTCCAGCTCATGAGCTTGCCAACCGTAAGAACCGAGCCAGGACACGATCTCATATCGTGGGATAAGGAGTTCATGGGTTAATTTATTTATGAAAACAATTCTCGTCCCATGCATAAGCGTGCGAAAGACGAGACTAAAGGCATTGAGCAAAGTTAAATTGTCAGATAAAAACCTTTTTCAAATAGGTTCCAAGGAAACATTTTAGTGTCATCTCAGATTGTCTAAGATATTCGTTTCGGCTTTTTATGGGGTAGGTTTGAAATATTTCCATTGTAACTGATTCGAGGTTACATCATTTGTGATCATTTGTGGATAGGGAAAATGTATCCTGTAGCTATAATAAGCACAAAACTGTTTTTGCGAATTCAAAAATTGAATGAAATGTGAATGAACTGTCAATAACGCAAAAATATCCTTGCTATAGTCACATTGTTGCATTAATGCAATTTTTTTTTCAAGTGAATGCCTGAACACTTCTTTGAGCAAAGATAATCCTTTTAAGGCGATTGTATGATTTTTCTTGCCGGAAAATTTCCAAAAACAACGTTCACTAAACATTCCCGATAATCTTTTCATTTGGGTAAAGAAACAAAGTACGAAAACAGATAGCGCTTCTTAGAAAATTGATTCATAGATAGGATGAGTGGGCTGAAATATTCAACAGTTGATATTCGTGGTATTATCCCGGATTATGTTGATTGGAAATTCAATATGAGGAAAATAAACTTTGTGTGTTATAAGCTTTGATTATTTACCTTCCAGTTTTTCCTATTAAACTGACATTAACGTTATTTTGCGGCACTGGACATAAGATAATCAAAATAACACCGAAGACAAAATTGCCCGTGGTACTAATGAAAATGGTTTTATGTTTCACTGATATGTAATGCGTAGTCAAAAAAACTTTTAGAATATTTGATTCTACCTAACCTTGTTACAGCCGATAAAAATTAGGTTGCAGTCCTGAAAATTGTATTATATGATCACAACTGCAATCTGAACAAAATTTGCGAATACTGTAATATTTTACATGCCTATAATTTTGATAAAATATATCCTTACAAAATGAGATACTACGTGAAAAAGAAGAGAAAGGGGAAATTGATTTTGAATAGAATTTCTCAACTAAAATCTAAATTTTTCCATTTAATAACGCTTTTGTGGAAAATAAGCGATAATATTGACTGTTTTTCAAGTTTTCTTTCTGAGACATCTTTGTTGAAGGATATGCTCCTCTGAAGGCTGCCGCATTAAAATATTGCTGAGTTAAGACTCTACACTTTGGAACCGCACACAAGTAATCACGACTTTGGGTTATCATCAGAAGCGATATTTTTGAAAATAAAATACAGTTTGGAGAATACCGGTCTGCAAAACCTTCCAGTCAAAAAAGTTGAATTGTTTCCAAATCAGGAATTACGTTCAAAAGCCAAACTTTCCGACCTTCTTCTGCGGTAATTTTATTTCCTACTTCACGTTGAACGATTTTCAAACTTTGTTTCGATGATATTTAACGAGTTTCAATCCTAAATTTTGGTTTAAATTTGGTCTAAATCAGATTTAAATCCGATTTTACTCATTTTCATTTATCAGAGCTTCTTTTTTATCCGTTTTGGTTTACCCGATCATTTAGCAACGCTTTTAATGACAGGTCACGAAATTCTTTCCTTATGTAGCAGGTCTGGCTAATCCTAATTGGATACTAGAAAGAAGGTTACGAACGGAAGATGCCTAAAATGTAATAGTTAGTTTTGTGAGTCGAAACTCAGAGGAGGACGAGATGTTTTTTTCTATCTATTAACATAAATTTCAGTAAAGCAATTTCAAAATACTAACCCATCTCCCAGAACTAGTTCAACAATTTGGTTTATTCCCCAATCAGCAGAAAGGCATCTTGGAAACTGACGTGTTTTCCGAAACTAATTGCCGAAATATATGTTGTAAACTCTGGGTTTTATTACATGTCTTCGGTTGATTATTCGAAATTATATCAATTATTTTAACAATCAATTTATAGTTAGTAGTTCTATTGGCTACATTTAAGCTTTGCCTTATCAAAGTTTAATCATTTGTAGAAACAGCAGCCAGAAAGTTCATTCAGCTTGGCTATGATCCTTGTCAGTGTCAGTTTTCAAAATTCTACACTTTCCTTATTTTGAAAAAATTATATCGTTGAGAAGCAACGGCGATTTTAGCAGCATAAACCCTATACTTGTCTAAGTTTCAAACTTAAGCTGGACACAATGCATACATTGTTTGTTTTGTTTCCTTCAGTTTCCTTGAAGCATCGTGGTTACGCGATGTCACGAACTCACACTTCGGAGTGGCATCACTAAGAAATAGGTACGAATACTCCATCTATCAAACAAAGCGAGCTTTGTATGGTAGAGAGCTTGTAAGTCAAACGCCCTAAGTGCGTGGAGTGATCACGGTGGGCAGCTTTTTGAACTTGAATTTATGTGAAAATAATTTAAACCTGTTTCATTGTACTTATGTGACATTGTGCATGAATACTAAATATAAGAAAAGGTAAATAAGCATCTCTCATCACCTGGTAAATGCCAATATATCTGGAAAAGTTGCGTCGAATATCGCTAGGTCGGCAGTTTGTTCGTAGTTTTCGCGATTGTTAGTTGGTACGCTATGATACTATGCATCAATGTAAGTGAAGCAACCAATGCAAATCAAGGTGCGTTGTTATGTTTGAACAAGCAATTTGACATATGACGGCTGTTGGTGAATGTGCTGTCACCTATGTCATGATAATTTAAAAGTAACAAAGATATTGCTATTATTTATTCGGTTAAATGTGAATAAAGGAAATAAAATTTGATAAAATCAATTTCTGTAGAATTTCAATATTTAAGATAAATTCAAATTCAATCTACAATTCATTTCGGGAAGGATATCAGTCAAAGCACACAATTTAAATGAAACGAACTAGGTGTGAATTGAGTCCTGATATTAAGAAGATTTTTAAACTAGTTGGCAAACATTTAAAAGAAAGTATCGGGGAACAACGGGCTATTCCGTGGAAAAAAAACAATTAAAACTCATAATAAAATCTTAGATGTTTGCATAAAAAATCCTTGAGAAGAATTAAGAACAAGTGCAAGTGTTGCACAGGGGTGAGAAATGCTTTATGAAAAAATCAAAGCCATTGTCAGCGTGGTGGTACAAGCATAAGGGTATCAAACATCACTCTCGATCTTATCTCCTCAACCATGTCGATTGTGGACTCTAGATGTATTCAAAATTAAAGCAATGGTTCATTATCTTCGTCAATCGAATGCAGTAAGCACTTTCTGGGATTCTCTCACTGGTCTTTTTTTGTCAGACTTTCTTGTGAATACTTTTGTAGAAGGCCGCGGGTATCGCAGCTCATTGAGTGGAAAAGCTTTATGAAGAGTAAAGCTAACTAGTCCATGAGAAAACTATCGTCACCCTAGAGTTACAGTCGCTGCCCTCTTTGATCTTGATTCCACATGAGTGACATCTCTAATAGTGTCAGCCTATTCATTGATTGTGACTTATTGTCCTCGTCAATCCAATGCGTCTTTTCAGACTTTTCCGGGGATACTTAACTTGCTGACTGTACCACATCGATCTGTACCCCACACACCAGATCTGACTGTACCACATCCATCCACAATGAGTAAGGATTGTGTTGTGTCTTAGACGCTGTTGAGCGCCTCCCTTCACGGGTGTATTTTGCGATTTTATAACGCTTCGAAATTGCGACGTAACAGCAGGCCTAATCCTGGATTGTATATTTAGACATTTGCTCTCCACTTTGTATCTAGCGATAAACATCGGACAATAAAAATTATTAGAGTTGTAAATTTAGGAAGGCATGAATATTGTTGTTGTAGTAGTTGTACTCTTCTTCTCTTTTTGGCCCACTTCCGTTCTTCACTACATTTTCACCTTGGCTTACGCAAAAGGTGAGGTTCATAGTTCTTTTACTTGGCTTGGTTTCATTATTGGTTTTTCCACTTTATTCAGAGCGCGATCATGCAGGGACTTGACAACAACTGACAGGGTCAAGTCTCGCTGGGGGAAATATTATTTGGTCGTGTATTTTTGTTGTCCGAGTATCCCAGCACATCTGTGATACGTATCTTTGGGAAAATTCCCAAGATCAAGTGTGATGATGACCAAATTACCTTGTAGTATACTATTGATCTTACAATGTGGTGGTACAACTCTCTGTAAGGCCCAAATTCTATAGTGAGCTTTTGCCCCATACCAACAATAACGACAACATTTGGGGTTTCCCTCTTTATCTTGTATTCTTACCTATTTGCCTTTTAGTGGGTTATGATTTCTTTTGCGGATAACTAGGAAAATGATCAGATGCCAATCTCCTCTGCGTAGTCTTTACGATTTATAAAACCCCTAAAGTCTTACGTCATGTGAAGTATCCTTTCCACATGTGCTAGAGCTAGGCTAAATTGTAGCATGACTCTTGCTGCAGTCAAAGTTTTGTGGAAATACCATCAATCAGCTGATTGTTCGTGTGAATATAGGTTATTGATAAGAGAAGTAATGGGCAAATTGCCTGTACATGATGACCAAGGTTTAGATTCCTTTTGTGCCATTTGCCATTCCACATATATCCCTTAACTGAATGATGTATAAGTCACAAGAACGGTTACAATTTTTAATAGTCAAAGCTTGAATTAGATTGTTTCTAACATAGGAATGTGGTAGACAGATCAAGTTTTATATGATGACACAAATGATTACTTCGGTGTGCAAACGGTTTTCTTGATATGCATTTTGTTTTAATTAAAATTAATCAAAATATAGTTTAAATTATGAAATAAAATAAACGATTAAAATACGTGAAAAATTCGTTTATTCACATTTCGTGCTCGCGCAAACATTAAGTGAAGTAGTTTGACGAGTGCATCAATTAACATATGAGTAGGTACGCGTCCTCCAGAGAGAGAACCACCACCAAATTAGGTAAAATATTCCCAAAAAGGTCGGGCGAATTTTTTTAGGTTAAATAACATTGAGGTTTCAGTTATGCCAAAAATTTCAAAAATAACAAAAAATCAAACAAACAACCAAATTTTAATTAATATCCTCTACTGAAGGAAGCTGAATCAAAACCGATCGTTGTTAGGTTACGGCCGCAGGCCAAAACATTCTCATAAAGAAGTGAAAATGGATATTATTTTCTTAAAACTAAATTCAATGCAGATGCGAATGCCCTATATCGATTTTATTTAATTTGGTCGAGGACAAAATTTGGGTAATATTATTTGACATTTAAATGTCAACAGCTTAGTTGAATTTACAGAAAGACTTTCCTTGTCTCGTAATAAATGAAAACAAATAACATCGTCCCTCATTCTCATTCCTAGGGTATTGTTCTTTACCTTCCGTAACTACTATTAAGTAAAAAACATAGCAGCCAAATTATTTCAGTGCCAAAAGTTCTCCAAGAAAAGATTCAGACGAAAATGACCTAATCAATAGTTCCTAGTAATGAAAAGGATGCAGAAAAATTGTCAAATCATAGTGTTTAACTGGGTAGAAGTGCTTTGGTTGGTCCTCAAAAGTAATTTTTGTTGATTGTTAATTGTCTCTATTGTATACTGCTTATAGTGTATCGTATCCTTGTGATAGAGAAGGTAGAGAAGGAAAATCTTGAGACGAAGTAAATAGCAGGTCATACATATACAGAACGTTTCGTGAAAACAGTTCTTTTATTTAAATTAACCGTTGCTTTTAAGGTAATCAGTTCTAGGAATAGCTTAAAATTTATGCTGGATCCATTTCACAATGTTTTTCACACGCTTCTATTCTTGCTTTCTTCTGTTTGAATTATTACACACATGTATTATGGAAACATGTATTATGTTCGCTATCGCATTCTTTATAAAACAGCAGGTGTTTGCATTGAAAAATTTACTGGCTGTCTTTCAGGTATTACTAAGCACTACGAAGGCACAGTTGGAAAAACTTACGCCGGGATTATGAAAATTTTCTGAAGGAACGTGCTTTGTTATTTGACATCAATTGCTTTTATAACATATACAACATACTGGCTATTGTCCTTGCCCAGGCTAACAAACAGAAATGAATAATTGAAAATGGCTGTTTCATGCTTGCAAAATTCAGAACTCTTTTTCCTATGGTAAAGTGATTCTAAAGTTTAAATAGTTTAAGCGAGCACCGTTTTTGTATTACGTTAAGTTAACAACCTTTTGCTGACGACAGGCAGCGGAAATATTATTTTACAACAATTGCTTGTATCTATGTTTACACCGATAAATATTTTCAGAAACAAAGATGAACATCAAACTGCAACTTTTCGTACAATTGTCTTTAAGATAATTATAAGCCTCCATATGCCTGTTCATCAGCATCTGATGGTAGGAGAGCAGGAGAAACTACTAAAAAAAAAATACTTCATAAAAAAATAAATTTTTATGAAGTATTTAATTTATAATTTTTTTAACATCATCAATTTTAATAATTTCAATATTTTTTTAAATTCAAACAAAAGTATTATCTCCCATGTTTCTATATAAACCACTTTTAACTGGAAACGACCCTCCCAATTATTATTGACATTTTGAAGTATATCTGAAATGCAAGAATAGTTGAGTGCTTCAATAAACTAGGAAGTTACTGGCAAATTATTTTCCTTCGAGCCTCTTTTTCAAATCAACAATTTGAAAAAAAATTCCTAGATGCTGAGTTCAGCGACTATAGTGAATGAAAACGCAAAGCATACTGCAATTCTTACAATGTATAAACCACTGTTCATATTGGTTTTTTCATCCCTGTTCAGCTATGATGAATCTTTATCAGTAGGAACGTCACTTAAAACCTTTTTGATTGAATTTTTGCAAACTAAACATCCGAAAATCCGAAAATCATCCGACTATGGCACCCTCACAAACATGACTCTGCAGGAACTTCGTGACGATTCTACTCAAAAAATGATGAATTTAACTAACTATCTCTATCTTGCGTCTGCCATGCTTCTCATAAGCACGGGACACAGCAACAGTCACTGTTGTGTCAAAACCAGGAAAGCACTACATTTTCGAGCAAAATCAATTGTTTTTAATAAATAATTATTTTATGTTTTATAATTCTTCTATACTCACTACTCAAAATTTTGGAAAACGCGATAGCTCAAAGTAAATCCGAAGCCATTTTATAAACAAAATTATCCCCGAGGAACAATTTCGCTCCATCACTCAGTACCTAACAGAGCTTCAGTTGACAAAAACCTACAACACGTACAAAATGCCTTGAACAATTGGTAATCCACGGGCCTTTTTATGTTGAAATTGGCAAAAGCATTCAATAAAGTTCGGCATGCAGGACTAGTATTTAAAATACATGCACTCCACATACATCTTGCTATTCTACAAACGATATCCTCTTTCCTCAGAGGCAGAACATTCTGCGTCAGAATTGACAATCACCTTTTCAACCTGCGGCCAATTGAAGCTGGAGTCCACACAGATAACGATTGTCGCCCAAACTACACTTCTTTGTTTCAGTTCTTTGTAGATAACGTTTACATGATGGATCTGCCGCAATTACCCCCAAACGTCAAATTAACGTCAAGACAATATCACTTTGAAACTGCAACAGTCGTTCAATGTGCTTTCGTCCCACGAAGATGAAGCCAAAAACCACCATTCTGGAATGTCAAACAGACACAAAGAAAAACGACTGCTGAATACCTTCATATCTAGACGATGAAAACCAACAAAAAAGCGCTTCAAACGTGTCAGAGTCTCACTTTGATGACAATTTTAGGATATTCTTCGTATGTATGAAACATATACAAAAAAAACTACGACTAAAAAATTGACCAATCCTTATGTATTGGTCAATTTCTACTTCAATACTGCAAGATTAGTTCCTTAATATTCCTTAAAATGTACATATTCATTCGTCCACAATTCAGACAATTGAAAAGGCTTACTGCTTACCTTGATCTGTCTGGATAAGCAATTTACTTACATTGAATCCTACCAAATGAGGATCAACTTATACATCAGAAATCTGATAGACGAAATCACAAACACATAAATGACTGGATTCGAGTCCTTTTTGAATCAGTGTTCAGTGGTATGTAGTTTCTCCTATGGAGTGGCCCAATAAGAAGCTCAGATTTCGGAGTTTAAGAAATCAAAAACGGCTAAATATTTTTCCAAAATTTATTTATTTTTGCCACGGGATCCTACACATAAAAGTCCAAAGGCGCCAAATGACAGTTCCTTGGCGGTCAATCAACGTCTATGGTTTCAATGCAGTTTTCCATGCTATTGTAATGCGCGGTGTGTGGCATTTATCATCATACTGAAATCGGAGGTCGTTTGAATCAATATTTTCAAAGAGTTGCAACCAAAAAGATTTTTAACCTGGTGGTTTCTGATTTTATTTACCGTAACGGTCACGTAACGGTAACGTAACGGTCATTTCCGAAGAAATACGGCCCAATAATGCCACTACGCCACAATCTGCACCAAACAGTAACACGCAATGTATGCATTGGCTTCTCTAGATATTCATGTGGATTTCCGAATTGCCGAATGTGAGAGTTTCGCTTGTTTACGTACTCACCGAAATGTCAATGCACCTCGTCTAAAAAGAAGTTTTTCCGAACAAAGTCCTCATTAATTTCAGGTTGATCGTAGACCAACACAGCAAGTCAATATCGAAGCGGGTGGTCATTGGACTTCAATTACTGGACTAGTCAAACCTTATAGGTCCACAAACCAAGGTCTCTTCGCAGAACTCCTTGAATGGAAGAGCGGCTGAATTTTCGTTTTGAATGGTTCGTTTGTGAATTCAAATGACGGATCGATGGTGGCGCAGATTGTTGGTCATCGCAGCCACTTTGACGGCTGTTTGAACACGATTAGGTGTTGTGTTGTCAACTAGGTAGTCTGTTACACAAATTTCTTGCCCAACTTTTTGACACCGTTGGGTATGAGTGCTGTTTGTCCATCGAATTTTGTACGGCATTTTCCTTCATTTTTGAACCAATTGTCTTTGTTTCGGAAATAAATTTTCATGGATTCCCACTTTTTCCGAAGCGTTAAGCAACTTATTATACCCTTTATCTGAATCGTTCTTTTCCTTTGTTTAAAATCAGTTTAGTAGTACAACCGTAACTGACATACTTTTGAACGAAATGAAAACGAAATCCACTCAGAAAATCCTCTCAGAAAATCTTATAGTGACAGCCAATTCATAGCGAAATAGCAAATACATTGTGTCATGTGAGATCGTGGTCGGGGTTATTTATTAAATATTTATTAAGAAACTCTCTTCGCATCGAAATTACGTTAATAACGATTCTATTCACCACCAGGATCGATACTACTTGACACCTGTCAGGCATACTATCCACTCTATTTTAGGCGTATTTAACTGAGAGCGCTCTCTAAATGCACCGAATACAGTAAAAGCTCTTTATTCGCGGGGTATATGTTCCATAAATATGCCGCGAATACAGAAACCGCGAATACGGAATGGTAATTTATATGAGATTATAGGGGATACGTTCCTAGGTGACAAAATAAAAATAAAATATATATAAAAAATGAATTTAATAAAAGTTTTTGAACATTTTAATTAATTATCTTAAGGCTTAGGCAATGGTTTGAAGAATTTTGTAATTTTTTCTTGCTTGGCTGTTTTCAAAAGCTCCTTCAATTCAGACTGATACACAGCAGTCGCATTAGCAATTTGCCGCTTAAAAATAAGACTTCGTTCCATAGACGGATCAATGTCCATAAAGAAATCGCAAAGCTCATTTGCCATTCTTAAACCTGCACTAAGATTTTTCAAATTAAATGTCACTTTTCCAGTGCTTGTTGAAGCCTCTTCTTCAATGGGCTGTGAATTTAACATTTCCTCCAAGTCGGTTTCAGTCAAATCTTCATCTTGCGATTCAAGCAATTCCTGAATGTCACTTGATTCTATCTGTTCGAACCCATCTCGTCCTATTCCATTCGCGATTTCGGCTATGTTTGCTGTCAAAATTTGAGCTTGCATAGATTCTTCGACATTTTCCGCAGTCAGAGCAGGCCACAGTTTTTTCCAGCATGACTTCAATGTGTGTGGCTTCAGTTCTTCCAACGATTCTTTTATGTTTGCGATGCATTTTGCTATGTCAAATTTCTTCCAGCATTCCATAACATTCGTATCAGGATTACATTCCATATTATCCAATATTATTCTGAAGGTTCGGCTAATGTAATAGAGATTAAAGGCCTGGATTATTCCTTGGTCCATAGGTTGAAGCAAAGCCGTCGTGTTCGGAGGTAAAAATGTCACTTTTATATTTGGATGCATAGTTTCAAGTTCGCGAGGATGACCTGGTGCATTGTCCAAAACTAGGAGCGCTTTAAAGTCTAAATTCTGTTTTTTTAAATAAGTTTCGACTTCAGAAACAAAACAATTTCGGAACCAGTCACAAAAAATTGCGCTTTTAACCCACGCTTTCTTATTAGCACGCCAAAACACTGGCAGGTTGTCCTTGTTTTGATTTTTTAAAGCCCGAGGATTAAGCGATCTGTAAAGCATCAGTGGCTTAATGACACAATAACCAGATGCATTAGAACATAGCAGCAGTGTAATTCTATCCTTTGCTGCCTTAAATCCAGGAGCAGACTTTTCGCTTTTAGAAATGAATGTTTTGTTTGGCATTCTCTTCCAAAACAGTGCAGTTTCGTCTGCATTAAATACTTGCTCAGGTTTGTATCCTCCATCAGCTACTAGGTTTGCAAATTCTTCTGGATATCGTCCGGCTGCAGCAGTGTCTGCAGATGCTGCTTCTCCAATGATTTTGATGTTATGCAATGATTGTCTCACCTTAAATTTATTGAACCAACCTTCCGATGCTTGAAATCCTCCATCTGTACATTCACCACTAAAACTACCATCAGGTTCTTTAAAATGAACGTAGAGACGCTTTGCCTTCTCCCGGATCATTGGGCCACTTAGGGGCACCCTTTTTTGGTTGCGGTCTTCGATCCATAATGACAACGCCACTTCCATTTTTTCTATTGCTGGATCACGAACAATTTTCGCTGACAGTGAAGTTGAAGCTACAGACGACCTTATTTTATCTTCGGTTTTTTTATCGATCGTACAGTTGATTCGTTGACATTGAATGAGCGTGATATGGATGCAAATGACTCCCCAAGGCGTAAACGATCAAGCATTTCTATTTTCACTTTAAGCGGTAACACGGATTTTTTTCGTGTCGAAACTCGTTTCTCATTTTTTCTAGTCGACATTATAAACTAGGAAGATTGCAGTAGAGACGTGTTACTCGATCACAATTTTTGTAACGAATGCGAAAAACGAAACAATAAAACACGCAAAGCGGCATTTACTATAAACGGAACAACAACATTTGAAAATATACTTTATTCATTGAGTTATAAGGTTGTTTTCAGTCTGTTTGTTTACAATCTCACACCGATCGCGGCGAAGGCGGCTTGTGTCAAAGTCCTCGGCGGTATCATGTACTTTAGGCAAACTTGTGTTACATGAGCAAAAGCCTGGCTCTGAATGTAATGATAATGTTATAAACAATATAAAACAAGACATGTGTCTTCTTGCTGGCGCGGTTCGGCATGCCTAGGTAGCATTGAATGTTTATGCAGATGGTCTGCAAATGGATCAATCACAGTGGTATGCAAATGGTGTGAATGCGTTCTAATTGCATGGTTGTTGTAAAAGATTAGATGACTGTCAAATATGCTCGCTTATGGGATAAGTAGAAATGTATATTGTTTACCTTTTCCAGTAATGTTGCTTTTATATCCTGAACTAATAAACCATCGCATGAAATAGTGCATCTGTGTAAATAAAAGTAGAATGCTTAGGCATGCAAGGATATATGAAAATGTAAGATTGATGGCAGGCTAGTCTTGACCGAACGGCAGGCGCGTCAGCAAGTTGGCTGGATCGTGTCGTGTCTATAAAACAAAATCTTTTGTACTATAACACTTGTAATAAGATCTATTTTACTTTTTTATTAGTCCATTTGACAAGGATATTGGATTGGATACCTATTGGAATAATTTTATTATTATGTATGTACTTATTAGATCCGCGAATAAAAAATTTTTTAGTCGCGAATATAGACATTGGGTCGCATTTTTTTAATCCGCGAATAGTGAAAACGCGAATAAAGGAAGCGCGAATAAGGAGCTTTTACTGTATCTTGAAAGAGCGGCGTTAAATTTGTGTAAAGTTTTTCGCGAAGTTTCTGATTGAAACGAGCCGAGCATTTTCAATTTTCAAAATCGACCCTAAGATAATTGAGAAGGCTTGGTCCTTACCAGTTTTCTCAATGATTTTACCTGATGTAAGCCCAGATATTTACAGGTGCTTGTGGAGGCAACTAAATGTGATGATGTCATTTTGATGTTTCCAATCAGAGTAAAGTCTACTCCTGTGTTTGGATCGTTACCCTCTTGCGAAGTTCCGGTTTCATTTTTTCTCACAAATTGACTTTTAACCGTTGGTGACAAGGCATTGAGTTTGAGTTTGTTGGCAAGGAGGCGTAATCCACCAAAATCTGCCATTGAGAATCAGCCTTAAAAAAGGACCTTGTTTGAAAGTTTGACTGTATGCTAAACGAACTAGTTTTGCGTTGAACATCATGTCGGTCGAATGATTTCAAAACCCTTAGCCAGAAGCTTCATCGGTAAGGACTGTATTATTCTATTCACGATCAATGTGTCCATATGCCCAGGCGAGCCTTTTGGCAACATGTTTTTCTTCACAAGAGTGGTTACTGCTGTTTGTTCCGACGTTCCCAAATATTTCCCACAAATAGAAACCGAAAAGTAGGTCTCGAATAAACGTATCAAGTACTTCTAGTCCTTTTTTTCTTCAATGTTGTTGCACTATATGTAAAGTAAGTCAAGGTTCTGCAAGAAAAAAAAATCCGTAACCAAATATCATAACATAAATTCAATCGTTTTCAGTGAGTTCTCTTAGTCAAATTCGATGTGGAAGGGCGTTGACATTATTTGACATTTTGAATCTATGCACGGGATTTTCAATCTAGTCTCCGCGTTGACAAAAGACATTTCTGATCCTTCTTGATGCATGTAAAGAAAGGATTAAGAGCAAGTAGCAGACCCTGTTTTTAACTAGTCCGATGAGAATGGCAGACAGGGCGAAAAGATGTATGAAGAGATGTTACACCATTACAAACAAAATACAAAAAAAAACCCTGCAGATTTGATTTAGATTTGCTTAATCCACTGGATGAAGTCCCACAGTTCGAGTCTTATGGGGACGATTAAAATTTTCAATTTGAATAAAATTTTTTATTATAATTGAAATGAACTGAATCCTGAAAATTTTTTGGAGGTTTTAAAATGTAGGATTCAGTAAAATTCATTATTTATTCCTGCTCATTTATCTTCCTTAAATTATACTTAAAAATTATGAACTTCTAGCCTCCGCGTAAAATATTTTTTTTTCAATGTATTTATTGAGGCTCTACTGGGTTGAGATATGAAAACAAAATTACAACACCTGTGAAGAATAATTATCGAAGGATTTTTAGCTTGACTTGTTAATTTAGCCAAACTAATGTTTTCTCCGAAACAAGTTCTGCAAAGTAGCTCACCAATAAATTCAATTAGAAATACAGAATACAAGAAATACAGAGTACACTACAGAGTACAAAATTCTCTAAAACTTTAGTTATATCAATCATGTCCTTTGAAACCCAACAATTGATAGTAAGCCACTAAACCGTCTGAAACAATGTGTTTATGCTATCACATTTTCTTTTATGGTTGCTGTTTGTTTATTTGCTCGCCTACACGATAATCAAGTTATTTTTCATTATACACACACTGCCGCAAGTAACGCAAGCCGAGCATATTAAATCCTTTAATTGCTACGCAACAAGAATATTACAGAGATTACATTCAAATTAACATGATTTCATGGTCCCTGTAAAGATACTCATCTTAATTCTGCCCTATCTGCCACTACACCCGATACAATACACATGGATTGAAGCCTGTTGAATACAAACATAGCAAGGGCTTCTTCTTGATTTAGACGTCAATTCCAGGACTACGAAGACACAAGTTTCCTGATGTAAGTTATTTACTTCAAAGCATTCAACAGAAAGCAAAAGAATCGTCGCTTAAGGCTCTTAAGAATAAGTTGCCTGTTTTCTTCGAGCGAAATTGGTACCTTATCCAAATAATGGCCAGCCAAAGCAAATAGAAATAATAAATTAAAGGACAATGTTTTTCGCATTTGCAGGACGTGATAGACTGCATATGGCAGCAGATTGAAGATTGCATTCTGTTTGTAAAAGTGAACAATGACCGGCTTTGATCCTTTGATTACAATAGAAAATAAGTTGATAGCGCCATAAAAAAAGGAAGGATTTTTTTTGTTTGATTTAAAACCTGGAACCTGGTAATATGCTTGAAATTATCAAAAAGTGTAGAAGTCGTACATAAAAGATAGTAGCGGTAACCATTGCCTTAAAGAGAATAAAGCGATTCTCGGAGCCTCATTTTATCATTTGTTGTAATTTGTCTGTGCATACGCTCACATACGTTCTCATATGAATGTTTTATATAAACGAATAAACTCCAGGAATTTAATTAAAGCATTTTTGTAATGAATTCACTTCTGGTTTTTTCTGAAAAGTCCGCAGGACTGTGAAGGCTCGATTATTACCATAGTAACAACCGACTACCTTTGCATTCGAGAAATCTCCTTCTTCGAGAAATTTATAATTTCACCATTTTCTTCGATTATTTACGCAAAAGCCAAAATTTTACAAACGAGTTTTGACCAAAATAAGTGGAGTTTAATTTGAATTGGTAAAAAGCCTTTGTTTGATTGTGTAAAATAAGTATGATCCTCCAAAATAAATGCGAAGGAACGCAATACAATGACAAATCAACTTGTACTTTTTCTATCTCTGTCTGAGAGGAGTCATCCGAGAGTGTTAGCGCTGTATGTAGCTACGCTTTGACTTTACATACTGTACATATGCGGGGTCAATGCGGGCTAAATTTAAAAAATCAACTGTTGTGGTTTACAATTTTATCCTAGAATAAATGCGGACAAATCTAATTTGGTTTTAATCGAAAATTTTTCTTGTTATAATGAAATAGTGAACACAAAGCAAGACGATAAGCGAAATGCACAGGATAAAAAGTTCAACTAAATATGTTTTTAAATATTTTTAATATTTTTACGGAATAAAAGATCAAAACTGCGAATCAGCCATACATTTTCTTTGGCTGAGGCCAATACGTTTGCAAAATATTTTATTGAAATACGAGGTTTCTACGGTTAACAAGGTTTTTATTATTTAAAATGTCAGGAAAACTTAATGCTTGTCCAGTTTTTAGCTTGTGAACAAGATCCCTTTACTGAATTTTTTGAGATAGACCTGTTAAAAATGATACAGTACCTTAAAATCTCAAATTTAAGTCGTCCTAAATCTATTCCTTGATTGGTCATTTGTGTACCCAAGCAAAATGCCATAAACTTCTAAGAGTTTTTATTTATTGTAGGAACTTCAACTGAGTCCCTGTTTTAGAAATCATTTTCTTTGTTTGTCCCAAACCCCTTTCCACAAGAAGAAAACGTCATCCTTAGTAAGGTCTCTAGTCAAGAAACATTAGAAATATAAAAAAAAAACTTTGACGTTTTTTTTAAATTTATCCTTGTGTTAGGATAAGTTCAATTTTGGTTCATGAGTTTAGACTTTGAACGTAATCCCTTTTTGAAGAGTTGTGAATGGTAAAGAAACAAAGATCTTAATGAAACATAAGGAAACAAAGTTGATGCCTTTTTTGGCCTTGAGCTGGGGCTTCCAGACGCTTAATGCTTCCAGACTACCTACTAAACACCTCTCCTGTCAACCTGAGAATTCCAACATGAACGTTTGCAGATGCCTTGGTAGGCAGCAATATGGCGTTGTACTACATCTTTGCAAAAAAAAAGATGAATCGTCAAATATAAGAATCACATTAAGGCCGAAATGGACACGGTGGCCCAGGCAGCTTAAACATATTCATGTAAAAGACAAACTAGAAGATGTCCTCCAAAACTTTTCATGAAGATTGTAGGAAATGCTGTTATTTCTTTTGTGGTAGGGAGGTGAAGGCTGTTTACGTCCTGAGTGTGGGACTCCCAGACGCAAAATGCTTTTGGACTACCCAGTAAACACCTCCCTGTCAACCTGAGAACCTAGCCTGGAACCGTTTGACGCATCTCTTCGGGCTAGGTGTCGTGTTCCTACGCCTAGAGCCGCCTTCGGATTATGGGAATCTCTTCTAGCACTAGAAGTGCTAGAAAAGAGATCCATCCATCCCCGATGCCTTCCCAGCACCCCAATAAAGCTTTTTACAATATCAGCGCTGCCCGAGCATATTGCGCCACGCGATTCCAATTGTCAACTGTTTTCAGCATTACTCCGACGATAGTTTCCGGACAGAGCCCTCCAATTTCGCTGAGTAGGACTCCTCACTGCTGCCTCCACCTTTTGCAGTAGAAGAATGTGTGACAGACGTCATCCGGTGCCCCTGCACAAAACACACAGTTAGGAGACCGTGCTCTGTCAATTTTGTACAAGTAGGACCGAAAACAAACATGCCCGCTTAAGAGCTGGGTCAAGTAGCAATCGGTCTCACCATGCACTCGACCGAACCACGGCCTCAGGTCAGGGATCAGACTTGCAGTCCACTTTCCCCTTGTTTCTTGCTCCCCGGATTGTTGTCAATCGCTGAGAGAGCGACGTCTCTCTTCCCTGGTGATCTCTTCTCTTCGATCTTCACCTCTGCGCAGGTAAATACTTCTGTGCTCTCTCGCAAGGAGGGTGATGGGTATCACCCTGCGATTACCAGCACTGCTACCCCGGAGACCGTTCGTTCGTATGCGATTCGCAATGCTCCTTGTCTGTGCACCTGTGCCAACCACTTTCGGTGTAACTCCTTGCTGAGAGCGTCGCCCCACAGTCCTGACCCGTAGAGTAGAAGCGATTGCACAACGCTCATTAAAAGTCGTCTCCTGGATGTGGTGGGCCCCCCTATGTTGGCCATTAATCGGGTGATTGCCGTCACACGCGATGCAGCCTTATCAGCTGATGCCCTGATTTGTTGGAAAAACTCATCTTCGAGTCTATCAGGACGCCCAGGTACTTTAGTGCTGATTTTGATTCAACCAGCTCGTCCCCTATACTGATAGGCCGTACTCTGGGGATTCTCTTCTTGGTTAGGATGACCACTTTGGTTTTTTCCAGTGCTAGCTTGAATCCGTGAGCGGTCATCTAGTCCATTACGCATTAACGTATTGGGTCTATGTTGCGCATGGTCTACTGTGCATCCAGCGACCAGCGCCGCGACATCGTCCGCATAGCCGATCAAACGTGACTCATCCCGCAGTTCAAGCTGCAGGAGTCCATCGTGGGACATGTTCCACAGGTCCGGGCCAAGGATAGACCCCTGAGCGACACTTGAAGTAAGATTTAAACTTCGCTCACCCTCCTTCGAGTCGTAGAGTAGACTGCGGTCGTTCAAATAGTTCCTGAGAGTCCGCATCAGGTACGCTGGTACTTGAAAACGCTTTTCTAGCGCTTCCAGAATATCTACCTATCTAGCGCTGTTAAATGCATTTCGGACATCCAGAGTAACCAGCGGGACGACCCGTCGTGTGGAAATACTGTGAGACTCCGCACGTTAGACCGCGCTCACTACATCTCCAATTGCATCGATGATGAAGAGGCCTGCTCTGAAGCCATACTGCCGTGGAGATAGATCACGTCAGCGAGTCTTCCCCTGATAAGTTTTACAAAAACTTTACCGGCCGTGTCAAGCATAGACAGTGGGCGGTATGCAGCTTGGCGACTCGGGGTCCCCTTTTCGTTTCGTTACCTTATTTGGGAAGAGGAACTCAGGCAAGCGGCGTACCTCTCGGCGAATATTTTTTTAAAGAGTTGTCGAGGCCCCTACATGGCAGTCGCGTAATATTACATGTGACAACTGGTTTACCTCGATTCCATTGTCAAAAAAAAATGTTTAGAAGCCATATGAGTTGACAATGGTGGGAACTTTGCGGTAGAATAAGCCCGAGATACCTGAAGAAATGAAAAACAGCCGCTCTAGGCCAGTGGGAACATCAATGTTTTGTTTTGATGCGCCCCTTACTCTGGCATCCTATAAACCTAAGGCAAATAAAATGGTCTACTTGCTATCATCTTGCGACGAAGAAGTTACCGGAAAACCTGAGATGATTATGTATTATAATCAAACTAACGGTGGAGTTGACACACTAGATGAAATGTGCGCACTTATGTCTTGCAGTAGGTAGACTAATAGATGGCCCATTGCTGTGTTTTGCGGAATGATCAACGTTGCATGCGTGAATGCTTTTATTATATAAAGCCATAACGTAAGCAGCAAAGGTGAGAAGCGTTTGAATCGAAAAACTTTTAATAAAGAAGCTGCGCACGGAACTTTCATCGCCATTTATGGGTACGAGATTACAGGCCTCAACTTTAAAAAGATATCTGCGCAAAAATATATGCCAAACTTTGTCACAAGATACTCCCGGGTCATCGAGAGATATTACAGAGGAACCAGAACCAAAAAAGGTATGCACTGAACGTATTGTCCTTATAAAATAAGGCGCAAGGCAAGCGCATCCTGCAATAAGTGTCGAAATGTGATATGTCGCGAACACAACATTGATGTGTGTCGAAACTGTGATTAGATAATTTTTTATACCGATAAATGTTCTTGAGATACTTTTAATTTTTAGTAATAAAGTGAAAAAATGGGATATTTAGAAAAAGAAAAATGATTTTTTGATGACTTTTTGGAAGAATTTAAAAATTTCGTGTTTTTTTTGTCAATGAATAAAAACATATTCACTAATTATCATGGGTTTTATTTGATTTGTATTCAAATATAAGAACTCAATTAGTTTATTCACATCAGTGAAGAAAATCGTACAGCAGACAATTGAAACTTATGCGTGAAAATTATGCATGATTATCTTTTCCGTACAACTAAATATGATAATCTTTCCAGAGTTAAAATAGGGCCGCTAGAGTTAATACACGAGACGTATGTGGACATTTGGAACGTTCATTTTCTTTTGGAAAGCTGATCCGGTTCTTAAGTATCATATGCTTGCCGGTTTATATTTTTGGAAATTCTGAACGAATACTCAGATCGAAATTGATCCAAACAAAGTGTTTCCGAAATTTCAAATTATTTTTCTGGGAAATAAGGCAAACTCGGAATAGATCATGGTAGAATTCCAGGGAAAAAGAATTATTCAAAAATTTATTGATTCTTTTTTCCTGGAATTCTACCATGAAATAAAAGAAAATCACAAAGTAAATAAATAAATATATTATATTCTGTTTTTCACTTACCTAACATTTTCAGAACTCGGCGTGTGCCGTGATGACTTTGCGATCGCAATGAACTATTACCACTAACTCGTTGTACTACGTTTCCATTAGAGCTTCGCACTAAATTTGTTTGATATAATTTCAATCCAATTAGCAAATAAAGCACAAAAATTATTGACATAGGTGTAAAAAAGAAAATAAACGTCGATAATTGAAATGAATGCTTTATAATGACTCGCAACACCATACACTGCGATACACCATACTGATAAACTAGTCCAAATTGTGCCGCTTGTGGTATGGCCGTCATAAACGAAGCGAACCATATAAAAAGGATAATTCGTGTTGCCCGATTCAATTTGGACATGGCATGGGCCATAAATGGGTGACATATGGCGACATAACGTTCGGCCGTGAAAGCTGTTATTGTCAGGACCGTAGCATTTGCCGACGTTTCTGCCACAAAACCGCGACCGATACAAAACACTTCGCCGAACACGTAAGGATATTTCGACCATATGAAATACATTTCCTGCGGCACACCAGAAAGCAGAAGCAGAAAGTCGGAGATAGCTAGGCTGAACAGATAGTAATTGGTAGCGGTATGCATCGAACGATTCTTTCGGATAACAATGCACGTACTTATATTACCAACAACTCCCGTCACAAATATTAAAGCATAAATAACCGTGATAGGGATTACTATCAGCAAGGAATCACGTTGTGGCCCGAATAGATCTGCTATGCTGAGGGACGACATGTTGTCGTAGAAAAAAGATGAGTTCACGTAGACATCTGACAAGTTGTCCACACTCATCGGTGCAGAAAGGTTGGAGGTTTCGTATTGTAATACAACACTGGCATTTGATACTTTTGAGAAATCCATTTTACATTTGTTTCGTTCAGCGCTGCAACCGATGTCCTTCGGTATCAGTCATACATCTGAAAAATAGAATTTGATTTTAGTATCCTGTATTAGAAATTCTATTATTTTATTGTATTGCTATCGGTGAAGTAATTTGAATATTTGTAAAGGATCCGTTTGCTTAAAAATGTTATAAAAAGGACGAAAGCATTATAAGTCATTCTGTGATTTTATCTTATGCGATTAGAGGTTACTTCAGTGTAATTTATGTTCGCAGAGACTAACGTAGCTGGCTATACACATTGCTCTACGAGGAGCAAATCCTTGACTTATGTGGATCTCCTTGTTTGCAAGTAGGAAAACGAATATTTTACAAAAATTAAGGATTTTGTCATCTAAGTGGAAGCATTTTATGAAATTATAGACAGGTATTTTCTTCCGAGTTAAACGCCTTGATATAAGATTTGCTGACAATTTTAAGTACATGAAAAATTAGTAGACCACAATCAAGAAAATTCTCATGAAATTGAATTGAAAAATTTAGAACGGATCAATGCTCATCTATCATATGAAGATCAAAAAGTCCTTATGAAGTTTTTGTTTGTTCACGACATTTTTCGTCGTCTTCGTAACTTGCACAAAGACCAACAAAGACGCCTACATTTTTTCAGATCACTTCAAAATTAAGTTATTTCAAAATGTCCAAAAACTTCAATCAAAAAAATCAACCGAAAAATAAACAGCAAAATTACAAATGTAAATAAAAGTCTTCAGGACTGAAAAGTGTAAGGTTGTCACCATTCACAAAAGTGTAGATATTCCACTCAGACGAACGACAGACTTCTAAACGAATTGAAAACCTGCTCTTGAAAAAAATAATAACATGTGTTCTCTCGAAGCGTCCTGACAAAGCCACTTCACTTCAACAACATGAATTGAATTAAGTTGGAATACTTTGCAATATTGGCGTCTTAAGTCCTAGCGAGTGGAGTGAGTGATCCTAAAGTGAGACAAATTTTCAAGTAAGTATAAGATTTGCCTTACTTTTATTTAGATGCCATAGGAGCATCCGATGAACCGTGGAGCAACAGAATAAAACATGGAAGCTGGATAATATGTTTGCGAACTTGTTTGGTCAACAAAAAAAATGTTTTGGCAATGATGTGACATTGCTCAGTGGTGAGGTGAAAAGGATATTTTTCCTTAAATTACTAAAATCAACTCGGATCAAAAAAACGCGAAAGATAAATTTGTAGGAATTGCCTTACAAATAATTGCCTTACCAAGCGAATAATTCAATTATATCATCATATCCCTAGGAACTACCTGAGTGGTAGTTTACGTCACTTCGGCAATTAACTATTGTGTCTATAATTTAATTCGTGCGGTTTTTTTTTTTCAAAATTTGAACGTTTATTCAAGAAAAACATGTACAAAAGTATTATTCAAAGCATTGCCAATCTGAAGCTATGACCTTTTCCCATCTTTCTGGTAATTTATGGATCCCATCCAAAAAGAACTGCGCCGGCTTGGCAGCCAAGAGTGAATCAAGCCAATTTTTGATATCCTGCTCTGATATGAAACGTATTCCAGTGAGGGCGTTCTTCATCGATCGGAACAAATGGTAGTCAGAAGGGGCAAGGTCTGGACTATAAGGCGGGTGGGGTAAAACTTCCCATCCACTGTTTTCCAAATAGTTCTTAACCGGAAAACCAACGTGGGGCCGAGCGTTGTCATGATGGAAAATTATTGCCTAGTGTCTGGTCACATATTCCGGGCGTTTTTCGGCTACTGCTCTCTTCAAACGGATTAATTGTGTTTGGTAGCGTGCTCCATTAATGGTTTCACTCGGTTTTAGCAGCTCATAATACAGCATACCCTTCTGATCCCACCAAATACAGAGCATTACCTTCGCCATGGATATTCGGCTTTGCCGTTGATTTGGCTGGTTGGTTGGATTTCACATATGATTTTTTGCACTTGGGGTTGTCGTAATGGATCCACTTTTCATCACCAGTAACTATCCGATGCAAAAATGACTTCCTTTTGTGGCGTTCCAGCATCATTTCTGACATGCAAAACCGTCTTTTGACGTCTCTCGGCTTGAGTTCATGTGGAACCCAGTTTCCTTGCTTTTGAATATATTCAGCTGTTTTTAAACGTT
Organism: Stratiomys singularior; assembly: GCA_954870665.1. Classification (NCBI taxonomy): domain Eukaryota; kingdom Metazoa; phylum Arthropoda; class Insecta; order Diptera; family Stratiomyidae; genus Stratiomys; species Stratiomys singularior. The sequence continues at coordinate 15,403,793 of OX940877.1, forward strand.
TTAAAATGGCTGCTTGAGTGACACCCAAAGATTCTGCGAGCTTTTCTTGTGTTTGGCAACAATCTTCATCGAGTAATGCTTCCAGTTCTTCATCTTCAAACTTTTTTGGCTACCCAGGACGTTCATCGTCTTCCAAGCTAAAATCACCACTTTTAAATCGTGTAAACCACTTTTGGCAAGTTCGCTCAACTAGAGCATGTTCACCATAAACTTCCTCCAAAATACGATGACTTAGGGCGGCAGTTTTCTTCATATTAAAGTAATGAAGAAGAACTTCCCGCAAAAACACTTTTTCAGGAACAAAGTTCGACATATTTGAGTGAAAAAAATTATTGTTGTTAACGCTTCAAATGAATGACATACACTGAAAAGACGTACAATGACAGTAGCTTTCCAACGCAGGTTCGGAATATTGGAACGATGTAATATTATACAAGTTACGCCATCTCTTAGCAAACCGCACGAATTAAGTTGTAGACTTGTAACCAATACATGAGTTTGAGCTATACGGTGTAGTGTCCATCAACAATCATAGAAAAGAAAATAATTTGGCATGGGAGGACGACACGGTTAGAAAAAATTTATTGTTTGAACATTTGAAAATCATATTGAAATGTTTTTGCCAGAAGTGAAGCATTTGGCGCATTGTAATAGCATTGGCGAAATACACATAATTATATATTTGTCATCATTTTAATTACACTCAAGAAGGATTGTCTGTAATATATTCCGTAAGTCATCTCAAGCAGCTGTTAGCTTATCCATTTCATATTCCTGGCGTTCAAGAAAGCAGCTAGGATAATGCTTTGTTTCTTGGATAGTGGAGACATTAGTGGCGGACAAACAAATCAGATATCTGAGTAATAGAAATAACTTCGTTCAGTCGCCTTTGAAATTTGTAAATATCCTTTGAAAATGATGTGCTTCGAGAGTGGTTTGAAAAGTTTCCGACCAAAACTGATACAAGGCATTTTTCCTCAAAATTATTGTTTTTATTTTCTACATGGTCTCCTTGTAGATTCACAAGGACCTCAATATCCTCCATGAGTGTGAGTAGAGTCACACTTCATTCACCAATGCTCCCAGCTCTTTAATAATAGTACTCGGCGTTTTTCTCTGCAAAGTAATTGTTCATAAAAGTGGTTGCCTCCTCATTTGACAAAAATGTCCTTCGAGCACAGCTTTTAGATAATGGAACAAAAAGAAGTTGTTCAAGACTGGATCTGGTGGATGGTCAAACAGTTTAAACCAGAATTCGTTGATTTTCGCCATGGCAACCGGTGAGGTGTGAGGCGGCGTGCTGACTCTGTGAAACAGGATTTTCTTTTTTTGAAAATCTAGTCCTTTTTATGCATAGTATGCTCCTGTAAGGGTTTTTCGTTTCTGAAGATAATCGGTTAACATAACTCCATGACTGTCTCAAAACACAGTCACTATCTATTTTCGAGTAAAAAAAAACAGTTTTTGCTTCTTTTGGAGCCGGTTCCCCCTTCGAAGTCCACTGTTTCATCTGTATTTTTGTTCTGGTGTATAATGATGTATCCAATTTCATCTGCTGTAATCAATTGTTGCAAAATCTCGGATTGATTGCGCCTTAACTGCGCTAACAGACCGTTGGAAATGTTCATTTGAACACGTTTTGGTTTAACGTGAGCAAACGCGGCACCCAATGCTCGGACAGCTTTCTTATGTCTAAATCTTGATTTAATATTTGACAAACACGTTCTTTGACATATTCATAACCTTTGTCTAACTTAACTTTGATTTGCGTAGGCGTATTACCTTTCAAAAATTTTATAACAGCTCTATTCTCAAATCTTTCCATGTTCACAAAAATACTCACATCGACTCAAAAGCTCCTCCAAAATGGCTGAAACTTTGGTGGGTAACTGTCAAAAAATGAACAACTACATTCACTAGCTATTATTGACGAGCACCGCCATCTTTACGTTGTGGTCGGAAACTTTTCCGACGACTTTTCAGACTTGATGATGATTTTTGTGTTGGGTGGATGTCGTTAAAGCTGTAATTCAACTATGGAGGGACTTAAATCAAATACTTAAATGTTGACGCAAAAGTAAGAGTCACAATTGCCAACTGCGTCTCTTGGTTGTTTCAAAGCTCTAATGGGAAGCATCAGTTTGAAAATATAATGGAAGTTCTAACAAATGGAGTTAAAGTTCGTCTTCCAGCCTTATGTAAAAACATGCAATTGGTTTGCATGCAAGGGTTTGCTCTTCGTTTGAATGGGGTTATTCCAAGCCATCATAAGTTTTCGTTTTAGCAGGATGATTCGTCCTTACATACGCATGAAAGAAGCACAATGTATATCTTGCGCAGTAATTTAGATATGCTTATAGTGTTAACATATCTGATCAGTAAATCAGAAGAGAGAGAGCCAAGCCGCGAGAGGGGCAGATCAATGAAGAGACAGACCTCGGGGAGCCAGAGAGTTACGACGAGGCCAATTTGCGCCCTCTAAGGAATAGAATTCAAAGGTGACATATTCCACCATATTATGTGTATTCCTTAGTGTTATTGACGATCAGGCTTTCCATGTATTATTTTTTAAAAACTTAAAATCGGAAAATTAGGAAAAAAACTTCGTTAATGTGGGGGTTAATTTAGCCGAGATATGGTCAGTGAGTTATATACTAAGCGAATAAAATCTATCAAAAATCTCCAAGAAATTCGTCCAGAATGATATTTAAACTGTCGAAGATATTAAAATAATTTTTTATCAGCTCCCAAAATCCTTTAATTTGAATTCAAAACAGCGCTTTGATATTTTATATCTCAATTTATTCGGACAATATCCGGTGTTTTAAAATAATCAAATTGCAAACAGAATAAACGATAAATAAATTTTAGACAATTTGGGTAAATGATGAATAAAACAGCATTAACACGTTTCTTGCACGAAGATTAAGCAAGAAAATCTTTTTATTTTCGCTCAAAACATATCTGGAATTTTTTTCTATTATCTATAACGTTGCTATGGAAATTATTTGCATTTATTTTCTTTTGTACAAAAAGAAATGATTCTCAAGAATGATGTTTTAATAGGGGACTATAGATACAACCTTTGTATGCTGTAGAATGTTTTCGAAGCTTCATTGAATAGGTCTCATTAAATTATTTGAAAATATTAATTAATCCTCCCCAAGTAATTAGACGTTGTTTTGTGTAAACATGATGTCTCATATTATATACCATGTTATTGTGAATCCTTTTATGTTCATAAGACTCTTATACCCATTAAGATGAAAAGAATATATAATCTATGCAAAGTCACAGAAAAATAAACAAACAATAATTTAATAATAATTCACTTCAGGATCTTCTTCGCTATGGGGCAAAATAAGGAAAATTACATCCATTCCATGACATTTTAAAGTCGTGTTCTTCCCGGACAGAGGCTAACGAATAACGACTAACTCCGTTACCGACCAAGTCCTGTAGTGATCTGTTTCGACACAATAAGTGTTCTGGCCCATTCCTTCAAAGCTCCTTGGGGAGAAGCCAATGGTTTCTCTTCTCAAAGGAATGGCCACAATCAAATTAAGGGACATTGGTTGCGTTTATGACATGATCAACGTGGAAGACTACTTTAAAAAGAATAAACCCGACTTAAGAAATGAGTAAATAGAACCCACTAATGATGATAATAGAGAAGAGCGAATGCCCATGGTCAAATTGATTGGGGATCATGCGAAGGACCTTAAGCAAAAACAAAACATAAATAAGTCAGACGTTCTACAGCATACAGCAAAGAGGAGCTGGTTCTTAATGTTGTTAATACCTGATTACAGCAAATTGCCTGATTGGAGCTCTACATGGTATATACACAGCAATGTAAAGAATGTTCACAATAAAAAATAATGTATTGGCCACGCGCATAGTATCATCTGCCAGCTCATCACTCCAGACCTGATGACTTAAAATATTTTTCAGAAAAAGAAGATGGGACTGCAAAGAAGCTTATTTCGGAGGAATATCTCACTATTTTTTCAAGCAAATCGCTAGAGGACGCCCTTTTGAGCAGAGAAGGTGACGTTATTGTTTTCAGGATGGGGAAAAAATAAGTCGGGCTCATCTCAGCCAAATCCTAAGATGAAAATGCATTTTGGAGGGCAACCAGGGAAGCTCTAACCGTGTTGAACATTGGCATGATGTTCCTTTTCGTCACGTCATACTGCTTGGGAACCGTTCTGGATATGAACTTTGTTTGGCAAAGAACTTGAGATATTTGTCTTCCTTGTCTTAATTATGAATAATCGAAGAGTTCTCGAAGTCTATTCGATCAGTGGTCATCAATTCTAGGCACTCAAGATCCATGACATCTGAATACAGTCGGTTGCGCTTCTCGGAAATTGTCCTGTTTTGAAAGAGAAGATGATCACCAGCAATTAGAGACACTCAGTTAATCTGATTAGATGGTTGTCACTAAAGATAGATAGATATACATCAGACGCAGACATGGATATTTTCATTCTCACCTACACAAGATCGGTAAGTCATTGTATGGATATTCGATATTCCTCAGTTAACTAAGGGCATAACAAAGCCACCAATGGCATCTTTTACCATGCAGAGCTACACATGGACAGCATGGAAAGTTGCCAGAACAAATTGGAGAGCTTCGCACAAACCAAAGCAACTTAATTGGATGAGAAGTGGCCCCAGGTTTTATCATCAGGATCGAGTGATCACAGCACGAAAAATGTACTGAAGGTATCGTGCTAGGATCACCGTTTGTGAGGAGAGGAATGTCATGATGAAAATTGGCCGAGAAACTGCGCATAGAGGGATAGGTGGCGGGCGCAGCCTTCATGCGGAAACAAAAGTCAATGGACAACGGCTATCATCAGAGACTCTTTACAAAGTTCAATAAATTTTCCGCATCGAGACATGCAAAAGAAGTCGTTGGAATCCCAAGACAGTTGCTCATTCAATCAAATCGATAACTCTCATATAATCACTGACGGCTGTGCCAACGTTTTCACCGTATCGTATTTTTTGCGATTCGGAACACTACCTTATAAGGGTCATGTTTGGAAGCCACATCTCCAAGAGTTGAAATCAAGAAGGGTTAACTCACTATACCAGCTCCACCGGCTAAACCATAGCTCAATTGAATCCACGTACCTGTCAGCGGCAGGTAACCTTCTCAATACCCCTCCGCAGGCGAAGGAAGGTCGTGATGACACTAAAGACATGTGGAGGGCTTCGAGACATACGGCAACAAAATGGCCGATGCAGTCTTGGTACGAAATCAAAGCCAGAGCAGACTTCTTTGACACTTTCGAGAACGAAATATGTGTACCGAAGAAGAAACGACTGACTATCAACGCCAAGATCTAACTGTTAAACGACATATGGCGCGACATGTGCTCAGATAAGCGTATGTCTCTATCAAACAACTGAGAGAAGGCTTTAACCCATGAACGAGTCTTCGCAAAATTGCAAAAGATCAATCATAGGTTACCATGCCAAAACAGATGGATGCAACATATATCGTGAAACAGAGCGTCAAACAAAAATTGAAACTGTGAACGTTCCAGGGGCAAAACAAGAGGTTGAAGTCTCGACACTAACCAGAGACAAAGTGCTAGCAGCAGTTCACGCTCTCAGGACAAATAAAGCTCCTTAAAAAGATGGTATCCTGCCTGCTTCTGCACTGACAATTTAACATCAACGTACACCAACAATTTGTAGACTTCAAGCAAGCATACGACACTATCGACAGAAAGGTGGTGTACACAAATTCCTGGATTTCAGTGTCCAAAAAAAAACTGATTTGCATGTCAAAGTACAATCTTTAACACTGAGTCTCAGGTCAAGGTAAATGAAAAATTGATGGACAACTTCAAAATGGAATCAGGCTTGTAACAAGGGTATGAATTTGCCACAATGCTCTTTAACATTGCGCTGGATTACATTATGAGGAGGTTAACAGTTGAAATCTCTGGTACACTAATGATCAAGCCCATACAATTGGTAGTGTATGCTGATTGTGTCAATATCATGGAAAGATCAATTTCATATGCCAAAGAAGCATTTTTTGGGTTTAAAATTTGAAGCAAACCGAATCAGACTGCCAGTTAGTGATGCGAGCTCATACTCATGACTCAAACAAGGAAGAAGACTACAGTCTAACAAAACCTGACTGTAAAAGACCGAAACTTTGAAAATGTTGATAGATTTGTGTATCTTGGAGCCAATCTGAATAAAAAAGTATCCAAAAGGACGCGATTGGACGCGTATATGAAGTTTGTTGAAAAAGTTCCGTGAATTTTGAATTTTCGCGGGCTAAGTATGTTCGATTTTTGATCTTTTGGTGGCGTTATGTTGGTACTTATGACCCTCACTTATGTTGACAATTGCGGCCATTTTCAATGTCCAGTCATTTTTTGACAGTTATTGTGCGTGGACGTGTTTTAGCTTGTCTTTGATTTTCGTCCATCTCGAAAAATGGATCAAAGAATTTGTATTAAATTTTGTCTGAAGAACAACTTAAAGTGCGCGGATGCATTCAGAATGTTGACTGTTGCATACGGCGAAGCTACTTTGGACAAAAACAACGTTTATCGGTGGTCCAAAATGTTCTCAAAGGGACCGAAAAAAGCAAGCCAAGTTCGGTCGAATGTGAAGGTTTTGCTGACAGTTTTCTTCAAATGCAGGGGCCTGGTGCATTATGAGTTCTTGCCGCAGGGTAGAACGATCAATAAGGAACATTATCTTCAAGTAATGCGCAATTTCCGTGAAGCAATCCGCCAGAAACACAAGGATTTGTGGAAGAAAAAAAATTGGCTTTTGCACCATGATAACGCCCCTGCTCACACATCGTTACTTGTGCGCGAATTCGTGGCCAAAAACAACACTCTAATAATGCCGCAGCCACCGTATTCCCCAGACCTGCCCCCCTGTGACGTTTTCTTCTTCCCGAAACTGAAGAGGCATCGAAGGAGGAGCTGAACACGATCACAAAAAATGATTTTTCAAAATGCATCGAGGATTGGAAAAAACGTTTATCACAAGTGTTTAATGTCAGACGTGGATTACTTTGAAGGGGACAAAAAAGATATTCATAAATAATTAATTCTTGAACAAACATGAAATTCGCGATATTTTTTGAACAAACCTCGTATAAACATATGCTTGACAAATAAACCCTATTACTCGAGACTTCACGTTTCACGGTGAAAATTTGCGAAAAGCTGCGCAGCTATCAAACATTAGGCAAGCTTGTATTACAGTAGGGATGTAAGGCATGGATCCTGATGAGCAAATCTGAAAAGGCAGCGGCATATTTGAACGAAAAGTTATCCAAAAAGTCAACGGCCTAGTCAAAAAAGACGTATGATTTATTTGAACTGTAACTCTTTGCATAAAATTGCGATGAATGAACCATATAGATGAACGGAAGAAGACTGGCTGCCCAGAAGGACATTGAAGCGTAGAGCGTAAGGCTATCCCGTTCGAAGAGTAGATGTAAGATTGGAGATTGGAGTTTTTCAATGAGGGTATGCAAATGTACTTTCAGACCTCTCTATTCGAGAATTTTTTTGAAGAAGATTCTCTATTTTTGAGATGTTTGATCTATAATACCTTAATGGCTAAATATCCCTTACCACAAAGTTGGTAATTTTCTGTGGATCTCAAACATTCACTTCTTGTATTATTACTTGAATTCGAGTTTAAGGATATATTTTCATGAGAATATTACAATCCTTAGGCTCAGCCCTGATCGAATGTTGATATGACTTTTCTTAACTGGATATCTACTTTCATTTAAGTCACCTACATGTTCGTATTTTCGCCATATCCATTTCGGTGGAATCAAATATATTTTTTGAAATCGACTTCAAGTGAAGCCTGATTTTAGAAGAATCAACAGAAGTTAGGCCGTTTTTTCTACGCTGCATAGGAAATGATTTTTCAAGTTAAGAAACTCCAGGACCTTTGATATTACGTTTTGCGACAAATACATCCAAAAATTTTGACACCGCATTTCATTCATAAGCATGCATGAGTTCTGGGTCTATGTAAATAGGAACTCATAATGAACACTTGAAATTAATCTTTAATTAGTTTATTAAATCCTTCTGGTTCAAAAAACTTGTATTTAAGTTGGTCGCAATCTGTCCAACTGAATTTTGCTTCCTTCATAAAATTTTCTTTCTCTTGTGATGAGCGTGAGATGCGCCGAAGAGAGATATCCGTTTGCGTGTGACTTTTCTGGGAAATGGGGTTTTAGTTGACGTCATATTTGCCATATATTGTTTATACAAACCAAAAAAAGGAGAACATACTTCTAAAAAAGTTTGATGTTTATAATTCTGATTGTAATTGATTCTACATATGAAAGAAGAAAAATTCTGTTTGACACATAATTCCCTCTAAGTGAAATTTTTGACTCTATAAATGCTATATTGCATGCAAATTAAATGTATACAAGAAATAAATCAAAGAAAAATGAATGCCTTTCGGGCATTGGTGCCGACTTGAATACATAAAAAAATTATCACCAGAAACAGAGAATGAATTCGGAAAAAGGTTTTCATTTTCAGTTGCGAAATAGAAGCCGTAGAAATGGTGAAATATATTAAACATGAGTAAACTAATATATTCTTGTGTCACGAATGTTTGCATTTGAAAAGAAGGATCAAGTGGTTGGGAAACTTGAGCCCAATGATACGACACTTTCCAAATTTGTTTCCTGAAAAAATCTAATTTATCACCTGACTGGTATTTTACTAACTCCACAGAGTCCTTTCGCTTCACGTGTTTACTCAAGGAACAATACATGAATTTTTATAGCACCGAATTCGATTTTTGTAATATATTCGATTTAATGAAGAATATTTCTAATGAATAGAGCGTTTCTTTTGCCGGGACGTGTTCGAACTTTCAACTGCAAAGGTGGAATTTATTTCTAGTTCAACTAAATTTACTAAGTTATAATTTACTTCAACGCACGGAATGCATGCTTTTGCAAATTCGAATAATGCAAATGATTATATTATATTTTTATATTTCGAATAATTGCAAATTCCATGATCGTTTTTAAGTTCCTCAACAAGGCAGTTTCCTTTCGACATGGAAAATTATAAATGTAAAAAATTTTTTATATATTTTAATTCTTTCCATTTATTTTTTTGGGTTTTGAAATAATGAAATTCGAGGAAAAATTATTAAAATTTCAGAGTCGTGACTGTCAATAGAAATTTTCATACGTATCTTATTATGTGCTAGCTGCCAGCTACTGGGAAACCCATGCGTAAAAAGTTGTGGCTGTGGGAAAACAACTAGACTGTGATTTGATGAGCGCTCTGCGACAAAGATTGTCTTGTCAAACAAAGATATTGCTTTTGTGGAAGGCAGAACACATACATATGATGTGAATTCTCCAATGAAAACGTTTTACTGAGCTCATAGGAAGAAATGTCCTTCAAAGCTGCCGCAATGCAGATGTTGAGCATTAAAACTTTCATATATCTGCTGTACACGCCGAACGGATGTTGTCTATTAAATTTGGCTGAAGGAAAATTTGCAAATTACGCAAAGAGAGCAATTTGCTTAGAAAAATCAGTTTTATAACACTTTCAATGATACTTGTACGGAGTTTGCCTATTATGCGTTACTCACACTTAGTGTAGACTTTGTAGGATAGATAGCATTGAAAAGATGTTTTCGTGCTTTCTTACAAGGAAATTGATATAAATAGAGGCATAAGGACACAAGAATGATGACTTCTACCATGTGTGGGCTTTGAAGAACCGGAAGAAGCCTGAGCTTTTATTTTATATCGTTTAAACGATGTTTGTGAAAATATTGGTAAGTCTAAAAAGTATTGAGCCTTTTTTTGTCATTTTTCGATTGAATATTTCTTTTATTTAAAATGGATTTTAGTTAAGTACATATTGTCCATTATTATCTATGACCTTCTGCAATGATCTTTTTCGAACGACGGTCTCGTATCTTACCCATTTTTTAACGTCCGTAATGATTTGCTTCAAAAACTGGCTCGATTTTATGGAAGGGAAATTTGGTCGATCAAATTTTTATGTGTCAATTCATGCGGTGGCCCAAACGTCAAGCTTCTTTATGTATCCAGCCTTACGTAAATGGTTCAAAACTGTTTAGTGATAGATATTCAGTTCCTTAGCAATGTCATGGTTGCCTTTGTTTCGGTCTCCATCAGTTTTTTCCAAGATGTCATCGACTTTTTCTGTGATTGGTCGACCTGAGCAAGGTACATCTTTGACATCAAAATGTTCCGAACGAAAGCGAATAAAGTATCACTTTCATAAAGTATCTTGACCGTAGACACCACAAATTTTTTCACGAGCCTGCGATGCATTCTTACCTTGATCGTAGTGATTTTGTAAAATATAAGGATTTTTTCAGATATTTCACTCATTTTGAAATGAATACAACTTTTGATACGAATGGCGAAATACAAAATTGCCCATATGAAAATTGTAGACTGGAATGTCATCCTTCAAACGCATGTCCGTTTGACTCAATCTGATTAGTATTGCCCGATATATGACAACGAACACCATCTAGTGGCACAAAAGGCTCAATACTTTTTAGACTATCCAATAAATAAATGTCAACAAAATATGAAATATTTACCTTAGAAAATAAAAACAAAATTCTCCTATTAATTTTGCGTTTTGTTTTAATTTTCGAAGTCAACTTTCGAACGTAATCGTTCGGTCGTCTTCAGCGACTAATGGGGCTTAACTGAACATACAATATTTGTTTGATCGTTTGAAATATATGGACTTCAATTTTGAAATCCGAATCATCATGAAACAGAAAGCCTGTAGTATTCGGCTCTAGAAACCTATCTTAAGGTATGTAACCCTCTAGAAAGACCTTGTTCTGCATATGAGACAGCACCAATATTGTGAGTTACCTTTCTGTAGAACTGTGATCTGGTTTGAGTTTTCAGACCCGTGAATTCTGCTGAGGAATACGCGTTAGTGCCTCTCGCTTCTGCCACTAGCTTTCTGCTTTTTCTCTTCTCTCCTACATCATTGCAGTCCTGGTTACCTTTATCGTAGATATGAAACTTTTCAATCAATCAAGTCTCAAATCCAAATGAATGAACAATGAAAACCTGACTCAAAGAGTCTACAACCTTTGAAATCTTAGACAGATGAATCTTATCTAGACTCGAATTTTGAGTTGAACCTCATACATGTCGTTTTAAAAAATCACAATTTATTAAATGTCAGTCTGTCATCACCGGCTCAATGTGTCCGCTGAATAATCAACAAACAAGGGTGGTGATGAGCTTGGGGCGTCATATTTATTCTTACTGTCAAAGGATGATTGTTCTTTGTTGGTGAAACCCTACATTACCCTACTTGAATAACAACAGCAAACAAAGCCGCGAAACGGCTCAGATATAAGGCAAAGATCCTTGCAAAGCAAAATAATCCAATTTCCATCGGAATATGGAATGTTTGGTCACTTTTTAAACCAGACGCACTACATCGAAATGCATTTTCAAATATTTGCAGTTCCAAAAACGAGATAGCTTGGCATAAGACGTACGCATTCACACAGTATTCCCAAGTGGGAAAACACAAGGAAGACATGAGTCTGGAGTGTTGTTTTTTTGTGGACAGCAAATGCAGGCAAATGGTCACAAAATTCAAGACAATAAAGGAGCTAATCTGAGCAATATCGAATCTGAACAAAAGTTTTCAACATGTTACTGGTTGGGCGTCACGCGTATGCTGAAAACAAAAAGAAATCAATGGAATCAAAGACTGTTTCTTACAATATACTGTAACTGACAGTAGATGCACCATAATCAAACTACTTTAAAATTTTTTGAGGGCGAAAAATTGGTAAAGGTAGCATCGAAGAACAACAGGAAAGCATGCTTCAACACAGGAATTAGCAAAAACGTACAGAGCCAACTTTGATATCCGTGGTTTCATTGTAAGCTCCATCTGTTTGCCAAATTAAAACTTCCATAAAATAACGTGGTCCTCTCCTCATTGTAGTTTGCAAAAGAAAATCTTTGATCCAAAGTCTATCAAAGGTTGTGAACAGACGAGGGTACGGATTTAAGTTCGGGGAATTAAGGGGTAGGTTTTTAATAAGTGTAATTAACAGAGTGATATCGCGTTCCGTAATGTTTTGTCAGTACAAATATAAGTTTTATCTTCATTTGGTTGGTAATCCTTGATCTATTGTGGATCAAACGTCTCAATCTGGAAGCAAGTGTGAATAATCAAAAAATAACCAATCATTACCCCTTCATTCAATTCCTTACCAAGCAACGAAAGTCAGTTGAAACCATACTGGAAGAGGTGGCATCTGCTTACAGGAACTCCTGTCCAAGTAAAATCATCGTTTACAGATTGTACAGTCTCTTGAAACGAGGCAGGGACTCAAATGAAGATAACACACGGTCCAATTTGTCGATCTTGAAACCTCCGGAAATGATTCAAAAAGCCAAAAAATCAATATTAGAAGACGCTAGACTAAAGAAAACACACCCCACAGGAATGGTTGCAGTATCGAATACGACAATTTTTCAAAATTTTCACGATCGTCTTGGCATGACAAAGGTCAGAGCTTCATGGGTGCCGAGAATGTCCACACCACCTCAGAAAAAAAAACATCTAGTAAAGTGTTCTCGCACGTTGGTTCGACTATTGAATCGAATTGTTACTTGAGTCAAAATTTGGGTTTATCATTATGAGCCTGAGTCCAAACAGGACTCTTGCAGTGGATCAAAAAGGGAACGTTACAGCCCAAAAAGTTATACGGTTCCCCAGTCGGCTGGTAGAATCATGGTGACAATCTATTGGTACTGAAATGGGGTTCTGTTGACAGATTATTTAGATAAAGGCGTCTCCATAACCGGAGAACACTACGTTTCAATCATAGAGAGGTTGAAAGCATGTTTTGAAGAAAATGCAAGCTGATAATTGACCAAAGGTGTTCTTCTTCTATACGACGACGCATCTGTTCTCAAGTGCCGTGTTGTATTGGATGCTCTGCACAAGGTGGGTTTTGATATTTAGGATCATTCAGTCTACAGTCCTGACCTGGCTTTAAGTGGCTCCCTTGCTAAAGCTTAAAACGAACTTCGTGGGAAAAATTTTCAAGCGAGGAAAAAGTGAAGAAGGCAAATTCGCTGAACAATTGGAAAAAATATTTTTTGTAAAGATATACATAAGGTACTTGAAAAATCTGAAAAAAAAGCAGCAGGTGAATACATTGAAAATGTCAAATATTCCTGTATTTTTATGCTCTCTTCTTATCCTCGATTGCGCGAAATTGAAAACGCTACCTCGTAACATAACCGGTAACAAGCTATGACATAACGTATAAACTCCAAATTCATGGTGTTCGATTCCAGTTTTCGAGGTGCATTAGTATTTTCAAGCGAAAATTGTCGAAGATAGGACGTAAGGACGAAAATGTGGAAAGATGTGCGATAAAATTTCTCTCAAATTTCAAATTCATGCATGGTGAGATGCATATATTTTTAATTCAGAAAAATTACTCTTTTGCTTACTAGTTTTTTGCGTTCATTCTTCTGTAATTACTACATTTCTTTTCTATTCATCTCAAAAACTTTTCCATCGGAGTCACTTCACACATCTCAATTTTTTAATTTATAAGCTCTCTATCTTTAAAAGCTCGCTATAGTTGGTACTTTAGGTAGGGTAGGGCGGGGCTAGTTGAGCATAGGGGCAAGTTGCGCAATCGAAATATCTCGCAAAATATTTACCGTACGCATAGGCATCGTATGGCGGAAAGAAAGTGATGCGGTAAAGTGATGGGGTAATCCACGCGATCCACAAAATTAAGCGATCGCTAGTGGTGGCTGGACGAACGAGTGAAGCCCCGTGCGTTTTGTTTATTTTGTGACCAAAAAGTAAAAACGTCGTTTATCGCAAGTTTTCGTCTGTATTAGTCAATTGTTATCTGTTTTCAATCAGGTAAGTGTTAATCTTCCAGAGAATTATTGTTCTTTTGATATGTAGAGAGGTTCTAGGTATAATTCTTACGATTTTTTCATAACCTCACTTTTGTTTTAAAATTCCGGGTTGGGGCTAGTTGAGCTATAGTTGCTCAACTTACCCCGCGACTCAAACAACTAAAGTAATGAATGTTTTATTTTTTGTTAGGATGCGGACTTACAAGAGGAAGACTACAAGATGTTCTTACACTACTGAAGATTTAAAAAATTGCTGCGAAGGCTGTCAACGATGAAGCAAAAAGCGTTACTGCCGCCGCTACAGAATTTGGTATCAAACGGATGACTTTGGCAAGATTTTTGAAGAAATGAAATGAAGATGGTGATACATCCATTAGCAACACCGAGGCAAGTTTTTTCTCCTACACAGGAAGACTCTCTGAAAAAATACTTGGTACAAATGGGATCAATCTTCTAGGGATATTTTCCAAAAGACGTCCGTCGCCTTGCCTACGAATGTGCTGTTAAATTTGGCATTAAAATTCCACCCAGCTGGACTGCAAATAAGATGGCCGGAAAAGAATGGCTTACGATGTTTTTAAAACGAAATCCGGAGCTATCCATACGAAAATCAGAACCCACCAGCCTGGGTAGGGCAACATCCTTTAATGAGCAGAATGTTAAGGTTTTTTTTTTTGAGAAATTAGTGGAACTAATGGATAGATATGGATTTACTGCGGCAGACATTTGGAATATAGATGAGACAGGAGTAGCCACTGTGCTGAAGCCAAATAAAATTGTAGCTGCCAAAGGTAAGCGTAAAGGATTTCTGGGGAACGAGGGACTAACGTTACAGTAGTAACTGCTGTATCTGCTCTTGGAAATGCTGTACCTCCTATGTTTGTATTTCCGTGAAAACAGTTTAAGACACACTTTATTTACGGTGGTCCCCCTGAATGCATAGGAGCAGGCAATGCCAGTGGATGGGTTACAGACGAAGAATTCTATCAGTTTATGCAACATTTTATCAAACATGTGAAACCGTCCGTGGAGCGTCCTGTTTTGTTAGTGTTGGATAATCACTCCTCTCACTTGAACGTGAAGACACTAACTTTGGCCAAAGAGAACGGAGTTGTAATGCTGTCCTTTCCACAGCATTGTAGCCATAAATTACAACCGTTGAATGTGTCAGTCTTTGGACCGTTCAAAAAGTATTGCGCTGCTGCTCAAGATGCATGGCTACGAAACAATACGGGGAAAACCCTTATTATTTATGATATACCAAAAATACTCGCTGATTCGTTGCCGTTTGCTCAGGCAAGTATAAATATTGTTAACGGTTTCCGAAAAACAGGCATCTTCCCGTATAAGGCAAACATTTTTGGTGAGGATGAGTTTTCACCATCATTTGTAACCGATCGTCCTGAACCAGAAACTATCGAGCCGGAAAAAGATCATCCAGAGCAAGCTGTGATGTCCAGCACTGAACCTAATCCTGCTCCTTCTGCCTCCACCAGCCAAGCTGAACCCGAACCTGGTCCAAGCAACAAAGAAAACGAGGCGATCGACCTAATACAAGTATCTTCCCCGAAAATTGTACGACCATACCCAAAGGCTGGCCCTAGGAAAGCAGCTAAAACTAACAGAAGAAAGAGGACAGCTGCAATACTAACAGACACTCCTGAAAAGAACGCTTTAGAAGAACAGCAAAATGAAACCACAAAAAAAGTTAAGAAGCCAAAGAAGAACATGGATAAGAAAAGGAAGAAGGATGTCTGTAAAAAATACTCCAGTCAAGTGAGGAAAGTGATGATGATGATTATTCCTGTCTGATTTGTTACGAAGGCTATGCTGAAAGTTTACCAGGAGAAAATTGGATCCAGTGTCAAGCTTGCAGGGAATGGGAACATACAAAATGTATTCCAGGTACTGGTCTTACTTTTGTTTGTGTCAATTACAACAGTGACAACGACGATTAAGTTGCTAAGATCTTATTAATATATTTTTAAAGATATTTGAGTCTGATTTTAAACAGAAAGACTGGATCTAGTCCTGAAGTTGGTCTTAAGATACGTTAATGTTTTGTTGATTCTAGTTTTAGTTAATTAATCAAAGAAAATTACTTTAAGTTTTGTTGTTCTGTCACTAAAAGACTATAAATAAAGAGCTGATTGTCAAACACATATTTTACTTCATCTCTAGTCAACATTGAAACCATGGTTTGGTTCGACATTCTTAGTGCTCAACTTCCCCCATATCCTTGCTCAACTTACCTCACCTATGAGGTACATTGAGCGTACTTAACTTTCTGCATTTAAACAGCTGTAGCTCTTAAATTCGACTTGTTACAAAAAATTACTATGGACATTTTTGCTAAGGGATAAATTACTAATCCATCAAGCCGCATAACAACTCATTCAGACTAATTAGTGAGGGGCTATATCCGCTCAAGTGAAAAATTGCTCAACTAGCCCCGCCCTACCCTATTAAGTGTATAAATTTCATAGTAATACCTCTTCGAAGTAGGTGTGCTTTTGAATATTGTCGGTATGGTCTAGAGCGTCACACTATAGTTAAGATTTTCTTTGTCTTGTTAATCTTCTGCTATTTTACTCAGCTTTACTTATCGTACCTACTAGCGTTCGTACCAAAATCAAAAAAGAGTCAATAGAAAGGACTGTCATTTGGACCTTGACACTGAAATGTATTATATGCCAACGATATCCTACCATCTCTGGTTACTGTATGGAGTCCTAGTCCTGAACTGTATGTTACGTCAAGAATTCGATCCTCTCAGTTTTCCACTTAGCCACTAACAACGCTCGTAGCTATAATAATATTATTAAAGGTATAACAGAATTCATACTACACAGTCTCTTCGCCACCTGCGCTGATTATTATGAGAGCGGAAGCTCTAGTGTTCCCAGTTCCGAAAGCGCGGAGAAAATTTTCTCCGCATGGGGCCTATAGGTTATAGTTATAAGTGCCTTCTGTTAAGTGAGAGGAACGACATTCCCTTTAAAATAAGATGGGAAAGGTGAGTTAGAAAGGATATGTGAAAGAAAAAGTAGGTTTGCGGACTGCATGTCTAACGAGTGATCCGGCAGAAAGACTCAACTGAAAGCTGATGAAGCTACTCAAAAAACTCTGGTTTTTTTCAAACCTGCCTGCCTGATTTTCGTAAATTCCGGTCTCTTGAAGAATCGTTTCCTAGATTAGATCCTCTAGATTACTATGGTTTAATAGATTGTCCGGATTCCTTATGCTGCAAGGAATCTCTTGCTCTGGGCGTGTATAGTTTTGACTACCCAACCAGAAAAAATATAAGGCCTAAGCAGAGGTAGTTCACTAGCAATAGCAATCTTTTAACTAAAACTTTAACTAGTACTTCTTGCACTATTACTACTTCTACTGGAACTATTGCTACTGCTACAGCTAAGAAGACTGTTAAGAAATATATCTTGTGTTGCTATTATTCTCAATATGTTGTAAAGTTTTGTCACCACTCACTGAGGATCTCATACCGTATCAGCGTTCCTTTTTTGGCAACGGCTTATAAACACAATTACATCTCCAGAGTTACGTTTAAGCTATTTTGATGCGCCTCATTAGCCGCTTCTAAAGATATTCATGACCCCATTACCAAATTGTATTCATGCTGGAAAACAGTCTGATTGAAATTTTCCACTTGCCCCAGATAATTTTTCCCCAAAAAAATTCCTCCATTCCCATCATTTCAGCATCTTGAAATGAGGGGGGATTTCTTTTTCACGGTGGTGGTCATTTCTGTTGTTAACACTAATGAGTTTGGCACATGTTCATGTCTGTTCTTCATTCACAGGAAAGATAGCGACGCAATGTATAGACCTATTGGCATCCTGGGTGCTATTGTTTGAGTTAATGCATGTTTATAGTATGTTGTCAATATGGTCTGAAATTTCGATTTAACTCCGAGATGCAGATTACATCACATTTACAAGATCATTATCTTCGTTGGCACATAATATGAATGCTGTAAAGTCAATAGATACTGATGAAATATTGTTTGGGCTACGGTGAATAGTGAATCCCTTCAAAGTACAAGGAAAGCAATATGAGCACCATTTGAAATATGTATGTTGGAAACAAGAACATGATTCTAGTAGAAAACAGCTTCATATTTCAGTCTATAAAAATATGAAAATCTGAAAATACATATTCATTTAAAGTTCCCTAGTTTCAGTAGCATTAAAGTGGATTGATTCAGTTCATCAATCTTTTAGTTTTCTCTGAAAACAGGGATTTCCACCATTACATACTTGGTCTGCTTACAGAAAAGTTTTGGTTATATTACCTTCGATGGACGAAATGATAGTCCTTCTTAGTCAGTTTTTTTCATGAAGAATTGATTAATAAAAAAAATATATGAAAAGTGAAAATCGAAAAGTCCTACTATGAAAGTCTAGTTTATGCCTAATCATTATTTATTATATTTATTCTTATTCATTTCGATTTGTGATCCCTAGCTCTGGAAGAAACTTTCAATTTGGTGCAATCCTCGAGTATGGCAGCCTTCAGTCATCAAGAAGCGTGAGCCGTGGAGACAGCATTTGTCAGTAAATAAGGGCGAATGCTGACCCTGAGTTCAAAAGAGCGTAAGACTCTTAAGCATTACCAAAATTTCCTATATCTTGGAATCCAGTTGGTTCAAGATTTAAAGTCCGTGCATAATACTGGAAGACTTTGTTTAGACAGTCAAGTGGTTTATCGATTTCCGTATCTAAATAATATTTTGGTCTCAGAAGAGACATATTTTCTTCTTACAAGCCAAGTCAACATGTAAAATTACCGTTATTGGGTGACAAAGAATCGAAGATATGAACATGAAACACCAGTTATTTTCCCGAAAGCCACTATACGGACCCCAACGTAGACATCATGTTCAAGTTGAATGATCAATCATGTTGAACAGTCAAATTTAATTCGTAGCGATATGTGAAGATGATCAACAACTTTTTCTCTGAAGTCTCGCAAGATTTTGATGGTTTCACCAAAAACAGGCAGTTCAAGCAGTGTGGAGCGAGATCTCTAAAGTGTTTATGCTGGCTTCCCATTACCATTTTTGGAACAAATTGACATCTGGAAAAAGTGACGTAAACTGACTTCCATGTAGCCCTGATCTCAGTTTACAAGATTTTTCCTGCAGGACTATCTTAAATTTAAGGTTTGTTGTAAAAAAAAACCTGTGTAAATCTCCTTGGACAAGTTAAAATAAAGAATTGAAAAAATTACGGAGGGAAATAAAGGACGAATGTGCCGAGCAGATTCTGAGATTTCACTTTTCGTTTAAAAGTATGCTCAGCAAATAAACGAACACATTTGAAAAATCTGATATTCAAAAAAGCAAATCCCAGAAACTACACTTTAATTTAAACTATTTTATCTTTAAGTTTTTAATTTGAGAAACATCTAATCCTGCTCTTCTTCAGCACCTGTACTTTGACGGGAGATTTTATTTTTATAATGGCTTAAGACGAGTTCGATAGTAATTTAATTATTTATTTCAATAATTTTCAATAAATAAACTTCTTCTATTCCAAGCATTTCCTGCATTTGACAGTCCTCAAATGAAGAGGATCCCACGTCAACAGGAAGCTTCGAAGTAGTAATGCGTGTTTGGCAAACAATAGTAACAAATACCTGCAACTGACTTCCCTGAGATTGACGGATGAGGGAGACGAAAGATAAACTAAGCGACTGCTTATCCAGGGCCACCTTGCTGAGCCACAAATATCCTCGAATCGAAATCAAAACACCAAAAAGCGGCAAAGAATATTCGAGTAATATAAAAATACTACAAGCCTCCCAATCAAAGGGATATATTCCTGAAAACTGAATGAAGATTAGAATTAAGATGACTAAAGCTCCAATTTCCATAGAAAAGAAATGTCAGCTTAATGTCTTCCCATGTTGACAAGTATGGTGCATCTCGCAAATGGATGCGTTGAAGGTACCGTGAATGCAGCGGAATGGTGCACTTACTAGCACGTACTAGTCCAGGACACTCAAGAGGATGGCAATGTACAACACTGATCAACAGTGAATATACTTTGGTGGACATCGAAGAGGCCTCCAATTATATTGAAATAGTAAGTATACTAGAAGCCATCCAAAAGATTTGGAATCGAGTCATTTAATTTTAAGCCAGTGGTGGCACAACTAAGTTGCAGACAGATGATATTAGAAAAAGATAAGTTTAAGATGTGCTTAAAGTATAAAGGACAATAAATGAAGGTTCAATCCAGCGTGACAGAGGTTGATTATTAGGGTTTTACAAGCTTAATATCATTACCAAATGCTTACACAAAAGTCAGTTAAGAACGATCTACCAGGTTAACAGGATCTTCATTCTGATTAGTGGATAATTCCTGAAGAAAGACGTTGTTTTTTTGTAAGCCTGCATACTCTTTACTGCAAAAATTTGTGAAGACAAAGAACTATGAAGGCCGATAATGAAGCCTAAATGAAGGCTTATAGACCGATATGTTATGCAATAACGGCCAGAAACCTTCAAAAATTATATCCAAGCGTGCAAGGTAGATAACAACAATTTTTACCTGACAGTACACAAGGAATGCGATTTCGGTCAGGTACTAGGCATTATTTTTAAGAGCAATCATTGACAGATTACGAACCATGACTCATCAAGTAAAGAAATCAGAAAACGAGCGGGAAACTCCTTACAAGTTACATGGCTGATGCATTTAACATACGGCTAAAGGTTTTGATTGACGACTGCATCTACAGTCCACTAGTGAGACCAATAATCTACTAGAGAACTAGAGAACTAAAGTGTCTGCTATAACTAACACTATAGCAGAATAAGTCAATAAAGAAACAAGAAAAGACTTGGAGCTCAGGCTGTTCCTTAGCAAATAGAAAGGATGAGGATATAACCAAATGAGTAGTGGCTACAAAGATTACTAATTGAGCTAAGTGAAAAACATGGAAGATCGTCGCATCACAAAGTGAGATCATAATCTAGACTTATGGCTTTAGAATTAATTAGAGCACTGGAGCCGAATAAATTTCTATGACTATCTATGACTACCTCTAACACAGTTCAATCAAAAAATAACCTTGAAAGCCGAATCATGAAATCCTTGTCCAACCAGAAGGAGAAAACCGATCAGAAGTGCCGGAGCTTACATCTGCAGGAAACTCCAGGGAAGTTGAACAAATTATCTTTGGACACAAAGGTATGGAAGGAAAAAAATTAGTGGGTCAACTAGCGAATTCAGATTCAACTGATTGAAGACACTAATAAAAATGAGAAAGAGTTTGGAGGAAAATTTCTAGATGGACATGGACTCTGTTTGAAATGACAGAAAATGACAGCAGACTAAGCAAAATTTGTTCGCAGTCCAGAGCCTTATAGATGAACGGGTGAGGCTTACATTAAAATGAGTTAAAACAAAGGAGCACATTCTTCATACGGGTCGAATTGAGCAGCAGAATTTGATTACTTGACAACCACAGAACTGGAAGCCTTTCCTGGCTTCCAAATGATGACAGGATGGACCATTAGCAAAGCTAAGCCGTTTGTAGGAAGCTAAATAACAATGCAGAACCCCTCGAACCATCTCTTTTTTCTGAACCCAACAATTAATTTGTCGAGTGATTTAGGCGTAGTGTTTATTGGAAGAGCAATGGCATTACTCCACAAATAACGTTTTTATATTATCCTTTCCGGACAATCGTACGGGGAACACAAGGAGTAGAAAAAAAAAACAATTCAAAGAATTTTTCTTCGTTATGCTTTTCGCTTGTGGCTCAATGAAAAGTTGTGAATTTCATATTTCCAACAGCTACTGATGCAATGTCGGTTTATTATATCTACTAACGTTTTCAACATATGTCATACTAATATTATTGTGATGAGCCCTGCCTGTACTTAAATGTTTTGTTACGCCTGGTCAAGTAAATGGAAATTTTATGCTTTAAATTTCAGGGCATGACGTTATTACTCATCTGGAAAGTTCTCATCCCCGTGTACTCTGCTGAATCTCTCTTGACATGCAGAGCTAAAATCTTGACAGAGAATACTATAATTTGCTTTTGCTCTCAACTATCCCTACAATGTCCCGGGAGATGGTTTAAACGTAGTTTAAAAATAGAATGAATGCGGAAATCAAATTCAATTTCTCCGCCAATTCATATTCATAGGGAATCAAACAACCAACCCACGTTTAGGCTCGTCGAATCCCAAGGTTCACGAAGCTTTCGCGTGAGTCCTCGGAATATGCCATCCAAAAACAAGGAAGGAAATGATGTTGAAAAGTCAAGAGTGCGTTAATAATTCCATTCACATAAAGTACGAATGTGTTGGGGCAATCTTTGTTTGACTTATTACACATCAATACAAAGACTCTGAAAGGGAAAGATTGGCGGTTTCGACATCACTACGAACGTTCCGGGATATCGTTTGAATGATACAATCCAACATCAATACCTACGGTGGTTATGTCTTGCATACCGATGCCGGAAAACTATCTGAGGGCGTTTTCGGAAGTTTCTCCGAATACCATTTCAGGATGGTAACAGTCTCCGGGAAGAAGCCATATGCTTGTTTTCTTTTTATTTTGTGGTATCGTGCGGTATTGTTTGAGGCTTCATTTCCTTCTCAAGGCTGGACTGTTTGGGTTTAGCTGTGGAAGAGAAGACGTAAAGAAATGTAGACAGTTTTCACTCCCAGGTTTATAGGTGGCACGTGTCTAGAATACTTCCTCAATTGAAAAGTTCTTTGCCACAGGCCAATTATTTATGGTCTTCAGGGAGAAAAATCGGTATAAATTCCTGCTTCTAGTTCCTATTGCCAAACGTATTTTTGCACGTGCAGTTACAGGCTGAGACGATACATAGTATGATCTGTCCTGAAATATTACTAGGAATGACTTGGACGCCTTGGCATCGGAGTTCCATTTCAATCCAGTGCATAGGCAACAAATAAAAATGACCCAAAACGAGTTCATACCGCGCCATAAGTCGTGATTTACCAGATACAAAGGCATGTTCCTTCGTACAATTTACGATACGGCTTTTATTATTATCTCTTTACATGATTAGCAACATTATTTAACCTTTCTGGCAAGGAGTCCTGACCCAAAAATCTCTCTAAGCCTAATGCTGTTATCTCTGGTTACTGACAGAATTATGACTGCATTTGAATCATAACCATGAGAGATCGCCTTAATAAATTTTTATTATATACAAGTCCCTGTATTTCGTGAAAAGATTGATCCATCAACACAAATATTCTGTCCCGATGCTCTTTGGCACATAAGTGGTGCCGGGGCTGATGGAATTCTTTGACATTTGAGTAGAATCCTGCACGTTCGAATCCACAATGGGCTGATGTCGCTGTTTGTTGATTCGCATTAACCAATATCCTTGCAGCCTGTGTATTTTATTACGTTTTCACAACATGGCGTGACTGAAGATGTGGTTCTCCTTGGGGTGTAATACTCAATTTATATGACAGTCGATGATAATATGAAGCAGATGAAAGGACAAAAGGGTTGCATAAAAGCTCCCTTAACTTTATACGTGTGGAGAAATCGATTTTCTACGTTGGAATGGACAGGCAATAATAATAAGCCAGAAATTGTTGAGGTTAGAGGGTTGTGTGGCTGCTTCTGCTGTTAACGTAATTGTTTCAATTTCAGGTAAAGTGTTATTTGCTTATTTTGGTTTCTTATTGATACTTTATTTTCAGAGCTGAGATCAGCTTGATTTGAATATCTTTAAGTGTATGACGTTCCTATTACGTGACTATGAAAAATACTAATATTTTTTTGTTTTTAATTTTAAGACTTGATTGGAAATTCAAATGTGGGCATCAATACAAAATTGTGCTGCAGTCGTTTTGAATGTCTCCTATCCGTACAAAAACTTCAACATTCTCGCAGTGTAATAAGAAGAAAGGAACATATCATTTCAGTATTGTTTCCACCTGATAAAACTAAACTTTTATTCATCCTACAATTTATTACAATAGGTTGAATGTCCTGCGAAAATTTCTTGACGGCAAATACAAAAAAACAAACAAAAACTGACTTCACGATTTGGTATTGATTTTCGAGAAACCAAAAACGAATTCGTTAAATTTTGAATGTGTCCAAAGCAGCAAGAGCCTTGGGAGAGGCAGTAGATAGAACAGATGAGTTTGTTTCAATTGGTTGTTTTCATGGATATATACTGAGAAATTACGATTGACACCACAAGACATATTTAAACCTGACTGCCAACGAGTAGTCTTAGCAGTTTAGAGAAAAAACCTGGCTTCAGGCTTCTGTCCGGATCGCGCTTAAGTTCAAGGCACCCTATGACTTTGAATTCATACAGAAAGATAGAGTGAACTATGATTGTATAGATGACACTGGAGTATTTGTTCAAATATCCTTTTATTTTCTAAGTATCCATTAAAATTTCAAAACCTTTGAATTTCCTGAAGCGTCCTTTGACGAAATTCCAATGCCAGATAGGAGTAGCTTCTGTGCAATCTCGGCCTATGCAACTGGTCAAAACGTTTTCAAATTCAAAGAGGAGCTCGGATTCTAGCTTCAAATAGCTTCGGGGCATAATCATTATATCCGGTGGCTGTTCATTGAACTAGTAAACTTGTAAGATTTTGAACAAGGCAGTCAGTTTGCGTCACTTAAGAATCTGAATTGATAAAAAGTTATAAGGACACAAGTTGCAGATAGTGGACAAGTCCTATTGTAGAAGCTGATAGTCCTGATGTAATCGAATTGACCGGAAAGGTAAATAAAAAGAAGGAAGAGACGTGGTCCAAGGATAGAATCTTGCGGGACACCCGGTGAACGATAAAAAGGTGTAGAAGTTGTGACGTATAGAATCAAACAACAGGAACAATGCAACAAGCAATACTGCATCAAAAACAATGATTTTCCCGAGATAAAGTAGATAGTGGTTCGTAGTATCAAAACCTTGAAAAATTTCGTCAAGATCACGTCGACTTGAAATTCTCACATTTGAAATCTCACTAACGCCGTAGCAATATCATTTGTGAAAGAAGTCAAATTAGTAGTGGTGATTCAACCTTTTGGATGCCATGTTGATCAGGGGCAGTAACTCACCGTGATTTAACTGAGTGCCGGATGCGAATAAGATGTTCAAATAGTAAATTTTTCTAGTATTTTCTATGACTGAACACCAAAAATAATTCAAGAGAGATCTATTCAAGAGATCGATTTCTGAAAAAATGGAAAACAGAGGGAATGATCATTGAATGAAGATGCAATCTATATGGGTCAGAGTTTCTGATATACCTTACGACAAATTCTTTTATTTACCTCTGCATTGTTAAAAATTTTTTGACGATTGTAGGTGATGGATCGTCGAGAAAACGTGGAGTTACTTTTTTACTAGGTATTGTTTCATTGATAGGAAAATACTCATTCATATATAAAATCAAAATATTTACTGATAGGAAAATACTCTGGAAAAGTACTGAGAATTATTTTCGAAAATATATAAAGTAGCAACCGTTGTATTTGGACCGAAAAATCAAATACTGTAGAGTTTTTCATGTAGTTTTTTTTCGTAAACACGGGAAAAATGCCAGGGTGTTCACTATGGCTCTCGGGTTCTTCTCTTTTCGGTTTATCATATTTTTGCACTACTAGAGTATTATTTTCACGATTACTTTCTTTCTATAAAAACCAATAGATGTAATTCAAATTAATTTATTAGTATGCATAGTATTTTTGAGTGTGGGATCTTATCGTGGATAAAATCATAGAAAAAATTGTAACTTTTCGAATATCATCAACGTCATGCACGCGATGTGAAATATTAATAAATATTTCATTAGATCCACTATGGAACTTCCTACAAATATCCAAAATCATTTTTCCATCATCTGTGGAATATGCTTTGGATGAATTGTGCCTAATGAGGTTTTTTTCGCATTTGAATTATGTTTAGTGGAATAGGTTCATGGAATGATTACATTCAATACTTTTATTATCTGTTATCATAATCATTCTGGATTTGATCAAAAGTGTTCATAGTCAAATCCATCAGCAATTATTACCAAACTTATGTTGTTAAAAATCAATAAAATTTGAAATGAAATGACTTAGACCATTTGCAACTGAAAGTTAATGAAAATGCTTCTATTTTGTGATTTTATTTAAGGCTACTCAATTGATAATCAAAGAAACGAAAGTGTTTTACGGATATTAGGACCACAGAAGACAACGAAAAACAAAATAAGTTCTTTTATTTTGACCAATTGTTACAGCCTTGTCGAAATAGACAGTCTAGACTATATTGAGCTCCAAAGTCCAGCACATTTCTTCATAATCCACGTCAGTACAGTCTAATCATTAAACCACATTCTCAACCTCATATCTTATATTGTCTGAGATCAACTCAAGCAAAATATCCAGGGCAAAATTTGAATTTGAATAATTTAAATTAATTAATTCAAATTATCTATTTATCTTTGCTCTCTCTAAAAACCACATGCTATAATCAAAAAAGTCCTTGCCGAAATATTCTAGGAAAAAATCGTGCACATGAAATTCCAACAATTTGTGCCCGCATGTCATAATCAGAGCGAATTCAAGGCATACGACGTACCCTTTCTATAATGGTTGTTGAAAAACATTCAAGCCAGGCAAAATTGCAGCGTTAAATATCTGCGTTAATATTCATTTCTGTCTCATATTACATAGAAATAACTAAATTTACACCCCCCCCCCTTCCCCCCCCCAAAAAATCAAAATAATCCAATTCCAAAACTACCTAAAAAAATTCGATATTACTATTTCACCCCACAAAAATGAGCATAAGTTTCATACAAGGGTGGTTTTGCGTTTGAATGTCATTCATGTTATGGAAAACTCAACTAATGCATGTATGAACGCAGAATTTTTCAGTTGCGTAATAATTTTCCCATAACTGAAAAATTCATCACTTCAACGTAAAAAATAGCTCTTCTACGTTTTTTTGTGGTTTTTTCATTTTGGATAATTGATTTTTGTTTTGTTTTGTCTTTGATTTTGGATAATTTATTTTCCTTTGATTTATCGCACTTTATTTTCACTTGTATTAGCTACACATGTTAATAAATGCGTTCTTTGAATTTTTACGCTTCAAGGACATATCTCTGGAAGTTGATGCAATTGGTGAATTAATCACGTGGACTTAACCCGCTGAAATACCGGAGGGTGACTGTGGTTCTATTGCAACAAATAACAATTCTATTGCACAAAATACGACATTTACTATGAACAAACTTTTTACTTTTTTTAAAGTACCATCAATGACGTTTAAGACTGAAATCGGTAGAATGTAAGATTCCTCCTTGTCTCTAACGAACTGAATTCTATCTTTCTAATTTGTTTCGTGCTTCCCCCCACATTTATACATTCTTCCAAATTCTTGCCAAAATAATGCTATTGCTGGCAGAAATATCTTTGGCATATTCGGTACATGAAGTCTATCTATGAAGTATCTTGGAAAACATAGTATCCCATCCTGAGACTTTATCCCGTGTTGCGACCAAAAACCACTCCAAGCAATGATTTTCGGAGCATTCAGCAGCGAAACCACATTCAGGGATTTTTGATGCTTCAACTGCGGATTAGTGTCACTTCAGAACCTGCAATTTTGCCTGTTTACATGCCCATTCAGGTGGAAGTGTGTCTGATTTGAGAAAACAATGTTGGTGAAGTTGGTGAACTTCTATAACATTTCACTAGCAGTCTGCAACCTGTGAGCATGATTTTGAGACTTTAATTCTTGCACAATTTGAATATTGTACGGATTTAAATGTTAATGTTTGTGAAAAATGTGACTTAAAGATGTTCTTGGCAAGTTTAAGACACTAGACCGCTTTCGGGTAGAGGGTTCAGGTTGTTCGCGAACAGACGCTTTTACAAGCTCTGCGATTTTGGGATTCCTTGGTGTTCTTTGTCGGTTGGATTGTGGTAACTTTATTGTTGAACCCGTCTCCTTTCGAACTTCTGCACCCATTTTATAATCAGTTCCAGCTTCATTTATATGCCGTATGTTGTAATGAGCGCAATTTTTTCGTAGCGCTAGAGTCGAAGAATCGTTGTTTCGATAGTGCTCACGTACGCGCTGCACACGTTGTGCTCCGTTCAACGACGACATGACACTAAATTCACATTGGCCGCTCTTTCGATGCGTTACCTCTCTGCCACATTCTAACGAAGCTTCCAATTTATATACTTACGTATTTTTGGTACAATCTGGACAAGTTTTATGCTACTCTTAGTGAGCAAAGAAGTAATAAAAACTCTCTCCGAGAATTTTCATAAACGTTAAAACTGGAAAATGTTTGACCAGTCTGAAAACAAATGTCAACTGCTGGATGAAGCAGGTAGAAGCCATGTTAATGATTACTGATACTCTGGACGATATCGATCCTGTATTAATCGAAATGCTTTTGGGAATGCAGATGAAACAGGAATCAATCTAGTCGTTTAGAGTTTCATATTTTTTAACAAGCTTAAATCAGGAGCGCTATTTGTTTCCTAGTGATAGGTGATGAAAAATTTCGACTATAATTTATTAAATAAATCTGAAAATGATTTACTTAACGTAAGGAGTGAACGTAATCTAAGATTTTTCTGTTTATTATTTTAAAGTTTTTCTTTTCTTGAACCATGTTATGAGCTAATATAAAATTTTTTAAAATATAGTTGATCCGAACAGACAGTTGATGTAACATTTTGTATGATACTTTGCTATCCAATACTTTCCAATTTTCGGAATGAATTTTCAGAAAAACTGTTTATGTGAGATAACAAACAAATTCTAAACTTTTTAGACAAATTCAAAACATAAACTAACATTTGTCGGAGACTTAGTTTGGAAAATCCGGCACTTTGATAAATGGTGGCATGTTCCACATTACTTCGGTTGATCCTGACAGTTAATGAACGTGAGCAGAGATCCTGACAGTCAATTTACACTAACTTTTTCAAATGCGAACAAGATGCTGACATTGCAGATATTGAACATTTCAGCGTTATTTACCACACTAGTGACATTTCTCATTGCATGATATGACTGAAAAAAAAAAAATTAACATGCACTGCAAATAAAAAGATGCAGAGCTGTCAAAAATTGTAATACCTGCAGTGAAATCCTGCATTTTATAGTCAAATCGTGAAAAAAAGATTTTAAACTTTTTCTCAAGTTAATGTGCAAACTTTTCTGAAATTTTAGAGACAATTTCGGTTCAGAAAAAAATCAGAAAATTTCAGAAAATTTTATTGCTAGACTTTGAACATTTTCTGTACAGAAAATAAGAACAAGGCAATAACGTATATCCAACAAGAGTAACTTGCTTTAAAACACTTGGAAATGAGCAAGTTGATTTTTGCGTCCGTTTTAGCAAAATTAGTTTATTAAAGTATTTAATTGAGAAAAAACTTTAGAGAGAAATCACTGATCAAATATTTGCCAAACATTCTTATTCTTAGGGGTGGCAGAAGCTTGGATTGTACTCATTTATCCTTGTATGTAGTCTTCAGAGATTTTAATTGAAACGCCTGATTTCATCCAGCTTTCAAAGGAATATAAACATTTAAGTGTGGAGCATAGTAAACATTTGGATAATTTAGGCAAATTATCAATTGGTTCCTGGATAAAAGAGAATTTTGGTGGAAATAATTGAGATGATATAATAAACCTTATTTATCTTCCAGGAATCGGGCGTTTATGAATTTTCTTTTAATAAATGTGAAAATGTTCAAAGAAAATGTATCAGAAAGCTGAAAGAATTCATACGAGTCACATCACAGCATGCACAACAAATTATGTTTCCTTAAAAAAATCTTACGTTGAACAATTTTCAGTTTTTCACAAAACCAAATGCCGGTAACTCCGACTAAATTATTTTTTGCCATGAAAATCATTTTTAATGACAAATAACTTCACGGTCCTAAATTTTTATCACCTCCGTAACGCATGCCGTGCTATCACACTAAGAATTCTGCGATCATTAAACAACATACTACAGCAATCCCAGTATAAGGATAACACTTCATAGCCATCCAACTATCTCCCGTAGGACACTCGTTAAGTTGAGTTAGCATTGCCAGGTGAAGGAGCATTAGACGAATATCGTGGGTGAAATGAATCTGACTATACGGCATGAACCCACGTGCTCCGCATAAATTTTATGATCCTTTCGAAACAGCTTACATACATTTCCAGGTATTTTTTGCTGAAGGATATAGCTTGGAATCAATTAAGCAAAAAAAGGAGATTTGCAAAGTTGGAATTTGGTTGAATGCCATTTAAATGGATTTGCTTTATCGGAAGAACTTGCTAAATTTATGAGAAGCTGTGGGAAAAATTCCTTTTTTTCTCAGAATATCGAGGTTATCATGCAATAAGGATATTTTGGAGTACGTACTAAGGGGGTGTATTGTTTTGAATATCTCACTCGGGTAATGCATACTTTTATCCTGACAGGTAAAATGATTTACTGTCTGAGTTTTGATTGGCTATAAATTCTAAGTGCTCAAAAACGAAGTGTATTTTTAACACTTAATCCACAGCATTAAATTCGAAAAATGGTCAAAGAATAAGCTTCAATTTCAAAGGAAGATTACTAGACTATTCTTTCTTTCAAATATATAAATCCGGCTGAACTCAATTGCCTGGTTGAATATCCTTTATGTAACAATTCGGTGGGAATTTTTGGTGACATGGGTTGTTTTTATTATAATTATTATCTTGAGTAAGATTATTTTCTTAAATTGCATCTGTAAAAGGCAAAAGCTCCCAAGAGAGAGAGAAAGAGAAACTTGGCGAGGCGATTCAAGTCTATCGAGATCTAACTCTGCAGCAGTTCTGAATGTAAGACAACCGACGATTAATGCCATTGAGAACAGATAATTGTTCGTCGTTTTTCCTGAAATAACCGATTTGAGGAATACTTTCGATTCCACTAGGTAACTAGGTAATTTGTATCCTTATTCTCAGCGCTGTGGAACCAGCAAGCCAAGTAAGTAGTATGCCTCATGCATTCAGTAAGGCAAGTAGCTGATAAAGGCATGGGGGACTACATCAGTCCCCAAATTTCATCTATGGTGCATTGGAGGGTCACTGGAGCATGGGTGTAATATCAGGAGTGCCAAAAGGTTCCAATCTTGGTTGAGACCTATAAAGTGTTTGTTTCGTATGCAAGCTAAGCTTTTAAAATTGCTGTTACTGGATGGATCCCACTTATTTGACTGACCAGGTGACGTAGTGAGCGCATATAGGTATAATACTGCGTTGAGTGAGCCAGTGGATGACCACCGTGGTATCAGGCTAGCGCTGAAAAAACTGTGGTCATCTTGCTAGCTCATGAGTCAATATTCAGGTTTAGGTCCTCACAAGTCGAAGAAAATATCACTAAGTCATAAGGTTCGGTTAACCCTTAGTCCATTTACTGGTTGATTAATTTGAAAATAAAATTCCGTAAAAACATTAATCGACATGGGATAATCGGCTCTGGGCCAATACTAAGGGATCAACCTTGAGTGCAAGACACCTATTTATAAGTTTCTCTGTGTCCTTGGATGACTCCAAGGCTTGAGCTTCGACTCCTTTATAGTATTGAAACATCCTATAGCCGAAAGCAGATGAGAAGCTTTGGATCAGCTGTGCATGTAATTGTGAGAGCGGCCCCTAATGTCCTCCATAGTAAAGACTGTAGCGAAACAAACCTTCACAGATGGAAGCTAGAAACAAGAAGAGGGAATCAGATCCCTTACTTTGTGGCATGTAGATTGCTTGGCTTATCAGTGAACGCAGACCATAGTTTAGCATAAGAAAAGGTGATGCAGTGTATTTTTTATGCTTATCTGCATATGATTGGGAAAACCGTCCCCTGTTTGATGATGCCTTTCATAATTTATTCTAAGGTGATAAATGGTTCAGGCTCCGATTGAATTTTTCCGAGGAAATGGGTTTGCCTCCTGTATATTGTTTGGTGGGTAAAATGTTGAGCCCAAAAGACAAATGGAATCGCGTCTTCCACAAAATCTTGGCGTTTCTTATCAAGAAAGGTATGTTTGATCACTAATCAGCGCTGATGTAAAGAGTCATTTTCTTTGTAGTCCTTGTTTTAATCGAGCTCTGCCAAAAAAGTTGCCTCTTTGTCTCGAAATGTGACACTCGAGAAGACACTAATGGCATAGTTTGAACTAATGTAGTTGAAAATAGTTCTTAGCCAGGATTTGGATATGACAAGGCAGGTGTCTAATTGGTGGTCCAGGTGGTTTATAGCAATACAATTTTACTACTCAACGGGTAAACCGGCTTCACCTCCCTACCATAAAAAGAACAACAAAGAAATAAACACATTTATAGGGACTCATTTATGTGACCCACGTTTTCATTCTGTTAGGCATGAGCCATATCATAACGAAGGGTATAATGAAAAACTTTAACTGTCAAACTCCATGCTAACTTTGGTCTTAGAAATGCTGCGATGATGAGTTAACCTCGTCTATTGTGCCGCCACAAGAATTCCTCTGTAGACCAAAAGGTCCACAAAAGAAGAATATATGAAGTACGATGTCGATGTTTTTCAAATAAGTATTTAAATTCAAGTGTTTTTAGCTCGTTCCCCCATGGAAACTTGTTAAAAGTTAGTAATTTGAAAACACTTACTGTTGGTGTCAGTGTTATTTGAATAACTTTTGACCAACCACGCATAACATTATTGAGGTCAAGCTTGATTTCGATCAGGTCACCTTTACATTTACCTCAGGTCTTACAAACACGTGCTATACTTAACTAATTTGCCTTAATATTCAAGTTCTGTAGTTAACTGTTGCGACTCAGCGACAACATAATGTTACTTTCTGATCCTTCCAAATTATCCATGGCTCAAGGAGTTCGAAAATGCTAGTTTTCTAACGAACAGAAGCAATTACGGGCTGGCCTACAGTCTATTATTTAATCATTCAAGCACGAGCCAGATTATGACAATAGACGGTCCAAAAACAAACGGCTGGTGTATCCTTCCTTTCCTTTAAGTGGCATAATGTGTATAACGATTACGTCTACCTCCATGGGAGCAAGATCCTCACATATAAGCTGGGCACTGAAGCCGATTCTCAACGCTTTCTGTGTGCTGAAAGGGCGTTTTTCCTGGCCTTTTATTTATTTTTTTATTAGAGGTTCCCCGCATCATTTCGTACTAGAAGTACTGGCAGTATTAGAAGTAGTAGTAGATATAGTAGTTTTTTTTTGTGGCTGTCATCGTTGTAGAAGTAGATGTAGTATTCATTGTGGTATTTCAAGTACTAGTAACAGTGTCTGTAGAAGTAGTAGTGGCAGTAGAAGTGGTGGTTGTATTCATAGTAGTAGGAATTTTAGCAGTAGTAGAAGTATAAGCAGTTTCGGTTGGTATCACGCCGCGATTTTTTATGTCTCAGATGATATTATGTCTTGTCAAGCTTTACCTAAGTGTTCTTGCCATTCTGCTGGAATTTAGTTACAGCATTTTCAACGTCTCTGGATGCCCTTGAGTAAGTGGGGGCTATCTCGTCCTTTCCTATGGTATTCGTTGGTAAAAATTCGTGAGGAAAGTTTTTTATGATCGTTAAACTCTTTCCATAACTGTTTTGAAAATGCTGTAGCCTGTTAACTAGGATCAAGTTGTTTTGGTAGCCATTGTTTTTTATACTAGTAATTTTCAGTTCATATAACCAAAAGATAAATTTCAAAACATTTAGAGCCGACGTACTGCGTTTATTTACAATTTTTGAAATTCATTTTCGAAGTTGAATTATGCTATTACCTCGAAAAATTTCATTTTGGAAATTATATTTCTATTTGCTTAAGTATTTTGTTTTGAGTTTGTGGATTTGTTATTAAGCTTTTGTTTTATTAAAGAAGAGGTGGGTAACAAAAATGTTTTTAAAAAGAAAATGCAAACAGCGAATTTAAATTCGCGTTTATTATGTTGCAGCACTACAATTTCTATATTGAATAAAGTTTCTAGCACGAAAATGACTTCCGCGATTCGATTCATTCAAACCTTTGTGAATGCGTTCAATGTGAAATTCGTTATCAATATCAGTTCTTTGAAGCGTTAGTTCTGATTCTACGAAATCATGCAGGAATATCTATTTTCCAAAGGTATAAGAATCATATCAATACATGACATTTGTTCTACGTATGTTATGATTCAATTATAGGAAATGCAAACAGGCTTTGAACACGTTTACATGCATCATTTCAGCATTGGATGTCGAATTTTGGTGTTAGTTTGTGAATTTAATTTCCATTGTTGAAAGGTTCTTATTGATCGAGTTCTGCTTTTAAGATGTTTTTAACGTTGCGCATTGCTATTACATCTTACATACTTTGTAATAATACTTTGGACTTATCAGTTTAATCGTCATTGCATACGGAATTGTTGTTTCCTTAGGCGAAGGTTCCTGTCTAACGTAGCGTAAGTACATACAGCGTTAAGACTCTGGGGTCGTTTCTCTCAGACAGAGATAGGAAGCACCGAAGTAGATTTATATTTGTATTGCGTGTTTACACAAAAACTTTGGAAGGAACATTCTTGATACACACAGAAATGTGAGGAAATTTACCAATCCAAATAAAGTTTCCTAGTTTCTGGATGAATTTCGCCAGATCAAGAGACTGGTCGGAGTATTAGTGCTGGTTGGAGGTACTCTGTGGCTTATACACTAGGAATTTAACTTTTTTATGCCTGCATCTGCACAATTGAATTGAAAACGAATTTGACGTTACTTCAGCCTGGAATATAAGCTTGTATACTATGGTAAGGTTGTAATTTCCTGGGGGAACATAAGCACTATGATGGATGTATCGTTTTTATGTGTGAGGCTTGGGAGATTTTATGACTGTAAAATTCTTCCTGCAATTTTCGGATTCATGTCTTTGATATATTCGATTTAGGTTTCAACACTTTTATGCATTTTTTCGTAAAACATTGACCGGTAAACGTTTTCTTATGATTGTCATAATTTTTGAAAATGTTCGACCTCTATAGTCCCGTACTCGTCAATACTGGATCCATAGTATATTCTGATTCGAAAACGGTTGAAAGGTGTTTGATGAGGTGTCGCAATGCGTAGCTGCGTAAATTTTCCGAAATTGATTGGAATGTGACGCAAAATCAACTCAAATGAATTTATCAGTGAAAAACTATCTTCAAAAATGTTGACACCCACTTTTGAATCTTCTGATAGCAACGTAGTTTCAATTAATTTCCATACAGAGTGAAAACAGAAGCGTGTAATATTTATTTGAGGATATAAACAATACAACGACTAAGAAGTCTTAATAAGACTTATATTTAAGAGTCTGCGAAATAGGGAACAAAATTCAATGAGGATTTATGGGTATGCCTAGTTAATTCATAATGCAAGGTTACGCTTAATTGGTGAAGAATTTTTTTATATAACGTGAGATGCTAAATTCAGTATAATAAAACAACATTTCAAAATATGAATTTATTCACTCAAATTTAGTTACTTGATGTGATAGTACCAATCTCATCGAGAGACCTTAATTGAAAAGATTTTTTTACAAACCATAAAACCTAAGTATTGAATAGGAATTTTGTTCCGACAATAATTGTAAGTGGTGGGACTCAAAAACGTATTAAAATTCAACGGATGCATCGATTGTATGTAGAATACTTAGTCTCAGCAAGAAAACCGTGAAACATTGATGTAATGCCTACGATGGAATCGTAGATAATATGCAAAGAAGTGGTTGACCGTTGGTATTTCCAGCAGGAACCGAACGGAAAATTTAAGCATTCGCTGAAAATAGACCAGAAGTGGGGACCAAAACGGTGACAAAATGGCTTAATAGCTCTCTGGATGTCACCTGAGTCGTGTTGAAGTGAACAGTTCAGCGATACATTCGGTCCATCAACTGGAACCATCAAGCCTATAGACAAAGTAAGGAGCCTCTTTTTTTCCAGATGGAAATTCGAGACCAGCTGAATTTGGGTCAGAATCTCAAAAACCATGGATTTACTGATGACAAAGACTGTGGTAAAAGGCTGCTTGCAAATACCCTTTTGACAGATAATTCGCGGTTCAACTGTATTCAAAACCCAATCAACAGAATAGGACAATGTGAATCAGGGATACCATTCCCGAATGACAGATTAAAGAATTAGACCGTAAAAATCATAGTGTCACTTTGATAAGCATGTAGAGAATATTACAGAGAACATTTTCTCTCTGGTTTTCTGGAATGCCTTGCTAATCGCTGATTTCGTGGATAGAAAGAAAGTGATTTTGACAAAAAGGTTGTAACTGCTTTGAAAGCTTATAAACCGATTTATAAGCATTTATGCATGGATTGATTGATCTTCCCTCTCATTTCAACTCCATAGAAAATGCGTAGTTCAAATTAAAGAAGAGTGTTTAAAGAGATCCCGATCCAAAAACTAGGGAGCAGCTCATTCGACGTGACAATATGAGTGGGACGAAATCCGTGCAGGCTACTTAACTGATTTATGTGGAAGTTCCAGGAAACGAATTTTAGAGAATAGAAAAAACAAAGGGAGACATAATTCCAATAAAATATTCATGACATACATTTGTTATAATCCTTGAGTCTCCATTATTCTGGCACCTTGGTTCCATGCGCACAGGTCTTCCGTGAAAATGACTTGTGTCCTTTCCGTGTAATGTCTAAGTAAGATGACATATTCTCGAACAATTCCAAGTTTGAGTTTTGTTTTCTGAGAGGATTTATATGAAATTTTCATGTTGTTACTCATGCATATTATCCTGCAAGGATTTGGGGTCAAAGATGAGCTACCGTCTAAATTGTTGTCCGTCCTTTTAATGTTGCTGTTTTCTTTTATCTCTGCTCTGGAGTAGTAGTAGTGGTAGTAGTATAAGTGGTAGTAATCGTAGTAGTAGGAGTGGTAGCAGTACTAAAACAGTATTAGTAGTCGTCGCAGTTATAGTGTTAGTTGCAGTGGTAGTATTAATGGTTGTAGTAATTGTATAAGTAGCAATAGTAGTAGTAATAGTGGTAGTATTAGTAGTAGTAGGAGTAGCAGCACTTGTAGTAATAGTATTAATAGTTGTTGTTGTTTTAGCAGTACTAATATAAGATGTGGTAGTAGTTGCACTAGAAGCAGTCGTAGTAGTAATACTCTAAGTTGTGTTTGCAGTAGAAGGAGCAACTTTACCTCATTCGCATTTCTTAGGAAAATCTTGTTATTTTTTCCTGAATTTCCACGTAATTTTCGTATTGTGTCTACTCAATACAGTTATACGAAATATTACGTTGAAGATGAAAATACTCGTCCAAAAGAAAATGAATAGTGGTACGGATTTCGATTTGCAATTTCTTTCGCCACACATGAATTGATATCAAATACGCAGTTAGGAATTTTGGCTGATAGTTTTGGTTTCAAATTATTCGTTACTATGATCTGCTTTTTCTTGGAAATTGTGTTATAAACTTTTCGTGATTGTCACAGTGACGTAACCTCATAAGTTTCGATGCAAATTGAGTTAGCTCTCTTCGTGCGCGTTTATAGAAATCCTTTGATTGCAAATTTGTTACGTATGGAATTTTCCAGATAAACGGTCAGTGCAAATGCCGAAAAAGATGAGAATTTTTCCCAACCCTTCGAACTTGTAAAGACTAAGAAGTTGGTTCAGACTTTTGGGGCAGCAAAAGTTCGCAAATCATATTAAATCAACTTTTTTGCATCATACATACGAATCTTGAACGGTACGCGTTATGCAAAGCTCTTAACTATTTTTCTTTCATCAACATTTACCAGATTTACTCTAGAAATAATTTTCCATTGAAGAATGTCGTGATGGAATGAATTTTTTTCGAAAATCCTTGGGTTGTGTGTCATCATATGTATTATATTTAGTATAAATATAGAATATCAAATTTTGTGTTCTAAGAACCGCATATATCACATTCACGAGACGTCAAATCTAAGGATTCCTTATACTATATGTGTGCGAAAGTGCCAATTCATAACGTGGTACCTACATTTTAGGGACACTGGCGTGATGATTGATTACAGCTGTTTTATATGTTTCGGTGCGTCTGATAAATAAAGTGACACTTAATTTGGAAGATGAGGTCTATTTGCAGATTTGTATACAGTATGAGTATGTTTGAGGACAGGCACGTGGAGGAACACATATGTGAACATTGTGATCCAGAAGGTCATTTTTCTTCTTCACCTTTTCAAGTGTTCTTGACAGGAGAATATATAAGCTAATTTCTAATACATATCGTTAATGGAATTTGAACAAGGATAACTGCTGATTATAAAGTCAACCCTTAGATATTGAACAACACGCAAAATGTTTTAAGCTGCGTGGGATAATGATTTAAAACAGCAGATGAATGTTGGATATTTGTATTGTCTTCATAATCTAACGAATATAAATGTCTATAAGCTGCCAAGTTAAAAGTTTTTGTAGCAGGAAGCGAAATGGTTTAGAAATTTCATTTCATTTCCCTGTTTGCCTTTTAAAACATTGAAAATTTATGTCATGTATTAAAATCACATCTAACTTTCATACAGGAATAAAAAGTGCCAGAAACATTAAACGTTACTAAATAAGAAGGATTTAGATTGTAGGACACTCAGAAGCGGTTGAGGGTTCTTGAGGTCCACTTTCGATCCATCTGAACTTTAAAATTAACTGAACACTTACTTTAGTAAGTGAAAAGATTGCTGGCCCGATTTTTTCCCCGAGGAATTGCTGTGTTGCAGATGGAAAAAAAGGTTCCAATGTGATTTCAAGGGGTTTTCATTTCTAAGTTAAGGAGGTATTTAAGGTTAGATAAATGAAGGAATACAGACGATATGAATCTCTCAACTGATACTTGCGGATGAATAAGTTATGAGTTATAATAAGTGTTTGGAGGCTCATGTTATACTAATGTCACGAACGAATTCATAAGAAAGTTAGGAGTAACTATTTTAAGTAAGTCCCGTGTGTGAAACCTTTTTAGTATCCTCGAGTTGATATTGAAATTCGTCTGCTGGAGGAAAATCAATTTTTCCTGGGTGGTTTTAAAGTGAGAATTGCGCTGATTGCAGGCAAATTCCAGGTTCCTTATAATATAATAACATGGTAAATGTTAGATATATCAGATACGGCGGAAAATCGCTTCAGAAACCCAACAAGAGAAGATCTACTAACGTTGTCCATGCTGATGATGATCTTTTTCCATAGCAGAATATTCAGATTACGGAATTTCACTATCCATGCATTTATAGATTTGATATCAGCGATCCCACCAGTGAAGACACGCAGCATCTCCCAGCCGTAGTTATTGGGTGGTTGGATTGAATTTGTCGGTTTTGGACATAGTAAAATATGTAAATTTTTTAAATAAAAGTTAATATATTTAATCTTGAAAATAGTTACAATTGGCTTCTATGACTCGTTGCAAACGTGATGGTACATTCCTGTTTGATAAAAGTCTCTGTTTCGCCTATCGAAGAAATTCCGTAATGCTATTTCGAAGTCCTACCGGTTGGTGAATTGTCGTCCTCGCATGAGGTTATCCATCGCTCGGAAAAGGTGACAATCTGATGGCGAAATGTCGGAAGATTATGCTGGATGTGGTAAAGTTTCCCAGCCAATTGCTTTTATCATGTCCCTGGTGAATTACGCTGCATGTGGTCGTGCGTTATCCTGGAGGAACAAGACTCACCTCCTATTCACGAGCGCTACATGCGTATGTCGCAATCCCTGATGAATTTCTCTTTATTGCTGACTGTTCACTTTAGCTGTAATGCTTTGGCCAGGTTCCAACTGTTGATACCACACGATGCCTGTGTGATGCCACCATACACACAACAAGGTCTTCCGCTGATGAAGGCTTGGCCTTGAGATAGTTGCACGAGGGTCGTCTGGCGGTAACAACTGATAGTTGTGTCGGCTATTGTCATACATAATCCATTATTCATCGCACATAATCACTCGATTCAAAAACGCCTCCCGTTCGTTACGCAGCAACAGCGAAGTACAGATCCCTAAACGCTACCTTTTTTTGTCCTCGGACCCACTGATCAAGCCGTTGTTTCTTTACTTTACGCTTAATTCGTGCAAAGTTTGGCAGAGATTGTTCTCTATGTCGGCAAGAAGCTCCGCATCATTTATCCGAAACATCGCTCCAGGATGATCGTTGTCTTCAAGGCTGTCATCCCCTGTGCGGAACCGGGCAAACCATTCTTGAGCTGAACGTTCACACGTTCATCTTAGAGCTGTACACAATATTGTCTCGAAATGCATCACATATCCTGCGGGCAGCCGTTGCTGCATTTGCTGCGTTGCGTAATTTGAACTCGTAGTAGAGAGCACACCTTACTTGTACAGTATCACTGACCATCTTCATACTTCAATAATTTCCAAAAGACTTAATAAATTTGAATCACATTCGACCTTTTATAATGGCTGCCGACATCCCTTTTTAGGTGGGTATACGGATTCCGGGAAAATTACCTGACATTCTGGAATAAAAAGGTATACAGATGAGTCATCCCTAAGCCGACACTTTCAATGCAACCACCCAATATTATTCCTGGCATCGTAGGCCATCAAGAATTCATTCAACTCCCCTTGATGTGTGGATATCTTGTAAGTCTTGGGAAGTTCATTTCAAGGACCAGATACTGATGTAGATTATGCCTTCATAGATTAAGTTACTGATTTTTCTTAGCACAAACTTTTAAACTTTTTATCTTTTCAGTTTTATTTTTTTTTAAATTTGTCTACATATTTATTTCTATCGTAGAGTAAATTTTGTCACAATTTTTGATTTTAATCTTCAAAACGATATAACGCTCTGTTGACTTTTTGAAATCGTTTAATAAACGAACATGAAATTATTTGCCGGATCAACAATGTTTCGATCGCAAATTTTAACGATTTTAGTCATACCTTGAAGAATATTTCATTTTCAAGATTTTCTTAGACACATTTCATAATTTAAGGCGACATAAATGAAGTGATGTAATTAAAGAATGGGATAAAATTTCAAACAGTGAGCCTGCACAAATGAGTATCTTATATTTAATAAAAGGACTTGGCAATAATCTGTTTTGCATCAAATCTCTGACAGATGAGTTAGACCAGAGAAATTTTTAATGGACATGTA
This sequence comes from Stratiomys singularior, assembly GCA_954870665.1. Lineage (NCBI taxonomy): Eukaryota > Metazoa > Arthropoda > Insecta > Diptera > Stratiomyidae > Stratiomys > Stratiomys singularior. The sequence continues at coordinate 15,444,963 of OX940877.1, forward strand.
ATATTGCGCTCTTATTTTTTTGCCGAAATGAGTAATGCCTGGATTCGGAACTATATTACCCGATAAAAATATCATTCTCCGTCCTTTCAAAAAAGTAGATCGTAGGACCGAGAACATTGAAATCTTTAAACGAATCGGTCAGTATGTTTTCGAAAGGGTTTGTACAAAAAAGTTAGTTTATTTTATTAATTTTAACGAAAAACGTTGCTTCAGTCAATGATTTATCAGATGCAAAGACTGTAAGGTACCTAGAACCCTGCCTGTACGCTGTATAAAGTATCTAGAACTCAAAAAGCAAAACATATTCTCATGTGTACCCTTTTAATATTAGAACAATGCAAGAAATTGAGTGCGTGAGGAACTAATAACCCGAATTAGACGTTGTTCTACAGAAAATAAGAGCTCAAAGTATTTATCTATATCCTTTGTAGATTCAGATATTTTCAAATGACATAACTGCAGTTTATACACCGATATGGTCTTTATATTTAGTAGTAGTAGAAGTAGTAGTAGTACTACTATAGTGGTAGTAGTAGTGCTAGTCCATTCATAGGATAGTATGCGCATATTAATTCCACTATGCAGAAGATTGGATTTTTAAGAATTGAGGTGTGCGAATTTTTAAAATTTTACTACACAGTTCGTTTGTATCTACGGAATATCCTTTGATAAATTGTTCTTCATCCCTGAGGGTACCATCACAACCTATAAGATGTGAGTACTGAAAGTTTTAGTTTGTACATACGCCCACCATTCTTTTCGAGGCAGTCTACGCAAAGGATGTAGCATCATGATTGATCATGATTGATGTACTCGTATGACCAATCAAGTTCTGTGTGCAAATGAAGACATGTATAAAAGCTAACCACGTGTTCACACATAAATATGGGTGTGGTTTTAGGTACACAAGTAGGTGCGATAAGCCTTAAAAGTCAGTAAGCTCATCGTAAGCATTTCTACAAAAAGTGTTAATATTCTGCATCAACCAGGACACATTCTTATCCTAACAAAATTAAAAACGAAAAGATAGCGCCTATTGGAAAAAAGAAAGCAATTCCGAGTCTCCACAGCTGCGAAATGCTCATCAATGCTTCCTCTCCTCCCTAAACTTCAGCCACTAACTTTCAACCCATTTGCCTCTTGAACTCGTACTGGATAGCAACAACCCCCGAGTATATTCTCCCGTGAAAAGCTGAAATCTATATTCCAGTATTTTTAATTGCTTTCATCTTCATAAAATCGTTTTGCTAAAAATAAAGGAAAACCTTCCCTTTAATTTTATATTTGTATTTAGCTTGCGGAATCGATTTTCGAAATAAAAACATAAATCCCAGTGTTCATGACTCCAAAGGACTCACTAACAAGTAGTTTTGGACGTCAGAAAGAAGTATTCATGTGAATACCTACTATAGGCACCAAACCTCAAGGAATCTTTCGGTAAAATCCTTATTTATCAACTGGTATCTCCAACTGTTTCGCATCAAGGTGCCAGTGCTTTCGCCAGTGCACTTCGAGGATCCTCTAATTTTACATTGGATAATGCTGAAACAACCCATTCTTGATGCTGAAAGACCCTTCTATTGCATCATTAGTCACCCCGAAATTCCTCGAAGGGCTGAAACTAACAAGATGATTCATCCGATGGAGCTGCCTGGACTTTTAGGTTAACAATTTAAAATCGGAGTAAATCGACATCGGTTCAAAAAATCGAAATATTTTATGAGCTGCTTTTGATTCTAAGTAAAACCAAATATACGATGCAAAAGGTTTTGAAGCGATAGAAAAATTTCGAATTAGAATATAGAACAAATAGAATTTATTCTATACAAATATAAAATAAATAGAACTAGAATTTTTTGATTCTAAGGCGAACCGCGGCAAGAACGCATCATCCAACTCTCCAGCGTATTTCATTTTTCTCGGTCCTCCAGTTGTTTCGAAACATCTGGATTAGATTAGATACCATATATTAAATATTTTATGTTTATATATATATTCTGTAGAAAACATAAATTAGTTTTCCGCTTCATCCCCCCCCAGCTGATCAAAACTCTTGAAATCACGTCTACCATAAATTTTGGGCATTTTTTTTAAATTTGTAAAATCCAAAAACAGCTTCAAATATTCTGAAAATTTTTTTTGTCTACCTAACACTTCAGTGAATGTTCGTGCGAACAATGCGAAACTGAATTTTTGTTGAGGATTTCATTTTCCACAATTTCGTAAGAAAGAAATCTACTGTCTTAGTTTGCCCATAGGAAGTTCTTTTCTGTAAGATTCGTCAACCCTCATTCGTTACGTTTGCCCTTCTTCTGGCGCATTAAGGACGTGAATTAACTGTGCTATAATTCTAAGTGACTCCTGGTTTCAAACGTTGAGAATCAATATTCTACAAATTCACATGCGAAAATTCATGTTTTCCGAAATTGTTTGAATGCGGACCCGTTGGGAGATGTATTTTGGGGTACCCATTTGAACTGATCCTCCATTGTTGTTGGAAAGTGGTAGTAAATAGCTTTACAAGAACCGTGAAACAAAATATGCGACAACGATCGTTATAAAAAGAATTTCTGCTTTCGGCTCATAAATTGCATTCCATCGTCTTCCTTTTTCCTCTCATACGAAAAACAACTTAGGCCACACATGTCTTGCTTGTGGTCCATAGAGGGCATCCAGCTGTAGACAGAGGCAATTGATACGTCATTATATTTGTAGGAACCGACAAATATTCACATGCGAATGGTGTGAAAAACTATTTGTTCTTTGAATGAAATTCCATAGACCCATGAATATCCTTCCTATGAGACATCACACTATTAACAATCACTCAAATGACTGGATTGTTTTCCGTTCACTTGAACAATCTTGGAAGCTATAATCAGGCGAATTTAAGTACGGACGTAAGTAGAACAGGAAGTAGTGCCGATTAAGCTTCTGGAATTAGACCATATTTGACTTCAGTTTGGATTGAGAGAGGCTTAAGAAAAGTAATAAGTGGATAAGAGTCTCACACATCCAAGCAAGTGACGAAGAGCTTGAAGCACGTATAGCGTTTTTCATTTAAACTGCCGCTAAATAAAATAACAACCAGGAAGTATACATGTTAAAAAATAAGGAAGTATGTGAATAAAAGGTTATGTAAAAGGTAATTTAGTATGTAAACAAATATCACATACTCGATGATTTTTTTTATTCTGTATGGTAATCAAGCTATGGAAAAGAACAATCTAGTTTAGACATGATAAATCGTATGGACTATGAGATCCTTGCACATCATCATCATTTCATATTACTTAAGTGATTAATTGCTTCATACTTTATGGAATCTAGTTCAACTAATTGTCTAGACGTTCACTGCGATTTCGGAAAGAAAGTTCAGTATCTGCCTGCATAGAAAACATGCTCAACTAGTTGAAACTCCTACAATTTCCCCGTCATCCAACATCAATATCATTTATAAAACATCTTATGTGTATATATTGATCCTAGTTGAATTTTCCCAACTTCAATTCGAGACTTAGTCTTCACGTTGAGATACCAAGAAGCAATAACATCGAATACATGCGAGAAGTTGAAAATTTCTTCTCAATTCTTTTCAAATGAACAACAGACGATTGTGATAATTTATCAACCGAAATGAATGAGTGAGAGCAAATACATTAAACTACTTTTTCGGAAGGATATCAGTCGACTATCAAAAATGAAATGGAAGCAAAAGTCAGTTGTCATCTGAGTGTTCAACCTTACTTATTTCGAAGGAAGAAATGTATCTTTGACTCTTTTCTTTTTCGCAACATTCGTTCCGGTTAAAAATGACCAAGATAAAATCCCAATGTGATATCCATTCAGTATTCAGTTAATTACATATGGGTCTTCGGGGAAGAACATATTTAAAACACGTTCGCTGGATAATCCATTTCAGCTCCCAAAGTATTTCAACGAAAATTGCGGTAAGACATCTACAAGACGTTGCTGACAGGATTCCCACTTTGGCATTTGCCAAATATTGTTCCCACGTGTGTAGGACGTACTTGGTCTAATGTTGGATCAAAGAGAATCTTTCTACGCGTGCAGGCAGATTATATTCGAGGAATTCGTTGACAAATATGTGAAGAAAAAGCAAAATTCGTTTTGTATTTCAGGGAAGTTTAATTTATTATTTTGGCTGTAGTTAAATTACTAAACTGATTTTTCATGGAAAAGGAAGCACAAGTGGGTGCTGGTATTCAAAAGATTCAGCATTTTATTAAATTTTATTGGTTGGGTTCACGGAAATTAAGATCTCTTTAGGGACCATACCAAGCGAAAGTTAATTCATTTACAAAATGAATTAATCGTATTTTGATGACGCGCACAAGAGGTGGGGAGATAAATCGGAAGATTCATTTTCTGCTTCCATCCCGCGTCAATATAAGAAGAATTAGTAACATTTTCTTACTCTTAATACGGACTAATGACAGCAGGCTTTGTAATTATTTTATTTGATGATAATAAGCACTATAAAAGCAGTTGCTGAGTTCATTGAGAATGTAAGGATTCAATCTATCAATGCGAAATCAACACGCTATAATTACTTATCATTACGTTCGTTAATTTGCAGACTACTTCTAAGGTCATCTTGCCTCGGTTATTGGATGAGCTGTTAATGGGAGGAAGCCATGGCATATCCTTGCATACAGTTCAATGTCTAGGTTCCGTATAGAGTTGTATGAATCCTTGTCTTCTTGGAACAATCCTGAAGCTCTGACGTCAAAGATGACCTAAGAAATTCCGAATGAACATCTTGCATGACATTAACTGATTTTCTTTCAAAACCAAAAATTTAGGCTCCACAAAGCAGGCAACGATACTTAAATCAGTAATAAAATACCCCTACTAGGATGAACTACTAGGATAAAGCAAAAATCATTGCATTTGTCAGTGAAGGAAAAGATAAATAAATCATTACAAGCTGTTCAAACTTCCTTCATATCATTCGAATACTTTAATCTATTAGACTAGAACGACTCAACACATTGCTATATCAATGCAAAAATCAGGACGATTTAGTTGCTACCCAAACCATTGATTTCCCAATCCGAATCCATCTAAGAATTACATTTAACTGATGACAAAAAAGAAAGGCATCATTGCTTCTCGGCAATTTGTCAGGAAAGTGTCAAAAGTTAGGCGAAAAGTAATATCATCGATAATCAGGATATTGATTGATAAAGTAACATTTGAATCACATGTGGGAACTTGCACAGATTTTGGATGGACTGTTTTTTGTTATAAACAAACTTCGTGCCTTGGAGTTTGGAGAGATTTGTTAGCTGAAATCAATAAAATATTTAGATTATAAGACAAAAAACCACAAAAATACTTCTGTGGGCAATTCAAGTGCATGATTTTATTCCCCATTGTCAATAAATCGCCAAGAGCTTCATGGATTAACTATCCTGATGAGTAACTCCCACCTTGAAGACGATAGCATTGATTGTATTTGATATGGGCAAATTAGTTTGTTTAAATTGTCTAGTGGCAAATTAAAAGATTTTATCCTCAGAATTTATCAAATGTCATGAAAATTTATTTTATATGTATTACATTGTATATATAACTTCTTACCATGACATATGGTTCATTTAGGATCGGTGGGCGTAGCATCCAATTAGCAAAACTAGTTACATTATATGAAAAAACCGAAAATGTTTAAGAAAAACGACATCAATTCAGGACTAATTTCTAATTTAGACCCATTTATAACCACACGTAGATAATCTAACAATCGGCAAATACTTTGGCGAAGAATTTCACATAAATCTTAAAACGGTTTCAATTTCGTTTGCTGATACTCCCAAAGGATCAACAACTTTCTTTGGTAAAAATCGTGAGAACGAGCAGGATTGTTTGTTTTTCAATTGTTCAATTAATTTTATAAGGAAAAGCAGCTACTAAAGTCCAATAAAAATATTTTCCAATATTTTCCAATAAAAATGTTTTAAAGATTCATCAGGCTCGTTCTTAAAGTTTCTCCCACTACAAGGATTTCTCATGTCAGTCTATATTTTGTTTTATACCGATTTCGTTGTTTTATAACACTCCATATAATTTGAATTAAGGAACATTCAGCTTTTATTAAAAGCCAAGTCTTCGACCAACTGCTCTACATCGCGGAGTATTTTTAAAAATCTTCTGGGTTAACAGACATTTCCGCATTTCAAATAGTGCAGGACATTTTTTAAGGGCAGTAGAATCAGTCTTTGAAAGTTTGGTTCAAGGCTACTGAAAGCGGCAGAATAACCTCAGGTGGTGGCAACCGTTGAAGCGTTAATTACGAATTATGCTCCTTAAACAGAATTTCAACAGCGTTATAATCAAATCCGTTTAGTATTTTTTGTGGTCGCGATGCGAAGGCTATTTATACTCTGAGTTTTGGACTCCCAGACGGATAATGCTTCTGAACTACCCACTAAATGCCTAAAAACCTGAGGACCTACGCTGGAACCGTTTGGCACATTACTTTGGACAAAGCTCTGAGTTCGTTTGCCTAGAGGTGACTGCAAATTAAGGGGATCTCTTCTGCCAACGTCTCCCAACGTTCCAGTATGCCTTTTGAAGTGTTATTGGAACCTGGAACAAATAGTTCATATTAATGACAGGTGCAATCAGAGCCCTAATGGAATAATTTGAAAAATACAAGATTGGTGTATTGGTGATCCAGGAAACGAATGAATTAGGGAACGGGATTTTCGAATCACAGTCACACATGGTATTTAACAGTTGCAAATTTTCTGAATCCTGGCAATCAGGTGTACCACTTCTAGTCAATAGAAAGATGCAATACACGTAACTGATTTTCAAAAATGAATCAACGATTGTGAGCCATTCGACTTAAAATTTAATTTTTCAATTCCTGGTGTATGCCCTAACCATTCTAAAGACGAATATAGGAGTGTCCTGCAAATTTTGCTCGATTAACAACCACGAAATGATGTTAAAAGTCTTCCCAGATTTTAAGGAAGGGACTCAAAGGCAAACCAGAGAGCCTTCATGAGGGAAACAAAAACAACGGACAATTACATTGCTTGTTTCTAACTCAGATCAGCGAGTTAATATTCTTCATTCCAATTATACTATGAAATGAAAGAATTCACTTAGCGAATGAGGGTGAACAACTCATCTCCGAAGAATTGCTTTCAGTCGTGGTAAATGACAAAATTCCTGTCTTTTTGCTCCTTTCGGCTATTACCCGTATGGACTTGCTATACAGGTCAAGTGCAGTTGGTTTGGCTGCATTTTTCGCTGAAATTTCGAATAATGTTTTTCAAAGATGCAGTGACAGTGGCCATTTTTTCTTCATTTACAAAATAGATTTCGCCTCCTTTCCTCCTCGTTAGGACAAGCCCTCAAACTTCTGGGGTGGCTTTTGCTATTGCGAGATATGCCGGAAATTGTTTCCTTAAGTTCACTGTTGAGAACCTTTCGGCTCCCGAAATATTTTCTCCTAGGATGGCCTGCAGTTCTTTCCTCATTTTCATCTTTGACTTCGTAGGATGTACGCACTTCTTTTAGTAACAGGGTCAGTTATTTTTCTGTTGGGAGCGTTTAGGTTTAGCATGCCACCTTATCCCGAAAAGGTATACCTTAATCTAAAAGACTTTCATGATCAACAACTGTTCTCGGGAGCAACAAAAATCGGGCAGAACTGCTCATCGTCACTTCGAATTTTAGGGCTGATTCGAGCTGATTCTTCTGTCATGCCCGTTAGACCTTTTCTCTAAAAGGCTTCAAAATAAGCCTGTATCAAAAAGCATGGTTTGTTTTTTGGTACAAAAACAAAGGTTTGTTTCTTAGTGACTGAAATGTAAATTAAAGCTTTGTTTCTAGCAATTCTACGGACTGGAGTGGACGTAATATTGACTTTTCCTACGCTTTTCGAAGCTTTATAGACTGCAACGCGAAGTTGTGGGAAAATCCTTTTGCTCTTTTTTGCGCTCTTGCTGGAGGCAAAATGTATCTATTCCGGATGTTCTCCTCGAGAAAAATTCCCGATGGCTCCTCTTGATCGTATCGTCACAACCGGCCAAGCCAATGTTTTCAAAAAGTACTTCTATTTGTAATTTACAGTTGCTCAAAAGATCCTGTAAAAAATCTTGTTCTATATCCCCCCCTCCGCCGAATTATTCACAAAACTTTTGTGAGTCTTCTATGCGTTTTAAATGAAGGCAGCTCTGCCCGTAGAGAGATCCCACTCCGGTCTGATGCCACCTATTTTTTGCTATTTCCAAGACAGGGCTTTGATAGGGAATAAATATTCAAAAAACCGTAGCAAACGCACTAATTTCACACAGAAGAGGAATAAATTAATATTTTTAAAAAGAAAATTTATGAAAATTTCAGCTCCTTGCTGAAATTAAGGGCTTTGGTTCCGGTTCGCCCACTGGAAAAACTTTTGTTTCTTTTTGTGGTTGGGAGGTGAAGGCTTTTTACGCCCTAAGTGTCGGACTCTTAGTGGCACACAGCAACTGAACTATCGACTAAATACCTCCCCAGTCACACCGAGAACCTAGCCTGGAACAGTTTGTCATATTACATCGGTCTAGCATTCTTAAGTCTCGCCTAGCGTCGCCTTCGGATTAGAGAGATCCCTCCTTCAGCAGGGATGGACAGAAAGGAGAAGGGTTACTGAGAGAGTGAGCCCTCTTCTCTCTGCGCCGACAAGCGATGGACGATGTCCTTATTCATAGTGAGGACCACCCGAGGGTAGTGCGACACTTAGTTCTATTTGTCCTTAGACACCAGCATCGTTTCTACCAGGGTATCTAGAGAGATCTCCCCTATTCTTTCTCTGAGATGTAAACGCTGTCTCACTCACCGTTCGCATATGAAGAAGGTGTGGCAAGCATCGTCCGCAATCCCCAAGCAAAACAGGCAGTCAGTAGACCGTGACTTTCCCATTTTGTGCAGGTAGGACTGAAAACACCCGTGTCCACTGAGAAGCTGTGTCAGGTAGTAATCAGTCTCGCCATGCTTTCGGTTGAGCCATGGCTCCAGGTTCTAGATTAGGCGCGCGGTCCACCTGCTTCGTGTTTCATTTACCCATCCTTCCTGCCACAGAGCGAGAGTATTTCTTCTCTCTCCGCATGAAGCAGCCTCTCTACCTTCTTCTCCCTTACACAGGTAGAGCCTCCTCCGTTCCTTAGCAAGGAGCACAATAGATGTCGTACCCGCGATGACCAGCACCGTCCGCCCAAAGACAGTGCGGTATGCAGATGCAACCCGAAGAGTACCTCGTCTTTGCACCTGCATCAGTCGCTTCCGGTACGACTGCTTACTGAGAGCTTCATCAGAGAGAGCAGAGAGCTCATCCGGTAAGGGCAGCATCAATAACTCGTCGTACGAGACATTCCATAGGTCTGGGCCAATAATGGAAACTTGCGCCACCCCGGATGTTACGTCCATTCTTCGCCGACCCCCCAATGTGTCATAGACGAGCTTGGGGTCTTTGAAATAGTCCCTCAATATCCGCATTAGGTACCTCGGTACTCTGAAGGATTCCGGAGCTCTGAAAATATCTATCCACTTAGCGGAATTGAAGGCGTTCCTTACGTCAAGCGTCCAGAGTAATAGTACGGGCTTTGAGTAGTGATTGTGGGCTTCTGCTCGCTGGACCGTGTTCACCACTTCTATGATCACGCAAATGGTGGATCACCCAGCTCGGAAGCCATATTGCTGAGGAGACAGATCCCATGCGGTTTGGATGGCCTCCCCGAGTCCCTCTCGGATGAGCTTCTCGAGCACTTTCCCAGCGGCGTTCAGCATACATAGGGGCCGATATGCAGATGGTAGCTCCGGACTCCCCTTCCTCTTGCTGATCAGCACAAGCGTCGCTTCCTTCCAGCATGTTGGGAATACACCCTCCTGTAGCCAGGCGTTGAATTAGCTGAGCAAAATGTCAGGGTAAAGATGATACGCAAGCTGTAACACTTCTGTTGGGATGCCGTCTGGTCCCGTCGTCTTTCGCATTTTCGATGTGAACATCGCGTTGTCCAGCTCCTTCGTAGTGAAAAGCGGGTAGTCAACAGGACTTTTGTCGCATGGAGCGTGGAAACGGACGGGGTGCACAGGGAAAAGTGCCCAGACAACATAGTCCATTCTCTCTGCCTCAAGCAGAGAGGTCCGTGAGGCTCCGAGCTTCCGAGCTTATAACCCAGGCCCCTAGGGCCTCTGTTGATGTCCTCAATGAGATTTTGCCTAGTTTCCTAGCCGATCTGTATGCCATCATTCGGGAATGTGACTCATCCAGATCCCTTGAGCGTTGGGCTATAACTTGACATCATGATCCTATCTTTGTTGTATGGCTTTGTCTTTCCGGACCTTTGTGTACTATTTCCAAAAATTTTTGCTTACAATTACCAATGTCTCTGTAAAATTAAAGTCGAATAGAGTGGGAGTTTGTTTGAAGTATTGGCGCTTGTCAGTAATTTTATAGCATCTATAGAAGGGCTCTATGCGCTTCGTAGTATGATGGTACTCATAAAATAATGGTTAAAATTGTTGCTAAATGCTTTTGGTTTCTTTTGGCTCCAACTGATTTAAAAAGTGGATTGACGTCTCATTATTTATAGTTATGCTTAACATTAGCCTTATATTTGACATCAGATTGAATTCATGTTACCTCAAAAATTAGCGAACGTACTAGCACCACACACTTTCATGGTTTCGCATGGCTAATTATCCTTCCTCAAGAATTAAAAAAAAATTATATAAAATTAATTTGAATCTTGCTACATATTACTTTTCGTTAAATCAATTTAACTCCCTAGTTTTCCACATATTGGGTTGACACTAACACGAAACACACATTTGTATCATTATGGGATCGAAAAAAGCAATGAAAATTGGTTCTTTTATCTGTTAGCAAAAGATGTATTTTCTTCCCACAAAAACCTCTCGATAGCGTATTACAAACAATGTTTCGATATTAGAAGTTCCTTTTTTAACATCTATCAACTACAATCTATCATTCTGCCGTCACATCCATGTATTTTCATTGGTAGTAGGCACTACCACTTTTTCCTTTGGCACTCAGCGGGTCATTACCAAACTTGAAAATCACATCTGTGACAAATGTTTCTCGGGGGTGATTTGAATAGAAACAGGAGTGCTCGTTTGGCATAAATGGAGTGGTATAACTTATTTAAAATTGCAGTTCTGTTTCAATTTGATAAATGAATTCAAAATGATTATAAATTGTTGTACTGCAATTTTTTATAGATTAAAAGTTGAAAAATCTACGAAAAATCAAAAATGTTTTCTTGATTTGATGGTAAGAAATAAATTGTAATCCATCAGAACAGCTAAGCTTAAAAATTGAGTGAAGGAAATCATTCCTCAAATATTTTCCTTAAAAAACTTATCACGATTTGCAAGCTGAATTGCTGAATTGACGGGAATCTTCCATCAGAGTTTAGAGCTTTAAGCGATATGGTAATGACAGATGGTATGACAAGTTGCAGTTTATCTTTGGTGAGCTCGACGTTGTTTGTTGTTCGATTGAAACATTGCAACTTTCTGTTCAAAATTTTCTTGTGGAAAATCGATTGACGACGTTGATCAGTTAAAAACTGTGGAATACATGGGAGTCAACAATCGGCGCTTAACTGTACAAACTCAAGCAGAAATGCTGCGAAAAGTGATCGAAAATTAGATATCCAAACTATACTCTGTACGAATATGTGATAGATGTCAAAGGTTTGAAATCGTATTCAAGCACTAACCGTTCAAAGTAATCTTTCGAATAAAACCATATTTGTGGCTATTTCACTTTATTCGAGAAAACAGAGAGTTATTATAATGCTTCAAAACCTAGATCCTAATTTGAATCTTTTAGGATTATTAGAGTGGGCAATGGTAGACAGATAAACCATCCATGTTTCGAACGTATTGCAGGGCGAGATTTATTCATGGCCCGGCATGACGTTCTTGTATATGTATTCTTGGAATTTTTTTCATTTAATTCACATTACAACACTGTAAAACCATCACGCTGTTTACATAATTCTGCACTTTGGCAAACAAATACATAGATAAAAACATTTGCAGCAAGAAAATTTCATCCTTATTCCATTTCCCATATTCGATGAGCATTGTCGAGCGCATTTCGTAGCAACCAATTTGATAAATGCATGAGTAAACAAACACTTGGCCAAAATGTAGTACTTTACATTCATTTCCACGAGTGGAAAATTCCTAAGGTGAGTATGAAGTGGAAAATGTCATTCCTCAGGTGTTTTTGGGATGTATTTTATAATTCAGAGAAGAAATTAATCCGATTCTGACAATGGATGTAAGTGCTGTGGCTGGAGAGTCATAAGATTCGAAAGATAAGGAATATAGTAGTACTGGTAGCAACAGAAGTGGTAGTAGTGGCAGTAATAGTAGTAATAGTAGTAGTAGTTGTTGTTGTTGCAGTAGTTGTAGTATTATTAAATAAAGAATATGACCGTAATATTAATTTTTAGGTGATCGGCTTAGGACAGGATTACACTACAGATGTAAAATGCATTACCATGTCTTACTCTCCGAGTAATACCTCATGTACGTTTCTTATTCAATTTTTATTTGTCGATTTTTTTCACGTTTTCCACATTTATGCAATTTTAATTTAAGTGCTTCGTATTTCCGTGTTTCTTTTTTAAACTAAAAACTTTGGTTTTACCATTTTTCATGAAGAAAATTTTTTTTGTGTGCTTCGGACCTCAACTACAAGAAGAATTTCTGCTTCCATTCATTACTCATTCCGTTGATCTCCTTCGTCCACCGCTCTTATATCCGGTGTCGCTGTCGACCCGTTACTAAAAACAGTTCTTTCCTTCTGAGTGGTGGTAAAATTTTATTTCACGATCAAGTTTACACTCCTCACAGCGTGTTGGAGATGATGTCAATCACTTTGAAGACAATAAACGGACTAGAAATATTGAAAAATTATCACCCACGATGGACTTGGACCCAGGTCTATAGGCTGTCACAAATTCAAAATCCTACGAAGCTGGTTGATGCGAGCTGTAATATAATAAACGTCAAGCATCATTGCCGTCACTTGCAATCTTACCATGCACAAGTAAATGTATGGAAGAATTTTCAGGGATTTTTCAGGAATTAGTGTTGATATATTTCAATAGATTCGTATTATACGAAATTGAATATATTGAATTGTGTACCAACTATTTGAGATAAATTATTTTATTTATATGAATATTATTTGATATGTATTGTGGGGAAAAAGGTGAAAAGCAAATGACAGGTGTGAGATATTGTTGGAAGTGGAATAAATGAGCAAAAAATATCATCCGTATACTAGACCTTAGGAAAATAACTAAGCAATATGGACCATCACAATACCTAGAATGGTATGATTTAGTTGTTTATTCAGAGTAGGTACTCGTCACTCGTCAATGCCTGGTTTCAAAGCTAGACAGACAATAAGGTTCTAGTCAATCTCTTTTTTCATCTCTTGTAAAAAGATTAAATTGTTGAGTTTTCGATGAATCACCGATTGCGTAGAATCACGCTATTATTCGATATATCATAGTGTTATAATTTACGTAACGAATAGTTGTTTCTCTTGGAATCACTCTCAATATATAAATGCTAGATTATCCTCGAACGCTTGCTAATAACTTTGAAATGAATTACCGACTTTATTACTTCGTCCATCCAACTTCTCTTCGTAGGATAAAACACTTGCTCCCCTTTTCCTGGAGTGTTGTGGGTGTGGGTGGGTTTCAATGTTTTTTGTGTATAAGGAAAATGTTCATGATTCATTTTTACAATTGATGGACACATTATGCGAGCTATTATAGTTGTAAATGACCATATTTAGAACAGAACTAGACTAAGCTATACAGCTTCTAATAGTTTAGTTTATTGCAGAAATGAAACGAGGCAACTTTTAAATAATGAACTAAGCAACTTTTAAATAATGATGAATCTAACTAAGGTCCTTTAAACGAAGGATTTCGTAAAGAGAACCACACTAAATAAGGCACTAGAAAATAGTTTTCGCAAACAGTACCCGTCAAGAAAATCATCAGATTCCCATTATACCGTCTACTTCAAGATGGTTCCCGACAAAAAGGATCGCCATAAACGAGAGTCTCCGTTCGTATATACGCACCATGAAACAACGTGGACATTCATTTGGCGGCTAAATATTCAATCACATCGACATTGTACTCATAAACAAAAGGTCATGTTAATCAATACATTCGCTAACATCTAATAAAAATTATACCACAAATCAATCACCGAAAGAGGCGTTTTTCGATAAGAAAATTATATTACAGGACTCCGAAAATAAGGAGAATGTGATTAAATATGTGGACGAATTCGAATAAAGTATTTGGCCTTCATTAAATCGACGAAAATTGAGAAGGTTTATGCTTTCATATAAAAGGTAACAACAGGGCGTGAAATTTGCTTTATGTCCAGGTCCCGACATAATATTGATGCTGTACGCGTCACGTATGTTTACGATATACTACATGCGTTACTAACTCCTGACGAACTGAGATGGAACACCAGAATGGATTTTTTTTAAGTAAAAGCAAGCTAAGGATTACGTTTGGTATATGGAGCCTTTACGTAAAAACAGAAAACAATACATGAAGCGTCGTTTGCTTTCTACATAGGGATAATGCCTGGATAAAAGATTCGATGACTTCTACGCAAATATATTCAAGGCTTACAAAATAGGTCCAGTGCAATTGAATTGAATCGAATCTCAAATAAAGCACACACACACTCTCAAAAGTCGTATGGGTCGAAAAGTACCTTATTACACATATTTATGAAAGTCACTCTACTAAGGATTCGGTAACTAAAGCAACATTTGCTTCAGTAGTCAAACACGAGTTGTAATGCAAAGCTCAAGCGTACAAATTTACCGAAAATAATTAGTCGCATAAGCTTAACACCATAATTAATTGAAAGAGGACCATAAGGAGAAAAAAATGGTGAACACTAGCACAGGAGTTGATGTCACCCCTATAAATTACATTTCATTGACTTAACGAATCCATTGCGTTTGATTGGCATGTATTCTAATTCTAACATCGTATCTCTATCAAGGAAAGTATATAAACAAATCAGAAAGAAATAAGTTTCATCCTTTTCTTTGAAAATCGTGACTAAAACTCACGTGCCCAGCCAAAGAATATAAGAAGCGGTTCAGGATCACTTTATACATTTTTCAAAGGGCAAATTAAGGAACATATAACTCAATCTTATAAGACTCGAATAAACTTTGGTTTTCTGTTTAAAATCAAACGTTCTTAGTACACAACAATTTGTGGTAATCAAAGTTCAGTTTTCGCAACAAATCAAGTCCACAAAAAAGCCTGTTTTCATTTTCAAACTGTGACAATTCGATTGAGACAACTCCTTCCGGACGTTGTCGAAACGAGTCTTCCTTAGGTTATTTACTTCCCATTTACCATGATCCTCTTTCAATTCTCTGTTCATCCAAAAGTTTGACTTGTGCCCAAAGTGTTATCAGACACTTCAAGCCCCAAATTTCATCATGCGATTAACAATGCAATGAGTTAGATTTTTGCGGGGTAGCCGCGTCCTTTGTGATTAAAATTCCTTGACAGACTTGTTGTAGATACAATTTCCCTCGACTCAGCAGTTTTGACTCTATTAGACTAAGTCACTTGGTCCTGTTGTAGTTAGTAGATGTAATCTAGAAACGTTCAGCTGTTGGAAGGCTCAAAAAAACACAGAAAGATCAGAATCAGATTGAGAAGATGGTATAAATGACGAGGACTTTTCCTGGGAGGTGATGATGAGTGGACACATGGGAACACAATTTTATGGATAAAAGTTCAAATCAATTACGGAGATTCGGCTAAAGTTGAGGAAATGTGGGATGCAGATTTTGATGTTTTCACTATAGATTCAATCATAGAGACCCGGTCAAAACGGAGGATGCATGGAGCATCAGAACTATATGTTTCATATTTGCCTTTAGGTCAAGGCAGAATTCATCATATTATTTTTGTTATAGGGAGGAGAAGGCTTCTACGTGCAGAGTGGTTGGCCTCTTATTTCTGAGTGCTATCCAATCATCTGCTTAGAAGCCCTCTTTTCAACCTCAAAATCAGAGCCTGTATCTTTTTGACATACGACTTCAGCGCACCACCCACGAGCTTCAAGTATCGTTTTTGCTACATTCCAACTCAAACTGAAACTTTTTGACACACTACTTCTGATTCTCATCCACCTGCAAGCCTAATACCTTTTGCTATGGTATATCCTTTGGAAAGGAGAGTGAGAAGGCGAGAGGGACATGGTGAAAAAAGAAAGAAGGCAAGGCAAAATAAAGCTTTTGGTGAAAGAAGTACTCGTCGCTTTCAGTAGTAAAAGACCATCAAATATGTACTTGTTCCTTTCTATAATTTTTCGGATGAAATCTGCCAGAAAGTACTCCTTGTTGAGATGTCACCCATTCTCTCAAGTTGGTCACCTATTGCTGGTCACGTTTTGTTGGTCACCTATTGTCGAACTCATCTTTTGCATGAGGATAATCGATGACAGACATCATCTTTATTGATGAAAATATGAGGAATTGATGAAAATCAAGAAATCATTACTCTGCAAACTTATTCAAGCAAGTCTAAACAAATCCATACGATGGGTTAACTACTAACCAACTCTACCTCTAAAGGGACTTGACCGACTTATTCTGGATGCAATGATGTTTGTATGGAAAGCTGTATAGAAAAAAGACCTAAGGACTAAACAGTAATCACAACCCAGCGATGATACTCTCACAGGCTCATTTCAATGAAAAAGGTTGCGCAATCAGAAGTAGATTTATAGTTTTATAATATTTTGGTTCCAGATTCAATTTTACATATAATCGCAACACAAATAAAGCTCTACTTGGACCTTTTCTATCCCTGTCTGAGAGAAGCCGCCTGGAAGTGTTATTGCTATTTGTGCTTGCACTCGTTTATGTCACTTAATTTTCATATTTGATTTCGTCTTGCATATGTACGCTTTGTTTGTTTTGCGGTTTGTGTTGTACTCGGGAGTTTCAGCGTGTCTGAGTTTTCACGCCAGTCAGCCTGAAAATAAACTTCACCTTGCTGCACGGAGCCAATTTCTATGTTATTTTAGAGTGACACTGACCCTAGGGAACCAGTCTCCTTACTGTACAGCACATTTGTTTCCATTAAAAGACAAGTTTACCATGACTCTTTTTTGGAAACGAATGATGTTTATAGAAAGGACCCGGCCCGCAGCGAGTTGCTTGGTGACTCGTTCTTTAGACGGAAACGGAAAAATCTTTATGTATTAGATTCATTTGATGTAAAAAGTATTTTTTCTTTTATTGGTCGGTGAAGGCTGTCTACGCCCTGACTGAAGGTAGGCTTACCATCAGTAGATGGCTGCTAGACTACACTCAAAACATCTCACCGGTTGCCCTCAGAACTTATCCTGCATGTGTTTGTCACACTGCATCGGGCTAGGTCTAGATTTCTAGGAGGAATACGTTTAGTCACCGAGAGTAAAGAGGGGGGGGGGGAGGGGCTGGTTCAAGAATCCTTCAAAAAAATACCCACCTAAGCATAATATCCCCCATAGTTTGATTTCTTTGAATTTATGATACCATCACGACCTGAATACTTTCCCAAGAATGTTCACCAGTCCTCTCACTAAGAAGAGAGTACATGAAAAAGGCATAATAGGTGTCGAATGCTCTTCCCTGCGTGAGAAATTTAATTGGAAACATAAGACAGGAAACATCCATGTTAGTTTAGCAGTTGAGTGATTTCACAGTGGTCTCGACTAAGTTGTAGTTTCACTCTGATAATAAGCCATACCCTCTACGTACCCCGTCTTAAGGTCCCAGTTTTTGTCTCACAGAGCCAGAATCCTTCAGCTCTCCTCCTTTGCAATAGCCTCCTTTTCATGTTCATCCTCTTCCTCCTGCGTTCTTCCACTATGAGGGTGATAGGCACTATTGTCGCGATGTCCATCACTACTTATTCTACCACAGAGTGATATCTCGATGTTATTCGTAGAGTTTCTCGGATTTAATCTTTCCAACATGTTTGGTTGTTGACTATTTAAGCCCAAACATCTCAGTTGTATAGAAAGATGGATAGCATCCTACTCATTATCAGGCGCCATTCGCTTGAGGATGATTTGTTTTTTCTGACGACGAATCAGCTGAGTGCAGAAACGTTTGTTACAGCCATGTCTGCTGGCATCGCAATTTGTTTTAGAAAAATCAACTTAGAACCTTTAGTCAAACTTAATGACTCGTCCGCGTTCTTCTGGGCTTCTGGCCACGATCAAATATTTGCCTTATATTGTCGCATTGATTTTTTTTTTACCTTGCTGAGGAAGAACCCAGCGGATTGATTTTTCATCCGAACACCTATTTTGGGCTTTTTTCCAATGCCAGGCTGGATTCTTCCATCCATCTACTTGTAGCATCGCCGTGCAAATCGGCGTTCGTTTGATCAAGCCTTCGGCGATCAGGGACCATTACGTTATCACCGTCAGCGTGTTTTGCGTTGACAAGATTCTCTGGCATCTTCCAGGCTGCATGCGGCATGCACAGCGAGCGATATGAAGGTGGGATCTCGGGGTACCCCCTCCTTTTGCTCAGGATCTTCCTTCCCTTTGTTAAATAACAACGGCCTCGCCCCATCAGCGTTGCGGAGATTACTTTCCTCCAAGGACACGTTAAAGTAAATCCGACATGCGAAAGTAAACCAGTTGCAATAATTCAGCAGAATTGCCATTTGGTTCCGTAGCCTTCCCCTTTTTAATCTACATTATGGCTACGTCTAGTTGCTCTGTAGTGAAAACGGTGGACAGTCAACCAGAACCTTCTTGGGTGGTGCATCGTTACGAAGAAGTTGGATGAGAAGAGTAAAACGTACTAGCACATTGAAGTTCCCTGATATAACAAAAAAGGTATTCGATTTTGACGTATTTCGTTGACTTTTCCTGAGTTGTCTCAACTGTCACATTTATGCCATTGGAGAATGTTTCAATGCGTGTTATCCTCCCACATCCAGACTGGTAACAACTGATTACAAAGTTCATTTTCATTAAAAAAAGTCCTTTAAGGCGTTCGAAGCTTCTAGACCGCAAAAAGGAATTCTTCTTTAGAACTAGCTCAAAAAAACCCTTGTTGAAACTTTATATAAAAAGGAATTGGTTGTGACTTTCGAAACATAGCATATTAAGGCTTGTACCCGTTAATACTCAGTTAATCTAATCAGTGCCCAAAGATATTCTACCACGCTCACATTCATACAAAAAAAAAATTGTTGTTGATGCTGACTAACTCGAGATTTCATGGAACTCTTTAGCTCTATCAAATTTATGCAAAGGAACACATATTGCCTTGAAAAACAAAAGAATCACAAAATGGACACATTCAGCCGAACAAATAAAATGAAAGAAATGGCGTTAAGTCTTACATATTCAATAAAGTGCTTAGATGGGCTCTTAGCCTTGATAAGGATATTATCATTATTCGATATCGAAAAAATCTTAAAGGAACAACAATTTGAGCGCAAGCTAATGTAACATCGTCACGAAAGTTTTCTATCATTCATTACATTAGCATCTTTGTCCATTCATGGAAAACACAATTCCCTCTTCGGGACGCGCTCCAAAGGATCAATAAAAGACAAAAAGATAATAAAAGTGGCTCATGCATGTTACAGGGTTTTGATCAACAACAAAAAACGACATATGCATATATAGATATGCTTTGAGCTATTCTGCACCTGTGTATGCGAGTGCCAAGATTAAATTCGTATATTGAAATTTTATGACTTAAATGCTAATGCCAGCAAGGAGTGGAATGTACACACTTGCACAAAGTGCTTGCGTAGTGTATTTGTTTTCACACACCTTGTGTGTGAAACTGATGTAAATAGCTTTGTAAATGTAATTCATTTTGGTGGAGAAGAAAATGAATTTTTTATGAGTGGTTTGCAAATAAACAATTTCCAATATGTGCCTGGCACAGCAATGATTTGTGCGGCGATTTGGAAATTGAAATGGAAATGAAATTTATTGGAGTTTTATTTTCAGCGAAATTTGTTTTTGTCTGTAAATTTAAAGTTCTTAATTTTTATCGGCGATTTATGGGACAGGTAATTCGATACAAGTAAAGGATATGGGAATTGAACTTACGTCCCAATGGATTGGGAATTTATTCTGCTGTGGTTATCGTGTGAACATTTCATTGTACTTCCGAACTGCAAGGATGAATGTCCAGAAAAATTTTCTATCCCAATAGATTTGTTTACAATAAGTTACGTTTTTTTTATGCATATTTTATCATTTCATATCCTCTAAGATGATACTTAGTGATTTTTTTATCGGCTAATTAGTTTTGGTAAATAAAAATGAATCAGATTCATTGTTGTTACATCTAGTTGGAGTCTCATTAGATCGTGACTAGAAAAGGAACGTGGTAGTATGGACAGTTTTCCACCGAAAGTTTTAAGGCGTAAATCACATTAGACGCTGAATGAAATTTACGTTTTTCATTGCAGATATTGAACGCTTAGCTATTCGCGAATAAACACATCTCGACTGGTATTTGAAGTCCTTCTTAGATTTTCGGAAAAGAAGCGAAATGCGCTCGAGCGTACCGGATGCCCGGCACACGCCTATTTAATTGAGCGATTGCAAACATGCTCCGCAAGACCCCAGTGAGTTTGCACAATTTTCTTTGTTTTACATCAATAAGAAAGGTCAACAATAGTGTAATTAACAAGCATTAACGATTCGAGCAAATTCCCAATCTAAGGGTGTTCGACACCAATTTCCCAGATGCACTATTATTTGTCAGCTAAACATGTTAGAGATGGTACATAAAGACGAAAGTGTGGAGAGGTTTGCATTGGAATTCTCTTAATGCTAAATACACAATGACTTTATTAAATACACAATAACTTAAACGTGCTATTACACCTGAAAAATGATACTTGCATGCATTTAAGTTTAGAGACCCTTCCGTCGTGATATCCCCACCCATCCATGCTGTTGAATTTGCAAGCTCTCTTTCTTACAAAGCTCGCTTTTTTGCCAGACAAGATATTCGAATCTCTTTCTTTGTGATGTTCATCTGAAGTGTGAGCGTTTTATAGCATTTACGCTATGGAATTACATACAAGAAGACGTATTTTTCCTGGCATCTCTGAGTAAGCAAGAATAACGTAAATAAAAACCAAGCACAGCATTGGGAAGGGAAAGGTGAGTGTTTGTATGGCAAGGGCAGCATTGTGCGTCGCTGCTTCAGGGTTCGTGTATTTCTTGACATGTAAAGTCGAAGTAAAAGAGGAAAAATAACTTCATGTTCGAAATCTTTTGAAAAGTCAACCTATTGGTTATCAATAAAAGATCATTTTATGATAGTCAACATGCCCAAGGCGGATGAATTTGAAAATGCTGTCAAATATTCTCCCGCGTAAATCGGGAACCCGAGTTCTGCCATAGTCTTCTTCATTAACCTATTACATCCATTGTGTCTTTTGTGTTGAATTATCAATTTTTCTACTGTACCTGCTGCATTTTCAAAACTTCTTATTCCTGGAAGGACCAGAAAAAAACCTTGAACAAAATGTAACTGGAGGATCTCAATTTTAATATTGTTGTAAAGTATAAATATCAATCGAGAAAAAACAAATCCACGCTTGCTTATTAGCACAAGATGTGAGATAAATCGGAAAATGCTATTACTTATGGGCCTATTAGGTGTTTGGAGGCATGAAGTGGCATAAATATGGCTGTGGCGTCGCCGAGAGTACTGAGCACTGAACTCGCTTTCTCATACACTCTACATTTCAAAAGAAGGATTTTATTATTGCTGTTGAAAAAGTTTTTGAAGATGAACTTCTTCTATGTCCTTTACGTCCTGACGTACAAAAAGAAATAGTGTAAATTAAAAATTTTGAAAATTTATCCAGATAATATTTACTCATACCAAATTTACTTGATCATACTCAGAACGTGGACGAGGGTTTGAATTTGACGATTTTGACAAGTCAAAATCAATTTCCACCGAAGGTATTCTACGTATCTCAATGCTTATGAATGAGATCGGAGCCTGATTAAGGAGATGTGATCACAAAATGTTCAGAAAATGGACCCACAACGCTGATGGAGAGCTCTCCAAATGAAGGAAGCGTAATTTGTGAGAAAAGAGGAAATAAAGAATTACAAAAGACGCTTCCGAAGGAAAAAAGGTTTCTTATATGGTGGTCGAAAGGCGGATAAGCACGTTAGTATCTAATGTTCTATACTCAGTTTTTTTGTGTTCTATTTTTACATGCGTTGTTCTAAAATGAATTTCGCGATTCAGCAAACTTTCGACCGATTTTGAAAAATTCAAATTTTCATGCTTTTGCGAAAAAAACGAATCAAATCACGATAAAATTTTCAAATTTGTTTTTCATTAAGAAAAGCAAGAAAAAAGTTTTTTCGAATTACAAAATGTTCATTCGAAATATGTTTTATTGCGATGCCATACATATAGATAATAACAAAAATTTATTTAGATCACTTTTAAATTGAAATTGTGGACTCTAGTACGATGTCTTCGTTCCATGATAAGGGAAACGATTCCTGACTGCGAATTTCGGGAATAATCATCACAAAAAATTATGCGCTTCCGTTCAAAGTATAAATTAAGGAGCTTTTAAATTTCAATTTTTTTTCATTTCAGGAATTCAATAAATATTTATAAATTGTTTTTTGTCTACAAAATAATACAACAATACACAATGATTTTTACAATTTTCAGTAGTTTCGGTTTCGATGGTTGGATGTTAACGATAACTACTATGAATTTCTATAAAAAAAAGGTAGCAGTGCGTGGCTCCTCTGAGCAATAAAATATGGTAGAAATTTCAGAATAAGTAAATTCCGGACAATATGTTCCACGGATATTCGAAGTAGGAATTGCCGATTATATCCTTGCGATCGTGATTTTCGCATTCAACTTACGACGAAACAATCATTATTCCTGTTTAGCGATCGTGTAAATTGTTTGCGGAACTTAAAAAACAATTAAAGAATATAAACTGACGCTGATTGATATATTTTCAATAGCAACAAACATCATACACAAATTTTATTTACTCAATACCCAACAAATGGACAATCATTTTCGTTTACATGATAAAGTCTTTTCATTCCATTGAACGATAAGTCGCTGAATTTTTCCAGCGGCTATTTGTAATACATTCTTGATTTTCATATTTGTTTGTTGGTGTTTACATTTTCTTGAGTTCGCTGTGGGTAATAGTGTAATAAAAATAAAACATATGTACAAACATGAAATGCGGATTTTACTAACAGATGGCATAACCATGACATGGCATGGCATAACCATGACATGGTTTGTGTCGGGGATAACTAATATGGCATTTTGGAGGGTAAGCATCTGTCAACAAATTCCAGTATGTCATAAGTTTTGATTCAACAAACAACATAGTCTTTTTTCGCTTCAAAAATGTCGAATTACGTGCCAGAACAAGAGGTTTTGCGGGGAAGGCTAATAACCTTATTTCATTTGAAGAAAACGGCAGCAGAAACTTATCGATTGTTAGTGGAAGCATATGCTGAACATGCCCCAAGCCAAGACACTTGTGAACGATGATTTAAAAGATTTAAAAGTCGTGATTTCGATGTCAGCAACAAAGACCGTGGAAAACCACCAAAAAAATTCGAAGATATAGATTTGCAAGCATTATTGGATGAAGACAAAACACAAACTGAAAAACAGTTGGCAGAAGCGTTGGAAGTTACTCAGGCAGCCATTTCACAACGTTTAAAAGCCATGGAAAAGGTCCAAAAAGCTGGAAAATGGGTGCCGTATCAATTGAAAGAAAGAGACATCAGAAGGCGAAGAACCATTTGTGAAATTTTGCTTGCCAGACAGAAAAGAAAAGGTTTTTTGCATCGGATTGTTACTGGCGATGAAAAGTGGATTTATTTCGACAATCCCAAGCGGAAAAAATCACGGGTAGACCCAGGCCAGCCATCAACATCACAACCAGTCCGAAATATTCATGGAAAGAAGACATTGCTGTGCATTTGGTGGGATCGAAAGGGACCTTTGTATTACGAACTGCTGAAACCTGGTGAGACTATTACTGGCAAACGTTACTTAAGGAAAAACGACCAGAATTTCACCAAAGACATGATAAAGTCATTTTTCAAAATGACAATGCTCGGCCGCATGTTGCAATACCTGTCCAAAACCACTTGGGAAACATTAATTGGGAAGTTCTGCCCCACCCGCCGTATTCACCAGACTTGGCTCCTTCTGACTACTACTTGTTTCGATCGATGCAGCACGGACTTTCGGAACAGCACTTCCATTCTTACGAAGAAGTTAAAAATTGACTTGATGAGTGGTTAGCCTCAAAAAATGCGAAGTGGTACTGGGACGGAATCCATCGATTGACAGAAAGATGGGAAAAAGTCGTAGCTAACGATGGCCAATACTTTGATTATTGAATTCATTCGTTCTGTTATTCAAATAAATGAATTTTTCGAGCAGAAAAAATCCGCATTTCATATTTATACATCTATTATCTATAATTGAATTTGAACGATAAAGAAGAAATTCATTTTCAATCATTTAAATAAGTTTTGACGAAGTATTTTCCGATTTGTATTTCACTGATGTTATTCAGCATGAGAGAGTAATACAACTTAAGCCCAGTCGAGTCCTTTAGAAGTTATTTTAAAACATTTGAATGGATGAAAAAACTTCTAGAGCTTATTAGGAGCTCGTCGAGGCAAAAAGTGATGAATTGAATCTCTAAGTGGGTGACTTTTGATGCATATTGACGTTGCTTTAGTTCAGGATGAAACAGAGAGTTGTTGCATCCCTGAACCTCTCAGGATTGAGTATATTCGGTAAGGATTGAGTATCATCGCTGATGGGCATGGCATTGTTGGTTGATGTTAAGATACATAGAATCAAAACAGTAAAGTTGTATAGAAATTTTATACACAGAAACTGAAATTTCAATTCACATTAAAATATTTTTTTAAGTTAATGGCAACCAAGAGGATTAAGTAAGTAAGAAGTATGAGGAGAAAAGTAAGAACATTTTAGGATACCCACACTTTCATCTGTTCGTGTATTATTTTACAGTCTCCGTCTGTGCATAAATTGAAAGTTGGAGTTTACTGCATAACAAAAACATCAAAAACTCAAGAACAAAACATACGACGGGACATTATAATACGTAAGGAGAATGGAAGCTTTGCATGCTAAATTTAAATTCGTCATTAAAACAGGCAAAATATTTTCTAGATCAAACGGATATTCTTTGTTTAATAAAGCAGCTCCCACTCAGCAGCTGAAATAAGAAACTTCGATAACAAATTATTTCCAAAAATGATGATGCTAGCTAAGTAGGATCAGGTTACAGGTTATGGATGCAGGCTAATGATTTTGGAAATCCGCTGACATTCTATTCAAAGCTATTTAAAATTTTTAATTGTCTTTTCGATTTTCTCATTGGCAGGACAGGCAGGAAAGTACTAAGTTGAAATTCCGAAAATTCGATTATTTAGCATTGGTTTAATTAAGGTTTTACATTGTTCGCAATTTCTGTCTACTGACAGCACAAACCTGCTTACAACACATGGCATGACACATAAATACTTTAAAATTCCCATAAATTTTCCACTTTTCACTTTTCATTCCCTTGATGCATGCCCATGTGTGCCTGACCGCCGGGTCTCAAACGCGAACCTTTTTTTTTAAATACAATTAAGATCCGTTCGTTGTGTCGAAGGACTTGCACGTTGCTGAACAAAAGGAGGTATTCTTTATTCAAGACATTATCCTATTCATTTGTACAATTCGCTTCATTTTATTGCTATTCGTGATTCTTTTTACAACATTTCTATGCGCAGATGTCTCCTGGCTGTTTGATACCAGGAGTCGAGTTCACGTAAACATAAGGCACAATCAATTTATTTTTTCTCTAACTAATTCAGTCCCTTGATACAATTTGTCTAGACGAATAATTTAAGGATGATGACAAAAGGACGATATTGGATAAGTGCTAATCGGGCTTGAATTGTTTATTAGGTTTTCATTTCCGGAAAACAACCTCGCAAGGTTGGCGATGTTAAATTAATAGATATTAAACGAAAAAGATATTTTCCGGACATTTTGTTGTAAGTAATCTATTAGAAAACTTGAAATGAATCATTTTGATTTAGCAAATCTCTGGAGAGGCCTCAACCGCATTTAGTTTTAGTTTTGAAGTAAAGAAGTGAAGACAAAGTATGTCAAAAATGAACCTTACTAAGTAGAATCCCACCCGTCCACTCTGCTTTTTACTTAGTGGGATAACTTTAAGTACACCAATTGATTGAATCTATGTTTTAAGCTGTACGTAAAAACTGGACAAATTGATCCGTGGTTATGCTTATCTAGTATTTAAATTCTATCATAGTTTGACCCTGAGAAATACTCGGCGTCAGCGAAGACATTAGATATGAGCAGGAAAACGTCCTAAAGCTCAAGAATGCCAGAGAAATACTGTTGAAAAAATTAATTTGGTCCAAATAGGAAGCGATGTTCACAAGAGATAAGAAATCCTAAGGATTTAAGGATGATAAAGACAAAGAAGGAGTAAACGAAACAATCTTGGTGGTTGATACGAGGTTTGGCATTCAAATGTAGCTGGAAATTCTGGTAACGAATACGACAGAAGATGACTGTTTGAGAAGAGAGTCATGGGGACCCTGACAATCTAAAAGGATGTCAATTTGGAGGACACTTCGGGCAATTCGGAGGTCACTTTGAGGATTTATTTCAGGCAATCAAAAGGCTAGCTACCAACTCGTTCCAGCATTAACAACCTGTTATTTACTAAGATGGAATGAAAAAGAGTTATGCTAATAAATAAAAAGCATCAACGTTAAGGATCCAAAAGGTTTTTCAACATTTTCTGAACGTAGAAAATATATGATGGTTGTACATATTTCTCCATAAGAAAACGATTAAAATTACTTAGATTTCTAATCTAGGACCCTCCTTTCGCAGGATTCTAGTCAAAGCGCTGCTTCCACCGGAGATAGTCCCACTCTCTGGTGCACGGAAAAGCAATGACGTTGCTTCCATTGATTGTTGTTTGGCAGAGTCATATCGTAGGTACATATAGCACTCGAACTCTCACGCGACGTCCCTCAGACAGAGATAGAACAACAATAAGGAGATTAACATTTGTGTAACGTGCTCATGCAAATGTTTTCTGAATGGTGCTCTTGTTTTCCACGAATAGGAGGGAAATTTTACCAATCCAAATAAAATTACACTTATTTTGGTTGAATGTCGCTCAGATCACGCGTTTATTCGAAGTGTTAGCATTGCTTGTATTATACGTTATAGAAGAGTGGAGAAGTGGCTTGCATTCCACCGGGATATCCGCATGGATGAAGTTGATTCAGAAAATTGGAGGATGAAGCTAGTAGCCTCTAGAAAGATTGCTGTATAGTTAAGATTTCCAAAATGACGTTATATGCAAATATTCAAGAAGATTATCTCAAGTAAAATGAGTGTATACTACGAGGGGCATTCATATTTAAACGAGCCTTTTGCTTCTGAGGGCTTAAAAAGGGTGGTGGAGGTAGGCAAAGAGTCACAAATGGTTGTACGGATCCCCTCTGGACAACTAGAGGTTCGAATCAGTGTTGTAAGTGTACACACCATCGTCCGAATTCATCTTGAATTTCGAAAAATCTTGGCGCGGTGGGTTCCACATCTCCTTATCTAACAAAAAAAAAGGCTTATTGCTCGTCTTCGACATGAAGTGCAGGCTTTTTTGAAACGTATTGACGAAATGTGGGCTCATCACTAAGCCTCCGAATCACAAAGAGTTAGTATGTATTGGAGAAGAAAGGGGAGCCACGACTATTGAAAGCCCAAAAATGCTAGTAAGCCCGAAAAGTTATGTCGACGGTTTCTTGGGACTCTCAAAAGTCTTACCCACTGTATTTCTTCAGCATCATCACTAAATAAACGCTGCCTAAGATTGCGGTCTTCCTTACCAGGTTCGAAATGCATATCGGCAAAGAAGACGCGGATGGCCCATCGAAGACGTTTTCTTTCTGCATGCAAAATACAAGACGGCTTACCGCAACCATGATAACCCGAAAATTGGGTAAAATCTAATGGACTGCGCGTCAACACTCTCCCTACAGTCTGAACCTTTCAAAATATGATTTCCGTATGTTTGGGTCTCTGAAGGGGGCACCTCCTACAAGGTAACCGGAACCTATGTAGATCATATAAAACGATATTAAGTATTATCCTTATTATATCAGTTCTCAACTAATGGTAGGTGCTAACAATTCAAACAAATACCCAATATAATGAGATTTAACCGACGCATTACTAGATATATTGGCAGCACAGGATATCAAATCATGAAACTAAAATGAGCAAGTTATAGTTAAAGTACCTTTAATATTCGGTCAAAACCAAGTAGAACTCCTGGAATCCAAAAACATACATTATCTAATATCTGTTATAGTTTTAATGTATATAAGAAAGTTTAAAAAGCCATCAATTCTGATCTCTCCTGTCATGTATGTCTGTCATGTATAACTATCTTTGGGTTTTTTGGGTGTCCTTTATTTGCTACATGGTGTATTTATATATATTGCACTTTTAAATGGTTAAGGTACGGTGCAGCCATTGAATCTAATTGTTTACCTTGCTTTTATCAGCTACCCTCAAACTTTTGATGCATTGAGCAGTGAAGCAACTTGGCAACTCCTAAGAAATTGACTGGATTCAGGGCAAGAACTTAGGGGAAGGTGGACTACATGTCTAATCCTTGGCCTGAAGCAGTAATTCAATCGAGTGTGCCTGACTTCTACTAATTTTAACTCTTAATTGGAGAAAGGTGAATGACGCGTGTCACACATTTTGTTCTTAAAAAAAAAATGGAAGAAGCAGCATGGTGACTTCTTCACAAAAAATGAAGATGTCTGCTCTGTCAATACAGTCGGAAATATCTTCGATTGTCAAAATGGAATACAGGGCATATTATGTTCGGGCAGTCTTGACTCTTAGACAAGGGATACTAAAGCATCAGGAGGCGTGACAATGTAGGTATCTCTTCTCTAGGGCATCCTCACCTTTTCTTCCCGCTATAGGAAGGATCCCAATCATCTTAAGGCGCCTGTAGGTATACGCATACGTGGCACAGCCTGTAGTCATGCATAAAACGGTTTCACGCTAGGTTCCAGACGTAGTTGACAGAAGAAGTGTTTAGTGGATAGTTCAAAAGTATTTTGCGTCTTGGAGTACCAGACTTAAGACTTAGACAGTGTGAATCTCCACACAACCAGAGAAAATAAAATTCAAGAAGGAAGTTCTTCGCGTCGGGACACTCAGCGGCTTCTTTCTGATTCTTCTCTGATGTCGACTTGATAAGGATATTATCAGAAGGATATTATCACCATTAAGGTATTAGGTTGAGGTAATGTTATTATTATTATCACCGATAAGGATATTGTAACCGTTCTTGCTGCATGTGTATACAACTGATAGTTGTAACAATGGATTCACGTTTTACAGGTCGAAGGCGAGGGAATCGTGGACGAAGGTTGAGACGTTAAATAAGAGTTGGGACGAGAGATGGACGCAGATCAGTTCAGATATGTCGGAAGTATTATGTATGTTAATGGTGGTGCTGATGAAAACGTTGGCTCTAGTGTCAAGAAAGCTTTTAAAAAACCACACATGCTTCATTATTAGAGTAGCATACTTATTAAAAATGAAACCAAGTCCTGGAACGCATGGTTATGTAATGTGCTGCTACAAGAATTCGAAGCGATGTGGATTACCAATACAATGACCAAAGGACTTTGGACTTTCGTAAATCGATGTTTTTGAAGCATTTTATTTAGTACACCAAAGCAATACTGATGGAGTCACTGTGGTGAAAAAGTGACCAAAATTCCATATTGAAGGACTCCAATATAAGGGAATGCAATACCTTAAATACACTACGAGCAAACTAGAATAGGTTGTGTGAAACTATGATCGAAAAGAAATTTGTAAAATTTGTGCCAAATTTGTTGTTTTGTAATGGAGTCCGCAACGCGAGTGAGCAGTTACTTGGCCGCATACTCATATGGGAGAATTCACCTAATATTCATAACGATTAGGCACATAAATAGAATGATGAAAGCAAAAGTAAAGTAAAGATACCCATTTGAACCAATTTACGGGGTTTGGTCCATTACTACTCTATTATACTCTATTATACTACTATTACGTACTCTGCGAAAACAATCGCCATTAAAGTTAAGAAACTTGTAACAAGTACAACAAATAAATCAGTTAAAAAGGACCATGAGTTATTGGCCAGAATTTCCTAGATCTTGAAATGTAAAACACAAAATGATATAAATGCAATTTTTCAGTAGCACGCAATCAAGCAAATAATTGAACAACCAAAAATTACTTTTTTATCATTGACCAAAGTTTGTCTCTAATAAAATAATTGGCAAGGTACAATTTTGCTAAAAGTTCAACTTATCCAATATGAAGATGCTTTTTTTCTTCTAATTATTCCGCTTCATTGGACCGTTCCAAGAAAAATTTCCAATTATCAAGCAAGCTTTATTAAATCAAATTGATAACATCAGCAGAATATCTATTCTTGATACTAAGTAACTTGATAAAATACCAATCAAGTGTGCTTTCTTTGTGGTTTAAAAAAAATTTTTGCTTTTAAAATGAAATGGCAAATTTTGTGCACGAAGCCAAATTCGGTTATGAATTATTCAAAAGCAAAAATATTAAAGACTGAAGGTTATATAGAATGCATTCACGCTCTACATAATTATGAAAACAAGGATAAAAATATTTTAAGAAATCATTGATTAAGTTGAACTTGAGTTTTTTTTTTCAAAATAGCTTCATAGCCGGAATCTACATGAGCGGAATTGAATGTTTTCAAAAATTTAAAGTCCTTTAAAAACATTTCCCAAAAACATTTATAATTCAATTCGTTGACTTTTGCTTGATGACAGTCATACTCTACAGAACAATCATTTTTGGCAGAAATACAAGTTTATATTTCAAATAATTGTCCATTGGAGACAGGATGATAATTCTTTGAAATTAAGGAAGAGACTCAAAGTTTGAGTGCATAGACAGCGCTGTGAAAAATATTCCATCTATCTTTTATGCAGTCGCAATTCGCCGGATAAATAAATGCGAGTGTATCTAAATTGAGTAAAGGTTGGCTTTTTGTCATAAAAAGAAGCAGTTGGAATGAGACGCGCCAAACATAAAGCACGCTTATCTAGAAATTCCGCAACGAAAAGATTGTGGTGAGAACATCATACTGTTTTCTTTCCATATTTTGTTCACTGCCTAAGTTTTCTCTTTTTGAATTCCTTTGACTCTCACTTTTGAAGAAAAGGAGATGTACACACTCGTCGCTTTTCTTGTTGAAGGACGGAGAAATGTTTACAAGCACTGAATCAAAGGTGACCAGCAAAGAGTGACAATCCTTTCTCAGCAACGGCGAATGGTACTGGGAGTGGAACACAAAATGAGACTTAACCGCTCGTCTTATTTGTGGCTATGGCTTAACTGAGAATATGATGAGACCGACTCTTTTTTAATCCAGGATCTAAGGGGGCATGGATGTTTCCTGCTTCATGAACACAAGACAGATAAGTCACGATCCTCAACCTGTATGCTTTGTAAACAAGAGTTGAATGACATCTGACAGAAATTTTTTGCTTGTAAAAGCGTGAGTGACAGCGCAGTGAATTGATCATTTAAATTTTAGATTTGGGCCGAAAAATTGTAGCGAAGGATGAGAACAACATTGAACGATAAAAAAACGTGGGACTAGGCATTCTTGATATTTAAATAAAAGCATGCTGGAACTTCAGGAGGTAACCATGATGGAGATACAATTTTTTAAGCCCTCTCTTCTCCTCTCGTCCTTCCCGCTACTGAATAAAAGTACACGCGCCTGCCAAATAATCTGAAGCCACCTGTTAGTGTGAAAACCCAATGCATAGGACGAAACGATATGTTGAACGGTTCCAGGCTAGACTCTCAGGTTGACAGAGGAGGTGTTTAGTGGGTAGTCCAAAGCATTTTGCGTCTGGGAGTCCCACACTCAGGGCGTAAGCAGCCTTTAACTCCCTACCACAAAAAAAAGCTAAGTCTTCAGATTGACAAGTAATTTTTAATTAGTGGTCCGCATCTAATGCGTGTTTGAAAATCCTTCAGACCCAGGGCGTATGTAAACTTAATATTTACACCATCATCATAACCATTCACATCAAAAAAGAGCCACCATACTTGATATCTTAGGCCAGTAGTGTGCTCGAAATGGCTAGACATGGGTTCATTCAAAAGGTTTTGGAGTCCTGTTTTGATTTACTTATACATTTTCAAGTTATAAACATGACAAAAAGTTTATCATCTTGACACCTCCTTAGATTGCTACCTCTATGTTTTAAGCTAAATAAAGTGTCCAAATTGTAGGTCAAATCGCTACCGAAGCTAACAAACATTATCAAGTAAAGTGATATTATCAAGTAAAGTGAAACGATTCCAAAAATGAGATTACATTAGAGGTGCATAAAGTTATCAGTTTTAGAATACAGGATTGGTCGGGAAAATAGAGTAAAATTAAAGGAATATTACAAAATGTGCGTTAAAACTTGCAGCGCGGAAGATATAGTGGACAGAAAAGTCAATTTTTTACGTTCACTAATGTGCTGAAGTTATAAATTCAAGGATCCATGAAAAAAAAATAAGATCTAGGTGAAATAAATTTAGAAAAAAATACATGCAGAAAATTGAATTTGGCTCAGTCAAAACGTGGCTACATTCAGTGCGAACACCCTCTCACTCCTCTCAAAGATTCTTTTTGTTTAAATACAGAACAAATATGAATCTACAATTGTGCTTCCTCTATTTCTATCTGAGAGAAGCCTCCCGAGAGTGTTAGCACTGTATGTATTAAGGCCGTGACTTTGCCGAACCATCATCAAATCAATACTAGCCAATGTTTTCCTTTTCATGCAGTGTGTTGAATTTTTCTAAGTTAGATAGTGAGCAAAAGCTGGTAGCTATGCTAGTCTTCAAGTAAAGCAAAAACTCGATTTTGAATGATCTGAGGCAGAAATAGTCGAAAAACAAAAAAAAAATCGTATTGAAGGATGCCCGTTGAAAGACGATGCAGCTTGCAGAAATGATTCGAGTGTTGGGCAAAAATTTTTCGAAGATCTTCCTGCTCTCGTTTTGGCGTGTTGAAAATTTGTGCAAGATGGGTGTTGAAAATGGTCACGACATACCAGAAACCACACGCTCAGAGTTGGATTTTGTCAGCAGATATAAGGTTAAGGCGGCACAAACAATTACCACGCTTGAAACGGGATTTTGACGCTAGCCGAGATTTATGCCTTGATAGATAACACCGATTGAACTAGTTCTTGGCGTCATAATGACGTCAACGTTGGAAGAACTTCTGTAGTTTTGTGAACTTTGCGTCAGTATGATGTCATTATGATGTAAAGAACTGGTTCGAACTTTATCGTAGGCATTTGTTTGTCGTTATGAGTCTGGATCAAAACAAGAAAATGCTCCTCCCCAGCAAAAGGTTTAAAATACGCAGTTGAAACATGTCACATTGTATCACTGACTTTCTATACACTCTAAATTTAACCCTAGTTTATGACAAGAGATGTGTTCATCAGGAAAAATGGCTGGAAAACTTATGGTTGCTTGTTCTGGGATAAAGACAAAATCCATCTCAGTTCCAACTGGGTGTCGCTATGATGGGACAGTAGTGGATTAAACTGCTCGGATATTGACGAGTTGAATTTAGTAAGATAGAGAGAGCAAAACTCACCAAAAAGGAGTTCTTTTTCTTTTTTTGGACTCCAAATATTTCGTCAAAGAGCTTCCTGAGTGTATTCAGCATTAATGAATTCATTGCTGAGGGACAGCTGTCGAGGTGGTGTATAAAGGATTGATTGAGTCCAGAGGAAATGCTCTTTTTACTTAGCGCTAGCATCATTAAACACAACACATGAAAGTGATGAAATATCTGACGGAATTGATTTCGATTCAGCTCTGTTTCTTCGGATCTTGAATATGAATGTGAAAACATAGAAAAACTTGACAAACCATCGTATAAATGTGATCTTCAGTAGACTTCAGCGACAAACCAAGGGGGAGTCTTGAAAGATCCAGAGGACTCGTCAAAAATGACTATATAGACTCTAAAAGGTATATAAAATTACAGAGCCAGAAAGCAATAAATTATCACTAGTAGGGCAGGAAAAATACTGTAAACTAATCGTAGTCTTGAAAATCCAAGATATATCTGAATACTGAAAATTTCTTGTCATCAACAGGTTACAGCCTAGTAAAACAAGGTTAGCCCTCTTTGATTCTCAATTGAATGATCTAGCAAATAAAATATTTTAGCTTACTATTTGATTCAGAATGTTAGTATAAGTCCCGGAGATTATGTTCGGAATTTAAGGAACACACTGCGTTTAATTTTTCAAGACGAATCGGCATCAGTTGACATTTAAAAATGGAAAAAGTAATGCAAATTTTTTTTAAAAGAAGAAGTCGTTTCTGCATTGAAATACATCAAAATTGTTCTTTTCCACAGCATATGATTCAAGGATACCGATAAAGAATATATCAGATGTGCAACTAAAAATAATAAATTTTAATCTCTCTAGCTCCAAAACTATGTATCAAGGACTAACTTTAGAGTTTCTTTGATTCGTGGAAAGAAATGTCAAGAACGCCTCAACTATAATATCTAAGATATCATTAGTTTCCCATACATCCACTTGTGTTTTTCTTATGTTTGTAACACGTTGCTGGAATCTCACGTCCTATGAGAAAAGAAACATATCGAAATGAGGAAACGTTTCAAAAGGAGCGTGTAATATTTTATACACATAAAGCTAGGTTAAGTACGTGCACTCGATCCACGAATTCTTTCGATTTCTTTCATTGTAATCGTACAGGCACGAGGCACTCTGTTTGGGCAATAAATTTCCACTTATCTATGAACTGTTGTATAATCTGGAAGCAACCTAATTTTCCCTAGTAGAAGCACATTATTCGTACCATCTGGAACATGTATGAGTCCTGACTGGACACAGGACTTGACTCACCCACTAAGAACAACATATCTTAATGTCCACGCTCTAATGGATTTCGTGTAACACATACATACCCACATATTGTAGCGGCTTTAGCGCGAATCAGGAAGCTTATGATCATAAACTCATGACCCTGAATAGTTGATGATAAGAATCAAAATTACCAAAAAATAAATCTCTGCTCTACTCTATGCGCTATTTCCTATTGAACTATTATATTTATAACTTACATCCGATTTTACCGGAAAAAGACGACATGTGACACTAAAAGCCAAAGCAAAAAATCAACCTGACATTTTCCGGGATTTTTTTTTTCAGCGAAGAGATACTAAGAAAAGATTTAGCACATTTGAGCAATTTTTTCCTAAATTAACAAGCAACCCGCCACAAAAATGCTTTCATTCTTTGATTAACTTTGAGGTTTTCCATTGTAGAATGTGGAAACAACCGTGGTCTGGTCCGACGTAATGTGTCAAACAGTTCAAGGCTGGGTTCTTAGGTTTACAAGGAAGTTGTTTAGTGGGTAGTCCTTTGTGCTGTTGATAATCCTACACATAGAATGTAAGTAACCATAGCCCCTGAGCTGCATTGAAATTGAAAAATTTGAAAATGTTTCCTTACTCTTCGTTTTACTGTCAGGATCACCTACATAAATTAGAAAGTCAAGTTAAAACTCTGCGATAAAATGTGATTTTATTGCCATCAGTTCGCTGATGTGTACCACAATGTTTATCTTAATGAATGATCATTTCCTAGAAATGAATTTATCTTCGGTTTGTTTGTTTATGAAATATTTCTATCAAGGGATTTTCTCACTCTGAACTTCCATGAAAATGTGAAAAAAATTGTTGAGTTTAATTTGAAAACATTGGTGATATTTTTTGATTGTTTTTGAAAGTAAATGGCTTACTTTTAGAGTACAATTATAAACTATCAGAACGATTCTAATAGTCAAAACATAGTGGCACACACTTCATGTTATGCTCTTTGTAAACTTGCAAAGTGTTCTCAAATTCTAAATCATTAAATACGAACGTCAAGTATTTATTAACACTAGTACAGACGTGGAGTCTCTCAGGTTACTACTAATTTTTTTCTATCTCTATCTATTTTCTATCTAAATATCGGTCTTTAATAAGAAAAAAAAGTATTTGTAATCAATTTTCTAAAGAAAGAAAGAAAGAAAGAACTTGACAACCGTATGGAACCTCTGAACTTCCACGTCCATACTTAAAGGTTAAGGCTCAAAATTAAAGTTCTCAAGATCTTGAAAACTAAAAAGAAAATCCTGGAATTTCGTATGTAAATTGAGAAAAGCATGCTTATTAAATCAAATAAATAAAATTCTTTAATGTTTAATATTAATAAAACGTGTTTCCAAAAATAAAATCAGCGTTGAATCAGCCTAGGAACCGGTTATGCAGTTATTACGCACTTAATGCAAATGGTTATCTCCACAGTTGCTAGATCGTGTTGCGCTATATACCGGGACATTTTCTCCTATGCTTTTGTAGAAAAACTCACAACCAGCTGTAGTCGATATTTAGTGTGAAATGACACGTGTAAATGTCAAGAAGTGTTATTCAAAAATATGGTTTCTTGCACGACAATTGAACAGCGAGAAAAGGTGATAAGTCATTTCAAGAACGGTCTATCCCAGCGGAAAATTGCACAAATAGTTTATTTGTCTCCAGTTACAGTGAAAAACATTATTTAACGCTTCGTTTGTGAAAACTGGATTCAAGGTAAGGACAAAACTCGTTCGACAAACGATTTATTGCACCCAAAATAACGGCGAGTTGAAAATAATTGACTCCAAAACAAACCACGGAGATGAAACAAGAACAAGGGACGTCCTGCCGTGCAAAAACTGTCGGTCGCGTGAGAGATCGCCATTATAAATACTATAAAATTTTCTTGTATATCTGAGAATGTGAAGCTGATCAAATGTCTGATTTTTTGATTCGTCAGACGTTCTAATTACCGAAAATTAACCATGGTGTGGCTTTTGTTGAAATGTTTATTTTAATGTACAAAAATTACTCTATTGAAAGTATGATGAGTGGTCTGATGTTTTAGGACTCAGGAAAATACCCATGGAAAGGATGATAAAATTATCCCAGGGAAAATCCCAATAGCAATAAAAAATGTGTTTGGGATAATAAATACCTTTTAGAGTCCTGCCAGACATCTGTAGCCCACTCTTCATATTTTTCGTTATATAGTCAGTTAGGATAAATACTTTAGGATAATTGTTGGTTAGTCTCGTGTAGATTTTCCTAGAGAAAACATCATAAGTAAAAAAACCACTGTATGATCACCTTCCTAAAGTTCTTCATGAGAATATATACTTTTCATTAATTGAAATATTTGAGCTTAAAACATTATCTAGTAACCCATTTCCCAACAGTTTTCGATGTGTTTTTGATTTTTTCCAAAATATTCAGCGATTGGAAAATGTTCAGAAACGATTCAAACAAACAATTTTTTATGCTTTAAGATAATAAATAAGAATTGTAGTATGTCCTGAAAAACAAATAAGCAAAAACTTTATATGAGCTAGCCTTCCCTTACATTCGATAGTTCGTTCTTTAAATTCTGAATAAATTCTCTTGAATGAGAAGCCTGATAAAGACTTTTTGGTATCGTTTTTCATAACAAAAATTTAGATATGGCATCTTTGCCAGTATTCACATTTGCTACGACAGTTAACAATGCGGAAATAATTACTCTATCCGGAGAAATTCATCTTGAGTAAAAGCTTTCCATCTTCAAAAGGACTAAAGTCTCTCGACGGAATTCAACATATGGCACAACATTGATCCGGGCTATAAGAAAAGCATCTTCATAATCCCTCGGATTGAGGTTATCTAATGTGTAACATGTTCTTATAATCACTTTCGCAATAACCATTCCCAGACTTTAATGCTCACACAACTCACAGGGGATAAATGGTAAGATATTACCCCAAACCGACCTAAGGATGTAGATTTCTTGTCCAATAAATCTTAAAAAGTGATAGTATCGATTACACATGAAGATTCTATACTACGCAAATTGTGGGATTGGATGCGTGGTAGTGAAAGCAATTTCAGCTTATGTAGGCCTTAAATGGAAATGATTTTTTCAACACACATTTTGAGATGTAGATAAAAGTGTTCATGAAAGCCGCTTGCAAGATTTCACGCAGCCAAACAATGGTTATCCATTGTAATGGTTTGTTGGAGGATATCCGTAAGTATAAAGTATTCATGCGAACACGTTCATCACGAATTGAGATACTTTCATGTTTCAGATCGTCTGCTTTTTGAATTCTATAAAAAGATATTCGTTGGGAAAATTAAAGACTCAGCTGAGTAAACCTTGTTTGGAAGTTTTTTTTTTCAAGTCGAATAAAAAATGCATCCGTGTAGGAAATTATTTCCTTTCTCTTTATCCGGCAAAAAGGCATTCAATCAATGTATTGATGTTATGCGTGTTTTATACACTTGGATCGAATTTATTTTTTTCTAATTTTCTAGCGGAAGTGAAACCTTACTATAAATAGAAGAAAAGGAAAAAACGCCGTTAGTCAAGCCTAGAGGTTTTAGAGAAGAAAAAGTATAAGTGGGAAAGTAATCTTAAATTTTGATGAATACCTTCACAATAAATCTTCTTTATTTTCTAGAAGATGTGATAGAATTTTTAACAAGTCAGAATTAAAACAAAATTCAAGCAATTAGCACAAAAATCATAGAGGAAAATATATTCAACACCTGAGCTCTATCGTGTTCAATCACCTCAGGAAAGAAAGGACAGTAATAAACTAGCGATGGGGACATATGCCTCGACGTATGAGGAAGCCACAACCACAAGTGGGGTTCTGTCAACAACTACAAATGACCAATTCAGGAAAGTTGGTACGCAGACTAAAACTCCTGTGCATCCCATCCCGAAATTGATAAAGTTAATGCAGCGTTGGGAGAAAATAAGGTCCCACAAGCCTCTATCAAACGTTTCTTGATTACTGGACGCTGCGAACACTTCTGATCGTCAGGACTCTGCAGCTGAAGTTGATCGAGAGGTACCCTAGAGAAGAGTATTCGTGATTTGGTGGACCAGGAGTTAACTTATCAGGAATGTCGGCCAAGAGGCTTTCCGTGAATTCTCTTTTTTGATTTTTCGACTTATTTTTGCTCGGTCTGAGCAAATGGCTACAAGATAAAATGACTTTATCCTTTTTGGGCGTAGACTCTGTTGGTTTTTCGGACATTAAACGCACGGCTTGTTTCGCTGTTGGTTGTAGGTCAATGTTATGGTGCACGTTTTTTTGTGAAGACTGACAACTAGGGCCGTTGTCTTTCTTCCCTGATCCGGCGGCCGGACAATATTTCTATCGTATACACTCAGTAGGATGTTGTTAACCTTAACTGATATTTTTTTGGTCTCTTTTGTCTTTGGTGAACAAGAAGTAAATTTCAGTCTTCTTCAAGCAAAATGTTCTAGTGACAGTCGGCAGTCATGTACTGAAAACTGTTGGAAATGAGAAAAACGAGTCTGAGTCGCCATAACCCATTCACTTGATAGGGGAATTCGAGAAGTTCTACGTAAAAGATCTTGGAAATAAGTCATAAGGAGTGACTGCCGCAAAACATCAACGCCGTTGTGAAAATAATGAGTTACCAATATCCCGAAAAACGTAATAAGCCCATTGATATATAATTACAGGGATCTGGCGAATAGAATTTAGCACGTTGGCTGATGGCGGAGTGGGAGGAAAAAATGACTAAGAAAATATCTGTTCAGGTCAACATCCTATCTGGCGCAATACTTTATATAGATGGCTTAAAGCCCTCTGGATTTGCATCACAGGAACAGAATAAAGCGGCTCCGGATTTTTAGCTCTGCCGTGAAAGTCAACAACATCCTATCTTAATTGTTGAAATAGTACTTGTAGATCTTTGCCCCCGGATCAGAGAAGACTGAAAAACAGCTTTAGTCATCTGCTTTCAAAAAAAAAAAAAACGTGCACCATAACTTTGATTTGCAACCTGTAGCAAAACAGGCCCTGCGTTTGAAAAAAAACGAAAACCCAATAAATCCGACGACTAAAAAGATTAAAGCCATATAATCTTAGGTAAACCCAAGAAAAAAAGCCGAAAACTTAAAAGAGAGAGTTGATAGGGAACCTTTTGTCGACATCCCTTAAAAAAACACGAAAAACATGGAGACTGAAAAAAAGGTCAAAGTAAGAACGATAAGAGAAACCAAAATAGTTGAGCCTTCAGCTGGAGTGTCCACATACAAAAGCTGGTTTGAAATTCCTATTAGAGGATTTCATAAGCTTCTCATTTTTTTTGTGGTAGGGAGGTGAAGGCTGTTTACGCCCTGAGTGTGTTTATTTCTGTTTACGCCCACTAAACACCTCCCCTGTCAACCTGAGAACCTACCCTGGAACCGTTTGACACATTACTTCGGGCTAAGCCTCGTGTTCCTACGTCTAGAGCCGTCTTCGCATTATGGGTATCTCTTCTCTAGCTCCTCATCAGCTTCTGTCGAAAGCTGTCATTTCGATTCTACACTTAATGGCTTCTTTGGAAATAAGAGACATCGGGTATGAGGTGACCAGTTTCATATTTCTTGAAGCAAACAACTTCAGAGCGACATCCACCACGCCTGCAGCGGTCTGACTTCTCCTTGTAGTGGTCAAACGGTCACGTTTGTTGACCCTGCAGAAAGACATTTTGGAACTCCTAGACTAGAAAAAAATAAAATATTGACTAGCAAATTTGAGTGGTCTGTAAGATTCGCCAGTGGGAGGTGCCCACTTGGTGTTAACGATGCAATGCTTTTGGACACATCTTCTCAATCTGGAAACGCTAGATAGATCTTGGTTCTTTTTCGATGTTGCAGCAGCTCCCACAACTATTGCTTGCATAGTTCAACGTCTTTTGAAAGAATATTTCTGTTGAGAATATATAGTAACTTTCTGCAGTCGGCATCTTTGATATTTTATTTTTATTTTTGTTGTTTTCTTTATAGTATTAAAGCTTTAGCTTTCATTCAAACCGTACCTGAGTTTTATTTAGACTTATTTTGGGTTTCTCGCACAAATGTGTAGACTGAAAGGGAGTTTTTGGCTTTTGTTCCCTATACAAATTCTTGGGTCAGATGAGAAAATGAAATTAATAACTTTATTTTGGCTTGATTTGCTCCAGTAGTTCGTTCGTTTTCATATATACAATTTGATACACTTCACTCCATTGACAAGCATATAGAACCATTACTAAGTTGTGCTCATCAAAGGACATGGTCGATGGATTGTCAAAGACATCACAGATGGATGGCATGGGTGCATTGATGGACTTGTAGAGACATCACATAAGGGAGGCCAAGGCGTGAAAGGGGCTATAGTGCCACAATGACAACGATGAAGATTTGAGACACCTAGGTGTAGAATGTAGTCAACATACTTCAAAATGAAACCGAGTGGGAAATTTCGTCTAAAAGTTTTATTTCCACGGGTAAGGCCGTGAGTATTTTGCTAGTTCAAAAACTAATTACTTAGTCCATTATTGCTGAATTTGTTGGGATATCTCCTTTATTTGTTCAGATTTCGAATGATTAGCTGGAATTCAACGAACTTTTGCCTGTATGACCAATACAGAAGTGTCTTATTTTCAAATTATAAAATATAATAATATCAAAGGAAGTATCCGTGTTCGTGAACTGATAGTAGGGTCCCTGTTGCTAGACTAATCTTGTATTCAAGATAAGTCTAGCATTAGCAAATATCCATTGCATTTGCATTTTGTCCAGGAAAAATCAGATTCAACATGCAGTTAAAAAGGAAAAACTTTGCTGTTACACATATCGAAAAATTTCATTGTGAGGTTTTTCGCGGTTTAATTTTTGAGTATGTATTTTCGTATTATGAGGAGGTCGTTCGCGTGAAACTTTTAAATCGGATTTTTGCATTTTATCAACTGTTCAAAAACAAGACCGAGGTTATTTGAACCACGGGTTAGAGGGACGCTCATGACAGGTTACTGTCAGCCCCCTACACGGTGAGGAGCCTATCCTTGGCTGAAACGTGGTGGTTGTGGTTTCGAAGGCTAGAGAGTGGCGATGAGCACTCACAATTTGTGTTCGGGAATTCAGGTAGCTTAAATAAATTGGGACCTAGGACTGGGTCTTGTCTAAGGTTCTAGGGGTGGTGGTTCAACCCCGTCTATGGAGACCGTGGAATTAAGCCGTACAAGGCAGGTGTCCACGTTAATCCACGAGACTTCATGTTCAAAAACAAGATTTCATTCGGATTACGATGAAATTAGGGGAATTTATTTGAAGTGTGTAGTACGGAGGATAATTTAGACGCTGAAATGCATTATTTGTTGCCAGTTTTGCTTTTGATTGTATAAGTTTCAGGGATTGCACTGACATGTAGATGGAATCGCTCTAAAGGTTTTGAGCAATTCGATAGGAAAATTATTGATATATAATAAAGTTTTTGCTTTGTAATGATGAAATTATCAGAACGGGGCATCACCTGGGGTTATAGTGAATGATCCACGATATTCCGACTCACGTTTATAATTGATACTTACAGCGAGCAATCGACACAACAAGCCGAAAGTTAAATTTTAAAAATAATCAACCGACATCTAAGCTGTTAGGAATTTCCATTAATACTTAGTTTATAAAAATATTCTCAGGTTTTTTTTGCATAAACGATTGTGTATCGAATTTATCTAACACAAGGTTTACTGTACAAAAGTCATACACACATAAAAACCCATATTCAGATAAGATATCTCAAAGCAAATACATATCACATAATCGGCCCAATCTGAACTCGCAAGCTGATCAAAATCAATTTTAGAATGTTGACTTTGCGGGTTTTGATTTGCTTAAAGGCAAAATGTACGAAAATCAGAGAAAATTTTGACTACTCTACGGGAAATTCGAAAAGCTAAGCAAAGTATATCATTTACATTTAAAATTATTTATAGCTCGTATCCGTTGAATTCATGTAAGCTCTTCAATTGCTCTTCAGTTCCAAATTTCCTAATCCCTATATTCAATTCAGAAATGCAAACGAGGATGAATGGTTACGGCAAATACTTAGGAACAATATCGCGCTTTTCTTTCTTATATAATTCGTAGGCAAATATTTGCTTGCAGGCAATTTGATTTGTAAAATGGATAATTATTGTTAACGAAATTCAACAAAACGAAAGCTTTCGTTGTAGATTGTCAGCAAATCTAGAAGTAATTTCTTCAAAACAATTGATAATTGTATCTAACTTCAGACCACAACTACCAATCATACCTTTCATAATGTGGCCGAAGTCCATTCAAATCTAAGGACGACTGAAAAAGAGATTGAACGGATTACAGCCGAAAATGAATGAATGCGCTAATGGAATGCTATTAAATTGTTGGAATGGAATAATGGAATGCTATTAAATTGTTTTCCAAGGATAGCACCGGCTAATAAGGACAAACACGCCTCAATGAAATTTTAAATTCGTGG
The DNA here is from genome assembly GCA_954870665.1 of Stratiomys singularior. Taxonomy (NCBI): domain Eukaryota; kingdom Metazoa; phylum Arthropoda; class Insecta; order Diptera; family Stratiomyidae; genus Stratiomys; species Stratiomys singularior. The sequence goes on from OX940877.1 coordinate 15,488,722, forward strand.
AAAATTTACGCAAGAAGGTATATTCTCGTTAAAATCTAATGGAAGTGAAAACCAGAGAAGCTGATGAAAGTTGGCGTTTTATTATAATAAAAAAAGGGGTTTTTCTTTCGAAGATCAGATGAAATGATATGAGTCAGTGGTCGGTAAGCTTTCAATCGTATTAGAAACAAAATAAGGAACCAGCCGATGAAAAACACGCGACAACATAAAGCATTTCATGTTTAAGTTTTGTTTATCATTTTTATTTACAGGGTGGTCTACGACCGCTTTATCAATTTTGGTATATTGAATTGAATATACAAAGTTTATGAATTTAAGGATGCTCAATTTATCTCGTGTATTAACAATTAAAGTCAACTTCCAAATGCTGCGTGCAGCAGATCGCTCTCCTGTAGAAATAAACACACTCAAAAGGACTCCCAACTGCTTTTAGTACTACAAAACTGCTTTTATTAGACTCGATGCATTTGTACGTAATGATAATAAATTCTACACTAAACGCTATGTTATAATTTTTTGTTGTCCTTACTTAAGTTGCGACTTCTGCAACTGGCTGCATCTTAAAGTTAAAATAATCGGAATATTTCCAGCCTTGCCAAAACGTCTCTATTCAAGATATCATGCGAGCGTGAAATCCTCTTTATTCAAAAACAGAGAATCAAAATACTAATAAAACAACTCAAACGTGAGATTTCAGTAAACGAAACGACCCACACCATGAAATAGAACTTTTTCAAGTTGTTTCACCTTCAGTATATCTAATTTGAGATTCACTTGTAAAGCTAAACATTTCCCAGAAGTGTTCGGATGTAGGCTTCGCTTTATTTGAAACGAATAAGGAACGCGTCACCCTTGAAATCCGACAAGCTATTATGATACTTATGCGTTTCCAGGCTTTTTTCAGCTGAACGAAAATAAGTGTCCCTAACGAGGCACTCGCGGAGGAGTAAATAACTGAATATGTATGAAACATATGTAGATTCATTAGAAATTTACCAGGCTAGCGACAAGTCATATTATATATTTAGCTTAAAATTATTGGAGTTAGGGTAGATATTTTCCAACAAAGGTGTCTACCTTAAACTTTTGAAGTGTATTTGCGCTGTAAATGTCTGTTAACATCACAAGGAGATTGCATACTTGACTTGAGTAAGCAGCGTTCTCACTATGTCATTCGAATTTGCACACCACATTCGTCCTTTGCTACTCCTTGATTCACATCAAAATACAATCTGTTGTGAAGTCGAGACACTTCTTCAAGTTCGTATCGAGTTCTTGTATGAGTGATATATGTCACTTTTCACCTTCGATGCATGAGGACTCGTATCCCTAGAAAGGAGTGGTAAATTCCCTTGATGTGATAGCGATGTCATAAGTTTACGCTACGAATTCACTGTGAACTAAGTCGCAATATCGAAAAATGACTTGATTTCCATGATGCGAGAAAAGACGCGGGGTCACCACTTAGTAACCTTCTTATACGCTTTTGATTTTGCGTTACTCAAGATTGAATAAAGTAAATTATGCTATTTTGATTTATTTGAATTCTTGCACTACCCTTCAACTTGCAAATGATTCAAACCATCCTTTTTTGGCAGTCGCAAGAAATGGGATTCGGCGTGTTCATTTTACGATTCTGGGATTCTAGCGGACTTGGTTTATTCATGATTAAAATCAGTGTAAAAAATGCGACTGATATAACAATAATATCCACCGACAGCTTGCAAATCAAATTCGTTCTAAGATTTTATGGTATGTTGCAATTAATTCACTTCTTTCTCAGAAAATGTTTGGAAATATTAATTAAAATTGAGGAAATAAAATTTGGAGAAAATAAAAAAAGGGACCAGGTATTTTCAATCTCGGAACAACACCAAGATGGAGATAAAAATGTACCATGCAGCAAAAAATGACCTCATGCCAGAAAGGGCCTGACGGCTGGCTATCCAAAGTCAGTAGTATGAAAAGCAAATATTTTCAAATTTCATTCACAAATGATAGTTAATGTGTTTGAATAACTTTTTGAAGTGAACACTAATGCATATCTCATTGTATCTTCGTCTTTATATGCTATCTCCATTCAACAGTTTTCTTTCCAAGTTCAAACGCATCTAAGAGTGAATCAGATGAGTCCCGGTACATTGAGTTTATGTCCTAAATGCGAACGCTTACCAATAACATAACGTGAGCCTAAACCCTACCGGGTGGATTCTAGTAGAAAGAGATAGAAAAAGCAATAGTAGACTCATACTTGTATTGTTATTGTATTCAAAACCTTTGTAGGTGCTATGCCTACTGGAAGAAATAATGAGAAAAAATTTACAAATACACATAAAATTCTACTACAATTAGCAAAATCCCGTTACTTCGGGAAATTTTTCAAGTGATCCTGCTTTTTTGTCCCATTGCCAGTAGTTATGTTATAGTCTAAATAACTTCTCTCAATGTACAAATTACAGCTGGGGGCTTTGGAGTCAACTTTCAGATCTATAAACTCACTTATCATTACTACAGCAGCGTAACTATATGTAGCACTAAAACTTCGAGTAAACTCCTGACATAACGATATTCAACCAAAAAAAAATTGAATTTAATTTAGATTGGCAAATATTCGGTCATTTTTGTATAAAAAAAGAGCCAAAGTAAAACAAAACAAGAGTTGGCACCTTCGATCGGGTTCGAACGTCAACGCGTAAGGCTGCTGTGGGAATGTTGGCTCTCAGTTGCCTCACAACGAACACGAGGGGACCAACCTCGACTCAAAAACGTCTAGTTATGAGTGCGATGGAGTCAGTGCTCTTATACGTTTCCGAAGTTTGGGCTGACGCTCTTAGTAAGGAGTTGTACCGAGGAAGTCTCGCACAGGTACAGATGATAGGAGCTTTGCGGATAGCAGCTTCAAACCGCACTGTCACTAAGCTGCAGTGCTGATTATCGTGAGGGTAGTGTATCCCCTCGTGTACACTAGTGCTACTTGCTGAAATGTGAAAACGAGTCTACTAACATAGGGGGAGTCGGAGAAAGAAGTTTTTAGCCGAGAGGAAAGGAGAAGGACCCTAGCTTTGTCGCAAGAGACATAGGCAGGCGAAGCGTGAAGCAGATTGATCGCACGGCTCATCAGTGACTTGGATCCAAGGTTCTGCGGAAAGCATGGAAAGATTGATTTTTACCTAACGCAACTTCTCATTGGGCACGGGTGTTTTCAGTCTCACCTGTATAAGACGGAAAAGTCACCGTCCCCTATTTGCTTATTTTGCTTGGCAACGATAGATCACATCTGCCACATTTTCTTGTCATGCGGAAGTTGTACATGGCCCCGTATAGATCCCTCCAAGATAAAAAAGGCATGCTCTCCCCAGAAAAAATAATGGGACAGATGTTAACTCAGGACATTGGAACTGTGTGTTACATCACGCATGCAGGGTTCACTTTATGAAGAAAGTTATTGTGGACTGCTCGTCAGTGTTAAGGGAAATCGATCTCTTTGATAGCAATCCCCCTGCTTTCCATTCATCCTGTTGTAAAAGGATGAAGTAATGTGGCAAACTGTTCCAGGCTAAGGTCTCGCTGTGACAGTGGAGATGTTTAATAAGTACTCCTGTTGCCAATTGGAGTCCGACACACGGCGTATATACCTTCACCTCCCAATAAAAAACAAAATTAAATTTGCTGAGGATGACGCCTGCAACAGATTCTTCACATGTGAAAGGTGACTGCAGCAGCGTTGACATGGCGAGCATCTTCGATTCCTTGTCTACGTAAAGTCAAGGGCGCTCACTCTCTAAGGAGAGATTTCTTAGAGAGAGGAGGAGACTTAGGAGAGAATCTTAGGAGAGATTTTGAGTCGATGGTTTAGTTGGTGTGTGCCATTGCGATTTCAACACGTAAGGCTTAGATAGCCATCACTTCCCAACCACAAGAAAAAATAAAAATATTAATAATTTTAATTATTAGTGTCAATATAACTTTTTTTAAATTAATTTGTTATTCATGCCTTTCCATGCCTTAAGCAGGACCCATACTCATTCCAGTTATTCAAAAGCTGCTGAGATGTGTTACTATCCAATACCAATTCAGTGTGTGTTAACTTTGTTGCCGTTCATGCATGTAAAAGACATCCTTGTAGCTATTTAGCTTGAGTCAAACATAGCATGAACGTACCAGACGGATAATATTCGCAAGTCAGACACATTGCCTCGTGTCGCCAATAATAGAAAAACTACAAATGTATGCAATGCGACAAACTCATAAATTCCCAATCCCATAATTAGGACGATATAGTGTGTTACATCAGTGAAATTTGTGTTTCAAGCTGTGCATGGAAGGGTATCATCAATTTAACGATACGACGATTCTTGTGACGAATATTGAGCGGGAAGATTGCAAGAACTAGATGGGAATAATAAATTGCTGACTGCTTGTATTGAATTTTTGAACGATTGCTCCTGGCGTTTTGGTTTAAAATTGAAAGGATCGTATGAAGTGATGATTCTTGTTGTTTGAAATTTTCTAGAAGCGATTGACTCGTGTTTTTTTGTCATTTTGAATTTTGAAAGGGCTTAGAGAGCGTAGAAAGAATGGAACATTAACGAGAACATGAAGGCCTTCCAGCTACTACTGATGACAGCATTTCAAATAATTCATACAGATTTTCTCCGCATTTTCTTGAGTGTTTCCTGAAAATCAGTTCCAGTTCTGGCTACTAAAATGCTTCTTAGTATCTCAAAAAGATACAGATGTACATCTTCAAAATATTGACCAATGAACTCCACGGTGCATTCACATCTGGAATATTTTCAAAACCATTTTGAATATCGCGGACCTCATAAACCCAGGATAATGGACAAGTCAAGATGCACAATTTTCAAACGTTTTTATTGACAGTCCAGGAAACGTACCCCATAAACTAGTCCTAGATAAAACTGAAAGCATGAGCAAATGTAAAAAAAGGGTGGGTTTTAATCGGAACATTGGTTGTTGAAAGTACTACCACTGATCGTTCTGCAAGAAGAAACGATAGAAGAAATCAATCGATGTCCTTCTCGAAGCAAAATGAGTAACACTGTAAATAGAGTACATTGAAATTCGGAGGCTAGGAAAAGTTGAATATATCCAAAAAATCCCCTATATATTTCCTATTCAATGAGATTTACGGTAATGGTAATACTATGTCATTATATAAAAAGAAAAATAACAAAAAAACTTATCCCTGGGTAAATACAACATTTTCTTTCATCTCTCAATAACAAGGCAGAGTCTGCATAGGACACCTTCAGGAATATTATGTCAGCTCAATACTACCGTCAACTCGATGATACTTTTAATACACAAGTAAAACAAAGGATGCATACTGGTATCCTGGAAATTGTAAATATGAAGACTGAGGACGAATACTTCGCTAGCAAACTGCGACCAACATTTTTGTAATCTTTCTGTTAATATTCTTTACTTTCTTAACTCTTCTAAGAGCCCTTTGGCTCTTGACGAGCCAAAAATTGATGAAAAATGAACCATAACAGACTGAGACAGTTGAAATGAATGTTTTTTTCGTCTAGGCAATTAAGACAAACTCAGATGAAACCAAAAGACGACATCAGGTTTCCAGTACTTAACCTCATTTTACGTTCATTCGTTCTATATTGCATGATGAAATTTGAGAGAATGAGAATGAGAGAATGAGAATGATGAGAATTTTGAAAAACATTGAAAACCCAAAAATTAAGTAATTATAACTTTAACTTTATAAAAACTTTAAAAAATTAAACTCTTATAAAAAATATACACGTTCTGCATATATTTTTATTTATTTATTTATTTTTATTTATTTCATTTATTATATTTAATTTTAATTTTACTTTTTAATTTATTTCTCTATTGATAATTGATTTGTCTGTAAGACATTCAAAGTCAGAACACTATGATAAAAAAGTTTTTTCTAAAAGCTTCCTATAATCGTCAATAACATTTTCTGATATTGGAACTTCTGGGTTTCATTAATATTAAAAGCTTACGATTATGTCTCCGATTAGTTCCCTACTAAGATCTGTAGATTTGACTTTTCTGAGAGCTCCAATTATTATCTATTTTGTCAACCATATCGCAAAAATATAATTCACAAAAATATAATTCTATCATTTTGTAGCCCGGTAAAAGGTTCAAATCCTCATGTGGATATGGATTCTCAAGGGAATCCATAGAGCTCCATCCATGTGATCTGAAGCCATGAGAGCTCAATCCAGTGAGCTCTCCTTAGATAAAAACTTCACTTAGTTTTTCACATCTATTTCAGTAAAAACATATTAATGACATGTTGCCTAACAGTTGGTGAAACTTCTTCTTCAGATACGGCTAGAAAGGCTCGCCAAAGCTGTTTCTGATCAAAACCAGGACAATCCACCCCACAAAGTCATTATTTTATCATCCCTGTGCCCATTGCTGATATCTTTGAGTCTCAATGCCATCGGAACGAAATCCGATTTTTATTTGAACCTCCGTCGGAAGAAAACTATGAGACATCTAAACCAAAAATCAAAAAAAAGGATACACTTGATAATCTAAAAATCGAAGTATAATTAAAGATCTGTGGAAAGGGACAATTTTTGACAGTCTGAGTTCTTTCAAGCTTTAGGTAAAATAATCTTGATAGTGACCCCTGGAATACTTTATTCTCTCGGTAGTTTGATTCTGTCGATATTATGTTTTTATACTCAGAATAGAATCGATAGCAGCAAAGTCTTCATTATTACTTTATCAGTTTCTGGAAAATCTCATTAGCTATCTGCCAATTCCAGAGCTACACTACAATACAAGCTGAACGTACTGGTCTATTCCGATGACATCAAAATCATGTCAAGCCTCGTGACAACGACGAAAGGACTCTTCTAGAAACTCGGTAATCAAGCCAAACAAATTACACACCATCGATGGAAACTCTACCCACAATATACAGAATATTTCACATGACGAGTGTAAAGTGTGAAACGTTGGTGCCTACCTAACGAAGAACGGCAAAGAAACACACAAAAATTTTGACACATTAGAAAGAGAAAAAAAATTTGGAAGCAAGGGTTTTGATCCTAATCTGAAAATATTGTCCACAGTCCACAGCCTGACAACACAGGAAAACAAGGTTTAAAGTTTACAAAGAAGACAGGTAAGACCTATTCTATGCTTTAAAAAATACTGAAAGCGTTGACGGGGCTCAGGACCCTCCTTGGATCAAACGATAACTTGAAAGAAATAAGAAGTGTAACGAGAATTCAGTATAACCATGACTATGAAGTGTGTGGGCAGAATGTAGTATAAGGATTTTGCCCAGCCTTAGGTCTCAAAATTTATAAGCTATTATGGACTTGCCTTATGAATCACCTTCGGAGCGGGTCGATCCGTTTGAAAGAAACTTATTCTTTATAGCTGGATTTATGTCACGGTTCCAGTGAATCTGACTGGAGTTAGCGCTTCTTTCATACCTAGACACTTAGTAAAAACACTTAAACAAGGATATGAGTTCTCATATGCTGCTGAGGATAAGTATGGCAGCCGGGTTTGTTAAATATTAACGTATGGTTTTTCCTTCGACTCGCTTCACAAACCCCAGCCCTGAAGGTATATTCAGATACCATGGATATCTGGCAAGCTATCAGGTATTGGGTGGGCCAGTTTATTGAGTCATCGTCCTTCGAGGAGTTTTGTTGTGGCTAGCCGTGCATAAAGATGTCGTTGTTCCTAGCAGCTTCGGGTATAACTGGGCTCTGTAATATCAGTATAAAAGTTGGAAGTCCTTAATTTAAAGTTGTAGCTCATTACCATGTAATGGGGGACTGGAGTTGAAGAGTCTCACCTCGTGTCTAAAAGACTTTCAGGTTAAGTCACAATAAAACTTGGGAGTTTGTGGCCATATAAAGTGATTCAACGCGCATCGAGCACCTTAAAAGGTATTCGTGGGGTGAATTTGAGAGCGGGGCCGAAGACTTTGTCAATTTCATCACCGAAATCAATTCATGGCTACTCAGATTTCGAAACTGGAGGACGTGCTCGATGGTCAGAGAGAAAGTCGGAGGCACCGTTTACAGGAAGTGAAGGACTAAGATGGTCTGTGGTGCTACAAAGAAGAAGAAGACGCGACTAATTGAGTATTGTGAGTCATAAATAAAACAAGCAAGTAAAATTGGTACTCCTCCAAGTTGGTCGGTAATAAAAATTCAGAATGTGTGTACGTCGTGAATGAAATCCAGTTCCTCACGTACTTTCCGTGGTGAAAGTTTTGACCTTTCAGCGCTTGATGTTTGCCCACACGGTTAACTTAATTGCACAACATAAGACCAATATGAAAAAAGTCGAAAAAATTCCATAGAACAAATCTTTCGAAATTAGATGTACTGTGGGAGATTGTTTAGCGTCATCAAGTCCTTAAACGAGAAATTTTCAAGTTGTTTCTTTAAACTTCTTGTTGATATATCGATTGGTTTGGGATAAATCATCTAACTTTCAGCTTTCATCACTATAGCGAAAACGACTCCAAAAAGTTTGCTAACAAATTGTCTGGATAATGTAATTGAAAAGAAGATTTTCAATTCAATACATTATTTTGATAGGATTGGAGTATAGTGACATTCACAATCAATATCGAATCCTTTTCATGAAATATTCTCAACTAATGGCATTTACACAAAGCTGAAATCAATACTTATTCCCAGTAAGTATCTTGTGAGATAACACGAATTGCGGATCAAGTAACAATCCCAAAAGGACATACAAGACATCATTAGACTCCATTTTCACGAGCATGACACTTCAAAACTTGTGCACCTCACAGGCACGACATTCTGCTGAATCAATAATTACAAGGAGAATCTGATGATGCTTTATTGTTGCATATCATCTTTCATCAAATTATCCAGCATTCACTCCGCTCCATATGACTTAACTTACACGCCAACCCATTCATAGCATTAATCTTAATTGAAAATTCAGGATCTATAAGGGTTCTATGTACAGCCTTTTAGCGATCTCATGAAATTGCGAATGCGTTAATATCGAACGACCTCATAAAATTGGCTCTTATGAGAATTAACTACATCAAATTAGTTCCAATTCAAGTGAGCCTGGCAATGTAAGTATTGAATCAGGCATTTTACAAAGGCTGATGGCCCCGTGCGAAAACCATCCTGACTTTGTAGATGATTGACTGTTTTCACAACTACTTGGCGCTTCTAGACGAAAAGTGTCACATGTAACCAAAATTTTTTACGTCGACGATTGATGCAAACATATGGTCCTCACATGTATTTCCAAGTATGTTTTCCATTCCATTGCGATTTTGAAGAACCCACAAAGGGAAGCATAACGAGCATCCTTCCAGCAAAATCAAAAGCATAGCAGCTTAATCTATGATTTAAGGTTAATAGTACAAATCAACTCAGTGCAAGAGTGTCCTTGATGCTTTAGACTTAACTAATGACATTCAGCTTTGGAGCCATGAATGTACATTGTGATTAATTGTGCTCACAATTTAAAAAGAAAAACTGCGATCGATCAAACATACTATCGAATTTGTAATTGATATAAAAAAAGAGTTAGAAGGATTTGATTAATAGATTTTTCAATACAAAACCGACTGCAAAATAATTAGATGCCCTTGGGAAATTAATGGTTCAAATAGGAATCTAGATACAGGCGCCAGTGACTGCTAAACTTCTTACTCTCCTTCTTCTTGCTAAGCAATCACATAGTGGCCCAAAGGATTTAACACATTCAAGAACTTTTTTTGAAATATATTAACATCTTCGAAGTGGTGTGGCAGGACTGAAGCTTTTTTAGGCCGCTGAATCGGGTTTTGCCTATTTTTTTTTATCAATGATATCTAAATACACTATTTTTGATGCTGAACCAAAACTTTTTAATGAATTGAGGTTGTTGACCAGAGGTTGCGCTCTGGCTACAGCATGCGTCAATATAGCTCGTTGTCTACCCGGAAATTGTTTTTGGTTCTCTAGACTTTCTACTTACTAGAGGACAAAATTGTCGCTTTAATATTCTCTGATTCTTTCTCTTCGACAAAGTCAAATTTGCTTTCACTATAACGGTTGACGCCTCCATTAAGATTAAGATCCATTTAGATTAAGAAACATCAATATATTGTTTGAAAAAATTTTCGATCCTGTTCGAGTTATCCTTTTTTTGTGTGTTCCACTTTGATTTCAAATTTTTAGACGAGTTGTATATAAGCAAAAACTTGAAAGGAATCACCAAGTCCATTCATTCATTCGTAATAGTTGCTTTTTTAGGCCATAGGCAACATTTTAACAGATCTTCGATGTTCGTTTTGGCAAATCATAAATACTAAAAACTGCGTATAAAGCGAGCTTTGCTAGATAGAGAGCTTTAAAACTGGAGAAGGTAGGCTAATGTCGTGATTGGAAAAGCTAGTTTTCTTAAATGTACGCGAGAATAATTTTTCCGGGGCGTTCCGGTGGTTTCCTTCGTGATACCAGATTTTGAATACGTATAACTTGGTAGACAATTGTCAAATCGAGGTGTATCAGCACATGTTGAAAACGTAGATTCTGCTGCACATTTTGCTGTGGAAGACTATATGCCAAAAAAAACGAGAATACCGTGGTTAAGCCGAGAACATTTATGATTTTTTCAGCAGTGACTCTAACACAACGAGAGTAAAAACCTTAAAATCGTGGTGCGCCAACAACGAAGAAAATTCGACCTCTAATGGTTTAATCAAATGAAAGTAGTTTTCTGGTAACATCAAAGCCAACAATTTTAGTGCATCTACGTCAAATATAATACTCTCATATAACTTAAAGCCAATATAGCTCAATGCATCTCACAAACGAAAGCCGACATACCTCAAAAAGTGATTGAAATATCAGAAAAAAAAGTTGGATAAGTATCTGGATACTAGCGGTGGATGTTTGTTGGATATAAATTTCAAAATATGATTAAAAAATTGTAAAAATGCATATAACATGAAAATAAAAAATTAGAAATGATTGAATTTTACCCATTTTATTAAGGAAAAACTACCAGTACCACAAATCACCCGATACGAAATTCAAGAGGAGACTGATGCGGATCTTTTCGTGTATTTGTCGGTATGTAGTATCTCCAACAGCTTGACTTAAAAATATTAATATATTTAAAAAAGCGAACCATGCAAGCTGTGAAGTTTTTTAATAAAAAAAATTTCTAGACAGATTGTCGGCCTTAATCCACCGTCGCCATAGACTGTGTTGAAACAATGTGTCAGCCACCATCACATTGTTCAGAAACAAGTTTCGGTTTTTGAGTCCGAGTTTTACGTAAGCTATCTGAATTCCCGAACAGCACTGGTACGTGGTCAATATATTTCCGAGCCTTGCAAGTCCACTGCCACTACTTTTCAACTAGGGTAAGCTCTTCATTGTGTAAAGGGCTGACAGTATCTTGTCATGAATATCCTACAAGCCCGTGGCTCAGAAAAATCTCTGATTGGTTGACATATCTCTCCTGGCCGAGGCTCTGCGTTCCGAGTTGGTTAATTGGATGTATCGCAAGGCCGTCGTTCGTGACCCTTTCCATCATCTCGTTCAAGTATTTTCCGGGTAATACTAACCCGCATCCTTGGACCTTTATTTTCTTTCAGTAGTAAGCACTCTTGGTCTTTATGCGGGTTGGTGCTTGTGGTGGTTCACATAATTTTGTTCCAGCGATTCGGAGATCGGTGTGGCTCAACGAACACAAAGTTTGGATTTGTATCCGTGTGTTTGCAAAGTTACTCACTTACAAACAAAAAAGTTATTGATAAAAAATTGCTTTGTGTGAATGTTCGTTTTTTTCAAAAGACCCTTCACTTTGGAGGTTTGATTCCCTCGTATGCTAATAAAGCTAAGGGTAACCTTTTCTTATTTTTGTGGTCATACAATTTGAAGTCATTGATTTTGGGTTATATATACTCGAATTCCTCCCTTTACAGGATAATTCTATCTTTGTTTCATCTAAGAAATTTTATTGGCTTCCTTATAAAATTGGATCAAAATCCAATTTAAATCCAATATCCATTAACGTCATCAATCAACGCGCTATCGAAATAAGTGTTTAAAAAGCTAAAACAAGAAGTATGATACCTTTCTGTTTCAAAATTTACCTCAAATTGAATGCATAGTATGCATTAAACTACAATCTGGTTGGCCGATGAACATTTCTTGGCGGAAAATTTGATTGAAATTTGGATTGAATTTGAAGTAAAACGTACATATTTGCGTAAAAAAATGTTGTATTATGCATACCTTGTAAGAGTATCCAAGTTTCATAAATTGAATGGCAAAGTCCTTTTTTCATGGATTTGATTGTGCCGAAAACGGACGAATGAATTGGTTTATCAATTAACGAAAAATATACTGTATGATTCATGCTTGCTTGCGTAGTTATTGTACGCAAGTAGCAGCCCTACAATAATTTATTGCATTGATTAAATTAGTTGCAATCAACTTTTCAATTGAAGTCCACCAATAGCGTTTGATTCGTCCTGAATCATGATTCAGACACCGTGATGAATTCACGGAAGTATGTAGCAGGAAATTAATTAATTTTGTGATCAAACTGAATACCAGAAATAATATTAAGTTTGTGTTTAACTACTTTGAAAATAATAAAATTTATAAATTCGATGTAACAGCTTAAGTTAACAGTCCATTCATCATCCTCTTTGTAAGACAACGGTCTGCTCTCCATAGAGGCCTCACTCCTTCAAAGTTGCCGTCAGTTTCTGAAGTTGGAGGTCGCTCTGAGCTGATCTTCAACGTGTTTTTGGCCTTTCCAATAATGATTTGTGCCCGCGAAAAACTCGTGCTCATAATTAAAACTTTCACCGTAGGCTTGTTCCAACTTTTCAAAAGTCAAACTTGCAGATTTGCCAAATTTCACGCAAAACTCGATGGTACAACATTCCTCTAAAATCCGATGCTCTCTTTTGTAGCACACAACTAAATCACAAGTTCAATTGTCGCTCTGAAAATAATGTGTCTGCTGTACGGAGTTGAAACTTGGACTGAAAAATTATGCGGGACAAACAAACCGGTCTAGGCTGCAGACAAATCGTCGGCATATCGCCCACAGTGTTGCCGGTCTTATTACTTTTCTAACGCACATCGTAAAAAAGGAATGGCTTTTTGCTAGGATACTTTCAAGGATTGAAACATTGCGAATGTGAGTTTTCTTCCTATCGCTGGTTCAAAACTTTGACAGCATGAAATCGTACAACCTTGGTAGTTTATCAATTCTCTATCACTCATTCTCGAGTAAATCGAATTAACCGAAAATCATACATGTTTAGTACTTTTCAATTAAGTTGACAATTATCCTTGTCAGTATTCGCTTCTTATTCAATTCATTAAAATCTAGTGTTGTTAAAACCTAGTTGTGCTTCAGTGCAAAGGTATGAGTTCAGCTTGAAGCTAATAAGACAGATCCAAAATAAAATATAAATTCAAATTGAAATGCGAAATATGATATCAAACCGAAAATGTCTATTTCAAAACCATCCCTGTCATCTTTATTTGGCTCTAACTCATTCATTTTCATCGTACGTCATCTGTCTTAAATCGAAATAACTGCCACTGCTGCAAAGGCTATGCCACTCAACTAATCGCTATATTCGAAATTGGAAATACGCAGTGATGTTGTTCTGCGAAAAACCAGAAGGAAATAATGAAACCAGCTCTTATATCTCAATTTCCAGGATATTCAGACGCATATTACGGTTTTATTATAATAGTTCATTTACGTATGCAAAGTCTGGTTTGAATTTCATGTGCGTAAAATTATGGAATTTCTGAACGGAATTTAAGTGGTTTTAAAACAAATGAGATATGAGAACATAAGTAGCCTTTTATATCGTTGAATGATGAACGGAAAGTTTATGAATCCTGGAAGTTGAGTGATGGTAATGCCAGGATATAGGATTGAGATTGATATGCTTTGTAAGGATATTGTGGTTCGTTGTGTTTCTTTCGTTTGAAATTCAATGTATGATTCTGATTGTGTTCTCAATATTTGAAGTTGAGTGCTGCAATTACACTTTCATATTTGATTGGCGGTTTTATAGTAACAATACATTTGTCGCTTCAATTAGACTTTCAGAGCCAGGAAAGCCAATTTAAGATATTTGTATACTATATACGATGTAATTCTATAATCTCTTAAACTCTCAGGATACATTTTCTTGATGACTGGTACCTGGTTGAATGCTTCAACATGTGGGTAGAAGCCTTGCATTGATTTTAATGAAACATCAATTCTGAAAAAAAATGTTCACAACGTATTCAATGTACAAAATAAACCAACACTATCACTTTCAAAAAATTATCAATCTAAAGAGATTTGAACTATTTTCCCCAAACGCGTTGGTACTTGCGAGCCAAACAAGATAGATGAAGGACATTCAGACAAAAGTACAATCGGCTTTAGAGTTCTCTCCATTGATATCAATGAAAAATAACTAACACCGGACCAATTTCATTGAGCAACTAAATTGCACGTTCTCTGTCTTGCGCGCTATGTTTGCTGCTTTCTTTGTGTTTTACCCTTAGTGTGTGTGTGAGCACTTCTTAGTATAGTTACTCTATAGCGTAAGCACAGCGTAGCCACAACCAGCTGTAGCGCATTCATTTTCCGCGAAAAAGGATACCCTACGCAAAACGTTCGTGTCAAAAGGTAATTATCATATAAGACACTTTGTATTTTTTCTATCTCTGTCTGAGAGATGCTAAGCGAGAGTGTTAATGCTATATGTGACTACGGTGTGGTTACTCTATTTTATTAAAATATTTCATGTGATTTTGAACAACGATATCGCCCAGAATCCAAAGAAATTCCATTGGACTGAATGAGTCAGTTGCAATGCAAATATGAGATACGCGAATCATTCTGGTTCATAAGAGTATTTTTCCTGCCTGTAAATGCAAGTATAAACATACATCATAGTTGGGAATAAGACGACAGTTTGCGGGTTCCACCTTTTTTCTTACAATAGTAATCATATGAAATTTATAGTCTACTATACATTGACAACAGAATGTAGTCTTATGTGTAAGGAGATCTAAGCATTCCACGTGAGTATCCACATGCGAGTGATTAATTATATTATTTTTCAAATGTTTAATGTGTGCCAAACACTATCTACATGATTTCCAGCACCGTATTTTCCCTCATCACTTGAATTTTGAAGCAATGAAAATTGAAAATTGAAAATTTGAAAATTTTCAGCAAAATCGTGAAAAAGTTTTTCATGCATAGATAATGGTCGAATTCTTGGTGATTTTTAGGCTTTGTGAGTTATTCGTTTGTATGTTTATTAAGTTGGTATATGATCGCTTCCATTTTTTTAGAATATTGAGAAATCGCTCATATAGGGCAGATGACCCGGTTGTGGCCATTTTAAGAGTTTTGGCCAGCTTAAGGTGTTCCAGTTTTATAGGATAAGCTATTAAGTACATCATTATTGTGTAAAGTTATTTAAAAATATATTAAAATTCATAAACGAAAAGTCTTTTTGTAAAAAAAATCAAATAGACAATTATTAACGAAAAAAGAAAAAAAATAGTGCTTTTGTGCGATTTCTGGCCAGATTTATCCCATTTCTGGCCACTTTGTGTGCCAGTTCTGGCCATCCAGAGTAAAACACAAATAATTTCAAAATAATCTACTTTATTACTTTATTAGCCAAATGCTACGTTACAACGTTATAGCTTATGTTCTAAAATATAAGTGAGTATCAAAATATAAGTAAAATATAAACAGACTTGTCTGCTTAATCACAAGTTGCGGAGATCACTTTTATGAGCTATATACCTAATAATTATGGCTAATATAGCCAAATAGGAACTTTATTAATAGCTGATCACAAATTACAGAGATCTCATTTATGAACTATGACTAACGTTGATATTTTGTTCAGCATTGGGAACTAATAATAACTTATCAACTTCAAACAATACTGGTACCTTTTATATACTTACTAAGTTACTTTATCTTTGGAATCATATAGTAGGTATACTAATAATTTATAGTTAACTGACTTTAGCTTATGGATAAGCTAAGAAATCGTTTTATACTCATAATCAGACATACTTAAATTAACAATTCTGTAGGGAAATAACCTACACACTTAGACAACAGAATACATTTTGTTAGGTAAGCACTTAGACTTAGAGATAAATAACGACTTCATAAATATATATTAGGCAAAAACTTTTCCATTTCAGGAACTTTAAAGAAGCCTCTGTTATTATGCTTCATAGATGAATTTATAATTTCCATAATATCGTTAACTCTATACCAGATTTTTTCGGGTCTTTCTGGCCATCTGAAAGTATTGTTCGTAGATAACACCATTGTGCTAATCTCGAAAAGGCTCCCACCTTTGTGTTCAATTTTTCCAGGAAAGTATTCCCCTTCATATTTAATAATAAAATAAGTTCCTGTTTTTAAGTTCTGGACACATAGGTTATTATTCATAGAGCTTTCGAACTGATTCAATGGTAAGTCTGATTCAGAACTTGTGTCATCGGTATCATACCTTCCTTCCTTCCTTTCTCTTTGTATTAGCCCCTTCTCTGGCGTTGTGCTTCCTTCTCCTATCATTACGTCATCATTCGAATCACTCAAGTCATTCCATTTGCTTTCATCGCTTTCAGCATAGTTTACCTCACCATCTTCTTCGGAAGATATTTCAGGTATATCTTTCTTTTTTTTTCGTGCTATTCTTCTTTTTCTTGCCTTTTTTTCAGTCTTTTCTTTTTCAGCTGCCTTCATAATATTCCGCCATTTGTCCGACGTGATAACAGAAGGAACATATATTGCCTTTCTAATATTTTTAGGTACTACTTTTCCTGGATACAATACACAACTATTTACTAAATCTCTTGCTGTTTGATTAACAAGCATTGATTACAGGTGTCAAGATTGTTTAAGTGTTCGTTTTCTTTCTGCGTATCCGTTTGATGACTGGAACATGGAGAGACTTTGTCATCGGTAACGGAACGGCTTAAAGGTGCGGCAGGCTCTTCTAATCTAACCGCTTGATCCCATGACGTTTCCAAAAGTGATGGTGAATTAGTTTGTCTTTCAGCGTTTTAAGTATCCTTAGATTCAAAGTTAGCCGGTGTCAATGTAGCAGTGTTATCATTTTTAATAGCCAGCCAAGTATCATATAACAAGGATGCCTCTTGTTTGCCATTCCAATCTTTTCCTGATTCAAATGTAACATAAAAGTCTTTGAGTAAGTTTCCATCTATTTTACTTTCCAGATATGAAATATAGCTTGTCTCAAATATGGTACGTTCCGTGCTCTTTCCATTGCTTGCTTTTGTATCGTTGTTGTTTATAACTCTTTTATAATTAACAAAATCAGCCACAAATGGATATAAACCACATGTTTGAAATCCTGCTTTCACATTACTTACAAAATTATCTTTATTGCTGAGGAGCAGATTATGTAGAGCTGATGGCAAATTAAATTTTGTGATTTCTTGTCCATCGTTGTCAATGCGCCATTTTTTTACAAGTTGACGCCAATTCTGTTTCAAAGGGTAGAATACAGCAACGTCTAAAGGCTGCAACATCTGAGTCGTATTTGGTACAAGAGCAACCACGATAATATAGTTTTCACGACACAACTCAATGAGTTGCATAGTCAAATGCGATTTATGACCATCGAGAAATAAGATTATTGGCAATTGTATTTCTTTTTCATGGTAAGGCCAGCCACGTGGCCAGAAATGGCGAATTTCTGAAATCTAGTATCATTTGTGGCCACCTAGTCATAACCTCTCTTTTTAAACGTTTTGCGACAAAATAATATTATATCAACTTAGATAATACATTTTTCCTACAAAATTAACATAAAGACATTAAAGAAGTAAGCAAAGATTCCGAAAATTACAACTGATTACTCACCTCACTTACCTTATTGTTTTTGCTAACAACTTGATCACATTCACAACCGGCAACAAAAAATGGCGTGTTTTGTCAGAATGAAGTTTGGGACATGACAGCTGTCCACAGTAGCAGTATTGCCATGGTTAAATATTTAAAAAACCGTACATAGTAGAATCATATAATTCTCTATGGCTTAGCTACGACGATTTAAAGCACCAAATGGCCAAAAACGGGTCAATGGCCAAAACCGGGTCTTCTGCCCTACTCCCGTATAAGCAATGAATCAATCTAGCTGGTGAATCAAATACAAAAAAGAGCCTTCTCTTGACACTGGTGTAAAAGGAAACAGAAAAGCAAGCAAACTATTGAGATCTGGTTCATAAATCTAGAATATGCGTGGCCTGAATCAAAGTGGCCACACTAAGAGCATGTAAGAGGATACTTGTAGGAAGGCCGCAGACTTGACTTGTAATGCTTGCCGGATATTGAGATTCTAAAAACCAAACCCCAATTTCAGGAAAACTGACGAAACTAGTGGCAGCGCTAGCAGGCCACAGTCTACCTGGTCAATACATCAATCGACTGAGTAATCAAACATATGACATATATTGAGCCAGAACGGAGGAGGAAAAAACATGGACCACTTTTTTTTTGATTAATCAAAAGCTGGTGAATCAAATCAAAAATAAGTGTCAAATACAAGCGCATTTTATATTCCGAATCTGGACGACTGTGCATAATTTTTCATCAAGATCAGAAAAATCTGATCCGAAATACCAGCTATCATTGGATGCTTTAGGCAACTAATGCAGGATAACTCATGCATCTCCAGCAAAAGGACACAACTAATCGTATTCTGAGAGATCCATAATTGTAATACAAAGCCCAGATGAATTCAACGAAGAGAAGCTTCGCAGGATTATGGTCTTCTGCATATTGTCCTGTTGTACTATTTCTGTCATTTCGCTGCCTAAAATGTTGGATTGAATTGCGTGGACGATAAACAGCCGGAAGTTGTGTCTAGTTAACATCATTGCCTGTAACTTTACAATTCGTGATCACATACTTTATATAATATATAATTTATATATAATTTATTATATCTTCCATTAATTACTGATATAAGACTCAATTTTTAGGTTTTAAATTTGAAAAAATTAAATTAAAACTTAAATATTTAACTTAAAATAGTTCTAAACTGTTTTACTGAAGTATATTGTTGGAATGTAACACATGCGATGATTATTTAACATTGCGGGCATGTATCCTTGCATTCAAGGTAAATTCAATGCAGCGGCACGCGAGAACATGATTTAATTCGGTTAATACTCCTTCTATCAGAGAAAATTGATACATTTTTCAATAATTAATAATCATAACTAGACTTGATTGGATTTTCGGTAGAAATTTTTGAAATGCATCCATAATTAATTCCATGCATTGCAGAAAAGAATTAGTAATAAAATTATGTGATAAGTGCGTTTAATTTGAAGCAATTTGAATTGTTGTGGGTATTTCGCTTTCATTCCATGAACTGATTTGCAGATTTTTTTGCTTCAAATGATAAAGATCTTAGATTTGTTAACTGAGTAGAACAGGGCATAATGCAGGGGCATGTCCTTGCAAATAAAAAACTTCTTTTAAAGTGGCGACAGCTTCTGACTTTTAAATCAATCAAAGTTAATACTGATTGAAGTATCTTTTTATTCATGTATGTTAATATCATACATAAATGAATTTCCCATCTTGACGACACTCTTTATGAATTATTAAAGCATTGCTTTTCATTGAACATTTTCCTTATGGAAAATTAGAGCAGAATTTTTTCAATGACTCACCTTAATCGCGTCAAATTTTGAGGTCGGAATATTAAGTGTAGGCCACTGCCGTCGACTTTCTGAAAATAAACAAATTCTTTTAATTTCTGAACGTATTGAAAAAAAAATCCAGTATTTAAAATTAATTGCGCTGAAAATCAGCACAGCTTGAATATTCTAAGCACAAATAATCCAATTTGATGAAAGCCAACATCAACTTCTGGTAATGCGGATCATCAGGTTTAAATGGAACGCAATCGCACTAATTAGATTGAAAATATCATCATGTGGCAAATTTCCAATATTCGAAAATCACACGGTTGATATTGAATACTCGCGGGGAAATATGAAGGTGCTGCGTGAAATTTGAACTTAAAATTCCGTCGTGAAAAACAGAATAATATTAATTAGAATTCACGTCAGGCATTAATTTGGGTATGAGACGAATACCAAAACTGCTGAGAAGAAAGATAATTTACATTCGCGCCTTAGATGTAATGCGTCTACTGCGAGGAAAATGATGGAAGAAAGTGTAATCAATATGACCAGCATAAAGAAGAAACATAGTTTTGGGATCTACGAGTATTTTAAAACTAATTAGTCTGGTTTTTTGGATTCCTGTTGATTGAAGTGCAGAATTTACAAAAAAAGACTATTTATTCCACATGATACTGAAGAAAATGTGTAGTATTTCAACATATAGTCAACTTTTTGAAGAAAAAATTACAATTTGCTACCAACATATATGTTCAATATGTTCATACCCAAAAAGAAGTTCTCCCAACTCAATGCAAGAAAAAAAAAATCCGAAACGTGTGAAAAAGGGTGCATGGGTTACTCATCTAAAACGTGAGGAAAATAGTTTATGTTTATTAAGGGTGTTTTATGAAGGTCTAACACTTTGGAATGAAATGAAATACAAATAAGTTGTTTTGATCGCCTCCAATGGATTTTGTTGGCAGAATAAATCTTTTCCAATTTATTTGAATATTGTTTCTGTCCAGTGAACACCACGCCAATCAAGGAGGAGAGGTCAAGTTTAAGACTGCTCTAACCAATAATTGGGACCGTATTTCACCAATAACGCGTCGAATGTTGTCTTCCAAATGATCAAGCGCCTCGGGATTGTCGGAGTTCAAGAGTGATTTGACGTTTCCCTACAAGAAATCGTCCAGCGGTGTTAAATCACAAGATCTTGCAGGCCAGTTAACAGGTCTGCAACGAGATATTATGTGCTAATCAACTGCTTCTTTCAATAAGTCAATGATTGAACGACCTGTACGGCATATCGCGCTATCCTGTGGAAATCAGAGATTCCCTCAATATATAATTATGACAGCTTATGCGCTGAACGTGGGAATGTGGGAATAACGTTTAGCTCGGTCCGCGTAGAGTAAACAACTGGCGAAAAGACAACTGGTGTATGAAATACAATATTAAAACTGGACTATATACCATAAAAAAAAACAAAAAAATGTACTACGAACCACCAACAAAAACACTTAAACTAGAAAGTATTTTCCTGTCCTTGTGTATACTATCTCAAAATGTCCTGCTAGCTCAGCGAACTCATTTCTAATTAATGTAAATAGCGCGCTTTTCCATACGAATCAATTCTTATCAATGCCGATCGTACACTAAAACAAGTTGAATAAACACAAAAACTCTTCATCAAGGGAAGTCAAGGTTGCACGGCAAGGCCAGACTTTAGACGAAATCTTAAATAAAACCAGATTAACGTGCAACGATTAACGTTCAATGTCATCCGAAAACCTAACATTGAAGAAAAAGGGTTACCTTGCTACTGACAAGTAACCCGACTGGGATTACTCTATGCAAGAAGACTTTTATCAGGAAGAACAAGAAGAATCATTTTAATTAGGAAGATCGTTTTTCTTAAGATTTTTATACTTAAAATTACGATTATGATAATTATTGGTAAGACTAAAACGCATTGAGTCTTTTTTGTCATTCTTCGATTGAATATTTATTTTATTTAAAATGGATTTTATTTACGTACATATTGTCCATTATTATCTATGACCTTTAGCCATTTTTCGGGTAGAGCCATTATTACATCTATGTAGAACTTCTGTGGTTTATCGGCGAAAAACTTGCCCAAATAATTTTCACAGACCTTTTTTCAAGTGAATTTCTTTTCATTAAGAAAGTTTTGAAGAGACCAAAACAAATGATACTTTGATTGTGCAAGGTTTTGACTATACGATGGGTTCATCAAAACTTCCCAGCCAAGCTCTGTCAATGTTTGCGGGGTCAACAAAAGATGTGTATGGTCTGGCATTATCATGATGGAAGACAACGCTCTTTCGATTGATCAATTCTGCCCGGTTTTTTTGAATTGATTGTTGCAATTAATTGCTAACAATACAGAGCCGAATTGAGTGTTTGGCTAAGTTCTAGCATCTCATGATAAAGAATTCCCTTCCAATCCCATCATATACCCACAGCATGCCCTTATTTGGTCTCAATTCTGGCTTTGAAGTCATTTGTGATAATTCACCTTTTTTGAGCATGATCTTTTTCGAACGACAATCTCGTATCTTACCCATTTTACATCGCCCGTAATGAATTGCCCCAAAAATGGCTCGATTTCGTTGCGTTTTATTAGCATTTCGCAAATGGAAATTCGGTTGATCAAATTTTTTTGTGTTCATTCATGCGGCACTCAAACGTCGAACTTTTTTGTGTATCCAGCCTTACACAAATGGTTAAAAAAATTTTTGGTGATGGATATTCAGTTCCTTAGTGCTTATTTGTCAGCATTCTTCAATTTTTTGTAAGATTCCATCGACATTTTTGGTAATTAGTCGACCTGAGCGAGTCGCACTTGGGCATCAAAATATCCCGCACGAAAACGAGAACCATCTCTTGGCTGTGGCTTTTGATAAAGTATCTCAACCGTAGACACCACACATTTTTCAGGAGCCTGCGATGTATTCTCACCTTGATTGTAGTGATATTGTAAAATATAACGAATTTTTTCAGAAATTTTCCTCATTTTTAAATGACTACAACTTTTGACACGAATGACGAAATAAAAAACAGTGTTCTTGAAAAGTAGACTGGAACGTCACCTTTCAAACGCATATCAGTTTGGCTCAATCTGATTAGTATTGCCCGATATATGACAACGAACACCATCTAGTGACAAAAAAGGCTGAATACTTTTTAGGCTATTCAATACGTACTCAAAAAACAAGTGAAATTGTTTGAAAAACTAGATGTTCACTATAATATTATTTTGAACAGTACTCAGCTCCGTGCCGGAAGATATTCAAGTTTCAGACAAATTCGAAACAAGTAAAGTAATCTTCCTTGATTTTTTTAATTTCATTTAAATAAATTTTTCAAGTTAGAGATTTTCATAGATTTCCTTTTTCATAATAATCAGTTTATTTTCTTTGTTGGCTTTGAGATTAAAAACGTTTTCGGCTTAGCTATTTGAGTGTCTCGATTTTTTGTTTGCTCAAACACTCCTTTTTTCCCATAATAAAAACTTTATTGCTGCTTCTATATCCTTTACGATTCTTTTTTGTGTCGTATTACTGATCACCGCATAATTGAGATCCATGTTTAAGAGTCTCAATTGTTCCTCTGTGAAGACTTCCAATGATATGTTGACCACAAAATCTGGGATCTTCTCAACTTTAGCCATTTCATTCCTCTCAATATTTTGTCCTCCTATAAGTGACTCGAATTCTTTTTGTAAGATCTTATATTTTTTTTGGCTTTCGTGCACTCAAATGCTCGTTGTACTTTATCCAAGAAATCAGTAATACTTCTTTTTATGCCGTTCAAACCCTTTTCGAATTTTAGATGTGAATTATATGCTTGTAGTGTAGCTTCACCTTGCTTCGCATGAATTTAATTTATTTTTTCCATCTCTGCTTTTCTTTTTTTACAACTTGGTAGCTTTATTGTCGCTCTAATCCTATGACTCTTAGGTACTAACTTAAACTGAGACACTTCTGAAAATGCCTCAATTTTAATAAATGTCTGTCAAAGAAAAATAAATTTCTGTCAAAAATGAAAACAAAAACATAGTACTATGGGATGGAAAATCCTAAAATACAGGAAAGCTAATCATTGTTTTTAATACCGCGTCCTTGTTCGATATGCCGTCTAGGTTGTCTTTCAACATTTCAACAGCAGGATTATTTGTACTGTATACTCTCCGTAAAATACGCCCAAAAGTTTTCTTTCGAATTTATTTGTGGCTAATTCTCTGCATCTGGAAGCAGTTCAATTATTGCTTACGCCCCTAAAAGCTGCCATTGATTTCGAAGTGTGGTGCTTTTTCCTGCGTAAGTGACCAACAAGACGAAGTTATGATTTTCAAAAAACAGCAATGTTGTTTTAATGCTTTTTTTCACAGAAGGAGAAGCATATTTTTTTGAAATTTGCACAGGTAAATATTAACATTCTAAGCATACAACTTTCAGGATACAAATCCTTTGAATTTTACGAATCATTAAAAAAAAAAATGTCAAAATCGAAGCCGGACTTGATTTCCTAAAGTCCGAAACATCTGAGAAAAGGAACCAAAACTGGCTATAACGTGAACTAACATAAACGTTTTCTGCTGAAAAATACCAAAATTGCAGCCATTTGAAAAAAAAAAACATTGCAGATAGTAAATCGGGGGGAAATCGGAAAATTTATTTGCGATTAACATGATCCTAATTCACGTAATAGCCAGACATGACATCCAAACATATTAAAAACTCGTAGAGATCCACCGCATTGTTTTTTTTATCGTTCCATCAACTCAAGAAACGTCATTACGAGAAATTAACGTTTAATGTTCGATTTTTTTGATTTCCTCAATTTTTGTTAGTGATATTGTGATGTATTTTCGAAAAAAAATAAATGAATAAATAATTAATAGAAACATAATTGTCGCAACCGATAGGTTGCACCTACAGCGAAAAAAAGGAACAAGGTTAAATAGACAGAGTTATTTGAAAATACAAAAGCCGCATAATATCAAGCTAAGGAGGTTACGACTAGGTTAAACGACTAGCTCACCGCGCGGGCATGAGGGTCTTAGGACATTATTTCAGCTCTGATCCTTCCATGTCGCATACACATACACACACACAAAAAGAGCTTACTCTTTCATATTAGACAAAATAAATAAATAAGAAGAAATTAGCAAATGAGAGCGAATAAAAATAAAATATTCAATTTATACGAATTTTGCTGCGCTGATTCTGACCACCTCTGCTTGATTTCGGCACTCTAATGAAATTCTACGGCGCTGCGTCTTGACCACCTATGCTGCCTGCTAACTATCTTCTTGGCATCGATCTTAATCAAAATTTTCTCTTGGGCTTTGTTATTCAAAAATTTTGGGACTCCAGGTCTTCTCGGACCAAACACTTCACACAGCTGCTAATACTTCTTGATTCTCTTTACTATCCGGAATACTTTAGAATTCTGGGCCCTTATCCTCAAAACTTGATACTGGATTATTATCCTCAAAGCTTGACACACGATTATTATTGTCAATACTTAATTCACAATATCTATCTCTGCTCAACATTTTATTATCTTTCTTATAGCTATATGTGCACAACAAACAAGTGAATCATATTGAATGAAAATTTTTAATTATACTGAATGAAACCCGCCTCATTTCAAGACCAAAGGATGATGTGGTGATATAGTAAAAAACAGGTCTAACTTTCATAGTTTTACCTCAAGGTACCTTTCACAGCTGAGTGGACTCGTGTTTCGACAAAAGAAATACGAACTTAAATCAATATCACCAGTAGATTCCGAGCCGGGCAGCTGTTTAGTAGAAGCTTAGTATGGCCACACTAGCCGGAGATTTTGAAAAAAAAACCTTTTCTCAATCTTCAAAATGAAAAGAGATCATTAGTGCGAGCACAGATGTGCAGCCTTTACCTTCTTCCTTCTGTTATTCTGGGCGTCATGCTGAACTATGTTCTTCGTAGTTTCACCAACGATATTTCAATACTATCTGTTAGCTGCTGTTTCAAGATATGACACGGAGATCATCATGACTGTGAATTGATACGCATAATGGCTATATCTGAACCCTCCAACCCCTGTTAGTTTCTTCCTTCGTAAGTGCGTCGAATTTTTGAGCAAGCACAGTATTCTGTATTGTTTATAAGTTTTTGACTTTGCTAGTTAACTACAACATTGACTAGCAAGAGAATTTATTTGAAGTGTGTCTGTCTGTGCATTATTTTATGATTTATTTCTGCTTTATGTAATAGTTTATTATTTTACGGAATATATCAAACATCATATTTGCATTAACGTTCTCCCATATAAGCGCCTGCTAGTACTCATGTCCTGAACATTCATTATGCCCTAGAAAATTCAAAAAACTGACACTTCAATGTGATAAAATGGCAAAGTTTTCTTTGCTAAAAGTAAAAACCCAAGTTAAAAAAATTAAATCAACTAAACCAAAATTAATTCGATGACGTTTTCCAAGTAGTTTCAGGATGATTCGAAGTGATTCTCAATCATTTTAATTTTTTAGTGTAAATGGAAAAATATTTAGAATATATTTATGTCCTTACTGTGTCATAGTAAGTTCAACCTATAAAAATCAGCGGATTCCATACATCTCTGTGGGAAAAAACCATGCTAAAATATGCAAACCGCTCTGAAAATCGATCCCTGAATTACAGGCGATTATTGATTACAGACCAACAGTATTTCAAAAAGGATCCCTTTTACAAGTACTCAAAAGAAAATTATTTTCAGCAAACTGATCGATCCATTACCAAGACGTAACTTTCACTGTGCGTGCCAAATCCTCAATACCTACAAAGTGGAATGAGCGCGAGAGTCATGGTAGGAAGGATCACCCGCCTATGTATCTGAATTATTCACGGAATCGTTAAACAATCCACGATGAGAGCTACGTTGGCGTTTGGAATATCGTCGAAACACAAATATCTGCTCTCCATAAAAGAACGCGTTAAGAATCTTCGGAAAATACTTGACAGTTTTCCAATTCAAATTGTAATTTATTTTTATAAAAGTCTCTGTATCGCAATGGAAAATTTTCAACATTTATATTAGTATGAATTCGTGTTTATACGTGAGCGTTCAGCGAGATGAATTAAATTTTAAAAAGGCGAAAAAGTGTTTTCAAATGTCACAAGGACTCACATTTCAATCTGAACAGGTGTAAGTGGCTTTGTGAAAATTGTAAAAATGGAAATTTACAATGAAAGGTTCAAAGCCAGAAGAAAGATGTCCTTCAAGTATAATTTGATGAATCGTTTAAAGTTTCAAGTTACAGACATGAGCATAGAAACGTTCCGAGGGGAAATAAATTCCTGTTTCACTTTCACCTAATTGGAATATATTATTGAAAGGATAGAAGTAAACTCCAGAACAATAAGAAATCAAATAACGTATTTGTGCATTGTTTTGTTAACTTCTGCGTACGGCCAGTGAAGATAAATCGTTCATTTGAACAGGATAATGCTTCTTTATTAAACATTTGCTAGTAGTTTGACAGAAATTATTTGCATTCTTTTGAATTGAATCACTTTGTATAATTTGTGAATTTATTGGATAAATAAGACTCATTTGATAAAAAACATAAATAATTATGAACATCATTAGAACAACATCAAATAATCCTGCCGATCTCTTTAACTATTTACTGCGGTCCATTGCTGGAAAACTACAAAGGTCTTTAGATCCCTGTGTATGATGCGTATGCTCACTGATTCTCAATCCTGTCATCTTACAGAAATCAAGTAGGTCCCTTAGCTCTGTGGTCGCCACGACTTCTTCTTCTGTTGCGAAAGTACGTCTCAGCCGAGTGAGGAGTTTGTTGTCCACGTTCGGATAATCTAGCAGGAAGTGTTCTGTCCTTTTTGCTTCCTCACAACAAGGTTGGCAGATGTCATCCGTTTTCATTCCTGATCATTTGGCTTGTTGATCTACAAGATTGTGGCCTGTTTTTATTGCCACCAGTGCTCTGACGCAATTTCTACCAACCTCCAAGTGTACGACTCCTTCCACAGTGAACATGGCAAATCCTGAATAACCCTACTTTCTTTCTATGAAAATGAATATACTGACCATCTCTTCTTCAGTGTCGTCTGATGGATAATATTTCTACCACAGCCAAAGTAGTCGTATTAGTCACCTAATCAACTCAATTTCAATTGCAAGGATCAAAGAATCTAAGAAAGCGATGTAGTGGTAGTCCACAGTGACAGTGTCATCTGTTCTGCAGTATATGGTCTGTTTTAGACAGCGAGTAGTCAAAAATAAGTTGTTGTTTAAGTTCTTTCGTTCTTTCCTTTTTTCTCTCATTTTTCGTTAAAGCTCTTCAGTGGCTCCGATATTTTCCTTTTGGTAAAAATTGTCTTGGTCTTATATGTATTGACGTTGATCTCCCATTTTCAAAAATATCTCAATATTACAATAATTTAAAGTTGTACAATTTTGACGTATTGAGCGTTGGATTGCATTTTGTTAAAAATATTGGGTTGTCGTGAGCATACAAGACCAATTTTATATTCCGAAGCAACGTGGAAATACATGATTTGACACATGGATGGTTCTTAAGGAGTGTATTTGTGGTAAAAAATAGCGTAGGTTTCGCAATTGCGACACGAAAAGTTCTGCTGTCTAAGAATACTTTAGTGACTAAGATTAGCGCTTTTGGATCCAGAGATATTCGGTACCAGTCCAACATCGATGACTTAGTCAAAGAATTTCTTCGTGTCAAACACAAAGGCACCTGCTGTCCTGCTTACCTTGCTATTTCCCGTATCGCCAAAATAGCCAACGGCCATACTGCTTTTGATTCCTTCTCTTAAACTAGGACGAACTTAAGACGTTTGGGAACAGGTGAAATATGTTCTTACTGAAAAATGAGCGCCGATCAATGGAGACTAGACGTTACGAATTACATCGATGTTAAACATCTTTCAGATGTGTGGGTCTGCTCTTGTCAAGTAGTCTAAAATCGTTATGTTCGAAGCTCCGTTATTCTTTCTGTATAATGCTTTTATCCTGAATGGTTTTATCATATTCATTTGGATGTACTTTTGTAGCAGTTTCCGTCAACGTTAAGGAAACACTTATAAACTTATATATATGAGACCTCATTCCACTTTTTGTTATTTTGAAAAACTTCTATTGATATTGGTTTTCACGTACTAGACAAGTCTGTCGATAAGGTTCGGGCAAACCTAGAGAATACTGTGCGGTAGCCAAGATGACATGAAGTTTGTTTGCTTGTTTATACCAGAGACTTTTCGCTTATTCATTTTCTGTATAATAATTTTAATTGCATTTCAGTTTGTTTGTTTATTTTTGTCGTTATTCAATAGAATAACGAGTCAAGTCTTTTTATGTGGAGTATAGCTCATTCAAAAAACTTTCTGAAACTGCATTTTCAGGACAAAATTCAGGTATCTCTTCACTGGCATACACAAGGCCACCATCGTTTTGTGTTTTCGATTTAATAGCATTATTTTCCAATCAAGAACATTTAGAAACCTCTAACGATAGGCTCAAGACCTTCAAGGAAATGTCTCATTGTCGAATTCGGAATATTTGGAATTTTTTTTAGTTTTTAAGTGAAGAATATTGTCATAAATTTGAGATGTTTGTCATATAGGATTTCTCCGTCTTGTCAGAAATTCAACTTCCTGTGAATGTCCATAGGTAGTGGTATTCTTTGATGAAATTTTGATCACCCTCTCTCCTTTATTGTTTTTTTTTTGTTTAATCCATATCCAGTATCGGTGGCGGTGTAATATGTTCAATTTCCATCATAGGTCATAGTAAAACTAAAGATAATTCTCTTGTCTTTATCCGTCCCTGTCACTACGTCACTTTTCTGTGCAATGTTCACGGTGCCTGACACTATATCAGTATAATATGATTGGCAGGACCAATATTTTATCCGCTAGAATAAGCAGATGTGATGCTTTAGCATTTTATCGAATTAAATATGAAAAGCCAGCGCTTCTGCTTCGAAACTGTCAAGGATATTCAGCCTACTATTCGGGATATGTTTTATGGAAATTTTTGATAGGCAAAAATCATTCAGAGAAATCCTTGCAGCTTGACAAGGAGCGTAGCAACAATGAATTAAAGTCTTAAGGAATTATGTACCTTTTTAGGTGAGATTAAGGAAAGTTTATTTTTAAACAAAACGAGAAAACTCTGTAAGTAAACATAGTAATGGGGATATTTTATCTTGAGGAATTCACTTTTAATGAAGCGTTGCACGAGGCATAAAAGGAACGACTCGTGCGTTAGTAAACTTTGAAAGAACACAATTTCAAATTCAGCGGAAGCAATATTCAAATAGGAAAAGTTATAGCATGATACGGTGGAGATGAGATATCAAATCCTGGCCAACGTCTTCCTAGAATTGCTATTGAATATTTGTCATGGCTGAGAAATTGTTTAATGTAATGGGATGTGAACAAATGTTTCTTGCTTGAGTTAAATATTTGAGCTTAACGCAAATATGTTCGTTCGAAGCAATGGTTACGATTATTCCCTCTTTTAATCATGCTTTTGCCTCTGTATTGAGCTCCAACGCATTCCTTAATGATCAATTATTCAATTCAATTATTCAATTATTTAAACATATTTATCAAATTAATTAGAAAAGGAATGACACTGCAAATGACACTTGTATTGCGTCACCATGCCTTCCAGTTGGTCGTATTGCACTAAATAAAATATATTCAATTAGTTTTTTGCTCGAATTGAATTTCCTTTAAGTCCTGGCAATTTCCGTACACTAAATGCCATTTGCCATGCGGCTGGATTCAAAAGTTAATATTTAAGTATCCTTAATATAACATTAACGTTCTTCCTGGTTGCTCAACGCTTTTAATGCTCCTTTAATTATCTACGAGTACATTAAAATCTACTTTTGCTGGAAAACTTAAACTCTCCATGGTAATTCGCAGTACTCACCCTCCTCCTTACAAAAAAAAAGACAAATATTATCTGATATGAACGCAATTCATGGTCTCCGCAAAATTAATCAGGACTTTCAATGAACTCATCTATACAACTTCGTTAGGAAGTTATTCATGGTCCGTCAGACTGATAAGTAATTGTTTTATAGAGTATAGATAAATCCCTTGCTAATCTGTCCGTGTTTTTTTTTCATGTACCAGCATTCATCCTTGAAAAGATAATTCGCCGAAGTCAAGGCACCAAGGATTGATAAATGATTGATTACAGGAACAGATTACCATCGTCCCCTAGTTCGAATTTTTCATTTTGCTGAACGATAGCGTTTGGATACAAAAAACCAGTACATGATTTTATGACGATGCATTAAGGCTAGTCCACTTGCTAAGCTGCTGGCTGGTGAGGGAAGCTGTAGTAAAGGACGATATTTACATCTTACTCCGCAAAAAGTACTTGAAAATAAGGCATTTGTTTGCTTAGGCTCGCATGATAAACGAAATGAATCGTAAATTTTACAATCCTCAAATGGCTTGGTAGTAAATTCCAATACGAATGGAAGATTACCTCGTAATTGTGAAATCTGCATGATTCGTATATTGTTGCCCCAAATGACGCCATCACACAGTAGGTCCTGATTTCGTAAGGTTGTTTAGAATTTGATTTGCAGATGAACTTTCACTGCGATGGTATGTAGGAGTGCCTACGATTATTGTTACGTTGATCTTTGTGACACGATATATTGCAAGTAGCTTTTCAAAAATCGATTGGATAACGACAGGATATAAAGCGTTTACCTCAGCAAATATAATCTAAATTAGACTGCGTGTCGTGCGTTCAGGGAGCAGGAAATTTGCTATCATTAATTCATACTGTGTAATGGATTGTATGCTTTCGAGGGCTATAATTTTAAGCTGTTTCCAGCGTGCCAATTTGCTTAGATATGAAGGATATCTGTCTCAAACCCCAGAGTAAACGTAAGGAAAGTCAATCTCCGAAATGATGGAATAAAATTTCCTCAAGCCACTGTTGATTTCAAAGACTTGAATAGTAAATTATGCGACATATATAAAAATCATTTGAATGCTATTTTGGCGATTTTCAGGTCGTCAACCGTAGCGTTCAGCAGAATGTGGGATTTATTAGAAAAACCAATTTGGGAAAATCTCTAGCCACACCTTTAACCAAAGTGGGGAGTGGATTTAAAGTTTTCAACTTCATCAACTCTCAGGAATCTATGCCCCAAGGATCGTCATTTTAAGCGTAGCAGAATATGTTATCGAGATTTTCGTGGAAAAATTTTTTCAGACGAGTCCTTGTTGTAACCACATTGATAAAATATGCATTTTAAATGCAATTGTCCCTTGAAGTTCGTTGTTTATTTAGCGAATACAGAAAGGATAATGGAAAGAACTCATTCAGAAGAAGTCTGGATCAATTGAACCGAACTGTTGACAATGTTAGAAGGCCAAACAGAGTAATCTAAAAATGATGGCTCAGTTGCTGGCCATTATTTACAATGATCTAGATGAATCGATATGATCTGTTGTATCAACTTAAACGAAGGTAGATAAAGAATGAGGCATTGACAAGTTGATAGCATGGACGTAAGGTAGCAATGTAATTGCGAAGGTGCTGTGGCTAGATAAATCGCTTCAATGCAACAGGCTGATGATACAAATTGTAGCGTGCTTCTGGGGCCTGCTCATAAGGATTCATGGCTGCAACTGCTTCCTATCAGTTTAGAAGGACTTAGCTTGATTCTGACCAAATTCCAATATTTTCTTGTGGAAGTTTATTGTCCCTAAATAAAGTGAATGTAACATATCTTCATTCGATGAATTGTCTCCTTTACATCTACCTTGCAGGGCAAACAAGTATGTATCTTTAGTTTTTATTAGTAATTAATCGTATCCTTCCCCATTAAAATTGTTCTTAAAAAAGCATGTTTTATGAAACTTCATATGCGCTTAAACAGCGTACCCATATTTGAACATCCTTAGCTAACTAATATATTTGAAAATCCTTACTACTTGCAGCAAACTCTTGGATCTGTTAATTTTTAAAAACAGGCTAATGATCCTTTACTTAATCCTTTTACTTTTTTGAAAACTCAGTAAACGCATGTAAAATATTTCATTGAAATTGTTACCAGTTTGTTTTGCAATAAATCAGTTTTAAGTTAGCTAAATGTGTGTCAAAGTAATCGGTAATTATTTAAACAAAATGCTATACATTACTTGCAGAACATTCGGGTTATTTCTGCCAGTAAGGGAAAAAAACAGGGCGTTATTAGAAACTTGCAATTAAAAATCAGATTCGCTTGTTCACATTTGAAGTTTAAAGGGGTTTTCTGCGGAAGAAGCGACTGTTTTTCCTCACCATTCTATAGACTGATTTTTGTGGTACCCTATGTTAAATACATGTGATTTGACAGTCAGTTGTCAGAGCGACATGTGTCAGCACGCGTTGAAAACATAAATCTAGTACAATTTTTGCCAAGCAACACTACTCACCGAAAAACCGTGCTGGAATTGTGAAATTTATTTTCAAAATAAATCCTGTATTACTATAATGCAACGTGCGTATGGAGCTAAATATCTTTATCAAAATGTTCCATCACCAAAGACAATTCATTGTGTGGTGTGTAAATTTGATGTAAATCGTTAAATGTAAATATCAAAGCCAAAGAGTCCCTTAACGTCAAAGTGAAGGAGCCGATTTTGACCAAACTCAAGAATAAAATATCGTCGACGTGCTTAGCAGTTCAGCATCTCTCTAGCCACTTCTTGCTGGAGATGTTTCCTCTCACTCCAGATTAATGTGTAAAGGCACGTTGCATTCCATAAGATGAAAACAAGCAAAACTTGTTGAACCTGATGTCAGGACTTATTCGCTCATAACTGACGAAGCACATTTTACGCTATCTGGAAATGTCAATATGCAAAATCTTTCTTTTTGCAACCTTAAGAATGTAGAAATGATTGTTCAGTGGCCATCGCATCACACTCGGAACAAGTAATTCGGCCACCCTTCATTGTGTTGCGACAGGGTCGGTGAATGGAGTGCAATGTCGGGAAATTATGCACGGATTTTGGCAAGCGAACTGACTGATAATGTGTCAGATTTTTTATTTCAACAGGACGCTTGTTGCTACATACCACACTGCTAGTTAAACAATAGATTTATTAAAGTGGAATTCTTTTCTTACCTGTACGATTGATTTCAAAAATTGGTGACTGGCCACCTTAATCGTCAGATTCGACTGCACCAGACCTTTTCTTGTCAGGTTATTTGAAAATTAATGTTTATCCAAGAAGAACTTGAGTTCAATAGACCCCCTTCTTGCCAGAGAGCGTAAAAAGATCTACCTTCGAAGACATGAGGGCAACGAAGAATCATTCGCTAGTAATGAAAGAGGATTCTCTCTCGACGGGTTGGAACAATTTTGGAAGCGGGAGCATAAAGGAAGTAGACCGTGCGGCTCATCAACGTTTTGAGATCGTGGGTGTAAACATTGGAAGGCTGACATCTTCCTGACGCAGCTATCGATCGGTCAACGCTTTTTTCAGTCTTATCTCTATGAGATTGATAAGTCACGGTCTCCTCATTGCTTATTCTGTATTGGAGAAAAAGATGACCCCAGTCATGTTAAATTTTCATTCGGAAGATGGGACGAGATAGGGTTCGCGGTGAATTCGCCGTAAAAATGTCTGGATAGTCGAATCAAAGAGATGCTTAAATTGTCTGAGAAATGGAACCAGGAGATGCATTACCCTCGGGTGTTCCTTAAAACTATGAAAGGCATACTTGATCAGCTGAAAGCGTTTATGGTGGAGGAAGGGAGGATTACTCTTTCCTAGCAGGAAAGAGTAATTTAATCTAATCTCTAATCCTCGATCTTTTATTCCCACTGGAGACAGAAGTCCTGTACCGTAAAATTGGAAGACTCAGTTAATGTAAGGTGATAAACGGTTCAACGCTAGATACTTCAATTGACAGAGGATGTGTTTGATCAGGAGTCTATTAGGGGTTTTGCCTTAACTTCTTACAAACAAATAATATACGCACAGAAATGCTAAGAAAAGTGATGGATAATGCAGAATAAAAGGAAGATGTTTATGTGGCCTATGGTGGAGGACACCTGACAGATATAAGTTCCAAGAACCAACCAAGCGAATCGTACTCAATTGATTGCATTGTGTGTCATTTTACTAAGTGATCACGAAAAAACTAAAAGACAATTTTTTCAGGACATGGAAACACCCCTAAAGTGTATTTTTCAGTTGAATGGAGGGCTCATTAAATGACGTCTTGAGCCGCACAAAGAAGATAAATGCCAAAACAGCATTTCCTTTCGATCCCGAAGCACACATTCAACATGTCCGTTGGGTTTCTGCTACGTTTATTCTTCATTTAATTCAAATTATATATTTTATTCACATCTTGATTCCATCTCTAGGTTTCAAAAAAATTTAGATTGGTATATTATACCTTCTGGGTGTGTATCGTACCTCAATTTGGTCAACAAAACTTAGAATAAATGCCAGCGTTGTCCTTACAAATTGGTTGGAAATACCAGGTTGAAACCAGGTTAGTTGATGCAAGTAGAAAAACATTGAGGGCAATTAGCAATAGTATTGCTTGTGATAATGTGAATTTTTTTTGGTGTTTATTTACTAATTATTTAATTCGATAGCTTAAAATGCCAATTTTCGGGTTACGTACTATAGCGTAAATAATAATGAGCATTAGTACGGTCAAGTGGCATTCCGAAGAAAGAGATGGAAATATTCCAAATCGCAAACAATATAGAATATGTGAAAATTAAACGATGGTGGAGAGATTGAGCGTAAGTGCATTGTGTGTAGAAACTTGTCAAAGTAATGGCATTTCTAAGTAAGTCACTGCTTATCGATAAAAAAGAGAGTTGAATGCATATCTCACCACCCATAAACTCAGTGTTTATGATCTATCTAGAACTTGTTTTAATTTCAAATACTAATGCATTCAGGAGGAAATTGGGTGGACCGGAGTATATCCAAAGGCCATGCCTGATCCATTGCATAACTAACAAGCTAAAACACTTGGAATCAACTCCGAACTTAACGGTATTCGACGCTTAATTGCCTGATGCATTGGTATTTGTAAGCAATACTTGATGGAGATATCATTTTTTCAATTGAGATTAACTTGATTAATATCATTGTGGTGAATACTAATTCTTACACAATCACATACTTATATTATTATACCGGAAAAACGAATCTTACATAAATTTCAGTTTAGAAACGTAGTCGTCGCATTCTCTCCATTCTCTCTCCTACGTCGTTTAATTTGCAAGCTCTCGATCCTGCAAAGCTTTCTTTA
Organism: Stratiomys singularior; assembly: GCA_954870665.1. NCBI lineage: Eukaryota > Metazoa > Arthropoda > Insecta > Diptera > Stratiomyidae > Stratiomys > Stratiomys singularior. The sequence continues at coordinate 15,524,817 of OX940877.1, forward strand.
TTGAAAAGCTCGAGTAATCACATCTCATTCTTTCTAATATCTGGGCCGTTAGCAAAAGTTAGTGGTTACTATGGCATATATTATGAGTTAGAGGCTGATCTATCCAACTTGAGACATGTTGAAGTTTGATGGCTATTAGAAAGTTATCGGTCACAAAAAGGCGTTTGCTTGAAGTTCGGGGTCTTAAAACTAGCAGATTTCCTATAGAGATATGTGAAGATCAATGTTAATATCACAACTATCAGTGATTGTTGAGCGCAGGACCTAATTTGCTCTGAAGATGTAGTAGTAGTAACAGTATTTTTCTTACCTTTCTTAAATTAAGATTAATATTTAATTAACAAAGACTTTCTAACCGACATTTTTGCGGAGTCCTTGTTAATTGGAGTCTTACCGTTTTTCTGAACGAACTTTTATTAGAAACGCAAAAGTAGAAACCACAGTAAATCTATTATTTATTTTTAATTTCTTAATTCAATTAAAAATTATTATTTTTAATCTTTAAATTTTTCAATACTTTATGGACTTTTTTTCTACCCGGTAGAGATTAAGAATATCTATTTGAAAACCTTTTTTATCTACACCTTCGTTGCCCCTTTTTTGTTGTTTTTTAATTCTACTTACGAAGTTCCGTCGTTCTCCGTCTGTTTCTTTGTATCGTACACATACGCGTTTGGGTGGTGTCTCATCTTCGGTTTATGGTTTCGTCTTGGGTTTGACGATCTCAAGTTCTTGATTTTAGGATCGTCTGTTGCACAAGCAGCCAGCGGTTTTTTTCCTGGAGGTAGGTGTCTCTCTTTTAAGCGGGTGGGATGATGTCAGGGATTCTGTTTTTCTGAGGGAGTCCCTTGATTTTGTCCTGCACTTCTTTGTCAGTTGTTATTATGTCGTGTGGCTTTTGTTTCTTGGAAATTAGTTTTATTGGCTCTAAGATCATGTTTGAATGAGAATTTCTCTGTTCGTTAGAGTTTGGGCCGTGAAATTTTCTCTTATTTTTATATTACTATTTTTTTGAATATATTCTAACTCCGTTTCGTATTGGACATTCTGTATTTCGACTGTTTTCGACTGTTTTGTTTTGATATTATGGAGTCTATTACTTTCTTTGCTTTCGTTATTGCTTCATCGAGCCTAATTTGCCACTCGTTTGTTTGTAGGATAAAAAAAAAATCAACTTTTATTGCCGCTTGCCTCTGCCCGGTTCATCCAATTTCGGCCTACCGTATTAAGCAATAAAGAAGAATCAGAAAGATATTTTGGTTACTTATCAGCAACAGTAGTGAGCCTGTCAAAGGTTTCTGAACATCAATCAAGATTTTGAACTTTAGATTAAAGCCAGCAAGGGCAAGAGAACGACGATTGTAAGAAACTAACGATGGATACAAAGAAAATCTTAATGAATGTAATTTCCAATGGTATTTGGTATAATGCAATCCACAAAAATCACGTGGAAATGTTTTATTTCAAGTAAAAGTCTATCATATCAACTTAAAACCTATCATATCAATTTAACAGAAAATAGTTTTCATGGATTGAAGTTTTTTGAAATACTTTCATTTCAGTGAAAAATCTCTAAAGAATGAAATAGGATACTAACCCTCTAGCTGCAAAACTTCCTGATGGCACTGAATAAGTTTCACTGTTTTGGTTTGGAGTTTGCAAATAGTTTAGAAATTACGGAAGGAAAATTTTCAAATATCGTTTGAAAGCTCGATGAAATTCAATTAATTATATTTTAAAGGGAACATTTCAACAATGTTTCTATAAAAGTCTGTTTTTTGAAGAGGCCATGCTACCCCGAAGGATGATAATTGTGCTGGAGAGTGAAGCCCATTCGGATTTTCAGAATGGTGAAAATAAGATGTTTGCGGTTCGACCTAAATTTACTGCTCTTGCCAATTCCAAACAAAGTCTTACCTAATTTCGCAAACTAAACCGCAAAACTTTGCGGAAACGTGCAGTATATTCCTATCTCAAATTACTTTTTTCACAATCATTTCCCAGAATCAGGATGAGCCATTTTCCTTTGATTATAAAACCCTTGGACCCAATTCAATGATACTCAACTACATTCTTATGGAAACCAGGAAATCAGCAATTCGTTAAAGGGAAAACAAGCCTTCCATTTATTCCAGCAAGCACTGTTTGCTTTTCCTTCTTTAATACGCTTTTACCACACTATTCTTCGGAGAAGTGGCCATAAAAACTACAGAAAAATCCTGGGAACGGGAGCAGTATATGTATGTACAACACAGCATAAACCAACATTGCCTATCCTAGTTTTAGAGGGATAGACAGAAAGGCTTGAAAAGATAATACTTAATCTGTACGTGACAGATTTTCGTGTATTTCTTGCCCACGTTGAGTTTTTCCCTTCCAGACAGCCAATGATGACGTTGCAATGTTGAAAAGTATGAAAGACTGGATCATCCATTATTCGTATCAAGTTTAAGAAGAAGCGAAGGAATGAAAAAAAGGCATGCAACAACATTTTTTGTGCGAAACCTACATGAAACTGCAATTTGATGAATGATCCGATTCGGGATATCATTTAAGCAGTAAATAAACGAATTTCAATGCAGGACCAACTTGTTCGCTAACAGATAGCTGACTAGCAGATGAGCTCGGAAAAGTGTAGACTTCATCGTTACCAGCCATGACGTTGCAAATAAAGTTTAAAGAAAATTTCCAGAACATTACACATGCAGTCGAAAAGTCCAGTCTAGTCTGAAATTATCCTGGATAAATTTTAGATAATTTAAGTTTATTATCGTTGTCCCTTTAAAGAGCGACGACCTTGAAAGCTTATAAAAGTCTGCTTAAATGAACTATCTCCAAAATTTGGGACTACTTAAACAGGAAGAAATGCTTGCAACCATCCAACCTTCCAACCAACCAACCAACACCGTAAATTCTTGGTACCATTTGTGATATTGTGGTTAAATGAAAGTTGACGTTCAGAGCTCGGCAGTCTAATTTGACCTGGTAATATCCTGAAGGAAGAGTAAATTATAAATAGTTTAGTATGAAATCTGAGTTGTTGGAAAATCAGTTAAAGTGCTGACTACACAAAATGTGTGGTTTTTTCATGAGACACTTCTAAGGATGTTTTGAGCATAGTGTATCCCAATTTTCCCTCGCTCGAAAGCATTTTCGTTGAACATTTTTTTCTCCGTTGTTGGACGGTGTTTATTTTATCTGCGGGTAACCAGTAGAAGTCGGTTGTCAGCTTTGGTTTTGGAGTAAAAACCACCACATCTACAACCACAGAGGAATTTTGTTCAAACTGAAAATGTTGGACATTTTACATGGAGGAAGGAGAAATAAACTGTCATAAATCCAGCAGCTTCTTGATGAGAACGATCAAGATCTGACATAGGAGACTGAAAGTTTGCATCTGAAAGATACGATTCGCGAATTTAGCGATGCCTCATCAACTATATTTACACAAACCACGTTATTCGTGAATATGATTTAACTTGCAATACTATTGTAGCTTCCTGCTAACCGACGAAAACACCGCCATTTTACCTCCCGTTGCTCTAGTAAATAGTTATAATAGTTAGTAAATAGTAGAGCAAATAAAGAAGCTAAAGAACGGTAAGGCCCCAGGAATTGACGCAATATCAAATAAAGCCATCAAAAACTTTCCAAAGAAAGAGATAATTCTAATCCTCACACTTCCCAAGCTGCTGGAAACACAGTAGCATAATACCAGTCCTGAAGCCCGGTAAAGATTCGCATGACCCTAGCAACTACTGGCCAATTAGCTTATTGCCGACGCTTGAAAAACTATGCGAGATATTAATCTTGAAAAGGTTGACGGATTATGTCGAAAATAATGACATCCTCCCTAACTTCCAGTTTAGCTTCAGACATGGTTACCCTAGAGAGCACCAACTATTACGTGTCTCCAATGACATCAAAACAGTACTAAATAGAAAACCTTCGGTTGGCCTGCTGACCATTGATATTAAAAAGGCGTTTGATACCGTCTGGCATAATGGGCTAGCTCATAAACTTAAAGAGTGTAGAACTCTTTCTTACGTGTTGAAACTAATCGCATCTTTCATGAGTGACAGAACATACCACGTGAAAATTCGAGGTGCAACATCCACTCCCAAAACCGCTCCTGCGGGTGTTTGACAAGAGTTCTGTCTGAGTATCGCACTTTACAATATATACACGTCTGACATTTCCATGAGTCAAAACTGCTATTTAGCGGCTTTTGCGGACGACATTTGTCTTTAAACCTCTGGCAACGATCCCAACTAGATCATCTCCAATCCAGAAGAAATGCTGGAAAAAATGTCCCAATTCTTCTACAGGTGGACTACAGGTGGTCTACAGGTGGTTCTACAGAATTAGAACTGACATATTTGGGTCTGAAACTTGATCGAAAACTAACATGCAAAAATCACATCGAGCACATAATAATTCGGAGTTTTCTTTCAAGGAAAATCCGAACTCAAGTAGCGTTTTTGAGGAACTACGGAGAAGCTTTAGATAATCTAGAACATTTGACAGATTATTTAGCAAGAAAGACTTGAAAAAATTCTAGCTGGCTTTTATGTTCCGCCAAGACAATGCATCCATTCACAAAGCCAATGTTACTATAACTGGTGTTCTAGTAACACGATTCACTTGCTCTAATTTCATCCTTATTTTCTAGACTTAGATCTCAATGATTTATACTCCTACTCAAGGCCCCAGAAACATGGACATGGCATGGAATTCAAAGACCAAAGGGAAGTGATGGCCGCTGTTGAGGCGTTTTAGGTGAAGAAAAGACATAAATCCTGACGACAAAAATATAGACATTGTGTACCAGGCGTATGCATAAGTTTATTCGGGATTGGAAAAAAAAAATTGTAATTCTCTAAAGTAAAAAATTCTTTGTTTTCATTCATCTTGAATTTATCTATTGTTGACGATAGCGTTGTCTAAAAACCGTTAAGCCGGGCTTCAAGGATTCATAATACACAATGCCACTCTAGTCTAACTAGACACAGAGCATGGTCTTCGTGCTGAAGGAATTTGGCCTTGGTTTTGATGGCAGGGCTCCACCAGGTGAAAGACAGAATTTTGTTTTTCAAAATAAATCCAGTTTTCGTCACCTGTGCTGATTGGATGCAAAAATGATATCCTTTCGTGGCGCCGAAGCAGCATTTCATACGTGACATTGCGATTTTCCATTTGACGTTTATTCAAGTCATGTGGGTCCCATTTGGTGAGTTTATTAATCTAACCCATTGGCCGTCAAAGTCTGATGTTTATTTCTTGTGACACATTTATTGCTCCATGATGACTTTCAGCATATGCGTTTCGCATATGCTGTATATGCATACAGAAAATTTGACATGAGTGATCAACATGATAAAACAAATACGCTAGTTTTGCCGGACTGAACTTGTGTTTGTTTGTAGCTAAATGTCAGAAAATGACGTTTATGTCAAAATATGCATTTAATTTTTCGCTGGCGCCATCTCTTCCTTTAACTGGAGAAAATTCATGCATACACCTGGTGTTGAATTATGAAAAGGGGAAATATATATATATTTTTTTAAGCATAATCACCGTTTTTTATTTTGAATATAACTTCGTGATCAATTTTCGTATGAAACAACATGGAATTAGTTCAAATAGACACGAAGTTTTGATGTTTAAGTGATTTTAGATGATTCAGTAGATGAATTTAGAAATAATGAACGTGAATTTGATTTAATAACGCAAATAGAAAAAGTGATATGAAAGCAATTTTAAACAACGTTTACCGAAGTATCTACGATTGCTGTTTCATCATTTTCAAATGCATTGAATGTAGCAGATACCGATTCTTTAAGGTTATAATGATTCTAGGTGGATCACTTTAACTTCAAAGTATGGCATGCCATTTAGATTAATTTTATATCCTTAGCTGTGTTGGTCCTATCATATCGTACATGATGTTGTTTTCGGTGCAAAATTGATGTCATTGAAATATGTTCAAAAGAATATTCACCTCTACCCGAGAGAGAGAGAGAGAGAGAGAGAAGGAAAGACAAGAAGAAAAAGGGAGGAGAGAATTAAAATCATTGTGTCTATATTGAGGCTCATGAAGATAACTTTGCACAATTAAGTGATTTCAGCAATAATGGATGCAAGAATGGTAAGCTACAAAAAGTTGGACACAAGGACCGGTTTAAGCCACAGATGCATCAAAGCTTCCCAGATGAGCTATCTCAATGAATCCCTACAGATTTTTGGGTTATTTGCTGAGTGTTTAAGGACGATTGAGGATGGCGGAAAAACGCTGTCTACAACTCCAATCGCTTTTTGGAAACTATGTCAGAATTTGGATCATCGCCAGAAACACATATTTAAGTATCACTGCTACCACTTTTGTGTTCTAAATACAGAATCTTCCCTGATAAGCCGATGAAAAGATAGATTTTAGATATTAGGATTTGGTGAAAAAAGGTTCCGCTTGGTTTGGTTAGTTTTGTTTGCCGACAATAGACAGATTACGAGTTTCTTCTCGTTTTGTTTTATCTAATCATTAGGGGCTTGGCCATATTGACTCTTATTTATGCGTTCTGGCTTATGATTTTGGCGCGAACTAAAATAGCCTTATGATGCATCTATAGATAACGTGACGGGACCAAGTCAAGGAGCAAAACATGGTACCAAGGTTGACTTGAAAATTTCGTTTTTTTAAATTAATTAAAGAGAATTCGTAGGATACGGATAGCATTCGAAACTTAATTGATATTTCGAAATAAACTATTCGCGGAAAGGTGATGATGGAAAGGTGAGGTATTCCAGGTGATGTCAATACGAACATTTAATTTAAACACAACCATTATCGGTTTGCTGTTAATGAATGATTGCGAAATTAGTGAAAAATTGAAATTATGAAAAGTTCCTACCGAATCGTTTACAGCTTACATTGATCCGAAATCGGTAATTCAAGAAGTTTCAATTATAGGTTGCACTTATATAAAACCGAAAACAAAATTATCCGACCGTATTGAAATTTTCAGCAACTACAAAATTTTGCATTTCAATATGATCTAGGAGAATTTTCAGTTTCGCAGTAATTACATCAAGCACCCAGAAATCAATAATTCGATTTATTCTGTACAAATCGTATCGTAAATTTGATCTTCTGTGGCACCACCATCTTCCCGCCGCACCACGCAGAAAGGACGCATCACGGTCTTTTCGGCGATGCCAGCTCCTCGGCGGCAAAATCGCAACGCATAGTCTGCCACTGCACGGCTTGGTAAATTCAGAGGACTTTTTAGACAGAGAGAGAAAGAAAAACAAAAATGATTCATTTTGACAGTGGTCCTTGACATGGTCCTTTTTTCCGTGTGTTGTTTCTGAATCGGAATTCATCGGCAATAAACAAAAGCGAATCAAGTACGTTTATACTTCCACATTTATACTTGCACAGTTCTACCAATATATAATGCGTAATGTAAATTGAATATTATACCAAATACTCAAGCGAAGCATTCCGCAGTAATTATTTACCAAATTAATTTTTTATTAACTATCAATTAAATGCAGCAGCATGATAATCAATTTTGAAAAATTCACCAGAAATCTGGTTTCAGATTTCCTGCATTTCAGGTTAGTTACTCTACAAACTAATATACCATACTATGAATTTAGTTTCCCTTTTAGTTTCGCGAATGTTTATTTGAAAATGCACGAAAAAACTTTTAAGTTCAGGCAATCGGTGTAACATGCTAATTATTTCTTTGAATGATTCGGTACCTCTGATGCAAATCAGGATACAACTTTGTAGCTAAAAGTTCTATGGAAAGTGTATCCTTAAATCTTACACATGATTAAGCTTTAATAAAAGTTTCCTAAAAAATCAACCTTGTTCCTTGGAATTGTCTTAAGATTTATTTTTTCAAGAAAAGAATAACAACGTGAAACGTTTCCTCTTCCGTGGCCTTTTTCTAGAAAGTTAGACCTTAAACTACATTCTGCTTATCTAACATAACAATATTTTGTCTACATGAAACTTGCCTATGGTAATGTTACGGTTCCATTTATTCAAGCCTACAATATATTCCATAGATTCATGGTGAATATTCTGAGAAATATGTCTAAGAGCTGAAGAGTTTCTACGATTCAATCCTTTCTCGTTAGTATTTATTTATCTTAGGATATTTAGAGAACATGGGGCTTGTCAATTTGAACACAAGTTGCTGGTGGAAAGCAAGTCAGGTTTTTAACGAATCCACGACACTACTATGACAGGACCTAAGTGAACTCGTGGTTAAGACAAGAAAGCAACTGATTTCCGATGGTGGATGTTATTGCGGTGAATCGAATCGATACAGGATTCAGCAAGTTCTAAAGTTTTATTCCAGAAAATCAGGTCAAGGGTTTATTGTAAAAAGATTTCGAAGCAACAGCGCCATTTGCCTTCTTTGAATTTAATTTTAAATTTCATCCATTTTTCTCGGAAAAAGGCGCCATTTTTACCATAGCCTCCACCAATCAACTTTTGCTTTTGGTTGCTTAAGATTTTGGTCCAACATTTTCATGGAATCAACATTCTTCTTCAATATTTGGAAAGTATAATCAACTGTTTTACTGCATACATATTTTTACATTAATTTGATTTAACACGAGTTCAAAACAAGAACTATTCTCTTTTTAACAAGAATTGTTTTATTTTCACATGATTTTCATCATTCTATGAAAAATTCATGAATATCGTGACCTTAGAATATTAGCACGGAATTCCCCGAATTATTCGTGCGGAATTTCGAATGATTTCGAAAGTTTAAAAGAAAAGACGTTTAGTTGTTGTGGAAATTGAATAGGTTGTGAATAAAGTCAAGTCAGTGCTCGCATAAATTTATTAACTCAAGAATAGCTAAGTTGAAAATAATGTTTTAATCTTTGCATTGAAAAAAAATTGATAAATATTTTGGTAGCCTTAACACAATGTCATAAACTTCACCTGTAATGAAAGCGAAAAGGAAAGCGATCAAATTAGATACCAAAATTAAAATCTTAACGTTGGAAAACTAAACTGTCATAAAAATCTTACTTGTAGATTTTGTTATTATTTAGTTTGCTCTCTTAACTAACGCCAATGGACTCTTCTTTTTAGCTATGTGTCATTTTTAAGACGACCCCATCTGTCGGTGGATGCCCGCTTCATTGGAATATGTCAATTTATCGTCTAATCAATTATACATTTGACAATCTTAACTTCAACGATTTTTGACACAACTATTGTGCACAACTATTGTGCTTTAGTGGTGAATTAGTTCAAAGAATGAGTCAGTGACCAGATAGTGAAATCTTAGAATACTTGCAACAGAATGCGAGTGATATATCAGGCAGTAATCCTGGATCGGACGATGAAATTGATAATGTGGTGTAGGGTTAAGTAATAAGCAGTGATGATACCGAAGCAGATCCTCATTTCAAGCCTGATACGGAGACGTCAGACATTTAAGATCGGATGACGAAGACTCACCCTTAGGAAGGAAGAAAAAGAAAACTCGTCTCATAACTCGTGTTGATTGTCATAGACCAGCAGCGTTCCAACCAAATACCAGTAAGACTTTTACCCCGCGACCCAATAACCTAGAAGATCGGGACAAAACAGTTGTTTCACATTTAGTTGTTTGTGATAATGTCTTAGAGATAAAAATGGATATCGCTGCACAAATAAGCCACTGATATTGCGAAGAATAAAGTTACACCGGTCGAAATTTTCCGACTTTCTTACTTACTAATGTAAACAAAATGGCCTATTACTTTGTACAGATACAATAAAACGATATATGCCAACATAAAAATTCATGAAAAGTTAGTCTACTATAAGCTACAAAAAAAGGCTATCTGTGTCATTAGTCATTAGTGATGCCCCATTGGGGTTATAAGTTCTGTCGGCTGCTCAAAAGGACAATGACTTAGCATCAAAGGAGATTATTAATCTGGAAATCAGTGATGGGAGATATCAGGTTGGAGTGCATATGGTTCGGTGATTGCAACACCCGTGCCGATAGGAGAAAAACAAACAACTTTACTCTCATAAGACAATTTTGGGATATCTTTACTCTCGAGTGTTGAGGTTCTTACAAACCAACTATTCCTATTAACTAACTAAAAACAACGCTCTCGAGATCGTAACGCGTGGCTGATATACATTAAGTCTAACACCACTTCACAAGTGTTCAAAACAGGGCAGAGCTAGGCCTATGAAAGCAAAAGCTGAAGAAGAAGAACATGCGACTATGAAAAGGATTTTTTGTGATGTTACCTGGCTGACATCGAAAATCAGTGTTAATACATGTTTATCTTAAGTACAGGGTGGTCCATCTAGTGTTTTAGCTATATTTCGACATTGGAAACGTCTAATACCATTCGGAAAGTGACAGATATTCAGTAAAAAGTATAAAATTTACGAAATAGAAGAATTTAGAAGAAGAATTTATTTTCGCTAGAAGAAAACTGGGAAGTATTAAAAACTTTTTTCCAAAGTGGTGAGTCTTCAACCCAAACTGTGAGAAATTTGACAAAATAAATGGACAGACAAAAAGGGGCTTTCACTTCAATTTGTGCAACAATTTGTCAAGCGTGTGCGTAAAACTGGCTCGTTAGTGGATAAACCAAAACGTCAACGTGTTAGTGAGAATCCATCCACGTCAAGTCGCCGTCGATCACAAGAATTAAACATTCCATGAACAACTTTGCGACAAATTTCGCTACAAGACTTCGCTACAAAGCCATATAAAGTTCAATTGGTGCAGCAGCTGAAGCCACTTGAACATCCGAGCCGTCTACAATTCTCAAATTGGGCGGAAGCTCGTTTGACCGAGGATGGTCAATTTTACCGAAAAATCATCTTTCCAGACGAGGCTCATTTCCACCTCAGAGGTTACGTTAACAAGCAGAATTGTCGCATTTGGGGCACAGGAAACTCACACGTAATTGTCGAGAAGCCAATGCACCCAGCACGAGTCACTGTATGGTGCGGATTTTGGTCTAGTGGAACCATCGACCTATTTTTCTTCGAAAATGAAGAAGGAGCCGCCATAACCATCAATGGTGAGTGATATCGCGCAATGTTATCCGAATTTTTCTTCAATCAAATTGAAGAGAAATACTTGGACAATATTTGGTTCCAGCAGGACGGCGCTACGTACTATACAGCAAACGCTACACTCAATCATTTGCACCCTATCTTCGAAAATCGCATAATCAGCAAAAGAGGTGATGTGAATTGGTCTCCCAGAAGCTGCGATTTAACACCGTTGGACTACTTTCTTTGGAGAGCTGTTAAAGATAAATGTTGCGCCAACCATCCAAAAACAATTCAAGATCTAAAGTACGAGATTCAAGCTGCTGTTGCTGCCATAAGGCCTGAAACCATCGAGAAAGTACTCCCAAATTGGGTGGATCGGATGAGCTACTGTAAACTCAGCCGTGGTGGTCATTTGTCCGAAATCGTTTCCCACAAATAAATTTTATAAAATAACCTTTCAAATAAATGTTCAACCTTTGAAAAATATCAAGCCGTTTTTTTTATTGGCTTTTTAAATTTAAAATTTTATATGGCCCACCCTGTATTTGCGAAAACATACGTTTTGAAAATTTTAAACTCATTTGTCTCGAAACTTCGTTTCGCGCAAGAAAAAAAAAACTGCCCATCTTGCGAAAATGTGAATATAATACTCAGTATATCAGTAGCTTTTGTCGGGACCAAAAAGGATTTCACTTTAATAACACTTGTTTTTTGAGGAAAAGTCACGAAGAAAAAGTCAACTTCTTGGTACTCAAACTTCAAAACGCATCATTTTGCCAAAGAATTTTTTCTTAAGTTCGTTTTGAAGTTCAGTTTTTCGATGCTGCAGGTCAAAATTTCTTTGCTGTTGCTTGAGTCCGCTGGGCCTTGCTTTCTTGTTATCACGGACATTATCGTTATTAATGATACGTTGTCAAGGGCACTTTTCGGCTGTATGCAACCATTCTAAGATCGTTTGAAGATTAAATTTATTTTGATTCTAGTGCTAGTCGACACTGATCCCAATTGATATTAACCATATCAGTGCTAAGGATTTTGGTTATATTTTTGACTAACGATAAAAAACAAGACTGAACGCACGAACAACCCTCCCCCACCGGGTACTCAACGCAGACTGACGCAATCGTCGACATAGCAACGAATCGCACTCTCAAGGTCAAGCGCGCTCGTCGCTATGTCGACGAATCGCACCGAAACGGTTAAATTTTATTTTTACTTGCCCTATGACTGAAAAAGCAAACAATGACACTCAGGTCCATTTTTTGAGTGTGCCAATTATAGCACAATTTCATGATTAAATTTTTTTTACTAGTGTTGATTGGATCATTAGACGTGATGAGTTTACTTATCATGTTTTCATTAAGTTCACCCGCAAATAGAAATACCGAAAAGCCTGAAAATCATGCGCGCTGGACCAACAAGTCCCCTTAAGTATCTGTTAAATGATAAAAAGCGTATTAAAATTACGATTTATATCAAATATCATATGTCGACTTACTTTGACTGTGTTACATTTTAAAATTCGCATTGACTTTTCCGAAGTAAAATTTTCCCGAATTCCAACAACTTAGCCCCAACTTACTATTAGATTTTCTTTGCAAGTTTTAATGAAATTTATTTCCTATCCTTGCAACCTTAAACTTTGATACTGTCACGAGTGTGTTAACCCAAATAGAGGAAAAAAAACTGTGAACTGAAGAGCTAATATTCTATCGAGAGTGCTCCTCATCGATTGATTTAATTTACACAACAAATTGATCGAATTATGTAATAAGATTTGTAAGCTGAGAGCACATGTGTCGTCCGAATTTATCTACTCTCATTTCTTCGAATTGAATGAAGTAGAACATTTTTTTTTTGACATTCATTAGATCATTTTCAATAAAATTAGAAAAGTTTATCGGAAAACGACAGGACTCACAGGAAAATAATAAATAGCTCTTTTACTTTTCTGAAGAAGATTTTCAACTTTTCTTGCTATTGGTGCTCATGTTCCACCATAAAAAAAAAAGATTTATTAAAGAACTTTCTTTAGTTTGTTATTTTGTCAATATTTTTGAGTTTATTGGGCCAGTGAATGGACACACTATTATATGTGGAATTCAAGTAAGTCACTTCGAAACTTCTCATTCTCATTCGGCGTCAGGTATACGCTGAAAATCGTTATGCCCGAGCACCGAATCCACACGAAACCGTCTCCTCGGCCGTGACCTTGGATCTGGAGTCGCATGCTGCCACGAACCCAAACGGCCGCAGTATGGGAGTCATCGGAGAACCAGGCTGGTGAGGCCTTATTTCGATGTTGTTCGCTCAGCAGCAGCAGATCAGCTCCCTTTTCTCTGGCGAACTGCTCTAACAGATCTTGTGCATTGACGCTACGGTGCAAGTAATTTGAAGGGTCCTGATCATCACCTTAGAGCTGCTTTTACTTTTGCTAGTGCCTCTCTAAAGATTGGGCACGCGCCTGTTCCTGCAACGTGAAGGTGCTCTGTCGGTTGAGAGGTAAGATGATTACATAGCAAACAGCGCGGAGTCTCAACGCACTCTTTTTTCTTATGCCCAGGCGCTCCACACTTAAAGCAAAGCATACTACGGTCAGGGCCCTTGCAGTTCGAAGTGGTGTGCCCGTATCCAAGGCAGCTGTAGCATCGTACTGGGATGGCGCGGCGGCGAATTCTGCACACCACCCAGCCGATTTTTATTTTTCCTTTGGCCAGGAGTTGTGTAGCATCTTTCTCCGTTACTTCGAGTATGGCCAGCCTTTGCCCTCGGCGATTCTCTGGAGAAAGCTTTACTTTTAATACAGTTATTCCAGGGAACTCTTTTTGAATGGCTTCTTCGACCTCAGCCGGATCGGCGATGCAGTCCAGGTCCCTTACTTCCAATGAAGCTCTTGGCTCCAAGGTAGAGACGGTGGCTTTTGCCCTAAGGACGTCCTTTATTTTGTCGCGGAATATCGATTTTTCGGAGGAGTCCGCTCCAAACTCGACGAGTAGCCCTCCGGACCTCGTCGATCGTAGAGTTTTAATAATCGTCCCTGTTTCCTCCGGCTTGACGTTCTTGCGGATATCGCGTAGAACGTCGGAATAGCTCCTTCCGTCGGTGGGCTTCACAAGAATGGCGTCCCCGAGGGCTCTTTGCTTTTTTCTTGCTGGTTTATCCACGGTCTTTGTCGTTGTTTGAACAGGCACTGTTTTTTGGCTAAGCCTATGTTCGCGTTTTGCAGATTTTTTTGCCGCCTTAGATATCACGAGTTGGAAAGCGTCTTTTCTTTGTGGCGTTTCTTTTTCTGGCTCAACGTTCTCTTTACGCCTTTTCTCCTGTTCGCTCTCGAGAGGGCTAGCAGCAGTCCTCTTGATACTGGGAAAGAAAGGTTGGGTGACTTTAACGGGCACCGTTTGATCTGGATGTTCTTCTTCCAACTTTTTCCAGAGTCTCCTGTAGTGGCAAACCCGATCCAAGAGGTCTTCGAGCTCAAACACTCCATTTTTTACATCTTTACGATTGTTTTTTGGTTTATGCACGCTCTTTGCATACGTTTGAGTATCGCATAACATTTTTTAGTCAACCGTTCTTCCTCGGAACGGTTCTCCGCGATAACCTCCTTAACAATCAGGTCTTTTTCGCCGACTTTCTCCTCCGGAGGCTTACGTTCTATGGTCTGCGTTCCTCCTTCTGAGGTCGATTCAGCAGTAGCAATCTTAGGAGTGAGGTGGTCGTAAACCTCCGGAGCCGCATTTACTACTGGCCCATCACTGCTCCTTCCGCTTGGGGCTGAATGAGACCGTGGTGGTGAACGCAAGGTTTTTCCACTACGGGAAAACACGCCAAGATAATCGTTATGGTTGTCAGAATTATGTTCATCGGCTCGTTTGTTCGTCTCCTCTGCGTTATTCTGTTTATTGTTGTTGTTTTTCTTCATTTTGTTCTTAAGGGTCCCCCCTCAGAGCCACTATCTCCGCTCGGATGTGTAGTCGCCTTAATGATCCCATGGTTATCTATGCAAGCAGGGAGGCCATGCGAGGGTTGGCACCAGCCCTTATGGAGTCAGGTGCTCAGAGCCAGATCAGCGTTAATCGGGAGTACGACTCAACCGAACCTACACCACCAACTCAATGGTGCGAGCTTTGAACGTACTCTGAGGCCTGCCAAGGTTTTATCGGGACGGAGACGGCGTGATATTAGCCTGGAGCCGTTCGCGCACGGGTTTCACCCCGGCGGTACCGCGCAGAAAGCGACTAGGTCCAGAATATCATGGCCGCCAGCCCACATGCGTCAAATAAAGTCGAGAGTCAAATCATAGTCCGGGTTCGGTGCTGTGTTCCCATTAGTCGCCTCTTACGACAAGTTGGGTTACTGTGGATGTATTCTAGCCTCCCCCATCCACAGGGGATACTTCGAAACTTCTAGTGACCTTATCAATGCTTACCCAGAAACGTGTTCGATTTGAATATTCAATATCGTTTTATCGATTTATCAATAAAACTTTCAACAAATCCGACTTGTTATTGGTATTTCATGTTACTCGAAAAAATTTCGCCTAGTTTTTCATCAGAAAGAATAATATTTCGAAAAGTTTTTGGTTATTTCTAGCTGTTGTGTCCTTTTAGAGCGAGAAATGATCACAAACAGGTCATAGAAAAGTCGATTACTGAAAGGTTATAATACTTACATTTTAATGAAATGTGAAACCTGAGTTTATTCTGTATAAGTTAGAAAAAAGCAACCTAGCCAAGTGAATCCTTTCCGAAAATGCAAAATTATAATCATAGTCTCCGCAATTTCTATTATTTAGAAAGCTGAACCTACGCGAGTTGATTGCTGTGCTGAAGTTTAATCGTGACACAATAGAAGGAGATTCAATACTGCTACCACTACAACTACGTGTACAAATGCTACTGCTGCTACAACTATTACTACCACTATTATTTCTACGAATCCTGCTGGAGTAGATGTACTCCAATCACTACTTTTATTACTGATAAATTTTTTATTTCTACTACTACTTCTACTATTACTTCTACTACTCCCACTACTACTGCTACTATGGCTGCTAGTAGTAGCCGTTAGTAGATGGTAGAAGTCGAAGAAAAATTTATGGCGAGAATGATAGTATTGAGTGTCGAATCGGCAAGTATAAAAAATCGTCCCGTAGCTACGATGACTCGTGCGGTTCACTTATTCTCTCTCATATGAAAAATTCATTCTTCTGAACCTTGATCATCACTTAAAGTCTTTGCAATACCCCCAAATAAGAATAATAACAGCAACTCAAATTCACCTCATAATTTTTTATAAATTTTAAGTACTTAAGCTTGAATCGAATAAATCTTACTCGTAACATATTTTATGATATTCATATCGATAATTTGTAGAAAATTATTTTTAATAAATTTTGTATTTTATTTATAATAGCATGAATGGTATTAAAATTTTGTTTTGAGTCCGATTGCGTTTCCAATCGCTTCCTTTCTAAGTTCAAACTTTCTGCCAATCCCAACTGCCCTGCATATGGAGCCAAAATCAATTCAAGACTTTCATTTCTTGGCTAGAAGATTGAAAAAATTAAAAAAGGATGAAAACTTCGTCCTGGAAATGAAAATAGTTTTTACGCCCAACACTACGTTTTTCAATGAAGTCTGGATCACTACATCAATGCGACCAAAAGGGCAACCGATTTCTGTTGTTGTGTAATCCGATGCAAGCGTCATAAATGGCTCAGAACTTGCACAGAAGAAATCCTATTTCGAAGGAATAACTAAAGGGAATAGATCGTGAAAGTTCAATATTATATGAATGATTCCAGCTCCCAAGCGTTTCACCTTACCTGGAAGGAAGTTTGACAAGGCAGCAACCGCTTGAAATCAAATGAAGCATTAGACACTGATGGGATGCCTGCAGAGTGACAGAAAAAAAGGGAGTGAATCTTTTCTAGGTTACCTGTGTTTGGCTCGTGAGCCCTGGAAGCTAGAAATAATGCCAAATAACTTGCTAAGCAGTCTAATATGATCCATTCATAAGAAGGAAGATTATCATTGATTAATTTGAAGAGCCAAACGATTATTCAACTAATATTAAAGAAGAAAGAGCTTCTAAGAATTCAGTACATTCTACAAAATATTTTCTCGATTATTTCCACCAAGGAATTCCTATCGCGCTTAAAAATATTTTAAGCGAGTTAAGCTGAGGGAGCTGTACTTGCGAAAGCGTTTCAAACTGCCAAAAATTTATCATGAAACAAAGTTCGAAAGAGCACTGGACAATAAACACCGATGTTCTTGTTATCGATGACACTTTATCCAGATAATGTGACGAAAGTAATTATCTTGCCGGGCTCTATAAAATTATATAGAACATTCTTATAATGTTGTGGAGATTGGCGAGACTCTCATAATAAGCTTAAAAGTTCTAGTCCCGAACGTTGTAGATTCCCTAATTCTTATTCTTCTTATGAAGAATAAGAATTATTCTTAGCCTTCTTAATAAAAATTTCAAAAACTTCGATGAACTCCCATCAAAGGTTTGGATATTATTTTTCATTATATTAGAGCACATAGTTGTATCTAGACTATTCCGGTCCCTTCTCATTATATCTGGTGTTATTACTACAAAAGGCTTATCGCTCAAGGGCCTGTTGTGAGCTCCTGGGGTAGTTTGAAAGTGAAACCTACAAGCAGAACGACCCTCTGGATTTTATCCTGTTCCTAACGATCAAGATGTATTTCAAGAGCCACCATTCCGGGCTTTATATACAGTCCAAAAGATGGAGGGACCCGTATACGCTATCCAAAATATAACACACGAGTCACAGGGAAGCTAGAACCGGTTTTGGGGAAGGAACTTAATTCATAAAATTTATACAACTCGCAGCTACATCCCCATTTATTTTTTTGTTTTTACTTAAACTAAACTTTTTTTTAAATTAAAGTTGAATCATTTTGGAATAGGGCCTTTATTGTTTATTGATAGAACACTGAAAAGTAATAAAAACGATTGCAACAAAGCTGTTTATTCATACCGATGACACGATATTATTCGTGTCATCGGTACATTCATGCAATGGCACTGCAGAAATAATTGCAACACTAGACGATATTACTAAAGCAGCGAGTCTCCAAAAACTATTGAGCCGTCACTAACAACTAAGGCCAATTACGGAAAAGAACGTCATTGAAATGTAGAGTAACGAACACTACAATATTGAAAACATTAACAGTGACGAAAAATACAACAGAATATATCCGGTATTAAAATCTCAAAAAATAAAACGAAGTAAACCGCTCAACACAAGAGTCTTCTAAAGTCTTCCTTTTAAATCGCCTTCCAAACCTCCCTCTCTCCTTAAAAAAATTTCGGAAGGAACACAAACATGGCTATCATCCGCACAACCTTAACATTTTCAAGGAAATTGACTAATTTGTGTCCTGTTTTGATAGCAAAATTTAGGCGTTAGCTCAGGCAATAGAGAATTACCGGAAAAAATTGAAAGGAGGTTATTTTTAAGAACTTGCTGCGAATTAAGGAATAAAGAGATATGGATCGAACGTCTTGCCGCCTATGAAACTGCATTAGGTGAACGAAGCATCAGTGAAAATCATGGCATCAAATAGTTGCACAAGGGATGAGTGAGCGAAAACAGACCTATTGGAAAAACGTGTATTCAAATTCACTCAACTAGCCACCGTATTTCTTCAAGTGCAAGCCATTTACCTCTGACAGTCTACCGAATGATCTCGCTTCACTGAGAGACTAAGCAGTTGTAGTTGCTTCTCTTTCTACACGCTGCTTCCTGGGTGTGTTTACGCTAGTTAACAGATACGTTGTGCTTACGCTTTGTATATCGTTCACAACAAAAACTTTGGTAAGAAAAGGATGGTTTTGATGTTGACCAACATTAATCAAATCGTATCAACATTCAAAGTGGTTCATGCATTGTGATTCGTGCTGATATTATTTTTTTCGGCCCCACTCAACGTATGATTTAAGAAATACACTAAAGGATTATAGTAAAGGATTTATTATACTAAAGGAATAAAGATGGAAAAATCACAGGTCTCAACAGATGGTTCCTCATCGAAAGTTGACTTGACATTTACATCCAAAGGATGTGAAAATGGTGGGAAAAGATTAGGAAACACATGTAAAATGCTCTAGCATTCATTTTTGCAATAAAACTGTCAACGAGAAAATTTCACAGAAATGCAGGCGTTCAATGAAAAGACTCTTACAATTCTGAAAAGTCAAAGGAGGTATGATGTCAATCATTGGATTATTTCTCTATGTGTTAACTTTTATAATCAATTTATGTGCCACTGATGCCCAGAGAAGGGTATGTTTTGTTATTTACAAGCTTATATACTTTGGCTTACTGAAAAATGTTGATCCTGTTGCAGCCACCAGAAGGAATTGAGTAGATTTATTCCGATCCGGTCCGATTAAGACAGAGAGAGATCACTTAAGGTACTTAAGATCGCTTAAAAGCATACTAGGTCTAGAAGGCCAAAAGATTATGATTATTGAGATTTCTTTCTCAGCTCTTTTATTAAATAAAGCGATGATACTTTTTTAGCAGGTTTTCATATGTTTAAAGTATGGACAAACAATTTTTTATGGATATTGCTTTTTTGGTTTTTTTTAGTTGGAGAAGGGTACAAAAAACGAGGTACAAAAAGTACAAAAAAGTGTATCGCATGGCTGCAGGTTAATATTGGAATAAGCACCATCAAAACGAAAAAAAATTCTAACAAGGTATTCAAACGGAAGTAGTCTTACGTGACAATTTACCATCATTTGTCGAAAATTACAGAAAAAAACATAAGTTGACAAAAAAGTTGTAAAAAGACCTCTTTATTCCCATTTTTCGTTTGGGAAATGTTTTGTATGACATTTTCTCCGGAATATGGTAAATTGTCACACAGGAAACTTTAATAAAAAAAATTCATCAAAGAATATTCAAATTTGCCGATTTAATCTGAAAAATATCTTGCGTCATGTTGAAAAAGTGTCATTATAAGAAAAACGCTTTGAAAGTTTGGTGAATATTATTCTATTGATATTTGAATGAAAAACAAGTTTTGGTCCTTACAAATGCTTAACGTGCAATCGCTGGGACATATAATAAGTTTTTGGAGCCTTCCGCAGTCTCCAGTTCTTTCTGCTGGGCCTCTTTCTGGCTAGATGTCCTTCTTTCTTGACGCTCTTAATAGCTTTCTCAACCATCAAGATTCTCTCCTGATTACAGTTATTTCTCTGCCAACATAGTTTTGATGGGAACTATCGGCAACAGTGTTGTATTAGAACCCTCATGATTATTCTGAGTATTTTTGTCAAGACAACGAGTTGGGGATTCCTTGAAATAAATGCTCAAATAAGTTCTAAATAAGTTAATAAATAAGAATCTCGATGTCTCTTTAGGGCCAAGCTATAAATTAAGGACATTTTTTGTATTACAGCATCAGTCGAATTTTGTGTTTTCAATAGTCTGTCAACTCGTCTTACTTCCTCTTTACGTGGAGTTTTGACCAGTTCTTCTCGGCTCTTATCCTGTTGGGTTGTTTTTTATTCATCTTCTTTCTTTTTAGCCCTTTACTATTGGGTGTATAAATATGAAATGCGGATTTTACTAACAGATGGCATAACCATTACAAATGGTTTGTGTCGGCGATACTAAGATGGCATTTTGGAGGGTAAACATCTGTCAACAAATTCCAGTATGTCATAGGTTTTGATTGTACAAACAACACTTTACTTCACTTTTTTGCTTCAACAATTTGGAATTACGTGCCAGTAAAAGAGGTTTTGCGTGGAAGTCTAATAACCTTATTTCATTTGAACAAAACGGCAGCAGAAACTTATCGATTGTTAGTCGAAGCATATGGTGAACATGCCCCAAGCCAAGACACTTGTGAACGATAGTTTACAAGATTTAAAAGTGGCGATTTCGATGTGAGCAACAAAGACCGTGGAAAACCACCAAAAAAATTCGAAGATACAGATTTGCAAACATTATTCGATCAAGACAACACACAAACTGAAAAACAGTTGGCAGAAGCGTTGGCAGTTACTCAGGCAGCCATTTCACAACGTTCAAAAGCCATGGGAAAGATCCAAAAAGCTGGAAAAAGGGTGCCGTATCAATTGAAAGAAAGAGACATCGAAAGGCGAAAAACCATTTGTGAAATTTTGCTTGCCAGACAGAACAGAAAAGATTTTTTGCATCGGATTGTTACTGGCGATGAAAAGTGGATTTATTTCGACAATCTCAAGTGGAAAAAATCATGGGTAGACCCAGGCCAGCCATCAACATCACAACCAGTCCGAAATATTCATTGAAAGAAGACTTTGCTGTGCATTTGGTGGGATAGTAAGAGACCTTTGTATTACGAACTGCTGAAACCTGGTGAGACTATTATTGGCAAACATTACCAACAATAACTGATCAAATTGAACCGCGCACTTATGGAAAAACGACCACAATTTCACCAAAGACATGATAAAGTCATTTTTTAACATGACAGTGCTCGGCCGCATGATGCAATACCTGTCCAGAACTACTTGGGAAACATTAATTGGGAAGTTCTGCACCACCCGCCGTATTCATCAGACTTGAATACTTCTGACTACTACTTGTTTCAATCGATGCAGCATGGACTTTCGGAACAGCACTTCCATTCTTACGAAGAAGTTAAAAATTGACTTGATGAGTGGTTAGCTTCAAAAAATGAGGAGTGGTACTGGGACAGATTCCATCGATTGACAGAAAGATGGGAAAAAGTCGTAGCTAACGATGGCCAATACTTTGATTATTGAATTCATTCGTTCTGTTATTCAAATAAATGCATGTTTCAAGCAGAAAAATTTCATATTTATACACCTATTATATATTTTTTTAAATCAGTGTTTTTTGACGTTTTTGAGATGCCGAAATATACGCTTACATTTCCAAATGATACGAAAATCTGTTAATCGCATAAGTGTAAATTTTTTTGGGAGAAATGTATTCTATATGACATTTGCGAAAGAAATTCAAAATGCGTACGTTCAACATGAAATGGTTATTTTAAATGATAAATGTGTTGCTTTTAGGTGTTAATGCGTTTTTTGTTATTATCAACTAAGAAAACCAGTTAAGGTACTATTACGAATTATTTTTTTCAAAAAATCGATTTTTTTTTGCAGTTTTTGACTCCTTCTAGTGTTAAGAATCAGTTCTCAAAGTATTTCCGTGATATTTAAATTCAAAACGGTTTTATGCGCAACTTTTCGGTGAGTGCGCGCGCACGTATTTTCTACTTCGGCAGGTGTACACAGCAGCTGTCGTTAGTGTGCTCTTGTAAGCATCGCCACTCCTAAATAAAGTTACCTTTGAATACACACAACATTTTCGCCTTTCCCTTGTGCTTAGTGACAGTTTGTTTGTGTAACTATACGCTTAAACCATGGATCCAAAAAGAAAGTCGTACGGCAAAGGTAACAGAAATTCTAAGCCAATAAAAAAGAGATGTTTGAGAAAATCACATGAATTTATCGGCAATCAGCATACATCAGAGAAAAGCACAGAATTTACAAGTTCTTCGGGAAAAAAATTATCAAGCAGTAGTGATTTTGACGTGAAAATAGATGAAACTTTTTCTTATTGCATATTGGCGTTCAATCTCGTTTTTTCAGCCTTGGCGGGAATGCTAAAATGTAAAACATGTGATGGTGATGTGAAGTTTACTAAGACTAATATTCGTGGATTAGGATTTAAAATAAATATTGAGTGTCAATGTGGAGACAGAACAATAAATTCAACTCATATGATAAGTACGGGTTATGAAATCAACAGACGAACCGTTTTCGTAATGCGGTTGCTCGGCGTCGGTATACACGGTGTAAGCTTGTTCTGCTCGCTCATGGAATTAGTTTCAAATTTCAATGTTTCATCCTATTATTCTATTTTAGAGAATATTAAAATTGCAACTTATGCAGTATCCGAAGCTTGTTTAAATAAAGCGGGTAAAGAAGAAAAGGAAAAAAATAAAGAAAAAAATATGGCCGAAGGCGAATTAACGGTAGGTAGCTCTGGAGGTAGCTCTGGAGGTAGCTCTGGAGGGATGGAAGTCCAAGGGATTATTGAAATGTTTAAAAATTCTGAGGAGCTCCATGATGCCAAGTATGCATACTACATAGGTGATGGAGATTCGAAGACTTTCACAAATCTTCTCGGCGCTAAACCGCACGGTGATTTTGTTGTACAAAAACTTGTTGAAAAAGTGTGTTTTGCACGTTGGTAAGCGCATGTATTGACATTTAAAAGATGTAAAAAAACATTAATTGAGATGTGGAAGATAAAAAGAGCTGAGGAAAAGAAAAAAAAAGTGGAAGCAGAAAAAGATCCAACACAAGAAGTGAGTAAGCCTCGAAATAAAAGAAATAGCAAAACAGCCACTGCAGTTACTCCAACTGTCAAAACCACAGATTTAACGGGTAAATTAATGAAGCAAATGTCAGTAAATTATTCTTTAGCGATTCAAAGATATCCCAATTCCTTGACTGAAATGAAAAGGGAAATATGGGCTGGATTTTACCACTTGATTTCTACTGACGCTGAACTGCAGCATACTTATTGCAATCCAGATTGGTGCAAATACTTGAAGGCTCAAGCCGACAATGTTGCTTTCAAACATAAGCCAGCACTTAGTGCAGAAGTTCAGGAGCTCGGTAAACCAGTGTTTGAACAACTAACAGATGAGGAATTACTGCGACGTTGTTTGGGCAAGAACACTCAAAATAACGAGTGTTACAACAAGACTCTCTGGGCTCTCATACCGAAATCAACGTTTGTAGGATTGAATGTAACTGAAATAGCCGTCAAATTTCACTTGCAATTTTCAACGAAGGACGAATTACACTCTTGAAAATGATGGAAACAATGGGCTGCACAATTGGAAGATGTGCATATGACTATATGTTGACGAAAGACGATGAGCGCATCGCTATGGCCGAAAAAGCGACCAAAGCCACCACGAAGGAAGGTCGTATTAAGCATAAGCAAAGACAGCAAGAGGAACAAATGGAATATGAGCGTAGTGGCCTTTTATTATATGGTGCAGGCATAGCTGATTAAGGGATTGTAAGCTTTAAAACTCGATTTTTGCAAAATTATGAATACTTTTACACAAAAAAAAACTTTAAACGCGTTTTTATCGAAATGATGTTTTTTTGAACTGCGGACAGTTAATCTCCGAATCTACCGAACCGATCTTTGACAAATTTTGCACAGAACTTTGTTTATGTATCCGACACAAGAATCCACCACAATTAGACCAAAAAAATTTTTTTTTTCTAATTTATACGCGGCAAAGAAGGTCGAAAATAAGGGTCGATATTTGAATTTTTGCTTAAAAAAGCCGCCATTTTTTTTTTTTATTGAAATTATCCATTTTTCTGGTGGATTCATGTGTCAGAGCTATTCCTTTAACTAACCCATTTTGAAATTTTTGTTTCAGACTTCTCAATCCTGAGATTAACTGTCCGCAATGGACAATGATTTCTTCAAGGACCAAACTTTGACGCCCTGTATATGAAAGAAAGAGTGAAAAAAAAATATTTTTGTGTAGTTTTTTTTATACATATGTATGCGCAAAAGGTTATAAATAAATATATAATAAAGGAGATGAGAAAAAAAATCGCAAAAATAGTGTCATTTTTGACGTTCTAGTTCGTAATAGTACCTGAAACACTTTGGTAAATTTTTGATATAATATAATACAATAATTTCCATCGTATCCTGTCGCTTTTATTACGTTGAGACACAAACTTTGGTAGTGAGTCAGCTTCGGCGAATTTTTTCGATCTCGTCCTTTAAAGACGGACACCCGACGCATTATTGCTCCAAAATCCGAGCATTAAAGTCGCGTACAATGTCAATTTTGAATTTTTATTGTTTGCATAACAACAAGAAGTGCAAATTTATAATAGGTTTAAATCAGAAATTCGCTTACTATCACATTTATCACTAACATGTTTTAAGGGAGAGAGAGAGTTTTAAGAGCTATGCAACCATTTCGTTTCGATGTTCTACTTTAAGTGTTGTCCTTAAAGTTGTAAACACTCTTCAACGTGAAAAGGACCAGGAATCTCCAAAAATAGACGTGTGACGTTGGAATCGATTGCCGCTGGTGATGCCAATAAATTAAGGAAGCTTCCTTCACAATAAGCAACCAACACAAAATTAGTTCTTTTCAAATATATCCTGGCGTCGGACAGAAAAAGAAATGAATCAACGTCACCAAACATTTTACAAGGGCTACTCATTGTAATGGATGAGATACGAAGGAGCTATAAGAGCAGCGTTTATGGTTAACGCTCGTTTGGAAAATCTAATTAACTCAAAATTTTCTTCGTTCGTCAACTTCAAGGTAACAAAGTATGTGCGTTGGTAGCTTTTTCTGGATGAAATCTCTCTAGCATCTTCACAGCTTAGGTAAAATTTTACTTTTTCGAAGACATCGTCAGCAAAAAGTGAAAAATGGGAAGCGAATGAAAAAGGACGAAAATAAAACAAAGCAAGCTGTGTTCTACTCAAATAAGGGGCGTCGAATGGAAGTGGTTTTCAGTTTTAATAAATTCGTTTGTTCATATTTTCACGTTGATTAAATTTTAAATTTCACTTGACCACCCAACGTCTGTTTTTTTTGTTTTTTCTTTGTTTTTGTTTTTGTTTTTTGATTTATGACGCGAAAAAGCAGATGGCATGAGTATTAATTCCCTTGCCATCCTGTTTAAAGCAAATCCAAATTTTTTGCTTAACTCATTTGTTCGTTTTCAATGAAATTACAAAAGTTTTCAGGGATGTGAACGCCTCAAGTAAATATGCATACTTCCAGCGTTTGTGACGAAGGAAGCGTAGTATATACGTTTTGTCGTTTTTTATGACTTAGGCATGAAAAAACTCCTTCAGTCAACAAACTTTTGATAACTTGATAGAAGAACGCTTCGTTTTTTGGTTTGACTACCCCTTTTAGGCGTGGTGTCTTCCAGATCATTTCGCACAGCATTAATTACTTATTACCATAACTTGTTCAAATTTACTTAGGCCAACCCTTTCAGGCTATTTTTTGCTGAAGTTTTATCATTTTCAGATTGAATACCACAATTGCATTGACGAATATTTTGAATTCATCTTTCGTTCGTTGTTCTTATATCTTATTTACATCAATTTAAAATTGTTGGTAGTGTTGTTTCCTTCTTATCGAACTGCGGACCATACCTTTGATAAACCCTTTTCCCCATTTTGTTTTTTTTTATTGTTAATTTTTCCGTATTGTCCCATACCAACTAACTCATCCACAGGCGCTTAACATGCTAAAAGCACATCTATAAAGCCCATTTAATTAACGATTTCATTGTAAAAATGCTTATAAATGTTTTATTTAGAAGCATGCACTACCTAAAAATTGTATCTACCGCCCCATAAAACAATAAAACAAAATTCTAATACGATACCAATCAAAGGCGCTCATTTATTTCATAGCAAAATTTATTACTCCTAAGCCATAAACCTAGATTGTTACGAAGAGCCTCGCTAGGAGTAAGCAGGAACCACTCTTCAGAATACCTCCCGACTGATGTGATGTTCTGGTGAGTTCTCACTTTTCTGGTTGCATATATGGAAATACGCGCGATTATTTCTTTGCTTTTCTTAGCTTCCCGATTCAACACAAAACTCAATCCTTAATGCCATCCCAACCAGGTTTTTGAATAAATTCTACGCTTGAAGGCCACGTTTGTGAAAGTAAACGTTGGATTTGTATAGAATTTCATTATTTTGAAGTGAAGAGACTTAAGTTTATCTTTCAAAGGAATAAGACTTTAGTCACGACATAAACCAGCTATGGAATATTGGAGCTGTTAGTGCATTTTTTCCAAACACACATCACTTCAATTATTTGTCGTGCTCTTTATGGTGTTCCTCACGTTTTGCAACTCAAATAATATGAAATGTTCGAAGAGCAATTCAACACCCACTCAAATTAACATTTTTACAAGTTTAAACAAACTGGAATATAAAAAAATGGCTTTACGACGCTTGTTCCCAAAATACCGCGCCTAGCTTAATACATGCACGCCACTACACTTGAGTGCTCTCTTTCAGGGATCAACGTACACTACAACTCCTCTGCAACGACCTTGATACCGCAGTTTTCCTCGAGACTTCTCAGTTCACTCAACCGATTTTTACTTACATAGAACTTTTCGTGTTTGACGAATCTACTCATTGTCAAAAGCGACAGAAAAAATTGATCAACCGATCTGCATTAAATTTTTCTTTGATCTTTGAACGACTGGCTCAGACTCAGACATTAGGATAGGAGTTTATGAACTAAACAAAAATGACAGAGAGTTACAACCAATTTAAAGATGGCCACGAATACGTGAGCAGTGATTGTTGCTTTGAATGACTTAAAAGTGCAATGACATATTAAAACGTCAAGCGAGTGCAACTCACGATTGAGAGAGGTCAACGTTTAACTACGGCCGAACTAGTAGTTGGTCATGGAATACTATAAACTATTGTTCGGAATATTTCGGGAATGACTTGACTTGTGTGTGTGAGCAATTCGTCTGGCGATTACTGAGGACAGAACAGAAGCATCTTCCTTCTGAAATCACTCTCAACTCAACTCAACTGTTTTGAATGGAGGAATTGTATTCAAGAGGATTATTTTATGATGAATAAAGTGAAACAATTTGACTGGGAAACATTACAATCAAAGCATTCATAATTACCAAGGCCAAAAGAATATTCGAATTCGTCAAATTCGAAGCAAAGTCCAGACTATGCGTACTGTTTGCTTTGATTATGAAGATGTTCTATTTATAATTATGCTCCAAGAGCTATAGCGATCACTAAAAAATTCTACGTTGAAGTATTTTGAAAATCTGTACTACTGAGTATTTGAAAAAAAGGATACATTTTTGAATGACAATGCGCCAACGCAATCATCGAACTGTGTGCAGGAATATTTGTCACATCATCAAGCCTTACAACTGTCACATACTCTGTATAGCCACTATATAGCTCCTACCGAATTTTTTGCTTTTTTCAACAAAAAAAGTGTCGTTAAAATGACGCTTAAGGAACAACGGTTCGATTTGAACTAGACTGTTGTGGCGAGTGCACTTAATGATATCCCCGAAACTGATTTCCAGGACTGCTTTGGGAAGTAGAAAAATCGCTCGTAGCAGGAAAATTAGACATTCTTTGAAAAATGTCATGCACCGAATGATAAACTATTACACCAATGTCGAGCTATAAGAGTAGGCTGGATAACTTTGTTATAAACCTCGGAAATCGTGAAAATAACAACAAATTCTTACAAGGATCTGTAAGATGAAAAATTTTCCTGATAAATAGCTACGTATTCCTTATACTCTACATAAAAGATAATATTCAGGAAAAATATCTTTGAGACACATACGAGGTTTGTTCAAAAAGTATCGCGAATTTTGAATTTTCGCGGGCTACGTATGTTCGATTTTTGATCGTTTGGTGGCGTTATGTTGGTACTCATGACCCTCACTTATGTTGACAAGTCCGGCCATTTTGAAAGCCTAGTCAGTTTTTGACAGTTATTGTGTGTGGACGTGTTTTGGCTTGTCTTCGATTTCCATCTATCCCAAAAAATGGATCAAAGAATTTGTATTAAATTTTGTGTGAAGAACAACTTAAAATGCGCGGATGTATCAGAATGTTGACTCTTGCATATGAGGTAGCTACTTTGGACAAAAGTATCGTTTATCGGTGGTACAAAATGTTCTCAGAGGGACCGAAAAAAGCACGCCAAGTTCGGTCGAATGTGAAGGTTTTGCTGACAGTTTTCTTCGATTGCAGGGGCGTGGTGCATTATGAGTTCTTGCCGCAGGGTAGAACGGTCAATAAGGAATATTACCTTCAAGTAATACGCAATTTGCGAGAATCAATCCGCCGAAAACGAGGAATTTGTGGAAGAACAAAAATTGGCTTTTGTGCGTTACTTGTGCGCGAATTTTTGGCCAAAAACAACACCCTAAGAATGCCGCAGCCACTGTATTCCCCAGACCTGCCCCCTGTGACTTTTTCTTGTTCCCGAAACTGAAGAGAACGATGAAAGGACGACGCTACGCCACGATTGAGAAGATAAAGACGGCATCGAAGGAGGAGCTGAACACGATCACAAATAATGATTTTTCAAAATGCTTCGAGGATTGAAGAAAACGTTATCACAAGTGTATAATGTCTGACGGGGATTATTTTGAAGGGAACAAAATAGATATTTATGAATAAATAAATGATTCTTGAAAAACACATTAAATTAGCGATACTTTTTGAACAAACCTCGTATAGTACTCATCATAAATAATTTTCGGCTGTAACAACTGAATTAGGACCGTAAGGTTTGCTTCTTATTTTCTGTAGGATGTTTCATCCCTTTCAAAGTATCTTTTGGATTTCATCGCCTGAAATTCATTATAGTTGCTGCTTCGCCTGCTATAGTTGCTGCTTGTAGTGAAAATCATCCGCTGTGCGTTGCTGCTTTAACCAAACCCAAAACTAATATAACAGACATCTTGTCGCGTGACTAGAGGCTTACGAACAGTGATAATGGGTAGAATGATACCTTCCCTAAGTTTTCACTTGAAAGGAACCAGGATCGGGGATCTACTGCACAAAAACCAAGAGGTCTTGCCATGATTTCATCAAGACTGACATTTTCACCAATAATTCAGTATAAATTCGTTTTCGGATGGGATAATATGATCCCTTAACGATTTAGACCATTTCCTTAACACTTGATTCAGTAGGGGGAGTTCCCCTATCGCCGGACGATCCGGCGCTAGGGGAACTCTGTTGTCCCATAACACCGGACAGGACAATGCTGAAGGGTTCTGAAAGAACGAAACCGGGAGTCATGAACTTTCAAAGATCACTGTTGTTTTGGTTATATCGAAGAAGATAAGAAGCTTCGGTTAAGTATTACATCCCATCCGCAAACTACGTGATAAAAGTCCTGGTATTAAGTATGGACAAGAAGTGAAAGCTAAGATAGGTAAATACGACCAAATGTTTTCACCTGAATACGAACAGGTATTGGCGGAACAAGTGATTATGCCTTAAATGTACACTTCTAATTCACGCTACATAGTTTTCACAGACTAACGTTTTCATACAAGCAGGGGTTGTGAATGATGCAGCTCGTGGGCAAACCACCAGCACAGTTTGCAATTTGCCTACCAGCTATAGGTTTGATTTGACCAATCTGGAAATTCCAGTCAAATGGAAATAACTTCCATCAGGCAAATGTTTTAGAGGCCCGTAGAAAAATATGACATAAAAGATCTTACATACATCGACGATGGTGACAGTAAAACTTTTCAGGGGATCGTAGATGCTAAGCCGTATGGAGATCCTTTGCTAACAAAAAAAGAATATGTGGGCCACGTAAGAAAGAGGATGGGAACACGACTCCGTGGTCTTAAAAAAGACAAAACTAAGAAAGGAATCGGTAGTAAAGGGGTAGGTAAGCTTGCTGATAAAGTTGTTCAAGAAACAACAGAATTTTACGGGTCAGCTAGTCGACGTCATTCAGATTTGGTTGACGATATGAAAAAGGAAATTTGGGCAAAGAATTATCACAAATTATGTTCTGATGAAAAACCTCAAAATCAATTTGATCCAGAATGCGAAGACAGTTGGTGGATGAGCTCGACTTAATTCATAACGATAAACCACCTCAAGTACAAGCAGTTGTTAGACCTCTTTTCGAAGATTTATCAAAGGACGAATTATGAATTCGGCGTTTACGAGCAGTGACACTAAACAATAAATAATCTCTGAACTCGTTGATTTGGACTATTGCTCCTTAGCATCTTTATTCTGGCCCCAAGTCGTTGTAATCGCTACCTACTTATCAGTCATTGTCTTTAATAAAGGTTTTAAAGGGGTTCTGAAAGTAATGTCGATTTTGTGAGGCCGCGTTGTCCGCGAAGCCCATGCTTATGTTGAGAAACGTGAAGAAAACAAATTTTGCGTAAGTGATTTTGTAAAACAAGCCAGGATTGATACAAGAGCTACACAATCTGCTTTGAAAAAGCTCCCAGAAGAAGAGGAAGGAATATTCTATGGACTAGGCATCGCCATTGAAGGTAAGTTAAGATTTTCATAGTTTTAACCGGACTTTAAATCTTTTTCTCGAAATCATGTTTTTTAAATTTTTCTCCATCGGATCTCAAGAGGGGCTTGACCAAATGACTTGAAATTTGCTTAGCATCCCTAAACGCGTGCAATAAATTCAATTTTTATCAATTCGAAATTCCCTAAATTTCGATTTTTTTATAAAAAAAATTCGAATTTCGCTATTTATTTTAAAAGGTCTATCAGAAATCCATGTTTTGGTATTTCCGGACGACAGCCTTAAAATATTCAATAGAAAACCATAAAATTGATAACTCCTTCCGATACAAAGGCGTGTCATAACATATTGACATATAAACGAAATTAAATGTAGGAGCCCATGAAACTTATCTTGAAACCACAAAAACTAAAAATTCTTTATGACTCATTTACAATGTAATCCTAGTGGCTCTTGATGTGGTAAAATAAAATTTAGCTTCGAGCATATGCTGTGCAGGACTCATAATTGTATGTCGGTTCTGTAGGCGAAAAACTCTCGTTTGTAAGACGAT
This sequence comes from Stratiomys singularior, assembly GCA_954870665.1. Lineage (NCBI taxonomy): Eukaryota > Metazoa > Arthropoda > Insecta > Diptera > Stratiomyidae > Stratiomys > Stratiomys singularior. The sequence goes on from OX940877.1 coordinate 15,556,576, forward strand.
ATATTTTTTATTATTATATGTAACTAATATTGGACCGATTCATCCTCCACGTAACTTGCTATGGTTTTTGAAAATAATTTATTGCATGCAGGGGAAAGTCAGCGTAGGAGCAGGCTGCCTGAACACGGCTCAATCAACTACTATTAGGCGAGTATATGGTTTTTCCAAGATAAAATGCTTTCGGTCCAACAAGGATCGATAATGCGTAGGCTCTTAAGTTTAAATATAAATAGACGTGTACAAAGTACTATCGACTGAATCCACAAAATAGGAAGGAAGAAAGTTCATAATGAATACTTCAAAGTAAGTGTAGTTAAGACATGACTGAAGAAATTAATCTGAGTCGAATCGTGATTGTGCTCCAGTCGTCAGAAAATAAACGTCATACCCCATACTATCTATGGACAAATTCTATCAACTAATGAGTTTTCCCGGAAGTACATGTGATTGCATCATAAAAAGACGGAATATATGTTCTAGTCTTCGGCATAAACACCTCCTCCAGGTTTTAATTCTAAAAAGTTTTCCATGAAACATAAAATAATTGAAGTTGAACAAAAAAAAAATTCTTTCTCCCCGTTGTCCCCCAACAAAAGAACATAAAGCATCATTGGATCAAGCAATAGGAAATAATGTTAGAGGCTAAGGATTCATACTTGATTATCCTTTAAATAACATTAGCTTGAATTTCGTAGTAACGATCATAATACAGTTTTGTATCAATGGCTTAGGAGAATTGAACATATCGCTTGCGAGACTTTCCTGGAGGTTGGTAATTTGTCACGGTATCCGAAAAGGATAATTTTCGTGGGTTGAGCACAATAACTCACCATGCAAGTGAAATAAAATAATGACATTTGTTTTGTTTGTGGAAAAATATGAATCTACTTCCCTATTGTTTCACTGTTATATGCTTCGGTTCCTTTTGAATGTTTTCCTATAGAGTACACCGAAATATCAATGTGGGAACCTTGAACACACTAACATTTGCATGATTGTAGGTTGTGCTTCCAGGCAAAATATCAAATGGAAAAATAAATACCACTTGAATAAATAAGGGTAGTTTTGCATTCAGTAAAAAATTTGAATGGAGTATACAAACATAAACATGTTTCCTAAATGGGCATTCAGTCTTATTTGAATAATGTTGATTACCCTCCTATACGTATGTAAACGTATGAGTAAAGTTAATATTTTGACGCTTTTGCAGCTTCTTACGTTCGGATGTAAAACGACAATTTTACTTTTGAATATCCTCCATCAAGTTTATTCAACGACTTTGAGATTTTTCCAACACGTTTTCTTCTCCATGCTCTACACGTGTCACCTAGATCACACTTATATATACACATACATAACAATACATACATATATTTATAGAAAAATGTAAATTTAATAGCTCATATGTTATTTAGAGTGTATTTTTCGCAGCTTCATAGGTGCTTGACCGCTTAGCTCCTTTGCCACAGAATTCGAATAATTCGGAACTCTAAACGTATCGCAAATGCGCCTAAAATCGTTATAAGATATTCATAAAGTTTCGATGTAGAGTTTCCATAAAATTTATGTGGAACAGAAGTGAATTCTTTCAGCCACTAAACAACACCTAAGATTTCGAGTAAAAATATTCAGTGGAAGGAATTAGAGGGCAGTAATTGAAAATCGATAAGAACATTTTATAGTCATTTTCTAAGAATTCAGAAGGAAGTTCCTTAATTGTAGTTCTTTGCTTGATAGATACGTTGTAGGATTACTAATGAAAGTTTAAAATTAAATTACTTTTCTTTCGGCTCCTTTTTTATCGACTCTCCTAATATCAAACTACGGACACACTTTGATGGGATAAATTAAAAAGATTTGATTCTTTGAATAAATCTCAGCCGAACTCAGCCTACACTTTGTTTCGAATTCTCCTTCATTGTTTTGTCAGATAGTTCATCATAATCTCTAACGAGTTTTAAGGACTCTTTAAATACGTCTTAACTTGTTGCTCCAGCAAAATATTTTTCTTGGTACATAAAAAAAAATATAAAACAATATTTCAATTATGAGCTTAACTTTTTCAATTACTAATGGAGTTTTTGTGTAGGAGCGCTGGATTCACTTGAAGCAAACAGAAAACTTGAAACTCCTTCCCACGAATGATGCAGATAAAAAGTAAGTTGACCGAGATGAAGGAATCAAAGATACTTTAGAAAAGTACAATTGGTAATATTAAGACGGGGGCAGACTTGCTAATGTTCATGGGATTACTATAGGCTACTCGCGTAGTTAGTGAGATCGTAAGTTTACCGGGAACAGGATTTACCAATCGAATATATAAGTTTACATGCTATCTGAACTGTGAATTGTCTGTACAGCGGGTGATCGGCTAACAAACATTTTCTGTTACAAGACTATGGACGCTATCCGAATCAACCCTTAACCAATCATTGCTTCACCATAGGTTTTTATGTGAATTCATTCCGGAGATCCGAAAAATTAAATTAACAAAAGATATAATTTCTTAGTAAGACTATTAAAAAATTACACGTACATATCGTCTTACATATTAATCAATCCTTTTCTTTCTTGGTTATGGGGCATTAAACGTGCCCAACATCAATTACTTTTCTCTCTTTTTCAGGATTTTCCGGAAATTGACTAATAGCATTGTCGTTGTAAAGATCCCTAACCGTGCTGACATCACCTTGTTTTTGTTTCCATTTCAAGACAATTGCTTTGATATCCTCCAACTTCTCCAAAAGATCTTTAATGGATCAATTTCTTCGGTTCTCTTTCGTTTTTCTCTTGTTCAGAAGGAAGCGCATTACGTTGTGTTTCTTTGTATTCTTCTCTCAAGATTTCTTGGAGTTCTTCTGTCACTACTTCATCTTCATGTTCCATAAACTCTTCTATGTCATTCTCGTCCATCGCCGATTCCAAATCTCTAGCAATTGTCAAAAATTCATCCATAATTGCCGGAATGTCTCCCTAATCACATTCATTTCCATGCACGAAGGATGGAAACAGCTTTCGCCAAGCAGAAATCCACTGGTGCTGCGTAACTTCAGACCACTTTTTGAATGATACGAATAGCTTCCAGAATGTCCAATTTTTCTTTCCAAAACGTTTGTAAAGTGATTTCTGAGGAGAATTTGCATGCTTCAAAACATCGACGAAACAGCACGTGAGTGTAAAATTTCTAGAAACTTGCAATAACCTCCTGATCAATGAGTTGAATCAGCGAAGTCGTATTGGTAGGTAGAAACTGAACTGTCAGCCAGGAAAAGTCTGTCAACCGTTTGTCTTCAAGGTTCTTTGGGTGTCCTGGTGCAAATTTCAATAGCATTGTTATAAAGGTAGTCCTTGATGTTTGGGACACAAACATTAAACAGCCATTCTTTGAAAAGAGCCTGCGTAACTCATACCTTCTGATTGAATCTTCATATTAGTGGCAGTCTTCTCTTCATTATTCAATTTTTTTCAAGGGCTCTAGAGTTCTCAGAGTGGTAAACGAAAAATGGTTTAAGTTTTATATTAGCACTAGCTTAAGCTCCCGAAAGAAACGTCAATCAGTCTTTGATGGGTTTATGAACAGAAACACTTTTCTCATCTTTCATAATATACGCACGGTTCGGCATGCTCTTCCAAAACAAACAAGTTTTAACTAAATATTTTATTTGGACGAAACCCTTCTGTTTCAATGAATTTTTGAAATTTAAGAGAGTACATCTCAGCTTCGTCTTTATCAACACTAGCAGATCCACCATGCATTTATGAATGTTTAATTCCAGACCCCTTTAAACTTTGCAATGCAGCCAGTGGTAGCCTTGGATTCAAACTCCTAGGATGATGAGCTTGAAGCTTGTTTTTTCAGTTTTTAAAAATTTCTCTAGGCATCTTTTGAATGAAAGCCATACTGGTTTAATTGCTTTTCATTTCTCGTTCATTGATTCAAAGTAAAAGCAACCTCTCCATTTTTTCATGGATTCTTTGCTGCGCATGAATGATTTTCGTTACTCCTTTAGCTGCTTGAGTTTTCTTGAAAATATCTTTTTAAACCATGATTGTGCATACTGTAGACCTGTTCAATCCATACTGTCTCGCAACATCGTTAGCTATAATCTCTTGCGTGGCTTATGTGATGAGTACAGTTGACTTTTTGGGACTGTCATACTGACATACTGTCAGATTTTAAATTTTTATAAAGGTTTTTTAAATTTTTTAAAGGTGCAAGATGCACAAGATGAAAATCTAGAGGAACTGAAACCAACTAGCGTACACAACTGACAACGTTTAGACGCACTCTGACTACGCTTCGGTATGTGGCGACGTGGGAAGTCGAGATGTGCTAACATGATATGGTTCACGTTAGCACCGCACGTTTGTTATTACCACATGATGCTGCAAGAGTGGTGGAGTGTTCGTTACAATTCGCTTAGTTATATGAATATAGAATATGTGCTCTTTAATCTCACATTCGTATATGCAAAAAGCTTTCGTGAAAGTGTTCACTGTCTGATTTCTTCACAGTCCGAACTTTTTGTTGATTGATTATCCACTGTAAATTGAAATTCGTGCACTTATCAAAACATACCAGAGTACCAAAACAAAATATTTCATATATTCCGTATAGTTCTGACACACCACCTAAAACTTTTGACTTTTCTTCAGATAGAAATTCAGCTTAAAGTTCATACATAGCTAATGCAAACAAATGTTACGTTTGCACACAAATTTTCAAAAAGGGCTACTTCGAGAACTGTTTCAGGATATACTTATAACTAAATCCAATGTAAATCGGATGTAAATCTAATTGTAAGATGTCCTCAGTCGAATCACAAAACGTAATATTGGTGTGGAGTGATGAATCGAGGTTTCATATTTCTTTGAATATGAATCCTGTATTTTAAGCGTGAATTCTACGACACATTCCCCAGAAAAAGGTAAGTGTTTAGGCAAAATTTTATTTTTTTCGAATTTCTCGCACCATATATAAAGCTCAAAGATGTCTTTTTTCATCAAGGACGTAATTTTTCAACACGAAATATCTATTTCAACAATCCGTTTTTTTTAGTCAATTATTTTGACGAAGCATTAGCTTGCATCGATTTATAGATGTTCCCTTCTATCGTTCCTTCCAGGATACGGTTGTCGTTTGGAGTAAGTATTGAGTCCAATCTGTTTATCATTTGTTCCTTTTTTTGGGTAGGGAGGTGAAGACTATTTACGCCCTGAGTGTCGATTTACGCCCTGAGAGTGACTACCGACGAAACACCTCCCCTATCAAGAGCGCCTAGCCTGGAGCCGATCATTTGTTCCTTTGGAAATGAATGTATTGTTTATTTGTCATTCTAATCTTTTGATCGTGACTTGCGTGATTTTTGCGAGTGACTTTCACTGGGTTACAATCGTTAATAATTTCCCCAAAAAGGCTTACTCTTTATAAATACTAATTTTTTTTTGTCTTCTGTAATTTTCTTTTTCTTTTATGTACTCAATAAGCTTTCTTGTATTGAATAACATTGCATGGCTTGGAAAACATTTGTTTAAGACAAATATGCGAGTATTATACATGTTTTCGTGTTATTCCAAAGAAATTCCGTGGTTCCTCGTCTGTTTCCTTGTAACGTTCACATACATGTTTCGATTAAGCTGAAAGGCTAAACCGAAGTGTGATACAAGGCTTTAAAAACTTCGACACTTACGCAAATCCTTTGAGAAGGATATGATTGGAAGAAAAACTTTTACACGAAGAAGATGGTTTCAATTTAATCTTGCAGATGACAAACTTCAGAAGACGGTTCAAAAATAATCCGGAATTTTCAAAAAGACGCACGACGAATTGAGTGTCGAAAAATTTGCTGAAACGTGGAGAACAGGTGGAACCGCGTTCGATCACTTTTTAGTGTAGTTATATCCATGATGTACCAGTGTCTGCCGCGCAACCCATTATTACCCGTTTTTTGGTAAAAATCAACCTAAAATCAGGCGGAATTTATCGAAAATTAAATGAACTGTTCGGGGGTGGGTACGTCTCTAAGACCCTGTTAAGCGTCTAAGGCGAAAAGCGTCGAGATTTAATCGTTCTCGGCTCCGAACTCTTTTGAATCATCTGCTTCAATTTGTACTTGAATAACATTCTATTACATATTTTACAAATATATTCTCAAGAAAAAAATGGGGAAGCTCAAAGTACCAAACTTTCAACGATAATTTCGGAAAATTGACTAATACAATCTTTAAAAAAAAACTGTTTGTCCGATAACTCTGAACTTGCAATATGTTGTTGTCGACATGTCAGTCCTTGGATCACGTTGATCGGAAATTAGTTTTCCAATTTCAAGACGATTTTCTAAGCTCCAAACCCGTTTCTTTTCAACCACCATTTTGCTATTTTTTGGCGGAAAAAATTATCCTAGTACACGCGATATCCACTTCAACAAGGATTAATTTCAGTTCTTTTTTAAATGTTCCAAGCTAAAGAAATCAGATCCACTATCAATTTGGGTCATATTTTGTTTTGAAAAATGCTTAAATGTCAAAAAACAGCTTCAAAAATGCCGAAAAATTGCTTATGTATATCTAAAATCTTAATAAATATATGTGTAAAATTCTAAAACGAAACCGTCACACTGTGAAAAAAACCCATTGAGAAACTAGTCCTTTTTTGAAAATCATATCCTAGAAGCGCCTTAAATTGATGATATTGAACGGACTTAATGGTTTCATAGATAACAATCTGGCAAGGGCTTGGCTGAGCTAGTAATGATAATAAAGAAAGGTAACTCTTTTACCTTTGTATATATTTCAGAATAAATCATTTCGACTATTATTGCATGGTCTTTATCATTTGTGAACAACCTGGACTTTTCTTTTACATATTACTTTTCTGAAAATTCGAAATTACCTGAAAATAACTTACCTTTAGTTGAAATTGTTAAAAAAAGTATCATATATTAACTTAAGACGCTGTACTTTGATATTTTCAGTAATGTAGTTAATGACAGAATTGTCGAACTAACTCAACTATTAACTGAACTTCCTGGCAATCAGCATATTCGATTTGGTGAGTGCCAGAACTCGCTCATGAAACCTTTTTTCGCAATAAGTATCTTTATTTATCTTCAGCCGATTTTTTATAATCATATAAAATGCTAAGGTTATTGGGTACTTTGGTCTGAAACAAATACATAGGAAGTAGTTATATGTTATGGCTCTGAAGTAAATATGTAACCATTTCGGAAAATTCAATTTGACTAAATGCATCATCTAAATGGGTCAGGTAAATTGATCTTTTATCGCCCGAAACATTCAACTTCATGCTTTTTATTATAACAATAAAACGGAAATCAGTTTGGAGACAAGTATAGATATCTTAGTAAAATCAGACTAAACATACACGTTAATGTCATGCCGAAAACTAAAATGGAAATATTTGAGCAAATAACACATTTTATGAATGAAAATAGAAGGACTCACCCATATGAAAAACGCTTACACGGAATAATACCTTCAGTAACATCAAAGACCGATTGATTTTATGGTATGATAGCAATAGCTATCAAAATCTGATACTAAATAGTCGAAGTAATGATTAACTGCTGAAGGCGCAGGATGTTTCTATGACTGCTTTTCTATTGACAAAAAAGAAGCGATGATATGCACTAAACACATAAAAAGATACAAATTCCGATTATTACGTAATAGGCGCAAACAAAGTAATATCGCTGGGTCATCAAACGAAAATCAATACATTTTACGAGGCATGAATCTTTTCCTGGGTATGTATTAGAACTGGTGTGAAGGACATGTACATGTCACAAAAACAAAATACGTTCAAATTATTTTCAATTTAAGGGGGTTTTCCTTTGTGATACTCGGTTTCCAATCAATTTTCAAGTAAATTTAAACGGTTGAACTCTCAACACTGAAGATATTTATGTCGGTTTCTCCACGATTTCGACAGATTGGTTTGTTTGAAATCAAAGAATCAAAAATTGCTTTAATTGGTAGGTCACTTAAAATGACAAAAACTAGTAGAAAATATTGGAATTTGTGCCATGATATAATAACTCATATTATATTAACGAGGGCCGGCTGAAAAGTTATGAGCCTAACATATTAAAACACGAGATAAAAATTCAAAAAAAAATTTATTTTTCAATTAGTCCCCGTCGAGTTCAATACATTTTTTAAAGCGTTTATATAAAGCCTGTAACCTATCCAAAAAAAAATTTTCGTTTTTGTCCTCAAAATGCTTGTCAACTGCCGCCTTTAATTCGTCTCCACCTCCAAATCTTCACTCCCGCAGGTCCTTCTTTAAATTACTAAAAAGAAAGAAGTCGCTGGGATCCAGGTCTGGGCTGTGTGGTGGGTGATAAATTTCTTCGAAGCCAGTCTCTCGCAGTGCCTGCCTCGAAAGTCGCACGGTGTCCGTTGGTGCGTTGTCCTCAAGGAACGAAATGCCTTTTGCAAGTTTGCCTCTTCTTTTTTTTTTGCAATTAACTGGCTTACTTTTTTCAAAAGAGCAGCATAGTACTCGTTATTCATTGTAGTATATTTGGGAAGATAATCGATGAGCAAAATTCCTTCCATCAATTCCTTATCATCCGTGGCTGCTGTGTTTGGGTGGCCTGAGCACGGGTCGTCCTTTAATGATTCTCGTCTCTGTTGGAATAGTCGAGCTCAACGTTTGATTGTTGCAGATGATGGTGCAGATTCTCCGTAAGCCTCAGACATTTCTTCAAAAATTTCCTTAGCCGTTTTTCTTTTCTTCACAAAGAACTTTATGACGGCGGGGTACTCCAATTTCCTTAAGTGCATTGATGACTCCAACATGATGGTCTTCACTATTTAATAACTCAGAGAGTAATGATGCTATGTACCTAAAAGTTCGTTTATATACTTATTAGTAGGGATAGTGGGGGTACCCTTGGCTCATAACTTTTCAGCCGGCCCTCGTATATGAAGAAGATAGAATGCCTCCTTTTAAGTTTGCGAATTTTTTACTTACGAAATGGATTTTCGACCGTAATCATTCGGTCTTCTTTTTTTTGGAAATAGAAAATTCACAAAATTTAAAGGAAGGACCTACCCTAGGCATTTTGTGAAACGAAAACTATTACAAATATTGTATATAGACTATGTTATATTTTTCAAAAGCCTCGGAAATAAACACTAAATTATATGTTTTTTCTTGAAGATTTTCTCTGACCTAAACAATTGACCTGGTGAACAATATAAGTAAAAACGCCAAAACACCCAAAAAGAGCGGAAAAGAAGATCAAAGCAAAAATAATGTTTGGAAAACATCCACGTACACGGAAAAATCAACATGCAAATTGGCGGAGTTAATCAAGAAATACAGCATCAACACAGCCTACAATGAAAGGAGCGATTGAGGACAAATATTACGCACAAACATAAACGAAGAGGACCAGCTGGACAAACAGGACGTATTTAAATTAACTTTTGCATGCCAACATAGCTACATAGGTCAATCAGGCCGTCAAATAAGAACAAGATTTAGCGAGCATATAAGGGACTTTAACAAAAGGATACGGAAGCCGGACTAAACAACTGAGGCCAACTTCGCAAACCACATGATGACCAATGAATGTATATCAACTCACGTTGGGGAAACATTGAAGGTATTACATGTACAACATTAAGGACGATAGTTGAATGTACTAGAAGACATGCAAATATACAAACAAAAAACTTTTGACGGGCAAATCATAAAAGAAAAGAAGTACCAACAAAAACTGCTAAAATTGTTTTAAAATCGATAGAAATACCATACGACAACAATAAGCAAAAAAACACGGGAGCAAATCATTAAACCCTCTCAAAATAAGAAAATTACGGAATTCTTGTTACTTGTACAAAAGAACACGTAACTGCTTGTGTAAAAGACAAATCAATAAATAAGGACGCTTAAGGCCAGAAAAACTCGGAATAGAAACGAAGATTGCGCACCTTCAATACCCGGCTGCGGACGCAACGAAGCACATGAAGGGGAACCACGGACCGTTCCTAGCACAAGGAAATCCCTCCAAACTGCTTTGTTTCATTGAATGGAAATCCTGCAGAAAATGCCACATTATCAACGATTGTTTGCGGGATAGTGAAGATGTATTGGATAATATAAAGCAATCCTGAATCCGGTCAACCAAATGGATCGAACAACCATGCGGAAATAAATCCACTTAGAACATAAAACTCACAGGAAACCCACTGTGTCCGACTACATCTAACACACATTAACTAACCAATCATGTAGACACAAAGCAATAGCTGCAGGAACTTTCTTAGGTCCCTACCAAAACCAGTATATGCATTGATAAATTCAACAATGTATCTTAAAAAACATGGTATAAACAAACGAGTTGCTCAACACAAAAATAAATGCCAAAATAAAGAACGAATTGTCAGACAGGCAAGAAATTGCACTATGTAGAAATCGAACTATAAAACCGCGTTTTAGGACTTTGACACAATGGGTAGGAAAAAACGCGTTTTAGGACTTTGACACAATGGGTAGGAAACCAAGACCAGTTTGTTTACACACAGCCTGAAACACTCGTACTATGCAACATACTTATAGAATAAAACACACAATCCCGGTTCCATGACAAAGTCAATGACACTATTACATGAAGGAACGCAAGGATCAACCCTTCGCTTACTTGAAAAACTAAAAATGAAGAAATACCCAAAATTGACTTACGCTGGACTAATCCTTCAATCCTCGATCCATTCTTTATCAAAAAATAAGACGTGATGTACCCAAAAATGTCAATTTCATGAATTGAAAAAGACCCAACGATAATAGCCTGGGCATGATCAAAACAAGAAGACGAATTAGTTCGCAAGCGTTCCCCATTAAAGGGTGCGGCTGTTTTCTCTTTCATTTCTTTTTGTCTAAGGCTTCCAAGATTGTCCAGATATTCCAATCAAATTCAGCAGAAAATAAAGATACGATTCCTTTTTTCACCACCCATTGTAAAAACTAGCAGCATAAAAACCGATCTCTGATTTCGTAATTGTATGTCCTAAAGCTCACGTGTGGCAGTACCAACCTAAAAAAAAGATCTAAACTTTAAATTCAAACGATTGGAAAATTTACTAAAATATAATAAGTTTCAAATATATGATCCATTTCATTTTTTTTCCTTTATCATGGAACGACCGGACAAGTCAACATAGACATGATGTCCTGCCAGTCAACTAATAGCCCCGAACATCTGCTCTCCTTACAGGCGTAACTTTCCACTCACTACGTCTGTAGAAAATATTTTAAGACCAGTTTTTCAATATGTTTAGGAATCAATTTATGACAGATATACAAAAAAATGTTGAGTTGTGCAACCAATCTGATGGGATGTCCCCCCTAAGGACTACAAACATACATACATACATACATGCACACATACTTCGTCCATATTGACAGAGTTATACAGAATTCTTTTATGACCTAGGTCTTGCCCTTTGTTATTAAAAAAGTTATAGAGAAAACCCGATCGACCTGTGTACAGGAAATAAGAAAGTCATGCTCAGTAACGTTCAATTATGCTTAAAGATATTTGAGTTTGAATTTCTAACATAAGCCAAGCCTAACATCTGCAATCAGTGTTAACACATTGAATTCGCTTTTTTAGATGGTTTTGTTGTAGTGCAGTGGTTGGATAGAGGACAAATGAAAACAATGGAGCAGTGGGATACAAAATGATAGTTAAGATTGTATTAAAATCTGTATCCACACAAAATTACTTTCATACTTATAAGCAAATCAAAAAATGATTTTCCCATTCATTTAAGTTTTCCATTCCACGAAATACCCGTCATGACCGCTCCACATTCACTCCTCTCTTATTGCCTATGACGTTTATTTTGCAGCTCTCCTTCTTGCACAGCTCGCTTCATTTGTTACAACACGCATTCGTGTCTCTTTCTTCGTGCTGCGTCTCTAGAGTGTGAATGCTTCTTTGTTGAACTTTCGTTATGGCTTCTTCTTACTTTTGATGTAAAGGTCATGAGAAATTATATTCGAAATAATTATATATAATTTAAAATGTTTGTTAAGCTTTGAGTGATAAATTATTAATTCAGACACAATCATGTGGGCAGTGGGAACGCTTTTTTCAACGCTTTTTTTAAAATTTGCGACGGATAGTTTTGGTTGTATTCGATAAGCAAACGTGAGGGATATGATAAATAAGTTATCTAGATACACACCCGGACAAAATAGTAAATGTGAACAATTCTTTTGCAACAAAAGCTCTGTTTCCATACATTTCTTTATTATCTTCCAAAATATAAGTTAGTTTTCAGCAAAAACACACTAGATAGTGATAAAAAATGCCTCAAAAACTCTTGTTAAGAATACTTACGTCAATTCATACAAAATACTTATTTTCAAATGGTTTTTAATCTAGGTGTTCAACAAATTTCTATTAATATTGCAATTCCAAAAGTTATGATCCTTTTTTATACGGAACAAGTTAGGATGCATGAATTTTCAATATTTTTGTTGCTTTTCATTGTGGCAAGTGAAGAACAATAAGATAGTCAATCACTAGTGACGTTTTTTTATTTGCCCATTACATTTGTCAGAAAATTATAGTGTCAAATTTATTATATTGTCCAGCTTAATTTTGAATACCGAACAAATAAGCAAGCCGCAAATTTGTCCGCAACTAACTTTATAAGGGGGATTCCCCACTTCATTGAAACAGAGTGCTACTCGCTTGTCTTCTTGTTTTCCTTGGCATACTTTGGTTTTCGTTGTAGAAAATGTCTAATTTTAAAGTCTAATAAAATTTTATTTTAAAAATTTCTTCATTTTAAAGATTTGGAGGTTTAAACCTTTTACTTTGTCCTCGTATGTTCTCGTGGCTTGGACATTTTTCATTATATCTAGGACCATCGAGAAAAGCATAATTGTTCACTGTTCGTCCTCCTAAATTTTCCGATCATCAAAATACTCACTTCAATGTCAAAAATCCCAACAAAAAAACTGTTTGCAAGCTCACCGCCATGAAATTATAAAATAAGATCCTTTTTTTCTCGGATACGAAAAACCACTTCGAGGCAGGTTATTAGGCGCAATTTATTGACATCTAAAGGTCAAATATATATTCCACTGTCATGGCAACTAAACAAAACATGCTCCGTTTAGCATTACTTGTACTTGTATATAAACCAAAAGCCGTAAAAACCAATAGATTCTCTTCCTTGTACCTATAAAAAAATTTCAATTTTCCCTTATCTTACCCCAAATACTTATACCACCATCAAAAGGTAAAGTGTAGTGAAGAATTGATTCAATTTATGAAAAGCATCAGACATTCAGGGAGCAGCGAGTCAGGTAATGTCTTTATTCACAACTTTTTGAACCCTATGAAAACTTATTGGCAGCATTGAGATATCATCCCAAATATTTCTAAGGCTTTTCGTGCTCATGCCACTCCGCAGGATTTTCTCATTGGAACTTGTACGGTTCGTGAGTTTACAATGTTCCATCCCGAAGTATATTATCCAGGCAGGGCAAGTTGCCCTTATCCACGAGCAGTAAATAAATCCCTCGTCGGACCCGAACACAATAAAGTGGTGTGGAATTTAGAACTAAGCGGCCATAGGTTCAGATCAACACTATCCTGCACTCAATATAAAGGAGTAAGATGAACTCTAGTTTCAAGGTTGCAAAGGAATGAATACACTCAAATGGTTGGAAATTTGCTACATTTCTTATCCTGGGATTTCCATTCAAAGTTCAATACTCGAACTATTCAATTTATCCGCAATAGTTTATTGTGTTGAGTTCAACAGGCAATTTTATTTTTCACAATGTCCCAAATGCCTTTCACGTCTCCTTTGTGACTTGTAATTAATTTTTCCTTAAAAGCATCCATAAATTCGTGTGCCATATAACCAATTTCAATAAAGGTATTGATTTCTTGCCATAATTTAGGCGAAAATTAATACGATATCCAAGCGTTTATTACATGGACGTTGTCACTTCTTATCATCGTTTGTAATGACGCAATTCAGGATGAAAATAAGATTATACCTTATTCAAACATTTTTTTCATTAATCAATTCTCACGTATTTCGACTTTTCCTTGGTTATTTCAAAATTGTCTGTTCATTTACTTGCTTGAAATCTGTTTCTCTGAATATCATTTAATTTATTTTTGAACAACTATAGGTTGGTTTTTACGGAAATTACAATATTAGGTTGCTGCCGATGAAATGGCCGATTTAGTAATGAATTTTTAAACCGCTTTATCTTTTTACAAAGACCATTTATTTAATCAAAATAGTTACCAATAGATGCAACACACTTTTCCCAACGAGATACAAGTACATTTATACCAGTTTTGTAGAAATGCTAGTTTCTGGTTCGAAGAAACTTCTCGAAGGCATTTTTGACATTAGCTTCATTATTAAATCTTTTTCCGGTCAAAAAGTGATGCAAATATTTAAAGAAATGGTAATCTGATGGTGGGAGGTTTGATGAATATGGAGAGTGAGGGAGAGTCTCATAGCACAACTCGTTTAATTTTGTGACCATTGTTCTCGATACATGAGGGTGTGCGTTATCATGAAGGAGTATCACTCCATCCCTGTTGACTAGCCTAGGTCGTTGGACTATCAATTTCTGATACATTTCATCCAGTTGAGCATAGCATTTCTCAGCATTGATGGTTTCGCCAGGTTACAGGAACGAATAGTGGATAATTCCAGCTACAGAGCACCAAACAGTAACCATTTTTTTTTTATGAAGGCTTGGATTCGACATGTGTCTTGGTGCTTCATCGGCAACTAGGCATTGGGCCGATCATCGTATAAAATTTTTCATCACAGGTCACAATTCGGTGCAAAAACTGATCTTTTTTGTTATGGGAGAGAAGAGAATTTGAAATCTCCATTTGGCACGTCATGTTTTGCTCGGTAAGATCATGCGGAACCCATTTGTCAAGCTTTTTCACGTTTCCAAGTTGTTGCAAGTGGCGGCAAACTGTTGAATTTGGAGCGCCTAATTTTTCGGCAAGATCTCTTATGGTTTTGTGAATTATGGTATTGCGACTGTTAGACTCCACTCATGCACACAGTTCGTTGTTTTCGATCGATTGTCCTGGGTGTCCACGTGGCTCACTTCCAAGGTCCATATCTCCGGATCGAAATTTTTCGAACCACCGGTGAGTAGTTCGTTCGCTAACTGTATCAGTCCCAAAACAGCGGTTGATATTCCTCGTTGCTTCCGTTGCGATGTGGTCTAATTGGAATTCGTATAGGAAAAATAGCCGTTGTTGATTCACTAACATGTTTTGTTTTTTTTTTTGTTTTTACAATCACTATGAAGTGCAAGACAGAAATGACTCCATAAACCAAAGTAGCAGTATTTATACCAACAGTATTGTGCCAACATAATGCAATAACTTTGCAGCCAACTTCATGTCATTGTTAAATCGGCCATTTCATCTGGAGCAATCTAATAGATTCTAATAGAACATTCACAATAAATTTTGACGATTCTTTAGTGCATTGTAATTCTAATATTAGCTTTACAATCGGTGAAGACAATATGCTGGTATACAATAAACACTAAGTTTATTCTATCCATTGTGATTATCTGAAAATAAACAGGCGAAAACAGTCCTTTTAAAGTTCCGGTTTTTCGATCCAGAAAAAAGGTTGAAAACCATGTGGCTGGGCTGATTACAAAAGCAACAATAAATGATCGAAAGAATTGTAATATGCCTTTTTATCTGATCCTACAGTGATTCAGTTCCGTACAGTGTATTTGCTTTAATATTGAAGGGTCAAAACATTGTTGACAATGACAATATTCAAACCTGTCTAAATTTATGTAATATTTTGAACTTTTTGAAGATTATCCTGGGAATATGAAGAACAACATTCAACGACGTTTTTGGAAGAATAGTAAATAGTCAATGGTTTGGATACATGTTTTTGACATTATGGATGAGTAAATCCTGGGAGTAGACTTCATATCGCTACTTGCAAGTTTTATCGTGAGTGCCTGTCATGATTAGGCCTAATCTCACAGTCCTTTTATAAAATAGTCAACTACCATGCACCATTACAGCGTAATGAGGTACAACTTTACATTGATGTTCTCATACTTTATAGTGGTAGAAAGGGAACCAAGTATACCAGACGTTATTAGGCTCAACGTCACTTTGATGCACTATTAGCCCGAACAATATCCGGTAAAGGCCATCACCCAATAAGCAGGCCTATTCACTCAGTAGGGGCTTGCCAAATGCTCGAGGAACCTGAACCATCTCCCAGAACTCAGGTTTACAAAATGTTTCGTAAAAAGTTGTCCATCTACCAAGCACATCCGCTTTGCCCTGAAATGAAATCCTAGTCTATATACAAGAAAATAAAATGGTACCAACGAGAGATTTAAGCGAGCGTTTCTCCAAAGCTACTCAAGAAAGATACAGGGATTGTCAGGTATGAAGAAATTACGATCGTTGTTTCATTTGAATGGACGTTAGACGCACCCAATGGCCAACTTTTCGCCATAATTTTTCAGAATGG
This sequence comes from Stratiomys singularior, assembly GCA_954870665.1. Classification (NCBI taxonomy): domain Eukaryota; kingdom Metazoa; phylum Arthropoda; class Insecta; order Diptera; family Stratiomyidae; genus Stratiomys; species Stratiomys singularior. Next base: position 15,573,136 of record OX940877.1, read on the forward strand.
TTCTGAATCAAATGGGCAAAAGAAAGGTAACAACAAAAGGCAGGTGCATAAAGTCTGATAACGCTTGTCAAAATACGGCTTAGTGTTTAACGAATCAAGCTAGAAGGACGTCAAACATCATGTCAAACTGCCAATTCACCGACCACCTCACAGATTGGTACTTGCTCCACGAAATAAAAAACAGACGATTTCCTTGACGACAAAGGACGCCACTAAATCGTCTTGAAGCCAATACAACTCTTCAGTTGTGCCAGTGAAAAAGAAAAACCGCAGCGTCTGTTTTCTATTGCTTTTTGGACAACCAATGGTGTTACCAAAACAGAGAGATACCGATGCCAAGAATTAGTGATATATTAGTCTATTCTATTCTACAGTCATTTACTACACTTACACTGAATCTACAAAGAGCATATTCGCAGGAGAAAATTATAAAGAAGGAGCCCTCCAATTTTTCGCATGAATTTATCGTATCGAATAGCGAAAGCGTTTTGAGGCGTATTGCTACGCCATGTAACAAAATGTAATACGTGTAAACACACTTAAAAAAGGGAGCACCATTACTCCAGAAGTATATATTTGCCTAAAATAAAAGAACATTTGCGGCATTTTACGAAAATTTAAAGAAATGCAAAGCAAGATATTGTATTTGAGTACGAATTTCGATTCGAGTTCAGCGCTAAAAATCTCAAAAAAAAAAAGATTTTCTTATAACCTTAAATTTTTTTCACTTTTTACCCTAATTATTTAAAACGACTTTTGACCGTAAGCTTTGAGACTGCTTCAAGGACTAAAGACCTTCAACTTTCATTGACCTATGCGCAGTGTGCCTGCTTAACGTAGGCCATAGTGATTCAGTAAAGTAGGTAGTTAAGGGTTACTCAGCCGATTAAAATTATCCTTATATTAGATGACCATCCACAAAAGTCAGAATTTGCAGCAAACCTCAGTTGAGAAAAGAATTCTATTACCTTAAAGGCTTGAAGTCTTCCAGGGTGTTTCAATTGAAAATTTAAACAGCATGCTCTTGTACTCTTTCCTGGTATTGCATCATCGATCACTTTATCATGTCCTTTCGTAATAATGTGCTCGGCCACGGCTGATCTGAGGTTGTACAGATTTCCTTTATTTTTTCCGTTCATTGATGAGCTTTCATATTCTGGAAACGATAGGTTGTTTTGAATCTCTTTTAAGACCTCTTGGCATTTCAAGAATCGAATTTGGCAGACTCCCAATCCTTCAAGTTGCTGTCGCTTGTCCTTTGTTGATTTCAGAATGTTTTTTGAATTGGCATTTGCTGCTGGAATTGATAAACCATATTCGTGATCCGTTAGGGCCAGCAGCCTCATGGATGACAAGATCGACATTGTAAAGAAGGCTGTTATGGGGCTGCCGATGCATGCTTACGACAAAAATTGAAGTCAACAATTGACTACTTCGTATCAGTCTCTTCAAAATTTGGACAAAGGAGTACACTTGTCCGACATGCATTGGTGAAGTCCAAAAATACTGATAAGAATTGAAGAAAACATGCGAGCGAAAAAGTCCTATATCGAGAGCCTACTAAGCTAAAATGAACACTTTTGAATCTAGATAATGCAATTCTAGAATACTTTGAGAGCCTCTAAAATATAATATAAACAACATTCTTGCAGAGTACCATCCTGACTCATGTGTGAGACAAAACTACAAATAAAATCAAAAAGCGCTTCTACTGGACTGGATGCCAAAAATCTGTTACTCATTGATTTTCTAAGTACATTCAAAAATCCTCTACAAATGGGCCAAAAACTCGCACATGAGGCAAAATCTATAAGAATAATTTCATAGTCCAGAATAAAGACAAACTGACATTAGCGGGCATTATTTCGAATCGAATCAGAAAAAGATTACATACTAGCGGTTTTCAATAGTTTAAGTGAACAGTCAGATGTCTGCCCAACATTAAATCTGGATAAGTCGAATTGGAGTTCTCAAGCAACAACATTGTGATCAACGTTGAAAGGTTCAGTATGGCCTAATCATGAAGCAGCCCTGATCCTTAGAAGAAACTTCCAATCCAATATTCAATATATTGTAGTCGAAGGCAATACTAGTTGAAAATCGGAAATGAAGATAAAGGTACGGAGAGCTACGTATTAACACTCTCTTATATTTTCTCCTCATACACAATGACATGCAAGCTCAGAGAACTAAACATTGCGATCTCTCTACTCAGGTACGTCGTTTAATCTCTAAGCTCTCTGCATTACAAAGCTCAATTTATTTGTTACATGGGATGTTCGTGACTCTTCCTTTGAGACGTTTTGACTGTTAGTCATTTTTAAGGCTTATGACATGCTTTCAATCACATAAAATAAATAAAACAATACAGCCCCTTATATAAGGCATTTTCTTATGCTGATTGTTACGGCCAAATGCATACCCAGGGGACCATACCTTCAAGTACGGAGAGCAATTGTAGCATTATGGGCAGTATAATACAACTGTGAGGCCCGAATCCTGACATAAGCATCCGCAGTTCATTTCGGGAACAGAATCTGAAGGAGTTCAACGGTGAATAGGGTGAAATCCTGAGCTATACGCATCCTTTTATGAGCCAGAAATTTCATAGTTTGAAATTTCTGACAGTTTTTGCAGCTGCAATCGGCTGGATAGGCGCAGCCACTGAACATACTGTGACGTGTTCAGGTCACGCGAACTGTAGTCGGCGTAAATAAAAAGTCGTAAACATGTTTACGACTATCTGCTACCAACACATCGATTGTTCTCGTGTGCGCAAGCATAAAGCACGTCACGCGCATCAAATACAACAGATCCCGGTGCAAGCGACTCGACGCGTACACGCGAGAACAATCTGTATGGAAGGTTCTGGGATGGTTGGTAGTGGTATATAAGCGACTACGGCGAGCGACGAGACAAGCAGTTGTCAATGAAAAACGCGAGAGTACGCGACAGTGCGCGCCAGAAAAATTCGGAATAAGAAAAAGTGAGAAAAGTGTTAAATAATTGAATTAGTGTTTAATTATGTTGAATAAGTGTTAATTAAATAATTTAATTCATTAAAGTGATTAGTGATTTTAGTAAATTAATCATAAAGTGTAGAAGAAACGTAATTAAAATTTAAGAATTAATTTTAAAATAGTTCGCGAGTGTTTTATTTCACTATTAGCAATATTTGCGAATAGCAAACAGGTCGCGCACCTGCTCAACGCGCAACAATACGGTTCCTAGGCATTTGCAGGTAAAAACCATTTCTGTTGCAAACGGCTGTTCAAGGGAGGAAAGTGGGTGTAACGCCAAGAATGCGACGATTGTCAGTGTCATCACATTAGTTTATTCAAGCATAGATCTCTTAAAGTGCCTTAAATGAGTACAGTTCTAAAGTGGCGTCAGCATTTTGTGTGCTCTTATCTGCTTTTTGCATCAAACGAATCATCTTAAGACTGGCATGAACCGCCAAAAATTTTGATAACGACCAATCATTCTTATGGCGATTACTAAGTATTACAGTTTTACTTTATTCTTTCTACCATGTTACCTATGTATAAACTTCTTGTAGTTTCTTTCCGGCGGAGACTTTCCACTTGCCTTCAAAACAGCTTTTTTGTTGTTTATTATATTTGACTATCTATATATTTTTGGCGTAGTTCAACTATAAGCCTTCTTTCAAAAGTTTTCATAACAGAACGAGACTCTACACCGAAGATGACACAACATTAAAAGGCGTGAAAGAAGATTACAAGAGAATAGCCTGCGAACGACGAAATGTTGTTCGGAGAACACACAAAGACCGTTCTTATAAAATTTTGAGATACTTTGGCCGAAGTTTGGCGGTTTTGTATTCTCAAGTGGACTGCGCTTAAAACGAAGCTTTATCTTTAATATTTTCTATATTTTGACGTTTTCATTCCCATGTACAAACAATATTTGAAAGTGAGAAATCGGTATGCCACCATCTAAGCTCTCTATCTTGGAAAGCTCACTTTCTTGGCATCAGGTATCAAAGCTTACTGGGTATCTTTTTCTTTGTGATAGCTCTTCAGACTGTTATTGGTTGCGCTATGATTGTTTCATTCTCAATCAAATTACTTGGCCGAAAAGCTTAACGGAACGCTTTATGAAAAGTCGTAATTGGTTGAAACTATGGAAATACATTCATCTAAGTTTGCACCTGCTTCAATGAAAATTATTGCCATTTATGAAAGCAAAAGTTCAAAGAAAATCAAACATGAGTGATAAATAAACACAACTGATAAATCAATTTTTATCAGTTACTACATCACATGATATGTCCAATTCTAGTGTAATACATTTAAGTATTTAAAATATTTAAGTTTTTTTTTTGATTAAAAGTAATTAAATAAAGTTTCAGAAAGAAGTTAAAGGACAATTCCAGAGAATGGGGAACCCAAAAATTTTACAAACCAGCTGAAATCCGCTAGACTTATTCAAGATTTGAAATAAGCTTCACTGCGATTTGATGTGCGAACTGTTGCAGAAAAAGAGAAGAGGTCCTGAAGATGGTGGAACTCATCTGAGAGTGCTTTCGAATATTATTCGCTAATTAAATAATTTTTTGGACCAAATCGAATTTTATTCGAAGTTAGTTACCTTATAAATTTTATTTAATTTCATTGATTGAGACAAATATACGTTAGAAGAAATGTTTGTCCAAGGAAGTCTGTCTCAGGAGAAACAAGGGAAGTCAACGTTACCAAGTCAAAATGCTTGAAATATCTTGCTTCACATAAAGGTCGTATGGCTCGCCATATCGACTATGTGGTTTTCGGGGGAGTAAGTAATACAGAAAGATGAGATGGTGAAACAGAGAGGAATAAACGTGGTGCAGCTAAGGGAGCAAAAAATACAAAAAGGGTAAACATGCCCGGGAGAATGGACGCAATAAAACAAGACTAGATCACGAATGAGATCTTAGTTGCTGAAGGAAATAAGCAAACAATCAATGGTTATTTTAGTGGCTCTATCAGCAGCTCTCAGTTTCGATAAGGTCACAAAGACTACTTATCAAGGAAGGGTAATATAGCTGATAGGGTCCTGACTGAGCCAGTCAATGTTAAAACACTGTTTTAAATTTATTCAAATGAGGCGATGGATCTTCAGAAAAATGGTCAGATACTTAATTTTAATCATAAACTATATTAATAGCTTCAACAAACCAATTCACTCCTTTTTGCTCACTCCCTCCTTCTCTTTTCTTTTTAACGCTCTCTTTTAAGTAGGATCATAAAACATTCCAGCTGTTTGAAAGGGTGTGGACGCCAAAATGATTTTCGTCTAGAGTCCTTAAACGTTTACTGTTTCCCACATGTGGCCCAAATAATAATCTCAAATAAATTGCTCCAGGGAAGAGATTTTATTTCGCAAATCCCTTTAATTATTCTACTTATACAAATCCCTTGAGAGTAACTTAATCGTTAAAACCAACCCATCGTCAGCGTTGTAAACTTGGGAGTGATGCCAACTATATTTTATCCTGGTCACTACAACGCAAGGAGAGCTGCATGTTTAGCATGGCTATAAAATGTAAGTGGTAAAAGCCTAAAACATTTATGACTTTCGATTAGCGTGGCCATTTTTCGATTTTAGTACGTACTACAAAATCGGCGTAAAATTGGTTTGCGTTACCTTAGCGGGTGAATACAATGATGGCGGTGTTTGTATTAGTATTTGGGTCAAGTTTCCACGCACTTGCATGTTATTAACTTTCACCTTTTAGTTCGTCGATTGGACGCAATCGTTTACAGGTTGTCAAGGAAGCACGAAATTATTATTGGGAAACAGCGTAAAAGGTCTCACCGAATAGTGAAAAGTACAAAGAAAAGTAGTAAAATTTGTAATTTAATCAGGGGCAATTTTAATTGTTTCCGTAAATTGATAAAATATAAATTCACCCTCTCTACACTAGTAGAAATTGCCATCTTTTGTAACGAATTTGGTGAGAAAGTCATTTTCGTTGATTAGTTTTTCTCGTGCCATCAGGACTTTATGTCCTGCGTAGTTTTTTCTTTTATTCATATTTCTATGTCAAATGTAACAAACATTCGACAAATCGTTATTAAACAACGAAGCGTATGAATAACTTATCAAAAATAAAAGTAAAATGCTAAAAATAAAATAAAATAATGGCTTTTGATGAAAATGATTCACTTTTTGACTAATTTTAACTAATTGGATTCATGAGATATAATAGTTTAAGCGAATAATTTCTCGGAAAATTCTTGATTAAAATTTAATGGCGTCATACACAGAAACCAATGCTCGGAAAGAAATCATTCGTACAGGAAAACTTGATCGCGAAGCAGATTCTAGATCCATTCAATGCAAAGATTGAAAGAGTTCTAACCTATTTTAATTTACTAATTTATTTTAATTTACTTTAATTTACTTACTGGAGTCTGAAATCGCTAAATCATGATATTAGTATCGTATTTCGGTACCCAAGTGGAGTCGGAGTTTTAAACTTATTTCCAGTGGTATCGTGTGACCTCAAGACGACAGTACAATTTTAAGGTAAAAGAATAACATCCTGTATTATTATTATTGTACTGGGATCCACTTGCTGGAGAACAGCATAAGCCAGAAACCGGCACCTAGCTCCCCATGTGATGATTGGTACTATTGGTTTTGGTATTGAGGTACTATTGATTACAGTGGGTCCATCTTGCCGTCCTACAGAAACCAAGGAGTTCCCCCAGTTCTGTGGTCGCCAGGTGTTCCAATTCTGTTACGCCAGTACACCTCAGCCAAGTAAGGCGTTTGTTGGCCAGACTCTGGTAGTCTAGGAGGAAGTGTTCTGTACTTTCTTCCTCCTCTCCACAAGCTTGGCAGAAGTCATCCGTTTGGATTCCTATTCGTTTGGCGTGTTGACCTAGAAGATTATGGCCCGTTAATACTGCCACTAATGTTCTAACGCCATTTCGGTTTTTCCCTAGGAGTTGTTTTGTCCTCATTTGATTAGGGTGAGGCCAAAGAGCTCGGCTTATCCTGCAGTCGTTCCTCTCATTCCAAGCCATATATGTCTCTTTCGAGAGGATTTCGTCTAGCTCCCTATTTACCGTTACTAGTGACACTTTAGTTGTTTCTATTCTAGTGGCATTTTGGTCGGTTGATGCAGCTCTCTCTAGCTCATCTGCTCTTTCGTTTCCCTCTTCACTGCTGTGTCCAGGGACCCAGTTTTACATTTACTCGGGTTGTTGCAAATTTGAGAGCCTGCCTACAATCCTGCACCGGTTGTGAAACTACACGGTTAGAGGCAAGCGCCTGCAGTGCCGACTTACTGTCCGAGAGTATTTGTATACTTCCATTAAGGTTTTTTATTGCCACTTCTATAGCCGCTTTTATTGCAAACACTTTCGACTGGACAACTATGGTGTGGCTCTCCAGTTTATAATTCCTGTTGAGTTGCGGGTGATCTGGAAAAAAGATTCCGGCACCGCTTCCCTCATCCGTTTTGGAACCATCATTGTAGATCATAATTTCACTTTCAGATGTGAAATCCTGCACCGTTTCCCACACTTCTCTGGTCGGTATGTTGATCTTGTATGGAATTGTTGTGTCCACTATCGGTAAGATTTTATCCAGCTCTCTTTTACTTGACGGGGCTATTCTCTCCATTTTTCCCAAAATGCATAAGAGCCCCGTTTGTGGGTGGTTATATGACCCATATGTGGATTTTAATTTGATACTCGTAAGTGATGCCTCTCTGAAGATGAGAGCATGAGATTAAGCATTATCTTCATTGTAGCAGTTGGCGTAGTCCTAATGGAACCTGTGATGCCGAGGCAGGCCATTCGCTGGATCTTCTCTAGCCCTTTTGCAATAGTTTTTTTCTGTAATGCCTGCCAGCAAACCAATGCCCGGAAGGTCGTTGTTGGCCTCATTACTGTTGTGTAGATCCAGTGGGCAATTTAGGGTTTTATTCCCCAGGTTTTCCCCACTAGTCTTTTCATTGTGAAGAGCGCCGCTGTAGCTCTCCGTCTGACTGCTCCTATGTGTGGAGTCCAAGTCAGCTTACTATCCAAGGTTACTCAAGTATTTCACCTTGTGTTCTAAACTGATATGTTTTCCGTTAATGGTCGGGTGTGAAAATGTCTCCGGCTTACGGCGTTTTGTGTAAAGCATAAGCTCCGTTTTGACGGCATTGATGCGCAGTCCGTTTAGTTTCGCCCACTCAAAAAGATGTGAGAGTGCGGTCTGCATCAATTCCAACATGGTTTCCGGGAACTTTCCACTTATCAGTATAACGATATCGTCAGCGTACGCTATCGTTTTGAAACCCTTCCCGTTGAGGCCTTCCACTATTTGGTTAACTGTGAGTACCCAGGCAAGTGGTGATACTATGCCGCTTTGTGGTGTACCCCTTTTAGTCTATTTATTTAAGGTTACGCCGTTTTCCTCGGCTGTAATCTTCCTTTTAGCTAGTAGTTCAGTCATCCATTTAGTAAGATATGGGTCTATTGCATATCTTGGAATGGCTGCTACTATGCTCTCAGTTTTTGCATTATTGAAGGCTCCCTCGACATCAATGAAGGCCGCCAAAATGTAATCTTTGATGGCAAACTTCCTATTTATTCTGCTTACGACTTCGTGTAGTGCCGTCTCTGTTGAGCTCCCTGGGAGGTATGCGTGTTGCGTCGGGGCAAAGCTCCGTTATGTTCAGAGTACTTTTTATGTACCCATCCACCAGGCGTTCCAGGGTTTTCAACATGAAAGACGTTAAGCTGATAGGTTGGTAATCCGTTGCTTTGTAGTTGCTGGCTTTTGCTTGCTTGGGTATAAAAACTACTTTGGCTTCAAAGTCCAAAGGAATAAAGCCTTTGGATATGGAGGCTCTATATATTTTCACCAAAATCCGTATTACTGTGAGATCCGCTTTCATAAGCATGATCGGATACACTTTGTCGGTTCCTGGTGATTTGTAAGGTTCGAAGGTATTCATGGCCCAAAGGACGTTTTCTTCGCTTACTATTTCTTCAAAGGGGGGACGAGTACGGTGAGGAATCACGTTGTTTACTTGTTCTGTCTCTTCATCCGTTGAGCCCGGTGTGTTGGTTTATTCGGAGCTTGAGACGTTCTATGGAGCATCGTGTCCACATGTGGTTTTCTTTTACGAGCCCAGCTTAGCCTAGATGTCTCGTTTCCATCCCTCAATATTGCTGCAAAAAGGATTCCAAGATACATAACATCTTGTAATATTTGTCTTCCTTATAAGGAGTATCAGCAAAGGACAGCGGAGAGCACCGTAGAAGTACAGAGGAGAGCATCAGAGAAAAAGAGAGGGTAACATCAGAGAAGATTCATACGGATTGCAACAGTCTATAATTTAATTTTAGCAATAAACTCCCAAATTAAATTAATTCAACCCAAGCCAACACCTTCCAATAACGTCTACTTACTATATCAGTCAATCAGGATGAAATTTCCGTCTAAAGTCAATTCAATCTCTTCCTAACCACCTCCTTCAAATAATTATTTTTTATTTCAAATTCACAAAAAGACTGGCAAGGAATTTTAAGTTTCTTAGAAGCATTTTCAGTACCATAACAGTCCGACAGCCTTACCATAATCGCTTTGATGTGCGGGAAGATTTGAAATATTTCTGGTGTTTCACATCCAACCTACATGAGGATTTAACAAATACTGCGAAAAGTATCATTCAACATTTGACGAAGATAATAGCGCTAAACCAGTTGGGGAAGGGATGATCCGCCATTCGTTAGAAGAATTTTATATTCTCACTGTTAGCCATGCAAAAGGTTGCAGTCGTTGGAAATTCGTTCACAAAGTGCACCAGGAAAAGGATGAAGGATGCGAAGGAAGGATGAGGATAACATTTTAGACCTTAATCATCATCAAATCTGATTCGCGAAGAACTGTTTTGTTGTAGAAAATTTTGAGAGCTTTTTGCCAACTGGAGCAATGCTTACTCATGAATTTGTACAGGCGATACAGATCTCAGAGGTTGACGATTCGTTTCACCGTCAGATTCTAGAAGCTTTTTACGCTCAAACGATTATCGTTATTCGGACAGGAATTTCCGAATCTTCAGTAATATGACACTTGAACCAAAGATGTTCACATCCCAAGTAGGATGATTTCCAATCTTTTACTGTTTTTTCAACAATCTCACACATCTTACATAGATCGCACAAATTCTTCGAACTACACAATATAGTGTTGCCATAGTGAAAACCACGTGATTGTTTTCAAAGATACAACTCATCGAATTCTTTTATAAATGTCAGTAGTGGCTCCTGTAGGCCAATCAGCTGATGTGGGACATTGTGGCGTCCCAACGGAATACGCATGGACCGGTACACAAAAACTTCCTACGTCGACGAAGTCGTTAGGAATTTGTGCTTGATGAGTAATGCATTGTCCCAGGAGTTTTAACGACTTTAACAGAATGGTGGCTCATTAATCAGTTTAGTTTGGTGACCTTCTGCCAAAGCGCGCACCAATGTGTGTCGCGATAATCAAGCAATGACAGGTATAGTCGTCAAACATGTAGTAAGTGGCGCTGTTGAAATTTTGGGTCAAAGAGATTTAGAAAGATTTAGAAAATGAATTATTAGTAATCTTTACACAGTCGCTTAATATGAACATATGTTTATACACAATGAACGGAAATAATCCCCTGCTCCGAAGCAAACATGCTTTCGAATGCTTGATAATTGCGTACACAAAAGCCAGTAAAAAAGAAGAGAGAAAGCGCGCAAATGAGCTCTTTCCAGAAATATCCGGAGATAGAGAATCTAATATGCTTCCGTTTTTTTGAACATCAGTCACATCACATCATGTCACATTATGTACAGTACATCAAGATGAAAATCGGAATAATCAAAGATCCAGTGTTACTGCACTGTTTACGAGCTAGCTCTCAGGAAGTTATGAATTTAACTCAAATTATTGATAATTGTTAGTTGCTTGGTTCATTTAAATTTGACTACTGAACATTTTAACAAAAAATTTTGTGACATCTCCATGACGGATATAGTCGTCAAAAAACACTTAACTGGTTGAAGTGCATCAAGGGATCTGGTCTAAAACGAGACTCTCGCTTTTATCTGCTCTCAGCTGTTGTGTAGGCGTAGTGGTGGTCTGACGAAGTCATAAGTAATAAGGAAAATCCTAAGATAGAGTGCAGTTCATCATTTTTTTCGCTGTTCTGAAATCGGTAGAGTGATTAATTGGCGAAGTCCTTTTTCTCCTTTTGATGCTGGTAAATTGACGAAGTGGACAATGGCGGAAACTAAATTAAAAACCATTTGAGAAAAGGACCTCCATCCCACGAAACAACCCTGCGGGACAATTTTATATGATGGTGGATCAGCATTACAGAGTATTGACCATGCGGTGGAAGTGGTGCAGGACTGCTCGATCTGTTTAGCTGAGTAAAGCTAGTACAGTTTATAGTAGTTTTGGTACTCTATATAATATGATTTGAATATTTTAATTATTACTAATATTTTAAACAATTCAAATAAAAGCTATTATGCATAAGGTATGATACCAAGTTATTGTTAAAATAAAGATCGATTGTCCGAAAGTATGTGGAATAGTGTTTTCTTTTCTTATGTTAAAATTATAGTGCATTGAACCCTTATGGGTTATGAATCGTTATGGGGTCGTCGAGCAAAGAGAAAATGTGTGATCCCGGTAAACATTCGTTTTGTTTCCCGGACTCCCGAACTCCCGGTTTGCAATGTATCCCTTTTTTTATGGTAATATATGGTGAAGCCCAACCATGCTTTTTGTTTAACAGTAGGGGCTAGAAAATAAGCGAGGTTCCGTCCACAATAAGTTTTCGAGGACCGTTTAAGAAATACGAAACTTAAGCATTAAAAGATTTTAAATTCCTTTAACTACGAATGTATCGTGCTTTATGTTCGCTGGCCTTTGAGGCATTTTTGGGTGGAATGCTTTTCGATGATTTACAGCCATCATCATAGTGCAACCATGAACAAGCGCAAACATTATATAGAAACTCCCTATCTAACGGTACTCCACAACAACTTTGTAGATGCATTGGTATTTGCAAACAAAGCTTACTGAAAATAGGATGTAATGACAAAGGTTCGCGTTAGCTTTGTGAATGAATGATTTGTACTATGAGACTGGAAAAATTTATTTTCACTTACGCTTAAGCTCAGAAAGCTAGCCATCATGACCAGATTACTCACGCGTGTCATTTTATTTGCAAGCTCTCGGTCTTGCAAAGCTTGCTTTATATTACTTGCTACATAGGGTGGTCATAACCACTTTTTTTTATGAAACATCTCCTGATTTTTAACGTGTTTTAGAACTAAGGATATAGCCGTCATCAGCTCGTTCTGAAGCGTTTTTAGAACAAGCTGATGATAGTGGCCAAATAGTGGTCAAATATTCATAAAAAGGTGCGGAATGTAAGATTTCTCATTATTATGCTTACCATCATCTGAAGCAAGATCAAAAAGAAATACAATATCACTGTGGCTATTGGAGTTTTTCATTTTGGAAAATATCTTTTTAAAATGCTGGGTAGGTAGGTAGTATTAGGTAGAAATTATTGTTTTTTCTGGACATTACGTTTTAAAACCAATTAATAATTAAAAAAAATAATCAACAGATTGTCAATTATTGTTCATATCAACCGCGTCCTCTTATCTGAAAATCCGAAAAGAGGCTTACTATCTTTATCTACTGAGCACGATTCGTGCCTCTAGGGATTTCGAACCGTTTTCCTTCCTCAGGTTTATCTGCTCCTTATCTCATTCATCTACTTCAAATGGACGGACCATTTCAATCCCTTCAGTTTGCCAATTTCGGAGACTTTCACTCGTCAAGAAGGTCACGAAGTTCATGGTTCCACCTTATTCGCAACAGAGCTCCTTCATTACTAAGATTAGGTATCTAAGTGTATTTATTTGTTTTTTGGATGTTTTTGGCAGGACCCACATCTTACCATTGTAACATACTATAGCACAAGGCTTTTCGCCATTTTAAGGATCTGGAACTTTTGTCTTCTGCATATAGTTGTTGGCCTTCTAAAAAATTGCAACACTGAGAAGAATGTCTTATTTGTGGATTGTATTCTACTATTTACATTCGCTGATTCGACAACATTTATTGAATATCTATTATAATCGAAAATGCACAGCGTCAAACTTATTTATCTTATTTTGAAAGCAAGGTTAACATTATATTAAATTTTTCCAGCCACACTGCAGACTGATTTACGTTTGAAGTAACTCCAACTAAGCCTCAGATAATAAAGATGGATAAAGAAAAAAACTATCAGTTTGGTTGACTTTTCTCTCCATATTAAATAATAAGAACAATTTAATTTGCGTTTATTAAATGAATTTTAATAATTTAAACAAAAATTACGTTTCAATTGTGCACGATATTTTTTTCATAACTTAATACCTGTCGTTTTCTGGTTTTCTACCATAACGATATGAATATTCTGTAATCTTTTAACGAACAACTAAAACTGCAACATATGAAAACCATACAGGTGAAATTATTTTTTTATTTAATTTGTTTGGAAGAAAAGATAAGCTCTCATTATTTGTGCAAGTGAATCGAAAATATATTGGAAAGTTGTTTACATAATCTGCAATAACAGAAAGCAACATATGAAATAATTTATCTTCTATACAAAACAACATATGAGCATATGGTATTCGCTAGGAAGTTTATTCATCTCAACACTCTTTGCGGTTGACTTGGCCTTTTTTTCTTAAGATTCAGTTGGTTTTTCAGACCCTGAATAAACATTCATATGATATATTTATTTTCATTAATGAAATAAGATGATAGATATTTGCTTTCTTTATTCGCTTAGTTGTGATAAGTTGAGGCAATATTTGCCGCTAAAACACTGACCCATTTTTTTGTTGTGAAAATCAATTGATAAAATAACAATAAAAAAGAAATAAGGATTTATCCAATGCAGAGAGGAGCTGCATTGCTGAAAGCTATGAGAAAAATTATATTCAACCATTTGAGAACCGATAATTCTTTTGAAAATGAACTTTATGTTAGGATTCCAATAATTTTGAAACCATTCAAGAACAGAAGGATTATCAGCCAAAGCAAGCGTGCGTCAAGATTTCAAACATTTTTGTTCACAAGTCTAACATTAGAGGGTTCGACACTAAGACTCGTTAATTGCTAATAGCAACGAATTTTATTACAATTTAATTTTCTACAATTAAAGTAAGACCAGTCAGTACAAAAACACCTTCACTGTTTACATAATCCTTTCAGAAGAAGATAGTTAAGGACTTTTGATTGATTAGTGCATTTTTTCGGGAATGGTAGCTTACCAATTGACAACTAAAATAAATTACTTAAAAAAATGACAAGAATTTTTAGAAGTTACTAATTATTTCGGAAACGTTACCCAGTATTAAAAAATTATTCACAAGACGTGTCCTCCGAAAAATCATTAATAAGTTATCCAAAAACTGAGTAGTTTTGATTTATTGTGAAATTGAGGCGGAAACGTGAGCTCTAATCAATCCATAAAATTTTTTACGATATGTACTTTATGTGCAATAAGGTCCTTTTAACGCACGAGGCCGAAATTGAAATGCCACCTCGTAGACTAATAATTGTTGAAATGATTTGTAGTGAAAAAGCTAAATAATTCTCATAGATCCCATTGACTTTATCCTACTACAAAATTGGTGGACTGCATTCCCCATTTGTATCAACCCGCAACAATCGTGCCACCATTAGAAATCCCAGTACCTCTCTATAATTTTTGTTTATTTTTGAGGAACGAAAGAAAAACGCAATGATTTTTAGGAAAAACATGGATTTGGAAACTATTGGATACATCTGGATGGTTCACGCTTATCTTTCATATCTTTCATCTTTCACATTTCTTTTCAGGCCCATTTTTATTCTAGTCATCTCAGAATATAAAGTTCATTTTGATGTTGCCGCAGGCCAAAATTAACTCTGGGTAGCTTGGGTAGAACGAGCTGAAGATGGCTGTATGTAGCCGAAACGCGTCCTCGAGACACACGAAGCAAGGCCCGGCGGGCCCAAGCTACCCAGAGATCTCAGAATATCTTTCGTTTTCCTTGATTCTTGCATATCCTGGAAAATAGTAAAAATCCTGATCTACTGCTTTCATAGAGATCCTGACCTGATGTTCGATAAGTTTTTATTGTTATGATATACAGATATGATACCGGAAAATGGTAGCATCAGTGAAATCAAATAGTAACCACTAGTAGAAACTAACACACTGCCAATATATCATTCGTCGACAATTCGGTTATTTATAAAACAAGTTTGAATCTTTCTAGTATAAAATAGCAACATCTTGATCGCTCTGAGTATAATTATAGTTTTGTTCTCTGTTTTCCGCGAGTAGGTAAGCTTTGGGTTATATTTTAGTTGAGAATGATTTATCGAAATGATTTTCGTCGATTTTTCATTTAAACTTGAAATGCTTGACTTAGATTGCAACAGTAATTTTGATAGGTTTCCATAAATAGGATTATTTTCATCTCCCGCCCATCCCCTTCATCCTTATATCTCTTTTCGTCTCTTTTCTCCCTGTCTTCCCTTCTCCTATATCTCAATCTAATTTCCTTCCCTATTTCACTTGCGTTTTCCTCCTTCTGTTCCTTAACCCCCCTATCCGTTCCTTTGTTTACTTTCATTTCGTCTTTTCCTTCCTTTCCTTTCTTTCCTTCCTTTCCTGCCTTTCTTTCCTTTCCTTCCTTTCCTTGCTTTCCTTGCTTTCCTTCCTTTCCTTCCTCTCCTTATTTTCCTTCCTTTCTTTCCTCTCCTTCCTTTATCCTTCATTTCTTTTCGTCCTTTCATTATGGTATCTTTTATGGGACAACCCACTAAATACCTCCCCTGTCAACCTGAGAACCTAGCCTGGAAAAGATTGACACATTACTTTGGGCTAGGTTTCGTATTCTTAAGCCTAGAGGCGCTTTCGGATCATGGGAATCTCTTCTATAAAGGAAAGGTAGGGAGAGCAAGGAATTGCTAAAAAGGAGATCCATTCATCCCCGATGCCTCCCAGCGCTCCAATTAAGCTTTCTTAAGTATCAGTACTGCCCGAGCATATTGCGCTACGCGATTCCAATTGTTGCAGCATTACTCCAACCATAGTTTCCGGACAGAGCTCTCCAATTTTGCTGAGTAGGATCCCTCGCTGCTGGCTCCACCTTTTGCAGTAGACGAATGTGTGACAGGCGTCATACTATTCTCCTGCACAAAACACAGTTAGGATACCGTGCTCTGTTAATTTTGTACAGGTAAGACAGAAAACAACCGAAAACAGCTTAAAAGCTGGGTCAAGTCGAAATCGGTCTCGCCATGCGGTCGACTGAACCACGACCTCGGGTCAGGGATCAGACGTGCAGTCCACCTTCCCCTTGTTTATTTCTTCCAGGACTGTTGCCAATCGCTGTGAGAGCGACGTCTCTCTTCCTTGGTGATCTCTTCTCTTCGGTTTTCGCCGTCGCGCAGGTGAATACTTCTGCGCTCTCTCGTAAGGAGGGTGATGGGTATCACCCCTGCGATTACCAGCACTGTCGCCCCGGAGACTGTTCGATATGCGCATGAGATTCGTAGTGCTCCTTTTCTCTGCACCTGTGCCAACCGTTTCCTGTGTAACTCCTTGCTGAGAGCGTCGCCCCCCTGATCCGTAGAGTAGATGCGACTGCACAACGCTCATTAAGAGTCGTCTCCTTGATGTGGTGGGCCCCCCTATGTTGGCCATTAATCGGATGATTGCCGTCACACGCGATGCAGCCTTGTCAGCTGATGCCCTGATTTGTTGGGAAAAACTCATCTTCGAGTCTATCAGGACGCCCAGGTACTTTACTGCTGATTTCGATTCAACCAGCTCGTCCCCTATACTGATAGGCCTTACTCTGCGGATTCTTTTCTTGATATGGATTCTCTTCTTCTCTTATGGTATCTTGTGGTCGTTATGATATCAATCGTTTTATGTCACAATCCTTGGTTTGCGAACGTTTTCAATATCATGAAGGAAAACCCAAATAAAAGATGTTTCACCTTCCAAATATGTCTCTAAATGAAATCCAAGAAACGAAGAGCAATGAGGAATACTTCCGAAATCCGACTTTTTACCTATTTGACTTCTCCAATCTAAGGTCATGTTTCTAACAGAAAAAGACTTTTCTGACGACTGACAGATGGTATCATTCATTAGTGTTGCAAGGAGATACAAATCTTTTACGTTGATTGTCAATTTGTGCACGGCTAGGAAAATTCCCAGAATAAATTTTCTGTTTTTCAGGGATCTCGGAATGATTCTAACAAAAATGTGGATACGCGTTCCTATGTATTGCGCTATCAAAACAAAAGCCTTTCCCGAGTTTTATCATCTGTTGGTGTCCTGCAATCAAGGTAAACTTCTTAAAATAAAAGATATTAGGTTAATTAGGGGGAAGTCATCAAGGTTTCCTTCCCACCTTTTGTGTACGCATAGCGCATTCTGAGTCCTCTCCAGATTTACGGTCCTTACTGAACTAATATCCCTGCGATTACCCGATAACTGTCAATTTTGTCAAGAACTTATATATATATATATATTGCCATTGATATCTATCGCTCGCGATATATCGATTAAAACTCGCAATCTAGTTTATATAATTACTAGGATATTGAGTTTGATGGTGTAAGAATCCTGAAAGCGAATTTCAGATTGTGGTTTTTCTAATTGATTCCGGAACTTAGGGCACCAGGTTATCTTGTTTTTCCGATTTTGTTGTTTCTCAATCGATAAAGTAAGAGTTACTTGGTTGATTCCAGTGATTTTTAGCCGTTTTTCATTCAAAATACCGTAGAATCTTTTGTTTCCTAAGTCAGCAAATGGAGCAAAATTCTTAGAAATAATTTTCTTCACTCTTGAGGTTTCAGATTCCTATTCAACGGGGGTGCTTGATTTTTTCAGGAATTTCATCTGTTATTCTTTGCTTCCTTCCTAAATATTTTAGGAGGTTGTCTATGCGATAAACATGCCTTTGGGTGTTTGGTGTCCTTGGACTATTCAGCATAGTTGGAATATTATCCCTAGAAACATAGAAATTCATTCTGCTATATTCATTGCTTGCTTTTTGATATCCTTCAGATCGATCTCTCCTTTTTCGTTGGCTATTTTCAATATGTTATTTCAGGCTTTGAATAAAATTTTAGTCTTTTTTATCTTATAACATCGTCCTGTTGCCTTACATTTGCATGGATATTGTGGTGCGCGGGTCTTGTGTAGCTAATAACTATGGGGGAGCCTGTATGAGCTATTACAAGAAATTTTTTGTTTCTTTCTCATTTTTAATGAATAATCTTGTACATTATCAATATTTTCTATTTTTCTCAAAGGGAGTATTATTTTCCAGGTGAAATTACAGTAGAAAAGGTTCTTTGAAATTAAAACAACATTGAAATTTTTTTCAATATGTAGCGTAGCATCATAACCCATTGTTCAATGTGTGTTAAAGTGGGGGTAAAATAATTAAAAATATGTTAATATGGACAACAGGGCATTATACCATTGTAATGGTTGTCCCGATGTGACCAAATCGGATCCTAAGTTGATTAAGCTTAAATTCTGTCTACATATACAATATACGACGAATATATTGCATTGAAACTGGACTTGAAGATGTTTTACTTGCAAATTGTCGAAATGCAGGCCTGATATCATGGAGGATATTCTTGCGAAAATCAAATATATTGGACATATGCAATTACCGTAAACTTAATTCAATTGTGGTCACAATATAGCAAATTATATTCCCAATAATTGCCTTAAATGACGAGAAACATGTACTTCCAACTTTAATTTCGTTAACTCTAAATGTACCACCGTACAAATTTCCTTCCAAATTTAATCAGCTCCACCATAAAAATTACAACAATTGACAAACAGGTATGATCGGGTTTCGTAAATATTATATCCTGAATACGAGCCTGGATGATTATTAATCAATATGTATAGAAAAATGTTGCCGTTGAACAAGTTCAAAATTATTTAAAATATCCCAGCTCAGCAGGATAAAATCGATAAAAAAGAAATTCCTCGCATCTTCACAAGTAAAACAAAATCGAAAAGTAAACAATGTCCATTGAAATTAAATTCTTAAGGAAATTCAACATCAAAATGAAATTTGTCGCCAGTCGATTTACATATTGCGACTTCAGGGTTGAAAGGAGGCAATAAATTATTTTAGAATCAATGCCTTGACATTTCTAACGAAACAATTCTCTGGTATCTTGGATACAGAAGTTAAACAAATTTACCTTGATTTATTTTCTCCGATTCAATTCTGTTGAAATACAAGGAAAAACTTTGCTCGCCTGGCACTGAAAAGGCTTCAAGGTTACTAAATACTTCCAAGACAGTCAAGTATGCGACAAACTACAACGTGGAATAATTTATTATCCATTAACTTCGTAACATTCAGTCTTTGAGAAGAAGAACTGGGTTTTGTAGTTCGAAATGAATTGATGACAAAAACAAAATGGATATGCATAATGTATAAGAATAGATACACTCAAATGAATAGAGCTCAGGAAAATATGATGAAAATTTAAAATTTTCAATGACAGGCAAATAGGTGTTGCGTGACAATGTGAAGAAGCTCCGGTGAATATTAATATATTTAAAAAATTTCACAGTGACGATGAAATTTGGCAGATGAAATTCATCCAAAGTTCTAGTCCCAGAGTGGTTCCTTATAATTATAAATGTACTTTATCGAAATAATTTGTGCTAGAGCATGCATGCTTATCGGCACACAGTCGGTAGCTTTTATAAATCAGAACACAAGTACAACAATGAATAATATTTATTAACGTCAACAAAATAACCAATTCGTATCGAATGGCGGCTCACAGTACAAGAGGAAATTTTTGACAAATTGAACATAGACATTTAGTGTTGGAGTCGCTGTCGATCTTTTTAGAGTGTTGCTTAAGGGCTGTCATGGCAGTACAGTTATTTGAACTACTGGCAACATGCAATTCAAACTCTTATAAACGCTTTGCATTTTATTCGTTTTTTCTAGGCAAACTAATTTTACGTTTTTTAGCTTGGGCTTTTTGTTTGAAAATGCTATTTCCTACTGTATTCTGAAGACAAGTATTCAAAAATATGTGCTAAATATGTATATTATGACTTGGTTATATATTCTTCAATACTTGTAATTTCGCCCCCTCACATTGTTCCTATTAAGATCTCGGGAGCAAAATAATATGTATGAACAATATACAATTTCTATATTTTTTAAACATCGTCTTCAGATGCCTCGACTAAGTCTGTTATTCTCATCTTCGAAGAAAATGCAAACATAGGATCCTGATCGAACGAGAAAGGCAATTGTATCTGCAACGACAAAGGTCAAAAATGTATTCTGTACTAACGCCCACGGTTAAACGATTAGTGAAGGGCTTTTCAGAATTTTACCCCTAAAAGTTACTAGTGCATATTCCTCTTGGTAGAAAACTACCTTGGAAAAAAATTAGTGAAGTACTTACTTTGTTTATGGAATCTTGATACTATGGACTTACTTGAATGGATGTTAGGAGAATGACTTATCAGTTGGCTTGCAAAAACAAAATTGAAGATAAATTCAGAAATAAGGAGCAGGACGAGCTTGGTTGAATCACTTTTTCAAGCGACAAAAAAGACAATTTATCGCTGCGTAGACCAATCGGATCGAATGCTCGTACTCAACGCTATAATCGTGAAGCAGTTACAGAATATGTTGGTATTTTGGAAGCTCGAATGAAAAAAAACTATCCTCCAGACGGGATTTTCAATTTAAATGAAACTGGGCTCACAATTTTTCAGTCAAAAGTACCACAAATTTTGGAAAAAAAAGGGAAGAAGCAGATAGGAGCTCTGACTGTTACAGAACGAGGTTCACTATGTACTCTGATTTCTTGCATGAGCACTTCAGGTATCTTTGCATTACCTATGATGATTTTCCCTACAAAAAACTCAACGGATCTATTGATGAAAGGCGAACTACGTGGAGTAATAGGTAGAGTTTATCCATTTGGTTGGATTCAACCGAATTTGTTTACCGAATGTTTCACGCATTTTATTGAAAAAACGTGTCCAACTGAGACCTCTCTTGTGTTGCTCATCTTTGACGGACATCACAATCACACCCATAATTAAAAAATAATAGAGCCTGTCCGCGAAAACCATGTCAATATTATCAGTCTCCCACCTGATTCAACGCATAAACTCCAGCCTTTAGAAAAGTATTTCATGGGTAAACTTAAGAGTCATTTCAGCGCAAAGATTCGCTAGTTTTTTTTCATTTTCAAAGAATGCTTAAGCCTAACGATATTGAGGAGCCTTTTGGACGAGTATATCTCAGGTTCACCACGAGGGAAATTGCGAGGATTGGTTTTCATGCTACAGGCATTTACCCATTCAATTCCCAAGTTTTTACAAACGTGGATTTTATAGCAGAGGCATCAAAGCATGATGTTGCAGTCCAAAAAATCAAAATGCAAGTGCTAATTCTGAGCAAAATGTCCCAAAAATAAGCACAGCGGTACAGGAGATGCAAACTGGTTTGATTCGACGCGTTAACATTTGCCCATTACTGGGGCCATGACGAAATATTTGAAGAAAGGCTTCAACTGCAAAACTGATCACAGTATCCCCTCATAAAAATCAATGAACCGAATTTTTGCGTTACACTGAAACTAGTGGTCGAGGCCATAGAGATAGACCCGGAAGAGGCCGTGAACGAGAATGAGGCCAGGGAAAGGGTTTAAGACTTACTACGAGGGAGTGGGTTGCGGCACCATCATATCCAGCAGTAGTTCCGAAATTGACACATTCATGGAAAGTGACCCTGAATATGATGACAATGCCAAGCCGTGTAGGCCTTAGATACAAGCTCGATATTTTGTGAAAATGAGGAGAGTAGTGGAATGAGTCCCATTGTTGCAATTGATGGGCTATAGTGCAGGCTCTGAAGACATAATATTTGCCTTTATTTGTGCTGATTGCCATCTAGGTTTTATTACATTTCAATACGTTTAATATGGCCCCCAGGGTGCCATATAACCCTTAGTCAATCTTATGTTGCTGAACTCATTACTTTTAAGAATAAAAAAATTGTTGATTAAACTGTTGTTATCTTATTTATTCTATAGTAAGGTATGAACAAGGAACACTATAGCCTGCTTATTTTATTTATAAGTCCAGTATTTTTTTTTCATGAGTCCTCAAAAACAAAGTAGGAGGCCGCAATACCACCTTTTTCTCTAGTTCTAGTTAACTTGACCTTCATTTATTTTCTTCAGCATGTAAAAATACGTTTATTTCACTTATATTTATTTAATTTTTCGTAAAATATTCACAAAGAAGCTTGTCAAGCTTTTCCTGAACATTTCCCAGGGCGCCTTTGGAAAAAGGTGATTACAGTGTACACTATACCTTAGATGAAAATTATTGAAAAAGATGTTTTGAGAAAAACGAGTATAAAGTTTAAGAAACAATGAAAGGGAAGAAAAATTCTATTTTTCCACTTATCATCGATCATCCATGGGATCATCGATTCTAACTCCAAAGAGTACAGTCGTAAGTTTGTTTTTTCGTGTCTCTATTTTATTCTTGGTCGTACAGTGCTCATTTTGATGTGACACCTATCCACAATTCTTGCATATTCATTGGTCCAAGCCATTGGAGCCCTTGGTCCAAGGCTGAGGGTCATATTTGAAAAAAGCTGAGCAAAGCACTAACACATTCGTTAAAAGTTCATCCAGCTACACAGGCTGCGAATTCAACGATTGGTTTGCTGCCACATAATTTTTTTTTTGTGCGATTTCCCAAATAAGTCGGTTCCAACTTTGCGTTTTATGGTTGCTAGCGGAATTTTTGAGATTCAAGCGAAAACACCTTTTAAGAAGCTCTTCCTTGTTCGTATCATCATTACTTTGTTTGTAAGCATGGATGATGTACTGTAGCTGTGCTGGAAATTCTCCACTTCTGTTATGGCCAGTGCTTTTTGATAAGGATATCATGAACTCTCACACACCCATGCACCTATCGCTGTGGTAGCACCTGGCCCAAATCGTGTTTTGAATTTCTTGGTCGAATCACATTTATGCCCTTTTGCTGTTCCATAGTATCGACTCGAAGTATCAATTACGTTTTCAGTAAGTTTTCCTTTGTCGCCAAGTATTTTCCTTCACCGATTTCTTCTAGTATTCACTTTTATGTCTTCAGTAGTCGTATTTTTGTATTTACCAAATCACGCCAATTTTTATTTGTTCATTTTTGTACATGGTCTACACATTCGTTTTTATTTATAGAAGAGTTTTCTCTTGAAAGTTTTGCTAACAATAATTTGCAGTACGTTTTGTTGTCGCCATATCCGTTATTATTTCTAATTTTTCCTCGATAATCTTCTTCTGTCATGTCTTCTGGCAATTATACAGTATGTTTGGCATGACATTCATCATTAGCAACGTTTCGTGTGTACCACTCTTAAAATTCAGTAGTTTCTATTTAGTCCGCAATAATTTGCAAAGTCGACAATGCAAACAACTTATGAAAATATCAATCACTTTTCCAGTCCAATAACCAATCAATGATTGACGCCAAAGGAGGAGCCTTCCTTCTGCTACGTGTCATTGCCACAAACCGAAAACTAGTCGAACTTCGCATTTTCGCGTGTTTTTTTTTCAGTTCACTAAACTGCACCCTTACACTGAGCACATTTAACTAACATTGAAATTGTTGAGCACATTCAAAAATTTACAGTTTCAAAAACTTCTGACACGCTCGCACTAAATGTTAACGGGGTTGACTTGGTAATGTCGTATGTCATAGGTTTTTTTTCAGTAACTTTGATTTCGATTATTGTGTTTAGATGTGAATACATTTTCGGGGTACTTTCATATTCAGACCACGAGAAAAAGTTAAAGAAAAAATATATAAGTGAACGTACAAGCGCGTGACTTTTCTGTTTTTGCTCGTTCCTTTTTTATTTGCACCCTATACGCCCCTTGTATCACATACGCATCAATATTGATTCACTCAGCTTACAGAGATTAAATTCAATTTTTATGTTCACAAATGATATATATATTTACAATCTGTTAAGAGAGTAAAAAATCGGTTAATCAATAGCGTACGATTCACGTATGCTTCGCATATTATTACCTGTAAGAAAAAGAGCTACATATTTTGAGTACTATATCAGTGGACCACTCTCATCATCATACAAAGAACGTTTTCATTGTTTTATGAGGGTTTAGGCGTTCCAAAGATCGAGTATGAGCAGACTAATCATTTGCAAAGTCTTCCTAGGGGTTGATGTTGGTAGCTGAATAGCTACTTCTCCCCACTAATGTCATGATACACATGGTGGTATATAATACCACTTGGCTTACTCTTCCAAGCAGCACTCGTCGATAGCCGAGTAATTTTGCACGAAGCTACAGGATATTCTGTTAGTATAAAAACTAACGCATATTTTTGCGCCCTCCCCCTCTGCCACATATGCCTTCATGCCAATGGCTAATGTTACAAATTTCCACTTGATACACAAGTTGTAACAGTTCAGCTGCCGTTTATAAAACATCTCACATGAGTTCGAGTTTGGACAAAAAGCACCTGCTGAAGATCTATGGTCAATGTCATGGTTTTATTACCTGGTAATTGACATTGCTGCCTATCTCCCCCCCTTACGTTACGAGACTGTTCTCAACTTTCAGTGTTTTGTACTATTGCTGACAAACGGTCACAGATTTTGCAGGGGTCAGTTCTGGGTTTTGTTACATATTCCGATGTGTAGGTGACATAAAAACAAAACAAAAAAAAATACAAAAAAGTCTCAGTAAAAAACATGTCAGAAATAAAGTTTCAGAAAAATGATGTCTAAAAAAAACAATTTCTATTTAACCTTGTTCCTTTTTTATCGCTGCAGGTGCAACCTATCGGTTGCCCCGAAAATTGTATCATCATTATATTATCATTAATTCTTAATTATATATTTATTTTTCGAGAATACACCACAGTTTCTTAAACTATAAATTAGGAAAATCACTTAAAGTATTTTTGAATGAAATTAATACGTTACTTCATTATGAAGATGCATTTCCTTAAAGGCATTAAAGCACTTCTGTATGTTCATATCAGGGCTTAGGTATTCTTTAGTGCTTTTCGCTTTTGTATAGTGACTTTTAACCACTTTTATATCTATTAATTTGACTTCTAACTCGAAGAACATCATGTTCAGAATACCTTGAGACTTTATGCGAAGTTCTTGCGAGAACCTTGTTTCTTTTTGTAAATTAATGTCTCCACTTCCTTTTTAGAAATCGCAAAAACGTCCATGGATGTCTTTTTACAAAATTGAATGTAAATTGAAAGCTCTAACAGGTGACATAAGTCACTAATAACCCTTTGTCAAGAAAAAATATTTGGCACCTACTCACAGCATTTGGCACCTACTACTTATAAGTAGGGCACTTAACACCTTTTAAATGGAATAGCTACTGAATATAGAACGTTTCGATATGCAAACCTTTTGTTTGATTTTTTTTTGTCTCTTAGACCATTTTTAAATTCCATGCCTCAACAAATTTCATCCATTTTTGCATTACTTGGTATTTGCCTTCTTCTTCTTGCTTTGACAAAAAGTTAGACTATTACTTTGACCATCTTTCGAAAACTTTGATTTTCTCGGTATTACCATACAGAAAAATTCGTTAAAAAATATTTAATCACCGAAAACAAGCGCATAATTAAACGTTCTCCTAGCAACTGACAGTCGAGTCGTTTAAAAATATTCCACAAGTGTCAAAGATTAATTTACGGCTCAATAGAAGCACACTGGAACTCTGACAATCGGCAGCTGTTGCAACTATAGTTAGAAATATGCTAGGAAATACGCTCAAAATCATCTTCAGTTTGAAAAAGGGGAGGCTAACTTCTCGACAACTTTGAGAACTTCACCCGGTTCGACTTGGAATATTGAGTAAATAATTTTTGAATGCTTAACTATAAATAAAGACAAATAAATGGATTTTTTGACAGTGCAAAACGCAATACGCAACCTCTTTAAAGCGTCGAAATTCTAAACATAATCAGAATATGAGATATGTAGCTCAGATTTTTCTTGGTGGAGCTAAAACGGCAAAAACGGCTTAAAAGGTGTTTTGAGAAAAGTTGTATCAACTAGACTTGTCAAAAGTTAGTGGATTATAAAGCCATTATCAGCTTAATGAAATTTGTCTATTTTTTCAATTATTCATACTTCAACTTTTTGTTATATTCCAACTGTTGGAATTTCTTATTGTAAATCCCTAAAATATTTGCAGATATAATTAAAGTTTACAAAACGTTCGTTTTGAAAGAGCTATTGATAGTGATGCTTGGCCATTAGTTAGATGTCACACAAAGGATTAAGAAACAATTGCTCGCAATCTATTCGGTTGATTAGATTTATATCCTAGTGGTAGCAAATGCTATTGAAATGAAGATGATTTATGCAACAATTCTGATGAAAATGCTAAACATTGTAATCGACTGCGCATTCAGATAATAAATTGGATAATTTCTGTCGTTGTTACCGTCTGAATCTTAAGTAATAAGATTCCAAAATAATATTCTCCGCCAAATTCACAATGCTTTCTATACAAACAAAATACTATCTTGAGAATAAAGTCACGTAAGTCATTCATTTCAAGATATTAACGCATAAAACCTTGTTACGCTTGTTCTTTCAGTTTTGCAAATTTCTGGCCCATACAAATTTGGAAAAAGGTACAAATGAATTTGCGTATTTTTTTCAACACATTCCTTCATTTCATTTTACAAAGTTATTCACCTATGATTTAAAGCAAATTATTTTTCACGTTACAACGAAAGGTGGCCTTAACGCTGTATTAACTTACACAAGGGACAGCAAAAGACCGAATATCAAATTCAAATTTCAATTTTCATTTCGACCCCCGAAATATAGACCGAAATTGGACAATCCATCGGTTTAGGGAACCGATATCAGGATATACGAACTGAATGATAGATTGGATTACAAAAGTTCGAATAGAATTTTTTCATCTGAAACACCCCGAAATTGGCTGGCAGCAGTCAAATGTTTATTTCGCAATGGAACAATCAACATTTGACACAAATATCAATATAAGGATATTTCCTCAAGCCGCAATAGATTTGTTGACGTCCCGGACATTCCCTGAATATACAATGGAAAAAATAACTGGCAGGTTTAAAGTGTCAGCTGTTTAATATAATTTCTAAGAAGTTACCCCCGAAACGTTCAAATCGATCCAAGATGAATAATCTCCACATATCCTTATCAAGCAGAATTTGTGGAATTGCTTTAAATGTTTTACGTTTTTATCTTCGTTTCGGTGTGTCATTGCAAATGCTGTATGAAATCACTCAACTCTTAACTAAATAAAGACTGAATGGTATGTAAATATGTGAAGTCAAATAATTTTTTTTTCAGATACTAATGAGAAAGATTCACAAGATTTTGAGTATCTTTAAATTTTCCAGTCAATTGTGCAACTCAACAGTCAAAAAGTTACCAAGCCAAATGAAATGAATGGAATTTTCCTGAATTGTATTTGTACTTTCCAATTTTCCATGAAAAAATATAACGAATTTACTTTGATCGTGTGTACGTTTATTCATTTGACAAACAGTAGTCAATTTGAAGCCTAGCTAAAAGACCACCTGTAGGGATTTGAATCCCTAGAAATGTAGAAAGGGAACCCATTGTAATGCAAATAACGAGATATTTCAACTATGTATTATTAAAATGGAACGTTTGAAATTTCTATCAAAATACTTTGTCAGATTTGAACTGAAACTTTCAATTGTCTATTTTTATCGTTTCAATACCCCGTGGCATTATCAGGACCATTTTTATCCGCCCCACGGAAATATCTTCTGAAATTGACACAAACAATATTTATTTGAAAACGTTATAGAAAATAAGAATTGCTTAGAGTTGTAATAATTGGGCACGTTTACCTTAATCTATCTCTGAATGTGGGAGTTTCAGTATTTTTCGCTTTTGTAAAATTTTAAATAGATCTTCTGTTTATAGTACTTTTTAAAAATCAGGTGCAAACATTGAAAGTGTACCAAGTCCCTCGAGCTGACGTTCATGACCACGCTTGTTACGACGCCTTTTAGACTGGACGTCTCATTTTGTAACCGGCATCCATTTGATGTGTATTCGTCAGGACCTTTTTTAAGTCTGGGGATTAAAAGGTGTTGCGAGTCTTCAAATCCCAGGACCAACCACTAATAAGTCCTAAAATTTCAAACAAACTTTTAATCTAACGGTATTTCATTCTGATTTTTCAGATCCATTGGTTTTTGTAAGCAAAAATTGTTGGAGATAAGAACTTATGACAAAAGTGCGATTAGTTATACATGAGCGTCCTCTAAAATTCTATATTAATACACAATTACTACTAAAATACTATTCCAGCGGAAAAAAGACTTCACGACCTTTCCACTCAAATACGTTTTCTGCTACTCATATTTACAAGCTCTCTGTCTTTCAAAGCTCGCTTTACTTCATGGTGTATTCTTATTTTGTTCTCTGAGCATCACCCATCGGAAGTGTCTGCGCTTTGTAGCGGTTACGCTGTGCTTGTCATCTCTCGCATGTATCTACAAATAGTTGCATACCATCATTAATTTGGTGAAATTTATGAGATAAAAGCAACTTGAGTGGATTGAAGAAAATGACTGCTGAAAAAAAATGAACTCCAAACATTTTTTATTATATAAGTCTCGTTATCAAGTTCTTTAAAAATAAAGAATTAGCAACAATTGCAACGATGCCAACTGCAAATCACACCTGAAGAGTATTGCATTGGCTCAAAATTTATCTATGCTTCAATGGTTACCACGACAACTTTCCATAAGGACCTTTCAAGGAAAGTAATGAATATCCAAAGTGCATTTCCTGATTTGTTCAAAACGAGCATCCAACAGTGACTGAAAATTGATATCACACATCTGACTAAGAATATATAATTGGCTTCATGTAGAACCGTTGCAGTTGAATTGATTGCAAAAAATTTGCAATCCATGATTTGCTTTTCAATGTGCATTTGTAGTAAAATATTTTTATTATAAATATGAATTGCTTCCATTTCACTTGCATTTCATTACTACGTATCCTCAACCTCAGAAATGCCTGTTGAAAGCGTCATACAGAAAATAACAACTATTGCAAACTAATTGCACGATAAATGGATTAAATAAAGTACCTTTAAAGCGTATTCGAAATCGTTGAAACCATGATGCAACGACCAGGAAGACTGCAATCAGGCAATGCATTAAAAAAAGAGAGAAATATATATGGATTGAAGTTATATATGCCTGCCAAACCGAATGCTTTTTTTTTTAACTGATTTCATCACTCATGTTTGAACGGAATTGCTGCGAGCAAGGACTCGCTTATTCTGTCGTTTTGGATTTTGCCTGATTACTTTGTCTGTACAAAACTAAATTTTATGTAAGACTTTAACAATCGTCGCTCATCGGTAAAACAATTTTTAGGACAATCTACGTAAGTCGCCGTCGCCCATTGTAAGGAAAACAAAGATGACTCTATCGAAGTCAAAGGTATTTAGGCGAAGAAATTGGTAAAAGTTCGGGAAAAGTGAAGAAATTGATGGAGTGATTACTACTGTCTTAATTTGGCGATGGATATATCTGCCTTGCGACTTATCTCCCCCCGGGCTATCTAGTTTATTGGATCCCTAATCCTGCCGATGTATTGATCGATTGGTCTCATACGTTTATTGAATGTTTTCTTTCTAGTCTCACGGTCTCTTATAGCACAAACATTTGATGTGAATCCAGATCTTCATACAATTGATTTTGACTCTAAATACAAGTGAAATCATATTCAAACCAGGAAACAAACTATACAATCCACCTCCGTTTATCTTCGATTGAAGGAATGCCAACGATAACGAGTTCAAAAATTGAAAACTAGCAACAAAGTATATGCAAATGGTAGAAATCTTTTTCAAAAAATGATGGTAATAATTGTATATCAACAGCTAAGACATCTCTCTTCAGACAAAACCCATCTTTATCTTTACTTTATCTCTCTTTATCTTTATACTTTATCTCTCTTCAGACCAAACGCACCTTAGGGCATTATTTTGTCAAAATCGCAGAATCAATATGCATTTAAGCAGGATCATAAAACATCGTGCATGTTAAAGCTCTTTCCAAGTATGGCCGAGTAAATCAGCACCTAGTTTAACATGACCCCTCGTGTGTGGAAGAAAGTGCCAAAAATTTTGCCCAAAATAACAGCGTAAACAAATACTTCACGAATACTTCAAATACTCCAAAAAAATTCCAATGAACACATCCTATGAAAGATTGATGGTATCCCCTGCAAATACTAGTCTTTCAGTATTTCAGTAGTTATTTTCCATCAGGTGTTACAGCAAACAGTACCCCTTTTGAATAGTTTACTTTTGTCTCTTTTGACCACATACAAAATACACTGCGAAGACTTTAACACAACTCATCTTCTGTCCAATACGCCTAAAGTTCCTAAGAAAACTGCCTCAGATTCTTTCAAAACATTTACAATCCTTGTTAACAACTGCAAACATTTTTACCTTTTCTTCAAAATAAGATGATTGCGTTAGGTATACATGTTCTCAAAAATAGCACAACAGCGATTAATGTAACATGCTATATACCAATTTTATTGCTGCCATGAAATAGAAAGACCTTAGGGATATGTTTAAAAAAATGAAATTCCTTCCTTCTGACATGATCTGGCTGTAAGTAATGAATATCAACTTGAGTTCTTTAGGAACAAGTCTTCTATGCATTCCTGGACTTTATCAGCAGAAGAAATGAATGAAGACTTCAGTAAGAAATCTACTACTCCAGCGTCTACCATAGACATTGAAACGGTCACATACAGCTTAGGTCATTTGAAGTTCCAGAAAACATATGTTATATCCTCGCCAACTATCCGACAGACAGACATTTTTGGATGAAGCGCAAGAACTTCCTATCTTACAGCACTTATAACTCAAGTTGAAGTTCCCCAGGGGTACAATCTAATGGCCGATATTATTTAAAATTTACACTGAATCGGCCAAGGAGATGTTTGTGGGGCTTGAAAGTGTGCAGGATAACCAGAGGCATCTAGTTTCTCGCCTTGCATAAGAACTCGGCCTTTAGCAGGTTTCGAATTGACGAATGTTGTGTCCGGACTGGAGCCTAGATTTACACAAGATCAAGGTTGACTAAAAGCTTAACGTTAATGGATATAAGCAATGTCGATTGTCCGATGAACGTGCTTTGGAACATTCGAAAGAGGACTTCAATTTCGGCAGAAAATCATCGTTATCGTCAAATTATCAGCAAGACGCATTCTTAAAGGAATTGCTGAAAATAGCCTTCTGAGCATACAAACTCAGTTTTCGTGTATGGAGCGATTCCTGGTCAAAATTGCAGTTGGTAGTACATTTACAAAAACTTACTCTTTCTCTCTTACTCCGTCCTTTTTTGAAAATGACGTTGATGAGGGAATCAATGTCAGCGGCAAACATTACAGAGCGATAATTAGCAATTTTTTGGTCCGATTTGAATGATGTGGAAGAAGATAACAAGTTGTTCAAGGATTAGGGCGCTACATGCTCCACAGGGTGTACTATGATGGATATTCTGAATGAACGATTTGAAGGAATGGTTATCTCTCGCAAAGGTGAAGTGAATTAGTCACCAGGAATGTTATCAATATATTTCGTTTTCTTTGGTCAAAGATATGTTATGACAAGATATGATATGACGAACACAGTCAATGTCATCGCTCAAATACAGCTATATACATGTAGCAGAGTCTTTAAGAATTGGGCCACTTGTAGCCATGGCATCCTGAAATGTCGCGGTGGACATGTGAAAGCCATTATATTCCATGCTGTCTTTTAAGTAACAAAAATACCACCTTCACTGAAAGCAAAGTATAACATTACCCATCGGTTAAGCTCATATAACGAGCAAAAAATCAGGGTTGAAAATTTTTTTTAACTAAATGTAATTGTATCGAGTATTTAATAATACATTTCCTCCGTCGAATTATTTCTATTGTAAAATTGTTCTCAGTTAGAGAATGTTATGCAAGGCGACGATGAGATTGATTGAGCTAACATAGTATGGTGACACTTCCTCCTTCTAATTCACAATACATTTAATACAATTTTTGCAATTGACGCTAGTAAGAGATAGGAGACAACCTGATAAAACCAAACATTGCAATGTACAACATACATGTTAGAGCTTGACCGGCAGGATCATATGCTTTGAGAAAAGGATTTATTGGCAAAAAGACCTTTCAGTGCTCTGAAACGTCTGTTGAGCAGCCTATTTTTTTCAAACGTACACTTGAAACAACTAGATCTTCTACAATCAGCCGATTGTCGGTTTTTCAAGCGTTACAAATAGTATACTAAAGTATGCCCACCAAATCTCGCAAGGAATAGCAAAAACGCTGCTCAGCATGTACCAATTCGGTATTGTTATCCAAAAGTTGACAAGACCAATGGATTGAGAGGATTAAAAAAAATTAAAAACAAAATCGTTGTGAAACTAACCCGAAATTGCGAAATTTACAAGTTCACCTGGATTGTCTTTGCAAAAATGTCAAGTTTACTTCAGAAATTATCAAATTTGTTTCCATCAACAATAAATCATTAACTTTCTTTTTGTAAGTCCTCTAGTCTGTGTGGACTTATTACAAATGAAATTCCTTGTTTCTGTTTTTGATTAAAATTAAGGTGTTAAATATTAATTTGACTTTCCGCAGTCTACATTTCTGTTTGTTTTATGAAATAATTTTCTATGTTTTTTCTTATATTATCAATAAAATTGCAATCATGTATATATATACGAGGTGTGATCAAAAAATACGGTGAATGAATTTTGATACCGGCAACTGCTGACGCTACATCCGTATGCTGTTATTTGTTCAGCAATTTGATCAGCTGAGACAGGCAGAGAAAAGTTGTAACACATTCGAACTTGTCAGTCAGCTGCCAGAGCCACTAGAGTGAGGTTGAGTTTATCGTATCTGTCGCGTAACATGGATTTCGAACAACGCATTGACATTAAGTTTTGTTTTAAGTTGCAAAAGGATGCCAAAGAAGCTCATGAAATGTTGATAAAAGCTGAAAGTTGGGTCTATGTCTATGACTCTGAGACCAAAATGCAGAGTTCCCAATGAATACCAGTGGATATCTTCGCCCTAAAAAGCACGTCAGTCAAAATCCAACATCAAGGTCATGCTCATTGCTTTCTTCGATAGTGTGGACGTAGTGCGATCAGAGTTCGTTCCAAGGCGCAAAACTGTAAACTTTGAATTTTATAAGGGCGTACTGCTACGTTTGCGAAACGACATACGAAGAAAGTGGCCAGAAAAATGGGCCAATGGCTTCTTTCTTCATCACGACAATGCGTCGTTTCACATGTCGCTTCTAGTTCGTGAGTTTTTGGAAGAAAAAAGTGTTCCTGTCTGGCCACTTTCACCATACTCATCGGATTTAGCACCATGCGCCTTCTAGCTCTCCCCAAAAACTAAAACTGTGCTTAAAGGAAAACGCTTTGACATCATTGTTGACATTGAGAGGGCCGCGACTGAGCAGCTGAAAGCCCTTCCGAAAGATGCCTTCCAGAATTGCTTCCAGTCATGGAGTCAACGTTGGTATAAGTGCATTGCTAGCCAAGGACAGTACTTTGAACGAGATAAAATTAGATCGTTTGTAAGCGTATTACTTTTTTTAATAAAAAATCATTCACCTTTTTTTTTTGATCACACTTCGTATAATCAAATTGGTACAGAATCGTGTTAACATACTACACATGATATATATCTTTTCTATACTCGCAGTTCATCCCCATACTTACGATGTTCTTTACTAAACTCCACGGCTATTAAATTTCGCACAAAACATATCTGAGAACAGTAACACTAGAATAAAGGATCACATAAGATAATACTTCTAAAAACAGAGTTTTAAATCCTGACATTGTTTCGTGATAGAACATTCGAAACTAGCGAACGTGTTAATATGTTGGCATTTTGAGTACTTAGAATGTATGTCTAGAATCTGCCTTTCGCAAAAACAGATTTGGTTGTTGTTTGTACAACTTGTTTCTAGTGTTGACAAAGGATTTGGGAAATTTTTTCTTTCAAATGACATATATTTGTTTGAACCACTTACAAATTAATTTGCTCTTGGCCTTGCAAGGAGTTCACCTAGAAAGAAACAATAACTAACATGAAAAATAATGTTTCATTTAAATGGCTTTGTTTATAATCCTAATTTTTATTTCGATTCACACATTATGCAATATGTTATGGTGACAGTGAATTAATGTTATTTGTATTCCATCCTTAAATGATGATGAATGCACGTTTATATACATCCCTCAGATACAAACTAATACACACAAGAGTCAAAATTGCACTGTTTTGTTTACCGACTACAGGCATTAATCGAACATTTTGTAGCTAGTCAACACGATAATAATCATTTATTCAAACTTATTGAGTCTCCTTCTAAATAGCTTCTAATCGAAGTGAAATATTTGTTCCAATAAAATCTTAGTAAAATGCTATAATCCCAACGTAATTGCTAGACATTAATCAATTGATCAATTCTCATTTTGAATCCTATTACAAACAAGTTCAATCATTAATCACGTGCGAATCATTTCATCGTGCCGCTAAATTAAGAAAAATTAAAACATTGGAAAGGAGGAGAAGCGCTAAGTTGGGAATCATTGTTGAAATCTTTCGCTCTTGATCCTCATTCCTGGAGCTTCCCCATTGATTATGTAACACTTTTGAGTGTTTAAGGCAACATTCCGAATTAATTTTATAGTCTCCAGCACGGGGTTTTGATTTCAATATTCTAATCATGTAATCATCACGTGATGTGACTTTGTTAATTTTTTAATTAAGTTGTACCATCAATAACGCGTTTTTTACACAGAGAGCACACACAGTATGAAATAAATTGAAGGAATTTTGATTTCCCAAGCTTTTCTCACAATCAAATTACAATTAAAGTCGGTAAAACGCTTTAAGCCATTTGGTGTTATAATTAATTTTGAAAAATTTACAAAATAAAAGTGACATCCTTCTTTAATTTTGCCTGAAAATTTTTTGTGGACTGTGTAATGATTTGATTTTTCATGGATCCTTGATGATATCGATGATGATCCTCGATGAAGGACTTGATCTGACTATTTTGCTCTGATAATAAGATTTGATCTCCGTATGTCGCTCGTCTATTTTGAAAAGAAAGTAACGAGGTTTCAAATAGTTGGGTCTAGTTATATTCACAATCGTGACGATGAGTGGATTACACTTGAACGTGTTAGAGTCAATGTGAAGCAATCATTCATTTGTTACTAGATTTGGTTTCGGGTTGAAGGACTCATTAGCAATGGGGCATTAACATATCATTGCGTTTAAGTATGGAGAAACACTTTCTGTGCAACAAGAACAAGTATATGTGAACATATACAGGGTGGGCCATTTAAAGTGGAAGCATTGGGTAACCCAATAACTTTTGACAGAATTGTCAGATCGACTAATGACATACCTCGTTGAAAGCATCATTCCAAGACAATTTTATCATGGAACAGTACACACCAAAAGAACGCGCTGAAATTGTTCAGCTTTACATTCAAAATAACTTTTCAATTGTGAAAACCAAACGTGCGTTTCGTTCGAAAAATAAAGTTAAAAGTGCTCCCGGTGATAACACTATAAGACGTTTATACGTAAAATTTGTGAATTGTGGTAATGTAAGTAATGCCAGTCATGCATCTAGACAACGAACAAGACGTTCCAATGAAAATATTGAAGCCGTACGAGTCAGTGTTGAGGAGGAGACAACAACATTGTCTCGTCTCCGTTCTCAGGAGTTGGGCATCGCTCGGACCACTCTCTGACGCATAATTCGTGTCGACTTGAAGATGTTTCCGTACAAAATTCAAATGGCACATAAACTGAACCCAGGTAGTTATCTGCGTCGCATCGATTATGCCAAACGAGGCCAATTTTTGGCGAAAAATCATCATGTCAGACGAGGCACATTTCACGTTAAATGGAAGCGTTAATAAGCAAAATTGTTGGTTATGTGCCACTGAAAACTCTCAATTAATTGAAGAACAGCCTCTAAACGACCAAAAAGCTACAGTTTGGTGTGGTGTTTGTGCGGATATTGTCATTGGTCAGTATTTTTTCGAAGACGATGATGGAGCAACGATAACTGTTAATGGTGATCGTTATCGAGCCATGATAAATGATTTTGTGATGCCCATTGTTCGTGAAAATGGTTTGAATGGCTTATGGTTTCAACAGGACTGTGCAACATGCCATACAGGTCGACTAACAATCGATTTGTTACGACCATTGTTCCCCGGACGAGTTATAACGAAAAACGGTGATTTTCACTAACCCCCGAGATCACCCGATTTGACACCACCAGACTTTTTTTTGTTGGGCTATTTGAAATCTAAGGTATACGCTGATAAGCCAAGGACTATAGCTCAACTTAAAGATAACAAACGACGTGAAATCACCGCCATATCGACCGATAAATTGGCCAAAACGATAGAAAACGCCAAAAAAGGGCACATTTTGTACTCAACGCCAAAGATGGCCATTTGCGCGATATCATTTTCAACAAATAGCTAAAAAATATATCCTTTATCCAAAATAAACTATAATCGAAATAAAAATAAATAATATATACATTCATATATTTTTTTTCAGAAACAAATGCTTCCACTTTAAATGACCCACCCTGTATATTCAAAAATTAATTTAGTTTTGCACTGACTTGTCTGCTTGCTAAATGTTGCTCCTTTGTGATTTTAAAAGAAAACTGTTTAGAAGTCGCAAGTTCCAATGAGGTCAACTAGGAAGCACCAAAAACGGCAATCGACTTAGATCAAATCGTTCCTGATCCCACCGAATGGATACAGCATGCAAAAGACGATCTTCAGAAGAAGAACCAAACCTTATGAACTCACAAAGGTGATAAAGGACTCAGGAATAAAATTTGGAGAAGATATGGGAACAGTAGTGATCCTAAAATGACCAGGAAAGCAAATGGGATTACTAGTCCGTAGTCAGCTTTAGGGGATATTCTAGTAAAACTGTTCTCCCAAGATGTGATAAATTCTGCAAGATAGTCAAATATATTCGATTGGGAAAAAAATTTCAAAAAACTCAATACATGATACCTAAAACAGAAACACATGATGAACTCTCATGATTGGCTGATAGACACACAAACACAAAATCAGAATTATAATCAAATACACAAAATGTACAATATCAAATACATCATTCAAAAAAATGCAGGAAACGTGGAACAGACACATTGTTGTGTAATGAGTTTGTTGCTGCTAAAACAATAATCTTGCTGCCAGATCATATACTGCAAATTAAAGCTGGCGAAATCGAGTCCAATTTAAGTCCTGTGAAAATAAATCAAAAGCTGAAAACTGATACGCGTTATTGTTTCTCCGAAGCCGGGAATAGTCCTTACATTTTTACACTACTGAAGACTGATTTAAGACTTAAATTTAGCAATAAAACATAATAAATAAAGAGACTATGACATTAATGGCGAGAAGAGACTATAACATTATTAAATCGTTTTTAAAATTGAAATAGACCCGAGACTCTGTCAGTGAAACAATAGAGCTGTAAGACAATTGGATAATAGAACAACACACCAACAGTACGTTGGACCCCAAGGGGGGTAAGAAGCTCAAAAGAAAGAACAAATAATCATTGTACACCCATTCGTTACTTTACTCCTTAGAGACATGCTGATCGTAGCCCCAAAACAGCAAGGACACTTCTAAAAAAAAATTCCAATTTTATGTTGATCAATCGAAGCGAGCAGAATATTATAAGTATTGGTGAGTATTTTCTCATTATTCCGTATATTACTGTCGCTCTTATTCAACTTAGGGAGTAATACTCACAAAATGCTTGAGTAAAAATGCATCAATATGAAATGTAAAATTGAATCAATACAAATATAAATCTGTTGCTGCTTTGGCTATCTCACTCTATCAGAAGACCTCCTTGAGTATTATCACTGTTTTGTTACTAGTCTGGGCTATCAGGTAAAAACTAGAAAAGAACATAATAATTAATCTCGATTGATTAGGTGGGCGAACAACGCCTACAGATAAAAGAAAGCAAAAGTGTTCGATAGAATCAATGTCAAGTACATTACACTTCAGGTGGGTGGATCGATTCTCCATAAATGAGCATTCTCCACAATACGCAAATCAGGAGAAAAGCTCAAGCCAGCGATAATTCTTTTTGAAGCTTCCTTGTGCTGTATTTTTTTATTAGTTTGCGTCATAACGAACAGACTACGTACTTTGAATATTTGTTAATATACTGATACGGGTAATGACAAAGTTCAACATCAACGCGTATCGATGAATCAAAAAATGTTAGGAATAATGGGTCATGACACAGCATTGGCGGACAAAGACACTTTAACCGAATTGTAGGATGAGCAGTTCAGCCTTACCACAAATATAGACGTATCAATGCAGCTGGCCCTTTAGAAGTTGTGAAAATTCCTAAAAACCCAGGGACCAAAAAAGTAAAGTGAAATAATGCTGCCCTGGTCGAACAGTGAAAACAGTGCGTTGAACATGGATAATATTACGGGAGAGATCTAGTAAGGAATTTCTCATGAAAAAAAGGGTACGAAAATCCGCATCTTTGAATTAAACTAAGAGATCCTTTCTAGATCCTTTGAAAGACACTTTTCCCAGACAGTATAACAGTTCGGCAAAGTGTGCTCTACCAAGGATACGTACCAAACTGACCGAAAGGTGTACCTTAAAAACATAGCAGAAGTATCTACAGTTCAAACACTCTCTGGCGATTTTTCTCCAACAGGAATCCAAAGAGCCCAAGCAGATTGTGCTCTTTTGTTCTTTTGTGATGACAAAAGTTTCTAGAAAAGAGTTCTAATTTTACGCCGAAAATGGTTAAAAGATTTATCAATCTAAATGTCCTATCAATGTCCTACCAATCTAAATCTCCTACATA
This sequence comes from Stratiomys singularior, assembly GCA_954870665.1. Lineage (NCBI taxonomy): Eukaryota > Metazoa > Arthropoda > Insecta > Diptera > Stratiomyidae > Stratiomys > Stratiomys singularior. The sequence continues at coordinate 15,612,315 of OX940877.1, forward strand.
TTTTGGTCAAAAAGGTTTAGAACAAGAGTTGGACCGTCATTGGTGCTTAAGCTATGCTAAAGAGGTTCACAGCTGACAAAATGTATGTCCCTGTGACAAAGAGCATACGTCGATGTACAAAAGACACTACGAACTACCACTGACCAGTGGTAGACCACTACTAAGCGGCATGAGCATTTGCCCAACAGTAACTGGAAAGCCACATACTATCAACTGAAGGGACCGCAATATAGTAATCCTTGGGCTGGAGCATGTATGTGGTTTGCTTACCGTAGCATTATTTTAGTTGAAAATGCTCCAGAGTAAATCCAAGGTTGACAGACTTCTCGTTCCAAAACATGGAGTATCTACCGACTAGATGGAAATATTATTTCACCTGGTAGGCAATGCCGGGTCAAACAAATCAACATTAGTTCAATCAATCAAGCACTACTATATTGCCTAACCTACGAAAAGGTTGAAAAGGCCGCTTTTCAAGTAATTGCCACATTTGGGTTCTGGGAAGAATATGGGAAGTCTCTTGGGCAGGACTTTTATTTGGCAAGACCTCTTATGGTCAGGACGTAAATGTAAATTCAGGGAAAGATCATCCAGCTAGATATGAAGACTATCTTCAAAATTCTAAGAGCGTACGAAGTATGTTTATGGAGATAACTCTACAAAGTGAGCATCATAGACACAACACCTAAACCATGCACGCCAGTAACTAACAAGTCCCTAAATAACAGCTGTAAGGAACTTTCAGATTCACTCCAATTGACATGAATCAATTACTTGTGACTATGCGAAATCACATGATACAACTGGTGATGTATTTATTGCAAGAAATGGAGTGCATCGCTCGTCCTGTACCACGTATCAACATGGAGTGCTAATTTCACATGTCAAAACAATTCCATACTGAAATTATAGTTCCTAGTTTGTAAGGATGATCAGAGAGTTTAGAATATATAAAGATAATTTGATAAAGATATAATAAGATAAAAATTGATATTCTTCCACAAAAAATCTAACCTTTACGCTATATCGAATCGAGGCGTTTTCGAAACAACTTATAACCAGGCAAGAGAGATGAAGCCGAAGGGTCAAATGATCTAAATCCAAAGGTAAAAGGGGCAAAAAAACCAGGACTTGAAACGAGACAGCTTTAGTCTTGTAAGACATTTAAAGGAATGGATGATTTCAAGGCATATTTTTAGTGATGCGGCAGCTTGGCTGGTATGAGTAAACTGTCAGGATCATAAATAACAGGTCCACCATACAACAGAAGCATGGAAACCTACTTGTGATTGGTCTACGCACCATGGAAGAATCACAGCAACATTCAAAGCATAGAATCTCGGAGGAATACCTTCACAGTGTCCAGATTAAGTTGGTCAGTAATAATTAGTCAGTCCACATCCCATTAGACAACAAACAATAGAACACGTAATAGGTGACAGTACATTGACAATACAGACAAGGGAAAACACATTCTCTGACGTCAAACTTCAAAATTCAACCCATGGCTAGGAGAAGGAACCAAATACGAAAAACAGTGCAGAGCCTCATCGATCCTTTGAGTAAAATTTGTGTAAAAAATTAAAACCAAGTGATCCTTTGGTTAAAATAAGATTTAATTGAATAGCGACCATGATAAGCCAACACATAGATTCAATTCAAAAATGAGCACAGAACTATAAATATATGGCGAGAAAAAAAACCAAATAACACCTTTCCAACACTTACAACTAACAGTCCTTAAATACTCAAAATCCCAAAATCAAACCCATAATCACAAACCCAAAAACCCAAAATCAACGTGAGCATATCAGACTCCCAAATCATCAGGTCCAACAGAGGCCAAAATCATATCATTAGCCCTAAGAGGCCTTGAACGATTAATGCTGGTCAATGCTTTCATAGGAATGACCAATAAATCTTCCTGAAAAAAGGAAAAACAATTAGCAAAAGGTGAAATTTTTCTAAAGCCTTGTAACTGTCAAAATTGACTTTTTGAACCTATTCAAATATTGTATTTCCGCACAAATAAGGCAAATAGTAAAACAAAATTTCATACTTTTAGGTTATATGCCTAATGAACAGGAATTCGATAAGACAGGAATTATTCACAACAGTCCTCGCGAAAAATTTCTGAGCTGAGTTTCAGGCAATACTTGTCGAAAGACGGATATTGATAGGGAGGACAGAATGTTGTCAAAAGAATATGGTAGGGTAGGACACTCCAAGGCTATGGAAAGATATTAGATGAAATTTGCAGAAATGCAAGAAATAAAAGCAATTATACAAAGCGCAAACAAACGGAGACATCGTGTTTTGATCAGTTTAAAGGATTTAAATGCCTCCTACATGATTTAACTATCAAACATATTATTAAGGATGTTTTTGCAGTGTGGAAATCATCCTTTTGTTTAAAAAGACAACAAGCAAGTAACATACTAGTCCAATCAAAACGAGGCCCATAATTTTCCATGTAATTGAAGATCTATCGGTTTCACTTTTCTCCCCGTAAATCAGGAAAAAGATGTTTTAACAAGGACGAATTTTACTATTGACGTATGAAATACGATTTCCAAGGATTGATTTGGTTTTGGAACATTCGACAAACGAACATGCAAAGATGTTATAATTAACAAAACTGGCATAGTTATGTTTGGTTTAGTGGATGGCTCTGGCAAATTTTGACATAAAGGACTTGTTTTCAAAATTCACACACTGAATTTTCCGTCTCCCACCGCAAAGCTCACACACTCATTGCTTCGAAGAAAAACGTTATGTGATCCAATCGAAAACTACTGTTCGTATCTCGTTTCAAGATGAAGCTCGGCAAGGATTATCTAACATATGTTGCCAGACAAGTGGACAGCTAGCCTTATATGTATATCGGTGACACGTGTGCCTAGCATACATAAAAACAGTAGAAGTCGTCACGTTAAAAGTACTTTAATCGATTGATTCTCAGTGGAATTATTTCCGTAAATGAAAGATACAATCATATAAAGACAAGATACATGCCATTTTAATCACAATATAAAGATGGCAATGACGACCAACTTTACAAAAAGATTCAAGTAACTGAGAATTGGAGACGGTTGTAATACATCTAGGAGTAATATTGGCCCGGCAACTGCCATACAATGAACATGTACCATGAAAGCAAAACCACTGCATTTATATTTTGAGAATGAAGCACAAGCCTTTGGCGTACATAAAAATTGCAAAACCGACGTTACTGGGCGACAAACAACAAAACGTAGCATAGAGCCCACAAGAAAGGATACAATGACAAAGCTTCAAAACTATTAAAACTCTTCGATCAATTTGGAGCAGGCGGGTATAGTAAAGGGGAATTCTTTAAAATATCAAACAAGAAGGATTAGACTGGTGCATCTAGATAATGAATCCGTAAACTGCGAGACAAATTCTAACTTGACTATAGAACAGTCTAGCAATTTGCAGCACTTATACTCTAGGGTGGTTTATCTTAGACAGAGATAGAAATATTTTTAAGTAGATTTATATTCGTGTGCTATATTTGTTGGGCTTAGTGGATCTCGTTTCATAAGAAACGAAAGCATCAACTCAACTCAAGAAGTTCAGTTTATTTTACTTTGGTCGACATACCATGAAATCAGGAGGTTGAGTGAGGTTCTATCGCTGTATGTGTTTATTCTAGGACAATGTGTTGACGGTGACGCTAGAGCGGAGTGTAAGCTTGAAAAATTCAATATCTCCCAGGATATTATTATTATTATACAAAGAAAAGTTTTATTGGAATGTGTGATTTATAATGAATATGATAACATTTCTAATTGTTAATGAAGAATTTATGCATCAATATTAAAGAAATGAATTTATTGGATTCTAAAACTAAATACTCCATTATTGTTGAATGGTTGCATCAATGGTATGGAGTTTTGTGGGTTTATTCGATGTAAATATTGCTTTCACTTGCACACATGTGCCGAAAAAATTAATTTAAAGATTGCTCACGACTCCACCATTCGTTTCAAAAACATTAAATCCCTTCCGCATTCCAGAGGAAGCTTGAAAGTTTGCCGGAGATTCTGGCATGAGTAATTCGAATTACACAACATGAGAATCGATTGAGAAAAAAGGAAACAAAATTGTGATCTCAAATCGCTACTCGTTTACCAGAAAAGAAACATAGACGATGAGAAACGAGTTGGGTAAAATATGTGATTGATTGATAAGAATGGAAATAAATTTGTATAATCTTAAATTAAATAAATTTACATTCACCAAGCGTAATAAAGTAATAAACCAGTAACAATTTATAGGGGTTCTGAAGATGTTCATCAACATTCTCGCAAAGAACACTTTCAATTCCAATAAAAGCTAAGAGCAAAGTGTTGTGCAAATAGCAAAAACATTGAACCAAAAATGCTTCATAAAATGAAGGTTGCAAAGTCCTTTGGAAAATTTTATTATTCATCTTCGCTATTATTCTAGCGTGTTTAAAAGGTGTTGTTACTTTAATGGATGATAATACAGTAGATACAGATGATGGAATTACTGGGCATGAAAAATTCAAAGGACTCGCAACGTTTCAAGGACGTTGAATGCCATTAGAATCTGCAACAGCAAATGGGAACTATTTCTGAAATGAAGGAAATTTCCTCCTTCTGCTTGACATCGTTAACGCGAATAAATTTACCTTAAATTATAGTCATAATGACGGTATTTTCACTGCTGTAAAGTTTACCAAACTACGATGATTGGTCACTGGAATCTGTTTCGCTGGATTCCACATTAAATCCTTAATGTTTCAAGTGGTTATCTGAGAAAATTCTGAACTGTTATATTTATGTCACTGACTAATTCCTGAATAAATACGTTGTATTTATCGTACGTTTAGAAGGATCGCTCACAAAAATTTTATTAATTTTTAACCCCCACGTAAGGATTTCTATAAATTCAGGGCAGTATTATTTCTAATTGGTATTTGCGTAGTAGTTCACTTGTCACTTTTAATATTAATTTTTTTTATTTGAAAAGTTTTTATTTCAAAAGCTATTTGCGACTATTTAATCGAGCTGTGATCTTTTGAAAGAAGTTTTCATCTCCTCCTTTCAAAGGTTACTTTGATACTTTTTCCCTCTGCACTCACAATTTTTCTTTTTTATTCCTTATTCCATTGTTTATAACTACTTCTTCTTTCAGGCCCATTCCAACACAGGGCAGTGATCAGTAATCATATTGACAATCCTTCTTCCTTGGTACCTTTTCTTCACTTTACAAATCTCATGTTGAAATATTTAGTTGTTCCTTTTACTTTGTTCCTCACTCACATCACTCACATTTTCAGGAAAGTAATCAAGGATGGCTATGGATTTCGAAAGTTGCCCATACTTTCAAAATAATTTATACTTCTCTCTCCTCGCATCCTATTTGATAGCCTAAAAGCCACCGTGCCTCTTCTACAATTTGATTGCTTTTGCTACAAAAAGTTAAAACTAATATAACATAATAATGTCTACTCAATATCCTTTGTTTGAGTTTCTTCGTCATTAGTGCCGTACATTTTCTAAACATATATTTTAAAGGAACATCCTTTTTTGATGAAACTTTGATAAACTTTATAGGCTAGAGGTGTTATGAAGAAAACTGTGCTTCCATGGGGTCCATTTGGTTCTTTTTGATACGTTTTCCATTGCGCGTTTAAGAACGTTTTTCTCAATCCATCTTCTTTGTTTTTTATCCCATTTTTCTGGAAACCAAGGAAGATTTGTCTATCCATTTGTTTTTCTGATAACTTGAAATATTCATATGCTGACATATTTCGTATTTTGGACGCAGGATTGGTATCATCCTACAGAATCTATCGAACTTTATTTCTCTAAGCCCAAGACCTAGTGCCCATTTATCAGTTTAATGTCAGCAGCTTATGACATCTCGCATGCATGAAAAATACTTTATTTAAGAGTGTGCGGTTCTCGCTTTCGTACGAAAGTATGATCAGATATGACACTGATGCAGATTGCACTGATGCAATTAGGACTTGAAACTGCTGATAAAGAAAATTAACTCATACGAGGGGATATCGTGTCGAAACTGATTTGATTTTATTTGAATCAAGGTATTCAATTTTTAAATGAAAAAACTCTTCAATCCCCTTCAAAGTACTCTTTACCGGCACTAACACAGTTATCCAATCTTTAATTCTGCTCCTCAAATAATCTCTCAACGATTCACGTCCTTGCTGCTTGATAGCGCCTTAACGTTTTTCGGGAAAGCCCGAAGGAATTCGCAGGGGAAGCCCAGGTAAGTAAGGGCGACGGGGCATAGCGGTCGTACCATTTTCGGTCATAAACTGCTGAATTCACAGAGGTATGCGAGCGCTTTACCGTTATCACGGTGGAAAAATCAGGACAAATCAGGATTCTTTTGCCAAAAAAAAACTTTGCAGAATAGTTTCAAAAACCAAAGAAAAAATTCGGAAAATGTTTGAAATTCGAAAATTTTGATCGAAAAAAACAGACCAGTATTGTCTTGATATTTGATTGCACTTGACGAGTTTTAATGATGCGAGGTGCAGTATAAGTTTTTCAGCAGCTTGATTGTTGCTTCGTTTCAGCGCCGTAACCGTATAACTATGATTTCTCACCTGTGGTGAACATAAAAGAAAGCGAATCATTTCGGAACTCTTCTTTCAAAGCAAAACATTCTTACACCCAACCTTGTTTTTGTTCAGCACTTAACTATCAAAGCATGAATATGGCAGATATCCTTTTCATCCACAAATCTTTTATTAAAAATCATTGAACTAAACTCTCTGTGGCTCCAGACAACTTAAGAATTTTTTCAAAAGTCCATCATCAATCTTCCAGGACGATTTTGAGATTTTTTTCAACATCTTCATGGGTTCGAGCCGTGGACGGATGACCAGAGCGAAGTTTGCCGACAATTGACATTTCACCATTTGCTTAAGCGAAAAACCCCTCAAAACTTGCAATTTTCCAATAACATTACCCTTGTGGACCATCTATGCATTTCAGGAGTTTCCGTCGCAGCTTACTCGAAAAAGAAGCAAAACTTTACAGGCGCGAAATTAACAGACAAGGCTGTGCTTGCTGACTAAATTGACATTTCACCACTTTGGCAACGGGAAAACCTCTCAAGCACTTAAGATTTACCAATGACGTCATCCGTGTAGTCGTTTTTGACATTTCAGCTAGATGACTAAAAAAATGTTGATTAAAATTCACATAAACGTAACGTAACCCTCCTTAGCCACGACGCTTAATTTACTGACTCAGGAATGGTGGCTCTTTACGCCCCTAGTGGCAAAACACGGACCTAAGAAACTTGGCTCTCCACAAAATTCGTCCGGTTTATTTTGAGTACCCCCCCCCCGCGCTTACGCGTGTGGTTCTTCGAATACTAATCTACATGCTGGCCTTCCTTTCCGCCTGCAGGAGATGGTGTTGATATTTCTTCATCTTCTGCTTGCGATGAGCAACTGTTAAAAGTTTTCAAACGAAATACTGGGAAATCTTATGGGATAAGTCGTTTTTTTTTTTTGGTTGAAACGTTGAAAATTTGATAACACACCTTCCAGGAAGAATTGTTCATTGAAATTTTTTTGGTGAATTCCGTCAGGCAACTTTTGTTTGGGAGTTGTTTTTTGATGATGGTAATGATCCTGATGCTATGGTATGTCCTCTCCACTAACGAAAAGATTTAGATGAAGCTTGAAAACAACAAAAGCATGGGCATTGTCAATTTGACAGCGAATTCTGTGTTCAAATTCAGAGTCCTGTATAACCGTCTTTCTTAAAAGAAATCATCAGCAGAGAGAGGCTTTATTTCAGTCGATGACACAGAATAAAATAGCCTTCGTAATCGTCTATCGAGAATGGGTTTTGAATCCCTTTAAACCTTTTCACACCTATAAAGCTCAAAGGATTCCATATAGAGCCTGACGGGAGCAGGAGATGAAATCCAAATGGTCCAACGGCAGCAAAAGAACTAATTAAAACGCTTTATTAATATGAAGGGTGATTATTTAATTAAATAAAGAGTCGTTTCAAAACAGGAGAGAGGGACATCCTTTTAATCAGTGTACATAATTTTTTTTTGCGAATTTTGCCTTCATGGTGAATTATCGTCATAAGCTTTTGATCTTGAAATTATTTTTTAATTAAAAATATGTTGCAAGTAATTGTTTTCCGATGTGGAAATCCTTTCAACAATATCAGCGAAGAGACCGCAATTAGTGAGAATACAATTAAAAATTTGCTTTCACTTTTTGCCGCCCCGTTTAACTTGTCATGGTAAATATTTTGATTTTTGAGTGGACTTTCTTTTGAGGTTTCCTGCATTAATTATAAATAATGCCACTTGTTAGGAAAGTATTTTCAATGCAAGTTATTGTGCATGTAGAATAATTATGTCAAAAATACTATGTTCAATTGTAATTGTATTTTACATACTAATTTATATCTTTGAATTTATACATAAAAAAAACATTATTGTTTGCATTTAATAATTTCAGCTGCTGTGTTAGTTCAAATCATGGATTTTTAGGCTTCCGTACAACAATAGTCAATGTCATAACAATTCATTTGAAACCTGAATGGCGTATTTACATATATGCTTGGTTCCTATCTGGTAGTAGAATAATTAGCCTAAATAATAGGTTTTTATATTTTAATTAGACGCACCACAATTTGTTTCATCTACCGATAGTGTGTAATCATAAAATAATATTTTAGTTGCTCAGAAGTACGGAAACCTTACAATCTTAACGTGTATCCGTAAGGAAAATAATAAAATTTGACGAAATTAATAAGCCAATATTTTTTTTGTTTCACAGCTATTTTTGTAAAAATACTTTCAATTAAAATAATAATGAATAAGTTATATTAATACCGAACACACCTTGTTGCAGGCAATGTTTCTAGCAATCTGGCTCTATTGTTCATAGCAATAACATATCTAAAGCCTTAAATTTATGCCTGGTTGAAAAATATGTTTGATTGAAAACAATAATCCAGAAGAGACAACAAGAAAGGATAGCATGATATCATTTTAGGGTCACTCGCATTAATTGAAACTTCAAAAATTCAAAAAGAAAATTCAAAATAAAAAAACCCGAAAACAATAATAAGGTCTTGTTTCAGATGTTTTTGAAGATGTTAACATACAATTTTTAAAAAAAATTGTTTTTCGAATGACATCTTTTATAGATGATTTATAGACCCATTGGAATAATGCCGATACAGAATTAAAACCAATAGAATGAGCAGAAGACCATGTTTACAGAGAGAAAAAATTTTTACTAGATTCAAGTGGTGGAATATTTCTGACTTGATTTCATTGTTATTGAATCCTTGAACTACTCAAATAACTTAAAGCGAGGTAGTTAATAGTTCGAACTCGAAGGAACAACATGCGTTCATATCATTTTGCTACACCATTGAAAAGCGTTTAATGTGCTCCAGACTGCAGAGGGACACGTAGTTTCACACGACCAATTCTGCTGCTAGTTACTCTCCTTGGCCAAAAAACAATTAACTTTATAAACTGCACCAAATAGACACAAAAATCGTTTTCTAGTACCAATATATTTGATTTGATTGTTGCAGGACCCAATTTTACCCTACCGCGGAGCAGTTCACTCTACGGAAGGATCGTAGCCAACGGATGATTGCCACAATAGGCCTTTCGCAGGGCTTCGCTCTCAGTCCGAACGTTTAGAACATCTCTTATGATAGACGACTGAGGGTCGGGCTTTCGAAAGTAGTCATCCTGGATAGTCTATGTGGAATATATTGCGGCGTTACTCGTGGAGCTCACATTTGACTACAGACTATGTATTCTATGACTATGACTAAAGACAAGGATCTCATATTTCACTTAACTCTCAACTCAAACCAAAGACAATGCTCTTGAAGTGAGTGCTCTTGACTGTTGATGGGTCCTTCTGGTGCCGGAAAATACCCATGTTTTCATCCTCAAAAGGAAATGATTCTCTAAAGTGAAACCTTTCAGTATTATTGATTACTGATCTAGTCGAAACCAACAGTGAGATATCTCAGCCTATTGAAATACTCCATGATAAGAACACATGATGGAGACAAATCTGATGGAATGTTTTATGGTATGCTGCAGAATTTTCGGGTCACGCTCTGAGTTAGAAGTTAGAGTATATGCAGATACAAGGAGCATTCTGTTCCGCACGAACGTATCAAATGGTCACTGGGGCGGCAATGGTGGTGATTGTGGTAGTGAAATTCATCGTCCTTTTGAAGACAACTAACAAAGAATTAACCAAAGGAGAAAAACTTCTCTCTTCCAGCGATAGATAACAATTCTCGGAGGGAGACACAAAGGTAAGTTGAATTTCACCTCTAATTTCTGATCAAAGGCTTTAGCTTAAAGGAAATATTTTATGTTCAGTTGGGATCTTCTGTTGAGTAGTGGATACAGTTGAAGTACAGAATTAAATGCTTTAATGCTTATTCGTTCAATGTGGTCTTTGAACATGAGTTTCTTGTTCAACGTTCGCCCAAGGTACCGCAGATTTTTGGACCATGGTATGGCTTGTCCTAAAAAGTTAATCGGTCCATTAGGCAGCAAGGAACGTTTACGTTTTTTAGTGAAAAATATTGCCATAGTTTTGTCAATATTGATGTTTTTTTTCCACCTGTAGAAGAACTGATATACTTTTTCAAGCATTTTCTCTAAGTTAGCTGTTATTGTACTTGGGTGAGTTCCTGAAGTATTAAAACAGTTATCGTCCGCAAAGGCAGCTCTTTGACAGTGCTCGCTTGTAGAGAGATCGGAGGTATAGACAATGAAAAGGGTAGGGTTCAGACAGGAGCCTTGGGGAACACCAGCAGGGATGCTTCTTACAGTAGAGGTGCTATCTCGGACCTTTACCTTAAATGATCTGTCTTTGATGTATGCTGGAGTTTTTTACTCTTGGAGCTCATAAAGTAAACCTTCGTGCCAGACTCTATCGAAAGCTTTCTCAATATCGATGGTGACCATACCAACAGATTATTTTCCTATTAGAGCTGTCTTAATGTCCTTTGAGACGCGATACAGCTGGTGCTCCGTTGAATAGCCGTGTCTGAAACCAAACTGAAAGTTAGGAAGTATGTTCGCATTTTCCACATAGCCTGTGAGTCTTTTGAGAATTATCTTTTCGAATAGTTTACCAAAAGCTGGCAATAGGCTTCTTGGCCTGTAGCTTTCTGGCTCATGTGGATCCTTCTCAGGCTTTAGCAGTGGTACTACAACAGCTTGTTTCCAGGCAAGTGGAAAATAAGATAGTTTGAGGCACGCATTAAATAAGACGGAAGTGAGCACAATCCCTTTCTTTGGCAGATTTTTCATCACAGAATTAGGAATTCCATCGGTCCCGGGGGCTGTACGATTCTTAAGTTTTTTTAGTTGCCTAACCATTTCTCTGGTCTTGATGTAGGCGCCAGGAGGCAATTTAGATGTGTTAGATATACTTTACACAGAGATATCTATCATCGTTTCTATGATATCATTCCGCCTTTTGTTTGAGATTTTGTAGTAATTATGAAATTTATCAGCAAGAATTTCTGCTTTTTCTTCACAATAGTAAGTCTGCTGGCCACTTGCGTCTTTAAGTGGGTACGAGAGGTTTTTGCGAAATCGATATATTATCGATTAATATCGATAATATAATAAAAGTTATAATATATAATAAAATGAATAATATATAATAAAAGTTAATATGTCTTCGAGTCAGATTTTTTCAAGAGGAAGGCTTGATGTGGTTTATAGCGATAAACTCCCTTTGAGTCTAGTGTGAAAAGCACTGGTAAATGAGGAGATGATAGCGCTTGTAATACTTGAATGTCTGAAGGGCCAATATTATCTTCATTTAATATAATATTAAGGGTTGATCCGGCACCCCGAGGCGAATATAATGTGGGTTCGGTCGGAAAGTGAATAAATATATTCCCTTCACTCAACATTTCATACAGACATTAACCTATTTTATTAGCTCGAACACAGTTCCAAAGCCTATGGCCCACGTTAAGATCACCACAGAGCAAGTACTTTTGGTTTTGACGCGTAAACCTTTTTAAGTCGTTTAAATGTATAGGTAAGGTGGATATATTCCAAGAACCTTCCTTGTAAAAGATGGAGTGAACAGTAAAATTGAATAGCTTTTCCGGGAAACTGTTTTGCTTGAAATGCGTTGAAAGGTTGGAGAATCAACTCGCATAGCTCATTTCACTAATAAAAATGTGCCAATATGCTGGAACATCATGAAAGAAGGAATCTCTTTTTAAAAACTCATTTCATCACCATTCCTTTTTGCTAGAGAAGAAGTACCAGACTTTGAAGACGCCTGTAGTGGGGCACGCGTGAATGTACGAGATCTGAGTGGCAGGCTTCAGGACCCAAGTACCAGGTTCTGAGGATAACAAGGGGGATATTTAATGGGTAATCAGGAACATTTCGGGTCTGGCAGTCTCCCACTCAAAAAAAAAAAAAACCGGACGAAATAAAAAGATCTCGAACTCACCTATTACAGCCAAGTGTGTTGGGATATCGGTTATAAAAATATTAATTCAGATATTAATACCAGCCAAGTTTGAAAAAAAGAAATTCTTTCATTGTTTTCGTTTCAACAAACATTGGATTACGTCTTTGAAACTTTATACACAATTTATATTAAAAATTTTTTAATTTAAAGCGCCATCATTCCCAGCTTGGGTATTAGAAAATGCGTTGGAAATAGGAATTCAGCCGAAAATTTCAATTTAATATAAAATTTATAAGGCTGAACATGAATCAGTAACTTCTGAATTTCATATGTAGGCAAAGCAATGAAACAAAAAAAAAATATTTAGTAGTAATTCTACTCGAAAATAAATCCGCGAATCAAAGTTTCACTATCAAATGCTTGAAATTCTTATTTTTCAACCGATTTCGATTAAGGATAACTTAATACAGGCCAAGGAATATTTGATCAAGCTTTTGCCTAGCCTTAATAAATTTTTATATTCGAATTCCATCATTGGCGAAATTTGCTGGCAAATAAAAACCCCTTTTGAAACTTATTCACTTTACCTTGTCCGTAAAATAAATATTTGTTTTTATCATAGCAAATGAGACTGTTAAAATTCAACTAATTTTGATATTTACTGGTTCTAGCTGACTTCACATATGGGACATACATAGTATGTGAAGTCTTCTATTAAAAAATTAAAATTTATAAAGTGAGATTTTTTAAAATAAATTCTAAGACGAATCAGTTGCTCTTTTCATAATGATATTTTCCTCTGGTCTAGAAGCCATTATGATACTATAGGACTAAGACTGATTTCTTCATTTTCCTCTTAACGTCTTCGAAGGCTGCAGGCGAGGCATTAACTTCTTATTTCACCCATTAAAGGACATAACATGAATTGATCAAAAACGTTTCGGAAAATCATTTTCTTTTTGCTCCAAACCCAATATGACTGAATGTTTTTTTTACTCCTTTAACATAACTTATTAGCATGTACATGTATATATGCATATGATTTTTCCCAATAGCGGGAATTCAGCGGGAACGCCTCATTGTTTTATTCACAGAAAAGCAAATATAATTGGCCTCATAAGTACAATATGGCGAAAATTAATTTTAGTTTGCGGATGGAATTTGGATAGGGAAAAGCATACTCGCACATATAACATAACGTATTGTTATCAGCACTTTTTGCAGATGCTTACTTTGTCTCGTACAAATAACTTACCTACATACGTGCACACACATATGGAGAAAATAAGCGGCGTTAATAATAAGCATGGCGAAAAGTCAATTAACAACACGCTGCGTTAGCATTTGAGGATATTATATCCACACAATATATTCGTGGGTCTAATGCGTGAAACGAAACTGAATGGCACTTACAGAGATAATACATACATCCATAAATTATCTATGGGATAACAAAAATCTATCGTTTATTCTTAGCGCCACTATTACTCAATGCGTTAACAATGCATAGATATCGCGTTCGTTTATTTTGACTGCTAATTGATATATTGCATTCAGACTAAATGCTGTTTGTGGTGTTTACTTGGAAATGTTAACGCTAAAGTGTTAATGGGAAATCGCTTGGATTAGAATAAGTAAAAATTTTTTTCGGTAGCCATAATGGCGGTTGGGACTGGTGTGCTGATAGTAAAGTTCCTGTCGATGGTGAATTTTTTCAATCCGGAACAAGCAGATTTTAGGTGTGCAATTTCATACTATAATTTATTCGCCAATTCATGCTGGTTTTGAAACTATCTAATCATTGTCAATTACTAGCATTTATTCTCGCATTTTGAAAGTGCGAACAAAGCATAAGAGGGTCTTAGTGATCACATGATATTTATTAATTGTTTCTTTGATTCTGTTTATTCAGACTGCATTTAATCCTTGTTCTAAATGATACGCAATGTTTGTGGAAAATTTTTGAGCTTACTTTTTCCGAAAAATTTTGCCAAATGGGTTATTGAAACTTCAGTTCGCGTCAAATCACAACTTTTTTAAGTATATTTTTGAAGTATTTTTCTATAGCTAAAAAGCTAGCATCGTTCGTAAAAATTGTATTGTTAAATAACAAGGACATACTTGAACTTGTTTTTGTCAATACTTCTACAGGATGGTCCATCTGTTGGTTTTTTTAAATGACTATATTTGACGTATCATATGTGAGAGCTGTCATGTATCAACTGTCAAAGGTTTGGCGATTGTGAACATAGACTTCTTAACAACACAACGACGCATTTTAACTATGCAAACTTTTTACAAAAACGGTCGTTCTGTAAAAAAAAAAACGTTTTGCAAACTTCGGGGTAGTTTATACCCGAAGTTATATAGTTTATACCTGGAATACGTAAAGTTGTGCAACGTTTTGAGGAAACTGGTTCCGTAGAGGGTCGTCGGCCATATCAATATGCTCGTCCGGTTCGTACTCCTGAAAATATTGCCGAAGTAAGATAAAGGATCCGTCAATAGCCATCCAGATCCACATGACATCGTTCACAGGAATTAGGCATTGCTCGGACCACATTAGTGAGGATTTTGCATGTTAATCTTCACCTACATCCATACAAGATTCAATGAACTCAAGAACTGAAGCCAGCAGACCATCAGCAGCGTCGAAATTTCGTTAATTGGATGCTTGAAAGAAGTGAGGGTTTTTCAGCCAAAATCATCTTTTCGGATGGAGCTCATATTTATCTCAGTGGCCATGTCAAAAAACATAACTGTAAGATTTGGGGGGCTGGAAATACTCACGAATATCATGAACAACACTTGCATGCCAAAAAAGTGACTGTTTGGTGTGGTCTTTGGTCTGGTGGTATCATTAGGGCGTTTTTTTTTTGTCAAAAACCCTGAAGAAAAGGCTGTTACCATCAATGACAGACGTTATCGGGGTATGATAAAGGACTTTTTGTGGCCGAAAATTAATCATATGGGTTTCAACAAGACGTACCCACAGCTCACACATCTTACCAAACCATCAACTTATTACACGAAAAATTTACGGACCGCATAATTTCGAGGAATTCTGACGTCGATTGGCCGCCAAGATCGTGTGATTTAACACCTCTTGATTATTATCTTTGGGGTGTTTTTTTTTTAAATAAAGTATACGCGAATTTACCCCGCAAAATTCACCACCCTTAAGCGGAACATTCACGCTGAAATTGCAGCCATACTAACGCTAATTCTGGAAATATTTATCGAAAATTTTGATTTTCGAATGAGAGCCTGTAAAAAGAGCCGCGGTGAGCATATGTGCGATGTTGTGTTCCATACATAATTGCCATAGACCAAGCTTTTATAGTCAATAAAGATTTCCGATCTTCTCTAGCAAAAAGTTTGTTTTCTTTCACAATAAAAAAAAAACTAACAGATGGTCCACCCTGTACAAGACAATGAAAATTTATGCAAACAATTATTTTTTATTCAGTTTTCAAAATCTCCTAACATATTAAGTGTATTTAATTCCTCTTAAAAATTGAACAATTTGAATTCTACCGCCATATTTTTAAAACCACAGAAAGTTAAATTCGATCCTTTATTATTACAAAGGATAAAATAACGACATGTGAATTTAAAAGTGGATTTAACAAAAATTTTTAATTTTGAAATTGATAAAATAGAGTGTTATATGTTACTGTAGAATAATAAAGATCGAGAAAAAGGATTAAGCATGACGACAATTTGCAAATCGTAAAGGAAATCATAGCTTTCACTGGTTGGTTTCAAATGAAATCTGTAAAATTTACACGTTTGCAATTTTTAAGTGATTTTGGATTTACTCTTGGGTCGGTGCCCTTGTTTCTCCAACTGCTTGTATTATGGAATTACCTTAAACGTCAGAAAATTTGCGTACGTTTTTCAAACAACAAAAAAAAAACCTTATACTAGTAATAATTCAACGATAACTTTCAACCTTCATATCTCTGAGTGACATTACTACAACAAACCAAATAATCCATAAAAAATTCCAACAGGCACATTTTATTTCCTTTTTAGTCAATGTCTAACGTCCTTAACAAACCTGTTTGTGCATTTCGGTTCAAAAGTCATGAATAAAATCACGTTATTTGTGTCAAAACTCATACGAAATAAGCTTTGCGCTAATTCCTGACATTCGTTCTGGCGTAAAATTTGCAAAATACATAAAAATAAACAAAACGTCACAAACTTCATAAAAATATACAAAATCTGAGTTATATTTTATTGTACTTTTTTCAATTTATATTTTGTATTTTTATATATTTATTTTAAATATTTTTTTTCTAGAAAATTGTTTTTAACAATGTTTCATATTTCGATTTTCATGACTTATTATAAAATTATATTTGTAACATTTCTAAAACGTTGCTCAATAGCGTTCCTAGAGTGCAGGACATTGAACTTTATTTGTTTCCTTGTGATCTTTTTTCCAAAGATTAGTTAAAGGAAAAAAAAATCAGCACTTTATTTTTGTTACAAGTGAGTATGGTTTTGATGATGATGACAACCACATTGCAGTTTCAACTTTTTTCCTCATCCGGAGTTATCATTCGAAGATGAAGCTGAAGAAAGGAGTCTGGAAGTTGTTAAAGCTCTAGGAGAAAAAAGGAGTCCATAAATGTATATGCAAAGAATCGTTGAAGATTTGGAGCAAGATTTTAGTTCCTCTCAATAGCCAGTCTAAAATCTAGTGAATGTTTAGCCAGAGCCTTCCGTATGACGTCAGCATCAAGAACAGAAGGTAATGTAACTTGGAGAAAAAGGAATTGAAAGAAATATAAACGACAGATTCGTTTGTTGGGTGATGCATCTCTGACATCCGATTTTTAAACTCTCTTTTAAACCCATACAATTCTTTTTAAATTCTTTTTCTCATGAACATACTGTGTGTATTTTCTCGTGTTTAGCACTTCTAATTTTGATTTTCCATTCCAAAATGCTATGGTTTTTGGAAGAAGTTGCTCCCTTCTTCAGTGTCAATTATTTTCTGATATTTTCAAGAATTAATCCAAAATAACATCCATCAAACCACCTTTATATCATCCAGAATGATCGCAAAGTGACAAATCACTGCAACGTATATCCTTTTCATTTGAATGGTCATATTTATTTAAGGCATGCTTATTTCATGGTGCTCAAATCTATAACAATAAGATCCTTAGAGTTCTTTGGATGTTGAAACAACAAATATATCTCAGCTTGCGTTTAAGTCTTAAGTTAAAAAATGTTGTCCTTGGTATTTTGGATGTAAAAAGAAATAAAGAAGTGAAAATTAAATCAACCATGGACAATGGAACTTTCCATGGACATGAACCTTCAGAATCACATCTTGGTAATTAACAATATCTTCTGATTTCAATTATGGAACATTACCAGTCGGAATTAGTTGAAAATTCATTGCTAATAAATGAATTAAAATTCATTACAGCGAATTTTATTTGAAAAGCGTTCTTGTGATAATCCCCACCCAGTTTGATCGACTTTTTAAGGTTAAATTCGTCATTCGTCAAACGTCATTCGTCAAACAACTGAGATTATTCCCAATAAACCCCAATTAATAAATTAATAATTGAGGAATATTAAGTAAGAATAAATAAGAAAAATAAATGTCTTATGGGACATAAGCTGTTGAACTTAAAAGAACCGGAGATAGGTACAGAAAACTTAATTGGACCTGACGAGCCAAATTTGGAAGCCACAGCAAATGCGACTGGTAGACGTTCTCATTAAATACCACGAAACCAATAGCATAGACTAACAATTACATCACTGAAATAGTGCATTTTGTTAATTATTTGAGATTTTCGCCGCTACAAGAATATCTGACCCAAGAGGGTATGCTTAGCCTTGAGGTAATTAAACGGAATCGATCACTAGTAAACTAACAACAGATAAAAAAATTTTGAAAAAAGATCATGGATACCACAACGTAATCACGAAAGAGCCCAAAACTTCGACTGAGTCTCAACCTAATGGTAACCGACCCCAAATTTTCAGATTAATTGGTATTCAAATGCAAAACGGGTTGGAGGCAGAACATTTAGACGAAGGATGATACAGAGGATGAGCATTATCACTCTTTTGTTTTTTACACTCATATACAATGAGTAAAATATTGTCAAACCAGAAAAATAATTCCCGCAGATATATAAGTACAGTAAACCAGCTACCACTACACACACGTCGCTCAATTTAAAAGCTCGCTATCTTGCATCGCTCGCCATCTTGCAAAGCTCGCTACCTTGCAAAGCTCATGTTATTTGCCAAATCAGGTATTCTTTTCTTTTTCTTTGCAATATCCCTTGTTTTTGAACCCTTTTTGGTTCTTGAAGTGTCCAATGGCTCGTTTTTATACAGGAGAGTAAACAGAGCGAGGATGTTGAGGAAATTGCTACAGTTTTGTACAAGTGGAGCACGAAAGCTTATTCGTCACGATGAAGCATAGAACCGGACAATGAATCCATACAGCGGGTTTGCTATATGATCAAGCAGGACATTTGCCCACATGGAGAGAAGAGGACCCCATGCAAGTAAAGTGATTTTGTTGGCGTATCACAAACTATTAATAAATATGTTGAAATTATACTATGAAACAAGAAACAAACGAATTGTTTTAAGACATATCAAACATTTAAAGGAACAGAGACTTCTCAAAATTTTCTTATAACCAGACCAAAGATTCTGTCACAAGATAAGTGATCTCTGATTGGGAACCAATCGATTACTAATTGAATCAACAATTCACATTAAGAATCTTATCGTAGCAAGGTCCCTTGTCTGCCTGTCAAAGTCGTCAATGGACAGGAGCTTTTTTACTGATGTATTTCAATGCTTCCTTTTTTCAAAACTCCATAGTCATTTTATTTGAACTTTGATTTGAACTTGAAAGGGATCTATGATAAAGGATCGTCGATGGTGTGATACCTTGCATTCTATAGGTGGGAAGCACTCTTCCGGACAAAGCAAGCTGTTAAAAAAATTATTGCTTAGTCTTTTACGGAAATGATGCTACGCATCTGCTGCTTTTTTGCGATTTAATCAAGCCCACTATCACAGACGTTGACGCATATTCACATTACATTAGAATTATTCCAAAATAATGGAATTTTGAAAAATTCAAAGAATGGAATGTTAGCAGACGAAAATGGGAATTTCTCCAATGCCTCATCGTTTACCAAAAGTAAAAATGAAAGAAAATACAAACATTTGAAGCCCTTGTCGCAGTATTTTTCAATTAGCTTTCTTCTACGAACTGAGCACAAGTTGTCCAAGAAAAAAGGTCTTCCTTAAGCAAATGTTTATTTCATACGGTCTGATAAATATTGGAAAAATGGGATCTAAGATATTTTTTAAACAAACAATGTATAAAGCAGCAAAGATTCAATTTTTGCAAATAGTTGATTGAGAGAAAGTATGACAAGAGACCTCTCATAAACAACCGATTAATTCATCCGAAACATTTTTTAGAAATCATTGTATTCCCGCAGGAATTCATTGGTTTTTATGTCTTCTACTTTCATTTACTTTTAAATTCCTTCTACGCTGGGGTGACCTGGTTAATTTTCCGTTATCGTCAAGTGTTCTATACTATCGTTTGCTAAATATTCCTGAATACATTTGAACGTGGAATGCAATCTTTCTGCCCACAATTATACGAAATTATAAATTGAAACTTGATTTAACGCTCGCTGCTTCCACATTTTGTTTACAATTTGGAAAAATGCTCTATCTAACGGAAGAAAAGTCCTTGTCCCGAAAAAAATTCATTTATTCCTTCTCACGAGACACTATCTCATGCTGAACCATGTGATTACGATGGCAAGACAATATCGACTGGGTAAAGAGAATAAAATTGGTTTTTTCCGCAACGAAATAAGGACAAACGCAGGAAAATATGTTAATTTTGCCCGACAAATGACCCATCAAGATAGTATAGTAGAAAAGAATTGCAGAATATAATCGACAAGAAAACTTTCAGAAGACAAAAAAGGGAATTTTTCCAGAATTTAAATGAAATAATTTATTCAGCGGACAAGGTATGACAATGCGTTCGTGCAAGGAGTACAAAAACTCGGTCCGAGAAATTCTGAAATGGAAGTAAGAGTAGAAAAATTTTAAGTTGCAATTACTTTAAATATCAAAGTAAAGAATTATTACTCCAAACTTTATGAGATTTCAAATACGTTATTGAAAGGCTGGTGTAGACATCCTTGTCACATCCAAACTACTATGCTTTCAATTTTCATTAGCAACTTCCTGGATTCTTTCAACTTACACATGTACCCAAAACGCCTGCAAAAAAGGATGCGAAATAATGCTCAATCCAAGCTCCAGATGAATACTTGGCACGAGCATGGCTAATGTCCAACTGTGAGAAACTGTGGGAGTAGGCGATAACGCTGCTGGACGGTCAGTTTCTGGATGAAATAAGAATCCTTCATCCTTCATGGACACGACACGTGAAAAAACTTGCAGCATATTTACAAAGATGACATCTATTATCTCATTAAAATGCTTTCGTTTATATGCATGCTTCGAACGAGTTGCCATGCACTTGTATCTTCAAATGCATCCTTGCATCTTTGCACACTTTGCTTTTTCTCATACTCTAATTTCCAGGAAACTTTCTATAACTTTTTAGGAGATTGAGTCAGCTCGTCTCTCTTTCTCGCTGTCATAATTTGGTGTATTGACTGTGCGAATTCAATACCATACTGCTTTCGTTCGAAATTAAATTTATTTCAGCATTTACTGACAGGGATTTCAAATTACAGCAATCCGGAGATATTGTATTTCTATTTTTATATGAGGATTTGGCAGTGCGCCGAAAATTGAGATATTTCTTATCAAGCTTCAATATGGTACATTTGTCACCATTCCAAAAAGTGGTAAAAGATCTTTGCTATCATTTCTTCCGGAACATAGCTCTTAAAAAAACAAAGCGTGAGTAGTCTCGATGCGCACCACGCGAAAGAGATACCAATACCTCATGAAGAAAATAAAGTAAGCGTTTGCAAGACAGAACCCGGATGAATTCGACGATACAGATGAGAATGATGTCTTAGGCATGCGACATTGTTTGGACCACAGTTTGATTGACAATGGAACTTCTGATATTTTTAGAACGTTGATTTCAATATGACATGGTGGCCTTTTGAATTTCAGCATAATACATGGAATAATTGTTCAATGCGATTGAATATGTGAATCAATGTGTGTGGGTACGAGTTTTAGAGCGTGTTAATGAGTGTCTCACCGCACCATTGTTTGTACAGAAGTAGATCGGTTGCATACTATTAGAACGGAATTTGTTACAAAGCGTCTATGCTTGTATTAGTTGTGTTACACCCAGGGCTCCATCGTCGTTTTCTTGGATTCTCTATTGGACTATTTAAATAAGCTCTAACTACACATGTAAACCCAGATGCATAATGAAGAGTAACAGACAATCTATCGCTGCAATGAAATTTGATTGGAATGATCGACTGATCTGATTGATGCATCATTTGCCCGAAGGTTTCTCAAGTGACTATGTGAATCAGATATATATTATCCTTTTTTTGACATTTGTTTATTCTTCACAAAAAGTCTCCCCATGAATTTATTTGGCTATCAAGGATGTTCATAAGAAGTCATGAAGAAGATTTTTGTTCGCATAGAAGGGATAAAGAGACAGGGCAGCAACCTTTAAAAAAAGGAAAGGTCTACATGGAGAACTTAATCAGAACTTAATCTTAATTTGTTTTGCAATCTGATGTTGAGAGTGATAGATAGATCCATAGCACCCTTGCCCTAGCAATCATTTTTCAAGATCGTTTTTTACTGTGACAGCAACCCAGTGATGAAATTGGATTTCATTGGTCGGATATGATATGATATGATCAAATGACAATATTCATGGACTCATTTACCGCGTCACCTAAATAGAGAAGATGATTAGTGGAGAAGGAATCGTATGAACTCTTAATTGTGTCAATTTGTAGTTCATCTCAAGGACATAGTTCCTCGTGTCAAACTTTGTCTGTATGCAATATTTTAACTTATTTTAGTCATCGATTGTCATGGGTTCATTGATCATAAATATTCCTTTTAAACCTGAAATGACAGGCAGTTACTAGGTTTTTATTCTGTGGTCTGTCGGAGCATTCAGACTCGTAAATGCCTAATTTCGGGCTGATTCCCTTCAGAATTTATCACTCCTGTTCCCATTAATTTTTAGACCCTAACACACCTTATTCATCATTGTAACCCGAGAATAAATGATTTGGAAGTGGTTGATTTAAGGTTTTTTATTTTTAGCTTTTTCATTCTGTTAACCTTTTCATAATTTCATTGTATGAGCAGGGTGCAGGAATACCTCTGTAGCTATCCTTATACAATTTGTATACTGAGTTTGTTTGGAGCATATGATACGGGATTCCCAAAAGTTTGGTACTGCCGGCTATGGCGTGTTTCTGGATATTTTCAATATTAAATCGTGAAACCAGATTTATAGATGAGGGTCTATTGTTTGAAAATGGGCTCCTTTTTTTAATGATTAATGTTTTCTATAAATTTAAGAGTATTTTCTTCTATTTGATTTCTCTATATTGGTGATGGAGGACCAATTATTAGCTTCTGAAATGTTTATAGCTCGGGAAATTCCACCAGATATTGTAAAAAAATCTTTCGAAAACTAGCGTCCACCTGTTCCAAACTGTCACTAAACTTGGTGTTCTACACTTGCTTCTTATGCAACTACATAGAGGATCATTTGAGCCTTCTAGTCTATCTTTTGGTACTTTATTTTAACACATGCTAATCTGTTATTTTACCGTTATGTTTTCACCAAGTGTATTTGGTTTATTAATCGGTCTGATCATTTGGTTTTAGCTTGGGCTCATCTTTTATGCTGATGGAAAACATTAAGCTTTTGACCCTTGTCTATGTTATTTTCCAGTCATATGTGTTGCATGTTCTATGCATTGCAATAAACATACAAGAGAGCGTTTTTAAGTCTGCGGATTGGAGGTGTTGGTCATTCGAAAAAAGTGATTGGCAGAGCGACAACGCGGTCAGGAACTCATCATTGGAATAAAAACTAAGTTTCATCAAAACCGGGTCGGTAATTATTTGGACTATCGTCAATAAAATATTTCTGTGTGGAAGTGAGTGCGCAATAAGAAAAAAATCGGAGACCGCATGGTCATGCCGTTCCTTACCAAGCAAAGAAAGTCAGTTGAAACCATACTGTAAGGGATGGCGTTCGTTAACGAGGACACTTGTCTAAGTCAAACCCATAAACAAGGCAAGGACTCACTTGAACACATCCCACGGAAATTGGCCCGGAAATTGTTCAGAAAGTAGAAAATTTAACATTGAAAGATGCAAGACTAAAGAAAGCAAACATACAGCAATGGTTGAAGTATCGGTAAGTATAGGTTAATTTTTAAAATTCTTCACCATTATACTGGCCGGACAAAGGTCAGTGCTAGTAGGGTACTAAGAATGCTCACGCCGCCTCAGGAACAACAACTTGTAGAGTGTTCCCACGTCTGGAGCGGAGGCAAGGATGGGCTTTTGAATCAAATCGTAACTGGAGACAAACTATCACTTCTTCTTTATAGTCCTGCGTCCAAACAGGAGTGTAGGCAGTGACACAAAAAAGGCATATCCCCACACAAGAAGTTTAAGGTGTAACAGCCTGCTGGTAAAATTATAGCGACTGACTTTTGGGACTGATATTAGATCCAGTTGACAAATTAAAAAGATAAAGGCATCTCTTTAACCGGAAAATACGAGGCTTCAATCACAAAGAGGTTTAACGGATTAATCAAAGAAAACAGAAGAAGAGAATCGAAAATATCGTTATTTGCGTCTGTTGGGACTAGGTGGGCTTAAATATATTTGATCATCTACTCTAATCTGGCTCCTAGTAATTTTTTAGTAAAATTTTAGTAAATTTATATTAGTATTTATATTAGTAATCCTACAATAATTTATATTAGTAAGCCTACAAAATAATTTCTTGGACAGAAGTTTTAAAGCAATCAAGAAGAGAAAGACGCAGTTTTAGCTTATTTTTCGGACAAAGACAAAGCATTTTTTGTGAAGGTTTTCACAGGCTAATTGAAAGATCTGAAACATGTATAAGAATAGCAGCTAAATACATCGAAAAAAATAAATAATTCTGTAGTTAAATTCTCCCTTCATACCCTCCGTTCCATGAGCTTCATATGCGAGGGGTATTTCCTCGTATATCAAGATACATTTTACACTGTTTAGTTGCTTATTCAACAATCAATATTTTTTCCGTTGCAGGATTATTCGCCAATTATTTTTGATGCATGATTACCATTTTTTCATCATATACCTATGAATTTATCAAGAATTGGGCCTTGCTAAGGGCCAGTAAGCTGGATCTTTTTTTTTTTGACATTTATAATTCTTGCAAAATCATTTAATCCAAAGCCCATGGGATTGATACTCGATTAATCAAACAAACACAAACTTATATGAACATTTTCTGTGAACCGAACTCGTAAATAAATCAAAATTACCAGGGAACCCTACAAATGTGTTTCATCAACAAATCCTTATATGACTTTCATCCTGCATTGCCATAGATTTTTTGAATTATTTATATATTGAATTATTTATATACAACGTTACTGCTCATGTATAAGTTTATTTTTGGAATATTTTAAATGCAACCGAGGGCTTTTATGTTTGGAAAGTCACTCGTTTATTGGACCCACTACAATATCGCTTGAGCACACACTTGTCAGTCGAAATATTTGGGTCCGTTTCGTATTCTGCCTACGATGATAGCGTATTAACTTTTATGTCATCCATTTCGTTATGGTAACAGTTCAATTTGTCACTTTCAACAACGAGCATGTTCATACCTTGAATAATTAGTCCTTAACTGGTACAAGTTTTCGTAACTTCGCACATTTAATTTTTTAGTTTGGTTCCCCATAGCGTAATACAATTACCATTGTATTCTTTTCATCATACACGAAAAAGTCGTTAAAATCTAATCAGAATGATTAAAAATTCTGTAACCAAATCAAGCCGTCAAAATTTGTCTGTTGGGGAAGATGAAAAAGGGTCGACCGTACACTTAAAAGTAGGTAGAGTAGATGAAAAATGAAAAACTCAAAGGAATTTTTAATTAAAATGTGATTTCAGTACGCTATAATCCATGCGATCCTTTCATTGGATGGAGCTTACATGAAGTCTTTCATTAATCACGCAGAGCCATATGGATTAGATTTCATTACCCATTTGGATTGCGATTAATAAGAAAGACACATATTAGCCGAAAATCGTTTCCACATAAACATTTCCTCTATGAGCTTATATGTTCGTTGCAGAAGTCAGTGGGAAGTCTATTTTTAAAAGTTCGAATACGATATGAATTGAGTACCATAGAGCGCTTTATGGAGCTTAAGTTTCATAAGCTGCAAGTATAAGTATCTTCGTCTGTTTTGTGTCGTTCGATTTTGAATGAATACACATTCAGTATTCTGGGTCTTAAAACTTGAAAATTTTTTGCTACTTCTCATGCTTTTATGATTTCGCATACTCGAACGAAACCATGGCACGAAACTTTCTCATTAAAATAATTTTTTTCCGGATGATGTCAACACACTTTTCATTTTGATCTCGATGTTATATTGTAACGACGAGATATTTGTGAGAGTGACAGGACGTAGAACGTAGTTTGCAAGAAAAATGCTAAGCTCCAATCAGCCAATATAAACCAACAAGTACCTGTTTTATCTATTCCGAGTCTTTCTGGTTTTCTGAGAAAAATGAATGACAAATTCAACTTAAATGCCAATCACACCATATTATCATCATATCATACTTTATTTTCTCTTATGTAGAAAACGACTTCATTAAGATTTCCTGACTTCACAAGCTTAGCCCATACTTGGCGAAATTTGTTGAAAAATGAACATTATGGTGTGTTTTTCCAAAGAAATTTAAGGGATTTTAAATACTTACTCCTTAAATGAAATTTCCAGTTTATATGAAATTTAATATTTCCTTTTTCATGATTTTGTGACGTATTCGCTTTGTTGCTCATTTGAATGTTTCAAAAAATGGTAATTTAATTTTTGACAAATAGAATAAAAGAAAATAATGTCAAAACCAATGGGAGAACTAAGTTACTCGTAAATTGGTAAGCAAAGTAGTTAGATCAGTAAGTTACGAAGCATGTGGTATTGTGAAAAATCAACAAAGAACTTTTCTTCTTGTGGCAGATCCCTTTTTCATTGATTATATGAATGACGCAGTATCAAAAAAGTATTGAAAGTAGGCATAGATCTGAAAATTGTCTTCTTCCTGATTCCATATAGGGGAAATACGGACAAAATGACATATATGGACAAAATGACACACTGGGCTTTTTTAAAAATTGGCGGGCTATGGCGCTGCTGTTGACATTGCAACACGTGAAGTTGGTAGCATCTGCAATCATGTGAAGTTAAGAGCGCCATTAGCTTAGTCGCACCGGTGTAACAAGAAAGAACGTGTTGACACTGCATAAAAGTTTTTTATAGACAGTGATTTCTCGCTTGTTATGGTGAGTTTTACTTTGTTTTTTTTTTTCGCTTATGTTTATTGACATCGATATAATGTTGCATTGCGTTGTAATACAAGTTATTTTTATAATGAGTTTTTACTTTTTGTAGAAATCATGAACTAATTATTGTTTCGATATATTTTCGTACAAAACGACATACCAACACTCTGGGCAAAATGACATATGTATGTTATTTATGATAGCTATTAAAGTAGTCAAGGAAAATAGAATGGGATGGTTGCTAGCTTCGAAGACTTTTGGTGTCCCTCAGGCTACACTGAGGAGACATGCACTAAACACCAATAAAACTTTAGCGCCTATTGCTAAAGGCATAGGCAGATTCAAACTGACGTTTCCTGCAGAGCTTGAGAGGCAGCTAGTTCATCATTTAAAATTTTTGGTAACTCGACTATTCGGATTAACTCGAAGATCAGTTCAAGAGTTGGTCTTTGAATCAGCAGAGAAGAATGGGTTTGCTCACAACTTTAACATAGAAAAGAAGCGTGCTGGACAACAATGGCTATATAGCTTTCTAAGCAGGAAAAAAGACATTTCATTACGTTCACCTGAGCCTTCTTCTGCAGCCAGAGCACAAGCATTCAATAAACCACAAGTAACCAAGTTTTTCCAGTTATATCAAGAAACATTGAGCACTCAAAACTTGAGCCCACATCGCATATATAACGTCAACGAAACGGGCTTATCCACCGTTCAGAAACCTCAAAAAATTGTAGCCACTAAAGGTAGAAAGCAAATTGGGTGTCTCACCAGCGGCGAAAGAGGATCAAATATTACTGCTGTGTGTTGCACAAGTGCCACTGGTTCATACATTCCTCCATGCATGATATTTCCTCGTAAGAACATGAAAAATGAACTTGTTGATGAAGCACCTCCTGGGACACTTGGACTAGCACAAGAATCAGCATGGATGACTACTGAAGTATTTTTGAAATGGTTAAAACATTTCCAAGTACATGCCAAATGTAGTAAAGGGGATCCAGTTCTACTCATTTGTGATGGACATGCAAGTCACAAAGGCATTGAACCATTGACTTTTGCCAAAGAGAATGGCATACATATGTTGTGTCTGCCTCCTCACTGCACTCACCGTATGCAGCCACTGGACGTGAGTATCTACGGACCTTTAAAAACCTTTTTCCACCAGGAAGTTTCTAAATGGTTAAAAAATGACCCAGGTCGTGTAGTGACTCATTTACAAATGGGATATTTATTTAGCTTAGCATATGGAAAGACGGCTACAGTTTCAAATGCATGTAATGGCTTCAGAAGTACGGGTCTTTGGCAGGTCAATCCAGATATTTTTCCAGACTACATGTTTGAACCTGCAAAAACAACTAATATTCCGTTAAGCAACATAAATGTTGGAAATTCTGTGGCAAACGCGAATGATATCAGGCCTCGTTCATCAAAGGAACATATCACAACCACTGATTTAACTAGTGTTTCATTGAATACTGGAGATACTTTGGCAACAAAGTCAGCTGCTTCAGCAACAACAAATGAAAATGAAAGGAATAGTCTTATAAATGCAGGCAAATCTTTTGAAGAAGATGTAATCTGTTCCACTTCCTGTAATGATGTGACACTTGGCTCTGCTGAAAAAGATGTGACAACTGCTGATTCAACTAGCTTATTACTGATCCAAGAAAAGCGTAACAAACTCCTGGATGATAACCTTACTTTTGGAAGAGATGTCACTAAAACAACCGCAGATAGGAATTTGAGACCAGGTACGTCTACGGATGCATTACCATTTCCTGTTGACACTCTTCCACCAGCACCACAAGGGGGACAAAGGCAAAAGGCACGGCACTTTTCATTCGGGGACACGGCAAAAGAAAGCCGAAAACTCACAAGTCACACTGGCTTTTAACTTCCACCCCTAACATGGAAGAATTAAGAACAAAAAATGCACCTAAAAGTCCCTCAGCAAAAAAGAAAAAACACGTCAAGAAGACATTATTCGATGATGATACTAAAAATACAGAAACCAAAAATATACCCACAAGACCACGAGAAAAAAAATAACAGGCAAACAGGTTATTTACACAAATGACAGCTCAGATGCCGAAGATTTCCCAATTGACACTGATAATGATGACGAAGACTGCCCCTGTATTTATTGTAATGATATTTTTTTACGTTCGAAGCCCGGAGAATGTTGGTTACGATGCCTTACGTGTTCTCATTGGGCTCATGCGTCATGTGCTGATGTCCCTAAGAGGACTAAAAACTTTATTTGTGAGCTTTGCATATAATTAATGAATTATACCATAATGTCCATATAGTATGGACAAAATGGATTTTGTGAGAGGGTGACAGAAATCTCAATATTTTTTTCTGTAGTTCCTATTTGATTATAATTAATTAAGAAGCTGAAAAGTAATAAATCAAGGATGATTATTAACTTCTAAGACTGTTTATAAATGAATTAATTAAATATATATGAATGAAAAACAAAACAGTATGTCATTTTGTCCGTACTTTCCCTAAGGGTCAGGCACTCGTGTCAGCTTCGTGTGTTGGCGTCGAAATTGCGTATTTCATAGCCATCTGAGTTTTCATTTTTCATTTATAAATCCAACTACAAAAAATAAATTTAAAATCTTTTCTCGGGAATCAGCGAAGCTATTCAATTTATAATAAAACATTCTTTTAATTACGCTTCTATCGTTAGCCACATCTGCAGATGCTTTTGTCGTGAGAAACTTAAAGATTTTAGATGGGAATACTGATTTCAAGGAAGTTTTAGAGTTTCCTACTATAATTTTTTTCCCAATTACACAAAACCATCAATGTTCACCTAGATCATTGATAGGTCCTGGTGAATGGTTTGAAACTACAAGTTATTTAAAGTAGATCTGGAAACTTCTTGCCTTAAACTTTAGAGATTTCAATACAAACTCATTAATATCCTTGTTTGTAATTTCTAATATCGTGACATGGTTTGGTTTCATAGAAAATTTATACTCCCCATATTTTATACTGCCATAAGAACGTAGAAGAAATTTTTAAGAAAATTAAACCAATTTGAACACGTACAACAATGAATGTCCAATTTTAAACGTCAAAAATTACTGGAACGTAATGTCCTCCTTATCCCACTTGATTGCAGAGCACATTGCAGGATATTTTGCCAAGTGAAATTACTTCGTGGTAACTCTTACCAAAGTCAAAGTAATGATATTTGATTAATAAACGTGTCTCAACTGCGTGTTCTAATTTCAAAAAACTACTCCGTCTTAGTCGAGGGTCTGCAGTCCTATTCGCGTATTGGTCTTCTGATATCACCGAAAGTGTCTTTTGATTGAAAATTTTGGTTAGATATTTACTTTTCTCGTCAATCGGCGAGACCAGCGCTTCTTGCTATCCCAAGAAAAAAATAAGCCAGTAAACTATATTTTGGTTTGCCATTTTTCTTTAGAACAAAAATTATTTAAGTTTTAAGTAAACTTAAACCTTAAAGAAAGGGCAAAACTTTGAAAGCGAAGCTTTCGATTCAGTATCTTATTTTGATCTCCTACAATGAGAATTTCTCTGTTTGAGTCCGATCAGCATTGTCTAGTTGAGACAATCTACAGGACTTACGGATATATGAATTAGAACTTTAAATTGAAACTGGTTAAATTGATAGCTATCTATGACATTCATTGAATTTTTATTTATCTGTATTTTAAAAAATCCTTTAGATCTGTACGGCTCAAATGTTCTACTCTGCATTGTGGGACGAAATGGAGTTTTGGAAAACTGATTTGCAACTACTATCCCACACATATCGCATGATAAATGTTTAATGGTGTGTTCAGTATTTCATTTCGACCAATAACTTTCTCGATTTAACTTCGTAGAAAGGACATTTCAAAAACTTCGACAGGAAAAAGTTTAGGGATGCAGGATTGCTACCAGTTAACATAACGATTTCTTCAACAACTTTGCCCGCGAAGTTTTCTTGCCACAAGTCTATTGTTATGCTATCGATGTAAACATCGAAAGTAAAAATTTTCTTTTCGTCGAATACTTAACTTTCATACCTGTGTTTGACATTTGCAGTTGCATGGTCACCGTCTTTAAGTTCATAAAAATATAGTGCGGTCAGATGTCAAGTCGAAATGACACACTAAGGAGTAATTTTTTGAATATGGGGAATCAATTTATAAATCGCTTCAGAATTTTCCTCAGCGCAAATTATATCTTTTTTTTCATTCACGAATCCAAAACAAAATTAAGTATAAGTAAGCCTATATGCGAAGAATAAGGAGGAAATGCTGCTCAACCGAAAAGACGATTTTTAAAGTTAATTCCGGTTTCCAACTACTCGAAAGTCCAATTTCCAAAACGCCAAAACGATCAAGATCTTTTCGTAAAATTTTCTAATTTTTTATTTACAAAAAAGCCAGATTTCTTGCAAAAAATTTATATTTCTACACTCTAGTTTGCAGCTGCGATATTTTCGGCGGTTCGAGGAATGCAAATTGACTTGTCTACGACGGAGTCAATTTTCTCTAAGTTTTCAGTGAAAAGATAAATAAAAAGATAAAAGAAAAGATAAAAGATAAAAGAAAAGATGAAAGAAAAGATAAAGATAAAGCATCTGGTTGGATGATCAAGTGGATCAAGACCACATTTTTGATTCAATTCAGGAAATATCAGCGAACTGCGCACTCTTTCCGATGACAATTTTAAACTTTTTGACGTGTTTTTGACTCGTTAACCTTGGCACGATTATATCTAGGACAATTCTAAATTTTAAGAAAAACTCAACGTAGACTGTCATACCAGTTTAAAATGTGAAATTGTCAAAAACGAAAACAACACTTTTTGGATATTATGTGAAATTTCAGAAATGCGCTACGAAAGTTTTGGTTTTGACATGTGACTATTTCGGGAGTAACCTGCTTCCTTCCTATAGACTCATTAACTCTGAAGTTAAGAGCAACCTTCTTCCGAAGAAAATAAAAGTTCAGAAACAATAAACTTTAGCGTTTTAAACAAAAACAAAGAAAATAAGGTCAAAGCTTCGACCCTTTTTTCAAGAAAGGGGCTTGCATTTTAAGTACATATGCCCAGAGACAAAAAATTTACGCTTTGAGAGATTTTCCTGGAAATTAAAAAAACGACTGAATAAGCTTGTCCAGTCACGAATGAAATTTTTAGAGTCGAAACTAGTTGGAAACTAACTAACTACTATCTGAATTAAATAATGCCGAGCTACAGTGTCAATTTGATTTGTCAGGTAGATGGGAAAACATGAACCACACAGATGCCAAAAAACGTTAAATCGGGCATGAGAGAATACGCGAAAGTTTGGGCTTCATTTCTTTTAGGTCATTCCAAATTGAAAGTCACACGATGCAGCAAAGATACAATTCGTGTTTCTTTAGAAAAAAGCAAGAAACTGGACGCCTCTCGCGAAACTGGACACTGGAAGACAACGAACTGTTGCGCAAAGAAAGGAAGACCATTTGACGTTTTTGGTCCTTGTAAATTGATTTGAATCAACTCAAATTTTTCAAATGTTTGTAAATCAAAGGAGGCTGAATGGAATTGTCTTGTCGGCGAAAAAATCCGCTTTTGGACGAACGGATGAGGCAAGCTCGTCTTATGATCAAAACATCGGATTTTAAAGGATTGGAAACGAATCATTATCTTGCACGAATGGAAATTCAACTTTGTTGAAGCAGATGCAACATTACAAGTGAGATGCAGAACCATATTCAGATGAATCAGACGAAGTGGCAGTCCCCTATGTGACGTTTTACAACCAAAATCCCTTTAGTGATACTTATGGGGCCTTACGTTCTTACAGCACAATAAAATTGAAATAAAAGGAACTTATTAGATCTTGAGTTCAATTCACGATTTTTTTTTTATAAATACAAACTAGTTGGAGAGCAGTTGGGCTAAAAAGAATACTCTCTCCTTTTTAACAAAATCTGACAGGAACAGAAAGAATCACTTAACAAAGCAGAAACAGGGTAAATCTTCAGTTCCTGGGTAGAAAAATATAAACTAGTGAAGGTTTTTGCGACGAATTCTCCATCGCCCTAAGCAAAATTAATTTGGCTCAGCTTAACCAAACTTATTCATTGGGTAATTCTCTTTTGTGTGGAACAATCAAGATTAAGCTAATAGATATGAATGTAATTCTTTTCATCCTTTATTCATATTAGTTGGCGAAGCCATCTTCCTTGTGTCTCCTATGAATAGATAAGTATTCTCAGGGGAAAATCTACAAAATAGATTTTATTTCAGTTATAATTTTTAGTCAACTTGGTCCGAAACAACCTTAAAAAATAAGTTCTTTGGCTCAACTTGAACTAGTCTTAGAGCACAAATCCGCGGTAGCTTTTAATTGTTACTATATATTCTCCAGTTATTAACTGATCAGATGAAGCGCTAGCCTAGACAATTTTTAACACTTTTGTTCTTGAAAGGATTTTTCAATTTTGAACATTCCGAAAAACTGAAGAAGTTTCTTGGGCGAGAATAAAAAACGTTTGTTAAGAACTTTTTTAGACACGGTTTCGTGCAACTTGAACCTTACATCAAAAATAGGCACATTACCTCAAAAGCAGTCGATCGATGGAGGATTACAGTTAGTATTACAATTTTAAGGATCCTAATTTTATTCTTTATATTTAAGGGAGACTTTCGGTCCAACAAGAGATGCAATAAGAAATATTTATAAGGAACTTTTGTTGGTTTGATCTGAGTTATTTCAGTTAATTTATTGAGCAGATTTGGTCCTAGATAAATTATTTCACGAGACGAGAAAATGTCATCGCTTAGAAACTCCACGCCCTCAAAGCAATGACAGAGATTAAAATATACTTTTCTTTGTGAAGATGTTCACCGAATTAGAAGCTAAATAGAGAATTTGGTTTGGAATTTTCATTGATGAAAGTACTGATATAACTTTCTTCTGCTTTTTCGATGTTTCCAATACTCTCACTAGGATCTACAGGAGCAGTATAGAATCAAGTTCATTTGCAAATGCAGATAGTTTGCAAGCTTTCTGCAGAGGTATATCTACCTTATACATATATATTAAAGAGCAGCGGGCATAGACAAGAGCACTGTGGCAAAAGGGCTGGCTTTTTTCGATCGACAAAGTTATTCGTAGTTTGATCGAATAGATGGTATTCCTGGTCCGAATAACTTATATTTGTGATCCTGGATGAATTGAATTTTGCATTTTGTTTTTGAATGAAAAAAATAATGTAACTTAAACAATTATGGAATACAAGTTTGCTCAATTCAAATGCCAGGTGACTGTGTAATCACTGGCCCTAAGAATATTGATAGTAGGGGCAAAAAATTGCCCTTTTTTCCTGAAGTGCGCTTACTGTGTCCTTGCTGACACTGTATGGTTTCTGCTCATTTCGATATCCATGCTCGGAATCAAATTTTAGTTTGGAAGGATGCTTTTTCTAGTGAAATAATCTACAACGTATCCTGTAATTTACAAAATCTTGGAAAGAGTCTTATTCGCATGACCTTATTCGTTATTTTTGTAATGACGGTGAATTTCAATGTACATTTTTTTGTTTTTTGTTATTAAAAGTTGGTCGCACATGATACTAGAGAATTAATAAAGGACGAAATTTGAAGATATGGGATTCGAAACATGAAATTTGAGAAGAAAGATCAGTGCAGCATAGTATAAAGATTAGATAAACAACTTTTTGATTTCATATGAGAACAATTCGAACAAATTTTGAATAAATTTGGGTTCCAATTCCAATCATATAAGATGCAACGAAAAAGAGTTCATCAATGGACTCTAATACGCGGATAATGATTTGAATTGTAATGTAAAAATTCGTGAATATATAGGGTCGGAATAAATAATGTCCAGGGATGTTCATCACATACTGCAGGACGATAGTTCGACCAACCAGGAATCAATTAGTTTAGAAAATCATAACATATTGTACCTCTTCGTTTTTTTGATTGATTTTTTTCTATACTTTTAACAATTGCCAACCAAAATAGATATTATCTATAATAACAAACAGGTATTGAATAATATTGAAAACCCATAAAATAAAAGACCCTAAAAAATGCGTGTGATAAGACTTATCTTTGATTTATGGAATTTTTTAGTGGAATAGGACCATCAATGAGGAAAATGTTGTTTTTTTTTGGTTATTACCTATTGAATTAGTTGAAAACCGAGCTCAAATTTACAAAGGTCTCAAAACAATTGCGAAAATTTCCTCGGAAAACGAATATAACTGCTCGAGCAGAATGAAATAAATCACAAAAATTCTGAAAATCACGATTTTCTGCTTAAATTAATGCTCAGAGAAACTCAAAATAGTCGAAAAATAAATTTTCAAAATTTGCAATTAATTGAAATTTAATTTAATTAAAAGAAATCAATTCTATCTCAATAATGAAAGGAGTGCAATCACATGAAAGACGACAATAAAACTGCTGACTTTTGAATAACACCGAAACTGCCTTCTGAGTAGTTATTATAAGTCGTAGGATTTCATGCAAGAAATTAACAAAAAAAAATTGATTGTAACTTATGAATATATCATGGGTGTACCATGAACGCTAGCGCTATTAGAGTAGAATCATTTTTCATGAAGATTAATATAATAGAAAATTATTTTGTGGCTACAGGCCAATTCATCGTGGTCTTCGTCGAGTGTTGCCTTAATTGTTTTAAGGATATATTCTCACTCGCCTGAGACCTACTTAAGCGCACAATGTCCTGGCAAACGATTGACGTTATGAGATTCTGGAATGGACTTGTCTGTACCATGAACATGTTAATTAATCATTGGAATAGAATGTTCACGGTGAAAAGATAGATTTGAAAGGAAGTTATAATGCTAGGCGTGTGATATATATATATATATGCAAAAATGCGTGATTGTATTATTTCACACACATGAAATTGTAACAAAATAGCTCAATCGAAATTTATTATATTCAGGAGGCATGTTTCATTAAACTTAAAATATGAATTTATTAAGCAACTATGAACAATCAGTGTGAAGTCTTAATCGTAATAAACACAACTTTGTTGTAAATATTTGGTTATCTTCCCAATAAAAACAGCCGAAAACAAATAGTAATATAAAAACGACTAAGTTATAAGTACCTTGTTCTAAAATTAAAGTCATTGACTATCATGAAAGGATTTAACATTGGTAATCCAATGTTAAATCCTTTGATTTTAGCTTCTAATAATAAATTTTAACTTCTAATAAACGTTAAGAACAAATGATGTTCTGAATTGTAAGTCTGCAAAATATGCCCGGTTTGACACATACGCCTTAAGGAGTTCAAAGCCACTTTACCCTCAGGTGCAAGCAACACAAGCAGGATAAGAGTTTGAACTTAATTATGACACTCAACCCACGCATTCAACCTAGTTATGCTCGTAAATCTGAATCTGAAATGCAACGACTAGTAGAACTTGAACCGCAAACCTCATCTACAGATGGCAAGCTCTATACTTGAAAAGCCCGTCGTGAGTTAGACACGTTAGAATTACTATGAGACAAGTTAATAACAAGAGTATTAAATGTGAAGGGATAACTTGGAGTTTTACACAAGTTCCGTGGAAGTTATTCTAGTTGATTGAAGTCCTTGCTCGCCCATATTCTTTATTGTTTCTGAAATTTCCATGAATTTCTTTAAGATTTAAGTTTTATGAAACGATTCTTATTCTGAAAAAGTTGAAGCAGCAAAATTAAGTTGACAAGAATCTTATAGACTTACTCTCCTCATCGACTCTGAATGACAAGAAGTAGTTGCAAGTGCTGTTGGCTGGTAAGTCCGAATAAAACTTCATTGTATCTACGAATTGTGTCACAATTTGACTGAAAGCCAAGCCTTAATCCTTGAAGGGATTGATAAGTAAATTATCATTTAATTATTGTGTTAATAAAGTTATATTTTTTTTTTGTTACAGCAGGCAAAATGTTCTTAAAAGTTGACTGGCTCTACCGGATCTTGCTTTCCAATTTTTGTCGAGGATGCGACAGGAAACGTGACGTCGATTCAACATAAATCACTGGTTAAATCCTTGAAGGGATTAATAACGAAATCATCATTTAATTATTGTGTCGATTTTTGAATCGATAGCGTGATTATTTGTAAACTAATGTTACAGTACACAATAATTTATTACGACACGATCTAGCCAACTTGCTGACGCGCCTGCTGTTCGGTCAAGACTAGCCATCATCCCTGACATTTCCATGTATCCTTGCATGCCTAAGCGTCCTACTTTTATTTACACAGATGCACTATCTTTCATGCGATGGTTTATTAGTTCAGGATATACAAGCAACAATACTGGGAAGGGTAAACAACATACATTTCTACTTATCGCATAAGCGAGGATATTTGAGAGTCATCTACGCAATTAGAACGCATTCACACCATTTGCATACCACAGTGATTGATCCATTTACCGACCATCTGAAGACACATGTCTTGTCTTATATCGTTCCTAACATTATCATTACATTTCAGAGCCAGGATTTTGCTCATGTAATACTAAATCGTGTTGTTGTATTCCATATTAACTGGATCGCGGTGGAATAGTGTTCCGGTAACATACGTTGTTTAAATTTCCAATATATCAAATAATGGTTCCAAATTCACTCGTATTAGCAGTCTATTCTCTACTAAGTGTATGATATAATTCATCCCTTAATTATCAATCAACAATAACACTCACTGTTAGTCGTAGTTAATACACATCTGAGTTACAAATAAATATCTACCATTTCATATGGTGAAGAAAATTATAGCCGTAATATCCTTTTTGTTTATTTGTACGGCTCATTTTTTTTTCTGAAATATTTTTTATCGTATGAAAGCGTGTGTAAGATAGGTCTAGACTTGAATCCTGACTATAATGGGCAATTTTAACCTTATTTATGGTAATAAAATCTGGTTTTAACTGAATGTAAAGATTGATTTTTTTGAGTGCTTCAACAAAGACTGCAAAGCCTTGTTGCGGCTTCAGTGTAGTACGTAGTCACGTTATTCGCATTGTAATGTGTGAGCATTATCATACATTCAGAGTGGAGTTGAAAAAAGATAAACCTTAAATGGAAAAATAATTGATGTCAGCACTAGTTGAAATGCTCTTTTGGTTAATATATGGCGAATTCACTGGCTGACAGGGGTTGCGCCGAATTTGTGCTTTAAAATGGTGGCGAAAGAAAACGTATGAGAATTGTGTTAACATATCTTCTGCTGTGTGTTGTTTGATATAGTTCGTTGTTGCCAGCATCAGTGATAACAACAACAGCAATGCTGATTTATTCATGAAAGCATGCTACACACTTTGCAGTGTACTTTGTGCAGGGATTATCGGATAACGAAGGAAACGTCAGGACAAAAGCCAGTTATTATTGTACATCATTCAAATATGGATTAACCACTACATTTCGCTTTCACATACCAGTGCCTACTCAACAAATCAACAAATGGACACATTTCACGGTGGAATTTGGAGATTGCTTATTGCTAGAAAGAGCCTTAAACTTCAAGCTAATACACTAATTGCTACTTTATAAACGGTCGTTCATGCAAGCTATGGCTCTTATACAAGAAAGTACATCAGAATGTAACCCATAGTCAACTTGTTGTGCCGTTCATCAAAGTCTAAAGGAGCATGTAACGAACTCTCTCTACTAGTGGATGCTTTATGTGTATGTGAATATTTTCATATATACTGCCGAAATCCCTACAACTTTTTCTTTTCAAAACTTATTCGTAACACACAAACTTTGAATTCCTTTCGTTTTCGCTATTTTAAATTTATACTCGTTTACATTGTAGAAGTTTTTCGTAGTTTAATTTATAGGAATGGTAGTTACCTGTAAGCTGTAAGGTTTGGGACCTTTATCATACTTACGTAAAACTTTTTTTGACTCTAAGAAATTTATGTGGAGTTTACGTACAATAAAAGCCATGGACTGTTATTGAAAATATATCCAGGAGCTTCAATTAATTGTCGTTATAAATGTTTGAAAAAAAGGTAAGCTCATACTCTGAACTGGTTCGTTGAAACATACGTCAACATATCTCTTGTTTACACAAATCATATTTGACAAAAAAAGTATAGCATCAATCGATACGATAATAATGTTAAGGCAATCAAATGAACTTGCCATTATCCTTTCCGTGAAAAACAAGTTTAAGTTATTTGGGACAATATGTTTGAACCTGATATCGTCCAAGTACGATGACAGACAAGTTTTTCATCAGTGCAACAACTACACCTGCAATAAGGATTTTATGAAAATTGAACTTAGAAGTCATATATTCAAACTAATATTCGGTTCAACAGCAGTAAATTTATCACTATTACGTTCAGTTCGTTAAGCAAGGGAAAGAAATACTTTCAGCATTCGAACCATGACTAAAACTGGATATATCAATGTCGAATAGATATTTTCGTTGATAACATGAATCCATATCATCAAGTGTCAGATGTAACAAGGGATTGTAAGAAGGAGGGAAGATGCACGAGTATATTAATCACAGCATGGAAGTACATCTTGCGTAATGTTCTGTAAAAAGTCAGCTTAAAGATTCACATGATTTTTGTAACTTTAATGTTACAGACTGTCAAAAAATTGATTTATAAGAGTATTCAAACAGTCAAAATCGATAATCAATGGATAATGAATAATAAATAACAAACAATAAAATAATGAACAAAATATAAATAAACAATGAAAATGCTTAAAAATGGCTTTTACAAAAGGTGATTTGCAACAACAACTTTGTAATATTAGTAAATTCAATATTCAGTTTAACAGTGACAACATCCATGGGAGTCTATAAAGGACAACTATGAAAAACTCTTGTTAAAAGACAGCGAAAGAATTATGTCGAAGTTGAAGTAGCGAAATTATGAAGTAGAAAATTTCAGGAAGGGGTGATATCAAAATAAGACATGTATAATCTGACAATTATACATATGACAAGGGAAATAATTTGTTTTAATGCTAAAGTGTAAAAGGGAATTGCTTTCTGACGCCAGGAATCCGAATAGAACAGGGCCCTCTAAATTGCACTTGCTGAATACCTCATTTGTCAACCTTCGAAACATGTTAGGGAGCTGTTTTTAACAAAGCTTTGAACTTCTTCTCCCTCAAATAATGAGATTTTCAGCATTTTATACATAGAAGCACTAAAGACAATTTTTCCCACAAATGACATGGGAAGAAAGTGTGGCAGAAATCATCTCCGCGCTTCAGCTGAACTTTTTGACAAAGTGGCTCTAAATGTTGTGCCATTTGGACTGAATTTCCGAAGCTCATTGAGCGAATGCTTCAGATAATATACAACTTCGTCAGGCTTTCCTATGAGTCACGGCTCCAAGCAATTCACTTACCACTGGTTTTTTTTTTTAATTCTTCTGTCATTCGTGGTCTAGAGTGTTGATTATCTTCTTCCTTTTACAAACAATGACTGCTTCATGCACATACTTTCTACAAAGGTACACAACCCTTTGCTCATCAGTAAGGAACACAAGGATTGATGATTCCTCAAGAGCTAGTGCTGTGTGATATGCAGACGCAATTCAAAAAAAGTACACAGTAATATAACTCTCAAAAGCTGCGTGAACTCTATCCATGCGAGAATCGTTTCGTGTAAAGTAGATGTTTTATTTCGAGTGGGTTTCCCGTCTTGCTTTCTAATCTCGACTCTGATTTGAAAGTTAATATCTTACAGTCTATCAAGTAAGAGCGTGGTCAAAATTTATTTGATGAAACTTTCATATTTATATATACATTGTACACATTACAAACAATGATGCAATTCGGTCAATAATGTGTCCAGTCACCACTGGCGTCGATAATTGTCTGGCATCTTCGAGGCATGCTTTCTACTAATTTGACGACGTATTCTAGTGGCAAGGATCTCCAGATCCGACGAATTTCGTAAGACAACTGCTTCAAAGGGTATGTGCGTCTTCCACGAAGATTCCGTTTAATATATGCCCACACATTTTCAATAGGGTTTGCATCGGGCGACTGCGACGACCAATCCAATGTAGCGATGCCAGATTGAGTCTTGCACTGAGTACAGAGCTTGCTGCGGTGTTTAGGATCGTTGTCCTCCTGCAGAATCCAATCTTCATTTTTTGTGATGAACCATCGTTTGGCAGATGGCAGTAAAGCCTTTTTGTATGTTTTTATCATTTTCTCGGCATTTAAGTTGTCAATCAAGAGGTGCAAAGTGCCGAATCCCTGCTTTGAGAAGCAGCCCCAAAGATGCACCTTTATTCCATGTTTTACGGTCCGCTGAACAAGCCTATTGGTGGAAGTTGACCAGGCTCACGTGAAGACAGAACGTGCCCATATAGAACATTCATCAGTAAAAATGACATTTTCTCTATCAATATTCTCATGCGCCCAAGCGAGTCGCTTTGTCACATGTTTTTCAGCCAACAGAGGCTTCTTCATTGTGTTGCGCCATTTCAGATCATGAGTACGAAGATGGGTTCGGAGAGTTTTGTAGGATATATCTAAACCCTTTGCCATTAATTTTGCTTGTCCTTGCCGCAGTGTTAAAGCAGGATCCCGCGAAAACAGATTCATCTTTTTTGTTCACTTTTCCTATCGAGCCACGTTCTGGTAAATTATCGACATTTTTAGCCACTTTCTATCGCTGTGTCTACTTCTGTACAAATGCCTTCGACTTTCTCATATATTTAGCAGCCGCTGATTGCGACATTTTGGGACCTTTCGGGTGGATGAAAAGGAACACAGCCTCGTTGCGCAACGCGTACTTAGCACTCATGGCGTTTAACGTGATTCTCTTTCAAAAGATCAACGACAACTGAATCTTTGTTGACAATGCATCAAGTACAAAGCTTCCCTCTATCGGCTCGCGAAGGAATTAGAGCGAAATCTCTCAATACCTGTCGGTGAAGTCGACCACGCTCTTACTTGACAGACTGTACATGGTTTATTTTAAATCTTAAAAACCATTTTTTATTATGCCTATCATTTTTTTCATTTTGCCTAACTTTTTTGTCAAAATCAGAAGACTAAGTCAATTTATGACCTGATTGTCTGACGCCAATTCTATCCCAGACAACCCAGTAAACAACCCACCTGTCAAACTAAGAATGTAGCCTGGAGCTGTTTGTCAAATTATTTTGGAGGAAATGCTGGTATAACTCTGTTGACGAAGACAGTTCATCGGTGCACAGGGTTTCGAAATAGAAGGACGCGACCCCTTAGACCGAGACAGCTGAAGGCACTTGTTGCAGGAACTGAAAAAAGAGCGCCTCTTATATCTCACCTAGGTATGCCTTCGGGTTCGAAACATCTCTCTGTCCAAGGTTTACTCTTGGAGTTAGCCTAGGTATGTGTTATTATGTACATCTTATCATTTTGTACAGAATTCAGTGTTTGTAAACAGTAAATTTTATCGCCTTACAGAAGCAAAGGAGGCTCTGTTGTTGCCAGCCGTTTCTTACACCAATGATTTCACGCCAGTGAAAGGGTGTCCTTAGAGCTAACGCTCGAAAAATGTGGAAAAATTAGCTTCAGATATTTTTTCTGCTCTCTCACTCTGCGTTCACCGAGATGGCATGCCTCATCCTTTTGTGAAACTCGTTAACGTTAACGTAATGTCTAGTGCGTTGACGAGGTAAGTTCTGGCTAGTAAACAATGCTACCAAAGCACTTATGCTATTTGTATATGTCTTTAAAAGTCAAGTTATTAATATTTATAAGTATATTTATTTATTCATTATTATCGTTTTCAATTTATTACTATTTCTTGCACTCAAGAGATAATCATTTCATAATTGATTTAATTCAAATTAACTCAAATCCAGGAAAGTAGCTTTCAAAATATTAATGGAAATTTTAGTGAAGGGTTCATTAAAAGTTGCTTTAATTTGATTTTTAAGTAGGATTTATTCTTCAGAATAAATCACTGTTAGTCATAGTTTGAATGATATTTATCATTTTTCGACTAAAAAGGACTCAGTTCAAGAGAATTCTAATTGAGTAAGCCCTTATCAGTGCGATAATAAGGCAATCATCAGCTCATTGGGGAATGACACTTTGAGGACAATTTATTTATTTATTTACTGATTTTCTATTTAACAAACGTTAAATCCCAGTCACAAAATGAGGCAGTGACAAACAATAAGTAGAAAAGTTAGCTTACTCAATACCAATGAACAATGAGAAAAAAGGATAATGTTGATTATGAAGTCTGTTCAATTATTTCGATATTTAAGGAAAAATCATTCCTCAGGAGTTATTTCCTTAGTTTTAATTTCAAAACCCTATAGGAGGACTGAAATGGACTAAGTTTTAGTTCTAATTAATAAGAAATTACACTCCAAAAATGAAAATTGCTTCTGGGGGCGAACAACAGATGGCTGTAGCATACAAAAGCGCGTAAGTTTAAAAAATGATAATGGTGGCAGAGCTATAGCAAAAACACTTATCAAATCAGTTTGTGTAACACATCATAGTGGGTAGTGAGTCAT
Source organism: Stratiomys singularior (assembly GCA_954870665.1). Taxonomy (NCBI): domain Eukaryota; kingdom Metazoa; phylum Arthropoda; class Insecta; order Diptera; family Stratiomyidae; genus Stratiomys; species Stratiomys singularior. The sequence goes on from OX940877.1 coordinate 15,655,944, forward strand.
ATAGGGGTAGGGGTCATATGGTCAATGTGGGGTCGTATAGTCAAATTGGGGTTACAAGGCCAAAGTGGGGTCATAAGGTCAAAGCGGAGTCATTACAATTTTTCTTTTATTCAACTAACTGTGTGTGAGTATAAGCCCTGAAAATCTACGAGGTTCAGATACTTGACAAAGAACATAAGCATCAAATTTCAACTTTAGATGGAAGGTTACTCAAACATCTTTAAAAGCATGCACCGGATAGAGGGGAATGCCACAAAAATAGCTAATAAATAGTTCGAAATAAATAGAAACAGCTAATAATAAGTAGAGTAGCCATGCACATTAAGCAACTTAATGGGTAAAGAAATTAGGTTGGCACTAATTGCTAAGGGAAATCAAGTATTTTCGAACACAGACACTTTCGGGAAGAGACTTTGTTAGTTGCCGAAAGACCTTAAAATAATGTGCCTACAAAACGCAAAGAAATGATGATACAGAAGGAAGTTTATTCATAAACTGCAGAAAAAGAAAAGGCCCAAGAATAGATTCCCGAGGTAGGTCCCGAGGTATTCCCGAGGTGAATTTTGGATAAACAATGGTAGATTTTTTACGATAGAGGCTAACGCAACACGATGTGAGGAGAAGTGCGCCAATATTCGGAGTTGAAGAGCATTAGAAATTTCGTGCGACTTTAATTTCAAGCAGGGACGGGAATAATTCATAGCACGATATGTGAATTGAGTCAGATTAGTGGTAGCACAAGAATCCTTCCAAAATCCATGCTTCTCAGAAAGAATATATAAGAATATAACCAGCCGGTTGTCCACAAAGCGTACTATAAACTTCGGAAAACAGAAAAGCAGAGAAACAGAAAGATGATTGAATGCAGATGGTGCATTTCCATATTTGAGGATAATGAATTGGTTAGTGCTTTTTCAATGAAATGGAAAAGTATAAGAAATAAGAGAAGAAATTTAGCTTATCGTTTTCAAAAAAACAATTTTTTTCGATGATTTTTTCTTCATAGAAGACACTGACACTGATATTCATTAATAATTTAGGTAGATTTTTTGAATGTGCTTTTTGGAACTCATGAATTTTTCAAAAACAAAAAACTGCGGTAAACCGATAGCGGGCGTGCTTCCTCAGGTTTAAAACATATAAGAAAAACATAAAAACTGAAATTAATTCTTGTTTAAATGGCTATCATGTGAATTGGGATAATTTTTTTCTGGCGAAAAATAACAAAATCGCGGCCATTAGGAAAAAAATCGGGTTTTCGTGTTAGAAAATCGGCTGGATATCAGAAAATCGATTACCCGATAGCCAGACATATCACTAACAACATATCGAAAATTCAGTTGAGTTTTCGCACTTTTTTCTACAGAATATATATGCAAGATATGTAATATATAGTATATGATCCAAGTAAAAATGGAAGCAGATGTTTCTAAACGAGTGGGGCACTGAGACCGATGAAATACGCCGGAGAGGTGGAAAATACACTCTCGCCTTCAAATTTTAAATTTCTGTATCGCTCTAAAACTTTTTGCATGTTTTTTTTTTATTGTACTTAGATCAAAATCAGTAAATTTATTTTCAAAAATTTGCAACCCTAAAGCTCCTATAAATGGAGAGGAAATGGGAGAGGAAAACAGATTGAGGATTCGGTGGACGAATACGTTCGACCATCCGGTCCAGGGTTAGTCCTCGGATTCGGAGAGGCAGTTAGCAGTTCGACGTAAAAAGGGTTAGTAGATATAGAACAGCAATATATAGGTTAGTAGGTCCTAGTGATTCCGCAAAAGGATCAACCACAGATGGAATAAAAATTTTGGAAGAGACGAACGGATAAGCAGAGTGAAAGACAAAAAAGGAGTGAAGAATTGCTTGGTCTTCATATCTTGTAGGCGGAGAGCTCAGCTACTCGTGCAATTTTAACTATTATTTTATCAGAAGTTATTGAAAAGCTCAAAGAATTGAGATAAATTATTAAGCGCTGTCTTTTTATTTTGCTCTCAGAGGCATTTGGGAAATTTAGTTTTAAAGTACGGTTCGATCCCCTCAGCAACTTTATTCTAATTACCTTAACAACAGAACGTAGTTATTTGTGGTTGACACCAACTTTAGGGTTTCAAAGTAGCAAGAAGGAATCTTTCTTTTATGAAATTAGTCCTTCATTCGAAGTCATCAACAAACAATGAAATGAGAGCAAACATTTCAAAAATCTATGAACAATAGTACAAATTACGTTTGCGCCTGTTGAAAAATAGGCGCAAACTAAATAAAATTATATAAACTAAATAAAATTATTTTTAACTACAAAGTAGTTAAAAATAATATCTTTTTAGGCCAGGTTCTTGTTACGTATTTCGAGGCGTAGGCGACATTAAACAAATAAAAAAATATATATATATATATATGTATATAAATATAATAACAATTAAATAAAATAACAATTAATTTTGAATGTAACAATTAGTTGTTGGGGTTAAGTTTTTTTTATATGGATCCATATTTTTAAGTTAAAAGAAAATCATACGAGATGAAATAGAAGTAAGAATAAAATTAAAATAGAAACATTTATAGTTAGATTTAGGTATTAAGTTCAATAATATTGATAAAAAGCAAAAAAAAATAAAGTCAAAAAAGTCAGTAAAAATTACATGTCAGAAAAAAGTCTCAAAAAAAAAAACATTCCCAGTCGCAAAAATAAACCAAAAAATTTTTGGAAATAATTAGCGATAAATTTTTCTATTGATATGATTCACTAGGTTGTTGTGAACGTATCAGTAGAAATAGAATAGAAATTGTGAGGTATGACAACCATAGAGACACTCAATCACAATTCAAGTATCAATAGAACCATAGAGACACACAATCAATAGAGGTCACACAATCAATAGAGGAATCAATTCAAGTATCAATAGAAGTATCAATAAAGGATCAATTGAAGTATCAATCGGAGTTTCAATAGAAGTCTCAACCAATTGAAGATTCAATCAATAGGACTAAATAGGACTATCAATCAATAGAATAGATAGCGCAGCAGAACCGGATGAATCCTGAAACCAGCTGAGAGGCAGATTTGTGCTAGAGGAACCACGACCCGAGGAAGCGCAGCAGAACAGGTGAATACTGAAATCAGTTAAGGTGCAGATTCGTGCTAAAGGAAGCACGATTAGAGGTAGCGCAGCAGAAAAAATGAAGTCCCGAAACCAGCTGAAGTTGAGGTTTGCCCTACAGGAAGCACAGGAAGAAATTTCTTTGAAAATAGATAACAGTCTAACTCGGGTTGGTACGACATCAATTCTACAGACTTTTTTCTTTTCATACTCTCTTTCTTGTTTCTACCAATATACATTTACTATTCTATTTAGTTTTTGCCTACTGTTTAGAGAAAACCGCCAGCCTGAAAATAATTGTATTGCTTCCAAGGAAACGAATTGGTGCTAGACAACAATCGTCCTCAGTAATAATAGAACTGAAAGTAAAGCTTTTGGAGCTAATGCAAACTGGTGTTATTTATTTTCTTCGTATCTTAGTTGATGTTCAGAAATCATTTGTAACGATTTTGCGATTTTTATAAATCATGTCATCCTGTAATTCATTTTCTTTTCGATGAGATGAATGCTCAACATCCAAGAAGTATTTCATTTGACTTTATATCAGCTTAAATGTGTTGTGGCTCTTTTAAGTTCCATATTCTCAACAAAATTCCTTTATCAACATCATTCCTAACGCCTACTTAAGAAAAACCCAAAGAGAACAACATGAACGTTTAGAAACGTTTTAAGGATCAATTTCAGAATATTTGCCAAAGAAATTTTGCAGTGTGTTTGAATACTAGTACAATATCCTTTATTGATTGCTACACGTGTCCTTTCACGGGTTTTAACCGCACTTCATTTGTATTGAGTTCAATTCATCATGTCTTCATTGGCCTTTTCTTTATTAAAGAAAAGAAATGGCAATAATTAGAGTTTGTCCTCCTGAATGTGAAACGAAAAGTGTGTTGAGGCATTTTATGACACGGGCGTCATGAGTTTTGTTTCCTATTGTCCTTTTCAGCCAGAGCAACTCGCTCCAAGCCTTCGTTTCCCATAGTTGTGGGCGTTGTTTCAAGGGATTTCGTACTTCATTGGATCTTGAATGGCAGAAACGTCCTGTTAAGATTGATACGACCAATTTAATGGGTTTTCAAATAATATTTTTCAATTGAATTGTACTTACTACTAATATATTAAATTATACGAATTATACTATTGGTCATAACACGCTATTATCATATATTCATGCTTTATTATTAACTTAAATCGTTTGATATTTAGTTCAGATCGAAGACAATTAATTTTTAATCTGAGTAAAATTGTCTGATGGATATATTTGTCGTTTGTCTGTTGTCAAATGGAATGACTGGAGTGATTTCGATAAAAGTTTTAAGTATTGATTCAAGTTTGATTCGTTCACTTTTTTTCTGCTATGGCACATCATTAAATTGCCTTAATTACATTGAATATGCGTACAAAAAGTACATTTTCCTTACAAAACTATCATGAATATTGTTTTCAGAATCAATCAAGAAATTGCCTTAGGACGAAATGTGATAGGTTGTGCACTGACTTAGTAAAGGGCGTATAATGGCGTGGAAACGTGAGTATAACGTAAATTCTCTTATCATACTCTTGAGTATACTCATATTTCTTTTATATTAATAGTAGTACACTGGCAGTCCTTTCAATTATACTTGAAAATATTAAGGGATTTGAATCTTCCAATAGTCTGTATACTTTTGAGTTTGAATTTTATGAAACATTCAACATGGCGAAAGTATTCCTTTATAACATTTTGCATGGAAAGAACGTCTAAAGTCTTTAACATATGTCAACTTAAAGCGCTCAACTTGCTCCGCCCAAGTTAAAATTCATCGAATTTTCCTAACTTTGTTTTTAAATCAAAACTGGTAAATATGTAGTCACATGTTTTTTTAAAACTTTTACCTCCTGTACTACATCTTCTTAGCCTTTAGCCTTAGTATTTAGCCATTTTGTCACTAGATGGTGTTTGTTGTCATATATCGGGCAATACTAATCAAATTGAGTCAACCAGACAAGCGTTTGAAAGGTGAAATTTCAGTTTACAATTTTCATATGGGCAGTTTTGTATTTCGTCATTTGTTTTAAAAGTTGTATTCATTTAAAAATGAGTGAAATTTCCGAAAAAATTCATTATATTTTACAATCTCATTACGATCAAGGTGAGAATGCTTCGCAGGATCGTGAAAAAATCTGTGGTGTCTAGGGTCAAGATACTTTCTCAAAAGCCACAGCCAAGAGATGGTTTGCTCGCGTTCGTTCGGGATATTTTGATTGTCAAAGATGCACTTCGCTCATGTCGACCAATCACTGAAAAAGTCAATGCAATTTTACAAAAAATTCGAGAAGACCGACAAATAAGTAGCCATGACATTACTACGGAACTGGATATCCATCACCAAACAGTTTTAAACTATTTGTGTATGGCTGGATACACAAAGAAGCTCGACACTTGGGCCTTTCCATTTCCATTTCCGAAATGGTAATAAAACGCATCGAAATCGAACCATTTTTGAAGCAAATCATTACGGACGATGAAAAATGGGTAAGATACGAGAATGTCGTTCGAACAAGATCATGGTCAAAAAGAGGTGATTCATCACAAACGACTTCAAAGCCAGATTGACACTAAATAAGGTTATGCTGTGTGTATGGTTGGATTGGAAGGGGATTGCTTCTCATGAGTTGCTAGAAGTTTCTCATGAGTTGCTAGAACCTGGCCAAACACTCAGATCAGCTCTGTAATGTGAGCAATTAACGAGATCGCAACAAGCAATTCAAAAAAATCGGCCTGAATTGATCAATACAAAAGGGCATTGTCTGCCATGATGACAATACCAGACCACACACACCTTTGATGACCCGGCAGGCAGGGAAGTTTTGATGCATCCACCGTATAGTCTACACCTTTCAACATCAGACTACCATTTGTTTCGGTCTCTTTAAAACTTTCTAAATGAAAATAAAATAAATAAAATCCATTTTACATAAAAGAAATATTGAATCGAAAAATGACAAAAAAAAGGCTAAATACTTTTTAGACTTACCAATATAAGGAACCTGCTATGGATGCTTTGGATATGAACACCAGGCAGCGCAGGCTATTTGGAATACAAAAAGAATTCATGCTCAGAACTTCATAACATAACAAGCATGTCAAAAATGGTTTCAGCACATTCATAATGGAGAACGACAGTCATGATCAAAACGACCGATGTAGTCGGCGGGTACTAATCTGTTGGAAATAATACAAGGAGTTGGCAAGATGACCATTGTCGAACCATCAGAGAGGTTCCAGGTCCACAGATATACTATAGAGATGCTTGGGTGCCCCAAGAATTTTCGTATAAGAACAAAAAAGACAGAATGGTCAGCTGTGTTTCCGATCTTGCTCGTTAAATCACTGAAAATTTCACCAACGGATAGTTACTGGGTATGAAAAGTACGTTCCTAAACATGAAACGGTGCCAGACAGTTTGAAAAAGAAGTTAATCACCAGCATCCACTTGAAAACCAGCCTTGCGTCCCCGCAAGGTTGTATTTTCTGTTCCATGGTATTCTCGAGGAGTCATTTATAGGGACCATTTGTAGAGAAAACGAAACCAGACGAATGTGGTTGGTTACGGATTTGTGATGTCACCAATTGAAGCAGCGTGACAAGCGTCCTAGATTAGTCAAATGTCATGGAATCATTTTCCATGACGACAATGCAAGGCTGCACGTAGCTGCAGTTACTCAGCTAAAATTAATGGCTTGAAAATTTTATACGCCGCCTCCCCTCTCCCGCCCCTCCTAAATTCCCTGTCTTGCCTTAACAGATTGAGAATGGTATCGGTCCCTGAACTTTTCCGAGGGTTACTTGAAACACTTCAAAAGAATGGAGGCAGGTCATAGATAAAAATGGTGAAGAGATACATAACTAAGTTTAAATAACTTATTGATCACAAACAAAAAAATAGTCCCCCTAACCCAATTAAATAAAAAACTTATAAATAGAAATAATAAAAAAATAATATAATGATGGAAAAAATAATATAATATAATAAAAAATAATCTAATACAATAAAAAATTATCTAATACTAATACTAATATCTAATATCTAAAAAAATAACAAAACATATTAAAAAATTTGCTTCATATAAGGATAATTGCAGCACTATCACGCTATCTACAAGTTCTTCTATTTAAGATGCAGTTGCAGATACGATATGCGTTCTTCTTTCCGAAAACAAGTGTATCAGTCTTATCCCAAGCACTCCCTCTTAATTTGCATGTGATTAAATGATTCTGAAAAGCAAGTAAATGAAATGAAAATCAAAAATCAAGTAAAAACTGCAAGAATTAAAAACTCAGAGGATGATTCCTGTTTTATTTGATTAGATCAATGCCCAGCAAGATCCTTAGCGAATTTTTTTTTGCAATAAAATGTATTGTTTGAACGAAATTCTGCAGTGACCAGGAGTAGTTGATGTTGAAGTTCTCTTACAAGTTATGCAAAAAATGCTTGTGAGATTTTTAGTGAGTCTGCAAAACCAAGAAAGCCTTTTAGGAAGCAAGAAAGCCATTTACACATATTGAAATTGTCCAACCAATGCAGAATTTATTTTTTGTTTCTCACATTGAGGTTAGAATGTTCTATTTTTCAGTTTGAAACAATTGGGAGGATAGCGCTCGCTGTCAAAGGTACCGTCAAAGGTACTAATCCGGAGAAGAGTAAAGTGATCGAAGAGGCTTTTGCTTATAAGCAGAATCACCTAATGTGGTGATTCATCACATAAAGTTCCAATTATCATTCAATGCTCGTACTTTATCGAACAAACTATCTAGCGGGATCCGCATCAAAACATTATTATTTTCCTACTTTATATTGACTTTATTGTTATACAGAATGTTCGCTTATTTAGTTATTTCTATATATTCTATCGTTGAGACTAATTATCCATTTTCAAAACAGATTTAAAAATAGAATAAGAATTAAAATTAAGTGGGTGTAATTTGATTAAAATAAAATAAGTTTCTTAACCGAGATTGAAAAGCGAAAACCGAAGCAAGAAAAGGACTAAGCTCGAGGTGGCTCTATGTTTGAGGGATATGAACAATCGGTGATTAATATGTAAATTGATGTAAATATAAGATGGATCCCTAATATCAAATGGAATCACAATTATCTTTTTCATCCACGTAGAGCTCGAAAGTTGTCAAAAGCATAAATCGGTGTTGAGACTACAATCAAAGAATAGGACCAGGAAAGTCCGAGGAGACTCAACCATTTCAGTGCTAAGGATTTGATTATATTTAATAAAATTGCGGTAATAAAATTCGATTAATTTATTACATATTACAATGTTCATTTTTGACTAACGATAAAAAACAAGACTGAACGCACGAACAACCCTCCCCCACCGGGCGCTTAACGCAGACTGACGCAATCGTCGACATAGCGACAAACCGCGCTCTCAAGGTCTAGCGCGCTTGTCACTATGTCGACGAATCGCACCGAAACGTTTAATTTCTTCCGAGTTCAATTCTTTTCAATTAGTTTCCTTCAAAACTTATTTAAAATGATTCAACCCAACTTAGTAGCATTTTATTTGTATCAGTGAAAAGTTTCTAATTAAAATTTCCTTATCTGTTCATCAAGGATAACATGCTCCAAGCCCTTCAGCATAAACGCAAAATAACAAAAGATCTAATAATGCTTGATATATCCTCTTAGATTCGAAGCCACTAAAGAGTTCAATACAGTTTACAGTGCTTCTTATTTCTAGTCTCACCTCACATCTGTAGCAATCGCTTTCGGTACAACTCTTTACACGGAATGTCAGCCTAAACTTTGGAAGCGCACAAGGCCATTGATTCCATTGCACTCATTTGTAGGCGTCTTTTGCTTCAGATTACTGACTATGAGGCAACTGACAGCAAATACTCCCAATCAACCTTGCCCAAAATGGCTCTGATTCGGAATCGGAAAAGCTAAAGTCAATAACTGAGCCACGGTATCTTATCAATCCCTCCAATGCAACGATCACATCCCTAATATAGATGGGAATACCTATTTGTCTCGATGAAAAAGGTCCCTACGTCATATATGCTACTTACTACTCGCATCTCATGCTAGAACTGCAGCTTTATACAGCGTTAACACTCTGAGGCGTTTTCTTTCAGACAGAGACAGAAAAAGCACAAGTAAATTTTTATGCGGATTGCAATTTGACGCAAAAACTTTGAGAGAGGTAATCTTCTTCTAATTAAAAATGAGAGGAAATCAAGTAATCCAAATACAAATCCACTCATATTGGCCAAATACTGGTAGATCAGGAGTTTGATCAAAATATTTTCACTATATTTGCAGCGTTAAAATCTCGTGTCATGAGAAACTCTACAGGCATGGACCAAGCAGGGAGGAATGTGCCTAAGTCAAGTCCATTCTTTGCCAATTCCACATTGGTTTATCGACAAGATGCTGATCCTTGAGATCGGTCCTCAATACGAGGCATCATCAGAGATACCAGAGGGCTGCGAGTGCCAATCCACTTAGCGGAGTTGAAGGTGTTTTTCAATCCGAATACCCCAAACTATATTATCTATCTTGAGCTATGATTGAGCATTTCAGCTTGCTGGACTGATTTGACGAATTAGATGTTTGCACCGATCCTGGATCATGCAACGCTGAAGCTTTATTTAAGCTACGCCCGGAGCACGGGAATAATCTCTTCAACTCATATGCAAGTTCTACTAGAGGAAGGATGTAAGAATTATTAGTATAAATTATATCAGTATGCATCTAGTTATGCTTTATATATAAGGCTATATCTGGCCCCATTACAGATAAGCTACCGAAAGTTAAAAATATTGAAAAATAAGTTTGAGGTTCTGTAAGTTTGACGTTTACTGAGCACGTAGTATTGATATTGTGTTGATAAAATATTGAAGAGATGCCTCTGTGTTGGTGAATTTTACGAAAAAGTTTCGCAATGGAATTGAAGTTAGTCTGAATCGTATTGGGATTTCACTTTGACATAATGAAAATAATGGCTGAATATCGAGAACATTTTAACATTTCCTAAAAATTCTGTTCCATTCAAGCGCACAAATTCACGGAAATTTTGAAGTCATATGAAAATATGGTGAAAGCAAACAATATTTCCTTTAAAATATTGAGGAAATGCTAAACAGGATCGCGGATGCTGCTGATGTCTTTGTTGTTTTCGGGAACAGATTACGAGCCTTTATCCACACAATTGACGAAAAACGAAACTGACTCGTCCAGATAACACTAAAGTCTTGGAAACAAGCTTTACGATAACTCACGTGAGCAAATAACACTGTTGAATATATTTCCAAATATGTCTGTTTTTTTCTTCATCCAACGAATTGAAAGAAATTTCTTTTAATGTTAAAGCAAATTTCATAAGAATTTAAGCATACACCATTGATGTCGACTTGAAATGTATGAATATCGTCAGGAAGAAGTATTTACTCTCATACATGATTCTGGTTTTCCCTTTTTGAAAATCAAAAAACTCTGCATAAATGTATACTGGGAGGGTGCTAAGAAATGTGTTTTGACATTTAGTTAAAGGAAATTATGAAATTATTATATTACATTTAATTATTATTAAATGAAATGGTAACAAATAATGAGGGCCCTAAGTATTTTATGCAACGAGCAATGAAGTCTTGGAATTTATATTATAGATTTATTAATTTTTGTTCTTCATTAAATATTTTTTGGATAAAGCAATTTAAATTATAATTTTAATTTTCATCGTCCGAACTTCCGAATTTTCCGTGGTCAACTGATTCATTTACGCAGATACAAAGTACCCCAGCAACTAAAGTGTTCGGGTACAGGCAAATATTTTGCAGGTTGTATTATATATCGAGAATATTTTGAATTGAATATATACCACCATATACATGTGCATAAAATAGCCCTTGATGAGTAGGAAATAACTCAATTAATGCAAGATTATGTATACATAAATTTTAAGGCGAATTATTCGATGAGATCCAGTCAACTTGGAATGCGTTTTTAAAGAAAAATGCCAGCTTTTGTGTCCAACCTATCCTCGAATCGATTTTGTTACTTTCAGCTTTAGAGCAAGAACAAGACAGGATCAACATAAAAGGTAAACGTTGCCTCTACGAAACTAATACGTTCCTGGTAAGATGAACGTCAAAACACACGTTTAGTTGACCCAATATCATAATAAATTGAATAAATATAAAAGTTATAAATAAATAATTAAATAATGCAACAATGATTTTGGGACCGAAATGTGCAAGATGATTATTATCGGTTTGATGTGGAATAATGCAAATAAAAATTATTATTTATTTGGATCCAGTTTTAGTACGAAATTTCTAAATAATTCTGAAAAAAAAAACACCGCTCTAATTTGTCTAAGAGTTTTTCTTTGCATGTACAAACACAAAGGAATTCACCGCGTGTATTTAATTGCTGGAACATAAGTTTTCCGTTTAAATATTTTTTCATGAATTAAAAATTACAGAAATTATTTTAGAAGTCAAAATTCAGTGGTCTCAAGGCAAAGGTCGACATTATAATGACGAACATACCGAATACTATTATTATATGTTAGTTGTCATCGGAGATATTCATACGAAATATATAAATACTGAATGAATAATATTAATTTATCATACTTTATCATCGCTAAATCATGAGAAAATCGCTGCTTAGATTGACTGGAAAATTTAGGTCCCAGATGCATCAACAATCTCCACATGGGTAATTGAAATGTCTTAATTATTCACACCACTAGTTAACATACACAATGCTATTATATATACATACTGAAACAAACATGTAGCACAAAACGAAGTTTTCGCATTTCGATTGAATTTTTATTTTGACACTCTTTTGACTCGCGTGGAATTGAAAAAAATCAACACTGCTAACGACACTCTTTTAGAATTCACACCATCAACATTAGCATCATCCAACTCCACGCACTGAGTTATTTGGGATCTCTATAACTCACTCAACACCAAAACAGCATGAACCAGCAGCCCCGAAAATTTATTTATAAACACTGGATTATTAAAAAACATCGAGACGAGAATAATCCTATACCATTTTTTTTGCTCTTAACATTCCACCATAATTACAGGAAATTTGAGAAATTAACACAAACAAAACTGTTAGCATCACTGCTTCCTTTTGATTTAAGGCATATTTTCGACACATATGCAACAGCCAACAAAAACAAACGCCACAATCGCAACGCGCCACAACTTTGATTTAATCAAGGATGCACGGCTTAGTGGTTTGAAGATATTTTGAACTAATCGAGGCAAATTATTTTACTGATGTTAATCCTAGAAGGATTGGGTTTGCACTAAGCAATGCAATGACGCCCGAATTCAAACTGAATTCAATAGTGTGGGAATGGTGTGGTCGCGAACCTGCAACAGTGTTAGTATGTTACACATATGTTAAATGTTCGTTAGCGCAACTTCTTCGAAACCCACCAACTTGCTTAACATTGCTCAGCTGAACCGTTTAGCAAGCGAGCTGATTGTCAACTGCTTTAGCTGTGGTTGCGATCCGACGAGGTTTTCTTTTTCAGGTTCACTGCTCGCTCCAGAGGATGCTTCCCATCTTATCACGTGCTTGCACCTTCCATTCGCGCTTTCCACCGGTATGGCGCCAAACGCAATTTTCCAACGCATGCGCCCCAATTTCCGGCTCCATGGGTGGACCGAAAGCTCCCACATCATATGCTTCCGGAGCGCTACGTGCCGGTTGTTATGAATGGAATTCGAGTTTCAGGATAAGTAGGTCAGTGCAATAGTAACCTTGAAAAGGATGTTGGGTGCGAGATGTATACTATATCCATACTTTGCACGAGCCCAATGACTTTTGGACCATGCACGTACATTGTACTGCCTTTGTGTGTGAATTTGAATTGCAAGAGTGCAAATGCTATGCTGATTAAATACTTGCATAATAATTTGAATGGCAAATTGCATGATTGTAAAGCAATGGCGGTGTAAGTTTAACACTAAATAATTACAATTTAATTGCGTGCTAGGCGCGACGACGAGAAAGGTACTTAAAAATGCAATCATGAAACAGTGATGTGTTTGATTCCGCACAACCTGGCTGACATTGAAGAGGAAGTTTTCGAAAGTTAACATGCGTTACGACTGCATTGCCACGGAATGCATGCATAAATTGAAGAGTTTTATTTCCATCTTATCATGTAATAAGAAGATGCACTTCATGTTGGTTGTTATCGTAAGGGGGAACGGGCTTAAACTTCAAATCAAAAATTAACACTTCACTTACCTTCACAAAAGCTTACGACGCCGAGGAAAGGACATATTTGAATAAGTGAAACTGACGGTAAGGTGGGAATATGGCAGGGAATCTGGAATGATTTAACTAGAAAATAACTCTGAGCAGTTACCACATCATATATTTTTGAATTGCGAAAGAAGTTTAACTCCTAAATCTTTTTTCAATTTTCTGCTGGAGCAAGATGTAAAGGAAATGTGTACTTCTTGATATGAAGATATGTTCATAAAACATATTATTTGAAAAATAAAATGCATCAGTAATTTAATGAATGTCGTTGAATTTTATCTACCGTGTGGAAATTGATCAAGGTTCCGAGGTCTAGATGAGAGGTTCGAACAAAAAAATGTCCGGGTTTTCAGAGATAAGTCTGGGCGTTCCCGAACTTATTTTGTAGCGCTTGTACGAGTGGCGCCACCTCTTGGTCCTACAATGTTTCTACATCCCTCTGGAATGTCTGAGAATTTTGTCACCAGTATCCGTTCATTAGTTGCCGAGATAGACGTACTTGAGTGAACGTGTGTTTAGTACCCCGGTGCAAGCTCTACGATGGATGAGAAATTTGAACATCGTAAATTCTGCTTTAAACTTAAAAAAAAACTTTCAGAGCAACGAAAAAAATGATCGATTCGGCTTACGGTGAAGGTGCAATCATCCGCTTTACTCAGTACGGGCCGTGCGAGGCCTCAAAGAGCGCGCCAACAAAAATCACGGGTAAAGACGATGCTCATTGCTTACTTACTCCATAGGCCTGATATACAAAGAATTTGTGCCCCCAATCACCACCGTAAATGCTGCGTATTACGTAGAGGTGTTAAAACGTATGAAATACTAGATTAATCGCATCAGGCCCGAGTACTAGGAACCAGGATTGTGGAGTTTGCTGGATGACAATGCGCCTGCTCATTCTTCGAACATTGTGAAGCGTTATCTCGCCAAAAATCAGATCCCACGCATCAATCACGCTCCCATACTTGTCAGATCTAGCTCCAGCCGACTATTTCCTATTTCCCAAGCTAAAAATGGCCTTGAAAGGACAATTTTTTGAAGAAGTACAGAGCATTCAAGCGGCTTGCACCGAGCGTCTCACAGCGATAACTTCAGAGGAGTACCAGAGAGCCTTCGAATCATGGAGCGCTCAAATGAGGGTATATCTAGGGAAGGGGACTATGTTGAAGGTTTACTGGAATAAATTTCTTTAGATGTAATTTTCGATTTTTTATTTCAAAAGTTCGGGAACTTTGCCGACATACTGTGTATATTTTTAAAACTTATTATTGTTATTGATATTCAGAAATAGAGAAAATTCAAGGATCCCCTGACGGCATGTTTTCCCGTGAACTACAGATGATTTCTGACCTTTTTTCATGCAACAACTGTCTCCCGCCTATTCGGCTCTTCGAAAAAAAAGAAGTCTAGCCAAAAGCCATGTGAAATTAAATGACAAGACAAGGCTTTTAGTATGACAGAAGAGGGGCTTGGTTGGTAGTCCATTTCTTTTTTCTTACAGGGAGTCCGAGACTTAGGGTGTAATAAGCATTAATTCTCCAACCGTAAGAATATTATTGTTGTCATTATCATGTAATAATCTTTTAATGGTTAGAAGTGAAGGCTATTTGCACCCTGCTTTATGGACTCCTACTGGATTACAGATTAAATACCTATCCTTCCATACCAAGAACTTAGCTTAGAACTGTTTCTCACATTACTTCAGACTACGCTTAATTGAGCCTTCTGGTTAAAGACTTAGTTGAGCGTTCCCTATATCAGCAGGGATAGACAGAAAGGAGCGGAATTACTGAGAGAGTAAGCCCCTTCCATCTGCGCCAGCAAGCGATTCAAGTTTGTCTCTTTTTAAAATAAGGACTCAAAAAGCGTGACGCTGTACTTGGCTCAATGAGTTTAATCTAACTTGGTTTAAAGAAATGGTTTTAAAACTTTTCAACTCGGATATCTGGAGAAAACTTGCCCATTAATTCCACTAAATGCAAATACTGTCTTTCCCACCGTTTGCATCTGAATAACGGCTGGTAAACCTCGTCTTCGAACCTCAGACAAAGCAGGTAGTAAGGAGGCTGTGACTTTACTTGTGTAAGTAAGGCTAGAATACGCATGCATGCATAGAAGTAGCATCAGATAGTCATTACTTTCGCAGTATTTTCAGTTAGGGGACATTTCAGGCTCCTCTCAAAGTCGCAGGCTAACTACCATGCGTTTCATTTGCCCACTCTTCGTGCTACATATCGAGAGTCCTTCCGCTCTTCTCTAATGAAGCATATTCATTACTTTCTTCTTTTTTACCCAGTCTAAACTCTTTCGTTCCGCAGGAGTACAATACGCAGCATCTGGACTACAGATTTTATACCCCCTCTTTCATACCGAGAACCTACCCTGGAACTGTTTTTTTTGGAATTGAATATGAAATGTACCTGCGATAACCAGTAGTCTCGATTCATGGATACGGCGGTGTATCAATTAAAACAGCAGAGCTCCTCGTCCTTGCGCATGCTTATGATTATCATCATTAGTTTTACACCCCTACACCTCAACAGATGTCCTTCTGACGTTGTTGAGGGAGGGCGTGATAATTTTGACCGTCAACAATGGGGGCTGCTGTGTCACGACATCTCCTGAAACAAATGACATTATTGTATGAATAAACCGAACCGAAACTAACAGGAGATGGGGCTCTACTCTCCGACTTTTGAAGAACTCGAGACCCCATGCTGCATTCTTCCCGTGAAACATGCTACTGAAAAGCCGCCTAGGTCTTGTCCAGACAGGATACGCTCTTGAAAGAATAGATTCTTCGAAGCTATGAACCAGGTAGAGACAGGTGCTTCACTGTAATGCACTGCGAGAAGACAAGGTCCTCAAAATCGAGGTGTAAGAAGTTTAAGATGCGAACTCTTTCGCAGCAGGCACCACAAGTGTGGAGGCGCAAGACACAGTTGGTAACCAAAACCTGAAGGCTCAGAAGACTTGCTATCAAACGGACATTTATAACCTTCAGCAAAGACAACAGTCATGACACCAATTGATCTGAAGGGGAAAGAAGCAGCAAAAACGAAATATGAAGCAGTAATAGAAGAAATGAAGAATGAAAATTCAATTCACAAGAACATCATTGAACACATCCAGAAGGGGGCCCTTTGTTTTTGGAGATCAGATGAATCCAATAAAACACTTGAATATGGCTGAAAACAGAAAAAGAATTTTTAAAATGAAATTTCGTATCCAATTCTGATTCAACTAATGCTGCAAAAGAAATACGTTATCCATTCCATTAATTCCTTTAATAGTAGTTTCGTTGAAGTTGATTGCTGTCTTCTATCAATTTTTTTTAGAATATCTTCACTTAGATGTTTACAGGATGTGTTCATGTAAGACAACGCTTGATAATATCAGTAACAAATATTGAAAATTGGTTGGATATAAGCTTCAGACCTTCAGTTGCTTGTGGAACTGTCTCAGAAATCGTTCGGACTTTTAATGGGAAACAAAATCAATTTTTTATCGATTGGAA
The DNA here is from genome assembly GCA_954870665.1 of Stratiomys singularior. NCBI lineage: Eukaryota > Metazoa > Arthropoda > Insecta > Diptera > Stratiomyidae > Stratiomys > Stratiomys singularior. Next base: position 15,672,872 of record OX940877.1, read on the forward strand.
ATAATATTGACGCAGTGTGATTTTCATGAGACATGAATTATACGCATCTCACAATGAAGTTAATTTTGAAATTGTTTTCACTAACAACGCTAAAGCCAACGAATATTCAATTTTGAATCGAACTGTTTCCTTATTTAATTTGAGAATTGTACAAATTTTTGGATTCTGATAGCAGGAAACTGCTATCAATCAATGAAACAATGTCTCCAAGGAAATTCGTCAGAAACCTTGCACGAATTGAGAGCATATATTTCATAGATAAACATTGTCAAAAATTGCATACCAAAATTCAGCAAACTCATAATATGCGGAACCGCAACAATAAGTCTGGAAAAATATGTCGTAAGGCAAAACATTTTACATCCCTCACCAGATTTTTTCACATTTACTCACTCTTAACAAAAGGATTGGTAAATAGGATACATCGGTTAGGACTGCAATCCTCTGCGAATTTCGAAAAAATTCCTTTCATTCATAGCAAAAATCCTGAACATAATTTATCCACGATAGAATCATTACGATTATTTTGATTTTCTTTGAAAGTTTTCAAACAAGGAAAATTTGTCGAATCCCCTAGTTCCAATAATTCCAAATTCCAATAATTCAATAGTCCTTGATAAATAATTATACAAAAGTGTCAATTCATATCAACCGCGTTCAGGAAAGTCACGAAGGAAATTGTATTGGAAATATTTCTTTAAAGTTCCCATTAAAACGCTGTCTACCACGAATGCAATATGATTTCTTCCGAAAATTTCAATTCCTCGCCCCAAATGGAATACTACTACAGTTCCTCGGTGAATAAAAATCCGATAGACTGAACAGGACCTTGAAGATGTTCATCAAGACGTAAAGCGAACAGTCGAGAAGTGCTGGATAAAACTTTAATGTATGGTTGATATTAGATATCTGCTAAAAGTTTCAACGCGAAATTAGGTTGAAATGAGAAAAAAACTGTTTTAGTTAGAACTTTATTGTCCTGGATCCGTTTTGTTGCTTGGCAACGTAGCCTTGCTACTAGTTTATACGAAGCGTTGGAGGGGTTAGTAAGACAAACATTTCGTTTGTGTTGAAATTAACGACTTGGTCTGTCGCAGAAAAATTGAGCAGAACAGGCGTGCAATCTTTTCAATGAAGTGATATTTCAATAACTAGGTAAAGTGTAAGGAAGATGTTTGAAAAGGAACTACAATCTCTTGAAGTGTCCTTAAAGCTGGCCATACATTTTCAGAAATGATACGACTCCCAGTAGAATAACACCGTGCACGAGTACAAGGTATGTAGAATGTCATGTGAAGTGAATTAGATAAATTTTTGAACCATTATAGACAGGAAGATGGGGCCAAATCATTACTCGAATTTTCCATGACACGTATCAGTTTACGGCGTGCCTGCTCATTTTCATTCACTTTGTCTATCACTTGTCTATCTATGGAGGTTTTCTATGTTTTTTTAAAGAAAAAAGAAAACTTTATGGTGAGGATCTTTCATCGGTTTTGAGATATACATAAACTTGTCTACTCATTTTACTTGTCTATCTTTCTAAGTTTTCTTGTGGTAGTACGAACACTCCCTTCCAGTCTTATTCCACGATTTTGAAATTAATTACCACGAGTGGAAGCAATTTTATGAAGTCATAAACAAGAATAAAGACAAATTATCCTTTCAAATTTTTATTTTCATGTTGAAAATAAGGGAATGATAAATGGAAATGTGAATTCAACGATAAACGACTAAAAAATCTAAGCTTTATTTTGCAATCGTAGCCATTGTAACAGTTACCTTGTCAAACCCTGCACTAGAAATTAACCTTGCAGAGGATAAAAATTATAACATTTTGCCAGAAAAGGTAACAGCAAAGATAATAGGGTCAGTGATTGACTTTGATGACAGTTTACAGCCATACAGACAGACCGACAGCAGAATGGCTAATTTCAAAATATCCTCGTATTCAAGACCGGGATATGATGCGTTGAAGGCAAGTTGCAACTGGTAGACCAAAGTATACTTACAAATGGTAGTCGGTGTGTATCCATGCATTCAGCTTCATATTTGCTCCCTTATTTTACTCTGATATTAACGATATTATTTGTCTTAACATTTTATAGTATTCTCTATTTTTAGAACGATGACTACTAATACTACTACTACTTCTACTCCTACTATTCTAATTTGATAAACTTTGAAATCATAGTAAGATTAGATTGAATAAACGCTATAAGTATGGAAATATTGTCACCCATAAACTAAGAAATAAGGTAAACTTCATTTGTTGAATAATGATGGGATCAAATTTTGGCAAATAATTCATGCTTTTAAGTTAAAAAATGAAGTTAGTAACTAACTTAAAGAATAAAATAGGAACTTACATTTGAAAGTTCCTTTTTTAATGGTACTATTTGCGAACTTAAGGACTTGATCACCTTCATCATCAATGGACACGGAATGTTGAGGCCACATTTTGAACAACTTTATTCTGTTCATTCTTTTGAGAGGAACGTTTTAATTCCTTCAACTATTTGCTCCAAATTTATTAACTTTTCTTTTTTAGGTTTGAGAAAATCAGCAAAAGGGCCTGATTTTTGAACAAGATAACATACTCTAGCGTGTGAGGGACGTTTTCTCCCGAAAAATTTAATTTCGCTTATTCTTGGTCATTTTTTGAAAATTAATACAAGTGGCACTAAATTACATGGTTAATTTTTTGGAGTTTGGATTGTAGATAAACGCCTAGAATATGAATAAAAATTCATGCAAAACGTGGACATCTACTACGTGCTCAACAGAGTATCGGAGCAAACTGTTATCAGATATTGGCAAGAAATGTATTGGCCTCTAAAGCTAAAGAAGACTCTAAACTTACTGCAGAAATCACTTCAGATAACTCTCAGCGTGGTTTTTCTTGTCTCCGTCAGATAACTTTTAACAAGCTGGCGGATCCTTGATAGGATGCTTTCGTGATAGGTTAGAACAGGCTTTTTACGCTCTAAGTTTTGGGCTCTTAGGCGCACAACGATTCTAAAATCCTCACTAAATGGTTCTCCTGTCAAACTGACAGATAAGCCGGGAACATTAGCCACATTACTTCGGCCTAAATCTCTTTAGTTTTTGCCTAGCGTCATATTTGGGCTGAAGAAACCCCTCTTTCAGCAGGGGGGGGAGGTTTCAGCAGGATCAGAGAGAGAGTGTTTCATTTTCCTCTCCATCGAAAAGCGAAAGATGACTTCCTTTGTAAGGACAACTGCACAAGAGTACTAGATTCTTCCATCAAAGACGCATACTGAAGATCCAGTATGGCGTCTTCAACTGTCAGGACAGCCCAAGTATAATTTGCCATGCAATTCTATTTTTCAATAGTTTTGAAGGAATCTTCAGCAACATCATCTGGGAAGACCTCTTCTATTTTATTGTAAGAGTCACAACAGTGCTTACTACTTATTTTTTAAGCAATTAACACTCAAAACGAGTCATTCACCACCTTTCCGCATTACTTGTAGTCGGAGGATTACCGAGCTATAATCCCTGGTTGCAACATGCGTGCAGGCTTAGCAAAAATTTGATTGTATACTTAAAAATGCTTTCTTATTATCTGCATTTGTGAAATATATACAACTTCTTATTATACTTAATGCAAGATTCCGCCCAGTTTGAATTAAAAATGAAAATTGTTTCTTTGAGGCAGCGATTTTATTTTTAGCCATATCGGGTTCAATTGGCATTGTAAGCCATAAACGGGTATATAAGTCTCAACTCGCACGTATATACATAAGACCATATTGACGCTTAGACACCGCGTGATTTGTACGAGAGTTTCGTGATTATCATAGCCACGTGTGGAGTGTGTTGGGAAAAGGTCTCGAAGGTATCGCAACATCGCCTTGTCTTCATGTAAATACATCGTCACTATCGCACGCGTAAGACACTTGCCAAGAAAGTGTCCCAAAGAAAAGCGGATTGTTTCCTGCGAAAACTGAAGTTCTGTGTTTTGTTGACATTATGCTCCAATTCATGAGTGAAACGTCAAAGTGGCAGCAAAATACCTGTGGCTCTTGCCATCAATTCAATTGCAATTGTACCTAAAGTGGGCCCAAACCCGGTTGAAAAGAAACAGGGAGGAACTCAAGCCCGATTGAAAAGATAGAGGGAGGTACTCCAGTAAGTTGTTTGATGGATTAAATTGTTGTAAACGCCCTTGTTGGAAGCCATATTTCCGCGATGGATTTTTATGGGCGTTTAGTTTTGCTCCAGTACCATAAAAAGTCCATTAGTAAAGGTCTACCAGGTCTATTATTATTGGCCGACTAGGTTTAAGGCGGCGAACTCGACCCAAAAAAGTGAGTGAAATGCGTGATGAACCGAATTGTTTTAGCTGCTAGAATACAATAGATTTTGAAACTCAGATGCGCTGACTTAAAAGCGTTTCGGCGTTTTTACTAAGCGTTTGATTAGTATAAAGATTTACACATAACGAAACCTGCGACCAACAAAACTAAAGCATCGTTTGTTTTTGTTTTTCAAAAAAATTTTATAGGCACCTACCTTAGAAGCTTAATGTGATAGGGTCGATCCTCACCTATATGAACGATTGCGTGGTCTGAAATCGGCTTGTGTATTCCTTACCGAATTATACAGGACAATGTAAAAGAGAATAAAGGTTGGTTGATTCTGATGCATGGGACGAATTGTTCTGACGGAATTTTCTCGGATTCAGCAGTGGAATTGAAAGAGATGTCCAATATTTGATAAAATACTTTTTACGTCAGTTTTTTTGAGTGCTTCACAGGTAGTCAAATCAGGTTTAATTGAAAGTTGACTAAAGCTTATTTGGTAACTTGTAACGAACGAGTATCAATTGGCTCGCTGAAGCCGCTTATTTGGTGAATTACTCGTATGTAGGATGTTCGGAAATATAATCGTCTTCTGGAGATTCGAATTATTTTCAACATACAAATATCAGTCAACGCACGCCCAGGATATTTTCAACACTTCACAAAGTTGCATGAATTACTTGTTTCGTTACGAAACCCCTGTGTGACATTTGTTGTGATTAAGTAGTCTTTGCTCAGCAAATTAGACGAAAAGGACGATTACTTACTCAACCAAAGTTTCTTTTACAAATGTTGACACTCTATAAAATGCTCAAATAATTTGTCTTGCATTGATTTGAGCACGTGACAGAAGAAGCTTGAGATTTTAGGAGCACCGACTTGTATTTAATCTCAAATTTAAATAAAAGGCTCTTTGAATGCTTAAGGATTTATGAGTGTAGAAAATCTGGAAGGTAGAGACACGCTCTTTACGCTTTTTAGGTACATTTGGATTAATAGATTTCAAGAGGAATACATAGTCCTTTTTGGAAACTCAATTTTGCTATGGGAGTTTTCGTAAAAAAAAGACCTTTGAAAAAGACGTTGAAAAATGCACCAAGAGCAACAACAAAAGCAACAATCAGCAAATGCCTTGAACATAAAATTTTAAAAGTTATAATCACAGAAGTTCTGGTACGAAGGAAGTACTTGTTCTTATTTTGATTGCCATCAAACATTCTCGCATCTCATCACATCATTTTTCGACATCATTTCATTTAAAATTCTGAGAGTGTGAAGTCATCCCAAAGCAAATAGAATAATAAAATAAATCGTAAACAGCAACGAAAAAACTTCATGGTTCCTTCCAATCTACCAACAACAGTTGTCCTTCGAAGTGGACCGGGAAGTCATTGTATTTGAAGGTTTCATAATAGCTTTGAGATAAAACAGGACTGGGAAGGATATGGCAGGATATTTGTGAGGATATTTGTGGCAATATTAAATCCTGGACAGAATAAAAAGTTATCAAAATCGAGCTGGAAATGATCGCATGCTGTGAACGAAAGTGTGGTTTCTGTGTACATTTTATGTACTGGGTTCATAAAATAAAGAAAATAAATTTCTATATTTATCACTTGCTGAAACTCTAATGTGGACACAACTGATTGTGCAAAAAATCCATAAAATTAATTCAGTATTTTATTATAGGCTTCAGGAAGTATTCGTACCACGCTGCGGGGGTACCGTATCGTTAGAATTAAAATATTGATTAAGAAAAATACACTCTCATGCAACGCATAATCTTTTTCTAATTCATACATTTAACCTCTTGTCAGATTTCAATTGCCCACAATTGATGGGAATTGCTTACTAATCTCAGCTGTCTGGGGGAAAAAAAGGTCAATGCAAAATATAATAGAATAGAATTAAAAATGTGCCAGAAACTAAAATTCAAAAAATTTGTTACAAGGTGCATGTCCTGCTTTCCCTTGCTATATTGCAATACCTTCAAAATGTGCAGATAATTTTCGTGAGAAATCATAAAGCTTCAAGCTCTCATCAGTTCTGAAAAATTCGATTCCAAAAAGGCTCGAAATTATTATCGTAGAGTTGCAAAAAAGCACATTATTCCGGCAGATTAAAAACTAGAAAGCAAAATGCGAAAACAAGAGAGCAGTAGGATTTTCCTTTCATATTCTTTCATAATGATTTGCATGCAAAAAATCCTGCAGAGGGATGAGAGAAGTCGTTTGTAACCATGCCTCCTGGCAGTATATTTTTACTGAGCTTAACTCGATTTGTAACTATATTTTCATCGAAAGAAAGTTTTGCTAGGGACGAGCCATTCGTCCCACTCTGATAGAAATTGCCTTCTTTGCTGAAATTTTCAGAAAAAATCCTCAAAAAATAAAATAATACACGTGGATTACAATTTTCCATGTTCAAGAGTATGCAGGATACGCAAGGATGCAATCAAAGTCCAAAACAGTAGATATATGCAGTTTGAACGACGAAATCAAGATAAGCTTGTTTGGGGTAGTTTGTAAGCAACTTATCGTTCGACCAGAAGGACACGCGTAGAACAACATAGGCTTGGTAATTTTGTACTATAAAGTTGCTCTGCTTGGTGTAAGGGGAGTGTAATTTTCCGGAAAAATATCGTTTCGATGGAAATTAAAAACTCAATAAGTATTGAAAACTATTACGCTTACATGTACCGTAGTTAAAACGCCACTAAAGCCTTAATTGCAACAGGACAAGGCGCTCATGCATTCTGCAATGCTTAAGGAGGGAGCGCCTTAAAGGTTAAAAAATGAGTGAAACAAGGTTGCAAGACTATCATGTGTAAACTTCAAGTAAAAAAACACTATATTTAAAAAGATATTAAGTTATACGAACACAAATATCTGTCTCTAAACTGCAGCGTGATTTGAGAACATATTGATGTATCCCTTTTAAACAATCCATTGACTGTTTTCATTGCGTAACTACTAGCAAGTCCTAACACTAGGAGCAAACTCTTAATCTAATGTTTTTTAACGACAATTTTCTTGATGTATTGGTGCTTGTAAACAAAAATTGTTGGAGATATTACATAAAGACAATGATCCGCAGAAACGCATTAACATTCTTTCGCAGTTTGTACTCATGCACAATGACCCGCTTTTATTATTACTCCAAAAAATGATTCTCGTATACTTATAACATCAGAAAACAAACCATCACGATCTCTGTTTTCTCCAATTCATTTGATTTCAAAGCTCTCTATCTTGCAAAGCTCGCTGTATTTGCTACAAGGACAATATTATTAGTACTCATGTCGCGTTGTTTGCCATATTTTCATTTGACGGTCGTCCAGTAAAGTTTACTTTGTTTTTTTCGCGCCTCTATGGGGTCATTTTTTTTTAACATAGCAATTATTTTAAAAGTATCTTTGTATGGTTATACTTGCAGATACGATTCCATCAAAGTTAACGTGAAACAGACAAAACACTAGTAAGTTAGTGTGAAAACTATAAACAAACCGCCGTTGACCAATTAATGTTTTCAGTGCTCGCTCCAATTATTACTTGGGAAACAAACATGACGAACGATGACGTAATATTTGCACATATCCAAAATTATCAATACACAAAACTGCATTACGCTTAACTACGCCAACCCATTTGTCCGTATTGACTAATTTTAACCACTAAGCAAGTCCTCGCATCTGTATTATAGAAAGCCTAACATACAACAGGACGTTCACCATGAATGACAAATCAGGACGATTTAATGATGGCTGTCAGTACCAAAACAGCATTCTCACCTGCACATCATGTCCTGGAGAACATGGAACACAGTAAATAGATTTCGAAAAGAGTCGTTATAATCGCTAAAAAATCAAAATGGACGCTAACATTTTGATTTTTTAGCTATTATCAAAATTTTTTTGTTCAAATTTTTCTGAGTCTCGAAAAAGTCAGTCTCATGAGTTCCGAGGGTGACGTCTCAAATTCAAATTTCGTTGGAGGCTTAAAATTATTTCTATTCAGGGCATGGGTGAATCAAAGTTTATCGAGCTGTCAGGATACATGCACAAACTTCATCCGACTCGGTCTAGGGTAGTACCACAAAGTTTGACCAAGTTAAAACTGAATATAGGTCCTTCATATGCTTGATTTACTCCCCCCCCCCCTCTTCAACGAATACCAATTAAACTCATATGCAAATCAGTGCTTCCTAATTTTCCACTATTGTTATTTGTTACATTTGGAGTCGATGGTGAAGCAAGAAGAAATTTTTTGTGCTTTTTCGTGATTCGTTGGAGTATATATTTTCCAAAAATGTGTTTGTGTTCTCAAATAAAGTGATGAAAAGATTTTATAAGCATAATTTAGAGCTTACAAAAAACCCAATTACGAGGTTTGTTCAAAAATTATCGCGAATTTTGAATTTTCGCGGGCTACGTATGTTCTACGTTTGTTCGTGGGCTACGTATGATTTTTGATCTTTTGGTGGCATTATGCTGGTACTCATGACCCTCACTTATGTTGACAATTCCGGCCATTTTGAATGTCCAGTCAATTTTTAGTAGTTATTGTGCGTGGACGTGTTTAAGCTTGTCTTCGATTTTCGTCTATCCCAAAAAATGGATCAAAGAATTTGTATTAAATTTTGTGTGAAGAACAACTTAAAGTGCGCGGATGTATCAGAATGTTGACTGTTGCATATGGGGTAGCTACTTTGGACAAAAGCAACGTTTATCAGTGGTACAAAATGTTCTCAGAGGGACCGAAAAAAGCACGCCAAGTTCCAATGCCGCAAGTTCCAATGCCGCAGCCACCGTATTCCCCAGACCCGCCCCCCTGTGACTTTGTCTTGTTCTCGAAACTGAAGAGGCCATTGAAAGGACGACGCTACGCCACGATTCAGGAGATAAAGACGGCATCGAAGGAGGAGACGAACAAGATCACAAAAAATGATTTTTCAAAATGCTTCGAGGATTGGAAAAAACGTTACCACAAGTGTATAATGTCTGACGGGGATTACTTCGCAGGGGACAAAATAGATATTCATGAATAAATAAATAATTCTTGAAAAAAACTTGAAATTCGCGATACTTTTTGAACAAACCTCGTATAATGATGCTATTGCAATAATCCTTAGTTTCTCGCACCCTGAAACAATGAACGTATTCCCATCTCAAATGAACAAAGCATGACTGCAAGTACCTTAGACTCTGGGCTTGTCATTATAATTGGACATAATTGCAATTGAGAATTACATTCAATTTACAGTAGAAGACATAGGTTCAGAGTAAATTCCAGCTGAAACCAATCAATCCTTAGTCAGGAAACGAAATCACGCATACCTGTGATAGCAGCGAAGTAAGGATTCCCGTCCCTTAATAGTTTTCTGATTTTAAATTTGACTTTAATTTGATAGCCATGTACTACATGTTCCAGGTGATGTCTTTCAGATAATTTTCATTCAACAAATGGATTATTTATTGCTGAATTCCATGTGAAAATTATAAATATTTATATTTGCGTCAATGACAATGACAAACAACTCCAACACCTCCTGCAATACGGTAATGATCAATAGCAATAAGTTTTCTTAACCACATAATTGAAGACAACTATGGAAACACGTTTGAAATTCCTGCAAAGATAGTAAATCGCACTGAGGTTACTATCAATTGAGTGAAACTTGACCCCTTTGAATATTAATGTAACCTGCATTGGTCCGTGAACATCAATTTGCAATGCAAACAGCAGTCTCAGGGCCAATTAAATGGTGCTTGAAATCGGCATTATCACGTGAGATTACACTTTGAAACCTAATCCATAAGTGAGCAACTTAATTAATCTATAATTAAAGAAAATTACCTTTGTGTGATAAGTTTTCCTAATAAAATTTGCAGATTGTCTCAATGCTCCCGAGTGGCGCAACAACGCTTACACGGTTGTGGTATGTAAGCGTTGAATTAAACAATTGAAGTAAACATTTCTTAGAAAATAAAGTAATAAAGTTAATTTAACATGCTCTGAACGTGTTTTTATTTCTTAGCTTACAGGTGGTAGCATGAACTGTAAGCGTGAGTTGGATAGTAAGAAGTCAAAGTAACCTTTTCTGACGAAGTGAGTATCTGACAGTGTAAGGATAATCTTTGGATTGTGAGTGAAATACGTATTTGATTTAGTTTTTTGCTAAATGATAGTCGGGATTGCGCCCCGGTTACCTTCGGCCCAAAAGCTCTCAGTTTCAACAATCTTTGGTAGTCACCTTCGAAAATTTTTTAATTTCAATTTCCAAACTATTTTATTTATATTTCTCGGTGTTAATAATTTGGCAATTTGCTTTGGAGATCTGAATTTAATTCATTAAAACCTTAATTCTATAAAATTTAGCATAGCTGATGTGTTTTCTTTTCTTCATTGCGTGTTATTAAATTTAAATTTGAAGGAAAAAACAATAAACTAAAAAAACCTTACTTCACTTTACAACTACCCTAGTCTAACTTAAAAATACTTGATATCTAACCACATAAGCTTAAGATTAAAGAAGCTAAAGACTAAGAAAGCATGATTTCTATAGTACGCTAATATTTAGAAATGCCAAAATCAATGGATTTGGGGGAGTAGATAGCCCTGGTCAACATTTTACTTCGTCTTTTAAATGCGAGTTGTTCAATACTTTGTGTTCCAGCAAGTTTATGTAGCTTTTCAGTGGAGGAATGTTAAGAGCCATTTTTAGGCATCGATTTTGCACATGAGCTCCAGGCAACAGCTCCATACAACATAATGGGCATAATCACCATTTTGACGATAAGGATCTTGTTGCTTGGTTTGAGCAGTTATTTGCGGTTCATCAGAGGATATAGTGCTAATATTCCCTTGGATACTTTAGACATAGTCGAATCAATATGGCTTTTGAATGTCAGCTTTTTATCGAAAGTAAGCCCAAGGTATGAAATTTCATTTGACCATACCATTTCCTGACCTGAGAATTGATGTTCCGGCTAGGAAGAAGGTTCAGTTTTCTTTTCTTCGTAAAGAACATTGCTTTGATTTTGGAGATATTGATTTTAATTTTCCACCGATAGTAATATTGGTACATTTTTTCAAGCAATAATTCTTAGCTTTAAATTTTTTTATTGGGGTCTATTGAAGATGTATAAAAACACGTGTCGTCCGCAAAGGTAGCTAGTTTGCATGTATCCAGGACAGGCATGTCCGAGGTATATATGTTGAAAAGTAGTGGGCTTAGACATGAGCCTTGGGGAACTCCTGCAGGTATACTATGAGAGTGGGATAGGGTGTCTCGAATTTTAACGGAATATTTCCGGTCTTTTAAGAATGAGCAAATTATGTTAACTAAGTATGGAGGGAATTTAAGTTGAACCAATTTGTATAGGAGGCCATTATGCCATACTGTATCAAATGCCTTTTCGATACCAAGTGATATCATTCCTGTAGACACCTTTTCTTTCAAGGCATGTTTAATGTCCTGGGTGGCACGGTATAATTGTTGCTCGGTTGAATGCCCAGGCCTAAAACCGAATTAAATCTTTTAATTATTAGTAAATTAGTCACTTATGAGTTAGTAAACCTTAAGAAGGTTTCTTGATTTTAAATATTATGGCCAAATCGACCTCAATGTCGATATATTAGGTTTGAGGGAAAGTTCTGTCGTATTTTAAATGGGCAGGTAATCTTTCTTGTAAATGAAAAGATACCTCTGGCTAGTGAGTTATTCGGATTCCTTTTTTGGTTTTTTTCAGCTGATGTATAGTATAAAAGGAGTCCTTTTTACCGTTCATTATTAAATTGTGATATTTGAAGTGAGAAACATGTCAGTAGATAAAGTGCATTTACGACACTGCATTTTGTATGAATTCCAAAAAGGAAGCAACGCATCGATTGCATGTAAAAAATTTTGTGCGTTATTCGGAAAAGGTAATCTAAATGTTCGTACTTGTCAAAGATTGTTTCCCGAATTTCGTTTCGGGGATCTGAGCCTCCAACAAAGTGATCGATCTGGACCACCATCCAAGATTGATAATGATGTTTTGTGATCCATGTTGGAAAATAATCCACATTCAACAAGTTGAGAAATAGCAGAAGAGTTTGGCATTCATCATACAACTATTGGAGATCACATTAAATCTCTTTGGTTTGTGTTAAAGTGAAGTGTTGGGGTTCCACATGAATTAACTAAAAGGAATTTGTCTGATCATGTATTAATGTGTTCATCATATCTGAATAGACACAATATGGTGCCGTGTTTGGACAAGCTGGTTACTGGAGATGAAAAGTGGACTTTTTAACGAGAATATTAAGAGAGAAAATTTCACTGTAAGCCGGGAAAATCATCAGAAACAGCTCCAAAACCAAGTACCCATCAACGAAAAGTACTGCTTTGTTTGTGGTGGGACAAGGAAGGTCCAATGTACTAAGAGTTGCTTAAAAACAGGGAATAACCATTAACGCGGATATGAACTGCAATTAGCTGTATAAATTGATAAAATCATCCTACATTGGCTTGCAGAAAAGAAATAGTGTTCAACCACGATAATGCGCGACGCCAGACTCTAATGATGACAAACAAAAACGTTCGGATGGGAAGTCCTTAGTCACTCACGGTATTCACCTGACATTGCACCATCTGATTATTATGTTATCAAGCCTTTTGAAAGTGTTTCTAAGGCAGTTGCTGACTATTTCAACTCCAAAAATGAGAACTTCTACAAAACATGAATTCATAGCTTACCTGAAAGATGGCATACGTTCTAACGAATAACGAAGCAGATATAATTGATTTATATTAAACCCCGTTTTTTTCCTAAATGAATTCTAATACTTTCTATAATATACGCCAGAACTTTCCCTCCAACCTAATATAAATTAAAACTCGGTAGAACAAAAAGATCGAGAGTAAATCGAAAGCGATTATAAGCAAACTAAAATACATGTCTACAAACATACACATGTGATTCAACACAGTTCTAAATATCTTAAAAAATTAAAAACGTCTTACCACAAGTTAGCTTTGTAAAGTTTCCTACGGAGTGCTAGATCCTTCCGGAAACTTACGAAACATGACATCAACGCGTTGAAAATGTTAGTGGTCATATGTAGTTGTGTACACTTTACACACATGTCCGCTAGATAAAGCGCCTGAAGTGGGCCTTATTCAATGCAGAGAAATGTCCTCACCACCATTTCACATTCATTTCTATAGTGGAAGTGTTTGTGGGGTGGTGGTGTGGGGCTTTGGCTGGTAGAAATTTCCACATTTTGTTTGGGACCATAAGGCCCAATCTAATAGCAGGAAGAATTCGCCTCAATTAGTTCGATATGAAATATTCCAGTAAACCTGACTTAACACATATTGAGCCATCACTTATATGGACCCAAAGACCAGTGAAAAATCACATGATTGATTGCTAAAAATCTTAATTTTGCCCTGAACGTATGATCGGCGAAATATTAAAAGAAAAGGTCGATAGGTCGCAAAATTGAAAGGAAACGCTTTAATTTATTTCCTAGAAACATTTTGCGAATATTCAGTTCAGTTAAGTAGTAATAGTCAGTTAAGAACATTTTTTTGAGGGTTAGGAGGTGAAGGCTATTTACACTCTGAGTGTGGGACTATCAGTGGAAACTGGACTATTGACTGAACACCTTCCTTATCACACCGACAATATAGCCTGGAAATGTTTGTCTTATTACATTGGACAAGGCCTCCAGAATCATCGCTTAGCGAGTTTTTCTGGTTGATGGTCTGGTTTTTCCATACAGAGTAAATGAGTGCACAAGGTATAGACCTGGATAACAACCCACAGATTTTGCCTTGTGTTAGACAAAACGAATTTGATGTGGTCTTTAAAGGGAATAGCAACCCTAGAGTAAGAACCATCAGTGCGGAGATACAGCAATAGAGTCGAAATTACCAGTAAAGTACCCGCTCAGAGCTCCAAGTTGAGTTTCTTGGACAAATCATGGCAACAGGCGATAAGACCACGGAAAGGGTCACGGCAAACAGTTGATCAATGGGCAATTTCGGGGGACCAAGTCCACAAAAAAGGTGACTTTTGATGAGACTCATCTCTGTTGACTCAACGCTTTTGTATGAAGCGGAGATATGGAACGAAACCCTTAAAAAGAAGGTACACCGAAATAGGCTGACGTGAGTGCAATCACAAAGAGCACTGTGGGTTGCATTAGCACGCCAGACAGTCTTTGATTTAGCGGTGATGGTAATCGCAGCGTTGACCAAAAGGAAGACGAACCGCACAGCTCATCAACGATTTGAGGTCGTGACTCAGTCGGAAATATTGTAGGACTCTTTTCATCTTACCCATCAGTTGAGCTGTCATAGTTGGGTTCACCTGCCTTACTGCCTGCAAGTCTTATCTGCATAAAATTGATAAGTCACGGTGTTCAGATTACATATTCTGCATTGAAATAAAAGATGACGCCTGTTATTCTTGATTTTAATGTAAACGATGGGACGAATAAGTGGGAAACCTATGATTTTATAACCTAACCGAAGATATGGTGAAATCAATTGGGAAACGGAGGCAGGTGGCACATTACGGTTGGGCAGTCCTAACAACACAAATGCATATTTGATCAGATATAGGCATAGAGGCTAGAAGGATTCCTTCTTTAGCAATTTTTCTCCTTCTTCTCATCCCACTGATAAGAAGGAGATGCATCTGTATTTGCAATAATTAAAACCAGCGTAAGCTCTTGACCGTTTATCAATCGTTTGAAACTCTTAAGGATGACAGGATAACTGGGAAGAAACTATCATGGAAGTGGTACAAAAACCACAGTTGGAAAGCGTAGATCGGAAATTAACTTGAAAGGGATCGCGAAAGTAATTATAGCGTAATGCGCTTGAGAAGTGTTCGATCACAGGATACTCTTGAGCTCACAGGAACATACAATCAACAAACTGGCATACTGTCAACTTGATCATAGTGATAAAGTGCATAGTGGCAATCAGCTTAAGTCTTAGGATATTTCTTGCCTGAGAAAAACTTCTCAAAATTTAAAAGCTGTGTGACTACAAACAAAATTCAAGAGTTATCTTAGAAATCTTTTTGAAATCGTGATCAGTGACAGATAAAATTCTAGAATTTTCCCATTATTTTTGAAGTTATATCATTTAACGCCACCACTTTAAAATGTCAGCTGGACATAACAGAAGAATAACCATTCTATCAGTCAGTTCAGTTCGCCAATAGTCTATACCAATATATTTCTAGGATTTGTTGCCGCTGGAGAAAATGATATGGTGTACCGCAAGAGAGCCATCTTGGTCCTCTTTTTTTCAACGTTCTCGTTGCATAGCTTTCTGAAGTACAATCAGATGTTCCCTACCTTCTCCGTGCCTGTAATAGGCAGTTATTTCACGTTACAGTATTCTGAAAGGATATATATGATTCCTTCAAAGAAAAATCTATTCTTTGTTAGAATGATCCAAAACTAAACATGATTTTTCCAAACTTCGAAAAATGTCTTACAGGCGCTATCATAGCTGCACTGCCGATTATCACCTAAACTAACATAAACTTCATCGAGCGGACAACATCGTAGATCTCAGACCTTATTTAAGATAAAAATCTCCGCTGAGATTTGCGTTACGATTAAGCTCTTTATAACTAATTGGCTCATTGGTTTCGGGACTGTTCTACACAGTTTCTGAGCCTTTTCTAAAACCACTGGTTCTTTTACATGATCCAAGAAATTGTCTACGTTACCCCTAACCCTTCTACAACTTTGTTTCTTCAATATGAATAGGATTTTTTTCGTATTTAATGTCCTTACAGGCCCTATTATAAACACCATTCATAGCAAAGTTCCGCAAGGCAATGCGCATATCCTGCTTCATCATTCACTTTATGCCAATTGTGGTGTAATGAGCTGATGATGGCTACAAGAAGTCGAAATTCGTCCACTTCAAAACACAGCATGATCTGCGGTGCATAAATAAAAATTCAATTTCCGCTTGCGGCAACAATGAAATGAATTTCAGATTAACAATAAATTAGTCAATCTTAAAATTTGTGAAGTGGTACCCAAGTGAGTTTATTTAAAAAGTTATAAGACATGCAAAAGGAGACATTGAATACATGGGAACAATAAACTACCATAAGGACATAGAATGCTCCGCATCCTTGTGAGCTTCGCAAATATATAAGATGGTGCACGGAAACGAAATTTTAGTTTTTTATACAACATAAAATATTATCCCGGATAACCAAGTGATCGTTCTTAAACGTTCTTTTCAAGATGTTGTTAAAGTACACGTGACTTAAATCTTTCATGGAATGCTTATTCGTGGTTAGAAAAACTTTTGAAAAGTATCCAAAGTAAGTTTCAATGAGGGTGAACTTCGCAAATTCTTATGACCTTTCTGGCCTCTCATGTAAGTAATCTGGAATTGGTTTCGGGAGGATAAAGTTTTTTTTTTTTCAACCACTTTTGATTCAAGCAAATTTATTCTAACGATTCAGGAATGCTGAATTCATAACTTGAAGGAAATTCTTTGGAAGAACTTGAAGGAAATTCTTTGGAAGAACTTATGAGTGAACATCCTTATCAATAAGGAAGGGACTTGTTCACACACTCTGCCTACACGAAGTTAAACATCATCATCTAATTTCCCAACGGGAATGTATGCAAACAATGCAGAAGTATGCGTCACACATAAATTTACCCCCGATATCATACAAAAAAGGATGCGGGCTTAATTTAAGTGTCTAGGAGGAGAACACGGTGAGTGAACTCTTGTTAAAGTATAAATAGGGTAATTGACTCGTTCGTTATTTGTTTTGTGAAGAATAATGGTCGCTGAGCAAAGGACGTAGCTGTCCTAAAGGTTTAGCGAAAGGTCCCACGCAAGTTTCGAATTGAATTATCGGAAAATTAAGCAAAAAAAAATGTCTAAGCCATGAAATAGCATCACTTAGCATTTTTTTCATTTTCAACTTTAAACGTGCTCTAACATTCGTCGTAACCGACGTATTTTCAAGGAACTGGGAGTTTTAACTTTTCACCAAATTCAGGCTGTAAGCCTCGAAATCGTTACTGAACTGGAAATTAAATTGAATACTAAAAGTGTTGCGATGTATTCGCATTTGTATTGAAATCACATTCAAAAAATTGAAAGGTGGATTTGGTTTTGACGGAAATAAATGTTTATTTTGGATTTATGCAATTCATTCCTATACAATTTCATACAGCAGCTAGGATGAGCAGAGCATTAAGTTTGTTATGTGAAATTCGCACCTTTAACAAACAAAAAAAGAATGCGTATTCAAGCTGTTTGGGATTTAAATTTGCAATGGAAAACGAACCCTTTAAATGAAAAGCCTATCAGAAAAACATTGAAATATCAGTGAATATCAAAAGATTTTTAGACATGTCCTGCAATTGTTATATGTGATAATACAATAAAATGTTCAAATTATTTTTTGCTACATAGCTCCCATTCGGAATATTCCGGATGGCATTCACATGTCAACAAAAGCAGAAACATTTTAAGTCGTAGTAAATGTAATATATCAAAATAAACGAACAACGTAGCAATCAAATCACATATCGTGATTTCAAGTAGCTTTCCTTCAATTGATAATATTAGAGCTCACAAGTGTACGTCGAGTGTTTTTAATGAGAAAAGTAGACGAAACTAATTCAAACCATTAATTAAGTCCCATACATGAAAATCAAATGATACACATGAATATCAAGCAAATATGATGAACTCAGGAGACTGTGAACACCAAAGCCAGTGAAACGGAACGGATCTACGCTTGAATTTTCCAATTTTAAAGACTAAACCCTGAAAATGGAAAAATAAATGATAGATATTCGACGAATTACACTTTGCTTTAGAATGCGTTGATATATCCTTGATAGCATTACACAACCTAATCAAATCCTGATGTTATAAAATTTTAATTTTCTTGAATCAAATAAGTTGGGCTCATTTTCATTCTTTAGTAACTATTCTTTAGTATTTCATGGAATAAAATTTTGAAAAAACTCTAAACAAAAAGCATTTTAACGGCAGATGAATATTTGTGTTACGCGTGTGTCTACATACACGAGCTTGTCATGAAGTACGTGGACTACGATGAAATAAACCGCTTAAATTATTTCTTGAAAAAAGTGTTTTTTCGCTTAAAAGTTGAATTGAAATTTTATCAATTTGATTTTCTATAATGAACATTAGTCCCCTCTTTACATATTCTAGAGAATTGTCAACCTGCGCCTGGAAGGCTTTTCAAAATTTTTCTGCCAAAATACTGTTAAGGACCGCGGTTTAATTTCGCTGAATTGATTTAAGTTTTCCAAAAAGGCTCTACCGACAAAACGGCTTTATTTTTTGCAAATAGTCAGAAATCGACCGGAGTCAACGCTATGACTGTGTCCCAGCGTTTCACGTTGCTCTTTTGGTCCCCTGTCAGAGCATCCTGAGAAATTTCGTAAATACTTTCCGTAGTATTCCCATAGACTTACTTACAGAATCACCCGTAATTTTGCAGGCACTATGGTATATGCAGCGCCAATTATAATTCCTTTCCTTCCTTCTTAAGAATAAGCTGATGATGTGATTTTGTGCTGTCATACTGTCAAACAAATTTTCATACTGTCAGCACTACAAAAGAAATCAATGAAATCTGATCGTAAGCAAGTCTAAGACAAACGCAAGTGCTGTCAACAGTTAACGTGAGCATAGTCTACGAAGTTTCATGACTCTCGAACAGATTAGATTACTAACCTAGTACACTCGATGCGGGAGCTGTAACTTTTTTGACAGCGTGGATACCTAGAATTCCTTTTCGGTGATATTTATGTTATAATTCTAAACATTTCAAGCATGATTTTTGTTGTCGTTGAAAAGAAGAGTATAAACATGAAGCAGAATTTCTACCAAGCTTAGATCAAAAGAGCGAGAGAGAGAGAGAGAGAGGGAGAAAGAGAGAGATATAAGACAGATCTCTTTGTAACTTTGTTGAGCACAAAATGTTGGAAATAATGTTACATTTTCATGTTTTGCAACGAATTGAAAGGAAGGATAATCAGTGACTTTTTTCAGGGTACTCGAAACCTTTTTTAGATACAACTGGAATGTGATTTGGGCACTCTTTTAAAATTCCCTTTTCATGCAAGAAGCATGCAAGAAGGGCCACAAGGATGCAACACGAAACGTAGTTTACAATTATTCGTGAGAAGTGGTGGGAAGTGATGAAAATAAAGTTTGATTTTTTGCAGTTTCACAGTATTGGTAGGGTCAGGCACTGAACAATGAACGGTGTTGCGAAAACAAGCTTTATTTACGGCTCCCGTGTCAAAGACATTAACATGCTAGTTGGTACATCTTCATAAACAAATTCAAATTCATCAATGAAAACTTTAATGTTAAAAACAATTTGTATATTAAATTCATAATCTGGCATCAGTATGCTAAAAACCACAATGAAACTTTTTTCAGTGCTATTGATTGGACCGAGTCCTTCCTTGAGTCGTCTCGTTAAAAATTCAGGGATTTGCTTGTTACCAAGATTTAATCTATAACGCTAAAAACTCTAAGCAAAAATCAGTCTGGTATAGAAAATGTTACCAAAGAAAACCTTCGAAAATGCAAAAGGCTCTATCAAAACCAAAAAATTGTAGACAACGAGTACCATTTTTGTTTTGTGCGAATTCATCAGCTAGCCTGAAATTGCAATTGCTTGTCATTGTGAAACCCAAGAAGATTGAAAACTTTATCCTGTCCTATGGAATCATTTAGGTCCCAAGGCGTGGATGAATTCTAGGCAAGAAATACAACACAGGACAGAACAATGAAGGTAGTTCTTTCTATTGAAAACATTTTCGTTGGGTACAGAGTAACTATGATCTCCCAAACAACCAAGTTGTCTTATAATTGCTCTCAATCAAACTGCCTTGATTGAACGTTTGGACTAATTTGAATTACAAGAATTCAGTACATTAAAATATAGATCAAAATTTTAAAAATGTCACGCAAGAGCATGCTGTTAATTCCCTGTCAAATCCTTAGTCAAAAAACCCATTATGATTTTGCCAAAATATCGAAAGCATTCAAATTTTGGGATCAGTGGGTTAAGTGCAAGCTTCTTCTATCTCTTGTGGAGTATTATCGGGTGCACTGTCAAATTCAGTGGATATTTGAGGTATGATAAGTATTCTAACGTCAGAAAATAAGTATGTTGACAATGATGTTTGATTCGGGCTTGGAAAAATGAAGAGGACACCTGGAAAAATCAGCTCTGAGTGGATCTGAGCTGAAAATATTGGACAAAAAATCAAAATAAGCAACCAGCCTGCATTTCCTGTTTTATCATCTAGGAACACATGAACAGAGGCGAAGCATATCTTAAGCTCGGGACACAAGAACACGGCAGAGGATCTAAACGTGGTCAAACAGGTAAGACACTGATAAAAATTATACGTTAAAATTTTACGTTTACGTAAGATGTTTCTAAGTTTTATTTATTAATTTACACTGAGTGCTTCTTCAGCTGATGGTGTCCGAAATACTACTTTGTGTTATAACAGGAACTATATATATAATAGAACGAAATATAATAGTGCTCAAAATGAAAATTCTGATGTTTAGATGAGAATTGATGATCTGCACTATTTTTATGATCTCCACTATATGATCCACTTTTATAGAAATCAAACATAGAAACATAGAGATCCGGTTAACTTAATATAATCTTTTCCTAATGAGAAACTCACAGCATAAGTCTAACCCGGTGATACAGTATTTAAGATCCTGAAAAATATTCAACTAGGCGGAATCGAAATACATAGAAAATATTGAATAAATCCTTTCATAGACACAAACTTCAATTATGTTCCGAAAAAGTCACTTGTTCCTTAAAAACGGACTAACTATGCGCAAAGGAAGGTAAAATTTATTGGTAACTTGAATGGAGGGCTATGCCGGAACGATTGTAAATCACTTTCATCACGTTTTAATTCTTCAGAAATCTAAGTCATTTAAGATTAACATATTTCTCATCCAACATGAACACTGAGTCAACAAAGTTTTTAGCATGTATGGGGCTTAGCATCATTAATGGGTAAGGACTTTCCACGAAACACCTTTCTAATCAGCGAGATTTTCCAAAAGGAAATCAATTCACTCAACTCTTCAAGCTAGCTCTAGTTTTTATTTATAGTTTCTAGTTTTTATAGGCTAAGCCGCCATCGAAATAGAAAGATGCCTGATCCAGGGGAACAATTTTATTAGATTTCTGATGTAGCGTTCATGGCGGACAGTATAGCGATTCCTAGGAAAGAGATTTTTTTGCACATTATGCAACTTTGGGTCAAATTTATCCTCTGTAAGCAGTCTCAAAGTCTGAACGATATCTGCCACAAGGACCCACCAATCAAATAAGGTTATTATCTCTCCTCATGAACTGCTCAGAGAGATCTCAGCTCTTCCTTCAAGAAGGTCACCTCGCAAAATATTGCATCATCTGTTTAAAAATACTGTCATGGGAGGGTTCATCTTTCTCTCTTCTGTGAAACATCGAATCTGCAAACTACTATTCACCAATCATATGCAAGTAAAACTGAAAACAGAAGATCGGGTATGAAGAGAATAATCTTCCTGTAATCAATACATCTTCACTTGATATGCTTTGTAACAAAAAGATTTCAGGCCCAAGATCACATCGAAGTTTTTGGAAGTGCTTAATGACTGTGGAAGGAATATTGCCGATATGCAGGTAAAACTGAATAAAAGCAATCTCAACTCAACAGCTGAATTACGTAACAACAATACCACCATACTTTCGATTCAGCCACAGCCTAAGGACTAAGATCAGCCATGCCGTCAATTACCCATCATTTACGTAAATATCTTCTCTTGCCACGTCTTGAGAGAATAGTGAGGCTTCTCCTGAGCGATATCTCCCTGTGTCGTCTATTCGACATAAGCAGATTACACTGCAAATTAGCTGACGCACTCACTCCTCGCTTGCAAGTATTTTCGTCTTGCTTGTGTAACTGGAAAGACACGGTCTCCTGACTACTTATTTTTCCTTGATGATAGTGGATGAAACTTACCCCAACATGTTCAGATGTTAAAGTTTAGGGAGGTAAGGCTTATATATATTTCTGGGAGAATAGATGAACTCAATTTAGAAAGTCCATTTTGACAACATCTTATGTCAAACGGTATATCAAAATACTCTCAACGTAATTTCTTTATGAAGGATAACATCTTCAGTCACTTTTTGGGTTAAAGGATAGGGAAACGACTCGTAAAGAATCCTTCTCTTCCAATCTTTTTTTTTCAATTTTTTTTTTCAAACCATTCAGGACGTAAATAGCCTTAATCTTCAACCAGAAAAATATTTTTGAAGAAAATCTAGTGTTATTGTTGTTACAATCATTGTTATTATTTTTAATATCGGCATTCCGATTTTTCCTTGTACTATTTCAAATAAGATACGAATTAAAGTCAAGGAGCAATTGAACAAAGAACGAGTTACGTTGAAAGTATTGAAAGACTATCGACATAATCCAGTCCAAGGATAGCGCTTAACGAACGTACCATGTCAACAATGTACTATAATCTCAGAAAATGGCTTTCGATAAAATACTTCACATGTGTTTTAAAAAAAGCTTATGCTATCAAACCGGAAGTAATTTGAATCTAATGAGTTATCCTCCATTTACCATAGTAAATATTCTCTGCACATGTTCTTACTTGAAAGGAAAATCTTAAACAGTTATGATAAATGAAAGCTACATTGATCGTAAACTTTGCATGAAACGAATAGAATATTCAATAGGATATTTTATGTAACATGGTTGCCAAGAGCGATATTAAAGAGTTTAAGGAGTTTAAGTTCTTTTAAGAATAACCCTTTAGTATTCTACAAGTTGACTCATAGGATTTATAAATTTGTTGCTGTTAGGCTATCAGAAAGGCAATCAACTTTTAAGGATTGAAGTAGAGAACTAGAAACACATGCTCTTAAGTATAAAATAAATAAAAACAAAATAGTAAAAACGTCTTACAAGGATCCAATGATGTTGCAATACAAACATTAGAAAATATTATTTGCAGATTTTTTCTCATAAAATTCAATTGAAATAAATAGTACTGAAATTTGTATCCTGATAGACTGCATTCTGTTTTTTGCCTTTGTAACCCCAGTAAAATCGAGAAAATTTGGCAGGTTCTTTTCGAACAGGTACCTCTTTTTCATCCAACACTAAAAGGGCTAAGGAAGTCACGGTATTCATTAAAACTAAATTCTTCAAAGTCTGGCTGACGAAAATCCTGTGGCCCTGGCCACAAATAAGGAAAAGGAAATGAAGGAAGCATTCTACGATCACCTGGAAAGACTTTTGAACTCATTGTCTGTATGGGGTACGAAAATAAATCGTGCTGATTTCGACGCTCATGTTGACAAAGAGCAATTTCATTCGGGAACAATTGGAGCGCATAGCCTCTATGATGAAAGCAATGATAACGACCAATTCCTAGTTGAGTTTGCAGGCAGCAGAAATCTAGATATACGCTTGAATTGCTTCTTCACCGACGCATATATAAGGTCACTTGAGGATCACGGGATGGTAGCAGCTGCAGTCAAATCGACTAAAGATAGATTATAGACAAATAGACTAAAGCATTCGTGATCTCCTAACTTGGACCATTGCTTGTTCAAACCAAACTGTCAATGTCATATGCCGAAGATATGCTCGATAAAGACCAACAGTTAACATAAATTCTACATCAAAAGCTTCCAAACCAGGTCAGTTGTAAGAAGTTGCACGGATACTCTCAAAGAATAGCTGATTCTAATTCTTTCAGACACTTCGCTAATAACAAGGACCGAGCTTTGGCTGGAAGGGCAGAAGGTGATTAAAACAGGTTCTGCATTGACCATTTGACATAAAGCCCGGTGAAAATAAAACACGATTGGTTGGATGATGATAACAAGATGATGGTAACAAGATGATTAAAGGATATATTGACCCGACAACATGTAGGTAGAAAAAACTATAACCAAGACAGAACACAGTGAATAATTAAAACGGCTTACTGATAAGGTTATAAGAGCTAAGAAACGAAGATACTGAGGTGACCAATTGAGGAGTATTTATGTAAGCCTAGCGAATAATACCACAAGACTAACCTACAAAGGAGTAAACGACCTCATACCTGGATATTAACGAGAAATGTTCTCTGACAAAAACAAATAACGGAAAGGAAGCTAGCCTGTTTTGAGGACTTTCTCAATCCATTGGAAAGCTCTGTCACACTGAAGCCTATAAATATCCCTACAAAGCTTTTATTGGCTTCTCCAACTTTGAATTAAGTATGTTCAGCCAACGAAGGCAAAAGAATAACGATACGGTGGGCATGGATGATATTCCAGTTGAGCTCGTTGATTAAGATGGTAGGACATTCAGAAAGCCTTCCGTAAAAATTCAACTGGTTTTGCTTAAAGTCCGATTGATGCATGAGTAGAACCAATCAAAATATTTTCCCTATCCTCAATAACGAAAACAAAATCACTACGAAATCATACAAAGTGATGTTACAAATAAATGAAAATAGGATCAGATCAATCTCACTTCAAAGGACAAAATAACAAAGCTACCTGTCGATAAAAGGGGTATAAAGATAAAGCTAAGTTATATGGATTGCAGATCACATCAACCCTCTGACATCCTCACTACCAATACAATGCAATATCGAAAGTTGGTGAATACAATATCGAAAAAGTTGACAAACGTGTTTAGTTAAGTGCCAAGTTAACAAGGAATCACAATGCAAAAGACGAAATACATCGACGAAAACAGCTTGCAAATAAGGAGTTTTATTGCGTTCTCATGATATTTAAGAACAGTTGCATACACAGTGTTAAGTCGCGACTCGTTCAATCGCGCCCTTTTTCGATCGCGCCCTTTTTCGATCGCACCCTTTTCCAATCGCGCCATTTTTGGTTCTTTCAGTGACAGCCGTCAGCTGTCATCCTTCTTTTCCCTCGCTCGTTGTTGAACCTTTGAAGGAAAAGCATCGCGTGTCCATAGTGATTTCCAACCGTGTCTTCTGATAGTTACGGGAATCCCCGAAATTGCGCTTCTTACTTGACATTCAGATTCTCAGTTTTAATCGTGCAACTGTTTCCTATTCGCTTTTCGTGCGAATAACTCGAGGAAAGTCGATTGCCGACCACGAAATCAATGTTCCAGAATCCCTGGGCTGCAAGGCTGCAGGAGTCGACTCATCCTCATTACCCATCTTCCGCCTTTCCTCACCATCCTCCGCCGACTCACCGTGGACGCCGCCATTCCGGCAATTAGCAACCGGTAAGTTAGTTTCATTCTTTAAATTGTACTTTTTCATTGTATTTTTTGTGGTGACGCGTCGTCTTACCGCCACACGCGTCACACAGGATAACACAGCTTTAAGACAACAAAACCATAAGTTTTGTCATAAGTCATATGTCTTGCTATAAGTCCTGAAAAAGTTCTAAGGAAGTCTTGTGTCCTGTTGTGAAACATGGACTCCCACCAGAGCATCTGCAAATATACTGAATGACTACGGGAGGCGGGTCCTGAGGCGAGTTACGGGAATGAATCGAGTGAATTGTGGATCAATAGCGAGTTCGATATAACCACAACCTGTGTGGAATATTTGATGAGCCTGATGCCTTAAAATGCATAACACCGCAGAACTTCAATTGACTTTTCACATTGTACGGGAATTTAGACTATTAGAAAATGATAGAGCAAAAAATTATATTCAGAGAACGAAAACCAGATATTGTATCCTTTCTTTCCTGAGTTTGAAGATAGGTTAATTAGTATGATAAGCCTAACTATGGTCCATAGTTACAACTTGATTTAGCAAAGTTGCATAGCAAATCTTTTAACCAAACAAGTTTAGATTATTTATTGAAACATATCCGCCGCGCCATGCCGCATTTCCCCAGGTGATTTTCTTCAGTAAATAAGTCTGAAATTGGTGAGGTTTGTTTTTCTGGTCTCGTTTTTTCTTCAAAATTCTGGTTTGTTTTTGTCAGTAAAAATATAAATATTTATTGATATAAATATTTATATTTTCAGTTATTTCTTTTTGTATAAAATACATTAAATACATAAATATTTAATATATTTTCAACAACTTCACCTCGCAAAAGCTATATGTTCTGTTATAAATTCTGTATACCACCTCCGGTATTTTCTATGAAACAAAAAAATGGTTCTTCGATAACTTGGCACAATTCTGTCAGTTGAATCTGAATAAATGTCCTGTAATCGTTGAATCGACGTTTGCGTGTTTTTGAGTGAATTATGCCTAAATACAATTTTTTTAAATCTGGGTCACAACTTTTTACGTGGGTCAAGGCCTGGAGAATTTGTGGACTGTCCAACATCACCGGTTTGAAATGCTCAAATATCGCTTTATAAGCTTTTAAAAATTGCATGCGCTGTTGCTCTCTTGCTTCAGCACCAGTCGTATTGGATAGTCGTAGATATTCTGCATTCACAGGGAGAGTATAATCCCAATAATATTCACTGTTCACATATTTTGTCACAGCATAGTCATATCAGCACTGACACTCTCGGACGACTACTGTCAGATAGAGATAGAAATAGAACAGGGTTATATTTCTATAACGTTTTAACGCAGAAACTTGAAAAGGACATGTTCATTTTATGCAAAAATTAAAGAAAATTTATCGATTAAATATAATTTCACTTGTTTGGTCAAAAAATAGATCGTTGGTTGAAGTTTTAGCAGTGTTTGTTCGTATGCTGTCAGTTTGTCTCGACAAAGTATAGTTAACAATGACCTCAGTGGCAGACAACGCCAGGTACCACTACTCTCAAATCGAATTTCGAAACCTGAACAGCAGAGATTGTTAATGGACTAGACGTCGGACTTATCCTTTTTTGTGTGTTTCATTTTCAGATGAAATTTGTCTATGTCTTGTCCATAAACAAAATGCTGGTTCCGAGACTTTGTCCACGATTATTACCATCCCTTAAATGTTTGTTTATGAATCGTTGGTAAAATATCAACCGATCTACGATGTTGGTATTTGAATACTCTGTTGTTTATATGGTATGGGATCCAAGTGATTCAATTGAATATATTGCTACAACATCGTTCTTGATACTTTTTCTCCTGATTGAAGACTTACCGGGAACATATTAAGTTACTTTATGTCGGATTACGTACCGTAACTTAACTTATTTTCGGCTATCCTTTGGATCCTTGAACCTGGTTGGATTTTTGTTTCAAGATGAAAAATCTAAAATTTTCGATGTGAAGTCAATCGTTACCTTTTTTGTCAATCGTTACCTCACCAGGGAGCCTTGTGGATGTTGACAGCAGTTTTTAACAGTTTTGATATTAAATCCTTTTGCCTTCGAATATTTTTGTGAATTTCCTGTGATGTTATGATTATACAGATAAATTTTAGTCCTAAGTTTGCTCTTTGTCGGAATACATTTTTTTGATTTTGTTTCTCATCAACACTTGTCCTTTGGAGGATTTTGACCGCTGCCACATAATAGAAGGACTTTAGGGCGTATTAAGGCTAGTGTATCTTCAGTTTTCTTTCTTTTTTTTTGCAATTCATGAATTCTCCAGTGGCAATAGTGCAAGTGTCTTATTTGAACGAATGGACATGCACCATAAAGAACTCCTCATCCTCTTGCACGCCAAAGACATTTTCAGATATTTCTTGGGAAGGTTCTCCTTAAGCAGGCTGTTCTTCTGCCAAGAATATAGCGTTCTCTTCGGGGGGTAAAACTTTCCAATGTATATCTTCTGATATGACTAACTTAGGATTGTTGACATTAGATCCTTCTTACCGAAGAGTTTCGGTGTGCGCTCGATTTTTGAGTCATTGTTTTTCTGCTTGCCCTTGAGTTAATTCAAGTTAATAAGTTTCACGATAGCGTCCTTTGTTTCTTTCACTGAGGGATTAACCGATTTCTTGCTTTAATTCATCCTTTCCTCAAACTTAACATAAACAATTAAGGAGTAAAACTGTAGCCTTTTGGCTTAAAGAAAAATGCATAGGACTGGTCTGAACATATGGCGAAACGAACCCAAGAGTTATAAACCCATGTCCCCATGAGTTTGAATTGTTTTACGGATGATTGATTGATTGATTGATTACTGTCGGGGATAGTGCACGTCAACCCTTACAGGTTTATTGTGCCCCCGCTTCCGGTGCGCCTAGAGCGCCTCAAGCAGATCGATCTTCCTCAAAAAGTCTATGATTTGCTTCGGCCTCAGGCGTCCCAAATCCTCCTCGACAAGGAAGCAACTTCCCAGACTGTCTCTTCTCCTGCGAGACAGCGCGTCGCAGTGTGCCACCAGATGCACCGGTGTCTCCTCCGCAAGATCACAAAATCTGCACTCATCATTCGCTGTCAAGCCCATCTTTTTGAGATGTCCTCCGAGTGTGCAGTGCCCCGTGAACATCCCAGTCAGGATCCTTTGCTTTCTTTTATTCATTTCGATGCACGCTCGAAACTTTTTCTCGTCATAAACGTCGAGGAACAGTTTCGACATTCGAAGCCCTGGAAGTCCATTCCAGAGCCTATTGCATTCACTTTCCTCATTTACCTTTAGGGCCCTGTGAATGAGATTAATTTCAATTGCGCTAAAGGGTTCAGGGCCAATGAATGCTATCGATGCTCCTTTCCTTGCCAGTTGGTCCGCTTGCTCATTACCCTCGATACCTGCGTGCCCTGGCACCCAGTATAGGGTAATCTATTGTCCACACTCAATTTGTTAAGTGCATTGCAACAATCTAGAACCATTGTCGATGTAATCACCGGGGATTCTAGTGCTTTTAGTGCTGCTTGGCTATCGGATATTATAGCTATAGTTATGCCTTTGTATCCTCTGTCAATGCTGAGTAAGCAATGGCATAAACCTCAGCCAGAAAGATACTTGGCATACTTCCCAACGGTTGGTAGTATTTGGTACCAGGCCCAAATACTCCAATTCCCGTTCCCTCAGATGTCTTGGAACCATCCGTATACCACTTGATCGCATTCCGTCTTATGAGGTGTATATTGGATTCAACGCTCCATTCCCTTTACGGATGATAAGACATGGGAAATCTTTAACATCAAATGAATAGGAAATAGAAACGTAATGATAATGAAATAATGAAAAATTACTTTCGAAATTTAGAAAAAATTTCTAGACAAGTAATTAATGTTTTGATCAATAATCTGCAATGTTGCGAAGACCCAAGCTCAGTAAATGTAGCTCAAAAATATTTTGTGTTAAAAAAACCTCTAAAGGAAAGTATCTTATGCAGAGAAGGGTTAATGGAGCCTTGCTAGCATTCCTCCAACCATGATGCGCACATAATTTGCTAGATAAAGTTAATGCTGTAGTAATACATGTCCTAAACGTGATCACCAATAAAAATGTCAATTGAAATCGCATAAAGGATCAACGTTATGGTGGCAGATTTATCGTTCAACAAACTTTTACGGTTCATTCATTCCAACTCACCGATAAACACTTGTAGTTTGTTATACGTTCGAGTATTAAATTTTCTAATTCATTTTTATCTATTGTAGTGGCTTATCTCCAAAGAAGTAAGTAACATATTTATTCATAAAGCTAATTCCGGACAAAGCTGAAAGGATTCAAAACGATGCCTGGAAATATATAATGAATTGGTTCATAGTTGCAGTTCAACTTGGTAATCTTTTCCACTAATTGAAAGGCGGTTAATGCACAAGCCAATCAGCTCTAGTCTTTTCTGATTCTTAAAATTCAGGACACCTGAAAGCCTCAGCTTATTACATTTCTGAATGTGAAAGCTCCAAAATATAAATTAAAATTAATTTGCAATGAGAGCAACGACGATTTGAAATATGGTGACATTTATTAGGTTTCGTTGGATTTAATTGACAACTTTATGAATTTTATTACGTTGTTCTGGAATAGGTTGAATGAACGAAAATTCGTTTAATGAAACGAGGACTTCCATTTTGGTATTAATATTTCTCTATTAAAAAAAAAAAAAACAGAAAAAGGAATACAATATTTGTGTCAGAAGGATATCTGTGTCAGCATTATATTTCCAAAAAACATAACATATTAAACTTCTATAAAATCAAGATCAAAATAGGAGTTTTAAATAAAGTTTCAGGAAATAGATGGTATGAGCAAGATAGAAAGAAACGAACATCGAGAGTTATTCACAGTGAGCTTATGCTCTTAAAAATTGTAAAAATTCTCAGTATTGCCATATTCAAGATCTGTTTAACGAAAGTCCATCAAAAGTCTTTTTGTTCACCAAGCGAACTCCCTGAAGTTCATTGAATCAGTCCAAGAATTACTTCACATGAAACTGCTTACCTTTCATTTTTAAGAGAATTCATCTTATAAAAACAGTATATGATGTAATAAGATTGATAATAAGTGAAATTGAGGGCGGCGCTTAATTTAGCTTAGCACCGCTTTCACTAGTAATCTAAATTATTAATTAATGTTTCGAAATTTCATCAAGGAATTCAATGGCATAGATTTCAAGTGTGTCTCTTGTCTCTTGGTACGAAAAGTGGTTTTCGTGGTTTTCTATATACTGAGAATGCCCTAGCGCATAATGCTTCTGAAGTATCAACTAAACGTATTTCCCGTTAACCTGAGTACTTAACTTCAAACAGTTTGACAAAGCACTTTGACCACACATAAGTTAAAAGAATCTCTGCTCATGCGAGAAGTATGCTGGAAAAGAGTGATTTCCATCTACGACTCTCATGAAAACTGTCAAGGCTACTAGAGCCTAACGTACCATGAGATTTCGTTTGCCAACTGTTCTTCGTATCTTACCAACTGAAGTTTCAGAGGAGGAGTCTGCTATTTCACTACAGAAGTCATCCAGGTATTTATCTCATCTTTTGTCTGCAAAATTAGCACTGCCTGCATCATCCACATTTGCTGTAGAATACAAGTAACTCGAATACTATGACAAATGATACTTGTACTGATGCGAAGAAAACATCCACTCTGCATTGAGCCACAGGATCAGGTGAGAGACCAGGCATGCAGTGCATCTTGCTTTTTATCCCTCTTCCAAAACTACTACCAATCTTCGGTAAGAGTTTAGTTTTTTACCTTCGGTAATCACTGCTTTCCTATCTTCGCTTTCGGGCGGATGAATATTTCACTACATTCTAGCAAAAAGGACATGATTCTAGCCTAAATACTAACCAGCGCAACACTCTGGTGAGGCATGATGAAGAATGTGATACGAATATCCAATGTAGCAAACAAAGCAAACTTTTGCAAGATATTGGCAATGAAAATAGAACAGGCTAGTCAAGCTGACAATGGCTTACTTTCTCAGCTCGAATATAGCTGAAAGATGTTTTTCCCAAATGTACCCGTGTCAGAAATGATGACCCAGTTTTTTCAAAGAATAAAATTGTTTCTTTATTTTTCAATAAAGTCCTCTTTTAGAAAGATACACTTCTCCCAACATTTCAGCTAATTTTTAAACCTCTCCAAAAAATAGGGTTTTTCGAACTCTCCAAAATACGCCTCTGTCTCGGCGATGACTTTCTCAATTGAGCTCAGCATCTGTCCCGTCAGCCATTTCTCCCTTTTCGGGAACAAGAAAAAGCGGCAAGAAGCCAGATCTAGGGAACACAGGGATGCGGCAGCGTTTCATAGTGCAACTTATGCAGTTTGGTGGCTCAACTCGGGATGAATGTGCCAGTGCGTTATGGTGAAATAATAACAATGGTGAAACAACACTTTCTTTTTCGCCCAATGCAGTTGTGTCTCCCTCGACTTTTTGTCGAAGCGTTCTAATGACTGACTGTAGCATTGTCCAGGCATCGTTCTTCCTTCTTCTAAAAAACCCATGAGGATCACGCCGTTCGCGTCCCAAAATTTCGTCGCCATGATCTTTCCGGCCGATGGGACCGTCTTTGCCTGCTTTAAAGCAGATTCACCGAGAGAAACCCATCGCTTCGATTGTTTTGCTTAATTTTTGGTGTATAATATTGAATTTAGGTTTCATAAACGGTGACATGTCCTTGCAAAAATTTGTTTGGTCCAAACACTGCTTCAATGTTAAAAGCCGCATCCGTTTGTCCATCGTAAGCAATCGCAGCACCCATCAGGTTGACAATTTTTTATTGCCAACTTATCATGTAAAATACTAATTGCCATTCCGGTTGACACACGTACGGCCCTCTACTACTACCCCTACTTTCGTTTGTCGATCAGCGAGGATCATATCGTAGACTTTTTGAATTATTTCCTCGGCAACCACGTCTGCCAGCGTCTTGGTCGCTACTCATCAAAAACTGATGTTCGCCTATGTTTAAATTTGTTATACTGTGGTCATAGATGGGAAAGTGTCCCCAAAAAAGAGCATAAAACTTTGCTTTTATCTCCAGGCATTTTTTCCATCCAAAACCAAAAAGTGAGTTACCAAACGATACTACTCTTTCCCACCTAAGCGAAAATCACGAAGCTCGTCTTACTCAAATGGCTACCAAATCAAAGCTAACCTGTCAATTAGTCTGAAATTCGTTTTATCGTCGTTCGATAGATGGCAGCACACGATCATAATACCAACTTCCCTTAGAAACGGCTTCTGTCGTCAAACACGGGTACTTATTGAACAGCCTTTGTAATGTTTATGATACAAACTTTCAGAAATTTTTAGCACGCATCTTACGTCTCTATCGTCTGTATGTGCTATCTCTAACAGATTATCCGTAAAATTCACAACGCATCTAGAAAATGTCGAGGAGAATCTGTCAGATAAGGAATTCGTTCTGGCTTTGCAGACGTTATAACTCTCAATGTGATCAAGAAGATCAGCTCAACTATCACTAACACCGTCACCCTGGAGACGGTTCATTGAACACATGGTATTCTCAATTGTCCTTATGTCTGCATCTATTCCAACTACTTTTAGTGGCATTTATTCCTGGAAGAGTCGCCTTTTAATTCTGGCCCATAGAGTAGAACAGATCGCATGGTGTTTATTACGAGTCGTGTACCTTATGTGCATGCGATACAGGCTTGTCAACTGTTACACGAAGTTGTTAGACGAATGAAAACCCCTTCTTTAAACCTATCATTATGTCCTCTTTATAGTGTAGCTGTAGCAGTATCAAGTCCTTTATTAGCCATTATATTATTATTTATATTATTATTTACAAACCATTATATCTGACTTATACTTATCGGACATATTACGGACCATTTTCTCCATCGTATATCAAATACTGGCTGGAAAACTTTTGATATATTGCTCGGCAATGATCTAGGTATGAATATTTTCATGTATAAAGGAGGTACCTAGAAGATGCGGAACTGATGGTGTCATTGCCCGAGTTTTCCTAGTACCACATTCTCCCACAAGGACCGTATAGAGCCACCATTTCCGAGTCAGTAAGCCAAGCATCGCTAAAGATGGTGTCGTTCGGAGAACTGTCACAGAAATTTATGAAATGTTAAAAAGGGCCCAAAAGGATGATATTATTGGGAAACCTCAAGTGTTTGAGTAAATTATCCCGTCTAGAAAATGGCTAAGTGTCAACTGACGACAAATCTTGCTCTGGTCTTCTTTCGACGGCCGGAGCCGTCAAAAAAGTTGTAAATTCGCGAAAGCATCCTGCAACATTCAAGAAATTATAGAGCTCTTTGGAGTGACTTGGATTAACGGAAAGTGAATGAAAAGGGTGTCTGCCTTAAACGTAAGATCTGGGGATGAAAAGGGTGTCTGCCTAATTCATTTTTTTCTGGTGTGAGAGAAGCCGGTCATTACGAGTTTCTTCCACAGGATCATACAATTGGCAAGGCTGTGCAAATGAAGTTTTTTTCACGAGAGCTTTCAAAAGATTGCGGCAGAAGAGACCTGATCTTTGGCAGTCAGGCGACAGGGTTTTTCACCGCAATAAGACATTTGCTAACACGGCTCTGTCTGCGCGCAAATTTTTATCCAAAAACTTTGTTCCATCGACCTCGAAATTTTTTTATCAATGAAATAGAAGATTGGAAATTTATTTTAGTGCTGGTAGAGATAATTTGGAAGAAGATTGGAGCTTTTCATTAAACAATCGAAAACATAAATTTAAAAATAAGTTCTGTTTCTTATGGGTAACTCCTCAAGAGAGTCCTATTGAATCGGCTTTATAATTTTCAGTGTTGAGCTTGAAACCTGTTCCAAGACGTTTTTTACGTATCGTAGATTCTTTAAGTTTTACATGTAGATGGTGGATAGTTCTCTTTCACAGCGTATATATTTTGCTATATCTTTTATCCGCTGTATCAGACCATAAATGAGTGGAGACATTCTCACCGAATTTTCACACATTATCTGGCAACTATTTCTTATAACTTCTTTCCGATCTCACGATGAGAATATGTTTATTGCATGATATCTTCTTTCAATAACTAAGAATGCTTTTGATTAACTATCAACAACATGTAGCAAATTATAGGTTGTGTAAGTATCAAAGGTAGAGTCCTAAACTTAAGTTCCTCAAGACGATCAGCTGGCTGAATCTTAAGGATTCCTGGACCTTAAACCCTTATAGCAATCTTCTTATGTTTTGTCGCATAGAAGACTTAATTCAAAACAATACTAAATTTCATTTCAATTCCCTCCTGTTTATCATTACTAGCCGATATTCCTGATATTCGATACTAAAATAGGAATACACGAAAATTACTATCGACACTATTGATTGAAATCTTTGTTGATCCAATGTTGAAAACGCAATGCAGTATGAGACCATCCAATTTTGCTTTTGAAAGGATAAGCGTCATTGGGCTTATTGTTAAAAAACCAAATCCTGGGTGAATGCGATTGCAATGTGCAAATAATCTTTCTATCTAAATTGCACAAGCCACAATCAAACCTGAATGTTTGATTGGGTTGAAGAGTTGAAATGAAATTTTGTTGTAATGACACTATCAAGTTTCATGCCATGTAGAGCCAACGAACATTCTGCAAATTATTTAATTGATCGAATTATTGTACTGGCTTAATTATCAAAAGCATCCACTACTCACATTTACTAATCATCAATCAATCAATCAATTATGGCATTTATTTTCGCATTAACATTATCACGAGATTGCTAACCAAGACTTTACATTTTGTATCAGTTCTAGCAAATTTTGTTTTCAAATTTACGCATGCAGCGTTGAGTGAGTATTTTAGCATTTATATGTTAGCCAGTAATTAATTTACACTTGGATATTTACACTAAATATTTACAAGCAATCTAGGCCAAAACTTTCAAGACTTTCATCGGACCATTATACGTAAATGATATATTGCATTACCAGCAGGAAGCAGGAGGAAAACTAGTTGATCAGCGGTCGAATCATTAATAAATATTGGATAGGCTAAAAATTATTGAGCCTTTTTTCTCACTAGATGGTGTTCATTGTCATATATCGGGCAATACTAATCAGATTGAGTCAAACTGACATGTGTTTGAAAGGTGAAAATGCAGTTTACAATTTTCATTTGGGCAGTTTTGTAATTCGTCATTTGTTTTAAAAGTTGTATTCATTTAAAAATGAGTGAAATTTCTGGAAAAATTCGTTATATTTTACAATACCACCACGATCAAGATGAGAATGCATCGCAGGCCCATGAAAAAATTTGTGGTGCCTACGATCAAGATACTTTGTGAAAGTGATACTTTATTCGCTTTCGTTCGGAACATTTTGATGTCAAAGATGTACCTCGCTCAGGTCGACTAATCACCGAAATTGTCGATGAAATCTTACAAAAAATTTAAGAAGACTGACAAATAAGCAACAATGAAATTGCTAAGGAACTGAATATCCATCACCAAAATTTTTTTAACCATTTGTGTAAGGCTGGATACACAAAGAAGTTTGACGTTTGAGTGCCGCATGATTGAACACAAAAAAATTTGATCAAACGAATTTCCATTTGAGAAATGCTAATAAAACGCAACGAAATCGAGCCATTTTTGGGGCAATTCATTACGGGCGATGAAAATTGGATAAGATACGAGATTGTCGTTCGAAAAAGATCATGGTCTACACAAGGTGACTCATCGCAAACGACTTCAAAGCCAGGATTGACAAATAAGGTTATGCTGTGTGTATGGCGGGATTGGAAGGGGATTGTTTACCATGAGGAACTAGAAACTGGCCAAACACTCAATTCTGCTCTGTATTGTCAGCAATTAACCAGATTGCAACAAGCAATTCAAAAAAACCGGCCAGAATTGATCAATCAAAAGGGTGTTGTCTTCCGTCATGACAATGCCAGACCTCACACATCTTTGATGACCCGGCAAAAATTGACAGAGCTTGGCAGGGAAGTTATGATACATCCACCGTATAGTCCAAACCTTGCACCATCAGACTATAATTTGTTTTGGTCTCTTCAAAACTTCCTTATTGATAAGAAATTCTCTTCAAAAAGGGACTGTGAAAATCACTTGGGCAAATTTTTGGCGATAAACCACAGAGATTTTTCGTAAAATTCGGTCGAAGATCTCACAAATCCTCATATCCCGTGGAGGAAAGAGTTGAAAAATCTACCACAAAAAACAACATTCTGTTTCGAGGAGGTATTGGATGAAGGACCCATAAGACATGACGTAGGTGGAAAAGGGAGACAGGAAATATGTGTTCATCATCCCCTTATCATAAGCCGAAAAGACCTTTAGACTCTAGAATTAGTTATCTAGCCGTCAGATAATTAGTTTCTTGCTCTTCAACGATTAATAGCTTTAATTTTGCAAAAAGTTTGAATAATTGACGGTGTAAATAAGCTCATGCTGAGTTTATTTCACCCGTTTCCTCCGAAATCAAATCCTTAGGGCTAGTCTTATTTAGATCCTACATAGCTCAGAGAAAACCTTTTTGAGGCTCTCTACGACCTCGGTCATGTCCGTAATGCTGTCAATGTGGTTAATTAAGAGCGTAGGCATTGATTCAAGTAAGGCCATCGTTGTTTTTTCTCCAGGGGCCTTTCAACTGCGTCACGGAATGAGTCTTTATTTATCGTCTCAGGTCACCATAACTCCATTAGGAGGCAACTGGATTGATTTGGCTGAACATTTCTAATGGCAGTTTGAGTGTCATACCATATGTCATATCATACGTCATACCATACGTCAATTTGACCAGCAATGTAGACCCTAGGGCGTTTTGGCGTTGTTTACTTTGCGGTTCATGCTACTTATTAGCTGTTTCTTTGTCTTTGTCTCCAGGGAAGAGCTTATCATCGGCCGCTTTTGGAGCCCACTAAAAACTTTTATGATAGCTTTTGGTTGCCGCCACTTGAAATCCGTCAATAGACGAAACCTGTTTTTTTCTGGCTGTCTGATGCCTGCTCCTTTTATCTTCCTTACCTTAGTTTGGGCTGCTGGCAGTCCTTTTGGTAGCACCATGCGCGTAAAACTCTTGCAATTGACCCAGGTCTTAGCCTTTTGCTCTTCCACCGCTTTTAGCCACTTGCGTCTGTAGTACCCGACGCGGTACTGAGCGACATCCGTCGATGTCCTTATTTACGTTTTTCTGGAGTATAATGGGACTGTCCTGTGCCTAGTTTTGATGCAGGCTTTTCCAATTTGGGTCAGAATCTGAAGTCCCGATGGCATCAGATGTAGCGTCAGTAGCTGCAACGCGTGCAATCAGGAATTCACCTGAACGGCACTTCCGCCACCAACTCAATAGTGTTAAGTTCGAATCTGCTCCAAGGCCTAACAAAGTCCTAATGGAATGGAAGTGTTTTGATACTTATATTGGAGCAGTCTGCACACGAGCTTCATCTCGGTGGTGTCTGTTACCCTCTGCAATTGTGTCCACCAGGGCAAGTGCGCCGATTGGTATTCGTTGGTCAGTTTATTGTCCAGAGGCCATGCAGGATCATCATCCACGAGACGAGCCCTCACGAAAACCTTCTTCGGATACGTATGTGGAGTAGCAGATGATAAGCGTTCTTCTTATCTGAAAGTTCCAACACATGTTGCAACTCGTACGCAAAATATGTTATGTATGTTTGCTCATATGATAAAATAAACAGGCTGTCTCATTAACTGGAGCTGAGCCCATTTTGAAAGCAAAACGATGTATGCTTTCAACTAATGTACCACTTGCAACTAAAAGGATTTACTTTTGATTTCTTTATTTGTGCAATAAATAGAAGCCAATGCAACTATATTGATTCTGTTATGGAACATATCAGTGTCCATTAAAGAAACATTCTTCGGAATGCATTCGTGTTAATGAAGTAATATCAAAGTCCTTTTTTGCGATTTATTTTATTATTTCAAAGAATTGTTTGCAGTGTTA
This sequence comes from Stratiomys singularior, assembly GCA_954870665.1. Classification (NCBI taxonomy): domain Eukaryota; kingdom Metazoa; phylum Arthropoda; class Insecta; order Diptera; family Stratiomyidae; genus Stratiomys; species Stratiomys singularior. The sequence continues at coordinate 15,711,559 of OX940877.1, forward strand.
ATTTTTCCTACTTAAACTTCAATGCATGTCATTTAAAATCTCATGAATAAAAATAAAGCGTAAAGTATTTACAGCACAAAAATAGTGTGTCAAAAGCATACTTTCCTTTTGATCTTTTAATACTCATATATAAATGACTGATTATGGTCTATTTCAGTGATTTATTACACATTAAATTATGTCATTGACAAAAAATCTAAAAATACTCAAAAGTTTGACAATGATACCAACATAGCGTCGACTAAAACGAATACATTTTCTATTCATTGATGATTGATTTATTCGTCGCTTGATACATTTTTCATGAAGGATGGGCAATGGCCGATAGCGTTTTCATTTATTTGACTATTTAATATTCATTTTCAGTCTTTCTTGTATTTCTCGGCCACTTATTTTCCTTTTTATAGTTTGTTTTACTTGAGAGGTTGAATTCATATTGTCTTTTTTGTTTGATCTTCGAAGTACATTCCAATTCAAGTTGTAATCGGAATCGATTCCTTCTGTAATTTTTTTCATTTTGGGATTAAAAATATCATGATGTCCTTTTTTTTGATATCATTCGCCTATTATACTTAGTTCGTTTTACAAGTATTATGTGAATTCCGTCTTATGTTACAATGTAGATTAATCGATATAATATTTATATAAAAGATAGAAATTTTATAGCTTCGTAGGTTAAATTAAAGGATGTCCTTGTGGTTATTTTAAAAACCAGCTTTAACAAACATCTGATGTTTGCTGAATGACACTTATTCATTACATTATTGCTTTCTTCTTCTAGTTACACGAGAAACATTATACTAGACTGTTGTCAATTTTTTTAAATTTAATATTGGCTAGATTTATTTATCGCACTGAATCGTGTGTTGATTATTTTTGGTTGCCACTGAATAACGATTTCGTATCATACTGATTGTTTTCGATTCTTATTTGTATTTATGGGTGTATTTATGATCATTTTTATTGTATTTATGATCTTATCAGTGGGCATTTATACAATCAATTTTTTTATCGACTTTCAAACTTTTAACTTGAAGTTTCGCTAGGCGGCTTCATTTTGAAGAATTATTGATAATTTTTCGCTGACACAGAATTGATCTTTAATTACCTGCTTAGATAGTTGCCTTAAATTTAAGCAAGCTCATATAGCAATGGTAATACAGTGCTACCTGCGACGGTTGACGTAGGATAGGGACTTTCTATTTTACTCACTTTAATTTATTTGTCTTAAAACATGTTTAGATTTTTACTCGTCTCAACATGGCTATAATGCTTATTGTGGGGAATGATCCTAGCGGTGATTACCTCAATGAGCCTTGTCAATGTCAACTCAGCAGATTGACAAAAAAGGACCAAGGTAGTACACACACAAATATACCAAACATTCTAATTCCACCAAATCAAGAGCAATTGGATTGTGAATCGTAATGTGGAAGCAGAAAATTGAAAAAAAAATGGTTTAAACCGAACAAAGTCGGCAGTCAAACGCATCATTACAGCCACAGACTTTGGAGAACCATAAGGATATCACGTTCAGGAAGAAAACGTAGCAAAAAAGATGTCCATCAAAGCCCATACCGATAAGTCGAATATAACAACCAAATTATAAGAGGTAAATCTCGAAGAAATCTAGAGAACCGAAAAAAAAATATAAATCCTTAAGAAATTTTAATGGTTTACCTGTCTCATCAGCCATAGAGGATAAAACTGTAACCAAATAGGCACAATTAGCTAACAGTCTACAATGAAAAAGGAGAAATTAGTGTTTCATCCTGAAATCAACAATGTGAGAACAATAGCGACGATAGATATGCTCCACAGAAGAGCAAAGAAGACTAACTTCTCAAGCACCCGTTGGAACTGAACGAGTACACGCTTGAATGTCTCTGAGCGAAAAAAATGCAACGAAAACAAAGGCTGAGCCTGACAAAAAGTCCTTCAATCATGATTTCTAATAGTGAACAGTATTTTTCAAGCCTGCAACACATCGTATGTACAAACTAATGAGAACGCCGCAGACAACTGCTGATCCAGTGAAATGGATCGAAAATAAATTAAATTATTATTTGAATTAGTAAATTGAATCTCAGTTTTGCGTTGACCAAGAACAACCCTCTCAATGCGTTTGCGTAAAGAGCAATACAAACCAAAGTCTTCTTTTTGTTTCTCTCTCTGCGTGAAGCTATGCGAGCTTTTTCTATCTCTGTCTATGCAAAGCCGGCCGGGAGTGTTATTGCTTGTCTTTCTCAAGCTTTTTTCGGGAGTTTATTGTCGGAAGTGAACACTACTCTGAATTGTGCGTAATATGCATAATCTTCAGATTTAAGATACAATAGCTCTATATCATAAAGGTATTTATACCGGGATAACGCAAAGTTTTCGTTACTGAGTATGAATCATGGAAAATAAAACAAAGAGATAGCAGTTTTTCTAGCTGAAGGCGGTGAAGTTTCCTGGCTCTAGTAGTGCAAAAACGAACAGTAGGACCATTTAAAAGCACAATAAAATTTAAGGGAACTATACAGGAAAGAGATTCAGCTCAATTTGTCTTATATTAGAACAGAAGCAGCCTTTTTATTATCTATAACTCTAATATGGAAATCCAACAATCTTACTAGTACAATAAAAAGAATCTGGAATTCGAATTAATCATTTTAAGAGTATAAAGTAAAATCGACAATACGTGAGGGGAACCAACTAGTAATCAAAATTGTTTTTTGGTTGCCAAAAACAAAATTAATTTATTAAAAAAATATTGAATACTATGAGTATTTAATTTATTTACTAATTTGGCCAAATAATTTCCAAACACTTTTTTTCGCAAGGATTAATAATATAATTTCCATAAATATCTATCAGCGTAAAGAGACTTGTTTGATTCCGTTTTTAAAAAAATCTTTTGATTTTCTTTTTTCATTAAACAACTTTTCCAAGTGGGTTTTCACTTCCCCAACGTTTTTAAATTCTTTACCCCATAATGCATGCGTGACTAGCTTTTCCAATCATAAGGGAAAAGGTGGTAGTCACGGAAGAGGGTAAATCACGATCCTTTTTCATTGACCAAAACAGTTCTTGTTTTGGTTCATTAGGTTTTGTTGGGTTGTTTGCAAAACACTTTCTCTTCAACGGCCTACCCAAATTCAAACAATTCAAAGTGTATGATTGCAGAACAATTTTAATTTACACAAACAAGGACCTTCTTTATTGTGAATGGTGATCGAGGCGCCGGAGTTGGTTGTTCTCCGCAGGAAAGCCACGACCGTAAGTAAAGTGCTCTTTTGTATAGTGTACTTTTGTCTTTTCATACAGGATTAATTATCTACATTTTCCATCTTCAGATTGGTCACCAAAACGAAAAATACCATACTAAAAGAGACACCCAGATAATGCGCCATAGTTCGTCAATCGAAGAGGAACCCAAATTCCTTCCCTGAACTGTATACCATGGACAGCCAATCTACAATGATATTTCCTCAACTATTCGACGAGGAACTGAGTCTACCATCGCCTTCAGAATACCATGATCTAGTTTTTATATCCTTTCAGAATATCTTGTTCTAATTTTTGGGGTTCTTTTGGGTGAGTCGTATCTCAAAATTTCCTATCAAAATTTTTTTGTCGGTGGAGCCGCGTCTCAGCACTAAGTAATTGTAAATGACCTCATCCAAGAAATCTTGATTAATTTGCAATCTCCCTAACATTGCAAGAAAATTAACTTGATTTGCCTGGTGGGGGACTAGCACGATTAACCTTATAATGTTAAGGTCTGAAACTGGAGATAGTGACAAATTGTCTATCTGGCATCCATATCCAATGTCATCGACCACCAGTTTCTTGAACTCGTGCAGTGTATGCAGATAAAATTCACTCTAAATCAATGCGATATCAGTGCCAATTTCGGATGAAGTCAATTGCAGCCGAAATAATTTGAATGACAACCGCAAAAGGCAGCTGGCGGGAGAGACAAAATGAAATCTCTTTTGAAGCTAAAAGAGGGAGAAAGAGATTACCCGAACCGTCACCACAACTTATGACATATAGCACTGACACTCTCTGACGACTTCTTTAAGAAAGAGATAGAACGAACATAGGAAAATTTACATACATGTTGCGTTGCTCGAAGAATGAACTCTGTGTGTAATCACGCTATGCATTGACTCTCGACTAGGCCTTAAGTTTGGTAACGAACAACCCATAATGATAGGATACTTTGAAGGCTGATATATCACAGACAAGTGCCAATAAGGAACATCTTTAACTTCAAATAACATAATCGTTTCTGAAGTTAACAGACGTGGTAATCGTGTTGAATCGACATGACGCCTCAGTGATGGTCCCTTAGAGTAAATTTATGAAGTCCATGATACTAACATTGCCTTCAACAATGCGAAAACGGGTCGGATAGTAGCATCCATCCAAATTTTTGGCATAGGGCCGTTACAACCATTACAACCGTTGAGTTACCACAGGGTTGGTCTGGCTAAAAAAAGCATGGATACTCATGATATTGTCTGGTATGCTTGGATGCTTGGTAATGATAAGATATCTCTGAAAAATGATATTTCAAATGATTCCATAGGTTGATGACGCTGTCATATATATTAGTGAAAATTCTGTGGGTATACAGAAATTGCATGAAAACTTTCGAAAAACAATATCTGTTTTTAATATTTCTACGATAACTTAAAAATCTTCAAAGTGTATTCGTTGATAATCGACAAAATTTTGTCAGTGACTTTTTCAAGACTGGATGGCAATGTGTATTGAGAAAGTTCTAAAGTCCTTAAGGGTACAGGTGCAAGTTTCTTTGATGGCACTCAGTGTGCCATTGTGGTATACTTTCAGGAAGAACTTCACTTTAGGAAGAAGAAAAGTCCTTTCTACGGAATTTTGCCATTCTCCTTAAGCTAGTCGGCCACCTAGTTGGAGTCTAGCGAACTCAAAATAACTTCAGTACAGATAGCATGCGGTTTAGGTTCCGCATGCTTCAGTTTAGGTTACGCATGCTGTGCTAAGAATTAGCGCGTAAAGAAATTCGCGAAAGGAAGTCAATTGAAGTATCACTAAAAGTACTCAAAAGTGAACTACATGATATTCGCAGGAAGGAAATATGACGGAAGAACATAGATAGTAATTAGGTACTGAAAGAAAGCTCTAGGCTCTTAGTCTTCCCCAGATAAATGAAAACTCTTCTACGTACAACCAGGTAGACTGGAAAAGGCGTTACAATCCTAGTGTGAATGTCATGTTTTCAAACAAATGAAACGCGCTGTAAGCGTCGACACTAGCAATGACACAAAAATTAAGAAGGGTCCTTATATGAAAATCATTTAACCAATCAATTTTATCGGCTTTTCCAATACAAAAAATATGGCAAGCGAAGTATTATAATCAGCGAATTGAAATGGTAACAAAATGAATTGGTGTAAAGTTTGGCGAATAAGGAAAGAAAATTTCACCAATAAGAGTTAGCTTTAAGCTTTAGTTCTCTGGGTTTGGCTAACGAAAATTTAAAATTCCCGGGACATCCACCATATTCATTAATTTTCGAAAATCTCCAAGTTTGTTTGACTCCAAAGCTTTCGAAAATTGTGTCAAAGGAAAATCAAGGGAAAACTTAATTGAAAGTTCTTATGCAAGGAGCACCTTTGAAGTATGTGAAAATCACACCTGTATTACAGTGTGAGTAAAATATTATCCTGGCATGTTAAATGATCGAAGCATACTTCATACAAACCGCATTTTCATATTAGGACGCTTATAGCCTGGCGTCGCTTTGCAAGCTTCATGATGGGAAAAATATGCAAATATGCTTTGTAAGAAACTTTAACTGGGATTAAAAATATCTCAAAAGATTCGTTAGCTTATACAGGAAGAAGGAAATAAATTGTATTGCGAAGATATTTCAGTGCTGCTTTCAAATGAAAATCTATGAAACGTATTGAAGTGGGTACAAATGGGTGGCCAGAGACTTACTCAAAAGTTTCTTACTACGTTTCGAGTACTCGTTTAGCTGGAAAATTGTGAAACAGATAAAGTTCTGAGTTTGAGTTTTAAACTACATTTCCAAGTCGAACAAACTTACCCGAAAGATGTTCGACTATGAGCCAGAAGAGAAATACGCCTTAGACTTGCTCACAAGCTGAATTTATTAGTACTGCTATAGTTCGGAAATTTTCGAACAGAAAAAAAAAGTTTTCAACTTCAAACTTTCGTTAGTGTTTAAATAAGTGGATGTAAGGATATTTTTAGTCGGTAAATAAATGAGCTTTAATAAGATTGCCTTCTGGATCTCCCTGGATTATCGCATTTTGTTGACAAAACATCAGGACTATAACCTGAAATATTTTGAAGGAACTTATAATCATCCCAGAAATATAACTAAGTCCTGCTACAAATTGAGAATATGATAGCAACAAAAATAGTATATGAGCGAAATTTCATGAGAAACGATGCAAAACATGCTTTGCAATTGGCCATTAAAGCACTGAAAATTTTAAGGCATTTAAGCAATCGTGTACCTATGAAGAAAATGTTCAACTGATATATTTAGTTTGTTGTACTCATAATTCACTGCATTGTATTTAAATGATGCTATCAAAAGTGTAAAGGGAAGCACGTTCCCAAATTGAATACATATGTCATTATTTCAATATTCCTTCACAAAATTCAGTCCTTAGCAATCTGCGGCACAAGGACAAATGAAACCTTCCTGAAAATGTAGAAATACTTTGTTCCATATGAGCGTGTAAATAGTGGAGCACAACAAGTTATGAGTTGACTTTGAACTGCTCTAGGTCGAGCTATGAAGTCCTTCAAGAATCGAGAATGGTTACATGTCACTTTGATTATCACGTTACATTGTTTCAACGAGCTGATTGTTTTTTTTTCGACTACTACCTTTTTATATACTTTCTTTGTATGTTGTCTCTCCTTATCAGTAGTGTTAGGTTTCAATGTATTCTATGAAATACATTTGCATGATACCTTTGTACTTTTCCCTGATTATTTTTAAAGGAGGCGGTTGTGAAAGCTTTGTGCTATTGATTCATGCATCGCAACAATGGATGAAGGCAACTAGTAGTTTGTTCACTCCTCTAACATTTCATAACAAAAGGTGTTTGTTTAAGAGTTTCCACCATTAGAAGATACATTTTATAATTATTATATTATCAGTATATTCAGAAAGCAGCAAAAACAACAACGGATATGGCACAGTGTACAATGGGGAAACAAAATGCTAGAAAAAGGGATCTTCCATTCTCGATGCAATATGATGATCAAATTTGAGATAGCGCTGTCTGTACGCTGTATGTTCAAAGATCTGTATGAGATCCATGTGTTCAGTGTTAAGTTTGTGTTAAGTCTTATCACTCCTTCCTCCAAAATGCTTGGAAGAAACTCCTTCAAAGTGGGCACCGCATGCCTACCCTAACTCTTTCATGAGAAGAATATATGACAGGCACTACGCTTTTGTGCCACGTCTATACAACTATACAATCGGACGTCCATAACTTGACAATCTTCTTCACTGATACTAATTCGTACTCACTCAATAGCTGAGTCATCTAGATACCAATCTAGTCAGTCTAATCGTGCTTTTGATTCAGGCCTCGTCGTCGTTTCTTTCATAAGGCATGCCCCCCTTAAAATGTTCTTTTTTTCTCATACTACTTTTTCAAGTGTATGCCATCCTCTTCTGTGACTAGTAAATCTCCGTGGCTTCAATTCAGTTCAAGCAGATTTTTGTGCGTCATCAAGCAAAGAAAACAATTAAAAAAACTCCAACGATCCTCTTTACAACCAATTTTGACACTTTTTGGTTAGAAAAAGGAATTCAGAAAGCTTTCCGTAACTACACCAATATTTTTCTTCAAACCTATCAATCTTTTTCAAACTATTCCAAAGCCGCGCAAAGAAAGGCGAGCCCTACCGCGCACGTTGACAGTTGGATTCTGCTAACTCTAGATACTACAAAACTTGTCAAGTTGATTTCTGGTAAGTCCAGATATGTCATATATTGATTGAAACCTGAAGAATTTGCTGTCAATTTGTCATGCAATGTCCTGAGATGCTCGAAGACGCGCACTTTGAGTGCAACAGCGAAGACTCAAGCTTATGCGCTAGTCTTGATTCACTATAACTTCGACCATAGACCTTCTTGCCCAAAGGATTTGTTGGTTTGATTACTAGCTATGATGACCAATAGGATGCTGATCAACTATCAGATAGTTTTGTCCTTCATAAGACGCTTTGCCAAACATAAATGTGCTACCGTAATGATTGCTGCAGTGTGAAGCCCAAGAGCTACTTGATCATGTCCAAAGTACAGATATTGTTGTTCGCAAAAGAACATTGCAGCAGAAGTACCCTTCCTTCTACTCCCAAGGGCTATGAGACATCTGATAATCCTGCTATCTTGGCTGGAAACATTGTCCATTCCTTGAATCTATGTTGTTCTGGACAATGTAAAAAGGTATTTCATTCTGTTCTGTGGAAGTCTGAATTCCTGGTGCAAGGAAACTCTTGTAATAAATTCATGACACTTGGCACTTTATTAAATAATTTATTGTCAAAAAATGATAATAATTTTTACAAAAAATGTATCCGGTTTGTGTGAGGCTTGGTATGTAAGGCACCTGTCATAAATCTTCCTAATGCATCCGTCTCAGTTTTGGACTGCCGTTCTCAGCACTTGTGGTAATGAGTTATCATAGAGCAGGATACCATGGTCCTCGTTGACTAACCTCGGTCGTTTAGCTGTCTAATGTCAATGAATTTTTTTTGCTGATAAGTACAGCATTTTTCAAGATGGCTGGTTTGAACAGATTTCAGCAAGGAATTATGAATATTTGCTACCACAGCCCACCGAATAGTCACAATTATTTTGTTTGGATGAAAGCTTGGCTTCAAAATTGGTCTTGGTACCTCATCAGCATCTAGTGAAAAGCCAGTTCGTCGCATAATAAAGATTCATCACAACGCATCGATTTGGTTCCAGAATGACTCGTTTCTGTAGAGTGCCAGAGGACAACTTCAAATCTCTCTCAACACATCATGTTTTGTTCAGTGAAATCATGCTGAACCCAGTTTTTAACTCTTCTCATTTATCCAAGTTGTTTCAAGTGTCGAAAAACTGGTGAATAAAGCCGAATCCTTCCGAAATTTCCAAAAATTCAAATCTTATTGTTTGCGAGAGTCTGGCTCCACTAAAGAATGTGACATAATCTTCCGTGGTCCTGGGTTTCGTTGCGGGTTGAAAACGTCTGAAGGTTTAAAGTTTTTGAAGATATTTATCTCTGGATTTATGTTTTTTCAACAGAGCTGAGTGATTCCTTCGTTTAACCATTTTGAGGTTATATTTGAAAGCCCTCGTTGCTTCTATTGCATTGTGTTAATAGCTTAAATACATCAGTACAAAATGGTTTTGACATATTTTCAAGTTCTTTTTAATTTTCTTTTCTGATCACCAGGAAGTGCATATCCCAAATGGCACCATAAGGTTGAGTATCAGGACGAACACTTCAATTTGTCTTTTTTTACATTACAGAAAACATAATAGGTGTATAAATATGAAATGCGGATTTTTTCTGCTTAAAATATGCATTTATTTCAATAACAGAACGAATGAATTCAATAATCAAAGTATTGGCTATCGTTTGCCACGAATTTTTCCCGTCTTTCTGTCAATTGATGGATTCCGTCCCAGTACCACTTCTCATTTTTTGAGGCTAACCACTCATCAAGTCAATTTTTAACTTCTTCGTAAGAATGGATGTGCTGTTCCGAAAGTCCGTGCTGCATCGATCGAAACAAGTATTAGTCAGAAGGAGCCAAGTCTGGTGAATACGGCGGGTGGGGCAGAACTTCCCAATTAATGTTTCCCAAGTAGTTCTGGACAGGTATTGCATCATGCGGCCGAGGACTGTCATGTTGAAAAATGACTTTATCATGTCTTTGGTGAAACTTTGGCTGGCCTGGGTCTACCCATGATTTTTTCCGCTTGGGATTGTCGAAATAAATCCATTTTTCATCGCCAGTAACAATCCGACACAAAAAACCTTTTCTTTTCTGTCTGGCAAGCAAAATTTCACAAATGGTTGTTCGCCTTGCGATATCTCTTTCTTTCAATTGGTACGGCACCGTTTTTCCAGCTTTTTGGATCTTTCCCCATGGCTTTTAAACGTTGTGAAATGGCTGCCTGAATAACTTCCAATGCTTCTGCCAACTGGTTTTCAGTTTGTGTGTTGGCTTCATCCAATAATGCTCGCAAATCTGCATCTTCGAATTTTATGGTGGTTTTCCACGGTCGGTGTTGCTGACATTGGAATCGGCACTTTTAAATCTTGTAAACTATCGTTCACAAGTGTCTTGGCTTGAGGCATGTTCACCATATGCTTCCACTAACAATCGATAAGTTTCTGTTGCCGTTTTCTCCAAATAAAAGAAGGTTATTAGACTTCCCCACAAAACTTCTTTTTCTGGCACGTAATTCGACATTTTTGAAGCGATAAAAAACTATGTTGTTTGTACAGTCAAAACCTGTGACATACTGGAATTTGTTGACAGATGTGTACCCTCCAAATTGTCATATTAGTTATCCCCGATACAAACCATATGTAATGGTTATGCCATCTGTTAGTAAAATCTGCATTTCATATTCATACACGTTATAGTTATTTTTAAGTTAACATAGTAATCGCAGGTGACATCATACCATTACAAATTCTGGTATGCCATCTACACTCAACTGAAATGTCACCGTGGCTCATCCATGAAGGGACAGCAAACCGTGATTTTACAGTTCATACTCTCAGTATAATTACGCTTGTAATGTTGGCGTGAAACTTTGCTGACTTACATCCCTATGATTTGTTAGATAACTGTCTGCATTTTTTTGATATCCTATCGAAAAGAATCTACACAACAAAGCGAATTTGTGCAAAATTTTTGACCTTTGGTTACCTTAAATGGTTTTTCTAGGGATACAATGTCAAAAAAATTCAACACTGAAGGAAAGTGTAACGGGATACGTTCTTAAATTAATCTATATACTTCACTTTCCGCTTGAACAATTCTACGGGAGAAGCAAATGGAACGAACCTCTGGTAGGATGACTAAAACCTCTCACCAGTTTGCTATAACATATTAAGAACTACTGGATTTGGTCTGCAGTAAACTGCTTTAAGACATACTATTTAGCAAGGAATGATAGCATTCAATTTCTTACATGAAAACTCTAAATCTTGACTGCTGTTGCCAATGTTTATTATTAGAAAATGTCTGAAAAATATAGAATGAGGAATCAGGAAAAGAAAGCCAGTGAATACAATTGCAAACACATCGACACCGGTACTAATGCTGGTAAGACGTTATGGACAAGATGAGTGGTGATCCCTGGAGCCTAGATTTGATTCTACTGATGATCTTCTTACGAAAGTTCAACTTAATATTGGTCTGGCTGAAATAATTCAAGAATCACAGTCTTTAATGGTATGCATTCTTTGTTAGTGATGCAAAGTAGGTAGAGCTTCAAATCAATATAGGCCTCGGAAAGTATGTTTTGGTTTTGGTCCTCTATTTGACCTAAAAGAGAGCAATGTCTACTTCCATCCTTTGACTGATAAAGTGTATCATATACATGTGATAGAAAATCTAAAGTAGTATTGATTTGACGTAATCAACACTTCAGGAGAGCAAACTGGATGTTAAAATGTAAGTTTACCTTCCAAATTTACGTCGATGTTATCGTTGAACTTAAACTATGAACATAAACGTTGAACATAAACTATTCAAGGATATACGCACGAGATGATCAGGGGTTGAAATGTTTTTGGAATGACGAGAAACAAGATCGTAGGATGTTTTTCCTTTTTCTGTTTCCTTTTCCAACGAACTTTTCATTTTAACTTTTTGTAGGGTAAATATTCTGATTTTTTTTTTGTTTTTTTTTTTTTGATTTTATCGACCGTACAACTGAGGAATACCTTTGGAAAAATGCCCTTTCTTTCGAATTGAAACAGTTGAAAAATGTCACATTGACTGCACCGTCCCCACATTTTTTAAATGTTGCTGAAGGAATAATCATTACTGGTAACCATGTTTAGGAAAAGGGCGTGGGAACCGGACCGATGAATTGCATTGATGGTAAAATCATGGCTCGTGTACGAGAGAAGGTTTATATGCAAAATAAGAAGGTTTTTGTTGAATTTTCTCGTTATTTTACTGTACCACAGCTGTCAGAGTCATTGTTAGTAAAAAAATTACTGTTCTGTCCCATTCACTGGCAGTTGTTTGTAGAGGGTCAAACAGATGCTTTTTTTGACCAGAAGTTCCTTCTAAGATCTTTTCGGTCTATATGGAAACCTTTTATTTTTATAAGTGAATTCATTTCTTATGTTCTGATGTGTCAAAACATGCTTGCACTCTGAATTTGCCACATTAAATCCACAAAGCGATGAATCCAAAACTCATCTCCAGCGAGAATTTCAGGTCGCAATGCGAGGGTCACAATGTCAGTAAAATAGTGATAACACCCTCGAGCTGCTTCTTTCAGACAGAGATAGCAAACGAACAAATCGATTTATACATGAACAATTGGTTTGTGTTTTCACGCAAACACTTTGGATGGGGTGTTCTTGTTTTGTTTATGAAACTGAGAGGGAACCTAAAAATCCAAATGAAGTTCAACGATTTTGTTTGAATACTGTAAGATCGGGAGTTTGCTCAAAATGTTAGTGCTGGTTGGAAGCTGCGCGGCGACAGTGCTTCAAAAAATGGTGAGAAGAGACAGAGCGTTTGCGTCCTGCATGTGACGTAAGTATTCTCGGATTCAGTCTTCATAATAATTTTTGTCATCTCACGATGATGATGCCGAATGGTTCATATGTTGTTTGTTTCTGATATTCTTACTATTGATTTGTGTAGCTCCTTGGGCAGACGCAGATTTCCAATACAAGTTTTTCTACTTTTCGCCAATTTATGTCGTGGAGACCCTTATTGGTCATCTAGGTGGGATGACGTCTTCAGTTGAGCCTTTTTGACTGTCTCATGTCTCTTACGAAAAGTCTCAAACTATGTTATTCCAGGTGAGGCTCAGCCAGACTCGAGGAAACGTCCTCATGAATCCTGTCATGAAAAATAATTTGAGGTATCCTTAGTAGAAATTCAATCAAGGTGCAGTATTTAAATTTCCCCACACCGGCGGGGTTCATTCGATTGACAAGTTTATACGTTGTAAGACCAGCGGCTTATGATTTAATCGCTTTCAAACTTGCAAACATAGGATAATATTATTCATCCTTGTGCTCACATGGTCGAATTGTCATACAACACCAAATCCTTAAATTCAACAATTTTGTTGAGCTTGTATTACACGAAATTTATCTTTCAGCTTATTTGAATAAATTGCATATATTCTCTGATTGTTACAACCAACCCTTTAAAAATATTGATTTTATATATATAAATCTTAAAGCCAGACGGATTTTCTGTTGGGGACGTCTTACAAGTGTCAACATTCAACAACTTGAAATACATGGTTATGATTGAATCAATCCTATTTCCACTGCTTTTTTTTCATATGGTTATAACATGCACAGATGAAGAAAGATGATTTTGTAAGGAATTTGAAAAAGACGATGTGAAAAATTGACAACAGATAATAAAAAAGTAACATGGTATCGACATATTTATCCCAATTGCGCGGTCGTATTTAATCAGGCTTTGTTGCATTAAAGAGAAACTCAAAGGGAAAAATGCCAGGGGATAAATTAAACTTTTTGTCCTGGGGGTGGACTAAAGATGGAAATGACACAAAGGGGATGAAATCCCAACTCGAGGACACACTTGACTTAGACGTTTATTATTTTGTCTAATGTCGAAATTATTTTTGGGTCTGGGCTGTGGTTAAGAACGTTATCCGAATATAAGACATCGTATACTTGATACATTTGTAAACGCACGTCTGTTTGTTCTATCTCACTCTCTCTCTATCTCTCTCTCTGAATAACACAATTTCTTTGCATGGTTTCAAGAAGTTCTTAGTGCCTCACTCAAGAAGTTCTTATTGAAAAGGACTCTAGGAGTTCCTCTATGTTGACATTCATCAATTACAAACATAAATTCCATTTTAAATACTTATTCAAGCAGAATATTAAGCTTTCAATCACAAAAGGGAAAAATGGATGACATTTAATCTGAAATTTTCCATAGAAAACCAGTCGCGTAGGTGTTCTTTAAAGATGAATACGTTTCAAGACGCTCAGTATTCATTTGTGCGTGATTTGATGTAGTATATTCTTTATATCGGATGAACTAAACGAAACAAATCAGACATGATATGATAAATTATTCAGGAATTTGAAAAATATTATTCCAAGGCAGAAAAGCGGGTCCAAGGTACAAGCGTCCTTTCAACGTAAATACTACAATGAAGACAGATTGAAAGAATGACATTTCGATCACATTTTTCTTTTCATCATAAAATGGTCATTTCTGTTTGAATCGACTTTGAATAAAAATTGGAAAATGAAGACGTGAGGAATGAATGGAGATCATTGAAAAAAAAAATAAACATTTAATCCTGTTTTGTAAATATTTTATTATATTTTGTCTGCAAACAAGATTTCGTCTGAATTGTCCCATACTTTGTCAAGCATTTAGAGTTAGTTCTTATGTTTGTATGTAAATATCCGATTCCGGCTAAAGGACAATTGAACGATATTTTCTATTTTTCATTTGCATGAAGGAGTATCCTTTACCGGTTGATTTCCTGCATTACATTTCTTAAAAGAACTAGTGACAACCACTCAAAACACTTTTGGCTTTAAACTTTTGGCCGTAAATCTGCAAATAGTACGAAATCAAGTTTTTTGGCTCCTGTACGTAATAGGATTTTAAAAAACAAGCAGTTATTGACTTATATATATATTAGGCACAATCAAGCATCATATTCACTTGTGGTAAACATGAGAAAATACCGCACATGTACAGTTTTCTTTGAATGAATATATACATCAGGGCATTTGCGGGTTCCAGGAGAATGGTCTCTTATGAAAGTGATAAGGTTAACAAAAACGAGGAAATGAGTGCATATATCTTACTCAAGATGGTACTTAAGGATTTTAGAACAAAGCAATGTTCTGCGCTATGCAGACAGCTTTTGTGGTAGAGGATTTTTAATATGACTCGCAAAATTATTTTACGGCAGGGTAAATGTCAAAGTTGAAGGCAATTGACCTTTACCTGCTAGCAAGGAAGATAATACTTAAGTGAGCAAAATAATTTCACTGGAGAACGATAAGAATCCTAAATAGCATTGAAAGGGAGTGTAATCAAAAATAAAAGTAATCACTAATTCTCTCGCTTCATCATCCTGTAGAAGGAATAAAACATCTAAAACCGAAATCGGAAACGAACACAGAAAGCGAAAAATTATCATCAATAATGGTAATTATATCAATTAACATTTCCAAAAAATTAACTTCTTACATTTTTCCATTAGTGAACGAAGTGCTGAATTGTGGGTTCAAAAAGAAGGTGTAACAAATGTTTTACAAATTTTGGAGTAAGAACGTGAGCCTACACTGTAAGCACAAAATTGCACGGAACATTTTAGGAAGGATGTTAAAGTCATCTATTGCGCACCACTTTCTCGAAGTCGAGTACATACAGGTAAGTATACATGCGTATCTTCACTACAATTGCAAACAGGAAAATAATAGGTTACCTGGATGTTGATGAACAGGTATAGTTAAACTAGTATCCTTAATTAATACAGTAAAATGTAGTCCTCAGACGATTTCGAACGATTAGGAATATCACAGACTATTCAATTTTTTTAAAAGATACTTTAGCAATGAATTAATAGGATTTCAATTAAAAAATAAAAGCGAAATGATGAAAAATTCATTTGTGAAACATATAATTGTCATTTATGAGGCATAATAATATTTACGAAATTTAATACAAAACGCTCTGCAAAACTTTTTTTTTCAGTGAGAAAATGAGGTTACCTGACTTAAATATTATTTATACCCTAAACTTATACACAAATGAATCCAGATGGACCCGCAAAAAAACATTAAACCAGATACATATGACTTAGCCGCTAACAACGATTGAACATCGTTTTCCTAAAAGGTTGGGTAAGTCCCTGTTTGTAATGTCAAAAACAGTACGGAGCATAAATGACACGAAATAATAAAGGTTACATATATTACGAGTTGAAAAAATAATTTCGTACGAGGGTTCAATGCAACTCAAATTAATGTAGAAGTTAAATTTGTTACTAGCGAATACGGAGGAAAATTAGTAAAAATCAACGTCTTGTTTCTCAAATTGATGTAGAAATCAAATTCATCTTTAAAATTGAATTGGGATAGTTCAAAAATACATTTTTAACGTAATAAGTAAATATTTACATATAGGAAAGAAACTTTAATGCAAGAAATTTCAATATATTTAGAAGACTGATCGTACAAAAATTATTTTTTTAAATTGAGCAGGTCCTGGCAATTTTCGTATCAGTATTTCTTGTTATTTTAAGGTATGCCTGTTTAGAACAGTTAATTTGTAGGCTTTTGCAAGATACTACAGATTGATAAAACCATGTCCCACTGCAAAAGTCACAACGTAGATTTCATAGCTAAAAGTATGATGCAATTGGATTGTGTCGCATACATAATAACAAGAGGACTTGCGAAATTTATTCGAAACAAAAACATCATCACATTGTTACCAAAAAAGCTTTATTTTGTTTTTCTAATATTATTTTGTTTCTAAATCAACTGAAAAAGATGAAAATTTGTTTGATCGTTCTACTATGCTTAGATTATAAAAAAAAACAAGGAAAGCCATATAGATAAAATGAAAGAGTATTACTGAGGAAATTAAATTTGAAATAGAATAATAATATTTAAAGCATAGAAAAATTATAACACATCAATAAAATCTCACTATTAATTTTTCAGGGAAAGAAAACTACATGATTTATCAAAAAACATTGGTCCACGAAAATTTGACATGACAGTATTGACTACCCTGATTATCACTTGAGCACTAATTCTGCATCACACGGGCACTCTTGGACAATATAGACGCTGTTCATGCATTTTACCGAATTTGTTTGGCTCCCAAAAATATATATTTCATTTATTGAGAAAGATATGGTTATGAAAATTCACTTATTCAATGAACAATACCCTAAGTGGGCGTAGTGTTCAAAAAGATCAGAGCAAACCATCTTGCGTAGGTTTCTCATAATGAAAAGTTCTTCACAGAGAGAACTTGCACTAGTTGTTACTTCCAAGGATTCAATTTCGTTTTAAAAATAACATTAACTGCTAATTTCTTATTCCTGGAAAGTCTGCAATATCTATTTTTGCATGTATACAGTTTGTGAAAAACTCCAGGTCACTCTCGCGCAACGTTTCCATATTTTTTCAAGCAAAGCGGAATTTTCACGCCTGTTCAAAACTATGGAAATCAGTTTGATTAGATTAAAAACTGTTGGAGTTCCTTGGGAGGATACCCATGACAATGAGGCAGCACAATCAGTCCACTGTATCTGCAGGTAACTGAGAGTTATTCTTAGATTGGGGAGTAGCACAACCTAGTCTAAGAATTTTATCTGACATCCCCCACATGGTGAGGAGCCTATCCTGACTAAAATGTGGTGGTTACGACTTTGAAGGACTGAGAAGGAAAAGCGGCTGTATTCGGGTTCCCAGATAGCTTAAAAGTAAGTTGGACTCACGAGAGAGCTGTTTTAAAAAGCGTGAGAATGATGACAGAACTCTTACTTAACATTCGGAATTACGTATGCAGTGATGATGCTTGAAACCGAAAAGTAAACGAGTGAAAAATCTATATCATTACTGATGACAATAATTATCTGATTTGTCCTGAATTCTTTAACATTATCTGACATTTCTTAGTTTTCTTCAAAATGCAAAAGGTTAGTCAATAAATTTCTTAGAAGACAAGGACAGAGATTAAATTGAAACATCAAATTATTTGTCCTGGTCTTTGTATTAGGTGTAGAAATATGAAATGCGGATTTTACTAACAGATGGCATAACCATTACATATGGTTTGTGTCGGTGATACTAATATGGCAATTCGGAGGGTAAACATCTGTCGAGAAATTCCAGTATGTCATAGGTTTTGATTGTACAAACAATATAATTTTTTATCGCTTCAAAAATGTCGAATTACGTGCCAGAAAAAGAGGTTTTGCGTGGAAGTCTAATAACCTTCTTCCATTTGAAGAATTTCTAATAACCTTCATTTCATTTCATTTGATTGTTAGTGGAAGTATATGGTGAACATGCCCTAAGCCAAGACACTTGTGAACGATAGTTTACAAGATTTAAAAGTGGCGATTTCGATTTCAGCAACAAAGACCGTGGAAAACCACCGAAAAAATTCGAAGATACAGATTTGCAAGTATTATTGGATGAAGAAAACACACAAACTGAAAAACAGTTGGCAGAAGCGTTCGAAGTTACTCAGGCAGCCATCTCGCAACGATTAAAAGCCATGGGAAAGATCCAAAAAGCTGGAAAATGGGTGCCGCATCAATTGAAAGAAAGACATCGAAAGACGAAAAACCATTTGTGCAATTTCGCTTGCTAGACAGATAAGAAAAGGTTCTCTGCATCGGATTGTTACTGGATTTATTTCGACAATTCCGAGTGAAAAAAATCATGGATAGACCCAGGCCAGGCATCAACATCACAACTAGTCCGAAATACTCATGGAAAGAAGACTTTGCTGTGTATTTTGTGGGATAGTAAGGGACCTTTGTATTACGAACTGCTGAAAGCTGGTGAGACTGTTATTGGCGAACGTTACCGACAACAACTGATCAAATTGAACGGCGCACTTAAGGAAAAACGACCAGAATTTCACCAAAGACATGATAAAGTCATTTTTCAACATGACAGTCCTCGGCCGCATGATACAATACCTGTCCAGAACTACTTGGGAAACATTAATTGGGAAGTTCTGCCCCACCCCCCGTATTCACCACACTTGGCTCCTTCTGACTACTACTTGTTTCGATCGATGCAGCACGGACTTTCGGAACAGCACTTCCATTCTTACGAAGAAGTGAAAAATTGGCTTGATGAGTGATTAGCCTCAAAAAATGAGAAGTGGTACTGGGACGAAATCCATCAATTGACAGAAAGATGGGAAAAATTCGTAGCGAACGATGGTTAATACTTTGATTATTGAATTTATTCGTTCTGTTATTCAAATAAATGTATATTTTAATTGAAAAAATTCATAAATATCAAAAAATTTGGATAAGTCAAACGAAATTATTGACTCATGTTGGTCGTCAAAACAGGCTGAAATTGCCGACTTGTCTTCATAGCTATCAACAAGTTTCTTTCCTTTTCTGTCAGAAAGCTTACTATTTTCAAAGGGTTTCGCTTTTTTATGTCACTACATTGATTCTTGGTCACAACACTGTATCTGAATTCCATCACCTTAGACAAATTACTCAACGATTCTCTTCATAATGGACCAAAAATACCCGGTAATGTTTGACTTGCTCACATTTTTGAACGGAGACCCATCTTACAAATGTAAGTCATCCCTAGATTTTTGAGTCCGCTGCAATTTTAGCACGATTGATATGATCTCTAGCGTCGTAGCCTCAATCGGACATTCACGTTGAGGGTCGTCTTGAATTGAATGCGCTCCTTGCTTGAAAAGGCGAAATCATTGACGAACCATAATTTTACAAGAGGCAGAGACCCCGAAAGTATCTCATATCTCAAAAAAATAAAAATCAAATTCTCCTTTTAATTTTGCGTTTTGTTTTAATTTTCGAAGTCAACTTTCGACCGTAATCGTTCGGTCTTCTTCAGCGACTAGTCGGAGAATTTAATTTTTATTTTTTAAGGTTAAATTTATTTTGCGAATATGGAATCAATCACAAATATCTCACATCATTTGAAAAATTTTCAGATACGTCGTTAATTGCTCAGTTAAGGAGTTTAAGCCAGTGCGCTATTCTATTTTGTCTGTTGTGGCTTCTTTGGTCCATATCTGGACTAGTCGTTTTAAATACAAACGTTCATTAGACTGAAACTTAGTATATTTACAAACTTAAATTTGTCTCCACTCCCCGCGTGGTTGAAGGATCTGGCATAAAAAAGCGCCAGATTGTCTTGTAGAAGAATGCAGACTGCAATTTATGGCTGCAATTTGACCATTTTGAATTCCTTTGGGGAAAACAAATTGAAGTAAGCAGACAAGAATAGTATTTTGTTGTTTGAAATTTTTTTAATATTTTTGGTATCATCTTCCAGAAACCATGGAAAAACGTGGAATGCCATTTCTGTGCGATAGTGTGCTAATTGTGCAAAATTTTCTCTAAGTAAAAATGCGGAATGTAACTGATGTCGTCCAGGGATAGTCTTGACGATATAAATTCTTCATATAAGTCAATTACTATCATAACTATTATCAAGTTAAATAATATTAAACGCTATCAACAATTTCAAAGCCACATTCGTTTTCTAGGATAGTGACTTTTTATTTTAAGGTTTGTCGATTTTGTTTGTTAATTTACATCAAAAGAAGTCTTCGAATGTTCCGGTCTTTACCAATCCAATCAATTTATCCAAAATATTTCGTCTGTTAACTGAAAATATTATTCTCATGGGTTTGATTAAATCTGAGGCGGAAGATACATACGATCTCAGCGTTTTAGCCATGGTCATTTCATAAATATATTATTAAACGAATATTGAAAAATATATATCGTGAAAGGATTTTTCAAATTACTAGAATTATGGCTTCCTCTGTTCACGCAAGAGAAATCTTCTCAAACTTCTCTCATTTGTAGATCGAGACAACGAAAATCAAAAATACTCTGTGTTCGAAAATGGCTGTTTTAATTTTTGTACATAGCATACAACCTCGTTATCCTGGTATGAGCCATATATTAGGGCTTTTCACAAACGCGTTACATATATAATTACACCAACGCTTTATTCATTACATACATTCCAATTCCGAAAACGCGCTATTGCGACCCCTCCACTCACCTACATTGTTTAATTTAGACACGCTTATTTCATTTCCTTTGTGGATTATCTGTATCTCTTTCCTTTGAACGCTTCTAGAGAGTGTTAGTACTTTGTAGCACTAATATTATAACTCGTATTTATTTTAGTTAAATAAATCCTATCTTTCTAACACACTTTTACACATTGATAATAATCATGATCATCATTTGTCACTGCAGCATAAAGCAAAAAAAAACAATGGACACTAACCCAAAAAATAATAAACATTATTTCGAACCTTCGCGTAAACTCTTATTTCAATGCAACTCTGTTCCTTTTGTCAGGGTTCAGTCTATGTAACGTGACCCATGCCAAGTCAAATCCCATTTACAGAAATGTTGTCAAAATCCTTTAAAAAGGCGATAAAATAAATTCAAACTAATACAATCATCAAAACTACTTCACTTCTTGTCAGTACATTCAAACAATCCCGAAAAATAGAACTCGTTGTTTCGCTCGCTTAATATTATTTACCTTTGGGCTAACATCGGTACTCTGCCGACGTTTCCTACGCACCTTGTCCTTTTTTGACGCTATGGATATTTATAATATTAAACACCTTTCATTTACCATCATACTTCCTTTCCTTCACAATCACGACCAAATAAGTTGGTTGCTCTGCAATAAGCCCAGTGTAAGTCCAGTGACCTAAACATCTTCGTATTAACTGCCAATCTCATGAAATTCACAAGCTAAGAAGAATTTCATTCGTAGTAGTGGGTTTCATCTCATTACTGCGTTTAAGTAGAGCAACCTACTCCAAGCTTTCGAGCAAAAACCCAATACAAATATAAATCTATAAACGTTTTTTCTATCTCTTTCGACTAGAAGCCACCCAGGAGTACTCTCACTGCTTTGCATTCGCTGTTTTACTTGCACTAGGGCTCACCCCGTAATTTACTAACGAACATATGTATTTCCATAAGTAAAACTTGCACGAACCAATGTAGAACTTTAAACACGAACTTAAAAAAAATCACTTTTAAATTTTGAACTGCCAATGAACAATGCGCGCCATTGACACGTACGAGGAAATGTTCGCAGATGAAACGATTTCCCACCAGCGTTTACTGATCAATTGTTATGAAAATTAAAAAAATTTGGACACATTTTCTTATTATCTGCAATAATACAAATTACAATGCTGGAAAATAAGAGATTATTAATACGATTAAGAAACAATTCACGAATTCTGTTATTGAAAATGGCTTTCCTTGTCAAAAACATTGATTTTATAAAATTGATTAGAAACATTGTAGGGGATTCCCCAACCTAATGATTTCAAACGAAATTGAACCATCAACTGAAAATTCCATCAATGGTTTTGGCAGAATTCAGAGCATGAACTTTTGTTGCTTTTGGGCTCCAAGTTACTTAGTTTGCCTTTTGATTACGCTGGAATTTTCATTGTTTAGAAAGTTATCACGCTCAAAATGAAGAGTCTATCAATAAAAACGAATTCTTTGAAATCAATTAAATCTAAACTGTAACGAGTTAAACTTTTATTTACTCGATTTAATCGAATATTGAATTCCAGTGAAACTCATGGAGATTGGATGAAGCCTTATTAGAAAAGGATGTTTCAAGGATAGCTAATACGGATTACACATACTCCGTTAGCAAAATCACCAAAGATAAAAGTCTTGGTGCATATTTTATCCATTCCAAAAAGAATGGAAGCAACTTGAATAGCATGCAGCCTTTAATACTTAGAAATGAATCCAAGTGAGCCTAGGCATAAAAACGGCTAAAATTTTCTTCATGTTTCGAACGCAGAATTTTGTTCAGTTCGTGGAAAAGACTTAATTTTAAATATTCAATACACCCAGCAAAATAATTGACCAGCTGTTAAGCATTCTTCCAATTTTTGCAAGATTATATAGCAATGGTTGTTTCGTTCAGTATAAAGAATTTACAAAAAATAAGAAACGAAAAAAGGAATCAGGGTTGAATGAACGTGTATTTGCAATGTCCTTGCAAAAAAGTAATTTAGGAAAAATGTTGTTTAAACACTCTGTTGTCCGAAAATTCCTTTCATTTGTGATTAAGTATTTTTTCCACTACTTCTAAAATAGTCGTGTAACCGATTTCAAAATGTTAACCCCAAGGCTTATATTTCGCTTTCAGTGAATGTTCTTCCTTGATGTTCTATGCGTGTCGTAAGAAATGTCATCCCAAAATATTGTCGAGCCACTGTTACAGTACATTATTCTATTCCTAAAAAGGATTAACGATGTCTGATCAAAACATATGGTAGGTATAAGAAATTTTCGATCCGTACCAGCAGCATCTGTGCTACATCCAATTCATGTCTTGTCTCCAATATCCAAGCTTAACGCGCTGAGACACACAGTGTCAAGTTTAAACATGTTATTACTTATTAGTCAGTATACAGAGCCCGAAGGACGACGTCGTGTTTCTCGCGTCTGGCGGACATCATGAATTTCGAGCAATGCGTTAACACAGAGTTTCGTTTTGAGTTGCAAGAACGGACAACAGAAACTCATGAAATGTTAAAATTGGTGTATGGAGATAATTTGGTAACTAATAACAGGATTTCACATCTGGAAGTGAGATCATGATCTACATCGATGGTTCCAAAGCGGATGATATAAGCGGCGCCGGAATCTTTCTGCCAGATCACCGGCAACTCAACCGAAGTTTTAAACTGATGAGCCACACCACAGTTTTCCAGTCGGAAATGTTTGCAATGAAAGCAGCTATAGAAGCGGCAACAAACGACCTTAATAGAAGAATACAAATACTCTCGGACAGTAAATCGGCACTGCAGGCGCTTGCCTCTAACCGCGTAGTTTCACAACTGGTGGAGGATTGTAGGCAGGCTCTCAAAGCCGTAACAACCCGAGTAAATGTAAAACTGACATGATTCTCTGGACACAGCGGTGTAGAGGGAAACGAAAGAGCGGATTAGCTAGCGAGAACTGGATCAACCGACCAAAATGCCACTAGAATAGAAACAACTAAAGTGTCACTAGCAACGGTAAATAGGGAACTAGACGAAATCCTCTGGAAAGAGACAGATATGGCTTGGAATGACAGGAACGACTGCAGGATAAGCCGAGCTCTTTTGCCTCACTCTAATCAAATGAAGACAAAACAACTCCTAGGGAAAAACAGAAATGGCGTTAGAACATTGGTGACAGTACTAAGGGGCCATAATCCTCTAGGTCAACACGCCAAACGAATAAGAATCCAAACGGATGATACCTGCCGAGCTTGTGACATCCTTCAAAGCGTCCGTTCAAATAAAGGAAATTTTCGATTGAGTTCAAAATGCTGGCAAGACACCTTGTCAGCCAAGGCCCGAAATAGGCTTCAAAGCCAAAAGCATGACAACAAGAAGCAACAGTGAAAACATGATTCAAATAAGTAAGGAGATATCAGGCAGTATATCCACACAAATCCTTTAAATTTTCAACTTATTATCAATATTCATGAGCTGTTATTGAAAAATAAAGTTTGACTCGTGATGACACAATACTCCAGAGAAAAAATAACGCATTTTAATCACAAGTCTAAGAACGTTAAGTTTTTCTTTGATCATTCAATACAACCTTATTTGGCATGTATATATTTTATTTGCAGCTTTGTTTGAACTTTCATGAATTTAATTTTGTTTCTTTTTTCACATTGGTTAATAAGACAGACGTCCCTGAAAATGTTCAACTAATAACCCTGGTTGATCAAAAAGGAATGTAAAGATGTTACAATTTGCATAATGCTGTGAAGAATTTCAGTATCATATACTGCAGGATATTTGTACGGCAGGACCATGAGAACTTTTGAATTTAATAAACTTTTTACAAATTTGAAGGAATTTGCGTTTGGCTATGAGGCACGAAATAACTCTGTTGTATTATAGGACATTAAATATTAGCTTAACGTATTTACAGATGAAAAGTAACACTTTAAGAATCATAAAAAACTACTAATGTACTATCCAGTATTTTAATAAGCACACAAATACAACCAAGCCAAATAATTTCCAAAACATTAAAATATCCTTTTAAAGATTTTACAGTAACCTTCGATGTATTGGCATGACTTCCTAATGAACACACAGAAAAAAAAAGCAATAGGCGCAAATTTAGTTCAGAGTGATTTAAAAACGGTTGCACTTAGATCCTTATTTGTTATGTTAAATTTTTTGGAAATATGTGAAACTGTTTCGAAAAATGTCTCAGAGTGTTGGTAATAATAATATGCTATTATAAATGCATTCAAACGGCTGCTGTTGTTCCTCAATTATACCTTCCTAATGGCGAGCAGAATACATATTTCAATTTTCCGGAATGGTTCATGACTAGTTGTCAGACCGTGTACAAGTTTTGAAATGTCCTCTCAATCCATTTCAAAGTTGTTTTTCATTAACCTCAAAATTTGTTGTCTTAATAAATTCAAGCAAAGTTTGTGCCACTTGTTTACTGTGGAATTGTTTTGAATAAAAGCGATTGTAAAACTAAATAAATTAAAATGTAGTGCACACTATGGCAACACTTATCTTTGCACTCATAGACATCATTAGATCAATCAGTTATGCGGGTCGTCATGTCAACCAGACGTAAATAATATAAACGTCATTCATTTCCAGTAACTTTAGGACTGTTTATTTTAAATTTTGATTGTTTTTGGTTATTTTGTGTGTTTTTTTTTGCCATTGGAAACAAATGTAGATTTTCATTTGCAGAAGTTTTTGGTAGATCAATTTTTCCATTTTCACCTACAACATTATAAGTGTTCGAAACCAGCTTGAGCTCTTTTCACCTTTCTCAATATAGATTTTCATGTTTCGATTGCATGATTTTCATGCAAGTGCTAAATCGTACTGTGTAAGACTGTCATAGGCGACTGTCGTACTGGAAACTGCGGAAAAGTATGTAAAAGAGCTAATCCTTAGTTCGAAAAGTCTGGTAAAAGTATCATGAACGTAATTCCGTGATCATCAAACATGGGCGTGGATGAAAACGCTCAACAGCACCTAGACAGGATACACTTACTGCATGGGAAATTAGAAAAAAAACTCGACAATAACAAGTAGAGCTATCAAAGAAAACTTGTTCTTAAATGTTTTCACAAAAACGACAATTGTCGATGATCCACCAACAAGGAATAATCTACAAGTTTACGTTGTAACGTCCACTTATCAATAAGTGCAAACGGTCAGCTAAATCATGGCAATAAGTAGGTAATTCGATTGATGTTGCTGCTCCTCTCATTCAGACTTATTCATTTTTGGCACCCGGAGAGCAGACGACAAGGATTCCGGAATCGTTAAATCACTGGCTTTATCGTCTTTTTCGAGCGAATCAGCATCCTCAGATGAGCAGCGAGCCGCAACTTCAGGTTGACATCGAGATTTACATTTCAGGCAACAAGTCTCGGTGGCCGTACTCTACTTTTTGTTGAACTTGCGCGGTCTTATCATGCACGTAACGACAGTACATATACTTTTTATTGTGGAAGATGAAATAGATTCTACACATCTGATGGTACTGATACTCAAAGAAGTCGTAGAGCATCGGCTAAAACTTCTGCAGGAGGCGACATATCATTGAACAAGCTAACAAGATCTAGAGGATACCTGCAAAAGCCTTTCTCTAGCTGATATCGTACACTGAGGGGATCAGATAGACAGGGGATCATGTTTCGGGCTTCCTATATTGCTCCGAAATCTCATAGTGGCCAATTATCCTTCCCTTCCAGATCTTAGTTAATTTGACCTTGAAAATGTAGTTTTTTTTTCAAATCCTTTCCAATAGTAATTCTTTTGTTGTCGAGGTGAGAACCAAAACATTCATGCGGCAGGATGCGACTTAACAGTCGTTCACCTATACTGCAAATACCGCAGTATATGATTTTGAATCACTTTTATGAGTGTCTGTGTTCAAACCCCTAATGATGACAGAAAAGAACACCGTGAAACCAGTGATCAGCATCTCTGCGAATGGTGGGCCGGACGGAAGGCCACGTTTTCAGAGTGTCGAGAGCTTTGTCGTTCAACACTTTAAAAAATATAACCTGGACCCCTTTTTCATAAAAACTGACGCTCCTGGGAGGACCGCATACAACCGAATAAAGCGCGACGGATGCTCACTTCGCATGTTTTCAGCTTCATATGGATATATGTGTCTGCACGCTGTAACTCAGTGCTTCCTCCTTAGAGAACTATCTAGATCCTCATTGATGCTGGCACATAAAGGAGGACTAAGCTTTTGCCGCTCTACCACGACCCAGGTAAGGTAAAAGTATGAAATTACATGAAAAAAAGGCTCTGTCTTTTCACTGTCGGTAAACCTACTGGTACACGGGCTCTATCCTTTTGAAAGAGAACAAATTATATCGTTAAAAAAATTATTTTATTTAATTATTTGATTAGAAATTGTTATACTAAAATAAAAAAAACTATATTGATTAACGCATAATTAAAACTCATCTCCTGCCACTGTAATGGCTTGTAGCGTTTCAAGGACACCCCCGCGCCCCCTCCCCTAAACTGTGGAACGTAATACTACAACGCTCCTTTAAGTATAATGGAAAGTCACTTCAAATATCGCGGAGAACGTTGGCATTGTTGACTATTATGACTACCAACAGGCCAATGAACCCGATCACTTATTCCGTGATCCATATATAAGACACATCGTATCCTATAAACACCTCCACAAAATCCAGATCTGTATTTCATCAAAAATGCATGAAATCATTTGGAATAACATCTTTTCAACCACGTATCAGTCATTACAAGCTGAATGGAATGTCTCCTGATTTGACAAAAAATATCGCATATTCAATGGTGACCTGTTTTAAGGAAGTCATCAGACTTATTATTCATTCTGACAAGCCTTGTGCCGTGTGCTAAGGCGGTACACTAGTCTCATTCACTACAAATGCAAATTATTTGATGTTTATTGCATTTTTGGGGATATAATCACTTTGATTCTTAACTAATCCTTGGTATCCTGGGTATTTATTCTTGACTAGATAAACAGTTCATTTTGAATTTTTACTATTTCATGAAATTAAGTTAATTCTTATTGAGGTTACTTGAGTGTAAAGTAGAGTCAGGAGATAATATCCTTTCATAAAATCTTCCAGTTTTTCCTATCGTTAGGATTTTAAGGATTTAAATTTAGATAATTTCAGAAACATTAACTTTTGCTGCATGCTTTGGATAAAAAATTGGTCCTCCTTCTAGTTTTGCCTGGTTGTATCGCCTGCTTGAAAATGTACTGACGTTACTTTGCTAGTTAAATTTTTAATATAAAAGGAGATATATCAAACATTCTGAGCCGTATCGATTGGAAATATTGAGAAAATTTGATGAATAATGCAAAATCCAATGGAATTTATCAATTTATTTACAAGAAAAGAACAAAAAACAATTAACAGCCTAACTCTCTCCATAAATGTTCCTAGCTAAATAAGCTTCATGAAAATTCGTTCTTAGAATGGCTCCTTTAATTCGATTTGCTTTCGTTGCTTGGTTGACTTTTTCGATCGAATGGCCAATAAACTTGTCACACTTCGGCTTTTCGATAATCCTTTCACGATACCTTTAGAAGCTGGAGTTGAATAGTTTAAATTGCCGTTACTCGTACTGTCAGTCTTAACTAGATCCTTTAAAATATTTTGAAGGCTTTCTTCGAGCTTACGTGAATTTGCAGTTAATTCCGGGCTATCATACGGCGATGTATTCATATTGGATGCTGTATCCCTTTTGGACATGGGATAGCAAAAGCTTCGACACATTTCGGAGTGAAATTCGATGTCATCATCGTTGTGACGTCGACCAGGCGTGTTTGTGGAAAAGGATTTCGGTGGAATGGCGTCGAAATCGACAGTGCAGTTGGCCATGGTGAAGATGGAGTAATCGTTGCGCAATTCGTTGTTAATCGTTTGATAGAAGGTGTTTTCCAATACCATCCTTTTCGAATCAGATTGTTTCCGGTTGCTCGGTTGATTCGTTTTATGATAGTACGTTTCCAATTCGGCTAAATTGAGCCCTTTTTGCTGCTGTAGCTGCTGATGTGAATTCACTGTAACATTGAGCGTACGTGGAGCTTTCTTGAATTTCACTGTCAGAGGCCGTTTCGTGCTGCATTTTAGCAAAGCAAAATCCTGTTCAAGGATGTAAGCTGTGTTCTCGGTTTGTCGAATGTTAGAAGAACATACCGAAGAGCATGTATGTGCTGAGTGAGATGTTGAACGTTGAGAGATATTACGTGAGAAGGAACCTTTCAATCCGCAATTCTTGTAGTCTCGTCCGTGGATGCATGTTGCACATGTGCCCTAGTAATCACAATAACAAACAACATGTCTCTACATCACAAATGCAATACTGTTTTAATTATGTTGTTAATTGAATTAGTGATGCCACCTTAAACTGTAATGCGACAATAACATCCCATTCTAGAATTGATTAAAGACGAATTTTGCAAACGTACTTAATTTTAATCCATTTGACGAAGTCATTTACAAGTTTTGTGCATATCAAGGCAAAAACTAACAAAGTACACATAAAAATTGAATATAAAACAAGGTCTCTCTGATGTATTACTTCCGTATTGAATCTTTACTAGATGCCAATTATGAAAATTTCCCAATTAAAGGTAGCATCACACGAAACAATAAATTTCCATTGGATCAATTTACCTTGAAGGCTTCCCGAAATTTATGGCTCATTATATTGTACAGGAACGGATTGATACATGTCGAGACGAAATAGAGTACTCCGGAAATATGTGTCAGGACTTCGTAGATTTCACTATACCTATCCGGATCAGCATTCATTGCGAATAATCGTTGAGCATGGTGTGGTGCCCAGCAAACGAAGAAGGCCACAACAACAGCAACTGCAAACACAGAAGAAAATCGAAAATTACATTAAATTCCGCCGAAAATGCTGGCTGTGATAGCAAAAATATATTTTTAGTCGTGGGAAGAAATAATGTTCCATCGTTTGGTATTAGTTTTGAATGGGACGAAATCACACATCTGGCAAATCATGTTAGTGACCTGATCCTTCTTTCATAAAATCCAACCTAAATGAAAAACATCCTACATTGAAAGTTTCGGCATGAAAATATCGAAATTGATGTGTTCTGGCTTCAACAACAATTTATAGAATGCTTTCGTTTTGACTTGTGAGATAAATTTTGGTTACTGAATGTATTGCATCCTTTTATGCAGCTTGTCTAAATCTCTCTGTGCACTAGCAAAGTTCTTAATTAGAATCATGTTGTAGTAAATAAGACCAAGGTACGAGTGATGCTTGTTCTGCGAAAACGTATTGGTTAGTTAGTTTCCTGTTTCAAGATAAAGGCATTAACAGCGTGCAAGCCTTTAGAGAAATAGCCAAAATGCGTTGCTGGTTTATACTTAATTACCATGTCTGTCCAGACCTGTGCAATATTGTTCTTACCTGAAACAAACAAACTAACAAACATTTAAGACAGCACGAACAAATCATTGAAACCGCAAAAGTGGCAAGTACAGATTCCGAAGAAACTGATAACATGCTGGTTATTAAACTTTAAGCTCGCAGGATGTGCCGACTATGATGTCCGAAATTCCAGTGAAGATTGTAATAGAATTTAGGTTTAACTTAAGAAGAGGTTTTCCTGTAGCATCAATCTCATCATGAAAAACCATAAAACAAAAAAAGGATAACTCTAGATGAAATGAACAATAATTCAGAACAGTAAACATAAACATTCAGAGTAAATAAACAAAAACAATTAAATAAATAAATGAAATACAATAGAAAAGACATCTGACCGATAACAATTTAAATTTGAGCCTTGGTTTGTCATATGATCCGGCTGAATATAAATCCTCAATCCTGAATCAATATTGTCATAGAGCTACGAATAGTGAATTTCGTAAAATTCTGTAGCGCAAACGATTTTAAAGTCAGTAAGAACTGTTTCAATGGAGTTAATTTTTTAAACCATATAAGGATGCATTTTATACAATACAAGGAACAATATAAGGATAAGGAACAATGAAAAAATACTTGCATAGCTACGCACCGCATCCTGAAATATCGTGGAGTTCCAGGAGAACAAACTCAATTAACTAGTCGAAGGATATATGTAAAGTGCGTCACAAAAGGAATTTGGAAAGAAAACAAATACCGCCTCTACACAATGACTCATCATGAGCCAAATTCCAAATGCCGAATTTAGCAATGGGGCCTGTTAGTTCTCAAGAAGACAATTTTTATTTATTATTTATTATTATTTTATTTATATTCTACGATGGAAGGAATATATTTGCTGCTTTCTCATCCCGACAAGCTTCCAGCACATTTGAACGCTTTGCCAAAACAATATTTCAAAAAGGGTTTTAATCTCCATTCTCTTCAACCGCAACCTCATACCTCTCCGTTCACTCCACACACATCTCCGTACGAAATTTTGGCTCTTTCAAGGACTACATATTCCATGGATATTTTACGATGTGAAAAGCGATTTCACTTCCAAGAAATAAACTCCCCAAACAGTTTTGGTAATTGGAATCGCCAAAAGGATTCCTGTCGAATGTTCTGTGATAAAGTTCCCGTCCAAGCTATAATGAAAGCCCGAGCTTAGTTTTGATCTGCATCACGGGGTATGTGAGCCCATGACAGGACATGGGCTCCTCGCATGTCATGGGTACTGTCATCCCACGGCTATGGAGCCTAGTTTGGATAAAACAAGACGCGCGTGATTTTGAAAGGATTAGGAAGTAGTGTAACATCTACTATGTATGTATTGTCCGAGCATCTATGCTCAGCTTCAACTTCAGACCTCATCCTTGTTTACAGGGATGATTGCCGCTTAAATTAATCGCTTCGACGGTGACCATCAAGTTAAGCAAGAAACACGAACTCGGGTAAAACTTCGACATTCATATCGAAGCCATACTGAAGTTCAAACTATACTCAAAAATAAAAAAAAGGCGTTAACGAAAAAGCTTGACAAAGTACAAGGGTTTAACAACAAGGGTAAACAGGGGTTTAAAAGTGGCGCAATTTCTTTAAATAAGGCAAGGACTAACTATAAGACGACCTAAGCTCCGAAAGGTCCAGAAGTCCTCCTGACTAAAGAGATGACAGTTTGCATATATTGCTGGAGTACCGGGTACAAGAATTTTAAAAGTCTTGATGCAATAACAGAAATTGCTTACCGAAAACGCTTACGTGGGCTCAAAAATCGAACCTCATAGATGGACAAGGAAGGCGGACGATTGAATCATGTTGTTGCTGGTGTCAAAATTCGGGTTCATCATAACGAACCTTAGGCCAGTAGGACTCTATGTCATAGAGCAAAAACAATACAACACCATTCATAAAGCTGAAGCTTTCTCAAACAGTTGACTGAATCATTGTGACATGCGCCGACACAGTCGGCTGGCTTACGAAGGATCCTGTTGAGAGATTGAGGGGATGAAGGATGCAGTTTCCGCCTGTTTTTCAGACAAACACATAACATATAGTTATGAGTATATGTCTGAGCTAACTGCAATATTCAAAAAACATACTAGAGCAGCTATTGAATATGGTGACTAAGGATATTTGTTTCGCGTTTTTATTATTATTATTATTATTATTATTATTGTTATTATTATTGTCCTGGTATTCATTTGCAGGAAATTAGCATAGGCCAGAAATCGGCCCTTAGCTCCCCATGTGAAGTACTATTGTTTACAGATGGTCCATCCTGTCGTCGTACAGAAGCCAAGGAGTTTCCCCAGCTCTGTGGTCGCCAAGTGTTCTAGTTCTATTACGCCAGTACACCTCAGCCAAGTAAACGTTTGTTGACGAGACTCGGGCAATCTAGGAGGAAGTGTTCTGTACTTTCTTCCTCCTCGCCGCAAGCTCGGCAGGTGTCATCCGTTTGAATTCCTATTCGTTCGGCGTGTTGACCTAGAAGATTATGGCCCCTTAATACTGCTACCAATGTTCTAATGCCATTTCGGTTTTTCTCTAGGAGTTGTTTTATCCTCATTTGATTAAGGTGAGGCCACAAAGCTCGGCTTATCCTGCAGTCGTTCCTGTCATTCCAAGCCGTAACTGTTTCTTTCCAGAGGATTTCGTCTAGTTCCCTATTTACCGTTGCTAGTGACACTTTAGTTGTTTCTATTCTAGTGGCATTTTGGTCGGTTGATGCAGTTCTTGCTAGCTCATCCGCTCTTTCGTTTCCCTCTACACCACTGTGTCCAGGGACTCATGTCAGTTTTACATTTACTTGGGTTGTTGCAGTTTTGAGAGCCTGCCTACAATCCTGCACCAGTTGTGAAATTACGCGGTTAGAGGCAAGCGCCTACAGTGCCGACTGACTCTCCGAGAGTATTTGTATTCTTCCATTAAGGTTGTTTGTTACCGCTTCTATAGCCGCTTCTATAGCTGCTTTCATTGCAAACACTTCCGACTGGACAACAGTGGTGTGGCTCTTGAGTTTATAACTTCGTTTGAGTTGCGGGCGATCTGAGAAAAATATTCCGGCGCCGCTTTCCTCGTCCGTTTTGGAACAATCGGTGTAGATCATGATCTCACTTCCAGATGTGAAATCCTGCACCGTTTTCTACGCTTGATCTTGTATGGAATTGTTGTGTCCAATATTGGTTCAATTCTATCCAGCTCCCTTTTACCTAATGGGGCCAGTTTTTCCAAAATGCATACGTGCATATTTCACGTTTACTTTCGCGCCTGAATTGGAAGAAGTATTGTAATCAGATCTTGATATTTTGACCATAGGTAGAGTATATTTGGGATGTAAATAAACCTATTAATGAATAACAATGAAAAATATTAAGATTTTTGCATTAGTTTGGCGGATTTTCGAAAACTTTTGTAGGCTACTCTGTTCATATTCTCCGGGTGATTCATTATGAGGTTTGGCTTTCAATCTCGAACAAAAGGCATAAAATTGAAGTCTATAGTAAAATTTTTATTGTGAGTCAAAAGAACAATTGATGACATTTACTTTTGACAGCGACTACGCCATAAATGGTCCCTCCTGAGGGTCCAATTTTGGACGCCGCGTTCCAGAATATTGACCGGTATCTCGCGAATGACACGAGTACCTAATTTTGGGTTTCAAAGCATCGATTGAAGCTTACTTATCCCTGAAGACAAAAAACTCCGTGTAACCCCAAGTAAAATAATCTAGAGCTGTGATACTAATTTAAGATTACCAGATTACCGTGACCGGATTCTTTTTTAAAGGAATATGGACCGGTAATTATTATTATGTGATTATGTTTTCGGATATACTTATGTGCTTGGGTAATTCGAAGAAAGGGATTGTCTTCTCATACTTAAAATACGGTTTGTTGCTTCCTCTGCATATTATTGTTCCAAGGATCCAAATCACACCTACATTCAACTGTGAAACTATCTGCAGTTTTTTTCTAACAAAAATAACAGAAAATCGTATGAATAGAAAATACTTCCTGAATTTCTACAGATCCTTCCTATATGTTATACATGTTCACATAGAAAGCATTATTTTACTAATATGTTGAACGCAATAGGATGATATTTTGTGAACCAAATACAATATTTATGTGCTTTCAAAGAATTTAATTAAATGATGTATCTTAGTTTTATCCTTGCGTCAACGCCAGCTTGATCTCCAACAGTTCTTCATGCATGGATTTATGCTGAATTTTCCTGCTATGATTCTTTATGTATTCGAAACATGTGTCAATGACAATAGGAATATGAAAAACGGTTGGCATGGGATTTAACAGAGTTATTTTCTTCAAGCATCTTGCTTTTGACGAAATAATCAAATTTTAATCAAATTTACGTTGCAGCATCTATAAAGCAACAATTTCTTTGTTGTGGATACCAATTCCTAAACGCTATATGTACGTCAGGATCAAATATTAGCTTTAAAAAAATCATAACGAGTTTGACTGCCGAAAGACGTTTCAGTCGATTCTTTTGCATATTCAAGTCACCATATTGATGTGTCATGCGTGTTAAGACAATCAAAAAGTCGAAACAAAGTGAGGAAAATCTCAAAATATTTATTTAACTCGTATTTGATGATACAAAGAAATGTAACATTTCTTACCTCATGGAACATGTCAATGAATTTTCAAGCTGAATTCGAGATGGTTAACATAGACTTGTAAGGTTTTTATCGGCCAGTTTTAAACAAATATAAATAGATTCCATGAATTGAAAGTAAAATTGTTTTATTTCTCTTGGATTATTTACCAGTGACAAGTAAACGCCGGCCCCTTTTTTTCGTACTGCAGGGTAACTCATGGAAGTCATCAAAGAGCTCAGGTTTTGTTCAGACAGTTCTAGTTTAAAGGTGGAAATAAGAAAGGAAACAAGGAAATAAGAAAAACTTGTAGCAGATTCGAAACTATTGGGATGATATCAGAGTGGATTTTCTTAAAATCCCTAATGATGCTCTCAATGGAATCGATAAATTTCATGGTACTAGCGAGGAACTCTTAGAAATCTGATTTTAGGGATATTTGTTGAATGTATGACAAGATTCGATAGTTTCACAGCGCACACACTATCTTAGTTACTTATGACTTCGTGCGTTTGTATAGTAGAAAACCTAATTTTTGTTTTCATTAATATAACAAATATTATGTATTTATTTCCCTGAAATCGATATACTGTGATTTCCCGCCAGAATTTGAACCCTCGCATAACATGTAAAGAAATCAATTCTAATTAGCATTGGTGGCTGATAAGGAAAATAATATCATAGTAACGTATGGCGTAATTGCATGTTTTTCGAACGCAAGCAAACAAGGATTTTATCCTTTAAGGTAAATGTTACCCCCTGTATGATTCAGTAGTGGCCACAAAGGCAGTAGTATATTTCTCATCGACAAACTCATAAAGTAATGGTTACGTACCACAAATTTATTACGTAAGGTAACAAGAGTAGAATACCATAATACGTAACTAAGAGGGAGGTTGTTTCTTCGATTGCAGAAGAATTATGGTGCCTTAAAAGGCGTTCCTTTCTAACAATAGCAAAAGATGCCACTGAACTTGTTCAACTGAAGGAATAATATTCCATGTATCACTCAACCTATAACTCACTCAATCACTGAACCGTATCACTCAACCACTCACAGGACGTATAACACTGAAAATTACGGTAAAACTCCGAATAGGCAAGAATATGTACAAACATTAAAGTTTATTCTGATATTCAACATTTTCTTTTCTTATCTTTTTTGATATTCTTTTCATTCGATTTTAAAAGTAAAGTTTCAAAAAAATTTCAAATTTTTTGAAAAATTAATTTTTTTCTTTAAATAATTTCAGTTGGTAGTCCCTTTGGGTTAATTAGTGAATGCAGTTTTGTTTTGAAGTCCCTGATCCTTTAATATCTTAACAGTACGACTTCAACTTTCTTTTTAGGATTTTGGAAAGAAGTTTATGCTGTGTGGAGTTTATATGAAGTACAATCACGGGATGCCTCTGTATTTGGCAAACATTAACTTGTCTCCTTTTTTTGGGTACAGGACATATAATACATTTTCGCCAATTCTCTGATAACTGCTCCTCTGACCATATCTTACAAATGAAGCCGTAGAGAAGTTTAGATGAGAACCCTGTTGACTTTCTCTCTGGAGTAGATCAACTGGGATCCGATCAATTTCAAGAGCCTTATTTTTTCTTGAATCAAGAACTGCTGTGTGTATCTCGTCACTGGTTGGCGGTGACACTTCAACCTCCTGTGCTGAGTCAAGATTGGTCAGAGCTTCAATTAGAGGCACTGTGAATAGCTTTTTGAAATATTGCAGCTGTCTGTCTGTCTTCGATCGAGTTACATATGACTGATCCTCCTGCTCATTTACGAAAACTCGTACGTAGATTGAAACCTTCTCTCAGTGGTTTGATAGAGGCATGCGCTGGCTTGAGTTCTTTTAGTGCCAAGATTTCGTTCAATATATGGATCTTGGCGTTGATGGCCAGCTGCTTCTTTTTCCGTCTCCATTCCTTGGCTTCCTGTCGCAATATGTTAAAGTGTTCATTTATGGGCCAAATTAGTCGCTGAATGTACTTTTTGCACGCCTTGAGCACTTTGCCCATTGCGTCTTTGCATTTCGCGTTGCGCTAGTAATTCTGGATTCTCTTTGGTGCCTTTGATGCCCCAAAACCTTTTGTGCCCACTTCTGTTACCACATCACTGTGTGCTCTGCATGGATTTTGTGTCTTCGCTGATATCCTCCGGCAGCGGAGGTTTACTGACATGATTACCGCGGACATGAATATGGATGTCACTGTTTTATATTCAGTTCCCCAATACTAAACTTTCGAATGCAATTTTTCAAATATCCCTGGGAACTACTTCGGAACATGTTCGACTGATGACAAAAATGAAAAAATATTTATTTTTCGTAGCCCCGCATTGCTTTAAAAAATATTCGTTGATTTGTTTTTCTCATTTCATGTAACAATTAAGCTCATATAAGAGCCAAACTGTCAGCCTGCAATGCAGGATCAGTCGCATCATTAGCGAAAATACCAGTTCCCTAGCAGGTACAAAACACCCAATATATGCTAAATTTCAAGAAGGCAGCGCAGAGTGGTATCAGCTGAAACTAAACTAAAAAATTAGACTGGAAAACAAAGGAAGCATACTGTATGCTTCCTGGCAACAGCTGAAGTGTGTCTTTTATTCCTCCCAAAAGTAAAAGTGGCAGCAATGTGAAAGAGCAAGGACGAGAAACATCACGAAATAAAGTACAGGAACCTGCTTAAGGGGCAGAAGCCCGAAAAAACTCCGTCCCGTACTAAAAAATCAACACTTCTCTGATAAAGCAGTTATCAGGAAAGTCGCGGAATGTCACGTGAGTTTACTCGTCAAAGGAATAAATAATATAACTGAACTCAGCGAACCCTAGTAAACCTCAGCGAACCTCAGCGACTGTCTGACAACTCGGTATATTAAAAAGAATCGCACAAATTTTTTAGACATAGTTCTTTGCCATAATGAGATGAGTTATGTTGTCAAAGAATGACCGTATAAAAAGCAGGTGAACCTTCTGCCATTGTGAACTTTTCCGGGAAAGGATGCGTTAGTACTTTTGTGAGAGGAAAAAGATCGTGGATTGGAGCTATCTTAAATAGAACACGACAAGCCGTTTAGAGCTAGGTCCATATTGATAGACTACTCTACGTGGATATGCAACCCGGACGAGTAGATGAGCCTGGATGGAGTATTCACTGATCTTGGCACACGATTCATACAGAAGGTCTCATGGTGCCTTCTTGTTCGCAACAAAAAACGAAAACTTGGTTCATAGAAGAACATTAAAAAAAATTCCTAAGATCTTGGAAATTCCGTGCTACTATCCCTGAGCATTTATTTCAAAAAGAAGCAGATACTGGAGGACATATAGCTTTGACTTGGATGGGGTCGGTGCGACTCGACTTCGGTGACGGCTAATTTTCTCAAAATAACTAGAGTTTTTTGAGAAAATTAGCCGTCACCGAAGAGGATCTTATAAGACGACGAATTTCTCATTATGTTCTCATTATGTTCTTGCAAGAGTGTATCCTTATTTTTTGTCAAAATGCTACAAATGTCTGCTCCTTAAAGGGAAGTCTGTAGCTAGAGAGATCTCATGATACCTCCTCGTATTCGTAATACCTCCCTATATCTTTCTTGAATGTTCCAAGTTCCCTATTTTCGCATAGGTTATTTTAACCCATTCATCCTTGAAAAGAGTTTATAGAATATCTTTTTATAATATCTGGGCAAATTCTCCTTTCCATTAGATCTTATAGGTTTGCGACGGGATTGAGATCCAGTGACTGCCGGACTGTATGGAGTTGCTTCGGAACGTTGTTGAGAAGGAAAAGCCTCATTCTCGGATCCCTTTCTTGTTGGAAGATAAAATCTGGCCGCAGTGCAAGTTTTATTGCGCTCTTTCCTATATTGTTCT
Source organism: Stratiomys singularior (assembly GCA_954870665.1). Taxonomy (NCBI): domain Eukaryota; kingdom Metazoa; phylum Arthropoda; class Insecta; order Diptera; family Stratiomyidae; genus Stratiomys; species Stratiomys singularior. The sequence continues at coordinate 15,750,594 of OX940877.1, forward strand.
GCAACATATCCATGTATTCGTACTTGGTCATAATAGATTCGATGAATTCCATTTGACCAATATCACTGCTTGACAAGAACCCCCGCACCATAATGCTGCCACCATCATGTTTAACAGTAGGCACTAGATTAATTTTTCTGAGCGCCTTTCCCTTTTTTCTTTCCCTTTCTTCTCCATAGGACGATTCTTCCATCGATACCAAAAATACAGAATTTACTTTCATCGGAAAAAAATACCGTATTCTAGAACACAGGAGGCTTATGCAGATGCTCTTTGGCAAAAGCAACTTGCTGTAAATGATTGATTCTTGTGATAAAAGGTTTCCTACGCGTATCCCGTCTATGGTTCCTAGCCTTTTTCTGGATCTGTCTTGCCGTTACGATGCGAATCTCCTTATTGATTTTCTCGTTCGTCTTAACTCTTATTTGACTTGAGGCCAGGATTCACCTTTATCAGAAAGACTAGCCTCCGTTGTTCAATAATAGTTTTATTGGGCGGTCAGATCGAGGTATCGATATTAAATCTCCCGTCAATGTATAATTATTAATCACAGTTTGAACGGAGAAATATATTCTTCTCAATATTTTTCTGTAACTGCTTCTTTTTAAAAACCTAGTTCTGTTATGCTTTTTCTCTCACTCTATTCTCTTCGCTTGTCTCTCATAATTAATAAGCTAATTGGCAGGTGATCCTAAATCCAGGTTAACCTAAAATTAGCTACGGAGCTGCAGAACAATCACACTGACAAAAGGATTGACTAGTCTTTAAAACGGATCTAGAGAAATGCTATGTTTGGGGGAATTCCCTTCTAAACAAAAGTGAACGCAGACTTCCCAGAACGCAGGTTTCCCCATTTAACAACAAAACTCTACCAATCTCAATTGTTCGAGGACAAAACGAAAATAAAACTCTTAGAGGTGATCCTTAGAAAATGTGGCGTGTATATACGTAACAATTATTCAATTATCGTTTCAACTAGTCATTTTTGTATTCTAAATAACTCAGTCGATGACGCACGTACAGTGGCGAGCAAAACTGGATAAATGATATTCGAAATCTTTTATATCTACCTATATATTTCTTATTACAAATAATTGTAGAATAAAATCTTCATAGTTATTAGCAATTGCAGTTTATCAATATAATTCAACAAAAATATAGGAAGTATTTAGATGCGGTAACACAGTAGTCGTCAATATAACTCCACTTCTCAATGTATCCAGTTTTGCACGTTTTTGTTATTTTTTGTTTACAGTTATTTTTTTGTGTTTTCGCTAGAATTTGACATTTTCATTGTTCTAGTTTGTTAGTTTCATCAGATCTGCTTAGATGGTAAGTGAATTTTGGTCAGATTATTCTATTATTAACCTATTTTGAACATATAGTCACAATGAGGAAAATTTTACCGGATTTGGAAAACAGTATCGTTTTTTTGACTCAAAATGGGTACTCTTCGAGAGCAATTGCTAGGAACTTGATAAAATGTCACAGAACGGTACTGTTAGTAAGAAAATGGAAGAATATTTCATCCGCAAGAAATCTTAGAGGGCGTCCAAAACTCCTATCGGATGCCGATGCGCGATTAATGGATAGACTACTAAGGAGTGAAGATTCTAAGGAAGCAAGGACACCAAAAAATGCAGCGCAACTTATAAACAAGACTGTTAGCGAGTGGACTGCCAGGAGAGCACTTAGAAGAGTTAGCTTTATAGCATCTATCAAGCCTAAAAAACCATTGCTATCCGAGAAAAACATCAAAGAGAGGCTAAAATTTGCCAAATACCATAAAGACTGGACCGTGGAAGATTGGAAAAGAGTAATTTGGTCTGATGAAACCAAAATTAATCGATTCCAGTCTGATGGCAAAGAATATTATTGGCATCGACCAATTGAGAGCCTTCAAAAACATCAAGTGAAGCAAACATTAAAACATGGAGGTGGTAGTTTAATGGTGTGGGGCTCCTTCAAATGGTGGCATCTGGGTCCAATGGTAAAAATAAATGGGATAATGAAAAAAGAACATTATCTTGATATTTTGAAAACAAATTTACCAGATTTTATTGATGAGTGCGCCTATCCTATTGAAGAGATCGTTTTCTAACAGGATGGTGATCCGAAGCACACCGCTAAAATTGTGCAAAATTGGCTTGGTGAGCAACAATTCTTGAAAATAAAATGGCCAGCGCAAAGTCCGGATTTAAATCCGATTGAAAATTTGTGGGCCATTTTAAAAAGGAGGCTGGTACAATATGATAACCCTCCAAAAAATGTGATGGAACTCTGGAGTCGAGTGCAAGCTGAATGGGAAAAAATTCCACATGACACCATTCAGAGGCTAGTTGAAAGCATGCCAACACGCATGCAGAGTGTCTTGAAAAGCAAGGGACTATGGACAAAGTATTAAAAATCTCCTTAAAATGTCTTTAATTGAAAACGTGCACAACTGGATAAATGAAAGAAATATTGTTTTATTTTTATTATTTTTTTTGTAGGAAGCTCATGTATTTTTATTTTTCTGTAATAAAGTGAATTGTTCTTGTATTATGGTATAATGTCATTGTTATTTGAAAATTACTGAAATTCAGCAAAATAGCAGCCTTTCATTAAAATTTTCAAATCATGTATCCACTTTTGCTCGCCACTGTAGACGTTTTCTGCTAAGTGTATGTCACGCATGGTGTAGGTGATGCATCTGCCAGGACCAATATTCGGCCGTCGTGAAGATTTCTCACCAACTCAGGGCTCAAGAACCAACTTGATCTACGGTGATATTTGTGATCAGAAAAAGGATCGCCCATCCTTTTTCGATAATAAACGAAATTGCATTTGAAAAGTATTTAGTGGAAACTGCACCAAAACCTAACTCTTTAACTTCCAGGTGCAATGAAAATGAACATCCATTTCAACATATTATGTCTGGAACATTTATCAGTAAGCTCATCTATCGAACCTATTTTGCACCTTCTTTCACCTTTCCAACACACACATTTTCATTCTTGATTTACTTCAAACACATTTGCATCTGTTCCTAGAATTTTATCGGACTATTAATCTGATTTTTAGCTTACCCTATAAGGAGCTTTTTTGCCATCAATTCAACAGAAATGCCATGTAATTGATTACCTTCCATTTATGCTCGGGAAACATTTACCAATAGGCGTATGTTTGACGAAAAAAAAAAATTTTTTTGCAGGGAAACTTTTTCATCTTTACATGCATTGAATCTAATTTAGGCTTTTATCAGGAAGTTATGCTTTATGGCGATACTTTGAGAGCACCTTTTAAATTTCGTTTCAAAGCGTTATGAACGTTACGTTAGAAGGATCGAAAAGAATCAGCAAGAGCCTAAATTTTACTTATCCTACTGAATTTCATCAGCAGCAAGGAATGGTATTTTAATTGAACTTATTTTCTCTTCAGGTAAAGCGTATATTGAATAAACGCTTAATAATATATCGAAGAGGATTTAAACCGTGAATAAGTCATGGTGATTTCCTTAATAAGCAGGCAACAAACTTCACAAGAATTGTCACTAAGCGGAAAATTTGTTCAATTCTGTACGAATATTGACTGTAATTTGAAAATGGGTAAGGCTAGGTAAGTGATCAGTGAAAAATAATTTGCTATCGTGTATTTCTTCCAGATATGTTTTGTGTTTTTGATCGGAAACTCTATTCACGAAAGCAAATCGTTCAAAGGAAATTTCATTACTTCCATAAATTGACACACATTCATTAATTGCTTCCATAAATTGACAATAGCGCCGACCGTAGATCAAAAACTAGGTTTGCTGGAATAGCCGCAGTTGAATGTTAGTCCCAAGTGGAATCAGTTCAGGCAAAAACTACAGATGTTGCTACAAATATTAAGAATTCTTCAAGGATGCTCTTTCCAGGTCAAATCATCGGAGCTAGCTTCCACTCACTGCATACGTGTAGAAGGCGTCAAATGGGACCTTCTTCCAGCACTTCGTCATAGCATTCTTGACAGCTTTTAAAGTTTTGAAGCGGTATCCTTTGGAGCTGTCTCTTGATCCTTGAAAATAGTAGGAAGCCCATGAGGAGGTCACGTCTAAGCTATAGAGTGGCTGCGACAGTTTTTCAACCCAACCTTTGCCCAGGTAGTCATTCTCTTTGGTGTCTTGACAGTCTTGACTTCACCCTCCCTGAACATTTTATGCCAGTAGTGATTCATGTTTTCAGTCATAATTTAATTGCCAAAAACCTCACATAGCATAAAAACAACTTCAAAGTTAAAAATTTTAATAATAATTTTAATAAAAATTTTATTGCGTAACGCTGCTCCAACATCTTCAAAATCTGACGCGCCATTTCAACAGACGTCTAGACGAATTGTCACACACACGGTACAACAGCCCGCAAGCGACTGGCGTACCGTTCGGTTTGCTAGAGCGCTGTCAAAAACTCCGCCAATTGATTCGCTTTGCCAGTGACGTGCATTGAGGGGTAGATTTTATTCAATTTTATTTCCGGGCAGCCACTGTATATGTAATACCTTTACGTTTGGAAAAGATATCTAAGCGGATATGTCTTCACGCCTAAGCATTTTTGAATAATTTTCGCTTCAAAGATGGAATAAAATTCAAATTTACAGATACAAGACTCAAAAAAAACCCTCTCTTACTGTTTGCCTTGTAATTGATCTAGAATCTGTTTACTCAATTTTTCACTTAATTAAAGCCCCGTCAGGAGAAACCTCATTTTTGTTAAAGGATGCTAGTTCCATTTGGACCTTTTCCGCGAAATTTCAATTCGCCAGGCATTATAAATAAATAAAGTATCGAACCATGGTGGATCTCTTTTGTTTGTCAAGGGATACCAATGTTGTAAATGGTTATTTTTTAATTGCACCACATACAAGGGGAGGTCTTGAAGTTCGTGAATAGCCTGTGTTCCTTGCAGGTGAAATCATTAATCTGGTCAAATTATTAAGCAAATTTTTGGAAAGATATGTTCTAAATTTTAACGTCGATTCCTTTTTCAATCATCGCATTTAAATGAGCAAACAAGTAGTTCGGGAGAAGTTCTCCAGTGTGAGCAGTATACTAGCGCGGAGAAAATGCTCCTTTCCAAACTCATCCGACAATTTTTGAAGAGATTTTTAAATGCTCATTGAGGCTGTACTCCTTGTAAAATCAATGTTTACAAATGGCATCGCCTTTTCAATCAAAGGGTAGATTCCACTGTAGATGTTCCTCCAACTATAAAACCAGTAACAACTACGGTACCAGAAATCATGGAAAAAGTAACAGAGAAATACTTCTAATAGGCTACCTACTTGTGTCCGTAGATGGTCAATAAGATAAGCAAAAACTCAAAGTATTGGTTGGGGTATCTGGATTAGAGATCTCAAAAATCCTATATCATTATTGTACAAATCAAGTTCATGCAAAATGGGTCCTGAAAATGCTTATATCACTTCAAAACATGAGAGGGTTGAATATTTCTATGAAATTGTAACCTGTTATCCTGACCAACAGTACAACATTCTCGCTCAAGTTGTTACTGATCCTTAAACTTCGATTGGTGATCATGTCCGTGAGCCAAAAAACCGTCGAACCTGTAGCAAAAAAACAACATCCTTTCCTTGAAAAATTCCTTAGTAAAGAAAAATTACGTCCACTGGGTCATTTAGTTAAATGACTTTCTCAATGAATGAATGATTTTTGAATGATTTGACTTAAAAGATTCCTTTTTGAAGGATTTAACTGAAAAAAATTCCTTTTTGAATAGTTTAACTAAAAGATTTAAACAAGTCGTAACGATCCACCAAACCAGTTTCCTGCATCTAAAGAAACAAGATCCAAAGAAACTGCTCACCTTATTCAAACATTCGGCTTATAGACGTTCCAGATCCTTGTGAATTTTTTTTTGTGACTAAAAACTATGCAATTCTCCTTTTTCGCTGGTTAAATGCGGAAATATTTGTTTGTTCTCGGAACAAAATTACGTCGTTCCTCGTCTGTTCTTGTTATGTTCACACACGGGATTTGGCGATGGGTCATCTTCGGTATGTGGTTTCGTTTCGAAAATCGAATTTCCCACTCATTCATATGAATCCGCGTAGGCAAATGTGTTTGAATATTTTCCGGTGAATCTGTTCATAAGGATTACTCCTTATCACAGGAGTAAGTTGAATAAAATGCAGGGGGAAAAAACATAAAACACATATTCGGCAGCGAAGTGTTCCAAGAGTGGGCATCTCATCGCATGTCCTGCAAGTTGATCAGTTCCCGAAGTGCATGGACGACCTGGATTAATGCTAAGTATGTGCCCTAATGCTGCATGATTAACAATGATTTTTAACGGCATACCATTAGTGTTTACTGAGTATTTAAAAGCTTTCCTTTTTTTCTTGACAAATTTGCTAAGATCTTTGACATTTTACATGTTATGTGCATAATATGTCCAATGTATGTATAGCCTGCCTATGCGAATGTATGATCTGCCCAAAATGTTTCTTTAGTACTGATACCTTCCCCAGGATATAACAAAGGATTTCCCCCAAAATTGAAATGCTTCTTGGGTGCTTTCAATTGTGAATGCTCAACGTTTTGAATGAATAGTGTTGGAAGGTGTGCTATAACCTTGGTCAGGAATTTTGAAAATTCTTGGCCATCGTCGTCCGTTTTTTAACGACCACATATTAATCTCGGCGGTTTGCTGTTTTCGGTATACAGAGTACATGCTTAACACTGTAATTCTAAGTTATATTAGCAGTCATTGTTGCCCTACAGCCTCTACCGTATGTCAGGGCTTCAGCAGTCGAGGTTCAACGGCTGTAACCTCCAATTAAAAATCAGACTAGTGATTCACTATTTGCTTCAACTGAAATCGGCCTACAATTGCAGGAGTTTCAGGGTGCTCGTCATTTTTGACCTCAGAACAACTACCTAGATGTCAGCTTGTCATTCATCCGCTGCTCTTTGCAAGTCGATTGCAGTTTCTGGAATTTTAAAATTTTGAAACTCTAGCTTGAACAAAAACAAGCTAAAAAAAAGTTGTTTTTTTTTTGTTGTTGATCTCCTTCAGTTACTTCTCTTTCATTGCTCTTTAGCAAACATCTTTTAAATATGTTTCCTTTGTTAGCAGATGAATGTACGTCCTAAGCATCACGTCCATAAGCCAAAACTGATCGTGGCTTTGTATTTTGTATTCAAACGTCCTTAAAGTTGTTAAAACAGAGAAGAACATCTACTACACCAACTGTATTCTTCTGATAACTTTGGCCGATCTATTGCTGTCTTTGACTAGACTTTCACCAAGGAATACCTAGTCACCCACAGTTTCTACTCTTTATACATTGCTGTACTTGTTCAAATCACATACTATGTTTTGGCCCGAATAATTTTAGGTGACAGGAGCTTAAAACCCCGCCTGTCATGGAATCTTAGAGAACTGCCAAAGTACTAGCATCTGAATTTACTACGATCATAACAATAAAATTTTATAGATAAAGGAAACATTTCTCATTCTGAACAGCGAAATCATTATTTTGATAGGTGGACAAAACCACGGCTTCGGGACATCAAAAAAAATTTGGAAAACTTCTTATTTTTTGATGACTTTTGTAAACAGGATTGAAATTATTACTTTTGGGTTCCTCGTAAGGCTGTTGATAGATGGCATGAAACAGCTGATAGAAAGGTTTGTTCTTCGCAGCCTACTTTACACTAAAACTGTATAATTATGATATATAATTTGACAGCTGACAAAGCAAGGCTTGCAAATGCTATCAGTTAGAGCATGTTTGATTGATTCTCTTTTAATTTTAGAAAGTGAAAAGCAGCATTTTCAGTATATTGTGCCTGATACTGTCGAAAGGCTAAAATGCTATTTTACTAAGAAAAAAATTATCCGATATTTACGGAGAAAAATTGTAGGTAAACCACCAGTGCCAATACTGTTTTTAAAAATTTTTGGCCTAGCAATTTTGGGTTTTAAGGTACATGACGCTCTCATTTTTATATCAATATTTTTAAACCGCCAATAACAAGTCGCAAGGTCGGTGTTACATGCATTTTATCATGTTTAACGTCAGGATGATTTGAAACGTAAAGATTTAATCTATCAGGATGATTCATAGCCAGTAAATGATACATTTTTGAAACGCATTGCTACATTTTCTCGAAGAAAAATAAGATTTGGAAGTATGCATAAAAAGTTGTAATGAAAACAACATATTTCGCAACATTGACGTCTGTTATATGCTGAAAGTCAGCAAATAATCCATTTTTGAAGCGCATCGCCCAGAAGAAAAATGAGGCTTTGGCATATGCAACCATTCAAGTTCAGAAGTTTTTGGTAGATCAATTTTTCCATTTTCACTCACAACATTGTAAGTGATTTATACCCTTGCTAAGCTTACTCAGCGAAGACTTATGGGTGCGGAAGTTCTGATCAAACTTGTCGAATATCTCGAAAGTGAATTAATATTGAAAGCACCTGAGGAAAAGCGGCAGGGACGCGTGATCGAAACCAGCTTGAGCTTTTTCGACCTTTCTCAAAACCATTCAAAGTTAAATATAAGTCGAGAATAATGTGTAAGATTATTTTTAACATCTATTGATTAGGGTCCCTGCGTGAAAGAATTCTGTCGCTTTTTTGTCTTTGAGTTAACGCTCTCACAAACTTCACAATCTCACCCGCTCCGGACTTTCATTGTGGTAAATGTTACCTTATTTTCCTTTTTACTTTTTTGAGCCATGATAATTCTCAATTGTTAGTCGTAGTACTATCTAACATAAGTGTGATCCTAAGTCCTATTTTGAAAGCATCAACATTAACTTCTTACTTGACTCGTTTCTTATTTTCTTTAACGCAAGAGTGTGTTATAACAAGCTCAATACCATGTTGAATAATGACCTGGCCACATTTTTTTATTCGATGGACAACAGTTCAATCAACGAGACCAAAAAGTTGTCTCTTATTGTCCTACCTAAACCCGTCAAATGTGCCATACGTACTGTTGACGTGTGGAGTTAAGGCGAATTTTGACTGTATTTTTTTATTTCAAATAATTTGCTAAGTTGAACCAGAAATCTGACGGTAAGACGATTGTTTATCTTCGTTTTAGCCCGACAGTCCAATGAAACCTCGAGTTTTGAGGCGTATTAGCGCCATCTCCTTAAGATACACCAAAGGTGCAGGAAGTTGTTTATCTCATTAGTCAGTAATTTATATCTACTCGTCACCCATCCCCACTCTATGCATTTCCTTTTTTATCATTAACTTTTATATAGCATTATATTACAGAATAATATGGTCCTTATTTTTATCACATTTAGAAACTTGATTCAAAATTGATTAATATGTTTATACTGAAAGTGATTCTAAATGTAACCAAACCAGTGCCAAACAATGAAAACATGAACAATCCTTCCGTAGAACGTAACGTAAAGCTTGATGATACGTTGCCCAGTTGTTTCCCGTATGTGTATGGGAGTATGGGAGGAACTGCACACTATTCCGTCAGACTTACAAGAAAACTGACATGAATATTTTACTGCCTTTTTGGTACGTACCATGTGTATTAATACGAGTCACTGCGTTAGTATTCACGGAAAAGTTCGAAACACTCAACACACTTAGGCATCAGTTCATGTAAATTACCTTTTAAGCTTTTCTAGTTCGGAAAGCAACATAACATCTGGGTTTCTTCATTTATTCCATTACATTCGAATGAATGGCTGAATGGAAATATTCGCCTACTTTACTTTATCCTTGAATTCGATAATTGTTGTTTCCAACGAAATCTAGATACTTCACTCTAGGATTACATTTCAGCTCATATATTATTCCATATTGAAAGTCGATACTGGAATTATTCCATATTGAAAGTCGATACTGGAATTATTCCATATTGAAAGTCGATACTGGAATATCCTTGATAAGGTTTACTCATATATCGGGTAAGGCTTATAACTTTTGTTCAGATACACACTCACAGTATTTCGTTTCTTTCAAAAAGATTTTCACCCCGGAGCAATTAAAATGAAACCCAAATTAATATAATGCGAATTAAACATCCTGGTTAATATCCCGCCTGTCTAGACGTGTATCTGTAGGAAAAACGCACCGATTTTCCCCAGTTCCGTCAGATGCAGGCATTCAAGATTGCATTTGATGTGCATGTGATTTATAGTTCTGGTCGCAGATTGAAACTGAACCCAACAATCCTAAAATTTTATTTCTAGCGTACTCCAAATGGTGGTGATTATGCTAAATTATTTTCCAGGAATGCGGTTAGGATAATCCATTAAACAAAGCACTTTGTACATGAATACTTCATTCATCTTTGGTAAATGAATTTTAACATAAATAAATAAAGGCGCTCGTCTTCACTTCTCCAGTGGTTACTTCAAGAGTGAGCATTTCTGGTAGCTTGACCAATTTATATTTTTAACAAATTCCTCTTATGATTGTTCCTTTAAGGCTTCAGCAAACACAATCGGTTGATTTTGTGTGCTGAAATCTATTTAAGACTGTAATCCTATGAAAATCGCTGCAGATTTCAAAAGAGCTCATATGATACCCTAAATATACTCCATTGTGGAATCCTCTTTGAGCTAAGACTAATTAACATCCGATTACTTGTGATGATCCTTTCACATTTTGCTTAGCTTGATTTCGAATCGTTTGACCGTTAATTTTCGAGAGATTTCCTGAAAATCTTACATATAGATTGTTAAACTCAACTTACCCAGCATATTGACAACATGCCTTGTTCCCATGAATCCTTTTTGTGAGTAATTCTTTCGTCCTTCGTCATAAGCATTATTGGGAGTTGTCTGGTTTCCTATTTCTTGGTTACCATTCGATGCATAGGCAACATCCACAGCGCCATGTGATGATGCTGGCGAAATTGTAGTGTTGGCTTTACCAGTCCTATCTATCGTTAGGAGGGTATTTTTGTGGGATGGAATTCGATATTTCGTCTGAAATGACAAGTAAACGGATTCGTTGTTAGGTCGTTACTTTTGCAAAATTCACGTAAGTCTATGAAATTTAAATTGAATGCAAATTACATGAAGTATAGACTCTTAAGAGTCTATAATCATTGAAATCAGGATGTGGGTTGCTGTCAACAATTTGCGCAATTAATATCATGTCCGTCATATTTAAGGATAATGCAATTGGTTGGAAATATTCGAAAGGTTATCATCGATAGGACGTATTCAATAATTCAAAAAAAAAGCAGTCGGTTGAACAAACAACGGATCCTTTTATGTGTATCTTATGTATCCACCTACGGTTACCTGCCCCACAAAAAACGAATCGATTTATTTTGAAGATATTTTCATGAATTTTATCATTTCATGGAACACCTGGTCAGAACCCTCATCATCTGCCAGTAATATGAGAGCGTCATTAAACCTTTTTTTCTCTGATGGACAGAATATTAATATGCCATACGAATGAAGCTTCTTTTTTCCCCATGATGGAATCTCTTTGTATTTGATCAAACCGAATCCCCCAGGTCAAAAGTTAATGACACTGACACGCAACTAAACAAAAAACTATTAAAAAATTAAACAGGACCAATGAATTTTTGTATGGTCTGAGTAAAAAATTTTCATGATGAAGGCTATGAAGTTTTTCGCTTGATTGATTGAATTTTAAACTTTGTACTTTGAAGCTTAATATCGGAAAGTTGGATTTTACTTTGGAATCATTTTGCAATCAACGACAAATTTAATAATGAAAAAGGATAAGCGGTGAAAAAAACTCAGGATTTTAAGGGATGTTCATGAATAAAGCTAATTTCATACCAAAGTTCAATTATCCTCCAATAAAGTTTCAGAAGAAAATCTTCGAAAGAAAATTTACCTGGAATAAAAAACTTGTCTGAATTCCAGCGAAACACCATAGATGTTCAGTTTATAAAGTAAAATAGCGATCGGATTACCACGCAAAATTATGTTTATTATTCAAATTGCCCTTTTACATGAAATAAGCCATAGGAGCCAAATGAGTGTCAACTTAATACCTACGAAAAGGATTTGAATCATAAATTGAACGACAAGATTTTAGCGTAACTACCGACCAGCACACTCTCACGCTATCACAAAGAAACAAAACTAAATAACCAAAGTAGCAAATAAAGCAAGCTCTTGCATGATGGAAAGCATAAAAATCAAATTTCATACAAAAGTGGACGCAATATAATGGCAAAGCGTGATAAAAAGAAATACTTTCCCAAAAAGTTTCCCCTCGCTCTAGCAGGATAAAACTCAGCACAAAGTTAATCAATTTTACTCCATTCTCATTAAATCATTTCGTCAAGAACAATATTGTCAAAACGCGTGAGTAAGAATATAATAACTTACCTTACAACTACAAATCTACTACAACTTGTTCTATCTCTTTCTACAAGATGCCACTGAAAGTGTTACCACTAAAAAAGTAACACTATTGCGATGGTAAGCACAATCAACTTGAATCTTTTGTAAGCAGAAATTCGCCAATGAAATTGTATATGTCAGCAATTGTGTGTAGATAAGGGTGTTAATATGCATTTCTCTCTCGCTCTCTTTCTCTTTCTCTAAGCGCTACGTCAAGCTCGTGCGACCTTAGCACTTTTGCTTTGTTCTTTTCTAAGAACGCTTTTATGCCTGCGTATGTATGTAAAATGCATCATTTATTAATCAAATTTCTATCGAATTTTGGAAGTTGGGAAATCATTGCTTTATTTTGACAATAAATTTTTGGAGCAGTTACAATCTTCTATAGTAGAACATTCGTTCATTTTAACGGAGATCTTAAGCGCTTGATCTCGTTTCTAATGATTTATTGGTTGGGTTCTCGGACTCTGGCACATGTCATAGTTCCTAGCTTACTGTGGAATTTAATACCAGAAAATGGAATAAAATACCAGACCATTCTTTAAGATCTATTTTGGAGGATTGAATTGGTTTTCTGTTTGTTTTTAATTAAAAGTAATGATGCCGTTAAGTAGTATTGGGCAGTTTATCTGTTCGTACTAGCAGTATTTTATTATTTTACTATTTAGGTAGCCTGGTTTGAAAAGTGGACTGCACATCCTTTTAAATGAAGCTGTCTTTATTTTTCGTGGAAGAAAGGATTCTTCCAGATCGGTGTCTTTTTTTGCGCATAAACCAACGAAGCAATAGTTAAATATATTTGGTGTGTGCAAAAGTCTTTTTTCGGTTTTTCCATATGGATTTTCTTTGAACTATTAAACATGAATCCTTCATCACATTTTGGCATCAAATAGATTTTTTTTAAAATTTCATTATCGTGCCCGAAAAGGTTGGAGAGGTTCCAGGTTCACAGAACTACTATAGAGGGAAAAGTGCGCTAGGATCCTCGGTACAGTTGGAAGCTTATGCACTCCACGAGCATTTTGCAACGAAACAATGAAGATAGAATGGCCTGCATTCCTTTGCATCTTGTTCGTCAAACTAATAAAGAATTTCTCCGATGGTACCTGAATATGAAAAAGGGTCGTGTAGAATAACGAGAAACGAATAGTTTACAAAAGATTTCGTTGCATTTCGTTGAGAGTTGTTTATTGGGAGCTTCCGGAAGCAAACTAAATGTTAAATGCGGACTTGTACTTGAACAGCTTTGACAAGCAATACGACAACTCATAGACAATTTCTGTGATTATTACGTGTTAACAAATCAGCGATTAAAAAAAAACAAAAAAATTAATTTTGAACCGAAAAATCTTTTGCACACGCCCACATTTGCCCATTTCGCTCTAATATGCTCAGTCAATGTTAACTCATAATTTTCCAGGCAGTTGACGTTTTGATCCTGTGATAAAAATGCCCTTGCTCTTACCATTTAGCAAGTTAGTCTTTCATCTGTGAAAGCTACCTGATATATTATTGGTGGACAATTTAGGTATTCAATATGTAAGTATGTTACTCGATTTTGACAGGTTGACTTCTTTATATTGTGAAGAATGGAAAAACCATGTTTGATAATATTATAAAGTTTGTGAAACTCCAGTTTCAATCCATTTTGGGATAGGAAAACTTTCTATCCCAGAAATATCGAAAAAATTTCCCTTTCACAAATCAGTCAATCTTTAAAAGTGAAGCTTAATGTATTTTCAAAATAAGTCACGCATGTGAGATTTTGTTGAAGACTTTGGCACCTACAACGTTCTTCCCAAAATCTTTGCTTTCACTTCCTAATCGAATTTCAAGGCTTTTGGTCCAATTGTAAGCGAAACAACTGTTTTATTTTTGATACAGAAGTATTTGGAGAAAAGATATTCATCACAAGACATTCTCCCTAGGTTCCAGGCTTTCAAAAGGGCACTACCATTATTCGTTTTGGAATAGGACTTGGGCTTTAACTTGCCTGTAGTCTATATGTACATCTCCTTTTGCTAGGATGAGCCGTTTATCGCGGTCTTATATGGATTTAATTCCTTCTTGCTTTTTAGAAGTTTAACTTTCGGAACATGTCTACTATCAAGGATATGTTCCCACGCCGGTTTAATGAACGTCTTGTCCTTTTAAGCTTGCTTAATCCCCGTAGTAACCCCGTAGTAGATATTGTTATTCGTTTTAATTCCTTAGTTAAACTTAACGTTTGGTTGGAACGTCTCCAACATATAGTTACAGCCTTGCCAATTTTGTTTACTTCATGTTTGAATCTCCTTCTCCAAAAAAGTTGCTAGTCACCAGTAAAGAACTCGTTGATGACTTTTTATCGTTAATGGTGAAAGTCACGAAAAATTCCAAAATCTGGAATACTGTCTTTTCAGAAATGTGTTTCCCGGTTGGGTATATAGAGGTTTCTTTGAATGTTTATCACATGTCCCTCCCTAAACTCAGTCCAACCTCAACTGTTACTTACAGCAACCAAATTTCAGCGACATCAATCAAAGTTTCCAATTATTGATTACGAGCCTTCAATTTTGAATGGATCATTCTAATTTTGTTCGGAATTTCACACCAGAATCTCAAGGGAATTTCATTACTGTATGTAAACCAGGCTATGATTAACATTACCCCTTCCCCACAAAATGGCCATGCCATTGCCTCTCTCTATTCGTATGTCATTTCAATAGTTTATAAGTGTTCAGGGGAATTGAAGGCTAGTTTATGGGTTCAGAGGACGTTCCAGGATAAAAGAAAGGTGGAATTTATAGGCAACTTTATGTTTCCTAAGTTCTTACCGTCTCCTTTTACAAAGAATTTGCAAACCATCTAAGTTTAGAATTATGATTTCTTTGATTCGTTGCTTATAAATCGATGTTTGTGAGATAAACACGCCTTATACCCTTCTCGCAACGATGTTATTATTTTTTTAAATTCTTGAAACAGAACCCATTCTGTGAAATTTTTCAGTTCATCAGGATGCACACATCGGGTCAGGGCTTGAAAATTAACAAAGGGATGGCCGAACTATTAATATTTGTGGTACCTTCAAGGCTTAAAGCTTTACACACAAGGATATTAGCTGCGTTGGTGCAAATATTACCTTCCCAAGTATTTTAACTGCGTTTTAAAGGAACCGATTTATTTAAAGGAAATACCTTTTCAATATCTGACAGGAGTACTTTCAAATATTTTCAAGGGCTCGAGCGCAGTTCAACGTAGAAGACCCTAATAAAATCGAAATCTTTGGTTTCCTGATTTACTGTAATTTCTTCTGAAGTCAGTTCGTCCAGACCACGAATACCATCGTGCAAGTCCTTTTGAAGTTGTATATCAAGGAATTGTCATAATTTCCGTCCTGTTAAATGTTCTTTTTTGATTTGTTGATTCCAGAACGACTTGCAAGTTATTTTGCTGCTGGGAACTTGATATTCCTTTGCTTTATGAGCCGGTTTAGTTGTGTCCGTTTCTCTGGCTTTCCAAAAAGGATGGAAACATTCTCTTTCTGTTGTTCGTCGGCTTCTCCTAGATTTGTGTTTTGGAGGAGGGATTTTGTTTGTTTTGTAAGATGTTATTGCCATTTCTTGCACTGCCATTGAAGGCTTTGGTCTTTCGATCATTGAGAAGTTCCTGAATAACATTTTATGCCCTCAATAAGCTCAGCAAAAATTAGCAAAGTATATGACAAGTAGTCTGTACAATAAAACCAAAAAACTCTCTCAATGTATCAGGGGCTTAAAAAATCACGCATCATTCCATATATTAATCGATATAAATATTAGTGAGACTATGCCATAAACTGTGTAAGAGTCAGTTTTGAAAGAGCCAGTTACATTTACGTCAATGCACTGAATCCTACGCATGAGAATTCGATTGCTCTGCTACATGTGTGCCTTGAGCCCGCGACTGACTGCGTTGAAGACTTGTTTATGGCATTCTTTTCACGTTTGTAAATCAAATCAAAAATCACATTTAATTATGTGTCACCCATTTCATTTAGTTTTCTGCAAGTGACTTAAAATTTGTAATGACCTTTTAATAGAAGTTACCATGTGATAAGTTTGATAAGACATCTTTTCGTTTGTGAAATAAATAGGAATTACACGAACAATAAGTAAAGACAACAAAACAGAAAATTAAATCAGAATTCTTTTAAAAATTTATACAAATTGATTTGCAAACTTGTCCTATCAGAATAAAATTTGTAACTATTCAATATCCTTCTATTGAGAACCGCATACATGCTTCCCATATATATCGTACGCTCAACAAACGAAATGTCACTTCCCATACTCTTTTATATTTCCTTTCTGATTCCATGCGGTCAACTTCAAAGTATTCAAAGCACTTTAACGCACAATCAATCGATTTATAAAAAAAGAAGTTTTCAATAACTTGGGAAAGCATGTGGGTGAATTCCAATTACAAAAAGAAAAAGCAGCGAGTTTTATGTGCAATTCAGCTATGCACCTGGATCCTTCTTTTCATAGACTACAATGGAAGTATTCGTCTCTCCATCAATTCATCCCTATTCAATGGTTTTGAAAATTGTGATTGAAAATTGTGTTGCAGGCAAAAAAACGTTTTTCTGAAGATGCATCATAATAATCAAGTCTAGATAGAGTATTGCAAAGAAGCCTTTCATGTTCATGTGTGGACAAGAAACCGCTCTTTACTTCCGAGGTACAGTGAAATTGAAACCAATTAAATTCAATTTCATAGTGACGGTAAAGACGTTTATATTTGATATGAATTTTGGGTTATGAAACGGAAAGATTGCCTTAAAACTCTTGCCCGCGGTGAGGTCTGTGAAATCAAACCTTATTTCAAAGTTAACGGTCATAGAATATGTTGTTTAATACGTAGTCCTTTAGTCAGGGCTCGCAGACCTTTGATAAACTTAAGTTCAAGGTGAAAAACTGTTTGGATGCCTAAACTTTTTTAAGCAATTTAAGTTATCTTTTGATCCACCTAAGGCAAGTCGTGCTGTTAAAACGAATGAGCCAATTAGTATTTTTTTTCTAATTTTAGCCCCTATTGTAAGCAACCTTGTAATGTGTTTTTGATTGTTAAAGACATTCCGTTTCAGTAAATTTCAAAACACAACACTTCCATGTTCACATCCTTTTCCAATTCAGTTGCTATATAAATATAGAAATCCTGATTAAAGTGAAAGACATTACCTGGAATAGGCTGGAATAGGAGTACAACATTGTGGTATTCACAAACGTAGATAATATCTCGCGTAAAATGAACTCGGACCATCAAAACTATGCGTTCCGAAATTTGCACATCAACATCATAGATTCAATTTGAAAGTTAGTCTTGCAGGACTATGCATCGAATACAATTTATATGTTGGGATCCACTCTGCAGTTCTCCAACAAACCGCAACTCAATATGGTGGTTAGTAATAATCCTCTCCCTCCGTAGTGTGTGCATTTTGGAGTGATGGTTAATTATCATGGAGCATACACCCAATCTGACTTATGTCAAGATTTCCATGATATACTGCTCTATAGTAGTAACTTCTGCGAGCGTATATGATGAAACAACGTCAGATACATAAAAATGGCCTTCTCGTAAGGGTGACTGGACGAACCATTGTGAGACTCAAATTTTCCTGCATAAAACCACCCGCAACTTGTCGTAGAAGTCCGTAGCACTGATCAACGAAGCCTGCACTATTATTGTTTCTGCATCCATGCTTTTTCAGGACACACTCGATGCGTTTTGAACACTCGATGCTTCAGTTTCACATTATTCTATGAATCCATCAGTACTTAGATATCTAAATCATGAAGTAAGAGATTCTGAATACTACATGTCTAGGGAAAACTGCAGAATATATAGAAAATCGGTTGTTAGCAAGGCTTGTTTTCTAACCGCGGGCTTACTTGGAACTATTTTGAAAGAAAACTGAGACCAAAGTATTGTAATAGTAATCTATGTAAAATCCGATCAAATCTTATTTATTTTTGAACATAATCTTATTTTTGAACATAATCTCACTCATGTCGTTATTTTCTGGCTTTTCTTCTCCCGAAAAATTACTGCAAATCATAAGGTATAAGGTTCGTTTCTCAAGAATTTCGAAACCCATCTGTTATCCTAATGAAAAAGCATTTCAACACCAATTTTTCACTCTTTATTTCCCAGAAAAGTCCACATAATCAACTGATTTTTTTTTGCATACAACGGGCCTCTAGCATCGTTGATTTAGTATCGTGTCCATATTATTTTATTTCAAAAATTAACTTTCCCGCTGAGCTTGGGACTGAATATATATATATATATATATATATATAAGGTGAAGACAGTCTTTCCCCGATTATGGTCTCTTTTTACGTCTTCGGATTAAAATGGTTTCTCCAGAAACTCTTATTTTGTAATCCAGCTCAAAAACTTCCACGGATCAGCTTGACAACGTGGAAGATTTACCCGTAGAATTTCAACAATTTTTTTCGAATGCTTGGCAATCAACATTCCGGATATCCAACACACCAATATAAAGATCACTAAGAGCTACTATACCAGATTTCTGTCCTGCCAACTAAATGAATTGAGGTACCTGTTTGATCAGCTTATTCCTTTTCAGGCGTGTGAATTAGATGATAGTCCTTCACAATGCTCTCCTCCGGTGGATATTCGGCATAGCCTGATCTAATTACACGAGTATGCTAGTGTAGATTATGGGCAAGAGGAATCCTCCGTTTTTTTGACCAGTAGGTTTATCTGTCATGGTGTTTCAGGCAATGGTTCTTCATAGTAAGTTGGACTTCTTTTTGTTCATTTTAAAGCTATTTCTGTTATTGGTATTTTAATGAATACGGCTTGTAGGGCTGACAAATGAACAAGCTTCTGAAATTATGAAGGATCACTGGTAGAATCCAATCAACATAACTTTTCAATCGAGCTTAAGCTGTTAGCCGGCAATTGTAGCAATCTATTTGTCCGCATTGCTTCCTCTACCATGTAATCTAAAATCTTCTTCTGAACTTGTATTCCTTTTCGTTTACACGAATTCTTTAGATGCATTCTTACTATAAATTTATTACCAGTAATGTCAATTTTGACCCTGCTCTATTGCCATTTATGTTAAATTATTGCGTTGGTATTCCATTTCAGTTCTTTGAATGTCGTGCGTCCATTCACTTTAAGCTTGTTTATTCTGAAGGATGCCAGAATGATAGTTTTCTCTCTCCAGCATATTACTTTATGCATCCTCACCCTTAATTTCGTCTGTAAAGCCAACTTCTCGAGGGTTCGTTTATACCAGCCTGGATCACACTAAGTGGGATTGTATATTCAGATTAAGCCTTCACCTAGAGCTTACAACAGATTGGTATTTAATTGGGAATTTCGGATTATTGTCTGCTAGACTTGGCTCATATGCTTAGGATAGACAAAATTTGGACGTAAAACTTAAAGTTACCAATCTGACAACCATTAACCGATCTGAAACACCAATGTGACATGTGAAGCCTTATTCAATCTATTTGGAATACCTCCAAGTTGCGCAGCTTTTGTGCAATTCTCCTGTTTCAATACAGTGCGTCTCATATTGAGATTTCAAACATCGTGTTTTTTAGAGCTTTTTGGTGCCCCGTACAAGATGCAACCGGGTAAAGTAGGAAGGTCACTTCTTCAGAAAATATAGCAGGATCTTACAAAATACTATAAACCAACCACAGTAATCAAGTACACTAATCTTGTCCAGGAATTTCTGAACAGAAAGTGGACTGAAGATGGAGTCCATAGTTCGGCCCTTAGCGGACGAAATGACGAAGTCAATATGTTTTTCGGTGCTGAGAAAACCAGCTTACACAACCAGTTCCGACAGGATAACTTGCTGAAAAAAGCTGTGTATTTCACATGACAGTGTTAGCCTTGAAATGGTATCCTTAATACCAATCCTTTGATGCTTACACTAGAAATATTGATCAACTGACCTATGGTCTAAGATCTCACTGTTTAATTTGATTAATCAAAATTAATTTTAAACTAAACGGACTCGAAGTTTGCCTTATCTTAGAGTAATCACTCCATCAAACCATTTATTACCTGTTGAATTTCGTGAGACACAATATCATGGAAAGCGCATTACGCAAGAAAGATCTTTAAAACTTTCGATTGCCATTGCAAAACCTAGTGTACAAAGTACGTTACCAGAATTACAGCAAAACGATTACTGCTGAAGCACCGCTGTAAAAACTAGTGAAGCTTGATGTTCTTCATTCAGGAAGGCCCATAGTTTAACGATTTGGTAACCAGCCACCCCAATGTTGTATTATTTCAAACATATAAAGGACTGAATCGAAAAATTTTCCTACCGAGCTGTCTCGAGCATTATTTTATTTATTTATTTATTTTGAGTCTATCAGATTCAAAATAAATTAGTTCACATGAACTATTTCGCAGTTTTCAGAGTATTAAATTCTTTCAATGTTAATTATCCTGTCGGAAAAACATTCCTAGAAGTTGGAAAACTAAGGCTCATTTCATTTAGGTTGTAGGTAAGCCTCATTTTCTTATGAAATTTTAGTAGAAGGAGAAATTAATTGATTTTTGAAGTCTAGATCCAAAAAGTGAATACTAGGAATAAATTATTCGTAAACGAGCGAAATCCCGGCTCGAATAGATATAATCAAAGGATGGGATAAATCACCTTGGTGGTGGTGGTACGGATTAGCATGCCTACGTACCGATAAGTGTGTGCACACCTGAGTGGTAGATAAGTTAGAATGCGTGCTATGTGTGAATGCGTTGTTCGTTTAGATTATAATTACAAAGTTTCTTACTTCACGTGAGTAAATAGAGTTCATTGAGCTTTAAAGCATGCAAAATACGTTGAGAGCTAAAGGATAACAACAAGTTAGTCTGTCCGAACAACGGATGCATCAACAACTTAATAGACTCGAGCGCGTAGCGAGGGATAGAGTGAAGTTTGAGATTTATCATTGATCTAGCGAATTATCCTTTTTTTTTTTGAACATGAGACTTCAAGAAAGAGAATTGTCCCATTGAGTGTACTTATGTTGTGTCGAATGTACACCCTAGTAAAATCTTTAAGTGAAAGCGAGGTTCATTCGAATTTATTCAAATCGAAAAAATATTTTCTGGATGAAATTCCGTCCGTTTCACACTTAAAATAAAATAAATAGAGCACATGATGGGTGATAAGTCCGAAAAGTGTCCTTACTAGAAAAAAGGCTCGGTCCGGTGGTCTTTCAAAGAACCTCAACGTCATCTATTCTTCCTGCCATTTATCTCATTGGCGGAATAGTGCAATATGCAACCTACAAACGTCGTTAGCTCATATCCCAAAAGAAACGTCCAATATGTATTCAAATTAAATTCAAATACCTAAAAGAAAAGCTCGTTAAAAAAATTGTATTCGGTTGGAAAACGAAAACATTTTTCCTAAAATTTATGTTTGTACAAATCTTGTGTCAATTTAGTTCCGAACGAGCAATTTTGCACAAACTATGTTTAATTGGATGCTGTAAGGTGAAACAGGTGAAATACAATGTATGTGTACCATGCGAGTAAAATTAATTGTTGCGAATTGCTTTAACGAGCATATCACCGACAATGTGCTCGTGTGTTGACAATAATTTAATTATAATAATTAGAGCCCCATTCTACTGTTGTTGAATGCGGAAACGCAAATGAAATTATCACGAATAGCGTTGCGCCTTTTAAGAATATTGAAACAATTTGTGTAGCTATTCATCTGTTACCTTTTTTTTTTCAGAAATTTTTTCAGACATTACGTTGAGCGATGGGGGAAGAATTTATTTTCAAGTTCGTGAATAGTGGAATCAAAGAGGCATTAAAAGTAGATAAAAGCGTTTTTCTCTACACCTCTTATATTTTTTTTTTTTTTTATTTTTCCATTCGTATCCCAGGAATTCCGCGAAAACGAAACAAGAAAATTGTGGTGGCCAATTTTATGAGGAGAAGTCGAAAAGCTCATGAACAGGGATCGATCGTCATACTAGCTCCAGGCTAAAAATGAGCTTTACAGGACTTAGCAACGATTACATGTTACATGTTGGCATCTACTCTATGAGTCATCAACAAACCACTACCCAAATTGTTGGTTAGAAATGATTCTCATTTCCAAGGAGCATACACCCAATCCAACCTATGTTTCATTATATCCTGCTGAATATCCCTATTCTCCTGCTCCAGCAAGAACATGAGATGATACTGCGTGAGGTACATGAGAATGGCCTCCTCCAAAAATTGACTAAACCAAACCCGTTGTGCCCACACTCTCTGGCATAATACAACTTGAAGCATGTCGTAGAAAACCATAGGACTGAACACTTTTTTAACTAGATCGTTCTAAATTGATTCCTGAGAACTCACAACGATTATCCATATTGTCAACAGGTTGACATCGTTCCTTCTCTGAGTTAATTCTGCTGATTCAAACCAAGCCAACCACAGTAAAAGTAACTACTTCAGGCTGTATATCGGAAAAAAATTCAAATTCTAGACCTGAAATCATTAATCAATTGACAAACAATACAGTTGCAACAATCTTTTTTGAGCCTATGTACCAAACTTAACCCCAAAGTTAACATTCAAGTTTTAAACGAGCGAACAATGCTATTCGACAGAAGCTATTCCCAAATCAAACTTGAATATTGCACCGTGGTAAAATTGTTCATCAACCAGGGATGCTACACCAGACGATTTTTTCGGAGTTGTCAGTTGCTTTTGCGGAGATTTTCTTCTTTGTATATCGTGGTTTGTGAATTTTTTCTATCCCCTTTTCAATGAAGAGGTTGACTCAGCAGAAGAGAAGATGACCCTCTACCTAAATGATCAGTTGAAGACGTCACGCCAGAGACCAACGCCAAATTAGAAAAAAGAATCAGGAGATGGCTGGCTATAAAAGAGAAAGTATGAAGCATTGTTTGGAACATATGAATTATCCAAGCTGAACAAGCAACGTGAGATGAGTGAATTTTGTCCTAGATGGGTCCTGAGTATGCGTTCAATGCTCCTCTGAGTTTGTGGCCCATTAGATGTCAAAAGCAATGGGAACAAATATAGGTTGGATTGTAACCGATGACCATGCACCGACTATGATATCCCTGAGGCAAAGCAACAGCCTTTGATTGACTGAGGAACAATTTTTGCAGAAGTGAAAATGGTAATCACCCTTTTGAAACAATCAAAGTTGCGCTATTGTTCGGAAGAATCATGGAGACCATGATTGGAGGGGTGGAAGGTATCATTTTGATTGATTAAAAACAAACACAATAATTTCACAATAGGAATATTTCACGATTCTTGACTAGATCGATTCAGGGATGCCCCCAAGGCAGAAGGAAGATTAATATTCGCAAAACGTTTACTATTCTCGCACACTTGTAAAAACGCCCGATGCTACGATGCCTGGCCATTATTGATGCTGTTTTCAACAATGATGTCAATTATCTTCGTCCAACACTTCACACCTGGCTGCAAGTATCCTTTATTTTTTTATTATTTATAAATTATTTATTATTTAAGAAATAGGAAATTGAAATAATTTAATGGAAGGTGAAACGCGTAATTTTGGCCTATTTGAACAACCTAGGTTAACCTTGTTTTTAGACGATTTCAATATATTTTTTACTATATACGGAGAATATGCCAACGTTAATAGTCACACTAGTATTCTAGAGGAGTCAAAAAGGGCACACGGGTCACGAGATATTTCGTTTCTCAAATGGTCCTCATATCAAGGTCGATTATAATAATACCAAAGCCTTGCGAATTGACAGAAAAGGGTGTTTAAAATGCAGTGGCTTGTCATTTTGCCTTTTTCATTTTTATATTATTAATTTTTATTTTTATTTTGATTTGATTTTTTAGGAGGATTTTCAGTCGTGTTTGGAAGCTTGTGAAGGTGGTGAAGACGTTGCGATTGAACGAGAAAAGCCAAACAAAATTCTGGAGGTATTAAACTTATTACTGGGTGATGATTTATTTAACATTTAAATCTTATAGACATCCCTACATTATCCTAAAATCACAAAAAGAGCAATACAAAGCCAACAAATGTTTGAAATAGTCTCTTGCGAATCAAACTGTATTCAACGATTTTTATGCTCTTATAATTTTAATGGGATATACTCAAAAGGAAATTCGGAAAGAAAATATATCTAAACTATGTCAGATCAACTCTTCCATCCTACTATGGTCAGATCAACCTTGAGCTTTTTCAGTTCTGTCTCAAAAAAAAATAAGGTAAAATAGATTTGTACAAAAAAAAATATTTTGACACTTCGATAGAGATAGTTAGGTAGACCAGATAGACTTTTCAAAACTGAAGCTATACTTATAATTATAATGCAATTTGCATAAATTCAAAAAGGTGGAGAAACCCAGCAATAGTCTGCGGTAGGCAGAGGCATCTTGCCACGGATATGATATGTCAACATGACATTTGGACATATAATCGTGAAAAAACTCTCAAATATTGTTCTCTTGTGAGAAATTTATCTGCAAGTGATAAAAGATTAATATTTACAGCTTTTAAAGAATACTGCTGAGAAAAAAAAATTAACGAATTTAGTGACCGGTACTTGATCAATAAAACATACAACATTCAACTACAATCCGGCACAAGCTTGCGATCCCAGAAAGCTCTCTGTACTGGAGTCTGTGTATCTTTTGTCATAGAATCAACTAGTGCCGCCAAGTGAGGATGCAGTTCACCTTAGTCTATCGTCTTATGATCAAACTCTTCTGTCACAACGTTTTACCGGCGACGCAAACTTTTCCAATCCTGCCTTGTGGGGGGTTTCAGGGATCATGTTTATTACGTGTATACATTTAGATGTCTCTTTTATAATATTACGAATTCGGGAATTATAAAAAAGTAAGTGTTTTCGGAATTGCGTTATTATTTATTCTGTTTTTGTGTACGTAATACTGTGAACCTAGCAGAATTTATTCAACTCATGTGATATTTGCGAAATCTCAAAATGGAAAGGAATGGTCTACCACCGTTCGTGATAACAAAAACTTCGGTTCAAGTGTTTTGAGTTCGAGATTCGTAAATTGGTGACGTCTGAGTAAACAAGATTCTTGACTGCCATACCCCTTTGGCGTTCTTCCGCCTTCCCGCTAACATACAGCATACGAACCCATTTTTGACCTAGTTTAGAGACGCAAAATCACTCGCAAAGCAACACATACCAATACCAATTCCTTCGGAAGGAAAACATTCCCCAAAAGATGTTGCAAAAAGTGTACAACCATCGGATACAGAAGTGAAAATCGCTACATCAAAGGTGGTATAACCTATACCTTGTATCAATAATACAATGGAAGTAGTCACTCCTGCTATACAACGTCAGGACCGGTTAGTCTGACACACTTTATAGTCGAGATTTTTGGCCCCACTGTCACCGCTTCCCATTTTGTAACTATTATGATGCGTTTGTTTTATGAAACCTTCCTTAGAGAGAATTATCCTTAGAATCACCCCAACTATGATTTTTTTGCAAGATTACACTGAAAGTCCGATTCAGAACTTTAATTTTTAAATTTTTTCCATTAATCTTTAATTTCCAAGTTATTTTCTGAATTTTTTTTTTTTTGAGATAAGAATTTCCAGACATTTTCTCAAGCCAATAACCAATAATAGGTCATCGAAGTGGATACCCAAAGCCAACCATAAACAAGCGCTCTCTCCTATTTTTAGCTAAGTGACACCTCTGCTACCCTTGACAATAGACAAAATAGCATTTTTTTCAATCACAAGTATTTTTCCAATCAAAGTAATTGGAATAGCTGCGACCATCGAGACGTATAAAAGCTCTTGCGATATTCTCAGAAATCCACTACTCAATTACATGCTTGTTTTGATCACGGCGGCACAAGACAAAATCGAGGAACACTCATTAATTAGACGGTAAATTGCATCCTTTATTGTTAGACAACTTACCTTAAGCTTAATACTATTGCCATTCGCTGTCGTTGCTCGGCCTACTATTTTTGACCTCCTTAGCTGAAGTCCGATGAGAACATAAAATACGGTGATGACAGTCATAGGAAAAACGAAACAAATTATCGACGATATTGTAAAAACATGCTTCCTCAAGTCGTTTTTTATTCCACACGTGTCATATGGTCGTGTTAGTCCCAAATCTAGAATCTGAAAGAAAGTAATTGGATAGATACCGGTGAACACTTATTTCTTGTTCCTGCTTGTTCCTTTTCAAAGAACAGCAAGAAAGGATGCGCAAAAAAGTTTTTTATTAGGAAAACCAACAACATAAGGCCAAATAGAAGCAAGCATGAAATGAGCACCTGTTCGGATTTCTCATAGGCAGGAATCAGGTGAATTAACTTGATTGCTTACCTGCGGAACTGCCAATCCCATCGCGAACATCCAGATACCCAGAATAAACTTGATAGCACGTGATAATTTCGACATCGTGTGTGATAAGAATGGATGACATATCGCAATGTACCTATAAATTCAATAGAAAATGTCAGAGTTACTATACTGTCAGGAATGCGGAATCGATGCTTACGATATGTGACATTTACCCACACGCATATTACGATCATATGTTCTTGTGTATTCCAAATTGTTTTTACAAACATCAATCGATATCAAGCTTTAGTTACAAATTGAGTGATTAAATCCTGCGATTTCATTACTTTAGGTTACTTTCAATTAAAACGTTCGAGAATTCAATACAGAGCAGTCTTCATGCGCTTAAATATTTTCAAAAAGAAAAAAAAAACGTTTCATCAACTACTACGCGCTGCTCATTTGTTTTGTTAGTCGTTAATAGCTTCACGCGCTTTAATATCAACTCCATGTATTTCGAAAAGGACATGCGAAATAACACAGTACTCTAAAATTTACAATCCATTAAGTTCCCAATCAAGCTATAAAGCACATTTTATTACATTCAAACAACCAAATTCACATTACGCAAGAATGGCGTCTGCACATGTTTGAATAAATTGAAAGTGTATCGATCTAATACAAACCTTTCGGCAGTAAATGCTGTAATTGTTAATACGGTGGCATTTGCGGACGTTTCAGCCGCGAATCCTTGCAATATACAAATTGTTTCACCAAACGGGAAAGGATAGCGATACCACATGCCATATATTTCCAGAGGCATACCTGCAACAATTTCAAGCGAGTTAACTCAGTTACAAGAGAATTCAATTACAGGACTACAATAAATGTTTAATGCTGCTAAAAGTCAACCACTAATCTGTATTTAAATGGTTAGCTCAACGTTCTCGCGAAATGTTTTGCAATTCGAAATTTATATTTCCTACCAAAAAATCAATCAGTTCAATACAATCCTAAGCTTAATATCAATTAAAAGTCATCGAACCTAATTGGAAGTGTTTAATTCATTTAAATCGTTAAATGCATCAAATATCCTCCTTTTGTACTCACAACCTTTGATCTAAAAATTCATATTAAATTAAATTCTTGTCATAAATAGTATTGCTATATGAAAAATTATGCAATCCGGTGTGAAATCCTTGAAAATTTGCCGTACGTTGCAGAATTTCACACTTCGTTAGGTTGATGTCACGAGAAATCACAGACAGATAGAAATTCAAAATCCTCTCCCTCTCTCAGACGGATCCTTTTATGATACGAAGTTACTACCAAAAGTATCGAACGTATCTTCGCAGGCATATCAATGGTATGATCATGGATATTAAAACAAACAACAACCCTTCAGCAACTCTCTCGATGTTGAAAGCTTTCTGGAGACATCTTCGTTTGTACGCACCATTTTTTTATTTACATAGATTTTTTTGTGTTGGTCCGCTTCGTTTATTGTTTAAATTGAAAGAAAAAGGTAAAGCAACGTCTATGCATTTGAAACGATTACTGAGAAACAATTGATATGATGAATAAGGCACTTCGATATGAGTGTATGAGCAAAACAAGATTATGAACGATTTCAAGATGGCCGTACGTCAGATCCCAGTGATTTCCGCTCCAGCCGATCTCTAATGGCAAACGTGACATAACGAGTGTGCATCGACCTGGCACGACCTGCGGTTGAAGGAGATCGTCGCTTGACTAATTTTTAACTAGAATGTAATTTAGTTTCCTATGAAATTTATTGTAGGACTTTAAACAAAAATGTACATCATCTAGTGCATGAAATTGCTGATCACTCTTCACCATCGCATCACCTGAAGGACGCTTGTTTGTTGCCAGCTGAGCAAAATGCAGCAATTTTAGGGCCATACGCAACTCGCATGTGTGCGACTTCGTACCAAAGTCGATAGCGGCTGAACTAAAGATCTTCACTTTGAAATCGCTTTGGACAACTTGTGAATGGTTTGGAGGATAAAATTGTATTCAAAAAGTTTATTACTGGTGATGAACCATAGGTCACTGGCTATGATAAAAAAAAAACAAGACGACAATTTTTTTTTGGAACCACAAATTTGGTTTGTCGACTCAGAATGATGTAGGCAAGAAAAACATGTCATAGTCGGAGCAAAGTTGATACCATGTTGACTGTTTTTCTTGGTTATGAAGGTAGTGGGCACCAACAACTTGCTAGAAAAGTTTGACGATCACTAAAGAATACTCTGTTGTAATATTGAAAGGTTAAGTTATTTTGTAAGAAGAAAAAAAGCAACATTTAGCTTATTGGTGATTAGATACGACAATGCGTCAACGCATTTATCGGATCTTTTGCAGGAATATTTTACAAAACATCAAGTGTTCTAAGTTTTCAAGTCTCCATATCGTCCAAACATAATTTGCTGGCATTTCTCTCATTGAAGGTGCAGCTCAAAGACCAGAGGATCCATCTTAAGACACGGTCAAAACTATTGCCACTGACGGGAACTTCAAAAACTGACATCCGAAACTTCCTAAGGAATCGAAAATACCTTTGAGAGCATGTTGTCCACTCAAATGAGGACTGCTTCGACGGATGTTACTGAAAGAATAACATCATCGCTAAGATATAAAGACAGGCTCAATCTTCCTTACGCATCTGAAAAGTGTTGTCCACTGTTGTCCACATCCTTTTCAAATTTGGACGGCGATCAGAAGAGTTAAAGTTAAACAGATTTTACCCATTCGGGATGATTAATTATTGTCTTTTGGCTTAGATTCACCATTTTTGATGAGAAAACCAAAGAAAACCTTCTGAAAATGATTCCTTATTGATTCTACTGAGGAGAATATATTTTATTCTCATGAATGAATATACTACGCATTTCTAGAACATCTTTAGAGGTGTAAGTGCTATTCATTCAGGACTTCTGTCCTGCAAAACTTTCGCACCACACATTTCTGACATTGATTTCCAAAGCTGAGCAATGCAAAAAAACTTTGCCACCAAATAATATATCGTTCAACTTGACAATAATGGCATTACAGAGAATATACATTAACGATACTATCGTAAAATAATCTCATAGGAGGGACTGATAATGATTCGTAACGTAGGCCTTTGTTGTGTTAATCGAGAATTATTTTTGGGTTTTCTTTGAACCGCAGATACTCCACATTTCAGAGCGAGAATTCATCCACTCATGGCCCTAGACATGTTCTCAAATCACTGTAAAAAGCACATCCTTCGATTTGATTTTTCGATAAAAGTTTTCAAGTTTTGATTTTTCGATAAAAAAAAACCCATGCACATACATTACGAAGGATGTAACCTGTTTTCTGGCACAGCTAGGACTCAGTTTTATATTCAACCGTTTGAGAAACAAGAACTTTACGCAATGGCAAAGTTCGTGTGTTTGATATTTCTCGCAACATGAAATGTTGAAGCTTGGGAACATATTTTTTGAAAATTTGTAGTAAACTTTCTAGTGAACTCTTTGAAACTTTTGCTTATAATCGTTTCCATTATATTCAATGAAATGAAAAGGTAAAATGACATAGGAAACTTCTTCAACTCATTCTGTTGCTAATTTCACTCGTATTTTTCCGTCAATATTCCTAAAATAATTCCTGAAATTCCTAAAAATATTCCGAGGATGCTCCATAGATCCTTGAATCGAAAATTCTATGCTTTTCAATACCATTTGGGACTTTTCCCAGAATTGTTATAGCCTTTGATGAAATCCATGTAGGTGTCTCTTCTTCTCAAGACAAATTTATTGTCCTTCAAAGCCTCGAGTTGCTTACTAAAATTTTGATCTATCATCTAATCCTTTACTACAAACTGCAACGTACAAATTCGAAATAAGAGAATTCGGAATAAATAATTTTCCCGAAATTATTAAATAATAAATCAATTGAATATGTTGCATTGTTTTTCGTTCTAATTTTCTGCTGTGGGATCATCTGCAGTTGCTCACCCTTCTTCCATATTTTTTTCTGAAAGCGAGGCTTTCTCGGTTGGCAATTGAGTATCCTGAAAATTGTTCATTTGGAATTTCAGGATTGAGTTTATCCTGAAATTCAAAATTTTTCATTTTCTTTAGATGTTATCGGTTGCATCAAAATAAGTCAAAGTGAAAACTGTCGAAAGTTGCGGTCCCCCCAGTGGCCCACTTTAAAATAATGTACTCCGTCCTACTCCACATGCTAATGCTGTTGTAATTGGTACAAGTAAAAAAAAAAATGTTTCTATTAGTGGGAAAAATTCGACCCCAAAAAGTGACCGTGAAATTGGTCGAAAATGATTCCAGAGCTATTAGACGTCGTGGAAAGCGTGATCTGAAAAAGCAAAGGGACTAGGTTTAAAGGTACCGGACACAACTTTTGTAATGAAAATGATAGAGCTTAACTATTGCAACGTTAAGAAACGCTTCTAGATTCTTTGATCAAGATTAAATTGGAAGGGTCAAAGTATATCAGGATTACGGTTGGCTGAAAGAAGGTATTTCAAAACTTATTTTGTGTCCAACCATCAGGATAATGCCTTCTGAAACGATAAGGCTTATCCGATCTTTCAGATATTGATAGATGATTCGATGTTACAGAGGCGATAAATCCGTGGATGGTTTAATCTCAACTTTGCTTGTGTTCGATGTAAATCTCTTAACAAAACGATGATTTTCCCTGAAAATTCGGTAAAACGAACAGGAATGCTGCAAGTTCTATAGCACAATGAAGCAAATACAACTAAAATTGCTCTCAAATGGAACAGATACCACCTTCATGCACAACTCGGTTCCTTGGCATACAACAAAAAATCATTTCCGAGAAAACATCAAGGTTTGGCTCGGCCCAGAAAATGCGCTAAATATGAATTTTATTGAAGTCTTCTGATCGGAGGCCAGGTAAATTTCTAACAAAAAAAAACCGGAATAACGGAATAACAACCAATTGTACTCCTTCTAATCTAACTACTCCTTCTCTTCCTGTATTCCTTCTTCTTCTACAAACGGAAAATCTCTTCTAATGGTGCTGGTGTTGCTATACTTATTTCAGGACAAAACAGAAAACCGTCATCCAAATTCCCACTCTCTCTTGTTTTTCATATTAAATCAGTCTGATCCTGTTGGCTGTTTACCATGTTGAAAAATAAATATTATGTACACACTCAAAGATGCTACTTGTTGTCGGTCAATCAATATACTCTGCAAAAAAGCGACCTAAAAGCGAATATGCTCCTATAGTCCTATATTTCGACTCCAGAAAGAATGTAGAAATCTCATAATTTTTCCATTCGGAAAAAAACTGTCGCCTAAGCGAATCGTGTGTGACGAGAGCTAGAGACATTCACACATGTTTTGCGGTGCCAACATCTCCTTTGAATTAACATTTCACAGGAGGATCTTTGTATTTTGAATAATGCTAACGAAATTTAACTCAGGAGACTCACGACGCGTGTTTTTCTTTTTCAGTTTTGCTGAGGTAGAATGAAGGCAGGACGTTTAAATTCGAGCTTTCAAATTTGCCTTTCGGCACCTTCAAATTAACTCTCATTGATTCGTCCCTAAATTCTTCGCACGGCCACTGCATGAATTGTAAACGATTACGCCGTCTGAAAAAAGGATTTAATCCTTTCTCGTTTGTTCAGCTTTAAAATTTAAGTCAGATACAACTGTTCAGCCATTGATGTTTTTTGATGTAAATCCTTTTTGATAATTGTTTCAGGCATTTTGTACATGTCTGTACAAAAAAATTTGCTTTTTGTTGTTATTTGCCAAGCTGGTTTGTCAGTTGCATGCAGAATTATTCTCTCTTTTACATCATGTCACTAGAATTCCTTTTTGATCCAATTCAATTCAATGTCGATTCAATTCAATTCAATTCAACTCAAAAATTCGATTTGAGTAACATCAACGTAGTATCCCGTTGTTTGAATAAAAAGGAAAAGGTGCCAGCATAAATTTCTGTTTCTTGAATGCTAACTTAATCCACAGAATTTTTTTTACATACACTTTCCTTCAAATCCAAAGGTCTACAATCAGCAACAAACGCATCAGCAATCATCAAAGAACAACCCTTTAAAGCAAAAGAAAAAAAAATCCCAGCGAAAAGGAACATTAAAAAATAACTTTTGTTGCTGAAAAGGACATTCACCTTCTATTAAACAAACATGCTTCTTTGTGGTGGATTAGGTCATAGGATTAGGATATTTCAGCTCGAACAAATTTTGATATCATTCACATTTCAGGATATTTTCGGGTAGTTTTGACCCCTGTTTCAAGTCTGAATGGCGATGTTTCACGGAAGACTTTCAGGGTAGTTCAGCATGAATGCACAGCTTGGTAAGTAAAATCCTAATTGAATCCAATCCTCGAATGGCAACCAATAAAAATATCCTATCAATACTTGGTAAGATCACGATTCCAACATGTCCATTGGTGCAAACCAATTGAGTCAAATCAAATCATTGTTGCAAACAAAGTAGTGTAACCAACAGTTGACAGTAACAAGGAAGGAATTGCTGCAATTATGTACGTATGGATGTGTCACTAAGCATGAATTGTTGAATTCTAAACAATTCTATATAATATTGGGCATACAAAGGTTAGTAAATTCATATATTCATAGAAAATCATGCAGGAAATTCCAGGAATTCTCCAATCCTCGCTCGAATAGTACAATTAATTCTATATTTGTTGCCAAGGAGTCACCTTCATGATCCTTTAAGATTCTAGTACTTTCTTAAAGCTCAGTTCAGATGGAATTTGCTCAACGTACCGTGGAGAATACCGAAACTATCTATTGTGTAACGTTCGAGGTTTTGTTTGAGGAGAACCTTTTTGCATTCTTCATGAACCAACAGCAGATACAAGTATAAATAGATTGTGACGGGTGTAGTCAATTGTTAAACTCTTCGTAAAATGTGTCAAGAAAATACGAAATTCTTTTACATGGATGCTCAACAATAAGCAAGAAGTAGTTTCCATTGGAAGTATCGGAACGTACTAGGAAAAATTGATGGCTCGTGCTTTGTTTCTACTATCCTCTGCACAATAACGCTACACACAAATTAGTAATAGTATGTTGAGTAGTGTTGAATAGTAGTAGCAGAAGTAGTAGCAATATCAATATCAGTAGTAGTCTGAATAGATGTGGTATAAGCAGTAGTAATAGTCATAGTAATAGTACTTGCATTGTACTATCTGCATATTCAATATTCACTCCGTTGACTTTAAATGCCAATAACTACATGTTGATGCAGCTTCGCCGTTTCCTTTGTTTTTTGTTCTGAAGGTAAATTAATGCTATTGCCAAATCTTACTGAATAGCAGGTGAAAAAATCTGTGATTTTTGCCGTTTTCGAGATGCAAAACGCGCAGAAACAGATTAAAAACGAACTCCACCGTGGAACCATATTGGCGCATCGTAATATCCACATTGTATTTCCTGCAGTGACGACAGTTTGGGTTCTGTCATCGCGAGAAGTTTGACACTTGGCCTCACTTGGCCTCATATGACTCGAATCGGTAAGGTCAAGAAGTTTGACATATGGGTTCCATCTGATGTTACTGATGTCAAAACAAAACGCATAATTGAGACTTACTGCCTTGCTCGCAAGTAAATTTGCCGATTTTTGAGTCATTTTGACAGATGTTCAAAAAAACAGGTCATGTATGACAATAGCAAGTGCTATTTACTGCCTTTAGAAAAAGGTCAACTATCAAAACACAGCCTCAAACGACAAATTCATGAAATCGCAAAGTTTAACGTAACTTAAACTGCCAATCTCTGCAGTTGTGTATCGTAAGTACTTGGGGGAAGAGTTCCTAAAATTGTGACCAAACAACTTAAAGCTAGTCAATCTGTCGCCAACATTTATATTGCATGACAAGAGACGAATTTGCTTTAACAGACTCCCTCTCTTTTGTAATTTGCATAAGTTCTAAACTTGAAAATCATTCAATTCCGATCAAAATCATGCAAAATTGTCAAGCCAAAGCCATTGGATTTGTAATTCCCCTTATCCACCGAATTGGTGAGCTCTTGCTCCCATAGATAACTACGTTTTTCGTAGTCTTGTAGAACTTCTTAGTAGGAAAATCATTCAGCTCTGATAAATCTTTGAACCTACCTACTACCTCATCGGTTTCAATTGGACTTCCGCCTAGATGGGTCTGAAATTATGGCTTCTTGGCGCTAAATCGTGGCTTATTGGCGTAAATGTTCGACTTCCCTAAAGGGTGAAGTACAATGGTGTTAAATCGCACGATCATGTCGGCCAATTAACTTCGCCAAGTGGTGAACATTACGAACAAGAAATGACTTTTGGTAAATATACAAAAATTTAAATAATTCCATTGCTATCCATTCTTCATACTTGATACGATTGGCAATTACTAAACTCATATAGCGCAGTCATCTACAAGCCATTATCATTGTCATTATTATAGCCATAGCGAGAAGAATAAACCGTTATTTCCTGAACAACCGCGTTCTCGAAGAAGAATGGTCCGATGATGCCTGTAACTGAAACTTCGCACCAAACAGCAACGTGTGGATTATCATTTTTGCCGATTAACAAAACAATTACGAAGACAATAAGCTTGAACGCTGAAGATGATTTTGCTTGAAAAATCAACATCCAATGTTTGTTGCCCGACCACTCCTTCAATGAACTCTGATCTCTTTACGTGGTCAATTCCGTTTTTAAGTTAACTGAACATTGCATGCATTAAGATGTAGATCTTTAGTAACAATTCACTGAACATTGCTTCTCGAAATGTCCCATTTTGAGTAAAAGGTCTAATTGATGTTCCTGCGCTTTCAGAAACGCTTTCACGAACAGCTTTAATGTTTTGTCTCGACCAACTTGTTATAAAATTTCCAGAGCGTCCAACTCACCAATTGATTTGCTCTACCAAAATTTTAGAATTATTTTTTACGCGTTTTTCATATTTACATCAATCTTCCAACCATATTTGATCCGAATATTATGAAGACCAACTTCTAAACTTTCTTTATTTTACTATCACTGCCCGATAACAAAACTCCATTGTCTTCTCGTGAAGGGCTCCATTTTGACTAATCGTAAACTGTCAGCTACCTTCCTTGTTGCATCTAGAAAAGCTGGCAACACTTTACTGCAAGAATAACGGTTAAATCAAGTCTTCCAATTGGGTTTTCATGCATTCGTATTGTGTCCGTACATTCATCATGAAACGTGTTTCTAAGACAAACTTCATTGGTTTCATTTCGATTCGATGTCTTTTTTAGGTAATCTTCCACGGTGCGCGAGACAGTTCGTTAAATCGATAATCGAGAAACAACAGATGAATGCTGATTTTTCAAGCAAAAGTTCTCTACTTCGATGAAGGAGCTGAAACTATTTCAAATAATCTGAAAGTTCCAAAAATATTTGTGCAGACGGCTGAAAAAGGGAACGTTCTTCGTTAATTATTTTGAGGATATCCATAAATCTTCAAAGCATGCAGTAAGATTGTGAGAAATGACTCAAGAGATTCCAACTTCTAGAATTTTGATCCATCTCTTTCATTCATATAAAAGACAGTCAAAACACCTTAGATTATGTATACTTTAATTTGTTTGCTGAAAGCGTTTTTTCGTTGAAGAAAACTTCCACACTGTAGCAATTAATTTTCTGGGATGGAGAAGATGAAACCGTTTTGACAATTTCCCTGTTTGTCGTCATGGCACTACATGCACATAATACTTTGTCCTATCCTTGATGGTGTCATCACTAGCCTCGACGCATTGAGTGCGTCCTCAAACTCTTTTAAGGTTTCGCTGTCCGGGTTATTCGAGTCTGACCAGCGCTTCCTGCGCTTTCCTTTCGGTTTGCGTCTTTTATCGTTGCCTGGGATTACCTTTCTTGGTATCTGATGTATATAACTCAAGTGATTTGAGCTCATCAGCTTTAAAAACGTTTGTTCCTACCCCAGCACAGTTTTCCCTCTACTCAAAGTTGCATTAACGCTGATTCTTGCAAAGTGATTGACTTTTATAAATGTCTAAACACAGCTTATTTCTGGAATATCTTTACCAAACGCCTGTCAAGAAATAGAACATTGGCTTTTTGAAATAAAAACAAGCCAAAACCAAAAACACCAGGAAAGACATACCATGTATGTTCGCAATTAAGGTCTGCAAATAGAACGCCAAAAACAATACCGAGAAATCCAAGTTCGCAATTTGAAGAAAACATTTCAAGGAATCACTCCATTGACGAATCTTTACGAGTGGGCAAAATAATTCTTCTACAGAAAGGTTTTTTTATTAGTGACAATATTTATTTATTCTTCGCAGTCACATTATTCTACAAATAAACACGTCCTTAGAAAGTGCGATAACATTGAAACGTTTGAAGTTTCTCCACAGTCATGCCGTTCTAGATATAAGAAATGTACATGCATTTTTGTTGATACTTAAAATGAAATTCCTTTGTTGAACTTTGCTTTGAACTTTTCGGATATTTCTTCCTCAAATAATTCTAAGCATTTCCCGGAAAATTTATGCAAAAACTTTTGTACGGTACAAATCAATTTGGCTTATGTGAAATTACTGCTTCCAGATGCTTTGGAATAAAATCGATTATCATCCCTTTATTTAGAATTTTTTCTACTAAATATCCTTGTAACGATCAACTACAATTATGAAGTTCTTCGCTGTTAATGCAGGCACTTTCACTCTTTTCCATGTTCACGCTACCTGGACGGTTTTCATGACATTTTTTTAGTCTACTAAGTTACCAAATACAGCCATTCGATTATTTTTCGAAAATCAAGGAAGTCAGTAGGAACAAAATAAACAAACGATTGGTGGAAAAAATATTTTGAATGAATTTAAACAGGCGGCAATTTTTTGAAAATGTGAATGAGGGAAAATTAAATTCAATTTCCCGGAATGACATGGATGATTTTCATTCAAAATAAGCATGAAAATTTCATAGAAATGTGCGAGGATTTATTTCAAAATGCTAATTTTAACTTGGTTATATATCAAAGTACTTACAAAGGTCACATTTGTAATTCAAAAATTAGTTGATTTTACGGCAAAACATAAGGGAGGGGAAAACCACTTGATAAACTGAAGTTCACCGAGGAGAAAGTATGTTTGAATCCGTTATTATCGTAAAAAAATTAAAGATGGTATTTTAAAACTTTTGCTAAAAGCCATGAACTTTCTCTTAAGGCCCTCACGCCATGGCAAATTTTTATGTTTTCTTTCAGTTTTGACTGAATATAATATCTTTGTTTAAAGATTACATTTTATCAATTTATCTTATTTTAATTATTTATTGATAATGCATTTAACCATTTTATTTTATTGTACTACTTTGCACATTTTCCATTGTCTGCATATTTTATGCAAAAAAAATTAAGGGAGGAGCCTAGAGCTCAGTATGAAATGGTGCCGTAACCCTATATTATTTATTATTGTTATTAGTTATAGAGGATTATAGAGGATTATAGAGGATTATTGTTACTAGTTATAATTATTTATTTTTGCGGTGGTGGAACACTTAGCCATTGCAAAATCGACAACCATAAATGACCAATCCATGAAAATCATACTCGTCCATAAACAGAAGTAACCGCAAACACGATCCATGAAAATATCGAAGTAGCCCCAGAGCTATGAGAAGCCAGATTTTCTACATGGGGCCTTTTGCCGTTGGACTTGGCTGCGAAACCAAAATACCTGCTGCTTATGGCGAAGGCGAAGCTGATACGTGCAGGATCTGAAACCTCAGCCTGTGAGTGTCATGCTCTAATTACACCGTACAGCCATGCACAGGAAACCATTGAAAGAAGAAGTGACACTCCTGAAAAGCCACATTACCCTTTAGTTATCACGGAACCAAAACATTTAATTGAGTTGGAAAGGGCCACAAAAATAACCATCGACCTAAGTAAAAAGGAGCGACTACATTTGAATATAAGCATATTCTTGAAAACTATGAGTAATGCAACCTATTTCCAGGGGATAAAGTTTCTTCAAAACTGGACCAACGTGCTCAAATATTCAACTGGGATAAATCACTACAGGTGGGTAAGGGTACAGATTGAGCTCAAACAGTTCAAAAAGTCAAACTGAACTCTCTAAATCTTATTTCCTGGGCAAGCACGCAATAACAGGCACGTACTACAATAAAGGCGAACCGCGAAAATAAAAAAAGTAGTCCGTTACTCCATCCCCCAGTCAAAAGGGGAAGGTATACACTCCCTCACTCCCAACTCGAGAGCAACGAATGAAGGCTTGAAAAAAGTATAGCGTGGATAGGCTAAATAAGTGAAAAACGCATTCTCGAAAAGCATTAACGTGCAGCACCCAGTGTGACAACCAAAAAGACCAGGCACGAGTACCCGAGGGATTGTCCATTTTTTAGACCGAATAGCAAAAGTTCTTGCATCAATCAATTTTGGAATCCGAAAAACTAGAAGACTGCATACGGACTGTCCAAGCTTCCAAGGCCGGTGGCCTTCCCATTGAACTCGTTGCAGAGTCCACCGAAAAGGGCCTGCTCCAGAGTGTCATTAAGAACTTCTTAGATTCCAACACTGTTATTTAAACATGGTAGTCTATTGTCTCTTAAAAAATTAAGGATTTTGAGTGCAAGGCGAAAGCGAACGACATTGAAGAGACAATTAGACAAACTTTTTCTGCGGCAGATACTTTGAATTTAACATTGACGTCGGCCAAACCATAAGAGAAAAATGTCCCTGAATAGTGGACATAGTAGACTAGTGGATATCTTAACCAAAAACCCAGTTGCGGAAATCGTCAAAGAGAGGTTCTCGTTTGCAACAGGAAGATGACAGGATGGTATAGTGACCACTCTCGCTGACCTATTCGAACGATCGCTTTGTGTTAATCAAGTGTACGGTTTCAGCATTTTATAGTGTTTATCTCAAGCAAAGAGAGCCAATGGTATC
Organism: Stratiomys singularior; assembly: GCA_954870665.1. Lineage (NCBI taxonomy): Eukaryota > Metazoa > Arthropoda > Insecta > Diptera > Stratiomyidae > Stratiomys > Stratiomys singularior. The sequence continues at coordinate 15,790,291 of OX940877.1, forward strand.
CTTCCAGAGCAAGATGATCTGGAGAAAACTGTTATGAACACGCAAGGGCGAATCCTTGGCAGCAATAGCTTGAGTACCAAAGCGTTTGGAATGTGAGTATTCGACTCTGATTCCAGCGGTAAAAAAATCCTGAAAATCAGTCCTGGGAACAAATCCTTGATCTTAGAATCAGGAAGACAATAACGTTCTAAGATGATTACCGAAGATTATTCATATTTCTTTAATTTCGCGATGTAGTTTCGAGTTTTGTAAAGCAAATCTTTTTTTTTTTTTGCAAAGCAAATGAATCTTTACTTAGAGGATACCTTGCATCATACAAGCGTTGTCTCAAGCTTTACGAAAAGGATACGGCTAGAATAAAATACAGATAGGTTAACATATTGTATTTCTTTCTATATTTTATATATCTTGAATAATCGTATGTAATTTGCTCGAATCAAAATCATCAGACGTTTGGGATGGAAAGGATTTTCTTCTCAATATTCATGAAAATTTTGATGAAAATTTTAGTAACTGCTCAATACATAACTGCACATGAATGGTATTCGAAATTTCCACTCTTGTTAGAATTTTGTCTTGATAACGTCCAACGCACTCGATAAACTTTTCCAAAATGACAACGGTGCTCCAATCTCCTTCGAAAAAGTCAAGAAGTACTTGAACTGGATTCCGCTGGAGATTTTAAAATACTTTTTCGGATACTTTACGTCACAATTTGTTTGTGTAAAGCCACTTGATGCATTATGAAAAATTTAATGAAAATGCGTAGGTGAGAAAAAGTGGAAAATTTAGTAAGTCACAGTAAGGCTAATCAAAAAATTCTCAAGTCATAGCAATCAAATTCCTATTTGAAAGCGAAATTTTGTAACGAGACACACATTTGAAGTTTTTCTATTAGTCAATTAGGCCATCAGGATAAGATTTTTTCTTTGAACTTTAATAGGACTAATGAAATATTAGAAATTGTTTCGCTGTAACTTGTTCCCTTTTTTATTCTAGCCTGAAAGGCTGACTCCGACAGCCAGACTTTCCTTCGACAACCAATTACATGAGTCCCTTTTCAAATTTTGAATACTGCCTCGGTATTCAAAGACATCATGTGTGCGGACTCCTTCCAGAAAATGCTAGTTCCTGGAATAACTTGTCATGAAGCTACAATCCTTATTTAAAATGTTTTTACTGCTTGTGACCCCTTAAAAAAGGAATTCAAAATATTTTTCCATGAATAATGCTCAATTCGGTTGTAGGCGCCAATAATAAGTATAAATTTCGTCCTTGTATGAATTTCAATTGAGCAGGTCACCTTTAAATGAAAATTTATGAATTTACTGGGAAATAAGTTGGAAAATTGAAAAAAGCTTCAAGTTTTTTCCTTCAACAACACCTCATTATAATATTGATTCTGATTATGTCTTCCAAAAAGCGATATTAGAGGATTTAAACGAAGAACACCTTTTGACAATTCAGCTTTAAAATCATTTCACTTGATAGGAATGTTTTTAATAACGACATTGTTTGAAATTTACCAAGTTGAAAAATCCTGCTGAATACCCAATTCATTGGTTCGTTTATGCATACCTAAACCCAGGATTTACCTAAACAAAAAAAAAACGGGAATCTTTTCACAAACAGGTCAAGAAAAACCAAACAAAATGTGTCCTTGAAAAATTTTCTGGCTTGGATTGTTTCAAAATTAAAAGAAAAAAATTTACAAAAACCACTCCCAAACAGAACCAATTTTAATTGAAAAGCGGCAGATGTTTTGTCAAGGATCTTTTCAATACGCAGCAGCCAATATCACCCATTTTATTTCTGAAATAATTTCAAAGAAGGATCCATATGCCCATGCTGTTTGGTAAACTAAATCTGCGAGGAATTTTAACCCTTGCGTGATTCAAAGACTAATGTAAATACTCCACTCCGTTGCAGTAAAAAGTATACTTTTGTGAACAAACTACACTTGTCAATGAATGTCTTTCCAGATTCTCCAAGTCTTTTTGGACGGTTTTGATTCAATTACTTCCATTTGTACATTTCAATGGTTTCCAAAACTTGTACAACAGAGTCTAGTACTACTTTTTTTTTCAATCTAGTAGATTTCAGTCTAGATTTCAATCTAGTAGAAAAGGAATCCCTTATGCACGATGGAAAGAAAATACAATGTTATTCGCTTCCAAGAATTACTCATTTCCACATTGTAAGAGCTTCCACGAAATGATTTTGAATTCAATTCTTGAATATTATTTAAGATAAAAGTGAGGGCAGATCTCATGTGAAAGTGTTCACTTTGCGATGTTATAAAACTTGACACGGCTTTCACCTCCTTCAATTAATACTTCTCTTATAATAATGGGAAGTGATTCGAAAGAATATTTTTGAGATCTTTCGGATGGATTTTTGTGTTTGCTTTGATAATTTATTTTCAACGATCAAAAGCCGTTCGGATTGCTTTTGTACTTTAATCAGTAACTAAGATTATTGTTGATAAGCGGTGAAAGGTTCGCAAAGGAATTTTTCCAAGCACTAATTTTGCTTGAGGCTCTCGAGATTTCCATGGAATTTTTAATTTCAAGCTAATTAAGTTTTGCATTGTAGGTTTTTAAATAATTGGTGTTTTTATCCTACCAGTCTTGAAAGCATTGTTTGACTAAAAAATTGTCGTGATGTCTGTTCTAGAGATTTAAAGATTCTAATTGTTTTATCAAAGATTGTTCCACATCGCATAATTATTCTGTTAGTCATTCAATCACAAATCCTTCTTTTTTGTGATCAATCAAACAGTTTTAATGTTGTTATATCCTTATTACACAAAATTTAAAAATGTTTAGATTAGTTGAGGAACATCGAAGTTTCTCGATGTGCGCGATTTCTCGCGGAACGTACGGTTCGTTGGCGGTCAAGTAATACAAAAGTGCAACAGCTCAAATGCTTTTCGCACTTTTGTACATGTTTTGACAATTGGACTTTAAATGATCATCAAACTGTTATGATTGTGGATGCAAAAGCTTTGACGAGAAAGAACCAACCAGACGTGTCTACTACTGCCGTAAGCAATTTTCAATGAAATTATTTCAAAATGGAAATTTTGAAAAATGGCATGGTCTAAACTAAAAAAAATGGAATGATTCTTTTTCATTTTGTGAAATTCTCATTATATCTTTACAATAGTTCGGTCTTATTCAACGACACCCACTAAAGGAGATCGAACGATTCCCATCAAAAATCGATCCCGTAAAAACAATATTCACAAAATTGAAAGGAAGCATTCTATCCTGTTGATCAGTTTGAGCATTTTGTGAAATCAAATCTATTACAAATATTGTATTGTATTGTTTAGATTTATTCAAATTTTGTAGGGAGTAAGTGAATACTTCAACCTAAAAGGAGAATAGCATGTGGTCTACAAAGAAAAGAAGAAAACCAACCATATTGCTGACAAAATCTTTGGGACCAAGTGAATTGTTTGAAGCTGAAAAGAAGTTGATGGTTTTCAAAAATCTGTTGAAGGGATAAATCCAAAAAGAATTCATATTTTATTCACTTCGTTTGAACCCTCTCATGTTCTGAAATTCATGTTTAATTGAATTATTTAATTTGAAGCCACCCATCTGCTGAAATTCATTCTGTTTCCACCCTTTTAACCTGCTTATGGTGAAAAATCAAATACTGACGTCGAATGAAATCTTATACGCCAAAAATCCAAAGATAATGGAGATGTTATAAAATTGCAATATCGGAATGTGTTATTTTATTGCTCAAGCGTTGGTAAAGCTATCTAAAGAACGAGCCCTACTACCTATTGGTTTATGCAACATTGAACACGATACATCCTTTTGAATACGAGAAAGTGGGCGTCGAAAATACATTCTGACAAACTGTCAAAAAGGTGGCAAATTTGGAACTTAACTCAGATTTTTTTTGGCGGAGGGTGAGGGTCGTTGCAAGTTTAATTGGGTTGGGGGGGATTGGGGCTTATTTCTTGACCATCTATTCACCAGTTTACTGAAAGATTATCTGTTCATATATCTAGTTTAAACTGTATTCACTGCTTAGTTATCATAGAGATTTACTTGTTATCTACACGAAATCTGCCAGTATGGTGACAATTGAAGGTTTCACTACGGCTATATTTCCCTCTAGGCATCGAAAATAAAATAAATCACTTTTTAATAGGAGCTCACCAACAATTAATGCTCTTTCTTCGAAGGCATGAACGCTATAAGGCACATAACCGTTCAAACTAAGAAAACCTTATTAAAGACAACACTACTCAGCGACTTTAAAACACGATCACAGCGTTCCAAATCAATGACAAAATAATAGTAACTAGTGTTAGTCACATACTCTTTTTAAAAAAATTCCTTAAAATTGAACTCCGTCTCTGAAAACGCATATGTTACTCCGGAACTGTGAGCTTGTCATATTTTCACGCTAGTTTTTGAGCCCTGTTCCTAAAAAGATCGCTTCTAAAAATGAAACTCGGTTCCAGCGACGTTAACCAAAACTGAATCAAGGTTCAATGAGTGGCATGAAAACGAGAAGCTCCTTCTTAACAAAAAGTTTTTCAATCCGTCGGATAGAAAAAGTGAAAAACTTCTCTGGTATTCTGAAGATATTGTATTTATCGCGTTTAAAAATGTTGTTTTACAAAGGGATTAAAAGAGATTCTTCATAAGATGGATTCAAGGAAGCAAAAAAATATAAACGGAACATTTATTTTGATTTTTGAGCGGCTTTGATGTGCTTTTTTGGCTTCGACTCATTTTTAACGCGCCATTCGGAAGCCTATTGACTGGTGAGAGTGTCAAATTCATACACCCGTACCTCATCATTAGTTATGATCCGCTTCATGAATGTTGGGTCGGAATTCAAGCCTTCAAGCATGTTCAATGAGATGTTCATGGTACTTTTTTGAAGAAAATTGAGTTTTTCTGGAACAAGTCGTGCAGCGACGCATCTCATGCTCAAATGCTCAACCAAAATGGTGGCTATCTCTCTAAAGCTAACATGATGATTTTGGACCACAATTTCTTTCGCTACATCGACGTTAAGATTGGTCAGAGAGGTCGAAGGTCGTCCAACACGAGGCATGTCTTCGACGATTTCACGGCCCTCTTTGAACACTTTGTACCATTCAAATACACGAGTTTTGGATAAAATTGAATCACCATAAGCATTTTCTAACATTTCAATGCGTCAGCACAAGAAATTTCGTTTGCCACACAAAACTCGACGCACACAAAACTCTACTCTACTCTACAAAACTCCACGCAAACTCTATGTTCAATAGTTTCGTTCATGTTGAAAATCGGCACGCACTAACGAGGTTGACTAATTTAACCAGTTGCTGTAAACAAACAGGTTGACAGATCGCGCTCAAACTTGACGTAATAATGAATAACCGTCCTGCCAACCTACGAAAAAAATAATTTTAAAAACCATTCAGCACGAGCGTTTTAAATAACAAATTCCCGGTACTTTTTTGACCGAAGGTATATGTATTTTTTTATGGAAAATCAAAGCTAAATGTAAAACACAGAAGACTTTCATATCATTTTCAGCCACAGTCACAGGCACTAAGCAAAGGCTTCAAACTTGATTCTCTTCCTGTGATATTCGCAATGGCATGAAGCGGTCTTGTCATTCGGAAATATATTGTTTCATTTTTTAGCAAGCTACGATCGGCAAACCATTCATATTTATATTATTCGTATTGGTGTAGACATTGGATGAAACTATGAAACTCAAATTAACCAGAGGCAAATAATACCCAGGACCACGTAAATTCAAAATTTTCGAACATTCTTGGTTTTAAGGAAATGGTTGGAATCATCCAAACACTATCGGGCTTGGAAAACTTTGGAAAACTGAATCAATTCAGGTCAATCAATTATCGAATTAGAAGTATTTATCATAATTAAAAAATGTTAAATTCACCACACTCGAATCAAATAGATACAACCTTTTACTATAAGCAAAAGTGGCTCAAAGTAGGTAAGTTTCGGACAAGGCAATCATAAAGTGAAGTAGAAAATGTCTACCGGAAATTGAAGTGTGTTGAAAGCCGTCAAAAGTAGTATTTTATTAATTACAGATTAATAGAACAGGAAACATATATTGTTTTAGTTTGGAAATATTTGTCTTCATCCTACATCTCACTCTGGAAATTATACAAAACGCTTTGGTTTGAGTTTAATTTTCCCGCCAAGACCAAAACGAATATTGCTTCTCACATCTTATAGTAAGTCAAACTTCCTCTACAAATAAGACAATGATAGTCGTCCCTACCTATTTTATTCGGAAGCCGAGTAAGTATTTTAATTCGAATAAAATGCTAGAATTTAAGTAAAACTATTCTGTTAACCAAAAAGAAAAATAATTTACCGTCCCTGGGTGACTTTGAAGGGGAAAGAATAAACTAGATTACAGAAATAATTATTCGTAGTCCGAAAAAGATTGTTTAATACATTCAAATCATCCATTAACTTTTTGAAACATTCACCACAGTGAACGCAACCTGTCAAAAAAATACTCGAAATTGTTTTCAAATGTGTCATCATATCATTTCAAAATATTGTTTGGATCTGTTTCGTCCATACTTAGAATTGCACAATTTGATTCCAGTGTAATACTATTACAACATTCAAACGTGACATTTCCAGATATCCAAAAGAAAAAAAACCCTCAACCTGTGTCCTTGTTCCGACTAAACTTGATAATTCAACAAACAGCACAAGTTTTTAAATATTTGATGTGCTTACTGTCCTTCACAGAAGATGATAAAATCACCTTAATCTTTCATGTATGTCAAGGGGTATGATAAGACTACGAAATACGTTTAAAAAATGTATCTTCCGGTTTTGCTAGGAGAAACAACGCAACCAGAAGATAAGAACGGATTAGCCTGTCTTATGAAAATAATTAACTTCATATTTTATAAACATTCCAGTGAAGTGAGCCTTAATATGTTTACAACATTGCTTAATATTTTTTCTTTAATCACTCTGCCAGGATGCTGGGCCCTGGACTTTAAAGTTCCTTGTTTGTATCACGAAAAGTTTTAAAATATTTCAGGGTCTGTAAATGAATTTTGGTCAATTAGGAGTGTATAATTTATCCTTTTTTTCATTACACTTTTATAGCTTCGGTGTAATGTTCCGAAAGTGGAACAATTTTTTCTCTGAAATGAATTGGTATGAATTAATTCTCTTCCTTCTTAGGCTTCCCTTGCTCGTGTGATTTGTATTTTGAGGGTATTTTCTAATAAGAAATTGAATAAGCAAAACGTTGAAAGCTTTTTTCATGAATGATCGATGCATATATCTGCTGTATGTGAGAATCTGAGTAAGGAGCAGGATTTCTCAATGATACCATCCTGCCAGTTCTTTGTTTATGAGTAGCTTAACTTTTCTTAATTGCCTGATTAACGACAGGATTTAATAAGTTTTCCTTTTAGATACGAGTTATTTCGAGTGCAGTCAGTGAGATAGGGACGTGTTTCTTCTAAACGCTGATTGCTTTCTTCAATGAAAATAGGCAATTTTCAACCAAATGCGTTTATAACCACTCTTACAGCGCAATCAACAGCCCATCCTTGGTTTTTTTACGTGTAATTGCTGAATGGTAAACAACTATTGATAAACAAAAACAATTGAAAATATTGCAGAACAAGAATGATTTGCTGAGATTTTATACCGCAAAATTTCCACGATTTTTTCAAAATTTTCCCTCGAATGATTCAATCAAATCTTTGTTTAGTTGAAACAAAGGCGAAATTTTGTCACTGACTTCAAAATTTATGTTACAGGTGCTATTAGCGAGGTTTCCAGTGGCTTTTTGAAATCATTTTCGAAGACCCTTCGCACCATCCTTCACGATGTCTAACCGAAGAAGATTCCTTTAAAAAATGCTCTAACTTGAGGCTTTTCAGGGCATCAGTGCCTTTTAAGGTTGCGTCCAGTTTGTTCAATGGAATTAAGATCGGTACGACGCGTTGGTCATGACAAACGACATGACGACTTCATCAAAGGATTGTAAGATACACCAAACAAAATGTAACCGAGAGTTATCATGTATAAGTTGAAAATGTTCTTCAATGAATAGACCAAACGTTCCAGCATGGTCTGAAAAATTAGCTAGTTGGTCTAGCCTAGAAATCTCGCAGTCATCGAATGTTGCGTTGAACAGAAAATGATGGATGGACTTCTTATCAGAAGTTCACATGTTACACCTCAATAATCGATTTGGCTCAATGACGTGGAGCAGAATCACTGATTTCTAATGAATGTTGACTTGAAAATGTAGATGCCAGCAAATGCTGGTACCAGAGGCTCTCATATCTGTCTTAACGTTCTCGTTCTAAGAGCTCGAATTATAAACTCTAGAGAGCCCAGAACGCAAGAAGAATAACAGCCCCGAATCCACATGGATTTGAGAAAACTTCTCCCTCTTGACTATACGGCTGTAAACAGGTCCTTTATCTTTTCACTCACTGGCCGCTACACGAACGCTATTTTTCATTAAACAAAAATATTTAAATTTACTTTCATTTGACAAAATCACGAACCGCGACCATCCTGCCTCTAATCGCGGCTCGTTTTCTGGTGATTGTTTTTATTTTTGTGGTTAAGAGAACCTTTCCCAGTCATCCTCAAAACAACTCTATCTCACGAAGTATTCTTGGTTTTGTTATGGCGCTAAGGTCATGTTGATTTAAATTTTGCTTTTATACAGTGAGCAGTTTTGAAGTGGTCTTCCTTACGAATTCCATGTTTAATATTGCCCATTTCCTGGGCTGGCTTACGCTTTCATTCTGAACATTTCCTCCGATCAAAACTATCCATGTTTTCTTTCTTCTTCATTCAACAGTGACACCATGTCGATGAAGCACCCCATCCTAAGTATAATCTTAAAAGAGGGAATTTTCTTTCCACTATTTGATTGATGATTTGAACGATTTGAATTATTTGAATGATTTGTTTGATTTCATTATTTTCACTTCTTTATCATAAGTCTCTTGCCTCGGTTCCCTTGTACCTTTTCTATTTTGGTTTAAACACTCTTATCAATTAATTCATACATGTTTTTTGCGCCGCTTGTTCATCGAAATACCAAAGTGAAAAAGAAACACTTCATAATTATTACAAAAGCCATCTCTTTCTAAGGCGATTTCCCAATATCCCAAAGAAGTTTTTGTGTTGCAGACCTAATTGAACTGAATGCACTTGAAATCAATCATACCTCCACCATGAAAGAAAATAAGATCGGTGAAGACCGTATAAGAAATACTTTCCGGAATCATGACTGATGTTCCATGATAATCCTTTTTCCAGCTATTTTTTTAACCCTTCAAGCTACATCTTAAGCAAACCGCAGCTACTAGAAAGCACTAACACTTCCAAGGGTCATCAAAAAGAAAGAGATACGAATACTCTAATGTAGCATATTGTGTAAAATTTTACAAGAAAGAGAGATTCAAACGTTCGTCAGGGGAGAAACTGCGATGAAAAATTTTCTGAGCTTTTTCATTGTAATAATATTTGTAAGATGTTGTGTGTGGGTGTAAATTTTAATAAAGTGTTTATGCACATGCAACCGCTCCTTGTTCGTATGTCCTTGGATTAAACGCTGCTACTCGAAGATTGCTGTCAACTGAAACCAAAACGTCCTTTTTCTATACCTTAGTACAATCTCAATATTCCCCGGCGAAAGTTTCGGTGGGACTGGGTGCCAATCATTTTAAGGTGGGACCAAAGTACCACCTCCATATTTCCGCGCAAAATTTGAGTTGGGGACGAAACGTCCTTAAATAACTAACTCCATACCACAAAGAGACACGTTTGAAAAACAATCTGTTAGTGATAATACATCGGACGTCAGGGGTGAACATTTAATTTACGATTTATGCCCTGACATGGCCTCCTTATGTAAAAGTCAACATATCATGTCATCCTATACTACAGCTGATCTCCTTTTCCGATATCATATCAAACTCCTGATGTAAAAGGCGTTCTATTCCTGTCTGCCAGAAGCCACTAGACAATTCAAGATTCCTTTGAGCGATGTAACGTCGAGTGTGTCTAGCTCCAAGGTACAGCAACAGTCAAAGCTAGACAAATGCATAAAGGTAAATTTTTATGGTTTGCAGTAATAAAAAAATTCAAAGACTTAAAATAAAATATTTTTAAACAATAGTGCAAAAGGGTGCAATAAATGAAATCTCGATAGTGTGACAGGAAACCAAATCAACCAACTTTTCATTTTCCGGGAAGCTGCTGTGACTCAAATTCGATGAGTAACTTCAGACTCTATCTGTTTACTTTCCTCGTAAGTACGCACATGATGATATTCCGGGTCATAATGTAACCATTTAGAAGTCCTTACAGCCCGGAGGGGCATCATAAAGAAAGAAACGCGAACGCTTCATGCAACAAATATAGGGAGCTTTGTAAGATAGAGAGCTTAGAATTTAAATCACGCAGGCAAGTGTAGGGATCGTGATGGCGAGCTTTTTGAGCCTGAATGTATGTAAGAATATTTGTTTGGTGCAATTGTATATTTATGAATACAAAATTAAAAAGAATGTTAACGCGCACCTCTCCGCACTATCGTCTCTGTCTCGTCTTTCTCACAAGTTCTGCTTACAAATACCAAAATTTCTAGAAGTTTGGCGACAATAACCGTTCAATTGGGAGTTTATGCGAAGTGCTAGTCCTAATTAGTGGTTATGCTTTGCTGCGGATGTGGTAGTAGGGATTGCGATCAGCCCCTGTACAGTAGATACTTGGTTTGAAATCTGCATTGGCAAGGATGTTTGCATCTGTGTTTCTGATATCGATTTATAAGCCCATCTACCCATGATACCTTAAAGGTAGGTACCTTTAGGAAAATTGCCAAGGTTGAACACGATTATGATGAGACCTCCTTCTCGTGTACCTTTGCTCTTTTACTGAGGGGACCCATCTCGGAGCATAAAGTATGTAGTGCTCTTATGCGCCACAACAAAAACAACCCGTTTAAAAGAAAACAAAGTTTTGCGGAAATTTGCACTTAAAGCAAACAAATAGGATAACGAAATGTGTTTGTCGGCAGCTTTTTGTGCATGTGAGTATTGTTTTAGCGCAATTTAATCGAAAATGTTGCTTCATTATTTAAATGAAAAAGGGACCAGAGGGCTAAACAAAAACATAAGTCGATACACTGATTGGTATGACTGAGCGAAACTCTACTCTTTATAAGGATCGCACACAACGCCGAATCGGACTAATTCTTCTATATTCTGCTCCCTAGCTACGCTGACTAGAAAATTGGATCTCGACCATATTTTCTCGCCAATTTCCAACCAAATTCTGTTCAATCGACTCTGGTAATGGCTATCAAGATTACCGCACTTCGCATAGAAACCATATTGAAAAGAGGTGTAGAGCCAATATATTTATAGACCAAGGATCTTACACTGACAGCTGTGGTACTTGAACTCTGCACTTGCTGTACAGAAAGCGAGTGCTGATGCCATTTGGATGGACTATGGTGCTTGGTATGGCCAATAAGTCAGAATATTGCCTAATAAAATGCTGATTAGTTATTCTCTGATTGAAATTAAAAGAAAAATTTTGAATAGCCACCAATAAGAAAATAAAGCTGGTCCAAGATTGAATGAAAACAAAACCTTTTATTTGATATGGGTCAGATATTATAAGTCAATTCAATCATAGCTTTCTGATTTGATTCCCATCATTTGACGTCCTGACAACTGCTTCATATAAACAGAATTAACATCAATAACTAGAGCTCAGTTGCCTCATCACTCACTCATCCTGCCATCAAATTTTGTATTGAAACATGAAGCGCAACTATAAAGTCTGTAGGTTTGTCGAAATTGAATTATTTAAATTCAAATTGTCTGTCATGTCATGCTACATTTTCAAAGAATTTCCCACCTTCAGAATTACAACTGAAAAATGGTTTGATGACATTTCGGAATGAAATTATTCCACTAGACAAAGTCATTCAGTTGGAAGCTGGATCTGGGCTCAAAAGGGAGTATATTTTGCGATTCCTGTTAAATATTGAGATTGGATCCTATGTAAATGACATGCTTCCGCCTCCATGTATGTTATACAAAAGTTTGAAATGATGACACACAATAAATCAACATAACTCTTCTTTTTAAATCGGGGATTTTGTAGACAACTTCAAAAGATGGTCGTAACTCTTTAAAGTCCTTTCGACTCCATTGTTTGACTCTATTATACGAAAAGATTTCAGAAGCTTGGTGAATCCCACGCAGCTTAGAGTGGAAATTTTGTAAACATTTGGCCCACAACGTGCTACGAATTGGAATCCGCACAGCAAGGAACCTTGCTAAAATCAAGGAGTTACATAAATAAATTAATAGCTGAATCACAGTTGTTACATAGTACGTGTAACAACCACTTTAAAAATTGTCAAAGTTGAGAATCTACGTTAGGCATTTCCATTCTACCGTTTTGAATAGAATCATCCCTTTCCGCTTACTACTTCGAATAATTACTGGCCGCAGGCATGTATTTCCTTGAATTACAGAAATTTATGAGTTCATGGTATGTTCCATGGATTGCATAAAATATTCAAATTGGAAATTATTCTTCTAAAATGAGGGATGAAAAAGTTTCAAATCAACCATAACGTGCAAATACGAAACCCAACTTTCAACATTCCTCAGTGTTTGGTTACTCGAGAAAATTGCAAACGGTTTTGCGGAATCCTCGTGGATTTCTTACATAATACGCAATAGTACTTTGCGAATTTTACAGGACGAAAGCAATAAATATTTTTATCAAATAAATGTTTATTCGAATAACAAATGAAGTTATAAAACTTTTCACGAAAATATTTCCAGCAATTATTTGAAGAACTTTCTTTCAGTTTCGAATAAAAGTGCTCATTAGATGTGTCATTCGAGGTATGAACCTGAGAAAATACATTTAACATCCAATTCCAAGAAATCCTGGAACTTCTACGTCTACTTTTCTCGAATCTTATATCTTATGTCATTTTACGTACATTGCTTAGCAAAAAATTCAGTGACGGGATCATAGCTTCGACGAACATAATCTTTTTGAATAACTTTCGTAATCAGGTCTAATTTAGTTAATTTAGAAATAATTTATCAAAACGTTCGCGATTTACTCCCATTACCACAAGCGCAGGCAGATTTAAGACGCATTAAGTACAACATAAACAGCCATTACTTATCCAAAAGTCGGAAGTTTTGTGCAGGATTTGCTCACTTTAAGCACGCCGAAGATTCAACTTTTTTTCATATCTCTCTTACAAAACATCTTTTCTTTATCTTATTTTTGTATTTGAAGCATATCTACAATGGTTGTCAATGGTTTTTATTCAATTCGTTTTTTAGTTCCATCAGATCTCGGCTTTTATATGTATTTTATTTTATTTTTAATTAAGCGTTGAACTGGAACACAATTTGACTTAGTGTTAAGACCCTAATGGAAAATTTAATCGTTCTAGCAGCGGAGTTTCACACATATTTCTCTTAATATGCTTTGTTTTTAGGGAAAAACGCCATCGTTGCTAGCACGAATTACATTGAGCCTGAATTTCTTGATGGCAGCAGTTTTGCATACTGAAGATTTTTGTTATCTTACTAGCGTTAGCACTTCGAAGCAGCAACGCACGGAAAGAGAGAAGAATAGTCTTATCAACAAATAAAGCGAACTCATCTATCATATTGCGCATGAACGTTAAATGACGCACATTGTCTGTCCAAAAAAATTATGTTTGTGTTGAGGTCGTAGAAACCATAGCAAAGCTCTAAATATAACTCTAAATATAACGGTAATTGGTCAATATAGCTGAACGTTTTTTAATAAACTTGGTCCAATTTTTGTTTAAAATAAGAATATACATCTCAACGCTTTTTGTGTGAATGCTTAACGCAAATATACATCTATCTGTAGTTTTTCTTTCTCTGTCTGAGAGAAGTTGGAAGGGAATGTTTGTGCTTAAGCTTATGATATACCTTGTGCGCTTGAATTTAGAATGAAAATTCTATTCTGTGAGGCTTGACCAATCTCAAAAACCGACAAAAGTTCTCTAGAGATTGAAAATAAACACCACAGCGTGGCTACTTAAAAGCACTAAGACTTCAGGGAAATTTCCACTGATTCCAAACATGATTTAGTATTTTTCTAGAAAATCGGCAGTATTTAGGTCATATAAACGAAATTGTGATGATCCGTCTTCCACCCTTGAGTCCTTGCCTTAGAATCACATCCACTCTAGGACACATCTCCAATATAAAATTCATAGCTTCCAGAGCAGAAAAATTTATAAATTTTTATAATCAATATAAAACTAACTTATTTACCTCTTTAGAACTTTGATACTCATTATTTTAAAAAGACAAATGATGTCGTTTGCCTTCATTTGCGGATTAGAATCCTGACTTTCCTGAGAAAACCAAATTTAAGGGTTCAAATGCATCAAGAAGCTATTTTTTCATTGCTTTGGAAACGTACTTCTATGCTTAAAGGGTAAAAGAGTAATTTGAGAGTAATGTTTTATTACTAAGTTGCTCTCTCCCTCTGCTTTAATTGATGACGATACGTCGATTGACATTCAATACGCAAGTTGACTCTCAGTGTAAATTTTTTTCAATTCCTCAATTGATATTAAATAATTGAGCATCTTATTCAGAATATAAACACATGTCAAAACACACTATAAATAGTTAATTCTTTCAAATAAAAACTAAAAAAAAGATTGTCAATTGATTTCAATTCCTAAATTGACACAGAGGAATCGAACAACTTACTCCCAAAATATTGTGTCATGTCAAAAAAACCCTGTTTTGCAACGAAAATTCAGAAAAAATATTAATAAAATACTCTGAATAATAATTCACATGCGAGTCAAGGGCTCAATTTATACGTCATGACTTTGCTTGCAGATGGAACGGTCTTTGCCTTCTTTGGAGCCAATTCTCTTCGTTTTTAGGTGACTGTGTTGATTGTTCTTTAGTGTTAGGTATGAAGTGATTCATTCATGTTTCATCTGAGTTTCGAAACTTAAGGGAAATTCGGCGTTATTGCCGTGAAACTTCGCTAAACACTTGATTGAACATCTTCACGGCTTTTCCTGTCCAAGCTCCCAGATACTTCTCAATGTCCGACATTTGTTGCAATGACTGCAACGGCTTCTACTTCGCGCACTTTCATTTGACGATCATCCAGTATCATTTACTGTATTTTCTTCAACATTTCTGGAGTTGTCATCTCATTTGGTCCACCACAGCGATGCTCGACTTGGCACCTCTTACTGTTTCGTTTATACTCCGCTACCCAATATTTGAAGGTTATAAACGAAAATGCAGATTAATTAGTTCAGCTTTAATATTGGTTGGGAAATCTTGTATCACACAACTTTGACATATTTGGTCCATTTTCACAAGTCACTGAAAACGTTCACTATTGATAGCTGCCAATCAAATATTTAGCAAAGGGACGTCTTCAGACATGGACCATATGCCTTGCGACGTGTGCCTTTTTAATATTTTCTCGAACAACTACCGCCATCTATATGTCAGTCAAGGTACCAAATATAGCTTTCACGTTCATAAGCCCCTTCACAAAATGCATACTCTTAAAATTTCTTCAGTTTAAGAGGGCTTCAATACGACATTTTGAGTTATAATTACACGAATTGCTGCTTTTGTCATCAAATTTTCAAGTTAAAAGAAAATCATACAAGATGAAATAGAAGTAAAAATAAAATTAAAATAAATACATTTATAGTTATATTTAGGTATTAAGTAATATTTATTTAAATAATATAAGTAACAAATAAAACAAAAAAATAGATAAAAAAAAGTCTCAGTAAAAATAAAATGTCAGAAAAAAAGTCTCAGAAAAAAAACCAAATAAATTTCTTGGAAGTTATTTGCGATAAAATTTTCTATTGATTTGCTTCACTGGGTTGTTGTGTACATACCGCTATAAAAAGAATAGAAATTGTGAGTAATGGGATTATTAATGTATTTAAGTATCAATAGAAGTATCAAGAAGCATCAATAATGTATCAATTGAAGTATCAATCGGAGTGCCAATAGAACTATAAAGAAGTATCAATAAAGTATCAATTGAAGTATCAATCGGAGTTTCAATAGAAGCATCAATAGAAGATCAATCAATAGAGGAAGCACGATCAAAGGTAGCCCAGCAGAACAAGTGAAGTCCCAAAACCAGCTGAGGTGCAGATTCGTGCTAGAGGAAGCATGATCCAGGGTAGCGCAGCAGAACATGGGAAGTCCCGAAACCAGATGAGGTGGAGATTCGTGCTAGAGGAAGCAGAGGTGTTCCGAGTCAGCGCAGCACAATTGACAGGTGTTCAGAATCAGCGCAGCACAATTCAGAGGTGTTCAGAGTCAGCGCAGCATAATTGACAGGTTTTCAGAGTCAGCGCAGCACAATTGACAGGTGTTTAGAATCAGCGCAGCACAATTCACAAGTGATCAGAATCAGCGCAGCACAATTCACAGGTGGTTTGATCCTTTGGTTTTTGATCCTTATTATTTATTTATTAATATAATATGAAGGAATAAGCTCTTTCTCTGTGTGTGTGTATGTGACATGGAAGGATCAGGCCTTAAATAATATCCTAACCCCAGGCCCGCGCGGTGAGCTAGTCGGTTAAAAGTAACTTTCTTCGGCCACCATTATGCGGCCTTTGTATTTTCAAATAACCCTGTTTTTATAACCTTGTTCCTTTCTTTCGCTGCAGGTGCGACCGATCGGTTGCCCTATTATTATTATTTATTCATTATTAATTATGTATTTATTATGTTATTATTTTTTTGAAAATACATCACAAAGTTCACGTAGGGTGGAAGAATTGAAAAATAATATTTGTGGACAAGTCATTTAAGACAAATATTAACTTTTCGTTTCATTTTGTATTCTGTACTTCATTTTCAAAGGGAAAATTCAGTCGAGTTTTCTGATGCATTTTAGTTAATCACCATCACCACCATAAAAATTATCACCATCAGAAATTAAGATGCTGATAATTTTATGCACACGAGTATTAAGATAAGAGTTCTAGTGTTCATACTGAATTTCAGAGGTATTATAACGATATCCTACCTTTTTCCCATTTTAACTTTTCACGGAAAATCGTCAGGTTCAAACACTTAAAACGATTATAAAGTATATAAAAGGGAAATTACCACCCTCTCCATTTATCTAGCTTTTAGTTCCTTAGAACCCGGCAAAAGCACTTCATTGCTTACTTAACAAAATACTTTCCTATCACCTATCAACATGACTTCAATCATTTATCCTGCAAACAACTTCACTACCACTTCATTAATTTCGAAAACTTTCATTACTATAAACACACATTTCAAAAGGATTTTCCGTTCTCATTTACACATACTGCGGCGCACAAAATTATCATTTGTTTCCAAACAAGATTTTCTAAGATAACCACAATTACTTGGCAAGAACTTTGGATTGTCGTAAGCATTCTGGCAGTTAAAACGATTTTTTGTTTAATCCAAGACACATGCACGTATAGAACATACACATCACAGGACTCAGAAAACTGTCTCTAAACAGTCCGTTGATAAGAAAACTGAAAATTTTACAATGCGTAGTGGTGTTGCAAAAAAGACATGGACACAGCATTCTTCATTCGGTCGACCCAAAGTCGAGATTAAAAGGGTATGCGAATCCTTTTTGACTTGCGGCGTATCTAGTAGAAACAATGGTTTCAACTCATATTAACAGGTTTCGACACATAGACCCCCCACAGGGATTTATCTTTAATGTGGTCATCGTTTGTGGTCACCACGCTTTATAAGTCTTTCCTCCTGTTAATATCTCTTCTTTTATGAGTAATTCGTTTTCCAATGGAGATAATATTTTATCCTTAATGATAAAACCATTAAAGCTTTTTTGGAGTTAACTTGCCTGGTATTTATTTCGCTGTTTCGGAAGAAATCCCTCGAATCAAGTACACCAGACAACCAACAAATTTCATGGAAAAAATATTTACCAGTAGAGTTATATAACATGGAGTTGTATATTGTACAATAATCCTTCGCATGTTTTGCACTGATTATGTTGTTCCAACAAAATTCCTGAGTGATCACTTGAGCTGATTTATCTCCTATTGACATGTATTCGACCGTGCATAGACCACTCCGCCCACTCCTTCAGTTGAGATGATTTTTCACGTTCATTTTACTTGCACCCATTGAAGCATGAGATGTTCTATAATATGCTTCGGCTTCTGTTTACTGTATCCTGGATAATGTCAGTTTTGTTTTCAAGTAAGGATTCTGTGCTTAATAGGCAGATTCACATTCTTTACAGGTTTCTTATCAATTACTTTACCTACTTATGATTTTATCGTACTTTCATTTGTGCAAAACATCCTATAAACTTATTGTCCTTGATACTTGTCGTAGTTCTCGAATATTCACAAGTATATGAAGCACTCAAACTTAATTCAAAATGAGATGAAGCATGAAAAATGAGAGCTTACGTACTCGCTTTATAGAATTCTAATCTTTTCGATGGTAATTCGATCAATTATGGTTTACTGGATTTCGTAAATAAACTGTTTCCGTGATTTAGCTACTAGAAAATTTCTTTTTCAATGTCTTTATGTTCAAAATAGGTCAATTACTTTGCTAGAGTTGAAAGATACAAAACAATGTTGTGCACATCTTTTCTTTTGATTTTCAAATGAACGATAGTTGAAGTGCTTTTATCTGAAAATAGAGTGAAATGAAAAACAACTCAAAAAGGCCACCAACAAAAAAGGCTCCCACATCCTTATTATTGCCTTTGTTGTTCTGATTACACCCTTTAACTGATTTTTTCTAAGTAAATTGTTTCCTTCGTTAGTATCGATTGATTACGAGAATAAAGTAGCCATACAAAATAAAAATTAATGAATTAAAAAAAAATACTTTACAAATACAAATAAATATCCCAATAAATAATTGGAAACAATTTCAAATCAAAAATTTTACTGTGCATGCTATAAGATTTTGTTTTTTTGATTATTTCCTTTTCATTTTTTTAGCGTTTGCCTTGGTGAGAGCGAATCGTTGCCATCAACAAGGCTGACCACTTCGTCGCAGGACATGTCTTTCGATGATCTCGCCTCCAATTGACTCTCTGAATTGTCCCCGTTCTTCAATTTTGCGATTGCCTTTTCAACAATCAAATTTATTCACAAATGAAACAATTTTTTCTCCTTTTACAAAGCAAATAAAGTATCCGCATCACAATTTTCAGGAAATTTAATATCATTCTTGAAATTGCTATGAATGTTTCGAACACGTGACGTTCTTAATAAGAACCTTTGAATTCCACTGAAAAAGACACAAGGAGTTGTTAACGGAGAAGTGTGGAATTTATTGAGAAAAGTCCTTCAACTATTTTGAAAACAAGAAAAATAAAATGCAGGCTTCATCTAATATTAATTCACTTTCCCGTCAATGCTAACGTGTACTGATAAAAAATTCATTTAATTTTCAAAAATACTTTTTATAATACTTTTTAAGTTGTCAAGGCTCCTAGAAAAATTCCAACAAGTTGGCTGTATTAACATTTCTCTAAAAGGCTAATATGCTCTAGTAGCTAACCGGGACAGTAACTTATTTTTGTTGTAAGAAGCACTCTTCATGCCCCTTTTGATTTCGTACCGATTAAAGTCTAAAATCTCATATCAAGTACTCGGGAATCAGTTTTTTCCTCACTGAATTTCCAATTGATGCTTGACGAATCCTTTGTCAATTCACTTTGAGATAGAAATGCTTGAAAATATTCAGGATTTTCAAATTGACAAATGCACTTGGATGAGTAAGGCCATGACTGGGATATCTTTTGTGTTGTATAAATGATTGTAATTCGATACTTTTATTTGTAAATTTAAATAACGTCAAATTTCCTTTGAACAGAAGAAAATCTAAGACAGAGAGAAGCATATTTGCCGTTGTCAAATCTACCTAATAGAAAAAATAGATATGTATGTTATAAGAGGTTAGGACCAAGGTATAGCGATCTTTGAGTGAGTTTCCCAGCTTACAAATATGAAAAAATAAAACCCACTGACTTCTAAGCTACTTGATGCCTTTATGAATATTTGATCCTATTATAACAGGACTGGAATGTTACTAGCTGCTTCATTTACTATTCCTCCAGCAGCGGCGTATAGTGAGAATAAGCCTGCTGTTAGAGAGACTAATTCTCTCGTAAGGGTGTAAGTGAAAACCACTTATTCCTTGTCTGCTATCATTCTTCCTGTAACGGCTGTGAAAGGCTTTGTTGTCTGGCTTTGTAATGTAGGGGAGTCTAGCTCTCTCGAAATGGCAGTGTCTGAGCGTGTTCCGTGTGCCACTAGGAGGGTTGGTCCTCGTACGGCGACTGTGATGTGGTTTAGCTTTTACCAAGTTGGAAAACCATCAAGCGTCATCAGGGAAACTATGACTCTTGCAGTATCAACAGAATCTTCGGCTGGTGTGAAAAACTAGCCATCGAAGCATTGAAATATCAAACCTCTTCCTCGATATCAATGATGAAAAGAAGTTTTCAGTGTGTATTGAAATGGACAAGAGAAAGGGTCACAACAAAATGAGCCTGAAAATGAACAGCGAGTGCAGATTCTGCATTTTGCGTGGGAGTCACTAGTTAATCTGCTTGCACATTGTGAAACACTGTTGTACCAATGAACAGACAACCTAGAAAGCTAGGAAGGGTACTTTTTGAAGGGAAGTCAGGACGCCTGAAGCCAAAGCAGATCATAGATTTTCTAAGAATTGTGGATTTGCTTGAAGTAACTTAGGCAAATTGTGAACCGGTTCCCGTAATCCGAAACCTTTAAAGGATGACGTACACTACTCTCGATACATAGGCAACTAATCAAAGCTATGCAAGAATTATTGATTATTATTACCGAAAAGACACAAATTCCAATCAAAATTTCCAGGAAAACGTATGAAGATTTCATTCATTTCATTTTGTCGAGTCACATTCCCCGGAAAAACTAGAGGATTTTTTCAAAATAAAAAAGTATTTTCCGGTTCAATGCTTTTCGTCGTTAAATAAATGTTTATGTAAAATTCCTTCACTATGATATCAGCATATCCTCAGCATTCCTTAGTTTGGATGACAAGAGAAGCAGGACCTCAACAAGTATCCTCTTTGTTCAAATAAGATTCTTTTATTCATGAAGCAGCTTCAGTCAAAACTACATGCAGACCGAATTGAAAATAAGCTCGCGCAAGTCAACCAGCTGAGTCGTAGTCGTGTCTTCAGCAAATATTTGAAGAAGTTGCGGTTGTTGGGCAAAAGTTCACTACAAACCTAAAGACGTAGATGTCGAAATATCAACCTACGGGGAAATAATCAAGGACTTTGCTATTTAAAGCTACAAGGGTGGCTCTTAAACACATAAAGGCCCAATATCATATTTGAGGTTCACGGCAAGTCATTCGTTGTTTCCCCTCCCTTCCATCGTCAACTCCTCTCCAAATATTAGCTTTGTTTCTTTGCCCAATACCTTGGAGGTGTGTATAACGAAGAAGCATAATGTTTCACAGGATTATGGAGATCATTAGCATAGATATGATCCACAATCAAAATTTGATTGTCATGGTTACTTGCCCAAATAAACATAAACTTCTTTGCATTGAATCGTAATAAAAATTCTCATTTCTTCGGCGACTTCTTTTATATCAGTCCTTTTGTTTATAAGTACTGCATGTAAGGCTTTATTTCCGATATTATTGCTGATGAACAACGCCCAGAAGTCACCTTATCTTTAGTGTATCCTCGGCCATTCTTAATGTGTTCTATTCCTACATAAGCTCTCGATTCTGACATAAGTATCCTCACCGAAAAACGACATTTTCTCAGTAATTTGAATGCTCTAAGATTCTTTATTTCACAATTGTGTTAATTTCGACTCAAAATGTAGGTTATTTTCAACAGAGCAATCCAATTGTGCGACATGCAACAGATCAATGTAATTGTTGACTTAAAAATCAAAGCTTCAGTGATGATCCAAACTATTTTAACTAGAAACATAGTTGAATATATCGTCAAACCCCATATTTACAGCGCTTCCCTGCTCGTTTGAGTTGAAAAAGGAGCAAACTACCTTTTCAATCTTCAGAGCGAATTATTTGGTAAAAACTGTAGCGATCAAAAATGCAATAATGACAGTTCCGCAAAATTAGACTCATTTACAAGGATCGAACATACACTCTGTCAGCTATTTCGAAAGGGCATATTTTCAGACTGCTCAGACTATATTCACGCAGGTCCTACATTCAATATACTGATGAACAGTGATCTCTGAACGTAAAGTTTCCCAGGCCATCCAAAGCTTTTCATAACGTCCTGAAAGAAAAAGGAATTTTTCATGGAATTGTAACATTTCTTGCATTCATGCCTACTAGATAAGAATGTTCAAGACCAAACGAGACCGATCAGGATCAGTCAAAAGAATTTTGTCAATCTCTTTCCAGCGCTGAGAATAATCCAAGCTGTAAGAGTGAATCAGCTGATCTTGCAAGCGCTGTCTTGTATCTAATGCAGAGGCCCTTACTGTTGAGCATCGAAAAATCATGATGTGTGCTCTGTCACCACTCCGCTTTCAAAATGCTCTTTTTTGTCGACTGACGTCACCGAATGATTTTCACTTAAATAGGGCATCGAAACCCTTATTTTTTCCTTTTTTTAGGGGAACAATTCGAACTGGCTTTAATTTCATTCCTTTATAGAATTATTTTTATTTTGTTATACTTATTATTACGAAAAAATACTACTACTGCTACTACTACTACTGCTACTTCTACTGCTACTACTATTACTACTAATACTACTACTACTTCTACTACTACTACTACTACTACTACTACTACTACTACTACTACTACTACTACTACTTCTACTTCTACTGCTGAAAAGCACTAAGAGCACCATTTGTGCTGAAACTCTCTTCAATTGGGACCGCTAGTCTGCTAGCAGTTTTCTTTGTTACATCTTCGCACAACCCACTGTGTTCCCTCGCTACTGTGCAATGTGGATCAACAACAATCTCAGCAATGGCTCCTTATTAGATTTTAATCAGGAACGATTCCTGTATGGTTCCTTAACGGATATTGATCAGCATCAATACCCTGCTATCACAGCTAAGTGGATTTTGAATCAATTGTGATCCGCGACCAAAGAAATTCCGAAAGGACCACCTTCAACTTATAAAACTACGTTCCTTTTCGATTTTTGTAGAAAACTCTTTGCTGACAATTTTCATACAATGATAATATAACCCGAATTGGTCATGAGAAGAAATCATCTTCTCTTGTTAACCAAAAATGTAATGGCAAACTGAAATTTCTTCGGCTCATTAGCTTCTACCCATTAGGACATAATCTCTCAACCATAGTTTGCCTAGTTTCACATATGCGGACACCAGTGGTCAATCATTAATATTGGGCAAACTCTTCACTATAACATGATTGAAATGGAATCGCGTGGCACAATATGCTCGGGCAGTGCTGACACTTCAAAACATCATACTGGAGCGTTAGGAGGCGTTCGGTATGTAGGGATCACTTTTCTAGCACTTACTTGCCCTCCCTTCCTTCCCGCTCGAGAAGGGATCTCCGTAATCTGAAGGCACCTTTAGGCGTAGGAACATGAATCCTAGTCTGAACTAACATGTTGAACGGTTTGAAGTTCTCAGGTTGACAGGGGTGTTTTAGTGGGTAGTCCAGAGCATTGCACGTCTGGGAAGTCGACACTCAGGGCGTTAAAAGCCTTTACCTCTCCACCACAAAACTTCTACATTACAGGCTGGATTAAGCAAAGAAGTTATGTTTCTTCCTTTTCCTCTTAGTAAGCGATTTAACGAGACTTTTCACAAAACAGTAAACTGTTTACATGTCAATAGGATACAAGTACCATGTGCCCTTCAAGTGAAAATATGCTTACTCAGAAAACATACCTTATTTAAACCCTGGAACCTGTTATTGTTTCGAAAAAAAGATTCAAAACTTCAATGCCTGCAAAATCTAAATTTGATACGGGTCTAGATCTATGTCCTTAGTTCAAATGCAATTAAGAGATTTCCTGGGGAAGTTTAAAACATTATGTCTTTTGCATATTGACTGTTTCTCCCGTATAAATTCTCTGTACTCTGGGTAGCTTGGGTCCGCCGGGCCTTGCTTTGTGGGTCTCGAGGACGCGTTTCGGCTGCATACAGCCTCGTTCTCAGAGAACGAGCTGAAGATGGCTGTATGCAGCCGAAACGCGTCCTCGAGACCCACAAAGCAAGGCCCGGCGGACCCAAGCTACCCAGAGTTAATTTTGGCCTGCGGCAACACCAAAACGAAATTCTCTGTACCCCGCTTGAGGTCCTGGTTGAGTTAATGTTGGGCCTGTCTTATTTTTATCATGCGATTTTATTATGTATCAAACTATTAGGATGCAAATGAAGGAAGTAGCATTGATAAATTATATCTTATTATTTTGTTGCAAAACAATTACAAGTAAAAACGGGATGCAAATATAATTCTACTATTGTTTTTTTCTATCTCTTTCTGCTGGAAGCCTCCCGGGAGTGTTCTTGCTGGAACTTACGCTATAGTTTGAATTACAGGAGATTTATTGCGTTCGGCATATCTTACCGAGAACGAGAGATTTACGTTTTTGGACAGGTAAATAGACGGTCATTCCAAAGATCAAAAAATCTCTAGATCACACTGTATTTTCAAAAATAAACGAATTTAGTTGAAACAAACGCATGATGCTGGAATTCACGGCCATCTCTCTTCCCAGAAAGGAAATTTCTTTGAAATTAGTCGTATATTTCACTGCGAAATTGACACAAGTATATAGGAGAAGGCGTATTCCCTCAATTCTTAAATCGACAGAAAATAAATGCCTGATATTATTCAAATGGTTAAAAACAAGGTTGAAAAGTTTTCTACTAATAAATAATGTTTTGGAAAGTAACGAACGTGAACTATTTTAATAACTTAATGTCATTTTCACGGCCGGTCTTATCAATTCTTAGGATTTTGTGAACTAAAATCTCTTGGAAAATAAGGAAGCAAATGAAAGAATCTTACAGAAAGTTTTCTTTAAAAATTTTTTTTTAAATTAATTAATTCAATTGTAAATTTTTAATTTTCATTAGTTAAATTTAAAGGCTAAAAAGTGTGGCCGGAAATACTTTCTGAAGCAGTTTACAACAATAAGCATTAGAACATCTTGACATCTCCTTATTGCCAGAAAAAGTATCCGTACATGCAAGATAACAAAGTTATCGTCGTAATAAAAAGGATATGTCCGCTTAATTCGAATGATTGCTTTTAAAATATCATAAAATCTACACTTTTGCATTATTCCCAGTATGTTTCATAATATTTACTATTTAAAAAGACTTGAAACTCACACAAAATCAATTTATGGCAACACAATAGAACCGAAAAAGTATCCGTACAGAACAAACCGGGGGATTCCCCGTATTGCACGATGGCATTTGCAGATGCGTATTAAGGTTTTTAGGTCCAATAATAGTTCTATTTTAAGTTGAGATCGGTTTAAAAGTGAGTGCAGTTTTTTTTTAAATTTTTTGTGCACTAGAATACACGATGATCCTCAAAATTAGCGAAATCAGTGCTAAGGAGAGGAAAATTATGCTGAAACTTAACAGTGAAGAGAAAACTTACCGCGAAATTGGTTAGGCAGAAGTCAATCTTCTGTCCAGTATAGGGTAAAAACATTTAATACTACTGGTGCGATTATGACAAAGCCTCGTTGTGGTCGACCCCCCATACTGATTGAACGCGAAAAAACAAACGTTTTGCAGCCAGTTAACAAGGATTCTCGAGTAGCTGCTTCCCAAATTGTTACAAATAATAAAAACTCTTCTGGCAAGGTTCTCCACGAAAATACTAAAAAGAAATGGATATTGCTCACGCATAGCATGTAAGAAGCCGCAGCACGAAGAAACGTGTGGATTTCACAAAAAATATATAAACAAGCCACTAGGATTTTGGGAGCAGGTCCTATTCTTTGACGAAAGAAAATTTTGCATATTTGGCATTAAAGGAAGAAAGTTAGTGTCGCGGAAGAGCGGTACTGCCCTCGAAAAAGAAAATCTCGTATGAACTGTGAAACATGGTGGAGGTGGTGTGATGGTGTGGGGGTGTATGGCGGCAGAAGGAGTTGGCCGACTTGTGTTTATAGAATCAACTATGGATCAATACGGTTACCTTAATATTTTGGAAGTGAATTTGAAGCAAAGCGTTCATCAGTATACTATCAGTATACGTATAGTACGTATACTTGGTGACTTTTTCTGGTTCATGCAACATAATGATCCCAAGCACACAAAGTGAAGCTTTGGTTGCACTAAAACACAAGACATCAACTGTGTACGCCACCCCAATCCCCAGGCCTTAATCTCATTGAGCATTTGTGGGACTTGTTCGATGGCAGGATCCGTCAGCACAGCATAACCTCGAAGGAAATGCTGAAAAACGTCATCGTCGACAAATGGGGCAAAATTAACAAACCGAACAACCAAATTGGTTCACTCCATGACAAATCGACTTAAGGAGGTCCTTAAGAGAAAAGGTTATCCGACAAGCTAATAAACCCCTGATATGCAACAAAATATTTGAATATTTCAAATTAATATTGTTAGGTACGGATACTTTTTCTGATTCGTTTCAGTGAGGCTTTTTGTTTTTATTTTGTAAAATCTACTTTTTAATGGAATACCATAGCAAAAATTTATAGAAAAGATAGTTTCATTAGTGAATAAATTTTGTTACTTAAATATTTAAATGTAGCAGCTTCCTTTAGCCTGAACTTCCTAATATGTTGCTTTCTTTTGATGTTCTACGGATACTTTTTCTGGCAAGTTTATTGCAAAAACTTTTTCAGTCGATATTATATATTATATAGATAATATGTTCTACTTCATGGACACGAAATTTAGTTCACTGTGTGCCCGAGGAAATCTTAAAATAAGAAATTTCACCGCGAAAATATAAGATTTTTTTCACCACGTTGATGTTTTTCTGTTCTTCCCTTACTCCTGAAATTATTCCTAGGCAGCGACGTTTTCCAATATAAAAAGATAAAAGAAAGTCGAAAAAAATTGATAGCGTCCTTCCTATCAGTGTGAGACAGCCCCAAGTACTTTTGTATATCCATAAACTGACTTTCGAAAATAAGCCTATTTATTATCCTTCAATGTCAACAATGTCAGAAGAAAATCGGAAAATATGCTGAAGGATATTTGACTTCCGTGCTTTATATTTTTTTTTTTTTGTGCTTGTTCCGTGCTAACATTGTTTTTATAAATTTGCGTACATGAATAGTAATTGTTAGAGAAAGAATTTGATTTTGCAGTAAATTGAAAATCGATAAAAATTGCGATTGTAAATTCTCAGTGATATTGCAAAGATATTAATACAAACTTGCCACTTTTTTTCATTTCATTTTGCACCGATGAGCCTCGTGATAACTAGTGACGAGTCATTTACGCACTTGCCCGAATCTGTTTATAACTAAATTCTGAAGGAACACAATATGAGAAAGTTGTAATGGCCTAAGACTCCTCTTCAACTTCGTCTATCTATTTTTTCCCTGATGACTAATCAATTTTGTTTGGGAGGAAGGAAAACTGAATAACACAAACAAAAGATGTCTATCGAAAATCACGTAGCAAGAATATTTTGCAGGTTACAACGATTCCAGTCATCGTCCTTTTCAATAGAATGATGAAATTTTCATTTCAATTCTTCTGAATTGAAACTTTTCTTTATTGAATTGCTTATCAAAACTTTATAAATCAACAGCTACTATCTGTTTTCTTATTAAAGGGCGTTAAATGCATTGAATAGAAGGAATCCACAAGCAGCTACTCGAGATAAATTTTGACAAGATACATCCAATTCGATGCTTTGAATTAAATTTCCTGACAGAAACCATTTCGCCTGGAATCACGATTATTTGTTGACATTCCTTGGAATCAAACGAAAAGGTTAGAATGAAAAAAGTTGATTTAGTTGAAAAGTTTAGAAAGTCTCTAGCTATGGAATTTCTAACAACAACAAACAGAGATCATTTCAAAAAGAAAAACCGAGTTTTATGGTAAAATTACTTGCTCCGGAAATCATTGAATTACCACCGTTTTTCAAGAAAATTTCACCTAAGTTAGTTTTATTTTTTGGTTGGGAGGTAAAGGCTATTTACGCCCTGAGTGTCGGACTCCCAGTGGCACACAACAACTGAACTACCGACTAAACACCTCCCCTGTCACACCGAGAACCTAGCCTGGAACTGTTTGTCACATTATATCGGACTAGGCCTGTTACGTCTCGCTTCCCGGCACCTTCGGATTGGAGAGACCAATCCCTCAGCAGGGATGGATAGAAAGGAGAGGGATTACTGAGAGAGTGAGCCCTCTTCCCTCTGCGCCGACAAGCAATGGACGATGACCTTCTTAATAGTGAGGAGCGCCCAAGCGTAGTGCGACACTTAGTTCTATTTATCCTTAGACACCAGCATCTTTTCCACCAGGTTATCTAGAGAGATCTCCCCTATTCTTTCCCTGCGATGTAAACGTTGTCTCACCCACCGTTCGCATATGAAGAAGGTGTGGCAAGCATCATGCGCAATCCCCGGGCAAAACAGGCAGTCAGGAGACCGTGACTTTCCCATTTTGTGCAGGTAGGACTCAAAACACCCGTGTCCGCTGAGAAGCTGTGTCAGGTAGTAATCAGTATCGCCATGCTTTCGGTTGAGCCACGGCTCCAGGTTCCTGATTAGGCGCGCGGTCCACCTGCTTCGTGTTTCATTTACCCATCCTTCCTGCCACAGAGCGAGAGTCCTTCTTCTCTCTCCGCGTGAAGCAGCCTCTCTACCTTCTTCTCCCTTACACAGGTAGAGCCTCCTCCGTTCCTTAGCAAGGAGCAAAATAGATGTCGTACCCGCGATGACCAGCACCGTCGGCCCAAAGACAGTGCGGTATACAGATGCAACCCGAAGAGCGCCTCGTCTTTGCACCTGCATCAGTCGCTTCCGGTACGACTCCTTATTGAGAGCTTCAGCCCAAACCTCGGAGCCGTATTGCAGCACCGACTCCAGTGCACTAATCAGTAGGCGTCTCCTGGTCGCGAATGGTCCCCCAATGTTGGCCATTAGACGACTGAGCGCCGATAATCCATCTGCAGCTTTGTTCGCTGACGGTCTGATTTGATCGAAGAAGCTCATCTTCGAGTCAATCATAATGCCAAGGTATTTGATCGTCTTCTTAGAATCAATGGTCTCTTCGCTAATCCGGATGGATATAACTCTGGGGATCTGCTTTTTGGTCAGAATGACAATTTTGGTTTTTTCCAGCGCTAAGCTGAACCCACGGTCTGTCATCCACTCTCTCATTCGACGCATTACCTAGTCTGAGTTGCGTTTGCTCGACAGTGCGTCCGGCGACGAATGTTGCTACGTCGTCAGCATAGCTGATCAAACGTGACTCATCCAGTAAGGGTATCCTCAAAAGCTCTTCGTACGAGACATTCCATAGGTCTGGGGCGAATATGGGGCCTTGCGCCACCCCTGAAGTTACATCCATTCTTCGCCGATCCCCCAATGTGTCAAAGACGAGCTTGTGGTCTTTGAGGTAATCCCTCAATATCTGCATTAGATACCTCGGCACTCTGAAAGATTCCAGAGCACTGAGAATATCTAACCACCTAACGGAATTGAAGGTGTTCCTTACGTGAAACGGCACGAGTAATAGTATGCGCTTTGAGTAGTGATTGTGGGCTTCTGCCCGCTGAACCGCGTTCAACACTTCTATAATCGCGTCAATTGTAGATAACCCCACCCTGAAGCCCGTTCAGCATTTATAATGTGAGCATCGAGTTGTCCAGCTCCTTCGAAGTTAAAAGCGGGCCGTCAGCAGGACTTTCGTCGCATGGAGCATCGAAACTGACGGGGCGCACAGGGAAAAGTGCCCGGACAACCTCATCCATTCTCTCTGCCTCAAGCACACAAGGCGTCCTTGAGGTTCCGAGCTTCCTCATGACCAGCTTATAACCCAGGCCCCACGGGTCTCTGTTGATGTCCTCAATGAGGCTTTGCCAACAGTGAGCTTTGCTTTCATTGATTAACTTGCGAAGGAGTTTCCTAGCCGACCTGTATGCCATCATTCGGGAATGTGACTCATCCAGATCCCTTGAGCGTTGGGTTTCGCCGCGGAGTCTATGACATTCTTTTCGCTTTTCAGCAATATCTGTTGTCCACCAGTACACAGCAGGCTTATTGCGTCGTGACCGTTGCAGGGGCATAGAGACGTCGCACGCAGACGTGATGAGTTTCATGGTAGAATTCACCGCGTTTTCGGCTGAGACTCCCCTAGTCCCCGTCATGATTTCACTTCCTATGAGAGCTCCGGTGAACTCCTCGACGTCCATTTTGGCGATGTTCCAACCTACGACGGAAGGTCGGGTTGCTGCGCGTCGAGGAGCACGCTCGCCAACTTCGATTGCAATATACTGGTGATCACTCGCCAATTAGTCCTCCAGTACCTTCCATTTGCGTATCATGAGCACAGAGGACTCTGAAGCGAACGTCAAATCCGGGATGGTTCCCCAGTAGCATCTCCGGCGAAAGGTTGGTGTGTTCCCAACGTTCATGATGACAAGTCCAGTCCTAGCCGCCGTTTCCAAGATTTGTTTCCTTCTTGAGTCTGGATGAAGCATTCCCCATTTAACCACCTTAGCATTGAAGTCGCCGCCAACAAGGATTCGCCCTTCTATGCTCGAAACGGCTCCCTCCAATTCGTCGAGCTTGTATCGAAAAGATGACATTGGCTCATTCGGCGTGAAGTAGAGACTGACGAACGTCATATCCACACACCTGAACAGCACAAAGCCATCCCCGGTGGTGCAGATATGATCTGGGAGCCGAATGCTATCCCGCACCCAGATGGCGGCGTATTCAAAATCGGTCCGAGGACCATCCTACGTCTTCCCTGTTGCAATGCTGCTCAGATATTAGCAGCAGGTTGACTTCTTTCTCCCTCGCGACCAGGACAAGCAAATTCTGTGCGGTCGTGCTGCGGTGCAGATTGATCTGGAGGACTCGGATCATAGTTTGCCTTTTCTCTTGCTTACTGCCTCTTTGAACTCCAAACACTTTCCACTTCCCGAAACATGTGCCAGATCTTCAGGTTTCAGGTCTTAGGTTTGCACAAAACGCAGCATGCCATATTTGTGCACTCTTTCGCCTTATGGCCAGGAATGCCACAGTTGTAGCACATGTTACTTCGATCTGGCCCCTTGCAGTTCGGAGAGATGTGTCCGAAGTTGAGGCATTTATAGCATCGAGTCAGGACCACTCTTCGGCGAATTCCGCATATTACCCAGCCGATTTTGATTTTCTCTTTGGCCAGGAGTTGCACAGCGGCTTTCTCTGGGATATCCACTATTGCGACCTTTTGTCCTCTAGGGTTGGTAGGCGTCAACCTTACCCTAAAGCTGCCTGTCGTAGGAAGAGTTTTTCTAATGGCTTCTTCCACTTCTTTAGCTTCCGCGACACATTCAGCGTTTCTTATAATTACGTGTGTTGATGTAGTGCGGATTCAAATATTGAGATATGAGCCCAGAATGATTTTCTGGGTCTCTCATCTGTTTCCTAGTATCATGCAAATACGCGCTTTGGCAATATGCCATCTTCGGAATGTAGTTTCGGACTGATTTTTTCGGGATTCGTTATCCTTATTTATAAAACTTTAAGTTTTAATTGGATGTCTTAAAAAATCAATAACTAGAATTCGCTTCATATCTGACAGCATTGTTTTATCTAAGGATCAAAAATTTTGTCGAATTAACAATGGACTGGATTACTTCAGTAGTCATAGCCGGATTCCCTTTAAATAAATTTCGCAATGCTATCACATTATGTAGGTTAAGGCTGTGTGTCTAATACATCGCTTTAACTTTTTGCATTTTTGTGAACAAGGTGCAAAATTGTGAACAAGGAAGAGAATATTATCGTTACGATTCTTCTTCACTTTTTCTAGGTCAATGAATCTTATGTTAATTTTCCAGCTTTAGACCATGGATTTTGGTTTGTAGTACAGTTCATAGGGGAATTTAGAACACAGTTAAGACTTCGGAAAATTTTTTATCGTCCCAGCCATTCAA
This sequence comes from Stratiomys singularior, assembly GCA_954870665.1. Taxonomy (NCBI): domain Eukaryota; kingdom Metazoa; phylum Arthropoda; class Insecta; order Diptera; family Stratiomyidae; genus Stratiomys; species Stratiomys singularior. Next base: position 15,822,542 of record OX940877.1, read on the forward strand.
TATCATTGTTTTTGTGACTCTCATTTGTTCCTAGAAAACTTTTTCTGTACAACTTCACTGCTTGGTTTTGTTTCCTATGGCTGAAGTTTCCATCAATGGCTAACGTCAGTCTAAAAAATAGTGGATTACAACGCTAGTCTGAGCAAGGTTGAACAAGTTATATTCAACGAACATATCCCTTTTCGTAAAATCGTATAAATATTTGACCTATTATATACAATATAGGTCAAGTAAGTACATCTTACTGAAACCAGGGAAGTCATCCAGTCCAATAAACTAGGTCAGGCTCGGATAATTTTTAAGGGAAGGAGTCTATGCTATCTTCTTCCCCATTGCAAATCCTGCTGGTGTTATTCGTTTGACATGTTGACCCGGAAGAATGAGGATTGTCACCATTGTACTTAGGCAATGTCTACCTTGTTCTGGAAAACTCTGGATCTATTTCCAGAGGGTTTCGGCGAATCACCTTTTGACAGTAGCTAATGGCTCTTTGGTTTTCCAATACTAGTTGTATTTTGGTCGGCTGCTCCTGCTCTCACATACACTTTTTGATTTTCCTCAGCGCCTCTCTTTATTCCAACGACCTAAGACCCAAATGTTATTCCTGCTTTGAGGGTCTTTAACAATCTTGTACAACGTCTGAAACATAAGGCTACTAACAGTGCTGAACTCCTATGCGGGAGTATACGCACTCTTCAATTTAGGTTGTTTGAAATACCTTTGGTGAATACATCCGGCTAGAAAACTGCAGTATAGCTATGAATTGTGTGAATGCGGTTGAAATGTGGGCAATACCGAAAGATGATTTCGACATGGTTACTTTCCGTTTTGGAATTATCGAAAAAGATCGTGAAACACACCATTGACTTCTTAGTTATATTCAATTCCTTTTTGGAAACTCAACAGGCACTGATCCTTGGGACTAAATTATGGTTCTGTAAGTGTGGCAGCAAATTTTATGACACTTTTCTTCTAGATTTGGTGTACTTATTATTACGCATTGCTTTGGCCACTGCTGAGCATAATCTATTATGCTTCGTGCTGAATTTCTCTGTCTTTACCAAGCAAATTCAACCTATCCAAATTTTCAAGATCCCTTTCTATGGGGTAAGTTGAAAATTGTATTTGAGTTAAACGTAAGGTTAAAAGATTTGGATATTAGCTTTGACCTTATTTGTATTTCGAACTCATCCTAGACACCGTTGTAATGAAATTTCAAGTATTATAAGAGAATATTCGAACTCTTATAATAAGTTCAAACCAATGGACGAGTGAGAATTACACCAAAGATTTTCACACTTACAAGTGCACTGAGAGCTGTGCCATGGACAAACCCTTAAGACTTTCAGTCCGGTCTAAAGATGAATTTGAAACATGATTATAGCATTAACATACTTTCCAAAAGACAGATGTTATTCCGAGAGAATAAATAAGAATATATTCTGTAAGTATTCAAAAAGAATACTCTCTGTTTCCAGAATTGCAAGGACTAGTTGAATAACGTAAAGGGAAGCATCCTACTCGTCATTGCAGTCGTTGAAAACGCTCATGATAGTCTTTGAAGGAGCACAAATACGAATTTCAGAAGGGATATTTATATTAATTTATACCGAAATCTAATAAGACCATTGATAGCGTGTGGAGCACATTTAAGTTTGTTATGAGAATCTGAAATGATAAAGGAATTATTAGATGTTGCCATTCGTATTAAAGCTATGGGCTCCTTGCCAAACACGTGGCATTGATAAAAACCTCGCATAGATGTCCAAAATTTTGGATTAGGATTGGTTTCATTTCTACAAGAAATTCTGGGACGTAAACACTGGGCATCGAACAGCACAATGTTCCAAGGAAACCTTTGACATGTCATGATCAAGACGAAGCCACAACTTCTCTTGAGTTCTAGTATTCTGATGTAAGTTTACATACATAGAATAAGTTTTTTACAAATCTTTTTTGAGAAAGCTGCTGTCAGCAAGATGTGATAAGGGTACAAAGATTGAATATGAAGGAATGGGTCACGACTGAGTGTAAGAAAGAAGGATTGAATGTTTATAGAGCGACATAATGTATCAGCGAAGCACAAAACTAAGGATTCTCACATACGATGGGGAAGAAAAACTCCTATTGTGGCCAGACTAAATCAGGCTCTGTAAAGGAAGAAATGAGTTCAGCATCGCATTAGCAAAACCTAATATTTACTTCACACAGCTTCTCAGCGGACACGAGTGTTTTCAGTCTTACCTGCACAAAATGAGAAAGTCACGGTCCTCTGACTGCCTGTTTTGCCCGGGGACTGCAGATGATGCTTGCCACACCTTCTTCACATGCGAACGGTGGATGAGACAACGTGTACCTGTCAGGGGGAGAATAGAGGAGATCTCTCCAGATACCCTGCTGGAGAAGATGCTGGTGTCTAAAGGCAAATGGAACTGTGTGTCGCACTTCGCTCGGGCGGTTCTCACTATGAAGAAGGACATCGTCGATCGCCTGTCGACGCAGAGGGAAGAGGGCTCACTCTCTCAGTAATCCCTTTCCTTTCTGTCCATCCCTGCTGAGGGAGTGATCTCTCCAATCCGAAGGTGCCAGTTGGCGAGACGTAAGAGGCCTAGTCCGATGTAATGTGACAAACAGTTCCAGGCTAGGTTCTCGGTGTGACAGGGAGGGTGTTTAGTCCGTAGTTCAGTTACCCGAAAAATCGCGAATTACCAACTCTTTTTCCAGAAAAAAGAATCTGCATTTATCATATTTTATTTGCCTATTTAGAAGCTGTTGTTGTCAAGAAGTATACAGCACCCCAGCAAGCTGGTAGAAGAAGAATTTCAATCAAAAGTTATAGGTTATGATACAATTAATTTAAACACGTGCGAATTGATTAGAAAATTATTAGTTCTAATACAAAAATGGATAATTCGACAGAAGTATCCTCTATCCTTCTGAACAATGATGCAGGACAGAAAAACTAGCACATGTTACCTTGAATGAGCTAACCTGAAAAATCAAAGAATCTTTACACTATAAAATATCAGCACTGAGTGAAATTTTTTTAGATTGTATGTTACCGGTGACAACTCCATTCTAGAAACTGGGCAACAAGGGCGCTACATCCCATCTTAATTGTGTGGTTTATGCAATCCCATACAGAACATTCCATTACATTAAATGCTGCACTCTGCAACATTTCATCCGTGAATACACAAAAGAATAGTTTCGTCCACCTTTGCTTTGAGGTCTGAAGTTTTCGATAAACTGTCAGAGGCTGGGGTGATGTGTCATACGTATGCGATTGGTTTTGTCACTCTATTATGAAGGAATAAGATTGGAAGAAGAATTAGGAAGACATTCAGGGATACTTCGAATTGTAAATTATTAGTCAAAGAAAAAAGTTTAGTGTTCTATCCGGATTGATCCACAATAGTTCGAGAAATCTACCAGCCTCAAACCATTAAACAATGAGAAAATTTGTGGCAATGAGCTTCAAATATAAAGTAAAGTATTTCAAAATACTAATAGGCGAAAGCTTGGCTTCAAAGTGTATATTGAGAACACAAGAAAATTACTTGCACGGTATGAATGTACAGGAGTATAACAGGTAAGTTCTCAGGTACACTTAAAGAACAAGATGAATGTACACGTTGATGATGAGAACAATCACCAGCAACAGGTCGGTGAACTGGACGGACAAAATCCAAGAATACGATAGCGAGATTGAGGTCATTCAAGTTCATTGTTGGGATTACGTCTGTAGCACGAGTTCCATAAACTCATGGCGTACAAGAGGTCTTGAGAGATTTCCAAATATTCCAGCACTTGATTTCCCATTCGAGGTAAGTTTGACATCTGTCAAGAAAGCTAGAGTAAATCCTTTGCAATTAATTCTTCATCAGGCAATTTGAATTTCAGCAACAAAAAGGACCCGAAACACGATACAGAAAAAGGATATGATGGAAGGAGAGAACGAAACTTGTATGAAAATGAATCTCATGGAAGTATCATCGTTATAATCAATAAAGAAGCTGCTAAAGGGATTCACAAACACATCGCGAAAATATTCGTGGACAACATAAACTTTTTTATTCTCTCTGTTAACAAACGCTCTTGTACGACTCCTTATCATGTATTATGACAGCGGCTCATATTTCCTTCATCTTCAGGTTTCCTTACTTTTGATAATCAAATAGACAATATCAACAAAAAAACAATCTCGTATTGGCCTCTCAGCCGAAATCCTATAACTTTGAAGTCTGTTTAAAAAATTTTAAAACACCTAAAGTCTGAAAAAAGAACGCAAAAACGAATACCCTAATTAAAAATATCCTAAAGTTAAGTGCGTTTGTCGTGCAACGATTTCCTCTCAACACGGATCTTATTCATTTACTTACTGTGGAACGTATCTTTAATCTGTTTTCTATGTAGTTTAGAATATTTTCTCGGAAATCAATCGCTGTCCTTTGCAATTTTTTTTGTAGTGTAATTTCTCAATTCATAGTTACTGACCAATAACGGTGGTCTGATTTGGTTGTCTTCATCGAATACTCAGAAAAGGACACAACAACGAAATTATCAAACCCCCTAAAATTACATCAGACAGCCATTCAATATTAAATTTACCCAATAATAATATTAAAAACAAAGTGGAAGTTTCAATCATCGTTCTCCTCGTGAATGTTTATGAGTGAAACAAAATTAAAGCGAAAAAAAATTCAAAGGATGTGGTTGACAGATTCATGAATAGCTGATTACAACCCAGTTTGAAGGGGGTAAAAAGTAAATAATTGAATTTTAAATTTTTATATGAATTTATATATGAATATAAATTTTTGTTCATTTTGTTTATGAATAAAAGATGTTGCTCTTAGGCCCCTAAGGAATGAATTTTGTTTTATTCTTTTTCAGAGAAAAAAATTATAATTAAGGTCCTTAAATGCCGGGCTTCGAATACGAGAGGCGAAAGGAAATAATTATAATTTTATAATGAATGCATATAATCGTCATATCCACCGATATCAACACTTAATTTTTCACTTACCCAATACCTTTGATCACTCGAAAAACTTTAGAGCAAACAACTAAAGGGCAGAACACATCCTGTCTATAAGAATTCTTCTATGATAACAAGAGACATAAATGTGACAAATTTGAAAAAAGATATAAATTTTTCGGAATATCAAACTTCTTATGCTTGAAATCCGTCATTCTCGGCCAAAAATCAAAATAAGATCATATTAAGGATAAGGACTTTGATCTTTTGACATCATTTTTAATGTAAGTAACCCCTCTAAAATCAAAAGACTGTCACCTAATAATGTTTTGATTATTGGGTTGAGCGACGATTGTAAGTTATTATTAGGATAACCCATTTCAATTAAGGATATAATTTTTCTAGTTAGAGACCGCTCGTACAGCGCCCCCCAACATTGAAGTACGGTTAATGTGCTATGTGGAAATCGATCTACTAATTTGAAGAAACTGTGTCAACTGCCGAAAGTTTATACGTCTTCTGCGTTCATTTTGCAGTAAAGGTCGTGCCAAAGCAAACAACCCTATTTTGGTATTCTTACAACAAATTCAAAGTAACGAAAGTAGCAAAGAACGAGCTGAAGATGGCTTTATACAGCCGAAACGCGTCCTCGAAACCAATCAAGCAAGGCCCGGCGGACCCAAGCAACACAGATGTATTCTGTGTTGCTTGGGTTGCAAATTAATTTCGTTGTGTAGTTCGGTGTAAATTTTGAAGGAACAGCCTCCTTCATTGCCCGTAAATGATACAACATTAAAAACCGCCCAAAATCAGTAGCCAAAATTTCGTTCAATGGATGATTAAACATAGCAACATGGACGCTAATTTTCCAAGTAAATCATTTACAGCGGTTACGCCCATTATCATTGGTATCGATACGTCAACATGTGAAATTGTCGAATTCGGTGGTACGAACATCTGTATTTGATCCTTGATAAGTAAATACATATACAGCTGCCATGTCTGATGAAGATATTGACCACGCAAAGTCATGAGACTTTGCTTGCTTGAAGATAAGCGGGAAATGTAGAGACTGTAGAGACTGAGACCGGCAATCATCACAGGATCATCAAGATGGAGTAATAGCTTATTCAGGTACCAGAAATTTTGGCAATATTTAGTTTCAAAACAACAATGCCACCTACTACTACGCGGGAGAAATAATTGATTTATCGGAGGCAAACTTTCAAGACCAAGCCACCTTTCGAAATTCTAGCCTCACCATATTCGTGTGATTTGTCACCATGGCCATGATTATAAGTCACAAAAAATTCACGCAAAAAAAAATCTAACGCGTGATTAGTCAGATCGAACCACACTTTTAAGCGTGATCTTTAGAGATATTTTATTCTATTCTTACAATCCGGAAGTGGTCGTAATTGCATCGCAAGGAGGCTCACACTGCTTGAGTCCTTTTTTAAGCTCTTACGTTGCAACCCTACATATAGGCACACTGTGTCACGCGAAGCGAAGAGGTAACCAAAAAAAAATTTTCAAGCTGGAAATTAAAAAGGACGCTCTCGTTGCATGAATTTACAGAAAAGTACGCTGAGGAAATAGCGCGTGCTTTTGACGTGCCTCTGGAATAAAGCAGATGCAATAGACCTTACTGCAATCACTGGGAATATGGGAGCTCCAGCCAGAACGCCGAAAAAAACGCACAAAAACAAACAACTGACGCATCAATACTATATTTGGAGGACGAGCTTTTAACGTATGCTGGCAGTAGTTGTGGCAACCAACCAAGAGAAACCTAAGCAATCGACTGTCACTGCTAAGCAAGCTGTACAAGAACCCTCTAAGCTGACTGGCAACCAGACCTAAACAGATGAAAACACCTGAAACTTAGAAACTGATAAAAGAAAAGAGAAGAAGAGGCCTAAATCGCAAAATCAAACACAAAGGTCTTACCAACAACAGCATGAAGCACATACAAAATCCAGCAATAGCCTGCCAACCGAAAGCCGGTCTATTAACGCCGCATTTTTTATGCCAAAAACCCTAGATCGTCTAATCGTCGGTACCTAAAAAGTAACGTGAAAATAAAGAGGCTTTGTCCTAAACAACATAAATACTCTCCAGGACGCACAACAGTTTCAAAAATTACATATCAAAAATTACATTTTGGTCGCCTTCAGTAATCCCGAGGGAATGTTCAAAAATGAAAAAAACGGCATGGTAGCAGTCATCCAAAAGCATGGAATAGATTCACATCAAATCAAATGGGTGACAGAATTAAAAGCATGAAGGAATATTACAGCGTAAGCCACAGAATTACAGGGTATACCAAATAGTTCACCACTTGCTCTAGTTTTTATAATATTTGAAGACCTAAGCAGGAAGAGTTTCAGAACGATATCATTTGCTGACATTAACGTTGTAATATTATATCAGTGGAAAACTCGCGAAAACCATATTAGTCCGAAGCAGACTACACTCTCACTTCTTTTTAAATAGGCGAACTTAAACTGCTGGCGTATCGATGCCCACAAAAATAAGATTAAACTCTGTACGAAGTACCGAAAACCGGTCAAATATTCATTTTTGACACTTGTTGGAAATCCCATAAACTTAGTTAGCCAAGTTAAAAAACCATTCATATAAGAAGTCAGACATAGACCTACAGCGGCACTATTTACAACGAAAAGAGTAGTGGGAAAACTTGAACTTACAGCCGAAATTCGCTTACTGATACGACCAACAGTAGTGAAATCTATAACTCTATAAGGATCACTAATATGGTGGCCAGCTCTAGGTAAGAAAATCCAGAGAGGAGTCAGAAAAGGGCCTACCTTGGCCACACAGCTGCCATGAAGACTATGGCAATTACAGTCTTCCCTCCATACCATTTGACAAATTCATTTTCAGAAAGAAATCAAGAAAAAGCTTGCTTGCATCTGATCCAAAACCATAAATAAGTGTCCACTCACTCCCGGGAAGCCATTTTTTAACCACTTGAGAGGATGATTATGTTAAGTCAAATGGAGTTGGATAGACACCAACCAGTGCTGAAAACAGCATATTCTATACAGGATATATATAAAAGAACAGTGGGAAACGGTTCCGAGTTCTCTATCTGGATGCGAAATCTTAATTTACACCGATGGTAACAAGGGCATCGAAGCCGAATTTTTCTTAAGAACTTGAAATCCCTAACACGGTTTATCAGTCAAGAAAGCGCTTGCCAAAGTGGCTACGAAGGACTGCAACGAATTTTCGGACAGCAAGGCATTACTGCTGAATAAATGTCAAATTGATACGGGTCTGTGGCAACTGCCCTGTAGCGGGAAATTATAGAATGTATGACCTAGCAAGAGCAGGATCAACTGACCATAATGCAACCAAGAAAGACATGACAAAAGTTAAAAGGGCACTAGGTAATGCCTCCTGGAGATAGAGATTGATGTCAACAAATACTGTAAGGTAAGCGGAAAATCTGGCTTAAATAAGGGCAAAACAATTCCTGAAAATCAGAAACTGACATGACATCTGCAACGCTTGAAGTGAGGATGAGGAAAGTACAGAACACTTCCTTTAAGATTGGCCATATACTTTGTTCTAACCAGTACAAAGCTAGGTATGGTCCTTTGTTTTTGTAAGACACATGAGGTGAGCGTGGAGCTGAGCGACGATTCTGGCCATAGGCTTTTTATGCAAGGACCCAAAGTAAATAATTTAAAAAAAATACAGGACTCACGTTCTCTACCGCAGAAACTGAATTCGAACTTCGCTGCAGTATCCATCCACCTAGCTGTGATGGGTACGCGCGGGAAAATTATCAAAATCATGCAGAATTCTGACCAGATATCCCGCTCATTACCTTTGGCAAGCCTCACAGCATAATACCTGTAAGGAAATTTTGCGCCATACTAAAAAAAACTCCATGAAATATTTTTCAACTTTTTATTAATGGCAAATTAAGATATCCTAGAGGGTTCCCGCTCAGACATTTCAACTCTCTGACTACAAAACCTGAGCTTATTCCTTTTCCGTAGATTTCTTCTATGATACCGATATTTGTGAGCCATTTGACCTTTTTTGAAGTTCCAAGATAAAAGGATTTTAATAGACCGAACTTGTCAGTAAGAAGCACCTTAAATTACAACATGTTAATTTAAAACAAACAGCTTATTTCATGTCTGGACCAAAGCTAAGTAGGCTCACGACTTTTCCGCTAAACATGAGGTCAAAAGATAAGAATTTGTAAGGCAACTTCTGTGATGAATCCGTGTTAACAATGACTAATTACAATCTCAGCACCTATCTAAAGTTTTAGTTACAACACAGAGTAAATTGGGCAGAAGTCCATCGTGTAACGCCGGGGATATTGAGGGATGAGTCAAAGATTCACAAAACACTAAGAGCTTCCATTCAACATTCGACTGAAAAAGGAGAGTCAAAGCGTATCGCAATATTATGTTATTTTACAAACAAAAAGGTCCAAATTTACTAACAAAAGGTGTCAACAGGACTTTAAAAGTTCAAGAAATCAACAAAGAATTTCAAGCTTACAGTCCTTCGTAGTTTGGGGGACAAAGTAGAAAAGAAACGCTCCCATTTCGCTACAAAAGTTCACTAGGATCTTCACCCGCCATAATTCCCCAAGACACGCATCCAACTCGGGCCAGGAAACTGTGGAATACTGAATGCAATTTTATTTTGAGATACTTTTCATACTTCTCGAGTATCATGAAATTGTAGTCCTCACACAGCTTGACTTCATTTCACATGTGAATTTCTGTGAAAAATGGCTAAATTTATTAGATTATGGCCGCACGTTTCATACTATTATGCGGGAAAATTATCTAATTAACTGATTTCATGATTAGAAGATGAAATATTCAAAAGAAAAACTTTGCTCACTCGTATGATGGTATCCACGAAATGGTACTTTATCTCGCAAAGAACAATTCATCCCTAATGAAGGAGTGAGAACTGAAAGCGGATACTCTGACGTTAGCAAACAATCCTTATTTCTTCCTTGTCGTAAGACATCAATGAAACTCAATTTGTTTTCGCAATGTACCAAGAATTAAACCTTGAATTTGATCCTTACAAATAAATTCATTACAGAACAAAACACGAAAACAATCCCAATCGGTATGCATGTGTCCTTTGAACACTGAAGAGGAACGAACCTGAAAGGCTAGAATTTTCAATGTACTTTGTTGATGAGAAACGCGATAATATTGTGCTACGGCTCGACTGAATGCTTTGAATAAATAAATTTGTTGCTGTTGTCAGCTAAAAAAATTATCATATTGATGTTGTTAAATTCTTATGGAACATTTTTCAATGATTTCTGACATACATGATATTTTTCTGTTTACAAATATTTTCCTCCAAAATAATTCGCGACTTGTTATTGCGTACGTTTTTTTTCGTATTGTTCGAATTTGCACAGAAAAAATATTTTTCATTAATAACAAGAAAATATATACGCAGAAAATTTGCTTTGGTTACGGTCAATGATACCCTTATCACCGCAACTACGCCAATTATAATGGATTTTTGAAAAAATAAGACTACTGATTGAAACCTGATTATTGGTTGATTTCATGAATACACCAGGGTGTGAATTATTTTTTCCGGTTGTACTAAGAGATGGCACCACCGAAAATTACGCAGCGGATTAATTTGACACACATGTCATTTCGATTGTCTGACGTTTAGCTATAAAGTTGTTGAGTTTAGTTGAGTTCGCCAAAACTCGACCTAGCCGCAGTAGCTTAAAGCAGAGACGCGCCGCAAAACGTTTCATCGGTAGCACATAAAAAGCTGAACCAAGATTTCAAGTTGTGCGGAAAAAGGAAGGGGTTATAAGTATCTGAAGCAAATAAAATGAGCTTATACCAAATAAAGAGCGCGAAAATCAAACGATGAAAAGAGTAGGGAAATAGCCATGGATAGTTTTTTGCCCAAATGCCATGAGAGTATAAATTTTCCGCTTTATTTGTATATAAAGAGTTCTCCACTGAAGAAGTAAAAATTTAAACGTAGAAATACTTGAGGTATTGAGTTCAAACTTATTGTGAGTATCGTGCAGGTGCATTAAACTTTATGCATAAAATACGATTTTTATACCCATCACAAGCCCGTTTACAGCGGTCGAGTCTTGGGACCCAATTTTCTATTACTCTGGCACACATTTTGACCGAAACCTTGGCAATTTCGCGTTGGATGTTATCTTTGTCAGCATAGACCAGTGACTAGATATATCTACATGAACAGAAATCCATTAGCGTTAGATCTCATTAACGTGATGGACACCCTCGAGATATCACGTTCACCAAATTTTCTTTTCAATAAATCGATTGTGATGCGTGCTGTGTTGCTAGTGGCGCCGTCTTGTTGAAACCCCATATCATTGATCTCAAGATCATCCAATTCTGGCCAAAAATAACCTTTCAACATAACATGATATCGCTCTCCATTGACGGTAACATGACTGTCGTGTTCATCCACGAAAAATACAGACCAATCATACATCCGGCATCAAAACCGCACTAAACAGTAATTTTTGTGGATGCAACGGTGTCTAAGGAAGCACATGTGGTTTTATTGCTGACCAATAACGCAGCTATTGAGTCCGAAATGAGCTTCATCGCTGAAGATGATTTCCCGATGAAATTCTTGATTTTCTTCAAGCTTTACCAGTTTCGCATGATCAAGCGGCTTTAGTTATTGAGTCAATTTGATCTTCTAAGCATGTAGGTCAAGATTTTTTCACAAAGTATGCCACAACGTCGTTTGAGAGATGCCCAATTCTTGAGGCCAACACGGAATCCACTGATTTGGCTCATTTTGAATCGATACACTTACGGCTTCTATATTTACTTTGCTTCGAGCGGTATGATTTCCTTTTGGCACCAAAACGTCCAATAGGGAAAACGTGGATCGAATTTATCCACTGCAGCACGCACAGCCTATCGGGTAGGACGATTACTACGCCCAAAAATTGCGCTCTTAAAGCTGCAACCACCGCCCCAGAAATTCGGGCCGGTGATGAAAATGATGAACATTTTGACATTGACAATTTATTAAAAAAGTTTAAGGGTGCGTTCATATAACGACACGTAATTTTTAGGTCACCAATGATAAACCAGATATTAGTCAATGTGGGTGTGAACAGACATAGTATAATAACTATAGAGCACAGATACTTCGAACAAACTCTCATTCCAATGGAATTCGACGGCAATTTTGCTCATGCATTGGCATTTTAAGAAAATCTTGTTGAAGATACGAAGCTTATGTGGATTTTTCGTGGGCTATCGCGTAAATTTCTTCAAAAATCCTCTCCCTCAGCTATAGATAGTGTGAGAGCACCGTTTGAACACTTTATCCTTAAGATATCTCCGAGGAAAACGTCGCATATGCTTTAACCGGGCAAGCCTTATTACTTTTAAGCATTTGATGAATTGAATTTAACTAAATTGCACTTCGGACTGGTTCGGCTATAGCCCCCGTCTGTCGAAATCAAAAATCGTCTAATCCCTCATCATTAACAACTACTTCCATTCGGGGCTGGATTCTGGATTCTGGATGTTATGGAAACATAACGTCCGGAATTCTCGATTTCGGCCATGCGCTCCTCTTCCAAAGAGGACGGGCATATAACGCAAAGTTTTAATACGGCAACCTCACCGCTAGTTTATGAGAATTTAGTGGTCGTTGGTAAATAATTTGGGGGTTGGTTTCAGCCCAATAGCAAAAGTTTTTTTCATTCACAATCACGCTTACGTGAAAATGTGTTTCATCGCTGCTCAAGAATGCTGCTTTAGGAGGAATCACTGCAAGGATTTCCTCACACAAATTTGATCAGTTGGCATAGTTAGTTGGATTCTATTTTTGAGCCATCATAACTTTGAAGCGATGGAAATTCAAATCAAAATACAGAAGCCTCATCAAACTGGTGTCTAAAACCCAAATGCCATTGCGTACCTTCGAGCAGAACACCCAGGACTGCTGCTAGCTCCACATTTCCCGATGTCCTGATGGATCTTCGTCTGATCTTTGTCAGGTTGATTGCTTTCATAAAACGAACTGAAAAGCCAGGATGTACTCTGGTCCAAATCAGGTTGGGTACTAAAATGAGGATGCAGACAGTACAGAAGGAGACCTAGTACAGCTTCCTATCTCTACCACTACGTGACACCTGCCCTAAAAATTTTCTAGAATTTTGAAATGAATATGACTGCAGTAACACTAGTGAGAAATTCCATGAAATTTCATAACGATGTTTCATTTGAATCCAGGAAAAACTGCATATTATTTATATAATATACCACATTTGCATATAAAGTTTTCGTTTCTTTTGAAATTGATGTTTCAATCTAAAGGACTCATCACAGAAAAAAAAAATCAAAAAACTTTAAACATCTTTTTCTTTATTTTCAATTCCTGTTTGTCAATAATCGGAACTCACAACGAAATCCTCTAGCTAGGCCATATTTGCAGTTTTCTCTCTCGGAAACAAGCCAATATCCGGCGTACTTTGTATTCTGGGTAAAAAAAGGAAAATAATTTCCTCTATTTATATGTGGCTGCACTGAATTAGACAGAAAATATTGAGAAATGACTTGAAAATATCGACAATGACTGATGAAATACAAATCGAACACAATAAAATGGTATCATATATTTAAATTAAGCTCATATGCTCGTATTCATACAAAGCGCGGATAGTGAGAAGGGATATGTTATTAAAATGTTTTTATATATCATTGTTTCATATCTACAAAACCATGAAATTCTATATATCATCCGGGAAATTCATTGACAAGCTGTGATTAAATATAGTAAAATTTAACGACAATGCCAACCAAAAACTTGGCATACGCAACAGATGGTTAAATTTATTTTTAAACAATTGCTAGAAATCCAGTACTTGATTTTTCGTCCTTTTAACTTGATCAAGGCTTTCAAACTCAGCATACTTGCCGCAAGCCTAGACGCTCTCATTCCACTTATTTTCTCCCAATTATGGATTAAAACTCTTTCCAACAAATGGCTCAAGGTTATATTGTACTTTCAGATACGTACATTTAATTGGTCCCAGAATTTCCCAATAGGGGAATTCGTGGTACGAAATTTTGAACAAGATAACTTGTGGGGGCTATTCAACCTTTGGATCCCATTAGGAAATTATTCGTAGAAAATTTTTGAAGAATGTTTAGGATCGTCATCTTGTTGGAAAATGAACGATGTTGTTTCAAAACCTTTTTTCCAACTCTAGATATAAAATTTTATTGTCTTATGTGATGGTAATCATGTCTGTACATTGTGTTATCAATGACCATAACATTATCAACAGCAGAAAAGCTTATACATTCCGACAACCACAGGATGTTCTTCTCACCTCTATCGAGAATTTTGTTATGCTTTTTTTTTGAAATTTTTTGGAAAGTTTAAAAATCGCAATGAAGAAAACTCTTAATTCTTATGTACTTTCGTCCACTCCAAATTCTACAAATTTACTCCTATGAGAGAATAAAGCATATAAATAGCATCTTTTTCTGCCAAGTCCTTTTTCCAAAAACGAACGACATTATTTTAGTTCATTGCCGTAATGAAGGATTTTCCTGCGATGAGATCAGCCATGACACCTTTGATTACGTTTGATTGATTTCGTTTGATTAACTCGCTATATTTTTCGCCTCTTAAAGGCAGCATATACTCCGCAATTTAACGGAAATGATTTCTTGAACTCTTCTCATAATGTTTTTATCATCAGTTTCTGTCTTTGATTGAATCCATTCCCGCAAAATTCATTAAAGTAAGATTGTTAAGATTGATTGATTTCGTAGTATTTTATGATTGTTTGGTTGCATTAGTTCCCGTGAATTATTACGCCGAATTTCCATAGTGATTTTTCCTCGAAACTTGGTTTTATAGTTAACTCTCTCATTTAATGAGCACTTCCGACCTATGTCCTATTTTTCAAATGAGGAAAAGCGTTTAATAATGCAAGCAATAATTCACAGTCGAAGGATAAATTCTATTTCGTTGAAATGATGTATTCTGTATTTTTTTTTTGTCCTCGGAACATTCCGTCGTTCCTTGTCACTTCCTTTGTACCTCAAACGGAACATCACACCGATGATGGCGCACCGCTGAAATGCGTCTATGGACGAATCAAAGGAAGTGACGGGGAATGAAAAAAAGGGAAAAATGCTGTTTAAACTCGCTGGGTTTAATAATAACTCATATCTTATAGAAACTGCCACGGACACTTTCACAATATGCAAACAATACTGAGACCTGTATGAAAACATTTTTCACAGCGAACTTGCAATTTAAAATTGCTGAATAACAGCATAATTGCCGTTATATCAATAGAAGAACTGAAAGCTCATCGCAGAAGTGTCACCAGTATTTATTGAAAAAAAAAGTATTATTCGTTGTCTAGTCCCGTTATTCAATTTGCTGATTTATTTCAAAGCAATTAGGGCACTGACATAAAATAGGTAGTAAGTAAAAAAAAAATAAAGGATTTCGGGATTTTCATAGGAAAAAGTAGAAAGAAGTCATGCCGATGGTATAGGAAGAGCAATAAGTCAGTGTTGAACGTGGTTTAATTCCTGTGAACACCGGAAAATGCCTCTGGTAGTAAGTCTGATTGAGTTGGCATGGAAAAGGCATCACTGCCATCAGAACCCCCCAAGACCGATTGTTTCTATTTATAGTTTCGGGTCACTCATAAGGACCATGCGAAAAGAAAAAGAGTTTGCAAACCTATGGTCCTCGAAGAAATGACTGAAATGGTTGCAGAGGAACGGCATGTTCAGTATTTCAACGTGGTGATAATGACAGATGAAGATTTTTACGACATCTCTTCTCAATGCGATACATATTTAACAATTAAGATGAGCTTTGTTTCTTAGATGAAATGAAAGAGCCAATTAGCCTAATATACAATTTAAGATAAACTTTAATTTCATGGAACCATGGAATAAGCATAACATCTTTAAAAGAGAAAGGTCTGCCAATGACATTCCCAGAATTTACTTTTTACCACCACTTGGAAAAACACGAGTTTATTCACTACCACCACTTATAGAAGGATCAGCCATTGATGAAACTTAAAGAAAAGACTTGTTGTCTATGTTGAAATTCATATCAGATATCATGCATTTCAACGTCACCTTTGTACATAAATAAACATGCTTATTTACCTTCAACTGCTGTTCGTTCATATAAAACCAACATATATCCATAAATTGACCTCATGCGTGCTTATTTTTCATCATAAACTTAGTTTCAGCAGTTCGAAATCTTTTATAGTTCTCCCTTCAAAAATGAGGTTTCTTGACTTAGTTTCATATCCACGTCAACGCCTCAGTTTATTAGAGATGAACGAAAATTTTTGTTTGCGTGTGTCAAAAGTGACAGTTCTGTGACACTTGTGTTTTTAA
Source organism: Stratiomys singularior (assembly GCA_954870665.1). NCBI lineage: Eukaryota > Metazoa > Arthropoda > Insecta > Diptera > Stratiomyidae > Stratiomys > Stratiomys singularior. Next base: position 15,838,979 of record OX940877.1, read on the forward strand.
GTAACTATTTGATTGTCAAACACTTGCCCATGGTTCCAAATTATGAATATTTATTTTAAAAGCCAAGTTCAGTTCACGAAACATATAGACGACTTTTTTCTTTAGTGGCTTAGTGGTTGGTTGAAATCTGGTTCCACAGCGAGCCACTGGTATTGGTTTTGATGAATCTTCTTCCAGTTGCCAGGAAATGAGGTGAAACCATCAATAAGACAAAAAAATAGCGTAGTGATGAAAATACTGCTTCTGTTATTGAAAGCGTTACCGAAGAGCCAGAAATGTCAATTGGTCGATATTCTGAAACAACTTCAAGCTTGTTCAGCTAACGCATAGAGGATATATAGTAATGATGTTGGCTCACATCCTTTACAGATTCAATTAGTTCACGACAAAGCAAATCAACACTCTTTGCAACGTATGTTAGAAATTTGTGAATAGTGAATTGGGAATAGATGCAGATTTTGAAACGTTTTATAGTGATGTTCATTTCAGATTCACAAAGCAATCGATTTATTGAAAACGAAAGTTAGAGACACCATTTTTTCACGAACTCGTGCAGCTTAGGAACTAAGATCATACAATTTACCGGCTCCAGCTGGTTTTCGTTGGGGGAGTGTCAAGTTGTTCGATTCAGATCGCAAATCAACGACAACAGAAGCAATGGTGGAGAATATTGGCCGTACCATTCGCGACAAAAGGATTCAACTGATTTGAAAAATGTAGTCGAAAATTGGGCTGATTGAAAGCGGTTCATCACTGCTCGATGGTCATTTGTCGGGAATCATTTTAAGTTTTTAATGGCATTGTGTTTCCTTTCATTATTAAAATAAATAATTAAAAAAATGTTGAACAATTTTGTTTTTGATCCACCTTCATACAACTCTTTAAAATTGAATTCAAGAAAGTATTGGGTAAGTCAATCGATAGATAAATTTTATCTTCATGCAAAGTCCGTACCGCGTGATTTGCAAAGGATATTTATCATTATCAGATGAATTTTTGCAATCAAAAGGCAATTATTGTAATTGAAGTTAATGCGTATGAACTGATTGTTTAGTATTCTTTGCATCAATTTATTCCGGCATCAAAAGCGTGGTTTTAGCTCACATTACTGCTAAAATAGAATGAGAAAGAATTGATTGCAATCAATCATATGAAGAAGGTTTGTCTCGCGCTTATTATTGAGCCCTAGACAGCAACAAAATGATTGATTGACACAAAGCAAGCATTATTCCTTTTGTCTACTTTTCCTTGTTTTTTCCAGCATAGCTTTGGAATTATATTGAATGATATAGCCGTCACTACAGATTAACATGACTTTGCGTCAGGTTGAAATAAGCGCCATATATACCACACATATATGAGACACATTCATACATAGCCTAAACGTATTAGTGAAAGTAATTTTTCCATTATTTGATGTTGCCTCTAACTTTCATGAAGTGACATGTAATTGTATGATCAAGAAAGCAATAAAATTGCTTTTAGTCGAATATGATCTCAGAATTACTTCTTAATTTTATTTAACTTGAGTAAGTGCTTCATTATCCTTTTATCGGAATGTCGTATGCAAGCAGTCATTTCAAATAAATTTAATAGTTTGGTCAATTGGATTACTGAATAAACACTTGATCTTGAATCTCGAGATTTAATTTAGCCATCACAATATTTACCTGGTTGTTGTTGTCCTGTCCACTTAGCAACGACAAATTATTTTACAGTCAAGGATTCAATACATGGAAGTCATTTCTGTTTTAGACTTTCCAGCGAGTGGTGAGAATCAAACAACTTTTCTGAATTTTTTTTTAAAGATTTTTCATTCTTCTTGGAAATTGTTTTATGCCACTGAATAACTTTCTTTTTATCTTCCTACAGTCTGTTATCAGCTCTTTCTCTTACCTCTGAAAGCATACTATCCGCCTTCAGCGACTTTTTTTCCTCATCCCATTGTTAACAGAAGGTCATCCGTTAATGGTTGCTGTCAGTTTGAAAATGTAAAATGGTTAAAATTGTCTAACCCGGACCCTCTTGCCATTCTGTCTTCAGTGGATGAAGGAAAATCTTATGGATAAGATCTGCCTTGAGAACTTTACTTGTCCTTTTTGCATCTCAGGTCATTGATTTATGATGATGCTCGGAAATGCTTTTCAATTTTGCATAATTACACCCTCCCTTTTGTTACTAAGAAATATCCTTAAAATAAGCCTCATGTGAAGGTCGCGTATGTTTGAAAAAAAAAAAAATTTGTAGTTCGCCACTAGAACGCATGTAATACATTGCGTTAGTGAAAATATTTCAACATACGAAACATCGAACGATTTTTTCAAAGTAAGGAAAATATAAAATCGTGTAAGCTGAACGAAAATTCAAGGCACGTTTAGTGAACATGGTCAAAATGTGTGAAAAATTACTAAACATCAAGCTGATTTGAATATTTTTGAGCTCATGTGCTGATTCATTCTGGTCGTTAAAATTGAAAGTCATGTCATAAATAAATTACATTAGAACCTTTGGGGGTAAGGCCGACAAAAAGGAGATATAGGTTGAGTTTAAACCGTAGAAAGTAAAAAATACAGCTGACAATGATTTCTTCCTCTTAATATATACTCGCTGCACCGTGAAAGGTTCACTCAATGCGTATTGCCACCGATTGAACCGAGTAAATTAAATCTTTGAAAAAGATATTTTGTCGTTGCCAACAAAATACAAAATGGCGTAATTGTTCCTTCATACCTTAATAATTAAAACTTTCCTTGCTGTCATGCCGTTGAGCTAGGACTGACAGGACATTTTTGAGGCAAAACTCAAGCCGAATCGAGAAGATTTGCTCACTTTTTGTACAAAAGTCAGCACATTTAAAATTTTATGCATAGCTTAAAATTATCGTACATAAGGAGCATCCTTTGGATCAAAATTCCTAAACAGTCCTTGTACGCAAATGTTCACAAAAAACTTTATAGGTCATCGTAATATTTCCCTACCTTGGTTTGTATCGTTTGAAGCTCACAGCATTGAGTTTTTTTTTTGTAGTTTCAGTTGGGACAAACCACCAATCAGAATTGGTCTTGTTCTGAGCAAGTATTCCACAAAGGCTGATGCCCACTCTTGAATGGCCTCCCTGCTTAGCATAGATACCAATCCGAGCATGAAGCGAAGTCCACACATGAGTAGAAACAGCGGACCCTTCTACAATTATGCCTCTTGTTAAACAGCATTCAAAAACTAGACATCGAAAAATCAAGCAGAAACCGCAATATCTCACATTAGCAGCATAAACACTCCCAGGAAGCTTCTATCAAACAGAGATAGAAAGAGCACAAGTGGGTTTATATTTGTATTTGTTCAATTTTTGTGTCTGTTGCTGTTCATTTTTGTATGTTTGTATTGTTCAAGCTCATCCTTCAAGAGGGTTGTTCTTGTTATACGCATTCATTAGAGTAAATTTACCAACCAAAACAAAACATCATTTATTTTGATTAAATACTGCTAGATCGAGATTTTGTTCAAAGTATTAGTGCTGCATAATCTAGTCTGTAGTGCCCAGCGTTTTGTGGGCCCTAAAGACTACATTCTATAGACTATTAAGCAATCCATAATTTTCTTATTTATGTTTCTCTTTAGAAAAAAACTAGAAAAGCTTTAGAAAATTTAGCTCTTTGCTACATTTTCTGCGTTTCTCATAATGCATTCTTCGTCGTGACAATCCAGTAAAATAAAGCGGTCGTCATTGACTGTCATGTTATTCCCAGCCGCACTTTTGGAGACATCTCAAACAATGATTCCACCAACCGATGAAGCACACACTTCCTCTAGATGTAACGGTGTTTGAACAACTGCTTGTGGTTGTTCATCACTCGAAACGTGGCAGTTTTGTTTACTTACGTAGCCATTCAACCAGAAATGAGCTTCATCGCTTAAAAACAATTTCTTATAAAATTCTGGATCTGCAGCAGTTTGTCTTTTGGCCCAAACACCGAATCCATTCCATGCACGGTAGTTGTTCAGCTTCAATGCCTGCATGAGTTCGATTTCGTAAGCCCAAAAATCAATATCCTTCCATAAAATCGTATTTAACGTCAATAAGCATGGGCTTAATAATTGAGCTCGATATCCAATGGTCTCACACGGGACTTCATCAACACTACACTCTACACCTGCTTCATGGTTTCTTCATTACACACTGTAAAACGTCTCGATGGATGCAAATGATCAGTGACACTAAGCGTGGTACGGAAATGATACATGGTTAATCGAATTAACTGTACTGAGGCTCGATTATGTCGGCTATAAAGCTGACAGATTGTCCATTGAATTTCTCAAGCAGAACCAGTTTTTCGAAACGAATTTGCACAATTTGCAGGCGTCAACCAATTCACGACAAAATGGAATACCAAACTAACCATCAATCGCATGACAGCTGTCAGACCAGATGTAGTATAAAAAACTGTTGCTTACTCACAGTTCAGTATCTCACATCGAAGACCCTTTATATTCTAGTGTTGCGTTATTCTTTACCGTGCGGGAAAATAGAGAGCATAGAATGCTTAAACAAATATTTTCCAGAGTATGATACTGAGAAAATAATGTTACACGTTCGTCATCAAACCGATTTAAATTTCTGGTGAATAGCGAAAAAATTGAAAACATCAAGAACACAATTTTCTGCTAATGGTAAAAGTACACTTTCCAGAAAATTATCAAATAAAATGAATACTAAATTATGTCGAGTATGTATTCTCGAATTTGTCGAATGCCCACACTGGAGCCTGAGTTCTAGGTCTTCGTAGACGGGAATGTGTCATCAAATGAAATTAGTTGATTAAGGACCATATTAATTATGCACTTAAATTATACCAAGCACGTTTTATGCAATCACCCTTTTTGTTTCAAGAAAGTTTCAAATAGAGACTTATTAAACCAAAATAAAGATCTTAATATCCTTTCGCACTCTTTCCGGTACTCGAAAAGTCAATTATCTTTATTTTTGTTTCGCAAGATCCGTATGTGAGGGGAGTAAAAACTTCTGAAGGTCCTTAACAAACTGCAAACGTCGGCGTTTATCTGTCGTCTCTACAATTAAGGAACGTAAGTATGTTCCATAATGCTCCATAGTATGCATCCTTATATGCTCCTTGTGTGTAAGATGTCTTCAAAAAATTCAAGGACTTTTTATCACCATTTATCATTTTTATAAGCAATAGACTCTGGTTAACTAGATGAGTATATTATTTTTGTTTTTTTTTTTAATTTTCTTTCTTCACCTATTTAAATATTATATACAAAAGAGAACATCTAATTCATCGAATATGGCTTCATTTACCAAAATCCTGTCGGTGAAACTTGAAAATTGGTCTCAGTACTCAGTATTCAATGTTTGAAGCAAAGCTGATTGGTCCACTCAGACAGCTAATAACATTCAAGTGAAAACTAAACTTGAAAGAAGCGTTCAAACAACACATTTGTTACCACTCTTATCAAGGCCCATGACTAGACTTAACCGCACGTTTGTTCTGGAGTGAAAAAATCATACTGTCGTCCTTAAAAATTACGGTGTAGGAACACCTTTTTACAAACGTCTCGATTGAGTATAAAAAAAGCTGACAAAGCTCCTGCAACACTCAGGATCTTTGCAACCAACCACAACTTATTCAAATCGGTGGATCACTTCAATTTCCACTTATGGTAAAAGCCACAATAAGTGAATCCATCAAAAAATATAAATTTTTTCAGTAAGGAATGTTGAATTGCGCTTAACTTTCCAAACTTATTCAAGCACTTTCCCACCCTTTTGTTATCTGAAAAGTTTGTTTTGTCTGCGGGGGAAAATGATGGAATGAAAAGGATGTGTATTGACATAGAGTAACATTAGCTGCCAAGTGCATCTTAGCACAAAAATTGATACTTAAGTGTCAGGTGGTAAAAAATTCGAATTTATTATTGCTTCATGCATTAAAAATGAATCATTTGTTTATACTGATAATATTTTAGGTCTCTTGGAACATAAGTGTCATCTCAGAATTTGAGAGTAGAAAAAGAGCAAGCTTATTGTCAAACCTTTAAGCCCTATCTTACGGAATGGCCAAACCCAGGTTTCTGTTGTCTTATATCAGGTAATTGATTTCAATTTAATTTGAAATTGCAACGTGACAATGCACGCCACAACTACGCATTTGTACCTCAACCGTCCATTAAAGAATTTCCAGGACATTGGTCTCCGTAATACCATTACGTGCTTGCAGTCTCTCTCTCAATGAAACAACTCGTGTTCTTTAGTCGAAACAAGATCCTGTACAGAAAAGGACTTAAGGACTAATGGCTTGGAAGGCATTAAAAGTTTCTCCACTTAAGAAACACCATCACTAAAATAAATAAACTCGTTGCATGCCAAACTACATTGCTCTTCAGATTCTAAAACTTTGTTGGTGGGTGATTTTGGTATTTTGCGAATTGCAGTAAACCTAGAATTTTATTCTGCTTCTATCATTGCTTTCACAATAATAATAAAGTTTTGTCTTCGGTAAAAACTTTCACGTTCATCAACATTCTTTGTTACTCAGCTCAAATTGTGCGTGTAAGGCTCTCGAGAACGTTTTTAACAGTTCAGTATAATTTTATTCTTATCCTTTATTCATTGTTACCTTAATATTTCCCAGGATCTCCGAAAAGTTCGGGAAATTCTCCGAAACAAAAGGTTTAATTTATCAAGCATTACCACGGAAATTTATAAAACCCTTTCTGAAGAAAGTCTATCTAAACCCTGTTTCAGCATTAAACTTCAACATTAGATACAAAGGGTAAGGATATGTTCACTCACCCGAGATGAGTAATAGTAAATCCGATATTGCCAAACTGAACAAATAATAATTGGTAGCCGTATGCATAGTTCGATTACGCGCTATCACTATACACGTGATGATGTTGCCCAGCATCCCGCTCACAAATATCACTGAATAGAGAATCGTTAATGGAATCACCAATTTCAAGGAGTCACGTATGGGATAAACTTCATGGATAATACTTTGAGTATGATTTAAAATATGCGTTACAAAATCACTGTTGTTGGTATTGTTAACAAGATATGCATTGGGATATAACACTGTGCTATTAGGCTCAATCATATTTGATCATCACAATTCATCAACCGTTTGTATATCCTGCGAGAAATTCTAAAATTAAAAAAAGTTATCTTGTACTTCCTTATTTTTATCCATTCATTTGAAAAGCCTATCTAATAACCAGTTATGCTACGTAACACTAATGGAATTTAACATTTTCAATCTTTGATTTCACCTACTCGATAAAGGACATCTGTAATAGACCGACCGCCAGAACTGACTGAATTGTGTTAAACGGTCGCCACAACATAATGTTGCTTCCCATCTGATTCATAAACAGAATAGTAAGTGACTTCACATACTATTGACCATGCGTATAAAAAAGGAAATTTGTAAGGGGATGGAGAATTTCCTTTTGAGTGTTACTTTGAGTTTTTCAAAAAATCTACTCAGTTGCACATTGACATCAGCGATGAAGGATTCGTCTTATAGATTTCAAACATCAACAGTTTTTAATCGGATGATTTTGAAATGGAAAAAAGTTAGTGCTTAAGTATTCAAGTTACCAAAGTAACTGGTACTCAAATACCAAAAACACACTCAGGACTTTATGGTTCCCTATGAAGCTAGCAATCAATGTAAAATCTTTTGACAAAGGCACAATGACAGCTTTTCAACCGGCCATAGCAAGATTCATTCGCTTGATTCATTGAAAAACAATCTTTGTTTTTGTCATCAGTCCTACCCGCATTCCCAACAATCAACAGGAGTACCAGCCAAAAGAAAAGAATTCTAACAAGCATTTTAACTTCAAAGCAATCTCAAAGTAGCCACTACAAACTACTTATTCTGAGAGAGTAGCGATTCTCGACTATTCTGTAGATAATATAAAAAACGAACTTGCCTGGGCGTAAGCCGAAATTACATACGAGGTGATTCGACAGAAACAAATTGTTCAAAGTTACTCCTGGCAACATAAAGACAGCAACATATTGTGCTAATTCATTCACATTTTAATAAGAAATTGGGAAATAGGATTTAAACTAGGTGATGGTCTAATAATCAGTTTTATCTGCATTTAGTTTAGTTATAGATTTCAATTCTGCGCTTTAAGCCATTGATTTGTAAAAGGACGTGCCTCACATTGGCACAATTGGATATAATGTTATTTGAGTCCAGGTACGAATCCAGACCTCCGAGGTGGAATTATTTAGGTCCTGGAATGCTCCGGCAGAGATGAGCGTGGCCGTCACTGTTCTACCCAACAGGCAGCCCCAAGACCCAAGAGGAGCTTGGGTGGCCTCAGAAACCGGACACTAACGACTGGACTACTTGTTGTACTTCTGAGCTTTTCCGTCACCAACGCGGAGAAAATGATGGATCACCTCCAACTTGTCAGGCTCGATCGCACCTGGTTCGAAACTCTGACTACTGACTTTCTCTGACGACATCTAGTCATGGAATTATTCTTGTTATTATGCGATCAGTACTATTTTTCTTAGTATTTGTGTATTTTTATTATTTTTATTATTATAGTAAAATTATTATTATTAATTTTCCTAAAGAACAGCATGAGGACAACCAATTACCAAAATATGCATCAACTCCCGAATTATTCAACTTTTCCCTGGAATATTCTAAAATACAATGAAAACAGAGGAGCATTGCGCTATCGCGCCAGCTAGCAACCTCATTGAGTAGAAGAGTCGATCCTTAACAATATACAAAACCTAGCGCTTCAACACTTCAAACTAACTCGGAATTCAACAGCATTTGCATTGGTAAGTACCAATAAGATCTGAAAATCTCATTTGAGATAAGACGTAAAGAACTAGACTCGGTGACATACGCATCAACATTCATTCGACAAAAATTGGCATTGGTTTTTGCAAGCAAAGTCCATTGAAAAGAAAGTGATGGAGACGAAAATACCGAAATATGAACATTAAAATTCCCTTCAATTTCATATTCATACACAGTGACTCACATATAAATGATCCTCACATACGTTCAGGCGTAATATGACATGCCTCCGTTCACCTTCGTTATCATTTCTCCCTGATCTTCACATTTCTACTTACGTCGTCAAATTTCAAAGCTCTCTATTTTGGAAAGCTCACTTTGTTTGCTAGAAAAGTGTAATTTTATCTATTTCTTTGTGGTGTCGTAATACTTATTCGTGACTTTTTTTCACAAAGCAACGAAAAGTTTAAGTAGATTTATATTTACACCGCATGTTAGCGCAAAAGTATTTTTACGCAATAAAGGCCTCCGTGGAACTTTATTGTTCTTTGCAGATTGTCCTTCCCGTTATCCAATAGCACGTTAGAGAACTCCCTAGCTCTGTGATTAGCAGACGTTTCATTTCCGTTCTGCGACTTTCTGTGAGAGCAATTGAGTGTTTTTAACAGGCTCTTTCTCATTCTTTGTTTTCCTCTTCTTCATCGCAAGCTGGCCAAGTGTCATACCTTTGAACAATATTCTTTTGGAATGCCGATTGCATTGTAAGTACTTTAAAGGACTTATCTCATTTTGTTAATTGTAACTCCATGACCTTAAATAAATGCTTCAAGAAACTTCTAGGTTATTTTCAGAACAATGAGAGCCAAACCATCTGATAAATGGGAAATTTTGAAACCAGGATCGTAGCAGACCTAGTAATGAAGACCAAGACTATCGGGCAGCATTCGGGAGAAAGAGCTACGAATAGAATAGTACGATCGAATTGCCATACAGAAAATTTAAGAGAGTGATTCAATATAGATAAAGAAATCACCATATACTATCACTATTTATACTCACAATTAAATAACTATAGAGAGAAGCAAAAATTGTAGAGAAGGTTTACAGAAAAGCTCGCCTACATCGGAGAACAAAGAGAGAGTTCTGAGTATTGGTGTAAATACTTATCTCGGTGAAAACAAAGGCTATTTTCAAAGCCATTCTCATCCGAGTTCGATTGGAGAGGATCTCAGAGAGGATTGGAACAAAGACAATTGATGAGAAGTAACCTAGCAACAGCAAGTGACAAGAGTAGGCAAAAACTCGAAACTTAAATATCATCCTAGAACCGCATTATGTAAGGACAATAACTGCAGCATCTGATCTGATAACAACAGGATCAAAGGGATATGAACTAATCATTTCAGAACTCGGTAAAAATAAGAATAGTGAATGTACCCATTGTGTTTTCACGGTTACTACCAATCCTTTTTGTAAACAATTCAACTGGCTGCATTCAATATCGTTGAAAATGAACTAAAGATGGCTAGATGCAGTCAGAACATGTCCTCGATAGTTTTCGTATGAATAGTTTTAAAATCGAATTTTAAAACATGCACTTTCAACTCCTATTCAAATATCTACTCCGCCAATGATGGTCCCAAGCCCGGCTGAGAAAGGAGGAGGGGTCTCCTTGCTTCCCCAACCTAGAGCTTCCATCGTAAATCCAACGAATAAATGGAAACAAATGATCTCAGGATCGCATATTGGGTTTACTGAGTCCCAATGATGGGGTATTAAGTACCGATAAACACCAATTACCTACAATTCTGCTGCTAAATTCTACTCACACTTCTTTGTGGAGACGAGAAAGGGTGAAGACCAGCATTTCGCACCTGATAGCGGAATCAAGTTTTAACCACTCCATTGGAGTTGAATTGGGCGGTGGGTCAGCTTCCCATCGCTGTAAAACCTCTTAATAGTTTTAAAAACCTGCAGTAGAGCTTTGGAATGGATTGAAACTCAGGAAACGACCCTGTACTCGAAAAATGACTATGTCATTGCATCCTGGAATGTCAGATGACTGAATCACCCTGGCGCTGTTAAGGACCTCTTAAAACAGGCCAGTCATTACAAATTAAACTGATATGTCAATATTAAATTTCAATGTAAGATATGGCACACAACATTCAAAAGTGGGAAGGCCGCTGGAATGCGAGAATTTTGAGTGGCCTTCATTGTGGAAAAGGAGTAAAATCAAAAGTTAGTGACTTTAAGAACGGTTAAGTGTGAACCGTGTTAAAGCGAAATTTTTCAAAATTTGACTGATAAACAAGCGCGCCCCGACCGACGACGAAAAGGACGAAGAAATGGACTCAGAAAATTACGAAAAAATGGACAATCATGAAAACCAGCTGCATGCTCAGGAAAACAGAGCTCCAAGTAAACAAATCTGTAATAAGACCTGTGCTTTGCTATGGTTTGAAACATGGTCACTAAAGCAACCATCTGCAAATATAGTAAACGCCCTTGAGCAAGGAGTTAGGCATGTCGCGAACCAATGGCAAATTCGATAAATTCACGAGCTGTATGCAATTTTTGACGAGCCGGAGGTCTCAACGATTGTAGGACTGCGGAAGCTGCGATGTTACAACGAATTCGTTGGAAGAACTAAAGCGCGGGGACCAGTGGAGAAACCTAGGAAATACTGGTATTAGTTCTTCGCTGCTCGGATTTTAAAATTAGAGAATGCGATCAGTGGACCGAGAGTATTGAATGCGCTTGTTTGAGGAAGCGAAGGTCCGAAAGGGCTGCAGTGCTATGAAGAAGATTTTGAAATATGTGTCTATATTTATGTATCCAAATTTTTCGAGCTCTGCCTGAAGCTGAACTGGGAGAAAGAAGCTAGTTCGAATATAAGAAAATCGGTAAAAGATACAGCTTTCGATACTCTATTGAGGGGAATCGAATTCGAAGCCATTTGAGGAAGGAGCAAGACATTTTCTAGGAAACCATAGATGTCAAAAATTTTGAGCGTATTGTGAGGCAAAACCAATGCAAATTTCGGGAAAATATAATAACATAATTTGCATTTGGAGAAGTTTTCTCATGACTCAGAAGATTTAAGTGAAGAGCAGGGTAAAAAATTTCAGCAGGATTTAAATGAAAAGGAATGAGGGAAGTGGGAATCAGGGAAAGTGGAACAGAATAATAATAGCAGACAATTGTTGGCTGTCAAAGAGAAAACCAAGAAACCACAAAACTATTTAATATTTATCTTACTGTGCCTTAAATGTATTTTCATATAAAGTCATGTATTTATTTCTTCCTTGCAAAAAAATACCCAAGAATTCCGGCATTTTTCATTTATTCACATAATGAAATTTTTCGTAAAAAAATATTTACATTAGTTTCAAGGAGACGCCATAGAGGCCACAATGGAATTTCAAATTAGATACTAAATCTGCCCTTCACAACATATCTTCCTACTTCGACGTGAAAGCAGACCCTTTCTTTCCTTGACTTAACATTGGGGATCTGCATTGCGCTGTAAAAAGAGTTTGTCAGACCCAACGTCGGGACGACTTTCATATCTTACTGAAGCAAAAGTTCATTCATTGAATGAAAGAATCAATTTTGGTGACCGTATACGTCAAACTGTACATAGCTAAAGCATAGCATAGCTACTTGCCCCCACGAGCACTTCGAAAAACTCCCAGCGTAACGGTATTCGACCAAAATATATAGAATTTTTTTTGTATAAGTAAATTTTCAATACTTCTTCGTAAATGTTTGTGTGAAACAAAATACCTCCTTTTATAGACTTTGCGTGAGATCGCAAACCAAATACAAATCTATTTTTTGTATTTCTATCTCTGTCTGAAAGAGCCGTCCGGGAGTGTTAGCGCTGTGCATGCTTTCGCAATGGCAAAAGCTTTTTGATTAGTTGGACTTATTCTGCGTCGGATAAACATGTCCAAAATACTCTTTCAGCAGCAATTGAGTACATTTCTCTGGTTCAAAAATCTGGAAACCGTAACAGGAATACATGAACAATGTTCGAAAATCGGTATGAACGAAGGTTACGCATTGCCTAAGTTACAATTTCAGTTTACTCTATATGTCCTCGGATGACGGCCTCTTCATTTTTCAATTCGAAACTGGCTCTCATAGTGTTTTTCTTAACAAAAATTTACTTTTCTAGCTTCACCATTATGAGATTCGAACGTATCCTGATAATGACAGAGCGCACACATGGATGAAAACATACACACATACAGCTACCTGGACTATTACTTACATCTTTTGCCAGTATTCTGACCTATTTTCGATACAAACGTACAATTAGTCCGACATATTTTCACTAGAGAAGTTTTAACCCTCAATTGTGGTAGTACTCAACAACCAGTTGAACTTAAACCTGTTAGAATGAAATAAATAAATACAACTCGTATAGTCTAATTGTACTTTATTGAACAAAAAACATAACACTCTTGACACATGAACAAACTACATGTTTCCTTGTTATTTTCATGTACAACCTCTTTGCTGGAAGTGATTTATATTGCATATCAAACGATTAGCAGCGTTAATAGTTGCTGCAGGACATTATACCAAATGTCTGTCAAATCAACAACACTATATATTTCTACTCTTCACTGGATGTACTATTCAAATGCTCATAACCATTCAAACTTTTCCGACTAATCGATGGCAAACGGGGAGCAACTTTCGGTCCCATCAATCTGTCGGGACCATCTTGCGCGAAATGTTCAGGATTGTGGGCGTCAATAGGTGGCAATGGTGATGGAGACCATTCTGATCCTGAACTAGAGCTTCCGCCTGGTGAATGTTGTCTATGATAAATTAGAAAAAATTTTGTATAATTTATAAAAATTTAATAAGGATTCATACCCTTCAGCGATTATTGGTGGTAACTTTTTTTCATACACCTCATGTGGAGTAGCGATTGTGGAATTTATCGTACTCGCATGAATTTCTTGTTGATACATTGTATACAAATCCTTTAATTCATCGGGCAATTCAATTTGACTTTCTTCGATCAAACGTCGCTGTGAGCTGATAATATCCTCACAAATGCGACGTTGTCGTTCGGCACGTAAAAGTTGCAAGTCCCGACGGCGTAATTCCGCTTGACGCGCTAATCGTTCAGCTTGCAAGGATACTTTGTCAGCTTCAAGCTCATGTACGCGACACAGAAGGGCTACAATAGGGGAACATCTATTTGGTTAATCAATTTTGCGAAATTTGAAAGAAATTTTGCAATTATAGATTTAATAATAAACGTAAATTTCACTTCCAGCTGTCTTTTTTCTACTAAAACTGATCCCAAAGGTTTTTGTCTATTCAATGAAATACATTCTCTTTAATTTTCATTGATTCAAATGCAAATTTATAAAAAAATTAATTAACCTGAGGGATTCATTTGAATCCATACAAGCATACAAACATTAAATTTAGAGTGAAAGGTTGATTTCTTATTTGTATTTAGAAAACGAAATCAAATTCGCCTGAACTTTTGTTTTCAAAATTCCACTGAATGTTAGTTTTCAAATTTTACTTTGAAAATGCATCATAAAACTTAGTCAACTACTGCATCTTTCATTGCAATCATTACAATTCTTATTGAAATTAGTTCGAAATTTTGAATTCAATAAAACATCCTTTCATTTTTCAACTCTTTAAATGCTGATGCAAAATGCTTCTCACAAGCTTACCAAGTAATTCTCTTTCCTCGTCACTACTTATCCGTTCAGGAAGTTCCTGCAACGAGATATCCTAATAAGTTCAAAAAGGATTTAAAAGTTATTTCAAATAATTTCAAGCGGATAACACATCGTACTACATACATCTTCTAGCTGCACTCCGCGTTGCCGACACATTTCCAATTCCTGTTCTGTACGTTCACGGATCTCCCGAAAACGTTTAGTTTCCTTTTCAATAGCTGCCAGCTCTTCCCAGGCATTTTTCAGTGCTGTATTTCCTTCACTTTCTGTATCTGTGGGAATGCGAATGCAATCAGAAACGTATTGAAAAAAAAGTGTTTGTTTACGCTTCCAAATCAAGTTAATTTCTTTTCAGTGCAATTGATGGAAATGAAAATACCAAAGGAAACTGTAGCGAAGAAATGCACAAATCAAAGTTCTTTGACGAAAATTCACCAAGTGACTGCTTAGTTGCAGTCACTTGGTGAATTTTCATGTTTGTAAATATTTTCACTTCGTCAAGCTCACGTTTTCGAAACAAAATTTAGTTATACTGACAAAAGCGAATAACCTACCTTCATCGTTGACTTGATCGTAAAGTTTTCCCAATCGTCCTTGCCAGTGTGAGATCACCATATGTTGTCTTTCCGCGTCTAACTCTAAGCCAAGGAGATGACTTTCAGCTTCCAACAATTTTCTTCTCAATTTCATTTGTTGCTTAAAGGTAAGGACTATTTGCTCTCTCAAGTAACGCAGTTCTGCCTTCCTCTTTTCATCGTTAACATTATTTATTGCGCTAGCCGCTCCACTTCTCGGCCGATCCTGGAGCATCTTCGAACGTAACCTCGTCACCTCTTCGCGCAACTCCGTGACCAAGCTCTGATAGTGTTTCATGGGAAAGTCCTGCGTTTCATCAATATAGCCAGCATTCTGAAGCCTTGTTGTTATATGATTAGCACGATCAGCATATACAAGCGTGTTCTTCGTTTCATCCCTGTGCGTACTTTCAGGTGCGACATGTGCGATCATTATAGTTTTACATTTGCCACTTAAAGCTTCCTTGAGCAGCCGGGTTAACTTTGAATCCCGATAGTTCACATATCGTGCGCCACCCGACAGTGCGTTTATACAATTACCTAAAGCTAAAAGGCTACGATTGATATGAGCACCTTCTTGGAGACGTTTGCCACGATTTTTGGTTTTTTTGGCTCTTTCGGAGCCAGCTAGATCTGTTAGGAAAAGCCTTCCTTGTTTCGTGCCCAAAGGAGATTTGTTTTGCACTGTGACACTGAGTAAAGCATGACTCCTTGATGAAGTTTGATTGGCTGCCGTGGGTTCCATTGTACGTGCCTTGTTGCCTTTTAAAAGCAGCTGAATAACTTCTTGGCGACTGATTGTGGTAATTTCCGATAGACCCGCTACTGTGATCTTTTGACCACGATTATCTTCACGAAGTTCCAATGGCCCACCTGGACTCAGGAGGTCTCGAATGAGTTCATTGTAAATTTCTAAGTACGATATTGAAACCTGGAAGGAAAAATCAAGTATTCACCTCTATGGCAATCACGGTAACACAAATATTTATACGATATTCCTGTACCACAGGAGGATGCTTAGTTATCAAACTGTTTTCAAGTGATTATAATCAAGATTTTGTGTACAAATGATTTTAAAAACTCCAACTCCTTAGGTATTTGACGCCAATATCCAAATTCCAAAATTCCAATATCTAAAATTTATTGGAGGCAGGAGGTACAACGACCAGAGAATAAAGAGATACCCATTCACATTCTATGAAAAACTTTATTTATTTACAATGACTCACATATACTAATGCACTCGGTTAACTATTTTCACATATAGATCTCCCTACCTACGTGGGTCAGTTTCTAAGCTCTCTATCTTGCAAAGCTCTTCTTATTTGCAACGTGGTGCATTTTATCTTGCAAAGCTCTTCTTAGTTGCTACGTGGTGCATTCTTATATCTTTCACCGTATTGCTTCTCCGACCAGATACAACTACATAAAATGATGAAATTGGTCAGTGAGATTATCTGGAAAAAAGGAAATACCAGTTTTCCTTCTTTTATTAGGAGAACTTTCGACAATCGAAGGGATAAATAACCGTCTGTAATGGCCACATGATTCATGAACAAAACTCCGATAGATTTAAAATAATTTCGTTTTCCTTTAAGACTTTCATAAATTTATCATTCATGAATCTAAAAAACAAAGGCATGGCCTTTTGAAGCTCCCAAGCTTCGAACGGCCAGATAATCCTTTGTTTTCAAGCACAAACCCTTTGTGCTTGTGCTCTCATTTCTCAAGTCCGGGAAAGATTCACATGGGTCCAAAATCATAGACCGATTAGTCATTTGTTCGCCTTCGGGTAACTGCTCAAGAAGCTGATTCTTTAAAGACTGACTACCATCTAAGGGGAAAAGCATTATGCTGCTGTATGCTGAACTTACAATTTGGTATGTTCCACGTAATATCAGTTTTACTACGTATCACGGAACACAAAGTCACTTCTAAAAAACAAATAAGCGGCTGGTTTGTCACAATTGACATTGAAAAAGCTGTTGATACGGTATGCAATAAAGATCTTGTATATGAACCTCAGAAGTACCTCAAGACGCCACGACTCACTCTATTTGATCATACCGTTTGAACAGCTGCATCCTCACCGAAAGGTATACCAACGGTTGCCCCGCAAGGCTCCACTTTAAGTCCAACGCTTTTCAAAATCTATGCTCTTGATCTACTCATATATATCTCAAATGGCAGCTTTGGCGGACGACAAATAATTCTAATCCTCCGGAACTTAACCAAACACAATATCGGTAAACTTAGGGACAATGCTAGGAAAAGACTATCAGTTTTTCTTCAGATAGAAATATAAATGAATCTTCATTCACATCAGTATCATAATTGATACTTATGAAAGAATTCATAAGTATCAAGGTATTATCTGCTGCATAGCATAATTCAATACAGACTTTGAAAATGCCATCCGTCCTTATCTGGAAAATAGATAAGAAGCTCTAAGGATGTTTCATTAACTTTACTTTTAACTTTAGAGAAATTTTTTGGTGATAGTTCTTGCTACCGAAAGTTTTCACTGAAAAGTAATTTCCTGGGTATTCTAGATCTAAGAATCATTTCTGAAATGAGTGTGAAGCTCAGAATAGTAGAATTAAATTTCAATACGATTGTTATTAAATTAAAGAATCTCTAACCATACTAACATAAATAGCAATTATAATAACTATGATGAGATTTTAGTAAATTGAAATTTGTTTTATGCCTTGAATGTAAGGCTTCCAGTGCCATTAAGTAATTCCACAATTTTCCACATCACGCCAAGGGTCTAGAATGGAAATTTCTGTCAAATTACATAAGACAAAACTTCTTCAGTCTCGCCTGGAATTGCCCTTAGATTAGAAAGAAATCCCTACCTGAGCATGGACGGGTGGAACACTGTAGTTGTATCTCTGAGAAAAAGAGAACCTTCCCTCTCTGTCCACAAGTAGTCGAAGAAGTCTCTTTTGCTGAAGTATATAGTGAGGGCCCGCCTATTTTCTCTCCACGGTATAAACGGTACCTCATCAACCTTTGGTGGTAAGCATCAGCCGTGATTCCTGCGCGAAACAAGCAGTTTGTAATTTACTATAATTATTAGTGGTGGCGAGAGTTAGAGAGCACAGAGTGCCCCTTGCGGAAGAACGAAAGCAAGTCTACTTATGCAGACGGAAAGCTACTACAACGAATTATCAGCCGAAAGGAAAAAAGAAGGACCCTTGCTTGATAGGAAATGTGAGTACAGGGAGCGCGTGCTAGTGGTTCCGTATAGCTCATCAATGACGTCTAGCCATAGTTTAAAGCGTAGTGATGGGACTTTTCAATGGGTGCTCGTTTTTTCAGCCTTACTTGAATAAGATGACAAAGTCAAGTTGACCCAACCCTACCCCTTGTTTGCCGTTGCTTCATCATTTCTTCGTTTCAGTTTGCAGTTACCCGAGATAATATCCATGCTCTCTCCAGAAAATATAATCGAAAAGATCATAGGAAAAACGTCTAAGGACGATCGAAACTATGTGTCACATTACATTTCAACAGTTCTTCTTATATGGAAGGGCATCATGATCCGCTTGATGGCGCAGAGGAAAGGGACAGCGAATTACCGTCAGAAGAACAATAACCCCTTCCCTTCAGGCCAGGATCTCGGTCTGAGAGGATGGTTTAAGAGATTTTTAGTCGGTGGTGCGGTTGCCACATGGATTTCGAAACTCAAAGCGCAAATAAACTTCACGTCCAATCACAGAAAAAAAAATTCTAGGAATAAGAACTCCTGAATTTGTCAATAAAAGCTGCTTTTTCTATCTTTTTTTTGAAATTAAGAACGAAAAATCATTAAAATCGTTTTGTTTTATAATTGAATCAAACTAAAATTAATTTTAATTTGACCTACTTTTAATGAAATTTCAACTTAATCTAAGTCCCAACAAAAGTGATTTTCAACCAAACCGTGGATAGCCATATAATCAGGGTTTATTGTTTCCAGATACATGCTATATTAATTTACCATTTAATACTTTTCAGTGCTCTTTAAATTCCAATCACCATGAAAATTCAATAAAAACCAAAAAGTGGTACCCCATCCTCATACGTGTACACCTTAACATGTTGTGCGGTTTAATATATTGCAATGACGCCTTTCATTTCCGACTTGAATTTTCTATGTTTGCAAATAGCGAAGGAAACTTTAAGTATTGCATAGAATTGCGGGAGCATACAATTATTGGATAAAAGCAGTTCCATTTAATAAATGTCATTAGTTTGTTGGTTTCTTTTACATGAGTTAATGTGAAATGAAACACCGTCCACATTGCAACATAACGTTTACTAATGACAGGCATAATGGAACTGATTGGACAGGGAAATTTTGAATTAAATTAGTTTCGAAATTTTGGTCCTATCGGTTTCCTTCGGAATGAGTTTGACACTGACATTTGACTGAAATGCTTCAACAAAGAGTCATACTTACCAAAAACCGCCAATAAAAAGGTGAACATTATAGGCAGTGTTTTAAGCTATTGGATGGACTAACCATAGAGATTTAAACTAGAAGGAAAAAGGTTGAAGAGGTATCGTCTAGAGTTTTTGAAAAAGCTGTACCTGACGGAAAAGGGCAACGACTTCATATACCAACATCAGTAGTAGAAAGGTTTCTATCATAAGCCTAGAGTGGTTCTGTGCATGGGAAGAACCCTTTTTTATGATGAATGATGTTCAACACCTGTAGGAATGTTGGAAAAGGGGATATGGGTTTTATTCCCGTTTCCAGCCCAGGACATTAGAAGAAATCAAAAAGAATTCATAATATAGATAGATCAGCGCTAGCACCATAACATAGTGCATACAGCGCAAACACCTCTCACATGACTACTCTCAGACAGAGATAGGACTAGCATAAACAGAATTTTATCTGTTGGTGCTTTTAACAAAAATCGTGGAGAGGAATTATTGAGAAAATGAGAAAAAATGAGAGGGAATTTTCTACTGCAAATATTTTGGTCGATTTTGCGATGTAAATTCTGAATATTTTGATCGAATATCGTTAGATCCGCAACTTGTTCGAAGTATTACCACTAGTACCAGCAATGTCAAAGGAACCACTAATAAGGGTTACATCACAATCACTCCCAAACTTATTGGAGGAGGGACATAAAGGGGAAGGTGTGAAGAAATACGTATTGTAATTTATGTGTATTGTAATTTGTCTTATATAAGACAATAAGTCACAAATCCTATTACAACAGTTAAGTTTGTTCTCAGCTCAGAAAGCTAGCCATTGTGATCTTCCCAGTCACGTATGCCGTTTGATTGTTAAGCTCTCTACCTTGCAAAGCTCGCTTTATTTGCTACATAGGCTTTTCTGAGGTGTCCCCCTGCCTTTATGATGCCCCTCTCCACTGTTAGTGCTTTTTAATGGTTATGCTATGGTTCGAAGTATTACACTCTAAATAAATTCCCAATCTTCCGACTCGTTTAAGAGCAATGAAATAAATTGATATTTATTTGTTTATATATTTTTATTCAATTCTCATTATTTTCTTTTAGCAAAAATAATATAGTAGATTAATTAAACACATCAACGTGCTTATACAGCTCGAAATCTACAACCGATTGCTCTATCTCTTTCTTCGATATACTTGTTGAAGGTCTTAGTGCTTCTTTATTGATTAAGCTATAGTGTTATGACTGAGAATCAATCTCAGAAAAATTTCAGAGGAAAATCTCGAAATGTCTCACGAAGGAAGAGATACGAATCCCCCGTACCAAATAAACTGAATTCACGCAATTCAGAGAGCCGGAAAATTCAGAAACGTAGATAAGTGGCGAAATTGCAACGATAAGCTTTCAAAACTTGCAAGAAAACATTTTTCGATGGAATAGGATACGTGAGTCATTGTGTTCTGGTACAAATATGAAGAGAATCTTATTGCAGATCTCCCCAGATCTATTTCTTTACTATGTATCTCCACTTAGGGATGAGGTTTCAAATACCAATGCGTCTAGAAGCGCTCGTGTAATTCTCAACTTGACAGTAGTTGCCCTATGATAGGGGAGATTCCCGCGAAAAATACTATAGTTCTTCCAATATCTGCCTCAGTGTCAACATCTTCGGTGCAAGTTGGTGGCTCTTAGTGCCAAAAAACGGGTAAAAAAGATCCTTTGATTATTCAGTGTCGTGTATTCAAAAATGGAGTAGGAGTTAGAGCCTTTCCCTTTCATGCAACACAGTTTAAGTCCGATTGTTGACAGTAATATTCAGATTAGTGTTTCTGATGGAGAAATATCAGCGCACTTAACTTTAATGGTTACCTTTCGGGATATTATTCAAGGCAAGTGTAACCCTGACCTGATCATTTGGTATTGCAAGAAGATGGTTCTAACATAAATTATCGCCCAAGTTCTGTAGTGAAATGTTGAGAGGCATCAAGAATAATTCAATGCACCTATTTAACTCCGTGATGATTTGGTCTTCATTGACAACTTCTGAGCAGAAACGAATGAAACCCGTAGAAGACCACTAACTTCGTGTATGGAGAAGTGTTTTCAATACTGTAGGTGATCATACACACTCTGTTGGTACTGAAAACGGAAGGCTTCGAAACGGAAGAAAACGGAAGAAAGTCGCTCCATAGCGACTCAACATCAACGAGTTAAAAAAACTGACCATTGGGGACATCATCTTGATATATCCAAAAGGACGACATTATTGAGGGGGTCTCTACTGAGAATTTCTTTCTTTCTCTGAAACTTACTAAACTATCGACCACAACAAGTTTTTAAGGGGGAGTGATGAGTTCCCTGTTTCAGAAAGGAGTCGATCGTCATTCCGCAGTAATATAAAAGACTTGACCCATGATTCGCTATTATAGGCCCTTGTACCATCCTAAGTTTTTACGCGATCCTGTCAATTGACCATTTTTAATGAATTTTGACCATTTTGACACAAATCGGTGTTGTTGGCAAACTGCAGAAAAATGAAATCTCATCAAAGATTCTTTGAACCAGGAATAAAGAAGGGTAAATAACAAGTCTCTATTATAACCCTCATACGATGATAATTCTATCAATCATAGTTCTAATTTGTACTGATAAGATGTGAGGTTTAACAATAACAGATGGGTTGCAAGGACCAGAGTTTTTCTGAAGCTGGGGAAGACGCATTGAACATAGAGGAGCGGTCCTTGAAGGACGCCTGTTCTTGTAAAATGCAGAACTACACCTTATGATGGCCGAAAACTACTTGTCTTTTCATACTCCTACTTAAAATGGAATCAAAATTAGTTCCTTTAAATACTGGTGCTATTATTTGATTATCACATTTTAAGTAACTTCAATTTTAATGGAATAGCTTATTCTACAGTCCCATGTTTGCATTTAGCGTGTATTTTGGAATTATCCAAATTTTAAATTAGTAAGGCCCATCAGTGTTGAGGACGCGTTGAACGTTCAACATTGAATTGCTCAGCATATCAAGGAGACGTCTCCTTATGAGTGCTGTAAAGCCGGTTCTACTCTTTGGGGCGACGCTTTCAGCAAGGAGTTACACTGAGCGTGGGTGGCACAGATGCAGACCGAGATGAATTGAACAGTCTCTGGGATAGCAGAGCTGGTAATCGCAGGGGTAATGCCCATTTCCCTCCTCGTGATAGGGCGCAGGAATATTTATCTATGCAGAAGCGGAGACAACAGAGATGACGTCACCAGGGAAGTGAGATAACACTCTCTCAAGAATTGGCAACAGTCATGGCAGCAAGACGCAAAGGAAAGGTGGACTGCAAATCTGACCCTTGACCAGAAGCCGGAGCTCGATCAACCGCATGGTGAAAAAAAATGAAAGATTTCTTCTTGACCCTGCTCTTAAGCAGGATCTTACAGGATCGGTCTTACCAAGAACAAGATTTACAGATCACGGTTTCTTAACTGCGTGTTTTGTACAGGAGAGGTCGATGACGCCTGTCATACATTTTTTTTTCATGCAGGAATGTTTCGGGTCTTACTAAGAACAAGATTTACAGGTCAGGGTCTCCTGACTGCGGGTTTTGCTTTTTTTTTCATGCAAGAGATGGAGTAAGTAGCGCGGTGACATCTTCAGTGAAATTGGAGAGCTGTCCCCGGAAACAAAGGTCGGAGAAATGCTTAGAACGGTTGACAAATGGCACAATATGTTCGAGAGGTCTTGATACTTGAGCGTCAGGGGATTCGTTTCTAGCACTTCATCCCCTTTCTTCCTTCCCGTTATAGAAGGGCTTCCTGTTATCTGAAGGCGCTTTTAGCTGAAGAAGCACGAGACTTAGCCGGAATTAATGTGTTAATGGTACCAGGCAAGGTTATCTGGTTGACAAGGGACGTGCTTAGTGGGTAGTCTCGAAGTCATTTCGAAGTCATTTCGTCTCGAAGCAAGAATTAATAAACGAAATTCATTTTATGGTTGATGCACGCCGAAATGAGGGCACACTTTTTAGTGAGGACGCGTTTCAGCTATTTATAGCCATTATAACAAAAACGCACCGATGATGAATGGCTACAAGCTGCCGAAACGTATTTTATACAAAAACGCATCACAGCCCGGCCGACATATTTTTTAATAAATTGATATTAACCCTCCGTCCATGTCGTGTTTTTTGGCACCTTCGGTCCATGTCGTGGGTCGTTTTTGCCCGTCGCGCTACTACACTCTCAATTATTTATGGAAAAATCTGAAAAAATTCCTGGTTAATCTTTAGACTCTACTTTTGAAGCCTGCAAAGGAAACTTTCCATTTTTTCCATATTTTATATTTTTTTTTTTTATCAAATATCAAAAAAAAATGTGAAGATTTTTTTTTTTTTCATTTAAATCCAGCGTGAGTAGAAATCATCGAAAAAAGGTTTCACTAGCGGTTATTAAAAGTAAAAAGGTTGCTCTTTGAGAAAAAAAATATTGGGAAATTGTAGCATTGAACCAGATACCCTATTCATCAACGGGAACATAGACGTATTTTTGGGAGGCTAAAACGAGGTATCGAAGAGAAAAACGCTCAATGTTGAGGGATTTTTTTTTTTTTATTTATTTATATTACGAAGTTGAAAATAACATTGAAAAATGAAGCGACAAAATGTTTCTTCATTTACATGCAATGTGAACATAGGTTGATTCGGTGGTTTTCGCATACCGGGACGCCGCATCGACCACAACATTGGTTTGTTTTTTTATCATCTTTACTCGTACACAAGGAACATCGTCGTCGTTTTTCTATTTTATTCGGATATTCGACGCTGGATTCGTCATTACCTAAAATATGATGAATGCTCTGTCTTAGAGATCTCGGAATATTTGGAATTTTGCATCGACGTTCCATATGCGGTCGAACTAATTGTAAAGATAATTTTTTGAGGAAATTCATTCGTGTTAGCTTCTCGTTTCGCTGAATTAAATTATAAATGACTAACGCGTTGATACCCGATTGATCGACCATGCCGAAAAATAGTCTCATGGGCCATCGGTTCGTTATTCGCGCTACGGTATAGCTCGATATCATTTTATCGAATGTATCGACACCACCCTTTGTGCTATTACAAAATTCAATAATTTCTGGTTTTCCCGATGTACCTGCAACGTCTCTTCTATGAAGACTCGAGACCAAAAGAACGACTTTGTTTCTTTTTGGAGTAAAAGAAACTAGAGTTAGTTTTTTACCAAGGTCGTACGCGTAACGGGAAGTACCGATCGCTACTGGCCTCACAAATGAAACTGGAATCTCGCGTTTATTTTTTCTTATGGTTCCGACGACGTCTAAGCCTCGCTCATTTTTCATCAAATTACAGGCTGTAATGGTGGTAAACCAATTATCAAAAGTGATGGTACGACCGGTATGCCAGATAGGCTCCGATAAAGTTCGAAGATGATATTCGCAAACTTTTTCGCCGCGATTACACGTTACTTTACCCGTATAAGGGAGGGCATTTATCATATAGAATGTTTTCGCGTCGTTCATACACACTATTTTCAAACCGTAACGCGCTGGCTTCGATTTTATGTACACTCTCGCCGAAAACTTTCCTCAAAAGCCCAATAATTGCTCATCGATGGTTACAGTATTTGAAGGACTATAATTAATTTTGCATTGCTCGATAAACAAGTCCCATATTTCCCGAATTGGCGCTAGAGCATCTGCTTCACGTCTCTCGACGCGAGTGCTGCGATCGTCGAAACGTAGAATTGTTGAAATAAATTCGAATCGTTGCGCGCTCATTGTTGACACGAACAAATTCATACCATACTCCGTCGACCAAATTTCAGCGAGTAAAGATTTCCTCTGTGCCAAAACACCGGCGTAAAACAGAAGGCCGATGAACGCTCGTATCTCAATCACATCTACAGGACGAAACGCATATCTAGCGCGCGAATCCTCGGACATTGTTGGCAATTTCCTCTCTCGCTCTTCATTGGAATATTTAACGATTATATCCATAATGGAGTCCGTAGAAAAAAGATTCCATGACTCCAAAGGAGTGGTTACATTCATTGCTCCAGCTTTTGGAGTAGCGAAGTGCATTACCAAAGGTTCAGATCGTCGACCTCGGGTTTCCGGTGGCTTCTTTGACCACTTTGTCTTGTCTTTGCCGTAAAGATATTTCCGTCCACTTCTCTGTTCATTGATGGAATCTTCTTGATCGGGCTCCGCTTCATCGGAATCATTATTGTCACTACCGTCGACACTGCTTTACTCTTCACAAGAACCGACACTACTGCACTCCTCCTCGTCTAGGACATTATCAATTTCGTCGTCCGATGCTTCACCACCAAAATAATCGATTGGCTCACGATTTCGGAGTGAATAAACCTCCTCCGCTCTTCTAACTCCTGTAGTACTCTCCTAAAATTAAATATATAAGTTAGGATTTTTTTTACGGTTTATAATGCAAAAATATGCATATTTGATGAAAAAAACAAAAAAAAAATTGTCATTTTTACTTACGTCATCCATGTCGTGGGTCGAAAACGTCCCTTCTGATATTTGCACTGCTTGGCGTTTCGCGTATAACTGACTGCCACACCTGGGCCCGCGCGGTCACAGACCCTCAAACCGAAACTTTTTTTCAGTAACACTCAAATGGCGCCACCGTCGCCGGTGTCCGAGAAATTTCAGGTAGAAATTTTCGCCCGGACGAAAAAGACCCACAACATGGACGGAGGGTTAACTATGCCATAATTAATTTTCAGATAAATGCCAAAAAGCGATTCATACCTTCCAGCATGGCTGGACTATAGGATTCAACCTATAAGTCCAACTTATATGTCAACACGTTTACTTCGGTCATCGTCTAGTTCATGCAATATTAAGGATATTAAAGTTATATTTATGCTTTTCGACTTAAATTTTCAACGCAATTCCAGAATGTTGCAGAAAAAAATATTTGAACTGAAGGAATCCTTAAATCCATAAGTAATCGTCTTGAATGAGCATGAAAAATGCACGCAGTTCTGACGAATTAACTTAATTTAACTCGAAATGAGATAATCCAAATATTAAATCAGAATGCTCGAACACTTTCAACGGACGATAAAACGAATAAAACACAGGAGTAACTCGAATTACTCAACAGGGATACTCTAAAATAAACGCGCAGAAATTTTCTCAGAAAATTTCGGAGATTCGTATTCAGAAGAAAACGGCAAGCAATCAAAAATGTTCTATATTTGGTTGGAACGTTCATGGTACCATAAAGATGCACACGCGTGTATTCTTTTTAGAATCCAAATTAAAGTTGCGTATTGCCATATCAACGAGCATATTAAAATAACCGTCTTGTACTTAACTTCCCTATATTAGAGCCCTCGTTTATTTGAATTCGAATTGCGCCATCTAAATGTTCCCCCAGGGTGAGCGTCATGTTGGATTTTTCTGAAGAACTTTCGAATAAGCACGTATACGATATGTTAACACGAGCTATCGCAAAGAAGGAATAATATTATCTAATCTGTATTCGAGTATAAAGTGTGGGATGAACATTTTCAGTTGCAAAATTTGTTGAAAAGCGTCCTAATGAAAAATGGAGGCTGCTATGCTGAGATGGTATTGGTGGCTGAATCCGGACAGCTATTGAACAGGTTCCGCTAATTACCGTCAAGGATTTTTTTCGGAATATTATTTATGGAATATTTGTTGTGGAATATTTATACCGGAGTTGCTCAACAGCTTTCAACTTATCAACGAACAGCGCCATAAGCATGATCCTTCTTTACTATCAAATAAGCGTCACTGCTTGAGATGCACTATGAAAATGACTGAAGCAAAAATTTGGAATTCTAACATTGCCTTTGATGTTGTGATGTCGCCGCTTTACTTATTGTTTTTTACTCTTTTAATAAACTGAATTTAAAATTTTTACCGTAAGGTAAGGAGTAAACTTTCAAGTCGTTAGGAAAATCTTAAATGAAATTCTAACCAAAGAAAAAATTGTCAAATGAATTCGGCAAACAAATAGGGCAAGCTTTATTCTGGGATCTTTATTTTATTATTTATATTTTCTGCATTGATTAAATCATCAATCTTTCATACCTTGCGCAAGTAGCATATGTTTCCATGTAAGAATTTCCATATTATACATTTCAAATAACCAAGCTCCCATCCTACAAAAAATTTAGTTCAGGTAAAATGATATTTTTTAATCCCTTTACAATTGTTTAATGTGTAATAAAGCAAAATTTCAATTTTCAGCAAAATATCGCAGACACATTTTGTTCATAAAAATTGCATGACACGTCCATTATTTCCTCGTACACAATTTTCCTTTTTGAAACGAAATATTAAATATTTTGGTGCTGTGCATAGCGTTGAGTTCGGGATGGCTTCCGAAATTTTTGTAACAGATATGGAAAAAGTTTACTACAGTCTGTCAACCTTTCGTCGTTATATTATCCCTGTATGGTGTCTCTTCGTGTCCTTGATTACTTTTCCAAAGAAATTTCTTTGTAGTTTTTTATTTGTTCAAAATAAATTCCAAACGCTATCGCTGGTGTTATAAATTATTAAAATTGACCGTCGAATATACAATCGGAGAGTTAACGTAGTACTCTGGAAACAACTTAGTATTCTTTGCCTCGAGATGTATTGACTTTTATATTTCGTAACGAATTCATAGATCATTGATTAAATACGCATATTGACACGTGCGTGACTTATCAAACCATGCATACATATGTGACTTATCAATAGAATATATGAGTTTTTTGAGTTTTTGAGTTTTATTTTAGGGTTTCGGCAATTTTTGTTGTTTATTTATATTATTATTCCTATTATGCTTTCTATTTCAGTATCATGAGTGCCTTAATCATTTTTTTTTGCCCTGAGAGTACAAATGACGCCTACTATCTTTCTGAACAGAATTTCTAAGAGAGAATTTTGCGAACTATCTCCAGACTATTTGGTTTCACGATGTTGAGTTCGAAGAACATATGCAAAACCGCATAGCAATGCAAGTTGGTGGTTCTTAATAAGAAGTCCAGACTGAAGTGACAGCAATGATTGCTGCTGGAAGGCAACTTGTGACGCACTTCAATCACTCAGGTTTAGCTCAAGAAAAACTGCTGACAATTCAAAAAGAGCTAAGTTTACCCGAGCATCAGTTAGTGCAAGATATTAGCTATAGGTGGAATTCCACTTATTACATGATTGAACGTTTGTTTGAACAAAAGCGGGCCATATTATTGTATGTTGCTGATCACGATACACTCATAAATTTGACAGCTCAACAGTGGAGTTTGATGGAGCAGTGTATCAATTTATTAAAGCCCTTCGAAGAAATTACTAAAATAACAAGTTCTGGACTATCCTGCGTGTCGGAAGTTATACCACACGTTACTGCTTTAAAAAAATACTTGGATAAAGCTGAAACTGAGCAAAGAACTCTTGATTTGTCACATATGCGAGCCTCGTTAAAAGCTGAATTAGAAACTCGTTTTAACTCCATAAGTCAAGACTCAAACTACTTGATTGCAACTTACCTAGACCCGAGATTCAAAACAAATTACTTGGGGGTGATTGATGCTGCAAGAGCTCGCCAGGAGATCTTATTGGAATATTTGAAAATGTCTTGTGAAGAGTCCTCAAGTAGCAGTTCATCTTCAACACCGGCTAAAAAGAGTAGAGGAGAGGAGGCGGAGTCAGCTGTATCTCGCAAAGCTCATGACACGTTTCGGGATTGCTTTGATGAGGTAGCAAATGAAAACAATACTGACCAGGTTCAACGTGAAGAAAGAAATGCGATAACCTGTGAGCTGGATTTTTATCTCAAGTCAGTGCGAATTGATCGCAATCGTGACCCTTATTCTTTGTGGGCAGCGAATGCCAAACAATACCCAAATTTAACAAAGTTTGCGAAAATCTATCTTTCAGCACCTTGCCGCAGTGTGTACAGCGAAAGACTGTTTTCTGAAGCTGGTCTCGTTTATGAAGAGAAGCGAAACCGCTTGCTACCTCTCAATGCAGAGAAATTAGTATTTATTCACCATAATTTGCCCTTAGTGCAATATGAGTACTAATTAAGAAATTCATTTTCTTAGACTCATTTACTATTGTGTGATTAAATTTTAATACTAAAACTAATTATATTTCTTAAGTGATACAAAGACTAACTGAATAAAGCAAATAATTACTTAAAAATATATTTTTTTATTCAGATTTTTTTTAACTCGGCGGGATGCCTATCTGGCCGAATAGTAGTTAGCTATCCGGTATGCGGCCGGATAGTATTAACATCACCGGATAGGCCGGATACCGGATAGTTACCGGATATCCGTTTCATCTCTAGTTCTTATCATTGAGAAGAGCACCTTAAACTGTAAATTAAAACCAAGGCAAGAAGCACATTTTATCAGTAATAGCTCTCCTATCTCTTTGACTTTTTTGAAGAATTAACTCCTTAGTCGAAAGACGTCGCACAATGTGATAGAAGAAGCCGAACCGGAAATCATGTGACAAAAAGTTCCTCTGCAGGTTCCCAGTGTGAGAGAGATTCAATAAAAATTCAATATTGCTATATTCTATCCACTAAATGTGGAGCCCTGAAGCTGAATTAATAACGCAGCAGAATGTATTTTTTTTTGCAATTTTTATTCATTTCATATGAGCTATCTGTATGTTTTGAAAGCAACTTTAGAACACGGATGTGTGTCAAATTGTGTGAAAAAGAGTTGTGATATATCCGAAGATTTATCACTACTATTACAAAAACGGACTCCTACACCTAGTATTATTGGCAGGTAGTCATTATTCTCGCAGACAGCGAGTTCTCTGAGGTAAGTTGCTTGTTTTAGAAAGTCTGTAACAGAGCATACCCACTATCAAGCGATAATACTTAAGCCAAACTTCCTATCTAACCATATTCGACACAAGTTTTTCCAATAAATTGGTCAACAAAACTGATTGGAGAAAGGAGACGAAGGTGAGGAGAGATGCGGAATAACATTCTCTCAAATTTTGTATCAATGAGCAATGACTGACATATATCAGAAAAAAATCAGTGTCACATACAAACTCAGAAAGCCAACCATTTCGATTGCTACGCTCAATTACGTGTAACTTCCAAGCTCTCTATACTGCAAAGCTCGTTTTACTTGCTACATGAGAAATTCGTAACTTTTTCTTTGTGATGATCCACCTAAGTGTGACCGCTGTTGTGAAGTTACAGCATGACCTAACATTTGAAATTTGACATAACTTTTGCCATTTTTAGCACCTACTGTTGCATGTCACAAGGCAACAAGTTGAAAATTTTCCGTCATCTTATTTGTTTTCGTTAATTAAATGAATGTGATGTGCAGACGAAATAAATGCCTTCTAGGCAATCAATAAGAGTCAAAGTCGGTTTGGAATTTGTAAGTTACAAAACAGTTTTTTAAAAGAATTAAAAAAGAGACAATGGTGAATGTGGCTCGTTTCAACTGTATTATGGATGCTTGTTAAAAAAAGTCACGTATTTGTGGTTGTGGAAGATTGTGAAACCTGCGTCTGAAAAATCATTTCAGATTTTCTAGAATACTCAAAAAGTGAAGTTCCTTTAATTTCAATTTCATTTGCCATCAACCCGAGGTTGATGATGATAATAGAGGGTATTTTGACGAAAATCACGATAGTAATAACGAGCGCTCAAATTGGGCGGACATTTTTTTGACTATACTGATTTTTTCGATCTCTTAGCTCGTAGTCAAGGGTTCATGTGCTCCAGTGTCATGCGTCATGAGTAAAACACCATTTTGGATTATTTGAAATATGCATCACTATTGCAAATGAAATTGAAGATCGATGTAATCCATTTCAATTTGACATCAAGTGGGAATTCGATGATGGACAATGAAATGATGTCGCTGAAAATATTGATGAAAATATCGATGGGTCAGACACAGTGACATAGGATGGTTAGTGATCTAAGCTAACTTCTATCAAGGGTTTGGCAGAAGATGATAATGCTTATTTCTCATAAGCCAAAATCTTGACTTTAGATCGTTCGGGATAGCTTAACCTCTGTATTCTTCAATCTTTAACATCGGATGATTCGTCCCTTGACCATCCCTTTTCCCTATCCCTATAGCAGGCATGAAGTCGAAGTGTTTAACGTGGACACCTGCCGTATACGGCTTAATTCCACGGTCTCCACAGACGGGGTTGAAACAATGTGTCAACCACCACCCCTAGAATCTGAGACAAGTCCCAGTCCTAGGTCCCAATTTATATAAGTTACCTGGATACCCGAACACAACTGGTGTGTGCTCATCGCCACTCTCTAGCCTTCGAAACCACAACCACCACGTTTCAGCCAAGAATAGGCTCCTCAACCGTGTAGGGGGCTGACAGTAACCTGTCATGGGCGTCCCCCTAACCCGTGGGTCAGATAACCTCTGATCAGGTTGCGCTTCTCTACAGTCCGAGAAAAACTCTCAGTTTTTGTTCCAGGCACAAGGGACTGATTGCCCTTTCTCACACCTCGGGTACGTGGGGACCCCTATAGCAGGAAGCATCTACATCTACAGCATCACATCTTCAACAGCCAATATAATGTCTCCTGGAATTCAATTAACAATCTATCAACTAAAGTTTCCGCTATTCGAGAATTCCCATAATATTTACTGTACATGCAATTTTACAATTTTCACCTTTTTTTCAACAATTTTCTACCTTTGAAATAAATAATGGCCTTAGCTTTTCTGTTAACTTCAAAAATGAACTAGTCCGTACTTTACTCATGTATCATAGAACCTTGTACCATGGTACCATTCTTGGTACGCTTTTGTTTCCAAGTGAGCGACTAAGATGACACACTACCGAAACCCGTATAGGAACGATACAGACGGGAACCGACGGAATACCGTTAAACAAAAAAACCATCATTACTGTACACATTCTCGTCGACGACTGTTGCCAAAATTTCGCTTAATCGGACACGTAGCTTTGTTTTGACCGTGGTGAAAGCGGGCGTGTCCTGGGATTCTAAAAAAATGGCAAAAGGGCAATATTGATTGGTAATTCGACGCTTGTTTTTGGAAAGGAAATTGCACAATGAAATCAAAGAGCACTTGGATGCTGTATACAATGAATTTGCTTCTGCAATTCCAACCGCAAAAAGTTGGTATAACGAGTTTCAACGTGGTTCAGCGATGTGTCATTTCATCAAAAACCTTCAAACTCATGAAAAACTCCTTGCCCCGAAAACGGCTACCACGGATATTAACGTGGGGAAAATCTACGATCTGGTATTGGCGAACCGCCGATTGAAGGTGTGCAAGATACCTGAGGCAGGAGACATATCAAAAATCTGCGTGGGTCAGCTGTGGGACAACAAGTGCAACGGTGAGACAACTTTAGAGCAGTAGTTGGTGCTGTCTAAGCGCACTCCGAAATTGTTTCTGCGTCGTTTTGTGACTGTCATTGAAACATGGATCCAGTAGTATACACCAGAGACCAAGTAACAGTCGAAACAGTAGACTTAGCCCGGCGATCGTGCTCCGAAGAAGGCGAAGACTGTCCTATCGGTTGGAAAGGTGATGGCCAACGTGTCCTACGGGTTCACAAGGAGTGATCTACCTGGAGAAGGGAAAAACGGTCACAGGGCTCTACTATCCCAAATAATTTGGCCGATTTGATGCAAGGTTGCAGAAATAAGTCCTCATTTAGCAAAAAATGGTGTTCTTTCCCCATGACAACGAGCCCATCGTGACGGCCAATGGGTTGAATTAGGATGTGATTGGCAACTCCATCCACCGTTTACTCCGAATCTACCTCACACGACTTCTTTTTGGTAAGCTTTGGTTGGTATGTAAAACGCAATTAAAAACACAACGTAGAAGCTTTTGTCAAAATCATAGTATGTGATGAGAATACATTGAGCATGAGATTCTAAGGACGTCTGATGATATAAAATACTGAAAGGTAAGTCGACATCACCTGTATCGAGTTGAGACTAACGAAGTCCTCTCAATCTTCAGCAACACATACATGAAAAAAACGGACAGGTGTGGTTCACCTGAAAAATATCCTTAATTCCTCAAAATCTTCACGATGTAACCACTCCTGATGAAGTGCTAATTTGATCCGAGCTGATGAGATTTTTTCATTCCATGCAGTCGCACACAATTCAACTAATCATACACGAGATAGCAACACACACATGCAAAGCATGAAACTGCTATCATAAAACGAAACG
This sequence comes from Stratiomys singularior, assembly GCA_954870665.1. Lineage (NCBI taxonomy): Eukaryota > Metazoa > Arthropoda > Insecta > Diptera > Stratiomyidae > Stratiomys > Stratiomys singularior. Next base: position 15,872,737 of record OX940877.1, read on the forward strand.
CACCATACGACATCATCATTTCGGACTAATTCTTGTGTCATATTGAAGAATAAATAAAATTCTTCACATACATATATATTGCATAACTTTTTTTATTATTTGCAACTATTGTGCCAGCCGGAATTGCATTTAAATGTCTGCGTATCGTTTCGCGCTGTGGATATCGTTATCATCCTTTGACAAGTGCTTTGTCCTCACAAGTTCAAATCATACAATTGTCTCTGAACTGTGTCTGCTACTCTGAGAATTACGTATGTGTTCATATATGTATCTCGCCTAACGGCGACGTAGTATTTCACAAGCACCAAGCACATGATAGCGAAATATATCGCTGCTTTGTTAGCTCTTAAGCGCGTTTTATTGATTCGATGATCCTGGAGACGACACATAAAACGTCCTGACACGTAACACTTGAATGCTTTAAACGTTATTCTGTATCTAATGAACGGTCTTTTGTGATAACAAGTATGACGGAACATCAAAAGAGAAAAATATGTTCACAAATTTGTAACAAGTTCAGGAAATCATGGTTTGTTTGGGTGGATAAAAGGCAGGATGGGAAAAGTTTATCTTTCATTTAGGGGATATACGTATGCTGTATATGTTGCCAGACAATCATTTCCAGGACTACCGACAGCTGTACTTCTGCATGTTCTATCTAATTTGGAGATGTGTACTTAGGGTTTGAAGGATCAAAAACGTTGCCATCCCGCATCTTCGCAATAATCTGATTTTACGTCGAACAATATGTTCGTTCAATACCTTTTATTATGTTAATATCAAAACACATGGAAAGCGACAACTTCGTCGACACCACGTCTTCGTGGCTAAGAAGGATAGCTGTTTGCCAAGGATTTTCCTTCCGTTTGTGAGAACGAGAGAGACCATCTACCGACCAAACAGCTGGAAGGATTAACAGAATTTCTCATACAACGTCCTTTATCAGATACTAGACAAACACCTGTGCGTGTGAATGTAAACATAACAATCATTCAGGTACACAAAAAATGTCCTCATTGAAGCAATCGATCAAAGGGATAAGCATCCTCGATAAAAACAAGACAAATATGAAATTCACGAGAGAGAGAAGTAGGCAATAACGTGGCAAAACTTCAAATAAGAAAAGAGGACAACGCTATAATTGAAACAAGCATGTGTAAGCTTCTAACAAAATAAGAGGGTACTGAACTTTTAAGTATGAAAAAGTCGACAGGAAATTTTAATAAGGATGGGAAGGTGAGTGCTAACAATAATACTGAATTCTCAGGAAGTATAACACACATGAACAAACCTCTGCTAAGGTTGTGATCAGGAAGACTATAGAATCGATTCAGCCTGCTTATATTATGCCTCGATCAAAGCTACCACATGGAAACCGATCCCTACATTTTTGAACGAAGAATTTGCAGAGCGTCCTCGGCAATCACTAGGTAGCAGGAGGTGGCTCAATGTATGAGAAATAGGGAAGATTCGGCCAAACACTATAGAGTAAGGAAAGCTTACACACATACTTCCAAAAGATATTAGAAGATCAGCAAAAAAATTGTTAGCTCTCAGTGACGAACATCCTGGGAGGCATGGCTAATCACTTGTTATTTACAGACTAACAGTTATTTTTTTGTGGATTACCGTACATGATGGATTTCTTCACATTCCATTGCAGGTAGACACGCTCCAAGAAGGCTACGCCCACAGCGCTCTAGCTGTCATAACTTTCTAAGTTGAAGACCACGCCCAACTCAAGCTCTTTCAACTTAAAAAAAGGATTGTTTATTGCTTGAATGAAAAACGCTAGCCTTGAACTGACAGCTGTTCAAACTAGACGTTTTTTGTTAACCAGGACACACAAACCAACTTGCATTTCATTGAAACTTGACAAAGATTCACGTATGGTTCAAAATTTAGATTGGTTTTTGATTTAAGGATTTATCTTAAGTGAATTTGCACACGCTTATTGTTTTTTAGATCTGAATTTCTTGGAGACTTATTTTGAGTCTTAATGAAGATGATATTCAACTGTTATATTCGAAAATAATCTTACAAATTTCTTGTAGACCTTAGCAAAATTTATAAGAATTCTTGGGAATTGATGGAAAACTTTCTAACCTTGAAATCCGAGAGAAGAATTTTGGCGTACTTTTTTTATAATTAAAGTTAAAGTTAAAGTTAAAGACCGAACATCGAAATTCGTAAAAATCGTTTAACATTGAATTCAATTATTATTTATATTAATATTTAGATTTCAATTATTCAACAATCAGTATTACAAGAAACTAACGCTTCTTCCAAGCGTTGATATCAATATTTTCGAACTAATTATTATATTTTTTTTATTATTATATTATATTTTGTTATAAGATCCATGAATTTTTATCACTTTAACAAAGCAAAAAACGAAGAATGGTTTAAAATTACTAAATGGTTAAAAACAAAAGAATGGCTGCTGTGAAGTTGTTATGTCTCAAGCTCTCGAACTCTTCCGCTTTTGACTGAACTGTAAAAGAATGAGCTTATCAGTTTGGAACTCAAGATACCTAGACGTCTTTGGCTCAAAATAGACGAAACGTCATCTTAAATCTGTCAAATTAAGCTCAGAGTTCTATGACGGTAAAGGATTTATAAGGAGCAATAAAGCAATGTATTTCAAATGAATGCTACTTACGAAACAATCCGTATTGATACAAGCTTATGTGAAAGCGGATTTGACTGAAAACTCAATAAGGATTATTTAATAATCGAACCAAAAATTATGGACAAACTAGGTCGGTGTATATGTTTTTGTATTAAAACTGTCTTCTCTTCCAATTCGGAGGTCTGGACTTTTTCAGAGTGTATCCAAATTTTTAACAAATCCTAAAAAGAGGATTCCAAAAGGGCTTCGCAATTGGTATATTTTAGAACAATCCGTTCTTTGTACGAAGTAAATAGCAGAATTTTGGGCAGTTCAAAATGGTTGAAAATAGCAAATAAAACATGTCATCCGGAGCTAGCTCCAAAGAATATCACAGATATACCAGTGGTTCCAGCTTTATGTTTCAGATGTTAAAATGGTTCCTGACGGATTCGTTCAGCCAGTGGAAGGATTACGCGTAATACCCTATACACACATATCCTATGTACATATATAGATGAATAAGGTCGTAGAAATATCGATTAGGAGCATTCATATTATGTAAAATATGTTTAAGGTCTTCTTCCCGAGAAATTCTTCTAAATGAAGAATGAAAGAGAGGCTATATGAATCGGGACGCTGGAGAAAGAGGTCCTTCCTCCGCTGGAGAAAGAAGGACTCTACACTTAACGCAATGGCAAAAAAGTGAATAAATGAAGTGCGGAGTAAGTGGACAGCGATGCTCATCAGTGAGTTTAGGCGGTGGCTTATTGTAGGGAATAGTGAAAGTGATTATTTAATGACACACTTGTTCAGCGACCAGGACTACTTTCAGATTTCCCCAAATTAAAATGGGAGAGTCACGGTCTCTTGATTTCTTTGTTACCCAGGAAATAATCAAGACTTAAACTGAACCCTTCCAAGAGCATAGGCTGACTCTCTTAAGAAAGTTAAGTGGGTAACACGTGAGCAACTGGAGACAAAAAAAAGTGTTCCATTAACATTTCCTATAGGCAATTAATACAACAATAATGAAGCGTAATAGCAATAATGTCATCTTACAGAAGTGGAGACATGGAAAGACTTTTTTCCGGAAAATGAAATGACCATTTCTCGGCGATTACAATTCATTGAAATCGAATGGACCTTCACTCCTGCGATAATAAAGAGACTTATAAAAGCATGTATTTTTTATTCTTTTGAATATTTTCTCAATCATTCACAATATATAGAATTTAACTTGGTATGTCATTTACCATCAAGAGCTTCCACACTTACAATAGGATAAGATATTTCTAATGTCTTGTAAAACATCGGTCTTTTCGACCGATGTTTTACAATATATTGAACTTTGTTATCTCATCTTTTAGAAGGCTCCTTTAAGCTCCATTTGTAGCGATTCCGTCCTCATTCCAAACCATTTGTAACCATTCCTTTTCCTCCCGATTGCTGATCTGCTCTTTTCTCATGTTGCATCCTGTGAAGGGTTTTTTTTTTCTTTCGTGTAATTATAAATAGATGTTTGTTGCAGAATGCATTTATTTGATTTTTTTCGATTTCCCCAAAAAATAGGTCAACAGATTTGATTCAAACGATTCTTCTTGTCCTCTTAAAACCTTAGAAAATTATTGGACACGGTTTCAAATTCTAAACTATGTTATTTAAAAACTGATAAATTTGTCAGACTGTGTTTGTTACACAACTTTGATCCTTTGAGTGCAAACATCATTAATTGCTTTCCGCAAACTGCAAGCTATGCAAATAATTTATCCAGCCCCTGACGTAAGTAACGTCAATTTAGGAGTAAAGGGCAGATACCAAAGTAACATCAAAGTCTCTCAAAATATATTTGAGTTACGATTTGGACAACGTCTGTTAGAACCACAATTCCTTTTTCGAGTCCTAGAAAATAGTTTACTTCTATGTTCACAAGTCATTTATATTCCCAAATCTTCAATATCCGAAATAAGTTAATCAATGAACTCCCCTTGCTGCTCGACATATAATTCAGGCACGTGTTAAACATAATAGTTCCGGCTACTCAAGGTATTTTCCCATTTATCCTGAGAATGCTTCATGCAAAACATCGTAGTAGAAGAAAAGCAAGTTGTAATCTAACTTTCTTAGATTTCAGGCCAACACCAGAGACTTCGGTATGTAAACATGTCCTTTCAATATCGATTCTTCAACTCCATTATAATTTGTAGATTGCGTGTTGAATTCTTCTGTGTACATACTTCATTAATACTACAAGGATGACGATAGTATTTTCATATGAAAATACCAGTAGAAGTTAAAAGGAGAGCGAAGCCTTGAATCCAGAAACGGACAGATCAATGTTGTATCCCTTGAAGCATGCATTTCACCTCAAACCAATCAATTATACCTTGTACGAAATATCATATATAAGTTGATTGTTAATATGACAAGAAAGATTCGAGACTTTAAAAAAAGTTCATATTTTAAAATTCTCTACAGAGAAGCCAAATTTTCTTTCGATGCCACTCTGCATACCAAGACAATCCAACATTATCGTCATTTCGAGCAAAATATGTAAGAGTTCAGTTTTTTTTTGCTTTAAAAACAGTCTTTAGCTTAAGAAAACTTTGAATTGCTTGCATGGTATTTAATAATTGAAATACATCCTTCGGGACATCCATCCAACGTATCATCTGCGTAACTCAAGATGAACGCAGACAAAATTTACAGAAATGCGTTCCAGATACTTCATCCACTTCGTAGCTATAGCTCAGAGCTGTATAAGAGCCATGGAAATTTGTTTCATGTTTCAAAGAAATAATTTCTTAATTAATTAGAAATTTTGAAAGTTCTTTGATGACAAATTGCACCGTGAGCCGTGGGAACCTTAAATTTAAATAAGCCCACGCAAAAAAACAAGGATATAACTACTAAATTGAATGAGCGGGGATGTGAATGCTAAATTCACAACTTAGAGCAACACCATTTTGACCATTTCTTAATTTAATTATATGTTGCCTTGCTGATTTTTTCAGTGTGAGTTTATGAACTAACAATTTAGATTGCACAATTGCCAAGGAGCCTTTGGATCGCAGCTTTCATTGCAGCACGCTTTATATGTTTCGCGCTCGCAAGGAGCTATGAAATCTTTTTTTTTTGTTTTGTTATTGAACTTTAACTCTGAATTTTGCAGATCGTTCGAATTGTTTGAATGTAAAAAGGATAAAATCTTGGAAGCCAATACAATCGCAGTATGTTGGATTTTCTTTCCCTTTTTTGAAAATTTCATCTGAACATTTATTCCTGGAAATCCGCAAAGATGAAAGCTGCATTTCGTGACTACAAGAAATTTCAAACGAATGGCTCCTTAACCCTTAGCTGGTATTGATATTTTAAATTACATTCTTGGTATCGGGGGTCCAAGTGGACCACAATAGAAAATTTTTTAATAAAACGTACTCTATAAATTAATCAATGTGAGAATTTCTATATATTCAAAGAACACACTTTATCAATTATAAATATCAACTTTTATTAATTCTTTGATAAATCTTATCACTTATAAAGATCCAGCCTTTGACTTATGGTAACTATTTTAAGTATGTACTTAAAACATTAAAAAAAACTGAAAATATATAAAATAACGTAAAAAAATTCTTTTTTATGCTTTATCATGCTCTAAACTTAAAAAAAAACAGGAACTTCTTCTGAGATCAATAATACATGAAAATAATAACAGGCATTATATAACTAAAAAATATTAGTGAAAAAAAAACCATTTGCTTTGAAAAGCTCACCGACTACTTATGTTTGGCATTTGGTACACATTACAGTCTTTACTGAATGACTTTTGCCGTATGCATATCCCCTACATTTAATACACTTTCGGGATTGTTTTTAGTCCTTTTTTCGGTCACATAAAGAGCATCGTCTTTTTTTGCGCCCAGATATTTCAGCATTGGCTACAGTTTGATGATCACTTTTTGATTGGCCTCCTGTAGATATTGCTGCATTATCAAAATTATCTATTCTTTTTTTCAAGTCAATAGAAAATTTAGAATATTCATACTTCCTTTCTTTAAAAAATGGTTTTAACAAATCTATGCCAATTCGATTGATGAAATCATTGCGTTCATTCGTTTTCCTAGATTCGAAGCTTTCCACAAAACAAAACCATTAGCCGTGAAAATATTCATAATGGCAGAAAATATAACCAATGGCCATCGCTGTGTTCTTCTCGAAACGGAATAATTAGCACATTTTTGATCTAAGGAATCAACACCTCCCTTAGTGGCGTTATAAAACTGAATAATTTCAGGCTTGCCACTTTCCTGATCTACAGATTTGAAATGATGCATGGATGATATCATGACTACGCTTTGATTTTTTTTTTTTTTGGTTCATATGAAACCAATGTTTTATCATTTGTAAATCCAAAAAGAGTGGAGCCTATGGGTCGACTTTTTAAGTGGCAGGAACTGTGGCGGAATTTCACACTTATTTTTCCGCATAGTCCCCACCAACGTCAATCCATTTTGTTTTAGTTTGTCGACTAACTCAATCGAAGAAAAACAGTTATCTCCGGTAATATTTCTATTCGTATTGAAAACTGGTTCCACCAGTGAAAACACATTTTTGGTTGCGACAGCGAGTTCGTTTTTTCCTCTGGAATCGGATTTGCTACTGTATATGAATGCATTGTAGAGATAATGTGTTTTTGAATCACCGAGGCACATTTAGCAGGCTTGGACTTCATATAAACCTTGAACAAACATCTTCCCCTAAATGGGCAAAGCATCTCATCCACCGTGAGGTACTCAAAGCAAGAGTAATATTTCTGACAATTTTTTATAAATATATTGAACATTTAAGAAATCAGAGCAGTTCTATCACTGACTTTTCGCTCATCTCTTGTTTTAATATCATCAAACTGTAAAGATGACAAAAGGAACAAAAATCGTTTTAAAGACATAGTGGTCCTAAAAATATATCTTCCTGTGCTGTTCGTTGCCCACAAACTTTCAACATCTTCGTGTCCGGATTTGAAAACACCAGCTAATAACAGCAAGCCTTAAAAATCCTTGATTTCCAATACATTCACATGATTGGTATGTGCTCCTTGGCTGGTGCACTTTTCAGAAAACTCTGTAATTTGCTCGTTAGTGTGCTTGCATATTATATCAATTATCTCATCTGTTATCAATACCTGCCACGAATCAAGAAGTGACGTGTTTATTCCATCACGAGCTTCCCCAATCAATCTGGGAAGATGAGTTATAATATTAGAAAATCGTGTGCGTGAAATACTGGGAGGTGTTTTCGACCATTTGTATCGATTCTTACCTCTAAGGAAGCCGGAGTTTGTGGTGCCATCTTCCTCTTCATCAGAGCTACTTGTGTCGGAGGAGTCACTCTCATGCACAATTACACTGTCATCCGAGGAACTAACAATCTCCTCATCTTCTCTGTCACTAATTATTTCATCGTCACACACTTAACATGGCAGATGCTCACAATTGGTTTCAACGTTTGATTCATCTTCCAGAAGTTTGCATATCTGATCGTCACTTAGAAATCGCGCCATTTTTGCTTCAAAATACTGAAAAACTAAAAAAAAATGTTTCTAAACCCAAAACAAAGAACACATACTTGGTATCAAGGGTCCATTTGGAACTCAAACCAGTTCATACCTTTACTTCTTTTTAAGATAAAGCAATGAACGTCCGGCACCCACTCCAACGCGTGACGTAATGAGATTATATCGATGTGCGTGTTCGTAAGTGAAAAGCTAACGATATTGCAACGGTAAATATTTGCAGTGGGGTCCAGCTAAGGGTTAATACCTTAAATGACTTTTTCCGTTCTCAAATAACACAAATGGTATGCCATACCCAAACTTAGTTAGGAGTTAGATAATTCTGTCTGTGTTTTCCGATAAAGGAATAAAAAAGACTTAATTATCTATTACATACATATGATATGTATATATAAATTGTCTATTGGACAAAAACAATGTTTATAACAGAAACAAAAATTCAAATAAGTAAGTAATTTTAAAAGTTTTTCTGATCCTTGTTCTACCGTGTTTATATTTTATGTAATACATCTTTTAAATAAATGCAATATATGCGTTGATTGTTCGAGCTGTGTAAACTAAAGGAAAATTTCCACAAAAAATTAAAGCTTACTTTATTGCTGTGACAATCAATTAAGGAGACACAATTCACACCAATTGTAGAACATTGCATTTGGACACTTCATCCAAACCATTTCTGGTATTCCATCTTACGTCCTTGGACGATTTGAGGATGTAATCTATGCCAGCTCAGTTGGTCCAAAATTGTATACTCAATACTCAATATAAATACTCAATATGTCTAAAATTGCCTTACTTATGCGTCTGCCGAGAGTCTTGGTTTGAAATGCTCCTGTCAAAATGGCTTCCAATAAACTGAATCGTATTTCCAACAAATATATTGTGTATCTACTTGCCCTGTGTCATTCGAGGATTCCAAAATACAGTGTCCTTACCGAAAGTGGTGGGACTGAGCTTTTTTTTAATTATTGAATATTTGTTTACAATTTCTTAACATTCATTGAAAAAGGCCTTGAGCTACACAAGTAGAATAACACTGCTGCCATTCCATATTCGTCTTTGGGAAGTCAGTATCGGGAATGAATGTACTCAATCGAGTCAAAACGGTGACCCTTCAGCTGTCTTTTCATAAAAGTCAAGTGGACCCAGATTAGCACATAATTGGCCCAAAATTTCCCCTACGACAAGCAAGCCATAGACTGAGACATTGATCTGATGCAGCTTCCAGTTGTTTGAGATGCTTGCTCTAACTGACAGTTTCACCAATGGACACAAACTTATTATGAATCATCCAGTGACATTTAAAAACCACAATCAGATTATGTTAATCTTTGATATGCTCATGCGAGCCTTCTTTGGTGGTGAGGACGTGGAAGTGCCCGTTGCCTAGATTGTCTTTTGTTTTCCAGTTGTATGGATTCGCATCCTGATGTTCAAATTTGACACAAAACTCTATCGAATATCGCTGCCCAAGATGTTGACTCTTATTGTGGATCAAGAACGACAAAATTTACACTGTACAATAAACAACGTCCGTACTCGACTAGACTCCATAGGTGACTGCGATTGGTTTTGTTCTTTTCTTCTATTGTTCTATGTTCATATTCTATGAGTGTCCCTTCTACCTCTCACATGTGCGTTGGCACCAAAGTAAACCAGTTATTGGTACTTATTGTTACATCGCCTGGAATATTTTAACTTCTATCGAGCAACACGATATCAATGTATGCATCGAATAAGATGTCATCCTGTTTTTATTTTTCAGTCTACTATAAAGTTCAGCTTTTTTGCCCGACAGTTTAGATAGTTTTGATAGTCCATCCACTTAGAAAGTTTTTTCCTCAAGCATTTCTTGGAAAATTGGCACCAAAGTAAACCAGTTAGTAGTAGTTGAATGACAATTCTTCCCGTGTATATATTTTGTAATTTCTTTGAAATTGTACGATAGAACCAATGGACCTTTCATGAGGTTCATTTTTGTACGTATGGAAGAGCAGGAATTTAATTTCCCAACCTTCCATACGTACAATTTCATTTCATTTTCCCAAAAATCATTTCTCATAGAATGTTATGAAAACTAGATTATCTGGAATGATCGTCAATGCCGTCGTTAGTTTATCTCGAATCGCAAGCAATAGTATAAAAAATAATTCATGGACATGGTTGTCCGGAAAAGGGAGGGACATTCCGGACATTCCTATTTGCTTTTTGCACGTATTCCCAATCAATATACATTACTTCACATCTAATGTCATTTTCCATTGAGAAATTTCAAGCTTCTAAAAGCATTTGTTATTTCTATATAGACCATTGGACCCAGAAAATGTCTTACAATGCATGGGTCTTTGTTTCTCCCTCTTTTAGAAGGTTCTTTTTAGCTCCATTTTAACCATTTCTATCACGTAAAATTTTCGCATACATATTTTGCTGCGGAATTCCCCACATCATATCAAAGTTTAGTTCAGCACTCCATGTAGCAAATAAAGTGAGCTTTGCAAGATCGAGAGCTTTTGAAAAAAAATGGGGCATATGAATTGAAGGATTTCTGCGATCAGTACGATTCAATATAACGATGCGCATTTTCTTGAACATGATTTGCTCAGTCGTGCGTTCTTTCGGCGTGAAGAAGTGGGATTGTCCAGTTCCGTAGTTTGTTTTTTGGGTTCCATGTCATACAGGAAACCCAAATTTCATCGCATGTCACCGCATCGTCCATTAATTTCGGGGTAAATAGCGTTTTTGAGCTTAAATGCTTGTGAGAATAATGTTTTTGGTGTATTACTTTATGCGATGCATGATATTTGTACAAATATAACATTAAGGAGTATGCTCTCCGCACTTACGTCTCTGTGTCCTACCTCCAACAAATTTTACTTACTAGTGTCAATACTTGTAGTAAATCGGAGTCGAGTACCATTAGATTGGGAGTTTGTAAATTTGTTGTTTCAACGCTTGTTACGCTATTACGTTAACGCGATCGTGCTCCAATATCTTTGACAATAGAGAGGTGGAGGGTATTACAATATGTCCTGGCGTAAACGTTCTCCATTAACGTAGGAGTGTCATATCGTTTCAAAAAGTCAGACTCGTGATAAAAAATACTCTCGCGGAGCCTCATACCCTAGTTTGTCGATCCAGAATTAAATTATGCTTGTTTAATACAAATGCATCAAAAATTAAGTCTTTGTCGCAAATACTTTCCTACTCATTTATGCAATGAAATTTTCTCAAAAGACTCTAAGTGGCTGTGCAACGTATACCAATAAAACTTTAAACGTACCATACGTATACCAATAGACTAAATATTTCTCATGTCTGTTCTCTAAAAACAGAAAAAGCTCAAGGAAAAGTCAAAAAAAAATTTAGATTCCTCTCATTTCAAAACGTAGGTTAGAATTACCATCCATCCAGATATGGACGTATAAATCGTGAAAAGCCCGTGAAAAGTGACAAAGAATTCTTTTGCTTCAGTTAAAGACCGTAGAAAACCGCAAACAAAGTTAAGGGCTTAGCTGAACCATAACGTTGGAGGCCTATGGCAGATACCTTTTACATATCTACCATGGCGAACAGGATTTCTTTCAGCTGAGCTTTGGTGGCTGTGGTTGCGAAGTCTTAGCAAAGAGTTAGCACAGTCTTGTCATAGCGTTAAAATAAACAGCAAGAACACTCCTGTACGGCTTTTGGCAGACAGAGATAGAAAGAGCACAAGTAGAATTATTTTAGTATTGCGTATCTATGCAAAAGCATTGAGCGTGGTCTCTTGTCAGACGCGATAATGAGAGAAAATTTTCTTATTTTTAATCTTATTTTAGTTGAATCCCTTCGTATCGGGAGTTTGTTGGAAGTGGTCTTGCTGTTTGGTGCTTACGCTGTGGTTTCGAAGTATCTTCAATCACGAACTAGTTTTTGGACTGCAGCTCTTCACTAGTGATGTTAAGAGTCAGCTAATGAAGGCGTTGAGGTACAGTAAAACTAGCTTTGATTTAAAGGAATCATGGAACTAGGACTTTTCATGGCGGAAACGCTGACTAAACGTTGTTACTGTGTACGATCGGTTTGATTTGCAGCTGAACTTTATTTTTATTAGATTCAATTTTGAATAAAATTAAATTCACTGAATTTTTTGTATAAATATTTAAGATCATGATAAATAGATCTCCCACACTTACAATCTCAACTTTAAGGCTTACTAAAAAAAAACCCTTATTTGTGTGGTCTTCCTATAGGAAGGGATAACGAAGGAATCGAATTCTACTCCATTATTACATTTCAATTATATTGGCTTGTAGTTTTTTAATCAAACAAAGTTCTCAAACGAATAACAAATTAGAAAAGAGATTGTGATATACAATTTAAGGAGCTTGTTACAATCCTCGTTAAATAGTTGTAGTTATTTAGCATGAATTACAAAATTGAGCTGGATATCATCAAAAATAAATCATAAATCATTTGAAATACCTATAATAAGAATATTTATCGTATTCAAAAAGAATCCACAGGGCGCATTCCTTGTTCTGCAACAATATATTCCCTACCACAAAAGAAAAGACATTGCTTAGTGCCACCAAAAATCGATTTTAAATTTATTGTTTCAACGTCTGATTTGATTATAGACATGAATTGCTCATAATAAGAAGTTTCATTAATAATCCTTTATAACTCTGATATTGATACCAAACTCTCAGGTCTATATTATAATCGTCATCATGCCACTTGATATTCATCAAACATGCAACAGCAATCAATCATGAAAGGAGATTCCAATTATGGTGAACGTAACAGCTCAGTCGAAGACCATGTCGAATCTATTTTTAAGGAAAAGTTCCATGAAAACAGATACTTTAGGATTATATTTTCAGATTATGTATTTATTCAAATGACATATTGAATAGTCCCCAGATTCTTGGCGAATTGACACTGTAGAAATAAGACAGTCAAGTTCCAGTTTCTCTTTTCGAATTTAGTTTTATCGAAGTGGAAATCATTTTATTACGAATTCCTGTCACATTCGAAACAATTTATATTGCAGCTCTGATAAGGGAATTGGTAGAAAGTGAAGTAACAAAAAGAACAGTATAGGATGTACAAAATTATGCAAACTGCAGTATAACATTTCGATCTATCTATTTCGCAGCTATGTGTTAAGATCATTAACAAACGCAGCTATGAAACAAGTTGAAAAAAATCTTTTCTTCGTTCCGCAGAGATAATGAACTACCGCCTCATATCAATTAAGCAAAGCCTCGATAAAACATCCTGGACTACTCTTCAAATTATTCCTCAGCGAACCCTTACCTTTATCTTCAAGGTAAGGTTAACCATGGCTAAATCATCAAACGTACTGCAAACAACAAACGAAAAAGAAAAAGAACAATTTAGGGGCGCCAATATACCTCCGATGGTTGAGAAAACAGTGACCTGATGTGACTCTCTCACCAGCCACCATTAAGAAAATAAGTCGCCAGGATATACCTCGATGTTGGAACACTTTGCCACTGTGGGATTCACAACTATAAGTATCCATGGAAGTCGAAAAGCTCGCCAACAGGGAGATGGGGGATCATAATCACCACCTGCAAGGGTCATACTCCAAAGACTATCGACTGCAATGCAACAATAACTGCTGGAATCGGGAGAGACGAAGCTCAACTGTCATTAGACCCGTCAGTTGACCCACAAGTTTCACCCGGCAACAATCTTCTTCTGACATGATATTAGTCTTGGTCAGAAGTGAACAAAAATGAATAACATGAACATCAACATGGTCATGAAAATCAATGCCCAAAAAATCAGTAGTAGGTCCTAGTCCAAGGAGCACATAGGCGGAGGAATCTTACACTATCGTTGCAAAAAGTTGTAGACAGAGAATGAGATTGAAGAGTTAGCCTCAAACATCCTTCTTGTCACATTTCTTAAAAAGAAGGATTGTAGCCCTTTAGAGCTGGCTCAGGAGACGACAGCAAACCAACGCCAGGCAATAGGTCCAAAAAAAGGGTGAATGATAAAGCAGACTTACTACTGGTACGCTAGAAAATGCAAAGAAAGGCAACGAAGTAGGCTCCCCATTTAAATTCTGAAAAACCAACGAAAACCCAACGGCAAAATTACAGGCATACACGTAACATTACGAACTCTAACGTAACGATCTCTAATTGATGACCTAATTTTCTTACTCCGAAGCCCTTAGAAAAAATTAGGTGGTTCTCCGAAAAAAAAGAGACATCGAATGTAATGTAGAGGCTTGCGGAGGAGAAGAGGCTACGAAGCATACTCTTCCTCAGGTAAACGATTTCTGGGTGAAGCTGGTTCCCGCCAACCTCAGAGGGGAGATGGTTGCAATCGTCAGCCGTCCAACAAAACACGGTGCGCAACTCCTGAACAAGGTAAGCAAAAAATTTAACCGAGTTTCACACGTTCTTAGATGCCTGATTCTGGTTGCATTCCCGCGAGCTGCCCAGTATTAGACTGAACCAGCCCGAGGTGAAAGTGTGACATTCCTGAGGACTAGGCAAAACAATGCACAAAAACAGCATTTTGTGTTATACACAAATCCAATAATTTTAAGCCCAAACGTTTCGTTCATATTCTGAAAATCGAAATGTGTCTAGTCCGCAGGAAGGTGTTTATTCAAGGTATAATCAAGGTCCTACCGATCAATCTCCACAACAACGAAGTCGCATAACACCTTCTTAACCAGTCAGTGAGGGAGATAGATATCACCCGCGACTAACAATTGAATAATCTTAAAATACTAAAGAAGCAGGGTAGTTTGAGGTGGTTGTTGGGTATTATCTGAAATGAAGTTGTGCTGATAACCCCAGGATACCAGGATCTCTCTAATGAGAAAGGAGCTTTTGGAAGCTCGAGGAACTGAACGTTGAAAACTTCAACACGAGTGTCATAACGCTTGCAGAGGACTTCTCTATTACTCTTCAACGGTGACGGTAATATGAGTTTAACAGATACTTATATTCAGGAGAATCTGCTGTAGAACAAACCTACGAAATCGGGATTGATCCAATTTCCGAGTACCGGCATGCAGGTCAGCTACCAAAGTCCTTCGCATGCTGCTAAATGGGACTAAAACCATCTGCCAGCGAGACCTCAATATTCACATCAACTGGAATGTGTGGGGCTTTAGACGCTTTTTTAAGACAGAAAAGATGAACGAAATTATTAAAGCACTTATTGTTAACTATGCATTTGTTGAAAACCCGAGAGTTTGACCACTCTTCAACCTGAAAAAAATCGTGAATATTTAATAGGAGGGGTTTTCCCCAATATGCTAGAAGGAGTCAAGGCTTCTGCTGGTATTGCAGGCAAAAGCAGACCCCGGAGCTACCCTCTACATGCCGGCACTTATCTGGTTGAAACGCTGGGGTTGTGCTCGTGAAGCTCATCAAAGAAATTCGCTCTTAAAAGTAGGTTTTTCAAAATTATTACAATTACAGAAATGTTACACGCGGTCGAGTAGGTGGATCTTTCAATCAGCAATCAAAGCTTATAGGACCAATAGTAACACTCCATACCATGAGTACCATTCTCTGGAATTATTTCATCAAGACTGTAAAAACATTTAAGGACCTGGGAGTAGTGAATGCGGATTACTACGGTCAAAGTGTAGTAAGTAAGTCTAAATCCTTCTCAATGACACATTGGAGGGTCGGCCAATGTCAGTGATTGACGTGATATCAGAGGAGACACAAGGTTCCAAGGTTATTGGTCTAGACGTGTGGAATGTCTCGGTCTATGTGCACTTTAGTTGCAGTAACCGGTTGAGGCGTGGTCGATCGGATATGCTGATGATGTAGCGGCATTAGTCACTCGTTGCGCTGTCAAACAAGTACAACTAAAACTAAGTAGGATACTGCGTTGATTACGTGAATGGATGACAAACTGTTGGTCTGGCTTAGTACTGCGAAAAAACCGAGGCCCGTCGTCATTCTGACCAAAATGCAGATCCAGAGAATTACACCCATCGATGTGAAGAAATGTGGTTGTCAAGTCCAAGGAGACAATAAAATACCTCAATTTGATGATTGATTCGAAAAAGAGTTTTGAGACGATGAAACATCGTCTTTTATTGTAACACTACAAATGCAACTTGTCAAATTTTTTAAGGTTTTATCCAGTTTTGTCGTCAAAGAAAAAAGAGATTTCTGTCCAATACAATATCAATAAAGTAAAAAACATCAAAAGACGAGAAACTGAACAATCGATTAGAATTTGTCCTTTGTTGTCATGTCTAAATGTGCTCTCAAAGGGAATGTATTGATCGTGGCATATAAGGTTATTGCAGATTGATGAAAACATGCCTTGAAAGCTGTCAAATAGAAGCTCATAGATCTTCTTTGGTCGAATATAGTCTTGTTGAAAATTGTAACTTGTCAAATTATATGAAGTCAAATGTTCATTAAGTTGAAATCAAAATCAAATCAAATGAAGGCAAACTTTGATAAAGTTGTGAAAAAATACGATAAAACTTTCAAAACATGGTTTCAAAAGAGTGGTTTGAGGTAATGTATGAGGATAGAACTTCCGGTCCCTGCAAGGGCACTTACTTTTGGTATAAGTTCTGATGATGTTAGAATCCCAATCATAAAATTAGTTTGACAACTAGCTTCATTGTTAATTTATGCTCTATCATGAGAGTCCCATGCCTGTGTAAATTGAGAGCGGAAAGTAGGGAGCTTGTTGTTCCAGTGAGGTCAAACTGAAGCCAAGTAGAATAAACCAAAGGTGGATGTAGAAATGGTATTGAAACGTTGTGCAGTCTTGTACAGCTTGGTCCTTTGTGGAATGTCAACACGTTGCACCGATGACAGACAAGCTAGAGAACAGATCTAACGGGATAGTGGAAGAAAGTCGGATCGATGTGTGATGATAGTTACCAAGAATATTTGATGCAAAGAAGATCTGATGCTGACTAAGGACTAGACCTGACAACGAGAGAAGAGAGAACTAAATGATAGACAAACTGAGTGTAAACTGATGTGCAAGTGAATGAAGAATAAAAAGTATGAAGAAAATGATGCCTGTGAAAGAAAGTATCTGGTGTTTCCTGTTGCAGGACAGACGGATGACTTGATTTACAAAATGTTACTGACTGAATGTTATGTTACATGTAGGTTATATGATGCTAAATATAGTCAGCAAGTCGAAAAGCTTGGGATGGATGCGAGACTAGTACGCAGATGGTGACGGTGAAGCAATAAAAATGTGCTTATATATTTAAGTTCATGTTGTGACAGATGTTAATCCTGACCCTGTAGACTTATGCTATAATAATAACGCAGATAACGCAGAGGGACTGATAAGTTTGAGCTGTGGTTTAGTCCATTCAGCCTTTGGGGAGTGCCGGGCCCACTTACCCAAGGTTTCCAGGAAAGGCAATCAGTCCGGTGTGTCAGGAACAAAAACTGAGAATTTTTGCAAAAAAACCACAAACCTGAAGCGTAGTGATGATAGCTTTGGAAGGCTTGAAAGTATGTTGAGCACGAACCAGTGGTTATTTCATTACTGGTCTTGATAAGTCCAATAAATCATAATCTTTTTCGTCCAAAATTGAAAAAAAATGTCCCAAAAGTGCCAAATTCCATCGAGGACCCTCAACTTTCATTCTTGTATAAACGAAACGCAGCCATTAATAATTCTGTTAGGGACAACGCCACCTTTATGCATCACTAGCGATCACCATGTTCCCAGAAGGATTGTCCCCCATAAGCTCGGCCAACCATACGTATATGGGCCTACAAACTACCCGTAGTACCTAAATATACCCGCAGTATTGAGGTTTGCAAAACGAGCTTGGAAGATAGTTCACTTGGTAGTATCTAGCAAGCTCGGCCACTGTGCTTCAAGTTAAGACCTTAGTTCTAGAGTTTTGACGCGATAAATAAGATCTAGATCTTAGCTTCTAGGTTTCTCTTACTTGTAGGGACCGTGGGAATGCCAACTACTGTCGGGTACAATGGAATCGTAGCTTGAATCCAAAATATTAAACATGAAACAATGAACAATGAAATGACAAAATATTAAACACCCATAGGAATATTTCACAACCAAGAAAACTCATCGAATATTTTCATAAAACTAAATAAACGATTCACATCATATACCTATCCAAGTTCATTTGTCAATGATGTTGGCAACGTCTTGCCACTGTATTTGAGGAAAGGATCATAAAAAATTTAACAAGCCGTTTATACTGCTATCGACAATATTCCTTATTCGAGCAAATAGACTATTGACCCAACACTGATGAAATGACAATGCCTAATAAAATATTCTATAGCTTCGACCGTTCTTAACTCCAACCGCTAAACGAATATCCTACTACGGAGAAGAAGTTTAACAGAAGGACGACAGAACCGTTTATCGTTACTATAAAATTTATAATGCTTCGAAGTATATATCGTGTTGGCTAATGAATTTTATTAGTAACATTTTGGATTGATTAGTTAATTAAAGGAAAATTATTTGCAAATCGTACGTATTGCATGACTTCTAGCCATACGCTACCCTTGAACCTTGCGAACAGTCCTTGACAATAACACATGGAATAATGTATATATTGATTGACAAATTTGTTTCATATACGTTCGGTTCAAATCTTTCATAATTTATGACATAACTTAATGACTATCTTAGTAACTTTTATACATTCACTAAGCCAACGCAAGTGCAGCGATTATGTCATCCTTTTAAAGCAGTGTAATGAAAAACTACAAAGAATAATTCGACACTATATGATTTCAAGGATATGGTGGAAGAGCTTTGTCTCGTCGAGCCCACATTTATATCTCCACGCCACAACGTTTGAGCACCCTCTAACGGTTATTGATGCTTCAATGCCGCAGTTTTACTCAAGACGCCTTAAAATGACTTAAAATGTTGGTGATTGTTTGTTGGTAAAAATGTCTGAAACATACGAAAAATCGCGGTACTAGTTTTTCGAAAATAAGCTGTCTAGTGCGCGTGTAGAATACTTGCACGAAGCGTATCGTTAAGAAAGTTAAGTGATACTCGCCAAAATGTGTGAGGAGCAAATAATCAAATAAAATTTCGTGATTTGTTTACGTTTATGCTCGTTCTTATAAGCAAAACGTCAAAGCGGCCATGAAATATGTGTGGCTTCTAGCATCGTGATTTCATCTCAGTGGTCAGTTGAAGCTCTTTTGAAAAGAAAGCAGGAAGTACTGAGGAAAGTTGTGAATTAGTTTAAGTCAAAGAAAAGGGAGGAAATCAAACTTTTTGGTAATGACATTTGTGCAGTGGATATTTTATGGGCGTAGGGTAGGGAAAACCGGGCCTATTATTACGTACGGCCAAACTGTAGCCGACCTTCAGAAGGATCTTAAAATGCAAAAATTACTGTTTAATTTTATTCTAATACCATGAATTCTGACTTTTGAACAAAAGTTTGCGAATGTTATGTTTGGGAATGAATACGAAATTCTTTGCAAAAATGCTAACAGTAGAATAGAAGAATCTTCGCTCTTTGAAATTGCCCAGGACGAGCTAAAAATGGTAGTTTATTTTGAAAAATTTTCCAAAAAGATTATCACTGGAGATACGTAATGGTTTCACGGCTTTCAGAGGGACAAGCGGAAGCCATCTTAATCGAAAAATTACGTCAAAATTTGACCGATTTTTAGGTGATTTTGACTGTTTTCTATGAAAGTTTTATGCGCCAAGGATATACATTGAGAGGTTAAACGAACACTAAAGAATACTACGGTGTAGTTTTGAAGAGCTTGCGTAGCGCAGTAACAATACAATGGCCAAATTTTTAATTCGCCAAGTAAATGGGAGTCACCACGAAACTGTCTGCAGTCAAGTGGGTGATATCCATGATGATGATATCCAAGGCGTCAGGCCAATTGCTTAGGAATTAGTTTCACAATGACCGTCACAAGACGTTTCACGTGTTTTACAATTAACGCATTTGATTCATTGTGCTCCTGCACTTCATGCAAAGCTTTATCAATTTTTTGAAGGAGAACGTAATTTGACGACCAATGGAATTTCGTTCGCTTCTTGTGACGAAACTTTCTGAATGTTTTCATCAAAACATCATGTGACGACAGGATCTCAATCTAATGTGGTTTGAATTGATCACCTACCATCGTTCGCTGCAGTTTGCGATCGATTCCTTAAAAGAGTTTTGAGCCCTCGACTCCCCGTGTCAAAATTAGAAGCGAGTTTTCAAACAGAGCGAACATGTATCGAAGACATCGAAGTGAGCGATTTGCGCTAAAATTGTGAACGACAGAAGATGAAAAGAAGCAAATGAAAGGACATGTGGCAAGGGGAATAGAATTTGAGTGATACATATATAAGATAAACAACTAAACTAGGCAATGATAATTGCTTTGTGACCACAAACCCTCACTAACATGTTGTTTATGTTCTTTCAAAAGAAAAAGTTTAAGAAGGAAAAAAAACTCGAATGGTATATGTTTGTTTAATTTTCCACAAAAATGCGCGAGCGTATCCATGCGAACCATGTGAACTAATTTTTGACAAAGAATCAAATTTTAATACTTCGGTACACTTTTGACCTTTCCTAGATTAAAAATGCTGCTTAAAGGACCATTTGGTTCGATGACCAAGAAATGGTTGAAACTCATGCGTGAGCGAACGTGTTGAAGGCAGTCTTGTAAACTGACTTCCAGGATCACTTTGGAAAGTAGCAACAAAACTGCAAGAGTTTTGTTCAATTAAATGTGGATATGTCTAGAAGGATGTCACTCACCGTATAGTAAAGAATAGATGTTTTAAACAACGGTGCGGGGCTTTATAATTTAATTTTTGAATTTTTTATTGATTTCTTTAAATTCTATCTTAAAGATTAGATCTTCAATTATAAAATAAAACTAAAAAAGGAAAGAAGAATGATATGAACTCAATACTTTTCGGATAAACCTCATATACCTTTGCTATTTCAAGCTTGTGAATATTTTTCGATGTTCTGTAATCTAATCTATTTATTTATTTATTTAATGTGATTTGGAGTATGTTTTCGAAAATTCTTGAATTGACGCCCACACAATCTCTTCTTTGATTTATTTTTAACAAGATGTTATGGCTAAATATGAAGTGCCATAATATAAGACCCAAGGCTTGCACGTCAAAATTTAGCTGGATCTCAAAAGGATCGCTTTTGTTTTATCGAAGGCTATTTTTGCCCAATGCGCTTCAAAAATATTTTAAACAACACCAATCGTCCTTTTAATTAGCCTACAAACACTCGTCAATGAGTAATCCCCCCGAGCTTAGAAATATTGTCGGCGTATTTAATATCTCATGTCTCACATTTTTCCTATCAAATTTCAGATCGATTAATTTTGCTTCCTAATTCCAATGAATGCCATAAAATATTTATTTAAGGCACAGGAAAATGTTGTGACTATTCCTAATAAACTCCTATCGTTTATCAGGAACTAAAGCCTAATTGTATCGTCAGTTGTGTTGCGGGCATAGTCTGTCCTTTTATTGTTACATTGTTTGCGGAGCATGCTAGGCTAAACAAATCATTGATATGCCTCTTCGTTTTCTAAACTCAGAACTTTATCTCTGTGTTTATTGAAATGAAATACAGAGAGTTTGCCTTCATAAAACAGATGTCTATACTTCAATCCAAATACAGGGAACTGTAGCGTGTAAACTTTGCCATTTTTAAAAATAATGGTATTTATTTACACCAATAATTCCTGGGAATTGCATGCATGAATTCAATTTTATTTGCCTTTATTATTGTTTTCACTTTATTAATTTTAATTTGGTCGTTATTATTTAAAATGCGTATTAAAGCTTTTGTAACTAGCACGCACCTTCCTGCAGATCTTTCAGTTTTTCTTGTTTTCCGAAGTTAGTCCACCCCTCGTTCAACCCAAAACCGTGATTTTAATCTATGCAAATTTATTCATTTTCGCCAAGTCTTTAGTAGTTCAATTAGTTGCTAAGAAATCTTCAAAGGACTTCCCGCCGATTTTTGAGGCGAGATGAAAATTTGAGACATCATTGCATTAAGCCACCTTGCCAATGTTTTTCTTTCATTGCTTAAGGCTCTGTCAAGAATGGACAGAAAAGTGGGAGAACATCATAGTTTGGCACACAAGGACAATGTTTAAAACCACTCTGTACGAATTTACCCGAATGGATTTTTTCTTCATTCTTTTAGCCCAAGCAATTGGATCATATTTATTTTCAGACAATAGTTGCCCATTACAAAAATACTTGCTACGGTTCAACACATATATTCGCTTCTGTTTTTTTTTTTCTATCATAAGGTTCCGAACATTAAGATCCATATCTACATTTACTTTGAAGTTTATGTTTCGATAAATTGTCCCACATTTTCATTTACTGCGAAATTAAAGAGGGAGGCACACAAGGATATGTGGTCGACTTTTTCGATATAATACTGCACATCGTTTGCTATGCCCGCTGCTCAGATGAACAAATTAAAGAGAAAGGAATAAGTAGAGGTTCAAGTTTTATTCTTGCATTAAATGTTTCCGGAAGCGTTGAGAAAGCGTTATACTTATAGTCAAAGCCTTTCGCAATGAACTTCCTTTTACCTCCCCGATACGAAAATGCTTCATCCTCTTAACTGCAAAAGCAGATATAAGCCGTCCAATTCAGTTGCAGATGGGCACAAAAGTATTCCTTACGACCACAACAAATCAATTTGTAAATTTCCTTGTCAGTTTACATCTATCCGCAAAGTGTCCATACGATTTATAACAAAAGGATTCATCCCTTTGTCTACGACAAGTTTCGATTAGTGTTAATTATTGGGGGAAAAGCTTGAGAGACTGAAATCAATAAATGCTAAATTAGCTTCATGTTCAAGGGAATTATTTCTGCCCCTTTTCATCTTCAAAGGCAGGGCAAATAAATTTCGATGGTCTAGACTGAATTTTCTTTTAATTGAAACTCGAATATTTCAACAACGTTTAGCAGAGCGAACAAACGTTTAAATGAGTTCAAATTGAACATATGCTTGGTTAAAGCATTTACATACTAATAAAAAAACTTTCACTTCATTACTTTCACCAAATATATGGTTGGCACTTAAGGACGGTCAATTCTCGGCCAATCTATACAATTGAATGATGATAAAAAGTTTTTTACCCCCATTAACATAATTTTCTCGTTCAGACGCTGTTAAGGCCAGACCACTTGCCTTTCAAATAAGTTATTATCAGTTCGAGTCCCATTATTGCCACTATTGAATTCAATTTAACAAGCAGCAGATTCCATTTGTTGCGTTGTAAACTTGCTGGCGAACTCCTAAAAAATGAGAAAAAACTTCATCCATTTTCCCTTTTTCATGTTGGTTTTATTCAAAAAAAGGAGGCAACAGACAGCCGTTTCGCAGTTGAAATGGTCCGTTCTACAGTTTTCTGTCTACAGGAATAATGAAATCATTTTTTTTAATAAAATTGACTTGAAAAAGGAAGACTAATAGGATTTTTTTTTTCGTATTTTGTAAATATTTCGCATTCAAGCAAACATAATATCGATACTAACAACTATCCGAAGCATAGCAGGAATCCGGGAAGCACTACTCACTTTCAAATCACAATATTCATCCATCGTAAACACTCCTGCGGATAGTTTATAAATATTACAAGAGGAAAATAGCGTCATATAACATGAGAATTCAACAACATATCACAAGAAGATTGGTGTATACAACAACACGTGTATTTGCTATTCAACACGAGTGACACGTGCATTAACAATAAGTTACAGATGCAATTATGAATCTATTCATTTGCTTGATCATTGAAAACCACCAGTATCTTCTCTCGTCTACTCTAACTTGTGTAATTTTCTCATGCTCACGCAGCAGTTGCACGCTTTCCCTTTCTAATGATTGACATCAGCTGCTGACTCTGCTTTATTACATTTACACTAGATTTAATTATAATCAAGTTGATAAAGGACATTTTTTGCTATCTCTTGCTTATGACAGGACAATGTAATCTTACTAACTTTTGCTTAAACATCGGCAGTGATCAATCATGCCATCAGTTATCCTCACAAAAACATCCTATATTGTACCTGATTGCAAAACATGTAAGGATGCCTACAAGACCTAACGTTTACTATGAATCGAACGGAAAATTCATTAAAATAAAAATTTCTAGCGAAAAATCGTTTCCATTTTTGAAAGCAAAAGTTTTATGTCGTTGCATAATAAACGTATCTGGCCTATGTAGGCTTTCGGTTACATTTGAAATGAGACAAACGCTGTAAGGCTCCAGTCGTAACAAGATGAGACCAAGATGCTATTTTGGCACTAATTACTTCTGCATATCGCACAATGATGAATCCAGAAAGCATATGGCAGGTCTCATGAGGTACACTATATCCTGACAACACTAACATGTCAATATTCAAATCTATATAATCACACCGTCGTTTCATTTAAATAAAATGTGAAATGAAGCACTTCAAGAATGTCACAAATGTTATTTACATCTCCTGATTAATATACTCTTCTCTCAAGCTCGTGGGAGGGTTAAAGTGCTCGTGAAATGCTTGTTGAAACTCTTCTGCCGACACCGCAGTAAGAGAGCTGCGGTCAGTACAGTTTCAACCCCAATGAATAAACGGATTTTTGAGGACTTGAACTCCTCGTTTCGCTAACAGCTGACGTACAGGGACGCATTTATAGGTTCGTCAACTATCGTGGAGAAGACGCCAGTAAACTGTTTGGAAAAAGTTTCACTTCCATTGGCACAATTTTTTGTGAACTGACGTTTGAAAAATCTATGAAAGAAGGTACTAGTATAATCGGGGGAACGAATTCTCGATGAATGATTTCTTTGGCATCGAAGATTGCGATGAGTAATATGTTCATTCTTGATTTAGATGCCCGCACCCTTTTCGGACGACATTCTCCAGGAACCATACTGATAGCACCATTTTCTATCTCCTATAATAATGTTCGAGGACAAGTCTCCATCGTTACGAACTGTTTAAAAACAATGGCGCATGCCTGTAAACGTTGCTTTTTTTATTCCTCTAGCAAATCTAGGTATAGCAAAAAAATGGCCTAATTTATTGTGCATGATAGCACACATAGTGACAATCGTGATTTCCGTTCCACTGGTAACACTACTTATCACAGTGTTGCCAGTGAAACAGAACTCCGATTATTTTGAACACATTCAATTACATGCTCTACAGTTTTTTCACGCCAACCAACAACAGACCTGTTTGAAACCATTGCGTTAGTACATAAAGCGCTTATAGTTCGAACCACTATATAGCTCTACCACTCTCGACAAGTATCTCAAAGAAAGAGAAAAAGGAGGCATTCGCAGTTTCATAGCTAGGTGTGAGAAAAGATATGCAAATTAAATAAATAAAATTTAAGTGCCATTGGATGAGACGAGTTTGATCGGGGTCCTTTTCGAAGCGTGAGAATAGCGTAAGTACATAGGACGCAAATCCTTCAAAAATTCATATATAACGGTATTCGATCGAAATAATGGGAATTATGTTTCCAGTTTCTCTTAGTTTTGCGGAAAACAGGAATACTTCTCTCAAAGCGTTTGCTTGAATACTCAAGACAATCATTAATCTGCTTATGCCTTTCCTATTTCTTTCTGAAGGAAAGTGGCCTGAGCTTGTTTCTACACGTTCATCGCCTTTCAATGATGCCCGATCACCTATAAAACGCTCCAGCCACTAAAACATTGTGTTTCTCGAAAAAAAAACTCGAAAAATACTTACACATCAAAATAAATAATATTTGCATCATTTCGTAAATTCCGAAGGCAATTTTGAAATATTTAAATCATAACAGAAACATTGCACATTTTTTGAAAAATATTGACAACAGTCTAACCAGTCTAAGCACAGACCCCAAATTTGAATATTGTGCAGCGTGAGAGACGAAAAATTTCCTGTTCCAATGGGCTGCAAAGTAAAAGTTCACATAAATAGTTCTTCACGAGTGTCTTAAAATCCAGTGGGAAAGCTTGGTTCATATTTTTTATGTCTAACTTATCATTCTCGTATCAGTGAAGTCCACGATCCTTTTCTGTCTAGGAAAACTCTTTGATGTCAAATTATAGAAAGACCACCAATGGCGTCATTTTATTGCGACAATTTTTCAAGGATACGGATGATAAATAGGCTTTCAACGTGAAAACAACCGACCCCCCAGCTATATAACCCAATTGCAAGAACGTAGTCGTGAAATGAAGAAAATATTAACCAACTGTCAAAGTTGAAGAGGAATACAATAACTAACCCGTTCAGTATTCAGACCAAACAAGTTAAAGGTTAGTTATTAGTACTCTTTTTACAATTTAAGCTGAAGAATGAACTCCTTACATTAGTATATATATTTCAATTTTTTATATTATTTTAACTTATAATTTAACTAATCAAAGTAATATTTAATTTAACGTTACAGTGAACGATTTTGGAAAATTGAAGGACCAAAATCCATCCTTTCTAAAAACGTATTGAACTTAAAGTCTATAAAGAAAATGAAAACAAATTTCGCACAGCACTCGGAATATTTTCACAAGTTTGAATACTCCACATACCACTTGCGCATCATCTGCTTGTCCTATTCTAACAAATATTTTTTCCATCCAAAAATTTCAACATCGCAGGCTCTTTAATATCGACATTACTTTAATAATGACTCCATATTTTTGTCACTAGATGGTGTTCGTTGTCATATATCGGGCAATACTAATCAAATCGAGTCAAACTGACATATGCTTGAAAGCTGACGTTGCAGCTAAAATTTTCATCTGGACAGTTTTGTATTTTGTCATATTTTTCAAAAGTTGTTTTCATTTAAAAATGAGTGAAATATCTGAAAAAAACCGTTTTATTTTACAATATCACTGCGATCAAGGTGAAAATGCATCGCATGCTCGTGAAAAAGTTAATGGTATATACGGTCAAGATATTTTATCGAAAGCCACAGCCAAAAGATCGTTCGCTCCCTTTCGTTCGGGAAATTTTGATATCAAAGATGCACCTAGCTCAGGTCAATTAATCACTGAAAAAGTCGGTGAAATCTTACAAAAAATTGAAGAAGACTGACACATAAGCAGCCATGATATTGCTAAGAAACTGGATACCCATCACCAAACAGTTTTCAACCATTTGCGTAAGGTAAGGCGAATTAACACCAAAAAAATTTGATCGACCGAATTTCCATTTGTGAAATGCTAATAAAATGCAACGAAATCGAGCCATTTTTGAAGCAAATCATTACGGGCGATGAAAAGTGGATAAGATACGAGAATGCCGTTCGAAAAAGATCATGGTCAAAAAAAGGTGAATCATCACAAACGACTTCTAATCCAGAATTGACACCAAATAAGGTTATGCTGAGTTTATGGATGGATTGGTGGAGAATTGTTTATCGTGAGGTGTTAGATCCTTGCCAAACACTCAATTGGGTTCTGTATTGTCAGCAATTCACCAGATAGCAACAAGCAATTCAAAAAAATCGGCCAGAATTCATCAATAGAAAGGGCGTTGTTTGCTATCATGACAATGCCAGACCGCACACATCTTTGATGACCCGGTAAAAATTTACAGAACTTGACTGGGAAGTTTTAATGCATCCACCATGTAGTCTCGACCTTGCACCATCAGACTATCATTTGTTTCGGTCTCTTCAAAACTTCCTAAATGAAAGAAGTTCACTTCAAAAAGGGACTATGAAAATCACTTGACCAGGTTTTTCGCCGATAAACCACAGAAGTTCTACACAGATGGAATAATGGTTCTACTCAAAAAATTGCAAATGGTCATAGATAATAATGTACGATATGCACTTAAATAAAATACATTTTAAATAATAGAAATATTCAATCGAAAAATGACAAAAAAAGGCTCAATTCCTTTTAGACTTACCAATACTTCTGTAGCAATTGGTAAAACCAAATATTAAAAAAGGATTTAACCCACCGCTATTGCTCTGATAGAGTTAAATTATTGCAGACTTGTCATTGGTAATCCGCTGAAAAAGTCTATATCTATTGACCCTTTCAAGTATGGCCTTGTTGGTCTGAGGTCTCAAAAGGTACAGTAGAACTACAAAACATAAAGTCAGAGAAAATCCTTGCGAAATAATAACTGGCGAGAGGTTTTCCGATTATGTTCATATGGGAGGCATGTAAATAAATAAACCACATTTAGCATCGAAGTTTTCCTCGAAAGAGCATATTCAATCAGTTCGAAGAAGGACTTCCAAGTTATAATGGAATGTAATTATTGGTGCTACTCATTTTTAGTCTCAAGCTCGAAAGGTTAGAAGGTTATCTTCTCCATAAGCCGTTTATTCACATATGTTTATTTGCTGATACAGAAACCTTCACATAATTCAAACCCTACATTTAATTTTAACTCAGCGGAAGGATTTCGGGAAATTCTAGCAAAATCCTCATTCAATTTACCCACGTAATTAAAACATATGCATGCTTGGCTATCTGCTGAATATAAAAAATAGATTATATAACCACCACATACACTCGTAAAAATTGGCACATACTTTACATGACATGCAACGTGCGATGCAATATGCACTTTAAATGAACATATGTACGGCTAACTTTCAACTATTTTGTAGAACTTTTCACATAAATTATAACCACTTTGAACATATCCTTTTCCTGAACATTCCCTATTTTGCATAAGAATTTTCCAGACTATGTACAATACGAGGCAAATACCTGTAAATTGATATTAGCACTAGCACTAGCAAAATGGTGCAGCCAACAAAAGTATTTGAACTAGCGTGGACGAGGAACAAGCAACTATCTATGCTTACATGTTGTTATTTACGCTAACAATGGTCAATGCTGCAACTTACAGGGATATTTAAATAAAGGAATGTAGGAAAGTGATAACAAGGGAGCAACTATATTGAATACTTTTTGTACTATTGAACATTATGGAAGGATACAGTGCACCATTTATCACTAATCCAATTAGCATGTTGGGCAAAATCTTGTAATTTTTGGTGTATCTTTATTGGGTAGGAAGTTAAAGGCTTTTAAGCCCTGATTGTCAAACTTCTAGTACCACAAAGCCTACGAAAGTACTGTCTCAGATGAGAACCTTCCGAATCTTCCCCGAACATCGCCTGTCGACCGGACAGCCTACTCTTGAACTGTTTGACATAGTAGTTAGTTATTCTTTACCTAATGGCACCACCAGGTCACAGGAATTCCTTACCAAGTGGGACGGAAGTGATTCCTCCACCCTCGATATTTTCAGCCAATCGATGACGAATTTTCAGTAACGAGGATTGCCCGAGCATAGAGACCAACTGATTTAATTTGTCAGCCAATTTCAGCATAATTCCAGTTAGGCTAGCCTAACGGAGCTTTCTCACAATTTCTTCAAAACACACCCCCCCCCTCTGTCTAGTTTTCTGCAAGAAAAGACATTATGACAGACGTCATTTTCCCCTCCAATGCAGATTGTGCAGTCTGGAGACTGTCACTGTTCAATTTTATTCCGGTTAAACTGAAAATAATCGTGTCCACTTATTTAACTTATGGAGAAACTTTCCTAAAGACTTTAGGTGTTTTGGTATCCATATGGAATAATTTACCACTACACTATAACATCACAAAAGTCAGCCATTGCAAATTCTGAACTCACATACGTCGTTTAATATTCACGCTCTCTTCTTTGCCTTCATTTGCCTTATTTCCTAAATGAGTTAATCGTTACTCTGTTGCAGCGTATGCACTAAACATATGGCACAAACTCCCGATAAAAGACCACAATAACAAAAAAAAACTTCATTTGTATTGGTCAATGCTTTATCTGTTTAGTGCCTTTATGAAGAATACTTCACTCATAGCTCTTGAGTAAATAATCTTCTACTGCTTTTACTATCTCTATCTATTAGAAGCCGCCCGGAAGTATTGTTACTGTTTTCGTTTAGCCTATGTCTTATTATTTGTAATGCCCCCCGAATGTCTTAGCGCTCATTATTTGTTACATCAATCAAATCTCATTCAGGTATTAATGTCTTTTAATTTTTACGCTTTTTATCATGCAAGATATTTTATTAGCAAATAAATACGAACAGAAAGAAAGAGAGAAATAAGCACACAACGTAGCATAAATATAGCGTTCGAATCTCTTTCCTTCCGATGAACGCGAGAGTTTTAGCACTTGTTGTAGAAGTTGGTCATAACTAAATGCAATCTCATATTCTGTAGAATGATTTTGTTAAATAATGGCATGTGCTTTGCTTATATAAAAATAATGGAGAGATTGTCAAAATCTGCTTTTTGAGTTTGATGCATTCAAAGAAACTACTGAACTAGAATTTCTTTAACAAGATAAAATTAGGTTGCTGTTACTATAGATACAAGGTACGCTACTAGTTCCTTTATCGGCAAATGTCCTAGTTCTATTGCTTTAAACTTCCTCACCATATCATTCTTGTGAGCTAGGTGAAAACAGTCTAGAAGAAAATGCCCGATTGTAGATTGATAGCAATGCCACTGAGGTTCTCAAACTCATCCCCAAGAAACTGTTTGTTCCTTGTTCTATTGGCAATCTGTAAATATACACGCGCATACATTTGTAATCTCATTATTTTTATTGCGTTTAGCAAGAATACTCCAAAACGTTTGAGTAAAACCCCAACACATACAAAAATCTAATATCTCGTTTTCTATCTCATTTCTCCGCCAGGAGTGCTCTCGCTCTTTTGCTTACGGCACAATGTAGTTTTATAAAGCGTTAACACTCTCGGGCGACTTCTCTCAGACAGAGGTAGCAAGAGCACAAGTAGTTTTTTTTGCACTGCGATTCCTCTGGAAAAGTTTATATTTTAAAGAGAGTTATTCTAGTTTTACGTATAAAGGAGTGAACATTCAACAATCCAAAAACTTTCCCTTATTTTGAAAAAACGTAAGATCGGAGATTTTTTTCGAAGTGTCAGCGTTGTAGACAGGTTTCTACTCTATGCTATTAAACTTTAAGTGCAAAAGAGTTTTACTTATACTGCG
Source organism: Stratiomys singularior (assembly GCA_954870665.1). Lineage (NCBI taxonomy): Eukaryota > Metazoa > Arthropoda > Insecta > Diptera > Stratiomyidae > Stratiomys > Stratiomys singularior. The sequence goes on from OX940877.1 coordinate 15,903,962, forward strand.
TTTATTGTTCTCATTGAAAGGCGTATCCACCTCTTTCTTGTAAGCTTTGTACTTCTATCCTTTCCCTGTGACGTGTGAACTTTTCATTAAGCCCTCTTATCCAGGGGTTTGATCGGCTAAACTTACTCTTATCAGATCCAACTAAATAAATGAACTTTAGTTTCGTTTCATTTAAGTTAGTTGCAGTTGTGATTATCCTTGTGCACTCCTGCGTTAGCAGTGTAGTTTGTCGTTATGACTGTTGACCACTCCTGTGGTCAATTTTTTTACCGAAAATTAAGCCGTGGTATAGATCTCTAGATACACTCTCAGTGTTAGATCGTTTGAATTGTGAACAGTCTTAGAAAAAAATTTTCTCCACTATTTTAAATAAATCAAGCCGATGCTAGTATAGTAGAGCTCAGATTTCCATTCAATTCTGTACCAGTCTACACACATCCCTAATCAGGAGTCTTTGTTTTCTCATATGGTTAAGATGTAGCCATTTGCAGCCTGCATGTTAGAGTCCTTCCTTCCAACATATTTCCAAACACAAAGCCTTGGTACGGGTCTAAAGAAAGGTCTTAGCTGAGCCTCGTTGAATCGTGGATAATCCCAGAAATAAATTCTCAAACCAATACTTTCAGCATTTGAAAGTCAAAGGTTGGGTAGGACGTGATTTCTTTCTGTCTGTTGAAAGTCTGCAAAAATTTGCGGTCGTGGTGAATCAGAAATCTTTGTAACCACTTCTGGTTAACTAATACAAATTTCCCGCCTGATTGTTGGGGCCATTCTTGCCATAGATTTGGATGTAAGATAAACTCGATTAATTTTTAACATCGACAAATACCTTGATTGGAAATGCTTATTATTTTGTGGCTTTGAATCTGATGCTCGTTAGTGAAACCTATAAAAACGTGTTTAATCCTGGGGTATCAGTTTGATATTATTTGTATTGCAGCAACTGAAGTAGTTTGAAGAGTGTCACTCCAACCCAGACAAGCTTTTGTCAGGACCTTTTCTAGATTCATTAACCACGCATTATTTTTTGTAGTGCCAGCCATAATACCTGAATTCAAAAACTATTTTGAAGCCAAACAATCGCCATAAAGGTCGGTACTGGACGAATTGGGTGGTATTCTCTATGTCTACGTAACTTTTCTGCCTCTTTGATAAGTGATATGTGTTAGGGTCGACCCTTTTCTGGCTTTTTATATGTGTTACTTTGCTGCTCAGGCGCTCCCGGATATCATTTGACAAGGTTTGATTCTTTATTCAATGGATTATAGAGTATATTCTATGGCTGCTGTGGGATTTAGATTTTAGGTTAAAGGTCTTAAAACGTATATTATGCTATTGAGAAATTAATTATCCTACTTTTAATTCAATCCAATTAAAAAAATTGTATTTTATTTCTACGAAAATAAATTCAAAATTAGAATCTTAGTATTGCGATATTTTTCACCGGCCTCTTAGGCGGTTCTTGACCCAACACAATTGATAAATTGTGTTTTTCAGCTCCGACAAGCCATGTCATAATTTTAAATGAGGACGCTCTTCGGTTATTTAGCCGTTATCAGTCCATTCTGATATGGTTAGCCTCAATAAGCTCAGAAGTCGGTAATGAATGTCACAAATAGCTGAAACGCTTAACAATAACTAAACATAATATTTATTTAAATATTGATTTAATTATTGATTTAAATTCACGAAAATTTAAAATATTTATTACGAGTGAAAAAATTATATCCTGACAAATCCTTGTGAATCTAACAGCAATTTCACGATAATAAAATTGGAATACGTAGATTGTCTACGATTCATGAATCCTTACAAAAAGGAAAACATTAAAAACTTTGAATAAAGTTATACTTTTGGAGACTCACGCAATATGCGAGGGCTCAAAAGTTCATGTAAATTGAGCTGTCTCCTGATTTGAATGTTCAAAATAATTCTTGTCTAGTCTAGAGAGAATTCGAAGCTTGTAAACGTAGTCATGAGACTAAAGAAATTATTCGAATCTAATACATTTTTTAAATTTTCTAGTCATAGACTCGATATTTTACTTTGTAGAGAAGAGTGCAGTAAATTTTAGCAACTATTCGACTATTGACTCTTTTTACTGAAGATTAACACAGTCCTTTGACCGCGTAGAGCGGTAACATCCTTTCGCGCAACGTGCATTATCGAAATCAAACGTTAACATTCATTAAAGCTTAGCTCATTTACATTAGAAATAAATTAAATAATACAAACTTTCAAACTTGATCCACATTATAATGAGTCAAAGTCACCAAGTCAAGTTATATTTCATCAAAATCAAACAAAATTTTGCATTAGAAAATCAGTTTCAAAGTAAAAACATTAAAAATTCACTTTGTCCATTGAATTTTCTCTGCAAACCCCTCTCAACACTGAGTTTATAAATACTATGTTCACTTTATACCATACCAAAATACGCTTTCATCTACTACTTGCCCCAAATATTTCTCCATTAATATTTTAATAGATTCCTTAGCGTTTGCATCAAGCATACTCACCTTAAATTTGTTTGAATCCTCCGCGTTTTCGACGTGCTGAAATATTTCGTCGAGCACTTTCACCATCAAACCATCTCCTTGATTGGATTGTGCTGTTTTGGGTGGAAGTTCGGAGGACGGGGTTCCAGCTTTTTTCGGATTCGGCCCGAGCATAGTATGAGTTTTGCCAGCTCCTGTTGCTCCATAAGCAAAAACTGCAGCTGTTAGGCCACTCAGGACATCCTTGACAAGTGGCGCGGTCGTTGTCCTATATACTTCCTCCTATCGATACGAGCGACAAGAAAGAAAGCAGACAAAAATCAATTAGATATTTTTTTATGCACTCGTTCAATGAAGATTGGATAAATTTGATCAAGTATGGAATTATTAAGAACAAGGCTGTTGACAGACAGCAATTATTTGCCGAACAAAAGAACTTATCCCTAATGGCAAACCATTTTTAGATACAAATTCATCAACCTGATTTCGCCTTATTAAGGTCATGTGCTTTCTATGCTTTTAATCGATAAACACCCAAAAGGACATGCTAATTGTTTCACGGTTGGGGAATATTGTTCGACATATTCTACATACATGTGCGTGGAGGGAGGTTGTTTTAATGTTTACAAATTAGAAAACACACATGAGAAATTCGCAGATACACAAATCGATAAAGAAAATTTGGTTCAGATAATTATCACAGCAGTATCTATTAACATTCCAACACAACATTAGAACTCTAATCTATTGAACAAAATTAGATCCTGAAAAATATGATCAGCAGGCAAGCTCTTTGATGGCCATAACATTAGACTGCATTTGTTTATTTTTTTAAATTTTGTTTAGAATTAAGTGAGAATGCAATGAACTTAAAAACTTGCTAATCACCTTATTAATACATTTTTAATTTTTTATAAATCGATCAATCTACTTCAAACAAATTTAGTTTTGATTTCAGTCTGAATTATTTCCCGACATCCATTTTTGCAATCTAATCATAATATTAATTAAAATATATACTGCTTTGACTTCTTAGACAGATGTCTTTCCAATGGTATAATATTTCAGTATTTCCAATTCCTATTTCCTATTTTTTCTTAAGAAATTATGTTAATTTTATTATATTTATTGATAGTTGTTTATGCTTTAATTTATATATTTATTTTATTTTTAGTTCTTTGTTTGTTTTTGTTCCAAATTAAATGTAAATTTGTTCAGATATGCTACGAAATTTGGAACATTTCCTGAAATATTTAATGGAAACTCTCCGAATCCAGATCAAGTTTTCGAAAGCAACGAGCTTCGATTATTTTGAAAAGTAACGCCAAAAACTACTTAATAAACCAATTCACATGAGATAGTAAACTACCACCATTTAGCAAAAAGTCGTGTAACGGTACTTTTTCACATCACCTCTGAAGATAAACTAATGGACCCATAACCAAAATATAACATAAATATGTCACATGAATTTAAAGGAATCAATTGAAATGATCGTCCAGGTTATTGGAGGTTAACAAAAGGCTTGACTTAGTACAAAACCCTTCATTGAATGGTTAATATTATCCCTATAATAAAGTTTCCTTTTCTTCGATTAACACGGCCCTTTTTACACGGTATTGCATTAACACGGTTTGGTGAATGGAAGTTCTCCCACCTAATAAAATATAATTTTAAAAGCAGAGTATATTTTTACAGGATTGTTCAATGTCAAAGTTGGCATTCGTAGTCATTTGCACGATGCCTTCTTCAATTCAGGCTCCTGTTAAGCCTGGAAAGAAAGTAGTAATTTGCAAGACATACATTGTATCCCATATGTATTAAGGCATCATGTATTTCAAGCACAGTTATGTTTTTCCTTAACTTTAAATTTTTGAAAATCTGACCAAAATGTACATAGTTAATATCTACAGCATCTGTCACATTTGAGTAAGCATTGCATTCTTTTTATTGGACGTTTTTTTTTGTTTGTTGAAACAATAGGAGTGACCATAATATGCGAAGGCGAATTTTCAAGAATCAGCAACAGCATAAATTCAATACATCCCCCCAGTAGTAAACTAGTTCCAGAGCTTTTAGTTTCTCAAACATGGCAAGGGGAAGTGAGCAATCAGATAAGGACAAGGCCAACATTGAAGCACCCAAAATATACTGGAAATCATATAGGCAAATTGCCAAGATAATGAACCGGGCAAGTAACATATTTGACCAAGAACAATTCTCACCAAGATGCAAAAACGAAGTACCTGGAACGCCTGTCAAATAGCCAAGAAATATAGAAGGGTTAAGAACATGATCACACCACACGTATCCAAAAGTACAGTCCCAAGACACTGAAAAAACATAAAGTGCATTAACTACAGCATCGTCACAACATATCCTGTCTTAAATTCGCAGGGGAGAAGTTACATCTGAGGCACGAATGGGTGAATGTACACAATTCTTGATAGGGATAAAGAAGCGGATAGATTCAGATTGAAATTTTCTAAAAAATGTATTTGTACAAAATGACTATCATAAACCTATACACCGGGAAATTATTTTCACATACATTAAGGATCAGAAAACATGCACTCATCACTACAAAACTTTATGCACACTCTCATTTATAAGCTCTCTATCTTGAAAAGCTCACTTTATTACCACATGGGTTATTCGTGCCCCGTTATGATGTCCCTATGGACTGTTAACGCTTCTAAGCGATTACGCTATGCTACTATCAAATAGCTTTAGAAACGCATCTTAAGGTCTTGTGACGTCTTTACCCGCCATCTTGCAAGAAAAATCCAAACCAACAGGATAATCCGTCAATAAATGCCAACGAGTCGACATAAGAATGGTGGGCCAAAGCAAAAATCTTCTCCAAACGCCTGTTGACTTCTCAGACTTTCAACCAATAGATTATGTCAAGAGAGTCAGAGTCCGTGACCTATATAACAAAGCTCGACAATATTCAACGGTTTGAGAAGGTGTTAAAAGTGACATAGGGAAACGTCAATCTGACAACATCGAAACCTAAATAACTCAATCTGAAAGTGGGTGAAAATTTTTTTCAAAAATTACGCGAGTATAGATATGCATTACTTATGGTTCACAGTAATTGCTTGGATCCATAGACAAAGTCGCTTGTTCAAACAAAAAAAAATTATATTTATTGAATGTTCTTAATAATATGGGACACCATTTTTTTAATGAAAAACACCAAATAAAAGGAACACACTGCGGAAAGGCTGGTCAAAACCTGAAAAATGTTGGAGATGATAACTAGAGCTACCTCATTGAAATTTCGTTTGATTTGGATTAGAAGGAGATAATGTGCATCAAAAGAAGGATACCCCAATAAATACGGAACACATTCTATGGCAACGATCCTTTCACAAATTGGTTTGCCTTGCACGTTGAAACGCGTGCATTTCCGGACTTTATAATAATAGCTGCCTTTTGACATCCCTATTCATCCGTTTTTCACCACTTAAGCTCTTTTGAATGTATCCATCAAAAAATAAATAAAATATCGCCAACTAAAACTAAGCTTTTAGATTCATTGACCCCAAACTCGTTAGATTGTTGTGAACGATCATAGCATATCCAGAAGAGTTTTGCACTAAGTTTAATAGACCTTTTATGCATCAAAATCAAAATATTTGACAGGTTGAAATAAGGAACGACACAAAGAAGATCCAAAGCGAATAAGGTACAACTACGAGCTGTATTGAATCTGTGAATCTGATATATCCATGATGAAATTAATATGGCCATCTGAGAGAGCCCTTCGGAGATTTTTAGAGCATCTCATCATGCACATGGAGTAACCCGTTCAACTATGCCATTCCTAAGGATAATAAACAACCACGGAATCCATACAGAAAGTGAAAATGTTGATAGGACTAAGACTTGAATGGCTTTGATTGTCCATAACTTGAAATTTCTTCAAAGCAGTAACTCAATTTCAGAATTTTAACCAGCTTTTATTTATTTTTTCAAATCAAATATTTTGAAAACTGGATAACTCATCGAATGTGACCGTCCCATGAGTCTCATAAAGCTTTGCATAAAGCATGAATCGATTCGTTCAAAGTGGATATGGTAAGGAATTTACGAGTCATTTTGGAAACTAACAAAATTTTCCGATCCATTTTGAGTTACTTGAAAATGAGCGAGCATTTTCATTAACATAATCTATTAATAGTCTCATACTTAGTCCTTAGTGAAAATTTTGATTTCGATTTGTGGATACCCCTAAACGTCACATATGCTTTTCCGATGACATGCTGTCAAATGTGTCCTTTTTGAAGGTGTAGCATGTACCCTTGAATTTCTAACTTTAAGCCAATTATTAATTGACCTTATTATTAATAATTAAAATTCAAAAACAAAGATTTAAAATACGTAAATAAACATCATTCAAATGAAGTTAATGAATATCTTCTACTTATGTAAGGATCAACATTCATCTAACTGAAGTGTGAAAGTATATAAGATAGTGAAAAGATGGACAGCGCTTGCATTTCAAACAAGTTCCTGCTCTACCGGTATTCATCCAAAATAATAATACAAGTATAATACATTAAAAAAAACATAAATATCTAATTAAATCCCCATACAGTTTTGAGAAATTTTTGAGATTTTTCCCAGAAAAGGATCCAATTTTACCTACGCTGAATAATACTATTCCGGTCAAAAACAGCCTTTGCCCGATATAAAGGACATTCTACTACAGCGGGAAAAATAACATCACGTGGATATACCCACGCTCAAGGCCTTATACCCGTGCACTAGGTCAACAACATTCCTCTAACTTCCTTATTTGAGTTCTAGTTCCGAAAGCCTTGCTGAGTCTTTTTTTTTGACAAAGTCTTCAGCCTGTTTGAAGTATTCATTCCAATGAACGAGCATATGTAGGTGTAATATGCACACATTGCCAACTCTTCAGAGAAGTCCTTTATAACGACAGCGGACCCAGTTGGGAGCATTTATATAACAAAGTATGAAACAATAAAATTCTATGTGATGATTCTAGTTACATACTTAGCAACAAACTTATATATGATTTATGGTTTTAAAGAAAAGGTCAGCTAAGATACCAGAGGTAGCGCTATGATGAAAAGACTGTGAAAAACAATTTTCTTTCAAATACTATGGAAAATATTGAACAAGACTTTAAAAATTGATATGAGGACTACATACTCAATACCTCACGGCAATGTAGAATTGATAAAGGTGAACTTCCGACGCACGCGAAGGATTAGATATTGAGTACGTGTAATGGTCTACACTACAAGGACCTTTTTAACAATTATAATCCGATTCCATTTGTATTGGTCTGATGACAACGACGAGCGGAAATTTAAACTCAATATTGAAAGGATTAAACAAATCTCTTTGAAGCCTAAGTATATCGACAATCGAACGTATAACATTTATGAATCAACGTTTATGCCGCCGCTCGCTTTCCGTTCGGGAAATCACTTTTCCGCAGGGATTCTATGATACGAAATTTCGCCTTGCAGCAAAACCCCCAAAATTCTTGGGTACATAACGCGATGGGAACGAGAGCGTTCAAAAGTCAAATGATATATTATAAATAGAATCTATCGTACCGAAATAATAATGAATTATTCATGGGCTCCTTATCCGATTCTGCTTAATGTATTCGCATCATAAGGACTACGATTCGAAATACAAAACGAAGGCACTACAATGGTAACTAAATAGACTGACATTGAAAGTAATTCGATTAACCTTGGCTACATAGAATGACCTGTATTTTCGCAATTATGATTCTCGCGATTTAAATGGGGTTGAGACATGTCACTAATGCTGGGTCAGAGCATTGAAAAGGATTTTTTTAGCCCAGTAGCTGGTGTTTTGATAGTATACTTGCGTAATAAACAAGAAAACCTTCGCAGGATCATGAAGGTATAATTAACAAAGCTGACTCCTCCAACACAATCATTGATTATGACAATATTTGTAACATTATATAATAAATTAATAGGACCTGCCCCATATATAAAGAGGTCTTACACAAGGAAACAACTACTAATAGTGGAATAGTCATAGTTCATGGTACATTTTTCCCCAAATTACCTACCAGGAATTGCTCTGACACAGGCAATTGGAATTAATTCCTATGTGATTTTTTATTGTAAATCTTACACCAATTAAATGTTACTACTATGGAATACAGTTTTTCACGTTTTGCCAAAATTAAGGATGTTGAAACAATTCAAAACATTTTTATTAGTCCGCCCCTATGAAAGCGAAAATTATTCACAGTCGAGTGGTTCGACGTGTCCCCATAAGAAACAGTGCAGCTATGTTAAGTCACAAGATCTTGCAAGCTAGTTCATAGAACCAAAACGAGAAATTATGCACTCATCAAATGGTCTTATCGATCAGTCATGCACCATCGACTGATTGACCAAACTTTATGACATGTCTCGCCATCCTATTGAGACGAATGCTTTCCTGCATTATGGCGAAGCATTTTCGAGGCAAGAAAGTCATTGATCATGGCTCTAAAGTGGTCTTCATTGACTGTAATGTTATTCCCAACAGCATTTTCTAAGTCACATTGACCAATAATTCCACCGGCCCATAAAGCACACCAAACAGTGACATTCCCCGGGTGTAACGGTATTTTGTTAACTACCAGTGGTTGCATATCACTCCAAATGCGGCAATTTTGTTTATTGACGTAGCCATTCAACCAGGAATGAGCAAGATCGCTAAAGAAAATTTTCTTAAGAATTTAAACATCTGCTGTCCGCCAGATCACCACGCTTGGTGATCATTCGGCTTCCATTCTTGCCGAATAGGATTTTGCAAATCGTCAATAAAAATTCTTCTGTAAAATGATCCATAATGTTCCCTTCTACAGGTATAATTATTAAACACGATATCGAATGGACTCATTTGGATCTTCATCGACGCTATGCTATTTTGTCAATGACTACTTGGATTTCAGCTGCAATTCGTGAATTGTCTCTGCATAGTTAGCGCAACACTTCTCGTTAACAACTCTCCAAATAAAACTTCAATGGAGTCAAAACGTAGCTTCCAGTTGGCCATTTGACATTTGCATTTCGATTGATTATACGTTGCGCATTCCTGTTGAAACCAAATGACATTTCTATGCTCCTCTTTTGTTCTGAGGAAAGTGAAACTGAGATTAATCTGATTAATCTTCGGTCTTTGCCCCATTCACCAAAAGCATCGTATGATCATGCAGCTTCAGTCTTGCACTAATTGAACTTTGTACGCGTTCATATCGCATTCACATCTTTATGCAAAATTCTCTCAAATAATTGTCTGAAATGTTGAACTTTAGAGAGCGATGACATGTCGATGTTGATTGTTGTTCTCGCACACTCTGACTAACTGTAGCAATGTTTTGGATTGAGCGCACGGAAAGAGTACGTACACAAGTTGTTTCATCCAGCAACGTTCCAAATTCACGATATAGCATCACAACTTGATACACAAATTGGGTTTTTGGCAGACTATGTTTGCCGATTTTTTTCGTAAATTTCTGACATTTGATAAGAAGTTTTTGATATTTCCTAACTTTGTTCAAGTAAACAGCGACCCATTTTGTAATATCAAACATCAACTCCCGCAAAATAATTCATTTAATTACATAAGGACTGAAATAACAGCTTGAGTGAGTAGATCCATTATTTTCGCCAAAACTCCCTCCTTTTGCTCTGCATGGTAAGAAAACTAGTTTAATGAAAGTGTTTTCCAGAACACATCATGAACTGATATCTGCTGCTTTTTGGACTCTGGATTTTGGATACTGAAATCACTATTTTTAACCTAGACAGGCGTTGTCCAATCCAAATTTTTCTACTTTGTCCATTATTGCTGACACAGTGTCGTCAATCGGGCGTCGAAGATTGTCTCGATTCAACTATTTCCCATGCTTCAAAACATAAGTGACTTATATATCATTCTTTAACCCCAGGGTGGACTCCCCATTAACGTTAAAACTTTATTCGAAATCGGCTGAGTTTCGGTGAGAAACTTCATCACAGTCATTTTCAATATGCCCCACCCTAATTGATATTTTCCTGGACACAATATACCTTAAACATGACAAATATGTGATCACGTATATGAAATAAGTGATCCTAGTGGGACCGAGGATTTACAAAGCATGACACCAAAAATTGATTTCAACTCATTAAAAGACAATATCTGCCCATATAAGGACTTTTTTGTTCGCCGGTTGTCAATAGGAAAAAAATTTTATTGAGCAACGTTTGGTCCTTAAACGAATAATTTGTTGTATTAGTCATGGTATAGGACATTGATCGATTGATAGATTCAACCTTTAACGTCAATTTTTATCGATTTCTTGTGCCTTCCCTTTCCGGTGTACCCAGAGCGCTACAAGCAGATCGATCTTTCTAAAACGTTCCTAATCTGATTTGGTTTTGGGCGGACCAATTTCCCCTTGACAAGTGAGTAGCTTCCTTGATTGCCTGTTCACCTCCGTGACAATGCTTGGCAATGTGCTAATTGATACACAGACCTCATCGTACGCCATCAGCACTGTTTCCTTGAGATGTCCTTCGAGTGTGCAATAAACTGTGAGAATCCTAGAGAGAGCCCTTAACCAGAGCCCCCTTCAATCTCTCCCCTCAAAATTTCTGAAATTCATATGACATACATGAAATTCATCTCAGTTTCAGTTAAGGATTCAAATCCGATGAATGCTATTGAAGCTCCTATTCCGACTTATTGATTTGTAGAAGATTATAACGATACAATCAATTTATTTAGGTACTACCATTTCCTAAGATGGAAAAATTCCACGTGCAATACAAAATTTACAATACCGGACAACAAGTTCAATTTCAATTGAACATAGAGTTAAAAAATGAGTTCAATATCACAAATTTATCACAAAATCTGTTGCAATGATATCTAACAAAAATGTCCTTGAAATGCGTTTGAAACCTTATTTGATCCAGTGAGTATGAAATTGCGAATGTAATAACAAAACAGAAAGAAATATAAAGTTCGCATACGTTTTCATTTTTCATCGAACATCGATACTAAGTGGTACTTAATATATATGTCAAGTGAAGTACATTGTAATATCCAAAAATGAAACGATTCTAACTCATGAATTCTCGCACGGCTTAATCTATTATTACAAAAGCATATAACAATTAAGCACAGTTCCACATGATGTTTCATTGAATGAGAATAAACTGAACCAATGCACTCTCAAGAGTACGAGTCAGGAATGAAAAACGACAGATTTTTCCAGATAATCAATTAAGGATAAGACTTTAGGAATATGGCTCAACGGTCCACTTCGCTCGAAAGATTCTTTGGTGTATATAATCCGTAAAATCACTGTGAAAATTGGATCTTTATACAATCATCCCATCCCAATTTTTCTACAGCATATCCTATCAACATCCTAATACGCTTTTTAAAAACGGAAGAAGTTTGTTGGACACTACTTACTTGATTAAACTCGAAAACTTGCTCAAAAAACCAAAGCGAACGCCGAATAGCTAAACTTTTTCTATTTCCACTCTAAAATTCCGGTCCTATTTTTTAATTTGACCAACGCGTGCATATCCTGGAAGATTCTTGGTACATACGATTTGCTTTGCTATGCCCGGAGTCTAAATGATGCAGGAGGCCAGACTCAAATTTCTGATTAAAGCTTATGAACATAACATTATATATCTAGGCAAAAAATGTTTAGGTAAAAATGTCGCGTCCTTTTGTTTGCAATCCGACTAAGTAACGATTTTGTTTTTGAATAATATAATTTGATATTAATGTCCAGTACTGTATTTCGAAGATGGTTCCTTTGATACTTGTCAGTGATTGCTCAAAGATTCTATTTCTTAATCGTAGCAGGCTTCAGTGAACTCCTCTATAAAGTTATTCATGATTCTATGGTTTGCCCTTTAGCAACACGAAAACAAAAGGAACAAAACTGATTTATGAAATGAGGCAGGTACAGTGGCTCAATAAAAAAGTCGGACACATACCCATTTACACTTGAAAAGGGAATAAAGGACAGAAGAATGTATTTTAGAAAAAAAAACAAAATTTATTTTTTTAGCTCTATATTATTAACTTACGAAAAATAAGAACATTGAAAACATAACTCGATTTTGTGATTATTAAAAAAGTCGAAATGCAGCCAAAATTCATGTCAAAAAAGAACTCGGACAGTTAATTCTATGTGATATTTTTGAATTTTATTATTATTTTTAATATTTAGTTGGCAATCCTTTATTTTTCACTATGGTTTCCAATCTTATAGGCATGGATTCGACAAGTTTTTTGCAAAAGGAAGGGTCGATTTTGGCCCATTCTGCCTGAAGAGCTATTTTCAAGTCCTCTTTATTTTTAATTGAATAGCTTTTAAATTGGTGTTCTAAAGAAGCCCATAAATACTCGATAGCATTAATGTCAGGAGATTGTGGAGGTGTTTCCAGTACATGTGGACAATTGTACAGCAGCCATAAACGCACATTGCGTGCTTTGTGCTTTGGGTCGTTATCCTGGTAATATTGGAAGTTATCTTTTATTCCGAATTTTTCAGCACTTTCCACTACATTTTCTTTCAGAATGGTCAAATACTTTGTTTGGCCCATAATTCCATCGATTACAGAAAGTTTACCTGGACCAGCAGCGGACATGCAGCCCCACACCATTATTGAGCCACCTCCATGTTCCACAGTGGATCGTAGATTGCACTCTTTGAGCTCTCGATTAGCTTTTTGCCAAACTTAGCATTGAATATCTGAGTGAAATACATTAAATTTACTTTCGTCCGCGAATATCACAGTTTCCCAAAATGATAGGTCTTTATTTTTATATGTTTTGGCAAACTTGAGTCTCATTTTCCTATTACACTTACTAACGAATGGTTTTTTACGGGCTATTCTTCCATGTAGATTTCTTCGTCTCAAAACTAACCTTATCGTTTCAGGATGTACACTTTTATTAAGATATTTCGATACTTGTTGAGCTAATTTTCGAGCACTTAATTTCGAATTTTTATGAATTTGTTGTACAATCCATCGCTAATCTGACTTCGAAAACACTCTAGGTCTACCACTTTTTTGTTTATTTTCCACTGATCTGCATGATTTAAATCGTTAATTATATCGTGAACAGTGGACTGTGATCTATTTACGATTTCCCCTATAGTACGGACCGGTAATCCTTCTGTATAATGTTTCAAAATGAGTTCTCTTACTTCTAAGGAAGTTTGACCACGTTACCTTCCCATTTTACACAATTTCACCCCCGTAAAAGTTCACAATTCACACAATTTCGCCCACGTATAAAATTTACGGTTTCAATTTGCTTCACTCAGATGCTAAGAGCTTTCAACTACACAAAATCCGGGGAATCCCCCTTTTAAACTCAAAAAAGGAGAGTGCTGTCCGAGATCTTTTTTGACATGAATTTTGGCCGCATTTCGACTTTTTATTTTTTTAACAATCACAAAATTGAATTATGTTTTCAATGTTTTTATTTTTCGTAAGTTAATAATATAGAGCTAAGAAAATAAATTTTGTTTTTTTTTCTAAAATACATTCTTCTGTCGTTTATTCCCTTTTCAAGTGTAAATGGGTATGTGTTCTACTTCTTTATTGAGCCACTGTATATTCTAATATCTGGCACAGACGACGTCATTAGAGCTTGTTTTTGACGTCATGCCAAAATGACAACAACGTTCACTAAATTTTTTTGACATTGACGTCATTATGACTTCCAGAACTATTTCAATCGACGTCGACTGTCACTTTTATTAGAGTCGATAGCAATATTATTTTATTCTCTTACCAATACAAAAGGTTCTCAGTATTTTTTGTAGCAAAGCTTAACTGGTTCAGCTTAAACGTGCCAGCGGTGGTTATCATATGCTAACATTGGAATGAGCGTCACATTTCCTCAAGAGACCCCCTTCAGATCATTGAAGTTAGATGGGTGATCGTTCTCTACCTCCTTATTCTGTTTGCTGACAGATCCCGGACAAATCACTTTTTATCATTTCTAGTCTACAGACATGCTCACTTTCACGGCAATATCCAGTGCAGATCGTTATCAACAATGGTCTCAGCTTTCGTTATCAGCTTCTTATTTAACGTGTCCATTACTAGGTGTAAAATTCTCATTTTAACAAATCTCTCCGTTCCAGGTCTGTTCCTCTACTCACAAGCGAGACATGCGTATGGAACATAGGGTATGCAATATCCTGACGTTAATTTTTATTATTTTTAACATTATATCACCAGAAATAGCTCTCTGGCTGACCGACAACCTGGGTTGTATCTTTATTTGCTACCTACACTGGAACTGATAGGTCCAAGATTATTCTAATACAAATAACTCTGCTGCTGCAGAAGCAAAGCTTTCTTAAAACTAGTGTTATAGATCAGCTCAAGAAAGTGTATTCCTCGAGCCAACTTTGACAAACTTTTGCTAGCAGGTATTTCTTTCTGTGGATTATCTTCATTTGGAATTATAATCAAATGCCGCATATCGAACATTTTTATTGAGCCCACAAAGTCCTCACATCAAAGAACGTTGTCAGGATGAATAATTTTTGTGGAACACATATTTCGATTGTTACCAGAAGCCGATGATTTAATCTTGCTACAAATTTACATTTTGTTCTACCTAGATATGTTGTTTCCAAGAAAAGTGTTTTTGGCCGATTACCTTTCATATGTTCTCACCGAAAAACATGTCCATAGTCCTTAGGATTTGAATGACTACTCTCCCCGGTTTTTTTCATGACGTCAACTCAAAATAAACACAAAGTTTAATGTAGACAATTAAATGAAGGGAATCCTTTAAATTTACTGTGAAGTAGGTGAGAATCATTGTGAATACTTCTTAGAAAATTGCCAACCTCTTCCCTTGGTTTTCAATACCGGACAAAACTGTCATAGTTTGTGCAATTGTCATACCCGCAAGGAAAAAGAACTCAATAGTACTTCTTAAGTTTATTCACTGGTATTGCTGCACGAAGCATTCATTTCTTCTGATAGACATAGACAACTTAAATAATTTTTTTAAGTGTCAAAGTTGCAGATACCTCCTTGATTCAACCATCAAATTGCTTGTTGCGATCACGCTGCCGCGGTCGCAGACATTTATATGGCAGTGATCTCATGTTCCCCCAGGTGGCATACTGAGGCCGGCTAGGCTCAGCTGGTCGGGGTCGTTCGGGGAAGATCACTGCCCGTGCTGGGCCACCTAATTCAGAAACACAACATCACAAATTGGAGGGGAATAAGGGATAAGGACGAAGGAGAGATGGCTTGGAGAAATGAAAAAAAAATTTTACTCTACTTCATTTTTTTTTTATTAAAATAACAAACAAAACAAGAAAAAGAAGAAAAAAAATATAATGAAAAAAAAAAGGAAACTTAAAGAGAATTTTTAAATTTAGATCTATAAAAAAAAAGGAAGAAAGAACAAAATAAAGAAAAATTCAAAAAAAAATGATATACCAATAAAAATACCACCACCAAACCCGATCGGGTACGGTTCACAGCATGCTATATATTAAGTGCAGTTATAAAAATAAATATAATAAATTGCCTATTCTATTTTTCCGATTTTTTTGATTTTTTTATTTTTCTGATGATGTTTTCCATATTTTCTCGTCGCATACGATGACCAATTATTCCTCGTTCAGAGAAAGCCTTTCACGATGAGTGCAATTCAAAATAAAAGTTTAATCGTACCGAGTAGATTTTCGCTGGATTTTCAATTTAAGCTTAATCAGATAAGATTTTCATTTAATGTAAAATGTCTCTTATAGGTTTTGTTACAAAGTCACATAATCACCATATATTTCCTTTTTCCCTTTTTCTTGTTTTTTTTTATGGAGTATCCTTTAAAAAAACATTTTTCTCACTGTCACCTCTCGGCATTTCACGCCTTTATCTAACTCTACTATTTTCAAATGTTTAATTTAATTGGCTTCCAATGGAAGCAACGAATTCATATTTCACTTTCACAATTTTTCAAATGGTACTCTTGGGCACAGAGATTTTGTTTGGTATTTTCGTTTCAAAATTCACTTGTTTAACTCTTGCCCTTAACGAACAAAAATGTTATTTTTTTGTAACGATTCCTAGCCAAAAACCGATTTCACCAATTTCACTAATTTCTCCCGGCGCACGATGAATTGTATCCCGTAAAACAACGTGTGAAATATAAATTGAAAGTACTGAGCCGTGGGGTAACACAACGTTAATAAAATCGCATAAATTCACTTAAAAATTTAGAATAACAATTTTCAGAATTCTATATGTAACACCGCCAACTTGTCGACCAACTCTCCTCTTCCCGAACAAAAAAACCTCTCGACCACCCTCAATCAGCACCATCCAACAACTGCCTCCTCATCCAGCAAATCCCCATCACCGCCAACCCGCTGTCGTCACCGGTACATCATCCCGCTGTCGACAACTGTCCCTCACCGGCTCGCGGATGTTAACCTTTCACCCTTCGGTCAGGTCAACTTCCCCAGGGCAATTGGATTAAGATATTAATTGCCCTGAAAAAGGGGAACTGACAAAAGGTTAAAAGATTACTACCCACGATGGATTCGAACTCAGAAGTCGGGGTTCCACAACCTGAATCGGACCCACTATGCCCAGAGTCACCTGATGAATATTAATTTATAACAAAGATCAGGCATCTCCGTCGCCACTCGCGATGTTGACGTCGGGTAACTAAAGGCAGGGATTGTTGTTGGTAGAATCCAGCATATTTGAATTATATGAAATTCAAATATATTGGATTGTGTACCAACTATTTGGAGTGGGTACTGGGATGAATATTGTGAGGAACAAGGTGAAAAGGAACATGACATGTGAGAGGAAAAGGTGAAGATGGGATAAATGAACAAGGAATGACGTCAACTTGCGTACCTTGCTATGTAGAGAAATAGCGAAGCAGCAGTGGTCGCAACAATCGTGGGGACGACCCAGACCCTGAGTGTCTCATCCAGCCGGGCTTCCTTACCAGGGTCACAGGAGAGCTCCAGGAACTCAGACTTTCCTCTATTACTCCCAGAGACAACATACGATCGAGTTCATCATACAGCAGCTTCTGGACAACTGGGGAGACAGCGTAATGTCGCTGTTTAACGGGTCGGGCGGAACCAGTGTCAATATTATGTGACACGAGACTGGTTCTGCCCAAGCCTCTCTCGTTGTAAGAAGGAAACTGCTGTTTGACCAACTCAAGTCGTTGCTGATCCTGTGGGGACAATAGATGGAACTCCGGATTTAGACGGTCTTCAACAGGCTCTACCGCACTGACCTGCATGGGCGTGATCTTGAAAAGGTCCCAGAAGTCTATACCAAGGTACACCGAGTGTGTCAGGGTTGGAACAACCAGAAACCTCATCAATTTGGTGGTATTGTTGAACTGGACGAATGCTGTGACGTATCCTAGAACCGGGTCCTTGTGTCCTGATGCTGTCTGTACTTGGGCGTGCAACGAGTGAAGTCGCAATCCCAAGTCAGATAGTAGGTCCAAGGCTCCTGATCCAAAGATGCTCACGCTGGCACCACTATCGAGCAAGCCCGTGAGTTTACGCCCCTTAATGAAAAAGTCAGCGTGGGGCCTATTGTCGCCAGCAGCTGTGACAATCGATTCCAAGCAAGCACGCTTCAACAGACGCCGGACCGTAAAGTACCTCCAGGATCGGTTGAAACGGTTCCGAAGAAAGCGCGAATGGTTAGAAGCAGGGGATTCTTGCCCGTTACCGGGTAAACCACCACCCTGGTGCACGGTTCCATGAAAGGTGGTGTTGATAGTTGTGTGTAAGGTTCGAGACGGTGAAGAGGAGTAGTCGAAATTGGGTCATGAGGAGCGGCGCAGTTCGGGATCCACATTGTTAGCCACGTCTACTTTGTTATGCAACCTGGAAGAAGAGGCGATCCTGGGGGAAGTGGTCACTGGTGTTGGTACACCACGTGCACGGCATCGGGAGCATCGGGGCTTCAAAGTGCCTTCTTGACCACACCCAAAACAAAAGACATGGCTAATAGGAGGACAGTCAAAAAATGAGTGCCCCAGATCTCTTTCGCTGCGTCCGCCGCCGCTTTCTTGTTCACTTTCTCTTCGGCTGGCTTCGCCGGTTTAGCTATTGTTTTCTTCGGCGTCGCTGCCTTATCCTTCTTCGGGCTGGCCGCCTTTTTCCCTTTGGCTGCTGCTTTGGCCATCGTTTCAAATCCCCAATATGGTTCTCTTTACCGTAGACACAAACCTCACGCCCCGAACTCGCACAGTTTGACAATGCATTATGAGCGAATTTACCCCAGTACCGATTAAAAGTTGAAAAATTAACCTAATAAAAAAAACGTAGAAGCAAAAGGTCGCAGTCAAATCACTAAACCGTAGAGCCGTGAAAGTATTTCATTTCTCCAAACAATTCTCCTTCATTTATGGGATATTCAGGAAGGGAAACACACAAGGCAAAAATTAGAGGATGAAATTTCGAACACACATAGAAGCCAGCATAGGTCAGCCCGTGCCTTGCCTGACCATGAACCTCCACTGCGGACTCCGTTCAAACTGCTACCACTCCAGGGTCGACTACGAGGCTATTATGGATCTCATCAGATTCCACAATCCTCGGACAAGAGCCGCGAAAGTTTCCTGAAAACACAAGCAGGATGATGGAAGGCTAGAGAGCGTTGGCTAATTCCAAGAGCTGGATCGATGTCCAGCTATCCCGTACAGGGAGATATAGCCAGCGACACAAAACTCTATGGTTCCCACCATCATTTACACGAACCAATGCGAGCTATCATAGTCGGTTAAGACTGAAACATAAAGTCCAGCACGGCGGGCGCCACTGCGACAGCGGCGAACGTCGATTCATGATTAAAAAAAACAAGAACAGAAACATTTAAAAAAAAACCTTCAACCAAAGAAAAAAAACAAAAAAAAATCCCTTGAAATGCACAGGCTACTATTCAAGCCAGGCACCCCAAGGTTTCACCCGCAACTTAAAATTTAAAACTTTACAAGGATTCGGTTTAACTTTAAATAAAATTTGTTAAAAGAAAAACTTTAAATTAAAATACAAAAAAAATCTAAATATTAACGCTATTGCTTCAAAAAAATAACCAGTGTTTTTGGGCGCCATTTGTTGCGATCACGCTGCCGCGGTCGCAGACATTTATATGGCAGTGATCTCATGTTCCCCCAGGTGGCATACTGAGGCCGGCTAGGCTCAGCTGGTCGGGGTCGTTCGGGGAAGATCACTGCCCGTGCTGGGCCACCTAATTCAGAAACACAACATCACAAATTGGAGGGGAATAAGGGATAAGGACGAAGGAGAGATGGCTTGGAGAAATGAAAAAAAAATTTTACTCTACTTCATTTTTTTTTTATTAAAATAACAAACAAAACAAGAAAAAGAAGAAAAAAAATATAATGAAAAAAAAAAGGAAACTTAAAGAGAATTTTTAAATTTAGATCTATAAAAAAAAAGGAAGAAAGAACAAAATAAAGAAAAATTCAAAAAAAAATGATATACCAATAAAAATACCACCACCAAACCCGATCGGGTACGGTTCACAGCATGCTATATATTAAGTGCAGTTATAAAAATAAATATAATAAATTGCCTATTCTATTTTTCCGATTTTTTTGATTTTTTTATTTTTCTGATGATGTTTTCCATATTTTCTCGTCGCATACGATGACCAATTATTCCTCGTTCAGAGAAAGCCTTTCACGATGAGTGCAATTCAAAATAAAAGTTTAATCGTACCGAGTAGATTTTCGCTGGATTTTCAATTTAAGCTTAATCAGATAAGATTTTCATTTAATGTAAAATGTCTCTTATAGGTTTTGTTACAAAGTCACATAATCACCATATATTTCCTTTTTCCCTTTTTCTTGTTTTTTTTTTATGGAGTATCCTTTAAAAAAACATTTTTCTCACTGTCACCTCTCGGCATTTCACGCCTTTATCTAACTCTACTATTTTCAAATGTTTAATTTAATTGGCTTCCAATGGAAGCAACGAATTCATATTTCACTTTCACAATTTTTCAAATGGTACTCTTGGGCACAGAGATTTTGTTTGGTATTTTCGTTTCAAAATTCACTTGTTTAACTCTTGCCCTTAACGAACAAAAATGTTATTTTTTTGTAACGATTCCTAGCCAAAAACCGATTTCACCAATTTCACTAATTTCTCCCGGCGCACGATGAATTGTATCCCGTAAAACAACGTGTGAAATATAAATTGAAAGTACTGAGCCGTGGGGTAACACAACGTTAATAAAATCGCATAAATTCACTTAAAAATTTAGAATAACAATTTTCAGAATTCTATATGTAACACCGCCAACTTGTCGACCAACTCTCCTCTTCCCGAACAAAAAAACCTCTCGACCACCCTCAATCAGCACCATCCAACAACTGCCTCCTCATCCAGCAAATCCCCATCACCGCCAACCCGCTGTCGTCACCGGTACATCATCCCGCTGTCGACAACTGTCCCTCACCGGCTCGCGGATGTTAACCTTTCACCCTTCGGTCAGGTCAACTTCCCCAGGGCAATTGGATTAAGATATTAATTGCCCTGAAAAAGGGGAACTGACAAAAGGTTAAAAGATTACTACCCACGATGGATTCGAACTCAGAAGTCGGGGTTCCACAACCTGAATCGGACCCACTATGCCCAGAGTCACCTGATGAATATTAATTTATAACAAAGATCAGGCATCTCCGTCGCCACTCGCGATGTTGACGTCGGGTAACTAAAGGCAGGGATTGTTGTTGGTAGAATCCAGCATATTTGAATTATATGAAATTCAAATATATTGGATTGTGTACCAACTATTTGGAGTGGGTACTGGGATGAATATTGTGAGGAACAAGGTGAAAAGGAACATGACATGTGAGAGGAAAAGGTGAAGATGGGATAAATGAACAAGGAATGACGTCAACTTGCGTACCTTGCTATGTAGAGAAATAGCGAAGCAGCAGTGGTCGCAACATGCTTTCACTGATTTGTTTTACCACTCCGTCTAAAGGCTAAACGCCAATGTTACAACGATTACTAAAATCCTTCTTTAAGCGTCCATGGGCTACAAGCCACAGAGGTTTTTTTTTAAACATGCCAAAAAGATCTCTAGCACTGTAAGTTTGCAAATTTTTGGGACTTCTTAAGAGTAGTTTGAAAGTATGCATTCAATTATGGCGGATGTATTTGAGTTTTCTATCCTCACAAATTCCTTACTTTATGGGCTATTTTCAACATACTGCCTGGAAGTTTTGATTCCTGTTGTTAAACTTCCTTGAGCTCCGGGACATTTTGGACTACGTTGCCTCTAATTTTCCACAAAAAACATCCAAGTAAAATCTGAGCTGCTTTTGAGTTTTCAAGGAACACTTTTGGATACTTTGTAGATCTTAGTCAAAGTTTCATCTTTTCGGAAAAACTTTTCGGTGTTTTTTTTTTGAATACTTCGTATTTCTAATAATTTCCTAAAAGGTCCCACCCCGATCTGGAATCAACGTTATGACTGATTTACCTCATTTTACCCAAAAAATAAACGCCTAAGTTTAGGACAACCTGAAGCGTAAGAGCTGTACATTGAGATGTCAACAGAGGAATTAAAATTCTTGCACTTAAACGAAATATAGATGTAGCAAACAGAACATACAATGATAGTACCACGCGATTCATTAAAGTCTGCCATATTACAACGTTATAGAATTGACATTTAGTGGCCCTTTGGATGTTTTGGAGTTCTAAACGAACACCAGCGTCTTGAACGTCAAATAAATTGTACCGATGAAATCAAAGCTAGTCAGACATGTTTTTTTGCTGGGGTGAACATGTTTTTAGCTTAATAAGCTTCTTTATGCTGCCAACGACTTGGACGTCAAAAAGATTGAACTGACAAAATGAAATCCGAACTGGTCGGGCACGTTTTTTTAATTGCAAATCAAAACTCTCAGCTTAAAAATCCCTCATTTAAAGCGCTTGCCTTATCGATTAGCCTTAATATAAAGACTGAAACATGAATTAAAAATAAATATGGACATAGATTCGATGATGAATCGCAGCTGGGTATTACATTTCAATTAATAAACATTCATTATCCTTACGAACTCCACTGGCAACATTTATTGCTTACTACTAAGAGTTCAACAAAAAGATGCCATTCTTTGCTGATGCCGTACTTTGACAGATCTGAAAAGATCTTAGAAGCAACTCATTCTACAGGTTCAAAATTATTTAACATGTGGGCATCCCGCTGAGCCACTTTGAATCGAATTCAAAACGAAAATATCGAGTTAGAGATGTAACTAGTAGCGATCGAGGTATGTTCATTTATAACATATATTCTGTGCTTTAATACTGCTAGAAAAATCGTGCCACCCAATTTTATATTTATTCGGAAAAGAATGACGGAGAAACCTCAAACGAACCCACATACACATACTCCATATATCTATAGGCAAAGGAAATGCATGACTTCGGATCCTTTAGATTGTAGCCGTAAAATTTACATTAAATCAAGGATGCAAAATACGTTGTCAATAAAAAAAATGCTACTATAAGGAAATCAAGGACAGTCTTCCATAGTCCTGAAACTGCTAGACAGCATGAATTGATTGATCTTTTAACATGTGAACCATAACCTAATCAGGACACTAAACAAAACCAGCTGGATGAAGTCGATAATTTGGTGCAAACCATCGCCAATGTCTGTTATCTTAAAACAGGTTAAAGCAGCATTTGAGAAAAGTATCCCCATGTCAGTAAATTTTTAGTAACTCAATACAATTAAAAAGGTAAAGTAGAGCAACTCTTTTTTACTACAGAAATTCCTTATAACGAAGCTAATCCAAATGGAAAAGCATATCGAAGTGCCTTATATTTCCTGGGTTATAAAAGGAAAAAAAGGAAATTAAACAAAATCACGAAAATGACAGTTGATTCCGTGAATTATGCCAAGAAGACATTGAAAGTGACAGGCAATGTGATATAAGAGGACTTAAACTTTGCGGAGGTAGGTGTAAATGAAAAACCAACAACTAGAACTGTGACGATATCTGGAAATTGGTGAAAATTATACTCCAAAATTACTCAAACTAATTCTCTGACATATTCATCGATTCAAGCTATGAAGTTCAAAAAGACCTCAAAAAATTACCGTTTAAAAAATATTTTGGTACAATCTAAGGCGTATTGAATTTTGAATCGGTGCTTAATCTGATTTTTTTTTAACTATGAACTATGGTGAGAGAATCAGCAAAATAGGACATAATAGAGGATAAATCTAAATTATCCTTATCTTTTTAATTTTTGTTTTTCTTTCATTTCTTATTCATTTTTAGATTTGAAATGATATTTACAATGTCCTTATACCGTTGAACTTTATTTTTAAGTGAAATTGATCGCGTGCCTTCATTCAGATATAAAAACCGATCTCTACTTTAGCCTACTTTGGGGCGTGTCAATACCAGACCACAACTATCAATTGGATAATTGGAAAAGTTGGTCGGTAAAAATTAGGTGCATCCTTCAAATTTTGGGCCATCAGACTAACATTTACTTCGGTTATTAAATTACCCGCTGAATTATCTATAGTTTTCTTCAAAGGAGGTCTGGATTTACCAATTGTCTCGGTACTTGGGTCAAAAAATTCAATCTACATCCATAAAATATTGGTTCTTACAAAACAGGACGAATGGGCCATTAATCAAATTAGTGAATATTCAAATGAGTAATAAAATTCATTCACAATTCGTGTATAATATACCCAAAACAATCCTTTCAACTCTGACTAAAAATTGGTGAAGACTCATCTCCCATCCAAAATTTCGTTTTTTGATTAAACAATGACTTGATAAACTATTTTGCGATTGAATATTAAGTACATGAGTTCTTGCAGGTTCTACGCAAGCAATTGAGCTCCAGCCTGCATTTCAAAAATTAATAAATGAAGTGTTCCTTCTCCTTAGCGGTAATTATTTGCACTTTGGATGAATTTTTTGTGGGTTTCATTGTTTGGTTGTAAGAAAATATTTATTTAGTCCTGACAACAATCGAATAAAAAGGCGTTCCACTCGGATAGAAAATTCCAAGCTTACGAAGACAATCGAAGGCAATATATCCTGCCCTGGATTATCAAGCATGTGGTAGCTACAGCACAATTTTTGAACATGAAACCAAGCTGTCTTTAGTATATGATACTAAAGCAATGTTATCCGTAGTTCAATTACTCTGGATTCAGTGCAGAAACATTTTATAAACAAAAGTTCCTTTTTCAAATGTTACGA
Source organism: Stratiomys singularior (assembly GCA_954870665.1). Classification (NCBI taxonomy): domain Eukaryota; kingdom Metazoa; phylum Arthropoda; class Insecta; order Diptera; family Stratiomyidae; genus Stratiomys; species Stratiomys singularior. Next base: position 15,928,801 of record OX940877.1, read on the forward strand.
ATTTGAATATATTTCGATATGCAAGTTAAAAGCTGGTTATCCATTATCATTATCAGACTTAACTCAGCGCGTCCCGTTTCATATTCATCTCCCGCTATGCTGTCAAAAGGACATTTTGCTGCTGTCACGACTAACATGTTTTCTTGCCTCTATTTTGTCTACCACAAGCCTTATTCCAAACTATTCTCAACACTACAAATTAATCTACAAAATTTCAAAATTAAACTGAGATGATGAGATTTTCAAACGGAATACGAATGAATCCTCTTTCAAGGATAACTCGGGCAAGAACTCAATTTCGATAGTACCGCATGCGATAGTTATAAATAACACACAAGGAAACAAAACACACTAGAAACCTAACTAAAATATTCAAATTTAAATGAATTGCTTACCTGCGTTGAAGCTTCTCCAAAGACAAAGTCGTAGACATACTTGCGTGGTCGATTTCGGCTGCCATCATCAAACAGAAGAGCCCGATCAGAGAGTATTTGTATACATTTGTTATTATTTACTTCAGTTGTAGGACGAACACGTACAGCAACCTATACATAAAACAAACAGCTAATTATAAGTATCCGGACAGAAATTCCCGTGGAATATTCATCAAGCTTTAAATCACAACTTCAGTCTTCGTGATTAGAAGGGACATGAAGCTCGATGTTGACGAAGGATTTACCACCAGCCGTTCATCTCCAGCATGTGACATAGCAGTTGATGGCAACTGTGATGAATTGCTGCCACCGCTTCCACTCCCGCTGCCACTTGACCAATTTCCTGTTCCTTGTCTACTCATCCTGTCGACATTCACCAGAAGTTGCTAATCCTGCAAAGCTCACCTTTACACTCCACGTTTCTTTTGCTGTACGCTGTTAACACAGTCGAAATCATCTACACGATTTCTGCAAGTAAAAGGAGAATGGACGCTAATGAGCAAAAGTGAAATAATATTCGATAGCCTTGACACGTCCCACTATCGTCAAAATAAAAGGGATCAAGTTCAACATTTAACATGAACGTGAACCCGCTCTGAAAATGAAATGAAATTTAATATGTTCAAGGAAGATTACTCAGTAATTTGCTCGTATGGTATGCAGCCTACTTTATGTAAATTGTAGCGAGTTTACGGGGTAAAAAATGTTCAGTTTTTCTCTCAAGGATACACGAACTCGATTACTGATGGTATTAAATGGATATTTAATCAATGGTTTATTCATTTCGAATGAACATGAACTGGGAATCGCTTGAACACAATCAGATAAATTAATGATGAAAATTACGATGATTAAATGGAATTGAAATAGATAGTAGGACTCATATTATGTGTATGTGTTAAAAAAGAAATGTAAACCTTTTGAAGGATTAAATTTAGACAGCAAAACACGCGTAAACCATATCCGAGAACGCATCCGTTTCAAGTTTAATTAGGGATATGGATATTAAGTGCCAGAAAGGATATCGTTATTTCAATCAGTTACACCCCTTCACCGTCACATTCAACAAGTTAACCTTTGAACCTTGTTATCCTAGAACTACCTCACGTTCACGTTTCGCCGTGAAAATGTTTTCCCCGATTAGTATCAATCAGTGCATTCCCTACTACTGTGTTTTAGCCGAATACTTCTTGGTCTTGAAACCCACCAACCGAGGAAAATCCTTTATATAAGTTAAAAAAAAGAGACGCCTGTTCACCTACATTCTATTAGTCCCAGATAGCTAATAAAGGATCGCTTTGTTTCATTCAATTTTCAACACTCCATCCAAATCTTAGTCTTCTCTATTCTTTTCACTATGTATGGAATTACCACGTATAACTCCTGAACGTGTTTTAGTTTTCGGTTTACGCCACTTTTCGTTGACTGAAAATTGATAGATTGCTTAATCCTGTGCTGTTCCTGAAAGTCCTTTTCTGGATAGTTAGATATACAAACTGAAAACAAATATTTACACGTGCTAGAGTTGAATGTACGTGACCATTCTAACACGTCCGAATATGAGTAGGGCTTATACATTTCGTCATATTTCGACTATCCTCTACCTATGTGATCCGAATTCAATGATGTGGTTCGACAATTGAAACTTTGACACATGGTTCAATACTAATGAGTTTATTGCACTCGTTAAAATCCCGTTGGAATCAAAATATGTCTTCAACTGTTCCATCGATTTTATGCTTTCAAGCACTTATGTAGTACAGGATTTCGAGCGATTATTTAATACAGAAGAATCAAAAAACTTCCAACGTATAAAACGCATCCTTCAATTTTTGACCCCCATAGAGCAATGGCGAGGAAGGCAAACGTAAAATTTTGGGAGAATCCCAAATACACGTGTTACAACTTACCCTTAAGCTATGCCGAGACAAAAATGCTCCCTATTATGGTCCTCCTTCAATTGATAAGGGCAGTTTCTTTGTGTGATAGTGAGTTAATTGACAAGAAACGCAGGTTCACCAATAAGAACGTTTCAGCTTCCAATTGAAATGACAACTGTCAGTGATATTCATGTTGTTTTTTTTATATATGTATTTTTTCTAAAGAACTTTTGATAACGTTCAGTTCTGAACGAAATTGCATTTAGATGTCCTTCTGCATCGTTGCGCAGAATGCAGACTTGATCCATAGCTTCTTGACCCTTCACACATGTTTCCATGACGTGTTGAATGTTTTGTTAAAAATCGTTCTTGGAATGGCTTGACTTGAAGAACAAAGATTTCAAAAAACAGATTAAACGCGCAACATAATTCGATATTGCCACTCAGTTGTCATGACCACTTCAACAAATAATTCGAGCCACACTACCAGCAACAAGTTGATTGCTTGACGAGATGTTTTTCGCGCCATTTTGTTGAAAGTAAGTATTGCTAATATCAAAACTCAGAGCAAATCACCTGAAATTCACGTGTGGTAGTGATTTTTCGAGCATAAGTTTTTGATGACAGTGAGAATTGTTTAATTCCCTCTGCTCGAATCGAAGAGTTTTACATATTCATGAGCCTATTCAGCCAGAAATGCTGAAAAGATGATTTTCTTCCCGAAATTGGAGTGAAACACCAAAATTTGAGTCATAACCAAAGTTTGAGTTTTTGACCCAGTTGAACCTTCGAGGCCTTCAAAAGAATGGAAGAAAACCCAAGCAGCGTCTAGCATTAAACAACGATCACACTCTCGGCAGAGTTTTCATCATATACCGATAGAACATGACTTTAACGAAGCCTAGCGTAACCACTGAGACCACTGACAGTTCGAAAGAGTATCGCAAGGACAGATATACGTAAACCCCATGTAGTAAATAAAACGAGCTTTGTAAGATAGTGAGCTTAGAAATTAAACAAAGTGTTACGTAATCATTTCCGATGGCTACGTACTACTTTGAGCGATTTATTTCTCGGCGTAAAAGTATTCATGAGTGATTGTGTATTATGGTAATACATAATTTGAAAAAATTTTGATGCGCATCCTTCCTTGCCTTCGTCTCTCCCATCCCACACAATTTTTCCTTACAAATACGAATTCATCTGAAACATTAGCGTGGAATACCGTTAACTTGGAATGTCATCGTAGACAAGTCAATGCATCCACAATCACTGACTGCCTGGTGTGGACTTCGGTCTGGCCAAATCATCAAAGATGAGAAAGAAAAATTTGTAACTGTAAATGGTTATTGATACCCCGCCATGTGAGTTTTTGTTTCTCAAAATTAAAGTGGATGACATAGACAATATTTGGTTTCGTCAACGGCGCAAAATGCCACACAACCAACAGAACAGTCGATTTATACTCACTATTTTCGGACATCATCAGCCGAAACGCGGATGTCAATTGGCCATCTGGAAACTGCGATTTAACCCCATTGGATCATTTTTGTGAAAAGCCGTTAAGGAAAAGTGTTACGCGAAACATAAAAAAATGATTGACGAGTTTAAATGAGAAATCGAAGATGCCATTAAGGCAAAAGAGGCCCAAACAATCGAAAATGTATCAAAAATTGGACTGATCGAATGGGATTTTGCACTAATTTGAATATTGTTTTCAACTATTTCTGAATTGAAAGATAATAATAAACTCATAACTCAAATATCATAACATAAACTCAAATATCAAATAGACTCCCTCAACTTTCTTAGGTGGGCAGCCATAAGTGACCTAAACCTTACGTCTATACATAAGCAGCAACATAAGCCTTTTTTGAGCCAATGCTGGATAGAATGAAACTTGGTCGCAGTGCTATGACTACTTTCTAACCCTTTTTCATACAAAATAAAATCCGCAATCACATACTGGCCTGTTAATATTAATTTGAAGATATATTTATTTTTCAACTTCATATTTGGGTCTTCTTTTTTCAAAAAAATATCCTTGCAAAGTGTGGACGAAAATATAAAAGGTAATATAAATTTCATATAAATTTAATAAACGTAATCTTTGTCCTATTTTAAACTATACAATTTTCGAATTGAGGACACTAACGACCGAATACCTTGTTTTCAAAAAGCACACATTCAACAAGCTGTCGTACGATTTTCACGGAAATAGTATTTTCTGTGGACATATATTATGATTAAACATGTCACAAGTAATGGTAACTATATATAACGTGCTATCAAGTCACGTTTCATTAACTGCTTATGAAAACATATTAGTTCTAATGACCTCAATTACAATTACAATTTCACTTTACTTAGAACAGGACATCTTGAAACATTCGCCTGCCTCCTGGACGCTCTTCATGCGTCAAAAATATTCTTAAGCTCTTTCAACTAGAAAGTACTCCTTAAGAAATTAGGTCAGGGTCTGTGCAATAAAAAAAAAATCTACTTATTTTCCTTACACTTGGAATGAATTTCAACATCAATGATAAATTTCTGTTTACCTAAAAATGCATACTCTGAAATTATGTTTATGTATTGCTTCAAGGAAAAGAAAAATTGCGTGACCAACGCTTTGGCAAGTTCTAATAAGTCATTTGCAAGAATATTTCTAGCCTTACACATTGTTCCTCCGAGGATACTGGATTGTTCGCCTTTTACACGCAGTACTATTACCGCAATGTGGTTTTATGCACAAAACACAATTTACACATTTCAGATTGAAATCGCGTGTCCGAGGATTTCTATTTCATTTAGAAATGGCGTGGTGAGAGTTAGTAAACAATTTGATAAAGCTTTTATAAAACAGGCAATGCGAACACGATTGTCGTAGTAATTCTTTTTAATCTGAGGGTTTTTATTTTTCTACAATAATACACCCCACGTGAGATGGAGCGTGATTTGAGAAATGTCCGTGTAGAATTTTTAACTTCTTCCTTTTTCATAGTCTTCTGTTTCAAAAGGCAACCCAGGGATTAAATTCTAACTTATAAGGAAAGTTTTGATAAAGGCAGTACAGCCTGAGTTGCTGCCCATGAATTTCCGACTGAAGGCGCATGATTTTGCGAAAGCATTAATCGCCAGAACACTTACGGCCAACCTCTAGTAGAAAGAGATGGAAGATGGATAAGTTGATTTTATTTGTAATGCAATTTCACGCAACAATCAGAGGAAATCCACCAATGACGGTGAAATTTTTCTTTTTTTACCGTTACTTTTTTAATACCGTTACGTCAGGAGTTTGTTCGAAGTGCTAGCGCTGGTTGGTTTTTTTGACACAAAAGTTGACGTAGTTGGAGCACAGCACATACGTCTTGTTTTCACTTTAAAAAAATGACAAAAACAACGAAAGGAAAATGGTGACGTTTCAACGTGAATATATAGGTTACAAAAAAAGTCCGATGCGATATAGTACTAGTTATGCCATCTTTTATAAATCCCTTAAAACGTTTCAGGGAACGTTTTGATTTGTTCATCTTATAAATTGCCGTCGCACTCGCTCTTGATGTGAAACCCAGCATGGTTTCTGGTTTACACTTGGACAAAAATATGTATCTATGAAAGTTACGACGACCATTGTTTCGCAAATAGAACCAACTGTCCTTTTTTTAGATTACTGATTTTACCAAGTCAACTGACAAACCTTCAAGATATTCACCAACCTCAATATGTCAAAAATATGAATCTTGTTGATCTGGTGTTTTCTATTAAAATTTTATTTTCTAGCATGATTCAACTCACCAGAATGGTGTCATACGTGCAAATCCTTCAGAGTATATTCCAGTAAATGCATTTATGAGTGATTTTGGCAGTAATCACATTTTCATTAAATGAAAGTTGTTCGAAAGTTGCTCTTTTGTTAGGTTCGGCGTAAGCTAAAGTCACGGTACTATGTATCACAAACAATGATGAAACTCAACCTGCAGATCATCTCTCAAAAAACTACATGATAATGACAAATGAAAAATACACTTCCATTCTATGCCTATAGGTTGCTTCCAACACCTCTCTTCACACGAAAGCTTCACCAAAATTAGTTTCCATCGGTAATAACGTGAATAGAGGTCCTTCTTCAGTGATGAGCTGTCCCTTCATTAGTAAGTGACAAATGATTATTCCTGGCCGCCATTCGACGAAGATGGCGACGAGCCCAGCAGCAATCAGCGAGTAATTTCTAATGGGTACACCACGGGTTATTTTAAACAGGATGTATGTGCACTCATAGGTGTCAGTTGAGACTGCGTGCCAAAAAGTCATCTTGACAGCTGCGTCATTAATAAAACCACTTCCAATAAATTTATTATGAAACTAATAATAAAAACTCATCTTATTTGAACTATCCAAAATGACCTTTCATAGTCGCTTTTTCTTTATGCTGGGAAATGTAATATAGACAATCAAAATATTGGCAATAAAATAATTGTATGTCATATGTGGATGTCAAGCGCTTTCTTGCGCGCCAAGCATCAGTTTCAGAGGATCCTATTGAACTTAAAGCTATGGATAGAGTTCGTTGGAATAGAGTTCGTTGTGTTTTTCGAGCATTTTTTTGGCGAAGATTACGAGGATTATCATATAGAAGCCCTTTCATCGTAAAGACATTAGAGCGAACTATAAATTGATTAGATCGGATGGGACCTTTCCGTGGAATTTAGCTAGCCTTGGAGAACTGCTCATCATCACATCAACTACTTTCAAATGTCTAGTCCTAAACTGTACTTCATTGTTGAAGGGCAATTTATCTCTACTTCAGATTTTTTATTCATCGAAATCGAAAATCGAAAAGACATTCGGGCTTTTCATCTGTCAACATTCATACTTTCTTTACGTATCATTCTGAAGAATCTCGAATTCCAGGAAGGCGTTTGACGTTCCCGAAGCAATATACAAAGTAACGTAGTCTTACCTAAATATTCTCAAATTCCAACTCAAATATACATTCAATTTAAATATAAATTATGGTTGAAATTCGAGAAGATTTGGATAAGGTTTGGATCATATTCGAATCGTTCCGCATTCCAAAAATCTCCATAATAAAAAATTTCCTATTCCTGATTTTAGAATCTTGACAAGATTATATTATCTTTGATATTGTAACGCTTTTATGTATATACGAAAGATAGGAGAATCAGAGAATAATTTCAAAGAAACCTTCGAAGCGATGATCCCAAACGATTTCCACTCGAAAATTAATACAAAATGTATCAAAAGGGTAATAGAAAAATTGATATTCGAATTCACCGTCACAAAATCGATATTATTTAATTGTTAGTACCCTGTGTTGCACTGTAGTAAAGTATAGACCAGCGTTGGCCCTTCACCTCCCATTTATGATTCTCTTGTTTACAAATGGGCTGTCCTGTCGTCCGACTGGACATAAGAAAGTACCCTAGCTAAGTGGTTGCCAATAATTCCAGTTCTTGCACATATCGCGCCTTAGTCAAGCGAGGAGTTGGTTGGCCAGACTCGGAAATTCTAGATAAATCTGTTCTCCATTTTCCTCGAACTCGCAATAAGTTTGGGCGGTGTTGTTCGCTTAAAATCCTGTTCATTTGGTACCTTAACCTTAACAATTGTGGTCTGTTAATATTGCAACCAATGTTCTGCTGCCATTTCTTAGCATATTGCTATTCTTAAGGAACGTACTCATGTCGATGTCGATGAGGACAAAGACTTGAAGTGAAACCAAAAAGTTACACGAGGTCTGTGTTCCAGTTGTTCCTGTCATTGCAACACGCATCTGTCTCTTTTCAGGGGCTTCGTCTCATTCTCTTTTTAACTGTTCTTATTGGCACTTTGACAGTTTGAAATCGTGTTACTTTTGGGTCGGCTTATCCTGCTCTTGCTAAGGACTGCTCTGCTCTAAGGACTTATGTCGGCTTTACATTGACTCGGGATTATGAGCTCTGCACTAGGAACCTCATAATTAGAGTCAAATCCTTTATTGCAGGCTTGCTGTCCGCAAGTATGTCTCCAAATTTTAAACTGTGATATGGCTCCCATGTTCGTAACTTCAGGTATGCTGTGGGTGAAGAAGAAGGTAGAAGATTCCGGCGCCATATCCTTCATTCGTTTTGGAATCATTGGTGTAAACCCCGATTCATTTCCAAGTCACTTCACTTTCCTGTTCAGCATTATTTCTCACTCTTCTCTCGCTAGTATGTTAATACTGATTGAAAGTGTATCCAACTCATTTTTAATCCTATCCAACTACGAACTGTAGAGGATTTCCATCGAGCATCGAACTGTAGAGGATTTCCATCTAGGGGTGGATAGCATGTATGTAGAGTTAAATCTGAGGCTGGTAAGTGATGCCTGTATGAAAATGAATTGAACTAGTAGTATAGGATTTGTTACAACAACTAGCGTAATCCTAATAGTACTTGAAGTGATAAGGCAGCCATTTTGCTTGAGCCTCTCCAGCTCTTAAAACGTGATTTTCTTTTTCCGTGGTGGCCACCATACTATTGCTCTGACGATGGTTATTTGTCTCAATACTGTTGTATATATCCAGTGGGTGATTTTATTTCTTAAGAATAATGTGTAATAATAATAATGGAAATATTGTGAAAATACACACCAGTATTTTCATTGTGAAGAGCGTCGCTCCTTTCCTTCTATTATGTGTCTAAGTTTACTATTTATTTATGTAGCTTACTATTTAAAGTTATTCTTGGAAATTTAACCTAATTTCGTTCGTCAGTTGGTAGGGAATATTTTACTAGATCTGAGCACTTTTTGTAGAGCACATATTCGTTTTTTTAGTCCTTAATGTGCATTCCGTTTAACTTCACCCACTCACAAAGAAGAGAGAGTTTTTTTTGGGAAGGGAGGTGAAGGCTTTTTACGCCCTGAGTGTCGGACTCCCAGTGGACCTACTGGACTACCGACTAAACACCTCCCCTGTCAACCGGAAGCCTGGAACCGTTTGAAACATTACTTCGAGCAAGGCCTCCCAATTTTACGCCTTTTGGCGCCTTCGGGTTACAGGGATTCCTTCTCCAGTTGGATGGAAAAGAGGAGGAGGGTTGCTAGAGAAGGAAACCCTCCACCCTCAATGCCTCCATCCGATCAAGTATGCCTTTTATCGTTATTAAGATTATCCAAGCGTAATGTGCCACATGATTCCATTTGTCAAATGATTTCAGCATCTCTTCGACTAGGCTATCTGGATGGAGCTCTCCCACTTTTTCGGCAAGATCACCGCGCTCTTTGTCGCATCTTCTGCATGAAAAGAAAGTATGACAGGCGTCATCCTTCACACCAATGCAGAAGATGCAATCTGGAGACCGTGACTTACCTATCTTGTGCAGGTAAGACTGAAAACAACCGTGTCCACTCAGTAGCTGGGTCAGGTAGAAATCAGTTTCACCATGCGTTCGACCTAGCCACGACCTCAAGTCTTTGATGAGCCGAGCGGTCCATCTTCCAAAGAAGAGAGACTGCAATCTATATTGAACCTGATATAGTTTTCAGGAACCTTCCACTTAACAGCATAAGGTTTATCGTTAGCTTACGCCACCGTTCTGTAATACCCCTGTTCACGTCTGATGGTCAAAATGGTGATGCTATGCCAACCTGTGATTTAACTCTGTTTTCCATTTTTCAAAATTACCGTTATCTGCGGGTATAATCGTCCTTTTTGTTAGTAGTTCCGGAATCTTACTTTTTCTGATAATTATAACTGATATAAATATTTTAACTTCTCTCAAGTCTAAAAGAATAGTGTCAGGAATAACAATAAAATCAGGCGATATTTTTTTTCAACAAGATCCGTTGGAATTATTATTTACAAATTTCATCAGTATAGACTGACTCTAACCAGTAAAGACTCAAGACACGAACTATGCGTGTCGCCAGGAAGTGATAGGATACCCCCATTCCATGACGTACGCTATCATTTCCATACGTTACCGATCTCTGTCAACAGACGAAAATGTCAATTCTACAAGGTAGCGGCTTAGGACAATTTTCTGAACACGCTTAAGGTCTTTGTAGCCATTCTCAGGACTTAAGATATTTTTAATATGAAAACAAAATTTTATGGAAGTTATGAAATTCGCGAATAACTACCTTAATATTGTACCTGCTCTGGAAGATAATGTTTTCTCAGAAATTCTTCTTCTGGCGAAATCTATCCAGAAGATCTTACATACAGGGCTTTCGGTTTTCATTCTATTTTAGAATTCTTGCTTGTTATAAGCTTCTAAGAATTTTATTTATAGCTTTTATACCACTTTGTCGATTACTGCGCATGCTTAACGTTTAACATAACAATTCTTTGTCATCGGCTTAATTGTAATGATTCTGCATAGATACAGATTAGAGAATTTATTACATTTATTCAAAAAGAACGTCAACAGTTCAATCATCATTAATTCAATATTTACGCAGCAATTTATTTAAAAACTGAGGAATTAAAGCAAAGTATTTTTCCTTTTTTTATTCAGAACGATACATACAAATTCCTTCAAAGTTGACGATTCTAAGAATTAAAAGAAAAATTTTGAAAATTTGATTTAAGTCATTCGACTTTTGTAGCTAAGTGTTCCTTTCAAAAAGTTTCCATGTAATTTCCAAAGAACTTCAAATGGAATATTTGTTAGGTTAAGCGGCTTCGAAGTCACAAAAATATCACAAAGGTAAAATCCAGATATTATGATTATTAAGTTTTTTTTTATGTCTCATTTAAACTAGGAAACGTAATTCCATGCTTTTAAGTTTAGACTGGATGTTTTCCAGTCATATTCCTTTCTGTTTTCCTTTCCGAAGTATTACGAAAACAGTCAACATCAATTTACTTCATCCTCAGGTTTCGGTTAAGCATCGAAAAATAATAGGCCAATACTAAAAATAAGGCACCGAAAAGTAATTGGCTAATACCTAAAGGCTGCGTTAGGTACGATAAATATTCTGACTCGAGTTGATACAACACATTCATCCAAATTAGATTAGATTAGGAAGCATTCAGCTAACACAGGTATCAGTATATCCCCCGCAGGATATGATTACCAGGGAAAATTAAAGTGGAACATTACAATTTGACTAAATACTTATTTAACGGAGCTATCAAAAATGAAGGGGCGACACTATTAACACAATATTCATCATTTAAAAGTCATCATTCATATTTGATTGCTTTTCAGATGTGTGTAGATGATGAAAATCATTTATTTATTATTTTTCAGTAATCGAAGTGACATACTATACACAGCAACGACGAGCTTACAACGGATATTACACCTTTTCTGGCTCCGAACGTGTAGTAACTTAACATACATTAAGTTTAATGGCGTCGTTCGGAATTAATTGCTGCTTTGTACTATAATCGAATTGAAGTCAATCATTATCTTTGAATCATTCAATGTTTGCTTGCATGTCAATATCTTACGGCGAGTCGATGAATTCAAATTGAACACAAGCACGAATCGATTTGATTATTGGAACCAAAAGGCTATTATGGTACCGATTGATTTATTCTAGTCCTTTTAGCTGTTTTATGTGTGGATGTTAGTGAGTTATTGAATCCTTCAATAATTCTTTTTTATCTGTTTGTGTTGAAATAGGCTTTTGGTAATCTGATCTGAAAGTTTGTTGGTCTCCTCGTGCATGAATTCAACGTAATTCCGATGAATATAACCTAACTAACGAATAGAAGTTATTCTACCGTTACAATCGATCAAAACTTTTTCCATTCGAACTTTTTTTTTGAAAATGAATAATAACAACACTTCATCGGGATGAAGGAAACTACTTTTTAAGTCAGATGGTATGAGAATTGATACGATTTGAAAGTTGGTAACAATTTTCGTCGGGATGAATTTGGTGAATTTTATTTGAACTCAATTTGGACTTGATTGGAATGTCACATATTTGATTCCATTATATAAGTATCTTTTACAAATTATCTAAACTAATTATCTATGCGTAATAACAATGCGATAGAGCTCCTTAAAGCTCGTCTTTGAATTGAGATACAAAATTTCCTTTAAGGTACTAATTTGTATTAGAATTTCAAACACATTTAACTTTTTCGCATTTTTATTATCCTTTTACTTTCAAAAAGTACCTCCTAAAATATTTTTGTGAATTTGAAAAAATTGAGTTTCTCAGTGACTGTTAGAAATGAGCGCGCAACTTCCGTTTCATCCAGTATTCTCTCAGCTGCAGACCAATTATCGTCTTTTGTGTATCTCTTCTCTATATAATACCGGTTTTTTCTATGATAATATTTAGACTGTCTCATTTGTACTCAGTGTCTATCTGAACGTCAATAAGTATATGAGTGGGTCGACAAAATGCCACGCTACGGAAAAGGCCAGGAAAATTCGAAAATAGTACTGAAAAGTGTATTACATTTACAAGCCTTTGAAGTTTAAATTCAAAATAATTGGTACCGCTGGAGACTTGTTCTCGGACATCATTATAGGTGATAGTTATTTCGTCATTCTATCCTAGTATCTAAAACTGTCCAGCATGCTAAAGTGTTAAACGGGAGACAAAGTTGTCAATTTTAGTAGAATAAATCGTGCATATGGTATCAAAATCAATATTACGTGTGATTGTGGTGGAAGACAGACAAATTCGTGCAATTTTGTATTACTTTTACATCGGCTATGAAATAAATGGTGCAATTACTTTCGTTATGCGGCTAATTGGTGTTGGCCCTAAAAATTAGAATCGTTTTGTGGTTTAATGGATTTAACATCAAAATTGAGCAAAAGGATTTATTACTTCAGATTAGAGAACTTGGAAATAGCATCAGAAGCTCTTGCTAATATTTGTATAAAAAAAGCTGGTCAGGACGAAAAATGAAAAATCAAAAAAAAGATTTTCCGACAGTCAACATTCCGTTTAAAGTGTTCAAGTTTCAAGAGATGAAACCAGATCGAAACGCGACTTCAGTTCTTCAGTTGGCGTTTCAAATGTTAACCTCATATGATTTGTATGGCAAATTATCAAACTTTTTTATACAATCAAGAACATGTAAACATACAAAATTCTGAAAAAAATTAACCATGTCAAATTTAAAATCTAGTATCAGAGCCAGCACAATGATGAATATTCGACAAATAATGAAGGCAGCTCCTGTGGCATGGAGTTACAAGCTTTTTTAAATATATTCTAGAACTCTGATAAAATTCACAATGACAAATATTTGTTCTACATTTGTGATGGGGATTTAAAAACGTTCACCAGCCTTTCCGCTGCCAACCTCTACCGCAAAAATTTTAGCGTCCGAAATGTGGTGCTCGTGGTAAACGTAGCTGAACGCATATTTCATAAACACCCCATTTAAAAAAAAGTTGACGAAAGGAAGAACTTAGAGCAGGAACAGAAGGAAAAATGAAGAACGAAGCAACACCAAACGTAAAAAACCTCCTGAAAATTGGAAAATTGTTGCATCATTGCTAACCATCAACTTCACGCAAAAGTCATGAAGGAAACTTCAATAAATTATAGTTTGGCAATACAAAGATATCCTGATAATTTAACTAAAATGAAATGGGCTGGGTCTTAACATTTGATTTCGCAGGAAGAAGTTCCACATTAGTAGTTTTGCAATCCAGACTGATGCCAGTACCTAAAGACTCAAACTGAAAACAAGGAGTTCAACCACAATCCAGCCCTAAAAGTATATAAAACCAGTGCTTGAAAAACTAACCAATGAGGTGTTTCTTACTCAGAGCCTGGGGAAAAAAACACCCAAAATAACAATGAGTGTTAGAAACAAGGCTCTTTGAGTCATTGTGCCAGAACATACGTTCGTTGGCAAGGATGTTGCGGAATTTAAATCCCTCAATTTGTATAAGTTGAATTTTTGAATTTTGAGAACAAATGATCGGATCGAAATTATGGATATCGAATTCATGCAAAATTTGTTATTTTTTTGTTGTAGAGAGGTGAAGGCTTTTTACGCCCTGAATGTGGGACTCCTAGACGCACAATGCTTTTTAAATACCCACTAAACACCTGCCCTGTCAGCCTGAGCATCTAGCCTGGAACCGTTTCACACATTTTTTCGGGGTAGACCTCGTGTTCCTACGCCTATAGGCGCCTTCGGATTATGGTAATCTCTTCTCCAACGAGAAGGAAGAGAAAGGAAGTGCTAGAAAAGAGATCCCTCCATCCCCGATGACTCCCAGCGCTCCAATAAAGCTTTCTTCAGTATCAGCACTGTTTGAGCATATTGTGCCGCACGATTCCAATTGTCAACCGTTTTCAGTATTTCTCCGACCATAGTTTCCAGACAGAGCTCTCAAATTTCGCTGAAGAGATCCCCGCACTGCTGGCTCCTTTTTTTACAGTAGAATAACATGTGACAGGCGTCATCCAACTCGCCTGCACAAAACACACAGTTAGAAGACCATACTCTGTCAATTTTATGCAGGTAGGACCGAAAACAATCATGCCCACTTAAGAGCTGGGTCAAGTAGAAATCGGTCTCACCATGCACTCGATTGAGCCATGGCCTCAGCTCAAGGATCAGACGGGCAGTCCACCTTCCCCTTGTGTTGGACTTGGTACAACAGTTCCCAGGACTGTTGCCAATCGCTGAGAGAGCAACGTGTCCCTTCCCTGGTGATCTCTTCTCTTCGTTCTTTGCATCTGCGCAGGTAAATACGTCTGCGCTCTCTCGCAAGGAGGGCGATTGGTATCAACCCTGCGGTTTCCAGCACTGCCGCCCCGGAAACCGTACGATATGCGCGTGAAATTCGCAATGTTCCTTGTTTCTGCACATTTGCCAACCGTTTCCGGTGTAATCCCTTGCTGAGAGCGTCGCCCCACAGTTCTGGTGCAAAATGGTATGGCAGCCTACAATTATGAAAAATTCGGGAAAGATACCTCAAATAACCAAAAAATTACAGTTGGTGAATAAAGTACCGAAAATTAGGGCGAATTTACGTATCTAGCTGCCAAAATAATGAGAACGGCAAATGAAAGAAAATGAAATACGCCAAAGCATACAGCTCGCAAAAATAACCTTTCATTCACTTCTGGCGATTATAAAGAAAGGATCTATTCTTTGATCTAAAAGCTCAAAGAAACATGGACCCTAACCCAAGCATCCGCAGATATATTGATTGCCTTTGAATGACGTGTTCTGAGGAGGATAATTGAAGCGAAGCTAACAGGGATCAATGTTGAATTCGGAATAACCATGAGCGGGATGAAATGTTTGACGAGCAGTCTTTTGTAAAACTGCAGAAGCTGCAATGAGCTGGCCATATCAATCTGATGGACAAAAAGGTATTAATTGGGAGAACTGAAAAGCGGAAAGCACTGGGGAAATCGAGGAACCGCTGATGTGGCTCTGTTGACGAAAACAGTTCATCGCTGCTCGAATTTTAAAGTTGGAGGACGTGGTCAATGGATTAAAATAGTTTCCAAGGCCCGTGAGGAAGTAGCCTACAATTTAGTAGCTATTTAGGACGTGTTGCAAAAGGACAATGATAGGATCTTGATGGCTGAAAAGGAGTCGCAGATGACTGCAAGGTAAGGCTGTTTCCAGAGCAAAACACTGTTACTTGTTCTAGTAATAGTAGATCCTTTATCTTTATCAATTGTAAGCAAAATCGAAACCAATTTTCCGTAAGAATTCAGTCAAAACACCAAAAAATTTCAAACTGGTTCCGCTCAAAATATCATTTTTTCATATGGTAGAGAGTTAATCTCAGGATTAGTTCGAACAGTTTTAATGAAATTTTTTGCATTTCTTGTTTACTCTGTCACACAAAAACCAACCACAATTTTGTCAAAAAATGGGAAAAAAGTTTTCGTGTATAGAAAATAACGAAAAACGGGAAAATTGGAAATCTTTTCAGCCACGGTTTTTTTTCTTGAAGGAAATTTTCATTATCGGTGTTGAATTCCTGAGCAAAAAACCTTCGAAACTTCATTTGGATTTTAGGTTTTAACGAGGAAGTCTTCAGTAAACTTCAAGTACTGATGAGTAAATTTTCATAGATGACTTTCGTTGATCTGTTTTTCTAATAATTTTTATACCTTTAGATAAGGAATTTTTCCAAGGAACTTCTGTGTTAGTTGATTTTCTTTCAAAACATAAAAATGAAAGTCCATTTTGTCTTTTCCGCAAATAATGTAACTTACCAAAGATTCTCTCAACCCCCCAACCTTGTATTCCCAACAAATTGTTCTGTATTTTTCTTAGTGATTCGGTCGAGGAATTATATAGCGTCCTACCTTTAATAGTTCAATTATAAAAGTTCTTCTTCTCTATAAACGCAAACGTATCCTTCGGAAATGCCTGAGGTAGTTGCATCCCTCCCCCATTACCAGCAGCTGTGATGTCATCAGTCTTTGTCAATTTACCGAGCTAAGATTGAATACTGACGACATTATATAAGTATGTCTTTTTGTGTTTTATTTATTATCAGTATTTGAAGCCCCTCGCACGTTCACCTTCGTCGTCTTTATTTCGTTCGAATTGTTCTAAGGCTGTAGTAGTTTTCTTGGCAATACTTTTTTATCTTCCTCAAATTTTAATATGTTCTACATTCTCACTGTTTGTACTTTTATATTAAGTCCTGCGTTGATTTGAAATCTTCCAGGTTTCAATCGATGTTTTCCCAAACTTTGCTTTCATTCCCATATTTATTATTCGTATCTTTCAGTATACATTCAATTTCAGGAAATATAACCCAGAACTTGAAATTTAAATTGAACGAAAAAGCTGCCAAAATATTGTTTCTTGTCCTAATGATCATTTCGGTGCAACAAACTCCTCCAGCATGTCTAAGCAAAAAAAAACGATACATTTTCACTTTTCCATTTTAATTTGATGCTCCAGGATACGAATAACTCCTGGCTGGCAACGTACAAATATGTTTAAGCTTACAGATTCAAAGAAATAAATGTTTCCAGTGAAACGTACGCCATTTGCGTAAAGATGGTTTCAAACCAACGTAAAGAGTATTTCAAAAATGCCTTTGAGCAGCGCAAATATTTTGGAATGAGCTAGCAATGTTGAACACTTTGATGGAACGCTAGTACGACAGATACCTACCGAGCATAATCAGGATGATCGAAACCGATATGATTGTTTTGTTTCGTTATTCTCATTCCTTTGGGATATTTTGTTCTTGACTTCGGGAAGTTCGCAAAGAGATGTTCAATAACGACGCACAACGTAAATCATACGATTTCTACGTAAAATTCTCACCACAATTTTATGGACTGTTCTCGTTTTTGTAGTGGAAGCTCGATAATAGACTCCCCTCGTTGGTAAAACAAAACTACTCAATGTTATCTTGAAATTTGTCAAAACAAATCAATCAATCCTATCGACCGATCTATTTTTCCTGCTAATCAGCGACGTTAGATGGATGTATCTTAACTTAAGGAAATAGTAAACTTCTACCAGGAAATCCAAAATTAGTAATTTAAGATTATCAATGTATCCTTGCACCCAAGTTCAAGGAAGTGCTCGAAACAAGTTCAAATTGTCCGCTGAGTCCTGCATAATGCATGTAGACAGTTTCCACTTGATTCAAATTGTCTCTTTTTGGACATTTGTCCTTAATTGATTGTGAATAATAAATGGTTCGCATAAACAATTTATATGAAACTAGTTTTGCAGATGTCACAACTATTTCAATAGAAAACAAACCATACCATATGGAAATCAAAAGGAAAACTATGTTCCCGAAGGAGGCATGTGCCCCAAGACTGTTTTCTAATTAAAAATTTAAAACTCATCAAAAATCAATTCAAAAAAATTGAATTCAAAAACTCAGTAGCATGAAAAATACGGGCAGGGATAATGCTACTGTCAAATGGTATTCACAAAAGTTCTTTGCATTTCATTTACTCCAACGATTCAACGTCTTTGCAAAAAAACTTGCACTAAAACTCAGCACCAGCATCTAATAGTAGTCCCGCTTAAGTCAAGAACTCATAGTAAGGTTTACTCCTCATTGACCAATAAGGTAATTCCTAATCCAATCCTAACCTTCTGAAGTTATTAACGTATTACGTTCTACGATTACTGAGCCAGCTGATATTTTCGACTTTTCAATAAAAATTTTAAATTTCACCTTGTGGATGTATTAAGAATGAAACTGCCAAACAGGTTCTCCTGGACTCATAGACTCCTCCGCAGGTGATACCTTTTTCCAAGAAGAGTTGTCGAAATTGAGCCACAACAAACAACAAAAGAGACAAAAGAGAGTAACAACAACATTTAAATATGCTAAACAGAGAATCAGATGGGCTTTTATTGACGTCAGTTTATCAAATCTTTCAAAAGTTTCAAAGAATAAATTCAATAGTACAATGGTGCGAGACAGCACATAAGTTTGCACTGTGGCATACTCACTATAACTGACCAATACTACTTAATCTCATAACCGCTTAAAGTCTCCTGGACTCGTAACCCCGTGTCAATTTGTCTGTAACATATGTGAAGGAGTTTAAGTTTCTGGGTCATAAAATCTGAGATAACCTATACATTGTAACATTTTTCATAAAGCTGAAACTCTGAAAATGTCCAGCGTATCCTCAACCGATTCTATGTGATACCTCCGGAGTTCCAGGCCATTGTGCTCAAACATCATTCTAATAAGAAACATGCCTGAATTATAACCTGGTTTCAACCTCCAAATTTTTCAACCCGGGAAGTACAGAATATTCTCATTAGACAATCGTTCCCACTGAACACTAATTGACTTCCCGCAATTCCTTCACAGACCAAGGAGCAACATTAAATATTGATTTAAAAAACCTGACCAGACCCCCGAAACTCCCAGCACCTCCCGGAAGCATCGTACTCACATTCTTGCAGTTTTATAGATCATCCTTCAATACCAAAAATGTATTGATTTTGAAACAGGTTACCAGGCGAGTCTGCCGACTGTGTTCATCCCATCATACTAAACGTCAAAGATGACAAATGAAAAGGCACCAGAATCCTTTCCGATAAATCAGTCCACTTCAAACTGGGCAAACGTTTAAATATATTTATGATAGAATACCGAAAAAGTTTGCATAATGGACCAATCTAAGTACAGGTTGGTTTAGAGTTATCAGATTATTTTAAAGATAAAAAGGAGTAAATATGCCTAGGAATTTCGTTGTGGTTGGCATTGACATTTGCTTAGAGATTGCGATTTCATTAAACAAGTCTAGGTCACTTAAAGGGTCATATCCTTGAATTTGAAATTTAAGCCTGTATTCATCATAATATACTGCAAGAACTACTGAAAAATTCATTAGTATTCATAGCCAACAGCATTAGTCGAATCTTTCAAAATCGAGGCTCATCTTCATGGACATAGAGATTTAGAAAATTTGACGAGATCACAAGCCGTTGCGTAACGATCGAGTAGGTCAGGATATTTTGTAAAAATGTCAATCGGTTCTTTCTTCGAAATCCCCCAAATAACTTTCATTTACTCTCTTGATTTGTAAACTATATCACCATCCTGCTGAAACTAAAAGCCTCCACTGTCTATTACCCGTATCTACAGTTCTGGTATCAGAAAATTGATTATCGTTTCAATGCAGTCATGTTCATCAGCCGTATCACTCATCATCATCAGCAGTCATCAGTCATCATCAGTCGTAACCATTAGTACAAGAAGAACCTACCCACTATGTTCTAATAAAATCGAGCAAGGCGTGTAAGACCTGTATTGTAAAGGAAGAGCCGAACCACAGCATAGATCAACAGAACTACAGGCGTAAATACGAAAAATAGGCTAGGCAGGGCTAGTTAAAATCCATTGAAGCAACACTTGTGATAGATTCATAACGCAATGTCGATAGTTTCCTTTTCGTAACTAAATCGCTCCAGTGAAAGTTAGTTGTATCCCTCATCACGCTCAACATATTTCGGCACATTCTGGCCTATTCTGGCCGCTTTTCTTATTTGGCGATAAGACTTGGCAGAGCAAGGTAGGATCCGTTGAAGCAAAAGTTGGGAATTATTCATTGGCCATTTTTTATATGGAAGTAAGAAGGATTTCAATAGAAGTTAAAGGCAGTCCGCCCATAATAATGTTTAACTTTTTGTCATTATCTCTTAAAATATTACACATATTTTTCCCAGGTTACGAACTTTATTGAAAGACATTTTGACCAAGTTCGTTTTGGTGTTGCCGCAGGCCAAAATTAACTCTGGGTAGCTTGGGTCCGCCGGGCCTTGCTTCGTAACGAGCTGAAGATGGCTGTATGCAGTTGAAACGCGTCCTCGAGACCCACGAAGCAAGGCCCGGCGGACCCAAGCTACCCAGAGACATTTTAACCAACCTCGTGGATCCTTCTATCAAACCTACCAAACATAGCTTCCTTATCAGAAGAACAACGCAGTCTTCTCAATATTTGCTCCCTCAATCTGTCAATATTGGATGATAATAGTCCAGCACGAACGACAAACGTTACTTGCCGCCTCGTTGCACTTAACCTTGTTCAAAATTTTTTGAAGCACCTAAGGCTGGTATTGAAATTTGGTACGTTTCCGTGACTACAAGCTCCAAAATGCCGGTGAAATCGACTCTTCTGAATGATCCTGTACTATGTAATTGCTAACGAATCATGGGAGTCAGCAATTTTTTGTGATCATACCGAACAGTTCTCCAATGAATTCATCCTTTTTTAAATACAAATTTCCTGCTTTCTGCAATTTTCAACGTGTACTGAGAAAGGTGACAAATAGAAAGCAAAACTTACATTTTGATATTGAAACGAAACAAATCTGAGAAGTACTGGGTGTAATAAGTTAAATTTTTCACTCAAAAATCGTTATTTCTTTCTTTCAATTACACTTTTTCCGTGTGATTGCTGAGGGAAGACTAGATTTTCCGACAAAACAGGAGTAAAAGAGCTGAAGTCAACAAGTTTCATAAAAATTAAACATCAAAGTCAGCACAGAAAGACCAATCTTTCTAGCAGAATATCTGCATCCATGCTACGATCCATAGATGAGCTATAATCAAACCAAGACTGAGGTCAACAGATTCATGAAAATCAATCAAATAAGCCTGGACTTGGAATAGAACTCCAAAGATTTATGATCTTCGAGGACTTCATTCTTGTTATTGAAGCGGCGCGAGATGTCCAGGCATATACCCAGCATATACCCAAAGTAAGCTTTTTGGGATGAAGCCGAAGCTTTGCAAGATTTGAGGGTCTGTTTTCCATTGACAAAGTGCATTTTGGATGCACATTTTTAAGCAAAATGCAGGTCTTGTCTCCAGTGACAATATTCTTAAAGAAATGATTAATTTCATGTCGCTGAAGGAACAAAGTACACATGGATGCGCATCATAAGGCCAGTCTTCGTCAATAGATGACTTTTGAACCAAACTTTATATCGTGTCGCTTATTTCATTTTGATTACAAGCTGATGCACGGTTGTCTTCGGAATGATAATGACATCCACTATCTTATGCAACCTATATCGCGGATTTTATGCCAGCATCGTCTTGATAAGCATCGTATCTGTCGTTACTGGGCGGCCAATGTGGTCTTAATCTTCCAACTCGAAATTGCCAACTCTTGATTTCTTACACCAAATGCATTTTGGTTTTTTTGAAACCATATTATGCCGCAAATACTACTTTTGGCTCTCTATATTTAACGGAGTAGAAAAAATATTTTAACAGAGACCTTGGACTAGCAGAGTGGACGTTGAAAGAGCTCAGGAACGACTCAAACCCATACCTTAATGCCTAAAAAATATGCCTACATATTTATATAAACATACACTGTAAAAGTCATTCATAGCTTGGCGTGGAAAATAGTTATAGGACACCTTTGTCCATACTCTTTACTATTGATTGAAGTCATAATAATCTATTGATTGAAGTCATTCGAAAACTGATTGATTGTTAGTCTGGCTGAATGACCGCTCGAACCTTTCCATAAACTTGTAAAAGTTAACAACTTAAAAAATGACTAAATAAGTGAAACAATATCCAAAAAAAAATGCAAGGACACTACTATCATTTCGACATTTTCCAAAAATAGCATCTTCAAACGCAATCCGAACATAAAATTCGTGCTATGGTAGAGAGAACAAATTCAATACTAAAAATAGAAATAAGTCTCTAAAGCAGAGCTCTACAGCACGGAAAAATAAAAGCCATAAAGATTACCAACCTTGCAGATAAACAAAATCTAGCGATTCATGAGAAATGTTAGAAAAACCGATCCTTATATGCGTATATGCAATATGCGTTGCTAGAATGAATAATAGCGATTGAAAGCCTGAAATTCATTTGAATAAACATTCGGGCAATTCTTTCGAAATCTAACAAGCGAAAATAAATAAGAAACTAACATAACAGAAGTTCGAAAAATTATTTAGTAGTTGTTTTTTTACTTAATGTCATTCGAGCGATAATAAACAGGAAATATGGAAACTATTTGGTTGTCAAAAGGACGCTCCTTCTCAAAACCTGCTTGAGTGTTTCAACATCACTTGGATGGACAATCTTAGACCCATACTTTCATTTGGCCAGATGAAACAGCTAATTTTGTTAGGGAAACATCCAATATACCTCTTCGAATATCCTCACGTCGTTGTTTCTTGTTGACATACAAGGATATAAGCCAATGCGCATCAGCATAACTTATCGTCTCAATACAGTTCTTTCATATTTATATGCGGCACATGAAAAATGACTTAACAGCTACCGCTAGTAAAATTTTCTAGCTTGAGATACGTTTTTGGTATGAGATACAATTTCACAAACCCCCTTTTATTGAACTGATGATGATCCTGAAGCAAGGAGGAATGTTCAACGAATTTTCAAATTCATTTGGGTTTCTTGGAAAAATCTTGTCGATTGCAGATGTGTAACTACTTTGAAAGTTCATTTCGCGTCTAGAAACTTTCCAACTAAATTTCAAAAATTCAATTTATCCCTATCATATCCGTACAACCAAAAATCCTGAAATATTATCTATCAACCCGCTAAATTGTAAGCAATGACCCAAGGCTAAATATATGATGGCAATTACTTCAAAATTGTTCATTCGCGTAAATTGCGCGAATTGCAGTGAAAGCGCTTCACATTTTAGGTTGAAACTGTCAGCAGACACTCATCCAAACTGCAGTACTGGCTCATAAAATTTCCAAAATCCTTTCTTACGATGTTTTGTTTATGATTTGTTCAAGGATTTATTAAATGATTGCAATAAAAGCCCTACCCCAATCTCCACATTACCCGGAAAAACGTGTGTGCACCATCACATAATCGTCGAATTTAAAGTAACTCAAATATATCCAAGTGCAAACGAACTGAACTTAATCCTGTGTCCTAATACAAGGAGCTATGTAGGTAACATATTCCGAGGTACCTACCATATAACAATTTAATTTACTATCAAAACTTAGAGCTCGTTACTCACGGTTGTAGCTAATGCAAATATAGCCGCATAATATACGCTAGTCCGATAAAAAATCAATATCCCTATGCTGAGGGAATAAATTTTTAACCTTTTCTATTTCAATACGTAATTGCGTCCATAAAAGAAATGACGTTCTCACCGTGGCTTCCAACGTTAATCCCAAAGTAATGATATGAGTTCTATCCTTCACCACTATTAGGTCACTGATTATCACCGAATTCTCAATTTTTGAATATCAAGTAAAATATTTCAACGAGGAGGTAGGATTTTATTTTCGGGAAAACCAACCGTGTAACAACTCAAACCGAGCGGAAAACTAGTTCAATAGTTGAACCCACAAACGCTTCAAGCACGTTCCGTGTCAACTGACCAACTAACGTCCTTTTCGAGACAGGCTAGAACGTTACTAGTTTTTTCTTCTCGGTTGCTGTTTAGTTATGTATAAATGCGACCAGAAGAAAGTAGTTACCACAAGTTTGAATATGTGGTTTGCATGGAAATACACGTTAAAAAAGGGGGTTTGCGGTCAGCCACCTGGATCACCATAGTTCCGCGCCTTCTACCACCTCAGTTTCATATGTCCACAACGTACTATCCACAATGGTTAACAAAATGTCTACAACACTTTTGGTGTAGTTGTAACGAACACACATACACAGACCGGGCAAATAGTGCTGCCACTTAGTCGTTGTAAATAGTTAGAAGATAAATTCAAAGTATAGCGTTTTTTCACGGTTAGGTTACTTTCCACAGAATATCTTCATAGCTTCAAGTATGCAAAGTGTGAGAAAAATATTTCTAGAATCCTTTCACATTTTATATTTATATTTTTCAAAAATATTTATTGAAAAGTAAAAATTATTGGGGTATGACAGCAAAAATTAACATGCAATTCATTTGTGAGCAAATTTCTTAAAAGCAAAATACGAAACTACTGCACTCTTTCCATCCCTTTCTACAAAAAGTCACCCGAGAGTATTCTCGCTATTTGTGCTTGTACTACGGTAAAGATTTGAAATAATCTGCGGATTCTAATGTTTCCCGAGCTCATTTGTGATTTTTCATTGTTTCCTCATGGTATTAGCATTTCGGTTAAGCTACATTATTCGATAGGATGCCATATATTTTCGATCAAACGTCAATCCTTGTCGTAGTTGAGTTTGTTTTATGACAACTAAATAAACGTTTTTTATCAAATGTGGGACAATTTTCGGCGTTTAACTCTTTTTCCTTTCCCTTGAATTCGCAGGTCCTTGAGTTACTCTACAAATATCTTAAACCATTCTTCTTCAATAAGTTGGTGTGTTTCTAGGTCGTTTTTGAAACCTATTTATGTACCATTTATACTTAACTACTACTAATAATAACTAATAACAGATGGGACATTAAGAAATTGATTTGTAAAATTTTGTTCTAGCAATACGAGCTTAAAAGACGAACCAAATGCGGAACGTCCTGCCCACTTTAATGACAACCCTTTTTTAAGCAATAGTTTAAGCAATCAACAAGAGATATATAAGAAAGGGCGAATACATGATAATGAACTATTAACCACCACCTGGAGAAGACAGTGTAAGGCAGTAAGTTAGGAATAAGGATACCTCAAAATCTCTGTGAACTGAACTAAGAAGACCGCTTGTCAATCAACGCAAGACTGCCCTCACAAGTAAACATTCAGGCATTTTAAACAGGATTAAATAGGATTATGAAACACCTTTATAATCAGTGGCTTGATAACAATCACCCACCCCTATTCGATCCGAAAACAAACATCCATGGTTAAAAGATTTTATTGTATTTATGAGGGGATTGACAACCACATTCACCACAAGTTACTGAAATCAAATTTAACGACTTCAGTGGATAGATACATTCAGCAGTTTCTCAAAGAGTGCATGAGAAACTCCATGAAGAGCTTCCTGTCAAAGACAAAAATGTTATTCGTTTACATGACAAAAGGCAACCGCATACAGCAATGATGACTCAAGAAAAAAATTTGGATCTGAGGTAATCTGTTTAATCAAGCCTACCCTACCACGCAAATTGTGACCAGACTACCACCTTTTTACACTTTTAAAAACTCTCTCTTCTTGAATTGAAAAACTTCCTTTGTGAAGAAAAGAGTAAAGTAGGCTGTTGAAACTTTTTCAGTTCAAACCGACTACGTTTTACTAGGATGAAATCAACAAACTGCCAGGACTGTAGGAGAAGGATAATAATAATAATAATTTTTTTAATGCTTGGTAGCTGAAGGCTATTTAGACCCTGAGTGTTGGACTCCCGCAACCGGACTACCGACTAAACACTTCTCCTGTCACACCGAGAACCTAGCCTGGAACTGTTTATCACATTACTTCGGACTAGGCCTCATTAATCGTCACCTAGCGGCGCCTTCAGGTTAAGGGAAATCCCTCTTTCAGCACAGAAGCATAGGAAGAAGAGGATGGCTGTTAGAGAGATTCCCCTCCCTCTGCGCCACCAAGCGATCCATGATGCCCTTTTTAATAAGAAAAACTGGCCGTACGTAATGCGACACATAGTTCCACTTGTCTTTTGATTGCATCATTTTTCCCGTTATGTTTTCTGGAGAGAGCACGCCTATTTTCTCCGAGAGATGCGAGTGGAGTCTTGTCCATCTTGCACAAACAAAGAACGTGTGGTAGGCGTCATCTGTCATCCCCGGGCATAACACGCAAGCTGGGGATGGTGACTTTCCCATCTTATACAGGTAAGACTGAAAATACCCGTACCCACTGAGTAGTTGCGTCAGGTAATAGTCAGTCTCACCATGCACTCTGTAGAACCACGGCCCCAACTCTCTAATCAGCCGTGCGGTCCACCTGCCTCGCGTTTCGTTTTCCCATATTTGCTGCCACAACGTTAGTATCCTTCTCCGTTCCTCTCGGCTGTCGGTTTCTCTCGCCGGCTCCCCCTACGTAAGTATACGTAGTTTTCCGTTCGTCTGCAAGAAACTTAATAGGGAACACCCTCGAGATTACCATCAGAGACAGTGCGATGTGCAGCCGCTATTCGCAAAGCTCCTTGCCTCTGCACCTGTGCCAGACGCCAGTGCTACTGTATGGCTCTGAGGTTTGGGCCGGAGCTCTCAGCAAGGAGCTGTACCGAAAGGGCTTGGCGCAGGTACAGAGACGAGGAGCTTTGCGGGTTGCGATTGCATACCGCACTGTCTCTAAGTCGGCGGTGTTGGTAATCGCAGAAGTGATACCGATCGCCCTCCTTGCTAGAGAGCGACGGAGAATTTATGACAGAAACGGGGATGGTTCTAGATATACTTTCAGCCGGCAGCACACAATAATTTAATGGCAACAGTTCTGGGAAGGCGACTCTAATGGCCGCTGACCTGCCCACCTTATAGGGGACGTGGGATCGTGGCTCAATAGAAGGCACGGTGAGACTGATTATTGCCTTTCCCAGCTTCTTAGCGGGCATGGGTATTTTCAGTCGTGCCTGCACAAGGTTGGTAAGTCACCGTCCTCAGACTGCACTTTCTGCCCAGGGGAAAGGGACGACGCATGTAACACTTTCTTCAACTGTAGAAGGTGGAACAGGATGCGGCAGGATTTGTGGGAGGTAATGGGAGAGCTTTCTCCAGACAATCTGGTCGGAGAAATACTGAAAACTTTTGACAAATGGACCTGTGTAGCACATTACTCGAGGGCAATACTTACAGCGAAAAAAGGTAACATGGATTGCATTGGGGCGCGGGGTATGGAGGGTCTCCTTTCCAGCAGCCCTCCTCCATCCTGCCTTTTCCCGCTGTGGGGGAAGGAGATTTCTCTAGCCCTAGGGCGAAGTTAAAAGAGGCCTAGCCCGAAGTAATGTGTCAAACGGTTCCAGGCCAGGGTCTCTTGGCATGGGGGGTGTTTAGTGGGTAGTCTGGTAGCATGCGCTACTAGGAGTCCCACACTCCGGGCGTGAATTGCCTTCAGTCCCCAACAAAAAAAAATCTCATTTGTGACCCTAGTTCAGGCATGCTTACGGGGAATTCGTAAGCAAAGAGTGCTAATTAAGAATAATAATGAACTACATCCATGAGATCGATGCAACTTTCGCCACGAACTACGTTCATATTACGTATTATTCACTTTGAAAGGATTTCGTTTCCGAATCAAATACATATTGAAGAATCAACTTAAAATTTAAACATTTAAACTTGTTGCAATCTCGAAATAGAAATACTTTCCTACATGTAATTACATATGATCCCTGCCCTGACTGTATAATTAGCGTAAAAATTAAACAACTTATCACTTCCGAAAACGTTTCTTTTCTAGTGAAGAAGTTTTAAGCATTCTTGCGACGAGCTCAGCGTAAAACCAATTATCAACCTTGTACACGTATTTTCCTATACCGAAAATCTCCTTGAAACAAAACATCCTTGAATATTCACGTTGCCACTGTTCATCGTACCATTAATAAAATTAAAGGATTTTAAAACAGAAGTTAACAGTGTCTCCAACTTCCCTTGAAATTCCTTGTAAAGAATGTTCAACAAAGTCTTGATGTCAACACCAATAAAATCACCTCCCATACTTTCTTGTTTTGAAACTTTTGTTCAACTTGCTTCCAAGATCTTCCTTAACTAGTATTACATTCTAGTGTAGGTCCTTTAAGTCTGGAATTCAAATCCTGTCCTAAGTGTTTCATTAACTTTGTACATAACATGACAACATGATACTTTTCAAGTGTTCAAGTGTTTTTTTTTCAACAGGATGCGCTCATGCCGAATTTATGAATGTTAAGTTCATTGGCACGCCTTGCACGTATCCAATCTCTTCCAACTTGCAGGAGGCGCAAATATTAAGTACAATTTTATTTTTGCTTTTCTCTGGGAAACTTCCTGGTTATGTTTCGGAATTTAATGGTTGGTTTCGTCATTTTTTTTAAATGTAAATTATACAAAAGATATCTTTGAAAGCTCTTTACCGAAATTCACGTAACAAAAAAAATTGTACTCTAAAAGGACGTTGTTGTTGGCGGTAAATCGTTAAAATGTAATTGTAAAGAAGAATTATGATATCCTTTCGATTTGATTTCAATACTCGTGACTCTTGTTTTACAAGCAAACAAAACTTTTTCACTATAACTTGATTTTGACAACTCGATAACGATTGTTAATATCGTTTGTTTGAATGTTGCTTTTTCAGCTTTACTGTTTGATACAAACTATCAATTTTGGCAGTAAAATGATAATCCAAATTTCACTCGGAATATTCTTTAATCGCCTAACTTCTCCTGGAGAATCCTTTAGGAGAGGCAGGGCCATCAAAGCTATTGAATCGCGAAACGTCGGAGCCTAGATGCACAAACTACTAGGCTACCAACTTGATACCTTCCCTTCCAAAGAGACAACAATAAGTGCAATAAGTGCTTCATCTACTAGCGTCTTCGGCAGGAATTTCTTTTGCAGTGGAAATGAGCAGTAAGAAGGATTGTGCGATGGTAAATCTTCCACCTCAATGGTATCATCTTATCAAATATACCCATCTTTACTGTAAGCTATAAGCGATCTTTTTGACGCAGACGAAATTCTCGGTATTTTTCAGTAAGTCCACCGCACTTTTGTCATTTTCTGCATGAAACGCATCTTTGACAAGGGGCACATGTCGTCGATACAGAATATACCATTAGAAGACTGCAACCTATACCAACTCTTTAGAATGCATCCTTTTAAAACTAGAATATAGCTGAAGATTCCGTGGTTTATCTCTTATACTCTTCAGTCCTTTCTTTATTTGAAAAGTTTGTTGGACCTTATTATCAATATTTATTGGGTCGCATCTTAGTCATCATGAGTCAAGAATCGCTTGTCAGGCAACTTAACTACGGACCGTGGGACGAAATTCAAAAAGCAAAAAAGCCAATTAACAATCAAACGACGGCTCATTCAAAAGATGAGAACACCTTGACCGACATGAACACAGCAAAGCTATATTCAGTCCTAACACTCCCATGTGGCTTGTCTTAGACAGAGATAGAAAAAGTGGATTTATATTTGTATTGCTCTTCAACACAAATCCTAGAGGCGGGCAGTTCGTTTGTTACGCCAGAATGAGGGTAAATTCAAGAATCCAAATATATTTTGATCGTAAAATGTGAACTTGGGAGTTTGTTCAGAATAAAAGTGATGTATGTCCTTACGCTTTGACTCGGTTTAGGGTTACTATGATTGGGAAAATATGAAAACCAATCGCTCTCATCACTGAACTAATTGATTTTTTACAGAAACATTTGAAAGTTTTCTCTCCTCAAAGCCCATTGACTATGTGTCAAAGGAAAAAGGATTTGGATTCGCTCGCCAATATTGCGCTGGATAGTGTTCTCAGACCAATGTACTTAAAATTTCAAAGCAACCACACATTTTTAATCCAACAAATCTCTTTACTACTAAAGGCGCACTAACATGGCACCAATATGACTTCCTGACTGGCACCAATATGACCTTCCCGAAGAACGCCTGTTACTATTATCTTAATTTTTCAATTTATAAAATTCCCAAAAGCATTAAAATGTAGGAAGAAAACAGTTCTCGCTAAACTAGGCAAAATCCCTCTAGACAAGATCTTAATGAAGGTGAAATTCAAAATATTGTTAGAGGAATTGCCAGAGAAAAAGATTACCCAAGAAGAACAGTTTGGCTTCCTCTGTTTCATGCCAGAGAACTCAACCTGTGAAACGTGCACCATATACATACACATACGCAATAGTCTAGTCAATATTAGTGAAAAGGACCAGTGATTTTTGATATTGAAAAGTAATTCTATTAAAGTGGACATGCTAGGCTCATACTCCAAATACCTGTGCCCCACATTCTTGCTGCTGGAAAAATGAAAAAAGTTCATTTTCAAGGACGTGTCGTAACTGACAACGACTTTTCTTCCTAATAGCGACTGAGTCCTGAACAGGAATCGTCACAGTCATCTGCTCGGTACAGTATTTACTCGTTATATTTTGAGGACTTTTCAAGTCCGACCACGACACTGCTCTTAAATTTCTTAATATTCCCATAATATCTGTGCATAGTAACAGTCATGCCAGCAGGAGAATTCACTGTATGCCAGCAATAGTACATAAGGAAGGTATACCGAATGCGAAACAAAAACCAATGTTGAACTACATTGATACATGACTTGCGAAAGGAATCAAATATCGCAAATTTTACGTTCAGTAACTAACACATTCAACCGCATCATATAATCGGGTCTTTAGGGCGGAGCTAAAGTCGCAACTTACCTGGATTGAATATTTGGATTGTTACAAAACGGAGACTCGTCTCCAAAACGATTGACAAAAGAAATATTTTCCAATCAACTTTATATCAGCAGGCAGTAACATAAGTAATAAGAAAATATATTTCTTTCTTACTCACCTTGCCTATAAGGTATCCCTAAACTCTACACTGTCACTACGCGTAACTAAACGGGCTAGTTCAGAAAAATGTGGTTTACAATTTTGAATACGATTCAAACCTAAGCTTTCATCTTCTTACCAAATAATACTTTTTTATTCGTTACTGATGAGGTTTTGTACGAAATTATATTATAACCTCTTTTTTAAACAAAAGGAAAAGAATGAAAGCCATCAAAATTGTTTTCGGAGCATTGTGAGTGTGGCCCGTAAGCATAACTTTGACAGCAACCTAGTGAAACAAAGTAGTTTTATGGTATAATGCATTGATTTCTCAACACGTTGTTGACAATAAAGTGGTCACCGCGATTGATGGTTGAATTACAAGGATTTTTGCCTTAACCAGCCAGTCTAATGATACTGACAAATGTCATCCCCTATAATGGTTCAAGTTTCACCGAGCAGTCGAGAAATTCGATGTTTACTGTACCCAGTATCCGCTGAAGTGACAGCCTTAGCTGTACCAATCGCATCTAGCGGCATTTTTATGTTTTCCAATCCTATGAACAATCATAAGCACACAAATTAAGCAGCTTCTACGCACTACGTCAAAAGAGGACCGAAAATTCCATCCCAGTAACATCAAGGTTATAATGTCAAACAACGACAACTTCTAACAAAGCCTACTGCGAGCCAACTCGATAATCAAATTGTTATTTTGCTTTCTAAGTACCCGCTCGATATAAAACAAATCCAATGTCAAACTATACTTCATGCAAACAAAAAGGGTGACAAAAAGTGTAAACGATCAGTTAATTGTGCTTATGTATATAAAAAACTGAATTTCAGACTGAAAATTAAAGGCAAAAATACAATAGTGCGAAACTGCGATACGAGAGCGCGACGAGAGTCTCGCAGCAAATGTGAAGCAGTTTTCGTAACATGCATTTGTATGCGACATCGTACAATGATTGCGATACTTCGATGCGAGGCGGCAAATATTCGGAAAAACGAAAATTCCTCGCAACGGTGTGCGTGACGTTTGTCAAATGCAATATGACGTTCAAATGAAATTTGAAATTCAAACGCCATAATTAGTTTTTAAGTACATTGGTTATTATGAATGAATTTTGAATGAAAATTACGTGCATCCTAGCTAAGGCTTTTATTTGCTAAACGAAGGAACATTCCAAATTCAAAACTTTTAAAAAATCAAAAACAATTTCCAGCAAATTTCATTTTAAATGTCACCAATTTGACATTTGTCATATGAACATTAATGTTCCCTGCATCGCGTGCATTCTAAATTGAATGCGTTGCGTGACGACGAGAGAGAATCGAATCGCCGTCACGCAGTATTGTATTTCGGCCTTAAGTGAATGAATAATCGTGATGACAAGTGGATGACATTTGACAACCCAAAATCTCAAAGCTTAGGTATAAGAGCCAGCGAAGCTTCTTAGACTATTTCAGAATCAGAAGGAACGGCAGGGAAAGCTTTGTTACATGTTTGTTCGGGTTGACAAAATGGCATAGGATCAATTAATACAGAAGGAACAATAATCATCGACTATGACTAGTGGCTTTTCCGAAAATAACCGTACTCTATAAAATTCAAAACATTTCAACCTTGTACAACCTGATTTACTGAAATTTCGTAAGGAATTGGCATGCCTTATTCGGGCCTATGTCAGCACATTCACATGATTATCCAACTAAAGTAAGAATGCATGATAACCAATGGAAGCTATGACGCGCCTTTATCTACTCCATGCTGGAAATTTTACGAATTGATTGTCCTTCTCGATGAAGGCTGACTTTATCGTATCCGACTGCCAGTACATCATTTATTTTCCTTCCTCTTAAGTTTTTGAATACTTTTTTCCTGGTTTTCCTTCGAATAATCTCTCGTTCCAAATGAAATCGTATAAGACTTTTTTGTTGCTATTCAAGTCGCTGTATACACCCATCAAGATAAATTTCCATGTCAAATATGTAAATTGACCATCTTGGTCCCACTTTGTGAGAGGATAATCCTTTTATTGAATTTTCCACAGTAATATATGCCAAGAAAATACTTGCAAATATCTGTTACGTGACATAAGTTCGTTCACCTAGTAAACATTGTTCAAAAATAAGCCAATTGATTCAAATATATTTTAGATGAACTCGTAGTCGTTATCTAAGTCAAGACATTGTTCCAATACAAAATTACAACAGTAAACACTCATCCTTGTTGAAAGCAGATTACCTCTGAAGTTTGTCTTTTGAGACGGTCTGAATAAATGACAATCATATTCAAGTGAAAGCATTCTTATATCCTTGAAACATTTAAGGATGCATTAATATAAACGTCGGTTTGACTTTCAGAACCTTCTCATCCCTGATTGGAAACTGCAGAACGAGTCGCAATTCGTGCTGTGAAATTTATTTATCTGAATTTTCAATGGACCTTAAGGCGCCGATTCGATACAAACTCATTTAATTCGCTGAAATTCTCTGAATTGATTTTTTTTTTGTTTTTCATTGCTTAGAATCTGGAATAAATGTATGAGTACAGGATGTTTATAGGAATAGAAACTCAAATCAGAACTCTTAAATTGAATTTGAAAATTATTTCCGACATTCGTATGTTGCATGTGAGTTGTACTATGTGAGATTATGCTTGCATTGGAAACGCCACTTCATTGATTATTATCAAATTCTCAAAACACATTTTATTGCCATAACTTTGAACGAAATTTTCCATTGTCAAGCTCAACTTTTTTCATTAATTTAAAAGTTTTCCAGCATTTTTTCGTGTGTTTTGACGTTCACGAGCTGATTTGATATATAAGATATTTGATATATAAGATATTTGATATTTGATAATATAAGAGTCGATGGAGTGAGAAATTTGTTGATGATGTGTTGTTGGCTACTTTTTTATGACTTTTTATGCTATCCTTAAATTTTATAGAGACAGCAATGTCAATAGAACCTTGTATCGTTCTGTTATAATGACAGTGAGAAGAAATGATTTATCTCGGAAAAATACTTCAAAATGAAAAACTAAGACCTTGCAATGTGTTGTGTTAGCAAAGTTGGACAGTTCAAAAAGACTTAGAATTTATTTTATCCCTCTCGTTATTTATCTCCAGCTGTCTTTACCTATCCTCTGTCTTTGAAGGCCGCGATGGACACGATTGCTAGTCTACTATTTAAATTACAATACTAAATTACTAAGTATACGTATCAACGATTGCGATTATGCGTCCATTGAAAATAATCTCATCAGGACTCCATGATATGCCCTTGAAAAGTCTACGAATTGAAGGACACAAGACGCAGCCATTGACAGTAAAAAATTTAATCCGAAAGATCAACTTCGTGGTTGTGTACATTTTCTTTTGCCCTTGAAATTCGGTACCAAACTCAGTGAGTCCTGGAAAATTAAAACCAACCATTTCATACAGTTGGAGGCTGGAACTACCTCCCTAATAAAAATAATGGCCTAAAGCAATGTCACAATTACCAAAAATGCGGTCATTGCCCCTGTTAGTGCCATCTACCGACAGGATACTCTATTGTTAGTGGGAGTCATCTTTCCTACGTAAGTCAATATCTCTGACAGTTTTGTCTCTCTGACAAGCAGTTAGAAAAAATTAAATGCCAGAACTGTGAGCAGCGATATCGATAAAGGTATGCGTCAAACTCACGAAATCCACTAGTAAGGCCCAATAAATAGCTAAGCCGACTTACAATGATGCGGCAATGAGTAGTTCCAGAATTTTTTTAAATGGCAAAAGCTCGTATAGAGCTCATTAAAGACGGCTTTTGCACTGGTTGGTTTTTGACGGCTTTAACCGACGATAATTTGGCAAAAGTGAGAGAACTGCTAAACTGTCACAGCAACTGCTAACCCGCCAGTGTGACCAAGGGACCGATCAGCTGCATCGCAGCAATCTAAAGTATCATATAGCGCGTGAAAAAAGTATTGGCTAGAGACGGCATTGCCACATTGCCTCTCCTACAGCCACGATTTAGTTACACCTGACTTTGTCTTACACCCACAGAGGAAAAGACTGCTGAAGTGACATCGGTTTGACTTGATTCTGATAATTCAAGCAGCAACGTCGAATACTCTCAGCAACACTCTCTAATCTGTCATCCAGAATGGATACGACGAATGACAGCAGCGTTTTTCTAAGTGTGCCACAGTGCAAGTGCGGTATTTTGAAGAATATTAATATAGTGTAAGCATATCTTAATTAAAATACATTTTTTTTAAATATTTTTTTTTTAGTACTTTTGGTATCGACCCTATAAAACATAATGACCGACTGCGGGTTTTATCGTCGTTCAAAGACACTGATTGGGCGGTTCACAGAATAAACGTCAATAAATTTTCGTCCATATTTCGTTCAATTTTGTCCCTTGGCTCGAACAGTAACTCTCGGGCAATAAGTCGGCACTGCAGGCGCTTGCCTCTAACCGCGTAGTTTCACAAGTGGTGCAGGATTGTAGGCAGGCTCTCAAAGCCGCAACAGCCCGAGTAAATGTAAAACTAACGTGGATCCCTGGACACAGTGGTGTAGAGGGAAACGAAAGAGCAGATGAGCTAGCGAGAGCTGGATCAGCCGACCAAAATGCAACTACTATAGACACAGTGAAAGTGCCAATAGCAACGGTAAAAAGGGAACTAGACTAAATCCTCTGGAAAGAGACAGAAACGGCTTGGAATGACAGGAACGACCGCAGCACACGCCGAGCTCTTTGGCCCCACCGTAATCAAATGAGGACAAAACAACTCCTGGGGACAAACAGAAATGGCGTTAGAACATTGGTGGCAGTGTTAATGGGCCATAATCTTCTAGGTCAACACGCCCAACGAATAGGAATCCAAACGGATGACACCTGCCGAGCTTGCAGTGAGGATGAAGAAAGTACAGAACACTTCGTCCTAGATTGCATTAGTCTGCCCAACAAGCGCCTCATTTGGCTGACGTGTACTGGCGTAACAGAACTGGAACACTTGGCGACCACAGAGCTGGAGGAACTTCTTGGTTTCTGTAGCATGACAGGATGAACCATCTGTAAACAATAGTACTACAGATGAGGAGCTAAGGGCCGATGCTGGTCTATGCTATTTCCAGCAAGGGGACCCCAGTACAAATAAAAATAATAATAATAACAATACTCCGGCTTAATGCATAAAGTTGTTTTGATTAAACCATGTGCACAACAGCTGGGTATGACCATGTGATATTAAACGTAGCAAATATCCGCGAAAAATCTATTAGCTATTAGCTCTATCTATAAAATCTATTAGCGTATTCGATTGCGAACTAAATTAAGATGGCAATAACAATGAGCCAGTGACACTAAACTTGAAGCTGGTTTGAACTATAGCAATATCCCAATCTAACGGTATTCAATATCAATTAATCAGATGCATTGGTATTTGTAAAGACACCTTATTGGAAATAAGACATAAAGACTGAGATGCACAATAAAATTCTTTCGACTATTGTATTCACACACAACGACTCAAATCTACTCAAATATACCCAGGAAATATTGTTTTCACGTGAAGTTAGACTTAAAAAGCTAGCCATTGAGATATTTTTGATCGAAGCTCTCTATCTTACAAAGCTCCATTTAGTCGCAACATGGGGTATTCATATCTGTTTCTCCCGCCGGCCTTTTAAATGGTTATGCTATGCTTATAAGCAGCCATTGAAAAACAAGTCATGAAGAACAACCGATGAAAGAAATGGCAGCAAACCTAGGACATTTAAAGCTGGTGTTGCCTCCCCACAACATCTATTCGGGTAAAAGTTAACGATCTATGTAACCTGAGTTAGAATTCGGCGCACGTAAACTCGAGTAAAATTCACGAGAAAAATAGATATCATAACATATAATTGTATATTATGACTACATTTGATAGCATTTAACTGATAGCAACTGATCTAAGTTGGTTTCCCGAATTACTTCCGAAATGAACGAAAATATTCAGTGAAATTTCAAGATAAATTATCAACTTGTCGAAATATACTAGCCGGTCTGTCTCAGGAGACTTGCCTCAGTCCGCTACTTTTTATAACATATACGGAAGACATAACTTCGTATAATCACTCTAAATTACCTGCATTTGCTGGGGATATATTTTTATATACCGTATCCTGAACTCCAAATGAGATTATTACCAACCTAGAAAACCTCGCAAAACTCGATTTACTTAAAATTTATCTACTAAAGGGGCAAATATCTTATGTCATGAAATTGCCATGAAATACCCCATGAAATGCTTTTTCAAAATCTGAAGATATCAACCCTACATTAATTTTTCCCCGCACATGCACCTTTTATGTCCTTGACTCTTGTTATGTCCTGCATAGTTGGTGCTCAGTGGAACATCCATGTATGAAACCAAAATTGTAGTTAGGAAAAAGCTTATCTAGGACTTACTTCGACAACAAGATCTCTGAAACATTGTTATCGTTGTATCCCTTGTTAAATAGGAATTCTAAACTTGATATCAGGAGCCAAGTTTTTATCCTTAAATGGTAATTCTGTAAACGAGCCTCTAGAGTCTCTGCTTGGAGTCGATATGCTTGTTTCTGGAAAATTAAGCTCTGAGTCATGCAAGACAAATGCCTCAATAAGGTTCTCAAGAAATTATTTTATTTATCTACTGAGAAACCCCATCAGCTTTCTGGATACACAACATTAAAACATTGTCCTGAAAATGAAGGTATCAACCGAGTCCCAAGGCTTCAACGGCTTAATAACCAACTGACACATATGTAGTAACAATTCAAAGCTAAGTAACCAGTGAGATTCATTTTAAAGTGAAGCTCACGAATCTTATTTTTAAGATATTTTAAAGAAGGGTAAGATAGAACTGAGCATAAATAAGTCTTTTGTAATTTTTCTTGAGAATAGCTTTCTATACGTAGGAGACGTATAGAATGGTATTCAATTTTTCATATTTTTCATTTTTCAATTTTTTAACCAAACTAATCTCTATTTCACGGTTTTTCTTTTACAATGTTTCTTTTTATACTGAATGGATATTGAAAAATAATAAGGTGAAATAAATGCAATGTCAGGATTATGAGAAGTTCGAACAATATGAAGAAATTTTCTTTATAACAAATTTTCATTGCCCCACAACATACTTTGAATCCACTTTTAAATCTGTTTTTGTTCTTTTTTTTAATTAATTCACCATGTCACGAGACTATAGTGTATTAACAAGATTTAACGCCCTGCTATATTTTTTGAAAAGCTTCATCAAAATGTGGTTTCAACTGAATGTAACAAGTCGAATTAGCTGAAATTCCTTGATACAAACCCAGAGTGTCGATTCAAAGGCCGTAATAACATGCTGACTTGTTGGAATATCACTCAAATAGACCTCTCTTTTCAAAAGAAATATCGTTTGCAAAAATTACTTTCATTATAATAATTCCTGGAATTTAAAGTAAAGAATTTATGCCATCAATCCCACGAATAAATATTTCTCAGCTAAAAACGTGTTTTTTCGATGTAATCTCAGCTAATTCTGCGAAAGTTTCAAGTGAAATTCCTGCCATAATAGAAAAATTCTCAGTCCAAGCTGTCTGTAAAGTTGCCGCTTTCCGGCAAAGGAATCCTATCGTGAAAAATCACTCAATTTCCTACTCAAAATTCAATTTCCCCTCCATCCAAAACGGGAAATTTGTAAAATTATATGCGCAAGTTCCACTTCCCCATCTAGAATCAACAAGTTGAGTTGTAACCATTTACTCACCAAAATGAATGAATTTGAAAAGGCTCAGGCCCCGTGTGCATTCGTACAATAAAAATGTTGTAACATATCGTTTCGAATACAAAATCCAGTTACAGGATAAACACATAAGTATAAGAAGTAACTGCCCTTTAGCCGCGAACTTAGCAATCAGTTGACCTTATCAAATGAAACACTTCCTTCGTGCAAACACTTGATGTGTTGCGGCTGAGCTCTAAGCAGTGTTTGATTTCCGCAAACTTCCTTATCCTTTTTCTGATACCAATATACATCCCAACGGTGGACATAAATACGAGGACACTTCCGATCGCAGTTTAATTTACGAGCACTTGGTACGGATTTGTATTCGTTTGTCCAACGACCGTCCAATGTGATGTCAACCCTTGGCTTCCTGCGAAAGTTAAATGTTTGAAAGCGAGTTTTAATTTTATTGTGCTATCGAACTACAAGATTTATATCCTTGACATTCGCAAGAGCTGATGACTGCAACTGAAACTCTATAAAAATGTGAAGTAATTTCTCAAATACCACATGAATCATTGTTAACGTCCATCATTATGGTACAATTCACTGCTTGTTACATATCCTTATCGTTGGATCCTATGGTGTGGTGTGTCATTTATCGCCGTTGCAGGAATAATAGGAAAATATGTAGCTGTTAAGACAATTTGATAGATTTCCGCTGCATATGTTGAATGTTATTTAGATATAAATTAAGGAGAATTGATACACAGTTTGAATTTAAATTTTATTTTAAACAAAGTGAACATAAATTGTTTGGTTATCCTTTTATCACTTTACCTAAGTTGAGTTGTCAGTCGGTAGACTCTAGGGTAAGTTTGATGCTAGTGTTAGATCCTCTAATTTTTTTTTTTTTTTTGGGTTGGGGGGTGAAGGCAATTTACGCCCGGAGTGTGGGACTCCTAGCAGCGCATGCTACCAGACTACCCACTAAACACCCCCCCTGTCAAGAGATCCTAGCCTGGAACCGTTTGACACATTACTTCGGGCTAGGCCTCTTTTTTACTTCGCGCTAGGGCGCCGTCAGTCTAGAGAAATCTCCCTCCAGCGGGAGGGGGCAGGATGGAGGAGGACTGCTGGAAAGGAGACCTCCCTAGACCCCGCGCCCAAGGTTATCTATCGAATATTTTTTGGCAATAAGTATTGCCCGAGAGTAATGTGCCACGCAGGTCCATTTGTCGAAACTTTTCAGCATTTCTCCGACCAGATTGTCTGGAGAAAGCTCTCCCATCACCTCCCACAAGTCCTGCCGCATCCTGTTCCACCTTCTACAGTTGAAGAAGGTGTGACATGCGTCATCCCTTTCCCCTGGGCAGAAAATGCAGTCTGGGGACCGTGATTTACCAATCTTGTGCAAGTAAGACTGAAAATACCCATGCCCGCTAAGAAGCTGGGTAAGGTAATAATCAGTCTCACCGTGCCTTCGATTTAGCCACGATCCCACGTCCCCTATAAGGCGGGCAGTCCAGCGGCCATTGGAGTCGCCTTCCCATGACTGTTGCCACTCGAGTATTGTGCGCTGCCTCTCTTCTCGGTTGACAGCATATCTTGAGCCCTCCACTTTACGGTCATAAATTCTCCGTCGTTCTCTAGCAAGGAGGGCGATGGGTATCACTCCTGCGATCACCAACACCGCCGACTCAGAGACAGTGCGGTATGCAGACGCAACCCGCAAAGCTCCTCGTCTCTGTACCTGGGCCAAGCGCTTTCGGTACAGCTCCTTACTGAGAGCTCCGGCCCAAACCTCAGAGCCGTACAGTAGCACTGACTGTACAGCACTCATGAGAAGTCGGCGTTTGCTCGGTGTGGGCCCACCGATGTTGCACATTAGTCGACTCAAAGCTGAGACGCCCATCGCGGCCTTTTTCGCCGTTGCCCTGATCTGTTCCGAAAAGCTCATTTTGGAATCGATCAATAGTCCCAAATATTTTATTGCGACTTTAGACTCAACAGTCGCATCTCCGAGCTGCAAAGGAATTACAGTGGGAATTCTTTTCTTCGTGAGAATGACCACCTCGGTTTTCTCTAGTGCCAAACTGAACCCACGGGTGGTCATCCATTCCCTCACTTGACGCATTAGCACTCCCAGTCTGCGCTGCGCATGTTCGACTGTAAGTCCGGCGACCAGTGCTGCTATATCATCAGCATAGCCGATTAAGCGCGACTCATCTGGCAGCTCAAGCCTCAATAGTCCGTCATATGTGGCGTTCCACAAGTCTGGTCCCAGTATGGAGCCTTGCGCTACACCAGACGTTATCTCCATACTGCGTCGCCCATCTTGTGTGTCATAGAGCAGTCTGCGGTCCTTTAAATAATCCCTCAAAATCCGCATCAGATACCCTGGCAATCGGAAAAAATTTTCCAATGTGCCAAGAATATGCGACCATCTGGCGGAGTTGAAGGCATTTCTGACGTCAAGCGTCACTAGCAAGACAACCCGTTTTTCAGTTTTGTGCGCTTCGGCTCGACGGACTGCATTCACCACTTCCATGATGGCATCGGAAGTAGATCGCCCTGCTCTAAAGCCATACTGCCGGGGAGATAGCTCCCCTGCAGCACGAATTGCGTCTGTGAGTCTTCTTTTGATGAGCTTTTCGAAAACTTTCCCGGCTGTGTTCAGCATGCAAAGCGGCCGGTATGTAGATGGCAGCCCGGGGTCCCCTTTTCCCTTGCTGATCAATGTGAGCCTCGCCACCTTCCAGCGAGATGGGAACACACCTTCTCTCAGGAAAGCGTTGAACACATTGAGCAGCAAGTCAGGACAAACGTGGAAGACCATTTGTAGCACCTCGGATGGAATGCCATCTGGTCCTGGTGCCTTTCGAGCTTTCATAGAAAGCACCGCTTCCCCCAGCTCATTTTTAGTGAACGATGGACATTCGCCTGAGTCGACCTCGTGGGCAGCATCAACACGGACAGGGTGAGTAGGAAAAAGCGCCTGCACTATGCCGTCCATCTTATCTGCTTGAAGTAAATACGGCTTCCGTGAGGTACCGAGCTTGCGCCACACTACCTTGTAGCCGAGCCCCCATGGATCCCTGTTCACATCGTCCACAAGTTCTCGCCAGCAGCGTACCTTGCTCTCGTTGATGAGTCTTCGGTGTTCTTTCCTTGCTGATCTGTATGCTGCTGTCCTATCGGATGCTTCCTCTACGTTTCTCGACCGCTGAGCTGCACGTCGAAGTCTGTGACACTCGCCTCGTTTGTCTGCGATATCTTTTGACCACCAATGTACAGCAGGCCTGTCATGTCGAGGCCTCCGTCGAGGCATAGATGAGCTACAGGCAGAAGTGATACGGTTCATCGTTGACTCCGCCATTCCCTCGACTCCAGCCCTTCCGTTCCCCGAAGGGCATCCCGATGTCGTTCCGCCTTTTAGAATCACATTGGCGAAAGTCTCCACGTCCATTTTTCCGATATTCCACCCGGGAGTGAAAGATCGTTGAGACGAGCGAGGAGTGGTATCGCCGATCTCAAACGCGATGTATTGGTGTTAGATCCTCTAATACGAATCTTAGTATCTGGTCCTTCAGGATTGACCACCGGTCCTCTATTGTTTTATTTTCAGGCAGATAAGATTGCCTGCTAGCTAATTAAATTTTAAAAATTTTATTTCGATGAAACTTCGAAATGGCCGAGAAAAAACATCAACGTGAAGAAAATGCTTCATTTATCAGCTTTTCAGTCGATCAATACTACCTTCTTACAAAATAAAAGAACTCAAGTCCAGCCAAACTTCCATGAAGGAGCAAAAGAATTGTATCTTGTTACACTCGGCCAGATATCGCTTATTTACCATAAAATTAGTTATTGACCTTAGAAAGCAAGTGTTGTCACTTTCATCCCAGACATCGTTCCAATGGATTACAAACTCTCCTTTTGCTTGGCAAACAATTCCACTGGGAAGGAGTTCACTGAAAAAAAACCATTCAGCCAACACCAATTAAGCGTCCAAATTCGCTTCTCGAAATAGAATGCCATTGCACTTAAAAATCCTAGATCTACATACTGGAAATTCATAAAAGTAAATAAAAACACTTCAGAGACAAAAACGTATAAAAGTTAATCTTCTTGGAAAAAATTATAAATAAATCATTAGTAATGTCGGTCATAAGCCATTTATACAGTTTCTACGCAAGTAATTTTCGAATTTTCCACGAAACATTTTTTATTCGTGCAATAACATATATTTTTTGAAAACAAAAACATCGTGAAAAATAAGAAAAACTCCTTATTTTCTGGAAAAGGTACAATAGATGCTATAACTACAAACTTGTCTCTTAACAATCATCTTCCTGGGAATTTCTTTCCCATATTTTTTTTAGAAATTCTGAGAATCGGAAACTAAAAGTGACAATACATTTTCGAATATGAAGTTTGGTATTATGCTTTTTGCTTTCATAAAGCAAGGCTTTACAATTTGAACTGCTT
This sequence comes from Stratiomys singularior, assembly GCA_954870665.1. Lineage (NCBI taxonomy): Eukaryota > Metazoa > Arthropoda > Insecta > Diptera > Stratiomyidae > Stratiomys > Stratiomys singularior. Next base: position 15,972,141 of record OX940877.1, read on the forward strand.
ATCTCTCGGTCTCTTTAAATTTTGAGTAACAACGCCCTAAGCTTACACGAACGATGGTAAATCTACTAAGAAAATGGGATATGCAATTAAAAATGTAATTTAACTTCAAAACATGGGGTGTTTCTTAATTGCATGAAGTTTTTCAATATGAATAAATTGTATATGACACATGTCAAAATTTAAAATTCTATGATATTTACCTATAATAATCTCCTTTAGGTTCCTTTAATCTTTAAATTCCAAATTGTGAAAATTTAATCTCGCCAGCAAAGTCAAGTTGCGAAACTTACAGGCATCTTCGTCCATTTTATGGTAAAGCTGCAGCAAGCCATTCGTCCAGATATTAATCAATTCGGTATCAATTATTAATCACATGACAGACGGCCGAAAACACGGCAAAGAAATGTGCGTTCTGATGCAAATGACACTTCTGTCAATCGAAGCTTTATCGAGCAACCACAAATGTCTACTTAAGTAATTTTCCATCCAAAAGATGAAAACTTGTCCGCAAACATCTTGGTTGACATTCTCACAAGATGCAATTCATTCAATAATCAAAAGCTTTCGCAAATTAGGCTCATTATCAATTGGTAATTGATACAGATTTTTACCTCAAAATTTTTTACAGTGGTGAAGTTCGTTTCTGGTTCACTGGCTGTGTCAACGAGCGAAAGTTCCATACATGGAATCAGACGTATCCAAGGGATATAATATAAATACAAAGGACAGAACGCATTTATTTCAAAATGCGGAATGAACTGCTGTTACGGTAAAAAATTGACATTATCGAAGGATTCGGATCCTGATGAATATAATGACAAAAAATTGACATTATATTCCGCAGGATCCGAATTTGTACATAAAGATCTGTTTGTTTCATTTAACAATATACTAAATTCTTTAGGAGCTGATTAGCAGTAGCTGCATGTCATGTTGATCTAAGTAGTCTTTCTTTCCAAATTAATTTTCAATAAGACTTACAACGTATCCTTTATTCGCGTATCAACATATGTATTTGTTCAAAACAAAAGCCGTATGACAAATACCAAGAAATCCTCACTTACTTTGAATGGCATTGTGACAAATTTACAATTTTACAAAGTTGACTCTTAATACCTGCCATATTTGTCTGCTGAAATGAAATGAAATTTCTTTCGTTTTCTGAAGCTTTGAGGAAAATTTACGTACGTATACATTTTTCAGGATGATTGTTTCGTTTGCTTTACAACAAAGTTGTGATTTTCCTTTTCAGATGATAGATTTTCTCTCTCTCACACACACATTAAAACAGTAGCCTTCTTAACTCGGTAGTAGCTCGACAGGAGAATGGAAGAAAAGGAGAAGAAAATAGCGTTGTTAATCAATTTGTAAGACATAAATACACATTTATTAGGACTAGACTATGTAGGTGTGAATTTAAAAGTATAAACCACAAATTGAAACGAGTTTCAATTTAGTTCAGATTTCATTGTGGAAACTTATTGGTTGATTAAAGCCCAAATACTCCATTCCTAGAAAACACATTGAGCAGATAACCTATTGAAAAGGACACGACCATATTATCACACTCATAGCATATCTCTCACTGATATTTAGATCTCTTGCCAAATAATTGTCATCAAATATGGTCTTACTTCGGAAGGAAAGACTTTTGAGTCATATGGTGAAGTCCAACATTTCTTGTCCCCTTCATGGATGTCAGAACAATTTTGACCTAAAATTTCTGCCACTTTTCTAGCAGATCAACCATCCTCGCGTTGCCATAAAGGCAGCTGGTACTTTGGTTATTCTAATAGGCAACAACAGCGACTTAAAACCCAAAACACAAAATAGTCTGGTTAAAACTATCGTGTCAATACGACCACGGTGTTGCGTCTGGGTGCTAAAACTAAATTTAAACCTCGCCATTAAATCTTACAAATATTTTCATTATTATCTTAATACCTCTTTCCGCAAAAGTCATAAGTACCCCAAAAATTTATACTGAAGCAAAATTACACGCAAATTTTGGTTGCAAAATAGAAACTAGTTTAAACCAATGGCGGATTTGAAAACATATAAATAGCACATTAGCACCTCTTTACGTACCAAACGTTGACAACGTCCAACCTAACAAAATACACCGTCCCTTCTCTTCCCACAAAACAATGTTTTAGAAGAAGCATTGGCTGGATCTTTAAAAATGGAGTTACTAAACTTTCGTTATCGATCGTTATCATCCTCAGCTCTCAGACGGCTTCAAAACTTCGATTTTAATATTCGTTAAGACCGAACCCAGGAAGTTCGATTTATATCCTAGTCGCTTGGCTCCTTCAACGAACCATGTTCACAACATTCATTCAATTCAAAATTCATATCCATTATTATTAAAACTGAGGCCATAAGGTACCATAAGCATCTGAATTAAATTTCGACGCATAACTATCTATAGCTCCCCATCATCAAGCATTCCTAACTCTCAAATGCGTTTTCCTTTTCTTGAATTCTAGTCCTTTGCACTCGTATGTCATGCTGGAGGTGACAATACTAATTTACTCTACAACTCGTGTGTCACACAGGTGGAGGTGGCAATACTAATGTATGTCGGTAGACAATAACACTAACTAACTGTAAAATACATTGCGGCATTCGAGATCTTACACAGTAATATTTTGCCAAGTTTTGTTAGTCAAGTGTAAGTCGTACACGGTATTTGTTCTCTTTGTATAATTCAGTACACATATATTTTATTAGTGGCAGTCAGTCAGGATTTGACAGGGATTTCAATTTACTAATATAGATGTACGAGATAATAAATAATAAATGAAATAATTGTACGTTGAATTCTTCCACAGTACATTACATTAATTCATTTAGCTAAAAATAATAACAAGTTGACACGCAACAAGTTTGAAAATAAATTGAGTGCAAAGGGTTAAAATATTTCGCTTTTAACTGATCACCAATATTAATTCTTAATTCTAATTTGGATGTAAATATTTCGTAAGAAATTTAGTTTCAATTTCATACCGCTCTGAATAAGGTATACTTATCACAATTTAAAACTGAATACTGTCTAATGATAATCTTTTACGCAAATTTATTTCTAGATTGATGATGAAATTTTATAAATATTCCCAAAATTAAACAAAATTTAACAAGCAAAGGATTAAGCCTTTTCCAAAATATTGTTAAGTGCTTGTAAAATGTTGCGAGTCACTGAGACGGGCTATCAACAAAGCAACAAATGGTATTGAAGATGCAAATGTATTCCGGAACTTGTCTGGTCAATCAAGATATTTTAAAATGAAATTTTGGAAACGAATTCGGAGTAGAATTATAGTATAACATTTTAGAATAGAACAACCCTTTCTTAATGAGTATAACAATTGTTTTTTGCAAACAAGGCTTTTCTTATCTGCCATCAAACAGACACGCTTACATCGAACATCTTATAGTACATCCTTTTTACAAACAGCAGCAAATGTAGGAAGTATCGTGAGTTCTTTTAATACATTCTATTGTTTTCTGAAAATTTCTAGTTTAACACACGTTTGAACATTCCGAGATTTCCGTAATTCTTGAGATGACGTAGCATAGAATATTTTATGATTTTATTCCATTTATCCTTTTCCAAATCTTATCTATAGTGGATGTATAGTGGATGTAAGTATAGTGGATAAGTATAGTGGATGTCCGTACTCATGCAACTGCTTGTTTGGTGCATTGCCTTGATTTTGTAAAATTCGTAAAATTATTATTTAAGTATTTGTAATAAGTAGGAAATTTCCGATCATAGCATTCCTTTTTAAAAGAAACCGAGGTACAATCATGCCAAATTAAATTTCAAAAAAAGGAATTGCCACTTCTATCCTGAGTAGATACAAAATACAAATATTCAACCAGATGCCAACGAGCCTTATGAACATACCAATAACGAATTGTCTGATCTTGCAGGCTTATTTAATTTTAGAGAAAATATGAAAGATTGAAGATATGTGACATCTGACTAGAATGACAACCAAGCTGGGAATCGGCCAGTTTTTCGTGTTATTACCGGATACTTGTTATAGATATCTTTTTAAAATTTAAAATGGTCAAGTGTAGAAACTCCCTCTGTCGGTTGTACCTTAGCATGGGTCACAAACACGGTTTAAAGAACTTTAAAAAAACAGATCATCAAATAATAACATGAGTAGATAAATGAGGACCTAGAGGTATGAGGACTCTAGACCAAAAAAAAAATCAGAATGAATCAACGCAGTAAGTGTTGTCAAAATGAGTCTGGAGACAAAAGAAAGAAGACGGGGAGTGTTGAAATTGGCTTTGAATACCAATCTATGAAATCATAATTCTCGTCAAAGAAAGCTAGAGCACAAGGCGAAAAAATTATAGAAAATTTTGTTGACAACGATAAATTAAAACCAATAAAGAAGTTGGTGGAAATCTAGTGGGTCCTAAGGCGGATAATTGGAGCAAAGTTAGATGGGACCAATAGTGAATTCGATACAACCATAAGTTGTATGGAATCCGGATGAGTCGAAGATCTCAACGCTTAAAAGACTTCGGAAACTGCAATGGTCTGGCCATATGAAACATATGGGTATGCATAAGAGGTGAAGGACGGAGACCAGTGGGGAACCCGAGGAAACGCTGGTCTGAATCTGTGAACAAAGACAATCCATCGATATTCGGATTTCCGAATCGGAGAACACAGTCAATGGACGGAGATAATTGGGGACTTTTCGCAGGAAGCGGAGGCCCGACAGGGGCTGCAGTGCTAAGTAGAAGAACGAAATCTAGTTAATATGTTCTCATGCGAAACAACAATTTATGAAATTTGCAGGTTTTCATGAAACATTATGCATCGAGAAGATCAAGGTTTCTTATTTTGGCATTAAGCAGAGTAAATATTTATTGGCGTAAAACTGATTCGACCTGGTTTGAAAACACTGATGATGTATGCTTCAAAACCTTTACTAAATCCAATGAATGATTCCATTCATTCTTCCGAATCCTTGCATTTGTTATGCAAAAAAAATGGAGCACCAAAACCTTGGAATATATTTTTCTGTTCACTTTGGTAGCACTTTCGCTACCATGTCGAAGTTTTTCACAATATCTTTTTGGTTTGATTTGCTGAAGGAGCTCACATTCAAAAAATATATAAGAGCGACGTGAACGGGCAACAGGATGTTAGCCTTTAAAAACATCTGAATTTAATGATCAAAAAAGGAACTACATCATAATAGCAACCAAATCATGCTTATTTGGTTCCCGGTAGAGATAAATCACATTATTAGGTTCTATTTATTAAATATATAAACCAACTTCACTGATCCCTTTTAATTTCCTTAAAGTCAATGAAGAAGAATAAACATTAATGAGCGTAATATTTCTGGCGAATGTGGCTATCGAAAGTCTGGCGTCAAAATTATTTAATACCTGCAATATTCCTAAAGACCGATGTCAGGACAAAAAAGAGTGGTAGTACGACATTTTCCAAACTATTTTATATGGATGTTACTATAGCATAGATCCTCCATCAAGTTCTAAACGCCAAAAACAAAAAAAAAGAAACAATCAACGTGGGCAATAATAAAATAAAGCTCCAATGACTAATCTTGATGGCAAAGAAAGTTTGTCCAGGAACGGGAATATAATCAAGAAATGCCATGAATCAAGGAAACCTTGAAAATCCTTATTTGTTCCGAATTAACTACCAAAATATATGCCCTCTCCTCGTCCAATAAGAAGGCACAGTGAGAGAATTGTCAGAAATATGAGTGCAACACTCATAGTGTTTTGGAAGACTTCATGAGATAGCTGAGATCCTGTCAACTATTATGACTTTACCAATCGAGAAGACATTATGATTCCTTTTAATTCTGTGATTCTTTTGTTTTCGAACTCAATTTTTGACCGTAATTACTCTGTCTCGTTCGTAGTCGAAAATCAATTTCGAAAATAAAAGAATCACAAATATAAAAGGAAGTATTTTGTCTCTTTGATCAGTTTGAGTATTGTATGGAATAGAAACTATTAGCAATCATGATTTTCCCGACAAAAAAAAATTTCTTATTCGCAAAATTAAATTTAAGTAAATATAGAATATTTATTTTACATAACAAAACAATTTTTCATTTTCATTGAATGCTGTAATATAAAAATAAGACGCTTACAATGTACAAAACTGCATTTAGTGCATAGTTTGTCCTCTGAAGGGTTCAAAAATTCAATGACTGGGGTGAAATCCAAATATGTTCAATTTGTAGTGCAATAAGTTCGAGAAATAATAAATATATAACATGTAATTGTCACGTAGTATGCACAGGAAGACGTAACACATACTCTCTCTCTAAAAAAAATTTTGTAAGAGGAGCGCAGTCCCAGTTTTCGTAATAAGAAGTAGTGACACCCAAAAGGGGAAATTATTGCGATTTTCATGAGAAAATTGGCAAGGAGATGAAGAAAATCTCATAAAATTAGATTTGTGAAGTAAACTAAAGATTAAGTCCAGAGACTATGGACTACATAAATCAATTAATTGTGACCATAAAATAAAACGTCCTTAAAGTAAATTCGGTGCTATCCCAAACATTTCACGCCGTACTGAATATCAAACAAAACAACCTTTTCACTATGCTTGGTAAATATCTGGTTGACAAATCAGAAGTAAGTTATAAAAAAAACCATCTTGGAATTAGTTGATAGAAGCCAATTAAAAATGTGCTTAACCAATTACATCTTATTTTCCCCCAACTTTTCATTGTAACTGGATTAGAGATTAGGGCCATCCGTATTAAATATCATGGCTCAGGATAAAAGATAATGAAATAATTGGTACAACATGTTCAGTTTAAATTGAGGCAACAACTTGTTGGATTTTGTTTCCGATAGCAACTGAAATATCTAATGAATACCTACGATATTCTGTTTTTTTTCTGAATTTAAGAAAAACGATAAAATTATTCAGAAATATAACAGATAGGCATTGGTATATGGAATTCATTAAGGCACCCGCCCAATTTCCCATCAACTAGGAACAAGGAAATTGAAATCATTAGTTATGTACTTCAATTATCTAGGGATATTGTTCAAATTATTTAAAATATTAATCGACGCATGAGTGTAGTTCATTGACTTCAAATAGGTATTAATATAATAATAAATATCAATAATAAAACTTTATCAATAATAGAATAATATTATAAAGTATAAAATTTTTTTAATATCGTTTTGGTGTTGCCGCAGGCCAAAATTAACTCTGGGTGGCTTGGGTCCGCCGGGCCTTGCTTTGTGGGTCTCGAGGACGCGTTTCGGCTGCATACAGCCATCTTCAGCTCGTTCTGGTGTCTTTGTCGCGGTATCCATCTTTTTATATGTGAAACTTTTATCGGAGGGGTAGGTCTGGTTAATTAGGTGTTAACGAGGGTCATTAAGTTTGGGTCTTTTCAGGATCGTGGGATTATCGTTGTCGGGTTCGTCGCGTTTTCTTTTTTTGACAAGGATTGGGTCGAGGACTGAAAATATTGTGTCGGAGTTGGTCATTATTTGTTCGTTGATAATATTTCCGTGGGTTTTTTTGTGTTTGTAGATCTCTAATTTCTCTAGTACGTCAAGTCTAAGTCCCTTCTTTTGTTTGTGTAGTAGCGTCATTGAGTTTGCCATGGTATCGGGTTCGTGTGTGTGATTCTGTAGGTGTGTTGCGTAGTTGGAGTCTGCTTTGTTATGTGTAAACGAACGTTTGTGCTCCTTATATCTAGTTGTTAGTTTCCGTGTCAACTAGATATAAGGAGCACATACGTTCGTTTACACATAGTTTCCGTTTCCACATCTAGTTTCCGTGTCAACAAGATATAAGGAGCACATACGTTCGTTTACACATAACAAAGCAGACTCCAACTACGCAACACACCTACAGAATCACACACACGAACCCGATACCATGGCAAACTCAATGACGCTACTACACAAACAAAAGAAGGGACTTAGACTTGACGTACTAGAGAAATTAGAGATCTACAAACACAAAAAAACCCACGGAAATATTATCAACGAACAAATAATGACCAACTCCGACACAATATTTTCAGTCCTCGACCCAATCCTTGTCAAAAAAAGAAAACGCGACGAACCCGACAACGATAATCCCACGATCCTGAAAAGACCCAAACTTACTGACCCTCGTTAACACCTAATTAACCAGACCTACCCCTCCGATAAAAGTTTCACATATAAAAAGATGGATACCGCGACAAAGACACCAGAACGAGCTGAAGATGGCTGTATGCAGCCGAAACGCGTCCTCGAGACCCACAAAGCAAGGCCCGGCGGACCCAAGCCACCCAGAGTTTTTTTAATATATTAACAAATAAAATATTTCAAAATACATTTTTTAAATAAAACATTTACATTTAAATTAAAATATAATTTTTCTCACACTCTTTCTTTCTTTTCTTTCTTCCCAGACGTGAAATATGTTTAGCCTGAATTAAAGATTGGCACGATTTAAATTTCTATGTTCAGCAATTATTCATACTTCAATTTCTTGTCTAAGATAGGACTTGAAATATCTCTCCGATAAATACTCTTGCTATTTTCTATGCCGACATTTACGAACAATCTGAATTAATAAAATATTATGAAAGCAAATTTTCTGACAAAGGTCATGCAAAAAAGAACAAAACTTACTTGTTTCTAGCCATCTTAATATTTCATAAATCTATCTCATGTATATTTTCATCTTATGTTATGATAACGAAGTTAACATCTTTGATAAGACTCATCAAACATTTATCCTGAATTTTATATGAGATATTCTTCTCGTGAAAATAACTCGTGAAGGACTCATTGATTCCCATTGGCACCAAAGCAACAAGGTGAACAGCTTGCATGAATAACATAATTTTACAACCTTGAAATAAATGTTATGCAGACCAAATTTAGTGATTTTTGTGAAATTTAGTGAATTTTCTAGAAAGTCAAAACTATAAACTACTTAGCGAATAATAGTTTATTAATCAAGTAAATTTTAAATTTTTATTTTTATTTATTTAAATTTGTGAGCCACGTTGTTTTACAAACTAAAAAAATGATCCTATCATTTACAAACAAGTGGAAGCCTGAAAAAATATCCTTATTATTCACTCCGAAATGGAGTCGATGCTCTCTTATACAGTATGACATCCTGGAGAGTGATTTTTGCTTTTCAGTGCAATTGGAACCAGCTTTCTGAAATAATTTTAATTGATTTCAATTAAAGTAATTATCTCAGGAATGCATGTCACACAAAATCGAATATTGTACCACTTTAAGCCAGTATTAGAATTGCTGATGGGAGGTTTTCATCTCTCGTGTTACAAACAATAATCAGAAAAAATCTTTTGGGTTAAAACAAGCTAAAACATATCTCACAAAATTTCGACCCTAAGTCCAAATGGGTTTTTGCTGTATATGAATTTCCTCATCGTAAAACTGTTTGCTGAATAACCTTTGTTGTATTCAATATAAAAAATGTAAACATATAAGATTGCATTAAAAATTATCATCTATACAAACTGAAAATGAATTTTTAATGGGTTAACACAAATTTTCTATCTATATTCATCTATTTAATTTAAAAAATTACTTACAAAATTTTATAAACTAATGCGTCTAAACATTGTTTACTACGACTGTACATGTGCCAGCTGATTCAAATACGTCAAACCAAAAAAAATATATCGTATTTCCCGAAGACTCATTACCTTTAATCACGGGAGTTACACGTGTGTTGAACTTGTTTAAATAATCGAAATAAACTCTTAAGGCGTTCGCTAAGTTTGTGAATTTATAAAAACCGAGAATGGTCTTTGAAATAAGTGGGGATTTAAATAAACTTTACAAAAGCTGACCCAACAACATATAACAAACCCCAGCTGACGAGAATAATAAGCATAAGAACAACTAATTTAGACTATCATTCACTACATTTTAAAACAAATAATACTATTAAAAAATTAGTAAAAAGAATTAAATAATTAGTTAAATTTTCCGAGTTGTATCTTAAAACTACGAACTCCAACATTTTGCCGTTCTTTATTCTTTAAATAATCTCAGTGAAATTTTGACACTTTAAGCTGCGTAGGCTTTATCGGACAAACAATTTTCTTTGGAACAAATCATGTAAAATAAACTATGTCGCCCATTCAATACAGAAACAATTCACTTGAAAACTCGAGACCATACGTAATAATAGGTCTGATAGCCCCTAGTTTGATGGTAGTATTTACCTACCTATTTCGTAGCGTAAATAATTAGGTTAGCCGTGGGCAACATGCAGCCCTTTTTTCGCCAAATAAGGATGCTTATTTTCAAATCGATCATAATATGATATAATCCTCAGCTGCAATAGCTTTCCCTTTCTGTTGGCAATTAATCAATATTATACAATTTGAGCCAATATACATTTGTAACTATGACTTCACTTACCAGTGACACTTTCTTTGCTTTTATTTAAGGATTTCGGTATACTGCTAGAGGGTCTATTGCCTTCTGAGCATCATATTTTCGCTTCTCAAAAGGGCTGGTATGTGACTATCCCTGGGGAATGACTCATGCATTTTTCGCTCCATCGCCTTGAGCAATAGAAGCCGAAGCAGGAGCAGTGGTGTGGACAAGCAATTTTGGCGCAATCGCAAAGGAATTTTGTTTGCCCGTTGTCTTCTTGCAGCTGTGGATAGACTCAGGTCCTTTTTGTCGGAATCCACAACGGTTTTGGCTTGGGATCGATCATGCTTCTCTCAAGGTTTTCTTCACTTGAAGCTGTCGATTCTTCACTGGACAAGTGCTCTACCAATGTAAAATGCCCTGGTGAATTATACCCAGCCTGATTGCCGGAGAGATGCTTGCATGAGGCTGTGGCACCCTCACACGTCGAGGTGTATATTCCCGCCAATAGTGTTTTCCTGGAATCTAGGTTGATAATAGGCAACCTCGCCAGACTAGAGGGAGGTGGTAAAATTATAATAATGATGATGCCCTTCTTTATAAGAAGAACCGTTCGCAAGTTATGTTTTCCAGTTATGTTTTTTGGAGACAGTACGCCCATTTTCTCTGAGTTTGCGATGCAAACGGAGCCATGGTCCATCTTTCACATGCGAAGAAGGTAAGGTAGGCGTCATTAGTCGTTGCCGGGCACAACAAAGAAACTTAAAATACCCGTGGCCACTAAATAATTTCGTCAGGTATTAATCAGTCTCTCCATGCATTCTGCTGAACCACGGCCTCGGGCTTCCTTCACCCATGTTTCTTGCCAGAAAGCTGGGGTCCTTCCCTTTCCTCTCAGCTAACAACTTCTCTCTTCGATTCTCCTCTACGTCAGCAGACTCACCATCGCTCTTCAGCAAGTAGTACTTGGGAGCCACACTTTAGATAACCAGCACTACCGGTTCAACAAGAGTGTGGTATGCAGCTTCTATCCACAAAAATCCTGGCCTTTTTACCTGTGCCAACTATTAACCGTAGCTATAAACAACTTTTTGTGATAAGCTTGATATTATTTTTAAATTTTTCTATGCCAGTAGGAGCAGTCCCTTTATTTATTTCTTTGCATTTTTAAACATTTCATTCAATTTTAAACAAATTCGTAAGAAAGGAAATGATCCCATTTCAAGAGTAATAAATACAATGTAGAGATCAACTTCCAAACCTTGTCAAATATATTTCATCGGGTAAACAGCAAATCGCCTATTGCTATCCTGGTATATACAAAATGATTCAAGTTTCTTAGCTGTTGTTCATTATCGCTTGCAAGTCCATTGGGGTATCTAAATGATGATCTTTTAAAATACAGTTCCTTTACCTTTTCGTCCTTAAAATGCTAACCATAGAAATCAATGTACATCTTATCAGATATCTTAGAACAATATGATCAGATATTTCCTCCTGCTAGATAGACGTCGTCATTCAATTCAACAGAAGGATTTTCCTACGAAAACATTCGAAACCGAATCTGAACCTTTTATCTGAAATTTCCATTGAACCATATCCTTCTGGTAAATAAAAAAAAAATACATTTTTCGTTTTCCGTTTGGAGCTTCTATCGAACAAAGTAAATTTTAGTTTCTTATGTGTTTATGCTTTCAACATTAGCCTCTCGACTTGCACATGTGTATAAATTATGGACGAATTGTGGAGAGTGTTACGTTGCATTGCGAATGTTCTGTGAAGGACATGATTTCAGTTTGGAGTGTGCCCGTGTCACAGATGATATCTTATAGTCAATATGGTTCCAAAAGGATAAGTGTCCGAGTAGATACTTCTCATATCTTTCTAAGAAGGAATTTCCTTGTATCGTCTTCCTTGCGATATTTAAGCACATATTTATACAAAAGCTAGATACATACACACATATGGAATCCGCAAAGTTCACTGGGCCATAAATGTTGAAGATATTTTTATTGGGGTTCGACACAGCTGAAGTTTCAAGAATAAAACTACATATGATGTTTTTGATGCCTTTCATTTTGTTGGTAACCTCAACGCTTCGATAGCTTTTAGAAGCCAAGTGAGCTGTATTGGTAAATATTTTGTCATTCTATTCTAATTATTGCGTTTAACAAGAAAACTCTAAGCCTACTACAATATTTCTCTTTCGTTTTCCAGAAGCCGCCCGATGGTGTTATCGAGGTTTTGCTTACTTCACATCTTAGCTACATGTAGCGTTAAAACCCTCGTGGGACTTCTCTTAGACAGAGATAGAAAAACTACAAGCAGATTCATATTTGTATTGGGATTTTAAGCAAAAACTTTGAGTGGGTCATTTTGCTTTACCCACAAATGAGAGGAAGTTTACCAATCCAAGTATGAAGCACATATTTTGGGCGAGTACCGTTATATCTGAAGTGACCGCAATTTTAATTCGAGCGGTCTCCGGTTACTTACTTATGTGAACCTAATGAGCATACTGCAGTCACTAGAAATGCCAACACTTTCGAGTGGTACCACTGAAAAAAAGACACGTATAACATTTGTAGCATAACCTTATTACTGAAAAACCAAAGATCCTGAAAATTAATCAATGTAGGTGAGGGGAAAATAACGATGAATTTGTTTCTATGCTTAAATATTACTGAGAATAAATTTGCAGAAGTATATGTGAGCCAATGTGTATGAATACAACATTCAAGCGAATGTTAATACGTATCTGTCCACACCCTCGCGTTTATCTCCCATATCTGACAAGTTCTGCTTACAAATAATAATGCATCTGGAAAATTTGCTTCGAATACCGTTACACTAGGAGTTTCTCCGAATTGTCAACTCTTGTGAGTGGTTACGCTATGATTTGTTTAGCAAGATAAAGAGCGTGAAAGTTAAACGGTGCAGGGTTAAAGCCGAAATACAATACCGCGAGCAATACTTGAGCGCGACGAGATTTTGGCTCATTGTCACGCAACGCATTCAATTTACAATGCACGCGATACGAGGAACAATAATGTTCATATGACAAATGTCAAATAGGTGACGTTTCAAATGAAATTGTTTTTGATTTTTTTAAAGTTTTGAATTTGGATTTTTTCTTCGCTTAGCAAATAAAAGCCTTAACTAGGATGCATGAAATTTTCATTCAAAATTCATTTGAAATAACCATAGTACTTAAAAAGTAATTTAGGCGTTTGAATTTCAAATTTCATTTAAGCGCCATATTGCATTTGACAAACGTAACGCACCTCGTTGCGATGAATTTTCGTTTTCCCGAATATTTCCCGCCTCGCATCGACGCATCGCAATCATTGTACGATGTCGCATACAAATGCATGTTACGAAAACTGCTTGACATTTGCTGCGATACTGTCGTCCCGCTCTCGTATCGCAGTCTCGCACTATTGTATTTCAGCCTTTACGAAGTGATCGCAACGAGAGGCTCAAACTCAAATGTATTGTGAAATAAATGTTCCAGGATATCATATAAATGGCATATAAAGACAGTTAGCATGTTAATCGATAACCCAAGGACAATTCTAACCGATGTCTAACTCTAGGAAATTTCTGCAATGCAAATATTCTAGTCCTGCACAAAGAGTACCCATGGCATACAACAAAATCTAGATTAACGATATAAAAAATTAAAAGAAAATTTAATAAACTTCGGGTTATTGCTTTCTTCTCAGTGAGAGGATTAGCGAACACGCTCCGGAAAGCCTATGGATGTGATGGTATCATCATTTGACTGATAAATATATCCTCTACCCCATCCACTCTCTCCCGCTTTCCCTAACCGAAGACGGTAACCGGCGAGTAAAAACCGCTAACCTGATGTAATGTGACAAACAGTTTCAGTCCGGGGTCGACAATCGGGATGTTTGGAGAGAAATCTGGGTTCGCAGGATACGCTGGGTCCTTAGGTTGACAATTGGGATGATCGAAGAGTAGTCTTGTCGCCTTTAGCTGCTGGTACTTCCTCATCCAGGGTACAAACCGCCTTCACTTCCCAATCACCAAAAAATTATTTTTCATAAAAAATCTTTATTACTTGTATTTTCATTTCAATCCAAACTTCCAGGATTTCATCGATATGCCACTGAGACGTTTGAAAAATTCACTCAATGCTAGAATTGAGTAATAAAGCATATAGTGAAAAACATTTTTATATTCGATTTTCATTAGTAAATATGAGTTTTGAGATGCTCCTATGCCAATATTTGATCAGACAAAACATTTAAATTTATCGAATTTCGAAAAAAATCAGTTTTTTATCCTATTTTTATGAAAAATCTAATGATATTAATTAATTTTAAATTTATCATAATTTTCACAGTTCAATTTTAAATTTGTCGAAATAGATTATTTTTTTTTCAATATTTTTTAACTTTTTATCAAAAAATTCCACGCGACTTCACAAGTAGACATGGTAGCTGCCAGGACGAACCGAACAATGTAAGCATAATAAGAACATTCATTTAATTGGCCTTCTTTTCATGGGAAAGAACAAAGACAAACTGTCAACTGGAGTTCCAAATTGACGTTTAAAAGAAAATGCTATGAATTTTAATAACTATCTTTAATGTGCACTTAAGCGTTCTTGTTGCAAGGATCTATTTTCTCTGCATAACATGCTCCTCTCCTTTCGTGTATAACAACATTTACGCTTTGCTTTTACTGCCATGAAATGATTTCATTACTTATATTTTAATTACGTCTTTTTCTTGGAATTTTCTTTTATATTTCAAAGGCAAAAAATGACGTAAGAAAAATTAACACAATTTATATATAGAACTAGCAAATAATGAGCATTTTATTCTTGTTCGTTCTGCTTATTCTTTTTTTTATACACGTCAGTCCATGAAATATTACCTTAAATTAATCTTCGTCCTTGCAGGTCTTGTTGATGTCGATGAGATTTTTCTGGGCTAATGAATTATATTTTATCTGTGTTGTTAGATCTTCCTTAGATGTTTGGATGTCTCTTGGATGTTCAGGCAGGAAAAATCAATTAAAACAACTTCACTATCTGTGATGGATCCTAAATCGTTTAAAATCAGAAGATATCATTGAATTACCAGGAACAACGCATGTTTCAGATATAACCTTGATCAATTGTCTTTTGAATAATTGAATGATTGCCTTCACACAAATTTGTTGACATTTAAGCCAAAAAATAAGAAAAAGTTGACTTTTATATGCTAGAAAATACTTTGCAATAGACCTGATTATAAAAAGATTATTATTAGCATGTAATAAATATGACACGCAGTAATAAAGGTGATAGCATGTAATAAAGTTGATACGACAGCTAGCAGAGCTCTTTGGGCCATTTTGATCCTAGCAAAATGCCGAGCCCATAATCTCTTCAGCTAAATTTAAATTGTTTTACTCATTGGGAACCAAATAGGATAACAAATACAATCCAGCATAGTATTGTATGGGATTTTCCTAAGATATTTCATGCGCCTTTGATCCAAAGATTTTCCTTACCGTTATCTGTTTAATGAATTCAGGATGATTTCTAACCACTCTCATAATAATTCAGCATCAGTATTAGACTCTCGAATTCGCAAATAGGTCAGAATTGTTTTAAAGCCTTTACTATTTCGTTTTCGATTTGAAAAAATCGCAGATCTGTCTTTTGTTTAAATATAAAAATAAATCGGGAGCAACAGTGCTCCCTTCTTCAGTGTTTTTACATATGGTTTAGTTCTAGACCATTTATTCGCTGTATGGCTTTCATCAATCTACCCTTTTCTCTCAAATCTCTTCCGTTAATTGCCTAACATCCTTTATTATACAATAATAGATCAAGCAGAACCGGACTCCTCTTAAACTTAGTACACCAACGGTTCAAAATGATTAGTTTAAAAATTCTCTCTCAAACTGTATGTATTTTCCCGTGTTTAGCACTTCTAGATTAGATTTTATTTTGTACTTTTCTATTGATAATGCTTTCGTTTTTTTTATTAATTGCGATAAATATATATTTCGGGAGTAAGTTGCTCCCTTCTTCAGTACCAAATATTTTCCAAAAAAAAAAAAATTTTTTAAATTTAAAATTTAAAATCTCTCTAAAATTTTATCCATTTAATTCAAATTCTGATTTAAATTTAGTACAACGAACATTATTATTTTTATATAGCCGATAATCATACTAGATATTTTTATCTATTGTTTTTGAAATGAAGTAAGAGCCACCCATTGTTGGCTCTAACCATCAGAAATGGGTTAGAGCCATCCATTACCAGACGGGAAGTATGCAAGTAGGTAAACTGGCTAGAATGACGCAGGATCCCACAAAAAACCGTAATAAAGCTTAACTAAGCTTTATTCATAGTAAGGCCTGGCTTGAACTCTGATAGTAAATAGTATCCCAATAAGAAGTTTGAATCAACAATTTAATAGAACAAAAAAAATGTCTTTGAAAGAACATTCCTTCTGGTTACTTATGGAAAATTACTTCATTCAAAGAGAGCCGCCGCTGGCTTTTTCGTCCTTTGCTCGGTCGGTCCAATGTCTGCGCAAAAGAGGTACGCCCCAACAATGCCCCCGTGCGATAATCCACACCAAACTACAACACGCAATAGATGCTTTCTCCAGATATTCTTCAGGACTTTCCAATCCCGAAATGCGAAAATTTTGCTTGTTTACGTATCCGCTGAGACGGAAATGGTATTTAAAAAGATGATTTTTGAAGAAAATCCTCATTGATTTTAAGTTGTTCACAGCATCACTAAGCGAATCGATATCAGAGCGGATTGCCACTGGGCTTCAACTGCTGGGCCCATTGAACTTTATAAACCTACAAACCGAGATCTTTACGAAGAATTCATTAGATGGAAGAGCAGATGACGTACATTTCCGATGCACGATGACAAATCGATGTTCTCATTTGCTGGCAAACATTTTCGGCCATAAAGACCACATTTACGACTGAACAAATAGAACGAGCACAGTTACTTGGTTGACTGTCAAAAATTTAGCCAGTATCAAGGACTTTGTGTACAAACTTATTACCACCGCTGTGAGCGTCGTTTTTATACCAAATTTCGTACGGCCCTTACGGTACCAATCGTTGTTGCTATGGAAGTACAATGCTAACATTTCCCACTCTTGCTATAGCAATAACCGTCTTATTTCGTTACTCACAAACGACATGCAGAATTTCTGCGAAAGAAAAAATGACATTAGTGTTGTCAGATTTCAAATTAGTATGTCAAATGTGAACCGCTTATTGGGATACCATGTATATGCCTAATAAACCGATTAAATTGGATTTTTTTCGAATTAAATTTTTCGTGTCTGCAGTGCATACATAACTTTCGCTTGTTCATATCGATGCATGCTCGCACATTCTCCTCACGTTAAAATCGAGGAAAAATTGACTATTTGCAAGCCTTTGAAATCATTACGTTCAGTTTTTTTTTCAAGCTTTTCTCATTTGTTTTTAAACAATTTTAAATCAAATTTCGTTTAAGGTTTTATTAACAAATAATTTCATTGTCTGTCTTCATTTTAATCAGGGGTTTCACAATTTTAAATCTGTTTTCTCAAACCCTAGCTATATTTTTTTTTAAATGTGTAATACATATTTTAAAAAATACTACATAACATATTTCGAATACATATTTTGAAAAAAATTATGAACTTAAAAAATATATTTATTATAATATAATCCATTGATGCTCGAAAACGAATTTCAAAAATAATTCATAATTTTTCTAAATTTCTTGTACTCTAACTACCACTAAGGACAATAATGACAAAAAAAAATAAAATAGAGAAATAACAAAAGCAAATATCCCGCGTAGTATGGATATTTTCATAACATACGCCATAGGCTGTGTAGCAACCAGCAAGTTAAGATATTAGAAATTCACAATTGGACCAATGTTCCTCCGCCCATTTTTTCATCCACATACGCTTAACAGTATACTACCATCCATGTAAAATTTCGTTCTGGTTCTGCCTAGTGTCCTTATTTATCGAGCCATCTTTTACGCAGACATGAAGTCGAAGTGCTTCACGTGAATACCTGCCACCATTAGGCCTTACCTCACGGTCTCAAAGACAGGGTGGATATAATGCGTCAACCAACGCCCCTCATTAAAAATGAGGTCCCAGTAATCAAAATTTAGGAATCCCAAGCTACACTGGTTGGTACTCAAAACTACTTTCCAGCCACATCGCAAACCACAAACCACCACGTTTCAGCCAGGATAGGCTCCTCACCGTGTAGTCATGGGCCTCCCCCTAACCCGTGGTACAGATCAAACCTCTGCTCAGGTTTTCGCAGAACATAGACTTGTTCCACTGCCAATTTACGTTCCTATATCGAAGGGTTGGTGACCCCGTAGTCCCCAGACAGCAATACATTCACAACAGTAGGACTAGACAAAACATAAAACAGGATAACATAGAGCCTGGGACACATAACGAAGACAACATTTAAGGACTAGCAGACAGTAACAGAGCCTGCATTTCCTTGCGTAACAGAGTGCTGCAGTCGTAATCGGAAGGCTTCTCGCGCGAACCCGTTGATCCTTAGAAAGGCCTCCTCATCCAGCAATGCATCCCCGACATCTTCTGGGGTTCTCAAAGTAGTAATATCCCGCGCAAAACGAAGGCCAGCATATGCCTGACATTCGAACAAAACATGTTGCCAATTCTCACTCCCAGCACCACATAACGGACATTCACGTTGATTACTAATACCACGACTACTCAACCATTCATTCATACTACCATGCCCAGTTAGTAAGTATCCTAACTCCAAACAAAAATCAAACTTCCGCATCTTCATTGCAGTCATCACATCAGGTAGGAACTGATACGTAGTACGACCCTCCGCACATTCACTCCACCTGGATTGCCATTGAGGAATCAATCCCTCTTCCATCATTTGACGAATGGCGGTCTGACTTAGTCCATTAGGATCCATACCACGTAGTCATTGATGTTCACCCATAGGGAAACCCTTCCGCAATCTGTAAATCAGTCCTCGGCGGATAATTTCCAGATCCAGTGGATGGACCCCCATGAGGACCTGCATAGCACTAGTGGAGACTGTGCGACATACCCGCAGGGATGCAATAAGCACCGCTCGTTGTCCACGTACAATGAGGATTCTGCCAGTAGTACTCATAGCGCTCTCAAGAAGTATAGGAGAACCATACGTCGCTACCGCGACAAATAGTCCATAATACACTCTCTTGAGAGCTTCCCGGCGCAAACCCCAGTCCTTTTTGCAGATTCTCCTCAACATTGAGGCTAGCTGCTTGAGGCGTTCATTCAACCACCTAGAATGGTGCCAAAAGGTCAGCCTTTCGCCCACACGAATTCCCAAGTATGTGACAGAAGTCACATACTTGAGAGCTCGTCCCTCATATCTTACCCATGGAGGGCGACTCGGATTGAGTACTCCTTTCAGTAGCATCATTGACGATTTATCAACAGAGACGGTCAGTCCTACCTTCCCACACCATCCCTCTACCTTGGCCATACATTGCATAGCCACTACCTCTAACTGCCTACGACTATTTCCCTCCACCAACACCAGCAAATCATGCGCATACGCACACACATAGCTAACATTCATTATTTCCTTCAGCAGGTCATCCATTACTAGGTTCCAAATAAATGGTCCAGCAATGGATCCCTGCGGGCAGCCCCTCTCAACAGACACATTAACACTGTCACAGACTCCCTGAACAAACGCAGATCTTCCAGAGAAGTAGCTCTTCCAGAGGCCCAACTCTTTACACCCGACCGCCACCAGTTTCGCCAGAATGGCAGACCAGCTAAGATTATCAAACGCTCCTTTGAAATCAAGGAATTAACCCAGCATATATTTATGTTGACTTGCTCGCACCTTTGAGAGAACATCTAACCATGCATCGCTAGTGCAACGCTTCTCGCGAAAATCATACTGCCTATCCGACAGCGAATCAGAGACAAGCCTCTCGAGTCGCCGGACCATTATCCGCTCCATCACTACCAGAAAGGTAGGAATCTTTCAGTAAGCATGCTTTGGTCACTTGCTTCTTTGTCTGCTGATGACATGTGGAAATACCGTTACTTTTGATGCAGCCATTTCAACGACTGGAAGATTGTTTTCGAATTAAAGCTTGTCGGTTCGTTTATGATCGTTACGTCGAATATTTTCCCCCTCTGCATATTTCCATGCTCTGAAGTACGCTCGGATGTTGTCCTTTATCTTTTACATGTAGTAATATGAGCTGATATAAAGTTGCTACTAATCATGTGGTTTATTAATTTGGACTCAGTTGTTGTGTCTGATTTGTGTATCGCTGGGTTGTAGTCACTAATGTGCTTACTTAACCTCGTTCTTATGTTATGCCTCGATTGATCAATGTTGTTGTATTGGCATTCACAGATTAATTAACAAAGATTCTGTCCAATATTTGTCAAACGGGTTCTCCTCATTTGAGCCAAAAATTTGTCTTCAATTGCGTCTTTTTTTCAAAGTTAGTCTTCAAGTGTAACACAGAATGTTATTGCGAAAAACACCCACTCCAAAAAACGTGCCTTTTTTCAACTTCCTTAGAATTCACCTTCAAATGGTTTTTGTTTTTCGTTCAGTGTTTCAGGGATTTTCGAAGTTTCCAAATTTAGCTTCTAGAATATAAAGAAAAATATGAATTATCATCGAATTATCTAGTCAAGCTTGACACATGTGTAACACGTCAAACTTGCAAATCTAAACATATCTTCCATCAGAACATTAATTTCCGTTTTATTGCAAATCTACTTCACATACATCCCACTTATCCCACTTAATACAGGATATTTTATACAATAATGTTCGAAATATCTTATTCGTGCAACATTTGTACGCTCGACATACTTACTGAAATTATATGGATCAGCGGAAATCAATCTTGCGTTTGACAGGAAGAAAAAAGAAATCTTTCAGAAAGTTCCGCGGTTTATTCACTACCTTACTACAATATAAAAGGTTTCATTTTCCAGGAAAACTCTGCTTGACGAGGAAGGCAGTGAGCAAGATAATGTTACAGAAACTTTTGTCCACCTAGACGATGACTCAGCTCTAATTAGATTATCAAGTTTACGTTGATTTCACGTCAATATCAGGATATTGATTGAAATTTTCTTATATTTATTTTAAAGATATTTCCGCCAAAGTATTTAAATTTTTCCAGCTGTTAAAGCTATCAAAAAGTTGTTGGTTTGTCAAAAAGTGCACCTTAAAGTAATGATGGAATCAACAAGATAAATTATTGTCATTTAATAGTTTGGTAACAACAGCAAGACAATAAAAGTACACCCTATAAAACACTCTAAGTTACCTTGAAAAAGGATATTGTTGCCTCAATCGCAACCTACCCACGATTTTCCAATAAAATACAATCAAGCTCCAATGAACATTATTATTTTTCACCGATGACGCTCGAGATCAAATTTGCTACAAGCTTGTAACAAGGATAGGAATAAATCGCTGGCAATTCAAAAAGAAAAACTTTTTCCAAGAAAAACTTCTCTCTTCATTTTTCCGAGCCTCAAGCAAGATGTAGGACTGTACGTTCTATCGATATTGAGACAAATAAAGTCTTTAATGCAATGAAACCGACACAATCCTTTCATGTTTTCATTGAACAAACACTTGAGTGAAACTTTCTTCGCCTCGCAAACGATTCTATTATTTTAAAGTTACTTTCTTGTCTAAAGAAAAGTGCAGACATTGAATAACAAACTACGAGACATTGTCTTGTTTAAAAAAGAATCGACGAAAAATTAATCGCCTCATGTAAATGCAATTTCAACACCTACATAAAAAAATTATTTATTCATTTATTCACGCAATTTGCTGCTGCTGCAGTAAACATTTCACTCAAGATTATAGTGCGCTTTTCTTCAGAGAAAATTATACACGAAAAACTTCAAAAGAAGAATTCGAAAAATTTCTTTTAACGTGTTGACGACAAACTAGTTTGAGTTTGCATGAAAAATTTTTCCTCACTCCTTGACGAAACGGTTGACTTGATCTTTTCACTGTGAATGTAATTCCTTCGGATAATTCGAAGGATGAGAATACCGTCTGTGCTATGTTGTCTTGAATTTGGTTGTTTTCATTATTTGAAAAACAAAGAAAAATAAAATGTTTTGTGGTTACAGAAAAAGTTCGATGTCCTGCCATTTCGGGATGAGTCTTTACTCTGTGGAAAAACACTGGTTAACATTGAAGTAACACAGTCCTTAGACGGGTATTCTATCAAGCAAAATGGGAGGTGATACCATTTTTTGACATGTTCAACGCAAAATGACTTCTGTGTGACAACATCAAACAGAATCAAGATGTCGTAACAAAACTCAACTGGTCCTTGCTTTTAGTGTAGTATGAATAGTCTCGTCACCTACCTTGCATATACATTTAACATTCTAAGAAGATCGCACAGGAAACAAAAAGGTTGCTGCTGATACTTCAATCGCTTCTCCGAGCGACCTTTTCTATGGCATGCATTTTCCAATGTAACTTTTTCAAGATTGTTAAAACTTTCTCCCGCAATTTCTTCAACAGTCCACCATGGTGTGTCATAATCTACAACCGAATCCCTACTCTCCTTGAGGAACAGACACATGTCCCAAAAATAGAAAACATCTGTTTTGAAATGTCGAGAGAGATTTCATTTTGTCTGATCAGCCTGATGAATCCTGATTGAATTAAAATTCCATTAAAATAAAAAATTTAAATCAAATTTGAAATATTTTTGAGTCCCATTTTTAAGCTTTTTATATGTTGCTATTGAATTGTTCCTTGAAATGTATTCCCATTAAAAATAACTTGATTTTCTTGAACCTTTATCACCTTAATATGAAAATGATAATCGTTCCTTCTGTAAAAATGACTATTTCTTCTGAAAATATTAACATCACATCCTCCTACCTTTATGGATTTTATTTTCTATTCGGCTCAACTTCATATGTGAAATATACCGTATGTAGTTGGTAATAAACGTAACACCCACCATAACACACACCAAAAATTCGATTTTGATTATAGACACACAATTTACAATTGTTTAATGTTACAATGTGTTTAATGTGGACACCTTTCGTTAAGGCCTTATTCGACGGTCTCAGTAGATCGAGTTAAAATAATGTGTCAACCAGCGCCCCATCAAGACGAGAATCAGCTTCTACCCCAGCACAGGATACCCAACACACAACTGGTCAGTGCTAAATACTTCTCTCTAGCCACATTAAATCACAAACCACCACGTTTCAGCCAGGAATTCCTCGTTACTTTGTAGGGGGATGACAGTGAGTTGGCATGGGGCCCCTCTCACTCATGCTTCAGTTGAACCATCTAATCAAGTTACGCCCTTCTCGAATCAAAGAATGGCTATAATTTGAACTCATTTTGAATCCGCCCTTATTCCACGATCGCTACAGATAGGCTTGAAATAATGCGTTTTACAGCGCCCCCATCAAGATGGGTTATCAATTTCAACTGGTCAGTGCTGAACACTTCTCTCTAGCCACATTAAACCACAAACCACCACGTTTCAGCCAGAATAGTTTTCTTGTTTTGTTGCGGATGACAGGAACTTGTCATTGGCTGTCCCTAATCCGTCATTCAAATCAAACCACTGATCAGATTGCGCGCTCCTCTAATCTAAGAATAGTTATCATTTCGGACTCTGCATCCGCGGAGTTTTTAGTTTATGGATTGAGTTGCCAATTATAAAATAAATATTCCATAAAAATAAATAAAAACACAAAAATACTTGTTAAATTTCGTCTGATTTTTTGGCTACGTTTTGTTAAAAAAAAATTCTGTTGATATCTGCTGACAGCCTCGGCCAGACACCCTCGGTTCATAACTTAACGTTGATACTTATGATGTAGCTCAATATTAATGAGGCCCAAGGCGGATCATAGTGATAAAAAAGCTTTTAGTTCTACTTAAACTTAACTCTTCTAAACATATCAAAATACGTCGAAATCTCTTTTGCAAAAGGAGATTTCGATTTGCATTTTCTGGAGATTTTTATCACAGATTTTAATCCTTACAGTTTTCAAATCTATAACTGACATTTGAATCACCCAATGTACTTTTATTATTATTAAGGGCTTGATAAGATTTTTCCTATCTTTCATAGGCAGGAGGTTTAATTTTAGCATCTTTTTGAGTCAGTTCAAAAGTTAGTTTTCTCTTTATTCTACGGACTTCAATGTCAGAAACTTATTCAAACAGTGTCGTCTATCTCTGGGTTTAAAAACCATATTTTTCTCAGCTAAATATTTTTACTATGCTTTTACTATATTTTTACAAAGATTGTTCACTATACCCGGTCATTGCTGACATGAGATACCCGAACAGTTCTACAGCTTTCATATCAAAATTTTGTCAATATTGAGTCTATAAATATTTTGCCAACCGTTTTGAAACACATTAAATACTTCAAAAACTTTAAAAATATTAGATATAAGACTTTACTTCCGCCGTTTTCTTAAAGGTGGCATTAGCAATGAGTATTGAATGAAATAAAGAAGATGTCAATCATATCATTTCAGAATGCAAACAGTATTACAAATTTTACATTAAATTTATGTCAATTTCCAGTCTAATAATATTTTGTCATAAATTTTGAAACACAATTAATTCAAAAAACAAAACTTTCAAAATATTTCAAAATAGTTTTCTTCAGGTTTAAAGTAAAGGCATCGTGTTGGAATCGCGAAAGTTTTATGAATATGCTGAATTGGAGGCAATACTTGTACTTAGTGAAATCTCGTGTCAAAATCAAGAGGAGTTAGCAGGATCATTAGAAATAACTTTGCAAGCTGTTTCAAAGTTCCTTAAAGACGTGGGAATTAACAAGAAGTAAGGATATGGGGTACCATCCGAATTAAAGCCAAGGATGTTGAACGAATTCTGTTTGCTTGTTAACAGCTGCTCAGAAGGCAAATCTGGAATGGGTTTGTTTTGTGACTGGGAACAAAAAATGACAACTCTAAGCGCAGAAATTTATGGGAGAAATTCATACTTCCAACAGAATATTCAAAGTCCAAAGTCTTTCCCTATATTTGGTGGAATCAGCTTGATGAAATGTATTATGAGCTGCTAAATTTGTCTGAAATAATCACAAGTACTCGTTATCAAATGCAGAAACATCTGAATCGCGCATTGAAAGGCAAACGTCAGAAATACAACAAGGGACGCGATATAGTAATTTTGCAGCATGACAATGCTCGACCTCACGTCGCAAAAGTCGTCAAAACATACTATTTAACACTAAAATGGAAACTTCGAACTCACTCATCGTATATTCCAGGTCAATTTCCTCCATCTGTTTCCACCAATGGCGCACAACCTGGATGGCTAGCACTCTCACTATTATAAAGAAGTAGAAAAATTAGATCGACTAGTGAATTGCATCAAAGTAGGACGAGTTTCTCGACACAGAGTTGGTATGCTACCCAAAAATTGTGCACACATTTGATTTTGACATAAAGTTTGTTTCAAAAATGCTGAATAAAATTTTGCAACTACAAATATCAAGTACTAAATTTTAGGTCTTTACAAATTCGAAATATGCCAATATTGAATTTAGTTACATTCTGTTCCGTCAAAAAGCACATTGTTTGGGTTTTGGCACATTGTTTAGGACGATATTTTAGTAATATATTTTTTGTATTAGATAATGTCAACTTTAATTTTTTTTAAATGCAAACACATAAGGACATTTAACAACCAATAACTGAACAAAATCATTTGTCTTTAAAATATCAACTGGGTCAGGCAACTTTAAAATAAATTCTTCGATTTTCAAGAGACAAAATCAATTTTCAAGGTAGTTTTCACGGTAGTTTAGTTTGAAAATTAACTAGCTTAGAATTACAATATTATGTAGAATATTTTGCAACATCCGAATAACAAATTTATCTACCCTTTTTGTCAATAGCTAACACCCTATAAATTTTACTGCAGCTAATTGTCCAACCATTAGCAACTCTTATCAAAAATGGATGTTCAAGCTCGAATAATAGCAAAGAAATTGCTGGAAGACTTTGTAGGAACAATTCGCCCGTGATAAATGCTTCCTTGATGAAAGTTTCTGTGATAAATTAGGACAACTAAATTTTCTACGATAAATATTAGAGACACAAGAGACCCAAAGACTGGATAGTTTAACGTCCTTCTTAATCAAAGTGACTTAACAGAACCGAAACTGAAGAAACATATCATTTTTCGTGTTCCAAGGAATCTAAATCCAATTTCCCATTAATTTTCTAATTAGCAAGCTAAGGAGGTATAATCAACGTCTTGAATAGTTCACTCTTTGAAAACGGAGGAAATAAATAAATAAACGGCTTTTGGTATAAAGTATACCTTTATGAATAACGTGAAAGAGCTCGCATCACATAAATAAGGTATGCCAGTTTCAAAGGAGCAGAATGGAAACCGATTTTAAAGTTGCTAATTAACACCAGGATTTCTCTATCATTTTCATATCTCTGTAAATCTTCTTGAAAATCAAACTAGCAGGTGGGCGTTTCCGCAAAAAGCGTTGAACTCGTGTCTTATCCACCTATAACACATTCATACCAAAAAAAGGATCACAACCCATTTCAACTAACCCCGTTCGTCAGCTCACATTACTCAAGTGTCTTCGAGTCTAACTAGATTATATACACTTACATGAATTTATCAACTCAATTTACGTGTGTAAACATTTCTGATCTGATGCCAATGATAAACTTATTGTGCCCACAATTAAATTCCAATTTCGTTATGTCAACATTTGTTTGGTTGCTTACCGATTTCAAATCAATCTAAAAATTTTGTAAATGCATTTCATCACAAGAAACAGATTGTTTGACATTGAAAGGATGCACAACGTTTTCAAACGAAAGACAGTAGCGCAAGAATGTTTAAACAAATGAATTTTAATTATTGTGACCATTTCACAACCGACCAAATTAAGTATTTAAGTCAACTCAGCCAAAGAATGGAGAATAGTTTGATTCTAGTTATCCATTGTGGTTACACCAAATGTTTTAGTTAACGCAGTTGACATGAATAAATATAAAATCTTTGTCGTTTTGCTATGTATATTGATTAAAGTTTCTATAGCGGACGAGCCTGATTTCTCCCTGCCTCAAACCGAAGAACTTCCTGAGCCTCGTGGATTTCTGGCGACAGTATTTGCGGCTTTAGTCAATACATCAGGATCGTTATTGACAACATTAACCAATGAAGTATCAGCCACTGTCACCGCCCTGAAAAATATTACGGCCGCCAATATTGCTTCAGCTCAAGATAAGTTTGAGACAATTCTGAATGCAACAACGACTTCACTTCAGGCGTTGAGTACCGAAAAGGAGACGGCGATACAAACGTTGGTCAATGCGTCACAGGATATATTCACTGGTGCTAACAACATAGCTCAAGCGTTCGTCAACAAAACCGTCGCTGTTTTAAATATAACTGCAAACACCAAGGTGCAAATTCAAAATCAAATAAAGAATTCAACGACGAACTTACTCGATACCTCAAAGAACCAATTGGCAGGATTACTCAATGCAACTAGAGACATTGTGACAAGCATCAAACAGGCTCAAGCTCAGTTTATTGCAATGAAACTCAATGCCAGTTTAGTGTTTGCCAACTCCTCCAAACAAGCATTGATCAGTTTTGTCAATTCAACATCCGTTCTGCTACAGGATGCTGTTGAACAAAAGGCTAATAAGACAACCAATTTATTCGCGGCTGCTGGAGGTATCGTCAATGTCACCAAAAACTCCTTGATTCAAATTCTCAATGGAACAACATTTTTGCTCAGCGATATTGTCGCGAATAAAATTAATAATACAAATGTCAAATTCAATTTGACCGCAGAATTATTCTCGGCAGCTACCAATAAGCTGCAAATTTTGGTCAACTACACGTCAACTGTTTTGACAGCAATAAATCAACAAAAGGCTGATAAGTTGAATGCAACCCAGATAGCACTTGCTGAAAGGAGAGCACTCCATGCTATTGATGATCTACTAAGGGAGGACTACGAAGATGACTACGAAATAGAGGACGATTATTGACGAACGTTGTTGGGTTTGTTGCTAACCACTAGTCTGTAGATAATTGTTTACCAACGTAGCCTAAATTTTATACCAAATGTGATTTAAATAAAAATATTTTTGTTAAAATTGATTTTTTACCGAAATCGGCCTACAAAATTGTCCTGATATTTTCAATAACAACAAGGAAACAATGGGAGAACAAAGAAGAATCATGACTGCCTTCCTCCTTTTACCATGAGTTAAGGCACAATTTCCATGTCATCGAGTCAATTCTATGTTTCTTGTAAATGTTCTTTTATTAAATTACTTGCAAACATAAATCAAATATAAGCTTAAATGTATTTGCGTCGGGATAACATCACATTTTTACCATCGAAGATCACGCATTACTTGTCAAAAATGTCACTAGAGCGTCTCCAAAACCTCGGACTCCAAAAACGTCCATCTAAATATCGAGCTCAATAAAAGTAAAAGTAGTACACAGTAGATTTTTTTCGTAGTATGTCAATTCTTGCACTAGCACGAGCATCCTTCCTTCCTCTTTGATTGAGCAATAGAGTACAGAGGGTTGGTTGCAGAAAAGGTCGTTGGGATAACTAAAGCTTGCATTTCCAGCGGCTGATTCTTGAATACTTCAGAATACGTCGAACAAAAAATATGGAATCTCTTCTGAAAGATGTAAAACAGAAAAACAAGGATAAAAACCTGCTGCGATCAAACCAAGTGCGAGTCATACTCATGGACAGTAGCGTTTTATATAGATAAACAACAATGCATGGTTTGCTAAAAGTGGCCATCTCAATTGATCAACCAAGACAAACAACATATTTTGTCAACAAATAGACTCAATCCTTTGTCAAAATACTGAACTTGTTTTCTCAAAACCAAAAAATTCCCAACAGATAAGCGTGGATTTAGCAAAGCTATCGTCAGTCACTAAATTTTCATTTTTTCATTTATCATTTTTTTTTTTCTTCTTTTTGTACATTTTCAAATATTTCTAAAATATTTTTAAAAAAGCAAAACGATATACCGTTATTCTATCAAGAAAAAATTCGTTGACTAAATCCTGTCAAAAAACAATGGAAAGCAATTTGGTGCCTTTCTAAAGGGCACAAATATACTAATACCTTCTTAACCAACGAAAAAGTTCGTTGAGGATCAAGTCCACGGAGCGTTATGAAGTATTGCATCAGCATGTCAAAACTAATAAGAGTTTAGTTCAATTCGGGAGATTTCGGAGAGCCTCAAGGATAATTTGCAAATCATAGTATACAAGTATTGCTGAAACGACTTTCATTTATGATTTAATCAGGAATTTCGAGAGGCTTGTCAATTTGTTAGCTTATCGTAGAATTATAGGAATAGCTGATGGCGTCGTTGTTTTGTGTAAATGGGGTCAAAGGATTTGTGGCTTCAGGATTCGAAGTTGTAAAGTCTGGTGCGCATGTGGTTTGTTTTGGTGAAGAATGGATAGAAAGGATAGAAAATCTTATTTTCTTGTGGGTTATTTAATAATATCCTTCATTCCTTTTTCGCAATTTCATTTTCATTCTCTTTCTATTGTAAAGTGATCCTGATGGATAATGAAAAGCTTATTACCCTCTTTTGCTGGGGATACCAGGGGCTTATGAATGATTTCGTGACTCAGTTCCTGTGGGTCATCATTCGTTTTTAGCTATTCTGTGACCTCGGGGCCTAATTGGTTGAAATGATATTCATGCAACTGCAATGGACACAGGCTTGCCGATTCAGTTTTCAAAGTTTACAAGTATGGTACGCTCATGGTTAGTTCCAGTGAAGGAGAGGTAAAATTTCCTCATTTCATTATTCTTGTTAGTTCGTTAGTTGGTTCGTTCTCTGATGAATCATTCATGATTATCCTTGGTATGGAACCGATCTTTTTTTTTTCTGATTATGAAAAAAAGACAATCGGTGTCCTATTTCATGCGCACATCAGTCATTTTTGATAAATTTAATAGTTCACCATCCTTTTCTTCCACTATTCTGTCGCCTCAGGATTGGATTTATGCAACCGCCAATGGGACAGACAGATGGTTTCAGTTTTCGAAATCGAAAACTCTAATTCGCTCATGGTGGGTTTCGTTGAGGCTGAGGTGGAAATTCTCCACTTTTTTGAAGGTTGGGTCACAGCCGAATCTAATTATTCTTGGTATGGCACCAGTCCAACTTCTTTAATGTGAAGAAAGGCCTATCTTTTTTTCTTTTTCATGCAGAGATCAGTCATTTGCTGAACCATTTATTTGTTCATTTTCTTTTGTTCGTTGTCTTTTTCCGCTGCTCTGTCACTTCAGTATAGAATTTTCACAACTGATTCTGAGTGTTTTCAAGGATCCCAACAGATCTCTTGACTGCTACGTTTCTAAGAATACTTTAAATGATTCGGTTTCAATGCAGTACCTGCTGCCTTTGCCCCACTTATACTCTTTTCAAGAGTTTTGATCAGTTAGATTAAGCTTCTGAGAAATGAGAATTTCTCAAAACGTTGGTAAAATCATAGTTTCTACTGTTACTATTCTTTAGCTAGTCCAGCTTATTTGCTCGTCACAGTCAAAAATTGTGTGATCCTCTTTTTTGATATCCTTATAATCGGTCATCGAGTTGCTACCCCTATTAAATTTTAATTTTCAAATCAAATTTTTTATGATTATTTGGCATTTTTATTTATATTTATAAAGCTTATTATTATTATTTAATATTTTATTATTTAAAATTTCCTCTTTAAAATATGGCTGATTTACCATTTTGTCTGATACGATATTATTTACTTTGTTCTGAAAGAATTGAGTTACTGTACCTGACGGACAAAACAGATTTGGCTTCGTACGATCTTTTATCATTTCTTGATAACAATTAAACTGGGAACGCATAACGAATTAGCTGAGCCAGCGGCTTCTACAGTCCTTGTTCGGTATACAACTCGTAACAACTTGTGGTCAATATCTGAGACCGAAGTTAAGTTTGAACTAGTTCATAACGTAGAATTTGGAATTTATGATCTAGTTCAGTTAAGGATCATACATGCAAAATATGGCGCAAAACTCATTTATATCACCTTCTGTAACGTCTGCTTGTTCAATTATCTTATAGTATATCAAAATTTAAAATGCCAAAAAAAGGGTTTTTTGCAAACATCCACCGGGAATTTCAAAAGGTTTTCGTTTTTAATTCATTTAAATGACATTTGAATGACTCCTAAACTATTTCCTGAACTTTTTTGTAACTAAGATGTTTTCGTTGATGTTTATTAAAGGGCTCACGTATCAAATGCCCTTACTTTTCTTTGACCTCTTCAGGAATACCCAAGGAGAATAATTCCATTCACCAAACGAATATCTATTCTCATATATAGAAAAAAATCCTTCGAACTCGATTCGAACTTTAACTTCAAATTTAAGAGTAAACTTCAAAAATAATCTCCATAAGGCCAGGAATGTTTGAATGAATGAATATGAATGACACAAGAATATGGCTAAGAATGTTAAGTGCGTCAAGAGCTCTGTTTTCCCGTCGTAAAGAACTCTATTGGTTGGCTGAACTTTGCTTTAAAATTACTTTAATAGTTCGTGGAAGAGTCTTCTAAACGACATGTTTTTCATTTCTCTAAAAAACGCATAATTTTAATTTCTCATTCATCTTCCAAATCCTCCTCTGGATCCTTAAACATGTATTTCACACATGTGTTGTATGTTTTGATTTTTCAAGAGACGGGCGAAAGTCTTAAATTGAAAAAATTGTGCTTTTAAATTCAACAATCATTTGTCAGAAATGAGCTATATAAAGTTTGAATTTCCTGGAAATACCCTCGAGTAACAAATAAAGAATGTATTAATGAGCATCAGAAAGCTTGTTAAAAAAACGCACTTCGATATCCTCAAGGAAAACCTGCAATAAGGATACAGTGAAAAATTCCGTAGGTTTTATGCTTATAATAGGAATCGCATGACTAAATTTGAAAAATTTGATTTCACGCTTGTCATAGAATGGTTGATATTACTCTCCCCCGTATCCCAACTTGTGGCACCAATCGATGACATTTTTGTGAAATAGCTATTTCGCATGCCAAATTCAGTTCTCTATTCTCCTGCCTGCCCGTAATTTATTAACGAAAGCATTCAACAACTTTTTCCATAAACAACTCATAAGTATAGACATTCTAATTTTAGGAACCGACAAAAAAGGACATCCGCCGCTATTAAATTTATTTATTTTTTTAAGAATTTTCAGTGATAAATTCAACTAAACGAAGTGTTAATATTCCAAATGAATTCAACATGCCCCCAAAAAAGAATTTGAAGATCCGCAAGAAAGTTATTTTTTCAATCAACGAAAAAGTCCTAAATGCCCTTAAGTAATAACGTATTAAAGTTGCAAAGTTGTGGTGAGTCCAAGCAAGCTAAAATGTAATCAAAATAATGTAAATTTAATTGAGTCATAATAGACCTTTTTAAGGAATTTTTCTTTTCCACACCGTTATATTGCTCCCCCGCTTTTCTTCTTGTTGTGAGTATTGAAGTAGTCAATTTGTGTTTCTTTGTTTCTCTCTTTGTTTTTCCCTTGGCCTTCAAAATATTACAATGAAAAGGCTATACTTGAAAAATTTAAGGATGCTGATTGGCTTGCAAATTACAAAGAGTGAGAGTGCACAATGTGTCTGGTCTGGTGTGGTTGAATTTTTATCAGACGTTAATTGTTTGAATTATTACTGAAATATGAATAAATTAATTAATAAAATCTTCTAAGATAAGCATTTTAAATTCGATCTCAGTATCTTATTCCTCTTGATTTTGTTGCTCTGGTGTAGCTTTCAAGTCAAGGAAATGTTATGATAAATTCTGAGAGTAATTTTCCATTCTCTTTATCGATAAAGTAAGTCTTAGGCAGGATAATGGAAAGGTCCAATATCGACAACATACTAATACTGCTTAGAGTTATAGTTTCAATTGATGGCTTCAGCTACTAAAGCGAATTTCAAAAAAGGAAATCAAGGAAATCATTTCAGAAGCCTTCCCTATTTCGGACCGACCCACAGGAAAATTGGAGGAGTCATTGCTTTGGTAGTAGTAAATCCAATAATTTTAAAATTTTACCATTGAATTCACTCTTTGCAATTCACTCCGACTTTTCTTTTATGCACAATGTATATATACATTAATTCATATTCTTTACAAAGTACGTATTAGGTCAGACTATAAGCACACAATCACACGCCTATTCTCTGCAAACTGATTTTTTTTTTGTTGTATCGTAACACCAACCAGCTGTTACACTTGGCACAAACTTTCCGTCAGCCAGTATCCAATGAATAACTCCAGAACATCATTGGTGTTAGTACAACAAGATAGAGATTACATATAAAATTCATATAATTTGTACTTTTCAATACTTTTCCTTTAAAACCACCTTACGTAACCTCTCCAAGACACGAGATATCCAGGAAACATTTCTCTTACAGAATTTCCCGATTTCCCTTATTAGAGATGCAGCCCGATCCTATTACAACCCATAGTCCCCGAATCCTTCTTCTTCAACAATTAATTGCGAAGGAGGCTGCAGAAAATTTTGCAACATTTAAACAAAACACATGAAATACACGGTCACGGTCAAGCCTCTTTCTTCAAGAAAGTACGGGCCTGTAACGTCAAATTGTGATACAGCACGCCACAAAGGTAGTTCGGAAGAATAAAACAGTATTTCGTGAAAAACGTTGGGGTTGGTTTCAGCACAATAATGAACATTTTGTTTATTCACAATCCTCCTTAGGTAAAAATGTGCTTCGTCACTGTTGAAGAATACTGCTTAGGAGGGACCGCTACAAGGGTTCCCTCTCCCGATTCTATCGGTTGGTTCTATTCTTGATGGAAGGGATGAAAATTCAAATCTAAATGCAGAATCCTCCTCAAACGGTGGTGTGCAACCCCGAATGCAATAGTGGGCCTTGGAGCAGAACGTTTTGACGATTGTTTAACAGCAACTCTCACAAGCTCCACATTTTGTGGTGTTCTGATCGTTCTTGCTCGGTTATGTGTACCTATTCTAAGTGTTCCACCAGATTCTTCCAACTGCTGAATTCAGTGCTGAATCGTGCTTGCATTAGAAACAGCATTATTGCGCTGAATGTTGAGCCATTGCTGAAAAGTTCTTTGCGTCGCAAAAGCAGATCGATTGTTTGTTTTTTTTTTGAAAATTTGTTGTTTGCAGTATTTTCCTTCCTAGAGAATCATCATCAGAGTTTTCAGTCAACGCTATCCTAGCTTGTAAAATGAAAACCAAATGATTACAGACAATTTTATAAAAACTAAAAAGAGTCAAAATATAGATTAAAACCAAACAGGGTACTGTTGAACTGTAATTTCTTCTGATTGTCCTTTTGACTAATGAAAACTCCACATGTTATTATTGCAATAGTAAGCTCATAAACACGCGAGTGTTATTTTCGCATGTAAAATCTTAATGTCAACTCATTATATTATGATATACCAGCCCCCCCCCCCAACGGTCATACCAATACCTAGTTGTAACGAATATCAAATGCTGGCCAGTCACTTCGTCGAATAAAACGTTACGTTGGTCCTTTCCAATCGTTTAAACCTACGAATAATGCTTTCATCAATTTGCAAATATATCTCCTATCAACTTATGTTCAAACGATATGTGCACAGCCATTCAGAATTGAAATAAAGCGTAACTCAACCTGACGTGTGAAACGGAGTGTAGAAGTTTGTAAACGTTTAGATAATTCCACATAAGTTCCTCTGAAGGATGCACATCCACTATCAACAGCAGATGAGCTGAATGAAAAGGAAATCCTGAATCAAAGTTGTGTAATCGAAAACATCTTCGAAGAACTTCGTAGAACTTAACTTCTTTGATTTAACTTAAAAAAATTCTTAAAATTTAAAAACTTTTTATTCTTGAGTTTATTTGATGGCGATTTGTTTTAGGTGAGTTCATCTTGTTCGCACGAGTTGCTGCAGACACAAAGTTTATTTGACAAATTTAAATAACACAATTTCGTTTTCAAGGCTTAGCAAGTCTTGATATCTTGCAAACAATGCTTAAAATGTCCAAATCATTTCATATTTTAACAAAATTCATATTTAATGTTTCCTGCTAGCCAATGATCCTGTCCTGGAGGTGATAAAATAATACAATAAGAGAACTTTTCATTCATTATAAAGATGAAATGGTGCTTTTAAACATTCTATTTATTTGTAATTAATTTAGAAGAATTCAAAATGTGGGAAGATTGTTTTGCGGGGTATAGATGCCGAAATTCCATGAAATCCGGGAATGATTTGAAAATGAATCAACTGAGGATTTTAATACCTACTTCGACTTCACCTTTTCACTACATGACCAAAAAAAAATTAGACAAAAACGACAAAAAATTTGAATATTTATGCAAATCCTTCTGCCTAATTTAAAGCTTTTTTTTTTAATATAAAAATTCCAATTTTCCAACTTTTTTTCTAATTTTTCAAATTTTTAAGCTGTCACGTCGTTTCAAGAATGATAAATGATCCCAAATGATGGCATACGTCAATATTGACTGCCAACATATCACGCATGCAGCCTTGTAGTCCATCAAAATTTGGGGCACCCATCTAGTGGACGTTTCTTTTCACAGTCCTTCGGCGACCTTCCTCAACAGTTTGCTCCATTGGCCCGATCACGCCATTAGACCGGCTGATGCGGGAAAATGGAAAAAACTAATGATTACACGCTGTTCTTGTATTGATAACGTTACCATTTTATGTATCAGTTCGAACTCTCTCCGCTGCCGCTAGAGTCGTTCATGTGACGTACAATGCTAGCAACTACATCACGCATTCACAATAAGTGCGCGCGTATTTAAAAACAAAACAAATGTTTCTAACAATAACCAGTCCTGGGTGGAAAATTTTTGTGTTAAGGCTTGAGTGTGCTTGCAGATCGGCTAAAAAATTTAATTTGTATTATCGAGGAATATGCGATCAAATTAATGTCTCTATGATCTCTAGTTTAATTGTCAACATTGTGCCTGCACCAAAATATTCTTACTTCATCCTGCACTGACATATTTTCTTGAATCTCATTTGCTTAAAAGAATATTTGAAAGTTCCAAAAGAAACCCAGTGTGTAAGCTATCATACTTTCAAACGTCAGGACATGATGGACGGCATGTAGCATGCGAAAAGTAAAAATTAAATAAAAAATTAAAATACTTTGAAAAGTTTACCCAAGGGTGATTTATAGACGCAACAAGTGATTGTCGGATTGATATAATCTTAAAACATAAACCTATGTTAAAAATTCTAAAATAAACTAAATTTATTTACACATCGGCTGAGAATGAAAAAACATCATTACTACCGAAAAAAAATACTTATTTCAAACCTTACCCACGTACAGCAAGTGAGATCGCTTTGGGGGACTCTTTCAATTCCTTCGAATCATAAATCGTAAGCGTCATAAGCATACCACTCTTGTCCTTGCTGAAATGCCGAAGAATAATTCTCCAAAACAATAACTATAAATAGACAATAATAAAGGCTCTAATAAATTTTAAGGCGGCAAATATGTTGATAATCCAGACTAACCGATTTTATGCTTGGTTGGATTGGTAACATTTGGTTAGATTAGAGTGATAAAACTTTGAAACTTTCCGTTTATGTTTAGTTATTGCTCCTTTGTAATCCTGACCTTTTGTATATCACTCATCGGGAATAAAACGTAATATGTTCTAGTCTCAATTTCTGGGAAGCGTAAATTTTTATTCAAATTTATTGCGAACCAATCGGATAATATTCTACCGATGAAATGTTGGCTAAAGCAGAGAAGGATGTTTTTTTTTCAGATTGCCACAATCATGGACAATACGATAAACAATATCCCTCACCACAGGTTTGTGTTTATGAGCTAAGGGATTCAGGTATAGGTAAACAAAATATTTTTATGGAACAATAAACTTTGGGATGTGACACGCGTTGGTTTAGAATGTTAAATTGACTGCAGGATAAATGTTTACTGCAACCGGGAATAAAACATTATGAAAAAATATTTATTTTATTAGAAACCATAACTTTTAAATTTAGTTATTTAAGTTCAGAACATAAATACAAGCCAGTATGTTGCATACAGTTTGAAACTATGTATCATATAATATTTAATTTCTACAATTCTTTATTGAAAAGATACAGCTGATCACGAACCTTTAATATAAATACATCTCTTGCTTTCATCCTTTTTTTGCTTATCAGCGTATGTTTGCCCATTCTCATCGAGCACTCGTGGCTGCGTGATTAATTTTCTGTCGAGATCGTCCTTCTCCGAAAAATTCAAATCCCCATGAGATGCCTTCAGTTTGCGAAGGAGATAAAACTTACAGGAGCTTAGATCAGGAAAATAAGCAATGCGTTCAAGTCGTCCCTAGTGGTATTTTTATGAAAATTTTCAATTCGAAATTCGCTCATATAGAGTGTGTTGGTTTTGCGTTTGCTTTATATGCGTATCCCGCAGTGACACTTCTGTCCGTTGGACCGTATCGGATAAAGATAGGTATTTCTTTCTTTTCAGACTGTTTCCCACTTGCTTGTTTGCACTTGCTTTTTCTTTAAATTTAAAAAAATCGACTTTTTTGAAATTTTTTGAAACTGTAGAGTGCTACCAAAGTTAACTTTCCAGACACGCTAATACGTCATCCTTTTCGAACCCTTTTCGCCACGCACTATGTCAGCCAGAATAAGCTTGCATTGCTTTATCGCTGAGTTCAACCCCAGGGACTGTTCTTGTCAGATTTTCTAGTTCTTTTCAATCAGTCTCCAAGTTATCCCCAGGTATTTTTAAATATTCTTTTATTCAATTTTCAATTCTTTTTTTATCCGCAAAGGGGGCGGGACAGAAATCAAGTGCTCGGAAAATAAAATATTATAATTCGAAAATTTCAATGTACTTTAAATAGGAAAAAAGATGAAATCCAGACGAATTAAAATCAGCTCATTGTACTTCCTAAGATGACTAAGCCTAAGATGATTCTCGCCGCATTTACGAGGATCCTTCCCCTCCTCGCTATTCGCTTTTATATATGTGAAGGACATTTTGATTAGGTAAGCTTTTGGGACAAACGTTAATTCCGAACTCTCCTTATTCTATAAAGTTCAATCTTTAGAAATTCCTTTGATGGCTTCTACCATTTTGATCTTATATGGGCGTTTTAATTTTCATTGTCATTATTATACGAAATCGTTCAGTGCCAAGTTGCATTGGGTCGTCTCCAATTTCGCCTTTCATTGTGATAGATACATAATCAAGCTATTCGTTGTATGTAAGGCAGTGCTGTCTATCAAACCACATCTCCTTAGTCCCTATCCCAATAAGTCCATCAATATGGAAGCGGGAGTTAATCAACTGTCTGTGGTGCCGGAATTTACTCCCTCGTTTGAGGTTCGCGTAGGTTATATGATCGTATATCCTACTAAAGTATATGGTGTTATCTAGCAAACTCGGCCATTTTATTTCTATCCTAGGCCCTAGTCCAAATATTTTTATGTATCATCTTGGGACTGCGGGAACGCCTTATTCCTTCGTTCTAAGGTTCACTAGAATCCTAATTTCTACCCAATCTCTCCTACCTGTTATTTTTAACCAAATTTAATCCAGATCTGACCAATCTACGGAATGTCTTACGAAACCATCCAGCCATAGTCTAGTTTAGTAAAAACTGGGGAGTTTATTTAAAACCTCGGCTTAAGTGTTTTCGGAAGGACTATAGGCGATGTTTTCCTTATTTTTCAAATTTTTTCTGAAATTTTTTTTTTTTCAAAGTAATTAATTTCATTATAACACCAAGGAACCAATATAAGTTTTGTCCATGGCAACTTCCTCATTTTTTTTGTCTTTCCCTTGTCTAGTGATTGTTTGATCGGGTTTCTTTAACTTTTATTGACTTCTTAATTAACTATAACTTAACTTCTTTATATAAATTATCTATAACTTTTTTTTTATTATTCGTTCCTTTATTATTATACATATTTGATTTGCTTTTATTTAGTTTATTTATAACTAATTTATTTATATTTGTGCATTACCGGCTTTTCGCAAATAATTTCCGACATGGAAAATCCATGGAAACGTTTTGAAACAATTTACCAGGACGGCTTGTACCCTAAAAGAGTGCTAAGGGAAGTCACCATAATCTCCGTCAACTATTCATTTAAAAAAACACCTCCGCCCATACCTTCGAAGATTCGTGCTTAAATCATTGAACAGTGTTCCTTACGATCGCATTGTAACCAAATGCCATACCCAATCAAATATTGAAAATCTTTGAAAAACTATCCACGATTTCAAAGACAAAACGACAAAACGGCGGCGTCCAAAACTGCCATTTCGGTATGAAATTGGTATGTCGAAATCAATTTTTTCAAAAAGAAACTTTTCAATGATTTTGACTTCAAAAGAGAAAAAAGTTGAAAAGATATCATTTTGACATTTCGGACAGATATGTTACTTGCATTTCAGGTATCCAAAAAAAATTTTTCAGAATTTTTGAAGCGGTTTTTATGGATTTTACGAATTATTCCAAAAAAGAAAACCGCCAAAAAACGCCATCGATATTTCAAAAAAATTGATGGCGACCGCGGTTTCTCCAATTTGGAACATCTGAGAAGAAACGAAAACACGAAAATCAATACTTGATGACGTGCCTCTCGCGTGAACTCGAATAACTTTTTCCGCAGAAAAATAAGAACATGGCGGGCATTTGAGAAAATATTAGTTTTCAAGGTTAGAAAATAGGCTAAAAATTGGAAAATTTGCCAAACAAAATGATCCTAGTTAGCAAGACATGTCACCAACAACATATTAATCGTGTGTGTGAGATCGGTTCGACCGGGCGAAAGGAAGAAGCAAAAAGAAGTTCTCGCTGTCTGTTCTAGTTCTCCTTGTTGTTCGATATAGTGCGTTCAATTTTTTCCTATGGTAATTTCAACAAATCTCAAGAGACGCTTTTTGAAGGGGAAGCGAGAATCCTGACTTTTTGAAAGTTATAAAATGTGGTAGGAATTCGATGAATGGGATGTTAACTTGATTTGATTTTTCCCATGTTCGAGCTTTATCGTTTCTTACAAATAACTAACGTTTGAAATTGAAGGGAAAACTAACAAACATCGAGAGGAGCTATAGAATAAACAACAGTTCAAACGGCAAACAGTTCGTGGAGTGTGGTGTTCCGCAAGGATAAACATTAATCTTGCTAAAACTTATAGGAAGAATATTCATATCTTTTTGATCAAGTATTGTCTGTATCTTTATTGTCAAAACAAAACAATATTTATAGCAGATAACTTTTACCTTACCAACACGTACCCAACTATTTTTCTAATTTAATTCTACTCACAGGACCTTCTCGCAAAAAGAAACTGTGAATCATAACATTAAATAAAACGAAAAGCTGTCTCATACGCTGAACAAAAAAACAATTTCATATTGCTGGGCCAATTTCCTCAAGTTGGGATTTAACTTCCAGGATAAGTTGCTCCCAGTCATTTGGATGTCGTGATATTATTCTCCATTCGCGCCCACTGACTTTTCTCAAAGTAACAGAGTTAAATAAAAGCGAATTGTACCAGCATCGATAAACTCATTTTCGTATCCTTTTGCCATAAATCATCACCCAAACATGCCTTATTGCAATCATCCTTAGATTGAATGTATCATATTTCAAAGCACCCTGTCAAACAAAATTCTGACAGTAATTATCTACTGCTCGTGTATGGAGATACCACCCATACCCCTTGGCCCAACTCAGTTCACACGTTTCCCATGCTAATTTTTAGTAATTTCCAGCAACAATAACTTTTCATTTTGATGAAAACTTTTTGCGAAAAGCGGAGAGAATTTTCAATCAACCCCATAACGACGTAGTGTATAATCAAGCCCTCTTGCTACACTCCTGGCTACGCGTTTTAAATACCATAATTACCATTTCAACCCCCATAAATGTTTCAGTACCGTATTGTAAGTTAAAGTGAAAATTCAATTCTCTTTAAAAAAAAAGATGCTGTCATACACTTTCGCTGGTAATTTTCCCCCGACGCGACTATTACATTCCATATTTCCCATCCAAAACAGCTTATACTAATTGAAAAAACGAATCTTTCTAATTTTTCAATTCGGTAATGATACTTTCATTGGCATTCAAATAGGCAAACCGTAAGACTACTTACAATGCTAATCACGCCAATTTGCCTTTTCTTTTTTCTTCTTTTGACTCATTTTTGTTAACCCCAAGACAAAGGAATAATTTCCTATAAATTTCGCTCAGTAGAGAAAATAGCGTAGATGTTAAGAGCTTCAACATCCTGCGAGAAATTCATTTTAAGACATCTACGCCGATTTGATTCTGCAACTTTTTGGTATTTCAAAGGGAAAATGAAGAACTGCTCCTGTGGCATTGAAACATTTTTAAATGTATTCAGGACGAAAGATACAAATCGAAAGGATTGTAAAGGAAAGAAAACCAACAAATTGTTTTATTTGCTTGAATTAATGACTACCGCAAGCAAATAAATTATAATTTTGCGCTGGAATAAATGAATTAATATTTTTTTCCATCAAACGTATATCTTTCCCTACAGGGATATACATGAAATTGCAACGTTGTTATACTTTCAAAATTCTATTTTCGTAAAACATTTTGGAACAAAGAAAGCCAGTACAGGGCCTGCTGTGCGGGCAGTTCATCATTTATCACCAATCAGTCCACTTACAAAGGCCGCGAAATTTCATAAGTCTCATGGCCGTCCCGTGCGGTACACTAGCGAAATCTGTCAAAATTTCAAAAGGATTAAGCTTGCGAAAAATTTCAAAGGTTTTTCTTTCTCTTGCTACTCTGTCCTTTCCTTCGGTTTAAAAAGCAAAGTTATGTTGCCAGTTCGCATAGTGCTTGTGAAGGCAATAAGCCGGCCGTGAACTGCGGTGTTGTTTTTTCAAATTACTTAATATTGAAACAAAAGAGTGACAACGAAAGCACTGTAACCACTGTGGACGTTCAATCTACTGAGGATCATTCAGAAGAAGATGTACCTCAACTACATCTAAATTCAAAAAGAGGTTGTACAGAGACTGATGAGGACGAGGAGAAGACCGCAAAACAGCCATGTTTTCTGAGAGGAAAGCAAAAGTTAAAGCTCATCTTAACACATTCATCCCACTTGACGCTCACTACTGAGGGGCTCATAAATTTGACCGACAGTATCTCAGCTCGGATCTTTCGATTTCAAAGATGCATGATACGTTTAACAAAGAAAACCAGGATACCCACGTTGCTTACGAATTTTTCAGAAGAATTTTATGTAACAACTAACTGATTTCGGTTCCGTGTCCTGTACGGACACCTGCTCAACATGTTGCAGCCTGGAGTCAAGAATGGAGGCTGCGACGATTGAAGAGCAGGCAAATCTATGGAATGAACTGGCGGCACACAAAAGGACTGCAGAAGTCTTCTTCGAAAAATTGAAGCAGGACGACAACGAAACGCTCACACAAAGCTACCTCTTCGATCAAGCCGGTCAAATGTACCTGTTAAATGTCACTTCGCAGTAATTCAAACTCGTATCAAAGTCCAGAAATTTTTTTCTTGTACTCTTGCAAAGACATCGAGCTAAATTGCTTCCGCTGTTGACTAAATTACTCCCGAACCAAATTGCGTCTGCCATTCACCAAAACCTATCTCAGCACATCTAGAGGCTCCACCAACAGTAAGTGAAATCCAAAAGTGGTTCCCAGTTGTCGGCCAATCGTTTATTGCTACCCTCCCCCCCCCCCCCTTTTTTTTGCAAATTTAGAGCGGGTATTTCAGAAACTCAGCAAGATTGGTAATCAATCCTAAAACCAAAATGGAATTCATGAAGAAGCAGCAATCGCCACGGTTATTCGCCTCGGGTAGAAGATTGTCCTCTCCGCGAATGGAAGAGATATGCCGAAATATCTGTTATAAAGCCTGGAAACTGGCATTTCCAATTCCGGAAAATGATGAAAATTGTCATCACGAAAAGCAAAACCAAGACTACTTGTCTAGTTCGACGTGAAACATTCTATAGCTTTGAAATCGGGGAGCCTAAATCTATAATCAAAGACGAAAAGAGCTTCAAAGTGCAGAATCTTTCAAATCTCATTACCAAAGAAGTCCTGCTGAAACCAAAGAAAGCTGTAGATGTGGAAACCCTTCTGAAAAAACACTACGGTGATCAATGAAAAGAATCCAAAAACTGAACTTCTACACAAACACCTTTAAAGAAGAAGAACGACTTCGGGTTAACG
This sequence comes from Stratiomys singularior, assembly GCA_954870665.1. NCBI lineage: Eukaryota > Metazoa > Arthropoda > Insecta > Diptera > Stratiomyidae > Stratiomys > Stratiomys singularior. The sequence goes on from OX940877.1 coordinate 16,015,986, forward strand.
ATGGGAACGATGCTAATGACGCTAAATCGTTTTGACCTAATGGATGAAAGTGATGCTGAAAATTTGCAATTTTTAATTTTCATTTTAAGATAATATCAGCTTTACTGAAATATTACTAAAAACATTGCTAATTATAATAATTAATAATAAGTCTGCGGTAAAATCATATTATTAAGCCTCTTTTTACCGAGTATAATTCTGTTAAAGATGTTTTTTTTTTATTTTAAGCCAATATTTTCGTATTCAAGCTGTTTTAACTACCATAATTTATCTTATTTTAAGAACATGTTTCGAAAGAAAATGTGTCCTTAAATATTCGTTTGGCATCTAAGTAATTACTAATTTCAGTTATGGGTGTCTCTGACGCCCATTTTTATAATACCCGTAAATGCTATAATCTTCTTCTTCTTGTATATATTAGCTGTCATTCTTACCTAGCTCTACAAGCTAATAGCTTAGATATTAGATTTTAGAAGTTAAACGGTCCTCATACAGCCATTGAGAAGCATTTAAAATGTGTCCGACTGGGTAATAAGCTTGATGTTTGGGTTCCGCACGATTTGAAAGAAATTCATCTGACAAAGCGCATCAGAGTTGCGAAATATTGTTTAAACGCAATAAACTCGATCCGGAACGGATCGTCACTGAAGACCAAAAGCGCATTGTTTACATTAACACGTTCACGCCGGGGCCGTTTTTCATTTGTTTTGCTATGAGGCGGCGCTCAAATTAACATCGCGCTTCATCTGGCGGCGCGTGATTATTTTATTATTATGTATTTTAATTCTCAGGGTTAAATAATCTAACAATTCAGAACACAATCGAATGCGTACCGCCGGTGACCCGCGCCGCCCGATAGGACTGTTTAGCACGGGTCACCGGTGGCCCGCTCCGCCCGATGAGACAGATTAGTGCGGGTCACCGGTGGCCCGCGCCGCCCGATGAGACAGTTTAGTGCGGGCCACCGGTGGCCCGCGCCGGCGTGAACGTGTTAAAAGGATCATGGTGCACGCCTAATGAAACATCGCAAACCACTCGAAAGGCACATATACAACACAAAAAGTTTTTTTTTAAGCGGCTTCCAAGGAACCAAACAATTCATGCGGAGGTCTATTGTCGGCAACTGGACAAATTGAATGCAACGGTCGAGTAAAACCGACCAGAATTGGTCAATCATAAAGGTGTCATTTTCCAACAGCACAATGCTAGGCCGCATACATCTTTGGCCACTCGGTAAAAATAGATGAATGATGGTTAGGAATTGATGTTACACCCACCATACAGCTCTGATTTTGCGACATCAGATTGCCACTTATTTCGATCCTTGGACAACTCCCTTGGTGTTAAAATGTTGAATGATGATGGCAATGTAAAATCCCACTTAACTCAGTTTTCAGATGTACAGGATCAGACCTTCGGCGAGCGTGGAGTTTTCAAGTTGTCAGAGAGATGGCAAAAGGTGATGGAACAAAATGGAAAATACGTTGTAGGTTAAACTGCATTTTAAGTTAAAAAAAACTATTTGTTTTCATTAAAAAAAGTCGACAATTATTTATTTGCCGACCCAAAAGTTAACTTTACAAGTATTCCGTCCCGTTTATGATGCTTTTAACAGGTTTTGAAAGTGGACGACACATATGTAACCATTTGGTAGAACATGTCGCGCTTTTCTGGCACATGACCAGACTAGACATTTTCGTTGAGATGATAACCATATTTCGTCACCAGTTATAATCCTTTTGAGAAAATCTGGGACGCCCTTCACGGTGCTTCTTGTTAAAAATTTAACCAAATTTTTTAGCACACGTTTCAGACCCCAAGCAAATGAAAAATTGAATCGGACATCTTTTCAAGATTTTTTAATATTGCATTTTGTACCATTCAAAGATTTGTACTATAGCACGTTTCAGCCACGTTTGTGCATTCACTTTTTTAAGTATTCCAGAGTTGAGCCGTTTTCATATGGAGAGAAAAAAAATTGGACTCAGATTGCTCTGAGACAAAAAAAATGATCCAATTCTTACCACTTTTTCATAGATTATCAGCGCAATATGTAACAGTACTCATCAGGTTTTCAATTTCTACTCTCAAATTCAATTTATTGGTTCAATCAGTCGATTTCTACGCCAAACAGCTGCTAAACATAAATTGATTGCTTAGGGGATGCGATAGCAACAGCAGCAAGCTGCTAACCTCAAGGATTCCGATCGATGCCCTTCCAAAATGCTTTTGTCTTTGAGCACAAATCTGGATGGAGGTTGGGCATAGAGCGCGGTGAGATATACATGAAAACCCTCTGAAAACTTGTATCCACCCGCAGGCCAGTTACATTCCATAAAATTCCTGGCTGCAATACATGATAATGTCCTTCTAATCTACGTCGTTTAATATTAACGCTCTCTCCCTCTAACGTGCATAATTCACGTTTATCCCGTTCAGAGAATTAATTTCTCTTTCTATGCACAGTTCATTAGGAGTTAGCGTGCTGAGTTTTAGTTATGCCTTTACGTTGCGCTTCGTACTTATTGTACTCAAGCATTCAAACTCTAATTTAAAGGCGGCTGTTGGCACACTTTCAATTTTCGCGAATGCCGGACAATTCTTTCCAGCGTAAAGATGCCAGCCCGGTGCCAGCTTTTCGCTATTTACACCGAGAGACCCATTAAGGACTTAACTATGAACATAGTCATGGACAATCCTACCTCCGAGATTTCCAGCTTTGAGTCTCGCTTAGACCTCTCCATAATGACAAACAGAAGCAGAAGTGTCAAAGGTAAATTTGCTTTGCCTGTGCAGCAACATCAAATAGACATTCAAGAGCAAAACCCTCAACATTCAAAACAATCAATTATTTTTTGCCGACATATTTCAACATATATTTATAATTCAATTATCTAAATATTATATAATATATATAATAAATTGCAGAACGAAATTTGTAAATGCATTCTCTTAAATTCATTACAATAAGACACAAAATAATATTAATTTTACCACAATTACAACTATATTTAAATATATTAATAATCAAAATTATATTCTCATTTGCTTATCAGCTTTTCTCGCTTAGATGCAATCAATGTGAAACGAACTAAAGAAACAAATACGAAACATACGAAGCTCGGTTATCAATGAAAAACAAAAAGTTGCTAACTTTATTTGTTGTTTTATTCAATATCCTTTACTTTATTTTACGTTTTGATTCCACTAAAAAGAAGCGCATTGGTATCTATCTTTCTGTTTTATATAAAATGTCTTTTCCATGTTTTCACTAGAAATATTCTATCTGACGATTTGTTTTCTTGTTTTAATTATTTAGAACGAATACGATATAAATATAAAATTGAAATGCCACTAAAAAAAAACATTAAACGCACGGCTCGACGTAATTACCGGGAAACAGTCCGGTGACACCATCCATTACACCCTCCCACCAGCCATCGTCGTTCTTCTTTAGCACATACAAAACTGAACTCTCCTGGAAGCTAAGCTCATCGTCCTTATCGGCGTAATAGTCATAAATTGCAACAACTGGAAGATGGGAGTTCATGAAAACAGTTTTTTTTTGGCATGTGTAATCATTCATGTGGATGTTTACCTTTCTCAATGTAATTCTTTGGCACCCAACCGGGTAAATTCTGATCATCGGGAACAATGGGAGCCAATTGGCCCTGGGTCGATGTACGCGGTCTACCAAAGTCCTGATGCTCATCCTCTGGCGGAGGTGGTGGCGGCAACGGCGGAGATTGAGAGCCAGGTCGTGCGAAGTTAAGGCTGCAAGCGAAAATGGTTATTTGGTTAAAAGAAAAGCACACGTTATGACTTTTTAAAATCGATCTAAAATGCATATTTCATCTGATATTTGTACGAGATGTCACGCAAAAATGTAAACTTAATTTTCCACGCGAGTGGAATCTCAATTTCGAATAATCGAATGCCTCGAAGATATATTCTTAGAAATTAACAATACCAAGTGGCCAAAATGAAATCGCAAAAAATTGTTTATTAAATAAACTTTATCCGCCATCATCGGCCGGCTGTCTTGGTTTTGGGAATTATGTTTCTACGAAACAGAATTTAAATAGTTACATGAACAGCAAGGAAGTGATGAACATTTATAGCAAGTGACAGTTTTTAAAGATCCCATTATATACTGCTGTCTTCCCGATTCATGTGCATTTGCTGTACGAATTATTTTTTCGATAAACAAACGCTAAGATTCGTTTCATTTAATTCCTAGAAATAATTAATTTTAAAGTTGTCAACCGCATAATTACATTTATAATGAAGAAAGTAACAGTGTTTTACGTTTTCAAGTTTGAAATAATGACAAAGTGGGACGCAAGGAATGTGTTTGTCAACGGCAAGTTTTGAGCAAAAGCATAAAATTAATTCAGTTTTTCTGTAAGGAAAATTGAAAATAAAACGTTCAGCAGTTTACTTGCTTATTTTTTATGTAATTGCGACTGCAAAGAAAAGTGGGTCGAGAAGGCTTGGAGGCAAGAAGGAATTGTGATACAACAGATAGAGAAAGAACACTTTAATGCAATCGAGCACGACAACATTAAATCGACAAATAAGGAAGAAACAAAAAGTTGATAACTTTGTTTGTCAAATAATCTCAAAATGGACAGTTGAAAATCCACTTTTACAATTTAATTTACAAACTTTACTGAAGTTAAAACATTTTGCTGCTGTCTAAGGATTTACACTTTTCAAACTTCACACACATGTGTGCAAGTTAAAATGCTTCCTTAAACATTTATTCAACAAGCTTCCTTTTACGTATTATATGTAAAGAAAGTTCGTTGAACGCATTTTCGGTGGCTGAAACAATTATGTTCACAATGAGCGCAATCAGCGTCAACTTTGATAATAGCTTGCCACCTCCCATCCACTAAATTTTCAGCGTATTTAAACGATAATGTTTTTGGGACGCGTCGAATTTCTCAGAAGTGCGCTGTTTCAGTAAAGACATGTTTTTCTTGAAGCTTTTGCTTGATATAAGCCTAGACATTTCCGATGGAAGCAGCAGCACATGATTGTGAAGGCTGATCAAGTGTGATGATGCCGTTTAGCTGTTACAAGTCAGTGCAGTCTGCTCCTGTGTTTAGGATCGTTGTCCAGCTGCCAAAACCAGCCTTCATTTCTTGTGATTGACTACGTTTGGCAGTCGGTGAAAAGGTTTTCTCTTAAAATTTCTCGTTAATACATAATCTTAGATGCATTGCGATAGTTGGTAAAGATATGTATCCCGCCAGAAACTTTTTAAAAGCAGGGAAACAGCCCCAAAAGTGCACCTTGATTAGATGTTTGAGGGTTGGGTTGGTAGAACACGGAACCCGTCGAATGAGTTCCAACTCGCAACCAGAAGCTTCATCGGTTTAGACTATAATACTCCAGACACGATTAATGTTATCAAGTCCCCAGACGAGTCTTTTGGCGACGTGTTCTTCGGCCAGCATTGCTTCCAATGTGTTTCGCTATTTTAAATTATTTCTTACTGTTTGTCATTTCTTGCCAAGTGCTCTCCAACGGCAACATGCGATGCTACAAGTTTTTTCAACTTCAATTTTGCCTACGGTTCACACACGGACAAACCAGGATTCCGCAAAAACATTGTCACAATCACCTCGTCATCTTTTTTAGTCAGTTCCTGCTAAGAGCCACGTAGTGGAAGGTCGTTAACATTATTCGACAAATTAAATCCATTCACTCACTTTTGAACGAATGTCTCTGACTTTTTCATGTAGGTTGCCGCCTCTACAAAAAAACATTTCTTAGTCCTTATGGTTGCATGCAGAAGAACACGAATCGTTTCACGTAAACTTCACTCATAGTGGTATTAAGATTTCACAAAAGAACGATATAGACTGAACTTATTTTACAAGCGCGCCATAGGTATCTGAACCAAATATAGAAAAAAAATATAATACAATTCACGAAAATCTGAACTTGAAATTGAATTTCCAACTTCAAGTTTAAAAATAATCCTAACATTTGACTTATTTTTTTCAGAAAAACATTCGCTGTGTGTAGTTCATGTCGTTGTCAATGGCATTCTCTGCAGGCGGTCATTTTAAGTAGACATAGTTCTGCTCGAAATTGTTTTGGTGAGTCGATTTTTTGTGCCCAACATAAACTAACTCATCTCTATCATCTTCACATCAAGAGCAATATAACATTTTTGTGGATATGGTATCATTGCATTCATACTTAAAACAACACTTTTCCATTCTTTTAATTTTAATTATTATGTTGATTGCTGTTGGGCCTTCTTTTCCCGCGCAACTTGACTAAACAGAAGTCGGGAATGTATGATGCGACTTAAATTCGACCGCAGGGTACAGTTGAAGCTGGATTTGGCTTCTTAAGAAATTCGGCCCGTTCCTGATCTTATAACATGCAAGATAAAGTCCGATCTTCAATCAGTGACGTTGTGGAAGTCATTTTGAACACTCGTATTTTCTTCACTTTTGTGCTCCATTTATACTCCAAATATAACCAAAAATTTTATCGTGACCAATGACGCATACAGATATGAGGGTCATCGATGAGTCCACTAAATTTTCAATTGCATATCCTCTATTCCCTGGTAAATCCTCGTCGTGATGTTACTTCCCCCGGTAAGAGTCCTCTAGTGAACTTCTAATTTTATCAATGTTCCAATGTTCTTTCGAGCGAAGGTGGGGTTTGCATGAAGTAAGGAGCCAGAGCATGGGACGGCTGCTCGCTAAGTTGCCATGCAGTAGCTTTTTTTCCTGAATCACAGGCACAAAAGACTCCGAGATGAACATCATGTGCAAGATGATTTTCACAAAGTCAGTGTATTGTCAACTTAGCCGTATGATCTTTACCAAAACACCAATTAGAAAACTCTCTTAGGATCTCTCCCTCCAAACCCATCATGTCCGCGATAAATTAAATATGTCTATGTTACCGTTGTTTTCATAAGCTTAAGCGAGGTTACGATTGGGACCTCGCCCCTGACCTTTTTATCTTGTTCGCGAAAAATATTTCCTTGTTACTCGCCTCTACTGTAAACTCTATCAATACAACTTAAGATCGGGACAATCACACTTTGGCTGTCACCCACAATCACAACTCCCATAAAACAAGGTCCACCACTGAAAAATAAAAATCGTTCATACACGCAGAACTACAATAATATTCATTTCGACACTGTTAATGGAGCGGAGTAAGACTTTTAGCACCCGTTTTCCATTAATTTAAATCATATAGGAATGGTTGCGTAGAGTATCTTCGATAGTTTCTTTATATCATTTTTCTGGCATCGACGATCCTTGAGAGCATTCCTTGAGTATTCCAGAGATTTGATTTGCTTTTAAATTTGTTTATTATTTGCGATGTTATGATGGTTTTTAGTCGGCCCTCAGCGGACTTTTCAGTATGCTCGCGAGAGCCTAGAAACAAACGGAGCAATACGTCTTCATGTACGCATTTGTTTACCAAGAGGTTTTTACTTTTCCGATGTCGCTGCATAGTTTGTAATAAACGCAATCATAATATGCTTCACATCGATCTGCACAGGTTCATTGTCTATTGCCCCTTTTGATGATGCATCTAGAGCATTAAAAGCAGATCAATCTACCGAAGAAATCAAATCAACTGCTTCGCTTCCAGGCATAGCAAGAAAATTCATAGGACGTCGCTCCTATAACAACTTTACAAAAACCAATTTTCATACTGCACAATGACAGCAGACAAAGGAGCGCGGAGCTAAATCAGACCTCCTCAAAATAGAAAAATTGCGTACTTTTTTCTATCCGCATTAAAGGACGCCGACTTTTGGACAACGGACTTATAAATCAGGACACTTTAGGCCGACATAATTCACACCGGAGGTGACACGCTATCGAGTGGAGTATGTGAATGATAGGAATGACGGAATTTCGTTCGAAGAACAAACCAACGTTTCCTACCCTGTCAAACAAAATCCAGAATACAGGAAAACAGAGGATAGCAAAACTCCATAGTATGAGTGCATAGTACTAGTGTTTTTCCGCAAAAAAGCTGCAGATTCTACACACGCTCACCTGTCGCACTCAAGACAATCCTTTTTGAAATCTACTCGAAGTTTGCGATTTTTCCGTGAAGATGGCAGTCAGAATTTTTCATCTGCTTCACTTTCCATTCCGATACAAGCTCGAAAATTCTTGGCATCATACGCGGCAAGAAGAGCAAGTTTCCCCCAAAGCCGCCATGTAGCGTTGGACAGATGGATGGAAACAACTTGACTAGTTTTAATTGGTTTCTATATCCCTTTAACAGTCGTTTCCTCTAAGTCTTCGCGGAAGATTCATGACATGACAATTGTCGCTATCACAAAGTTAATTGGAAATAGATGGAAAATTTGTTCAAAGTTTGCTACAGGACGTAACTCCTGACTTTAGTGATACAGACACATGATAAACGTTAAACTTGTCCGAGTGGAACGGTCCTAAAATTTCGTCTGGCCAGACACCCGATAGCTAGCCCATGGAACCATGGAAAACGTCTACCACAGTTGACCGGCAGCACCCTAAGGTATGTTGCGACGGTGTTCCATTTTCGCCTTCTGGTCATTCTTCATGATTCAAAATCCCCCTGACTTAGTTCCATTAGTTAGATTAGATTATCATTAGCATACACGCGATATACTTCACCAGTTTCTATTATTAGGTGTATAAATATGAAATGCGGATTTTACTAACAGATGGCATAACCATTACATATGGTTTGTGTCGGGGATAACTAATATGGCATTTTGGAGGGTAAACATCTGTCAACGAATTCCAGTATGTCATAGGTTTTGATTGTACAAACAACATAGTTTTTTTTTCGCTTCAAAAATGTCGAATAACGTGCCAGAAAAAGAGGTTTTGCGGAGAAGTCTAATAACCTTCTTTCATTTGAAGAAAACGGCAGCAGAAACTTATCGATTGTTAGTGGAAGCATATGGTGAACATGCCCCAAGCCAAGACACTTGTGAACGATGGTTTAAAAGATTTAAAGGTGGCGATTTCGATGTCAGCAACAAAGACCGTGGAAAACCACCAAAAAAATTCGAAGATACAGATTTGCAAGCATTATTGGATGAGGACAACACGCAAACTGAAAAACAGCTGGCAGAAGCGTTGGAAGTTACTCAGGCAGCCACTTCACAACGTTTCAAAGCCATGGGAAAGATCCAAAAAGCTGGAAAATGGGTGTCGTATCAATTGAACGAAGGAGACATCGAAAGGCGAAAAACCATTTGTGAAATTTTGCTTGCCAGACAGAAAGGAAAAGGTTTTTTGCATCGGATTGTTACTGGCGATGAAAAGTGGATTTATTTCGACAACCCCAAGCGGAAAAAAATCATGGATAGACCCAGACCAGCCATCAACATCACAACCAGTCCGAAATATTCATGGAAAGAAGACTTTGCTGTGTATTTTGTGGGATAGTAAGGGACCTTTGTATTACGAACTGCTGAAACCTGGTGAGACTACTACTGGCGAACGTTACCGACAACAACTGATCAAATTGAACCGCGCACTTAACGAAAAACGACCAGAATTTCACCAAAGACATGATAAAGTCATTTTTCAACATGACAATGCTTGGCCGCGTGTTGCAATACCTGTCCAGAACTACTTGGTTCAAGTTCTGCCCCACCCGTCGTATTCACCAGACTTGGCTCCTTCTGACTACTACTTGTTTCGATCGATGCAGCACGGACTTTCGGAGCAGCACTTCCATTCTTACGAAGAAGTTAAAAGTTAGCTTGATGAGTGATTAGCCTAAAAAAAATGAGAAGTGGTACTAGGACGGAATCTATCCACAGGACAGAAAGATGGGAAAAAGTCGTAGCTAACGATGGCCAATACTTTGATTATTGAATTCATTCGTTCTGTTATTCAAATAAATGCATAGTTCAAGCAGAAAAAATCTGCATTTCATATTTATACACCTATTAGTTTAACTAGACTTCGTCTGACACTAGAGTCCATAGTTAGGGTAAAGCAACCTCCCAGCACTAGAGCAGAGCGACAACAACCAGTTCGCACAAACATCTGACAGCTGACGGACATATATAGTCCTAATTCAGGAACCTTTCCAATCGAATGGCAAGACAATAGGAACAAACCAATTGTTAACCCCCCCTCCATACAGGTAAGTAAAGAAGCACTTTCAACTTGCACTGTTTGTTGGAAGGAAATTAATTCCACATATCTTAAACAGATAGACGTTACAAGGGCGATGTGCACAGATTAAGGAAGCAAATAAATAATTCTTGCCGCATAATTTCTCCCCGATGACCTACCAACAATGCCGATCAGCGAATCACGTTCCCTGGCGCAAAGTGTACGCAAAGATACGGACAAACGCCGACCTTAACCAACAGGTTAAAGGTAATGGCCGTGGACGTTACTCTAATTACGACAGAAAAGCAGGATGACCCACTGGATAAGAAAGGATTCTAATACATTCAACATTTCGGGCCATGAAGAAAGTTCCGTCATTCACCGTCTGTGACCTTGTATCGCATACATATACGCGTCTCATAAAAAAACACGTAAGGAAAATTCCAAGCAATAAAACTGAAAATTAGCACTGGCACGAACAATCTTCACGGTTAACTACAAGTCATTTTGGTCAGCAAGTTATCACTGCAGGCATTTACTAAAAACCGCATAGCCCCACAGCTGTGCAGGTTTGCAGACACACACTCAAACAGTAGTAATTCGCAGCGAAAGGAAACTAACCGGAGTTCAGGGACACAGAGGTGTATCGGAAAATAGATGTCCCAAAGAATAGAAATGAATAAGACATCGATTTAGACAGTGGTGGCAGAGCATAATTTATCAGATCAAGACGCTAAATAACTATTCGCATCTAAACTAACAACACATGGCAAATATGCGAAGAGGGAGAACAGTATTCCACACTTTTTTACTCGTTTCTCCCTTGACTGTCCGAGCCTAATTTCAAGCGTGTCATGTAGCTGAGTCTAAAGTATGAAGCAGAATTGAGGCTTAGCTTCTGTAAGACGACAGAAAACACCATCTACAAAGCATTAACCTTATACGAGATAAGGACCAACGACCAATGTTAGATTCAATATGGACCCCCCCAAGTACAGAGAGAGGGTGAAAAAGAACCCTCCCTATGGATACTCATGGTGCGTACGAACGTTGTTTGGTCCTACCTTACAGACGATGGTTCGCTCTGCTCTCGACGATGGCTCACGGTACCAAGACGACATCAGTTGAATGACTGACTGAATGGAGCTTTATAGTTAATATAGTCATCACTACACAATAATCGATCTTTTTTTCTCGATTTATTTGAAAACAGAAGAATTGAATCTGATCGGTCAGCACATCTGTAGCTTAGTTGGTTCATTACTGCCAACATTATGTATAAAAATTGCTTTCAACTGCCTCCTTTTTTCAGGATAGTTGCCACTGCGTACGTGTTTCGAATCAGACGTTTTCAAATAACAACCATCAGATGTTGCCCCACCTAAATGAGAACTGCATACAAGCCATCCCCCCGAATGACTTTGGATGGCTCCAAAAAGAGTTCAAGGCCCATCACAAACGCTTCACTTTTCTATGCAGGCTGTCTTGCATTTCGCGAATTTTTTTTTTTTAAACATTTTTCTTCTCCTTTCCTTAAACCTTCCTCGCCAATCCTTTTATACATTATCACGCTTCCCACAAGGGGCTTTGTGAGTGCTTCATGCAACCTGGCCGCGTCTACAATCACGAAGTAGGTTGTTGTGATTAATTACTTGCATGAGTCATTATTGTGCCTTTTATAATATAAAAAACGCTCTAGAGTGTATTGTTCGGCCGAGGATTCTCTCCTTAGAAAAAGTCTTTCCAAACACGCTTATCGGACTTCGCTCGCTTAACTGCCTTCACTTCGCGCCTTCTACGAATTCCAAAACTCTGGTTAACTAATTTTCTTATTTTTGCTTTACCGAAATTATCAAGAAAAATTAAACACAGATTGCAGGAATATTACACATCACAATTCTCCCAATATGTATGGGTCGTATGGAAGCACTCCGCCACAAGATCATTTTGCTTGCATCCCGAAATCTTACGAAACGTAAAACTATAGAAATTACATTTAAACAAATATGGGTTACAATTAATGCGTTGGTAATAAATTAATGTTTTGAGGAAGATTACACGAATCAAGATATGTTCATGCAAATTTGCATGTAAGCCATTTCCAAATCAGATTACAATAATGCATACTAGATGCATTTCCTTTCTCCCTTCATTGCATTTACCCCAAACGCAATGTTAACTGAACAAACAATTGATAATCAGAAATTCCCAATCTATCGAATATCAGCTGAAATGCTTTTGTAAAGTATCGAATTTCTCGCAAAGAAAAAAAAAACTTATTTCCTATTCTGAACCAAGTTCTCGACGTCACGTCGAACATAATTGACACATTTCGTGTGTTTAATCTAAAGACAAAACGACCCAACACCCCTGCCATTACCTTTACTACTAATTAAAAATCGATTTGTCTGTTATCCTACAAAGCCCTAAGGCCTATACTCGAATTACCTATTGATATTCCTTCCTAACGTGTGCATTCCGATATGACCCTGGTCCGACATCTCGTGACTGACGGTAAGCGGCGAAGGTGGCGCTAAATAGGGGGAGAAAATAAGGAAATCCATAAATAGAGGTAGGAAGTTGCGAACAATGAAGAAATATGAACTAGATTTAGAAAAAAAAAATTGAAAAAAGTGCTGAGCATTGGATACGTACGGGGCATACTATGTCGGTCGTCGTATGTTGTGGGTGGTGGCGGTGGAAGCGACTGCATCATGCCCATCGACGGTAAATTCACATGAGTGGCCACTTGTTGACTGGGAGGCATTGGCAGAGCGCTGTAGCCCGGACCGCGATCGCTTCCTGCTATGCTAGCACTCGCACTCGACGCCCGCTTGGGATGTCCGACTGGATAGTTGGGGGCATAGTGCGACGGTACCTGGGGTGGATTGACCACGGGCGGTGTGCGGTATTCCCGCGAACTTTTGCCAAGCGTTCCCGTATTGCTTATACTCTTGCCGAGCGTGCCGGTGTTCCCACGTGCCATATTGGGCGGTGTGGGTGGTTTTGTTGTTGGGGGCGGCCCAACCGATGGATTTGTGCTAAGCGACTGAACCGAACCCTGGAATAAAGGAACATAATTGAAGCAAAAACGTTCAGATCTATGTCATTCTAGCAGCTTCTCCCTTACCTGACTAGATCCGCGATTCTTCTGACGAATACCAGCCGAGTTCACGCCATGACCTACGTCATCCAGAAGCGAATAGTCGATCGGCTTCCGCACGTACTTGATAGGTTTCTCGGGATTGATGGGCGCCACAATTTTGTACTGTCGACAGCTCACCTTGTTGGCAGTCAAGACACCGATTTCCCTGCAACACAACCACAAACCATTTATTTACACTCCCGCAATTCACACCAAACAAACATACCGTCGTGCTACTTTTTCCTTGTGGATCATGACCGTTTGTGCGATGTGATTCATCTGCGATTCCATCTCGCTCAATTGTTGCGCTTGCAGGTCCAGTAGCTGCATGTAGCTGTAAGCGAGCGTGTTGATTTGATACGCAACGCTGGCTAGCGATTGGGTTGTGTAATTTTTTGTCGCCTCAAGTGCCGCTTTTTTGTTATCGGATCTGAATCGGAAATAAAAATTGGTAACAAGTTGCGCTAGCGAAACAGAACGTCTAACCTGTAGTATGTATCCTCACAGTAGTCAGCAACCCGTTCTAAATTTGTGAAGCTATCCCGTAGACTTTGACGTCCTTCCGGAATTTCCGTACGAATCAATGATGCTAATTCGTCCATGATGTTTTCACTGGCCATGACACTCTGGTGATCCTGATAGGAAGAATCTGCAAGCGGAAAAGAAATTTTAACGACCGAAACATTGTGTCGTGGAGTATCCCGACAAATAGGATCCACTAAATTATTTAGCAGAGCGCGTCAAGTACAGGAAATGTCATCGTCACATCGTCACCGACTTGCAAGACTGGGCGGAGACTCGCCAACTATTTTGAATGTAATTTTATCCATTAAATACCCTCCTCCCTATCGCTTACCTGTGTTGCATGAATACCTGTTCATAATACAGGCATTCGGCGCACAATTTTACTAGTCAGTGTCACAAATAAATTTAGATTACATTGAAAACCGACAATAAGAAACGGACAGACGACAGCCATCGGACATGTCTCGAAAATTGTAATCAAGGCTGTGTAAATGGTGAAGCTGGTCGCAAGATACAGTTTAATGAGCTGCTGACTTGCTTTGACAGCTGCGAAAAGGATAATGCAGTGTCCAATTCAGCAATTTAAAATTGAATCCGATGCAAACGATATCAGAATTCTAGGAAATCTTTAGTGAAGTGCTACAATAAGAGTCCTGAAAATTTGTTTTATGTCAAATGTACCAAAGCTCGGATATTTATCATGCAATAATAATTGATAAACTGGATAATTTGAGAAGATCTTTCACTTCCTTGATTCTGTCTTCGACAGTAATCGGTTGTCGAACTCAATTTCAGCTAGAAAACTGGTTTTTCATATTCACTTGCAATAAGGAAACAAACTCCAGTTAGCCAAAACAGGAATATGAAACTCCCTACTATAATGTGTTCATGAAAATGAGCTAGTCTACTTTCCGGAATACATCCAGGTAAGACTATTTGCCCAAAATATTATTAAACTAAATCGTTTAAACTATTACATTCTGGTAGAAAATTTCTAAAGATTAATAACATCGCACTAGGTGTAAATATTTGTTAAAAAAAAAATGCTTAAAGATTATGAACATAAAATGTACAACATGGAGACAATATTTATAGCTTATAAAAATGTTAAGGATTATGGCAACAAACCTAATCCCTTGAGCTAACGTAAACCGCGCGTTTGATCAGAGTTGTGTCCTGTCTTCGTTAAACCTTGACCTTTAGAAAGATAATCTGTGTTGAGTCTACGGGAACGATCTAATTAGATCAGCAAACCTCGCCTGTATACACAGCAACTGCACTCAGAATTTTTTACCAACTCAGTCAATCTATCAAACTTGCAGTCGTCAGGCGAGTCCTTCAAATAAGTGCATTATTTCCAATAGCACTCACCTTTTCAACGTCGATTCGACATCGATTCTTGTTTCGTTTTTGAAATCGAGTCAATTAGTTGTTGTGAATCTCAGTTTCGGACAATGAAACCGAGAAATATTTGATCTAAAATTATCTGGAAAGTGATTTCGAAGAATATGAGGTAAGTCTACCACTAGTAGAGAGGAACTTTAAAGCTGTGGGTGAGACGGAAATTGTTTCTGATCATTGGAAAATCATCTTTTTGTCCTCGTAATATTCCGTCGTTCCCCGTCACTTCCATTGTTAGAGAGACGCGTTTCGGGTGTGTGCCATCTTCGGTGTGATGTCCGTTAAAATCATCTCATCCAACATGCAAAATCTTATATTAACGGCGGAGCAAGCACCCTTGACTAAACACAAAAATGAACGCCGTTGAGCACAAGATAAAGTCAGAACGAGTGGTAGAACATCTTGTTCCAATACTCTTCGCGCATCGAGATCTCCAACTCAAATAAATAGAAGTCTTTTCGATCCTTTGGAATGCTTTCTCACATTCATAAACGGCAAAATAATAAAGGAAATGGCAAAATGAACCAACGCGAAAATCCAGAAAAAACTCAATGATCTGATATAAACGCAACGTTCAACACCAAAAATAGTGATGAAATTCGAGAACTTATTAGAATCTTGACATCTTCAATGAAGCTATGAAGGACCATCACTTTTTGAACTTTTTGATTCTTCATATTCAGGTAATTGATACGTTATTGCAATGAGTAGCGATATATTTGCTTTCCTGATGGGTGCGAATGGATTAAAAATCTGTACTCTAAAAATCATCTTGGGTGAGTCAGAAAAAGAAGGGAGATCGATCTAAATGGATTCCAATGAAATTTCCGATCCAGGCGTGTAGTTGCATCGACCTAAGTTTCATACAAAGCAAAATGGTCTGTATTCGATCATCACGTGATGAAGATACTATCACGATACTACGATAAGCCTTACATGATTCATTATTAAAATGAAACTAAAGAAGAATAGATGGCCTATGGCTATGTTTTACGCTTTCCTGAATATGGCATTTATTGCCTTTTATGTCATATACAGTCAAAATAATATATAAAAGTCTGGGGAGCCACTAAATTGCCAAGAATTCATGAAAAAATTTGCGGATATCTTGATGACTCCGTTCCTGCTGACAAAGCGGCAAACAAGAACTTTGACAAAGGTTTTAAAGGAAAAAATAGCAGAGACCAAATGAAGCAGCAAAATCAAATGAAAATGTAGTTGATCCGAAAGAAAGACGATATTGTGCTTTTGGTCCATACAAAATTAATAATTTGTGCCGAAAATAAATTGAGGATGCATCAGATGAATTACTGATATCCACATCCATCTAAATATGAGATACAATGGATATGGATATTAGGAACTCATCCGATGGGTACATATATGCAATCGGAAGAAACACAGGGTGATTAAAGTCATGGAGTCAATAAGGGAGTCACGGTAAGTCATGGAAATAAATACCTGTTGCATCTAATCCAATTACACCGATTTGAAAATGTTTTGTCCAGCAAGGATGGCTATACTCCGTGTTTTGTCCGATAGGGATAGAAATGCTGTTTTTGTTCTCCGAACGAAATCCTGTCGTTCCCCGTCTGCTTCTTTGTATCGTTCAGTAACGCATTTCGGCAGTGTACCATCTTCGGTGTGGGACTAGACTAATTTCTAGTCCTTTTTCTAGTCGTATTGCTTTTACTTGAACGCTTCCACTAGGACGAGATGTACTCTAAAATGCATAAGTCGAGACTTTGAGGTGTCCCGTTTCGAACGATAATTCCAATCCCTTTGAGAAAATGTGCAACATTTCTTCCCTTATGCCACGGAGCATGGTCTTGTCGGAGAGTCCAGCTTTAGACAGCTTATCGCCAGGTTTTTACAGATTGACACAATCCAAAAAGAGTTATGTTGCGGAGCCGAAAACTGGAAAAAAAATGTTGTGGAGGTGAAAACGTTACAATCAATGAAACTCAGTACCGGAACATGATTATCTCTTTTTTGGGGTCAGATTAAATGATTGACATCGGAAAGATATGCTTCCAACAAGATGTGGCCACATGCCACAACGCGCATTATTTGAAATTTTGAGAAAAATCGAATTCTTCTCAAAAAATGGCACTTCCAAAAATACAATAAAAATTAAACGTGCATATGGTAAGAGTATAGAGAGAGAGAGAGTAATTGAACTGGAGCCATTGGAGACATGAACGTTTGACCACTCCCATCCTTCAGCAATTGATTCCTTTAGTGGTCTGCATTTCTAAGTTTATACAAACCAATTAGAAATGGCGTATCATTAAAAATTAACATCATTTTGCATTTTTCTACTATTATTTTGTTGTTTTTTTTTATTCAATAGATGAAATACAGCATCCAAATTACATTTGAATAACATTTAACAGATTTAACAGCGGTAGGTTTGATTGTTTGAATTGACTGTCAGTGCATTGTAGTTCTATCTCCCTGTTTTGTATATTTGCGATTTCGATGGTTTGTTTAAACATCCTGAAGTTATTGAAAATTCTATTTGAACAGACAGCAGTTTCAGAAAAGGTTTAATATATTGCTATTATTACTAGTGTTTTTTTTTTTTTGTTCTGTTTTTGTTTTTCTCTTTCTTCTTAATAATACTTTAAACATTCAATAAATACTTTTAGATCAGATTCAACATTTACCTAGCAAGTAGACTACATTATTTCTGAACGACAGCAAAAATCCAAGTGTACTCAATGTTTAGATTAAGCTATTTATAATACATATATATATTTCTATTGGTGAAAACGTAAGAACACTCAAAATACAACATTCAGCGTTTCACATTTGAATTAGCAGTTTTTAGTTTCCTGTGCCAGGAAGTAATATTTATTTAAGTTTATCACGTTTGCCCGCATGTTTTTCACCATAGCTCTGACTTAAAAAATGCATCAATGATTGTTTAATAAATTCAGTAGTATATGATTATTTCTACCAGTTGCAATGATTATTATGAGTCTTGGTTTTCACTTTTTATTGCGTTTTTTTTAGCACCTTGCATCTTCTTAAACGGTTTCCTGTTTTTCAATGTATACTTTCCAACATTTATATAATTCGATCGATTTCACATGAAATTTTACAATTATTTCAGTATGGTAAATTGTTTATTTGAATGTAACAAAACATATCCAAAGAGAGGTTGATTTCAGTCAAAAAATTAACGATAATTTATGCCATTTGAATACCGGTTGGACAAAACATATTTAACCGAAAAAGGACAGGTTTAGATCTTCTCCTTAGATGATTTCATTGTGAATTTTAATTTTTTATTCAATAGCTTTAACGTTTTCTTAGAGTTTGCTAGACAGAGACAGAGTAGCTTATTTCTTCAAAACGCTTACATTTCTATGTAATCAGTTAAGAACATCTCGTTCTACATTTATACTAAATAGAGACTAGTTCAGCCCATCTTCTAGACAAGAACGAAACAAAATAATTCCCCGATTCCCAAAATAATTTGCGTTCACTTATACAAACCTCCATCTCATGAACAAGTAATAAAATTTGTTAATAAATATATTCATTGCGAAAATATGTCGCTTAAAAATTTTGTTGAGAAACTCTCCAAATTGTGAATAAAAAACTATTCAATGTAAACTCAGTTCGCGGTGTCCCTAAATAAAATGGACAAAACAGTACAAATACGCAATCTATTGGTTAAGCGTTTGTACCGGTCACTATTTAGGCCTTGATGTCTGAAAATGTTCACAAATACTTTTATTTCTTGCTAACATTGAAGTGAATTTTCCGTTTACATTTGCTGCATACAGTGGATAATAATGTGCAGAAGCTTTAAACTCGTTTGATGTCTTTTATGGAAGAGAACAGAGAGACTGTAGTTTGAATACTGCTACAGTGTCAATAGAAGCGTATTTCCATAGCAGCAACGGACAGTGAATTATCAAATAGGTCCTTTGAATTTTTCTACAAATGCAGGATGAACGACTAATTAGCAACAGTCTCTACTAAAAGTTGCTGTTTTGTCTCTAGATTCTACACAAAAATGTTAAGACTTACTCCAAATCACCTACAACTGCTTCTAAGCGTAATTTCAATACTTGTAGTGAGTACATGAATATCTTGAGAATATGGTTAAATATTTGCTTGATGCACACAAGAAAAAAAGACACAACCATGTTTGTTTTAAAAAGATCCGTGTACGAGGCAGATGTTCCAGTCTAAATTAACATAACTCTATGTTGCCTTAGATTTTGAAGCGTCAGTAAAATATCAAGAAACACAATAGCCTACAAATCAATCTATAAATCCTTTCTTGATAGACTGACTACATTTAATATTCTGTCTAAGGGCTAGTGGGATATGTTTAATACGTTTTTTCTTCTTCTTTTAAATGTATATTTTATTCATAATTACCTTACTCAGTCGCGAGAACCTTTAAAATTTCTTGACCAAGTTTGCGATCTCGTAGAGCTATTAAACCACCTAAGTTACTTCTTATTGCTTTTTGATCGTACATGATTGGGCACAACCGCTCAGTCTTAATACTTTTCTTAAAGTCAAATATTCCGCCGCCTAGAGATTGAAGTACAGCTTGTGGCGCGCATGTATCCCATCTATATGTTGTATTCTTAGAAAGTAGAAAAACGCTTGCTTCGCCTGTTATAACTTTAAGCGCTTTGTGACCAGCTCCAGCGGTCATGGCAATTTCATAGCCTAAACTTTTGATTCGTTCAATCACATCCGGATGTTCTGATCCGGAAACTACAGCAATTTTATTTGCTAATGGCTTCGGCTTTGGAACGTTGTTCGCCGAAAATGTTCCTAACGACACACCCCAATAAACTTTGCTTCGGTATTCATTTTCACCAATTCTATCGCCAAATGGTTGATTAACTATACCAGCCAATGGATATCCATTTTCAATGCTATAAACACCTAATAACACAGTGACACAATCGAGTCCAGACGATGTGATTCCTGGAAAGTTCGTAAAAATCGTTTCGCCAGCAATGTATTCGGCTGTACCGTCTGGAAAAGAAGGATTAAGATGAAATTCGATCCGAATATTAGTATGAGGAATCAAGCAAACCTATTGGATCGATCCAAACACCAATTTTATTGTAATTCAAATCACTTGGTGCGACGGGCATGGTTGGTCCAGAACCCACATATTCAACTTCCTTATGAACCTCTTCGGCTAGTAATGCAGCTGCCAAATTATTTCCATTAAGTACCTAGAATTGAAATTAAAGAGTCATATATTTTTGCTTGTATTGCTTGGTTGGCATGAGAGAAAACACATCCTTTTTGACAGATTGCACAAAGTTTTTTTCGGGTCATATTAGGTGCATTTGTTTTTGGCACCTTTCTTCAAAGAAAGCGAGAGAGATAACACCTGCAGAACATCGAACATTCTAATAAGGATCCGATTTCTGGAAAACGAGTGAATTAAGCTGGTCTATTTTTGTCTATATATAACCGGATGCTCCCATATGTGTGCGATCGATGGAACAATTGAATAATTTAATTTGAACAACCATCTTCTACAATCTTCAGCAGATTTTGAAATCGTCAGTTGAGTACAATTTCGGACATGACTCAACAGAGATCGTGCTGACGCTGTACGTCTAGAATAATCGCTCACTCACGTCTAGAATAATCGCTCACTCACGTCTAGAATAATCGCTCACTCAATTATAAGACAAGGATGTTGGAAAACGCTATAATTCTCCGTTCAACCTCAAATGTTCTGGAGCATTTGTCTGCAAAAACACGCTTACAATTAATTGCGTTACCTAATTAATATTGAAAATGTAGGAGAGTGTTGCCGAAATGCCAAATGTCTTCTATCTCCACCGAGCTCAGCAATAAAATATCAGTGTAACTATTTCTAGGAGGACTTTAAAGGACGATTATTGAGAATAATAAATATCTAAGATTATTGACAATAAACAAGTAACGTGTCTTGGCTTATTGGAAAAACATCATTCGAATAATCCACATTAATTCAGATTTCTGGGAGTGAATCCTCATGACTAGCGCGGCGCATTTGACACTCTCTGGCGTTGCTCATTTGAAACTTTCTTCCGCAGTCAAAAGCAAGCTGTCCAGCTGCGCTAGATTTAGGTAGCAATCGTAGCTCATGGTGATGTGTTAGCTTCACCTGCCGAAACGTTTTCCAAGACTTCCCTTTTTCAGAAATATCAAAGTCTCAAAGAAAACACACAACAGTTTACTCATAGTATCATCACTGAATACATATATCACCCTCCCGCTGTGAACAATGTCGAACACTGCGAATTTCTCGACGAATCTCAACACAATTGCAGCATGTTTGTTGGAATAAGTTGGTTTTGAATATTCGTCCTTACTGACCCTCTTTAGTGAATCTCGATAGACTCGAACGAGCAAATCAGGCCGTTGGTTGACAAGACAGCAGTGGTTGTATCCGCCTCGAATCAACTTCTAGTTGTCTAGTCCAACCAAGCTCACTCAAAAAGAAAGGAATCTTGATGGGAGCCGCGCAGTCCGTGCTACTGGTACGGCTCTGAAATTTGGAACGATGCTCGGGCTGGAACAAATATAGAAACGTAGTACCATGTAAACAGCATCTGCATATCCAAAACTATATGCACTAAATATGTTGCTGATCCCGATCCGCGTATGCAGAAATTTGCGCGACCAGGGTACTATCGCTCGAAAAAATAAGGAAGCGCACACTCAGAACGTAACAAGAATCCTTACTGAGTGAAAAGTATGTGGGAAGGAAAGCACTATGTCTTAATCGAAAGCATGGGATTGTGGAATTGATTTTTATCAAACTATGCTTTTGAGGAGGCAATTATATCCTCAGATTATGTAAATCACTGCCTGCTGATTTTACGTAGAAACGAATGATCATGTTTGCTAAACATTCTTCTGTTGCAAAGGGTTGGATAGGCAATGTTATGAACCAATTGAGGCAATGGGCGACGTCAATCCGGACAGTTTGTTCCACAAGCTGCTCCTTTTGTTTGACAAATGGAATCTTGTGGTACAAAACAAACGAGTATTCCTTTTCATTTAAAATCATCTTGGGCGCTCGATATTGCTCTCGATGCCACCAGATGATATTTCATCCCCACCCCTCCCATCCCGCTGGAAGTTCTGATTTGTATATATTTTTCTCAAAAGGTAAATTCAGCATGCTTCATTATTCTTTTTACCAATTTATATACATTAATAAGTTAAGGATATCGATTAATTTGTGCATTTTATACATATCTCGTATTATAATATACATGCATATATAAAATTTTCATTATAGCAATAATGTTTACTTGGATTCATTTTCATTTATGTATGCAAAATTTTAAGTCGAATATGGTTCTTCGCTGACCACTAACTCCAGCGTAAGGATTAAGGATAATAGAAAATCGAAATAGAGATGATAGAATGGGTAAGTACTTAATTGGTCAAGGAATAATTAATTAAAGTTTTAACTATTCGATACTCTTGATTTGCGATCTTCATAATTGTATTTATTTAAAAATGCATTTTGCAATGCTGAGCCGAAAATCCTACGCAGGACGAATAATCCTGCGCAACACTGCGCAAGGCGATAGATGCAGCTTCAAGAAATTCCCTATTACGTCTGACATTTTCAATCATTGTCTTACCTTCTCGTGGCAATTATTCAGAATCCTTTTTTCAGAGATGATGCATATTCGTGATATATTCTGTAGAAATGAAGAACATGAAGTAGGAAATAAAATGACCAGTTTCCTGGTCAGATCCTGGTAGATCATTACGTCTAATCCGACGTGATGAAAATATGTACGTTTACTATAACTCCCGTGCTTATAAGTATTGAGGACAGCAATTTGGTCACACAATGGCTAAGTAAAGCACCAATAGACCTCGCTTTAAATAACAACATATGCTAACTGATTTGAGCTCTACAGATTTAATATATCCTATCGCGCTCCTGAGAATTATGAATGCGATTTCAAAGTTGCCAATAAAGTTTGTTGAAACAAAGAAGTCATTGCGGAACTAGCTAACTTGTCCAGATTTTGACGTATTTTTCATCTTTCTGATAATCAATATAATCCATTATTCAATATTATGTAAATAACCACGAAATATACATGCAAAGAAAATTATCCAATCATTATTATATAATGCCATAAGTATGTCATATTGCAACATCCCTTCTCACCAATTATCAAACTGAATTTCATATGACCGGCTTAGACGGTTTCTAAGAAATACCTTTTCTAAACAAGCAGCCGTTTCCTGAGCATTTTCACCAATTGCTATGGTTACACTTTCTCCTAATATGTTAGTAAACGTTGCAGACTCCTCGCCATTGATATTTCCTATCATCTCCGGAAACTTTAAATAAACAAAAGAAAATTAACAAATTATTCACAAAAGTTAAATGTCATACATACCAATTTTCCAATATCATATCGTATTGTTTCTTGTATCAAAACATCAGCAAGTGTTTTAAAATCCTTCAAAAATCGTGGATTGGCATCATCGCCTGTTTTTTCCTCGACCAATAGTGCAAGTAAATTTTTATCCGCTCTACATTTACGCGCAATGTTAGCAGCTTTCTCAGAACAGTTCATAAGCGTTTTCAAAAAGTCTCGCGACATTTTTATCACCCACTTGTTATGCTAATATTTGAATTATTAATTTAATATGTAACACTGAGATCAAAAAGGAAGAATTAGAGGAGTACACATAGACTTTTTAGTAGAGTAGCTAGAAACAAATGGATTGAATAGTTTGACAGATCATTATTTCGAATTATCGATTTTTTCCATTGTGGCGCGAAATATTATATCTAGTTTGAAGCTATCAGGAATCTACTATGGCGGTAATGTATAAGTATTTGTTATAGAATTTTCTCTTAACTATGTTTGAGTACGTATCTCTACGGTAGCATCTATGAAAAAAATCTATTGAAATATGAAATAATTTATGATAAAGATAAGGAGAAAAAAGAGTGGGTATGTGGAGTCCGAAACAATTTGCTTTCAATTTATTTTGCCCGTAAAATAGAGCCCACTTGCGGCAGCGAATTGTGTAAATAAACCTGAAGGCAGTTTTGTAATTATTATTAGTAATTATATTTATTAATTAGTAACTATTTTTAATATGATTAATTTTTTGGATAATTATTCCACTATGTATTAGAATAGGGTGTTAGAAAATATGCATGGCATATCCTTTTATGGGGCCTTTAAATTGTTTTTAATTATAAAAGCGCCACTCATAAGTAAAGACCATTGTTCTTCAGCTATTTGTATGTTTCGACAAGAGAGGCCGGAGTATTCTAGCAACTGGTTTCGTCAGGATACGTGGACTATCCTACGCACCTATAAAAACTACCCAAAAACTCCTTTTACATTGGTATGACTAGGTCACGATGAAAAAGGATTAGTAAGAATGAGCGAAATGCTGGATTGAATTCCAACGCATAAAAATTATAAGGCACATCAGTAATAGAGCATTCACATTCACTCATACTACAGTAAGGTTTGCACACCACAGAGCATACTGCAGAGATTTGAGATAGTTCATATTCACATTATCAATCTAACTATCTTAAAGAACTTTGAATACTTTTAAAATCGTGTAAAACGCTTTCCCAAAGTAGTTCCAATAAACGAAGAAGAAGCGCTCGCAAAATAGGTTGACTTGTGGCCCTCATTTATGTAAACCTGGACAATCCCTTGTTTATATGGTCGCTCGCAAATTGTTTCTTAAAAAATTGGCGAATTAATCGGTCTATCGCTTCTTTTCCCGTTGAAAAATGCATGTTGCATAGTTCTCGCGTATGACACTTCTTTAAAAGGTGTCCTGCAGAAAAGATGGAAAGTTTATTTCCAGAATAAGTGAGTGACCCGTACAATCTTTGTGATTTACTAGGGTTGGGTGCCCAAAAAACCGAACTGATGTTGTGGGGGCTCCAGTTGTTGTAGTGCGTTCTGTCACTAGATTCGTATAGCAAGCCACCATTTGACTTTAATTAATTTGACATTTAATTTGACAAGTTTCGTCGCTAACGAAGGTTCCGTTCGACATGTGTGAATTTTTTAATGACATGTGTTTGTGTGCTCGTCGTTTTTGCAATGGCTGATTCTCGTGAACAGCACGCATCCGTAAAGTTTTGCTTCTTGTTCGATAAAACTGACACAGAAACTCTTGAAATGTTTAAAACGGCCTGCAAGGATGATGCTGTTGTGAAAACTCAAAAAATGTTTTCAAGAATGATGATTTACAACAAAACTCTTTCTGATCATCCGTCCGTAGGCAAATTCGACGAAAATGTTCTAAAAATCCGCGAAATCACCCAGGAATATCGATGTCTCGACAGTTAAGCAATCAAATGAGTACATGGAATCATTGTAATAATCAATGTAATATCAGATAATAACTGAAGCAGGAAGCAACTTACTCCCTAAATATATATCTGTCAAAATTAAACAAAACAAAGCATTTTGTAATGGAAAATTAATAAAAAAATGAAGGATGGAATCATTTTTTGTTTTGAAAGAATGTTGGTGCTACGGTTACGACCCTGAAACGAAGCAATGAAAGGAAAACAAGCCTTCTAGTTTGCACCACAAAATGCTCGTCAAGTGAAGCCAAACGTGAAAACAGTGCTGATTTGGATTTTCGGTGTGAGAAGAGTCGTTCATTGAGAAATTCTTATTTTGGAAAGTTTACAAAACAGTTTGCGGGGGCAGATGACGAATTGTTGCACTCGGGTGACTGATTTTTCCACCACGATGACACTCCTGCTCACACAGCCCTGTTTGTGCATCAATTGTTGACCAAAATGGCTTGATCCCTGTGCCCCTGCCTCTTTACTCAACCGACTTGCCGCTTCCAACTTTTTCTATTTCCCCAAAAGAAAGAGACATTGACAGGAAACCGTTTTGCCGACATTATTGAAGTCATGTTAAAAACACGACGGAGGCATCACAGATGACATCATGAAACTGTGGCTAATACGCCAAAACAGCACCATAGCCAATACCGCCTTGTAATGGGAAGGACCAGGGTAATATAACTCTTCGCCGTATAGGATCACCAAGCTTGGATTCTAAAACAATTTCATCTGGTATTAATTACAGAAACATCTGAGATAGTCGAATTATTGAGTCTCAAAATTTAAAATCAAGTTAATAATATTTAGAAGAATTGAAAAAATATGAATATAATTGAGAATGTTACGGTAGGGCAATAAAGAGATGGATAAAAGATAAAATATCCTTTTAATTGTTGAATTAAATTTTATGGTACTCATTTTAAAAGTTTGAATTAACCACAAGCCCCTTTAGAAAGAAGAAGACAGTTTGAAATAGTTTATTCGCGTTAAATCTGCCTTATGTGACTAAACCAAGTCTAGTATGAAGCATCAAATTAGTAGAACATGTTCATCACCTTCACTCCTTATCTTACAATAAAATAGAATCCGAACCATGCACGTGGATTCATCTCCAAACCTCTTGCAACATGAAACATTCTGCAAAGAAACACAAACATTCTCAAACGTATCTCTGATTTTAGGAATCCAAATACACCGATCAACCCATCCTGGAACCATCGAATCTTGTTAACTACTTTGAAGAAACCGTCAAGGCTCAGAGTTCAAATATAACGAACTATTTTCGGGGCATAAGAGAAGAGCAAGAGCGTGAGAAGGCTATAGAAAAAGGTGTTCAGACAGCAGCGAAAAGGATGCAAGAATTAGTCCAGCAAACAGACGAAGAATCCCGACTTGCCATGGAACTTGCCGACAATAAGCGCCGCCAATTTATCGAACAAAAGACTCGACAACAAATTCGCGAAAACAACGAAGAGCTACGCGAACTCGAAATGAAATTGCGTGCAGCGTATATTGGCAAATCACTTGCATCGCAAATTGCTGAAAGGGAAGCAATGCGTCAACATGAAAAACTCCTTGCCGAACAAGAGAATGACTTGTTGGAGGCGGCTCGCGTAAAGGATTCTGAATATCGACGTATGAAAATGGAGGAGGAACGGCAACGTAAAAAATATTTGCGCGAAGAGATGATCGAGCAAATGGCACAGCGTGCAGCCGAACGTACAAAGAAATATGAAGAATTCTTGAAGGAAAAGAAATTATTGGACGAGATCAGTCGAAAATTGATTGAGGAAGAAATGTTGGAACTCCAGAAGAAGGAAAAGCGACAAATTCAATTTAAGAAGGACATCGAAGATTTTATTTGTATGCAAAAGCTATGGCGTGAACATCACAAACAAATTACGGAAGATGAAGACGTTAAGTTGGCGGAATTCCTTAAAAAACGCGAGGCTGAACTTGCTGCTCGTGAAAAGGAAAAGCATGAAGAGAAATTGAAGCGTGAAGCAATAAGCGAGCGAATTGGAAAAGAAATAGCTGCGATTTATGTGAGTGCTTTATTCAAATTTTATTGAACCATATTTGTAGAATTTCACGTTATGCAGAACATATTTTTTGTTATTTTTTAATTGTGCCCATCTTTGCTTAGTCTTACTTTTTTGTACCCTCTCCTTGTGTCTTTTTTAAGCCGTTTTACTCTCCTCCATCAGTCGTTTATTTTGGTCTCAACGGTTGTACGAAGTTCTTATTTGCCTTTATTTTATTCATCGTAGCGAGCTTCCTAGAGATTGCTTATGCGTCTAATGGTTTTAGGTTGACACATTCGTTATTCATTATCCTTCGGTGTAAACTCATATTAAATCGTGGAAA
This sequence comes from Stratiomys singularior, assembly GCA_954870665.1. Taxonomy (NCBI): domain Eukaryota; kingdom Metazoa; phylum Arthropoda; class Insecta; order Diptera; family Stratiomyidae; genus Stratiomys; species Stratiomys singularior. The sequence continues at coordinate 16,043,929 of OX940877.1, forward strand.
ATAAAATGAAAAAAAATTCACTTTGAACGATAGCTTTTTCAAAATAATGCCATAAAATCATGTGATTCTGAATGTTAATTTTCCAAACTTTCCTAGACATCCTGTTGACCCCCGACTTTCTTGAAGAGTTCTTTAGAGTATCTTTAAATGCGGTGTAATAAAGCTTGACGAGCTTTCATGATGTAGGAAAACCTTAATCCACTTTTTAATCGCTAAGTTCTCGCACACGAAATTGCTTAGATCCATTAAACAGAATTCAAATTATACAAAAACACATGACAAAAAACTATCAATTCGTTTGATTCAGCAGCGAACTTCTCATGTTTCTTAATTAATTGCAGAACGAAAAACTCAAACACCAAGAACTCATTCAGGATCTGCTCGTAGCGGAATCCGCGCAAAAATATGAAGAAGAACGTCGCAAAAATCTAGAAGATCAATTGAGGGCACGAATTCGAATTCGTCGAGAGCTTGAAGAACAACGTGTTGATAATGCTAAACGAAAACTCCTGGAACAGGAAGAGGACAGACAGTTTCGCGAAAGACAATTGCGACTTTATGCAGAACGCGATCGACTGGAATTGTTATCGAACGAGAAACGTAGGCTAAAGATAATAGAACATCGCCGAGAAATTCAAGCATGCCTTGATGAGAAGAAGAGACGTCGGGCTGAAGAAGTTGCCAAATTGGTTAAGCAACGTGACGATGATATTAAGGACGAAGCGAAAAGGTAAGTAGATGATTTTTCCGTGTTGATAGCAGTATCCATTAAAAATGTTCTTTTGTATATTAGGAAGCAACTTGTTGAAGAAGAACGCATTCGAATGCTCAAGGAACATGCCATTGAACTTATGGGATTCCTTCCACCTGGAATTTTACGGGAGAGTGATCGCGAATTTCTTGCACTACCGCCTAAGTCTTGATTGTGCTTGGACTAAGGGACATTATTTATTTATATGTTTCTCAATTTAAATGAAATAAAATTTTATGTAGTGTTGAATAATGCCAAGAATTCACATTGTGGTATGGTATGAAACTAAACGATCATTCTGTTAATTTGCTATTGAGCTATTAAGGATGCTTTTGAGCGTATAATCGCGGGATCGTGTTCCGAAACGTCTGTTCTATAAATGGTGTTAAGACTCAAAGTAAGATTTTGCATCGTCGACAATTATATTCATATGGCCCTGCATGCCCTTGCTGATCTGATTGATCTGCATTAAATCTCAATATCAACTAAATTTCCAGTTGAAACCCCAGTAATTATTACATGATAGTATTTTCTTCTGGAAGACTACTTAACTCTTGTTTCACAGGATCAGCCATTTATGATGTTATCTGCGAAAATTGTTCAGTCAAATCATTCTGAAACGGATTTTTACTGATATTTTTGGTCAAATGCATGCTTCGCGCAGGTACTACATCACAGGCTGTATCATAGATGTTATATATTTATATAAATATTTATTCATACAAGTAGAGCTTAAACGAACTCAGGACTTTAGGATTGATAGAACCGAATGAAACTCATTTTCGCGAACTGGATTCATTTATTCGCGAAAAATTCATTTCTACGCCTTGTTAATTTTTTGTTTATTGTAAATCATCTGGGTTTGCTGTTTAAGAAAATGAAACAGATGAAAAGAAACCCGACATAATATTGATGTTATCGGCATATGCAAATAAAATTTCGTCTATGATACACGATCTTGTCTAGCTCAAACGCATTAAAATGTGTTAAGCCGGTCCTGAAACCATTGTAAAATATTCTAGGAGTTTGTGTTAGATCAATTTATCCATTTTCACTTACAACATTTTAAGTGATTTGTACCTAGAATACCTCCTAGAATTGATAAAACTTACCAAAGGCTACTTCATAGTTCATGCTGAGAGCTTATAAGATAATAGAGATAATAAGAACAAGAAAAAACTACCAGACGACATCCACCACATCCAGCTGGTAGTGTAAATCGATGCGTCCCAGCCTGTGAGTTGGCACATGACGAGAAGCGGCAGGAACGCGTGTTCGAAATCAGCTTCAGCTCTTTCCATCTTTCTTTCTAACAAAGTAAGATAGTTGTTTCTCGAAATTAGCCGCCTCCTCTTCACTTTTTTCATTAAGTTGCTTGACAATTAGTTATTAATGAAACATACAATCACAACTCTACCTTTAAGGCAGAAACAAAAGAACGTGGTCACAGATGGTTTCTTTTCATTGAAACGGGCTCAAGTTTATGTCCAAAGTAGAGTATGGAGGTCCCTCAAACCTTATATCAGCCAGGACATATGAACATGTTAAACAACCCACGCTTCTTGTCAGTTACTTGCTAACATAAGAAAATACTCAGATTGATTTTTTTTTCGATAAGTATTGTGTTGTAGTTGGTAAAAAGCAGCTTCGTTTTAAAGGATTTAATAATCCTTATTTGGTGTCAACGTTTAGTTGCTTGATTTAAAAAAAAATTTACAGGACATTGCTTTTGATTATTGGTCGACCATTGTAAGTATGGACGATGAACAGGTTCAGATTTGATAGTTACTAAACTCAGATATCTCATGTTTAGTCAACTAAGATTTTATGATTCAAACTAATATTTCACTAAATATTTAAGTCTATTAAATGACAAGCGAACTGCGTTATCGACATATAAACACACAACCGTCATCCCATCTATTGTCAGTTTCGCACGTGTGGATTGTCTTGTGTTGTGTTCGTCATAAGAAGGACCTGAAGATACACAGCAGACAAAATGCCGCCAACAGCTAAAAAGTACAGGACGGATATACCGAAATCCAGTAGTGATGTTTCAGATAAAGAATCCAAAGGGACACCTGAAAAGATCAAAGTCGTATCGGGTCAGGTAAAATATTTAGCATTTTATTCGACATAAAACGGTTTCTAACACCGGACCCTTAACCCTATTACAGTTAGAACGATCGCTGACCAAAAAGCGCAAAGCTCGCAAAGGACCATTCAAATCGAATCGTGGCGTAGTATTTGTTAAAAACCTGCCACATGGCTTTTTCGAGGAGCAGCTGCAAAAATACTTTGGGCAATTCGGCAAGGTGACGAGAGTGCGATTGGCTCGATCCTTACGAACGGGTGGCAGCAAAGGATTTGCATTTGTCGAATTTGCAGTGCCCGAGGTAGCCGAAATTGCGGCCGAAACGATGAACAACTATTTAATGTTTCGTAAAATTGTCAAAGCCGCCTACATTCCACCCAGCGAGCAAAAATTCAACTACTTCAAAACGAGCTTGCGCAAAATACAAAATAAACGTGGAAAAGATGTTTATGTCTCGGCAGTGACAAAACGAGTGGCGAAGAAAGTTGCGGAAATGAACAATTGGAGTGCGGAGAATTATGAAAAACGCATGAAAAAAACTCAAGCCAAGCTGAGAGCTATGAAACGCGATTTCGGACATTTGGGATTTGATCCGGATTCGGTCGTGCCTCAAATGCCCATAAGTTCAAGTGCTGCGGACGAAAAAGCAGAGGAAGAAAACATGGCTCCAGCCAAAAAGCAGAAACTAGACAAGAGCACGTCTGAGGAGAGCAACAAAAGCACGTCCAAGTCGGCGGACACAAATCCGAGTCCAGCCAAATCGAATTCGTCTGGCACAACCGGAAAGCCAGCAAAAAAACAAAAAACGAAACAGGATAAAAAGCCTAAAGTTGCTGACACGACATTAGGACGATTGTTGGATGAAACTATCGAGGATGATTCATCAGATGATGATTTCGTCCCTGACAATGTATTGGCATCGTCCGATGAAAATGGTTCATCCAGCGACGACTCGGAATCGGAGAGCGCCGTAAAGTCAAATGGTAACGCTAAAACGAAGAAAGTGCAGAAAACAAAGCCGAGTGCTTTGAAAAGTTTGATCGATGACACAATTGAGGATGAGGATTCGTCTGACGATGACTTTGAACCAGAAGATGAAAACGATTCCATGGCGTCGTTAGGCTCTTCCGCGGAGGACGACGACGAGGACCAAGAAGATGATGATGATGATGAAGAAAGTAGTGATGATGAAGAAAATAGTGATGGTGAAGATGAGAGCAGTGAAGATGAAGAAGAAAGTTCACCAAGCAAATCTAATAACTTCCGTAAAGAAACGCGAAACAAACTCGATAAAATTGGCCAGAAGAAACCTGTGGGCGGCATTCGAAAGAAAAACAAAGTTGAGAAACCGGTTAAGAGCCAAGCGCTGAAACAAAAGATCCAAGAATCTGTTAAGGAAATGGCCAAACAAACCAAAATGGTACAGATTAAACCGAAAAATTTGAAAAAAGGAAAGAAGAAAGGCGGTTTGTAGTAAACAGTTTTATTTTTTAATAGCGCTTTAAGGACAATTTTGTTTCGTATTATGTTTAAATAAAATATTTAAAAAACAAATGAAAGCTGTGTCAAGTTGATTGTGTTCCTTGTAGTGAGAGCGTAGAATTTTCACATGGTTGTAAGGATTTGTATCTATGATGACTGCGATTAACGTCTTAGTAGAGACCAGGATATTGCAAACTCAAAGATAAGCAAACAAGTCCGTTTATCTTCTCCATATGCGATTTTAATACATTTGAATTTCTTTGCTCGGGTTTTGTGATTAGTCGGAGATCGAATTTATTGCGGCTTGACGGATTTCCATGCCTCATTCAAGGATCGTTTGATAGTGAAAAGTCTGCGCGCCAATCACATTTCCAATCCTACACGTTTTGTTATACCCTCGTACTTTGCCTGGATTACTTTGCGGTCGCATTTCGATGCTCAGGAACTATGGTTGGCTCGCGCTTGCTAATTGGGAGCATCATATTCATCCATAATTTGTTATATTTGAGTGGCGGAAACTAGAATTTGTACATTTCGATAAGGGATATTCAAAAAGTTACGACAATGGCGATCCTGACCGGACGTGTGTTGCGAATAGACAATACTGTATACGATTGTGTTACCCGGCTCATTAGGCTACATTTTGATGAGTGGAGTTTGACATCTTTTCGTGTTGGCTCGATGTTCCAGAAGCCTCAGAACTAGTTTCTCAATCGTTTCTAACGAGAGCGTCTCCAACTTCGATAAATACATTTCGTTTTTATCGTTAGTTTGGTTCTAATCATTGGAAACCATGTAGCAGATGTTACCATCATTAAACAGTGGACATATTGGTTGACAAGGTGACAATCTCGATTGAACTATCCTTGAAATTAGGCTCAATTAGTTTTATTTTAAATTTAACCTACGATTTGCATATTGAACCGACCCTGGAATCATTCAACATCATTTTCATCACAACATTCCTGTCAACATCAGCTCATGATCACTGAAGTTATAATGTAGTCCTTACAGTCACCATTCTGCAATGCGAAAATGAAGCTCTAGTCTCAGGATCTCAAAATGAAGCTCTAGTCCTAGTCTTCGATGAAGCTTTCAAAATGAATTTGCATCCCTGAGTCAGCAATGCTGGTACTCACGTACGGCGTTCTCTACGATCAAGATGAAAACTCCGAATCCAATACATAGTATGCACTTACATTGACCGTTATCTACGATTTCAGGGATACATCTCTTGCACTATTTGTGGCGTGTAGCCATGATGTGTGTACATATAAATTTGAGTTTTTAAATTCGAGTAAGTTAGATAAGGGGTCGAAGACACAGTTCTGCCAGGTGTAGAAGTTTGAAAATCGGAATCTCTCGAAAGATGGTGCTCGCATTAGTTTAAGGACCGGAAGACCGGTTCGGCAGAGCCAACTCATTCCTCTGAATGTTGACCAAGTTTGCCAACATGCAGTGACCTAAATTTCATACACCGGTATATTTTTTTCTATAGTGTAAGACCTTTCGATTTTTGTGTGTACAAACATTGATTTACGGACAGTATTGATTTCCGGCTATTTTGTGGCTTGATTTCGGCTAAATTGGCGCAGACAAAGCATACGACAAAAATGTCCTGTAAACGTCAGTGAGTGGTTTGAAATATTTAAAAATGGCGATTTGCACCTGAGAAACGGAAAGCGTGGAAAACCACCGAACAAGTTTGAAGAAAAGGACTTGCAAGCCTTATTCGATGAAGAGAATATTCAGACTTAACAAGAACTCGCGGAATAATGAAATGTGATACAGAATGCAGTATCTCTCTGTTTGAAAGCTATGGGAGAAACTCAATATTGGGAAAATGTGTCGCAAAGCTGAAGCTGAATGAACGACAGCAAAAAAATGGAGAACAACACTGATATCAAACAAAATAATTTCTTCAACGAATAGTGACAAGTGATGAAAATTGGATATATTTTCAGAACACTAAACGTCGTAAATCATGAGCGAATCCAGACGAATCATCAACGTCCATTGCAAGGCGAAATCGTTTGAAAAGAAGACAATGTTCTATGTTTGGTGGTATCAAAAGGGTGTAATATACTATGAGCAATTAAAACCTTGTGAAACCGTTAACGCTGATAATAACCAACAACATATGATCAATTTGAATTGAGCAATACGTGAAAAATGACCGGAATATGCAAAAAGGCAACATAAAGTCATTTTGGTTCACGATCATGCCTTTCACAAGCAGCAAAATGGGTCACGGATACGATCGACCGAGGATACGTTCGAGGCATTCAATTGAGATATAAATGTAGATGTATACGATACTCATACATTTGTTGTCAGCTTTAGCATTCCTAGGAGGTTTTCTCGCAGTGCAGGGCCCTTCAAACAAAAGGTCTATTTTTCTACTGTTGCAGTACATATGAAATGCTGAAATTCACCCGCCTTCAGACGCTGTTCGACCGAGTTGAAGTTACACCAGAGGCAACCTTTCTTATGACAATTTGTTAGAATTAAGTCTTCCAAATAGAAAATGTTTACCATTATATCTGTCGACCGGTCGAACCTTTTCTTTTATCAAACTGAGTTTTGTGGGACCAGTCGAAATACTGTTGGGTTTTCTCCTAATATTCAAATTTTTGTTGCGAATCGGCAACTAGAACTCTGATTGTATTAGATCTGGCAGGTCAACACTTGTCTTGCTAGGGTCTAGAGTCTTGTAAAAGATATCTTTTCCCCTTCGATCAATGTATCTAGAAAATATGAGTCGTAAAAGGGATTCCTGTGATTCCTGTGTGTGCGTTCCTCAAGATGATTTTCAAATGTTCATTATAGTGTAGATACTGATCTAAATGAACACCGAGATATGGATTTATGTGGAACCCGTTCTGAGCTATTCTCACTAGCCATAATGTGGCAATCTTTCCAATTACGTTTCAGATCCTGACTGGCCAACCACAGTGTTTTCCGAGCCAATATTGTTTCACACTTCTACGAATTAACTTTCAATCGCCAATTGTCGATAAAGCGGAACACGTCCAAACGCTACAGGTGCTGCACACCATCTGACAGCTGAAGATCTGTTCGACTAAAGCAGGAATCTATTATTTAACCTACAATAGAAATTAAAGGAGAACAAAAAAGAATACGAGAGCAAACATCTGATGAATCAATCATCGAACGTGATAAAAGAAAGCAAATTAATGTTCAAAAAAAAGATTGAAAAGTCCTTAATAAAACTGAGTTGTGTAGTTTCTAATTAAAACTTACCCATGTTGCTCATAAAACTTTTAATTTCAATTCTACTCCGCAAAGTGCTTGACCGACCGCCATAACGCAAATCACACTACATCAAAAGTATCCTGTCGAATGGATTGAGCCTTACTGCGCCTTTAGGAAATATGTCCCAAATTTAACCTTACAGGACATTCATGCCGTAACAGACTATTATTAGCTCATACAGGACGCATTTAATTGGAAACACATTTATTCACATGCTTTATTTGACCAATTTTAAAATTGCACAATTACATTGCTTAGAACTAGAAGTTGTAGACAATAAAATTTAAATATTGAAAAATTTTCGCTGCTATTCATGTCCGACATTTTTCAATTTTTATTCGTTTCCATTTCATTCTTCGATTTTGAAACCATACTTTGACCTGCAATGAAAAATTTAATATTTTTACTTATGTGCATGGTTTAGATATGTCTAAGATTCTACTTATCACAATTGGGGGTGTAGCTCAGATGGTAGAGCGCTCGCTTAGCATGCGAGAGGTACGGGGATCGATGCCCCGCACCTCCATCCAATTTATTTTTAAATTTTAATGTCCTTCAATTTTATTTTAACTTTTAGTATTGTTTTTTATTATTATTTATCATGCATGCTGTTGCTTTTTTTTAGCATACAAAATTTAAAAGTAATAACAATAACATCTTCCTCAGTTTGAAATTCTATCAGTCGCAATCCGTTCTTGGAAGTATGTTGAAGTTCCCTTCCAATGCTTTGAGAGCTTTGTGGGCTAAAATTATCCTTTCATTGTTTAGTACTTGTAAAAGCATATTGAAAAATATTTTGTTGGATTTTTAGCATATTTATGCTAAAGTACAGTTTCTAGATAATGTTCAATGTTGCTCAAGATTAATTTAATATGTGTGATGCGTTTAATGAGTTTCAGTAATAGTAATAAAATGTTTAGTTGTCAAATTTGAAATATTATTTCCAATTTCAAAAAGATTACAAGTTGCCTGGAGAAAAGGAATTATCAGAACAACAATGCATGACGTTTCGGGAAGAACTGTAAATGATATAGAAGGTTGCGCAGTTTTCAGTTTGATTGAATCTCGCGATCTGTCACATGTTGTGTTGATATGAGAATTATTATTATAGTTGAAATGAGATTTTCGCAAATATTAATTATTACGTGGAGTGAAATAATTATGATTATTACTGTGAAATAATTCAACCCTGTACATATTGGCGTGCGCGTTTCATTGCTTCATTCTGCGAATTTCCGTCATGGTAGTCCCAAGCTTGTGTAAAGGGAAATCGGGAGATAATCGTTTATTGGGAGATATTTATTTTTACTCTAAATTATCATTTTATCGTGATTATCTTGATGTTCTATGAAAATTGACTTATTAGTTGCATGAACGGACAATCAAACAAGAAAAAATAATGCTGACAAGAATTTGGTCGTACTATAAAAAGTTGTATCAAGCATAAGAAATTGAGGACGCTGAAGGAGTTGATGAAGTCTAAGAGGACGATGATGAAGTTGATGAGTGATGGATTGACTTGTTGATGAGCTGGGGAAGAATGGAGTGGTTGATGTGTTGAATGGTAATCTAACTTGACTGAACTAAATATCAAAAATAGTTAGATTGGCAAAATGATCAAGATGATAGTTTTGAGTATGAGACAGTCACCACTAGGGGTAACCCCCACCTTAGGATGGAAACAATTGTTGCACTGAAAAGACCACCGTGTAGTTAGGCCAAAATTTTGTTTTAAAGACTGGACATAATAAAATTGTGTTGCTTGACTAAAGGCGATGCAGGGATTATTCTATGGTTCAATCGTTTTTTGTTATGAGCTTTGAAGCGAGGAGAAGAGTTGTATTTGCCGCGCCTACTTAGCAGAGGTGGTGAGATAGGCCTTATGGGCCTAGTGGCTTACTACCTATTACACCTCGTGTACCTGGAGCAAAAAGAAACATTCTTATTGGGCAGTAGAAAAGCACAAACTGGTCAAACGTTTATCTGAACCACGAGTTGGGTCGAGGCCATCCCAGATAACCACTTCTACACGGTGACAAATCTATCCTAGCTCGAACGTGGCGGTTGGGGTTTCGAAGATTAAAAACTTGGTAAGAACACAAGTCGGCTGTTTTCGGGTAATGAACTGGTTCAAAATGAGTGTAAATTTATAATAGAAACAAGCTTTGATAATAACACGTTACGGATGAAATAACACGACTAGGGTGAAATAGGTTGAGGAATGAATCTAAGACTAAATCTAATAATAAACTGAATCTAAATCGTTCGAATTTCAACTTTAAGTTATAACAATAATGTTTTTGTTCCAACGGTTTTATTACCAAAATGAACATTTGACGTATTTTATAGTAATTCTGCTTTCTATTGACTACCAACCAAACAGGCGAAAAAGGACCAAACATTTAACCGGATACAAATACAGAGGTGAAATCAAAAAAATTATCAGATAGTAATTTGTTGTGTATTTGTTAATTTTATTGGTTTTCGATTTTTGAAAAAGAGTAAATAGTAAATTAAATAAATTCAAAAATTAAGAAAATTTTTAAAATAAATAATGACAAACTAAATGAATTAAAAAAGTTAAAAATAAATGAACAAAAAAATAAATGAATAAAAAAATAAATAAATAAATAATTGGAAAAATTAATAAATGAATCAATAAATAAATTCACTTAAAAATAAACTAATAAATAAATAAATAAATACCTTTCAATACTAGTTTAAACAGGTTAGTATGCATTTTCGCTATTTTTGGAAGTAAAGTACTGACTCTTCACCACTTCCCTCAATTTGCATCCCGAAAGGAGAATATTTACTGTTACATGTATGTTTTGTTTTTTATTGAATTTTTAATATTGGTTTATTTTTTTAAATGTTCATATTTTGCATCGTCAAGTGATCATCACATTCAGCATGTCCAACCATATTTCTATGTTATGGTGCAATCTTCCTTACATATTGACTCCTCATTCCTTTCCCAGTCTGCAAGTTTTTAGCTATTCCCATCCAAGATGTTCCGGCTATTTTTTTTTTATCAAAGTCCCATCGAATCTTTGGACGTTCTCTTGGTCGTTTGATTCGTCTTGGGTACCACTGTGTTATTCTTCTGATCCATTTGCCGTCCGCCCTTCTCGCAAAGTTACCGGCCCATCGCCATTTACAGGATTTCGCTCTATTTATCACGAGTGTTCCTTGGATCCTTTCTCATATCCACGATAATCTTTTGTGATCCCTTCGTGTAATACCCAGCATGCATCTCATCATGGCTCTTTGAGCAACCTGGAGCTTCCTCGTTATTCTGTTGCGCCCATGTTTCACTACCGTATACCAGGACTGATAAGATACATTGGTCGAACGTTTTCTTTTTCAAGTACATTTTTATTTTAGACTTGAATTCCCCAAAGAACTCCATGCCATCTTGATTCGTCGATTGATCCCTGGTAGTAGTGAACCAGATTTGTTTATGAGCTGACCAAGGTATACATATTCTTCGACTATTTTTAGTGTGGTGTTGTTCACTTTTGTATGTCCTTGTGTGCATATAAAATCGTTGAACATGATCTTAGTTTAGCTTAGATTCATTTTCAAGCCTACTTTTCCACTAGCCGCGTTCAGTCAAGTTTATTTCATTAAATAGCTCTGAATATCATAAAAAATAATCAAAAAAAGGCTAAAAATAATCCAAAAATCTATACAAGGACATTAGTTTAACTGATTTCAGTATTTCTATAACTAAAATCATTTAAATTATTTTCTGAAATTTTGAAAATTTTTATTTTTTTTTTAAATTTCAAAAATGTCAACTGGACAGTTCAGTCAAACTTGATTGAGAAAAAAGCCATCTCTTTTGTAGAAGTAGATTGGGTTGCTCCTTCTAAATATATTTGATTATCTTAATTAGTCCTTGTCTTTTTTGCACATCAACTCTTACATTGTAATCTATCATATATTGAGTATATCCAGCAGTTCTTGGTAGTTTTGAATTTCGAAGTGAACAAAGTGACTTCGCCAAAGTAATCTGATCTCAGACCATGATTTTGGAAAAAATGGTCTGTCAAACTCTAACAAGCTTTATTTAAAAAAAATGTCAAAGAGTCATTTCATTTTATTTTAAATTAATTTCAATTCAATTAAATTTTAATTAAATTAAGACATAAATTTGTGTTTTTTTTATGGGAGTTAATTGGCTCTAAAAGTTTGCGAGTAAGTATGTTTTGATCCTTTTTACAGTGATTCAATTTAAAGTTCATGCAAGACTGAATATGCTAACATCCTTTTCCCGAATACTATATATTTATATATTTACCTGTCTCTCTGATAATTCTAACGCTACCGAAATCTCATATCGACGCAATCTTGTCAAATAGTTTGAATGTGCGAACTCAGCTTCCAATTGCTTCACTTGTTCTTTTGTGAATGCTGTCCTTTCTTTTCGGTTTATAGCATTAATTTGTTTGCATTGCTTTTTCGACACAGTTGGAGATTTCCTTGGGTGATAGTCAGCATCTGTGGAAAACAGAAAGATTTAATCATCTTTTGTTGAGTCACTCCACTTTATATCCGTAAGGATATCCTTTAGTTTACCCATGACCTGTGGTCGGATCAAATTACTTTTCGGTTAGTTTTTGAATGATCCTGGCTACAGTGTGTTGCTGTTGATGTCAATATATCTTAATATTTAGAACAAACCAAATGTTTCTCTGGGTATTAAAATATATATTGACAAATCAATGACAAAGGAGTTAGTTTTTGTAAGTGGGAACAAAGATTAAAAGAAAAATTGATTTTTTTTGAGGAAATATTAAAAACTGAAACGAAAAATTATCAAAATCTAATCATAGTTAGTCGGGAAATTTTTTTCAAAGACGACTTGATCCAATTTTCAGATTAACTTGAGTTTCTGCGATTTGTTGCTCTATTTTTTATTTCTAAATAGAGCTGCTCGATTTGACTTTCGTTTAAAAAATTTTTCTATTTAAAAAGCATATTAATAAATATTTGTATCAATTGAAACAATAACTGGTGTTGCCCAGTCCGGGTTTATCAAAAACAAAAAGCTCTCAATCACGTCGAAACGCAAGAATCAATCGACTCTAACTGTCAGCATTCGTAAATGCCCACGGAGATAACGCGAAGTTTAAGGTTACGATTCGGGAAGTTCAATTATTTACTATGTTCGAAACTACTCGTTGGCCGGGGCTACCTCCCTTTAACCTATAACTCATAAAAGTAGACCAAGAAGATTTTTACAGAGAAAACGTGCTAACAGAACAGAACTAACATGTCAACAGTAGTCTTGAGGCTTTCATAATGTTCCGTTGAATTGTTTTTATCCGATGGACCGTTTTGACGTTTTCTTTGACAACCGTCACAATCTGAAAGCGCTAAAGGTGGTTATGGATTGGGATAAATTAGAAGTTTTACAAGGAGTTGATACGATGACCATTTTAGAATTATCGGAGGAGTTTCAGGCCCACAGAATCATTATAGAGAGAAGAATCCATGCACTAGGATATGTGGTCAAGATGAATACTTGGATATCTTATGAACTTTATCAAAGATGCAAGGAAGACAGAATGGCCTGTTGAGCTTTCTATCTTGCTCGTAAAACTAAAGCAGGATTTTTTGTGTCCTGTTAAATGACATAAAATTGCACAGAATAGCTTGTAAAAGAAGTGAACCACTATTATCCACTTCAAAACTAGGCATGCATCGACGGAAGCTCTTATTGTCTGTTTAGTGAGATTCTCCAGACATCATAAGTTAGGACCTTCTGGAACGGAACCAAACAATTAGAGCAGCATTTAGGCTCATCAATAACAGGAAGTTCAACAACCATTCCTACGTGAATCAGTCGTTGTGGATTCACCCTTTACTTCTACTATACAAGACCGCACACGGTTAGAGTTATCCGACACAAATTACAGAGGTTGACAGGAAACTTTAACCCCGCCCAATATAAACTTCTGACCATTCTTTAACAAATTGTTACTAGTCGGTACAATAGTTACTAGGTCAGCCCATGCACAACTACATGCAGGGAAGCGAATACCATCATAAAGAGCATATTCGTATAGGACTGGCAAACTTTTTCAAAGGCAAGAGAGATGATTTCTACTGGAGAAGGGTACAGCAAATACTTGAACATTAGAGGCAAGTAGATAAGAATAGTGATTATTAGTGAGGTTAAGTTTAAACAATTTTATGATTAAAAAATAAATAAATAATTTAAATCCAACTCGAAAAGTTTTTGAAAACACCCAATAAATATTTATTTCCACGTGAATTCCAGGGATTGATTACATAGTTTTGACTTACTTTGTGCACTTTTGCAGAAAGAATTTATAAAAGAGAACAGGAAGTCAAAAAGGTCTTGAAGACGGTAGTTTTGAGTAGTATTTGAAACTGTCTGCATAGGAAATAATAGTATTTTATATTATTAGCCTTTTTCTCCACGTATTCATGACGATGGTTCAATGTACATTTTAATCACAAGGGCATTCAAACCTTTCAGAAACTTCGATGAGCGTTTGAATATCTTTTTTCAATGAAATATGAATGAGCGTTCATTGTGTATCAAAAGTCGGTTACGTGGTGAACTTTGATAAGAGAGACAACAAGATCAAAGACTGCGAATAGCCTCGGGAGATGCTGCGTTTCCTCGCTATCTATTCTGAAAAGGCTAAATAAGTTAAAGCTCCGTTTTAGGTAATCGCTTTGAAAGAAATTCATATACCTATGATAGTTCTCAGAAAAGCACATCACACCGAAGATTGTGCACGGCCAAAACGCATCATTGCCCGAATTAAAGGAAGTGACGGGTAGAAAAAGATAGTCCTCACCTCCATGTCGTTTTCATTGCGGTCTACTTCACTTTTTTGTCATTTTTTTGACGAATTGAGTCTTTGTAGTTAAACAATTTCTGGGTATTCCTATTCTTCCTTATTCTGCCTTATTCTGAGACGAAGGTGTTCCGAAGATCGTTAAAATAAAATAACGTTAAAAAAATGTTTACAATGCTGAATAAAGGCGAAGGAATCCAAACCGTTTGTAGACAAAGGAGCAAAGACTGGTGAAAAACTATATAAAAAAGGAAAACAAAGCTAACATGACTCGAGTGCAAAGCATACAGCCAGGAAAAGTGTTTGATACAATTCATCCGACCTAAGCCCATAAACTCCGAGGGGTTGGAGGTATGTTCAGGGAGAGCCTTTTGCATCTGTGCTGGTTGTAATAGCAGTAGGGGGTATAATTACAAATTTTCATAAAAATCAGATAATTTTGTGTTGAGATGCACGCTAAGAATCATGTCCTTTTAAATTGAGGTTTGCGCTGTCATCATATTCCTTATTAAGCAAGGGTTACCTTCTTAGGCTGTTTTCAAAGAAATATCTTCTTTTTACTAGGGCTCTTGCCCTAATAAAAATTGTATGCAAGTGACACAACCACTTTAATTAAGGCAGAATTCGATAGCATATGATTCGAAGTTCGGGTTCAACAGAAACATCTACATATTTATTAAAAAATTCGTATACGCAAATCTGTGTTTACAGCAATTATTATCTGGGCACGTCAAAAGATTATTTCAGAGTGTCAGAAATTGAGGTTTGTGCAATCATTATATTCCTTATTGAGCAAGGAACATCTTCTCGGAATATTTTCAAGGAGATGTCTTCTGTTTGTTAGGAATCTTGTCCTAATGAAACCATGGTTTGGATGTGACACAACAACTTCAATTAAGGCAGGGTTTGATGGAATATGATCCATGGTCGGGATGTCCAGTTGAGATGATCAAAACAGAAACATCTTCCTATTTGAAAAAGTCGTATTCAAATACGATTTCTCAAAAAAATGACAAAAATAGCACCGAAAACAATTTTGAATACCTAAAAAGCTCATTCTTGCAAATCAAAAGAGTTTGTTAGAGTCATAAACCAAAAATAGTGGAGAATTAAGTCCGCTAGTGAGTGTCTGTGTGTTGATGACAAGGACACAGTTTTAGCGCAGAACGGGCGCAATGATCACTGAAAAAGTTCAAGGCATCTTCGCTGGCTGGGAAACCATGACTGCTGGTTTTTGTACAACATAGGAAACTCTTTCAATTGACCACGACTTTCAATAAAAATATTGTTATTTGAACACGAGAGTACTGCGTAGTTCTACTGCAACTCATGATTTGTGGGAGTAATATTGTGTTGAATTGATTTCTTGGCTTGCACAATAATCCATCCAGCATAATGTTTCTGTACCAATGACCGGCGTCAGAAGGAAGGGATGAAATAAGAAAAAGGGCTTTGAGGGATGAATTTTTGCAATGAATTGGTGGAAACTTCTGTTAACGCAAAAATAAAGTAAAAAAAGCTGTTTTTCGTAGGTATGAATAATTTCATTGCTAGATTTAATAATTCTTTTGGAGTTAAAGGAGAATACATTGAAAGGAATCAATACTTTTGAGTATCAGTCTATTTTTTATTGAGTTTAGTTTATTTCCTACTCGTAATGCTCCATTTAACGATATTTTTAACCAATCTACGTGTACTTTATCATTTTATTGAATAAAATTTAACCAATTCAAGGCACGTCTAAAATTTATTTTAGTGATTTTCTTCATTTTACGATTTTTCAATTATTTTACTTATTTTATTTTTAATTATTTATTTTATTTTATTTTAAACAAATATTTTCAAATTTGAAGTCTTCTGTTAAAAATTGTATTTGGCATCTTACCATTGGCAAGGAGCACTTGTTTCACACGATTATAGATCCAGAACGAGGCACATATTACAGTTTTTTTAATAGAGATTACACTTGACTCGAAAGGATCTAATCAAGGATAGAACTAGGAAGAATTTTTATAGTGATGTAGAGTTGAAGATAGCAATTTCATTCCGTTTCGAAGACAAAGGCAAAGAATTTTTATTTCGAAGGTATAAATAATTTAATTGTTCTTGAATTTTAATTGAATTTCATTTAATTGAATGATTTAATTGATTTAATTGAATTGAGATATGAGAGTTACAGAAGGAAAACTTCAAGGGATAAACTTATTTTTAATGTTCTTTCTTCCTCTTTATGCTCAATTTTCCGATGGTTCTATAATTTTAACAACACTCACATATTCTTTGCTAATTTATTTCATAGCATTTGAAAAATTTCGGAAAAAAATTTTAATTTCTGCTTTTAATAATTTCAAGGCGATTGTAAATAAATTTTGTTAATTTGGTTCAACCAATTTTGTTATTTTAAATAATTTTACACAAACTAAATCATTTTTTCTTTAATTTTACTTTATATCAGAATTTTTTTGTCATCTTATATTTGGCAATAATAATAATGTTATTTTAATTTTTTAGTCTTTAATTGGCAATTCAGTTATTGCCTGTGCCTCCTTTTCAATGATATTAAAATTATTATTCAAAAAAAGAAAAGAAAACCAAACACACAAAGATTTACCAAGGATTTGTTTGAAAATACATACCTTTAGTGCAAATACTGTCTTTCTTTGAGGAAAATTCGGCAAGTGCAATATCCTCTGCAGAATATTTCACTGTTTTAGTAAGAGGACTCTGAATACAAAGGAAATGCTGATCACCCCCTTTTGAGTCACTGTCAATATGATCCTTTTCACAGCTATTGATAATATTTTGCGCATAATAACAATAATTATCTTTCATTATTTCTTTACTTTTAATATTCGCTTCATATGAAGAATCGTCAGGACTACTATTAATTGCTTGGAATAAATTAAAATATCCTTTTAGATTCGCACAATTTTGATATAAATGATTCCATTCGGGAGCGGGAGTCTTTCCAATGTTCAGGATTTCACGATCGTGGAAAATAGTTAAATTTCGATTAGGATTATAATCACTGTAAACAAAATTCGGCTGATATTCCATGTCCATAACGCAAACACCTTAATATTATTCACTTTGAAACGATTAAAAACAAAAAGGATAATAACAAACTCGAAACAAATTACTGATCTAGTCTATTCTTCTCGAATGTGTAAAATACTGTGTCGCTAGTGAAAGATATTTTCCCGAATAAGAATTTTCTTTCGTTCGGATCTGAACACGCATTGACGTAATGTGTGGCTATTTTCTTGTATTGGGAGAGATGGAAATAACCAATCCTGTGCTCTAACGAATCTCATAGATCATTTTCTGATAGGGTGGAGTTAAATTTCATATGGTTTGTAGTTTTCCGATTGGTTCGAATTGCGGTTGTGTTTATTTATTCAACGACAATTTCCGTTCAAGAGTTACTTAGAATGCAATGACAGATTTATCATGTTTTAAGTAGCATTTCATAGCGCGCAGTGGTTATGGGAAAAGAATGGCAACGACAATTTAATTTGAAAATTTATTATGTGTTTATGTTACTTTGTTCGAAAAAAAAAAAATTGAAAAAGAAAATATGGTAGTCAGAATAGTGTTTTACGCAGCAGCTGCTCACTATAATAAAAGATTTCTTAGCAAAATAAGTGAGCTGAGAGCGGAAGAAAGTTTTTATGACAAATATTCCTCATCAGATATTTTGTTAATATTTTCCATTCATATTTGTCGCATGATGCAAAAATTTTATTACCGATTTATCGTAAGAAAACTGTTGGAGACATGTCGTCTGCCATGGTCGATTAGCGCTGGATGAAAATGTGTTAAATAGATTGAAATATATTTGGTTTTCAATCACGATCCAGATTATCGAATTACGCAATAGGCTCAGCGTACTTAGTATCCTGCAATCGGCTTTCCTATTTTGGTTCTTATTTTATGGCCAAATTATCATAAATAAGTAAAGGTATACAGTGAGTCACAAGTTGTTTTTTTGTATTATTATACTTTATTGTTTAAAAACAAACTTCACTTTAAACACAAAATATACCTCGCTCCAAGAATCGACAATAATAATAATAACGTTAAAAGAAATTTCCAATTGTTGGTTCGGATGTTTGCAACCTTCTAAAAAATTAAAAAAATTCTTGTTAGATTCCATTTTTAGGTTGATATTTTTATTTTGCAACAGACAGATAGACAATAGACATAACACTGAAGAAGGGACCATATCGGCCTCGAAACAGCTGTCTGTTGCAAAATAAAAATATCAACCTAAAAATGGAATCTAACAAGAATTTTTTTAATTTAAGTTAAAAGAAATATTGTAAAAAATAATCGGATAAAAGGAATAATAATAGAAAATTCAGATAACAAGAGTAAGTATACAGTTAGAATAAAATAAAATTGCTTAAATTTTTTTGAATGAAACTTGTATACCTAAAACTTGGTAGGTTATCCTTTTGCCAGCTTTAATTCGAGAAAACATCGATCATCATTCACTAAATTTCCGATGACATTTGAGATAATTTTAGACCATTCTTCCTTAAGGACTCTTATTAGGTCATCTTAGGTCTGTATTTAATCCTTCCTTATCTGTCCATTGAAATGTTCTCACAGGTGCGTAGTGACATTAATATCCGGTGATTGCGGTGGAGTTTTCTGCTGCTGCGGAACATTATATGGCAGCCATTCCCCGACGATATGAGGGCTTTATGCTTCTGGTCTTTGTCTTTGCTTTGTTGGAAGATAAATGATCACTCTAAGCCCAATGCACTCGCATGGAGGATTCCTTTAGGATTTTTAAATACAGAAATACAGATCCACTATAGTGTCCATAATGCAAAAATTTCCAACCCATCATGCTGTCATATACCACCAAACTATCGCCAACCCTCTATGATACTTTAAAGTTCCAGCAATATTCGAAGGATTCCACGCTTCATTGACAACTTCTTCCAACCTATTTCTGTTCAATCTGATCCATGGATGTTTTATTTGCTTTCATTAGAAAATATTACTGTATTCTATAAAGCTCATTCATGTAAAAATTGTCTAATGCAAATTGTAATCGCGTTAGTTGATTGACTTTAGTGACGAAAGGATTTTTCTAATATTACGACCCTTGAAGTACGTGACGTGCGGCTTGGGGATTTCATGTTTAAGGGGAGATTTACACCTAGGAGCCGTAAAAATGGTCATATTTGTAAATTTTTTCAAAGGAAAATACTTAGAATTTTGGATCAGAGTTTTTATTATTCAAAAGTACACACATTCAAAAATATATAAAATTTTTTTTATGTAAAAAAATAAAACGTATACAAAGATATCGTATGATCCTTGGAGGTCCTTGAAAAAATCGGCGTTCACGGTACCCATTTGTGTCATCAAAAATCATCTGAAACAAAAAATCCAAAAAGATTATTAAATTAGATACTATAATCTAATACTTGTTAAATCCGATTTTGAAAATATTGATTTATAATAAAATAGCGGTCATTTGAATATAGATAATGATTTTTGGGCCTCAAATTTGTAATAACTTTAGCTATAAAACAAAAAGTAAGTAGCGGAGAAAAAAAATCTTATGACAAGTTTCTATGACAAATTTCAAGACAATCGGTTTATTGGTTTTCGAGATATTTTGGGTACCGATTTGAAAAACGTGTTTTTGAGAAAAATGCGTTTGAAGTTTTGGGAATAAATAGAAAATTTGTCAACTTACATGGAATCATACCAGGCCCACATGGAATCATACCACGGTTGACAAAATTTCCATGGCATTTAAATTTTCTTGTCGACGCCGTATTCGACCTTCTTTTGTCTGACTCATAATGACATGACCCCATTGTTAAAAGTACATGCAGCAATATTCACAGCAATATTAACAATTTTGGCCCCACTGTTCATCGTTTTTGGAGCTATTTTCCAAATAATTTGGTTGAAACTTTCATTGGACTTTTGGGTATAGCCGCCAACACAGCGTTCTAACAATTTGTCATTGCTGAGATCGTTGTATATTGGCTTGATAACATCTAACACAATCTCTGGCAATGCAGAATAATCGTGACAGAAATTTTTCATTTCGTTTTTAGCTTTCGCTTGTTGCCACTTACGAGTACGTATGTATTTTTAAAATAAAATACGTATGCAGTTATCGGTTGTAACTCTTTTATTTATCGAAATACTACCTTCCCGTTTTCATCAGATATTCTAAGGAAATTAAACTTTAAGAATATAAAAAAAGAGTTTTTCGACTTTCCAGGTGTATATCTCCCCTTAACCTGTCACACTCGTTATATCCTTTCGTATTTCCGGGCACGAGTTTTAGGTGTTTTTTGTACTTTCTGAAAAATGAGCCGCTTTTTTTGCTCCGTGAACTTGCGAGAACGTCGTGATCGATGATCATTTTCTATACTCTGCAGTTTTTTTTTATCTTCTCAATGATCTTCTAGATAGTTGACGGACTCTTATCTATAATTCTGACTATTTTCCGTACTGACTGTTTTGCCTGGAAGTGTTAGACAATTCTCTTTTTTGAAATCTTTCGAAAGTTCTTTTTCTCTTGTTGCCATTATTTGATATTTTGATGATTTTCTTTTATATAAAGGAAATTATTTGATTTAACTTAATTTCCGAGAAAACAAACAAATGTAACTTCCGTGTCTTCTAACGTATATATGCAAACTCGAGTGAACAAATACGAAATGATTCTATACATACTTTTGTGATCTGAGGTGATGTAGTGTTCTAAGAACAGCAATCGATTGCCCATTGAGCTCACAATTAACGGTACATTTTTGTTATGATTAACTGCGCATACATAAAGACAATAGTCTAGATTTCGTTCAAGATGAAGAAAATTCTGGGTCAACGCAACGCTGTTATATTCTGCGTCAACTCTAGATCCCTGACGAAAGTCGTCAGAATTACTCTGGACGAGAATTTGGGCGCTGTCATGAGACACTAAATAGTGTTCGAATTGTATAACCTGTTGCGAGAGGGGCGAGAGCTTGTTGAGGGTGGCAAATCCGCTGATCGCCTGCCAACTTTAAGGATTGATGAAAACATGACAAAGATTAAATGCTCTTGAATTTCGACCAGCGCTTAAAAAATTCGTTTAATTTTTGAAAAGTAAGGGGTTTTGTACCATATTTGGGCTTAGGAAAGTTATGTGCCAAAATTGTCTCAAGAGTCCTGAGTGGTGAACAAAAAGTGAATCGTCAGTCAGTCATTCGAAAAAGTCAGAATGAGCAAATCATGGTATGGTCCATGCTTAACTACTTTTTTCACCCTTGAGGTGTCGTCCACTGGTAGTTCCTGCTCCTGAAAGGCGTCGAATGCCAGGTGTTACGTGGATGTGCATGACATATTGCGCGAACGCATCCTCTACATGTGGTAGCACTACCCTTATTGGAAAGTTTATAACAACGCACTGTGCCATCTTGCCCTGCTGCCACGCACGGTGTTGCAACGTTTCCTCATCGCCTGCAGTCCAGATCCTCGGCTCAAGTGGGACGTCAAGTATCCTTCAGTCAAGGCTCCAAGGAAAGCATATCTGGAACGATTGCGGGAAAGCAAGTTCCAGGAAACGTATACGCAATGAGGGTCAGTTTACATGCTTTTTTCAAGGCTTGTTAGGATTCGTCCCGATTAAAGTCAATAAAAAATTTAAATTAATTCAGACCTGTTAATTTTTTGATTCTAACCTCATCTATAATATGAGTTGATTTGGATACTATTGCAAATATTATTTAGAGAAGAATTTTTTTTTTGAAAAGAATTTAAAAATGAAAATTTTGAAAGTTCAAAAGATACTGCAAATATGTATAATGCTGTCTAGTTTCAGTCGCCTTGTTCATTTCAAATTGAAAAACAGATAATGGAAACGTAAGTATGAATATCAGATTTAATTTTTAAATTAGTTGGTATTTATTTTGAAGCAGTTTTATGAAATATAGTGTTGAATTTCGTTTGTGATAAACAATTCTGCTTTTTTATTCTGATAAATTTTTTGTTTTTAACCTGACAAATGTTCTATGAGTCTTTTTACTCTCCAAACAGCCGCAACTATATTTAAAATTTGTGGGGGATGATCAATAAGCAGTTGTTGTGAGCATTGAAATAATGGTCATGGGTTTTTCTCAGCCAACTCCCGAAAAGTAAATTAATTTACTCCTTTTTTAAAAGTCTTTTTTAATTTCGACCAAAACGTCTCCACATTGGCTAACTATCATCTTTGAATATCTTCCCACTTAATTACAACTTGAGCTAAGAATAGAGATAACGCTCGCTAGGAGCTAGATCTGGGGAGCATTTCAGCTGATTCAGTATACAGCGTAACCACAAAATAGCGATAAAACTTCGAATAATCACCTGATTATAATGGTTGGTTGATCCTGATTTAAACAAAATAAGTAGAATTTCAATTGGATTGCTCAATTTTCTCTCATTCTGGCGAAAAAGAATACCCCTCTCGGAGCTTTTGCGTAAAAACGCATAACAAATGTTAATCTACTGCTTTTTCTATCTCTTTCTTCGAGTGGTCGTTCGAGAGTGTTGTCACTGCTTCTGTTTATGGTCCAGTAGTTGAAAGTCTGCTTCTCAAGGTGCAGTAGTCGCAATATGTGTGCTTTGCGGGTGCGTTGTGTGGGTGAAAGGAGAGCTTTCCGCTCTATATGATTGATTGATCGCGATTTTTTTATTAATTTTTTTTATTTAATTTTTGCAAATGGTGCACTTGATTTATTTAATTTTTTTTTATTAATTTTTAATTTTTTTCATTTTTTTTAATTTTTTTTTTTTATTAATTTTGAGACCAGATGGATTTTTCTCGTCAATTGATTCTTGTCTAGTCTTAAGATCAAAATAAGCAATCCGTGCTTTTTCCAAAGCAACAAATCAAACCAAAAAAACTTCAGACCACCCTAGTGTTTTTCTAGATTGGTCTATAAGATATCCACTCTTCTTCGCTTTTGCTCCTTGGTTGAGGTTATTGAGACCGATTTCGGGTTTATTGTGGTATTTCATAGGCAATTATTTGACAAAGATTAATTCAATGTTGTCTTAGATAATCCAATCTTAAAAAAAAACGCATAATGGTCAATCTAACAATTGATAAAACTGATACTGGTCAGTCCAACACCTGCTACCACTAGATTTTTGAAGTAACAGTTGGTGAGGGACATTGGCGGGTATCTTCGTGACGTTTCTTTGCTGAAGATTTTCTGCATAATTTAAATTCTCTGGTCCAGTGCTGACTGGAGAAAGTAGAGAGAGAAACTTTTCGGAGTGCCGACAAGGTTGGCGTATATATCTTTGGTGGACATTTCTTTCAAACAGAGGTACTAAATCTTCATGCTTTTCCCTTTTTTGTTATTAGCACTTTTTTAAGTACAACTTTATTGAAGTTAAAAAAATATACAAACGTATAGAGTATGCATATGTTTTTTAAAATTTGGCGTGTGCTCTGGATATTTAGCTTAGCAACTTGACAGCTTATCAGTATTTGGATCTATTTTGATGGTTTCTGCCATAGAATCGGTATCTCCTCATGAATTCTGGCACTACTATTCCAAACTTCTCAAAACTCAACACCATAACTAGTGTTTAGTTTTGTTAATTTTTTTCTCGTGCAAGAACCTGGGACGTTGGGCCTCGAGGAATATTTTGCTAGTATTGAAATGATGATCAATTATGTCAAATATAGTAGGGTTTGATTGCTAGTCTTTGTTGTTTTGGTAGAAAACAATATCACCTTCCGATAAACGTTGACAGCATTACCTGTTGGTGATTAATCGGTTCGTGGAAAATGTTCTTTGGATTTGTGAAGAGAAGCTAGGAAAAGGAGTAGTTATATACAGTGTTCAGTCCACGAAAACCTGTTGTCAAATGTGAGTCCCAGAACTTGGATATTCGACCACATATGACTACGTCTACGTATGCTGTCGTCATTGTCAGTTTTGACATCGATTTCAGGTGATGAAAATAATCTGTTATTTAATCAGATCTTTCACCTTTCTATAATTAAGACAGCAGGGTATTGATTGAGTGATGCTGTTTCGATATGATAACACTATCTTGTCTTTTTAAGATGTTGTAGTTATGTGGTGTCACTTTCTATCCAAATGGCGTTTTCCAATAAACGTGTTTGAACGCTTTGAGGATTTTGAAAAACAAACATATGATCTTGCCAATAATTTCTTGAATTTATTTTGCATAGTTGAAATGTTAGGAACCCCTTCATGTATGAATGTACTAATTTCGGATTAGTTTAGGTCTGCTAGAATAGTTAGGAAGGATCATTTTACTGAACTTTGATCTGAAATAAAGATGACATCCCTTCGGCGTTGACATAATAGTGTCTAAAATAATTTTATAAGCTTCCCTATACTGTTCAGGTACTATCATCTATGATTTGTTTCTCTTTGAATTCTTGGAATGATTTTTAGAAACAATATGCTGACGTTTTTGTTTTCACTCAAATTTTGAATGTCGTCTACATTATTTTTTATTTTGATTATGTTCTTTTGCTTATTTTAATTTCATTTTGAAACGAATGCTGATATTTTCAAACCAGGAATCACTACCATTTTCAGCTGGTAGTCTATTAGAGCGGTTTTTTATCTACAGGGTATGAAGACAATAATGAATCAAACCATGAAAATGAATTTGTTTGGTTATATTTTTGGGACCCAATTATTTTTTTTTTAATACAAGGATATTATTTCAATTAGATTCACTTATGGGGCTCAAAACAATGACATACAGGTCCCGAAACTGCAGGGCAGTTCATCATATGTTTTATTAGTACAGGTTTTGTATCCATTAGAGATTCAAACAAGGTTCAACGACATGCAAATTACGACAATATTCAAAGGCGTAACAGCTCAATTTAGAATCAAGGGCTCAAAATACGTTAGAGCTATTTTACTTCGCGAGCAATAATTTACATGGCGAAATTTGACAGAGTTATTTCTAATGTCGGTTAAGACTACTATCCTAAATTGAAATCAGGTTCACAGGCTATTACTAAGTTCACAGGCTAAGATGTACTTAATTTCCTATTTTACATTTTTTAATCCAAATCCAGAAAATAAATATAGAACGAGGCCCAAAAAATTATCAAACTTTATTTTAGCCATCTTAATTCGTATTTACGTAGAAATTTCGGATTTTAAAATTTTATCTCCCGATCGCAACTCCCAGGAATAGCAACGTCTTATTATTTTGCATTTTCGCAATTGTACTTCCTGTTTGTCGACAAACGCTCTATTGCAATCTTTGCTTCCAGTTCCGGAGTGAAAATGAAGATGTTTTAGTAAAATTGCCATTCGGATATATCGGAGAATCTATACTGGGCGGCATGTATGTTTTGTCGGCTTCCACACATTCAGATCCGACTAAAAGATACAGTCAACTATAATAGACCATTTAAGCGCATCGTTTCATATGTGAATGAGCTAAGCATCCTACAAACGAGCAGCATGTTATTATACTTCTAAAATTGCACTTTAGCCTAAATAAATGTTATCCACACTAATGAAATTTATACTTAATGGTATGATTTATCTTGGGAATCATATTTCATAATTGGTATGACATACAGGTGTTAAATGTTATGATGACTTGCTCCCAACGAACAGGATCAAGTGGCGCGTGACAATATTGTGCTTGTTGAAATTCAAATCGCAGCGCATAGACCCAACTTGAATGTTATGTTAATCTTTCCCAGGAGACTGATGTGCACTTGATTTGAAATTTGTTTTACTTGAAACTGTAGACTTTTTTGAATTGCTGACACTCGGCAGTAATTAGTCAAAGGACTACAAGTAGCATATGCTCTTTCTGACATGTATTCTTGGTTAGATTACATTCATGTCATTAGTGTGTGTGATATTTTTATGAAGATATTCGTCACATATTACCGAAATATTTTTTGGTTTTCTGCTATAAAAAGTAAAGTAGAATTTTATATGGTTTAATTTTTTTTAATATTTAGAAATATTTTGGGGGGAAAACAAATTTAAAAGATTGGAGATCGGCAAAATTATTCCATGGTATTGTGTTTAAGTTTCAATTTCTTATAATTTTCTTTTATTTTTTGCATCAATAGAAGAAACTATCTACAAACTAGATACAAAATATGCAATTGGATAATAACATCAGAAAGTCTAGCGACGTAGGGATGAAATAAAGTCATGTTTATCCAATAAGATAGGCCCTCAAACTTTTGATTTAGTTGGGTATTATCAAGATTGTGAAAATTAAAATCAATATATTGGGTTTTGGTTATGGCCGTTCTAAGTTTTCAGTGAGAGCGCGTTTTGGTTATAAGCACTGCCAAACTCGCTCTTTGTTGGTGGAGAGCCCGATAAAGTCACGAAACGAAGAAGGATTCGGTGTAAAAGCTACGAATAGTCATAATCAGCTCGTTTCCAATAGAGATTTCGATAAAATGAGAACAAGGTAATAATGGCTACTGGCAGCCTAAACACAGCCTAAGTCCTAGCAAAAAAGTCGGTACGGCCCTGTGGGCCTTCAAAATCCTATATCATCATTTAAATCATAAAAATGTACTTATGCTGCCCATAGCAAACACTACAGCAAAAGCCTTGATAGAGATAATAGGATGCCCCTTAGCATAATCATCGCAAGGGGGTAAAAAAGAGGCTTACCACTCATCTACCCATAGATTTTTAAGACTAAGAAAACAGTAGCCCTGGCGAAAAGAAGGAAACGGGATGTAATTCAGCCAGTAGCGAAATACAAGGTCCTTGACGATTAACTTCCCATGACGTCGGAAAAAGTTGGAAACGGTGGATTAGATTAAATCTCAAACGAGAATGCTATCCTATGCGATATTTCGGAGAGGGTTCAGTTGCTAGGTCGCTTTTTCAAGGTCTATTCTTTGAATTTGCACGATGTCATAGAGAATTTGGTTGGATATGTGTTTCTGGGGTGGTCTTCCTGTTTGAAGATTCGGCAACAATGGCAGAGAATTTGATTTTCTTCGCGGTGAATATTCTTCATCTGAGATGGAGGTAGAGGAGAGTTTTTGATTGATTAGGATGCCCAGGATTGCCGTCACTAGTGGTGTGGTGGGGATTAGTTGGATTTCTATTGAGCTGGATGTTAGTGTTGCCATATATGACTATGGTCTCGCACTTGGAGGGGTTAGAGGTCAGCTGCCGTTTGATGAAGTACTTGTAGAAGGTGTCGAGGTAATGATTGAGGCGTTGCTGGCATGGAGAAATGCTTAATGTACATTGATTAATGTGGATAGGTGAGAGGGACTGGGAAGGACGTGGTATATCGCATAGAATTCTAGGTCGAGCGTTAGGGAGTTTTACTTGAAATTTTCTGTTAATGAGCAGAGACGAAATGAGTTTGTTAAGGTGCAGGTGGAAGTTGAAGATGCTGACAGATTTGACAACGAGATCGTTTTGACAGACGAAGTCGAAGGCTTTCTTGATATCAATGGAACATGCAACTCTGGGGAGGTTTTTGATAGCACTTATTTAGATGTTCGTTTCAAGGGTGAGAATCTTTGTCTACTGAATGTGAGGGTTGGTTTGGGAACTGGAAGTCAAGAATAATGTTGAAGTGTGAGCAGTCTTCATTGATAAACGTTTTGATAACGGCTTCAAAAATCTTCCTTGTTGTGGAGAGTAGTGAAATGGGTCGGAAACTGGATGTCTTCAGTGGGTTTTTGTCTTTTTTGAGGATCGCTGTGGTTGTGGCATTTCGCTACGCAAGTGGACGATATGCACTGAGGATGCAGTGTCTTAATAAATTGACACAAAAGAGCTGATTGTTTCAACGGACTTCTTGAGGAAAATGATTGGGATTTGGTCGGGACTTGTTGATTTTTTTGTTTTGGACTTTTTGTTTTATTTCAGTCTAGTTACATAATAATCTAGGCTATTTATACTTAAATTAGATCATGGTATTTGTATGTAGGATTTTCTTTACATAATTTCTTAGTTACTCTTTACTTATTACAATAATTTGTAAATTATAAAAATATTTTGCAAATTATACTCTACAATAAAAATTTCCTTTTCGCAAGACATCATGAAGTGTTTTGTCTGCTCCTTATCAACTCATGATCTTTGAAAAGCCAACTCCTTCATAAAGCAATAAAGAAAGGTAGTTTGTATCGTCATTATAGGATAATGAGAATAGTCTGTAGATGAAAAACAAGAAGTCTGTAATTAAGTAAGATCCCTTGCAATGGTCCTGAAAGAAAGGGAAGGTGGATAACGTGGATAATTTTTGAATAGAAACTATGCCTTGGTTGATCACCTGGTGGGACTGATTTCTACTTCACCCAGCTCCTGAATGGGGATGAATGTTACCATTATTATCTGTGAACGATTGTTTCGCCCTTCCAATTGTTTTTTGTTTTATACTGGAAGGATGAATGAGATCTGTCTTTACTGTCTTTACTTTTATGATAAAATGAATGCATAGATGATAGAAAAAGTCATTTTACGAAGATGAAATAGACTGTGCGTTGGGCTCCTCAACCAAATTGGCGAGCTCTTCCTAGAAAATTTAGTCGAAAAAAAGCTTAGAGTTGGCGAGAACTCAACTGGTGTGGCCCATGATTTTCCGACTGTCCTGACAGATGAAAACTCGAGTGTCCGCAGATGTTGGGGGAGGCGGAGTATCGTCTTAGCAGTCACTTACGATCCCGATTATTCCACTGGGGAAGGGAATCACTTAATCTGTAGCGTCCTCGAAGAGTAGGCCTTGCTTGAAGAAATGAGACCAGTGGTTCCGGGGTTGGTTCTCAGGATGAGAAATGAGGTTGAAAGTCCAGAAACATTCTGCGTCCAGCAGAATACGCTCGGGCGTGAATACTCTTCATCTTCCTACCACACATGAAAGTCGACCCAGATATTACATTGAAAGCTCTTTGTTATTGATGTCAGGAAATATACTTTCGTAGGATGGATGATCTTTTTCCTAGTTTTGTAAAGAAGAATACTAGTGCTTTTTTCCTTTTTCTTTGGACATCCTTGCAGGCTAAATTCTAAGTTGGTTATATTTAATTGAAGTGTTGGGAATCAAATAAACGCCTTGTTATTCATATGCGAATATTAATAGTCGATTTATGGTATTAGTAGTACTTGTAGTTAAACGTATTTATGATGGTTCAAATTTCCTGAGTATCTATCGATTTAGTTAAGCCTTCATATTGTAAAGATGTATGTAGATACGGCCTACAAAATGTTCGGTTTTTTCAGGAGCATTTACGTCCGTATTCCTTGATTCCATTTCGAGCGTATATGTAGGCGTTTCTGGTTTCTTCTTAGTAGGGTGCCCTTACATCGTGCTATTGATTAATTTAATAAGCTTACTGGTTCCGCCAATGTCCACTGAATCCTACTCCTTTTCAGTCTTTATATCATGAAGGAGTTGTTCAAGATCGTTTTTCTCTTAAGCTCTTCTCTTTTCTCTCAAGCTGCAATCTCTTAAGCTTGCATGATTTCATCGTGGCCAGATGGATTTCCTCGTTCATCAGAAGTGTAGTCGTTCAGGTGAATCCTGTGTCCGACACGTGATGGATACCAGAAAGCAGCAGTCCATTCACGTTGACCTATGGATGGAAGTACGCATATTTATGGATCACTGAGTACATAAATGAATAGTTCCTTGCGACTAAATTTTATTATTATTGTAGAGGTTTGATTATTTTCGATTGATTCTATATACGGTCCACAATAACTTATAATATAATTACGATACCATGTTTAAGGAATTCGCAGGATTGCCTTCGTTGGACTTGAATTTGGCTTTGGAATTCGGATAAGAAAAATCATAAATTTTATAGGTTTTGTAATTTTTATGTTTTTTGTATAATTTTTTAGCCGCATAGTAACATAGCAAACATTAATTAAAACAGGAAAATGAATAATTTGTAACTTGTGGCAGCACGTCGTTGCTGCTCTTAGCATAGTTCTTTGCCATGTGTGGCGACGACAAAATCATACATCAGCAATATATACATACATTTACATACAACATACATTTAGTTAAAAACATATATCTTATTTACGTTCCCAGTAAATTATCGTTGCAGTTTGGTCTCTCCGATAAATATCTCTACATTAGCTGTACATACACAGTAGTATATTATCGTATATGTTGCATAGGCTCGGGCGGCTCGTGGAACATTGTTGTACCATATGTTGGGTTTGGAAAAATAGCAAATATCCTCTAAGCCGTGTCGTTTCTCTGCAGTGTAGATAAGACACGAACCACAACGATGCACGCTGTTCCCAGAATTACAAAATTTCCACTCATCGATGAGTAGAAATCCACTCATTGAGTTGCGTTCTGTGTTTTCCAGTTACAAGTGGAAATTTATTGTTAAGAATTAATGAAATAATAAAAATCATATGAAAAATCAGCCAGAAATATATAATGAAATAGTTTATAAAATGGTTTCTATATTAAAAGGATATTTAACAATAATTATTATTAAAGCAATCGCGAGTCGATTATCGTTTTAATTTATTTTGAAAAAAATTTATCATGGCAATTTCTGTTATGTTTAAGTCTCCTCATTATGTTCGACTGGTGAATTTAGTTTTCCCGAAAAAGTTTCCAGGTTTGATTACGGGAGTACAAGTGATCAATGTCTTCGAATTGGTTTATTTTATCAGTAGCACACAAACTACAACAGAAGTATTAAGTGTATCCTAAATGTCTTAACCTTGTCCCATTTTACGTTCAATTTTGAATTTCAATGAATGATGCTTTTAAATTTTATCAACCATGTAGAGTTTCCAAGAATTCCTAAATTAATTGGTCAATTTCTGCTCGTTATTCCGTTCCAAAAATAAAAATTAGTCCTCTTCTCAAGTCGTCTCTTGTTATTAACAATTACCAAAAGATAAAATGAAGAATGTTAAAATAACATCTATTCGAATCCGTTAATCTGCGATAATCCGACAGCTGCGCTAATCGTATCCTTATTCTTGCGTTGAAAGGTGGAAATGTTTTCAAACTGAAAAAAAAGATTAAAATTAAAATAAAATTAGGTATTTGGCGGTCGTTCTGTTTGCTATTCATCCCACTTGACAATCTGCACACAATTGTTGTCCTTGTAAAAAGAATTAATGAAAAATATCTTTGAATGAAAGTATAAACATTAATGATTTTTTTTTACGGATTGTTTTGTTTATGTGGATCAGACATAGATGAGTGAATAATGCATATGTAAACAATGATCGAATCGATCGAAATTCGGAAAAAGTTCGTTTCGATAGAGATTGTTTTTTGGGGTTTTATTTTTGAAACCCTGACCAATTATTCGTGTTTTTTGTTTTGTTAAAAAGTCAAATTTCTGAATTTGAGATTCCATTGAGTAGGTGAAAGGAATTCTTCTTAAGATGGACCAGTTTTCCTCTGCAATAAATTTTAATTTAAACTTGTGAGCCCCTAAGTAGAATGCATAACCCTTTGAAATTGATATAGAATGATTTATTGTTGTTTTAAATTTCACTGAAACTTGCATATGAATAAAGAATGTTAACGAAAATATTGATTACAACGCAACTTTTTTTTTTTGAAAAGTCATTTTTCGAACCAAATAATGGAGAATTTACTGACTGAATATCAAATCTCATTAAGTTGATGCTATTGTTGCTGCTGGCAAACATTTTTGGAGTTTGCAGATCTGCTGGGCCGTGGCTACGTTCCTGTATCATTTCTGCAGCATCTTAAGCTTCGCCATATGAGTCTAATCGAATCCTTTGTCTTTTATAGGCTTTGTCTTATGTTGGATAGGCTAAAAAGTATGGAGCCTGTTTTGTCACTAGATGGTGTTCGTTGCCATTTATCGGGCAATACTAATTAGATTGAGTCGAACTCAAATGAGTTTGAAATGTGACACTCCAGTCTACAATTTTTGTATGAACAGCTTTGTATATCGTCATTCGTGTCAAAATTTTTATTCATTTAAAAATGAGTGAAATTTTTTAAAAAATTCATTTTATTTTACAATATCACTACGATCAAGGCGAGAATGCATCGCAGACTCGTGAAAAAATTTGTGGTGTCTATGGTCAAGATACTTAATCGAAAGCCTCAGCCAAGAGATGGTTCCCTCGCTTTAGTTCGGGAAATTTTGATGTCAAAGGTTCATCTCCCACAGGTCGACCAATCACTGAAAAAGTCGATGAAATTTTACAATAAATTGAAGAAGACCGACACATAAGCAGCCATGACATTGCTAAGGAGCTGAATATTCATCATCAAACAGTTTTGAACTTTTTGCGTAAGGCTGGATATACCAGGAAGTTCGACGTTTGGGTGCCGCATGAATTAAGACAAAACAATTTGATCAACCGAATTTGTATTTGCAAAATACTAATAAAACGCAACGAATTCAAGCCATTTTTGAAGAAAATCATTACGGGCGATGAAAAATGGGTAAGATATAAGAATGTTGTTCGAAAAAAATCATGGTAGAAAAATGGTGAATCATCACTAACGACTTCAAAGCAAGGATTGAAACCAAATAAGGTTATACTGTGTGCATGGTGGGATTGAAATGGGGTTGTTTATCACGAGATGCTAGAACCTAGCCAGACACTCTATTCGGGTCTGCACTGTTTGTAATTAACCAGAATTCAACAAACAATTCAAAAAAACCGACCAGAATTGATCAATACGAAGGGCGTTGTCTTCCATCATGACAATGCCAGATCACACACATCTTTGATGATCCCGGCGAAAATTTAAAGAGCTTGGCTGGAAAGTTTTCGGTGCATCCACCTTATAGTCCAAACTTTGCACCATGAGACTACCTTTTGTTTCGGTCTCTGCAAAACATCCTTAATGAAAAGAAATTCACTTCGAAAAGGGACTGTGAAAATCACTTGGTCAAGTTTTTCACCAATAAACGTCAAAAGTTCTACACAAATGGGATAATGGCTCTACAAAAAAAAAAAAAAAAAATAAAAAAAAACGAGACGAAAAATTATAATCTGATAAGTCTAGGTAGATTCACGGCCGATTACACTTGGTCGTGATTTGACATATCTACGAGAGATTTGATGATAGGATTCATGGAGTCTTTAGAATTTCTGAGCAGATTAGCCCTACGCGCGTCCACATTCTTGTTGATAGGGATAATATCAACTATTTGATATAGAAATCTGAAGAAGAAGTAGTAGGATTTGTTTAGGACCATTTTTTAATAACACTTTTGGGTGACTCAAAACTTTGTTTTAAGGAATTTGGCGCATTGGTTCGAGGAGGAAGCTTCGTAGATTATTACTGGTTGAATGTTTATTTTAAGGATAAGGGAGCCTAGGCTCCTAAACTAGGGAGATAAGGTTCATTTATTGCGAAGACTCATAGGTGACTTTTGATTGTGTAAATTGATTCAGCTTTCGATATTTTGGTTACTACAAGACGGTATATATTATTCACAAGATATTTCGCATCGAATAATTGAAATTCCCATCAGAAATAAATGCCAATTTTGAAAAACAAATCAAATCTAGTGGAAATATTCATTTATGTTTTCATTTTCAGTAAGCTGAAATGTAAACTTTTTGTATCCTTTCTTCTTCTATGATTCTTATATAATAAATATAATCTATACACGCAGAACGAATAAACATTTTAATCCTTTCGTCAAACATAAGCACGAATTGTCATGCCAATCGAAATATTAATATACTTATAATGAAACGAAAGCCAATATCCTACCAGCAAGCAATTTTTCTCTAAATCTAATCCACTTCAGTTTCCAGTGGAGTTTTCTCTTAGTTAAAATGAAAACATGAACCCGTTATTCTCACAACGCTGTGACCTAGTTTTTTTTCCTTAAATCCTGTCGAGCGCTTTTCCACGTTTTTTTTTATAGTTTAAT
Source organism: Stratiomys singularior (assembly GCA_954870665.1). NCBI lineage: Eukaryota > Metazoa > Arthropoda > Insecta > Diptera > Stratiomyidae > Stratiomys > Stratiomys singularior. The sequence continues at coordinate 16,078,266 of OX940877.1, forward strand.
AATGCCGTTGACCAAAAGGCTGTATCGTACCCGATGACCTAATTTCACAATTCCATTTTTGTTGCTGTAGTCCTTGAGGCCACCAGGACATTCACCAACTAAGAATGTTGTAAATAAATACTATAATGGCGCCTGGCGGACGGAATTTTACGTCGCTTGTACGCGGTTGTTATGGCTGCATATCCTGATTGTGTTTTCCGCAACAAACTTAGCTGGCAAGAAGCCCTACGACACGCTCTACTATCGATGGGTGTATTATGTTGAAGATTTCTTATTCCATCATGTGTTGCTTGGAAAATTTACCATTTAACACATCATTAAACGGATACATATTGTTAACGACATATGGCTTTAAAGCTGTTGAAAGTAAAATGTTTAAAGACTTTAATGGAATATTTTCCACCTATAAATAGATTAAGACCAAATGAAAAGTATTCAGCGTTTGAGTCCTGCTGTTGCATCATGGTGGTCTGATTTTCAAGATTTCCCGAAGTGTAATCTTAACATATTAACGTTATCTTATGATCGGATTATAACACGAATGGCGAACGACAAATTGATACAAAATAATTGAATGAGCTCATGCTAGAAAAATATTCATAAGAATGGTGGAATGTAGGTCACTTGATTGCATTTCTTTGGCTCATATGTAAATGACACGCAACTACATGATTTATTGTACATTTCAGCGAAGTAGACAATTCATTAGTTCATCGAAAGAAGGGAATTTCGACCCATATGAACCATGAATTATCGTTAAGCTTACGTGCATACTGGGCACGGGTTTTCTTCATTTGATAATGCGTCACAGAATATTTTTTCTATTGATTACGTAATACAGAATGTAGTTCTATAACATCCGCTCGAGGTTTTCCAATATATCGTACTACCGCCAATTTTTTAAACAATTTAGCGAGCGCTCAGTGATTTATAGGCGTGTAGTCATGACTTCAGGCTAGATTTGTGGTTGCCTCGTTATGACTTTCTATAATTTTTATGACTTTTTTATACGATCAAATGCAACCTGCATTTACATATGATGAAAGTAAAATGATGTGTGGTTTATGTGATCATCAGAGCAATGAGTCTTTTTGTTGACTGTTTTTCATGACTAATACAGAATATTTAAAAAATTATCTGATGTCTGTAAGCTTACTGAGTAAAACTAAATATTTACTTTTTATTAAATTTATGTTAACACATATGCAGAATATGGCTTTACCGGTAGGTAATACATTCAGCGTTGGGGGCAATACCTCTCAATATGGAAATGCCAAGTTGTGTCATGCAGATTGCGATGTTGTTTTTTCAAATCTAATGATTCACTGCGGATATACAGGGACACTTAGAACTATATATCAATTCTCATGACCCATTCGTAATCACAGTGAAGTAGTTGAGAACATATGGCCAAGAAGACGTTCTCACTACTATTTTCCATGGTTATAACTTTTATATGCCGCTTTTTATGGCTATTTTATGAACAAAACAATTAAAATATGAAGAACAATGTTCTTTTCTATTGTTCTCGTTACTTTCTAACTTTCATGTAATATATGCTTTCAATGCATTGTAAATAAAAGCTTGAAATGTTCGAACCTATAGCGCGTAACACTCTTGGCAACCCGTCATTTAATCAGTTTGGTGCCAATCGTGACCCCATAAACTTTGTGTTTATGAAACTAGAACGCCTCTCCCAAACCTTATATAAATCCCTTTTCTCAACCAAGCTTACCATTTTGGAATCTGTACCCTAATGATTCATTGAGATTACTCGTCAAGTTCTGGGCAGATCGTTTAACTCGAAGCAGCGAATAATAGTGGAGCGTATTCACTGAACTTCTTAAGATTATATTTAATACTTTCTCTATCCCAACAATTCATCACATAATTCCGAATTTGATTTCTTTTTCTTATAGCTCTTATTTCTTTTGGAGTTTTAGGACTTTCCCTATGGTGATATACTTTTTGTGCATCTCATCTAGTATTCAATATCCTACATAAAAATTCCTAAACTTATGACTTCAATTTTCCTTAATGTATAGATGTCCTTTCGCATAATGAACTATACAGGTCTTCCATACAATTTTCAAAGGTCATCCACTTTTTTTTAACGCAAGCGTTTTTGCATTTTCTTCATCTCCATTGTCGCCTTTAACATACCTTAAGCATTAAGTTTCGTCAAACATGACATTATTGACTGTGTAAAACCAAATTCCAATTAAATTTTTTGCGGTACCCGATGTTAAATACGTTTAACTTGATAGTATTTTGACAGATCAACATATGTCAGCACGCATTATAAACGTCAAATCAGGACATTTCTTCCCGTGGAACAATACACACCGAAAGAACATGCTGAAAAAGTGAAATTTTATTTTCAAAAATTCCAGAGATTTTATAGAGCTAAATAAAGTGGTCGAAAAGTGCAAACATCGAAAAAATTTGACATGGAAAAGTTCTTCTTTGGTAATATCAATTTCAATTATTAGAGGAGTCGGTGTCGTTTATCATCAAAATCTGAGCGTATCATATGGTTGACACGCAGAGTAATTTCTTTTCTTTCCAGAAACTTTTTGAAAAATTCTGAAAATTAATTTGCCTCTTTCCAAGAAAATTGAAATTTTTAAGAAAATTCAAGCCAGAAGATAATCCACGTCCATTTGATAAGGTGAAAAATTTAAAAGTAAACCTTATTTCTGGAGCCATTTGATCCTGAATGAGAAAGCACACTTTGTGTTTTTTGGAGCTGATATGTCAATTTTACCCATATGATTATTTGTTGAACTTTTTGAGAGCTGAAACTATCAACATAATATGGTGTCTGAATCTTGATCCTGGCTAGCACTGGAGATCATTGTTCGCTATTCGATTCGAAAGATTTTTCAAAGTCATCACCATATGACTGCAGCCTGCTTTCGCTATTCTCATCCTTGTGTCTTTGAAGCTGTTTTTTTCGAGCAAGAGGTATATCAAAGCAGAGAATATATTCCTCCTTGAATCTGAGATATTTGTTAAAAATTTCGGGACGTCTTTGAAATATATAAATCAACTGAAGCGTACTATGGATTGGTATGAATATCCCCGGATATCAGCGGCAGCTAGATTTTTGGAAAATAAGCTTTCCATCTCCAGAACTGTAATTGTGTTTGTAATGAGAATCTAGACAGTACAATTTGTCACCTTCTAGGTGGAGATATACAGACTTCACTAGTGTTGCGTCATAGCAGGTTCTTTTTTGTAAACTTATTTGATTGTGTTGATGGTTTTTTTTCTTCAGTGCTAGAAATGCTGACTTCATTGCTCTGGATTCTAAAATATATCGAAATGTAACCGAATTGGAGAACGCCATATCCAAACTATATTGGCTCTAATTTTTTCAGGATTAATGAACATTATAAATTCAAGAATTGGTATTTACCCAAAGTTGTTAGACCTTCAACTTCCCGATCAGCGCTCGCTCTGAACAAAATCTTCACATTTCATCTCATATCACTAGACATGATGAGCATTTTAGATTCGATCCTTTTCTAATTGGATCTGTCTTTCTGACAATAAGGATTACGTATGCCTGCAATGACTTTTGCAAAATTCATAATAACCTGAATCATAGCTCGCCTTCTTAAGGATTGACGGAAGGACAGAGAGTTTTGATTCCTCATATTTTATTGGTCAAATACTTGGCAGTATTTTTAATTGCCTATCGGTTGAAAGAATGTGAAACCCCACATTTTATTCAGTATGATTGTCAGGAACATGCGAATAGTATTTCTAGATCTCAATCTTTTTCAATGGTCGTGGATACTTTCAAGCTTATGATATACCTGACTGTAGTGTGTTTTGAAACAATCACAAAACCCTTTTCAAAGCTCTCTTCATATCTGTTGGTTGAAATCTAACCTCTATCTTCTCACTGGAGAGAGACCGGGTATCAGTTGAACCCTCATCCTTTGACTGTCGAATACTTGTCGGCATTTTCAATTATGTGTTGGTTGAAAGGATATGAATGTTAAGAAGTTTCGATTTCCATTTCAGGTGATGACTTAAAATTCGTCAATTTTCGTGAGTTTAGTCTTGGTGCTTGTCTGCAGTTTTGACCCCAGTAGCCAAAATAGGACTAATTGTGAGATATTTTATTGATCCTGTGGATTGTTTATATCATTGCAAATAGTGAGCTTAGTACTTTCGGTATTTTTAATAGTTTTTATTTCACGAAATACTCAAAATGATCAAAGAGATAAAATGCTTCCTTTTTAATTTTGTGATTCCTTTATTTTCGAAATGGATTTTCAACGTTAATCGTTCGGTTTTATTTAGCAAGATAAATCATTTACCCTACAGTTTCTGATTAAGTACTAACAGGTCTAATGATACTTTATCTATAAGATGCAATAAAACATATCTTTTAAAGCTGATTATTCAGCTAATTTATTCATCGTAGTTTATCTGGTTTCCTTGTTGATCATTGCATCCCCATTGTTATCTCGTGTTATTTCGTATCCTTTTCGTAGCGAATTACATCGCTACGGCCGACTTAAACGTCTTTCCTTTCTTCTTGGTATTGCTGATTCCTCCAGCTGCTCCTTAATTCTCGTGCCAATGAGTTTCCTACTTCATCCAATGTACACTTTTTCGCAAGTAGATTATTCGATACGACAAATGCCAGATTTATCTTTATTTTGGAAATAAAAGAATTACAAAACTACTGGCAGGGCAGTGCGTTATTATTTGTTTTCATAAGTACTTCATGGCAATAATCAAATAAGCTTTAGGAGTATTCCAGTGTTTCCTTTTATTTAATTCATTTCGTTGTACTTTTCAAAAAAATTGCAACTTTCATCATGCTCTGCTGAGTTTGCCTTTTGGTAATGTCTGATGTTTTAGTTCTAGTCCTCGTAAGCGACTACATTCGTAGTCAATCTATTTGAGCTTCTTTTGGGAAAGACCACACATTCCTAATTTTTTAACTTTTAAACACACACTGTACTTAGAGTTCTATGTTGGACTGTGGGATACCTTAGAGTTCTGTTCGGTCTCTATTGTTGTTCCAGCTTCATTTTAACGAACACGCATCTCCAGTTCTGTCTGCAAGTGCCGAACATTTTGAGTAGTTCTAATCTCTTGCAATTCCAAAATTTCCAATGAGTGGATATGATTTCCTTGGACGAGAAAACTCTGTAGCTTTCTGTACTAATACTACAAAAAAACTCGCGATCTAACCAAATCCGACCAAGATAAGTGGAATTTTACTTGAAAAATTAGTAAATTGTCCGCGTTTGTGCGTAAAACGAGAATACTTATGCGGAAAAATGCAATTCTAATATAAATCTATTCGTGCATTCTCTATCTCTCTCTGGAAGAAGTCATCCGAGAGTGTTAGAGCTGTGTGTAATTAAGCTGTGATTCTACCTTGACGTGGGAACTGCGGTTTCCTGTATGCATTCATTGTGACTATTTGTTTGTTTTTTGTTTTTTTTTTGTTTTGATTTGGATTCAAAAAAGCGGCTCAATTTGATGAAATGATGAAAAAAGAATGAACTGCAAGAATGGGAAAATGTACGTTTGCCAACAATGCACTCAATATCTAAGAGTGATGATAAAAATAACGAGCGATCGAATTGGTAACATGAAAGGATAAATGGTGAGTTTGAATTCAGATTGCAAGTTGGATTAGTTTGAAATCAGAAGATGGAATGTCGCTGCACCAATAATATTCATGTTTCATTGTGAAATCCTTGCAGCGATAAATTTGATCTAGTAATTAGGAAATTCATTTTGAAATACATGATGATTCCATTGCTGTGGAATGTGGAATGGAATGAAATTGTGAGTGTCATGACCTTTATTCCTGCCTACCAAGGGATAATCACGAGCCACTCATTAAGTGACCCGTATTCACCCAAAGCATTTGGAAGGCCATTAGTACCTTATGAGTGCAGCAAATACTATGATATTTCTTCAGGATTGCAAAATTCGATGAACAATCAGAAGTTTGTCTCAGTTATGTGAGATACCAAGTCTTGTCTCAGCTATTATCCTCAGATACTAAGGATCCTGTAAGTTAAAGTTCATGATCCAGAACATAGAACTAAAGAGAACAAGTTGTGATTGGGTATTCTGATAAGTTTTACTCTGCCGAGAGGCCTCAATGAACTCATTTGGTGGAACAAATGGATTTTCAGGCTTTCTTGGCTGATGATTTCTTCTTTATGTCCTTATCATTTGTCCAGATTTGTTGAGAAGTTTTTTTGCTGACAAGTTTTATTTTAGGAGTGCTATATTTCGACATAGGCTATCCATTCTGAAGACATCGTACAACAAATGTGAATTAATTTAAAAACAATCAGATTAACCTTAAGCCCACTCTTTGCATTTATGCCAAGGATAGTGTACATCTTTGGTCTAGTTCCTCGAAGTTTTACCTCCTCAAAGATGCTAATTATCTCTTCAATATTCCCTTGCGTAACATTTATAGCGCAGAGTTATACCCCTGATCTGAACTTGTTGTATAAGAAGGACTTGTTGATTTTTAAAAGAGAACTTCATGTTTCCTCATTTTTTAACAGCTTGATATTTGTCTTCATATCTGTATGCGATTATTAAGACTTCATCTGAATCCTTTAATTTAAACACCGGATAGCCTTGGATAATGAACAAATGCATGCAGTCTTCTGGCGTCATGAATTATTATTAAATTTGGCATTATACGAATGTGAGTATATAGTATCCAAACTGATGAATTTGATGACAAATTCTACGAATTTCTCTATATCTTATGAGTTCTACAGCTTGCAACTTATTGTTAGCTATTTGATTTTTATTCTTTTTGCAAGTTCTTCTTTGACGATGCAACGACTTTGCTTTGACCTTTTATTCTTCTGAATCAATGTTTCTTGCTGTCACGGGAAAGTGTAAGAATAGGTGACATCATTACGCGCAGACTTTTCCACATGTCCACTCATCATATGGAAATTATTGTATTGTGTCACGTATGCTTAAGAAAATGATTAATTTCATATGTGCTATCTATCTACTGGGAAACGAGGAATTATTAGTCAATCCGAATAAGTTATATTTTAAGCAATAAATTGAACGATTGTGAAGGAAATAATTTTTAAGATGCATGATAGAATGTGACGACAAAACGCTTAATGTCTTTCAAATTGTCTTATTATAAATTCTATCAGTAATGCAATCAAATGTTAGAAGGTTACATTCCCGATGATGCACATCATTCACTGTCTCGACAGTGCGACTCTAATTTGATATTTTGATTTAATTTATGAAATTCATTTAATTTTCAAGGCTATTACAACATGAGACGCACACACATGATTTGTAATGCTTCAGAAATTATTTGAATGCGAGTTAATTTCAAATAAATCAGGATACAAGCAGCATTACTTTCATTTTGTTGACAAAATTTTTTTTTTTTTGTAGAAATTATAATTTAATCTTAAATGTTGCAAATAATTTACTCCACTTAAGTTAATTGGACTGCTCTCATATTCAAATCTTGTAAGAAAACGCACCCACTCATATGCATGTTGGAGATCACGTATGAAAGCATTGGAAATACTTTTCGCAAGCTTTATTTCTCACAAATATCTTTTTTTCGGAGAAGAAACTCAACGGAATAGTGAATGCATTCAAAACACTTCGGCATGGTACATTCTTGTCGCTTGAGTAAATGCACTTCTGTCGAATTACTCACACGTGAGTCGCAGTGCGGAAACATATTGGCGCTACCTCTCATTTGTTTGAGCTTTTTCGAAATTGTTCGATGCAAGTATCTTCGAACTGTCGCTGCTTTAGATACTTTACTACAAGCCTACAAGAATTTTCCGGCGCGCCACTGTTTGGGCTCCATTCAACAATTCGATAGTGGTGTTAATATTCCTTGTTGAAAAATCTGCGGGCAGTCTTCAAACGATTCTCGTTCGGTTAGGTTGGCGTTCGAGTGTTATAGATACTCTTTTGAAGTTGGGTCTTGGATGCAACGAACGGTATTGTCGCGAGTGAATTTGTTCGCAGATCGGTTTTCGGTGCGTGGGTGATTGGATACACATTAATTGCGTGTGTAGGCCGCACTAGCATGCGTGGATTTGATTAATATGCGCGCCTGAATTTGCAATAATTATATCTTAATTACAGATTCAAGTGAATACGAAAATTTCCAGATAAGTTTTTTAAACACGCTATTGTGTGAGGTGCTACTAAGTGTTGTTTAGTGTGACTATGTTAAATAATTAATGTAAAGGAAAATAAAAGTAATCCAAGAAGTTACTATAAGGAAATTTCTATTGAATTTTTGTGAATTATCCACTACAACATTGACTTCAGTTGAACGAGGAACAAACTTGCTCCACTGGTAAATCTAAATACTATTTATATGAAACATTTATTACTACCGAGTATGACTTCAGATATCTCAAATTTAGATTGAAATGCTTTGCTACTGCCAACATTTTTTTGACCGTGTTAACTTGTGGAACGTTTCATGTAGTTTTTGTTCAGGTGATTTAAGGGTCATTTATCTTGACAGTGAAGGGCCATGACGCGGATGCATCCATGCATGAAGGTTGCCGCATTTCGAATTACCGGCAAATTAGTATGTCTGGCTGCTTGCAGACTTTAGTAGTATGGATTTTAATTAGAATATATGCTCATAGATGAGGCATTTTCAGTGGCTTCAACTTATGTGATTGCCTTATCTGCATAAATTTTTGTTTTGATTTTCAAGGACGCAATTTGAATAAAAGATGAAAGCTGTTTGAACATTCTATTCTATTTCACAAATATTACATGAATCCCGATATCACTTTTTTATGTTTTCTGTAAAAATTTAATTTCCAATTTGCAAACTATCTGTGGATGAACTTGCTTATTTTGCATCAGATTCCTTATTATGTATAAAAAAAGTCAGTTACTTGAGTATGAAAGATTTGACCTCTAGTAATTTTTTTATTTGAAGCATCTCTTCAGTTCTCCTAACGATTTTTGGGTATCCATTGTTCGTCCATTCGATTCATATGGCCTGACCATTGTAGCTTCCGTAGTCTTACAAGAATTGAAACTTCAGGATCATCCAAAATTTCATATAGCATATAGTTGTATCGAATTCACCATTGGTTTCCGTCTAGCTTTGACCCAACAATCCTCTTTAGGATCCGCCTCTCAAAGGAGTTCGATATATTTGCGGATCCTTGGCTTAGGGTCCATGTTCTTTATTATGTATATCAAAAATACCAATTTTATATTGCGCTCCTTACCATCGACACGATTTTTTCTGTTGGAGCTCATTCAGGACACGTTTCTCGGAGAACACGGTAAATTTCTGCGGACATTTTGTATTGGTCGAAGAACAAAAGCAATGCTTCCAACAAATGCTGTTTTTGTTTAAATTTCCAAATTACTGAAGAAAGCCCTGAACGATTCCTTTTTAAGAAACCATTTTCGAAATCGGTTTTTACAGAATCTTTTGCCAGTTTCATGAGAGATCCGTTCAGGAATATTTCCCTATATTCCTCCTATATTATTAGATTATTTGGTTCAGGATCGCGTTCAGGATTTTCACGATAGAATATTGCAGAAAGTATATATTATTGTATCGTTAAAATTGATGCAGATAATTTATTGAAATTATTCATGACGTCCATTTGGCTTGACATTTCCAAATGGGATTTAAGATTATTCAGTAATTAGAATCAAGCACTTATTATATACCAAGCACACCGCGAGGAATGTTTACAATATCGTGTTTCAAGATCAATGGTACACTGGGGTGAAAAATTCAGGTTTATTAAATTTTTTGAAAGAAACTTTATTATTTTTTCAGTCTTACATTTAGATTTCTTTTGATGCTGTCAAAATTGACATTATTTTGACAGCATTGATATTTTATAAAATTTTTTCAGAAGTCATTGATATTTTATAAAATTTTTTGATTTGTATTTTAATTTAATTTTAATTTAATTTGATAATAGGAGACAAAATAATACTTGACGTATTTTTTACAATTCTTTTCTTTTTTTAACTTCCAAACAGAATTAACTTCCTACAAAAGTCATGGTTCTGTGACCTCCTTTTCTCGCAAAAACATAGGTTTTTAGTGTTTATCATGTATTCCCATCAAATCCTCGGTTTTCCTGCAGGACGTTTACCTTGCGTTCTCCCATTCAATGTCCTTTTGGGTAGCTAATTTTATTCGATTCTTTCTACAGGGCCCTACCATTGAAGTTTTTGTAGCTTGACGCGAGTAGATACAAGTGGTTTGTCAAATTATCCATATGACTCAACCTTGTCTTCGCAGTCAACCTTCTTTCATTGGCTCGTAGATTTTAAGGAGCATTTTGCGTTTAAATTTGTCCACTATCTTTTTGAATTCACTCGTCAGGAATCATGCTACATATTGATGATTTTTTGATTCGAAGCTTGTTTTGTTTGTGCCAAAAATTCGGTCCTTAAAATGGGAAGAACGGAGTGAAAGGCTTCATTTAAGGTGTTTATACAGAGTCCAACCTCGTCCTTTCCTGTGCCTTTTTATCTTCTTCTTTTTTATATTTTTAAATTCATATCTATTTTAACTTCTTCATGTTTCTGTTCATTGAAAGTTTTTGAATTTGAATTGATTTAGTGGCAACAATCATTATTAGAATGTAAATAGTCCTCTGAAATTTGCATATTAACGAAGGCGTGTTTTTACCTTTTCCGAAGAATAGTTGAACACATCATTTTTTTGGTTGAATGGTGAAGGCTGTTTACGCTCTGAGTGAGGACTCCTCCATATAGCAGGTGTCCATTTGACTACACTTCAGATTACATCAGGCACAGCTTCTATTACTCACCAGTTGATGCCTTCGTAAATTGACTTTTTATAGAAAGTTTTCCTATTATTTCTATAGCAGAGAGATTTGCCTGTCGTCTCACTTGAAAAACGTGTGGTAGACGTCATCTTCACTACCCGAGCAGAACGACTTGAGTCAGCGATTGTGTCTTACCAATCGTGTAAAGGTAAGAGGAGAAATGCCCATGCTTACTGAGTAGTTGTGTCAGCTTAGTATTCAGTCTAATCGTGTCCTCTTTTGGACCATGTCCTCATCTCGTGTTCCGTATCTCGTGTTCCCAGTTGTTCTACACCGCCTCTCCTATTGTGAGATAACCTTCCTCTCCCATTAATTCTTCTAAAGGAAGATCCTACTGCGGTTCTCACTAGCAGAGCGATTAACGCCATCCCTTGCACTGTTGATGGTGCGATTTCTTAGGATTCCGCTTCTGTACCTGGGTCTAACGTTTGCAGTTCAGGACGCCAGCTCAAACTTGACATCTGTATAAAAGTATGGATTTCACCCTGTTCATTAAAAGGCGTCTTTTGCTTGAGGATGCTCCGCTGGTAATGCCCTGAGCCTGAGTACTGACACTATCGATGCAGCCTTGTGAGTTGCAGAAACTCACAAGGCTGAATTAAAGCCTATTGTCGAGGCCAAGTACTTGACTGTGTGCCCAAGAACTTCTGTTTGCAAAGGAAGGACCCTAGTGAGCCGTTTTTTTGTCAGACTGAATCCATGATTGGTCATCTACCATCCATTGATCGCATCACTGCGCTCAGTTTGGGTTGCGTCTATTTGATCGAGCGCCCAGCAATCATGGCCGCCACATCGATCGTATCCTTTCAAGGAAAAGTTTAAAACCCTTTTCACCGAGAATGCTTGCTAGTCTACTCTACATCATATTAACAAAATAAAAAAATTTATGCAATCCAAATGCAAATGGTGCACCAATTAAAGTAATTTGCGTTAAATTGGGTAGTTTTAAAATAATTTGTGTGAATATAAGCAACACTCTCAATTGTCCGAACCACGTATTAACACAAAATGATATGTCTGACATAATGACTTTGGTTTCTAAGAAGTTTGTCTGTTTTTAAGATTAATCCAAAAAAAACCGATGCATTGGTAAAATAATCCCTTGATTGGGTGCAATTATGTCAATGGTTAGTTAGTGCGGAAAACTTTTGGCGGAACTTTAAGAGGTTTAAAGGATCATTGTAGCGCTTAAAGGGGTCCATGTTCTTTCAATCCATGGATGATTAACATGTCGGTAGATTTATCGCTGGAGCAGACAAATGAGTTAGAGAGCCATTGAATGTTTTCCAGGACAATCAAAGGTATATCTAAACATGTAAATTCGGGGAATTCTTATGCATGGACTCAACCTACTCGGAAAAATTGCATGTAACTGCACGGTCCCCACGATGTAAGTTTTCATTTTAATATCCAAATCATGTAAATCAAACACGGAACCTTTGCCAACATAATGGGTATTGCCCGAACCCTTGTTTCTACAAATCATAGCAACTATTTTCCAGTCAATACACTCGTACTTTGATCTGTTTTGTATTCCTCATTGATGTGGCATGATATAGTGGTGAACAAATGCTCAAGGTAGTCGGTCCTTCAGGTATTGAACTAGGTCATTTACTACGTTGTACACTTAACCCAAATCGATGGATTCGTACCTGCAGGCAGGGAATGGACATTTATATGATGGGAATTCACACCTGGACGTTTGATTTATACATGACAGGAGGCAACATTGTACGTGCTATTACGGCTTGTTTGCGGCTGACTTACTAATAGCACATTTACCATGGCGTTTTCGCAGTCAGCTTGCATTCATACAAACAGTTTGCTGCTACTACATGCTACATATGTGTTTCTGGGCGCTTTCATCAAAATGCCGGCTCATATGCATAATGGGAGTCATTAATTTTTTACTTTGAATTATTCATCGGCGTCTAGGTGTTAGCTATTACGTAAGTTTTGCGTCTGGTTTAGTTTGCATAAAGTGAATAAAGTTGACTAGGTGTTGGCGGTGCGAGCGGTTCAAGTTTGCAGGCCAGGACATCAAACACACGTTGAAGAGGGACGACGCTAATCAGTTGAGATATTTAGTAATCATATCAAGTCAACATGCTTAAATATATTCAAATTTTCATGCCAAATGTTTGTAAGTTTTTTAAATTTTAAAATTTCTTGACTTCTGATATTCCTACGTTGTTTAGCCATAATAAAGTCTAAACTTTTCCACCAAGAAGAACAATAATTCCTTATCATTATTGCACTACAGAAGATCTGTCCGTGCAATGACATTTTTAATGAATTTCCATCCTCCACGGTACTGTATTCGACAAAACAATGTCATGTCTCATCAGAAAATCCTAGTTAACTATTTTATCAAAATTGCAAAATACTAATTACGACTGTCGAGAACATGAGCATCAAATATCATTAGTGTGGCTTCCGATTTCATGTGTGTTGATAACACATCGTGAAAACCAAAGCATATAAAATCTAGAATGACTAGCAAGCAAATAAAAGGTTTTTATTTAGCTGTTGCTTAAACTAAAAACATGTAAATTTAATTAGTTAATTACACTTTGTTTCATTTTTGTTCGTTTTGTCGGCCTGCCAGTGGCGAAAACTACCCAGGGGTGTTTTATGTTTGCTTTGCGGAAATTGTTCTAATTGTAATAGTTCTGAAATGAAGTTTTCTATTTACGTGAGGGATGATTTTATCCTATGATTGAGTGATAACACTTTTGTTGATATAATTCAAAGGGAAATGTTTGGTGGTGTAACGTTTTTGTTCATATGTCGAAAAATATCAAATTACATTTTATTCAGGATCATAATTTGGGAGAAGAATGTGTTCAACCTGGTACTATTATTTGGTCGAAAATTGCTCACTCTCCTGTTGCGATATAAGAGGGATTGTATCTAAATGTACCCTAATGGCGAAAGGGAGCACTTCCTTCGTATTGTTATTCTAGTTTCAGTGGAAAACCATTATGTACGATATCTACATCACCTATCGTTTCATTGAATGTGCACGTGCGAGTTTGTTAAACAATTACTTGCGATATCTCTTGGAAATTGTTGAATCCTAATGCATACACCTATTGTAAAATATTGTCAACATGTTTATTTTTGTTGCTAGATGAGAACGCGAGGTAGAAGATACCGAATTACAGAGAATATAAACTTATAATGGATGCCTGTTATAAATCTCACACCATTGTGGTAGCTATTGTTTTGGCTGCTATGCGTGTCCTCGGGATACTTAAATTTCAAATCTCTGTTAATGGTTATCCATATGAAGTAATGGTAGACATTTCCACAGGCAAATATTGTGATTATTAGAAGAGTAAACAAAAAATTCTTGGTGAAAATCAGTACGTTTAAAAAGTCTGATGACGCAGGTACACCAATGTCTCCATTTGCACGGTACTCGAGTTAAGCGATTTCAATTTTACACGGTTTTCAAATCACAATAATTTTTTTTTGTCGTATTCTCATAGTTTTGCATTATACAATTTACCAGGATCATGTTGATGAACGCAGTCTTTCAAAAGCTCATTCAAAGATACCGAAGAACCCTGTTTTCAAAACTTCAATCGCTCTTGTTTACATCCGGCTCTTTTTCGAAAGAAGTGAAACAAGAAGAAACTTCAAAGACATTTTTTTGTGAACCAATTCCAATAACCGATGGCAAAAGGCAGTTGTTTAGTTTCCAAAATTTATTTTACAAAAATGTTCCAACTTTATTAGAGCCTTTTAATATAAAAAAAGAAAATCCAAGGAAGTGAAAACAATCAGTTTGGAAAAGTTTGAAATTTTAGACAGACTAAAATCTGGACAAGACTCAATCTCTGTACCAAAGGAATATGGAAAAATTGAAGCAACTGTTAGAAAACTACAGCGAATGGAAGCCAGGGGTACTCCCATAGGCACAACATTCTCCAAATGTCCAGATCCAGATCTAGATGCTTTAATAGAGCAATCGAAAAAACTCAAGTCATTCGGGTAGAGGACAATACTTAAAAAAAGTGGTGGTAGATTCTAATGCAATATGACACATAACGCTGATCATTCTTAGATCTTTAGAAGAAAGGCAAAAAACTACACATACTGTAAGCCTTAGTGCAAGGGATGGTTTGAAAATTTTAAAACAACAAGACATCATTCACCATCATTCAACTTACTGGTGTAATCGTGTCCTATGGAAAATCTACAAAAGAATATACGACAGACCGAGGAAAAAATATTGAAGAAAACTCTTACATTGCTGGCCAAGTATTTAATGCCGATGAGGAGATACTTATTCGTCAAAATCTGAGAGATCAACCGTATCATATTCAACACGATTAGAAAGAACATATCTTCGACTTTTCTTTTGACCAACTAATACGGTTTTCATGCTCATTGAATGTATCTGTTTACTTTGTATGAACTATGTATCTTGTTTTACACGGTTTCGTTTTGCACGACGTTTCCATAAACGAATCTATCGTGCAAATCGAGAGGTGAGTGTAATTTACCATAGAGTTCCTCACTGAACAGCAGAAAAGGGTCCAAATTTATAGAGGCGATAGGAAAGAGGATTATAGGATAGAGAGGCTGCATCATGAGAAAAGAGGAGAAAGAATGTTTTTATAGGTAATTACGTCAAGAATTGGAAGTTCGTATATGACACATGGGTTTAGGGTAAAATTAAGAGTAACGCACTGCTGCATTCTAGACCCGCACGGCTCGTGCTTGATGAGCTTAGCAGATGATATAGTGATACTTGTTGCCAAATGCTCGGTCAAAGAAGCGTAACTCATCCTATGTGAAATACTACTTCGATTGAGCATCATCGGGTCACAGGAATCTATAAAATTCCTCAGCTCGACGATTGACTCAAAGATGGGCATCGTGGATCTAACCGGGCAACTGTAGACGAGGGCATCGTTCAGTTGTTTACTCTGAGTTTTCTTATGGCCAATTCTAGGGGATAAACTTCCTATTAAGGAAATCTACTCATGTGTAAGATAGAATCAGTGGTCTTGGAAATTGTCACATTTACAAATAGCGTTAACAAAGTGGCATCTGACGTACGTCCACACGCCAGGAGCTTTTCGGATATCAGTCAGTTATTGTATTGGTTCTGAGCCGTGGGTGCTTGTTACTATGAGAGCAGTATTGCATTTGACATCGATAGCAAAAGAGAATGTACTTACGTAGAACTATACCCAGGAAGTAGCTATGAGAAAGGAGATGGACTTCAAATTTGTGGCAGGAAAAGTAGGTTAATGAAATCTGTGTCAAATAGCTTCCACGTCTTATCAAGGATTCTTGGGCCATCATTTAGGAGAGAGCGTTGTAATAATGGTAATTTCCTGACGCAACTGCTCTGTGAGCAAGAGTATCGTGTTCCTACTTGCATAAAAAAGGTGACTTATGGACCCTTGATACTTTACCAACCATACCTTCTTCTCGTATGGAAGATGGCTTAGGCATCAATTAAACTTCTCCAAACGAAATGGCTCTCGAAAAGCTCTCCCAAGGACGCTTAGTGGGGCAAGACATTCTGTGTGGCATGTGTTAAAACTTGTCTTGATTGAAATGGAGAATCGATTTCTAAACCGATAAACTTGAGTTGACTTTCTCTGTCAATGAAAACATGACAATGACAATGATATGTGATAGCATTTCATGGTCAGTTATCGCTTTCAAGTTTGCATTTGAAAGATTTGAAGATTTTTGAAAAGAAAAATTTGCTTATCACTCACAGCAAATATGGAGTCCACAGAGTTTCAACTCGTGACCATTCTGGAGTTCGAGAGAAATGACTGGTAAATTGCAAATTGTAAACATCAATAGTAAAAAAGAAATAAATGAGACATAAAAATCAAATTCATTTTGTGAGCCGCGGCCCTTTTTTTGCCTTTTTTTCGGACCCTTTTTTTAGTTTCAGCAAGTTTGTATCCCAACTCGAACTTTTTTTATGAATCATTAATTAGTTTTAACATTAACAAAAAATTTGAAGATCCTTTTGGCATAAATCTGATGAAAAGTTTAAACGCTTGAAAAACATTCTAGTTTTGAAGAAGTTCATCAAGGCACACTCTACAAAATTTTTCAAAAAGATTGCAGGCAGATATGTAATTCAAGACTAATAAGAGGCTGTAATATGAGTGAAAAAGAGTGAAAAAAAAAAATAAAAGAAAGACTGTTAAAACCTGTCCACGATTGGACAAAGCAGATAAAGTAATTTTTATGGGATTATTAAGAAAGTATTAACTGCTAAGATGCTTAAAAGAACTAGGAGCCGTCCTATACAAAGATACACAAGAGAGTGGAATAAAATTTAGCGGAAAACGTTTGAGGAAGCAAATATGGCGGTTACAAGAGAATTAAGGTGAAAATAAATAAGATAAAGGATGTTTTGGAAATTCTGTATTTGGAATTCGAACAAAATGGAGGATCATTCATAATTAAAACTAAATAATTAAAAAACTTATACATATAGAGATGAAAGCATAAATTTGTTATATGTTCAGAATATGAGTGAGTCCTATGAGTGATGAATGTGCTCCTCGCCTGTCCGTTGGCTTTGTTGACGATTGCATTCTTCTGAGAAACGTTAATCGTTAGTTGTATGTATTTTATTTTTATTCTAAAAAGCATGTACGTAATCTGAAACGGGATAAATAAATGATCAAAGCATGGAAATGTTTAAAGAAAGTGAGAGCAGAAGAAGAAACCTAAAAGGATCAAGAAAATAATAGTTTACAGTTACAATAGGTAGTCGTACATACCGATAACTTCCACAAATTGCATTTTCACTGCTTCAATCGAAATTAGAACTGGATTTATTGGAAAGGATCTAAGTAAAACGAAGATATCTTCTTCTGGATTTTATTTTCGCTATAGCAAGTTTAAACAATTATATGCATAAAAATATCATAAAAAATTTTCTGCTGTATATGGAAGGAAGAAAAAATTGCTTTTCTTTTCTAATTAGGAACAAAGCTTAAATTTTAGCTTTAGCTGTTTCAAAATATATCCAGATTTTTCCAATTTTCAAAATAAATTTTGCTATTTTATTTCCTAGAAAAACTAAAGAAATAGGAGATCATGATTGGACCACAAATTTATTTTGTATATTGTGGAGTAGGTTTGCAGCGAATCTAAAGTATCCTTTCGCAATAAACAACGTATTGCTTATCAATATTTGTGCCTATCGCACTCGGACTAAATTATGATTAATCCTCGGAATCAAAGATTCGAAAATCTTCGAAAAATGTGAAATTTGATAGTGAGATATAAAATCATGTTAAAAATTTCTGGGCGACCAGGTGAACAAGCTACAAAATATTATGAGGAGAATGCTGACTTGGCGTCAGATTGAAATTTGACACTCATAGGAAAACAAACGACAGGACCGTCCTAATCATATCATGCCACATATGTAGGCTCGTGTAAAATGTCATAGTCGTCTCGCATATTTATGTGAGCATTTGGCTATATAGGAAGCTAAGTTGCTAGCTATATGATTAAGATATACCACAAAGGAATCACAAATAGAATTGTTAAATGTTAAAGAAATATTTTTTGGTCTTTTTTTGTGAAACGAGTGATACGGTCGCTTCGTGTATAATATGTCATCAAATATTTAAAAATCATATGTAATGACAGTTTCAATCGCTGTTGATTCGAGAGAAGAGGGATGGGAAATAGTGGGATGGGTCCTCTAATAATAGAACTTAAAATTAAAGAAAATTTTAAGTTCTATTATTTTAGGACTTGTATTTAATTTACATTGAAGTTGACGACCATTTAGGGGTTGTCGGGTGTTATAAAGTTTAAACCTAAAAACTATAGAAATCGGCAGTTTGATTTGAAAGAGTATTTAAAAGGCAGCAGATAAAGGGTCGAGAATTGTGGAATGTATAAAATAAAGTGATGAATTTGTGCACATAAGCTAGGCGTACTAGACATACATATACGCTAGGACACGTTAGTATTAAAACATTGAGGAGTACTTGTATTATGGTGGTTGGTTGTAGTCATGTAGTTGTAGTTGTTATTGCTAAGTAGTGGAATGTGATGCGGAGGAATTCAGGTAGAGGGGTGTAGACAAGACATGAAGACGACTTTCGCAAATGTTGCGATGTCTAATAAAATATTGCTCCATATAAACATTATAGTAAAATGTGCTAATTCGAATAAAATCAATATTATCGATAAAATATTATACGTTATTCGAATGGAAATCTAAAATATTGATTTGCGTTCTACTTTATATTAATTTTGATCCAAAGGCAGAGGCAATTTACCGATTATTATGAATTTACATGTTTCAAAGCTATTTCTTCCTGCCAAAACTTGCATGCATTATGCATACTATGCATACATTATGCATACTATGGGTTTGCCAAATATCACAATAAAGTCAACCTTCAATCAAGATTTTTGTTTTGAGTTTTCTTAAGACCTGCAGAGCACTGACGAAATTTTCAACTGACCTTTGCAAATTTGTTTTGTCCTGTTAAGAAGACGTGTCTTTGTTATCGTAGCTGGATAAAAAGTATTTATTCTCAGGCCGCCATGACGATAACGCAACCATCCTAAAGCAATTTATTATAAATTGAATCATAAATTTTCAATCGATTTCACTTCTGAATGGTTTATTCGAAGCAGTAATACCATTAATATTAGTATTTCCAACAAAAGTTGCAGAATATCACGTCTTTCCGAAATAATTGTCAGATTAATGGTAAAGAAATTGGAGATGAAATTCGAATTTTCCTGTAATTTTCTTTCAATGAAATTTTATTTGGAATATTTCCAAACGTTGTATGCACCCGATTTTCTACGGAACACACTTGGTATGTTGAAGCAAATTTATAATTAAAATTTGGTATTTATGTACTATTTTATTTTTTGAATGGCTAACTTTCAACTCAATGTTCACAACAAAGCTACGGCGATATATTGTTTAAAAATATTTTAATTGCTTTTCGCCTGGAAAATTCCAAGTGAATGGTTTGCATTGGTATTGGAAATATTTCAAGCTATTTAAATTTGTATGTCGTGCCTTTTTTAAGTTATAAATTTTTGGTCATAAGTTTTGTTAGAGTAAAGTAAATTGTTTGTGAAAGTATTTGTATTTTTCACTTTGGGTTTGCGTTAATTTCACATTTCTTATTAATTTTCTTGTTATCTCTTCAAAATTTTGTGAAGTCCTGTCTGTTTTTATGTTATTATTATTCACTGGTTATTTTGTAGATTTTTTTGCTGGATATCTAATGTAAATAACAATATATAAGAGCCGATATGAAACCTTCTTTCTCCCGGAAAACACAAATACACTCTGAATCCCATGCACGCAAGAGAAAATGAAATAATGGCAATGCTAATAACAATAGTAATTAATGGAACATGTTTGCGAAGACGGAATTCTTTATCATTTAACTCCGTGGTTAGATATATATATGTGACATACTATCAAATTGCATGCATATGTGGTACTCCATCATAATAAAATCCTCCGATGAATAATATTTGTACAATATAAATCTCGAAAACGTAACCCCTAATAGCAAACTAAGGCTATACTTCATAGCGATTATTGTTCTCAATAATATTTATTGGCCCCAGTTTGTAGGGTGGAAAACTGACAGCAATTCCTTGCCAGCTTATTCAACATGAAATCAATAGAGCACAATTCACACGAATGGAGGAAGCTTTCCTATCTGACCATTCGCTTAAATTGAGCAAAATTATGCTGGCATTGTTCCTTTGAACTATTTATAGAGAATATTAATTCAATCACACAAGTGATCCGCATTTAGGAGAAAATTCAAAAAGAAAAAAAAAACATTTATGCGTTAGATTCAACACATTAAAAACATTAACCTCGAGCAATAAAACTATTTGAAAATCTTCAAAGGAAAATAAACGCGCATAGACATCTACTTGGGCTGCTATTGCTATATGTTCTTCCTTTCAGGACGTTTTCTATTTGACATTTCAACCCTGAACTGTCACACAAATAATTTTGAAATGCAAGCTGATGTAACCATGATCAGAATTTATAGTCGTAAATTTCTACGGAAAATCAATGCATAGATTTATCTCAAAAAATTAAATTACATCCTTAACAAAAATAGAATTTTGGTTCTCATTTGTTCTGCGAAATCTTGAAATTTCTCGTGAATGAGTACACTGAATAGATGAAAAATTTTAAATGAATTTGAAGCGATTACAAAATCATTAGAGATTTTCGAATTTTCGAATACCTCACACGTATTGCCTCATCATCATTTTAAACGATCAGCTGAGATGTATTCCGGTGTGAATAATACACGACTGATTAATATGCATGAGTTACATATGCATACATTTGCTCGTATTTTTCATATTATATTATACAGGTGTTACTAATAATAGCACAAAATGTTGGCTTAGTGTATGCAGACATCATAGTTTTATTCTATCGTGAATATCAATAGTGTTTTGTTTTGCATATTAGTGGCGCGGTTTAAATTAAGAGACTAAATAAATTACTGTAGCTCTCAGGAATATGAAATCAATTCAGACAGTTGGAATTCACAAGGATTAGTCAGCCCGGTAAAATTCCCTGGACTGTGGTTAACACATTTCGGAAGTTTCAAAACACAGGGAAAAATTAAGGAGACTTTGAGAATAAAAATACAGTTGTAGGCTTGATGAATTATATCCTCTGAAGTGACTTGACCGAGTCAAAAGTTTGACTAATTAGAACTGAGGAACATCTACGTGAAAACTAAGCTATTCGATTTTTTGCAAATAATTTCTAAAAGAAATCAAAAAGGATTCTCAAAACAATGCTAATCTGATTTTCCGTACGGAGTGCACAACTTATTCAATGCAAAGAGATATCATATTTTAAAAAAAAAATGATTTCAACATATTTTCAAAGTTCAAAATGAATATTTTTATTCAAATCTCTCCTCTTGAAATCAAATCTCTCCTCCTTTTGATTATATCCACCCTTTTATCTTTGCAATGAAACATGAAGTATCAAGTGCTATTGTGAGTACCTGCCATAATTAGACGTAACCTCTTTTTAGAATCAAGATTTGCTATGTGCTGTTCTCCTGAACATCGTAATGAGATACCAATTTATCTTGAGGTATCCCTAACTTTCATGCTGGAAGATAAGGACTCTAAATTCTCCAGACGCTGTTACGGTCAATGCCAATCTTATGCACCAATAGCCTCCATGATATTCTTAGGTCTCCGTGCAGACCTGGGAGTACTGAAAGATTATTGGATTAAGGCCTCCTATATTCCTAGGCATAAAGACAATCTGCTTAACTATTCACATGCTAGGTCGTCTAAAAGCTTCTTGTGATACATGAATGTACCAAAATGTGTTTAGGCTAGCGGAACGAGTCGCAAGGACACTCTATACGCTAGTATCTAACAAGGTCGGCTGATATTTTATGACCTAAGGTACCAATTTTTAATCAAAGTACCGCAGAAGATCTAACGCTCGTCGACTTCCCTGGAATCGATCGAAAACTTAGATCTAGCAATAGACAATAAATTTCCTTTGACCAAATCTGCCGGATGAAACGGTGGAAGATTTTTCAATTTGCTGAAATTTGAATTTTAGATAATCGTCTAGTTTCTGTTGTAGGTCAAATTTTTAGCGTTTGTAGGTCCTTATTTGTATCTATCTCCTTCCATCCTTAGCTTTATAATAACGAAAGAAAGTCGAAACAGATCTTCTCTGAAACTAAGTATGGTCCACTCAGACCTACAAATTCCAATTATTATTGATTTTATATTAAGGCTTTCTGAAAACGTCGAAAATGTTCTAAGCCGCCAAACGATTAGATTTAATCAATGCGTTATTGAATGCGGGCGAACCCATGACACTGACATCGGTAAATGGTACTGTCACTTCGTGGACACTGAGGTGTCTATTTTAGCTGAAATGTGGTGGTTAATCATGTTGCTGGAAAGAACAAATTGGACACTCAGCGGTTGTGTTCGGATTACCCGATGATAGTTACTCTGGTGCCTCAAGCGTAATGATCGACGCTGGTCTATCTAAATTCAAATCATTCTTAGAGACGTCATTCTTGAAGTTAGGCCTCATCAACTCAGGTACTCGAATAAAACACTTCGAAATCATATTACTGTCTAAAGCTCTCTCTTACATGCACAATATCCGCGTCACTTCAAGATGTATTATCAAATTGTCAAATATGTCATGATGCATTTATAACAATAATTTCATATTCAAAAATAAAGGTCCCACAAATCTGCCCCTCGCATAAAAGCAAAACTTATAGTTCACTTCAATTCATTTATATCCTTCATGATTCCAGAAACTTCTTAACACAGTACACAAAAGAAAGTATTGCGTCCAGGGAGATAGAAAATTACTTATTTGATGGCCCAAGTAACTCATTTTTGGCCGTTTTTCTTATAATCCCTGATATTTGTTTTACATATTCTACATGACGGACTATCGGCGCCGAATAGCATTCAAATTAAACGAGGGTAAACAGAATACGATTGAACGTTTTCACTGGGTTGAAAACTGCAACGAAATAGGGGTGGATCGTTACATTTATAAAAGGCCATAAAATCTTTGATTTCTTCGGAATAATTTTATTAAATTATTTTTATAAAATTACAGTAAATTTTGATGTTTTTTGCCAATTTAAAAATTTTTCCTTGTTTTTCTTTTAAACAAAGTAAAATTAAACAAGTGAAAAAAAATCGTGATTGTTACGTTTCTAATGATGCATCAAAAATCAAATAAATTGGCAAGTTAACAAGGAAGCCCGTTTTTGTTATTCTTGATTATTTTTTAATTATTAAATATTTCGTATGAAAAATCTTAATCATTATTTTTTATTTAGAATTTATGATTTATAAATTTTTATTTAGCAATTATGAATTATTATTGATAATTTATTACTTATTATGTGTATTTTTTATTTATTTTATTTGTTCGTTTATTATTAAAATTGTATGTGTTTAGTTTTTATATCTTATATCCGTTCGACTTTCCTGATTATTGGCTGAGGACTCGTTTCAGTTTTCATTTATAATGGCTAGAAGAAGCAACGGTAGCTATAGATTAACTATCCAAGGGTTCTGAGGAAATATTTAATTTATCTTGAACAAATTACAAAAAAAAAAGGTTTGATTAAAAAGACACAGTATTATGTAGAAGTTACCATGATCGGGTGGATCTAGAATAAAAATTAGCATTGGGATGCGTACGTACATTGACCACTGACAAATTGGACCTAAAACCCTCACTCAAATTTGAGTTCACCGACCTGAAAAAGGTGAAAATAGACACCATTATGATCGAAACGCTGCGAATTGCTCTCACTGAAAATAGACTATTACTACATGCGTTTTAATGACATTAACTTCTAATCCAAGGTGGGTCATTCAAGCCGTATAATAATGTGTCATCAATATTTTGTTATATATTATTTGATATGTCATATTGCTTCCGTATTTGCCAGCGTAAACCCAAGGTTCAAATCATTGCCAAAGTATTTGACTGTCTCGCCATTGATCATGATCGTATTGATGATAACAGCGAGTTGTGCTGCTATCACTTTTCAATATTTTTAACTGTTCAATTGTTGAATTGAATTGTCTTTATCCAGTATCTATTTCACCACAATCATCCATTTACCTCTGAAATCATTTTTAGATTTAATATATCTTTAGATCTTCATCATTTAGAAGTACAGTTGGGATTAATCCTAAAATTCGAGAAACCCCCTTGCCTTAACTTGAAATTCTCAAAATATAATAAATATAAAATATAAAAAATATAAATGAAATTGTATAAAATATGAAATACTTAAATTGAAATAAAAAAAAGGTCAAATTAAAGGTAATATTCTTTTTGATCAAACTGCTTTAGTTCTCTGCCAAGTATTTGCCAAATATAACATATATTGTGTGTTTTAAACAGAGTCCAGAGGTCCTAGTAAGACAAAATGACGAATATAGAGTCCTGAATACGTATTATATATTAATTAACGAAATTTCTAGTTGGTTAGCAAAGTGCTTTTCCCAGAATGAGGATATGTTGGCCGTTTATTTTAACACAGAAAAAGATAGTGGAAATGATCAAACCAGCTTCGAAGATTTCGCTTTTTATGGAAAGACGTACGTTTAAGGATTGATTTGATGCTACTCGGGTTCAAGTTATAAACAAAAGTAGATTTGGAGCACGCGCTTGTTAATTATCTGATTGATTTTGTTTTTCTTCCTTCTGTATACACTTCCTGTATTACTTTTCTAATTCTATGTGTCAGTCAAGAGCCATGGCAGACCTATTTCATTCAGAAGATTAGCTGGCGTTCACATGTCGGTAATTATATGTCTTAGCACCAATTTCACAGGAAGAGATGACAAAATATCTTTGAGGAGAATTTTCATCGTAATTTTGGCAAAATTACAGAACTAAAATTTGTCTGAAAACATGTATACGCATTAAATTAGCCTGTAAAACTATTTCCGCTCATTTTCCCGACCTACTTTTCCCATTGATGACAACAGTGGATGATGACCTAGAACTTACAAGTGCTCCTGTCACCGGGATCATACTGTTTTGCAACTATCAGCTTGATTCAATTAGTTTAGCATTTTACTAAGTGGATCTGTGGGGATCGAGATATATTTATGAACGTTTCATATTTGTTTTGTTGAATTTGCAGCCATTACGCTGATGGAGAACTAAATATTTGTGTTCGAATCTATTCTAATCAACTTTTGACCCATGTCTTAATTCTTTTCAACGGCCAGCCCTTGAAATGTCTTAATTAAGCCAATGTATCTTGTAGAATTCATTATGTTTAATTACAACAGGGACAAATTTATTCCAGTCTTTAGTTAAATAGACATGACTACTACTACCACACTATCTGTTAACTCACGGATCCAAATAGTACGCCCACCATTGGCGGACGACACGGCTCCATTCCACAACGCATCTAGAAGTGTTGGCAGAGAATTTTTCTCAACCTACAAATAGAACAGACTTAAACTTTTCATGAACATCAACAGATACAGATACAGATACAGATACGCGAGCACGGCGCTTGTGTTATAATTCTAATCCCACCTGTTGACTTTGATATTTCTTCCAGAGTGAAATTGGGTCACAAGTGGTCTGTGGGTCGGAATCCGATTCGAAATTCGAAAGTGTTGAGTGAAAATATTCTCGGCCTTCGATTTATCCATTTGGAAATAAAAATTGATTGAAATCGGCTAATAAAATAGCACTTTAAATTATGTTTACCTTTGAAATCCTCGAAAGATTCTAACATTTTACGAATCCATGCTATTGACTTTAATACGTTTTATTTAATTATATTTTTTTTCAAACGAAAACCACACAAACAAGAATATATTTATTATTTTTTGCGGAATTGGAAAATCTATAACTCACATAATTATGGGTTTTTATCGAAAATCAAAGGCTTTCAAATCAACACTTCGTTTGGAAAAAATTTTCAGTGCTGTCCTGCGATCAATTGAGAACAGTTTACTCGATACAAAGAATTTATTCATAACAAAATGTCATAAATTAAGCAGGACAATAAAAATTTTTGATCGTTTTTTGGAACTAATTTTGACGATTTTCATTGGAATGAAGGCTACACCTTGTCAACTTTGGGCCTGTTCGGCTTTGTGATGTCAAAAAGGGTCATCCACTCAGACAACAAACGATCAAGAATAATCTAGATGGTGAAGATCGAACTACCATATCTTGTTTCTGAATGTTACTTTTGTGCTTGCGTCGTGGCTCAGCTTCTATATGGACTTCCTTGCCGGAAAGACGTATATGAAGTTCGCACGATTGAAATGAAACAATATTATTTTCTAAATCATAAACAGCTCAAATAATAATTTGGAGTTAAAACTCATGAAATTGGACATTATTGATATATTGCCAAAGTCCGAAAAAGACCATAGCTTGAGTATATACAGCACTTACACTCATGGGTAGCTTGCCTCAGACAGAGATAGATAATGTTATTAGTAAAGAGGGTTTTCTTTTTTACGCAAAAATGAGACCAACCAAAAAAATCCAATTAAAACTCCACCTATTTCGGTTGAATACCGTTAGTAAAGCTTGTTGGAAGTGTTAGTTCTGTATGTACGAATCGGATTAGTAAAGAAGTTGGTAATTGCGTGGAGATTAAGTCATGACAAATCTTAATTTCAAATTCCAGCGAGTATAGTATCTGATTCAGTCTAGACTCGACGTCTCTCACATGATCGCTACAATCTCATTTACATATTGGCTGAGTTTCATGTCAGGTTGTCTGCAGAATTTGCAAGAGTATGTAGATCATGATGAAGGTCTACGACCATATGAGGTACAAACATTATACATCAGTGTACAGTTTTTGCATGACGCACTATCTTTCTTGGTCTTAAAATTTTTTTTATCAATCAACCACGCAGTATGTCTACCTATCTGTAAAGTATGCCTGGAAAAAGTCAAGACTGCTCAAAGTTCATAAAAAATATAAATATTCTTGAATGAACGGATAACATCAAGGTAATAAATAACATTAATGTAATCTGGCGTAGCGTTTGTTTATATTAGCTCATTACCCAATAGACAGCCATTGACGTTAACAATATTATTTCTTGCTTGAGTTTCATACTTGGTTGGCAGCGTGTATTATTTTTTATTTTGCAGAACAGGTTATTGACTTTAATTAATTTATTCATAAGCAAAAGTTGCTTGTTTACAAAAAAAAAAAAAAAATTAAAATTAATGCCGGTGGTAAGTGCTACAATTTGTATCTTTTTGGAACAAGTGTGTACCTCATATTAGAAAATTGAAGCGTGAGAAGATAGGCAATTGTTGTGCAGCTTTGAGCGAACAAATTTCTTGAAGTGATTGAAAATCAAGTCAACCATTAAATTTTTGGGGATTTTCTTTTCGATTATAAAATTTCGAACAAAAAAAAACAAGGCATTTATCATGCCATCATTGTTGAACGGATGACTGCGAACGTGCGGTCGTATTTTCCAAGACACTGTCTTCCATTAAACTCGAATTCTCCCAGCAAACTCAATCCCGATGGGGTACAGAAAGAATTATACTTCTCGATTGAGATGCACTCTTTAAGATTTTCAAATTTATTTTGACCAAATTTCCTAATCAATAATGAAATTTCTCAGTATTTTTTGAAGCACTTATTTACAAAATATTATAAGGTACTGATTTATAAGCACTAATAGTAATAATAATAATAATCATAAATTGGTGTCTCTATCATTTATTTACCAATGCTAGTACTATCTTTGTCGTTTTTCTTCAGAAAAACGAAGCAGATAAAAAATGAAGTAAAATGGAAATTGGTATTTTCAATCTTGTCTCGTTTCAATTCAACATCCCCTGCTTGCTTCTTCTACCCACAGAAGGCGCCTGCTACAACCTTTTCCCATTGGGAATGGTACCCGGCTCCTTTACATCTCTCCGAAACAATAGGCGTGCTCTTTCCAGAAAACATAACTATCAAAAGATGTTTACAAGTAATGACAAGTGAAACTCCGTGGCATAGTACGAGTTAACATTTCTTCTTATGAAGAAGGGTATCGTGGACCAACTTGTGGTGCAGAAGGAAGTTGGAGTGGGTCTCTCTGACAGAAATCCCTCTCCTTCTCATCCACCCATCCATCTTTGACGAAACAGGGACTTTACTAATCTTGACACGCCAGTAGGCAAAACAAATGAGGCCTAGGACGAAGTATTGTGACAAACAATTCCGGTGTTTAGTCGTTATTGCGGTTAACACATGGAATTTTGACACTCAGAGCGTAAATAGCATTTAAGGAATGAAACAATTGAAAATTTAATTATAAAGATATGCATGCAGGATTTTCAGATCAACTACTATTTAACTAGTTTCTAGTTTTAACTAGTTTCAATTCGATAGAAAAAATTAGACAACCCACGAAAACTAAAGCGTCTCATTTGGCTAGAAAGATCTTGATTTTTTGCGGCAAGGAAAGCATGCTGCTATACAACTTTATCTGTCGACTATGAAAAAAGGTCTGTTTTATGGATCGGTCTATTTCGAAAAAGGAAAAGGAAGCAGCGAAGAACATATTATACTGGTAGTTCTCAGGCCTTTTTGACTATTTTGATCCTTAAGACAAATCTGATTTCGTGTCTTTTAATAAATTAAGCGAAAAAACTTGGCATGTCAATGAGGGCAAAGAGAGAATATACCGCACAGGCAGTAAAGGTAAATGTTTCATCTCAACTTCCTTCTCTGTTCAACCACGAACTCTCTCATAATATGTACCACCCACAAAAAGCAGGACCACGAGAACCAGTATTGCAGATTTTTCTTTTCCTGTTTAGAGTACAGGAATGTTCAGAATGTTTTTGGGTGTATTTAATCCTTAAGGAGTTTTATAATATTCAGGATTTCTTGTGCATATGTATAAAAAATGAATAAAATATTGCGTCAAGCGCTTGACAAACGCGTCAAGCTCGTAGTCAAATGTACACAAATCTGTTGAAAATATTCTACCTTCTGCAGTTTTCTGTTAATGTTCCGAGCAGGTCGTAGGAATCAGCTCGCAAATTTTCTCTTATCCTATTTTAAAATACCAGAGCTAAAACCCAGGTCTCGCTTTCATAGCATGAAAGGTTTGATTATTGTTTTGTATCCCTAATTTTCTTGAAACCCAGATGAAATTATCCAAATACATTACACATACCCAACTACCAAACTATCAAGGCTAGTCAAAACTTAGACTTCATTCATGAGTAGCAAATAAATTGAAAAATACCGGGAACTTATTTCAGTTTTAATTAGATATAAAGACACATCAAGAAGCAAAGAAGGTAAGACTATAATTGTAGGAATTGTAGGGATCTAAAGAAAAATCACACCAAATCGACTGAACAAAACTTTGAATGGTCAAAAATTGGAGAGCCTGAGTGGCAATGTATATATAGGCATAAAACTTGTAAAACTCGTTACGGAATCAGCTGAAGTAAATAGAGTAATACAGCCGAAATAAAGGACATTTTTCTCAGTTCAATTCTTGATGCCAGATGTATGTAAAGACAACCAAACATCAAACCATACAAACGGCGATGCAGCCTGCATGACAATAAGGTTGTGAGACGTAAACAAATGATTCGGATCTGAAAGGTAGGCGCAGGACCATAAAGGCGAAGGAGAACAGTGACGAATAAGGTCCAAGCACATGTTTTATGAAGTTTTTGACGCGAAAGATGTCTCTGAGACTGTAACATAAGTACCTAACTCTGAAATTCTGAAACATAAGAAACAGGGACGGGTGGATCACTGGTAGGGGTGAACAATGAGTGCATAGTTAGCAAGGTATTCACACATAAGGCTTATGAAGGGAAAGTGTGTGAAATTCCTGAAAGCGATTACCCGATTGACGCGGACAGTAAGATCGCTGATTGGATTCCGGAATAACATTGTACTGTCTATTGACAGGGAGATTAAGGATTGAGAAGGGCTGTAGCACCACTACACCCAGTAATGAGAAGAAAGTAATCGAATGTAATAATCCAAAAACACATATAAGTATTTGTTAGTTTAAACAACCAAGTTGCTATCATTGAAAGGACATTTCTATGAATGTTTATTTCACTGAAATGTCCCGACCATCTTTTGAATTCTATGAAAAATACGCCTCGATTTTTTTTGAGAGTGTTCAAACAGAGAAAAGATCAGAACACATAAGTTGCAATTGGTTGCCAGTCATTGATCCAACAATATTCTTCATGATTTTGGTAAGGACATGTTTCCTTGACATAGTCAACTCTACCTTAGCTGTTTTGTCCATGCATTAAATTATTTCTGAGTGAGATTCGGGTCACGGTTTTTTCCATCGTTGTATACCTTTCCCTTGACATTTTCGTAATTTGATAATTACTCTTTTAAACGATTACGTTTGTCCTTTTTTAAAGGAGAAATCTTTCAATAGACATTGAGTTTAATCTGTGGACGTGGTGGCATGTAACATAATTTATAACTTTCTTTCAAAAGCTAGAATTTGGACTTTTTGGCGTTTTCTTTGCATCTCTGAAAAGAGCGGATTGATTCTAAAGATGTTCAATTTTATCTGTGGACGTGGTAAAATGAAACCAATATATCTTGTAATAAACTTAAGTTTCCGATCATTGAATGCTATCACAGACGTTTGAATCCTGACTGCAGAAACCATATCAATCAGTTACCAGACGTATAGATTTATCAGTACCATACATATAGATGATATTGTTGGTACTGATTCAACAGTTGGGAATCGCGTTTACTCACAGAGATCGTTTAGAATCGGGTGTCGATTTCAGCACAACAAACGTATTTCAAGCAGGACTACTTTCATGATTCTATATATAAATTAAAATTTTTTTTTCGAGGAGGGCTTCTTCCATAATGATTTTGGGATTGGGACGTCCCAATCCCATAAGCATCAGAACATTTTACGTCACCTAGTTGCCAGGGTAATGCTCGTTACTATTTTACTATTCTATACTATAAACTCTATACTAGTCTTCCGCTTTCGCGCCCATCTCCTTGTGATGTCATCAATCTCTGCTCTGCTCGCGAATTGCGAGCAGAGCATTCAGTGCAATGCATTCAATCTGCACTGTGTGTCCTATGCTCCGAGCTGATTGCGAGAAGGACACTTAGTTTTCTGTTATTCATTTTGATACAAGTTTGAGATTTCTTCTACTCATAGGCATCAAAGAAAAATGTATGTTGCGTTTAAAACGAATAAAAATCTATACACTAAAATTTAATTAATTCAATTTCATTAATTTTCCTTTCATAGTTTACACAATATCCTTTTTTGCTAAGTTTTGATTTTATATTGTACAAATATTAAATTTTAAATCCTTATCGTTTTTTAAATTCAAAATTTAAATTTTTAAAATTTATATTTAACGTAAAATTTTTAAAATTAATAAATTTAAATATAAATTTAAAAATTTAAATTTTAATTGAAATAAATTCATTAGCCCTGGTTTTTGTTGAATCCTTCTAAATGATGATTAGAGGACTGTTATACACAAGGACTATATACAGATGCTTTATAAAAAATATTCAGAATATTTCTAAATCTATTGCGAAGTAATATCCATGAAGAAAGTCACCTTCATTGTCCATCCTCACTGTTAATGTCTTTAAGGGGCTTGAAAGATTAAGAAATAAAGCTATGCGAAAGCCAATTTGGACGGATTAGCGAAATTATATCGGAATAAAGTAACCGGTATAAACTCTAAACATTGAAGACGGATTTGAATCAAATAAGGATTGTCTAAAACGTGAATTCGAGTCATATGTATAATTAATAATTGATTTTAATGTGAATAATTTTTGGAAAAAATTCTGTTTATTTCTAAATTATTATTTGCTTACCAATCTCTACCTTAATTTTAAATGATGGACAAGGTATTTGAATTTTCTTTATGGCTGAAATATGACGTGGCGCGTCATTAAAACTATTAAGTTTATTTGAAACTATAAAACTATTTTTTTTTTGGGTTGGGGGGTGAAGGCAATTTACGCCCGGAGTATGGGACTCCTAGCAGCGCATGCTACCAGACTACCCACTAAAAATCCCCCCTGTCAAGAGATCTTAGCCTGGAACCGTTTGACACATTATTTCGGGCTAGGCCTCTTTTTACTTCGCCCTAGAACGCCGTCAGTCTAGAGAAATCTCCCTCCAGCGGGAGGGGGCAGGATGGAGAAGGACTGCTGGAAAGGAGACCTCCCTAGACCCCGCGCCCAAGGTTATCTATCGTATATTTTTTGGCAATAAGTATTGCCCGAGAGTAATGTGCCACGCAGGTCCATTTGTCGAAACTTTTCAGCATTTCTCCGACCAGATTGTCTGGAGAAAGCTCTCCCATCACCTCCCACAAGTCCTGCCGCATCCTGTTCCACCTTCTACTATAAAACTATAAAACTATAAGTATAAATATTGAGAAAGGTGAAAAAACGTGATCCACCAAAAACTTCTGAAATTGATATAAGTATAAAGTTTATTTAAAAGTATCTTGTATTAGAAGCAAATTAAATTTTCTGAAGGTTCCCTTAGTCACAGGGTCTTCCAATGTTTGTCTTTCTAAAAAAGGCCTAAAAGGATGTTATTGTCAAATTTGGAGTAGTTTGGAGTTCGTGTTGGAGTTTTCAATTATCGCGCCTATTATGCTTGTTTCATTTTATTCTGTTGGCACCGCCATTTTTTTTTCACCATTTTGATTTCTAAATATGTAACCTTTGTTCAGTTCTTTTGTAACATTTGTCCAGATCAGTTCACAGTCAGTAAAGTTTCTTTCCAAATTAATTCTGTGTTTCCACTGTGTCTTTTAACCTAGCCAATAGTTCGATATTTAGTAAGGATATTGCTTGATCTAAAATTGGATGATAAATTGTTTCTAGGAGTTCTAATCCTTTTGTCATACAACAGTTCCGTTTTGAAAACGTGAGGCGTCTGTTATGATGATCATATGAGAAAGCGCATTTTAGAGACTCGATTGAACCGAATTGAAAACATTGTCTATTTTGATTGCAAGTACATGAATGCAAATCAGAACTAGTTGGTTCTTATATCACGCTGCCTGTTTTCAAATTTTTTTTTTGTATTTGTCTTTGGTGGTTTACCCCAATGTAGATTTTAATCAATAGTAGGTTGGTTTAATTCATATTTATGACTATGAGTTTCGAAAATTTTGCTAAATATCAGCGTGACATATCATACGTGACGTTACTTGTTTACCTTTTTTTGAATTTCCTAGGATGTGTAGTCGTGATGTAAGGAGTAATTCTTAGTAAAAGTTCATGTGAAAACCAGCAAGCTCAAAGTATTTAATTCGTTTCTCTAATTTCGGGAAATTCCCGAGCAGTTTTTATTCTTTGAGAAATTTAATGTATTTATTCACACATTTAAGAGTATTCAAGGAAATATTTTACATATTTATTTGATTGCTGCGCTGTAGTTTTTTTTTGAGAGGGACCCAAAGAAAAGATGTTAAAATTTAATTAAATTTTCATCATTTTTTTCCGGCATACGTCAAAAGATTGAAGTGCACCTAAATTTAGTGGATTGTATATACTATTTGTTGCTGCACCACTTTTTCGGATATCATTTTTACTGAATGTTTTCAATGAATGCTTTCAAATTTTTGATAGATAGCATTTTGTAAGGGAAATACACACCCCGTGTTTTGCTTCACACGTGAAGATTAATGGATCAGTTTTGTGTGAAAAGGTTTCTCATTTAAATCGTTCGATTCATGGATTGCCTTCGTTAATCTAATTTACACTCATTTGATTGATTACTTCTGATGCATATGAAGGCTCTATAATTGCTATACACATTTCATACTCATTATAAACGATAGGAATAAAGATGCCGCATATTAATTTTTCCAGCATTGCTAGTTAAACTGATGAACACATTTGAATGAACAATTTATTTCAAATAATGCATTGGAAGTTTTTGTTAGTATCCATACTAACTCGTTCCTATTTAACTTCAAAAAGAGCTTAACATAAGTGCTAGAAAAAAGCCATTGTTAAGACGTTTTAATATGAATATTTCAGATATGAAAAAGAAAGAACCAAATTTTCATGTATCATGGAAGTAAGGATATGTTACCTGAAAAATCGGGAGTATTTGTAACTCTAAGATTTAAGAGAAAATTAGTCAAGAAGTATTTTTGGGATCTTTGCAAATTAAAGTAGATCGCGCCCTAGGAAATTAGAGCCAAATTCAGCAAAATTGGACATAATTTTTCAATTCTAAATTAATATTAATTAAAAAATTGATTCATAAATAGAAAAATTGTAGCACTTTAAATTTATGTAGGAAATTTTAAACATGACTATCTCACATTTTCCTTGTTCACTATGCCTGAAAGATAATTTCTAGGGAAAATCCTAGTCACCAGTTTCAACGAACTACTTAAACTAAAAAAATAAAATAAAAACTATAATACTGTTCCTTTATTGTTCGTTGATTGTTTGTGTTTTCCTGCAAACACCGCGGGTTTCGGAATAAACACCTATTCCTTCCTCAGTGCAAACTTTGCACTATTACAAATACAAATATTATAGTTTTTAATATACAAATTGTAATAGTTTTTGTTTATTAATAATTTCTAGGTTTTGTAGGTTGTAAACATAAAGACTTTGAACTTAAAACTTTTTTTAAACTTGAAACTTAAATAAATTTTTGAATTCTCTCCGTAAAATTCAAAATTTTAGTTTATTGAACTCGAAAATTGGAGATAAAGTGTTTTAAATGGTGCTATGAATTGGCATAGCATATTGAAATTCTTAGATGAAAATGAAAAATTGATAAATAAAAAGAAAAGTGATTCATGAAGTAAACTATTGTAAACCACTTCATTTAGACGTCCTATGTAAAACCAGTAATGTGTTTAAAAAATTTCTAAATAATTTTGAAAAAAAAGGCCATATCATCTTTGGTGCAATAGCTCAAACCGAATCATAGGGGCTGTTTACCTTAGTTTGCGTTACGTATTTATTCCAATCTTTTCCTACAAACTCCGGGCATACCAATCAAAAAAGCGACAGAAAGTAGTAGATAGTAGTAGATTCTGCTGCGCAGGATATCGTTCAATAGTGAGCTAGGAGATGAGGTAACTCAAACGGAATCTTAGAGGCTGCTTGCATTAGTTATTGATTCCAATTTGTTTTTGTTTTTTTCTTCTATTCTATACCACATTCAATTCTGTAGCACAGGGTTTGACTGTTTATAAGAAAGTAATCATTTTTTGCTTCGGTTTTATGCAATGTATTTCGAGCATTCAATTTTCTAAGTTCAATGTTTTGAGATATGTTTCTATTTATTTATGTATAAAACTAACTATAAAACTAACTACAGGGTGGGCCATCTAGCTTTTTAAATTTGCTCTATCTGTATTTCGTCAAATACCATTCGGAAAGTGACAGATATTCAGTAAGAAGTATAAAATTTACGAAATGGGTCGCTATTTGCTAGAAGAAAACTGGGAAATATTGAAAACTTTTTCCAAAGTTGTGAGTCTTCAACCTAAACTGTGAGAAATTTGGCAAAAAAAACTGGACAGGCAAAAAGTGCCATCAGTTCAATTTTTGCAAGAATTTGTCAAGCGTGTGCATGGAACTGGCTCATTGGTGGATAAACCAAAACGTCAGCGTTCATTTCCCGCGCGTTCAACCGAAAATATTGCGACTGTGGCTGAAAGTGTTAGCGAGAATCCATCCACCTCAACTCGCTGTCGATCGCAAGAATTGAACATTCCACAAACAACTTTGCGACGAAATTTGCAACAAGTCCTCGGTATGAAGCTACAGTGGCTCAATAAAGAAGTCGGACACATACCTATTTACACTTGAAAAGGGAATAAGCGACAGAAGAATGTATTTTAGAAAAAAACAAAATTTATATTTTAGCTCTATATTATTAACTTACGAAAAATAAAAACATTGAAAACATAACACAATTTTGTGATTATTAAAAAAATAAAAAGTTGAAATGCAGCCAAAATTCACGTCAAAAAAGAACTCGGACAGCACTCTCCTTCTTTTTGAGTTTAAAAGGGGGATTACTCGGATTTTGTGTAGTTGGCAGCTCTTAGCATCTGAGTGAAACAAATTGAAACCGTAAATTTTATACGTGGGTGAAATTGTGTGAATTGTGAACCTTCACGCGGGTGAAATTGTGTAAAATGGGAAGGCAACGTGGTCAAACTTCTTTAGAAGTAACAGAACTCATTTTGAAACATTATAAAGAAGGATTACCGGTCCGTACTATAAGAGAAATCGGTAATAGATCACAGTACACTGTTCACGATGTAATTAAACGATTTAAATCATGCAGATCAGTGGAAAATAAACGAAAAAGTGGTAGACCTAGAGTGTTTTCGAAGTCAGCTGAGCGATGGATTGTACAACAAATTCATAAAAATTCTAAATTAAGTGCTCCAAAATTAGCTCAACAAGTATCAAAATATCTTAATAAAAGTGTACATCCTGAAACGGTAAGGTTAGTTTTGAGACGAAGAAATCTATATGGAAGAGTAGCCCGTAAAAAACCATTCGTTAGTAAATGCAATAGGAAAATGAGACTCAAGTTTGCCAAAACATATAAAAATAAAGACCTATCATTTTGGGAAACTGTGATATTCGCGGACGAAAGTAAATTTAATATATTTCGCTCAGATATTCAATGCTAAGTTTGGCAAAAAGCTAAACGAGAGCTCAAAGAGTGCAATCTACGATCCACTGTGAAACATGGAGGTGGCTCAATAATGGTTTGGGGCTGCATGTCCGCTGCTGGTCCAGGTAAACTTTCTGGAATCGATAGAATTATGGACCAAACAAAATATTTGACCATTCTGAAAGAAAATTTAGTGGAAAGTGCTGAAAAATTCGGAATAAAAGATAACTTCCAATATTACCAGGATAACGAGCCAAAGCACAAAGCACTCAATGTGTGTTTATGGCTGCTGTACAATTGTCCACATGTACTGGAAACACCTCCACAATCTCCTGACATTAATGCTATCGAGTATTTATGGGCTTCTTTAGAACACCAATTTAAAAGCTATTCAGTTAAAAATAAAGAGGACATGAAAGTAGCTCTTCAGGCAGAATGGGCCAAAATCGACCCTTCCTTTTGTAAAAAACTTGTCGAATCCATGCCTATAAGATTGGAAACCATAGTGAAAAATAAAGGATTGCCAACTAAATATTAAAAATGATAATAAAATTCAGATATATCACAAAGAATTAACTGTCCGAGTGCTTTTTTGACATGAATCTTGGCTGCATTTCGACTTTTTATTTTTTTAATAATCACAAAGTCGAGTTATGTTTTCAATGTTCTTATTTTTCGTAAGTTAATAATATAGAGCTAAAAAAATAAATTTTGTTTTTTTTTCTAAAATACATTCTTCTGTCGTTTATTCCCTTTTCAAGTGTAAATTGGTATGTGTCCGACTTCTTTATTGAGCCACTGTATATAAAGTTCAATTGGTGCAACAGCTGAAGCCACTTGACCATCCGAGCCGTCTACAGTTCGCAGATTGGGCGGAAGATCGTTTGACTGCGGATGGTCAACTTTACCGAAAAATCATCTTTTCGGACGAGGCTCATTTCCACCTCGGTGGTTACGTTAACAAGCAGAATTGTCGCATTTGGGGCACAGAAAACCCGCACGTAATTGTCGAGAAGCCAATGCACCCAGCACGAGTCACTGTATGGTGCGGATTTTGGTCTGGTGGAATCATCGGCCCATTTTTCTCCGAAAATGAAGAAGGAGCCGCCGTAACCATCAATGGTGAGGGATATCGCGCAATGTTATCCGAATTTTCCTTCAAGCAAATTGAAGAGGAAGACTTGGACAACATTTGGTTCCAGCAGGATGGCGCTACGTACCATACAGCAAACGCTACCCTCAATCTTTTGCGCCCTATTTTCAAAAATCGCATAATCAGCAAAAGAGGTGGTGTGAATTGGCCTCACAGAAGCTGCGATTTAACGCCGTTGGACTATTTTCTTTGGGGGCTGTTAAAGATAAATGTTACGCCAACCATTTGAAAACAATTCAAGATCTAAAGTACGAGATTCAAGCTGCTGTTGCTGCCATAAGGCCTGAAACCATCGAGAAAGTACTCCGAAATTGTGAGGATCGGATGAGCTACTGTAAACTCAGCCGTGGTGGTCATTTGTCCGAAATTGTTGTCCACAAATGAATTTCATAAAATAACCTTGCAAATAAATCTTCAACCTTTGAAAAATATCAAGCCGTTGTTTTTTATTGACTTTTTAAATTTAAAATTTTATATGGCCAACCCTGTATAAAACTATATTTAAAACTTTAAAATTGCATTTGGCGTGCAAAGTAAACTAAGAAATTCAGCCAAACCAGTCAATAAGCAAAAAAATTAATGGACCCTATGGATTTATATCTTGTTTTTGTGGCACATATGAAGAAAAAGACTTCAAGGTTTGAGCTCAGGTTTGTTAATAAAAAAGCCTAAGCTTCATGGCGCTATTCCTACTTTGTATTGTGCCGACAAAACCGAGTTTGAATGCATTAAAGGCAGATTTGATTGAGACTGACAACAAGATCCAGATGAAACTGTTTTGACAGCTGTTTAGGTTGCTTTTGACAAATCCATGAGAGCTGTTTGAAAAGGTTCATTATAAAGAAGCGTTCATATCAGTCCCTTTATAATATAAGATAGCCCTTCAAGCTTATTCTGGCAAAATTAGTGCTGATCAGATAGGGGAAAGTTGTTAAGACTCGTCCCGATCAGCAATCCGAAGGAGAACTCCTAGGTACAGTCGATTTTGTATTTTAAGCGTAAACAGTGAAAAGTGATATCTTCTGATATTATGAGTATTTGATTTTTATGTATTCTGAAGAGGTAAAACCTCTTTACGTCCTGGGAAAGAGTCTCTCAATAGTAAAGAAGGTCAATCGATTACCTTCCAAACATCATCGCTGCCATCTTGGGATTTAAATGGTGACCTGTTTGTCACATTACATCAGGCTAGCTCTCTCTTGTTTCCTAATAGAGATGTTAGTTCTTTTAGACATGGCAGCGTAAGTGGTGGATGTTACTACAAAAGGTGCTATTCCTTTTCTCGGTCTATCAGCGGTCAAAAAATTATTTCTTCTTCAGACGAACCATCAGAGCGTAGTAAGCTACACAGCGTAATAAGCCACAGAATAAACTTGTAAATTGATGATATCATTACATATTTCTGGAGAGAGTTTACTTAACATTAAACTTTCAGGGGAGTGTTCAAAGTAATCGGTCAGTGTCGTCGAAATAGCCGTGCCCACTGAGCAGTTGAGTTACCGTCCGCCTACCCAATATCATATTGTCAGTTGTTCTACCAAAGAGCGAGAGTCCGTTGACTCTTCTTACGTGTGTTAGTCTCGCTCGACTCTCCAAAGATAAATTTTGCGGTAGGCGCTAACCTCGTGTTAACTATCACCGTTAGATATTTGCCTTATATCAAAATTTATCTAATTTAGGCATGTTTTGAATTCAGTATAATTATCCCAACATTCGTTATTAAATTCTGAAATCTCAACAGAAGAGTTTTGAGGATTTTTGTAGAGAATTGTAAAAATAGATGCGTAGAACACTTATTCAGACTATTTGAGCTGAATTTACAAGCACATCGTATGCTTGGGGCGGAATCAATCAGTAGAACTGCTAGAAGGCGGAGAATAAGGACCTCTCCGTGATTTCTGTAGGGTGACTGGTACCATCTGTTCCGTAGTACACCATCTGTAAAAGTAAATTATAGTTGAGGACCTAAAGGACAACAAAGCCCTCTCCTGAATTCAATAAGTGACCGTCGAAAAATGAAGGGAAGGAATTATTTTATTT
The DNA here is from genome assembly GCA_954870665.1 of Stratiomys singularior. Taxonomy (NCBI): domain Eukaryota; kingdom Metazoa; phylum Arthropoda; class Insecta; order Diptera; family Stratiomyidae; genus Stratiomys; species Stratiomys singularior. The sequence goes on from OX940877.1 coordinate 16,118,574, forward strand.
CTCTAAATTAAAATTTAAATTAATTATATTCTCTAATATGCTAACATATCATGTTATATTAGCATATTATGGTTTGTGGTTTCTCAGTGTGATAGTTTGGGTAAGAAATTTTCAAATAGATTTGAAATAAGGTAAATTTGAAGAAATGTTTCCTAGCATGTCTAGGTGAATACAGAAAAAAAGCAGCCTATGCCAAATTCAGCAAGTGAAGTCCTTTAAAAATGCTCTAGTGTTGACTTGAGTTAGAGATTTAGACTTGAACTAAACTAAATTCGAAAAGAATATTCTCTGCTGTGAGAATTTCAATAAAATTAATCTCACTTTTTACCTCCACTTTTTTACAATATTTATTAGAAAAATCTGCATCTCTGACTGAAAATTGAGGTTGAAACGAGTAAGAATGCACTTTTTTGTGACTCGTTGTTTACTAATGAAGTTGTCTAATAATTTTCTGTTTTGTGTTTCGTCATAACAGTGGCTTTGAAATCATTAGAATCAATGGCGCTACAGCACAATCCAGCATCGGGGAACTAGATAATTTTGTATACCGCTATTGCAGCATGAGCGTTAGGAAGCTGCGTGTAAAATTCAACATTTATCGTTTTTGTTTTTCATTTTAAGTTGAAAAATTTAGTTGAACTCTTTTCGTCTCCATTCAATGCTACACAAAAGATAAGGAAAATATCCTAAGTATTAAAATTAAATTATGAATAGGATGCTTTTATTTATTAATGTTAGCTCGTTTATGTATTCAAATTTACATCCGCGTAGATCCCGGGTAGGTGAGAAACACTACATCAGTAATAAATCCAACATTCAAAATCAATTACAGCATATTGGTTGAATCATCGAATTCTGTAATGTGTTTTGTTACATTATTTATTCCAGTCATAAGGTACCAGCCTGAAACTAATGATTAAATTCATGGAGGTAAAGTTCTTGGTGTGACAAAAATATGAAAATTTTTCTCTATTTTAAAGGGGACACTATGTAGTTACATGGTTTTAAGCATTTATGTTGTTACGTCGTGGTTTGAATGGTAATGTATGAGTTTTTTAGGGTTTTGATTTTAGAAACCGTGACGTTAGTCAGAGTTCTTGGTAAAAACAAATATGTGGCGCCTAATAGAGCCATTTGATCATTTTCTTTTTGAATTTCTATTTTTGTCTTTGGTTTGAATTTGTATGGACAATTTATTAGGCCTGTGAAAGTTGTTTAATTTGAGAACAAAAAATATAAACTGCATCGTTGGACCAAAGCTTCACATAAAATTGTCAGTGTAGTGTCATCGTTACGTTGAAATCCAAAAGGATCATTTGAGTAAAATATATCGGGGCCAACTGTGTACAATTTGAAATCCGTTTTTGCTTGCCATTTGAATTTTGTTCATATTGTGGTAAACATGCAAATTGGCAACGATATTATTGCAAATGTACACGCCAACCTACAATTTTATAAATAAATAAAACCATCTAACTAGTAAATGAATAAGTCATGATGACATGCGTACGAAATAGATATGCGTGAGTGACGAATTAACAAAGGTAAAGAAAGATATAATGATCTTCTCAAAATTCAATGGAACATTTGCGATTGTGAATAACAGATTAGATATTGAATTTCAGAATGATCGATGATTTGGGTTTCATATTTGAAGGCCTTAAGAATTTGAATCAATTGCTACTGTGGTTTTGTTATGGCTCTGTGTTACTAGATATGCGCATATTTCCAATTCAGATAATATGTTTCATTTGTAAAACACTCGATACTACAATAAATTTATACGAACTATTTTTCTTCAAATTCTTAATTTCAAATATTTTGGCGCATTAATTTTCAAAAATATCTCACGGTGACATAAGCTTTTAAATCCTAAAAGCATCATTTTTTTCTGAGTCATTTGTTGTTGTTTTGAATCTAAGCATCCTTCCTTGTGTTCCTATTTTCATTTCAAACCAATTCTATCTGGCTTTCATAGTCCAACTGAAATGGAAGCGATTCAAGTGCCAAAATTAAATTAAACTGCAATCATCATCCTCATTTTGAAGGTCTCACAATAAAAAGTATCTCAACTGAAAACATCTACAAATATTTTATAGCTTGCGTAGCTTCAAGTTGCGAGTCAAATAAAATCAAAGTCAACATACATTTTTCCAAACCATTTCACGCATTTATCTGAGCCGTTTCATGCACTGAAATAAAATAAAAAAATTTTCAAAAAAAAATATCATAAAACGATTCCATTTTTTTCACTCATCTAAATTTTCGCTATTTTTTGACACCACATTTTCTTATTTACTTTCTTCCACATCAACCACGTTCGTCATAATCCACGCTAATTTCTTGCATGAAATTCTTAAATTTACCTTGCTGTCAGTTTATTTAGTAACAATAAAAAAACTAGAAAAGCAAAAAATACAACAAATATATGTTGATTGGTTCTGTATTTTTTTTTTATTGCCAATGCAAAGCTATTTTAAGCCATAGAGAAGCATGAAATGTTTAAGAAAAAATATGCGTGGGGAATTAAAACGGAAATATAATTGTTATAAAACGTAAATGTGTGTGAGATCGAATCGTATTATGAGGTAGAAACGGAAAATAGCATTTAGATATTCTTGGCGGATAAATTGAGATGTCATGGACATATTTATGGCTTCGAATTAACTTCACCTGGAAAGTGTTGAAAAAAAAAAAATTAATTCAAGAGCCAAGAGGACTTGATGTATTGCTTTGTGTTATACAATTCCTAGAAGTTCGAAACTTCAATCTAAGAATGAGAGAAATCAGATAAAAATATTGTAGATATTCGTGATACAAAATGAGGTAGCATTTTGGTTGAAGCTTTTAACAGACATAACTCAGATTTAAATATTCAAGAAGTATTCAGCCTGTACCCAAATCATATTGTTATTGAATGTGAGGAACTTTACATGGAAAATAGGTGAACAAGCTCTAAAAAAAATTGACAGTACTCGAAAATGATGAAGCAATTGCTACTCTTTTTGTTGTGGGAACGGTGGAGCTTAAAAAACCATTTTATAATTTTTTTCAACAAAATTAAAATAATTTATTGTAATCAGAATAATTTCGTATTTCAAGTTTCAACAGTTTTTTTCGAAAACTGCAAGAAAATACAGGAGTGAGGTAAAACTTTACATTTAGTACAATACAGAATTGATTTTATTCAATGAATGCATAGCCCGTGTACAGCCAGCATAGTAGCATTTCGATCTGGGGTTGAAAAACTTTCAGAAGATCTACGCACTTCCCCTGTTGAGTACATTATGCGATCTCCATATTCTCTATGCTGTTGATATGGCCTGCCCTCCTACTCGATGCTGTTGATATGGCTTCGCTTAGGCAGAGGCTTTTATCTCGTCATATCTCTCCTTAGGTATGCAACTCATATTTGTACCCTTTATGTCGTTTTCCGTTCCTCGACAGTATTCGTTTCAGGACCAAAACGTGATCACTAACCAAAAAAAAAAAAACAGAAAAACAACAGAACAACAAAACAACAGAAAAAACGCTCGACCAAACAGTATTCGACTCCGATTTTCCACATCCAGTGGTATTGGATAGCAAAACTTCATAGAGATAAGACATAAAAACGTAGATGCGAAAAGATGCGGATTAAAATTCTCTTAAATTTTGTATTTTATTTCATTTTTGTACGCACGTACAAAGTATATTTACTTACAAGAATATTTATTATTTTAGGAAAGCTTTATAGCTTTTTATAAATATATTTACTTATTTTTATTTATATTTTTGCATTCACACATACTGTTACATCGGACAAATTTTTCACATGCATTAAAGCTCAGAAAGGTAGCCATCGCGATCTCTTTACTGACATGGGTCGTGTAATTTTTAAGCTCTCTATTTTGGAAAGCTCGCGTTATTTGTTACATGGGCATTCTAATCTCTTTCTTTCGTCATGGTTCTTTCAACAGTTAAATTATTTTAGGGGCTGTGATAGCCTTAGAATTTTTCGTGCGTAGGCACGAATCAACTTTTCAGACCCCTGAATTCATGTCTTTGCTGCCATAATATAGAAATAGTTTGATGATCGTTTGGTTATCGTCCCTGATTTATTTCTGATTTATTTCCCTGAATTCATGTCTTTGCTGCCATAATATAGAAATAGTTTGATGATCGTTTGGTTATCGTCCCTGATTTATTACTATGCTGGTTCCAACAGACCACACCTGTAATAAGCATAGATCAGACGTCACATTTACTTTCCATAGATTAATTCTTTTTAAATTAAAAAATCTCAAACTGATTTTTTTGAAACAAAAAATCGCACACCATAACTTTAGATGTCTCTTTTAGCAAGAAGGGAAAAGTATGATATTTAAATAATGAAGGAGCTTTCGGTCCATTTTTTTGGTTGCTGATATCGTTCAGCATAAAGGACGTCATTTGAATATATTTGAAAATATGAAAATAAACAAGAAACATTTATCGGAAGGATCATAAACAAACAAATAAGCACTGATTCGGACATGCTCTTCTGGCTGTAAAACAGTTTACAAAATCGAAGGAACTACTTGTCAATAAATCACCAAATTTCAACGCCATTTCCTGAAAACTTTTTTAAAATTCGAGATCCTGTTTAATTGCTTTTGATCATATAGAATCCTACAAAATTTTGAAATTTTTTGAAAATTTTTAAATGTATTCAATACATTACAACGAGTTCATTCACAGTTTGGCAAATATTAAAAGTGTAAACATTACAATAAATTCCAAATGATTACGTCTGTTTACATCTTCATCTTTCGCAACAAATCACTCAAAGTAATTTTAGACTTCTCAGTCTGAAATCTGAATAGTATTTACGATATTCATTCCAGCAACGATGTGGCATCTTAAATTCATGTTTAAATAAGTTCTGTAAAACCCAAACTATATAAATATGCGAATCATTACTAACGTGGTATCTTTACGAAGAAACTAATATTTACGCTTTGGTAATGTACATAACATTGTACATATTTGTTTTTCATGTATCGTTGCTTGTACTTAGAATAGGCATACGTTGATACGAATAATTACCCACTTTGTTATATTGGTTTACATAACTTTAATATAGTTCTTAAGATATAATTAACTACAACAAGATAATAAGATTAAATATTGATTTCATTCCCAGTTCAGTGCTTTTTTATTCTTAAGCTTCCACGTATCAGCTTACCTATGCCACACATGCTTTTCTCACCTTTTTGCTTTCCGTTGAACCGTGTAACGCGTCTGAAAGACGAAACATTTTTTTATTGATTGTAATAACTTGTAATCTGAATGTTATTTTACTTATTATAGTCCTGATGATATAACTTGATGACAAATCTAGAAAATTATATTATATATATTATATCTTATTATAGTCCTGATGATAAGCTACTGTCAAATCTAGAAAATCGATCATACGCGAGAAACAACCCTTCTGATAAATTCTCACGAGTTTTCAAAAGGGACGAAAAAGTTCAACATTAAAAAATTAATTCATGATGGAATCTCATGCAAACAAAATTTTCAAAATACTTCTTCCGAACCAATCACAATCCTTTCAAAAAATTAAAATAAATTACTGTATTTAATTTCATTTTTTGATTCAAAAAATGTCCAATTAACTAGAATATAGACCTTTGTTAGGATGTTTTAGATATTCAATTTGTAGCGCTAAGCTAATTTATCTATGTATTAAGCTAAGTATAATATGTCAATTTTTAAGTTATGTGTTCGATTTGGAGCGTGGTGTCAAATTTCTTGGAAGCTTGTTGAGTCAGGCCCCACTTACAGAAAAATAAGAATGTCGTTTATGAATGAGAATGTAGTTTATTTAGTCTAAGCTCGGGAATGGGTGTTAATGCCGAAAAATGAGAAATAGTGAGAAAAAAGGTAATGCCGAAAGAAAGAAAATATTTTGCACTAAACACTCATATTCATAAAAACTATGAAAAAATGCTATATTTCTTTTATCAAAGCGACCCATCCCAAACTACAATAAGAAGCAAACTACCCTTCTGCCTGCGTTGGCGATTTTTTAAGTGTCAGCCTGTCTCTAAATGCGCTACTGAGCGGTATAAATATAAAAGATATTAATCTTAAGCCATATTGCAGTGATAGCAACTCAACGTGGCCCACAACGCCAATATTCCCAACGATTCTGCTTTTTTGAAACTGGGTACGTTTCAAAATATACAAAACTGGGATCTTCAAAGTTTTCTTGGTTAGAATTTTCGAATTTGTGAATACGTTGCCCAAAAATTCACAAGTAAGTTGACATAGTCTGCAACATAAATATTCCCAATTAACGCCAATTAGTGGGACATTCAAATTATTTGGCTAGAAAAAGTCTTGAGAAAAATATCTCGTAACAAGTCATTACTTACGTAGACCTTATCTTGTTGATATTTTTACACATTTGAAGGCGTTTTATGATAATTAGATGAAATAATTCTGCATTGAATCTAGCCAGTGAATCTATGTCCGTGTCCAGGAAAGTACTACTGTGTCCATAAAAGAACATGACTCATGTAACATGACTGAATGTATTCCAATGTCTATGGAAGACTTCCCTCTTGATTTCAAAAATGTTTCTCATGTTCAAACAGTCTAAAATAAATGTCTGAAGGCTGTTCATGTTAGAACTGCAATAGAGTGAAAATTAGTTAATTAAACTTAATTAATTTTTTGGGTATTTTTGAATCAATGGACTCAAATTTTGAAGCTTAAAACTTTTTTGCATTCTTTGAGTTTTTTAATTCAGTTCAATCGATAAATCAAAAAGCGTGAAACAAAAACAAGACTATTGCGTTCCTTTCCGGAATATCTTACAATTCTCTTTTTCATTTTGGCGTTTATCCCGGCAGCTACTTTGATATGACACTTCGGAATCCCGCTTTTGAGTTTCAGAAACAGTCAGAAATCACAAGAGGTAAAGGCTTTGGTAGCTGAATCAGCTGAATATGCTGGTTGCAGAACGATATTGGTTAAGTTTGTGAGGGAAATTATCTGGACAAATCAAGACAATTTAGATGGGGCAACATTGTGATGAAATCGAACCTGCTCACTTGAAGTGCAAAGCTTATCGCAAACGACGTACACAACCTAGGTGATATTTTTTGTTGACAGTTTGGCCCGGTGAAACGAGTTCAGAATGCACAACACCACCATAACCGGGATAAAAATCTAACCTGGATTGTCAAGAGACTTTGAATTTGTCTCTTTGCTTGGCTTTACCTTGCCTCGGTATTCACTTCAGAGGTTTTTCGTATATAGATAGTAGAGACAAACCAAACCCTCATCAATGTGATTCATGATGTTTACGCGGCAATCATTTTCATAGAAATTCAAATTTTCCAGAACCAATCGAAATTTCAGGCGTTTAAGGTCCAATACATTTCATAAAAAGGATGTTACCTGATTCCGTAGAGAAACCCTAAATCTGCAGCAATGTCTCACATTATTCAAAGATGCTCTACGAGCACCGAATCTTCGACTTTAGATATTATGCATAAGTTATATGCATAAGTTATATGCATAAGTATTATTCATAAGTCAACTCTATCTCTACCTTCCTTGTACTTCTTTGAACCGTTTCTGTTATGACTTGGTCTCTAAAAGTGTTTTTTCAAAATCTTTTCTTTTCTATCTAATCTTTTCTTTTTTCAAAATCTTTTTTCATTCTAAAAAATCTAATCAAAATTTTTGATTGAATGATTAGTTAAGTGATTGGTCTAATGTATGAATGAAAATTGATTAATTTGCTTTAGCAGTCACAGCAGTAGCACAGCTTTAGCATGTGGGCCAAATCAAACAGGCAATTTGGTGGAAGTAATTGCTGGCAACGTGCCTGAAGTTTAGATCGTTGCAAATGCAACGGACTCAAATTTTTTGACTTTTTGATTTTGGGTATTGTTTGAGACCTGAGTGATAAGCAAACATAGAGCAAATAAGTCAAAATTACGAAAACAATAATAAAAGATTAAACTATTTATAAAGTCTAAGCTATAAATACATTATAAACTACTTTAAACTATAGTCAAGTCCAACTATCCAATTAAAATTAAAAAGTGAATAACATAACGCATAGACCGTGGTGTTTCTAACAATACAAACTTCAGGCATTTGTACATGCGTAGTTTAAAAAAAATCCTGTTTGCGTATTGAAAGAAAATCCTAAAGCTATACTTGATTTATCAGAACTTTTATGAGACTTTTATGAGCTAAAGAACGTAAGACAAGAAAAACTCTTACAGAACTTACAAGTCTTTGTCAAAATATTTATTGAAAAATTAATACATGGAAACGCAAATTTTATTTTTTATAATAAATAAATGTGTATTTAATTTTTTTTATTTTTTAATAATCGAATGTCTTCCATTTCGTAGCATGCAATCATGGGATTCGTTTACTACATACTTCATAACATCCCTGCGCATAGCATCTACAATTTCTTGATTTAGTTCGCAACACGTGCTTACTTTGAATTTGACAGTGTTTTTTGAGTATTGACTTGAGATCTTTCCTTATGACTCACAAGACTTAATTCATGGGTGTCAATTAAATTGGTGACCGCGGAGAACATGAGATATCACAAAAGCGTACTATTTTTATGAAAATTGTTGACAAAGTTCTGTAGTAACTTTGCAGTTTCAAAATGTGGTTCCATTCTATCAGCAGAATGTAACGTCTGAGAGGGGAATTTGTTCTCATTTGACGATATACATCATCAGGAGCATTTAGCCCATTCATTCATCAAATCACCTTGTATTGTTCGCCTTTCACTGACAAGTAGCAAGAAGTGTTTATTCACAAATCCATTTGAATGGAAATGTCACGCGATCACTCCAAAATACAAAAATCAAATTTCGAAAACTCTTAATGACTTTCTGGAAATGATTTTGATGTGAATTGTGGTCATTTCTCATTCTGATTGTCGGTGCTCCCAGGATATCATAGGTATGAAATACATCGAACGATTCAAAATCTGTAGTACAGTTCGTGTGATAACGTTCAAGGGTGATTTTCTTATGCGTATTGACAAGAGTCGGTTCGGAAGATGATAGCTGCAATTTCGTTTGCTGTTTCATCCGTTTTCGAAGGTCCAGTTTCCTTCGAAACTTACGTTTTCACTTTGCCCTTATGAAAAATGTTTGATTTGTAGGCCAACTGCCTCTGATGCATAAAGGATAACTCTATTCTTTTGAAAATGCTTTGACAGCAAAAACACAGTGCGCACTCGATGACTGCATTATCACAACTGACAAATCCTCTTGTACTTGTATCCCTCCTCGCAAGAAATTCAAACTGATAAAAAAAATGCATTCATTTTTTAAGTCTGTCATGAAATATCCTTTATTTAATTTATTTTATTTATCTTTTTGTGCAGAAATTTAATACTCGTACCCGTACAATTACTTGTTGAATTATAAGGTTGGACAGAGATCCGATCAATATGTGGATAACTTGGAGAGCACTCGAAACTTATTCCATTTTATCTTGTTTCTTGCCACTTATTGAAGATATATAGAATATATGGTTACCATTGCATACAACAATGCAACACACATTTGTGTTAGAAAAGTAGGAAGCGAACACTAGCTGCGTTTGAAGAGAACCACAAAACTTGATACTTTCTTGGTATTGCAAATCTCATGACAGCTTTCAAATATGTATTTATTAATAAAATAATATTCTAAAACCATAAATGTTTCCTCTAATTACAGAAACACATCTCAATTGCAGCAGGAGACAGCTGAACTACAAAACATACTGCAAACACAATTGCACCAAAGAGATATCCAGTGTCAGATCAATCAACATAATAATCGCTGATCATTAGAGCCATCATAGTCCTAGTGCCATGTGCTTCCAATCTGCATATGCTTCGCCCGATTCCACATGCAACAATATAATGCAATCCTAGTTCATTGATTGCTTTTCTTCTTTTATGCAATCAGACACGGATGTGGTAACAGCATCACAATTGAAAGGTTGAATTGCCGGTGAAACCTTTGCTGGAAGATCCCCAGAGTGGTGTTCATTATTTGTATGGTGGGCCGTCGAGCAGGATCCGTGCTCCTCATGTGCAAAAGTGTTTTGAGAAAATTCCCCGCGATAGCAGCAATTGCAACATCTTAAGTGTGCACCGAATAAAGGAAAGATATCCCTTCAAGTGCTTTAATGCGTTCGTGCCGGCGATAGTTGCAGAGTTTCTTGAAATTAGCGGCTTTGTTGATTTTCCCGCCGATTGCGTTATTAGCATCAAACCATCTTGTGCTTGTCGCGGCGAAAATAGAAAATCTACATAAAGTTTCAGATACTTAAGGCAAATGCGCGCAGCATTTTCCTCGCGATAAAGTGGCGAGACATTGCGCTGGACAGTGTTTTTGAATAATTAGAGTGTAGTTATAGTTACAAGCTAGCAGAATTCCTTGTGGAGGCTAAGATATTTCGTCTAGATATCATTGTCACATTTGAAATTCTCTAAATTGCCGAATCTTAAATTGAGATACAATGGATGGCGGGTACATAAACGAAGGTAAGTGAAAACGAGTTATAGTTTTATTTCCTCAACTTAATTAGTGTATGGACGAGTGGGAGTTTATTAGATTTCCAAACGTTTTGTTTCAATTCGAAATGAGTTTTTGGTTGTCCTTTTTTGTTCTGATCATAAATTCCCAGAGACATGTTTATTTATGTTTCAATCGCGCATACTTATTTGGCCAACTAGTTTTATCTTTTAGTAGTTCCGCAGTTTTACGATGCCGAAACTTTTATTTGCTAATGATCTCTGACTTCATTCAGTTTTAGTTAAAAATTTTACAAAGTTTGTTTATGATAAAATGTTCTTGAGTTCCTGTAGTCTTTATTTGTTTCATTTTAACGTGGCATGGGAACTAAATAATGACTTTTTACATAATCTCTTCATAACATGCCTAACCAGACGATTCGGATTCAATAATTGAAGAAGGTAAATGATTTCTACATTTAATTAAACAAATTTATTTCACATTACTATTGGTCAGTGTGATGATCAACAAATTTGGTGTTAATTTTAGCGTCATTCCTTGCCATTTTCCTCCTTGAGCTTGTCTTGCTCCAACCTGCACTGTTGACGTAATTTTCTCTGTAGCTATATTTACCGGCCGGTCCCAGTCGGTAACATCTAATGAAATTCTGTGTCCTTGATAAGAATCTTTTAATATATTACCATAATGACTAGTAATTGTTTCGAATTCTTATCGATGATGAATGAACAGGCTCAATTTGTAATGTAATGCGTTTGGCTACGTTTATTTCAAACTTGTATGTCAATGAGGCGAGATATGGATGGCTTCGACCGCGGGGTCAATTAATTTTGTAAGCGATAGAAAACATTGACATAATTAACAAAAATGTTATCTAATGCAGCAGAGATAATTCATTTGGTGCAGAATTTACGTTTGTTTTTTTTATTGTGATACATCAACAGAACGTTGTCTTGCATAATTTAAGTTGTTAGTTTGTCTGGTTTGTTTCCGATTCATTCATTGAAATAAACAGAATTTGATGGGAAAAATTCTTGTGGTTTTTTTAAATTTTTTTGCGAGTTAACATTTGATTCCGATTCAAAAATAGAAGAATTGATAATGTAGCCAAAGGTGAATAGAAATGGAAATGGAAAGAAATATAGTTGTGGAAAAATAATGACCAGTTTGGTTAGAATTTCATTAAATATTCGGTCAGCGCTACCAAAAGTCGGATCTAACGGTGTTCGTCCTTGCCGGTATCATTTTTTCGTAAAAAAAACCATCTTTATCAATGCTTTCGAATGAAATTACAATACAAACACAAATTTTCCTATACTTATTCTGTTGATCCTAGCCTTAAAAAGCTTACCAACCGGCTTACAAACATCATTCGTGATCAGATCAACGCATTTTGCAACGAACAGTGGGAGCATTTTTTTTGCAAAATCTCAAACCGGGCGAGGACAGATTCTGAAGATTGACCAAATACTTCCGCACTAAAAACAAGACCTTAATCCCTCCTATCCAAGGTTCCAACGGCATGGTGTTCGAAAAGGTTGGCAAGGCTGAGTATTTTGCAGACACGCTTGAAATGCAATTCCGCGAGAACTCTTCCTCGCTGGAGGACATTGACAATGACGAGGAAATATCAAGGGTAAGCGCGAGAGTATTACGGACGCAAGTCCTTCCGGAGGATGGTATGCGACCAGTGGACTTTGACGAAATCAAACATCTTGTAAAGACTTTAAATATTCGCAAATCACCCGGCTATGACACGCTCACAAACATGACCTTACAGCTAATTCCCGACAATTTAATACAGAAACTGACGGACGTAACAAACTCTATCTTCCACTTGCGAAGGTTTCCAAGGGCATGGAAAACAGCAATCGTCACAGTTCTTCCAAAATTGCATAAAAATCTCACATTCCCCCAGAACTGGCGACCTATAAGTCTTTTATCTTCACTTGGTAAAATTGTGGAAAAGGTAATACTTCAAAGATTGTCAGAAGTCGTTCTGCAGAACTAAATTATCCCAGAGGAACGATTTGGCTTTATGCCTCAACACTCCACAGAACTCCAGTTATCCAAGCTAGTACAACACAATCAAAATGGCGTTAAAAGAAGAAAATCCACCGGCCTTGTTATGTTCGACGTGGCAAAGGCATTCGACATGCGGAACTAATATTCAAAATGCATGCACTTCTCATACCACTCCCTATCATTCAAACGATTGGCTCTTTCCTCCAAGAAAGAACATTTTGCGTCAGAATTGACAACCACCTCTCCAACCTGAGGCCAATTGAAGCTGGAGTACCACAAGGATCGCCACTGTCACCCATACTCTATAACATCTACACGGCAGATCTTGCACAATTACCCACGCATGTAAAACTTTCTCTCTATGCCGACGATACTTGTATATATTATACATCCTGACAAGCAGAAGTCATCATCATGTCACATCATCACTTTAAAACTGTCTAAATACCTCGGACTAACGCTGGACAGCAGACTTTCCTGGACGGAACACGTAAAAACAAAACGAAGAATAGTTACTGGTATCTTTACATCCCTACTCTTCTTAATCAAGTCTAAAAATTTAAATGTTCAAAACAGGCTCCTCATATTCAAACAAGTACAACCAACGCTACTCTACGGCAGTACTGCTTTATCTCAGACGATTTGTCATGACGAAAACGAACAAAAAAGCATTTCAGTCGTGCCAGAATCTTGCTCTCAGAAGAATCTTATCGGATATCCATGGTACGTAAGAAATGTGCGCATTCATAACGAATTGCGACTAGAGACAGTTGACAAATACATACGAGACAAAGCTCTTAAGCTCTTTGACAAAATTGACAATCACAAAAATACTACCCTGGATATCCTAAGATTTTCGACCAATCAAACTAGACAGACTTACAAATCACTACGACAAATAATTGAATTAGACAGAACACTAATCAAACTGAGTGCTGAATTTGGGTAATAATAGCCCCAGAAACGATAACTGAAGCAAGAGTGGCAACACTAGCTTCAAGCAACCCACAGCTCCTGGCTTATTCTGTCTCTTTCTAAGCGAAGTTGCTCCATAGTGTTACTGCTGCATGTGGCAATGGTGCGGTTAGGCTCTAGGATGCGTGTATTTATTACCAGTACTACCGTAGTCCATTTTTCAATTTTCAAAATTGATTTTAATAAAAAAATAATCTCAAAATTATGTAAGTCTATCATTTTAAGAAAGTCGGTTGAGGCTTACCATAGAAAGCCTCAACCAATTTGGCTGTTTCCGTAATTGAAAATTCTGTGAGATACGAGTGAAAAAGATGTGACAAGCTCCTTGATGTACATTTTGAGATGAGATTTTCTGACCATATTCATAGCAATAAAATTGCACCATATCCATGGAAGAAATATTTTTGTAATTTTTTCAATTAAAAACTTCTAAACTTCTCCAAAAAATTGAAAAAAAATTTTTAATACTGAACGAAAAATATTGTAGTTTATTAGAAAAAAAAATCTGATTTAAGAAAGAGCTTAAAATTTTCGATACCAAATACTACTCTGGAGTATTTTGCTTGGTCATCCATATTTGTCAAATCCAATATTTATTTTTTATTTCAAAAACAATTAAATTCTATTTTATTTTATGTTCTATATTCTATTTTATTCTATTCCATTCTATATTCTATGTTAATTCTGTTATTCTATGATATTATTGAGAAGAATTCATATCCGAATGCATTGCATTCAGATCGTTTGTTGTTTTAATTTATAAGTATATCGCATGCATCCATACACTGTTTACAGTGTATATCGCATGCATCCGATAGTAAATACCTGACACGCATGTATGAATGTGTGAATTTATCCCTGAAATCACATCCCGTCGAGATAAACATCTTGTTTTTGTTCAAAAGTAAGAATAAGTGAATGGACATATGTTACGATTGCTGCAATATTTTTAATTGCATGCATGTAAAAGTTGTGTAACGAACCTTACGATTATTTTGGAGTTGACTTGACCCCGCTCTCATCCATGCATGAAACGTGTGCAATTTCTTTGTGAACTATCCCATGTTCATCTGCCATTGAATGTAGAAAGATTTTTCCGACAAAGCATTAAACATTGGATGCACTTTTAAGTGTTTCCGCTTTTCTTTTGGAGTGGCGCCGTAATTGTTTTCTTAAGTCTGTACTAATCCCTACGGATATGGCAAAAAGTACTAACATTACCTAAACTGTCCGCGTTTTGCAATCTACATGCTATATGCGAGTATTATAGTTTGATTTCTAATGATTACTTCACGTGGGTGCAGTGTTGCACAATGGAATATACTCAGGCGAACGTGGAACATGTTAAAGAAAAGCCGACAAACGAAAAGCAAACGCGACCAGCTAAGCTAATTCACATGCATATGCTACAAAAGCGTATGTGGAAATGTGAACAAACTTTCATATATGACAATATATATGTATGAAGGATTCCATAGACGGAAGATGGTTCAAAGTCGTAGGTGGCTTCATAAGCTATGAGTTGCCTTTTTTTCAAGTCCAACTCCTAATCTTTTCTTCTCTCGCGGAAGATTTTGCTTTCATCGAAAGAAAATCATTGACCTTGCCCATGAGTAATAAAATACACACATACGCTCGTGCAACATCACACGCAGAACCAATAAATTAAAGTTTTGTAATAGATACTCCCATGTATGTGCTCGTACCGTTCGAAAAGCATTTAAAGTTCGATGATACGCCATTTACATTTTTATATGGACTATCATCATTGGTTTGATGGCTGGGTAACTAGATGGCAAGTTAACTACTGACTATCGGATTCCTACTGCTTTGAATATCGAGAAAATTGTTATTTACAAACGGGTTATTTGACGCAATTGAATGTTTATGCTGAAAATCAATTTAAATTTAAAAGAGGGCGCGAATGCTTGGCTGATTATGGAACGCGGAACTTAATTATGACTTTCTGTTGGATTCTTCCTTCTTTCATTCAGAACGGTCTCGAGCACGCTAAATGCTAAACTGAAAGTGTCTTCAGATACCATTTCAGATTGCTGCTGCTTTTTGTCTAGAGACCGTGCAGAAATCCAGAAGGAACGATGAAAGATAAATTTGAATTAATTACGTTAAGAGCTCGTATCATAACAAAACTACATCCCGAACAAGACTACATTTGTGCAATGTTCAATCGTACACCAATTTAAATTCCAGAATGTGAAAGTAAATTTAGTCAAATTTATTCAAGAATTGGTTTTTCTTAAATTTGAAATGATGACAACCTTGAACCATTTGTGTCCATAAAATGGCGAAAAGGATTTCACGGCTAAATCGATAAGTTTTATAGTCTTGCAAATTAAGTAATAGAAAAACGATCAAAAGCAAATCCTTTCATAAATTGCTTATAATTATCCTTTCCGGTCCATCTTGTGCACGATAAATAACACATTTTATGCATTTTGTATGAATTTTTAAGCATTTAAGCAAGTCAAGTAGTTTTTCTAGTCATAATAAAAGGCAACATTTGATATAATTCACGCTTGAAAATGTTGTTTAAACTTTAACATGGTTGCCAAAATTTACTATGTTGTTTGACCAAGCGTATAACGTTTAGTTTTAATGGTTTGGCAATATTTTATACTTTCAATCGATTAAAAACGATCAAAATTTGCTCTTTCAAATGAACTTTTATGGTAAAATAAAACAGGCTTACAGTGCTCCATGTCCACCACTCTCCCTGCGTGATAGAGTTGAATCGGTGGATACCTTATTGTATTGTTGTGATTGGACTCTATGAGGTAAGAAACCTTTCCTGATAGAGTCCTAATTTTAGGATTTCTTTGACAGCCAACTGTCTCGTGGAGCTGCAGTGGAGCACCGCAGTGAATTTGGATCACCAGTTCTAACGATTACCGGTCAATAGATGAACCCCAGTGTCAGAAATATTAAGAAATATGCCATTTGACAAGACTGTATTAGGTAATTACTTGGGTTTTTGGTCTAACATATATTAATTCGTCGGTGCATAACATTAATCAGACCATTTTTATATAATACCAGACCACTTCCTACCGTATGCATTTTAAACTTAAGAATTCAGCAGAGATCGTGTTTCAACAATCAAATTTCTGTCAAAATGATTCCAATTCTATTTCCACCATTACCGATGATTAATATTGGATTGATGAAATATGAATTTAATAATTTTCAATATTGCAATAATATCTAAAAATGTTAAAATTTTCATCTGCATCATGTCAATACGAGGCTGAGTCAAAAGTTCATGAATTGTAGGGCAGCAAATTTAAAATAAATCGTAAAAATATAATTTTTGGTCAATTTCTATTTATTTGAAAATTCATTTCATTCAAATTCCCTTCAAAATATTTACGAGGAATATCAATTATCTGCGTCGTCGAAAACGATTGAAATCTTGCTGTTGTTTTCCTGTTTTGAGGACATACAATTTTCTCGTGTAGCTGGATCCAGGTTCTAGAAAGCACTTGATCAAAGATTTTGAAGTCTAGTCATCCTACAGAAGATGTCACAAAATCTCAAGAAAAGTCTATGCCCTCCTTCGGTCTTTTCATAAATTTACACCTTTGAAAAAAAAAAATGTCTTGTTTTTCTCGGCAAAAAAGTCTGAGATTGTGCATTTCACCTTTCAATCGCTGGAGAATCTCTTTCTTCGAACCTTTTTTACCAGCTTTCGTGTAGGAAATTTTTTTCTAAAGCTTAATCTGAGCAATTGTTAGGACCATCTAAGATTTCGAACTCCAATTATTGTGTAGGATTCATTGTAACTGGTGTCTTTTCACACGAGTACATAGTCAAGAGGGTGCTAAACATTTCGGTCAATTTTTCTCATCGCATAAAGTTACAGTGATACTCCTCTTTTCAGTATTGCAAAAACTCGTTCCATTTATTACAAAAAAGGATCTGGAACGATTTTGGAGATCAGCTACTATAAGTTTGATAAGTAACGAGGACACATTGAATTTTTTTGGGTCTAGTGTGCCCCAGTTCGGCCATTCGAAAAAGTCCTAGTTTGACACAGGCTTGTAACGATGAATTCAATTTCATCTTCAGTTACATTTCGATGCGTTACTGGTCTTTCAATAACATTTAGCCCAACACTACTTCTGGTTTGACGTAAACAATTTTGGCATCCACCTTTTATAAGGTGGTTGACGCCGGCATCGATGCAAATGCAACGGTCTCATATTTTTTGGATTATAAAAGAAAATAATATGAATATAAAACGAATAATAATATGAAAACTTTCTGAACTTACGTTAGATTACTCTCAGATCACACTCAGATCTCACTCAGATCTCAGAGATCAGAAATTGTATATTGCTATCCTTGTTGCAGCTCAATAGGACAATCTCGTAGCATCTATTCCTAAAAATATTTCTGTAATTACGCTCATTATTTTTTTCCTTTTGTATCATTCGATACCTATAACTCCCCCCCCCCCCTCCAACTTTTCCATTAAGAGTCCTGTTCCCCTTTAAATCTTGTGTACTGTCCCTAGTGCAATCGAAACATTCATTATCGTCATTGACCCTTACATTAGCCATCCTTACATATGACCCAATCATTATCTTCATTGACCCTAGTGCTGATTATACTCCACACATATCCTCCTCCTTTCTGTCAGAGCTGTTGTTTATTCTCTGTTCCTACGTCTAAGTGCTGGTGTATTTCCTACTAATTGAAAACAAGCTATCATTGTTTCGATTCTTAAAAGTGATGATCCTTCTGATGTACCAAAGTATCGTCCTATATCCCTAATTTTCTGTTCTCCAAAACTATTGGAACATCTTATTCACAATCGAATTTCTGTTGAATATCGGCCAGTTATTAGACCTGAGATCGCTTTACCACTACTGACACTACACTAGTGACTACAACAAAAAATGAAATTGCTACGGTTTTGCGAATGCAGTTTAAAGTCGATTTGATCCTCACGGATTCGTCAAAAGTGTGTTGTGATCCAGTTTTGAACTACCGTGGTTTTTTTCTGAAATCAAAGGCTTTTGGTATCTCGTCATCATTATTGTCTTATTTGCTCCATTCTTTTTGTTGTGTCAGTCCCTATGACAGCTTCGGTTTGTTTTATCCCTCACCTGATGTCCCCCAAGGTTCAATTCTAGGACCGCTTTTCTTCTGTCTTTTTATAAATGGTGTTCCCTCTCCTCTCCTTGTTTTTTGTATGCCGATGGTTTTGAAATTGAGGTAACTCATAACCGAGAGTTCTTCGGCAATTGGTTTCTTAATTTGCAAGATTTTGTATATTATCAGAAAATCGAAAATCATTTGCTTACTCTTCATTTAGAAACCTCTGTCAAGTCAAAGATTATGGGTCAAAATCAAACAACAGCTATCTGACATGACCCCTTAAAAATGTTATAGATTGGATTGAAGTGTTGTCGGTCGCCTTACTATTGGATCAAAGCCGTATCTCTGTCTAAAACTAGTGTCTGAAATCTAGTCCTTACAGCTAACAAGCCCATTTAACTTACGCACCCATTAGAGCTTATTGAACTCATAGTTCGATATCACATATGAGGCCGATTAACGCCTAATTTTTCGACATATGTGTCCACATATGACGCAACAACCAACAGGAAATTGAATGGACACTTAAAAAGCAGTTAAGTTCAATTGCGTTGCACATGAAAATGCATATGAGATATTGTTGCCCTACTAAGCCTAAATTCATATGAAAATGCTTCCTTGACTGTCATTACGTTCTATTGTTGCACACTCGTTTTCCACTAGATATGGACCAAGAGCTAAAAATGACCGAACTAATCAAGCAACGAATGCGTGGACGACACATACCATGCGTGTGCATATGAGCAGCGTCTTTAATTAAACGTGTTAAAGTGCAGATTGCGTTCCAACACGCCTTTAAATAGATCGGGAAAATATTGAAAGACAAGCAAATGGTTTTCATCAGAAAAAAATAACTTCAAGCTGGTCCAATTAGTCAATCACAATAATTCGAGTTCAACAAACGCCACAAACTATCTATCAATTGATTAAATCATTTGTTGAATCGTCGTCGGAGTAAGGAGGAGAAAAGGAGTAGTAACCCCGATAGACAACAATGAAAATCACATAGTGAGGAAAAGAAATTTAATAAAACTTTATTTAAATATGTTCATCATCGGTTTTTATAAAATTATTGATTTAAATTAGACACAAAATTTATGAATTATAATGACATCAATATTTCCTCACATGATGAGACAACTGTTTTGTTCATTTGAACATCAATTTTTCATCCTTTTAACACTCTCTTAAATATTATAATATTTGAGATATTCAATGGTGTAAACATGATGATAATTTTTACAAGATAGTTGTGATCATTCAATGAATGCATTTGATATATTATTATTAACACAAAATTTCTATCATATATTACCATCATCTAATGATTTGAATATGATAGAAATATGAAGGCAATTGTATCTGTATATTTTTAAAATTTTCAAAAAAGACGATAAAAAATATAGGTCTACCTGACGGATTATCGATTCTATTGGATTATAATTCTAGCCAACTTAAAGTTTCTCAGAGGACTCTATTCCCGCTTCCTACATGGCGATCCATCGTCACTCTTCGGTCAAGTTCGGATGTTTTCGGACTTATTCCATCATGGCGTCAGCGTCGGCGTCTGTTTTTTTGAGAAGACGCCATATTGCCATATTTGAAAATATTCTAGACGCGTCTGAACGTGAACACAACATTTTTGAGTGATTGTGTGTCTCTAAGTTCATCATTTGTTTTATTTCAAATAAATACATCGTAGAATTAAATTCGATTAGTGCGTTAGTGGTGATATACGCGTATCAATGTCCAATACGTTGGCGGAAAATTTCACGTGGACTGGCAAATCAAATGGATCACCAAAAAGACGTTTTTATAACACAAAATTAGCCAAGATTTTTCACAGTAAGAACATTGTACTGCTATACTTGAAATTATGACATTGTAATACATACATAAATCAAAAATATATAATTTTTTACAGGAGCTGCTAAAAAAGTGAGGAGAATTGGACAATTCACCAGAAGTGAATTTATTGAAAGTTTTCAGGAAATATTAAGATCAGATAAACAAACTGCAAGGAACGCCCGTATATCGAATAGTCGAGGTCAACGTAACAGAAGAATGGAAGATGAAGAGGAACTTTTTCCCGATGACGATGATATGGTTGATGATGATGTATGAAGAAAATATGAATACTCTTAATAGACGTAGTTGATAAGTTCACATCTTAAAATTATGCTTGTTAATGCACGTATTAATATATATATATATATATTTATATCATCGTTATACTATCATATCTTTAAAATAATATTATGGATATTTCTTATGTTAATTATATTATGATCTCTATTTATACCAAACATTATAATCATTAATATTAGCATTAAACATTAGGAATTATTTAGTAATTAGTAATTAATAAATGCATCGTTTTGTAATAAAAATATTGAATAAGTTTATAATAAACTCAATAATTTGAAAAAATAATAATGAAATAATAATTCCAAATAAAACCTCAATACACACACTTATTCACATATATATGTATATATAGGCCCAGGTATAGGGGTATGGGTTTTTTTATGATCCTCATGGCATGACGCTTCCGTGAGGTACATATGACAGAAAACAATGACTCATATTGTGATCTGGAATTGTCGTAAATCCTCGTTAAAAGTAAACCTGAAAATCGTGATTTAAATTTTAAAAATAATTTAGTTAATATTTTTCATCAAATGTATGAATCAATATTTACATCACTTTTCTCATTCTTGCTGAGTCAAGTATTTTCATTAAAATAAATATCTTATGATGGATCATAAGAAACACAGTATTGATGCATAAAATGATTATCATTTACACAAATTTGCGTTCAATATGATGTATATCTGTCTATCGGGGAAGTGATGATTGAGATCGGGAAACATAATTTCGAAATCAATGAATGTTAAATATGATGACGCTAATGATGGGCTAATCGCCTAGATTTGAGGGACTCTACGACGAAGGGCATTGGTAAGATGTAGGCCAAGGGACTCACACGAAGAATATCGTTCACGCGAAGATTAAGGCTATTCAAGGCTATTGAGACGGATGTAATGTGTGTTTTTGCTAGTTCATGAACACACACACGGATGAGCGTGGATTTTTTGCCATTTAAATAATCACGCTACACAGGATGTTTGCCTGTTAAGGAATTTATTAGTTTAAATGTTTGGCTATCATATTTGGAAAACCAGCCTCGAAGTGATCTAGTTCACCCTCTGTAAGCTGTTCACGTAGAATTCCCTCGTTGATATCTGTGACTCCAATATGGACAAAACTAATTACGAATACTTTCCATATATGTCCCATTCCACCCACAACACCTGGCAAATAGATGTAGAATTCCCAGTGAGTATCTCAGCCAACGCAAGAAACTACACATGAATGACCAAATGAATGAATGGAAGGAAGGCTTTCGCTTGAGTTTTCCAAAGAAGCGAACCGAACATTAAGACGAAGGAGCCGCAGTAACCCCGTACTATAGTAAGCCTTCATTCAGCCTTAACACCTACTTGCATTTCAGAATCGTGATGGTGATAAGAGTTCAGTAAGTCCAGCGACCACATATGAGTTTTTCAGGTCCAATCCACGAAGCAACTGCCACGGTGTATTCCCTGCTGCGAAGAATTTATGCGTTACATCATTATCTATTGTATCTTACATGCACGATGGGAACGCGAGCAGTAAGATACATTTTTTTTTTCATGAGACAAGTTGAATGGTTAGTGCCGGTTATCGTTATTATTTCCTTGTGGCCCTTTTCCGAGAGAAATTGTTGATTCACGCTATGAATTTTCCATGCTTCTGGAAGTTATTAAACTAACAATGTTTAGACGTTGTTACTGGTTGAGATTTTGGTTGTTTACTATTAGAGCTCATGCTGTAAACTTAAATGGACAACTGCAAGTAGATTTAAAAAAAGAAGAAATTATTGTTACTAACAAATGCACATCAAGTCACTGACGAGGCGAAACCTTATTAACTTGCATTCATGTAATTCATGGTGAAATGTAAATTAGACATGAAATGCGTGCGGTGATGTCATTTCCAAGCTTTTTAATAGGCCTTGCACGAAATGTTCACAACCAACGTAAGTTAACAAAATTAAAGGATTGCTCTGTACCATTGGTAGCAGTTTTGCCCTCCAGACCTTTGTTGAGCGTGAAACAATTCAAGCTGTACACTGACAATGATATCTCCGATAAGTATTGAGTCCGAGGCATACTGAGTCAATCCTACGAAATTCGATTAGTAAATGGTGAAATTTGAATAAAACTAAGTATGTTAGTTCGTAATTAAATGTGAAATCCAGTACACTGTAAGTGAATGAAATATTATAAAAGAAAATCCACGATGTGGCAGAGACTGGAGCGGTTTGAATTCGATTGAACTGGTTGAAAATGTATGATTTAAATCAGTTTAATATTCAGGATTTCAAATTTCAAGTCATGTCGTCTCCTTTTGGTATTTAGTACGAATATGTTCTTCATCTTCGGTTTCCAATTTCCGCAAAACCTGTAGGTGCAGAAAAAATCTCAAAATAAAACATATTTAAAAAAAATCGGCTGAGGTAAAAAAAGGAGGAAAAAGGGTCCTTTGTTGCTTCGTAGATTCGAGTGACGCAAATTTCTTCGATTCGAATGATGCTGAAAGATAATATACCCAGTTCAAGTTTATGATTCTGAGTTGAAATCGCAAATATGAAAAACATTTTTGCTTAAAATGAGATTGTATCTGATACAAAGATACTTGACTTAACTTAAAAAAACCATAAGTGGACTTTTAAGGAATTGTTTATAGTTTGTATGGCCAACACACACAAAAAACTTCCACCTTGTCATATTCATTGAAAGCCGTTTCAAAAGAAAACAGTAGAAGTGAAATTTTAGTTAGATAATTTACAACAATAAATTAGGCACTTATATATAGTTAGAAATAGTGACAATAATTAGAGGATTCAGAAAATTTGATTGATATACGATTCGACGAAAACTGAAAATCAAAAATCTAATCAGTTAAAAAAAAACTCTGATATGCAAAAAAAATGTCTTTTCATTCCTTCAAATATTATCCATAATTGTTATAGATTCACTTATATTTAATATAAATAAAAAATATGTTGTTAGGTGAAGGATTCGAAAAGAAATCAACTGCAGATAAATCGTTTTGATTGAAATGACATTGGTTTTATTGGACAGTTGCTATTTTCATTTAAATATGATTTCGGATATTTGAGTGCAGGGAGGAAGTCCGGGGCAATATCATGCCAATAACGCGGCGAATGTTGTCTATCAAATGGTCAAGCATCTCGGGCTTGTCGGCGTTGACGAGCGATTTGACGTATCGCCTCAAGAATTAGTTCAGCGATGTTAAATAACAAGATCTTACAGGCCAGTTGGCTGGTCCAAAACCAGAAATTATGAACTCATCAAATAGTTCTTTCAATAAGTTACAGTTTGTTGCATGAGCAAAAGCAATTGCTAGGCCTGTATGGCATGTCACGCCATCCTGTTGAAACTATAAGTCCCCTACGGGATCGAAAGTCATTGATCTTGGGTCTAGAGCGTTCACCATTAACTGTTATGTTATTCCCAGCAACATTCTTGAACATATGACCAATGATTCCATCGTCCCATAAGGAAAACCAAACAGTAACTTTCCCCTGACGTAACGGTATTTGGTCAACTACCTGTGGTGGCCTGTGACCAATCAAATTAAGCATCAAACACATGAAAGCTGTCATCCCGTAAGGAGTATTAGAAAATGTTGCCAATATGAAGTTCTTCCTCTCCAAAAAAACACCCTTCCGTATTTCACGCTATGTATTGCGATTGGATTGTTTTGAATGGTATTTTCGAGTAAAACTTTCTTGGCATAGAATTTGATCCAAAAATTTAATAACTTTGATATTTTCGATATAACCCTAAAATGTTACTATATAGTTTTCTTCCTTTTGATGTTTCCTATAAGAGTTTCGTGACTAGTTGACCAACAAAATTCAGCAAGCTTTCCTTTAGGCGAAGTTCCGTTGTAGCACCTCTCTATGTGCACAACATCTCTCCAAAACCTCTCATTTGATCTCTCATCTCACCTTATCTCTCATTTCGTCCCAAAATTTTCTGCGAGGAAATCCAAGTGAAAGTTCAAAAAATAAATCTTAAAGAACTGATTATACTTCAGAGCTTTGTGAAAAGGCAGACGTTCTTCCTAATTGCTTTAACTTATGCTTGCTTTTTATTCCCCCAAAAAATATGACACACTTCTACTAAAGCGGTACATGTCCTTTTTGCAACTTCATTTAGCTTGATTTTAAAATTTGCTTCCCACGTAACTTCACATATTTCAGGAACTACAGAGATTCCTTATTTAAATTTGACGTCGCTGAAATCAAGCAAAGTTTCCCGAATCTATCCTTCCCAACGTCTTCACCATCCTTGGGCATGGCTTGTACAGATTTTTATATAAAACCCAGTTTTATATGAAGTGGGTAAAGAATTTTTCAATTTCAACTAAGGGTTCTTTATTTACACTCTCGAATCGAGGCGTCAAACTATCTATGCCTGGCCAAATTTTTAGCGTGTAGTGTTTATCGTCTCACACAATTGTCCTACTCACAGAAATAAAAGCAAAATTTTATGTATCCTCCTCACAGTCCTGTCATTATTGCAACAACTTTAAGATTAACACAAATGTTCCAAGTGCTCTGGGAAAAGTCCACTTTTCCAGTAACTGACGGATATGTATAAGCATTGATAACTATACAGTTTTCAAACTGATTTAGAAGGGATCAAAATAAATTCACCATTATTCCAACCCTTCACGAAAACACAGTTGTTGTAGCAGCACTTTATCATTATCAGAAAATACCAAATCACTTTCTTTAAAGACCAATAAAGTCTTCTTGTCGGTTGAAAATATAGGGAACCCTCTTGTTTTTAATTTAACAAAGTCCATTGTTTTCATCATGATCCGAGTAGCTGAGCCTTTGATTGGCTAACCCTCCTAATTGCCAAATTTCCCAGTTTCTCCATGGAGAGCCTCTTTCCCAGCTTTCTTTTAAAATACCGAGTGGAAAATGATTTTCATGCTTGATTTTCCGGCACACATAGAATATTTTTCCAACCTCTGCCTAACGCGGTCACATTAATGAGGCTGTATAAACACTCCGATCGAGAAAAAAACTTCCATTACCCCTTCCAGGACCATAAGATTGAGACATATTCTATACCCATTTGAACTTTTTGCATTGGTCGAAAGGTCAACAAGAAAAGTAATGTAGAGAAGTACGAGGAGTGTATTAAAAGTAATGAAACTGACAACACTGCCAACAATACGGCAACGTTATGTTTACCGCTCTGTGATAGACCAGTTTGTTTTCTTCCTTTCCCTTTCACTTTCTCATTCCATATTTCAAGTTCATACAGTTATCATATTATTTTTGACAGCCCCTGCAGTGAACTTGTGTTTTGGTTCTGTGTTGCGAAATTTGAGCAAGGGAATTTAGGGCAACGTTATATTATTATGTTTTGTGTTAAACATGGTGAACCTGCGAGTGGAATTTTTTGAAATGTTGATACAGGTTCCTGGGAATATGGCTTATCAACATTTTTGCAAAGCTGAGAACACGTTGAAAATTTAAGACTCCCTCGCGCATGGAGCTACTTACCTTCAAAAATTGATGGAAACGTTGAACATGTGGGGGTATTGTGATAGTAGAAACCGTCGGTTACCAATAAGGATGATGAGTATTGTGCAACTGACCTCGAAAAGCTCAAGAGAAGAGTGATCTTTAGACATTCCAAACACGTGGATACTTCTTTTACCATTACAATGCGCCGTATATCCACCAATTAATTATTTAACTTAAAAGATTTTGTTGTTATCTTAACCCCCCACCCCACTCCATTTAACTTTCTTGAGTCGATGTGACTTTTTACTTTTCACGAAGTTGAAGCATATCTAAAAAGGACATAATTTTAAAGCGATCGAGAACATTGACAAGATTGTGACCGGCCGGCTGAAAGCGACAAAAATTGAAGACCAATAATCAGGGATATCAGGAATATATCAGAATCCGAAAGGGCGTCCCTGATATATTCCTACTGGTGTTTCTTGTGGAGTGGTGTGAGTTTGCGGCAATGTTGGTTGCTGTATCTGCGTAGGTGATAACAAGTAAAACAGACCAGATTAATTTGCCTTCGATAAAGGACCAAATCAATGAAATCGTTTGTAAGCTTTAAGCTTTAAAACTATTTTTGGTGAAAATTTTTTGAGAGCAAAGATAGCTCGATTTCAAAGTTCGAAACGGTCTAGAATTTTGATGAAATGTTGGTCCGAAATGCCTCGTGTGATTAACATAACACATGGACCTTTTACTGATGTAATTTTAATTTTGTTGACTGAAAATTTATATGGTTCGTGTAATGAAATACGAGACAGTGTAATGAAAGACATTCGGGTGACATTTAGACAAAGTAATTCCACTTTTCATAAATAATCGCCGTCACCAGCAATTTAGTTATATATTCCAATCACAATCGAAAATGAAACTACATTTAACTCATACTGACTCATTCGCTACATCACACCTTCTGTCAACATTTCAATTTATATTACTAATACCAGGGACGAACACATGTTACACATGAGTAGTATCTTAACAGATATCTGAAATGAGGTCAAAAAATGCTGTTGTTGTCTCCTAAGTATTTTATCTTATCAACATTTCGTAGCACATTCTGTTTTCACGCCTGCTTTTTCGAATACTGACAAACAATTAAAGCGCGTAGAAAATATCAACCGAAGTTTGAATACTGTTCTTCTCACATACGTCGAATTAAAATAGCATGATGAAAGATTCATTCATGGACTGTACGGAAATTAGCTTTATATTGAAATATTTCAAGACTATACTTCAACATTTTTGGTTGTTCTTTTATTTATTCGCAAAACAACTCTCAACATGAATTTGTATGTTGAACGCATATGTTAACTTAGACGGAATCTAAAGAAGATTGATTCTTCTAATCATGAGAGCTCTTGAAAGCTGTATCAATTAACGTGGATACAATATTTCACGAAGAATTGGGTCGGAGAAGTTGAAATGGAACTGATGTATTGTATAATAAAGTAATGCCTCGACCTCGGAGAATGCTTCTGAAATTGCGTTAAAGCTTTGAAATGAGAATGAGTTTTCAAACATTTCTACTCCATTACAGATCATTTCTACACTTTCAAATATTCGAAGGATTCTTGAAATGTTTTTTCGCTAGTTTTTCAACTGCGCTCATTAATTGTATCCTGGAGGAGCTTTTAGTTATCTAATTATGTTTTCAGCGCTGAGTTCTATCTGCTAGCTAACGATCATAATGTCAATATGCCTCCCAAGAATTTATTATCCCGACGAAACCCATGTATCAGCAACATAGCACCATCAACATCATGAATGATTTATGACCACTACAATCGCATCTGGAAAACGTAATTTATGAAAATTTGTATGTAAAATTCGAGCCAGGAAGATAAAGAGCCCTTCAGCCCCGACAGACGGATGCAATTGAAGTCTCCATGGTGGAAGCATAGCGTTGCCAAGGTCATTACTGTTAAAATGTTTAAAAATTTTCATTCCAATAAGAAAAGGAGAAAAATTATAAATAAGATTCTGCAGTTTAGATTTCATTGGGGCTCCCGTCAGTTAGACGGCGCAATTTTCGAGCGCAAGGATAGCATTTACATCCGTTGGTACGCTGTAACTCCTGGGCAGATAATTTGTTTATTTATTTTATAATTCCCCATCATAGGGGCCATACGCGTAAACACGTCACCACTGGTTCCTCGGCTACCAAATTCTGCCACCAACCGCACACATACATGCGTTAGGTCGTGAACTTGGCGAAGTACTTAGCCCGAAAGAGAAACCTTGAAGTTAATTAATTTTCTCAAATGTTTTGTTTAGAATGTGTAGTGCTGCACGTTTTGTGAATATGAAACCCCAACAGCTCTCGTTATGACTGGTCGTAAATTTGAATTTCCTTCAAAACATTTACAAATATCCCCAATAGAATAGGCTTAAAGGTTTCGGTTGGGTTTTGGCCGCTTAATTGCGCGTAGACCCAATAACGAATAAACATCCTAATCTTTTGTTGCAGTTTGAAAAGGAAAGTCACTATTTTTAAGCTTCACCAGATTAGCTATTAAGCATTTATTTTTGATTAGTTCTTTGTCGTTCAATTTCAATCTGACTCTTTGTGACGCGTATCATGTTACATTCTGTATGGATTGATTGGTAAAACCAGAGGAAGATTCTTTTATAGAACCCTTATTTTCAATTCAGGATTCATTAACATTTGGACGTATTATAGTCGTCATTGGCTCTAAGAGTTATACAAAGTTGCCTGTAAACAATTGATGTCGTTGAGTTAAATAATTTATAAACGATTGCATTATCCACATATGCTTTTAACTGAATGGTTGAAAGCCAAAAATCCTAACAAGAATCGAAAAGTAGTATTTAAATGTTAGAATTGATTTGCTCAACAGTGTATTGAATAATTAACACTATTTTATTGAATATTTAAAATTATTCTTCGAGCTGAGTTCACGTGGAATTGGCCCTGATTTTTAAACTTTTAACTATACTGCAGAATCATTCAAAAGTTTATGGTTAAATAAGTACTAATTACTAATTTGACTGTAAAACTCCGATGTAATTACAAGGTTTTCATTTCCATTTCGATTTTCTGCCTTTGTGTGTTCTAGCCACATTACCAGAAGTATGCATAAGTGTTTTTGGGTTTTACGAAAAGATGGCGCCAGCGAATAGTACGCAGAGTATTAATTTGATACGTACGTCATTTCGATCGTCTGACATTTAGCCATAACACACACAAGTTGAGTCTGCTCAAAATGGCGTGATGTCGAATTTTAGCCCGAAAAATATCGTTTGCGGCACGCATTGCTTTCCTTTTTTAACCAAACGAAAAAAGCTGTTGAAAGTCTTCCTTTGCTAGTAAAAACTTACGATGGACACGCTCTATCAATTAGGACATGTGAGACATGGTTTCGACAATTCAAAAGTGGTAATTTCAGTGTCAAAGACAGTGAGCACTCTAGTAGACGACAAAAATGTGATGGTGAGGAATTGCTGGAGTTATTGAATGGTGTCCCAATTCAAACTCAACAGCAATAAGCAAGCCCCAAGCGTTGTTATGAACTCTTGAAGCCCAACAAAACCGTTAATACACTACGCTATTGCCCAAAAATTGATAAATTTGAACCACGTATGAATCAAAAAACGACCGGAATGGGCCAGAAGACATGGTCAAGTGGTTTTGTTGCACGACAACGCGCCGTCGTACACTGCAAAACCGGTTGAAGAAACAGCGAAATCGCTTGGATAGTACATCCTTTAACAGCTGCCGTACTCCTCAGGTTTGGCGCCATCTGACTATTACCTCTTCGAATCAATGAGACACGCGATCAGAGAGCAGCGATTTCGAGAGAATTGGAAAGGGACTTGACGAATGGTTTGCCGCATAAGACAAGCAGTTTTTTGGTATGGTATTCATAAATTACCAGCAAAATGAACAAAATGTGTTAAAGTGGATGGCCAGTATTCCGAATTAAAAGAAAAATTTTCCTTAGAAAATGACGAGTTTTTTTTTTTACCAAAAATGTAGTTATTTTTAAAAAATCATTGTTTTACCAAAAACACCAGAAAAAACGAATGCAAACACCTGGCTAACGTGCATTATACATGTGTCCTTCTTGTCAGGACTCTCAAATTCATCAAATATGCAAATTTTTCGCATTTTTTCAGTGAAAAAAATAATTGGTTGCTTAATACATATTCCTGACAAAAGTTACTAAAGCTTTATGTTCCTTTCGATGTATGATATGATACCCCAAAATAATGTCTATGTTCATTCTATGTCACTGATGACAGTATTTTTATCATTAAGTGGGTCCTTAAATCTATCCAGCAGGGTGAAGAGAATAGTGACGGTCTGCTCATGAGAATTATTGAAATAGCTCCAACTTCCGAATCGTTTCTTTTTAATATGGTTTCGTTTTCATATTTATGTGATCAGGACGGATACATTCTGAAATGCAACCGGTCCCATCTTTGACTCTTTATTTTTTTTTCTCTACGTCTAAAGAATACAAATCCTTAAATTTGCAATACTATTATTGGTCACATATCAAAAGTAGGTTTTATATCATCGCTAAATTTGACATGACACTACTGGAAGTTATCCTGATTTACTTT
This sequence comes from Stratiomys singularior, assembly GCA_954870665.1. NCBI lineage: Eukaryota > Metazoa > Arthropoda > Insecta > Diptera > Stratiomyidae > Stratiomys > Stratiomys singularior. The sequence goes on from OX940877.1 coordinate 16,149,501, forward strand.
CGAACTTCGGTTGCCCATCTAGCCTCAAGTTTATCCCTATTACGTGGCTAGCCATTCAAAAATTAAAACTGAAAACTGTTGATATCGAGGTATGATTTCCTTGCTATGAGTCCTTGGCATAAGAATTTAATTGGTATCATTTATCAACTATCTCGAAAAATCTTAAAACTAGGTGATATCACTCATTTTTACCTGACGAATGAACAAATTTGATACCAAATTGTGCATTCATTCCTTGTCCTCAGACCGTGCCTAAAAAGAAGCGTATTTTTATTTCATCTTGCTCTTGAGAGGATTTTTTCCGGGTTGTCTTTATACGATTAGTCAGTCATATTTTCCCAACTGATTGTTCTTTTTATACGGCAACTGATTGGTACATGCAATTAATTTTTATTCACAAAAGATGGAGTCAACAGCGTGGTAACTTCTTCCTCGAAATTTGAGATAACTTTCCGCGAAACTTTCGTCGGTAAAATGATGAGAACAATTAGAAATGGAGTCGCGTTGCACATTGCGTTTGAACAGTCCTGACAGTGCGGACAGGCATACTGGAGCCCTTTTTCAATCTCCCTCTTGCACCCTACCTTACCGCTAGACTAGGGACTCCCATAAATCGAAAGCGCCTAAAGAAATAGGAACATGAGGCCTGACTCGTAGTAATGTGTCAAATGATGCCAGTCTAGGCTAAAGTTTGTCAGTGAAGATGTTTGCACTGCGCGTCGAGGAGTCCACAATCAGAGCGCCAATAGCCTTCATTTCCCTACCACAAAAGACTACCTGTTTTCTATAATTAATTCACACAATGCCTACGAGACAGAATGTAGATTGTTATCATGAGTGGAAAATAGATTCAAATTAGTGAGCCTTTGTTTGCTCTGAATGACTAAATGCAATTTTCACTTTATCTGGTCGACCTAGATTGCACTGATTCACTTTCATGTTTGATAGTTGTCATTCAACCGCAGTCAACATCAATTTGTGTTTGTTCTTAGATAACCTGCTCAACTCATAGTCTGAATCTGAATTAAAGATTTTTATTTATCGTTGTACAACCTCAACAATATGGGACATTCGGTAGCGTATCTTGAAGGGAGAATCATGACATTTGAAGGGAAGATAAGAGCTATTACTTACAAACGTAAGTTGTCTAGCAGATATTCTTCCTTTTGTTCGTCTCCCCTTGTTAAATATTCTTCCTGTTTGTTTTCCCCCCCTAAAGAACGACCAAACCTATGATACGCGCGAGTTTTCCACATTTCAGTGGAAATCGAAAGCACATGAACAAGTAAAGGCAACGAAATAGTGCAGAAGTAATTTTCTGTTTTCGAAGACAATGTTAACACAACGCCGAAGACGATGATGAGGATGATGATGACGTTGGCGGTAGTAGTTGCGGAAAGTAAATAGACCTATTTTTGTTATTGTTGATGGTTTTCAACAGAATGCGTAGATAGTAAGGCTGTTCCATACAGGGCCAAGTGTCATTCAACTATGCTTTCAATCAATACTTTTTTTTTGATGTGCGTCTACGTTGATTAGGATCTGGTGTACTTATTTCGAATCATAGCTGCTGCTGTTTAAACGAAGCCAAACATGTTTCAGGATTAAATCATTCGTTGAATTTGTCTTATTTTGTAAGAATAGACGCAAATTCAAATATTGCCTGTTTATATTTAGAAAATTTGAAAAATCACAATCAAATATTTTGCAAGCATTTGAGCTTGATGTGAATGATGTTCCCATGTTTATAAATTATGGAAGCATCCGTCAATATCATAGCTGATAGATTCTGACACTCCTGTAATCGTCAATCAGAGACATTTAAAAAAAAACTGTTTTCAACGTGCCCAAAGTGAGCATCTTGATGGAAAACAGGAAAGCATTTCAACGTATTAAAAATTGAAAATATTTCGAAAATGGATTGTTTTTACAATCATTTATTTGCCTATCTACTGTAAATATTATTAATATTATCGATGCTGTTTCCTTTGCTTCTTGCTTGTGGTTTATTCAGAATGAATTTCGGGGTCTGCCACACCAATTTTTAGTTAGTTTTGGTTGGCATACCAGGAAGGCTTTGACGGAACTAGTAGGTGAGACCGAATTGGATTTTGATACCTATATATTCAATAAGGGTCCAATAAATTAGATGAGTGTTTACGTCAAATCAACCTTTGATGAGACTTATTTTGATATATTATTATTTTCTTTCATCCCTTTATTTCATATTATTTATTTCATCCTTTCAAATCATGGCATGCTTATGTCAAGGTTTTCAAATTTCTTACCTAGAAATCTTTTTTGAACGAATTTTCTCAGGTTCTGCCATTTGCAATAACGTAATTTTGATCTTGATTTTCAAAATAATAAGGTACGTTTAGTTAAATTTTTACCAGAAGTGCGTATGAGTATGAAAAGGCGGTTCATGAATCTTTTGAATTATTAATCATTTTTAATCATATTAAGTTTTAATCATCATTAATCCATTGAACCAAATATGCACGTAATCCATAAAGAAGATTTTTTCGCAGCTCTGAATTGATTTTAAGCCCATTTCGCAAAAGTTCTTGAATTGTCGCTAACGGAGCACTCCAATCTCCCTTGACCCTTGGCTTTCTGTCAAAACCACCTCCAGCAGGCTCGGTTTATCCCCCAATTGGAAAATTCGAGAAGTGGTTCACTATCTTCAGCAATCAAGTCCGACCAGCGCTTTCTGGGGTTTTCTCCAGTTCTCCAGTATTACCTATAAATAGTTTGAGCATTTGACAATATTGGGACCTCTGGCACGTCAAAAAGGCTGTTGAACTCGTGGGTGATTGTTAATCGCCGTTGCGTTTGATTACTTTTTGCTCTTTAACGTGTCCATGGACTCACTCTTTGATTTTTACACTCACATTTTATTAGGAGCCGAGACAGTCAGGGCTAAAAACACAGATTTATCATTGGTTTGGTTTTTTTCGACAGTTTGCCCGTCAGCTTTGTCAAAAGTGAGAGAACCGCCTTTCATGTAAGCTTTCATTCTTTTAATCTTCAGCTTATTGATTATCAATACATTTATACAAAACCGTCAATCCGTCAAACCGTCAATGTGTTAGAGCAGTTTGGTATCGGTTTTTTTGTGTTAAGCATGTACTTAGTTTCTGGGTATAGCTGACTTAGTTTTTGATTCACTCGCCGTAGAATTTCTTCAGTAGGTGTAGACGAACTTGAAGGAAGTGGATGTTACCTATGTCCGTTGTCTACATTTTAATTTGCTTATAGAGCAGTGGACTTCATGTGTCAATAAGGGAGTTACCTTGTCAAGTATTTTGAAACTTAATTTGATAGGGGCCAGCTTTTATTTTGCTTCTGTCAGCATTTTTGTCAAAGGTATCAGGCTTATTGTTTAAGCTTCATATATAGTGACTGTTAATGTAATTTTGGTTAGACCGACTAGTACTGAGATGCCAAAAAAGCAAGGATGATTTTTACAGAATTTTTCGGTCGATACCGATGTTCGCTTCTTTGGAATCCATGAAAATTTGGTGGATGCCAATGTTGAACTCTCTCTCTCTCTCTCTCTCTCAGCCAGTAGATCTCAGTTTCTATGGCCAGTAGATAATTGTCCTGTAGTTGATCTTCCAATCCTAAAGCTCTCAACATTTTCCAACACCAGTTTGATATTCTCCATTATTGTTTTCGACTTGTTTTCGACATTTTCTCCAATGTTATCTTCGACCTCTGCGAGTTCTTTGCATATTGGACAGAAAGGTAATATGATATAATCCTTTATGATTTGAACCAATTATAATTCCTACTCTTTCTAGCTAGGGATTATAATAGATTTGCTCCTGATCCCGAATGTATTCAATCAGGTTTTGGATGACACATTAAGTTCTGCTGCCATCAGATATTATAAACTATGTTGAAATGTCCTTAATGTGTAACCCTTTATTATTTTCTTTGGTATTTGATGTAAAAATTTATTTCGTGCATCCTTGACGTTGCAAAATGAGAGTCACACGATGCAAAAGCGCTGTTGCATATAATTGAGGTAGCTGAGTTAAAGAGTATTTTCAGAACAGTTTCTCTAAGTTTCTTTAATTCAGTCGACGTTAGATGCTGTTGCTGTCGTCATTGCATAACGCAGTCCTGGTCTGCTAATTTAAGCTTTTTTCAACTCTATATGGTGCTTTGCGCTATATTTTTGCATGAAGTTTCTTTGATTTGTTGTTCGAAAATTAGCATATACCTCATCCTATTATTTAGTTTGCCACTCAATAGGGTTTGCTTAGATTTCTAGTCCTGATGTTTCTACTCAATTATTTGATGTATTTTTATTTCTTTCTTTGAGTCTCGAAAGTGAGAATAAAGATGCAGAATTATTTTTCTTTTACAATTTATTCGCAAAATGCGCTAAAATTTTTTTCAGATTTTCCAATTACCTTTCTAAAACATGTATTGTCTTGGTCAGAAAATAAGCTGAAACTGCGTTTTTGACTTCTTTATCGCTTGTATACTTCTCACTAGGGACATAGTCAGGACATTAGGGTGGGTGATCCAAAATATCGAAGACGCATCACACTTTTATTCATGTTACGCTCCTTTTCTTTCAACGTCTCTATGGTTGAAGTGTTAGTTGTGTCGACGCTTTTGTCTTTATAATCTGTCGAAAGGCTTCCAAAAGACATAGTCCGAAGGACAGTCGCCATAATTTTACCAGCCGACTGTGACATCTTAAACTTCTTGGATTATGTGCCCCATTTGTGCTCCTGCATAGAGACCTGTTAAGACTGAGGTTCATGATGATGAAACCAAGTAGTGTCTTGCAATAATTCGATTCAACAGTGTATCCTTGTCTTTATTAAAGAGGTCCAACAATGCGAGGGAACACTTTACGTGATGTTGATTCTAAGGTGGCATGAGCATTCTCGGCACCCATCTAACAACCTTTGTCCTCTGTCATGCCAAGAAGATCGTGGCCGTTTCCGATTATCCAACTTTGTATTCAAGTTGTTCTTTCTTCATCCTTTAAATTTAGCTTTGATGAAGCTAGCCAATAAAGCGAAGAATTCTCCGGTTGTGGAGACAACTTTTTTTTTGTTATCTGTCAAGAGTCCCAAAAGACCGTCGCCATGATTTTACCAACCGACCGTGACACCGTTTATTTGTTGGGTGGTTGCGTGGCCTTTTTTGCGTCACTCCATAGGATCATGTTTGGCCTCAGACTATAATAATGACTCCAAATTTCGTCCCCAGTATCAATTTAATTCAAGAGTCCATCCTTGTCTTCTCTACTAACGTCCGAAAATGCGCTAATATTCTACGCGGACACACTCTACCTCCATTCCTCGAACTTAAAAACGCATGTTTGTAATTTTATTTTCGATGTTATTTATTATCCTTTTTCCAAATTGCCGAACTCCTCATAATTTTAACTTTTAACTGAGGTTTTTACGGTTTAACTGAGTATTAAGTATTTGCAATAGTTTTCATTTCACAAAATGCTGAAACTGATCTGAAATATAGGATGCTTCCTTTTAGCTTTGTTAAGTTTCATTTGCAAAATCGATTTTCGACCTTAATATTTCGGTCTTCTTCAGCGATTTTATTTAATTTCTAGACAATTTATGCTTAGGTACGACCTGGTCTGAAGTTATTTAGTCTATAATGGCTTAATCTATGTCATAAAACATAATTTTCAGAGGTGATTACTAAAGCTAAAGAAAATAATAACAAAAGTATTAGATTCTTCCACAATATTTTAAAAGGATGTTACCTTATTTTTTGGAATAACGGTGACATACAGTTTCCTTCATCCTGGTTCAACAGCTTCTTCTTTTCCCGGCTCACTGCAAGCCTTTCCATGACATCCTATTGACGGGTATCTCTAGTCTCCTTGATGAGTGTTGCATACCCCATTTTTACGTCATGTCCTTTCGTGATGATATGTTCCGCGACGGCTGACCCGAAGTTTGATGTTCTTCCCTGCTTTCTAGCGGTTGCCGCTTCGCTTGGATGCTCCTCAATTCTCGTCCCAATGATTCTCCTCGTTTGTCCTATATACACTTCGTCGCAAGTAGAATATTCGATAGAATATATACCGCATTTTTCTTGTGCTTCACGTTAGTCCTTCGTTGATTCGAGAATGTTTTTGAGCTAGTTTTTACTACTAGATACGATCAGTTGCCCAGAATTATTATTCCAATTGACTTTCTTTCTTTTCTTGTTGCTGATACCTTCATGGTCGTCTATGCCTTTGAGTATATCTTTTCAATATCGAAGGGAAAAGAATGGCAGTACATCATCGAAAAAGCTAGATTAAACGGATTCAAGCACTTGACAATGCACTGACAAAACTTAAAGGAAGCATCCTATCTTTTCGAATATTAAAGTTACCCTTTGTATGCTTTCTCTGCGATAGGTCCTAGATTCAAGTATCACTCGTACCATTGATACTTGGACTGGTGAATTTAATTTCGGGTTACTATTGCAATTCTCTGTAAATACCACTGGGGGTAACAATCAAGGATCTTGACTTGGCAACTTTTTCGTGTCTTTGGTCTACAATGGGTTGGCTTCAGTACATACGAAGGCACAGTTCTTCACAATTAGATAATTGCATAATCGGTTACTATTGTTTTTATATTTCACGTTCTCCTTTATTTAAAGTCAATGAACGTGGACTTTCCTTTAGGTACATTGATTGTAAATGGTGTGAAATGAATATGTCCTTTCAAAATGTGACCGAAAATTTAGCCTCCTATCGTGGTTTTTGTGATATTTCAGGCTATTTTCCAAATGCAGATAATTGTTGTTATAGTTGATTAATTCTCGTTTTTTTTCTTTTGCGGTGATTACTCTTCAAGCGCGAATGCTTCTATTAAAGCTGACATTCGTGATTAACATAAACATTTGGTATGCATGCCATATATAAACTAAAATGCAAGTCACCATGAAATATTGAACATATGCTTATTAAAAGCAAATCATTGAAAACTCGCGAGAAATGCTCGTTGGGAAGCATCAGCTGGGGACATCTTCTAATTCAAAGAAGTCACTACATTGGCAATAAGTCATCAGCTGGACACTTGTGACAGACAACAATATTTTCAAGGATAGTCTTCTGTGGACAAGACAAATTTGGACCCGAAGCTCGTTTTTCAATCGTCCGATCAACTTATGCAAAAAAAAATCCTATCAATCGTACACATGTCTCGATGTTATTCCCCCTGATTGGTGCAGAATACATGCTTAGAAGTTAAGGATAAACAAAGTTCAAGTTCTCTACATTACTTGACCATGTTGAGCTGTTAAGACGTTTCGCCTTGACTTTTTACAATTGATAGTATTACACGTTCACAGTACAACAACTCTGAATTTAAGACCTTGGGATTACTTAATGTGTATCAGACCAATGTAAGTGGCTGCCTAGCGCAAACAGCTGGATACCAACAAGAGATGTTAATCAATGGCTACTACAAATGTGAATCCATGGTATTCGGAAAGGAAATACTACTGGCGAATTGTTTATCTTTTTGTCGGATCAGTTGAGATAAAAACTATTGGAGATGTTTAGCCGACGGAATCGTGGGTCTGGTCGAAAGAGCTAATAAGCCCTTATTATTCACAGATCCAGTCATTTCCAAGGGCCTTGTCTTCTCGGCATTGAAAAATCATGATTCCCATGAAAGGGCGATCGATTTAAATGTGGGCTGCGTCCTGAGAATCGCCTTCAGTTAGAATGATATATGTAATTAGAAATAAATTAATCGATACTATGGAATATGAGAGAATTACTCGTATGGTGGATGAATACATTTAAATTATAGGGTAGAATTTAAAATAAATGAGTCGTATGGTCGCTTTCTCTATTGATTTAAGCGACAAAATTTATTAGGAGTCTGTGATTCCTATCAAAAAGCGATTCAAACGACGTCTCCCCAATTATTTTGATTATCTGAATCGTTTTCTGTGCACTTAAACTGCAGACGTAAGGAAGAAAATATGAGGCTGCTATCTCCTTCCCCAATTAACTTGAGCCATTTGTCATAAGGACAGCGCAATCCGTGTAATTTTTATTACATTGTAGTGAAAATAACGTTGATTAACGACACATTTTCCATAATTATGAATACATTGTTGTTAAATGCATCACGTTGAGGGTTCAGATCACTGCTTAAACATATTTTTTTTTCTAGTTGAACTCCCATAAATATCTGGCTCATTAGACCATATGTGATATTCACATCGCACCCACTTAAGAATGCTTGAGTCCAATCAATACCAAATACTTTCTTTGAATTGTCTTGAGCTTACCACGAATCCGTTAATAATATTTCGAACAACGCACGTGCTTCAACAAAAAAGGTCAATGGGTGAATTCTTGTCATTTTTGAGGTTCCCTTGCAGCATTCTGTGAACCAATACTGGTCCGCAGAAAACAATAATAATTGGCTACCCAAGTTGATAAATATACAATAAATGCGCTCAATGTGCAAGGCACCAGTTAGGCTATGTTGCACGTAGGTATTCAGCTCTTGGAAATTTATTCAATAAATGTATCTTACGTCATTTTAATTCAGAAGTTGTGTGTCTTTGAGTACGTTTTTATTTTTATATTTTTCAAATGCAATAAATTGTTCTTGTCATGCAGTTATTTAATTGAGTGTGCTACATAGGCATACATATGTTCACATGCTTGCATATGTGTGCCTGACATATGCAGTTGTGCTCTTGAAATTTGCCGACAAAGTGCGAACCATGGCTGGAAGGCAAATGTAAAATGAAGGGTTTGCCCTCATGATTACATCATTCAAAATACAAAAATTAAAAAAAAAAACACGTTTTTATTGGTCGTTCCACGAATTTGCTCTGGAGCAATGTGAAACTTATGTTGCGACCACTTTAATATTAATAAAAAAAATTAGTATTTTTTACGAAATGATTTAGCAAAACATTAAACTTAAAAGGGATAAAAACAATTGAATGACAAAAACAACGTGCACACATATGAGTTTAATGCATTGTATTGCAAATTGTTAAATTGAGCTGCGGACGACGAGTCATCCTTATCCAAGAATCCCACAGACGATGGGTGTTTGTTAGTAATAATTTTATGATGATGATCCTTTTCTTTGAATTGAGTAGCAATGAACTCGCCATTTATTAACATGAGTTTGTGCTGAAGTCTGAAGGTTGTTACTGATTTTCGGCTGCAAATAATTGGAATACTGCCATAAACTCGCGTGTAAATCAATCGCATGCGATAAAATCAAAATTTTTGCAAAAAAATAATTCGTAGTTAATTTTTGGACTTCCACTAGCAGAATCGTTAGAGTTTTTCAATCAACCAGGCATTTTCTAGAATAAAATCTGATAAAGTGATTCCAGAGATAGCTCTGAGTTGCCGGTATGTGCCATTTTTTTGAGCTACAACAGCAAAAGCGTTTCCTACTTCTTCTGAACGGCTCTTAATGTCTTTAATGAACAAATCAATGGACTTTGTCATGTTTATTTTTTATCTACAAATAATTTGGTTTTTGCAAATCTGCAAATATAATTGTTTGCAACGCAGGCGGCAAGTTCGGCTTAGGAAGAGATTTTAGCAGCTGACGTCCCATCTTCATGTTCTTATTATTATTATTAATAAATCAATTGTGGCTAGGCGGCCAACGGATTTTCTTCGTGAGTGGCAGGCTCCAAAACAAGTGGAGAACCGACAACTACCCCCCCCCCCCCCCCTTGTCACATGAAAAACCTAGTCTAGTGCAATTCGTCAAATTAATTTGAACCAGGACTTTTTAGGCTCACCTAGCGGCGATCGGGACCTATGATCACCTGTGAGATCGTATGATACTTCAGCAAGAACCGATGGACAATGTAGGAAGTGAGTAAATCCACTTTTCTCTGAGCGGATACGTGGTCAAAAATAAACATGGCACCGGAAAAGCCGAGCTTCGCAGTGTAACATACACTCTCGAATCGTCCTTTGATTTGAGCATGTTTTCTGTCAAGCTTCCTTGTCTTCAACATTGGAACGATGCCTTCTTACATTCCCGAGCACTGTCAGAAGACTGTAGCGTATCTATTTTATATAGATAAGACTGGAAAAAGACACACTCGCTAAGATAGACTGTGACAGGTAGTAGTCAGTCCTGCCATACTTTTATTTGACCCATAACTCAAAATTCCAATGTAATTAGACACGTGATCGAACTTTGTCGCATCTCCTTCGCTTAATGTTCCCGCTAAAGAGCGACAATCATTGATCTGTCTTCTAGTTAAGATATTTCTCTTTCCCTTCTACGCAAGTGCATATTTCGTCCATCGAAAGAGTAATGTTCGATATCATTTTCGCGAAAATCCGATGCCGTTTGGTATATAGAAGTATGAAGCAATGCTCCTGTTCACCTGCACCTGCATCAATCGCTATCGTAGACATGGCTACCATGAACATCAACCCGAACCTCAACGCCGAATGGTACTATTGATTCTAGCCGGGTATCAACACAGCCCTTAGCAAATCCCCCAAAGACTGAATAGTCTAAGCCTAAAGCTCAGACCTTTAAGCCCTCCGCGTCATTTGAAGTCCTAGAGCACAAATCAATAAGATTCGGGATAAGAACAGTCGGAATAAGAATATCAACATATACACATTTTATTACGACTTTTTGTCTCCACTTTTAGTAAGTGAACTAGTCTCGCATCCACCCCATCAACAAAGGTGATGTTACAACGCAAGCTTTTCGACTGGCAAACTACATTTAGCATCACATTGTTTACATGTAACAAAACACTTAGTTTGGTAAATTTAGTAACTCAAGTCATCTGTCTTCAGACAAGTCATCTGACTTTCACAATCATCATTTTCTTCAGACACCTTATTATTAACTCACTTGTATATCAGTTTACATCTAGTCCGTATATTATTTAGTCGTCTCCTTATTTCTGTCAAGTCTAGACCTTAGTTAGAATCATATTTTCTTTGCATCAAATCTTCTCTTAACATTTATCACTCATCGGTTCGGCTTTCTTCAATTTTGTCTCGGCACGCTTCAGTATTGCACCGTTTTAGAATCGCATTTGTCGACTTCATCGGTACTCATTTCAATCCGTCTTTCCCGGTTGCGATGTACGCCGCTTCGGTTCTGCATGCCTTCCTTCTTTATTTTTTGCGTGTCTTCCAGTCCTCAGTTCAGCAGTCTTTCAGTTTTTAAGTTCTTCAGTCTTCCAATTCCATTCGGCACATCGGTCCGGGTTCCTTCCATTTTACCCCAATACGCCCTGGTTTTTGGTCCAAAAAGAAACCTTAATGTCATCTTAGGCACTCGCTTCAGTCCGTCCTTCCCAGCTCCTACCTCCAATCTCCGGCGCTTCGTTTCTTCATTACTTCGGTTCTTCAATTGAGCAAGACATCACACAACATCAAATCAGTTCGCCAGCACGTCTGTTATCATGTCAAAGTGATCACTCGACAAATAATCAAACGAATACAGCGTTTCAATTCAGCTTCAAATCCACTTTTCTGTTACCCTATTTGGCTTTATTTCCACTTCAGCCGACAAAAAGCTCCCTCCCTTTCTCTCTCCCACTTTACACAGGCTTGGAACTGACATGATGATTCCGCAAAGTGAACTCACATCAAGGTGTTAAAACATACTGGTTAGTTTAGCACTAAACAATCAATAATTTGACATATTATTAAAACTCGTTTGAGTGATGCCTGTTTGACGGTGCGTCCAACGACTTATGCCGCTACGTCATCTGCATAGCCGATTAAACGTGACTAATCCGATAACTGCTATTCGTGTGAAGCTTTGGAGAGATCTGCACGTAAAATGGATAATTTAATCAACGCTGCTGTTGTCTCTAGGTCAAACCGTTCGTATCGCTGATAAGGTATTGGTATCCTCTATTACCCGCATGAGATACCACCGGCTCATCCGCTTTGTGTCGTGGTAAATTTCTTTTCCCTTGAGATCCGGCATGTTCAAAAACGTCCTAAAACGCTTTCACTATCCGATGACCCAGAGAAGTTGATGGAATTATATCGAATACCATCAGCAAAACAAACCCTAAGTTGTACATCAGCGCTTCTGCTCACTGGATTGTTTCAATTACTTCTGAGATTTCACCAGTGGATCTCACGTCGAAATGATGATGGAAAGGACCTCTAGCGGTACAGATGGCCTCATTGAGTCTTTAAGCACCTTCTAAGCTCGATGGTCTATGGTCATTTTGAGCTGTAACATTTACGAAGTTCGAAGAATTTGGCAACACATGCCTATGCTTTCTTTATTTGGAAAGGCTTTCCATTTCGAAAAGGCTTTCTGTGAAAAAAACGCTCTATAATGAATAAAGATTGCAGGCAAAGACAAAGAAACGATAAATTTGTCCAAATCTAAAATTCTGTTTCTTCAAGAAAGTAGGTCTCGAAATCTTTGATGGAAGATTAATTGTGTAATTTTTAATTGATTGACGAGATCAAAAAGTTACATAAGTATTTGGACAAGTATTGACATGGAAAAAATCCGACCATGCACTTATCCTTTTTTGAGTGTAAGAAAATTCTAACTTCCACAAAATGCGAACGTCCTGATGCATAGTTCAAAAAAATTACTCGAATGAATGCAGTAATAAGGGAGGAAGAGATTTTAGCTCGGCTTTGAGCTAATCTTTAGCTTTGAAATTTGAATATTATCCTTTAAAATGCACAATGCCAAAAAATTTTGATATAAGTATTACTAGATGTTTCAATATGACACAAATCATTTTAGAGACTAAAGAACATCATAAGACATATGAAATTGGCTGCAAACGACTGTACTTTGAAGAATAGAAATTTTGGAGAAGATTGTCAGAGGCCATATTCAAACCATCAACTCTAGGCAGGTTTAAGTTTTTCTTTTTTTGAAAACTTTTAGTTGGCGCTTGTGCCTTCTTGAGTAAATTATGAAGAATTATGCCAGCTGGGTGGTTTATAAGATAAGCCGATGTTTGTCATCAAATCCTGCCCTATATGAAAGCCTTCATCGTTTCCGGCATAAATCCGGCTCCTCTCTCAGTGAGCCTTGGGCAACTCAACCGCGGAAGTATGATTACTGTCCTATATTTAAAAGTCGGGCAGGACGACTTGGGTGTGGCTTATATTGAGCTTCGAAGTCCCTTCAAGTCGTGACGGCAAACACACGTCGAAAAAAGTGGGCCCTCTAAGTGAGAAACGTCGTTTTTACACCTGTACATTGGATCTCACAAAAAGGGTACAATTTGATGCGTTTCGGGGTCACTACTTCACGCTTAATTCTCTCAACTATGAAAATTTGAAGAAATTTGACGTTTTAACCGGTAGTCATCAATTATCTTTATTATAAAATTCAAAATATTAGTTCTGAGAGCATTGAGGAGTCTGAATTGGGTCCTGGAGAAAATTGAAAAACTTGAAAACTTGAAACTAGAAAGTTGATCAACACATTCGAACTGAATTTACTTCAGATGTAAACTGATAAAGTAGTCACATAACTTAAAATAACTAAATTTGAGATAAAGCTCTCTATCCCGCCAAGCTTTTATCCTATTTTTGAAATAATATTGAATTAAAAAGGAGAAAATCTTGGGATAATGCTCTTGAAAGATTGAACCATAAATACCAATTTTGCGGGGATAAAAATAGATAAAAAATATAGATATAGATAAAAAATTAACAAGTTTTTTTTTCTGTGTATTTCGAAAAATATCCTATAATATTTTACAAATATTTTATAATATTTTATAAATAAACTAATTTTCTAATGATTTTCGTTCCATCATTCTGTGGTTACTATCGTAATTAGAAAACTTAATCAATTGAAAAGTAAAAGCTAAGCCCGCAAAAAAATTGTTGAGAATAGAAATTAAAAATTACCAAAATTCTCCACGTATTCCATTTGGTATCAATTATTAAAGATAAGACATACTTTTGTTGCGGTCGAAATTCTTTTATGCTAAACAGTTGACTGGTAATATATTCATCGGTTTCATTTTAAAACGAGTCGAATTTCCGTCGTTTTAATATGAGAATTTAAACATTCAAATATAAAATCACTAACATTAATCAAAACGCTCGTTGATTTCGATAACGTAAAATTGAAAATATAATCGTGAAAGTTGATTTTCCGAAACGACCTTTTGATTTTTATAGCCCTTTAATGATCCACATCTTAATATCATTGATGACGAGAATCAGGGGAAAGCGTTTGGATTGAAATGGTTTTCAATTGCAACTAATACCAAACGAAAAGTTGCATGAAAATTTTTAATAGTGTAATAAAGATATCAGATTGATAATTTGTCATTTTATTGGTTAGTTGAAAATTAGTTGAGCACGGTTATTTCATAATGAATTAATTAATTTCATTTTCATTAATGTATTTTAGAGATCAATGATAAAACGCTGTTCAATTTTATATTTTTGTCACTCCACATGTCCCAATTTTAGATCTACAAAACTCGTTTCCCAATGGTCTCAACACTGCTTGTCCCAATTCTAGACCTACTAGAATAAATCAATTCCAAAACCACGTAATACCATCTTATATTGGTTGAGCAGATTTATTTTATAGATTTTTCCCAATTTTACGCAATTCCTTCAGACAATAGTATCCTTATTGTACGGAAAAAAGAGAGGATTGTCTTTTATCCAAAAATTTTTATTAATTTCGGTGGAGTACCGTTTAATCTAGAGTATGTTCAAAATGCTAGCGCTGTATCAACTTACAAACGTTCTAACGATTTGACCATGGTATGTAAATGGTGAGTAGTTGTGCTATATTCAGGACGTGTGTATCAATTACCTGACACTTTCAGTCCAAAGCCTAAGCACCAAAAATAGTCCGAAAGGCATCACGAGAAAGAGAAACAAATACTCCATATAGTGAATAACATGAGCTTTGCAAAATAACGAGCTTTGCGATATAGAAAGCTTTGTTATTAATCAACGCTAAATATGCATCCCTTCGCACGCTCATCTCTATCTTCTCTCTAAAGTAAGTTTTGCTTACAAATATCATTGCATTTGGTATATGGGATTCAAACATCGTTAGATTGGGGGCTTAATCGAAATATTAATATCGCTTTCACGTGTTAACACCGCTGTTTCGAGCTTTGCGCCTTGTTATAAATGTTATAAATGGAAATGTTATTGTTATAAATGGGAAACAGAGGAGAGTTTGAATCTCTCCTGGAATAATATGGAATGCAAAAAAAGAAAAAAACGCTGTGTTAATTGTGAGTCAAAGAAAATTAGCTTACTGGTTCAAGAGTTGACGAGGTAACTTTTGACAATTGGAGACTATCAGCAAAAATAAATTGGTAACCTTGTTTGATAACGTGTGAGCGGAAAACCATGCTGATAGCCACTGGCAGACTTTCTGTGGAACAAGAAAGAAAGCACAACATCCAATCAAATTGTTAATTCAGCTCAAATCCGACTCAATTTTCCAATGCATCCGTCAAAAATCTGCGTGCGTCACTTGTACAATCTTTATATTAATAAGTTCTAGGAAAAGAATAAATCAGCAAAGACTTTTCAGGTGTAACCTGGCAATTTAGAAGGAGGGATAAACGTTTTGATTTGATGTGGTACAAGCCTTTTGCAGAGTTTCAAAACATGATAATCAAACTAATTGATCATATGATTGAGACTTGGTCCTTGGTTATCATGATTGACTTCTGCGAGTGGTGACCAATCCGATTCCCATTTCTCCTAAATGGGTAGATACTTTGAAACCAAAAAAAAGCGAATTCAAACATCATCAAAGCTAGTGGGGCTCAAATATAGCATCTGTTATACAGAGCTTGAGTATCTTTACTTTTGAATCATTTAGAGTACATGAAAAGACTATTAAAGCAACATTAAATTAACTCATTCTAAAAGACGTGACATACTAGATTATGTATGCAGGATTCATGGTTTATATTGAATATTACAGAGTATACAGAAGTTATTCTGTAAGACTCCGAAATAGTAAAAAACTTCATCAGGACCGAAAAAGTGAAGGGGCGTTTTTAACTTCGGATTTGTCAATGAATATTCTTGATGAAGAAATAATCAATAAATTGAATAATGTCACAGAAAATGAAGCAGTTGATGATGTCGATGATAATACTAAAAATATCACGCTCAAACGGGGTGAATCCTATTGACGACACTCGTCCTTAAAAGGAAATATCTATGCTTCATGGTATCTACGACGCGTGTGTTCATGATTTCTACCGAGCCGCATGAGCAATTCAAATATTCAGACTGTGCTGGTTGGTTTTTTTGTTAATACGGGTACCGTGCATAAAGTATTTGTTCCACCAGGACAGGCTAGCAAGAAATTTTTTCATAGAAGTGTCCTTGAATGGCCGCGGAAAAAAGTGATTCGATTGAGACCAGGTATTGCAGGCAAGAGGATGCTTCATCATGACAATGTCCATTGTCACACGGGGATCTCTATAAGTGAATTTTTGACCTAAAACATATTTCCGTTGTTCCTCAACCATCCTGTTCACCTCAACCATCCTGTCCACCTGATTAGAGTCCTTGTGATTTTTAACTTTCTTGAAACTGAAACATGTCTCAAAAGAACGTCATTTTCAATGCTGGAGAACATTCAACAGGCAACATATATAACAGGCAGTTAAAGGTGGGACATAACAGTTTAAGACTTCCAGTCCTGCTACAAAAAAGTGTTCTCCGGTGTATAGCTGTCCAAGGGACCTAGTTTAAAGGGGATAACATTGTTGTTTGGAAGAACAAAATCTTTGATGTATGAAAAATCAGTCTCATTACTTTTTTCACAAGCCTCCTATTTGATTGGAAGGCGCTCGGTGAAATAGATCCTCAGCTATAAAGTCCTGAAGATGTTTCACCATAATGGTTTGCTTGCGTGTTAGAAGAATAACCTTATCTGGAGGGCCGTATGTATAGTTAAATAAAGTATGGTTTATATGATTGTCCTTTCGGCGGTTAATCTGGATAATATCCGGGCTGTTGGCAACTGCTGTGCTATGGCGGAAGCAGTAATGGTTTTCAAATCGAATCTGAGGTTGACTAGTTGTTGCCCTCGATATATTCCAACTGATTCTTCTTGTTGAGTGGTGTGAGTTTGCAAGGATGTTGGTGGTTGCTTCTTTAGAGTTTCAGTTGAATGAAACCGATCTGAATTATTGTCATACAGTAAGGAAGCAAACCAATCAAAACGTTTGTTGGTTTTAAGTTTGAGAAATTTTGCAGTCTCATCACTTTTCTATCACACCTCGCAGCCACTTCAGCTTTGGCGCAACATCACTTATGCTTAGAGCGGCTTGAGGTTAGCGCAGAAAAGAGTTTCTAGACTTCTTCTTTTCTAAAGGAAAAGACCTAGGATATAGTTGACTGCTGGTGGGTTTTTTTGATTATTCATAGTCTTTTGTTTTTCAGTAAGCCAATTATGTACAACTTCACGTATTTTTGTCGCTTTACAATTATTGCTCTAAACTTGCGTATCATTCAAGTTTTCTAATGTCTAAGTCGGTCAGTTGTTGTCTAAGTCGAGTTGGTTTTCTAAGCTAATGTCGGTCCTAATTACGTCGAAAAATTTGGAGCCTAGCTAATGTCTGAACTATAATTTGTTACCAATTTTCTTAGTGTAATTCATTTGATGATTCAATCCAGCTGTTCATCTAAAAGCTTCCCTATTATATGGCGTAACGAAATTTACTTTTTTAATTTATATTCATGACGCTCGACTTTTATAGCTGAGTTTTATCTAGAAAATGGACATTTAGCTGCTAAGCAAAATGGAGCTCCTTGAGGCAAATGAGCAACGGTCTAGAATTTATCACGCGCCGGCTCATTTGCAAACTCATCCTGTTTCTGTAGTTTGGACTTTGCTTAAGCTTTCCATAGTTAATTTTATTATCTGCGTACGTTAATTAGATTAATTTAGTAGCCTCTAGTTGAGCTAAAGCCATTGAGTACAAATCCGGCGTAAAATTCTTGTAGTTTGAGTGATAAATTTTCTAAACAAGAAAAAAACTTGTAATCTTAAATGTCGAAATTCTATAAGGTATCAGACTTCCATCAAAGGCCATTCATCTTTAGTTGAGATTGTATCGGGCTTAGATGTGAACAATTTTGTTGTATTCGCTAATTATGCGTTTATTATATTTCATGCGCGCTTTTGAAGGCGGAAATTTTGGTAATTGTGTGGTGCAAAATCATGATGAACTAAAATTCCAAAATTAATTGCAAATTTTCGACTGAGATACAAATTATCTACTTCTTTACTGAGTACGCATTTTGTATTCGGTGCACGTTTTAGTTATTTCAGCTCAACTAGGGAAACATCGAAATGCCAAGAAAGGAATCTTATCATAAATAACAATAGTTATTTTCGATTTTTATTGCCCTGAATAGTAGATAAGCATGACGATGACACTGTTTCTCTGTATTTCTCTAGTATTTTTTCAGTGTTAAAATGCGTAATCCGGAGACGAAATAGTAAATATTCATAAATTTTTATGCAAAAAAAGTAATCCTAAACGCTAAACGACTTTACGTTTTTTTACGAGCGTGAAAAAAGACGCGATTTTCGCTTAGGCAGCATAGTTTGTGTATTTTACGGTCTCCTTATTTGAAAATTTAAAAACGTCCAATAACCTTTTACTCCTCATTTTATTGCATGTCGCCATAAATCAACGTTGATATGGTGGTCAAAAAATTAGCGTTTAGTATTAAATGAAAGCTTTAAATTTATTTGAAATAAATCCGCTTTCGAAATTTCATTAATTTTCTTATTACTATGCAATAAGTATAAGCCGGTTAATGATGAAAATTAAAAATTAAAAAAATTGGCAACTAAAAAAAAATAAATAGATTTGTTTTGATTTTCTACGTTTGCTTTAGTTAAATTTCGTGACCATTAAATCTAAATGCAATCAAAATAAATTCAAATCGAAATGGAAATATAATCAAAATAAATAAATTCAAAATGAAAATAACTCGAATTGTGGATAGAATTTTAAGTATGCTTTTATTCTTGCTCATCCTTTCCAAGAAACATTCATGAAACCAATTGAATTCACATACGATAATTCTTTGCTAGTGTAAACTAATTTACCGGAAAATGTGACATTTCCCTTTAAAAAAACTTCAAATGTTTTTCATTCTTTCGTCGAAAATGCAAATCAGATCGTGCTCATGAATACTAATCAAAATTCCACAAATTATGTTTTCAATGCATTCAACGTGCAAAAAAATTGACTGTCACTATGAAAAAGTCAAAGAACTTACCTGATTAAATTAAAAAACCGATTTTCAGCTCCCAACAGAGATTGTCATCCGTATTTGGAGTTGAACAACATTAAAACATAATAATACAGAGGAATTCGGGGAACAGTGTCAATATTTTCACAACTTTTTTTTTCGCTATTCTTTCTGCGTACTGAGAAAACCCTTGTTTCGAAGTGGAACCTCAAAATTTTTTAGGTATGCCCAAAAAGCAGCAAAGAGAAAAATTAATTTTCAGAATCCAAATTGTAACCAATACTGCAAAATTTGCATTCTTTTACAAACTCTGCCGGAACCTACAGCGTTTTTTCTGTTTTGTGAAAGAGCTCTGAATTATATATTAGCATTCTACCATTAATTCTAAATCACCTGCACACTACCATAATTTTCACACCTTTTACATATTTCCCTATGAATAAGTTCTTTAAATCAATACTAAGTATTTCATTCAAGAACACTTTTCATAATTCAACATTAAATGAAATAAAAGGAATCAAGATTAATGATTTCTTTTTTGGTTGCGAAGGGTAGGCATTTTACCTCTTGAGTTTCGGACTGTCACTACACAGCGCCTGTACTACGGACCAAACTGGTCCCTTGTCATACCAAGATCCTTGCCTGGACCTGTTTGTCACACTTTTTTGAACTTGAGCTCTTTAGTTTCGGCTAATGATGCCTTCGGGTTACGGGAATCACTCTTTCAGCAGCGACGGATGGACAGTAGAGGAATTTTTGTGAGAGAGACCACCCTTTTCTCTGGACCAACAGGCTTTCAACGATGTCCTTCCTGATGACAAGAATTTTCATCACGTAATGTTAAAACGCAGCCACGTTTGTCTTTAAGTGTCAAAATGTTTCCCCCTTTACTTTTCGAATCGAACATGCCTCATCTCTCGGAAAGACAGTATGTTCTTCTGTTTTTGTTCGGGTTCCGAGTGCCATGAGTTTTGAAGACTACCAAAGTGAGCCATGTGCAGCAATACTATGTTCAAACGTTGTACTGGCCAAAGCCCGACCATTTCATTTCATGAGGCTTTGAAATGCTTTCAAATACAAAAGCTTGTTTTCGGTACTAGAGTCAAATTCAAATATTGCATGCGTAAGAGCTACAAATAAATTTGAACAGGATTACAATTTGAACCAGCTGTCCAATTAGGTTCGTCAAATTTTGTCAACTAGAATACACAATCTTTCTGTAGGGGTTGTAGATACAATGACATAAATCTTGAATAGAGTGTTACCAGGTACGGATTCTCTCCTCCGACAGAAATATTAACTGATTATGCCATTTGCTTGTATGCCTCACCGCTCAGCCAATTCTAATTTGTGTTATAGAGCTTTAATGTATTACCCTGGATTGTTCTCGCTCCCGATATACAACTTTCTTTCTTTTTTGACACACGTTGTCGACCACAACGAGCTTTTTTTTCGAGAAAAAGTCTGGGTCAATTATGAGTCCAACCATCCAATGAATTATGCTGTCAATTAATGTGAAGCCTTAATTCTTGGGCCAGCAAATCTTCCAAGGATGTCAAAGAACACCTTTAGTGATACGCGATCTTCTGAGGGTGTGAACCAAGTGATGGATGCAATGATGGACTTTATCCTCTTTTTCTTGTATTCATTTTTTCAGATTTTTTTTTATGTCGAAACTTTATTTATAATCAATTAACTTCTTAACGTATTTTTATTACAATTATATTGGTTGAAGAGTCTATCGAGTCGCACTACCCTACGATACCGGTAGTAATTAGTAATCTTATTATCATCGACATGTAGAGATTTACATACCGGAACCAAAGTCCCATGAGCCCAAATAGAGAAAACGAAATAAAAGTTTATTCTATAAATAACACTAGGTCATCAATTAAGCCTTCACCCCTCCCCTTTCAAGTTCAATGACATAATGACTTAATATATTACACCATGGACAAACGATAGCGAATGAACTAGTTACATACGTAATAATTACGATTTCACTCTCTGGTTCCAATAAACCCTGAAGTTATAATTATTTGTAATGAGATTCAAGTGCATTCGAGCACCATCTATGAGAAAAAGGAATAATAAATTGATAGAATATAGAATAGAATGAACTAGTTCACAAATGTTAAACGTTTTGTCATGAACTAGTTCAAAGCCTGTTGCATTTTCCGAGTATTGGTAGACATTGGAGATAAGTTTTACGTTTATGTAACAGTTTAATAATATAGGCTGGGTCATCATTTACGTTAAAACGGGCTGGATTATCAGTTAACAAAAAAAAATTATATTTTGCACTATTTTCAGTAAACATTTGCCCCTTTTTTATAACCCTGCATTAATCGCCTCTCAATGAGGAATATCATATATGTGACAGAGACATGTATAATTCTTGGATGATTTCACAAATTTCCTTGGATGATTTAGCAACAGGTTGGCTTGGTACAGATCCTTTGTTAGTTGTCGTACTTTATTGTTGTGAATATACCAATGACTCATGACTGAGCGAAATGACCACATTACCGAATAAGTGACGTTCAGAACCAGATGATACTGAAGAAATAATTGTGTGAGAAACTGAAGACAAAGTAACCACAATTATGAGATTGACTAGGATTTTAGAGTTTCTGTTATTTGTCAAAAATATGAAGAGAATGAAAAGTCAGCTTTCACTGTGGTTTGACCAATGAACCTTCACTGAATCATAACAGGCTTAAAAATGTGAAGGGTCTTAATAAAACTCAATAGTTCTCAAAAGAACGTAAGCAAGCAACATCATGTAAGTACGTCTTCTAAAAGTATCATAATAGGTTTTTTTTTTTGTTTGGGAGGTGAAGGCTGTTTACGCCCTGAGTGTTGGATTCCCGCTACTGGACTACCGACTAAACACCTCCCCTGTCACGCCGAGAACCAAGCCTGGAACTGTTTTTCACATTACTTCGGACTAGGCCTCATGAATCATTGCCTAGCGGTGCCTTCAGGTTAAGGGAAATGCCTCTTACTGCCTGGATGGATTGCTGTTAATTGCTGTTACAGAGATCCCCCCTCCCTGTCCAAGCGATCCATCATGCCCTTCTTTATGAGAAGAACTGTCCGTACGTAATGCGACACACAGTTCCAATTGTCTTTTGATTGCATCATTTTTCCCGTTACATTTTCTGGGGAGAGCACGCCCATTTTCTCCGAGGGATGCGAACGGAGTCTTGTCCATCTGGTACACGTAAAGAACGTGTGGCATGCGTCATCCGTCATCCCCGGGCAGAACACGCAATTTGGAGATGGTGAGTTTCCCATCTTATACAGGTAAGACTGAAAATACCCGTGACCACTGAGTAGTTGCGTCAGGTAATAATCAGTCTCACCATGCATTCTATAGAACCACGGCGCCAAGATACTAATCAGCCGTGCGGTCCACCTACCTCGAGTTTTGTTTTCCCATATTTGCCGCCACAAGGTTACGGTCCTTCTCCTTTCCTCTCGGATGCCGGCTTCTTTCGCCGACTCCCCCCTACGTAAGTATACACGTTTCCGTTCGTCTGCAAGTAACTTAATGGGAACCACCCTCGAGATTGCCAGCACTGCAGTTTCAGAGATAGTGCAATATGCAGACGCTATCCGCAAAGCTCCTTGCCTCCGCAGACGCCTTCGGTGCGTCTCTTTACTAAGAGCGTCAGCTCAAACCTCGGACCCATACAAGAGCACTGACTCCATTGCACTTATCAGTAGACGTCTTTTGCTCGAGGTTGGTCCCCGCGTGTTGGCCATAAGGCGACTGAGAGCCGATACTCGCACAGAAGCCTTATCCACTGACGCTCAAACCTGCTCGAAAAAACTCATCTTGGAGTCAATCATCAAGCCAAGGTATCTGATTGTTTGATCTGACAGTTTGAGTTGCGCATGTCCGACAGTACGTCCGGCCAGTAGTACTGTTACGTCATCTGCGTAGCCAACCAGGCGCGACTCCCCCGGTAGCTGCAACCTCAAAAGCTCATCGTACGAGACATTCCAGAGGTCCGGACCCAGAACGGAACCTTGCGCCACCCCTGATGTCAAATCAATTCTTCGCCGACCTCCCAATGTGTCATGGATGAGCTTCCGGTTTTTGAGATAATCTTTCATCATCTTCCAGTATCATAATAATTGCAAAAGATTGTTAGACTTTTATCGAAACTTGACTTCTGTCGATGAAAATCCACAAAAAAGCAGAATACTCCAACATTTTAAATGAAACGCTTAAGTGTCAGTTCAAGCGATCGAAAATGCAAATGAACTAATGCCTCCTTATTCGCAAGCTTAAACTGCAAACTCTGGCTAGTGTTCTGTCTTTTTGACATCCGTTATCTTAACTTAAAAGAAACAAGGCGGAAGATGGCACTGGTTCTGTTTGATGTCAAAAATTTCATTTCGTTGGAAATATCAACGTTTTGATAATGTACACAAAGTTAGTGCCACGTTTGAAGATCCAGAGGAATCTTCAGAATGAATGAGAAGATTCATTAGCTGTTCTTCGGGACGAGTTTTGAAGACTTAAATGGCGTTTGTAAGAATTATTATTCAATAAGAGACAGCTTATTGGGTTATTCATGAAAAGTTGAAGGGGTTTCGCGTCCGTAGTAAATTTTGAAATCTTGGAATATATGTTATGACTGATGAGTTCAACAACGAAAATATGGTTTGCATCGATTGGTTTCCCCGTCTATGCTTCTTAGTTGGTTGTTACTTTTCTTTTTGAATAAGCTCCATTCATTCGCGAATTCAAAAAAGGACGTAAACCTACGTTGAGTGAAACAAAAGATCTTAAAAAAAAGTAATATAGCAGTAAACCCAGAAGATGGGCCAACCAAGGAAATATCAATGGCCACCAAAATTTGACCACATTTAACTGATTTTGACGATTTCCAAATTTGGAACGTTTGCTGTAACATTGGTGACTGTGTTGGAAACTTATGATATGGAATTAAATATGGAACTGGAATTTCTCTTTTGTTCATGACCACTCACTCCTGAGAGAATCATAATTATTTGGTCTCAAATGTGAGAAGAAAACATATAGTCGTACTGCTATCCTGGCGTTTAAAGATTCTGCTGAAAAAAAAGAACCTGAAATAATTCTGCATTGCAACCGAAGTAAAACCGCTGTTCATATCGTGGATGATATATGAAGAACTCACTCAATGTCAAGTTTAATCAAAAGATTTTACGCCTACTGAACATCCCTATTTTGCGGTCTTCTCAAAATTGGTTGTACCAATGCCAAGCTAAATGCCTACCAAACAATATTAAATGTTGTTTAAATTGTTAAGTAGTACTTCATTGATAAAAATAAAATAATGAAGAACGCTTATGACCTCCGATTGGGCCCAGAAGGGATGCCTTGGACGCCAAACACATCTAGAGTTGCGTCTTAGGGGTCGTAGATTGAAGTTGGTCGTCACCAATTTTTCAAAATCTAAATGGAGCTCGTTTATAATGGTCAGAGATAGGTAATTCATGTGTAGCTGCTTCATCTGGGTGTTGTAAGGCTGTGGTTGGGTGAAATTGAACATCAGAACATCTAGTCTATTCTCTTAACTATGTTCCTTTCTACTGCAGAATACCTTATATAATTTCTTAGAAGTTCGGCGAGTTTGAGAATTTTTTGCCTAAAATTTTTCTATTGGCCGTTTTTGGTTTTTGACATAAGTTCCATCAAAGTATAAATTTCGTGAACTAGTAAGTTTGCTAACCGCAAAGTGGGTCTATGAAACTTGGAGAAACGAAGATGAAACAAAAGCCATTTATCAATAGCTTCAATAAGATTAGCTGATGCCAGACTATGTGAAATTTTTGCGCTAGGGGAGCATGGTTGCGCTTCTTCTGCAAAAAAGGATTAACTGAAGATCTCTGCTGTAAGTTCTAGATGGGTAGTAATGCAACTCATAGAAATTTTTTTATGACATCATATTGATCCTTGACTATCGATTTGTGTCCATCCCAGGCTTGTTGTTCTTCTTATCTTATGAAACAACAATTCAATAAGAATAACGTCTTCTTAATTTTATTATTTAACGAAATGTTGAAAGATTAGAAGTATTTCCCTTGTTTTGTAAATTTACTGTCCGACCTTTATTTAAATGAAAAGCTTTAAGGCTCAGACTACGATTCATCCTGGAATTCGCTTTAGTTAAGCTGCTGCCCTCATTGAAACGAGTCCCAAATTGGCGCCATGGAATGCATCAAAGGTTATCCTGTTGCTCATAGTCTGCTTTCCCCTACAAATTATGAAAGTGCACGCCACTAAAATTATTCAAAGCAATGCAAGTCATCTGCAAAGAATACAAATTTAGCCATCATCAATCAGTATTGCTTTCCTCAACATATTTTTCGTCGGATTAGCGAAGCACATTTTTATTGCAAGCTCAATTTAATCAACATGACCATGAATGAATTTTCGCTCATTGTATTTAATGATGAATGACCCATGAATCACGCAATGTATCACTTTACAATTTCAGTGGTAGCTAGACATGAAAACAACAACAAGTGGAGGAGACTCATTACAAATTCATTGCACTTTAATTACATTTCCTATGGCCAACTGACTTTCCGCATGACCCAAATAAGCAGTTGAAGGAGCTACAATGTTGGTTGCAAATGAAAAGAGATATTCTGATGATATCATCATGCTTTCAACAATAAATATAGCGCTCATATCATTTGTACAGGTGGAATTTAATTGATCTAAATACTGAAAATCCATTACGCTTAATATTTCCTTTAGATTCGCTGATGGCTTCGCTATAAAATACAGAACAAATGATCAAAGGAAGCTTTCAATTTTCACACTATATGAACTGACCTCGTTTTCACTCGCTGTATGACATAATCTTTCTGCATAATTTACTTTACTTTGGTATTTATAGAGTACAGTGTGTCAATGAAGTATTCGAACACGGTACATTGAATTTGTGTTTTGCATTCGTTACGATAAAGTTGATTGTATTGTATGTATCTGAAACCATTCTCGAATAAAATAAGACTCTGATTTATTTCAAAATTTTCTTTATTGTGCAATAACCAACCTCAATTTCCACATTGAAAAGACAAATAAAAAAAGCTCTCCATTTTTCACCATTGGCTTCAACCCCTCGTAGTTATTCGTCGTATTCGTATTCGTAACATTTAGACAAAAATTTCAGATTCAAAAATGCCTGCATTTAACAATTACAATTCGACTTGAATCATTCAATTTTAAAGGAATCATCAATATAGTTTATATATCATTACAATTTGAAAAGCGTTACATAATTTCATATCAACGGAATTGTGACTAGTGTTGTTGCAAACGGAAATTCGACATTGTTTATCTTGATTCCTTCAAGGAGTCTTTTCAATTCTCTTGAATCATCTTCCTAGAAAATATACTGTAAAGGCAAGTTTTCCACGCCTTAAGCTGAATAACATTTTTCGAGCTGGTTACTCTCTCGTTCAGGAGCTGAGCTTTTCTCTAACAGCATGTACTCGTGAAACATCAATTGTGCGAAAAGCTGAACATGAGGCTCAGCCAGGGCTAGAACGATAGCAACCGTCTCGGTATTGAAATCGGCACGATAGTATTGAAACAAGGAACGCGAGCTCTTTGTTGAAAACTGTTCCCATTAATGCTGTTGTGGAACATGTTGAAAAATCTGAGATTAATATTTTGTCGGCCACGCGCGGTAACGCCACGGTAACACTTGGAGCAAACTCCTGACTAAAGTCTCCCAACAAAACTCTCGTTTTTCTAAACGGCCAAATTAAGTGCAGTTATATTTAAGTAGGTTAAATTTTTCCACATTTTTCCGGTAAACAAGATTCCTAATCTCTAAACATTTGCAGAAAAACGCAGCATAGATATCAATTTACTCGTGCTATTTCCATCTCTGTCTGAAAGTTGTTGGCCGAGAGTGTCATTGCTATAATTCAGGAAGCAAAACTACTAGACGTTGATATTTTTTTTCTTCTATTTTCTTTATAATTTAATTTTTCTAACCATTTTATTTTTCGCGAATAGAAAATTTGTTACAAAAGTAAGCGGTTCAAATATAAAAAAATCAACAAATGTGTACGATTCGTCTTAAAATAATATTTTTTAATACACGAAGATAAAGACGACACTCGAAAAAACGACTTGTACAGCGTTCTGATAGTTTTGATTGAAAAACTACTTCAACCGAGTTCTGGAAACTTTGCGTGAAATACTACTGCTACTGCGTTTACTTTGATTGTTGAAACTATTATATTCACTATCCAAAAATGAGCTTAAAAAAGGAAAGGAGATTCGCCTACCGAAAAAAAAACATTTTTTTGCAGCAGAAGGATGTAACTTTCATGAGAAAACCAACAATCACGGAGAACGGCTGATAGATATTGCAAGCGATGAAATCTTATAATATCTCTTTTTAAATTATATAAAAGTCTTCTTCTTATATTATCTCTTCAAGTTGATTTGTTAACAGATTCACAAAAGAACTTTGTTATTTGTCGATGGTTCAAATTCATGTGTTGATCCATGTTCAAGGCGATAGTCATTAATAAGAGCGTGGCTAGAAATATCCTATCTTAAGGACATATCGCCAGGCAAATTGCCACAGTGACTACAATTGTCTCCATAAAAATATCAATATTGGATCACAAAAACCTGAGTATAACCGGGGTATACTAACTACTAACCAGCTACTAACCAGCGTTAACACTTCAAAAATCCACTTTAATCTAACGGTATTCAATCAAAATAATTGAAGTTTGTATTGGTAGATTTGCCCGTAAAACAAAACTTCCTCTTTGAAGGCTTTTGTGTAAAAAAAAAACTTTTTGTGTGTTTTTTTTGTTTTCTGTAAGAGAAAAGGCTTATGTTAGTTCCCTGATTTGCGAAGTACGATATCAAAAGCTTTAAACCAAATGATAAATCTAATGATAGCATCTTATTTATTTGAGGTCAGGTTTGGCAGAATACTGGAATATAACGTAGCCCTTATTAATGTAAACTAAGTCAGGAGCATAGGGTTACCACTAAAAACCTAATCTTGCAAATGAAACGAGCTTTGCAAGATAGAGAGCTTCGAAATTAAATAAGGTATGTAAGTGGGAGGATCACAATGGCCAGCGATCTGACCCTGAATAGATGTTTGAATCAAGTTTTTGTTTGAAAAGTTTATGTGAGTCATTATGTTTCAATACAAGATTTAAGAGCGTGATGAGTTTATGTTGAAGAAATCAGAAAACTCGTTAGTTAGTGTTAGAAGCTTAAATATATGTTCGAATATTCTTTCCAGTTAATTCGAATTGAATAATGATATTGTGTTGGCACATATACTAGTGCGCCATTGCGAATTAAATAAAAATTTAAGGGAATGTAATACATATCCTCCCGTACCTTCGCTTTTATCTCCAAAAATTAGGTCTATAAATACCAATTTATCTGGAAAGTTGACATGGTATATTTTTAAATTTCGAGTATTTCCGAGATTTTAGGACACTTCACAGGTCATGGTCTGTAGCCGTCTGGGAACTGGCACCATTGTAGCTCTAGACGTGCAGATCGGGCACGCTATAAAACATCAAGCAAATTAACTCTCCAATTTTTGACATTATGACGTGGAATGTAAAAACGCAGTAGAATGCAAAACACGATGCATACAAAGAATACGAAAACCGATCAACACGAGCCTAGAAGAAATATATTGACGAGCATAGGCGATCAGCTGAGAAAATCTGGAAAAAAAGGACCCAAACAATTCAATGAACAAATCTGCAGAATGAACGAGAGGTTCAGAAGTAACAACCTGTAATTTCCTTTCAAAATGCCAACAAGCCTCAAAAAAAGGACTTGAAGCGAAAATGCATCTTTGCAAAGTCGGGACAGAAAAGCGGAAGTGACAACATGCGTTGTATCGAATATCCCGAAAAGTTCTTGAATTCTGTTTCTCCTGGGTACACGAAGACGTCTACCAACAAAGAAAATCGGCTAGACCGAACTGGCTAGCAAATTCGTGGAATTTTCTTGTTGAATGCAATCTGTCAGCTGCTACGGTGTCTTGCCAAGTTTCAGTCTCGTATTGCTTTCACCTTTTTGGACTGAAATGAAAAACAAGTATATTGAAAGTAAATCGAAATCGCGAAAAAAAATTTAAAGAAATATTGGGCGAAATTTTGAAATATGTGTACAAAAATTTGAGACCGTTGCGCATGCAACAAAGAAGCTTCAGAAAAAATCAGAAGCTGACAGAAGCAGTCCCAGTGAACGTCTCTTCCGACATCTATGGTTTATCCGTATACATCTTCGGGGTTGTCTACCCTTGTTGCTGCGTAACGTCAATAAGCAACTAAGAACTGGTATTTAGGCATAAAGAGACGAAAAACTCAAGTGTATTCAAAGTTTCAAATTAATTCTAACCAAGAATAAATTTGAAATTAGAGTATACTAGGTTCAAGTATACTCTCAAAAATCGTTATTTAGCTATACTTCGTTTTTTGTCCGACAGGATTGGAAAAGTTGTTTTTTCGTTCTCTTAACGAAGGTACATCAGTCACCGTCTGTTTCTTTCCACGGCCCACATATGCATTTCAGTATTATACCATTTTTGGTATGTAGTTTCGTCGCCAATGAGGACAATATGTTGATTCCTTATGGCGGTGAGCCGTGTATTTGCCTGCAGCGTATGCTGAGAATTTTGCGTCAACATTTATAAGGTATTTGATTTCTAGTTCTGAACAACTGGAATTCAATTTGGTATAATTACTCATGCAATGTCCATATTAGACCACAGCCTGATTTTAGTGGTGGGGCGTTTGTTAGCATGTTACCCTAACGCTGTCCTAGGAGGCTGTTTGGTTGAATTTCCTGGGCAAGCGTTGTACTGGGTACGTAATCCTGACTATTTTATCCAGATGGAGAGTGTTAATGACAAAACAAATTCGTAATTCTTGAGGGACCAACAACTTGCAATTATTCGCAAAAAAAAAACTGGAGGAAATTCATCCTTTCAATGAAACAAATATCACAAAAACCTCCAACTTAATAGAGCTAGCCAAAGCTATAACGATTGCTTCCTCTGACTTTTGCCCCTAATATGAAGTTTAAGAATTTCATTATCTATAGGGCGGGAATATCTTGTAACATGGAACTTCACACATGTAGCATTGGAACTTTTTTCACAAGCCAATGTAGGGTCCTTCGAAATCATTGGTGAATATAAATAGGGAGTCGACGCCATGTGTGATGTGAAGTGCTGACAGTACGAGGTTTGTTCACAAAGTATCGCGAATTTTGAATTTTCGCGGGCAACGTATGTTCGATTTTTGATCTTTTGGTGGCGTTATGTTGGTATTCATGACCCTCACTTACGTTGACAATTCCGCCCATTTTGAATATCTAGTCAGTTTTTGACAGTTATTGTGCGTGGACGTGTTTTAGCTTGTCTTCGATTTTCGTCTATCCCAAAAAATGGATCAAAGAATTTGTATTCAATTTTGTGTGAAGAACAACTTAAAGTGCGCGGATGCATTCAGAATGTTGACTGTTGCATACGGCAAAGCTACTTTGGACAAAAGCAACGTTTATTGGTGGTACAAAATGTTCTCAGAGAGGCCAAAAAAAGCACGTTAAATTCGGTCGAATGTGAAGGTTTTGTTGACAGTTTTCTTCGATTGAAGGGGCGTGGTGCATTATGAGTTCCTTCCGCAGGGTAAAACGGTCAATAAGGAATATTACCTTCAAGTAATGCCCAATTTGCGAGAAGTAATCCGCCAGAAACGCACGGATTTGTGGAAGAACAAAAATTGGCTTTTGCACCATGACATGCGCGCAAATTTTTGGCCAAAAACAACACTCTAATAATGCCGCAGCCACCGTATTCCCCAGACCTGCCCCCCTGTGACTTTTTCTTGTTCCCGAAACTGAAGAAGCCTATGAAAGGACGACGCTACGCCACGACTGAAGAGATAAAGACGGCATCGAAGGAGGAGCTGAACAAGATCAGAAAAAATGATTTCTCAAAATGCTTCGAGGATTGGAAAAAACGTTATCACAAGTGTATAGTGGCTGACGGAGATTACTTTGAAAGGGAAAAAATAGATATTCACGAATAAATAAATAATTCTTGAAAAACCATGAAACTCGCGATACTTTTTGCAAAAACCTCGTATTTTCAATTTTAAATGCAAACTTTAGCAGATACTAACGTGCAGGGTAAAAAAATGAAACGTTGATAGGGGATGATAGGTTTCAATTTAACTAAAAAAACATAATTCCGTTTAATTTTTTAATACATGTTTTGTTTTCCGTAAAAGTAGAGAATTCATCTGAATCATCATCATCAAGCGCAAATATGGCAGTCGGGGAAATAAGGACTCTTCCTTTATCACAGGAAAATTTATTTAGAAGTTTAGGTCGTACAATTTTGGGAACTCTGTCGTCCTCGCCCGAAACAGAATTTGGATACTAATATGATCAGATATGATGTTTCGAAGAACGAGTTGATAATGGCTACAAGGCGCAGAAATGCATCCTGGAAGTCTTTCCAATTCGTCTCAATGCATCACCCGGAGAAAGGCGAAATTGTACTCTCGTAGTCCATCAAATCTTCGGAGAAACATGTAAATTCGAAGGTTACTATCAAGAAAACGGGATATCTTTAAAATCGTTGGACGTAGTATCCTATCGACCTCGCAAAGATTTGTCGATATATCGAGCACCAAGGAGGCGCTTTTCCAATCAATTAAAAATGCTGCCAGGTCCACTATTTTTACGCAGCACTGTCACTAGTACTGACATGCAAAAACGCCTCAGCAATTAATTAAACTTGTGTTGTGTCATGGTTTGCAAAAACCAACTTATCAGATACGGCGTCATTGACGTGGACTTGACTACTGGTCTCATACTCGCATAGTAAAAGTATGGGAGTTGTAATTGAAAGACCTTTTTTTTCATTGTTGCTATCTTTTCAAACAATTATAAACACTTTGGAACTATGAATGAAAACTATTTCGCGAAGTTTTGTTTTTTTTGTTGCGTTTTGCACATTTGCGCTCCTTCGCAATCGATTGAATTTTGAGTGATGGAGGTCGTCAGTGGCCAATTTGAATGATCAAGTGGCGCCTAAGCAAGTCATTTATTCGCAGCCGCCCCCATAACCACCCCCGTCAGCACTAGCAACAATACGATATAGGCACCATGGGGCGCTATGAATGATGCCATGACTATTAATTTTTTTTTTTATTTCGCTGCGTCGGAACAGGTTGCCAAAGAGTTTATTGACATGGCAGAAGGTGTACCGAGTGGCTATTATTATCTCTGAACGAAATAGGTAAATGAGGTGAACGCGAAAAAAATAGAGGCAGCATTGTCACGGCCAGGTGGAAGTGGAGTATGCAGATGACACACCTGTTGGCCTTATCAGAAGTGACACGCACAGGAAATTTCTTTTTAAGCACTAATTACCGACTGTTTTGAAAATGATTTAGCGAACCGAAGTAGACAGTCCAGTCCAGTTGTGCGGAGCAATAACACAGGACAATCGACTAATTAGTTCCATTGTTGCACAGGTGAATGTACGAAGCGATTAAGTTGTTCGTGAGCTACTCATAAGGGAAATGCAGCATGCATGCAAATGCAATTTCTCCACATACATGTGTTATGCATATTGCGACCTTCATTAATAGCTCATACGTTAGCCAAGTCCACGTAACGCGAATCTGATTGATTTCATTATGGTTGTATCTGTGTTCAACACTGAGTGGACATGCTTAGATATGCATCGTTCTGATGCATATCTCTCTTGCATCCTTCGAATTGATGCCATCTGAACAGTGAGTGAGGTTGAAGGCGCAAATCTGGCAATCAAAGGATGTGACGTGAGCATTGGAAAAGGATATACTCTAATAACTGGCGTTAACCAGTTCAATTTATTTTCTGCTTCGTGAAATGAAATGCATTCCAATAAATATTTAAATCATTCAATATTTAGTGTGTCGAATTGCTAAATTAGAATGATTTCATTCTGTCATTCCTGATTTCGTTTTATATTCTCGCTAATGGATACAATTAAATCATTTGCTTTGAAATAGTAAAACAAAAGCAATGTATTCCAATTTTCGAAATAAATTGTTTAATCGTTATTTAATATGACGTTATAGCTATGTAAATTTTCTGAGTGGCTACAGCTGAAATCTAATGTAAAACTTAACTTTTCACTTTATACGACTTTGAATTTAATTGACTGCTGTCGATCTTCATTAAATTCCATTTAAACGTAATAGTGTAAAATATGTTGTTAATTTCGAACATCGTGACGTGTAGTTAATGATTGCTTGCAATAAATTTCACGTAATTGAGTAATTACCTGTTTAAGGAAATAATAAAAGTGGAAATGACCTTATGTTGTTACAAGTGTGGTGGTAAGAAACCTCACACAGGAGCATTGTGTTGGATCGGTGGAACACGAAGTCTTAAATGTTAGTAAAAGGAATTACTTATGCTGTTAAAATAAGTAGCAAAAAAAAATCCTAAATTTGTTTGTTTGCGTTCTAAACTACTTTGATCCAAATTCCAATTCCAAAAAGCTGTAATCTAGTAGGCCAGGTACCCAGTCAGGAGTAATGCTGTGCCGATCTAGAATGAGACATAATACGATGAACTATTTCTAAAGCTGGAAAAAAGTCCTTTTTTCTGTCATACAAGACTCTTAATGATAAAAATGTTATCTGCTTTTTTGGAGGATAGTTCAGAAGCAAGAAGATCAAAAAGGATAGAATAGGGAGACAGGAGTTCAAGAAATCTAATAAGGAATTTTTTAGCTATTAGGTGTATAAATATGAAATGCGGATTTTACTAACAGATGGCATAACCATTACATATGGTTTGTGTCGGGGATAACTAATATGGCATTTTGGAGGGTAAACATCTGTCAACAAATTCCTGTATGTCATAGGTTTTGATTGTACAAACAATATAGTTTTTTTCGCTTCAAAAATGTCGAATTACGTGCCAGAAAAAGAGGTTTTGCGAGGAAGTCTAATAACCTTCTTTCGTTTGAAGAAAACGGCAGCAGAAACTTGTCGGTTGTTAGTGGAAGCATATGGTGAACATGCCCAAAGCCAAAACACTTGTGAACGATGGTTGAAAAGATTTAAAAGTGGCGATATCGATGTCAGCAACAAAGACCATGGAAAACCACCAAAAAAACTCGAAGATACAGATTTGCAAGCATTATTGCATGAAGACAAAACACAAACTGAAAAATAGTTGGCAGAAGCGTTGGAAGTTACTCAGGCAGCCATTTCACAACGTTTAAAAGCCATGGGAAAGATCCGAAAAGCTGGAAAATGGCTGCCGTATCAATTGAAAGAAGGAGACATCGAAAGGCGAAAAACCATTTGTGAAATTTTGCTTGCGAGACAGAAAAAAAGGTTTTTTTGCATCGGATTGTTACTGGCGATGAAAAGTGGATTTATTTCGATAATTTCAAGCAGAAAAACACATGGGTAGACCCAGGCCAGCCATCAACATCACAACCAGACCGAAATATTCATGGAAAGAAGACTTTGCTGTGTATTTGGTGGGATAGTAAGGGACCTTTGTATTACGAACTGCTGAAACCTGGTGAGTCTATTACTGGCGAACGTTATCGACAACAACTGATCAAATTGAACCGTGCACTTAAGGAAAAACGACCAGAATTTCACGAAAGACATGATTAAGTCATTTTTAACATGACAGTGTTCGGCCGCATGATGCAATACCTGTCCAGAACTACTTGGGAAACATTAAGTGGGAAGTTCTGCCCCACCCGCCGTATTCACCAGACTTGGCTCCTTCTGACTACTACTTGTTTTGCTCGATGCAGCCCAGACTTTCGGAACAGCACTTCCATTCTTACGAAATTGACTTGAAAATGGTTAAAAATTGACTTGATGAGTGGTTAGCCTCAAAAAATGAGAAGTGGTACTAGGATGGAATCCACCAATTGACAAAAAGATGGGAAAAAGTCGTAGCTAACGATGGCCAATTCTTTGATTTTTGAATTCATTCGTTCTGTTATTCAAATAAATGCATATTTCAAGCAGAAAAAATCCTCATTTCATATTTATACACCTATTATAAAAATGCTCGAAATTAACTCTAATAGAGTACACATTTCTTTGGTGTTTTTACTATTTTAATCAGTTTCTAGGCTTTCATAGTTTACAATTTATATTTGATTGGAGCAACTCTGGCCTGAATCAATTACTCGGCGCTATGGTAACACAAGATGTAGAGGAAAAACTTTGCGAGACTGTCTTGGACAAAGATCTTCTCATTAAAGTGATACTCTTCAGTACCCCACTGTACCAATCTGATTGAATTTTTCCTAAAAGGTAGGACATACTTAGTGGAAGTAAGAAGAGTTCTTCCTCTACCGAAATTATGTCTGCTGGTGTTCCTCAAGGCTCTTTTCAGGGCCCCATGTTATTTAACATGTAAAGCTTTGATTTTCCTAGCAATTTGCAACTGTAAAATAGCAAAGTTTGCTAACGCCAGATGGATATAAAATACAACAAGCGTCGATTTCAACACTTTAACTCGAAATTTAGATCTGACATTAGAAATATCTTGCCTGTTTTTTCATAACAGTGACCAATTTTTAAGGATTATTTACCGTTTTGTTCAAGTTTTTTTTCTTCTACCAAACGAGAGGACTTAAATTTGCTGTCCCATAAATATTTTTACAATAATACTAAGAAACAAGTAATAAATTATACTAAATCTCTGAGGAATATAATTTTTTTCAATTACTACCACATTTCGCGCGTTTCATTTTTCAATCTCACGCTGCAGTTTCCTAAAATTGCATCGTCCATATCATTTTTCATTTGTATTCAACACAAAACGTCTTTTCTGGACCGTTTACAAGCATATGGGGGGAGCATATGCACTCATATGCCTATGTGTACCGAGTTCAACATTAAGCGATTGTATCTTACGATCAGATCCTACCACATCCACCATAACCATTTGAACTGGTCAAACGAGCTGAACTCTTGGATACTTGTTTTATTTTGGCACTTTGGAATCTACCATGTGGCTGATTGCAGCTTCCATGTTTTATCGATGTGTACACTTAATCTTTTTGCCAAGGTTACAATACAACGTTACTGCATGGAAACATATTTGTAAGGAGTTAATCGACCGATATACAGTGTCCAACGATATCACACAGGGTGATGAAGTTTCATCGCAGAGCAGAGAATTATTTCCATTTCTATAATCCGCTTGGAAGAATCAAATCACGACCTAGTGGTCTCTTCTTGAGAATCCTGGCATGGATTAAATGATCCAATATAATCTGGATTTATGATCATTTACTGTCAAATAGTTTTATGATAGAGACCTATAGTTGCGAAGATAAGACTGAGTGGATGAAATAGTAGAGATGGGAATGAAAACTAATCCCTACAAATCTCAGCAATGTGAAGACAGCGGTTTTTTATTTCTTATACTTTTGAGCTTGATATTATTTGATGAACCTCTTCGTAGATAAAAACCCACATGTGCCTTTTTTATTATTCTTTTGCCAGTTTCAATTTAATCGTTCAAATACCTTCAGATGTGTTCTGCTTTGCAGAATTCCCAAGCAGTTTTTCATAACAGATTCGAATAAATATTGGTCAATTGATTTGTCAGCAACGTTTCTGCGAGCAAAGGCAAGGACCAGTTTTGTTTATTGAAAG
Organism: Stratiomys singularior; assembly: GCA_954870665.1. NCBI lineage: Eukaryota > Metazoa > Arthropoda > Insecta > Diptera > Stratiomyidae > Stratiomys > Stratiomys singularior. Next base: position 16,186,483 of record OX940877.1, read on the forward strand.
AATGGATACAAGGAAACTAGTTTGATAATTAAGTAATTAAATTCTGGGCTCTTCAGGGCTTTGAAATACATCAGGCTACTATTTGTTGCTGGAGGATTTCCAGAAAAACCGATCAAATGACTTGTGGTGCTGTGTCTTCCTTTACATGGTGATGATCTTTAAAGTTATTCAAATTAGACAGTGATAGTGTCTAATTTGGCTTGCAAAGTCTAATTGCAGAAAATTTTTATTTCATCTACAATTCATTGAAAGGAACTTTATAATTTTTCAAATTGTTTTTATTACTCTCCATGTCGGGGGATAAATATTTTCATAAATAAAACGCTTCATATTTGCGGAAATGAATACAAAACCATGCTTCAGGACTTCAATGGCTTTTCTCAGGTGCAACCCATGTCAGTATTAACGATTGGCAATCAACTTTTAACCATTCTTGGTATTTCAATTAGCGCATCGAAATCCTGCTCCCATATTGAGAATCTGAAGCCTGTTTATTAGCAATGAAAACAAACAAAACATTGTTTATCAGCAATGAAACATCATTCAAAACAAATATTTGATAACCATGACGTTTGTCTATGACTAAAGACCATGTAAACATTTAACGCTTTTCTGATTGCCTGTAGACTACCATATTCAATTTTCCTTCACGCACTCTTCGACGCTAACATACATATTGTAGGTGGTTAAATTAACTTTGCGCCTCAACGACAAGACATAACATTTTTCATGGAGTTTTCTTTAAACGGTTGTAAGCTTGTAGGAGGACGCATTACTTTATTGGATAAGACCAAGCATATCAAGCAGATAAATCATTCGGTCAACTCTCCCTGATGAGTGGATTGGGGCCAAGGAGCAAGTATTTCGCGAAAACTACATTCACACGCAGTCTTTCTTGCATGAACTAGTTTATCAACTCTTAGTGAACGTTTTTTTTTTGGAGTTGAAAAAGTCGTTTCACTGATGATGGATGCGTCTACCATTGAGTAAATTCAAGTGACAAAACAATAATCATTGAAATCTTGTTGATATTTCATAACTAAGTCAAGTTAGGAGCAAAAATTAATTAAAGCCTTGTTTGTAAAATGAAAAGTTTTTGAAAGGATTAAGAGCAAACTTTTGAATGCATAATTTGCTAACATATTGTTAATGTAAGCCAGGTTTGGATTTAAAACATAACTAAACGTTAACTATGTAGCATCGGAATATGGAATTCAGTCATATGAAAATGTTATGAAAGTGTTTCAAATTGAATAACAAAAAAATCAAATTAAACAATTTTCAGCGTCTATTTTATTACAAACGACACACATACAGTAATATAATATGTAATTGATATAAAGTATGTCAACCTTCGTAATATACATTCTCTAAAAGTGAATTTCTGAAGGTTTTCCATACATTTTTTGAAGGTAGTCTGCAGAAATTTCATCTCACTCAACTTGTACACGTCGAATTAGTTCCTGCCTATTTTAGATCGGGGATCATACTCGCCTTTATTTCGGGCCACACATTTTTGACAGGGCTTAGATTTGGGGAATAACCAGGCCAATCAAACTACAAGTCAGAAAAATGCACGTAGGCCACCTCAAAAGTTTTCAAAACATTATTTGCCTAGCGGCTAACTTGCATCAAAATGCTTCCTTTCTATCTCTAAATGGTTGGCTATAAGTAAGGCATTACACAAAAACAGGGAGAATGTTTTCATTGCAATATTCTTCGCAAACTAACAATTGTTGCTGATTTATTCAGCAAATGAAGTTGGATTTCCCGCCATTGCTCAGTCCGCCAGCTACCATAAGTTTTAACACGCATTCCAGAGCCTGCATAATTCTCACTGTTATATTCTGTTGTTTGAAAATTGGGTATTCACGAAGGGTCCTTAAAAAGGATGTTTAAGGCGGAGTTTCACGATGAACGTTGTCGTCAATCAAATCCAAAGCTATAGAGATTTTTACGAATAATTAGCTGGTCTCGAATGTTTCATGCCGGTACTAATTGATAGTCCGAATGTATAGCTAGACAGTTTGCCTCAACACACTTTAGTGGCCTTTGGACAAGTGTCAGGTCTTTTTGTCACTGTTATCGTCCTGGCTTATTTTCTCCCAATGTTCTAATTTTCCTTTTGGCCTTTTTGGTGAAACAAGAGTTAATCATGAGCTACGTTTCTAACCGTCACGTTATCATAAGTGAAAAAAATACTTGCAAGTAACAACAGACGTCACAAAAGGCCGCCCACAGGGTTCAATATTAGGATATTAGGGCCATGTTTGTGGAACATGGTCTTCGAAAGGCATCGCACGGAACTGACAAGCTGTCTTGATGGCATAATTTCTGTTACTTATGCGGACGACATACTTGCTCTAATCGATGGTTACAATCGGGCACAAATCGAGCCTAGATCCAACGCATGTTTTGAGAAAATTACTGCATGGAGCAGAAGCAACAAGGTATCACTTTTCGCTCTTAAAAGGGAAGCTTGCTAATCAAGTTACTCGGGGTATGGCTAAGCCCAAATCTGGATCCGAGGGAAAACACCGAAAAGATCTCTGTCACGGCTCGGCAGACTTTCAGCAAATTCACCTAAATCTGCAAAGCAAAAATATGGCTAAATTTCAAAACCAAAACTCTCATTTATAAGGGGTTATTTCTGCCAGTCACCACGTATGTTGCAATCGGATGGCGCCAAACTGCCAATACAGTGAAAATGAGGCCAGTTACAACAGCATATAGGCTTGCACTTCTTATGCTAACAGGAGGATGTAGTAGTTTGTCGTTGCAGTGCAACTCCCTATCAATTTGGCAGCCACCAAGCGTCTCTACCAATATAAACTAAAAAAGGATCCAGCCTAACCACTACGTCACACAATTTCTTACGTAACATGGGAATTTCAAGCAAAATCTTTGGAAAATGGGCGTTACAACTAGCGAAGATTACCTATGTGGAAGCGCAGAGACCTACAGGAATCTTATATTTGAATGCCGACTTCACCACTGACAGGGACGAGGCCTCATCGAAACCTGAATGAAAATTGCAGGAACATGGAAAGTTCCACTCACAACAGTAGTCAACGAGAAGATCTGAAGCGTATTCGCAGTCTTACCTGAAAAGTGCTTCTGAAAAAGGGAGGAAAGAACGAAATACTAGGCGGCTCCACTGATGCTCGGAATCTTGACCAAAATTTGGAGATGTACTAAGGGAAATAATCTACTAGAAAACACAAAAGCCAGCTTTTACAACGTTCTAAAGCAATTATCTCAATTCCAGAAAATTACAGGGCAAAATGTAAATAAGGCGTTAACTATTATCTTCATCTTTAGAATCATATAAAGGGAAAATCAGTAAAATGGGAGGGGTCAAAGCTTCGTGATTCAATTCGGGCTTTGCCATCCGATGCGGGAAGCAAGTATTACTCATCTCGTGAGTAATGGGGCGGTTCAGAGCTTGGGAGTACGAGCCCTTAATCTGAGAGATGAGCAATTGTATGTCGCACGGATGATTGTTCTGTTAGAAAAGGTTAGCCGTAGCGTCCCTTCGGGTTGATATACCCATCGCAGTTGAAATCGCGACGCTCAACATTGATGTTAGACTCGAGGTGATTGTGTCATTTACTTAAGTCAACCGCTTGAGTCACAGCCCGCTGAAGAATTCCAAATGGACATACCCTGGAGGAAAAATAATCTTCTCTATCTTGTGGCGAATTTTATCTGTTCCCACAAGGGAAGAAGGTTTGGTCACGAGGCTCAGGTACTCTTCTGCAGCAGTGTGTAGATCACTCAATGTTACTTATGCTGAAGGTACCAACTGTCTTCTTTACATATCCCTACGTTTCCTTTATCGAAATTGCACCATTTTTCCAGTAATTCCACATGTCGCAGCAGCTTGATATCCGTTGATGCATGCATTGAATCTCAAAATGTTTTTGAAATCGAGTTTTTATCACTACTGTCGCCTAAAAATTCAATTCCATTCGTTGAAAATGCACGAAATTTTAAGGGTTTGCACAAAGGATGCTTAAAATTAAAGCCTTCGAACAATTTAGTACTTTTAATGCATGTAAACAAATTTGAATGAAAAAGGGATATTTAATAAGGTTTTTTTGACTGTAGAGACGTTAACACCCAGGGTTTATCAAAAAATACCCCAGTAATTAAGGGTCTGCATATTGTATTAGTAATTAGGTAGGTCTACTTCAAAATTTCGTACCCGATTTCGCTGATATAGTTATTATGTAATAACCGCTCAATTAAATGTCGTAATTTTCGTATTGTCATTTAAATTTCTGTTTTCGCTCTTCATGGGAATTACCCAAAGCTATAGAGTTCTAAGATTTCTAGTGGGTATCTAAAAAGGTCTTCGGTGGGAGACCTGAAGGGCGGAGACCAGTGAGGAAACCGAGAAAACGCTGGTTTGACTGGTCGGATCTCAAAATTGTAGGACGCAGTCAATGGACCGAGACAGTTGGAGGCGGTTGTTGCAGGAAGTGAAGGCCCGAGAGGGGCTGAAGTTCTAAGATGATGAAGAAGAAAAAGAAAGGTCAGCAAATTATGCGCCACCCTGTAATATATTCTCAAATAAAAATTATCTTTATTTGCTTTTGGAAGGTGAGAATATTAAATTAATATTTTGCAAGAGCTATGAAAGTCTTGTGTTTTTAAATGAAAGAGTTGAAAGGTTATGGATGTCCAATAAATATATTATAATAAATTTATTTTTTTATTCGTTTATTAATACAAAGGATAATAAAAAAAACTCTTGTTGAGCACATTCTATTTCACACACGCATGGAATAAAAACAATATTTTATGTGACGTTTTTAGGTTTCTTGGTTTTCCCCCTCAGTTCCACTAATTCAATTTAATATTATTTAATTTACATTATTTCAATCAGATAGGTTGTTTTATCATAATTTTTATTTCAAATGTGAATTTATTAATTTTGAATGTCATTTGAGCCGACAGTTTTTTTATTTATTTTGACATTTTTGTTATATCGAGCTCTATTGATAATGAAGCATTTGAATTATAATTTACTTTTGAACAATGAATTATCTATTCCTTACTCTTGAATCCTTCTCTGCGCTAGAAGTTCGGAAGGAACGACTTCAGCTCCAGAGCGGAGAATTTCTTCTCTAATTGTGAGAAAGTCTGATACGTCAACTGGGTTCAACTGTAACTGGGTTTATAGATGTATATGGTGGACATTTGAGCTTGTGGACCTTTCATGGTTCCCTTCCAAATGTATCACATATGATTTATAATACAATTTTCGTTTCTACCATGCCAAGTCAATGTATGAAAAAATTAAAAGGTGATTAGAAGAGAATTTTTTTAATTGGCGCAGCAGTAGATGAGGTTGGTACAAAAGTTGGGCCATGCGTGTACCATATATGTCATATGGGCAGGCAAGCTGTTAAGCCCCACCCAGTCTTAGTAGTAAGCATAAAATAAAAATAAAATAAAATTGGTTTCTTCCAGACAATTGTAACTGATTGATAACTATCTGCCGCAAAAACTATCCATATCCTTGATACCTAATTGAAACCCTCCACAAAAAAAAAAAAAAATCAAAAGTCCATCCGATAAAACTATTAATTATAAAAGGCCTACTTAATCTTGTGGCGCTCAAGAACAATATCATAATATCACATGATTTTGTTCCAACGTATGTTTATTGGCTATTCTACATATGTTTATAACTTTGATCATTTTTCAAATAAACATTATCAAGTTTCTACCCAAGAAATAATCCATTTCGGCTATCTAATCTCTATTATTAGCACAATGTCTGCCTTTCCTAATGAATGAATCTTCACTCATTCTATTGATATCCAGTCATAAGTTGAGCCCAAGGTTAGCTAAGATATGGAGAGATAAACTTTAACCATCGCGGCCTTCATTGGTGATCGCATGGGAGCGTTCATTATGGGCCATTAATATGACAGACAATTAGGTAATATGTATGTGCTTAGCGGCTTTCATCCCTTTGATATCGATCATTCTCGTTGTCTACAAATTAAGTTAATACGATATCGTCGTTATGATTTTTCCCCATCGTTTTCGTCCAGGATACATAAGATATTTAGACGAATCGTGAGCTAATTTATGGGATCATTTAAATGTTGAGTTTCAACACGAGGCAGTCTTTTTAGGTTTTTTAAATCTAATTGTCTTTTGTTGTGTTTTGGTATGTTTAAATGTATAAAATGTATTGTTGCAATCGATTCTATGCCAGCACTTGTTCGATTCCATTTCAGTTCCACCTAATTTGTTGCTGTTTATTTTAAATGCCCCCTCCCTAATGGCTGCACACTGAAATTTATGAACAAAATTAATTTTCCACGCCTAATTCAAACAATTTACTATCGCTCCTTTGAAATGTTGCTCGTCCAATATTTTCGGATGAGAAATAAGATGTCATAGTTAAATTTAATTGATCAGTCAAACCGTTAATTTAATTCACATAAAAATTCCAATCGAATGGTGAGAGTTCGGGTTGAATCCATCCAACGGCCATCATGTGTGAACTCACCACTAATTTCTTTGATGCGTGCTGTCAAATTCATCTTTCATCATGCAGGGCATGTTATTTTATGTTGTACATTTCGTTTGCCGCCACCATCATCACTGACTCGCATTATCAGTGCAATGTATTTTAAATTTACCCCAAGTTAAAAATAAAGATGAGAAAACTTAAGCCCTTGACGAATTCAAATCTGGGAAGATCACCCAGAATTATATATAGTAGCTGATATCTGCGGCGGCCTGAAGATCACGATCCCGACCCGCTAATAAATAATAGTTGATCGTGAGTTTATTTTGTTGCTTTATTTTTAGGACATTGTGTTTTGATTGCAGGTTTTTTTCGTCGGGATAACTATTGTGGTCATTTTCTTTTCGTTTTGCTGTTGGTGAAACCTAAGACTATTATAAACATCCGACGAACGAAAGAAAATACATGAAAACTTTAAACAAAAACAAATAAATGCTGTATAGCAAATAAATTCATGTCTAACATTTTTCGTGGAGGAATCCGTTTTATCATTGTATGTGTTTATTCATTCCAGGTGGTCAGCTGAAAACGAAAAACGGACAGAAGTATGTCGTGAATGAGCAGCCAGATGGAATTTTCGTATCAAAAGCATGTGGAATTTTAACGGCCATTATCGCAGTCCTTGCGCTGATCATTGCAATTTTAGTTACCTACTATGCGACGGCATCAGGAGACATTTGTAGGTGAGTACCAAGCGAATGATAAGCTTTTATTCCATTGTAACGAATGAATCCGGACTTCCCAGGCGAAAAAATAGTTTCTATTTCTGCGCATTCGTACAGATAAAGTGTGCACTATCCTGAAAACTGAGGACCCCGCCCGCTGGTGAGCCTAAAAAAATACCAACGACGTAAAACTAGCTAAGTCCTGCCGGTGCATAGCTAGTCAGGATGCCCAAAAAGCTGCCCAAAACCTAATTCCTACTTTTTTGCAATTCTATGCTCGAAAATTATGGAAAAAGCAACTCAAAAAAAGCTTAATTTTCTTTTCAAAAAAAAAAGTTAAATTTATTGTCTGAAAACATAAAAAATTTTCCAAATTTTATAAAATCTTTGACAAGGAATGACAAATTTCCTTATTTTTTCTAGTCACTTTCTCTTTCTTCTCCTTCTTCCTCTTCTTCTTCAGAAATTTGAACAAATTTTGGCTCCAGATACTAAAATCTGGCATTAAAAATACCGAAGTCCTTTTAAGTAAAGTTCTCATTGTGGAGATAACTGGATCTGCTGTTACTAAGAAAAGATTATTTTCAAGTTTTCATTTTCAAGCAAGTTTTCATTGCATGTGAGTCTGGAAATTTTTCTGGAATGCTTTTTTCTAGATTATTTCATGTCCTAGTTTTTCGCTTCTTCCAAAAGCTGCTACCTATCGGCAGCATCGAGTTTTCGATAATTTTCGATGTATGCACAAGTATTTAATTCACACTCGTAGGCGTGCAATACCAAGGATACTGACAAACTAATATTCTTGCGGTTTCAAAATACGTAAGTATCAAAAGTAACGCCGATAATTTTGTCGTGGAAACGCTGAAAACGGTTGAAAAATGGAATTGCGAGGCACAATATGCTCGTGCAGTACTGACACGGAAAAAGTCTACTAAAGTCACTAAAAAGTGGCGTCAGGGATGGGGGGATCTCTTTTCTAGCACTTCCTTCCTTCCCGCTGGAGAAGAGATTCCCATAATCTGAACGCGACTCTAGGCGTTGCAACACGAGACCTAACCCGAAGTAATATGTTAAACATTTCCAGGTTAGGTTTTCAGGTTGAAAGGGGAGGAGTCCAGAAGCATTGCGCGTCTAAGTGTTCCACACTCAGGGTGTAAAGAGCCTTCACCTCCATACCACAATAAAACGGCGTTAATTCCGTATCCACTGGGAAATGAATGAAGAATTAAAGAAATTAGTTTTATAGTTTCTGCATTGATTGTATATCTTAGCAGATTTTGAAAAGCGTTTAAAGCACCATCTTGCAATACTTCCAACATTTGTAATTCCGCTTCCACCATTGTGTCAACAACGACAATCACATGTGCATTCAAAATACGCTGCTTCCTTGTTTTGACAATTTCTTTTTGTTTGAATTCTCTTGCTTTGCTATTTTTTGAGCTCCAACGGATAAGAAAGAAGTTAGCAACATTCACAAAAGCGAATTCATGCATGCACCGTAGAACGCCTGAATTGAAAAGTAGTATCGTTAACAGTCTTTTCCTTCACTTTTTCGACATGGTTCATATCTTTAAGGTTTTTGAAACACGAAAAAGCTTCACAGTAAAACAATCTTGGCATGACGATGTCATCCCAGAAACGGCACTCCGAAATTTGTCATCTTTCATTTTGAGTACCAGTTTGACCATCAGGGTAAATATTGGAAGTAACGGTATTGTTTGTTGTCAAAACGTCAGACAGACATGGCGAGTTAATATGATCGTAGACGTAATTTTCTTCTCCTGTGGCCAAATTAGGTGTGTCCTTTTTAAGCTGGATACAAATCGGCCTGTAATATGTTGTTGAAGGTTATGAATTTGGCCATTTTTTTATATAATTTTATGTAATTCTTAATTTTACGTATAAAGCTGAATCGAAACAATTGAAGTTATTAAAAATGTCACTCTCGCTTTTTCTAGTTGCACCTGGTTCAAATTTTTGTCTGTAAATGCTGTGCCCTGTACTTCCAGCAATGTATTTATTTTTGCACCGGAATTAGCATTGATACTTCGAATTATATCTTCTGTTTAATACTAAAGATTAAGCAAATACGCAAATAGAGGTATCCGTAATATTGATGCTTCTCTTTGCAGGGTAACGATGTTGCTCAGTAGACCTCAGTAACGTTGCAGCTCGGATATATGTTAGCTTGTCTCTCCTTCGCACCCAATCTGGGTATTTGTCATACGAGCCTAGTTAACTTTGTCTCAAGAAAAGATATGATTGCCAACTCTGCGGTATACTATGTTGGTACGATTTCCTTCGCTGGCTTTTTTATTGTGCCTCCAGCATTGTTTAAGCTCTTTCGAGAATAAGTTTTGTTGCTTCTTTCACTAATTGAGCGACAGCTGCCTTGTCGCCAGCTCTAAGCTTCTTACTAGGTGCATATGTGAGGCCAGTGGCTGACGTTTGAGCTCAAAGATATAAAGTCGAATGAGACTCGTAGGCGTTCACCGTGAAATCAGGATGTGCCACTCACGAAACAACTGCCTTAGTCAATTACTTAGTTACTTATTCCAGCTGCTTATCAAGCCACGAAAAACTGTCCATCAAGGATTTTTCCTTATTTCTTTTCCAGTAAAATCGTAGATCACATGTCTAACATTTTTGATAACATTTTCGTCACCAATACTCAGCACAGACAAGAAATGATTCAGTAAGTCGGAACATTGTGTTCTTTAATCCAATTCTTTCAAAACATATAAAAGTTCTCTCCATGTCGGCTCGTACATGATATTGATTCTCGATTAACATTAAAAAAAGTAAAATACCTATCCAGATTTATATAAAAATATAATCTTACTTTTGACTTATTTCAAAAATTTATCACAGTACAGGGAAATATTCATACTGTTATCTGAAAATTTCATGCACGAAAAATTGGATATACTCGTTAAAATTGCAATACAATATAAAAGGAGCAGATATACGTAGCCGAAGTGTTTAGACTCCTTTAAAGACACATTGGACAGATGAATTCAGTGAAAATTCAAATCCGTCTACGCGTTTTTTTCTTCTTTTTTTTAACTCAACTTGCATAAAAAAATCATTCCTTAAAGAATCGGTTGCGCTGTTTGATAAAATCGTGAAAATATCAGCCATTATAACTTTAAAATCTGTGCTGAGTTATCACAACACTTGATACAACACAACATAAGCTTTGGCAAGAGATACTCGTACGTACATGTGACAAGCAAAGTCTCAAATGGCCTCTCTATTTTGCTTGCTTAGATGCAAGCAACATTTTTATTGCTATTTTGCTCTTTATTTTGCTTGCTCGCCCTTATGTTTACTTCATTTTTTCAAAGCACATACTAGGTGTATGCATAGGTTTTTACCGGATTTTACTAAGAGATGGAACCAGCGAAACGTAACCAGCGCATTGATTTGACACATACAAGTTTTCAAACGTCTGACATTCAGCTACAAACACAGACAAGCTGAATCCGACAACTAGCGTGTTGATCAATCATGTCGAATTTTGTGCGTGAAAAAGAGCATTTGCGGCAAGCATTGCTTATCTTGCTTAGCCACAACAAAAAGGCCGCTGAAAGTCTTCCTTTGCTCATCCTTTTGCTTTGGACACGCTCTATCAATTAGGACATGTGAGACATAGTTTTGACAATTCAAAAGCGATAATTTCAATGTTAAAGACAGTCAGCGCTCTGGTAGACCATAAAAATGCCATGAGAAGAAATTGCAGGAGTTATTGAAAGGTGATGCAGCACAAATTCAACGGCAATCAGCAAAAGCATTTAATGTCACAGGAAACAATCAGCAAGCGCTTACGAACAATGGGCAAGATCAATAAACTCAGTAAATGGGTCTCACACGATTTGATTGAACGTCAAATAGAAAATCGTAAAGTTACTTTTAAAATATTGATTTGGCACCGCGAAAGAAAATCATTATTGCATCGCATTGGGACGGTTGACGAACAATGGATTTATTTTGGAAACTCGAAGTGGAAAATTCAAGGCTTTTGCCTGGCGAAGCCGGATTATGAACACCAAGGCAAAATTGCCGCGGTGAGAAGACTCTGTCTTTGCTCTGTGTCTGGTGGGACTGAAGTGGCAACCCTCGAAGGCTAGCGACCGAACCGTTATTGCACAACGCTATTTAAGAATAGGCCAGAACACATCGCAAAATGATTTAGTTACACGATAATGCGTCGTTAAACCAGTGAAACCAGTGAAAGACACAATGAAATCGCTCGGATGGGACATTCTTCTGTACACGCAGTTCTCATAAAATCTAGTTTTTTCTCGGAAGCAGTGTAGACTTTCATTTTCTGCTGAAATATATGCCTTTAGTTTTGTGGACGTATATTTGGGTCTTCAACTTTTTGTAACACTGGAATAGTTTTTACAACGCTTGTTACAAATTTCGAAAATGCTGTTGGGATCGACGCTAGCGTTGTACATACATGTATCAAGACTAAACGTTGCTATTTGGCAGTTTGCATTAGTAGGAATGTCAAAGGTGAAGATTTTGAATAATATGGGCCTAAGACCAGAACCTTGAGCGGCACCTGTAGATATATTTTTCGAGAAAGAGGTGCACCCTCGAATTGTGACTGACTGAACTTTGAACTTTGATATCAGATTGATCATGTATAATGGGGCAGTGCAATGAATCATTTTGTAGAGGAGTCCTTCGTGCCAGGCGGTATCAAAGGATTTATCTACAAAAGACCTTTGGAATATAAATGAATTCAATCAAATTCGATTACTTGAAGTATCGAATTTATCGATTTTATTAAAACTTCGTTAATCTTGAAGTCATTAAATTGGATGTGTTTGTGAATTCAAATACGTATTGCGATTCCTCGTATGCAACGATCTGGATACAGCTGTAGAAACATGTAACACCATAGAAAAACGGTGCCATACAGTGGAAAAAACGTAAAGAAATGCAAAGAAGCAGTCTACCGGCGGGCCTTTCAGCAGACGTAAAGAGTAAAATTCGTTCAGTCAATGAAAAACGACTTGGAGTGGGGACGCACGCAGAGACGAAACGGCTTAACAGCCCTTCGAATAGCTCTCACCGATACATTGAGGCCACGAACTGGGGCCGGTAAGGGTAAAGGCAACACAACTTTCTTTGAATAACATGTAAGACCGGCTGTATTTCTGCCAAAATCTCAAAAATCTTTATTTTTATGAAGACAATGCCCGTCATGAAAGCCTGCATGAAAACATCCTATTAATTCACTAGCCGTAGATTCAACTGATTCCAGTAACAAAATTCACAGTATAGGATAGTGAAAACCAGCGATCCGGACCATGTTAACGTGGTATATAGTCTTGATTTATTTACTTGCAGGTGGTTTATCGCGTCAAAACCGCTATTATCCTTGACTCCCGTATTAGCTTGGGAATAGTATCTCGACTCTGATTCTCGTTTTTGACTAAATACTCAAAAGAATAGATTTTTCTTCACATAAAACAAATATTCTAAGCACAGTTCCTCCAATATCTTGTTTCTAGATAGGACCATGAAGATTGCATTTTTCCTGCAAAATATTTCAAACCAAATGATGAATATAAAATGTTTATGCATGGTGGTCTGTTCAATTATCGTTAACATTTAGCAGATTATTTTTTTATGAGTATGAATATATTCAACAGACTAGAAATAAAATTTCAAATTTGCTGGGAATCTAAGCATTTCGTGCAACAAACCAGCTTGTTCGGAAGTCGCACAAGGATGCATTCGCAATAACAAGTCGGATTAGTTGCTCGTGGTTAGTTCATTTGTGTTAACATTATGTAGCGGGTTTTCCGACATTCCAAGAAGATATTCTCTTCGAATCTACTTTATCGATTTCAAATCGTTTCCTACGCGCCTTAATCATTTCCAATAAATTCAAATTATTTGACAGCTCCTACCACCCAAGGCCTTGAAAAATAGAAAATATATTTTCTATTCGCGATGAACTAGTATTTTGATTTTTGAAAAACTACTAAACATTTAGAATTTACCCCATGACATTAAGATTTATTCTCAAACGAAATAGAAACAGTCTTTCATTTATTTATTCCGGCTAGTTTTCATATTTGATGCAGAACGACATATGAAGATTTATAGTGTCTGATACTATTGGCGTCTATGCTTTACATATGTGATTCCTTTGGAATTCGATAGCGTTACTGGGATATGTGCTTGGAATGTTTAAATACTGTTCTCAAAACTACAAACATTACCGCTTCAAGACAATGTAAAATTAATGGGCATCGTGTTACAATCGCAATCTGAATTAATCGATTAGGAAAATATTCAAAATTGGGTCTTCCAACTAAACATTTTGACACATAAAGTGTAGTAAAAAAACATTTTTTGCTACTTTGATTCGATTTTAATATACCTACGAATGAAAAGGTCATGAATTGTTCTCATTTCACATGACCAACACAAACTGGAATTTTGTAGACTGAGCCTGACCACGATGTGTGACCTTCTTTTTTCTTTGTGCTGCATAGAGCATATATTCAACTTGAAGCATGAAGCATATCTTGATTTGAGCATATCTTCTAGCAGAAGTTCTGACTTTCGTCTTCGAATTTCCCATACAAAAAGTGGGTTTATATTTTTCGATCCTGAGAGAAAGATGAAATCTTCTATGGTGTATTTGCCAGTAAATGTCTGGGGTAAAACTATTCAGCGCGCTGCTCCCTTAAATGCTTCAGCTCGATTTTTTTACTGAGTTGTTTGTTAATAATTCAAAAAGTTCACTACAGCTCTTTTCAAAATAAGAGTCATGTACAGTACCAGCAAATTTTACACCTTTGTGGTTTGATACGTTCTAAATTTTTTTGGCTCCCATATTTCGTTTGTCAACATACCATTGAAATTCCTTGCAAAAGTTCTTTAACTATAGCTAAAAATTATTCGGCTTCCACAAACACACACCCTGTTGTTAAAACGGGAAATTAGGGCGTTAAACGAGTAGTATCCTAGGAAACTTATTTCCTATGTAAACCATTTTTTCAAACCAGGAAAAAATGCTAGAATTATTGTCTCCCATAGAGCCACTCATGGAAGCGCTTTTCATGGATAATATTGAGGAAGTTGTTTTCAAATCCAGATATGCCAACCATGACAGTTCCTGGTATGAATACGTTGAGGATATCCGGATTGCCTTTTTTGAAGTAATTTTCAACTTACCCAACTTTCAAAATTTTACAACAAACAATAAACGTATGAATTTCCTTCATGGCAGAGCATGAAAATTTCTAGTTTTTTTATATTTGACCGTCACCAGAAATTATTCTAACAACTGCGCAGGCATTGGTTTTGTGTGTCTGTAAATTTTCTTTCCAAGAAACCCTAGTAAAATAGTTGTCAAAACATTTTTCGTGCTCCTTTCCAACGAGATCAGAGGTAAGAAAATGTATAATTCATTCCCGGGGATGTTTTGTTGCTTTATTGTTGATTTGCTTGCATAAATATCGAAATTCTTGCAGTAGCAAGATATACAAGCTGACATTCACACCTTAGATCCAGGTGATTTTTCAGTTTCTAGTTTCCGGGATTAAAACATTGCATTAAATAGACTTGAAATAAGAGCAATCCAAATTTATTAGTTTACTGATGTCTTTATTTCCCATCCGTACGATGCCAGTCCAAGAATCATAGTATCTTGAACGTTTTTCAATATCTTTTAAAAAAATAACATATTAAAATTAATATTAGTATGTTTGGTTTGCCATCAGTTGGAGTGTTTCTCTTGTCCTTCTGCCTGGCATATAAATTTATTTGGAACACAATCAATTCAATGATAGTACCACATATAAATTGACGACAAATGTCACATGGTGACGGGGTATGAAAATCGACGATTTTTTTAGCTGATCTAGAAACTGAAGAAAGCTATTGTAGCTTAGATACAACCGTGTTCTTCAGTTGATCACTCACAACAAACCTCGGCGGTCAGTATTAACTATGTCTTCCCATCAAATCCTCGGTCTACCTGCTGGATGTTTGCCTACTCCCAATTTATCATTCTTTCTACATGACCTGTCCGTTACAGTATGCGTAGCTTTGAACAAGTAGATACAGGTGGTTCGTCAAATAATTCCTGCAACTAATCTTTGTAGCCTCGGCCCATCTCTGAATCTTCTTTAACTGAGCCGTGGATTTTCTGGAGCAATTTTTGGATTCGCTCAACAGGGCCCATGCTTTACTCCCATTCAGCAGCACTAGCTTCGCTAACGATTCATAGATGCGAAACTGTTTTGTCTAGGTACAAGTTTGGTTCTTAGAATGGGATGTAGTGATAAGCTCTATTTGCGGGGTTTTTCAAACTTGACCTTTTTAATGCCTATTTATTCAGGCTAACGCCAGGATAAACAATGTTTTCCACGTTATCAAAATTGTAGTTCCCTAAGGTCCAGTTTTGTTGGGCTGGAGTATTTTTCTCGTTTGCGTCAGGGGTTTAGTTTTCGTTTCATCAACTCGTAGGTCAATTCGGTTTCCATCAGATTCTAGACTCAAACATTCTTCTTTGACATCTGAGATTGAGCATTTCATGATATTACCACCGCCAACATACCATACAAGTTGTGTGGTATTGAACATAAGTGGACTGATGACGAGTTCCTGAGCTATGCTACAGAGTATTGGGGAGAGTCTATCTCCATATTTAAAGTCTAACTTCATTCAAAGCTGTGTTAGTCCTCAGTTGACGTTGACTTTGGACTCGATTTTGAGTTCTGTAACTTTGATCATAAGTCAAGCGGGAGAGAAGGATACTGAGATGGAGCCCACAATTTGTGATTTTGTCTGTTGATTCTGCAGTTTTCCAAAATTTTTCCTCTTGTCCTTGTTCTTTTGCTCGCGATGAAAGTATGATTTCGTTTCTACTTCTGGAACTTTCACAGTTTCAATTATTGATGGAGGTGATTCCAACTGGATTTCCTATAATTGATCCGTGGGCACTTTTACGAAGTCTCGTTCGGGGATTGAAGCCTTCTCTCAGTTGTTTGACAAAGGCATACGCTGACCTGTATTAATGTAGTGTCATGCTTTCTTGTAACAGTTGAATCTTGGCATCGATAGCCAGCACCGATTTTTCTTGAACACTATATGAGCTTGTCGTCTTAAAATGTTATAGTGGTCTTCTTTGACCCGGAGTTGGTCGCTGAATGTACTTTTTATGTCCTTCATTCTCTCAGCCTTGTCTTTCACAGGCCCATGACAGTTGACCAGCCAGACATTAAGGAATGTTCTCCTAATATAAATCCTTTTGTTAACGTTAAAATGTTTTCCCGAATGAAAGCCACTCCAAAATCTTAGTCCTCCAAATTTGAAGTTCGTTTTGGTGTTGCCGCAGGCCAAAATTAACTCTGGGTGGCTTGGATCGTATGGATCGTATTGGATCGTATCTCACAAGATGCACAGAAAACTAAGCATACGTTTGATCAGTTTTCAGCCCCAAAGATTTAATGCTTTATGTGCTGGGTTTCCAGTTCATTCTCAACTCAAATCGAATTCAGTCATTAGTTACGATGATATCCTTTGAAATTTATGAAATTTCATGCGGTCAATTTTGTCAATATCATATTAATATTTTCTTACTTTCAACTCGTTCTGTGCTCCTTCATACTCATACGCAGAAAGGAAAGTTCAATAGCTGCACCTATAAATCGCGTTTCATGAAAAGATAAGTCCATGTTAATCAGCATATGATTCGTGATTTTAGGAAGGATGCATAGATTTTCTGTAAATGTCTATCGCCCATCGTTAACCTAATTTTTCGCGTCACGTATTGCAATTCAACACTTTCCAATTCTTTGTTTTCTTTCATTTCTTATTAATTAAAAACTATCAAGTCATACAAATCAATATTCATCCTTTTTTTATAGTCCCTTTGACCTCTTCCAAGGGTGTGACGAAAATCCAATTTGAATGTCTGTTAGTCATGTGTAGAAATCAGGTAATTCTTACATGAATCGAAATGAAAAATAATGAAAGCAAACGATCCTTCCAATTGAAACACTAAAACATGGAAAATAAGGACGACTCTCTGTCGTCGTTTTCTTTGCTGCATCTCATTTTTCACAAGACGTTAATAAACTGTCAAGACGTTATCACATTAACAGTGCGGATATAATTGATATGGCAAAGATATATTGCATTCCTACTCTGTTTGCTGAAAGTGTGTTGACTCGAATTGTTTATTCGCCTTTTGAGTATTGCCCACAGGCGTTTTTCAGACCACTGAGATCAATAATCTTCTTATGGTAGCTTAAAAATGGAAAAAAGAAGAAGAAAGAAATGAATTCATTTTGGCATTCAACAAATAGCCTTCATAACTTCATGCTTGTGCACATTTCATAAAGAATTACCTGCTAATGTTGAATGGCCAAAAAATGACGTCAGATTTTACCAGTCCAAGAAAAAATTTTCTTATTCTTCGTAGTGATGAATACTTACTTTCATCATCTTAACGCGTACTTTGATCGATTGGTTGAGTCGAAATGAATGCAATATATTACATTTTGGTTCATTCACCTACAAGGTAAATTGACTCTGCTAAACCAATTATTTTCGACACATATGTGTGAAGTGGATGCATGTTATATCCACCATGAGTAGGTGTTTGGTAATGAAATCGGCGAAGTGTGATTTTGCAAAATATTGCAATTAGCAAACGAACATATTTATATTTGGAATAATAGAATAAGGATTTCAATTTGTCCATTCCTTAATGAAACTCGTCAATTTCTCATCGAATCTCGTAGTTTGCTCACGCAATTACGAGAAGACTCAACCAGACTTTGAGCAAGAATTGGGACCACGAGAATACATAAAAATCGCTTAGAACCCATGTATAACTAGAAGTGTCAGTGCTCAGTATAAAAATAAGGATACGAGCTGCAAGTCTGAAAACCAAATGAAAAAAAAACATTAATTAAAGAAAACTCCAAATTTCTACGCTGTTCCTACCGATTTCTATCGATGGCATGGTGCGGAATCGTCTTGCAGTATCACTATCTCCATGTGCTTTGTTAAAGCTTCGGTCATAGGTTAAACCTCCTTTTCAATGATGTTCATGTACGTTGCTGAGTTCATAGTGCCTTCCAGCAATATGATTTGTCCAACACCTGGACTGGCTAGTTATCGCTCCCCAGACCACAAAATACGGCGAATGCTTGACAGTACGCTGGACACATTCATCACTGTATCTTACCTTTTTCGTACGACGCACCATGACACCTGAGTCCGAACCGATAAGATTGCTTCTGCTTTCATCAGAGAAAACACTAGCCCCATCATTTGCTGACCAATTTTCCCTCTCTTTAGACCATTTCAGCCGAGTAGAACGCATATTCGCAGTAACAAGAGGTTTTTTTGTTGCTCGTCGGGCATTCAAATTGTTGAGGTGCGTAACTTAACTCTGGTCCCTTAACTCTGCAACAATTCCTGAGGAAGTTTTAAAACAGTTGAACAAAGATAATCGGACCATGTGTCGGTTTCACGTTCGTTGCTTTTCCTTGGACGCTCGCTGCTGGATTTACAAAATAAACTTCCCGTTCTCAAATATTTTGCCCAAAATCTTCTCACTAATGGCTCGTTGCACTTGATTATTTTTAGATACAGCAAGATTCGACAGATTTTGCTTTTTATAGACAATCAAATCAATTTCCTGTTTTTCTGTCGACACCATCGTTTCCACTACACATTACACTACAGAACGATCTGCACAGAATGATGAAATCTTTTGCGCTCTAGCCCTTTTTTGCGGATAAATACAAAACCAACTTAACAAGTCCTGTTAGATAACGCTTTTTAACAGCAAACAACTGAGAAACAGTGAAACACAAAAATTTTCGGGCTCGGCTTTTTTATAAGCGAGTATACTTGGAAGAGTAGAAAACATGGATTGTGCTGAAATGTCCTTGCATGCGTCGTCAGCTCAGCAAATTTTTTTATATCAACGCAATCCCTAAGCTATAATGACGTGTTATTTTTCGGTCTTTAGAAAAATTAGAAATTGCCCATCCTTTCCTATAAAAGAAGTTTCCATTTATTGAAACAAATGCTTCAAACTCACTTAAAAAATTAAAACAAATTTTTCTATAGGCTTCCATTTTCAGGGTTAGTTTTGATTGAGAGCAGACAATTTTTTGGTGACCAATATGGTCCCTTCTGAAGTGTTGTATAACATACGATAAAATGGGAGGGGAAGGGATGTGTTCGGAAAATCATTCCAGGAGAGCCATTCCAATAAACAGCTTAACTTTTTTTTGGGTCAATTAGCGTCTCAAACACTAGCAGCGTTTTTAGTGAATATCAACTGGTTTGCAGGAAGGACTCTGATCATTGCTAGCAATACACATTGACGAGCGGGGTTGTAAAATTATATGAAAATCTTTAAAAAAATTTTACACACAAGAAAGTCTAATGAAAAGAGAAAGATGGATGTTAGAGGAAAGGAAGGTGAACCCTAAAACCATAAAATTATCATCGAAACTCTTAACTTTTTATGGAATCTGATGGCGCGATCCGGGATAAACTTAGGATAAAAAAATTGTTAGAAGTGTCAACTCGTAATTCGAAGTATTTCTGAAGGGTCACTGAAAACGTACGGGTGCGTCGACCACATTCCGGGCAAGCCTTATTTTGTATCAAAGAATCTCATTCCCCAAACGAGTTCTAGATCAGTTGGGGTCTGACTTTTTTAACATGTTTTTGAATTTGTTTTTAAAATTATGTTTGAAGGTATACGCGTATTGATATGCATGTTATTTGGTCGGACAAAGGACATTCAATGTCATACATATACATTGCACCAAAATATTTAAATTCCAGCAGGCAAGTTCGTATGATAGCCGCGTCTTTAGCTTGTGAGATTTTTGAAGAAGGTTTTGCGGCGGTTTTAAAAAAGATGATGCGTTCGTTCATTTGACAATCGAGTTGCAATGCAATGTTGGCAATATCATCGCCTTCGTGGTGCAGCGATGGGGTAGCAGCAAAAAAGAGGAGCTTTAGAGCAAGCTGAGGGTTACCTATATGCTTTTGAAGTCATTGAATAATATTTTATTACTTAAATATTATATAAATATGATATGCGTTTGATCTTGGCTCATCGGCATATAAGCCGAATTTATGGAGAGCATGTCAGCAGTGGTAAAACAGAACAACAGTTTGAAGATCAGTCAAAATCACAACGGGCCATTGAGGTGACAGATGATGAGGTGACAGATGATCTGTTGGAAGTGATAGAAGAAGATGATAAGTTAAACATCATAAAGTTATTGGAGACCATCCAGGTGTAAAGAACAACACTATAAAGAAGAATCCATGAGCTCAGATATGCGGTAAAACTGGTTGCTGGTGTACCACACGAACATGAAAAAACCAGGAAGTCCTAATAACCTGCTGTGTTTCCCATCTTGCAAAACTATTGAAGAATATTTCTTACGAGTAGTTACTGGAAAAGTGCTTCCTGAGCAATATTGTGAAATGTCGCTGGACTGTTTGCAAAAGAAGTGAACTAGCATCAAAAACAGGCTCACTTCCAAAGAAGGTCTTATTGTCTGTTTGGGGGAATCATCGAGGAGTCACTTATTGGAAGCTTCTAGAATGAAATCAAACGTTAAATGGAAACTTGTACTGTCAGCAATTGGAGTTGCTTAAAACCAGCGATACTCGACAAACGTCAACCAATTGGTCAATTATCGCGGAGTCATCTTTCACCTCGACAATGCGACGTTGCAGACAGTTGTAGTTACCCAGCACATATTAATGGAGATTCATTGAAAACTTTTACCCTACGCATTATATTCTCGGGATCTAACTGCAACAGATTCCCACTTGTATCAATCTCTGGACAACTACCTACGGGTAAGAGAATAGAACGCTGCAGAAGATCTTTGTACCGGACTCATAAAAATTAACTAGGGAAGAGTTAATGGGTTAATGGTAAGAGTCTTACAGGATAGGGAAATGAATAAGTAATCAGTGCCGTAAAAAGTTTGTACACACCCAATATTTTGTCAAAATCTTAAAGCTTTTTCTCTGGAAACCACATTTATGAACTTCTTCTTCTGTTTAGCGCTACAGCCCCTCTCGATCCTTCGACCCTTCCTGGTTTCCGAACTTTGCTAGCACAATTACAGGAAAATGTTTAGCAAGGCTAGGAAACTTTTCAATAATTTTGTAGAGTATTAAAATTCGCGTGCTTTAAATCAGAATCAGAATCGTATGTCATTATCAGTGAATTCATCAATTTTCATAAAATTTAAAGCAAATTTCGATAAATAACTCGTGAAACATTTACCGTTATATTTAACAAATGAAACAACATTTCAATTTCCCAGTTTTCTGTGGCTTAATAAATTTTCTAAATATTAAAAATGTGAAAATATGTGTGTTTCAGTTAAGGATTGCGGGCACTATCTCGCCTACAATCAGACAGCTCTACTGGCAGTTTCCTTTACTACACCGTGGATAACTCCGTTGTTCTGGTGTATTTTTTATTTTGCTCTTAAATTCTTTTGCTTAGAAGTAACGCTCATGTCTTTTGTAATAAATAATTCGCAAACAAATACTTTTTTTTTTGGATTTTTCTCAAATTGAATTTTGGAGTTTGGGCCTTTTAATCGAAGATCTACTTCACTGTTTCCACTTCCTTGTTTAAGACAGACATGTTTTTTGCAATTTCAAGATTAGAAAAGAGAAAACGACAGAAAAACGTTTCACTCCTTTATATATCACAATCAAACTCCATTAAAAGAAAAAATAAATGTAAAAAAAAATGAATTTGCACTTCAAATCAAGGAAGAACTAGTAGATCAAGCAAATCGAACTTCTAGAAGCTATGCCTAGAACCTCAATACAATGCTTTAGAACTGTACCAGAACTACTAGGATCCGATTTCCAACAAAGCAAAGCTTTGTTTGTCAATTTTTTTGAAAATTTAATTTTTGAATGCTTGCCAGAGTTTATGGTACTTCTCACGTTACTAGACTTCTGTAGTATGCAAGTTGTCTATTGAAAAACTCAAAAGGTGTTAGGAATTTAAGCAAAATAGTGTTATAGGGTAGGTGTAACTTCAAATTTTTAAGCATTGTCGTATGTTTCTTGATTGTTAATAATTTGAACGAAAGAAAACTTTCAATAAAGTTGAATTGAGATCTTCACACTTAAGAAGTTTTGAATTTGTTTTTTTTTTTGAGCCTTGAAAGTTCATTGATCGCGCAATTGAATAAAAAGCTGCAACACAAGTTTTATTCTGAAACACTCCTTTTTTCGCCGCATCTGCGCTTCCTTCATCTAAATATCCAACAAAAGTTACCTTATAATTTTTTCCAATTCAATTT
Organism: Stratiomys singularior; assembly: GCA_954870665.1. NCBI lineage: Eukaryota > Metazoa > Arthropoda > Insecta > Diptera > Stratiomyidae > Stratiomys > Stratiomys singularior. The sequence goes on from OX940877.1 coordinate 16,209,069, forward strand.
TTGACTGTTGACTTTACAGAACACCTTATTTTATTGACCTTAACACACGAGGAGCACTTTGCAGAAAAAAATTGTTAAACATGTTTCAGACCTGTTTCAAATGTTAGTAAATGTTTCTGCATACGATGACGTTGATCCGGGAGATTCCTTGAGTAAAATAACCATCTATTATGTATCTTGGATTCAAATAAAAGGACTCGATTGTGTTCAGCTGATGATGAATGAAGAGCAAATTAAACATCAAATACATACTATACAAACATTTACCCTTTATTAAGTGCAAAATTAGCATTTATTCTATGTTCTAATGTATCATAATTTATTTTTGAATCATTAGGTCCTAGAATGAAACGAAAAAAATACTAAATTCCATTTCATCAACAATCAAAATAATATTCACTATTTTTATAGCTTCAATGGTCATCAATCAAATCAATCATACGCTGCTGGCATATTTGGTTCACCATTTCCAACCGACGCAACAAATGGATTTTATGCAGACGAAGGTGTTAAAGCAAATAACAAGGAGATTAAACTTTACGAAGGATGGAATCCAGAATTGTACAGGTAAGTCCGATTACAGAAAAAGAAAAAAGAATCCAAAAATGTGCATTGTCATGATCTTGACCAAATTCGGTAAATATTGTAATGTACCATCAAATCACACTCGAGGCATTCTTTGCCATGTTAACAATTGTGTGGGTGCGTTTCCAATACTCAGCAATTTTTCATAAGGTTAAGAGTGTGATTTTCAAGGATCTCTTCTTAATATGACTTATGCTCTGGACAAATTGATTGCGCAACTTGCGGAAGTATTTGCTTTCTTATTTCTCGAACAAATTATCTTACCGACTAACTCCAAGATGTCCAAATTTTCACAACAAGCGGAAAATCTGCGATCCAAAACAAACTGGATTTTACTCTCATTTGAATAACTACCACAGCCAAATGAAGATGAAGATTTGTTGCACTCCTTTTTTTTCGAATTTCGAATGAATGGCGGTGACCTTGCTTAACATTTTTTTCCAAATTCCAAAGAGTGAACGAACGTAAAGTCGTCACCATACGCATTCATGCCTAATTTTTTGAATTAAACAATTTATCAAGTTAATTTTATGCGGTCGTAAATCAATTCATTTAATTCGTGACCTACAAAGCAATCAAGCTTTTTATTAGCATGCAAATGAATCCACGCTTCTACAGAATGGAGCCATATCCGAATGCAAACTGATGATAGGAAATTACAAGGAAATTATCAGATTCACAATGGGATGCGTTGAAAATTTATGATTGGAACTTTTCGGAGAAAGTTTTCCTCGGTTAAGTGACTAATCACTGTTTATCGTGTGTGTTTGCATAAATTTATTATTACTATTATCCTCATATCAGATTTATCTTGCAGATAAGCTGCAGTTGTTGAATTTTCCGTGTTTTTATCAGGCTTTGGGTTACATTTGAATCGTCTTTTTTTTTATTTTAGCTTAAATTTATTTGCAGGAATTTAGTTTGAATTTATAATTATCTCCAAGAAATAATAGTAGTTTGTTTGCTGTATTCATTAGCATAATATGTTTATTGTCTGTAGTTTAGATAATGAGGAGCAGACTTGGAATTATTTATAGTTTGGCAATATTAGTGCCTTTAGAATACGTTTTCAACCATTTTTCAAGAGATAATATAAAGAAATAGTTTCGAAATTTTATTTTTTATTTATCACTTGTTTGCTTTAAGTCCATTGGTTATGGTATGGTTCAGTATTTTTATTCGAGTCCTTTCACGAAGCACTAGACGACCGTCATTGGGTTGCGAAAGTTTCAAGGAGTCAATTATACGATAGTAGCGAAATTTTAGTATATTTTGCCACATTTAATTCATGCCTAACTCGGGTAAGAATACAAAATAGGAAGAGACCATTCATTATAAATATTTGGGATACCCGGGGGTTCTGGGACAATGTTTTCGTTTGTTATATTTTATCATGTTCTTTGTCCTTCGTTACACCCAACAGTAGAATATGGTGTAAGAATGGTACTGAACGCTTTTTGTGGCTGGCAAGTGAAAGACTTTTGCATCCTGAGTGGCTTTTATATGACTGGCAACGTAGCTTGGAACTGTTTATCATATTACTTAGGACTAAGTTATCATGTTACTAAGGACTAGGCGTTCCAAGTCTCGGCCGATGGTTTGAGAAATACCTTTACTTTTAGAGATGGGCAAGAACGAGCGGGATTACTGAGAAAGTGAGCCCGCCGGTATCTGCAGAGAATGTTCCCTAGTTTGTATGAAGAACTGTACGAGCGTCACATGCCACAAAAATCTAGTTGTCATTTGAAACTAGCATTTTTTTCACTAAACTATTTGGAAAGTGCTCCCCTATTTCCTCCTCAAGATTTCAGCTTGCCCTGACGGATAACATCCTGGATCACATCCTGCGATCCTGGACCAAACAACGGACCAGGAGACCGTGACCTTCCCATACCGAAAAAGCAAGACTGAAAATACCCGTGCGCACTTCATCAAGTTGTGGCTGGTAGTAACCAGTCGCACTGTACTTTAAGTTAAGCCAACAGGGCGAGATTCTCTCCGCTCGAACCTCGTGAATTCATCTCTTTCGTTACTTCTCCGTTCGCATCATGGTTACTTGGTGAAGAGCACAATAGATACAATACCTGTAATAAACTCCACTGTGCACTACGCAGATAAAATCCTTAGAAATCCTCATTTCTATACCTTTATGTTTTGCTTCCTGGAAGAATCTTCGCTTAAAGCTTCAACTCGAACTAACTTCAATTACTAGATTCGTCAGTGTCACTATGCGCCGACGGACTCCCGGATGTTGGCTACTAGATAGCTCAATGCCAATACTGCAAAAGAGCTCTTCTCCACACCTATTGCTAAGCAAGGATATTTTATCTTCTATCTTCTACTCTTGTTTCTTCTTTAAATCTATTTTATCTTCTTTTCGACCCAAAAGTGATATCTTTCATCTGAGTCGGGATAACTCTGAGAATATGCTTTTCAGTCATGAAGATTATGACAATTATTTTTACAATTATTTTACAATGACAATTATTTATCAAGCCTTTGGCAAAAACGCTGTCTGGTATCCACTCGCTCATTGGACGCATTGATACGCCAAATACAAGTTTTTTTTTAACCGTTTCGGTGCGATTCGTCGACACCGAATCGACGAAGCGACGAGCGCGCTTGACCTTGAGAGCGCGGTTCTTCGCTATGTCGACGATTGCGTCAGTCGGCGTTAAGCGCCCGGTGGGAGAGGGTTGTTCGTGCGTTCAGTCTTGTTTTTTATCGTTAGTCAAAAATTAACATTGTAATATGTAATAAATTAATCGGATTTTATTACCGCAATTTTAATTAAATATAACCAAAATCCTTAGCACTGAAATGGTTAAAAATACAATAAAATGAACAGATATCAAATTTTTCGTATAATTTGGGTTTATTCATATAAACCCAAGGGAATTATATGAATATATATGAGGGGTTTATATGAACCCAAGGAAGGGTTTAAAAGAAACCTTCTTGTTAGTTGTGAAACACAATTGCATTCATATGCCTGCCACGGCTGGCGTGACAGTAGGCCATCCCCTCCTTCCAATTTTTTAAGACATCATTGAAAGTTTCGGGACCTATCTGAGCAATGGTTTGTTGAATATTCAATTTCAGTGCTTGAGTCGTTTGTGGATTTTCCGCATAATATCGCACTTTCTCAGCGCCCCATAAAAAGAAGTCAAACGGTGTCAAATCACAACTTCGAAGCGGCCCATTGATGTTGCCAATGTGGCTGATTCCACGATTTCCGGATTTTGTGCACAAAAGATCGATTGTTTGAAGAGTTGTACAGCACGACGCCATCCGGTTGTAAATAAAGGTCAGTCACCGGCCACAAAAAGTCAGTTAACATACCTCTGTAGCCCTCCCCGTTGACCGTAACAGCATTTCTGACTCATTTTCAAAGAAAATCGAACCAATGACGCTACCACTCCAGAATCCACCCTCCACTGTCACTCGCTGAGGATGCATCGGGTTATCGATAATCACGTGCAGATTTTCCGTGCCCCAGATGCGGCAATTTTGTTTGTTCACATAACCGCCGAAATGAAAATGTCAATCTCATCAGGAAAGATAAATTTTTGAGAAAAATCGTTATCGAGTTGGCTTGAATTCCTGAATCATTTGGATCTTGTAAGCGACTTTGTGCAAAATTCTTCTCAGGCTCGTGTGACGTCATTGAGTTGCTGCAATCGATGGCAAGTTGAAGCTCTCGGATTGAATCGCACACTCTCAGCTACAGCAGTCATATTCTCCAGAGAACGTACCCGACGAGTACGGGGACCGTGAGTATTGTCCATTAGCATGCCTGCCTCACGAACTTTCTTCACAAATTTTCGTACAGTAGGGGAAGTGCGTGCCTCATTTCGGCTACAACTTCTTTTTAAAAAACGCACTGTTTGAGCAACACAGCATTAACTTTAGAAATAAGATTTCAATAGGTGCCAAGGTTTTTCAAGCGTAAAACAATCCATTTCGTTTTGCGGAAGGTTAATACTGACTCACCAACAGAATTTTGAGGGGGAAACAGCTGTCAGTGTCAAAATAACATGTGATTTAAAAAGAAACTACTATATGGCTCATCTTTAACGTATTTTCACTTTACTAATTGCCAGTGCGTGAAAAAACTAATGCTACTTGATCTCTAGCATAGCAGTTCAAACACGACTTATTCGCAGCCACAACGGCTCGTCATACGATTTTTTTTTTCTGGGCACATGCCATTTTATAGGCCTAAACTTTGCGCCATCCCTGATGTCACTTTCATTTTATCGTAGGTGCCCAATGTATCTTTGACTCATTTCCTTGATATCCATCTTGTAATCCATCGATATTCGCATAAAATACCCCGGACTTTGAAAGGTTCAAGGATACCCAGAACATAAATTCATCTAGCGAAATTGAAGGTGTTCCTCACTTTGGGCGTAAGAAGTAGTAATGTGTACCTTAAATTTTAATTTCGGGATTCTGTCCGTAAAAGCGTCTTCATCAGCGATATCATTTGGGCAATTGCGGATCCATAAGTCCTGGAGCTTGGTGTACCGAGGCCAGATGGTTTCGCAGAGTCTTTATCTGATGAGACTCTCGCGGACCTTCCAATTGGAGTTTAGAGGTTAGTTGCCAGTCTCCCTTTTTTCCTCGTAGATGTTGGATGTGCTCAGCGATATGGCAGAGATAAAGTTTTCGAAGAAGATCTAACCCTTCTGCTGGGATGCCATTTGGTCGCGTAGAGTGCTGCATTTTGATTAGTCCAGTTGCTAAGCGCTGGAAACAGGTAGTCAACCGGAATCTGCTCATGTGAAATATCGAAACGAAAGGTGCGAACAAGGAAGAATTCCTCAAAAGTTTCGTGTATCTTCTCCTTCTCGAGCATACATGGCGTTCGCGAAGCTCGACAATTCCGAATGACAAGCTTATAACCCATCTGTTGCTGTCTTCAATAAGAGTATGCCAGCAGCAAGCCTTCATTTCATAGATCAGCCAGCAACAGAGTTTTCCACCCTATCTATATGCCAACATTTAGGGATTTACTCATCCTTTGGTGGATTAAAAAAGTTTCCAGGGCATTGCTGTCGCCAAGCTTTTGAGCTTATCAACAGTGACAGTCTCTTGATACATAAGGTCTATGATTCCAGTTTCAGATATATTATCTGTACTTATTGAGGGTTCCGCTTCTTTGTTTGGAACTTTAGCGGGAGGGTTTTGCTTCTCTTTGTGGCACTTCCAAAGGAAGGGTGTTTTGAGTTCGAGGTCTGGCCGTAGACGCCAAACGCTCCATAAAAAATTGCATATCTACTGTCAATTTTGATGCTTCTTAAGGTGTCTGTTGCGGTTCAATCTGTGACCAAATATACTTGCCTCCATGGATTCGCCAGTTTGAGTTGATGATTCTTTAGTGGGTGAAAGTGTTTCGCCACTGAAAAATTATAGGTCCACTTAATCAGTCATGTTTTTGAGACAAAAATCCTCAATTTTGGAAGGCTTAAAAAATAGAACATCAGAAATGGGATGCTGCATTTCTGTATGATTTAAAAGTCCTGCGACATAAGGTTTGTTTTTTAAAGTCAATTTTAGGAATTTTTGAGCAAACTTCATTTACTGCGACTATAAAAAGATACTTAAAGGACACGAAACGGAGAAAAATGTTTGTTTCTCATTCAATTGAAATTTTTTCATCATCAGCGGCATAACAGCCAAACTGTCGTTCATTCAAATGGTAACTTTGTTCTATTTACTTTAAAGGAAATAGAGCCTCCTTTTACTCCTGATCATACTCTCTGAAAATTCGCCCCCGGTAAAAGTTGGAAATTGTTCTGTATTTCTGTTTCCATTCGTAGAGCAATTGAGGAAGGAGTTCTTCAACATGATCTGAAAATTTTGAATTTTTCTATTTTCTTTTTCCTGGAACAATTTCAAGTTCGTCCTAATGTTGACGTCTATAAATTTTTAGGTTTTCAATCGAGAAGACAACCTGTTTGAAACTTAAGGACGCTTACCACATCCAGCTGCAAAAGTTTTGCTTGATGTGTAAAAAATGTTTCCTTCATCCCGACTTGAAGGGTCTTTCATCAAGTTCTTTTCATCATCATTGGCGTAACAGCTGGACAGTGGGTCATTGACTTGCCTTTTTTGTTCAACTTTCTTAAATAATAAAGAATATAATTATTTAAGTTTTGGTAACAGATTCATTTGTTGCTATTCTTTGCCAAATTTAATTCATGAATTTCTCCTGCATTTCTCGACTGGCTAAACGATTCTTTAGACTTTCTTGCATATTATTATTTAGAATTATTATCGCTCATTGAGTCATCGAAGTGCAATTAGCTTCGCATTGCTAATGTTGAAGAAAATGATGTAATGTGGATGCTTCTACAATGCAGTACTCAGTGTCCGAACTAAAGACACCACTCAATTTGCACTTGTATCCAAATTTTCCATTTTCTTAACAGCTGAAGGTGTCATGCTGTTCGCAGTGAAATCTTTTCGACACACGTAAGCCTATAGTGTACACCAGTATATGCGACCGTTCATACACTCATATGAGACATACGAGCACCATTGTAAATTTCCATTACAAGACGTAAGTGTATCTGGTGTTATGGCTTTTGTAATTCAACATGTACAATCGTGCATATGAAAGTCAAAACAAAGCTTACTCATATTTTCTTTGATTTACGTACCATCTTTCTCCGTTTAAGACAGTCTGATGTCATTCCCAAACAAGACCTATTTTAAGAAATTTTATTGCAGGCATGGATATTCTTGTCGTAAAGATGACATTTGTACTCGAATTTTATTGTGCCGGTGCTGACTACTTAGTTGCCTTGAAATTATGATTGTACACTAAACGTTTCCACCCATTGGAAAAAAGGCAAAAGAAAGAAAAATAGAGAACGAGAAAAGAAGCATTTTCCGGTCGAAGAAAGGAGTGTTTTCATTATTCATTCATTCGGTATCGCTGAGTTGAAAAAAGTCCATTCGAGCGATATTGCAATGCTTGATTGATGTTCCTTGTTATTTTTAATGATTTGTTTGGTATCCAATTACCCTTTACCTTTACGATAAAGCCTTTAAGTCTACAATATTGTCAACAAAGTGTTACTGCATGTAGGTGGTGGCAGTCATTTGTTCAAGAAGTTGAGTTTAGGTGGTGTATCTTATTTTTATGACCGCCATAAAAGTGGCATCATTTCGAAAAATCCCTGCAAAAGATTGGGAATAGTAAGGAAGCAAATCCATTTTGTTTCCGTTATTCTTTGATTTATGCGTTTATCTTGATTGGTTTTAATTTTCACAACCACTTGATAACGAAATGTATCTTTTGTTTAGTAAAATATTGAAAAATCAGGATAAACGTTTAAGGCTTTTAAATTTTATCAAAATGTTGTTTCCTGCATTCATTAAAAACATTTAGTGTTAGTCTTATCTATGATTTTCTCTAAATATGGGTTTCACAACCACTTTCTCATAAGTATTTTACTAGTTCCAACATTGGCTATAACGAGTAGATATTTATGGGATAATTTGAACAGTCCCACAATAAGAAATCTATTTTAAAAGTTCTGTGAATCAAAGACGAGATACTTTTAAGGGTGATAAATTTCGAATTATCTGATTGAAGAATCAGGTCACACTGTTTGAAATGTTTTTCGATGGCAAAGTTTATATCTCTGCATATTTTATTATACTTTTTGTTTAGTGACATACAGTTAAGTTTTTTTATCAATTGACATTGCAAACAACATTTCAATACATTTCGGCCCAAGAATTCGGCCAAGTATAGCCCTGTACGCATTTACTTCTTCCAGGTGGTCGATACATGAAGTCGAAGTGTTAAACGTTGACACCTACCTTGTTGGCTAATTCCGCGGTCTCCATAGACGGGGTAGAAACTATATGTCAACCAGCACCCCCAAGATCTAAATTAAATTTCAGTCCCAGATCCCAATTTAATTTAAATTATCTGAATCCTTGCACACAACTGATGAATACTCACCGTACTTTCTAGCATTCGAAATCACAACCAACACTTTTCAGCCAAGAATAGGAAGGTTTCAGCCGTGCCCTCAACCCATGGTTTAGATAATCCTCTGATTAGATTGCGCTTTTCTATGACCCGGGAAAGACACACGGGACTGATAGCACTTTTGCTTCAGATATACGAGAATGATATGATAGCTGATAGCACTCTCCAAAAACTTAATGGAGTAAGCCGAAGCTCAGATATTCAGCCTCCCTGCGTCACCGGGAGATCTATAGCACACGTCTATAGGGTCCGGGTTAACAACAGTCACTACGTAGTACATCAACATAAAATGCACATTTCATTCAACAATTTCAACTTCACATTTTAGCAGGTGTACTAGTCTTGCACTAGTCACTAATCTCAACATAGTTGATGATGCCATGCAAGCTTCTATCAACATTCAACGTCACTTCATCCACATGCAACAGAGCACTCAATTCGTCACATTTAGATTTATTAGTCGTCTGTCAGTTTGCAATAATACACTACATATATCGACAGTTTCGAACCATTTTCAGCAGTTCCATTTTTCCAGTTTTTAAGCGATTCGATTACCCATATGTCCTTACTTCTTGTTAAGTCTAGTCATCAGTCAACTATATCCATCGAATCATTTAAGCAGCTATCATCCATCGATTCGACTTTCTTCAATTTTTTTCTCGTTACGCCGCAGCTTTTCAGCCACTTAGAACCCCTTTTTTGTGACGTAAACAGTAATAGTTTCAGTCCGTCGTCTCCTCAGCGATGTATACTGCTTCAATTTACGTTTCACTAGCCATCTTCTTTTTTTCAATACATCAGTCCAACCGCTCAACGGTGTAACGTATAGCGGTCAGATTACCCCCCATCAACTTTTTACTTCAGTACACGTCAAGGATGACGTCTTCGGTAAAAACTGTCAATCTGTTCGAATTGCCTTCCATCGGTCTCACTGCACCCCGCAATACTTCTTGTCTCTCAATCAACACAACAGTTTCATCATTTTTCAGCTATAAATGTGCAACATAAATTACGTTCAACAGAACGTCTGTCTTCTTTTCATGTGTACTACAGGTTCACACAACAAAAGACCAAACGAATATAACGTCCTTTAAATCAACCTTTCAGGTAAATTTCATCATATTTGGACAACGGGCTCTGTCCCATCTTCGCTCCCACATTACACAGGTTTGAGACTGTCATGATGTGGCTGCAAAGCGAACTCACATCAAGGCGAGGTTAGGTAGTCGATACAGATCATTGTGAATCCCAGAAAAAAAAATGGACATCACGTTTCTGGCCGATAGGACAGTCTACGTCTACTTCGGATCATGTTCGTCGAATGAAACCTACTGTTAAGACTGTTCTATGGTCTCTGGTGTGTACCAGCGGATCCATGTTTCGTCGAAGGGTACAAAATGATGCAGAAACTCTTTCGGGTTGCGAAATGGTCTTACGGATTCGCTTGTTTTTCGGGTTAAGAAAGCTTGGTACCCGTCGCGCTGACAGCTTTTTTATGCCCAAGATATCATGCAGGATATGACCCTCGCGGACTTTTGAAATGTCTGTGATCCCAGCTATCGCGGGGTCAGCCAATTCGAGGTCATAAATTTCTGTCACGTTATCTTTCGTGGTACCCGTTTTCAGGGCACCTGGGCGTGGTTCTGTGTACGATTGCTCAAATTCCCATTCCCAAACTCGTTTAATCAATTTTTTACGAGCGCTTTGTGATTTCACTGCACAATTTTCCTTCCAAAATGAAGAATCGAATCACCGAACAGTATTGCCCTTTCACCGTTTTTCTAAAATTCGCGGACGTATACGCTTCCACACGTGGTTGAAACAACACTACGAGATCGATCCGGTTGAAATTTTGACCGTCTATGAGAATGTGCTATACGTTAGTGTACTTCCCATGTAGGTTAGGTTCGCTGCGGGCAGTACACCTGAGTGGGAAACTGCCTCCGAAAATCTACTTGGGATTTTCCGTCCCTATCCACGAGAAGTCTCCCGTGGGTGTAAGTATTGAAAATATCGAACTTCATGGGAAATATTTAATGACTAAATATTCCAAATTCATTGGAAATGGAGTATATAGAAATGGAAATATGGAAATTCTTTCGAATTTCATTAGATTTACACCAACAAACTATTGTTATCACCAACAGAGTTACGCCTCCTACAATATGAAGTTCGAATAGAAGAGGATCGTTCCGTGAATACCCTTCAGGGCTTGAAAAGAAAATCTTGGATATATCACCGCGAAAATATATTGTTTGCAAGTGTATGCGGTTCAATATGAGGAGCCTCTCAAAAAACTTTAAGGAGCAGCCTCCTGACTATTTAACCGAAAGAGGAAGACTCATAAAAGAATTATGTAACTCGGTTTGAAACAGAAACCTTAAATGCATCCTCGGAATGCTGTAATACATTAGAGTAACGGACAAACAAGTGACAAACAATTAAGGAGAGATTCTGTACGCAAAAAAGGATGCAGAAAGCAGTTGGAACCGTTGAATTTGTCAATCGTCGTCGTAAACATGTCAATCAATTGTCCTGTTTTTACCTTCGTATTACAGAGGCTAGTGGCCGAAAGCTCTTTGAGAAATGTCAATATTGAAGAATGGTCTTCAATGAGCGAAAACATACCAAGAAAGATAATAAGTTCGGTTCCTTAAATTCTGAATTCAAAATACAGGTCTTATCTGTACAGAACCAACTTCATCTTAGATTCTCTCAAAATTTCATGACATTTGACTTACTCATTTCCAGATCATAGCTTTCAAAGTGACGCTCCCTCTGAATTTTTGTAAACATTAAAAAAAAATAACTTTCGTGTTTTAATGAAACATTTTTTTTTTATGAAAACAAAATCGCCGTACGAAAGGTATGGCCTAACAAATATTGTACCACATCTGCCTCACCATATTCAACCATTAAATACAAGTTTTCTGAATTTTGTTGTGACCATACAAGCATTAGTGATGCCCCGCAATCAGAAAGGCCAAAGTGAGGCAGTAACTCCGGAAAACATCAAAAATGGCACGGATCTTGTGTTGAATGATTGCAAAGTTAAATTCCGTGAGATAGCTCACATTATAGGCGTATGAAAGAAACACCAAGGACACATCATTCAAAATATGATCAAGATGTGTCCTTCACTTCAAAAAAAAACATAAGCCTATTTGTGCTTTTTCTATCTCTGTCTAAAAGCAGCCGCCCGTAGGTGTTTTTTTTTGTCGGACTCCCCCGCTACCGGACTACCGACTAAACACCTCCCCTGTCACACAGAGAACCTAGCCTGGAATTGTTTGTCACATTATTTCGGACTAGGCCTCATTAATCATCGCTTAGCGATGTCTTCAGGGTAAGAGAAATCTCTCTTTCTCCACGGATGGATAGGAAGGAGTTGCAATTAGTTACTATAATATTGCATTACAGAGATGTTCCCTCCCTCGCCAAGCGATCCATTATGTCCTTCTTTATAATGAGTACTGTCCGTACGTAATGCGTCACACAGTACCAATTGTCCTTTGTTTGCCTCATTTTTCCCGTTACATTTTCTAGGGAAATTACGCCAATTTTCTCCGAGAGATGCGAACGGAGTCTTGTGAATCTATTACACATAAAGAACGTATGGCAGGTCCTTGGGTGTTAGCACTGTATGTAGTTACGTAGTGGCTAAGTATGCACTAACTTCTTGCGTGCTTTTTGGCACGATACATCGACTTATTGATGAATAAAAGTCTGATTGAATGCAGAAGTATGCGCGAGGATATCATACTGAAAATCTGGCAGAAATTGAGCAATGTCGATTACAGCAGAATAACTTAAACCAATAAATTTTACATTATCCTCCAATTAAGTGGTCAAAGTAGCGGTTAACCAATTCGCAACGTTGGCCAAATCAAATTCGAATAAGGATATTGTTCGTTTATTCAAGCTTAATGTGCTCTACATTTTGCCGAACGAAAAGTGCATATTAATGAGCTACAAACGAATCTGTATCTCATCAAACACTTTATTTATATTCGTATCATGGTCTCAATAAACAATAGAATCGCCTCCACCAACTGTGAATCACCACCTATGAAGCATGTATGAAAATTACAATCGTCCGTTTCGCCCACAAACTCAATTTGTTTATTATTGTCTGCAAAATATTGCAGGAGTAAGCCGATATGTTGCCAGGCTGAGAGATTGTGCCGATAATAAGTATAAACTCTTATTGTACTATTTCCTCCTGCTCACGCAACCAAACAATCTTAATCTTGGCGTAATTTTATGCAATTTCTATGTGAAAGCTATAAATAAATAGCGCGAATTAAGATATGTGTATCGGCCTGAATTCGATTCTCGTGTTTTCAATTGAAGTAGAACGAAAAAAACGGCTTTGGTATTTCTGGGCTTTTATTGAGGTGCAATGCTATGGGAAGGAAGGAGAGATTTGGTGATTGATGAACTCTTTGAATAGGAAAATGCAATAAAATTTTGTAGTTTTAGTGAGCAGTTTAGTAGAGTCCAGTACTGAACAGCTGTGCAACCAAATGAGCCTAAAAGCTGGCGTTGCTTATTACAAACTTGCATTTTTCAACATTGGAATGTGTCCGTACCTTCCAGTGAAACCATTAAGGATTCTTTCAATTTATGATGTCTATTTAAGCATTCTCTGTGTTGGAAGCGAAATGCTGTTAAGAAAATAAAGCGAGAATGATGTGAGCATTTGTTTTAATGTGAATTTTATAGCTCAAAGGAAATTTCCTTGCTTTCTTCGAAGAAGTCTGTCAAGTTTTCAAAGAATTACCGCTTGTCGGAAAAACATAAATCAAACATTTAAAATCCGATAATACATATTGTTCAGTAGAATTAGAATATCAAGCAAATGAGCAGCCTGAATTTAGATTGAAAATTTTAATCATTTTGGGAGCAGGTGCTTTAAGTTTGCTTGGTGATACCTTGCTTGATTCCAATCAGCTTTAGTGATTTTGAGTTGTTACTTTCTCAAGAATCATCGACGTCAATCAATATAATTTGACAGTTTGTTTCACCTTAGGAAGCAAACCATCCTCCAGGTAAAGATTAATGCTTTCTTTGGACAGAAGTAAGCCAAAATTCCTTGACATTTGGTGCCATTTCATATTGAATTAATACACCTTAAATTGAACTTCTATATGGCAAACGGTAAGCTATCGAAAATTCAATTCAACTCTATTTCAAAGGACTCCAGATTCCAGAATCCAGAGTGTGGGAGTGATCGATTTATTTACGTCCTAAGTATGAGAATTCCAGGCACACAACGCTTTTGAAATACTCGCTAAACGCCTTTTTCTGTTAACCTTACAGACAAGCTTGAAACCGTTTGACACATTGCATTGGCCTTGAGTCCTTGTTCGAAGAAGCATCTTTAGACCATGAGAAACCTTTTTTCAGCGGGAATGAAGGGCAACAGAGTGCTACAGAAATAGAGTGTTAATTGAATGAGAAGAGAATAGAGAATGCTAGAGAAATCGCCACCGCCTTCTGACATTCAAGTCTGCCTTATTTCACTGTCAGGACTGTCCGATCATAATAAGCTACATGGTTCCATTTGTCAATCGTTAGAATTTCCCCGACTGCTGTTTTCGGGAAGAGCTCTACAATATCTATAAAGAACTCACTGTGGTATTTGCTCCATATTTTACAAGAGGACTGTTGCAAGGACAATTGTTACTAAGATTACTACGAAGTATTTTTGATTATTCATCGTACCATTGGACATGACTTGATATTTTCTATTTTCAATTATTTGTAAGGTTCATAAACAGCCAAATCAATGAATCAGAATATTTCAGATTGCAATCGTCCAATGTCATGTTTTATCTAATTGACACTTTTTTCTTGTTTTGCTGCAATTTTTCCTGCGAAGGGGATGGAATTATATTATTGTTCTAGGAGCCCGAATCGTACCTAATCTTCTGTAAATTATTTATTGACCGTGTTCATGTCTTTGTCATTTTTAAGGAGTTTGGGTTGGCTCTTGTCAATTGTTTACGTCAAGGTTTACCTTCAAAAGAGTAGGGAGCTTAATATTTCATCAACAATTATGAAATTGACTCAAATATATGAACCGCCAATCTGTTTAGAAGCACAATTGTAAAGCAGGGACAAATTTCGAAAGAGTGGATTGAAGAGGTCGTTGGTGGGTTTCTTATCAGGGTTAAATTTGAAGAAAAAACTTAAAACAATAAATAATCAATAGTGTTTCCCCACTCCACCCCCTACTATTTACGTTTTCTTGCTACATCTCGATTAATCCTTTTTTTCCGTTTCGTCAAAAATCGTCCAATTCGGTATCAAAATACCGTTCAGCCTGTTTTAAAGATACTCATCATCATCGAAGGTAACTTTTATCATTTGTTTTAGTATCAAGCAAAAATATTATCTTTTAAATAAAGTCTTTCAAAACTTACCACATTTTTTGACGCTAGATTTTTCGTCAACCAAAATAAAGAAGCAAATTCCGCTGAGTTCATTAAATTGCTAGAGGACCTTTCATTCGGGCTCTTGGCTTGCTGGTTTAACGTTCGGGTGTTTCTTAATGCAACATACCTTCCCAGTCTATCAAACATTGATGATAGTCTTCTTTCTGTGTGGATCATGTTTGACCCCCACTTTGGGTGATCTTATGATTATCTTTGGGTTAACTATGGTTTGGGTTTTCACCCGCACTCAATTTCGCTTGATATTCAAAAATAGGATCAACTTCACAACTAACGTGGGAACTCGATGAAGAAATGAATTCTTGTGTCCACGAGTTTTTCAGTGGCAAGAGGGATGTTTAAGGAAATTTGAAGAGAATTTTCTTTAATGCTCGCGTAGCCCCATGCTTCCAAATTTTTGCTAAACCCCACCGGATGAATATAATTGAGTGTGACCTTATTTGCGCAGTCTACTTTTTCGGCCAAATCCAAATCATGTCTTGTGTGTCGGCCATCGTCTTTCGAAATTGCGTTTAGATGCTTCTTGTCAAATTCTGAATTGTTCGTGTTTATGTAGTCAAAGTTCCCATTGATTAAGTCTGTATACCATTTTATACTGCGCATATGTCCCCAGCAGCAGCGCCAACTTCTTGAAACTGATGAAAATGAAAGAAAAAAGATGTCTAAAACTCTGAAGTTTGTTTCCAGGATATTCCATTTTTGACTCCAACAAATAATGAAAAATTTAAATACATAAAAAATGATAAACAATGTTCTGTAATAGTGGTAGAAAATGGTTGCTTGAATAAATACAAAAAACATTGTCAAAAACATACAAATCGTTGTATAGTAAAAGAATAAAGTCTGCAAATTTGTCCTCAAACACAAGGAAACACCTTTCGTTTGCTAGATTTAAAGGTCTACTATAACGATTCAATGAGCTTTATTTAAATTTTTGCATTGATTAACTTTTTCAAATTCATCAATTTTTTCCTTTTTCCTTTGGTTAGTTAACTTACATGATTAGCTTCCCTGGATTCCTACACTCCTTGGCTATTGTGACGTCTATTCTTTTTACTTTGTGTCCTTCGCAAATTTATTTCGCTACCGATATTTTCAGTTTTCTTGTGGATGCCGGTAGCAAAACACCGGTGTATACGTCGTTTCGTTGCTGCTTTTGCTCCTTTGTTTGGTCTTGATTTGGACCGTTCCTGTTTTTGACTTATGAATGCATTTTCACGACTTTCGCACTTTGTTCTATAGATGCAACTACCCTTTTTTTCTTCTTCTATGTTCTTTTGCATTGTCTAGAATTGTTTTGAGCTGGAGTTGTATGATGTAATATCTATAATTATATTTTACATTTAATTTTCCTGTTAATTTTATTCACTGTTCAATGGCAGTATCTCAGCAATTTGGATCTCAAAAAGTGTTCCTGAATTTGTTCACTGTTCAATGGCAGTATCTCAGCAATTTGGATCTCAAAAAGTGTTCCTGAATTTGGCGCGTCAAAATCACCGGTCAGCGTAGTCTTTTCATCAAAAGTCTCTGGATTAGATTTGTCTATTATGAGCCTCTAGGTTTCTGTAATTTTACCCTTTCCTTGTCTATTCAGACAGATAGCCTGTCATAATAGGAATAGAGAATAGATCTACAGGATGGGAAGATGGTCGAGCAAAGGCGATATTAGGCAAAACCCTGTATATGTCATCGAAGCTTTATTATACCTTTATCTGACTTTATTTTCTTGAATCCTCCCGGTATTGATCTATCAACTATGAATTCGGGAAACCGAGTCGAAAGTATACTGCATTCAATGTCCACCTGGTCATGTTACGTTTTTCGTGAGGACACGTTTCGGTTACGTGTCGACGTCTTCAGCGTGTTGATCCACACATTTTTGATTTATTTTATTTTATATTTACGAGAAAACGTACATACATTATAAAAATGCGAAATACAAGAGGTTCGACTAATGAATACCCGGTTTATCATTGAGAATGCCAATCTTAATTTAATAAAAAAATTCCGAAAATCCCGGGAAATTCCCGTGGTCCCAAAAATCAATGTCCAAAAATACGATTTGCTAAGTTCTTTCAAATATACTCCTGTCTCGGTGACAAAAATGTTTATTCAACTCGCGTTATCGAAGTGTAAGCTTAGAGAAACGGGTGGAGGACCAACTCACGTGGATTAGAAAGGAGTGGCAACAATTTGACGCAAAATGTATGCTATTTGCTTCCTGGTACTTTAAATTGGTGAAACTAAACTTTTTTTTAGCGGAATGGGTGCATTTTTTCTGCAATTCGTTTTGAAATCGATCGTCTCATTTCTCGTAGTACTGCCCCGTGATCGGTTTTTGTTTCTTCAAAATTGTTATGAAGACTAGTTCCTTTAAATCCCTAAAAATGCTCGTTAGTATTTCTCTGGCTGATGAAAGTGTCTTTGAAATTCGCAAGATAAAGTACCACATAAAAATCTCTTGTTTTGGCATAGTCCTGTGATTATGATAACGTTTTCCGGTTTCAACAACGATGTTGACCGGGCGCAAAACTCCTGGAGATTCCACTTAAAAACATTCAAAAACTGCTTCCACATTATCAGTCCTGTCTGCTTTTTGTGGTTGAGCGATTGCGGCAACAATTGAATTGATTACCCTGAATGTGTACATTTTCATATAAAGTATTAGCTATCTATTTATCTATCGATTTATCTATCTATCTATCTCTTTCTACTAAAAATCGTTCATGAGTGTTCTTGCTGTTAGTGCTATGCATAAGACCTCAGCTAGTTTCAACACTTTGATTCATAGGTGGATTTCGAAACTTTATTCTCGTAACAGTCACGTCCTCTTAAGGATTTGATTCCGGCTTACGTAATTGATGTACTAAATGAATATCGTGAACCTTTTTTGCATGCTCTTTTTCACTTAGAATTCAATCAATGTATGCACTAATACACGTTAATGCCTCAATTGTTTGTCGCATGCCGCACAACTTGTTTTGAAATATTCTTTAATGTTATTATTCAATTGTTTGTATTCTAATTCGATCAGTAACAGTTTTGTTTAACTCTTTTGCAATGGCCGCACAGATTTTGAGTGTTGATCTGAAATACTTGCAGCAAATTGGACCTATCTAAACTGCATATGAATCAAATATCCTTCAGCTTTTCAATAAAGACGGCAATTCTTTGAAGTATTATTCAATGTTTATATGCCAATCTTTCAACTTATCATTGCATAACATCAATTGCTACCGCTAGGCATCCAAATTAAAGCAGTTTTTGCTTATGCTGTCTTCAGATGGAATCAATTAAATCATAAATGCCTTACTCTCAATGCAAACGGCTCTTATACGTATGCACCTCATTCGAGGCAGGATGGTCTCGATTCGATTGATGTATCTATTATAATTGATCGTGCTTTGGATCTTTTAGCGCTTTGTATCTTTATCTACGATGCGTTAAATTGTTTATATCAGAACCATCTAAATTGACGCTTGGAATGCGAATAGGCAAGGGCATATTAAGTATTTCAGTAGTCTTTTAGTTTGAATTATTCCAGGCAGTGATTCTCACGTATTGTAGAGTTCTATTGCCATTCTATAATTTTTTCACGGCTTGCACCAATGAAACTATTAAAATAAATGGAAGTAGCTCCCGATTTCACACCTTAGTAATAAATGTTTGTTACGTTTCACAGTTCGAAGGTGTTAAAATCTTCTTTGGCCTTTCAATACGGTGTTACTAGTTGGTAAGTCCGTTGATCACCTTCAAAAAAGAGGACTGCAAATTGGAAGATATTACTACTAATAAACAATAATGTTCCCTCTGATGATAAACTTTAATAAAAAAAAACTACAATTAACATCATATACAATCAATAAAAGGGCCCTCTTCTGCGACCAAAGAGATTGCAATCCTTGCCGACTTTGGGTGGTCCTTCGTGCAAACGATGCTATTGGCTATCAAGCATCGAACTTCCTTCTTTAGTTTGTAAGTAAATTGCAGTGTCGGTGTTAAGATTAAAGCATGCACAGCAAACGGACTGAATGAATTCTTCCAATTAACGAGCGATTTATATCTCGTTTTGTTTTAATTGCATAATTGCGACTGCTTTGTAATGAGTACCGGCTGAATAATGTGTGTATAATATAATGGCAATTGCATGTATGCATTTTAATTCCATGTTCAATATTTGTTGACAGTTGAAAGGAGTTTGATGCGATGCTGTAATAAACTATTTAGTTACTTAATTGAAATTGATGATAAACGATATAATTATAAGTTACTGTGCCGACTGATTATAAGTTATGCATCTAAATGTAAAATTACTTCATCACCGTTTCTAGGTTTGAGGTATTTTATTAGTGATTTTATCAATTTTAAAAATATTTGCTGTGTTATTTAATTGGTTTCTAGGATTAGGAATGCAATTAATAACACTTAGTGACCTTTTCGTGAGGGAAAGTATTCCATATTATTAGAAAACTAACAACTCATATGAAGAGACAAAAAGCCCAAATGTACCTACCAATATGTAGTGAACTCTCTTTCTGTTTGTGACAACCCTTCGTTTGGAAAATCCAGGTTCTGTCAATTCCGGAAACCATTTTATGGATGAAGTAAGAATCATTTTTCTGATCCTGCGACGAAATCTGATCATGCAAAGATCGGCACAAAAGAGTGGAGAAACTGAGCCTGATGACGATTTAGTGTTATTTTTAATGCCCGAAGAAATATAATAGTAAAATAATTTTTTTTTAATTTTTTTTTCATTTTAATTTGTCATTTCAATCAAATTTTATACTATTTTAACTATACAATAATTAACTATACAAGAGAACGAGCTGAAGATGGCTGTATGCAGCCGAAACGCGTCCTCGAGACCCACAAAGCAAGGCCCGGCGGACCCAAGCTATCCAGAGTTAATTTTGGCCTGCGGCAACACCAAAACGAACTTATACAATAATTCTATATAATGGTTATAATATTTCCTCTGGCTGAAGCGGAATTCAAATTGAACTAAGGAAAGTCAGTTCAATGCAAGATATTTCTCAAAAAATAAATCTAACAAGATTTAGGAAAACAATACGGAGCAGAACTCACAAAAACATTCATCAAGCAAGCACCGAGAAAATTGAAAACCCGTCGTAAAAGTGATGATGAGAATAATGAGAAAAACAAAAGAGAAGTCTTCAAAATTTGTCGCGTTGTCGCACTTCAAATAACTTAGAAGGAACAAGTTAAGAAAACATTTGGAATGAAGAAAATGAAGCTTTAGAAAACGACGTTACGTCTTCACACTTATTGAACTTGATGTTGGCCCCCTTACCCTTACCATTCTTTGATCTCTTGTTGCACTTGATATTGGACCCCTTAACTTTAATCCTAGCACGACAGTAATGACATCTTTGATATAATGGCAGATTAACTGGCATCTGATCTCAAACTTTAAAAAAAAAGGACTTTCAGGGGACAGCAAAAGTAGCTCTCATTTGTTAATTGACCATTACTAGAACGATATTTCTTGGATATAAAGCCTCCGGAATGACCTTTCGTTTTGGCGACACGGAACTCTAGATCAGCAGGTTTCGCAGCATTTGCATGTCTCCTACCGTTGTTCTGACGCAAAGGAGGTCCTCAGAATTTGAATATTGAGGCACATTCAAGACACCTCATTTTAAACGTAAAGCTGCATAAAATTATCCGGTCAGAATAGAGCTTAGAATTCAAAAATTTTCCGAAGGTACCAATCATATCTAAATAAGATTATTATACTCCAAAACCAGATGCCCAAATCCTTAGCGTGATTTAAATTCGGTAGGTGGTGCTGAGACAGTGAGTACTACGAAACCAGCCGGACTACATTTTCGCCCATTTATCTGATTTTTGAACGAATTTTTTTTTTGATTTTTGAGCGATAAGAGTCGAGTTTGTTCATGGTCATTTATCCTGTTTCGTCCACAAACACGCTTCCGCGGTATGTCATCTACACTGTTTCTGGTTTTCCACTTTTCCTAAAAAACAATAATTAATTTCTGATGGAACCATCCAAAAGGAAGTAAAATGTTTGAAGTCACCACCACCTTATTCTCTGTGCAAACAAATTTGTGCCTTCGAGATGATCGAAGTGACCAACTCCACCCATTCTTTTTGTGTACTCCTTTCTACAGGATAACAAACTTCAACTTTGGTGCCATTCCTTTAAATTCTGGTTGTGGCTGTATCAGAGATACATGTGTGGGTACCATTTGTCGAAAATTGAACTCATTTTGAATCATATAAAATGTAGATCTGGGTGGCTTGGGTCCGCCGGGCCTTGCTTTGTGGGTCTCGAGGACGCGTTTCGGCTGCATACAGCCATCTTCAGCTCGTTCAGAACCCAAGCCACCCAGAGTTAATTTTGGCCTGCGGCAACACCAAAACGAACTTAAAATGTAGATGATACCATAACTACAAACCTTTTTATGATTATGAAATATAATATGAGTGCCGGAGTGAGTGCATTCCTTTTTAATTTCCCGCCACTCTTCTCAACCTTATTCGGCTTTCCCGCCTTTTTTCAAGTATAAATATCTAGTCAAATTATACTGAGAGTTGAATGTTTTTGGCAAGTGTACAACACCTTGAAACTTCTTTTGATGGACGTTAGGGACATATTTTTGTTAAAAGTGGTATTTCTCATGAATTCTGCTAAATCATAAAGGCTACCTTCATTTTACTTTTACTCACCCTTCTTAATCTCTTTTTTCTTTGGATCAAAAAGTCAGGGAAGGTTTATTTTTCGCTTATGCATAGTCCCAATAGCGTCAATACTATAGGCATACAGACAATTTACGATATGGTAATGACAAATAAGATTTTGAAATGTACCATGCGTGTTTACCATTCCGTTTTATTTTGCAATCAGCCACCTTTCCTCCTAAACTGTCTTCTATCCTGCAACCATCTTTTCTAGACATTACTTTTGCTGTTACTTTTTCTTTTTTCTTCGATGAAACTCATAGTTGTCATCAGTATGGTAACAGTGGTACCATAACTTCACACCTCTTTTTATGGGCTTCCCTTCCCCTTGAGAATCTTCATCTTCTTTTGAGAAAAAATTGATGGGAGAACTTTCCCTTTGAAAACAAATGTCGATTTGTCGTTTTGATAGTGACGAAGAGGTTTTGACGAAAACTCGCATTTTTTAAGACCCTGGCGACAAGTGCAAGCAATGGTTGAATTTCGAATAAATGCAATAAATGCATAAATGCGGTCAGACTTCAGAGGTTGTTAAGAATTGTCAATCAAATGTAGATATTGTAAAGTTTATATGAGTAATTTCTATGACATAATGAAGACTTTTTCGTCAACTCTTAAAACAGGATTTAACGACTTAGAAAACTCTGTAGACGATGAAATAATTTAACCCACGCTAATTATAATCCCCCAAAACGACTTCAATACATTGCTATAAATTTTTGTTCACCCTCAAATTGAAAATTTGATCAACACATCAATTGATTAATATAACAAACAATTGAGAAAATTTATGAATGCAATTTTTTTCGAAGTGCCAAAAAGACAAAATAATGGATGCTTTGTTGATTCGGTCTCCTTTTGGTGTGATCGAAACCTTGTCAAATGTGTTAAGCTGTAGCATGTTGTCAATGATAGAATTTCCACCTTCGTAAGTTCATCTGACTTATTCGTGTCTTTCTCGAAAGGTTTGCCATCATTCATTGAATCATTACCTCCATTTTCACGGACTTTTTACAGCCCTCTATTTTCTTCCTATCACACGTCCACTTCCCGTTTCTATCCCACGTTGCTATGCCCGTCTTTTTAAAGGCAACTTGGTCCCTAACCAGGTTAGGTAGGTATTTCAAAATTGGAGGACGCCGTCAATGGACCGAGACAGTTGGAGGCGCTTGTTGCAGGATTGGAGGGCCCGAGAAGAGCTGTAGTGCTAAGGAGGAGAACACAAGAAGAAGAAGAAAATAATTAGGTGGTAGAAGGCAAGGCTGCGATAAAAATGAAGTATTCCAGCGATGATCAAGCCTTAATTATTGCAGACTATCGCAGACCAGGTTCATCAATTCAAATGGGTGGTTGAAGTGCAGCTCTTATATCATCAGTAGGCAGAAGTCCTGGTCCATCTGAATTCTTGATGATCCACTAAATGATAATGAAAATATCTATGATAGATCGTTTTGACAAATTTTGGGCCGTCAAATACAAGCTTGTACTAATCTTTAAATCTTGCTTTGAAGGAATGGATCAAAATGAAATTCATCATTTTCAGGAATTATTGTTTAGTTCGTTTAAAGTCAAAAATAAAACACAAAAAATATCAATATTTGCTGTGTCATACTTTTTTGGGGTATACTAGAAATATTGTTTTGTAAGCATTTGTCATTTGTTTTTCTAATTCTCTGAGGCACATGGTACTGTTATCAATATTCTTTAGTTGCCAATTTTGATCCTTTAGACTTTCACGTATGTTTTTTGCAATGGTAAGAAAATGATAAGGTTTAGCCCTTTTGAAAAGGATTGTATTGTATTTTCTCAAATGTACCTGGCCCTCCTTAAAAATTTAACTGCCGATAATATTATACATTGCATCCTTAACAAATCGGTAAGAGGGTTTTTCATATTTGGCAAATTGATGGATTTTGAATCTTATATGGTCAAAATTTTGGACAATGACGAGAAACTGATAATTTTTTCTAAGTTTTGCCGTGATGTTCAGGTATATCAAATTTGCTAAACTATTTTGTGAGGTTTTTCACATTTTTATGGTCAATGCTTTTTTCTGGTCCGAGAAAATAATTTTGGATACCATTCATATTTTAGGTATTATAGTCGATAAGAGCAAAGGTCTTAGTGATTTTGACTAAAATATGTGTTCATTCGTTCTTTATCAAGTCGATAGTGTTGCTGCCATGTTCAAGATTTTGTTTCTGGAGCAGGATTGAAATGATTTTGCCTGGATTAAGGAAACATCATTGAAATGATGCACTTAGGAATAGTTCATTGTCTAAAAATGGAGCAGTTCATTTTGAGATGCAGAGGATGCATAATTGGCTCAAGCCAAAGTTCATACAGAAACCAATTGAGACTAAAAGCAGTAGGGATACGAAACTTAGAGTAGATAATGAGGAAAACATAAAAAAAAATCCACTGGGAATGAATTATTCACTTAATTTTGGATTGAAAACTCCAATGCTAAATTTTAACAAAAAGGTTGTATTTTGATCTCTTGATATTATTTTCTGGGATTATTATCTGCGTTACTGCTTAGGAAATATATTCAAAATATTCAATTGGAAATCAAAATATTCAATCGGAAAAGAATTTTAGACGTTGTTGAGGTTGAGGAATCAAAAGGGGTGATTTGTGTAAAAGAAAGGATTTTTTTGACGTCAAATTAATGCCGAGGACAAGACAAATATTATTGCCAAATGGGTTGTTAAATAATAAATTGCATAGCTTAATTGAATATGAGCGACAACTCATTGCAGTCAAATCAAAAGTTTTTTGCTTATTTGGTACAACAAGACGTAAAAAAGGACTTTGTGTGTGTGTGTGTGTGTGGGAAGGGGAGGGGGGGATTATGTGGTCAATATGCTTAAAGCAAATGAAGATATATTTATGACTTCAGATCAAGACTAGAAAGTGAATCGTCATCTCCCCCGTATACTTTGCTATATCTTGAAGATCATGCCCATTAGTTTAAAGTGAATGTAGAGATATTTAGAATTTCATAATTGACAAAAAAATGTGCCTTGTGTTGTGCTTCTCATTCTACCTCCTTATTTGGAAATAGTATTTTTTTGTATTGGAAACTATTAAGGTTAAGAGTGATTCTGACCACAGATCATCTTCTCGTGTGCCCTTGCTCTGTGGCTCTAACCTGCGTTAAGACCTAAGTTGTATCACAAACACGCCCAGAATCATGTTCCTTTACTAAGGTGTAACTAATACAGTTTGAATACAGCGACCCTCCCCATCATGGCATTTTAGTGTACAATCATTTTTTATAATGTGGTGTTCAACTAAATTGGAAAAACTCCCAAAAAAATTTATTATTTTGACCAAACATAATTTTTTCTTGATTGAAAAGTGTCTTCAGTTTGATTATGGTTATGGTACTGGAAATTTTGTGATATTTTCTCATGTGTGACACCAATATGTTCTCTGTATGCAAACTTTCTGGTCAGCATAAGATCGAAATATAGGGTTTTATCGCTCGTATGGATTTCGTTGAACAAGATGTTCATATGTTAGTATTGGAGGTTAATTGAGGCTCTCTTTTAGAAAACTACATCGCCCCTAGAATGGACTGTTCCATGCACTGAAGTTACTGGGAAACATTTACAGGAATACCTACTCAAACTTCGGTTGAATTGTATCAGTAATGCTCAAACAATTATTAGCATAAGTGGCAATTGAACAACAGTTTGATACTGTCGATTCTGATGTGAAAATTTTAAAGAGTAGTGGGCCGAATCAACAGCCTTGTGGAGTACCAGCTGGTTCATTCCGCTTGTGAATCTGTCCCCAGTTTCAACTTCGGTTACCCTAATTGTTTTTGTAGTTTATTCTGAAACTAAAAATAATTTGGTGAGGACATTCGAAATTGAGATATTCTATTGAATTTTCTGCGGGTGAGTTGTCTTTGCTGACCTGTACGTATTGTCTTGTTGGAAATATGAACCATATGTGATGAGAAGAATAATAAACCGTCATCTGAGCTCACGGGTTTGTAAGATCCACGGTTCATCACAGTGACGGTAGTGAGACAAACTATAGTAACGAATCATATTCGGTAATGAATATTACATGCATGATACATTCACATATCCCTTAGTGCATCTTTTGAGTATGATATCACCATTGGGCTTCATGACTACACAACCCAATGGATTGCATTCTTGTAATTACAATCATGCAGCTGAATGTCACCATTCCTTGCATCTGCAATTAAGGCTGACGCTGAGTAAATCGTCTTGTTAATGTTTATTCTGCGTGCGTCAATAAAAATGCCATACACGTTTTGGTTTGAAAAGACTTTTCTTATCTATTATACTCAGCGTTTTCGAACAGCAGCGAGGAGGTAAGTGAAGATAGACGACCCATTAACACTCGAGGATTTATTTTCTTACTGATACGCCACTTTTGATTAGTCAAGTATCAAATGTGTCATTCTTCTAACATGGCTAGGATTTGTTGGTATTTTGCAATCAGCTTTTTTCGTTCCACGATTCTTCGATAGCAATAATAATAACAATCTTTTAACAATTCAAAATATGCCTATGTCAGTCAATCATAAGTGTTGTTTGTTTATTATAACGTTAAGAATATTGCACTTATACTGTTTACATTAGCTTGGCAAAAAGCAAACTACTTGACCCATACTAACACGCTTTGTTCCTTAAAGATTGATGACTTGAAACGTGCTTGTTTGAATAAAAGCACTCTCTTGCATGCATTAATACCATCTTCACCATATCGGTTCGCTTCACTTTTCCATTTAGAATAATCAATTAGCAGCTTGCTGGATTAGACAAGTAAATTGAGCATTTCCTTCTATTACTGGATCCCCATAACAACTTTCCTGAAGCGCCAATCACGTATAGAAAACAATTCCCCATTATGGTTGCAAATCACATTTTACATTTAATTATCAGGTATGATTTAATCAGGCTACTCAACATCAACTGTAGGAACGGAAAAACGAATTTCAAAAGGAAAAAGCAAAAAAATAAATAAAACAATTCGATGGAGATGATCAATGTAAAATGAAAACTTACATGTTGTTGAGAAAATTCAGTTTTCTATGCGCCTACAGAACAGTAAATGTCTAGACAGGAGGTGCAAAAAGAAAGATACAGCACATGTGCTGTATGGTTACTTCACACACGATATCATTACTTGTGCAGCTAACTAGCAGCTATCGTAACTATAAATCATAAAGATTATGCTGCTGCGGAAGGATATCTAATCTTCTGAGTATCTTCTGCGAGGGGTATGTGCAATCCACATTGAAGAGATGTGTTTTCATGCTACGTGTGATACATTGCGTCGCGATGGCATCATTGTTTAAATATTGATCATAAGAAGGTGCCGCCAGTTGTCGCGATCTTTCTCTTTTGCCAATGCACCTTCTTAGTCATATCTTTGTGTTGACTCGCGGATTTCGAGTTCTTCTGTTTCTTCTTCATTTATTTATACCTTATTTATACCATATTGCAGCGTTATGAACATATTTGAACAAAACATACAACTGTTTTAATACTAAGCTTGAATGGAAGGATCTATTTACGCCGCATCTTCTGAACAGATAATTTTCAATTTGCATAGATACGATAGTTTATCACTTTTTCTTAGAGCGATTCCCCGCGATCTATTGGATTTGGAAGCTCCTTTAAGTCTATTAGAATTATCATCATAAATTAAGAGAAGAAAACAGTGAAATTTCAGGTTTTCCAAACAAAATCTTAGATGTAACAAGGACTCAAATTAATTGCTGATCAAAAAACAGTGTAGGGAATGGAGAATTGTGACCTTATCTCTTATTAATTGAAGACTAAATTAAGTTTTTATCAAATAATGAATGAGACAAGTATCTAGAATATAACGATCTCACTGAAACACCATCAAATATTTCAAAGCTATGGCAGAAATCGGATCATACGAGAGGACGTTTTTAAGTTCGCGGAATGGAGGATTCGCAGTGAGAATCATAATACAGAACTATTTTTCTTTTTCAATATATTCACTTGGTAGTCATTTTTCAGATCTTTTAATTAACTTATGTATACTTTCATAAAAAATGTTTTGTCTTTATCTCGAAAACTTGCTGAAATGGCGTCCTTCATTACTCCATTGCTTGAAAATTTCTTTCCATCAAGTTCTGGTTATTATGAACAGAAAGTGACCATTGGTAACCACGTTAGGACTGCAGGAATCGAAGCCCACCTTGTGCAAGGCAGCCGACTCAACAGGGAACTTTTGAACAGGTGCGTTAGCCTGTAGAAGGAGGACACGTTTGGTTGATTTTCCCTTTTCTATTTTCTTTGATGAATTCTTTCAACATCTGAAATTGAAGCGTAGTATTCTCCGCTCAAAGAGACATTTTTGTATTTGTCATCTGACAACAGAATCCCTTCTGAGTCCCAAAAGACTGTCGAAATCAATTTCCTAGCTGACTTTAACATCTTAAACTTCTTGGGTGGGGAATTGCCCTCTTTGAACCACCGCATAGAGTCCTATTTGGACTCAGGTCCATAATGAGGAATCCAAGTTTCGTCTCGAGTATTAATACGATTCAATAGTCCTTGATTCTGTTCGCTACAGGGGTTTATATATGCACTGGACCACTCTACGTGCTATTCTTTCTTTGACGGCGTGAGCATTCTTGGCACCCATCAAGCAACATTTGACCTTTGTGAGGCCAAGATGATCATAAAGTATTTTCAAAACAGTCTGGTCTGATGCTTCAACCATTTCTGCAAGCTATCTTTTATTTAGTCTAGCATTTTCCGATGTTCATATACTTCGTTTTTTGAATCATCTCCGGAGTAGTCACTTTGATCGTCCGACCGGGCCATGGGTCGTATTCCAGTGAATCCCTGTCTTGTCTATAAAGATTGAGCCACTTTTAAACCAAGGTTTCACTCGGAAAAGAGTTTTCGCAAACAGGCTCAGTATAGTTTCAACATTCAACTAGACATTCCTTGCTTGGAAATGAACTCAATGACAGTACAGTACTAGATTTTTTCCGTAATTTACATGATTCATGATTTTTTCCGAGACTGACATCTTTGATCGACGTACTGCACAAGGATTACTGATAATACAAGATATTTTGTACTATAAAAGCGTTACTAACCCGACCAAGATAAAACTTTTTATTTTATTTTGAACAATAGAACTATTTATACCGATAATGAGTTACTGAACGCTTTAATTACATCTACTCATTACCTGTCCCTCCATTCCGCGTACTTAAAAACGCAAACTCGAGGCTCATGTAGATCAGGATTCGGATGTCCTTCACGTATGTCAACTTTATCACGAAAACCTATATCACTCTCTTTTACCACATTTTTTTGCAGGGTTGTGGGGCTTTTCCACGGGAAAACACTTTATTACCCCAAGACCAATCCAATCACTGAAACCATTCCTTTTTAGTCTGTTTTAACTGAAATTCTGCAAAAGAAGAATGAAACGCGTAAACATGAACGTATTCATCGGAGGGAGTTTGTACGATGCATTTTTTCATAAGTCATAGCGAATGGGGTGGCTTCTCTCATAGTAAGAAAAACAGAGATAGAGATAAGAAGATAGAAAAGGAAAGAGAAGATTTATATTTTCACTGCGTTTTAACGCAAAAGCCTTGAGGGGTTGGCATCCTTATTTTACATAAAACTGAGAGGAAATTTACGGATCGCAAAAAAATTTAACTTATTTCGGATGGCGAAATCACTGAAGAGCGCTATCACTTCTAGCGAGAGATACGCAATGACATTATGTTAACTTTTATATCCATACACAATGACTTACGAGGTTTGTTCAAAAAAGTATCGCGAATTTCATGTTTTTTTCAAGAATTATATATTTATTCATGAATATCTATTTTGTCCCCTTCAAAGTAATCTCCGTCAGACATTATACACGTGTGATAACGTTTTTTCCAATCCTCGAAGCATTTTGAAAAATCATTTTTTGTGATCTTGTTCAGCTCCTTCTTCGATGCCGTCTTTATCTCCTCAATCGTGGCGTAGCGTCGTCCTTTCATGGGCCTCTTCAGTTTCGGGAACAAGAAAAAGTCACAGGGGGCCAGGTGGGGGAGGGAATACGGTGGCTGAGGCATTATTAGAGTGTTGTTTTTGGCCAAAAATTCGCGCACAAGTAACGATGTGTGAGCAGGGGCGTTATCATGGTGCAAAAGCCAATTTTTGTTCTTCCACAAATCCGTTCGTTTCTGGCGCATTGCTTCTCGTAAATTGCGCATTACTTGAAGGTGATATTCCTTATTGACCGTTCTACCCTGCGGCAAGAACTCATAATGCACCACGCCCCTGCAATCGAAGAAAACTGTCAGGAAAATCTTCATTTTGTACCACTGATAAACGTTGCTTTTGTCCAAAGTAGCTTCGCCATATGCAACAGTCAACTTTCTGAATGCATCCGCGCACTTTAAGTTGCTCTTCACACAAAATTTAATACAAATTCTTTGATCCATTTTTTGGGATGGACGTAAATCGAAGACAAGCTAAAACACGTCCACGCACAATAACTGTCAAAAACTGACTGGACATTCAAAATGGCCGGAATTGTCATCATAAGTGAGGGTCATGAGTACCAACATAACATTACCAAAATATCAAAAATCGAACACACGTAGCCCGCGAAAAATTCAAAATTCGCGATACTTTTTGAACAAACCTCGTACATATGCTATTAAATATGGCTACGTGGTAGTAATCCTAATGGTCGAAGTCGGGCTGCCATTCGTGGAGAGTTGTACCACATATCAGTTTCTACCAAATGTAATGACTGCGATGAAAATGTGGATTTCTGATTTCTGTTTGGAGTTAGGGTATGTACTAACCGGAAATGGAAGTTTTAATGAATGGTTGTGTAGTCATGGTATTGGTGTCTATCGTAGCTGTCTCTTGTGTGGTGGTGGTGTGTGGTGCGGAGAGTGAGGCTTGGCTGTATGTCTTGTTCGACTGCTGAGCGTATGCCGGCCTTGGTGTAGCGCGGGGTATTGACATTTTAAGAACCCCAGAAGATGTTGGGGATGCCTTTCAGAGGATCAATGGATATGCGCGTGAAGCCTTCCGAATGCGACTGCAGCAATCTGTTACACGGGCAAATGCGGGTTCTGTTGCTAGTCAATAAATGTTGTCACCATGAAGAGCCATACACCTTAGTGTTGTCATTGTGTTACTGTCATGTCTAAACCTACTGTTGTTATTTTACTATTGTCCTGGGGGCTATTGGGTCATCAACCCATCGAAATAGGAACTTAAATTGGTAGTAGAACAAGGCTATGTTCTTGCGAAAACTTGAGCAGAAGTTTGATATGTATCACGGTTTAGGGGGACGCCCATGACAGGTTGCTGTCACGTCCTACACGGTAAGGAACCTATCCTGGTTGAAACGTGGTGGTGTGTGATTTGCGATGTGGCTAGGAAGTAGTATTTGAGGACCAACCAGTGTAACTTGGCTTTCTTAGTTTTCTGTAAAACGGAACCTCATTGATAATGAGGGGCGTTGGTTGACGCATCAAATCAACCCAGTTTTTTGAGACCATGACGTAAGGCCTAATGTTGGCAGGTACTCACGTAAAACACTTCTGCCTCATATGCTATTAAACATAAAAATTATTTTCATATACCTTAAAGCACATTCAATTTCTAAGCTCTCTATAAGTCGAAGCACGCTTGCGGGTTTTTTGCTTTTGATGCTTCTTTGTAAGTGGTATACCACCCATGGATTGATCAAAGTGTTAGCAAAAGTTGTGGTTGCCCTGTACTAAAACTAACCTCAATTAACTAACTTTAATTCCGATGGGTCACCAGAGTTGATTTTCGGAGTTTTAATGGATGAGTTGAGCAATGGAAAAATGAGTAAAAATACTAACATAAAGAGAACGAACGACTTATCATGCGTACCAAACCAATCGAGGTAACCGAACCTGATAAGTGAAATGCTCTACAAACACTTTCCACGGAAATACCAGAAGTACTTTTAGGGCACGTTTATCACATTATATAAACGCTGCTAAGAATGAGTGATTATCCTGCCAAAAGGGAAAAGATTAACGAAGCAATTCCATATACCTTTGCCTTTTAGATCGACTGCACCTGCCGAAGGATTAACAAAAGAGAACAATATTTTGTGAGTTGGGTAGTGACTTTTGCACAAAAGAAGCTCGGACAATCTAACATTTCCACAAAATGTGGTGTAGGGATTCTTGACCCATTTTTTATTAATACTCAAAAGTAGAAAATGCATATCACGTCCAAGAATATGAAAATGGAACACCCAACACATTTTCGCAATTTGTCATTATCAAACAATTTTTCGCGGGTAATAAGGAAAATTATTCGAAAAAAAATTTGAAAAAGCACTAAGATATTGTGAATAATTGGAAAATTCTTCGGGCGAAATTAAATTTTTGAAAAAATGAACACATTAAATATTTTATAGTAAGCGTTCGTCGTTTTTTTCGAAATTAACATCAATAATGTTTCGAGTATTTGAATTTTAAAGGAACTATAAATTATTT
Organism: Stratiomys singularior; assembly: GCA_954870665.1. Taxonomy (NCBI): domain Eukaryota; kingdom Metazoa; phylum Arthropoda; class Insecta; order Diptera; family Stratiomyidae; genus Stratiomys; species Stratiomys singularior. The sequence continues at coordinate 16,241,398 of OX940877.1, forward strand.
TGAAAAGATGAAATGAAGTTTTTTTATTTTAAGCTTTAACATTTTTTCTATCTTTTTTCAGACTTCTAATCGAGCCGAATATTAAAAAATCGAAAAATAACGGATCACTTTCAATTATCCTGATCAAGGACACAAATATCGAAGGGATACCACCAATTATACTCGATGTTCACAATATCACAATCGAAAATGTGAAAGTAATCAATAACAATGATAAAGCAGAGGAACCATTGAAAATTTCGACTGCGTATGGTGATTTTAATGAGAGTTTCGAAATTAAAATCAAATCACGACTGGACAATGACAAGAATGTTAACTTAACAGTGCAATTGGACTTTGTCAGTCAATTGTCGGACACTCTGCAAGGATTCTATAAGACAGCGTATGAGGACGGTGCATCAGGGGAACCTGTGTAAGTAGTTCAGCTTTTGCATTTGTAAAATAGTTTTTTTTTCAGAAGGACTTTACTCTTAGTTCATTTCACTATGAAATTATTGTCAAGTTAAAATTAGATAAAATCAAGTAGATATCTAATGAGATGAAACCTATAAACAGATGTGAATATTGCATTCTCTTTTTTGTTCTAACAACTCAAAAAATATAAAAAGAAAGGTGAAAGTCACGAAAACTTTCTCGTGCTTAATTTCAATCAAAGGCGCTAATCCTATCGTCTGGGGTCTATCTAAGAATGAGTATATGATGAGAACGGTCAGAATATGTCGATTGCTAGCGATAATTGATGGCGCCGGAAAACATGCTGTTATCGCGGACGTTGGGCTTATGCCAATCTTAATTAAACAGTGGCAACTATAAATACTTCGTTCGAAATAGATCTGAGTGGAAAGAATTTCTTCGAATATGCTTTAATCACTGTCTAAATTTGAATATATTGGGTAAAAGGATTGAAACAATCAAAGAAAATACGAAATTTATAATTTTCTTAATGTTTAATATTTATATCATCATTGAATTATTTCACTCAGCGTCTTTGGAATTTGTCTTACCATTGATTTTACTTTAATTTTCAAACTATTTAATTGAAGGACATATTTCTGTCATTTTTTCTACAAAAATTCCAACATAGAACATTTTTTTTGTGTATTTTAAGATTTTTTTTTGTTTTGAATTTAATTATAACATTTTTTTTTTCAAATTTTTTAAAACGTAGCTGATTATTTTTGAATATTTTGTATGATTTTTAGTCAAAATTTTAACTACAAATAAAGACCATAACAACAACAGCAATTAAACATACAACAGCAACACTAGCGCTGTTATTTTATAACATCTACATCGATATTAGTATAACTACATTGTATATTTATACTAGTAAAGTGCTATGGAAGTTCTAAAGTCACTCCGTCTTCTAGCGTTCATTTTCGATGATGGAAGCCGCCTTCCTTGCTTCAAGCCAGGTCTGGTGTCATCGTTCTGTCTGTGTGAGAGTTAAACTCTCCTAGATCAACCTGTCAGCCCGATTGGGATTGAAGTCATTCGTTGAACTGCTAATCCATTAACTTAGAATGGAGTCCTTTCTACGTTAATTCAGGCGACTTGAATCAACTTGACTCCAGATACCGCTTCCACTTCCTTCTTTACATCAGCGTGAAAGGGAGAAATCTTCTTGCTTCCGTCTGAAGACCAGTTCAACAAAGCTATGCATGTTTGCTATTTAGTTTCCATTTTTGCATCTAATTATAATTTCACGTCGGGGTCACCATCGCTCCATCTACCATAATTGAATGTTAGATTGTACTTATGCTATCAGTTTGGGTACGACTACTACTACTACTGTTTATTTTATTTCAAAATTATTATTGAGTTCTGTGACAGTATGATAACAGTTGCAGTAATAGAGTAGTCCTTGAAACTGACATGACCATATTAATATCTGTTTGATACCTAAAAAAATTCATAAAAATTTCACAATTTTGCGAGTTTTGAACGACAGGATGGATTTATTGTTTGTTTGTTCTCCGAGTGAAAAATTAAAACCGTTCCCTGTCGGTTTTTTTCGTTGATCTTTGGTTTCATCAAAAGTTAATTTTAAGGGGCATTATTTTGAGAGCCGTTCGTGAATCACGATCAATCAATACAATCAGGTAGGCGTCCTTTCGATTCAAAACAAGCTGGAACATCCAAACGAATTCATAATATCTAACCACTTAGAGCTGATTGCAAAATTAAACAGCACCAAGTCAAGAAAAACCACTCAATTGGAATCGTTCGATATAAAAGATTTATATCCACCAATCCCAATGCTCGAAACAATGATAATACTGCAAGAACAACTACTGAATCGGAAGAAGAGTAAAAACTTTTCCATACAGTTCACAAACACCTCAACAAACAACACAAGAACCTAAAATTCACAATGAAAACTGAAAAGAAAAGAGTTAAATCGAGTAAATGATTTATAGGAAAACCACAGTCACAGACACTTTATACATAACTCGTTCAACCACACCCAATAGCCTAAGAAATCGGCAATCAGGGAACTAATACCAAGAATGGAGCGGACATGAAGCCTGCAACGAAGAGTTAAAGAGAATATAAACAATAGTATAAACCCATTGATACAGAAACGACATGGTAGACAAGATAATCAGGAACTTAACAAAACCCAAAAAGTACAGAGAAAATGAAGAAAAAGCATGGACAACCTACAAATCAGCGAAATTCAAAAAATACATCATCAACGCAGCATTCAAAAAAAGAAGCAGTCGGGAAAAATATAATGCAAGATCGCACAGGACACGGTGGACAAGCAGGATATAAATTAGCTTGTGTACTATATAGTATAATACATCTGTATTAATCAATCAGGATACAAAATAATAATACCGGACGCAACAACTGAGTCCAATTTTCTAAACAACATGATTAACAACAAATTTATACTAACTCAGGTTACAATAACAGTGGAAATGAGAAATGTACAACACAAAGGACAGCTGAAGTTCGTTTTGATGTTGCCGCAGGCCAAAATTAACTCTGGGTAGCTTGGGTCCGCCGGGCCTTGCTTCGTGGGTTCTCGAGAACGAGCTGAAGATGGCTGTATGCAGCCGAAACGCGTCCTCGAGACTCACGAAGCAAGGCCCGGCGGACCCAAGCTACCCAGAGACAAAGGACAGCTTTTGAATGAATTCGAATACATGGGAATAAACAAGTAAAACACATTCGACGGACGAATCATAAATAAACAGAAAGGTTCCCATCCAAACATAATCTTCGAGCAGCTAAAACTATTTTACAAAAACCAAAAGCAATGCCGAACAATAAAAGCAGACAAAGGAGCGTGGGAGATGAGAAAAATAGAGACATTCCCTCAAGGCCTCCCTCACATTAGACAAATTTCGGACTTTTTCTGTCTGGGTTAAAAGGATTTCTTTTGTGTAAAAGGAACCTACCTGCTTGTTGAACCAACAGACCTATTAGCAAGGGCACTTAAGAGCAACAAACTCAAAACGAAACAACACAACAAATGATACCTCGGTGAGACACGTATGTGAACATTACAAGAAAACAGACGGCGAACGAGGGTATTTCTCGTTAGTTGTGTAGTCTACTGGACAATAAAAACAATTTTTGCATTGCAGCTGGCAATTATCGATTTCATATTAACAATTCTTAACATAAAAATTACCTCACAGTTAAAATAGGGAAATGCTGAATTTTTTAACTTGTATTTCTTTACCATTTTTCAAATAAACTTCTACTTGGAAAAGTAGTCATACCATTACTCTACAAAGCTGGTTTCCCGGGGATTTACGACTAAACAAATCAAATGCAAGATTATTTGACTCGAAATCCCCCCAAGAACCAATGTACTATTAGTCACAATTTTAGCGTCATGTTGCTTATTTTGGTGTTGCTCCTTGACCTTATAAATATGAAAATGCCAAAATATTTAACGTAAGTTCGGAATCTTCTGCACAATTTCGGACCTCGTTTAATATTTTTGCTACTTTTTTGGTTTTGAAAAAACAAAAATATTTTTCGAGAGTACGTTGATTCTTTCGTTAGTGTGAATTCTCATGTGCAAAAGACAGTTGACAATACTGCTATAGAGGAGGAGAAGTCTGCTTTCGAACCATGCACATGAGGTCCTTCCAGAAGATGAATTGAATTTCCTGTAAAAATTTATTCTTAGATCATTGGAATTCCCAATGTTCCATAATTTTTGAATTGACCATCCTCCTATTTCCTTAAAAGTATTCCAAACCAACATTAATATGATAGGTCGTTGGTTCATAGTTTTAATTGTTTTTTAATTATTTAAAACGAAAAGAATTTTTTATAATTTGATTTCATATTTATTTTATTTTGACTATGATCGAATCAAATATAGAATACAAATGATCTTAACATAAAAATTGTTTTGGCAATTTCAGATGGGCAGCAAGCACTCAATTCTCTCCTATTGATGCTCGTCGGGCGTTTCCGTGTATCGATCGACCGGATAAAAAGGCCAAATTCCAAATCAGTATTGTTCGTGACATAGACTACCAAATGGCAGTATCAAATATGCCTGTCGCTATCACATCGTAAGTATATTTCACAAAGTCTTTCATGATGATAAAACACAAAAAGAAAATAATAATAATAATTTATTGATGATTGGAAGGTGTACTATCGACTAACATCTCCCCAGTCATACTGAGAAAGTAGCCTGGAACTGTCATTCACATTACTTCGGACTAGGCCTCTCCGATTTCTGACCTCTCCTCGCCAGCGTCGCCTTCGGTTAATGCAAATCCCTCTTTTAGCAGATATTAAGAGGTATTGGTGCCACGACCGGCTGCATCGAGAAATGAATGTCAAATAACTGTTGTGCAGTTGTCTCAGGTAATAATAAGTGTCACCATGGTGTCTACAGAACCACAGACTCAGGTCACTTATGGCGGTCCATGACCTACCTCGCGCTTCGTGTACCCTAGTTTCTTGCCTAAAAGCTAGTGTCCTTCTTCTTCGCTCTAGGCTTAAAATATATCTCTCCGGATAGCTCAACGTAAGTAACCTCATCTTCGGTCTTCAGCAACTAGCGCGCTATGGGGCCACCCTCGCAATAACCAGCACCACCGGGTCAGAGACAGTGCGGGATGCAAATAATAATAATAATAATAATAATAACATCAATGATAATAAAAAGAATCTTAAAAAAAATTAAAGCTATTTTTTGCCAGTGTTAGACAATCAAAGACGCACAGCAATCAGGCTACTGACTAAACAACTACACTGTGACAGCGCGAACCTAGTCTGGAACTGTTTGTTACATTACTTTGGATAAGACCTTTTTAGTTTCGTCTAGTAATCAGAGGTTTTCTTCTTTTAGCAGAGCAATCGAAACGCAATGCGATTACAGAGAAATCTAACCGCGGAGATCGATGATAACCTTATTTGTAGCGCTTCGAAATGGTATACAGTTCCATTCGCCCTTAAATACTAGTGTCTTTTTTCACGAAATTATGTGGGCGGGTCTTGTCTTTTCTCTCTCAAAGGCGTAAACGATGCCTCACGTTCACTTCACATGAGAAAGATATGTGGGGGACACTTCCGCGATCCCCGGAAAAAGTATCATGCAGTAAAAAGATCGCAGCTTTTGTGCAGGGAATACTGAAAATATCCGCACCCGCTGGGAAGTCACATCAGGTCGTAATAAAGCTGTCATTTTTTTTCGGTTGAGCCACAAATCCCAGGTTCCTGATGAAGAGCGCAGGCCTGCTGTCTCGGGTGTCGTTTATCTATCCTCCCTGCCACAGAGCTAGAGTCCTTTCTCTCCCCTCTCCTGAGGAAGGGTTTTGATTTTTGAAGTTAAGAACACTCGTTCACAGGTAAATCGTTCTTCATCCTTTAAAAGAGAGCACAACAGGTTTTGGACACTCGAAGACCATCACCACCTGTTGAAAGAAAATAATAATAATAAAAGTTTACATGTAAAACAATATCGTAATTGTACACCATAATTAAAAAAAATATACATCCAAAAATGAGATTCAACCAATAATGATTGCGGAAATAATTTTTTGAAAGAAATATTGATCACATATGTTCAAAATCTTCAAAATTTCCGCATCAAAGACAATGCTTTAACCTGATTCAATCCAGACCACATGCATTATTAATAAACGTAATTTAATAATCACAGATTTACCCGCACCCGATTTGACCACCTACTCAAAATTTTTAGGACGTACTTGAAAATTAGAGCATTCTCTTGGCAAACAGTCTGAGAATTGAATCCAAAAATTTTCAAAATTCATTTGTTTATTTATTTATTCAACACCATGAACAGATGATAATCGTTCGAAAATTGATCACTTTACACGGTTTCGAAAACTACACAATGTGTTGCATGCCAGGATATTTCGACATCAAACGGTGAACGAGATTTGAATGTTATCCAGTTGTCTAAGAAGTCTGCAAATTTTGTATTGGATATTGGAGCGATTCAATTAAACATGTCGCAGGTCATGAAATGCAGTCTGTGGTACAAGTTCTTTTCTGCGATAAGCTATTTTCAGAAAGACGCTATAGATCTTATTCTGGACTAATTCAGATGCTGAGAATGGAATAGAGAATATAAATATTTCAACATCGAATCAGCGGGGATAATGTCATGAGTTTATATATTTGTAGATGAAAATAAAGACGAGTTACATGTGTAGAAAGCATCTGCTCTGTAATGTATGCTGATGCTATTTTTATGGATTTTCTTTGTCGAAATGAGTCATGTATATTAAAGTCTTCTCGTAGGCTTGTTGTTACATTTTTTTTATTTTAATTGGTATGTTTCGAATTTCCTTCACTTTAGTTAAAATAATCGACTTCTTTCTTAATTATAATATTCACACTTATTCAAATCACAGCATAACTATTGCTAAGCATTGACACTCTCGATGGCATCATAAAGAAAGAGATAACAGTATCTCATGCAAGAAAATAAAATGTAAGATAGAGACCGTAAAGTGAACTACGTTGATAAGTTGAGAGGCCGCAGTGTATGACTGTACGAATTTATATGTGTGCCAGTAGTTGCTTCACAGTTAGGTTGGGATCTAAATTAGTGTGTATAGAATGTGTTAATTATTGTGTATGGGTGGGGAGGATTGGGGGGTATATGTCGGTCTAGCAGTCCAAGTATTGGCTATCACCGGTAAGACAATCCAATGAAGACATGACGACCGTACAAAATACATCGCATCCGTCCTTCATCAAATTTTATATCAAATATAACATAAAATAATGCGATCCAGATCCGAAGATGCAAAGCTCGGAGTGCCTCACCTCTGAATTGCCAAAGTCCAAGAAAGTCTGTATGGAGAAGTCGCGTGTTGTTTTCTTTGCCTCGAAATGAGTAACCATTCCTTGAATGACAAAGAGTTTATGCATGTCTGATAAACTGCCGATGATTTTTATTATGTTTGAGTAGTCCGCGATTAAAGGAATCGATTTTGAGGCACCTATTCGGGAGCGTTTTCGTCTGATGCAAGAGCGTACTCAATTTTTTTTTCTGAGAGCAGTCTTGAACATTGCTAACACATCCTTTATAACAGGTAACCCTTTAAGTAACTGTTTAGATTTTATATAAATCCCAGAGGCCGTTAAAAATTCAAAAAAAAAAAATGGAAAAAGAATCTGACATCCTTTAAAATCCTTAACAAATTATCTAATAATTATACAAATTATGAGGAAAAATATCTTTATATTTTAAAATTTGACATATTCTTTTCATATATCATTTCAGATTCTACAGACCTGGCCACGTTGTGGATAAATTTGAAACAACACCAAAAATGTCAACATATCTAGTAGCATTCATTGTTTCCAAGATGGTGAGCTCGAACTATTCGGAAATTGATAATCACTATTCGCCGCGTGTTGAAATATGGACGAGACCAGAAGTAACAGATATGACAAAATTCGCTTACACACTCACGCGTAAAGTTTTACCATTCTACGAATCTTACTTTGGTATTCCCTTCAAACTACCCAAAATCGATATGGTTGCCGTCCCTGATTTTGGTTTTAGCGCTATGGAAAATTGGGGTCTGATAACATTCAGGTGAGTAATGATTTAGTAGATAAGGATGCATAGAGTGAGTTGTAAAGTTTATTTTTTATGTGTGTGTGCCTTGTATCATCAATCATTTCTTGTTTTGGGGTTCGAAATCCAATAATTGTAATTGGCCGCCTATGAACCGTTTCGTCAAAGATGATTTTTCACCTATTTACAATGACTATCTGTTATTTGTCTATCAATTTGATTATTTTTCCATTATAGATAAACAGTGGATATGATTACTTTATTGAGCAATACAATGTTTGATTTGATAGCATATTAATATATTCTTTTTACTGGGCGTTTAAATGGAAGTCAGTTGTGATTAATCTCAGTTTTTCAGTTATTTTTTTGGGAGATTTGACCACTTTTGTTTCGAATATTTAGTGTGAATATTATTTATTTGAGAAAAATCATTCTGTGCATTTTTTTGGGGTTGGGAGGTGAATGTATTTACGTACAGGGTTGAAGCTTCCATAGTCACAAGTGACTGGACTACCCACTGAACAGCTGCCCTGTCGACCTGAGAAGGTAGCCTGGAACGGTTTGAGTCACTACTTCGGCCCAGGTCTCGGTTTACCTTCAAGCAGGGAGATCATTCCTGTAACGGGAAGAGGGGTGGGGCGGAAGAGGGATTACCAGAGAAGTTATCGTCGAATCCAATGCCCTGAACTGCTGTTAGTCCATTTCATCTTTGAGGACTGCCCGAATACAATGTGCCACGTAGTTCCATTTGTCAACCGATCCAAGCATCCCGGTTACCCTAGTATTCGAGGTGAGCTCTCCTGTTTCCCTGTACGGGTCCTGCCGCAGCCTGGTCCACCTTTTGCATGGAAGAAATGTGTGGTAAACGTCATCCTCTTCTCCTGGGAAAAATCTACAATCGGGGGTTGGCGATTTACAGATCTTGTGGAGACAAGACTGAAAAATCACATGTCGATTCCTTAATAAACTTGGAAGGTTTTCCGATGGAAGTACTCGGTTTTCTGAAATGAAGTGCTTTATGGGTTTCCAAAAAAAATATGCCTTATAAAAAGTTCGAGTCTTTTATTACAAACATATTTCACTTTTTATGAAAAACAAACAATCCAATATCGATTTCAACCATGAGAATAGATTCGTGTTCATTTTGACTTATAAATTTAGTCAATGAGCTCAAATTTAAGCGGACACCTACGAACAAACCCGTCAGGCTGTAGGACAAAAACAAGTTGGAAAACCCAGGAAACGCTGGTCAGACTCGATTGACGAGGAAGTCTGGTATTCAATATGCAGTGAGAGGCAGTTATAGTGGCACGACGATGACGAATCTCCATTTATTTAAAATTTGAAAACCTAATCAAGATGAAATGCAAATTATCTTTTAAAAAAAGTGTTTGTTTAGAATATGTGGACATATCAACATATCAATAACATATCAACCAGAGAAGGGTGCATGAAGAAGGTGCAGGACTTCAAGTTTCAAAGTGTAGGCGCAAAGACCGACGGTGCCAAAACGGAATCTTCTCCCGACATCATCCTCAACTCAATCAAAGTACCTGAGAGTCCCCCAATGTTATTAAGGATTAGAGGAGTTAGAAAGGATTTGTATTAAAACCGGCAACAGAAGCATCAAAAATCACTCTTAACAAACATAAACAAACACTCTCGGAGAGAATTCGCGTGCCTCTAACTGCGTAGTGCTAGACCTAATGCTGGACTTTTGGCAGGCCTTCAAACATGGAAACATGTACATGTTTGAGGTATGTACATGAAAATTAGGGTCCCTGAACAAAACAATTTAAACGATATTGCAAGAACAGATTATCCACCATGAGCTGGATCAGCCGACCAGAATGTAACTAGAATAAGTACGATGAAAGTGCTACTAGCAACAGTTGAATTAAAACTAGACGAAATCTTCTGGAAAGAGACGACTGCTGGAAAATCCGTGTTTTTTGGCCTTATCGAAATACGTGCAGAGAAGCTTATAAAGGAAAACCAAAAAGTCGTAAGAACACTAGTGGTAATACAAATAGACCACAAAGGTTAACATGCCAAAAAATAGGAGTCCAAAAGGATGCCAACCTGCCAAGTTTTAAGAAAAAACTTCAAAATACTTTCTTGTAGGTTTTCCAAATCTGTCAGTCAAACGCCTCACTGTACTGAGGAGTATTAACATAGCACAACTGGATAGTTGCTGACCACTGACCTGGAGGTAGCTTCTTCTAGGTTTCTTTAGGACTACGGGATGATCATCTGCAAACAAAAGAACCATACGTTAGGAGCTAAGGGCCAGTTCTGGCCTGTGCTGTTTACGAACAGTGAAACCCAGTAAATAATAATCGTAAAGGTTTTACTTTTAAAACAATAAACAAAACAGCAGTTTTGAGACGTTATGTGTTCTCTTGTGTTTTACGAAAAAATTATTACTAAGTCAATTAAAAAACAAAAATGGGAAGAATCATCGAGTACTTCGAGTTTTTTTTTGTGAATAAAAATAACACCAAAGAAGGGCCTTATTCAGCTTTGGCATATCTGCTGATTCTTGTTATTTACCTCAACTTAAGAAAACTTCAAAATATTTTACTTTTTACAACTCAAATGTACCCAAGGCTACGCAAACTTATAAAATATAGAAATTTTATAATTTACATTAACGAATTTTGAAGGCTGTCCCGTTGTACATTAATTTTTTTCGAAGATGGTAATGGAACAAGGTTGGGCCTAATTTCGACGCATTATGTGAAGTTTGAAAAAATCAAAAGTCTTTTATTTGCCATTGTATTTTACTTGTGACACATTTTCTATCAATTAACCTGTGATTTGTGTTTAGTGGATTTTCCTGCACAAAAGATATCCTTGTTGTAAATCTCTGGTGAGTGTAATTGATCTGAAACGGTAATTACACATACAAGACCAAACCGCCAATTACAAAACCAATTAAAATTCAACCAGCCGTTTCAAAATTTGATGTACTTGCGTTACACTACTAAACAATTCGTTCCAAAAAGAATTCTTCCTTCATCCTTCAATATTCTCTTTTCGCTTTCATAAATACTTTTCATTTCACATACAGTTGAACTGAAGCCATTAAATAGTTATTACTCGAGCTACATTCAACCATTGGATGCAGTGGAAAAATTAATGCAATTGTAGCCACATCAATAGAAGCGTTTGACATGTTTCCAATATCCTTCACCAACGAACAGATTACTCAAACATCAAATATGTAATCTGTTGTAATCGACGACTCGCCACGGAGCTATTACTTCACGCATATATCAACGGAATGAAATCATGCGCTGACTTCCTTATTACCTTGCTTACATGTTCTGAAAATCTCAGAAAATCTGATCGCTTTCCATGCATATCTATTATTAACTGTTATTTTATTTCCACAATGGACAAGCCTCTCGGAAATGTGCTCTTTGGAACACTTTTTATCCAGCACATGGAGAATGACCCAAACATAAGTGATCCCCATTCGAAACTATTTTTGGAATTTCCATTCATATCTCATATCTGACAACTGAATATTTTCCTCCCGAATTGTTGTGTCTGTTCTGTCCTTACTTACCAGATTTCCGGTATTGTTTTCTTCTCCATTGCAGAGATTCTGCCCTCCTTGTACCTGAAGGCGATGATACCTCATCAGCATTGCACAAGGAGTACGTTTCGTCAATAATTGCCCACGAGCTGGCCCACCAGTGGTTTGGAAATTTGGTAACACCCAAGTGGTGGGACGATCTGTGGCTGAAGGAGGGATTCGCCACATACATGAGCTATTTGGCGGTGGATAATGTAATTTGGCCACTATTTGTTTAATTTCCTATGAAAAGTAACGCTTGTGCGCTGATGTTTATTTCAGTTGGAGCCGGAATGGAAAATTTTGCAGTTTTTCACTCTTCGAGAGTTCAATCAAGCGATGACCAAGGATTCCGACAAAAGTTCACATCCCATCTCATTTCCTGTTACATCAGCCATTGATATCCGAAGAATTTTCGATCCGATCTCGTATGCTAAATGTGCAATTCTTTTGCGAATGTTGAATTCATTTTTGGGCGAGGATGCATTTGTTGGCGCTGTTCGAGACTATCTGCGGAGGTTTGAGTTTGATAATGCCATTCAGGATGATTTGTGGAAAGTGATGTCTGAGCATGGCGCCAAATTTGGAACATTGCCAGCAAATGTAACCGTGAAAGAAGTCATGGACACTTGGATCTTACAAGCTGGCTATCCGGTGGTCCACGTTAAACGATCTGGATATGACATTGAAGTGCATCAAGAGAGGTGAACATTAGTCTAAGTAACAGCAGGCAATTTATTTCAAATGACTAAATTTTTGCCTTCTTATAGATATCTTTTGCCGCACAAAGACGAAGCTGATGAAACTTTGTGGTACATTCCAATAACGTACGACACGAACGGCAACGAAGCATCACAAAACACTTTCTGGCTTTCCAACAAAAGCGCGGTGATACCAGACGTGTTCGATGATGATTTGAACAACCGAATTGTTGTGAATATCAATCGCAATGGCTACTATCGTGTTAACTACGATTACTCCATTTGGATCGCTTTGAAGAAGAACTTCAAAACTCTCCCGGCTATAACCAAAGCACAACTTCTTGACGATTCCTTACACTTAGCCAAAGCGGAATACCTAACCTATGATATTCCGCTGACCTTCCTGCTAGAAATGCGGGAAAACGTCGAGGATCACTTGCTTTGGGCAGCTGGATACAACAGTCTACTTTACATCAACAATATGATGAATCGCGAACCAGCATATGAATCGTTCAGGGTAATTTGAATAATTTTTCCAAGTTTTTATCCTTCTTAACTTGTAATTCATTTTGGTTCTAGGGCTTCATGAAGTTCATACTGCGTCCAGCTTTTGATCACTACACTTTGGAAGAAAAAGAAAACGCGGACCACCTAAGTTTGATGCATCAAGCAAAAGTAGTGGAATTGGCATGCAGTTTCAACTACGATCGTTGCATGAATGCAGCTCAGTTGAAATATCGAGAATGGATTAGAGATCCAAAACGTAATCCGTGAGTATTTTATCTGAGTTTATAGTAGAGTTTACTATCCAATTCAGCATTTTATCTTTAATTGCACATTGGAAAATTACTATACAATGTAGCGTCGTCATGTGGCTCAAATAAACCGTAACAACTAGATATTTTCACTGTTAGTACGAGACTCATAACCCACATATGATCCATCCATTTAGAAAGACCTAAGTTTTTTTATGTAAAAATAAAACCCACAAATTCATAATACAAAATAATACAGAGATTAGCCATAAGTTCTGTCAATCTGTTCATATCAAGAGAAACTGAGGCCACATCACATGGTCAAGTTGTAATGTACCGTACCTCACTTCAGCCAAAGTTACAAGTCCGGACAGTTCGTAGTTCGTTCAAGCCGTCGTGATCAAATTCGGTACGAGTGAAAGATGAATGTCGATGATCACATAATACACGTGTGATTTGTCACTGACAACGAGATATAAAGAAACAGCTGATTTGGTTGACAGGCCGCGAGAGTGGTTTCCGCACTGTTTAGATTTTTGAAATGTTGTGGACACTGTGCATAAAGGGATACGTCAACAGTGGCTAGCCTTTTCTTTTCGTATTCTCAGTCGTATTTTACGTGAAAATCTTCAATTCGCCAAGTACAGGCAAAGCGATTTATTCACGCCCCGAATGACAGAAAGTGTTGGGCTGATCTTGTGAAATGATTTCAACATTTCTTCTTATTCCCACGAAAATCTTCACGACTGAAGACGAATAAATTTTCATCATGGAGAAAAAACGAATCAACAAAAATATCGTTTATACGCTAAAACGTGTTTGAAGTGAAAGAAAAAAATATAACGAGTTCAGCGCGGGCACTACCAGAATGATCTGGTGGGGTGTGTCATATCTTTGGATTACTGATATTCACTTCTGTCAAGTAGGGGTGAAATTAAATTCCAGTCTATACATAACCATGTTGGGTTGTTGAGCCTCTAAACAATACAATATTTGCTGGAGATATGTGGTGATTTCAACGTAATTCGGCACTGACGTATTTGGCAAAACGATTTTAACAGTGATTGTCAAACATGCTCTCGATTCTATCTTCTCAAATGAATGTTCCTCTCCCGACTTATATTTGAATCTTCTAGACTTCGACTGTGAAAAAAGATTAAAGACCTTATCTATGCACATCAGCAAACAACTATCATTGGTTTAAAAGCGAGTATAATGAAGGCTGAGGAAGCCGCTCTTTTATCATGAGAAAGCAGCTCTGTCTAATCGATGCCTAGCCCCAGAGAATAGACGATGCGAAAGGTGGTGATTTTGAGTGATTAATTTTGCAATGAAGTAGTTACGGATTTTTCCTCTGTTATAAATATTATAATCCATAGATCTATGGATTTAATTTATTAGTTCGTGCGCAATGAATATAATAACTATGAAAATAACGTAGATTGCTAACTTGATAAGAATAAGTTCTCCTGAAGCGTGCCAGCCCTGACCAACAAACCTCATTTGGCCGAGAAGTACCACACTTAGTTTAAGCAGTGATATCATTACAGAACTGGAAGATTCGGCGAGCACAGAGCCAGATAAGGTCTATGGATTCCGTGAGGCGAAAGTAGGAACCATCTGCAAATAATTGCAATATACGTGGAGAGCTAAGGGCTCATTTTCAACTGTGGACGCCATATACATAACAACAAAATATGGAGGAAACAGATATTCTGCAAAATTTAAAAGGATTCTACTGTTTATAAACCGACATTTCGTTTAGCAGTCTTGGGAAATCCCTATGCAAGTGGCCACTTAAGAGATGCTGTAAGGAGATCATCTTCTTAGAACTCGTTTGTTTCCTTAAATCCTTTCACGGTTTTTATTAGATTTTCCAGTATTTTGATCCTGAAATGTCACATACAGCACTTGATACTCAAAAAATTTCTAGAGAATATCATGAGTGTGAAGACATCTGTTTAACTACTAACAATAATGAGAAGACGTGTCACAATAGCTTTAAAGCTTCGGTTGTCAACCGTTTTCAGCATTTCTCCGACCATAGTGTCTGCACAGAGCTCTCCAATTTTGCTGAAGAAGTCTTTGCACTGCTTGATTCATCTTTTGAAAGAGAAGAATGTGTGACAGGCAAAATACACAGTCAGAAAACCGTGCTCCATCAATCTTGTGCAGGTAGGACCGAAAATAACCATGCCCTCTTAAGAGATTGACCAAGAGGAAATCGGTTTCACCGCGCACTCAACTGTGCCACTGCCTCAGATCAAAGTTCAGAAGTGCAATCCACCTTCCCCTTGTGTCTTACTCCCAGGACTTTTGCCATACGCTGAGAGAGCGACGTCTCTCTTCCTTAGTGACGAATTCTCTGCGGTCTTCACCTTTGCGCAGGTGAATACTTCTGCGCCCTCACGCAAGAAGGGCGGTGAGTATCACCCCTGCGATTACCAGTACTGCCGCCTCGGAGACTGTTCGATATGTGCATGAGATTCGCAACGCTCCTTTTCTCTGCACCTGTGCCAACTGCTTCCGCTGTAGTTACACTTGCTGAATGTGTCGCCCCACTGTTCTGACCCATGGGGTAGAACCGACTGCACAACGCTCATTAGGAGTCGTCTCCTAGAGGTGGTGGGCCTCCCTACGTTGGCCATTAATCGGGTGAGTGCCGTTACACTCGCTGCAGCCTTGTCAGCTGTTGCCCTGATTTTTCGTGAAAAACTCATCATCAAAACTAACAGGACGCGCCTAGGTATTTTACTGCTGATTTCGAATCAACCAGCGCGTCCCCAACACTGATAGTTCTTACTCTGGGGATGAGCTTCTGTGTTAGGATGACCACTTCGGCTTTTTGCAGTACTAGTTTGCGACCGTGAGCGGTCATCCAGTCTATTATCCTCCTTATTAACGTATTGAGTCTCAGTTGCGGATGATCTACTGTGTGCCCAGCGACTAGCGCCGCAACATCGTCCGCATAGCCGGTCAAGCGTGACTCATCCGGCAGTTCGGAGCACAGCAGTCCATCACAGGAGATGTTCTACAGATTCGGGCCAATGACAGAGCCCTGAGCGACACCTGAAGTAAGAATCATCTTTCGGCTCTATTTTCAACAGCGATTGCTGTCGAAGGTTATTATTTCTGATAACAATAATAACTTTAAATGGAAAATTCAGAATTTCTTCAATTCAGCAAACATTTTGTGGTATTTCACAATATTTCCAACATTTCCATTGCTTGTAATTATTCTTTATAAGTACAGAAGCTGTTTTACTAGAAGTATGTAGCAATTCAGAAAAACTGACGCTCCCCTCCGCTCCCCAAAAAAAACCAAAAATTCTTCTCCAACTGCACGTTTATCACTTGATCATGATATCACACCTTGTTACAGTAAGTTGAAAGTATGCTATCCAAGACAGTCAAATGGTTAACAACTTAATTATTACAACAGCATATTTCCAGCATTGACTGCTGCCTCAGAAACCTAAACATTGTTCAATCAAAAACCATATCAAAACTTGATTACATAACTTTTCTCATTTCGCCAAAAGCAGAATATCATCTACATATTAAACTTGACCGCGATTTGTGAAACTTAAGAATAAAAAAAAATTTCTAACATATTAATGTTTACACAAACATTTTATATTCATTAATCGCATCAAAAGCTTGTATAGACAGTAAGCACAGCAGGAGGAATATAATACCCACGAGAACATATTACATATACGCTCCACTACATATACGCGATATTCGTTGTTCACATGTTTTTCTTTTTGCATACCATACGTGACGAAATACGAGAGCTTTTGTGAAAGAAATCCCAGCACTGTCCGAAACATGAGACTTGTTATATCTCATGATACTCGTCTCATGGTACTATCACACATGTCTGTTCACATATGTTCTGAACATAGCCGCGAAGGTATTCCATGCCCGGCTAGCTCAGTCGGTAGAGCATGAGACTCTTAATCTCAGGGTCGTGGGTTCGAGCCCCACGTTGGGCGAGCTTCTTTTTATGATTTCCTACAAGTTTAATCAAATATTTTTTTTTTTAAAAGTTAATATTAATCCAAATAATACAATATTGGCTCTTATTATTATAAATTTATTAATCAGTTGTTTATCTTCTCACTTTTCTGATTCTCAGTATCAAACCCAACTTCAAAAAGACAATCTATTGCACGGCGTTGCAAGAAGGGTCTTTCCAGGAATGGTATTTTGCTTACAACCGTTACAAGGAGACAATGAGTGCCTCGGAAAAGGAACAAATACTTTCGGCCCTCGGATGCACTGTTCGACCTTGGCTGCTGTCAAAGTAAGTATACGTTGTAGATTAAGAAAAGATCTTCGGTATAATCTCTGGAATACTTCATTTCTTTTAAATATTTACCTTAGTATGATTTGTTTAAAATAAATAAACAAACCAAAAATACAACAATATCTTGTCTTGATAATAAATAACAAGTCGTGATGAAGTCGATGTGTTCGACGTGGACACCTGCCCTCATGACCTAATTCCACGGTTGTTACGTATTTCGATGTGTAGGCGACATTAAGCAAACAAAAAAAATATATATATATGTAAATAAATAAATTAAGAAATTAAAATAAAAACATTTAATGTTAGATTTAGAAAAATAATATAAGTATAATATCTAGTAAATAGTATTGGTAAAGTAGTGATTCGTTATTAAAAACAAAAAAAAAAATAACAAAAAAAAGTCCCAGAAAAAAAAATTCCAAGTACCAAAAAAAAAAACCCCCCAAAAAATAAACAAAAAAAACCCCCCAAAAAAATTCTTGGAAGTTATTTTTAAGATCGATACGATTCACTGGGTTGTTGTGTTCGTATCGATATAAAAGGAGTGGAAATTGTGAGGAAAAAAGGGAGATTCAGCCGGAGATTCAGCCGGAGATTCAGCCGGAGATTCAGCCGGAGATTCAGCCGATAGAAGATACCTAACAAGTGGGGAGATTCAGCCGATAGACGACAGCCGATAAAAGATACCTAACAAGTGAAGACATTCAGCCGATTAGCCGATAGCTGATAATACCACTTGCAGCAGCCAGTATAGGACACTCAACCAGTCTCAACCAGTTGCAACCAGTGGAGCACACTCAATCAGTTGAAGATACACAACCAGTAAAGGAGGAGGTGTTCTCAGTCAGCGCAGCACCATTGAGCGCAGCACAATTCACAGGTTGTTTGATTTTTTTATAATTTTTATTTTATATAATATGAGGAACTAAGCTCTTTCCCTGTGTGTGTGTGTGTGTGTAAGTTGCATGGAAGGATCAGGGCTTAAATGAAGTCCTAACCCCCACGCCCACGCGGTGAACTAGTCGGTGGAAAATTAACTTTCTTCGGCCGCCATTATGCGGCCTTTGTATTTTCAGCTAACCCTATAATCTTGTTCCTTTTCTTTCGCTGCAGGTGCGACCTATCGGTTGCCCAATTATTATTTTATTATTAATTATATAAATATATATTTTATTATTAATTTCGAATTTCCCTTTGAAAATACATAACATGGCGCCCAAACTTGTGGCTTTGTTCGGTCAAGGTGATGGCAATGTGTGGCAGCGGAGGATTTCGTTTTTTTTTGAAGTTCGTAAATAAAATCTTTGCTCTTCCGCTGGCACACTGCACCATCGCTTCAGTACATATCGCGCCGATTGCTTGCATCTGCAGCTGGCGCCCCAAAAGTATTCTTTTCTTATCTTTCTTCTTTCCTGTTTCCGTGAGTGATGTTAGCTGTCGCTTCCGTAGATTTTGACTCGATGAGTTTTGAGACGGAGCGTTAAGGGTCGACGAAGGAGGTGGTTGGTTTCTCCTTTTAAGATTATGGAATTAGGATTCAGGAATTAGTATTTAGGAATGCCTCTCCTGAAGTTGACTTGGCTGACATTACGCACAAAGGAGCGTTTGCATCTATTGATCTCTTGTAAATTTCGCCATATGTTTTTGGTTTGAATGAAGAACAGGCGGATGCACACGTACCTCGAAACACCACTAATTGTTTTCCTTTGCTATTTTCTTTAAACACTTTTACCTTCCGGTGTTGTTG
Source organism: Stratiomys singularior (assembly GCA_954870665.1). Classification (NCBI taxonomy): domain Eukaryota; kingdom Metazoa; phylum Arthropoda; class Insecta; order Diptera; family Stratiomyidae; genus Stratiomys; species Stratiomys singularior. The sequence continues at coordinate 16,260,546 of OX940877.1, forward strand.
ACTCTATGCCGACTGATATTTATCGCTCTATGAGTTTGAATCAGGGGCCGGATGAGCATCAGCAACCCTTGGAATTGCTCACATACTTCCATTTCATCTTTAACTTTCTAACCTTCTTCGCGTCCTGATCCGGAAACGCATGTCTTCAAGCACACACATACACACATTAATGAATAAAAACATACATATAATATAAGTAAGGAATTAAGAACTAAATAAGGACAATTGAAAAGTATAAAGTAGTCAAATTATGTCGTCTCCACCATCGGAAAAATTTTTGCCGTCAGGACACTCTACGCCCCAGGGCTTCTCCATTAGGAGTCTAACATTGCCAGGACATTAGGCCATAGTCCCTTAATCCTACATGGATAGCAGCCCGGCTTTTGGAGTGAGACCCTTCTCAAGGGGTAGGTCGTCCCCACGTGTTACGTATTTCGATGTGTAGGCGACATTAAGCAAACAAAAAAAATATATATATATGTAAATAAATAAATTAAGAAATTAAAATAAAAACATTTAATGTTAGATTTAGAAAAATAATATAAGTATAATATCTAGTAAATAGTATTGGTAAAGTAGTGATTCGTTATTAAAAACAAAAAAAAAAAATAACAAAAAAAAGTCCCAGAAAAAAAAAATTCCAAGTACCAAAAAAAAAAAAAAAACCCCAAAAAATAAACAAAAAAAACCCCCCAAAAAAATTCTTGGAAGTTATTTTTAAGATCGATACGATTCACTGGGTTGTTGTGTTCGTATCGATATAAAAGGAGTGGAAATTGTGAGGAAAAAAGGGAGATTCAGCCGGAGATTCAGCCGGAGATTCAGCCGATAGAAGATACCTAACAAGTGGGGAGATTCAGCCGATAGACGACAGCCGATAGAAGATACCTAACAAGTGAAGACATTCAGCCGATTAGCCGATAGCTGATAATACCACTTGCAGCAGCCAGTATAGGACACTCAACCAGTCTCAACCAGTTGCAACCAGTGGAGCACACTCAATCAGTTGAAGATACACAACCAGTAAAGGAGGAGGTGTTCTCAGTCAGCGCAGCACCATTGAGCGCAGCACAATTCACAGGTTGTTTGATTTTTTTATAATTTTTATTTTATATAATATGAGGAACTAAGCTCTTTCCCTGTGTGTGTGTGTGTGTGTAAGTTGCATGGAAGGATCAGGGCTTAAATGAAGTCCTAACCCCCACGCCCACGCGGTGAACTAGTCGGTGGAAAATTAACTTTCTTCGGCCGCCATTATGCGGCCTTTGTATTTTCAGCTAACCCTATAATCTTGTTCCTTTTCTTTCGCTGCAGGTGCGACCTATCGGTTGCCCAATTATTATTTTATTATTAATTATATAAATATATATTTTATTATTAATTTCGAATTTCCCTTTGAAAATACATAACACGGTCTTCATAGACAGGTTTGAAACAATATCAACATCAACATGTATCAACATCCGGTCCCGAGGTATGAAATAAGTATCAGTCCCAGGTCCCTATTTTATTTAAGGTATCTGGATTCCCAAACACAGCTGGTGAATGTGCAACATGCTTTACAGCCCTCGAAACGACCGCCACCAAGTTTCAGTATGTGTGGTGGGGGGGGGGGGGGGGGCTGATAGTAACTTGTCATGGGCATCCCCGTGGTTCCAATAAACCCCCGGTTCAAATAAACCTCTGATCAGGTTGCGCTTTTCTTCAGTACGAGAAAATCTTTTGCCCCAGGCACACAGGACTGATTGACATTCCTCTAACCTCGGGTACATGGGGACGGCACCCCCTAGGACTTAATAATCTGCACCAAATAATTCGTGACATCAATGTTAGACATTGATGTTAGACATTGTCACATTCGTGACATCATTATAATAATAGAAACGATCGGAAAAAACTTACCAGCGGAAGGCTCGCTGAGGCAATTTATCCTGCTGGAATAAATCGCGATTCCTGCAATTCTCTACGACAGTTTGGGCTCAGAGCAGATTTCCCTTCCATGGATGAAACTGAAAACTAAGGAATACGGTCAAATGTGTGAAAGGTGTACATCAATTCCATAGACGGGTTGTCATATTGGTTAAATAGTCTGTCAAAAATGTGATTGCCCGCGTTCTATGGGTGAATATCCTGAAATCCCGTAAGAATTGGTTCCAGCGTTGAAAATAATTTCTTACTTGAATGTCTCATGCGGATTTGGAAAGACGGCATCCAATTCTGCAACAAGAAGGACTGTAGCCGACCGAAGTCTACTCTACGTTTAGAACGGAGATAGTCCATAGATGGCAGTTACATCAGGTGTCACTCAGACCTGTGAAACCTCTCTTAGGACTGACAAGTGGGGGTTGAGCTACCGGATGAGTCACATTTTATTGTATATTTTTGTTATATTTTGTGGCACTAGTGATTAGACGTAGTATGAAGAATGTACAACTACGACTAGGAAGACTACTACTACAATTAAAGCGGCTCCAAACCACAATAGATTTGAAAATAAATTAAAGTAGGTGAGATGGCATGGTGTGGACAAGCCCACTTAAATGCAATTAGACTTTCAATCGTATAATGGAATCTAGGTGAAACTTCTGGGAAAAGCTACTGACCGAAGATTATTGTCAAATTTCCACCACAAAATTTTCATCACAAAAATATCCAAAAGCGTCTCAAATTAGAAAATATAATCAGCATACTTTAATCCATTATTCATACCAAACATTTGCAAACATTTAAATCGAGAAAAATGTTTCTCTGTACTCGATATACTGTCTAGAGAATAAGGTAGAGCACGTCCTATTGACATCAATAGGATTTCGTTATAATTTGACTTGCTGGACTAATTTAGAGACTCATGCATGTTTGGCTCTCTGATAATTTGACAGCAACACCAATGAGTTTACCATATTATAAAAAGTTTTAAGTTGTTATTGGGAATAATGCCTGCGATATACTGTTTCGATTCTCTGATGGTTGACACGTGGAACATCCACCCTTTTTGCTGTATTATTGATTCCACTTTTGAAGTTTTGTTAATATCTTTTGACGAAAGTCCTAAGTGAGCAAGAGTTGCGCTTGCTTTTGATCTGATCATCTACGCGGCAAGCAAACCTTCGGTAGTTGAAGTTGAGCTGTTGAGCCTGTACCAGTATGTCGAAACTATGCCGGAAGTACAAGCAGCAAGAACACTCACGAATGGCTTCTGAGTGACAGAGATAGAAGAAACACAAGTATGTTTCAATTTGTATTGCGTAAAACTTTCGTATGGTCAACCTTTGTCCAACGCATTAAAAAGAGAAAAATTACCAATCTAAGGAATATTCTATTTCTTTGATTTCCGTTATATCAGGAGTCTATTCAAAATGTTATCGACGTATTGTGCCTTCTTTGTGGCCCCAAAACTCACAAATAGTTAGGGCACGATGATCAATAATAAAAAAAATGTGAAAAAAGATTCAATCCAACCAGCACCTCTGGTGCTGGTTGGCAGAGAATTGAAACAAAATCGGAAGGGTTTCCTGATAGAGTCAGTTCGAGAACGTTCTTCATCCTAAGGTACTTCGGGGAGTTACTCGACCTACACCTACAATACACTCCAGATACAATATGCAGCTGACCAACGAGGCCTTTTATTCCTCTTCCTTAGCTCTTCCGTCTGAAACTTCAGGAGAAACAAATCAGAGTAACATAAAATCCCTTAGGTCTTATATGTGTCCCATATGGTTGAACCGGACTCCTTTCACTACAGAGATAACCAGGCTTTCTTTTGAGAAAGCGTAAAAAAAATTGCATGAGACTATACAGAAAAGCGAGGTCCCATTGTCAGCATCATATTTCAGATGAGCCAATATATAACGTGACAGATATCTAAAGGATGTACTCTTATATAATACGTTAAATAAGAAGACAATGACTACGGTCAAGTGTTCCTGATGAGAATGCGTAGGGCAGCTATTGATATTATCCTTCCTAGATACTATCCTTACCAGTTATACTTTGAACGATGCAAGGCGGCTGGCCTTATATTATCAAAAGCATTGCCGTCCTTGGATAGAAAAGGATTTTCCTTTCCGTAGAGAAAAAACCAATAATTTGCCGCATTTGCAGAAAAAGCATCCGGTAAACGACTTATAAACGCTGACTATGCAGACAATAAGGACTGAAGTTAAGATAGAGAATATTTGATGCATATGCATCATGAAAAATGGAAACACTAGCAGCACTGATGGCTAAATAGTGATGTCATGGTAATGTGCTGGTCAATCAGTAGATTGAGAGACTCTCGAAGACTGGTCATGTCTTTAAATATGTTGTGCATGCATTTAAAAATTCAGTAGTTCATGTGATCCAATAACTTACTTTATCATTGTTGGTGGTCCAAAATCCTCTTCTTGTTGGAAGAACCATACGACCATAATATACTAGACGGTTTGGTTTGTCAGATGATCATATATATCATCACTTTCATCAAACTTCCCGAAGAGATCTCACGAATTCTCTCATAAAGATAAGAGATCTTATTCACTGGCCGTCTGTACTTGAAAAAGGTATGACAGGCGTCGTATATACTCTCCGGCTAGATCAGGGAGTAAAGGGACTGATTCTTTATTGTCTTGCGCTGGTGAGACAGGAATTACCCACGCCCATTTCAGACTAAGCCATGGCATACCTTCAACCCGCCACCTGCAGTAAACTACTAAGTGGGAGTCCATTGCCTCTTTTCACCGACAATTGCCTTCCTCTTTTTCCCATCACTCCGAAGACAGATAATCCTCCGTTCTGCCACTTCTGTCCATCACTCCCACGATTAAATATTCCTCCGTTCTCCCGAAAGGATGCAGTAAGACGCCAGGTGCCGACTCCACGATAGTTTTCTTGACGTATCCATGCGGTCTGGCTCTCCACCTCTGTACATGGGTTAAACCTTTGTTTGTTGAATATCCCAGACAAATCTTTCGATTCGTATAAAAGTATGGACTTTATAGTACTCACCAACAGGCGCCCATGGTTTAACAATGATCTTCCTATGTTGGCCATGAGCCCACTGAGTGCTAACAATTATTTGTTAAAGGAAACTCACCCCAGAACCTATTTTCAAGCTTTCGACTTCGATCTTGGACCCAAAAAGATACTCTCTTACTTGTAGAGGAAGAATTCTGGGGTCCGATAATTCGCCAGGATGACGACGAAATTACGGGGTTTTCCAGTGCTAGGCCAAGTCCATAGTTGATTTTGCGCGCATCTACATGTCACGTCTCTACGCTCAGTCTCAATTGCGTCTGTTCGCTTTAACTTCATTTTAACTAGCTTATACGCCAGTCCCCACAGGTTCCCACAGGTTCAGATCGTTGACAAGCTGCTATCAGAAACTGTATTTGCGGTTCCTTATCGTTTGCCGAAGGAGTTTCCTTCCGAGCCTGTAAGATAAACGCATCCCTCTGGGCAGCTTCAAGGCAGCTTTTTTCGGCCATTTCTGCTATTTACAAGTATAGCGCAGGCTTATCATGTTGCGGTTGTCGCCAGGGCAAAAACGAGCTTCAAGCAATTTTGACAAGGCTCAACGTAGAGTTCAACACATCTGGTCAACAACTATCTTGTCAAAGTTCCTGGTCGGATGATATTGCGAGAAGCTGGATCGTCAATCTCTAGTGCCATATACTGATGATCGCTTGTCTTCAAGTTCCGCAATACCCTGCAGTTTTATGAACGCAGGCTAAAACGGCTGGAGTCGATTTGAAGCATACGCTCCTGTGGAAAAGTTTGAGCAATTCCAACGTTCGTCATTACAAGACCATCTGTCATATCTAGGATCTGTCTTACTCTGGGTTCAGTATAATACATGCCGTACTAAATGTCTGTGGTATTTAAATCACGTGCAATAAGGAACTTTCCGTCTATGCAAGGCAGCGTCCTCTAACACATGCAACTGTTCCGGAACCATCCCAGGAAACAATATAATCATTATATAAGGCTTATTTCGTTGTAGTTTATTCCTTAGTGCATAAGCCCTACCACTTGTAAGGGAAAACAGTGTGCATATACTTTACCTTATTTCATCCGTGATTTTAATAAGGGTCATGTTATTGGCAATCAGGTTTATAGCTGTTTTATCATTATATATACCTCATGATAAGGCATAAATAATGATATAATAGAAGTGGTGATTGCTCTGCGCAAAATGCACTTACCCAAGCATTATCGCTCACTGGAGATAGTTGTTACTCACTTTTCACTATAAAACTCTTCACATTCACCGTCCCAGTACAATTCGCACATACACTGATAATCCTTAGCCATATACTTCCGTAAACATAACATAGCAGTTGTGCCAACCAGTTGTGCCATGCAACGGCCCAAACGACATCAAGTACGACAAAGCCGGAAAAGCGAAAGCGTTTGAAGACACGTTGAAGCTGGAGTTCCAAGAAAATACCTTCTGGGAGCAGGACCTTAAGGAGGATGACCGCATGCTTAGAAAAGTAAGCGAGCTCATGAGAACTGAGATAGAGGAGGAGAAAGTGATACGGCCACTAAGCGCACTGGAAACTAAGGACTTAATACTGAGACTTGACAGACACAAAGCACCTGGACCAGACACAGTAACAAACACTATGCTGAAATATCTTCCAGACAACCTTCTTAATACTTTGACGGACACAATCAACGCAATTTTCCGTTTAAGTAGATTCTCTAAAGCATTCAAATCGGCTATCATAACGGTTATACCTAAACCCAACAAAAATCATGCATTCCTACAAAACTGCACCCCAATAAGTCTTCTCTCATCTACTGTCAAAGTGGCAAAAAATGCATTGCTGATCAGGTTAAACGAAGAAATAGCCGAAAACCACATTCACCCAATCAACAATTTGGATTCAGAGAAGCGCACTCCACGGAACTCCATCTTACAAGGGTAATCCAACATATCAGAAATGGCATGAATCGCAGGAAGTCTACAGGCCTAGTTATGTTCGACATAGCCAAAGCTTTTGACAAAGTCTGGCATGCAGGGCTTATTTTCAAAATGCATGAGTTCTCTTTCCCCCTTCCATACATACAACTCACTTACGCCTTTCTCAAAAGCCGATCTTTTAAAGTTAGAATAGAAGATCACCTCTCAAGCCTGCGAACGATTCAAGCTGGAGTTCCTCAAGGATCACCCGTTGCACCAACACTTTACAACCTGTACACGGCAGACATTCCCTCTTGCCGAACAACGTGCAAGTATCATTATATGCAAACGATACTTGCATGTACTAAAGTTCAAGAATAGTAGAAGTCATCACCTCAAAACTGCAACACTCTATCGATATAATGTTTATGTATGAGTCAAAACAGATGTAGAGGACAGCAACCCATGCAACTTCACATTGACACAATAAAGTGAACTTCACAGACACAATACTCTGGAGCAGGACTGTTAAGTACTTACAACTAACAATTGACCACAGACTGACATGGAAAGACCATATTCCAACGAAACGTACACACTGCTTGGGTATACTCTGCTCCCTCAATCCGCTCCTTAAGTCAGGTCAACTAAACATAAAAAACAAACTGCTGATCTTCAAGAAAAAAAAACAGACCGACATTACTCTACGGTAGTACCACTTTCTGCCAGACAGCCAAACCACACAAAAAAGCGCTCCAATCCCTGCAAAAATAAAGCACTACGGTGAATTTTTCGAGTTCCATGGTACATTAATAACACGAGCATACACTAAGACGTACGACTGGACACAATAAAAAAATACAGACGCGACAGAAGCACTAAAACTATTCGACAGAATAGACAAAACTCCAAACAGTACCATGGAATTCCTGAAAATCCCTCTCGAGGAAACACAAAACACTTACCCGAACCTCCGATCAATAACAACTGACAGGACTGATTAGAGTTTTGCGTTACGTGTAGTGAGTGTTCAACACTAACAGATAGAAATGAAGCAAGAGTGCTAAATCGCACTAGCTCCACGTACCACATACTCCAAGGATAATCCTTGGTCGCGTCTACACTCACATTCCTGTTGACACATTGACACTGACCTTAAATCTGTTCGTGCACGTCCGATCTTGTCAACTCGGAAAATTAAAACTGACTTTTTTAGGGAAATTCCAATAAAGACAGAATGTTTTAAAAGAACAAATCAATACTAGTATAATCATTAGAATAAGGCTTAGCTAAGGCTTATACTAATCATTAGTTAAGAATTAGCCTGATATGCCTGATCGTTCTTTTTGCTGGGATGGTGTTTGCACATTGTGCATGAAGCAAACACTGATACTTGCCATACACAACAAATCCGCTAAAAGTTGTCTTCCGGCCATGGGTTTGGATTCAAAACCAAACGTTGCCCAGATGCCGGCAATGCCAGTTTGGTCTTGGAAACATTCTGCTTGGTCCCTGTTCTGGTCCTGCTCGATATAATTCATATGTCAAACCGTTCCCTTCTCCCAGTGATCCTGAGCGACCAAACTAAAGGACAGATAAATCTGTAGTGCTTGGATCATCTTAGATTTGCCCTTACCTTGCTTAGAGCCTTCTGAAAGACCAAGCATCTTCGAGTGCTCAAAGCATGGGTCATTTCTGCGGGCTTTGCATGTAGCATGCTTCGCAACTAGCTTTAACCATACACCAGGGGACTTCGCATTCATAGCACATACTGCTCTGGTTGAGATCTTTGCAATTTACTGTTACAGGATCAAAGTAAGGCAAGAATAATATCCACAAAGGACGGCGTTTGGTAGATGCTGTACACCAACCAGCCGATTTTAATGTTTTCCATCAACAGGAGACGTGTTCTTGCCTTTTTTGAGTGGCTTATACAAGGTGTCCCAAACGAAATTTTATATTTTGTGGATCTATTAAAAAAACAGTAAGCCGTATATAGAACAAATGTTTATTAATTATTAAAATACACTTTTTGAGGATTTATCTCTTAAAAATAAGATAGTCTAAATGTAGACCCTCGCGTTATGGGCACTCATTTAATCGAACAGTAAAATTACTTATGACGTCTCGGCAGGTGGACTCAGGGATGGCTGCCATTTCGTGACGGATATTTTCTTTCAAATGCGCCAGTGAAGTCGGTTTATTGGCGTAAACTTTAGATTTAAGATAACCCCATAAGAAAAAGTCCATATGGGTTAAATCTGGACTGCGTGGAGGCCAATTTATGTCACCTCTCCGGGAGATCAATTTGCCTGAGAAAATTTCACGAACACGAGACAGAGACATATTGAAGGTGTGTGAAGTTGCTCCGTCCTCTTGGAACCATGTTCTTTAGTTATAGATAGGAGAGTTATGCAGTTCAAGTATCAAGAAGTTGTTTAACATCTCCACATAACGCACTGAATTCACTGTAACTGCACGCCCCCTTTCATCTTCAAAAAGGTAAGGGTCGATAATTCGTCGCGCCGATATCGCAGCCCATACGGTCACTTTAGGCGAATGTAAGGGTTTCTCATGTTTGCGTTTCGGATTCGTTGCACTCCAGTAGCGGCAGTTCTGCTTATTTACGTGGCCATTAAGATGAAAATGAGGTTCATCCGAAAACAAAATGTTGGTAAACGTTGAAAATCGCTCAATCACCTGATTTACGAAATCAAGCCTCTCACTGGCATCTTGGGGCTTTAATTCTTGCACCAATTGAATTTTGTAGGGGTGCAGCTTTAGGTCTTTGTGCATAATGCGATGTATTGATGATCTATGCACATTTAAAGCACTTGCGCGCTTCCAAATTGAAAGGTTAGGGTCGTCACGAACAGACTGATTAACATTCTCCCCGTTTTCTACCGTTCTTGATGACCTAGGTCGCCCAGATTTTGATTTATCCAGCGTTGTACCAGTCTCTTAAAATTTTTTTAACCCAATGTCGAATGAGAGGCATACTTGGCGCATCATTTATGTGGCGAAAACTTCGAATACTGCAGAATTTTCTACGCGCTACAGTTGCCGAATCGACGTTTTTGTAAAACTCTCGCACGCACAACGCGCGGTCTGCTCCCGAGAAACGCTCCATAGCGACTGAATTCCCAAGAGCCAGGCTACCGATTAACATAACCCCCGCGCCCCTCGAATACGTTGCGTTCACGAAGTAAGCTAAATAAATATAAAATTTCTTTTGAGACATCTTGTACATGTGCTTACTCTCTGGGCTTTAGCAATGTTAGTCCTGCCCTGAAGTCAGAAATATCCTTGAAATTCTGTTTAATTTTCTTTTTGAAATCAGAGCCCACAGCATCGCATGCAATAAGTCTGATTTGCAAAACTATATACACATTAGTAATTATAGTTGCTAACATGAACCACAATAATTGCTTTTATCCGCGATTTGATATAAATTAGTGAATAAATGTTAATATGAGTTAGTAAATAAATATTATTATGAGGATCATAAATTAATCTTAATAATAAATCTACGGATAGGTTAAACAAAATCAAATCATGTTCGTAATTAATCTAACAATTAAAAACAAAAGAAATCACAGAGGAGCAACGTATCTAAAGATATTAATTTGATAGTTGTGAGACGATAAGCTCGAAGGCTGCTATTATATACGTTCCACGGTTTGTCTTGTACTTTATCTACCATAATCGGCAAATCTGCACATATGACCGCCCGCACAAGATTTCTTATCATAGCCCATGATATAGTCAGCAATAACACATATCACATATGATCAATATTTTTGCCACATGCAAATATGTTAACTTCTTTTGATTAAATTTAGATACCTAAAAATATTCAGGTCCCACCGAGAGTCGAACTCGGATTGCTGGATTCAAAGTCCAGAGTGCTGACCATTACACCATGGAACCGAACAATAGTAAATTGTTGATAAAATTTCAAATTTCGCTTGAATTTCGCTGAATATTTGAAAGTATTTATGATAAAACTAGGTCACATATCTTCTTCATTCGTACGCTCACACCGTCCCATACGTTTTGCTTTTTGTTCACAGATATCTCAACATGACTATCGACTCGAAATCTGGCATACGCAAGCAAGATGGTGCTCGAGCATTTTTAGCTGTTGCAAGAAATAGCATTGGATACGAGATAGCATTTGACTTTTTAATGAGCAACATCAAAGAAATTAGCGAATAGTAAGTATAAATGGCAATTTTTATTATTTCATTTTATTATTTAGAATTTGTATAAGATTTTTCTTTTGTTTTTATCGTTTGTTAGATAAACAAAGCACACACCCTAAAATCGGGTTACTTTTGTCGAAAATATGCTTATCCTTATCCGGATCCTATACTCAGTGATTTTATTTTATTTTTTGTTTAAAACCATTTTTGGGACCTTAAGAAAAACGAATAAATCAATACTAAACTTTTTCACAGGAATAATTAAGTGCTAAATATTTCCCCAAAACTTGGGTCTATCTTGCTCTGCAAAGGAGGTTACTGAAGGTTACTGGCAGGTTGATGCCTTAAATTTTTGTTAAAATTCGGGGTAACTGCAACCTAGTTTCGTTTTTAAAATTTAAACTAAGAGACAGGTTTTATAAGAATAAAAAAATTTTAATCATCGGCCTTGGAACAAAAACATACTAAAAACAAAAATCAATCCCAAAATCTGTTCTAATTTCAATTATTAAGCAAGATAATTACATAAGTGCGCAAGGTATTGGAACTGAGTAACCAAATGCTGTTAATAAGGAACATTGGGGTACTGAATCCATTTTCGAAAAGAGGTTCTAGTTTTCGAAATATTCATAAATTCACCATTTTGCCAATTTTTTTTTTGGATGAGAGGTGAAGGCTATTTACGCCCTGAGTGTCGGACTGTCAGTGGCACACATCAACTGAACTACCGACTAAACACACCGTCACACCGAGAACCTTTAGTCACACCGAGAACCTAGCCTGGAACTGTTTGTCACATTAATTCGAACTAGGCCTCTTACATCTCTCCTACCGACACCTTAGGATTGAAGACATCACTCCCTCAGCAGGGATGTACAGAAAGGAGAGGGATTACTGAGAGAGTGAGACCTCTTGCCTCTGCGCCGAAAGGCGATCGACGATGTCCTCATTCATAGTGAGTACCGCCCAAGCGTAGTGCAACACACAGTTCCATTTGTTTTTAAACACCAGCGTCTTCTGCATCAGGGTATCTGCAGAGGTCTCCCCTATTCTCTCCCTGAGATGTACACCCTATCTCACCCACCGTTCGCATGTGAAGAAGGTGTGGTAAGCATCACCTGCAATCTTTGGGCAAAACAGGCATTCAGGGAACCGTTTCCGTGACATTTTGAGCTGATAAAACTGAAAACACCTGTGTCCGCTGAGAAGCTGTGTCAGTTAGTAATCAGTCTCGCCATGCTTTCAGTTCAGCCACGGCTCCAGGTCCCTGATTAGGCGCGCGGTCCACCTGCTCCGTGTTCCATATACCCACCCTTTCTGCCACAGAGCCAAAGTCTTTCTTTTTTCCTCGCGTTAAGCAGCCTCTCTACCTTCTTCTGTCCTGCACAGGTAGAGCCTCTTCCGCTCCTTAGCAAGGAGCACAATAGTTATCGTACCCGCGATGACCAGCACTGCCGGCTCAGAGACAGTGCGGTATGCAGATGCAACCCACAGAGCGCCTTGTCTTTGCACCAGTATCAGTCGCTTCCGGTACAATTCCTTACTGAAAGCTTCAGCTCAAACCTCGCAGCCGTATAGCAGCACCGAATCCATTACGCTCATCATTAGGCATCTCCTGGTCGCAATGGGTCCCCCAATGTTGGCAATTAGACGGCTGAGCGCCGATACTCCATCTGCGACCTTGTTCGCTGACGCTCTGATGTAATCGAAGAGGCTAATCTTCGAGTCAATCATAATGCCAAGGTATTAGATCGTGTTCTTGACTCGATGGTCTCTTCCCCAATCCAGATGGGTATAAATCTGGGGATCTGCTTTTTGGTCTGAATGACGACCTCGGTTTTTTCCAGCGCTAAGCTGAACCCATGGTCTGTCATCTACTCGCTCACTCGGCGCATTATCATACCTTATCTGAGTTGCACTTGCCCGACAGTGCGTCCGGTGACTAATGCCGCTACTTCGTCAGCATAGCCGATCAAACGCGACTTATCCGGTAAGGGTAGCCTCAATAGCTCGTCGTACGAGACATTCCATAGGTCTGAACCGAGAGTGGAACCTTGCGACACCCCGGATGTTACATCCATTCTTTGCCGATCCCCCTCCCCCCATGTGTCATAGACAAGCTTGCGGTCTTTGAGGTAACCCCTTAATATCCGCATTAGATACCTCGGCACTCTGAACGATTCCAGAGCACTGAGAATATCTATCCACCTAGCAGAATTGAAAGCGTTCTTTACGTCAAGCGTCACGAGTAATAGTATGCGTTTTGAGTAGTGATTGTGGGCTTCTGCTCCCAGATCCGCGTTCACCACTTCTATAATCGCGCCAATCGTGGATCGTCCCACCCTGAAGCCGTATTGCTAAGGAGACAGATCCCCTGCGGCACGGATGGCCTTCTCGAGTTTCCCTCTGATGAGCTTCTCGAGCACTTTCCCGGCGGTGTTCAGCATACACAGGGGCCGATATGCAGATGGTAGTTGCGGAATCCCCTTCCTCTTGCTGATCAGCACTGGCCTCGCCTCCTTCCAGCATTTTAGAAATACACCCTCTTGCAGACATGCAGTGAATATGCTGAGCAACATGTCATGGCAAAGATGGTACACAAGCTGTAACACTTCTGCTGGGATGCCGTCTGGTCCCGTCACCTTTCGCATTTTTAATGTGAGTATCGCATTGTCCAGCTCCTTCGCAGTGAAAAGCGAGCAGTCAACAGGACTTTCTTTGCATGGAGCATCGAAACGGACGGGGTGCACAGGGAAAAGTGCCCGGACAACCTCGTGCATTCTCTCTGCCACAAGCACAAACAGCGTCCTTCAGGTTCCGAGCTTCGTCATGACCAGCTTATAACCCAAGCTCCACGGGTCTCTGTTGGTGTCCTCAGTGGGGTTTTGCCAATAGCGAGCTTTGCTTTCATTGATTAACTTGCGAAGGAGTTTCCTAGCCGAAACCAACGTCGCACGCAGACGTGATGAGTTTCATAGTAAAATTCACCGCGTTTTCGGCTGAGACTTCCCTAGTCCCCGCGCTGATTTCACTTCCCCTCCTCGACGTCAATTTTGGCGATATTTCAACCTAAGACGGAAGGTCGAGTAGCTGCGCGTGGAGTAGCGTCAATGTGGAGTAGAGCCGCCCTGAATCTTTACTTATAACCATTTCAGAACAAATGCCGCTCATTTCGATCATATGGTGTATTCATTACACCAAATAAACTTTTGATATGATTGCAGAAAACATGTGGTTTTCTTTCATTACTCGCCGGTGATAAACACGAACTTCGAAGTGCATTTTTAACATTTAATCCTTGACAAATTGGCAGCACGTCCCTGTCTGTAGTTGAAACGTCAGAACATGTATACTGTACTAGCTTATTGCATTTATACCAACGATATTCGTGGAGAAATATATAAGTTTTTCTCTGTATAATTTTTCTGTTCTCTCCATACCTTTGGCATAGAAAATTTTACATTTTCACTGAAGTGTTCACTCTAACAGCTTTGTTTTGCACTCGTTACGAAACAATTCCGGTAGCCATGCCTTGTCAGGGCATATTATAACAATACCAAAGTAATGCATAACGCATATTTGAGTGCATTTGTCGTGACTTTTCTACGTTTTGGGAGTAGATAGCATCCACAAACATAACAAAAACACTTTGAGTCGACTTTGCGACATTTTTTCTGCATTTGCACATGTTGTGAAGTACAAAAACCAGTTTCAAATGATGTTTAATGCAACATGATCAACTGACTGCAACATGACAGCCGTTGTTAGTGCGCAGTACTGCCAACATGCCCGAACTTGAAAACTGGTACCTAATATCAAATAACATTTAGAATAGTTTTCATCTATTCGTGTCCAAAAGTTGACTAGAATTTGTTAACTTGTTTGGTGTTACATCTAAATTGTAACAATTATTGCAATCAAATAATGTTAGCATATTCTTTTTTGGAAATGTTGTCCATTTTTGGGTCTTAAAAATACACAACAGTCCGGACATCGATCAAATGATGACAATCAACTCATCTATGATCAGATTCCGATAAGTTTGATACAAGCAAATAGTTTGATGATGAAAGAAAAGTCAAATTGGTTTTGCTACAATCTGACTAAGTACTTTCAAATCGAATTCACTTTATTTCTTTAATTGTCTTATTTTCTCTTGTAATACTTGTTACTACGTTCAGTTTTGTCCGTTTTTTGACAAAGTCAGCCGGAACCGGGATATACTCAGCTCAATTTGCTCAAAAGCCTTTTTTTTAAAGAATGAGTCATCAATTATGTCCAGACGACAAAATCTACTATGTTTCGGTTATCTTTCCTGAAGTTCATTTTTGTTTTTTGAAACAATGTCCCTGTTTTTGAATCCATTACTCTGGTTTTCTGTCAAATGGTTCTGGTTCTGATGTCAAATAATTTATATAGGGTCCTTTTTAGCTGGCCTGAAAATATTTTCTTTGGTATTATAATCAGCTAAACGTAATTATGACCAGATCACCGTTGAACTTAGAGTGAGATGGCTCCAATACGCAACGATACTGTCGGGATAGAGCTCGTGAAAAAAGAGGTGTAACTCAACTTGATTTGTTGGTTAGCACAACCCTTCTTAAAACGTTGTATGTCAAGGATCATCAACGAAAATTCGGATCGTCGATGTTCAAAAACTGATTTCTCATCACCCTTACTCTGAGCTCTTGTGGCAGACGAAGTCATAGTTTGATTGCTAGAAGTTTGGCTGGAATGTGACTCACGAATTTCGATTAACTGGCCCCAGGAAATACGTTGAAAACTCAACTCTAATAACCGACATTGATGTGTATCACCAGAAGACGAAATGTGAACTGACTTCTCACCATAAATTGGAACGCAAAGAATATCTGGTTATAAAATGAAATACACTATCTCGGAGTGTTGATGGACAGAAAGCTCATGCGGAATGCCCACATTAAGGCAATTTCTACAAAGTATACCAAAACATTAACGGTAGGCAGAAGAATGGCAGACAAGTCTTTGGGCAAACCGGAAGTACTGCAGTTGATGTATTCCATGTTAGTGAAATGAATCATCACACCAGGAGTAGCGGCTTTAGCGGCCGAAGAACGCTGGACGAAGCTTCCAGTTCCCCACGTAGGTAATTGGTCCACGTAAACAGGTGGACCAATAAGCGCGAATCAAAAGTCTTTGGATAACATTAAACGAACTAGAAACCTTTAGTGCAACAGAAATGAATTTCATTTACAGGACCCTAAAGGGCAATGTAATAGATTCTGAAATAGACTTCTAGGGGTTTAAATGTAGAAACGCTTTCGTGACGTCTATGCCGAGAAGAGGTTTCAAGTGTGCATTGAAAGTGTCATCACAATCTTCTTATAGTAAAAGACGTTCATGACGCCGTCCACACTATAAAAAGGACCATCCACACTTAGTGTGATAACAATATCTTTCCCGTTATAGGGAAAGATCTCCCTCCCGTCTTCTGGAGAGAGCACGCCTACTTTTCATAGAGGTGCAAACTGAGTCTGGGAAATCTTCCGCATGTAAAGAGGGCGTGACACAGAGGGTATGTGTCATCCGGGATCTCCGGGGAAAACGAGCAAATAGGTGACTTTGTCTTTCTTTTCTTATGCTGGAAATACCCTTGCCCACTGAGTAATTGCGTCAGGTAATAATCAGGCTCACCATTGTGCAAAACCACGACCCCATTTAACTGAGGTGTGGTACACCTGCGTCACGCTATGTTTTCTCCTTTCCTGCCGCAAAACTAGAATCCTTATTGTATCTTCTCGGCTAACAATTCCTCTCTCCAAATCCCTAATACATAAGTGGAGTTGTCTTTCTTCTTCAGCAAGTAACCTCATGAGGACCACCCTCACAGTGACTGGTCCCGCCAGCTCAGAAACACTGCGGTATGCCGCTGTTATCCGAAAAGATTATTACTTCTACACTTGTCCGGTCCGTCCTCAGTACGGTCACTTAGTTAAAGCTGACGCTTGAAGCTCAGACGATGGAACCAAATAAAGGCACTGAATCAATGGCACTCATGAATAGACGTCATTCGCTCGGAATTGATCCACCAGTGTTGGTCGAAATCTCCTCAGCAGCCTCATCTGCTGATACTCCGAGTCGATCATAGAAACTCATCTTCGAGAGAATCACCAACTAAAGTACTTTTTGATTCCTTTGACTACATGATCCCTGTAACCAGGGCTCGAGGTCAACATTTGGCCTTATTTCCTTGAGAACATCGACGTAAGTCTTCCCGTCTGCCGGCTTAATTGGTATATTGATTTTGCGCTTACTTGCTGTACTGGATCATTCCTTCTGCCTTGACATGCAGCTCCTTCTTCATAGCCTTTGTTGCGCTTTCAAACCAACCAGTCGGAAGGGTAGGAGGCATCTATCTGCTCCCCTTGGCAGGGGTCTGCAGTCTCGGGCAGCTTTACCCAAAACCTGTCATTCGTCTTTAGTGGGCGACTTGCCCATCTATTTACGCCGAAAGTAATATTTTCAAAACAGAGAATTTTAGCGACTTTTATGAACTCTTTCATCTCAGTCTCTGCCCTTAGTCATCTACGGCTTTACTTTGCAATGCTAACAACAAAGTCCTTGAGTTCACTGATCCCGTTTTTAATGTCCTTGTTGA
Source organism: Stratiomys singularior (assembly GCA_954870665.1). Classification (NCBI taxonomy): domain Eukaryota; kingdom Metazoa; phylum Arthropoda; class Insecta; order Diptera; family Stratiomyidae; genus Stratiomys; species Stratiomys singularior. The sequence goes on from OX940877.1 coordinate 16,278,274, forward strand.
CATGCATAAGGAATTTGGTTGCATTTCTCTTTATTCTGAAGACCACACTTATATTTGGTGTAAGCATCTCTTCTTCACTCAGGTCTAACCTCGTAGCCTGCTCGTCCTCAAGTAAATCTTTGGCCCATTGTCAGCTAGAGGTCTAGTAGCTGGGGAGCATCATTTTTTTCGAGAATGAAAAATTCTCTGGCATTTTATCTCCAGTCTGATTGCCGGAGAGAAGACCACATTAGGTCGTGGCTCCTTCACACTTCGGGATATATATCTTCATCCCTTTTCGGGCTTCCCTCGTATATAATAATCATAAAATTAATTTTAAAAAACAATGTCAGATGATATCTGTATTGGTGCTAAAACGTTTATTTTTGAGTTCTTACCGCAAGGAGAGAAGTTTCCACCTTTTTGGATTTGGGTCGAAATTATCTCTTAGTGTTTAAGTAATCCGGTCTTGGGGAATATTTAGCGCTATTTTTTTGTTATTATTTAATTTGATGATTTTATGATCAAAACTTTCTAAGTTTTGATGGGCGTGAATGATTTTTGCTTGTTCTTTTTTTGAATATAAATTTTATTGAAAAAAATAAAGATTCAGATCGAATGAACAGTCGAACGTACTCTGTGCTACGTTTTGAAATGTGAGATGAATAAAACACTTATAAATTTACTTTGCTCATTTTCAGTTTCGGCGACGGATTCTCAACGCTATCGAAAATGATCGATGCCGTAACAACACATATGAATAAGGAGTATCATCGCGAGCAATTTGAAAAATTTGCGTTAAAAGCCAGAAAACTCGGCTTGAGTGCAATCGAACATTCGATTCATTTGGCGAACGAACAAGTTAAAAACAATATTCATTGGCGGTCACGTTCCTATTATAGTCTTAAGGGATACTTGGAAGAAATTGTTAATCAGTTCCACATAAATATCTACTAAATAATGTTAAATAACTAGAAACTAGTTCATAATGCCATCCACCCAGTTTTTTCGTAATTCGTTTTAGGCTTAAGGCAAACACTATTATGGCAATGTCGATGTATTTTATTTTCTTTTTCACGTAACTTAAGAGAGATTGCTAGTCAAATTGTTATTCTATTCTGTAATCTGTAATCACTAAATTCAAATAAATAACTGCCGCGACTTCAGGGATTTTCAAGTCAGCAAACTTCAAACAAAGGCAACTGGCTAAATTTTTAAATCTACTACAAAACCTCTCAAACTATTTTACAACCCCTTAATTGGCTCTAATACAACGAAGTGTTTCAATAAGAATTTGACATTGCAATGATAGTGCCAGTGACCGTCAAGTCGTGAGTGGCGTATAAAATTATTTACAAATATTCAAAATGTTCGCCATTCATGATTTGGGAAAATTAATATCTAATTTTCCTTTACTTTTATATAGTTCACACTATATAGACCATTAGTTTACATATAAATATTTCGCGATACACAAAATGATGAAATGTCGAATGGCTGTACTATGTATGATTTATTTATATTAAAAATCGCTTAAAATAATATTTATAATTTATGAAAATATTGTGAAAACGCAAATGCAATTTTTCAGTTGTATTCACGTTTTAGTTTTATTAAGCTTTTAAAGTAAGCGCTTGCTTTTTTCGTGAAAATACTTTATTTGAATTTTTATTTTGCAAGAATAATGCTTATGGGTTCGGAAGTACAACCCACTGCTGAAATTACTTCATTTCACCATGCTTATCACATACTAGCTTTAGGATTTTAATAATAGTTTTAAGATATCCGTCGCACCATCAATGCAAAACCCAAATTCTGTCGATATTAAATTCTGTCCAAATGTGTCGTTAAATTTAAATAAGTTTTTTTTTGTAAATTTCGTATTCAGGCACTGTCTCATATGTCTCATCTACAGTTATATGTTAATCATAATTTTAAATTTTTTGGTATTTCCTTTCTTTGTCACGAAGCCACAGATATTTGGGAGCTTTGCATATCTCACGCAGAGTTGTATGTATTAAAATTACAATAAAATACGAAATTACACGCTTATAGTAATAAAAAAGACTCAAGTTATTAAATGCCACATATGCCACCAATTTAGAATTGATTATTTTATTTGCTTTTAATTTTTAAACGAAATTTGTAAGTCAACGAAATCTTTTAGCAGAAACTAAATAAATTTGTTAATTGTTGGCACGCAGCGCCAAAAGGGCCATATAAATTATTGACGTTCCTTAATTTGTTGCTACTATTTTTTAATTTCTTTCCTATAAAAGTCAGGACTTGTTGATTTGATTAAGTAAGGATGTGTTCCATTTATGAACCGTCTTCAACTTGTTCTTAATAAGCTCAAGTTGATCAGAACAAGTCGAAATGCGACCACACTCAAAAATGAGCAATCGTCTACTGGTATTCGAATCTATCCGATAAAGTAATTTTCAACACATTTAATAACTTGCGTTTGATAATTTACACTATAGATTTGTAAGGATACGATTGTATTATAGCTGATAGGTTGATATAATACAAAATACATTTTACACGCTAGTATTAATTAAGTCAGCCAAAAGGAAAAAGTTCAGCTGTTGTCCGTTCATTTTAACAAAAAAAAAAATCATTTTTCATAGACACATGTAAAATTTATGTTAGTTTTGAATAAATATAAACATTATTTTAAATATGAAACATTGATTTCATTGCCTATTGTTCAAATCAGCCGAAGCGTAATATATTGATTGATTTTTATTGTTTTTTTAAACCAAGACATGCCCTTCAAAGCCTTGTCATGTACTGCTTAATTTGCGAGCACGTTTTAAAGGACGCTTAACTGGACCTTCAGAAAGATTGGTTAAGCTTGGCAAAGTCTATAATAGACTTATGCGGTACCAATTTGAGGGATAAAATCTTGTCAAAATATGTTTTACATAGTCAGGTAAACTGACCCTGACTTGAAAATACCCCAGGAAATCAAAAATTAACACGCCTCACGATCAGCGTCCAAAAGCTGACTATCGAAAGGACCAATAACCCTAAACAAACACATTACCAACACCCATGGAGTCTTCATTAAATTTCTTGAATCTTTTGGTAATTGTTGCACGAGATAATATTTTGCAGTCAGATAATAAACGAAACTATGCTTTGTTAAAAGAAAACTTCCCTTTCAGTTCACAAGAACACCAAGCGAATTTAACATAGAAAAAGAATTCAACAATAAAAATCAATAACAAAGAAGAGAACTTAACACCTGTAAGGATGCTTCAAATTTACAGAGTAACAATCATATTCAGAGCTAGCTGGAAAGTTGAAATGTATTTTGATATATTCTGACTATTAACTTCTGACTGACATGTTAAGCCCTTCGAATCCTGTTCTGTTCGTTCCGTTAATTTTGTTTTTTCAAAAAAAATGCTTTTGTTATTTATTCTGTTACACACAAGAGATTGATTTAGAATTATAGTTTCTCCCTTCATACCTCGACACTAGTGTTATTCAACATCATTTCTTCATATCTCCACACTGGTGTTATTAATTATCACTTGTTGGGTCTTTTAAAGGAGTCCCCCAATTGCTTGAACAGCAAACTCTCTTTGCAAGTTATGTTTATTGAAGGCCCAGCTAGATTTGTTGTCAATTCAAAGCTAGGATACAAACTTTGACTGTGATTTGACGCACCGAAATGGGTTTGCATCTCCTTACTCGGATTTGCAACTTAGGATCGAAACAGATTTACAGCAAACCAGTCAATCCTAAGCACCTTTAAATCGAACCCACCTTCACATCTCCACACTGTTATCCTTTATCAACCGGTGAATGATATTCTACGATGTAGTGTCCAATCGATAGGGGAACTCGCTCCCAGCAGTTTTACTACTTCATGAACTAGTCCTGGTATTCAATTTTCGGAATTCTTTTAGTGCATTCATCGCATTAACGTCAAACGTCTCTGTTTCATTGAACCGATATCCTTTGAGGGACATTTTAGATATGTGAATGAGCAAAAAGTCACAAAGTATGTGTCGACAATATGGAGGCTGGCAAAGTTGTAGGACTTGATCCTTTAATACTACTGTGTCCAAAAAATAAGGTGACATTTTATTTATTTTGAAAATTCTTTATTTCTTCTTCCAAATTAATTTCATCCCCTTCAAAGTAATCCCCTCCCGATGCAATGCACTTATGCCAACGGATTTTCCAATCTTCGAAACCCTGATTGTAGTCACTTTCCAGGATGGCCTTCAGTTCGGTCTTCGCTGCGGCTTGAATCTCCTCTATCGTATCAAAACGGCATCCCCGGATCAGTTTTTTGAGCTTGCTGAACCGCCAGAAGTCGCACGGCGCCAGATCAGGTGAATACAGTGGTTGTGGAACGATATGGGTTGAGTTTTTGGCGAAATGACCACGAATTACGCGTGCAGTAAGGGATGGTGCATTAAAAAAACCAAGAATTGTCTTTCCACAATTCCGGCCGTTTTAGGCGGGTAGCGTTACGCAAACGACGCATAACGTTCAAATAATATTCCTTGTTGAGTGTTTGGCTCGGCGGTTTTTTTTTGTTTCGGCTCCCCTTTGGCACCATATTCGTTCGATTGATCGATTGTTTCGAAGTCGTAAGTATAGATCCAAGTCTCGTCTCCAGTGATAATGCATTCTATCTTGTCCTGATAGTCAGAAAGCATCGTTTCACACACTTCAACGTGACGCCTTTTTTTCCAAAAAAATTCAATGTTTTCGTTACTAGTCGAGATTTGACGCGCTTGAGGCCCAAAACATCCTTTCAAATGGTATTGACCGATCCTTTCGATACCCCAACCTCATCAGCAAGGTCTCTAATCGATAATCGACGGTTTTTCAATTTTCCGAATTTTTGATTTGTTGGACGTGAGCTTCGTCGGTTGAGGTTGATGGTCGCCCAGGACGCTCTGCGACTTGGACATGTTCACGGCCGGCTTGGAACTCACTTTACCACTTGTAAACATTTTTTAGATATAGCCTCATCACCAAAGGCTTTCTGCACTATCCTCATTGTATCCGCAGCAGAAAATTGATTCCGCAAACAAAATTTAATGCAAATGCTTTGCTCAACAAATTTCAACATCACAAAAAACGAAAAACTTACTTCTAGCAGCTCACAAAACGACGCGTATCTCAAACACTAATGAATATTTTGACATAGACTGACAATACTACAAATCTAAATAAAAATAATTCTCACAAATCTTTCGATGCGCGAAAATCAAATGTCACCTTATTTTTTGGACACAGTAGTAAATATTGCTACACAAGTTTAGATTAATGCATGTATGTACACAAGCAGCCGTTTTAGGAAAAAATATGGCCGTTTTCTACTTACTGCATCACTCAAACTTTTCGATGCTTCAAAGTAATATTCTTTAGTGATTGTTTGACATCTCGAAGTATATTCGTGGTGCATGAAATCTTTATAATCCGTGAAAACAGTCAACACCGTCTTAATTTTTACTCAATCTTTATGACGCCTTAGCGATTAAGAATGTTGTCATTGTGAAGATTGGCTTGGATCAGGATGCTTTGCCATCCTTATGGGATAAATCACAGCAGGATGCTTGAGATTTATCCCATAAGTATGGAAATTCGACTATTTTGTTTTATGAAGGAACATGGGTCGTTCCCGTTCTCCATTTTTTACCACCTAATACGCGTTTCGGTGATGTTTCAATCCATAGTAAAACGTAGGTGGATTATAATATAACCGATGGAGGGTGACGGCAGGTCAGTTAAATAAACAAAAAACTAACACTTCTACGTGATAAGATATTTTTACATTAGGATATAATTTCTCGTTTCTGTGACGTTTTCTTGTTCATGTTACTCTTGTAAGTTGCATGGAAATAATGACGTTCCTAATGACTGTCATTAAAATGACATTCAACTGTCATTAGGACAATCGTCTGACAGACTGCGAAAAGTTTCGCAGAGGCAATTACGAAACGCGATACTAAACACCAGAAATGCGTTCGACTCCGCTAATGGATTAATATTTTGGACTGAATATCCTGAATATCCTGGATTTCAAGTAAGAGAATATCTATTCGGAGAGTTTGGAATTACTTGAAGTATTGCAGTCTGATCTACGACAGAGCGCATGGTCAACAAGGAGGATACCAGTCACATAAGATGTGTGCCTAGGCTTCATTCTTCGTCCAGATTTGTAGAATATCTTCTACCAGATTGCTCAGGTTCAAATTTCTAACTACGCGAATAATATTGCAGCACTTTTCGCTGGGAGCAAATCCGGTAAATGCGCTTACGCCCTGGATTAGGAACAGGATGACCACACTAGAATTTGGTCTAGCGCCAGCAAAAAGTGAAATGATCATCGATACAAAGAAAAAATGCCTAGAGTAATAACTATCAGTATTGGGGATACGTTTGTAGAGTCGAAACTTCCAGTTATGTACGTGGAGATGCTCATGGACCCTATGATGAGTATCTCGGAAGAATTCTGGGCAACGGAAAATTAGGTCGTAGCAGGGGTATTGGCAATCACTCGACAAATGGCCAATATTTTGCAAGCAAGTCCAAAAAAAAAACGACTTTTGATGAGTGTCATATAATCTACGCTTCTATATGGAGCGAAGGACCCGCACCGAAAATGGCTGGTATAAGTACAGAATTTTACTGGATTTTAACAGCATGCCAGACAGTGACTGGATGAAAGATGTTGGTGATTGCAGTGGTACAACCCATTGGCCTCCTTGCCTGAGATCGTAAAAGAATGTACTACCGAGGGCATGACAGTAGCAAGGAATCAGTCAAATTGGACACATTTTCGACGTTCGTCATCAATGTTCGGAGTGTGAACCAAAACGGAGGTAGATCCTGTGCCTTATGATAGATTTGAGATTGTGGCTTAATTGAAAGAATGATGTGGCTGAATTCGACCTAATACAGTTGTTCTGCAGAGACGGGCATTTCCAGTTTTACCTGCATAAGAAGAATAAGTCACGGCCTCTAGATTGCATATTGTACATTGGAGAGGAAGATGACGTCTGTGATAGTTTATTTTCGTGCAGGAGACGCGACAGAATCTGTGCTCTTGCCAAAAGAGTGGAAGAGCTCTAACCAGATGGTCAAATAGAAGAAATGCTGTGAAAGTACTTTGGGAAAACTAAAGCTTTAATCAAGAAATTCTGTGGAAACATGCCAGAACAAACAAATAATTTGAGGGATATTTAGTATAGGAATAAATAAGGAACAATTACATAACGAAATGTCGATACCAACGTAATAACTTACGCTACATTAAAGCGGTGACCAATGTGGTAACAAGACCAGTAAAGCATGGAAGATAGTCAGTTCACACCGAACTAATTGTATAAAAAGATCTTAATAAAAGTACTATTAAAACTATTATATTAAAGTACTATTAACTATTAAATTAAACTACTAATGATCCTTATCTGAAAATCCGCTCGAAAAAATTAACTGATTATCTTCCATTCTACGCAATTCCCTCAAAGGATTTTCTCCAAATAACGAAAGATATTCAATTTACATAGAAAAATGGAGAAACAGCCTCTCAGTCCCACCTCCAGGAAATTCCACTCTCAATTAAATTAGACATCAAAAGTCGCAGAACTTTTGATTAAAAATATTTATTTTCAGATTAATCGTAGGACCAACAACACTATGACTAACTTTATCGTTCTTCTTGGAATCAATCATAATTCTTTGATCAAATCGCATTCGTTTTTCTTTTGTGTTTCCTGGAGGATTTTTGGTTCGTGTGAAAGTTTTGAATTGTTTTGAACATTTCCTATCACTTTTCGTTTTTGCATCTTACCAATTGCCTCCGCGGCTGTCACCAATTTGCTTTTAACAATTTTTTTAGGTACAATAAGCTTCGACCAATCTTTTTCACACTTTTGCTGATCGAGACGGTTATCATTTTTGGAATTTAAACCTTTTAGTTGCCCTTTCATTTTGTTTGAAGATTCCTTTTGTTGGATATTTGTCTTGATGCTATCGCTAATAGGTTTGGAACATTCACGGTGATTAATCTCTTCAGTTTTGACAATAGTGTTAGAATCACACTCTTCTTCAATGATGGCCATTGTTGTTGCAGATACAGGAGCGTCCCCTCGCAAATTCTCAACGTTGGCTTTTGCCGTCACATTTTCCGGGTCTATGCAAAGTATCCTTTTGAATATGAAGTACGCCTGAAGTATATGAAATAAAATGTGTCTGTATGAAGTCATGTTAATCTTACATTTTTTCGTTGACCTAAGCCAATATAGGCTTGACCTTTTCGAAGTAGAGCCTTAATGTTGTCGGGATCAAATCGAAGGCAGTGATCACAGTCTTCAATACAGTTCTCGTATTCATTCAATTTCAAATCTGAAATTTGATTGATTGATTTGATTGATTGATTGATTGATTGATTTAGCGACAATAGGCACTACTCACAGCCAAGTGCTCGATTGTTGTAACCTATCGCCGAGGGAAGTATGGAAATGCAGTTTGTATATTCTCGAATTGCTTCCTTGTAGTCTTTTGCACGAAAAAAATCATTTCCTTTCTCTTTGTATCTAAAATTTAGTAGGCAAAGAATCAACTTTTAATGGAAATCATGAAGAAAAAAAATTTATTTGAAATGAAGGAACAAGACAATTATTAGTAGACTGATAAAAATTCCATGGAGCCTTTAGATACGGATGTTCCTGGAAAGCTACCGTTGGTCTCACCAATAATATATAAAAAGTCTTAATAGAGTCTTAAGTCTTAATAAAGTCTTTTCCACCATCAAAGATCAATAGAATAATAAAGTGCTGGACATCAATGGGACTCCTGTGGAGCTCATGAAATATGGTGGCAACAGTGCTCAGAAAGGGAGCACAAAATCATCCAGCACATCAGGCAACAAGAACATATGCCGAAAGATGTGTGTCTAGAATATGTCATAAGAAAGCTACCTGTCGATACAAAGGTCACACTTTTATCCAAGTCAAGCCAAGTGGTAGCCTATGCGGATGACATCAACATTTTGTCACGGTCGCTAATAACAGCCAAAGAACTTTTCCTGAAATTCGACAACGAAGCAGAGCACGTAGGACTATAAATTAAAGAGGAGATAACAAAGCTCTTGACGCAGCACAGAAAAAAATACCTCAAATAAGAAAAATATCACAGCTGGCGAAAAGAGTGGAAATGTGAGAATGATGTGTGTGAAGAGTGAAAATGTGGTCAAATATGTGTATCTAAGTGTAAAAATACCGAGAACCAGAGAAGAAAGAAAAGAAAACATCGAAAAGTACAGCTCGGAAGTAAAACGTTTAAATCAGTTCTGACAATTATCAAGACCAGCTGAATACACGTGAAGGCAAAGCTCGAATTATACAAATTTGTGATAAGGCCTGTGCCTTGCCATGGGTGTGAAACATTGATCCTATCCCAAGCAAATATATTGAACGCGTTTGAGCGAGTCCTCAGGCAAATACTTGGAGCGAAGCTATACCGGGACTGATGGCGAGTTCGAAATAACTAACAATGAGCTGTATGAAATTTTCGACGGGCTGGAGGTCTCAACGATTATAAGTCTGTGGAAGCTGCAATTGACTGGTGCTGTGAATCGTATGGACACACAAAAGATACCCGGAAAGGAATTCATTAGGAGAACTGAAGGAGCGAAACCAGTGAGGGAACTCAGGAAATGCTGGTCTGACTCTGTCGACGAAGAAAGAACATCGCTGCTCGGATTTAAAAGCAGGAAGACGCTGTCAATGGACAGAGACATTTGGAGACGCTTGTCGCAGGAAGCAAAGGCTCACGGAAGGCTGTAGTGCTACGGCGGAGAAGAAGAAGATACAAATATTTATCTATCTCCTAGTTATTTTATCACCTTTTGAACTTCGAAAAGTATAAAGTATAAAGATAGAAAAAAAAATGGTTGCGATAGTGATAGAATAAGTTGAAGGAGTTGTAATCTCTACTTCCTAGAATCACAAGCTTGAGACCATCAATATTTATGGGACTAAGTATGCCCAAACAATAAAAAAATGGTAAAATCTGCAAATATCCTCCGAAACGACTTTTTGAATGAATGAAATAGTAAATCAAGGATCTGCTGTGGGTATCTAAAAACTGATCTCGTGTTTTAACCACAAAGTTATCAACATCCTAACCATCATCTACCAAGATAGACACCCAACAATGATAGGACCAAAATCACTCATGGAATACTGGTGGCCGTCATTACTGAAGAGGATCATTGGGATATCTAGTGAATATTCAGCGAGCGACCAACCTAGGGCAATACAAGTGCCATTCACATTGCCCCATCAAATTGCTGCATTGTGGATGGAGATAAACCTGATTCCATTCGAAAAAATTCATTTTCAGGGATACATAAAATGAAAGCATCAGATTAAAATCTCCTGAAGCAAAACATTTTCATCTAGGAGGATCATGAGCATCATAAGAACCTGAAGAGAATTCGGCCAATTGAACCATGAAGAATTAATAAACCATCAAAGATTGGACTATGGACCATGCTAAGAAGACGAGCTTAGGGCCAATCCTGGTCTATGTGTTTTGCCCTATGTTTTTACTAAGACCTAGCATTTTTCACTTGGACCTTAGTGTAAATAATATCACAACTTATAGGAAGGCCATCAGGATACTATCACTACGTGCAGGCTATAAGTAATTGATATAAACTGTAACAATCTGCATTTTATTAAGGATAAATGGATATGCATACGATGATCAAGGACTTTCATACGGCTTCGAACGAAATAAAGACAGAGTTTGAAGTTTCTCTTCCAGCTTGCACTATTCGGGCATTGTTTAAAGAAACGTGAATGACAGTAAATCCAAGCTTACCAAGGACTTCCGCCATAAAATCAAACCTTTGTACCCTTCTTTGTATAATTGAAACATATCATCCATGCGGCAGAAGTATGCTATCAAAGGACATGTATCGTGACTTAAACTCATACTTATAAATTTTACTCACTTCACACTTAAACTTTCTCTTTCAATTTCGGTCAAGTTACTCAAATCGAGATTTTCAATTGGCAAGGAAGTAACTTCAGCTGATTTTCTAAGATTCAGATTGTTCTTCCTTATGACTTCCTCTTTGGTCCTCTCCTCTTCCAAATCCATTTTAAGCATTTCTGTATCAGCATCAAATTTATCCCACTTGTCGTATTCAGTTGCTTTAATGCGTTGTGCTACAGGCTTGGATGTCTTATTGGTCTTTGAAACGCCAGGTTGAATGTTACCACCATTTTCTCTAATCGGAGGAATGTTACTAGTTTGATCTGCTCCTTTATTATCAATATTTGTTAGTAAGCGGTCTTTTTCACGTGCATCACTTATCCATTCCTGAAAATTTTTCAATGTTCATTGATATTTAGCTGAGCTTCTGGCACTTATAGAAAAACTTACCACTAGTGGATCATTTAACTCTTTCCATTCCTCCGACTGTAACAGTCCTTTCGTTAGAAGAGGAGCTTCCGTACGTAGAACTTTGCTGTTTGGATTCAACAATCTCAATCGTTCTTCTGCATGCTTTGTCAAATCTGGAAAATATCCTTCTTGACCGGATCGAAGTATTACAAGTATTTTTGCCATTTCTTTGGCATTGTTACATTCATCAATGTAACTATAATCTAGATGGCCGATTGGTATATCGAATTTTTCTAAGAGTTTTAGTTTTGTAGCCATTTCTCTGTAAATTTGTCCCTTTCGCGCAATTTATTGAAAATAATATTAGACGTTTAAGATGTTTTATCGATATTTCAAATCACTTTCAACTGGTTACTAAGGCAACAGGGTTTGAACATCATCGATGTAGAGGGAAGTGGCAGTAAAATGTCGAGGATTGATTGAAATATTTGAGAAATCAATTGGTTCAAAATTTAACTTTGTTAAACTAAAGCTTTCCAATAATTACTGCAAACCAATAAGAGCATAAATTAATTTTTTAATACTGAAATTACGTCAAAGATTAAAAATAATTGAAAATGAAAAATGCAGAGCGCTTCTCTATTTGTATCAATAACGGTTCTTTCTGAAGCAATATTCTATGCTGTTCCTAAAATTATTTATCCTAAAACAACGTGAATATCTTCGAAAACTCGAATAATTACTGCGATTTGACGTTTTTGAACCAGCTGTCAACGGACACACTCCGACTCAAAAATGTTCTGACGGTCTTTGTCCTCAATTGTCGCTTATTTTGCTTTATCCGTGCCAGTAAACTTAACACAAACTTGGAGATAATTTTTTTTTAGAAATACACTTTAAGTCTTGGCATAAGTTAGCCATCAACAAAGCTAAATAACTAAATTTAAAAGCAATAAAACCAAATGAATAACTTCAAAAATCTGGATACTTTATTTTTAAGAATGTCGGAAGCGTAAAATATTTTATTTATAAATATTAGAATAACTAAGCTATCGCCTTAACATATTATTCCATTTTTTTGAAGCATTTTTTCTATAAATCTCCACGTCACTTCCTGCGCACGCAAAGACCATTCATGCATCTCTTCTCGCGATGCCGTGACCTAGTAAGATGAGCAGAAGTTTAAAAAAAAAACGATTTGAAATATGACAGAATTTTTGAATTTTATGTAATACTTACTTGGTCGCCATTCAAACGATTAACAAGGGTCACGCAAACAATCGCTCCTTTGATTCCAGCACGATGTGTTAGTGCACCAAACACTGGGGCTTCCATTTCGAAATTTCTCACACCCAGATCGTGAACTTTTTTGAGAAATTCAATTTTCTCTTCGGCTGTATGATCACATATTGCTCCATCTGTTCGTCCTTGGCCTTTTGATATTGACAATTGGGGGATTTTGGTTAATAAATCAATAAGCTTGTTGGTCTATGTTTTTATTTGATTGTTTAGTATTTAATTGTTAGTAAATAAAATTAAAATTTATTTTCATTTAAATTTATTTACATACCTTCATAAAAATCGTCAGTTCCAATAGTTTTCCCCAAGATAATTTTGAAATTGTCGGTAGGTTTTCCGCAACATTGTATACTGTTCGCGATTTTACAATCAAATATTGCAGGACGTTCAACACGTTGGCCAAGAATAATCTGATACATGCTTATATGGTTCAGAAGACTTGAATAATTAATTTTGTATTTGAAAAACTCACAAATTCATGGACATTGCTCAGTAATCCATTCAGGGCACCTTCAGTAACTACAACAGTTCCCGGTGGAATACCAATGCCGCCGGATGTGCCAATTCTAATAAATATGGGATCATCACATTCTGCATATCGGACAAGTTTGACCATTTCATGGAGCATGATACCAATAGAACCAAAACCCATCCCATGACTAACCGAAATAATTGGACCAACCTAATCAAAACATAGTTATAAGTATTGGTGTACGAAATTGAAAAAAGGAAGAAGGATTGCATAGAACATACTTTATAAAGAGCATATCGATGTCCAATACCACCCAAATCCACCAATTCGTCTTCAACGGGAACTTTGCCTTTTAATTTATTTCGAATGAAATAAGCGAACTCGCGCATCCGTTCTGCCGATCCTCCAGTGCATACAAACTTTTTAACGTGAAAAAGAAGGATAATATGTAATATATTAGTATGCAGTGTACATGTTTATCATAGATATGACTTTAAAGTAAATTTGCGGTGAAAACAATGAATTAACTTGTAAATGATTCAAATTGTTATTTAAAAATTCTTTTTTAATTTTGTATGGCAGAACCCTTTCTTGGATCTTGTCGCATTAATTATTTATCGGATTATATATCGATGGGCCATGACAGGGTACGTCTACCTTCAAAACTTTACTATGCCCCCGATTCCTGTGCCCTCAGTGCGTCTAATCAATTTTTCTAAAAAAAGTTAATCATCTGCTTTGGCCTTAGGCATTCCAACCCCTCGTTGGCAAGGAAGGAATTAGGGCGATGTTCTTCTTCTCCTGATGTCTCCTCTACAAATCTGAACTTGCAGAACTCATTCAAGCCCATTCCCTTGTGATGCCATTCAAGCATGCAATGCTCCGTGAAGGTTACAGTAAGAGCCCTTGCGATACATGCTTACAAATGCTTCTCATCATAGACATCAAGAAACAGCTTCGATATTTAAAGCCATTCAGCAACACCCGATCCTTTAGCAATCTCTATTCTGATTTTCATCAGATTTAGCTAAACCCAATTCATTTCAGTTGACTTTTATGACGCAGAAACGAAGCTCCCTTTTTTGGTATCGAAGCTTCCTTTCTCGCAAGTTAAGCAATCTGCTTACTACCCTCGATTCCTTTGTACACCGGCACCCAATATAGGATAATCCATACTTACCTCTTGTCTACACTCTATTTACTGAGTGCAATACGGGAATCTAGAGCCAAAACGGATGTTATTACCGATGGTGCTAGAGCCTTAAAGGCCCAGATAGCAAATCCATTGATCTACTTATGTTTGCGCTGAGTCACCCCCTTACAGGATGACATAGACCCAAGTCAGATTGATACTTGGCAAATAGTTGAGACTATTTAGTACCAGGTCCTAACATACCAACTCCTGCTCACTCATGTTCCTCGGATCCGTACGTATATTATTCAATTCATGACATGCATGGAACTGGATGCATGGACTCTGCTTCATGACATGCATGGCAACGATCTGTTGCTCCTTGTTATTTTTATGGGGATGGAGACGTCTTGGATAGTTTTAAATGGGATTTGCGCTGAAACATGAGGTTATTGTCTATTCTATTGTAGGAGACTCAAGATGGGACGATGTAGATATCGTGAAGTACGGCTACTGGTTTTATCGCTAGTTAAAGTGGTGATAAGTTTGAAATTATATCAATAGCGACTGCTCATTTGAAAAGGATACAAGCCTTTGTATAGAATGAGTTGAAAAATGGCAAATTCATTGGCATGGATGGTGGTAGAACCAATCTAGGGAGGAGGAAATACAACAATTATAACGCAAAGAAGTCCCAGCAATCAAAGTACAAGGTCTTTGTATAGAACTGAGTCTAATTTCTTAGCCATGGCATGAACATTTTTTTTCAAACATGATCTTGGAAATTGAATACGAAAGAATTTTATTATGGCAAAAGTCAAAGCATCTAGGACAAGCTTGGGTGCTGTGAGGTTCAATCCAGTTTGGATTGAGCTTTCTTAATACACCGAATACGTGCGTAATAAGCCTGCATCTCCCCGAACAACACATTGCTACCTTCTAGATTTCCCTACATCCCACGATTAAATTCACAACACATATTGACTATATATTAGAGCTACCGGAAAGTACTGTCCGATAGTGTCAGTTAGTCATAGTTCAGTTAGTCAGTTAGTCATAAGCAAATGTTGGTTACATACAGGCATGTATGACATGTATGAAAAAAAACAAAGATATCTCATACCATTTTAATTGAAACGCGATCGTGGAAACATGGGTATAAATAAAGTTTATTTACACTACTGTATTTTGTACGAATGTTTGTTCTCAAAACAAGGAAGAAATGCTACAGAAGCGCGTCAAAATTTAGTTAAACTTTCTGGGGTGGGTGCAGTTTGTAATAGACCGTGCAGAAGATAGTTTGAAAAATTCCAAGCAAGTGATTTCGACCCTAGTGATAAGCCCCTTACAGGACGGCCATCCTTGATCGGTGTCGACATTATCAAGACTAAGATAAGACAAGATCACATTTTGAGAACATCGGAAATTCCAGTCAAGCTGAGTTCAACTCAACAAGCCTTTCCTGACCAGATTTGGAAGTTAGGATTGGTTTATTGGGGGATTGGTGCCTCGTCAGTTAAGTGAGAAAAATTTGAATCATCAAGTTGTTCTGATTGCTCGTTACATAAAACGAGCCTTTCATGGACCGGATGACTACTGGTGATGAAAATTGGATTACATTCAAAAGCATCGTCAGAAAAAGGGCATGTTGAGAACCAGGACAGCCTGTCCTCTCCACTCTTAAGCCGAGCTTGAACCTTAGAAGAGAATATTGTCAATATTATAGACTAGAGATTAAAGAATAATCAATATTCTTAAAGAGAATATTATGTATATGGTGGGACCTCTAAGGACCAATAAGTTACGAGGTTTTGAAACATAATGACAAGCTCATTTGGTGAGATACTGTAAGCAAATGGATGATTCACATAAAGCAATAAGAGATATGAGATCCCCGATGGTCAATAGTACATACAGCATCACGGCATTGCAAGACCATATGCTAACTTGGCAACTCCTCGAAAAATCGCAGAGCTAGGCTGGGAAATTCTGTCACATCCACCATACGCTCCAGGGCCCATACCTTCCGAAATATACTTGTTTCTCTCTATGCAGAATTTTTTTTTTCAGGGAAAAAATTTCAGAACTAAAGTCGATGTCAACCAAGCATTAGTCGAGTTCTTCGCATCTAAAAATAAATCATTTTTCAAAAATGACATAAACAAGTTGCCATCACGCTGGCCAGAAGTCACAAAAAAATGATGGAAAGAATATTCTACAACAAATATTATTAAAAGTATGAAAATTTTGCTATATTCTTTCAATTCAAAACGAACAGATCTTTCCGGTAGACCTACTATATCAACTCCAAATAGTTGATATCTATAAAGGTTAGCCTCCAATAGAAAGGAAGATTATTATTAATATGATTAACTAGAATGCATTCAAATTGCTCTGACTAAAAGAAATTTCACCAAGGAATTAAACCTAGTCAGTGTTATAAGCTCAATTATTGAAGAAATGACAATCAACATGAAGAGTCATACACTCGATAAAAAACGCAATAGCAATCAAAATAAAAGAATTAAAAAAAACATAATCAAATTTCAAAATTGTTGATAGGGAGAATGCAAAAATGTCGAGGAGAGCTAAGAGAACTAGAGATTCTAGATCGCTAACCAAAGGCCAACACGCTCTCAACTCAAGTAGGAGTCTTTAATCTAAACTCCATAGGGACAATTATGGGAAAACTTGGTTATAAGTCCAGAGCATGGAAATGGGATGCTTTGGAAAACAAATAAATACTTCAGTTTCAAAAATAAAGCACTTGTGTATCCTATTCATGTTCCAAGCAAGCTAAAATTTGACAATCAGTGCCAAACTGAAGACCATAGGAATACCCTTTGAATGCAGTTTCGTGAAAATAATACTGAAACGGAATCCCTGAACTGTGATGATCTCTTGAAAAACTGAGTTGTATTTATATTGAACGTCAGTTTTGAAGAGGAAAATGCGATACTGCCATGAGACCTTACAGAGACCCTAAGACTAGAAACAATGACTAAATGAGAAAAAACCAACTACATGCTGATACCCTTACAAACACAAAGATGCGGTGGCTTCCAGAGAATCTGATTAAGAATCAGAACACTAAGGATATGATTAGTGCTACTATTTTTCATGGACAGTACCCAGTAAGATGAATAAAAGAACAAACATCGTAGCCATCCGAAAATTGTTCAAGAATTGAATTTTCCGTCAGCATTAGTAGCCCTCCCGTCTGCTCTCAGCTGAGACTAAGTGTAAAAAAGGTTTGAACAAAACAATCAAAGATAAGGAGCTTGTTCCTGATGCATTCTATAGCTTCCTGGCAATGCACTCGACAGAATTTCTGCTTATAAAGAGGTCCGACCAATTCGAGATGAGATGATGGAACCCCAGCACGATCAGTTATGCTTGACATAGTCGAAGTCTGTGACAAAGTCTTGATGCAGGATTCATTTTTAACATGTATTACCTAAAAATTTCAGTACCTTTCGTCTAAATCATGTAATCATTTTTACACGAAAGAACATACCCTGTCAGAAACAATCGTACTTCCAGCTTGCAGCTGAATATATTTATAGTTCCACTAGAATTACTCAAGCCTCCAATTTTTTTCCCGCCTTTGTATAACAGATTTTTCTCGTCTGCTTGGAAAATGTTCAAGCTCTTTTTGAACGGGGATGCACATGCTTCTATTAGACACCCAGATGAGCAGAAGTCATCCACTTTGGAACTACATATATTTCAACAAATGGAAAGTACAGAGTCATAGCATAGTCAAAGCGCAAGGCTTCTATCAAACAAGGATAATCAACCAACATCCAAGCTTATTTATCAACAAAAGTGACGGATGACCTGGGACTTACAAACGATGGTAATGCGTGAGCATCATATAATGCTTAGAGTGCTTCCCTCAACGAAGGACACTTAAGCAAATCAAATTTTCAATCATCAATCGAGCCAAAAGACCGACACTACAATAAGGACAAACTCCATTGAGCCAAACAGCTCCGGCAGACGAAAAAATACTGTGTGTGTTGTCCCGTGTTTAGCACTTCTAGATTAGATCCTGTTTTTTGTAGCTTTTCCATTTTAAAAATGCTATGTTTTTTTTTAATTTTTGAACAAATATGTATTTCGGGAGTGAGTTGCTCCCTTCTTCAGTGTTCGTTATTTTCTTAAAATAAAACGAACTTAAATCTTAAAATAACTTCTTAAAATAACGAACACTGAAGAAGGGAGCAACTCACTCCCGAAATATATATTTGTTCAAAAAGTAAAAAAAAACATAGCATTTTTAAAATGGAAAAGCTACAAAAAATAGGATCTAAGACGAAAAAAGTTCTCCAAACCCAGCAGGACAAAGCAATAAGAACAATCTTCTGTTTCGAATAGTATGAAACATACATAGAAATTCAGTGAAAAAACGTCATAACAGCCTCAGTTGACAAATGCATACGTCACCGAGCACTGAGACTATTTGAAAAAATCGACCAACTGACCTGACGGCCTACCAGAGGACGGTATGAGTACTCGAGCCTCACTTTGATCATGAATTGTAAATCCTATGGTAAATAAAAACTTTATCCTTTATAACTTATAACTTATATAACCTTCATAATTTATCACGTATCTTGGATAGTCTGAAAGCCATTTTTCATTTCTTTTCACTGAAAACGTTGCGGCTAGAGCTTGATAAAGTCCCATATTAATCCAAACAAGTCTAGACAATTTTTTCCTTTTTGTTTTCTAATTAAAAATGACAACCATCAGAATATAATAAATATTGATGCACGGTGGGTAATATACGTAGCCACGTAAGCGAAGCGTGAGAATCAGCCACACTATGGAGTAGCACGTTCTCAAATTATCCAAACTCATGTGAACATGATTCTGTCCATATTTGTTAATATTTATAAATTATTTTTACACTCGATAGTCTAAGAAATATTGTTCTTTGTATAAATTCAATGATGGGAATATGCGAAAGCAAATTCAGGTGCTTCACATTGTTTTTCAACTCTAATCAGCTCGTAGGCATGCAATTTGATATATGTTATGTGTATTCTACATATGTTAATGCGAGTTGGACGCTGTTAACGAAAATGATAACATCCGATTCCAGGAAATTACGATAAATACACGTGCGAACTTTGATCTTTCAAAATAGACATTGTCAAACGGCCAATCATTGAAAAAACTTATTAACGCTGTCTAGTTAAAAAATGTTCTTTTTAATTTATAACCTAACTCAATTTGTAACTTGAAAATAAATGAGCAATGATATCAATATTAAATCTTTATAATAAAAGTTAATATTCCTACCTTAACATCGCCGAATAGCTTTTTTAGATCATCCTTCTTAGAAAATCCCAAATGATATAGAACATCATTATCCAAGTTTTTCAGGTAGGGATTAGGCAATCTATTAAAAAATAAAATTTTAAATTTAGTTCATAGGAAATTCGATTGTTACTTATACTCGTTTGATATTCCATTTGTGTGGGGCATATTGATGAATATCTGCAAAAAGATAAAATGACTTTTGTTAAATGAGGTGTATAAGCTCCTTTTTAATAAACTATCATAAAAATAAAAATATTAATCATTTAATCAAACTAAGCAGTAAGAGGAGGATAAGACTTTATGTCTTATGCTAGAAAGACTGTAAATAGTCGTTCCCACGGAGCTGTTGCATTAGGTAATAATCAGTTTCACCATGTGCTCTAGAAAATCACTGAGGATATGTGCGACCCATCTACCTCGCGCTTCGTTTACCCACATTTACTGCCACTCTTTCTTTTCTCCTCTCGATTAACAATTTCTCTCTCCAGCTACTCCATACGTTATAAACACAGCTTAACGGCTAAAATGCGCTAACAAACCGAAGTTCATCACAAAGAAAGTGATACCAGTACTTCATGCAGAAAATGGAGCGAGCTTTTCAAGACAGAGAGCTTAGCGATAACAAACACTTAAGGTGAGTAAAGGAAGCGCGATGGTTAGTTTTCTGGGTCTTTATGTATGTGGGAATAATTTATATGAAAAACTTCACTTCCTAGCAGATAGCAAAGCTTATTAATTCAATACCGAACCGCGTTAAACAATTCATTCTACACACCCTTGTTCTTCGCTAATTTTGTATGATTGTTATACAATGAAACGATTCCATGAAAAATCTTTAAAAAAGATTCATAAAATTCTTCCATGGTAAATTCTTTAAGTTAAAAATATATTTTTGAACAAAAACTGGAAATATTTTATTTATTTTAAATTTTTTGCGATAGGGGGTGATTTCAACGCAAGACATCCTTCCTGGGGCAATACCGTATCTAATGGATATGGAACGGCTCTGTTTAATTGGGTGCAAGCCAATATGGATCTCATATTGATTGCACCAAACGAGCCCACTTTCCGAAGAAGCTCGTCAACGATCGATTTCTTCATTGTGTCTGCTAATTTGGTGAATATCTCTCACAGCTGGAGGAATTTTGAATGTAGAGCCCTTGACGCCGAATCTGACCATCTTTTGGTCGAACTCGCTTTAAGAGTTAAAAAGCGTGTAAAGCTGGAAGCAGCAGCCCTACAGTTCTATATCCCATACAAGCGCATAGACTGGGAAGCTGTTAATGCTGACCTGAGTAGAAGGATTGAAGGAATCTCGATCAACAGATCGAGAAACCTATCACCCACAGAGATTGAAGAAGGCGTTGCTTGTTTGAACTTGACCCTTGCTACGGTCATTTCAAAGATATCCATAAAAAATTCCTCTAGAACTTATCTTTATAGAGACTTACCGGAAGACATCCTGACTTACCGGAAGACATCCTGAAGCTACATCGTAGACGTAGCACCCTCAGGAAACTGCTTTCAAGGATATACCATCGCAACCTGAATATAGTTAACTGGGAGTATCAGCGGGTACACCTTTTAATAATGTCCCTTAATAGAATGATTTCGAGAAGAACATCTGAATTTGCCAATGAGAGATTCGAACAGACCCTAGCAAACATTCGACCAGGTGCCTGTATGTTCCCCCAAATTAATAAAATAACTGGTCGGAAGCGCCTGCCAGGAGTCCTCACTTATAACGGATACATGCTCATGGATGAAAAGGCTGTTGCTGACTCCATCGCAAACCACTTTGCGACTGTTCTTCAAGAGGAGAAAGCAAGTGAGGACTCTGCTTTCAATTCATTAGTAAAGAGAACAATATCAACGTTCGACAAAGACCACAAGAACCTGTGCTTGACTAGATTTTCATATTTGAATCCCTCCGACGCACCTATTGGCAGCACCCTGTTTGTGAGCCCTGAAAGTCTCAGCATGCTTGCACTTGAATAAAATTCCAAAAAATCGGCAGGGCCTGATGGAATTTCAAATTTTTTCTTAAAAAAACTTCCCCATACGTATTTTGTTCTCCTCGCAATCCTTCTAAATAACTGCATTAACATTTGCTACTTCCCACAGCAATGGAAATGCGCAAAAATATTTGCCATCTCGAAGCAATCCAATAGCGTAGACGTAGTCGACACTCACCCAATATCTCTCTTGTCTAATGTGGGAAAGTTGCTTGAGAGAATCATCCTCCAAAACATCACACAGTTTTCTGAAGCGGTAGGAACTGTGCCGAAAAGACAATTTGGCTTCAAAAGAGGTCACTCAACGATAGACGCATTGGCGGTTTTCCAAGCCAGTATACAACGGAACTGGCAGGAAAAAAAGGTTGTTGCAGCGTGTCTCATCGACGTACAAAAAGCCTTTGATTCAGTTTGGATCGACGGACTTATCTACAAACTTATCCAACTGGACTTTCCTGTGAATATTATTAAAATTGTTTGCAGCTTCATGAGGGGACGAACTGCCTGTGCGGTGTCTGGTGGAGCTAGCTCTGAACCCTTTTTCATTAATTCGGGGGTCCCACAGGGGTCCATTCTTGGACCCGCTCTCTTCAATATATTTACGTCTGACATCCCAGGGATCAGGGATGAATTTAAACCAGGAATCGAGGTGAATCTCTTTGCTGACGACTTACTGGTGTGGTCTTCTGAGTACAATCTCCGCTTTGCAAGGTTGAGACTCCAAAGGTACCTGGACTCGTTGACATCATACTATGGAAAGTGGGGGATGAGGGTTAACGCCAAGAAAAGCGAGCTGATTGTTTTCAAGGACCCACATCAAAAATTTGGACGTCGCACAAGGAGTATCTGTGACACAAGAATAAAGCTAAACGGACAGGTGGTGCACTGTTCGAAGCAAACCAAGTATTTGGGGGTAATTTTTGATAGGAACAACAACTTTAGTGCCTACGTAGACGCAGTATTGAAGAAAACAAGATACGCATACCATCTCCTTTTTCCTCTTTGCAGGAAACAGTCATCAGCTAACAAGCGGGTGAAGCTACTCGCGTACAAATCACTTATCAGGCCCATACTATAGTATGCGGTGCTGATCTGGCAGGCTACAGCGACATACAAATGGAGCAAGATAGGATTACTGGAACGCAGAATCCTTCGAGCTTGCACTGGGATTTATAAACGGGAGGACGGGCGGCCCTACCCCAACCAACAACTGTACCGGGATGCAGCCTTGGAACCAATCAACCTCTACGACAAGAGGTTGATCGAGCGAGCGGCGAAACGAATGGTGGAGCATGAGACCACCACGATCAGCAATGCGGCAGACAATCGAGCGATGGAAGCAGCCAACAGTTAGCAATAAGTAGTATATAAGGAATTTAAAAATAAAAAAAAAACAAAATCATTATAGAGTATAATGAATTATAATATATTTTGTTACTGTAAGCTAAAATATGGAATATTCAAGGCCACAATTAGGGTGTAAGTGTAGAAATTAAGAAGAAATTTAATATATAACAACTTAAGTCGAAGAACAAATAAATTCTAGTTAGTGCTGAATTCTGGGTACAGCCATTAGGCAAAACCCGTAGGTTAAGTGATAGGTTAAGACTAATTGTAAATAATTGTACATAACACATAAAATTCACCCAATAAATTATTGAAACTTGAAAACAAACTAGTCGACCAAATAGACAGACGCCCTAACATATTTTTGGAATTTCTCAAAATCCCAGTAAATAGCCCATAACAAACATATCCAACTCTGAGATTCATTACAGACCAAACAGAAACTACTTTGTTGCGCAGAAATGCTCACAGAAGGGTAAAGAATCGACATATACATCTTCTGTCTCTGTCTGAGAGAAGATGTATGGGAGTATTCTCGCTGTTTTTGCTTGCGCTATGAAACACACATTAATTTATTCCTATTGTGAAGATGAAATGATAATTATAGTCGATAAAGCTCTAAACCTTACAGAAACCAAACTATGAAATTCTCAATAATTTGTAAAATGAAACGCGCAATAATCGATCAATCAATCCTGATCAAAATAAAAATGCCAATAAATTATAAATTAATTAATAAATATAAATTAATTAATAAATATAGATAAATAAGTTTGGGAAAAATTAGACTTAAATATTGCATGGAATGTATAATTCAAAGAGAGTAGAGAAAAAAAGTAGGTCACACCGTGCTGAAGTGCATGAGAAAAGTGCAGCGGAAGGACATCAACTGATGCGTGTAGCATATGGAGAGCATACTCTATCATTGAAAAGTATGTGTGAGTATTTATTCCGGCGTTTTAAAGGTTGCGACTTCAGCATCAGTGATCAAAAACACAAAGGAAGGCCAGTAAAGTCTGGATACGCTGTGGTTGTAAGTCTACTGGACAAAGATTCATGACAAACGAAGCAGGAGCTTACTGAAATCTTGGGAGTGACTCAACAAGCGATTTCAAACCGTCCCAAAGCGATGAGTATGGTGAAAAAAAAGCACATAGGGTTCCGCATGAACTCCAGCCAAGAGACGTTTATCGCCATTTTTTTAAGTGCCAACAACTGCAGCGAAAGCCAAATCGAAAGAGTTGCCTGTATCGAATAGTGACAAGAGACGAAAAGTGAATCTTCTAGGGCAATCCAAAGCGCTGAGAGACGTAGGAAATGCGTGGCCATGTATCAATTTCAACAAGCAAACGCAGTAAGGATTGTAAGAAGATAGTGCTGAGCGTCTGGTGGGATATACTCGGAGTAATATACTATGAGCGACTCCAGCCTAGCAAAGCTATCCCTGCGGAACGTTATCACTAACCATTGATGCAATTGAGTCGAACATCAAAGCTTCAACGCCCCTAATATACCAAACGACATGACAAATGATCTTTCAGCAGGACAATGCCAGGCCACTTGTTGCCAAAGTTTTCAAGGAAACTTTGGAGGCATTGAACTAGTGAAACTGGTCCTAACTCACCCGCCGTTTTTGCCAGACATGGCTCCTTCTTACTACCACTTATTCCAGTCAATGGCTCATGAGCTGGCTCAGAACCACTTCAATTCATACGAAGAAGTACTAAATTGGGTCGATGCTTGGGTAGCCTCAAAAGATCGGGAATTCTTTAAACGCGGTATCCGTATGCTGCCTTACGATAGGCCAAGCTGTTAGGAAGTGACTGGCATTGTTTTCAATGATGTACATTGTACCAGTTTTTCTCAATAAAACCTCAAAATTAACTGAAAAAAAAGCTGATAACTTTTTTGTATATCTTATATTTTTCGAGACGCATGATAAAGTAATGGAAAACTAAACACGATAGAGAAAAATTGTACTGCCACACAAATAAATTCTTTTATTAGAGCCTCATGAATTGCAAAGAAACGTTTGGAGCTAAGTGAAGCTGTCCACGATTATTCGACAAAAATGTCCTTTTATCTTTATAAATTTCAAAATTTTTCAAATATATAGACCCTATCATACCACTGCATTTCTCATCATCTGACGCACGTGCACATCCATTTTATTTTTATCCAGATCTTAACATTGGTTTCTCTATCCTTCACTTGAAATATCTAAATTTAATTTACACACATGTCATCAATTTTTATCAAAACACACGGCTGAAACGGAAACGTTCTCAGATCTATATTAATAGTACAAAACTCACATCTCAAATCAATAGCTGTTTTCTTGACGTAGTAACAAGCAGACTTCTGCGCGTATCACTGAACCACCAAACTTCCTTCACCAAGAATATTATCAGCACTATTGGATGACTGCGGCAGAACTGAATGGGGAGCAGGAGCTCCATTGTATATATTGTGTTTATGGGAAATTTTCATTAGTTCTCTCACGTATGTAGGTAATTTCATATTCTATTTATGTTTAGGCTGCAGATGTATATGACCAACATTCTGTTATATAATCAGATCGGGCCTCCTTAACTTGGCAATGCTTTGGTGGCGGGCTAACAAGTGGGATGGCGGCTTCAGAGAACAACAGAATATTGCGGTTGGTGGAGTAGGCGTTGCAATGAATTTTAAACAATTCAATCAACGATTTCCAATAATTGCATACAAATGCAAGTGCACTTTGCAGTCATTTTTGCAGTACTGCCAGCTTATGGCAGGCTAAACAGATTGTACAGAGTTTGGGCCATAGCCTGATGAAAAGACTTCAAAGGAGGTATCATAAGTGTCCCCTCGTCAGCAAATAACCCAAATTGTATATCCATGTAGAATAAACTAAAACAGTATCTCAATGATCAAACCATATCTATTTGAAGTCGCCAGCTTTTGGACCACAACAAAATTTAAGGTACAAGTTAGCTGAATTGATAATATCACACTCAGCCATGAACTGCTGTAGTTGTCACAAATCATTTGAAACAATAATTTAAACGATAGCAGCTACAAGTTTAGCAAATGAATCAAAATATTTGACGGCGTAGAATAATTTATTTTTACATAATATATAGTTCGCAGAACTCGCTGAAAACAATTAGCAGAGGAAGTAAAAGTCAATATAAATACATTTTCAGTAAATAATATTCTGTTCAACTACGTCACCAAAAATATTCTTTGTTTATTATTGTTCTTTTCCTCGCTTGAAGGCGGATAATATTTTGAATACGTTCTGGTATTCTTCCGAATCGAGCAGTAAAATTGTAACACGAGCAACACTATCCGATAACTAATAAAACTATAAAATTGATTATATCAGCCCTGGTTTTTTCCAATGGGAAAACAACAACTAAAGCGTTTCGCAGGATCTAAATTTTGAAGATTTCTGCATCCTAAATTTAATTTCCGAATCGCCTATAAAGAAAATAAAAGATATCACCAAGTTCTGGGTGGTCCTTTTTATTGAACTTTTTTTGAAAAATCAAAGTTTCGTTTGTGATTTTTAATCACTCACTACCATCAAAAAGCATGACCTTTAATTTTTACAAAGGACTCTTAAACAAAAATCAAAAATAACAGAGGTTAAGGTGCACGCGTATTTTTTAGGTAGGAAAAGTACCAGGTGTTGTAAGGCGTGCATTAATGTAATACTGTATCCTGTTTTATAATTTCGCTGAAATTTTGTCCTCCGATGGAATTTTTGCCCCCGAAACATTCCGTCGTTCCCCTTCACCATCTTTGTTTCGTCTTCAGGCGCGTTTCATCATTAATATTATAGTGTTATGGGATTCTCGGCATAGGAATTACGGAGTCACAAAAGGATTTATCTTCTTAGCTTATTATTTTGTTATTTTGTCAACATTTTACAGAAATACATGAAAATATTTTAACATATATAAAATTAAAACGTTTAATTCTCGAATTTAAATCAAACAGACATAGATAAAACCTTCGATTATCATTTTTTTTTGGAAAATGGAAAATTAAGTTAGAATATCAAATGAAAAAAAGGACATTTATTATTGAAGATTTTCACCAATATTATTAGTCTGTTTCTGTAGAAAAAAAGGCTTCCTTATAAATTTGAGATTCTTTTATTCTATTTGAAACTGATTTTCGACCGTAATTTCGAAGCGTGTTTTCAACAAAAATTGCCCACTGCACTGCACAGACAATATAATTGCCACCTGCAGCAACAATAATACGAATTACCAGGAGTATTTATAAGTTTTTTTCCAGTTTTACAAAGAGATGGCGCCTGCGAAAAGTATTTAGCGTATTAGTTTGACGCATACACTATGATCAATAAGTACCGGGGCTGTGTATTTTAAATTTTCCGCCGTTGCCCGATGCAGGTAAAAAAAAGTTTTTTTAGGTTGGTAGGACCTTAACTGACATATGTGTCAAATTTTGAGCGGGATTGCACACATTATTCGCGATTATTTGAACAAACACAGTGTGAATACCATCGATCAGGCTCCCTATCCTCCAGTTATGGCACCATGTGATTTTTTCCTGTTCTCCCGACTTAAGTTACCGCTTCGTGGAAAGAGATTTGAGTCCATAGAGGTCATAAAAGAAAATGCGACGCGAGAGCTGAAGGCCATACCTGCTTCGGCTTACCAGAAGTGCATGGACGATTGGATTAAGCGTTGGCATATGTGTGTTGCTTCAGATGGGGCTTATTTTGAAGGGGATAAAATAAATTTACCAGAAGAATAAAAAAATCCCGGTACTTATTGATCATAGTGTATGCCATTTCTATCGTCTTCCACTTAGCTCTAAGCACAAATACGTTGAGCTAGCGTGTTTGTTTTGTCGTGTTGATCAATCATGTCGAATTTTGCGTGTGAAAGAGAGCATTTGCGGCAGGCATTGTCTTTTTTGTTGAACCAAAAGAAAAAGGCTGTTGGTTGTCATCATTTGCTGATAAAACAAACGGTGGACACGCTCTACAGTAGTAGTACAGTAGTGCGCTCTGGTAGACCACAGAAATGCAAAGAAGCGGAATCGAAGGAGTTATTAGCGCAGCTCAAGCTGAATTAGCTCAATTAGCAGAAGCATTAAATATGTTACAGGAAACGGTCAACGCACGTGTACGAGCTGGCTAAGGTCAATAAACACGGTAAATTGGTTCCACACTATTTGAATGAACGTCAAATGGAAAATCGCAGAGTCACTTGTGAAATGTTGCTTCGCCATCTCGAATGGAAATCATTTTTGCATAGAATAGTGACAGGTGATACGAAATGGATTTAATTTAAAAACCCGAATCGGTAAAAGTCACGCCTTTCACCTGGCAAATCTGGTCCTTCAGCACCAAGGCAATATCGCTCCGGCAAGAAGACCGTGCTCTGTGTCTGGTGGGACCAGAGTGGTATTTTGTATTCTAAATTCTCATAGGCCGGCGAAACTGTTAATACACAACGCTATCGTCAACAAATGATAAATTTAAACCACGCATTGATCGAAAAACGACCGAAATTTCCAGGAAGGCCAGAACACATGGCAAACTGATTTTGTTACACGACAATGTGCCGACGCACACAGTAAAACCAGTGAAAGACTCAGTAAAATCGCTTGGATGGAACATCATCCTTCGCTCGCCATACTTCCCACACTTCTGTCTGTCACACTCCCCACTTTTCTGTCTATCACCCTCCCTACACTTCTGACACCATCTGACTATCACTTCTTTGCAAGAACGGGGCACACGCTCGCAGAGCTGCACTTCAGCGATTTCGAGGAAGTTGGAAAATAGGTCAACAAACGGCTTACCACGAAAGACAAGTAGTTTTTCTGGCAAAGTATTCATAAATTATCTGAGAGTGAGCGAAATATGTAGAAGCCGATGGCCAATATTTTGAATTGAAAAACATTTTCCCCCTAGACAATAACCAACCAACTAACCAAAAATATCGGAAAAAACTTATGCATACACTTGATGAACGGTTTGTTAATTTGAGCAACTGTCTTACACATTTTCACGAAAATCAGTTGACTTTTTCAAGATGGCACTTTACCATAGACTAGCAACTAGCCTCCAACAGCCTCCTCCAACATTTTTCCCACACGATTTGCTCGTAGCCATATGAAAACCCACAATTCCATTGAAAATTTCATCACAAGCCAGTCGATTTGTGTTCGTGTTTGCAAGTGGAGAATGGCCTTAAATTAGGTGCAACTCAGACAACTAACAAAATGCGTGAGCAGTGTCATAGCTTCAAGGTAAAACATCCATCATAGATCTAAATGGCTCGTGAGTTGAACATATCGAAAAAAAAACAATGCAGCGTAAATTAAAAATGAACTCAAAGTCAAGCCTTAAAAGTTGACAATATCTTACCGACGCGAAAGAGCTGTTATGCTTGCACGCAATTGTTGAAATGCTCAATATCATCTTTTCTGATGAGGAAAATTTTCCAATTCAGCAATTCGTGAGCGAGAAGAATGATCGTGTTTATCTAATAAAAAGGTCATACGATAACTTGGACACCTGGATGACCATCTGAAATCATGCGGCACCCTTTGTAATGGTTTGGGACACGGTGGTGGCCGATGGCCGCTCTTCCCCGCTCTATTTGTACCGCGGTATCAAAGTGAATGCCAACATTTACGTGAAAAAGTTCTAGAATTGCTCAGAACCGTGGGCAACAAATTGTTTTGGTTTGCTGACACAGGACTCAGCATGGTCGCACAAAGCACGCGTCAACCAGAAATGACTACGTGATAAGGTTCCATTCTTGAATTCAGCCGCACAATGTTCTCTACGGTTGCCAAATTTGAATCTACTAGACTTCTTATTTTGGAAAATTCTTGAAATGAAGTGCCATGGTAGTTGCTCAGCAAATAAACCGCTTTCCTGTCTTTCCATTATAGAAACTTGTTTAGTAGATCAAGCGTCCTGGGCTGTGAGTTGGCACCTAACGAGAAGCGGCAAGGGGGCGTGTTTGAAACCAGCTTGAGCTCTTTCCACCTTTCTTTCTAATTACTGTCTTTCCACTAACAAAAAGCTAGGCCATCCTTACCAACACGCGAGTCAGACTCACCTCTCTGGAAACCTTTGTCATGTTTTAAATCCTTCGGCAAATCTCTTCTGCCTTTTCTTAAAGTTCCACATGCATATATGACACGAGATTTCAAGTTCTTCATCAAACTCACTGATTTAAAATAATTACTGAAGAAGACATTGTGATATTTACCACCTAAACACCTTGTCAAGTCATGCACCACACGTGACACAACATTTTTTTCCGAAACTGCCGAGACCTTTCCAGTCTTTAATTGGATTTTGGCAGACATATCCTGACTAATCTACCCGCAACCATATTTTATATCCTCGTTTTATGGGCTTCATCGGCATATACTCACGTATACTGCTACGGCGTTTGTATTTCACCATGGACTCGTCCACAGATTGATACTCGGAAGGTTTCCAAAATGTTTGGAACTTTTTCGAGTGGTTTTATTTCGTACAATTTGTCATACCAGTCGCTACTTCTCACAGCTTCCTTTGTTTGGTCGTTCAGATGAATATTGCGGAGAAGCCAAGACCATCGACGGTAGGCATCAGAGTGCTTATGTAATGGTCTCTTATTTTAGACAATGACGACCAATTATCCAAATAACTTGGCAGTTTCCTGACATTAGCAAATTAATCGTCAAAAAATGTTCATTTCACGTGGATCAGTTGGACCTGACCCGAATTGCTCCCACCGTATTTTTGAACAGCATACAAATTTGTTTGGTATACCATTTTTTCAAACAATTCTTCCGGGAAAATATGAAGAAATATATCCAGTGGTGTTGCAAGTTCTTCCGGGACGCTGGGGCTACTATACTTAGGGCTTTAAGGCTAGCAATGGGAACCTCATCCCCACTATCCCAGGTTAATTCTTCGGTTTCCAAACTCTCTGCGCGAATTACGTTTACTGGTTAAGTTTCTATCAACTTTTCTTCGTATTCATCATCAATAGGTCCGGAAACTTCCGACTCTACATCAGATGGAATGCCCTCAAACAATACAGAGAATTCCTCATACATCATTTCCTGTAAATCGCGAACAGCAAACTTGGTTTTATATCCTATAAAGTAGATTAAATTTATATACAATTTATTATAATAATAATAATTTATTTATATACAAAACACGAAAAATGTTACGTGTTTCCTAGTGTTTACATATGAAATCACAAGGAAAAGAAGCCGTTTGTACTATAATTTTCGTAAGAATCAAAGAACCGTTATTTTTGACGGTTGTTACGTATTTCGATGTATAGGCGACATAAAAAGAAACAAATATATATATGCAAATAAATGAATAAATAAATAAAGTAGAACTAAGAATAAAATTATAATAAAAACATTTATAATTAGATTTAGGTATCAAGTAATATTTAGTTGAATAATATTAGTAACAAAAAAACTATCAGCTGGCGTCGATGGCAATCGATGCGTTTCGGCCTGTGAGTTGGCACCTGACGAGAAGCGGCAGGGGGGCGTGTTCGAAACCAGCTTGAGCTCTTTCCACCTTTCTTTGTAAAAAAAACTATATAAAAAAAAGTCTCAGTAAAATAAAAATAAAAAATTTTCAGTAGAAAAAAAAAACAAAAAAATATCTTGGGACATTTTTGGGCAGAAATTTTCCATTGATATGATTCACTTGCTTGTTGTGGACATATCGCTATAAAACGGATAGAAAAATGTTGATATAGATATAGAAACCCAGTATGGAAAAGAAAGGATAGAAATTGTGATTAAAGTATTGAGGATAATAAAGAGAATCAAGTAGTATTAGAAGTTTGAAGTGTTTAGCCCCAAAAGTCCACGAATCGCAAAATTTTTGAATTGCACAAAGCCCAAGAGAACATTTTGATTAAGATCGATGCCAAGAAGAAAGGAAGCAGGCAGCAGAGGTGAACAGAACACAGCGAAGTTCATTGAAGTCCCGAAATCAAGCAGAAGTGGAGATTCATGGTGGACGCAGCGCAGCAGAATTTATACGCTCAAGTAAAGCCCCGCAGCATAATTCATGTAAATTAAATATCTTATATTTTCTTACTTTTATTCGATCATTTCTATTTATTTATTTTGTCTAATATGAAAGAGTAAGCTCTTTCTCTGTATGTGTGTGTGTGTATGTGACATGGAAGGATTAGGGCTTAAATAATGTCCTAGAACCGCCGCGCGGTGAGCTAGTCGGTTACAAGTAACTGCCATTATGAGGCCTTTGTATTTTCAAATAACCCTGTATATTTAACCTTGTTCCATTCTTTTAATTATTATATTATTTTTTCTTTTGAAAACACGGAAACTACATTTATTAGAGTTTCCGAAAATTATTTTCACTTACCAGACATCTTACTGCAACATTATAACAAAGATTTAATCACAAAACTAAAAATTTAAAACTTGACTTATCACTTCAAAAAATGCACTACAAATGCTGCATCTAACGAATTTTCCTTTTCCAAAAAATTTGCTCATAAGGCAAGAAAATCCCTTCTTCGAAATCCATAAGTGGTTCGAAGAAATTATAAACACCAAAGAAAAAAACCACTAGTAAACAAAGGGTTAAGACAGGACACCTTTTGTTAACAGTGCAATAATCGAGACGATACTCCGGAAAATCAAACTGCATATTCCTTTACGAAATTCATTTTTCAAATATCACTTTATTTACAAATGCAACAAACACTCCCAAAATGTAATATGTGATAACAAAATTGCATTATTAATGTGTA
This sequence comes from Stratiomys singularior, assembly GCA_954870665.1. Classification (NCBI taxonomy): domain Eukaryota; kingdom Metazoa; phylum Arthropoda; class Insecta; order Diptera; family Stratiomyidae; genus Stratiomys; species Stratiomys singularior. The sequence goes on from OX940877.1 coordinate 16,311,037, forward strand.
TCGTATTTATCGTTGCTTAATACAATCCTTGATTCGATTTTAACGACATCCATTTTGTAGCATTTGTAAAAGAATTTTCCAGTAGAAAATGCATTTAGAGTGATTCTATCTAGTAGAATTTTAAGTTTTGTTTTTTGTGCTGTGCAAGTCACGTTTAGATTACATGAAAATGAAAATCTTTTGTTGCATTCTTGTATACATTCAAAGATGTAAGTTGACTGCAACAATTGATTCGAAATAGGAATATTAGTATGAGATAAGTGAAGGTACATTAAATATTTAGTGAAGATCAATTAATTGATTTAAATTTTCAAAAACTGATTGATTCATGCGTCCATACGTTGGTGTGTTGATGTGTATGAATATGCAGATGTGTGGGTTGCACATATCCTTCATATTTCTGTCTTCCTTAATTTCTACTCGCTTGCATTAAATTTTCCAAATAATCTTTGAAATGTATGATCTATAAAATGGCAGTACACAGGTCATCAAAATTTTTTTTATTAATTTATTATTTTATTTATTTATTTTTAATAAGAGACAATTTTAATCAAAGGAGGCCCATTATTGTGGCCTAGTACAAGGTATTCGTCTTTTCAAATTTAAATGTCTGGTTGGTAAATTTTAATTTAAAAAGCGCGACAACAAGGTACAACATACAATTTTTCTTGATGGCACACTTTTCAATGTTCTTTCCATAACTAGATTTTTTTTTCTTTTGAAAATCATTTAGTTGAATTAAAATCATGGTGGTGTGGAAATTTTAGTTATGAATTTATTATTAAGAATACAAGTTTTAGAAAGATTTATTTATTTCTTTTTTTTGTGTTAAAAATATTTAGATATGGTATTTTGCTGTATTGATAAGTTTTTAAGTGTACTCGTCTCCATTGTCTTAATTTATACGTTCATAGCTAATTGAGAATATCCTCATATTGTTGTAAGAGCAAATGCATTACTAGTAACAGTAGCAACAATAACATTCTTATTTTTTAACAGCGAGTAATATTATGCAAAATAACATTTAGTTAGGCGACTGTTGTTTCGTTAATGGATTTATATTTACTTTTGATAAATATATTTGCCATGTGCTATAAGCATTTGTGTATACTTCATTTTATTTAGTAAGGAATATGATTAAATACTATTTAGATTTGATGTTAGTTATAAGTTCATATTAGCTTATTTGTTATTTACAAAAGAGTAATAACAATTCGCTGATTACAGCTCACATTCTCTCAAATGAGTTTGATGTTCGATTATGTTCATATTTTCCGGCTATTCAAAATGGTAATGTAAGCTTTATCACACGTTTCTTTTATAGTCATTTTTTTAAGAGAAAATTCTTTCATATAGAAGTTATGATTTCCAAACACATGCAGGTAAAATTGTTTTCAATAATTGATTGAATGAATTCAAAAATTTATTGGAGCTTGGTTGTCTCCAAGAAAAATTTCAGTTTTGTCTTAAATTTGATGTAAAAATAAGAATTTAAGTAAAATAAGAATCTATAAATTATCCTTTGAAACTTTTGGAGGACATTTCCAAAAAGTGAAAAACAGATATACATTAAATATTTTATTGAAATTGAAAATTAAAAGGATTCAAGAAATAATATGAAATATTGAAAGCATTCCGGAAACATTGTCTGTTATTCTTTTTGTTCTGAGTTTTTAAAAAGTGTTGACCCCACAGTTTTCGGGGTTTAAAATCAGAAATGCCATGAAGTATGTTCAATACTTAACTACAACATGATGTGAATTGAAATCTAGTGCACATTTTGCTTCGTCTCAAAAATTAATGAAAGTCAGAGAAATTTAAAAAAAAAACATTTATTTTGAAAGATTTAAGTTCAAAAAATGCTACGATACTGATCTCAAAGACACAGGCGAACTAGCAAAGAACACGGAGCAAAAATTAATTCAGAAAAATTCATACTTTGCAAAAACTTCAAAAATTCAGAATATTCATATGAGTCCAGAAAACTGACCCAATGATATTAAAAACTCTACATTAAACATTTTTAATAATTTAACCTTTTTTAATTTGACATTCCCCGAATCTTAATTTGAAATCTAATAAGGATATATCAGATGTGTCCAACGGACAGAGTATAACATTTTTTTAAAGTGAATGTACGGTGATCGGTCGGGGACATATAATGTTAAAAAAGAGCAAGAACTCTATTAAAACATCTTATCGAAGACGTAATTCAAGACTGGTAGTTATTGGAAACGCCCTTAATTGCCTGAACCTGATACATATAGATATATACAATTGAGGTTTGTAGCCGTCAACTAGTTGGGGAGCATATGACTACAATTAAAGGGTAGAATGGTGTTGTCAAATCATTTTAATCCGACTTTTTGAGCTGTTTGCGTCAACATATCTCAATTCTGCCAGCATTAGACGAGACTGAACCATACCGTACCATGATTGAATCAAATTTTTTCACATATTTCGCTCCAACTCCCATAATACACTGAAATATTTCTCGTTCCTCTGTCACATAAAAGCCTTGTAAATTATTATATTAAACTGGCAAAAGGATCCCTAAGAAGCAACACCTCTTCGAGGCACATGACGGGAAGATTGTGAATATAAAAAACAATCACATTGAAAGACCGTCAAAAATGTTGGCAGATAGGAAAAGCGTAGAGTTCCGGGGGGGGGGGTAAGAAAGGATTGGAAGGATTTGTGTTTACCTCCAATGAATCCTAAAATAAGGATTGGCCGATTGGCGGGTCAAACGCAAATCCGCGACAAACGTCCAAGTCACCTTTTTGAAACAAAATCCATGCCCTCGATGGACAACAGGGATTTGAATTATCTTGGTGTTGAGATAAATTTTTACAACAAGAATTTAGAAATCCTTTGTATGTATAAATCCTTCGGAAGTTCGTATGTATTCACTGTAGACCCAACGTTATATTTGTCAATAATATAAGCCAGCACCGGAACAAGGATAAATGCAGCCGAAATAAGCAGAATAAAGCGGGAAAAAAATTTAAGTTCATTTCTTATGATCACCATTTTTTGCGTTACGCAAGAAGTTTTCATCATTGACTATCGTCTTAAAAATATAATCACTGGGAACTATAACTTGATATTGTTCAAAAAAGTTTGTGAACAGAATTTAGGGAAAAGAAGCAGCGAACACAATATAAGGTTCTCTTTTCGCAAGGCAATTTGCAAACATTCAGTACAGTACGTATAGCACTAACACGTTCGGGTGGCTTCGGATAGACAGAGATAGAAAATTACAAGTAGATTTCTATTTTTATTGGGTTTACACACAGAAGCTTTGAGAAGGGGTCTCTCGTTTTTAGTTAAAATGAGAAAATAATTTACTGGTTCAAATAAAACTTCACTTCCTTTAGTGGGTTTCGGTGAGATAGCGAATTTGTTCGAAGTGTTCTTACTGGTTAGTAGCTACATTGGTTAGTTGCTACCCTTTGGCACAAGTTCAAATCGCACGTATTACGATTAATTTACGGAGAAGATTAAGCTTTGCTGAAATTCAATCAACATACAGTCCTGAGCTTGTACCTGGTGACTTTCCATTTTTCACATTTTGCAATTTCTAGAGAAAAAAAACTTCCTGGAACGCAGGTCTAAGCTGATCAAGAAATAAAGACGTTGTAAAGAACAAATTTGGATGGAAAAACTGAGCTTTGCTTCATCATTTACCAAACGGGGAATGACATGTATTAGAAACTAGATTTGAATAGAAGGATAGACTAAGATGTAATAAGAATAATAGAATAGAATAGAATAAAGAGTATTATTTTGGATACTTATCAAGTATATTATTAATAATTCATAAATATAATAAAATATAATATATATAGTAAATAAATATAATAAAATATGTATGTATATATATAGTAAATGTATGTATATATATAGTATATGTATATATATAGTAAATAAATATAATAAATATCAAATAAATAAAAATTAAAAATTTTCTTAAGCGCATCCTCGAATAGTAAGGCTGCTGGAAGGAGACTGAATTGTTTAGAAACGGATGGAGCATCAGTAACTAACTACCCGGCACGTAATCATTAATTGTATGCTATACTTCGTACAAACTTTATAATCAAGAGAAATTTTTTACATATTTTAAAACCAACGAACCATCCTGAGTCACGATCCGAATCATCCGGAGTTGGAAGTTTTTGGCATGCTTGACGTAAACTGATTGTAGAATTTATGCTATGGAGCAGTTTTAGATATGTTTTAGATATGTAGGAATATCCTGTGCTCAGCATTCAGAACTAAAAGGACACTAAACTCATCATATTAAATGACTGTATCAGGTAGACTTTGTCATGACGGTGATTTCGTGTACAATACAGTTTATGGCGATGAAAATTTGGGACATAATTCACCTTTAAATTCAAACCACCCGATTGGTAATAACTTTGATAACAAGTTCAGTGGACAGGTAGAAACAGTAAACTTTGTAAGACATCATTTATCTAACGAGTATGCCCAATATATTATACATTTCTGAATAGTTAGAAATGTTTGACAACTGCAGTTTTGAAAATTTAATAAGCATTCATAGAAATCATGAAATCAAACACAATCAAGTTTATAAAAACCATTAGAAATTTGACGAAACAAGCGCTTATACATATTTGAGAGTATAAAACGACTCAATTAATCCAGCAGAGACAACGAATTTTGTGCTTCAATACCATTTTCTATGGTCCTGATCAATTTATTAGATTTCTACTAAGCGTTCAAAACGCTAGGTCGATACCGAATGACACCATTAATACAGCATCACCACAGCGTAATACCAAAAACACTCGAAAACACTCCAAACAAATTCCCGTTCAAAAGGGATTCAAGCGAGAGCGACAGAATTACATCGGTAATAGTATGAAATTTCTCATCTAATTCTCATCTTTCTGCTTTTTCAACATTAAAACTGTCAAAACGGTGTAATAAAAACAAAATACAACTTAAAATATTGCATAGACTGCTCTATCTTCGTCGAGAAGCTCTTCCTACCCCTTAGTCAAGATGCTTCTGGAAAGTTGGCGCTCTCTAGTAACTACGCTAAGTCACCACCAAGAGATATTGAAAGGGAAAGTAAACCGACATATATCTAGCCATTGTTTAATAATTAACGAATTTTCATGAAGTAGGAGTCGCTCAGTCCTAACTGGACGCATATCAAGTCCCTAATCCTGAACTATCCCGATGAAATTCAATTAAATATTTAAGTGTGACAGCGATGCGCCGATCACTAGTAGTGAGTTGAGTTTTGTTCTCTGTGAGTTTAGGCCTCAGGGATGCAAAAGCCCCATTACGAAGCTAGAAAATTACCAAGTATTACAGTTAAAGGATCCACATTGAATGATACTATGGAGAATGATTCAACTTACTTATATTTTACATCCTTTTGATTTTTCTGCCAACACTTTAATCGCTCAACAAGGACGCACAACTAACATTTCATTCAATCACCAAGGAAAATGATATATTATATTCATGTTACAATTTATAATATGAATATAATAAACTCAATTTCCACCTTACAGTGGAAATCGAGTACACGAGTTGACTGTTATAGTATCACGCATAATAATATATCGTTTGACCTAATGTAATTCAGATCAGGTCTCATCATAGATTCCATGCCAGCAGCTCATTTTTCAATCGTATACCAGCCTCTTCGAAGATGTACACGATATTTGCTTATAAGTAGACAATAATAAACAATAATTGGAATGTAAATAATTGTGTACATTCTCGACGAAATTTTTCACTTTTTTTCATTTGTGTAACGTACGAATTGCGTTTTTGCACGAAAAAATTCGCCTTACTTATATTTTCCCTTTTAACGAACGTTTGAAGAACGTTTGCACTTGTGATACATGTGTAAATAATATAAAGAATATCCAAGAAGCTTCGCTGGGTATGTCGGAAGAAAACATAAATATTTTAAATATTATAAGAGTAAAACATATGTATATATGTATATATATATTCTCTATATAATATAATAGAGAAGCAAAATATGCGCTAGAATTTTTTCAATGCAATTATGCCACTCCGTGTTCCAATTAACCTGTGGCTCTGAACAAAATCCATTTTTACACTAAGGAAAGGATACACCGCTCTCATTACAATCATTGTCTTTACGTTTTGAACATCCCATTCATTATTTTGACAAGAAAATTCGAATGAAAAAAATTTCCCAGGCAAGAGTCGTGATAATTATATAAATATTTAATTAAGATTCTCGGCGTTAAATAATGCATCAAGTAAAAAGAAGATTTGGACGCATATTTCGGTCACAATGTATAAGTGACATAATACCCTTTGATCCATGTCCGTGTCTTAACTCTTATAAAATTGTTCTGTCAATTATCCCGATTAAAATCGTTCTTCAAACAACTGCGGCAAAAAACCTTTTCGAGGAAATATTAGCATAAACCTTGCATTACTGTTCATAACATTACAGATAATTATTATGAAACAAAACCTATAACTTTTTGCATGCACGCCTTGAGAACCAAAATAATGATCTAAAAGGTACAGGTTGTGAGTAAACAGTTTAAAAATTCGATGAAAATATAAAAGACCAGAACAGCGAAATACAAAATGGGAATTTCATCATTTCAATAAATCTAACAATGTCAGAGGACAGATTCAAATATAACAATCGCTTACGCCAAATACAACCTCTTTTTTTATCTTAGATTAATTCCAACGGAAATCACTTTATTTGATAAACTTAAATATGTACAATTTTACTCATAACTTAATCCTAACTCAGGTATAATAACAAAAGAAATTGTTCTGATCCGTCAGCGATGTGTGTCAATTCAAAATTGTGTTACAAAATACCTTGCATAACTTTTTGCAATCGTTTAAAAAAACTGCCTGATAATCCTTTGTCGTTGTTTGCTTACATCTGAATGCAGCTTGATTTAATCACTACATTTAATATATGTATAAATTTGTGAACAATCACACCAGTTAATATAACTATATATGAAACCAACTTTTTATAATATGGCGAACCATTTTTTTTTTCTTTCTTTTTTATCTCTAAGCAATTAAAACTGAACTATTTTCTTTTTATTTGTTGTTTCAAATTTCAACTCTAGTATCAAGCGACAAATATTACAAATCTATGCAATCTAACATGTGTTTATGTATAATTTATACATAAACACATTCATTAAATTAGTTCATATGTTGAATGTAATTATTTCATTTATGCATTTCTAATAACAAGATTAATACAGCTTAATGCTTTTATATTAATTAATTTATTGTATTTTCTTTAGAAAATTATTCATGAGCCTGAGATTCTTGCTGAACTAGCTTGAAACGTCTTGGCGATTTGATGGAACCGTGTTGGCTGTAAAACGATTTCAAATGTCCGTTTTGAGATAGAATTTTTCGGATATATCTCGAAACTAAAATTTGGGGCCGCAATTGCCATTCGTTCATCACTTCTTTAGGTGAGTTGACCTGAAACGAAGAATAATCGAAATTATTTGTTGATGTTTTACTGTTATTAATGATTTATTGTTTCATTAAACGAGTCAATTCTTTTAGACTAAGAAGATAGTGGATTAAACGAAGAAAGGAAGGCACTAGCAACTAAGGCGATACGCCATGATGCAAATTAAATTAAAGTAAAAAATAATAATGAAAATAATACTGATAATAACAGTAATAATAAAAATTATCTTCGATATTGATATGATATTTCGCAAAAGTAGTGGAGTCTTAATCAGGAGATCTGATTTGAATTCATTACAGCCTTATAAAAAATTGGTCAGCAGAACTAAAGTAAAGTATATCATAATTGTAAAGGCGTAATCACAACGAAAAATTCAAACAGAAAAAAACCTTCTTTAACTTTAAATCAACTTATTCTACACTTAAATATCCTAAACCTACTTTATATTACATAGACAGTGTTGACAAAAATTAGAAGACGAAAAAGTTATAGGGAATAGGACTTGCTTAATGCTGCAACTAAAGGCTTGGAGGATTCACGAGCTTTCGATAGAAGTTTTACTCTTCTTTTAAGTGAAAGTTCTCCTATAGGACGGACATTCATCTACGCATGTAATCTCTGGGTAGAGAATTAAAACGGTTTATTGAGAGTCATTTTGAGACATCTTTCTAGCAATATCTGTAGCTTGCTGGACAAGTAAGCTGCGGAAAACCTCCATGCAGGGGCTCCGTCTAACATTATAGGCTGTATGACAGTTGTGATCACCAAGATTTTCTTTTTATGACTCAAAATAGATTCAACAGGACGGTATAATCCTCGAATAATGTTCGTCGAATGTTAACTTTTTATCCAGAAATCGCCCTAAATATGTGATATTATGGTATCATGGAATTTCCTTGCCTAAAAAGTTAACGCACCGGTCGGGTAGTTTGTTGGCCCTTCCTTTCTACGTGAAGTACATCGCTTTGGTTTTATCAATACAGGGTGCGTACGGTATTTGAGGACATGCAGAAATGTGACTTTAACTTCGCGAATTTTTTTTTTTATTTTTTTTTTTCCTTTTCAGATAAGAAATGGCGGACTACAACATCACTCAAGAAATGAAGAGACATGCTGTCATCGTCGCTATAGGTGCGAACCATACTGATTTAGAGATCTCTAATTTTTTTAATTGCGCCCGTTCATTCGTGCATAAGGTTCGCCGTGAATTGGAAGCATCAGGAGGCGATACAGAATCGGTTGCAAAACGCAAAAAGCACGAACAACGTTCTGACACTGTCTGATCTGCAGAATTTTCAGAGCAAGTGCAAGCGATCATAGACGAGGACCCTTCAAAATCAATGAGGGTCCTTGCGAGTGAGGTTCATGTTTCTGAGCGCCTTATTCGTAGAGTTGTCCACGAAGACCTTCGGTATAAGTCTTACGTGATGCGCAGAGGACAGTTCATGTCGGAACGAATACGGGAACAGAGAGTTCTCCGATCAAAACGTCTTTTAAACAAAATCAAACACCCTAAGGCGCCCAAAATGTCATGGTTTTTTCCGACGAAAAAATTTTTGACCAAGATCAAAAGACCAATCGCAGAAATGACAGATGGCTATATTCAAATCGTACGGAGGTTCCTGTTGTTATGCACAGAAAATTTCCGGCCACTGTTATGGTTTTAGGTGTTGTCAGCAACGAAGGACATGTTATGCCACCACGCTTTTTTACTTAAGGACTTCGAGTGGACTCTGCTGCATACATCGAAGTTTTGGAGACGGTAGTGAAACCCTGGATAGACAATGTAACCGGAGGCAGACCATACATTTTCCAACAAGACTCTGCTCCTTCACATAACGCGATGGCGACACAAGATTGGAGGCCGAAAATTTTCATGACCACATAACACCGAACGTATGGCCACCTAGCTCCCCAGACCTTAATCCTTTGGATTATTACGTATGGGGCGTAGTTGAGCGTGAGACCAATAAGCGTCCTCATAATACCACTTCTTCGCTGAAGACTGCTATTAATGCCGTTATGGTCAATATGAACAAGGAGCATTTGATTGGGGCATGTAATCGTTTCCGGACCCGGATCGAAGAGGTTATTGCTGCAAATGGTGATTTTATTGAATAACTTTATAGCCATATATTAATTTAACGTTGTATGAAAAATTCCTGAAATTTCATTAAATTTTGTTAAAAAAAGAAGCTAATTAATTTTACTCTCAAGTTGTCCTCAAATACCGTACGCAGCCTGTATTTATTTTGATTTTCGATCGTTGCAAATTTCGAAAGGCTTTCTCGAGCATTCTCTTGAGAATTCCAATGATCTCATCCGGATACGATGAAGCTGCCTATACGCAGTTGTCGTCAGCAAAAGTGGCTGTTGAGCAGTTGGTAAGCGTATGTCTGCTTTGAAAATGTTAAATAAACTTGGGCTGAGACACGAGCCTTGAAGAACTCCAACCCTGTAACGATTAGATTCGGACTTACGTATTTTTACGTGGAATGTTTTGTCGTTAAGAAAGGAATCAATCAGATTGATCAAATAAAGTGGAAACTCATGAGTAACAATTTTGTATAGAAGATCTAGGTGCCAAACCGCATCAAGGTTTATCTAATATCTAATATACCCATACCAACAGAGAGTTTGAGCCTAATTTTATTTCTCACGTTACACGACAAAGCTGAAGGTCTGATGAGTAGTCGTTCCGGAAGCCAAATTGCAAAATTCACCAAGATATTGTGAATTTCTACAAAGTCCACTAATCGTCTCAAGATCAGATTTTCAAAAAGTATTCCCAGAGCCGGTAACAAACTTATATGTGTATAATTAGTACACAAGTATGGGTCTTTGCTTGACTTGCGGAGAGGAATTACTACTGCATGCTTTCATCCAACTAGAGGATAATACAGATTGAAACAAGCATTAAATAAATGACTTATATTTACAATTGCTTTCTTTGATAAATTCTTCAACACTTTGTTGGGAATGCGATCAAAACCTGGAGCTTTATCGGGTTTCAGGTTTCGGAGCAACTTTAGTATTTCTCGGGGCTCAACTCCCTCGAAAAGAGGTATGTTTGCTTTCATAGGGAGGCAACTAAAACAATTATTCACCATTGAGTCAATGATTACTTTGTTTCCGTACGTATTACGTACGATTATATTATACAATTGTGCTCTGGCGAAGGTATTCGCCATTAGTTTTGCTTTGCCTTCGCTGGAGTAAATTTGTCTACCTGTCTACCTTGTCTACGCGTCTTCTAAATGGTACTGTATATTCGTTGGGTTCCCTTGCATCCTTCGATTCAGTTTCCAAAATTTTTGAGGACCATATTCAAGGTTATACTTTTATGACAGTTTTAAAACAAATCTACCTCGAAATTTTGTCATAAATTGGGATTTCATAAATGTTTACATTTTAATGAAGCACTTAAAACCTCCGAAAAGATTTTATGGGCTATTGAAAGTTCTTGTTATTAGAAACTCTTTCAACTTATTGTTTTCTAATCCGTACAACTGTAGCGGCTGTTGTCACATTAAAGATTATCCTTATGCAAATCTGCTAGAAAACTGCAAAGTACTAAAACCAGAAACGTAATGCAGTTAACCAAAGAGAAACAATTTTTCTTTTCATGAAATCGAATGGAGAATGGAAAAAGCTTCTCCTCAAGCGGAGATGCGAAACGATAAGATCACATTTAAGAGTTCAGAGCCAGTGTTCTGGCCGAAAAAGGAGTACAACAGCTCAAACAGATCGAAGAATTGTACAGAAAGGTTGTCAAATCATTTTTCGTACGTACGAAGTTCGCATCACATTCCGGTAACCGAAGGGGTAATTATGTCGCGTATGAACTTTGATAGACGATTAGGGGAAGTTAACTTGCATACCATATGTCTAACCAAAAACCTTTAGTATGCGGTCAAAAATGCGCAATATGATAATAATATTTTAATAATTTTCTGTTGTTTTTCTCGCTCTTGAAAGCTAAATTTTGAAATTTTGGTATTTTTCCTTATTTTCCCGATTGAAAATCGTTAAAAATACTTAAAACTACAAGTAAAAGGAAACTAAAACACTTTGATGGAAGGGAAGTGATCATGAGATGACCAATTCTTATAACGAAATTGAACGGATTGTTGGAAAGCTAAACTCAGCGGTTAGAGACATCATAAAACGTTATGATCATTCTAAGACAGTTGGAAAAATCCTAGAAGCGGTCCTTCAAAAGCTTTAGCATGTAGAAAGAAAGAATGGACTCGACTACAAACTAAACGTAATCTCTTCCTGACTGCATAGTTTTTCTCTTTTGAAAATAGAGTTTAAGAAGACAGTTTAAGTTAAGGAATTTAAAATGTAAACTGATAAAAGCGCTGAAAAATTGGGGATGTTATTTTCTTTCAATTTGTATCAAGAAAATAATTCTAAACACAATTACATATCTGCCGTCGCTGGACCATGTACAATTGTCCGTTCACTTTCAAAACTCCTGCTTAATCTCCTGACTTAAATTCGATACAACATTGATGGACTTATTTGGAGCAACACCTCAAGGATCGCAAGACCAAAGGTAGTACATTCTCAAATTCGAACAAAAGGGGCTCCAAAAGATTCGAAGAGAATGGAAAACGATATCCCTCAATAATGCCAAAAATTCGTGCATTCATTGCAAAATAGATTGCGGGTGGGCCGATGAACAAAATAATAATGAAATCAGTCGGACGCAAGCTTCAGCAACAGATCAAAAAAGGGTAGCAATAGCGGTTTGAAACGAACGTGTTTTTTCTCGTTCCGAAAACCATGTGTGACGAAAAACAGGAGCAAGGTATCAATCTCCAATTTCTCGTTAAATTGAAAAAAATCCGACTGAGTGCTATAAATTGTTTCAATAGGCCTATGGGGACAATTCTCTATCTCGTGCGCGTGTTTTTGAGTGGTGTAAGCGCTTCAGTGAGGGCCGAGAGAGCACTGAAGATGACCAACGCCCAGGTCGCCCTGTCACCCGTTTTTTTCGACGTTAACGGTATCGTGATGACTGAATGGTTTCCAGAGGGTCAGACTGTCAACCAGACTTACTTTTTGTCAGTTTTGGTAACACTGCGAGAGCGAGTTCGTAAGAAACGGCCCTAGTTGTGGAAGAGCAACTCGTGCCAGGACAACGCACCTGCCCATGAAGCGCTATCTGTGAAGCAGTATTTGGCCGGTAAGCGCACTCCAGTGCTCGAACACGCGCCGTACTCGTCAGATTTGGCTCCTAAAGGCCCTCATCAGAGAAGACTTCCAGCACTGCTTCGATCAATGGAAAAAACGCATGGAAAGGTGTGTGGCGAGGAAAGGGGAGCATTCGAATGTAGAATAATTTTTATAATAAAACCCTTTTTCGTAACCAGTCTCGTTATTAAATAGCCAGACCTCGTATTGACGAATAAGATACCAAAACAACCATTCACTCATTTGTAAGTAAACAGAAATAACTCCCAAGAGAGTACCATATCAGATCTCAAACAAGTGTCTGTTCTAAGATAATAATAAAACAGAACTCAACTTGAAAATGGAAACCCTTTTGATTTTTCATCGTTGAATAAGATTTGCTTTTTTGGTTAAGATGACCCAAATCGGGCTCATAATCATATTTTTGACTTTGTATAGTATGCCTGATTGGGCTAATAACTAATTCCAAGTTGATCTAGATTTTTACTGTAGGATTTTGTTGTTTTTTGGACTCATTTTCTTGAACCGTATATGTCAACAAGCAAATCAACGTATATCCAGTGAGAACCGCCCAAGACAAAACCATGAAGCTCCATTGCATCCATTAAAAACATTAAATTCTTACGCATTCTTATAAAGAAAGACATCTTCGATCCCTTGTTGGCGCAGGTAGAAGGAAGATCAGTCTTCCAGTGATCCCTCTCTCTCTCTCTCTCTCTTATTGTTCTATCACTGTTGTAAGCGTGATCTTTCTGACCTGATCTGATTTCTTTGTATTGTTGGTCTAGTTCGGTCTAGTTCTAGTTCGAAGTAATGTGACAAACAGTTCCAGGCTAGGTTCCCAGTTTGACACGGTAAGGGTTTAGTCAACTGTCCAAATCATTGGTATTTCGAACTTCAAGATGTAAGTAGCCTTAACCTCAAAACCAAAACATAAAATATATTGTGTAGGGTGCACGCCAACAGTATTGTGACGTGTTCAGGTCACGCGAACTGTAGTCGGCGTAAATAAAAAGTCGTAAACATGTTTACGACTATCTGCTACCAACACATCGATTATTCTCGTGTGCGCAAGCATAAAGCACGTCACGCGCATCAAGTACAACAGATCCCGGTGCAAGCGACTCGACGCGTACACGCGAGAACAATCTGTATGGAAGGTTCTGGGATGGTTGGTAGTGGTATATAAGCGACTACGGCGAGCGACGAGACAAGCAGTTGTGAATGAAAAACGCGAGAGTACGCGACAGTGCGCGCCAGAAAAATTCTAAATAAGAAAAGTGAGAAAAGTGTTAAATAATTGAATTAGTGTTTAATTATGTTGAATAAGTGTTAATTAAATAATTTAATTCATTAAAGTGATTAGTGATTTTAGTAAATTAATCATAAAGTGTAGAAGAAACTTAATTAAAATTTTAACTATTAATTTTAAAATAGTTCGCGAGTGTTTTATTTCACTATTAGCAATATTTGCGAATAGCAAACAGGTCGCGCACCTGCTCAACGCGCAACACTGGTGTCAGGTGTGGGGTTATTCGTGCAATAGTGAAGTGAAAAATAACTCAAACTCATAAAAAAAAAAAACAAAAAAATCGTGAACTATAGTGAACACTTTTGAACTTTTGAAGTAAACTTGTAAGAAAAATGCCGCGCAAAATCAACGCTCTCACTTTGCCGGAACTGAAGGAGGAATTAGAAAAGCGGAAGATTTCAACCGAAGGAAGCAAAGCTAGACTGATCACGCGGTTGAACGAAGCGCTGGCAGCGGAAGGGATAGATCCAGAGTTGTTTGAGTTTCCCGACGCTGAAAGTTGCACTGGAGGTGAGGAGGAGGAACAAATCCTGACTGCGAAAGGGCTGATGCGGATGCTGATGGTAATGCAAAAGCAATCAATCGAGTTAAACGAGAAGCTCGACCGACAGTCAACAGCGTTCAGTCAGCAATCAGCAGACTTGAATCAGAAACTGGACCAGCAATCAGCAGACTTGAATCAGAAACTGGACCAGCAATCAGCAGACTTTAACCATAAACTGGACCAGCAATCAGAAGACTTTAACAAGAAATTCGACAAGCAATCTGCTGAAATAAGAGAAGATTTAAGTGAACTAAACCGAAAGCTTAACCATCAAATTGAAGGTTTCCAAGAAAGGATGGACAAAGTGGAAGAAAGGATGAGCAAAGTGGAGACGGTTCGGGAAGAGATTGAGAGAATAAAAGAAGACTTAAAACTAACGAAAGTAATGATAGCGAGTAGCCCGGCCCCGATAGTGAGTAACCCGATCCCGATATCGAGTAACCCGAGCCCAATAATGACTAGCGCAAGCCCAATAGCGAGTAACCCGAGCCAGATAACGAATACAGCCAGTATCACAACAAGGAGTGTGAAAGCGCCGACTTTCGATGGACAAATGGCTTGGAGCATTTACAAAACCCAGTTTGAAGCTGCCGCTCAAGCGAATCACTGGAATGACCAGGAGCGAGCAACAGCCTTAATTCTTGCCCTGAGAGGTCCGGCTGCGGAAGTACTTCAAACTGTCCCTGTCGAGTTGCAGTCAAGCTCTGTCGCCATCATGAAGGCACTCGACATGAGGTATGGAGATAATCACCTGAAGCAGATCTACAGGTCGCAGCTGCGCAACCGGATGCAGAAACCAGGTGAAACTCTACAGCAGTTGGCTCAGGATACTGAAAGGCTTGCACTTTTGGCTTACCCCGCATACAACCAATATATTCGGGATGATGTGGCAGCAGAAGCATTTATTAGTGCGTTGCAGGACAGGGAAATGCAACAAGCTGTACGCCTAGCCGAAAAGTGCTCAGTAAAGGACGCACTGGCATATTGTTTGAACTTCGAAGCTGCCAAAACAGCCACTCGTAACACAGTCAGGATCCGGCAGGTTACAACAGAAAGATGCGGATGTGAACGTGTGGGCACAAACAATAGATCGAAGGTGTATGTTTCACCTAGATGTTGGATTTGTGGTGAACAAGGGCACCTGCAGTGGGGCTGCAAACAGCGAAAAACATCAAGCCATTGCCAAAGCTGTGCCACTATATGGAGACGCCGACCAGAGCCAGAGCCTGAAAATAAGGCCCCTCTAACTGAAGGGTCAGGGAAACGAACTAAAGCCAACTTCGTGGAACAAGGGTTGGTTACAAGGATGGAAACACCACAGAAATATGACCACGAAACCGTCCATCGAAAAGGAGGAGTGCATGGGAATGCCGACGCTTTATCCCGTCGCCCATGTCCAGCAGCTTGTAAACACTGCCGACGATCTGAAGGAAAAGAACAAGGCGTGGATCTGCGTGTAGTCACAACAGAAGTCGACGAGGGTTGGACGCAGCACGCACTGCGGGACGCTCAGCTAGCAGATGATGATGTTGGACCATTGTTGGTATGGAAGGAGACAACTGGACGTCCTGAGTGGAAGGACATATCAGCACGCGGCACGGTGTTGAAAAGTTATTGGGCTCAATGGAACTCCCTTGAGGTCGAAGATGGAGTTTTGAAACGGAAATGGGAAACAGCAGATGGCACTTCACATAGGATGCAAATTGTTCTTCCCAAGAGTCGGGTCAAAGGAGTAATGAAGGAGATGCATGAAGGCACATCGGGAGGTCACCTTGGGGTAAACAAAACCCTGACAAAGGTGCGAGAAAGGTTCTATTGGCTCCACGCTCGAGAGGATGTTCTTGACTGGTGTCGAAAATGCACAATATGTGCTTCCGTCAAAGGCCCAAGTCGAAGAACGCGAGGACGAATGCAGACCTATAACGTCGGGGTACCATTCGAAAGAATAGCTGTGGACATCGCAGGACCCTTTCCCGAGTCCGAATGGGGAAATCGGTATTTACTAGTTGTAGCTGATTACTTCAGCAAGTGGCCAGAAGTCTACCCAATTCCTAACCAGGAAGCAACTACTGTAGCGGAACAAATCGTTTCTCAGTGGGTTAGTAGATATGGCGTACCCCATGAACTACATTCAGACCAAGGCAGAAACTTCGAGTCACAAGTTTTTGCTGAAATGTGTGAACTGCTGGGTATACGGAAAACACGGACAACGCCACTTCACCCTCAGTCCGATGGAATGGTCGAACGGTTCAATGACACGCTTAATAAACATTTGGCCAAGATGGTGGATGAAAACCAGAGAGATTGGGATCGACGCATTCCATTATTTTTGATGGCATACCGAACTGCGGAACATGCATCGACTGGAGAAGCACCCGCAAAAATCATCTTTGGAAAAATGATTCGTCTACCAGCTGATGTGAAGTTTGGGACACCCCCTGAGAAGCCCCAACCTATTTCGGAGTATACAAGCGATTTAAGGCAACGGCTGAGTCAGATACACCAATTAGTGCGGAAACAAATAGAGTCAGCCACTGATCGCATGAAAACCAGATATGACTTAATGGCAAACTCATCTGGTTTCCAGACGGACGACTTGGTTTGGCTATATAACCCCCGGCGTCGTAAAGGCAGATCTCCGAAGCTACAGCCGAATTGGGAAGGACCCTATAGAATCGTCAAACGGATCAACGATGTGGTATACCGGATACAAGAACACCAGAAACCTAGGGCAAAAATGAAAATTGTGCATCTGGACCGCCTTGCCCCATATTATCAGCAGGAAGACGCGGAGATGGTTAATGTCACACTTTTTCGGGACGAAAAAGATTTAAGGCGGGGGTAGTGTGACGTGTTCAGGTCACGCGAACTGTAGTCGGCGTAAATAAAAAGTCGTAAACATGTTTACGACTATCTGCTACCAACACATCGATTATTCTCGTGTGCGCAAGCATAAAGCACGTCACGCGCATCAAGTACAACAGATCCCGGTGCAAGCGACTCGACGCGTACACGCGAGAACAATCTGTATGGAAGGTTCTGGGATGGTTGGTAGTGGTATATAAGCGACTACGGCGAGCGACGAGACAAGCAGTTGTGAATGAAAAACGCGAGAGTACGCGACAGTGCGCGCCAGAAAAATTCTAAATAAGAAAAGTGAGAAAAGTGTTAAATAATTGAATTAGTGTTTAATTATGTTGAATAAGTGTTAATTAAATAATTTAATTCATTAAAGTGATTAGTGATTTTAGTAAATTAATCATAAAGTGTAGAAGAAACTTAATTAAAATTTTAACTATTAATTTTAAAATAGTTCGCGAGTGTTTTATTTCACTATTAGCAATATTTGCGAATAGCAAACAGGTCGCGCACCTGCTCAACGCGCAACAGTATCATTAGTCCATAATATTTTTCGGAATAGAAAAAGAGCTGTCGTGACATCAATGGCTGATGTTGCTCGACCACATTCTTTCCAAAATACAGTGAGATGAACGTTAAAAAGACTCGGTTCCGATAGCGTGGCAGTACATATTCTACAGCCAACGGAAGGGGATCGACTTCACGAAAATGAAATATGGCATCAACATTATTTTAAAAATGGTTTTTTTAAGGTTATTCTACAAAATTCGCTCCCAAAATCAGCCGATGCGACGTCAACATATTATGTTTTTTGGGGATATGTCAAGCCGTGGGTTTATGCTAGCTGGTTGGAGCCGGTTGGAGAAAAATATTAGGCGTGCCATTGGCGAAAAAGGAAAAAGGAACGCGCTTTATTGATATTTGCTATGTTGACCATTTGCCAGAAATCATTTTTAATTTATTTTTTATTCACTAAAAAAAACGAAAATACTTTGGATATTTTATTTCAATTTCAAGCTTGAACTTCAAGAAGGCATGTTTGAAATAAATTCAACCTCACTCTTCAACCTTTCTGGCTAATTTGGTTCCGATTTTGAGTCAATTCGCAAAACATATATTATCAATAATTTCCGCACTTGTGAGGCTTTGCTAAGTACGCCTAATTCTTATAACTTGTATGATTAGAAAACTTTTCAATTAACCAAAAGCTTCTAAATTTGGCCATAACTAGGTCATATACCTCCTGAACAAAACCAATAGTTTATCGAAACAAGTGGAAATCAAAAACATAGCCTGGCTCCACCCGAACTAAAATTCTTTTAGGGTGAGAACAAATCTGAATGTGAGGATAAGTTTATATCATGCTTTTCGTTTTCATTTCCGTTAATTTTTATGAGATTGATTTAAGGACAATGGTTTGTCTCGGAGGTTTTGAATATGAAGTGCAAAGGCATATAATGGGATCCGCGTTGAAAACAGAGTTGTCTTTCTATTTTCTTCACCAAGCCTTTAGATTGAATTGACTTTAGTGAATTTTTCGCAAGTCAATAGCAAATAGGAACTTGTTCAATACCTTGAGGTACTTATCTGCTTTATTAAATTTCGAAAAGATTTTACTTTCAGCGTTAAATGTTTAGTTAAAGTCTCTTCAATTATGCAAATATAGTTGAAAACTCATGCTTTTTCGCTGTATGTACAATTTAATGGTCAGCCTCAATAAGTAACGCGATAAGGGACTTCCGATAAGACTCCTTCGAAACTTGTATCTTCATCCAATGGACTTATTTCAAGTACCTTTTCTTAGTGAAATTGTACACGATTCACCCGCAGATAAGTTTGATTATAACTTGAATTTAAATGCACACAAAAAGGAGTTTATTTACTTATATCTCGCTACTGAATTAGAAATTCTTCAGCAATAATTAAAACTCATTAAACCTATCCAGCTAAATCACTGCTACTATAAAGTCTATTTAACTTCAACGACCACTACAATTATCAACCAATTATGCAATTTAAATAAAGACATTACCTGGTCCCCATTCAGACGATTCAATAGTGCAACGCATATAATAGCTGCCTTAATGCCAGCATAATGTGTCAAAGCAGCAAATATTGTACTCTCCATTTCAATATTCACAACACCAAAGTCTCTAAGTTTCTCCAAATATTCCATTTTCTCATTTTCACTGAATTCACAAAAGGCACCATCAAGACGTCCTTGACCTGGAAAAAAATTGTATGCATAAGAAAATTTAAACTCTTTTTAATCTCCGTTCCAAGTTGAAGTTTTTGGCATCAACACAAAATATATCTGAAATGGTTATGGAAATGCGGCATATATTTTGCATCCTTTGATGCCGTTAAATTAATTAAATTTGAACAAACCATCATGTCGCGACTTAATTTATTTTATTAGTTTGCTTACCCTCATAGAAGTCGTTTGTGCACAAAGTTTTGCCAATAATGGTGTCATAAGGATCATCCGCACTAGCCAAAGATTTAAGTTCACGTGCCAATTTCTTATCAAGCTTCGCTGGACGATGAACTGTTTTCCCAAGGATAGTCTGTGGCAAAGAGATAAAATATGGTATTAGTTGTAATTGAAGCAACCAGGGTGGATATAATGCGAATATCGAAAATGTACATGGATGGGCACAGTTGTGTGGAACATCCAACATGCAATTGATAGAGGACTCGCATGTTGGAAAATGTTGTCTCGATTTGTTTATTTCAGTTCGTGATGAAAATTTGTTATTCAATGGAAAGTTGTTATTGAAAAGCCGGGACAAACAAATGGGGTAAGCAGCGAAAACTTTTCGTTCTACAGTACACATTGTGTGAGCAGATTAAGGATTTTCCTGGTTCATTAGGCACTGCCACAGACGATTTAGTTTTCGATGCTTCGCTCCTAGCTGCCTGAGTCATTGAACAGGTCGTAAAAATCAAATCAATCTTTATCTTTGCTTTAAAATCATAGCTCCCATTTGACACACACATTAATTTCAATACATTAACGATTCAACACCTATTCGATGTGTACTTACAAACTCATGTGAATTGCGTAGATGGCCATCCAATGCTTCATCGGTTATAACAACTGTCCCGCCTTCAATGCCAATTCCTCCACATGTTCCGATTCGAATGAAAACAGGATCCTTACATTTCGCATGATACATGAGCTTTATCATTTCGTGCATGAGAATACTAACTGACGGAGTTCCCATCCCGTGGCTAATCGATAATACTGGGCCAACCTAGAATACAATTTCATGTAGTATGTTCTGTTTGTTCTTTGTCCTCCCATGTTATTCGACACGAGCACACATCGGTTGATTGAATATGTTTGCCGACAACAAAAGCCACTAGAAGCCTACCTTGTACATTGAGTATCGATACGAGAAAGCACTTATGTCCTGAAGCTGTGTCCCGGCTGGTAGTTTGTACCCAATTTCGTTCATGATAAAATGTGCGAAATTCTCCATCCGTTTCGGTGTACCGCCCATACAAACAAACTGAAAGGATAAATTGAATTTTATTTTTGAAATATTCCAACTCGTTGAGGATAGAAGCCCGTTTAGGGATTGAATAATGAAAACAAGATTTGAAGTCCTGATTTGATTCGCATGTTTTAGGCGAAGGTGATGATAACCGAAGTGGTATCTGGTTACCAAGCAAATTAACATATCAAAGAGGTGGTTGCATCCTTAAAAATGAATACATATTGAACTTAAAAAGGATCAGTATATCTTTATTTTTGAGATATATTATAAGTATAAGATTGATAAAATATGGCATTGTACCTCAACAACTAGCATAGAACATACATATCATGTTTTTGACCGAAATAATTAGTTTTATGATTATCAATGGCGCAACAGTTGACTTATGAGAAAGTCTGAGTCTGAGCCCGGAAGTGCAGTAAGCAAATCCATTTAGAGGATTTAGAGAGAGCAAATCCATTTTTTCTCCTGTTATGTACGTTCCGTGGGATAAGTTTTGTATTGGCATTAGTTATGTAAATGAAATCCATTCAATGAGGGTCGATTGAAATATCCTCGGACGCAGCAACCGAGTTCCAGCAGCAACTAAGTTCACCAGCAACCGCAATTATCGAAATTAAACGAAATTAAATGCCAAACAAATATCTATCGCTGAAATATAATATGGGAACATAAAACTATAAAATACATAAAAGTCACCAGGATTTGTAATACGAATCCTGATAATATATTACCAGCAATTATATAGCTATTTAATGTGTAGCTATTAAACACAGTCGCCAAAAGGATAGTATGTATTTAACTACAAATAACTTTTGCTTTTGTGTGTAGGCAGGAAAAATAGTCTCAGGCTGACAATAATATGGCAAAAAGTATTGACAATGGAAAAAAAACAATTGCATACGATACTTCGTTTACGTTCAAAATTTGTTTGCGACTAATTGAGGGTGTTTTAGTTGAAATAAAGTATTGTGTACAGTCTTATATCGTGTTGCATCAAATGACGAGATTCCACAAAGGTTATAGCCGATATTAAGCGCAACTCTACGTTTTGGACGGTTAAATGTGAATTTATTCGTCAACAATCGTCCTTGCCTGCACTTACTCTCCAACAATTCTAGCCAGACGTCCCAGCTTAATAGAAGCTACCTACATTCCCGAAGATGACAAACAGAGACTAAAAATTAACATTCTACGATCAGCTACGAGAAAATGAATTATCTTCAAACTTATGATGATTGAAGACAGAAAGTGAAGAATTCACATGAAGATTGAAGAGAACGGGCCAGTAATAGAAGCAATGATGGGGAAAATGTCGCGATTGGAGTTTGACGCTCATCCTGTAAATCTAGTATGGATTCATGTCAGGGTCTTACTGCAGTTGCGATGCACCCTTGATTGATTCCCAATCGTTTATAGCTCATAACAAGATGACAACCTCCATTGCAGATCCTCAAAATTTCCTAAAAATTTTTGGGGGATAGAGCGATTGATTGAGCTTGTTAGGGGAGGGATTCGATGCTGCTCAATTAAAACTCTGTGCTACTTATCATTCCATTGATAAAAATATTTGTTATTCCACTGAACGTATCTGTGGGGCATGTGCATAATTTTTTGCTGATCAAAACTGCTAATAGCTGCTACCAATCATTCAATTTGGTCCTGCTCTGGTTGGTTGCTAATTATTTGTTGCTTCTGCTTCTTTCTATCGTAGCTTTTAAACTAATTCATTTATTATCGACTTCAGTGTCGTTATCTTGAAAGTCTGGTGACAGGCGTATTATTTGTCCTATTTTGTACCCACAGCTATGAATTTTTTAATAGAATGCTTGCTCCTTTTATCTATCTATCTTTCATTCTATCTATCTACCCAGCTATCTATCTATCAATTGACCTATCATTCTATCTGTCTACCTATTGATCAATCTTGCATTCTATATATCTTCCTATCTAACAATCTATCTAGCGATCTATCTTTCAATCCATCTTACTAGCTATCCGTTTATCTGTCAGATTGTCTATCTATCTATCTATATATCTATCTATCTTTCTAGTAACCTATCTAACAATCTACCTATCTGTCTATCTATCTATCTATCTTTTTATCTTTTTTTCTTTCTATCTATCTACCTTTTTATTTCTCTATCTATTTAGCTATCTGTTCTACTATCTAAACATCTGTCTATATCTTTCTTGAACTATAAAAATAAAGAATTGAATATTCGCTATAGTTAAAGATATTCGGTAGCATCATCGGAGATTTCAATATGGAACAGGTCATGTATGATCCGGTAACTATTTTTCATGGATTCATTATTTAAATACCTGGAACTGGGAACCTCAAAACTGTCAGATGATCAGAGGCTTGATAGTTTCCTCATGCTTGAATTAGAATTCCTAAACGGAATTTGAATATTTGCAATCGAGATCGGCAAAGGATCAAATTGGCTCAAATTTGTAAATATTATATCAATCATCAAATTGCTTTAAGGCCTGGTAACTACGCTTGCAGTGGCATGTCCTGAAATAGAGTGCCAGTTAAAGCCTACTGAAAACGTTCAGCTAGTCTTTCCAAACTTAACTTTTCGAAAAAGATTCCTAAATGCGAAGAAATAAGAGATATAAGAGATAAATAGATTGATGATGTTAGCCAGTGCAAAGGCATAACCTTAAATCACAGCTAGTCTTTAAAAAGTTAATAAATTTATAAAAATTAACTAGGACGACGAGGAAAAATCTTCTGACTACGCAAGACTTAATAAACTGCAAAACGAGGGCCACCATAACCTTAAGGATAATACGAGAAGCGACAAATAGTTTTTACGGGGAAGAATAATTGGTGATTGATGTGTAGGAAAATTGTGGGGCTTCAGTTTGCTGATAGTACTAGGTAAAGTAATACGGTTTTGTCAATTAGAGAACACGGATGCACGATTGAGACCAATGGGGTTGAATTTTATGGAAGGCCAACGACTGATTTATAAAAGTCTTTAGCTCCATAGCAGACGAAGAAGAGAAATTTACGCAGGAATTTCGAAAATTTTACAACATCTTTAAAGAATTATTAGTTAAAGAATTAAGGAAATACCTAAAGGATTGGTTTCAGTGCTTGCTTTGCCCATCGTTTCCCTTCCTCCTTCTCTTTTCCGTATTTTTAAACGTGACGTAGAGCGGAGCAAAAAATCGACATTTCGGGTTCCACTGACAATAGATTACGCGCGGCCTGCCACCCGTTTAGAGCCCTTGCTTATCAGTTTCCCGTGCCCCACCGTTTCACGGAACAAAACGTGTAAGCTTGTCTCTCTTTTTCTCTCGTCGCATTTTAGTATTAAAAAGGATATGACGAGCTTACTCGCTTCCTGCAAAGAACAATATGTGTTAACCGATCAGTTTTTAGTTTGAATTTTTGTAAATGCCGCATAGGTGAAGTTTCAATTACCGTATTTTTTGCTAATGCTCTATATTTGTTGTTACAAGTGATTGCTGAAGTTTTAAGAAGTGAAAAGTGGGACTTTAGAAGTAACTTCCGATTTTGCGAAATCACGTATGAGACTTTGTTACATGTTGACTTAATATTTTTCCGATATTTCGATTTTTTTAAATCAGAAAAAAAATTTGCGTGATTCAGGAATTTTTCTATTGAGATCTAATAAATGCTCAAAACTACATATCAATAAAAGCAAATATATCATCAAACACAAATCATCAATGAGTATACAACTATGTATTTCAAAAAGGGGACCCATGTGGGAGCCCTGGGAAATTCCACTAAGCATACAGCAAAAAGGAAAGGACCGATTACTCAAAAAGGAAGCAGTACCAGTAATAAGACAATACGGAAAGAATATTTAATGAATAGTATTAGAAAAATCAGTATGATGGTAGCTCGAATACCTAAAAAAATCGTATTACCATCTTTATTACGTATGTAAAGTAGGGATAAGAAAACAGTAAAATGGCAAGTTAGGAAACTGAGAAAAAGATCATAAAAATGCTGAACAGAGGATAATAATGCGAATTCAAGTTCGGAGTAAGATGGAAGTTTGACAATCTCAGACAGAAGATCAAAGCAAATGAACTATTGAACCGAATCTTTGAATGGGGTCATCAATCACGAATCGTATCGAGCCTGCGTTTCGTCGTCCTGAAAATTTTCTCGACGTGCAAATAAAGAAGAAGTCCTTGTCAGGATATATCTTACACATGTGAACGCGAAAATCTCGTAATTTTATTTAATTCAATAACAGATTTCTCTGCGTCGCTGTGCTAATCTCTATCTGTTGAAACAGGATATAAGTTTGTTTACATATTGTGAGCAGCTAGAAATCTGAATATGAATTCTAAATGCAGAAGTTATTGAAGATTAAGCAGATTTGATACTATGCATGATTAAGGATGTACATAAGTCATATTTTGGATGTACATACGTCAGCAACCGGTAATTGTGATTATGTTGCTTTATTTAGGGAAGGATCAAATGTTTCCTCTGAACTTGGTGCTAAATTCCAATTTCTAAACGAGTGTAAATTACATTACTATATTTTTTGAGAATTTCAAAAAAAGCAAAGAGATTGCCTTGTGATCGAACAAGAAATCGAAACTAGCTATAAATGATCTTTATAGCTTTAGTCCAAGATATTCAACTGAACTTTATTCTGAACTGAACACAGGTATTGAAGTGAACTATTGTATTATAATTGTTTTAAACAAATTACATTACTTACGACTAACAGGTAATTGTATTCATTTATTTTTGTTGATTTTTTCAATTGTCTTATAGCTTTTGTTATCTTTTTGGGTCGGTAATGATGGACAATGAAGCTAAAATTCTTGATGGTTGCACATTATTTAACACTGACATTGTTTCATGTCAGTATTTAATCCGCGTAAAGATTAAACATGTCGGCTTGAAACTAGAGTTCAAAGTGTAGTTTTTCGTTTGATCTTAGGTTACTCAACAAAATTTTCAGTTGAAACTGGTACGCTCGCGATTG
Organism: Stratiomys singularior; assembly: GCA_954870665.1. Lineage (NCBI taxonomy): Eukaryota > Metazoa > Arthropoda > Insecta > Diptera > Stratiomyidae > Stratiomys > Stratiomys singularior. The sequence continues at coordinate 16,336,949 of OX940877.1, forward strand.
AAATTCACTTGACCTAGAATTTTTGTTGTAACTTTTGGAATCGAAATAGGTTTCAAAATTATTTTGTTATGGTGTAAATTGATTTGTAATGCTGCTTACGACAAGGAGAAAAACTACAAAAATGTTATCAGAGCCGATTCACGGTCTTTGAAATAGAAAAGCATAACAAAGTTTCATTTCCTTTGGAAATAAGTTTTATTTTGTTTTGCAAGACCTTTTAATATTGGAAGGTGCATGGAAGTTTTGTTACAGGCGTTTAGAGTCATAATCTTGATATTTTCTGATTGTATTTTTTAATAATTTCCTGATTATCAATATAAATTTATTAGGTTACTGCGTACTGTTGATTGATTCTTTAGTGTATCAGGACGAACGTCGCATATGTTAAGGATTTCACAAACATTTTGAATTGCTGAAGGCAGCAGCGAGTCCCTTGAGTAATGCATGTCGTTCGTAGCCTACGTATTGGTTGTTAAAACAGGTCCACTTTTTTGAAGAATAGACTTCCTTCCATCTTGTCCGTTTGACGTTTGAATTTTTAGTAACTGGCGCGTAGGTGAAGTTTTGATTCCTCGTAACTGGTGAATAAGTTCAAAATAACAGCTAAATAGTTATTATTTCTACTCTATATTCTTTGTTATAAGTGACGTCCGAAGTTTTAAGAAGAGAGTGGTGTGATTCAAAAAGTGACATCCAGTTTAGAGAGGAAAATGACTCAAGAGACTTTGTTATTTGTAAGCTTAATACATTCCTGATTTTTTTCTTTTTTTCGTTCGAGATAACCACTATCCTAGACATTCCCTTTTTAGTCAAGATTTTGTCTTTAGAGCTCTAATTACAGTAAAGCACATATCATCAACAAAAGCAAATATATCATGAAGCACGTCTTATCAATAACCATACAATTTTGTACTTAAAAAAAAGTGGTCTTAGGTGAGAGCTCTGGGGAATTCCAGTTTGCATACAACAAAAACGACAGTTTTGATTAATCAAAAACAGGAATATCAGTAATAGGACCATAAGGAAAGGATCGTTGGAGTAAGGTGTCAATGCGTGAAGTAAGAAAGAAAGAAGTAAGATGGCTGTTCATATTCTTGCAAAAAATCGTATTAATATCTTTATTACGTCCGTAATGTAGGGGACAGAAAACAGTAAAATTGAAAACCGGACATCTGCAAAAAAACCTTTAATCATATATCAAATGCCAAAAAATAGATAATGTTGAGAATTCAAGTCCGCGGAAACATAGATGTGATAGAACGATGGATAAAAAGACAGAGAAGCACGCAATGGAACTTCTCCCATCTGGTTAATTGTTAACAAGAGTTTTCATGGTTTCGTAATATCTCTAATCAACGTTGTGTTGATAGATATGATATAGGGCAAAATTAACCCATTTGTTCTACTAATGTTAATGTTTATCATTTAACATTTACCATTGTTATGCAAAGCTCTTTTTCGACTGGTCTTTCTGAACAGAATACTCTACGGGCTGTTTGTGTTATCCGCTTTTTTTAAGGTTTTACTATTTGCGATGGTTTGTTTTTGTAGAACGATGTAAATCGATTTATCTATGTAAACTGGGTCTTGCTGTTTTGTGAATCAGTTATATACAGTTCGTTCCCAATAAGAATGAACATGAAGGACTAAAAAATGACTAGAAGAATTTGAAAAAGTTCTCGCTTACTTAACAACAAGCCAAACAAGAACTAACTAAATAAGAAAAAATTTCAATTTGTTTATTTCTACTAGTTTGGGTTCAAAGAGCCTGCGATGTCAGGCCTTCAGGTAATTTCCTTTTGAGTAATGTCAATTTCTGGCTTTTTTAACAAACATTTTATGCTATTGAGAAAGGTGGAAAGAGCTCAAGCTGGTTTCGAACACGCGTCCCTGCCGCTTCTCGTCAGGTGCCAACTCACAGGCCGGCACTACCAGCTTAGGTTGATGTCGACTGGTTATTTTTACTAGTTATGAATATTGCTCTTAGCTTGAACTTGTCCTATTTTCCAAATTGCCTTTGGTCTGGCTTTATCAATTTCAGAAGTTCACCTTTCTCAATGTAAATTCACTTTCGAGATATTCGACAAATTTGATCAGAACTTCCGCATCCATGAGTTTTCGCTTAGTTAGCTTAGCAAGAGTATAAATCACTTACAATGTTGTAAGTGAAAATGGAAAAATTGATCTACCAAAAACTTCTGAAATTTTATGCTATTTTTTTTGGTTTTCACATCAAGCTTAAATAGGTTTAATTTGGTTCAAAAATTGTTCAGAAAGTTTAAAAACGTGATCATCTACTACTGTGATCAAAAAGTAAGGTGAAATTGTCATTTAACACTCCCGGGCATTAGGAAGGCAGGTAAATATTTTCCCTAGGTTGGCAGGACTGTATGACATTTGCCAAGCGTCTGTTTGTCAAGAGGTTTAATTATCGCCGAGTTACACGTGTTTTTGTAAACAACCAAAAGTGAATTTTCTGATTTTTACAATGGGTTAATTTGTTGAGCAATAAACTTGCATCAAATTTAGTTTGGGGACCAATATTCTTGTGGAGACAGGTTAAAAATGTTGCGGAAGGTCTTTGGTGATCGAACTAAAAAAACGTTTACAAGTGGTACAATGAGTTCAAAGCGGGCCGAGAACGCGTTGAAGACGAACCGCGATCTGGACGACCATCAACGTCTACCGACAAGGGCCACGTTCAAAAAATCAAAGATTCGGTGCTTAAAAATCGTGGATTGACAATTAGATTCGCTGATAGTGTTGGAATATCATTTGGCTGAGTGTGAACCATTTTGAAAGATGTTTTGTGTCTCAAACGCGTCAAGTCTCGATTGGTGCCAAAATCGCTCAAGTTTTTGAAAAAAACAGTGTCGCCCTGATGTGTGTGAAACTTTGCGGTCTGACTATCAGGACATTTGACATGTATCATAACTGGAGGCGAGTCTTGGATTTACGCATTCGACTCTGAATCCAGAGAATATCGCGCAAAGGTGAAGCCAGACCGAAAAGATCACGGCGAAGTCAATCAAAAATCAAGGTCAAGTTGACAGTTTTCTTTGATTATCGTGGTTTGGTGCACTATGAATTCCTTCCGCCGGGCTAAACTTTCAACAAAAAATAATATTTGAGCGTTATACGTCGCTTGCATGAAGCTATTCGTCTGAAACGGCCGGAATTAAAAGCAAACAACTCTTGGTTCTTTCATCACGATAATACACCATGCCATACTGCATTAGTTCTTCACGACTTTTTTGCCGAAAACTCGACTCATATAGTTCCCCAGCCACCGCATTCGCCTGATTCGCGAAAAAACGTTGGCAAAAGTGCGTTCTATCGAACGGGGATTACATTGAAAGGGATGAAATTTATTTAGAATAATAATTTATTATTATAATTATTATATTATAAATTATTATAATTAATTATTATAATAAATTATTTTAAGCTGCCTTCCAACTGATACAGAAAATCATTCGAAATACTACTCAATATATCATTCTGTATCCACCTCATATTGATTGTTTACTGCATAGCAATTAGCAATAAACCCAATTATAAAAGACGAAAAGCTACAAAATGAATTGATTGTTACTTCACAAGTTCACAATTTAATGATAAAAATTTTCACTTTACTCAATGCTCTATGTTAGATAACATTTCGATTCGATTTGCATGTCAACTGAAATAAAAACAAATTCATAATAAATTCTATATGAATTTTCAGAATATGCGCTTGTTCCACGCTGATTTGTTTATGTTTTTAACATATATATTTTATTTTAAAATAAATGCCACACGGTATATTCATGGTCTGCGTGGTCAACTGATACTTGCATTCAATCCGAACCAATTAAATCGCGGAGAACGTCAACAGCTAATACGAACTCTATGGAGGAATTGAGTTTAATAATATTTACACTTATGTAATGTATTATGTGATGGAAGAACGTCGATGGCCAGTGAGAATCAGAGTTGCATATTGATTATAGAATATTGATACTAAAATAAAAAGTACTTATTTATTGAAACAGGAATAGATTGAACGGATTAAAAGTTTTAATGTAGTAAGAGCTGCATTGAAGGGGTCAGTACGGAAGTATTTCAATTTAATAAAGCTGACTGACTAATGAGAGCTTCAACCTTCTATATTTAATAAGTCAACTGACTTTAATCCCTTGCACGGAAACTTCATATGAGGATTGCCCCAAAACTAATGCGCAGCGCGTTCCAACGAGCGTTGCAACGAGATTAGCAAATGGTAATGACAAACAGCTACAACACTCTCGGGCGGTTTTTAATAGAAAGAGACAGAATAAGTAGTATTAAACTTGCAATTGTATTGAGTGTTGTTTCAACGTTTGACGGTTTGAAAAATATATTGATTATATTATATAAATGCACAAAATTATCAATACAAGTAAAATTAATAACTATAAAAAATAAATCCAACAGATGGTTTGATTCGCATTAAGTCAGGAGTTTGCTCAAAATGTTAACACTGTTTTATGTTTACGCTATGGCGTTCGTATGTTGACTGGTGATTCAGGAACAGCTTCAGGCCCAGATATTATTGACATTTATGTGAAGAGAAAATTGCGAAAATTCGAAAAACTGGCAAGAACAGTCTGTCAGGTCGGATATTTCAAGGTAGAGGACAAGAATAGGACATAAAATAAAGATCAAAATCGAAGTCAACAGTGCCATGCACAATGATACGCCACGACTTACTAGTACATCGAGTTTGGGAATGAAAGTGAAAGTTGAAAATGACTCTAGAACCCAGCTCATTGTCCTGATTTAAGCCCATCTGATTTCTAACCTTTCACTAAGAAAAATGGGACCGAAAGAATCTGTTTGAAGGTTCAGTTTGAATGTGATGATTAGTGAAATCTAGGGATATCTAATCCACTCTATCTAATCCAAACAACGGAGAGGTTGTATTGAAGGGCTTGAACTGATTGCAGGCTCTTCAACAAATATTTTTCGGATTTTCGACGGATCCTCGTCGATTTTCTAGTCCTTCATCAAACCTATTGTGCATGTAAGCTCTTAAACGATTTGTAAAAAGTAATGCAGCTTCTTATTCAATAACGTTAACATATAATAGAATTGTTGAAAACAAAATCAATTTACGAAGAAATACTTCGGAAGGTAATGCATTTAAAGCCATTTCTCTGAAATGAGTGATGGAGCACTTTTAAGAAATTGGAATTTTATCCTCTTGAAGAATCTTATTGAAAAATCTTTCGATTTTCTAGTCGAAATTTGTATTTAATAAACAGAATTCATTACAAATTTGAAATTTATTCCACACAAAGTCTAATCTTGTTTAAAAAAAAAATGATGGAAAATTACGAATAATAAAGCTAATGGTCTCAACGAGCCTGTGAAATGATAAAGACATCAATTATGAGCAGTTTCCAGCTTCAACTTCAAGTCTTGAAATAAGTTATGTTAAGTCTTTAAATTTTCACTGAAAATCACATTAAAATTTGTTTCGCTGAATAGTTTCCGACGACGGGGCTGGAATAATTTTTTTGTCTTCAGAACGTCCCGTCGTGTCCCGTCATTTTCTTCGTTTCGTCAATCGACGCGTTTCGGCGGTACGCCTTTTTTGGTATGAGATTCCTTTCTGACCGGAGATCAGAACGTTCCGAGGACAAACAAAAAACAAAAAAACAATATTAAAATTAGTTGGCGTTGTGATCTGATTTTCGCCAGTGGTTGTAAAAATGTTCATGGATTCAGGGTATAACTTTATATACAAAATTGAAGGTTAATTTATTTCAAAAAAAAAAAAGAAAAATCATTCGTCGGCAGAAATTCCATCTTAAGTAAATGTTTCTAGTTGCGGTAGCATCCTCAACTTGAAAATCCTAAAAATCGTTATGATAAGTAAGTAGTTATGATTTCTCAACAAGTTTCTCCCAAGTACTAGTCCACAAGAAGACAAAGTTTCGCTGTAGAAAAACTTGTAATCCATCTTAACAAGTTTCAAAATATAGCTATCAAAACTTAAGATGGATTTATCGAATAGAATAATCCTTAAGATAGCTTCCCCACTACTGACGACTGCACCTAGCTGTGATAAGAACCTTCGTGGGAATTTACGGTGTCAAGTGTGGTTTTGGCCTAGTGTATTAGTCGTTTTGAAAAAACATAGCTCTTAGACATTTAACGTCCAAGTTCTGTTTGAGAACTGTTGCGCCACAACAACAACAATAACAAAAATGTAAATAAATGGTACTAAACAAGTAATGCAAGTCATCAAAATCATATTTGTATGCAAACATGAAGAAAATAATGGGATTGAATTTCTTTTTTCAACGTAGGTGATTTGTCTTTTTTTTTCGCGAATTATAATTTGTTTATTATGTCATAACTATCGGTCATAACATCCTACTGAGTTGGGTGCCTAGGATGTTAATTGAACATACTTATAATATCGTAATACTAGACCGCTAATTAAGATATTTTTCTAAGATATTTGCAAATAGCGCAACTACTAAAAAGCGTGCATACATTGGACAGGCATCACAAAGCAAAAGATAGGAAAGGAGCAAATAAAGTGAGCTTTGCAAAATAGAGAGCTTACAAACTAAGCAACATAGGTGAGTAGAGAGTTCACAATGACAAGCTTTCTAAGCTCTGAATGTATTTTCAAATAATTTTTCAGTTGCAATAGAATATGCAAGTAATTGTGTTTAAATAGAAAATTGAAAAGAACGTTAGTGCGCATCTCTCCACACCTTCGTCTTTATATTCTATCCCTGACAAGTTTACAAATTGAAAATACCATCCCATTTTTAACATTAGAGTCGAATATCGTCAGATTGGAAGTTTGTTCATAGTGCTAGCACTTGCTAGTGGTTACGTGAACAGTGAAAGCTACCTAACAGCGTTAACACTGTCGGGTGGCAGAAAGAAACAGAAATCCGAGGGGAGGCGTCTTGTTTTATGAGTTTTATTTTTATTAAAAATGGCAAAAAATTCGCCAATTTATATATGATTCCACTTATTCTGTTCGAATATCGTTTGATCAGGGAGTTTGCCTCAATATCACTTCAACTGGGGTGAAGGGCTGGAACCATCATGCTCCAAAGGCAAAAAGCAGTTAAAACAGTAAAAATTTTCTAGATACACCTTTTGCGGAGTAAATAGTTACATCAGCTCGGAAATTGAGGACATCGTGTTTAGGGATTTGCAAGGAATCATCTTGACTAATTGTATGATACATCGAAGAACGACGATGACTGCACTATACTCATTTATTAGAAAGATTTGACGATGAAATGTTGAAAATAGGGCACCGAATATTGAAGAAATCAAGTTTTTAATCAAGAAAACTTACCAGCTGACTTGTTCACAATTGCAACGGCCAAATTGGTCGGATTCCGCAACAAATTGCTACTCTATCAACCATTTTTGAATATTTATGCAGGGTTTAAATCCTATATTATAGTCGGGATTGGCTTCGTGTAATCTCGTGTTGTTTTTAAACATGAGTTAATCGCTTGGCGAAGGACAATGATTCAAGTCACTGCTTAAAAACTGCCTTATTTGAATTTGAATTCAGGATACAAATCTTATGTTACACACAAGCTTGACTCCGTATGAATTCGTCTTGTTTCCAAACTGGAAGAAATCGCTAGACTAAGGATAACTCAGGAAGTGACAAGGAAGCTGTCTTTTTTTTTACCAGATGAATTGTGTTGAAAGGTTACGAAATTAATAACAGAAAGCACAAAACACCTTTTTGTCTAGCGGAGGTACTGATACGGCTCATGTTTGACTATAAATCGCTCCTCTCCTATGTGACAGATGTTCTGTGACTTTTTAATTCGTTATTCTTTTGATTAAGTTACTCTGACCTGTTTAATATTCCATTTCGATCAACTTCAAAAGAGATTTTCCAACGCATTGATGAGCAGAACGATCAAATTAAATAAATTAAATTAATAAAATTAATTTAATTAAATTGAATTAATTACTAAAACAAATTGCTCGTTCATGCTTAAATACATTATTTAATGATATTATGAATTCTTAGAATATTTGGATGTTTGTGAGATTTTTTAACCCACTTAAGATTGATCAATTATTTATTTTTTGGTTTAATCAACGACAACCAGCAATTTTGTTTTTATTTATACAAAGCTTAAAATGAATGGAAATGAAAACATTTTGTTGCAGTCCTCATTTTTGTTGGTAACACGTTGTTTACTTGCTATTAGTTGAGGAATGCTTGTATTATTTTATTAAATTTTATTGAAATTTTTCAATGAATTTCTACAAATAAATTTCGATATGCATTATCTATAACGAATGTAACGATTGGCGTTTGCGTATATCAATTATAAAAACATAACAAATTTCAAGAACACGCTTCGTAACCTTTCATTTCACACATTCACATTATACACATAGCTGTGTTGATAATAAACATCAAATTCTATATCGTCACACGTTTGCAATTAAGAATTTGCCATACAACATTTTACCGGAAAAAGCTGATTCAACACATATGATAACATTTTTTGGGGAAACATGAGTGCATATTATGATATTCTTAAAAAACGAGCCAAATCAAATTATTATTTCAAGTTCATGGAAGTGGATATGCGTCATTTGATAAACACTTATCGCAATATTTTATCAGCAGTTTAATTACGAAAATGTAACACACCCCCTTGTTGGATATTTGATTTGAAATCACCTGCCGGGGAAAGTAAACAAACTGCGTTAATGCATCCTTGGAGGCGTGTTAATGATAGTGTAAGTAAATTACCAGAATTTTTATTATTCCACTTTTTTATCAATAAAAAGAATTGGGTCATAAGCATAATTTCTACTAAATAGTAAAGACTAAATGAAATTTCAACTGAATATGACGAGTGAAATGCAAATTGTATCTGATGAGTATTCGGTTATATTTTCACCGATTTTTCATCTAGTTTTCCGTTTTAATTTAAGCTAAAGATAATTGGCTGAACCATTATGCAAATAACTAATGATTATGTCATACGTTTGATATCATTATTTTACAAATCTTTGCTTCACACCGATAGTTGAGATGGTTATGTCATAATCTCAATTTTAAATTAAATCAATCTAAAGTAAATAGTAAGTTGATAAGAGAGATTTTTGATTTCTGTTCCTGTTTACTAGCTGGCGATATGTTTCATTCAAGTGATTTTATCAAGTGATTTTCCTTTTAGTGTATTTACAAGCCAACAGGGCAAAGCGATGAACTCGTTAATGAAAATTTTACTACAGAATGACTATCTCTTACCAAAGGCATACCTAATCTGAGTTCAAGCCACATAACATCTTATCTAGGAAAAAAAAATAAACTAAATCTTCCACACATGATCATATGAATTGCTTTTTTTCACATATGAGTCGAACGATCATTGCACCAAAGTAAACACTGAAATTTTTTTCTTCTTTTAAGTACTTTAACTTTTCGGTTAGATAATTCACGGTGAAAAGATGAAATACATGTGAGTCATGTAACTAAGGTATTTCGTATATGACGAATTTATTTCACCATACAAGCTTAACTACAATAAAAAGATTAGATATTGTTTTTGGTCGGATGGATTTGTTTGGACTAAAGTGGATAAAGTTTGTTATTTGCATATGCATTGATATCCCATTCCAATTAATTTACGACAAAAGTATGAGGGAAGGATGACACTAACTTGATTTTTATCAGCATGAATTAAGTGGATGATCAGGTGTTCTAGTAAATCCTTTTTGATTTAATTAATAAGCGGAAATGCTTAATGTTTTTCGATTTTCCGTCAATTTGCTGTCGATCAATATTTGAGACTATTTCGAAGAGCTCGGAAAATTTTATTTTCCAAAAAAAGTCTAATCAAGCCCATCTATTACATATAGTGACGAAACTTGCTCGGTTAATTCAACCACCTTTCTTTAAGCTTTGTATCTTCGTTGAGCAACATGCCTCGTACGTAAGATTGATTAACCTTCTTTAGTATTCACTCACTTGTCGTTGTTTCTCTGTATTTGCAGTTGACTCAGCAGTTACAAATCCTCGGTATATTCCTTAGATGGGAATGTTATGCCAAATCCGTCATGTATTTGTGAGCTAATTTGTACGTGCTTCAATTCACGGAGCGCTCCACATCATTTTTTCTAATTTAGCTGCTGTTGATTCGATCAGAGTTGGAAAAAATCTTCAACTTTTCATACATTAGCTATGTGGGCATTGGCAACATGCATATTTTTTGCACTAAAACATTTGAATCTTTTGAAACAGATACTAGAGAGTTCATTGAAATATCTCCAATCGCATTGAATTGCGAACTCAGATTCATCAGCAATGTACTAATATTGCAGATGAAGTCATCATTTTGGAGTTCACTTTTAAGATGGATCGAATTCAGTATGGTTCGAATTTTGAGGTCAAACCACGAATAGTGACACTAATAATCGAATCCTAAAACGCGAAAGACAATATGAAACTCATACATGTAGTCTAACATAATTGTGGCTTTCCTTAACCGTTTCGGTGCGATTCGTCGACATAGCGACGAGCGCGCTTGACGCTTGAAATCCTTAGCACTGAAATGGTTAATATCGTGTAATTTTGGTAGTCGTGTAATTTTGGTTTTTTAAGGTTTTTATTTATTTAATCCAGTATATGAATCTCAAAGTCAATTATCCAACAGTTAAGAACTGCTCATGAATTATTCAATGAAAGTCAATCATATTTAATTTTGTCATATTAGTCGTATAAGACGTAGTAGTAGTAATAGCAGTAGTAGAAGTAGTAGTAGTAGAAGTAGTAGCAATAGTTTTAGTAGTTTTAGTTTTAATAGTAGTCGTAGTAGGAATAATTGTTGTTGCTATTGTTATTCCTATTGTGTGTTTTTGCTGTAGCAGTAGTAATAGTAGTAGCAGTAGTTGTTCTTGCTGTTGCCTGTTTTCATTGAAGCTGTAGTAAAATTTGAATAAGTAAAGGCGGTAGCAGTGATAATGGTAAGAAATTTATTCTCTTTAACCTTTTACCGAAAAAAAAAAACGATTTAACTTGCGGGACACAAAGTTGTACATGTTAAAAAAAATTTTAACTTTCAAAGGGTCCTAATCTTCTAGATAAACTTCTGAGGAAACGAGTTTTCCAGCGAGTCATACCTGCCATGGAAGAACCGTGAAACATATTTTTCTACACTTGCCCAACTATGCGTCACTTTTTTTCACTTCAAATGTCTGCAATGGAATCAAAACTGAAACACGTGGTGACCACGGATCAAGAGGCTCTGCTTGTGTTCTTTCCAGCCACAGGAAAGATCATCCATAAATTTGCTATACTTCGAGAGAGCTGAGGTCCATATTTGGGTTATAACAAAACAATGTTTGAGAATTTTTCGGAAAAATATACAAGGGGCGGCTGAAAAGTTCGCGGCCTAGGGCACTTAACGATGAGTAATTAGCTTGTTACTCATGTTGCAACACTCAGTCGCATTATAAAAGGAATCACTAATAATATTCGCACTCATAGTTCAATTATTTATCGAACAAAAAACATCACCATCTCAGCCGAATCTGGAAATTTTCGGAATTTTGAACACCGCGCCGTGATAAAATTCCTAATAAAGAAGGGAAATACACCGAAAGACATTTTTGAAGAGATGTCATCGGTTCTTCGGGATTCTGCTCCTTCATATACGATGATGAAAAAATGAGCCAGCCTATTTCAACAAGGATGAGAGAGCTGTGAAGACGACCCTCACCCGGACCGCCCAATCACGGTACTGACCGAAGAAAACGTCCGAAATGTCAAAAAAATCGTTCTATCCGACCGAAGAATTAAATTGTGGCAGATTGCTGAAACACTGCAGATTAGCAAAGAATGAGTTGCAGAAATTTTACATGAACATTTGAATATGAGAGAAATTAGCGCACGCTGGGTACCGAAAATGCTCAAGCTGCTCCACAAGCTGCTCCACAAGCAACGTCGACTCGCAAATTACAAAGGTTTTACGGAGCTAGTTGGCGATAACAAGGAAGACATTTAGTAACGGATAGTCACAATAGATGAAACATGGATTCGTCAACATGATCCAGAGTCTAAACAAGAGTCCATGCATTGGATAAAAAGGAGAAAAGCCGCCCCAGAAATTCAAGGTGGAAAAGACGCTGTCAAAGCTAATGGCGAATGTTTTCTGCGATAGCGAGGGAATTACCCTTATCAACTACCTACCCAGGAGAACCACGAAAAACAGCCAATATTACGCCAATTTATCGACTTAGGTTCGCGAGGCCATTGTACAGAAACAACGTGGGAAACTGGCGCGTGGTGTGCTCTTTCTCAAAGACAACGCACCCGTTCACACCGCACATGTTGTGAGGCAAGCTCTGAAAGCCACGGGGTTCTCAGAGATTGACTACCCTCCATATAGTCCACACCTTGCATCTAGCGATTTTCTCCTTTTTTCCAATTTGAAAAAGAACTTACGGGGCCGGAGATTTGCAGATGACAACGAAATGAAAGCTGCGGTTGATCGTCATTTAAAGAGAATATTTTATAAGGTGCGTTAAAGGCATTGTATGCGAAAACTGAGAGATTTATTTCACTTGAGGGAGATTATATTGAAAAATATATACTGCTGCGGACTTATCAGCCGTCCCACGTATAAGTCTTACCAAAAAAATATTGCGTACCACGTTTTTTCAATATTTTGTACCACAACTTGAAGAAATAGAATTTTTTTTTTTTTCGAAAAAATTTTGTCAGCTAAAACGGTTGGTGGTCTGACTTCGTAGACCAAGAAACTTCATCGCTGCGGTCTATGTACCGAGGCAGTTGGAGGCGGTTGTTGCAGAAAGCGAAGGCTCAAAACGGGCTACAGAGCTAACAAGGAGAAAATGATTAAAATACTCGGTCTGTGAATTTATGTGAATCAAGAGAGTTTCAAGCAATGATTTTTGCTACGGTAGAAATGTTTAAAATGTTGTTTTTGAGTGAAAATAAAGGGTCGACCAAGTGATAGCGCGAAAAATAAAGCAAAGAGTGCTCATCATTAGATATTTTTTTTAATTTATCGCGAATTTGTCGAGAAACACCAATCCGTGAATATGTACAACGCTGACACTTCTAGTCTTAGCGTGAAAACTAACAAGCGCTAGCACTTCCAACAAATTCACAACTCAGTCGACTCCGATTTCCAAGGCATAGTGGTATTAACAAGCGAAACTTCTTGAAAATAGGACTTAGAAGCGAAGGGGCGTAGAGATGCGCAGTAACAATCTCTTAAATTTTGTATTCATACGCAAGGACTCACGTGTACTAACACATCTCAAAAAACATTCTCACATCCATTTGTGCATACTCACATGCTCATACCATCGCGATGTCTCCACTTACAAATGCCGTTTAATTTCAAAGCTCTCTATCTTGGAAAGCTCAATTTAATCACTATTTGGAGTAGAGGGGGTTCTTTGGTTCTGTAAATTTTTATTTATGACGCCTCTCGAAAGTGTGAAGGCGTTGTAAGAGTTACGCTATGCTTTCATTCAATTTCCGATATAATGGTATTCGAATTCGAATTTCAAAATCAAATTATACGTAGATTGGTAAACTTTGTCTGGTTTTTGTCTAAACAAAATTATCCTTTTCAAACATATTGCGTAAAATCAAAACACAAATTTTATTTTATTATTAGTTATGTATTTGGGTCAGGGAATCTGCTCGCCTGAGAATGTCAGAGCTGAATGTAGCTATACTGTGCCAAAAGGAACATTAGAGAGAGAGAGAGAGAGATAGTGGTGAATGTGATGAACTCTCGCTTATCAGCTTGAAGGATCACTTTAAAACTTCAATTAAAAAGGAGTTCGAAGAAATCGGTAGCATCCGCACGATGTAATGGAGGCTGAACCAGCTTGGTCTTCGAGCATGTAGGCCTGATAAGAAGCGACTTTTAACGACATCCATGAAAGAAGAAAGGCTCGGGTGCGTCCAGGAAGGAAAAAATTACACTGTGCGATTGTCATTTCTGAAGAGCTTAAACTCTTTGGACTTGGGGGGTAAGGAATAGTTCACAGAAGAAAAGGAGAACGATTTTCTGACGCATGAACCGTTAAAACTGTCAAGTATGTGAAATAGATTCTGTCATAGTGTGGGGATGTATTACTTCAGATGATGAAATACTTTTCGTTAAAGGCGCGGTTACTACTGTGAAATAGGTAGAAATTATTCTTTTTGCTCTATAGCGTGCAACAATCTTCATTGTAAAGATTGTGGCATACTATAGAGCAATTTATTGAATATTCTGGGGATTTTATTTTCAGGACGACTCTGCACCGTGTCATCTAGCATATTTTATTTATGCTTTTTATGAAATTCACACTTTTATATACTTCACTTATTTAAGATAACTGGAAATGCAGTTGTTGGACTGGCTTAATATCAGCCCTAAATTGAATATTATTGCGAAGATTTTGGCAGTATATTGGTCACAAAATTACGAGATCAAACCCTACAACCTTAAGAAACTTGAAAGCATTCATAACAAAATGTTTGTTTCGATGTTATAACTTCAGCTTGTATAGGAAAACTTCATGGGTATATTTCCGAACTAAGAAAAAAATTAAACATCACTGAGGGATGACCTAGTTATTTTTAATCATAGATTAGATATCTCTTTGTCTATTGAATCTATAAAAAGTGAATTAAAACGAATGAGTTAAATATATTTCTGTTCCCAATTTTATTTTTCTACTACAGTAGTCAATGGTTGAAATGTAAATGTTGTTATTTATGTCTTATGAGTTATATGCCCTACCAAACTCCTTATTGGAGAATCATTAGGTTCGCTGCTGTATCCACCTTGATCGCAAATATAAACGGGTTCATGTCATTTAATGTAGAAAAACATTTGAACTTTATACCTTTATCGAAATATTCCCTCCTTTAAATATTTTTTCACCCTTTAAATATTTTCTCCTTAGTTCAAATTTTATTAATTGCTAGTGTTTCATTCGTTTAATGCAAAGGAAAATAAATTATCTTAAGTGAGGGAAATTTTGTGGCGGTGAAAGTAGTTCATAAAACAAATATTGTCAGAGAACTACTGGAACTACGTTGTGAAAAATTTCACTGAAATTCCTGTCGTTTACTGTCAATATTTATTTTGTCAAAAAGCCCAAAGTCCTACGCTTAAGAAATATCAAGATAGAATTTCAAAAAAATCAAGTTGATGTATTATCGGTGAAACGTACTATTATCGTTTATATCAAGCCCAAGATAAATTGAAGATAAAAATGTCATGTTTCTAAATCTTGAATACATATCGCCATTGTTACATGTGCTTAGGATAAGAAGAAAAATACTGTTTTTTTACAGAATTATCGTATAATTCGTTTGATAGTTTAAAGCTTTATTATTTATGAGAGATTGCCTGGAATAGGGACTTCACTTCAGGGAAATTGATACGTGCAGCGAAAGGAATTGTTTGCCGCTGATTCCTTAAACATTACGGCGAGTCCCGAAGACAGTGATGAAAATGTTTGCAAAGACAGTGGTTGTAGAGGTTTAATTTGATATGCCTTTTTTATTATTTGATATTTTCGCTCATAAAAAACATTTTGAATTGTGAAAATCCGTCATTGCTTCTATCATTATTCCTATATTTAATTAACTAGTTACGTTCGATTCTATCATATTGTATTAATTTTTGAGTTGTTAAATAAATAAAACTGAACGGTAAACGAACATTGTCGAAACATCCTTTAAAACGTTTTTCTTACACAAACTTTCACCTACACACGTTTCACCCACCTATTTGCAATTAAAATAATTGTATAACTTCCCGATATGGCGTAATCAAGAACACATCTGGAAAAATTAAATTTCCATATATTTATCCCAATTGCGATTATTTAAGGCATTGCTTTAAGTTCAAACAAAGCAGCAAGTTCTTATAGCTAACAACTTTCATCAAGCAACTATAGAATATATTTATGCCATTATCAGTAGCCTTCGCCTTGAATTATTGCAAAATATTGTTATAACATTCCGTTGCTTCCCTATGTTTGGAAACTGGTTTAATTAATATTAAAACGTTTTTCTTCTCAATTTAGAATAGAAGCGTGTGGGGCCGTTTAATAAATAAATTTCGATTAAATCAAGTCCTGTACAAAGCGCGACAAGAACAAGAATTTTTAAATTCTTCGGAAAGTTTATATATATTATCGATGTATTGGCTAGAAAAAAATACAGAATATAGTATTATCACGCAACACACGTATGTTATGAATATGTTGTTAAAATAAAATACTTCGATTTCGAAAGAAAATTCTTGACATACAATAATGGTAAGCTTTAGCCAAATTTTAAATAGTTGCTCGTGCATGTTTTGCTGACATTCCACAGGTGATAACGTTTGACAAAATAAACTGAAACAAGTTTATACGTTCAGGTATTGGCCAGTAAACTAATATGTTAATTAAAACAATGAAAGCGTACGTTAATATATGATAAGAATGTGTATGACTTGAAGCCAAGCGAGTCGCAAATGCCAGGTTTGTTTTTGACGCTGCGAAAGAAAATTCAGGGTGGTTTTCAACTTGCTTCTTATTATTAACCGTCTTAATTGAAAATCATTGAATCATATCAAGAAGGACATATGACTTCAACAGAAAATCAGCAAACTGCATGCGGTAGGCTTTGTTTTTAAACTAAGTTTTTGCAGAAATCATGCAAGTAATGCTGAAGCCAAAACAAATATATTTGATAAGGAACATGTTCGCAACAAAACAATTTCCTTGTCCAAACATTAATTAGTCTCAAATATATAATCACGAGTGTTTTAGATGAACATATTGAATTTTTTCCTCCTAGTTCATATCAATCTTGAGTATTTTTAAATTTCAGTGCTGTTTAGTTCCCTACTACGCACACGTAAGCCACACTTTGATTTCTAGAAAAATTGAAAATTTCACGCAATTCGCTAGCATGTTTTTATTGATAAGAAGAAATATTCATGAAAATTTAGCAAATAATCAATTGTCGGGAAGATATTACTCACTTTAACGTCACCAAACATTTCCTGCAGGTCATGACTCTCACTGCCCAATGCCAAATGATAAAGAATGTCTTGGTCCATCAATTCGATGTTTGGATTTCGTAATTTCACGCTGCCATCAGCATACCTGAAACAACACGGAAATATTTAGTTAAACATAAAAAATGAGATTTGTTCAAACAATATTCTCAAAGATAGTCAATCAAGCTGTGGCGATTTGAGAGGACCTGAGCCTAGAATGTAAGTCTAGTCGATGAGTTGCCTTTGAATCAATCACACTTGGTGATTGATTCAAAGGCAATTCAGATGATTTCACTAAGGACCTCTTCCAATTGCAGCTTTCTGACCATCTACCATTTGATTGTTTTGTAACTGACTTTTGTCGTTTTGAAACATTTTTTGTATGCTTAGAGCCTGTAGTATGCTTAGCTCAAATCTTAGATAAAACTAACTTTAAGCCACTGATTTGTAAACGAAGAAATATAGTTACGAACGCTAATTATGCGTTCATTGTAAACCAAAATTATCTATCTATCTATCTATCTATGTATCTGGTACACAGTTCAAAATCCTGCCGACAAGTGTGTAAAAAATCAAAAATCACATATTGACTACAAGTGTGAAATTGCATTCTTGACCGTAAATATAAATATTTGCTTGGTTGCTATATTCCCGAAATACCATAGAACGTTTGCTTATGTATAAGCGTTGCAGGGTGAGAAATCAGAACATGCAAGCGAATCCACCGGAACGGCATAAAGTAGTGACATGACTGGAAAACTTGAGGATCTTTCAATCAATAAACCAAAATACCTCTCAACCACCGAAATCAAAAAAGGAATCGCTTGTCTAAATACAATTTTTAATGCGGTTATCTCGAAGATCTCCTTCGAGATAATAATAGCTTCAAAAATTTTTTATAGAAATTAACCAAAAGACATTTTGGAGCTTCAGCTGAGCCGTAGCACACTCAGGAAGCTACTTTCTAGAATATACCACCAAAATGATTATTGTGAACAGGGAGTATTAACCGGTTCATCTTTATAGAATCACAACCACAAGGACATCTGACTTTGCCAATGAATGATTCGAGCAGGCTCTATCAAGCATCAGACATATATGATCTACATGTCCTTCTAATCAATAGAATAACTGGTCGTTAACAGATGCGAGGAGTTGTTGCTCATGAGGATTCCATGCTTATGGATGACGAAGCCGTCATTGATTCCATTGCAAACCATTTTACGACAGTTGTTCACGGGGAGAAAGCAAGTGATGACTCTGCATTACATTCGTTGGTGAAGAGAACAATATCAACGTATGAAAGTCATCACAAGAACTTTTCCTTGACTAAATTCATCGAGTACAAATAATTTAACATATTATTTGAACAATATGCTGTAGTATGCTCATCCGTAAAACGAAGTCAACCATATTCCACATTTCCATATTTCTTCGGTAGATTTACACGAACTATCAAAAGGGCTAATTAAAAAAAAAGGATTTCATTAAAAATAAGTAAGCTCAGCTTAAGAAAAATTTTTTATAATCATCAAACGTTAAACAGATTATTTTATGGTTAGATAATGAATTCAGGAATGGAGTGGGACAGAATTACGAGTTGTTTCCTGCCACAATTGCCTTTGGTTTGTGCCCCGATTTCTCATGATTTAATTTTCATTAAATTGTATTTTATTTATTTGTTTTGAAATATTTACATAATTAAACCAACGTAAATTCACTCGAGCTACTTTGTTCCTCGTTGCTTTTATTAAGTCTGTTGCTTTTTTCTTCGTATCCTTATTCAAGCGAATCGTAACATCTGACTAGATAAAAGTTTCCATTATAAACTCTCATAAATGTATTTATGCAATCGTCTGTTCATTCACAAGCAATTCTCAGCGGGAAATGTTGTTCCTGTTGTGAGGTTTGCTAACAAATTCAGAGTTCCTTCCGTTCGAAGGAAGGCTTGTTTCCGAATGTAAAAATCCCTTTTATCTTAATGCTTGCCTTGTTAAATTTGTATTTTTATCAAAAATAGAATTACAATTGTTTAATATTGAAAAGGTCTGAGTCACTTTAAAGATTTGTTTAACTTGCCGTTGCTTTATTTTTATTTCATTGTCCTTTTACGTTTCATTTTTGTAGGATAATGTTTGGCTGCAAAGCACGTTAAATGAATAAATAAATTTAGTGGTAGGGATTATGATGTCAGTAATGATTTGAAGTTTAATACGTACGGCCACCTCTTTATGCGTTGTTTGTAATTGTTATCTTAAATTTTTTCTCAAAATTAACCTTTATAGTTTTTGAAATTATTTAAATAATTTAAATGTGAACAAAATACGAGCCCATCAAAGTATTTGAAGTTAATTATCTTCTAAAAAGTCAGAAGTATGTTTGATTTGATTACACATTTTGAATAAGAAAACCTTAGCATCAAAGTTGCCAAATATTATAAATAATGTGTCTCCTTCAATATATGTTTTAAATGTTTTTAGAATTTCGTGAATGAATGCGCAAACTGTGAACGCTACTCAATCTTAAATACTAACTAAGCAACAATGAAAAAAACGACTTTAATATTTGTCAATGAATTTAATTACTATGAATACCTCAAGCCAATTATTGAAAACAATTTTCCTTTACTCGTTCAACACCTAAAAGATTAAAAAGCAACTAAGCTGTAGGGGTAGCAAGGAAGAAAAATTAGTTTTTTTTGTTTTTAAACCAATGTGATTTCCTTTTTGAGCACACATGCTTACCATCAAGATCCTTTATGCGAACATAATCTACAGAAAGGATAAACGTCCAAAAATAGCGAAATAAAAAAAACATTTTGAATTTGTCTGTTTATAAAATATTTCTGATAACCATGGTCAATTTCTGCTCCTAGAACTAGAAAATTAGAATTCGATGGGATATCTCTACTCCGAAAATATTTTTGATTATTGAAGACTCATTATTTTCGAATCGTTATTTTCCTTGCATTCAAATCCTATGATACTGAGTTCAAATTTGCTTAATTTTTTATTTGTGGAATCTCTCTAGCCAAGAACCTTACAATTTTCAAGATACTATTAGGGATACTATTGATAAAAACTATTGAAAACGTTAGTACTACTTACATACTGTCATTATCTACGTACATACATACTGTTTACCGCTGTAAATAACATCGATTGCCTGAACTCTTTTACCAAGAATTGGACAATCTACTTTCAAAACGAATGTGCGAAAAAACACTCTTTATAGCTTGATCCTTAACAGAAAAAAACACTTTAGACATGGTCTTTACTATGGAAACGGAAGAATGAAATCAAAAATCCTTTTTGGGCTTATACATTCACACGAAAACGGGATATTTAACTTTGAAATACATAGGAAAGCAACATTAACCGAACAAAGAACGATTCCGGGAACTTTCTTCCCTTCATTTAGTAAAAGAGTTGGCCCATGACACGCGATGATCTACCGAAAGTTCAGCATATAACTTTCAGTAAGGAAAAACGTAAAGACGAAGAATATATTACGTAGACAGCGAACATCAATTGCTAGAATAGAAATTATATCAAAAGGATAAAAGCAAAAAAGGAAAAAAAGATTGAGGTCCACCGCTGTTCTGGAAAATAAATAAAGTGGAAATACAAAAAAGCGGCGATAAGATACACTCAAGAAATAGGAGGACTCAACAAAATATTGGCGAAAACTGAAACAAAATTAAAATCCACGAGCGAAAAACTTGAACTCAGAAAGCTGAGTTAAGTCCGTTAAGGATCCGCTTTGCCAAAAAGAACCACGAGTGGTGTATAAAGTCTGCTGTTCGAATGCAATAAATTCTATGTAGCGAAACTCAATAAAAAACGAGATCAAGTCCTCAATTGGATAGCATGACATGGAAACAGGACACAAAATCATGGCAGAAGATTTAAAAGTTGTCAAACAGTTAAGGCAGTGTCAAAAATTAGACGCCATTCAAATCTGAGAGATATTCAAAAAACTTGGGGTTGCTAGGGTCCACCGGGCCTTGCTTTTTCGATGTCGAGGACCCGTGTCAGCATTTAAAAATTTTATTTATTAGTTAGCACTGAAGAAGGAAACAACAGACTTCCACTGAAGAAGGCACTGAAAAAGGAAACAACTGATTTTCGCAACAAATGATTTCACTATTTCAAAGAAAACGCTATTTTTATAGCTAGACTAAGAAGGACTATGTTAATTTTTGCCTCAGTGTCAATTGTTTTCTCTACACGAAATTCCTGAAAAATTTGGGATGCTCGTTCATACAGTAATGCATAGCTTTTTATGTAACATGGATCTTTGGTTTTGCAAAAAGAAACTTTATCAACTGATTAAAACAGCCCAAGTTCTGTAGTGCGCTGTGAGGTGTGTTAGAACCGTTAGAAGCATATCATGTAATGACAGGCATAAGTGAATTCTGCCCTTTTTTCGTTTATTTTTTTATTGTTTTACTGCAAAAGTTAAGATTTCTTTCACATAAGAATGAAGAATAAACACTTTCTTGATAAAAAATAATCTAAGAGTGCTGTCTATCAAAGAAAGAAACCCTGCTTTAGGTGGAACCACTATCTTCTATGATTTTCAATCGAGGAAAGAAAGTTTAAAAAATCTAACGAAAAAATCGTAAATATAAATAAAAGAAAGGAAACTATCGAAGCGAGTGCCTACCCAATACAGCTGTTTGTATTACGAAATTTTTTTCCTTTATCGTTTATTATTATTAATAAGTTCTTTATTGTTTCTAAATATTTTCAAGACTAAGCTAATAACTTAAAGTGAGAGTTCTGAATTTTGTTATTCATTGCATCTACAGTTCCTTTATCGTTTGATAGGATTGATTTTGCTATAGCTGTTGCAGATGCTGTTTAGGATGCATCAAGTCTCAAATCTACAAAAGGAACCTTAAGATTGTATTATTTCCAAGCAATTCTTCTCCATTGTTTCATTAACTGTCAACTGTTTCCTGAATTTATTCGGAAGAGTTTCTTGCATCAAGAAATGAAGAGATCTTTCGAAAGGATCAAGCATTTTTTAATTGAAATTTTTATATTCATACTTTCAAATATTCATACCCTTTAATATTTAGGTAATAGTGTTATAGAGATTCCTGAAAGAATTCCTGTTCCGTTCTTACATTTGAAATGTCTTATCCTTAGATAATATGATTGAATGTAGCTCAGCGTTATGAGGTCCACTCTTGTAATGTCAATTGAAACATTACCTTTTTATTCTTATACAATTTACATCAAACTGCTGTCATCAATCAAAAAAAAACAATCTTACAGATTATTTTGAAAAAAGATTGAAAAAACATCTTTACACACTTCCTACATACATATGTGTGAATCAAATACGCAAATTTCAATTTATTTATTTTCATAACATTCTCTCTATATGTTAGAGTTAATGTAATTTAATGTATTTATTTAAAAAAAAAACCATTTGCCGTAAAGTTGAATATCACAAATATTAAACATTTGTATGACGACATTCCATCACATTCCGTCATTCGGCATAATGGCAAGATCTGTTGTGAAAATTTCTCATTGTTTACATTGAAAATTGTTATATTTATGTGTAACCATGATGTACATGAGAATCTAGCGAGTCAATACAGTAGGTTGTAAAACTAATAAGTACAATAAAAACAATAAACGAATTCATTGGAATCAGGGATTACCCCGTAGTTCTTCTGATTCATTTACGACGAAAAAAAAACCCCTTGAAAAAAACTTTTAATATTTTTTAAAAACAAGCACCTTGAAAAAATTGAACTTATTTTGCGTGACCCTGGAAGTTCTGCGTCTACTATTCTACGCCTAATATGATAGGAGCCCTAAAATGAAGTTGGTCAACAGTCACGAGCCGATTTTTTATTCAGATTTCAGCCCTATTTTATTTTTTGGTTTATTATAGCGAAAAATCTTCATTTTTTTGATAAAAATCATTCAAAGGCGCCGCCTTTTTGAAAAAAGAACTTTTCAAACGAAGAAAAAGAAATCAATAACTTGTATGATTTTTAAGAGAGAATGAAATGATTTAAAAATTAAAAATACAAATTTTAAGGAGACATGGGCACGAGGAATGCTATATATTTTTAGTGAAAACATTACTCAACGTACAAATTTTAATTTTAAGTTCCATCAACAGGCCCGAATTGCATATTATTACTGAGTTTGTCACCAATATTATGCAGCCCAACTCTCCTACTGACTTCAGAATGTTTTGCCTCCAACTTTCTCGATCGTTGATCAAATCCGCTAATTTTGCACTCCCAACAGAATTAGACTATCATCAACGATTGAAACCACCCAACGTTTTCGAGGTTCGCCTAATCACGATTTTTGTCGTCTAAAAAATTTTTCGGTATACAAAAGTCTTCCGCGCACTGCAAGTGGCCAGTCCCCTGAATATCCTGGAACATTATCTTTACGGAAAATCCTAGCTAACTGTTTGTCTTTCAGCTCATAAGTGTGTTTCATTCCCTGTTTGTCTGCCCCTCGTTTTTCAACAATGATTCTTCTTAAGCCATGCTCGCTAAAGGCCTTAAACAAATTCTCAAATGTTGTGTAAGGTTCCACAGTTCTTATACGTAACATTTTAAAGGACATTTTCATCATTTTACACGTGTTGCTCAATTTGCGTGAGTATACAACTTGTTTTAAAGATCACCAGGACCAAATGAAATGCCTCTTTAACAATCTTGGTTCTTCTGTTAATCTCCACAGGTTAGCTCCTGAGTCTAATGATATGCATGTCTATGTTAACAAAGTTTTCCGTAGCAACTAACTTGTCTCTTGTTTCTCTCGAGATCATCAAGTGTTTCTAGTTTGAATCTAGCCATAGCCGTACCTTTATTTTTATTTATTTTTAAGACCAATTGTGTTTGTCACTAAATACAAGGTCAATTTTGAAAAGATGTGTCTAATTGATTGGAGACGCGAAATGACGTTGATGTCATCTGCAAAGGATATTATTCAAGTTGGGTAGTACCTCTCTCTTTCAAAGGATATTAAGCAATTTGGATAGTAGCTCTGCATAGAATAACTTTCATAGCGGAAACACGAAACTGCTGAAACACTTCGAAGAAACGTTCCATATAAAAGGAATCAACCAAAATAAGTAGAATTTTAGAAATATTTGTAAATTTTATTGTAATTTCTTTGTTAAACATTAAAAGGTAAACGATAGTTTTAAGTGAAAACACAATGCGAATACAAATCAATCAGATTTATTTTCTATCTATTTCTGTTAGAAGCTACCCGGGAGTGTTCTCGGTGTTTTGAACCATGGTGACTATTCGAAATCCTTAAAGCCCCCGAGAATGACATAAAACAATAGCTATAACTGCACGACAAAGTGATCTGCAAAAGGATGCACACCGTGAAAATTAAACCACGTAGGTGAACCAAAAAAGAAAAATCGTGATTGCTGACTGTCAAATGTTTTGCTCGAAAGGAATGCTTTTGTATAAATTTTAAGAGAATTTTAATAGATACTTCATTTTAAATTCGTCTGAATGTCCTTTGTCTAACAAGTTTTAATAGCAAATACCAATGCTTCCAGAAGAACAACAAACGTATCTTCTTCAATTGGGAATTTGTTCAATATGCTTGTTCTAGTTATTAGTTACGCTGTGTATCCGCTATAAAGTAGGACCTCTTTGATAATGTGCAGTGTTAAATTAAATACAACAGTGGCACCACAAATTATCAAATTTTAATATTAAATTATTTTTGAAACTAACGTGGGGCGATTCAGATGAACGAGTTCATTGCAGTTTGCTAGAGACTCAGGGCTTAGGGTTTCTGCAAAAGGAGCTTGCTGATCTTGCTCCGAAAAACTCAGCGATAACGTACGCTAACGAATAGGTTAAGGCTCAGTCTAAGTTAAATAAGTTAATAAAATATCGCCAAGTAACTAGCTTCCAACATTGTGCTTATGTTTAAAGAACTGTTGAAGAAGTTAAACGAAATTTGAGGGTAGAGGATTAGGAATTTGGGCAGCTGCAAAATTAATTTTAAAATGATTTTTTAGAAAAGGTGTGAAGTGAGACGTCAAGTGAATAATTTAGTTGCAATTTCTTATTGGCTACTTGGAATTATAACAATGTGATCAGGACAAGGGGAGAATGCCTAAACAATGGGCAAGGTGCCTGTTCTAAAAAGGTTCAATTTGCTGTTGATGCTGGAAAAAGTATAGAGAAAATTGCAATTTGCAAGACTAGTTTCAACGAATGTAAGGAAGGTATGACTGTGAGGACGTCGTCAGAGACATTTGCAGTGATTTCCAGTGAGTTTATTTAAGTAAGCTTCAATGTTCATAATGAGTTTCACCGTCACAAAATATTTTAGAAAAAAAAAAAAAAAAAAAAAGTCGCTCGTTTTTTATTTTGCGTTTTGATTTTTTACTTTTTATTTTGTGCTAATGGATTTACGAACGTTCTCGTTCAGTATCCTTTGCGGTTGCTTTATTTTTTTTTTTCTTAGTGAAAAAGCCCTTTAATCTCTTTCAAGCTTTCCGCAATATCCACGTAACCACGTATTATCTCTAGTGCTTCGTCGTTCTGGTGGAAAATTTTTACCAGGATTCACAACGAAATCTTAAAAAAAACAATAAAAGTAAGGACAAGTATATCCACCAGATAAAGTTCGAATATAATCCAAAAACTATTTTTGAAAATCTCCAAGAAAATTGATGAGATGAAAAAAGAGATGAAAAAAATTGAAACGAGAAAGGACAAATAACAAACAATATTGATACTACTTTTCATAGCATATTTACAATTATTGTTTGATGCTTTTTGTGTCTGAAATTTCTTATAAACAAACTTATAAACTTTCTTATAAACTTAGACGTAAGTAGGGCTTAGAGTGTGCGCTTATAAGGTTAAAGTATCCCTTTTAGTTTTTAAATTAAAAGTGTAAAACATCATAAAGTATAAAATTTCTTATTTCAATCTTTTCTGGATCTGATATTTTCGCTTCAGCAGATATCTCGATTGAAGTATCCTTCAACATCAAGAGATCAATTTTAGTGTGAAACTATAACCAAGCTGTTCAGTATGAAACGTCCATATTTAGTCGCATGAGTCTCTGACCAGATAGTCAATGGAATCGCTTAGTTCAAGCGTTGAATTGTTGAAATACACAAAGATACATCGACTTGTACCTTCCAGCAATGATTTTCAAAAGAAAAAGTGGGACTACAACAATTTACCAGTAAAATGGAAGATGACTGTGTAATGCTACCATGAGGTTATTGCAAGTAATTGGTTAAGTGCATTTCTTTGCAATAATAATATAGTTGTGAAAATTCATTATAAGGTCTTCATTTCTTGGTTTGCTTCTTGATAAAGCGCTGACAGAATTAAATAGTTACTACAGAATACTATTTTGAGAAGAAAATTCACCATTCGTGTCCTTATTGAAAGGAGTAGGTTGGAAGCTATCAATTCTTATTTGTTGATAAAGAGGAACAGCGACAAATACTATCCTACTATGAAGGAATTACTATTAAAAACACAAACTTCTACTATTGAAAACAAAGTTATTACAATTATAATAGTTAAAAAATTATAATTGGACGGATCACATTTATTAGACGAACTGAATCGCTCTTCTGCTAAATTTCTTACTAAAAACGCAATACACCCGAATTTTCTACGTCTGTACGCAAAAGCTTACTTCACGCGAATTGCAAGGTCGGGGCTTTCATTAGAAATTTAATCTAGAACACTTTTGATTTTCACCGGAAAAGCAGATTTTGCAATAGTGAGATAGGATGTGTTTAGATCCTAGCTGCCAAATTCAATGGCAGAAGGAACTTTCTCATACATACTGCGTCACAACTCCAGCGTTATCAATTTCGTCACGGCAACCTCCATTGGCCACCCCATTGTTGCATCCATTCGCCATTCCATTATTTTCGACTGCAACCGATTCATTCACTGTTTCGTCACTATTGTACTCCTCTTCGAGCTCAATGGTATTAGTCGATGGCATGTTAATTAATTGGAGGTTATTTGCAATCAATCGATTTTGTTAGTAACTAAAGCACGATTCGAATTCGGCCGAGAACACCAGGGAAAAGTGGAAGAACACCCGATTTTCCAACAACCGCGTCTTGGATTGTACTGAAGTGTTAAACGGCTTCTATTTACTGTTTTATATGGGCTCGCCTCCTCAACTAAATCGTCATCGCAGCCAGCGAGTCATACAACAATTACAGCAAAAACTTCAACAATTCATGAAAGCGAGTTCTACATGAGTGGAAATGAAAACACTCAACGAACATATGCGAGTAAAAGATACGAACGAGCTTCAGTACACCATCACATATCACACATATCACATATGAAGCTTGGAAGATTCACGGACGCATGAAGACTCATTTTGGCTCAACAATGAAGAACCCTCTCTATAGGCCAGACAAAAGGGGCTCGTCGCGGCTCACCTGGCTTGGCGAAATAACTATTGTTGACTCACATGCATCTACCTTCCATTTATTTGTCCCCTATATG
Organism: Stratiomys singularior; assembly: GCA_954870665.1. Classification (NCBI taxonomy): domain Eukaryota; kingdom Metazoa; phylum Arthropoda; class Insecta; order Diptera; family Stratiomyidae; genus Stratiomys; species Stratiomys singularior. Next base: position 16,364,549 of record OX940877.1, read on the forward strand.
TGTGCATATATGCTAGTTTGGTCCATACTTGAATTGTTGCGGCCGCCTTGGATTCTGAGTTCAGTACGTGTATTGTAGATATGTTGACATTGGCACATCAGAGGTCTTAGAGGCATTTCTTGGCTTGAGAACGGTATCTTCCAAAAATAACACTTGAGAATGTTGCATCATCTTCAAGTTGATAAGATTGGCCACAACTCACATATATGTGTGAGTAGAATGACATGTACGGAACGAAGATATTTAGAAAATTTTAGAGAAACTCGTTTTTGAAAACCAATCAGTCATGGCTTGCGTCGGCTTTTTTCTATAGCAATAATACACTCCAACATATATTTAGTTCTGTTTTGCTTGAATATAATTGGCCAAAAAATGTACAAATTTTTATAATAATTCTGTCCGGATGCAACCGCGATCCTTCCATAGAGATTTTTCCAGTCCTTTAAATGTAAATCCAACGACCTTACACCAGTTCTCCCGCAGTTCAGTTTTGCCGCACATATGCAAAAACAGTGTGGATATTTCCTTACAGTTAGGTTAAAAAATTCACGTACCACTAACAAATTTCTGTGAAAAGCCTCATTTCACGTGACGATGAATTTTTCGAATTGATTTATAGGTCACATAATCAGCCTGAGAAATAACACCCTACCCAAACACCAAAGTTTAAAAAATCATTGATGAAGCCAAGTATACCGAAAAATAAATCCACCCTTCAAGGCGCATAAAAAGGAGTCGCATGGTTGCACCTAATGAGCAACCTTGATTGATCTACACACTGCTGCAGAAGAGAACTTCAGCCTCCCGGCCAAACCTCCTTCCCTTATTTGATTAACTAAAATTTACCACCCCACCATAGGTCAGTTTTGGCAGGGTTCCTTTGGAACCCGTGGAAGGGTTGCGACTCTAGCACTTAAATAAACAGCCACATTGAGTCCAACACAAATGTTGAGCGCTACGATGGGCACACCAACCCCGAGGAACGCTATTTTTTTAAACAGAGCGTTCATCCGTCCAACAAGCATTTGCTCATCTCTCAGATTAAGGACTTGTACTCTCGAGCTCTGAGTCGGCTCATTACTCACAAGGTGGGTAATGATCACTTTTCGCATTGGATGGCAAGGTCCGAATTGAATCACAAGTCTTTGATCCCTGCCATTTAACTGTTTTTCTCTTTAGATGATTCCTTGAGGATAATTACTAAAGTGTTATTTTCATTTCGCCCTGTAAATTGCTGTGATTTAGGTAACTTCCTTAGATTGTTGTATATGCTGGCTTTTGTGAGTCCTTAAATTCTAATAGAGTATTTCCCTTAATCCCTCCCTAAATTTGATTTGGAATCCCGATCATCAGTGCAACCGCTTGTTGTTTTGTTGTCCCCCCTGCCCCTCTTTTTTCCAGAAGCACTTTTACGGTAAAGGCTGCGAATAGCCCCGTCGCTATCCGGCGTAAAGTTTACATTCAAATATAAGATGCCTGAGGACTTGTATGCTCCCACATAAGCAGTATTCGCTAGTCGTAAGGTCCATTTTCCATAGGTTGTGCTTGAAATCCCCATGTCCAGGAGGAAGTTGTATAACGCAGTGATTAGACTAGATCTAGCTCATTTTTGTGTCGAAGAACTCTATCTTTACCTAACTTTTTTGCGGCTTTGTATTTTTCAAGACGTACAGATGCGTTGTATTCTGTGCCAAGAAGGTGAAAGGGAGACCTTTTTCTCAGTTCATATTGTTAAAGACGTTCTGTACCAGCTAAATCGATACGGAGTTATGCTGATAGGGATCGATCGATAGGGTGTTACCACACAAAGGGCTAATATAGGTGTGCTCCTTTGAGCCAAAGAAGCTCAAGCCTCTGTGCTATTACCATTGGCCTCCTTTTCATTGTATTGTCGTTTTGGCGTAATCTGATTGCATCATACATGACGATTGGCAGAAATCACCTATTATAAATGAGAGTTTTGGTTTTAAAGTTTACCCCTAGTTTTGCCTTGCAGATGACAGTGAGTTTGCTGAAAGTCTGCCAAAACAGGCAGAGCTCCGAGGTACATGATTGCTATGACTTTTTTGGCTTTGTTCACCTCGAGCTTGATTGATGGGGGTCTGCCAAGTTTCCCTTTTAAGAGCACCGCTTCTGTTTTCCCCCGCAAAAGTGCTAACTTATTGCTTCTGCTCCATGCAGTAATATTTTGAATACATGCGTTGGATCTAAGCTCGATTTGTGCCGGATTTTTGCTTTCGATTAAGACTAGTATGTCATCCGAATAGGCATCAGGAGCACCTAACGAGCAGTGTGCTCAAAGATTCTTAATAACTACTCAATTTAAAAGGAGGCCAGGCAATGAGGCTGGACTATGCCATTTAAGTACTGGAGTTTTTTCTTTGAGTTAAAAGTTTTTCATAATATCCCTGAACCGGAGGGAGGATTTAAAGTGTATCCTCTGGCTGAATAAACAGGCATATTTCCCGAATCCCTAGAAGAGTCAAAAAGCACAAATAGATTTTTGTAAAAGTGCTTATCCAAGCGACTACGAACACAGTATCTTAGTTCTTAAAGTATTTTTCTTCCAAATGATTTCCTTTAAATCAAAGGAAGAAACCTTAAACTACATAAATCTGTAAAAATAGACGGTTTGTTTCAAAATAAAGGTCAATAGATGCAACGAGTTCTTCAGTTTAAGTGATCAGTTGACTTGACCTTGTGGTGCACAATGTAAGAATTGATTGGATATTTTTTTCAAATATTACAAGAGAGCTGACTATTTTTTAATGTGTTTTGCTGATTATTTGTTAGTTTTTGTGTTTATCTTTCTCAAAATAGAATCTTCAAATCGTTTAAGGAGAAACTTGGGTATCAATTAATTAAAATAATCTTTTTAAAGCCTCTTACTATGGTTTTACATAGTGTCCCATCATTTACAGGAAACTGTGACTCATTGAAATGTCGATAACATTATAATAAACTGAGCAGAAAAACTACACAATTATTCCCATTAAGGTTTTGCTCATATAAATCATTAAAATTATATTTTCATGCGCATATGTCTTGCTTTAAAATCCTGTAACAGACGTAACCAACATGTTCTTTGCATCTGTAATGCCGTTCGCAAATTCCTTTATCTAAGTTCATACAGTTTCCCAAGAAAGCATACCAGCCCCCCCCCCCCGGAAATGGCGTATTCTCACTAGTAATACATTGCGGAAATCTTATAAAATCCTGTTGAATAAATAAAAAAAAAGAGATCATTTCTTCATTTCTTGCTTGCTTTACTTATTGAAACTAATATCAATTCCTTGTTTACACCGATTGATGATCCTTGTATAACGATTGATTCGATCTTATTATTCTAAGAATTTGTAACGGCATAAGAAGGGATATTTTCTCTGTAGTTTTCACGAATCGGGAGTGCTCGCAGATAACATTAATAAAAATCAGTAAATGAAAAAAAGTAAAGGAAATTTCATTTGAAATTCGTGAACAAATATTTAAATTGAGAAAAAATCCAAAATAATCACTCAAAATTGGGGAAATTGCGGATAAATCTAAAGCAAGTGTGCAGACTGTATTGGGAAACTATGCGAAGAACATATATTTGGAAAATAAACCCAAAGTTAAGTCACGAAACGTGAAATAGTAAAGGCTGTGAAGGAAAAATCAAAAACCAACGCTGTGAAAATGGTAAAAAAGAGGTAAATATAGCCGGTACAAGCGTCCATCCAGAAACAATTTACAATGTCCTGCGAAAAAGTAGTTTCCATAGTTGGATTCCACGAAAAAAAAACCCTATAGAAAGTCACGTCAACAAAAGGAAAATACTCGATTTTGTTGAACTACACAGAACTGATGACAAATCCTTTTGCTAAATGTTTTAATAAGCAGCAAATATAATATATAAAAATGGATTGTGCCAAAAGTCAAATATGGGGATGGATCTATAATGGAATGGGGATATATGTCGGTAGCTGAGGTTGGTAATTTAGCTTTTATACCTGGCTTTGGCTACCTAAACATACTTAAAGAGAATTTCAAACAATCTGTAATCAAACTGGGATAAGAAGAATGGTGTTTCCAACAAGACCAAGGACACACCAAGAATTGTAGAAAAGCAATTCCTTTACAATGTCTGGAACCAACTTAAAAACATTATAAAAATGAAAGTTCCAACAATAATGACATAGAATGCCCCAATGATTACGACAAAGCTATGCGCGAGGCTATTCAATGATTTAAAAGAGCATTACCTAAGAGGTATGATCAATAAAAAGGAGTTGATCAAGAAAAAGAAGAAAATTCACAATTAAATTTGGTTTCAAAGTATCGAATAACAAGAGAACATCAACATCACTACCTGGTGAAATGGTATAGTAAGTAAAGAAAAACTAAAAAAGTGATTTGATATCAAGGTAATTACCAGGATAAAGGTCTTATAATTATGAAAAAAATTAAACAGGATCACATTGTATGCGGCTGAAGCCCCTGAAAATGCTGTAACGATATTTGTAGCAATTTTATCAGCTACAAATACCAGAAACTATCAACGATTTTCTAGAAAGAACATGTGGCGTATGCAGGAAGTCCTGTGTTTTGACGAATTTTAAAACTGTAATAATATTATTAATATATTATAATATTATTAATAGTTCCTGGAAAAAAAAAAAAATTTTGACGGAGATCAACCAGCTTTTTGCACAAAAGTCTGATTAAAACAGGAAGGAACGTTTCGCTATATTTACGTTTTTTCCGACAGGGATGAAAAAGTTAAAAATTTATTGTTTTTTTTTCGTTGTTGAAGTTCCGTTGTTCCCCGTCTGTGTCCTTGTATCGTACGCTTACGGATTTTGACGGTGTGCCATCTTCAATGTGTGGTTTCGTCCTCTTTCGAAAGGAACGTTTTGAAACGATTAAACAAGAGGTCTTAGAGGTGAGATAATATCATAGTTTTCATTTTTAAAAACGCATTATTCACAGTAAAATCCCAGTTAAGGACTATAAAATTTCTAAAGGAGAATATGATGGAAAATATTGCAGTTCTTCAAGTAGATTTTGCAAGAAAGTTTTCTCATAACCAACAGATCGTACTTATATAAGCACACTAGGCTAATGACTTTGTAACAATAGACACAGCTGTCCTTTAAACCAAGCGAGGAACCACTTCGTTTGCTGTAAGCGGAGATGAAATCACCTATTTTATAGTCATCTGCAGCAAACTGAACAACATGTGTAGTAACAGAACATCAACTCAGGGAAATCCAACATCAGAACGACTCTCAACAAATGTCGAAGCCTTGAGGTCCGACAGTCAGGAGGAGGTCCCATATTGATGGTATAAAACGTTTCAGAAAAGGTGTACTACGAAATAGGCGTGAAATATTGAAAACAAAAACGAGACTTTCACCATGATTACTTACTGGTTCATCGATTTTTGCCAAGCACATTTAAAATGTGGATTAAGGATTAGAAAAACCCCCTTTTTAAGGTTTCCTAGTCCATTAGTCTGGCCGGACATTCCTTTATTCTAATTTGGAATAATTAAACAATGCAATGACTCATGTGACAAGATACTCATTTGTTTTATTACCGCATGAAGTGACCTCGCTTCAAGCGTTTTCATCACCTTCGAGTGCTATTGAGGAGCAGTATTCTATGCTATCAATTCAATGTTCCTGAAAAGCAATTTTCTTCAAGACGGAAACTAAAAAAATTAATGAAGTGCAGTAATCAACACCGAAATGCATTGCGTGTTATCCTAACTAGATATGGTCTGCACACTGGTATGGTCTGCACAAAAACACAAAATTGAGGTTTAATTTAAAAGTTGATTGAAATAATCCAACGCAAAAAACCCAATTAATCTGGGAAATCGTCTAGTGCTGCTCAATGTATGTGGCAAGCCATGGCACACAATTTCTTTTTTTTCCTCAAGAAGTTTTCTTGTTTGAACCTTGTTTCAATGCAGATCGCTTTGATCAGGATATTCGTGTCTGCCACTAACGGCGTTAATCACTCTCAACAATGGAAATTACAACCCCTTTTTAAACACAATGCACTCATATATCAGGATAAGGATTGAAAAATTGAAAGTAGCCCAAAAAAGAAACAAAAGACGATCCCAAAAAGGAAGAAAAATGTAAAAAAAAAATAGTTCTTCCTGAAGGACATTAAGAAATCTTACGTGAGGTTTGTTAAGAAAATAAATTTGCAACTACGAAAATGACAAGAAGACAAGTAGAAGGTGAAGATATGAGGAAGGTACATATATGAAAGATCTAGATTTTAGTTTTGATCGACCCGTCAAAATACAAAAGTTTCAATAGAATCAAAATAGCTAAATTAAGTGGAGACATAGACTGATAAACATGAAAACATTTCATGTTTTCTCGAATCGTTTTTCTCAAATTTCCTTCCATTTTATGCAGGTATGTTGCAGTGGTAAAATCAAATTCGAAATTTAATATATAATAGTTCACGTTAGGCGACGTTAAGGATAGAAGTTTCATTCTGATTGCATTGTCTAGTTGTAGTTGTAGTATTTTATGATTTAGTCTTCATTGGGAAAATCACTGGATATTCACAACGAGACAAGATCAATGCAACGAAGACTTGCAAATCAACTGCTACCATAAGTCAACTCCTGGCCACTTGGCCCATTAGAATTGTGGGGCAATAGTCCTGACATCAGCCCAATAGAAAACGTTGGAAACTTATGAATGAAAGTAGAAACGGCAAAGAATCCGATTCGGGAAAATCAACGGAAATAGACATCACTATTCACAAATTCAGGACACCACAGTCTCGAAAGAAGATTTTCGTACCCATCGATCATTACTTTGCACCAGATTCGAGATCCAAAAACATTTCAAATCCTGACTATTTTAAAAGAAAGCCTCTAGCATGACCTACCGCTATCAATCTACATATTGTAATTATATCATCATTCTAATACCATATGCATTATTTTTGAATTGCATTACTCTTTATTTCATTCCTATCGGCGTCATACAAAAAATTATCTTGAATATTCAAATCAAAGCTTCAATTTCAATTTAATTTTATATTTTTTATCATTATATTTAAATAATTTACCCTTCATAGAAATGCTTAACTGCGTATAGATATTGAAGCGACCTTTCAAAAAAGGTGAAAGGATTGCACGATTATAGCTCTGGATTTTTCTTATTATCAGCGTGACATTAACGCACGCCAACAATTTTCCGCACCAATGAAGTTATTGAGTCCCTTCTCTCAGCAAGGATTTTCTATAATAAATATGAAATCGTTCCTTTGTCAGAGTTATAAGCCGTGGAAATGGGTTTTGTACAGTTCAGAAAAAACTCAACCAAGCATCAATATCCCCACTGGCATGTTTTGAAACTTAAATATAAATAAATTGATACCTTCCGACTGAATTGCGATAAAATAATAATTTTATTAGATATTTTTGTCTACTATTGTGAGTGTGAAAGGTTTTTTTTTTGTTGTAACAAAGGACATTTCATTTAATTGACAGAGTAGAGAACCATTTTTATTATTTGGATCGTTCTTGGAAAATGGGCGAAAATTCATTTATTATCCTGAGCTACATCTCGCATTGTTTAAACTAATAAATAAGAATACAAGCGGCAGCTTTTGCTCACATTGAAAATGCTCACATTTTAATAAGAAAAAAATTGATTAGCCTATCTGTTTCAATGCAATAATATATTTACATTTATATACGCATATGTCAAAGCTGCTCAATGTACTTATCATTTATTTGCCTACTCGCAATGATTACTGTGAGCTTTGTTATCTTAATTAACGCGATAATGATGGCCAAAATTAAAATGTTGTCCCATTCATTTGTGCGCAATTGTCATGGAAGCGTTAAATTTTTACACTATTAAGATTAATATTTGTTTATTTTTATGATTACTCAATGAACTTTGCTGGCATTATTGATAGGTGCAAAAAGTTTGGTTCAAATGATAGCATGATATATGAAATGTAAATCCATGAATAATCACAATGTAGATTTTCGTTACTGTAACAATCATTCAAAGTCACTACAACTTCATATCGATTTGTTGAAAGTTAGGGATATTTGTATATTTGATCAATTTGTACCATAACCCTTTTTGAAATTAAGGCTATGAAAGCTTTTCTGTTTGACTATGGTTGAAATCCGAGCGTGATTTGAAGACTAAAGTCGTGTGGTGCCACCGTCTTCCCATTACAGCAAGCATTAAAGTCAGCGCAAACAGCTGCTAGTCCCACGGAAGGTCTTTTAAGCGGTGCCAGTTCCTCAACGGCGCAATCACGTCGGGGTCACCAATGTGCAAGAAGTAATTTACCGCACTTGTTTCCATACAGTTTCTATTTCTACTGGAATCGAGATATTCAGAGGCGATCGCGTTCGATTTTGCGCTTCTGACATTCAATTCTGGTAGAAAAAATAAGTCCATCGAAACAAGTGTGGGAAATTATTAGTTGCACAGGCGCACGGATTTTCCGTCAATTATTAATAAATTTTTTGCTTTGGGTAGCTTGGGTCCGCCGGGCCTTGCTTCGTTGATCTCGAGGACGCGTTTCGGCTGCATACAGCCATCTTCAGCTCGTTCTGAAGATGGTTGTTCTGAAGATGGTTCTCATCTGAGAACGAGCTGAAGATGGCTGTATGCAGCCGAAACGCGTCCTCGAGATCAACGAAGCAAGGCCCGGCGGACCCAAGCTACCCAAAGTTAATTTTGGCCTGCGGCAACACCAAAACGAACTTCAAATTTTTTGCTATATGCGTTTTTATGCATATAGAGAAAATGCATTTCAATACATTTTTATTTATATATTTATAAAGGAACATTATGCAGAATTTTATCAGTTAACCACGAAAAAACATGTTTAAGGATTCAAAATTTTTTTAATGTTGATGTATGATATGCACTATGTAAGAGTCAATACTAAATTTAAAGCGAAGACTGGGTTTGTGGTTTGCCTTCTTTAATTAACTTAATTATAAAAAAGATAAAAGATATAAGTATTCATATGTTATTAAACCTATCACGCGTTTTTTTTATCAATCGGTCCAGATTACTTAAACGACTTTCCATAATTTTGATTTCGGCTATGACATTTTCTTCCTTGATAACATCATTCCATTAAAAAAATGGGTTTCTAAGACATAAACAAGAGTGATAACAAATAATCGATATCAGTATCTGAAGTAGAAATGAAATAAACTCAATCTTTGTCTCAATATTATAAGGATTCAAGTATGTTTCGATACTCCGAAAGATAAATCGATATAGTTTTACTCAACACATGAGCATACGCTTAGACTGCCGTCACTGGCTTTCTGTTTTCTGTTTGTCTTGATTACTTTGGCAACGAAGGATGCAAAGATAAAGAATGAGCTAAAACAGCTCACAAAAGCCCAAAACCATTATAAGGAAAATCGTGGCAAAGCCCGACCGAAGCAAGGAAACGAGAAGGAGTTAGACTGCCATGCACGAAAATTGGTTGTGTCCAAAAAAAAACGCACGATTTATAAAAGCTTGCAGGATCGCGTTCAAGTTTTCGTCAAAATTTTTGACAATCACGCTTGCTTGTTTTGATTTATGTTTTGATAAAAATTTTGCTGTTCCATCTGAAAAGGGATATGGTAATGAATAGGAAATTATAATTATTTGAAATATAAAAACAGACTTTAATTATATCTTTTGCTAAATCTTACCGTTCTTACCGAAAAACAAAGGAGAAACACCAAAACAAAATAACTATAGAGCAAACCATGAAGGTGGTGCCAAACAATTCGTGGTAGATTGTATTGTAGAAATGTTTCTGAGGTCGCTAGAAAATAATGGTGTGGGGTATGGCTTTTACATTGGAGATGGTGACTCCTTAACTTTTAAAATATATTGTTGGGCCTTTCCCGCTTATAACAAAAAACGAGCCATTCAAAAAATAGAATGTGTTTTACACGTCAAAAAAGAGTTTTCAAACGTACAAATAAGGTAAAAAAACTCTTACTCAGAGAAAAATAACCAAAAAATTAGCTGAGTCAAAAAAGAAAAATATCAAAAACAGCTCCTGTAAAACGAACCGGCCCTAAAGCTCAAATTTGTTAATTTAATTATGAAATTATGAAAGATATGTCATTATATTACAGATGAGGAACCCGAAGAATTGTGAACTCAATTACTAAATATAGTATGACTAAATAAAGAGATAAATAATATAGTATGACTAAAGAATTGATTGGAAGGTAATTTTTGCATGCTGAATTTCGAATTTCTCTGAAAGGAAACGACCGACCATCAGAAAATTTCAATCATGAAGTTTATACATGTGTGGCTATCATTCAAACTAGAGTTCGATTAAACTTTCGACTTTTTTCTATTTTTTCTATTTGGAAACAAATACCCTAAAAAACGTGAATTTACAAAATGTAACTTTCAAACGAACGCCATTTATTTTATTCGTTCCGAAATTCATGATTCGAGTTCGTGACATGGCTACATCAGTTTTGAATTGAAATCTTTTCGAATTTTCTGTTTCGGATGATCAAAACTCGAGATTCTGACAACGTGACCCGTGATCTCTTTTGATCCTTTGTGATCAACGTGATCTCTTCTTAAACCTAGTTTGCTTAAATTATTTTCCAAAAATAACAATTTAAAATCAGAAAGATTTTCTTTTTCCTACACTTCGATCGCGGATTTCTTATTATTTTATTTATTTATTAATTTAATTTTTTTGTTTATTTGCATTTTATGCTTATATTTAGTGTTCTGAGTTATGTATTTCATCTATATTTATCGCTTTATTTGTTTTATAAAGATGATCATTGGTTTCAAATGATGTAATGGGTGCAAGAGGAAGGTTCTATCAAGATCCATTCTAAACTTAAACTTAAATTAATTGCTTAAATCTAACTATAAGCTAACTTTAAACTTATTAGCCTTTCCTTGACAAACATGGTTGTATTATTCGATATCTCATATGAATGCTGTTAGTCCAGTAGCATCTGTATGTAAGGATTTGATGCATTTCTGGATCTGGAGGGTAAATTATCTTTCCGCGAGTTACGAAGTATCTTAATTCGCTTCACTGCGGAAATTTTTTGTAGTTCTTTCGATGAGGAGCAAAAAGGCTTATCAAGTCCCTTTTGAGGTAAATGTTTTGTGTGATTTGAAGCTTTTTTTAATAATTGGGCATTAGTTCTAGTTGGGGGCACCGTATAGTATAATGACCATTCTTATAATTTAATGCTTACTGTGATCTTTTGTTTAGCAGTGAGCACATAGATAGAACCGACTTGAAGGCCTTCGCGTTGTTGTGTTCAATATGCTTCCTTAAAGGTAACTTGTTGTCTATGACCAGTCCAAGGTAGGATAATTCTTCAGACCAAGAAATGTTTTGTCCACTAAAATCTAGTGGTTTACTCAGGAGCAGCGTAGATTTTTATTTCCTGCCAAAATATATGCATTTAGTTTTGCTGACGTGTATTTGGATCTCCCACTTATGGTAAAACTGATATAGTTTTCCGACATTTGTTCCAAATTGATGTGGAAACTATGTTATTGGATCGATGCTAGCGTTCAATACTCATGTATCGTCAGCAAACGTTGCTTTTTGGCAGTCCGCATTAGTAGGGATGGCATAGGTGTCAGGGCCCAGCCGAGAACCTTGAGGGGCACCTACAGATCTATTATTCGTAGAAAAGGTGCATTCCCGAACTTTAAGTTGGTACATTATGTCTTAATAAATGATTTGATCAGATTGACCAGGTGTAATGGAGTATTGTAATGAAACATTTTGTGGAATAGTTCTTCATGGCCTTCATGGCCTGACGGATGATTTTTCCTTAAGAGTAGTTTTTATATATTGCATTACGCGATAAAGTTGTTGCTCAGTCGAATATGCATTTCTAAAACCAAAACTGAAATTCGGCAGGATGTTGTCGGTTTTCACAAAACTAGCTAGTCTTTTGTGTGTTAATCTTTCGAAAAAATTTCCGAGAGTGGGTAGTAGACCGATCGGTCTGTAGTTCTCGCGCATGATGGGGTCTTCATCAGAATTATTAAAGGGACTGCATATTTCCAGATAGTAGGAAAGGACGAGAGTTTGAGGCATACATTAAATAGGAGGCTAAGGAAAACAAAAACTTTTCTTGGTAAGTTTTTTAGTACTACACTAGGGAAAATGGATTTATATAATCCAAAAACAATTATACTTTAACGTTTTGTTGTTTTCCTTAAACAAAATTCCAAAAAAGCATTTTTTCTAAGTAATAACGTACAATGACCCCTAAATTAATTACAAGTTATATTTCTATATAACGTATAACATTTTTATAAAGGAATATTAATTAGCTCTTAGTGAAATTTACAGATTATGACTCTGAAAAATCGACCCCAGATTACGAAAAATTTCAGTGCGAAGTTATAAATTCCGGTAGGATAATTTCAGAACATATGTCTTGCATATAAAGTACCTACTCAGCGATCAAAAGACATGATTGCATTTTTAAAAAAAATTTGATTTTCAGCTGTAAGTAATTTTACTGCAGTTTGAAGCATACAAAACGTAACGAACGTCCCGTACATTAGTCATAATTTTTTGGATTTTTATCCATCTTGGGCTAATATTTAAAACAAAAATAAAAATTAACGAAAAACTAACGAATCTAACCTTTTATTTAATTTCTTGAAACTTTTTCATGGACCAGGACCATTTTAAGGCTGCAAAAATTTTTTCTAGGGAATGATATTTATAAATCACCAAATTAAATAAATCAAATTACTTACTCATCCTTTTCTTCTTCTGAAATTGATGTATGGAAATTATTTTTAATGATGGACATCTTTTCTCTGTTTTCTTTCGGTGTATCTAAGTATCTGTAATTCGATAGAAAAAAGAAACGATTAATTTCGCAACTATTGTCGTCATTTAATATTCTTCATAAAACGTAATGAATTATCCTGAAGCAATTCTATGGTATCATGGGAGTTTCGGAGTAGTGAATGTCACGGATTACGTGACATTGTTCAGTGTAATAAGGATTACGTGAGTTTGTCCAGTTCAGAAAGACAGCAGATAGATGAAAAAAAATTATGTGGTAGAATGTAAGATAAAAGTTAGAATAACAATCAATAGTGATTTTATAAATGCAAATAGTTAGTTGACAATTGTTGGTTTCACAAACAACTCGAATGACTAAATTGTTTCATTCACATTTTAATCAAAATAGAAACAGATGATTCTTTGTTGCTTGTGTTTGATTATTGAAAATATTTTCTATTTTATTGTTTCACAAAAAATGGCACTGCTGCATAGCGACTATCATAAAATAAATCCAACCCATTCAATTCCTTCAGATTTTTTTTCTGCTCAGATGCGCTTTCGATATTTCATATTTGTGTGTTGATCATTTCAAAGGACACAACACTTTCCACATAAAGAAAAACCCGTAACAATAACGTGGGGTCGAAATAAAATCAATATAGGATACTCTGTGACAACATCATAGAGTCGACTGCTCGCAAAAACAACTCAATTGATTAGAAGATAAAAAAAACGGATGGACATTTTGAGATGCTGTCAGTAAATATATTCATTCAAAGGATTTTTTTGTCGATTTCTTTCAGTCAACAAAAAGAAATCGATGAACGAAAGTTATCTTGCTGCAGGTTTCTTATGTATTATTAGAAATCTATTATGTAGAGCTACCTAAGATGAGCAAAAAGATATCGTGATAGACATGTGAATTATGTGACCTACCCTTAAGTGTCATCATTCGGACGATATACGATATTCTAGGGATCGACTAAATAATAGATGAGCAAGTTCGGTGAAACATTTAGATAAGATTTCTTAATTGAATCCTCTGCTAACAAAGAGTTTTAATTGAATTCCCAATTCAATACTGAGAAATAAAAGATTATAGGTATATGGGCCGTAACTGCTCCCGATTAAGGACAAATCTATAGAATGGCAAAGAATATGGTTTAAGAGAAAGTTGTATGCTGACTTCGGTTGACCAGTGGGATGGAACAAAGTCCAATTTATTCATCGGAATACGTGATTAGTTTATGGCGCTAGAATAACAATAAATTGCAGCTCTCGCAAAGCTTCCAATAACATACAAAATATTCAATCAAAAAATGTTCAAAATGATCATTGTCCTGAATGTCCATGAATGCATGCATAAGAACAATTTAGTGATAAGAATTAAAGGGAATAGATTCGCACTGAGTCACGTATCTCCCCTTATCCGAAATTACAAGAAAGGTTACAATATTCTCACGTATTACGGATACCTTTTTGGAATGAGTTCAATAAAATGAAGTAACTCTGAGAATTTTTTAAAATTTTCTGTGTGGAATGCCAAACGTGTGAGAAACGTTCAATAAAAATTTGCAATTTTTTCCACATCTGCGGGGAAATACGCCTGATTAAATCGAAAAAAAGATTTTTTTCTGGACGGAGCTCTAGAAGCGAACGCGTCAGTTGCACTAGAGTACACAAATTTTGTGATAAGACTGTTTCTACGCACTTATTAATCAATACAAAATAACAGAAATTAAAATTTAATTTAATTTTTTCTATTCAAGTAATTAGAAGCAAACAAAATGTTTTGCCACTCGATGAAGTTTCGAAATTAGATTAAAATAGTAATATTTGTGAGACACCTTGGTGGCAACTATATTGTAAGCCTTCTATAAAGTTACTGCATTCGTTTATGAATGTTGTGTGCAGCTCTATGCAAAGCTATAATCAATTCAAAGGACTATTTTATTGAACGAATGATGTAATAAACTTGTAAATCCAAGGCAGAATAAAGCCATAAATACAATTTTGCTTGCGTATCTGAAAAAAAATGTTGGAAAATTTATGATAGTGTGAAATTATTTACGTATCCCCAATAACAGAAGGTAACCATCCGGAGTTGATGGTATAAATTATTCTACTATTATCGGAAATATATTGTTCTAGCGGCAAGCTTTTAAAGAAAACTCGTTGTTTCCCGCTTCGAGTCTATACGTTTCATGCATTGATTTGCAACAATATCTATGTAGGTTAGTAGGTATATTCTATTTTTATCGTTAGTTAAGCATACTGCAAGGGTAATTTATTAAGTGAGGCCAAGGCAAAATGCAATATGTTCGCTTCATGTTTCCTTAATGATCATGACAATACATATGTTTCATTCTACATAATCTTGTGCAAGTTTACGTATTGCATATTTCGATATTTAGAATTCTTCCGTTCATGAGACCAGGATATGAAGGATAAATAAAGTTATAAAGTCTATGAATGCACAATTGAAACAGGATTTGAAATAGAAAAATGCAGAATAGAACTCCAGTTGGATCATTGGCAATTCCTTGAAATATATGGGTTAAACAATTTATATAAAAGCATTTTACGTAATTTTAAAGTTAAATGTATTACTATACACAGCTATGTGTACAACAAACATGCGAAATATTTACGTGTTGACTTTCAAAAAGTCTCACCAAGAGACGTTTTGTTAGAATCAATCTCACTTTTATGTTTTCTCATTTCGAATGAATTAGTTAATTCTCCTAATATAATGCAGGCTAAGTTTATGGAATTTTTCGTGGTCTATACGCAGTTCTTTTGTTAAAATTTCTACAGAGACCCTCCATAAAAACTCCAGTGATTCATTCGAACAAATATGTCGTCTTCCGTTTCAGTCTCCTATTTGATTGAATCACAATGTCGTGCAACGTTTTTTCGTAAACGAGGGCAAGGCTTAAGTCTTGTCTTGGCGACAGAGGCCTTTTTGTACAGAAATTGAAAAATTGGTCAACGTCAGTATCTGTCATAGGATATAACCTGAGGAAAACACGAGGTGGCAACGATTTTTCTATCCCCAAATTAATAATATGCATTTGCATCACCACTGACCCCATAGGGTTGGGCTTCGGTTACTGCCTCCTGAAAATAAATTGTTGGTTGGATATCAAAACTTCTTCTCAGTCCACCACTTTTAAACCAAATATACATCTCATGTTTGTAGGGGAGCGCAATCTCTTATAGGCTCCGGCTGCTTTCTTGACGGACCACTCATCAGTTAGAATTTTTGTAAGATTTCACTTGTAGATAACCTCAATTTTTCCCAAAATGAATTGATAAATATCCCACCTGGGTTGGTTGAGCGCCGGTTATACCATATCTTGAGAGACTCTTGAGACTCATGAGACTCAGGGTAGAATAAATCAACTCCCTTCTATATACCAATTTGAAAATGGGGAAACATTTTCCCGGAACCTGGACAGCATATTCTGAGAAAATTAACACCAATCCTGTCATAATCAAGCAGTCGCGTAGCATTTCTTAAACGAAATCAGGCCTCAAGTGAATCAAGGCATGTAAGTCTCTTTGGACAAGCATCGAAGGTCAATCGAAGTGAATAACTGCCGCAGGTTGGTTACCAATGAATCATTTTTACTAAATAAACAACTTTGTTGAAGCATCATCTTCTCTTGCATACTCCAACCAACTCTTACCGAATTTTATTCTGCTTCATTTTGAGACTTATCTCATTTATAAGAACCCATGACAAATTTTACTTTTCAGTTCGAGTCATCTGCTTCCAGTTCTCATAAGAAACATTTATCGAGACCACTCCTAAAACAATACTAAACCATATTCAATATTGCATCCAAATTTACCTCTCCAAATAGTTTAGCTTTATAATCCCCTTGTTATCACCCAGTCGTTTCAGCTTTTCATTTGATTTTTTAGTAACAATCTACAAGATCAATTTCACTTCAGGACCAATTCGCAGACCATTAGATATATAAGACCGATACAGGTATAATCATATGTTATAACTCTATAAGTTTAAAATTTTAATATATGGATAGAAGATCATATATTATAGCAATACCTACTAAACACACGTACTACTGCTGATACTACTACAACTATTTCTACTTCTACAACTCTCTCTACTACCACTACCTCTACTACCACTACTTCTACCACAATTACTACTACTGCTACTATTACTGCTGTAACAACTACCGCTACTGCTACTATTAGTACCACTAGTAGTTTTAAAACTACTACTATTATTACTGCCCCTACTACTACTTCAACTACCATTACTATTACTACCAATAACAGTACTTCTACTACTACACCACTGCTTCTACTGCTACCACTGCTACTACTACTACTAATACTACTACTACTACTACTACTACTACTACTACTACTACTACTACTACTACTACTACTACTACTACGACTGCTACTACTGCCAATTGTTCATATCTTACATATTCGAGATTGTTGAAAGTATTTATTTATTATTTAATAGAATCATGACATTCATAAAACTTTAGTATTTTAATTGGTACTACCAATTAATATCAGTTTATTATAAAGCCACATATTGCATAATTAATTAAAACCATTGAGAAAATGATCATAAATGAAACAGCACAATAACTCATACGAATTTATTCATAAAGTTTCATATGTGTATGCTTATTTAAGCTTATCTTATGTGTCGCTGATAGTAGCTTTTATTTTATTCCATTCAAAACTATTATGAGCTGTATAACAATTCTAGCTTTCATCAAATGTTCAAATAAATGCTACAGTCTGAATGTATGCAATACGAAATAAATTTAATAAAGTCTATAAGCGATTGTTTTTATTGAATAAATATGGTCATACGAGTGCATATGAGTATAATATGTGGGACAAATATTGAGTAAAATTGCCATATTATCAGGAAAAGTTTGTTATTAATTAATAAAAATTAACGGATTTATTTTGCAATTGAATAAGTTTATTATTAAATAATTTAATTTATATTGGCAATATTTTACAATGAGCCTGTTTTATGCGAAAATTTATAATATTTGCTACAAAACTGCTGAAAATAAGTGAAATTTACTAAAATTCAATACTTAATCTGTTCATAGATAGGATTAGAAATGCCAGAGTAGGAAGATAGATCATCACACATGCGTTCCCCCTGCTTCGGAAATAACTGTTGCATTCATGAAACGTTTGTCAAGACAACAACAAGAATATCTAGAGTGGATTGAACCATCCATAACAGAGATACATAAGTCGAGTTGAAACAATCAGTTAATGGCCGTACATGCTCATTTTGCTTCAAGCTAAATTTCTCAGAATAAGTTCGGTAAATATATACACCAATAAAATATACACCATGATAGTCAATATAATAAATACTCCCAAAGTTTCTTGTAAATCATCTTTTTTTTCAGTTGGCAATGCTTTTCATGCGATGCAATCTGCTGAAATGAATCATTGCATCAGGGAAACAGTTCTGTTTGTTCGCACATGTCATATTGAAGTTGATAGCCAAAGGAACATTTTCACATTGAACAAAATAATTAATCCAGGGTTTATTATTTAGTACCTTCAGCCCACTTATTAATTTTTTTATTCCAAAATTATTTTTATTCGGATAAGTTAAGTGAAAATTCTTCTAATAAGAACAAATTATCTAATTTCGTAATAATAGTTCCAACGTGGGCCGATATAAGAACTGTTCCCCAGAAAAGAGGATCGAAATTCAATACCTAAGAGATGACGGCTACGCTCTTCGAGGGATTGCACAAATCTCTCGCTGATTGATTGGAGTGGAGAAGAAAGCATGAGAAAATGGCGAAATATTCTCTGGAGTGACGAATGCAAGTTCAACATTTTGGAATCGTACTCACGTATGTAAAGTATACGTTAGACGTCCCCACAAAAACCATTTGATCCACAATATATCAAAAAGAAAGTTAATCATGGCAAATGTAGACAGTTCCACCATACATCAAATTTGGATATCTTAAAAAATTGTGCCGAAATTGAAAAAAAAAACAAAAAAATTTTTTGAAAGAACAGACGGACAATCAAAGAAACATGTGCGTTGACGTGTCTGAGAAAATTGGCTGAGACCAAAAATTCTTCAATTCCCTGATGGAATTGCGGGATCAGAGATGATGAGTCCCAGGTATGTGAATATTATTCTGAAAAAAAAGCGGCAAAGAATGCCGTGTACCGTCATCTCCTCGGCAGAAAAAATGCCGAATGAGAAAATCAAAGATCGGGATCATTCTGATTTCATTTTCTTTTTTAGCAGAAAGGGTATCGTCCACAAGAATTTTTCCTACAAAGTGTTTTATAAAAAGGTCTCTTAAAAGGATGCATGTGAGGCTAGACATTGCACACAAGTGGATACTTCATCATGGCGATACTACATGTCACACGGGCATTTCGATCAGAATCACCTCCTCAAAACAACATTGCAACAAAACTACTTCTCGCTCAACAACAATATCTATAGACAAGTAACGGACTAGGAATGGGACTAGGAAACGGAAACCTTCATTCAAAACCTAGAACAACAATACATGGAGGAACTAACATCTAGCTTGGGAATGATATTTCATTCAAGATATGTGGAAGACATAATATGTATAACAACCAAGAATAACCAAGAACCAATTCTGGAATTCCTCAACAAGCAACACAAAAATGGAGACAGAGAGAGGGGCAAATAAATTACCTTGACTTAACTTGACTTAAGAACAACAAACGAATTCGAATACGAGAAATATAGAAAACCGACAGCCACAACCACAATAATACACAACTGGTCCAACCATCCCAAACAGCATAAAAACGGAACGCAATAACCTAACCACAGTTACGTATTGATTCAGCGAATTTAAACTTTGACGAAAATTCGTTTTTGATGAGGAGCGACAGCAGATGTGGTTACCGAGGAAATCATTCAATAAGTCTGCGACATGATTCTCGCTGATCGATGCACGAAAATGCGCGAAGTAGCAGAGGCTGTAGGTGAGTCAACCGGAATGGCAATTAATACTTTACATGATGAGTTGGCGATGAAAAAATTGTCGGCCCGAGGGGCGCTGCGATTGCTCAAGGCGGACAACAAGCGGATGCGACTGTTACCTTCAAAGCAGTGTTTGAAGCAATTTAAGTGAGATGTCTCCGTTGATGAGACCTGGATTCATCATCATGCACTAGAATTTAAGCTATAATCAAAACAATGGATTTCTCCCAGTGAATCTGCTCCAAAGAAGGCGAAAACGGTCTCATCGGCCAGACGATTTTCGGATGCGATCGGCGTTATCCTCATCGATTTTTTTAGAAACTTATTGAAGCGCCCTCATAGGACCGTGTTAGTACGAATCCTGTTATGAAAATATTACAAAAATTTCAAGAAGTTAATGTAGAAACGTAGATGAAGACTTCACTAGGATTGCATGAATTGGATCACATATAATCCAACTAACAACAAAAGGAATTAGAAAACCCTATTACATTCGTTATCAAATAGAAGCTCTCTAGTAAACAAAAAAGATAATTACGTAGGATTTGTAATCGGTGCTCAGTTGTGCAAATTTCCTATTCCACATTTAAATTGTAACAATTTTGATTATCAGTCTAATCTGATCACGTGCCTCGAATCACATGCGCTCTCAACGAATCTATTATGCAATCATGCCGTCTATAATCTCTAAGTTCCATGTTAAAAGCAATGAATAAACATTTCCGAAAATTCTCAAAAATGTTTTTATGTAATTAACCACAATTAAACCTCAACTATTTGGGAATGTCACTAATAGCACTATTCATTCTATTCACAAGCAGTCGAAGACTGTACCAGGAAAATGAGCTCAGCATCATTCAAATGGGAACATTCAAAATTCAATTCAAAATGGTTGTAGTGGCTTAGAATGACATAAACATTTCTTCTACTACAGCTGACTGTTGCTGTACCATTACAACATCTTAGCATTGCAATGGGAAATTACTTTTGTAAATGTCGTTGGAAGGTCATTACCAAGAATCAAGTTCACAAATTTCGTTTGAAAGCGAATTCCCGCTTAAAATTCCAACCATTCCGGCATATGGGACAAGCTTTTGTTAATGTATTTTGATGGAAGATTCGTTGCTAATGGTTACGGTCTTTGCCAGTATAAATTTGCAAACGTATACATTTTAATGCCCGAAAAAAAAATGAATGATGTCATAACGATTAACCACATCACATGCATATGAAGGCTCTATCTTTGGTTATTTGCCAATTTTAGCAGTAATGATCTTTCTATATATGCTTTTAAACTAGTAATAAAAATACCGAGTTCTATCTAATTCCTTATTCCATCAAATCCTTTCAAAAGTACAGTAATAATTAGAATGCATGGATTAAAATTATATTGCAAACCACGCCGTCTAATCCAAACTTTTCCCTTTCGTGTCAATGTCGCAAAGTTTTCAGTGAAAGTGAGAAAACTTTGCTAATATTTGAGATGGACGTTGACTTAGTGAAACAGCATTCTAGCTCGCAATTTATCACGACTTTTTGCGTGATGGAAATCTTCAGCAATCTTCATATTTAGTCGGTATAAATAATGGTTCTCTTTTCAAAATATCTCACCATTTCAACTCTTATCAACCAAAAGAAAAGCTGAAGAAAGAGTTCCAGCCGAACTGAAATCTTTGAGTTGGTTCGGAATCGGTGAGAAAGCACACTTCAAAGTCACAATTATTTATGGGTTTCAGGATTAAAATGGCGGATTCACCTCTCAGACTGGGTTAGGAAACATGACTATAAGTTTTCCTAATCTGCTTAGAACTATTCGAGATGCAAAGTTTAAACGCCGACTCATTAATTCTCTTGTTCATCGGGTGACATTTTCGGTACCCAATTCGCAAAAACCTTTCTCAGATGCAATTCGTTTCAGAGGATTTTGTTAACGTAAGGTGGCGTTATAGGGATCTCACTATGTCATAGGGGACTAACTCACATATCTCAGTTATATGACTAATGATCAGTCTTAAATCGGACACTCAACGTTTTAGACTTTCATAACGTTGCCTTCTGTGAAGACCTTTGATGGGAGTCCTTCACGATGTTCTTGGCGAGAGATGTTCTCGATGTCCTTCTCCTTAACGTTGATGAGAGTCCTACTGAAAGTCATGGGGACTCTGTATACAACTGTGGAAAGTTTGGGAGCAGACCGTGTACAGTGTACAGCAAAGCCAAACATGATTCCCCAAACATTTGACAAGTTTTTTTATATGATGATAATTCTTCAAGGTATACAATGACAGCATAAGACAGCATTGTCCCTATAGCTTTCTGCGTCGGATTTCACTTTTACAAAAGCCCAAGCCGACTCTTTACAAGTAAGAAGGAATTCCATGGTTTAGGCACTGGCAGGTTGACTAAATAGGTATCGTGATTTTTTCTCCAGGCAGTTGTGGAACCAATAAGTTAAGCTTAGTCAATTTAGGAAGAGTGTTCCAAAAAGGAGAATCATGGAAACGAGTGGTTTGAAAGTATATTCGCTCAGCAAAACAAGATTATTCGTGATTCGTGAGACTAAATCAATGTTTATATCCAAGAAATAGCGAAGTAAATTTTCAATATGTCGTTGGTAAATGGATTCGATATGCGAATCAATCTTAAAGGCGGTTTACAGGAGGCTTTATGAAGAAAGGATTGACAAGGCAAGGTGTTACAACTGGTACAATAAAAACCGGGCAGGAAAACCCACGCGATAGTTCTCATCACGATTTTCACTCCACTGTCCTTGACAATTTTATTGGTTGATGAGTTTCTACATCAATACTTTTTGATACTCTTATAATCTACAGTGAAAACCAGTAGGTAAGCCGGCGCTAAGCGAATTGAAATCTTTGGAATCAATGGAAAATATTATGGGCTTGGTTTTTCGAAACGCTAGTGGAATCATCAAACAAAGATTAGCTGGAATGTGTAGTTACGTTTTTTGTTGTGTAGGCAACATAAACACAAACAAAAAATGAAATTTCACAGCAAAAATTAGTGTCAGATAAAAGTCTCAGAACAAAAATTCTCAGTTAAAAAATTCTTGGAACCCTTTTCAGAAAATTTTTCCGTCAATATGATTCACTTATTTGTTGTGAACAACTAGCTATAAGAAGGAGAGTAAAATGTTGGGTAATTAGAATAGCCCAGAATTGTGAAGTATCGATAGATAGATTAATCCAGAATTGTGAAATATCGATAAATGGTGAATATTTCAGAATTATGAAGCATCGATAAATATAGAATCCAGAAGTATTGATATATAGAATTAGCGCAGCAGAATTCCATTCAAGTCCCGAAATCAAGCAGAGGTGGTCAAAATCAGCGCATTAGAATTCATGTGAATTGAATATTTTATTTTTAACCTGCTTTTATGTAACTACTTTTATCTATTTACTATATTTCCAAATTTTTTTTTTTATTTTTTAATGAGTCAATAAAATTTTTCCAAGTCTGTGCCGTGGAAGCATCAGCGCTTTCAAAATGTCCTATAACCCTCACGCCCGCGCGGTGAGCTAGTCGGTTAAAAGTAACTTCCTTCGGCCGCCATTAAGCGGTTTTTGTATTTTCAAAAAAAAAAACAGTTTTTAACCTTGTTCTTGATTTTTCGCTGCAGGTGCGACCTATTGGTTGCGACAATTAATTATTTTATTATTAATTATTTATATTATTTAAAATTTTTTGACTTTTTTTTTTGAAAATACATCACAGTGTATTGAGCAATTCACGCATTTATTCAATTATAAAAACGGAAGGAAACTTGTCACCTCTTGTGGAAGCATTAAATCAGAAGGGAATTCAAATTGTATCAATGAAAGACTATCATTACCTTCCATTTATACCCAAAGATTATCCTTATCTTCCATTAATGCAATCGCCCATTACCGTTACCTAATCATGCCAAATACTGTGATCACTCCGAATGATATAGTGATGAGGGTACTTAACCTCTTGAAGAACAGATGCTGTCTTTAGAGAACAGATACCCCTCACCCAAGAAAAGATGCCGCGTACAAATCCTGATAACGGCAGTAATTTATTTTGACTTATGTTTTTTTATTAGAGAATCAAACCGCCTAGTTCTGATAGGTAACTTCGAAAAAGTCACCCGGGTTAAGCGTAATTCTGACTCCACATCTTTCTGGTGGCTTGAACTCAGCTCAGTTTATTTTTGCACGCGACGAACAACCGCGCTCAGTTAATCAGGCCCATAAAAATGTTCTACTTTTAAAATTGAAGAAATCGTTCAATCCTTGAAGAATAAGATGATTTTACAAAAAGATGCCTATTTTCAAAGCTTTCAATATCCCACCTTGCCTCTTTATTAAGTTGCCCTGCAATGGGTTATGATTTTATCGCAAGATGGATATACAATTTTTATAATGGATAAAAATGGTTCCTCTTCGAAATTGAAAGAAAAATCTGCACATCATCAAATCTACAAATTAGGACCTTTCAATGTTGCAACCTATTTAGTTGCGATATTTCAGAGAGGGTTGGATTCACAAGAGAATTTTTTAATAAGTGCTGGTATGAAGGGACATGTCAAAGGTCATTTCAGGCAAATATGAATCAGGTTCAGGTTATAGCTCATACAGGTTTCTAAGAATCACTCTTCAGAAACGACCAGACACAACTAGTAAGTAACTGGTTTTCGCGACCATATTTAATAAAAATTTAATGTTAGAATAATTACATTAGTTACTGAAGATATAAATAGAACAGACGAGACAAAAATGGAAACCGATTTCGAATTAAAAAAAAATTTTTTAAGTTGGGATTAAATTTTCATTCCATTCAATACTCCAGGCATAATAAGTGCCTTTTCTAGTTACCAACTTTTTGTTAATATTTTATATTTCGATATTTTAGGTCTATTACACTTTGAACTTTTACAATCACTGACAACATGCTCACATAAGATGTTTAATAACAGTTTTAAGTGCCTTGTTCAAAGTCGTAAAGACATGAAACACTTATTCCAGCACAAAAGAGAATATGATGAAGTTCAAGTAAACCTAAGACGACTATCGTGAAGATGTGCTAAGCCGTGAAAATTTAACATTCGCTTGAAAATTTCGTTCTGGTTTGTTCTATTATTTTCCAAACAGGGAAATTTAATCCTAACAGTCAACAATTAACCAGCATTCACAAATTTCTTTTTTGATTAAAATAGCATTTACCCTCAATATTCAATCAATGTCACACCCCATGGATCGTAGCAAACGCTCCAGGGATTCTACACTTTCAAATTGAATTTCTCATTTGCATCCTATTCAAGCTTGGTCCTCGTTCGCAACAAGCACAAATTTCAAGACAATGATTAATGACGCTAGCATCAATTGATGTGAGACTGAGACGAAACACAAGACGATCCTTGCAGTATATTCCGAAACACCTAGTAAGTATATTTATACGTATGTATGTACACAGTTATGCCCTCGAAGAATGAAAATGATAACGAAAAAAATCAACATGTTTGAAGCGAATTTCGAGCAAGGATAGCGCAGGACTGTATCGATTCAATGTAAAAAGGGAGTAATGATTCAACAAGAGCGCTTTTGTAAGTCCATGCCATTGCACTTATCCTGTATTGGAAACAGGAAATATTTGCGTAGTTTTAAGTAAGCTGGAATGTCACTCGTGTTTGGATTAGGAATGTGCATGTTGTAAATGTTTTTGTTTTCCAATTATTTTGTATACTAACCACAGACGATGCGAAGGGATTTTTCAGGACTTCCGCTGTCTCGTTGAACCTATTGATTTTCTTTTGTAAAATATTTACTTTAATACTCGTACACTTTTATCGCTTTTACCGAATAGTCGATAAATACTTTATTGGACAACAATTACACCAAAGGATATACGTCTTATTTATATAAACTTAAAATTTATTTTCACTTTTCCTCTTTTCACAAACTGGTTGCCGAATGCAAACGCGTGCTAGTGCAATCAAGTGAATTACTAAAAACTATAAAACTGTTCTTTATTACAACGTTCTTAGATTACTTTTAACAAATTTTCAACACGGCCATCAAGCTCCCAATTTTCACGTGAATATAACACGAGCGATCCTATAAGACTGCTGAGGTTATGGGCTTTCCATCAAGTAACGATTTAAGGAAAAACGTCACGTTCGGACAAACAGGGGTAGGAGCAGCCACAGCTTCTGCTTCAGAATGTCACTGCATATAAGCTCGGAAAAGCTTGGATGTAACTAAGGTCGAATGGTTTCCGGCTTTCAAATTTCCACCTGACCGCGAATTCAGATGATTGCGAAAACGGATAGCACATGGTCCAGAGATTAGATACATTGAGTGCATATGTGGGCGGGTAACATTTTAATTGTATGAACGTTATAGGATGTTTATGGCAATCGAAATAAGCTTAAGACATAAAAAAGATTTTTCAGTTTAATTTCACTTGTTTTGTTTTTATTCGATTACTGAATGGAAGATGATCCGCTAGAAAAAGAAAAGACAAATTGAATAGAATCATGCTTTATTCAATTAATAAATTTGTCATAAAAACACGTCATTTAATTTAGAGTTTTGTTAATTCATTTCTTCTTTGATGATAGGATAACCTGTTATGTAATTGATTTCTTAATTCGTTTTTGAACTTCGAAAGAAAAATTGAACAAAAAAGGCATGACTGGATACAATACCACCCATAAGTAAAAGAAAACCTATTTCCAGTCCCTACGAATTATTTATTTTCTATTTTAAAGTTATTACATTCACATAATTCGGATTTGTGCAAAAATTTTTTCGGTTTCGAATTAAATAATATTTTTTAAATCTCTAATTCATTAATTATTCAAGATGAATCTAATACAAAGATACATTTATGATCGATAACTTGTCTCCAAAGCTCTCAAAGTTGCTGTAACCCGTTTTCTCGTTTACCCTCGAAAAAGATTGCTAGTACTGAAGGATGATCCTCGCCAGTGTTATATTCCCATCCCTTCAGGTAGTTGTTTAGGGACTCAAACCCGTGATAATCTGTTGGAGGAAGATCAGGAGAATTTGATGGGTTCGGTTAAAGTGTCGATCCAATTTCCCTTGAATTTCGTTGGGTAAATGCAAGTGTCTGCAGTCTCGTATTGACGTTGTGAAAGATGACGCTGCGATGAATAACTCATGCAGGAATACTTGTTGAGGCCGTTTCAGTTACTGTCCGCAATAGTCCGCATTTAACACTTGACTTCATTCCAGAAGCTCTCAATGAAAGACACCTTGAAAATCCAACCAAAATGACAATATGACTTTCGTGAATGCACGCTTTGTTTTGTATTGGTTGCTAATGATTCACCTCTTTTGCAAACAGTCCGTCGCCGTTTCGGGTTATCGTACAGGACCCACTTTTCATCTCTAGGAACCATCTGTCGGAGAAACAAACCAGGCAATTCTATCTCTTTTCTGTGCGAAAGTTTGTTGGCTTATGGCATACAACTTTCCCACATCTACTAGCAGATGGATTCTTCTCTCTATAGTGACTCTGAGGAGCAAGAACCACTCCAATAATTCTGCGATTATCACCTTATTACCTCCATGTATGACTTCCAATAGGTCACCATCCGTCAGCTGCTTGGGCCGTCCTGATCATGAGTAATCTTTAAACTGTCATCGCCATTCCTTCAGCGCTGAATCACTGTTGAAGTGTTTATTCTGTTAGCACGTTTTTTCCATAAATTCTGCTTTAATTTCACTTTATCAGCTGCCATGGTTACATAACAACTTTTGCCCGAAAACTAGAACGCAAATGTAAGCATTTCTTTTTTATAGTCGTGATAATGCTATCTGCAGCCGAAATGAGATTAAGGATATATTTATAATAAAGATTTACAATAAAGATAATCCGAAAAAAACTTGCATAGACTCAATAATATGTTGAGCATTAAAAATTTAGCTTTTATTTTTTGATTTTTGATGGAAAATAATTGACACTGAAGAAGGGAGCAACATACTCCCGAAATATATATCTGTCAACTCTTGTATGGAAATATTTTGTCATTGATAATATTGACAATATTGACTTGAAAATATCTTGTCGTGGAAAATCAAAAAGAAAAAGCTATTTTAGAAGTTCTAAACACGGGGAAAAGACACAGTATTAATTTTTTTTCATAACTGAAGATATGGTTAAAAAAAAACGAAGACTTAGGAAAGTGCCGCCAATAAAAAAGTGGAGCTTAAAGAGGATACTGGCTAAATACATTAATTAATGTTGACGTGAGTCGAAAAAGAATTACACACGGAATACAGGGGGAATTTCCTCGAGTTTATGTATTTTCTGAGTAGAAAAAAGGGATAATTTGTCGAGTACCGCAGTCAGAAACCTGATTTAGACAGCTTGGTGGTTGTCTTTGAGATATTCTGCACATAATTCCAAAGAGTTCCATAGAGAATCATCGGTTATAGTGCCCTTTTGATGACGAGTGTCTCGTTTTTAAAGTTAAGGGTACACTTCCGATTTAGTATTGGATATGATGGTATGGCGGAACGGGGACATCCCGAGAGAAAATAATTTGGTCTCTCAAGGTATGTATTGCTCTTTAAATAAATGTAAATCCTTGCGCAGAGCCTGCTGGAATAATTTTTATTGGAGGAAGCATGACCGAACTAACGCGCATACCTTGCAAGAGGCTCAATAGAAACAACACAACAGTAAGTAGAAACCAGGCTAGAGCAGAATTTACCCATTGATTACGCATCAATATCGAGGGAGCCTTTAGTATTTTAAAAAATAGAGAACATAGTAGCAACCATTTCAAGGTATTGAATAGATTCACTTATAATCAATAAATGATTGAATTAAATGAAGATTACTCTATATCAACGCTGACAAAACAGAGCAGATGCAATATACACAGAGCAATGAATATCGGAAACATTTTCACTCTGGACTGTTGATGGAAGCACGTAAGCTTGGAAAACCAATAATACTATGACATTATATTACTATAAACAATACCTAGTACAACTTTGGATATCAAACTCATTTGAACATAGGAGAAATTAGACGGAGCTACATTGGTGCTGTTTACAATGGAAAGACTAGTGGGGAATGCTTGGGGCTTCAAAATTCAAAATCATCCACTTGATTAAATAAGCGGAATCCAAAAAAAAACAGCCCCTAAAGAACGTCAATCCAATCCATGAAAAGAGAACTAGATAGAATTCATCTGGTGGCGTACACAACTATCCTATTCAGAATTAATATAACGACCAGAGAAGAGTTAGAAACGGTGTAGGATTTTTATTCATGCTCGGAGAGAAGCCATTTTTTGTTGTGTGCGATATCCACAAAATTCAATACAAACACTGTGATGCAGCGCATGTTGGAAAAACGAGACGAACGGTTAAAATAAGATTCGAGGAGCACATAAAGGAGGCACAATTAGCGATATGACGAGGAAACGTGAGAAAAGTCAAATCTTCAGTAGCGAAACACATTTGCGAAGGGCATCAAATGGAATGGAACGAACTTACGGTAGTAAAGGAAGTAAGACACATACTTAGACTGGACGTGGATGCATCATTGTGGATTATGAGGAAGCCAACATACTCTGGCCTCTCGGATATAGTGAAATAGCGCTAATTTTGTTCTCTTTTTTTTTCAGAAAAAATAAAGAAGCAATAATAAAAAAAATGGATATGTACCATTACCTGCGTACATATCTAAGTATTACCTTATAGTAATAGTAATAAGTCCCATTGTTTCAAAAAGTAGTCAGCCCAAAAAGTAGTTTCAAACTTTAGTCATATCACATTTTTTCATTGGGAAGTATTTACAAAAAAAGCAGCATCATACAACCTGAACGGAGGAATTGAAATACTCTCAGACAGCAATACTCTCAGGCGCTACAGACGCTTGCCTCTAATCGCGTGTAATTCCAACTACTAGTGCAGGACCGTTGGCGAACCCTGAGTAACCCGAGTAAACTTAGAACTGACATGGATTCCTGGACACTGCGTTGCAGACGCAAATAAAAAGCGGATGGCCGTTTACAATTCAACTAGAGTAGAAACTATCAAAGCGACAGTATCGTAGTAGAAAGTAACAAGTGGAAAGGAACACAGTAGAAAGGAACAAGACGAAACCGTCTGGAAGAAAATAGGCATGGCATAGATCGACAGAAAGGAATGCAAAATAAGTCCAACACGTTGGCTTCGCCCAAACAAAACGACGACAAAAACTTTTAAGGGGAAACAGAAACGGCGTAGGATCACTGGTGGCAATAGTAACAGGCCAAACTTCTTTAGGGCAACACATCAAATGAATAGGATTCCAAATGGATGACCCCTGCCTAGCATGTTGTGATGAAAAATAAGCAAAGAATTATTATATTAGGATTGTACGAGCCTGATCAACAAATGCCGCTTTTGGCCGAGAAGTATTAACTTAACTGAACTGGAACACTTGACGATCACAGAGCCAGCAAACGAGCCTGCATGGTTTATGTAGCACAACAAGATGGAGCATCTGTATACAATAGCACTATACACGGGAAGCTCAGGGCCGATGATGGCCTATGCTTTGTTCTAGCAGTGGTCTTCGTCAATAAAAATACCCGAAATGATATTTCTACGACTTATAATCCCTCGTAAATGCTTGCAAAGCCACGGCTAACCGCTTCCTTGGTCCGCTTTGAATAGTCCTGCTCTGTTTTTGTAGATCTCGATGCTCTTTTCAACATACAATTCCCTGAAATCACTTGCATACACTCAATGCATACAATTTACGCGTCTTCCATGTCAATTCTGTGGTTCTCCGCTATTTTGAACTCCTCCAATTCTTTTGACTAGGTGTATTATTGATAACATATTGATGTCTCCCGTCGCTTTGTATGATCCCCTCATGTCTTCTCCTATGGTTTTGTCTGCCTGTGCTATGTTAGAACCAACCTCGACAAAAACCATGGGGTCAGCACAATTTGCCAAGCCCATAAAATACTAAAGTTAAGTATCAAAGCCAAGCAAAGCCTAAGGGCTGACCAATCTAAAGTTACGTAGCGGGTCACATTCCAATTTACTTAAATTTATTTCTGAATAAGAATTTTTCGAAAAAAAATTCTTGTGTATTAAGAGCTTGGAAGCTCTGGTAAATTAATTTTTTTAGACGGTGTGCCAAGAAAAAACTTAAGTCCCGTCGTACTTTTAATTAAAATTCTTGCACCTAATTTTGTATATATACGTTTTGTTTATATACGATTTTCTATATGTCCTCCATGTATTCACTCTGTCCAGTGTTGGTCCAAAGTTGTTTTTCAACTGGTTCTATCAGTTGTTAAACTTATTTCCTAGTAATTTCATTCTCCTTTTCTATGTTATTTTGGGACTTTATTTAATGCTACTTCTCTCTTTCTTTTAGTTTTGTATCTTTTTGTGCTGCCGCGGGTTTCTCTTTCTTAATTGATTTATTTTTCTATTTTCTTACACTTTTATCACCTCTAGCTTTGTGATTATATTTTTATAAATAATTATTATTTATTTAATTTTATTTTATAACTATTGCTTCTATGCTAAGAGGAGCCGTAAGCATCCTGTGGCCTAGATGATTGAATGTTAACCCTTTTGTTGATTGCTGCAATTCGATGTGTTTTAATTCGTATTGTTTCGTCGGATTCCGCTATATTTCTGTCTAACTGAAGTCCTCTAGTATGACTTATACATTCTGCTATGGGAGTTTTTCTTCATTTTCTATCTCATATGTGAATTGCAATTTCAATCATCTTCATCAATTGTGCGCTATGTTCAAGTCTTCCAGTGTTTTGAAAATTCTATCCATTTTGATAATCGCAAAGAAATCGTCGCGTTGTACTCTAAGTCTTGCAGGATTCTGTGAGTTTCGTCCTGTACCTTGTACCTTTTTGTGCGTTGGGTTCAGATTTTCGATGTTGTGCGAACTACATCTTTTTTAATAAAGACAGAGGAGGACAAGTCTAAGTTTCGTAACACGTTCTTTGGTCGTTTTCCTTCTTCTTCTAGTTTGATGATGTTTGTGAAAATGTCGCTTATAAATGACGAAAATGGAATACCCTTTGACTAAAGTCCTGTTTATTTGTGAGATTATCATCTGAAGAGAAAGTAGTTCTACTGGATGCGTTATCGTGCTGCTTGAATGATTGCTCACGTTTGGCAGCAACAAATCCTCAAGAGCGATTGTGTATTGATTTCTTTATTCGTATGATGGGATATATTGGTTGAATATAACAGAATGAATTTTTCTCGGTTTTGTCGGTTAGTCCCTTATTGTTATTGACGCTATAACCTGCTAAATTGTTCATAATTTTGCGCACTTCCATAAGATGTTTTAATCGTTGGTGATATTTCGTTTCTTGGTTTGTGTCTTTTCGGATCCTATTTCATTTTACGAAGCGAAGGGTTTGGAACTTCTTCAACATTGATGTGGAGCTTCTTCGTTGAGTTAAGAACTTTTTCATCAACATTTTCTCAATGTTTATTTGCTTTTCTTGCAAGATTATAAAGTGGGTCGTGTCTAAGATTCCTTTATGGACGGTTGATCTTCTCTGGAAGTCATCGAGGGCATTTTTCTCGAGCACATATTACGACTGGGTTCCTTTTGTCGACTGGTTAACAGCATACGGAGGTTTCTTGTACTTGCTTCAATATCCTTCTGTCTTTTTGTTGTTTTTCCATTCTGTTTCATGATTTTGTTTCACTTATTTTGTCTGAATAACCATTCACCATGTGAGAAAAAAAATATAAATATTGTATTTGAATTACAGAAAAACAATAAAATTTACTCTAAATGTATTCTACTTTATTTTAATTTAGTAGCCTGTTCGCAATAAACAATCACAGCAATATATTTATTATACATTTTCTTTACACCATTCTGTATGTTTTGACTGACACATTTCATGTTTCCGATTGTTGAACAGTTGAGCAAAAAACTTCAGTTGATTAAAGCATAACCAAAAATATAGAAATTACTACAGATTTGAATAAATACAGTTGCAAATATACCATTAATGTTACACTTATTGTTAATAAATATAGATATTTATATTTTTATTTTGTTTGTATAGGAAGTTTAAAATTATTTAAGCTACTATTGCGACGTCCAAATATATAAATACGTTTACATATTCAAATATATATATTTAGGGGATAGTAGAAGTAAGCTCATACGATTATATATTGTATTTGTTGTTGTATTGAATAAAGATGTTTGTTTTTTTTTTTTTTGGGGACAGATTCCTTAGTTGCGGCAGGGTGGACTAGGAAAATCGGGATCTCCTATGCGATGCTGAACGATTTAAAAACTACTTTGGTTTGTTCTTGCAGGTCGTACATTCGTTTGGAACGTGAGTATTGTTATTGCGTGAGATATCTCGCAGATTTAATTTCTATGAAATGTCTTAGAATTTTATTGACGATAATATATTAGAAATTTATTCGTGTGGAATGCATAAACATGACCTGCAGCAACAACTTCAAACAACTCTCACAAGAGTTGAGCAAGATGAGAATGCAAATTCGAAAGTCTTTGGTATATCAGCAGCATTGATAGGGAAGAAACTGACTTATACCTTCAATTTAATAGCGACGGAATTAAATGTACTCCCAAACGACTAAAATAATCTCATTGAAAACATTTAAAATTAGGATTTGTTCTTAAAAAGTTGGCTCGTTTAAAATTCTCTTCAACTGTGGTTGATCGACTGGTCAAGCATGATACTTTTCATCTACTTATAAATAAGTAGTATCTACTTAGTATCGTAGTATCTACTTAGTATTAGTAGTATCTACTTATAAATAAGTAGATTATATTTACGTAAATCTACGAAGAAGACAAGTGATTGTTCAATTGTATCTACTTACAAATAATGATAAAATCTAATCAAAAGAAATAAAAAAATCGAGAAAATCAGACTTAAACATTTGACTATCAATTGCGAAGTATATGTTTCCGTAAAATGTGCTAGTATTGGTAGTTTCGTGGGAAAATAGCTCGAGCTGGCAAATCATATGGGTCGTGTTGATTGCGATAGCGCCACGTTATGAAAACAGCAAGAACCTGCGAATTATAGTTGAGGAATTAGCTAGTTAGTTCGTTCTAAATGGATTTATACTTAATACACAAGAGAATTTTTAAAGAACGAGTTACATAAACACGCATGCAAAACCAAAGAGAGTTGAACAAATTCGAAATTAAATAGCATTTGAACTTTAGTGACCAGCAAACAAAATGTTTTAGAAGCATTCAATGAAATGAAAAATGCCACACGATATGGTGAAAAGAAAATAACCAATGACTAATTTAAAGGATGAAAATCACCTGAATACCATTTTACCTACTAAAAGAGATGCTCCAAGATGCCTTGAAACCATTTTGTTAGTATATTGCAATGACTTATCGATCGTTAAACATAAGCATAATTCATGAAAGACTGACATATGTATGTAATTCCAATCCATTCTTTTAAAAAAACACCTCATCACCGTTAGCCTTAAGATTAGGTTATAACAATTGCTTTCTTTAAGATTGTGTTTAAAGAAAAGCACTTGGAAGTCCACGAGGGTCTTTCTGATTACGATAACGAACTGTTAACCAAACACCAACAAACTGTAAATGCAAATTGTAATTGATAGAAAAACCAATTATTATTATTATTATTATCATGATCGCCTTTTTCAAATATCTTCTACATTCAAAATTGCTAGTAACATATTTAACGAACCAAACAACTAACACTTACCTCTGTGAAACTGAAGAATAATCCAATTCCACCGCACAGCTTAAAGGCGTAGTTGATTTTATCTTCTAAAACAGGCAAACACGGCATACAAGTACAAACACGATCAAAGGCATCAACACAGCATGACCGATTGATCACATCACACGAGGGATGATCATTTGTGGATGTTGAGTTGAAGCCACAGCAATAGAATGCATCTTGTACTTCCTTCTTTATATCATCCGGGACTTGGTTCCAACCCTCTTCGGCAAAGTGTCTTTGTTGGTCAGAATTTACAGCCAGACAAGAACAAGCAATCGAAAATTGAATGAGGAACAGGAGGAAAAGTATGATCATATACTGTGAATGTTAATGTGAGTTAAGGATTTTACACTCTATTTCGGTTTTAGTATGAATGAAATCATCGAAAGATTTTTGCGATACAAAAATTCATTTTTATACACTTAATCATTGTTAGCAGATACCCCAATTGGCCTTGCTAAGACTTTTTTCTATGTTCGGCTACAGTTTTTAGGTTTAGATTTCTTGGTATGTGATTATACTCTTAAAAAAACCTAGAAGTACTCAAAAGGTAGTCACATTTCGCAATTTGGCAAGATGTGATCATGTCAAATTGGATAGAACTATCTCAAATTTATTGGCAGATGATCTAGTTGATCCTATTTCCTCAGGCACAGACGAATTATTAGAGACCTTCGCGTGATTTAGATGACGCTTGATGAACATGCTCCCTTCAGCACACGTCGAGTCTCGAACGCGAAAAAACCTTCGTTTGCGAAGGAGTTATGAGCGAAGTGTCGTGATCGTGATAGATTGTATAAAAAAGCGCGCAGAACTCGCGATCCTTGTCTTCTAGCTCGTTATATACAATGCAGAAAGGAGTTGCAAATTTAATTGAGACTAGCTTGTGAGTCTTGTTTGAAAAAGTCTCTTGAAAATCTCCCGGATGATCCGATTGAGCTAAATGTACACTTTGCTGGTATTGTCAGAAAGCATGCTATGTGTAACTACACATAGCATGCTTTCTGACAATAGGAGTTTGTAATTCATTTGCCACAACTTTATGATAGAAAAATGAGTTACTACTTTGATTGGAAGATGGT
This sequence comes from Stratiomys singularior, assembly GCA_954870665.1. Lineage (NCBI taxonomy): Eukaryota > Metazoa > Arthropoda > Insecta > Diptera > Stratiomyidae > Stratiomys > Stratiomys singularior. Next base: position 16,400,253 of record OX940877.1, read on the forward strand.
TGATTTTGAGGAGGTCTTAGCTACTTTGCGTCTTACACGCTCAGTCAAGGGCTCAGCCCTGACGGTCTAAATCTTGTTTGGCTGAAGGATCACCTTCCTACCGTTAGCCTGTTTCTGATGACTATCTTCAATAGAGCTTTTGTGTTAGGAGTTTTCCCCGATAAGTGGAAACAAGTCTTCATCATTTCATTAAGCAAAGTTGCGTCACTTACTTCTCCGTCTGACACCAGACCATTTGCGAACTTATCGCACTTGGCGAAGGTATTTGAGAGGCTGGTTGCTGCGCAAATTGTGCACTATCTCGAAGAAAATCTTCCGTTTGACAGTCCACAATCGGGTTTCAAAAAGTACCATAGTACTCAGACAGCTTTACTAAAGCTGACGAATGACATCAACCTAGTCATGGATAAGGGTGAACTAACGTTGCTACTGTTATTTGATTTAACAAAGGCATTTGATTTTGTTGACTCCAAGGTGATTTTACTGAGATTTTATGAACTCGGCTTCTCTATGAGGGTTTATTGTGAGGTTTTTCTCTTATTTGTCAAATTGATCTCAATCAGTTATTGATAAATTTGGAAACCCAGTTGAGTTCCTCAAAGCGACTTCTGGTGTTCCTCAGGGCTCTGTTCTAGGTCATGAACTCTGTCGTTGAGAAGCTGGCGTTTTGTGAACATGGGCTATTTGCAGATGATAAGCATATTTACCTTCATTTTTAACCATACCAGCTAGCTGAAGCTGCCAGGTTGGTATCTCTTGATGCGCAGGCTGTTGCTACTTGGGCTAATGATAATGGTCTGGCAATGAATTTGAGTAAGACTAAAGTCATGTTAATTGGGTCAAAAAATAAATTGAGAGCGCTTGAAAGAGAGTCTCTCCCGCAAGTTATTGTTGATGGTGTTGCACTACCTTTTGTTGAGTCGACCAAATGTCTTGGAATGTATATTTAAAATAATCTCTCGCGGGATTTGCATGTTTCTCTTTGCACTTTGCAGTCCCTTAAAGCACATAAAAATATATTTAGCACCTATATCAGAAGGTTATTGGTCTCAACAACTATCCTTCCGCTTATTGACTATTGTTCTGTCATTTTAGTTAAGGCTACAGAGAAGAATAATTTAAAAATGCAGCGGCTATTAAATTATGCAATAAGATTTATATTGGATCTAAGGCAAGAGGAGCATATAACTCCTTTGAGGCACCAACTTCATTGGCTCTCGATCAAAGAGCGTAGAATGTATGTGCTGGCCTGCTGCTTCAAAAAACTACTTGCCACAGGGAAACCTGTGTACTTGCGTAAATTATTTGTTGATAATCCTGTAGCTAGGCGTTCTCAAAGGCTTCTGGATAGAAGAAATGGCATTAATTTTGAGAATTCTCACTTCAATTCAACTTCAATGAACATTCTTTTGTGTTTGAAGCTATTCGTCTTTGGGATAGATTATTTAATTATTATTTTGCTCAAGATAACTAACTACCTAATAATAACCTGATATGTATTATACATTAAAACTTAAATGGTGCCTCACCATTGAATGGACCACCATTAAATGGAGTTAGTCAAAAATCTGTACCTCTGTTTGACTAAAGTATTGCGCAGTATTAATTGTCATATCAAATTGTACTTGCTAAGGTTATATATTATATTTGCCGCTGTAAGTGTTGTCTATTAGATTGTAAGTTAAATTTGAAGTTAGATCATAAGTTTTGTACTTTCTTTCTTACTAATCTGTATTATTTTGCACCTTGCCAATTGGCCTGCGCCTTAGCATAATAAATAAATCAATTATTCAATCAGTCCATTATATATTATACGACGAATGGTTACTGGACTTACATACGACGAGTGGTTACTGGAAAGCCAGAGGTAACTTAGCCCTGTGATAAAAAGAAACTCGCTGTCGACATGTTGGCGAAAATTTTGGGTGAGTACACTACAGAGCAAACAATAAGTTAACTTTTTTTAATTTTTTTGAGCTTTCTAGCTAATGTTATTAGAATTAATAGAAGTACGTTGAATATTTTTCTATTAGCTAGTAGTAAAATAAAAAATACTAGCTAATAGAAAAATATTCAACATGTTTCTATTAATTCAAACAATAAGACTATTTCCATTTCAGCACCCTAAATTTGCATGCTAACAGCAACAAATTATGTAGCAGATCATCAAATAAACGTTCGATACGCTATCATTTTTTCTAGGTTTTCGAGGTAGCTGGTTGCGCCAGAAATCACAAAGCCTTCGGCTAATGAAAGTGTGTTACATCAACAATAATCAGTAAATCAAAAACGTATTGCTAACGATAAGGGTTTGAGCTCAGCTACAATAGGGTTTGGAGATGATAAATAGTTACAGCATACTATGACGCGAGATGGACGTCAGAATCTTATAGGTCTTTAGTAAATCTGCAGAAAACACAAAAAAAAACGAGAAAAAGTTGCTGCAAGTATAGGAGTCTAATTCGCGATTAACACACATATCATCATAAGCAAGTCTCTTAGCTGCGGAGGCCAATACCCGCTGAGTATCTCAATAGAGATATAGATTACACGAAGGCTTTCGACAGTATTAGTCACGAAACAATATGGGAAAGCTTATAGAACCAAGGCATCCCTAAAATATATATAAATATTATTAGAGACATTTACAGCAAAAGTAAAGCAAAAATTCAATTGGAATCTCTTGGCACACCCTTCAAGATCAAACGAGGAGTCCGACAGGGAGACCCACTGTCTCCTAAGCTTTTCTCCGCAGTATTGGAAAACATATTCCAAAAATTGGAGTGGGAAGAATTCGGTTTAAACATAAATGGAAAAAACTAAGCCATCTAAGATTTGCAGACGACATCATCCTACTGGAAGAAAACTCACATAACTTGGAGAAAATGATAAAGAACTTAAATAAAGAAAGCGAAAAAGTTGGACTTTTCATGAATGTGGAAAGAACTAAGTTGCTAACTAACTCTGAAACTCACGAGATTCAATTAAAAGCACAACCTCTGGAATATGTAGACGAATATACATGTTTGAGACAAATTATTCCACACAAAGATATGACAAGCAAAGAAATAACCAGAATACTAGCCAACAGCTGGAAAAAGGATTGGTCATTAAAAGAAATAATGAAATCTACTGCATACTACCTTGCATGACATATGGCTGTGAAACTGGGGCCCTTACAAAACACCATAGAGGCATAAATACTGTCAAATATTGTCATACTAAAATACTGTCAAAGAGCTAAAACGTCAGAACAGGCACAGAAATACGTTTATAAGATCCAAAACTAAAGTTGTTGATGTTCTTAAAAAAATAGACCAACTAAAATGGAGCTGGAGCGGTCATATGATGCGGAGCAGAGACGGAAAATGAATCAACGACGTCACCAACTGGTACCCTAGAGACGGCAAAAGAAAAAGAGGCAGACAAAATACAAGATGGGAAGACGACATAAAATTAACAGCGGGGCCATACTGGAGAAGAGTAGCAAGGGATAGACAACAATGGAAAATGTCAGAGGAGGCCTTTGCCATGAGGCACACTGAGCTCAGAGACGTAATATAACAACGTAACGTACGTAATATAACAAAACTTAAGGTTTGTATGAATTTTCGTACTCAACAGCGCTCTTTCGCCCTTTTTCCACAGAAATTCTGACCGTCTTGAAGCTGGCCACTGGGGAAGACTAGTTATAATTAACATTCTTCATGGGCAAGAATTGGACTTAGCAGTTCTTTTTTTGTAGTCATAGAAGGCTCTACGACCAGACTATTCCAGCCGGAGCATTGCAATTGGTCAACAACGTTTTCCCTTCTTTTGTACTTCTCGGTAGTAATGCCTGATTGCTAGAATGGGGTTTCCCGTTGCAGAGGAAGATGAGAAGACTCTTACTGATTAGCAAAGGAAGGGGAATTTTGCATGTACGCTAGATACGGCCGAAAAAGTGCTCGAGAAACGCTTGAAGGGAAGACTGACGTTAGCCGTGCCGTTTGCGAACTTTCTTCATGAAAGTTTCAGAGCAGGGTTCTATCGATGCAGTGACTACGGGTCAACAGGCAGGTAGGCCTCCTAGTGACGGTCGACATCAGGAATGCGTCTGAGTAGTCTAGCGCCCGAGAAAACTGAAATGATCCGTAGAGTAACAATGATCAGTGTTGGTGATACATAAACTTTCTCGGAGCAAATTAGAGCAACAACAGAAAGGCCGTGACACGGGTTTCGGCAATCAGTCAACTAATAGGTCAATGTTGGGGGATGCAAAGTGGAAAAAGGCGACTCTTGTTGAGTGTCGTAGAATGTTGGCGTCCATATGGAGTGAAACTCTCAACCAGGAGCTGCAACAAAAATGGCTTGCTCATATACAGAGTCGAGGATATCTTCGGAATACATCAGCATACTGGACATTCTTTCAGTTAGCGGTGTCGTCAATCGCAGGGGTGATACGTGTTACCCTCCTTGCCGTAGTGTGTGCCAAAATATAGTCTAATCATAAAGATTGATTCAACATTGGCTGAGAAATGGAACCATTTGGTACACTTGAGCAGTTGAGGAAGTTGTTTAGCCAGTAGTCCAGTAGGTCTGTGCTTCTGACAGTCCACCATTCAGGACCATACATTCAAAAGCCTTCACCTTCATATTCGAGAGCTGTTATCGTTAAAATTAAGACGACGCAATTGGGTTTCAAATTATTTTTGTAGGACAAGCGACTTTTTTTGCATGTTCTTTAGTATAAACAATTTACTATTAATGAATTTTAAATAATTCGTAATAAAGTAATGTGGTACGAACCAATGTCTACGAGTTTATCTATCGCCAAGAAAGTTTGTTCACCTTTACCGATGCCAAAAGTTATACGCCCCGAACGAATTATTTTCCAAACATCGTAAAAAGCACAAATGATTATCGGCGAGCCGGAATAATTTGTTTATTGCTGCCATGGATTGAATACGAATTGAAGTTGGGCTAATGCTACCATTTAAATTCAATGCTAGCTGCGTTCGCATACAAATGATTTCACAAAGAAGTTGCATTGCTCTACATAGGCCTTGGCACCGGCCAACAGCTGTGTCCTACAACTCAAGCCTTCATTATTATAGTAACGAAATAATCGCTCGCTGAAAACTGACGTTGCCTTATCTGACTTGATTTAAATTGGCAAATAAATTATCAACGGTTATCTAGACATCCGTGCCAGCACTGGCTTTGTGCATGCTATTGCCGGAATAAAACTCAAAGCTGTGATTTAAATCTCATCACGCGAAAGGTTATCGCTAATTCCAATGACGTGGTTATGAACAGTTATTTACTCTTGTTTGCTTCGCTGAAAGCACTTGAAAAGGATACGAAAAATAGCATAACCTGATGATGTTTAATAGCACCCGCCAATCCGAGCATTGAGATCAAAATCAGGATTATTCCACAGGCCAATATTCCTCCAATAATGGGTAAATTTGTGACAATCGATGCAGCGCGTCCGTAAACTCCGACGCCAATCAATAGAAACCCCACAAGCTGAAAGCAGAAAGAACACCAGATATATGCATGATTTGCACAGCTTAGCGCGATATCCCTCCAGGGGATAACGCAAAAGTGCATGCAAGCACAAAGAAAAATCGATGAATTCGGCCTACACTTGGCTGAATAATGACGGTTGCAACCTACTTACCACATACAGGATATTGAGCGCTATTAGCGCATTTTTGGAGCACGTGAACCCGCCACACATTTTCGTACGACAGCAATACCGTAACAACTTTATTTTGACGTTCTTAAATGTAACTCTCGACGATTGCCAAGAAGTTCACGACCCAACGAAAATGAAAGTAACAACAACGGATGGAAAATGACTCAGTGACAGTTCTGACTGTTTTCAGGGCCAACTCAAGTGTCAAACTGACACCGTGCCTTGAAGAACTTACAACACACATTTATTGAGACTTTATAACGAGACGACATTCGTGAGTAGAAAATGGTCTAAACATTGACAACGGGAAAATGTCACACAGTCCAAGTGAAGCGATCTGGTATAAACGACTCAAATTTGAATTTAAGCCGGTGTTACAGTAACAATTTGCGAGATCAGTGAATTATAACAATCAAATAAAAAAACTTCTTAATAAATCTACAAAAACTAAGAAAGATTGCTACAATACCAAGCAGACCGCTGCGGATCACTGTAATTATAGCCAAAAAGATAAACTAAAAAACATGCATATTCGAATGTACCGAATATAATACGAAAGAATGTTAGTAAGTTTTTTGTTGAAACAGATTATTATCTGAAATCAAAATATCACCAGGGAAGTTGGGGAAACAATTTGTCTTCTGCGAAAATTTATGAACAACCCAAATTACAATAAAATATGTGTCGACACCAGGATTAGGATTAAGGATACTTTACTCTTAATAAAGTAAATATCAAGTGAATCCGAAGAAAGATCCATCTCAGGATGTAACTGCAGTCAACATGATATTGCAATTCCTTTCTATTTGGCTGGTACTTGCAAAACAAAACGATGCTCCCCGCCCGTGGTTAAACGTGGTTCTTTTTCAATAGTAAGCAAAGCAGCAGTCGTCCATCTTCGAAGAAAATTGAATGCATTGTATGAATGTTTTTTATTGGAATGACTATGAAAACCACACATTCCGTGGGATGATATTGAAAATATCCTACGTCGAACCAAACCAACAATTCTGGGGTGCAAATGCTTGGAAAATCAAATACTTTGTTCTTACGAAGATACGGAATTTTATGTAGGACATAAAATCATCACACATTTACACGATTCATTGGAGACAAAATTTGAAAAAATAAATTAAATTTTTTAACTTCTCATCATGGCGGGTACAAATTGATGTTATAAAATCCATCCGTAACGTAAACGGATAACAGAACTAACAGAGGACGAGTAGCATAACGTTAGAAATCCCAATGGGTATTTGTTGCAATATGTGTTAGAAAATGTTGTAAACTGTTGTACTGCAATGATCTAGGAAGCAAAATAATTAGTTTTAACGGATTATAAGCTAACGGTACTTTATCGTCTCATAAGTCAATAGACAATAGAATTAAGATGATGATAATTAAGAGATAATAATGCCATGTATTACACTGAACGCCAATTAGAACGCTGATAATTTTCCGTCGAACAAGGAACAATTTCTAAGAGTATGTAAGCTGAAAAAGGAACCAAGTCATCATTGGAAATGAGAGGAAAACTTCGAATGGATCATTGGAAAGTTTCTTCATTGCCAAAACGGGTTTGTTCTCAGCAGTTGGCGGAGTGAAAGTCAGTCAAAATATCGAATCAGATGCAACGAATATTCCATACTTATCATAAATTCTAAAATTTATTAAAGTTAATTAAGAATATTCTATATATATACATAATATAATATAAAATATCGAAAATTTATAGAATACTAAAAGAAATCGAAAATAACATAAAAAAGTTCGTCGGATAACCGCGGTGGGCCCGCCTGTTTTGAATTGGATAATGAAATGGTAAAGCGTGGTGGGGGAGGAGATTATCAGTGATGGTTTCATGGTTCCTCAATGGATGGTTATCTGGCATTTATTAAAGGAATGATGAAAAAACAAGATTACCATAGAATTTTGCAGAGAAATCTGAAACGTAGCACAGAGAAGTTGGGTCTGCGCCATTCTTGGTTGCTTCAACAAGAAAATGATCCAAACATGCTACCAAAATTATCAAGGAGTCGTTATTTTGAAGAGTTTCCCAGCAACCACAAAATCCTCCATTCAAACCGGATCTCAATCCCATAAAAAAATTTAAGGGACAATCTGGACAAGAAAATTCGCAAATCTAACATAACTTGCAAAAATGATCTCAAACTTGCATTGCTCCTGTGTTGGAATAAATTCCATCAGCATGCACTAAAAACCTCGTTGAATGCATGCCAAGGATTTATCGTGAACGGCTCTAGATGTAAATAGATGTAAACAGAGGCACAACAAAATATTGAAGCAAGGTCTTATCAATTTGTTAACTTTATATAACTTTATATTTATCATGAATTTAGAACTTATTTTATTTTCATTCAGAGTTTATAGTATTTATGTTTTGTCTATTATATAGTTATTTATAGCTTGTTAATAATAATTTGGAAATTGATTAAGCTTTAATTTTGATCAGAGGAAATATTTGTATAATAATATTATCCAGAAAAAAAAAATAATGATGACGTAGTCAGTGGTTATACAACGAGTAGTCTTAGAAATGCTACTGTTAACTTTACATTGACGCTTACTGTATATGGTAAGCATTCATAACCTCAAACCAATCACAATGCAAAGCTAGGACAAAGTTAAATTGATAAGTTATTATTAGCAAAGATATTCGCGGAGGAACTAATTAAATTCATCGGATGTGCACGATTGACGATTGTATATGTTATGGAGCCCTAAGTTGCACCAGTCGAAGCATTTCATCGAAGATTTCATAAAACTGATGGGCGATAAAACTCACTCTAATACCAACGCTATCAAGGCGTGCGAAAATATTGAATAGCATGCAGTCGACCCGGAAATGGTCACCAGGAAATATTTGTTACATGTTCCATTAAAAGTTACGACATGCCAAAGCCCTGGTCGCTACCGTTCATTGTTGCCAAGTAATCATTTTTCAAGGACAGAGCTTACGGTACTTTCCTATCTCGTCACTTTACCAATAATTGAAGTCAGCAATGATGATGTGCATTGAAAATAAGCCAATTAGCAAAAATATGTAAAGAATAAGTATGAAAGTAAAGAATAAGTAAACAAAGAATAAATATTATCCAATTATAAATTATATTAACAAATAAGAGAATAGATAAGGATATAGGCAGATGTAATGAATAAACTATTTATTGGAGAGTATATGGGCTAGTATGTCGTACGGTATGGTGTAGTGAGATTGGAGTAATACCAAACCATTCATTACAGATTTGACTTATATTTGATCCTACATTGGAAAGTACGGAAATAATCTCAGCTGAATGTTTGGGATGTTTCTCAATAACTGGAATATACAATTAAGCAACAACAGGGTAGTACGTGGATGGTCCCTAACCTAATTGTATAGTGATAGATAATTAGCCTATTTACAAGGTGAAAATCAGTATAGACGCGATGGAAAATCCGCAATAGAAAAACCAAATTATGTTTCGACACTGCCAATGGAATAAACGTGCTTCGATCTAAGACCTAGCAAAACATTACTTAAGACACACAAAAATGTGTTAAAAATATCTTCTTTATGGTCTAACAAGCATTTTAGCAAATCCAACCATATAAACTGGAGAAGTTTATTTTCTCAGAAACTGGAAAAGTTTGTTTTTTTAATAAAGAAACTAAATTCAAATGTTAAGTCCTTCCATTTTAATGCGCTGCAAGCCGTGATTTTGGAAACCTGATTCAATGAATAGGAAATTATGACCATAAGAGAACTTATTTTAAAGGATTTTAAAGATAACGAAGTAACACGTGCATTTTTAATTCCTTATAGTATTTGGGGAATCGTTCACCTGGAATATGATCAATCTCCCATGATTTTAATAAATCTAACTCAACTAAAGAATGATAGTTAAAATTGTATTTGTTTCTTCCTTTTCATTTTTTTTGTGTGGTTAATTCTTGGGTGTGTAGCGTCCTTTACTTGTATTTTTTTTTCAAATGAAACCTTTATCGGTTGGCGGGAAACCCGCTCGATATATTGAAGAGCATTAACATTTGTTTTCTGAAAATATCGAATATAAAATATAAAACAATGTGTTTCATTTACTTTTATCACAGTTTATTTTATTTACAATGTTTAGTTATTTGTTATCTTACATATTGCTTTCATAACGTTATCCTATAACTTATATTCATGAGCGCTATTACTAGCATAGCTGCAAAAATACTTATTAGGTACGTTATATGTTCTTTTTTGTGTTTTGATCTATTGAAAATCGTTGGTAATTTCGTTATAATACTATCAAGAATGTTAAAATGTCGACTTAATTTATTCATTTAATACGTTAATTTAATAACTTCATATATTACAAATGTAGATTAATACCAAATTTTAAAATAATGAAGGTGAGTATAAATAAAAAAAAAACAAAAAATACGTATGTGAAGTAATTGTAAGTACATTCATGAGCCTTTTTTGTGAAAAGCATCTACATCTTTTCGGAAGCATTTAAAAAAATGTCAAATCAGCAGAGAAAGTTTCGTTACAGCCTTTTTCTGTACATCTAATCTGTTCTAGATAAAGTGTAAAACTTACACGCAACAGAAATCTCTATAGTTTTTTTTTGTTACGCTAAACGAATGGAACATTTAAGATAACATTTAACATGTATGTTAAATAGTGCTCAATAAATAAATATAAATATCTGCATTTGAGTCTCGTACTGAAATGTTTCGCTATGTACTATATGCACCGTACATATTGTGAGAGCATTATATTCATTCTTCAAAGACGATACCTTGTACATTGCTCCTTTCAAACTATTCCTAAGCATAACAGTTACACGATCAATAATCCTTAATCATACTATTGTACAAAACTGGCAAATGTAGCTGTCCCGTCGGAGTGCTAAGTTGCGCTAAAACATCTCACACTTCTACAAGATGTTCAATACTCTTGTTCTTCCTTCGTAGCAATTCGTCCAGTTGTTCTTCCCGATAGTAGACAGTGAAATCAACTGGTGAAAGTCCTTCGAACACTGCACACACACTTGGTTTCAGATTGTAGAAGAACAAGAATTGTTCTCGCTTGAGGAAGTCCTGTGTGAGATTTTCAATAACGGTTGCAGCGGTGAAATCTGCACCATACACATGTGAACAATCAATGACGACCGGGAGGTTCTGTCGAATGGAGTGTTTTGTGACCAAGTTTCGGACATAATCCACCGATGGGAATATCAAGCAACGATCTGGTGTTATCATTAAATATTCAGCTCCACCAGGAGTTGTGAGAGTTTCCACAGCGATTTTCGGTCTCGCTGCGTGATATAGGATGAAAATCATATTCAATCCAATTCCAACAAGAATTCCAATTTCCAATGGAAGAGTCAAGCAAGCTATGAAGGTTCCTAGACCAGGGATGAGATCGCTTTCTGTAAAAAAATGAAAAATTATTAAATTTTTTGCTTTATTGTCTTCTTAGTGAAACCAAAGCCTGAATATTGACGCGAGATCACAACGAGCGTTTTCATTACTTTTTTCTTACTTAATTTCAGAGATAGAAATAGGAAAAAATACAAAATAATTCTTCTTACTTTTGGTCCTCCACATTGGCTTCACAACTTTCACTTCGATCATGAAAACGACTGCAGAAATAATAATTGCGGCCAAAGACGACTTGGGGATGAAATAAAAGTATGGTGTGAAGAATAGTAAGGCCAGAACGACTAAGGCGGCTGTATAAATATTTCCCATTGGAGTTCTAACACCACTTGCGTTGTTGATAGCACCACGGCTGAGTGCACCCGTTACGGGGAGTCCTTGTACAAATGAATTTGCAATATTACCGATTCCCAGCGCAATAAGTTCTTGAGTAGCATCTACTGGCCGACCGTTTGCTAAAAATATCAAAAAAATTAATCGGTACATCCTTTTTATGTTGATTGAAATATTTTGCAATCTAACACGATTCGACGGTTCAACTTAAGCAAAAATAAAATACTTACAAAAAGCTTTGCAAATTGAAATGGTTTCCATGAGTGAAATAAGTGGTATCACTATCAGTCCTGATCCTAAGCTGGACACAATATCACTGAATGATTCTGGTTCACCAGTCATTGTTTCATTTGCTGAGAGCGAAAAAGGTGGCATTTGAAAGACTGGCAATCCTGGTGGAACGTCGCCAATAAGTTTGAACGGAGCACCACCAGCGTTATTGAATACGTAACCAAGACCTCCACAAACAATGACCAGAATGGCATTACGTGCAGTACCAATCGCCCAAAGGAGCTTATTGATGATTTTATGATTAAGGCTTTTCAGTTCATCTTCTGGTGGTCCTATTTTGATTCCAGAGATTATCTGTAATAAATTGAGAATAAGCTTACATTCATACAAGAAAAAAAAAAACGAAAATAAATGTTTTAAATAAACAAAATGAACAACTTACCTTCATTATTAACAACACTGCAATGCATGTTACGCCAAGTACCGCATCCCACGCGCTAGTTTCATTGATATTTTTGAATATTTCACGCCAAATTTGAATAAATGTTGTTCCTACTGCGGGAACACCCAAGATATCCTTGATTTGCGAAGTTAAAATAATCAATGATACGGCTGAGGTGAAGCCCGATGAAACAGGACCGGATACGAAATCAACTAGAAATCCAAGTCCTAGCAAACCCATCAATAGCTCGACGATACCACATAGGAATGACAATATCACAGATTTTTGCCATGAGCCTTGAGCCGCTTGAAATGTGAGCAAGGAAGCAATCGCCGATGGACCAACTGGTACATCCTTACAGCTACCAAAAAATATGTACAGGAAGCAAGCGAGGAACGAACCATACAAACCATACTGTAAAGAAATTAAATAATGAAACTATTTGTTTAAATCCTTTGATATGAACTATAAATATATATGTGAAGTTTAATGCAGATTTCCGTCATGATATACGCTTGAAAAGCGGATTCCTTAATTTTGATTTCTTTGATTTACTCAGCTTGTTTTTAATGGAAAGGAATACTTTCTTTTCAAATGAGAATTTTTTAGTTTTATTTCTTTTCAAAAGGCGCACAATATTCTGCAGCTTTTATTCCTTCTTTTGCTGAGTAACCGATGGAAGTGGTTTTGAATGATTGGCAAGAAAAGCGTGGTTACTATCCTTCCGGTAAATTTGTGATCTCTGCCTTTTTCCATATCTATTTGACCCTAAATATTAATTGTCCCGTCTGAAATTTTGTACTGATGGAGAATCTCGTGAAAATGGTCCTGTACGCGTCGAACGCTCACTTCAAGTTAACGCAATCCTTATCCAAATTACTCGTTGAAACTTCAAAACAAGCTTTGCCTTGCAACGTGTACGACATGTTACATCTTTTGCAGACTATAATCCATTGAACATATCATTGAGGCGTGTTCACTTTTCACATTTATTGAAGGACTAAATTAATGAGCAATCTTACAAAGTCAGGTCCAACCATAATTCAAAAAGGCACCGTTATTGATATTGCCTAAGCTTTTACCGTTATTATTTTGTTCAGGATCACCTTCCCCTTCATTTGCAGTTCTAAAGGATCTCTTGGAAATAAATACTGCGCTCCCTCAATACTAATGGTATGTTTTCGGAGTCCATCTTAAGAAATGGACTATGCTCAACTCAGAACTACTCTCGGCAAGGAGTTGCAACAAAAATGAATGTGATAAGTTCGGAAGCCAGAAAATACAGTGCGTTGAATAAGCATACACAATAATCATTGAGTCGGAGATCCTGTCGATTGCAAAGGTAATCCTCGTCAAGTTTATTGAAATATGGAAATAAAACTAATGATAGTATGGGAATAAGTTCCCGTCGTTGGTAGACAGAATGCTTTCCAGATACTATTTTAGTGTCTGCTGTAGTAGTGTTCTTGGAATTGGAAGTTGTATGCGTAGGCTCACGAGAACAGTAGTCGACATTCCTTCAAAGCGTGAAAACCGTATTTTTCTTGTGTTGAAAGTGTCGACTTTCATACCGAAAAAGCTGCACTTGCGGCATGTCAAAGTTCATTATTTCATTCTCAAAAAAAGTGCTGTGGAATCTTATCGTATAAGGCTCGATGTTTACTCTGATCATGCTCCGTCTGAGACGACTTGCAGAAAGTGGTTTCGGTGTTTTAAAAATGGTGATTTTGACGTGACTGATAAAGATCGTGGAGGAACACCGAAAAAGTTGGAAGATTCACAACTACGAGAATAATTGGATGAATATTCAAGACGAAGGCTAGACGAATTGTCGAAAGAGTTAAATGTTGACAGATCTACCGTCATTCAGCGCTCGTACGCGATGGGAATGATCCAAAAAGCTGAGACTTGGGTGCCGCATCAATTGGCAGACGGAGACATCGAACGACGTTTGGTGACTTGCGAGATGCTTCTTCTACGATGAAAAAAGAGTGGGTTTCATGCATTGAATTGTTACAGGGGATGAGAAATGGATGTACTACGACAACTCGAAGCGACAAAAGAAAACACTGGGAACAATGCCAGGTGAACTAGGTCCATCGACGCCAAAACGGAATATTCACGCTAGAAAGGTAATGTTGTGAATCTGGTGATACCACAGTGGCGTCATCTTTTACGAACTCCTGCAATCATCTGAAACAATTGCTGGGAATGTTTCCCGACTGAAGCTCATCCATCTAAATCAAACTCTGAAGGAAAAACTACCAGAATGGAATGACAGACATGACAAGCTGATTTTGCTACATGACAATGCAAGTTCACACGTAGCCGAGCCGGTCAAAAAATATTTAGGGTGTTAAAAGAAAAATCTTGTGCCAGCCGCCGTTTTCCCCAGACAATGCTCCTTTGGGTTTCGATTTGTTCCACTCCATGCAATCGGTCCTCACGGGAGGACGATTTACTTCTTATGAATGCATCAAATAATGGTTCGATGACTGGATCAAATCGAAGGATGGGGATTTTTTCCACCGAGGAAGGCATTTACAACCAGAAAGATGGGAGAAGAACATAGCTTCAAATGATGTATACTTTGAATGCGGTGAACGTATTTTTTAATGTTAAAATAAAGTGAAAACTTCTTGAAAAAATGGCGGAAACTTATTTCCATACCCAATATTAATGAGCCTAAGGTATCTAGAGGCATAGTAAGAGTTCACACTCCTATCACAGGGACTTCATTTATAGCATTATTAATGTATAAATAGCAAACACAGCAGGGTATAAATTTCATCGGAGATTAGTTATGTCTCAGTTGCAGTGATAAGTACGACCGGTATTAGTTACAATGCAAACTGATTACAATTTGCTTAGTATGATTGTCACAGAATCATTAAGAATCCTGATCTGTGCTCGGTGTGAAATTCAAATGTTTCACGTGCGCAGAAATCTGAATACAAAATTAAGTAGACACTTACCGCGGCTGGAACGCCAGCTATACCAGCATAAGCCAGAGCTGCAGGAATCACTGTCAGACCAACTGTAACACCCGCAATAATATCACCAATTGCATCATCAGCATTGTACTTTGGTAGCCATTTCAGGATTGGTACTCTCTTGTATAGCATTTTTTCCGAGCAGGCGCTTTTCACTTTTCGTTGAACCCATTCCTTGGCAACTTCTAATCGACTGTTTGGCTCAATTATCTTTTTTCCATTTTCCGTCACTGGAAAATAATTGTAAAATAATTTAAACCATTCATTAAGCAACAGGACATTTTGAATTTATAACATGCAATAAGCTAGCTGCTAATTATTATCAAATGTTATAATACCCAGAAAGTATCTTTTTTAATGACAAATCGATAAGTTGTAATTGAAATTACATCTGTATTAATTGTGGCTTGTGCTTAAGTTTGACGGGTTTATGTATTCGTGAGCTGTTGAGCCTTCCTTTTTTTGAGCAATGTCAAGGTATGAAATGTTTTGTTTTAATTTGTATGTATTATTATTTTTATTTGTATGATTATTATCACTGCATGCATGACTTGAAATCGATCGGATGTATCTTCGACAACGATGAATGAAATGCACCGGATTGGAGATAATGTGTAATTAATCAAACATTCACGCTAGGCTTCCTTTTTGTATATATCAGGTTGCAATTGTTTTTGTTTATTTGTTAGATGTGAGTATTATATGAAAGTATTCGCTAGGCTGAGATAAATTATGTACGCATGGAAAAGATGTTAATTATATTGTCTTAAATCGTTAAAATTGCATTTTTATAGTTCAATATAGATGCATCGCATTGATATGATAGAAAATTGATAGGATAAATCCTTCAAGACCAATGCGTTTTAACAGAATAACCGAAATTCGCCTTATCACAAGATGGGTTATTAATAATGTTTCTAGGACCAGCGTTAAATATGGTTCCTCGTATGAAAATTAATGAATGTCCGGATGATATCTGACTCCAAGCTATTCTCGGTTCTCTTCAGTTGGGAAAAGTTTTGTAGTTGTGCATGATATTCATCCAAAACCATCTAACATTCAAAATGTTGACAATAATTAACAATGAAATTGAAGTATTTAAGCCTAAGTATAGCTTAAATTCGTATGCTTCAAATATATGAGCACGTCATACTAATGATAATGAACTCTGCTCTTTCCCATAACACCGGCCAGTATATGAGGAAGATTTGCATATGATTCAGCAAAATTTGCTTGAACCGAATTTTGAGCTTAATAGCACATCATTATGGATTTCCGGTGTGGAACAATCTAAAAATATGACCATTGAATCGTCTTTTCGTACAAATTGCACGAAATTCCAAAAGCAATTAGCAAAATATTTACAAAAACTTCCGATTGTCATTTGGTTTTAGTGAAGCATTTCCGATGAATCCAAAACAAATTATTTCAGTGTGATAAAAATGATAAGGAATGTCATGAACTCCTATTGAGTGGACAAAAAGCTGGTTTCTAATTTCAAACAAAGACTCACTGCCTCACACTATCAATGCCAGAAATAATACAAAAATCGCTATGAACTTACTTATGAATTCATTCGATCCTTTAAGGACTCCCGGTGCATCTGAGTCGCCAATAATACTTATTGAGGAACATTTTATAGCCTGATTAATGTAAGAATGATCCGAATTCGAATCAGATCTCATTGTACTTTACAGTCTTTGTGAATTTACAAGGTATCTCCGATAGCTGATATCCAATTTAATACTGTACGGATTTGCTGGAGCCTTTCTGCAAAAGAGAAAAAGAAAATTAACTTGTTATTTTTTTTCAAAACATTTAAACGTTAACATGTGGAATATACATATTTATATAATAAATACCAACACAACAGCGAAGCTTGTCTGATCGGCAAGAGACAATTATTTCATTTCTTAATACTCTTTCCGGGTTCTTAAGTAATTTTATTAGAATCGCAAAATGTTAAACAAGTTTATAAACTTAAGTTGCTAATGAAGTCTATTCGATTCAACTGATATTAATCTACATTTAAAATGTATCTGCAAAACGTATCAACTCATAATTATGCATAAATTATTTTCGCTCAAAGAAGGTGAATTATTTCTGCAAAATTCATACTAGCACTTTCACGCGGTTTAAGACATATTAAAAACTGGTAATAAGGGTAAAATATACATATAAAATGGGTTTCATCACAATTTTCTGTTATTTTATGTTGTGGATATGTCTCAAGTCATTTCCATTCAACAATAAAAAAAAGAAATTATTTCGGGAAAGCATCAGGAATTGTTCTGATTCCTAACTTTTTAAGTTAGGAATCAGAATAGAAAGGAAATACATAAACTCGACACCAACCCCAAACTAGAATTTAATCAATCTTTTTAAATTCCCATGAGCGAATACAGAAGCGTCATTTTCAAAATTTTGAGAAATTAAATATTTCCGCTTCCCAACTAAAACCTATTTTTCATTTTTTAACGTCAAGATTTTTGTTTTTCAAATGGAAATAAGCAAATTTTGTAAAAACTTAACAGGTTTTTAATGGTTGATCTTTGTATTTAAGTTTATAAGCTCTATATTAGTAATTTATAAAGAAAGTTGGAAGATAGGTTCTAAGTGAATGATTAATCTAAAACCGTTGAGTTTTTTTTTATCATAATTTAAATCTGTGAATCCCTTTCGTGAAGATTCCTCTCGATTCCTATCACAAGAGCCCACTGAAAAGATGATCTTGAATACTTATAATCATTTACAATACCATGTATATGTAAAGGGTTAACCATTAAGGACATAAATATTTTATCTTTTAATAAAACACAGAAATATTTGAGAAATTGATTTCAAATTTATCTTAGCTGCAGTGCAAGCATTCGATTTTATGAATGAAATTCGGTTTTGGTCATATGATCACCACCAGCCCATTTACAGCGGTAATTTCTTTGTACCCAATTTTCCACCACTCTGGCACACATTCCGACGGGAACGTTGGCAATTTCACGTTGGATGTGGTCTATGAGCTCGTTTAACTAACGTTTGCTAACTTGTTGGCATAGACCAGTGACTAGATATAGTCCCATAAAAAGAAATCCAACTTGTGAGAAAACTCCTTCATCAAATTTGCCTTTCAATAAATCAATAGTGAAGCGGGCTGTGTGGCAAGTGGCACCGCTTTCATGAAACTACATATCAATATTGATGTCAAGTTCATCCAATTCTGGCCACAAATAATCTTTCAACACAACACGAAACCGTTTTCCATTGACAGTTACATAACGAAATTTACGAAAACCACGAAAAATATGGACCACGAAATAATACGGTCCAATCGTGTGATTGAAAAGGGCAAGAAAACTCCGGCAAGAAAACAGCATCAAACAGTAATTTTTGCGAATACAACGGTAGCGAAAAAGCACATGTACGTTTGTTACTGGTCAAAAGCGCATATACTGTTTACTTACAAAGCGATTGAATATGAAATTAGCTTCCTCGCTGAAGATGATTTTTTTTTGATGAAATTCTTCATTTTCTTCAAGCTTTGCCAGAGCCCAATTGGACAAGTTTCGGTATTTCGAATGATCAATTGGCTTTAGTTCTTGAGTTAAGATCAAAATAAAATAGTGCGAGACTGCGATGCGAGAGCGCGACGAGAGTCTCGCAGCAAATGTCAAGCAGTTTTCGTAAGGACAATGTACAATGATTGCGATGCGTCAATGCGAGGCGAGAAATATTCGGAAAATCGAAATATGCTCGGAACGAGATGCGTTGACGCTTGTCAGATGATGAATGAAATGAAATTTGAAATTCAAACGCCTTCATTACTTTTTAAGTACTAGGGTTATTCTGAATGAATTTTGAATGAAAATTTCGTGCATCCTTGTCGAGGCTATTATTTTCTAAACGAAGGAAAATTCCAAATTCAAAAACCAAAAATAATTTTAAGCAAATTTCATTTAAAACGTCACCAATCTTACATTTGTCATATGAACATTATTCTTACTCGCATCGCGTGCATTGTAAATTGAATGCGTTGCGCCGCGGCGTACGAGAATCGCATCGCAGCCTCCCAGTATTGTATTTCGGCCTTTAATTTGATCTTTTAAGTATGAAGGCCAAAATATTTTCGCCAAATACTAGACAGCGTCGTTTAAGTAACACCATTCTTGAGAACGACGTGGAATCGACTGGTTTGGCTAGTTTTGAATCAATCCGCTTACGACTGCGATATTTCCTTGGCTCCAAGCGGTGAAATAGTAATAGTCGAATAGTAAACATTTGAGCTCAAACTTATCAACTATAGCAAGCATAGCCTGTCGGGTGGGACGATTATTATGGCCGAAAATACGAGTAAGCGCTCTTAAATTTGCGACCACTGACTTAAAATTTCGGTAGTAATTTTTAAAAACTTCCAAACGTTGCTATTTTGTTGACTTTAACATGATGAAAATGTTGACTTTAACCAAAATTTTGACACTGCCAGTTCATTAAAAAAAAATTCAAGGGTGCGTTCATATAAAGGCACAAAATTGTCATGTCGCTAATATATGTTCAATTCAATTTAATTCAGGATATTCAATATTATAGGACATAAAATACACAATGTTATGTCCTATAATATTAAATATTCTGAATACTCTTCCACGTTATCATATCGAGTCTTTTCTTACTCCTTTTGTACGAGGGGTGATCAAGATGTCATAGAAACGATATACTTATTGACGATCATTTGAGAAAAATTTGATTAATACTTATTGTGACTTTTATGACATTTATGTAAGAATACCCTAAAATAATTAGTTTTTTAGGGGCCTCCCAAGTAAAGTGATACGCATTTGTTAAATTGCCTTAAACTGAAAATCGTTCTGTGATGAAATATTTTTGTTTGACAAATTTTTCTACCGAACACGTTTCTCAAGATTTACGACAAACATTATGTTCCGCCATATTTGACAGCGGGAAGGTGATTTAGAGTGTTCAAAACAGGAATACGCATCGAGGGCTTAGAATAGGTTAGTAGAACATCAGTTGAAAATGAGACTCGATAAGGCCGCCCTTCGCTTGAAGAAAATTGAAAAAATTGTAATGGGAGATTGTTGGGTGGCAGAACGTTTCATTGCTCAAGAAATTAAGAGGTCGATAGGCAGTGAACATGATATTTGACATGATCATTTGGGAATGAGAAAGGCATCCGCGTCTTGGGTTCACAGAATGTTTACGATTTATAAAAGCAGATGAAAAATGGCTTCACCTTTACAATCTTGATACAAGATCGTCATCTCCAATCCCAATGATATCAAGACAAAATCGTCCCCGGTAGATTGTGCGTATTTTTATTTTGAGCCAGCCAAGGAGTTGTAACTTTTGAATACCATAATCATCATTGAGCCACCATAACAAGAAGTGGATACGTAGAACAAATAAAAAAATTGATGAAAATACTTAAAATTTTAAAAAATTACTTAAGAATTAATTGAAATTTGTAAACAAACGCAGAGAAAAACTCGCAAAATAATTCTTTTCAAACACAATCGCCACAAAAGTCAACAGTTGCTATGCTAGCAATCTAATATACTGGCTTCAGAATCTTCAAACATCTCTACTGTTCACTCCACTTAGCTCCTAACCATTTATATCAAATTTTATCTCCCAGCGCCAACACTTAGAGTAAACTTTTGACCTAATGGTATTCAAACAAAATAAGTGAAATTTTCATAGTACTGGTAAACCGCCTCGAGCCTTTGTGGAACACGAGAATACCCTTCCGAAAGCTTTATAATCCTGCTGCAGCATATACTCCCATCCGAATACAAATACGAATCTAGTAGTGCTGGTAAAAACAAACAGATAACTTTTGGATGGGTATAGATTGGAATATCTGTCAGGGCAGATGTAATGTTCGCCAGAAGGATAGCCTTCTGGAGGCTCCTCCAGTACGTCAGATAGGATGTGCGTACATTTAATTTACTTAAAGCAAAAATCCCATGTCCCATGATGTGATTCCATGTCATCACATCATGCAGTAAAAATACAAAAAATTAGTCACGATTAAAAAAAATTTTAAGTTTAATTTGATGGAAAAAAATGCTCGATACGATATAATCAATTCGGTTAGGACCATTGGCAGAATTCAATTGAGTAAATAAAATAAACTAACAAAACCTTATTTACTTAATTTTTTCATAATTCATGATTGAATATATTAGGACAATTTTTAAGCAACATATTCATGTTGCTGAATATAATTGGAATGGTGAAACATGTCCATATATAATAAGGGGTGCTAAAATTTTTACTCAAATTCAGCTTTAGTCAAATGTATTCCGTTTGTTATCCTGTTGAATATTAACTAACTATTTCTAAGCATTTTCCATCCAAAGTAAACTCGGATTTGGAGAAGTGGGTTCGAATAATTTTTAATCGGTGATTTTTGGAGGGTTGAACCAGAGAAAATGTTGGTAATATACAGAGAAAACCTGAGGGTTGCAGGTGAAAAAAGAGTCACATCATATGGTGATACGTTGAGGCTCGCACTAAGTGCTGTCATAAACGACCTAATAAATACAGAGAGCAATTTGGAATAGTGGGAAAGAATAATCGGAATGAGTATTTTTTCTGTACAAGTGTTTCGTATTATAGTTGGAAAATTTCAGGATTTTTCAAAATAGTGAAAATATTTAATATAGAGAGTATAAGTTCGTTTTGATGTTGCCGCAGGCCAAAATTAACTCTGGGTAGCTTGGGTCCGCCGGGGCTTGCTTCGTGGGTCTCGAGGACACGGAGGACGAGCTGAAGATGGCTGTATGCAGCCGAAACGCGTCCTCGAGACCCACGAAGCAAGGCCCGGTGGACCCAAGCTACCCAGAGATAGAGAGTATACCTTAGATATTACATTTTTAAGGGGACATGTACGTGAAAATCAGTTAAAAATCGACTTTTTTGTTTTATGGCTCATTAGAAAGCCCGCACTTTCCTGATTATAAAAATGTCAGGGTCAACATATTTCTGACGGATTCTACGGCAAAAATTTGGAGTTTTGTATGATGGGGCGCATGGTAAATTGAAAATTTTCTCATCTTTGCGCATCTTTTCCCGCAACCTTAATTTTTCCACATTCAGGTACTGCTAAAATCCAAACCGTTCAAGATGTTGCAACTAAATTTAGCATGAAAGTTTTGAGGTTTGAGTAGCAACATTTATTCCAAACTCAGGTTTATTACCCTAGACTTAAAAATACTTCTGTAGCAGCCCTTTTCATATTTCAAAAATAACCTTTTTTGTTGTTGTTTTTTGTTTCAAAAGAATAATTTTTTATTATTTTCATTTTTCAAGAATATTTTTTTTTTCAGAGTTCGAGATTGCTTTATATTTAATTGTGTTAGTTGTTGAAAAATTAAAAAATAAAAATATAAGAAATCATTAGGTAAAACTAAAAACTTGTATGTTATCCTTGTTCCTTCCTTTTACTGTATGCTAAGTTCTAAAACACAATTGCAGATAGATGCTGATATATAACAGGTAGAAATAAAATCTTATATTGGGTGATTTCACGATTTCCCTTTAGCAAAGTAAGTGTTTTCTAAATAACTTTCTGAGCAAAATTTTTTACTTTTTAAGCTTTACGACAGGCTGAATTTAGGGGATCTAGGGGATGGTTTTCTTCAATGGTTTCAAGAAAAGAAAACTTGAGATTGTCTTATCCTTACTTTAAACAAAATCAATAAAACAATAAAGGATATTCAGGACTGAACTCTGAACAAAAAAACAAAAAGTGGTATCCAAAAGTGGGGTTGAAAATGAAGCTGTAACACAAAAGTTGCTTAAAATTTCAAAGATGCGAAGCCAGGAGAAATAAAAATTCTTTACAATGAAACGAGTGCCAGTAGATGATGTCGCGAAGATAACTTTTAAACAACCAATAATGGTTGCGAAAATGATTCTTTTAAGAGTTATTTTATTTGGGAGTAGCTTTAATTCGGTTCAATACGTCTCGAATATTTGCAACCAACAATTATTCCACTATTCAAATTTGTATCTATTTTTTAGAGCTTTAATCTAAATTATTGGCTAAACACTGTCGTATTTGTGGTTGAGAAGTCAATGCCAAGTTAAGTAAATTGTGTTCCAAAACAAAAACAATTATAAAAACATGGTTTTATGCAAAATAAGCGAACCCGGTATTTTTAGTCATATTTATTGAAGAATTAAGTCTCTAGAAGGACAAACTATAACAGGGGTCAAATGTTTGCATCATTTCAAACGCAATGGTCTCGATTTTTGTTGCTTTTTGAATGTTTTTAGAGTAATTTGGCTGGAATTTTGGTTTTTTTTCCGTAATTTTTCGATTACTGACTCTCTTCTTATTTTTGACCTTTTGTCCATTCTTCAGTAAATATCGAAAAGTGAAAAAATTCCAAACCTTGGGGGGGGTGTGTTTCAACAATATTTGATTTATTCGAAGTATTCTAAGGGGTTTCATTAGATTATCAGCTTATATTTTTTGCGTAAGACTGTCACAATGAAACGGATCAAATTCTCACCATATCCCCAAATGGGATGGAGATCGGGTTCAAAAAAGTATAAGAGTGCTCAATGACTGAGATCCATATAGAACGGGCATATTTGGGCTATGTCAGCAAAAGCCATCAACTAAATATGTTGGCATCAACAGATCCACTGAGAAGATTTTAAACCTATCGTCGTGATTCAGTGATGGGAAAAGAAGCAACATCTACTTTGTTACAAATTTTCCATAAAGGAAGAGAAAATTTTTTTCTGAATTGAACACAGCAAAACATTAACATCAACTAAAGTGTCCCTATTCATATGTGCACCGTCGGATCGCACGACGACAGGATTCAGTTTTCACAACAAATTTTGGTTAGTGCTTAGCGATAAAAGGGAATACAGCGTTGAATAAAGCATGCACTGCATACGAAAGAGTGCGATAAGATGGTACACGGATGGCTGCAAGAAATCTAATGGATTAGGGATTCGAGTATTGGGTTTTGACGCCAAATATTCCCAACCGATGAGAAGTATGCCAATTATCTTTCGTGCTCAGGTTTATGCCATCGCTGTATGTGCATAAAATAATTGCAGGATACAAAAGTAAACCTATTGCTTTTCTATCTGATAGTCAATATACCTTAAATGCACTAGCATCTCCGGCGATTGCGTCGAGAATTATTTTTGTATTACAAAATATAAGATACAAATATATAACAACAAAATACAAAAAACTCCAAAATAAATAATACACTCAACGAATTAAGTGCAAAAAATAGGCTTACCCTATACAGGATAGTGTGTGGGTATCTAGGGTTACGAACATGGGAATTAACTAGCGAGAAACTGCAGCATTCATCGGACCTGAACCCTTTATTGAAACTGAACAGAATTTCATTTATAGGACCCTAATGGAACAAGAGTAATGAGAATGCAATAGTCTTTAGAATAGACTCCCATGGCTTCAAATGTCGAAGCTCTTCCTCGATGTGAAAATGTCTCAAGTGTGCATCGGAAAGAGAAAAAATGATTCTAGTCCTTACTGGGATATACACGTATTGTATTGCACACTCAGAGGACATGTCTTGAAAATGGACCCGGGCGCGAATCACAGATGTGCACAGATTCTCCAATATCATGGAGGAGACACCAGTGAATTGCGAAGCACTATCTCATAGAAGACGGGACAAGCTAAAAAGCTACATCCTTGTCGAAGCGGGACTCGAACGCCTGAAGGCACAACGGATCACTAACTTTCTTTGAAAGATCGATCTGCGTTAGGTGCACTAGCAGCGGGGGCGTATAAAAAGGCTTGGTAGGTAGACGTGCACAACCTTCGATATGTTATTAACCAATCACAAAGAAAAACACAATTTTCATTTTTAAATACATTTGTTAATGCGTAGAAGTCCTCCATTTATAAATGGACACAACAAACCGCATATAGCACTTAATGGAAATTCGACTGAAGAATAAGGTTTTGACTATGTTGTCTGGTTCGTACTCCTTCAACATGTAAATCGTCAACGTAACATTTTTGAACGTACCGCCGCAGTCTCGAAATGTTTATTTTTATAAGTATGAAGGCAAAAGGAACAAGTTCCCAAACGTCAACTCCATATCCTGTCATATTTCTCGAATGGTCTGAAGGGTAAGTAATGAATTTTGTCTGGAGTTTGTTGAAATTGAAAATTACTAACTTGATACACTTCGTATATGTTTAATATTAAAAATTTTTAGACCACGTTACAGTAGCAACATAGTTGGGTTTCGATCAAGCCAGCAGCACGGGATCTTACAATAATTAACTAATTTGAATGACTATTAAAATATCGAATTAAATGGTGCGCATCAAGATCGTCGTTAATTGAGTGAAAGTAAAACATCGGAAAATAAATTTTTATTGCTACGACTCATACTACATGACCTTCTATTTTTGCATTCTTTAATTTATTGCCCAGTTTGGCCATGTCGTGAATTTTCTTTTTTCTAGAATGACTGCGATGTTATATATTTGGCCTTAATATTTTAGTGGACCTTTTTTGTAAGGTCAACCTTTTATTTTATTCATTCTTCTTTGCTATTTTATCTTACAAAATTAGAAATTTCTATCAAAAATTAGAAATTTCTGCCAAACATAAATAGTTTTGCGATGCAAAGCAAAACAGGGAAAATGAGTTCTTTAAAGAGTTAAATAGCGATCAGATATTCACGTGAACTTTAGGAGACTCAAATATTTAGGAGAACACACGAAAATTCAATCGAAAAATTCAAAAAAATTAATTATGAAGAGTATGTAGGTTACATGAACTCACCGATTTCAAAATTATGGATTTAGATTGAAACGTTTTAAAGATCTAATAAATTATTTGGCTCACCAATTTGTTTCTTTTAAATGTAAGGCAAGGCAACTTCTGATGTAACGACAGAATCAAGCATTGGTAAACACTTTTTCTTGCAGAAGATGCAAATCTTCTTCACTTAAACTTTGAATTCACCAAATTTATCTCTGATTAAAAATAGATTTTCACAAAAAATTGATGACTTCTCTGTTCGCTATTCACAACAATTAACACTAATTGTACATATCCATCGATGGCAGGACCCACAAGAAGTAATTTAAGTTGCACTGATCGATTTGAAATGTTGGCACAATTTATTAATAAAATATTAATCACTTCACTTTACTCGCATTTATCACAATTAGTAATACTTGGATTTGATCACTGTCACTATTTTCATCTGATCAGTGGGGAAAATTGCGTTTTCTTTGCTTCTTCGTAAGTCTGGTCGCGATCTTCGAAACTCTCGAATTTCAGTAACAGTCGAGCACGAACTAATCAAGTCGACCGGACAGCGTTACTTTAATCAATAAACATCTAAGCAAAAGGTAGATTCTATTTAAGCAATTTCCAAAAGATTGCATTCCAACTAACTACCACAAGCTTATCAGTAACGATTCTGATGCCTTTTGTCAAATAGTGCGGAAAACTTAACCAGTTTATAAAATTACTCCAAGTTGTATCTAGAATAGCCCAAAACCGAGACATTTTCTATCTCGAGGGGGAGCGGGGATATCTTTTACCCGAAGATATAGTCGCGGATTTGAGTGGGGTATCAAATAAGTGGGCAAGGCTTCATGTGAGGGACAAGAAAAATTGAAGTTGTAGCGTAGATGCTTAGTGGAAATTTTATTTCGCCAGCAGTGCTGGTTCAATTGAATCAATGTCCATTTCGAAAAATCAAGTGCACTATTTCATTGTCTGAAGGCCACTTAAATGACAATATCAGGTGGACTATGTTGAGCGGAAGTCGGAAACGTACATTCACTATTTCCATTTACCTGGAAAACTAATAAGTAAATTTTACATTATCGCCGCCAGTTATATCGAATGCGGATAGTTTGGCGCGAAGAACAAGATTGGCGTGTACAATGGAATTGCACATACGAGTAATTATGTTAAGATCTCCGTTTTTGATAGAACACGGCGCACACCACCTTAAGATAGGTTGCAAGCCACCGCAATCAAATGTATCTCAGGTGGGATAGGTAAAGTTCGCGGAATTGGATTAATATATTCATCGAATGCACGCGATAGGTGTCGAGCAAACACTCAGACCTGAGGCAAACACATTTGTGTTTTCCCTTTCCCATACAAGCATATGTGCTTTGCAACCAAGCGTATCCTAACACACTAAATACGATATCATAAGATTCATGCGTGAACTGCATGTCATTCACGTGGCTACTTATTTAGAACCGGTGTGTACACCTTTGTTAAATCTTATGCTAATTAGCCAGTTACCTCAGGCCACACGATATTAACGATGAACACGATATTATAAGTACTAACGAGCACCAGGTTCCAAAATATTAAAAAAAAATTAAGCACTAAGTGAGGTACTAAAATTCTTGAATTGACAAAAGTTGTAATTAGAGGATACATAATATTAGTAAATGTTAATATCGTCGAAGAGTGGGTCACTTCGTTAAAAATTCTGGTTTCGACATTGTTAATGGCTCAAATCAAATGCAGTACTGATTTTTTTTTATCTCCAACTGCTGGTTTCCGAGCAGTTTCGTTTTGATTTTGTTCTAACATATGTCCTTCATATTTAAGTCTATTGCGTCTTGCCAAAGAAAACCTTATGGTACGTACCTTTTCGCCAATAATACAATAATAACTTAAATTGAATCATGGGAAACACCCTTCCCGAGTGTGTTACGTTTCGAAGTGAGTCGCTACTAACTCATGTTTAGTTCTAGATACCAAAGTGAGCTCTTACGATATCGAACATTATTATAATTGCAAAGGGTGGGTAAGCCACTGTTTTCAACTAGCTCAAATGAAAGGTGACTGCTCTCAAGATGGTTTACAACGTAAAAAGGACTCCAAAACATGAAAGAATACACTACGCATACATGATTCTCGTCGTGAAGAAAGTTGTCTTCGATCGTCAAAACCGAACTATCTAGAAGGAGAAGACATCGGAACAAAAAAATTACATCGGAAATTTGCCAGAAACTCGGTAAACTTGTTCATCCACAAACAGTTCGAAGGGAACGGAATGAACACATTGCACACACGCGGACTTGTAGCAAGGATATGATACTATGAAAAGGATTCAAGCTAGTGGAGTAACTGAATTTCGTCGATGAGAATATCTTCGCTTTATTCCGATCATATAAATGAGGAGGGGTGTGTAAGGGCTGCGTAGTGGTGCGGAGAAATTGGTTTGCAGAGTTGTCTATGATTGTATCATTTACATCCGAATCAATTATTAAGTTTGACGCTCACTAGAAGAAATTTTCTTATTGTTTTCATATTTTTCTACCAATTCGTAGTATACTTCCCTGGAGACTGCGCGAGTGGTTTGTTTAAAGACATTAAAATTATTTAAAACCCATCAGAATGGTGATATTTTTGACAGTTTATAAGTTTTGAATCTCTCCAATACCTTAAGCAAAGCGTAACCAGAAAGCGTTAATACTCCGGAGAGGCATCATAAAGAAAGAGATGCCCTATGTAGTAAATAGAGCGAGCTTTTACATAAAAGAAAACGTGAAAAACGACGTATGTAGGGAGTGGGGCGTGTACTCGTGTGGATGGGTAGAAAATGTGAGAGCAACTAAGAGTAATTTTACAGTTATATTACACTTTCATTCAAGCGTGTTAACTGTATTAGTTTTGTTTAATGGAAGGTTGAGAAAAGAATAAGAAATATAAATAAAAAGCTACTAATTTTGGTTGAATTCCGTTCGATCGGAAGTTCGTTCAAAGTGTTATTGAGGTTTTGAGCTCATGTTACAATGTAGGTGAGGAGGGAGATCGCGATGGCTGGAAGTTTGAGCTTGAAAGTATGTTAGAACTATGTGACTGTTCGCAAAAGACGCACGAGCATTTGACCGCGTCTTTAAGTGATGACCTATCCCGAACCAGTGTTTCACCAAGTATCAATCCAGCTTGAAAAAAAAAACCGTTTGAATCCTGTTAGTTTAAGAATATGTGCGGAATGTTCAGCCTTATTAGTAGTTATGCTGTAGCTTAGGTCTTCAACCACATTCATTACTTCAACCATCGAGAAAAAAGATACAAATCTATGTCTCTCAAATAAATCAAATCTAACAAACAAATCTATCTGTCTAACAAATCTATCAAATTTCTATGGCTCTTACTATGGTTCGAGTACCATAAGCACTCGTAAGTACGTTTCTTGTCGAAAGGTAGACGTACAGCATATTATGGTTAGAAAAAACATGGTAAAGGGCAATTTGTATTATTAGTTTTTTGTTTTTGAGAAAAAATCGCGTCAGAAGCCTTTCACGTCTACTGGAAGCAAAAATTGATTGTGTCTATCTTTACATATGTAAAACACCTTAGGAGGCATCAGTAATAAATAAAGCTAACGTATTCCGTAATTTATCTATTATTGACATATCCGATTTTATTGCAGAGGTTGCGTGGATTGTGCAGCTATCCTTCATTTTCTGATTAGGTATTGCCTACTTCATGAATTTGTGTCGATACAGCCCCAAAGTCAAACCAAATATCACACGTGGAGGCCGCGAGGGTGTTTTCTGTGAAAATATCTAATTCTCAGAATAAGAAATAAGCAAATTCTCTTATTCAATCGAAACCTATTTCCAAGAACTTGATCGGACCTTTGTATGACAGAATTGACTCTCCCAGTGTCAACAGTGCAAGATTGTGTGGTTACCTAAGCATACAAAAACATTAGCAATGCTTCATTTCAGGCCATATATTTCTGCAATTTCGTTTAATTTATTAAAATTTGTCTAAAAGGCATATTTACACTTTTTGTTTGTCAGTTCTTGTCCACATGATGGTATTGCCCGTATTTTAATGTTTTCAACCCACAAAATTGCATGA
This sequence comes from Stratiomys singularior, assembly GCA_954870665.1. Classification (NCBI taxonomy): domain Eukaryota; kingdom Metazoa; phylum Arthropoda; class Insecta; order Diptera; family Stratiomyidae; genus Stratiomys; species Stratiomys singularior. Next base: position 16,430,265 of record OX940877.1, read on the forward strand.
GTTTCTGTGGATAGTTCATGTGTGATTCCATTATAAGGAATATTTTAAAAGTTTTGTGCTTATGGCGACTCGTTCATTGACAAAGCCAGTAAATAAGGTGGGTTGATACCTTGAGGGTATTGAAAGATCTTTACCTGATTTTCGAATCAAAATTTCGTGGTCTGTTTTGACTGCGTAAAAGTTAGCCCCACTTGTCCATAGCTTTTTTCATTTGACGAGTTTTTCCTTTCAGTTAGTAGGTATAATCGTGTGAGTTGTCAGGTGTTATGGTAAGTTCTTTCATCGTGAATTCCACATTGTATACAGCCTCGTTGTGAACAGCATTTTTATTTGTTTATTTTCAAACACAAGTCTTATGTTTTCAGCTTGTCTTGAATTCACAGTATGTCAAGTATTCAAGACAAAAGTTCATCGATCAGATTAAATTGACTTTTGGTCATAAGGCTCCATCTTTAAGCACTGTAAAAAACTGGTAAAACGAAATCAATCGTGATTGCTGTTCGCTCTCTGATAAATTTCGTTCAGACCATTAAAACTCAGTGATTTCACCAGAAGGCATCCATGCTGTCGAAAAATCGATGATGGAAGATCATCATATGACAAACCCTGAGATTTAGGCATTTCATTTAACCAGCCAAGAAAATATATTACTTATAAATTTGTCTGTAAAAAGAATTGTTCACGTCGGATCTCACATAATTTGACAATCGCTCTAAAAATGTTCTTGTACATTGATGTAAAGAAATGCTTGAAAAATTCGATCGTGATGCTTGAAAATACATTTATAAGATCGTGACCTGTGACGAATTATGATTTTAAGCGTATTTACCCGAAAAACTAGCATTCGACTCCGTGGGTCTTTCAAGACGAGCCAAACCCGACAAAAGTTGTCCGTGACAATGGCAGCCAGCAGTTATTGCCTTCATGTGGCAACAATTCCACTATACCATATAGGTCGGTCCTATATGGTAAAAACAAACTTCTGTTTATCTGAACTATTTGTTCAAATGGAAAAGAAACGACGTCGAATCATTCTTCACCATGATGATGCATGCTCTCGAATATCTTGTCAAAGTCTTTTTGATTTGTCAAATCATCGAATTATAAGGTCATCCTCTGCATAGTCCCTAACTTCACACCGAACAACTTCTTCCTTCCTTCCCTTACATCAAAAATAAATTGCACGGAGAACGACTTTTGACGCCAGATTAAGCTGTTGAAGCGTTCAACCGGAGAGGAAAAATGTTTTGACAATGGGTTATAAGGCATGCAAAAGTGTATTGAACTCCATGGAGAATGCTTTGAAAAACAACAAAGCGATAAAGTATTGTCTTTCCATTTTGAAGAGCAAAAGTAGAAACAGCTACCTACATACTACATAAAAGCTTGGACTGGTGGTGAAGGAGCAGAATAAATGTTATAATGAATGTGCGATATTCCATTACCATCACCTAACTCTCAAAATTGGTGTTTTTTAATAGCTTTTCATGAAGTCAGTAAAGAAGGTTGAAGCGTTATTGGAAGAAATCTCATTTCTTCCGTTTCCTGTTCGTGTTAAAAATAAGACGCTACTGATTCGCCATTCAATGATTCCATATGAATTCTTAAGCAAACACTAAAATGTTGCGAAAATGACCTTTTTTCTAAGTTTTACTTGGAAGGATCTCGTGAACGTTCACCTACAACATCGGTTTCCAAACAAAGACTTAACAATAAACCGAAACAAATGCAAATAAGCTGCTGTCGATACATAAATCCTGAGCTTAATGGGTGGCTTGAAATATATGTGCCTGCTCAAAACAGCAAAATTGCACCAAAAGTGATGACTCGATTTCATTAGTACACCATTACTGATGCTTTTTTTCCAACAATGTTGATGGCCTTGGTGGTAAAATAAAATTTTAGTGTTATTAAGGTAATTCGTACAAGTGAAGACTCAAGACTACGACATTAATTTCCTGCAAGAAATAAATGTAGAAATAATATACACAATTGTTTAAATTCTATAATGATTTTTAAGGCTGCTGTGCAATGCATTAGGATGTGCTCAGATCATGGAAAACCTGTGAAGCAATTTGTTTTCAGATGTTTGGTAAATAAACACATAAATTCAACGAAAAAGGATACCAGTTCTAACCGGACTTTATAATTAAAGTGGAATATCAGACATATCATCTAAATAAAATATATTTAATTGCGTTTGGCGGCACGAAGTCTGGTTAAATTAAAATAGCGATAGCGAAACATGGGACTCATTTTTACTCCAGACTGAAACTACTGAAGTTACTTTTCACGCAAATAAATGCAAGACAAACTGGTGCTGCGTCAATGCATGTGCAAATGCATGCAAATATATCACGTCTTTTTAGTTAAAAATATAAAAAAAATCGTTGCGGTTTACGTGTGTGGTTGCTTTCGTGTGGAGGATAACAAGTTATAAGATTCATTTCACCTGATAAATGTGATCGCTGGCGTGATAGGCTTTACACTGCACTGTAACATAATCACTTCCGGAAGTTCAAGTTCATTACAAGTGTGAAGAAAATTATAGGTATTGAATTAAGGGAAAGTCCATGCAAACTAGGCTATGTCGGAAAAATTTATTTTATTTTTATGAATATTCCGACGTAGTTCGTAGCTAATTAGCTTGGAAAGTTTTAGCGTGTAAATCATTAAGACAGATCGAGAAAACACTTTCCAGCGAATCATGTTCCCCTATAGTATTTCTTTGAACCTACAACTAGTAACGTATCTACAGGTTTTTGTAAAGTTATTTATGGCAGGAGGAACACCAATGTCGACAAGACTATGTTTAAAAAAATTAAATCATAATGAAAAATTACTAGTATACAGACAAAAATTATTAAATTGTGGGCTTGGTGGACTTTTCTTTCAGTTCTTTCTTTCTTTCTGTCGAGGCAAATTATTCTCAAAAACATAGAAATATTTCAGAAGTATGAAACACTGCAACAACCATAAAAAACTATTTGGCCGAAAAAGAAATCTACTCGACACGCCCGGAAAAGTTCTTGAAAAACTCACCAGGGGAACATTCAGGCTGTGGAGGATGTATCTCTACGGTAGTGTGACTTTAGAACAGAGGACTGCACCACCGATGCAATTGGATACGTGATGAGCGCGATTCAGCGTGCGGAAGCACACAGCAGCTCTACGCATTGTTTGTCCAGCACATTACTCAGGACACCCAAAATCCATTTCACACTGCTAAGCGGCCTTCCCTGATTATTGTTTTCAAGTACCAAAACATCGGACGCAGATTCTGTGAAAACTATGTGAAAGACTGTAGCCTACTATACGACACAAAGAGACTTAGCCGTAGGATGATATTTACATAAGGTTTCGTACAGGGTTCCATCCTGGGCCCTGACTTGTAGAGCATCTCCTATGAGAAACTGATGAGGCTTGAGCTGCCACATGAGTCACGCTTGATCGGCTATGTAAACGATATTATGAGTACCCTGTCGAGCATGTACAATAAAAACTGAATATGACAGATGGATAACGCGTGTCACACGTTTGCTTGCAAAATTGGATTGAGTAGCTCTTCAGCAAAATCGGAAAGAGTGGCAGATTATGATCGGCCCAGTCCTGACAAGTCAGTAAGGGCTTACAAGCGTGTTAGAAGTCTTAAGTCATGAAGGTATATCTCATCTAACACTTCCATGTCTCCTCATCCGTCCACCTAAAGAAATGATTAACGGAACATAGACTTGTCTGTAAGCATGACAGCATGAGGATCAGTCCAAAGTGACGTATCAAGCCATAGAGGTATAAAATAATATCTTATAACTCTATGTATCAAACGGTTCCAAGATTGGTTCTCAAGATAGCAAGAGAAGTTTTCAGAGGGTAGTCCAGAATTGTCGCGCGTCTACAAGTCTCACTCCAACCATAAATACCCTTCACCACGCTATCGCAAAAAAAAATCTTTAAGAACGATGCTACGAACTTCATAAGACATATAAAACAAGATCAGAAAGTAACGGTAATATAGTGTCAAATAAAATAAAATTGGTAAGTAAAGCGTTTTTTTCCAGTGCATTGTTCAGGTTCGAAATTCACAATACTTTCCGAATCGGTCCAACCGTTCTGTAAAAATTTTCAATGCACTAATTTATCAAATTTGTCAAAAAATTTATCAAAGAAAACTATTTAAAAGCACTCAACAGGTATGATCTTGGCTCTTCAAACAACTACCACAAAGACGATGGAGTTTTTGTTTTGATGTAGCAGGCATGTTTGATAAACAGTGGACTTTGAATATAATAGATTCAAGTTATAATCCTTATTCAGACGGTATCTCGAATATTTTAGACTTTATAACTGAGACTATTAATATTACTCTATAGTTAAATTAGTTTTTTAGGCTTTATAAGGTTAGTATCAAATTTTTGTATGATCACGAAACACAGTGAACTGTGATTTCCAATATGTACGTGAGCTTAGTCAAAGTGCCCAAGATTCTGTTTCAACAAGGCGAGAAAATGTAGGATCCTGGACAAATGTTCTATATTTTATAGTATTACGTTTTGCTGGAATTTAGAGAATAGAATATTACTTTTCTTTGCGCCATGAGTGCTGCTAGTGAATACATTCCCTCAAAGTTTATCTTTCCCCGAAACAGGATCACCTCGACCCGGGCAAAGAATGGCCTAACAGGAGCTATTTCGTAATTAGTAAGTAATTCAAGAAAAAGAGGAACCTGACATTGAATGGCTTAAGGGGGTCGGATGTGGTCGGGCGTTCCTAGTCGACTTTCATTTCTTCAAACTAACTTTGTTTCAAAAGTACTTAAGATTTTTGAATGATTTGTCTTTTATTTTGTTTGGGAGGCTATTCTGGAAATTTCTATAAGCTTTTTTATGGCTGATAAAGATACTCATACTACAAAAGTTTTGACGTTAAAAAAATCCGGTTCGAAAAAAGAAATATTTTGTATCTACCTTTTCTCAGCAGACATATGTTCGGTTTTTACCAATTAAATTTCTTTTTACACATTAAGGTATTATAAAGTTTCCAGTGAGCCATTTTTTCAGTAATTTGTGACATTTCTTTAAAATTGTTGAAAAATCGGGCTCGGCTCTCGGGTCTAAATCACTCTGTCGAAAAATGGCTCGTTCTTCATTTGAATGTACTTAATACATGGGGAAAAAATTATACCGACCCGATCAGTAGATTTTGAGAAAAGGTACATTGACTAGTGAAAAACACAACTTTTCAGGAGAGACGATTTTCTGAGAATGTTTGAATTTCGAATGAATTTCCGGTTACTTATGGTACCGATCGAACAAACTATCGATCCTTAGATCATTTAAATAATATCGATCTTTTTTCTCTTCAAGGACTGTTATTCTAACCCATTTTACACGTAGTCATCGTTCGGTGCTCATCAGTTTTTCCAACTTTTCTCGTGTCCCATTATTTTTGTGTGTTTTTTGTTTTGTTTTTTTCAAATGCCCCGGTCAACATAAAGGGTTTATAAAAAGGTTTATAAAAGTGCCAAAAGGTGACAAACCTTTATGTAGTCAGACTCCAGAACGGATTGAAAAGGTGTTTAGCGAAACTGGTGACCCAAACCTTTCTCGCGCTTCTTCGGTTTCAACAACTTCTAGATCTTTTTCCCATTCGAAATTGAGAAGTGATATGACGGAGTATGAACAATTGAAGGCAATGAAGGCAAAGAATACGATTTGATAAATGTGCAATGCGTGGATGAACACTTGAGAAATACCTAATAAATATTAACAAATTGCATATTTAATATATATGGTGTTTTATTCATTTATCATAAGTCATATTCATATATATTTATCAGTTTATACTTATTCATTGTTTAAAAGGCTAGTAAACTTGTACATCAGAATTTCTTTCAAAAACGCTTGAGGTTGATCATATCACTAACTTCAAAAAATTATTTGGGACACTTCTACTTCTCAATATTACATTATACTTTCAGAAAAAAATAAAAAATCAAAAAAATCGATTTTTTGACCCGAAACCATGTTGGACTCCCTTAAGCACTTTACCCAGCATGCAAAACTTTCTGCTGAAGATCCGGTTCTATGAATATAGGACGAACATGGGAGCCAAATTTCCCTGACCATTCATGAGCATTGTAAAAAAAATATATGCATAGGATGTGCCTACTAGCCTTAATTTCACATGTGCCCTATTTTGAATCTTTAAAGGTTTCTTACAAGAAAAGAATTGGGCAATTTCAGTAAGAACTAGATTCTGGAAAGAATAACACCTTGAAATGCAACTTACTTGTTTAAAAAAGCATTCTCAAGCGTTGCCTCTATGAGCAACCACGAAGCAGGATTTAAAGCAACGGGTGGATTTTCCATAAATTCCACTGTCTTTTAAATGAAGACTTTTTAATAACTGAAGTCCTTCAATCAAAGCCTGTTGGAGATCAATATCTTCCTAATTTTATTTCAGAGTTGACTGAGACTGGATCTGTTTACCCCATTTCCGTACCAACAGCTTCTGCTGTGCTAGAATAGATAGTCCTTTTCCAAGTACATCTACAGTTTGCCCCACAATTTCTGAGCCACAGTGACAGCATCGTCGTCCGAATTCAAACCTACAATACCAACAACATATGGGAACCTGGCAATGGGACATGGCAAGTATTAAAAATTCCATCTAGATGCCAGGGAAAGCTCCTTCTACGAAAAGTCGAGGAAGAAAAAAAGAGCCTGCATCAATTTGGACTTCAACACCGGTCAAAGATGCTCTGGTTGAGACAGAAAACAAAAGGAAGGCTGAAGCTGAGAAAAGTAAGCGAAAAACAGTGGTGAGAAAATATTGCAGGAATACAGTGTTAAGAAGGCTATGATGAGAATCCTGTATGTTAAGATGATAATGATGTGTGTTGATCACCGTTGTCCCTTTGCTGATCACCAATGCCAACCGATGTTGACGATGACTTTGCCAAATGATGTCACAAATTTTGATCGGAACTATATACCAATAAATTTTTTTTATATATCTATTTATTTTTATAACCTCTATTCTTCCAAAATGTATTAGCAAAAGTGATTAACACGATTGCGATTGAAAGTCAACTAACTCAAGTTCATTATAAAGGCAAAACGATAAATAGTTGATTAATAGATGTTGTTTTATAATGTTACTTAGGTGATCCTCATTACCAATATTTGCCTTCTTCAAAATGTAACCCGAAACTGCGTCGTGACTGCTTAACTTTAAACAAGAAGCGAAAGACGTTTTTCTACATTCGGAAATTATTGTTCGAAAAAACAGAGTGGTCTTTATTTAAATATTTTTATGGATCCAACTCCGCCACACCCACCCTCACTGTCACCTGCACCATCATCAAGAATGATGGTTTCACCTGAGGCAACCAAAGAAAACCAAGATCTGAATCACAACTTCACACAGATATGAATAATACAATAAACAATTCAACGTATGTTAAAAATGAAAGAGGTGGTCGCAGAATTCACTACCTTTATTTTTGAAAGACAAGAGAAAAAAATAAGGTCCATTTATAGAAGCTATCAAACATTCAGTTCCATATTTTATGTGTAAAATAAATTTGCAATAATATGGACGCTCGTATTCCTTAGGATCCTTTTTCTTGAATATAAATTTCGGTGACCAGCTTCGAAGCAAGTGGAACATTATTATTAAAATTGCATAAAACTCATTTTAAAATTTTAAAATATATTCGGACCTCCAAACAATATAGACAATCATCATTTCATATTGAGAGAGTTGTGTTGTGTCGAATCTTGAATCGAAGATACAATGAAGAGAATATCATACCATAGCTTGAGCAAAGACAGCACTTATACGTTCGGTCGGCTCGTCTTAGACAGAGATAGAAAACGTACAAATAGACTTGGACTTGTGTTGCATTTTTGTGCAATAGCTTTGTGAGGGGTATTCGTGTTTTACACAGAAAAGATGATAAATTTATAATCCCAAATAAAAATCACTTTACTTTGGTTGAATATCGATAAATCGAGATTTCGTTCGAAATGCTAGCGCTCGTTAGTAGTGAGTATACTAACGATAATATGCATACACCACGATATTATTATAGCATTCAAGAGTCCTACGAAAACCGTAAGGAAATTGGAAATTTCAATAAGTTTTTGAGATGTTTGTTTTGAAGATATGAATGAAATTTGATTAGTTGAAAATTAGTTGATTGATTGATTGAATGAAATTCAAGATTGAATAATTTAATGAATTAATGAAAAACTATGGCACCGCTATGACGTGAATAAATTTTCAAAGTTTTCAAGGGATGGCTTTAAGCGAAGTTGTCCTGAAAGTAAATAAAAGGAACAGAGCTTGAGTGAGTGTACGAGAACTATGCTTAGCATAGTTTTTTGTCGAGATTTCCAAAATCATACTTTTAATAAAAGATGGATAAAATTATTATTTCTTTCTTGACGGAAATTTAACAATTACAAAGGCCAGTCCATTGTTCCATATTAATCTCTTCATATTCGATGAATTGACTTCGTGCGTTTCAACTCAGAACTCTCGCATCAATTATTCGACCATCAACATTTAGTTTATTTAAATATATCTATTGATGATTCCATAACATATTGCGTAGATCATCATCATCATCATGTAGTCCCTCAATTAATCTATTTACAAAATTTTCTAGTTGTTAAACTTAATATGCCATTGTATGAATACATTGACTTTGTTTGAATAGCTCAGCAATAAATACATAATTATTATGCCGAGTCATGTGACATGACAACATCAATCGGTCATGATATATTTACTATATTTTTGCCTTCAGTGATTGTTGACTGTAATTGTTTTATACAAAACAATTCAATTTTCATTCATTATTTGCTGGTGAGTGTACAGCGCTGAAAAACCTACAGACGGGAGTCTATTTATTTATTTTTCATTAGTTGAACTTAAGGACTTTGATGATTAGAAAGTTTTCAAGCATTGAAATATTTTAAATTATCACTTTGCAAAAAAATGGACTCAAACCAATCTATTTTGGTTGGCTTAAGATTGTTTTGCACATACTATACAGTCTGGAATGTTAAGACATTAAATTCCTCGACGCTACAAACAAGCTAATGAAAGACAGAAAGAAAGAAAAACAAAATAAATTACTTTGCAGACAGTTTTCTTCAAATATAATCATGCAGAAATTATTACGAAGAATGAATAAATATTTTGATTTTATTGCCAGACCAGCGTTGCATCATTGGGTAGCCTAAGAGTCTGAAAAGTGCGGTATGAGTCAAAATTTAAATATGCATATTCATCGCGTAGGTTTAGTCGCGTCGTGTCGTGGTGAATTGTTCACGAAGATGCATCTATACTTCAAACGTTGGTTGGTATATAGGTAGATAGGTTGCTTAATAGTTTCACCATCTAGAGTTTGGATAAACTATTATTTACTTGTATTTTCAAACAGTTTAAATGAAATTCATTTTTTCAATCCCTTGCCAAAAAAGATACTCTCAAAAACTTCTTAATTCCTTGCTAAGTTTTGTTTTTATCAATCCATCGTGATAATATCATAGTTAAGTGTTTACATTTGTTTTATATTTCATGATTCTGCCCATTATTGACTAGTCCTCAAGTCGTCCGATTCTTTTTTTATTATCAAAAGTTGTTTCCTCCAATTTACGATAATGCTTATTGCTATTCCAACGCTTTTAAATGCTACGTATGGTATGACAGCTGTCATACCTTTTGTTTTGGTATGCGATTTCATCATGAATACGTTAATGTCAAATGAAAATTTATTTCGGAAAAAATAGTTCAGTTCCGATTCGATTAATAATGGATCGTTTTGTTTTGGTTTTGCGGAATTAAAAAATCCAATTCGAAGCTAAACTGCCGCGGCACGGCCTAAATTCGAGGTAGCGGCCCAAGAAAACATTGCTGCAGATCACATCTTACATAAGAAAATTTTGTTTAGCGATGAGGCTCTTTTTTGGTTGAATGCCTACGAGATTAAATAAAACTGACACATTTGGAGTGATGAGCAACCAAAGGTGATGGAATCATTGGTTCATATTCCTTCAAAAATCCAACTGGGAGTAAAATCACAGTCCATGGTGACCGCTATAGAGCTCAATAAATGACTTTCTTTTTGCCGTGTCTCGACAATTCACTTGTCATATTGCGGGGAACCTCTGATTTCGTCAGAATGGCGCGACATGCCTATTTTTTGAAAGAAACATTTGATTGCATAATTTCTCGTTTCGGACGTGTGCACTGGCCTACAAGATCTTATGATTTAACACATCTGGACTATTTCTTGTGGGGATTCGTCAAATCACTCTTCTACGCCGAAAGCGCGAAACGCTCGACCATTTAGATGACAATATTCACCTCGTTATAAGCGAGTTACGGCCCCAAAAAATTGGTTGGAGTAAAAGAAAATTGGACCTTACATTTGGACTTCCTCTGTCTCTTTTTGGCGCTTCCATGCCAGAAAGTAAGTGTGAAAGAATGGCAAGCTGCTTAAGGGTCGCAACATTTCAGGTAATAGTGTCTACCTTTGGCTGGCCTTTCAGCGCGATAATATAAGGAATGTCTAGAAGGTGCGAATGTTAACTACACGTGAAGTAGAAAGTGATCATAACATTTCAAAAAACAATTTTTTGGAGCTTGTAACAAAAATTTGGGAATGATTCGCGTTATGCACAATTCATAAGAAAAGCACAAACGGCAGAACATATTTATCATAATAGATCATAATAGAATAGCGTAATAGATTATGGGTTTCCGGCTATGATCGAGAAACAAAGTCCATATAGTGAACGCATTCTCAATCATTATGTTTTAGAAAAATCAGGAGAAAGTCGTCTTCGTTCGTCGTAGCAAAATGAAGCGATTTCGGTCGTTTTCTTTGATTACAAATGTATTGTGCACTATAAATATAATCCGAGAGGTGAATCGTGTTGTTTAATCAAATTAGTTAACAGCGTGGTGATATTGCCTAAAAAGTGGGCGAGCTCCATGCAGATAACCTTCTCGAAGAGATGCTGAAATAATTTGACAAATAGAATCAAGTGGCATATAACGCTCGGGCAATTCTAGACATGAAAAAATGAATACATTATCGGCTGGAGGCGTCGAGGGTGGAGAGTATCCTTCTCTTCTTTCCCATCCCACTGGAGAAGGAATCCCTATAACCCGAAGTCGCCAAAAGACGTAAAATTAGGAGGCCTAGCCAGAAGTCATGTGTCAAACGGTTCCAGGCTAGGCGCTTCGGTTGACAGGGGAGGTGTTTAGTCGGTAGTCCAGTAGGTCCGTTGTGAGACTGGGAGTCCAACACTCAGGGCGTAAATAGCCTTCACCTCCCTACCAAAAAAAAAATCAAATAAGGAATACCTTGAAATATACCACGCACCGGATGGGAAAGTATAATATCAGTGTGGAAGTATGAAGATAGGCCCGATACTTTTGCGACAAATTTCTGCATTCTATCACATCACAAAAGACGATGGAAATTCTCGAAAAAACATCTGTCCAATAAATGAAGATAGTTATTGTGTGTTGGAAAAGGTAAATGTGAAAACGCATCCTTTCCAGGTGGCGTTTATAGTGTCTCTGTTTATTTTGAGCTCATCTTCAATAACCAACGATCCTGCAACTGAACCAAATTTAGAAGAAAATTTGTTGTAGAGTATTTTATTCATGACACAATCTCCAAAATATTTTCATTTATCATTTATATCACAAATATTCAATTTTCAAAATTTTCCGCCAAAACATGGTTCATCGATAGGTTCATACATATTGATAAAATGACAAATTTGCTACGATTGATTCCAGAATAAAATTGTGGACTCCGAGTATCTTACAATGATATACTTACTCCCTACTTACTCCCTTTGGCTACTTACCTCCCTTTGAAAACTTTTGACGATAATGAATTCAAATTTCGACGATAATGAATACGATGGAATTCAAAATATGAAGATATAACTAGCCTTTTAATTTTGAAAAAATCACGAAAAAAGCTTTAAAATAGGCAATTCTAATATGATTTCCTCCTTGATCAATAAAGGGAGAAGATGGTCATTGTCGTATTCATCATTATAGTCTAATATAATCTTTTTTTTAAATCAAAATAGTGTTGGCGGTTTTTTTTAAATAAATCAATCAGTGAAAGATTAACACGTTGACGGACAGTTGCGTCTATAGCCGTCAAGTTCAAGTTCACTATGTGACATGACGGCAATAGCCGTCCAATACGAAACGGTCGTTTTTAGACACTGCGGCTGTAGCAGCACAAATGTGCATTTACCAGCGTACAAGTAGAAGCCTAGTGTCATGTTTTCGAAAAAAAATTTAGTATGCAAGGTTAACACATTGAGTATGCACGTGGTTGTGAACGGAGTAGTGCGATCTTGTTTTCTCTTCAATTTACAGTTGCTATTGATACATTTAACGATATTTTTTGTTTATACTGGTAAGTATTTGTTTATGATTGATTTTACACTTTAAATAGAAATAAAAAAATTTAAATTTAGCATTTTTTGATTCATTTAGCGATATTTATAGTTATACTGTTTACTTTTTGTTTTTTATGATATTACATTTGAAATATAAAAACAATAATGTAAATAATAAATGTATAAATAATATACAATAAATAATAATATAAAATAAAATTGAATGTTTTATTCAATATTTATAGAAAATGGCCAGATGGGAAAAAGAACAGGCTAGGCTGCTGAAGCTTTTTGAGGAAACAGGTAGTGGGTCAAGCAACAGTGAATCTGAACCTGATGCTGACTGTGCTGAAAATAACAGTTCGGGTAGTGAAGAAAATGAATCAACTACAGATGAGGAATATGAAGCACCAGAAGAACCAGAAAATGATGAGACAGGGCATATCAATACAACACCTATAAGAAACTTTTCTTTTGATGCAGATGAAGAAAATGAATCAACTACAGATGAGGAATATGAAGCACCAGAAGAACCAGAAAATGATGAGACAGGGCATATCAATACAACACCTATAAGAAACTTTTCTTTTGATGCAGATGAAGAAAATGAATCAACTACAGATGAGGAATATGAAGCACCAGAAGAACCAGAAAATGATGAGACATGGCATATCAATACAACACCTAAAAGAAACTTTTCTTTTGATGCAGATGCGGCTGGGATTCTTTTGGATATAGACGAAAATGTGTCTCCAATTCAGGTTTTTGAAAAAATTTGGGATTACCAAGTAATGGAAATGATTATAAAATCTACGAATGATTACGGCCTAAAACTTTGCAATCAAACACGGCCACATACAAGGCATAGTAGGAAGGCAAATTTCAAAAATACTGATACGATTGAAATGAGAAAGTTTTTGGGTTTGTGTTTGCTTCAGTCCCAGCTAAAATTCTCCAGTATTAGAAAACTCTTTTCCATTGATGCATTACATTACCACCCAGCTTTTCCTTCACAAATGTCTGGAAGGAGGTTTGAGCAAATATTGAGATGCTTTTGTGTAGAAGAAGAAAATTCAAACGACCGTTTGAGGAAAATAAAAATATTTCTTGATTTGCTCATAAAAAAGTTTGCGAATGCATATGCACCAAATGAGGCATTATCATTAGACGAATCTTTGTTATTATTTCGAGGAAGGCTTTCTTTTCGCACGTACATGAAAGGCAAAAAGGCAAAATACGGAATTAAATTGTACGAACTTTGTTCTGCCCAAGGTTATGTTTTGAACATAGAAATATACAAAGGCCATCGAGAAAACGAAGAAAACATGACAACTATTGAAAGTCTTGTGATGCGATTGATGCAGTCATATTTAAACAAAGGGCATCATTTGTTCATAGATAACTATTACAACAGTGTACCATTGGCTAACAAATTACTGAGCAAAAAGACACATGTGACAGGAACTCTTCGTGTAAATAGGAAGGGTCTGCCGCAAGAAATAACAGGTCGTAAGCTTAGAAAAGGAGAACATGTATGGCGACGCCAAAATCAGACATACGTGTCCAAATGGAAAGATAAACGGGATGTGCTATGTCTAACAACAGCTTACCACCCAAGTATGATAAACACAGCTAACCGTCGACAACAGGAAAAGAGAAAACCAATTGAAATAGTGAATTATAATCAGAATATGTCAGGTGTCGACAGAGCAGATCAGATGATGTCCTATTATTCCTGTCCACGAAAAACAATTAGATGGTATAAAAAGTTAATCTTTCATCTACTGGATGTAGCAGTGTGGAATTCTTACTACATCTTTAAAGAAAAGACAGGTTCTCAAATGAAGTTTATAGAATTCAGGGAAGCAATTATACGATCTCTAACTGGCATAGATTATAAACAGGATGGAAGGTCTTTGGTTCAATTTAAACGTGCACGAATCCAAACCAATGAAATCAACAACAACGGAACACAGCATTTTCCTGAGAAAATTTCTCCTCCTGAAAATTATCAGCGAAAAACATATTTTCAGCGTTGTAAACAATGTTATAAACAGGGAGTAAGGAAGGAAACATCATATTGCTGCAAGAATTGCATATCAAAACCTGCACTGTGTCCTGCACCATGCTTTGAAACATGGCATACCGAAAATAATGTATAATAATTATAAAATTATAATAAATTTATTTGTCATTTATTTATTTTTGTTTGATCATGAACTAACATTTCGTGTAAAACTCCCAAAAATACTTTGTTGCTCACAAAGAATTGCTTATTTCAGTCATTAAACCTGTCATTTACGTTTTTAAATTTTTGCTGTTATAGCCGCCATCGTCCCATTACATAGTGTCTAGAGTCCACTGGCGCCATGACGGTTGTAGCCGCAACCTAATTAAAGGTGCTGAATTAATCAAAATTAAGTGTATTTAAGCAGAAAGAGTAAAACTATACTTCTAATATTCTAAAAATTACAAAAACATATAGTGTCAATTTTCGAATTTCACTTGTTTCTACTGTCCGTCAACGTGTTAAATAATTTGCAACAATATATTTTCGACTCAGACTGGTTTTTTGGAAATTTTACGTAGCATTCAACAGCTAAGTCCGTAGTAGTAGTAGTAGTAGTAGTAGTAGTAGTAGTAGTAGTAGTAGTAGTAGTAGTAGTAGTAGTTGTTGTTGTTGTTGTTGTTGTAGTAGTAGTAGTTGCAGTTGTAGTAGTTGTAGTAGTAGTATCAATACTAGTAGTAGCTTTTGTTTGTGTTGTAGTCTTATTATTGCAAATGATTGTCGTGGTTGTATTAGTAGCAATAGTCGCAGTTGTAGTTTTAGTAGTTATTGTAGCTGAATTATTAGCCGTAGTAGTTTTTGTTGCTATATTAGTCATAATTGAAGAAGCACTATACCAAAATATTACTGGCCATTCAAAATTCGACTAAGAAAATCAAATGTGTTGAAATTACCCCGCGATACTCCATGATATTTGGGTGGCAATTAGAGACTGAATGAAAAATATCCTTAAATAAACACAATCCAAGGCGAGGTACGATAAACGTAATAAAATATTTAGTCTTTGAGGAATGAAGTGAAAGAAATAAAATGAATTCATACAAAGTCTCGTCTCGTTGAGCGTAGCAGCGCGTTTATCGGAAATGATAAACAAACTCCGAATTCCAAAGATCAACGTTTGGGGCGCCAAATATTCCTCGTCAACAGAGGAACCTCCTCTGCGGGCATTTGAGTAAAATGGTGTTAAATTCATTGTAATTACCATCTTAATTATATGCCTCTCGACATCCTGAAATCCTTTAAAATTTAATTCATGAAGTTGTTGCGCATGCATGAAAATTGTCGGGTTCAACATTTTACATTGGTAAATTTGCTACCAGAATGCAAGACGTTGATGTTTCAAGTTCATTCTACTGGCTAACCTTTATATATAGGAACTGCACTTAATTAATTCTTTCAGGTGACAATTTGATTGATTATTATAAATATCATCTGTGTATCTGGCACTCTTATATTGTTTACAAATAAATTCACAACGGAGACAAGATAAAGATATGAAGGTTGTGTAGTCTGTAATTCTTTTAATTGTCGTTAAATATCTTTTGAACTTGCAGCTTATTACAATCTGACGCAAAAATAATTTCCTAACTACAATTTTGTTTGAGTTTGATCTTAATTTTTTTTTAATTTTTAATTGGAAACTGATTTGCCGAATCATGGAAAAATATGAAAATTGATATCTAACTTATGTAAAACCGGATCATTTATTTATTTATTTTTGTACTAAACAATCTTCCAAGCTATCCATATTTTAATGTGTTTCACTATCCAATGCTATTGTTTACTGCGAGGGGAGCAAGGCTACTACTGCCATTTATTTAATAAATTTGCTTTCCCCGGCGGCTTTACAGTCAATAATTCAATACGGAAGAAATTTCCTTTTCAATAGCATGACAGTAAAAATATGCATTATATCTCGTGTCCTTCACAGTTCTGTGCATTCCGACCTATAAACTGTACCCAGTGCAATAATTGGCACTAGGGTAAACTTATCAAAATTTCAATACTCGTTTTCCAGTTTGAAATCAAAATAATATTTGGAGCATTGTCGGACTTTGATTTTTTCGAAGGAATTCATGATGTTAATACACGTTAAAATATATTGATAATGGTTATTAACATACACGTCGCTGTTAAATGGTACTTGTTTAATACACTACTTCCCCTATTTGCAATGCGTGCGATTTATTTTAAATGCATTTCCGTAAATTGCTACCTTGAAATTATCAAGCAAAGTTAATTCAATACAACACAATGCATTGTGTTATTATGTGGAGTCAATGCAAAAAAATATGCACTATATGAGTGGAAGAAAACAATTTAAGTCTACACAATGATAATTTTAGATATACGCAAGAGTATGGTGCAGAGTAAACGAATTTTTACGAGGGGAACACAGCTTGGCAACGCACTCTTGTGAATATCATTTAAGTCAATAAATCAATCATTTAGTTTAAAATAAGTCGATAAAATCGAAAAGAACGAAACGATTCCAGAAATACCAAGACGAAATGCTAAGTCTTTACATCAAGGTAATCTTAAGATTTTTCATTCGATATCGAATGGTATAGAGATAGTAGCAATTGTTGTAATCACAACTGTGATCATAATCCATTTCTAAAGAAAAAGTATAAAATAAGCCTTCACAACACCGGAACAATAAAAGCATGTGAACAGCACATCAGACTCATCAACTGGTAGGAATCCATTCAATAGGTTTTTTTTTGGAGGTGAAGCCTATTTACGCCCTAAGTGTCGGACTCCCCCGCTACCGGACTATCGACTAAACACCTCCCCTGTCACACCGAGAACCTAGCCTGGAACTGTTTGTCACATTACTTCGGACTAGGCCTCATTAATCATCCCTTAGCGGTGCCTTCAGGCTAAGGCTCTCTTTCTCCACGGATGGATAGGAAGGAATTGCGATTATAGAGAATTGCATTGCAGAGATCCCCCCCTCTCTCGCCAAGTGATCCATCATGCCCGTCTTAATATTAAGTACTGTCCGTACGTAATGCGACACACAGTTCCAATTGTCCTTTGATTGCATCATTTTTCCCGTTACATAAGCTCCACTCAATAGTGCCAAGTGTAATATTTCTAAACTATTAGGTCTTAAATGGAAACATTTTTCTCATCAGGAAAAGGTACTTTATCGAAAGGATCAGCTCAACAAATACTTTAATATCTATTCTAGAAAAAATGCCAGAAGCATTTAAATAAAGTCTTAGGTTTGTGTTATGTTCATGGTTCTTTTCAACGCACTCCCAATCGATAAATTACGATCAAAATGAATATTAAATACGTTTATATACCATTCTGAACTTAATTTAATCAGCTGTTACGTATTCTATTTCGTAGCTGCTTCTGAGAAAAAATTTTCATTCAATATGATTCGCTTATTTGTTGTGAACTTATACCTATAAGAAGAAGAATAAAACGTTGAGTAGATAGAGAAATTGTGAATTAAGTATTGAGGATAATAATCGTGTATCAAGTTTTGAGGATAATAATTCAGTATAAAGTTTTGAGGATAATAATTCAGTATCAAGTTTTGAGGATAAGGACCCAGAATTCTAAAGTATTCAGGATAATAAAAAGAATCAAGAAGTATTAGCAGCTGTGTGAAGTGTTTAGCCCCAGAATTACAAACGCCAAGGGAACATTTTGATTAAAATCGATTCCAAGAAGATAGTAAGCAGGCAGCAGAGGTGGTCAGGACACAGCGCAGCGGAATTAATTGAAGTCCCGAAACTAAGGTGAGGTGGAGATTCGTGTTGGACGCAGCGCAGCAGAATTCATACGCTCAAGCAAAGGTGGTCAGAATCAGCGCAGCACAATTCATGTGATCTGAATATTTTATGTTACTTACTTTCATTTGATTATTTCTTCTTATTTATTTATATTGTCTAATATGAAAGAGTAAGCTCTTTCTGTGTGTGTATGTGACATGGAAGGATCAGGGCTTAAATAATGTCCTACAACCATCACGCCTATGCAGTGAGCTAGTTGGTCAAAAGTAACTTCCTTCGGACGCCATTATGCGGCCTTTGTATTTTCAAGAAAACCTGTCTTTTAACTTTGTTCTTTTTTTCACTGCAGGTGCAACCTATCGGTTACCTCGATTTTTATTATTAATTATTTATTATGTTTTGAAAGTACATCACACAGCATACAAAATTGAAATTAAATTGGAACCGAAACAATTGGTCCCTTGTACCTTCTGCACCTGGGTCAATCTGTGCAACACTTAGACTACCAGCGCATAGTCCGTGCGACGTCAGGGCAGAATCCAGTGAACTCAGAGGAGGGGAAGGAAGTAGAGTTTCTATTGCTACCCGATGAGATCCCACAGTGAATTGTTCAGTACAAGAATAACAAAAAACAGGCAAGGCGATATACTTATGCCATAGGACTAATGGGTCATTACATGGGCCTTAGTGCACTAAAATCATTTCTTGGACTCTTTTATTTTTTACTGTGCTTCAAGGATTGACTCGTTATAATATTTAAACTTGATACAAACAATGCCTTGAGCGAAAACAGAATTTTTGTGCTCTGTGATTCGTTTCGATGGCAATTCGACACGTCATGAACGGCAGGAGACAGACAGCCTGTAAAAAATGTGACTATTGATGAACGAATTTTGAGTATTCAAGGTCGCTACCGTTTTCGAGTTCACGCAAGAGTATAAACCTGATGAATATTGTTTGAAACTAGCGACTACGACCGACTGCGACTTCATATTTGATCGATACTATCTCTTATATTGGACAAGTTGATGTAGAACCAAAAGAAATTATTCTAAATCATATATTATAAAAATTATATATCATAATTATTATATTGTAATAAATCAATCATTGGAAATAGAAGAAATATGACGTGCAATAATTGGTTCACGTGGATTCCACTGGCTGGAAAATTCACAGGAAAATATATAACATTAGTGGGAATTTAAGGACAGACAAAATACCTGAAACTATGTAAGTCATTCCTGAGATTCACCACAGTTAAGTCGCTTACACAAACGATATAACGCTTATTTCCTATAGCCCAAAGAAATATTAATGTAACATTTTTGGTATCGTTTTTATACAAAGTCAGAAACATATCTCTAGGCCGTACTAAACCCGTGATGCTTCCATCCTATTATAAAGCTAAAGCTACCACTCACACATTTGATCAAACGTATTAAGAATACTCAATAACAAGTCGTACCCAACGGTGGCGGCTAGGATTCTTTATAGTATTTTAGACCAAAGTTTTTAAATAAAAATATTTTTTTTCTATCTCTGTCTGATAGGAGTTGCCCGAGAGTAATTGCGCTGTATGTGCTTAAGCAATGTTTTCGACTTTGTAATGGAGGTTATTCTCATATATTATGAGGGTAGTTTGGGGGCAACCGCATTAATGGTTAAAATATAATTCTAGAAATCCTCGGCAGCAAAGTTTGCCCTGCCATTTGCTCGAGTTCAATTAAATGTTTAATTTGCAAGTTTGCACTAAAATGTAAGTAGGAGTTTAAGTACTTTAACATTGTTATCATCAATCAAATTTCCAAAGTATCATAGTTTGCTGTTAGCATAACAAGTTTAACATTAACGAAGTGTGTAGCCCTCGGGAAGGATTTCGCGGAAGAAGCATCGCAACCTACTTTGAAATTGGCGTTTGTCACCCTGAAAATAACAATTAATGTAGCATTCCAAAAACATCCGCAACCATTTGTAATAAGGTTATATATAAAAAATTTACTAACAAAATCATCAAACTTTGACCGAAAAACCCACTACCCCAAAAATATATCAAAAGAACAACCAAAATGATACTTTTAGACTTAAATGGAAAAGCACAATATATTTCACACCTGATCGTGAAAATCGCTAACATATGTTTTATTCAAGAAAACCTTTGAAGAAAGAAGAAAAACGAAAAGCTTCAAATAAAACGTTTACAATCATGAAAATTTCCGAGAACACAACACTGACCTTTAAGCGAATCACCCTTTCAACACTCGGGAATGTACCACAAATCATATGGAAAAATAATTCTAACCACATACGATATATAAAAATTTCATATTCTACTAGACGTTAACACTTAAACCAAACAAAATACTAAATATTTTCGCATTTAATTTTATTCATCGTTACCATGATGTTTATTTTTCGAGCCGTTAAATCTTCCACCATTTTCAAAGAGAAGGCGCTAAATATCTCGTTTCGGTAATTAAGTAGTTATTCAGTTGATTAACAAGGAAACATTTTTATATAAACATATTTTTATGATGCGAAAATTATTATTGCCTGGAATATTTCTATGAATCAATTTTTTCTCTGATGCGTGTCCTCGCAAAGGCAGCACTCTTGCATTTCATGTGAATGTATTTAGCAAGAAGAAAAGAATCAGAAACAGATTCATTAGATCGAAAGATCAAAATAACAACAGAAACAGGACACAAAGCTTGTTAGTTTGTGTCCGGTTGTTTATTAGAGTCGTTTTGCAATCCTTTTATATCATTAACGTTATTGGTCATTCAAGTTCCAAAGCAAATATTTCAATAGTACTCAGTGCCCCCTAATCTACTCCTTTGGTTATTTTGGGTTACACTTCTATCCTGCGAATCATCCAAAAGAGTCGCTCAACGATAACCTAATCCTATGTAGCACCTAATGATCAGCTTTTTAACAGTCTTAAGTCATAATCCCTCGTCGCGAACCAGTAAACATTTTAATATTGTCAATGATAGTCCTTTTAACTGATTCTCGGCTCTGAAACTGTTTGGACGATGATATATGGAAATGAGAAAGTGCTAATGGTAGGCTTCAATTATCCTAGCTCAAGTCACGGACAATTTCAGCTCAAATAAGAATTATATTAAAAGATGTCTCAAATTTGCAAAGATACAGTGAATTAGAAGTTAAGGCTCGCCGAAACTAGATACATTGCATAGTTTTCTCGGAGCCGCAGAATAGTATACATAAATATTCATCCTAAATACTTTGCACATGACACAATTCAATAAGGAAAAACCAACAGGATGAATCAAGATCAAGGTAACGCCTATTCATCTCTTTTCAAATTCACCCAAAATAATAACCTTATGAGGGATTAAGCCTTACTGCTAAATAAGTTAGATAAAGGTATACTGCCAATAAAAATAATGTACAATGGTTCCTTTTGTTAATTAGGGCATAATTAAGTTTAATTAGGATAGGCATGTATATATAGGGTTGATTTTCAAGTTAAGAATCAGTTAGCACTGAGGAAGGAAGCAACTGTCTTCCGAAATATCGGTATTTGTTTAAAAAAACTTATTAAATAAATTCTATGGTTTAAAGGAGAATTGCATATTTTTCAATAACTATCTAAACCAACCATAGCAAAGCAGTCCAAACAACTTAATATTAGTCATGGCAACCAAGCTTCAATCGGACTATAATAGATTCTTAAAACTTAGACAACAACATGGAACAATCAGCGAGGACATAAGATTCCTGAAGTTATGCCTGAAATTTAAAGTCACTCCAAAAAGTCACAAGATTAAACTTAATAGCACCTTAATATCTTCAGAAAAACAAAAGTATAAATTAGAACGAGCTCTGATAAAAAGTAGCATAAAGTCC
The DNA here is from genome assembly GCA_954870665.1 of Stratiomys singularior. NCBI lineage: Eukaryota > Metazoa > Arthropoda > Insecta > Diptera > Stratiomyidae > Stratiomys > Stratiomys singularior. Next base: position 16,452,410 of record OX940877.1, read on the forward strand.
CTTTACATTAAACAAAATACCATTGTCTTGAAAACGTATGCGATGCACCTTAAAATAGCGAATGCAGACCACAAGAAGGGAGATATGTGTGAAATCTTGGAAAAAGTGGACAGATCCTGGGAAAGTGTGAAAAGACGAAAACGGAACATCCTTACACATAAATTAAATAACCTAACAAATACACAACAGAACCAGGAGTCCTCAACAAGTGTAGAAATAATACCTAATTTTGTTATCAATAAATCAAAAGAAATATTCACGGCAGAACAATTAAAACTTCTCAACATGGGGCTCAACTTTGCCACAACAAGCAACCTTGGAGCGGTGGAGGATGTCATCATAGACGTAGAAGCAGCAATAAAATTTGAGACAAATGAATCCAAGCAGAATATTAGACATCAACTTGGAAATATGATCCAGAGGATAATAAGCGTACCAAAATCAAGACATGATGTTTTGATCAAACAGCTAAACGAGAAACCTGTTGTCTATATAGAAGCAGACAAAGGCAATAATATAGTTATTTTGAATCAAGAATACTACGAGGCAGAAGTAAACAAAATTTTGAATAACGGCAAGTTCATGGAACTAAGGAAAGATCCTCTCCCTGGCTCAGTAAAAAGAATAAATGAAGCAATCAAGAAGTGTGAACAAATTATCGAGATCCCTCAATCGGCGAAGACATCAAACCCATGCCTTCCACGAATTAGGTGCATGCCGAAACTACATAAACCCGGAAACGAGATGAGGGAAATAATCGCAGCTGTAAATTCACCGACTCACAAACTAGCGAAATGGCTACTGAACCGCATCAACAGTATCATCGATAACAACATATGTCCAAGAACTGTCAAAAATAACAAAGAAGTTGTCGCTCGTCTGCAGGATAGCGGAGGGATTAAAAGCAATGAGATTCTGACATCTTTCGACGTGAAAGCACTATTTCCGAGCGTTCCGGTGAGGGAGGCACTAACAATACTAGAATTACGACTATTAAACGGCAAGCAACAAGATTGGACTTGGAGAAGAGAAGTGCGAGCGTTAATGAAATTGACGGAGTTATGCATGCAGGAAAATTATTTTACGTTTCGGGGAAGATATTTCAAAGGCACAGGTGGCGTCGCAATGGGGAATCCCCTCTCCCCACTTATCAGCGAGGTGTTTATGTGCAATTTGGAAATGACGCTGGAAGACTTAGGTATGTTACCTCGGTTTTGGATCCGTTACGTGGATGATGTGTTGGCAATAGTGGAAAAAGACAACCTCGGAGAAACGCTTCGGAATTTAAACTCTATACACAAAAACATAGTCTTTACGATGGAAACGGAGGAACGTAACCAATTAGCTTTCCTGGATTTATGTATTCAGACAAACAACGGGGTATTTAACTTTGGAATACACAGGAAAGCAACACAAACACAAAGGACGATTCCGGCCACATCCTACCATTCATTTACTCAAAGAATGGCCCCATACCATGCTATGATCCATCGAATGCTCAGCATACCGCTTGCAACAAACGAGAAACAAAAAGAGGAAAAATATATTATGCAGACAGCAAAAATCAATGGCTACAATAGTAATACCATCAAAAGGATAATAAGGAAAAAGGAGAGACAGATGGAGCTCCACAGTTTGTCGACACTCTTCGGGAAAAATATACAAACCGAAAATACAAGAAGAGCTGCGATCAGACACACTCCAGCAACAGGAGCACTCAAAAAACTAATGAGTACAACAGGTATAGAGTTAATACCCACGAGTAGAAAACTCCAAATAAAAAGCAGAGTCAGGTCAGTCAAGGACCCACTTCGCCTAGAAGAACAAAGTGGGTGTACAAAATCTCCTGCCCCGTTTGCAGTAAATGTTACGTAGGACAAACTAGACGTCTAGCCATCATACGCTGCAAGGAGCACCTTAGCGAAGCAGAGAACGGGTTGAAAAAGAAACGAAGCATACAAGAAATAAAATCAACGGTGGCAAAACATATTGTGGAAACGGGACACAAGATCAGGACGGAGGATCTAAAAGTGATCAAACAGGTAAGACAGTTCCAAAAATTAGACGTCATCGAAAGCCTGGAGATATTCAAAATACCGAAAACCAACAGGATGAATCAAGATCAAGGTAACGCCTATTCATCTCTTTTCAAATTCACCCAAAATAATAACCTTATGAGGGATTAAGCCTTACTGCTAAATAAGTTAGATAAAGGTATACTGCCAATAAAAATAATGTACAATGGTTCCTTTTGTTAATTAGCGCATAATTAAGTTTAATTAGGATAGGCATGTATATATAGGGTTGATTTTCCAAGTTAAGAATCAGTTAGCACTGAGGAAGGAAGCAACTGTCTTCCGAAATATCGGTATTTGTTTAAAAAAACTTATTAAATAAATTCTATGGTTTAAAGGAGAATTGCATATTTTTCAATAACTATAGAAAAACTTAGCAATTGAAAGCTGCTGGCCCGGGTCCAATTTTTACGCAGGAATTTGTTTGCTTTTTTACCTGAAAGTGTTGATATCTGCATAAATTTGATTCAAATTTTTAGAATTTTCCTTCATTCCTTTTCTCTTGGGTATAAGCTGTTCAGCCCTACCCCATTTACGGATCAACGAAAAGTGCATACCAAGGAAGAAATTCGCTGGCAAGGTTGAGGGTCGAAGACTCTGGTAAACCTAGCAGATGCTAGGCAAGTTAAGGGACGCAGTGGACGATATGTTACTATTTGATGCTTTTCATCAGGGAGGTTTTGAGAAGGATTGCAGTGCCATGGCGACGATGACGCCTCTATTCATTATTCTCTGCCATTTTTTATTTAACAGTCCAGGTGAAGTATCGGGCGTGTGGAAATAATACAACTCTGTGCAGTAATCAAAAGTCCTCCACAACAGAACCCGTGCTTGGCAAACGATGCAAATAAAAACCTCTTTCTAGTCAATAGTGCAGAAAAAATAAGGGTCATTAGTTAAATAAACAAGTAACTATGTGCTTTATATACTCAATTAAAGCGTAAGCTGGCGTTTATAGCTGAAAAATAATTTGTTCTATGAGAACTAGCGATTAATGTTAAAATTCTCAGGGAAAAGTACTCAACCATATAACAACATATTTATAACAAACACTTGCTTGTAGCATATTTCTTACTTGGGTGGTAACCATGTTAAAATGCTGCTTTAATCCCAAATTTTTACATTATCACCTTTTTTGGAGTTTTTGATTCATACAATCGAAATCAACTCGAAACCAGACAAAACCTAGGCCAGCCCATGAATATTCTTTACAATTGCTAAGTTCAACTGAAACTTTCAAATTCTTTAATGTAACTTTAAAAATTAAGAACATGAAATAAAAATAAACTATTTAATAATTGCAATAGGAACGCCAAAACATTATTAATCTGCATCTAATAAGTATGGATCAATGACTTCGTGATCTCATTTCGACAACGCTGAAGACTCCAAATCAGACCTTAAATTGTGCACTTAAGACCAAATATACCGAATTTATACACTGAACTAATTATAAGCCAATCATTGCATTTAAATCCCAATCTACGAAAAGGAATGCATCCACTTTTCCGTACAATATACAACGTACATACGTACGTACGTACATACGTATATACGTACAATATATTACAACAATTTTATATAGGTGAAATAGACCATGTTGAAATGGTCACCAGGTTTCTGCATGCGCAGTCTCCAATCAATTCAATTCAACGACCTTGTCCTCCAATTTACCTTACTCTAAGGTTTCTCTCATCAGTTCCCACTGAATTTACCAATCATATCCTTATTTGGTTGATAAAAATGACAAAATAAGGTCCATAGTTCAATAAGTTCCATAGACCATAAACGACGATTATTTGATCGGTATGAATTTATATTGAGGGCCATAGGTTTGCGCCAGTAATGTTATGTTCGATCTCAGTAATTTGCTACTATTGATAACATGGAATGCAATTCGTTGTGATGACAAAAAAAAACGACTTCTGTTATCAAATAGAAGGAAACGTAATCTATTCGTTCCACGATATAGCTAGAACTAACCCGATCGATTTCAGGAAAAAGAAGTGCACAAATCGTTAGAGAGCGGAAATTCCAACAGGGCTGACTTCCATCAGGTTTCGAAAGCAACTAATTTATAGGAAGAATCTTGAGAATTGAGGGGAAATATTGTTCAGAAAAGCAACAGGAGCAGAGATAAGTACATCATCAGATGAGCTCAAACCAATGAGTCTCTAAGGAACCATGAAAACTTAGTCGCCAGCCTGGCCAAACGTACCCCTCGAAAAAGAGGTATTCCATTAGCAAGACGAGGTGGATAGCTTTAACCATAAAAGCTTCATGACACTGAGATAGTTCAATCGGCATATGCAAATTTCACATATCTCCAGATACGCTAAAGCCACGAAACGTTCCCCAACACAACAGCTCCAGGAAACTTAGTTAGTCCAATCCTTCGATGTGAGCCTCAGCTATGACTGAACGAGTTCCAAGCCCAAAATGATCTTCAGCCGAGTCATCAATAGGGAGCACCCACGCACCAGTCTCAAGATGTCATCAGATATGGTACACCGTCCGACTGGCAGTATCCATAATGAATAATTTACTCCTTGGTTCCGATTTTAATTCTGAAATACTTGACCGTCTACTTCCTTTGACCAGAGAGATGAGATGACCAATTTCAATGTTAATAATGAAGAATTTTGTTTTAAATCTGGGTAGCTTGGGTCCGCCGGGCCTTGCTTCGTGGGTCTCGAGGACGCGTTTCGGCTGCATACAGCCATTTTCAGCTCGTTCTGATGTCTTTGTCGCGGTGTTCATCTTTTTATATGTGAAACTTTTTTCGGAGGGGTAGGTCTCGTTAATTAGTTGTTAACGAGGGTCATTAAGTTTGAGTCTTTTCAGGATCGTGGGATTATCGTTGTCGGGTTCGTCGCGTTCTCTTTTTTTGACAAGAATTGGGTCGAGGACTGAAAATATTGTGTCGGAGTTGGTCATTATTTGTTCGTTGATTATATTTCCGTGGTTTTTTTTGTGTTTGTAGATCTCTAATTTCTCTAGTACGTCAAGTCTAAGTCCCTTCTTTTGTTTGTGTAGTATTTTTAGATTTAATTTTGGCCTGCGGCAACACCAAAACGAACTTCAATTTGGTTTTATTTAATTTCTGTTTGAACTTCCTTCCCTTGTAAATAAATAAATTTATTATTTTTATTTATTTATTTTTTTTAATTTTATTATAATATTTCCTTCGAAATAAAATTTGTCGTTTGAGGTCCAGGCCAACTGAATAATCAATAAAACTTCCTCGCGATTTAAAAAACAAAAAATGTCCTACAAGAGATTGTCCGGGAAAATGGTCAAAAATCGCTCTGAAGCGTATCAACAAAAACAATAATTTCAAATAACGCCATGAATCTACCAACTGTGCCAACTCTGAATTAAAACATCAAAAAATATTGAAGATTTATTATAGTTTCTAGGACGTCTCAACCAGTAAACAATGCCGACACATCGGATAGACATCACAAACAAAGATATACAAACACACCATTTAGCTTAAAAAGCGAGCTTTACAAGATAGAGAGCTTTGAAACTCAGCGACGTATGTGAGTGAAGAAATGGCGATGGCTAGCTTTCAGAACTCAAATACATGTTTAATAATTTGTTTTGGGATAACAATAAACGTGAGGCATTGTGTGCGAATATAAAATTCAAGAGAATGTTAGTACGCACGCTTCGCCCTGGTGTCCTTTCACCCACAAATACTAACCTTTACCCGTTAGATTGGGAGTTTTTTGGTAGCATTAGCGGTTGTTAATGTTTAAACTACGCTAAAAACCAAATACTTGAAGAATGAGAACACAGTCTCACCTTAGAGGGTTGTCTCAATTTAAAATTTTGCTTACGTGACGGAGTATGGATGAATCTAAACCCAAGGCCGAATATACGGGGCTGTTTGTATCCCCTCAGGAAGAACACTATTCCAAACTTCCTCGATTCGATTTGAAAGGAAAGATAGTTATTGACGGTGACAGTAATGAATTATATTTCATAATCAGTAATGTTCCTTTTCCGACAGCATGACAAGACATCCCTTACAATTTTCGAGCACAGGAAAAGCAATATTTATGCAAAATGAAGTTTGACAGCTTACTTCGTTAGTTTTGCTGTATTAGTAAGTTTTTGCTATGGGATGTAGATGGACTGAAGTTTTTTGGCTGGACTGCCCTCGAAATTCATCATACCTCCATTCCATAGAACGTACATGGTCAAAGTTACATGATGTATGTTTAGGGACCCTCAACCCGAAAACAGGCTCGAAATGATTCGACATGAAAAGGGAAACGGGAGTAAATCATTGCGCAGGGATTGGAATATTTATGCGGGATTTTCCGATGCACAGAAAACAATCTAAACCTTGGAACTATTGAGCATGTAACTTATAGCTTGGGGCATGTAGCTAGGTATGTAAATTTTAGCTTTAATTGTGTCTTAAAATTTAATTTTGTGATTTAAAACACAAAATCCAGAAATTTTTGTATCACCCTGTAGATAAATTCAAATTATTCACTATCCAGCGTTCTATAATGTTCAGGGTAGGTTGTACCTTGCACTAGAATAGTGTACCAATCTTACTCATTAATTTCAATCCCCTTAACAATAAGCTTTCGGCTGGCATTGAGTCACTTCTGATGAACTCACTATGCCAATGCTACTAACGAATTAATAAGATTAAAATCTTGATCTCAATCAGAATAAATACGAAAATCAATGATTAATTGCATATTTTACTCGTATTTATGTAAAATTTTACCGATAAAATCTTTGAACTACAATAACGCAATGCATTTCATGCGCGTGAAAGTGTTTGTACATAATCACAAATCCATTACACATTTAAATTTTATAGCGAAACGGGTTTAGTTTTGAATTATAATTTATTCTTGCAGAAGTCGTTGCTGAAAATCACGTGAAAATTTCCCGACCAAGACATAATTGGAGCAACGAACTTGCAAGTAAAATTGATATGATCAGCACCAACCTTTGCAGCCTTCATGTTGCAATCCAACAGGTGGTGTAGATTGAATGACAGCAAAGGATATACACGTACAAAATATCTTTAAATTAGTAAACTTCATCTTATACAAGTATCTATAGGTGAATTTCTGTAAAACTCTCAATCGAAGTGTACTGAGTGCGCTTGCATTTTAACATCATTTGAGTCGCGATCAATTATCGGAAATTAACCAGATTCTGAAATAATGGATACCTTACAGCAAGCAATATAAGCATGTGATCGAATATTTTTTAAGTTTTTTTTGATAACATGAGTTCCTTCAGTAGCACTAAAATTACTGAGAAATTACGTCGTTGACAAGATTTAGGTTAAAATATATTGAGATAAATGTAAATGAACCATGAAAATTATTGTAAGCCAGCATTTGTACAATGCGAGTCATTATTCCATGTTTCAACTCAGCGCAATTGAATGTATGGCATCTTGAAAGGACGTTCCAACCATTAAAACTATTGAACTAACTTCTCATTTCAAATGAACTTCAAAACTTCGATTTATTAACAAATCGTGTTATGAAACAGAATGTTCAACGAACAGTTCCATTCTTTTGGTAATATTATACTTACAATCAACTCGAACTTAAGTTGAGATACAGATTCGAACTTTAAGTCAGTTTAGGTCCATTGACCTCAAAGGTCCCATAGACCTCAAATAATTCCACCCCAACATTTAACACTCTGATTATTCAAAATAAATCTAAATTTTGTCTCAAAATACTAAATGCTACTATACGCACGCACCTGCCCCCTCGCGACAGTGCAAGGATCAATTGTCGTTTGCTCTGAATTTAATCTTCAAAGGAGTATGAATCAGTTTATAAAATATCGGCCCAAAATTATACCCAATAAAAATTATCAGCAAATTTATCCATTAGTTTATTATGTGCTTCTGCGACTATAATTTCTCCAATTATTATACCGTTATGTAATATTTTTATCGTCAATACACGAGAAAACAAAATGTTGTAAATAGTTTACCCTCAAATAAGTAGTAAAAATACATTTCGTCAGAATACTACGTATGAAGTTTGTGCACTTAAAAAGTTTTAAGTATTTTCATATATACACCTGTATATGATAGATTAAATTTACATATATTATATACGACATTAATTTTAAATCAGATATGAGAATGTTTTCACTCTTTAGACAGAGAACGGCAGTGCTAACATATGAATCATCACACATGGATTCATACTGACTGGTTTGATTGGGTTGATTTTGGCAAATATTTAGATCCACGTTTGAAACGACAGTGAAAGCATTGAGGTACCAGTTTCAATCAAAATTCAAAAAAATGATTGAATACAAAGAACCTTTTGCTAAAGTAACTTCTAAAAAACAAACTATATTCCGAATATTGTACACCAGATGTAATGTTTGACACTATCATCTTCCCGTCCTAAGTTTGAGCAATTAGCATAATCCTCATATTTTTAACTCCTTTTTGTGACAAAACACCACGGAAGTAAGTGACGAAACTCATTTTCTTGCAAATAGAAAATAAATTTGATAGGAGATGAACTAATAAAAGATTAGCTTGATGTCACTGCTACGACAACATACAAGCAAGAAAAGTAGCTTTCTTTAATTGAATCCTGCAGAATATCTTTGTTTTGAGTAGACACAGCATTCATATAAATTATTTAATATTAGACAAAGGGAAAGAAAGAATTCAAGCCGGTTACGAGCGTGCGCCCTTGCTGATTCTCCTCAGGTACCAGCTCCTTGGACAGGATATATCCATTAAAAAACGAAAGAAAGAGCTTTCCTAGGTAGTGAGCTTGGAAACAAAATGACGTAAATTAGTGTAGAGATCGCAATGTCTGGTCTATTGAACTTTAAGTTTCAGCGTGTGCAAAGTCGTTTTGTGGTTTCAATATAGATTTTCTGCCAATCTCATTCAAAATCATTAAATCCTTGATCCCATTTCGGTAGCAGGGAGCACTCTGAAAATCTTTCTTTGCGACTGTAAACATAAATCACTGTTGCATTATCATTTCAATTTCCAACTATTTTCAAGTGATAGTATGAATACGGAAATCGACAAACTGCATTTTGAGCATAGTTTGATCTTGGACACTGCACAATGGAGAATTATCGCATTATCACAAACGTACTTACATACCAAGCCTGTTAACATTAGTTTCAGTGCATTTGTAATCGAGAACGACAGTTCACAGATCAGTTTCGATAAGAACAGACCGAGGAGATGACAGATGATGGAAATCATACAAGGAGGTGATAAGATCATCATCGCAGAATTATTGGAGAAGCTTCAGGACCGCAGAACCACTATAGAGAAAAGAACTTTGTGCTAGGATATGTGGTAAAGTTGGATGCATAAGTTTCTCACAAACTTCTGCAAAGCAACGAGGATGACAGAATGACCTGCTATGTTTCCCATCTTGCTCTTCAAACAAATGAATGATTACTCTGACGGATGGTTAGTGGTGATGAAAAATTTTACCTGTTCAACAACGTGAAACGGTTCCAGATAGTTTGCAAAAGAGGTGAATCACCTGGTTAGCATCCACGGATGGTCTTATAACCGGTTGGATGGGATTGTTCGGGAGTCATTTATTGGGAGCTTCTGGAAAATAATAAAACGTTAAAAGAGAGCTTGTGCTGCCAGAAATTGGACTTCAACAAACAATGCGTGATAAGCATCAGCATTATTCAATCATTTCGGAGTCCTCCTTATTAACGATAATGCGAAACCTTCACGCAGCTCCTGTTTCGCAGCGCAAATAAAAGGAGATAGACTGGGAAAATTTCACCACACCCGCCATATTCTCACGATCTGGGACCAACGGCTTATCACCTATTTCGAACATATATCAACCGACGGCAACCCACCTGCAAGGATAGAAAGACAAGACTGAAGTGTATCTTCGTACAGCAGTGGCAAACTTTTTCAAAAGTAAGCGGCTTCTAAGGAGAGGGATTAATCAACTTCTAGGCCAACTTCTTATGACTTAAGTCATAAGTCCTAATGAAGAATATATTTTGAATTAAGTTTCAATAAGTGATTAAAATAAAATGAAATATTTTATTGGAAACTGAAAAAAATACTTTTGCACACAGCCAACAGATGTAAAAACAATTTATCCGGTATAATAGCAAATATGCGTCATTGTGCATGGATACAAAATTTAAATGAATATTGATGCCATTTCAGACGGGTATTAGGAAGAACATCATAGAAAACCCCATGTCGCATATAAGACGAGCTTTATAAGATAGAGAGCTTACAAATCCGACGATTCCGGTGAACGTAACGATCGCGATGGCTTATTTTCTTAGCTCAAGTGAATGTGTGAATATTTTTCCTGGTGTGATAGCCATGTGAAGCGTTAAACTTGAATACAAAATTTAAGAGAATTGTCATGAGCATTTTTCCGCACCCTTCGCCTTTATCTTCTTTTTCCAACGAATTTTGCTCCAAAACACCAATGCATCACGAAAAATTGGAGTCTAATATCGTTAGTTTGGATGTTTGTTCCATGTTTTTATACTATGATCAGGAGTTTGACCGAAATGTGAGCGTTGTATACACATACATCATGGTTATCTTTTGATCCCAGTGAGAAATGGACATATCCCGTCATACGCCCCGCGTGAGCGTCACATGACACTAAAAAAAAGCGAAAATTTTCTGCAAAGTGACTGCAAATTACGCAAATAAACCATAGTATAAAATCGTCAAGGACTGCCGGATCGACATAGAAGGACAGTACTTAAGAGTATTTTAACCTATTACTTTGTAATGTGCAAGTGATTTGATTAAAAATGGTCTTAAAGTGTCATGTGATACTATAGGGAAACGTTTAGCTAAAAGGCAGAGATCCTTAACGCGAAGTTCGAAAAAAGTTGCAGCAAATTGAGCAAAAGAAGACTAGGGCCCATATTGGGGCAACAAAATTTTTTCGCATAAAGTTTCTTTATTAAACGTTCTCCTGTTGCTAACACCTGGTGTAGCCACATAAATAAATTCAGCCAGAGTATCATTAAAGTAGAGTAAAGTATGATTCTTGCTTGGAGCATTTTTTCTAAATAGGACTTTGGCTTCTTGCAGTTTTCTGAAGAAGGTTTCTGAATAACTTAAAGGTTGGTAAAATACATCAGAAGGTCTTTATCATCTTCTCTAAGATTGATAACAATAGAAAACAGATAAAGGCTTCTGCATGAAGACACGATGTTACGGTGTGGGTTCGCTGCCCTCAGGGGAGCTTCCACAACGCAAAGAACCCGGCGAACGCATCTTCCGGAAGTAATGTAAATGACGAATGAAGTAAACAAGCAAAACCACTACCCTCCGTTAATCCGCCAAGTAGGAGTTGAATTTGTTGCTCGTTAACGAAATGTGCGAAAAGAAACTCATAGGAAGTTAAATTAAAGTTATTCAGTGATTAACCGGAATATTGTAACCTTAAGGGATAGGAATAACTCATAGAAGCTAAGACGGGAATTGTGTTTGAATTTATAAGAAATGAAGTAATTGAATTTATAGAATAGTAAAATTATAGAATGGTAGTTAGTTTGTAAGGGTAGCAACGAATCAACGGACTAGTCATACGTGGTCACTTGTTGATGGAAGCCAGCGAGCAGCGCAAGGATCCACCGACACCAACTTTAGAATAAGGAGCTACCGGAACGAGCTCAACCGATTGTATGCCGACTAATGAAACCGACACAACCGAAAAACCGAGCCACACACTTAGCCGCGTATCTGGCTCACTTTTGCGATTCGCGAGCTGTGGCTGGGCGTAAGGGGCCATGGACACACCACAAAACAGGTACTTACCTCTATATGATGAACAGTCGCGGCAATGGACATTTAATAAATAAATAAACAAACACAAACTTAAAAGACAAACACAAACTGAAACATCGCAAACCGCTCGGAGGACATATCGTTTTCCTCCATATCACGAACCGCCGCGGCAATGAACACGTAATAAATAAACAAATAAACAAACACACAAACTTAAACACAAATAAATAAAGCAGTTGTCACAGGTTACCTGTCAGCCGGCAGTTGCGGCGAAAGGTGATGCGGTCCACTGAGGATGGTGGAATTCGCCGCATCATAATTACAGCGATTCCGGCGAATGGTTCAAAGCTCGGGTGGGTCATCGATCGAAGGGTGAACGGCCGCAGCGGGAGGACCTCAAACTCGCTAAATGCAGGGTATTAAATGGGAGTGGAAAAAAAACGGGGAACCTCTTTTTTCCTGGTGATAGCCGCGAGACGGAGCGTGAGCAGGTATTGTCGGACGCGGAGTTAATAGGAGTGCGATTCCTTGGAAAAAGAAAACGTGAATATATTGAGTGTGTGATGAGGAATGCGATCTGTTGGAACTAAAACGTTGAGTATTGTCGATATAGTTAGTACGCGCTGAGGAATCCGATCTTAAAAGAACAACTAAAGCTTTGAGTATTGTCGGACGTGGTGGAGTGGCCCGATCACGAGAGTGACCGATTTATTGACTGGTGGAATTACGCGGAAGTGCGATTCCTGGAGGGTCCGAAGTATTGAGGCGGTGCAGTGCGCGGTGAACGCCCGGATACTGGTAACGGGGTTCGGAACGCAGCGAAGGTGCAGGTGGAGTTAGTATTGAGCGGACGGAAGTACGGAGGAGAACCGCGAGGGTGGCCACCGTCGCAGAAGTAATAGAGTCGTAGTGTTAGAGTTAAGCTTTTGGATTCTTTTGTAAGTAACTACTTTATTAGTATATAAGAATCAGAACTATTAGAATTAGCCTATCAAAAAAACAATACCGTAGTGTCTAATAAATAAAACTAGAGTCTAATCACCACGAGTTTCTCTTCCGCTGGTTATTCAGAAGCAACGCGGACGGTAGTCGGTCTTGTTTCAGGTTGTTCTTTTTTCCTTCTTTTCGTTTACGTTTTTTTTTCAGGATCGGACGGCTTCCGCGTGAGTGTGGAGGTTCCCTACGAGGAGGGTGGTCTCGTCGCATTCTCGCTTGGCGACGTTTCGGGGCTCGGTAAAGCGAGTGGCGCCCACGCCCGTCTCCGACGGACCTACCGGGACCGAGGGCCCCGGCCGTTATCTCTCCGAACAAAGAACGACCGTGGGGTTGCATCAAGCCCAACACTTCCCCCAGCGATTTGGGTTGAAGGCTGGGAGCTCAAGGCCACCCACGGAATAAAGGGTAACAACGACTAAACACATAAGTGAGGTCCTTGTACTTTCAGAAAGAAATAAGAAAATGACGTTGAATGGAAATTGCAATCAGCGAATCTAAATACCACGAATAAACTTAGGCACTCAATCAGTTAAGGATTCGAGAAAAGAATTTATAAATGATGGGAAAATTAGTTTGACATATTTTCGACAAAAAAATTTCATTAATAAATTTGAATTACATAGCCCGGGGCATTATAAAACATTTTGCTCTGTTTGATGTTTCATTATGCTCTGGATTATTTAATTAAATTATTGGAATTCATGCTTCAGAGACTCCAGCCAATTATTGATAATGAACATGACTGCACAGGTTGTTAATAACAAAACATCATCTTCCAAAGTATGTGTAACATGTGAATGTTTTTTTTTGCAACTTTATTCGATTTGGAGCTTTACTGGACACGATCCTTAATTTGAAAAAAAAACCAAAAAATTCAGGTAACCATATAATGTGCTCTGTGTGAAGGAATTAAGGAGCATAGAGCAAATTACATGTGGCACAAACGATTATCTACATAAATACAACGCTTAAATTAAATTACTGAACCTTAACGTAAATTACAATTAAACTTATCAATTTTAAATATATCACCACCGCTTTATGAAAAAAAGTGCCATTATAATATTAAGCTAAATTGTGTGTTTTCAAGTGAAACAAATTGAAAGAATTCGGATAAACGATTGCTGTTGAAAAATGTTATTCCAAAACGTCGAAAAGGCCAAACTGCGTCTTAAATTTTGTTATGTGTTGATTTCAATATAAATTTCTTATTTTGAGAAGAATTGTCTTACAGTCACATGACAACATTTTCTGTTATTTTCTGAGCGAATGTTGCCATTAAAGTATTTGCAACATTCAAGTGACGAGAAGTCTCCAATCAGATTTATAACCATTTAAACGTTATTGTTTTACTGCCACTCACACAATGTCATGTAACATGAATCGAAAGTGTGATCTTTTACTCTTTATTCTTTTTTAATTGCTTAGTACAACGAAGTATCGACAATTAAATACGATGGTTGCAAATTAGTAACTTCTAGAGATAAGAAGACTGAAATTTAATTGAGACGGAAAGATAAATCTAATAACATCCTGGTATTGTCCTACTTTATGCGATTGAATAGAAAAAAAGTATTTCTAAATTTTATTAGTATCTTTCGCAAAAACCCAGAATAGATTAAGATAGAGGCGCTTTGGAAAATCGCATGTGAGGCCTTAATTGTTTCAATTATGTATGATCGTACGTAATGAGTATCTCAAGAGTTCGTCTTTTGTTTCTCAGTCGGCTAAGACTACGTGGGTCTAATAGGATTTGTCATAAAATTTTTTTCCGCCGAGAATTAATGAAAATTTGAAGTAAATTTTGGCTACGTTGAATCTAATATACATTATAAGATAACTGAGTGTTTTCCCCAGCTTTAATTACTCATATTGACGGAAATGATGCGATGATGACACAGCAAAGTCCTTGAATCGCACAACACGTGCGTTTGCGCTCAGAAGACATAAAGGAAATTTGTACCAATTTTTCCACGAAGAAAAACTTTATTTGCATTAATATGATGAAATTGAGATAAATTTTATAGTTATTCTAAGAAGCTGTTTATATATGTCATATCCATTAAAGTATTTCAAGGTAGTTAGCTGTGTATTTACATATTACAAAAGTCATTCAGGAATAACACATAGTTGGGCGCAATATTTAAGTTTGTTGATAGACTGGAAAATAAAACAAATCACTAAAATGTTATCAAATATAGTTGGCGATTGCAAAAATATTTTTCTGATGTGCAAGACGAAAGATACATTATTTGAACTATTCCTTAACGTTAGCGATAGTAAAAAAATTGCAAAAAGTTACGAAACCAACATGTGTGTACGTTTATTTTTTATATTTAAGCATGAAAAAAATTTGGTTGTATCTTATTTAAATGTACAATTATCAAGTAATAATTATGCTTTTCACTGTTAGCACAGAGTACCACGAATTTCAGCTAGAATTTCGTTAAAATGTCTACATCTGGTTCCTATTTAACTGAAATCTCTCATTTTATAATTATTATTATAATAATTTATTAGTCAATCCATCTGCAACAGAGCATGAGTTGATAAAGATAGTATAGGTAGCACTGTGATCAGCGCCATTTCATATTTCGATTAGTTAATTCAATATTTCATGCATTCAAGTAAAAATAGTTCAGTGAAAAAGATTATTTCATTTATAAGTAATAATAAAATATACTCATTAGCGAGGACGCATAGCTAAAAACATTCAAAAGTATGTGGTTCCTATGGAAAGGATTTCCTTCTAATAAAAGCAAAGTCAATTTTCATGTACAGGACTGAAGGCCACATCGCTCTCAGTGATTGGTAACAGACGTGGAAACGTGACGCCAATTTCAATGGACTGTACACCTAATCCCTGATTTGAGGCCCCGTCTCAACCTAGCCCATAGTCAGGCTGATTTCTATTTGATCCAGCTGTTGAACGAGCATATATGTTTACTTTACTTTATATATGTTTCAGCTTTACCTGAAAAAAATTGATGAGCCGCGGCGCCCAACTGTTTGTTTTGTATAGAGTAGGCGGATGAAATTTCTGGAATCTGTCAAAACGCCAAAAACTGGCGTAAATTGAACTTCAGCGAAGTTTAGAGCACTTCCCGGAAACGATGCTTGGCAGAATGCTTTAAATGGTGAATAGATAAAATCATGTTTTGTTAGGGCAGTCCTGATAGTCGATAAACACGAAATGTAGCGTCAAAGGAGGAAACCCTATTCTATGACTCCCTTTCTCCCCACAAGATAAGACTTTGACATACATAGACTATACATAAGGGCACAAGCCTTATCACAAAGTAATTGATCAACTAGGTGCTAGGTTCTATGCTTTGAAAAGGAGGTGATTAGTGTGTAGTCCAGTAGCATTAAGCAGCTGTGAGTCTCACACTTAGGACGTCAGTAGCCCTCACCTCCCTACCACAAACAAAAGGTCATATGTACCGATAAAATAAAAGATGAATCAAGTAAATTGTATTAGTTGTAGGATATGATTTAGATACGTTTTCAAGTTTCTATTGATTAGAAGCATTTATTGATTTATTGAATTTGTAAAGGTCAAAATAAAGCATCAAAATATTGTGTATATGGCGTAAATAGTGTTTTTTGTATTTCTGACCTAAATAGCCTTTAGGCTAAAACGCTACATTTTACAAACATTCAAAAAATTTAAACAATGGGAGGATAGCTTAACGTTATATCGTAGTATTTTTTTTACAATTTATTACGAATTTTACCAGCATGAATCGCGTAACAAAACGTGACTCAGTGAGGATGTTAAGCTTATTTTAATTTTCAAAACAATATACGGAATTAGCTACCTGTTAAAAACTAGAATGACAACGATGCTATAAGTCAAACCAATAAAATGTATTATCCATAACTAATCTACGACCATATATAGGGGGTAACTACGAAAAATATATACGAGATAACTATCCAAAATTAAATCCCTTTTAATTCGTTCCCACTAGTACACGTATCTCTTGGTTCTAGACCCAAATTATTGTTGGCCAAATATCATCATTTCTTTCGCAGCTAATATTAATCTTGACCTTTTTTTACACTTCGTTTAAGACATTTTCCCTAATTTTAACTCGATATGAGTTTCGGGTGATTTTTTTCTCGCGCACTATTTCGATACGACCGTACTCACATTGCGCCATTGCTATTATCTCACCATACGAACTATTTTCATGGGCTTTCCGTAGTTTTGAGCGATTTTAACCTGGAATAAAGATTTTAAAAGTTTTCGTCTTCTTGTTTTTATAACTTAACTTTTAATATTAAGACTGCATGTAAGTCAGAATTCCCGCCTGCAGGAAAAGTGGGCTGTAAAGCATGTGAACAGGATTCAGGAGACTTGGAGCCTTAGCACAACCGCTAGAGACCGCTAATACTTCGGATGGGCATCACGAAGAAAAAGATACGAATACACCATTTAGCAAATAACGCGAGCTTTATACGATAGAGAGCTTCAAAATCACACCATGCAGGTGAGTGGAACAATCGCAATGGCTGAACATGGCAACACTTAAATGAACATGTGAATAATTTTTCCGGGGTAAAATTACATGTAAGTCAGTGTTTATGAATATAAGAAAGAAAGTGTGCTCTTGCGCATTTCTTCGGACCTTACGTCAATAAGCTTTGCTTACAAATTCTAATATATCTAGAAAATCTGCGTTGCATACCGTTAGATCACAAAGAAATACCAATGCATCTGGAAAATCTATGTCGAAAACGATTAGATCCGAAGTTTATGCGAGGTGTTAGTCCTTGTTAGTAATAACGCTAAGCCGCGAAACATGTGGCGTGGATTCTGGGGACTTGAGACAAAGTGATTTTAACGTGTTTCACGTGTTTCTGAGCTACGAGATCCCGAGGTCTACGCGACAGAGTCAGCGAAGTGTTCATTCAATGGAAATTTTAGGATGTTCGTAATCATTGAAAGCAATCTTCATGCTTTCTTTATACTAAATGATTGCTGCTATTTATTTAAAATTCCTCACGAAATGGAGTCACGAACCTTAGAGCTATTTAACGATACAAGAAGGACTATTATTAAACAGGACGATAATCCATGGCATAGAGCGATGGAAATATTTATTCAAATTGTAATGCTTAAATTAATTAAATGCGAGTTTGAATTCAAAATTATTGACTTCATCAGGACTGTGAACGAAAAATAGTTATCTTTGCAGGATAGATTTAATCCCCTTTGAAATATCTGGACTATACTTAAAAAACAAAGCCGCAAGGAGGCATCCCGTTTCAATTGAGGCATTGGAAAAGTTGTTATCAATAACCTGGGATGCGATACCAACTTTGACGTGGAAATCTTCTCAGCCACAATGTGTAGAGATATTAGGCTCGCATTAGTACTGAAGGATGCCCAATTACATATTAATGATGTTCGACAATGTACCAATTAGAATGAATAAAACGATGTAATACTCTTGTTTTTCATGAATATTTTGGTTCTGGTTAGTTAAGTGAGCCCAGCTCACTTAAGTCACCAGCTCACTTAGTCAAGGGATGAATCCTCATTAACCACAATCCTTTGCGCTTGAACCGAGCACACCTTGGTAGCAACCATTGGCTCCTCCTTTATTGAAATAAACTATCGTGCCGGAACTATTGCTCCCGATGTTCCTAGACTTTGTTGAAGGATGTTTGCTATCCTGTTTTTGCACTAATTCGATTGGAAGATATCGCATTTCAATGAAATGATGCTATAGGACATACAATGAAGACAATCGTAATTTGTTTAAAGCCAACGTTTCAAGGTTTTCATTGAACAGCACATATTTTTGCAAGCTACCTGAACTGGCCCACACGCGTTCATTTTACGGCATTGTGTGACTTTTAATTTTACAATTACTCACAAAAAGCAATGTCAGGTTGAACTTCAATTGTTGTAAAACCAACAATGCAATATTAGGGATGAAATTGGAAGAAAGTATCCTTCAAATTTTGCTATAAATCCTCAGCAAATGACTGAAAGGATAGTGAAGATCGATACTTTTTTTTGTTTGGGAGGTGAAGGCTATTATCGCCATGAGTCTCGGACTCCCAGCGGCACACAGCAACTGAACTATGACTAAACACCTCCCCTGTCACACTGAGAACCTAGCCTGGGAACTGTTTGTCACATTACTTCGGACTAGGCCTCTTACATCTCGCCTACCGACACCTTCGGATTGCAGAGTACACTCCCTCAGCAGGGATAGACAGAAAGGAGAGGGATTACTGGGAGAGTGAGCCCTCTTCTCTCTGCGCCGACAGGAGATCGACCATGTCCTTCTTCATAGTGAGAACCGCCCGAGCGTAGTGCGACACACAGTTCCATTTTTCTTTAGACACCAGCATCTTCTCCCCCAGGGTATCTGCAGAGGTCTCCCCTATTCTCTCCCTGAGATGTACACCCTATCTCACCCACCGTTCGCATGTGAAGAAGGTGTGGCAAGCATCATCTGCAATCTCCGGGCAAAACAGGCAGTCAGGGAACCGTTTCCGTGACATTTTGTGCAGGTAAGACTGAAAACACCCGTGTCCGCTGAGAAGCAGTGTCAGGTAGTAATCAGTCTCGCCATGCTTTCAGTTGAGCTGCGGCTCCAAGTCCCTGATTAGGCGGGCGGTCCACCTGCCCCGTGTTTAATTTACCCACCCATCCTGCGACGGAGCGAGAGTCCTTCTTCTCTCATCGCGTGAAACAGCCTCTCTACCTTCTTCTCCCCTTCACAGGTAGAGCCTCCTCCGTTCCTTAGCAAGGAGCACAATATGTGTCGTACCCGCGATGACCAGCACTGCCGGCTCAGAGACAGTGCGGTATGCAGACGCAACCCGGAGAGTACCTGGTCTTAGCACCTGCATCAGTCACTTCCGATACGACTCCTCACTGAGAGCTTCAGCCCAAATATCGGAGGCATATAGCAGCACCGAGTCGAGATCGATACTTGTGAAATACACTTTTTAAAATAATATACGTTCAAACGTCTCATTCCGGCTGTTGGAAAAATTAAACCATTATGATATAAGTATATAATGAAATAATAAGTTTCAAATAATCAAGCATTGCTTACGTCTATGGCCTAAAGTTCAAAAACACTCAAAACCTAAAACATTTGGTTCCGATCTGAGATGATATCTGAGTAATTTTAAAGGAGTTGGAATAATTTCTTCAAGGAACCATGAAAACAACATAAATCAATGTCAATAAATATTTTTAAGATATAAAATAAGTTCTCCCTAGAATACATACCTTGATCTCAAAATATTGTGCAAGATATGCCAAATAGCTCAACAGTTCTGAAAAAATTAAACAGAAATCTTAAGGTCCTGTGATACAGAAGGTATAAAAATATTAGAAGAAAGAATTCAAGCCACATTTAACACAAGTAACATTTGTCATGTGAATAAAGACCAACTAGTCTTTTTGCAACGTTTTGTAGAAGAGCAGCAACAAGAGATTCTCTTCGTTTCATACTATATGAATGGGAAATTATTTAAAAAAAAATTGTTAATGATGCAGCGAATCGCTACCGATTACAACGCCATTATTTCATTTTTATGCTGATATCTCCCCTGTCCCATGTATGTGTTAATTTTTTTTTAATTTTTTTATTTGTCAAATAGCTGAAAAATAAATGTAACATGCCAAAATTTTTAACCATTAAGCCGCTAGCAATTTTTTATTTTTATTTATTTTAGACTTTCCCAAACGAGGCACTAATAAAGGCTCAGCAGACATTCGCAATATTAGATAGGGAAAACTTCTATAAATAAAATAAGGGCCCACTATTGTAAAGTTATCTTAAGGGTACATATATATTTCTAATGATTATTTATAAAAGATATCAGAAATTATTTAAAAAAACTTAATTGTTTTTGATATTACTACAAAACCTTAAAATTCTTTAAAATATATTCCCTCAGAGCTGACAAACCTTGGCAATTCGAAAGTTCTCTGGTGGGTTAAGTCCGGAAGGTCTGTAAAAGTTCACGCGCAAGGTTCATTGAGGGCACATAGGATTCCAAAATGGCTTCGTTTGAGGGAGGATTTCAATTTTGGGGAAAAAAAGTTTAGCAGGGCCTAGTCGGGGCTAAAAGGGATATTGGCAAGTCGGGACTGAAAGGGATAAGTTGTAGGGCTGTTTTGCGTCAGATAGTAGGTTACCTTGCAGCAGATGTGGCTATCTTTTCTGGATCGAAATCTTTTCTGGAGAATAAGAATATCTTTTTTTCAAACGATTGGATAGAGATTAAATATACACACGAATTTTTTTTACAAAAATTCAGAGAACAGAGAATTTTTCAAAAATAAAAATTAATCAAAAAGCTTCCATTTAAATGGATTAAACATTACTAAGAAGATTGAATATATTTAAGGGGCGGAAAATCGTACACCGGCACAGATATACATGATCAAATAAACCCGCAGACATATTTAATGAGTTAAAAGATTGGATTTGCTGGGGTTGCACTACTGACAAGGAATAAATCCAGAAATTTTGGTATCTTTAGTGATAGAAGCAGCAGTTGTTGTTGCAGGAGTAGTTGTTGCCTTTTCTATAAAAGGTAGTTGTGTTAGAAATAGTGAAATTGTTATATTTATGTTACAGTCATAAATACTGATATAAAACTGTGAACCTTGGGCGTACTAAAATAGAGCTCGGTAAATGCAATGGAAACAATCTGCTTATAGGAATAAGTGTTTTTGAGACTCATACACAAATGTATTAAATATTTTAGCCAAGATGCAGTATTATGTTTTCCAATTGAATTCATGGGTCCTTAAAAACTTGGATCAGCTTAAGAAGAAATTGAAATTAAAATAAATGGGAATTGATTTTATCAATAATTCTAATTGTTATAATATTTCGGACTTTTAGCTGCAGTTGCACGTCTTAAATATTTCATTCAACATTTCTAGCCAGACCTGAATAGATTTTCCAAATATTGCCTCTATCAGATATAGTATTGAAGTGCTTTTAAATATTTTCTGCATAAAATTCACCATTTGTAATTTCAAATTTAAACTAAAATATCTTTTAAAATGCACGCCAACAACAATTTGACGCTAATCGGAAATTTACCAGAGCACAAATAACCGAGTTTTCCAAACAACTTTCACTCGGTTAGCATAACTAAGAAGATAGGACATATTTGCAATTGATATCAAACATTTCGCCGGTAATCGTTATTCAGAGTCACATGTGTGAAATATATACGAGTCAGTAGACGTAGGTACAAAAAAAAACTATAAGTTTAGGTAACGTTTAGTTGAATTGCAATTCACAATACATGGCTCCAAAGATGGATTTATTTGAAATGAGGTAATGATTAATTGTTAAATCCACAACATAAAATACGCGCATAGATTATACCCCACTCATATGTACGCAGCTTTTTACACATGCCCATAATATATGTGCATGCTTTGAAAGTGGAAAATATAGAGGTAAGTAATCTTTCTTGTTAATTTGATAGTGTCAAGTGATAGAGTACTGTTAAATCATTCAGGTTTCATCAAGGGAAAGTATTTATTGCCACAATAACAGGAAACAAACTATTGGTTTCATATGTTTTCCTTGTCATTTAGGTTAAGTGTTAATACATTACATCGACTCATGGTAAACATTTAGACTAATTTTAGCAGGCCCAAGACTGCTCTTTTTTGAGCGGATGAAAATAAGTTTCCCCAATTTTTGGTAATAAAAGACTCTGAATAGAATATCCCTGAACAGGAAAATATCCCGCATGCAATTAACTTAATGGCATAAATCTATAATCACTTCATATCACTTGTTAATCAACACAATATGTAAAATTGCAAAAATTTCATTTAACAAAACAACATACACGTTGTATTAAAGATTAAAATTGGATTGAAAATCAGGTCTTTCGTAAATCGGACGTCAATTATAACAATTTGCTTGCGAATTGTCACATGAAGCACCGAATGTTGTGAAATACCATCATGTTCGCTCGCAACAAATTTATCAACAATCGCAGAGGTACTATTGAAAGATAATCATACCTAACAGTTAGTTTCTATTAGCGTTTATTGCAGTTGCATATGTGAACAGTGTGGCATGTGTAATTTTGGAAAGAAAGTTTGTTGAATGAATTTTTCTGAAAATTTATATGTTAACGATTTTTGGCAATGCTGAACATCTTTGAAATGTGAGATTTTCTTATTTAAGCAAAAATTTGGCCAAACCTAGTGAACGATGATCAAATGATGAAACTTTTACTGGACGCCTTAATTTTTCAGATGTTTCCGCTTCAATGCTTCAGCTCTATCTCAATCCGTCAGTTGAATTATTAGAACGTTTTATAATAGAATTTTAGAATAATTTCATAATAAACAATCAGATCCTAATTAGTTTTTCCCTTGTTGATGAAAATTAATTCAAATTATAGCTTAGAATGACATCAAGACTCTTACAGGACATAACATTTGAAAAAATCGAGATAGTCCCAAGTCACCTTACAGAAAATGGTTTGAAGAAAAGCTGAGAAGAAAGAATGCATGAATTAATTCAAAATTAAATTTTTTCCAGTTCAAAAAAGCTTTTTTTGATTATTCAACCGACACTGACCAACAAACCTCGTTAAAATTAAACAATTTTAAATATTCGAACGATTCAAATAGAAAAAAATTAATGCGATATGGCCAAGTCGGGTGGCCAACGCCTGATTGACTTTCCATGCAGCAGAAAACTAAGAATAACCTTGACATCCTTCTCTGACTGATGCACCGAAAAAGGAGCCTAGGCAACAACAGAATCCAAAACGTACTATCAAAATAACCATGTTTCCGTCACACTTGATGTTCGTTCATTTTAGAGAGTGAAAGCTATAGTTAGAAAGTATGACTCGGACCCCTTTTTCAAGTTTTTTGTTTTTTTTCTCAACGTTATCTGTCGAAAGCATTTAATTCAAATAAAAGGCTTTACAAACGTTACAAGCACAAAAGTTCGACAGCTGCTACAGACATTGATCAGACTCTGAAAACGAACTTTGCCTCTATTCTAGACCAATGATAGAGAAAAAGCAGGGAACGAACTACATGTGCATTGAAGTGAATCTAACCATCATACGGCCCGCAGAGACATACAGGACAAGAATAAGACCTACAGAGTCGTATAAAATTCTGGAAATTTTTTTGACGATAACATTTAACTGCCCGCATTGGCTTATGTCATAGTCTCTTAGTGAAAAACATCTGCGGTATGTTTAGGGATTGTCCCGTTCTAACGAATATGCACACTTATTCTTCGCTTCAATACCGCAATGACAAGGGGCGTGGGAAAATTTGAGAAGGAAGGAAAGGAACAAGTTAGCAGAAAAAATGAGAAACTTTGAATTTGACAAAGTTAGCGTGAATGGGACTGTTTAATATGGAAACATTCTCAAAAAATACGTTTTTTACCACTTACTAGTACTAAGCCTAGGCTAAAATTGAACATACAAATCGAGGATTTGATCATACATTATAGAAATAGAGATCATAACTTTTAAAGGTTTTGAACGTAAATCGAACCTGGAAAATGGGGAAGTCTACAATGTACAAGAAGTTAAACTGTCCCTGCTCCAAGAAGAAGAGGAAGACTGCAAAAGACTGACAAAAGGTAGAATTTGACAATATGAACTCGGAAAATTACATTTAAGGAACTGATAGGAGAATTGCCCAAGAATCGAAAAAGGGCCTCTCCGTACCCTCCTGGAAATGTAAGTAGCGGACTTTAAGTTCGGACTATACTGGAGAAGTACTTTAAATTCTCGCGCGAGCAATGACTTTCAGAGCTGCGAGAAGACCATACCCTCGTTAGAAGTACGACAAACAAGAGGAGATGATTGCAATTCATCTGGACTCATATTGATTTGACAACAAAGAAATGAATAAATGTCTTATGGTTGGATAAATCCAAGCTTTATTTATGATGCGCTGGTGACATACTATACGTTCCACGTCCCAGTAGTTCCAAGTATCGTCCAAAATACATAGTATCAACCATCAAAAATCAGGGGGACAATAATATGCTATGGGGTACATTTTATATTGAATATTTTGGATTAAGGGAAAGATATATCAAGGAGTCTACAAAAAAAAATTTTGAAAAGAAATTTGGCTCTCATATCCTGACCAAAATATGCCATCATCGTGTATGTTTCAAAATTATAACGACTGTAAACATACAGTCAGGTCAGTTCAGCAGTGGCTATTTGAAAATAATGTTCTAGTTATGGATTGGCAAACGTAATTTCCTGACGAGAATCCCTGATCTAAAGCAATTGTGGGAAGAGGTCAAGCATCCTATGAAAGAAAAAAAAATCAGGAAGTACGTTGTAGAATTACAAGATACGAGTGGAACAACATACATCTACAAAAGTGCGGAATTCTGTTAGTTCTATGCCGGATACATTGATACCAAAGTAGTAGCCAAAAACGTACTATATTAAGGAGTTCAATGTGCCCGCAAACATTAGAAAACAAAATGATTTGTTGCTCTTTTGATTAATTTTTTCTGAATTAGAATGTGTGTTTTTGAAGCTGAGAAATGTTTCTGAACAAATTTTTTTCACTGAAATCCATTAACTTCAACAAATGTGGACATTGAAATTGCTTCATCAAAATTGTTTCTAGAATTAGGTAGCTATTATACTACCTAACTTTAGTGAAATGATATGTAATTTGACGATATGAAATCCGACGATGAACGCCAGGATACGTAAGAGTTGAAAAAGCAAGCGTATATTAATGAGGCAACAGAACTCTTATGTTTCTGTTGTCAAAAGGAAATTTTCGGCATTCCCCTGTCTGTTTACTTGTATCCTTCACGTACGCATTCCGGCAGTGTGCCATTGTGGTTTGTGATTTCTTCGTGCTTACTAGAAATATTTCAAAAAAAAGAAGGGGAAATCTATGAAAACTTCCAACAAATAGCATATCAAGGAATGAGATGCAAAAAACACAAATGTTTCACGAAATATTAAAAGTAAAAGATTAAATTAACGGAGCAACCATACAAATCCAGTGTATAAAGTAGTATAAAGCTTTAGACATCGATTCCAGCCCAAAACAACATTATAATGGAACGAGGACAACAATATCGTCTGTAATAAACAATTATTTTAAACAAATCCACAATGCTATTAAGACCTCAACAACATCAGCCAACATCAATGCATCCAGTATGCTTCCTTTGGTAAAAACAAATGTCCACCCAAACAACCAAAAAACAACAAATTACCGGGAGTCGTATCGGGAGTTACCGGGAGTCAAATCTCAAAACGTTATCACTGTTATCAAACCTAATTCTAGAATAGCGTAACCACAAAAAATAATCAAAATGGACATAACAAGGAAAGAGATAAAGGAACCTCGTATAGCAAATAACGTGAGCTTCGCAAGATAGAGAGCTTAGAAGCTTAAAGCTTCCAGAGCTTAAAAATATGTGAGAGTGATTTTTCTGAAGGAATATGAAGGATATGAAGGAATATGCGTCCAATACCGTTAGATGAGGATTTTTTTCAAAGTGTTAGCGCTGTTTACTCGTTATACTATGCTGTAGAAAATGTGATAAGAAAATTTACCATTGTTAATACTAACTACTAATGGTAGCCTCATTTTCTATTTGATGACTTTCCAAAAAAATGCAAATTTGTTTCTTTTTGAACCTATGTATATTTCGAGAATATGAGTGCTCCCTTCGTTAGTGAATGTACACATGAAAGGATTAGGAATTTTACATAAAGAAGGCAGCAGTATTACTTCCAAAAAATATGAATGTTTAAACAAAAACAGATTTAGGTTTTTTGGGAAATTTAAAAATGGAAATGAAGATTTTACTAATTTTAGCCTTGACAGATAGTATTAGCATCCTCTTACGGTAGTCTAAATTTGCGGAAACAATTCAAAAAACCATGTACCAAAGAGAAAGCCGGTTAAGGCATCGAGTCAATGAAACCAAAATTATTTACATGGTTCAAATGAGAAAAACCACGTCAAAATGGCTTAATACAGTGTTGTATCAGCAAAAAGTAGAAAGCACCAATCATTTCTGATAGTTTATCATAATCTATACTATACGCAATCAATGAGTAATAAAATAATTATAAAAATAGGATCCAGCTTGCATATAAGACTTATTTTTAGTGTTGCCAATTTATCAGACGAGCTTTATTTACTGGAGAACAATGCTCTAAATATCAAAGTGATGTTAACAACTGTCTTGTGCTAGGACTTTCAGACGTGGACCGTGATGGTCACATTTGTGATGGAAATAAATTCAATGAAAGGCGTGTTATAAAATGCTTTATAACCCGCGTTTCATTTTATTTATTTTCTTAGTAAATGTGTCCCATTTGTGCTGTTCTAAGCAGAATAGCAGTAAAAAGTAAAGTAGATCAAGGGCCAATAAGGTACAACCACGAACTGTACGAAATTTTGGGGAAACCGAGGTCTACAAGCTCAAAAAACTGCAAAAGCTTCTGTCGATAGGGCTGTCGATAGGGATAGGACGAAGAGAGCAGATAACAAAAAGGACATTCTCAGGAAAAGCGTTGGGATAGTGACCAATGGGATATCTAGTAAGCCCTGGCCGCACTTGATCGTTAAATATAGTGAATCGTTACTCCGATTCACTCATTCAAGGACCCGCTCTATGAACCAAGGCTGTTTGATCACCACATGGGAGAGCCCATGGCCCAAAATGGACCCTAGCGTCTCGGCAATAAAAACAAGGCATTACAATCAGTAAACGCCTTAATTTGAAGATTTTTAAATGTCCAGGAGCTCATTCGTAAATTCAGAATGTTTAAAAGTCATATTCCTGTCTATCTTTTTGTTTTTTATTACCAACATTATCACCCGAAAATTTATCTTCATGAAAGTTAATTGATAGTCTTTCATCTCGAAACTTTTAAATTAATTCATTAGAGTTTTTTTTTGGTGTTGTAACTTAACGAGAGTGTATAGCGTCTGAAGCTATGAATGTCTGTTTAATGCTGAATGTCCGTTTAAGCTGAAAAGCACTATGCTCCAACTAATAGAAATTCTAGAGTGATTCATAATATAATTTGATTTGTAGCAAAAAAAAAAAGAAATCACCCCTTTAACCAGCGATGATTCCAAGTCAGCATTGTTACTTATAAATATACACAACTGTGACAGCAACATTTAATTCATTGCTGGGAAATTACATTGGGAAACAAACAACTTGCAAATTGTAATTGTGAAAATATAAACAATAGTAAACATTTTCGTCAATCGGTAAACTTGGACAATTTTACGACACACTGTAAATGAAGACATATCATACGTCGCCACACAGTTCAATGAAATACATATGAGTGTTGATTCATTAATATTCCATACTCACATACTGGATTGAATCGGTAACATGAATTACAATAGGTTTGAACTAACAGTAGTTGTATGTATGTTTGTTCCGGATTGTTGGGATAGATTGCAATTTAATTAAATGATAGGAGATAACGTCCGAAATGAATTGAACTTCGATTTGAAAACGTGCATCGGTTAAAATCTAAAGTTAAAAATAAAGTATTACAGGTAAAAATACATTTCCATGGTGGATAGACTCATCTTAAAAATGTGGCGGAAATAATTACAGGTAGTGGACATTTAGAATTGTTCAATTAGAGACATTGTTAAATAAATTGCAACAATTTCATTGTAATGAGGTTGTGGAATTATTGAAATTCCATAAATTTTTGTGCGTTGAATTTGGTATACTAAATTTTTCATTTATTAAATTACTTCATGAGGAAATTTTAAAGCTGTATTGTTTTCCGATTTAAATTTTTGACGTGCTTTCTCATGGCGCGTGGTTTTGCCACACAAAAATATTCCTTAACATTTGAAATTAATAAAGGCCTTCTAAGGAACCTAATTGTTGATTGAAATAATTCACTTTAATTATTTTTTTTCATTGAATAATAAGTTTTAATCGAAAAACTCAAATAACAATCATTTTTAAATAATATATTGTTAATAGTCAAGTCATTACCGTCGCATTCATGTCCATATATCTAAATGAGGTGCAAATACGAAGGCAGCTTTTGAATTTCAACGAATGAAAATGTGAGAAAATTCTGACATCAGAAAGAATCAGAAAAATTGAATGACATAGAGATATGGGTTGCCGATATATATGTTTCACTGCCAAAGTAAATTGCTTTAATTAGTTCTAACAAGAAAATAATGCAGTTATCGTGAAGGACTACGAAATATATAAACAGTTGCAATATTCAAACTTAATCACATATGAAGGAATGTAATAAGAAATAGGATTGAGACACCATGTTTTATTCACAGACTCCCTTTCCAATGTATCGCATATGATATATGACGCAATTTATCTACCTACCACAACTATCATCTACAAATAAATTTATATAAATATAAATTTATAAAATAAATTTGCTCATATATGACACATGGATTTGGAACGGTTGGTATAAAAAATAAGTCATGTACTATTTTTATTACTATTATTATTATTATTATTATTATTCTTATTATTATTATTATAATTATTATTATTATTATTATTATTATTGTATATTATTATTATTTCCACTTGCTGGAAATAAGCATAGGCCAGCATCAGCCCTTAGCTCCCCATGTGTAGTACTATTGTTTACAGATGGTCCATCCTGTCGTCCTACAGAAGCCAAGAAGTTCCCCCAGTTCTGTAGTCACCAAGTGCTCCAATTGTGTTACGCCAGTATACCTCAGCCAAGTAAGGCGTTTGTTGGCCAGAATCGGGCAATCTAGGAGGAAGTGTTCTGTACTTTCTTCCTCCTCGCCGCAAGCTCGGCAGGTGTCATCCGTTTGGATTCCTATTCGTTTGACGTGTTGACCCAGACGATTATGGCCCGTTAATACTGCCACCAATGTTCTAACGCCATTTCGGTTTTTCCCTAGGAGTTGTTTTGTCCTCATTTGATTAGGATGAGGCCAAAGAGCTCGGCTTATCCTGCAGTCGTTCCTGTCATTCCAAGCCGTATCTGTCTCTTTCCAGAGGATTTCGTCTAGTTCCCTTTTTACCGTTGCTAGTGGCACTTGAATTGTGTCTATTTTAATGGCATTTTGGTCGGCTGATCCAGCTCTCGCTAGCTCATCCACTCTTTCGTTTCCCTCTACACCGCTGTGTCCAGGGACCCATATCAGTTTTACATTTACTCGAGTTATTGCGGCTTTGAGAGCCTGCCTACAATCCTGCACCATTGTGAAACTACGTTAGAGGCAAGCGCCTGCAGTGCCGACTTACTGTCCGAGAGTTTTCATGTACTATATGTTATATATTTGACAGGGAACCTGTTGAAATATTGCTATCGTAACAATGCACAGCGAAAAATACAAAAAATACATAACGTGGAATATAAAGTTAATTTCCTGATTTTATCCAAAAGGAGACTCTTTTTCAAAGGTTTAAAAAACTTAATTGTTTTTACACTTTTCAAACCTCGACATCTAGTCTCCAGCTAACTTTTCAGTATCAGCTTCAGCTACTTTAGCAATTCCATTATTAATCTAAGGATAAAAGTATTGTGCTCGGATACCAGTCAAAAAACCTGCAAACTATATCCTTTTTTGTTTCTTGTCCTTCGGGTATTGTTCTTCTTTTTGTCTCGTTTCAGAATATTTTTCACTTAAACGATTCCCGCAAAAAATCAGACCTTGCAGGATAATTGCCTAGGAAAGTGTCCTTAAAACAATTTTCTGTCAAAATTTATCCACTTGGTTTTATCTCGTTTCTGTGTGCCTCTTCTCGTTGTACCACGCTCACCATTTCTGTCAAAGTCTCACTTACTCACTAGGCCTCTGGAGATTATTTTTCAGTAATGCTTTGGTTGTGAAGGCTATTTACGCCCTAGTGCTATGGTGCTATGGGACCTAGTAGGACAGATCAAAGGGACCACCAATTACATACTTCATTGTAAAGAACTGTTCGTTACATTACTTCGGACGAGGTCTCCTTGGTTGCCCCAGCAACACCTTCGGATTTGAGAAATCCCTCTTTAGGTAGGGAGAGAGTATCTCTTTCTCTCTGCGTCAAAAACCGATTGGAGATTGCTTCCATTATCAGAAGAATTTCTAGGTTTCTAGGCTTTGGCTTTTTTTCTGTAAAAAGTTCGCCCAGCCTGTCCGAAAGTGCCTCATCCACTGTTTTGTCTGTCTGCTTTGTCATCCAAAACAATGTCTCATCCAATTGTTTTATATGAAGAAGAAGTGTTGTAGCAAAATAGAACGGCGAAATCATCTACTTTTCCCTAGTGGAAAAAAAGATTACTGATGACTTTTCACGGTTTCTTACTATTAAACTTCATAAAATAAATTTCTGCGTAATTTTGATTACAAAATGCGAGAGGCCTTGTGACCCTTATTTTAATCAAACGACTTTATTCTCTCTGTTCCAAGAATGTCTTTTTGGGTATGTATTTGCTATAAAATTTGTGTAATGAAATTCGAATACAAACTTGAAGAGTATGAAAAATTATCAAATTATGTAAGCAATGTTCAAAAAAACCAAAAGATTATTATTAGTGTGTTATATTTACTTAACTATCAACCAAATGCATAAATTAATTTTGTGTTGATTCAAAATAAGGTATCCAGTGGTTCAAAATTTATTAAATCTTCGTTTGGTTTGCCGTGTACGGCTCAGGATACTTCTGATTCGGGCTGTAGACTAAAATACTGGAAATCTATTTGCATTTATAAAACATATCATGAGTAATATGTTGATTAATTCAAAACGAGTAAAACTTTTGAACTGCTTGAGCTCTAATAACAACGTGTAAAGTACTTACTATTCTAACATTTGTCGGTAAATATCATCTTTTCATTCAATTTATCCAATTTTCCACTACGGAAACTTTCCATTTTCAGAAGATGCTAATATGAGTCTCGAAAATCTCTTTCATATCTGTTTGTCAATTGGCAAAAGTTTTGTTAAGTCGGTCATTGTCAAATAAATGTATATTAAAATATATACAAAAATTCCATCGACGTCAAAAAATTCGGTTGATGGTTTGTCAATATATTGAACTATTAGTTTACTAACTTCAACGGTTACCTCTGCCAAATTAAGCTCATATAGGGATGGATAACTTTCAAACAGTCCTCATTACCTTGTTTATAAGCGATCTTGTAATGACGTCAAGGAAGCATCTCTTAACATTTTTGTTTCGATATAGACTACTTTACCATCGATTATTTTTATTGTCAATAAAAATCTTTTTTGTCATAGAAAAATTCCACGACCTATGTGAATCGAGTCCATTTGATACACCACTGTAAACATTTCTCAGCAATCTTTACTTTGCTTAACAATGCAAGCTGTTAACATGTGGTATATGTGCAAATTAATGCTGAGATAGTCATATATTTATTTTTGGTTGATGCCAAATAAGTGAAGGAGGTAATGGTTAAAGTGGGTGAATTGCTTTCCGGTTGAACATAATTAATTCTGTTTTTTTTTTTTTTTTACTATGAGTAGCTTCTGCCTTTTATCGAAATGTAGTAGTTAACCCCGGAACTGAAGCTTAGAATCAACCTTGAGTCTATTATAAAATTTATTATATGAGTGAGCTCCATGTTATCAACAATAATTTGATCATGTTTTACCCATTATCAAAATCGAAATGGTATTCGGAGAGTATTCTGCAGTTTACCGAGCACATCACATAATTTAATTTGTAGTGTTTTGGATTAACAAATTGTTTGTAATGAATTTTATCCACAATATTACACGTGTGTTTAATGTTTCAAATGTTTTTCCCGCATTTTTTATAGCTCCAAAGGGATATTGACCACATAAATCTTTTAAAAATAATGTAGAAACAAAAACAATAATTTGTGGGAAAAAAGAATTATGTATTAGAATTTTATAAATTATAAAATTATATAAAAAATAAATGTAGAAAACTTTCGATATGGCTTTGCTTGTCTAGAGTCACGCCATCTCAGTGAATTGAGTTTCAAAAATTATAGTAGCCTTACCAACATTTTGTTCGAGACCTCTGGACAAGTGCCATGACCGCCAAATTCTTAAACTATTGCATCATTCGCCACTAAGTCTGTATTAAAATTTTACAGAATTATCAAGGATAGACTACTACATAAACAATATATACAGAATAATAATAAGGATAACTTGTAGACAATATGGAAAGGAGAATGATTTCAAGCTCGTAGTACTTTAAGGTGAAAACTCATTCGTAATCTGAGAATCCTTGGGAAACGAAAGAATCTTGCATTCTAGTACCTTTTTCACTGCGCTAGTACTTAGCTTCTACATAAGTTTATTTTGTTTTGGCTCTTTGCAATATCATTGAAACCACCGTGCACTTCATGTCCATTCTTTCCTGTTCCTGAAGATTCGGTCCCCGAACATCAATAATTTTATTGTCTTGAAATTGATTTTAATTGAACATAACACGAAACAATCGTGATATGATTATTACTAGCATTTCACATCTTTATTATTTATATAATTCTAAAAACTCTGTTTGAAACTTTTTTTTTTGAAGCAGTTGAAATAAAATCGAGCAATTTTTCTTAAACCAAAATTATTAATCTGAAAACTCATAATCATGTATAGTCAAAAGGAAGATTTCCAATGTCCCGAGACATGGCTTTATTTTTTTCCCAATTTTTAAGGAAATTTAATTCTTGCTTGGCTGCATTTTTAATAAGGATTCCATGTCATTTCCCTCTCGTGTAATTAACCAACTTTGTTATTGCTTTAACCATGTCAACCTTGTTGACAACAAAACATGAAATGAGGCTACCACTGATATTTTTAAATTTAAAAATCATTGCAACTGACAGACATTAGTTGTGGTGTGGAATATACATTCTCAGTAGTAACTTTTGTAATTGGAGGACGCGGTGGATGGACCAACACCTTTGTACTTCCCAAATACGGAAAGCCACGCGCTTAAACGTCCTATAGAGCCATGATAAAGACAAAGACTCAAGCGTGGATGGGTACACGTAGAGAGACAAATAAGTCCTTGAAGCTCTGAAGTATCATTAAACTTAAATTCATGACTTACTCAAAGGAATCTCGCAGAAACCTTGAAATTAATTCAAAAAGCGATTCTGAAGCTCGTCACGATGATGCAAAATCAAGAAACTTGTATGCTGCATATGCCTGAACTGAAATACTAACAACTGCTTCAAAGTTTAAATCGGTGCAAGGATTTTGCATCAAATCCTGACAAAGGTCTAAATATCCACTGGAACAGCCAAAACCAGAGAATAGCGAGAATAAAGGCCAATAATGTATCAACTTTAGAGACTAGCCAAAGTATTCACAGCAAAAAGTATTTCCTACACATTTGGAGTTAGCAACTCGGATTTATGTGAAAGGAGCTACACCATTTTAGTAAACCATCACTGCAGAATGTATCCCAAATATATAGAAAGATATCCAAAAGCATTTTTTCAACATCATCTCGCCAAGCCACGAGTCACAAAGTCAACAAGTTAACTTTCGAAATACTAAGTTAGCCTAACCCAAACCATAGTCTTCATCGAACACTAGGTCTATCAGTCATAAGACTTGTTTTAGTATATTAATTCTATTGGTCTGGTCCAAGACATATAACCTTTATAATAACTTTCTTATAAAGAAACCGAAAATAGGGTCAACTTTGAAGCACAGTCAAAAGAGGAGAAAATTTTTGAATTTTTTCAATAAATTTTTATCCCGAATTCTATCTTAAATATGGAGAAAACTCGTACCTTATAATGGAAAATATTTGAAAAAAATCTGAATTCTTCCTGACAAATATTTTCAAACACTCAAAACTTACAAATATATTATAAAATATCTTATTTATTAAAACTTGGGTGTTTTATAAATTAGTTTAGAGGGTTGAAATTGATTTCTCGAAGTCCAACAAAATTTTACTAAATCCCTTGGAAGAGAACAAGTTCCTTACCATTTATTTTCACGAAAAAAAAACGTGAAGGAGCGCGGATATTGAAACCCTGAAATAAAATAATATGCTCCATGTATGTGTTTTTCGACATACATTGCCTGAATCCAATTTTTTTCCTTATATAATTTATAATTTTTTTACGTCATAATTGTTTTTTGCCCTTGTTTTCATGCACTATTGTCGGTTTGCACTTCGTTAAAGGAACACTGAATGAATCCATTGCACTAAGGATGGAAGTGAATTATCTTGAAAAAGCAGATAAGTTCCTATCGCAAGGATTGCAATGAAGGAGAACAGATATTTATATGTTGTGTATTTTGTTGTGTACTTTTGATATATTTATATGTTGTGTATGAAAACTTTTCTTATTTCTTACAAATGCTCTATTTTGACGACTTCTAAAAGGCTAGAAATAAAATTCCTTTTTTTGTTCAATTCAACTATGTTAAGACTGCAAATATGCCGAGCGGGCGAATACTTCTAAAAGTGGGCTGAAATAGTGGCAAGATGAGTGTGAAAATTTTTAGGCGTAGAATTAATTATCATATTATTTATTGAACGCCATTTCAGAGAGGAAACCCAGATCAAATCAGAAGCAAATATGCAGCTACCATATTTCTCTTTAGGTTTTCTAGTAAGTGCATATTTTCCTTCCTTCTCAAGATCACATCGCCACATGTACCTGATTTGCGCAAGAATATATAGTGTTACATTTAGTATCATAGCGTAAACACTAAAAAGCGCCAAAAGTCCGAAGGGGAATCACTTAAAAAGGGGACGAAAATACCTTATGTAGGCAAGGAAGTGTGCTTTGCACAAGAGAGAGCTTAAAAATTAAGCATGAGTGAGTGAACGAGTCGCAACTGGCTAGCTCCCTGATTATAAATGCATGTGACAATAATTTGTCTTGCGTTCCGATGCATTTTCGTCTTCATCTCCTTTCTACAGCAAATTTTGTTTACAAATATCAATACTTCTGGATTATTGGAGTCATATGGCATTTTAGGAGTTTCTTTTTCTTCCGTAGTGGTTACCGTATGCTTCGACACCAGCTCCCAATATGACAGTATTCGACTAAAATGTATGTAATTTTATTTGGCGTGGTAAACTTCCTATTATTTTCGCCCTAAGCAAGAATACTCCTCACAAAGTGTTAAAGCGCTGTTTCCATCTCTGTCTAAGAGAAACCACCCGAAAGTATAAGCGCTATATTTTCATTATGCTATCACCACACCATAACGTAACCATTACTTCTTTTCACCATTTTTTTTTTTTTGACCCTTTCTCATTTTAACTTTTCATCCTTGTTCCCTTGAATGATTCCTTCAAGATTAAAATTTTTTCCTTCAAGAAGAAACTCTAGTATATTTTCTTCTCTTACATCTTCTTTCTATAAACCGTTATATATAAACGACGTTTTGGTTTTAAAAGAGGTCGCAATTAACATCATTACGATAAATTGAACATAATAAACACTAAGAATTTTCCAAACAAAAAATTACTTAGATTATAATATTATATTATAACTATAATCCTCCTTCTTGAGTCAAATTTTTTCACCCTTCTACAGAAATTCATAAAATTCTTCTTACTTACCATTTTAATAATTTTACAATTCAGTTTAATTTTTAGGGGAGATTCCATAAGGAGGACGTCACTGTCTCTTATTTAGAGTGCTGTCTTTTATAGGATCTCTTGCTTTAGTATTTTTAAGTACTTTTTTAATGAATTTTAACGAAAATTCGATACCTTGTTGAGTTTTTTCGAACCAAATTTTGTGGGTATCATTTGACATTTCAATATTATTTTTGATGAAGGTCCCGCACGAATTAGAATTTTGACCCAATTTTGACCAATTTTTACCCGTTTTTACGAACCAGAACAACAAAATTGGTCTTATTTCGTCATTAGTCATAAAATTCTCTCAAAACGCTTACGTCAAAGTTTGTGATGGTCCCAGTTTGTATAAGTCTAAAATATGTCATAGCCCCCACCCCACCTTATCAATGAAAGTGATCTTAGGAATTCAAAGTGCATAAACTTGCAGGTCAATCAACTGGAGATTTTTACTTTTAATAGGCAGATCATTTCGACAGTTCTGTGGAATATAGCGCTATCCTGTTGAAGCCAAACAAGTTTAGTGTCAACCACATTGACTTTTTGAAAGTAAAATTCATTAAGCATAGCCTAATACCATCTTAAATTTGTGGTAACGGCAGCGCCTGCTTTATTTCGAAAGAATATGAAGCGATGAAACCATGCACGTGTAAGTACCAAACTATGAAAAAATGGTTGCACCGTCAATTCGAATTTGAAAAGTCTTGTTCAAGGCACATGCTACATAATGGATAATTTTGACCTATGAATCTCCTACATCCCATACGTCAAAATTCATTAATCTGGATAAGGGCCATCCAGCGGTTACTTATTAAGTTGAACAGGTTTCATTGAAGGAACCTATTCACCTAAAATAGTGCGTTTGGAAAACAATTGAGATAGAAAAATTAATAATTAAACTCGATTTGATTATCAATTTGGCCCACGGTGAACATTTTATCCCTCCTGATTGTTAATAAGTAAGCTACGTCGACAGGACAGCATATGATCGTCTGCGACTTAGATGTTTCCTTCTCAGGATCCTTTCTTCAAGATCTTAAGGTAGGGTCAAAATGAATGTCAACTATAATTATTGTTTCTGCTCAGGGGAAAGGGACGACGCATGTCACATCTTCTTCAACTGTTGAAGGTGGAACAGGATGCGGCTGGACTTGTGCGAGGTAATGGGAGAGCTTCCTTCAGACAATCTGGTCGGAGAAATGCGGAAAACTTTCTACAAATGGACATGTGTGGCACATTACTCTCGGGCAATACTTACAGCGAAAAAAAGTTACCATGGATAACCTTGGGCGCAGGGTCTAGGGGGTCTCCTTTCCAGTAGTCCTCCTCCATCATGGCGCCCTAGGGCGAAATGAAAAGAGGCCTAGCCCGAAGTAATGTGTCAGGCTAGGGTCTCTTGACAGGGGGGGGGGGGGTTTAGTGGATAGTCTGGTAGCATGCACTACTAGGAGTCCCACACTCCGGGCAGAAATTGCCTTCACCCCCAAACCCAAAAGACAAAAAAAAAATTGTTGCTGTTACTATATAGTTATGGCAGCAAATTTTGAAATTTTATTGCCAGCAATTTTAACATGACTTTTTGGTGCTATTTTCATTGTATCGTAATAAACACTTTTAACATTCGTAACTTATTTATTCTTTTATAAAATTTATAGAAAATTAAGATTTATCCCCGAACATTTCACATAATTTATTCACAACAATTAACGATACCTTAAGTACTTTAGCGTAATATCAATATCCTGAAATAATTCGCAACCATTAAAATTCTTTCCCAATTATCTTGAAACACGGTCAGCAATTGATAATTAAATTAAATGTTTAAAAGCAAAAGCTCAACGGCAAAAAAATGCAATCATTTGGCATGTGAAATAAATCTTCCACCATACGTGGAGTCAAAACACACATCATTTGCACATGGAAATATTTATAAATAAATTGGTAAATTTAAATATTAGCACCTGATCATTAGTAGATTATGGTATTGCAATTGTTTAATCAAGTAAAATATTTGCCGTTCAAATTTCACAATATTGAATTTTCAGAGCTTAAAATATTTCTCAATTTGTTGTTTTAAAACAAATAAATTGCACAGATATTACGTTTTGAATTTATTTTGAAAACTTGATTGATTAGAACTAATCAATTTCAAGAGAGAATCGATTAGAACTATGCAATTTTAGCCATGTGTTGATAATTAATAACTGATGACGTACTCTCATTTGTGTAGTCAAATCATTTATTCAGGGAATACATTATTTAAATGATTGATTTAATTATACACTTTGCAAATAAGTTTAGTATATTTTCAAGCTTATCAAACTTCCAACCGTTCAATTACTAATTTACAAACATTCTAATTAAAAGTAATTAAAACGTTCATTTGTTTCACTGAATTCTCTGAATTAAACTATGAACAATTTTTTGAACAAATTCTGCTTCTCAGAATAAATATCTTAATTTGCAGAGTTTTCAATATGGGGATAACTTTGAGGATACGTTTCATACATTTTTGTTAGTAAGTAAAATCATGCGAAGCTACACAGAGTGCATAAAGGAATTTGAGATTAAGGATACTAAAACGATACAGTCGATGTTCGGTCTTATCGAAATCATCATGAACAGCTTGTTCAACCATATGCCTAAATTATGATGCAGCCTCCCTTAGATATTAACCCCTCATTACTTTCCTTGTCTACCTGTTTTCAGCTATTCTCATTCGATAGTCCCATCGAATCGTTGGGCGTTTTTTGGTCGTTTGATTCCTTTTGGGTACCACTACGTTATTCTTGTGATCCATTTGCCGTTTGTAATTCTTGCCAAGTGACCAGACCATCGCCATTTCAAGGAGTTCGCTCGTCTGTATGTATCACGTCTGTAACTTGGGTCCTTTCTCGTATCCGCGATCCCATCGTGTAATGCCCAGCGTGCATCTTTCCATGGCTCTTTGCGTAACCTGGAGTATCCTCGTTATCCCTGTTGTTAGTGCCCATGTTTCACTACCAAATAACAGGACTGGTAAGCTACATCGGTCGAAGGTTTTCTTTTTCTCGTTTATCTTCATTTGGGACTTGATCGAGTTCTTCCCAAAAGCACACCATGCCATCTTGATTTGTCGATTGATTTCTGGCAGTAGTGAACCGGATTTGTGTATTAGCTGACCAAGGTATACATATTC
This sequence comes from Stratiomys singularior, assembly GCA_954870665.1. Lineage (NCBI taxonomy): Eukaryota > Metazoa > Arthropoda > Insecta > Diptera > Stratiomyidae > Stratiomys > Stratiomys singularior. The sequence continues at coordinate 16,492,059 of OX940877.1, forward strand.
TGCGACTATTTCTAGTGTGGTATTGTTCACTTTTGTATGTCCTTGAATACTTATATAATCGTTGAACACGACCTTGGTTTTGCTTAGGTTTATTTTCAAGCCTAATTTCCTGCTTGCCGTGTTGAGTTCATTCAGCTGTTCTGTAAATCCTCTGGGCTGTTGCCTATCAGGACTATGTCATCTGCGAATCTCAAGTGGTTGAGACGCTCACCATCGATGTTCAATCCTTTATTCTTCCAGTGTAGAGTTCGAAAGATGCCCTCTAATGTAGCGTTGAAGAGCCTTGGCGATATGATGTCTCCCTATCTTACCCCTTTTTGTTTTGGAAACTCTGGAATGCCATCTAGTACATCTAGTACCTTTGATTTGGCATTGTGGTAGATGTTAGCTAGTACTTCCACGTATGATTGGTCTATGCCTTGTGTTATTAATGCATTTACTATTGCAGTTGGGAATATTGAGTCCAAGGCTTTCTCAAAGTCTATGAAGGCTAGTTCTAGCGGTTGCTCATACTCTTTATAGCTACCAATGACTTCCCATAATGTGTGCATATGGTGTATAGTGCTGTATCCACTTCTGAAAAAAGCTTGCTCCAGTCGCTGTTCGGCACCTACAGCTGTTCGTATTCGGTTGCTAATGAACTTCGTGAATACTTTATACAACACCGATAGTAGGCTTATTGGCCTGCAGTTCCTGATGTCTTCTTTACTGACTTTCTTGTGGATCAGTATTATATTAGCATAATTCCATTGATCAGGTATGCACCTAGCGTTAATGCAATAATGTATAAATTTTGCCAGTAGTTTCCAGATTTTTCTGCCAGCGTATTTGAGCTATTCAGCAGTGATACCATCATTACCTGTCGTTTCAGCATTTTTCATGGAGTTGATAGCCGTCTCAACCTATTCTACTAGGATTTTCGGGACGTTATCGTTGGTTGCAGAGAAAGCGGTTGTTAATAAATTGGAAGTCGAGTTCGATACAGGTCTCGGTAGAAATTAGTAATTGCCTCAATTGTTTCCTATCTATCAGTGTGTCAGATGTTGTCATGATTTAAGGCCATCCCTTGTTTATGGCCAAAGAAGAGTGCTCTTTTTGCCTTATTCAGGCTTCTGTTGTTTGTAATGGGATCTTGAACCAGTCTATCGTCATTCTTCTTGAATCATCTTCTTTACTGTTCTACCGTGGTTTTTTTTTTGCATTTTAACCAACATATCATGAAAAATCTTCGGCATTTGAGTCCATTTTAATCAGGTCAGCTTTGATCCAGTCGTTATATATATGTATATGCTTTTTTCCAGTATTGGATTCATATCCCCGCAAGTAAGAACCGAAGCAAGTTCTTCAAAGTAGTCCGATCTGATTAGACAATACACTTCCAGCTGAGACTCCACTTCCATAAGCAGTCCTGGAAGTCAGTTTTCCGAATCACTTCCAGTACATTTGTCACATTATTTTCATCCTATTGTTGTAATTGAACCGATGTCCTTTAAGCGGCATTTTTAATATGGAAAAGTGTCAAAAGCTGTTTGCTTTTGACACTTCTCCATATGAAATTACCATAAAACATTTTTCCATATTAAATACATATAACATATAGCAAAAGACTGGCGCAACGGTATGCTGTGATGTTTTGTCATGCATCGCAACCATGCTTTGATTATTGCGGTAGCGCATTGTTTTAAGTGAAACAGCCAATCACAGATTGATCAAAAATGCAGCCGTTTTCTTTTTCGACATTTTCAAATCTTCATCGTAAGAGTTCTGTACTGATCGTTTAATCTCTCGAAACATACTCGTGGTACAAACCACCTTCAACATTTTTCTTAACTTTGCTACGACTTTGATGTGATCTTTTGGACTTGACGATTCAGAACCACTTTCTACCATGAAGACTGCCGTTTTTTCTCTGGATAGTAGCCATAACTCTATGTTTTAACATCAGTAGTAATCTTGTTGAGTACATTTTCGTCATCAGAACCCGTATCCAGGTTGACCTGAATGACTTAAAAGCGAAAATTCTTCTGTTTTGCCGTTAGAAGCTCTACGATCAATTTTGCCCAATTTTCTCGCTTCAAATTATCCAAACAGTGCCTTTTTCGTCCTTTGAGATAATTTTCTGGTTTATATATTGTCAGCTGACGATCCTCTCCAATCGCAAGTCGTACACCGTGGACGTTTTCTGAAGTTATCGCGCTTGAAGCAACAAGCACGTCTTGACGGACGTGCAGCCATCTTTAAACCCTATGTGTCACTTTTTTATTGTTGCTCGGTGCATACACTTCTCTTGAAATGCATTTTTTGCCATATCAATTGTTTTCGATTCAGTCTTCCCGAGATCAAAGCAGAAATTGATGCAAATTCGTTGATCTACTTTTTCTGTCATATTAAGCACAAAACAAATCCCAGAACCCCGCAAAAAATCAATGCAAATAAATGGACGCTGTGTGCGAAGTGCCGTCTCCAGAAAAATTGCGATATTGACGGAGTTTCTCAAGAACTGTGATGTATTTCGAAACCAAATAAAGGGTGCTTGAACGTTGTGGCGCGGAGATACAAAGATAGGCTCGATAGTCTTGGGGCATGCATTGTAGACTGAACACTTTTGTAAGTTTCATTTTATTTTCATTCAGTATAAGATGTTTAACTAATTCTGAGTCCAACACAAGTTTCACAAAATATTCACTGTATTTCCAATCTTTTTTAGTGTTTTTTTCAAATTCAATTCAGTTGATTATGTTAATTTTTCATTAATTTTTTACGGTTTGGTATTGATTTCCTACCGAACAACAGCAAAATGCAAGAGAACTTTTAAAAGAAGTTTTTCACCTAAATTTAACAAAAGTGCTTTCGCTATCAAAAAAACTTGTAAGGGAAGAGATGTGAAAATTACAAAGGAACCGCCACTCTGCCAAATGTAAAAAATTTGACCAGATTTTTATAGTGCTCGTTCGGATGAAACCTAAACTTGATTGATAAACAAAAATTTCGCAAATTTCTATTAAATTTTCCTTCGATAAAGATTTTCTTCTGTCCAATTAAACACGCTATAATCGAATGTTAATTAAACCATCCTAACAGTCATTAGTAAAGCTTGAGGAGGAGGAATGTCAGCCGTTTTATCAGAATTTTATGACGATTAAGGTTCCCCGACCTAATCATTGTAGATGTGGGCATTGATATGCGCATGATAAATTTACATTTCCAGGAGGAGAACAGAAAAATTAATCTTTAGTGGAATTTTATGCAGATAAAGCAAATTACCTGTGTGGAAAATTGTGAATAATCACCCCAAGGGTCGTTTAACAACATCAATTACACTATACGATCTCATGGGCAGTTTAAATTAACTTTGGGTACACAGCTAATACTTGAAAGTAAATAAAATTCTATTCCAATCATTTTAACTACTTTTCTATCATAAAATATTAACGTATATTGTGGAACAACCGATCCTACAGTTGATCCCGACATTTGCACGTTTTCAGTAGATGAACTTACACCACTACAACATGTTACCTATCACTCGCACATGCACAAAGATTCGTGGAAACGTTAAAATTGGATTTTTGATAGATATTAGTAAAACATGCACCTCAGCTTTACTATATGTAATTTCAAGCAAACAAAAAATACTTTTGAATACTAACCGGCTCATTCTCTTAAACTGGAAACAACAGAACCTTCAGGCCCATTTAATTTTAGTGTCGGATCATCATCATCAATGGTGCGACAGCCAAGAATTATCTTAGATGTCGAGAATTTTACTGAACAAGGTAATTGGGGAAAAACTTCGCATATTCTATGAATTTCACCAGCAAGGAGTAAAATTAAATTCGGTGCAATTCCATAAATTTTACGAATGAAGCATATCCTTTAAAGGTGAGATGTTTTTCTATGAGTCGAAGTGAGTCTCAAACGGTCAAAGGAGGAGGAAAGTATAACAGTTCTTAATGGATTAGATAAATGTATTTTAAGATAACTTCTTGTGAATGTTGGGGCGAATGGCTACAGCATCATTTTATATTCAAGTGAGTTGCTACTGCAATTTTTGTGCACAATAATTAGAATATCAAATTTAAATTGAGATATCCAACTCCCGTCAAAAAATATAACCTCCATACATATATCAGGGGGGATGAAAAGCTTTCTTGGGTCGGAAACAAACAAATTAAAAATCCTAACGCGAGAATGACTGAGAAGGTTGATTGGGAAAGATTGCATCATGCGAAGGAAGCACATATCAGCCGGGTATATAAATTCTTAAGTAAGTTACACCCGATCGCATATCATTTAAGACTTCACATGTTGTAAAGAGTGCAGAAATCTTTAAGAGTCATCTATACAATAGCTAATGATTACATAACCAGATATAACAATCCTCCCATGATGTATCTAGAATAATTTATTATTAAATCTGCACATTGGTTGCTGTGAAAAGATACTTAGTCCAAACTACATCCTCCGCATGAATTTTTTTCGTTTTTTTTTGCGTCAGACTATATTATTATTCACATACGTTTGTAGGCGCGCATATTAAACAAAAGATCATTGCAATATTAATGTATCTCAAACGCAACTATAAAACATGCATGTATGCATTTACAGGTGTTCATATGCATTTGCTCAGGTGTAAAACTGAGGCATGTGAAAAAACTCCCAATGGAAGTTTATCAAATTGCATAACAAATATTACGATTTCGATTTAGAGTAATCAACATTACCAAGTTCATGGTTTCAATTTCTTCGCGGTGCAAATACTGCTTGAAACTATAACTGGTGAATGTTCAGGTTCGAGTCAAGGTAGACTTGTCCATTTTGCATACGAAGGCGCTACAACAGAAAGTGACCACTCTGTCCATCTTATCTTGAGCTATTGGAAAGTTGGATAGAAAATTTAAGATTTTCGCAGATGCTGCTGCGTAGATTGTTTACGGGTGGAATGGCTTTCAAACAATCTGCGGGTGTTCCCGATTGCATGCATACGTACTGAAGGTAAAAGCAGCGAAAATTCGGTCTAAATGCTAGCAAGTGCAGAGTTTCTCACCTCGCGTCTTGCACTCGAAAACGCGATAAAATAAGGAAACTTACTCTGGTTCGGATTTGATAAAGAGAAGGAAGGTTAAATTTCTTATTATACTCAACTTCGTACAATTGACCAATTCGCGACTTAATATAAATTAAATTAGCTTTTTATTTCAAGAGTCAAGCCTTCGAATTTTGATCAACAATACGATTTTTAGAAAGTCCAAATGATTTACGAAGACCCATTGCTCAGTCTCACACCAAATCGCACCTTTTGAGTTTTCGGCACAGCACTTTAGTGCGCCAGGAATATTGTTTTTGCCCATTTTCAATGAACCAAGTGTAAGCTCAATAGGTGGATTAGTACAACTCACATTAACAAACGATTGTATGGTCTTTATCAATAGGCAAAAACCACTTTTAAGTACCAATTTGGGTAAAGGCGATATTTTCAAAAATTTATGGATTGCTTTGAATAAAAGCTAATTTTTTTCACTCAGGGTTAGTCAACGCCTTTGGCATTTTTTTCAATACTGTCTGAACAATTTTATATGCTGCTAACAGTTTGAAAGCCGTTTAAAAATTAATTGGCTGTGCATTTATTGTGCAACGTTTAATTGTTGTCTTGAAAAAAAAAAACGTTTTTATTCGAAATGCAATAAAAAAATTTCGATTTCAAGCGTGTTTCAAGATATCCATGCACTTTGGGAAAACTATACGCTGAAATTTTTTTTTTCAAGAGATAAATGACTTTATTTTTTATCAAAACTGGTGGTTACAAGTTACGGAAATTAATTAATCGAAAGAAATGTCTCGAAATCCGAATGCATCGAGTTGCATATTCAGCAGTCGTTTTCTATCCACGAAACAATTGGTTCACGTGCAACAGCTATCATTATCAAAAACAATCCCAGATGAAAGGTTTTAAATACAACATACGAAAAGAGTGAATGATTTTCACATCAATAGGAAGCGATCAAGGAATAACAATGATTAAAAATTGTGCCAGTCGTTTCAATTGTTGAAAAACTCATAAAAAAGTTAACCTAGCAGTTCATTTTCCATTTACACTAAACATTTATATCTTTCAAGACACACCAACCTACTATGAAAACGCTGTAAATATGTTAGCTTGAAATTATATGCGAATCAATACACTTTATCATGAACTGAATGAAAGTATAATAATGTCCATTTTGCGCTCCAAGAGGAGATGCTTGTCAGCTTAATCGAGAATATCTGCAAAGTGCTCAAATAATAAAAAATCTAATGTCTCTCAGAACTTGATTATGTATTTCTCATAATTTCTACGAAAGTAAATACTTTATATATTTAACGAATTTGCGCTATTCTATTGGTAAAATTTATGTACTACATTGTGAATTCTCTCATGTTTTTTTTTTGTGGTAGGGAGGTGAAGTCTGTTTACGCCCTGAGTGTGGGACTCCCAGACGCAAAATGATTTTGGACTACCCACTAACCACCTCCCCTGTCAACCTTAGAACATAGCCTGGAACCGTTTGACACATTATTTCGGGCTAGGCCTCATGTTCCTACGCCTAGAGGCGCCTTCGGATTATGGAAATCTCTTCTCTAACGGGAAGGACGGAAGAAGAAGAAAGTGCTATAAAAGAGATCCATCCATCCCCGATGCCTCCCAGCGTTCCAATAAATCTTTGTTCAGTATCAGCACTGCCCGAGCATATTCCAATTGTCAAAAGTTTTCAGCATTACTCCGACGATAGTTTCCGGACAGAGCTCTCCAGTTTCGCTGAGTAAGACCCCTCGCTGCTGGCTCCACCTTTTGCAGTAGAAGAATGTGTGACAGGCATCATCCAGTTCCCCTGCACAAAACACACAGCTAGGAGACCGTGCTCTGTCAATTGAATTCTCTCATTAATGTATAGCAATTATACCACTGGTCGCTTTTTTCGTTATTTCAAACATCATTTTCGACAGTAATGACAGTATTGGTAAAATTTCTTGACCATTTCAGTTGTTCTTGACCTATTCAGCTCACATGAATGTTCATTTTGGAATAAATACTTCTACGACAGATCTACTACTTCACGCGGAAAGATAGAAAATAAATAAATGAAGGTGCCATGACGCTGGTCACCAAAATCCATTTCTTGTTTAGTACATATATAGTTCAAAAATAAAGTAGCAGTGTTGGAAAATCGGAAACCCAACAATCCATACGAGCAATATATTCCAGAGAGTTATTCCACATTATATTATAAGCAAATTATTCCCAAAAACTTTCATTAAATAAAAAGAGTTGAAGAAAGTATCTTAACTAGAGAGTTAAGGGTTGATCACGGGTTTAAGAAGCTTGTTTTACAAGCAATTGTGATCATTTGCAATCATCAATGTTGAAATTGTTAGTGGATGTAACTTGAATAAAATTGCATACCATCAAGACAAAAATTGTCTCTAAATCAATTCCAAGGCAGTTGCAACTGGCTTATAATTGCAGCATTTGTGTTTATGTAAACAATTATGCAACTCAACTGCGTTATTAGTTTGTCAGCTCAACTGCGTGATAAGGTTGTGAAAAACTCTAAGGAATAAACCTCAATGGTCAAACATAACAGTTCAAGGAGACAAAAAAGAAGAATTGCACGGCAAAGTCTCTGTAAGAAAAGAAAGGGTGAGATAAGCTACGTTCCTGAACATACAGGAAGCCCGCATAATCATTTAACCAACGAGGAGAGAATTAAGTTTTGGAGAAGTACCTGCTGGAAACTTCGAATGTAAAAACTAATAACTTTCATCGCAGCTCAGTGTTCGACGATCTTGATGATAGTAAAAACCCTAGAAAGTCGCGACTTAAAAAAAAATAAAAACCCTAGAAAGTCGCGACTTAAAGAAAACATATTCCCTCATGAAACCACCGGGGTCACCCTTGTGAAATCTCATGCACTGCGAGGAGGAATTGACACCATGGCTTTATAAACACGCATGCAGATATAACAACGTAGCTACCAAGCTTATTAACCCAAAATAAGTTAAACACCATAACTAATATTCGAATATTACCTTTAATTTTTGTATTAAACATGAATTGCAATTACAATGCTTTAAAGTAAAAATTCAATACAAACATAAATCAGCTTATACTTTCTCTGTCTCTGTCTCTGCTAAGAGAAACCACTCGAGAGTGGTATTACTTTATGAACTCACGCTATGCTACTAGTAAGAACCTATACTGAGCACTGCTTTTTTGCCTTGCCTATCTATATTCTGGGTAATGTAACAAGTGACTTGCGCAGAAATTGTGGTCACTCAGGATGACACAGTTTGAGCTACACATGTTATTTTCTCCGTGCTCTTGCCAAGAGGACATGCAAGGCACTTTCAGCTCCAGAATTGTCTTATGTAAAAGAAAATCTCGAAATTCGTAAAAACCCTAATAATTCTTCCTTAAAATTACTATTCAGAAGTGTAACGAAAGGCTCGACCAAATTTTTCTCACAAAACACATGTCTGCGTACGATAATGTGCATAAAATGAAACCCTATTTTTGTTCAACTTACATGAGATATGATAGGTCCTTATGGTGGAACGTCTAACTTTTCAATATTTTCGGTTTCATCTTTTAATGGCATGGGCAATCGCATGTGCAATTGCGCGCGAAGTTTTCTAGTTCGTTTTTCGATTCCAATAATTTAAATTAACTTATACTTATGAATTTTTAAAATAAAATTTACATAACATTTGAAAGTGCTTTCGAGTTTATTGCGGTAAGTTCATCTTTGTCAACGAATTCACATCAAACTCCATTTTGTGGAATTTTGATAAGAATATCAGCTAAAACCGAATAACTTCAATGTGAATTTAGTGGAACCACCGAATTTTAACGACGTTTATCCATGAATCGCGACTCTTCCTAGAGCTGCATAACGTTTTTCGAGCTAAATACGCATTCCTGAATCCTGAGGAGACCTAAGAGCTGCGTTGAACTGATTAATTATCGGAACGCAAAAACCCTTGATTGTCAAATTCTTGGAAAAAACTCATTTTCCAAATATATTTTCCATAACTTGAAAGAAATGTTAGGTGTATAAATATGAAATGCGGAATTTACTGACAAATGGCATAACCATTACATATGGTTTGTGTCGGGGATAACTAATATGGCATTTTGGAGGGTAAACATCTGTCACCAAATTCCAGTATGTCATATGTTTCGATTGTACAAACAACATAGTTTTTTTTCGCTTCAAAAATGTCGAATTACGTACCAGAAAAAGAGGTTTTGCGGGAAATCTAATAACCTTCTTTCATTTGAAGAAAACGGCAGCAGAAACTTATCGATTGTTAGTGGAAGCATATGGTGAACATTCCCCAAGCCAAGTTACTTGTGATCGATGGTTGAAAAGATTTAAAAGTGGCGATTTCGATGTCAGCAACTAAGACCGTGGAAAACCACCGAAAAATTTCGAAGATACAGATTTGCAAGCATTATTGGATGAGGACAACAATAAAACTGAAAAAAAGTTGGCAGAAGCGTTGAAAGTTACTCAGGCAGCCATCTAACAACGTTTAAAGCCATGGAAAAGACCCAAAAAGCTGGAAAATGGTTGCCATATCAAGTGAAAGAAAGAGGCATCGAAAGGCGAAAAACCATTTGTGAAATTTTACTTCCCAGACAGAAAAGAAAAATTTTTTTGCATCGGATTGTTACTGGCGATGAAAAGTGGATTTATTTCGACCATCCCAAGTGGAAGAAATCATGGGTAGACCCAGGTCAGCCATGAAAATCACAACCAGTCCGAAATATTCATGGAAAGAAGACTTTGCTGTGTATTTGGTGGGATAGTAAGGGACATTTGTATTACGAACTGCTGAAACCTGGTGAGACTATGACTGGCAAACGTTACCGATAACAACTGATCAAATTTAACCGGGCACTCAAGGAAAAACGACCAAGATTTCACCAAAGACATGATAAAGTCATTTTTTAATATGACAATGCTCGGCCGCGTGTTACAATACCTGTCCGGAACTAATTGGGAAACATTAATTGGGAAGTTCTGCCCTACTTGCCGTATTCACCAGACTTGGCTCCTTCTGACTACTTTTTGTTTCAATCGATGCAGCACGGACTTTCGGAACAGCACTTCCATTCTTACGAAGAAGTTGAAAATTGGCTTGATGAATGGTTAGCCTCAAAAAATGAGAAGAGGTACTGGGATGGAATCCATCAATTGACAGAAAGATGGGAAAAAGTCGAAGCTAACGATAGCCAATACTTTGATTATTGACTTCATGTGTTCTGTTATTCAAATAAATGCATGTTACAAGCAGAAAAAATTGACATTTCATATTTATGGACCTATTAGTTTCAGCTACGAGTTTTATCCTAAAAGTATCGAGTGTATCTTCATATCTCCGTGCCGCAAAATTCATACGCTTTCTACCGGGTATCAACGTTAACTACAACGCTTTTAAAATTTCCGCAATATAGTAATTTTTCTCGATATGCCTTACTTCACATGCAGCGTCTTTTTAATTTACATAGACTTTTTCGGGTATGTCAAATTTGTTTATTGATAGGAATCTGGCAAAAATTAGGTCAAATTTTGATCAAATTTTGATCTAGATCAAATTTTGCTTTGATCTAGAAAAAACCTGCGCAGAAATAATTAATATGATAAATCAGACATATCTAGAGGAGTTTATAGAACAAATCAAGAACAAATGAGTAGCACAAGATGTTTAAAGATGGCCACACGTCAATTAGGAGTGTTTCTCTCTTTGAGCTGAGCTGTGCATGTGCAACTGCGATTGAAAGAGATCGTCTCTTGACCAAACACAAACTAGAAAGTGATCTACAAATACCGAAAACTAATATTTGAAGAATTCTCGCTGGCAGTGCGGCATCGGCTCGCATGTATGCCACATTAATCCGAAAATTAGTTCAGACTGAACAGAAGTACGTACGCTTTGAAACCGCTAAGGAGACCTTCCAAATGGTTTTTAACAGCAGAAATGACTCAAAAAGATCATTCTTGGTAATGTTTCATGAGTTTAAGGCTATTATCCTAAAACAAAGCAATATCCTAATATCAATATCCTAAAACAGGCAATCTTTACAGTGGGAGCATGCTTAATCCTCGAGCCCAAGCAATCACCTCAAAGTCAGACACGCGTTTTTCTGAAGTTTATCCGAAAATTGCAGACGGCAGAGCAGAAGAAACTCTGTTTTGAAATCGCGCAGGGCAACCTTAAATGGTATTCAACGAGATAAATTAGTCAAAGAGACTATAACTGGTGATTAATCACGTGTTCACGGCTATGATGCGGAAGAAAGTAAAAGTCTTCATAACTTAAGCATACTGAATCGTCAAGACTAAAAACCACTTCCAAGTCAGAGCAAAGTTAACACAATGTTCACTCAGCTGTATCCTTTGATTATGAAGTTTTTAGACACCACAAATATGATCCGAGAGGTTAAATGATCACTAAAGAATACTACTTTGAAGTATTGAAGAGATTGCGTGATGGAGCAAGAAGAAAATGGCTACATTTTTTAGTAAAAGACGGTTGAAACGTTCAATGTACCGGAAAAATTTTCGAAAACTGACTGCAGGATGTAGAAACACCGCTCGGGGAAGGAAACTTTAAAGGTTGTCTCTCACCCAATGATAAAGAATAACACAAGTATGGGCATACAAAGGAAGACTTTGAAGTAAAATTTCGTAATATATATCAAGAAGTTGAAGATATAAATTGTTATATTACAACTTCCCATTGAAGTTGTTAACACGCTATATCTGCGGTGTGTCTTAGATGCAAGAACTGAAGAGCACGATTGAATGGTTGAGGTGGTTGCTGGCGAGACACTCTGATGTTCAAGGACCGAAATGGGATGTGAAGCTTAACGGTGATAGCGACAACAATTTTTAAATTTATCAAAAAATTAATTGAATACATTCGCCACAACAGGTTTTCACAATCAAAGTATGGGAAGCAGGAAAAAGTTTGATTTAATCAAAGTCTTTATAATTTAGAATGTCTTAATCTAATAAACAGGAATAGAAAAAATGAATAAATAATGTGATGGTCAGCTTACGACAGTAGGATTAAGCAATCTATCGTTGGAAAAAGATGTTTCCATGGATCAGTGCTCAGTATAAATATTCTGACATATATTTTGACTAATTGTCGGTGAATCCGAAATTGATATACATCCTCCTATACTACCAAGAATTTCAATCAAGAGTAGTTTGGGAACGCGATAAAATATATACATATTTATATCCTATATATATGAATGATATACATATTTATAATATATAAAACAGTTGGATGTACATGAACTCATTAAGAAGATATCCACAGATATCCACACAAAGGAACGTATTTCGAATTAAAGCGAATATAGTAAAGGCATAAAGGCAAGATACGTTTGGGTATACCTCATGATAGTTGTCTCGGCCTAAAAATGACCTCATGATGGCAAATGATTCTAGAAAGCTAGAATGCGTCCTCAAAAGTGGTCAGCGCAAGGTCAAATAGGGTCATAACGTAAATCATAAAAAAGGACACAAAAAAATACAGAATACAAAACGACAAAATTTCTAACACTTCACAAAAAACTATACAGATACTAAGTAGTACAATATTTTACATGAAGCGCAATAGCGAATCGGCATATTTTCGTTGCATACAAAATTTCGGTCTCGATAAATTCCAATCTTTAAGTGGAATAATAGAACCGAGTTTCGCTTATGGCCATGTGAGAAAAAGCAATGCCCTGACGAACTGTGCTCGATTCCCGATTTGCAAAACATTAATAAATTTTTAATTACAAACAAAAAAGGTTTTTTCATCAAAGTATTTATCATAATAAAAATTTACTAAATAGTTTTCAGGCATAATAAAATATACAATTGAAGTTTTAACGTAAACAAAAGAAAAGAGTAAATATAAGGTTACACTTTGAGCTAAGATTCAGTTGAGGTGATGCAACAATCAAGAAAAGTTTCACGTGAGAAACTATTAACTTACAAGTACTAAATAATACTTTAAGTGCTTGTAGTCTCAATATAAATTAAATATTTTCAAGGATTATAAACCATAATACTGACTCAATTTTGCTTTATTGCTATTCCAAGAGCCTGTAGAAGTTCTTGAACTCTATCCATCGGAGACCATGGACCGAAAATGCACTTGCATATAAAAGCCATTCAAAAGAAAGATTTCGATCCACCAGCTCAAGTCATTCAGCAACATTCAAATAAGTTAGCAATACGAAAATTTGCATTTCTTTTGCATATTAAAACCTTTCACAAACTACGTTGTTTCTTGATGATTGATTTTTTTTTTTTTGTTTTAATTTGAGACTTGATAACTCACAAAGCCTTTATCGAACGTCCAAATATAAGTCTTATTGCTTATTTTGTTGCATTCATTCTGGTTCTACCAGTAGCTTAAGCTTTTCATTTCCAGGTCTTATTTTGCAAAAAAATCACTTTTGGGGTTTTTATTGAACAAAGACTGAGAAGATTCACCTCAATTTCCACCAAGATACAGCAAGAAATTTATACGTCACAGATTATGCAGATATTTTTTGAGATATCCTTTTTAAGGTTTGTGTTTATGAGCTAAATTAAATAAAGGTACGAAAATATGCCTAAGTTTCTAATTAGTGTGAGACTGTTGAGCGACTTGAAGAATTGCAAATAGTCACCAGGAGCCTTTGGCACTTAAATGTTTAATTTCTATGCCTTAACTATTTTGCATACACTATCAAGCAAGCTAGCAGAAATGCAGATTAGCGCACCACTAGCATGTGTTGATCATTCCATCACGGAAGATTTGCTTTCCTAAATGAAAACCATAAAACAACAATCACAAATGATAAATGGAATAATATATTGTTATACTTGTATGATGGCATATGAGTGAAACATACCTGCTGCAATGCTGAGTCCACTTGATTACCAGAGCTCGTGCAATAGAACCATAAAAAGTTGAGTTTGTCAGTTGGACCGGTGAACAGGAAACAATTAATTTATTGGATGTTCTATGAGGATCTATTTTTATATGGAGCTTAATTTCGGACTTAGGAGCTGCAACTCACAAGATAGTTAAACTTGCGCGACACTTTTCGCAGTTACCCTTGCTCGGATATTCAAATTTATGCACTTCACTTGACTCAACTTCTTAAAGACAACAATAAATCATCATATATGCATGGAAATGATAACAACGTTCACAAATATGATCCTTCAGGTTAATATCACCAGTTGATTTTAATTCGAAAAATGTTTTCGTGTGTTAAATGAAAACGAAGTAGCCACTAAAGTTTAGCAAATCGTTGCAATCTATAGGGGGCACAATATCGTAAAGACGACGACGAAAAGCGTTTCATATGGGAATATACTGCAATATTTAATCTTAACGACCGTATATAATGCGCGAAAGATTCAAACTGAATAAGCTCTCGTTTTCGTTGCGCATTTTTAGACTTTTTCTTGCAGTTTATAAGTTTAAGCCAAGCTTAAATAACCTGAGCAACACATGCAAGCGACACACCGGTGAAAAGCATGATGAAAATCAATTAAAATGCTCAGTGACTCATTCAAATATTTGTACACGGTGAATGGGAGGAACAATCGTGGAACTAACCACCATTGTCAACCCATACTATGCCATCTGATGCCTACACACATGCATTTATTCAGATACGAATTCAAACCATTCAATTGTAAAGATACTCATTCGATCTGCAATAAATCTGCAATAGATATTGTGGTTGGATTTCTATTTTATTCTTCGATTTCAGCTAATTTCAGCTAATGCAGCTCCCACACATTTTCATGATAAGGATATTAGCAAAACTATCCGAAGCTGAGTTTTTGTGGTGCACCTATAAGTGAAGATTTAGACTGAACCTCTCCTTTCATGTCAACGCTTCTTTCTAATAATAATCGATAGGTAATCCTCAAACGTATCTCATGACTCGAATTTAATTTAAATTTAAGTCCTTTCTTTTGAGCGCTGAAATCAAAGAATTATCACATTTAAAACCAATCTTTTCCACAAATACAAATTTTCGAAGTAGGATGATACATAGACCCTGATCGAAAAATAATCCTGAATTTTTGTTTGTTGCAGGAAGCGAAGGCCTGAGAGGGACTGCAGTGCCAAGAAGAAGATTTTTGACGAAATTTACTCTTTTACGCCGAATACACCTTTTCCGAACGACAAAAACGGCGGAAAAAACCTTTTTATATGCCTTTTTTTTGGTTGGGAGGTGAAGGCCTCCTGAAGATGAAGATAGAAGATATGCCTTGAATATTTATTAAATGAAAATTCAATACACGGTGCGGCAGCTCCAGTTCAACAAAGTTGAAGAGCTATATAGAAAGGAACCAGGGTATATACAAAACAAAATGTTTTTTGTATTATTCCAGTCAATACGACTTACCATTTTATACCCATTAGTATTAAAAAAATGTTTTTGAAACGCGGCCATGCGCTGCATTACATTGCTGGAGACAAATTTCATTGGGTATCATGGGGTTTACTTCTTCATCAATTCACTGCCTTAGCTGTAGAAGATTTTGTCGGCAGCGTTCAAACACTTCTTGTATGAGATATCCTTAAAGAAGAAGTCACAAACCTCTCCATGTAAAGCATCCAGGAAACATTTCTCAGAAAGTATCCTGTTGAGACCAAAAGCCGGACAGAACCCTTCCTTTTCAGCAACGACTTTTTATCGGAGCTGCAAAAAATTTTCGAACATTGCAAAATAACGCCCGGAATTCATGGTCATAGTCACGCCTTCCTCTTCAAAGAAGTACGGACCTATGGCACCTAATGATATATGATACACCACACCGATGGTTAGGGAATGTAGTGGTCTTTCGTGAACGATTTGGGGGTTGTTTTCAGGCTAATAGCGAATATGTTGGTTATTCACAATCCCATTTAGGTAAAAACGTGCCTCGTCATTGCCCAAAAATTTTGCCTCTGGAGGAACCACTGCAAAAATTTTCTCACTCTGACTTTCGCGGTTGACGTAGTCTGCTGGGCCAAATTCTTAAACCATTACTGTTTTGAACTGCAATGCAAATCTAAATGGAAAATTTTTCTCAAATTGTGCAATGGAACCCCAATGCAATAGCATGCCTCCGAGCAGGATGTTTTGGTTTCTTTCTGTGTTACCTGTATCTTCAACTGCTGCATCCAGGACGAAAATGTGTTCGCAGTAGCAATAGAATTATTCCACTTGATGTTGAATCGTCACCCAAAAACTCTTTGCGTCGCAATCATAGACCGGCTATTTCCATAAAACTCATGGCAGGGTAGTTTGTAGTTCTCATGTAGTTGGGTCCAAACCTTGTTGACTACTAAAGTGGGAAAGTCGACAGAACAAAAGGGGACCTAGTGCAAATGTCTTTTTGGACGACCACCCGAACATCTGTCTCTGCAAACTGCTCAACTAGTTCTGCCACATCCTGTACAACCTGTGTTCAAATACTAATTTTTTGGTAGAATACCCGCAATTATGATAATTTTTTTTTTCATTCTTTCGGGCATACAATTTATCATGCATAAATTGGGTGCAGCCTAAAATGCGTTTCAAAAAATATATGAAAACTGGAATTCATACGTCTTCCATGACCACAGAGGACTGAAAAAGTTATACAACAATGTTGGCTCTTAGCTATTTTTTTATATCATACATTTGTTTACTGGTAGCCAATCGTCGTATTCTTCAGTATCTAATGAAGTTCCCAAGCATATTGGATGCCAAGTATACCAGTTCAGTTTCTCTACTACGCCTCAGCAATATGAAGTGTTTGTTGGATAAATTAGGACAATGTGGAAGAAAGTGTTATGCATTTACTTCTGCCATGATAAAAGCTCGTCAGGCGTCATACGTTTGGATGCCTATTTCATATAAATTTCAATAATTTTGGCTCCTTGATGTTGCAAAATTCAACACTAACTAACAACATTTGTGCTTTTTCCTTGGAGTTGTTTTGTTATTATTTGTTTGTTCCGGTAACGCCATATAGCTTGACTTATCCAACCGTCTTTCTTGTCATTCCCAGCCGTATCTTTGTTCTCCTTGTGTGGTTCGTCTCTATACTAGTAGCATTTTCGTACTTGACGTAGTGTTTGAGTAGCATTCAGTTTGATGGGACTTTTTGACAGTCCTGAAGTAGCTGAGAAACTTCGTAGTTAGCGTCAGCATTGCAAAATTGCAGCCTGAAAATATTTTCAATCATTCCATTAAGGTTATTCGTTGCTGCGTTAGGTATTCTTTCTTAAACGTTTATTCCGAATGCGTACCACTGGCAAAATACGTTATAATTCTTAATTTTGACACTTGGGTTGAATCGTGATTTTACGCTGGCCACATGAATCCTATGAACGAAAAAAGAATACCCAAAAGTGTATTTGTCAGAGGAACAGAAGGGCGAAGACCAGTGGAGGAACCGCGGAAACGCTGGCCTGATGTAGACGAAGACGATTCATCGCTGCTGTGATTTCAAAATTAGAGGACACTGCCAATGGATGTAGACAGATGGGGGTGCTTGTTGCAAAAAGCGAAGATCCTAGAAGGGCTGTAGTGCTTAAAAAAAGAAGAATATTCCAACTTAACTCTTAAAAATTTTGGAATCATATTTATCGACGTTGACAGAACATTTGTTGGAATCAACGTCTTTATAGCACGCTGACCCGTGTTGATTTTAGCAATAATTGCAACTTAGATTTTAATGATGTTTAGTCTCCGTAAACAAAATCAAACAATCTCAATATTTCGTGAAACGAAAGAAGAATTTTTGCAGCTCTCTCAAAAAAATTGAAACAGAAAAACAAATATTCCAGATTGGGTTTTTGGTGGTAGAAAAGCCAACATCTTCGGCGCACAAAGAACTCTTACTTTTTAACACTATGGCATAACAAGCGTGTACTGAAAACAATCATTTGATGAACTTACTCAAACATTTGTAGAGTTACATATCCATCCGATAGTATATTAAACTTCTAGTGAACTCAGTTAAAAATGATTGAAAACTTATTTGACTTACATCCTTTGGTAATTTGACTACTTGATAATAGAAACGTCTGATGTCGATTAGTGTCTTGTTTTGCAAAATTAACCAAAGGTCTGAAAAAGGTTCAACCAATAAACTTGTGTTCAAAAGCACTGAACCACGCGCAAGAATTATTTCAAAACAGTCTATAGCGCAAAAGCTCATTCTTGGAACAAGAAATACTCTGCGATAGTTAAAAAATATTATTCAACAGGTTTAACCAATCTTTGTGATCAGGGACCACATTTCACTTCCCTTCATGTTTATAAGTGTTACATGAAGGCGAAGTGTTTAACGTGAGTACATGCCACCATTAGGCCTTACCTCACGGTCTCAAAGACTGGGTTGATTTAATGCGTCAACCAGCGCCCCTCATTAAAATAATGAGGTCCTAGTACACAAAATCTATGAAACCCAAGTTACACTAGTTGGTACTCAAAAACTACTTTCCAGCCACATCGCAAACCACAAACCACCACGTTTCAGCCAGGATAGGCTCCTCACCGTGTAGGAGGTGACAGTAACCTGTCATGAGCCTCCCCCTAACCCATGGTACAGATCAAATCTCTGCTCAGGTTTTCGTAGAACATAGACTTGTACCACTACCAATTTACGTTCCTATACCTCTCCGCACATTCGCTCCACCTGGATTGCCATTCAGCAATCAAGCCCTGTTCCATAATTCCCCGAATGGCGGCCCGACTTAGTCCATTAGGATCCGTACCACGTAGCCATTGATGTTCTCTCACAGGGAAGCCCTTCCGCAATCTGTAAATCAATCCTCGGTGGATGATTTACAGATCCAGTGGTGGGACCCCCATGAGGACCTGCAAAGCACTAGTGGAGACTGTGCGAAATACCCGCAGGGATGCAATAAGCACCGCTCGTTGACCACGCGCAATAAGCATCCTGCCAGTAGTACTCATGGCACTCTCAAGAAGTATAGGAGAGCCATACGTCGCTACTACAACAAATAACCCATGATAAGTGTTACACTTAAAACTAGAAGCACTAGAAGAAATTTTGCAGGACATTAGGGTTAACTCACTAGGCGTTATAACATCATGTGGCTTTTGTCCGCCAAGTCACGGATTGTAGAATCTCCAACTCCTTATGGCAATGTACCGATTCAAAAGCAGGTCGGGTATTTCGTTATGTGTCCTAGTTTTGAACCAATAAAATAACAACAAGTGTTTCCGGGATATTTTCTTCAGGGAAACAGCAGAGATCCGTTAAACACCGATACACACTGGATTCCTGGACGAATATTCCTACACCATCAAAATAAAGACATCTTATCAACTTGATGGATTCAATCGGCTTTGATGGAATCAATCAACCCATCTGTATAATCTTTATGACTATGCGGTCGTCCTTTAAAGAAATTCATAAAAGCTAACACTACTAGGCATGTTTTTGGTGCCACTGATTAAGAACCAATTTAATGCAAACTTACGATACATATGACCACTGAAAAATCGAAACATTGTCTCCTCACAGTATATATGTGTTTCTCTGTTGGATTCGCGAAGGACATGCGATTATTAATTAATTATAATTATCATTGAAATATTTATTACATAAAAAAGCAAGGCCCCTAAGTCAAAAACATTGTACATCATCAGTTAAGTGACTCTCATATAGCATGCACTTTTTGGACAATAGAGGCCCTACTGGGTTTGTTGCTATCCAAAAAATATTCGCGATTTCTGGGATTTTAACAGGTTTTCTTACCAGGGACTATGCTTGGTAGTTTGGGGGCATCACAGCTTGAAGTGCAGAAAGGACAAATGGTTATCCCTATATAAGACGCATGAATATTGCACTCGTGCAAACATACAAAGGACAAATCCAAGGACTCCTGTTCTGAGACCGAACAGTCTCTAGCTTGGCCAGTAGTGGCATTTTCTCAAATCGAGAATATTTTCAAAATTTATGTATGTGGAAATGATGAAATAGAACAATGTCCTTTTAAAAAATTTTGCATTTATAACAAAAAGATAAAGTGTCTTTATCGCTGTTCCAAATAGTTTTCGTTCGTACTGTAAATTTACATCGTATGTATTGTGACGTCCACATATGTATGCAATTTTACATCTTCCGCTCATATGCAGCGACCAGTGGGATTTGTGCTTCACTTCCACTATACCAGTAAATTCAGGTGAGATACCGTGGTTTCTCAGTAAGTTATCAGATACCGTGGTATCTCACCTGAACTTACCTGAGCAGAATGAGAGTGACCAACCCGACGAGATGGTCCACTATTAGAAACCTGTGTTCATTGGAAGCACGCATCACGCTCGGTAAGATCAAATAGTTTAATCGCATCATCACGCCTAGAGCGTGGCTATCATCAGCTGATGGACTTTGGCCGAATCGACGTGGAAAACCAGTTGAATGGGTTGACGGGGTGGACTGATTGTCGCCTACCGATCAGACCTAGGCGCCACGAAAGCTCTAAGCTTTACACATTATACTGTTTAATGACCTCAGCTACAAAGATACAGCTTGAGACTTCATATCCATCATATGTGCATATGTTACATGCGTTCACTCATCGCAAGTTCAAATTCATTGTTTCGTGCTCGCGTTTTAAAGGAACGCGCGCAAGTTGGCGATGTTTGAGACCAGAGTTCCGATTAAGGAAATTACCAAGCAGGCGTGATCAACTTGATTATCCGCTAGCTGTTACAATTTCGGTCACTTCCATATGTGATGAATATTTTTTGGAAGATTAATCTCGACCTCGGCCAGCATCCATTCGTCGGTAGCGTAATGATCTCAGCCCCTTAAACAATTATAAACAAAAAGAGGTGGGCTCAGTGCTAGTCATTTTGAGTATGTGTCATTAATAAAAAAAAAGTTTAAATTATATGTTAATAGATATGAAATATGAACGGACTAATTGTTAGAGTAAATGGGTCGTTTCATGCTTTGTGCTCTGCGCTGACCCTTGCAGAAAATGAAAGTAAGCTGGACAAATTGTTATCGTTTGTTGTAGATGAATTGGAACTTTCACTGCTGCTATTGATTTTACTAATCATTGTATCGCTGCTGATCCGAACGGCTAATAGATTTTTGTAAAAAAAAATATATATACAATATTCATATACACATGTTAGTCGTTCGCTTTTTTCTGTTACACAATAAATACATATATGGATAAGTTTGATGCCAAATTGAAGATTTACATACTTTCGCACATTTTTATGTGGTGTCAGTTCGTCTCGTATATTTTTTATAGATCCTAAGGTTACAGCAAATCGGCAATATGATGGAATCATCTTGTCTTCCTCGATTTAGAACTTTATACTCTTAACAATCAAACTCCACTCTGAGGTCTGCTAAGGGTCGATTCTGATGGTTGTCAATTCGTTATAAACAATTTTAGTGCTCATTTCTCACGTTTACCATTCTCAGCGATGTTTATTTGACGAGTTTCCTCTTTTGTTGAATATGTGATCTATTACTATCGGAGATATAGCTGTTTTGCCGACGCGTTATCCAAACCGGCTCGGCCGGAACAAATCGAACAGAAGACGGTAGAGATTCGTGGTGTAGATGTCTGATGATGTATTGAAAGTTATAAAGCCAATTTATGAGAGTTTATCGTCGGAAGAGTTATTGACTCGATGTTTAGGTTCAGGAACTCAAAATAATAATGAGTCTCTAAACTCTTTGATTTGGACTTTCGCGCCAAAACATATTCACTCCGGAACTCACATAATTCAAATTGTTACATTTATTGCTGTTTGTATATTCAATGAAGGCTTTATTCCGATTTTAAAAATGATGACGCTTATGGGAATCAGAATTGGTCCGGAAGCTTATTAATTCGCTGTGAGACGAGACAACGCCCGGATTAACCGCTCAGAGGTACGAGCATCTAACGCATCAAAGGAGGCCAGAACTGCCCGATTGGAAGAGAGAAACGCGGAAAATGCGTTTTTCGAAGTCGAAGAAGGTTCAATGTATGCAGCAGAAATGGCGGATTGAATAAATGTAAGTCTAAAATATCACTTCATGACTCTAACTGCGAGAAACTTTACGCGAAACTTTAAACGCGTTTTCCTCGAAACGGTTTTTTTTTAAACGATAACCACGATTTCTCAAGTTCTACTGAACCGAATTACTTGATATTTGGTGTAAGTCTTCTTTATAGACTTCTCTATCATTTGAACTACGCTCATCCCCAAATACTAATATTTACTATTTTTAAAAAATTCGGAAATCTCAAAAAAAGTGGTAAAAAAATTGGTTGTTTTTTCAAATAGCTGCCATTTTGTGAAAAAAAATTTTTTTAACTATTCTGTAGTTCAAACGACAGCAAAATTCCTCTAGATTAATAATCTTTTTTTCTTTTTGTTTTCGGATTACTAGAAGGGTTGGAATCGTGGTTATGGTGGCGCGCCAATTTTTTTCGATCCCCCACTTCATCAGCTGCTAACTTTTTGAATTTTGAATTTTTTTAAAGTTTTTTTCATTTCTGTATTCTTGAAATATGAATAAATATCTTATCAAAAACTGGATGGTAAAATTGTTGATTATATTTTAAATTTTGTACGACACTTTAAATATTACCTTAAATTCAAGCGTCTAGACCAGAATACTCCCTTAATAGCACCCTCAATAAACACTCTTTATTTCGCACAATGTTAAAATCATTTATTAACACATCCCAAAGGAGAAAAAAAAATCAATTAAGAACTTTGTTACAACTCTAATAAATTGTCTGTATGAGCTCTATGAGTCTATAGAAGTCTCATTTTAGTGGAATTATCATTCACATTCATAATATTGATTGTTTGATTACAAACTATCTTAACCTACATCCTTCGAAAAAAAAGCCAAAAAAACTTACGCAGAAATATCGCTAACTTAAATCTACTCACGTGGTCGAGCCAATTTACGAGCTCGAAAAAAACTATTTTTTAAAAATTTATCTTACGAATTCTATATAAGATAGCGTTATGATTCGTAAAAATATGTGTGAAATAATTTGTTTTATTGATTTCAAACAATATAAAAATATAAACTGGTGGCATTCATAAAACTACTCAAAATAAGAGAAAAAAATTGTGCTGTTGTCGCTGCAGAAGGGGTGGGGGAAACATAAAATCCAAAAAAAATTATAGCAACCGTTTGAAGAAAGAATTCCTCAAATTCGATTTGTTGGGGGCTTTGAGGTTGAAAACAATACGGAAAAATTAGAATTTCGACTAATTTTTAGCTCAGACTATCCCTATATACATATGTTGCAAATGTGTGGTCAGAGTTACAAGAAAGTCAGTTGAATAGTTAATATGTTAAATGACTGGGTCACAGCCCAAAGGCATAATTTTGAGAATAATGAAACTGTAAATTTTTTTAAAGAACGTCATAAAAAAAGGAATTTTACCTCTTATCGACAATTATTGCTCCATTAAGAATGTCTTGAGATTATTCCAATAAATTATTCTGCTCCTTCGGGCTTCTGTTTCACTTTTTGAAACATTTCAGAACTGCGGCGCATGGCTGTAATTAATGGTTTTTGTCACGATCATGGATAGGCCAACGTTTGCCCCAATTTCTATATTCAAACCCTCCGCAATTTATAAAATTGTCAGGAAACTTTCGCAAAAGATACTTTCATCTTTTCTGTATTCGTAACACTCCGTTGTTTCCGTCACTTTCTTTGTGAAAGTATTTCTGTTTCTTTTCTTTCTTTCATCTTTCTTTCAAGTTTCGTCGGTCTCAAGTGTCCTTATTAAAAGCTCCGTCGTTTTTGCAAGCATGTAGGTTTCCTTTTATGCAAGTTGGAAAAAATACATGATTTTGTTTTGTTTTTCTGGTATTTTTATGATTTGATCCTATGCTTCTTTATCTGTTGTTGTCGTGTATGTGTTTTTTGAGAGCAATTTTAACGCCTCGAAGATTATGTCCGAATGAGTGCTTATTTTTTCGTTCATCATGCGTCCGTCAAATGTTTTCTGTTTGTATATTTCCATGTTTCGACCGTCGTCCTTTATATTGTACATGTAGTACCTTCTCTGTTTCCTAACGTGAGAAGGTACACATTTGTTGTCAATCATGAGTTTTACGAAGATGGACTCAGTTGTCGCGTCCGGTTTTCGGAGCCTTTTGTTTTAGTCCCACATGTACTCGCGAAACTTGTCTTTATTTTTCGCCCTGATTGGACGATGTAGCTACGAGTATGTTGGCATGCACAGATTAATTTAAAAATATCCTGTTTGTCTAGTGGGTTTATAATCCTTTGTAGTATTTGTCTCAAATTTCTCCTTATTTTGAAATATTTTCATCTAATTGTGCCACAATTTCGGCCGTTTCTCGTCTTGAAAGTCAAGATTTCGTTGCCATTTACTAGACGCAGTAATTTGTACTCTCGTTGTTCCGGCCAAAAGTGTTTCACGCATATCTTTGACAGGGTTTGTATGATATATGATTGCCTTGTGAAGGTGCGAGCTCGAGGTCAGCTAGGGTCTATTGTTTTGCCTTTCTAACGGGCAACTAGTTTGAAATACTTCAGTTAGTGATTACTTCTTGAATAACGAGGTTCATTTGAGGTTAACAGACGGCGCTAAGAGAAAAGATAGACCAAGGAAAAGGAGGCAGTCATTCATTCCTAAAATCCGAAAATTGATGATGATTCTTTCACAAGCATGTTGGCAAAAAAAATTAAAAAGTGACGATAAAGAGCACGTGCCACAGAAAGACACGCTCCAATATTCAATTATAGACTTTGCCATAGTTTTTTCAACACTCTCATCTTTTGTGCGGTGTTCTAACATTATTAAACATATAGATGAAGAAAAATTGTGTAGTGGAAAATTGGATTTTTAACAATGCTCGAAATTCAGTCTGGGATTCAAAATTATGGTAGCATGTGAACGATGTGATCCGAAATATATTTAATCATGTCGAAAAATCGGAAAAATGTTTGAAATTAATCACCGGTTCATTTTTGTTATGCGAATATTGGGCTTGGGGCTTGCCGGATGCAAGAAATTTTTAGGTTTGACGGATCTCAGCAGTTCATTTTTAAATCAATCAACATACGATTTTTATATTCAAAAAATACAGGAGTGTATCGGAACAATCGCTCAAACAATGTTCTCCTCTGCTGCTCAAGAAGAAAAGCATTTAAAGAGCCTCGAAAACGACGTTCAAGCTACGATAGATGTGAGTGTTTCCAGTGAGGGTGCGTGGAAGAACCGTGGCTTCGCATCACTTTATGGTGTGAGTTCACTAATCGGATATTATTCGGGAAAAGTGTTGGGTGTGCTTGTAAAATGCTCTTACAGTAAATTATGTTAGTCTTGGAAAAAAAAATTGAACACGGCAGAAATATGCTATATGAAAGATGCTATATGGGCTACTTATTACCACTACAGCTCTACAGACAAAAATCCTAAGCACGAAAATTGCCCAAAAGGTCCAGACTCCTGGTGCGCCTGGCAGCGAGCATCGGCTTCAAACACTATTTCATCATTCAAACATGATTAGACTGCATTTGCAGATGATGTTTTGACTGCAATAAAATCTATCTATGAAGATCTCAGTAAGGATGAGCTTCTGGGGCGGTGTGTTGGTGGTTTCACACAAAATAATAATGAAAGCTTGAACCAGTCAATCTGGAAGATTACTCCAAAAATACTTCCTGCTGATTCAAAAATCGTTAATATTGCTGCATTAGTCGCTGCTTGCACTTTTAATGAAGGAACATCAGCTTTATTATTATTTATACATGGTATAGATTTGAAACTTGGCCGAAATTCCCACGAGTATGCCCGAAATGCTAATGAAAACCGTGTGTGCGCAGCCGAAAAAAATTTGCCAGCAATACTCGCGAAGCCAGGATTCGTCATAGACGAATCCGAGGCGTCATCGGAAATGACGTCACAAAGGCGGAGTTTTAAAAATTATATTTTGAAAATTAAAAAAATTATTCTTCAAATGTATATCTTTAAGACAGTAAAAAGTTTGAATAAAATATTTTTTTTATGTATAAATAAATTTGTTGAAAATATACCTTTTTACGCCCGAGTAAACCCATGTAACCCCTTAAATCTTTATCCCAAGTAATCAATAGACAATCTGTTAGACAAATTATTGGCAAGCTAACAAATATGATACAAACAAAAATAAAAACATTTTTTAATGTTTTTATGGAAAACAGTAATCAATTTACAAAATTTTATCTGTTTTTATTACATATTTGATTTAATTTAATTGTGATTACTTTTTTTTATTTAAATCTTTTCAATCTTTTCGATTTGTAAAATAAAATGAACAAAATTACTTAAACATTAAAAACAATTGGATAAAACTTTCGGCTTCACGTAAAAATTTGAATTGCGCCATGTAAAATAAATTTTATTAAAAATTGGTTTTATGAATGAATCGTACCTTTATTTTGTTATTTTAACTTTGCTTTAGAAAAGGAGAAACACCGCCGTTTTGGTACCAAACTACTCATTCCATCGGTGCAACTTTCTGCTGAAGATTAAGAAAAAGTCTTGCAAAAGAACAATACAATTTGCAACGGCAAAGTACTTGATCGAAGAAGGACTCAGTTTCATGTCAGAAAATACAATTTTATACAGACAATGAACGAATGGAAACGCCTGGATACAGTAAAAACCTTATGGGTTTCTAAGATATGTACAAATCAGCTCTTATCACTGAAGAAAATGTAGGTATCATCCAAATGACTTAAATATTCAGGATTCACTAACATAGGTAACAAATAGGTTGGCTAACGTAGCATTACACTACTGAAGACTCTAAGAGACCTGCAATAATCTATTGCAAGTACCCTGATGTCGACTATAAATAACTTTTTGTACAACATACTTATGGATTTTCGAGAACCCTTTATGTACGAGTCAGACAATCACTCCATCAAGCCAAACTATATCGAAGGCCTTTTCAATATCAAAGAGGCAACATATTTCCGTCCATGAGCTTGTCGGCAAATACCGGAGGTTACTTTCTTAGTAACATGTGTAGTATAATCCCAAATCAACCTGACTTCCACTGATGATGTCTTTGTTTTCATGAGGTTTTTTGATTTTTCTGTCAAAACCCTGTTAAACTGTATTAAACCGTGAGAACTACTCGCCGTAGTTCTTCATCGACGGTGATTCAACTGATGGCTTCTTTTATTGAAATATAAATTTAAAGGATAAGGAAAAGGCTGAGATTGGAGAAAATGTTGTGTCAGTCAAAGGACTCTACAAGGAGGTTACGATTAACTGAAAGAAATGATTTGCCTTTTGAAATTTATCTTTTAGCACAGGTTTATGTGTAAAATTTCATACCATGTGCATGATATCCAGAAGATATCATGTATACCCCATGGAATGACTTTATAGGATCCATACAGGGCGCGAAAAGCAAACTTAAAACGGCTTCTGGCTTTAAAAAAATTGCTGTAAGTGTCTGATAAAAAAAATGTCTAAAAATCGAAAAAAATGATAACATTTCGAAAAAAAAGAGAAAATTTCCAGAAAATTTTTCAGAAAATTTCAGAAATATTTTCCTTAGTTCTTGAGACCCTTGAGATCCCTGGTCACTCCCAGAGCTTGCAGTTTGCTCACCTTGATAACGTAGTCACCTTTTCGCTAGTTCTCCTTATTTTGAATAGAAATAAGATCATTGAACTCAGATTGAACTCATTGATCGTGTTTCTGATATTTTTCCGATATCTGCTTATATTCCTTATAATTGTAACGCATTGCCTGGCCATTGCCTGTTTGCCTGTGCATTGCCTGTTTTGCAGTTTTGCCTCCACGTAAAAGACTTAAAGATGATAAATTTCTTCCACCTGAATCATAGCCACGAAAATTTGAGGGTTATAGGTTTATGATAATAGACTTTTAAGCCAAATCCAAAATTATTTTGAGCGTATAATCTTCTGATGTCCAAAATGTCTCCAAATAAAATGGCTTTCATATTTTTGCAGGCTTATACCCAAAGTTTATCGCACCGATATGGATTAAATTAGAAAGAACACTGACAAAAAATTTGAAATGTTCCAAAATGGCACAAGCTAATATTTTTTTGTTAAATGGCGGATACAACTCTTTCATTATCGTCGGAAAAGTCAGTAAAAAGAATTTAAAGGTTTACACAATGTGGTCAGATTAATTTTATTCTCATGTTTGGAATATAAAAACCAAATTTCTCTTATTTGAGATTTTTTAATTTTTGTACTAAAAGTTTAGAATGAATTTTTTCTTGATATTATTTACACAGTTTTTTGCACGAAAAATGAATGAAGTTAGAATTGATTTTAATTACGAAATTGATTCGCAAAACTACTGATCATTCAACTAAAATAATACTTGAAAGAAATTTCAAGTTGTATTTTAAATGGTTTTTTAAATAAAAGGGCATGTCTTTTAGTCAAAGGAAGCTTTTGTGAGCAGTTACTCAGAAAATTCAATTGCATTCATGTATTCGGATGTCCATTTTTTTCGAAATAAATGAACTAAAATTCGTATATGAGAATATTTTTTAAAAATATCCATGTCGTGAAGAATCTTTCACAGGATCTATTTATTCATTTAAAATAGCTGATAATTTTATGTTTTATATAATATAATATTATTTTTTTACATATAATATCAATTTCTACAAATTGATGCCAATTCTTCTATACGAAAATAAGTTTCTGTTGAACTGTATATCCTACAAAAAGGATGCTCAATCACAGACGTATTTAGTTCTCGTTTAATGAAATCAATGGCAGTTTGATATTACCGATGACAAATAAAATATGCAACGCAATAGCAAATGCGTGCACATATTTATTCTAATTCGAAAACCTGAAATGCATTTTCTTAGTCCTTAAACACATTCGTTATGTGTGTCAGTGGGTACTTCTTTTCATGGAATCGTACAAAACAAACAGGATTCATTTTTCAAGTCACGTACTTCGAATCTTAATTGTTTCTTTCATGTCCTGTGTGCACACATGTGCATGCAGACGTGTATTGGAGAATAGTACAACGAATTAATGCAACCTGAATAAATTCTTTTCTCGATCCCTATTCATAAGTGCATTCAACGAATAATACACAGGATGTAAAGATTTTAAATGCAATCACAAACATGTTCACCTTGAACTGAAAGCCTATTTAATGCATTCAATCATGATACGATTATTATGAAATACATAATCTTAACACCATATGTGTTCCTCTAATATTTTTTTCAAGCGAACACTTCTTGCCGTGTTAAGAAACGACCACTTATTATCATTAAACTCCATTTAATTACAAATAACACGATTCTGAGATTTGCTTCAAAGAATTTGTAAATTAAATTCTTTCATGAATGAAACATTAACAAATATGCATATCGTTCACATGTGTAAGAATGTAAGTTAATTGTTTGTTTTAATTAAGGGAAATTCCATTAAAAGTTAAATAATTTATTGAATGGCATTTGATGCAATGGCAAACAGGATAAGATTTGCAACTGACACTCAACAAGTTGTCTGACATATGTCGTTATCTATCTTTGTATTTCATTGCCGAAATTCAAGAGAAAAAATTCGTACCGCGGTGCCACTTCTTATGGAGCTGTTTATTTTCCAAAGAACCACCATGAAAAGCTCGTCATGGAATTATACTGTTTGATTCAAAGGGATTTTTTGCAAAATTTTTATTCAGGTTGATGGCAAATCAGAACGAAACAAACAACGAAAAGGCGAGTGGAAAATTTCGATTATGGTTCAAGATTCTATGGAATGTAGCCGCTGTTATGTCCTCATCTTGACACCAGTTTTAAATACACACTACAGAGACATGTGTAAATATTTTTGAAAACGTTCATTCAATTTGTATATGGGACACAGATTTAGGAAATGAAGAAAGAGGTTTTCGCCACAAGACAAAAAAATTCTGTTGAAGTTCACGCATACTTATTACTACTATACGCATATTTGTTGTAGAATTTCAAAACCTTAAAAGGAACAAGGGAACTCGAACTATAAAAGCTGTTAGAAATTGATCTTAAGATCTATGCCTATGCAAATATGCAGTATCATTACGTCTAAATTAACACATTCATCGCAATAATGTTGAGATCCATCCATAAAAACACTATAAATGTTGCAAAAATTCCTAAGCTTCGATCCACTAACAAACAAATAAAAAGGAACAAAAAGTTTACTAGCTGTACACTTAGCCCAGTACTTGAATTCAAAAACTAATTTTAGCAAAGAACAACTCCAGTTCAGCCAGCCATTACAGTAAAGTAGTCACGCATGGTATTTCCATATATCCAAACATTTTGGAATGTGAGCTCCAATCTTTTCTGCTTGGAAAATTCCATTCATCAATGAATATTCTTTTTTTTGAATTTCAAAACACTTGACAGACAAACTCGACTCGACCATTTAGAATGTTTGCTTGTGATTATGAATTCAAACGTTTTGATTGGAGACACCGTGTATGAATGGTTCACCTGGACCACCTTTTGACTGGGGTTTATTTGACCAATCGCAAAGTGCAAAGCCAGTTCTGCAAGACAATCATTGGGAATTTCGAATGGAAAATTTTCATATAGGAGACATGAATTCATGGAGGTATATCAGTTTTTATAAGTGTGAATTATATGCATCTAATCTGCCTAAAGTACTTTTTATAAATCCTTAGTAGCGGGGGATTTTGGTCGGTGGATACAATTTTTGGCCTTTTTCTGTTTGCATTGTAAAAATATTTTACGCTTGATAAATCAATTCCTGAAGTTAATATATAATTTTAATAATATAAATTTCAATAAATATTTTATTTTTTCTCCTTTCTTTCATTTTCAAGGGTATCATGAGTATAATTAATCACATATCATAATTCAAGCAGCATAAACCAATGCGATGCAACTATCAAAATGAACTATCTCAGCAAAGAGCCGAAGTGCGAGGAATGTATAAACAATAACAACATCATTTTGGTTCTTAAATTATGCAGTCGAGTTTCATTATTATGAAAGAAAGAAATCAAAGAAATAAAACACAATTCTTATAAAAACTTACAACACTACAACATATTAGTATGGTGCTGATCACTTTCTTTGAATCCGTTGAAAACATGAAAGCGTTCTTTGTTGATTTATATAAAGGTTTCTTCTTCTTTTGCTTCTACTTGAACAACTTCTTGCCAGTACAACTTTTTTGATTAACTGGCCAGGATACAATCTTCTTCTTTTTCTTTTACAGCGTTCTAATAGTCTATGATCACCCTCTGAATACGCCTCAAAAGTTTTCGATCTTGCAGGCCCGTCGTCCAGTTTCTTAAGATGAAATGCTTCTTACAGGCTATCTCAAGGGAAATACTCCATAGGTTCCTTGGTTAACACTGGTACCCTCAGTGGTCTGAGAGCCGTTTTCAATAACTTTACCTGTGAAACATTGATTTGGGCTCTCCTTTTTATGCTGTTAATATAACCTACCCATTGCAGTTTATTAAAATTTGTCTGGATAAGGGCTTCTAACTGGGCTTCTTTTGGATAGCTTTCAGGAATCTAAAAGATTGAACAAACGTACAAGTTAAACACAGAATATATTGCTAAGCATTTAAATGCGAAAGAAAATGGAATTGCGTTTCCTAACAGGTGGCCTGAGCAAAATTTGGAGCTTTTTCACTAAAACGAAAAGGAATTTTTGAGACAATTTGTAAAAATGGATAAAACATGGATTCATCAATACGCTCCTGCATGATCTTGGAAGTTGACGGAATGGTTTTTGCCTGACAAGATTCTAGTCAGTATTATTTGGGATGCACAGTGTATAATCTTCATAGGCTTTATTGAACTACAAAACATTCAACAAGCCAAATCACTTTGGTTTATGATTCGATTCGACAAAGAAATCAAGTCTAAACGACCTTATTTAATAGAAACAAAATCTTGTTCCACCAGCACAAAACTTCTGCTCAATCTGCTCGCGCTACGATCGCGCAATTACGTTACAAAGTGGTTGAACACTCAGGATACTCACTTGTTATATCCCCTTAGCATCATTTTCTGTTTCCCCAGTTAATGAATTGGCATACCTGCAGGAGACTTAGGAGGCATACTGCAGGAGTCTCAGAAATGGAGCTTGATCATGAGACAAATACTTGCTTTGAGGGGCTAAACGCAAACCATTATAAAAGATATCAAAATGTTAGAGACTTCAGATGATAGAAATTATGGAAACTCTAGATGGAAATTAAAAGAAGATAAAAGAAAATCGTTTTAACATGAAAAATATGGTTTGTTCATAGCCAGGCCAAAGACTTTTCAGTCCCTGTAGTAAACTCATTGATTTACCCGATTCACCTTCCGTCGTATCTGTTGCTGAACCGAAGATTCATTTCAGGATTTTCCACTAAAAGTGTTGATGAAATATATTTTGGTCCAATATCCGAAAATATTTCTCGAATTTTAGCTAATGAGAACATTCACATTGCCTTCAAGACTAGTCAAAAAATTTCCACCCTTTTCTACAATGCCAAACAATCTACGAGCAAATTTAATAAATCCGGAGTCTATAAAATTACATGTGGAGAATGCAATTGTGGGTAAATTGGCCAAACAGGTAGATCCTTTAAAGCCAGATTTAATGAGCAGTTTAATCCTACATTCACCAAAAATCCAATCATAACGTAGCAAACCACTTCCTGGAAACCAACCATGAATTCCCTTCAATTGAAAATTTACAGATCCTCCATAATTTATCTAAGCCTCATAAACTCAATATTTTAGAAGCAATGGAAATTCATAAACACCTTAGAAATAATGATATTACTTTCCTTAATGACCAAATCAACATATTTAAATCTTCCCTCTTTGATGCATTAGCATAATTACGTTCTTACTTTTTTGATTTTAAAGGATATAAAAGGTGGGCTTAAGTCCAAAATTGTTCATACACTTGATAATGCTGACGAGTATCAGCGAAACGCGTAGTGTGTAAAGAAAAAATATATTGATCTAAACAGCAAATTGTTTTTATAAAAAATTCTTTGTTGATGAAATATTTCAAATAAATGCTTATCAAATTTTCAAAATACCTGAGTGTAAATTTCAGCTTCAGAGCTATTTCGTGCCACTAACATAGCGTAACAATCAAAAAGCCCACACGTTTCGGAAAAACCTCACGAAGAAATAGGCACGAATAACCCATCTAGCAAATAAAGCGAGCTTTGCAAGATAGAGAGCTTATAAATTAAACGACGCAAGTGCTCTGAGCGATAGTGATGACTAGTTTTCTCAGCTTAAATGTACGTATGAATAATTTTTCCTGCGTAAAAGTATATATGAATGAATACAAAATTTAAGAGAGTGTTAGTGCGCATCTCCCCGCTTTATGTCATATCTTCATCAAGTTTTGCTTACAAAAAGGACACATGTAGAAAATTGGAGTTAAGTACCACCGGACTGGAAGTTTCTTCGAAATGTTTGTTCTTTTTCGTTGTTACACTATTTTACTAGTTTGGTTATCTTTTTATGGTACCCTTACATTCGTTCTTCTATTCCTTAATCTTGATTGCATGTGATGATTTGTCGTATTTGATAGCATGATCCATCTTTTGATTTCTACTGTGTTAATATAATTCTAAGGTCAAATTTATCATTAAACAGATAAAGTCTTCTACGTATAGTTCATAAAATATAATATAACATCTGTTCCAACATTATGTGCCTTTCTGAACTGACTCATCATTGTTTGTCTATGCTTTAGGGTCCCATTGTTTATTGTTATCCTAATCCATTTTTCGTGCTGCTTGTTAATCCACTAACAGAAGGCAGAAGTGATAATTTTTGGTTGATAATTGCTCTACTTCAATCAAAAACAAATTATAGAAAGTATACTTACTCTGAGGACCTGTCGTCAGACAATACCACCTTGGTTTTGCTCAATCCAAAGACTCTACCCCTTTTCAAGCTCTTCTAATCAAATATATTTATAATAAAGTTTGACCATGATATTTATCTATTTATAATAAAATTCAACTCAGTCTCCTATTTAAGATAAATTCAATGCAAGGATTGATTCACTTATTCATTCTTCTCCAAAATTTTATATTTAGATTGCCCAAATGCAGTACTTCCGCCATTCATCATTATTTGAGGAATACATGAGAAAAGCTAAAAATAAGATAGTGAGGCAAGTCTTCGGCTTAAAGTTGAAGAAAATACAACGTTATACGATGAAATAACATATTCAGTGATTTTTATAATTTCTTCTTAATTTTTTTCTCAATGATTATGGACTTCAAAACAAAAACCTAAAAATTTTAACCTAAATATTGACAGGTTGAAGAGTTCAATAAGATCAAGCGAGTATAGGTCAATTGGCTTCTGATTCATTCGGGATCAATCTGAGTCATCCTGGATCAAACTTTGTCATTTCGATCATCCTTCAACTTTCTTTTAAACCCAAAGTACGGAAGCAATCCATTGAAATTTTGTTGATAATCTAATGGCAATAAAAAGACATCCTTGTGAGTACTGCATACTTCAAAAATACTTTCAATACCGTGTTCAGTTTCAATAAAAAATTAGGGCCTGCGTCCCAGCAAAGTGCAACTCGTTTATAGATGCAAGATCTCTGACTAAGAACTTTGAATAGAGTTGATTGAGTTGGTTTAGGGACACCAAGAGTAGGTTGCATTATGCAACTAAGTGACGTTCAGTGAGGGACGAATTTTTAACTAAATTGTGAAATTCGATTAAATTCAGTTTCAGTGAATGCATTACAGTGTATGGAGGATTCAATATAGTGAAATTGTGTCACTAGCTGTTGGTCGACATCATACTGAAGCACAATTTTCATATAGGAGCGTCAGCCTTCAAGTAATGACACATAATAAAACTCATCATCGTAACCAGATAATCCAGTTCATTTGCGTGTTAATTGTAGGATATAAAAATGGACACATTAAGACTTTAATCACACGAGGCAAATTGTAATATAGTTTGAGATAAAATTCAACCATGCATAAATTTTCAGGCTGCAACTTTTATAAGCATGTAATGAAAGAGCTTATTTTTAATCACTTAAAAACTCCATGAGCAGGATAGAAATGCAGTGTTATAGAAACAGCGACCTCTTCTGATTTGCTCAACAAACAGACAATCCATCGAAGCTGCCCTTATTTTGAAGATGACCCGCCCGAGCGTAATGCGAAACTTACAGTTCCATTTGTACCTTTGATCCTAGTTTTTTTCCCCTAAATCCTCCCTAAGATTTCGACGATACCTCATCCACTTTTCATTTGCGTTAAAGGTGTAATAGATATAATCTTTAATCACCGCGAAAATAGGTCAGGCGACCCTAATTCGCTTGTTTTGTCTAGATTAAGCTGAAAATACTCGAACACGCTCTTCAACTCTCTAGTTTGACACGCCATCCACCTGCCTTGAGCCTCCGAATCTTCTCAAAACAACAAAAATAATAAAAATAATTATAAAAATCATAATTTTTCATAGGGTTGAGAGGTGAAGACTATTTGCACCTAGGCTGCAGAAGTTCCAGCACGGCTACCCACTAAAATCCACCCTGGTCATTGAGACAGTCTAGCCTTAATCGTATTGTTGTTTAACTTCGAGTTTGGCCTGTTTTTCTCCTGTAATAAACTTTCTTTTTGTACTTTGTTTCTTAAATTCTTTCTTATTCAAATTTAGATGTGAAATAATTAACCTTGAAATTTTAGTATACCGAAGTGAGATAAAATATCAGCAACTCATCCCCTTTTAAATGTAGAACCAGATAAGCAAACGCGCTACCTTTGGCTGCGGATAAAAGTAATGTGGTATAAAAGTTGCGTGTTGTAGTTCTCTCCGTTAGAACGTATAAGTACTAACGATTCTAACTAACCGCAGAACGTGAACGCTCCTTCGCCACAAGAAGAAATCTTTGCATTTGGCCTATACTAACATAAGTATCCTTGCAAACCATTTGCATGCCAGCTCGGCTATTTATAAACTAAAGTCATCAATCCTTAGCAAAAAGTACAAACA
Organism: Stratiomys singularior; assembly: GCA_954870665.1. NCBI lineage: Eukaryota > Metazoa > Arthropoda > Insecta > Diptera > Stratiomyidae > Stratiomys > Stratiomys singularior. The sequence continues at coordinate 16,528,166 of OX940877.1, forward strand.
GTAAACCATGTAAGGAACAAACTACTTTATTTACTTTCTAACCGTGTTAAAAATATCTGAATCGAATTTTTTTATTACCTTTTAACATTTACGATCCTTCTCAAATTCACCTTCGGTCATCCAAGAAGTGTGCTGAACCGGATCTTTGTACTAATTTCATTTTGTTAATTCGTTTCGAAGTAGCCACTGAATTAAGATTTAAGAAGAGATATCTGCGGCTGCCTATTCTGCATATATTAGCATTGTTAACTATTCTACGTATATTAGCATTCAAATTTTCGATAAAGGTATAGCTGTTGACATCAATCAAGCTGTGCAACAAATATACAAACAATTCAAATAAATTCTTGTAGCAGCACGAGCCAAACTGATGTGTCGATATAAAGATACATATTAAGATGAAAAAAAATCCTTTCAAGGTTGTTGAACAAATTGACGTCAGATGTGTTTTACGAGAAATTAAGGTAGATCATTTTGCAGAGTGGAATGTCTTTAATGTGGTTAAAACCAGCTATCGAATGTGGAATCGTCCGTTTTTATAGTTGTATGGAATATAAATTTATGCTTCAACGATTGCTATATTATGCAGTTGTGTGATTAAGATTGTTCTGGAAGGCGTTTCTAGATTTATCATATGGATGATGACTTTGAAGCGCAAGTTGGTAAATTCAACACATTAGGCTCTAAAGGAAGGATTGAAGGATATGGTGGGCAATATTTTCTGAATTGGATTAAATGCAACTTAACGATATACGCAAATCGCGAAGGAAATAACGAACATGTAAATTTTTAAGAGTTTGAAGCATCAAACTAGTTTCAGAGTGCATATTTATTATCTTTCCGCTTCCGTCAGACGTAGACAACCAAGGCAAGAGACCACATTGTAGTTCAAATTAATATTCACGTATTCACACTCATAATTCAAGGAATTTTTAATTAGACTTCAGATAAAATTAATCATTTTCACAGCTGGATCACACCAACTAACAATTCATAATTTATTTCGGTTTTCAAAGCCAACTCTTCTTGACAAAGGACTAACGAATACACAATTACAACGACTTCAAAGGATAATAAAGCCTTTTTGGGTAAACTTTTTTTAACAACCGACATGTAGACTCAATCATCATATACTGCAACAGATGATATTTCATCATATATTCAGGAAAGTTGATAATAACATCCGGAAAAACCACATGAGTGAGGTCGACAAATAGTCTTTGAATGGGATAGAGGGAGTGCCAACAAGGATTCGGGAAGAATGTATTTGCAAGTATACAGTTTGTTGAGGAAGAGTTCATGATTGCAAGGAAAGTATCAACACGGAAAGTATCAGGGCAACAAAAATGGCAGCAACTTGGATGATTAATCCTGTTCCCAAATTGAAAAGTTTAGTTATGGACAAAACTGAGAAGCTGAATTTATGTGGCTAGTTACAGATTCTTTATTAATAACATGCTAATGTGTTGGAACTTATGTTGCGTGACCGAAATTTCACACTCATTTTGCCCTTAGACTTTTAAATCGAGAATAATCGGAAAATTATTTATCAGTAAGTAAATTAAATAAGTAAATTGCCAGTAAGTAATTATTTATCAGTAAAATTTAGTTTGAACAATGAAAAGTCGAAGATATCACTTCGATGTCAGACGAAAAATGTAATGGTTGAGCGAAAAATATACAAATTATATATTAATTATCTGCTGTATTAAATTATAATACAGCAGATGATTTAAGATGATTGAGATATTGATAAGTCAATCTTTCAGTGGGCATCTAAGGGCGTAAGATCTGATGCTGAACCATTAAGAATTCTATCATTGTGTCACATATGTAACGAATTACGTTCAGTTCAAATTGGTCGGCGTGACCAGATTTTATATGAAATACATCTGCACACTTCTGAGTATTTTGATATCATGTCATTCATAACATTCACTGCCATATTTCTGCCATATGGTTGACTAAACAGCATTTTAAATTGTAAGCACCTTCGGAAATTATCAATAATTCAAAATTCTAGAAAATACTGGAAAACTTGCAGATAAATGTGTGGAAGCGTGAAAGAATTCTGTTCAGGACATCCTTAAGGTACACTAAAATGACATGAACAACGTTTACTTGCAGAGAAAAAGGACTTGTTTTGCTTGGCTTGTCAATAAGTTAAAATGCAGATCAAAATCTTTGGCGCTCAGGGAGCGTTTTGGGCAAAATAATATAAAAGACAGGACACCCTTTGTTGTAGAGTTAGGTTTCACCAATGATATGCAAAAATCAAAACCCATGTTCAAAATTCAATTGAAAACCTTAATATGTGGTACCAGTGTGTGTGTAGTACCAGTGCATTTTTGATAGTTTCACGGTTTTAAAAGGTCATTTATTATGACTTTTCCGAATACTGAATGGCTCATATACATTGGTAATGTAACTGAATAGATTCAATATTAATTTAATATTGAAAAAGAGCAAAATAAACGAGAGATTACTGGGAACTCGGTATAAACATCCTGATTTTGAAACAAAATCATAAATATATACTTGCTCGCGATTTTAATGTTGTAATGTTGCAAACTACAGTAATTCATGTAACGAAATGTTCCACTATGATTTTTCTATTTTTGGTCTTCACTCAAAGGAGGTGTTGAAGACCAAAAGACCACACTAAGGTCGTTATATATTGAAAAACCTTAAATATTTAGAGCAGTCTGCGATATTTTAATTAAAACTCGAGATAGTTCATGGTAACAGAATTAAATAAAATTTGGGAAAGAATTTTCTAGGCAAACTATATTTCAATCCACAAAAATCTAAGCACAGATAGGGCTAGAATTTCCAATCTATGGATCTATGAATTAATTTTGACTTTTCTTTGACTTACCGTTTAATTTATCACCAAAAAATTTGATGAAAATCTATAAAAGAGTTGAATCGTTACACATAACCTTGTTGAAAAATGAACCTGCTTCCTTTTGAGACCATGATTGCAAAGTTTATTGTCACGTGATTGTAACATTAACATGCTTTGCACGTTCAAAACGGAAGGAATTAAAAAGCTTTCTAGACTTTTATTCATTCCCAAGAGAAGTTTGAATCTTTCACTTTTTCACCAGGTCTTCAGAGAATAAGTTGACGGAAAAGTGAATAGTCACAGGACCGAATTAATCATACAAACTGAAATACGATTCACTTCACTCAACACCTTTCAAAGCAAGGATGCACTCCCAAAAATCTGAAGGGTACGAGACTTGTGATAAATAGCAAGTAAAAAAGAAACCAGGCACTTACCAATTATTTTTCACCACTTATAATTGGGTTCCATGCCATTACAAAGGGCTCCAAAGGTGTATCAGGGGGATGACTGGTCGATTTTCCGTTGACGGTATCCTGTAGGTATTGGATGAGGTTCAACGAACATAATCACGAAACTACCACAGCAGACGCTGTTACCTGCCACAAGGACTGCTTTTTATGGCTGGTGACAAATGAAAATTTCTGTACATGCAAAAAGTAGACTAAGTAGACTCTTCACATTACCTAGCCAATGAAGGAGAAGAGCATGTTCGTACAGCTGTCGGCGCAGGGAGAAAAAATTTCACCTTCCTACCTTTTACATCGCTAGCAGATCAAAGAGGAGAGTTTTACACTCAGTGTAGGAGTTTTGAGTACTTTCTCAGTGAGTATATCAAAATTTCCTTGTACTACTGAATGCTCTACATTATGAGCAGAAAGCGCCTTCACTTCCCTGCCACAAAGGAATCAGTATCATGATGAAAATATTATGTTTTTTATCCTTTTTGATATTATTATTATTGCATAACATACTGTTTCTGAGCCTTCGGTGCTGATTATCGTGAGAATGGTTTTCATAGTGTTACTTTTTCAAGAACGATAGCGAATCTCCTTGTAAAGACAGGAATTGGTGCCCGAGAGGAGAGAAGGGAGCCTAGCTTCGTGGCAAGAAATGAGGGTACACAAAGTACGAGGCAGTTCGACCGCAGGACTCAGCAGTATCCTAGGGATGTTGGTCTGCAGAAAGCATAATGTTGCTGATTATTACCTGGCGCAACTGCTCAAGGAAAAGGACATTTTCAGTATTACCTGTATAAGATAGAAAATTCATCACCCTTTGAGTGTATGTATTGTCCATAGATGGTACCTGCCTCAGCTTATTTCTACACGAAAGATGATCCAGGTACCATTTACAGCTCCCTCAGAAAATAGGTCCGCGTTTTTCAGAAAGTATAATGGGAACGATGATGATATTCAAAACAATTGGAACTATGTGTCTCATTACGTGCGGACAGTTCTTATTACAAACATGTCTCGTTTGTCAGTGAAAAGGGAAGGGCACTTCTCTTAAGCAATCCCTCTCAATTCTATGCGGCCCTGCTCAAAAAGATAATTCCATAACCTGAAGGCGCTGGTAGACAAGACTCAAGAGGCTTAGTTCGAAGTAATGTGACAAATGATCCAAATCTAGATTGTTATGCAGAGGAGATAGAAAAAAATTAATATCTTAAAAGGAAGAAAGATAATTCTTGTTCATGTTTCTAAATATTCCGATCATAATTACTCTAAAACTCGCCATTTTTAATACGATTTTTCTTAAGACCCTGAATACTAGATAATCGTCTGAACATCTACAGATAGTTATTCGATTTATATATTCACGTTGTATAACAATCGATGAACAATTGAAATTTCTAAAGAATTTACTGTCAGCTGATTGGATGAACTGATGTTTTGTCGAGTTAAATAGATTTATATCATCTGAAGCTGAAGGAAAAAAGCAGACAATGAACAATGGAAAAATAAGTTAAATAATTAACATTAATTCAGACATTAAAGCATAAACGTATGTACATGTTCACCTTAGTTCATACCTGCAAGCATTAGATACATCATCGGAACTCTTAGAACGGAGGAATTTTCACAATATTGTTTTCAAGCATTTTAATTGTCTGATTTTCTTTCGAAGTAACTTATTTTCCACCCATTGTGTTTCCAAAGATTTGTAAACTAATCTATAAGTACCATTGAAAATGCCGGTGATTATTCAAAATAATTGGTAGTTACCTACATGTTTCATAAGAGCTACTATGTTGACGCGCATATTACTTTGCAAGCGTTCATAAAGGAGCATCTAGGCTAAACTATCAAAAAAAGCTTAATTTCACCCTTTATGTCTTATGTGTAACTTTTGTTGAGCGTCAGACTTATTTCTTGAAATCTCTTTTCAAGGCAAAATCTTGATTTCCAACTTGCATCTTTTGTTTGACTCAAAAGAATATTTTACTACGTTTCTGATTCAAATGCTGGTCCCGGTAATGCATTACGTGATTGTAAAACCACTCTTAGATCTAGTACAGAGAGAGAGCGAACTTGTTTATAATTCAATGCGCATGCAATAATTGATATAAATGATAAAATATGACTAGAATCCAGTTTTTGTATGCGATAATTGTTAATATGTGATACTCATTCGTCTACACTTTCTACTCGTACTGAATAAGAAGTTCTTCCATTCCTGTTTGTCTCATTCTTCTTTATTCATTCTTCGTTCTAGAATTTTCAAGAAGGACAATCGTTTACCAATGCAAATATTCGTACTATTTGAAAAGTCCAAATAGGTCGCACTTACGTTCATGCATGTCTTTGCTCGCGTACATGCATATGTTTAGATAAATATATTTACGTGACACGCATAAAATACCGTTTGTTCAAAGAACAATGCATTCAATTGCTGCTGGGTTGAACAAACATTGGTTTTATCCAAGTGTAAGGACTCCCCTAACTTACAGGATACGAACTGCGTCATTCAGAGGACTCAAATGTAGTTTATTCAAAGCTGATGGCCTTGATCGAGACCCTGATATTCTTGTTCTTCACCCTATTTGTTGTTTTTTTGTCTTTCGTTCTTTCTTTCTTGCATATGTTAGAAGCATTTTGTATTTTACCAAGCACTCACAGGTGTGGTCAAGCGACATTGATTTCAAAATTCAAGGTAAGCAAAGATGCATTAATATCCGCACAGAAAAGAGATTTTTTTTATTACTCATATGAGTACGCGTTTAGATGTTCGCTTTACTACAAGAATAATCAGTAACACATTAATTATGAAGCTAATTATGCGAGGGGACGACATGTGGATTTCAGCATTTAAGTCAGTTAACTGGATCCGTTAACTATAATTTCGCACTTTCTTACAATTATAATTTTTACGGGCTCGTATGACCTCCTTTTTTGGCGAAAATGAGTTCATACTTCATTTATGCTACACAGTTCCAATTTATAAGAATTATTTTGAATTGCATGGATCAGGGTGCGAGTTGGGTGACGGTATCTAGAAAATTGCATTCGTAGAACAAAATTCAACTATAATTTCGGTCTTTCATCCAAGTATAATTTGAACTCCTTTTTTGACGAAGGGTATAGGGGAATTTTCGTGCCCAGAAAAAAAGGCTACCATTACACATTGTTCTTTGTTAAATGCGTGAGAACAGAATGGACTGAGAGCCTACACCTACGGTCAGATCTTGAATAGAAAATCTATTTCCAAAGAAAGAAATTCAATACTCGGCCAAAAGTTATGATTAAACTTAGAAAAAACCAAATATATATAATTAAACAAGTATTTCAGCATCTTGCAAAAAGGATATGTACACATTTAATATCAGTGTACACAAAGCAGGACGTGTAAAGAAGAAACACTCTGCAGAAGTATAGTAACAACCACTATTTATGGTAAGAAAATTATATTTCATGCTATTGTGATTCTTCAAAGTATTCAGAACAGCTTTTAACATTTCTTTGTCGAATTCTGATTGTCTTGAAAAACGGTAGTCTTATTGTTGTTGTACAAAGTTAAAAATTTAAAGTATCGCGGATTCTAAGGACATTTTAGGGGTTCAAATGGGTGCTTGTAAGAACTATTGTATTTCTTTGAGAAAAATCATGCAAAGAATCACAACCCAAAACGACGGTAAGCGACAATGGGACTCACAACGGTTTTCTAGTTTGATATGTTTGGAATTGAAGTATCCAGAGAACGCGAAATAAGTAACGTCACCTGCAAATTACAGATCCTTCTCGTATTGGAGGTTAGATACCCAATCCGAATTGTGAGTTCCAATAGCTAGTTTATGACTACAGACAGGCCCGAAAAGGCAACAACTAATGGACAACAACAACTAAATAGAAATATAACTAATGTTAGTCTTTGGACAGAGAGGAGAAGAACCATTCCGAAGCAAATTTATTTAATATTGAGTGACAAGAATCTCATGAATCGCTTCAACATAAGCTGATTCCTCTGGGTTAGTCAGCCTAAAGAATTATACAGAACAAACTGCAAAGTAGATAAACATTCATAAGATAAAGAAGTTCACTAAGAAATTAGGAACGAACAACTATTAGAAAGGATAAAAATTGTGCAAGTAGCATTGGTAATAGCCTATGACCTTCCAGGTCAACATTCTGAACGACTGGCCACCCAAACGACAGGCAAGGATTAGCTAGCCTAAATCATAAGCACTTCAACTGGCCCACGATGGAATCAGGCAGCTGCATTTTAATATCTGGTGATCGTGGAACTAAGGAACCTCTATGGGTTTTGAGTTGACGTAAATAGCTTCAGCATAAGCTGATTGCTCTTGGTTCAGTCAAAAGAATAAGACAAAAAAAAACTCCAAAGAAGGAAAAGAAATTCACTGAAGAATGACGACCAAACAGATTCCACGAAGGGAAGGAGATCGCGAAAGTTGCTATAATAACAGGCCATGGCCTTCCAGGACAACATGTAAAACGACTGGGCAAGCAAACGGATTACATTTGTCGTGCCAGTCATGAGGGGGAAGAAAATTTGGAAATTGTATGAGCCGAATTCATAAGCACTTCAAATGGCCTGGAGCGAATCAGGTAGCATTCGGACAGGAATTCTAATATCTAGTGATCATGGAACTAAAGATCCTCTTTTGTAGGGCGACACGATTGATCATCTGTAAAAACTAAACCATGTACGGGAAGGGCAGTGGAGACATATTTTGTGTTCAACAGGGGACTCCGTGCATAAAATCACCTCATATTAAAATGCTTCTTTGAATTCCATGCAAATTAAGTATATAGTGAAAATGGTGCAAGGGAAACATTTATTGAAAATTGGGACAGGGTTGGGAAGTCCATCAATTGTAAATAACGATTTGAAAGGATTTTAACGTACAGACCTAACGAAACTCTGTCGAAGTTGAACTCGAGGTTGAACAAATGAAGGCAAAACAAAAGTAATACCTTAGGGGTCACATAATATAATTACTTGCAGGTTGGATGGATGGTAAGGTAAGTAAGGTAAGGATGCATTTGTTTGGCTCTATATGCCCAGTTCCTACACTTTAATAATAATTAGGACATGTATGGCTGAAATTTTTTTTCTTCTTTCCACCTTTCTAAATAATGATATATATTATTTGTAACAAAACTGTATAATATAAAAATGTTCTGATATAATATAAGAACGAGCTGATGTTGGCTATGAACAGCCCAAACGAGTCCTCATCTACAACACTGCATGGTCTGGTGGATAGATAGCACAATACACATGTATGATTCATAGTCGTTATAGGGAAGTGGATTGAGTTTTCACAATCTTAGCAAACAGTTTCGCATCAAGGACTACTTGTGTCAGAAATATTTAAATTTATATCTCCAAAAACGAACGGGCTGCCGGTCTACGAACTTACCTTTTTGCATGATGTGCCTTTGATATAATCAACGTGGTACCAGGAACTGAGCAAACCATCTCCTTAGGCACTTTTGACATAGAAATGAGGTAGTTTTAACTCATCCCAAAGCTCGTGATCAACAAATAAGGATCTTGGCATAGTCGGGGCTGCGGCTTTTTTTTTCATTCCATTGATTGTTACAAACATCATAACTTCCATTATTGATCAGAATTTTAGAAAATTATTATTTACAAAAAAGTCACGTTTGGCATATCATTATTCCATTTACGAATAAAGCGGAAAAATATACTAGGTTTGGTTCTTTCTTAGTTCATGTAATGATATCTTATAAGTCGGTCCAAACAATGTTATTGGTTCGCCACAAGCAAATACTGCTTGCACATTGATTGCCTTTAAAAAAATCTATTAATTTAAATTTCGTATGAAGTGAGAGCTGTTAGGATCGTATTTCAAGGAGTAGAACACATTTAGAACTTGTTGTATATATATATTTGCTCTCAGCGAGAGTGATGAAGTCAACCTAGTCCTTAATCGAGGACGAGTCAGTTAAACTTGTGAAAAAAAATGTACACAGGAAACGGCTTCAAGGATCTTTTCTACAGTTTATGATGTATATTAAAATAAATGATTATGATAAATCTTCCATCAAATGTAATTGAATTTTTAAGCTGACATTTTAGTCTGACTTAAGTCCGTAAAACGATTAGAAATTTCGCTGATGTAGACGTTTCCATTCAGTCGGTTTTAATTTTTTTTGATTTATTCTAAATTTTGGTTGGTAAGATATCACACTAATGGTAGTTTCACAGGCACTGGATATGTTAGTGATAACTTCATATAATAATGTTAGCTTATGTTTTAACAACTTCCTTACTTCCAGCACTCATACAGCTGCTAGTAGTTCCTATTTTAAGTTTGAGAATAATAACGGTGCGGTCGCATCCAACATAAAGGATCGAATATTGTGACTTCCCAAAAATTAACAAAATTTTCGTTGAAAATCAACTCAAAGCACTCAATCGAAAGCATATTCTAATTAAACACATTTTTGCTATACAAACTGTGGAAACTCATTAATAGTATACTGGGTAGTTCACACGCGTGCCTCGTGTTTAGCTGATTTCTACAGTTTACCAAAAAGGAAAACCTCAATAACATTGATCATTTTTTATCCGTATATTGGCATTGCATCATGGTATAACATTGACTTTCTCTTGCAATCGCGCTACTGTAATGTTTATTTAGGTATTTTCCACTTCATCTACTAAAGCAACCTCCTACACATTGGCCTAGAATGCATCTAAAATACCATTGCAACTTGTGATAGATTGATTTCGCAAGATTCCACGGCGTCATGTTATATTTTCACATACGATTATGATAAGAAACGCCAGAAGACTTAACCATGACATATTTGCAATATTGACATGTAATTTATTTCAAATATATTATTGCTCAATCGAAGGCACACCATAAAGTACGAAAAAATTTTAACTAAATTATTTATTAGCGGCGACAATATCAGATATTCAGGTATCTAATTTTTGTTTAACATATGTCTTGTCGATTCTTATTGGAAAGTTACTATGCTACACCATAATGTAACAATGATCTTGGCCTAATTCACAGCTCGGATAAAGGAGCGCTATTAATGTTAAATCTGTTTAAGCTACGCAGTTGAATACCAATAAAACAAGGTATTAAAATGATTTAGCTTTTTGGGCATATGAAAATGCCGGTTTTTCTTTTTGCAAGGTCATGGTGAATACGATTTTGATGCTTTGGTTAATACTTAGTATCCGTATGTACATATGTCGATGACCACTTCAAGGTACATTATGAATACTTTATGTTCAAGCAAAATATAATTACAGTCAGCTGGTTCCTGGTGATTTTATTTTGAAGATATAAGTTGTAAGTCAAGAATATAAAAAATTACCAGACATATGGCTATATCCTGTCGTAATATATTAATCGTAAGGACTTTCATGGATACAAAAGAAAGTATCAGAAATGATTTAAGCACTTTTAAATATTATTCGAAATAAAGACGCAATTGTACTATATGAAAAATCAGTCCTTGCCATTTAGCAATGCAGAAGAGAAAAATATTAAAATTGTAATCATACTTTCATAGAAATGGATACGCCTATCAAAAAAGCGCAAACCAGCAGTATATCAGCAGTAATAAACTGCAACTAAAGTTTCATAAGTTTTCATTTCATTTAAATTACGAGATTCAGCACCATTTTCTTCTGAATACCATTTTGAAACAAAAATGCTAAACTTTTGCTTTTGCAGTACTTCTGGGACTTCACGAATTTAAAATCAATTTTAATTTTGTAATAAAGTGTTATTCCGATTCGTTATACATGACGATTGTAATCCATTTGTCACCTCACAGAAACAAAAAAACAAATCGAAGAATTTCAAACGACAATCAAGTCCATTTCGAACCTTTAAGGCGTACTGAAGTTGTCAAAGACAATATTTCTAAGAACTAAGCGAATAAATTAGATTTTTGAAAGAGTACAAAAGTTTAAAAATTATTCCAAAGATTACTAAATTATTGTCAGAATTCGATTCCCAAAATAGAGATGCGGATGCCATAAATACGGATGACATAAATCAACTCTACACAAATCATCGCAGTTACCACTAGAGAAAGGATAACGTCTATCTAAGGCTAGTCCAGGATAAAATAGCTTGTAAAATTCAAAGAAAACGTGAATTTCGATACGAAAACTTTACAATTTACATAAAAATTACAACAGTGCATCCGGGAGAATAAAACACAATAGAATACTATAAAGTAATATTCTATAGAGTACGGAAGAATACAATAGACACAATAGATGACTTTGTGGTTGTCAAAATCATTTGCCCAATCAATTGCAGATATTGAACAAGGTCTGGTAGTGTACGAGAAAACCTAATACCAAAGGAAGATATAGTAGTCCAAATCCAAAACCTAAGGAATAATCATAAAGGAAACCTAAGGAATTAAAAGGGTAAACAAGTCGAACATACTTAGAATCTTAACATCAAAAACAGGGCTTGTGAATCAAACAAGACCATTACACTGCATTAAATTTGTCAAGGAGCTTTATAATGGATTCTGATGAACAAAAAAAAGTAAAAAAAAACAAAAACCAGAGCCAAACTTCCTTAAAGTTAACAAGTAAATAGTTTTGAAAAATTGTTTTCAAAAGTTTTCAAAAATTGCTGAATCAATAACATACATGGAGAATTCACCGCCTTCAAGTTTGCTCCTACAGCATTATTAATTGGCTACCCTGTGCATGTCGGAACATTAATTTATCTTAAATGGGAGGTTCCTTAAATAAAAATCCGGGACAGCAGTAAAGAATCCATGGGTCATCTTTTTATTGATTTTTTTCAAGGTATAAGTATAGAACAAATGATTATGGAGGAGCTTCCAAGAGAAAGGATACATTATGTCGAAAAATTTGGTATTATTTAAAAATAAAGACTTGAGGATTCCTGATGGACCATCAACCTATTTTAAAACAATATCATCACCACAACAGTAGGAGCGGAAAACGAATTAAAACGAAATACCGAAATATGGCAGAAATAATCTTTAAAAGTTTTAACATCATCTAGAAACCTGTAAATGAATGTAATACCAAATAAACTATATCACACCACTCGCAATTAATCAAGCCTGAAGCATTTATTGTTAAAATACATACGTTTATTAACAGACAATCGGTACTAGCTAGAAAAGATCGTTATATCAAGGAAAGCGAAGATAAACACATACAATGAAGTTAAACATATATCTACACCAAATAAAAAGGAGATCAGCGGAAACATACTCAAAGATTTTTCGAAAGGAATAAGGAGATTCTGTGCAAACTCATGAGAGACGTTACATGTCGGAGACACACAAAATGATCCATGGGAATGAGGTACAATAAACTCATCAAGGAGGCAGAGAAATTTAAATGGTACGGAGTATAGAGTGATATTCTAAGGTATGTTTAGCGCTGAATTTCGAAGGAACCAATCTAAAACTATCTAATATATCGAATTATGCTTGGATTTTAAACCATCCTGTCATTTTATCAGATCAATAAAATCAGATTTTCCCTCACTTTTTCTATCTCTGTCTGAAAGAAGTCACTCAAGAGTGTTAGCACTGTGTAGCTACAATGTCCAAGAAAGAAACATCGTATAGCCTTATAATTTGGAATAGCCTCCTATGAGTATAGGAAGTGAGCGCCATAAGGAGCTTATGTATTACTTAACACCAGAAAATTTAACAGTCGCCGTACAGGCGATCCTGGACAGAGAGTGAAAGCTACGCGATTAACAAACGAAATACGTGACAACATAAGCGAATTCAGAAATGAGCAATGGGAAAGCTTTTTGCTTTGACTCTGGCTCCGACAACTTCTGGAGAATGTCCAAGTATTTTTGACTGCGAGATAGGATACAAGTACCTCCAATACATGGCCCAAACGGACTACAATACAACAGTGCAGGTAAAGCCGAAGCATTTGCGGACTCCCTTGAAATGCAATTCAAGGACAATTCGTCGGACGACGAGGACTATAACTTTCGTAAGATCACACGAGAACAACGACCAGACAATACTACCAACAGACATCTACGAAATCAAAACCTAGAATACAAACACTAAACAAACGTAAAGCACCGGGGAATGATACAATGACGAATACCATGCTAAAATGGCTACCAGACAATATACTACAAGCACTGACGGATATAATAAACGCAATTCTCCAGCTGCGAAAATATCCCACAGCATGGAAATCAGCGACAATTATTGTTTTTTCGTAGCCTCAAAAGGACCCAACATTTCCACAAAATTGGAGGCCAATCAGCCTCCTTTCGTCGATGGCAAAAATTGCAAAAATTTGCATCGTCTTACCGAGGCATTATATGACAGAAATATCATACCGGAAGAGCAATTCGGCTTCAAAGCTAATCATTCCACAGAGCTCCAGCTCGTAAAGGTGGTCTAGCACATAAAAACAGGTCTAGAACGCAGGAAGTCAACAGGACTGGTTATGTTTGACATAGACAAAGCCTTTGACAAAGTCTGGCATGCAGGACTAATATTCAAAATGCATGAACTCAACTTGCCACTACAACTCACCCAAATCATTGGCTCCTTCCTAGAAGGTAGAACGTTCTGCGTCAAAATTGACAACTGCCTATCAACCCTGTGACCCATTGAACCTGGAGTCCCTTAAGGATCACCAATCTCACCGGTCCTTTACAATATATACACTGCAGATCTTCTTACAACACAATATATACACTGGAGATCCTCCCAGTCTGGCCCAAACAGTAAAACTATCACTGTACGCTAAGGACAACTGTATCATCACTTTAGGATGACAAGCAAAAATCATAACGTCAAATTTGCAACGCTCAACGAACACCCTTTTGGAATACTTTCGCAGATGGAAGATCAAGATCAACCCAAACAAGACAAAAGCCATTTTTATAACCTGGAAGCTACGACTAAATCCACAGACAATTACAATCGACAATGAACCCATTGAATGGAACAGAACGGCAAAATATCTCGGACTTACATTCGACGAGAAGTCGACGAAAGTATTTTTAAAGAAACCTTGCAGAAAAGAATCCATCGATACATCATTAAAAGGCTCACTTTCTAAATTGGGCGAAGAGATGCTGAATATATAGGATGTCAAAGTCAGTTATGCCAAACTTCAGAACCAGCTCGCTGATATCAGAAATGAGAAAAGAATCAAACAGAAAGACATTTTAAGTGTTTCAACAGTACAGCTTATAAAGGAGAGGAAAAGCATTCTGATGAAAAGAAGACACAAAATATCAAACGAGTAACATATTTAACCAAGAAAATCAGGGAAAATCAAGCGGCTTAAAGTACTTGAAAATCATATTATTGCAACAGGAGGAACAAAGAAAGCCCTAAAAGAGCTACGTGAAAACAACCTGTAACCTAACCTGATACCTAACCTGAAATAGAACCACACTAAAATAACAAATAGAAAACACATCAGCAACCTAGCAACAGAATTTTATAAAAATCTCTACTCCAGAAAACACAAAAAGGTGGCACAAAATAAGTGTGAATCACCTAAATTAGAACTGAAACCAACTCCTGTACCTGAACCTGAAAGGAAAGCTATACTGAGTCAAATGTCGGATTAAGCCCCAGGGCCAGATAGGATCACCAATGAGGTATTGAAAGGCACTTTAGAAGAACTTGTTCCCATCCTGACAAAAATTTTCAATAATGTATTAACATCAGGCATAATTCAATAGCAATGGCAAACGTCATATATAACCCTTACTCATTAAAAAAGTCCAAAAGAATATATTGAAAACTATAAACCAATAAGCCTGATGTCCAATATATATAAAGTTTTTTCGAAAATTGTATTGGACCGGATAACAAACTGGACGAAAGCCAACTAAAGGAACAAGCTGGTTTTAGAAGACCTTTTGCTACTATAGATCACGTACACACAGTCAAACAAGTTCTAGAAACATACAATGAGTACATTAAGTCCCTGAATGTGGCCTTTATAGATTACACGAAGGCTTTCGACAGTATTAGTCACAAAACAATATGGGAAAGCTTAGAGAACCAAGGCATCCCTGAAGTATATATATAAATATTATTAAAAACATATACAGCAAAAGTAAAGCAAAAATTCAATTGGAATCTCTTGGCAAATAATTCTAGGTAGTACGTGGAGTCCGACAGAGAGATCCACTGTCTCCTAAGCTTTTCTCCGCAGTATTGGAAAACATATTCCAAAAATTGGAGAGGGAAGGATTCGGTTTAAACATGAATGGAAAAAACTAATCCATCTAAGATTTGCAGACGACATCATCCTACTGGAAGAAAACCCACAAAATTTGGAGAAAATGATAAAGAACTTAAATAAATAAAGCGAAAAAGTTGGACTTTTCATAAATGTGGAAAGAACTAAGTTGCTAACTAACTCTGAAACACACGAGATTCAATTAAAAGCACAACCTCTGGAATATGTAGACGAATATATATGTTTGGGACAAATTATTTCACACAAAGATATGACAAGCAAAGAAATAACCAGAATACTAGCCAACAGCTGGAAAAAGTATTGGTCATTAAAAGAAATAATGAAATCTACTGCATACTACCTTGCATGACATATGGCTGTGAAACTTGGGCCCTTACAAAACACCTTAGAGGCATAAATACTGTCAAATATTGTCATACTAAAATACTGTCAAAGAGCAATGTAACGAAGCATGCTGGGAATAAAACGTCAGAACAGGCACAGAAATACGTTTATAAGATCCAAAACTAAAGTTGTTGATGTTCTTAAAAAAATAGACCAACTAAAATGGAGGTGGACCCATCATATGATGCGTAGCAGACACGAAAAATGGAGCAAAGATGTCACCAACTGGTACCCTAGAGACGGCAAAAGAAATAGAGGCAGATAAAATACACGATGAGAAGACGACATAAAATTAACAGCGTGGCCATACTGGAGAAGAGTAGCAAGAGATAGACACCAGTGCAAAATGTTAGAGGAGGCCTATGCCATGAGGCATACTGAGCTCAGAGACATACTATAACAACACGAAGTAAAACAAATAAAAAGCTCAGGATGAAGAGGCTATATAGATAGATAGAAAGAAAGATTTTTAAAGAAACCTACTGGACGATTCTGCCATTTGTCGTAATATAAAGAGAATAAAATAAGGAGAAACTTAACTTTAATATCGCTAATTCGAGAGATTGCGATTCGAGAGATTGCGAGATTACTAGGAAAAATGTATACAAATGAAAATTATTTTGAAAATGAATCAAAATAAAATAATGCTTAACCATCAAACATTGCCTTTTCCTTTTTCCTTTTTCTATTAGTATAAATAAATTA
The DNA here is from genome assembly GCA_954870665.1 of Stratiomys singularior. Taxonomy (NCBI): domain Eukaryota; kingdom Metazoa; phylum Arthropoda; class Insecta; order Diptera; family Stratiomyidae; genus Stratiomys; species Stratiomys singularior. The sequence continues at coordinate 16,544,835 of OX940877.1, forward strand.
GACAGTACCAAGTCATCAAACATTCTCTTGCCATATTTTAAGAAGTTTTAAGTTTCATTTTCTTTGATTCCAATAAAAAAAAATTTAGTTGACATCGTTTTTGTCATTTATATACTTCAATTAAGTTAAATTTTTGTAAATTGAATTGATTTTTTATTTTCAAACTGATATTCTTGTCAGAATACGTAATGAATGTGAATTTATTGTTAACCGCACTAATTGAAAACGGCTGCTCTACCCACATGAGGAATTAGAAAGTTATTAATATTACAGTTTTGGTGAATAACAAATGAGAGTTACTTCACATACACACAATTAAAAGAATTATTTAATATAAGCATTTGTTAAATTTCTATTATCCTTTTTTGCACGTTGAAGGTTCCTTTGAAATATGATACTGTCGAAATGTAAGTATTCTTTTAGCAAACTCACTTTCCTTGCTCATTCAAGTTCAGAAATAATGTCAACTGAGTTTAAGCATGTGGATACGCTACACTGAAAATTGGTAAGGTCGAATCGATGTATGGGACCGACATTGATGTTTCCAAAATTGGTACTACACACGTCTACTCCGACATAATACGTCTTTTGAATTCTTTCGGCAAAATCATATTATTCATACATAATCAATATAATCAATTAATTTAATTGCTAATTTCGGAAATACGAAGTGGAGAGACACGTGATTTCGAAAAAATTTCACATATGTATGTAGAAATCGTAACTCTGTGACAATTCAACATATTTTCTATTTCTATTGTCCGCAAACATTCAATAAACTGAAAGAAATTAACCATTGAATGAACCATTTCAATTTTCATAGACAAATTTTCAATATTTTTATCTTCGCAACCTTGCGTGATTCAAATCCGGCATATAAAATGATATGGTAAATTTTTAAAATGTTATGGAAAAATTGTGTAGGATGCCTCCAAGTCGTTTATTGCTGAATCATTTATTAACATAATATATTAATATTTATTGCGCATCATTTGATTATTACCGTAATGAAAGATTTTTTCGCAATCTTTTATTGGAGTTTGGTCAAATTTTTAATATGCAATAAAGCACTAATTTCTTGAATCATTCGGATCAAATACACACACTTAAGTATGCAGTCGGTAAAAATAGAATTCTTTCGGTAGAATTCATTCAATTCACATTATAGACAATATTATTTAATTAATTTATTGAAGTTATTGCTGGACATTTTGGACGCTGGACTATTGCTGGAAAAATTTACAAACAAACCATTTTCAATGGTTAATAAAATTTCGTGAATCAAAAAAAAGTGAATGCATTTTGGAGAGCCAATAACAATTCATTTTCGAAACTGACAAAGCAACCTTTTAAGTGTATCGAAAAAATTGTTTGATTCTCCTGTTACTCACACCGACATTCCTGAGGTTTAATGACTAAATGACTGAGACAGTCATGGTGTATTTATTTATAAAGTCGAAGAGAGCCATTAGAAAACGATTTATTGATCATTCCTTTTTTTTCAAGACAATGAAACGTAAGTTTCGTGTTTTTTTTTTTTTTTTTTTTGAAGGAATTGTATGCATTATTTTGAGCTTAAAAGCAGGCAAAAGATTAAATGAAAAGAATAACATGGGAATACAAGAAAAGATCAAAACTTTGTATCCATATGTGCAATAAATAAGTATCTCATTCTTAACACACAAAGTAATTTCATCTAAATCATACAGGAAATATCTTAACAATAAACGAATAAAAAAGTCAATGCGAAAAAAAACCAGTAAGTGACCTGAAGTTTGAGCACCGCTTCTCACTTAGCAAGGAAAAATATCAAGGACAATTTATTGGACTCCAGATCTAAATTTCCAGATGTTTACTCCTTCAGGGATAAAAAAGAATGTTGCTTTAATTTTTCTTCTTCCTCGTTATAAGCTCGGTAAGTGTTATCCGTTTCAACTCCTCATTTTTTGACATGTTGAGAGAGATTGTGGCCTGTTCTCAGTGCTATTACCAATTTCTATTCTTCCTTAGGCGTTGATTTGTTCCATTAGGATGTGGCGTTAGAGTTTCGTGTGCCTTGCAGTCGCTCTTGTAATTCTCAGCTGTATCTATCTCTTTGCGAAGTAAACGTTTGTTCATCTCGTAGGTTTAACTATATATGACGCTAGCAAATCAGCTAACAAATGAAGTACGAGACCGTATATCTGAATTTAACAACCGTCAATGGGAGAGTTTCCTACAAAGCCTCGAGCCCGGAGATAAGCCGTTCTGGAGAATGGCAAAATACTTCAGAGTAAAAAACAAAGCAGTCGTGCCACCAATTCATTGTCCAAACGGACTGCAATTCGACAACGAAGGCAAAGCTGAAGCCTTTGCAGACACTTTGGAGATGCAATTTCGTGAAAATCATACCGAAGAAGAGTGCTTCCACCACAAGGACCAGGTGGAAAACATAGTAAGACGGATATTGCGCTCCAGACTGGAAGAGGAAGAAGATGTGATACGGCCACTAGACCTGACAGAGACCAAAGACATGATAAAAGGACTATACAAAAACAAAGCCCCAGGATACGACACACTCACAAATACAATGTTACGACGGCTTCCTGAAAACCTGATACAGAACATCACGGACATCATTAATGCTATTTAATCTCCGTCTACGACAATACCCAGAAAGTAAAAAGCAGCAAAGTGGAAAACAGCAGTCATTATATTCATCCCAAAACCAGGCAAAAATCTATCTTTTCCGCAGAAATGGAAGCCCATCAGTCTTCTATCAGCTGTATCAAAATTAGTGGAAAGAGCGTTGCTAAATCAGCTGAACGAAATAATTGAAGAAAAGCACCTTATACACAATATGGTTTTCGACCAGCATATTCTTTGGAACTCCAGCTTACAAGGGTAGTCCAACATATTCGAAACGGGATGAATTGCAGAAAGGATTAGTTATGTTTGACGTAGCTAAAGCCTTCGCCAAAGTCTGGCATGCAGGACTCATTTATAAAATGCATGGATTAAAAATTTCACTACGTATCATCCAAATCATACACTCATTGTTACACGGCCGAACATTTCGCTTCAAATTAGACAACCATCTTTCCGAACTGCGACCGATTCAAGCTGGAGTTTCCAAGGATCACCCCTCTCCCCAATTCTCTATAGCCGCTACATAGCGGATATTGCCTCGCCTGCCAAATAATTTTCAAACAGCTTTATACGCTGATGACACATGCATCTATTACTCAGCCAAACAAGCAGAAGTTATCTCTCTAAAATTGCTAAATTCAATTGGTATTATTATAGGATATTTTAACAAATGGAAAATAGACATTAATACAGACAAAACGCAAGCCATCTTTCTAACTAGCAAAAGAAATCAACCACCGAACTCACACGCCATCAACAACGAGGACATACCATGGAAACCAACAGCCACATATCTGGGACTCCTTTTCCTAAAAACTGAACTAGACGCAACATATACGCAAAAAACGAGGACATTGTATGAGCATCATCAAATCCCTAGATCCCCTCCTGAACAAAGGACACCTAAACAACAAAAACAAACTCCTGATGTACAACCAAGTTATAAGACCGACACTACTGTACGGCAGTACTGCATTAAGCCAAACTACCCGGACAAACACAAAAGCCCTCCAAGCCTTCCAGAACATGGCAGTAAGGAAAATTTTCCGAATTCCATTGTATGTAAGAAACAATGACTTACAAAATGATATTAAAACAGACACAATTGACAAATACTTACGTGGCCGAGAACTGAAAGTATTTGACAAACTCGATCAACACAACACTACCATGGAATTCCTATGACGTAGGGAATCGGGAGGGCAGCAGGTGTACCCGAGCCTCAGATCGATAACAGATAAAACACAGATAAAATTAAAATATAGCTCTTTTTAACGATATAATCAGCATCATAATCAGTGGGAGATCTGCACCGACAGACATAAGGGAGTAAGGGTGCCACCAATGTTCTAACGCCTTTTCGGTTTTTTCCTAGGAGTTGTTTTGTCCTCATTTGATTAGGGTGAGGCCAAAGAGCTCGGCTTATTCTGCAGTCGTTCCTGTCATTCCAAGCCATATCTGTCTCGTTTCAGAGGATTTCGTCTAGTTCCCTTTTTACTGTTGCTAGTGGCACTTTAATTGTGTCTATTCTAATGGCATTTTGGTCGGCTGATCCAGCTCTCGCTAGCTCATCCATTCTTTCGTTTCCCTCTACACCGCTTTGTCCAGGGACCCATGTCAGTTTTACATTTACTCGGGTTGTTGTGGCTTTGAGAGCCTGCCTACAATCCTGTACCCCTTGTGAAACTACGCGGTTAGAGGAAATCACCTGCAGTGCCGACTTACTGGCCAAGAGTATTTATATTCTGGGTGTATTTAGTATTTATATTCTTCCATTAAGATTGTTTGTTGCCGCTTCTATAGCCGCTTTTATTGAAAACACTTCCGACTGGAAGACTATCATATGACTCTTCAGTTTATAACTTCGGTTGAGTTGCGGGTAACCTGGGAAAAAGATTCCGACGCCGCTTCCCTCATCCGTTTTGGAACGATCGGTGTAGATCATGATCTCACTTCCAGATGTGAAATCCTGCACCGTTTCCCATGCTTCTCTGGTCGGTATGCTGATCTTGTATGGAATCATTATGTCCACTATCGGTTAGATTCTATCCAGCTCTCTTTTACTTGACAGGGCCATTCTCTCCATTTTTCCCAAAATGCATATGTGCCCCGTTTGTGGGTGGTTATATAACCCATATGTGGATTTTAATCTGATGCTCGTAAGTGATGTCTCTCTGAAGATGAGAGCATGAGATTAAGCATTATCTTCATTGCAGCAATTGGCGTAGTCCTGATGGCACATGTGATGCCAAGGCAGGCCATTCGCTGGATCTTCTCTAGCTCTTTTACAATTTTCTTGGTAATACCTGCCACCCAGTAAGTGGTTATTGGCCTCACTACTGTTGTGTAGATCCAGTAGGCAATTTTAGGTTTTATTCCCCAGATTTTCCCAACTGGGCTTTTCATTGTTATCGATACACGATATCGGCAGCGTACGCTATCGTTTTGAATCTCTTCCTGTTGAAGTCTTACATTACTACTATATAATACCAACACTGAATCTGCAATTTGGTAAGTGTCCATGTTCCCCATTGAACGATATTCACTATTGATTTATTACATAAGTTAATATTGTTTCATTGCTCATATAACTTACCATATCCAAGCATTGTTGATATTCTATTGATTTATATAATTCTCCTCTTTTTATTGGTACTAAATGGTTAGATGGCTATAAATCCTGATGTACAAAAATTACTTGGCTAGTCAAATAAATTCTTATGATTCACTATCGAGACCACCAAATAACCAAAGGCAGCTATTGTTTATATCGACTGGATTGATTATTATTTAAGACGAATAAGTAGCAACTTACAACGAAAAGCGGATAAGATGTGTTTCACTAATTTGAGAAATCAATTATACCCAAATAACGATAAGATTATCCACTCACGTACCTGTCCATTGACGTCAAACGTAAATCTGCGCAAGGTAAAACCAATGCATACATCCCTGTATTTGAATAGCAACATTTTCAGCATTAAAACGCAAGAAATATACAAATATTTCAATTCCAAACAGGAAAAATCGCCGAAATTCGAAGACAAAAGGTCTACATTCGCCCTGATTTATGTTTGCCAGATCGTTGTCGCGCTTAAAACAAGATGTGACCATTAAAAATGTCGAAATACGTAGGCTTTTCGCGGAAAAATTTAACCAATATTTTAAGTACGTAAATTAAATGAACGCAAAGTGATTCTTAAAATAATATTGGCGAGTGAACCCGATGGCTCAATTAAATAAAGCCAGCAACGGAAATTTTTTGAATTGTTGACATGTTAGCAATTAAAAAAAAATATTCAGCATTTATTATTTATTTTACAGACAATTATGGTTACGCGGTATTGTAATCATTGGATGGAACGATTGACATTCTTTTATTACTATCCGCATTAAGATCGCTTGAATATGGTTTTGGATGCTCTTGGTCCATGTTAATGGACCAATTATTACGAGCAGCTTTAATTCTTCAGATCAGAGAGCCAAAATCTTCAACATCATCAATAGTCGTATTAACAATCAATTGCCAATTGCAGTCTCGCAAATGAATGACAAATTCCATTGAAAATATCTTCGACACTTCAGGACACTTGAGACTTCGTATTTTAAATATTATTGCAATCTATGCATGCGCAACATCTTGCATATATCAACTAAAGAATGGAAATAGGCAATAGATACTTGTGTCGTAAAAAGGATTTAGATCACGAAAAAATTGCAATATATAATTGCATATGAAATACCTGAAAGCATAAGAAACGAACAGGGAATTGGAAACAAACATTTAAGGTGGAAGTTTCAATTGAAAATTTTATTTATAACTTCCCTTGTAGGAATTCAAAATTTATTTTTGGACAATAACAAAAGTTCTACCAAATGAACTTGCTGCGAGCAATATTATTTTCAAATCATTGTTATATGTTTGTATTTAAGATATATGTTTTAACGTTTTGACGATCGGCCTAGTCCATAAGCTCAAAGATTCCGGTCCCTCACCATATTGGCACAAACTGATTTCAACCTTTCTGAGAGATAGAATATAACAAGTAAGAGTTGTAGGTTCAACATCCACTAAGAAAACTGTTCCTGCTTGTGTTCACAAGGTTTATGCCTGAGTCCCATGCTTTTCTTTAGATATACATCTGGCTTACTCCCTAGCTGAAACTTGTCACGAGGAGCGTTTGCGGACGACGCTTGCTTCTGCAGTTTTGGCAACAATCCTTACCTGATTAGCTACAACCTATTAAAATGCTGAGCAGAACCTGCTAGTACATCTACAGGTGGAAATTCAAACCATCATTAAAAAAACCATGGGAAAAGGATGAATTCCAAAATGGAGACTAGTGAAGCTCTGAAATCAATTTATTTGAAAAATTCAATAAATTCAACACATTGCACCCCAATTTCATTTTTTTTTTGAAAATTTTTAAAACCGTTTCGATGTCAAATAATAATAGATTGACTTTTCATAAACCTCATTACTTTAAAAGAAAACCCCGAGGTGAATTGAAACAAATCACCGATTCTCGCGTTATAGCTCTGTAGGACACAGCGTGTACACTGTTTTGAATGTGTGCTATGGGTTGTCTGAGTTATGTTTAGCTCATTTTATAACGAAATGCGAAGAGTTTGCAGTAAGTTAACTAGGTTGATTTACCAACATAAGTTGACTAGGTAAGTTAACTAGGTATAAAAAAAAGTATAGGAAAGTAAAGCTGGCTCTGGTAAAGGCTCATTAAAATTTTTATGATTTGTTCTTCTACGAAAACAGTCTAGTCCCTCGTATCGAAATTTGGCAGGTATCCTGGAGTTGTTATTTTCGAAAGTCCCGTTAAGTTCAATTAATAACTGGTTTCAAACTAATAATTTTTAAATTAATTCGAATGAACTTAAAACCAAACATTATTTGCATATGAAATTATTTGAAAGATCGTAAATTTCAGTTATTATTAATGATCATTTGTTAATTGTTAGTACTACTCTATGGCACAACAATCATTCGGAATCATTTACGCAGTATATATTATATTTGAATAGTTGGTAATTCACCGTTATTGTTTCCAAAAATAATGCTGAAGTTGTAAAATGCACTGTAACACCTTACCTATGAGTGTAACTTAACATTTATTACTAACCATAAACCAACGCCTCTTATACCAGCTGATATACGAGTACTACAGTCATAGCATAATGACTTGAAAGCATTCACACTCCCGAGAAGCATCACGAAGAAAGAGATAGGAGTACTTCATATAGCAAGTAAAACGAGCTTTTGCACTATAGAATCAAAGGACATAAGTGAGTGCAGAGAAAGCATTGTCTTTCTTTCTAAGTTTAAATACTGATATTGTTGGAAATGCCTAGAAATGAGTGGTTACTCACTTATGGCTTCTGGATCTTGAGTCTTTTATTTGACGTAGTGATTTATAGGTTTGTCTGGTTTGATTCGTCGAGAATCTCCGTATACCCAAGGTAGTATTATTGCGATTGTTTATTTTATTAAAAAGCGTAAGCGCTCTATCTCGTATGTATTTGTTGTAGGTGTAGTTATAGTTCTACATGTTAAACACTATTTCTTACTCACCAAAGATATCCGAAGATTCTCCTTAACGCGAGGTTTTCACACGTTTAGAGCGATTTTTCGTTGGTTTTCGTCGCCTGACAGAAAGCGTTACTGCCATACAACCTGTTAAAATATGAGTAGTTTGTTTTTTATTTAAAATCTTTGCTTTTAGCGGGAGGGGATGAGAAATTGGGATTCCAGAAAATAGTCTCCGTTTTGTATGTATATGCTCCTTTCCCAATGAATCTATTCGTCTTGAATTGTTAGTAATAGTTGTGTTTTGTGTCCTCTTCGTGTAATGATAATGTTTTGAGTTTTGTCTGCGTTGATTTTTATCTTTCACCTGCGAAACTATTCAAAAATCACGGATTGACGGATCGTTTCAGTATCCGACATGTAAGGAAATTAAGATATTTGCGGAGGATCCGCCATCTTACATAGTATGTGTGATCCTTGTCCAACTCCAGCTTCAATTGATACCACATTGCAGAAATGGTTGTTAATTTTGACGTGAATTTCACTTTGAAAGAAAGAGCCAATAGCAACGGGAATGTGGAGTTCATGCATTTTGAATGTTGGTCTCGTGGTAAAAGATGTGGCTACCTTCGTCTTTATATCCTAACTACAACAATTTCTTGCTACAACTATACAACTACTGTTAATACGTCTAGAGAATTTCGGTTGAAGTACGTTTGATTGAGACTTTTTCTATGTGTTAGCGCTACATGGCAATCTACAACACTAACACTCTCGAGTGACTTCTCTCGGACAGAGATAGAAAAGGAACAAGTAGAGTTATATTTGAATTGCGATTGTATGTATGACTGTATGTATGTTGTATGGTATGATTGTTTGGATAATTTTTCCTTTCGCAAGAATGAAAGGAAATTTACCAATTCAAATAAAATTCCACTTATTTTAGTCGAATACCATTAGGCCAGTAGTTTGACTCACGTTTTATTGCTTTATATACTTACGCTCACACTTTCATTGTTTGATTAAATACACTGTTTTTAGTGGAGTTCTATTTTAGTTTTTTTCTATTTCATTTCAGTTCTTTTTTATTTTAATCCATTTTTTAAATCTATTCTATATTTCAGAATGAAGATACCTAAAGGAACAAGGACTAGCTTTTGAAATTATGTGTTAATCGTCAAATATTTGCGAATAAAACATTTGTCGCGCACAACAATGCATATAGTGTTCTTTCTATGTAGCACAGCGAAAGTGTCTAATCGCTTAAACGTTTCAAGGGTCCCCAGAACCCTTAGGAACTTGGACATCCTCAATAATCAGCTAGTGTCACACATGTTTACAGAATCAACACTGTGGTGTGGAAAAATTGTTATTTAACCATCTAAATGTTGTGTCAAAATTTTTACTGTACAGATTTATCAGGAGGTGCTTGATCGTTTTGGAAGAAGATGGAAGCTGTGATCAAGGATCACACTAGATGATGAATTACAGGATAATAGTTGTGATATCGTAGCACAACTTAAATCGTTTCAGCACATTAAATTTCATTCATTGTCGAAGGATATTCCTCTCCAAAATTACGGCCCAAATTTTTAATGGCTTACTAGGCTAACAACATTCATACTCTGAACGTCAGAACGTCAGAACTGCGAAGGAATTCTTGAACAGAACAGGTACATTTGAAGCACAGCACTCAATCACAATTCTTCCTTATTCTTATTCTCCAGAACATACTCCATGTAACATTCCAAAATGCAAGACATCCTGGCATTGAAGAAGATTTGCAACGTTTCGTGAGGTTAAGCTAAATGCGATGAAGTTTTTGAGGGATGTTATAAAATCAGCGTACGAGAATTGTGTCAGTACGCTGAAAAACTAATGGGATACATGTATGCCAGTATTTTCAAAGGAACCCAGTCACATAGACTCAATATAAAATTATGGATGGATATGTGCTGTTTTTGTTAAGCACTATTTTTGCAAAGGTTACGATGACTGAAGTCCATCTCATTAAGGAGGATGCGTCTGAAATGGCTAGTGAAATTCAATGTGAGTCTTGCAGTCTCAATGTTGGTAACCAGCTGTCAAATAGTCCCAAAATTATGCAAATATTAGTGGTTGTAACTTTCATTAGCCATTAACCAGGAATGATCCTTACAACCGAAGCACCCAAAACAAAGAATGCACGCCTTTCAAATATGTATTTTCATTTCATCTATATCATGTCAAAAATGTCAAAGATTATTAATTTTCCAAAACGATACCACAACTAAAATAAAATACAACTGCAGCAATAGGAGAAAAGTATTTCAAAACGCACATAAATTTTAAAAATAAAACTATAATATAAAAGCAAAATATATCTAAGCCTAGTTTGTGTTGCGACAGGAGTGTAGGCTGCAGCTAATGCGGAGATGAGTGTGCATATTCTGAAATGTGGTATTTTAAAATTAATAACATCAACTATCTAATTTGCATGCAAATGTGCAGACCGTCTACATAGCGCCTGGAATAATTTTCAAAATGTGCTCTTTTTTTGCATGTATGGGTAATAGGATTCTGCTTTGAATTAGCAAAAATATTGTGTGCTTGGTGAATTGAGTGTGGAATGTCTTGTGACCAGCTTCTCACATGACCAGTCTGCATTTCATTACAATACGAGTTTTCTTCTTTGGGTTTTGTGGAAAAGTCAGTCACAAGACCAAACCATCATGTGACCATGTCATTTATTTTCAGACCAATGTTTTTCTATCAACGACTTTCTCAATTTGGTTAGTGCGTTGAGCCTTGGAAAGAAATGGATATTTTGCTTTCGTTTTATCTGATAGCACGTACGATAACTTAGTCAGTAACTTGAATTGGACCCAAAGAATCTTAGTATCGTATTTAAGACGATTTGACGTCTTTAAAGAGGTTTGCGCGTTAATGATTGCATAAATTATAACCTTGTATTCAGTGGTTTTATAAACAGGAACAGAAGCTATCGAATAACCATTTTTGATCTACTTTATCTGCATACTTCCGGAAGTAGTTTATTTTCGTTCCTTTTCATTTGTTGTTTTGATGATTATTGAGATTATATTGATATCATTTCTGCACTTGAACAGAGTAAATTTTCGGTAAAACTGAAAAGAAAATCATGTGGAAACCGAGAACCGTCAGAATTCTTTCATTACCATCAGAGTACGATAAAATGCATATTAAGTTGAACTGGAAGCAATGTCTGATTTCATGGAAAGCAACTAGTTTCCTATTGCATTGGAGTCTCAGTCATATGACATTGGTATAGTGCTGAAGCCAAAACATTTTGGCAAAGACATGATAACTAAATACCATCACGACTTACAATAGGCAAAACAGGTAGCAATTATCTGCGTCAAGTTGCAACAGAGTGACCAAAGTTGGTTGATATATATCACCAATTTGGCGTTTTAAATCAAGGATATATTAGTAATATTGTAAGATTTTCCTAAATTAGATGCTTGTCACGAAATTGAAGCTGTTGCACCTGAAGAAGGATTTAATGAACTAATGAAATGCTGTATAGGAAACCATATTTCCAGACTGGTTTTATCTGAAGAAATGTTGCAAAACGTTTGGCTTTCAGCACTAGGTGATCATTGGATCACTAACTGCTTTTTAACCTAGAACTACTGTTGTGAAATCCCTTATAACTTTCTTATATCTACGGAAATCAATTAAAGTTGGTTAACATATGACTTCGATATGGTTGAGATCAGAGTTGCTTAAGCTGGTGCATATTTGCATGACAGGGGTATTTGCGATTTCGGATTCTCTCATTGTCCTCAAGTTGTTGGCAAGTTCAACAGTGTGAATTCATTTCTTTGATTCTGTTAATTGATACTACGAATAGATATGTGAACTAGATTCGACGATACGTGATTTGAATAACAACAAAATAAAATTATTCAGCATATATATGTGTCTGTTATTAGAACTTCTTTGATAGTATTCACATAGAAAATTAAATTTTCCCTTTTTAATATAAGTGGTTGCAAAATAGAAAATGATTAGCCCCATGGATATAAAGTTATGTGCATACCTTGTGTCAAACACACGTTTTGCATTTCATCATCAAAATTTATTTCGTCGCCCTCAAAGCATTTACCATTAGAAGCTATACACATATGCCATCGTTTTTTCCATTCTTCAAAACATTTATATAAGCACTTTCTGGTATGGCCTTTAATTTACGCGACAAATTCTGTTTGATGGCTGCAATGGACTCGAAACATGTTCCACGGAGGAGCAATTTTAGTTTCGGGAACAGAATAAAATCGCCTTGTATTCGTTCACAATTGGAGCTCGGTGCGACGGTGCGTTACCTTTGTGAAACATTCACGAGTTTTTTGCCCATAACTCGTTACTTCGTTGCCGTTACTTCCGAATTCTTTCACGCAAATGCCTTAGTACGCTCAAATAAATCTCCTTTTCACCGTCTGACCTTGTGGAATGAACTCATGCTGAACCAGATCACGGATATCTAACAAAACAATGAGCATCACCTTGATGCGACTTTGACGTGCTTTTTTCGGTTTTGACTCATTTTAAGCGCCCCATTCGGCAGCCTGTTGATTATTAAGAGTGTCAAATTCATACACTCATGTCTCATCACTTGTTATGATCCTCCTACTCCAACTATTATGCTCCATGAATGTCGGGTCGGAATTCGAACGTTCAACCATGTCCAAAGATACTTGTTCACGATACTGTTTTTGAAGAAATTAACTCTTTTTGAACAAGCCGTGCAGCGACGCCCAAATCGTCAATCAAAATGGTAACAATGGACTCGTGAGAGATATTGAGGATAGTTGTTACCTCTCTTAAGCTGGCATGACGTTTTTTGACAACAATTTCCTTCGCCAGAACGTGGCATGTCTTCAACGATTTCACTGCCCTCTTCCAACGCTTTGTACCGCTCATATGCACGGGTATTGGATAAAATAGAATCACCATAAGTCTTTTCTAACAATTCCAATTTATCAGCACAAGAAATTTCGTTTGCAACACAAAATGAAAGGCAAACTCATGGTTCAATAACTTCGTTCATGCTAAAAATCGGAATGCACTAACTAATTTGACTGACTTAATCAGCTGCTGTGAATAAACTGTTCGACAGATCGCGCTCAAACTTGGTATAATAATGAATGGCAATCCCAACAACCCACCATCGATTCAGCGTGGGCGTTTTAAATAACAATTTCCCGTTAATTTTTTGATAGGTATATCTCTTTTTTTTATATATATATCAATTTTAAAAAATCGTATAAAAATGACAGCAGTTATTTTAAAATGCAACCAGTAGAAGTCATAAAAAGGGAAAGAATAATAATTCGATCGAGTAACATTCATCTACACAATATTATATGTCCATTTTCTCACTATAAAATGCTGAAGTGTAAATTGAAATAACTCAAATAGCGTTCATGATCTCATGCAGGCGGTATTTACCACTATCCTGTCCAAGGCACAATAAGTCCAAGGGAATTTCCAGTCGAGCAAAGGTACATGCTAAAAAAGGTACAAAAGGTACATGCTCTCGGCGATATTTTCATGTCCTGAAGTAATGTTTAAGATGATCCTATATACGCTGGTCTTGGCTGTATGCTAGCGGTGTGTGTTATAAAAGTTGCTGTATGGTCCTCATGTTAAGGCCAAGGTGTTACCACAGCTCTTAATTTCTAATCTAAGCCAGGAAGGCAGTGTCGGGAACAGAATGCTTCTATAAGCATTGGCGTACAGTGGTTCTTCTTTGTGCTCTTGAATACAAATATATAGAGGAAAATAGTGGAGCTGACCTACTGACGAGATATCGCTCATGTGTCTTCTTTTGCGGGACGTATATCGTATTTTTGGGAGTTGCAAAGGGAGTAATATCCTTAAAATATTTTCTTAAATTAACTTTACGCGAGATAAACTTATCACTATGGAAGCTCTCTACTCAGTCAGGAATGATATGGCCAACCTAATGTTTTACCACGACCGATTGAGTCCTTAAGAATTTTCGTAAAATAATATTCTGGGTCACAGTTCTTAATAAAGGCTTTCTGCCGATCGAAACCTAGGCAGCTAACAGAGATGCTGGGCTCAATACAATTTATCATAATTGGAAGGAATTGAACGAAGGAGAAACAATTGTTCCGTCCTATATAATTATGTGGAACTAGCTAGGCAGGTAACCAACACAAAGCAGTACCTTCTGTCAAGATCTGGTGGATATCTGTAAAATGAAAACAACAGAGCTGTTATCCTATTTGAATATATCGAGTTGGTTTTGCAGCTCAAAAGACTCTAGCAACGATCACCGGGTCTATCAAGGAGTGAGATCAAAACCAAAAGCTAATTAGGGCTCTGAAGTCTAGTCAGTCCTTGCTGCCAAGCTAATAGCAATATTTGCTATAAAATAGTTCAGAATACTATTTATACTTGGGTACTGATTATTCTGATCTCAACACTACATTCGGGATTTAATTAGACGCCAGTAAAAATCTTTGCAGAGTTTGTATTTCTTTAATATCGTAGTTTTTATTGACTTCGCAATAAAATTAAATCCGCTTTAATTATGTGTATCACTAAAAAGAAAAAGCATTGAAAATTCGAAATTCGATAGATAAAACAAATGTGTTGTGCAGATTTTTTATTCTCAAGACAAATTAGAAAGAAAGTTGTAAATTTAAATTATAGATTAATTGTAGACATGAGTCACTATCCTGAAGGATTGCTTTCACGGTATTGAGCTTTGTGTGGGCTGCTGTGGACAACTAATAAATATAAATTTATGATTATTATAACATATTTTTTGTTGGCAATCGAATGAATGATTTAAATTTAATTAAATGATTTATCTGCAAACAATTAAATGTTTGAATAACGTACTGGAGTTCTAGTATGGAATTGAAATTAGAAAGTTGGACACAACACTGAGCAGGTCCTTTTCTCGTAAACTCGAATTAAAGCTGTCGAAAAGAAACAAATTTTGAAGACAAGATGCTCACTGATGGAGCACAAATAATGTTTAGTTAACATTAGTTTTGAATCAAAGGAATGAAAATGTTATAGGTAGAGAATAAAAAAGTTATAAAAGATAAAAAATCAAATCTCCAATAAAAAAAAAAGCTGCACAAAGGAAATCCTTGGAAAGCAAAATGTATGAAACATATCTTTATTAGCGAATCCAGGAATATTTAGTTATCCTTTTAAGGCGACTATATTCTTTTAAAGTTATTTGAATTTTATTTTAAAATTTTATACAGGACGTTTAACAGGCTTAATCCATCCTCCGCATCATCCCATACTCCCCAACATGCCAGACTCAAGTTCGACTCATACAACTTATTGCTACATTACCAAACACTCGCACAATATAAAGGACATTCCTCAGCATTGCGCATACTTTCCACGCGTTTCTTCACAAATTAAAGCCTTAAAAAGACATTGCCATCGTTCACGTCGTGTGCTCGCTGCTCAAACAAAAATTTAATACTTGTATGGTATTTGACTTGTTCTGTTCTCTTGCAGAAATGTTATCAAATAAGCCTTTAAGTACGCAAGGAGGTAATGATCTTAATTATAAAATTCTTTGTGGCTTTTCTTAATTAAGATTTACAAGCGAAATTCCACATATGTCTTTCTGAATAGTACAAAAAGTCACCAAAAAGATTGCGCCAAGCCATTACTGAGTTACTCATTGAAAATTAGTTGTTTCACAAAAAAAAAGATAAATCCACACGCTTGGAGATGATTCACAAAAGTCTATTGTGGTGGATTATTAAATACAGGATGTAGTAAATTCATGAAATACATAAAGTGTATAAGAAAATAACAATGGAGTTTAATGTTTAATCAAAACTTCCAATAAAAAACCACGTATCAATTTTATATTGAAGTTTTTATGATATCTAGGACCCTGGTAAGACGATTAACATATAGTCAAACTTGTAAAGATGATCCAGTGGACTCTCCACTCATCAAGATCATGTGAGGTGGTTGCTGCTTCGCTTTGTGTGAAAAGTGGTTATTCATTCAAATAAATTCGAATAGGGAAATTTTGTGTTTTCCTGGTTAATTTAGAT
The DNA here is from genome assembly GCA_954870665.1 of Stratiomys singularior. Lineage (NCBI taxonomy): Eukaryota > Metazoa > Arthropoda > Insecta > Diptera > Stratiomyidae > Stratiomys > Stratiomys singularior. The sequence goes on from OX940877.1 coordinate 16,561,095, forward strand.
ACAAATGTTAAATGAATGAAACAGCTATTAGTGGGATTGATAAATTGATTGAAATCAATGCTGTCTTGCTTAACATACTTTAATTTCTCTTCTTCTTAGCACTACAGCCCCTCTCGGACCTTGGCTTCTCGCAACAAGCGCCTCCAGTTGTCTCTGATTTGAATGAATTGACCGCATCCTTCAATTTTGAAATCCGACCAGTCATGAACTGTCTTCATCCACAGAGTCGGACCAGCGTGTCCTCGATTCCTGAACTGGTCTCGGCTCTTGAGTTTTCCCAACGAACACCTTTTTGGGTATCCTTTGTTCGTTCATACGATTCGATTCATAGAGCCAGTCCATTGTAGCAATAACGCATCCTGGCATTCGTCTCGCAACCAATCAATTCTTATGTACGAACGTCAGTTCTGCCACAGTCTTAATTGCCGCTTTCACTTTCACCCATAGCTCGTTGCTTGTGTTCAGAAAGATATCTGGGATAGGATGGGAGTTAGCTGGTTGTCGAGCGACTCCGTGAAATCTTTGACAACAGACGCCGTTTGAAGCCTTTCGAATTTGGTCGAATTTTTTAAGAGGCTTGGTCTTCTACAGATACGCCTTTGACATGCGACATCAATACATTAGTTTGATCAAATAGTGATCCGAGTTACTATTGGCTCCTCGGCGTTGTTGGATCAGAACATGGTCTATCTGATTTTTTGTGTTGCCATCCAGTGATCCCCAGGTCATTTTTTGGAAGGAAAGAAAAAAGAACATATGACTTGATATCTGAGCATGAACCAAAGTTCATTGCTTTTCAGAGAGTTTTCTGAAGTCCTTCCACAATGAACCGCTTTCAGCTCGTTCTAAAGGGCAAAAGACTGAAAGAAGTTGTTGAAGGTTAGAAATTCCGCTAAGAACATTTTAACAGATGTGTTATAACTGGTTGTCTGAAGAAAAAGTTTGAATTTGTAGTACGCTACCTACGCTACGTACGGTCTGAAATAATTTACGTTTTTAATGAAATAATCGGTACATATCGTTTGTAGTCCTCGAAAGGACTATCAGGATCAGGCTTTTCAGGATCCCCTTCAGAAATGTCGTCATGGTCCTTGCAAGTCTTTTGTATTGTTTTGAAGATGTTTTGAAGGGAAGACATTGAAGACTGCAGTTGACACATCTAGACAATGAGAGAGGATTTAGGGGTGGGGCAAAATGACAACCCTGTGCTTGGCTGAAAACTCCTTACCAACAACACGGTGTTACACGTGGGGTTGCCGTGATGAAACTTCCACGAAACGGCAATATCTGGCTGCACGCGGAGACTTACTTGCACAACATGTCAAGCACTTCCACCTGAATACTGGCACTCACAGCCTGTACAGGGAGTACGAACTCCTTTTGAGGCACACATTGACGGCCAAAAGAGGAGATGAACGTGAATTTGACACTTAACTTGCTTATACTGCGTTATTTCGGGTGTTATGAGATCTTACTATATCGCTGGAAGCTAGGGCATTTGGTCCTAAGGTCGTCCCCAAAACACTTCGTTTCGTAATCTAGTCTCTAATCGTGATAGTCGTAATCTTTCGTCTCTAGTAATCACTTTGGAAAATCTAGAAATTCAGGTGTTTTTGGACACAGTACCGTGTTTCCTGAAAATTTGGAAATACTTTTTTGATGATTACACAGACTCTGGGCACTACTTTGACATAGAGTTTTCGCGTTGTTAGATCCTCGGTAAGAATTCGGTTGACACACTGTATACAATAAAAACATCCCTAACATATAGAATCAAACGAATGATAGTGCACTGGTCCGAATTAAGGAGTGCTTTTGCTTTGTACAATGTGCTACCACCGTTTGCGGAGCATCTGATGCCATACAAACACTGTCAAGCGTCTCGCGATTACCACCTTGATCCGACTCTCTGTAAGCGTGCTCAATCACTCCGATGGTCTCTAACGTGGTTTTTTCCGAGTTTGGGCCAGAAATTGATGGCTCAAATTTTTCTGCGTTTTCTTCTCCGAATATCAAAGAACTTTCTGTCTGCATGTATGCAGTGAGCTCGAAAAAATATCAGTCTCTTCGAAAGGCTCTCCATTATGATTCATATGAGGTCATATGACATGACCCCCTTTCCCTAAACCACAGCATTTCCATGAACTTGTTTATGTTTCTACTCGGTATAATACTATAATATAAGAATATTTTGAAGATTTAATTTCACTTTGATCTGAATTCAAGTTCTCTAAATTAATTAATAAAACTGTGCAACTGTATCGAACTTGAACCATTTAGAAGGGAGAAAAGAGTTGACCGGCGGATATCAAAAAATTGAATTGGGAAGGAAGTTGGATGGTTCAGTACCAATCTAGTTTTTGAATAGGGTTCTGCTCTTTGTCTGAAGCCACGTCAGGAGAACTGAATTTGTTTTGCTAGGATCGCTATGAGTTAGCAATCCTGGACATGATGTGCAACTCGGAATCCTATGTGCCTCTGATTCAAACATGAATCACTGTAAGACTACTTGGTGGGTAGTCCTCCTGTGCTCTGGCTACCAACGTCTAGGAACTCTGACTTCACCCGAAAAATATTGAAACATTCAAATAATGAGGAGCGAAACATCATAAACATAAAACCATGGCGAAGATTGCGAAGGTTAATAGGGGATGTGTAACTGAATTTGTAGTGAACTCCACCATGAGTCTCAATGTATCTGCATGCAACTCCTTGATGCCGTGACAATGGTAACCATAAGTTAAATCAAGTGTTTCCTTGTGATCAGTAGAGATTGCTAAACAGCGTAGAAGGGGTAGCACGCTCCGTTCTAAAGCCTAACGTTCAAAAGATAGGGATGAATCAGTTTTTCTAATACTATTCATTAATGTTAGCTAGATAACTCTATCATCTCAAGTTAATCAATGATAGATACGTCGAATGCTAGCAAAGCTTATTCGATAACATCAACAACGCCGCGTCGATCCTGGGTCATAACCTGGTTTTCCAGAAGGTCTGACCCGCTCGTAAGCCACATATGCTTGAGACATGATAAATGAACGAGATTTACCAGAATTTTTTTTTCTGTGTACCTCGTTCGTTTTCTAACATCTCAGGCGAAGAGGGCCCAATTGACTTTCCGTTCTTCCACCCATAGGAATTGGACAAGGGTGTACTGTGACTGAGACTACGATGATCTACGCAAACGGCCGGTATTCCAGCAGAAGTGATGAAAATAGTGCACGATCTGTGTCCTAATATCGATAGAAATCGGACAAGGACACGCTGTGACTGAAAATGTGAAAGGGCACGAGACGGACGGTACTTGCAGGAGTATTAACTATTTAGAACTATTTAGAAATGTTTACTATTTAGATACCATTTAGAAATTAGTACACCATTTTGTCCTTGTAGGTTTCCAACCACATTATATGACATGCATTGTTATTACTTTAAAAAAAATTTGGAAAGGAAAATGAAAAAATTAAGGAAGCAAAATAATAAGTACAGATTTTGGTTCAACGTCGTTCAATGATGTTTCCATTATGTATTCCATCAGAAATTCTTGTCGTTATTATTTAAATATACAAGGGTGAGTCAAATATAAACCGGACTTGTTGAGTCTCAGACTCTGCTGAGCGTTCTGGTTGGGTGGGGGGGTCTTATGTTGGTTTGTTAAGAGTGGAGACAGCCGCTCCTGGGCTGCTCATTCTTTCAGTTGATCAGTAGCAATCATGAGTGAGCAAGTGGTTCGTTTATCCATTGAGCAACGTATTATTATCAAATTTTTAACAAATGAAGACGTTTCACCATCGAATATTTTGGCTAGGTTGAAGGTGCAGTTTGGTGACAATACGCTCTCCCGGACCCAAGTGTTTGATTGCGCTAGAAAATTGAAAAATGGACAAAAAAGTGTAGAAAATGAAACTCACAATCGATACCCAAGATCAAGTGTAACTGTTGACAATATGCGAGCGATTCAAAATCTAATCGAGGGTTAACGCCGATTTACTATTGATGAAATCGCTTCAGAAGTAGGTCAGCAAAAGCCGCCTACAGAAACAAAAGAAGGAAAAATCCCATCAGAGAGGTCATTCTCCTCCATGACAATGCCCGACCTCACACATCAACATTGATAAAGGATAAAATAATGGAGCTGCATTCGGAGACGCTGGAGCACCCTCCGTATAGCCCAGACTTGTCCCCATGCGACTATTTTTTGTTCGGTTCCATGAAGGATGCTTTGGGAGGCGAAAAATTTGAAGCGAATGAAAAAGTTAAGAAGCGCGTGCGCAACTGGTTGACAACTCGACCTCAAACTGTCTATGAACAAGGAATTTTTAAGTTGCCAAAACGTTGGGAAAAATGTGTAGAGCGTGCAGAAGACTATGTAGAAAATGAATAAAGTCTCATTTAAATATTATTACTGTAAATAAATTTGTATAAAAAAAAGTCCGGTTTATATTTGACTCACACTCGTATACCCGTTTTAATAATTTAAGTTATTGTTAATTCGTTTATTATTTACTTTTTATTTAGTTTTTTATCTAAGTTGAAAGTTGTTTAACACCATCAATAAACTCATCAACAAAAACCTCCTACGACTTAGTTATAAATTTCAGTTAATTTCATCATTAGATAATTTTGCAATTTATTTTATTTAACATCTATTACGACAGTTCTAACGAGGTAAAGCTAATGCATACTAATCATTTCTTAGTATTCTCTTGAAATGATGGATCTGATAAATTTGATATAAGTAATCCATCACACATGTGATAATTAATGAAATAAATATTTGAGTTGAGTTTTGCCTCGGTGGATGGTGTTTTATAAGACATTCAGTGTGTAGTGTAATTAAAATTTAGCGAAATAGTTACGAAACATAGTAAACATGATATAATTGCAACAGACAGAGTAAACAATATATTTAAATAATGAATATTTTATAACTTATGAAATATTTTTACATTAAAATGAAAACTGATTGGTTTCAATTTTTATTTTATTTATTTAACAGAAACAGCTCTAACATTGATTATTTTACATTTAAAAATTTTATTGTAATCAACAATTATCAATCCAGCATAGGTGGACAATGAAAGGATTCATGGACACTTCAGTATTCAATCAAACCAGTTGAATAACTAGAAACTAAAAATATCGAATCAATACGATTAATGTAAGCCCCAGTGAGGATATTCTAATAAATTTGAGTGAGTGCCATTGAGTGACAACTGAAAAAAATATATTCTGAGAAACTTCTAAAGAAACTACGTAAAAAACTCGGATAATAAATTCGTAAAACTTATACTCCAGAGTAATTTAAGCGCAAAGAAATGCGATACCAAATACTATCTTCAGCGTCCATGTCACAGTTGCCATATCCTTAGAGCTAGCAATCAGGAATAGTCAAAACAAATCTTATGCGCCTAAAACACAATCGGAATCAAGATTGGCGCGATCGGGGTTGGTATAACTTATCCTTGATAAAGCAATAAATGTATTGTTTCAGGATGGTTGACGCAACTGAAATGATCGCAGGAGAACTTATGAATTACTCTATTGGATTTTTGAATGTTAGATGATTTGATTCAGTTGGGCCTATGTAAAATTCCAAACCAGATTGAAGTTGTTCACAGTTCGAAAAACAAAACAAGATGGTAGCGAGAATACTGTCACGTCAGAAGCAATCGTTTGCGATACGCTTTCAAGCAAGATTGGTCAACATCTGATGGATCCAGCCATCCTGAATAAGCGGAGGGCGCGGTTAAAAAATTCTTTAAGGCTGACTCAAAAGACTTTACGATATCTTGGCCCCAAGGCAAATTCAAGATTCTTGCCGATTTCAAGTCAAATTTGGGAATGAGGATACGTTTCACCGGTCCGCCATCATCGGTGTGATGTTCCGTCCCCGTCGGAACACATCATTTCAACGAAGATCAATTTAAATTTTCAAAAAATACTCGATCATTTCAAGCGAACTACGAAATATTGTGCATTAAATTATGCTTGACTCCATAATCTCAGCAAACCATGTCTGACTCATGATAATGATTTTATTAAAGTTAAAAGCGCATGTCAAAATCACCAACAAACAAGGCTGAAATATGTGTAACGAAAGTTGAACTGATAATCTGTTTGAAAATCTGTTCCTCGCTCTGTAGTTTGGCACTGCGACATGTTATCAAAAAGCTGTGAGTTTCCAATCTAAATAGGAGCATCTGCATATAATATGCTGACTCTCTTCATTTCCAAAGGAACTTCCATTGAACTTCGAATCTCTTACAACTCGTAAGGGATTTACAACCTTTGCAAATCAAATTTAGCGAAGTTTCACATGTGCGGAAGTTATGGTATAAACTTGTTGTTGTTGTTGTTGGGATTCAGATACGAATCTGCCTGGGAAAAAAGTTCGTAGAATTCAAGTTGGTTTCGAACATGCGTCCCCGTTGATTCGCGTGTGCCAGGTGATCAGTTGCTACCACACCTGTAAGTTTTCGCTAGGTTTACTCTTTCACGGACAGTGCATATTATTTCGTCATGCTTTACCGTTGACATTTCTCTCGTGGAACTCGCCTAACTGAAACTCGATGTCAGTCATGAGTTCAGTATTCGTCAGACTTAGTTATAAGCATAGTTATATCTCATATTGTTTTACATGGTAACAAATTTCGTAGAAAAATCGATGCTAAAACAAGCAAAAAGTTTATGTGAATTCCATTGATTGCCTCCAGGATGATCGTAAGGAGTACAAAAACGAAAAAATAATGATTGTGTTAATATAGACGACTCTGATAATTTTATTTTAAAAAAACATGGCAGCTACAATATGAGCAAATACCGGAAAAAAGTATTTTCTAACAAGGCTCGACAATATTAATGCAAACGACAATTATCTTTAAAACAAAGAAACGCAAACATTGTGTGAAAAGTAAATATCAGAAAAAAAGGGGATTATTAGAACATAAATAATGAATTTTAATCCGAGAATCCACAGAGATGAAGTATGAAATCCGAAAGAGTTGAATACATTAAAAAAATTTAAGAAACTAATTGGGATTAATTTGATATCTTTCAGAATCGAACACTCTTTAAAGCGGATGTGTTCTATTCAAATCGGTGATACATTACACCAAAAAGGGCAGACGGAACACGATTTTGATGATTTAATGTTTTTTAATTAATTTTTTTTTTTGCGATGAATGACGCGGAACATTTGTTGAGTAATAATTGCTTAAGGATTAGGTTACTTGTATAGGCTACTTATTTTGAAAAAAAAATTCCTAATTGCTTCCTTCAACGTATCTTTTTTCTCCCTGGACAGTGCTTCACAATTCCAGAGTCCCCTTTTTCAGCAGAAGATAGCGAGGATATAGATATTGTAAACTTCAAATCTCTACTTTCAGCACCGAAAAAGGGATCAAAGGGGAAACGCCCAAACGTAGTGTTGAAGTTAGTTCCATTTGTCATTTGAAGCGAGAATTTCCTCTGCCAGACTACTGCGAGGAAAGATTTGTATTCTCAGTAAAATTTAAATCTACTTCAACTACCTTTCAAATGTGAAAGTAAACAATCTTTTGATATTCAGTAGATTTTGAAAATAATATGCGTGTAAGCAAAATGCATCAAAATTTGTGTGTAAGGGGAGCCTAATCTTAAATCCTTGTTCACACAATAAATTTGATTTGTTTTCTCATAAACGCTCGGCGTGACCTCTGGTTTTCATTCGAAAAAACGTTCATATACACTTGACCGGCCGAGAGTTTGACAGCATGAAAAACATTTGACAAGTCTCGTTGTCATTTATCCGCACGTGTTGATTGTTGTGTTACTGCGAAGCTTCCTTTTAAAACTCAAACTAAATTTTCCCGCAACACGCCGAATAGCAGCTTCCAATGAAGAAATTAAGTGACGAGCGGTTGAGGATTGTCTTCGAAAAACTTGCTAAATTGTAAGTAAATTCACGAGTGTGTAGAACAAAATGTACTAATAATCGCAAACCTACTTTCACAGCATTGGTCCAAACATCAAACTGTTAATTGATCGTCCTGATGGTACGTATTGCTTTCGTGAAAAGAAGGATCGAGTATACTATGTGAATGAGAAAATCCTACGAGTAGCCGAAACATTCAACAAGGAACAGTTGTTATGTGTTGGAGTGATTTTCGGGAAGTTCACCAGGTCCAACAAGTTCAAATTGCAAATATCGGCGCTTGACTATCTTGCCCCATATGCGTTATATAAAATATGGGTCAAATCGTCGTTTGAACAACAGTTTTTGTATGGCAATCATATTCCTAAATCAGGATTAGGACGAATTACAGAAAACACACCACAGTATGCCGGCGTCGTAATCTTTTCCATGAACGATCTTCCGCTTGGATTTGGAGTCGCAGCAAGATCAACAGAACAGTGCAAAACGGCCGATCCCCTGACGATAGTTTGTTTTCATCAAGCGGACATTGGCGAATATGTTAGAAATGAAGATATATTGTTCTAGGTTAATTTTGTAATTTTAAACTCAATTTTAAATATATTTATAAGCAAAACTGATTTGTGAGTTTGTATAGTTCACATATAGGCTGTTTATTGAACTCTTCGCTTCCGTTTGTTCCAAGATGAACCTACTAACAGGGAATCGCTCAATATAATGCCGACATCCAGTTATATTCATTTTTCCTCAAATTATTACATCCTTTGCTGCTGATTGTGTCACAATGAAACTCGAGTATTGGCTCAAAATATAACCCCTTCAATTTTTCCGGTCGCACAGACTTGCTCCTTAGGCTGTTTTCGCTAGGAGAGGAATGTTGCACGCTATTTTTCTTGTACTCCATTCTGCAGTGATTGCTACGAGCATTTTCAGATGCAGTATTAGGACGTTGACTACGGTGTGCAGCTCATTACAATTTGCTTGTTTTCGCGCCTATGAACGCAGACGTTGCGTCATAAATATACAATGCAACATTGTTTCCATTTCCACTCTATTCTCTGCCTTACTGAGCTGTGTTGATGATGTGAACATGCTCTAGCTCGTTGAGTCCCTTATCAAAGGAAATTTTTAGTGTATAGACTTCTATCTGTGAACTCAAGTTTAATGAGTGACTTATATCTATTTCCCAAGTCCATTTTCCTAATTCCAAAGGTCCTGATCCCAGTTTGGAAGGTACAAAAAAACAAACAGAAAGTTTGTAGGTTTGTTTGCTGCGCATTTTTCTCGCAGTTTTATCCCATTTTAGTTATTGTTTTTTGGAAGATAATTAAAAATTTCAAACTGTATACAGTTCAATGTTTCCAGCCCAATAATTTGGGCTTAATGGGCTGGAAAGAGTGCCTAGAAATGGTTATAGGCCCGAATGTATTCATTCAGACCGATAACCATTTCCAGGCTTCGTTTTACGTTAACCCTCCGTCCATGTCGTGTTTTTTGGCACCTTCGGTCCATGTCGTGGGTCGTTTTTGCCCGTCGCGCTACTACACTCTCAATTATTTATGGAAAAATCTGAAAAAATTCCTGGTTAATCTTTAGACTCTACTTTTGAAGCCTGCAAAGGAAACTTTCCACTTTTTCCATATTTTATATTTTTTTTTTTTATCAAATATCAAAAAAAATGTGAAGATTTTTTTTTTTTCATTTAAATCCAGCGTGAGTAGAAATCATCGAAAAAAGGTTTCACTAGCGGTTATTAGAAGTAAAAAGGTTGCTCTTTGAGAAAAAAAATATTGGGAAATTGTAGCATTGAACCAGATACCCTATTCATCAACGGGAACATAGACGTATTTTTGGGAGGCTAGAACGAGGTATCGAAGAGAAAAACGCTCAATGTTGAGGGATTTTTTTTTTTATTTATTTATATTACGAAGTTGAAAATAACATTGAAAAATGAAGCGACAAAAAGTTTTTCTTCATTTACATGCAATGTGAACATAGGTTGATTCGGTGGTTTTCGCATACCGGGACGCCGCATCGACCACAACATTGGTTTGTTTTTTTATCATCTTTACTCGTACACAAGGAACATCGTCGTCGTTTTTATATTTTATTCGGATATTCGACGCTGGATTCGTCATTACCTAAAATATGATGAATGCTCTGTCTTAGAGATCTCGGAATATTTGGAATTTTGCATCGACGTTCCATATGCGGTCGAACTAATTGTAAAGATAATTTTTTGAGGAAATTCATTCGTGTTAGCTTCTCGTTTCGCTGAATTAAATTATAAATGACTAACGCGTTGATACCCGATTGATCGACCATGCCGAAAAATAGTCTCATGGGCCATCGGTTCGTTATTCGCGCTACGGTATAGCTCGATATCATTTTATCGAATGTATCGACACCACCCTTTGTGCTATTATAAAATTCAATAATTTCTGGTTTTCCCGATGAACCTGCAACGCCTCTTCTATGAAGACTCGAGACCAAAAGAACGACTTTGTTTCTTTTTGGAGTAAAAGAAACTAGAGTTAGTTTTTTACCAAGGTCGTACGCGTAACGGGAAGTACCGATCGCTACTGGCCTCACAAATGAAACTGGAATCTCGCGTTAATTTTTTCTTATGGTTCCGACGACGTCTAAGCCTCGCTCATTTTTCATCAAATTACAGGCTGTAATGGTGGTAAACCAATTATCAAAAGTGATGGTACGACCGGTATGCCAGATAGGCTCCGATAAAGCTCGAAGATAATATTCGCAAACTTTTTCGCCGCGATTACACGTTACTTTACCCGTATAAGGGAGGGCATTTATCATATAGAATGTTTTCGCGTCGTTCATACACACTATTTTCAAACCGTAACGCGCTGGCTTCGATTTTATGTACACTCTCGCCGAAAACTTTCCTCGAAAGCCCAATAATTGCTCATCGATGGTTACAGTATTTGAAGGACTATAATTAATTTTGCATTGCTCGATAAACAAGTCCCATATTTCCCGAATTGGCGCTAGAGCATCTGCTTCACGTCTCTCGACGCGAGTGCTGCGATCGTCGAAACGTAGAATTGTTGAAATAAATTCGAATCGTTGCGCGCTCATTGTTGACACGAACAAATTCATACCATACTCCGTCGACCAAATTTCAGCGAGTAAAGATTTCCTCTGTGCCAAAACACCGGCGTAAAACAGAAGGCCGATGAACGCTCGTATCTCAATCACATCTACAGGACGAAACGCATATCTAGCGCGCGAATCCTCGGACATTGTTGGCAATTTCCTCTCTCGCTCTTCATTGGAATATTTAACGATTATATCCATAATGGTGTCCGTAAAAAAAAGATTCCATGACTCCAAAGGAGTGGTTACATTCATTGCTCCAGCTTTTGGAGTAGCGAAGTGCATTACCAAAGGTTCAGATCGTCGACCTCGGGTTTCCGGTGGCTTCTTTGACCACTTTGTCTTGTCTTTGCCGTAAAGATATTTCCGTCCACTTCTCTGTTCAATGATGGAATCTTCTTGCTCGGGCTCCGCTTCATCGGAATCATTATTGTCACTACCGTCGACACTGCTATACTCTTCACAAGAACCGACGCTACTGCACTCCTCCTCGTCTAGGACATTATCAATTTCGTCGTCCGATGCTTCACCACCAAAATAATCGATTGGCTCACGATTTCGGAGTGAATAAACCTCCTCCGCTCTTCTAACTCCTGTAGTACTCTCCTAAAATTAAATATATAAGTTAGGATTTTTTTACGGTTTATAATGCAAAAATATGCATATTTGATGAAAAAAACAAAAAAAAAAATTGGTCATTTTTACTTACGTGGGTCGAAAACGTCCCTTCTGATATTTGCCCGGACGAAAAAGACCCACGACATGGACGGAGGGTTAAATTTCATCAAAACTGACGTCGAGTTTCGTACTACCAGGCTCGGAGTTAAGTAAAGCTTCCTCGGCATTTCAAAATCGCTTGAAATTGTTCAACCTGTCGCTCTGGGGGAGGGCGTTTAAATAAAAATGTGTTTGCAGTGCCAGCTGTGGTTTTTTATGAAGTTTAAGAGTGAACCGTGTTTAACTTCTTAAAATCTCTGCTACAGGCTCATTTTGGCTCGGAGGCTGTCATTCAAATCCTCATCTATGTTTGTACGGAATCTAAACTATGCTCTATTGTATCTTTGATAATGCGAATGAGGTTGTTTTGGAAGCAAGGCGGCTAGATAATCTGTACAGAACATTTCCACTCAGACTGCATGTTAATTATCTTTAGTCTATACACAACTGGTGATTGTTGTTGATCACTCGCATTGATGTTGCATTCCTAGCACTTTGCAAGTATTTGTTTCACCCGAAACGTTCGGCAAATCATTGTTCGTCCACTCTAAAATGCATACTGATATCTTTTACAGTCAAATTCATATAGCGAGACACATTTCCTAGCCCAAATATACCGATAGGATATTTGAGCTACTGATAGAATACCGCCTCCATAACTTTCATGACGTGATTTGTGTATCTTTTTTGGAACATGGCGTCATATTTCGCCAATTGCTTGATACCAGTCCATACCATTTTCTGTCTACATTAATTGATCTCACTCGATGAATAAAGCTATACGGCTGCGTTTACCATAACTTGCTTTATAGGTGTGTGCTAAAACAAAAAAGTTTTTTCTTCTTGGGGTCTTGTTTTTTATTGGCTACTATGCTCAGTTTCGGCTTTCAAATCGTAGATAGTTCAAAGCAAAAGAATTTCAGGTAGAAAGGAGGAATGACTCAAGTTGATTACAAACATGCGTCCCTGGTGCTTGTCGTCAGGCATCGTATCATCTAACGGCAAAATGGAGGATCGAGCTCGCTTACTCGCTAAAAAAATAGCAATCGTTTCTCCGCTTCCTGCTACACACTCTTGTTCGTTTTCTCGTAATTGCCCCCAGAAATGGCTGGAAAGCGAGAAGGAATATTTTGCTCGTCAAAAACTTCATTTCAAAAGTAATTTCAGAATACACGAAAAACAAATGCATCCAAACGAGTATTTTTAACAGTTGGCAGCATTTCACGTCATTTTTAGTGTTATTTCAGTAGCAACAGTTGCCACAAAAAAATATAACCAAAAATATAAAAGTGTCAATTTTCGAAGTTTTTGATAGAACAATTTATCAATTTTCACTTACAACATTCTACGTGATTTATACCTAAACTAACTTAGCGAAGACTCAAGCGGCAAGGACGCGTGTTCGAAACCAGCTTGAGCTCTTTCCACCTTTGTTTCCAAATATAAAAGTAGTATTTTAGCGTAATTTTCATAGATGAAGTAACCTCCAAAGTAGTAGTCAAAAGGATCAGAGGTTTGTTGCCACACACCATTGAATCTTGTTGCAAAAAATAATCTCGAGCTAGATTTTGTTTTTGAGAGTAACATTCTGCACGGATATTTTTTGCCCATCCATTAATTTTACCCCAAGAAGTAATTGCCTTTGAGCTTAGATTTATATTCTTCTTACAATGTCAACTACTTTTTTCATTTTTTTAGAGGTATGCCATAAGTTTCTTTCAAGAAAATTTAGGCTTCAGCGGATATCCAAACTTTACCAATAGTCCTGTTTGGATCAAGCAGTAGCAAGTGATTGAAAAGGGGATTAACAATATGTTGAGCAATTCCAAAGTATGACATTCCACACGGGACACAACATAACAAAAACCATGGTAATTTTTTCAAAATCCCTGGCGCTCTTCCTCCCAAAATGAAAGAAACCTTACTCTTAAATCAGCAACAAAATCTAAAGTGCAAAAATTTCCTATCTCATTTTCAGACTTGAAGATCTTTGCGAAGAATCTCCTAAGCAAGAAAGGAAGCTAAACAGCAGATTCCAACTTATTCTCATGAATTTATACTGCTGGATTGAGGCAATAAAATAGTTTCGACCATCACAAAAGAAAACTGCCATAAATCAGCTGAAAAAAAATCCAGCGAATGCTGAAAGAATCCAGCTGTGTATAATTGGTGCAGTAAGGACTTTACCAACAACTTCAATTTGGATACGGCTCAACCTGTTGCCCCTTTATAGACACATTCTAGGCGCAGTTTCATTTACAAGAATCCGATTAAACCTTGAAAGATTCGTGTTCCGTAGGTGTGTTACGAAAAAGGCAGATTGAATTTTAAGGTCAAATGAAGCCAACATGAATATATTTGACATTAATGACGCTGTGAAATGAAAACTCTGTATTCTATCATTGCAAACATGCTCACAGAGACACAATAAAGTTTCTTTTTTCTCCGTATTTTGGTCGGAAGGGATGGAAACTTTGTTTTTGCTCTCCGAACGTGTGTTCCGTCATTCTCCGTGTTTCCTTGTATCGTTCACATACGCATTTCGTCGGTGTACCATCTTCGGTGTGTCGTTTCAAGCTCAGCACAATAAAGAAATAAAGTATCTGCACAAAAAACAATTGGATTTAGTGAATTCAAGCATAGATTTCCTTCATGTTTTGAAAGAACTGATTTGGGGTGTAGTACTGAATAGTGTACTCCATGCTGTTGGAAGTACGAATCAGCTCGGTTACAGTATAAACGACTACTGTGGCTGATGTCAATAAAATAAAAAGATTTCTGATTTTGTGCTTTCAGGGAAGATATATATCTGGTAATAGTTCTCAGCGTATAACGCTTTAAGTTTAGTGAATATGATAGCGATATCCATCAGAAACTGAGAAGAAGAAATGTGTTCTATTATCTTAAATAAATAATAAAAGCTAATGCATTTCTGAGTGGTTTGGTTTTTCTGTTTTGACAGAAGAAAAAAAAAGGGTGGAGCACTACGAATACTCGTGGAAGTGCAGGAATCAATTCATTTTCACCATTTCAGAAATGGTTTAACGTTTACTTGAGCGTAAAGTTCAATGATAATGACTGAAGAGTTAAAATAATAAACGGAAACATAAAATCAAAGGAATTCTGAATTCAATTGCGTCCGGAATGAAGGCTCCCAGGAGCGGGAAGCTACTATACTATCCTACAGACGATTTCTATGCTACAATGAGAACCTTGTATGAAACTGTTTGTCACATTACTTCGGCTTAGGCTTTTATTTCTGGCCTTTGGTTAAAGCAGCTTCGGTCGAGGGAACTGTGGTGGTAGAGGTTAATGTATAACCTGACTTCCCTGTAAGTCAATCGGCGATCCAAAATGCTTGGATCGCCGGTTCTGAGGATGATCGTTCATGAGCGATGACGGTTCTTGATCGTTCGCAGGAATCCGAACGTGATATGCCATACAATTCTACGTTGATATACTTTACGCTTACTCCATCGGTCTTGCCAGAAGGAGTTCACATATTTTCTCGCAAAATATAGGGGCCTTGTTTGCCCACCATCTGCACTTGAAAAATGTTTAGAAGGCTTCGTCCTGGTGTGTTGTGCGCCAGCATTGAATTATAATATGATTCACTAGTGAATACACTAGCAGCGTTTTGTCTCTACTTGAAATAAATAATAAAATACGAAAGTGCTTTTTAACTAACTTTCTATTAAACGAACAAAAAATGTCATTATTTCATTATCGAAACCTCTTTTACTTGATTTGGTAAAAAAAATTTATTTCCTTGTGTCAACAATGCATTAAAAATATTTTATTCTTATGTATCACAAATTGAAAGGCAACAATTAAGAAGTGTTTTACACAGTGTGCCTTAAAATTGGAATTAAGTTTTGAACAGAAAACAACAAACGAACTAAAGGTGAAACAGCTGCAGGATTGACCCATAGATTTCAAATTAAGCATATTAAATGGAATGGCACTTTAAATTACAATCAATTACATGCTATTAACATTAAAATTAAACATCATGACCTTCACCTTAAATCAATTACAACAATTGTTGAACTTCTATCTCACTTAAGTTTTTAATTTGACTAAGAAACACATTGCATTTGCTTTACATTTTGGCAGGAGCAACAGATTCCGCGATTGCTTTCATTTCCATTAGTGTTTCCTCAATTTTGGCAAAGTATTTAAACGCACTGGTGGTAGAACTGGCTCTATATGCAGTTGTAACAAAATGTATTCTATGGAAAGAAAAGGTAGAAATTGTCAATTGTTGGTGATATTATTATCACTGAACGTGCTTACTCTTCAGATGTGATGCTGTAAAAGACTCCATATCCGTTTTGCACCATTGGAGCGACAAAGCCACACACTAATGTGTACCCTAAAGTGCTCGTGGACAACACGAAATTTCCTCCGCCACCACTTTTCGCATAAAGAGGATCCGAATACAATTCAGGCACGTCTAAGTTTTGTTCGTAAGCAACACACCACAGACCGAACAGATGTCGATCAAATCCATTTCCATTACGTGCAGCCGTCATCAGATCAATGTGGGTTTTAACGCCTGCTTTTAGGGCTTCGTAGATCTCTTGCTTGGACGACTTGGGATCGGATGCTATTCGGACAAATTTTGCCGCATTCATAGAACACGACCGGAGAGTTTCGGTACGACCGTGATAGTAATGTCTCATTAGAGCCGTTTCATATGTTGGCGGTATCCTAAATTTAACTTAGTATTATACAAAAAATTTGGGAGCTGATTAAATACGTTTTCGAAAACATACTCGCCGTGCATTTTGTAAAAAGCTAATAGTAAAACCATTTGAACGAATGCATCAGGATGCAGTTTCATCTCTTTTAAAAAGTCCTTGCCATATCCTGTGAAAATTTGATCGCTTACAATCACATCACTTTTCTGAAAATTCAACAATAACAATAGAACAGGAAGCGTTAAAAATATTTCCTTCTACATTTGAACAATCATGTTTACCCTGCTCTCGCAATCAGCCCGAACCCTTTGAATTTCGCTACGCAAGTGGTCATCCAACTGGAAAAATTGCTCAATAGGCACGGTCACCGATTTAGGAGTTTTACTCCAGTCCGGCTCGCCACATTCCTTCAGACTAAGAAGAACGAAAACCGTGAATGCTGCACTTATGCTACCATCGTACGCCCCGTGCTAACAATAATTATAAGATCCGTTTTGATATGCTTTCTGTATCGAATTAAACACTATAAATACCTCTCCAACCATGGCAAGCTGCCCATTTGGATAAATCATCATAACGCTGGTTCGATCTGCCCATTTCGAGTGTAAATCGCCGGCTATGGTGAACTGGCAACTTTCTGAATAATTAAGCGGTTCATGATCATCAAAATACAAAACAATGCAAGAACTTTCCACTAACTTTACCAAATTTTTGTTGTGAACAGAAAGCTCTTGAAGATAAGTTCGATTCTTGAAAATACAACAAAAGGAAATGCATTAGCCTTCTCTGGTTAACACAACAAGTCGAATACATCAAAAGGGACAAATACTTTGTGCAACAAACTTACGAAAATGAAAAGTTATTTCGATACGGGCAAAAATTCTAAACTGGTCTACGTAAAAATGTTTTAATTTTACCTTTGCCCAACCCGTTCTGTCATCATTAGTCAAAACTGGTACGCAATCGCCAATTTTTGCAGTATCGAGCGCTCCGCGTACCATTTCCAAAAGTCTTAAAATTTCTTGTGGCGATATGATATTATCCTTTTCATCTAGAACGTTGAATATGAAGATGCGTCCACGACCCATGATAATTCCGTGCGTCGGTCTGTCGCCTTCAGAGTCTGCTTGTCATAAACGAAAATACTGTAAGTGTTCATCTAACAAACTACTCATTTTTACATCCTACATAGTTTGAAATGACATTCAATACGATCATAAGGATCTCCGGGCACTCGAGCAGTCGAGAACATGCGACGATACAAGTACATTGATTGTTTTTTCGAATCAGCTGAGACAACAGGACGAATCTTTTCACGCGACAATAGGTCCCAATATTCCAAAGTATGATAAGTAACTCGTGCAGCTCCCTATATGGTACATTATGCAGCAATTAGTTTACGATTATTTCGTCAATCAATTTCAAACAACCTTTAGACAATACTCCTTGGTTTCGGGAACTCCAACACTTTGAAGTGGTATCGCTGTTGCCATCACAGTGTACGGATAGAGTGGAACGCGTAAAGTGAAGTATGCGTAGTCTTCCCACCATTTTTCCACCTAAAAACCGTCTTTTGTACACAACATGCATGCAATGATTGAACAAAAATTACTTACCCAATTTTTTTCTGTTTCTTTACGTTTTTCAAGAGCTTCGTGCAGCTTTTTTCCAATACCATTTTTAAATTCATTAATCAAGCGTGAAGAGTTTTTCAGTTCTTCTTCAGTACTAAATGGTTTTAACGATTCGTAGTAACGTTCGAGGGTGTCTTCTAGTTTCGGTAGAGGAAGTGGTGGCAGTTCATTGTCGTTGTCAAACGTGCGTGGATCCCCATCGTTCACCATGAACATTTCTTTGCGGCCGAACATTTTTGCTTTGTGCTAAAATAAAAATGTAATGATTTTGCAGCCCGTGTAGACATTGAAATTTGAGCTTGAAACTGAAAAAAATTGTAAACGATGCAACCTTTAAGAGCTGAATTTAGCTCATAAGCAGATTCGAAAAACGTCAAATAGCCCGAAATGGATTTGGAACAAGTAGAGAAGGAACTTAATCCTACTGTTAGTAAACGAACAGCACCCTGAAACTAACAAGCACGGATTGATAATGGCATATCACGGATTGATAATGGCAACAGTGGAATGGCGAGCGTAGTGAACTTTGAAAAACCACTTCATAAAAGAAAAAAAGAAGGGAGCTGATGTGATGTAGCATTTTCTGAGAAATTAGAGAAAAATGGTGACACGTATTTTGTCACAATTCTAAATCGCTAAAATCTGTACAGTTAGTAACACAAAAGCCATCTTCACACTTGAAAGAATATAAATAAAAGGACATTTTGCTAGCTAGGAACATAAAAAATGATCCCGCTCTTTTAAACGCTTGACCAATCACTCAAGGTCCTTGCGATGTGGACCTAGGAAGTGGATCTAGGAAGTGGAAATAACTGAATTCGGAGTACTTGAATGTTTGAAGTTCTCAATATTTAAGTTTCCTATGCTGGGCGGCGATAACTTTTGGTTACTTTCGTTTATTCACCTGGAAACAAGTTGATGACTCGTGACGATCGTTCGATCCCGTCGAAGGCAAGGGTTTCAACAATATCCAGGCTATTTAGGACCTGTAAGTCAATATTTGGTGATATGTAGATACCCCAACACCAATGCGCTAACCCAACATAGCTCGCCTACGTTGACTTGGCAAGGAGGCACATTATCTACAATAAATTTACCTGCTATACTGCAAAAGATAACTATAGAGCTCTAAGGATTTAGCTCAGCAGATGGGCAAAGGTGTAGCATCGAAGTTGAGTGGTAAACAAGACAAAAATAAAAAAAACCTCAAAAATTTGCCCGCAGTACCCGGTATTGAAGGGGGAAACATTTCCGGCGCTCGGTCAGCTGGCTTGATGCCACAGAACGATTCTGCTAGGAATCCACGCTGCGAAAGCAGGACAAGCGTTTGGCGAGGGACTTCAGCAAGAAAACAATCGAAATAGCAGACATCATTAGCATAATCCAGAATGCTTAAAAGGCACAGAGCCTTTTCTTAGAGATGCCTGAGAATAAGGATCGAATATACAGGATCGAAAAAAAAACACAGACCAGCACAGAGCCGACCTACGAAAACCAAATGAAACGGGTGCATGGGTAATAATGGGTAAAACCCATTAAAAACGGGGAAATAATGGGTAAAACCCACAGCGAACAAGGTACCGAAAAATGGAAACGAAAGTTTAGCCGTGGATCGGATAAAATCCAGGAAGACTTATTTGTCGAGCTGCAAGTGTTTCTGAAAAAAGATCTTTTCAAACAAATTCGGAGCAAACTAAAGTACGTTCCAATGGTCAGGGGGATGAGGCTATCGTTAAGCTACATGGTTGCGACCTCTAATAATGAGCAGTGTTTGTCTTATCTGATGACGGCTGTTGCAAAAGTTATTAAACGTTCTGGCGCATAGGTAACGAGACGTTCTGAGGATCGAAGTACCGTAGTTATGCATCGTAAAGATATTTATATCCGAAATCGAGCAAAAGCCACAAAAAGCCTTGAAGTTCTACCCGACATATAAAACAAAATGTTGGCATCTCTACACACAGAAAGCCTTTTATTTTACGGGACGGTAGACGTCTTGGGAGTACTAAAGTGAAACGGGGAAATTTTATAAGGCATGAACGGGCGTCTATGGCTTTCTCGTGTGATTGTCTACGTCTTCTAACAATTAAAATGAACGAATGTAACACAAATTAATCTGCATCATAGCAAGGTGGCGAACGCCAATCAGCTTACAGATCTGCCTGATGGTCGCGCCGATATAGCATCGATCCAGGATTCACGAGCTTTACCAATACAATGAAAAATTGAAAGCATTCATTGTCAAACAATTCAAAATATTCGTTGCAAGTAGAGTCCACTCTTCCATTATATGTTGTGGGGAGTTAAATAGAATCTTTCTCCGACTGTAAAGTAGAATCGTCTTACCAGTGCTGATTTAGACAAAACAAGGCAACCACATAATTCAGGTCGCTGCAAATCACACCTAGGACCAATGATGGCGACCAGCAAATTTTGCGCGTTAGCCAAATATGTACAGACTGAGAAAGCGACCATTGGATGTGACGTCAACGCTAGGGGTGAAAAAAAGATTGCTTTTCTGACCTCCCTGTTGTTAATATGAGCCAACCTTTATTAACACGATAAGGGCAGAATTTATTGATATCATTCA
The DNA here is from genome assembly GCA_954870665.1 of Stratiomys singularior. Classification (NCBI taxonomy): domain Eukaryota; kingdom Metazoa; phylum Arthropoda; class Insecta; order Diptera; family Stratiomyidae; genus Stratiomys; species Stratiomys singularior. The sequence continues at coordinate 16,581,774 of OX940877.1, forward strand.
TTTCAAAAACGAGACGAAGGATGACCTAAAATATTGGTGAGTTTCATATACAAACAGCATGTCAGACCAACAGTGCATCTGTTCGCCATGGAGAGTTCTTCCTTTCTCATGGGTCGTATGGGTCAGTTCGTCAGTTCGCATAGGTCTACCGCAGTCGGCGGAAACCGGATTGAAAAGATTTATCAATACGAATAATTGTGAATTCGAAGTCACTAAGAAATCGACAGGGAAACAGAATATACTATAAAAACGGTAATTGATCGCTTTAGGAAAGTGCGCCTAACCACTATTACACCGTCAAACACGAGAGAGTCTGCCGTTGAAAGAATAAACTAAAGGAGATAAGAAACAACACAGGCAACGCTCTACGAGGAAACGAAAGGGAAGGTTCATAAAAGCAAGCATAGGAAGAAAGGGACCTATGAGCTACTAATATAATCTTCGGTCCATACAAATTACCTGGAACCGACGCAATATCAAAGTACATTATGCGAATGAAAGCGCTTTTTATCATACATTCAAAAATAATCATAAACGAATTCTAGGTAACTAAATAAAGCCTATTTCTTCAAAAAGGATACATTCTGTGTACTAAAGCGAGGTAAAATAGTTTTTATGTCAAATCCACTGCAGCCGTTGCATGGCTTTTATGTTGGAAATCGGCGGATCTTCAAGGTATGAGGATATAAAAAGTAACAAAAAACGACTCGGAGCTGTGTCGTAATCGGCATTTACCGCAGGTAAAGGTACCGGCATTTTACACATACCAGCTAGAACGCTCAATAGAGACGAGACTACACAAGGTGGTGAGCAGGATAAAGAGATACCTTTCCAACAAGAAAGTCACATCGAACGATTAAATAATATCTAAACAGGAAGTATTATATTGGAAGATTTATATTGCACTAAATGGATGGAAATAGAACCAAAAATCAAAAACAAGAAGAACAGTGATAGTCGTTAAGGATGTGACAACTGTAGGGTATTGGATGACAGGATACAGCCTGAACCATATGCGGGGAGTTACGAGCCAGAGCAGTCCTTCGCTGGATACAATAGTAGACTAAGGAAACCATTTTCGTTTGTTTATTTTTGGTTGGAAGATGGAGGCTATTCACACCTAGAGTTTCGGACTCTCACATCGAAGGATTGCTAAACATTATCTAACAGGAAGTATCGTGGTAGACATCCAAAAATATGAAAGCGCTCTACACTTCACTGAATGGACGGAAACATAATTAAAAATTCAAAAAGAATGGTGGTAGCCGAAAAGGACCGTCAAGAAATGAATAATGATGGGAACGCTACAAGGTTGGGTAGTATCACCTGTAGCACGGGTACCCATGGCGAGTCAGATTGTTGGATTCTCAAATGGAAGGCGCCTTCGGACGACGCATAATGACAATAGCGTGATACTAATGAGTGGGAAATTCTTAGCAATAATCTATGGTTTTATGTTGATAGTGTTTTTTTTACTATTGAATAAATAGGTGACAACAAAAGGACTGACCATCAACGCCGACAAAATGGAGTTTATGCATGGCCCGGTGCGCCGAAAACTGGCGAACATTCCAACTACCAAACCTGACTGCTGAAGACAAGAAATTACGATTGGCGAACAAGATGATAAAGTTAGAAATGACATAGAATAACAAATAAAGCTGGATTCCACATGCAGTGTTCATGCAAAAGAGAAGATTGGGCTTTGAACAATGACTGGCCGGTGAGACTTGGGAGCTAAAACCCAAGCTCGCTCTATGCTGGATCTGCGCTACAATAGTGAGAACAATACCCACTCTGGGAGCGATAGCGTGGTTGCCAACAGTACAACAGCATAAAGACCCAAAGAAAACTTAAAAACAACAATTGAATAGTCTTTCTGGGCATCACTAGCGCTCTGAGGACTACACAAACAGTTTTGATAAAAATAATGCTTGACCTCTTGCACCTGGATAGACAAATCCTAAGTTGAAGCATCTGTAGCGAACATCAGATTAAAACTCTGGAAGGTTATGGCCTATTGACCTTGTGCCACCACTACCAGCCCAAATTCATGCAGAAAATTCCCGTACTGTATTCCCGTACAGTTGGAGCAAAATGGATACAACCAGTAGTTGACATAAAGACATCTTACAGATTCAATATGCCGAGCAAGAAAGATTGGGAAACGGCGCAGAACTCAAGATCAGATACAGAAATCATAACGTACACGGAAGGCTCTTAAGCAAATGTGGGCAATGGAGCGGTAATTTAATTCTGTGACAAATCACATCTCAGCCGAAAGTACATGTTAGCGAGAAGTTTTAAGTTACATTAAATATCAAATTTAAAGCAGCTACAGAAAAGGCAATGGGCAATCTTAAGAGCAAATTACTCATCATTGTGGATAGCAAATTAGCATTGTTAACGTTTGTGCTCATTTGCATACCACCGCAACTACTGAAGAATTGCAGGCTGGTCCTCGAAATTGCACCTATCAGGAGGTAAGTGAAACTAACCTTAATTACAGAGGGAATCGAAAAAGCTGCTCAATTAGGAATGCCAGGTTCAGACAGTGAAAACACAGCAATATGCACAAGACTCTGTGGAAGGAGATAGACAGAAATTCTAAGGACCGCTGGACAAGCCTTTCTACTTCACTCCAAAAGGCTATGACCTATCAATTCTTACGGAGGGAGAGAAATAGCGTAAGAAAGCTCGTGGAATTGTTTACAGGCCGCGAACTTCTGCACCAACTTTTTTTTTTGACTAGACATCGGTCGATCGAGACACGCCTGTAGAGAGGAAAAAGAAAGTTTGAACACTTTTTTTTCAAACCATCCGAGCTTAATTTAGCTTAAATCTGAGCTGGAACCACTTGCGCTAGATATTATTGGAATATCTAGCGATCACAGATCTGGAACCTTGTCCTGGATTTTGGAGGGCGACAGGATAGAGTAACTATATGGTGTTGGGTGAGATTCAGACTGAACCGCATGCGGCTAGTCACGAGTCGAGGCAGGCGCACATTGGGTCCATTAGTAAATTCTCAATAATTGTTTTGTTGGAAGATGAAGGTTCCTTACGTCTTGAGGGTCGGATTCCCAAAGGTACTACGCAATTGGGCTTCCGGAAATACAACACAATTGTTAACGAGGAACCTGTCCTGGAACTGTATGTTATATTACTTCGAACGAGGGTTCTTTAATCTCCCGGTGACATCGGGTTAGGGAAATTCCTCTTTCAGCATGGTGGGATGGAATAGAGATGGAAGGGAAAAGGATTACTGTGAGAGAGACAACTCGTCACTCAGAAATCGGAATGGAAATGGAATATATCAAAAAAAAACTCTAACCGATCGCTTTAGGAAAGTACGCTTAACCGCTACCATACGATGAAACACGAGAGAATATGCTGGTTGAAGAATGGACTAAAAGAGACAAGGAACAACCCACAAACGTAATTTAGATTAATTCGTCTCACAAATCGTGACATGAATTGGGAAGACCGAAAAAGACTCTAAGTACTTTCCAATCAGAAATGAAAGAAGGTAGAAAAGTAAATCATTGAGTCTCTTTTGTAATAATATTGAGAGTTAAGGAGACATGCAGATTTAAGAGGTCCTAGAAAGTGGATCGCATGTGGATACGCCAACAAGAAATCGATGATGTCCTACTTTACAAAAACAACAATTGCAGTATTGGGCAAATGTTCTATTTTGGTTTTCGAACAGGCTTATGATAAACTGAAGGTAAGATTGGATCAATAGTTTAAAAAAACGACGCTATCTTCGCATGTGCTTCGGATGAGAAAATGACTGGTTTCTACAAAATAGCCTTCGTTGGTCAGTTTATAGGTTTATTATTTTATGTCAAGTTATTCAATCCCTTCAAAATTGACACATGGATCAGTGGTAATAAAGGGCAAGGAAACCATGCTCATGGTTTCCTTAGTCATTACGTGCAGTGTTAGAAATCTTCGCAAAGACATCGGTTGTAGAGGATCGGTTTCATTTTATATATATTTTTCCATATTGTACTCTTGTTTAGTATTTAATGTTTTAACTTTTAATGAACTCTTGCAATTTTTATAAACAACCTTCACTCTATATGTTGTCCTCAAATGGGGATGGAATACATTTTTTTGCTAAAAATGATGAACGATCACGGTCGAAAATCGATTCCGCAAGGTAAATAAAAACATAAAATTAAAAGGAAGATTTTTCTTTATTTTTAACAAAACGATTTTATGAAGATGGACGCAATAACAAATATTAATTTTTTTTTGTTCTTGGAACATTTCGTCGTTCCCCGTCACTTTCTTTGTTTCGTCCACATACGCATTTCGGCAGTGTGTTGTTCCGAAACGACAGCAAAATTGCGCAGCAAAAGTAATAAATGAAAGGACATAAAGAACGCTGTAACCTTGCTTGCCTTTAAGAACATATTTATTGTTGAAAAGAATAATGGGAATTCCCTCAAGCTGTTTATAAACAACGTAGCTGTTTATAAACAGATGTAGCATAGGCGAGAAGGCATACACTGAAACTGCAAGGCGGTTCCAATAGACAAAGTCCGTGTCAATGATCTCGGCAGTCAAATGTTCAAGAAAGTTGGGGGCCGGCAATTCTTGAAGGCCAAGGCCCGAGACGGGTTTCAGCGTTATCATATTAGCGACTTGTGAACTACACTTTAAGTCTTATCTTAGTTCTGTTTAATAATTTGAGATAAGTCAGCATTCTCAATGGACAAGAGACCCGTGTGGATTCTGGTGCGTATCTGATTAATAGAATTTTGGAATAAAACTAAACGTTTTTTTTTGTCTTAATTCTGGCTCAGTGATCTTCTGCATTGATAGATCGCGAGGGTGGTCTTCAAAGCGATCAAGTTGTAGATTCAAATGTGATTGTTACTCAAAAACTCCCTTTGTCATGCTCCGCAAATGCGTCCTTCTGGTATTTATGAAAGTTATCAAAGATCAGCTCGTTTTAGGCTTACAGCAAAATACAAAGTCCATTGACTATAAATCAGATAATCAAATCCAGCAATGGATAAGATAAAAACACAACCGAGTTCAATCAGTGTCTATAACATTCCCACAGTGCAGATACAATGGTTTGCGCGATTACGAAACAAACATTTGTTCTCATCTAATTGCATACTCAAGCCCACATTACGTCGATTTGTATCGGACATAGCCATTAGCACAGCGAGTTCATTGTTTTTAATGATAGTGAATCACTCATTTATGAACGATTAAAATTCATCGAGGAAGTTGCGCCCATCGCCAGCGCACGAGTTTGAACTATGGACATGAATTTTTCTTAGCACATCGGACACGGCGTCTATGTCAATGCTCACAAAGCGTTAAAACTAGCAAGGAAACGAGAAAATTCAATTTCTACCAACAAATTGTTTTAGTAATAAATACTGGACTTACATTTGCGCCACTCGTGTTTTATTTACAAGCAGAAGAGCGAACTCGCGCACGACACGTTCCAGCGTCCAATTTGACTGTTAGCAATTCTGCCAAAACAATGACGGTCGGCGCTAATTCAACCGAAAAGCTCCAATTTGATTAGGAATTTCGATTGTGTTGAATTAACCTTTGAACAAAGCTTGCAATCGTCGGACTCCAGCTGCGATAAGAAAATTTCTGCAAACTTCTCAAGACGATGGTGAGTTGCGAATCCTCATAAGCTTGCCGTGTCACTTACGTTTGCGAGCGATCAGCAAACAAAAGAAGTAAATCCAAATGGTTCCACACCAGGAGTTCAACTGGTTGTCTCGCAATTGGACGCGCTTGGACTCTCATGGTGAGCTGACGAAATCACTTTCACTGCATCAGCTGTTTCGGCTTTTGATTACACTTGAGCGCACCTGAGCAATGACAGCCGCGCTGGTCTGTACCAGTTTGTATTGTACTGACATTTGTTTGTATGTTTCTAATGTTGTTGAAGACACATGTTGCATTAGAGTGGGCACTTCAATACAAAATCAAATCAGTTGCCAGTGTTGAGAAACCATTTCCTGCAGTAGTTTTGTTGATAACAAGATGCTGCGTTATATTGGGTGATTTTTGCAATTAACCCATTTCTTCGCAGAAGCCAGATAAAAAGGTTTTTTAAGTGAGTTTTTGCAAAGACAACCATTAGAAAGTTGGGATTGAGAGTTTGACTATCTTAAAAAAATACACTTTAAAATACGTTGAATGTTTTAATTTCAAAATATCAAAAACATGCAAAGATATTGTCCTATTCTTTGGAGAAGTTTAAAAATTTATTGCAAACGGTAACCGTTACCGTAATAAATAAAAACTTGACACGTGATATATAGTTTTTTTTCGTTATTAAGGAATAAAACTTATAACTGGGGTTAGAATAAATGAGTGAATGGTCAAATAATGAAATATTATTATGTATTTTTAACATCCACTATCTTCTTTCTCCTATTTATCTATTACTTTTACTTCTTCTTTTTTTACAATTAAAAATAGCTTAACCCAACTGTTATGCCCGATACAAGCTTAACGTCCGTCATATTTGCCTCTTCAGAACATACGAACGCACTTGGAAGGGTTTGGGTGACTACGTTTGATTTCGGAAATCAAGTCAAACGTTTGGAGAGACTTGGAGTTTGCCGGAAATGCCAAGCGTGTGGATCCGGCATTACATACACAAGAAATGGGATTCCCTAATTCGATTTGAAACGTTGGCACTATACTTCAATAGACAAACTCCAAACATGGCATTTCTTACATTACAAAACTAAGACATGTATTGCGAGTTTATATTACAGCCTTAGAATTACCACTAAAGCTACTAAAAATGACTCTTTTGGATTGTAAAAGCTGATGCTGGTAATAATGTTTCATTTGTTAAAGCTTAAACACAACTAGGACAAGTGCACCGTTTATGTTTGCCACAAACTGGATTTTGCATTTGTCGCACAAAGACTTCGTCGTCCTTTTAATTTTCAAAGGCTGAAAAGTACAGTCTTTTCTTGGATCAAGTACATTTTAATTTGCTGTAGAGTCTGCCTTGGGTTTCTTTGGTAAAATTTTAGCTATTTTTCCCCTAAAACCTCCGACAAAGTTTGTTCTTATTTGCTCCGTTGTCAGTAAGAACGGAGTCATCAAGCTGTTCGCGAAAATTTTCATGAACCCTCTCGGCGATCTCACGGTTTTTCCAGCTTTTGTTTTCACAGTGTATGACGTCACAAGTAATAAATTTCATATTTAAGATACCTTGAAACATAGTCATTGGCCATCTTTTCGTATTTTGGTTGCAGAACAATAAGGAACGCTTCGGTCAAATGTATAGACGCCTCCTTTTGTTTTGTCATTACAAAAATGAATCATGTTAGGCTTGGAGTGTAACGGGCCTTCTTCATCAAATAGTGACAGAGCAAAGACGATTTTGGATTGTTTCTTTGAATTAAACTAAAGTTAATGGCATCATAACAGAACATGGATGTCCCTACATGCTTAAATTGTTTCATGTTGTTTGATGTTTCAGCACCTCTGGCATTTGCCGCTTATTTGATCCGATGGTGCCAAACAAAGTCAAATTTTAAGGCCTTTTGAGTAAATTCTCTGCTCATATGTTATGAACGTGCAAAAGTATTCCAAAGGAATGAAAAGATCATCCAAGTTGGTCCTCTGGTTGCTCGAATGCACAATGTAGAACAGAATGTTTTACAAATTTAACTACCTTTAGTTGCCGCCCAACGGTGATTACTTTTGCGTCGACGTAATCGACGTCGAAGTAATTTGAATGTTCAAGTTCGTTTTGGTGTTGCCGCAGGCCAAAATTAACTCTGGGTGGCTTGGGTCCGCCGGGCCTTGCTTTGTGGGTCTCGAGGACGCGTTTCGGCTGCATACAGCCATCTTCAGCTCGTTCTGGTCGATGCTTATAAAGATCGTCTGAACGAGCTGAAGATGGCTGTATGCAGCCGAAACGCGTCCTCGAGACCCACAAAGCAAGGCCCGGCGGACCCAAGCCACCCAGAGTTAATTTGAATGTGATCAGAAACATTTTCTGTCTCACCCTATGCGCTCAAGTACCTCTCCACTAGTAGCTTGACTTACTCATATTCATCGAGAATACTTTCCAAATCATATTCGAACAAATTATTTCACCATTCGATTCCGATTCGTTTTTTTTCTTCATCACTCAATTCTTGTAATATCCGTGCGATTTGGTTGTCAGTTAAAGCAACCTGATCCCACCGCACAAACAGTATTGTCTCCCTCCCAAAACGATCCGGTCTTGCACTCTGTGTTGATGGTTGTCCTGGCGTTACCCATGATTTCTTACGTTTGGGATTCTCAAAATATATCCATTTTTCATCGCCAGTTTCAACCCAAAGCATAAAACCCTTTCTTTCGTGGCGTAAATGCAGTATTGCGCACATAATTTTTCGTCTTTCCATATGTCGTTCGTTCAGTTTGTGTTAAACTCATTTTCCAACCTTTTTAATCTTTCCCATGGCTCTCTAGCGACTGGAAATGGCTTGCCGAGTGACATCCAACTGCTCCGCCATCATTTGTTGTGTTTCTGTATCGTATTTGTCCAATAATGCTTGAAATTCGTCGAAATTCAATGCTTGAAATTTCACGTTCTTTGCCAATAACATTAAAATGACCACTTTTGAAACGTTGAAACCAGCGTTCACAAGTCTTGACGTTTGGAGCAAGATCGCCGTAAGTCTCTACAAGAATTTGATGACTTTCCGATGCCTTTTTCTTTTGATTGAACATGAAAATCATTACATGCCACAAATGCTCTTTACTTGGCTCAAAATTCGACATGTTTAATACGAAGTATGAAAGAAGTATGCTACTAACTTGTAAACAATCAAACGAATATGACGTTTTGTAGCGCGCAGTCTGTCAACAAAATGGCGCTTTGGGCTCGACAGGTTACTTCAATAGGTTTCATGCACCATCTCTTAACAAAAAAAAAAAAAAAAAAAACGAAATTTGAAACTTCCACACCGTTTCTTAAATTTTAGCCTCATTGAAATTGCCGCCCTTATTTTGAATTATTACTTCACAAATTTTTCACAGTCCTTTGGTTAGTTTATCGACGTTTTCAGGGTCCAGTAACTTTCATTCACTTTGTAAACATTTTCAAATGCTCGATGGACAACGATTTTTAACTCTTCTAACTCTTAACCCTATATATTACACAGGAGTTAGATCTAGCGATTGTTAGCGATTAGTTAGATAGCGATTAGTTGCAAAATTTGTTTGTTTTATTTGTTCGCTAGAAACTCCTGCTATAATTTTGATGAATGCTTTGGATAGTTGTCTTGCTGGAAAACTAAATTTCGCCCAATTAGATTCGTTCCAGAAGGAATTGCTTTTTCCTGCAGCATTTTCAGCTGCATTTCTTTGTTGAGTTTTCCAACAATTCCAATCAAATGTCCTGACGTTCCACAGTCATTTTTAACGGTCTGTCGGCGCACAAAAATACGTGTATAAGATCGAAAAATCTGAAACTCAGGCTTCTCTATCAAAAGAACTTCTTTTCCAGTCTTCTTCTGTCCAATTTTTAGGTGCCCATACCAATCTTTTTTTTCTTGTGAGTAATAGTTACTCTTGTTTTTCTTCTTCTTTGTACTGCATCCTCGCAAGACTGCATATAGTAAACGCCTCCTGACAGTTGTGACTGAAACAGGCTTTTCTAACGTTTAATTTAAAGTACAAGTAATATATACTATAATTATTAGCATAATTCGTTTTGATACCACTATGATAAACTGATCTTCCGGCTTTGTTTTAGATTTTGAATGTCGATGTCTCTTCCCTCTTTCTGATTATCTCCAGTACTTCGTTACGTGTAAGATTATAACGTACACCTTTATATGAAACTCCAACACAAAACAACGTTTGTATGCACCAATTCTAAGAAATCAACATTTGGCAGGGTAGCATCCTTTGGGGTCATGAAGTACGTGAGCCAATCTTTTTTTAGAAACAAAGAATAACTGATAAGAAATAAGTAATATTGTTCATTATGACTATAAACACGGTTGTCAAAATATACAGAAGAAAAATAGAAAAATAACATTCTGGCACGTGCTCATAAGTCTCTATGAAAATTTAACCTATGTCGCATAATTGTCAAATTGGTTTCCTTCGAATTGACATATCATAGGTGAAGAGAAGTGAGAAGTGTTTCTTCACCAGTTGCTGTCATTATTTAACCTTAAGTGGTAAAATTCATTTAATTTAAATTGCGATCCCGTCATTGTTTTTCGTCAATGTCTTCGACTGATAAACTTCGTGTGGAGGCTCAAGCCCCGTTCAGCCTTTCCTCTGCACTTATTGACATGCGAAACAATTACTTTTGAGGACTCATATTTAATTTTTTTTGTCACTAAAAAGATTTAGGTTGATTTATTTTCTGGTATCGCAACAGGATGTCAAGAATTGGTTAACTAAGGTGTCCACCTTTACTCTTTGGGATTCAACGATTATTTTTAAATAGAATTCTTTCATGTAGATGCATGGACAAGAATGATTGAGGCCATAAGATCATGACAATACACATCGTTGGAATTCGGAAAATATTGGGAAATTTTAAGGGTGTCTACCTTTAGATCTACGTCCGTACTACTCACTCGCAAATTTGTCTATATATCTGGTCGAAAGGTTTACCATGTGGTTGGCTTTTGGACTTACGACCATAATCTCATCTAACTCATTCAAGCTCTACTTTACATACGTAGACATGCTCCTATGTGTGTACGAGCTAGTATGAACTTTCTTTTGCTTGATAAGGAAGCCGTAAAAAGCTTTAATTCGTCGAACTCGTACAAGCCGGTAAAATTCAACAGCAGACTGTCAGCGCGGGTATTAGTTTGTGTCTTAGAAAATCAGTGAAAAATATATTATATAATATTTTTACATTGCAATTTTCTCTATAAGTGGTGGATAAGGAGCGGGGAAAGTGATTAAAAAAATTTTTTTTATGCTAACACGTCACTTGACATAATTCTTATCAATTAAACCGAATCAAGACGAGTGCTTATGAGTTGCAAGAATTTAAAGACCTTTGAACAGTCGCCGTCTATCAATAATTATTTCAATTGAGCTTTGTTGTGGTGTAAAGTTTGTTAACGTTTTAAAGTATTCATGAGAATTCCTCCCATTTGTTTACATTTGTGTGTAATGTGTTAACACAAGATAAGTGCGTGTGGATTGTAGTAAATCAAGTTGAAGTAGAATAATAAATAGTGCAAATAGATTGTAATCAGATATTACTGCAATTAGAGGAAGTATTGAATGCAAACGTAATGCAAATTGTCGGAGAATATTTAAAGTTCTAACAGAATGATAGAGAAATTTGAAAATTGTAGCAAGCTTGGAGTCAATTCTATCGATTTCAGATGTTTCAATAACTTCAAAATATCCAATTTATTGAAAATTGCCAAAAAATGTGCAATTAACATCCAATGTTCGACAGGAAAATTTTGATTTTGAATTGTTTTCTCTATTGTATTTACTACTTTATTTCGAAAATGAATTTTTCGGCACGAGTATAGGCACAACGTGGCCTGATGTAGCGCTAACACTCTCGTTCGACCTCTCTGACAGAGATAGAAAAGCACCAGAAGATTTACATTTGTATAAGGATTTTATGCAAATGTTTTGAAAGGGGAATTCATCTTAAATGCAAAAAAGGGCAGGGAAGGTTTCAATTCAAATATAATTCCGCTTTTTTAGGTTGGCAACCGTTAAATCGGGAGTTTATTCGAAGCGTTTGCACAGCATGTCCTTATGCTATCGCCGCTACAAGTGATCGTTAGATCGGACGTGTGTTCGCTGTGTTTACTTTCGCTACGGTTAAGGAATGTTTTAGTATCTTTATCCATACTCAGCGTGATTCAATAGAAGGATCAAGATTAGAATACTGCTGAAGAGTAGAGTAGAATAATGTTTAGGTGACATAGTTGCAGGATTGAGTCCTCGCATGATATTGTTCCTAATACGGCTGTAATCACCCGCTTCCATCCTGATGAATAAAACTGAATAATTCCAGATATTCTGCATGATTCGAATCGAATAATTCAATCAAGCGCAATAATACTGTACAGGGAAGAAGATAAAGGAGAGGATGCTATAGAAAAGGAGAGATGAATTACTGTCATTCCCTTGTAGAAAAAGTGGATACACGAGACAGGTTAACCGCGTCTCACCGCGTCTGATCAGTAAACCAGGATGGTGGTTCAACTGAGAGCATGGTGAAACCGATTATTGATTGACCCGCGTTTTCTTAGCTACTCAGGATCGAGACAAACGATCCCTTGATTGGTTTGATCCCTTTATTTCAGACATTTAACGAAATTTTTTTCATTAAAACCTTCTCTTGATTCCTGAAACCACTTGAAAGTACAGAATAATTGAGAATAATTTAGAATAATCAAAGTTTCTTTGCCATATTTCGAGCTGAGGATGGCTCAACAGAACTGAAAAACCTCCTCAAAACAACGTTAGCCAAACTAGGTAGAGCTTAAAAATGACAACGGATTGGCTTTTATGTGTGATACTACAGAATTAATTTAATATAAACTGGCCCATGAAAAAATTGTATGAATATCCTATTTGAGCAATATTTTTTTCTCTCGAAATTTTGACCTTCCACCAAAAGATCTAAATCAACTTCTAACTTTCCTCTCATCAAATATTTTGATTTGTCTTCCTTAAACATGTATTATCAATGGTTTGTCCCTCCCGTTTCAGTGGTGTCTCGTTATTCAGTTCATAGTGTTTTATCGGCATCTAGTTCTTCATGAAGACCCAGTTTAAATGCATTAGTAGCCATCGCCAACTCGTTTCAATGTGTTTGTGTCATGGTCTGTGCTTTTTGAAACAGGAGGGTTTCATGGTATGGTATATAAAGCCTGGTTACAAGGATCCTAAAATGTCGCTCTGAAGGGGTAAGTTGGATTGGCGTGCAAATGAACTGATACATTTCATCTCTCTAGGTTTTTGTCTGTTTGTTTCACCACACGTCCTTTTTCCATTGATGATCGTGTTTAGGACTGAAAATATTCTGTCTGAGAAAGCCGCCAATTGTTGTTCTTGTTCAAACTTCCTAAAATAAGTTTGAGGTGAGAAACTTTGAAACTTCAGACTAATCTTTTCTGCAATAAAAGGGGAACCATCCTTGTTCACTACATAAAATCCGCGTCAAGATAGATGCAAAGTCAAACATTATATTATTAGATCGCTGCGAGATGCTTATGGGGAGAAAAACGGGAAAATCGGGTAAAGGAGTCCTCCTTTTGTACGACAATGTAGATGTGTACAAGGCAAAAATTGCGGTAACAATCGTTCTACTGAGTGCGTTCTACAATCCTGGAAAATGTTTTCTTAGATACAAAGGCGATTAGTATCTTTTCTCATGAAAGAAAACAGAAGTGTGCGACGTGAAATTGTAGGATCTCATAAATGTATAAGAGTTAAGATATAATACACTGATAAGGAGTAGCAGTTGTGAGTGTTACCTTTGCTGTATGGCCTCCACTCCTTTTTGATTTTTTGGCCCGCCGATCGATGGTTAACATTTTCTACTTGGAAGTTATAGAAGTTACATTCAAGTGTGTAAATATAAAGTGTAATTTGATACAATTTATGTTGACTTCAGACGTGAAATGAGTCGGGAGCAACGATATATCCTCAAAAATAGAGAGGGTAAAAGTTTCGATCATGATGAAAATTTACCACCATTGCCTTTGTCAAAGCTTAAGGACACGCTAGAACGTTATTTTGAAACATTGAAGCCATTCGGTACCCCAGCTGAGCTTGAGATATCACGAAGAATCGTCAATGATTTCAAAAAAGGCGTTGGTCAAACATTGCATAGGAGAATTGAAGAGAAATCATGGACTAGAAAGAATTGGGTAAGCCTGGAATGCCTTTGAGCAAACTAAAACAATATTTGTGTTAACTTTTTGTTCATTTTATCATACACATTTCAATTCCTGAAAAAAACGTGCAATTTGCTAATTAAAATTATTTTTATTGAAATCCTTCCTTACGTTCATTTAAAATGTACTTAACTCGTGATTACAAGTATAAATTAAGTTTGTAAACGTGCATATCCTTGAAAATTAAATCTTGAAGTTATTAATTGCAGATTAATGACTGGTGGGAGCGCTATCGTTTCCATTTACCACGCTATCCAATATATCCTTATGTTGCAACGGCTTTACCACTTCCACTTGCCAGCGTCAATGTGCCCGAAAATGAGGAATATAGCTTGAAGGTTGGTGTGTGATGATGATGATGATCAGGGGATGTTTATCATTGCTAATTATCATAAGTGTAGGCAGCTGCACGATGCATATATCACAAAATGGAATTCTGGCAGTTTTTACATCACGAAAAGATCCGTCCAGTGACACCCCCGGATGGAATGAAATATTTTTCGATGGAGGTATTCAAGCGCTTCTTTTGTACATCAAGGATACCAGGTGATCCGTACGATATATTGAATATTCATTTTAAAACAGGTAAATTGCATCATTTACTAGCCATGCATTATAAGTGAGTGTTAAAATGCTCTTTACGTTTGATTAAACATTTATCTTTCTGTTAGAGTTACATTATCGATTGGGTTGGATGGTGTGAATGAAAAGGATACTGAAAGGTTGAAAAACTACTTGTAAAGTGTGCATTTTCAGTTCAATAAATATCACAGTGAATAATTCATTTCAATAATTGGCTTTCACAAAATACTGTGTCAACTGAAGTTCTGAGACTGAGGGACTGAGAATGCGTTTGCAAATGAAAACATATATGCTGACCACATGGATTACATTCTCAAATCATAAGTCAATGATGTTAAGCTTTTCGTTTCATATGCCTACAAAATTCATCTTAATTTTCAAAATTTCAAAAAAGAATAGCTACTTGTTAATTATAGTTAGTGATATTTATGTTTAGTATTGCTTTTTCTCAAGTTTCAGAAGGTGATTCACCCACTCATGGAATAGTCATTGCCCGAGGACGTATATTTCAATTTGAATGTGTGAAACCAGACAGAAGTCTAACGTCAATTCAAGAAATTCTGCAAATTCTTCAGCTTATTCGTGGCATGATCAGGACATCTGGAAAATATGATTTCGTTCCAGTTTTGACAAACGATGACAGATCAAGTTGGAGCAAAGTAAGAGTCGTTAACTTCCTTTTTGAAATCATACTTAAATTCAATCCTTTCAAACATTTTCCATTCTATTCTCAGAACCGTAAATATTTACAAGAATTGTCATTGCATAATAAACTATTGCTTGAATTAATTGAAAGTTCCATTATAATCGTATCCTTGGATGAGCATTCGCCGAAAGACTATTCAGAAAGCTCACAATTAGCGTTAACAGGCGATTTCTATTCGAAATGGTCTGACCGGAGCAACATAATGGCTATCTATCGTAATGGCAAAATATCATTAATTGGAGAGGTATTTCATATAATACGGAATGACTAATAATTTGATTGATTCCCGCTCACATTTCATTTCACATAAAAGCCTTCTGCTTATGACGGCCGTTGTAGTATAAGCTTTGCCTTTTTCCTTTTGCTGAGCCTATTAGAGATGGGAGAGCCGAATTGGAGTGAAGTGCCTACTTCAATTTCACCATTACCCGTAGAACATACATTTGATTTGGACCAGCAGCTTAGGGCACAAATAGCACGTGTCCTGGATGACTGCGAGGCAAGGGTATGTTATGCAGGAAAAATGTGTAGTCCATTGGTATAGGTTTTCAATTTGACTGCTCCTTACTCCTGTAGCGTGACGAACTAACCGTTTCGTATGAATTATTCACCGGCTACGGTAGGAGGTTTATTGCTGACCAGAGAATGCATTGGGACTCCTTCATTCAAACTGTCTTAATGCTTACTTACTATAAAATGCATCGTAAGTAAGTTTACTTATTTTCTCAATGACAAGATGATATTATAGTAGATACATCGTTTCATGTAATTTTGTTCATAAATAAGTAAAAAACCAAATTTCCTCGCAGATATCCTTCGGCAAATGAAAGCATTCTACTCAGAAATTATTATCATGGTAGAACGGATAGTTTACGATGTTCCACAATAGAAACGATTAACTTCCTCGATGTTGCAACCAACGACAAATCCACAAGGAATGACATATTAAATGCTTTCAAAGTAGCCGTTAATAAGCACACGGAGTTAAGGATTGATGTTAAAAATGGCAATGGATTTGATAATCACCTTTTCGGATTGTACAGTGCCGCTGTCGAAAGCGGCCATAAGATCCCAGAGATATTTCTGGATCCTTTATTCGCGAGAAGTGGTGGCTTTGGAAAAAGTATCTTATGCACAAATTGTTCAGGATTCACTATTGTTAATATGATTCGCGCTCCTGCGTTAGAGAATGGTTATGCTTTTTCATATAGCATAACATTAGACGGGTAAGTAATGCTATCTTTCCAATTCCAAGTACTACTCAAGTATTTTGTTTTTCAGAATAAACTTTGCAACTACTGCTTTCAAAACAAGCTCAGAAACAAGCGCTCATAAATTTTCCGCCATGTTCCGGAAAAGTCTTATGAAAATAAAATGTATTATTGATGGATCAATGCAATTAAAACTATGAACAATTCAAAACACAATAGAGTAGTATTTGAAGATTTGCTGAATATTATTTGAAATTTCACTTTGCAAGACTGCTTAGATATTCTATTGGAGAAATCCCTTAGCCTACTAAGAGTAAATAAACGTGCTAATATCGTCTCGTTCATAACAATCTGTACAAGGAGTATTAGAGTATTGTTTTTTGCTAGTTTTGTGAAGCCACTGAAATCAATTATAGCCTATGGTATCATTGTCCTGAAAGTGAACAAAGTATATGCTATTGTATCTTATCCAAACGAAAGGGAAATAGAACACAATTAAGCGAGTCTAGGCCTTAAGGAAATTAAATAAGTATATGTCCAGGATATGGATACTTAAATTAATCAAAAATTGTGCACTCAAAAATTCACTTTATTTATTATAATTTTTCAAGCTACAGTCAATTTCTTTAGCATGGATGATCAGAATAAGTTTTATGGTTACATGGTCATATGGTTATTTTATGGTAAAATAGTCTTGAAATTTCTAGGGAACAACAATTTGTTTTGCCTCTAGAGTACTTATGTTCCCCTATAAGGGAAAACATTGTTTTTCTGCCATACACCCAAAATTGTTGCTCATATCAAATCCATCGTTAATGCCAACTCGATGACTGCATGCCAAATGTGCAGAATGAAAAAAAAACTGAAATGATACGGAAATCTTCGTTGAATATGAGAAACGACCAACTACCAGTCGCTGATACTCCTAAGTCTTTTGACCAATCCGATTTAGATAGTTTGATGATATCGCCACTAGCACCTGTTTTTAAAAGGGATGAACAACTTTGATTGAAATTGAACTTTGAAATCTGTTTGAAGGATTCGACAAAGAACCCCTGCTAGAAACCTGGTTCACATTTTAATCAGTCCAGCAAGCAGTCCCGAATATATCACGACTCCGATTAAATGCTTTGAAAAGTATTCGGCCGAAATATTGGAGACTACAGGCCGGAATATTGGACATTATTCATCTGTGTACTAATGGGGATATTTGAATCAAAGCAAGTATGTACAAAGTACGACCCGCCACAATAAGATTTGTCGAAAGAAATTAGCACAAATTTCTCCTTGGTATTCTCGTATTATTCTCCGTCGAAAAATAATCATTTGTTTATTTGGAGTATGTTTGACACAACATTATTGGATCTAAATATATATAAAATCTTTTTATGACCGTGTAAGTTTTATTATCGTCATTTGGTAGTTTTTCCTAGACCAAATTTCAAAACCAAATTTTCATTAATGTAGGGTTAGTTATTAACCACATGTAAAACAAACATGGAATAAATGGTAAATGAGTATGGAATAAATTAAGGAGCAAACGAAAATTAGTTAAGATAAACTTTTAAATCCAGGTGTCCAGGAGAAAAAGACTTTGCTTCTGGACCCTAGAGGAAAGGAAAGCCTTTCTCTCCTGGACTCACTCATACTTTTGACCCAATGATGACAAGGTGTATGTATAAGTTTTTTCTGGTTTTTTGGTAAAAAATAGGTAATTTTCAAGGGGAAAATTGGTTTTATTCAAAATACTGACCATCGGTTTTTTTCACATTCCGCCCATCTTTAAGGTAATTTATGAATAACGTGCTAGAAAAACTTCTTGTCGTTTCCGGCAAACCAATCGTCGAACCACTTTTCAACATGCTTGAAATCGCTGAAGTGCTGTTCTGCGGCCGAATGCCCCATTGATAAGAAGAGGAAATAGTTAGATGGTACCAAGTCTGGGGGTACGGCAGATGCATAAGGAAGTTCGAACCAAGCAATTTCACTATGTCTTTCATTGGTTTTGTTGCGTGCCACGGCGCGTTGTTCTTTCCCTTGTCTTCTGGTCTATCACTGTCGTTTTTATATTAATGTTCGGTTTAAATTTATCATTTGTTGACGATAACGCTGTGTACTGACGGTTTTGCTGTGCTTCAAGAGTTCATAATACACAATACCACTCTGGTCCCACCAGACCCAGAGCATGGTCTGCTTGCCGGAGCAATTTGGTCTAAGTGTTGAAGGATCGTCTTCGCAGAATGAAAGCCACAATTGTTTCCGCTTCAGGGTTACAAAATAAATCCATTTTTCGTCACCTGTCAGAATATGATGTAAAATGATTTCCTTTCAGCATTTCACAAGTGACTTTGCCATTTTCCCTATGACGTTCTTACCCATTGATGGTAAACGTCTGTTGATAGTTCCTTGTGACACATTTAATGCTTCTGCTGATTGTCGTTGGGTTTGAATTGCGTCACCATGCAATAAATCCTGCCAATTTCCTCTTCGTATTTAATGGTCTACCAGAGAGCCCACTGTTTTTCACATTGAATTTACCACTTTTGAATTGTCGAAACGATGTCTAACATGATCTAATTGATATGTTGAATTGAAGACCATATGTTTTTACCAGCAAACAATGACTTTCAACAACCTTTTTCTTTTGGTTGAACAAGAAAAGCAATGCGTGTCACAAATGGTCTTCTTCACGCACGAAATTCGACATGATTGATCAACACGATAGAACCAATATGTTAGTATTACAGGACTTAACTTGTGTGTGTTTGTAGCTTTATGTTAGACGATCAAAATGGCGTTTGTGTCAAATTCATACGCTGCGTACTTTTTACTGGCGCTATCTCTTAGTAAAACCGGAAAAAGTTTATGCATACACCTGGTAGTATCAGCCGCAAAACCAAGCGTTGGTCAATTGGTGTCAATTTTAATAGTTTTTTTGTTTTTTCACGTTACAGCTTGTAAAAATGTAAAATGTGTTTGTGCAAAGCTTGCAGGCCGACACGATTTGAAATCAAACCAAACATGTTGAGAAGGCTTCGCGATGCAATTCAAGCGGAAGTTGGATGCTCTGGAAAAAACCCCGAAAATCTTCTCGAATTAGCACTAAAGAAATTAAAAAGCTACTTTGTTTGACTGAGAGTAACTAGTCTCAGTAGGGTGCTGGAAAATTGTAAGGTAAGAAATTGCGTAGTTCGCATTGGTCTATGCGTTTCCAGGTCAAAAAGTTCGTTTTCGATCCTTTACTTCATTGGCGACTTCTCGCCGGTGCTGCTGTTTGTGTTCTCACGGTTATATTTCGATTGTAGCAGTAGTGATGCATTTGTATTTCAAATGCAATTTAAAGTATTTCAAATCATCAGCTCAAAAGCTTTCATCTTATCCTGCATTTCGCATTGCATAAATCACCCCTTTGCAAACATGAAAACATTTAACGCTCCTCAGAGGAACGTCTTGAACGTCAGCATCCTCTTTGTCGACCAACTGAAGCGAATATCATCGTTATCTGTTATTAATGGACAAGGAGTGCACTAGCGAGTTAACAAGCTAATTGTTTCGTGTATTACCAGCACTAACAGGTTGATGGGCACTTTAGATTCACTAAGCAAAAGGCTTAATTAGACTCCAAGATTGAGTGTCATCGTGCTGAAAGGGCAGCAACAGTTGTTACTAAGAAGTATGTCCTAGTTTCGTCGCTCGCCTATATTTTGCTGATGTATATGTGCATATCTTATCAGCACTAATGAGTTTTGAATTAGATGTCCATGCTTCAGAATGTGGTTTCATATCCTCACTGAGGTACGCATCTATCTAATTTATCCATTAAACTTCATCATTTATACATAATTCATGCTGAGCTGAGCTAAGTTTATTAGAGAGGATTCAACTTTATTTCGCCAGGCCCCCTACAGGTACTTGAAAATGTCATTTGCATAAAATTTAGTTAGTCAATGTCGTACTTATGGCCATCTGAATGGCCGCGCATTAAAAAAGTTTTCTTTGTCGAAATTAGCATAAGTATACAATTTGTTAACATTTTATTGTTGGGAGGACCACTCCAGTGGAGATGATGCATCGTTTTCGAGCACACATTCAAATGAAGCTGTTCTCATTATCTGAAAGGCAATTATAAGTGCTCGCAACGAAGAATCAGCGATTAGAGCAAAACAAGCACTCTGAAGCCTTTGATAAATGTTTGATAAACATTTATCGGAGCTTAAAAGAAGCATTTAATTATTTTTCAATTTTCTACTTTTTATTAACATTACAAATAAGTGCTCGTACGCCGTACGTGCTCTCAAAAATCATGCAAGCAAAAACAATGCCCCACTTACACGATTATGGAGCACGATAAACGTATGAAGGAGATGAGTTTTCAATAGGCGAAGTGTTTGCGTAAATCGTTTCTCATTGCTATAAAGCTGAGCGTTATCCTGTGCTATTCATCATAACAATGGAATCATTTAATCATAAATTCATAAGTATGATCTCATTGTGGTTAACAATCGCGAAATGCTGGCAGAAGGGTAAAGTTTTTTTTCAATATGCTGTAGCAAAGTTTCAAAAGGATCAAATCATTATTGTGCTATTAAAACTTTGTCTAACAATAAAGTTTTCGTAGTTTAACTCCGCACAAATAATTGAGTTATTTAAAATTTGCATTTGAATTTGAGATTCAGAGAATAAATCTGCAGATTCCATCCGAGTTGTGTGATCCGTTTCAAACTATTTTCAATTATTTTGAAAATTAATTTGCGGCAGCATCCAAAAGAGTTGTAGCGAAAGAGATTGACTCGTTTTTACTATTTAATATATCTTTTCAATTTTTGTATTTACTTGGTTGAAAAGGAAGGAAGGAAGGAAACTAATGTGATAAGTATGCAATCAGACATGTTTATTACCAAGAATCAGCAATAATTCGCGGTTTGTCTCATGACTTTTTAGCATATATAGTTTCAGGTTTGTTTTTACTGTTGCTAAAAGTAAACTTTACTTGCTCAAAGCTTTCATTACAAAAAGGATCATTCGTTTAGTATGCTATTGATTTTTATTTTGAAACTAAAGGATTATCATTAACGTGGAACTTTACCAACTCTCTGGCTCAAAACACTTGAAGCATCGACGACGTCCTTTATAAAATCCGAGGCTTTCACTCAAACGTCCGATTACAAATCTAATAGCAGTTCACTATCTTCGTTATTGACTCCAACCAGCGCTTCTCGGGTTTTTTCACCAGTCTTCGTTCTTCAGTTGAATGTGGATTTTTGCAAATATCATTCTCGGTACTCACTCTTAATTCATTTGTTGCATTATTGTCGATTTCCACTACTTTACAGTTTAGGCGATACTAAGCCTACCAGATATAAGAATTTCGAAAAAAATCGACTTTTTCACGGATTTCGATTCCTAAGACCTTCAAAAATACATTCCTTAAATATTATATGAAAATTCGTAACTGGAAATGGGATACATCAACTTTAGTTAGCGCGCCCTCTCAGCTCGCAATACGTGCTCTACGCCGCCGCCACTCGCTCGGCTTTAAAATGTTTCTCTTTTGCCAAAATACCGGTTATATATTTACTTCGCTTTTTTTCGCGTTTTCATAGTTTCGCAGTTCTATTTTAGTCGTTACAGAAGTACTTTCTCATAGAAAAGGCCTCCTAGAAGAGCTTATAAATACACATATTAGAAACGCAAAAATTTGAACCGAAATCTGCTGAACTGAAAAAGTATCAAAAAACACCGACTTCCGTGTAAAAATTAATGAAGGTTTTAGTTCTGTGTCTGAGCGTTTCAATTGGAGTTGGAGTTGGCTACTATGCTAAACTGTAAAACTTCTGATAATGATGTAATGTTTACCAGGACTGTTATTTGAGGACTTGGATTTAAGATGAATGTTGAGTGTGGTAATTGACAATTAAGTTCGTATAATAATATAAACACAAAATATTGAATTAATTAGCGTATTGTTGTTTTCATGCGATTACTTGGTGTGGGCGTGAATGGCTTGAATCTCTTTTGGTCGTTGAGGAATACTACGTCAACTTCAGTACAATTAAAAAAAAAAATAAAATTACCACAGAAGCAGTTTCTCTTATTTGTCTTGAAAAAGCTAGCACTGAAGAGAAGTAAAAAACTAAAGATCAAAATTTGATTGAAGACTTTTTGAGGATTGAATTTTTAGTGACCGATGATGGTGCTCGGTCAGAACGTGGTGTTAGCTCATTAATTGGTGTATGTAGCGAAGTCGGTAAATATTCATTCAAAATACTAAGTAACTATGTTTCCTATAAAACTTGCAAAACATGTGAATTGATAAAAGGAACTGCACCACGTTGATTTTCAGATTTAGTATGAAAATAAGCATCACGAAGAATGCAGCGCGAAATATGAGATGAATTCCGGTGGCATGAAAGTTCAGGGAATGGTGGAAATTTTCTAAAATTCTGCAAAGCTCCACAGTGCCAAATATGCTTATTACATCGGTGATGGGGATTTATAGATCTTCACGGATCAGTGCAAACAAGCAATTCAGTTTGTAGAAAATACGAAAAGAAACGACTTGAATGAAAAAAGAAAATTCGTGGGCAAAAATGGGGTCGAGGGGTCATGTACTCTAGTCTGAATCCTTCAGAACTGGTGAAATAAAAGATCAAATCATTTCGGCCATCCCATACCGCGCTGAAGCAAATCCCATAAATGCTTTGAAGCTAGATAAGGGAAAAAGTTGAAATTGTAGGAAAAGGCTTCGAGAGTCAAGGCAAATAAATTAAACGGATTTTTAATATCATTTCACAAAATGTTCTTAATATATTAGGCAGTATTATTCTCATTTATATATATGAGCATGCATATATATTTATAATTGTTTTTTTCAATAGACGTAGGGACTGAAAACCATGTACGCCCGTGTAATTTTTTTGTGGCTGAAGGGTGAATTACATACCATTCGCAAACAATCGGACTAGTGAGTAAACACCTCCCCTGTCCCAGCGAGAACCTAGCCTTTAACTGTTGGTTATGTTAATTTGGACTAGGAGTCTTTAGTGTCGACTAGTGCGTCTTCGGGTTAGAGAGACCCAAAAGAGTGAACCCTGTTCTCTCTCTACCGACAAGCGATCGAAGATGCTCCTCTTTGCAAGGAGAGCTACCCGAGCGTTGTGCAACTCAGAGTTAAATTTTTACTTCGACGCTAGCATGTTTTCCACCAAGTTATCTCCGGAGAAGTCGTATATTTTTTCCAAAAGGGCCGATGCCTCGCTCACGTTTCACATGGTAGAAAGTGTAGAAGGCGTCATTTTCGACCTCTGGGCAAACTAGGCAGTCAGGAGACCGAGACTTTCCCATTATTTACAGGTAAGATTAAAAATATCCGTTCTCGTTTAGTACCTGCGTTAGGTAGCAAACAATGTCTTTTTGCATTTGGTTGGGGAAACAATTTTTCTGCCTCGAACTTCGCTTGTTCACTCTTTCATGTACTGAATGAAAGCTTCTCGTCTCTCCTATTGTGAAGCAGCCTCTCTATAGTCTACCCCCTATAAAGAAATATCTTCCTTAATTCCATAACAAGTTAAAGAACGAATGCCTTAAAAGCAATTATCACCACTGCTGGGTGGGGCTGTAAAATGGTAACAATAAATAGATTTCCGTACTCTCCTTACCTAGATCCTCTAAAGTGCACCAACCACTTTATTTCCAAGCAAAATACAGGAGATAGAGGTTTGGGTCTTGCAAGTATCTATCGCATTCATTAGCACCTCCTGTTTGAGGATAGCTTCAACAATTTATCAATCCCAGGAGTAGGGACTCAAATCATGTATCTGATATGCAGAATGTAGGTAATCTACATAACTAATCTCGTGCCAGATGGATACATTTATTTCTTAAGGAATTTACCTGTTTTTTTAAGAGAAAAAGTATCTTTTATTTGTTTCTTTTATTGTATCTTGTATACTGAGAAAAGTATCTTTTATTAGTAAATAATTTTTTTTTGTAAGTAAAGATGCTTTTTAATGAAATCAGTTTCTTAAGGTTCAACGTCGTTATTTTTTGTGCTCATTTGATTTTCAATTGTCTTAGTTGTGTCTATCTTCAAGGGCTCGTAACCTTTGAGAGTTCGTTAAGAAAAGTTAAGAACTGCTATCTTCCCGATCTATTGTGCTCAATATACTTTGGCAATCTTGACTGGGCGAAGTAACTTTGTCATTTGGGTAGTGGTGGTGGAGAGCAGAAAATTATTTTGCAGATTTATAGTTCGTTTAAAGTTGTGTATTTCATCAAGTACCTAAAATTGTACTCATAGAATTCGTTGATATGTCTCTGATTTATTGCAATATTTTCTTATGTTATTTTTGCAAGTATTTTATGAAGCTTATGGAGTTCAGCATTCAGGTCTTCCTAGGACCTAAAGCATACCTGATGACTTTCATGTAGAGCAATGGGGTAAAAATTAATGCAAACTGTCCAGACAGAAACTTTTAGTAGCACTTTCAAAGCTGTATTTGCAGACCGTATAGGAACGAAATGAAAAATTCAAAATAATTTATGCTTTTGTGGAGGTGTATGCGCCGCAACAGTTTAGTTTGCAAGGATTACACGTTTTCAAGGAAGATGTGTGCTATATCGCAACCATAAACATGATTAATGTCAGTAATATTTCATTCAAAGATAATAAAATATATCATAGCCTTCCCTATAATTATGCCTCGCATTAAAATTATGATCCATCTATACCAACCAATTTTACACTTCCTTGATTCTTACTCTCTGCATTTTAAACATTATCCTCACAACCGGAAAACCAAATTATTCACATTTTCTCTTGAACGACAGACAGCCATTCGAAATTTGTCACCTACAATATATGCAAGCAGTATTCATGGTTGCCACCATACGTGCGACTCTCCAACATATGTTCATATGCAACATATTGTTTTGAGTGCCGGCTATAATTAAAGTGTTGTAAATTAAAACCATATAATCGTGGAATAATTTTTCCGTGTGCGAAATAGCAGAATAAACCTAGAGGAAAAAATTCATTCATTTTGCACACTAACTTGACATAAAAAGTCCTGAGTGGGATAGTACATACTATGATTGTTAGCTTCATTTCTCTTCCTCGTAGTTGGTTAAAAGAGCCATAAATATTAATATAGGTGGCAGAGTGTGCGAAGTAAAGTGTGTATTCAGCCAACCATCAACTACCCTAACACCAACAATTTTTGAACAACGACCTGGTAAATGCCATTTTAATGAAATTCAGAGGGCAACCGAAAAAATGAAATACAATTTTTTTCTGCTGACAATTTCCAATTAATTCTTGGGATGTGGAGTGAAAAAAAAATTGTGAAGGAGTTACAACAGGCAGAAAGTATGTCCATATTACATGCATTTTACATCAGGGTATTGTATTTCTCGGAGTAGAATCGATACTTTTATACGAATTTAGTTGGACTGGAAAGTGAAGAAACGCGTTCATCTATGAAAAATTCCAAAGAAAAAGACGCCATGCGAGCACCCAGAAGATTTTTCACAGTCAATGTACTATAAATATTTCTGGAGCCACTGTGTCGGAATAATTAACATTTCAAAGTTGGCATGTCCGATTTTGTATTCAGGACTCTTCAGGTAATTCGAAGTTTTTTACGTTTCTGCTTGGCTGAGGATATAATATTTCGAATGATTCCTTTCAACTATGCTAGTTAAGTACCAACGTTTGTTGCTGTATCGCAGTTCCTTTGATTGGTGGCTCTAAGTGGATGATCCACAAGACTCCTTCAATGCGTGCTTTTCTCTGATTTCTATGACCATTCATAATTTTTTAAGGAATAGGGCTTAAGATTCAAGAGTAGACTGGATTCGTAGAAATGCAGAACCTTGGTTTTACACAGAGACGTAATTTATTTGTACACATGTGTCCCCAGAGGTGAATCGAGTTTATTTTTTGGTAAATACTTTATCATATTATTCATAGGAAAATTTCGCCTGAGACTAACAAGTAATATTGAATTAAACAGGGTTCTTAGCACCAACAGAAAAATACATGGAGGCACTACTTAATATTCATAGATTTCGTGTGATCTCATAGCATGAAAATCATTTGCATAAAATGAGTAAATATTTTCACTTTATCTAGAGGTCATTGCTTTTGATCCTTTAAATAAACTTGTTAACAGGAATCAATCGGAATTCTGCCTTACACCTTTTGGTGTTTAATATTATTAATGATGTTTAAGGGAAAAGACTCTGCATGAATTTATCTCTTCAGTTTTTCGTTATTTTTCACTCATACATCACAATAATCAGAGCAAAGGATCAAATCATTGATTGATTTTGTATAGATTGCCGTATTCAAAAACAGGGTAAGCTATTTGTGCGATAATTGTTTGAGGATGTGTCGGGACTTCTTGCAGAGCAAAAATATTTGAGCTTCCGTACGCGAATACGAAAATCTTGTTTGATCCTTTTCAAATAACGATTAGCACGTTGATCGCAATTATATTGGTATTTATAGGCACAATCTATGTGCTATTAACATGCATTATTAACTATGCATTTTGTTTGCTTTTCATCTTGTAGCAGTTGTAGGAGCTGTAATAATTATTTTTATTCATTGATTATAATTGGTCCAACAGTCCGACGCTCTAAAACCTTAAAATCTAAAGGGATCCTTGCAGGAAAAATAGATGCACTCTTATCTATCTATATTAGACAATTTTGTTGACATCGTATGGGTAAAATGGCATTGTTGCTACATGAATAGAGGGGGCTGGTAAACTTCTTTTTTTATATTTATTTTACATTTAATTTTAGTATACACACATTTTTAAAGCATGTCGGGAGTATTGTGTAAAAATTTCAAGTAAATTGGAGCAAAATTAATGAAATACAGCGTTTCAAGCGATCTGCAAGTGATCGACAGACGAAAAGCCACAGGATGACGAATTCATAGAGTCCTGGTGTGAATGGCAAAAAAGAGCAGCCGAAACACTCCGGATTACTACTAATGTTACTGAAGCCATGAAGTCTATCTAAGCGGTTTTGAGCAAAGACTCACTAGTTCGCTGAAGTTTTCACGCAGCATCACAACGAGCGTCTCAAATATCTAATTCGAAAGAAACTTTCCAAAATTAGTGAGCAGTGCTGCCACCGTTGTTGAAACTTGAGCAAATTTGGAGCAAATTTGTTATCGTTTTCAAATGAAATGGGCAAATTTACAGGTTCAAGTGCTCATCAAAGTGGGGCGAGCATGTGAAGATTACGACAAGACTGAAGACTATAACAAGAGCGGAAGAAAAAGCAACACATACAATGAAATAGAGGAGGATTCAAAGTAGGCAAGAGCGAAAGGATGTATTGGGCATCCTGAATGACAGTTTTTCATTGTATGGGACTGGACTGACCTAACCTAACCTTTTATTGTTGCTAAATTTGAGATATTCGGGCATAAAAGCTTATAATCGATTTTCTTGCAAAAGTTATTTTTGAGATTCGTGAACACTAGAACTCAAAATATACTTGACCGATCCTTTTGAAATTTTGAATATGATTTCGACAAATGTATCAACAGTCGATCACAGAGACGTTTCTTACCATTTCATTCCATTAAATAATAACTATGACCAACATAACCACTATGGAAACATATCACCTTTTAAATATGTTGCAATATATTCTGATGATCAGGTCAAAAGTTATGGAGTTCACCGTTTAACAACTTCTTATCCAGGTAACTCGCAAGATTCGCTATCACGACCTATTTTGTTTTTGACTGAAAATTTTTATAAGGATACTCGAGATGTAATGCTACAATGTGTATATGAAATATATGAACAAATATCAAAAATCATGGAAATATGCCCTTTTCGCACCACACCTAGCCTTACCCTCAGTGGCACATAGAAAACTGAATACATAATTTGGAAACTTATTGGTCTTTTAGAGGAAAAACAAGGGTACTTTGGTCTTCTTGTAAACAAAAATGTTCACTCAAATAGCATTTATTTGGCACAGAACATGAAAGAATATCATTGAAAAAATGCAAAGACACTTTCTTTAATGTCATTTGCAAAGTCATCTTCTTATTCCATTTCTGCATTACAAGTCGTTCTACACATTGTTGTTTCTAAGATGGCATTTTGCATTCAGTTTCGTTTTCTGCAAGATGACAGGCATGTCAATTAGTCAATTATCTAAAACTATTCGTGAATTGCGTTCCTTTTTTTGTTGTTTTTTACATTGAGTGTGAATTAAATGACCTGGTGAAGCAGAAAAACAATTGTCAATAACATATATTAAATAAAATCGTTTCATATGCGTCCCGTTTTAAGGGAAAGTCGCTTTCTTCGCTTTTTCAGCGAGTCCTCTTTTGGCGACCGACCATGTTTTTTTGATTATGATATGATTCATTATTGATATGATTAGGAAATTGTTAACGATTTCAATCGTCCTACAATTACGTTTTTTGTTCAATGTTCCTGGTCTATTGAAGAAAAAAGATACATAGCTATTTTCTATTATGGTATATTATACAGAGACTGACGGTTGGAAACTTTGCCATTTCGAAAAAATTAAACATTGGGTGTGCGGAGAAGTTTGTTCGGTTTTTGAGTATTATAGTGCTTTCAGCGCGTACGATAGTTTCAAGATTAGTCACGATCAGGACGGCCGCAGTAGGTGGTAGATGGTAATCTATTGGAAGCCATACAAGGAGATGACAGATGGTGATCTACTGGCAATCATACAAGGAGGTGATAAGGTGAACATCGGAAGATTAACGGGGAAGTTTCAAGCCCATAAAACTGCGTATGTGCTGAAGTTGGATGCGTTGGTGCCTCATGAAATTTCACAAAAGATCAAGGAAGACAGAATGACCTGCTGTGTTTCCCATTTCTCCTGTCAAACTGATGAAGGATTTCTCCAACGGATGATACTGGCGACGAAAAGTGGGTCCTCTACAATAGCGCAAAACGGTGCCGGATAGCTTGCAAGAGAGGTCGATCACCAGTATCTACTTCATAGCCAGGCTTGTGTCCACAAAAGTTCGTATTGTATGTTCGGTAGGATTCTCGATGAATAATTTATTGGGAGATTCTGGAACGAAATCAAATGTTAAATCTAACTTGTCTTGATAGCGATTGGAGCGGCTACAAGAACCATTGCGCGATAAGCATCTGAATTATTCAATCATCTCGGAGTCCTGCTTTAGAACATTAATGGGAGACCGCATACAGCTGCAGTTTCCCAGCGCAAATTAACTAAGATTGACCAAGAAGCTTGATCCCAAGCATCATATTCTAGCGAAATGGGTCCATCGGATTTTTTTGGTCCCTGGATACTTTTCGCAGGGAAGGGAATAGAGCACTGAAAAGAATATTTGCATAGGACTAGTAAACTTTATCGAAGGTCAGGGATAAGATTTCTATAGAAGAAAGATACAGCAATGATTTTCTACAACGTTGAAGACATGTCATAGATAATATGGTGACTATTATATATAAGGTGCAGATTAAATAAATTCGTGGTTATAATATAAAATATTTGATTCAGAATCAAAAAAATACACCATATTCCATTTTGGCCCGGTTAATTACTTGAAACCTTTCGATTAATCAACACACATACTCGATAAAATCGATTGGAAATTCAAGTTACATCCTTCGAAGTGCATCCCTACTTGTTACATCAAGTATTTGCCAAGTGTTTCTCCACTTTACTGTCAGTAACATAAAATGTGCTCAAAATGCCAACGTCATCACAATCACATATAAAGACTATTTTTTAAAATAATTAAAAAAAACGTAATTTAATGGAAAAATATATTTTTACTACTTCTGCTTATGTCGACTGTTTCTTTGCTAGTTGTCATTGTATTCTGTGATAGTAAAAAAAATGCAGAAAATATAATAAAACCACTGTTTGCGGCCAACAATATGGAACATACAATTATTTTCATCCATTCGTCAATTTTCCGGACGGAAACAAATATCTGAGCGTTTATTTTGCATTCATACATTTACACATTCATGGATGTTTGCTGATGCATCATATTGCATTTTTCGGTGGTCTTGAAAATGATACGGTTGCAGTTTTTGAATAAAATACGAAAGCACTGCAAGATGGTCCTTGCGTGATTAAAAAAATATTTGTTGTCAATAGCGGATGAAAATTATTTTGAGTGAATAACAAACGATACACATTTTATTTATCAAATGCAGAATAATCATAAAATCTTTGAAACAGTTTTAGTATTTTTTCATATAAGTTTGAAAGCTGCGAGATCATTGATTTAAAGCTGATTTATTAATGTTGTTTGATTGTTATCAAATAGAATATAAACGCTAATTTGAATATCGATTCGCCAAAAATTCCCACTGGATTAAACTCAGAGAGTATCGCATCACATTCGAGGTATGATTAACTGACAATGTGTGGGAGTTGCTCGGTGTGGGTTGCATTAAGGATATGTATTTGATGCATATTGCGTTGCCATTTGTTAACAATGAATAATAATGTGCAAATGATTTGGGGATGGTCTAGCTTTCAAATATAATTAATAACAAAAGTGAATAATGCTATCGTTTTGGCTCGGTGAAAGTGAAAGTTGAACTAAAGAAGGCCCCACAAAGTGTGCGTAACACACATTTGCATCTTCTCCTCTTTTTTTTGTAAAAATGATTACAAAAATTATATGACTTTTGTTTGTAAATGTTTTTTAAACCACGCTGACAAGGTACAATAACCGAAATTATCCTGAAAAAATAAGTGATCCTGGATTCAAATTGATCCGATCCTACCATTAACTTCCTTCGTTTTGCATTAGTTGTACGTACTATTCCTTATTGACCGTTCTGCAAGGTAGCAAGAACGGCACCACGACCCTGCATTTGACGAAAACTGTAAGAAAAACCTTCATATTCGATCGAATTTTGCACATTTTTTTGGCTGGTCGTAATGGACAATGTTCAATAGTTCCTTACCATAGTTAAACGATCTTTCAGGTCGAAATTGAACAATTTTGTGACGAAGCGTTTCAAGTCCAAATATTGATGAAAATTGAACGTTAAGGACCTCAGCAACTTCCCTTACGTTGATTCGACCGTTTGCCAATTCTACTTTCTTGACTTTATCGATGTTTTCATCTGCTGTTTACCTGTTCGGGCGATCGGTATGCTCTTCATCGTTTACATACTTTCGGTTCTTTGGAACATTTTGCATCACTAATAAACGTTGCTTAGCTCCAAGGAAGCTTCACCATATACCCACAGTCAACATTCGGAATCTGTTTGCGCACTGAAAGTTGTTTTTCATACAAAATTTGACAAACATTCTTTTATCCA
Source organism: Stratiomys singularior (assembly GCA_954870665.1). NCBI lineage: Eukaryota > Metazoa > Arthropoda > Insecta > Diptera > Stratiomyidae > Stratiomys > Stratiomys singularior. Next base: position 16,613,527 of record OX940877.1, read on the forward strand.
TTTTTTTTGAAAAAGACAAAAATCCAAGACAAGCCAAAATATGTCTTACCAAAATAGCTGTCAAAAATTAACTGAAGAACAAAATGGCTGAACTTGCCCACATAAATGACGGAAAATGACGTCAGAAAATATCGGAAATCGAATATACGTAGCCCGAGGAAATGTTAAATTCGCGGAACTTTTTGAACAGATATAGTACAAAAACACAATCTAACCACGCGACCCCTATTGAATCTACTATGACTGGCTTTTGTGAGTTTGTTCGTGTACATAAATTAACTGCTTTAATTGTTTAAGTTCTAGACAGAAGCATAAAAAGTATAATAAGTTAAGTTATAATAAGGGTAAGTTTATATAAAAATAAAAAATATAAAAACTGAAGGATGGCAAAGAAAGTGATAGAGAAATGGCGCGATTGCCTCAGTGCCTTCCATATGATCTTTGGAGAGTAATCAGGGTTTGCTTTCTTCTGAGATGTTTTGCCTCCCATTTTCTGTGTGAATTCGAAAAAATTAGCAAATGGTATAGCCACATAAGGTGGAGTTTGTCAGCTATATTGTATGCAGATAATCCTACCAGAAATCTTTTCTTTCTTCTCACGAGTAAAGCGTTAATTATCATGTAGTAATTAGGAAATCGGTTCAAAAATTATACCTGGACTTTCCAATTATCTTCAGTCAAGTGAAACCAATTAATACCACATCATTACTTTTTAAAAAATTTCAAAAAAGGAAGAGGGCAAGGGACTAGGTGGCAGAATTAAGTAAAGCGGAATTTTTAACCCTTTATTTTATCATATTTCAGATAAATTTAATTTTCTGAAATTAATTAAATCTGAAATTAATTAAAATAAATTAAATTTAATGAATTTAATTTTTAATTCGAAAAATCACTACTTAATTCTTATGTTTGATTGTGTTAACTGCTAACTTTGTTTCATAAAGAATTTTTTTCTCTACTGAACTATTTATTTCTTGAAAAAAAGGTTCGCTTTAGCTTGATATTACGATCAGAGCAATTTCTCGTTTGGGTATTTTATCTAGTCCTTCTTGATTGCGTTTTTCTTGATCAACTTTGAAGAACAGAACAGATGCATTTGGTTGGCAGATATATCGGCTCCATTTTTCGTTGAATATACTGTATCTTGACACATATTATAACGTTTATTGTGCCCGAAAAATGACGTTTTTATTTATAATTTAATTTATTTATAAGCCAGAGTCCTTTCATTACCCAGTATAGATTGCTTTGTATACATATAAATGGTCTACAATACAAAATATTCTTAGAAAAAAAGATAAATTATCGAAGGATAGTAAACAAACACTATTGTGCAGCATATCTAAATATTCACTGCGAATAAGCTTTCTTGGCCCAATTCCGGTACGCTATTAAACAAATAAAAGCTTCACTTATGGCCAAAATAAAGCTGATCTCCACCTCGTTCAAAAATCATGTCTTAATTGAATTCCTCCATTATCATATGAATGTTTATCTATTCCACTCATGTTGTTTGCATAATAGGAGTATGCACAATATTTGTATACACAGATTGCTTTTTCATCACGATATAAGTACTCGCTGAAGGAGCGTACAAGATACACAAGGATGTAGAGCCTTACATCTGTCAGCAGCTACCTAAACAAAAGCTAGACGATTTGCCTGAGCTATCATGGGTGTCCATGTTTCAAGAGGGAATTAGCCGACTAAAATAAATATGTAAACATTCCATACATACGATATGGGAAACATAAGAGAAAATTGCCTTGTTTTCAAATTGTGGTCGATTTTCGAGCATTTGGCAGAAACGAGTAGAAAATTTGCAAACATTGTTTTCATAACGAGAAAACCACTTTTGCTGTTCCAAACAAAAAAAAACAAGTTCATAAAAAATTCATAGAATGATAGCCACCCCGTGCATACGTACTATACATATTTAGTGGGGATGCATGGTCAAAGAGATTGTCCTAAATGTTATGTGTGGGGATACCTGTACAACATGTGCCGCAATGGACAATAGACTTTGTGCATTGCATTAATGCAGACATAAGATCTGAATAAAAAGGAAGAACAAATAAAACGAAATAAGCTTTTAATTCAATTACAAACTAGAAAAAAAAGTGCACAAGGTGAAAGAGGATTTTGATGATTTAAATTCATGCTTAAGATTGTTTACATTAATTAACTAAATCGAAAGCTAGCAATAAATAATGTAGTTTTTACAAAGAATACCTTTCATTTAATAAGTAACATATAAGTAACATATGAAGAAGATGTCTTTCAAACATATTTTCGTATGATTCACCTTATAGCATCTTATACCCTTTCCAAAAAGTAGATTTCGGTGTTTAAATCTACTAAATTTTATATGAATTTTTAATTTGATTTTTTAGTCCCAAAAAGAGTGAAGAATGACAGAAAAACATCAACCGTGTTCGAAAGCCAAAAAGGATACTCAGACTCTAGCAAGGATTCGATTTCCCCATTTTAAAATTCAACACTATAATTGTTCAACTGATGACCATTCAGTTCTTTGAGCTATGTATGTCCCAAACCTTCCGTTAATTCGAATCGTCTAACATAGAGCTTCTATGTCGCGTTGCCACAATGGCTTACCTCCCTTAAACTGAGGGTTGGTTTCAGATTTCTTGAGGCATTTGCTGCTTGTCTTCAAGGATGCGTAGCTGGAAATTTTTCATTCTAGTTGACAATAAGAACCCAAATTTTTATTTGATTATGAATAAATTTTCAGAGATTTGGTTACTAGTTGCAGTATCAGTAAAATATTCTTAAGTTCTTAAATATTTTTAAGTCGACTTACTGTTTATTGTTTTCAAGTATAGCCTATAATTTTTGTTAGCGTTAACGCAAAGAGTCGCTGGAAGATTCTGGAAAAAGAGTCAATGTGGCCAAGCAAACAACCCTAAAAAACATAAAATAGCTTACTTACCAGTAATTTGAGAGTTACAGCCACCTAAATTTTCTTTCCACCTGAATTCCGGAAAAATCTGCTCCGATGTTTTCACATTTGTTAATTTTTGTATGTAGTTTATGGTGTATAAGTTTTCTACTCACAGCCAATTTATGCATGACCATCATCGGTTTCTTGTTATACTTTCAAAATCTTCACTTCAGCTCAATCATATTCAATTAAATTTTGAAGTAATTTCCAACACTGTGACAACTCTAAGATTAACGTAGATTAAGCCATTTTTAAAATTTTTACAAAAATTATGCCGTACCTCAAATGGCATCCCATTCTTTTTTCGTCTTTTTAAACGTTTTTTTTCAGCAGGAGTAGACGGAAAAGATAGAAATTGTTGTCAGAGAAACCCCTTTTCCTTCTGCCCCACCAAATAATCCATAATTTCCTTCTTTAGAAGAAAACTCTTACAATGACATGCAGTTCCTATTGCCTTTACATGACAATATCCTTCCCGTTATATTTTCGGCAGAGAGCACGTCTACTGTTTCGGAGAGATACAAACGAAGTCTGGTCCAACTTTTACATGTGAAGGTAGCCTTGGTCTGGCCATCTATGCCAGACCAAGCAAACGGACCAAAGGATAATTTTAAGTTGCAAATGACTATTGGTTGTAACAAGCCGCATTAATCTGCACCTTTTTCAGGTTACTTTTTCATTGTTTGATGATGCCCATAGCAAAAATACACTCAGCGATAACACTTTCGGATGGTTCCTCACAGAAAGATATAGAAAAAGCACACATAGCTTTGTGTTCGTGTTGTGTTTTTAGTCAAAGTTATGACACAGATATTTCAGCTTTATACAAAAATACCAGGTGCGCAAGCTTGAAATGTAGTTTAGTTGTCAAGAGATGGTGCATGAAACCTATCGAAGTAACCTGTCGAACTCAAAGCACCATTATATTGGTAAGACTACTCGCTACGAAACGTAATATTCCTTTAGTTGTTTACGAGTTAGTAGCATACTTCTTTTCGTGTCAACCATGTCGAATTTTGAGCCAAGTAAACAGAATTTGCGGCATGTAATGATTTTCATGTTTAATGAAAAGAAAAAGGCATCGGAAAGTCATCGAATTCTTGTAGAGACTTACGGCGAGTTTGCTCCAACCGTCAAGACTTGTGAACGCTGGTTTCAACGCTTCAAAAGTGGCGATTTCAATGTTATTGACAAAGAACATGAAAATCGACCAAAAAAGTTTGAAGACGACGAATTAGAAGCATTATTGGACAAAGACGATAAACAAATACAACAAATGATGGCGGAGCAGTTGGATGTCACTCGGTAAGCCATTCCCGGTCGCTAGGGAGCCATGGGAAAGATTAAAAAGGTTGGAAAATGGGTTTAACATATGGAAAGACGAAAAACTCTTTGCGACAGGCATTAACGCGAAGAAAGAAAGGGGTTTTTTGCATCGGCTTGTAACTGGCGATGAAAAATGGATATATATTGAGAATCCCAAACGTAAGAAATCATGGGTAATGTCAGGACAACCATCAACATCGAGTGCAAGACCGGATCGTTTTGGGAGGAAGACAATACTGTTTGTGCGGTGGGATCCGAAGAGAGTAGTCTACTACGAGCTCCTTAAACCTAGCGAAACAGTTAAAACCGTCCACTACCGACAACAAATGATCAATTTAAACCAAGCATTGATCGAAAAACGCCCGCGGTGGGCTCGAAGACACGGTAAGTCATTCTATAGCATGACAACGCTCCTGCACATTCAGCCAAAATGGTCAAAAAAACGATTTCCTCGCTTGATTGGAAACTCCTACTCCACGTGCCGTATTCACCAGACCTGGCGCCTTCTGATTATCACCACTTCCATCGATTGGACACGTACTGGCTGAAAAACAACTGGTTCGATGAAAAGATATCAATTAAAGTTGAAGCTTTCTTTTGGAATGGTATCCATAAATTGCCCGAGAAATGAATAAAATGTGCAAAAAGCGAGGGCCAATATTTGACTCTGGGTAGCTTGGGTCCGCTGGGCCTTGCTTCGTGGGTTTCGAGGACGCGTTTCGGCTGTATGCAGCCATCTTCAGGTCGTTCTGACCTGGGTAGCTTGGGTCCGCCGGGCCTTGCTTCGTGGGTTTCGATGACGCATTTCGGCTGTATACAGCCATCTTCAGCTTGTTCTGACCGTCAGAACGAGCTAAAGATGGCTGTTTGGCTGATGATGGCTGATTAAACCCACGAGGCAAGGCCCGGCGGACCCAAGCTACCCAGAGTTAATTTTGGCCTGCGGCAACATCACACCGAACTCTAATATTTGAATAAAAAAATTTTCTTAAATAATTCCGCAGTTTTTATGAAATAAACGACATTTTAAACTTGCGCACCTGGTATAATAAAAAAAATAAATAACCAAAAATTTAACAAAATTGTGAAAACTGACTAAAATTTAAGTAATTTTAGATCGGGATTTGTTCGAAGTGTTAGGGCTGGTTAGTAGCTACGATGTGGTCATGTCATCATAAGAAGTGACTGAAGCAGACATTTCCGAGAATACTTTATGTTGATCTCTTTCTTTGTCGGAGTTCTCTTGGCTGTCTTCACATCCTTTTTAAATGTAAAAAAAGTATAAGTAACTGAATAATTGAAGTTAACTTCGACTTAAAACTAGATGGATAAATCTCAAGATAGTGTTTCTTTTTATTCCCAGATGAATAAAACTTTCAATATGAAAAATTCATAGTGTTGAAGATGAGTCCTCCTTTTTTATTTTAGTTTGTGTTAATTATTGTTGGTTGAGAGATAAAGACTACTTATACTAGTATTGGCCTCTCATGTTAAAGAGTAACATGAATACCGACTCAACAACCCCTTGTCACACCGAGAATCTAGCCTGTTTGGCATATAATTTGGGGAAACTCTTTTTAATTCTCGTAAAACGGCGCCTATGATTTTGGGGGATGCTTCCTTCAGTTGGGACGAACGGGAGAGAGAAGGCTTACTGAGGGGTGATTTTCCTTCCGGTCGCCCTAATGTACGAGGCAAAGAAACCCTTATTTCAATGGTGAAACGGCCTTGCGTAATATCACCCACAGATTCAACTGTCTGATTCAACTGTTGCCAAAATTCTACCTAGTAAACTTCGTGAAAACAGCATGCCTATTTCTTCGATAAGGTTTAATTGATGCTTGGACCTTAGCAGGGCATGTAATAATTTCTGTTAGGAACTATTTTCTCATTCGATTTCGGGTGATCGCTGTTTTATGGCAACGCTAAGCCTTCGCCAGCTCCGGCACGAGAAAACACAGGCATCATCTGCGATCTCTAAGAAAAAACAAGCACGTGCAAGTAAGATCGGTGCAAGTAAGATCGATGTGGATGTGCAAGTAAGATCGGTGTCAACTGAGCTGTCGCGCCGGGTAATATTCAATCACACAATACGTTATACTGAGGCATGGTCCCAAGTCAGCGATATATAGTGCAAGAACCAGCTTTCATTCCTGTCAATAAGTAAGGTTCCTTCTCTAGTAATAACTCTTCTTCTCTCTTTCTCTCTCTTCTTGTGTAATTGCATTTTTTTCTAGCTTTCTCTACATAAGAAGACTTGGTTTTGATCTTCACTGAACACTACGAAGACTAGTCTCGTGTTAATTCGCATAGTTCTAAGCTTCTGCATTAACTAGGAGATCACTGATTGGACCCGACGCCTTTGCACGATCAATTTTGCTGGGCCGCAAGCCAACTCCAGAATGATGCCTATTTTCAGTGTAAAATTCATTAAAAGTCGGAATTTTTATTTTGAATTATTCTCCGAATATTCCCAAAAATGTTCATTTTATTGGCAATGTAGCCGAAACTTTGGAAGCTGGTTTTCTTTTAAGATTTTAAGATTTTACGACTTCTTTCTCAGATCGCCCTCTCGTGAAGAATTCTAGCCAAAATCTGTATGTCATATTCCTAAGTAGGCATCTTTCAATTTAGCTTAATTTCAATGAATGGGAAATATATGTTGTGATTGTACATATGAGCCATTGTCAGCAATTCAATTTTAAGAGAATGTGAAGGTTCATTTCTTCGTCAATTTCATTGTTATTAGCATCTAGTACCTTTTTCACAAACACTAATGCATAGAGAGATTCATCAGTTGAACACCATTAGAGTTCGAATTAGCACAAGGTGTTAGCGCTGGTAAGTATTTATGCCACCATCCTTAAAGTGACCGTTTCCGTCGTCGGCCTGATTGATCAAAATACCCTCTTCGAGTCGAACACAAGCTAAGGTTTTTTGAGGTCGATTGACAAACAAGTATTATTATTATTTTATACAAATTTTAAATGCATATTCATTTAAAACGATCATTTGGTTGGATGACCTTCAATTCCTGGAGCTGCGCTCAGGGACATACCAATAAGAAAAACTCTACCACCTACGTGAAATTAATTGCGGCTTTGAAAAAATTTGTTTCATTTTGGTGAACAATGACCATGGGTAATTAATTTTTTTTTAGATACATAATTCCCGAAAATTTCAAGCTGTTTCAGCTTTCATCTACGGAAAATCTGAAAAATGAACTATGATATGTCACTGGTTTTTTGCATATTTTTTGCATGATTTTGTTTTGTGTTTGTAATGCTGTAGAGTTTTGTGATGTTATCAATGAAATCTAGTTTCTGAAAAATGTTTTGTATGTTCTATAAGCTTGAAAAAGTTTCGCTTTACTATTGGTTTAATATATGTCTGCATATATGTGCACACAATGTGAACAAGTTCACATTAATGTCCGGTAGCTTTTAACCTTAGAATATGTTAAGGAAACCTCCCCAAGCAAATTTATTCACGAAAATATGATTTATGTAAATAATTGCTCTAACAGAAATGAAAAGCAAGTAATCGCTGTTAAATAAACAAAAGCTTTTCTATTGCTCACTCCCCAATGAAAGTATCTATTATTCATTGCTTAAGCGAAGGTTCAGAAGCATAGAAAGGATACTCGCCAAGCACAATTTATTTTTTGTTTTTTGCTATGTAACATACAAATTTAATTGAAAGCATTCCATAAGTAAACATCTACGACTTTTTCATAGCTAAATATGGATTCTATAAGATTTGCAACGACCCTCCTTGCTGCATGTAGTACGCCTACAAAAATTGTGTTCTGTTGGTTTTCTTCCTGGCCTGTTTGTACGATATGTTCTACGAAGTTGAGCATTAAGGGGTCCCTCAGAAACGTCATCCATCATATCATTTTTGATGCATACGGATATTACATATACATGGCACATGGTAACTTTGTACTTTTCGCTATTATCAACCCTTCGGGCTACTCAGTACGCCTGGCGGACTCCCTTTCAACATTGCTGCTTGTACTATATCTACTATAATATTCAAGGCTCATGTGAAATGGGCGACCACCAGTCAGGCAGGCACTTGTTAATATTTTGTTTGCATTTGCGGTTAATTTATGTACTCGACTATCAAGAGAATGATAAATTAACGCAGTGGCAGAGTTGGTACTCCTGAACCACTGTTACATTCCCTGTTAGGCACTTTGTTATAATATTTGAAGTAACAGGAACAGAAAAGCTAATATGAAACTGCAAGTAGCGTCTAGGGGTTGTTTGTTTACACTGTAAGCGGCATTTCTAGTTCGAAAGGTTTCACTGTGATCACGCACTTGCATAAAACTAGGAAAATGGCATGCAAATGTTTTTTCGCGATAAAGGATGTGTAATTAAAACCGAAATTTATCATGCACACTACTTACTTCATGTGACGAGTGCTATTCTCATCACAATAAAGAATGTTAGGCTTCTTAGCATTTGACTTTATAAGATTTAGTTTCATCAAAAATATGTTCAAAGTGATCACATTAAATATCCTTTCACTGTTGTGGATAGCAAATCAAAAAGGACAAAATAAAATCACTCACCCTTGGAACATTCTCCGCAACAACTTTCACTTATAATTGTTTATACAATTATGGTTCTTGGCTGTTTACCACAATTTAATAGTTGTAGACATGGGGAAAGGATAATGCACGTTACATTTTTCATTTAACTTCATTGCCTTCTTCAATCAATCAATCATGAATCTCATGATAATTAAGAAATTATTAAGAATAATTTCCGTTCTAAAATTGATGATACTATACTCAATGAGCATGTTGAATATTCTACATATTGAAATGAACGATAAGGACATACATATGAATTTCAATCACTTGCACATAAAACTTGAAACCAGCTTTGTTGTGAAAACTATGGTTATTGCTGATAAGTAGTGAGCGAGCATAGAAAACAAATGAATAACTTCCCGAACCGGGAAGAAGCTTGTGCACAAACCAAAAAGTTTTCAGGATCATTATGCGGATATATTCATAAGTTTTCGGAATTGAAAAGTTCTATATTAAGACGATAAAGAAAATGTGTGCAAATTAAAATTAATTGTAGCAAATTAGGTATCATCTATAGATAAAAGATAAGCATCTGCTAAGGGATACCCATTACGAGTATTGTTCAGTGCTTTCATGTTGTCGTAATAGTCCTCAAATACTTTGCATTATTCACGTAACTGACAATCATTCTTGTAGCTCTTCATGTGTTGTTCAGTTTTTCCTTGCTTCGTTAATCATTTCGGAACTAAAGTAAACTTTTCATAGCCATCACCTCTGCTACGAATTTCAAAAAATTCCTTCACAACTGTATTGATAACTTTAAAGTTAAAAAAAGAGTCGTGCCAAACGCAAGAGAATAAATATAAAATATTAATTAATAGGTGTATAAATATGAAATGCGGAAAAAATGACTTTATCATGTCTTTGGTGAAATTCTGGTTGTTTTTCCTTAAGTGCGCGGTTCAATTTGATCAGTTGTTGTCGGTAACGTTCGCCAGTAAAAGTCTCACCACGTTTCAGCAGTTCGTAATACAAAAGTCCCTTACTATCTCACCACATACACAGCAAAGTCTTCTTTCCATGAATATTTCGGACTGGTTGTGATGTTGATGGCTGGCTTGGGGCATGTTCTCCATATTCTTCCACTAACAATCGATAAGTTTCTGCTGCCGTTTTCTTCAAATGAAAGAAGGTTATTAGACTTCGCCGCAAAACCTCTTTTCCTGGCACATAATTCGAGATAATAAAAACTATGTTGTTTGTACAATCTAAACCTATGAGATACTGGAATTTGTTGACAGATGTTTATCCTCCGAAATGCCATTTTAGTTATTCCAGACACGAACCATATGTAATGGTTATGCCTTCTATAAGTAAAATCCGCATTTCATATTTATACACCTAATAATTAGGGACAATTAACCCTTTCACAGCTCCAGATATTGCAATTCCCAATCGTTGACAACAAAAATTCAGAGCTAAAGAGGGATCTATTTCTTCATTCTGAGTCTTAATCATCTTCAACCATCACATAACCTTCCGTGTATATAAACAATATATGTTGCCTTTGGTTTATTACTTATAAAGTCATAAACCAGTGAGCAATCCTGATAAATTAGCATTGGAGAAGAGACCTTCATCTGACAACATTTTCTCTAAAGTTTTGTGGGCCTCCTCTATTATAATCAAAGGAAGTCTATCAAAAATATTCTATTATGAACTCAAGTTCATTTTTCGTGTAATGTAAACTACACGAATTCCTAGTTCAAAGAGGAAATCATATAAAACCATAATTTGCAGAGAGTCTGCACTTTATTCGACGACTTAATTGGTTCACATAAAGTGACCATATTCTTGAAAACATTAAGTACTATATCCTTGTAGACGAAGACGAATTCTTCCAGGGCTCATGTTGCATAAAATTCATCTATTTATTGCTATTGAATAATTTCTAGCGAATTAAATTATTAAATAATTAGAATTTAAAGTTTGCTTATCTATTACTTTATCAATAATTGTTCTTCACAAAATATTCCCTGACGACTTCCTTCCGAATTTCCAAAAACTTTTTTGGTTGCAGTCAACATTAAGCGGGCCAATCGTTTATCATTTTCGCATTCCGTTGTTCAAACTGCAGCCTTTTTAATTGCCTCCTGTTTAGCATCTTTACACCCTTTTCACAGAGCGCAAACATTTACAAGATTTTTCCTTATCTGAATAAGGGAATAGTTACTCTGAGATATCGTCATTTAATCATTACTGCGATCCCCTGTTTCTGGCCTTATTTCGAATAAGGTCCCACTTTCCCAAATAACAACCATTTATTAGATTATTTCTATTCTAAATTAGTGTAAAGTTGGACTTCAATAGGCTGGGTATCTTCAACCAATGACTTCTGCGTTCCCTTTGTTTCTTGGTGTTCATTTTATTCCGAATAACCAAATGGACCTTTTCTCTAAAACATAAAGGTTATTCGCCCAACAAACAAACTGTGTTATACAGCTTCGGTTAAGCATCTAATGTCATTGGATTCACCTCTGTTTATCGTTTTTTTCCATACTTACTTTTCACTCCTAATGTATTCCAAGGAATGCTCCTTGAATTTTTTTATCCTGACCCTTTAAATTTTTATGAAACATGATCTGATTCAAGTTGAGAGACAAAAAAAAAGACAAGGAAAAAAATTAGCCAGCTGTCTATTAAAGTATTTTTCCTTTTAAGTGATTCAAGGAAAAAATGCAAACAGCAGCCAGATCAATCAAAGACCGAATAAAAGCAATCGAAGATATTGTCAGCTAAAATATTCTGGAACTTGCTAGGTTATATCAGGTGCTTTTGTGTTATAAGCGGATATGATAAGGAATTTCCGGATTTTAAGGCATTCAGAGCCATGTCTAACCATGTTGATATTATTAGGTATCCTTTCGCTAAACTGGAGCCATCTGAAATACGTTTAACAACTATAAACAAACCGAAATCTAAATGTGGTCTCGACTGCCATCCAGGTATACTGCATTTTCAAGAACACGGCATAATTGTCGAAAGAATGCCAAGAATTAATCAACTATCTTTTTAACCCGAGTAAAATGACACCGATGTTGTTGCACATTTTCCCCCCTTTCTAAGAATATTATACATCATATCACATAAGTCGCACAAACTTTGCAATGTTTACAAGATATTTTTGCCACATTAAAAATCAGTTTAAATGTTTACAAATCCGCAGCATACCAAAAAGAGGTTTGCCACGTGAATGGAAACAAATGTCCATAATTATCTGTCACCTGTTTGATATCACCCGATCAGCTGGTGAGGAACATTGCTAGGTTTCAACGGGATACATATACAGCAGCTCGCAGAAACTCACCACAACAATGGTATTGAAAGATTCAACTTTAAACCCATTGGAAGGGTTTGCATCCCAAGTAACACATTGTCTCGGAAGATTTGAATATAAAGGGCGAAGGAATATGAAGAGATCCGCGGTAAAAATGGAGTGCATTCTCAATTTTCTTTATTGGCTCGACGAAATCGTGCTGAATGATTTCTTATATTCATCCAGTTTAGGTCAGTTAGTAACGTGTATAGTTATTTTTGGTATTATATAAAGCACTTTAAGTATTTTATGTTTTAAGTGAAATATTGAATATAGTACTTTGTAAGATAATAGTAAAAAATAAATTATATACACAAATTATACAATCGACTTGAGGTGGCGTTTTGATTATTGAACGTGGAGGGAAGTGCTTTGAGTCAGAAGAGAAGGAGAAAAAAGTCATCGATTGTTGATAAATGTTTAAGGCGTTGCCTGAGGTTTTGCTGAATTATAATCGGCTAGCTGTTTCTCCCATTTCCGGCGACCATATCCGAGGAACTGCATTCTCGCTGTCTGGTTTCGGTAAAGACCAAAAGATAAGCGAGTGACAACCACGCCCATCCACTGAAAGGTGTTCAGGATCGCAGAGCTCACCCGAAATCATACCAATTTTCGGCCTAAAAGTTTTTCGAAGCATTTATTTGTATCTTGAGGTCTTCTTCGTAAATTCTGTAAAGCCTTTATAGATATCTTTTGGTAGTTTCTATGTACGTACAACAAAAGGAAACAAAAGACCACATTTCTATATACAAGCAAGAAGCTTTTCCTGGACTCATCTTTCAAAATCTTCAAAGGTCAAATATCTTTTACATTTGCCGTAATATTATTTAATAATATATTTATATATTAAATAATATAATATATTTGCTACACTACAGCTCAGCTGAAACCAAAGCTAACTCATCAAAAAAGCTCTCGATCTAACGGTATTCCACCAAACTAGGTGAACCTATTTTGGCTTTGTAAATCCAATCAAAGTTTTTTCCCTTTAAAATTGAATTTCTTGAATAAAGGTCTTAAAAATTTCTCCTTTTTTTTGCGTGAAACGAGAGCACCTCCTTTAACGATTTCGCGTAGGAATGTAAAACAAATAGAAATATACTTGCGCTATTTCTATCTCTGTCTCATGCGAGCATCCCGAGAGCGTTATTGCTTTATGCACTACTACTATGCTTGTACTCATGCAAGCTTAGGGCAGCCAAACTGCATTCTTAAAGCATTCACAGCAAGGATATACAGAGCTTTAAGATGAAATAATCGTTTTTATTAAATATTCCTAGAATTGTAATTAAACTGGAAAGTTAGCCTCCTGGTTTTTCATTATGGTACATTCTGTTCATCGGAACTATCTGACTTTTATAAATTTCAATATAACTTTGATTGGAAAACTCAGTTATATATAGATTCTGCTTTATATTTTCGTGAATTTTCCTGGAGATACGGACGCATTTTAAACTTTCCATTAATCTATCAGATTCAGATATTTTCGAAATGAATTCGTTTCACGTTAATGAAACGTTCGTTTCACTGTTAATGTTTAAGGTCGTTCATAGAGTTCTGCGAATCATCAACACCAATATTTAAAACTCAATAGAGCAGAAAAAATGTCAGTTAAATGTTTTTTTCTGGTGAAAAATAAGAAGTTACACTGGAAAACGTGTACATGATGCTTTTAATTTGATATTCCAGAGAATAATATGAATATGTACAATACATATAACACACATTCATTGAATATTTTCCTTTTTCGACTCACATATCAGTGCCAAAATTGTTTTAAAGTCCTAATGAAGTCATGGAAAATGAAATAATTTTATTATCTCTCGACTTTTCCATATATAAATGCGATAGAGCAATTAAATCTTGAAAATTAAACAAAAACATTGAACGTATATGTTCATACGTGTAGATCTCTAACATTTGGTTTAAATTTTCCAACATTTAAAGTTAAAATTGGATTGTTTCACATATTCCTATATGAATGCAAGCGAGACTTACTTGGTAAAATTAATTTTTAATTTCAATTATTTTCACATTTGAATAACTTTTTGAGAATTATTCCTGCAGTGTACTATTATGCAGAATAGATGAGCGAATGAATACGGTATGAGGTCAAGGATAGTTAAAAAGTAAATCCTTGAGTTTCTATTCAATTTTCTGTGTACACATTGAATGGAATTATAAACAAATACAAGTGGCTTTTATCATAGAGACTTTATTCTAATGTATGATGTAAGTTAGGAACACGCATTATGTTTGTTTGTATCTTTAATAAGATGGCATTATCTGTGACCTGTTATGAATAGTTAAGGAAAATTGGAGAAATTGTCAAGTGATATCCTTGTTATATTGTAATAATATAGAAAGAAAACTAGTGTTTTCTTTAACTTCCTTCGTTCGGGAGAAATGAAACTAGTGAACAGTCCTTTGTATAATAAAAAAATGACAAGTCTTTACAGCTCTAGATTTTATATTCTTAAATTCAGGAGGGAGCTGGTGCCTGTTTTGTTCACAAGGTACCCAACAATCTTTTCGGTGTAAGAGCCTACAATGATTAGTAACCTTTGAAAGTAGTTGCCAGTAGTTTTTTAGCGTTCTGATCCAGACAGCTGTCAAATAAGTCTTATAACCAGAACTTGCTGCTTATTGCTAATCACGCAAGAGCTTCCTGGCTGTAATCTCAGAGTATATTTATAAATCATGTGTGTGAAACGTTTAGGCATTGACGGCAGCTTGGATTTTTAAGGCTGCTTGCATTAAGTTTTGTTAGAATGTACTATAAAACTGAGCATCTTCGTTGAAATCCCTCGAATTTTTCGTCTAATGGAACATCTTGTCCTGGCGAGTTTCTTAAATTGACAGGTCCTCAAGGTAACCGCTACAGCTTTTGCCCTGATGCTTCGTGGAAAAAGGGTTCTTACAGCGGCAGCATTAGATTTATGTTATCCATCTCGTGACAGATGGGCCGATGTGACAAATTGTTCGTTGTCAATTTTGAGAAAGCTAATCAGCTCTTCTTAGCGCAGAAAATTTCAGAATATCATCAATAGATTGCGGGAGTTTCCGTGTCAAAGTTAGGTCCTAAATCTGCTGTTGAAGCTATAGTTCAACCTGACTATTTAAAACACTTTGTAACAACATCAGCAACCCAAATCACATATGCGTTTGGAATATTGTCATTGTGGGTGGTATTGAATGCTAATTTGTCCTCATCCAAACTTGAAACGTCTGAAGTCTCTGTATCAGGATTGAAATCAGGATCTGCTCCGATATCGTCACTGTTTATAACGTGATCACACATATTATCGAATTGATCGTCCATCCAGAATCATGTCATATATATCACACGCACTCTGCTGCAAGTTTTTTTTTAAGATTTTACGGTCCATTAACCAACAAATTCCTTAAACTAATTTACCATTAAAACGTTATTCGTTATAAAAGCCGAAACTAAACTATTGTAAAATTTACGATGGATTGGCTACAGCGTTAGGTTGACACATTGCAATGAAACGCGATACCTACTAATAGATGGGGTAGTCCAAGTAAGACACATAGGTCGAGAGAAAAGTCCATTGGCGTGGGTTATGAAAGCGAACTAAGCTATAACCTATGAAGCTGCAATGAGCACATCGTAGAACAGTTTTGTTCCTTAAGGAGCATGAATCCCACCTCGTCTCAGGAGCATAGCTGCAAGACAAAAGAGTGATCCGATCCGGATCGCCACTAACGCTTAATTATTGGCCCGATAAGACCAGCTTTAAATTTTCCTCATATGAAGAGTTCCTGACCAGAAATACTACTCCAGCAAACAAATATGCGTCTCGAATCAGGGATCTAATTAGTTGAAGATGAGTGCTCTAACCCCCTACAAACCCTTATATGTGGTTTAAATTTGTTGTCAACGAATTTCCTTTGACATGAGAGATTTGATTTGCTTTGTTTAACATTGTTGCATAAATTTATCCAATGGTTATAAGTGCCATATCATGTCTTAGCTGCTATCCAGTTTCAAGTAAAAAGAATCAAACGACAAACATAAACAGTACATAATTACTCTGAAATTAATTAACAATTTTCATATGAACATATTATTTCAAGTCTGTAGTTGCTTGCATTGCAATGCAATGATTTTCATATTTCAAACTTGCAAATTAAATATTGTACACTTTTCAAAAGTGTGTCGTTAGTATCCGTTTCAAGTGAACGAAAGGACTTAAACATAGACATTTGTTCTAATTGCATCTCATTGTACATGTTATTCAGTTGTGTATTTGCCTTGGGTAAAGCATGACAAAACATCTCATGTTGTCTTTTGCAATATTTTAACGTAGGTTTTCCGGTTTACAGTATTCCAGGATACCTTTTTAACAACATAATTTGCTTAATTGTCGGTTATTTTCATTAACCTTTGCCCGAATCAAGTGAATGTTTTGTCAAGGTGCAGGACGGGTAACGTTGTTACTCGTATTTTATGCTATATCATGATTATGTGAAGGATGGTTTAATTAATACGGTATATATTTGAACAATGTCCTTGTTGCAAGGAAAAGATTTAAATAAAATTTTCAAGTATCAGGGATAAGTATGCTACGTGTTTATTTATTTTGTTGAGGTTGCTTGGAGAGGATGATGTTGGCTAATTAATAATTTTAACATTCATAATTAGTGAAAGAAGAAAAGCTTTACAGATAATTTAGGCAATCACATTCCGAGGAATAATATTTAAAAAAAACGATTGACATTTGCGGCTTTAAAATATCCTTAAAGAATCAAAAATCGTTAAAAGTTAATAAATTCATAAGAATAAGTTTCAACGAGTTTCTAACTCATTAAACTCGTTAGGTTTTGAGACGATCTCAGTTATTTTCAGCACAATCCGCATTTAGCGCTACCCTTGACAATTCTTGACTTTAAAGGTGACAACTCATTCTCAATAGTTTAAAAAGTTTTTCAGAATTGCTTGTACATTTCTGTGTGAAAAAACCCGAAATCCGTGAAGCCTCATGAATCTCCATTGTTATACCACTCGCATTTTATGCACTTTAAATGTCATTTACTTTTGCAGACCGTGTTACTTTTAACATGGAGTGGATAATTTAAAATTGTAATAAAGTGAATTGACTTTTCCTGAAAAAAAAAGAAAAAAATCAAAATATTTTCCGAGGTATTTCACTCAAAAATTTTGCTGGCATCATGGTGACTACTAGTTGTCCTTGTTGTTGCGTGGTACTTTTGATGCCTAGCAGCGTTAGCATTGACGCAAGCTGTTGCTTCTGACATTCGTGTTCTCCGCATACCACGTTTACAGCGTATCTTCATACAGCACTAACACTCTCGGTCGGCTTCTTTCAGACAGGGATAGACAAAGAAAAATTAGATTTTTATTTGGATTGCGTTTCTACACAAACGCTTTATGATGAGCAGGCTTATATTGCAAAAATATTCGAAGAAATACACCAATCCATATAAATTTCCATTTATTCTGCTTGAACACTATTAGATCGGAAGTTTGTTCGAAGTGTTAGTGCTGTATTTACTTACACTACGAAATGATTCTTCCTCTTTGAGGCAACATCTACATCTGAAGATGATTCGTCTGATTGATTCATCCTTTTCAAGATACGGTTTCTATGACCTAAAGTGGTAAGTGGAAGTTAACAAATCATAGAAACAGTAGCAGCTGAAGTTCCTTGGCGCTACTGGTTGTAGTTGAAGACATTTTATAAATCCTTTTGGCAATATTATTCCCTTATTTCTGATGCAAGAGCCGTTGTTGGATCTGCCAGAAATATTCCTAAGCTCCTCCAGCTCTAAACAGTTTAATGTTACTTTTATGTGGTTTCCCACAGGAATCTCCAAATGAAACAAATGGAACAAAATCAGGTCCGCAAATCTTTTGATGTATTTAAGAGCCTTTAAGGTGAAAAATGCACTGAAGTGAAGCGAGCGAATCATTTCTAACAATAAAATTAAACTGAATTGTAATCGAAGCCTTGCCTGAACGACTGCGAAAGTAATTTTCACGGTTCTCTCCTATTAAAGCAAATATACAACAAGGAATTGTTTGACGTTATACAAAGCCTTAATGATCAGCATTATAATGTAGTAATATGGTCTCAGGTATGTTTCAATGAACTCAATGAAAAATGGTCCAAATTTCACAAACTTTTAGTATAATGTAATCAAGACACGGTCACTCACTCGTGGTATTTGGTATGCGCTCTTGACGAGTTGTCATGACTAAATGTGCTCCGCAAGACGAGAACTGGATGATCTATGAAGCAACCAAACGGGCCTAGGTTGTTATAGGTTCAATATTATATTAATATGTACAGCAATATTATTACTAATAATGATTCAATATTCTATTAACATATTTTGTTATCGATAAAATAATCCTTGTACCTCTTCACAAAGGATTTAAAGCTGATTCAGTATAGCACTTAGTGAAGAAGTTCCACAAGGTTCTGGAAAGAGCCTCTGGGAGTCTCCTGAGCACTTTTTCTGCTCTTTTACTAGGCTTAATATGGTTTGAACATATTCGACCAAGCATTTGATGTTCAATTTAAGGTAAATCCGTTTTTTCAAGTTAATATGATATTATAACACGAGTTTTTACACGGGAAGTGTTTGCGTCCATAAGTGGTTAGATAAATTCTAAGCAACTTGATGCGACAAAACAGGATAAGTTTGCCAAAAATGATCAGAAGATCTTCCCTGAGTTGTCACCAAATAGACTTGCATGGATGAGTTCCAAGGAAGCTGAAAAGACGGGAAGTAAATTACACAGGCTGTGGAAGTAGAGTTGTGCCCAAAGTCTTCTAATTTAAGTTGCAAAAGGATCTGCATGTTAAAAGTCGCCCGCATTGATTCGTTAATCAAAGCTGTCCCAGGCAACCATGTTGACGTCAGGAGATTTTCAGAGTTGAGGCGCTAGACAACTCATCACGGTTTGTAAATGACTTTGGCACGGTAAGTGCTATTGGATTTCGGAAACCATATCATCTCACACACTCGATCTCGCTCCTGATTTTCGGTACATTAACTTTGATCAATCGATCTTGAAAGGACCTAACCACTGTGACTATGGATGCGTTTACAAAGCTTCCATTTAAACATAGCTTTTTTTTCCTAGCGAATTTTAACCCTTAAACTTAACCTGGAACGTTTCACTGTACCGTTTTATTGGACCACCAATATCAATACATACGAGGTATATCTATCAATGTGTACTTCGAATCCGGAAGGATAAATCATTGATACACTGCCTGAGCAAGCATCTGAGCAGAAGTTTGCATTAGAACTCACTTAATTGGTAAGAAACATCGGCACATTTATATGTCCTTAATTTTGAATTAGAATGAAAGGCACTTATTTTCAACCCAAAGGTAAACTTTTTTCAAAAAAACTGACTCTGAATACTCCTGATCGTATCCATGCGCCAATATGTGTGTATATGCTATCATGTACGTATCGATAATTTCATATACATAAGCTTGGACTCTGTTGTTTCTTTGCTTGAGTTCCAGACGTGCAGCCAGAAGGAGCCAACCATCAAATCAACGTCAAATATTTTTCGATTCCTAGACAATATTCTACGAATTTTCCGCGACCAATTTCCAAAATGAGTCATACCAAGAAATTTTTACCTTATTTTTATATCGCGTGATCGTGGGAACCAACCAATTTCAACTTTCCCACGATCGTCTTTTTTTTTGTTGAGAGAGAATTAAGATCTACAGGGTGTTAACATTTTATTGACGGTTTAGGTAATTTGCTATAATCTATAATATAAATTTCAAATTATCTTAACGATCAATTGAAAGAGCCAAATAAATTCGTTGAAATTAAGTTCAGTTAAAAAGTTGTTACCCATGATTTTTACTGAAAACCTTTTGAAAAATTGTTGAGAGTATTTATTGAATATACGATTGGCGTTTGAAAATAATGAATTATTATGTAAGGAAAAGGATTTAACTGTAACGCCAAAATTTTTCCTTTGTAAAATTGTCACAAAATTATTGAAGCCCTTAATTCTGGATATTTAAGACCTAAAGATATATAAGATGTAAACTTATTTAAACTTTATAACCTTAAAAAATTGAAGTAATAAATCAAATAAACCAAAAGTAAAGAAAAAGATGGATAAGTTAGGCTAGCAAACGAAAATATCCCAAAACACGAGTGGTCGGGGATGCTGGGTGAACTATTAAAAAAATCTAAAATGTACGAAAGCATCACAGAAGGCGGAGAGTACGACAAAGTTCTATGTATAACTTTGGAAACTGTATGAATATTAGACGTAAAAACATCCTGGCAGACCCTCAAAAAACGAAGCACATTACATGGAACATCCATATTCATTTCTAATAAGGAACTGCGGTTCAAAAGATATTAAAGGGTTGAATTTATCCGAACTTGTTGAAAACTAATAAATAAACTTAAACAACTAAAACTAGTTGTGGTTGGTTCCATGAGTACCAAAATCGAAGTTGCAGGACTTCATTCTTACTTGGCGAAAATTTATTGATGTTTAATCGTGAACTGAAAATGGTCGCAGTATTTAAATTCAGTCTTCTGGAGAACAAACATTCCGAAAAGCATTTTGAAATGTAGATGAACAAATAACTTGATCCTGAATTGAGATCCGAACTTGGCTTTCGTGTGTTAGATCGAGAAGTTTTCATAAGATACTGAGGCAGGCATTTCTTGAAATCACCTCAGCAACTTTTTCGATTTATGACTGTGTTTGGTGTGAAAAAATCCAACCAAATGCATGATCCTTATTTGAAAGTTGAGTTGGTCTGAAATATTTCTGGTTTTATCTTATATTCCCCGCATTTATTCCAATATGTTTATTTTTTCAAACATTTTCGACAATGTAACCAATTAGATACTGAAATTAGTTAACTTACTACATTGAAGTTAACCTTGAGAGCCCGGGGTTTGAGTTAATCAGCACTTCCTCTGAAATATCCTTCGAAATGTCAAATTTTTTTGGCTATCTAGATTTAATCGCTTTAGCAATTCTTAGTTCTTATTCTTTTATTTTTTATTTCGAATAATTTTTTCAATTTTTTTGGAAGAATTTTATTTTTCGAGGTGTCTTTGCTATTTGTCGTGGAAAGAATCATTCACTTACTAAGCCCGAAGTGACCAAAACAAACGAATGGAACATTGAAGAACATTGTTGATTGGCTGTAGATTCTTTCAATTTCTGGACTCGTACCAAGAAAAACGAAAGGCTCGTATTGTTTATAATCACTTTCAGGATCGTTCGTTTCAATTCAAGTCATTAACAGTTATTCTATGTCTTGTAGCACTATGAAGGACTATACGATACTGTATATAACTATACTATAACGATCAGGACGAATTCAGAATTCCTTGAGGATATGTTTGAGATCACTTGACCTCATATTGATATGCGGCAGAAAATTTATTTCTATATGATGGTTTTCAGGGACGTTCTGGTTGTCAGGAACGTTACTGATTGAGCTTAAAATAAAAACAATCGACAAAGCTATTCAAGGAGCTCATTTTCAGTCAGTTTGAAGCTCAATCACAAAATAGCACTAACAATTTCGCGAGCATCTAGCAGAAAGACATAGAGTTAGCAGTAGTAGATTCATAGTTGTATTGTATTGTGTAGTTGCATTGTCTGTTTGCTTAAAAGGCCCGGACATTTTTTTTAAAAGGATGGAAGGAGGAGAACGTACAGAACACTTCCTTCTAGATTGCCCTAGTCTGGCCAACAAACGCCTTATTAGGCTGAGGTGTACTGACGCTACAGAATTGGAACACTTGGCGACCACAGAATTGGGGGAACGTCTGGCTTCTGTAGGACGTCAGGATGGACCATCTGTAAACAATAGTACTGCACATGGGTAGCTAAGGGTCGATTCTGGCCCATGCTATTTTCCAGCATATCACAGTACATATAATAATAATAACACGCTTTACTAAGAAGAAGTTATTTTTTTAGTTTTCAACTTAAAGATGCAAAATAGAGAAACAGAAACAGTGGAATTTACAAAACAAAAAAACAAATAACGCAATAAACAGTGGAAAAAGGAAAAAATTCCTTCTTGTGATATTACAAACATTCGATTCATTAGTGAATAGATATAATTTGAAATGCACATTCTAAATGCTTCACTGGCGTTTGACAACACAGACGTGTTGACTGCTCTCAACCATTGTTCAGCGCATACTAGTATGAGCTGAAGGACGAGGACATGTTGAAATTTTAGGAAATGGCTCGAAGATACCGAAAATCAATGGACTTAAAAATCAGTAAGCTTTGTTGGACCTAGAAAATAAATAAACATTAGTCTGTGGTAACGATCAAAGAAATTTATTGCTAAATGTCCTTATTTGTATGTTTCGTTTAATTTTTCGGTTTTTAATGATATTACAATTACAAATCATTCTTGAAAAGAATACAAATATTCAACTTTCATATTTCCTTCGAAAGAGAAGGAAGAGCGGTCTGATTCTTTATTTATTTTCTACTTGCCTTTATTCAATATAAAAACGAGAAATTTTAATTGGAAATGTGACTAACAGAAGTTAAAAAGGACCCCAAATAAAATCACGAAGCTTATCTACTTGTTCAAATAAATTGAGTTCCCAGCAAAAGTTTTTCTGAAATTTATATTTATTCATATTTTCTACATTAAATTTAATTTATTTATTTTGATTTATTTTTTAATTGTGTATGAAACCGATTGTATGTAAACATACGAAGGTACGAATAACGCGCGAATATCTAGATATGCATTTTTATTTAATTCCTATAATGCTTAACAAAAATTGAAAGGAAACCAGACACCAAGACGGGGCACACCGCCGAAACGTATATTCGAACGTTACAAGGAATCTGACAGAGAATCACGTTCCGAGAACAAACAAACAATCTTTATAAAAAAAAAATCAGAATAAAAAATGGCTACCTACACTTTTGAATATTTATAGGTTATGCTTATAGGTTATTTCATTCAATGCACTTTAAGCAACTGCTTGTTCACCCTGTAGATTCTAAGACGTTGCTATAAATCCTATGAACCGCAACATATAAATACAAGACGTTCTAAATCCTTATGATCAGTTGCTAGAAATTTCCAGGAAGTGTAGATGTGAAAATTGTTTAGATATATAATGAATTCTTTAGTAGCATGTGGTCTTAAGTATTCCGTTATCCAAATAAATGGTCAAAAAATTATAACACCCTACGAAAGTTTTGTGGAAAACGCGAATGAACCGAAAGAAGTAAGGGTAATTGTAAGATAAGGATAATGTTAATTGTTTTGTGCTGATTCTGTTTTTGCCTTCTAGCTATATGTAAGCCACATTCCACCTTCTATGACCGAAGTTGAACTGCTACCGATCTTCGCTTCTGTAGGTCCTGTGTGGAGATTTCGTCTTATGATGAACTTCTCAGGAAGTAACCGTGGATTTGGATATGTACAATTTGTACATGATCAAAGCTACGCTAAGGCATTCCAGATGTAAGTGTAAATTTGTCATTAGGTATATCCTGATTTTTCTTTAACCATTAAACATTTGCAGTTTGGATGGAATGACAGTGGAGCCTAATTATCGACTTAAATTGAAAATGAGTTGGAATATTTGCACGTTGATTATGGGTGGAGTCGACATACGCTTCAATCCAATTTTTGTGAAGGAAAATCTAAAGTCGTTGTTAAAGTGCAAGGATGTCAACATTATGTACGACACTATGGGAAAATTGACTTTCATCATCATCTACAACACACATCGTGATACCGCTATGGGACGAAGAACACTTTTGCAATACTTACCAGCATTTGGAAATGGCGCCTGGGTGCGATGGGGATCTAAGTGAAAAATGCGTTTTGAAAATATGGCAATTGTCGTTTCTCGATAAATTAAGGTATTTCACCCACAGTGATATGTATTTTTTAAGTTATTTTATATGTGTCACATTGCCAGCCCAAAATGAATTTTTAAAATTACAAACAACTAAAATTAATATTCGATATCTTACTGATGAATTTTGGATTACAAATATGTTCCTAATCATATAATTAATCTTTATCTAACGCATAATTGTCTGACATTAAAAAATGAATTTGTCCATTGGTATGAAACTAGAATTAAGTTAATTAACTTTTGATTAGTTTTTTTAGTTAATCTGATTTCCACAACGTTTTGTTAATTATATTTTTGTTAATTTCGTTAATTTAATTTTTGTTAAGTTGACTTAATCATAACCAAAGAAGCTATTCATATTTTGAATATTAATTTAAAATATTGAGTTTTTATTGAGTATCATTTGGTTTTTCTTTACTTGCATTGCAGTGTGCTTGCTTTTGAATCAATTGTTATATTAAATTATAAAAAAGTTAGTAAAAGTTTTATGTGAACTTGTAATTTTAAAGGATTAATCTCTTCTTCTGCTCGGCAAAGGATTATAGATTTTATTGAGACGATGATTCGCGTTGAACGCGGCTTCGAAATGTTGGTGGACACGTCTTAAATCTCCTGTTTAGGTTTGACAAAACGGTTGAGTCTGCTCAAAAATTCAAAATTTCATGGAAGTAATCACTACTTTCATGCAATAGAGAACTGATTACATTAACAGAAACACTGAATACGATGCGAGTCTTTTTATTCCCACATGATTTTTTTATATTCTTAATTTTTTAGTATTTAACTTAACGCTAAAGAGATTCCAGTGATTTATTGGATTAATTATCTTATTATGATGTCCAATCATAATCCAAATTCCTAATGCAATAAATCACAGGATTATCTATGTTTGAAATATTTCAAAATATTTGAGTTATTAATTTCGACAGTCGAAACCTGGTGTAATCTCAATTAGAAAACAAATTTTAAATTGACTTCAGCAGCGTGAATAAATTTTTGAAGTATAAACTAAATTCAAAGAAGTGATTTGCGTGGAGCTGACATGAAATGCCACCTTTTTTGGTACTTGGGACTGCTAATTTAAAAGGATATAAATTGCGGATATCAAATATAACAATTTATAAAATGGATTTATAAATTGCGAAATTCTCTAGCAAAGAATACATCATTATCTGTTCTGTTTTCCAAGTGGTTCAATTGCTATTAGCCAAAAAGGGTCGGTAAATATTGTGAATATTCCTTACTAAATGATGCAGAAAAACTATGAGAAACTACAGTTGGGTGTATTCTGCCAGGATTTTTCGAGAACACTCTCCAGTTAGGTTTTCTGCCCGATGATTGCATTCGAGCAAGAATTATCTATAACAAAGTGAAGCATGTGTCAAAAAAGGCTGCCCTTTTGATTTTCTTACCGACTAAAAACAATAGACAGTTAATAAGCCTTAACCTATTGCTGCTGTGGATTTGCTTTATTACTTGGGTCTTTCCAAACTGCCCATAACTATCGATAGTACAACTGCTGGATCTTATGTGAAAGAGGGAGTCAGAAGATTTCGCGAAGAAAAATCCTACTATTGACGTCATTTCCTTTAAATTCAAGGCGTGACTTCAGGGAAATACAGGATGAATTGAGACTCGGGCAAAGAGAAAAACAATCACAATTAACATCGATTATCCTGAGCCAGGTATTATTTTATATTATTTTGGTATTATTTTACCAGTAGGGATCCGAAAATTCAAAGCAGGTCTGAAGTGACTGTAAGTTTTAGAAGCTCGAGGAGGAACGGTGGAAATCGGCAGAGGATAATTTTTTTAATGGGAAAATCTAACATCCATGCCGATGACTTCCAATATGGCCTTTGTTTTGAGCATAAAAATGAAGGTCGTGGTAGATTTTCTAGATGCTTTCCGGATCTAAAGTGACTTCTTTCAAAGAATATTTGCTGGGATTAAGAACGCATCACACGCAGGGATCGTTGGGAGACTATCTTAATACACAGATGTCAATTTAAGTCAATCTTAGACAACTTTCAATAGACCAAAGTCCATTGATAACATGTCAATGATATGTGAACACCAGAGGTCATTAAAGGCAAGACAAGAAAAGGTACATTTCAGAAATGAGTGTTCCCGATTCACAAGTGTTGACTGTAAAATAACTGTAATGGAATTGGGTTCTTACGCGGATGTTGTGGTGCTAGGTGTTTTTTTGTATTATTGGGGGCGTAACCGTTGATCACAGAGCTCGGGCTTCCAAACAGCTTAAACCTGCCTCACTTCAAGATCAAATGTACATGAGAATGTGATCTCGTCAGAATCATATTCAAATTTGATGAAGGTAACAATCACTGCTAGATAAGCTGATACATCGCCACTTGAAAGACAAATTCAATAATCACTATCCTCAGGAGGATTGGAGCCCAACATTTACTGCACAGACGCTGAGTACTCTAACTACATATACCATCCACAGTGTTCATAGAACAGTGTTACTTCAACCACGCGCTAAAGCTTCAAACTAACAGTACTGGTACGAACTAACGGTAAATTGGTGAATTTTCTCTTATTTTTGCGTAAAACAACAACATTTCATCCAAAGTGTGTGGTTAAAATTCACAAAAGAAGTATAAATCTTCTTATTCTTATTCTCTCTCTATCTGAGAGAGTTAGCACTGTATGTACTTACGCTACGCTTCAAATGCATTTGGAAAGTTCAGAGAGCCGATGTCCCTGAACTCAGGGACTCAGTGTCAATTCACTAAAAGCTAAGTCCAGGAAAAACCTGCTCCAAGTCGCTGACCTGTTGGAGGTTGAAAAATAAAGCTTACAGTGACGAGGTATGCGAATTACTATGGTAGATTGAGTCCTGTTTGGAGATATAGTACCGGGAGAGGATTGCAATTACGAAATGATTGCTTTCTGTTGTCGTTAAAAATTGTCTGACAGCATGTGGCCTAAGAGACATGAGGTGTGGTCTGGACTTAAGAGGCTTCTTCTCCATTGTATTTCAACCTGATGAATTGCTCCCTGATAACTCGCAAGAAAGAAAGGCATGTCTGTTTGAGGATGACAGATGTGTAGAGAAGATTGATTTTAGAATCTTTGAACGTCATTCTTTTGTATAGACATACTAATATGCTCAAATCGCAGATTAATTGGAACGACTTTTTGTAGAAGTTTTCAGCGATAACCCAACTTTGCTATTCCAAAAATAACTGTTACAAAATTTTCAAACCTAAAGGGAGTGTTTGATAGGAAGGGTTCAATAAAAACTACAAATTGCAGAGTGGTTGACAGAAATAATACTCAGTAGGTGTCAGCCCCTTATAAAGATGAGCGATGTATGCAATAGAGCATAATTTACCTAAGGTGATAATTAATATTATTTGAATGTTTCCTCACAGTTGTAAAGTCTTCCAAGTGTAAATGTTTGCGACACAAATTGCCGCAAGATTCTGAGGTCCAGCTGACATTATATCAAAAAAAGTATAATCCATACGCTAAGCCAGTAAGGAGTCGTTCATTTGTCATTTCAAAACAAAACATCCGAAACATGTAAATCTGCTCTAAAGAGCTAGTGCGGGAACAGAGAGATACATTGCGTTTTCAGGACATTTTTATCAGGACATATCAGGCAATTATCGGTTATAGATACAATAGCGTCAGCTGGAGCCAGGTGGAAGTTTTCAATTACCTTGGTAACACTTGGTAAAAAGGAATCTCTATAGGCGTGTACGGCGAAATAAAAAATAGTTTAGACATGAAGTAGTCAGGATTGCTTATTCTATGGCTGGTAAGGATTTTGAATCATCTCTGCGTTCGAGGTATACGTGCTAGTTGGGGGGTTTCTGGAGTCATTTGTAAAGAAACTATTGGTCAAAAGTTCTGATTGTAGAGAATTTTCGAAAAATTACCCTGCGCTTAAACAGGAAGGTTTAGATAGTCAGAGAGAGGATAAAGCTGCATCATAATAATAAATTAAAAACTAACAATTCAAATAAATTAATGGAATAATACAAATAGAATCAGAATAGGGAAGAATTAGAAGACAATTCAGAAAAAGAGTGTTAAAGTTATTTTCTGCCAGAAACAGCTCAGTGTTGGTCCTTTCATAGAAAATAGCTATTCATCTGGATTCGCATATATGGTCCTTTTTCTCAACCAAATGAACGTGTGTTTGACGTAATGCAAAATAATTTTTCAATCAAACGTTGGTCCGCACCACAATTATTCATTTACTAATTCAATTGTAATAAATTATTTTGTATGAGCTTAACCTTTTGAAACTAAAAATACATATTGAATTGAATGGGAACATACAAAAGAAAATAAAAATCGAATTAGATTTATCGAAAAAGTTCACCCTTTGATCTATATCCACACGAATGGGTTAAATCTAATAAGTCATTCTTTTATTGAATCCTTTCTACACACCTTCAACATGCACAAATGATACTTCTATTGCATGTATAGATTTTTCGTTTAATGCTTTTTTTCCCCAACTTAATAAAGGATAAGTGATGGAGATTTAGTAGCTTTTACAGTGAACCAAATGAAACATTTTAGAGATCTGACGAATGGAATAATTGGCTTTTGTTCGGATTCGTGGCTCTTCTCAGCATTTGAACCTTTAACAAAAAGTTAATTCAAATGGTGTGTAAATGGTTTGAAGGTCTGCTTTGTGGTTGTAACAAGAATAATACAGGTGGAAAACTTGAAAGCACTTAGAGTGTATACGTGGAATCAAATCGAAGCCAATTATTGAAAATAAGTCTAAAATTGTCTCGAAAATTCATGCAAGGTTCATATTCTATTTTCGTTACTCCAATAATGAAAAACCTTTTAAACAAGAGATCAAGAGCCCAAAACCTAACTTGAGCTGTGATGCCACTGCTGATTATAATTTTCGTCTTCTAGTTGGATTGTTCCGTGCCTTAGTTCTGTGGTAGCTGGTGTCCTAGAAGTAATCAAAACAAAATTAAGGGGGAGGGGGGTTGAAAAATCAAAATTGAGGGATCACAATTGATGCTTTTTTGTTCTATTGATTTTGACATGACCGGTCAGTCAGTCGGCCTCCTTACAATTGTTAAGCTACTTAGCTCGTTTGAACTTATAAAGTTCAAAACATAGGAAATTTTAAGCCAAAACTGCAATTCTGATAAATAAATTTATCGATGTCAATTTAAATATAAAATTGGGTCTTGTCTTGAACCATCTACTGTGCCTTAATCAATTCCAAAAAAGAGCATATATATATATATAGAGAGAGAAGGGGGAGGAGAATATACGGGAGGGGAATATCTTTAGAGATAATATCTTTATTATCTCTAAAGATATTCAGTTTAACCTTAAATTCTCTTTGACCTTTTAAAAATATACCAGTAATAAATAAAAATCCACTTACTGTAGGTTTATGGTTGCAATGCAATTTTATTCGAAGTTCCATAATCGAAAAGGATTTTTTTTTTAGAAATTCGTTTGGAATCTTTTGAAAGCGATGGAATTTCTCCCACAGACGTTCTAACAATGTTTTTGTCATCATTGAAAACATGAGTTTGTTTCTGATTGATCTCCGTACTTTCAAGAAGTTTATACAAAACCTTTTCTAATATTTGGGTATGAAATTCTGACTTAAAAACCTCCTTAAAAAACATCTGTAGGTTTCTATTGAGCGATCGTAGGTAATCGAGAAGGTGATTTGGACAGTACCACGTTTAACCCAAATTAAAAAGTTAGATTTGCACCATTCCTGATTTAGTTATGCTTTTCAAAATCGTGGCAGGAAAAATTTCACTATTTTTTGTAGGAGGATGATTTGGCTCTAAACTTCAAAGAATAGTCTCAATATCAAAATGTCAAAATTATCCCAAAGATTTCAAAATAATGTTGGTTTAGAAGCATCCTTATGTTTTCTCATCTTCATGCTTAAGTTTATGTAAGTCTTTATTCTGTTTTGAAAAGTCCTTTTGACCCTGTAACTGATAATTTGTCATTCAACTCCATTCTGATTTGCCATTCAACATCAGCAAGCTCTATCCAGGGATCACGCTTGACGGTTAGTAATAGCAGTGTCATGAAGTGGGGCTTTTAGTGATTTTTCAGTGCCTAAAACAAATAATTCTCACGCAGACTTTTCCTTTCGGAACTTACCATTCCTGAAGCCTTCGAAAACGCCAAAAGATTATACTCTCATAACAAGCCAGAACAATACGTAAAATATAATGAATAAGTCCTGCTTTGACATGTCCCCTAAAATGTCCTGCTTTGAAAAAAAGTTCGTTTCGTCTGAAGCATTTGCTTCAGAATTATATTTGGATTAGTAAATTCTCTATCATTTTCGCATCCAGCAAACATACTTCTGCCAAAGATTGTGCTTTTCTATCTATGTCTGAGAGAAGTTGACCGAGAGTATTAGTAAGGTATAACGGTACGTTCTGGCCTGACAAACACCAAACATTGCCTTGTAGCGAGGATAGTGGTTCACTCCGTAGGCCACCACTTTGACCATCCAAACTTATTTGAGATAGAAAGGATGTTTTTAAAGTGGGAGTAAATCCTAATATTTTTTAGTGTATCGGTAGCTTAGACTAACAGAATTAAAGTACTTAGTGGAGTTCTTGTAGTTCTAGCAGTCCTTTAAATGACATTTTGAAGGGAGAGTAAAACAGTCAAGTTAGTCTATCCTTTTTAAAACAAAGGACATAGTCTCTGGGTGCTCTAACAACTTCTGTGGTAGATGAATTGCTAAGATGAACAGGAAATCAGCAAGTTTCTAACGCAGTTTAAACAGTGCAATTGACAGATTTTGTGGTCGATTAACCCTTCTATATAGGGATACGTCGAATTTCATGTTAGACACTGACGGTTCAACTGTTTGAATATTTCACAAAAAGAGGTTGAAGATATAAAGGAACGACAAAGAAGTTACTGCAAAAAAGCTTTATATGAATACTAAGTCGATAATGATTTCAGTATCGTTCCAGGCAAGGATGTGCCATCTGGACACTGGTATCCAGTTAGTCACCAAGAGAGGTGACCTTATTATAGGGAGGAGATAATGCGCTTTCATCTGGGCCAATATGCATTATGGTACTATGGAATATGACCTGACTTGACTTGGTGTGGAACGTTATTATTTTCACAATGGTTATTTGGCTCAAAAGATTGTGTTGGTAACAAAGATGGATATTCTAGCCGCCAGGAGGGTAGGCCGAATTATTGGCCGGAAATCATATACTTATAGGGTACACGACCAAACAGGGAGTTGATTCTAATAGCGTGGACTTCTGACAGTTGGCAGTAGGATAAGTTTTAACTGAATTCCAGGCGACACAAAGAGGCTGACAATAAATGGGTTTGGATTGGTTTTGTCAGCTTTTGGAAGAGCACTATCACTCGAGGCAGTGAGGGGGGGCTGGTAATCCTCTGACCTGTATCTCTGAAGTGAACACATATATATTTTCTCGGGCTTCAGAAAAGTCCAAACTAATGAGTCAATAAAAGCTTCATCAGGACAATATTTGCAATATGCCCATGACACATTTCTATCTCTGCTTCCCCCAAAATCTAAAGTGCTTATATTGGATAAAACATGGTAACCATGATTTCGAAGGCTACGAAATAGAGGAACATACACAGTATCTGTATTCGCGTCTCCATTTAGCTTAAATGAGTTAGAACTTATGATTGATAGACAGTGTTTCAGCACATAAATTGGTTGTTCCTGCTTTAGACACCGTTCGGTCACGAGTACCACGACCAAGGACTCACGTTTTACATTTGGACTTGATATTTCATGAATTCAGCGTAGAAAGCATCCGTTGCGAATTCGAAACCAAGGTCTTAGAGGTTCTATTTATCGCAATTCTTGTTTAATTTTCAGTTTGTGCAAATGCATGTATAATGTTCTTTTCAAAAAGAAATACAGATCTACTTGTGGCATTTTTTTCACCGGCTGAGAGAAGCTGCCCGTGAGTGTTAACGCTGTATTTACACTATGTCCTTACTCCATTCCTTAATGGGTCTTCATCCCCATATAAAACTATAATTCTTTCCATTTCGCATTTCGAAAAAGTTGAAGATGCTTTACATGAGTTCAACGGCCCGGCGATGCAGACAAACCCCGACAGAAATTGATGATGAGAAAAATCCCTTGGAGGATATCATGAAGACTCTGAATTGATTTTTTTTCACTTATGATTGTGAAAGTGGTTTTTTAATAGTCATCAATTCAAAGTTTTAGGCAGCTATCGCGAGTATCCATCCTGACCTGAGGTATAAGACACATTTTTACGTTTCAAATTTTCAGTCATTAAAAATTAATTATTGTTTAACTTAAATTTAATTTCAAATTATCTCCTTCCCACCGGAATGACTGAGTTGAGTACGGTTTTTGTTGTTTTCTTCTGTCTAGGACCTTGCTTTCAAATTCTCGGAGGATGCAATTTTTGCTGACTTGCATGTCTATCAAACAAAAGTACAATACGCCTTTAAAACCACTTTAGCCACTCATGATTGAGAAGGACACACAAACAAAAATCCTAATACATATTGATCAAAAAAAGTAGTTTGAGCTTCACAAATATTTATTGAATAAAATGTCTGCTTGCCCACTATCTTTCTATGGGCACGCTATGAAATATTGATAATAATGTGTAATGTTCATAGTGTCCTTTCACTTTGCTGATTGACACTAAGTTGAATTGACGTGTTGTCAATCATAGTCTTAAATAAGCTTTCACAACTTATATGTTCTACTGCGGGCATCCAGTTCGATGACGTTGCAGGTAACAATTACATTTCCGATGAAAACATGACCATGATAAAATGGAATAAAGTACTCACACTTGAAATTTCTAATGGTAAATAAATAAGGTGAGTCCTTTTGTGTACAGTATTTGACTTAATGTTTTTAGATCAGCAAACGATGTTTACACACCTGAACATATGTCAGCACGCTTGATTTTAATGTTGGAGAATTTCTTACAATAATATTGTAAAGTCCTTGTTGTAGGGAGTCCGTGCGTGTAAAACAAAAATGTTTTCGGAGTTCACATTGTTTCGTAGAATAAAATAATGGTGAGAGCTTGCTTCGCCGTAAAGGATGATAAAGGATGGTGCATAGAGATAGACTTATATGTCTGTCAATAGTTTTCGACCTAAATCTGATGAAACTAGAAATTGGCTTTCATTCCGCCTAGAATGTTCTCAAAAAAGTCGTACAGAAAGGCACTTACAGTCCGATGTCTCTCTAGAAGACCGAGAGGAATGCTGCTTGGTTGCTTAACTTCAGTATCCTTGACGACGATGATATATCGGTTCAATACCAGCGAACACTATACAACTTTCATACTTTTCTAAAGGCTCGAAACAGGGCAGATATATAGCTATTTGATCTATGAACAGAAGAACTGTATCCTTAGATTGCAAGCACTTTTACTTATAAGATCTGATTCCAAAACGAAACATTCCATAGGCGGTTTTTGGGTGAGAATACTCCACCTAAATTGGCCATGAGTCGGCTGAGTGTTGAGAATGTCGGTGCAGCTCCGTCTGCTGCCACTATAACTTCAGCCCAAGGACCTAACTGGGTTCTTGGACACAATAGTAATCTCTCCTTCTTCCACAGATAGAATACTCGGGATCCCTGTAGCGACTCAAGGATTCGAGAATACACTAACTTTAAATGTGAGTTTTACTCTTCTTCAAGGCTGCGTTCTTTGACACAATCGCAGTCATTCTTACTTACAGAAATAGAGCGATAGAGATCCGTTTTTAGTCACGAGATTTAGGTATGAATTTTGCTTTTCTATTCTTTGCAAGTTCTACTATGAACAAACATCAATCAGACCATGTAAACTTTTCGTGTAAAAGATAAAACGATAAAACTTTCGAGAACCCAAGCAATCTCTTCTGGATCTAGCGATGCTGTATATCACTGCGTGTCAGTAAAAGTGGCTATCAAGCGAGAAGTGCTAGTATTTCTGAAGCAAAAATATTAAATAATGTTGGACTGAGACAAGAACCTTTAGGAATTCAATCAGGTACGTTATGATAAATCGATTCAGACCCTCGAGTTTTGACGTGAAAAGGTCTGTCGTTAGAAAAATACCTAATCAGATATACGATTGCTTTTTTGGGTAAGCTTTTGAACACTTTATTGGGACTAGTATGAAGAGCTGGAATTTTACTTGGTTTCTGGTGTCGAAGCATCTTGTTCAGGGAAAATGCCCTTAGCCTATAGAAAAAGGAAAGCTAGGCTCTAAGTTCTTTCTAAAGAGAGACCTTTGAGAATTAAAAACAAGTATTTTAGCAAATCGTGAACATATGCCTATTGACCCCTGCTTCTTTGGTTCTGTCGCTCGATATTTTCCTTTTTCACGTTAAAGCATTTCTCATTTGGACCCGTTTTAATGGTTTGTTGGTTTTAAGCTAAACAAGTGCAAGCATGATATTGGCCAAATGTCCTTCTCTTAAACAACAAAAAACAGGCCGTTTTCTTGAACACGGTTGAAGTTCCAATTTGGTTGCGTATTTTTATTGTTGTATTCCTACCAATGAATAGACTTTTTCAAACAAATATTTATATACTTTGTCTTCGAATAACATTTTTAGGTTTACTTTCGTTGTCTATGTATTATGGTTTGCCAATGCCAATCAATTATTATGATTAATTCATTTGAAAATTGTTTGAATGAAAATGATTGAAAAAACACGAGGTTTGAGCGACTCGAAGCTATGTTTTTGTAAGAATGGATTTACAATGCGTAATTGTGGTTATTTACCTTGAATTTAAAACAATAAATTTTTTCCATTTGCATCCTTCTGACTAGATTGGCAAAGTAGGTTAGAATGTTTTCTTGCTCAAGTCGCTCGTGCATTATTTTTGAATCAAACGACAAGAAAGGAAATATTGGATGTGTTTAAGGGATTTGCGATGACGAGTATCAAAGCCATTATTTAATTATAATTGTAATGCACATGCCACCGAAGATCCTTCGACATACCGTAGAATGTATGCACATCAACTAATGGCATTGTTGTTGAACTACAGATGAAAGCATATTTAACGACACTGTGATGTTTCATACCTGCAATTTTATGGTTACTTCCATACATGAAAGTTATTAAAAACATGGATGGGGCGAACTCTCTCATCCTTGAGTAACTTTTGTAACATTCCACACATAAAGTATGTCATACATCAGACTGAATTCGCAACTTTTGTGTGTTGGAAATGTGAAAACAACTTAATACAATTTATGTGCTTTAAAAGTTAGGCCAAAGGATGCCTTAAAGCACTTTTCAGAAAATCTTGATCTTATTCATCTACCGAACTCACTAACTTCCCGTAGCTACTTTTCGTTGACTTTTTGACATGTATCTTTCGCCATAAAGATGTCTTTTACTGCTTAAAAACTAATGGCTGCCTGTGCTATCAGCTGCAGATGTATCAGTTTCATCGCGTCCTAGGAGTTTGACGAAGCAACGAGGATGGAATACGCTATACAGGAATCTTTGTACGATTCCCAATGTAGGTATGATGGTCGTTTTTCATATGGTAACGCAATACGAAAACCAGAAGCGTACCTTTGTGGGGAAAGTTAAAGTTTTGTAATTAAAACTTTCAACAACCCGTTAGAATTTGCAAGTGGAATGTATATATATTTTTTTGGTCCTTAAGATGTTTTCTCTGTGCCGACCAGATAGGCTATATGTTGTATGAACTCTTTTATTTGCTTCCAATTTGCTTCTTTGGTAAACAGCACGAAAGTTTATCAAAAGATGTATTTTGACAAAGTCCCAAATGCTTATTGAGAAAACATTAGCATTTCAGACTTTCCAAGTATTGCGGAAAAAGTCAATAAAGGAATGTTTTAGAGAGATGTGAGGATATATTCCGTCCAAATAAACATCCATCACCTTTTGTAGTATGTGCTCTTATTTGCAGCAATGTCTGATGGAATATTACTTTGGGTTATGATGCAGCAGACAAGTTAAGAAAATGTGCAGGAGCTCCTTGTTTTCGGTAAGTAAAAACGTTTTCGTACCACATCTGATAGTGTTACAAGTGTTAATGTACAGAAAACATGAAGATGGACCCATTCAATATAAATTCATGCAGACTTTAAGAGATTACATGATTTCATTTTGTTCAAGTTGAGATTTCAGAAATTCAACGTAAGGTATGACGGTTTCGTTGATTCCAGGATACCAAGGTAGAGCATATTGGTTGTTATTACGTTTTTTTTTATTTTATTAAATTTCAAGGAGAACGTGCAGAAAAGAATTGGGATACGGTGGAGGAGTTTTGGTGTTACACCAATGTCACCGTAGACAAGTAATTTGACGTATGCCCACAAGAAATATTTCAGCAGTGTTTCATCGCAAATTGCAAGCCACAAGTTGCAGGCCAGTTCACAGGTCCAAAACGAGATATTAAGCGCTCATCAAATGATTCTTTCAATCAATCGATGATTATACGAGCTGTTTAGCATGTAGTACGATCCTGTTGAAAGCAGAGGCCACCGTGAGTTAATTTCAGACTAAGAAAGTCATTCATCACGGTTCTGAAGCGGTATCAATTGACTCATATTTTATTGCCAGCAGCATTTCTGAAGACATTTTCACCAGTGATTTCATTGACTAATAAAGCACACCGAATAGTATCCTTCTCCGAATGTAACGGTGGTTGTTCATCACTCCAAATGCGGTAGTTTACGTTTCGTTACGTTACGTTACAAGCCAATTCAACCACAAATAAACCTTAACCCTGAACAAAAGTTTGTTATGAAATTCGGAATCAGCATCATTTGATTCTTGGGCCCAAGCACAGAATCTACGCCAAATTCGGGGGTTGTTCGGCTTCAAATTCTGAAAAAGTTCAATTTTTTTGAGCCCGTAAACCAATAAGCTTCCATAAAATCTTCCATGATGTGGATGGGCACAGGTTTAATTGTTCAGCATGATATCGAATGGAATCACTTGGACCTTCATCGATACTACGCTCTTCAGCTGTTATCGTTTCTTACTGTACGATTCTTACTGTACACTGTACGATGTCTGAAGAGATGCGTATTATCAGTGAGAGTAAATTTGGCGCGGAAACAATTCATGGTTTATCGGAATAATCGTTTTGATGATTTGATTATGCCGGCTATAACATTTAAGGAGTGCACGAAGAATTTCTCGAGCACAACCCTGTTTTTCGAAATAAATCAGCAGAAATTCTAGACATTGCTCATACGTCAACCTATTTATGACAAATGCAAAACCAAACTAACCATAAAACGCATGACAGCTGTCATACCATACGTAGCAATAAAAATTGTTGCTTACTTAAAGTTCTTCACCTCTAAAAGGCATCCTTTACTTACAAAATGAAGATAAAAGTCTAAACAAATAATTGTTTCTTATCCCAGACGGTTTTACCTTAGCCGCGCTTATTTGATGGTTCATTCAGGCAGCTTTGAATTATGTAGACTGATAAATAAGTATTATCGTGTGATCTTAAAGCCTCAAAGCGTTAGAAGATATGCTGGAAATGACATCTTAAAATCATTATTCAACAGCTCTGAAAAATTTACAATTTTCAACTGTATGGCAGGTATCAGAGAGGGTAGCATTTAAAATTTAAGGATGTTTTTCTTATTATTAGTTAGTTAATAACTTTCCCATATAATTTTGCATAAATTAATTGTGGCACCAACTCGTAGCTGACATAGGAATTTTGGAACTTATAGTGCCAGAGGAAATTGAAATAAAAGCCAACTATCGCAAATAAAGACATCAGACCATTTTAGGATAACAGCGCATTCCTTATGGACCCATTGTGCAAAGAGTCCTCAATGGGGCCGATTTTCTCCGTGGTCTTCTATACAGATAATAAAGTCTGTTAAGGGTGTCTTCAAGTCTGCCAAGTTTGGGATTATCTTCGTTAATGGCTCACTTTCATTGGACTTCTTTGGCTCTTAGGTTGCTTTTATTCCGCATTTATTTTACCTTATTCCAAATCATTTATAATCATTTTCTTGGCTATTTTAAGTTTTCTGTCATTCTCTTTTTCTTCTTCAGTGTTATCATAAGGGCACGAAGTGAAGATTTCACATTTTTCATGACCCATTTTTTCTAGTAGCTTCGAGTTTTTAAACTTATCCTGAAAAATGAGACAGTGTTTGGATTATTTCCATAACATCTGGACTTGTAGATGACAGGGAATAAAATCTAGAGCTGGAATGTAATTCGGAAATGGTGCTGGTGTTTTGTTCAGGAGCTGCATCATTTTTCACCCCTGCTTCGGGGACGATGTTAATCAGTGACCCTAAATCTGAGTCAAGCTAATTGCAAGTGCGTTACAGAGTTTAAGGTAGTTGTCATAGTAGTGTCAAGGGATACAAGGTGCAACCATTCAGATTCATCTAGTGGAATATTTGTTAAGTCCGCTGGTAATGAATTGAGATCTGAGAAGTTATTTTTAATTTCCTAGTGGATAAATTTCCAAGCATTTAAAACTAGATCACGTAATTGAAAACCTAGTTAGAAAACCTAGTCTTAACTAAACCGGGAATACCGCATTCGGTTATTCTTGCTCCAGCCTTTGCATTTTAAATCGTTTTGAAAATGTTCTGTTGAGGGGTTGAACTTAACGTGTTGTATGACGTGGGAAACTCGCTAAATGGATGTGATGCTTCCGGCAAATGTTAATCACATCTCGTGTCCTATGACTCCAAAAGTCATCCAGCAGAAGAAGCGCGGGGGTTGTAAATGATAAATGTATTTACCAATACTTATACCTCTACGGTTCGGTGTTACCTGCGGTATGACGCCAAGGAACTCTGCCTAGTCATTGCAAATTTTTGAAGTAAGCATTTAATCAAAATGAAATATTTGAAATTCGTCAATTTCTGTGACTAGGCGGAAATGCTACATGCGCAAAAAATTTGGTTTCCACACGTACCTGGAAAATTTGTTGCCTGACCCTAAAACGAAGTTCTTATCTAATGAAACAGAAAATCAAGACAAATTTAAGTGCGCATTTAATGAGTCTGGCAATATCCTTTTATTCGGCATCCTTATACATTTTTCGCTCACTCAAAGCACAAATGGAGTATGTTACTTATTTCTTACGTCCTGATCTCAAAGCGGTACGTGCTCATTTGTTCGATGCACGACAGTCCCATAAAAATGATAAAATAAAATTTTCATTCCTTAAAATTCGGAATGATAAGGTTGGGTGAAGAAATGTCATTCGATATTAAACAACGAGGTATGAGTATACATATAAAAAATATTTACACTGGGCAATTTAACGAATTCATTTGATTATCCTTCAAAATTGATTTCATTTCCTCGAAACACTGATCAATATGGAAAAGCTTCAAGGCAATTGCCTTTTTACTTTTCGTCTCCAGCTTCAACGAATTTTATTTGAATTTCCCACCTGCATTCCCTGATTCTGCAGGTTTTTTCCCAGAATTCGTTGACTGCTCATGATGCAAAATTATTATTGATTTTTGTGTCAAAAAGGAGCTTTTCTTCCTACGCATATGAAAATAAATTCATATTCAAATCAAAGATATAAATAAATACCGCCCTCAATTTAAGACACAAAGTAATAGATTTCAATGTTAATGTTTCATCTTGAGTTGTATCCTATTTGAATCGAATCTGAGTCCATTGGCACGAGAGTAATTTTGCTTCACTAGTTCAAATGAATTCCCTAGGGTAATGTTTACAGTTGAGCTAATGCAAATACATTCTCAACTCAAAGGAAGTTATATGGTATGTGAATAAAGCGATGTTATTTTAAGATATTTACCATCGAAATTTCAGATTGATTTTATTCTTTCGCTAATATTTGCCGTTTAAAAAAGAAAACATGTACGGAGTGTTCTTCGTCTTCACTTTCTTTTAATGTTGCATCACTTTTTCATCTTAAGCAAGCACACGAAGATATCAGAAATCGACAGCTATTTAATTCGATATCAGCCCCATCAACCCGTATGCAAAAGAAAAGCCAGATGAAAATGAAAAACCGTCTCCAGTCCCATCGAGTCGAAAGCTTTGAATAAGAAATTTGTATTTACAAATGTACAAGCACAATCTATCACCGACGCACATACCTACGTACAGTCCACATCTACACATTTAGATAAATTTTACGAGATGATAAATTGTCGCAGAAGGGAAACATCCTCACCGTATATCGTATTTATTGACACTTCTCAAGCTATTTGAAGTGTTCTTGCTATATTGTCGACAATACTATTCTACTACCAGTTGGAAGTAGAGAAATGGTTACTCGACCAGGCAAAGCATCTTTGGATGCAAATTTAATTTGCAGGATATCAAACATTGTTGTAAGCTTCAATTTTGCATGCTTTGATAAAAATTCAAACTTAAATTTGATGAATAATTTACCATGAGGTCATTATGGAACAACAACATGCGCTCAAGATTAAGAAAGTTTTCCTTTTTCGTAGCAGCATGTGTTGTTCCTCTCGTAGGCTTGATTGTGACTAGGTCACTAAAGGAGAAAAACTTGATAAAGTATGCATTTGTTTTGTTTTTAATCCTGCAACTGTTTTGTGTGGAAAAAACGGGGAGACACCCCATTGAGCAAACTCACCATTCCTTCCCCAACATGTTTCCTCACATGGCTCCACACGTTGGTGGAGAAATTCAGCCTGTAAAAGTTTACCTTGGAATCAGTCGAGACCGAACTGTAGGTCACAAGAAAGCTGGCGATGCAGGAAGAACTCAAAATTTTTAAAAACCGATTTGGTGCCAATATCAAATCGGAAAACGCGTTTTCTATGTGATCTATTCAGCTCATATATAGGAACTGGGAGTTTGCAAACTAGAAAGTAGCTTAAGCTAATGGGAAAAGTTTTTCGACAAATGGCTTCCATGGAAAGGAAAAATCAATAGACAATTGGGATTACTTTTAATGTGAATTAATTTTCTGGTTATCTTCTATGGCATTCTATTCAGTTTCAGTTCGTGGCATTTGGCTCATGGTTTTCCTTTAATTTGAATCTGTGGCAATTGAGGTTCTTCCCATGTCGAAAACTTTACTGACTTAATTTTATTTGGTGTTTTCATCTTCGATGAGGATGCTGCTGATGTGTAGACAATATAGATAAATTGGTTCAGGATTGCATCGAAGGCGGCTGGCTCTCTTCTGTCGGTTTTGGTAAGAGGCTGAGAAAGTGCAAAATGTGCCATCTATATGTTAATATTCATGTTATTTGGGTTGAGCTGTTCAAATGGAAATGATTTACTCTCGGTGATTTTCCTTGGTAAGCCAAGGATGCGTAGGACGTGTACATCGTATATGAAAATTTAGGACCAAGTCATGTGCGCTAATGATGTCCAAGAATATAAACTTATGGCATCAATTTGCAATTTATTTGTGAAATCGTAAGCGATTGGGGGAAGGATTTCGATTCAATGTATTTGTTTACAAAATGAAACAATGATAGCGTCATGAATTTTCATTTCTGTAACTGTGCTTTCTGAAAAAAGGTTGGACAGCATACGATCAGAATTTCAATATTGAACTGACTGTTATGAAGATAAGGGGTTTGTTTAATTTCTAGCATGCGTGAGTAATCCATTTTCTGCTACTGGTAGCTTTTATTTGCGTAAAACTTTGCAGTAAAAACAATGAATTCAGTAATATGAATCGAAACACTGACCGCAGAGATCATTTCCCGCTTATAAAGTGGGCACAAATTGTGAGAAACGGTGGCTCAGGATTCTGCAATGGTAATCAAAATTAAATGTGATCTTCCTCTAATATATTTTTGTTCTATTTCATATCGTAGTAACATACCACAAAGTTGACCTTCCGAGTGCGCTGTTGCGCCATCGATCATAATGATGATGATGATCAAAATTATTGTCCTATCTATAATAATGGGGATCATAAGCTTTGTTTTTCCTCTCCACTACAGTCGGGATGTATACATTCGTTTTCTGTATCAAGGGGCATTAATTTACGCATCAATCGTTACTCTGTCTGCAATTTCTGATTTCTTGCAAGTTCCCTTTTTTATTAATTTTTTGTCGATCTAAAAATGAGATAATTAGTCAAATTGTTGAGAATGTGAGTTTCTCAAACTCATGAATCGACTGGAGTTTGCACAGAAAGATTTTCTTTTGATTTGCACTCCAAGGAAAACAGTCAAATACAGGAAACGTCTCACTTTTTAAGACCTGGTATTATTAACATGAGACAATATATGGTTCCTGTAACGTACTTCCCCGATGCACTTTAATTTGCAAGCAAAACAAGTTCGGGCAGATGCATAATCACAAGGTTGTCCGGAGAAATGCATATTTACATTCTCTTGAATTTTGTATTCATACACTATACAATCTTCTACGGCATTTAGCTTTTAAGCTCTCTGTCTTGCAAAGCTCGCTTGATGGGCCAAATGTCGTAATGCTCCTCCGGAGAATGGCCGCATTAATCGTCATGCCCCTTGGGATTGTGGGTGCTGGTTAGTAGCTATGTCCAAAGCAAATTATCATTACTACTCATACTTTGCCCGTTTTTGATTTTCCTGCAGTATAGTTTAATTCAATGATTGAAGTTTCAAAAAACCATCTTTTTGGAATGATATGTTGATGGGATTATGAAGTCATAGTTATTGTTTAAGATGTGCAACCGAGTAACCTGTCCACCCAGCATGCAAAACAGCTTTACCTCGCTTAAACCATAAACATGGATCATGTGTTCTTCTCATAATTGCATAAAAGTCTATGTGACGATGTTTTCTCTAAAGTCTCGATTGCAACTTTTTTCAGTGAAGGTGTGGTCTATTTTCCCACTTGATCCTGAGCTGAGCTAATCTCACACAAAAGGATGTAGCCGGGCTCCATTACAACCTTTTCATTCTAGTTCATTGGCAGAATGAAAAGTAATCCCATCTGGCCTCATCAAAAACTATATAATCAGACCTTTTTATACTATGCATCTCAGGTGTCTTGGGATTCATCTTTAAATTAAAGCTTCACCTGGATTTCTTTAGTAGAAACGGAAAGTTTTCGTACTCCATCTTGATATTTGCATCCCTTCTTGTTGAATGTGTTGAAAACAACATATCAATAATCCCGCCATTGTTGTTGAATCTATTCCATCAGTTGCTCATGTCTACTTATCAATAGTACTAAGCAGACAGATGATTGGTTGGTATATCTACTCCCAGGGGTTGTTATTTTCTTCTGGATAAAGTATTTTGATTTTTCACCAGAATACTTTCAACAGCTCTAAATACATCAGCCTGTATGACTACTTCCTCCAACTTTTTCTAGCATTTTCGGTGCGAGGGTTCAATATCATCGTTCCACTTCTTTGCTTATATTGTCTGTGGATATCGAAGGCATCAGTTTAACTAATCCTTTTCGTTGTCATATTATCAATGTATCTATTATTGGCTTAGAGGATGTGGCGTAACTGTAGGTAAGTAGAAGTTAAACACGAATA
This sequence comes from Stratiomys singularior, assembly GCA_954870665.1. Classification (NCBI taxonomy): domain Eukaryota; kingdom Metazoa; phylum Arthropoda; class Insecta; order Diptera; family Stratiomyidae; genus Stratiomys; species Stratiomys singularior. The sequence continues at coordinate 16,657,145 of OX940877.1, forward strand.
TTTAGTTTTCAAAAAGACTTCAATCAATTTTTTTACCAAAATTTCGTTATAATTTTAATTTGTTTTAACCAAAAACGTTTTTTCTCTACGATAAACAAGAATTAGACGCTTGGTGCTTGGAATATTTTTAAAATTCTTGGAGTATTTCTTAATACTACAGACAATACCATCCTTCTCTACCTCTATGACGTTTCCACAAGTGTTTATTTTATGGCATTTCCTTGAAAATTATCTATTTTAGTTCTTGGATGCTCGGGGAACTAGCAATAATTTGCCAGTAGATTAAGCCTGGCAGCGTATCCTCAAATGGATATGAGGAGAAGTTTATTTAATCTTTTCCAGTCTTATGTGAGTTTGCCTATTCTACTCATATGCGAGTGTGTAGCCAAGCAAATATTTGGGCTTTTGGGAATTGCATCAAAAATCGATTGGAACTGACTACTCAACTGCAGTCGAATGTAGTAAGGCAGAAATGCAAGAACCTTGATATAAATCCTTTTGTACTGTATAGAATTTATTATAATTTCAATGTAGTTCATCGTTCCTTGTCGAAGTGCAAGATTCAGAGCCAGATATCTTTCCAGTTATTATAAATTTTCTATTTTCGCCCTTTGATTCAAACTAGTTTCGGGGTCCTTTTTTCATTTTAATTTGAATCTCTCTTGCTGAATACTTTGATTTCCCCAACCCTCCAGGTGAAGTTTAATATTTTTATGCTGTTTTCAGCATTTGAGTGGAGTTTATTGGTATCTCTGCCGGCGCCTCTTTTCGGACCAATTCCTTTTTTTTTTGACCTTATCTGATGTTGTCGGGTGTATGCCAAAACAACAAATATGCCTTACTTTTAAAGGAGATGAGTTGGGAAAATGCTTCTTGTCATCAAAAGACTTCATTTGGACGAAGAATTGTCAAATGTAGATTCGATTAGTGCTGCAAAAAAAGAAAACAAAAAACAGAGGGCTGCAAGAGCCGTATAAGAAAAATAAAAGGGCAAGAAGTAAGGCGCAAGTTAGACAAAGTGTGACCTTCCACTTCTTGCAAATGATGAAGGAGAATTTTTGGTCACATTCATCATTTTAACATCTGCTGGCATTTTTATATTTAAAAAATATGGGAAGGTGCAGAATCTCACCTGTTAGCTCACCTGTTTGATAGCGATGAGTCACAAGTGGCACTAGACCCGAAGAACCACTGGACTCATATGAGGCCTTTTCCGACGTAGCGTTGGCACTAGAATTGCCGACTGAAAAAAAAGACTAAACAGACTGCCTTAATGCACTCACTCCTGTACTCAATTTAAGCGGCAATGACAGCCACGTCGAGAAAATCCATTTTCACTTGCAAAGTCTATTTAATAGTTCCTATATCGATATGATATTACTGATTCATTTGATCGAGTTTTTTAACCCCACCCTCTCTCACGTTATGCAAACGGATAACCTCAGGACGATCGATTTTGGTGTATCCATGCGTCTGGTTATCCCATCGAGTTCAACAAAATTAGAGGTCAAATTGTCAACCATTTTAGCCAACGAACCAACCAATAAGTTAAAATAACTTTGCCGTCATAGCTGAAGTAGTGTTCATCGGAGCCGCGTCCTCAGGCAGCCCTCGTTTTGGCGTCTGGTAGACGTGGATTGAATGACCGCAATTAGTTGCCGAATAACAACTGATGGCCCCTCTGTTTCCTTTGGAATCAGTTTCATTAATTCAAGAACGATGGTGGAGCGATGACCAAGCCCTGAAATTATTTGACAAAATCGACCTACATGACAATACTTTTACAGAACTCCCAAGATGTAGGGGCTCGAGAGGGCGGAGAGTATATCTCAGCCTCAGGTCGATTAGACGGGCAATTAAAGGTAAAGAAAACCTTGATGGAAACATGAAAATTCAGCTTTTTTGTTGACATATTCAGCAGGCGGGTGATCTGAACTCACAAACGCAAAGGAGTAAATGTGTCCAACCACACCAACTAGTTCAAGTAAGTTCAACTAGTTCCAACAGTTCTAGTAAGAACTAACGAAGACCAATATTTTGAAGAGAGCGAAATCGGGCTCCAGACAGGCTCTACACAGGTTCTAGGCTTAAAAATCGTCGATAACGCGAATCAGTCGCAACTATATAAGAAATAAATTTCGCAACTTTATAAGGAATTTATATGGTTCCTTCGCAAACAGGATGCACTGGGTGCTGAGTAACAAAAGCGGGTCTATTTAATATTATGTCACGATAATACGCATGGGATGTCTTACAGTTTTGTCGCGTCGACTATTATCTAAATTTTTACTTATTTCAAACTCCTTGAGCCTAGCCAAGTCCTTTTGTTTTGTGGTGGACTGTCGAATCTTCTAAAACCCGAAGAAAATGACTCTACTGATCCCACTGTAGATAGTTAAAGCAAAATACTAGTTTCTCTGGACTGTTTTCCTCTGCAGCGGATGAAATTATTTTGTTGTCCTCGAAACGTTCCTTCGTTCCCCGTCATTTTTTTCGTTTCCTTTCTGAACGGAACATCACACTGAAAATAGCGCACCGCTGAAACGCGTCTGAAGACGAAATGAAAGTATGCCTTAAATGACTGCATCGAAAGTATGCCTTAAAATAAAAGCGGTTGTTTAAGCTAAGGATACTCTTTCGTAAAATTAGTATTTAGACACAGGTTGTTTTTGATTTGTTATTAATGAATGGTCACGGAATTTTAAAACGTTATTTATACGTTTTTTCCTTATTTTAAAAAAGAGTTTTCAAGGGCAAAATCGTAAGTCCTTAATAAAAATTTTAGTGCCCATTATTTTCCGATCAGGGATTTTTGCGCTTTCCAAATAAACGCTGAATTTCAGTTACGTTAGTTTAGTTAGTCAGTTTTAGGACGTTAGTCCTTTGTCTTTGCTACTGAATTTTCCAACTTTGCTCTGGCTTCATGGGTCTGTTTTGAAGACGTGAGGGTACACCAGTTGTATAATATCAAACAGCATTTTCCATTGTATGTGAAATCGTCAGTTGTCTAATAGTCAGCGGTTAATGGTCAGTGAATCCCAGGAAGAATTTGGGATGGATTTGTGGACGTGTGCATCGCTTTTACTGATAAGAAACTCTTGATTTCGATTTTTTCAGGAAAATTGTGTACATGCAAGCATTTCAGTATGCAAACCTTAATATCATATTTAAAGATAAATTATTGTTTTTGCTTTGATTTTGGCGCTCGTTTGCATATTTTTTTTTTTAATTTGGGTTCAAGGGAGAAGTTCACGCGGGAAAACAAGACCAGTGTTATTTTTGCCTTGCAACCTGAGGAAACATTGTAAGTTATCCGTAAAAAAACAAATCCTTTCTTCCTGAAAAATAAATATATAAACGAGAAACATAATCGCAGGAACTGGTTGTTTACAATAAAACTTGTACGGCTGAAAAGTTTGATCCTTTACAACCGGATCTGCAACGCAATTTCATTGTGCGCCGTACAATTAAAAACAAATAAGGTAAATTTTATACTTAATTTTGATAAGGCTGCCAAGCCCATACAACATATGCGGTATATGGATTAAATGTTCAGCCTTCGTTTCACAAAACCTATTGAAATTACCACCACAAAGCCCTCTTATTTGAGCTTCTATATATATCGACACTCATCGTGATTATTAATTGTTCGAAACTTTGCGCCAAGCAAGTTTTAATTAATAACTTTCACAAACTCTTTATGCTGATACTTAGCACAAAGCGTGTTTAATTAACTTTCAAATTAGGCTGTCAACTTCGGAGAACGGAAGGAAGTGTTGGCAAATAAAAAAATGAAAACCAAAAAGAAAAAAATCACATGTTGACTCCGCGCCGTTGTACGCACTGTTCCCGAATCAAAATCACGTTTGTGTCGGCTGCCTGCAAATACAACAGGAAGAAAATATATGTACATATATGCACGCATGGCGAATATTACTTACTTTCCCAGCGGGTCACAAAAAAATTCACATTTTCAATGAATGTAAGTTCTCACTGAATTTATACGAAAGCTATGAGGTTGGAAAATATTGTTCCCATGGAGTTGTTCTACACCTTTTTGCTACTAGACCCTTGTGATTTGCCACCCATGTGTGTACATAGGGATATGCTTGCGGGGTGTTAGTATATATGGTCGTTGTAGAGGACGTCCATGGCTAAAATACAAAGTATTCAATATACTAGCATACATACTTACCGTACGAGCCTACATATGCATGAACTGAATATTTTTTTAGTGCAAAGTTTCTGAAGTGCTTTGGGGATATTTGCGAAGTGCCTGAATTTTTTCATGTAAAACGGAAATTAAAGTTAGACGCGTATAGATCTTGCGCTTATGTGTGTGAATGTGTATGTGGACTTTTGGATTTGATGAATAAATTCATTTTTTCTTCGACGAATGTATGAATCGTGGAGAAAATCATGCTCAGTTGAATGTTTATTACAAAGAACATGCCACGAGACGAGATTCCTGCAAATTTGATGTGTTTTTAAGAACATTCGCACGGACGAAAAAAAAAACGAAATCTTGGGCAGGCCAAGTAAACAATATCGTCTTTTTCGTAAAATAATTCTTCATGAGTTTCCAGCTATAATTATATGGGAATAAAAATTCAGAGTGATTCACTAGAGCTTTCGACTAGAAGTCGATGGTTGCTCGAGTTGTATGAAATGTTATACCATCCTGTTGAAACCTAAGATCCCCTTCATGAGGACGAGTCCTTTGCGGAACTAGAAAGTCGCTGATCATCACGGATCAATGATTCCACTGCCCCATAAAGCACACTAAACAGTAACTTTCTCCGAATGTAACGACGTTCGGGCAACTGCCTGTGGTTGCTCATCACTCTAAATGAGGCAATTCTTCTTATCTTCGTAGCAATTTAACCGGAAATGAGCATTTCGCTTTTTAAAATTCAGGATCTGCAGCCATTGATTCTTTGGCCCATATATCGGATAAACGCTATGCTTGGTGGTCGTTCGGCCTCAATTCTTTCACAAGTTGGATTTTGTAAGCTTGCAAACTAAGATCCTTCCGTAAAATCTTCCATTATGGGAATGCGTACTGGTTTAATTGTTGTGCACGATATTGGACGCACTTGGGTCTTCATCGATACTGCTCTCTTTATGATTTCTTCATTACGCACTGTGCGATGCCTTGATGGATGCGTATTATAAATGAGAGTAAACGCAGTTCGGGAACGATTTATGTCTAATTGAATTCTTTATTCTGGTGGATGCTTATGTCAGTCATAAAATTGAATGAATGCGAGATGAGTTTCTCTGTTTTTTATTTCTGTAAATATATCTGTACAATTTGCAGACGCAGCTCAGGCGTCAACCTATTCATGATAAAACAGCAAACTAAATAAATCATATAACGCATGACAGCTGTCACATCATACGTAGCATTAAAAAGTGTTGCCAACTTTAAGTTTTATACCACTAAAAGAATCCTTTATAAAAAGCTATATATATTACATATTTTCTATTATATATTTGAAATAATTAATGCCTTCTGAGCTAGAAATAATGAAATTTATTTATGTTTAACTAGACGAATTCATGGTAAATATTTTCTTCTTGAAATTTTACTGTTAAAAACTACAAATATAAAGCCACCATCAGAAAGGAATTTCGAATTGGTTGTAATTTAGGAAACTTCATAGCATAGAGGGCTAAGTTTTTCCGTCTTCATTGCAGAAGCTTAAGGCATTCAAAGGCGTAGAAATCGAGTCAACAAACAAAGATAATTATAAAGGAGTGTGAAATGGCTGGCGTAGTTAGGGAACTAGGATTATTTGTCCATGGCAAGAAAATTTGATTCCATGCCTCAATTTAAGTTCTCCGCAACGGAAACACCTTAGACAATGTACGCTATGTTTAGAGTTCGTTTATACAGAAGCAGTATGCATATGTGAGTAGAGTTTTGTAAGTGTAGAAAGGTCTTAAATAAAGGTGTCTTCGACTCTGGCTGGTCAATTTACGCTAGTGCGTTAGAAATCGTTTGTCAAGTCGAAATTGCTTTATGAAAAACATCCATTTTAGGAGGAAGCAGTTTGAAGCAGGAATATTAGTATTTGTAATGACCAGATCCTGAATCAGCATCTTACAAGACGGGCCCTGAAAATTCTTATGCTATTGGAAAATGCTAGAGACATGCCACAAATTGTTGCTAGGAAGTCAACACAAGCTCACCATAATTAACCCGTGTCCGTGAAAGATTCTTTGTACTGGCGTCGAAAGGTTGCATCCATCGCTGAAAGATTGAATTTGTCTCAGTCGTCCTGAAAGATAATGGCGATGTATTTTTGTAATACCAAAGGAAATCATTGATCGACACCAAGAAACTGAATGTTCCTACTCCAAGGCAGCAATACACTTTTTTGAAGGAAGTTGTCAGACAAGAAAGAAGAGGAAAATCATCGAAAGACATACTTGCTTTCCTCGAGTCGCCCACACTCTAATTTCAATTATTATTATTAAAAAAAGGGGACAGGGGCTTCGTTGCAAGAAATAACACAAGCACAGAACCGATTTCTACTTATTTCACAAAAAGTCAAAGAGTGCTTGGCCCATGCTCCCTTGACAGTCTGCAATCTTTTCTTCATCTTCTCGTACAAGTCATCGACCACATTATAAAATTCCTTTGATCTGAATCTCATTTCTTATTACTTTTCCAGGTGTTAGTGGCCACTCTTTCATTTCTATATTGAATATTAATTCAGTTGTTTCGTCTGTCATACGCTCTCTCCTCAATCCCTAATTTTCAGCGCCATGATTTCCTCCTCATAAATTGTTCCAATCAAAATAAATGCTAACTTTTTATTGATTGAATCGCTGAAGGTAGCGTGCAAAGAGTAACTTAACACTATCTTTATATCCTTGCAGTGGAAGGTAATTGGAAGGCGTGTCGGCACTTGTGAAATAACCATGAGAGCATAATTTCCCAGGATCAAATTAATTGATAGGCTAATTGTCAGCAAATAACGCTCTTAGCGTAATGTGCTCTCGGCACTACATATGAATGCCACAAAAATGTTGATGCAAAGACAATGTCTATGATGTGAAGAGCGAAATATGTCAGGGATATTATCTAATAAAAATTCAGATTTCTACATTGCCATACTCAGCACCGTCGACTTAATAAATTGTATGTCATATCTTTTGATGTTAAAATCGTTAATCTTCATTTACCTAATGTCGACATTTCAACATACTTCTATTTGTTGTTTGTTGCTTTTTCGGGAGTATCAGTAGGAATGGGGTAGTTGGGGGTACTTGTTTGCGGTGAGTGTGCTTTCATGTCATTTACAAAAGTTGGAAGGAACGTAAAACAAACAAGAGCCCACTCGCCTCGTACGTGGAACAAACGCAATGTGGCGTTGAGAACTTGTAAAAAAAAATCTTTTTTTCAGAGCATTTGTCAACCTGTCACCTGAAATTGTAGATTACATAGGCAACAATTAATCCTATTCAGGTAAATCACCACAAGGAAAAAAATATAGAAAGCTACAAAAATTAGAATAAACATGAATGTTTGCTATCCCTGATAGCATAAAGACGATGTCCTGGACTGTACATAAACAGTTCCATTCACAGGCCACCCCTAGAAGCTCTTTTGCAACGTAAGGACAAAATCGCGTTGGTGTTTTGTTAGCTTTGCCTTGGCATTAACTTCCTCTTTTCATATGAATTAGTTTGTTTTCCTTTTATGATTGTTTGCTTTGAATAATTATGATTTCCACAATATTATTCAATATCATTACTATTTGCACCCCCTCTGGCATGTGTTTTCATAGAAGCCCTATCGAATATTTAGTTGTAAGATATGCATAATTTGGAAATTGTTTCCGCTCTCAGGTGAGGGTGAAATTTCGATTCGCAATGAATCAAACACATTTCATTGTCGATTGACGATTTATTAGCGATTTGAAATGGGAATTTGTAGTAGTTTTGTTTCAAGGGGTTTATTACTAGGTTTTTATTAGTCGATGTGCTACTGAAGTAACAGAAAAAGCAATTTAAGATTTCAAGGGATAAAAAGCAAAATGAATTTGTCAATCATTTCCCTTCTTTCTAATTAGTTGCGAAGTCATACAAAGACTTGAGCTTTTAACATCACTTCAGTAGCTTGTTACATTTTATTGGTCCACTAGAACCACGCAATCCCAGGGAAAAACCAAGGAAATTGAACATGCCATTGGATATTTCCAGTGATTTTAACAGGAAGAGTTTTTGGTATAACGTGTGAGGCTTCGCTCGATTTCATGAGTGTAAACTGATGGAGAGGGGGGTGGGAGAGCGAGAGTAGAGTAGGAGGAGGAGAGGAGGAGGAGAAGGAGAGAAGGAGGAGAGGAGGAGAGGAGGAGAGGAGGAGAGGAGGAGAGGAGGAGAGGAGGAGAGGAGGAGAGGAGGAAAGGAGGAGAGGAGGAGAGGAGGAGAGGAGGAGAGGAGGAGAGGAGGAGAGGAGGAGAGGAGGAGAGGAAGAGAGGAGGAGAGAAGGATTTCTTTAACACACTCACTTTGTGTATATCTCACGCCACCTTCCAAAGTCCTTTGCTAAGAGATGTTTCTAGTGATTAGAACTTTGATATTTATTATTCAGCAGAAGGCTTTAAAAGCTTATAGTGACATCAGATGCAAGTAGCCAGATGCTGAGAATCTTCCAACTGAGTTTAGCTAAAGATTACCATATTGTACCGATGACTGCAGCATCCATCTATTCCGTATTTTTCTCCGGATCTGGGCAAAAAACGAAAGTTTAATCCAAAAAGCTGATAAAAATGATGAAAACCCCATGCTCCTTTCCGATTTCGACAATTCTGCTAAAACAAAAGAAAAAAGAGTCCTTCATTCGATTTCGCACACTAATTCCTTTTTTTATAGTAAGCCAGTCACTTCCTTTTCATATGCATTCAAAGTCAGCTTAAAAAGACCCTTGAAAAACATAAAATATAAGTCCACGGGTAGAATCGGTTTAGCCTTGTTCTACTCAAAAAAGGTGCGAGAGTGTGAATTCAGTAGAAGTGAAAGAATGACAGATGTTTGTCTAAGCTCCTCCATACTCAGTGGTCTTCGTGCTGTAACGCGGTCTGTTCGAAATTTTCGACGGTCTCTTCATGAACTGCCTGCTTCTCAGGCTATGGAAGAAAACTGTTTTGGACTCATCCATTCGAAGAATGCTATTCGGGTAAGAAGTGAGTCTATATGATTTCGTTCAAATTTCAAGCTTTCTCGAGTAAGTCTTAGCTTTAGCATTGCTGTTTTCTTGACAATTCTACTATTTGGTTTAGAAATAAAAAGAACGCATCTAATTCTACACTTAGAAACCATAATCAGATGATGACAGCTTGAGTTCCTGCATTGCGCTCGTTTTTCGGGACAAACCAAAAAATACTTTTCACATCCGTCACGCTAAGTTTTCTTCTTGTTCCTTGTTTTTCAGGCTTATGATTCTACATCTTGGCGTATGTAATCATTGGGTTTCTAAAGCCAAGCTTCTCTTCAAAACTTTTGTCAATTTTGTCTTTCTTAAGCAATTCTTTAGGATTTCTCACATCTCCAGACAACAATGCTAAGTGTGATCCAAAATTACTAACTAAGAAACTTGACAATAAATATAACTGAGAGTATATTTCAAAAATGTGTGAATACAGTTTTAACACTGGCACCACTGCAGGCTTTTTGGCAATTTCGTATCTCTTGGCTCGTGCTAAACTAGTTTGCTTGTCTCTTCCATACTCTCAGTTTGAGTTTCAAGTGTGTACAGCTAGCACATTAATTTTGACAGCAACATCAGTAAATTTGTTTCAGAAATGGTGCATCAAAATTTGAGCAACGTTGTGCAACCAATTTTTGTGTTAAATTTAGTGGATGCCCAAGTGAGACATTTTGATAGTTGAAACAGGCCTGTAGAGATCATTGGTTATCAAGAGCACAAGTTTTCCACCAGCATCAAATTTTTAACTGATGATTTGGGTATAAGAAAGGTTTATGACAAAAAGTTGGCGCAGAAGCTCACAACTGCAAAGAAGGACAAGCGAAGAAACGTGTTCGTTGATCTTATGGAGAAAAAAAAGGCTGAAGTCGCAATAAAAAAGAGTTCTTCAATCGTGTCTGAATCCATAGTTGTATATTTGTAAGTGTTCATGAAACAAAGTGGTAAAGCGAAGAGCGGCACACTCCGTCAGCAATCAAATATTAAGGATCATTTGATCATTTGTTTCCTTGACAGTAAGAGTATCGCCCACAAGGGATTTGTTTCATCAGGACATACTGTCAATTCAATAAAAAGTTTTAATGAAAGAAAAACAGTTTTTCGTTATTAAAAAAACTTCTTTTCAACCACATAAAGTATATGCCCTGACATAAAACCTTTCGTGTACCTCACTCCGAAAACAAAAAAAAAAAAACTTCGGAGCTATTGAAAAAAGTGCTTAAAAATTATAAAGGATCACTCCTTATTTTGCTCCTGATTAGTAGCGTCCGCTGCATGTAGACCAAAAGGATTGAATATTTATTTCATCTAAGAAAATTTGTTTGAATCTCATATATACATACCTCAATTTTGGTAAGGCTGTATTACATGAAATGAAAATTTACCGTTAAAGGATGTGACCTCTTTAAAATTTTAGTTAGGCTTTTAAACATTTTATTTTTAAACGAAGCCATTTATTTTGCTCTTTTTACTAGCTTAGGATGGAGGGTAAATGATAAAAAAGTAAGACGAATGCTGCTGCATTTGAAAAGTTGACAGAAGGATTTTCCTAGAAACTCGAATAAGGACGTTTTACGTTGCTAATCTAATTGATTCAGATTTTCTTTCCAAAGTACTAAATATGGTAATCACCTACTTGTGTAATTCAATGTTAAACGCGAATGGCAGTGCTGCTTTGAAGCATCGTTTGCGAAACTTATGAATTCAGAAACTAATTAAAGTCATCCTATATTTGATACACTGTCTTCAATTTCACGGTGAAATGTTTATATCCTTCTAGGATAACTTATTTTAATTTTCCATTAAGATAATATCTACAATTAGTCGAGCAAGCACAGATGTAACATTCAATCTACTTTCTCTGCAGGCAAAAATCTCCATAAACGCGAATCGATCGATATCCTTTTCGTTTTTATGTATATATTTCTTTTATATATGTTGTGCAGGAAGGAATGCATTTCTTAATGAAAATTTGCTCAGTTATGTATTATTCAAGTATTTATAATTAATTTCCTTTTCGAAACGTAGCATTGCACTTTATTTCACTAGCTTTATGGTCGTTTACTTTTTATTCTCCATTCAATATCATGAAATGTTACGTTTGATTCGACGAGCTTCCCTTGCAACAGGAATCTAGTTGTTTCGAGAGTGAGTTCGTTACGTCAAATTGTTTCTAGCTTGACTTTCAGCTCGAGGATATTTACTTTATATGACATACATACAAACATAGTTTTTCTTTTATTTCGCTACCATTGAAAGTTATTAATCGATATGAGAAATCAATGTGCATTGAATGTCCATTTTCAAATATGACAGGGGCACATTGTTTGTAGTTCCGTCAACAGTACAAAAACAAAAAAAAAAATAAGTAAAATAAAAAGTTCGATAGTAATAGAAAGGATAAGATAAGTACACAAGAAGGGTTGCTTCAGAAAATGAAAATGCTCTCCCAGATTGAAAATAGATGGTAATAACTTAACTCTGCACCTGAGTTTAAGATGATTGTATGGACGTTGGATAATCTCAAAATATGTTGCCTGAATGGAATGTGATCTCCACAATTCTATTCTAATTATATTATAGCAGAAATTTGAAATAGGATTGTATTGGTCATCTAAATATATCGAGCCCGGCGTCAGGATTTCTGGTTTTCCTGCCTTGTAGTATAGGGCATTGTATTAATTTTTCTGGGTTGAGAGATGAATGAATTTAGGGACGGAGTGTGGGGCTCTAGCAGTCATAAGTGACTGGACTAATCACTAAACACCTCCCTTTTAAACCTGAGCTAGCCTGAAACCGTTTGACACACTACTTGTACTTCTAGGACTAGTATAGCACACTACTCCTCTTACGGGAAGAGAGGGAGAAAAAGGGATTGCTAGACATATGGTCCTCCAACCCCTACGCCCTCGGCTGCTGTGAGTCCATTTTATTTCGTAGGTCTCCGAAAAAATGGGACACATGGTTCTAATTGTCAACCAATTGATCCAAGCATCCCTGTAATAAAATTATCCGAGGTGAGCTATCCTGTTTCCCTGTATAGCTCTATAGTCTCTTGAAATTCTGTAAATTCTGTCTGCAGAAATTGTTTCACTTTTGCAATATTTGAAATTTTTATTTGGGCAATAGGCATTTTGTTATTGCCGGAGCACAAAAAAAAAACCAAAAAAATAACGAAATTTTTGTAGGGAAACATTTCGCAAAACGTTTCGCCAGGCTTTCAAGGAATTTATGAGTACCATGCTAGAAAAACTGCTGCGGCAAACCATGCATCGAGCTACTTTCCAACTTCCTAGAATACGCTGAAGTGCTGTTCTGTGAGTGCGTTCCTCATTGATGGGAAGAGGAGAAAGTCTGGGGAGTATGGTGGGTGCGGAAGGATGTCCCATTCAAGCGATTTCAATGCGGTTTTCAATAAGTTGCTGAAGAATCGGCTTCACCAGGTGGAAGCAACGATTTTTTCCGCTAAGTTTTCAAAATAATCCCTTTTTCTTCATCCGTCACAGTTCTATGAAAAAATTGTTTCCTTTCAGGGCGCCGAAGCAGCATTTTCACGTTCATTCAAATCATGTTGGATCCATTTACCGAGCTTGTTGATCTGAACCATTGCTCGTAAACGTCTGCTGATTGTTCTCTCTGACCCATTTCGTGCTTCTGCTAATTGCCGATGAGTTTGTGTTGGTTGACCATCCAATAACTCCTACAATTCCTCCTCTTCGAATTTTTGTGCTCTCATCAGAGCGCTCACCGTCTTCGGCATTGAAATCACCACTTTTGAATTGTCGAAACCATGTCTCACATGTCGTGATTGATGTAGTGTGTCCACCATATATTTTTGTCAGCGAGCAATGCTTTTCAACAGCCTTTCTCTTTTGGTTGGAACAAGAAAAGCAATGCGTACCACAAATGGTTTTCTTCACGCATGAAATTCAACATGATTGATCAACACGATAGAACGAACGCATTAGTTTTGATGGACTCAACTTGTGTGTGCTTGCAACTAAATATTAGACGATTGAAATACGCGTATGCGTCAAATTAATACGCTGTGTACTTTTGGCAGGCGCCATCTCTTAGCAAGCCCGGGAAAAATTTATACCTGGTTGATGGGTAACCATGTTTATTAATTTATTATATTGTATTATTATTTATTATTGTATTGTAATTATAAAACTGTTGTATGTGTAGGGTTTGCTAGATCTTGGTTCCGTGCTTAAGTATGAATTCTCGATGATACTATAATGATGATTATCCTGTTCATTTTTCGTTCTGTGGTTCTTTAAATAAACTATCAACACATTTTTTCCGAGATCTAGAAATATATTTTTGGTCGCCAACAGCTTCAGGTAATAAAATTCACGGTAATAAAATAAAATGTGTATGTAAATTATTTACAAATATAGTATTAAAACACATTAATTAAAAGAAAAACACAAAAGATGTATCTGTTACTTGCAAGCCTCTCCCGCTTGTCATCTTGGTACTTGTTTTCCTTTGTGATTGATGATAAACATGAGGTAAACCTTTTACTCTCGCAGTTTTTATGATTACATGTTTTTATTTCCCGGTATTTTGTACCCCTATTTTCCTTTTTTGGAATTTCATTGTCAGAATCAGAGCTCATTATGGAGGCGTAATGGCGTGTCTCTACTAGCTTTAGACAGCGCAAAGACTGATGAACGGGTCGTGTCGCGACTCACCATTGCGTTCGTCAGTTGATGTTTGTTGGTTTAAATCAGAAAAACAAAAGAGATAGAAGTATTATGGGCGTAAACGGTCTTATGTTACAATAAATTCGAAAATATCTCAACCAAACAAATACACCGCTAATTCTGTATATGCCATGACGTCGACAGTACAACAAATACCATAGATGCCCTTTTTTCGAGTTTAATGTACCTCGATGCATTAGGTAGCTTTGGGCTTTTTTGAACCGTCTTATGGTGACAGTTGTGTTACGCAGAAGTTAAATAATATGATGCGTCAAGTGAAGGGTATAGGAGAATATTAGATGCCTGCATTTCGTAATTCCTTTGATGTTTCGAATTTAACAGTTTTACTCGAAAGTATAATGAAGGCATTGTCAAAAAAATTTGTGAACTCTCGCGTCAAAACATCGGTTTACTTCTTATTTTTATTTGAAAATTGGTCATCTATTAGAACGGGGTATAAATTACTAGAAAGTCATCCATAAGAGATTTTCGCGCACTGACAACATGCGACTATTTCAAGCGATACTCCTGAAGCGGTAACCTTCCTGAAATTAACGCTAAGGAATAAATTTGGAAGTTTAGACAGACTCAAAAAAGATTTCTACGTCAACTTGATTTGGAGGTGTCGATCAACTTCCATTTTTCCCATCTTTGACAGAGTCCAACTAGTGGAAAAAGGATGAGGAGAACTGTCAACAAAAACCTGGTAAGATGCAGCGACGCTCCTACTTCTTTTTGTGCTGAAGTATTGTCAAACTCAGGAGACGCGGATATTGCCGATTATTTAATCGTTTAATTTTGTCCTCTATGCCATGCTAGCTTGACGGATGATATCCTTCCTCCTATCAGTTCGACAATTACCATCATATGTCCTAACCTGAACCAGAATTTCTCACCGAAATGCGTGGGCCAGAAAAAATATTCAGCATTTCGATGAATTTTATCAATCCTCCATGCATTATTCATGAAACCGCAAAGACAACAAAGACAAGTCCTTTCATATTATCTTAGAGTATCGACACCAATTGGCTGCCCCTGTTTGACAAAACTCAGTGAAATCCTTCGGTGGCTTCAAGTGCGACTGAGTTGTCGTTTCCTGCTTGTTACATTAATGCTATTTACTTTTGTTAATGGTGGTGCCAGCAATAGCAGCTCTTGACTTCCGGACGAAATGGTATTATTTATAAATTATGTGTCGATGTATTGGAGCGACCCGGTTTGGCGAAAGACGTTGACGACGGCGTCGGAGCCTTGTTGAGTCAGAACGCTAAGGACAAAACGACTCGAACAACTTGCAAAAGTACGTTCGCCCAAGGACCTGCGACTGAACACTCTCATAAAACAATAGACGAAATGTGTTTTGTTGTGTTTCGTTAGATTGCAACGAGTGTTTTTTCCGTTGTTGTGGCATTATTTATTATGTTTCGTACACTTAACGGCTGCCTTAAATGACTTTGAAAGTTTATAGCTTCCAAGCAGACATCTACTCAAGCGGAAATATTTTCAGCTGTAATAAATTCTATTTAAGGTACTTGGGAATCAGGAGAAATCGAAGGAGCGTATTGATAAATTGTTTGTTGTAGTCGAAATTGAATAGTTCATGATAAATTCATGTCATGGAGTGACGATACCTTGCCAGTTGAATACTGTCAGGATTCTTTTTTTTCATGAGGATACCTTGAATCGTTAAGTATTTGTTTGTGGGAAATTTCTTTTTATGCGAATGTTGGAATATAAAATTGATTAACCGTAATTTATGAACAAGCTCTTAAAAACACATTTAAGGACGACAACAACAAATAGTAATTGTAGACACTGAAAGTTCTTAAAGAGAAGGACAATTGCTTTCACAGGAATAAAAAAAACGGTTTAAAATTATACAACCAATTACAAGGCGTTTCACCATGCGTTTAAACAAGTTCGTCGCTTGGCCTCCTTCACTAGAAGTTCATTAGCAACATCCCTGCCAAATATCCCATTCAAAACTTAGCACCCACTCTACAACAAAGTTGACTTCTCAGACTGAAAAATGGCTGAAAATCAGGTGAAAAACCCTTTCTTGATGCAAATAGGGACATCCAGCAACAAATCTAATGCTTTAGTTAAACAGGTTTTTAAAATGGCAACAAGTGCTAACACTTCGAACAAACTTCCAATCCAACGGCATTCGTATTGATGTATTGATGTATTCGGATTTTTGCCATTTTTGCCAAACTAGCCACAGTAATATTTTGCACTCATCCACGTGGTTCAATTTTCCAGCTCTCCAGCTTGCAAAATTGCATCATTTGCTACATGTGATATTCGTATTTCTTTCTTTGTGATGACTCTCCGGACAGTAAGCCCTTTTTAATGGATACGCTACGGTTCAAATGCACAAAATCGTAGTCACAGATGTTTCGACTAAATCCTCAAAACTAAAATGTTCATGCTTAAATGACAGATGATTACACAAGATGGCGTCTTGTTTGTACTCGTCAGTAACAAACGTTTCTTGTACTTTGAGTAATTTTATCAGCCTTTCGTATTATTTATGTGTGAAAATGAATCAGAAGAATCAGTGCTCATATCGGAACAGCAGCCAAATCTTCTTTAGAAGCATCGACAATTAGTTTTTTTTTGTCATTATTTGAGAAATTTAAGCATGCAATTAGAGGTAGTTGTAGCGTTGATCACTCCTCGAAAACTTTGAAGTCATATTTAATATCACAATGTGTTGATTTTTGTTGTGTGCGTATTTCAACGTAATAGATTTTTTTCCTTTTTCTGACGTTTCCGAAGTACCAGCATAATGAGTGGTTCACCTGCCAAGTCGAACTTCTTTGCGAGAAACAGCTTCCCACCGATAATTCGCCAGTTTATTTATCAAACTTTTTGGATGAATTGTAAGAAAAGTTTGTCATGATTTCCGTCTCGATACAGCTCTCTACGATTTTTAGTTATTCTAAAGGGATTGAAATGTCTATAGTTTTGTTCAGAATAGATTAATACGAAAGGAACGATGGTCAACCCCTTTCATGTAGTTAGTATATTCATGGATGCAGGTAGTATTTAAAAGTTTCCCTTCCATTTATCTTTCTTTTTTTCCATTTGCCGAAACAGAAATGTCGTGATTGGTCAAGATTATAACATTAACTCGCTTGTCTTTCCATACCAGGAGAACATATCACATTTTCTTGAAAATATGAGTTCGACTTCCTTCATCGTTCAAGTCTTTATTTTCAAAGTTATCTCTGCTCTCTGCGACACCGCTCCCACTACCTAATAGTCCCACATATACTGGTTTCATTCTTGAGCAGCAATTCAGCAGTAGAAGTCCTATTATAATAATTATATTGATAATATGTGGTTATATGCCAAGGAATGGACCAAGAACTGAGAGATAAGTTTGTTATATGTTGTACATCAGTAGTTTGCATATACAGCAAGTCTCACTCTCGCATAGAAACCGAACAAGTAAACCAACTTGTCATTTTTACTCCGTTCGTGTGACATTTTTGGTGCCCTGACCATGGGATCATTCCTTCGTCCTGAAGACAACTGTTTTTCTAGTTTGTATGTTATCCTGGATTTATGCAGGAAGTAATTCAACAAAGGTCAAATATTGAAGAATTTTTTTGTCCATTTGCTCATTATCGAACTGACAAAATTGAAATGTGAAATGAAATGTCAAATTGTCCATATTTGTTCAAATATATGGCGGCTCATTGTTTGTGCGAAAATATGGGTAAATATCAAATGATAAGTGGACCAATAATCTTTCCAGCTTTCCAGTGATTGATGAATCAGAATAATTAGGCCAAGGAAATTTTTCATAATTGTCAGTGTAACTGGAGACCACTTGAGTATTCAGAATGGTGTTTTGCATTCATTGCAGTTCGTTTACCTGTTTTGAAAATAAGAGTGGAGTTGTTTATTTTTATGGTAGTGAAACGGGTAGTATTTCCTTTTTTTACGATGGATTCACTTTTTTTGGCGTTTAGCTGCAGCTTCTATCGGCTAAAGAAGAACGTCAATAGCTGGAGGAGGTTTCGGAAGGCTGCATAACTGATAATGTCATTGGGGTCTTGGATGGTATGGATTGGGTTCTGGTGGTTGATGGGATAAGGCATGTTAGTGGTATGTATTTAGAACAAGAGGGTAAAAAGAACAGGACCTTGTGGAATCGCGGATTTGTTTAAAATGCGTCGTGACAGAGTGTCACTAAATTTGTCACAGGATTCACTGATGTGCAAGAGTTTTGTAGGAGTTCGGTTATAGCACAGAGAAAGGTGACGTGAGAGCTACTTTCGAAGTTAGTAGACTCCACTTTGATAGAATGCAAAATTCAGTAGGTTCTGAATTCAGAGTGTTACCATATAATATGATAAGCTGAAATCGATAGGAGATATGTTTTGGTCGAAGAAGTGGGTAGATTTATTGGTACTTTCCCCGAGTCAGGGAAAAGTTCCCGGAGTTGTTTTTGAAGGGATTAGGACCAAGAGAGGTATTGGATTAGGACCAAGAGAGGTATTGGATTGTTTTTACTCGTAAAGTCTGGCATAAACATCTGAAATCTGGTTTTGAATAGAGTAAGTTAGTTAGCTACAAGGTCTTCGTTTGGTTTTGATAGTAAGAATAATGTCGTAAAGGAGGGAAATTTGTAAGTGGGAGAGTTGAGAGTTGACAAAAAAATTTGCCCTCGTGTGATGTAGAAAGTGAGGGTCAGGAACTCTACAGCAAAATCAATATTATTGTTGATGGATGGAAAGTTGTTCTATGTTATTCTTTTTTTATAGATATTCTATTGACATGAGGTTGAGATAATGGTTCAAGACGCTTTTAAATACCTTGTAGTTGGTATTGGAATAATCAAGATTTTAGCAGAGGGGTCGATCCTTTGAATGGAAATTCAACAGAAGACTGTCATGGTCGCTGACAAAGAGGGTGGATTCTAAGAAGGGAGCAATTATCGGATTGTGTATTATGGCGATATCGAAGCTGTGGATGACTTGGTCAGTTTAAGAGTTGCAGCGATAGTAGGTTGTGAGTGCGGGGCTACTCAGCTTGATAAGTTCTGAAGTGGTAAATTGTGGTGCCAGTCGTAAATCTGACGGCCGATAGGATTAGATGTGCATTCCTGCCAGTAGGGATGTTTCTTATTGAAGTCTCCGCCACATATGATATGTACTTTTTGTTTTTAATGCTTTAAGAATGTTGGTTTAGATGGGATTTGCACAGGTGTTGGCTACAAACATAAATTGAAAAATGATAAAGGATGCGATTTAGGCAATGTGCAAAAAGATTCAAGAGGCTTTTTTTCTGGCTTTATTTTCTGTGAAATGAGGATCACGGTGTGGCCGTTGTAAGTGTTATATTGGCGATCACTTCGATAGATTGACAAAAATTGAAAAAGGTGGGCGGTGTCTAGCGTGTAGTTTGGTTTCGCAGAGACACACAGTGTCGGCTCTAATCCAGTTGAGTCGCATCCCTAGCTCATGCCTACAAGGAGCAGAAACAAGTGAATATATGATGAGCTGGAATAGCTTCTATGATGCGAGGTAAGGAAGGAGAGGATTGGGAAATTAATTGTCAATCAGGTTACTCGTGGTAATATTTTTCGGAAGAAATGTGCAGAGCTTTTTAAGAGATAATTGTTTGGAAAAGGTGATAAATATCCTTCTTAAAGAATTAAAACTGTGCCGGGATGGTAGAACAGAGTGCCGATGCCTAAGAGTTTTCAGGTACGATAGGCTGTGACGTATTAGTGGTAACCGATTTGAGTGAGTTGGACGCTGGTTGGCGCGTTTTTTGGAGAAGCGTAAATTACTTATTGCGGAAGGTGATGTGAAGTAGTTGGTGGGGTCTTTGTAGAACCTGCTGTTGACAGATTCGCGTCTTCCGTTCTGCGTCTTACGGCCTTTGCTGGGTTCATGTGACAGACTGAACTACACACATCTAAGAGGTCATTATGATTAATAGGGTCATTATTTTTTCAGTGTCTCGATTCTGACAATGTGGCGAAGGATTGAGAGGTTATGCTTCGAAAAGTTTCTGTTAAAATTTGGCTTGAATGTGATGAGTCATAGAATTAGCCGAAGGCTTTTGTTTTTTGAGTACAAAGTTTTATAAGCCTTTTTTAAACAATTTTCTTGACTTCTTGACTTTAGTCTTTGACTTCTTTGACTTTAGGTCACCAATAACATTGATCGGAGAGAATGAGTGTTGCAGACCACAGACTGGTTTTTTTCCAACGGAATGTGTGAAGGTTTTAAATTTAGAATTATTCTGACAGGTTTTTAAGTCTTCGAAAGTCTTTGAAAGTCCTCTTTGAAGTTTAAGATAACTTGAGCGGACGAGGCGGTTATTCTTTGTAGGGATATTTCTTGGGAACAGGGTCCAAGATTGACATTTTTATAGATTCAATTGTATGTTGGTGCCCATTTACGAGGCCGATTGGTGGTCTTTTTTGGCTTATCTTTCTTTCGATTCTTGATGAGCAGCTCTGCTGGTCATCAGCTGGGGATGAGTCTGTCCTAATGTTGTTTTGTCAGTAATCACCTTCATGTTCGAGTGCTACGTAAATTTGCTGTTGAGACTTATTCAGTGAACTTTATTAACCTAATCATGCATTTGAAAGAGACTATTGGAGTGGCAAACTTCAAAAGAGTAAATTGACAACGATTTGTGATGTTGAAAAGGGATTTGAAAATCAGAAAGTTCTTTGTTCCTACCGAGATGTGCTGTTTCCGGTTAAAATGTACAACCATAAGGGCTTAAATTTGCGTCGAATGAAAGCTGATTTTTTTAACTTGGTAAAGGAAGAGGAAAAAATTACTAGGGGTGATCAGATTATATCAGTATCCTTGTTGATGTGGCATACTCCATTACACATCAATTCTATTTTTGAACATTCACTTTGATACAATAATGATTAAGTGTTTGTATCCATGCTTTCATTCCAATTTTGCATATTGAAAGGAATTTTTTGTAGGTTCAATACACCAATATTGTAAATGGCAGATTTTGAATCAATCAGCTATTCAAAGTTAAGCTGGTTGATTTCTCCGTAAAATAGGAATATTGTTACTGCTGAATTTGAAATGGAATACCAAGAATACATAACATATGAATTTTATCCTAGCAAACCTTGACAATGATAATGTTAGTTATTGATTTGGACTTGCCAATATTTGATCCCAAATCTGGCCAGTTCCGTAGAATATGTATCCGTGTAATACTCAAATACAGATTGGTTTTTGCTACTTTCTATACGCCGATTGAA
Source organism: Stratiomys singularior (assembly GCA_954870665.1). Lineage (NCBI taxonomy): Eukaryota > Metazoa > Arthropoda > Insecta > Diptera > Stratiomyidae > Stratiomys > Stratiomys singularior. The sequence goes on from OX940877.1 coordinate 16,678,338, forward strand.
TGCATTATCATATAAAAGTGCTTGCAATCAATTTGCGAAATCAGATTTGCTGCTGGTTATATGTATTTCATGTTATTAACAATGGACATATTTTGCAAGAAAAACCCATAATGGTTTACACGTTATATATTCTTGACCAGAGACTACAAATTAATTCTCTGACCATTACACACAAATTCAAGTATATGGAACAAATATGTTCAGAATACTTATAAACAATCAGGACGAATTTCGAAACAAGGAATATATCATTTCTTGTTGCCGCAGCCGGTATTCAAACGAAAAATGGAAACAGCTTTTCAACGTTGCGGTAAAAAAAATCCTGAATATTATATAATGGAGACAGACCCATATCATACATTCATTTTGGCTTGTAATCCGTTGCTTATTTGTGAAAAACAGTAGAAAAAAACTGCTCTCAACCCGAAAACCCACAATAAAAACGCTTCGAGGGAGGATTCACATGCAAGGATGTAGGTATGTATGCTATGTATTAGTCCAGGTGTATTTGACTGGACAGGCAACATCGTTATATCTGAAGCGAAACATGTGGTCAGCAAGTGAAATACGAATCAGCCGTGGATGGTATCCTCTCCCACCACATATGGGGCTATGTATTGTTTTTTTCCTTGTCCTCCCGCCCTGACAAAACACGGTTTTTTTTCAGGTTGACATACGTGCCTTTCGGACAAAGCGTTGAACCTTGCCGTAAATTTTTGTTATGTTTCAGTGATGAGAAAATAAATGAAATTTTTGGATGGTAAGCATGTGTAGGATGTATTTTGGAGCAATTATTGATTGGATATTTGAAGTTGAAGATTGCGTAATTGAGAAATGCTTTAGGGGAGGGAAGGTTAACATGTTCTGCTGACGCGTTTTGGCACAGTTAAAGAGGAACAATTTGTTTTTCCTTTGTATATTTGAACAGGATTTCTATTTCTGTAACAATAAGAACATTTGAGAATCATTTCGAAAATGTATTTCTTTCAATGTTTATTCAAAAAAAAAAAAATAATTTCCTGGCGTTCTTGAGCTTAGATTTCAATTTTCAGTTAGAACGATCTATTTCAATTAACTGATGTGTACATCGCATAAAGTTATCCTAGATTTTGAATTCAAGTCTGAGGTTTATCACAACAAATCCCAAGTTCTCTTCGTTTTTAAGTCTAAATTTCAGAACTACATAAAATACAGTCTAATTTACACAAAACCTTCATGGAAGTAGGGATGGTAATATTATAGACAATATTCGATTCAATGGACAATCTGGGAATAGCATTTTCAAAACCCAACGCCAATCTTTTGTTTAAAAGATTGATTTCCAAATTTCAATTGATGTGAATTTTGTTTAAAAAAGATTATTCGATTCATCACGGAGTACACGGAAGTGTTATATGAGGGTTGTCTGAAACCTTGCCGACCACAACGTAAATATGGGGGCACTCGTCAATAAAAGCCAGTGAACATAGTAGTGCATCTGTTGACAGTTACCCACCAACGTTTCAGTCATTTTGGATGCGCAGTTTTTAGTTGATAGTCGTTTGAGTGAGTCGATCAGAGCTTTTTTGTGAAAATGGAAAAAATTGAGTATGGAGCTGTCATTAAATGTTTTGTTTTTGAAAGGCAATACACTTACATAAATCAATAATGAGTTGGACTCTGTGTATGAAGACCATGTACCCTCATTTGTCACAGTGAAATTTTGAGCATCTAAATGCGATAACCGAAGATCCAGAAAATCAATTAACGCACTCACGCGCTTCGGTTCATTTCCACGCTTACATGAGTTTTTTCTATACGCTCAATGTAGTATTTCTATCTCTTTCTTTGTCATGATAATCAAGGATGTTGGCACGTATTTATTGGATAAGCCATAGTGTAATTACAACTCTAGAGCGGGTTTTTTCAGGCGAAAATTGAATAGGGACAAGTAGACTTGTGCCTGTAGTGCGTTTTCATGCAAACGTTTTACGAGAGGTTTGTTGTTTCGCTCAAAATAAAATTCTACTTTCTTTGGTTGATAATCTTAAGATCAAGAGTTTGTTTCAAGCGTGTTCGCTGTATGTATATAGTTAAGATAGTCAAACTCTGTGTGTCATCGAATCACTGCTACGGCAAAGAACACTGCAGCCAGACGGAAATTCGATGGAAATTTTACGTAAAAACCTTCGTTTGAAAACCTATAGGGTCCCTTTCTAAAATTTTGGAAATGTGCTTGTAAGCAGTGGGAAGCAGATAAAGTACTCTTTGAAGTGAAATTTTTTGAGATGTGGGTTGAAGGAAACACAGGAATATGTCAAACAAATATGAGGTACATCTTAGAGAGCTGTTATATCATTTTACGCATAGAAACTATAGCGCGGTACCGCTTGAGTGAGATGTGAACATAAACCGTGACAAGAATATGTCGTACCGTCTCCGTATCATCATCCTCTGATATGAATTTTAGTTAATTTTTTGAGGTATTTTGGTTCAAAAGTAATTATGACAAGTAACATCCTGTCTGTGTCCTCGAACTGAAGTTTTCGAATTTCCAGTTTTGGAAAGTATAAATCGACGAGAAAGTTTTAAATAGGACACTCTTCAAACTTTTTCGAAAAATAACCATTTATTTTCGCTGAACTACAGCTCCTTGAGGCTTTGAGAGATCACATTCAAAAATCTGTTTACGAAAATCGCTTTACGAAAATCGCTTTTCGAAAATCTTGTTTCGAAAATTGATCATCCCATGTCAGCAGGGCCACAATCATTCTAATTTCGGTACCAACCAAGGGAAAACTTCATCATTGGGTATACTGTTGATGCATTTTTGAATGAAAAAACTATTTATTATCGCTGAATTCTAACTTTTAAGGGATGAAAAGCGTATTCAAAAATTTTTACATTGCCAGTATCAGCCATCAAGGGTTTCTGATGCAGCAAATCATTCCCTGCTATCAAATTTTTTTTATAAAATAAACTATTAAAAATTTATAATTAAAAAAGAAATTTTATTAAAGAAAACTTTTTGACTATGCTTTTTCTTGAGAATGTATTTTTTCTCACTGAAAATAAATGATTGTGGAGTATTTTGACTCCTCGGTGGAGAACAAGGTATTCAAAAATTTTAGCATTTCGAAAATCGACCGTACCAGGTCACTGATACCACGATTTCCACTCTTCTATCATCATTTTGATACCATACGTTCGAAAATTTTATAAAGGACACTTTTCTGCTAAGTATTTTCAAACAAAATCATTTATTTTCGCCGGATTCTCGTTCCAAAGAGAAGACACTTGGATTCAAATTTTTTTTTCGAAAATCGGCCTTTGGCATGTCACATACTCCACAATTTTCACCCTACCATCGTATTTTTAAAACTACTATATGGTAAAATTATATAAAACGACACTTTTCGGGAAAGGTTTTTCGGAAAAAATATATTATCACCAAAGTCCCACTCTTGAGGGGGTTAATGTGCATTTGAAAATTTTCACTTTTCAAAAATCAACCATCCTAGTCACCAATTCTATAATTTTTAGTTTGGGTGCCATGTCCCCTAGCTTAAAGATTTTTTTAAAATAAAAACAGCTGTCATAAAATAGATTATAAGATAAATAATTGATTTTTTCGTTAAATGTGAAATATTATATGAACTAGGAGCCGTTTCATAGAAAATAATGAAAATAAATTTGCCAAATATATACAAATTTGTGCTTTAAATTAATCATAAATTATTCTGTTTTGCAATGAATAATTATGATTAAATTATTGAATAATAATATTTTTAGCTTTGACTTTGTTAAATGACTATTCTGTATTGTATTGGCAGATGTTTTATTATGTTTAATAGTGGATGGAGGAATGTGGAGATCTACCTTCACGGAACGGTTGTGCTACATATGGAACGCCTTTTCCCAAGGTGAATTGTTGATTGTATCCAATTTTCTGAGTAAAGACGAGACACAAGAAATGTTTTTTTTGCAATGCATTAAATTTTTAAAATATAACTGGCCCGAAGTATCAAAGACCCAAAAATAAATTTAGCATTTGGCTTGAAAATTAAAATAAATAACCCAAACTAACCAGACCTCGGGTTTTAAAGTATGCCCTCCCCCCAAATCTTGACTGTATTATAATTAATTTCAATGAAATGGAAATGAGACTCACTAAAGCGGCTATCTCTGTCAGTCACAATCCATTACTTCATAATAATTCAGCAGCTCAAATAACTTAGAGCTTAAAATGTCCTGAATTGGTAGCTAATGTGCAAGTCTATCATCAAAACATATTATGTATTGTATTGTATGTATTCATTCGTTACTAAGCAAGGAATGAAATTAAACGCATGATCTTAGGAATTTTCAAAACGAAAATTAGTTTCTCATAGGTAAGTTTTTCATCGGCATAGTTTTTCGATGAGTCAGTTTTTCGCTGTCGCAATCCTAAATTTCCAGATGGCTGCGTTTTGCTGATCGAGAACGCTTTTTTGAGCTGTCGGGTGTTACCTTTTTCTTATCAAGGACGCATTTACGTAGTAACGGAGCCATCGTCAGTTTTTTTCTTGGAAACAAGTTCTATTTTCTGCATTGAACTGTCAACATACAGTCGAACTGTGTCCTCGATAAGAAAGTAGTAGGACCTGGCGGTCCAAAACATTTATGTAAACTTTTAAAATTTTAACCTATCCTATCCGTCTATTTAATATCATTACTTTATATAATTTAAATTCGCTACTAATACGGTGCTAATATTATAATATGCCTCGTGAGAATCTTCTCTATCTTACTCTTTTATCTTCCCTTTTTGATGGGCTTGCTTTACCTCATCGGTGGTTATGGTAGTCGAGCTCATTCGTTCCGCTTTAACAGAGGCGTCGAGATTTCTTTTCTAGCAAGGATCAAAATGAAATATCAGCCACAAACCAAACCACGTCTAAATGCTTTAAATGCTAGACCCTAGAAAGAAGGGTTCGCGCCCGAAACCCGATGACTCGAATATGAGTGTTCCAACCACGGTTTTATCCCGATGAAAACTTAAGTAAATAATGTTCATTTTTCATGGTAGGCTGATAGATCTGTTGACAGAATTTAAATGGTTTTAAACATTATATTTGCTAAATTATTTATGATCCAATAAACGTAGACAGCTTTTTAATAAATTAAATAAATTTTATTAAATGAACCCATGGATTAAATTTTCACACACGTTTATCCGTGAAATATTAATCGGGAAGCTGGATAGTGTCCATGTATTTTTTGCATATGTTATGTAAGTTACTCATGAAAAATTTCGCATGATATCTAAACACAACACCAGTGTGCATGAAATGCATTTTGCATAAATCTACACTGATTGTTTTGATGGCTAAGTATTGATTGTGGTTCTATATAATTTTCATGAGAACTCAAAATGTTCATTCACTCATTATGAAAACCGAGCTAATCGCAATGCGTGAAAAAGCCAAATGTGTTTATTTTTAATTTATTTAGTGTCCAATGAGTGCTACAACTTGTACCGAGTCTCCACACTTTCACTAGCATACTTTCAATCTTGTGGGTCCCATATAGAAGCATTTCCTTTAATTTTATGTGTGTCGCTGAACCTCTTATGAATTCACCTACACCAAGCTGAGTGTTACTGCAACAATAATGTAGTGCACTTATTACCAATAGATTATGCAAACCACTAATCGGTTACTTTCAATATAACACTGAGGCCATTTTTCAAAGCAGAAAACTTGTAGTGCGCGGTTAAGCGAGGCGCCAAATACTCAACGAAGTTCTTGAAATTCCTTCCGTTTAGACACTTTTTGTCAAAGCTCGCGACCTGTATTCCAACTTTATTCGACCAGAGCAATCTGATTTATTTTCGTTCCTTTTTCATCGGAACGACAGTTGAAAAAAAAAAATTGTCTAAAAAGTTGGAATTCATTTATGAACTTTCGTAGTAAAATGAATGGACATTTACAAGTAACTTCTACGTACTATGAAATACTGAGCAAGCATTAAGTGCAACAGAATAATTTTTGGACTTGACGTGAACTGAAAGGAATAAAAAAAGGATTCGATCCCCCCTCCTCCCCCCCCCCCCGGTCGGACTATACAGAAATTATAAAAGTTTCTTGATGACTTTTTTGCACTCAACGAATGTCGCTTTGTAAGAAGAAAAACGCCTGCACCTTAAGCCAAAGTGCAACTGGAGAAATAACGAGAACGGATAGAACTGCCACAATAATGAAAGGAGGTGTTGGTGAAGATGCAGGAAAATTTCTGGTCATGCTTCGTCACGTTTTTTCTTTTTTTTTGTCTGCGTAATTTCTCATTTTCTCGGTTGTGTCAGAAAAGTTTCAATAGCATGGACAGTTCTTAGATATTTTTGTAATCAGACGTTACCATCAAGTGCTATCTCTGCAAGTTGATGCGATTGTTTTAATTAAATTGAGAGCCAGCACAAACATTGTCTTAATATGTATCTTGTTCATCATATGTATCTGTTTGTTCATATGTATCTCTTATAGTTTCTTTTTAAAAACTGGGAAACTTTACTTAAAAACTGGGAAATAAAGTGCTTTTTGTGGCATTAGGTGGAAGTAAATAGCAGAAGAAAAAAAAACATAAAATTTTAAGAAAATCCGTCAACCTGGTCCATATTCATAAGCATAATTACAGTATACGTTTTTATTGGTATCAGAGTTGCATTTGCTTACTCACGTTAAAAGGAAAAAGACCAAAAGAGCGGCGAAAAATTAACCAAAACTATCATCGTAATACATAGTTAATTTCTGATGCAAGGATCCCCAAAAAAATGTGGCATTATCATGATATCATTCCCTATCGTATCATAGATGACAATCTTCTTTTTAAGTATGAGCTGTAGAGCCTATGATCAGCTGTCTTATTGCAGTGTATTTCAATAAGATGTGCCGGCAAAAAACATAAAAAGCTCTGTGAATTCTTTCAATACAATTTATTTTGTTCACTAACGTTCATGCATTCTTTGCATTATACATTATAGTATCCAGTCGTTATTGTTATCAAATGCCCTTTGACATTTGTTTTTCAACCCTTACTTAATTTGTGCTCAAGTTCCAACCTCATCGTATGATATTGTAGGCCCACATGAGCTGGCATGCCGTTGATAAATTATGGCTTTTTAGGCTTTCCTTCATGACACGTTGTCTATCAGGCGAGCATCTGGGCTTAATAATAGCCAACCCGAGGTTGAGACTCCATTTATTTATTTCCAAATTATACAGGAGTGATGTTTAGGATCCTTGTGCTATTGCAAAATTAACTCGAACTAGCCAGCTTCATATGTGATGGCCAAACTCAAGTTCACTACGTTTTCTTTTTTTTTTACTAGTACAGGGTTCATTCCCTGGATAATTCCCTAATACCAACGTTTTTTTTTGGGTAGGGAGGTGAAGGCTATTTATGCCCTGAGTGTTGAACTCCCAGTGGACCTACTGGACTACCGACTAAACATCTCCCCTGTCAACAGGAGCGCCTAGCTGTAGCGCCTGCAACCGTTTGACACATTACTTTGGGCTAGGACACCCAATTTTACGCCTTTTGGCGCCTTCGAGTTACAGGGATTCCTTCTCCAGTTGGATGGAAAAGAGGAGGAGGATTGCTAGAGAAGGAAACCCTCCACCCTCGACGCCTCCAGCCGATCAAGTATGCCTTTTTTCGTTGTTAAGATTATCCAAGCGTTATGTGCCACTTGATTCCATTTGCCAAATGATTTCAGCATCTCTTCGATTAGGCTATCTGGATGGAGCTCTCCCACTTTTTCGGCAAGATCACCGCGCTCTTTGTCCCATCTTCTGCATGAAAAAAAAAGTATGACAGGTGTCATTCTTCACACCAATGCAGAATATGCAATCTGGAGACCGTGACTTACCTATCTTGTGCAGGTAAGATTGAAAAAAAAACCATGTCCACTCAGTAGCTGGGTCAGGTAGAAATCAGTCTCACCATGCGTTCAACTGAGCCACGATCTCAAGTCTTTGATGAGCCGCGCGGTCCATCTTACTTTTAGCTCACGTTCCCATGATTGTTGCCATTCGTTGAGAGTGCATCGTCTTTCATCGCGAACAACTTTTTCTTCATTACCCTCGTGCCTTCGGAGGTAGACTCTATTGCGCTCTCAAGCAAGGAGAGCGATTGGTATCACCCCTGCAATTACCAATACCGCTGAGTCAGAGACTGTACGGTATGCTGATGCAATCCGCAGTGCTCCTCGTCTCTGCACCTGTGCCAGCTGTTTAGGGTGCAGTTCCTTGTTGAGAGATTCACTCCATAGTTCTGCTCCATAAAGAAACGTAGATTGCACTACACTCATTAGCAGACGCCTTTTTGTTGGACTTGGTCCCCCATGATTGGCCATTAGTCGACTAATTGCCGAAACCCCTGCTGCGGCCTTGTTTGTCGTTGCCTTAATTTGCTCCAAGAAACTCAGTTTAGAGTCTATCGGCAAACCCAGATACTTGACTGATAGTTTCGACTCTACTAATGCGTCACCGACTCGGACCATTCTTACTCTGGGGATCCTCTTCTTGGTCAGGATGAACACTTCGGTTTTCTCTAACGCTAGGTTAAAACCGTGAGTGGTCATCCAGCTTCCCACCCGGCGCATTAGTACATTCAGCCTTAATTGCGCTTGATCGACCGCGCACCCAGCTACTAGTGCCACAACGTCATCTGCATAGTCGATCAGTCGTGACTCTTCCGGCAGTTCAAGTCTGAGCAGTCCGTCGTAGGAGACGTTCCACAAGTCCGGACCAAGGATGGAGCCTTGGGCCACACCTGATGTGACTAGCATACTCCGACAACCTAGCACTCTGTTGTAGATCAGGCTGCGATCCTTCAGGTAGTTTCGGACTATCCGCATCCGATATTCTGGAACTTGGAAAGAGTTTTCCAGGGCTTCCAGAATATCCATCCATCTAGCGGAGTTGAAAGCATTCTTTATGTCCAGCGTCACTAGAAGTACTACCCGACGGTTGGATCGACTGCGTGCCTCCGCCTGTTGGACTGCACTTACCACTTCTGCGACTGCATCTATAGTGGAACCCGTTCCCGTTCTGAAACCATACTGCCTTGGAGAAAGATCCCCAGTGACGTGGATAACGTTAGCGAGTCGTCTCTTTATCAGTTTCTCGAGCACTTTCCTGGCCGTGTCTAGCAGGCATAACGGTCGGTATGCTGACGGCGACTTGGGATTTCCCTTCCCCTTGCTTAACACGAGTCTTGCCGTGTTCCAACGCTCAGAAAAAACGCCTTCCGGAAAGCAGGCATTGAACGTACTGAGCAGCAAGTCAGGACAAGAGTGATAGGCCAGTTGCAGTACCTCGGCTGGAATACCGTCTGGGTCCGGAGCCTTCTTCACCTTCATGGAGAGAACTGTTAGTTCCAGTTCGTTTCTCATGAAGAGTGGACAGTCTGATGTTGTTTCCCTGTTGGCGGCATCAACGCGGACGGGATGTTGGGGAAAAAGTGCCCGTACTATCTCGTCCATCATGTCCGCTTCAAGTACGCAGGGGGCCGTAGAGCGCCGAGCTTCCACATAACTTGTTTAAAGCCCACGCCCCACGGGTCCCTGTTCACATCTTCGACGAGGTTCTGCCAGCAACGGGCCTTACTCCTGTTAATCAGTTTGCGAAGGGATTTTCTGGCCGACCAGAAATACTCTAATACCAACGTTAAGGATGATTGTATTGTTGCTGAATTCATTTGTTCTAGTTAGCTGATTATAAACTAGCTTCCATCTATTGCCATATGTTTCCCAGCATGCGTTTCCCCTAAAGAAGTTTGATCATTTTGTAGAGCACGTAGACTCCCAGGATTTCCAGATCATTGTCCAAACTTGTTCATGAGTTTCATGGAAGAATGTAGCTTCAGACAATCTGGTGGCTTCTGAAGTACGTGCAGATAAAATAGGAAACGTAAGACTGGATGAATGTTTGAAAACGTAAGACTTTGTGAATGTTCCTGTTCCATACATACCATGGACCTGGACAATTCCAGCGTAAGGCTTTATTTTACAGAAATTGGAAATCTTGTAAGTCTTCACTGTATGACAGAAAGCGGTACTGCCATACACTAGTACCGTTGTGATTATCTGTTTGCAATTGAGAATACTATTTTTCAAGTTTAAGCAACCAGACACGAGGATAGGGGGTTGAGAGGAAAGTGTCCCTATGCAGTGAAGATTTTTGTATTGTATGGAGCCTTTCAAGTCTTCCTGTGGTTGAGCATGAGTCCAAAGTATTTAGCTGTTCCATGGTATTGTGTAAGAGTTTACGTATAGAGTCGTTGGTTGTCGTGCTCTGCATTTGTGAAGCCAAGCGTGGTTCTTGTTTTTTGTCTTCATTTTCCACTTACTGAAGTATTTTTGTGCATCATTTCAATTGAGTGTTTTAGTTTTGATGAATCTTGCTTGGCTTGAAGTATCATATATGCAAATATCTTCCGCGTAACGTCAAGTATCATGACCATTATTTATTAAAGTTGGAAATGTTGCAATGTACAGATTATAAAGTATTGGTTGAATGGGCGATCCTTGTGGAACTCCAGCTTGAAAAGTTCTCAATCTCGAGAGATGATCTTCAAAACTAGCTCTAACAGATCTATCTTTCAGGAAGGTGTATAACATGGAAACTCATGCCTTCTGAAGATGAGTCCTTGGTGCCTGTCTTCTTCAAGGGCTTTCGCAGTGTCCAATATAAGTAGACATTTTTTTATTGCCGCAGGACAAAATTAATTTTTTTGTTTCTTGGGTCCATCAGACCTTGCTTTTTCCTTTGGAGGACGCGTTTCAGTATGCAGTCAGAACAAACGAAAACGAGCTGATGATGGCTGCATAAGGCCAAAACGCGTCCTCAACAACAAAATAGCAAGAGCCGGCGAACCCTAGCAATAATAAATAACTAGATCTGTTCTTCCTGCGGTTGAATGTATTTCTAATGTGCTGATTCATCCCAATCAGTTGGAGATCCGATGAAAGTGCTCTTCTGAATCCACATTGCTCGTCTGGAATTATGCGTTTTTGCTCTATCGCTTCATTCAGTCTAGTTAGTAATAACTTTCCAGCTACTTTGGAGGCTGACAAGAGAAGACCAAGATGTCTCTAATTTTGAGGAAAGGCATGGTTTCTTAGTTTCTCTTTTCCGGCCTTAGATATTACTGTTATGAAAGCCGTTTTCCATTCCGTGGAGAAGCTCAAAAAGGCTAATTGTGTTGACGTTGTCTGTCAAGCAGTTTGAGACGGTATCTGAGAGCCATTTCAGTATTGTGTTGGTTATTGTGTCAGATCCTGGTGTTTTTCGTTAGTCAAATCTTAGTATTAAGTCATACGTTTTCTGTGTGTGAATGTGGCCACACACCATGTGTGTTCTCTGGCTGTGGCACATTTTGCACGAGTTCGCTCATTTTACCTAATATTTCGTCTTCTTTATCAAAACCTTCATCGTAAAGGGTATTTACAAACAAATGAAGTTCCAGGGTGTCTGCAAAGGCAAATTTTATGCCATTTGGACCGTGTAAGTTTGGTTTAACTTCATGATTCCAATTCAGGAGTTTTTTTTGGACATTCTCCAAAAGGCTCGGGAAACTCTCGGATTGTTCATTTCGAAACTGATGAATACGGTCTCGAATTTCGTTTGTCAACTGGTTAGATTATATTTATAGCCTAGGATCACACGTGCTTCTGGTTATTCTCCGATATTGATTCCTTGTAATTATCTTATTTGGGACTGTATTGTCCTCTTTTGCATTTGACCGTATAGAGGCTGTATTATCCCTTTTTTCATGCTTAATTAGACGTGTTAATATTTCAATAGTTTTTTCGATGTCATCAGCTGTATTGACTTCTTGGGTGTAAGTTTCATTAGTCACATGGTCGTAGAAAGCTTGCCAGTCAGTTTTCTCTCTTCTGCTTATATGTTCGTCAATAGAGACGTCCTCTTTTTTAGAAGAGTACCAGTTAATGATACAAGAAGAGCTCGTTGAGACCATTTATTCGCAAAATATTCTCGGGGAGTTCCAAAATGCAGGTTTTTCCGCGTACCTTACCAAAATGTGTTAACTCATAGGGGAAGTGCAGGCTTGCGTTCTTGCTTGTGATCAATCTGCTTAACTCAGCCACAGCTTGCCCATTCTGACAGCACCCCAATGCTTGAATAGGAGTTGAAAAGTGGCCATTCTTTTTCGAAAAAGCTGAGTAGGTCCTGTGCAAAGTGTCTGTTTTTTGTAAATAGAACATTGAAATAACCACACACAGAAACGACTTTACTTGCACTTTGATGGCTGTTGTTTTATCGAGCAACAAGCTCGAGATATCTAGCCTGACCATAGAAATAGGGAGCGTTCTCATTGTTGGAAAAAACAAGAAGTGTCCAAATTGTTGGTAGTTGTGACAATTGGTTTTACGTTACGCGGTTGGATGGCTTCCACCTTGCAGACAAAGTGGCATACAGCTGTAATGTTGAATATGGCTTTTTTCTGCAGGTCCTCGTTTGTTTCTTGAGCCAGAATACTTTCAAAGAATTGAAGGCCGAGGACTCCAAGTCTTTCTTGGTGTCCTCTTGTTCATGACCGTCACAAAATTGAGTTCTTTCCGTTGATAAATTATCTTATTTATCGTAGGTTAATAGTAGAGTGCTAAAAATATTGTTTCATTTTTTCTAAAATACATCCTTCCATTGCTTGCCGATCTATTCCCTTTTCAGATGTAATTGGGGATGTGTCCAACTTCTTTTTTGTGTCACTATATATACATCCGATTAGTGTAAGGAAAATACAATCACTCCGCCATTTACTATCCATTGTCCACACAAACCACAGCCCTTGGCTCCATCTATATTTGATTATTCTTCAGCCGCGTGTCCCTTTATGAATAAATTCGTCGATTTGTACTAGATCCTTATGTATCGCAAATTATTTTTACCTTCCGAGAATTTTCAGATATTGAATTAGCATCTTTCGGAAATGTTTCATTATTAATCAACCAAAAGAGGCATTTCTTCTCTCTTCCTTGAGTGCATGCATAAGCAAGATTTTCTTATAACTAAACCGTGATAAGCGGAAAATTTGTAGCAGTGAATTGAATTCTTATAAATAACTTTAAATTTGACTTTCCCAACGTGGCGAAAACCCATCACCAGTCAACTCACCCACCAGAAGCAATGAAAAATGACAAATAGTCGCAGCCAGAAGAATCTGAAAACAACACCATTTTCACCCTTCGCATTTCTATAAACGCACGGATAGTAACGGTAGGTCATGAATGACGGAACGACCAGCATCCGGATATCTTTTTGTTCCGGGAAAAGCCCGGCGGCTGTGCTCTACACGTAATCAATTACTTTGAAAATTGACTTTTAGGCGCGTTAAACACGCTGACACCGAGATTGATTCCGACGAAAGTTAGTCGAAAGGGGAGGTAAGGGGGTAGGTGTAGGCCGTTTGTTGGGAAAGCTTTTCCATTTGCTCCCGCCCTTGTCGAAGAAGAAGAAGAAGACGACGAAGAAGTAACAGAGCGCGAACTCTCACGGAAAAGATTTTCCATTGGTGCCTTGTTTCCGAATCGTTTAACATTACCCAATTTCCCTCCTCAATTTGAGACCTTAGTTTTTATGGTAACGAATTGCTTTTCGGTCATTTTCCGATTTTATTATTCCGGACCCAATACAGTACGGATTGCTTTCATTTATGAAACTGTGTTCAGAGCAAGGAGCCAGCTCTTTTTTTAATAAAATTTAATGATTTTCATGCTTGTTTATTGGATGTTTTACCGGCATTATTAGCGATGACGATGCTTAGAATGGAAACGCCAGCAATGCTATTGTTGTAAGTTTTGTGGCGTTAGATTGAATTACTTTTAAAGCAGATTCAGGCGTGCGTTTCCTTTAATGTTATCTGTACGCGACGTTGTCATACCAGATCCTGGCACCTGTGAGCAATGCTCCCCTGGAATGTCAGCTTGAATTGTGTTGCTTGGGTCATTAGAAAATTCCAAGGAATGGCATTGACGCCTTTTGTTTGTCCTTCAACTGTGGCTCCTGGGAAAATTTTTTAAGAATTTGCCATTAGAGTTGCCGGAAGCGTTTTCCTTGTTAGCTCCGAGAACAGAATGGTCTTTGTTCAGGTTTGTCGAATGAATTTTGGAATTATGAATAAATCTTTAGAATTCGATTTTGTTTTTGTGAAAAGAAAATATTTTCGTCTTCTTTCAAGCAACTAAAAGGTTTCTAAGTAGAATTGCGTAACGCTCTGTGGTACTTACTCACAATAAATGTTCTTCTCCTTGTACTATGTCCTTGAACTGGCCGCCAGAAATTAAAACGTGTTCATGCAAAACGTTCTCTATTCTTCATAGATCTCAGATATATGTGCAGATTGTGTCACGTTAACAAAAATCGTTTGGCAACCCGAGCATCCTGCTTCTGCTCCAAAAACTCATCTCAATCTTTTTCACGTTTCCATCCGGTCTCACGCTTTGTTCTAACAAATGTAGATGGAAGCGGAAACAAATGTAGATGAAAGAAGAATAAGGGGGAAAAACTGTGAGCAAAAAATGAAGGAATTTCTTGATGGAGTTTTCGTGACCAAAATTTGTAGGAGTTCATTAAGAAAATAGTAGAGACGTTCGAGACGCATCAGGACGAAAAAGTAATACCATCACGACTGTATCTCAGCTCTCAGTATCTCTCAACACCCGGTGTCCAGGAAAAGATGAGATAGACGGAAGATAGACGGTTGGCAACACGTCTTCTGCTTTTCAACCTAAGCTGAAGAGTATTTGTCCTTTATTCCTCCTGTATTTCTTACATGGCCGTTGTACTTTGTATACGATACCATAGTGTTATTCGCAGTTGTCTGTAAAATGGCGCTCAGGTGATTGTGTCATGTTTTTGGACTAAACAATAATATGGCGACACCAGGTTATATTTATTGCACCCAAATGAGCTTTGATGGCCCCATTTATCATATAAATAGTGAGATGAGGATTAGAATAGTACGTGAACTACCGATATAAATCTTTGGCCGAGTATCGCTTATTGCTTGGGCAATATGAGGTGTAATTGCAATGTAGTTACAAGATGAAAATTTATGAAGATACTTGATGTGATGTTATGAACTGAAGGAATAAGAAAATAGTCAATTGGATCGGTTTGAATATAAACGGCTACGTAAAAAAGTTTCAAGTATTACTTCCTTCAATGTAATGAATCCGTTTTCCCTCAATGAAATGTTTTTTTTAAATAATACTCATATATCTGATGCAGTGCCAGTCAGGGGTTGATATTTATTTGGGATATCAAGCATCATGACATAATAATAAAATCAAATTACGATTTAAAATGAATAAAATAAAGTATGAATCTAAATGTGTTTAAAAAATATATAAAATAATTTATAAATTAATGGAAAATGATATCGAAACATAAAATAAAACACTAGTAAAATTTTTAATACTTTACATTTTAAAATACATTTACTTGTCTTGTCTGACGTTCACTTGAAGTGACACATTTTTCAACTTTAACAGAAACAGTTCGCAAATGTATATCCTTTTAAATTATTTTATATTTCTCTTATAGTGGTATTTTGTTTTATACATTTGTTAACAATTGATTCCATGCTTATATTTAGAGTTATGAATTAATTCTTCATTGCGTCTATAGTTACGTGAATTATGCAGAAATCATGGTTAATTTCCTGTACACTTGACACTTATAATGGGATCGAGAGGGAAATTTTGGCAAAAGTTTCCGGGGGCTTACACCGTACTAAAAACTATTTTCAGTATTAATTTATATATAAACAAATTAGGCTGTACAGATTCATGGACTTGAACACATGGTCATGGTTTTTATAGGCTCCTTATAGCACTGAGTGATTTGAGAGAGAGATTCTAGAGAGTTTGAGAGTTTGATTTGAAAGAGAGAGATTCGAGGAGAGTTTGGTATAAGTTCCCTTGAGATAATTACATATATGTTCTATGGGATTTAAGTCAGGTGAGGGGAACAAAGACTCGATTTCGTTTCAGAAACTAAAAACTAACCTCTCCTATACAATTTTTTACGTGTATTGGTGTCCTTGGTCTTGTTGAACACCACTTTTCTTCTTGAAATCCCAGTAAGATTACACATTTTATTAAAATTCTTTTACAGTATGTTCAGGCAGCCAAATCGATCCATAGTTGTCTCTATAAAAGCTAAATTGTCAACCTCAGCCGCCGACATACATCCCCATACCATTATAGGCCCATGAGGGTGGGTTCGCTTCTCATTCTCTGCAATTTTTAAAACTTGGGGACCTATGGCTCGTCTAAAAATTTCGTACAACTCTTGTTTGCACCCCATCCGCCATTCATCTCCGCCATTTAATCTTTCTTCAAGAGTTTTGCTCCTAATGGCCACGTCAAGACCCGGCTTTTACAAATATTTATAGTTTTGTGGATATTCGCGACAGTATCCACGTATCTTAATCACAGTATAACACTGGCATTATAACCGTTTTCTTTGTCGAGCGATAACCTAGCTCTTAAGTGAGCTCTTAAGAGGATTTCTCTGATCTGGACTGCGCAATTTGCTTGCGTGAGTATTATAAAAATTGTGCTCCGGCAGCGACAGTGCCTACAAAATTCGGTAGCGTTCTATGTTCGACGAAAAGATGGGGCTGAAAAAGAGTCGATTGGGTCGAAAAGAGTGAGCAAATCGGCACAATATTAAAAAATCAGAATCCGAGTGGCTAAGTTCATCAAGAACAACAAAAATACAAGGACTGTTAGTTATTTTGTTCGGTACTATTGAAATCATTCAATGCAGAGGCTCGCAAGATTTTTAAATTTATTGCTTATCATGATTACAAAGAAATTTGCGACATGATCTATAGTTGCAACTCAAAAAAATAAAATTAGTCATGAATTTAAGCTCAGAAGCTCGATTGAAGCTCAATCAGAAGCTCGACGGAACTAGAAACCCGATTTAAGCTCGATCAGAAGCTTGACGACAGCTTTACCGAAGCTTTAATTTAAAGTTTACCAAAATCGTGTATGCTTACTTTTAGGTCACTTTTATCTTGATGGACAAATAAATAAGCAACGCTACCGACTTCTGAGTTCGAAAAAACCTCAAACACAATCATCGAAAATGCCTTCATTCATTTAAGTTGACTATATCGGCTACGATTTGGACTGCATAAGAAATATCGCTTCTCCATTTTTTGAAGGTGAAATGGAACGTATACTACCAATATAGTTAGAGTGAAGGTGGAGTGTTGTTGGATAATTTCTTCATTTGAACTGGTAAATTTACATGGATATAACCATAGAACTTATTTACAGTAGGACGGAGAAACTTTATATCCGTTGCAAAATTGATTTTCAGGATAGTTTACGTACATTAGCCACCATGTTGTCTTGATTGGTCCTTTAGGGTCCGTATTGACTCTTTCACTTTTGAAGGGTATTTTCAATCTGAAGTACAGTGAAGATTTTCAAGCAAGTGACCTCCCCGATAATAGAAGAAGAAGCGCTCACTAAGGCGATTAATCAAATGGTTATAAAAAATTTATTGTTAGAATGTATGTGACGAACGCATAGGTATAAATTTTAGGGAATTTCATTTGTACCAGGTGAAATCCTGGCTAAAACATGGTGGTTGTTGTTTCCAAGACTAGAGAGTGGACGAGAGCACTCACCCTTTGTGTTCGGAAATCCAGGTAGCTTAAATAAATTGGGACCTAGGACTGAAACTTGTTTCAGATCCTAGGGGTGATGGTTGACACATTGTTTCAACCCCGTCTACGGAGACCGTGGGATTAAGCCATCAAGGTAGGTGTCCAAGTTAATCCACAAGACTTCATGTACCAGGTGAATAGTGACAAATATAGGAGGTCTCTATATCTAATAGTTTGAAACACCATTTTTGTTGATGACAATCAATACGAGGGCTATTCAATAAATACTGATAAGTTAGTTATCCTTAGGGTAATGTGTTGCAAAGGGTGGAAGTACTGAATGGTATAATGCAATCAATTCACTTAGCCATCAAAACCTTGTGTCAAATTGACATGAAGATATGTCGCGCATCACGTACGTATTAACGATTCTCTTGCCATGTCCATGATGGAGTTCGAGCAACGTTCTAATGAGGAATTTGCAGTGGAACTCGGGAAGAACCAATAAAACGTGCATTTGATCAGGTGCATATAGTAGGTTTTGTGAAGCAAGCAACCTCATTGGTTGTGGAAAGTTATTAGACGAAAGTGGAGCGAGCATTATCAGAGATAGACATCTTTCAACAGGTCGCAACGAGGTTCCTTCCTGAGGATTGACAAATAATTGACCATTAAACTGCTTGTTGCATTCTTAAAAATTTCAGTTGTGTTGTCTCTCAAAGCATAGCATATGATGTTTTGGAATTTGAGAGCATATGGTGTTATCGTGATTCGGTGGCGAAAGAAATGAGGAATTGAATCAAAAATTAGCCTTGTATGAATCATTGAAAGGAATTTATTCTTCAGTTCAAAAAAATTTACAAAAAAGAGTCATAGAGTCGATAGGGTCTTAGTGGTAATATGTTTCGGTTCCGAGGGTTTGTAGGACTAACATGCTGTCTGCTTAGCTTGTTCCCAGCAGCCTATCAGGCTATTAAAGATATTTCATGTGTTGATCCCATTCGAAGAATGATGACGTGGTCATAAACGCGATTTGACTGCTTCTTGACCATGCAAAATCGTAGATTGCTTGTCTTGTTTTGGATTTCTTGAATAGCATCGCAAATGTTCTCGATCCCCTTATCCATTCTAGATTTGGCTCCTTGTGACTTCTGAAGTTTCTGTGATCTGACGTAGACGCTCAGGGGATGGAAATTCAAGAACAATTATCGGGTTATCAAACATGTTGAAGGCCGATACAACGAGCTAGAGAAATTAGGCCTGGCGACCATTCTCAAAAAGTGGCAATAACCATTACAAAGATGTATTACAACTGAGGGAGAATACTTCAAA
The DNA here is from genome assembly GCA_954870665.1 of Stratiomys singularior. Lineage (NCBI taxonomy): Eukaryota > Metazoa > Arthropoda > Insecta > Diptera > Stratiomyidae > Stratiomys > Stratiomys singularior. Next base: position 16,697,340 of record OX940877.1, read on the forward strand.
AAAGAACATATGAGTTTGGAAGAATCATTACTTTTTGCAGGACCATCGTATGACAATTTTTAATGACAAATTTGCTGATGATCGACAATTTTTCGCTGGGTTTGACAGTAATCCTAAAGACAGATGACAAGCTAGTGGAAATGATGAGAACTGTCTGTATTTGGTGATCATGGTTCACAATCACGATTTTTAGTTGAGGGTCGATAAGGAACGTTGGAGATTTAAACTTTAGATTATGAAGGGTTTTGAAAATTTTTGAGTTAGTTTATTCAAATTTTAGAATATTTTAAGAATTGGAAATGCGGCCTGGCCTGTCCAAATTATGTTAAATTGGCGACAAAAAATGTTTCGTTCACTCGCTGGTGATTCCTTGTCGAAACCATCATGCGTTACTTGAAGTAACGGCAACTGAACGATTTTGAAAGCAGGTGACTAAGATTTAAGCGGAAAATTGTTGGTCATGCAATCCATATTGTAAATATTAACAGGAAAATATACATCAAATTCAGTCATAATAAAGTCTTTTATCAATTAAATTTCATTTTTATTCTCATGTGAGGTAAAATATGCTTACTTCGGAATTTTAAGAAAAAAAGGAGTTACAACTATAATAATTCTGAATTTCTAATAATTATTCCGTTGATTTATAATAATTAACTTTGCATTCGCTCCACATGTATCTTTTTCAGACGTATGGAAGAGCTGTTGCTATTATTTAGTTCGTACAACAGATATTCCCAGAGACAGATATTATACAATATATATATATATATATATTACAGATATATATATATATAGATATACAACAGGTATTATATTATATAATATATTTAACAACAGGTATTATATTATATAATAATATATATTACGTCGCATCTAAGCAAAGTTATACTAATTTTCCTTGAGTTTAATTTTTCGAAGGTCCTTCAAATAAAAGCGAGTTTAAAGGCTTCCATCTTTTCAATTATTAAATTTTTTTAACCTTTTTTTTATGTTATATAACATACTTTTTGATTTCTTACATGACAAGCAACGAGAAAAATTAACAAAAGCACATTTCTAATGAATTTCTTCTTGGAAACTGCTTCGCTGTCAGGAAAAAAATTTAAAAAAAGGATAAATAAAAATAGAAATATCCAAAAATGATGGATTACATCGTATTTTGTACTTCTTGCGTAGTGAAAAGGTGCAAGGAAGCCTGGAAAATTCATAAGTACGTCAAATTTCTTTCTGTTTGCAGCATATTGCAGTTACCCATCGTAAGGAAACATCTCAAATCAACAAAGGGAACCGTATAAACAGAAAAATAGAGAAGAATGGGTAAAAAGAACTCAGTAGTAATACAGAGGCATGAATTTTCAAATGCTTTAAGATTGAATGTGTAATTTTTGTCCAGGAACAAAAATAGCCACAAAAAATTGCAAAAAGCAGGATATTAGCGATAAGAGAAATATAATTTAGTCGCTAGGATTATGGTTTGAATTTTTTGCTGGTGGTCTCTTTGGGCGGGTTCCAGTGAGAATAGTTTGCAGGCATTATTAGTCGGAAAACATTGAAGTAATGGCACATATGCATTATTTGGGTTCTAAAATAAATAAATAAATAAATAAATTATTTAATAACGAAGTTTAATGCGTTTAAGTTTTAAGTTTGCTTGCAAATTTTTTCCCCAGTAGTCACACCCTGTTGACTAAAGAATGAGTTTTTTTAATATCAAAGCTGCTACGTCCTTACAGTTCCAAGCCTTTTAATTAATTTGTTGTTGTTGTTGTTGTTGTAGATGACGCGGTGGCAAAATTTAATTCAAAGAGCTGTTTTTGTCGTGACTTTAATTTTGGTGGCGTTCTATGTAAAGTAATTCAAGTGGCAGGTGATGGTATTTCCACCACGCTACACGACATCGTACTCCGTCGACCAGAAATTAATAAGAATTCTACAAAGTATGAGTACAGCCTGCACCTCCTGCTGGGATATTCAATGAAACCATTCAAAGGAGTAGTTTGTGGCGTTTGCATTGCGTTTTCTTTAGCCTTCAAGTCGATTTTATTTTTAAAGGAATCGCTCTCGACCACGGCAAGAAATTAAAAGTCAGGTGAAACGAGAACGTGTTTGTAAGGATAAATTAATGGAATTTTAAGTAGAGCCATGAGTAAAATGCAAATGTTTCAAAGTATTTCTACTTGCATCGAAGTTTACATGGTCAACTTTGTGCCATGGATGAATTTGTGGCAACTGAATTACAATTTTGTTCTCACTTGATCTGATTACGTGATCAAAATTAACGAAAAAGCGTGTGAAGAAATATTAAGTACCATGTTCGGTAGAAAATATCTTCCAAGAAATTAAGCTACCACCCAAGAAAATTACCTAAGGACAGTTCTATTTTATACAAAAACGAAAAATATATTGGCCTACAAAATAAATCTCTAACTTGCAATAATAAAAAGCGGCTATTTGGGGTTTTGGACAGAATTTTCAAAATTATCATCGTTCAAAATTATTATGTCAAACGAACATGGGCGTCTTGATTGTAGTCGATTGAAGGAATGTGGTCAAGGCTTTGCTGTCGACACCCTGTTTGTTGCCACTTCAACTTTTGCGCAGTATGTGATCATTAAGATTCTGAGGAACGAACCTTTGAATACTATAGAAACCTTTCTTTTAATGATCGCATATAAAAGCGTGACTACAAGCAGCAAGAACACTCCCTGATGATCTCTTTCAGAAAGAGATAGAAAAAAAACATTAGAAGATTGAAATTTGTATTGCGCTTTGAAAAGAGTGTTCTTGGTGTATGCAAAAATAAGCGCAGATTTATCAAATCCAACTAAATTCCCTTTGTATCAGTTTCATTTCGATGAATCTGATGTTAATTCAAAGTTTAAACGCTGTCTGTAATTACACTATGGTAAACCACAGAGTAAGCACAAACGAAAAGAACACTTCCTTGGATTTTCCGAAGAAAGGGATAGATAAGCATTAGCAGATTTCAATGTGAATTGCATTTTTACGCAAAAGTTTTGAGAATTGCATTTTTGTTTTACACAAAAAACAGTGAAAATTTACCAAATGAAATAAAATTCAATTTATTTTAGTTGAATTCTACTACGTCAGGAGTTCGTTAAATGTCTTAACGCTGTATGTAGGTAGTTACGCTATGTGATTAGTCCTAGCCAAGTCTTCATTTAATTACTGCGACCCGTAGAATTACCAGAAGCAACGAGAACACTCCTGAGAGACTTCTCACAAAAAGGGAAAGAAGGAGTACTCGTTTATTTATATTTTTATAGTGTTTCTGCACAAAAGCTTTGTTTTCTTGTTTTCTTGTGTAACTCAAAAATTTGAAAATTCATTTATAAATAAATAAATTTATTCATAAATTTAGAGTGAATCTCGTTAAATTGGGAGTTTTCTCGAAGTGTTGGCACTCGTTGCAACTTCACTCTGGCCTAACTACTAAAAAGCGCTTACACTTCGGCGGAGCATCACGAAGCATGAAATATGAATATTACATGCAGCAAAGAAAGCAAGCTTTGCTAGCTCAAAAGAGAGAGCTTGACAAAATAGAGAGCTTGAAAATTAGATGAAGTAGGTGAGTGGAATGCTCACGATCACTAACTGTCTGAGCTTAAATGTGGGTGTGTGTGTGTGTTAATACATTTACTGGTGTAATAATATAGGTAAGTTATTGCATATGCATGCAGAATTCAGGGAAATATGCGACTAATGACGTCCCGATGTTCGATCTCCCGCCAGGTTTTATAAGAAACACCTCTCCATAGAGAAAATTTCGTTGTAATCCTGTTACGTTGGAACGTTTTTGAATTTGTTAGTGCTGGTTGGTAGTTGCACTGCGCTAAAAAGATACAGTAACAACAATTAAAGCTCCAAATATTTGTCATATTTCGCGGAAAATTTTTAAACAAAAAAACTAATAAGATCTTTTTTCATCCTTGGGTACCTGAGTTCAATCTAAGGCATTGATTGAAATAAAGTGACATGTTCTTGTGATTAAAAGTATACTCGAGTGAAAAAGCAAAAAGCCTGTTATTGGTAAAAAATCTTAATCTATACTTTCCACTACTTAAAAAATACAAAAAAAAAATAAAGACGAAGTATGTGCTGGTAGGGTTTAGGGGGAAAAAGGGGGAGGGAGTGGGTTTAATATTTTGGGAGTCAAAAGTTACGTGTTAACTTGTCGTCTAGGCTTCTACTGTCAAAGAGATCGCCACTAGCATCAAATACTCTGAATAAAAGAGGAAAATAGTCTTTATTTAGAGGAATGGCGGTGGCAACTAAGTCGGGGTTTTGAGACAAGGGGTAATATGATTGTTCAATACATTTTGAGGTGAGGTGTCCAATACATTTTGCTAGCGTTTCGAAGAGGTTTGTTATGAGCAATGGTGAGTCCGATAAATTCCTGCTTGATCGTAGAGCAATTGGTTGTCAATGAAGACATAGAAGTCTTTATTTCTGAACAGAGTGATGCAGACACCGTTGACATACAAGACGTCAAAAAAGTGGTGGAGAATCAAAAGCTCCTTAACGCAGACGCATTCCATTTGAGTTGTGAAAGGGTGAAAGGGGAGCCGAAGCTAAGAATAAGACAGATAAGCGTAAGGAAACACACGATTTTAATCTTTAGCCTGAGAACAACTTTAGCCTGAATGTGTTACTTGCATTTTTGATTGTTTTTTAAAGGTGTGGAATGTATGGCAGTCGTTGATACATGGTGGTAGGAAGGGTAGGTCACCAGTTTTGGAAATGTAATGGTGGAGTTGTTTGGTTTAAGGGTAAGAAACAGATATTATTTCAAAATTACTTAGAGGGATAATTATTTACTCCTATAATGATGAAATACCAGGGAAACAACACTGCCATACGTTAAAGGATTTTATTGTGCTGAAAACTACAAGGACTGGCGATTAAGGCGGAAAGAACGAACATTGAAGCAGGTGTCTAAAAATAACTTTCAGATACGCAGATATTCTAGCATTCATGACCTCAGGGATTTTGTTTAGCATCTCATGATTGATGAGATTGATAGGATTGTGGAAAACCGACAGGATCATAATGTGATATGTACTTGCATAGAGCATTTACTTTTTGGGTTGTCGTAAAGTTTGCGTAAGACGAAATATATGGAGCGAGAATTTTGAATTGAATCATGCAGCAAAGACTGTACGAATTGAAGAGAATGACAAAAAATCAAATATAGTTGCTCCATTGTGATCCAAAGCATGATTTTCACGACAAACCGGAAGCAAACCTCATCTGACGATAGCCAAAAAATGTTGGCTAAATCAGAACGTTTTACATTAGGTCCTATTTGACTGAATTTTTGCACGAACGTTGGATTAAATGTTGCTTAGAAATGTCTGCTCTTGGGGAGAAAACTGCTAGTTATTATTTTTGACGGATGTCCATGTCCTTTCTTTTAATTCCACTTGTTGGGAAATCTTAGAGAAGCAGCAAACATTGAACTGAAAGGATACGTTTCAATAACTTTGTTTAAGGAGGATACACCTGGAGGTGCTGAATAAAACTACTGACAAGCGTTAGATGATTCTAAAAAATTCGATATTTGGCGAGATTCGATTGTTCTTCCAATGGCATTAGTGTTTGTAAACAAAACTGATTTTGTATTGGATACAAAGACGGAGGTCCAGTGAGATCCTGAACATTTTCTTAGAATTTGTATCCATACACTATTATTAGCACAGACAATTGCATCGGATATTATTTGCTTGCAATAAGCTTAGAAATCTGCTATCGTGATCTTTCCGTTCACTTAATTTGAATTTGACGCATTCTATCTTTCATGATTTCGCTTTATATGCTACACTGCTTATGTGTATCTCTTTCTTCATGATTCCCTTTGGGAGTGTTAAAGTTTTTAGGCCTTTACACGATGGTAGATGAATTCGGCTGTTATTCAGTACAGACGCGTATTATAAGCTTTAGGATCATGATTGAAGTCATGATTGTTATAGAAGCTACATGGCATGAATTCTGATGAAAAGTCAGTGAGTTAATCATGTCAAATAAGGTAGAAGTGGAGAAAGTAGTGGAATAATACCACAGCGTAAGGACAAAACTGCGTTAATACTTTGGACTTTTTTCCGATCTTACGGAATACAATCAAAAAAGTAGATATTTAATTGCGTTGTTGGATTTTCTCTCATCACTGCGTTAAACAAGAATACCAGTCAAAATCTTTTCACGTCGAAACGCAATGCAAATAAAAATCGACTTATGCTATGTCTGTCTCTTTCACGAGGTGTCGCCTAGGAGTGTTTTTGCTGTTTGTTCTTAGGACTTGTTTTGTTACTATTATATATTGGATGATGAAATTTTGTTTGGAATCGAAAGGAAAGATTGGTTTCTAGTCAACTGACTTTCATCATTTTAAAGCCTTTTTTAGGGCATACGTTATGGCTTACGATAATCCGTTGCATCTGGTTTTGGAATCATTTATTGTGTTGTTACCAAGACTAATGCTGAGGATGATATGCATATGAGAATCAACTATCACACGTGCCATAGTAATTGTCATACCTCCTTATTGACGGGCGAAAATTGTTTTTGATTGTTTACCAAAATGAATTTCTGATAGCGTGTGGTGTAATTATATTCCCAGGAAGCATCCGTTTATTGGTTGTCTGGTTTAGAAAATTAGACAATGCCGTGTGGTCTAGTCTGCGTTCATAAAATAACATCCAGAGTTTTGTTGCCTCAAGCATGCATTCATCAAAGCTGCCATAAAGAACGATTATGCTTTCAGGATTGTTACAACCACCGAATAGCTGGCTGGTTAGCTTTTTGGACTGGTGCGATATTCAATTCAATGGGAGTGTATATTTTCAACACACATATGTATATTTGGTGGCTTGAGACGCTGGAAGGTTTAATATCTACATAAATTCATGAGCTTCATATTAATTGATGTTGGTCCTTTGCATATTTAAGCAATTTGAATAGAATCTTCGCAGCAATCTGAAAATCCTTTCCGTACAGTTTAATGTAAGGATGAATTATCCCACTGCTTTGTTTTCAATTTACTAAGTCGTAACGTTGTTCCTTTTTCGTGGCAATACAAAGAAACTTTCTAACTTTTCCTGTGCCTGTCTCACCACGAACACAATAAAGTGCATGTGCTCGGTCGTGTTTGAATATATACCCGAACTTTGCGTATTAGCAGTAAAGTATCATCCTTCATTGGATTTCCGTAAAAGAAAAATTTCATGTTGTGGTATATTTTCCAAGTTTATGCATGTGTTTTTTTTTTAAGGTTTCGCTGCCAAGTGAACATGGCGGCAACATTCTGTCCTTCTAGCAATGAAAACCCACCTTTGATCTTTTGAAATGTGCATTCACGTTCGGTGTAGTATGAAAGTCTGTTGTTCTTTTCCAAGGACTGCATTGTGAAAATAAGGTCGTATACATAAATTCGAAGTATTAGTTGCATTTACACGGTTGGATTGGAGAAACGTGAGTTTCCCGATGAAAATGCATATTCGTCGTAAAATTCTGTATTTCAGTAGCTTTCGACGTGCTTAAGTGTTTGTAGTAAATTATAACTATTTTGCGAATAGTAGAAATCGATGGAGCAGAAATTTTCAGCTATGTCGTTTTGAAATCCGGATTTCATTGGGTTAGCAAAACGTTTGCGGACGAGAAGTTCGTCCCTAAAAAAAATTATAATCACTAGTCAAGGAAGTCAAGGAAGTTAATGAATAGGAAGTCAGATGAAAGTTCCGGAAAAAGATTGGTATGGGAAAAGTGGAAAAAGTACAAGATACCACTTCAATCTACATACGAGTTAATGAGTCCATCGGCGAATGTAATTTGAAAACTCTGTTTTGATATTGAAGTCATTAATCCTTGTTAAAAAGTATTTCAACGCTCTCAGAAATACAAACGCCTGAAGCCATTTCGGGAATGATATATTGTAAAAATGCTGTTGGCTTTCTATTCAAATTTACGGCCATAGTAATATTTTTTCAAATATTTGTATCTCTACATGGTCTTTTGACATGGAAATCTATAGAATTCAATTATTTAATGTCACCGTCTTTCATCGTATCTCCCAACATTCATCGTATTATATGAAACTTTCGATGCAAAGAAACTTTTCCCGAAGCACTTCCAATAAGTAACTATTTCATCTTTCCTGAAAAAGTGCACTCAATCCGTTCTGTCCATCAGAGCACTTGGTCATCGTTTTACTCAGTATTCACAATTTACTTTTCATAGCTTGAGCTAACAGAATCAATCACATGTCAGTACTCCTCGTATGGAACCTCGCAACTTGTCCACCTTAGTATAGGAAGTCTCTGCTTTTCGATTGTCCTTTTTTTTCTTCTCTCTTTTATTGCAGATTATATAGCCGGAAAATGTGTCCTGGCTCCACCTGTTCCGAAATGACTTTTCGACACGAGCTGTACTCAATGTTGGCAAAAGGCAAATAAATGATTGCCCATTCGACTCAGAGGGCATTCGACGAGCATATGGATTTATTTAAGTTAGATAAGGATGAGCTGCGAGGATGTTGTATCGGAATCATGCTTTAATTTTTCCCTAAGACTCGTTGCTTTCCTCCACCCGGATCGGTTGCTGCGAGAATGTGTATTTTATGGCCAGATTGCACCTTTGTTGACTGGAGCAACGAACATATTACTGTTAATACAGAAGACTCCAACACAGCAATATTAAGTGTCCTTGCAGGCAAGTGATACCAATTGTTCCACCCTGCAGTTCTTGTATCCTCACACACATTGCCATATTCTGTTCATTCGTATTTGATACAAACCTTCTGAAGGGTACTCAAGCCTGTGTTCAGGGGGGAGGGAGAGGTCAGCTAGTGCTCAAAAAAATGTTAGAAAAGCGTATCATGAAGTCGAATTGGAAACAAGAATCAATTTCAACGAAAATGGCGGGAAAGCTTCAATTCCAATTCAGGATTTGACTAAAGGACACAGGACACAATTTAAGTACGGCAAACATCATGCAAGTCGATTCTATAAACCAATTTGAGTTTTTATCAACGTTTCAAGGCATGGACATATGGGCAGGTGAGCTGGTTTCATCACTTTGTTGACTGTCGCAATAACCGGAAAAAGTAGTAAAGGCTCCTTTGTACATTTATACTTCAAAAATCTCCTCAAGTGCAATGCTCAGCATCATACGTTTTTAAGGAAAATTCGACTATTGCAGAGATCAAGGTTGTTTTTTAAGGGAAAATGCTGAAAGCAAGACGTTATGTCCTTTTTGTCATCATGATTTATACAAACGTTGGATTGATGTCGTTTTTAAGACTTTGTTGTCATGCATGCTCATATTTGAAGTATTTCCAAGGATATGTTCCTTACAGCTATCGTTTTTGCATATTTCGTTTAGAGTAGTTTAGAGTAGTAGAGTAGCGAATAAATTCCCTGAAGCAAAAATACAGAAGAAGACATTTCGTTTGCTGAATGTGCCCCAAAAATACCAGGCATGCGTTCATTACTCCGCGTCAGAAAGCCACCTCCTCTAATTTAAACTGTCACTGACATTCTGCAATTTCAGCGGCTGGCACAATTGCCAATCGCGTGTACCAGTTTGGAGACTGGATATATGTATTCACAGTACGATATTGTTATTACTACGAACATTTAGCAACGCTATCCTACGAACATTTACTGTGCCAACGTAGCAAAGCAGAGTTAGTAGTGACTCATGTCTTACAGTCACGAAAACCCTTGCAGTGGTTTGATCTGTCCACAGGAGTAAAAAGTCCATGGCACGTTGCTACTATCCACTATATGGTCTGGATCTAATTCGCTGAAACGTCGTGGCTGTGGTTTCTGAGGTAAGAAGGAGTCGATTACCTCAAACTAGGTGCCTTCAGATATATTGTTATCTCTTCTCCGGCTCGTATCCTTTTTTTTGGTGATGAGCGAGAGAGAATACCCTTTCTCTCTCGCTTGATGCAGCTTATCAACTAAGACTGTTGATGCAATCGAGAATTCTAGTAATAATTTCTGTTTGTCCCAACATTGTTCCTGTAGGACAGGCAGATCTGGTTGAAAGAAATCTAACACATATTGCTGAATTATTAATAACGGTAGCGTCCTTTGCGTTCCGGTCTTTAGTAAAAATACTACAACCAGGTTATAAGTTCGTAATTTAATACTGAGTTTGCAAGAGACAGCTGTTGCAGCTCGTTCTGCGAACCTCAACTCTGTAGGTATGTCCAGGTATCACAGCAAGTTGACTAGTTGATCTGCGTTCCTTGGGCAGATTTTTTGGGCTGAGCGATGGAAATAAGGCCAGCATGAAAGAATCAACTCAGCTTGAATACTTTTGAGATTAATCTCAATACAGAGACTCAATCACTTTCATTCTATTCTCACGGGAGAACATTTTCATAGATCTTTTTGATTGGACATTCTCATATATTGTGGGATTTCAAGTTTATGGATGTAGCTACTGGAGTTGAGATGAATTGATGTTAATTTTGCTTGCAAATTTATGCAACCTGTAACTATTATATTAGGTGTATAAATATGAAATGCGGATTTTACTAACAGATGGAATAACCATTACATATGGTTTGTGTCGGGGATAACTAATATGGCATTTTGGGGAGTCAACATCTGTCAACAAAAACCAGTATGTCATAGGTTTTGATTGAACAAACAACATAGTTTTTTCGCTTCAAAAATGTCAAATTACGTGCCAGAAAAAGAGGTTTTGCGGGGAAGTCTAATAACCTTCTTTCATTTGAAGAAAACGGCAGCAGAAACTTATCGATTGTTAGTGGAAGTATATGGAGAACATGCCCCAAGCCAAGGTACTTGTGAACGATGGTTTAAAAGATTTAAAAGTGGCGATTTCGATGTCAGCAACAAAGACCGTGGAAAACCCCCAAAAAAATTCGAAGATACAGATTTGCAAGCATTATTGGATGAAAATAACCCACAAACTGCAAAACAGTTGGCAGAAGCGTTGGAAGTTACTCAGGCAGCCATTTCACAACGTTTAAAAACCATGGGAAAGATGCAAAAAGCTGGAAAATGGGTGCCGTATCAATTGAAAGAAAGAGACATCGAAAGGCGAAAAACCATTTGTGAAATTTTGCTTGCCAGACAGAAAAGAAAACGTTTTTTGCATCGGATTGTTACTGGCGATGAAAAGTGGATTTATTTCGACGATCCTAAGCGGAATCATGGGTAGGCCCAGGCGAGCCATCAACATCACAACCAGTCCGAAATATTCATGGAAAGAAGACTTTGCTGTGTATGTGGTGGGATGGTAAGGGACCTTTGTATTACGAACTGCTGAAACCTGATGAGACTATCTCTGGCGAACGTTACCGACAACAACTGATGAAATTGCAAAAACTTAAGGTAAAACGACCAGAATTGCACCAAAGACATGATAAAGTCATTTTTCAACATGACAATGCTCGGCCGCATGTTGCAATACCTGTCTAGAACTACTTGGGAAACATTAATTGGGAAGTTCTGCCCCAACCGCCGTATTCACCAGACTTGGCTCCTTCTGACTACTACTTGTTTCGATCGATGCAGCACGTACTTTGGGAAGAGCACTTCCATTCTTACGAAGAAGTTAAAAATTGGCTTGATGAGTGGTTAGCCTCGAAAAATGAGAAGTGATACTGGGACGGAATCCATCAATTGACAGAAAGATTGGAAAAAGTCGTAGCTAACGATGGCCAATACTTTGATTATTGAAATAATTCGTTCTGTTATCCAAATAAATGCATATTTCAAGCAGAAAAAATCCGCATTTCATATTTATACACCTATTATTAATTTTTTTAGAGGTATATGTTGGTATATGTCAAGGAATCCACCAGGGGTCTGTGAATTCTATATTTTTCCATCGAAGGTTCTTTAAAATTTAAAAGCGTTGCATTTCAACGTATTAGAAACGTATAAGTGTTTAAGAGCCCTATAACAACACAACCTTGTTTATTTTTTGTCTAGAAACAGCCTTAGCGGAGTATGTGGTTCAGCTGGTTTTATATTTTGACAGTTTCATTTTTTTTCTGTGGGTACTTTCCTCTTGAGGAGATTCAGCTATATGATGGTCTTTTAAAATTAGACTCTGACGGAACATTGCACTTGATCTATCTGCCAAATCCACTCGAAATGATTATTTGCTCGGAGTGACGTTTTCTTTTTCTGGAGTTTCATTTTCCTGACTTTTCTTGCAGCCAGAAAGCTAGAAGTTTAATGCGTCTTATATCCAACGCGTTATGCTGTTTGTTTCAGCTCTTTCTAACCATGTAGGATAAGGTAATGAGGGGTTCGAAAGACGAAACATATCCTCGCCTAAAAAAAACAGCATGGCGTACGTTTATTCCTGGTATAAAGGTAAAACGATTTATTTGAAGCCGAAACCTAAGATTTATTTGACTCGAAATTGCAAGAATTGGCCAACAGAAGTAGTGTCTTTTTCCATTAGAGCGACCTCAGGCCACAAACACGTCCAATTTGACTCGTCAGAAATCTCGGCAGCAGAATATGCCTTTTCAGAAATCCAACGAGGCCGAACTGCCATACCTTCATAGACTTTAAGAGGAGGTGGGGTTGCTCACTGGCTGACAAGCGGGCACCTGCGCCATCAGAGACACGTTGAAGTGTTTTCCCTTCTCTTATAGCTCTAAGGCGTGAACGATCACTTGCAAAATCTGTTCGTCTTCCTTGGCCTCTTTCATCTATTCTTTAGTTATGATAGACCTTTTTGACGGTATCAAAAAAGCCATGCACTATAATTGAATTGCGAGCATGTTCTCTTGCCCTTTGCAAGTATGCAGGATTTTCAAGGAGATCCAAGGTTTCCTGTGCATAAAGACAAGAGGCCAATTTTCACCAGGGACACCATCAGGAAACCTTGTTTGAAAGTCGTTACTCTTGATAAATTTTTGAACTAAGTTTTTTAGTTCTTCCTTGTCGCAAAGGAACTCCATCTGTGAACGGGCAATCAGGCATTCAACAAGATATTCATTCCTTGACTTTCTTCGATAAGTCAGTTGAACAGGCTAATGAAATTCTATTGATATCAATATTTCGACCCTTAATTAAAATATAGATTACATTGACAGGAACAATAAAGGTCGCTTGCGCTTCCTGTATGTCTTGTTTTCGTTGAGCAGATCAAACACAGCTGCTTCTTAGCTATTTGTTGAGTAAGGTGGATGTGTTTATCGTTACTTTAATACATCCTGGGCATCCTGTAAATATTATGTAAATCGACTGTCGTCCAAATGATATCTAAGAATATTTACTGAGATAAATTCAACTAAGACATGCCAAATTTGATTGTGGTACATAAAATTATAATTTAAAACTGAATTTGTGGTTTATCGTCACGCAGCGGGCAGTTGTTCAGTTGTTTTCAATTACCTTTGGATAAAATATGTATGGGATACTTGGAAATACCAAACATATATATTAAATAAAGCAGAGAGAATCAAAATAATAAATTTATCTTTTCAATAAGAATTGAAATAGTTGCAATCGCTTCGTTTGCGTTTTTTAATGCGTTGCCGAATAAAACTTCAGCTCACCAAACTTCGATAAACAATTTTTTTTTTCACAATGTCAACTTCAAACAATGATGACATTTCCATTAGCTGACTGCAAATCGTTGGAACTTTGTCTTTGGACTGTTGCCAAGTCAACGATTAAGTTCCAACAATTAATTACCGCGAGGGTAGTTCTATCTGTAGTTTGTTTCCATTTACCCTACCTGAACCTATATTAAGGCCGAAAAACAATACTGCGTGACGGCAATACGTGAGCGCGATGCGATTCTCCCTCGTCGTCACGCAACGCATTCAATTTACAATCCACGCGATGCGGGGAACATTAATGTTCAAATGACAAATGTCAAATTGGTGACATTTTAAATTAAATTTGCTGGAAATTGTATTTGATTCTTCAAAAGTTTTGAATTTGGAATGTTCCTTCGTTTAGCAAATAAGAGCCTTAACTAGGATGCACGAAATTTTCATTCTAAATTCATTCATAATAACCAAACTATTTAGAAAGTAATTAAGGAGTTTGAATTTCAAATTTTATTTAAGCGCCATATTGCATTTGACAAACGTCACGCACCTCGTTGCGAAGAATTTTCGTTTTTCCGATTATTTCCCGCCTCGCATCGGCTCATCGCAATCATTGTACGATGTCATATACAAATGCATGTTACGAAAACTGCTTGACATTTGCTCCGAGACTCTCGTCGCGCTCTCGTATCGCAGTCTCGCACTATTGTATTTCGGCCTTTAATTCAAAATTTCATTTTTGTTTTGTTGTTATAAAAATTTCATTTTTTATAACAACTCACTGGGAAATTCGAGTGCTCACACTAAGCAATCTACTTGTCTTAATTAGGACTAAATGACACAATATTTTAGTATTCTTTCTTTGAAGACTTCCGAGTGTCATTTTTTATGATTTATATAATTTAATACATTGTATAGTTTGCAACGACGAGTATGTATGAGGCGCACTACCTGTTGTTTCTTAATTAAACATAGACAAGCCAGTAGTGCACGTGGGCACAATTGGTATTTTGGAATCAACAAAAGACCACGTGTGGTCAGTCTATATGCTCGCTCACGTGTGGATTTGATAGATTTTGCTTTGTAATGCATTCGTTTGCTTCTGTATAGTCAATCAATCACATCAAAGTTTTTTATTACGGTAAGACTTTGAGCTCATAAGATTTAAGGTTTCAAGAGTCTCAAGGTGTGATGGAGCCACTCTTGTACCTTAAACAGACCATGGTGCAATTCGTACCACTGATTGGACCGTATGAGCTTGATGATTCGTTTGAAAAGCTAATTGCTAGATTTCCGAATTGATTAGAAAAATGAAAGGAGAAACCATTTTTCTGTTATAGTTAACATAATCGAGATCTTAGAGTTGTTTAGGATAATCTGTTGATCACGAAGTAGAAACAGATGCAAGAGAAATTCCTTTCAATTAATTACTTTCAATTTAATTAATTTTTTTAAAGTTGCACTATTGCGAATCGTGAATCGAATTCTATCGCCATTGAATGGTATCATAAATGAGTTTACTCGCCATGCTTGTGGCAATATTGTCAAAGGATGGTTACTGATAGTAGGGAAAGGGACAATGAAACTTTTTCAAGGAAACATTACACATACGCGATCATATATCATCTACACATATGGAAATCGTGGACAAAATTGGACTTGATTTGTAAAATTTCAATTACAGAATAAAGTATCGCACATTGCTTTTACTGGTCAGTCAGTTAAAGTTTCAACGTGTTAACGTTTTACTTGTGTCATAAACATATAAAAAATTTGCAAGGATTTCGGATGCACTCTTGGATATTTTGTTTTGACTGATTTGCCAAGAAATGAATGTAGCAACCGAATGATTTCCATCATGTTAACACTTCCTATGCGATTTCGTCAAGCTTCATTCTTCGCGCGAAGAAAATCTCAAGAAAATTAGATTTTCATATGCAGCAAGAAATGCGGAAAAGTCTTATCTAGAAACTGAATTCAATTGTTTTATTTTCCTAATTGAAAGGCTCTAAATTTCACTGAGGGAGTTTAACAGCGTTATTCAGCTATTTTCCATTTGTCTTGTGCAAACAATTTTGATAAACATCTTTAAGTAAGTATTTATGGGTGTGTTCATCACAATAAATATTTCTTTTGTTAATTTTTTGTTTTGATTATGCATGAAACATTCAAATCGACTTGAAATTTTTCGATTTCAACTGCCCAAAGATGAATGGACGCTATTGTTTGGTTACCATGTTGGTTGAAATACCGGGGACTGTTGATTCAATGACTTAACCATCAACGCTGAATAGTACTCCTTGGATATAGTTCCATGGAATTACTTGAATGACTGTTTCGTTTTTGTTTTATGCACTTTATGTCAATTCAGTGCATTTTGTCGGATTGCGGGCGACAAATTTATCTTTTCAACGTTTAAAGATAAAAATGTTGACTACTTCAATTTGAACTGGTTTGGGATGGGACTGGAATTCAACTAAATATGGAAGTATCTTCTCCTTGTATTTATTCCTTCATTGTATTCAGAGAATTGTGTTGAAGATTTATGGTGATTGCTAGCAAACGCGCTTTTGAAATAGTTTTTTGACCCCCTGGAAATTGCGAAAAGATTAAGTTTTTTCATCAACAAAAACAGAAATTAGCAAATTTTGTAATAAGGCCGAGAGCGTTATCTGAGCATTATTGTTTGATTTCGTCCTTTGAAACTAATTTACGTGTATGTCTCTCAGGAAGCGGCCAGTAAAATAAAATAGTAAAATGCGAATAAATTGTTTTAACTGCCATTCAATTGGTTTTATTGTAAAGGTCTCAGACATTCTTATTTGA
Source organism: Stratiomys singularior (assembly GCA_954870665.1). NCBI lineage: Eukaryota > Metazoa > Arthropoda > Insecta > Diptera > Stratiomyidae > Stratiomys > Stratiomys singularior. Next base: position 16,713,745 of record OX940877.1, read on the forward strand.
ACATGATTTCGGGTATGTGAATGCCACGAACGTCGCGGAGAAAGCTCAAACTAGAGGTCCAATTTTCGACTACTCGTAACAATGATTGGTGGGATGATCTCAGCAATAACGTGTCGAATGTTGTCTTTCAAATGGTAAAGCGGATTCTCTGTGTAGACGAGTGTTTTGACGAATACCCATAAGAAAAAGCCCAACGGTGTTAAATCACAAGATCTTGCAGGCCAGTTCAGAAGCCCCAAACGAGAAATTATGCCGTCATAGTCTGCGTTTTTTCCAATAAGTCGCTCATCGAATGCTTTTCGCATTAAGTTGCTTAAGACTCCTGTTAGCACTGATAGGAACCAGACAGTAGTTCCTGCACGAGTTTGATTTTGTAAACCCACAAACAAAGATCCTTTCGTGAAATTTAATATAATTTTAATAGCAACAAGTTTAAATGTTGAGCACTATGTCGACTGCACTCACATGAGTTTTCGTCGATAGCATGCTTTACAGTTGCTTTGGTTTCTTCATAACATACTAAATGACGTATGGATGGATGCGTATTACGAGTGAGAGTAAAGGTGCTGATAAAACGATGTGAATAAATAATTCTGATACACGATTATGTCCGCCATAAAATTGACGGGTTGCGCGATGAGTTTCTAGAACATAACCGTATTTTAAATAAATCTGCGTAGTTTGCAAGCGTTGTGTCAACATATTTATGACATGATGGCAGACCTAACCACAACGTGCATGATAGCTGTCACATTATACATAGCATTAAAAAGTGTTGGCAATTTTAAGTTCTGAACCTCTAAAAAACAACTTTTATACACTGGTCAGAAGAAATTCGAAAGCAAGCTCTGCTCATGTAGAATTTTCTTAAGGACGATTTAAAAATTAATTTTTGAAATACATATTCGAACTTAGTTTACACATTGCATGTCATTCTTTGATTAGGTAGATGATTGGCAGCTTCTGAAGTTAATTTAAGAAATTGGAACAACAGAATAAATTATAAACGAAAACTATATCATAAATAGTTTGTATACAAACAAATATTAATTTATTCGTAATTTGTTTAACTATTCGGATATTCTGATATTCGGTTATTAGGTATTGATTTGATGAGGTTTCAATGCAATTCGTTTTTCCCTGTTGGTCAATGAAACAAATTGCTTTTCCCGTGTATTTCGACTTCGATAAACATCTTTTTTTCAAAATATTCACACTGTATCGCTACAAATTGATTTGTTTAATCTTTCCTTGAGTTCTTCAGCAGCCATTGGTTCCGGGGTTTTCCCTACCTCATAACACATATATATATATATATATATATATATATATATATATATATATATATATATATATATATATATATAGATTTTTTCTTGAGTTTTTCTCAGTCAATTTAGAGGGTTGCTTTCACTGCAATTTGCTTCGCGTCAATTTATCACACAGTCATTCAAAATAGTACGAATAAACTTGTTTTCCTCCCGTCATTTTTACTTTTAAAAATGACAAATTGCGAAATTCATTTCAAAAATAAAATTACCCGAAAAGTAAAGATGTTAAAGCTCTGCAATTCAATAGCAGAATTTTGTCTCTAATTGATAATGAGCCGAATACGGTCAAAGTGTATATTGTGCCCAAACTTTTTTCGACTAGTGTACTGTGCTTCGAAAAAGTATTCACACAAATGGCAATTTCGTTACCAAACTGTAGCAATACAAAATTTTGGAAGCATTTTTGCTACAAATCCAAGAAAATCATGTTGATTTAACTGTTTGTTTTTTTTTTAATGAATTCCAACAAAAATAAGAGTATTTCAATTGATTTGATTTGGGTCAGCAAGATTTTGCGCCGTATCACACATGGATCGATACTATAGCTGAATTGTGTCAAAAATTTAATGCCTGCACAACCAGTCGAAATGAGAACAGGAATTGGCTGCCATCGTGCTATGAATTCACACCCCTGGGGTTTTATTTGTGAGGTTGCTAAAGGCTAAGGGTTTTGTCTATGGTCTAACCAATTGACCATTTGAAAGCCACGTCTCATCCAGTTATTACCGAAATAGGGCCGAATCAAGTTATTCGAGTTATTACCGAATGAAGTACCCTAAATCCAGCCGTGGCTGGCCTTAGTTAATCTATCTCACAATATGGATATTTTCGAAAAAAGTTCAAAGAAAACGAGAACTACTTAGTTGATCAGTGACATCAATCCCTTTTTTTTAGCAATCACATAGAAATTTGGGGTTTACCATTCTCCTCGTCAAGTGAAAACATTTGTCATTCCATCACATGATTCTGATTTCATCAAGATGTCTCGCTAGTCATGCCACTTCAAAACGGTCAAAAAAACATCCTGTGTTGTCAACAAAACACCACGCTTGAGCTTTTTCTTTGTTATTGCTTCAGCAAGATTCCAGTTGTCTTTTTTTCGCAGTTTCGAATAAGTCGGAGTATGTATTTAACAGTTTTTTTGCGTTTACCAGAGCAAAATTGGTGGGGATACAGAGCCAACCTATTGTGGAAATGCCCTAGTAATGCTGACAAGACCAGAATCCAGTAACGAAACGAAACGTAACGAAAGAGAGAACATATTAAGGATCCTTGATTGATGAATTATGATCAACCTGAACGATTATTTCACCTCTGACCTCATTACTGTGAAGGGATTGCCCATAAATTTTGATGCAAGGTATGCGGTATGCTTTCTAAAATGCCATGATTTTTGAGATTTTTATCTGTGTCCAGTAGCACGCCAAGTTATTGGCACTTCCAATTAAAACCTTAAAATTCAAAACACCAAATACAATCTTCACTTTAGTTTGTTTCAAGTATTCTGGCTGTTAAGTCCTTAGGCTATGGCTTGACTAGGACAAAAGCATGGAAGGCTCCATTGTAATTCCACTAATATGGGAATCAAAAACAATGCGGAGTCCATGATTTACATGCTCTGAAAGCAAGTACCATTGTGAATGTGACAAATAGTATTTTTTCGAAAAGACGTTAAGGTTTTCGAAAAACATTCGGATCGGTCCTACTGATGCATCTATATTTACTATTATCTCGAAAAATTCTTGGTTTTTCGTTGTTTCCTGTTCTCACTCACATCCCATTAGTTAAATATTGGGCATCAAGCTTTTAAACCAGAGAATTTTGAATCAATTTAATCCCGAAATTTGTAGGAAACATGGTGATGGAATATGTGTCAATTGTGATGAGTTTTCGTCAGATAACAACTCATCCATTAAGTTGATCGCGTAAATTCATGTGTCTTCAATCGTTGAAAATCACCAGAAACTCTTGTAGGGGTCCACTTTTTTTTGTGGTAGGGAGGTGAAGGCTGTTTACGCCCTGAGTGCGGGACTCCCAGATGCAAAATGCTTTTGGGCTACCCACTAAACACCTCCCCTGTCAACCTGAGAACCCAGCCTGGAACCGTTTAACACATTACTTCGGGCTAGGCCTCGTGTTCCTACGCCTAAAGGCGCCTTCGCATTATGGGTATCTCCTCTCTAACGGGAAGGATGGGAGAGGAAGGAAGTGCTACAAAAGAGATCCATCCATCCCCGATGCCTCCAAGCACTCCAATAAAGCTTTTTTTAATGTAAGCACTGCCCGAGCATATTGCGCCACGCGATTCCAATTGTCAACTGTTTCCAGCATTACACCGACGATAGTTTCCGGACAGAGCTCTCCGATATCGCTGAGTAGGACCCGTCGCTGCTGGCTCCATCTTTTGCAGTAGAAGAATGTGTGACAGGCGTCATCCAACTCTCCTGCACAAAACACACAATTAGGAGACCGTATTTTGTCAATTTTGTACAGGTAGGACCGAAAACAACCATGCCCGCTTAAGAGCTGGGTCAAGTAGAAATCGGTCTCACCATGCACTCGGCTGAACCACGGCCTCAGGTCAGGGATCAGACATGCAGTCCACCTTCCCCTTATTTCTTGCTCCCAGGACTGTTACCAATCGCTGAGAGAGCGTCGTCTCTCTTCCTTGGTGATCTCTTCTCTTCAATCTTCGCCTCTGCACAGGTAAATACTTCTGCGCTCTCTCGCAAGGAGGGTGATGGGTATCACCCCTGCGATTACCAGCACTGCCGCCCCGGAGACCGTTCGGTATGCGCATGGTCCATATGGATTTTATATTTAGACTATCTCTAATAAGTATATCGTCCTCTGTCATGCTCTGACTCACCTTTTGTTTTGGGTATTTTTATGTTAACGATGTTCTGCATAAATTAAATTACTTCCTACGGGGTTAGTTGTTAAAAATGTAATGATTATTATGACCTCAAATGTGGGTTAGGATTTGCTTCTGGTTAGGATTTGAAATTTTGGGCCGGAATATGGAGGATACTGGACCTTTTTCTCTTCTGTTACTCGCTTTTTATGTGCACCAAAGGATTTCAACTGACACGATCTGACTTCCAAGACTATTTCTAGCATTGCTGGTATGATCTGGCGTGAAATGGTATGGAATGGTAAATGGAAAGAAATGGTGAAGGTATCACGGACTTCATCGGATGATACTGACTGTGTTATTCGTCACAACTTGGTTCAGTTCTCTAGGTTAGGAGCTAACCTATTAACACTATTGTGTATTGCATATTATATTGTGTAACCTATAACTATTGGCTACATTGTATTCAAAGATGCATTTTGCTTACTCCTGATATAATTTGCTGGGAAAAGAATTTTACTAAACAGACTGAAGGTGGTTTACCAGAAGATAACAACCCCAAACGTTTTCGAGGCAGTCTCTGACGGCATTTCTTTTCTATTTCCAGTGTTGATTTTGGAACAGACTTTTCATTTTAAGGTTTATACAACGGTTTATAATTGAATTCCTAATTCCTTATTAAATTCTTATTTTGTTCCTTTGATGGAAACTTAATGCTGAATGAACGTGGATTATTACACATATTGCTAGGGTCTTATCAACCTTTATCGGAGAGGCAAGCTAATGAAAAAGGAACTGGTCCAGTTTAGTGAGAAACACGAAACGTTACGCATCTTACCATACTGATCTGACCGTCCAGGGTTTTTCAACTCAATGAGAACCCTATTTTCCTGCTATTGGGTAAAGAATTTGATGGTTAACGCATCTCAGGCATGAAGTTAATCCTCGTTCGTAAGAAATTAGTTGGAGTCTACAATAAATTTTGTCATATTTCGATCGCCATTCACTTACTTTCCGATTATTTTACAACAAATTCCTCCTTAGATGCGTTTCCATTGTTTTTTTATCCTCGATTAACACAAAATTTTATCTTTCGAAATAAATTTATACTGCAGACTGCGAGTATAAACCATTAAAAGTAACTCTGACTTGTATCCATGTTTAACAGGACATAAATTGATAGATCGCAATATGACTATGGTAGAAATAAAAAAGGGTTTCAACCAAATTAAAAAAATTAATTTTATCTCCCCATGTCGTTCCACTGCTTAAATGGTAATCAACGTTTAATTCTCAAAATTCTATTAAATTTCCAACTAATTGCGATTTAAATAATTCTGTGTATTCGGTCAATCAAATTAAAGCTTTTTCGAAAAAAAATTCTTTAAAATTACTATCACATTGCGTAGCCTTACTGCCAATAAAAATTGTAAACTATTGTTAAATATAACGGGAATATCCTTCACTCTGAATAAAAACGAAATTAAATTATGAATAAAGTTTTTCTTAGAATAATGAGTTCCACGGAAAACATTCACATTGAAACGAATTTTACCGAGAAAAATCTTTTCGAAATTAAAATTAATGATGACGATGTACCAAGTCGATAGTGAATGAGAATTTGTTTTTTTTTCGGGAACGTTTCAGTTGGAATCGGATTCCTTGTAAAAATTCGATGAATACTAAAATATGAAATCAATTTCGAGAGAATTGTGCATATAATTGGTTAATATGCAAATAAAGTCCTTGTACAAAAACAGACGAGATGGTTGATGTGCTAGATTTGAATTAAAGTATTGTGACGTGTTCAGGTCACGCGAACTGTAGTCGGCGTAAATAAAAAGTCGTAAACATGTTTACGACTATCTGCTACCAACACATCGATTGTTCTCGTGTGCGCAAGCACAAAGCACGTCACGCGCATCAAGTACAACAGATCCCGGTGCAAGCGACTCGACGCGTACACGCGAGAACAATCTGTATGGAAGGTTCTGGGATGGTTGGTAGTGGTATATAAGCGACTACGGCGAGCGACGAGATAAGCAGTTGTGAATGAAAAACGCGAGAGTACGCGACAGTGCGCGCCAGAAAAGTGATAAAAGTGTTAAATAATTGAATTAGTGTTTAATTATGTTGAGTAAGTGTTAATTAAATAATTTAATTCTTTAAAGTGATTAGTGATCTTAGTAAATTAATCATAAAGTGTAGAAGAAACTTAATTAAATTTTAAGAATTAATTTTAAAATAGTTCGCGAGTGTTTTATTTCACTATTAGCAATATTTGCGAATAACAAACAGGTCGCGCACCTGCTCAACGCGCAACAGTATTTTTGGCATTTAAAGAATTAAAGTATATTTTATCAGAGTATTGATCTGTATCACTTTACAGATTATTTCTTGCTAATTATCGAACAATTTGCAAAAAAGCGCGTTGTTTTTTTAATCATTTCTACTATTTTTAATTATTATTATTGTTATCATTGTTAATATTCCTCATCGCAGATTCTTTCACAGTGATGAGGATTAAAATGGTGACCTGTCAATCATGGAATTCGTTTGTGTAACTGAAAGCATTCCAAGAAAATGGGCCCCAAAATCCAGAAAGTGATTATTATAGATTGCTGGATTATGGCTATTACAGAATATTACTAAACCAACTGTTATCGGAGGCGGGAAAATGAAGATAAAAGTCGTTCTGATACGATGTCTACAGTTTTGTACGTGGTGGAACAGTTGTCCACTAAAGAATCCAATTCTACGAATCAAGGTTTCGAAGTGGATATTGTTGCGCGTTGAGCAGGTGCGCGACCTGTTTGCTATTCGCAAATATTGCTAATAGTGAAATAAAACACTCGCGAACTATTTTAAAATTAATTCTTAAAATTTAATTAAGTTTCTTCTACACTTTATGATTAATTTACTAAGATCACTAATCACTTTAAAGAATTAAATTATTTAATTAACACTTATTCAACATAATTAAACACTAATTCAATTATTTAACACTTTTATCACTTTTCTGGCGCGCACTGTCGCGTACTCTCGCGTTTTCCATTCACAACTGCTTGTCTCGTCGCTCGCCGTAGTCGCTTATATACCACTACCAACCATCCCAGAACCTTCCATACAGATTGTTCTCGCGTGTACGCGTCGAGTCGCTTGCACCGGGATCTGTTGTACTTGATGCGCGTGACGTGCTTTGTGCTTGCGCACACGAGAACAATCGATGTGTTGGTAGCAGATAGTCGTAAACATGTTTACGACTTTTTATTTACGCCGACTACAGTTCGCGTGACCTGAACACGTCACAATATTAATTTCTTGGAAAATTCAAATTATTGAAAAATCCATCTCAAAATTACCCGAATCCGGTTGAGTATGTAAAGCGGGACCGACAAATAGAGCTTATTATTTGTTAAAGAAATGCAGAACAGCTCGAATTACTCGACATTAATATTAGCAAGAAGGTGGCATAATCTAAACGAATGCCAAAAAGAAGATGAAATGCTTGAAAAGGATTAAAATGCCATCAAAAAGACTAAGAGCGTGTATCTTGTTCATTAACACTTTCGAGCCAAAGGTTAAAAAAGATATTTGACCTTCCATGCGTGTCCGAGAAAGTGGCAGTTGGAATGATATTACCAAGCAAGAGAGGCTTGAAGTGTTTGTGAAACAACCAACCTCAAGGATCAAATGATTATAAAATAACAGGGAACCAGAAAAGACCGCCCAATCCCAGGCGGGACTCGGATAATTAGGCCAAGAAAAGGAAGGAAGCAGAGATAAGGGCTCTCATTAAGTTGTAACTCAGTGGAAAGTGCGCCAAATAAAAAAAGCCAAATGGGTGATATTGCAGAGATGCGTTCATAAATCAGCGTAGCACACAGAAATATGAAATAAAAATCAATGGTCTTAATTCAATTCGACCCAGACCCAGAAAGTTGAGACGGTTACCGCAAAGTAATGAACTTCCAGATTCAAAAGAATTGTAGTCAAAATGCCTACAAATGGAAAGACAACATATTTGACTTTGGACAGAGAAGGTATCGAATTTGTGATTAAATGAGTACCTCCGAAAGAAACGACTCGTTTGACCAAATTCACGCCAATGCGTATATGACAAAGCGCAGAGAAACTTTAAATACTCCAATTATTTTCCATATAATCACACATGAGAAATGAGAAGATTGAGTAAAAAATTAATAAGAAGCAGGTCTAGGGTATTTATTTGATGGTAGCGTGTCTATTTGCTTCCGCTGAGCAGACTTATGCTTATTTTGAGGATTGAAAAACGCCATCTATGTCTCATTCCTTGCCGAAAGGAAGTCCCATTCAAGCATTTATCACACGTCAACATTGCCTGACAACATGAGACATACATAGCGTTGCCAGGATTCGCCGCACCCACCCGGAGGACACTTTTCAAATTTGTAGGTCCAAAAGAATGATTGAGTACACAGATCCCACGGAAATATCATCTTTTGAAGGAATGTTTTCTACTTCTCTATAAGCAATAATCCAAGTCAATTTCTGCAATTCACTCATTCACGTCGTCCGAACGACTGCTGCTAGGTTGAAATTAGCTTCGCCTGTTGTTACACTACGTTGGATGAGCTATCAAGTCTTGCTCAACGGGCGAATTTTATTCGCTGAAATACCACGTAAATGGGGAAAAAATGATTACACACTGTCATTGTACTGAGAACGTCAAAGTTTCAATCATCATGTGTAGCCATAGCTTTCTTCGTCTCCGCTAAGACTTAATGAGCCATATAGTACTGCCATATCAATAACGCGTCGACAATAAGTGCGCGCGAATTTAAAATAAACCACATGTTTGTAGAAGTAGATAGTCCTGAGAAAAAAAATTGGAAGTATTGCACATGTTACTTGCGCTACCACCACACATGCCACCTCTTCAGTATCCCTAGATGCCTCGAATATTGGTAGAATGTACAGTAAAGAACTTCGGTGGAGAGCAACTACAGTCAGAATGGGGCCAGTAGCCGTTTTAAAATAATATATTTTTGGGAAATTTATTTGAAATTTTGCTTTTGTATGTCTGAAAGGAGTAGTAGTCTGAAAGTTGATTATGATTGTAATTCTCAATCTCTTTCAAAATATTGAAGTTGATTACTGTTTTATAAAAAGGAGGTTATCTTAGGACTTTAATCCGAAGAAGTTCCAACGTCCATCGACTCAATTTGCTGTTTGCATTTACTTACCATCTACTTTGTAATAGGTCTCTGAGATTAACTTTGCAAGGTTTTTGGTTCTCTGAACGTTCGAATGGACTACCTCTTCCTAATGTGGATGAAAATAATCAATGATAACGTTGAGAAAATGACTGCCTTCAAATTCCTACAAAATATTGACTGGGAAATTTCTGGAGTCAGAAAATTGGTAGAATATTTTTAAAATTGTTAAATTCCTTGCAGTAATGAGAGCGATTCGTCCGTGTCGTTTTGTTAGACTTCATGGCTTGGCATGACCTTGGTGGATGATTCCTGGATATTATTTAGTGTCCTTTGAAAAACACTTGTTAATTCATTTTAGAGTCGCTTTCGGCGATTTGAGAAATCGGGTTTTGAAGTTGAATTATTCGTAAATTATTCGATCATTTCAGACGAATTTATTTCTAGCAAGGTTTTTTAGGACCGATTAGAACGTCCAAAGATTTCTTTATGTTATTTCATTTTTATGCATATAAATAATACTTTAGTATATTCTAGATGCTTGAGCATGAATAATTTATGTTCATACGTTCAAGTTATACCACAATTTTTGTGTTTAATTCCTGAAGGGTTCTTTCGACTGTCTTCACAAACTTTTGCTGAAATAAACTCGTTTTTCTAATTAGGTGTTTTCAAACATGAAACTCGATCGAACGACTAGTATCGTCAATTTTATTTATTTTATTTTCAATCCCACATTCCTCAAGAAACTATATTTTTTCGTTGCAGCAGGCCAAATTTTCTTGCTGGTTGATTGATTCCCCCGATCCTTCCTTTCCTATTGCTATCGAGGGGCGTTTCGACTCTGTGCCGTGGTCCGTGGTCCTTGCCGTGGTGTGCATCTTCACAGAGATGTAACTTTTCCATCTTAAGCCGTGTGGATTGATGCATCGGGCCAATTCCTTAAATGAAGGTTATTAGGTTTAGCTTTTTTCATATTTGTGGGATTCTCATTCTTGGGTTCGTCCAGTTATCGTTTGTTGATAAGGATTGGGTCAAGCAGTGAGGATATTGTGTTGGCACTTTATTGTTTGCTGTTTGGCCAAGTCTTGATCCTTTTTTTTGTGTAATAGTTTCGTTAAATTCGCCATGGTGTCGGGTTCGTTTGTATGTTTCATTTTCAAAAAATTTTTCCACTCCAGTCAATCAGTTGCTGATTTTTTCACCACTTTTCCTTTTCGAATGCCAATTTAGAATGGTGAACTACACACAAAATTCCATATATGCATGTAATTGACTTAAAAATGCACACATGCATCTACGGAATGTTCACGTACCAATAATCCTTGGTGAGCTCATTGTGAGTGCACCAAAAGATAACAATTATAACTCACGGAAAAAACTGTTGATTTTAAAATTTGTGATCTCCCTTTATGAGATCCACTGCAGACCCGGCCATATAACGTTCCATCCAATTGCCATCATAAATTTCTTTGGCCTCGTCCTCTACATCCTCTTGTGCAAAATACACGTATCGTGTCGAGATATCCTTATGGGAAATCGTGTCGCAATAGCTACAGAAGCAAAGTGTTGTCTTCTTGGCTCTTCCGCTACTCTTCTACAATATATAGAGAAGCCCATTCTTAATAATTAAATTGGAGATCGTAAAGCGGATTCCGCTCTTAAGCCAGTTCTTCGCTATTGGTCTTATGTGGATTCCAGATTTGATTTACGTTTTTATTAATGAATATACTGGCACGAGCGCTTGCTCTGCAGGAAAAGTGTGAACAAGATAGCGACAAGACCCTTACAAGCATCCAACGTAATATCTTAAATACTACGTGTTTATTCTTCGCAAGACTTTCTCGCAGCATCCTGCAATTAAGATGGCTAATGACTGGCCTGTTGTAATAAGGAGAGGTTCTTTGTGAGCCATCTCGATTATTAATTACACCCGTAGCGAAGGTGCTTTTCAGCTCGCATTTTTCTTCGCTTTGTCGATTAAAATCCCCGACGGCAATCAGTGTAATGAAAATAAGTAGATTTTATCGTTGAGTTCATACAGATACAAGTTGATGGAAAATTGCATTGGGCATTGAAACAGAATGGAATTAAGGTGCTACCATTTGAAGTCGCTTGTGCTTATTCTGTTCAGTTCTGCAGTTCTGTGTGTTTCAGATATTATTCTTTAGCTTAACGAAAAGGATATCATGTTAAGTGTCTTCTGGAAGAGATCGTCGAAATTATTTTCAGCTGATAATTGAGTTCAGTTTTCTAACAATACATAAAGGATTCTTTAAATAAAACATCCTCTTTGTCCCTTCCAGTTTTCTATTAAAAAGTTATTTTTTTATCCTTGATTTTATCATTCCCTTCTGATTATTATCGTTATGATTGTTATAAGAATAATAATAACTATTGTTATGTAATATCTGATGTGCCGCAAGGTTCCAATCTCGTCGCAAACAAATGGAATGATTCTTACGATGAGCTTTTAAGGACGAGGTTCTGGAGAAGTCGCACTTCATTGGCTATGCGGATAGCGCAGCAGCACCAGTCACAATACGTACTGCAGAATTGAAGAATTTCAAACTAGGGATAATACGGCACCTTGTGAGCGAGAAGATGACCGACCGCGGGTTCAGCCTAGTGAGATTTTTAGTCCAGCACTGGAAAAACCCGAGGTCATCCTACTGATCAAGAAGTGGATCCCGCGTCTTCTCCCCCCCCCCCCCAGCTTTAGAAACGATAACTGAGTCGAAGGAGTCATGATTATAACTTGCTGTGTTGACCCTAAGATGAGCTTCTTTGATTAGTTACGAACGTCCGTATAAAACTTTATAGCCAACACTGAGGGCTCCTCAAATGAAAGACTTCTACTTATAGTTGCAATGGAGTCAGTGCTCTAGATCGGTTCCAAAGTCTGAGCTGACACTTTTAGTAAGAAGTCATACCCAGGGCGTCTAGAACAGCACAGAGGCAAGAATTTTGTAGATAAAAGGCGTATACCGCCCTGTCTTTCAGTTAGCAGTGCTGGTTATAGCGAGGGTGATCCCTTGCTGTGCTACGTGCTAAATAGATAAGCCTAGTCTACTTACCTAGGGGGAGATGGAGAGAAAGATTGTTCGCCAAGCGGAAAGGTATGGACCCTATGTTTATCGCAAGAAACATTGGAAAACGACGCCGGAGGAAGGTCGACTGCATGGCGCATCAGTTTCTTGGGGTCATAGTTCTACAGATAGCACGGTGGCACCTCACGCAAATACTCCATAGATGCAGGTAATATAAAGCCTTATCTGTACAAGATGGGAACGGTACTGTCCCTTCTTGATTGTTCTACTTTGAGACGGCAGATGACGTTTACCACATCTTTTTCGCATGCGCGAGATATTGCCGGCTCTATCTGCCGCAACTCTCCCGTAAAATTGGCGTGGTTTCGGGATAAAATCGGGGAAAATAACGGGAACGATGTTGATATCAAAGGCCAATTGGAACTCATAAAAAATCATATCATGAATCACCTGGTAATGCGGAAGGAAAGAAGGCCGCTCGAACAGCAATCTTCCACTTTCCCATTCATCCCTGCTTAAAGAGGAATTTTCTCGTAACATAAAGGTGCCTACTTCATCAGTTGGCCAAAAAAGCAAAGGCCGAGGTAATGTGGCAAATTAATGTTTTTGGTGTGACAGGGAAGGGGTTTAATCGGTAGCCTTGCTGGCATATGGCACCTCGAATAAACTCTTGATTTAAAGAGATTCAACGGAAATGAGCAGAATGTTATTTGACTTGGTAAGGGGTATCCAATCGTTTCGTTTAACAAGAATATATCTCTCAATGCGAAAACAGTTTCGCATTGAATCGTACAGGTCTTCAGCGAAAGCCCAATACAAATCAACAATTGTTTTTCTATCTCTTTCTATCAGAGGTCGCTCTGTAATGTTCATGCTGTTTTTTTTCTTACATTATGGTAGAGCGTTTATTCCACGTCGGCACTCAAAGACATTATCAAAAGAAAAGACCGTCAATACCCGTTTCGGACAGGATCTCGTAACATATACATTTTCCAGTGGAAACCAGGTTGCTTGGTTGCTTGGTGGTACAAAAAGAAAGGTGTATTTCACCGACGACTGCTTTCAAAACACAAAATTCAATGGCATAATGGGAAGAAAAATAATAGGCTTATTAACGTAAGTAGGACGAAATAACGAGCTTAAAACTAACGGCACGACTTTCTGATTCATAAGAAATATTTGTGTGACATTTAGTGACATTGGACGTTGAAAAAAAGGTACAGGGTCATTCTAACAAGATCTTTAGAATCAAGGATCTCGTTACCACTTTCGAGAGTTCATTAAAGATGGTAAGCAAGCGAAAATGATCAAAAAACTTGTATAACAATACAGAAACACAGGAAAATCATCTTTTAAGCGACAAAGTTATAATTAAGGTCAGGGGCTTCTTGAAATTGGACTAGGAAGGGTAGAAGGCTTGAAATACACAAGAAAGGACATCAGGAAAAGTTCCTAAATGCCGAATTAGACAGCTAACATCAACCAGTTTATGTTTAAGCATGCTACAAACGTCAGATGCAGATCGAAGATTAAAAGGGCAAAGGACTAAGCGTGGGCAACGCACCGATACTTTCCGGTCAACTTCCAATGTCCTCAAGGTGTCAAGGTCCTCAATGAAACCAGCAGGAAATTAGACCCTTGAAAACAATAACTAAACTTTCATAAAGATGCTACAAATAGCCAACCCGAGCGGTCTACTTTTGAAAAAAAGAGGCAGAAACTTTAAACAAGCATCCACTCGATGACGGAGTCAATGGATACGAAGACAATAGCGGCAACTCTTCTGCGATAGCTTCACTTGAAGCGAAGAAGCATGAATGAATACAACTGAATTCACTATAGTGGAATAAGCAAACGCTTCCAGAGGAATGCGAGGGTTAGCTGGACGACTGTGAATAAGAAAGGGAAATGACCACGATCATGAACCTCTTGGAAAACTACTGGTACCCTGCAGAATTCACTCACAGGTTATCACGACGCAATGCTTAAAATGCTTATCTTTTGGGAATATATCTTCAAGCTATATTGAGTCTGCAGCAGCCTTTGTTTCAAATTTTTTTCTGTTGTTCATGAGTTGAAAAAGCGAACAAATGTAACATGCTTCCTCCTCCTATATTTATCTCCTATTGCTGAAATAACTACCCGAAGATCTGGCTACTGTTTTAGGGTCTGGCAACCACTTTATTTCCAAAGAGACACTAAACATGTTGAGCGTCACTGGAAGCCCCAAACTCTCCAATTTAATTTGCATCATGGTGAAACCAAGCCTGAATTGACCAGGATTTGAATGACCAGGATTTGAAGGACAAAGAAATAGGTTTAATTTTTCAACATCTGCCAAACGTAACAGCCACTTCGATCCTTCCAAAGCAAGCTCGTCGAACTGAAGGAAGAACTGTCTAAAAGTCTGAAGTGCTTTATGGGTTTTTTTAGGCTTTGACTTTATCTGTTAGTAAAAAAACAGTGTTTGGTTAAGTGACATGTGCGTCACTGGTAGGGGATACACTTTTCATACTAGAATGAATGAATAAAATATAATTAAATAATTAAGCAAACTTTCTTTACTTTAAAAAATATATACCGTTGCATTAAAATGTTGCGTCACGATTCTATTTCATTTGTTTCTTCGAAAGTGAAAGAAATACAAAGACAAAAACCACACTATTTTGTCATATTCAGTTCTCTACAGCTCCTCTTAATTGCTGATTCTAACGATGTATCCGGCTAACTATGTCAATCTTTCGATATATCCACCCGTCCCGAAGAGGTGTACACCCTCTCTTGATCCTCTGAAGTTGAATACATGAGTCATCACTTGATGTACGTTGTTCAGTATCAAAAGGTCCTTCATGCATTGCTGAAATCCCGGAGTTTTTTAATTAACATTTAAAGATGTTTTTTCCAAACAGGAGGGCGCCTCATTGGATAAAAAAACTAGAAAACAAGAAGTCTCCTCGGTTGTGAAACTGCGGCAGCTGTAATATGTTGTTGCATTTTTGCTGAAGGGAATACATGTCTTAATATTTTGTTTTTGGCATTGATCTTTCATTTTGAACGAGACGTTTGTGTTGCACTTCAACGTTGTCAGTAATAATATTATATTATAATAATATAATAATCGATTTATAAGTGAATATTTTAAATAATCATCAAATTGTCTGCATGCATGCGGTATGGGAAGACGAGGAAATCAAGAGTAGCTAAAATATTTGTCACTACTTGAACTCATCTAGATACATTTGTATTTTTTCTTCGATATAGATAGAAGTAATGATGCAAGCGACATTTCACAGGAAATTTAAAAGAATTGTTACGTCACTGAGTGTTATGTATTCTACTACGACTTTAAAGTTTTTACTTTCTTAATTCAAAATAAAAACTTGAAGTTTTTCGCCCACTAGGAAAAAAGAATAACAAATACATTCCTCATATTTTGGTGAAAGGCGGTTGCTTCAGTTGGTTGATTTCGTTATTGCTTTTGGTGAAATCATTTTAATGGAACGTAATATATTAAGTGTGTTGAAAACAAAGTTTTTAACTATGCTCCAAGTTACGCAAACATTTCAACTTCTACATAACTTTGAAATCATTAAAGTTTGGATTAAATTTAACTTTAATGTCCTAATACTGCTTTGATTTGGATTTGTAAGAGAAGTAGTCAAGTTAATTTCAATGCTTTTTTATTTTCATTCTTTTAAAACTAAAAATAGAAAACAACTATTTACAATAGTAACAATAACAACAACAATCTGTCCTAGAACTACAAAACAATAGACATTTAATGTCACAGTACTTGTAAGCAGAATTGCTTAATCCATTTGGAATTTCTAGCTTTACCATCCATGTCCGTGCCCATATCCTCCGTGCCCATATCCTCCGTGACTATAACCACCATGACCATAACCTCCATAACCGCCGGATCCACCGCCACCGTGACCGTGAGATACTTTAACTTTGTGGATGACGGTTTTTACAACTGGAACCTTGATTGGATATGGTTTGGCAACCTTGACAGTGATATACTTAACCACCGGATATGGCACGTGTTTTTCAACTGGATAAGGAACCCTCTTTTCAACAGGAACAGGAACGATGCGTTCAACAGGAATTCTGAGTTCTTGATGTACTGGAATTTGAACTTGTTGCGGAACTGGAATGTGAATTGGTACAGCCTTTGGTTCGGCAATAATGACTGGATGTGGCACTGGGATCGTGACTGGCTTCTTAACAGGAACATGGATCTTCTTGATCACGGGAACTGGAATCGGTTTGGTAACTTCGACATGTTGACTGATAGGAATTGCATGGCCTTCAGTATGAATGGTTTGGCCGCCTCCGTAGCCTGAACCGCCCCCATATCCTGAGCCGCCGCCGTAACTTGAGCCGCCGAATCCGCCACCATATCCTGAGCTGCTGAAGTCATGGCCATCGCCGCCTCCATACCCACCATCAAAGCCACCACCGTGTCCACCATCTCCATATCCTCCAAGTCCGCTATCATGGCCGCCGCCTATATCACCACCAAATCCACTATGTCCTCCATCGCTTCCGAGGTCGAAGCCATGTCCGCCACCCAATGCACTTCCATATCCTCCGCCGTATCCGCCGCCATATCCACCACCATATCCGCCGTAATCTCCACCGAATCCTCCGCCGAGATCACCGCTATGACCATCTAATCCATTTCCATGGTCATCGCCACCTGCTCCTGCGTCGGCACCACCATGCAGGACGCCTGCCCAAGTGTGAACCGCAAGTCCTGCCACAAGCACGAGTTTCTATAATACACAAAATGCACATGAGTAAATCCATCAACGCAATCTCCTAGTAATCCTTACAAATGCGATCATTTTGACTGGGTTTGAATCCAATGGCGCTGGGAATGTGTTGTTAACTAAACGATGAAGAACTGTTTGATGTTTCCGGGGACACTTGCATCCATTTATATACCAAAAGCCCAAACCAACATGCTCGCGCGCCGAAGAAAATGACCTAACGTCTCGCGCGAAGAAAAAGACCACCGAAAAGACTTTTTCCACATTTACTCCCAATTTCTGTTTCGTACTAGATCACTATAGTCCGCGGAAGTACATACATGCACACATACTAGCCGCGAGCGATCGCCCAACTTTGATCGAAATCCCCAATTTTCGCGCAAAAGCAGAGCAGCAAACGCTGAGCGCCAGCAAGAGTCCCCACAATCTCCATGTCTGCACGTATCTTAACAAAAAATGTTAGTAACCGCGACTTGGATCGTTAGTTTTTGCCGGTTGGGCGTTAGCGGTAACCGGTGTTTAGTTGGATAACACCATTCCGCCGCGGATGGCGGTATCGCTGCGGCTGCTGCTGATCCACCTATTCACGACGTGCGAAGACACAAACCTCGAGTGGAAAATCCAAGGAAAAAACAAACCAAATGTGATCGCGATCGCGATCGCGAGTGCATAAGAAAGACTTTCACTGGTGCTGGAGCCAGGGTTGGCGGCGTGCGGTCCGGAGCGACGATTAAACTAAATTTTAGTGTTTTGCAAAATTAAATTCAGTTTATTTAATTGCATGGAAGTTTTAATCACAAAAGAAAAGAAGAAACAGAAAGAAATATACAGATGCAAATAATGTAAGACATTCCTTTGGGTATTTCGCACGATTAGTTTGCTTAGGTTTTGACAAGTTTTTGTTTTCCACCACGTCGAAATGATTTATTATTTCCGCGGGCGCGAGATTTTTCAATGCTTTTGATAAAGCACTTTTTTACACGTGCTCGTCAACCGCGAGATCATTTTACTTGCACAAGTGGATGCTGGGTGGATTATTCTTTCCAAATTGCCTAAACTTTTAAATTTGACTTATGCAACTTGGCTTTTGCATAAAAAATGGTCTTGTAGAATTCAAAACAAAGCAATGTTTATGGCTTTCAAATTTAAGGTACTCAGTTTTCTTTTAAATTCAAGTTTTCTTGATTTAATTTTAATATTAATAGGTAATAGCCAATAACTATAGCAACTGAAGATAGAACCTGAAATCTACTGTTGAAATAATAAAATTAAAACAAGTTACCTTTCCACAAAGCCAACTTTAATGTATTTTTACCTTTATTGATTTATTATCAATTTATATAATTTTGATTTAAAATCAAAATATCATAAATTAAAAAAATGAAACTAATAAAAATGTTAGTAAGAAATTCTGCTTATAATTCAATTCAAAGACACTTCTGTTTTTGGACTTTTCTCAATTTATTGGTAACAGTAGAAAATCTTACATGAATACGTGTTCCCATTTCTTTTAAGATGGAAAAACAAGGTTAAAATAAAATGCTGCATAATTCATCTTATGCAAATACCATGATGAAAACTTCGATACGATAAAAAAACAGAAGGGAAGTATCAAAAGATTAAATTTCCACGCAACATTTGTTACATGTTGTTTCAATAACTTTTATGCATTTGTTACTTAATCTCGGTTGCTTTTCATAGTTTTTCGCAGACTGATGCCAGAACGAAAAAAAGTTTGTCAAATTCTCAGGACCTTTTAATTCATATGTGTCTGTCTGTAAACAAATCAGAATTAAACGCAGCTTTTCATAAATTAATCACATTATTAAATTTATAAGATATTCATCACATTACCAAAATAATTAATCAAAGCATCCGATTTACTTGAGCTTTTCCTTTGAGCTTGAGAATCAGTGATTATTTGTTTTCTCTCTCAGCTCCCTTTTTCTGTTTCTAAGGATAAGTCATTCAAAATTTCAAGAAAATATAACCAAAAATTTGCCAAAATAAGATAAGATATGCAACAGCAAAAATTGCCATCCTGTAGTGATTCCCTACAACGTCCGAATCCCATTCTGTTATTTCATAAATAATCGAGAAGTTTTGCTGTTATTCAATGGGTCCAAAATTAGTCATACCAAGGATGATTGTGATTTTGTTTTATTTTTGATTATAATTTTTCGTTTACTTATAAAATTGGAAAACACGCTCAACATTTATAATCATCGTTTCGTTACCGTGTACGCACCGCCCCTTTCAGGACGTATGTGACGCCTCAAAATGTCTGGTTCCATCTATTCGGTCCTACTATTGGGGACCGGACTTGTAATTCAGTATTTTTTTGAAGCCGTTTACAATTGATTAGTCCGTTTCAGTCTTCTCCATTGGTCTTTGATTTGCAGCCCTTTGAGACAGCAGTTCTCAAGGTATCAGCTCCAAATTGCTTCACTAAGTATGATCAGAAAGCCAAAATTATTCTGCAAATGAATTGAAATTTTTGCAATTGTTTTCAGCCATTACTAAAAAAATAAAATGTTAGTCCACACTGAAGATCTTCAACGATCATCCTGGTAGATGCAGAACTGATCTATTCATAACGCTGCAATAAGAATGAGTCTAGTAAATCACAACCCACCGCGTTATCCTTCAAAGACTACGCATAATGGGCTGGACAATCTTTTGGAAGGACCTTTTCAGCTATCCATGGTGACTGAATTAATTTGTAGTATGAAGAACGAGGTGCATTTACTCTACCAAATATTGTGCTCGGCAATTAGTTTTCAGCTTAAGTTCCTTATTTAAGGCCCTGATTTCTTCAAGCAGCTTCCAAGGAATACAGGAACACCTGCCATCATGTTTGCAGAGATCAGAACTTAAACTCGGTATTGGAGATATAACTCCTTTGAATCAGAAGTCAGTTCTGTGGATGCAGTAAACGACCGACTAATTCAGCTTGCTGAGTTTTTTAATCTGGAAGACTTCTGGCTCGCTGCAAAGCTATACAGCCTGTGGCTCTTCCGTATTCGCCATGATTTTTCTCCACGATTTGCTTTTATATATGTTTCTTCCTAGGTTTGCCGCATCCTTGGACCTGTCTTTCGGGGCTAAGGACCGTACGTCTCTCAAAATTAGTCAAATTCTGGCCTAATCACAGTTTTGAATATTTGGAGGTTTCGTCTTCCGTGTATGTGTGTGGTGATAAGAATTGGCAAAACTGGGGAGAACGTCTTACGCACGGCAAGTTTTATTTCATTAACTTTCATTGTTGTTTTTCAAAAAATGTATACCAAAGTAAAGGGAACCATTTTGTATTCAATATGCCATCAATTCTGGTTGCTGCCGTTTTTCTTTTGAGCACTATGACCTGTTTTCTAGTCTTCATAACAATAAGCCTCCAAATGGCTTTCCTGTACCCCTAGTTCCGAAATTATAGGCGCAGTTGGAAATTTTTTTATTAACTCATTAAAAATACGTTCATTTTTAGCAGTTTCCGTGAATAAGAGCATTCGAGGATGTCCTCTTGCCATATTATGCACTAAATAGATTTAAAGAAAGGCAGGACTTGAGGCAAGATAAACCGTTGATACCAGACCTCAGAAAGAGTCAACATCCCTACTTGGGATTGACTAAGAGTCAAATTTTTAGGTAAGACGTATATTCGGTTGAATGGTGATGAAACTCGTGGTGAAATGGTGTCACAAACAAGTAATATTAAGTTTGTTGGCGTGAATCGACTTCTCATATCGTTGATGAATCATCAAAGAATATAGGATTCTTTAGTAGAGGGTTATCATTGAGCCACATAACTTTGAAAATGCGATTGATCATTTGGAGTGAATCTGGACATTACAAGATCAGATTAACCAAGCCTGTTTAACCAATTACAAGCAGATTACAAGCCTGTTTAACCGATTTTCTTTTGAATTATCTGAATTTGAAGGCTTAGCAGCTTTGTTTTGTTTACAGTAGGAGAATGTACCAAGTGGTTTCAATGATAATCGTCTGGTTTTCGTTTTTTGACTCTAAAATTATTAAGGCCTAGTTTTATGGAACGTAAACTATAGCATTTATCTTGGACAAGGTGCTTCTGAAACAAGGCATAATAATACGTTGGGAGAGCTAGTCGATGACCGACCGTGAGCTCGGTCAAAATAGTGCGCGAAAATGCTAAAGTCCACATCTTCATGATGAATCGGGTCCCTCGGATTGTTCACATACACATTGAGATGCTTACCACAAGCCCGAAGACATCGATCAAATCTCTTTGTTTTATGGTACATTATGGTCTTTGGTACATGAAGATGATGTACTTATGCAGGATGAAAGTTAACAAGATTACTGCTGTAGAGTCGGCTCTCAATCAACTCATAGGTAACCACTGTTGGTCTCACCTACTACTTTCTGCAACAAGCTAGAGCAAAGAATGCCTTCAAAGGAAGTCTATGAAATCAGTGGTCTCATACGGCTTCAAAATTTTAATGAACAACCCTCGTAGAAGGTCGTATCGAAAGATTCTGAGGCAGTAACAGAGGCGAGGACTGTTCTGGATTGGAACTGAATACTGTTCTACTCTTAAGCTGGCTGTGCTGGTAATCATGAGATCTGTCCTCATTGTGCTTCTACTAGAAAGTGAAGGTCTGTTAACTTTCGGGAGAAGGGGTTCGAGACGATGGATTCAACTCGAAAGGAGTTATTGACCTTGTGACTAACATAGAATATCTAAATACGTCCTATCGATGTGACGAAAACATACACTTTGAAATCGTGGCACTTTTAAGCTGGTAGTGCTGGTTGCCACGATGCAGGTCCTCGCTTGTGCTTCTTAGTGGGAAGTGAAATTGACTGTACTTTTGTGAGAAGTAGTTTCAGAGAATGCATGGCACTAGAGACGAAGGGTCCTAATTTTTTAACTAAAACAGATATTATGAATAGAACTATAGGAGATGGTCCGGAATTCATACCAATAACTTGAAGCCGTAGCATTTGTAAGCTAGCTACAGGAGACAATTCCGATTGAAAAGTTGCAGTTAAAAGTTGCTTTGATTCTTGTCAGAAAGAGAAAAAAAGGTTATCTCTCGCAGTAACTCTAATTCTTCTTATACGTCTTTGCTGAAAATTTGAACTAACCAGCCCAAATAGCCTAGCTTAGCTCAAATAATACATCAAACTGTTCAGACTAAGTACTTGGTGTACCGTGGGATCTGTTTAGTCTGTTCTTGCGTTTTTTCGCGCTACTGGTCACATACGGTGTTAATGGCCTTAACTTTGCAACTTGAAAAATAATTATTGCTATTGTTTTTATTTATAATACTTTCATTAAACACTTAAAGATCACTTTCCAATCTAAGTGAGAATATGAAGAGACTGCTTCATCTTGCTCTGTAATAGGAAGTTTGAGTAGACGAAACGTCTTTCTCGGGATCACGTTTGATATTTTTAACATCCTTTTTCGATGCAAAGTGTGGGTTGATAGCCGCCGAGATCTTGTTCGAAGAATGTATGAGATTACTTCAGATAGTTTTTGAGGAAGGGGACATAGGTTAAATGGACAATTCTTCCTGTAAGTCTGCGCATTTTCAATCGCAAACACAAAAGCGGGAGAAATCAGAAACCTTCGTTTCGAAAAAGCAATTTTCCTGGCTTGAAGATGGCATTTGGTAATAAGGAAAAGTTCCAAGCTTATTCCTCAAAGTGTTTGGGGGTGTTTGGTGGCTAATATCGCACTTTAAATCTTTTTCAATACTCAGAGCTTTGCATTGAGGACGTTAAACCCTACACCTTTTACCAAACCGCACCATTGAGAACCAGGTTTTTCTTTAAAAGAAAAGAGCATCACGCCATCTTTTCATGTTAGTATACTTTGCATGACATTTTTTTCGAAACTTTCAGGCTAAAGTCTTATTTGGTCTCCCCACAGCATTTGCTTATTTTGTTTCATCGAATTAGAGCTTGTCTGAAATTATTCACATTAACATTTATTTGTCAGAAATTATAAAAATCAGTGAAAGTAACTCAGACTCTTTTTTTCCAATTTTTGCGATACATTATCTCCATAATTACCGTGAAGGCAACACTAAATTCACTTTCTAGGTAAAACCTAGCAAATTATTGGTTAATTATTTCCGAATCTGTTTGACGTTACCGCCTGGGATCTCAAGTGAAGGTCACAAATAGCATTCAAACCAAGCAAAACGCTTTAAGACAGGTGAATGTTGCTGCTGGTGTGATCCATTTACGAATCGCTATAGCAACTATCGATATTACGATGATCTAACAGTTGGCGAAGTTACCTAAGTTTCCATTGATAACTTCCTCCAATTTCTTCCTGATCTAGTTGCACTAGATCATGGTAAACGCTCAGGTGATTATTTCGCTAGGAATTACAATAATGGTTGCAGGTAATCACTTTGGTAATGATACCGTGACTGGCCTGTCTCTGCAGATCTTGAGGATGCTTTGATGTTACAAATAGTGACTGGCACTGATCGTGGATATTTCACTAATTCTTACTTGTTGGCATGCTTGCTTTGGAGATATGCCGGCCCTTAAGGAAGTAATTATCAGTTGAGAAGGATGTAATTGCCCCTTTTGCGTGCTTTCTAATAGGATTTAATTAACTTTCGCAGCTTGGTATTCAACAGATTGTTCCGCAGTATGTTTTCTTTTTATTTGAACATCTTGAAGGAGTCATACAGTGATAAGAGTAACTTTGCGTTATATCGTGAATATGTTAAACCCGTAGAACAAGTCTAACATCCATTCAGGTGGAACGGAGATTATTAACAAAACAGAGCATAGGTGAGGTCAAACATTTTTGTTCACAGGTGCGTTGTGGTGAACATTCTGCACCACCGTTGGTGGTCAGATGGCACTTCTTCTGCCTACTGCTACCACACTGTTTTATTAGCTCCCAAAAATTATTCGACAACATTATATTTGAATCAATATTGTGTTAACATTTTACATTGCCTTTAGATTTATTAATTCATTGATACGTTCGCACGTTACATGAATAAATTAAATTAAATTAGAATTAATAAGTGTGAAAAACATAAATCAGCAGGCGCATCCTATTATGGGAAATTATTTACCCATTACATCAACAGCGGGCGTTAGAGAGAACAAAAGAAAATAAACCAAGATATCAAATTTAATTGTTCATCGTTTCTATGTGAAGATATCCACTAGCATGGTTGAAAATTCGTGGTATTTTGACACAATCCATCGCCAATGGATTCCTTATGGCCTAGCAGCTCTGCCGGGCAGTTAGGTATATCAGCACTCAAATATTGGCAGGAAGTCGATCGGACTATCCAGCTATCTGCGATCCAGAGGACGATAAGGGTCTTTATATTATATTCAAAGTCAGATGACAGAAAGAGAATGAATTTTGATATACTGAAGGAGAAATTTAGACGCCGGTGAACAATAACTTAGCTAAGGACCTCCTCATCTCTTATATATAAGGATGTGTTTGTTATCGATTTTTGGTTTTAAATAAGTATTTTAAATTCTATGACACCTGAAAATGTATTGATTTTTCATAAAGATAAATAACAGCTTAGATGCGACTGACTTTTATGGTTGCGCTTCTTCTATTTCACTAATAATCTGAATTTTTGCTAATTTTTGGTAAAAAAAGTAACCTTATTTGAAGATAAACTTTCCAAAAATAAAAAACGTTACGTACATTGCAGAGCATAATTCCGTGGATGGGGGGGGGGGGGGTGGGGGGATGTCAATTAGTCCTCAAAAAATCTCTGATTTGTTACGAATAATTACAAAGTTATTTGCAAGTGCCGCAAGCATTATTTCTAACTAAACTACTTTAAAATTTTCTGAAAGGACCCATCAATTGGTTCCTTTTAAGCGTTAATTAACGTAAAAAATTTTTGTCTGTTTATAACAATAGAGAACGCAAAAGGTTAAGAGCTTAGTTCTATTGAAAGCAGTTATCCTGAATGGCTAGAATCTGCTCATTTC
Source organism: Stratiomys singularior (assembly GCA_954870665.1). Lineage (NCBI taxonomy): Eukaryota > Metazoa > Arthropoda > Insecta > Diptera > Stratiomyidae > Stratiomys > Stratiomys singularior. Next base: position 16,738,933 of record OX940877.1, read on the forward strand.
GCATCTGATCCACCTGGTTAGAAGCAGTTTGACATTAAGAAGTATATCGACGCTATAGTGGCAGGTGAAAGCTGTATTTATACGCAGACTAGGTAGGAATAATAATACTAATTCAAAGTTGTTCTAAAAACTTTCCCGAATGTTGTTTATTTTCAAAACGATGGACGAGTGATGGACATATGCAGACACCCAACGTAACAAATATCCATGACATCCTCATCAACGCGCGTACAGGACGAGCAAATCAACTAATTTCTTTTTAGGCGAATACACTGACTCGAACACTGAGCACTAAGTACATTTCGTAATATTGAGGGGGCTCTTGATGATACTAGCCACGATGCCGTGAAGAGAGCGCTTGTGAATAAAGAGATTTATCCTTCTCTGATCACTGGTTAGTTCAATCTCTTGAAAGGTGAGCCGTCATATGTGAAGAGAGATCGGAAACCACTACCTTACATACAGATCTTGGATGTCCACAAGAAGGCGTTCGTTCTCATATAGATATATATGAGAACTATAGACCCTTGTCGCAGACGAAGTTAAAGTTCAATTGTTCTTAACTGAAATGATATATAACCCATATGCGGATTGTAAGGTAAAGAAGAGCTAAAAAGTTAGGAGTAAGTACGAAAGTACACTGTATGATTAAATTGTGAGCATCTAGCGTCAGGAAGGACTCAATTCCGTTTAACCTTACCGTTGTCTTTCACAAGAAGTCGAGAGACGAGCTGGCGTCTCATCACAAACCGACATGGGTGAGATCAACTTCGAAAATGAAATAAATTAACTTATTTTGGATTGCGATTGGACGGCAGTCTTAAGTGAGACAGGCAGTTAATGTCATTGCTAAGATCACCAAAATGCTGTTGAACTACAGGAACATGATAGGTAAGGAAATAAGACTGGGACAAACTGGGAACCCTGCGGTTGACTTATACTATAATATTTGGTAGATGTGTTATTACCCACCTAGCTTAGTCTTGGGCGTACGATGTCTTGGAGTGCAAAACGAGGTTTGAAATCGATTTAGTAATGAATTTTTAAGCTTATTATACAAAGTTTACAAAGGTATCCGCTCTGACCTATGATTTTCCTAAACGCGGTCTTGGAGCAGGTCTAGAGGGTGATAAGCAGGCAAATCAAACAGTGCAAAATCTTGCTTTGCCAGCATTCATCGAAAGAGAACCAAAGAGAAGTCCCAAAAGGAAAGTGAGGAAGGTGAGTTCAATAGGCTTTCGAGCAGACTTCCGCGCTTCAAATGCTGAAGTTCTGGATCTCTTTGGAAGTCTATGTTGATAAAAACTTCGACAATACATCGCAATCGTTAAGAGAAAGTTACGGGCTCTAACGTGGATCTTCATGGGGCATAGAAACTTGCGAAGATAATTCAAGAAAAATGAAAATAGACCTGAAACAAAGCGGAAAGTGTAGATTTTGCAATTTCATAGAATAGATGGTAGTTTCTTTGCTAGTATGATCCAAAGTGCTTATCGGAGAAGAAAGGGCAACAAAGGAAGCTGATTATTTGCTAAAGATGCAGTGGAACCAGTGAACCGAAGCCGAAAATAAGCTTTCCTAGAAAAACCGATTTATTCAAGGTGCGATAGGTGCATCAGAAACGGGGACACACTAAAGTTATCTATCAGTATATATCATTCATTATATATCTCCCGATATGTAATGAATCAATAAACAATTGCGAACGCGCACGTATCATAATTGCAAGACCTTAAATGGAACGAAATCAAAACTGAAAACTATTGAGTTCATTTTGAATCTGATCCTATGTTTGCAATCAATTGCTTGTCAAATGCATTCAAACTTGGTCATTTCTGCACAAAAGCTGACCATTTTTTAGGCCATCCTATAGAAGCGAGTGCACCTGAAATAATTTACAAAATCAATAACATGGGATTGAGCTGTTGAAGAAGTTAATTGCGGGTCAAAGGTTCAAAATATCAAATGTCAAATTTTTTGATAAATCGAAGATGAAACAATTTTTTTGGCAAGGTATGTGCTTCGACTCAACTTTGACTCATTTGATTTTTGGGAAAAAATTTGAGCTTCGTCACCGTGGAGGATTTCTGTGAAAACAGTTCGTAATCTGAATGCTTTTCTACATCGCTACATTACTTCTGATTAAAGGTGGGTTGAACATGAAGCTCGTGTGACGTAGGCAAAACAAAATATTGGATTATAAGGTGCAAGCAATTTCCAAAAAAGCGATGACAACTATAACTCCTGGAAAGTGTATGGCCACGGGCTTATGGGATGTACGAGAAATAGTTTTTGCTTACTCTTTGCAGGAAAGTTAAACAAATTACATCAGATTATTGAGTTATTGAGCCGGTTGCGTGAAAAATTAAACTAATGTCAAGTGGTCTTTTTTCTTTCCTGAATCTATATCAATTTTATATCATATCACAAGTGCAGTTTCAATGCCTTTAATTCTAAATCCTTTAATCGTTTAATTCTAAGAACAGTAAGAATCCTTTAATTCTGAGGACTTAGTGATCCACTCTTGAGTCTTTTATTATCTCAGGACTTATTGTCCCTTTCGTAATGATTATTTCTACGGTTAAAATTTTTTGTCTGCGGTATGGTCAGAATGGTGACCTCAATTCATCAGAAAGCAATATGTCAATTCAAAAAATGAAGAAAAAAAGTCAGTGGGCAGTATAAGACCCTCGTTTGGATCCTTTTTTTCTATTTGCTTTTGAGCCACTCTCGAATCATTCGTTTTCTAAAGACTTATTGGCTCATCCTTGAAATGATATTTTGGTCTCTAGGATTTGGATTTATTGTGCAAATATATTTTGACCAACTTTCGAAACGATATCTTGGCCTCTAGGATTTGGAATTTTTGTGGGGAGTATGGTCAAAATGGTGATGTAAATTCCTCCTTCCTAAAGTGGACTAGTTGCATATTTTTTCACCTTTCCTTTGTGAAGAGCTCGCGATAGTTTCATTTTGGAGGGCAAAGTGTAACAATATTCAGAACTAACATTCTCGGAAAGTTTCTCTTAGACAGAGAAATTGTATTGCCGAATTTGTTTTGCTTTTTGACGCGAATGCTTTGTGGAGGGGAGTCTGGTTATATGCAAAATTTTAAAAAAAATTGCCGATCGAAATAAAAGTCTTCTCAATTTAGTTAAATACTATTGAATCGGGAGTTTATTTATAGTTTACGCATAATATGTGCTTACTTTATGCCCAGGGTCACCACAAGCTATGTCAATTTGTTTCTGAAGGATATTCACATGTCTTCTAATTTTTTCTCTCGAGAGGGTGGAGGCTATGCCAGTTCCTAGCGTTTTGTAAGAGCTCTGTAAGATCCATGCTGCTGAAATAAACGTTCAATCCATTTGTCTCATCGAATTGTAATATAGTGCAAATTCAATATATGATTCTTTGCCCCCTTTTGTTTGAGTATCCGATTGGCTGAATGACTTTGTCATTCTTTAATTTAAAAAAAAATAGATTAGAGAGAGATTAGAAAATAGAAAAATTAGGTCACTGAGCACTGGCTATACTACCCTGGTAAATCATTTAATAAATGCCATCACAGAGGGGGGGTATGAATTTTTTTTTCTTTCGAAGTTCCGCTTCTATTTTGCCATATGTTGATTGATACAATATTATTAGGTGATCTTTACGAAGGGGTCTTCAAAAAAAGCCAAAAGAGGAAGTATCTTTTTTAAAAATGTTGAAAGCCCCAGCAATCCCAATGCATGTTACCATGAAATATACGTAGCGAAGTTCATATAGCACTAATACTGTTGGGCGGAAACTCTCAGACAGAGATAGAAATATTACAAAAAATAAAATTGCATTTTAACGCAAAAGCTTAGAGAGAGAGAGAGAAAGAGAGATGTTTTTGTTGTACAAGATAATAATAGAAAATTGAATAATCTAAATACGATTTTACTTAGTTTTGTAGAATATCGTTCGATCCGGAGTTTTTTCTTAGTGTTGTTGCTTATAGTCTTTGTTGGCTAGGATGCTCCCTACACTGTTCGGTGCTTAGTCTAGTACCGGTTATGGTAAATGCGTTTTGAAATGCGTCGTTATGGCTTTCGTGCTAGTTTGACCACAGTCAGGATAATATCACAGAGCTCATTTACTGAGCTTCCACTCAGTAGATGCTGAAGAGTTTTCAACGTGAAGGCTAGGTCCTTGGCTTTGATGTAGTTGGTTTAAAACCGATTTGTTATAAAAACTATCGTTCGTTTTATCTGATGCAGTGCAATGTATCTTTTACTATCATAGAACTTTTGACTATGAAAGAAATACAACCAATATTTATTTAGCTTCGTAACAATTTTCATGTAAATATGTTTCATTTGGTTGGATTAGAAATGTTTCCATCCTTACCCCAAAAAAAAATATTCGGAACGGTTTTGTTGTCAGAAACATCACATGCAAGCATGACTTTATGATTGAGACATTATATAAACTGAGTCCACAGATACGTCTTGCATTGAAAATTTGTATTCCAGAGAATTTCACCAATTCGAATGTTGAATATCTTAAAGAAAAATTTTCCTGTTCGCGAAAAAGCGAATAATTTTCGTCAAATTTTTTTTCGTTAAAAGTCACTCAACCTTCAAGCAGGAAAAATTAATTTTTCATAGCGTTGAACTCAAAGAAAACATCGAATCTCGCTTGGCTTGTCAATCATTAATTTTCCGTAAAACCGAAAACGTTGGCTGTGGCAGCAAGTATAAATAAATTTACCAAAATATGAATTTATAGCGATTTTACAAACAATGTGTTATGGATCACATTACTCTCGTCTGAATGTTCACTTCAAAAATTTTGTCGGACGGTTCATGTTACAAGAATCCTGATTCGGCAACGTCAGGATGGCTTTTCTATGAATAACGATGTTTTATTTACAAGGATGGAAAGCATTTGAATTGAAAACCGAAAAATGTCATGTGATTGCATTCGAAACACAAACATTTGTGTGTAGAAATGTATTTATGCAGATACTCTCGCAGTAAATGTTGTTGGTTATGCCTGATCGGGATGTATTCAGAGACAGGTTTGCTTTTTCGTAACACAAAACGAAAATTATCAAATAACATCAAAAAAAAAAAAATGGTTGGAAGTATTTCTTGTATCCAAACAATACCAAAGTTTTCAGCTTCATATTTAAGCTTTTACATGGTGTTTGTGTTACAAATGACTGATTTTTACAATGTAACACTTGTGGATTTCTTTGTTTTGTGTCGCTGTTTAACTCATAGGTGTAGATACTACTAGCCAATATGCTCCGCTGCCGGCTCCCATGAGCTTTTCCAGGTATTTACTGAACCATAATGGCCACTGTTGAATTCATTGTGTCCCCTCACTTCCGAAAATGTCGAAATGTTATGAACGAATGAATTAGCTTGATTTTATGTATCAATTAGGTTTTGATGTCACTGCAAAAAATTTTTATAGGAAATTTCGTAGCTTTCGACACTATGATACGAAGAAATGTGGAGTTTATGGTGGAAACAAAAGAAATTTCGAATATATATCTATGTTGATTGGTGTGTTATTTCCGCAACTGAATTTCTTGTTAATTTTTAGCAAATTTTAAGGTCTTTGGAAGATTGCTGCACTAAAGTTTTCTAACCGATAATGTTTCGATGAATTCGACTTTCCAATTGTCGACTAAACGCTAGAGCACACAATAATACAGTGAATGTGGAGCAAAGTGAATGTGTTGTCCGCATTGAAAAACAATCGGAATAATAAATCATTCATTCGATGAAACCTTTGTAACTTCGTTACATGATACATACGTACATATACCCTAACCCATGACCATAACATTCAACTTTATCCACAATAATTACAGCTCATGTGGGTTCCGACCAACACATATCGCTGCTTTTCAACTTTGTTGAGTATGTGAAATGGTTAAACGCATTGGTCCATGTATCTAATAATTCCACACAATGAAGCAGCGATAAAATTGAAAGTATTTATAATATGTAAATTGCAACTTATATGATTTTTATTTTGGTGTTTAATATTATTCATAGTGGAATCTGATACAAGTTTTTGTTAGGTTTTTTGTATTTTTTTCCAATATTGGAATGTGAATGCACTTTGGGAAATCCCGGAAATCATAGGTCAATAGATAAACTGAGTGAAATAATTTTCTCTCTGACTTGCTTGAAAAACTATCTGACATGACGATGAGATAGATTAAAAAGTAATTGAATAGCTAAAAAATATTCCTCATTGGTATCATCGTTTTTGAGTGAATGCATTGCTTTTAAATGAACTATTTTTGATGGGAAATTCCTATTTTATACAACTTGATTTGATAGCTTGTCATCAGAGCAAAAAAGTTATCGTTGATCAGAATTCTCGAAACAGAACAACATTTGCGATTCGATACTCTCATTGATATAAAACAAAGAAATATCAAATGCAAACAATCTCTTTGCTCGCCAAATGAACTAGATTAAAAGACGAGTATGAGTAGGAAAAGTCTGGCATACATAAGCACGTAAGGAGGTTAATAAAGCAGGACTAAATGTTGTTGACGACTCTAGAATTAAAAGATATTTTTCCGAATTCAATATCAAGTAACTCATTTTTGTAATCTTGTACTTAATCAAGCAATATTTTTTGGCTTTTTAGTTATTGTTAGTTATGTATTGATAAGCTGCGTCTGTAATTGTGGAAAAACCATTAATTGTGGAAATTTTTTTCTCCAGTCAGATTTGGTTTTCTTTTTGTATTTATTGTACATCTCTTTTGAACATCAGGCTTCAAAGACGATTAATTTCAAATGCAATAAATTTATCCAAGCTTGAAACCGTGAATAGACATTCTGCACGAACGGAAATTGAAAACATTCTTTGTTAACTACATTGAATTGTATTTAAAATTAGACTAAATTACGCTGAATTAAATATCAATATATCTAAAATTTTGTTGAATAGTATTTCTGGACAGAAATTCTCAGCAAAACAAAAAACTAAAATAAAAAATCAAGCTAACTCCCGTAGAATGACTAATGCAGACCCTAATTATAGAGTTAGAATCATTAAAATTACGTCCAAAAAGTTATACATTACCCACATGAAAAAATGTTTTTTAACGACTCAAAAATGTGGAAAAATATTCCTTGACCGTTTCTTAAAACTTATCTGTTCCTCTAAATACTAAGTTATTCAAGGACCGTTTTTATTTTTGCTAACCCCCTTAATTTGGGGACACACGAGAATGTACTTACCGATCATGTCCTTTATTTATTCCCAGTTTTAACATATATTAAATCTCACATCACTCCAATCCCGATCCCCTCATCCCCAACGTTCCCCAACTCTCCATTATAGTTTTTTTCAGTGTCAATACTGCCCGAACATATTGTGTCACACGATGCCATTTGTCAATCGTTTTCAGTATTTCTCCGTCCATTGTTTCCGGACAGAGCTCTCCGATTTCGCTGAAGAAGTCACCGCGCTGCTTAAGAATGTGTGGGAGGCATCATCTAGCCATCCCGCACAAAACACGTAGTAAGGTGACCCTGACCTGTCAATCTCACGCAGGTAAGGTTGAAAACATCCATACCCACTTAAGAGATGGGTAAAGTGCAAAGTCTCACCATGCGCTTGACTGAGCGGCGGCTTCAGGTCAGGGATTAGACATACAGTCCGGCTTTCCCTTGTGTATTGCTTCCAGGACTATTGCCAAACGCTGAGAGAGCATTGTCTCTCTTCTCTGGTGACTTATTTTTTGCTCACATTGCTTCTGCATAAGTAAATATTTCTGGGCCCTATCGCAAGAAAGGCGATGGGTATCACCCCTGCGATTACCAGCGCTACCGTTCCGGAGACTGTTCGATACGCGCATTTAATTCACAGTGTTCCGTGTCCCTGCACCTGTGCCAACAGCCTGCGGTGTAACTCCTTGCTGAGAGCGTTGCCTCATAGTTCAAACCCATATAGGAGAACCGACTTTACAGAGCTCTTAAGGATTCGCCACCTTGATGTAGTGGGTCTCACTATGTAGGCCATTTATCGAGTGAGTGCCAGTAAACGCACTGTAGCCCTGTTAGCTGTTGCTCTGATTTGTTTGGAAAAACTCATCTTCGAGCCTATCAGGACACCCTAGTGTTTCGCTGCTGATTTCGATTTGACCAGCGCTCCTAGCACTGATAGGCCTTAATCTGGGGATACTTTGGTTTGTCAGTTGATTCCAGTGCTAGCCTGAAACCTTTCTACCCTTCATAGACAAGAGTCCTTTCTACAATTCTTCGTTAAAAGTGAGATTAGCATTGGTATTTCATCGTGAACGGCCTCAACGACGGCGGGGTAGATGGAGAAAAGAGCCGGCACAATTTTCTCCACCTTTTCAGCCTTGTATGAGTGAAGCGAACTTTGGACATCGAACTTCCGCATCACATTCTAGCCCAGGCCCCACGAATCCCTGTTCACGTTGTCCATCAGGTTTTGTTGATAAGCCAGTGGAGACTTCTCCTAGCTGACTTAAAAAGCTGCTGATCGTGTACATGCCTCCTCCCGGTTCCGAGCTTGTTGGGCTTTGCATCGTAGGTTGTAAAACTGCTTTCAGTTTTTGAGAATTTTTTGACAATTTGTCGTGCCTGGGTCTTTGTAAGAACATGGAAGACCCACATTATGATTTTCATAGTTGGGTTCATCACATCTTTTGCCAAAATTTCTCCACTCCCCAGCGTTGCTTTCGGCAGCGGTGATCGTGCCATAAGCACTTCCACAATTTGCTCAGTATAAGCTTTTCATTATTTTTATTATTATTGTGCCGGGGTCCACTTGCTAGAAAATAGCATAAGCCGGAATCGGCCCTTAGCTCCCCATGTGTACTACTATTGTTTACAGATGGTCCATCCTGTCGTCCTACAGAAGCCAAGGATTTCCCCCAGTTCTGTGGTCGCCAAGTGTTCCAATTCTGTTACGCCAGTACACCTCAGCCAAGTAAGGCGTTTGTTGGCCAGACTCGGGCAATCTAGATGGAAGTGTTCTGTACTTTCTTCCTCCTTGCCGCAAGCTCGGCAGGTGTCATTCGTTTGGATTCCTATTCGTTTGGCGTGTTGACCTAGAAGATTATGGCCCGTTAATACTGCCGCCGATGTTCTAACACCATTTCGGTTTTTTCCTTGGAGTTGTTTTGTCCTCGTTTGATTAGGGTGAGGCCAAAGAGCTCGGCTTATCCTGCAGTCATTCCTGTCATTCCAAGCCGTATCTGTCTCTTTCCAGAGGATTTCGTCTAGTTCCCTTTTTACCGTTACTAGTGGCACTTTAATTTTGTCTTTTCTAGTGGCATTTTGGTCAGCTGATCCAGCTCTCACTAGCTCATCCGCTCTTTCGTTTCTCTCTACACCGCTGTTAAATTTACTCGGGTTGTTGTGGTTTTTAGAGCCTGCCTACAATCCTGCACCAGCTGTGAAACTACGCGGTTAGAGGCAAGCGCCTACAGTGCCGACTTACTGTCCGAGGGTATTTATATTCTTCCATAAAGGTTGTTTGTTGCCACTTCTTTAGCCGCTTTCATTGCAAACACTTCCGACTGGAAAACTGTGTGGCTCTCCAGTTTATAACTTCTGTTGAGTTGCGGGTGATCTGGGAAAAATATTCCGGCGCCGCTTCCCTCATCCGTTTTGAAACCATCGGTGTAGATCATAATCTCACCCTTAGATCATAATCCCAGTATAAGCTTACTCAGTATTCCATCAGAGCGTATGGTCTTCGGAAAGCACCGTCACGGATCTCCGGCACTATGCAGCGGTAATAACTGGCCAAGTCATCCTCCAGCATTCTTTATTTTTTAACTGATCTAACTGATTTAACGAGACACTCCGAAACGAATATCACATCAGGTATGGTTCCAACGCAACGCCATCGACGGAAAGAAGGAGTGTGGCGTGCATTGAATACGGCAAGGCAAGTTCTGGCTACCATGTCTAGGATACGTTTACCCCAAGTGTATTATTGAGGCTTCCAACATTCGATTCCTATAGAATTAACGTCACCTGTGCTGAGCACATGACCTTCCGCACTAGAACCATCGTTCTCCAAAGCATTCAGCCTGAGTTGAAAGGATGACATATTCATATGGAGTTATGTATTCACTGAAGAGTGTATTTCCCGAACACGAAATCTAAAGGAAACTATTTCTTCGCCCAGACCCTGCACTTGATGGTGAGCACTTTACTAAAACAGGATGGCAACTGTACAGGCTTCGTCGGGATACCATGTTGTTGAACTTCTGGTGTGATCTTGCCGACTGAGCAGCAGCAAGTCAGCTCGCCTGTATTTCAAATTTGACTGCAAGTTTACTATGTCAAGACCCATCTGCTTTCATTTCTTCTGAACTTTTAGTTTAATATGTACCTATTCGATTGCGCAAGGATAACGTACTGAGTGACCTTGGTTTGTTTATAATACAAAAAAGGTTTATATGAGTCTTTTCAGTAAAATAAAGGTGACTCTAAGAGCAGGTCGAGGGCGTTGTTTGATATATGTGAACTGCTTTGTTGAATGATTTTCTGGTAGTCCCCATACTCAAGTTGTGTTTCCTACTGAGTTTGTGTCTTTGAAAGCCCAACATATCCTTGACTTGTTTTATTTAAATTTTTGGGAATGGCAAGTTCCTGAAGCCAAAAAACGTTTCTGAACAATTTTTCACTTCATTCCTCCGATGTCTCTGGTTTTTCCGTAGTGTAGACCGAAAAATCAAGCCTTAATTTGGTCTGTGCTTTGACTAGGTGTCAAAATGTTTCGTCAACTTCTTGAAATTTAGTTTTGTCACCTTGTCGGTTTCTAAAGATTACAATCCTGATACTGATCTACGATCTACGATCTACGAGCAAGAAATATCCACTTTTGGCTAACTTTATCTCATGTCCTTTATTATTTATGGTATCTATACAAAAGCCTTTGCATATAACTTTCCGAAAGAAAAAAATTCCATACGGGTTTTTCCAGGTCCTTGACAGATTTGGGAACTGACGTTTTATACTTGTTTGATCGTTCATTTCGTTTAATATAAGATCTTTCCAAGTTAAGGCATGCTGCCGCAGTGGAAATTTTCAATCAGAGAAAATCCAGTGCAAAATTAAGGTGTAAATCCTTCATGGACAGTCGCTATCAGTCAAAGTGCCTCTTCATGGTAAAGTCATGCTGCTTTTTCATGATTTGTATTTTCTGGCTTTTATCTTTAGCTTTGCAAAGTTCCATCGGCCATTGTTATTTGCACGATGCTGCGTCCGTGGTTTAACTTCACTTTTGTTACTACTTTCAGACTATAAATGCTTTGACATTTCGTGCATAAAAGCGTTTTTTTCACAAGAAACCCTTTTAAAGTTTCTTTCTCAATGTTTTCGAACTCTCAGTGTCAAATCTACCGAAAAACATGTACTCTGAGTGATGTTCCTTCGTTGGGTAACAGTGAATTAACCCCAAAAAAGGGAAAAGATTGCCGTTCTTCAGAAGCCTGAAGCTACGAAACACTGTTTTATCGGGTCTTGTAGTTCAAACGGCGCGAGAAGCCATGCTGGTGAAATATGCTACACAGACAGTATCAAATTGTAAATGTCAGTTGCAGAATAACCTGCACCTCAGCCACTGATAGCATTGTTGTGGTCTGAATCTTTCCAGTTTCTCTGCAGTTGATCAAACACAATTTTAAACCATAACCTTTTTCTCAGAAGGGCGATTCTTTTCTTCGCTTTCCATTTGAGAGAAATTTAAAGTCAGCCCTAAGTTAACAATAGAATTTCAGCACTGAATCGTTTGTAAGGGTAAGTACCTTCGAATCAATGTCAGGCTTCTAACATAAACAAGTGATGTTATCCGGACTCAAAATCCCTTTATCATATTATTTATCCATGTGTTATCTTCCATATTTGTTTGAATTTTTAAGATCTCCCTTCTCTTACGTTACAAAGGGATTAAGTGTTTAAATTTATCGATGAAATGGAGAAGATTCCTAAGAGTATCTCGGAAATCCCAGAGATCTCGTATACCAGGACTCGGGATATTTTACAATTATACATCAGTTATCGGATTACTTTGACCAAAAAGTTCATTACAAGGAACACTGGCGAATTTTGAGGTCGGGATCTCAAGTCATCTAAAGTCATCCAAAGTGATCCAAACTAATACCAAGTTATGTGGTAGTCCATCAGGATTCATATGGCCACACATTGGCAACAAACAAATTCGACTAGGGAATATAAATACATTTGGACCGCAATTCTGCAAGACTTGCTCGAAAAGGTTTCCTAACGACTTAATTTCTTACAATTAAGTCGTTGAACTCTGAGCTCAAGATGAAATTGAAAACACAGATGAGCTAGTAAGAACTGTATGAAAAGATGGAAAAACAACTTAAATAGTCCTAATGAAGTTGCCATTAACAACTGTAGAAAAGGAACGACGATAGTTTCTGGAAAGATGTCGATGTAGCTTAGATTGACAGGAGCGACTAGAGGATAAGTTGGGCAATTCGAACTTGGTTATACATCTCCCAGGCAACAGTGGAAATGGAGCAAGAAAATTATTGGGAATTCAGAAAAGGCACATTTTCTAGATGAACACGAAAAACAAATATAAAACTAAACGCGTGAAATCTACCGAGCTTGTGTTGAGGAGAACATAGAGAACTTCCTTCCTTCTTGATCTTCCTAGATGGTTTTTGTCTTGTCGACAAACGCCTTACTTTTCTGAAGATTGCTAGAGAGTGAAATTTGGAAAACTTGATGATCACAGACCTAGAGGACCTCCTTGATTCTTGTAGGAGGGCTGGCTGGACCACATCCTTATACGTGGGAAACTAAGAGCCGATGTTGGTCTATGATCTCTTTCAACAGTGGACAGCAGTGCAAAATATTATAAAGGAGGATTCCTTAACAATGAACTAAACATTTTAGGGTGAAAAGGCAAAAAGCCCACATACTATATTTACAATATGAGTTTGGCTGCGGGTTTAATATTGATTTGTGTTTCAATTAAAGGTTATTGGCTTTGCCATCAATCTCTTCAGCAAGAAAATTACCACTGGAACAGGTCATTACCATTTTGGTAGTGATTTGTGGTCAGATGTCTCTTTTTTTTTGCAACCGCATATTTTCGAATGTCATCCTTTCACTCTCTTTTCCATACAGATTACTAACACATTTTAATAACAAGCCATTCTATATACATTTTCGTCTTATGCCCAATTAAATATTCATATGTCGTTGACGTCAATCATTCTTGGATAGTTTTTTCATTATTAGTTTAATTGGTTACTCATGTGTTCCACGCCGTCAGCCAATCTTACATGCTTTCATATCATCCGCGATCGACGCTCTCATTTCGGTTATTGTTTCATCAAGTATATTATTCAAATTTTCGGCGGTTATTACGGTTGATGATGATGGTTCAAGAGTTAAAACAAAGTAAGTTAATTAAAATGTTAAGCTATAAACAATACTGTTGGCTTTTGGCTACGTAACATTTTATTAACTTTTGCTTTGTTGCCGCACGGTAATGGTAAATGCAATCTTGGCTCGTATGTCGTTTATCCTTTGCGAAAAAATCCAAAATTGATTATTTGGCACACAATTTTCGAAATAATAATAAATCTTTCCTTTGCTGTTATAGGTCAATCTGGTCTTATTATTTTGCATTGTTGCGCCATGCAATTTTCATAAAAGGATGCGGTTTCACTTTTTTGATTAATTTTTTGTCATTAAGTAATTTTTTATTAATAAATAACGCAAATTTTGTGATGTCAATGTTTGCAGGCCTAGAAATATTTGATAATCGATAGAATTTAAAAACTGAAAATTTCCTTTTTAAATATTATATCCCTTCTTATTTTACTATTGTTATAATAGTTAGATTTTGGGCGTGGGGATAAAAATATTTCTGATACAACCCCCGCCAAAAGGTTGTTAAGTGGAGATACTTCCTACTGCAAACATCTCCGATTTTTGTAGAGAGTTTTGATTCAGACTTCGTTGTAGAAAGTTTTCCATCATAGGAATGTTGTTGTGGTTAATTCTTCTTTTTCTTCAATTTATTCTGTTTCCCTAGTTTGTTCCTCACTAGTATTTCCGCATATGATACCAAGTCTATTTTAAGTAATTTCAATTCATCATTAAGTGTTTTATATGCTTTTCCCGAAGCCTTAAAAAATTTTCCTCCATGTTTTTGAATTCGATAGCGTGATTAAGAATAAGAGAAGAATATCTTATTAGTGTGGAATTTTATTCGTATCAAATAGAATATTGTAAAGGTTCATTCTAACTTTCACAGAATGTGGTTAGCATTTGTGGCATTTAATAGTACGGACTCCAAAGCACTCATCAATAGGCGTCTATCAACAGTAGTGTCTGCTACTTAGAGAAGCAAATCCCTGGGGAGCTTTTTTTTTGGCCAAAATTACTCCTTCGATTGTTCGCATAACCAGGATGGAACCATTGCTGGTCATGAACAGCTCCACTTGTCATAATACCACGCTCAGCTGGAGCTGCATCTTTCTATTAAGCGCTTAGCAATCAAGGTGGTCTTTTCGTCTACGTAGTCAATCAGTCGTTCCTCTTGCTGTAGTTGCAGCTTTGAAACGTTATCAGATGGGGCGTTATATAAGCGAGGGCTTAGAATGTGGCCTTCTGCTGGAGTTGTTGGAGGTGTCGTCCTTCTTGGCTGCCGTTCAACATCATGCGTGTCGTACAGTACCTTGCGTTCTCCAAGTAATCTTTCGAAACCATTATCAGTTATTTTATACCTCGAAAGGTTTTTTCAAGCACGCGAATGACATCCTTCCATGCCATCCAGTGAGTTGAAAGCATTCCTCGAGAACTATGTCACAGAAAGCACAATTTGTCTTGAGCGTTGGTTGTGAGTTTCTTCTTTTCGAACTGCTTGATTAGCCTGATGCCTGATGGCGTCTACGGTGGACCCAACAGGTTGGAAGCTGTATTGGCATCAAAAGACATCTCTGTGAACTCTATGGTAGCCTCGGTCAGTCTTCAGTTGTCAAGTTCCGTCAGTCCCTTCCCAGCTATATCAAGCATTCACAGCATGCGGCAAGATGATTTGAGTTCAGTATCTTCCTTTGATAATGAACATCAGTTTCATCTCCTTCTAGCATAGATAGGAAACATCATCCTCCAAGCCAACAGTAGTTTGAAACAATGGGACAATGATGGTGAAAAAGTTGCAATACCTCAGCCCGAATGCCATCTGTTACCATAGCCTTTCGCGTTTTCATCGACGCCATACAACAGTGGCAGTCAAACAGGATCCCCTTACGTGTTGCGCCCTAAATAAAAGTCACATTTTCATTTGTGACTCACAGCATCCTGTTCAAATCTTTTACGAGCTCTTGCGATCAGCAGACTTTGCTGCACCTAATCGTTTTGAAAAGGAGTTTCCTAGCGGATATGTATCGTACTATAGGAGCCCGCGGCTCCAATCGTCCCCTAGAATAATAAGTTTTGTTGCTGAAGTGGCGACATGTCCTTCGTTTTCGCCAATTATTAGCAGAAATTCAAGTAAATTCAAGAAATCAGTATATGACAAGTATGTTATAACGTGGTCGACGAACTACATGCAATCGCGTGAGGCTTATGGTAGACTACACCACATTTTCAGCAGCACTTTGCCTTGTTTCTCGACCATAGTGTAACCATTGAAAAGTGCAAAAAGTTCCAAGGATTACAACAAACAAAGAAATACAAATATACTAGATAGCAAATAAAGTTTGCTTTGGAAGATAGTTCCTATGAACTAAGCAACGTAGGTGAATGGAGACATCACGATGGGTAACTTTGTTAGGTCAAATATATATGAGAATATTTTTTGTCAGTGTAGTAGTAAATGTCAGGCGTTGTGTATGAATATTAAATTAAAGAAAATGTTAATGCATGTCTCTGGGTACCTTTAACTTTATGTACTACCTCCGCCATGTGTTGCTTAGAAATTCCAATGCTTTTGGAAAATTGGAGACGAATGGCGTCAAGTGTGTCCCGGTTAGTGTGAGTGCTCTGTTGTAGTTATGCTATCCTGTAGACAAATATGCGGCCTTCTCGAGCGTGGGTCCGAAATTCTCGAAATCCATTATCCGGAAATTCCGCCATCCGGGTGGTGGTCAGAGAACTTCGAAGGCGGGAAGCAAAGTCGCTAATATCTAGTGCTGTTTACTGATGATCACATGCTGTAGAATTCTCCAGTATCCTCCATCGTTTTACCATAGATATAAACAGCTCGAAGGAAGTGCTACATTAATAAAATTTTCTGGTGCCCAGTCTGGCGGAAAGATGGTTTACTGTCAACAATCCACATCATTATTGCTAGCCTAGTCCTTGCCCCAATTTACAGAACCTGGGATTCTTCCTCTGGGATGGGTTCGGGCTATGCTTCATCCACCAGATTTAACATTGGATTCAAATCCTGGAGGGAATAAAATCAACGTCAGGAACACAATCAACGCCATCTTTGGTCGCCATCCGGTCTGTTCCGGGAGTAAGGTATTGTCTTATTCGGCATAATGTAGGTATCAAAAACTGTCAAATCTGTCCACCGATTCCGCATATAGTTGTTCTTCCAGTTTTTCTGCTGTCTGCTATGCATGTTCATATGCCAATTATTTGCTGGTACTAGTTGAAGATCGAAATCGACTGGAACTAGAAGCTCAGGGTACGCAGTATATGTCTATGATGCAGCTACTTTGGAACCGAGTCGGGCTGACGGTCTTTGTGTAGAAGGCATCGGTGATGCTTCTGAAGGGTGCACTGAGTCTTAGTCATCCACGATGGGTGGAGTATGAGGGATGAGCTCTCAAGTGCGAGACAACAGTCATATGCTTGGGTATTAGTATGGGGGAAAGGCTGTCCTTCTGGCTCCATTTTAAGAGTCTCTATGATCGCCTCACATACCTAGCCTCAATTTCGCGCTGCTTGTGTAGGAAAGATTGAGAACTTCGGAAAAAGGGCATCTCAAAGAAATATACGGTGGCTTTTTTGTTGCATGTGTAACAAATGGGGCACTGGTATTCTTTGGGAGTGGCATTAGAGCAATTGGCAGAAGTCTTGTCACGCAATGTATGCTGTACGATTTCGTCTGACGCCAGGCAGGTTCTGATTGGGGTTCCGCTGATGGATTTGGAAATCATTCGTCGAGAATTGGCTTTCAGGTCACGGAGCGGATTCCCTGTTGGTGAGCATGAATGGTTCCGAGACATGTTGGAAGATGGCATGATCTCCACTTGAAAGCCAGGTGGAGAGAAAGCCCCCGCCGCCGTGTTGGTGTTTGCCATTGGTGTTGTAAACCGAAAAGAGATACAGGGATCTGGGAACTAGCTCTGTTTATCCTTCGCGGGTGCCATCCCTATGGACTCTCGGCTGGGCCATCAATCCATCGCAGTCGGGAACGAAAATACAGTCAATACAGAAAGTACAATAAAGATACAGTCATTCTGCTTGGGTGTTTCGAAAACCTGAACAATAATTTGACCTGTACTATGCACTAGGAGGAGCCCATGACAGGTTACTGTCATCTCCTACACTGTGAGGAGTCTATCGTGGCTGAAACGTGCTGGTTTGTGGTTTGTAGTTCTGCCTACAAGGAAGAGTAGTGCCTATGTGGCCTGCACGTGGCAGATACTTACGTTAAATACTTCAATTTTATATTCTCTCAGTCATAGTTCTGGGATCACAGCCAAGCGCTGGCTTGTACGCTGACGGTTCCAGTTTGGTCGTGGAATTATTCTGGCTAGAGGTAGTCAAGGAATGGTGTACGAATAGCATGTCAACTCTCCGCTGTCATAAAGTCTATCTCAGCAAATACTGAGCGATCACACTTTGGTACAAACTATTCTGTCTATTGAAAGACAAAGCCGTATCTAGTGGTCAAAATATAGGTCAGGTCTGTAAAGCATGTCAGGTCAAGATGCATGTTAAGCATGCATTTGAATTGTGATCGAGATTTTACCATTAATACAATAGATTGCCATGGTTACTTCAGTTTTCAAGTATACTAGGAGGGTGAAAAACAAATGATTTTGTGCAGAGATTTTTTATTTCTCGCCCTAGAAGCATAAACCTGCGTCCAAATCGATTTCTAGTGGCACATTCTTTTCACGTAGGCATTCAAAAATAAATGGGGCAGAATATTTGATTTTGAACGGCATTCTAGAGACTCCAAATACTCGATAATAGCCCGGAAGTATTTAGACCCAGGGTGATCATTGCCCTGAAATAAGGGTTTTTTTCATTTTTTCTGGTATCGAGCTTCAAATTGACAATACATGAACGAAGAACGTGACTTCTTAGTGATTTTAGGATAATTAAATTTGTTGTTTGTTAATGTTAATTGTTGATGTTCTGTCTAGCTCTGCAACAAATCAGGATGATATCAGCATTTTTGAAATTAGACAACGATAAACTATGCTACACGTACAAATATTGACTTCATATCACATTGAACGCGTAAAATACTTGAAAATGCTATAGACATTAGTAATGCCATTCATTATTTATTGTCATAATTTATTGGCGAAGTTCAAGTCCCCGAAAAAATATGATTTAAAAAAAATATTTCTGTTTTAGACACTCACTTTTAACTCGCGAATTTCACAACGACAAGAAAACTACTTTTAAATCTAGAGTTGAAATTAGTGGAGTGTGGCGAAACAAATGAAATTCGGAATTAGGAATTAAATTACTCGCGGTAAAAGGGATCATTATTTCTGTGTTATAATTGTGTTGTGTATATTGATTGGTGGCACTCTACACATTCACTCATACCATATAATCGACATTTCTTTGACCACATTCAAGCAATTATTTATCTTTATTGATTCCGAGTCTGCTGCGTTTCCTTTCTATTAAAACAATTTTAAAAGAATGTACAACCACTTAAAATAATAAAAAAAATTGGAAAAATAAAAAAATAATAATGCTCCCATTTCGATTTTATTCATGGCAATTCAATCGCTACCAAATATTACTCTCCCATACCACTAATTTCGAAGGCCCTCCGGCAAGCTGAAGAAGGGACTGTGCAAATGCAAGAAACTATAATTAAATCAATAATGTATCTAGTAGTAGAGTATCTACCGGAACAATTGGATATTGTGGTTTTATTTTACGATGAGTTCAAAGATTGCTAGGTATGTATGCTCCTTAACAGGTGAATGTTGTTGGAAAATACCAGGTAAGTTATTGCTGACATATGAATTAGTCTTACAAAGCTTCTCATTGAAATAAGTGCGCGTGTAAAAAATGGAAATTAAAAATATTTACACGTCTACGATTTGAAGTTAAGTGAGAGTTGATTTTGACAAAGATTAGTTTCATTTTGCCAGAGGTTAAGATGCACCGAACGATGATTGCGCTGGGTAATGCTAATAAAATTCAATGAAATGAATTTGTTGGAGTATTTAATGAAGAAAGGTGAAGTGACTTCGTTATCTTCATTTATAGTTTCACTGATCTCACGAATCTTAATCATCTTATTTCTGTATCTTGTTTTTCGTATATTCATTCAGTTAATTTTTTGCACAAACTAAATTTGAAATTTAATTTGGTTTTGCAACGTAATGCCTCAAAGATTCCAGAGGAAAATGCCTCTTTTCAAAATTGCCATACTCCTTTGGTCAACAAACGACCTCCATTACGAACAAATTATTTGTAACCTAAGGGGCAAAAAAAATAATTTATAAAAATTCACAAAAGTTATTCAACCGTCAAAGCTACTACAGAGGTTAGCCCAAGGGCCAGGGCTAATTGTTTGTCCATTTCTTTTTAAATTTTAGACACTAAATTGTTATATATTACTTAGAGGTTGTGGTATCTTGGTTTCAAACAATCGACGCTGTTTTCAATTTTATATTTCTAGTGAAGCACAATTTCACTTGGAGCAGATCTGTTACACAAAAATTAGTTTACAACGTGTTTTCAAATTCACATTCAAATCAAAAACGTTTTCCTTTTAATTTTGGATTTTTTGTAAATTTTTGTTAGAATTATTAAGTTGGATTCCGAGTTGGAAAAAAATCCTCTCAATAGCAGAATCGATTAAAACGGTGGCACGAGTAGGAAACTAGGGGCTAGGAAGCAGGGTATTAACTGAAAGTAAGGATCTTCAACCTCACGGTACCAAGTATTTCATATCTACCCGAAGTTAACAAGGAAGAGAACGAAATGTGAATTGAGTGTTCAAATGAGACAACATTTGAATACTCAATCAGGAGCCAGTAAGATGGTTGGTAAAGAGTTCGAACAAATGCTACGACAGAAAAGTAGCTCTGTCAGATACAGTCAAGCATTCAGATAGATGCTACTTAGATATAGTACTCATGTAGACTAAGGGATGGTTGTAGTCAAAACGATGATAGTCGAAACATTGGGTTAGATTGTGGATTGGTTACTAATACAAGATGATGCCCAAACGTCAATCTTTTGATGTACTGTCTAATGAAAAACTATCTTATGTTGAAAAGGATCTTCACTTGAATCACTGGAGAAGTCTTTACTAGAAACTTGTTCTCGAAATTCTCCAGTGATATGCTTATGATATGACTGGAGATGGAACTTAGAGCTAAGGACCAAAGTCCAACGGTATGGATAAAATAAGAAGTGCCTTGCTTACGTCTCAAAAGAAGAGGCTCCATAAGTTATTACAGATCTCAACAGAGCAAATAAGCACATCAGTTTCACAACGGAGGAGAAAAAGAATGGAGGATAACATTGCTAAACACGTAAGAGCCAAGAATTGATGCTTGCCGATGCTAGAAAACTAACGTACCCAACAAAATCTTTTCCATACTTCTTGAACTACATGCAACAAATTAAGGCATCTCCATACAAGGCAATGATGACACACATGTAAGAACTGCTATCAGACGCGGCGGGGAAAGAAAATGAAATGAGGTATATCATACAGACAGCTTTATTTTATGGTTTCGGCCAACAAAGAATAAGAGCAAAATGAAAAAAAGCAGAACGTGTAGAAAAATGAAGGATAAATCAAAACTGACCGCTATAACACAAAATGAGATTCATAACGCAACAAATAGGGATCCTCGTTCAATATTAATAGATACGACATTTAAACTCACAGGCATGTATGCAGCATATACCAATCCAAAAAACTTCTTAGATTCCAGAAGGAAAACGCGACAAGACTTCTTTTCTTCGTCCTTTTTAGGTAAACAAGACGGCTCATTAATATCAGAATACGAAGGTATATACGGGTAGAAAAAAAAAAAAAAACAAAACAAAAACAAAAGCTGAACTACTTGAGGTCAGCTGGAGTCGAATATTATCAACCATGAAAAAAAGAAGAGGAGGGACATGATGAAAGACATAATATAACAACTGATGACGCAAAAGCAGTAAAGATGGTCTAGAATACGAGAAAACTGAACACACTATAAGTCCTGACGATTTTAAGAGGAAAGAATTGTCTTATGAACCACGCCTGGGGCAATCGCAATGACTGGCTTTTTTGGAATCCAATGTTGGAACATTTTAGGTTACCTAAGTTACCTTGCACTACCAAGTTCGCTAGATAACTTTTAGTTGCCTACATTAATCAACCATATACATAAGTTCATGCTGGCTTAACCTTTTTGGTTGCTGAAAAAGGTCGAAAGATTACAATTGAAAGTCAACTTCAAAAACTCTGGTAATACAACAATCAGAAAAGGAGTCCATGTTTCGGCATTTTTATTGTCTAAGTAGGCTTTGCGAAGATGAACTTAAATGACGTACCAGAAAATTGTGTCACTACAAATGTGACGGTCTCTTAATTTTTTGTCTTTCATGATATTTGTCCTCGGTTTGACTGAAGTGAAAAACTAGTAGAGTCCAGAGTCCAGAAAAGACACCACAAAAACTGTCCAAGAAAAACAGAGTGAACCGTATGAAAACAAATTCTAAAATATCATTTGAATTATCTGTAAAATTGCAAAAAAGTGCGACGGGAAATTTGAGACCGATTCATTTCGATACAAACGTTACATATATCTCTTTCATTCGAGCTCCAGGGGGTAGTATAACTACTGATCAGTGGTGACGATTCAGACTATTTCCTTAACAAATGGAATCAAAGATTTCAGGATGCGTTTGCTTGTCATCTGAAAATGTCATCTGCATATCTCCTGTCACTGTCCTGTTTAATATGTCATCTACATATCGTATTTATATCTACATATATGTCATCTACGCATCGTACAGCAATTTGTTTTCCCACCCATCCTATAAAAATTTCACTTAATAGAGAAGACAGTGGTTTCCCCGTAGCAATGCCACATTTTTGCTCATAGAACCATCCTCTGAAGTTGAAAGTTTCAGGAGAATATTAAATAATTCAAACAAAACGAAGGTTCGAAAATAAGGTGAGAAAACACCAAGGAAACGAAGACAAAAAGTGGTAAGAAATATCCTTTTATTTCAGGCCTTCAAATAATGGAACAACTACTTAGATTTCGTTGGTGAGATTTTTCATTTGAATAACATAGTTTTCAACAAAAAGATTCCTGCATGCCTGGCATTTAATTTCCTGCCGGAGACTCCTGTGTATATAGGCAACGATAGAGATGAGTATTTTAACACAGATATGGCGTTTTTTGGGACTGGGTCAAATGGGTCAAAAATAAAGGAGTTAGAGACACTAGAACCAATTAAGAACATAAAAATGTACCGGTGAATTATATATGAGCAGCTTCGGCTTCAGGAGGTGTCACTACTAGAACGTACATTATGTAACTCCAAAATCTTCCAAGAAACTGTATGCGTTTGTAACCAAAATAATTAATGTTTTCACAATACTTTTGAATGGATCTTTCTTATAAATATAAAATAATGAATACCTTAGACATGTTGATAACTCAATAATAGCCTGCGAGCCTTTGCCTATAGCCTTCAAGACCTTCTTCAATTCTATTTTTATCTCCTCAATTGTGTCAAAACGGCAACTCCGCATTTGCCTTTTGAGTTTGCTGAATAGCCAAAAGTCGCACCAAGCCAAATCAGGCGAGTACGGTGGTTGCGCAACTATATGAGTCGAGTTTTTGTCAAAAAAGTGACGAAAAACCAATACAGTATGACATGATCCATTATCGTGATGAAGGAACCAAGAATTGTTCATCCATAATTCCAGCCGTTTCAGACGAATAGCTTCACGCAAACGACGCATAACACTCAAATAATATTTATTGTTGACAGTTTGACCCGGTGGAAGGAATTCATAGTGTACCACACCACGATAATCAAAGAAAACTGTCAACATGACCTTGATTTTTGATTGACCTCGCCGTGGTATTTGCGGTCTTGCTTCACTTTTGCACGATATTCTCTGGATTGGCCAGTGGTTTCAGGGTCGTATGCGTGAATCCAAGTCTCGTCTCCAGTAATGATGCATTTCAAGTGGTCCTCATGGTCAGACAGCAAAGTTTCACACACATCAGCGCGACGCTGTTTTTCCAAAAAAATTGAGTGATTTTGCAACCAATCGAGACTTGTTGCGCTTGAGACACAAAACATCTTTCAAAGTAGTTCGGGCTGAGCTAAATTGTATTACAACACTATCAGTGAGGTCTCTAATTATCAATCGACGATTTTCAAGCACCAAACCTTTGATTTTTCGAACGTGGCCCTCGTCGGTAGACGTTGATGGTCTTCAAGAGCGCGGTTCATCTTCACCGCGTTCTCGTTTTACCACTTATAAACGTTTTTGTGTGCCATAGTTTGATCACCAAAAGCCTTTCGCAACATTTTAAACGTGTTCGCACAACAATAATTTTTCCGCAAAGAAAATTTGATGCAAGTTCTTTGCTCAACGAAATCACCCATTGTATAAATCGAAAAATTCACGTTTGGTTGTGTACAAAAACACGTGTTACTCGGACCTTTTGACAAACAGACGCTTGGCAAATGTCATAGGCAGTCCTACCAACCTAGGAAAAAAATAAACCTGCCTTCCTCACGCCCGGAAGTTTTAATTACAATTTTACCTTACTTTTTGATCACATTAGTATATCGATTGTGATAAAAAAGTAAACACTTTTCTTTCAACGAAAGCTATCGAAATAAGTGTTAAATATATATACAATTGTTTAAAACAGGGTTTATGTCATATACTTCAATCATATATGTATCCAAACTAAGGAAGCTTAGCACCGAATACGGAAATTGAATATCCAGACAACCCGAAATGCGTGACACTTGATAAAATGCTCGCTAGCATGAAATGGTCAAGAAAAGTCTCCCAATTTATATTAAAAATTATCTAAAAGAGAGCTGAATACAACCGTGAAAGCAGATAAAACCATCACAGGACGAAATAGAGAAAACTGGCCCAAAAGTCAGGACTTTTATAGTGGTTCTCGCTGGAATATATGATTAAGTATCGAAACCGTCAGCGGCATTTCCATCTTGATGGGACCTGGTACTGGAAATTTATATAATTATCTGATACTTAAATTCAGAACGATTAGGTAATAAATCCTTATTTGACCCAATCTAATCTCTTTATACCATAAATTTGTGCTCTACACTTAAATAGTACGAAAGGTAGGCGTCATGCTCAAGGATTAAGTGAATTAAAGCTGATGAACAATTTAATTTTGCTACAGATAACCATATAGCGATCTAAATCATTGAAAACTATCTTGTCAGATGAGATGTCTTAGTTCTCGTTAAATGAAAGGAAGGCACAAAAAGGAAACAAATAGGGGGGGTAAATAAGTAATAAGAAAAGTTCCAGCACGGGTTACTTTTTTCGACATTCATGTATTATTTAATTCAGTTGATTTTAATCAAATATGTACTTGTTCTCCGCAACAGCACTTCTCCTTCTGGAATAATTCTTTTTGTTGTGGAAAAATTCTTCCAGCTTTCCTTCATATCCTTCAATAATTCTGTAAAATTACTAAAAAATAGCTTATATATGCGAAACTTGAAATTCTTTACAACTCTAAATGGCATTAACAAAAAACTTTCAAACCAATTCGACGTCGATTCAAGTATTATAACATTAAATCCATTCCGACATTAAATTCACACAAATATTCTCTGCTTATCTAAATGCCACTTTATCTATCACCACCTTATTTCCAACACTTCACATTAAATCTATCCTTGAAATCTTGCCAAAAAAGGTTATCAATCCTAATAGTCGGATCCATCGAGTCGATGGTTTGACCAATTATTTTTATTACACCTTTACGGTTTCGTTGACTCCCTTCGCACATTATAGCTGTCATTATGTCTAGTAATTTTTAATACTTCGCCAATGTCACCCTCTCTCATTGTTCACACTTTCGCAAATCGAAAAGTCAGCAGCGGTTGGTCCCCCCCTCCTCCACCAACTCGCATCCTGCCATTGTTAAATAACGTATTTCCGTAGGGTTACCTTCAGCTATTTCTTCAGGAGTATGGTCCCAGCAATTTCGTTCATCCTATCCTCCTACTGTTTTTGATAGTCTGTTGCTTTCATCACGACCGCTACCACCACTGTGGAAATTCGGCAAGGCTAATGACGTTCTGAAAATGGGCTCCAGCAACACATTCTCCTACGGATCATAGATATTAATTTATGAAATTTATGTAATGGGATATGAAAGGTTCTTAATACAAACGCAAGTTAGCTCGGGCTGAAGGATGCGTAGGCAGTGTTGCTAATAAGTCTCAATAAAGTTTTTGACTTGGTAGCACCATAAAGTAGGAAAAAATGTGATAGGCTGTGTGCGTAAGGGATGATACGACTGCAGTCATGAATGAGACACTTGAAGCTACGAACTTAATTGAATGAACTATCAATTTCGACTGGCTCCCTTACTTTCACTTAAATGATGACGTTTCAAGGTTTGTACAAAAAAATGACGCAGCCAAATAATGAAATAAGGAATTGTCCTTGCCGTAGTCTTTTTAGAACTTTTTGCAAATTTTTTCATGTGATGCACTGTTACATTCCTTGAACATAGTATATACTCCTATAGAATATAATACAAAGGCATAATTATTTCGCCTTCTTCCTTTGGGTTGGGAATGCTTTTTATGCTCATAGTATAGGATTTCCATGGACCCTAGTCGAGTAGACAATCAAGTAAAGTTATTCCCAGTCACACCATGAAACTAATCTGGACCTGTTTGACACGTTTTTTTTTCGGAATATGCTTCTACGGTCCCGCGGAGTTTCCGCTTTGAAAACAGGAGTCTCCTCTTTCAGCAGGCAAAAAGCGAGAGGAGAATGATTGAAAAAACCACTCTCACGTAATATTATACGAAGTTAAATTTGATTTTCAAATCTAGTGTTAGTCTCACTAGATAGCGAAGAGCGAAGTTCTCCCGAAATAGATTCAGCTGAAACCTAGAACATCAGCTCGATGAGCAGAAGGCGTGATTTACGTCAGAATGTTAAGCTTTAGAAGAACGTCATTTTCGAACTTACAGAAACAGTGAAAAAACGCGTACTGTCTAAGAAAAAACGTCAGTTAATAACTCGGGTCACTATTTTCTCTGATATACCGTATCCAGCCTTGAGTGGACATCTCCTCTCCACGGTTCTCTTGAGGAGCAGACTCTCTGTTACTCCTCAGAAAGAAGCGCGATAGGGAAAATCTTTCAATAGCTAGATCAATCGATCTAAAATCATGGGCGGTTCAACCTCAGGTTCAACCTCGTCTACCGTGCAGACCGTGGGTCTCAGAAAAGGTGCCAAACGGCAAATTTTAAAATTACTTTTCTATTTTTTTTTGCTTCTAAGGCATTAACTTACATCGCTTTCCACACATTTGATCTTCGAATCTGAATTTTTATTGTTACAACGCTTGTGTATTAATTTTTTAGCTTTAGTTGGACAGGTAACAATTTTGTCAAAAGGATCATATACTTTTGTCCGACGAGAAGGGCTAAGTATATATGACAGTTTTGATGGCCTTTCACCTAGTTCTCTGCAGTTGGGCGTTCTTCGTTAGAACGAAAGTTTATCCCTAAATCTGAGAAGACGATGCTCTACTTCCAGCTTGAAGATTACAATGCCTTCACTTGCATGATATTAGTATTCCTTTATATCATTCAGTAAAGGAGCCAAACTTGATGATGAAAATATCAAACTTTTTCCTCTCGTGTCTATTTTGCACAACGATACCAGGATGTTATGCGAATCGACTTCACCCATGTTTTGGTATTAGTCTTCAAGGTGTTGAGCCTCAGTTATACTATGTCCTCTTTCAACAACTGACAATCGCTGTACTTTGTTTCGGGGCTTTGGATCCAAGAATGAATATATCAGGTGACCAGGCTTGGTCATAATACACTTTATGGCCAGTATATTATGATTATCTCAGCTCCGAAATGAAATGATCCTGGTTCTTTCTGTTTTGAAATTTAGTCATTCATGAATTGGCACCCTGGTAGATTTGAACGAATAAATCATAGTTTGATTATCTCCTGGTTCTTCAAGGCATTCACCAATTTGCCCAAAGCGCATCAACTATCGGTGAAACTTTGTGCAAGCTGAGACATGTTCGCAAGGACGCACTGTAACATCACCATTGACATCGATATCTAATACTGGTCCCGCATTTGATCGTGCATGAAGCCTGCGGAACTACAACGAGCTACACTGCCTTAAAACTCTTCCACGCTATAAAGACTTCTTCCACAGAACTGTGCTCTGCTACAAGAATGTTTTGATATGTTTTCAAAATTACTCTCAAAAAAAGCCGAACCTAAAAACGTTTGTATCATGCAGGAATACTTTGGGCTCTCATTAGTGGATTGTCGTTGTCAATTGAGATGAAAATTCGATATTATTCTGTTGAACGTGTTCCTTGGCATAGAGTGGGCTAGAGTGGAAAATACCGCGATGTCATACCAAGGATGTTTATACCAAGAAATAACCATGTTCCCGCTTCAAAAATCCGGAAAAAGGTGTCTCTGTGAAAATCTTTCTGCGCCGCATAGAGATTTGCCAGTGCTGCAATGTTGTTGATTATATCATCATCTATGAAGTGACAAAAGGACTGGGAACGAATCAAGCCTGCAAATTCATCCTCACTAAAGGTTGAACGGAGAATTCTGCATTGATTTTGCCAATAATTTTCGCCATTTTACCTCTCTTTTAAGTACTGATAGCTCAGTGAAGGTTCTGCATCTTCCGGCCCTTCCTCGTCTCGTAGTTCGGCTGGATTGCAGGTCGCAATCCCCTCTTCAACGAAAAATATTGCTGAAATTTTAAAAATTGCCAACTTAAAGGTATGTTTTGCGGAACTTTTTGCTTCTGAGATTTCCTGGCAAATCCTCCAATTGATCCAGCCCAGAAAATAATTCGTCAACTTACGCTAAATTTCCAGTAATAACTTCGTCATACTCACCTTTGACTGAGCCACTAAGTTAATTTCCTGAAAATTTCCTCCCGATTCGAGGAAAATCGTCTAAAACAACTTCGTCTGTACATTTTAAATGTAGCAAGTTTATGTTATAGAAATACTTAAACTTGATCAAATCCGTCCTTGAAGCTTGAATTCCAAGGAAGTTTTGATTTGAACACAAAATATGTGCCCTCTTATATGCTTTCAGGATTACTATATTCAAGTTAGCTACTAGTGTCTACATTCAAACACTCAAAGAAAGCAATAAACGGTAATCGGTAACCGCATGAGAACAGGACTTAAAAATGAAAATATGAAAAGTATGCATATTGTGAGTATTCCTTGAAATTTTACTAAGCCATCATAAAGTTATAAAGTAGCAAAGAGAAATTTCCCACATAAATCTCGAAAGCCGTTCAATCCCATCCTGAAATTCATTAAAATGTTACTCCTTTTTCCAAAGATGATGCCATTCGACATGAAGAATACATCCCAAAAATGTGAAGAAATAATGACTGTGCTAGGCTTATTTTTTAATAACATATAAAACGAACAGGGGTAAACAGTGATAAGTCTACCTGTAAAAACCTTTGAGTCCTTTGAAGCAGGATGTTACACTTAAAAATTTGTTTCATGAAAAGAGAGAGGACATTTTTTTTAAAACTTAAACAAGTGTAAGTTTTAAAAACAAGTGTAAAATGCAAGAACTTATAATAGACCGACCAAAATAACAACAAAGGATAAACTAATTAGGAAAATCAAATCAAAGAAAAGTCGAAATTGTGTCGCAAGAATTATCAGACATTTGAAAACATAAGTGGGAAGAAAGAAAGAGTTAAACATTAAGATGTTTTTTTACTTAACGTTTAAACCTTTCAGACGAAGCCCTTCCCAAGCATTGACATTAAATAAAATTTAACCACATTTGAAGCAATCCTTGAATTTTTAGGAAGAATTTCGTATAATTGTCAAGAGATTAGGATGAGTATCCATAAAACCAATACAATTCAACATTTCGTATCATGAAGCCAATAGAATGCTCTGAATGAAACTTTTGCGGAAGTCGTAAGTAACCAGAAATGAAAGAAAGAAACACATAATATATAAACAACCCCCAAACTATTTGATTTTTTAGCAGTTTAAACACAACTTTATTAGCTGAAGATAATAAAAGTAATGTCCTTAAATCGTTGATTTTATCTATGTTGAAAAGCTGTAAATTATCAGCATTTGAAAAAGTGAAACAAGGATACTATCTGATACTGTTGACATAAATATTAGTCGAATATATTTTCCGACTCATCCACTTTAAAAACTGACAAACGATTGGCGTTCGGCAAAAATTCAAATCGTCAGGACTAGATGTTTCTTACGACATAAAAGTCTACTCCCAATTTCGTCCTTCATAGTTTAAGCACTTGGTTAGTACTAAAATAGCTAAGAATGGATGGAGGATTTGAAGTTATAAATTATATTAACAGCTTGCTGATGTAATAGTCTGAAAAAAAAACAGGAATAAAAAGTTGCAAAGTAGGCTCAACTGGACTGCGAGGCCCAGAATGGTTTTCAGTCTTATATGTTCCTTGCAAAGTAGTCATTAACGATCTATGGGAATCTAAAACTGAAACTGAACAAGAATTCATTAATTATAATTTGAACTTTGCAAATTTAACCAAGAAAACTTTCGTGATAACCAAACAGCTGCATCCGACTAAAGCGCTTAAACTTACTTGAGATACTGAAGAAGTAGCTTTCCATATTATGTTTCGTAGTAAAGGATAAAGGATTTTAATTTACACGATCTTTTGTTTATTTCATTCAGCAGATACGTACATTCCTCGGAATAGGAATGAAAAACGAAGAAAGAAGAAAAAAAATAACAATAAATATAATTCAATTAGCCACGTTTATCCATCCGACACTGGCAGCACTCGTCCTTCCATTAGGAACAATAGAATACATTACGTCACGCTTCACACGCGTGATGCAAGCGACGGCCATTACTGAACGTACGAGATGGCACGTGAGTTGAAAATAAGACGGAACCGAGAAGAGCCCTAAGAACAAGATTACGAAACGTAATTGTTTCTGTCCCTTCACTAGCATTAAGCAGTATCCTACCCAAGTCCAACATAACTTTATATTTATTAGTAGCCGGGACGTCTAATTACCAAATTTTGTCAACTAACTTTTATTCCAAACGAAAACTTTCCCAAACCACACTCAGCATATTTTATATTATACACAACATACTCATAATGTTACATCCGGAGTCACATATGAGCTTATGACAACAGACTCAATTGCAAGATTGTGTATTGCTTGGTCCTTGAGAAAGTTTATCAAATTTGTTCAGCACAGGAGCTGAATCGATAAGAAGGAAGAGAATACGTCGAAACTAAGGCATTGTAATAAATTGTTATGTTAATGATCAAGTTGGATGGTAAATTTAAATACGTACTCCTGTTGGTTTTCTTGAAACTACCAAAAAACTGAATATTGCAAGGATTTTTTGTTTTCAGAAATTGTAGCTGATTCAATGAGGGAAAAGGTAAATAATGGGATAAATCCAAAATAGAATGTTAAGAATGTAATTTGAGATAGCGAAGCAGTCTTATGTTCGACGATTTGTTCATATAAATTGGTGCACGTTCCTTCCATCCCTTCCATCCTTCCTTTGCCAAAAGTAAGAACTTGACGTATGTGCAAATGTTCACGACTTAGGATATTTATCCCAAAAGTGCTCCAACAGAGTCAATAGTCTGGAATTTCTTATGAACATACGATAAGCGTCATTTCCAATTAAGGATTAACATCCCAGTGTGGTTCAAAGAGTGAATTTTTTAGGCGTTTTTCACTTATCAAAGCGTATTTATTTAAAGGATATACTTCTACGGATGTAAATTGAGTAAAAT
The DNA here is from genome assembly GCA_954870665.1 of Stratiomys singularior. Lineage (NCBI taxonomy): Eukaryota > Metazoa > Arthropoda > Insecta > Diptera > Stratiomyidae > Stratiomys > Stratiomys singularior. The sequence goes on from OX940877.1 coordinate 16,770,210, forward strand.
GACAAGTTAAGACAAGAAGAAGACATCTTTTCTCAGACCCATTTGCAGGATAAGTGAGGATTATGCTCACTTATCAATCGTCACATAAAAAATTGTATCAAGGATGCAAGACGTTGGGAAAATATTCGAACTTTAGAGGAGTGCTGTTGATAAATGAACGCCATTACTGCTAGGTACTGACCATACTCTTGTGTGAAAGTGGTCGCCCAAACGGCATAAGAAAATATAAATGGCATTCAAGACGTCATTTTCAAGGGTATCAACTGATTTCAATTGATTTTGAATAATGAAATGAAGCAATTTGGCTAGATTCCGATTCCGAATCAAATGGGCTTAAATCTTGAAGCAGAATAAGAAACTGTCCAAATCATATTATTTGTTACTAAAAGTGACAAAAGAAATATGCAAAGGATCCCTGACACACTGTCTGGATTAACTTTGGAAGGCATAGAGCCAATGTATCAAAATACAAACTTTTTTAGGACCCTTTTTACACAGAAATCAGAGGAGCTAAGATTTTAGTTAAGGTATCCAACGAACCTCTTGTAAGGACTCGGTTCGGATGAGTTGTACATTTTGCCTTATTCTTTGATTTATAATGAGTCCATTTCGGAAAATAATAACAAAAGGAAGTCCTGCAACCATTCTCATGTGATTCTCCTACCTAATTTCATTGATTCTGGAGGATAAAAGTGCGTAAGCAAATGATACAATCGAACTGCATAAAGCAAACGATGAAATTTGACATATCATTGCATGGAATCAGAAGCGTTACAGTTTTGCTGACGTTTACGCTTTGACAAGCCGCACACAATTCTTAATTAAGATTGAAATTATTCCTTTTCTCGAATTTCTTTTATACAACTTATTTATGCACAAATGAGTGTGGAGTCTGGCAGTATGAGACTCATACACGCAATATGTCTGAATTACCTAGTACACACCTCTACTGTCAATGTGACAACCTAGCCTGCAACCTTTCTTTCGACTGGGGCTCATTTGCCTGCAGGCATCTTTAGATAGTAAGAATTTCATCTCAAGTGGTACATATCGGACTGCTAAAAAAGAGACTTTCCCATTTCTGGTACCTTCTTATACGCTCTTTCTCTTTCTGCCACGCAATTCCATTTATTGATAAGTGTAAGCATTTCTCCGACCGCAGTTCCGGAAAAGAACTCAAATTAGGCTGAACAGTTTACCACGCTGGCAGAAGAAAGACTCGTCAATCCCCGATGTCTTCTGGCAGTCTCTTTTTCTTTCTGGCATGCCTTTCAATATGTCGATCAGTGTAAGAATTTCTATAACGATAATATCCCAGTAGAGCTCTCTAACTGCGATGGAGAGTTAACTATGTTGCTGGAACCGAGACTCCTCTATCTCCAATGTTTTCTCACGCTCTCTATCTTACTCTCTGCCACGCAATTCCATTTGTCAATCAGTATGAGCATATCTCCTATCTATCGCTTCTAAGAAGAGCTCTTCCATTACACTGAATGGATTACTACGTTCCTGAAACAATCGTTTGCGCGCCAAAAATGTGTGACACTTGTCATGCTCCTCCATTTTTCAAAAAAGTTATTAGCATTGCTCCTTAAAACAATTGAATTAATTGTAGTCCTAGGTGAGTCCTTCCCATGTAGGATCACGATAATAATTGTGATGTTTTAAGATTAAGGAATACCTTTATAACGGACTCTTCAGTTTTCCTGATGACACATAGAAAGTACATGCTAGTGTGCATTATCCAAAATACATTTTAACTAATAGCTTGAATTTAACGGAGAATAAGAATTTTTGGATTCCTTTTTGGTGATTTCCCAGGGTAGACAACCATTCGAAATGATAGATTATTTTTTGAAAATAATAAGGCAATCATCTGAAAATGAAAATATTGCGCCCGTATCTGATTGTAGACAATTTTTGGCTGATGCAAGCCCATTTTATGTATTGATTAGTGCAGACACATTTTCAATTTGTATTTTTCAAATACCAGAGAACTCGACTCCACCTTGACTTTTGGTATTGGTTTAAGGAAACTTGAACAATAAAATCAGGTTTTATACTACAGGATCTTGAATATGACGAACAAAAACATAAGGAGCAACAAACAACAATTTTGATATCAATTGAATTTTGAATTAATTTCCAAGCAAAAATTTGAAGCAAATTGAAAAAAATTCTTTCCTGATTGATTCCTTGCGGGGCCTGATTTGAATTATATTCTTAGAAGTTTTGTTTCGTTGATTTTACACCGGGATCAAAATGAACCAAATAAATAAAATAACTTCTAGTCCTTATACGTCTGCATGAAACTCAAAGACTATCAATTAGCATGGAGCCACCTTTGTTGCTTTTTTGAAGGCCTTCTGTTAGACACCCTCAGATGACAGAACCCTTAAACCAAAGGACCCTTAAACAACAACCTCGATTAACATAGTTTGTACGCCTTAATCAGGCGTCGTTATCAAATTTATTTGAAAACTTTAAGAGTTTTTAAAGACTTTTTGGCAAAGCTGAATACTAGACTTTTGAAAATTTTGGCATTTGAATGCTATAGTGCTTAACAGATTGACTCCGTTGACGCGATTGGTGAAGCCATGCACGATAATATGTGCAGAGCAGGATATTATCACTGGAATGACGGGAAGCACTGCGAATTGTCTAAAAATATTTTACTCTATCTAGAAATCAAGTCTTCTTTGCTCTTGAGCGGAAAGAATAGTTGACTCAAAGTCTTTCACTGGCCGGGAGCTAATGCCTCCCAGGACGATTGCAAACTAGGCAGCAAAACTGGAATGCAATTTCTTCTAGTCGCTGGAGGCTAAAGCCGTTGTACTTCTTGAGTTATGGGTTAGATAAAGCTATGTCTCGAAAAAGTTCTGAATACTTCGGTGGTACCGTCATTGAATGGGAATTTTCAAAATACCACTAAGTAGCTTTTGCTAAAGTAAGAATCGGTGACCACATGTTTATTCAAATCTGGTGCGCTTCTTCGCATTCCGGTTAACCCTGCAGAAGTAGTAGTAGTAGCAGTAGTAGTAGCAGTATTACTAGTGGTATAAGTAGTAGTACTGGTAGTAGAAGTGATTGTAGTAGTAGCAGTAGTGATTGTACTGGGAGTTTTAGTGTCAGTATAAGTTGCGGTACTAGTGGTAACAGTGGCAGCTGTAGAAGTAATAATAATAATAATAGTAGTAGTAGTAGTAGTAGTAGTAGTAATAGCAATATTTGCTAGTAAGAGCGGTTTTTGTTGTTGTAATAGTAAGCTTACTGGTTGTAAGGTAAGTAAGCTTAGTGGTAGTGTTGATAGAAGTAGTTTCAGTAGTGGCAGAAGTATGTAGCAGTAGTAGTGGTAGAAGTAGTAGTAATCGTAGTAGTAGTTGTTGTTATTCTGTTATTAATAGTAGGACAAAGATTCAAAAATTCCAGCTACTGAACACATGGCAGATTGCTATGGTGACGTTCGTATCCATTTTTGCTAAAACGAAATAATATATTGGGGCTGACGTGAGTTGATGGATTGATCGATTCAATGTTGGATTATTTTGTTGTGAATTGTAATACTGCGTTTATTAATAGACGCGAATATCTAGACACTTGGTAAGCGACATGGTAACAGCATATTTCGTAATTATGGTGGAACAGTTTTGAGTAGTCATAAGTAAGAAATATCATATTGTCAGCTGTATAATAGAAAAACAAAATATTCGCCGCAAGTCTCTGGTTTGTGGTGAGATGGTCATCCTCTCTCCATGCCTAAAGGCTGTCAACTATATAAGCAAGCGAGTGTTTGTTTTTCTAGGCAAAGTTGATTCCTAATTAGTACACCTTATGACTATCAAACAAGCAATTCAAGTTGAATGATGATCGGTTGGTTAATACCTTATTGACACACGCCCTTCAGGCACCAAATGTCAGTAACAACGTCTCAACTTGCACCCTTAGCACCGAAAAGAGCTCCATCACGGCAGAACCAAACAAGGGATTCCTTTTGATGATTGATACAGGTGAGAATAAGTTGTCGGCTTGAGAAGTAAGCTACGATGAAATCGTTTATCAAAGAAATTTTATGATATCCCACAGAAGATCAAAATTAGTAACATCAGTCACAATCAGTAACACATCTTTTCTTTTCTTCATCTTGTGGGAATTTAAATTGACTAACTTCTTCTTAGATCAACATATCACTGATCATAAGTTGTTTATGTAACGCAACCGTAGGAATATTGGTGGGGTCATCCAAGGCTCCATCCATATTCTACATGGCCGAAATTTCTGCATACGAGGCTCGTCCAGAAAGTAAGTGTACTGGTACACTCACAGTTGTAGGGAATACTTTTTCAACATGTTGGCAACACTGCCGCGTGACACCTCCCCTGACCCCTCCCTTTCAAAACGAGACCAATCCGAGGTTAGTGTGTTGAAAACTCTTGACGCAGTAGCATCTCTCGCGAAAAATGTCGATCGTATCTCCCGCCAAGTGCGAAATTCGCACCGTCATTCGCTACCTCGTTGCGAAGGGAAGAGCTCCGGTTGAAATTTATAATGAGGTGAAAACTGTTTACGGTAATAAAGCTATGAGTCGTACTTCCGTGCATGACGATCAGAGGAGCGGAAAACCTTCAATTATGACTGACGAACTTTTGGCAAAAATCGAGATTGCTGTCCGTGGCGATCGCAGATTGACGTTAGATGAGCTTTCTGCGATGTTTCCGCAAATCTCCAGATCCCTTATACACGAAACAATCACAGAAACTCTCGGATATCGGAAATTGTCTGCGAGGTGGGTCCCAAAACAGGTGACAGAACAGCACAAGTTGAATCGAGTGCAGGGCTCCAAAGAGTTTTCGGAACGCTACGAAGTTGAAGGCGATGATTTTCTCTACTCTATTGTTACTGGAGACGAAACTTGGGTTGCCCACTACAAGCCTGAAACTAAGAGGCAGTCTCAACAATGGCGTCACACCTTGTCACCCTCCGCCAAGAAATTCAAAACCACAATTTCAGCCAAAAAAGTCATGGCATCCGTGTTTTGGTACCATAAAGGCATTCAGGGCGATTCAGGATAAAAGGAGGGGCATGCTAACGAAGGGAGTCTGCCTGCTGCACGACAATGCCAAACCTCACACGGCCAACGCCACGAAGCAACTCCTGGACTTTTTTGGATGGGACGTTTTGAACCACCCTCCGTATTCCCCTGACTTGGCCCCTTTAGATTTCCATCTCTTTACTTCCCTTAAGGTGCACATTGGTGGGAACAAGTTTTCAACGGACGAGGAGGTGAAGGAGGAGGTGGAGAAGTGGGCGAAAGAGGTGGCGGGAGACTTCTTCGAGGCAGGCATCAAAAAATTGATCCCGCGGCTCACCACTTGCATTGGGAGGGATGGTGACTACGTCGAAAAATAACTTACATATGTACAAGTGTAACCAAGTATGTTTTTGTTTAATTAAATTTTTTTTGAACCCTACATAAATTGAGTACACTTATTTTCTGGACGTGCCTCGTAGACATCTTTCCTGAAAGTTTTGACCTTACACTGAAATGTGGCTGAAAAAGTGGTTGAACTATTGGGATATTGGAGGAAGTTGACAGGATACTCAATAATAAAATCAATATAAAATCAGCCGCTTACTGAGCTATGATTTGCTCATAGAGGCCAAGGTAAGAGACGGGTTTACTTCCAGTGCCTAGAACTTCACAGAATTGGAGTAAAGTTGTAATGGGGGAAGACATCGGAAAACGATGACCAAAGATTATTCTTCAAGACACTGAAGATGTTACCCTGAAATGTAGGCGATATATTAACTTCTTGGACGTGAAGAATTCCTGATACTAATTGAGAGATGTCGCTGCATGGGTAGGAAATCAACCAAGAGAATTTTAACTTTGCCAATGAACCTTTAGTCCGTTAAGTGAAAAAATGAAAAAGGAGTCGTAGAGAAAGCGATCCCCTGTGTGAAGGAAGCGATCCCTTTTCATACCTGTTCTTTCCGATTTAAATATAAATTTCGATGTTTATCATAATTTAAGAACTTTGTATTGTAAAATATATGCACTGTCTTCTTTTTCCTTCTTTTAAACCTGAGATTCACGTTCGATATATTAGTGGTGTAGTAGTGTTAACATCAGAGTGTTAAAAGCAGTTCGCTTATTCTCAGCTTCGGTTTATTCTGGTTGATCAGAGCGTCGCTTGGTGCAGACTCTTGCGGCATAAGAGAACGATGTCCTTATCCGTCTCCTGCGGGCTGTTTTTGCCGGGCCGACGGATCCAGCTGGATTTCAGTTAATTCTACCCTTGGATTGATAAATAATCATCTAGGGAAACATTTTCGAAATTACCTTAAAGCATTCATCATTGAATTTGCAGCCAAAGTCGAATAGAGGCAAGTTACAGGTATTCCGGAAATGATAGTTATTGAAAAGCTCGTTGCACAATAGTCATGTTAGTATACACTTGCGTGCCGAAATTGTGTATTTGAAGTTGAGGAATTGTTCACCAAAAGAACATCAAACACTTTGAACACTCCGAAAAAAAAAATGTTACCAGCCTTGTTTCGGAGCTTCGGGGATTCATTTCAATATTTTTCCGTATGTAGATAATTTATTGTTCGTGTTCACACAAATCAAATTTCTACCTGTCTGCCTATTTCATTACTGCCGTGTGCACAAAGATTACTCACATGACGTTGTAAATAATCCCAAGTCCATCCATATTTCCAAGGCACGCGTATTTGTCAAGAAAGTTTTGTGAACAAGCCCCAAAAACAAAAAAAAAAAGGAAAACTTTAGACATACATGACATTATACAGACATATTATGGTCTATAACTTCACTTCCACCAGCCTCAATTCCTTCCTATGGACGTATCCTTGTGCACTCTTCTGCTGATGATTTGCTTTATGGAGTGTAAACATTTTTTCACTGCCTTCAATCGTTGATTTATCGCCTTGGCCAATCCGCCACGAATAATATATAGACATAAGGTTCCCGAGAAAACGTCTCATATGTAGTTGAGTACAAGTTCTTATAATATCTCAAAAGCAAATCCAAAAAAAAATCAACTGAAAATATGTACGGGTATATGCTTGAAATTGCTGCCAAAAAATTGAACAAGTCTTTTAAATCAATGGCTCTACGAGATCATAATGGTGTGGTGGAGAAAAAAATATTACATTGAAAATAAGATTGTTTGAAATTTCCTTCGGACTTTTTTTAAATGGCGAAAAGTCTGTCTTTTGTTTTAACTGCAAACTGCGAAGGTTTGGTGGATCGTTATGGAAAGGAGACGGAGGAAACAATCAATCTTGTCTGGAAAGTTTTGAGATTTTGGTAATTTAAACAATTTAGTTTAAAAGTTTTTTATAGGCCCTGCATAATTGAATAAAAAGATTTTGATTGATTCTTCAAACATATTCAATTTATTTATTCGAATGATGTTGAGTTATTACTGAAAATTGGCTTGAATGTCTTTCTTTTTATTAAAACTTCGTCGATGGCGTGCGCTCCATTGGAGAGCTAAAGATTGGTTGCCGATTTGAACTCTCTTTTCAAATGTAACCACCGTTTTTGGTAATTTTTAATTTTTTCTAATAAATTTAACTTAATTGCAAAACATAACAAAAAAATGAATTCCTTTAAACTTGCATGACTTCAACCATTCTGAAAAAATATTCAATCGCATAAGTTTGAAAAAAAATTTCATTTGGCTTGTGGATAACAATAATGATCATAATTTTGTTTCTTTTTGGAAGCTGAAGACTACTTACGCTCAGGGTTTCGGACTCCCCAAGGCATATGGGCACTGGACTACCGCCTAAACATCTTCGTTGTCACATCGAGAACCGAGCCTGAATCCATTTTGTAAAGGAACTACGGAAAAGTATTAAGGGACACACATTTCGATTGGACCTTTGGTGGCAGCATCCTTTCGACGAAAATATCTGGAAAGAACTCACCGTCCATAAGATGTAAGCAATACATCCTTCATACCTTTTAAATGTGAGGATGGTGTGACAGGCATTGTCCGCGATTCGCAGGTAAAACAGGCTGTCAGGGGACCACTTTTTTGACTTTCCAAATCTCACGTTTAAAGTTTACCTAATCGTGCTTCTGGATGAACCACGGTTCCAGCTTCATAACGCAGTACTTGTCAGAATACGTAACAAAGGTAATGAAAATATCCGTAAAGGAAAAAGGTCTTTTTTATCATATGTGTTCGAGTTTCCTTCGAAGGCATCGACCGAGCATTACCTAAGATTTTTTTTATTTCCAAACGCTTCTACGGATAGAAATGCAAACAATTTTTTATTGAAATTATTTATACAAGTTTGGATTGGAGCAATGATTTGGTAGGAAAGATCAGCATCATTAGGTACCCTGGGAAGTCAGGATATCTGATTGCTATGACTTCAAAGGTTCCATTAGAACTAGACCATTAGTTGCAATGCAATGCTATAACGGAACTATAAAACTTCTCAATAAATAAACATACAACAAATGGTATGATATGTGATCATTGGCTCAGAATCCTTGAAGAAGTTGTCCACGTACTTGCAAACTGTTCAGTACGACATTTCGAAAAACGAAGAGAGTATGGCCACGTTGAGGAGGAAATATGTGAGAGAAATTGTCTTGATGATAAACTGATCGCAGTACTAAACTCAACTTGGATCACGCCTATAGCTATCTACAAATCAGTTTGAGGATATAAACTAGCCTTAGACTTAGCATCATTGCTAAAAAATAAACTCAAACTCGGAAATGAATCCGTGATATCTAACACCGTGGATCTGATTGATAATTCAAATTAAAAACGCTAGACTATTGTCGTTTGATATAACAGACTTTTATTTATCAATCCCAGTTCGAGAAACAATGAATATAATCCAAAAAGAGCTACTTGACAAAAAGATAGATAAAGCCTTTTCTACGCGGAAAGTACTTTTCTACAGAAATGGCCACAAATAGGTTTCAATAAAACTTCTTCCGGCTCAACAACAACATTTGTAGGCCAGCAAACAAAGCAGGACTGAGAAGACCACAATTAGCAAACTTTGTGGATTGTTTTCTTAAAAATCTAGACGAACGATTCATTGTGGAATTTACATCAAGCTTCAGAGTTAAACATAAATTGTATAACAACCACAAATAAAGAACAAAGAACAAATCCCGGAATACCACAACAAACAACATAATAATCGATGGTTCATAATGGGGGTACACCAGCAAGATTGACTTGACATAAAATTAAAGAAAAACAAGACATAAAACTTAAAAAAATTCGAGGATGAGGTATATAGGAAACCTTCAGCTACAGGCATGGCTTAGACACTCACTGCACAAAAATGTAGCAATCAGGAAGCAATTAAATTAAGACTGGAGCGGCCACCTGTAAAAGACAAAGCCTTCTACAAAGAGTTAATCAAAATACATGCAATTCCAGAAAACAATGGATGCAATCAGATAAAGGTGAAGAAGATAAGAACGAATTTCAAAACATGCAACAAGAACTGAATAGAAAGAACAAAGCCACAAGAAAGCAAGGACAACAAGGACAAGCATCATACAAATTAACGAATATTTAAAAAAAATAAAACACCAAACAAGCACCAAGCCAAACATAGCAAGGAGCAGTCAAGGACAAATATTATCCGCAAACATAGAGGATATGTTGGACAAGCTGGGCGTATATAAAGTAACTTGTGTCAGCCATTAAAGCTACATCAATCAATTAGGACGTAAAACACGAACATGATTTCGTGAACGTATAAGGTGCTGCAACAAAAGGATACGGGAGTCGAACGCAACAAATTAGCTCGACTTTGTAAATCACATGCTTATCAACAAATAAAACAGTCGAAGTGTACAGACACAAAATACACGGCGGCAATTGAATAAACTCTCTTAATAACACGGACATATACTAATAATTAATAAATAAAATAAATAAAGAAAATACTTCGGACTAATGAACAGACAAGCTTTCAATCGCACATAATCTTGGAGCATCTAACACAAATTTATAAAAATCAAAGACAGTCGTGCACTATGATATGAAGGAGTGCTGGACCAAATCAAGGGAGACGTTCAATGTATGAAAATAATTCAGATATTTTCTGGCCTGCGGAAAGGCAGCCTATCTGTTTGAGTAATCGACAGACCTATAAATATGGACGCTTAATGTCAGCAATCTCAGGCATGGAAATAATCAATCATCACAAGTCCAAAAGCGGAAAAAAACCAAAATCTGAGAAAAATCTCACATTCCCGCTCAACAGATGACCCATAAGTTTTTTTATCTTCACTGGTCAAAATTGTGGAAAAGGCAAAACTCCAAATATTGTTAGAAGTCGTTTAGGGAAAACATAATTGTTCCTGGGGAGCAGGATGTCCAGGCTTCATACTCCACTACTTGACAGAACTCAAGGCGACAAGATTAGTATAACACGTATAAAAATGTCCTTAAAAGCAGGAAATTCACCGGCCATGTTATGTTCGATGTGGCGATGGCATTTGACAAAGTCTGACATGCAGAACTTATATCCAAAATGTATGGATTTGACATACCCCTTGTAATTATACAAACTATATGCTCTTTCTACCAATGCAGAACTTTCCGCATCGAAATTGACAACCACGTCTCCAACCTACGGCCAATCGAAACTAGAGTTCCACAAGGATCGGCACAGTCGCCTATACTTTATAACATGTACACGGCGGATCATTCACAGTTTACCACAAACGTCAAATTATCCCTCTATGCCGATGATATTTTCATATATTATACATCCAGACAAGTAGAACTCATCCCTTTGAAACTACAACAGTAGTTTCCATCAACGTACTTTTGAGATACTTCAGCAAGTTGAAGATGAAAATTAACAAAGCTCGAAACATTTTCATCACACGTAGAATATACCAAAGACTACCACTCTCAAAAGTAAAAGAAGAACACATAGATTGGATAACGACAGGTAAGTAAACGTTTTTGGACTAACGCTAGGCAAGAGAGTAGGTTCTGGTATCCTTCCATCCCTACTCCCCTTAATAAAGTTAAAACTGACTCTACTCTACGGCAGTACTGCTATGCAGACGACGCATTTCTATAAAACATTGCGAAGGTAAAATAACAATAAAACGGGGTGTCAGAACCCCGCTCCCAGAGGAATTCTTGGGTATCCTTGGTACGTAAGAAATATGGACAGACATAAAGAACTACGACTAGACACCGTTGACAAATACATACGGAACAGAGCCCTTAAGCTCATTGAAAAAATTGACAATCACAATGATACTACCGTGGATATCCTAAGATTCTTCGCGTATCAAACAGTACAATAGTTTGTTTATTTGTTTGTTGTAGGACAAATAATTGACTGAATATCAATCCAACTCAGTGCTATATCTAGGCAATTATGTAGCCAGAAACTAGAAGTGAAGCAAGAGTGCCACACTTGTTTCAATAAATCACGATCCCCTAGCCAAAAACTCGGAACATCATCACATGCCAAGGATGCCACATCTCCAAAACTCGTATGTGAAGGAATAAAATTGTAGATGAGGAAGTGCACTTAAAAGGCATCAAAAACATGGAAAGAATAACTTTTATATCCTGTATGTACTGCAGCAGGACTCCAACAACATGGAGCTCATTGCGTAGAACCTTGCGCAGAAAAAAGGCTCGAAAATTGGATCGCTCCATGGATCTACAAACGAGTTTAAGGACGACTTTGGAAAAACTGACTTCCACTGCGTCCAGCACGTAATAACGAAATATAATAATAATTCAAATTTGAGCCCCATTCCACCCAAACATTTTTCATGTGAAATATCTCGGAACTTTGGGCTCTAAATTATCGCACGTGCTAAGGACATTCACTGCATTCCATAGTAAATTCAATTGAGGAAATTTTTATCGTTGTTATCATTGTCATTAAATCAAAAACTTACGTTTGAATAAGTCAAGTGTGAAATGAGCTTTTACCGCATAATTTTAGATTTCGATAGAAATTTTTTTCCACCCCAGTTGGTCCTTGAGATGGAAAATGATTCTTTGGTTGAAAACTTCATTAAAAATTTTGCTTTTTATTGGGCTCCTGCGGAAAACTTTCAACAGAGTTTGGTTCAATAAGCCATTTTTATCTGATTGATTTTATCGCATAGTGGTGGTTTTCCTTCTCATGTTTTTCATTTGGTGATTATCCAGTGATGAGGGAACGTTGGTAACAAAGGTGATGAAAATGAAAATTATTGGAGCTAACGTAGTGAGATTTTGGAAATGATGGTTTGGCGGATTACATGACAGCGACCATAAGACATTTGCCTAGTGACTTAGCTTTTATGGTGTCCTAGAGCCAGTAGTAACAAGGAGGAAGAGCTGCATAGTTTCCAACTTACAAAATAAGATATTGAACTATAATTTATACTAGTCACATAGAAAACAGGCATTTGTATCAGAAAAAAATATTGAAATTTATTTATTTTGTGTCATTTGCTCGATTATTTTTTCTAGGACTATTTTAAAGGCGATAAAAACACGCACTTTTGGTTCGCATCCTCGAGAAATTGCGTTTTCTTCCTAATTCTATTAAACTTTCTCGAATGTGCTTTGATTAAATCAAGCACTTTTGATATTTACCCTGCTTGGTAATACAGATTTTAATTTATTGCTTTTATTTTGTTAATTATCCTTAATAACAAATAAGACAGCCGAATTGGCAGCTGTCTTCGAACAAGTCATAATCAAAAATTTCATCTCCTACGGAATAGTCTTCATAGAAAATGTTCTTTCCATCAGGCGTATTTCGAACAGTTTTCCTCACAACTAGGATTCAATCAGTTGAAAGGAAGAAAGAAATCGACGTACACTTCCATTTGCGAAGTAATGTTTCATTGGGCAAATTAATATTAAATTAACATAAGTTCCAAGTTTGTTTAAGTTCACGACGTGTTCAAAGTTTTCTTCACGGACTTCAGGAAACATTACAAAAATAAAAAGAAAGAAAGAAAGGAAACACAAACTGACTTCAATACTTTCGTACTACGGTTGGAATTCGAACATTGGAAAACTTGTAGCGCTTCCTTGCTGTCTTCATGTAAAAACGCGATAAAAATAAAATGGAAGTCAAACTTTTATTGCAGCGCAGTTGGTCTGAGTTGGATTGAGCCTTTCATCGGTTGTAGACGTTCTGATGGAAATCGTGGCGACTGAAGCAATCCTAGATTGGATACAACTAAGACGAAATATTAACGTATATTAATGTTGCAAATAATTTTGAAATTGCTTCGCTTGCAGCAAGGAATCAAATTTGAACAAACATATTTGAAAAGGAAAAGAAATTTCTAGGCAATTTATATAGTTTAAAGCCAATAGTTCAGGAAAAAGTTCCTAGCAGCGGCAGCAACAAAATAATAAGGATTTTTCATTATTCACACAAAAAGGAAATCGTTTATTCACATTTTCCTTACTCATGTACCGTGAATTTTCTTAAATTTTCGTGTGTCTTCAAACAATCATGGCTATATTTAAGCTTCGGAATTATTTTTGTTTTCCTATCCCACGCTGGAAAATCAGCAACAGGCATCCTGTTGACATCAGGAGCTGGTGATGAGTTTTGTCCGCACAAACTACTGATGAAATTTAAAATATACAAACTGATGCCTTAGTTTGTGAGACGTGAAACAATTTGTATCTTGTATTCTAAGATTATGCCTTGAGCTTGTAAACAGTCCTGTTTCCTGTTTTCCTTCCGTTCAAATAATTTTCAATTCAATACCATGTTAAATGTTGCTCGTTGCTAATTGGACTTCATTAAAAGTAAGACGGATGGAATTTGAATAATCCTTGAAATGAAAATATTTACTATTGCATTTAATTTCCTTCTACAAATTACAGAAGGACATTCAGGCAAATTTGAGAAATTATTTTTAAGCTTAAGCCTGACATGTTTCAAGATTGATAAGATTGAATTTAGGTACGATATTATTTGAATTTGAACTTGACACATCATGGAATGTTTGTTTTATTTGAAACTACTCCTTATAAATTCAACAACTAAATGTTGTTTTTTAGACATATAGAACTTTATGTTGACAGCTCTTTGTAATACTTCACAGCCTATGACAGCTGTCAGGCATTTGATGGTTACTTTTGTTGCCATTTTATCATAATTAGGTTAACGTCAGAGAGGGCAACGTCCACTAATTGTGCAGCTTTGTGCTGAAACTCATCTGTAAATTTTTCGCCCGACATAATCGTCCATCAGAACAATGAAAGGATATAGTTATAATAATCATTGATCGTTTCCGAACTACGTTTACTCTCATTGATAATACGCATGCATCCAGACGTCGTACAGTGCATTATTAATAAGCAGAAAGATGTGGCGATTATGCCTGCCAAGAAACCTCATTATTTCCATTTCAGTATTGAATATGATTCGTCCTGACTCATGCCATTTTGATATGAAAGGAGATTCCGTGGTATAAATTGCCTACAAGTTATTCAGACAGGTTGAGACTAGGACTTTAGATTATGTTAAGAAAGTAGTGGGCTTTGATATTGTTGATCCGATTTCAAAACAGAAACATTTTTTGCCGATCTATGTGCAAACTTTTACGTTTGCAACACGTCTTGATCCCTTCTTTACTCAGGTTTGGATTGGGGATCATTTGAGTGATATTTTGAATGCTGAAAAGAGCGAGAATGTTAGCTAATGTTAATTGTTTTTCTTATTTATAATACGTCTCTAATTATAACATGAAGATGTCATGAAGATATAATATGAAGATGAAGAATACAAGTATTAATCAACTTTTGATTTTCCATCTCTTTCTGCGAGACGCGCCCAAGAGTATCCTGGCTGTATGTGTTAACACTGTGCACCTTATTAGTTTGAATCCTTCCTCCACAAAAGTCACTCATAACTCGGAGTGGAGTCTGTTCCATGCTCAGATGGAAGTGATGCAAGATTGATCATGGAACCATGCTATTTGTGTTCTATTGCGGGTTTACTTGCACAATAATAGCTCGTATAACTTCTTTCTTCTTACGAACTTAGTCCAGCAATTACTTTATGTTGACCGTGTAAATCACTCTATAGGACCCAGAGCTTAACTTTTTTCGAATTCCCTAATAAGTTGAACGTATTTCAATTGAACATTTGATCCTGCCCAACGATTAATTGCAGTCGAAAGCCTGCAATATGATATTATGGTATTATGAAATTTTTTATATTTTTAAAAATTACCAGCAAGAAAATTTTCCTCGGAAAATTGATGCTCTATTTGATTTGACTTTCATGTGTGACCTTTCATAGACATTGGTGCCAAGAGGCAAATTAATAAGTTCTTGTTTTAACAGAGGACAACATCTAACGGTCATAAAATTTGCATACATAAATAATTTTAGCTAATGGCGCTAAAATTTTTGTGGCTCACCCGCTATAAACAAAGGCGTATCATGAATAAATATTATTACTCGTTACTCATAAGTGATATGGACATTTCTTTTAAAAGCCGTACAACGAATCAACCTACCTGAATCGTTATTTAAATGAGTACGTTGAACGCCAGTCATAAATCATACGTTAACATTGAAGTGCGGAACATAATCATAATTGCAAGGTGTATCTGAGTTAGCTGCTACTACTTCCAGCGCTTTAGGTAATGCTCATTTTGTATGCAACACTTATGAGCCGACATTAAGTAACACTTTCATTTACACCTGTGCACTTGAGCATAACGTTTGAATGTCATGTATCGTGGCGAGATAAAATAGGAAATGTACTACACATACTACGGATTTCAGGTGGAAGGATGAATAGACCGAGAAGAATTTTCTTCGCTCAGAAGATAACATTTTCTACCGAATGGATCGTAATCTTTTCATATCGGATCAAGCTTTTCAGGTTGTTAATCGGAGGCAACTCATATCCGAGGCATATGTTTCAGGTGAAAATGGAGGCATACTAATTAGTGTATTTAATGCATCAGGAAATTACTATGAAACAAAATCACATGTAATTAGTACAAGGCGAAAGATAGGTTGACGTGAGCAATACTATTGAAGTCTGGATTGCAATTAAAACAGGTTGATTGGATACTTAACATTAATATAAGCACGGATTCAAAGGACTTTTTCACTCACAGACTCACAGAGCCGAAGAAAAGTTGAATCGAACATAAAGCGCATCCTTAATGTTACTCAAACTTAATAAATTCTAGTGGACCAATGCAGAGATATCAAGATCTGATACAATAATTTATGTTTTGGTTTCCATGATTTGAAGCGTGTCTTTGTTGGTAATTGTGTTGGAGTGTCTGTAGACTCAATACATTTGAAAAAAATACGAAAAAGTCCTCTCATTTACGAGAGGCATTCAACAAGTACTTAGCCTACAAAAGAAAAACGATAATTTTGGAAAAGTGGTGATTTATTTTTCCAGTTAATCTTATTCAAGCTCGATACATTTGGACCAGCGATGCTCCAACTTTTTCAATCCGTCCAGAAAATATGTTTTCTTGGGGGCTGCAAAATAGGCCTCCGTGGAGAGAGAGACTTTTTCAGGTTTGGAAACAAAAAGTAGTCAATGGAGGCCAAATCTGAAGAGTACGGTGGATGGGACAGCAATTCGTAGCGCAATTGTACCAATTTGGGCATGGCTACGGCGGGGGTGTGAGCCGGCGCGTTGTTGGAAGAGCACTTTTTTCTTCGCCAAATGGGGCCGCTTTTTCTTCATTTCGACATCGAATCAGCCCAATAAGTAAGCATAGTACCGGCCCGTGATTTTTCTACCGTTCTGGAGGTTATCAATATGCATCACACCTTGTGAATCCCAGAAAACGGGGCCCATCACCTTTCCGACCGATTGAACAGTCTTTGTCTTCTTCGGAGCACCGGTCCTCGCCGGGTGAAGTCTACTGTTTCGACTGTTCCTTGGTCTCTCGTGTGAACCAGTGAATCCATGTTTCGTCAACGCTCACGAAACGACACAAGAATTCCGTTGGATTGCGCTGAAACAGCACCAAATACGTCGCCAAAGTGGTCTCACGGTTGCCCTTGTTGTCTGGTGTGCGCAAACGTGGCATTCATTGCGCCGAAAGTTTTCTCATGCCCAGTTCTTCATGTAGAATACGATGCACCGTTCCTTCTGCGATGCTTGTAATCTCTGCTATCTTGTGAACCTTTAATCGACGATCTGCCAACACGATATCGTGGATTTTGTTACCGTTTTCCTTCATAATAACCGTTTTCGGGAAACCGATTCTTGACGAACAAGAATCTAATCACCGAACGATATTTTTCTTCTTCCATTTTTGTACAACTGACCACTACGTTCGCTTCGAAAAGCTGTCAAACAAAACTATTGAAGGGAATTGGGAAACTTTGACAGTAGGCTACTAAAAGAATGTACTGCACGATGGTAAAACTTTTTTGTAATAGCAGCGCTGTTAGTTAGTTGTTCACATGGCGAAATTTGTTTTATAAGAATACATTTTGGAAATTTAAATTTCTTGATTTGATGAATGATTTTTACTCCTTCGTTTTTTGCAAATTTCAAACTTTTTTTGGGATTCGAAAATTCAATACATGGTCCACTTTGGCGTTACTACAATGCAGCAAGAGTGTAGACTACATTTCCGCATTTTACATACAAAAAATATAATAAGTATAAAAAAAAAATAAAAATTTTAATTCCGAGGATACCACAGGTCTGTAATGCTAAATAACTAAAAATCCTGTCGTAACGGGATTTCGTAAAATTTTTTCCAGTGATCAATTTGGATGGATCTTGCGGTAAACAGGGCTAGGAACTCACGTCGGAAAAAGTATCTGCGAATCGATGAGTGGCATTTTTAATACAGAAAATAGCTGACGAAGCTGTAGGACTTGATAGTTTGCTAAATATTGCTGCACAAGGGTCAATCGACACGATGTTGTGGTTAAGCAGCCATTCAACGCTTCTCCAAAAATGAGGCTAGTTTTTTGATTTTGAACGAGTCCGCAACGAACGTTGTTTTAAGGTTTTATGCTATGGCATATGGCTTATGGCCCGATTTCCTTTCACCGTACTGAAATTTAAATTCAAGATTTCAACGGTTGGATTTGACGAATTGAGATCCAAATATGGACTTGTGCTAAATAATGTGTTGAAAACTCCGATTAATATGGATTGCACCTGTATTAAATTCATTTCCCTGTTATCTACGATTTCAGGAATACATTTTTTGGAATATTCCTGGTGTTAACCAAGTATATATCCGGGCAATCAGATCACCGGAAGAAAACAATAATTCAACAACCTGTCCAAATCGAATATTACAAAAAATGAATCCCGTTTTCGAATTTCAAAACGTTTCATCTAGTTCTACAGGCCGAAATAACCAAGAGATCACCACTTCGAGGAATTCAAGGTTTCTTCAATACAAATTTCTCATCATTTTGTAAAAATGTGGCCTTCTTTCCAATATTCTGGTCGATTTTGTCAAGTTTTTCTCATTACGAGTTTCCTTGCTTCTCGAAAAACAAGAATACTTCTCCCAAATATTCGCTTAGAAACGCAATATAATGTTATTACAATGCAGTTTGATCACAACACAATATAAATCTGCTTGTACTTTTTCTCTCTCTGTCTACGAGCAGCGGACTGAGAGTGTTGATGCTTTATACAGCTATACTGTGGTAGTGGTGTTAACTGCTTTGTGTCCATAAAAATTTTCTCCTAAGGCCTCAAATCCGTTTCCGATGCCAGGGATGGAAGCTTCATTAAATGAGCAGGAATCCAAATTCAGTTTAAATTTCAGCATGTAGCGATTTATGTCCTTGATAGGACAAAGAACTGAAATTGTTCTTCATATCGTAATGAACTGATATAGAAAATCCAGATCAGGCCGGCTGTGTTGCCAGGTAAAAAACCAGTACTTAAGGGTGGCGTTATCCTTGTGTTATTTTCTCGTTCTTCAGTTCTTCAGTTTTGACGATTAACGATTTTTCGAGGCGACTTTTCTGGAATGTTTCATTCTTTGAAGGAACTTTTTGTTAATATTCCAGTTGCTAGAATTTGAAAATAATGAAAGCCATAAAAGATGCAATCTCTTGCGTAGTGGATAAAATTAAAATAATTTATTTACAATAAATAGTACAATCAACAATCAACAACATTCATTTAAAGAAAATAATAACAGGACTGTGATGAAATAATCATATCAATTCATCAATAATGTGAATTCCATCCATATCCGTGAAGATTTAATCTGCCGAATGTTTTCACTCGATGTATAATTGTCTTAATGATTGGCACTTTCACAGGATAAATTTGCGGAACCTGAACTGTAACATGTTTCTCAACCTTATACGGGACATGCTTTTCAATGGTGAATGGGACTTTCTTTTCCACTGGATACGGAACGATCTTTTCCACGGGAACAGAAATTTCCTTTACCACTGGAACAGCGATGGGTTGCACAACAGGAACCTTCACTTGATAGGGTTTTGGTACCGGCACGAATATTGGGTGTGGTATCTCAACACGAACAGGCTTAGCAACAGGAACATGAATTTGCTTAATGACTGGAACCGGCACGTGTTTAGTGATTTGAATATGCTGACCGATTTGAACAGGCTCAGAGTTAATGTGAATGCTTGTTTCGGGGCCAGGATGATAAGCGGGTAAAGGATGCGATTCGGCCGAATTGGGACTCACCTCAAGTTTAGAACTATCATGCTCGCGGTAAGATGCTTGAGTTGGAATTGCTGATAAGGATGTTTGTGGGGAGTTGTCGTAGCTCAACTGTTGGTAGTTTTGCTCTTCGAGTGATGGCAGAGAAGGATACACATCAGTAGGTTGATATGGCAAGTCGTCAAGATGATTGGCATACGTTGGAAGTTTCAGGGAGGATGAATCATGATCTGTATGTCCTAGTGTGTATGGCACTGAGCTAGAGGCACCGCTAACTACTTGATCTACATTTTGAGAATACGAAGATCCAAAGTGATTTGGCGATGATGAATAGAAGACTCGAGTATAAGGGTCGCTATTGGCAGTATCTGACGTGTATTCCGGGTAGTATCCATATGCCATGGCGTTCAGCTTATTTTTCAGGAATAATCCTAGAACCTGAAACAAAATCAACATAATATGCAAGACGCTTATGAATATCTAACACCACTGACCAGTGTCCACAACATTATGCTATAATTTTATCACTTGCACTTAGTTTCTGTAACACCTTCCAGACAGCTTGTTATCAAACGAATGCAACTGCGATAGGACATTAAGTTATCTTTATAGATCCACACAAGCTTGTCCACCACTTCTTGATAGACATCAACGGAGATTCCATTAGAAATGTCTGCTTGTCAATTATTGTCATGTCTAGTAACGTGATAATGGCGCGCAAAAAAGATGAATGGCTGCATCAAGTTACATTTCCATATATGAACAAATATGTTGAGCGACCACGCGCTTAACAAAATTTAATTAAAGCATGTAGTACAGTAGGTCCATGAAATTATGAAACCAGCGGTTTTTAATTACTTTAATTGCAATAATTATGTTCATTTTCTTTTTGAGCTTAAGGAATTTGTTGAGTGTTTGCTGTCGCAAATATGCTTAAAAGACCAAAAAGAATATGTTAACTAATCTAAAACAGAAGTTAAATTTCCTTGTTCAGAAAACGGGGAAATAGAATTTCTTGATTTACCAAACGAATGCAATTTAAATTTTTATTATTTTAGGATTTTGCAATATATTCTCGATACTTAATCATATAAATTAATTTATAAGTAGCAAAAAATAATCAGACCACTGCAAACCACAAAAAAGGGCCAGGTATTATGTTGGCAACAAATTAAATAATCCAGTTCTATTTCAATATCCTTGATAGCAAATGTGTTAACTAGATAGACTACAATTAACTTCTTCATTTCCTGCTATGCCTCACCAAATGCCCAAAATTATCATTAGTTACGGTCTAAATATGGTTTTTCGGACACTGATAATGATAGGTGACCGAAACACCTTATTTAGAGTCAATCTTACGCACCCGTTCCATGGGTATTGGAGATTTGGAACATTTGAGCTTGATGGAGAAGTTAGGATAATGCGTCTTTAGGTTAAAATCAATTTTTCTTAAGGAATTTCCAACATTTTGCTAGTCATCATACTTCCTGTAATAACCAGCACAACTGGCGATAGTATATCCTTGGTGAGATGAAAACCCCTTTTTCATAGAAGTAAGCTTTCACTTCCATTATCCCAGCAATAGAGAGTAATGGGGACCAAAAATTTCCATTCGTGTTATGCATACATGTCCATACGAGAGCCATCGCAGCGTACCATAAACAAATTTTCGTCCGCATAACCTTTAAAAATAACAAATATAAAGCTAGCAACAAAATACTTATATAAATACAAATATAACTATTGAAAACAAGTAGAATTTAACAAAAATCGCATTTTTAAGAGTTAATATTCTACGTTAAGTTTCTTTTAAGTTAAGCTTCTCTCTCACATGGTTTTTCACAAATTGAAACATAAATTATCAACATAGCTTCTAGGACCCTCATGCCTTGAACACTCTGATTTGGCCGATTGTCCTTTGGTTGTGCATAATTTTCGTACGAAAATTCTTCATTTTCATCAATATTCCAACATAGCATGCCTTGTTCTTCAACTTGTCAGAATTCGGAACCAATAAGAAAATGCTGCCGGTGAATTAAATTTTTAAGTTGCTCTTTTTTTATTTTTTCTTAAGAAAGAAAAAAGAAACACCACCCATATATCTCTAAACCTCTATTTATAAAATTGCTGTAGTCTATTCTATTTATTATTTCAATTTCTTTGTGAAATTTCTCAATGGAGCTTGAAACCACATCTAAGTGCAAAAAGCGATCACACTTTCGTGTAGCACTTAAAAGAAAGAGATAGACAAATAGCGGAGCTTTTTGCGAAAGCGAACTTTGCATAAAGGAAAGCTTATAAATTTAAGGACCTAGGTAATCAAAGAAAGTGGGACGGGTTGTTTTCTGAGCTTGAGTACAAAATATGTGAACATTATTGTTGCGAGTCATGTTGTGAGTTATTATGTGTGGACATAAAGTTTGAGAGAATTTCAATGCGCATCTCTCTGATTGTCTTCATTTCCTATCTCCCTAAAAGTTTTTCCTACAAATGGCAATGCGTCTGGAAAATTGGAGTCAAACGCCATTTGATTAGGAGTTTTTTCGAAGTGTAAGTGGTCTTGTATGTAGTAATGGTCAAATTTTTTGAATGTTGCTTGTTTTTATTATTTTTTATTGTGTCACTTCTTGTGGCCATAGATTAAAAATATTGAATTCATTTAATTTTATAGAGAACCTCCTTTTTGTACCTCGGAATTTGCTGATTGCATGCGGGTTTATTAAGGAAAGTTAGCAGACATTCTCAGGAGAGCGGAGACAAGTTCAAAGATTGAATGCTTAGGATATTTTAGGCTATTGTTTCCGAAGGTTTAGTGAAAATATTTCGGACGACTTCTTCCAGATAGAGATAGAAATAGGAAATAATGGCACAAGATAATCATATTTGCAATTTTTCGCAAAAGCTTTGAAAGGACAATGTTCGCTTTGAAGAAGAATGTCTCATTCAAAACAATCTCTTCTGTAAGCTGGTTGTAGTGGACCGTTAAGGTCACATCTGAGGGTTGTAATAAGACATACTTGATCAGCTTGAGCCACCAAGATCTCTGCAGCAAAAGAGCAAACCACCCCCCCCCCCTCATGACAAGAAGGCGTCGACTTCGATAGCTTGGTGACTGGTCAGTTTGAGGATGAAATAATATTTTATCTTTTTCAAGTTTGTCGAATTTCGAGGGGACTAATTTGATGAGAACAAAATTATGGTTTCTTTTCGAGGAGTTTGTAAAGTAGTGCCAACTTTTGCAGCATTTATATGTTCCAGATATGTCCTTTAACATTAAGCGGAATCGAGAACTCCTCTCAATGGCAATAGATTAGCAATATAGAGACGAGTGCACGGGAGGCTATAATCAAAATTGACATATTAAACTGCTTTAAGTGGTAAAGACGTAAAATCGACTTGCTTTTCTATTGAATTGGTATAACTTCGAACAGTAATGTGCTCAAGAAAGGAAAGGAAACTTGATGAGCTGGACGTATTGGGGGTGGAGAGATCCCTCCTCTAGAAATCCTCTTTCTCTTTTCCGAAGGCACCATAAAGCCTAGATTAGGGAGGTTTATCCCGAAGTAATTTCCTTTCACCCCCTTACTCAAATAAAGCATAGTTTATAACGGCATGATGAGTATTGAACCTGGGGTTGATTTGATTTTTGGCTGTTTTGTATACTTCTATTGTAGTATAACTATTATGATTGTCCATTTATAGTAAAATCTGTTTTATTTCCCTGTAGAGTTTGCTGGTGATCCCATGTGTTGTAGTCATGTTAAGAATTTTTAAGCATTATTTTATCTTTTTGTCGAACAAGAACATACAGCTCCTGAAAACCCATAAAGTTCCAGCTGTTTAGAGCGTCGCTGCCGATTTCACTTATAGCAATCATAAATGTAACATTTTAACGCCTCTCCTATGATGTACCTGCTCCAACATGTTTCCATTCTATATGAGCAATCACTGTAACATTTTTACGCCTCTCATAGGATGTCCCTACATATTTCCATTCTATTTTAGTAATAATAGTTTCCGACTAGCGGACTTTAGAAAATCCTGTCTCATTTAAAGTGAATGTGTCTACAAATGAAATTCACACATAAAACATTTGGGATTTTGAAACTTCCGTCTGATTTTAGCCTTACAGAGATGCTTTGAATTCTTTTCATAATGTTTGCTATTAGATGTCTTATACTGAGCTCAGAGTTTTGGTTCATAAACCCGGACAACCAATTATTCCTAGCAAATTTGTTTTCTGTATCGAAACGTAAAATTTCAAAGTCCAATCATGAAAGATTTATAAAGATATATTTGCTCGCCTGTATGATCATGAAACCGCAAAGCACAAAGGACTTATCTAGTATATTGATAGCTAGTATTTATTCCTGTTCACTCATGAATACATGAATATTTCCAAGCTGATTGCAAGCACATCATTTCTATTTGCTATCACGTATGTTTCCTTCGGCATATTTTAGGTTACTTAAAATTGATTAGTTGTTTTATTTATCTTTGGTACAATAAATTAAATTTCAACAGAATAATATAATATACGAATAAAATAAATATTTCTTATTTTATTTTATATTATAAATATTTTATGTTTTATTTTTTTTATTGAATTCTCAGATTTATATCATTACTATAACGGTCTTTCTTCATAAGAAATAACTTGTATGGTAGACTCTTACGTGGCCGGCATCCAACTAGCCTCTTAAGTTTTCCGTTTCTAAGATCATTGTCCTAATCGATTAGAATTTTGCTTCCCAAAACGACTAAGGGCAGCTTCTCATGCTCGCATTATCCGATTAGTAGCCACAACAATAAAATATTTATAGCCTATAACAATTTTCTTTAATAATTTCTATTTGATTTCCATGGTGGAAGCTTTAAACTTTGTTCAAAGTTGAGTACTTGCCAAGCGACAAGATGAGTCAGATTTCGTTGAAATGATAATAATCCGCTTGAAAAAACCTAAAAACAAATTAAACACACGTTAGATAATAAATTGTCCAATTAATTTATTGTGCAACTGTTTAAATGACAATAATCATTGTAACAGCAGACAGCATCTGCAAGCGACATGCAGTAACAAATTTATGCGGAAAGCGGCTCCTGTAGAAGTTCATCAATCTCGTTTACAACGAAATTCACATATGGAGGAAAAACTATATGATGTGTGCCTCCTCACCTTACGCCTATTACATCTGGTCCACACAACATCATTCTACCGCATACCTGCGTGACATTCACCTTTCCTCCGTCTAAGCCGTTTCCCATACAATGGTCTACGCTCCCAGGTTTCTCAAGCATTCACGTAAGGCGAAACCACTTTCGATTTCGAGCACAAACAGCTCCGTCTCAGACATAGCCATCGGAGATTGACCATCAAGATGTTTACCTTTCGGGAGAAGACATGAAAGACCAGCAACACCGGTAATCACCTGATGCCAATCAAACAAACAAGTTCATCGCATTATTGGCCTTATTCAATTAACAGATAGGCAATGTTCCTTCTTCCGAAGGAACTTGCCGGAGCTTAACGACAGGGTGTTAGTTTAACAACACGTTGAACTCGGCTGGCTAATTGCTCGGAAGAGTGGACAACTGGTCAAAGCATTGGCTCTTCCATCTTCCATCCATGGTACTTTCGGGCTGTAATGGGATTGTTGCATCTTCGAGATGATGACGATGGAATTGGTGATGAGTTTGATTAATATGACGAAACTCTGGTTGAATAACACAATAAGCGCCCGTGTCTAAGCAATTTTGCATAAATTAATCCCAGAAAAGAAAAAAAAAATATGTTTAAGCTTCAGAAGAAAAACAAAATCGTTTACAATATATTCAAAACATTACATCACAGCACTTCCGAATAAATCCTGATCTCAGTTTAAGTTGCTTTTATTCAAAAAAATCTACGCAACGAGATACAGACGATGAGCCCCTTTACCTTTGGTGGGTGGCAGTAAAAATATAAAAATGTGAATTTGAGGTCGCGCATTCAATTGATTTTTAGTTACGCAATAAAGCACAAGAAATGTGAGCAAAACATGTTATGTTAGATGCATCCGAGGGAGGATTTGAATTCCTTATGATAACGCTCAAGTATTTACAGCATATGCAAATTATATTTGCGCAAATCCGACAAGGACGGGCTTAAGGGATGAAATTTACCAAATCATCGTATAATTAATGGATTTTAGTTTGATATTAATGAAGTTATCGATACCGGATGAAACCAGCAAAACATATGGGAATAAAACCGTTGTACAGAACTCAGAGAGTTCAAAATTGAATTCAAATGACATAAGGACAACCAAAAATCTTATAAGTGGTTGCTGTGTTAGCGCACTTTGATACTCGTTTTAATGTCCAAGAATGTTGCAATTGGGTCACAATGAGCCTTGCCTTGAGAGTGCTCTTCGCTTTTTATCTTGAGCTTGTTCTCCTTTAATAATCAGTTTCAACGGTCTAGCATAGATTTTGCTATCCCTTCCTTTAATAGCGATCTTGAAGGTGTTGTTCAAGCGTAAGCTCATGAAGCTCTTACACTCTCGGACAACTTCTATCAGACAGAGACAAATAACCCACGAGTCATAATAGTATTTTTTTGTGTTGGGAGATGACGGCTATTTACGCCCTGGGTGTCGGACTCGCAGTGGTAATCGGACTACCGACTATACGCCTCACTGTCCGACTCACCCGACTGTTACACCCAGAATCTAGTCTGGAATTGTTTGTCATATTACTTCGGACAAGGTCTCATTAGTCATTGCCCAGTGGCACCTTATAGAAATGGGAAATCCTACTTTCACCACAGATGGGTGGGAGGGAAGAGGATTGCCGTCAGAGAATTCTCCTTCCCTCTGCGCCGGCAAGCGATCCATGATGTGCTTCTTTATAAGAAGAACCATCCGAACGTAATGCGGCACGCAGTTTCAATTGTCTACAGATTTCATCATCTACCTCGTTACGTTTTCTGGAGAGAGTACGCCAATTTCCTCCGAGAAGTGCGGACGGAATCTCGTCTATCTTCCACATGCAAAGAGCGTGTGGCAGGCGTCATCTCTCATCCCTGGGAAAAACATGGATTAGAGTTTTTAGTCATTAATCAATTAGAAAACGGCGGCTACCCATCTTATACAGGTAAGACTGAAAATACCCGTGCCCTCTGAATAGTTGCGTGAGGTAAAAGTCGGTCACGCCATGCGTTCTGTAGAATCACGGCCTCAAGTCACTGATGAGCCGTGCGGTCCATCTGCCTCGCATTTCGTTTACCATGATTGCTGACATAGAGTTAGGGTCGTTCTGCTTTCCTCTCGGCTGACAGCTTCTCTCGCCGACGCCTCCTTATGTAAGTACACGCGTTTTCGTTCGTCTGCACTATATAACCAGCACTAACGATCCAGAGGCTAAGCCCAAGGTATGTCATCCACTCGCTCACTCGAAGCACTATCGCACCCAGTTTGAGTTGCGCCTGTCCCACAGTACGCCCGAGGACTATCACTGCTACGTCATTTGCGTAGCCAATCAGAAGCGACTCCTCCGATAAGTGCAACCTCAAAAGCTCATCTCATGAGACATTTAAAAGGGTCCGGGTCCAGAATGGAACCTTGCGCCACTCTTGATGTGACTTCCATTCTTCGCCGATCTCACAAAGGTCAGACACAAGCTTCCTGTTTTTGAGGTAGTCCTTCGTGTCCGAATCTTCGGCACCCTGAAATATTCCGGCACATCTGCCCATCTAGCAGAATTGAAGGCATACTTCACATCGACTGTTATAAACAGTACTATTCACCTCGCGGGGTGATTGTAGGCTTCTGTCCGCTCGAGTGCGTGCACCAGCTATTCCATTGCACATATTTTGGATCGACCAACCCTGAAGCCGTACTTCTTAATAATTAAACCACCAGCAGTTTCGATTGCCTCCCTAGTCTCTCCCTATTGAGCCTCGTGAGCACTTTCTCAGCGGCGTTCAACATACACAGGATTCAATATGAAGATGCTTGTTCCGGGTTCCCCTTCCTATGCTGATCAGCACATTCTCGCCTATTTCGAATGGAATATACTGGTGATCACTCGCCGGGTAGTCCTTCTGTACCATGCATTTGTGTATCCCGGGAACTAAGGACTCCGAAGCAAATGTCCCATCTGGAATGGTTCCCAAGCAGCCTCTCCGTATGTTTCCAACGTTCATGAAGACCTTTTAAAGTATTTCATAAGTAGTAGTAGTTCATGAAGAAGGTATTAAAGTCACCGTCCACAAGGATTCGGCCTTTGGAAACAACTTCATCCAGTTCATTGAGTGTGCTATGAAAGCATGAGATTAGCACATTCGGCAATAGACGCTTATGAATGTCATACCCGGACACACAATCAGCACAAGGCTATCCACGCTGGAGCAAGTCCAAACAGTGAGTAGATCACTATCCCGTACCCAGATGGCGACAGTGCCTCTTTGAACTCATGGCACCTACCACATCCTAGAATATGGGCCAGATTTTCAGGCTTCAGTTCCTTAGATCTACACAAGACGCAGCTACGTTTGTTTGGGAACGCATTTAGGCCACGGTTATCACTGGCCCCTTCCTGTTCAAGGAAATATGTTCAAAGCTAAGGCACTTATAGCATCGAGAAAAAATAACCCTTCGGTGTATTCTGCACACAACCAAGCAGATTTATTTATAATTTTTATTTTATAATTTTAAATTTATAATTGTCTCCTTGCCTAGCAGTTGCACAGCCTCTTTCTCGGGGATGTCTACTCTTGTGACCCTTTTCCCTCTAGAAATGGTAAAGCTGTTTTTTGTACAAAAAGTTTGCCTAATGGACTCTTCTACTTCTACTTCTTCCACTTCTACTTCTACTTCTTGGCATCCGCATCAATGTCATTTATTTCCTAAGGGACGATTCTCTTTAATGTTGTGATAACAACTTTAGATCCAAAGAGGCTTTTAATGACGCTCCCGAACAGGCCTTTTCCGGTGGATCTACGAAGAGGCCGCCTGATTTCATAGCTCTTATTGTTCGTAATCGTACACCGGTTTTTTCGAGTTCCACTATTTACCTGATCTCCTTGAGGAACTTGGCTGTAATCGTGTCTGCAGGCGCGATCAATAAGGCTTTCTTATGTTACTTGTACCTGGTGTTTTTAGGCATCCTGCTGCTTTTTAAGCCTTTGTATTTTTCGAGCGTCTGTTTGGTCAAATCTTTTGCTGTCTCGCGCTGTATCGATTTAGATTGTTCCGATTAAATATCAGTATATCCCTTCTCCGCTTGAGTGATGAATGTGGTTCTGGGCCTCTTTCTCCTTATCCTGCGATCTGATTTTAGTGCGCTGCGTGGCGCCCTTTTGCCCTTTACGTAAGGAGTAGTATTTTCTGTGAAATAGGTTTTATTTTAAGACATTTTCTTGAGCTATTTCAGATCGCTCTCCGCCCGAAGCCACCAACGACGGAAGTGCTGGATTCAGTCACACACTTGGATGTATTAGTGGAGTCTTCCTCACACATATACTTGGGCACATATCCCCACCCCAATTTTATTCTTTTTTTTTCATTGATCATTTTGTTTAGTATGTACTTTCTTTTATATACTTTCTGGATAACGGGCAACCTAGCCAAACCTAGGATTGATCTGGAAAAGGGAAACTTCCATTTTGTCTCTTACAAAGGCGAAACACATTTAAATAATGACTATTGAAGCAAGCTCAAGCACCGGGCTGAAACCTGCAGGTATTCTTCAATTTGACATTCACCATTGACACTTCGAATACATTCCCAACGTAACGGTATTCGGCCAAAAAAATAAAAAAGGTTAGTTGGATTTGTTAATTTCCTCCCATATTTCGTGGAAATTGACCCGGAAAAATTCTCTCCAAACATATCGGAGCGATGCCAACAAATAGCTGCATTGGATCCAAATGACCGAAAGCAACTTTTGTGCCCCAAATTTTAACGTAAAAGTAAAACTACACCAACAAAAGCTTCAGCGTCACAACACAAACCACATAAACTCTTTTTGTGCATTTTCTATCCCTGTCTATTCTGTTCATGGCTGCTTTATTTATCTACCTTGTCGTGAGAGTGTAGTTGAAACTCGATAACGTCTTCAATTTTTTGACAGGAATATCAGCCAATCCAGCCATGAAAGGTAACTTCTTAGAAATATTAAGGTTAATGTGTTATTGTGGTGTTAATATGAGGTGGCTCTAACCCAAGGTAAAGTCCAAGTTCTGCAATGAACTGTTTCGCTACAATTGAAAATATGAACCCCGACTGAAGTTCTCTCCACACTTATGATTGATTTTCTCTAGAAGGTCGCTTTAATCCAAGATAAGGTCCAAGTTCTGCAAGCAACTGTTTCACCACATCTGCAAATGTGACGGATGACTAAGGTCCTGTACTACGCTTATGATAATGTTTTTAAGTAAATTGCGAGCCCTTTTTAACTTTCTTGGATTCAATAGTTCTAATAATTTTTTAGGTTTTCAGGATGTTCTCATTGATTTAACGTTTCAGGCACTACGCTTGACCTACTAGATAATTCCTACTAACATATTCCACCCTTCACCTCAACGTTGCAATTTGCAGTCCTGTAAACTGTCTGATAACCGCTCCAGCACAAAAGTGCAGAATCGTAACATCTTTTAACATAGTTGTTCTTCTGTTGAGGAAGATTTTTTTGGCTATTCGTTGAAGCGCCTTTTATTGAAATAAAGTCCCAAATTATTGAAAATTTTGAATATAAGTCCTGAGTAAGTGCAACCAGGAATTGTGTTGGCATAGATTGTTGCTAAAGTGACGTCCTTCCCATTTATCTCTAATTTACTAGTTTTCATAACGTAATCTAAATAAGTATCATTATTCAAATTTCTCGTAATAAAATAAATCGCTTTCAATGCTTGGAGTCATGTTAAAAGGCGTAAGAGCAACATTCCTAATAAATTTCACCGATGACCTTTCTCCATGTTGTCACAGCGTTTTATTTGCGAAAATTGCACTTAATTTAATCACATTATGGAAATTAGTCAGCAAGAACGAGCAGCTGTGGCAGAGGACTCCTATTATTCACATCTTATTAATTCCACGCTTCCCGGCCGAAAAGGACTTGTTTGTTGAGCAAATTGATTTGAGCACGCACTAAATGAGATTTGGCATGAGACCAAACAAGCAAGAATAAAATATGGTCAAGTGAAAATTGATGTGCAAGTTAATGTATGAATTACAATGTTCACAGTTGCGACAATGTATGTATACAGGAGTATTATTGACACGGATTGCCAAATGAGCTACGGAAATTAGTTTGAATTTATTTGGATAACACATGTTTGATTGGAATTTCAAGCTCTTAAGGGTTTAGTATGTATTTGTGCTAAGCACAATTTGCAGAAGCACAATAATCTGCAAGGACATCAATTGCGGTTTGCTTAATCCGTTGTGATGCTTAGTTCAAATGAGAAGTCCTTTCCTTTCCTGCTACATGGATTATTGCAGTCACCGACATATCTTGACAATTTTCATAAAAAGCGACTACCATACGACCATCGCAAATGATTTTAAAATAGAGCCTACGAAAATCATCCTTTTGTATTATATTTCAATCTAGTTATGTAATAAACAGCGATACCATAATGAGATTTTATTGCTAGGTATGTGAATTAATAAGGATATACAAGACTGAACCTCAGTAAAGAAAATTAGAACCACACCCAATTGATGCATGAGAAATTATTTTAATTTGCCTATTCATACCCTCCAATAATGCTTGCCAACTTTCCAACGAAATTATTGTTAACATTTTTGAGGTATTGACTCCTTCCGACAACCTGCATTTTAGATTGATAATGCTTGATTTAAAGGATGATAAATTGCTCAGCAATCAACGCAACACATGAAACTGTTGGAAGTTTCAAATGAATTTTCCACAATAATCTCCTGGAAAAAATCTACCCTAAGAAAATACCGATTCGTATCATTTTATTTTGCTTCCACCTACAATACACCCCACTGCAAAGTGTATCCTTTCAACTTAACCTTAAAACCTCGACCGGTCATGATGTATTTAGGGTTCTGTGTATAAATGTATGTGCCACGGTCTCTTGAGTTTCAACTAAAATCTTAAAAGTTTCCAAGCATTTTCACCTCTATTGGTAGTCAGCAATCGTCCTTTTCTGGCTAAGTTTCGTATGGACTTTGGTGTTTAACTTGACTATCAAATAAATTACCACTCAGGAACTGGCAATCGAAAGCCAGAATACCATACGCCACGTATGTGAACGCGACCGAGTTGCGACGTGTGTAAGAAAACGTGTGTGGTATTGAGTAGTTCGTTAAAGATATTTGATCAGAAGTTTCAGTTTCTAGGTTTCTTTCTAGGTTTATTCTTGTTGTTGTTATTGTCTTTTCAGTTGTTCTTTTCATTTAACCTCGTACAATTGTAACTATTAGAGATACCAGTAAGATACTACCGGAGAAATTGTCAAATTTTCGTCCTTTCGGTATCAGCTTCCGTTTGGCTATTTTTTGTTTGCATTTGAAATAAAACAAGGATTTCTTGGTCCTGCAAACTAGGTTTGGCATCGGGATCGTTGTAAACCAAACCAGACAACTTTAAAAGTTTGCTAAGGAATTGCAGACAACGGGAAATTGGCTGGCTATGCCTTTGTTGACTTTATAGTTTGCAATTTAGTGGTAGGTGAAATACAGAATTGGAACTAAGAATTAAGTTGGTCAAGGGATTTTAAGATGTTCAATAATAAAGAGCAGATTTCGTAGAATTTTGCAATTATAGTAGCTGATAAATGAGACGTGCAGCTAAGGTAGGCATACCTAGCATTCATGAATTAAATTCAATTACACGACCTATGCTCGTGATTAACACAGAATCAAACTTCTGCAGTTTATTTCAAAAGACATGCATAACATATGAACAAATGAGCTTATTAGCACTTCTACATTTTTTCATATTAACTTTTGTATGGAAGTGTATCTATTAGGTCAAGAAGAGATAAATCTAACAAAAATACCCAACTTTTGGATGTTATCAGTTCACAATTTAGAGTTTTTAAAAATCTGCAGGAAATACGGAGCAAAACACAAGCAATACCAAAAAAAAGTTGGAAACTTAGACCAGAAAATAAAATTCATAGACAATCCCGGCATAATTTAAAACCTTCCTAAACTAATATTGCCAATTGGAAAACCATGCCTCGATGTTAAAATATTTGATGCAATATTCCAAGATCTTGTCTAATTTGATCTTACGCTGAAAATTGGTATTACTCCTGGGGAGGCGTATCTTTTTATATATCAAATACGTTACCTGAAAAGGGTAACCATTCCAGAAAGGACATGTTTCTACCACAAACAACTAAATTCTAACAGGTTCTTTCGATTGAGATGGATCGATTATGGCAACTTGTGGCGGGCATTTTCTTATGATAGCCTTGGTCTAATCAATTGTTGATTAATCATTTATATATGCCCAACATCCATGATAAGATAAAATAAAGTTTCATACAAAAACTATTCGCGCGTCACGCCCACTTTATGACAGACGCGGTGGAGGTCGTCTCTGACAGCTGACAGTACAACGTTTGGTTGACAAATTTGGAACAACTGGGTCGCTTCGAAAATTCGCCAATTTCCAAACGTTAAAAAAATGCCTGGTCAGTCGAGGAAAGTTTTACGATTTATGAAGGTATGCCGGCGAGTCAGTTAATTCCTTGCTATACAAAAGGACTCGGCTTTTCTAAGTAACTGAACTTGTTAATTTTTGTATCGGAACACGATTATTTACCTGTACTCAATTCCACTGATCAAGAAGCTTAAAATTTATGAAGATAAAACGCCGTCTTTTCGCTATCTGGCCTTTGGAGCGTTTGGAAAAGAACCTCGACTTCTTCCGACGAATTTTCTTTTGTGATAAAGTATATTTTAGGATGAATGGCTGTATTAACAAGCACAATTTCCGTATAGGGAACAAGGTCAACTTACATGAGGATAACCAGGAGTTAGTGCAACCTGTAGAAGTTTCTGTTTTGTAGGAATTAAAGCCCGTTTGTCCTAAAAATCTTTATTTTGTGAGTAACGACGTTGGGAGACCTTCGCAGTTAATAGTGAGCGATACAGAATGATGAATATCGATTCCTTCTGGCCCAAGTAGATCGATATAGAGATGGACGATATTTACTTCCACTATGAACGCTGAAGCCATACAGCAAACGCCATGATGGACATTCTAAATAAAAGATTCGAAGGTATTAAAACCCACTAGCCTTGTTTCTATGAAGTTTCCTGAAGTTGATGCAAATAAGACGCAATAGACCGACGTCCTTAAATAAACATAATTCATGTCATCGCCATTCAATTTTCCATGCTGGGAAGGCCGCAAACGGCCTCTAATTAGAGACTTACTCTGCGGCAACCAATGGAAGAGTGCACTCGTTTCGGTCTGCCTATTTCGTAATGAAGTTTGGGCCGATATAGGAGCAAAAACAAAAAAAATGATTAAAACTGACATTTCGGATTATCTTCGGCCAGAAACAATAGAGAGATTGCTGAGGTTGCTGATTCTCAAGAGCCGCAAGTCGCTTTTAGAACGAAACAGTCATAAGATAGTAGATAGTAGATAATTAGTTAAGTTAAATGTTCGTTACTGGGAGGCAAACGGTTCGTACCATATGGTAACGCTGAGCAGGATTCATTCAGTTGCTTTGAATGGCTATGTTTACGCGTTTTAATTAGTGGCGAGGTGGGCAAGGAATTGCGAATAGAAAGGTTGACATTGAAGGTTGAATTCCGAAGCTGGGGTATCATCTAACATTTGAGTTATAACCAAAGAATCCTTCATCACCGTTCTTGATCTATTTGGGGCAAACCTCAGTGTTTTCCCTAACTAGGAGTCTTGAGAACGCTAGAGTAAATTTTATATTGATTTCAAATAGAGTATGAGTGATTCGAACTAGTTTCGTGGTACGGCGAAAATTCTGATGTTTTAATGACCACTGACATACTATCACTAAGTTAGAAAACTTCTAGCACGGAGAAATATACAAACTCTTTTAAATTGAGTATGAAAGTAAGGATATAATTCTTAGGATTGTTAAATTGGATCAACAAGCCCATTAAAGTTTGATCAGATTTTTAAAATTGTATCTAATATTGACATTAGAACAATTGCTGTCTTGATTGTATAGCATAGATTTTGAGTTTGAAAGATTTTGGCCATCGTTGCCAGACAATTCATCGTTCGAGGCTTTCAGGGAAACTATTACCAAATATCAGCCTTTATATACTTTAGGATAAATTCGTTCTTTACTGTTTTGGCACAAGTGGTGACGGCAGAAGTTTATGTTTATGCACCATTGAGTTCAAAGTCTGCATGTGTTTTCTGAAGGATGAATCCTCTATAGTACACTATCCAAAGTGTTTGTCGTTTGTTATTCCGGTGAAAACTTGGGTGGACAGTCCACAAATCAGTAAATCTCACTTTTTATTTTTTATATAATTTTTATTTTCGCACTTTAATTTTTCGCAATACTTTATCCTTTAATCAGCTGAACTAAGGAATGAAGAGGGTACAAAGTAGATTACTTACATTACTAACACACAACAATAAAGTTATATTAGCCATCTTGGGGTGCTCAACCTGCTTCTATATAGCTGCAGTCCTTTGCTAAAATACATTCAGTGGGAGATAACTTAGCAGATGACAGCTTATTCGCTGGCAGATGAAGGCTTATTTCCTCTTTTTTGAAAAATTTTGTGAATCGCAATAAAAACGTGTCCTTTTTCTACGGTTTATACCAGTCACAGGACCAATATTTATTAACTTAGTTTTTGACTGTTTGACTTAGACTTCCAACTTTTAAACTTCATTTTTTAAACGAATGGTGCAATTAGCTTAAATAGACTCCTTTTTCAACTGAAGCGGATAAAACCTGTAGGAATCACTGTCAAAGTGAATTCTTGATATTTTTGTCAACTAGCAATTGAAGATCTTCTTCTTTTCATGAATAAATATTGTCAGTGAGCTCAGGGTAAGCAAACAGTTTATACGTTTAGTAGTCTTACTTATAAATCGGTAAGACTCAAGAAACTGATGTCTAATGATAAGTTGCGTCAAATAACACCGATTCGAAGCAAGCCTTTGCTTGACCTCTAATCTTTGGTCAATTATTGGGTTCACAGTCTACGAGGCATGCGCTTCAATTATCTACTTTTTTTCGCCATAGAGTGAGAGTCCTTCATATTTAACCATGTGAATTATCTCTTCTACCTCTTTTCCCACTTTAAAAGCAGGTTTTCCTTTTTCTGCGTATTTCTGGAGTATTCCCAGGACCATTCTCGCATGAGTGATCAAAGCTGGCGCAGAGGCAACTTGGTTTACACCAAGTTTCGTATTCTGCACCTAGATTAGTCCCTTTTGATGGACCACTTTTAAAGATCGAATTCGATCGAACCTGGCTACCGTGCAAGCAGCGTAAGTATGTTAACATTCTTGGGAGACGTCTCCGAGACAGAGATAGAAGACGTAGAATCAGCATCAGTCAATATTTGTTTGTATTGCGTATTAACACTAGAGCCTTGGGAGTATTCTTGCCTCAAGCAAAAATGAGGAGAGTAATAGTTTTAATTGGTTTTATGCGTCAACCTTATTTTATGGAGAGAACATTTGGGGGTCAATCATTATGTCAACGTATTTTATTTATAAAATTTTAAACACGGTAATCAAAAGCAAATATATTTTTGAGTAATAATAATTTTTTGAATTAAAATGACCTCCTCACATTGGTCTGGTGTGGTATACATCCTTTACAGCTGAATGCTCGTGCGGCAAAAAGTATCAATTGAGTTTAACCTCGATTTACTAGAATGGCTGAATATAAAAAAGGATGTCTACAATATGGCAAACTGTACAGAAAATAAAAAACGATGATAACTATAGATCCCAATCATAAAGTAACATCAGCAAAAGTCTCTTAAAAATTTTGAAAAATTTGCTAACAAAACGCGTAAATCGGTGACCACTTGAAGTGAATACTCACCAGAAGCACGCAATAGTCTTGAAGGAGTCACCGGATGTTTGCAGGATTTGTTCGGTTAAACAGCAACTTAGTCCAGAGAAAAAGAATTTGTTTCAACGCCATAGATGTTGATGATTTTGTGTTCTTGCGTTTTAGTACAAATTGTGAACATTTTGAGTTATTGCAAGTTTTAGAATTATCCCCAGATGATGTCCTTCAGTATTCAATTTAACGTTTAACCAAAGAAGAATACCTGGAACATAATTTTAAAGATAGAAAAACTGTTAATAGTGTGATATTATATTTTAAAAAAATTCGGTTTTTTTTATTATTTTTATCGTTTTCAAAATCCATTGATTAAATTTGTTCCTTGTTTCTAGGAGCCGGACTGGACCTGTTGATTTATCATGGTTTAATTTTTAATACCAACGTTAGCAAAACGCTTGATCAAAACCATTCAACATCATGCTCAGTATTCGTTATTTCTATTAGTGAGGTGGGCAGGAATTGTAAGATATTGTTAGCAATAAATATAGGTCGCAATTTTTATAACCCTAATTCAAGTGTAGAAAAGAGGAAGAAGATATCAGTAAGGACATTTTTTAAATGCAAAAGAGAACAGTAATAATCTTGAAATGAATGTTAAACATCATTTTTATTGTTTATTCCATGCCTGCATCAAAAACATAGCATTTTAAGTACGTTTCCAAAGAAGCCGATGAATATTTTTGTATCCATTTAACTGGGATTTGCAATAAACTTTAAGATATAACACTAAAATTGATTGTGCTGAAAGGTGGGGGGGAATCAATCAACTTTCAATTCGAGTCAAACAACTGTTTTGAAAATGAAACTTGCTCGTTCCAAATCTGCTCGAAGAGCCACAAATATCTCATAAAGTCACCATCGCAGGACGAAGCACCAACTTTTAGACACAAAACGATCTAATTAAATGCAGTGACTCCACAACAAAAAAAAAAGTTACTGTCATTCGATATTATCGTGCTCAATTTTGATAAATCTTGACATCCTACGCAAGCGAGGGTGTAATACATCAAAGAAAATACTTTCATGAACTTTTTTCCGCTTGCCCGCAATCTCCCTTCACCATTCTAACGACATCGTCCTGTTTACACTGCAATACTGTAATCAAAGTGAACGCATTGTCCATTCTTCACGGAGTCTTTTTCGATGAAACACTACAACGATAGCAGGCGACATCAATATTAGGAGGATATAAAATTTGGGATAGTCTTGCTCTTGATTGTTATGACTTTGTAATAGGATTTCATGATTACCCGTTTCGTTTAGGCCTTTCGCCAAGATAAATTTTATTGTCATTTTGTCCTGGAGCAATTCAATTACGCCAAACGCTTTCGGGCAAATTCTTGTACGTGGTTTACTTGAGCCAGTATGGTAAAATCCTGACGTTGCGATAAGGTAAGGAATCTTTGAAGGAGAAAAAAGAAAATTTAATATCATCGGGATCAGGGATATTTATCATATTGCCATTTTATCTGGCGTTCATATTACGTAGAACATAAGATGAGGGAGGTCGTTTGAAGATGAAATTAATAAGGTACGGAAATTTCTCCGAAATTTGAAGGTAAAAAGATTTTTTACGTAGGACGTTGGAATGCAAAGGGATGTATAATGAACTGTTGAGAAGGGAAATTTCGGTGTTTGTTTTCGTTCTTAGCTTTGAAAACCGGTACAACTTTCCAACTTTATTTTTTCAGCAAAGTGGGAAGCTAATTAAAAGTATGCTCTGATTTCAATAGGGGTTGGAAAGTTCACTGACTCATATTTGACAGAGCTGGGCATGTACATTGGCTCGTTTAAATCGATAACTGATTTGAGGCATATTCAGGATATACAACCAAATGTTGATAGTAAAACAAACAATATTAACGTAATGTTTAAAATATTCAATATAAATCTCAGGTGCACCGAGTGTTCAGTATATCCTTCCCCGTGTCTGAGTGGCTGACTTATCGCATTTCAATCGGTTACCAGAAACAAAGGATTGAAAAGACTCAACGGACTAAAAAAGAATAAAAAATTCATATTGAGTTTTTGATCGTCGACGTTCTGTAACCGAAGAAATACAATTCAAAGAGTCAAAGCTTCAGAGTTACTGGTGATATAACAATGGTTTTATTGGGATTCTGTGGTAGGCTGTGCTATGAGTGAGGTCTTCATGAGTGAGGTCTTCATGAAGCAAGTTTGATTTCGAACACTTGATCCAATCAGGTAGGTGTGTATATCCTACGTTTACCTTTTAAAAGTACTTGGGTCAAAATCATATATCCATTCTAAATGATTGTCACTTTTCTATATAAATAGAAACATTTTTTGAATATCTGTGATGATGGAAGAAGAATTTATCCAAATTGAATTTTCAGCTGCTTTTGAACGTGTGTGAAGAGTGGTCATTTATTTTAAGCGAAACAGAAAGCAAAGCGTTAAAGTTCAAATATGTTTGGTGATTTGAAGACAGATCGGACAAAAATTTACAAAACAGGTGGAAAAATTGAGTTTCGAAAAGTTTTTCGTTAGTAAAAGGTTTTCTATTGAGGACAAAACAATTGTATCTTTCAATAAAACACAAAAATATTAGAGATATTGAGTTCAACTCTATAGTGGCTACAGTGCACGTACTAGATTCAACGAATCTAATTGGATTTCGGTCATTTAAGCCCCTATACACCGGTCGATTCTTTGGACCCAATTTTCGTCCACTCTATCACGCATTTCGCCCGAAACATCTGCAATTTCGCATCGGATGTTGCCATTGACCTTAGCTATATTTCTGGCTTGTTAACATAGACGAGTGACTTGATTCAACCCCATAAAATTCGGTCCAATGGCGTTGGATCGCATTAACGAGGCGGCCATGCGACTAGCCCATTGCTCGAAATATAATGTTCACCAAAATTGCCTTTCAATAAATCGATTTTGAGGCGTGCTGCGTGGCTAGTTGCACTATTTTATTGAAACCACGTATCGTTGATGTCAAGTTTATCTAATTCTGGCCACATATTATTATCCACCATGATCTTGGAAGCGTGTAGGCCAAAATTTTTTCGCAAAATACCCCACAATTTCGTTTGACCGATGATCGATTCTTCAGAATACCGTGGAGTCGACTGATTTGGCTTATTGTGAATCGATGATGAAAGTGTTGCCTTTAACTGTCATTTTGACATTGACAGTTCATTAAAAAAGTCTAAAGGTGCGTTGATATAAAGAAACGAAATTGTTATGTCCCTAATGGTAAACCTGATTTATCACGCGCATTTGTAATTCACACACTTGTGCATCTCAGAATTGAACTGCGATTTTTGTTAACATGGTAGATTTTTTATTTTTCATTTTCATTCAGGAAACAGGATGAATTATGTTACGTTTTCTAACAGATGAAGTGATTGTGGAGCTCTTGAACTCTAGAGTTTACTATCCCTCAGATAGCGACGATAGAAATTTAGTTTCGATCTGCTGAAATCGCCATTTTGGAAGCAGAAGAGAAACAAGTCAATGTAATGCACCAATCTGGGGGCAGCAATTAAAGAATCTTCTGGTTTTCAAGCGAATTAATTCTCGTGGTTTGGATAATTCTAATGATTATGTGCAATGTTAAGGAGCTTCAGAGATAAGTTGTGTAAACTTTTTTTTGACTGTTTGGTTGGACTTGGATTTTCTTCACCGAAACCATTTCATTTTGCTGACGACACTGCAAGAAATCAAGATGGAGACAAACACTGGTAAATCAGGACGTTAGTATCTCAATTTCTTTGAAGGTTCCATAGTCCATAGTTCACCTCGGTCAACATACATGTCCATCGACAAGCAGATGTTACCATTCTCAGGAAGATGAAACTTTGGTGAATATGTGCCGTCAAACCTAGGTCTAACACGGTTCTTTCGCAGGACATGACTAATGACTTTTTTACACGGAGTGGTTTCCTACAAGGGTCTGACTTACAGACTATTTCAACTCAAACAAACAGAATGTCTTCATCACAGGGACACACTACCTTGTTCCCAAAAAAATTAAAAAAATGGCTTGCATCTCCAAAGGGTTGAGTAGGATGAGAAAGTAAGAAGCGATGGAAATGTCTGTGTTTTGAAGTGGAAAGACACTAAAGCCAATGCAATGCTATCCTCATTCGTAGGAAGTGCATCGGCAAGGACTTGCATACAATTGTGGGAGCAGACATAACAATTTAATAAGAATTAAATCAATAGTCAATCAGTCAATAAGAATTGACTGAAGTGAAAGGTTGATCGCTTATAATCATAGTGCAATAAAAACAAGGTGGTAGACCTTTCGCGCTTTTGGCCGTTTTATAGAATTTCGCCACATGAACTACTGCATCATTTACATAATGTGTTATGAAGAAGAAAGAGTACCTGCCAAGATAGGTTAGGCCTGCCGGACTACGGACTGAATGTGGCAGCAGCTATGATCAAATATGAAGATGGAATTGCTGATTAATTTTTTCTGCAACCAGGCACGACCGGAGAAGGTATCGAAGAGCAGATGAAATCGAATGCACAAGAGGAAAAAAACTAAAAATACCAAATATTTTGAATTGAATGTTTGATAAATGTAGCATTTCAAATCTTCACTGAACCTGTCCTTGAAGGATCTTTCTGTTTGCACTGTATCACGGCTATAACATTGGCTGCAACATGAACTGAATAATAATTCAGAACACTTAACATAAACATTAAATGTGAATAAATAAAAACAATTAAATAAATAAATGAATAATTTCTAGATACCCAAATCAGATGTACGAGGCATGTTCAAAAACTAAGGTGACTTTGTACTTTTAGGAAAAACTTTTGATTATTTGTCAATATTTATATTGTCCCTTTCGAAGTAATCCCTTTAAGCTACAATACACTTCTGAAAACGCTTTCTCCAGTCCTCGAAGCACTTCTTACAAGCATTTTTTGGTATAGCCTTGAGCTCTGCCAGCGATGCAGTCTTCATCTCCTCAATCGTTGCAAATCTCCGTTTTTTCATAAGTCTCTTCAGTTTCGGGAGCAAGAAGTAGTCACATGGAGCCAAATCCAGTGAATATGGTGACTAAAGCATGATTGTCGTGTTTTTTTTTGTCAAAAATTCTCTCACAACCGAAGATAAGTGAGCAGAGCATTGTCGTGATTCAGAGGCCATAAATTGTTTTATGCGTATTGCTTGCTTCTCGCAAGCGACGCACAACTTCAAGATGATACTCTTTATTGAACGTACGATCAGTTGGTAAGGCCTCCTGATGCATTACGCCACAGTAATCGAGGAAAACAGTGAGCAAAACTTTGACATTTGATCAAACTTGGAGTGCTTTTTTTGTCTTGGCTCAACTGGGCTCTTACATTGGGACGATTGGGCCTTTGTTTCGATATCATAACACTATAACCATGATTCGTCACCAGGAATGAACCTTTAGAGCAAATCAAGATCATCGTTGAAGCCTGTCGACAGGTCATGTCAATAGGCATGCTCATGCGACGATTCTTTTGGGCGTTGTCCAAAAGAATCGTCAAAAATCGCCAAAATTTCATGACACAAGCCAACTAATATGCCAAATCCTCAGCAACTTCCCTGATAGTGATTTCAAAACAATTTTCTACACTGCTTGAACGTTTTAATCAGTTGTTGCGTTGCTTTGGCATACAGAACGAGGCTCGTCATTGGCATCTTCCCGGCCATGTATCGTTTGTAAGAAGAGTTTGTATCAGTTGTAAACTTTTTTTTACTCAGAGCAGTTTTGACGTATATCTTTGTCAACATTTTAAGTGTTGTGGAGCACTTAATCTCATTGTTTACACAAAATTTGATGCAAATTCTTTGATGCATTTTTTTCGATAGCAAATAATCGCCGAACACGCAAAACACTTTTAATCGTTATGCCTCTCGCAAACAAACTAAGCGCATTCTACAGCTGATAATTAAAATATGTGTTTGTGATGAGTGGACCAACATACTAAAATAAAATAATTAATAATCTAACGTACGTTGCCCGCAGAATTTGAAAAGTCGCCTTGCTTTGTTGAACACACCTCGTATAATAAATTATGAGTGACGGGATGAGTACGTCAAAGTTTTTGTCAAGGCCAAAAAGTGTTTCGCATACTATGATTAGGCAAAAACCGAAAGACATTTTTCAATACCAAACGATATTATGTAAGAATTAAGAATCTCTCTGGACGTTCTCGAACGATTTTGGGTGCAAGTTTATGTTCGTCAGTAATAAATTTTTTGGAATCTACTGAAATTTTTCGAGTATAAAGTGAGTAAACACTGCTAGGCCTTCTAAAATCTCAGAAGCACAAATCATCGATGGGTATGCATCAAAACCAATTACTTTACGCATAAAAATCAGATTTACAGTAGATCCCTGAATAGCACTTCACTCGTGCATCACATCCTTGGATGTGCTCGTAATCTGGTTCGAATTGTTCACGAAACGTCTTTAACTCCTTATAACGTTTAAAACGACATCATCAGGCTGTTAGGTAGGTAAAGTTTGTGTATCATTTTTGGAACGACATGCTCACATATGCATACGAAAATAGAAACATTAGACCAGTTAATATGGGACACACTCACATACCAAATCTTAGACAGAAATCTGTCGCGGCAAAATTTGATGGCTCGCTCATGGCCTGTTTCAAGTATGAACAAAAGAAATACATTTTTAAAGTATCCTATTACCTAATCATAGCATTTGACAGAAAAAAGTAAGTAGTCCCTAGGCTTGCCCGAATCCATAACGTTTTACTTTCCAAGTAGTAACATTTTTTGTCTTCAAATCACGATTAGGTATACGTCGCCTAACACTTAAATGTAAGTGCAGAAATTCTAATAAAATGAAATTTAAAAGCGGTTTATGGTACTTTGTACGACTACAACATTGTAATGAGAAGAAAGTTACCACGCCGCCGTGTATTGCAATTTTTTTCTTCGTTCCTTCAACTTCTCCTTAAATGGAAGACAAGTAGATAAAGTGAAAACAGACCAACCAATGCGACCCAGGAACCCGTGTAATTACCTTGTAGTTAGCCATAGCAATTTCTCATTGTGCTTAACTTGATCTTTAATATCACATCAGCAATTACGAGCCCAGCGAGGTAAGGTAATGACCAGGTGATAGCATCTTAAGAATTAAATTTTTTAATGAGAACAAGGAAAAAAT
This sequence comes from Stratiomys singularior, assembly GCA_954870665.1. Classification (NCBI taxonomy): domain Eukaryota; kingdom Metazoa; phylum Arthropoda; class Insecta; order Diptera; family Stratiomyidae; genus Stratiomys; species Stratiomys singularior. The sequence goes on from OX940877.1 coordinate 16,814,118, forward strand.
GCAGTGATGGAATTATTCGTACAGGAACTTTGGCGGCCATAAAGTATGAAAGAGAACGCGTTCGGTGAACTCATTTAATGGCCGTCGATGTAAAGTAGCCAAAATTTGGAAAAATTAAAATCACCATCTTCTATTCTTCGTTGATGGCTGGAATGGTTCCTAAGGCAGTATTGCCAGGACGCTAAAAAGTAGCTCACTTCAAGCGTTAGGTCGATATTTACCCAAACCAGGACATTATATTTCAGGATTCAAACCGATTCAAGCGAATCAAGATTCATCGTTTCACTCCACGCCAACTCAAAACGCGAAATTTTTTGATAAGACAATTCGATTAAGAAATTACCTTCTAAAAAGGATATTTACATAAATTATTCTCACAAAGCTAATTTAAGCGAATAAAAATAACTTGCAACACTTTGCCAATTTCGAAGTCAAAACCATCATTCTATAAACGTTCTCGTATACATCGGCAGTTACCATCACCGAAATATATTCCGCGATACAAAGCCCATTACACTTGAGTTTGGTGAAATATGGCGCCAAGCAGTTATTTGCTCCTGTCCTTCTAAGGATTTTAGCCTGCCATCGCCGTCGTTACAAGGCTGGCGTGGACCAAGCTATGCTGCACGTTGGTGGGGCGGTTAAATTTGCCAATGCTGATTATTGGAGGTTTCGAGTTTCAACTTAAGAGATTAAATTAATTCATTTCCACCATGACACCGCCAGGACTGCTGTTTTGTCGTTGATGGACGCGCCGAAGGAAGTCTGTGGCCAGAGCGTGGCGAATAAATCCTTGCAAATAGGCAAAAAGCTTTCATTAATTTTTTTTCTTCTCGTTATTTTTTTGAATTTCTTTTCCTATCGTCAGTTCACTGGTGGGTTCTCAATTTCATTCAGCTAGGACTAAAAATGTCGAGAATCAATTTAATGAAAATCAGAACGATGAATTGCTTTGATTGGGAATGTTTGGCTATAATCATTTGCAGGCAGATTGCTAATAAGAAAATAGAAAGTGACTGGTATTAGTGGAGTTCATATTGCGGCGGAAGCAAATTTTTCAACATTTCCGGTAACTTGTTTTTTACGCTCGATTGGAGGAAAACTTTTTCGGGCATGCTCTTGTGAAAAATCTCGAATTCAACGAGAAAAGACATTGACCACTGAAACATAACTGCTTACAGCCATCCTGAATATTTTCCATAGAATATCCTATGGGAAGTTGATTTCATCGAGTAATTTCATTTGATAAATTTCTGGCAATCAATTACTTTTTCCAAAGCATCAGGGAATTTATTTCCAACTGCCGCTGCTGCTGATGCTATTGCCATGATTTTTGTTCCAGAAGTTTTGAATTTGTGGTTTAATGTCGAGGAGATCTTTGTTTGCAGAGTTAGAAATATTTGTTGTGATCTTGAAATGAAATATAAAACCTGCAGGATATCAAATGAAATGGCCTTTCCAACAATGCTGCCGATAAAATGTGTTTGGCATTTTTCATTCGCAATACAAAATGCCTGTTACGAGGGACGATTACAACAAGGAATTGATTTGTATATCCTTCATACCAGGTAAATTACTATTGACTGAAAAACGTAAGCAAATAGTTCCAAAATTTGTGTTCCAATCCAGATGGATGAGAAAGATGTTACCCGAGGTTTCAGGATGCGATGCTTCTTAAGGTTAGTCTTTACAAAGTGCTTCAGTAGCTTCAATAGACTTAAAAATGATATTAATCCTGATTGAATTAAATATGACGACAGAGAGCCAAAGTGATATAAGATATTAAATTTCCAAGAAATTAAATATGTTTACTTGTGTACCTTTTGTTATCCAACATTTTAAAGAATATCGAATTTCAAGGTCAATTTCAATTTCTCAGTAGTCCTGCTTGCACAAATTTACCAGAAATTGTGATTTTGATTGAGCACATTTGATTGATTGTTATGTGAGAGAGAAAGGATTTGTTGCTCTCCTCTTAGATGGTGAGTCACTAATTTACCCTCTAATTTAGAGCTAAAAGAACAATTTTCTTAAATCCTTAAATCTTTTCGAAATCTCAAATCTTTTTCAAATCCATTGAATTACTATTTCAAAGGAGTGTGTGGATTGAAATGCGCAGATTTGGGGTATTTTTCTACGCAACTATTTAAAATGGTGTCTGAAGACTGAAAGGCATTGTTTTGAAGATTCTTGCCTTTCCCATAACATTTCCCTAAACCTTTTGAAAGAATTTTAGTATTATTGCCTCAGCATTGTTGCGAAAATCGTTCAGGGTTGATTCTGGGCTTATTTGTCTTTATATATTGGATAGTCTAAAAAGTACTGAGCCTTTTTTGTCACAAGATGGTGGCCGTTTTCATATATCAGGCAACACTAACAAGATTGAGTCAAACTCACATGCGTTTGAAAGGTGACATTCCTGTCTATAATTTTCATATGGACTGTTGTGTATTTTTTCATTCGTGTCAAAAGTTGTATCCATTTAAAAATGTGTGAAATTTCTGAAAAAATTCATTATATTTTACAAGTTACTACGATCAAAGTGAGAATGCATCGCAGGCTCGTGAAAAAATCTGTGGTGTCAACGGCCAAGATACTTTATTAAAAACGACAGCCAAGAGATGGTTTGCTCGCTTTCGTTCGGGAAATTTTGATGTCAAAGATGCACCTCGCTCAGGTCGATCAATCACTGAAAATGTCGATGAAGTCTTACAATGAATTGAAGAAGACCGACACATAAGCAGCCATGACATTGCTAAGGAACTGAATATCCACCACCAAACAGGTACAAAAAGAGAAGGATACACAAAAAAGCACGACGTTTGGGTGCCGCATAAAATCACACAAAGAAATTTGATCGACCGAATTTCCATTTCCGAAATGCTAATAAAACGCAATGAAATCGAGCTATTTTCGAAGTAAATCATTACGGGTGACGAAAAATGGCTAAGACACGAAAATTTCGTTCGGAAAGATCATGTTCAAATAAGGTAAATCATCACAAACGACTTGAAAGCCAGGATTGACACCAAATATGGTTATGCTGTGTGTAGGGGGATTGGAAGGGAATGGTTTATCATGAGGTACTTGAACCTGGTTAAACACTCAATTTGGCTCTGTACTGTCAGCAATTAACCAGATTGCAACAAGCAAATCAAAAAAATCAGCCAGAATTGATCAATAGAAACGGCGTTGTCTTCCATCATGAGATGACAAGAATTGACAGAGCTTGGCTGGGGAGTTTTGATGCGTTCGTAGTATAGTCCAGACATTGCACTATCAGACTACCATTTGATTCAGTCTCTGCAAAATTTCCTTAATGAAAAGAAATTCACTTTAAAAAGGGACTGTGAAAATCACTTAGCCAAGTTTTCCGCCGATAAACCACAGAAGTTCTACACAGATGGGATCTCTATAGATCTCTGAATAAAAGCGTACAAATTCAATTTGTACGCAAGACTATCCAATTCGTTTTCTGCTTGCTCAATTCTCCGAGGAACGCTTGAGTGTAAATGAGCATTTTTAATGAAAAATCATGTTCTCAGATTAAACAGATTTCCACCTCAGAAGATACGTCAACAAGCTAAATTGACATATCTCGGGCTCGGCAAATTCACACGTCATCGCGGAGAAACCAATATATTAGCAACGAGGGACTGGCTTGCGTGGATTTTGGTTTGTCGACATTCTAGTGCAATTTTTCGTCGAACACGAGCAAGAAAACAAAGTGACAGTGATTGACTATCACTACTGCGCCATGCTAAGGGATGTTTGGTTTGCCAAAATTGAAGAGAATTACATTGATGACATTTGATTTCAACAGAATAGCGCACAGTGCCAGAAAGCGAACGCGAAGATCGATCTATTTTGCCCTGTTTTGAAAATCACGTACCCAAAAAGCTGATGTTAATGGGCCATTTTGAAACTACGTTTTGAGTCCGTTGGATTTTTTCTGTGGGGAGCCGCTGATGGCAAGCATCGTCTCAATCCTCCAGAGCCTTAATATTCCCCTAAACAAACTATACACTGGCGTGTGTGTAACAACACAGTTTGAGATACTCGTCGGTTCTTCATAGTCCATATTTGGTCTGTTTTATTTATTCAGAATATCTGTTAATCAGGAACGGTCTGTGCTAAATATTATTGTCTTGAGACTCAGACCCGGACATTTTTCTGCTTTTCTCTAAATTTTTTTTTGTTGCTATTACAAGATGAATGTGTATACTTTTCTCGCAATTATTGATATGATCTAATATTGTTAATAACTAATAATAATTTTATTTATATCATAATGTAAGATTATTTCCACCGAGACCTATAAAGCAACAACTTCCAGCCCTGAAAATCCTTCTTGCTGCCTATAATGAAATGAAAATGAATGCTTCCAGCTAGGTGGAGTAAAATAAGTAAAACTTTTATGGTAGATGAATCCCCGCTCAATTTCACGTAAAACAAGCATATCGCGCACACAGCCGATGCGTCAAAATCATTCCAAACACAAATATACTTGTGCAATTTCTATCTCTGTCCAGGAGAAACCATCCGAGTGTGTTAACGCTGTATGTAGCTGCGCTATGCACACGTGTATGCTCCGAAAAAAATCGTTTGGAACGCTTTTCACCCGAAATTGTTTGAATTTCATGTGCATTGGTAAAGTTTTGTTGAACTTCAAGGAACATCGTCAGTAGTCCCAAAACGCTGAAGTAAATACGAAATGAAAATATGAAGATGACTGATTCTTTCTCTATCTCTTTCTCCCAGGAGTCACCCCGGAGTGTTCTTACTGTTTTTTGCTAACTCTATGGCACAATCGAACTCATACTATGGGGTGGACAAACGACGATAAGAGAGAACTGCAATTAAAGACGTTCAAACTAAACTGTTCGAGAGTGGAGAGGAAAAGATTGAGAAGGAATATGAGAGAAAGTGTAGAGAACTAACATACATGAATAAAAGGAATGCAACGGTTAGCTTATGACTTCAAATTTATATGAAAAATATTCTCCAGTGTATTTGTGTATCCATGCATTTTATGTTTTATGAGCATATGTTTTAGGAGAGTTTTCATGCGCATCTCTGGGAGTAGTTTGTTTCTTGGAGCCAGGGCGATGCTCCAATCTTATCTATGCTCGTTTCTGCACTCACAGTAACCTAAGAAATTTTACTTGTTTCTATTTAATCAGTAATTGATCTGATGGCTGAAAACGTTATTTCTGGTCCTCTTTTAGGGATCTCGAGTGATTCCAATGTTATATTACGGTCTGTCTTTTTGGTCCAAAAGTTCTAGCGCTCTGTCGCGTTTGTATTTTCCTATTGTGTCAAATCTGAAGCTCTTGTGCATGATTATGTATTTGATATACCATGGAGTTGATCCAAATCTTCGTAGAGCCTCATTTGTATTGTCTGGAGCGCCTTTATTTTCTATGGTCTTGTCTTCATGCGCGTGATTCTGTAAGTGTGTTAAATAATTAGAGTCTATATGTTGTGTGTAATTGAACGCAAACGTATCTGGCATCTAGTTTATAGTTTTAATATCTTTAAAACAAAAAGTTATAGGAAGTTCAAATGCACATTTTGTGTCACTGTAAACTATGGTCCTTGTCATTTTTGTTAAAATTAATTCAGTCAAAATTTTGAAGTGATGGCCACGAGCACACCTGACCACGATCTGACCCGGAGGTCATTATAAACATCCAGGTTGCCTTTAAACGATGAAAAGGGTTGCATTCTCCTAATTGTACTATTTTGCAAAAAAACTGACCCCTACTTTGAGAAATGCAACTACTGGGTTGAAGTACTGTGATGGGTTTCAATGTTTGTATTTGGTTTTCTGTTCTCAAAGCTCTCTGCTTTGATCTTCAGTGCAATGAGAAAGTGCAAGTGGTGTATTGACCCAAATTTTTGCCATCGATATGGATGAGATCTATGGATGGCTATAAGGACCCAAAATTGTCTGCCATTATAAGGGATCCCGGCTTTTGTAAGATCGCGTTTTATGGCTGTCATCACGTAAGAGAATTGAAATTTTTGGTGAACACTGACCTAAGAGATCCCTTTCGTTTCTGAAGGACATAATCGGTAGTTCTTTTAAAATCTTGGTCATTATCATGAAAAATGTAATTTCTTCTTACTCTCAGCGAAGGACGAGATTAAAGTGTTTATCAGATCTAACGCGCCATCCTGCAAATCCTATCGAGAGCGTATCCGAACTATTTGCAGCTATCTTCAGCTCGTTCGTCACCTGAAAGTGGTTGATTTCAGAACAACGAATCCGAAGATGAAATTATACAATTACGAAATGTAGGAAAAAAATTATAGATTATTTCTTCCCCTTTAATCTCCACATGAAAAAAGAAAACAAACCCATCTTTATATTTTTTTCTCTGAATGTATCTAAAATTAATGTTGAAGCTATGAATTTGCGCACTAAGCATCCTTTAGAAATTAAAAAGGTTGTTTTAATATTTAAGAGGCATTTCGCATAAATGCCAGTCTCAAGTGGTTTTAAATCCTCTTAAGAAAGGATTTTCTCTCAAACCAAATACACATGCTCCCAATTCGAGTTGTTATTTCCTGCCATCAACTCGTTTTCATATTTTCGGAGAATCCTTGTGTACTCTTGCGGTCTATAAACAAGCATATGTTGCCGGGGTGGAAAAACAGTTCATGTAAAATGCTTCATTTATCAAAAACACACACGGTATGAATGTTAAAAGCCAAATGTGAGAGAAAAAAACTCGGGAAAGCTACTGGTGAAAATATGAAGAAAAATTATTCATTGGGGCAATCTGAGTTTGTGTCGTCAGCTTTAGGGATTAAAAAAGATTAGCAAGTTGTCGAGGATATCTTTGGCTGGATAAATTTTTGTTGTGTGAGGCGAAGACAAAAACGGACATGTAAGTAGAATTAGGAAATCTCATTTATTGGTTGAAATCATGATTTTACTTAGGAACAATCAATATAGAGCAGGTGATTTGGTTCCATCTTTTCAAAGCTAACAGATTGTAACTTTGTAAGAAATTGAGTTTATCGGTTTCTATCTCTGATAAATTGATTAAGCTGTGAGCATTTTTGAAAGCATTTTTTGTTCCTTCTTTTCACGTAATGTTCATTCCATTTTTTTTTTACGAAGCTTGCACAATAGATCCTTGTACACATTGTTCATCAGGTACGTACCCAATTATTATTTCATTGAATCGTTCACATGGAAAATCTCATTTACTTGAGTCCTCGAAAACCTTTAAAACTCCTCCCAAGAACTGATTAAAGTGAAACTGAGATGGGAAACGAACTCTTTTACTTGGAGAGCACTTAACGAAGTTTTGATAATTAGGTTTATAGCAATGAAAATCAACCACCGCAAACATTTTCCCATGAATTTTCATTTGATGCTATCGTCACGTTACCTACACATCTCGAAATAAAAAGCTTACCGACCCTTACCATCGACCGGTAAGGACTTAATCAGGTTGCTTGCAGGATCACTCAACACACTTTTATTTTTGCTGTTGATGGAAAAATAACTTTTCTTGTCGTAGCAAAGCAGTGGAGTTTTAACACATCAAAAGGTAGATTCAAACGAGGGTGTAGGGTATATTTTTAGAATTAAGAAGAATTTCTCATGGAAGAATGCATAAGTTTTAGCGCGAATAGCACCGTTTGTTGATCAAATCGAACTGTGTACTGCGATATTAATTTTGCTTAGTTAATTTTAATTTATTTAACATTTATTAAAAAAACAAATAATGGCTTAACCATGTATTTTTGAAATTTTTTAAATGCATTCCTTGAATTTCGAGCTCATATTTGTCGTCCAAAATATCCGGGCACTACAAAATATCCGGGCACACTTGTCGTCGAAAATATCCAGGCACTCCCAGCAGTCCCAATCAAATCAATTTTTTTACCAAATTTAAATACGTAAATAAATCCAATTTTTGAATGAAAATGGCGGCGGGAACACAAGGGAAACACTAGTTTCAGCTCTGCTGTAACATTTGACGAAAGCAATTAAGTTCGACATTTTGCTTACACCCTTTTGAGCAGTCAATTTCAGGACAAAATTGACTGCCTGAAATTGTGTAAGGTATCCCTCTTTTTCAAAACTACGAGGATGCAGAAACATATGTTTCCGGGAACGTGCTCTTTCATAAGAGGAAATTGAAGGGTAACCAACTTTAAAGCAGACGCTGCCAATTATCAGGTAGTACAATCAGCAAGAAAGGCAATTTATATAGCATTCGCCCTATGTTGTGCAACTGAAATGAATTTCATTCTGAAGAGTCTGAAGTAAATATAGGATAAAATACGCAATAAGCTGTCGAGTATCCACGAAGAGTGTAGCCAAGAAGTCTTTCCCAAATCCTACAAATGAAGAAGTTTTGACATTGCCGCAGAATCCACAAGACAAAACTAAGGCTTTGTTCAGGCTGCTTTCAAGGAGCATTAAGCTTTTGGAGGACATCCTAACAAAAAAAGCTTGCTTACAAATGTTTGATACAGGCTAAATAACTCTGCAGAAGAGAAACCATTGCGACTACTGTCCTGTTGTGAAACATTGGAATAGAGCCTGGAAGGTTTGACAAAGAGAAAAGCAAACTGGATAGTTACAAATTCAGTTATTTGACGGGTGTCAACTCCAAGCATGCTGCAGCATATTGGCTTATAAGAGAAGATGGCACTTAGTATAACTACAACCACAGCCGACCCTTGATTTCTTGAAGAAAGTTGTTGTGTTTTCTGTGCGCTAACTTCCCCGGAAACAGATTCATAATCATCCTGGGAATGATAATCTACAGCAATACCATCTGCGCAATCTACGATCTGCAATCCATCCATCTTGTGATGGAAATAACAGCCTGACAAAAAATAAACTTCGGTTTCCAATTTTCATTCAGGTATAGACACCATCGTTTCGGTGGTAAGACTTGAAAAGTCCGGTATGTCAGCGACTCCTAGATATGCAGTTACTTTTGAAGAGATAAGAATGCGGAAGATATTGCCCGAAGGATGCTATACGAGACGGAAAACTGCTCTTTGCTTGTCCAAACGTTGGTGTCTTTGTGCAGGCGAAAAACATCACTAAAATGCATTGACTAGCCACATATGTAGGATGCATGCTCCTGCAATGTGGCGGATAGTCTTTCTCTGGCCTTTGAGTGGGTCTTCTCTCTCAGGCTTCAAAGAGTTGTAACCATCTCTTATTCAAAACATTTTTCCAGGCTCAGCGCTTTGAGACTACACTGAATCTTTCATTTTTTTAAGATTTTTCAAGAAGTTTCTATTCTTTTCAAATTTTTGTTTTATTTTGCTGCTATCTAATATTATTTTTTATGTATTTATGCTTTAATATTCACATAATTTGGCAACAAGTTGTTCCACTCGTCATTGTTAATCCTGTACAATTTATCAATTGACTTCAATTGATGACACCTTGTTGCCTGTAACCGGAAATTGGTAGTTTACTGAAGGTCCTGGAGAAATACAACTTGGGCAGAGATTTATCTCATGCAAGGATTCACGGAGAAGTGCGTGACAGTCACATTTTTTCCGTTATTTTGAGACCAAGTACTATCTAAAGTATGAGCGCCGTCCTTTCGATGGGTACAAAGTATTGTTTTTTTATTAACAAGTTGTGGTCAAAAATTCAATGTCCCTGCATGAGTCCAGAACATTTAGTTTGAATAAATTGAACACGAAAAAAAAGAAATATAGTGCCGTGAGGATGTATCCATTCAATATTTGATGTAGATTCACGGCATTAAAATCAGGAAATTAGTATGGCCGCTGCGTTTTTCACCTCGCATTCAGGAATGTTATGGCAAAAGGTTGAAATAAATTTATCGGTTTGATAGAAGTCACTTCTGGGCACGTTTTTGACGATTGATTCGCCCTTTTTCGGAGGGAAAATGTATTTTCCTTTTGAATGTATTTTGATTTTATTTTTTTTAGTTTACATTTTTATTAAATTAACATCTTGTTTTTATAAATTAATCATATTTACACAGTGTATTTTTCCAATGTGTTTTCTTTTTGGCAGTGCATGAGAGAAAAATTGTATCACCATTCAGGATTTGTTTAACTTTTCCCCGCAAAGGTGGAGAACGTAAAGTTTTTAGGAAAAACATGATAAAAAGAAAGCGAAATTTATTTCGTTAGATTTCACCATTGATTTCCAGGGAAATTTTTTGCGTGTCTTCTTCCAATTCGCTTGCAGAGTCAAGCCCAAAATCAAATTAAATTGGGTTCAGGAGCCTGAGACACAACTATTCGGCATACTTAATTTGAAATCATGATTCAAAAATGTTTGTGTCGTATGCATAAAAACTGTAATCGGCGAGAATATGCATAAAAACCGTAATGGTCGAGTATATGCGGAAAAACAACATTTTATTATTATGTTTTCAAAACCAAGAATTTCGGCATGGTTCCACAAAAGGTTTCGAATAACCAACAAAGTTCGGTTTAGATTATTTGGATTTTTGTTTTGTTTTTTCTAAAAATATATTCAAAGCAACTCTCTCGAAAGCAATGTTACCACAGCTGAAAAACACATAACATGAACTACGTTATTGCAATGATCAAAACAAGCAGGCCTGTAAAAGCTTTCATTCTTGGTATATCTGCCTCCAAACTTTTTCAATTATTTCATTAGTGTACGCATTGTAGTCTTTGGAAACGAAATCAATCGAAAATCAAGTTCAGAAATCGGAGTATGTTGTGAAAATCACAGAAGGGAATTAGATAAGTGCCCCAAGATCTACATATAAGGTAGACACAAATCAAAACGATTCAAATTTGGTATGAACCAAGCTTTTCATTTTTGGGAATACAGCATACTTGGGATGAATTACGCCATTAAATGAAGATATGCTTAGGGCAAAAGGCAAAATTTTGAGCAGAATTGTTTGTTTTGTTTGACTTTATTTTGTTGCATGAAAATCCAAAATTATACCTGTGATTTCTCATACATGTTTTCATTCCATATGGTAGTATTTCAACATGAATGAAACTCAACTTAATCATTTTTTAATTAATTTTCCGATACGTGAATAGTTTAGCAGAATTGTTTAATTCCATGAACAGAAATTAATGTCACATGCTATTCCGAAGCGCTGGCCCAACATTAAAAATTATTCATCCGAACCATGCTTCAAAAAAATTGAATAAATTCGAAATTTTAATAAATACGAGAAAATGAATGGAAATTTAGTAGAATTCAAAAAAAATAACGACAAAATTTTCAGAATGAGATCATCAGGTTTTCCTTTTTGCCTTACGAGCGAAGTTCCGTCGTTTCAATTCCTTGTTTCGTAAACATACGCGTTTTGGCCCAGTGTCATTTTCGGCGAGTCCTTTCGTCCTAATATTTCGGTTACTTGTTAGAGCAGGCCAGATTTATACTGCCTTCAATAAAATATACACTCACACAAATAAAATTGTAGTACATTTTGTTGAATACTGGCAGAATGGAAGTTTAAGTCAAGCCCAATTTTTCTAGGAGTATATCGGTCAAATCGGATTGGGTTGCAATTTGCTGGGTGGGTTAATCCTGTTAAACAGGCAGGGTGAACAATAAATAACAACAAAGATTGTTGAATAAATTGAGGATATATTTAAACACGTCTGAACAGTACGAAAGCTGAATGCTAAGTGAGCGTGGTGAAAGTTTTATGGTGTGAATTTTATGTTAAAGGTTGGTATGACTGTGTTGGGCCTTAAGGGCCTGAATACATGAAAAGAGTGAGTGTTTGCATGAGAATGAAAGTTAAGTTAGAGCGCGTACAATTTGAATTTTTTTTACTTTGTTTAACACTCCCACTAATAATTAACTTCAAATTGATTTTACAGTTACAATGTTTTCTGACTGTGTTGAGAATTCTGTGATAAAATATTGTTTGAGTTGTTGTGTGTGGTGGTGTTTTAGTTCCTCTAGTGGAGTTTTGGTAGACCCTTGGTATCTCGTACGTTGAGCATCCTTCTCTGTTCCTCGAAAAGGACTCTCGTCAGGGGCTTGGTCATCAAATCTGCCTGCTGGTTCTTGGAGGCGACATGCTCTAAAGCAAAAATTCTTTTTTCGAAACTGCCGCGGATGAAGTGATATTTCACATCAATATGTTTACTTCTTTTGTGGAACTCAGGGTTTTTAATGAGCTTGATGGCGCTCATGTTGTCGATGAAGAGGGTGCTCTCCAGATCTTGGCACATGTTAATGTCTTCGATGAGTCTCTTCATCCAGGTGACGTCCTTCCCAGCTTGAGTTGCAGCGACATATTCTGCCTCAGTAGTAGAAAGTGCCACGGTATTCTGCTTGCTAGAACTCCATGACACGGTTGACTCTCCAAACTTCAGAACAACGCCGGACGTTGATTTTTGGGTCTCGACATCTCCTGCATAGTCTGCGTCACTGTAGGCCTGGAGTTTGTTTGTCTGCTCGGCTGGCAAGTAAAGACCATACCCACTTGTACCTTTCAGGTACTTCAGTATTCTCTTTACCGCATTCCAGTGGATTTTCTTCGGGTTCTCAAGATGTTGGCTAGCACTGTTTACCGCAAAGGTGATGTCTGGTCGGGTACCTACGGAGAGGTACATAAGACTTCCCACGGCTTGTCGATATGGAAATTCTGGCGCCTCCTTGTCACCATTTTTGTGCATTTCGGCACTCATTTGATAATGATGGTCTGCTGGAATTGCAACAGTATTCGCGTGCTCCATGTTGAAGCGCTGCAGAATCCTCTTGCAGTAAGCCTCCTGGTGGAGAAGAATTGAGCCATCTGTCATTCGTTCGATTTGTAGCCCAAGGTAGGTGCTCAAATCTCCAAATGTGATTTCAAAATCCTGGCGAAGTTTGTTTATCATTTCCTCAATCAATTTCTCGTCTTTTGCAGCAATTAATCCGTCGTCAATGTGGATGGCCAGCATCAACGTGTTCTCAGGATCTCCGTTGGTGAAGACACAGTTATCAGCGCTGGTTGGACGCAGTCCAGCTTTGGCCAGAAACTTCGTGTGGTGTTTGTACCAGCATCTCGACGCCTGCTTGAGTCTATTCAAACTTCGGATGAGTTTGCACACTCGGCTGGTACCATCTTCATAACCTTTTGGCTGCTTCATGAAGATGACTTCTTCCAGCTTCCCATAAAGAAAAGCTGTTTTGACGTCGAATTGTTTGAGGGAAAGATTTTGGAAGGCTGCAAAAGATAGAATGAGGCAAATGGAATCGAAACGGGATACGGGACTAATAGTCTCATTATAATCGACACCAGGAGTTTGACTGAAACCTCTGGCAACAAGCCTGGCCTTGTATCTTTGGATGCTGCCATCAGGGAATTGTTTCACCTTGTAACACCATCGATTGTCGATTACCTTCTGATCTGGTGGTGGTTCCACCAGAATCCACGTTTGATTCTTCTGCAGCGAATTTATCTCCTCATCCATGGCTGCTTTCCACTTTTCAGAGTCCTCGAAGTTGATGGCGTTGTCGTAGCTCTCTGGATCAAGTTGGCCTGTCACTGAAATCAAAGCAGAAGGATGTTTGTTTCTTAGGTTGTAGTTTTGCGGTGGCACTGGTTCTTCGAGTGGCTCTTCATCATCTGTCAGCTCATAGAAAGGTTCTTCAGCTTCGCTTCCAGAATGTTCACCATCGACCACGATCTCTGGCTCCTCGACAACTTCAGCAACTTGAGGGACACTCAATGTTACTGTTGCTGGCTCATTTCTTGTCTTGTCTGCTGAAAATCTTTGTCCAGTAAATTTCACATCTCGATAGGTGTTTACTTTGTTTTCAGTAGGAATCCAGACTCGATACCCTTTTGTCGTTTCGTCGTAACCCACAAAGATGCCCTTTTTGGCTTTAACATCCCATTTCTTTCTGTTTTCCTTCGGGATGTGAACAAAAACTTCCTCACCAAAAGACCTGAGTGAGGTAAGGTCTGGTTTCTTTCCTAGCCAAAGGTTGCAAGGTGTTACTCCTTTCTTGCTGCTGGTTCCAGTCCTGTTCAAAGTGTAGGCTGCGCAGAGAGTTGCCTCGGCTCACAGCTTCTTTGGGAATTCTCCTGCATGAAGAATAGTCCTGGCCGACTAAACAATTGTCCTGTTTTCGCGTTCTGCTGACCCGTTTTGCTCTGGTGTGTAGGGAACCGTTGTTTGGTGTATCACACCGAGATCACTGGTGATTTTCTCCACATCCCTGTTGGCAAATTCCAAGCCGTTGTCAGTTCTGATGACCTTGTTGCCTTTGTCCAAGTGTTTTTCAGCTTGGAGAAGGAATTTCTTCAGGCACTGTGCTGTTTCCGACTTCCTCTTGATGAAAAACAAAGTTCTCTAGTGGCTGAAGTCGTCTTTGATCAGCAAGAAATAACGAGCGCCTCCTATTGATGCCTCAGGCATTTGGCCGCAAAGATCAGCATGAACAAGCTCACCAACTCGTTCGGTTTTTGAGGTACTCTTTGGAAAAGGGAGCCGGTGCATCTTGCCGAGGGTACAATCATCACATTTGACTTTGTCTTCCGTAAAAGGTAAGTTCATCCTTGTCAAAATTTTTCTAACCTGCTCGAAATTCTGATGAGCTAACCTTTTATGCCAGGTGAGGAGTGTATCCTGTTTGACGACGACGTTTGCTTGGTGCTCATTTGCCACGATTCGAAATTTCATCTCGAAGAGTTGATCAGATCTTTCTCCCACTGCAACGACATTTCCATCTTTCAGTAGATAGCATGTCTTGCTGTTTGATTTCTGAGACATGCCTTTGTCAAGTGCTGCTCCTAGGAAGAAAAGATTGAAGCTTAAATCTGGAACATAGAGGGCGTTACTCAGGTATATCAGCTTCCAGATTTCTCTGTCGAAAACTTCAACATCGATGTCTCCAAATCCCACAGCTGCGATCGCCTTGCCATCACCAACTCGGACAGACTTTGGCCGTTGAAATTGGACGAAATTCGAAAACCATTCGCGCCGATGAGACATGTGGTCCGTAGCACCAGAGTCGAGGTACCAGATGCTGGAAAAATCCAGGTTGTCCGAACCGAGAGTCAAAGCACTAATTAGCGCGTCGTTTTTCCTGTTTGAGTGGCCCTCCTTTTCTGCTTTTCTCTCATTGGCTGCTTTTCTCTTCAAACAGTCCTGCATCTAGTGGCCCGGCTTCTTGCAATAATGACAGGATTTTGAAGATTTCTTATCGAAATTCTTGTGTCGTGACTTTCCAGCTATAAAGGTCACATTGTCACTTGCATTTGCAGGCTCTAGCCTTGATTCTTCGACTGAGATTCTGGAAATAAGGTTGATAAGATTTCTCTCATCAGGCTGTGTTGATTCCCATGCACTGATAAAATGTTTGAAGGTGGAGGGAAGGGTCATCAAAATTTTTGTGATTATCTGCTGATCGGAAATTTTCTCAACCATAACTTTCAAACGATGTGCAAGGTTTTCCAACTTGGCGACGTGTGTAGCGATGTTGTGAGCTGGATCTTTCTGAACACTGTACCATTGTTGAAGCAGCATGTGAATGCTGGTCTCCGATTTTTGCTCATAAACAGATGAAAGTTTGTCCCACATTTCCTTCCAAGTCGTGCAGTTGATGATGTGAAGAAGCGGTTCCTCATCGACTGATGTGGCGATAGTACGTTGTCCAAGAGTGTCCAGTTTGGTCCATGAGGCACGTGCCGCTCGATGAGCGTCGGTTGTGTTTTCCTCTGGAAATTCTTTTTCTCCGTTGACGATGTCCCATGCTCCACTAGAGAGTAGAACGATGCGTACCTGGAACTTCCATGTGCTCCAGTTCTCAATGCCTTTTAGTTTGGATATCCTAATGGACTCGTTCTCCATCGTTGTGTAAAATTTCACTGTTGTATGAGGGCGGACTTACAACACGAGATTTTGAACGAAAAAATTTAAACAACACAAAAATATTTATTGTACCGCGAACCTGGGCCCATAACCTGTTAAACAGGCGGGGTGAACAATAAATAACAACAAAGATTGTTGAATAAATTGAGGATATATTTAAACACGTCTGAACAGTACGAAAGCTGAATGCTAAGTGAGTGTGGTGAAAGTTTTATGGTGTGAATTTTGTGTTAAAGGTTGGCATGACTGTGGTGGGCCTTAAGGGCCTGAATACATGAAAAGAGTGAGTGTTTGCATGAGAATGAAAGCTAGGTTAGAGCGCGTACAATTTGAATTTTTTTTTATAAATTGAACTGAACTGAATTGAACTTCGAGCACAAAAGCAAGAAAGACAGCAAGAAATTTGACAGGTCAATATGTGATCATAGGTCGTTGATTTGACAAGAAACTTTGTAGAATGATATGTGGTGACAAACCATTCAACAAAATTTGGAAAAGTACTTGTAAAGGCTCGTAGTATTTTAGCAGATATCAAAAATATTTTTGCAATGAAGAGATTGTAAAGGAAAAAGGGTTTCGAAATTTTTTTAAGATAATCTAACAGCTTCTGGGTGCGCATGCTTTATAAGGCGAAAAAAGTTGTAGAACTCGGAGAAACACAGACGCTGTCATAGGCCATTGTCGTTCTAACGATAACGGACTCAAGCATTGCTTGAAAACTTCACAAATCGGAAGGATTTTTCGGAGAATCTGCTAAGCCTAA
This sequence comes from Stratiomys singularior, assembly GCA_954870665.1. Classification (NCBI taxonomy): domain Eukaryota; kingdom Metazoa; phylum Arthropoda; class Insecta; order Diptera; family Stratiomyidae; genus Stratiomys; species Stratiomys singularior. The sequence goes on from OX940877.1 coordinate 16,830,721, forward strand.
ATTGCCCTTAATTATGATTTGGTACTCTCAATTTCAACTCATGAATATAATTGCATCACTTTTAAATAAATTATAAACAAAAGTAAGTTAGTAAATATCCTATCTCAACCAGTTTTCTAGGTAGTAATCTAGGTATCTGCCTTAGAATTATATACAATAATTAATGAATAAGATGAAAAAGTGTCAGCTAATGAAACTTTCTTGTGCATAAACCATTTACACATAAACACTGAAAAGTTTGGGGCGAAACGCGTCCTTATATACAGGCAAACAAATTGCCTAAGAAAAAAAAAATACTATACAAATACTATACATACAAATATAATATTTGCTCACAACATTAATTAACTATAATTATACTATTAAGCAAATAATACTTATATTTAGTTTTTATAATAGTTCAAAATGTGTCTAAACGAGGTTTGCCAGTTTGTTTGCTTCTGAGACACAGTGAAGAGATGAGAGACATGAAACATATGGCAACATACCCAAAATATTCATATTTCTTATGAATAGTTCGTTACGTTAAAAACTGACTATTAATTGTCGCCACAATTTCGCAATTAGTTGAGAAGAAAGAATTTTTTATCTTTATACACTACATGATATTGTAGAGATAAAAAATAGTGCTCAACAAACAACCAATGTGTTGTTTAAGAAAAATGAAAAGTTTAATGAAAGAAAGTACAAAGTTACAATATACTTGTTGATGTCGCCAAGGTGTCGTCTTCAACTGACTCTTCCCTTGTCGATATCGAAGGAGGAAAACTCTCTTTTCCTCTACTCTTCAACATTTTTCCCTTTACCTGACGGGTTTGGGTTTTTTCGGGGCTTGGGATTTTTTTACTACTCTCTCCTTCGACATCTGTTTTGGATTCGGGGTTTTTTACATCTGTGAAAGTGGGAAAAGCCAGTCGTTTTAAAATCCTAAAAACTAAGTCTACATCGACATGAGTTTACGTCCTCGATATTACAATATCATTGTTATTGTCCACAAGAGGGACAACAATTTTATTTTATTGAAAAATTAGGAAAAAAATATTCAGAAAAATGAAATAATTCCAAAGTGTTCAATAAGATTCGTTAACTATTTGAACATTTATAAATCTGAGCATCCTAAGGGATCAAATTGTATGAAATTTACTACACGATTACTTTCTGCAAAGTTTTGCAAATGGAAAAAAGGTAACTTCAGTAAATTATTTCCATTCGCGAAAAAGCTATTCTTTCATCACGTCCCCAATGTATAGTTAAGATTATTACCTTATCCTCTGCACAAGATAAACAACTTGTTTAGCGCAAAACTCCTTTCATCCATCATAGAACTTTTGAAATTTGAAAACATGGGCAAGGGTGAAATGTAAAAAAAACATGGAAGAGTCAAATAAGTGTAGAAGATCAAAAGTTAATTCACGCTATTATAAATTTATTATTGGACTTATTTTTTATTTAAGATTAATTGAAATAAACTTGTTTTTCTTTAATTTCCGGTTGAATTGCAAAATAAATGGCCACTTTGCATAGAAAACAAGCAAAAAGATGGAGGACGACATCGAAAAATACAACTTTTTTTCAGCCCTCTTGGGCAAAAACATGATTTTGGCGATACGTTTATATTATTTTATTATAAATATGTTAGTTTTATATTTTATTTTAGAATGGCTATAAATTTTCCTTTTTTGCTTATGTCCTTTTTGTGAGTCGATAAATCGAAAATCGCAATCGAAAGAATGATGTGTGTCCTGGGGCAATATTTTCCAATAACCAATTCCAAACCCCGAAATCTCGAATCCCGAAAAATAAATCTAGTATCAACATAACTTAAAAGTCCTTAAGAGATACCAACGAAATCCTTAATTCCAAATAATTAACATTTCTAAATATACTTCCAGTTGTTTTCAAGGATATATCCAAGATAGTAAGTTAAACAAAAGGAAAACTAGTTGAGCAATTAACTAATTAATGAAAATTCAACGATACCAAATGAAAAGCTTAAACAAAATATGCAAACAGAAAATACCTTGAATCAATAAAAAATTATAAGCAGTTCGTTCTTCTTTGTTGTCTTTTTCAATAAACTTTAATTAAGTAAATTTTCCATCCGTTCATGATTTTCATTTGCCTACCATCATCATGAACTAGTACACTGAAATTTATTTCAAAAGCAAATTGTTACTTCATAGATCATAAACATTATGTTTTGCCGTGGAAAATTTCTGATGCTATATCATGGACAGTGGTATTAAACGTTTTTCACTTAGAACAAAGATTTCATAGCTTCATAGAATAGCTTCAGTGGGTAAAGTCATTTCACCGAGTTTTCTTTTAAATTAACTCAACGGTTCCGGGAAATGTAATACGAGTATATCAATGGTTATTTAAAAACTGTCATCCCAGCCATAATCAAAAGCTGAGCTCAAAAAAACTGATTTATTGACCTGAATTTTTGATTAATGCATTCAAAAAATTGACATGTTCAGCAAAATATGGTTGTTGGGGCTTGCATTAGTCCTTGCTAAAATGAAACACTGAGCTTGCTGATAAACTAATTCAGCACTTTACCCTTTATCACCCCTACTTTATTCAATACACATTTTCTTTGCATTAATTTTTCTCGCTTGGACTGTTCACACCCTCTCATACGTAATTTCCCACTATCATGTACTGTCCAACGCGTCTTTACGCGTCACGTTACTGTTGTTTGAATACTTATTCTGAAATTCCAGAAATTTTGGGAATCCTTACACTGCTACTGTTTATTCATTGGAAGTTAAGAAATTTTTGTAAAACTCGTACTTGCTTCCTTTCAATACCCACATCATATGAGGCAATAAAGTACGAGTAAATTTGTACATACATTATTTGCTCGCCCACGTCAGTGGTTCGTAACATTTTTCTTGCCCGAATATGTAACCATTTAAAAGCGTAGATTTGATTAAAATTTTCTGCTAAACTAATGTTTTGAGCTCAGAATCGTGTTCCGGATGGCTGAACACGAATTATTTTTTTTATTTAATTAGAAAATCAGTGAAATTTCAGTGGAAAGACCTAGCAGAAATTTCCTATTTTTGCTAGCCATTCTAATACAAAGAAATTTAGAGCCTTTATCGGTCTTCGGATACTGAGTGGTATATTCAAGTCCAACCATGAATACGTGCGTTCACTTTGGGTTACTCGTGGAGCTAGTCCTAGGGTTTTTCAGGTTCTTGCAATTTTTTCCAGTCCAGGTTCTGATTTCTGTTATTTGCGCAGAGGTTTAACGGCGTCCAAAGTCACGCAAAAAACGGTTAGTGAGAGGTTGGCTCTTATTTCGTTTATATTTGCGTTGTTCATGGAAAACTGAAACTCAGAAGTTAAATGTCCAGAGTATTTGACGGTGGATGGAACGCTTGTGCCTTGCCAGGGGAGATACAAATTTCGCGTTTACATGAACTGAAAGCCTTAAAAGTAATCTGTAGTTTTGATGCAAGAACTCGTTCCTTATACTCCACTTTTGTATTACAAAGAAAAGACAGGCAAGGTGAAATGATCAACATACGAGACCTGTTTTGAGACTAGCAGGACCTTTCCTCTATGCTTATTGAAATGTAACTAGATAGCTGGTTTTCATCGATCGAGTTGGTAGATGCTTTAAACAGTCGTGGTCCAAACTTTGTTTCAACCATCTGTAAGAAACATCCCGTAAGAAACATCCCTAAAAGTTTCTGCCACAGAGATCAAGACAAGTTCTGCAATCCTTGTTCGGATTTTTTGGCGATAAAATACTCGTTTCATATGTTCCAAAGAGAAAGAAATCCGCTGTCATAGTTTCTTCGATGCCTTATTTGTCGGATATTGATTCTTGAAACCTGGAATGATTATACTTTTAAACATTATTCAACCAAGGATGGCGTGAACTCTCTTATCAGAAATGTACGACATATTCTGTTGGTAGAAAATTCGAAGTTGACCAACTACTGTTTCAGGATCGATTCTAAATATGGCAACGTTTTGATATTTGAAAAGCATCCAACATAAGTACAAAGTTGCATGGGGGTGATTTCATTCTAGACATAGGGATGTCTCTACTAATGCTCCAAGTCAAAAACCATTGCAAAAACTCGAGAAATTTTCCAAAGGATTTAAATTATATAATTGTCATGAATTATATAATTAGTTGCAACATGAAGCTGGAGCTAACATAAAATATCAACGAATGCTAATCTAAAACATGATCGGTCCCGGCAGAAAAAGGTTCATAGTGTTAATGGCGAAAAGCGAAAGATGCCAAAAAATGATCTAGATAAATACATAAACCATTGCCTCATGATGAAGTATATGAAGCCATTAAAGCTTTTTGCGAAGAACTCAATTAGGATAAAACAGACTCGAAATAGTAATGATTCAATCAATTCATTGATAAGCGCATTGTCATTAAAATCTGTTGGCGGTGCCAAAAAAATATTAGATATAGCCACGAATGTCGCTATATGTATTTTTAAGGATAGCTTTTCATCAGCAATGCATATATTAAATGCGATGGACTTGAAAATTGGCCAAAATTTGTACAAAATTTGACATGATCTTTACCAAAGGCACTGCTAGGGCAAAGAAATCCATCTCCGATGAGGCAAAACAGGAAAAAATTCATGCCCTAACAATTAGGAAGGGAAAGCAAGAGGAGGAGGAGGTTTTTGGAGGTCAATTATGTGGTGCGGGCATTGCAGACTAGAAGCATACTTTGCTTAAATTTTTTACAGTAAGCTCAAAACCAGTGTCTGCTAGGATTTATTTTATAAACTGCATATTCATTTTTATACATTTTTTTCAAAATAACGCCATTTTGTCAAAAATCAATCAAAAAAAAAAATGTTTGTACTTCCCTGGCTGTTATTTTAATTTATCGAACAATTATTGTTTGATAACCATAACCTTAAAGTTTCAGGCGAGAATTGTCAAGCCGCGAAGCCATGAAATAAAAGCGTTTTTGGAGAGAGCCGCCATGTTGTTTTTTAAAGCTTTTGAAAAATTCAAAGGCAATGTCAAATGCTTCCACAAAATAATGTTTAGTTTTTGGGGAAAAAAATTCCCAAAAAATGACTTTTTTTACCTCTACAGTGGTGTTCCCCCTTTTGTATACAAAATCCTACAAAATGTACAAACATATTTATTTAAGCGGAAATCTAACCCACGAATGATTTTTCATTGATCAAAATATCGAATATGTTAAGGCCTAAGGTTTCAAACGTCTGTAACCGCGAAAAATACTTAATTTGCAATGTCTATTGGATTCATAACGGAATATAAACTCATTATCCAATTCTCTCACTATATATCTCACATTATTACGAAATTCGTTGACTCTAAAATTTGATAACATCCTCGGCTAGGCCATACTAAATTCCATCTAAACAGAACAACACGAAAAGGTTGAGAGCCTGCCAGTTCGAAACGCGAAACGACACAAGTTTAGCCGCATTCACGTCAAAATTATGGACAAACTCAGATCCTTGTAAGGAAAACTGAGTTGAAGTGAGAATTTAAACTTTGACACTGTTTTCTCTTACACATTCCAACCAATATTCACCTTCTACGTAAATCAGTAAACATTCTAAGGATTCTTGTTTTATTCCTCCTCCTGTTTGCTAGCAAAATCATACGATAAGGAAATGTTGCAGCCACACATTACGGCTACCTTAACTTCTAAGTAGTCAATAGTATGCAGGTGTGAATGTAGGACGAAACGAAGACTGCCACGAGTTGTTGGCATTCATCCTTCTAAGTGAAGTGAATATTTTAAAAACGATGCATCAGTATGTTTTGACATTCATTTGTTATAAAGCAAAAGCGGATTAGAAGGATTACATTTGCTTCAAAGGCATTTACTTTAAATCGAAATTCTTCATGAATGAAACGCAGATAGGGAAATGTGAATACATGAAGGATATATGATCGAAAATATAAAACTTCGGGATGCGATATAAACTGGATTCGAAATGAGATTATGGGATCTGTGTGCAATAGCATTCCGAGAATAAATCTTGAATTATATTTAAGCTCATTTTCGAGTCGATTTGGCAAATATATCCTGCGGGGCTGAATGGACGATCAGGGAGCGAGTCTATGACAAATTGCAGAATCATTAAAAGACTTTGCTAATATTAGGTTCATTTCAGAAACACGGGCTACAAAAAAGGAAGGATGAATTTAAATTACTTTTCAACGTGTCCGCATGAATTTCGAACGAAACAGGACCATAAGTAAGTAAGGACTACATTGTAAAATTTCATATCGACAATTTATCATTTTATTAATATTCCATTAAATTATGCCGTGCGTCGGATTACACTTTAATAAGATGTCGGTAGGGTGATTTAATTACGAATACGGTCAACAGCAACATTGCATGATCCTTCAATTAAACATGTCGTAAATTGAATTCCGCGGAAAATCAATCGAATGCGAACGTTGACTGTAATGTACAATATTTCGCTTTTATTCCTGCGCTTGCATTATTGCCTCTTATTTAAGCATATTCTGCGATAATTATTATTTTTAAAGGATGGAAAATGACCGAGCATGGTATTGGAAATAAATTAAATACTGCAACAGGGATAAAACAAATAGAGTAAATATCATAATTATTATGCTAAATACAAATGTTGCTACATTATGCTTAACAAGTTAACTTACCCTCGATAATTGTAAGTATGTGTGAAATAATTTTAAACATATTTAATCGGATACGACCGTCACTTTATTACGAAAAAACGTTGGTCTATTCTTATGAGTAAGGACTTCATTGGGATTGAATTGTAAAAAAAGTTTATAGAGTGTATACACAGAGATGAGATTGGCCTGTTGAAAATTTCTTTTCATTCGTGCTCAGGGTAGAAGTTTATTCAACCGAACTTAAATAATTTTGCTCCGAGTGCTTGCAATCGTCATAGTGTGAGTGTTTTGCTGCAGCCCATCAGAATATTTATTTGATTCATGCGATTTTTCATGTGGAAAATCTCAATTTTGATAGAGCGTATATTTAGACTATCTTAGAGTTTATTCTCTGCTCTTTCAATTACAGATAAAGCAACTTGGTTTGGATTTGTTGTATTTTATATATTATAAATTTTATATATTATAAAATTATACAATGAGAAATCGCCCACTCGGCGACTGAACATTTTCGAAAAGCAAATCATCATGCATGAACATTTTTACACAATTGAACCTTGTAAATTGTGCCATGTGAATTAACATATGAATGACTCTATTTTTTTTATTGAATTGGGCAAAATTGTCCAAGCTGTAATTTATCTACTCAAAATTGGATTGTTAAATTGTGAAATTGATTGAAATTTTTAAAGCTTATTCGGAAATGAATTTTTGTATCCCGTCATTCCAGTTTGCAGACATTTCTTGGCTGATCGAAGGATTACATTCTTCGGTATGTCTGGTTCTGGCTTCAAATTCGTTATAATAGGAAAATGCAGTCGATGCAGTTAGTAATCTTTCTTTTGTTGTTCAGCGATTGCATCTGACAACCATTGCAATCGAAGCTTGTCACGTCTAGGATGTCCAACAGGACGTACATGACTTACAAGTCAATGTTATGATATTCGTCTAGAACTTCTTCAGCAACAATCTTTCTGGACCCCGACGTAGAAAAGAACTGATGATTGCACCCTGTGTGATTGTTGAAAAACTCTTCCATGTATCTTGTTCCAGGATTCCGCACAAATATGGAGCGCTGAACGCATGGGCCTGTAGGAGTATTGTCATGGATCACGAGGAAATATATATGCTGATCGGAGCGCGGTGGCAGAGATAATGTGACACCTCCTTGAAGACCCGCGTAAAATCTCTAACGAGAGCTATCAGGGTCAACATCAAGAACCTCAAAAACAACCTCTGAAACAATTTTCTCCCCAACCTTGACTATAACATTCGAAAAATCTGTAAGTTGACAAAGGTTTGGAAGTGAAAACATCATGGTCTTTCATATGCTCTGACAGACAAAAATGGTACCAAGATCCATTCCAGTGAAGGGAAAGTAGAGTTACGTGGTGATCAGTACCACGAACATAACAATAACTCCCATTGAATGAGCAACACCATGGCTAATAAAATGGTAAGGTCCCTGTATTCGACGGAATACTCAATATATGGTATGAAAATATTGAAGCGAAAGCGATAGTCATAATCTGCCACATTTTCAACGTCTGTCAAGAACGTAATACTTCCCAAACTTTCAGAAACACGCCAGCATAATACAAGTCCTGCAGCCTTGTAAAGACCTGCATGACCATAACAACTTCAGGGAAATAAGCTTACTGCCTGTGCTTGTGCCTTGAAAAAGCTGTCGAAATACGTAGAAAACAATGTCATCCTCCCTAACTTTCAGTTGTGCTTCAGACATGGACGCTCAACAGAGCACCAACTGCTACGTGCCTCCAAAGACAACCAAGCAACACGAACTACAAAACAGTCGGTGGACCTGCTAATCAACGATATTGATATTGAAATGGCGTTCGATACCATCTGGCATAACGACCAAATTCATTGGTTTAAGAGTGCAGTACGCCTCCTTACCTGCTGAAACTAATTTCATTCTTCTTGAGAAATAGAAGATACCCAGTGAAAGATCGAGGATCAACGTCAACTACCATAACCACTCCTGCTAGTGTTCCACAAGGGTCATGTCTGAGTCCAATTCTTTTCAATGAATACACGTCTGACATACCCACAAGCCAAATATGCCAGTTAACTGCTTTTGTGGACGACATTTGCCTCTCCACCTCTGGCAACAATCCTTACCAGATCACCTCCAACGTAGAAGAAATGCTAGAAAAAATCTACCAATTTTTCTACAGGTGGAAGATTAAAATCAACTTTGGGAAAACTAAGGCTATATTCTTTAGCACAAAACATCAGCCAACCGTGTTGAAGATTTGGGCCTAAAATTTGATCATTAGATTGGATAACATTAAAACCATCAATATGGATATGGATCATGCCAAGAGCTTTTGCAAGATCAATCTCTTTGGTGCAGGATTAAGATGTCAAAACATCTAAAAATCTGTGAGTCAATCGTCTCCGTTGCACAAAAAAAGATTAAATTTATATATTTTTCGTTGGTATTTGCCACCAAGTTTCAAATCCGAAGTCCTTCTGAAACTTGGTAGCCGATTCAAAAAATCTATTATGATTAGTAATATATTACAGTTAACGATTTGAAAATCTATCTATCTATCTATTTGAAATCTTTAAAGTTCGGGAAAAAGTTAGGGGAAAAAGTTTAAAGTTCGAGGGAAGTTTACAGCTTAACTACTTAAATCGGTTTCGTGCGGAAGGATACATGTGGCTATGAATGCCCAGTGGGTTTATGTTTGCTTCTTCAAAACCGATGATATTTGACAAAACCGCCATCACCGTCCTGTTTCATTTTAACTTCCCGAATGAGCGTTTTCAAATTATTTTTCAACCGCATTATCTCGTCAACTTCAAATTGTCGCCACTGTTTCATGATCCTGAAAGTCTTATTTCCATTTTCTGACGATAATCTGAACTTTAATTAATATTATTAACGAAAATGCCACACTTCTTCGGTCAATTAGCTGAAATGAATACTTTTTCGGCGGCGCTGTTAAGACTATAGTATTTAAATAATCCCATGAAATCAATTACATTCTATCATCCAAATACATTTGTATTTACATATTTATACATACATTCACACCATATCCGCTCATTTGCATTAACATTCATATAAATTTGAACACGATGAACGACGGTCATATGTCCTGGCGAAGCAGATTAAATGTTTTTATGTTAACATGATAAGAGGGAAACAGAGAAATAAGTGGTCGTACGTTACGTCGATGTCCTGAAAATGTATATTTATACATTGCTTTTGACGGGCAGCAAGAACTGTATAAGCTATTTATTTTCGATATATACACACTAGAGGAGAGTGATGTCAAGTGATGACGTTTGATCCTTTACGAACGAAATCAAAAATAAAATCAAACAGAAAGCGAGTTCATTATATTCAGCTCTTATTTTTTGATGAATTTTTTGCTTTCCGAAATTCCGAAGCGTAGATTGTAAAGAGTATCATTGTATAGTCCTTATCGTATACTTATAATGGTATAGAATGTGATATTTCAGACGGAATAAATTCAACCGAGCCATGTTCAAAGTTAGTACTAAGACTTTGTGTATTCATACATTCTGCAGGCAAAAGTTGATTGAAGTAAGTACAAAAAAGGAGGTTTTATATTAATATTAATTAAGGTCCAGAGAAGAAAGAGAATTATCATGAAAAGTCTTGATTCAACTGGAAGATGGAATGGATCTAAAATTCAACAGCAACATAATTTATTTTGGTTAAACTTAGTGTGACACAAGAATTTTCTCTACTGATTCGACCCTGGAATTGTACAAATGTTTATGGAATGTAGCTGAAGACCGCTCATACTCAGCGTCTGAGACCTTGGGAAATACAAAATTTTAAGGATGTGCGCAATGATCTTTCCTGTCAACGTGACATTGTACAATGTATAAAATACGCTTTGGTTAGGTATCGATTTTCTATACTAGTAGAAGTCATCAAAAGAAGCGATTCCATTTTCCAGGTATTAAAGGATTCCTTTAAAAGGTAAGGAGTCAAAGAGAGACTTCTTTAATGCTGGCTTGTCATATCTATCAAATGGTGATTTCAAATGATCAGAGCACCTCTCCGACTAGACTACAGCAAAAGAAATCCTTTTTAACAAATATTTCTTCAATGCTCTTTCCTTCAATAGGATGCAAAACCTGTATGAAGAATGCAATCTTCTTTTATAAAATGGATGGGCAAGAGGTTGTGACATGCCAATTCTCATTACTTTCTTACATTTCCACTTCAAGTCCCCTTATAACATTGCCGTTTCTTTTTGGGGCTTTCACGGAGAACGTTTTTTTTTCAGGGGTTTCAAAAACAAACATTTTATTACTTATAATTGATTGGACTGTTCGTTTCCTAGATATTCTTTTAGCCTCGTTTCTGCTAGTTGTCTTAGGATTGATAATGCTTCTTGTTGTGTTCTCTTGTGTTTCTCTCCTTGAATGTGACATGTGTCGTGACAGTTGTTCATCTCATCATTTTGCAGCAGCATACTGGCTACGGCTCTCCGGGAAGTATCATGGTGGATAGTTGTGCATCTGGCTTTGGTTCTATCAGTATAAAATTTGGCGATCCTTAATGTAAACTGGCACCTCATTACGATGTTATTGAGGACGGTTGTTGAAAAATTCGAAAACTTGTCTCCAAGCGACTGCGAGGTTGGTTTAATCGAGGCGGGTACTCACAGTAAGCCTTAGGATTTAAGGTCTTTGAAAACAGTAAACACTGAAGAAGGATGTAACCATTTTCTTGCCGAAGAACAAAAGCACTCGCTATGATAAGCCAGAAATAACGAAAATATGAAAATAAGGACTTCCAAATCGTATTCCGGGAAGATTAAAAGCAACGTTGTTCACTTGACAGATAAAAATTAACAATCAAAAATTGAGTTTTATAAGCCATTTTCAAAAGAGTTAAAACTATGAAATCAATTATAACTGAACCCATTTTCTGCTTATCTACCATTGAAGGATGGCCACCATAATACATATTATATTGCCTACTTCGTCCAAAGTAAGCCACTCTTCTCCTATATGTAATTCCATAACCGCATTGCACCCTAAAGCTGAAATACACAGGGCAGTATATCCAATCATTTAAACCTTTCGTCCTGCACCAGCAATTGTCGTATTAAAAATCAACATTTTCCATTGTAAATGCCACCCTCACATTTCACTTTAAGTTCGATGTTGGTATCCTTCTGGTTACTTTATGCTCGAAATAAAAACTATGGTTTTTGTTTCAGCACTGACATTGCTCGACAGCTTTTTACCCACCAGCTTTCAAAGGAACCCTGCCTTATTCGAACTGTAACGAATTGGCTTGAAAGCGGTATCGCGATTCAGTATACCGTTTTGGTAAATCCTGTTTATGTTTGGGGCGTAAACGGCTCCTTGTCTTCCTACTTACTGTCTTGTTACCAACATTTAATAATAAATTATTCCGTAAAAACTGTCTGCAACAGATCGCATGTCAAAAATTCATACTGTTGATTCTTAACTATTATTTTTGTACATGGGGTTGGCCTCCCTTTGATGTTTTTGTGCATGGATGATGGTTGAATACTGGACGAAATTGAAGTTCTCTTAAGGTTGGAGGGATTCCGTAATAGTCGTACTTCATTGTTCAATAAAAGGGAGCTGAACTAGAGGCAAAACTAGTGATGGAAGTGGATAAAATTGATAAGTTCGGTTCCAAATCGTATATACATATGCATATACAGTAAACTTTTTTCAAGGGGCTGCTGTAATCAATCTTTTAAATTTAATTCGTAGTGAAAGAGAATATGAATTCGATTGAGTTACGTCGAAATCTGAACAAATGTTACAATTTCATATGAATGATCCTCAAAAGTATCAGAGACTATGTATTTGTCCAAATGTATTTGTCCAAATGTATTTGACTATGTATTTGTCCAAATGTTTTCGATTCCATTAAATTTAAAAAGGATATAAAACGAAAAGTACAAATGTTAGATGCACAACATGCTTCAAATGATATTTCGTTTGATTGACTCCTGACCAATGTCTAAGTCTAGTAGGTCAGCATAACTACATGCAGCGTAAACACTTCCAGGCGGTTTCTCACAGAAAGAGAAGTAAAATGCATAAATTAATTTATATTCGTTTTTCATTTTTACGCAAAAACTTTGAGAAAAGGATTTTTGGCTACGTAAAAGTTAATGAAAAGTTACCAATCCAAATAAAATTCCAAATATTTTGATTAAATACTGTGGGATCGGTAGTTTGTTCAAGACGATTGCGCTTTATGTGCTTACGCAATGCCTGAATGCCTTTTCTTTATAATTATTGTCTCGTTTTCGCATACATCCTTGAATAACAACAGCATTCTAACTCAACTCAATGTCTCAACAGTACTGACAAACCGTATGTGAGTAATTGAGTATCTGACAGCATTTGACAGATCACTGTGTCAGCTGACTAAGTACGCCATTTTTCCTATTCGTTATAGGACGCTTGTGTAATTTTGGCATTTATTTTATTTTTTTAAGTTAAAGTTAAAGTTTTTGTAAGTTCGAGGTTGCAGAATCCCACTGCATCTTCAGGATGTAAATCCAGTAAATGTCAAATTCGGCAATTTTAGAAAATAAAAATCATCTCAGCCACAAGTACGTGGAAGCAACAAATCAGTAAATTACATAGGAGATCTCATTAAATCCTAATTCAGTATAAATTGACAAATATTAAAAAACAGAACCAACATCGAACACAATTTTTCATTCTACTGTTGACCTCAATTATTTGAAAAAAACAACTATAAAGCTTCTTGTAGCGACAGGACTCCAGCTAGACAATACGAGCAAATATATGACTTAATCAAAAACTACCAAAATCGTCAATCCTGACCACTTAATGTCAATGATGAGATTATCGTTGAATTCTAAATAAGCGAGGGTTGAAGTCATAAATAAACGTCAAAATTCGAAGGGAATATTAAAATCTTCTAAGGATATCCCGCAAATTGAAAATATGTGCGTAAAAAGAATGAAAATTTTCTACGAAATGTTTTTGATAAACCACGTAGATAATCACTTTTCTGCCGCTGATGTTTTGAATGCTTCTTTTCTTCTTCTTATTTATCTAATACTTCTTCCCAATAAGCAGGTGCGCGGGCAACGAGAAACAGAACCATTATATACCACATTTGTCTTATAGTCATACATGTTATGGTTAAATAGTCAAAAAGTCATATAGGTATGTAAAAGTTAAAAGTTAATAGTCAAAAAGTGCCCTCAAAACTCCCGTTATATGTTTGGAACAATAACGTCAAATGAATAAAAAATTAAATTTTTTTTTAAAAAGTGAACTTGAAACAAACTTAAAAGGAACTTTTAAATTTGGCTCAGAGGGTCACTCGAATTTCAATGACGCTGATGTCCTAGAATCAATTGAAGAGAATTCTAGAGGAACTTGAAAATACCAATTTTTGACCTGTAGATTCATTGGTATTCTGTTTTAATTTGATTGGTATTCTGTATCCTTTATACGTAAAACACTAAACTAAACAGGTTTATTTACTATCGTTATGGTGTACATACGCTATAATTAGGGAAGGCAACAGAAATCCCATATCATATTCCCATATTCATAAACTGTTAATTATTTAGACCATCTGATTCCTTCGTTGTAGTGCAGTAGGACGCCTAGTAGGGGGCTGAACATGACGTACATTGATGTATATTATTTTTTTGGAAATATTTTATTCACAGAAGAACGTTAAGGTCCGTTACATTCGAATTCTTCGAAAATTGTGTTACGTTGTCCCCGCAGGAAACACGTTTATTGAAAAGAAAAGAAAGGGATACAAAATATAATTTTTTTCATTGAAACTCGATATGCTCCCTATCTAAATACCATCTGCTCTTATCAGGGAAAATAAACACTGTGGTTAACCTCGAAAAAAAATATTAAGGAAACAATTTAAAGGAAGCTGGACAGCACGAATTATCATCAGCTGAAACTCGACCTTATGCAGTACCTAAGCTGACATAAAAATTTCAAAGCAGATGTTTTGATGACATTGAAAATTAGACATACCCAACTCCGGTCTGGTTCATAAGCTGATGATGGGAAAGCTCGTCCAGTTTGGAAGAGTGTCCTGTTTACATGAAAAAAATTTACGAGATAGTGCATGCTACCTTCCTGGCACATTCCGTCAAATTCCAAAATACAGTCAACTGCCTTAGCTACACAAGGAAAAACCTGGAACTGGGAGTTCTTGCAAGGAAGTGAAAGAAGACTGCAGGACCAAATATCAGGAAAAGATTTTCAAAATATTGCAATTGATCTATCATTTTAGCCAAGTTCTTCAAATCAGTACCTTTAATGACTCCTTCCGTAAAAGGAGTTGCCCCGAGCAATGAAAGATGTTCGGATTTGCGCCGATCAGTAAGGGGTAGAAGCTTCCTTATCGCTCATAATTTACTCTATACATGACTGGAAAAGTGCTCCATGAACTCATAAAGGGAATATTTATCGTGAAAGTATGTATACAGAGCAGGATGTTTTTTCGACCGTAGACCCAGTTGCAAAGACTTTGGACCGCGGCCCATTAGGTGAAGGGACACTGTTGTGCTAACAGGCCGATATATGTTCAACTCAGCTAAATAGACGGATTGAGAACACAAGCGAACCCATTTCAGGTACATTAACATTTGATGTAGATTCTCCGGAAGTACCAGAACAGTTACAGTTTGGTCTACCATACAATGCAGGGTCTACGAAAGTTGCTCAGTTTAGACCAATAATGTTTTCTGTATGTTTTCTGCGACGAAAAGGCTCGAGTTGTCAGAGACATCGCGACTGACCTGTTATGCAGATAATGTTCCTGAAAATAAATTTTTGTTATGCAGATAATGTTTCTGGAAAAGAATTTCTCCAAGGGAATCAGAGCAACGTCTGATAAGGGCTAATAAGGGCAACTTAACCAATGCCAGGGGATTGCTTCCAATGAAAAGCAGCTCTTAATGAGTGGGGTACAATCTACGCTTCTATACGAAGATGAGGTATAGAGCGAAACTCCTAACAAAAAGCTGGTGCGTCAACTGCTGATTCAGGTGCAGAGACGAGGAGCATTCCAGATTGCACCAGGTTGCGAAAAATAGCAGAGTTAACGACGCTGCTACTCACTGGGGTGCTTTTCATCGTCCTTGTTATCAGAGAGCGAAAAGGGATTTAAAATCAAAGATACGAAAGTAATAGATAAGCCGTCACTGATGATGCGGGATGTCTGAGTTTTGATGGGTGACAGTTAAATTGCGCCGCTCATTTACAAACTGCCTCCTTAGTTGATTAAACTGGTTTCTACTTGATCCTGCGATTAAGTGGAAACGACTTTTTTAGTTGTAGCCGCATAAAATTGGCAATGCCGGTCTTCAGATTGAATATTCAGTATTAAATAAATAGAAGGATGACGCTTGTCATATTTTATTTTAATGCAGAAGATGGAACAAACAGTGCCATGAGATTGCTGAAAATTAGGAAAAACTGTGTATGAGCCATCGCGAAAATTTCGAAATCAGCTGGCAAATGAAACAGGATTTAATACATTAAGCTTGAGCAATTGCAACAATAAATGGAGGCTGGTTTGATCGCCTATAGGCATCGATTGCGGCGGGATCCCATCTCTAGCAAACTTTTTAATCTTTCCTTACTTGCTGTAAACAACCCTCTTGTTGTGAAGATGGTGAACAACCTACAAAACAAATAAAACATGTTTAATTCATTGTCCTGACTTCATTGATGCATTTTCCCATCAAAAATTTTTTCTATTATCGAGCATAAGTCAAAGAAGGTTTGATAACGCTACGAGGTTCGTTATGAATAGTGCCTAAAAGGGTAGAAATTAGTTCATGTATTTGTGTTTAAACTGTGTAAGAACTATCATATCTTGTTGATTGAGTAAGACCCTGAGAAGTTAGCTACTGGTGATTTTTTTACAACATCAGGGGCCTACAGAACTTTGGGATCTTCTTGGCTTGCATGTAGCAATATGATGAAGTTCTAATGGAAAGAAATAACAATGCGTAGAGATATAATGGCTAAGACTGACGTTTATTGGATCCAAGAGTTGAAGCTGGACGTTGTAGCTGGAAAATACTGCTTTGTGAATTGCAGGAACTCTATTGATGTAATAAAACATGCAAGCTAAATTAAAGGCAAATCATTTTGTCGTATTCCACTGGGATTAAATTTCGATGGAATGCGTTTCCTAAATTCCATTAAATTTTTTCTTCCTTTCTGCCAACTATCAAAACATAAAATTTTCATAAAAATCTCAACGGAAGTCCACAGGAAGACCGAGTCAGGAATAAAAAAAGGTATAAATTTTATAATACCTCAATAAAATAAGCTGAAGTTCTGGAATATATGCCCCCACTCACACACTGATAAATTTAGCTCCCGCCCCTTTCATATTAATTAAAGTAAACACCACATTTATGCGCACAGTGTATACGAAGGAGCTATCACAAATTGGGTGATGTTGAAAGGATACATAAGTTCCAGCACGTTTTTGTTAAAGCGAGAATCAAATATTCCTGCTAACATTTTCTTTTCCCGGGGCATACATTCAACTCAAAAAACGGCTGAATGAGTCTTTGAATAAAAATGTTTGCCCCACCACGATGTACGGCATACGAATATGCCGCGTTCAATCTGTTACAACAAAGATGTAAAGTATACTATACTCGTGTGCGCCAGGATGAAATCAGAACCTAAATTCAAAGTATGATGCGAATATAGGTTCTGATGTAATTCAAGTCGCTCTGCATGCACGATACGGATGAAGGCATACAAGGATTTTAATTAGCCCATTCTTTAGATTTCATTGACGGAAATGGGCCAACACTTGGCGCAAGTGTGTATTATGAAGCCTTACAATCAAGCATGGAATGGTTTGAATTGATATGCGCGCTGTTATAGCACAAGGATTTTACCAGTAGGTTTGCTAATATATATTTTTTTTTAATCATAAGCCATTCGAGAAGTGGATTATGAAAATGGAGCGAAGAAAATCAGATGGTCCATCTAAAAATGTGAAGTTATCAACCGTGTCTATGTTGTAAGCGAGTGTTGGTTGGATTGACCAAGTTTAAAAAGGATAATACGAAGAATTGAGTTACTGGAAAGTATAAGTTTGTAGCACTATTCAGGGTTATCAGTTTTGGAATATTCATATGCTCCCATGAGAATTGCTTTGATAAAAATGACCAAAACATCCATAGCGATATAGTAGAAATATTTATGATTCTGCCATTAATGGCAGCAGGACATCAAGTCCAACTAATTCAATTCTGTGACGAAATCGACTTTAACGAACCTGGTTTCCTACTTCAGGTCACTTGAATTTTTCGGGTTAATCAAAGCTTAGCTGCCATGAGGCTCCGGCTATTTATCACTCTTTTATTGGAAGCAACAAAAAGACTATAGAAGCTGTCACATTTCAAGATAAACGGACAAAACGCTGAGACAGAAGTCTTACTCGTACATGTAAGGGACAATCTTAGCTCTACCATAGCGTAGGTAAATATAGCATTCATACTTCGAACAAACTCTCGAGCTAATAGTCTTCGAGAAAAATAAGAGGAATCACATTTGATTTGGTATATTTTCTCTAATTTTTCTAGGAAACAAACATCCTTCTCTTAAAGTTTTTGCGATAGCAAAAAATAGCGATACAAATATAAATCTACTTGGAGTTTTTCCATCTCTGTCACAGAGAAGCCGTCCGAGAGTGTTAGTGCTGTGGCTCAACTTTGTTCGTACAAACAGAAATCTGTCTCTTGAAATGAGAAGGTGAAATCCGGCAGAGTGCGGTTATTTGGCTGTTTGGTCCTTTATAACAAAAAAGCGATTTATTTAGAAAAAAAAATTAATTATTTTATTTTATTAACAAACGAGCTTCAGTTCATGATTACTTCAACAGCTAGTATAGAAACTATTACGTGGGTTCATTGATCATGGTCTTCATAGAGTTAATTCTTAGTCTTGCAACGTTTCTTTAAAGAAACGAAAGTTTCATCCTGAATCCAGCGAATTTAATGAAGATTTGTCTGATAGGACTCAATTGACAAGAAGTTATCAAAACGATTGATACATTGGTCCCAGCAAACTTAAACGGCGAAAGTGACAAAAAAGGCTCCATCTTGCTTATAAGACTTGAGTCAGATTAAGAACAAAAATAAGGATTCAAGCTGAATTTTCTGGCAGTCATGCGAAATTGGCATTTACAAACCCACTAGGTCACAATCAGTGATGGTGACACAACCAAAAAGGAGATGCGATTTCGGTGGAAATTTCCATTGGAATATCTGAGTTGCTGATATAAATGCTGATATAAAATTTTAAATTTAACTATAGAGAGCAATCTTCAGATGATTAGTTTCAAAGAAATCGAAATAATTTTTTGAGGAAGAAAACGATTCGTTAATATATCAGTCACTTCATTCGTATGACGATTTTGTCGGCGGAACGAATGTCCTTGCTAAAAGATAAAAAGATTGAATATTTGGCAAGGCCCTATCTAGGTTGAGAATGTCCTTACAAAACTTACAGCCACATACTACTAATAACCACTTAATTGGTGCTAGATATGCCCATATTGAAAAAGTCCACTTAAAAAGTTGGTTATTTGTAAGCTTACTTTCTTAGGTTAAGGCTTGGTTTAAACACAGATTATTATCGTATTTTAATAGAAAATTCATCACATCACGGAAAATTGTTTGGTGTTGAGTATATTTGCAGATATAACAGCCTACAACTCCAAATTTATCAGTTCAGCGCTTCAAGGTCCAGCTTCAATAGACGTGTCTTTAATAATTAAAAAGAGAGAAAAGAGCGAGAAAACCCTGTGATGAGATTACCAACTGACTGCAAACTGCTCACTTTTGGACTTGATTATTCCATCTCAACAAAGACGCCACCCCCAAAAGTGTGCCCATATCCATCAAATGCACGAGCTATGCTGGAAAGGATGTATAAAATTATAACTACTTAGTCTGAGAGTAGGTAGTCTCATGTCAATTAAATGTAGATACAAAGATATGATCAATTCCACCCTTAAGAAAGACTAAGGCAAAACTCCGGTAGCTGTTGGAAAAAAGATTTAAAGCTTCCGAGTAGTTACTTGACAATACGAAATCATAGTAAGCAATTTTCCGACCAAATTTTTCCGGAGTACAGCAACAGTGGATCTTGTTTTGACCACTTGAAAGTTGAAATTTCAGGTCGATGACAGGTCGAGACACAGCGTTTACACTACCGAAAGGCTTCTCTCAGAAAGGGATAGATAACCAGCAGCAGTACCCAAAACAGATGTTCAAATGTTCTGGGAAGGGTTTCACGATTTGTACGCAAAAAATCAGAGAAAGTTCACTACTCCAAATATGATTGAATTAAAAATCGGAAAAAATAAAAGGATTGTTCAGCAGAATAGTTCATTAAAAACGTTAAGGACACTATTGAAACTCATAGAATGTCAGCTTGACGTTTACACCAGGAACGTCAGCTCACATTCATTCCAGGAACATTAGAGTTTGTTGAAGTTATTTGGGAAGGAAGAATGACGTTTAGAGTAATGAGATTTAAAATTTACATGGAGAACTCTGCAGAATTTGCTGAATCAGCTGATTTTTTGAGACCATGATAGAACTTTTATTTGTCAGGATGAATAATGTCCCAAAATTTTGTAAACGTAGATGTAAGTGCCCATGTGAATACTTGTCAAGGTTATTTTATATTGGTGTGAGTAAAGTTTTGACTTTTTTCAAAATGTTAAAAGACTTTGTGTGATTTATATTGATATTTTACAAATTTTTGTAATGAGGTTTGCATAATACGCACATATATCCCTTGCATTGCAATATCCACTTTCTAATAATGAAGCCCATGAAAGTAGGTTTCAATAGAAAATGTGAACATTTTCCACTTTGTTTTTTGTATTTTTGAAATAACGCCTGAAACAACATTTCATCAGGAAGGATACTAATTAATTTTATTAGATTCGAACAGATACAAGGATAGTACTTGAAGTGAATTTCATCCCTGATGCATTTACATGACTTGAAACAGGATACGTCCTTTTTAATTCACATCACATGCTTTATACTAGTACAGGAAATATGTAATGAAAAGATGCACGATTGCATTTGGGATTTGAAATTGATACGCCGATGGCATGTAGACGCATTAAAGTTCCTATGGATTTTTCAGTCCTTTTCCTTTCGTTCAAATATTTTACAGCAGGTAAACCAGCTTTCCTAAGCCTTTAAAAAAAAACACGTTTAGATAGCACTGTTTGGCACAGCGTTATATCACGATAATGTGAAATGTGCTGGTAATACCTGGACTGGAGGTGTCATGAGAATTTGTGTGAAATATAGATTTTGGCACTGACTTTTGACTTTTTTTAATCCTTGCGCGTATATTTAATTTTCATGGAGTCCTTGGGATTTTCAACCATTTAATTTTACGGTCCTCGCTGAAATTGGAGCGGAAAACAAGTACGTTACAACTAATCGAAATTTTTCATCAATTAATTCGTATAAACAACTAAACTTTACGATTTTGAACACAAAACGAAAGGTAAAATATGTTTTATGGTTTGCTATTACACCATTTTACATAAATTAAACAAATCATTTTACATAATAATATTAATAAATCCTAGTTGGAGAAACATAATGTTTGTATGTTACCCATCAATTTGTCGCCAGGTTTCAAAACTCTTCTTCAGCATAATTTCTTTTTTGAGACTTTATACCATATTTGCTAGGATAGCTAGCAATAATCAGGCCTGTAACCATGTCTCCATAGGCAACGCTGAATCATGTATCAATAGATCATACTTTTGGCTTGCTCAACAGCCAGAATTCCCGGTTCACTGAAAAATAGGATAGGAACCATAGAGGTCGTAATTTAATAACCATGGGAGGTTGGAGTCAGATACCATAGGACTGAGGATACGAACCTGATAGTGTACCCCCTAGAGGCAAAGAACCGTAAGCCACCGTTTTCAGTTAGTGCAGAGATCCTTTCGTATAATAAGTAGCAGCCATTAAACATTCCTTTAGCGCTTGTCATAGTTGACTAGCTGAAGTGTTCAGTCTGTCTGAATATTACCATAAATTGTTTCTTATAGCATTATTATATTGGCTCATTATCCTATGTTCAGAGAGTGGGATTGCTTTGAAACTGACAATATGAGGAGGTACTACCCTATCTGTTCCCCTGAGAGACATGTTATATTCTTAAATATTTGTTTATACTGAACAACCTCCTTTCATCCATTTTCTGTGATCAAAATGGATAAACATGGAGAGAACATCTATGAACCAGTTACTCAATGCATCTGAGTTACAAGGCAGTAAAGAACAAATTGTCATACATATTCTTATGAACGAAATCTAATCCACCTCATTCTAAACGTACCGTCGTGGTTTGTTTTGCTTTTTTGTGGTAGGCAAGTAAAGGTACTTATACCTTGAGTATGGAACTTTCAAATTTCATTCAATACTTTCCAATGCTTCTGAACTATCTACTTAATACATCGCATGTCAACCTGAGGTTGGGCTCTAATACTAGCATGCCTCTGAGCGGCTTTGGATTATGGCACATCCTTCTCTAGCAGAAAAGAAGGAAGGGAGAGTGAGTGCTAGAAAATAGACCCCCTATTCCCGACTCTAACAACGGTCCAGTTTGCCTTTCGAACTGTCAGGGTAACCAGTGCATAATGTGCCACACGATTATATTTGTCAATCATTTTAAGCATTCCACCGAGTACTGTTTTCGGGAAGAAACATTGACGATGATAAGAGGTTACCACACATCTTTGTTCATCCTGTAAAAGTTCAAAATATGTGTCATCATATGTCATCTGCTTGTAAGTCTTCACACTCCAAGGACTATTTCCAAGCGTTATGTGCGTTCCTCCTCTTCATATTCTTCTTTGAAACAGCAAATTTTTCGCGCTCTTCCACAAGGAGGGCGATAGGTCTCACATCTGTGATTACCAACACCGTCTTCTCAGTGATTGTTGGATATGGTTCTGAAATCAATGTCTCTTCATCTGTGACAAACGCTTCCGGTTTAGCTTCTTGTTCAGAGTGTTGTTCCGTATTTCTGCTTCCTACAGTGGAATAACACGTAGTGCGCTAATCAAGATTCGTATTCTGGTTTTGGTAGGCTTCCTATGCCAACTATAAACCGAGTTAGAGCCTTTAAATGTGCTGTAGTCTTGCTGGCGGTTTCCCTGATTTGCGACCAAAACTTTACCTTAAAGTCAACCAAAATGCCTAGGTTGACCAATTCAACCAACTCTTTCTCAACATCAAGAGGCCTTACTCTTAATGCTGATTGAGCGTTGTTAATATTGAGGCTTGGCCTCAATCTGGGGGTTTGTTTATTTGTTAGGATGACTGCATCGGATTTTTCTAGTGCTAACCTGTAGGTTCAAATCCTGTTGTCAGTCATCTAGTCCCTCAAACATTGCATCGACATATCGTTTCTGATTTGGGAATGCTCGACTTTTTGTTTTTATGATCAACGCTTCAACAAAAGCCTCAACATAGGGCGCATAGCCTGCCAAACTTCACTTATCTGGTAGCTGAAGCTTCAGACCAACGCCTCAACCTAGAGTGCATAGCCAGTCAAACTTGACTTATCTGTTAGCAGAAGCTTCAGTAGTTCATCACAGGAGGTATTCCACTGTTTTTTGTCGAAGAACAAAAGAAGCAAGTATATGGAAAACTCAAATCGTTCTACATCTTCGGTGTTACCAAGAATATTCATCAGCTAATCTTCGGTTGAAATTGATGATGACTTCGAACTACTCTACTGTTAACACCATACATTCCAAATCCGTTGTCTTATTGGCTTTTTTTATAGATTAGGGCCAGACGTTGACTATCTACTATGATTCTTCTGCAGACCAACATGTTTTTAAGGAACGAAAACCAAACTCTATATGTCACAAATGTGTCCTCGATCCTTTACGTTCTTGCAAATTGGTAAGCAGCGATCTGATTTCAGCACCATATCTTGGTTGTTGCCCGATAAGTCCGGATTATGGCGCTATCAACGTCTCTGGTGGATCGATAGACAACATCTTCTCCACCTTTTAAATTTGCATTTGATTGGTCTATGTTTGTTTATAAACCAGTTTTATCTTGGACTAGCCTGCAGAGTCGACTGTTGTTTTTATTTTCCCAATGAAAAGTATCAATGTGGGATTCAATGGATAATTGATAAGATCCTTGTGATGTTGTTAAAATAATGTGAAATTTTGATATTTAAACTCTTATTTGTATTAAACTACCGAGGTCCCAAGAAATCTGATACCTTTCCGACTAAATATGAATACTGAAATTTTTGTATTTAGTTCAGTTGTTTAATTGAACTCCCAGAAATGGAGGTGAATCCTAAGCCTAAGATCCTCGAAATAAAGCTAATAAACTTTTTTTTAAACAAAACCAATAAGAGATTTTTGGAGCTACCTTAACTTTTACTTGGGTACTGCTGAAATTTTTGCATTTATACGAAAGGGCTCCGTATCAGAGCCTCCCGACAAAAAGATGGATTAGAGACACGAGTTGCTGAAAAAAACGGCAAGTGTTCAAATGTATTAATAGCAGGACATATCAGGACATACAGTAACCCCATGGTTAAATATGAAAATCTCTTTTTTTCTTTCTGACAAGCTACAATGATCTTTAACATCAAAAGTTCAAGATAATTGTTGAATCGATTAATATTAAAGTGACGTTACAGGAAATAAGGATTCTAATATGAGCAGTAGCTGTACAACTACAACAAAGAACGGAAATCTCATACTTAAGCTCAAATTCTTTGCCTTTAGAAGTTGATCTAATTACGTGTAAGAGAAAGTCTGCATTCATTACATATTTAGCACATTAACGACATCCACTTAATGTGATAAACGTTGAAAGAACAGAGTTGTATCATAATTTTTCATTAATTGCTGGCAAAAGCTCTCGGATATCGAAGCTCATTAAGGATGTCGTAACATGGTAATCGAGTCTAATCGCATTCCTTAGAAAGGGTGTAAGAGAACACGTTGGCCTTTTCTCAATATTCTACATTGCTGAAACTGCTATAATACATACGTTTGCTATATCCTTGACGTGTAATTTCAAGGAAGACTCAGCAGAGAGGCGCAGAGACGCGCAGAGACACGCAGAGAAAAAATTAAATGAAGACATACGTATTGTATGGAGGATCTTTCCTTTATACTTCGTACAGAATTCAGAGCTTAAAGCACCGCTAATGGAGCGATAAGGATATATTTGACACATTAGCGTAAGTCTAGCATAATCCTATTCTTTTCGACTTGAGTGCCTTCTGCCGTTTTATTTTAGTAACGTTTCACTTGACTAAATTATACTTTATCCTTCCGCAATTGTTAAATCACTTTAAGTTCGTTGGCTCGTGAAAATATTTCACATCATTCAAAGCTAGGTAGAATTCGTTTTGCCCTTCTTCACAATTACGATGCGCTACATATTTCGTGTGATTTGTGGATGACAGTGTAATGCTGATGATGGAACAGGATGACTAGTGAATTTCATGTTTAATGAATTACAATTGAATATCCTTCACTTATTTCCGAGCGAAAAATGACAAATAAATCTTAAATCTTTGCGGATTTAAACTGTGCTGTGCATCTTCTTCAAGTTGCTCCCGAAGTCCTCTCAGTTTCCATTCATAACTCTTGAGTCCTGCCAGTCGTCATATTGCTTAGCATCTTTTAAGATTATGACGATGAGTTGAAACTTTATATGGCAGCGATTATCCGCATATGATGAGGGACCATGTTTAAAGTCATCTCTTCAAAAGGATACGACCCGAAGAATTGAGAACTTTGTGCACATCTACTAGCATATATTTCTGAGTGTGACTCGGAAAGGTTTGTAAGATGATTCATTACCATTTCGTAATTCGTCCGTTTATTCTTGCAGATGCCTCGATAGTTAGTCGTGTGAGACGTTGGCATCTTGTTCGATGCTCACATTTGTGGTTACTTTGATTTTCTCTAAGGAAACTAGTCTGCATTATAGTGACTGGAAGAAGTTATTAAACAAGCGATTGTAGCAGTACTTCCGACAATTAATAATTAAATAAACTAACTTAAATATAAATAACTCAATAAATAAAATTAAATTAAATAACTAAATTAAATAAACATACTTTTTTAGGACACATTCAAAAAAAAACAGTTTTAATTCATTATTACATTTATTTTACAGGTCTGAATCGCGAATAACTTTTTTAATTTTACACTGAAAACACGAGGTTATAGCTCCTTACACGATTTTAAGCAAGGAGTCTTGTTGACACATTTGAGGAAACTACTGATCTTGTTTGTTCCGTGTTTCGTTGACTATTTTTTTCTGAGACTTTAGACACCTAGCTCCCTTCACAGCATCGGAAATACCAAATGAGAAATTCAAACAGGAGGCATCAGAATGTTTTCAAAATATATGTTTCGCAATCTCAAGGAATCAAGAGTTTGATTTTCTGGGTTAAATAGCAACTGAAAACATGCCAGTGATTTTGGGTCATCTGCTGCTACTGCTGCCGTAACAACGTCTACTCCTGCTACTACTACTCCTATTACGACTACTATTACTGCTACTACTAGCGGAACAGGTACTCCTCTTCCAATACCACCAAAGTTATCTCTCTTTAAAGACGTTTTATCTACCAATTACGTACCTCGATAAGGTATCTTCCCTTTTTTGTTGCTACTCTTTACTGATAGAGTAGATGGTAGTAAATTATGATAATGAAGTGTTATCAATAGTTGTCCTCGTATACCGAATCCACTATTTAGGGCTTTGCAGATGGACTATTTGGCTGAATAAGTTCTGAAGTTACGGCGCCTACTAGCTATTGAAGGCCTTTGAATCCTTTGCCCAAACTTTGAATATTTTTTAAATCGTCAACGCTAGACTTTCGAGTTTTTAATAGAGTTTTGTTGTTCTCTGTTAAAAGTTTGTCGTTCTTTGGATGCAATACGACCTCACTTTTGTATCCTTTGTTTCAAAATGCGCAATATTTTTTAATATAGTTTTGTAATATAGTTTTGCCGTCTTTTGGATGCAAAACTGATGTGGAACTGAGAAAATATTGCTGTGTTAAAAATAGTAAAATGTGAGGCCTTTTTTTCGACTTTCTTTCTTTCAAAACGTACTTCATAGTGTTGACTTGGCTTATTCGGGCTGAAATTCAGATTCCTTTGGTGACTTTTTTGGGATGACTGGTGTAATTTGCTGCTGAAAATAAGTTTAGTTGGATCAGCCTTTACCAAAGTCCGAAATCATTATGTTCCTTCGGACTTTGACCATCTAGCATAGTCTTTAATGCACACTTGAGGGTACTTTTTCAACAAAATTTTATACCTATGGCGCTTTTCATTGGTATTACAGTATCAATATTCCTAACATAACCCATAATATCTCTTCCAGGCAATCTTTTCCGTAACAGGAGAATGTTACGAACTCTTACTACTCTAGGGATTCTTTCTATTAAGTACTACCATGCGATTTATTGTGTTAATCGATGCTCGTTATTTGGAATAGGGAAAACCTGACATTTCCAGTGCAAAACTAAAAGAGAATTTGATGTCAAGTTTGTCAATTTGATGTCGTTGTCAAGAAGGACAATTTTCAATCAAAACAATCAATCGCAGCAAAAAATATTTTTCCTACTCTCTTTTTCTTTCAAAATTACTATTTTCACTACCAAAATTCAAAAATAAAAGACCAATTTTTTCCAATTACTACGTCAGCGATCCTCGAGTACCCTATCTTGCTTTATGTAAAGACAATTTACAGCAATCAACTAAATTAGACCTCGTCAACTGGTTCAATCCGAAACATTAGTAATGTCATTCCATGAACTTTTAAGGCCGGAGGGGAGGCGTTTTTATTAAAAAGGAAGCTCGAATTACTTATCAACTCTGGTAACAAGGTAATTTGTTTTCTTTCACGTACCTTTGAAGACATGAGACCCTCCGGCTTAGAAAAAACGTAGCAGTAACTTAGCTCTTTATGAGAGTACTCACATTTGTGGCAGAAAATATACTAGGAAGGCGACTCCTGAAACGGGTAAAAGAATTAATACACATACTTTTCAAATGAGCGTAATCTCAGCATATTCTCTTATCATACGTATGTCACACAGACGAGCCCACAATTTTTCAAAACTTTGGTTTCATTCCCAATCCTCTTTGGCTACGCGGAAGCCGATCACGTATTTCAGTTCCCTGCGCACCTTTATTTCTAAGGATTCACATTATTTTTTTTCTGTTTGCTGCTTTCTTTTCCAAGTTTTGAAGCTGCATGATTGAAGGTAGAGGTCTTTAACGTCAAATGTCTTTCTCTAATTCGAGTTTTGACCCACTTCAGGCCACTGACATGTCTTTTCTAGCTGGTTTCCTGCCAAGGAGCAATTTCATTCAGTATATTTTACGCTTCAATTATAAGTGCAAAATGTTTATTTCTTCGCAGAAGGTAGCCATAATTAAGTTTGATTGAACGGTTGCTATGAGCAAGGATATATTTTACACCTAGCCACTATGACTCCCTGAAAATATTTAAGAGGGTCTTACTATGTAACAGTTTCAAAAAATCGATTTATTTTAAACATTTTTTTAAATTAAATAGTGCAAAAAATACGCTGGTAAAACTATTTAACTGTGGACGGGCTCGTTTGGCAGTGACAGAGCATTTTTCACGGTCACGCGCGGTCGTTTTTCACGTTTCTGCTCTAGTCCCGCGTGGGACCGTTTTTCGAGGTGCGGAACTGATTTTGTGAAGAGTTGTGAAAATCATTTTACATTTTTCCCATTAGTTAGTGTTCGAGATGCTCTTTTGAAAAAATTCTTTATTTCTTACTTTTGATTCAGTCTGAAAATAACGTTGGCACCTTGAACATCTTGCTTGTTTCGAAAGTGTTTCGGTCGGAGTTTTTATTCAGTTTTTTCGTTTTTTTTTGTCATTTTTCGTGGAAAATGGATAAAAAAGGATCGCGAACAGTGCGTTGTAGTCGTTATGGCGGTCGTATCAAGAAAAGAAATACCCCGAATCCACATGTTGCGGAAAAGGAAACAGCGTATGCGAGCACGTCGGCGAAAAAACTCAAGACCAGGCGATCAGTAGAAGAGAAAACTACTCCTGGTTTTTTGTATTGCATTTTGAAGGATACCGAACGGTCCTCAAAGCCATGAATACTATGGGAATCACGTTGGGCATGAAGCAGAGGCGTGCGCCGCGCGACTTGACGAGCAACGCATCGACCACTCGGAGCGTAGGGTGACTGATGCAGTGAAAAGGGCCAGGATCGAGCAAAGAGAAGAGCAAGTGGCTCAACGCGATTTCCTCCTCGAACAAGAAGGTGAACTTTACGGACCTGGGATCGCAGATTAATCGTAAGAATTTTTAACAATATTTTATTACGTTGTCAATCTTTAAACGTGTTTTTCCGAAAGTCGTCTTTTTTGAGGTGGCGTGAACGTTTTCGAAAAATCTGCCTGACCGATCTTGTCATACTAAACATTTTTATTATCAGAAAACATGTCGCAACAGATAGATACGAGCTCTTTTTGAAATGCTTGTCCAAAAATTTTTAATAGCCTTGAATAGCAGAAAAAAAGTGCCCTCATGTTTATTTTTTTTCAAAATTCAATTACTATAAGAATTTTTTGAATTTTTGAAAAAACTCGTGTCTATCCATAGCCAAGGAGATGAGAAAAATAAATTTTACAGGTGTTTTGGTTTCAGATCATCTGGTCAGTCAAAATCGTTCACCTCGTGCGCCCTGGACACTTTTGACGAGGACATAATGACATACGTCATTTTTATGTAAAATACGTCATTTTTATGTAAAACCAAAAAAACTGTGTAAAGTTCAATAATGAATGATAACACTACAAAAAACTGCTTCCCGAAATCATTTGTAGTTTACTAGAATTCAATTTTTGAATATAGCGTTGAAACCAGTTGAAAGCTATGATTTTTCCGCTTCAGGTCTTGAAAATAAATCGATAATTTAGTCACCCGTCACAGTTCATTCTATGCAAAAGTGATATCCTTCCTTCGCCCTGAAGCAGCGTTTTACGAGAGACTTTGCGATTTTCCATTTGGCGTTTACTCAAATTATGTGGAAACGACTTTGTTAATCACTCCCATTGCTCGTAAACACATTTAGTGCTTCTGCGAAATGCGTTTGCGTTGGGTCACTATCCAATAACTCCTAAAATTCCCCCTCTTTGCATTTTTGTGGTCTACCATAGTGCAGATCTTTCACATTGAAATTACCAGTTCTGAATTATCGAAACCATGGCTCACATGTCCTTATTGATTGACCGTGTCCACCATATGTTTTTCCAGCAAACAATGATTTTTTTCTTTTGGGTAAACATGAAAATCAATGCATGCCACAAATGTTTTTATGAGGCACGAAATCCGACACGATTGATCAACCTGATGACGCAAACATGTTAATTTTAACTGACTCAACTGGTGTGTGTTTGTAGCTAAATGTCAGACGATAGAATTGGTTTAGGTGACAAGTAAATATTCTACGTACTTTTCACCAGCGCCATCTATTAGTAAAATCAGGAAAACTTTAAGCATATACCTAGTATGTATCCCTTCGAAACTACCACGTATAAGCACGATAAGGATTCCGGTTCCTTTTGACATGGGATTCCCTATTTCTCAAGATTAAGAGAAACCGCTGTCCAAGGTCGAGTAAGTAAACGAACTCCAATATTCACAAACTATTCTAAACTAGAATTCACATTTCGGAACTAATTCCGCCCCATTATTACTTGCCCGCCTAGTGTAGACTTATGTCTTGGACGACGCATAGAAAATTACGGGAAAGTACTCATATGGCAGTTAATTACTTCATAGCGTCACTTTTTCCGCGGCAGAGTTTGAGTTCAGCATCGTTTTTTTTTTGTCTCGAATAGTCCTTACGCGAAGTTAAGCTCTTATACAGTTTATATGGGTGGTAGTTGTGAGTATAATAACGCAGTCATCAAAAGTGTAATATAAAGGATAAAGACACAATCGTGGGAAATTTCCTGTTTGCCATCGCTAATGTGCACACATATTTCCATGCTTCCACATATTTAGCGAACTGTTGCCAACTGTTGGGCGAGTATGTAATACTTGCATAGTATAGCGCAACGTAGTGGTAATATGACGGCAACGAAATCGGTTAAGTCGGAAACGGGTGGAAATTTAGAGCCACCTCGTTAAAACGTTTTTGCTTTTTGCAGAGCTTTCATCTTAAGCCTGTCGCATAGCACCAAAGTGTTTAATGAGCGTAATTAGTTGCGAATATTAAATGCAATTTGCCAGGCAATCGCACCACGTTCACAAGGTACACACGGGGTCTGTGTTGGTTAAAATTTATCTTTGTCATTAACAGCAGCATGTGGAGTAGTTGAATTTGGTAAAGGTAAAGGTAACGCTGAAAGACGAAATTTCGCTACCAATTTTGACAAAGAAAGGAGGTTTCGTCGTCATTATGCGAAATTTTTTCGATTGATGTGAGGAAAGGTTGAAGCTGGCACGTAAATTAGTTCGATTAACTTGTTCTGACATATGCAATTTGTATAATTGGTTCATCAGACTCGAACATTTTAAAGCCAATGAAATATGATGTTTGACACGGCTCCTTGCTTACACGAGTATGAACCTTAGGTCATCCCGTGGGTTACATGGATAATGAGAAAAACCTTCATTGGTGATGGTGTGACTATTTAGTAATAAATGATAAACACCAATAACTTCCAGGATAATAGTTCTAGCATATAGTGGGTTCCAGGAATTTATTGTGTTATTTTTAAGTTATACTTAATACTCGCCATTTTATTCACATAAAATCATCCCCAAAAAGCGGCAATATAGGGATTCGGAGGAGAGAATTTAAAGTAAAATTCAAAGAAATTTATGTGCTTCAGGCAGGTGCCTGATGGCTTATTCGTTCAACTTTGAATCCATTTGCATAAGAAGAAAGAAAAGTAAGGACAGTGATTTAGGTGGTTTTCTAATAATTTTGAC
The DNA here is from genome assembly GCA_954870665.1 of Stratiomys singularior. NCBI lineage: Eukaryota > Metazoa > Arthropoda > Insecta > Diptera > Stratiomyidae > Stratiomys > Stratiomys singularior. Next base: position 16,862,478 of record OX940877.1, read on the forward strand.
GTTTTTGGATCTTTTTCAGAACGGGAGGAGTTAAAATAAATACATCAATATACCTGTGCTCAAATCAATCGTGAGTTAAGAGCAAATCGACTTTGAAATTAAACGCGAAGAAAAAATCGCAATTGTTGTAATTAAAGGCTGGCTCTTTTTTAAGCTTGTCCAGAGATGAAAACTACTTTTAAGGAAATTTTGCGTTACATCACTGCCAATATTTTGCCACTCAATAGATAAAGTGGGTTTTAAAACAATTGTAATATGAACATTGAAATTACGTACATTTTTTTCCAAATCATCCCAAAATTTTCAATTGGATTGTTATCTGGAGAGATTTTAATTTTGGTGTATTAAAATGAAGTTATACCTTAACTTTTTATGCTGTATGCTTGTCCTTGGTCTAGATGAAATTCGTGTCTGGACCGATTTCTCAGGACTAAAATGAAAGGGTTCTTTGAGAATTTCATTGAATTCCTAGTCAATTAAAGTCCATAGTTTTCCACTAAATCAGAGTCTCCAACACCTTGGGCATTTCATACCTTTCTTTTGTTCTTTTTCCTGTACAAAAACGGAGGTACCTACATGCTTGAATCAAGTCTTTAAGTTTTGCCATATCATGCACCTTCTGTCTTGACCTCTAAATATTATTTTTAATTATAACTTTATTACAAAATTGTTACTTTTTGGAGTTTTCCGTAGGAAAAGGTTTTCTTCTGTTTCTCTTGCTCATAAAGGATTTTCTTCTGACTACTCTACAGTGCTGGATGACATAGAGTACATTTCTCACATGGTTAATAAACAGGATCTTCTGGAATTCAGTTTGAATATTATACATTTTTTCTCACACACTTTTTCGGGGTTCTTTTTTATTCGTCGCAGAAAACGAGAGAGAAAATAATAGAGAGAAAATAAGAGAGAGAAAATTTTACTAATAAAAAGCCTGTCATTAATATATTTCACTGTTGAATAAGGTCTCTTAACCATTTCCTCGATTCCCAAAGTTGACAAAAATTATCTTTCTTTCATCTTTGTTTTATTTTGTTGGGGGCCTACTTTCACTTTAGGATTAGAATAAAGTTGACAATAAGGTACAAGTCTAGTGAATAAATCCCTTTCTTTTTGCATTCATTTTTTATCCAAAAAGTACCGTTATCTTCAGGAAAATGTGACAGACAATTAAATTACTATTATTACTTTTTAAAAGCACAATTCTGAACTAGAATAATTTACTAGAATGTTTACGTTTTCCTGATTGTATATAGTATGTATAAGGGTAAAAAATTCTTACTTGTAAAGTACGTAATTTTTATAAAATTAATTTTTTTTAATAAAATCTTTTTGATTTAGTAATTTGAATTTGTGGTGATTAATGTTTAAAATTCACAAGTGTGCGAATACTATTTGGAGTCACTGTAGTGATATGTATTTGGTATGTTTTTGGTATTTATGTTCCCAATAAATTTTATAGAAGTCATAAATATACATTTAAAGATAGTAAATATAAATTTTTGGATAGTAACTACCAAAAAATACCAAAGCCCAGTATTTATTTACGACTAGGGTACACTGACGATTCCAAGAATTTCGACGGAAACATTCAAAAAACACCATATCAAGTAAGAGTGTATAAAACACGATATACTCTTAACTGATGGAAAGTATGTCAAGTATTGATGAGGTGCATCCTGCTGGCATAAGTGTAAAATACTGGAAACACTGAGAATTTAGAATAATGCAAAATAATAGATTAAATTGATCCTATCTGTAAGCCACGAATCCTTCAAGACACTTGCTTTCCGTTGATTACATTGGAAATGATTCAAGATTGTGGTACAGTAGACACCAAACCCTAAACTTCGTGTCTGGAAACGCAGTAATACAGTAGAGAGTAATGAGTAGAAGGAATAAATAGTATTTCTTGCTGGATGATAGAGTGGCCAACGAACGTTTCGATCGAATTTTTCCGTCCCGAACACTTAAGTGCGGTTGAAATTAATTCCATTTATACGACCATAGAGAAAAATGAGGAGAGACAAAATGTTCAGCCCTGGAATGACCATTCAGTATTACGAATATCTGAGCTTTTCCTGATTATCTATTACCAAAAGATGTTTCCAGTTTCTGTCAGAATAAACAAGAGAAAGCAAAAAGTCCTCATTAAGATCTTCACGGAGCATCGAGTATTCGGAGGATATCTTGAAAGCGAATAGTTTATGCATAGTCATTATCTTACGACAGGAACACCAGTGCATTTGTTGACACAATGACACATTGTATCGCAGGGAAGAAAAATCTAGCAAACTACTTGCTCGATGAAGAGGAATTGAAACGCGTTAAGCCAATAAAAACGAATAGGAATTGAAACGCGTCAAGATCATAAACTTTCTTAGAATGATCTATCTCCTTGAGTCGCTCTAGGTGCACTATAGTGCGGCCGCTACAAAACCTTAAAGGTTAGAACGTATTGTCCTGATCATAACCAATTAACCAAATACTACTAGACTAGAATTTCTTAAGCCCTTTCCTTCCTGTCTAAGACCTCTCTCAGAGGTGGAGGGGGAGCTGGTAGAAGTAATCCTTTTTGCTGGGTTGAAGGATCGATTCCAGTGAACTCGACGGTATTTGGCGACCTCGCGGTCCTTAGTCGAGTAAGAACACTAAAACTAGGTTCTTAGTTCAAAGCATAGTGGCTAGCTCGTAGGATATAGTGAGGTATTACTACGGTTCGGTTGCGAACCTCAACTTAGGGATGCTGGTGAACATCTATCTTCAGATGGATCAGCTTTTTCCGGGGAGTATCGTGGGGGCTTGTAGTGCTTAAGGGTGGCGTTATCTCATAACAACGTCAGAACTAGCTAGATCCCGCAGCTGCCAGTATGAAAAGTTTGGAGGAAACCAATTATAACTGGTACTGCGCGTTCCCGGCAATAACTAGAAAAAAGGATAATAAATAAATATATGGACTTTCGGTTGATATGATAAAAACTCCGGATTAGAAAACATTGAAGCCACATAAAGCACGACATAACTTTGCAAAGAAGCAGGAGATCCTGGGGTTACTTAGTTTACCCATAGGGTATAGCCCAAAAAAATGCAACCCTTTCCGGCCACTTCATAATAACAAAAGCCAATTTAATAAACCTATATTGCACTAATAATAAAACTAAACTCAATTGAGTTTATTATAAGGCAAGTAGATCAAAATGCAAAACCGGCTCGTACTGATTTACATCGGAAAATTGTGAACTTTCTTGTCAAAAATTTTGGAAGACTGCGCGCTCAGCAAAGGATAAGTCCATAGATCGGTCAAGCTCCTTAACAACCAACCAAATATTAATAAATGATTTACGCCAGGACAGCGCAGGGAGGTAGTCGCCTTCTTAACGCGCATTCATAAGAATTTCGATCATATGTCTCATCTTATTATTAATAAGTTCTTTATTGTTTCTAAACATTTGCAGGACTAAGCTAATAGCTATGTCTCATCTTGGTTAGGATAAAAAATGAGCCCATGCTGCCTTAGATCAGGGTGTAAGAGCAAAGAGGTATGGCCACGAAACTCGGGTACCCATGCAGAGGTTCGTAGATTCCACCAGGTTGTGCAAAACCTATGTCCTATGACTCTGCAATTCTCGCCCTTTGAAAGTCGAAAATAACCGTTTTCTTGTGATAGACACAGGATACTCAGTGTACTACAAGCTGCGTATTAACTTCACAAAGCTAGTTAGGGCTTAATTTAGTGGACGGAAAAGTGCATTGAATGTGCTGGGAAAAGGGAAAAACATTCTATCAATGAAGCTGTATTGCAAAACCCTTATAAAATCCATTGTAAATATGGAGCAAGACTCATATTGCACAAACACAAAAGACATATAGTAATCAGGATTTTTTAAATTAAAATAATAATAAGAAATTAACTAACAACAAAATAGTCTTTTTTATATGAATAATAATTCTATTCATAAAAACTATTATTTAAATAATAGAATAATAATTTTCGTGAATCAAGTTCTTATCACCAAAAAATTAAAAAGTTAAAGAGCAAATAAAGATTTTTTAAAACATTTTTGAGTGGGTTGCGTCGAATTTAAAAATTTGAGTTTTGTTTCTAGAATCAATTAAAAATACAAATAATTACATGCGTATTTCAGCTGTGCAAGGAGAGGTTACCTGGAGCACTTCGTGTCTGAAAGATACTTTTATTACTATGTAATATATATAGGTGTATAGGCAGGACATAGTTGTAGTATTAGTAAACGTAGTAGTCGTAGTATTAGTTTACTACCTTCTGGAAGTACAATGAGTTTACTACTCCTAGCACGGGTCCTTGAATTTTACCATGATAATTCATAGTCGTGTTAAACTTGAAAAACTTATAACGTCCTAGAAGAATTACATTGTAAGCTATTCTGAATACTAACAACCGGCCATAAAATTTATTATGCAAAAGAAAGCCATGTAATTTCAATAGAGATTTCGATTAATACTTGGAACTCACAGAAAGAACCATAATTGATTTCCATCATAATACAACGATACTTGATATTTTTCAGCACGTTTTTCGCATTGTTGATAGGCATAACTAATTTTTGAGGATCAAGATGTGGTCCTTGGGGTTAATCAGCTACAAGAATATTTTGCTCGATAAAAGCTGGTTAATTATTTCGTTCCATTCACGAAGACTACAACAAATTAAGTCAATGCATATTTTATAAATAATTATACTCCATCGGAGAAATCCATTACTTTGAAATTTGCATAAAAATCATGAGACTTCTGGGACACTTTATATAAGCTGTTAAGTACGTGAAGAGAATTGCTTTACTGTGAAGATTATTCACTGTATATAAATTACACACAAAGAATACTCAATATTTTTCCAGTACTTTTTTCGTGTATCTGATAAATAGATATTGTTCCCAAGACATATAGCCATAATTCGATAAAAATCTGTAAACGTATCCGGCTTCAATATGCGATGCTAATATATCAGATATTCTTTATACATGACATAGCATACAGCCTAAGATGAATACTGAAAAGTTGTCCTTGTTTTCTTTTCCATGTTTTCCGCTTTATTTTTTGCTTTTTTGAATTCTTACGTGATTTACAGGTAATAAAAACAATTTATGTTGTTTACTTGAAAGAGAATGAATTACAATTTGTTTTTCGATTTTACTACACGGGGAGTTGCATTATCCTTTCTATTGTCCAAGTGTTCTGCATCGAATTTTATCGAACTTCAGTACCAAGCGTGGATCTGTAGTATTTGCCTGTAAAATTTAATTGTTTTGCTTTTAATTTTGTTTGTTTGTTACTTTAATTTCTGTTTTTAATTTTAATAAATTGAATCATTTGGGGTTAATTCCAAATAATTTAAACAGTTTGGGGTGTAAATGGAAATAATGATAACTAAACTTCCCAGTATTCATTGAAATAAGCGTTCCTTTTTACAAATATAATAATTAAATTTGCACAATATCAATGGAATTCTTAAGATAACGAGAATCAATGCAAATAAGTCAAAGTCTTATGAATTTGTTTCGGGTTCACAACTAAGCCAAATAACATTTTTCCATCTGTCAGTATAAGAAATGACACTTTCGTGATTTTACAGCGTCATCTTTATTGAAAGTTTCAGCATCTAAATATGTAACACGGAGGAAATAACATCCAGAAAGAATCGATTTCAAGTGGAGCTCCGATAATTGTTGTGTTAAAATAACGAAATTAATCGTCAATATTCATTATTTGAAAGTATTCTTCAGCTGGTATTGGGTTTTTTCAATTATTTCTTTCGTGTTGGTCTGTTACACATGAAACCTAACAACTAGAACCAGATTTCCATCATCATTCAAGAAATAATAATACTCCAAGCAAACAGAATCTTATCAGGAAGATATTAAACATCATACAATTACGAATTCATCCCGGAATGTTAAAATAATTTTCTCACTTTTGATATCGTCAAAAGAAAATTAAAATGCAAAACTTTTCTATTTGCTCAACAGGAAATCGTTGATTGGTTTCTGTACTAAGTGATGTGACTTCAGAGCATCCTTTGTACAATTAAAATCAAAGTCCGGAATATGTTACAAATTAAGTTCGAAGACGACTGTAAAAGATCAATGTTAAGGCCATTCGCAAAATCACCACTACCCATCCCATACGAAACTATGGGACCGAATATGATCAGTGAGAATCCTCTTCTGAGTGCTTCTATTAAAGGAATCTTAAATATGAGGAAACATGCCGTGTCAGGCATTCAAATCCATTTTAAGCTTGGAAAATTGGCCACTAGCTATCAAAAGGGAAAAACTTTTCCAAATGAATCCAGCGATCTCAACGAATTCCCAATAAGAAATAGATACATGTATCGATCTATGTCTATTAATAACAACTATGTGAGGTTGAGACATCGGACTATTGATTGAAAGTGTGCGAGATGACAAGTAATAAAAGCAGTCGGACCTACGAAAGCAATCAAAACTCCATTTAACCTAACAGACCTAATCCACCTAGTAAAGGAGGCAAAGCTTTAATTCCAGTAACATTGAAAATCACAATAATCAAGAAGGGGTAAACTGGACCTATAAAGAGGTTCTGAATATAATAAGTAACTCTACAATGAAGTACCCAACAAAAACATCAGTCAAACGTATAGAGAAGTTGAATCGCGGTTAAAATGGCTAACCGCCCAGAAGCATATAATGCCAGGACGAGAATGACAGTATCACCTCTGACGATAAGAATGCAATGGAACGACGAGCTAACTAGTTCGAGTACCTGTAAGGGAACTTATTTTCTACGATCGTCACGGCGACGACTGCAGGACGAGGCGGCCTCGCACCTACATCAGGACGTGAAGTCCTAGAGGCGTGGCAACGAACTGTACTCAAAAGGTCACCATCACATTCCTCCTGAAACAGAACGACTGATGGAAGGAAAGGCGCGTGTTGCTTTTACCAATTCTTAATCTGTTTAGTAAAAAAAAAAAATTATTGTATCTCATCTTTGAGAAAAATTGTAATATACTATAATATATGAATTTAAAGTTTCACTGAAGAAGACCGAACGATAATGGTCGAAAATCGATTACGATAAATAAAAAAAAATTTAAAACGTAAAATTAAAAGGAAGTTTTTTCATTTGGTTTTCATTTAAAGCTTGTTTTCAAAGTAGCAAAAAAAAAATACCATATCGACAGTATTGAAATGATCAACTAAAAATGCATATTCTTACACCTACAAATATATTCCAATTAACTGCTATAACGCTATCTTTAATACAATGAAAAGAAAGTAATTTTCGAAGCAGTGCATGAGCTTAGATTAATTTAAAAGAAAAGTATCTTCATAAAGTCAATTCAAGTATGTTCATGGCATGGACTTTAGTAAAATCATGGAACATAGATGTTGTGTAGCGGCGCAGATCCCCAATAATTATTCGATAGAACCTCGAGGTACTGAATCTTAATCCGGTGGAGAAATTGAAATTTGTTGTAATGCTTTCCATTTGCACGTGTTACTTTTTCACACCATTTAGTCCCCTTATTTTTTTTGCACAATTTTTCACAAATTTTCAAGAATAACACGCATTTGAATTGTCTATTTTTTGATATTAATTCGCGTAATGTCGAGGTTACGACGAAAGAATCAATCATGCACAGTACATGTCGAAAAAATTTTTTTTCACGTCTTCCTCTCTCGAAGACTGTAATCCAACTGTCCACTTCACTATCCCACAGTCCTGTTATTTTTTCACTTAGCACCGCGCGTTGAGTCGTGGTAGCTTTTATCCCGGAAGTCTGTCATCTTGACGGCATTGTCACACTTCGAAGTGAAAGATCTTAACTAGAACTCTCAAGTGTGTCATTTTGTCGGAATTGCCACACTTGAGAGGTGGATTACAACATACCTCCTTGTTCTCAACAAAGAACAAGGAGTTCCAGATATTTTGATTTCATCATCTGACACTTGGACGATACTGTCTCGTCCTATACATGTTAATTCAGCCTTAAAAACCCCGAAAAAAAACCAAACTTATGGGTATTATGATTGGAAAAGAGATGAGAGATTCCAATATGAAAACATATTGATGAAAAGTAGGTCAAGTAAGGTAAAGTAGGTAAAGTAGAGACACTTTTCTTAATTAAAGTACAAACGTGATGAATCGAAACTGTTGCAGGTATCATACATGGGAGACCAGTACCCAAACGTGCTGTAGCGCGACAGCAATACTAACTATTAGGCCTGTTCAGGCTAACTAGTCTGAAGAGGCCTAATAGTTAGTATTGCTGTTGCACATGTGAGGTTCCTTCTTTTCATAAACTTTTCTTAAACTACTTTTTGTCTACTCATAATTTGAGAAGCAGGGAAGAGAATAACATGCATATATCACTCTCCATGAGCTATGACAATAGATCATACACAAGCTATCGACTATTCCTCGCTTCTTACTAGCATTAGAACATTATGTAACATTATTATAAATGAGCTGCAGGATGCGGTGCTTTGTATGAAAGCTCGAAAGGCACCAGGGCCAGATGGCATTCCATCCGACGTGCTACAAATGGTCTTCCACGTTTGTTCTGACTTGCTACTCAATGTGTTCAACGCTTGCCTGACAGAAGGTGTGTTCCCATCTCGCTGGAAGGTGGCGAGACTCACATTGATCAGCAAGGGAAAAGGGAACCCCGGGCTGTCATCTACATACCGGCCGCTTTGTATGCTGGACACAGCCGGGAAAGTGTTCAAAAAGCTCATCAAAAGAAGACTCACAGACGCAATTCGTGCTCCAGGGGACCTATCTCCTCGGCAGTATGGCTTTAGAGCAGGGCGATCTACTTCCGATGCCATCATGGAAGTGGTGAATGCAGTCCGTCGAGCCGAAGGGCACAAAACTGAAAAACGAGTTGTCTTGCTAGTAACACTTGACGTCAGAAATGCCTTCAACTCCGCCAGATGGTCGGATATTCTTGGCACATTGGAAAATTTTTTCCGATTGCCAGGGTATCTGATGCGGATTTTGAGGGATTATTTAAAGGACCGCAGACTGCTCTATGACACACAAGATGGGCGACGCAGTATGGAGATAACGTCTGGTATAACGCAAGGCTCCATACTCGGACCAGACTTGTGGAACGCCACATATGACGGACTATTGAGGCTTGAGCTGCCAGATGAGTCGCGTTTGGTCGGCTATGCAGATGATATAGCAGCACTGGTCGCCGGACGCACAGTCGAACATGCGCAGCGCAGACTGGGAGTGCTAATGCGTCAAGTGAGGGAACGAATGACCACCCGCGGGTTCAGTTTGGCACTAGAGAAAACCAAGGTGGTCATTCTCACGAAGAAAAGAATTCCGACGGTAATTCCTTTGCAGATCGGAGATGCGACTGTTGAGTCTAAAGTTGCAATAAAATATTCGGGACTATTGATCGATTCCAAAATGAGCTTTTCGGAACAGATCAGGGCAACGGCGAAAAAGGCCGCGATAGGCGTCTCAGCTTTGAGCCGACTAATGCGCAACATTGGTGGGCCCACACCGAGCAAACGCCGACTTCTCATGAGTGCTGTACAGTCAGTGCTACTGTACGGCTCTGAAGTTTGGGCCGGAGCTCTCAGTAAGGAGCTGTACCGAAAGCGCTTGGCCCAGGTACAGAGACGAGGAGCTTTGCGTGTTGCGTCTGCATACCGCACTGTCTCTGAGTCGGCGGTGTTGGTGATCGCAGGAGTGATACCCATCGCCCTCCTTGCTAGAGAACGACGGAGAATTTATGACCGTAAAGTGGAGGGCTCAAGATATGCTGTCAATCGAGAAGAGAGGCAGCGCACAATACTCGAGTGGCAAGAGTCATGGGAAGGCGACTCCAATGGCCGCTGGACTACCCACCTTATAGGGGACGTGGGATCATGGCTAAATCGAAGAGACGGTGAGACTTAGTCTCACCTAGTGAGACTAAGACGAGACGGTGACGGAGGACGGTGAAACTTAGTTGAGTTTAGTGGGTAGTCTGGGTGCATGCGCTGCTAGGAGTCCCACACCCCAACCAAAAAAAAAACATTATTCTTTAATAAAACGTTTCATTGGGGATCAGTATATATGGGTAATGTCCCGAGAAAAATTACGTTTTGTAGATCGTGGAAGCGGTTAGAAAATGATCAAATAATGGTTACCTAGCGTTACCTAGCGTAACCTACCTAGGTTACGTTTATCTCTTAATATAATTCTTCCTTCGCAAGTTTGACATTCTTAATAGTTATGTTGATGCATTTAAACGGTTTTCTCAATATCGACTCAAGGGGCTATAAAGTCCTTTTCTGCTAGGTTACCTAGTGGTCAATTCAATTGAAGAAATCATCCTATGACGACGCATAAGTTGCCGAGAAACGAACCTTGAACGTTATGACTGTGAAAACTTCCTGTCAAATAGATTTCTGGGAACTAAACAGTATATTGGGAGCGCCAAAATTTTCATTGTCAAGGTACCAGCCATCAGTTTCAATCAATATTTCCAAGATATTTTCTTCGTTGACTAAGTTACCTTGATTTTGTGGTGAGCTGTCAAAGAGAAAGTCCGTACAGGCGATTGCTGCAATTTTGTTTTTTATTCTTCCTAGTTCTAAGCAAAAATTAATTAGATCTAGACCTTTTCTTCCTACCCCCAGCCCCCCACACACACACTCTTGAATTCGTCGAGACTGGTTTGCTTTAGATTGTCTCCGGCAGAACACTAGCCAAACGTCTCCTTCAGTTCCAGAAGAAATATTTCTTTGGTAGCGTGTTCCAAGTGCAAAACTCTGTTTTCGTTCATGCTGTCCTTTCGGTTATTTTGGTCTAGTAGAGGCTTCGTTTCGAAACATGTTAAACGCCAGCACAGAAGAGCGAGTTTGTGCAAGGATCAATATTATTGAGGTCTACTTATCCGATCACTTTGGGTTGCGGTTTTTGTGTTGTTTTACTAAAATTGATTTGTTAGCGCGCTTCTAAAATTTCCTACTCTATTATTCTCCAGTTTGGAAAATTTCTTAGAAAGCAAAATGGAAAGTTTTCCTACCAGCTATAAATAAATTTTGCTTGTATAGAAATAAGTTTTCTTACAAAATTCAAATGAAAACTACAAATACTAAAATAATTCCATCACAAACTGTACCAATATCTATAATTTATTTTCGGGTCAGCTTTAAGTATTTCATAGATATGAGGATGCTGTTGGTTATATAAATTTGTTGTCTTTGGTTATTTCCTTTCTTTTCTTTGAATTCAACGTATTCTATTTAGAAAATGGTTGTTGCCGTTGACGGTAATGGACCAGAATCCCTTTTTACTAATTTATCTAAGGGCTTGAGACAAGCTCACCGAGATAAATTGTGAAAGAACTCCTAAATTGAATGGTAACACAATGGAAGCGTAGTATTATGTTATCTAAGATTCATATTGAGATTCTTCGTTAGAGAAAACATCTTGCGGGTCAACAAATGATGGAATGTCTACCAAATAGCACGTTCATGTTGAAAGGAAGAAATTAATATGAGATTAGATGGCAACGCGCTAATCCTGAGGTTTTGCTTAAGCTAAATGTCCTGACCGTACACTTTTAGATCGGAGAATTTCTTGTACGGCAAAACTGTGTACGTTGACGTATGTTGTTGCCAGAAGAATTTTATAAATTATTTAACTGGGGTAAAGCTTTCAGATTAATCACATGACATGGTTTGAAATGAAATGAGTGGTAAGTTTTCTGTTTTTTTTTTGCCGATGGACAGGAGGAGTTGAAGTACAAGTGCAAGTATTTGATTAAATTTTCAACGTTACTTATCGAAAACGGACATGGAAGAGTTCAAGCTAAAGTTTTTCTTTGTCATAAACTATTAAAGTGATTTGTATCTTACTTATGAGTTTGCAAGCAACTGCTGACAGGGATACCTATGAGATTGATCATTATGAAATATTATTCTGAGATAAAATTTATAGTCCTTTGCATTAAAAATTGATTTTCCCAGTCATAAATGAAAAAGAAATCCTATTTGAATCTCGTTCAGTGTTCTCCGCTTGTAAATAAGTCAAGTCTAAGACCAGAAATCCTCTTAGAAGCGTGAAAAATAGGTATTTATCGCGAATTTTTTTAAATAAAATATTTATAAATGGGGATAAAATAATTTAATCATTTTCAAATTTTGACATATTATTACTATGGCATTCAAGTTGATGACACATTGTGTTTTTTTTTTAGATTATCAAAAAAATGTCTGCGTTATTAAGGGTTTTTCAGGCGCCTGTTTTCCGTGACATCGAAAAGTGCTGCAGTTGTTTGCTGTTGATCTGATCTGTTGTTTGCTGTTGTCTTGCTATTGATCTGAAAAATATTTAACAAGTGTCAATCGTTTACTGACATATTAAAGGGAAATATAAGCCTAAAAAATTATGAAAAAGTGCAATTTTTTCGACATATTTGATCCTGGAAAAATTATTTATTCACACGCTAGCTTTAAAAGTATATCCTTACGATAATATTACTGAGAGAAATTTCCCAAAATTTCATCGAAGTCGGTCGATAACTTTTTCAGCTACAACACGAGCAGTTTTTGAAAACATAGTTTCGAGATAATCGCGCTTAAAGTTTAAACATATGAAAAGTTTTGATTTTAGTGTTAATGTCCCCCGTCTAAAATTTCCCGAAACATTTACCTGGTCAAAGAACTGCGAACCAAAAAGCTAGGGTTGCTCGGAGAGTAAAGCAAAGGGAGTAAAGCAAGGGTTGCTCTGCCTCTGATGGTCTGAGCCACTCACTATTTATCGAAACACTATTGCTCGAAACTATATGCGATATCTCCACAAATATTGATTATATAGTGTTTTCCCTTGGTCAGTATAGTATTCTTTGGGTATTATACCTTCAAAAAATGTTAAAAAGAAAAAAATCGATTTATTGAAGATTCTAAAGGGGTTTCTGGCTATAAGTCAAATCCTGAATCGGTCCCGAAAATTATGTCTCTTGCACTAAATTGGTGGATTTGATCACCTATGAGTCGTATTGGTTTGAAATTTAGAAAACTGAGTTCAAAAATACGTTTAATAGAACAAAAATTGAGGTCAAAATAAGTTCAGTGAAAATTGAGCATAACTCAAATGTCAAATAAGTTCAGTGAAGTCAACCAAATTTCAATGTTAGACAGGCTAAGTCAGAACGCGGAGAACTGAAACCTAGATATAGTAACCACGGAAGTCATATTTAGGTAGTAAGAAAAGAAACAGACATCAGTAAAAGTCGAAATAAGGGATGGGGTGAATTCCTGTGTTTAGTCGGAGGATCAGATATGTCATCTTTTGCCACTTGTGATAGCTTTTACAATTGCGAAAAATTTTCTGTATGGAGAACCTAATCTTGGCATCGATTATTCAAAAATGAATACCCGTCTGTTAAGACAGCACCGGCATTTAACCTTTCAAAATAAGCCACATTGTAATCAAAAGTTCTTTGACCCATTAAAAGTTTCCTCCGCATACTGAAAATTTAGACGGCTTAGAAATGCATGCATGCACATGAAACTGCAAAATTGACATATGATAAAAAAGGCGTCTGACAGAACTATTGATTCAAAGCAATTGGTTTTTTTCAGAAAAATAGGCTCATGCACTTGTTCAACTGACTTACGAATATGATTAAAATTCGACTCAGCTAATTACACAAGTATCAAATAAAATGTTTGCTCCTGAGGGGCTTTGTCCAGATTGGAATCTTGTTTCTCCTGAAAGCGATGAAAATATGGAAGACTAGTTTTGCCTTAAAGAGAGCCTTTACGTCTATGTTAAGGTTTGATTGCTTGTTTTCTTTCACAAACGTAGGCTGAATCGTGGACCCATCATTTATAATGGGTTGAATAGGTTGCTGCAGTTGAAAATATAATTGAAAGGATGAAGAATAATTCCCTTTTAAATAAAAGGATGTAGAATACTTCCCTTTTCAATTAGCTGCAGTGATCTGGTAAGCATTTTCACTTAACAAAACCATCCTATTTTGCATCTTCTAGCGCCACCAACCACTGGCTTCAATTTCATGCAAAGCCATTCATTTGATGAGCTCAGCACCACTACTATAAACAAATTCAAATTCATGGACTGAAGATTCATGAAGTTATTTAAAAGAGCCAAAAATCAGTGCAGTGACAAGGAGAATTGATGCATTACTGGCATTTGGTCAGGTCAATCTTAGGTTCATCAACGTAGCTTTACAGTGCAATCTGGTGGCCTCACAAGAACTCAGAACTTCTTAAGGTGCACAGCAAAAATTTCCACGCCTCTCGTGGGTATAAGCTCGTCTGGTAGCTCCACTTAGACCTACAATGCGGAGCTATAAACAAGATTGTCTCAGGAGAGTCCGTAAACTGTCTTGAAGGTTCGGAAACTCTAAGGCTTCTATGGTCTTTAATTTGATGTTATTTGAAGTTTGAAAATATTTCCGGCTACTACTGAGAATTGATCAACAGTTTGTAATAAGGAAGTTACAACACCATCTCTACCTAGAAATAACAAAGAAATTACAATTGGAGACACATATAATGAAAAGAGTGCTAGGTTGAAAAAATTAAAAAAAAGGATCACCAAATTCAAATCAATAATAGGAAAAAAGAAGAAACATATGAGAAAAATCGAAGAAAAAAGGTGGAGAAAGAGAAAAAAAAAAGAAACAATCATCGAACCATTGAAGATAACTCGAAGGAAAACAAGTATTAAATGGTTTTTTTTTCAATCAAATGGCAAAACCTACTGCCCTACTTACAAAAGCTGCGTTTGATACCTTGGTTTCAATAAAGATGCCATATGATGCCATGATAAGATGCCGTAGAAAAGCATATGCAGCCCTTGCCATGTGCTAACATGTCTACATGTGACCGAATTGTCACTTTTATTCAACACATTTGACTGTTGGGACTCGAATTTTAGTGCTCCCCGGAACTTATACCTCATGAGACGTTGACGTTTCTTGTCAAAATGTACGTCATGATTTTAGTTATACCTCTGTTGAAACTTTTTTTAGTTCATTTATTTGGTTTTAATGTTATTATTTATTGGCTTAATTAATTTTTAAATTTAATTTATGGAACCATTATAAAAAATTAAATCTGAGAATGTAGGTATGATTAAATCAGTGAAAAGTTTGTTTTGGTTTATCTTGATTGTTGCCATGATCATTGCAAGGGTATCAATTATTTTAGACTTTTTGGCAAATCTAGTTCCGTGAGCTCTTTTGGATATTGTTTTCTTTTGGTAATTCTAGATAGTGCAGATGTTGAGATGCATTCAGTATGTTAAGGCACAGAAATTTCGCAAACCATGTATGTTCATGGCTAGTTTGATTATCCTTCCAATTTTATTTGTAATGATTCATCTTACTATCTTATAGAAGAATTATCCATCTCTTGACAGCTAGAAGTCAAATTCGAACCACTATTATTAAAGGAATTTAACAAAGCAGGTTTCCGGGTGCTAATGTTAACAAATTGATGAATTTGGGATTGGTGGAACTTTTCATTTTCATTCTTTACAGTTCAGTCAGTTGACAATCGTTGTTAATAGACTTTTTTCAAATCTTTTCGGAAACCACCGTCATTTAAAGAGTGATCACTGGGTTTAACTTGCATTCTTTTCAATTGCTGGCTTTTTTGCAACAGGGTGGCGTATGCATATGCATACGCCACCCTGTGAGGCTCAGCTCTTTAATTATAGTATAGAAGATGAGGAATATGTTGCTCCTGGAGATGAACTTTCATTCACAAAAGAATCTAGCTTATAAATAAAACTTATAAAAGAAAGTATTAATACCTATGTATATAAGTTTATATTATAGTACCAATGAGAGAGCGGGAACATGAAACACTTTCGTAAGTCAATCCTTTGAGATACTAAATTGAAAAAATGAAAAAGAACAAACATACTTAACAATGTTAATAGGCAAGATTGGACTAAAAAAAAAAATTAAGAAAATTGTGTTAATCTTTGCTTAGGACTCTTAAAAGGAAACTAAAGGTATTAATATTGAGCACACTGAACTGGCAAGAATTACTGAAGAATCGGACTTGAATCTTAAATAATCTCACGCTACATGTGTTGTTTAAACGTTCAATCACATGTTTCGGTATAAGCCCTGAAACTCTAGGTGCCTTAGATACTATGAAAAATGAGAAATATGAGGATCATCCTTTCAATCTTGGATTGAACGTTGCTGTCATATATTAAAAAGAATGCACCACAGTGTGCATTATGTATAAGGAGTGTATCTCCACTCTTCTGTGGAGTGTAAGTTAAAAATTAAAAGTAATTGAAAATAGTTAAAAGTCAAAAATTAAAAGTAAGATTAGGTACTTTAAACACAAAGGTCGTTTTAAAATAACGAGAATTTGGTATATGAGCCTGAATATTAAAACCATTCTGCTCAATGACGTTATATTGGATCCGGAATCCGGTAAAACGTAAATCAAGTCTTCCTGAAAACACTGATTGTTTTGTAGAGTCCTAATTTCCCGAAACAGCTTAAAGTCTTCTGCACATGAAAGGTACCTAGAAGATTTTACAAAAGAATGATCATTAATCTACAGATGCAAAAGAAGAGGACCGAGCATGGAGCCTTGAGACACACTGGGTGCTAGTAGGGAAAAAGTGGAGATGAAAGAATGGAGACTATCGTGGTATGAATGAGAGACGGAGTAGGATGATTTCCCATAGTAGGATGATTTCTTATACATTTGGGTCATTTCAAACATCGTTTTTTTGATAGCGAGGAAGGGAATGACTCAAAGCAGCAAAAGCATCCGAAAAATTCGTGATGATTTCATCGATTTGTAGATGTTGAAAGCCTTCTCAATATGATCTGTAAATGCAGTTAGATCAGTGATCGAGTTGGTACTACCCTAAATTATCCTGTTTAATATTTATAATCTTTTCTGATTTTGCATCTAAGCTCGCCCAATTGAGCTCTGTAAAGAATTTGGAATTCTTTTCTTTAGCGAAGACAGACTGAGGGGTATAAATATTTAATTATCGTGTCCTGTACCTTAATGATAAGAAAACTCCGCCTATTATTAATTTGATTTATTTCATGGAACCAATGCTTGCGGAGATTACATAGTTTTTCTGATGATATAACATTCTTACACAGAAAAGAAGAAATTCAAACGAATTAATTATTACATTAACGAACATTATACTTTAGTACACGTAGGCGTTTCGTCGGTAAGTTCTATGATATCACAAGTCCTTTAATTGGGGACCAAACTGTTGCCCTAAGCAAAATGTTAAGCGATCACAACACATCAAATAAATCTCATTCACGGTTCGAAACCCCAACAGATTTCTTAATGTCGCTTTTCCAAGGAAGCAATAGCATAATCCACCTTCGTGTTATCTTTGTAGAACGACAGAAATAAGAAAACTCAATTAATATTTATCAGGAGCATAAATTTGCCCACTTAAAGTGATAAAGTTTCAACCGTGACTTGATATTTATCTAAATTTGACCCTAGCCAATAATTTAAAGCTTATTCCAAGATTCACAACCCGCTATAGTTGATGTTTTTTAATGTCCCTTTGTGCGAGCATCCTGACTTTCACGGCACCAGCAAAGAAATCGATTTGACTGTTCGTATCAGCTATTCATCCTGCAGACAAACGGATGGAAAGTATTTAGCAAAGAATGCGCCAGCTAGTAAGCCAGAAGGTAGTTAAAATGTTCTGGACTCGAGTTAGAACACGACAGACATACCAGTATCGTGTGGTTTCGAGAATCCTTGGATAAATTACACAGGGTGAGATGGGAAATAAAAGCAAATAAGCAAATGAAAAATTACGAAGCGATTCAGGGAACGTTTTTTAAGATCCGTTAATGAGTTCTGCACTGGAAATGAAAGGAATATTAACTAGATGTTATATAAAGCCATTACATCATGAGAAGAAAATGCATATGAAAGTAATTACAGTTTATGCATTCTTTGTTGCTTTGAAATTGTTTTTCTGTTTTGTCGACGCTGGTGATAAATTATCAGGTAGTTGGAAAGGATAAAGTGAAAATATTAATGTACAAACAATTTGGTAATCGATCCTAGGAATAAGGAAGAGAGTGCGTGTGTTGTTAAATGCATATGTTGAATATTTCATTCAGTAAATCGATTTAATCTTCTTTCAATACGACAGGACCTTCCACCCAGGACCGATCCACTCATTCAACTGAGGAAAAAAATTGTAATCATGATGTTTCTTAACCATTTTCGAATTTCTGTAACGATCTGATGGCCAGTATAATTTTCGAACACATCTGGTCCCATCGTCCTCATAGAGCACATCTTAAGGCGAACTTAAGTGCAACTCGTATATAGAAAAATTCGAATCATTCACTCGAAATTGAGGCCATTTCTAATACCGAATATTAGAGGTTCCACGAACAGGCTTTATTGCGGAAATTGCCATGTTTCAAAGGTTGGAAGCCATGTTGCAACCAATTTTTAGAACCACATGTTTTCCACATTAATTTCATACAAATCATGCAGAAAGGGTCTGTTTACCATGCCATAAAGCCAAACACCAGTAACCGTTGCAGGTTGTTCAATAGTTTCAGTTGTTAAAAGATATTATTCATCGACGTCACCTCTCATATCCTTTATGAATCCAGTGCCATCTAAGTTTGGAAAGGTGGTCACTTCCAGAGGGAGACGGTGTTTAGGTCGAATGGTCCCAAAGTGCATTTGACCATTTGACCAAGACACCAACCGAGTCTTTATTATCTTACTATCCTGAGCTAAACTTTCGCTGTTCGAAGTAAATGAGTTCGTCAAAGGTGAATGGGGAATACCCGAATAAAATTTTGGGGGTAAATGAATCCTGAAGCTCGTGACTACAACTTTGTTCGTTGTATTGAACTCAGGACACATCCCTTTGGCAACCAATGAGACGGAGGGAGCATTAGAACCATATCGGAAATAACATCAACTTCAGTATCTGTAGTACCCAAGAAATTTAGAGAATGCTGGAGGGTTGTACAGCCAGTAATCCCCGGCAAAAACACTAGAGATCAATCACTGCTTGAATTGCAACTGCTTTGTGAACGTCAAAGGGTGTACACCTCGAAAGAACAGAAGAAAAGTGGAAATTGAAATTTTCTCTGAAGTAATAATAGCATGACCACGATCAATGAAAGTAAGTCTAGGATAACAAAGCCTTTAGCTAAAGATGAAGTGAACTGTATAATGAATGATAATCATAATATCAGCTGGAAAATTTTCAAAGCCACCGGAATGGTTGCCAAAGCCATCATTGCTGGTTACCTGAAATTTGTGAAATTCGAGAAGGATGTCAGAAACTCCGATCAGATGGCAATGAAGTGTGGAAGTCGGATGTGATCAGCAGCTTATAAGACAGGAAGCAAATGGCTTCACAGACCCATCAACAACGCGAACTTTGAAGAGACCTGAGCTAAAAAGTAATCATGCGGGAAGTCAGTACTTGAAGGTTACTTTGTTCATGTAAGGCGCAGATGATTGAAAAGATGCTTTCGGATTTTTTCCAATTCTCCACGCCACTATCGACGCCGATCAACTTTATATACTAGTTGAAGCTCATTGTTTCACAAAGAGTTGACCAAAGGAAACATTCTTGATTATGAAAGACAGAAAGGGCCAAGGAGATGATGGTTTTTTGCATGAAGTGCTGCGGAACGGACAACGCTTTTCAGTGCAAATTAGCGTTCCCAGATATTTATAGCATCCTAAGCCTTGAGTTCGTTAACAAGAATAAGAGAATTGTCAAATCACCACCTATAAAGAACCTAATGTACACAATGTGTATGCGAGATCCACCTGAAGAGTCCCAAAAAACTAACCGCCGGCAGAATTTCTGCCGCGGTTCATGGTCCTGGAGACATGTTTTCACTGTAATATGGCTTTAAATAGTGAGGCAAAACCTGAGAGAGTATTCGTATTTATATAATATGTAGAATGGCAACGCTGATTGCTAAAGCTTGCAAACAATCAGAGAAGTGGTGAGTGTGTTATAACGAACAAACTTCTAAGCGGACTACTGAGGCTTCACATGCCAGATAAATCACGTATCATTGGCCATATGGATGCTGTTTCTTTGCTCATCTCTCGACAGTCGTAGGTAGTCTGAGATGATCTTAGATAGTCGTAAGGACAAGAGACAAGAGGGTTGTGAATTGCAATTAAAAATTGTAAGGGTTCTTTGTACATTTCCTGCTACATTGCTCAGAAATATCTATCCGTGGAGAAGCGAACATAACAGGGTAAAAGTTGAAAACAATCAGCCCATTCTCAACAGTTGACAAAATTTCTGTAAACGTGACAAAAAGAAAAGATGTACAATACGTCTGATCCCTGATTTAAGGGCTTGGCACATTCGAGGATGTGGTGAGGTTGATTTCCATTTGGCCAAACTTTTGACGGGATATGAATGCATCCTGTCTTACTTGCATCAGGTCATGGCCTCTCAACTGGTATGGACAGGATAGATGAATGATGAAGATGAAGAAGACACGCCTTGTTCCTTCAAATTGCCCTTTTGCCTGAAGCTGATGAAATGGTTAGTAAGGCTAATAAATGGAAATGCATTATGCTCGGTTGCTCCCGACTGTAAGAAAAAGAAAACTAAAGCGCCAAGAGCCATTGGGTCATCTCTATTCTAGCAGGACGTTACAGTCCTTCCTTTCTGCTGGAAAAGGGATCATTATTATGTTGAGGCAACAGTAGGCGCTGGATGTCGGGCACAGAGTGATGTTTAAAACCTGGTTACGATAAGTTTTCAAGTAAACTGAGGAGGTGCTTAGTGAAGATATGTTATACATCTAGTCGTTCCATACTAAGGGTGAAAATAACGACAGTTTCCAACCACAAAAAGTACATCTTTGGTCAAAAATTTACAGCAAACTGAGATTTGCTGGTGATCCATTTTTTTCGGCAATGATATGTGTGCGCATTGAGCCCCGCACGCAGTTGTTTCGGTGATTTACGATCCAATAAAGTTGAGAATGGGTTTTGTCGCTTATGATGTTATGATGATCCGATATTAAGCCTCCACTTTCCAGTGTTCATTAATTCTTTCAAGGAACTATGTTCGCTGAGCATGACCACAAGTCTTGTTCAGATTATGTGTTAAACCAATTTTGTAGAATTCCATTTTAAGCTTCGAGCGAAAGAAAACCGTAAATAGCTTCAAGGAAAATGAAAATCCTGCTCACGATTCTGAGTGGACCTTACTGGTCTTTCACCAACGCTTTGATGCACTGTTTCGGTATCCTCACTTCAACATTGTGTTTTGGATAATCAGTTAATTATCTTCTCCAATTGATCAATTTTCTCAAATTAATTTGATTTATCTCGGCGGGGATGACCAATATTCTGACCATAATGGCTCAACTGCCACCCGTAAAATTGCTGCGAAACTGTTCAGTAATGATCACACCTTGTTCTTTCGTATGGTACTTCGGTTTTGAAACTGAACTTTCAAACTGGAGACCTTTGGTTGCTTATACCAATGGGAAAAAATTAAAATATTGCGTCAAATATTGCACACCAGTGAAATGGTTACAATTGAATCTCCACATATCGTTCCAGTTAGAAAACTTTAAGTATAATTATCTGAAAGAAAGGAACATTGTCATGCATCTGCCATTCTGATTTACAAATTTCATTTCTTATCTAAGATCGAATTTACCCATGCTTTCAACCATCCTTAGCTTGCTCTTTGCCAGGTTTTGTTTGTCTACGTTAAATTTTTTTACATCCTTCACATATGCAATAGAAAATAATTCGATACCTGACAATCCACACAGATTGCAATCGTTATTTAATTTTACACTTCAAAGGCTACAATATCCTTGTCGATATACTGCCGGGGCTGAAACTATTTTTCTTTCACTTTAAAATTGTTGCCGACGCTCATTTCTTAGTAATTTGATATCTTTTCGATTTCAATCAATGTCCCTTTGGACGTTACGAAAGGATTTATATCGAAAAGGCAAAATACCGATAAGCTAGTTTTGAAAAAAAAAAAAAAAAACAAGACGAGAAGGAAAAAATTGAACGGATTTGTTCCCTGTTTAGAAACAATTTGCTTCATAACATCGTACTTGAAATAGTAACAACAGATGAGCTCTGATGTGGATATTCAATTTTGACGTTGCTACAACAAGTCATGAAGGCGCAGCGCGAGGGAAGGACTAAATTGAAATCCTTGTAGTTGTCTAGGTGAACGCTTTTCATGTATTCAAATTCATTGACTGAGTGAGATGAAGTGCTATTGAAATTGTTGTAGATGAATTTTGATTGAAGTTCTCAATTTAAGGAACCTTTAAATTTTGCGTAAGTTAAGGATATCTTTGGTATTTGGATCGATTGGTAAATACCAAAAACATGAACAAGTATTAAAAATTTTGAAAATTTATTAGGCAAATTATTTACAGAATTTGACACAGCTTACGATCGAGTTGAATTCCTGTTGTGATTGTTATTGACTCGTAGGGATTTTTTGATTTTGGAATGTATTTTTCCTCTGCTTTCGCAATTACTGTGAGGCAAGAGAACAATTCTGTTGGCAACTGCACAGGAATATATACCTTTTAGTTTAAAACAAATCAAAACAAAACTAAATCAACGTAATTTTTCAGAGGGAGAACGCGCTTGAAAATCTCAAGCATGTAGTACAGAGTCCTCAAAGCCATCAAGGCTCATTAGAACTTATATGCGAAAACCTCAATTTTTGGAGGAAATGGGGTTGTAAATTTCAGCGAAGAGATTTTTTTTGTTTTGCTTATATCTATACTAAATACTCTCAAGAATATCATGTTAAAATTTGAGGTAGGTCCAGGCATTACTGTCATATTTATGCTCGTATGAACGCCTGCGAACGCCATACGTGAACTCGTAGACACATGCGACTCTATGAAGCTTCACCCTCCTGATAATTATTTAGCTATAGTTATAGCATAAAAATTCAGTGAAAGATATTAGTAACATGTTATTATAAGATTGTAACTGACACCAAACCGCAGCATACCAACAAACCTATAGGTGCCGGCTCTTAGTGCAAGTATCACCAAAGCGAACCTACTTAAAAAATTCCGAGAAAGATTATAAGCATCCCCTTGCGCCCTCTACGGAAGTTCAAGAAATTTGAAAACCCATTTATAAAGATTTGACAGAGGACGACGTATTAGAAAAATTTTAAGGTGTCTCACACAAAATAATGGCGAAAGTTTTGACAGTCGTTGAAATTACAGCACACATTGCAGCTTGTATTTCCGACGAAGGGTTTCGATCAATTTTGAAAACAGTTGAGACCAAAGGCATCCAGATTGGTCCCATGACACTTTAACACTCCCGATATCACGATAACTTGGGCATATACAGGGTGGATCAAAAGTCTTTTTTTTTCAAACGATTAAAAAAAGAGATAAAAACTGTTTATTAACTATAAAAATACATAAAACGGGAATTTATTTCTTAAAAATAACATCATTCAGATGCGGTCTTTGAATAATTTGGCACTGCTAAATCTGGAGCACAAATATTCAATAACTACTTTACAAGTGCTTCGTGATATGTTTTGAATTTCCTCTCGGATATACAATTTATATTCATCTTGTTGAAACCAGGTACTTTGATTAAAATCATTGATATCTTGGAACGCTGGAGCAAAAAAGTTCTGTAGAAGGATTTCCTCTTTGTCATCATAAAAGTATAAACTAATAATTCCTCTTTCTGACAAAGCTACCTATACAGTAACTTTGATTGATAGGCGGCTTTTGATACTTCTACAGCGGATTTTTAGCACTCCAGTACCTGCAGCTTTGCCTGTTTACATGTCCATTTAGGTGGAAGTGTGCCTCGTCTAAAAAAATAATGTTGGTAAAGCTGATGAACTTCATTAACTTTTCATTAGCAAACTGCTATCTGTGGGCATGACTTTAATTCCTGCACGATTTTTCGTACGGACGTTAATGTAAGTCTTTATGAGGAATACGAATTAAAAATTTTCGGGACAAATTTAAGATACCAGACCTCATTTGAGTAGAGAGTCCAGGTTGTTCACGAATGCACGCTCTAGTATTTGGGGATCCTTTGATGTACTGGATCGGTCAGAACCTTAAAATATATGTTTAACCTGCCTCCTTGACCTTTTGCTTCCATAATTTAATCGATGGAGCTTCATTTTTATGTCATATGCTGTGATGAGCACAATATTTTCGTTGCGCTAGAATCGAAGAAACAATTGTTGTTTTATTAGTCCTTACGTACGTAGAACGCACGTTGTGAACGACGCCTGAAGGTCCGTTCACCGGACAGCAGGCAAAAGTAGAGGGTTGATAGAATGCATGAGAATGACTTTTTGGAAGAAAATTATGGGAATTTTTATGGAGCTGCTATTGCTGAGCAGCCGCAGGTACCTTTCTCATGCACTTTTCCAGATTTTGAAAAGTTTAAATGCAATTTACTCAAAACAAAGCAATGATTGCTCTAATACTACTCAACCGATCTTTCTCAAATGTTAACCACTTATTGTTTGCATGCAGATTTATCGTATGAACCTACAGTGTATCAAATTTTGATTTTTTCTATTTTGTTAAACCCAAAATTCACAAAAAAACACTCGATTTACAAGGACCCGCGATTTAGTTATTATTGTATATAACTCGACAATTTTGGTCCAAACGATAGCCACGGGCCTTCTAAATAAAACCATTTTTTGATTTTTTGTTTCAGACTATTTGTTCCTTCAGTATCGTTGTCACCGTTTTATGTGAATTTTTTTTAGATGGCTCATAACTATTTTGCCTCATGGAATTTTGTACAATATAAACACAAAAATACAATGAATATATAAAATAATAAAATATAGAAGTGTAAATATTCAATAAAAACATAAATAAAATATATAAACGAAGCAAAAAGTGAATGTATAAGAAGTCAATGAGGGCATATGGACATCATGAAAGTTTTTTTCACTGTGGAAATCTTTGACTTATCTGTTTCAGTGAGAGAAATTTTAAATAAATCATTTCTTAAACAAAAAATTCCATTCGCTTCGCAAAGCCTACTTTTAATAAGTCATTACTTTTTCATCGATTGAAAATCGATTAATGGAATTTCCTCGCAATTAAATGCGAAAAAGAAAATTTGTGACAACGAGCAAAAGAATATGGAACATCAAATAAAATGTAACAATTGACTGCCGTTTCAGATATCAATCAAACTGAAATCAGTCTTTTCTTTAAAGAAACTAATTTCTAAAACCTCTTAGTCTATCATTGCAAACATTCGAAAAGATTTTTGCATTAAATCTCAAAAAGCTTAACAAATGCACTTGAATTTAGTGAAAAAGTAATCATAAAACTTGACTTACCAACGCGTTTTGACCAATCTAAACCCATTAGATATGTAAATTTTCTCTGACTAGCCCCAAACAAATCGAGATGTCTAGACATATCTCATATCTAAAACTATTTCTTGCAGTCCCTTGAAGTCTCTGAGTGCCATCTTACTTGTGGCTACCTAGTCATGTTAAGACAGCCGCGGACGCAAAATGCTTAAACAATTTTGGCAAACGAATCGTTGAGATACGTGACCTACATTCATCAAAGATACTTTCAAATATGCAGCGATATTTCAGCAAATTTGAAATTTTGTTAACAACAATTAATTGTTCGGTTCCATGGTGTAATGGTCAGCACTCTGGACTTTGAATCCAGCAATCCGAGTTCGACTCTCGGTGGGACCTGAATATTTTCAAGATAATCAATATTTTGCTAAAATTAGATGTAAAGTATTGCAGAGAGTAACACATCTATGAGATCATGTGTGACATGCACGCTAAGTGAAGGTAAAATAGTTTGAAATTACTCATAAGTTAATGAGCAGTGGGGTTGGAATTCACAACTCTATCTAATAAGAAAACGCATACTTCCCTCTCAAATAATTCCCCATGGTAAGCTTTTAATTCTGAGAATTTCGTTTTTTTTCAATTAATGGCAAGGAATTTTCGCTGAGTCGCAATTTATTGGATTGCAATTTTCAAATTTGATGTAAAATGTCCTTTAACACGAATATTTACACCATCTTTGCTTGTGAAATTAAATTAAAACCAATTAAAAAGTTGTCCGCTATGTGTAAATGTTGAAACATTCTGAGCTTATAATAAAAAAAAAAAAAATCCAAACTAACGACAATTTAACGACCCAAAAACTGGCCATCTAATTGCGATGCTGTTTTCACACCCTTCATGAGTCAATTCCATTTCAATGGGGAGAAGGGGGGATGGGTTGATTTGGGTGCCATGTGGAGGCTTTAAGGCAAGGTTTAAGTTCATTAACAGAATCATCATTCAAAGCTCAACGTCTCAAGACTTTTGCCCTAAAATTTCAAATATACTGGAAATTACAATAATAATATGGCATGAAAACGACTTCTTATTGCATTGTCCCTTTTGTACAAAAAAAATTTTTCATATTACGAAAATATTTATGCAGGTTGCTAGTATTCAGTTTTGCGCTGATGTTCTACTCATGATTACTCGCCTTGACATGGTTAGGGGTTTCCTAATTCCAACCATTTCAGAGTCTTCACCACAGGAGACCTTTCCTAGGTTCTAAGGGTTCAACTCAGTAGGTACGGAGAAGCGAAAAACGATCTGAAATAAATAGGAGAGCGAAATATGAAAAAAAGATCCCCAGTACCTGCCATTTAAGAAAGAGATATCTCTGGGGACTGGCAAAATGGCGTGCAAACATCAAATACTTCTTGATCAGAGATTTTGACTGTAGAATGTACACCGGCGGAGCAAGATGTGCATTTGACGAGTGACTGTAACCAAACAAGCATATTAACAGCTACTGAAACTCGCTGGAATGATTGGACCATCGAACAGGATGCTAAAATGGAAGGCACAAATGAAACTTAAGCATAAAATCAAAATTCAGGAGAAGAACTTACCTACAAGATTAACACCAGGTGAACAGCCAAAACCAGTCAAGGGGAAGCTGGGTAATCCCCTGGTTCTGCGAAACTGTACCATCGTTCGTAAATATGAAGGGTGAAACCAGACCTAAGACAAACCTTCAAGTGTACTCCGGAAAATATCGAACGACAGTAACACAGGCACTGTAAAAAGAGAGGATGAGTCTCGAACCCTACACCCTAACTAGAAGTTCAGCGTCATCCACTGAAAATGAGCATCACTTCTATGCAATAACTTTTAAGGTATTCTTATCTAAATACGCCTGCTAGATGCATACAGCAATAGTGAGACTTATTACCATATACGAACTATTGGTATGGTGGACAGTACCACAAAAGATAACTACCGCAAAAGAACTGAAGGAGATCCCGGAAATGACGTGCTTTGGCATAACAAGTGCTATGAAGATTATGCAAACTGCTGCAATAGATAAAACGGCCAATCTTATGCCACTCGGAAAAATCATCTTCAGAGAGGCGAGCCTATCAAGTTTGTAGGTTAATATGATCTAAAAAAAAAAGACAAACTTGATCCGTTAGAGGCGTCAAGGGTATTACTTTTCAAACAGTTCTCGTTGCCTTCTCCTGTCAGGAAAGAATTCCTGTCACGCAGAAGTGCCATCAGACGTAAAGTAAAGAGGTCTAGCCACGTCTAGGTCTTTCCGAAGCAATGTCTTAAATGGTTCCAGCTTCGGTAATCCGAGTCACACTGAACGATTTTGGTTGCTAGATCAGTATGATTTGTGCCATTGAGAGACCGACACTCTGAGAGTTAATAGTCCTCGCCTAATATCCAATCGGACGAGGACTATGCCAATAAATGAAAATGAAAACGCGTGATTCAGATGACCAAGAATAATATTCGTTTTCAGATTTCTTTGATACAACTCTGACGTACCGTAATGTCTGCAGAAATTAGGAGAAAAACGGATAAGATTGTAGTGAAGATTAAGAACGTCAGATGTAACGTCACACGGAATAACCTTTTCTCTGTTGCTAACC
This sequence comes from Stratiomys singularior, assembly GCA_954870665.1. NCBI lineage: Eukaryota > Metazoa > Arthropoda > Insecta > Diptera > Stratiomyidae > Stratiomys > Stratiomys singularior. Next base: position 16,890,488 of record OX940877.1, read on the forward strand.
TTTTCTCTGTTGATAACTGAGCACGTAGATACCGAGTAGTAAAAATGCAAAAAGACCGAAAGCAAAAATTAGTTTCCTTTAGAATTTTTTTTTTGACATATCTAGTAACATTAAGAGCCCATAAAAATTATGTAATTAAATTGAAATTTTTTTTAAACGAAGCAAATAATTTCATCTCAATTGCCTGACATCTGCACAATTCAGTTTTCAGCGTTCTACAAAAGCTGCTTTGATTCACGTTCCTGATAAGTTTTTGTGCAATCAGGAGCTGTTATCCTTAGTTTGGTATTCGTGTTTGAATTCGAATAAAAAAACCCTTTCTTTAAAAATCCTTCACCGCTATTTGATCTGATTGACATGGACATACAAATTGGATTGATTCCAGAAAAAGCAAAATGTAACCTTTCGCTCATAAAACTTATGCTTTCACCGGCTGAAAACAATTACTGGAATTTACTATTAAGCTTGAGAACAAGATGAGCCAAAACACTCAAATCACAGATTTAGGTGGTAACTTCTTAGTATGGACTGTCACCAGAATTTTAAGAAACATAGTGCCAGATTATAAAAAGCAAAATGTCCAGTTGCTTATTTGAACCTTTATCGTTTTCAGAGCCTTTAATTTTCGAAATTCCGATGCTAATTTAGTACTGGGTGAAAATCCTTTTCACTATTGTATCCTTTTGCTAACTGGAGATGCCCAGTAACGAAGACGAGTAACGAATAACGTCAGGAAAATGTGATCCACCGGAAAAATGAACCATCAAGTAAATTCTTCCTGAAAAAATTGTTATCTGCTAAAAATAAAATTTGTTGTCATGTTTTGTAGCAGGTTTGTATATGCAGTATCTGTCAAAAAACAATCTTGTGTTTTTAGTTTCAGTTTTTCAGAAGAGTTTTCTGAAGGTCAAAATTTACAGAAGAAGTCCTGTTTTGGCAGAAGAAAAAAAGAGAGTGGTCTGGTAATTTGAGCATGAACGTATGAATGCCAAACCTTCCTCAGGAAAAATCTGTCATTTAAAAATTTGGTTCTTGGCATCTAGATGCGTTGTTTGGTTCTTTTTTATTACATTAGATGCTGACTGCGAATAGTAGTGACTTGCTTTTACGGAGAATATTTTGCTGAAAAATTGCAGAAATCGATAATACTTTCACCATTACGAAAATAATAATATCAAAAATATTGTTTAAGTCCTAAAACTCGTCGTTTTACCACTATCGGAGCGTCCCAGTTTTTTCAACCTTCTTATTAGTTTATGGACTTCTAAGGTTCGGCTGTATTTGGAAGTGTATATTCAAAAATTTTTTTGGAAGACGCATCTAGTTGTTCGAAAATAATTTTGAAAATTTCTGTAGGGATGTCTAGCTCCATGACTGCCTTTGAAGGACTCTCAGCAAAGAAATTCGATAGCTCTTACTGTTGTTGAGTTAACAAATTGTTGGAAAAATTCTTTTGATAATAAATAGCGTTGTGCGCACAGTAGTTGCTAAAAGTAATTCCAGGATGATTTACTAATGTGAAACGATCATCTTAACTTGCCTGTCAGTTCCTCTCGGGTGGATTATCCACAGCTACGTAAGTCCAAAAGCCAAATGAGTCTGTGTGGATGATATACCTAGAGAATGGAACTTTCAAGTGCTGCCAGATTAATTTTGAAGTGTATGAAAGTGATTTGCAGTTCTTATACTCTATCTAGTATCCTTTCATGTTCTTCCGTTGAGCACAATTTGCTAGTAAAAATCAGTAAGTAGGCTAAGTTCACTAGTAGTCCGATGAAGTAAATAAGGAAATATCATGACCAATTCTGTATTACTTGTTGCCATACTTGTTTCTACATTTACATTTAAAAAAAATCTTTTAATATGATTTTCTTAATAGTTTGCAACTTCCTGTTGATTTCTTCGTATTAATTCGTTCCTACTTTGGAGAATATATTTTCTCCTAAATAAAGCAATTGAATAAAATATATAGAGGCGATTTTTTCACACACCAAACTGGTGACTGCTTATTGTTATTTTTTTAATATTTGCGTCTATATATCAATCAATCATTATTCATTATCAATCCTTATCCCTTATTACTCAATCATTAAATTTGTAATATATTCCTGCAAGCAGAAATACCCAGTTAGAGTAAGACATATTAATCTGTGTTGAATTGAAAGAAATAATTGAAATCGATTCCCTCGTGTATATTACTTTGAGATAAATTAACTTATGCTAAGTAGACATCCGTGCTCAATGTAATCTCTTACTTGGAAGACGGGATGTCCTTGTTGCATATGTATTTATTCATAATCGTATTAATGAAGTTGACTTGATCCTTCGCAGCCCACCGTTACTGTAGCGTAGATTACAATTATAATATTTAAAGAGAATTGAAGAGGAAACATGCATTTTTTCAGTTGGAAAAATTTAATTTTCTTTAATTTTGGTTGAATTATGCTCTCTAAGATAATATTGATTGTGACTTCTAGTAAATATTCATCAATAAATTCATTTAAATTGGAATTGAAACATTGTGAAACATTGAAATGTTTGGAAAAAGTGCTCTAGGACTCACTCGGCAATATATTGAAGTTCCAGCATATGTAATATGAGAAATTATCTCTTTGACGTGGATACAAAAGAAAGCCTTTGATACTCATTCAAACTATTGAAACAACCCAGCAACTTATGAATAGATTGAGTTGTTTCATATACTTTGGTATTTTATGAAAAAGAAAAATTATAAAAACAAAGTTTATACAATCATACTTTGTCTTATTGCGTTAGCTTTTGTAGAACTACACAATTTCTCATAAACTTTACGTTAATCGTTGGCTCATTAGTGAGAATTTTGTTTGAAACATAACATGCAATTTTATGATAAACTTCCCTGCGATACCCCACCTCTGCCAATTACAACTGAACTTTTCAAATATGCGAAGCCTTCCCCGTTGAACTATGGCATCAAGGAGTATAGTGTTATTAGCAAACCACGAAAGGAAGAAACTTTTAGCATCGGACGAACATCATCAGAAGCTTGAAAGCGCAAAAGAACGACGATGTAATGTGCAGGAGTAAAAACGCGCCAAGGTGATTCAGGATAACAAACTAGCAAGGTACAGATTGAAGGTGCTCCATAGAAAAGAATGAGAATCTCCAAGTGCATTAATTACGCCTTTTACAGGGCATTTAGTACTAACGATGCCTTATTGCGAAATTCTTTTATTTATGCTTTGCAAGTTTATGTCCTTGCTGCTGTAGTTTTGTCTGGGCTCGAGGAAGAAAAACAGGAGAAAAAGTAAAAGGCAAACTCGCGATCGAATTTTTGCATTTGTTCACAAAAAGAACAACTCTAAAATAGGGCAACAACGATGGTCTTATGCGATTATTGTACCTTCAGAAATAAGTTTTCAACGACGTATCCTTTGGATTGATTTCAATATTTCAATGAGAACACTTGACATTTTTTCCATAGGAATTGTTGGTTTTTTTTTAATTTATCAAATAATGAAACTTTTCATTACAACAAAAAACGAAAAGATACAAATGAAAGACAGGGCAGAGCAGAATAGTTTCAAACTTGCTAGTCGCGAACTAAAACAAAACTATTCATGAATCGTGGGATCTTAAACTTTTTTCCATGAAGATTACATCACTAAGAACAAATTCCTAATAAAGGTTGGGAAATTCATGTATAGTGAATACGACAAGCAAAGCAAGAATAGAATTTTAATAAAAAATTTTCCACGTATCCTAAACCAGAATGGAATACATTTTACTCCAGGCAATTAGGTACTGTAAAGGATCATACTTTATACATTTATTTTTCAGTACTCCTAACCCAATCTTCCAACGGTTCCAAATGGTTCAACAGGCAAAAGAAAATTTATGCATCAATTGTACATCAACATTTTTCCTCCTTCTTTAAAATCACAACTATCACACAATCTTCGTCGCTACCTTCGTTGTATTCCCCAAAACATTGATGGGACTATGTTAATGCACGGAAATATTATGCTAGTGTGTTCAATACAATTTTCGACCCTCTCAATATTACTTTTTTCGCAAGCATAAGTCTGTGTAAACGCTCTCTATATCATCACAATGTTTTCCAGGACTAGACCTTCGAAGCGTCTCAATATCAAAATATTTATCTGGAAAGTATGTCTGCGTAGGCGCTATAAAATCTAGAAAACCCACGGTGGCATCAGCAACTCCTTAAAAACACGGCCCCTCACTTTTCGACTTCCTCTGCATTCCATACTGGAAATAGCTTGTATACAGGATACTGTCATCTGGACTGATTTATATGAAACGCTTTGCCCTTACAGATCGATGTTATATGTCCATGATGTTTCAGTACTTAAATGTTAATGCACATTACAAATCGAGTAGACGCCTTATAAGAAAGGTTGCGTGAGGCATTTTCGAGAACATTTCAAATCTTCTTTAAATCATTTTCAAAACAGGACTAATCCAAGCGAGAACTTTACGTCATGATAAACCAGTAACATCTCACTTTGAATAAAGTAGTCATTTCTTATTTTCACGGATCGTAACCTTTTTCAGGATTCCTATTTGAATCCTTATCGTATGAGGACTAAAGCAGGAAAGTCCTCTATCGTTAAATTAATAATTGATTGAGCTTACCTTTATAACTACAACTGGCGTCCTTGATATTACATCTTGCAAATCATTGCATCAAACACGATACCAAAATCGCTTTTCGCGTTTCTCATTTTGAAGGCAGCAAGTCTATACAGTTCATCATCCTTCTCATCCTCGGCAATCGTCCTTTTGCTGACCGTTTCGGAAGGGAAGGAATCCCGGTAACAATGTGGACCTCTGAAGGCCAAATGCTAATGGATCATATTATAATGGGTCTGGGGCATCAGAGTGAAATTAAATAGGAGTTTTTGAGCCTGCCACCGACTAATCTTCACCGATGAAAATCATGCCAAGCTACTATCTGGCAAACGTCTATGTAATATCTGTAAGTACGCAAATCAATACAAGGATAAAGCTGTCTCCATCGAAATTGACAGCCAAGACGCCATGAAGTCTTTCGATCATTTCGGTGATCGGATTGGAATTGATTTCGGATACAGTGACTGATGAGTTTACAAACATATTCTGTTACTAGACCATGAATCATTGGTTAACTGATCATTGATTTACCATAGATCCTTATGTAAAATCGATTAATTTGTTCCGGACCTCTTAAAAATTAAATTAGAAAAAGGTATAATTTATAAGTAATTTTTTTGAAAATATGAAACATCCGTATAATCTCACATATTAACCAGTTCTTTTCCTTTTTGCATATGGAGCGTTAAGAAACATAATCGGTTTCGAGCGCTATTCAAATTTTTCTGGAACTTCCGAAAATTTTGAAAAGAATCTTCAGTGTTAAGATCCCTAACTCAACTGACATCACCATGGTTTGGGAGACATCCCAAGACCATTGCTATGACATCCTCCAACTTCTGTTTGGAAAACATTCCAAGACCATTGCTATGACATTCTCCCACTTCTCCAAAAGATCTTGTTGGCAGATGTCAGATGTCGGCAGATGTCTTTCGTCTTTCTCTTGTTCCAAAAGAGACACATTTCATTGTGTTTGTTGTTCTTCATTAAAGATTTCTTGGAATTCTTCTGTCGTCAGTTCATCTTTATGTTCCATTATGAGGGTTTCTAAGTCATCTACTCCGATTTCAGATCGTTAGCAGTTGTCAAAATTTAATCCATGATTTCAGGTATATCTCTTCCGATGCGTTTCCTTGCACGAAGGATGGACACAGCTTTCGTCAAGCATAACTCAACTGATGCTGCTTGACTTCCAGACCACGCCTTTTGAATGGCACGAATAGTTTCAAGAATGTCCAATTATTCATTCTTCAACGTTTTTAGAGCCATTCCAGAGTAGATTTGGCATATTTCAAAGCACCGACGAAACAGCACGTAAGTGTACAAGTACTTGGAATTTCCAGTGACCTCATCATCCCTCGGCTGAATTTGCGAAGTCGTGTTTGGAGGTGAAAGCAAACTGTCAGCCAGGGAATGTCTGTCAAAAAATTATTTTTAAGGTCCTTTGGGTGTCACGGTGTTCTTATGGGCGTCCAACCGCAGAAATTTTTTCAATAGCAAGTCATTGGTATCAAAATAGTCCTTGAATCAGGGTGCACAATCTTAAAACAGCCATTCTTTGAAAAGAGTCGGCGTGACCCATGCCCTAAGATTTGATCTCCACAACACTGGCAGCCTTCCCATCATCATTGCATGTTTTTTCGTATGTGATAAGGTTATCAGAGTGGTAATCGAGAAGTGCTTTAAGTTTCATACCACCACTAGCGTTAGCTCCTAATTGTAAAATCAATCGGTTTTCCATGGGTTTAACACTTTTCTCATCTTTAGGGAAATTTTATTTCATCTTTCGTTATGCACATATGGTTGCGAGCATTAACCAATTTGTTTCAATGAATTCTTAAGTTTTGAGACAGTACTTCTCAGCTTCTTCTTTATCTGCACTAGAAGATGCACTATTCGATAACACATGTTTGATTTCAGACCTCTTTTTAAACTTTGCAAGCTGGCAAGTGGTGGCCGTGAATTCTAACTCCTCGGATGACGAACCTGCGGTTTGTTCTTTCAATTTCTCTAGCCTTCTCTTGAATGATAACCGTTGTAGTTACATCTGCTTTAATTTTTCATTCGTTTTTTCCAAACTAAAAGCAACCTCTCCATTTTTCATGGGCGACATTTCTTTGTAGTGCGATGCGATTTTCGTTCCTCGTTTAGCTGCTTGAGTCTTCTGGATAATATTGTTTTCAAGCTAATATTGTGCATACTGTTGACCAGTTCAAGCCATACTTTCTGGCTTCATCAGCCATCTTCTGTCATTATCTCTTGCTTTGTTTTATGGTGACAGTTTGTGACATTCCACACTTTTTGGAACCCGTAATTGTCAGATTTTAAGTCTCTTTTATGAAGGGTCCAGATTTTCGTTCATTGATTGAAGGGTCCAGAATGAACACACCAAAACCTAGAGGAACACAAAGCAAATAGCGTACACAATTGACAAAGTTTCGGCGCATACTAGCTACGCTGCGGTATGTGACGACGCGGGAAGCCAAGTTGTGCCTACGTGATATGGTTCGCGTTAACAGCGCATGTGTTTCATTACCACATTATGCTCCGAGAGCCAAAAAATGTTCGTTAGAATTCGTATCTTTCGTTATCCATGTATGTGTTTGTTGTTCGAACACAAAAATCGTTCGTGAGAGTGTTTGCTGTCCGAGTTGTTTGCAGTCCAAACTCTTCGTTAACCAATCACCCACTGTTCTCAATTAAATGAGTACGGACCAGTAAGTTAACCTAACAGAGTATCCTAGTTTCAGAATAATTTTCATAGCTTCAGAATACTGAGCAACAAGGTGTGCATGGATCGATACTAATTAAAAGGCTGGTCGATCGGCAAAAAAAGGAAGCTTCAGGTCAGTCATTGTTGCTGATATATTTCAACGCAGCTGCAATATATTTCACTTGTTGGAGGCCGCAATATATTTAAGATGTAGAAAGTATGAAAAAAAGAAGAAATTTAAGAGGAATTTAAGATATAGAAAGTAAATGAGTTCTCCCTGACATCTGTAATAAGAAAAAACTTAGAACATATATCAGAATAAACATGTGTTGGGTGTAGTTTCACTGGAAGGACATTTCAAGCTGATGGACTGTAAAGCAGAAGAAGAGGACAGATTCTGCAATTTCGCGGAAGAGAAGCTACTGCATCTAATGGCTTTGTCCCGCATGAAGAGAGATTACCTGGTAACTGATTCCTCTTTGAAAAGGAACTAAGACGCTTGCTACCAAAGTACGTTATCGATTATCATAGGAAGAGAAAATGTTTCAGGGTTTCAAATAGTACTAAGTAATATAAGCCGAGGTTCCATAAATCACTGAAGGTTGGCATGTAGGATTCTCGATTACACAATATAATCTCATTCTTCGGATGTACATCTCTTATTATAGGGAGAATCATTAGTGAGAAATTGGAAGCACCAGCAATCACTTAAGCAACAAATAAATTCCTGTGACATTAGCTCTGGGTTGCTCAATTGTGAGTATTACTTTGACGACTCTTAATCAACAATACTAAAACTAAATCAATATAAAATCAGATTCATAAATAAATCAATTCATTATACAGCTCATAAACTTCAGGCTTAGACCAAAATTTAAGTCCCTGGACTTAACTAACGACGAATTTAACGTAAGTTCAAACTCATTTAACCAAAAGTCAAAACAAGAAACACTGATTATTGGAGCTGCAATAGCAAGGATGTTAACAAATTAACTGGGCAGGTCGTAATTGCCGCTGAACGTTTGTAGTGTGAATAAAAACGAATAGTTGAAGATGTGAAGAAATTGTTTTGAAAGGAAGATGAAGGATTTTGAACATACCATTTCCTCCTTTTCGTAGGAATAATTCCACTCTATAATTCAGCATATAGCAAAAAACTTATAAATTATTTTAGAAAGTCGCGTTTGCGACCTCAAAAAAAATTTACTCAAAAAAGCAACGCGAAAATGCCTGAAGGATTCATAACAACGCAATTCTTTTCGTTTATGAAGATTCTTCTTCTATTATGTTGATTTCTTAGCATAATGTCTTTTCAAGTATTGGGAGAAATCGGCATTGCTCTAAGCTGAAGGTTGTTACCCGTTCAAAAAATAAATGGTAGGATCGATACCACCGTTTCGGCTGATTCTTTGATCTTCTTAAATTTGAATCCTTGTTCTCCCTGTATTTCAATGAGGAACTTTCACATAAACATACAGAACAGTTCTTACCAAACATATCCTACAAATATATGGAAACCAAAAGATTCTTTTTAACTATGCACCATTGAAACTCTTTATCTAATGGCATCCTAGCCCCATCAATCGTTCAGCTTCTGCTTGGTTTGATCAAACTATCGCCACTTCGAATTGTACGGACTTGGGACAAATTTTCCTCGTAGCATCCTCTGCCAAGTTTCACTAAAATCATGTTTCATTATCAGATTTTCAAAAAAGATTTCAAGTTTTGAAAAGTCCAGCGCTTGAAATCGTTTTTGAATACAACATTACACCGTGAACCTCCGGGGGGAAAAAGAAAATGAAAAAAAAAAACACCTTCATTTTACGTTCATGGATTTACTCATCCACGCATTTCATCCTTTAAAATCCTTCTGGAGATTTAATGTGTTTCAGACGAAATTTATGTGCATAATAAGAAAGTTGTGCTGAATTTATCTTTCCTTTCTTTTCCGGGCTTTCTTCTCTTTCTCGGAGCATGGCATTAAGGTTTGCACCTTGAGCTTTTTAAGCCAAGAATGCTGGGTCACTTTTTGTTTGTGGCTGATTTTCTGGTAGAAACCGGCGAGTGTTTCCTTTTTGCAGAAAAACTAAAGCTAGTGTTTTGCACCACAAATACGTTCCATGGATTTGATGGTCATAATAACGAGCGGATAAAGCCACAAACAAATTACAATATTTCAAAAAAACCATATCAGCTTACGCCTTGGTTGGTTTGTATGGACGTTTGCATTATGCAAAGTATGCATTAAGTACTTCAAAGGAATCGGGTTCCTTACTGCTTCAGAAAACCGACCAGAAAATATGATTTCGATTCAGAAGAACTATGTGGTTAAAACACGTCGATTAGTTCCTGAATAATGTGCTTAAGGATGTTGTTAATGAAATTTAAAGGATGAAAAAAATGTTCTGCTCATTGATGTATGCGCTCCTAAATCATATTGTCCTCTCACATCACTCATCCATTTATTATCTAGAGGCATGTCCTTGACATTATAGACTACACTGAATTTACTGCTGGTAGTGTCAATAATGTTTAGGCTCTGTATGTGGCTCGTAAATAACAATAGTACAATAAGGAATGTCTTAGTGAAGTGTGTACATTTTACCCGGAAATGTAATAATGAACTCAAGTCCCTTTCAATCAAACAATGGAAACATCCTATACAGAGCGTCTTCTGAGTAGGTGCAAACAATTATGGCAGCCGGTCATGTCCAAGGAAGTTAATACCGAGAACTTGATTATGGATCAAAGGCAATAATTCGTTCCGCATTGATAACTAATTTAGTCCTCTTTAGTAGACGCACAGTCCTGAATACGCTTGTTCCTTGAAAACAAAGACTGAATACAGCCACACATTGGAATCGTTTTTAAATGATATAGTATTTTCGTTCAATAGGCGTCATATATAAAGTGTAATTTTTATTAACCTTGATAAGGACATGATCTTGATGAGATCAAAAGGATGCAGAGAAAATAAGACTTGAAACAGTAACTCAGCTGGTTTTACCTATTATCAAAAGGAAACGTAGTTGAAAATAATTTTTGAGAGATGGAAAAAATGCAGTTGCCTTTTTTTACTCCTTTTGAGCATTCAGTGGAATCTTTTTCTCATATTATAGTATAGGCTAAAGTTTTTTTTCAATAGTACAATCAACCTTCACAAGAGCTCAACTAAATGATTAGCACGATGTTATCATTTTCAGCGTGCGTAACAGATCCTTGCAGGCTTAGTTTAAAAAAGGATTAGTAAGTTATATAGTGTACCTACAGGTGAGCGTTTAAAAATTCTGAATCTTTGAATAAAAAATATGCAATCTGAAGGGATTTGACGGATCTACTCTTTGACGCATTGGTATTTGTAAAATAAAATAAATAAATAAAACTAACTTGCGATACAACATAGTGACAAAGTCGCAGGGGGGGGGGGTCACAAAATAACTCTCTTTGATTTTGGATCTACGACTAACATACAAAATTTCATTGGGAAAGTCATTTAGACAAGTTTAGCGATCTCGGCTTCACCTGGATCGTTTAACAAACACTTTCTCTATCTTTTTCGGGTCCATAAGGTTCGCCATTCATATGCGCCATGGGGTACTGGTATCTGGAGTACTGGTATCTTAGTGATCTTATCTTCTTAGTGAGCCACTCCAGAGGGTTATTGCTGTCTAGTGTTTACGTTACGATTACTGCAGAACGTTGCAGAAATCAAGCTTCAAAATGAGTTTTCTTCGTGGTTGTATGTGTTTATGACTTTTCTATAATGGCGCAAGTGTTCGGCAGATGAATCGAGGGAAATATGTTAGAAAGCATGTTTTGTACCATTTTGTAGCATTAATTCCCGCATTGGTTTCCTTTGACATTAATTTATTTTGTGTCTGGTTGGTCTGCCATCTTTCAAAATATTCCACGTTATGAAAGAGTAGTGGACAAATAGAGTCAAACGATTACAATTATGTCCAACGAAACCGAAGCAGTTATTTAAACTATATGGATTCCCCAAACCTTGCGTCACCCACTGTTAATCAAATTCTCCTAAAATTACTTAAATAGTTACATTTTATTTCGATTTAAAGTTCAGATGTGCTAATTCGTCAAGTAGGATGGAAACTTTTATATGAAAGAAGCCAATAGCAAAAAAACTTTATCTTAATTCTTGTATGCAAAGATATTCTGTTACGTACGTTTGAGATGGACTATTGGGTGCTAAGTTTCATACGCAATAAAATTATAATCAAAGATACAATGTATCATTTGAAGCTTTTCCGATTTTCAGGATCAATAATTTTTTAATATCAATTATTGGGTTTTCTTTGTTACTTTGTAAATGTCTTGTCCTGCAACAACTTTATAGTAATAAATTCGTGGGCTAAATAGAAAGACTTATAGAAAGTTTACTGAAATAGAGTGTCGAAAGTAACCGAACTTCATGACGAAAATAAAATATCTGTTGAATATGTCCAAATGAGGTCTCCAAGAGAACAATCAACTGGAGACACTTACACCATTTTTTGGACCCATCTGACATTATTTCTTTCATAGTACAAATACTTATAGCGTTAACTCGTTCGCATGATTTCTCTCAGACAGAGAGAAGAGTTTTTTTCCCGAAATTCCAAAAATTCCACTCATTTTGTCTGAACATCGGTAATTGGGATATTAGGTTCAAGAGTTGAAGTGTCGTCCTTGGGCTAAATTACTTGTAGGAAAGACCAGATATTCATAACAAAGTAGCCTCCAGGAGAATGCCTTTATTTTATTTTAGAAAAGAACATACAGGAGGAATCTATCCCAAGAGGAGGGATAGTATCAGACATCTTCCGAAGGGTAAACCATTATATTGCACATTTTTTCCCCGATAGGACAACATCTCATAGTCGCTGAACAAAGCTCAAACTAAAGTACCTGTGGGATCAACTACAAATCTGTTTCATAATCAGTACTTGTATCCGACAGATACTATTGATAAAAAGGGAGAATTGCTTGGTTAAATGAAAGAATAATACAGGCAAAACGAAATCCTTAACAAGTCACGTCATAGCTGCTTTGACAAAAACGACCCAAGCGACCGAGCCCCGAAAAATTGTTTTTTTAAATTTTTATTTGCGAGTGTATTTAAATTTTTTTCGGCGTATTCGATTGAAAGCAACGTTAGCTTGGATCAGGACTTTATTCAAGCTTCAAAGGATAACCCGTTTCAATGCATCGACATGCAGGCAATGCAATTTTTCGAACCTGTAACAGACTTGCAAATATATGGAGTAGTATTAAGTGCGGAACATCTCCATATAGATGAAAAATGTATGAAGTCAGAAAGCCATTCGTTCGGCACCACATACCATACAAAGTTCGATGTGTAATAAGGCCAATCACTGACGGTCCACATATGGGTACTTGGGCTGCATTCAACCACCCTCACAACAAATCCCACTTGGTTAAATGTACCAGCGCTGAATCGCACACCCTTATGCATCGCTGCCACATTCAGGATAGCATCTCATATTTAATCGAGACAAGATGTAAACGAGAGTGTAATTTTTGCTCGTAATGCTCTAATGTTTCCCAGGATAAGGGTGAACAGGAGCACTAGCTGACAGGTAGAGTGTCTAAAAGTATACATAAACATGCTAAATGTGTATAAGTGGGTGCAGTTTGAGCCAATAGCAAACTCGTGGGTTAAGCTACATATCCTCCACTGAAAAGATAAATTGAGCGTAAAATTTATCTGTTCTCGGGTTCGTATTTTATGGCTCGTTTTCAGATTGATGCACTCTGGTGCGAACCGCGAACGTGAAAATTTTAGCGAATTTCTCCTAACATCGTAATTGGTGATTTAGTATGGCAAACAATTTGTGTGAAAGTTTACTAAAGTTTGAAACTAGTAATTTGGCTATATGAATGGAAACAGCACGTAAATGAAATTTGTTTGGGCGATGTCAAGAGGATGAAACAAAAATACAATATTTGTAATTTGAATAAGTTTTCGCGAAGTGATAATTGGTATCATGAGCATTGGCGTCGAAACATAAAATGCCGAGAGTAAAACAAAGCAAACTTAGATTTTGAGAGAACAAAGGTCAGGCAGTTGGGCGTCCTCAGTTACTCAATGTCCTCAGTTCTTACTTGCTGGCTGTTAGCACAGCCACTATATGTTTCATCAATTTCGAAAAATAACGTCTTGTCCTCGTTCTCACATGTTTTTGAGACGTATTTCTAGTTCTGAGTTTTGTAAGCATTTCAACAATAATTATTCAATTTTATTGACACATCCAATCAATTCAATGGGTGCGGTGTTGATGTATGCACTGCAGCTGGGCTTTAATGACAACAGGATGTGATGAGAATCTTCTTGGTAACAACCAAGGCTAAGCATGATCCTCAGCACATCACCTTTTCATCAACGGCTGCATGTTTAGTATTGCCTAACATTCAGATTTCCAAAGTAAGCTGTTGTGCCATTGATCATAATTATTTCATTGAAACGCAGGTCTCCCAAGGTATAATGCCTGATACACAATTTACAATTAAATTCATTGTTTTCACCCGACTGGCTGCTGCAACTGGCAGTCAATTTAGGATTTTCATAATGCATAAACGTTTTTATTAAGATCGGAGAATATGACCGGAGAACTAAATTGGAAGTGAAATCAAGGACAAAATGGACTTTGAATTGAAGAATAACTGGTCAACGTGAATGTATCCATGGTCAGGTAGTTCTGAGACAAGGTAAGATCTGCATTATGATTTTTAACGGTTGCTGCAATGGCTAATAACGAGTTCTTTCGTACCGGCTAATGCTTGGAAATCTAGTATCTTTGAAGAACTTTAAAATGGTCTAAATGGTCCAAATGCAACATGGACTACAAATTGAAGCATTTTGTTCTGAGTGAGTAAGAAACTTCAGAAGAAAGAATGTTCTTATTTAAAAAAACCACAAAAAATATTATTGAATCGTTCATTGCTTTGAAAACAAGTATTTAGGACTTAGAAATCTTAATTCCTCCAAACACCATCCGGCCAATACCATCCAGTTTAATGCCCGCCAAAATAATTGATTTGATACATTGGTTTCAGATAAGTTAACCCATGTAAAGAATAATAATTGCCAGTCTTAATGTCTTTTTTTTCATTTACACATCCCTGGAAAGATAGAGTCGATAGAGTTCTGCGATTTCCAAGTGATGACTTCTGCTGGTCTAGCTGATTAATAGATACACGTGTTATCAGCATATACAGCTTTTTGTAGACCACGGATATCCCCCATATAGAGGTTATAGAGACGTGGCGATATGGGTGAACCTTGTGGAACTCCAGCTTCGCTCGATCACAGGTCCGAAAAATGATTGTCTATTTTGACACGGAATGTTCGGCCATTTAAGTACGATTAGCTGAGTTCAGCCGTAGGAAGTGGAATTTGGAGTATATACATTTTATAAATAAGTTCAGCCTGCCAGACTTTGTCAAAGGCACTATGTCACTACCTTATGTCAAACATAACGAATCCTGCTGACTTTCTGATATTCATTACATCCCGAATGTTCTGGACCACTATTTTAACCTGAAACTCCGTAGAGTATGCTGGTCAAGAGCCATACTGTGTATCAAACATGGGGTGGTTTTCTTCAATGATTTCATTCAGCCGGTTGGGCAACTCTCTTTCACCCAATTTTGATACAACTAAAAGAAAACTCATATCTATCTAAAAAGTTCTATCTTGAAAAGTTCATCCATTACTTGATTTTGGAGAACTGTGATGACTGTTATTTGGCACTCTTCTGGGTATTGTCACAAACGTAAAATGACATTTATGCTATCCGTAATGTTCTGTACCAGATTGTCTGGGAACTATCATAACAATGTGTTTGTCAGTGTATCGCACCTTATTTCTTTGTTTCTGTTTAGTCCTTGTGTCATAGTTTGATCTCCGTCAAGTTTAGGGACCGTATCGCTACTCTTTCTTTTGATTTCATAGTATCCTCGCAGCTGGGTTTTCTGTCAGGTAATTGTGGTGGAAGTACTCATTTTTGGCAGCATTTTCACGAAATTGCACCTCCAAAGTATAAAAATTCAGTTTTCCCCTCATCGTTAAATTGTAGTCCATTTTGGCCATAAGTAGGTTATATAACTGCTTTGTTTTTTTTAAATTATTTGTCCAGTTATATCCTGGAATGAAACATATCCTGGCTCTCGACTTTCCAAGGAGCTTTCCATTGACGATTGTTAAACTTAAATATTGGGTTTCGTACTTGACTGGTTAGCTAGTTTGCTTTCGATCCCCATTAAGGATCATCGGCCTAAATTTGTCCAAACATCTCAGCTATAAGATTTAATGTGAGAAAAACGCACACCATCCCAGGCAATTCAGGGCGGATTATAGCAACAAATAGCAGATGTGCAGCCACACATAGTATAGCATGGCGCGGGGCCCAAAAAATACTAAACATTAAATTAAATTAATAAAGCCTGATGTCTAATTATGATTTAAATATAAATTAGAACTTAAAGCTGCTGTCGAAAATTTCGAATAAAGAACGATTTGGGAAAAATACTGACAAAAATCGTACAAAAATCGTTCTCAAATCGTACATCGAGTATTTTTTCATGTTTTTTTGTTTTTGTAAAAATCAAAAAGGATTTATTTTAATTTCGTTGAAATTATGAATCCTGACAGGGATGGGATATTTTTTTTTGTATTTGGAGCATTCCGCTGTTCCCCGTCACTTCCTTCGATTCGTACAAAGATGCGGTGGGCCATCGTCAGTGTGATGATACGTGCACACAAAAATTAAAAAAAAATTATTAAAGTCATTTTTGAGTTTGATTTTCAGAAATTTTTGGGAGTCTTGGTAGCTAGTGAACTCGGTTTTTTATTAGCCGTTGCGCGAAGTTTCTCAAGGCATAGCTTATATTTTTCTCGGTGTCTCCTTTGGGTTGTTTACCAAATCATTATCGATATATTATGGTTTCGATATTTTTAAATCCTTCCAAAATTTCAAAATCATATTTATTTTTTAAGTAAGGATATCTGTAGATGTTTTCTGTTTTATTGTCGAGTTACTCTTTTCAACAATATTCTGACTCTCCTTTCGATTTATTTGCATTACAAGGACTTGTTCGTAATCGGGACGTTTTTCAAGCATTGCTGTACCTGTATTGATATTCAAAGTACGAATTTTATTGCTTATAGGTATGTAAATTTCATTATGCTGGTTTTTTCCACTATTCTGATTAGATTGTGCTGCTCATATTGGTGGATCATGCGTTCATGCTCTGATTAAATTCCAGGACTTTGGAAAACGGCCGCTTAATCAATTTATCTGCATTAATCGTTGTTCAACCTACAAATTTTCTTCCCTTTTTGCCTGTTATTTTGTTGTTGAGAAGCTTAATCTGTAAGAACATTTTGATTGTTTTTTATTGATTGTAATAATATTGTGGTAATTTTCCAAAAATTCACTACACTCTTGTTATTTTCAAAACATCATTCTTTTTTTCTATTTATCTTTACTTTTCTATCTTCAATGCATTTTCGGGATAACCCCTCCTTAGACTTATAAAAACAATATCTAAATTTTTCTAAAAGGCTTTAAAAAACCAGACTGTCACCGTCCACGAGCACCGCCAGTCCCCTCGTTTCAAAGTTGACGAAGGACGAGTGTCGACACCCCATTTTGCTGAAAATACACCTCGCCTGTTCGTGGATGCTACCCTCTTACTCTCTGTCCTAGGCCAACTTCCTTAGATTGGATTGGATCTGACATTATGTCTCTCTCTTTGAAAAATTTGAAACAAAGAGATTGGGTTCAACATTTTCGTGCTCTCAATGTGCTCAATGCCCAATCCATAACAAACATTAACAAAATACGACTAGACATACAAAAACACGGACGACGAGTTAAATCGTTTTGCTCCAAGAAGCGTTGGGGTACGGGAATCTTATAAGCACGAGCTCTAAACGAATGGGAGATTCCGGATAATCTGTTGTCAGCGGTACCAGAAAAGAAAGAGCCGTGAAATTGCCGAAAATCCGCGCTCTACATTGTGATTTGTCGGCAGCGTCTGACTCCATAGTGTCAACCTGTATTTCCGCCAGAGCAATTAAAAGGCAATTCATGTAATTAAAAGGCGGAATCATTGTTGGAAGAATTCAAGTCATATAATCTCAAAATTTATTAGATTAAGTACCAACTATTTGAGGTGGATATTTTGATGACGGCTATGATAATCAAGCTGAGTAGTAATGACAGTTAGCGGGAATTGGTGAAAATGGATGAATCAACAAGGAATGGTGTCACAATCGATTCATTGCTACGTAGTAAAATAACGAAGCAGAATGGACTGCAACAATTTGATGCTATAATATACAAAGAATCAAAGAAGAATAATGTACAAAGAATCTTCCTAGTATAACAGAAATAACAATTTTATCCCAATTAATTCATTAATTTATCAAACTAAATGCAAGCCCAAATTTAATTTGAATAACTTTATAATTAATAACTATCACGTGAAATCCACAAGAAATTTATTCTATTACTTGCAAAAGCCAAAGGTACCATCGATACCAAAATGCAGTTGGTGCCAACACTAATAGAATCCCATATTTCATGCTATTGGATCGTCTTTGTTGTTGGTTACACGGACCAACGAACCTTATCGACAAATACGACACAAGCATTGACAATATCATTTGTTTTCAGCTTGTATGTGTATCCTATTTTATAATGTTCAAAAACAAAGATAATACTTACGATATGCTACTTCGAGTTGATACTATTGTACAGAATCCAAATGATTCAACTGCTCTGCTTCCTTTAGAGTTCGGGTGAGACCTTCTGGGGAGTGTGGAAGCTATCTTTCTATCTTAGATCGGAGACGCTTGAATTCTTATTTTGTTTCCTTTACTTCCTTTATAAGTCAGTCAATAAATATCTGTGCAGTGGAAGTGCTATGAGACAACTGTGGGGTGGAATTTCAAAATAATAGCATATCGCATCGATTGTAACAGTTTCATGCTTCCACTGTTCCCAGGATGCATGCATATGTAGGCGATTTCAATGCAGTGATAACATTACCCAAGGAGTGGTTATTTCAGTTTTGGTACAAAGATTCCATTGTAAACTCTTTGTATGCATCATGTTGGAATTAGCATTATATGTTGGAGTATTTCAATAGTAGACAAACTTTGCACTTGCTTCGCATCTTCTTGAGCATATAAAAGCAACTGAGTAAATTATTTAAGGGTTTCAATGTCTATTGCTTAGTGAAATTTAAATTTAATGTTAATTCGTATTAGAAAATCAAACGAATCCTTGGAGGTAATAGGCTTAACTCTGGTTGAAACTATTCTTTAACGTTTTGATATTCTAAAACTAAGAAGATGTGAATGCGAAAATGTGATGATCCGAAGAAGGGCACAAATTTATGAAATGCGTTGCAAAAGGATTCGGCCAGTAACTCTTCTACCCTTGCCTGAAAACAAAGGTTTCACCAATTGGCCAAAGTTTATGTTTTCAACTTTGGTTCTTTATCCTGCAGCAGCTGTCGATGTTAGGAGTGTTGGAATACCAAAGACATTTTTGATAGCCGATGAGGACCACATGTATCTCTGAAGACCATGGGATCTACAGGCGATAGTTGAGAAGGAAATACAATAATGTAACCCATTCCTCAAGAGCTAAGTCTAAAGACATAGCCACGAAATTGCGGGGAATTATTAGGTTAGTTTATTTCTATGGTTTTTTGTCATATCAATTGGCTGAGGGATTCGAGCTGAGTCTAATGCGTGAGATGAAATTTCATTTCGTTTTTTGGCCATTTCTTATTCCACAAAAATCTTTTAAGCTTGTTTGTTACCTTAAAAGTAAATTCCATAAAAAGACCAACCCTAATTTTACGCGATTTTGACTTTGTCTGTCTTTTGAACTAGTTCCTCGATAATTTCCGGAGTTACCCTGAAGTCTTTCATACCATTTTCGTGAGTTAAATCGTTTTAATAAACTTATGTAGATTGGAATGCGTCATAAGTTGCAGTAATTGTCAAAAAATTAATAATCGAATGTTTAGTTAAATTAGACCCAGGCGGAAAAAATTTTTTTTAGAAATCTCGAAAAAGTTGCCTTAATCAAAAAAAACTTGACACCGACATTTGACACACAAGATTAAGCGGAAGACAATCACATGATGTATAAATCCAAAAACGATTTAGCTCAAGCATTCGTTTCCGTGATGATTTTGCCCTTCACATGACACCCTTTGTTATAAGCTTAGCCTTTGCAATTTTCACTTTAAAACAAAATTTTCTGATAATGTCATATATGATGTCAGAAAGGTCATAGAACACGTTAAATCTTCCTCCAAAAAGAAATATTTATTTGAACCCTGCCAAGACTAAGAGAGGTTTAGTCCCTAATTTTTTATTTTATTTTAATTTATTTTATATACATTTTGTATAGGTCCCCATAATTTGTTCTGTAGGATTTTGACAAAATAATAATCTGAGATATCTGAATAAAGCATGAGCGCCACATGGGTAGATCTGCCAGGATCAAACGTAGCCAGTAGCTGAATAAGCTTCAAAACTTTCCATGGTAGAGTTTGCATAATTATTTGAGTTGCTTTTTAAGGCCGTGATATAAATAAGTTCTTATCAATGGCACCAATACCATTTGCCAACACCCTCTCTACTTTAAAAAGATTCTTAGAAATTCTTAGAAATAGGAAAAACAATTCAGGAAGAACATTGTTTTTCCTATTTTCATTCATATTCATAACGAGGACGCAAAACAGACCCGCTACGGAAGTTGTGTATATAAATTAATCTGGGTGTACCAATCAACCTACTTCGATAAACGAGACAGTAAAATAAAAAGAAAAATAAAACAAGATAAAAAAAAACAGAAAGATTAAACAAAAACAACAAAACCCAACCAAACACTCCAATTAAAGGGGAAGATAAGGCATCCCGAACCAATTAATCATAGCAATATACTCCAAACGGCGCACTTGAAACCGAGTCCTGAAAAGGTCACTAGAAAGCCAAACGCAATTCAAAACAGAGCGAATCTAAGCGGATCCCCTGGAGCGAGTGAACCTCCGAGTGGATTTGGAATCAGAGGGAGCAGATCCGGAATTCCAAATGAGATGACACAGAATATATTTATTTTTTAACTGTCCGGTTAGCATTGGGTGTGAACACATTATCACCAATCAAATCATTCAGGCTAAACAGAACGTCCTTTTTGAGCGTTGGGCAGTTTATTTTTCACTTACTTTCTGCTTAATCTTCGAAAAAATGAAATGTGTGATAAACTTTTACAACCTTTTGATCTATTTTTTCAGGAAAGGATTCAGGCAGACCAGGACCACGAATGAATCACAAAGTATGATGACCGAACAACTTCATGCTTCGCTGCTAGCTCATAGAGAACTTCATGCTGAGCTGAATGTAGTTCTTTAAAAACTGAAATATCGAGGAATAGGCTCAATGAATGCATGAAAAAAAAAAAGATTAAACAGAGACAAACCTTCATAGAAACCTACAGGACAACTCCAAGGGCCGAGAAACTGAAAAAATATATCGAGATAAGCTTGACTCATAATCTAATCATTATCTTTTGTTATTAAATGAGTCTTAAAATTCTAGGGCTGAGTATCCTGTACATGATATACCCTTTGATGATGCTGAATGGAAAGAAGAAACGGGATTCTCTACATTACCTTGTTAAATCCTCCAATGACAACTTCTATCAAAGAAATAACCATTACACAAAAGACGGCACTTACACAACCTTTAAAAACGAAACGACCCTCATAACACCAATCAGAGCCCCAAAGTATATGTGATAACATTAGTATTAGTTCAGGGTGCCAGTTGTAAACTAACAAAATTAAATACGTATCGTCAAAAGAATTTACCTATTAATATAAGCACGCTGGAACTATCAATAAAAGCAGATAAAGGACTAGAAAATTCACAAGCCGCAAAGCTCACTAACATTCATACATCTTTTCTATTTGGTTGTAGAAGGTTGAATGTATTACTGACAATTAAAAACAAAATATTTCGAACTCAGAGGCTTTCTTCCTATTGGAAAGAAATATTTACAAAAGAACGATAACCTTAAAAGCCAATTCATCACAAAACTACTGAAAAGCGTTAACATTCTTGTGTGGCATCACAGAGAAAGAGATGCAAACATGCGATAATTATTGGCTCTTATGCATAATAGGGATCGATATCGATAATCAAGCATAAAATCACAGATTGCGATGTCTCTCTTTGTATTTGGTTTTTTCCTTGTTTCTTACTTTCTCCTTTTTTCGTTCGTATACTAGCTGTTGTCCGCTGAAAATTGTTTTCATATATGTTGATAATGAACACAATCAGATATTTTTTTTTAAATTATTCAATCTGTTTTCGATAAATCTTGAAGTTTTCAGCACAAAAAAAACCCGCACGGAACTTTTGCAAGCACCGAGAAAGATGACAACGCTGTCAAAAAATGGCTGAGTAGGTGAGAGACCTTCAAAATGATAACTTCAGCTTTTTCAAGCTATTTTAAGATGCTTTCAATGTTTTCAAGCAGTAATGCTATGACCAATTAAATTGTAGAACTATGTGTTGAAATTTTTGATGGGCCATCTTTCAAATTCTAAAACTGTCAATTTTCTAGCATAAGAGTAATATGAATACTCTCTTGAAAGAACAAGCGTCAAAACAATAAGTAGCAATCGGACGAAGTATATGCACTTTTTGGGAAAGTCTCAAAAGCGTCCACGGAGTTTAAAGTGCAATCCGTTTCACCATTTTTCTTTGTATTGATCATGAAGACGAGGAACAATTCGATGAGCTTTTTCTTGAAAATACAGCTAAGAAGTAAACGGTATGTCATCCTTTCTGAAAATTAGAAGGACAGCGTCCTTGCAGAAGTGAGGATCCAGATTTGACAAAATTCGGAAAATTTTTTTGCACAGTCTCGGTATATTGTCAAAATTACAGGCAAACTATAAGAAAACAAGCTTATTTTTCAAAGAAAGATCAAGAAATTGAAAAAGATGGTTTTAAGTAGACCTTCAGATGACAGTCTCAAAAGATGTGTCCTTTTCACCAAAATTTTTTGGAACCATCTGAGTTGGCCGTCTTCTGTTCACCTCATTGTCTAGTGAACACACCGTTCTTCCGTAGAAATAAGCCCAAATTTCAGCCATTTTGAAAAAAATGCCTGTTTTCCTCGTTTTTTAATGTTTTTGAGATGCGTTCCCAACTATGAGGTTTGCAAACATTTTAATAACAATTTTTTATTGTAACGTCACACGTAAGTCAATTTAATGGGTGCGATGTTGTATGCGTGCATCACAGCTTGGCTATTGTCAGAACAAGTTGTGATAAGCCCATTTCTGGTAAGAATCAAGGAAATGCGTCGTCCTGACGACATCAAATTTTGCCGAAGTTGCATTCTTCAACCGCAGCAGGTTTTGTGCTACTTGAAATTCAGGTTCGGAAGCAAGCTGTTGCACCATTGATCATAACTATTCCATTAAAATGCTGCTCTCCAACAGTAGTATGTCGTAAAATGTTGATCACAGTCTCGATAAGTTTAGTCAGTGTCATGGGTACCTCATGTCATAGGCTCCCCATGTTATGGGTTCTTCAGTGTCTTCTGTTGTCTTCAGTACCATGGGTTCCCCAGTGTTTTCATGAGCCAAAGAATATCGAAGACAAACTTAAGTGTGCCAATCTTTGTAATACGTTGTCCACAAGTTTTAAAGATTAGTCCAGTATCCCGATGAACATAAAAAGTAAATTAGAAGTAAAGACCGCGGAAAAGCAAAAGAATTTTTACTCTACATCTCATCTCAACACAAGGAAGCCACTTAAATCCGAGAGCAAATAGATTCCTTTCAAATTAAGTTTCTAGATTTCTGTGAACACTAGCTCCTACGAAATCCCTTCCGTGAAATCAACGGCAAAAAAGCAAATAGATGTTATGTGAAACTCGGCATAAAGGGATACCTTTCTTTGTAGAGAACATTAGAGTACGCTAATACCGATAGTTTGAGGAAAGACCTATTTGAAAACGTTTTCAAACAACGACTGATAATAACATATGTTGAGGAGCTAATACGATAATAGATATCAATTAAAAATGATACTAGCATAAGAAATAAAACAAGTGAAAGAGTTAATGATCTTGTGAGACTCCTGCAAGTGAAACCGATCCGTTTGCTTTCTTCGTAAGGAATTATGTCATTGATTGAAGATTATTTTATACGAACTAAATTATTAAGCTCACAAGTCTTTCGGGATGGCAAATTGGATACTTAAAAGGATACATATGCAAAACATAAGCAGAAGAATAGCTTTTCCGGAATAATTTAGGCGGGGTCTGGAGGTTTTGAAAGTATTCAAAAAAAACTTGTGACATGAGCATCTTAACAAAGCTAAGCGATATATATTTTTGCACGAGAGGAGCCTCGACAATTGAGAACGAGATTGCACGGATTTTACAGCTTAGTACTTGAAAGGTGTGCGGAATTATGAGGACACATTTCATACGACCGAAGATAGTTTCGATAAACAGTTTCAAAGATTGAACAATTCCGTGGAGCACGATTCCAAGAATATTGTCCCGCCAATATTAAAACAGCCTGACCCTGCTATAATTTTACTCAACTTGCTCCACTGGTCACCAAACAATATACATCAAGTTCTCATGTGGATCAAATGAATGGTCCCTTTCAACTACAAACAGATGAAAAAAACGAATCTGATCTTCCTCATAATAACAACAAAACCAAAAGTATTCCCAGGATACGAAAGATAGAGAGAATATTCTTTTTTCCGTTTAGAAAAAAGGTTCTAAAACAACTTCTGAAAGCAGTTCTGTAAGCTGGTATGAATGGAATAATATAACAGAAGGATGACATCATCCAAGCAAATACCTCATGAAACAGGATAAGAACATTAACAAAATAAAAGTCGGCCAACGTATTGAAACAGGTTTCAACCACCAAATATCAACTGATTTCGCTATGAAACTTGTACGCCAGATTTTCTCAACTTTTCACAGAGGATGCTAAGACTGCAGTTCCAGTGAAAGTACAGCCCATCTTTGCACTGATACTCTGGATAAAAAAAACGTGAAACCACTCTCTGTACTACTCTGTACTATAGTGAAAGTGGAAGTTGTATCTACTCTTTGGTTGTTGGAGTATTAGCTCATTAGGTACCATCGAGAAAACTGTTAAGGGGATTCGCGATTAAAACCATATAATCTTTAGTTTTGTTCTTGGAATCGGGTGGCTCAACGCTGCATTATATCTCAATACTGCCGTCAATCGTTGATGTCAATGCTCATTTGATTGAGCAACAATTTACCAAAATAAAAAGAACTGAATCACCCTGTCAAATATTTTGGCCGTCTTATTCCAAACCCCATTTTGCCCACCAAAAATCATATTATATAAATACTGAAACTCAAACAAAAATAAAAAATTAAAACAATGAATCTGAATCATACAAAATCAGGGCCCAAGCCAACATTTTTTTCCAAAGCGAGTGGTTAACTTTTCACGAGATAAGCTTTTGATTCTTTATTTTTTCATTAAAAAACAACAAACGGCTTAGAATCTCGTCAAAAAAGAAGAGAGAAAAAATTTAATTTATTATGTGCGTATTATCTGCCAATCACCTGGTGTTAAACTAAACCAATCAATTTTCAGCATTCTTTATTCCGAAGGATACACCACACCTCGACTTTATTGGCTTTTATACGTACACGTCGAGGCGATGGATGTGTTGTTCACATTTAACTTTCAGGATGAGTTGAATGTAGTATTCATGTGCTTACGCACAAATGGTCATCAAAATAATACTGAAGCGATCGGTTTGTCTGAATCTTTTATAGATTCTGTGCAAGAATTGGATTCCATATTTTATCGTAGCATCAATCAATTTTGGACAATTCATCATTCCTATTTGACGTGTATTGTTCAGATGGTTTAATTTGTTCACTCCCAAAAAGGACCAAACAAGTATTCTAAGATTTTGAAATGAGACGACATACATTGAGGTATTTATACCTTTCAAAAGCAGACAGCACGTAGACGGGGGAGGAGAGAGATTTATAGCAAATTACTTTTATTAACGTACGTTGACCTGTTTTCCATCAATGAAGAAAGTTTTTTCTCTCTTTGGAGGATAATCTTTTCGAAATCTATAAAATCTATAAAATCAAATAATGTTGGGATATTGATACGAAATGATATAACATATCTGGTAAAGAGAAGCTTTTATTAGAAGGTTAAAGGATGTTATAATTGAATTCCCCTAAATATTTTGATATTTTGTCAAAAATTTGAGTTGAAAACTTACACTCATTTTTGCTGTCCCTGATTCAAACTATATTCCGAATTTTGTTTTCCTTTGATCAAAAACCGATGTATAGTGTTAAGGACATCATTTAGGTTGCAAATGGTTCATACCATCATCTAATATCATCTGATTGGGTAGACTGTTGCTGAACATTACCTTAAAAAAAAATAAAGTTATCCATGAACATGAGTGCCAATACAATTTCGGCGAAGGTGTAGTATAGCCATTGAAAAGGTTATTTGACATTCGTCTTTGTTGCTTTGTGAATATTTCAAAAATAAAATTTATATTTACATGATTTACTTTAGAATTTTATGCCGTGTATTTTCCTTCGCAAGACTTACAAAGGAAGAAAAAACAGATTTCAAAACAAACCTAAAAAAAGGGAAAATGAAAGGCATGAGTCAGGTGGGCGACACCATAAAATTTTAACATGGAAAAAATCATATTCTCGACAATGGCGATGGAATAACCAAGCCGACAAACCCATTTTGGATCTCTTTCGACAAAACAACCTTTTCCTAGACGACTTCCAAGAAACAACTCTTGACTTCACTTGAGGGAAAGTACCTACACATGATTCGGTCTTAAGTGATGAAAGCTTGTGCCTCTTAGGACTGACCGTATTTCATGTGATCTCCTCATCAACCCTTCCTTGATTTCAAGCAGCAGAAAATCATCATTGTGGTCCCAAAGGACTAAACCACTTTGGGAAAACTGATTGGCACGAATCCCGGAATATTACCAGTACAACAAGAACTTTTACTGAGACCACCTTAGATTAGAGAAAAGTTGATGAATTGAGAAAAATCATTTGGAGATCAATAGACCATAGTGGACCAAAATACAGTGGCAGTCTTAAAACATCGATGTACGATGTGAACATTGAACATGATAGAAAAGGTTATAAGCTCATTCGAACCTGAAATTTTCACCGATATCAGTAGAAAAACCGTACTACATCTGAAGCTAAGATAAATCGAAGTTAGCTGACGAGTGCGTTTAAAATTAAACTCACAAATCTCCAAAACCATCCATGGAACAATGTTTTCATCCGACTCAACCACAACACAAGAAAAATCTCAAAGCTCACCAGAATATTGAATTTCAAATTCCATGATCTTACATAAGCTCTGAAAGGCCACAATGGTATTGAAATTTATTCCTGGGAAAGGAAAGCAGAATTACTTGCTGATAAGTTCCAATACCAAAATATTTCTCTTAAAATGAACAGGAACACTACAGAAATATTGGTAGCAAACCGGCTATGCATTCTCTCAGACACTTCAATTTTACATCTCAGAACTAAAAATCAAAATATATACTGCAGCAAATTGCATGAGTGATTTGAAAAAGTAGAGCTGGTATAGCCCCGAACTCGGCGAATACCAAGGAAAGCTATCGAGAATTGCTGTTTGCTTTGTATAATTGATGTTTAGGATCCGATACCACTAGTGTTCCCTGATACAGCTCGATAAACTTCAATCATTTTTCATTAGTCCACTCAATTTTGCAAAAAATTCACGAACTACAACGATCACTCACAATAAATTTGAATAGTTAAAAATGAACAATGACGTATACTTCTTTCACAAGTATTAAAGAACAATCCTTTGATTAGCGCCAAAAACCGTGATCAAGTGGAGAACGGACGAAAATTTGCCGCGTATACCGAACAGATGACGAAAAAATCGTCTATATATTCTTATTCGTGCTTATACGTCTGTTCTCGGCGAGTGTCTAAGTGAGGCACTAAAAAAACCTTTTGAATATTCTTTCAAAGCTTTGTGGATATGACAAAGATTGAAGTTTTCTATTAAAGAATGGAAGACTATTTCATTCAAATGAGTGCCTCGGCTAGCTTTATAGAATCCTATCTGATCAGTCCAATTCTTCACTACATTTTCGATTGTTTGACCCTCTATTTCGTCGATGGAACTTTAGTTTAAATGAAATGAGCTTCATCTGAATTGATAACTTTACGGCAAGGATGGTCATATTTGATCAAGCAGTTGTCGATCGGAATGATCATGCGGCTTCAGCTCTGATGGTTTTCAAACATCGAACGCATTTACGTCAGGATCCTTATGTAATATTTTTGTGAAATGTTCAATAGATGTTGATGGTTGTTTACACTCTCGAAGCAACATCAGCGATTTTTTCGGCTTAACGCACTAAAATAATACGTACATGGGTTCTTTAATCCAACAACGATCCAGTTTGCCGAACTAAATTAACAAATTGATTATCGAACTGCGTTTTGGGCACATCCTTCATGCCAAATTTTTATCGCAAATTTCTTAACTTCTACGTAGAAGCCACCCCACCTTGAAAATAAGTTTTTAATATTCTCCAACTTTGTTCAAGCTTAAAACGATCCATTTCATAAATTTCAAACAAAAAACTAACATCTGTCATATCCGAAATGTCATTAAAATATCGAACCATAAAATACTCTATAGTTCCAGTTCCGACCGCTAGATGGACCACCCTGTCCATGCATTGTGCTCAGCCGAACTGATGCTGTTGAATTGAACTTCCCAAAGCCCTTTCTCATGAACTTTTACTCAGATCGACTTGAAAATATTTGACAATTGACAGGGTATTACACATATGTTACTGTTTCAAAATGAGAATATTCAATTAACCGAAAAATTACCTAGAACGCAAAAAATGGCCGAGAAATCGACTTATTTTTCAAAACCTGTAGAAACTTTCATTGCTTTAGATGAATTTTCTTGACTTGGGTTATTATGGAATGAATAAGTAGGTTCTAACGATTTGCTGATGTACATCCCAGATGCATCCTTTGGCTAGGATTCCATGTAATGCAATTATATGTTCATTACGTGTTTCTCTAGTCAAATCTCATCATATCTAATGCAATCCAATTATTTCTCTTCAAGGATTAACATTGACTTTGTTTTGCAATTATAACTAACAGCGTCCATCTAAAACTCAGTTCCTCACCCACCAGAAAAATAAATTGAAAAGTATAGAACCAATTAAAATTACCGCAGCTACCCACCAACCCTGATTGCAAGCCAACAAACCAAATTTCGTTATGTGCGATTTTTCTCGAGGAAACTTTCCCATCCACATTCACATACTTAGCCCCGTTGAGGATTCGGAACGTATCGGAGTCCTAGACCAGAAGTATCTAAATCACCAAGTTCGTCGGCGAACAATGTGTTCATCGGACAAAGTTCCCGGGTGTGTTGTTACGAACCATGGCAGAGTACGAGCTGTCGAGGATAAAAAGTCCCAAATTCAATCCATAGTCAATTTTCCGTCGTTATTAAACTTTGCAAAAACTTCATAAGCGTCGAGGTGATCTAGTTAAGCGTTAGAAATCATTTTTGCTGATCAATTGCAGCTCCGTCGAAGCAATTTAATTCGTTCCACTTCCAATTTTGACTTTGGTAGTCATGGGAAATGAAACTTTTTCTATAAATTTTTATTTTCCGGATAGAAAAATCAGAGAGACTGGTGCAAGTCTGCATTCAGTTCCGTGCAGGTGTAAATGTGTTGATAGTTTTGAAAATTAAGGCATCAATTAAGTGGCAACGCCAAGTTACAATGATTTCCTGAACAGCATGAAAATTTCGTATTCGCCGTATCCTTGCGTTTGTTTAATGAAGGACATTTACACAGTGCAATGCGGTTAATTCAAGACTGATACATTTAGACGAGTATTTAAAAAACGCTAATGGACCTAAGATTGATTTGTTCAACCAAAAATTTTTTGGAAAATATCATTTAATGGTCCTTATGACAGAAATAACGCTCCCCATAAACGCGTACTCAACGTGTAATCATGCCTGTTAGCTGTCGCCTTTTATTGCTGGCAGGAGAATAATTCAAAGTTCCAAGACAAGGAATTGTTTTACATAGTTTCCTCAAAAATCATTATGTTGGAGAGATACGTATTTATTAAAGATACTAATAGCATGGAGGATCAACTTTTTACAGAGTTGGTACTACACATGGATGAACATTAATACCTCTATAGCTATAGCTAACTTTCGTTATGAGTGCTTCCAGCCTTATTCAATGTTCCCAACAGCCTAACCAGTCGCGTTGTCCAAAAAGTGAATCAAAGTAGCGATTTATTGATCTTTTCCATCTAATTCGACCAGGACATCTACAGTTTTTTCACCGAGCTCGTCCCTGAGACTAAACTTTAAATACTTACTTAAGTATCTATACCTCATTTATCCGCTATATGTGACTTGCCCATGGCAATTTCCACACTCTACGAATCTTAGATGCCATTTTCTGTTCAAAAATTTCATGCGTTATGCGTACGTTATTCACCATTGGTATCCTGCGCCCTTTCCTCGTACAGTCCGATTCAGGAACCGATATTTTATTGCATTGACACGGTATGCGAATGATTGAGTCACTTCTTCAACGCTTTAAGCTTTTTCTAACAAAGTTCTTCCTTTATCTTTACAAAATGAATATAATCACTGAAAACTAGGTCGAGACTGTAGGGTGGATGATCAAAATCAAAGTCCAGCTTTTGCAAGGCCAACGGAACATGGCACTTGCGAACAGACACGATGTTGTTTAAAAGGAGGACAGCTATGGTCAATTTTCCACTGCTTTATTTTTCTACATTCTTTCAACGTCCCTATAATTAAAACGAAGTATTCTATGATTAGGGAGTCACCTTCATCTATGGAATCTGTCATTAGGATCCCTCCTGAGTCCCAAAAAGCTGTCGCCATGATCATAAGACTGTGACAACGTGAACTCCTTGGGTTGTAATATGCCTTACTTGTTCCACTGCTTAGAGTCCTGCTTGGACTCAGAATCATAATGATGAACCTAAGTTTCGTTTTCAGCAACAGTTCGATTCAAAAATTGATCATTGTCGATACTATATACGTCCAAAAAAGCGCGCAAACAATCTACGCCTTTGTCATGCCTTGAAAATCGTAAAGAAGCTTCATAATTCGTCTCTGATACTTCTGATACAACTTCTGTGCCTTAAGTCTAGCATTTTTCAAAATTAATTTTGCGAATTTTTGAATATTTTCTAGAGTTGTCACTTCGACGGTCGTATTCAAGTGAATCTTTGTCCTGTTCAAAGAGACTGGGCCGGTATTAAGCTCTGGTTTTACTCGGGCAAGAGTTCCCGTGAACAGGTGTAATCTCTTGCAGTATGGTTTCAATAGGATTACTTTTGTTTGGCAAGAATACCGCGCGGCACTCAATTTTTTTCATAATCTACACTAACTTCCAGATTGAGATGTTCAGTTGACGATAGATCCAGGATTACTGACCCGGGTAAAAAGGAACTTGTTTTTTATACTGCCGATGAGTTATTGCATGGATTGTCGCTCCGGTAATTACATTTACTAATGACCAAACTTTAAACGTATCCTCGTAGGCTCAATGGCCATATCGTATATTTATACTTTGATCTCCTTTATTTACAGTTGATCTTTATGTTTTCTTTACTTTTGCAGAGAGTTCACTGTTATCTGTCACTAGTTATTTGCAACAGTACAGAACCTCGTGAACCACAGACAATCACACTAGGCTGGTTCGCTGTCGCTTATTTGGACCAAGCACTAAGCTAATATCCACCTCCTTTGCTTGACCGTGCAAAATTTACAGAATTTTTCATCAAATTTAGAAGACCGTGATCGGATTTCAATATCATCTACCTGTCAATCTGCTACTGTCATCTGCAATTCGGTTCAATTTATAGAACCACATATCGTTTGTATCAATATCGTGTTTTCTGATCTTATATTCTAGAGCTCGATTCAAAAATAATGGGGCAAACCAATCTCCCTGTTTCCATCCATCTTTTGTGACCAAGGCATCAGGGCATGGGTCGTGATGTTGTTGGCGTTGACGTCCTTTCATTCAGGCGACTTGTTCTGTTGAGACGGTATAACAAAGCATAATAAATAAAATGATAAAATCAATACATAATTCTTTGACTCCCACGAAAATTCGATAGATATCGATATCAAACTGCCAGTATTTCTCGAGTATTTACTAGATTCGGAAATCAGTGGTTCGAATGGCTCTAAATCCCTTTAATTTTTCCGATGAAATCATCTGGGGGTAACAGACTAATTTGAAACCTGACAAATTTTGTTCGTACTGTATAGGATAGTAATGCATCTTTAAAACGTTCATAGTTTAGTTTGCCTCCTTCCTGAATAGGGTTTGTAATAAGTCCACATTATTCCTGAAAAATCAAAATGTTACATCAAATAAAAGAAGGCTATATAAGACGACTATGGAAGTGCTAAAAGAGACTGCTTTTCGAGCACTTCTGATGCTTTATTTTATATCTTTTTCGATAAGACCTTCTTTTTGGGCCCTTCAAAATTGTTTATTTCGGTGACAGCGGTGCCGAAGGAGATTCATAGGATGAAATCATAGGATGAGACGCTGTTAGCAATCAGGAATTGTTTAGATTAGTTAGTGCATCCTTCTTTGGTCTTGTTATTGTCAAAAAAGATACTGGTGGTTTTATCCTTTCATATAGTCGTCATAAGCTGTTCTTCATCCGTGAAGCTTTTCACTGATGATAAACGCTTGCCTAGTATTATTCACTTTTCCACCATTATTTCTGCCTTTTTACTATAATATTTTACGTTTTTGGCAATTCATATTACATTTCGAACTTGCAGGATGTTTTTATGAATTTTTTCTTTCTCGGTGTCGAAATTTTGAGTATTCTTTCCGCGTGATATTTCCTCTCGAACCATTAATCGTCGAACACGTTCTACCATCAACCGTCAAACCAATCATTTCGATTGTGCTAGGGAATAAATCCTATTCATCCTTGTGCCTTGCGTTTGATGGTTGACCTCACTTCCATCCATAGTTCGTTATTAGTTTTTTTCGTTATCCTTGTTTTGTATGAGGGTCATAGTAGTTTTGACGGCTTAATTGAACTTTTTACCGATTGACGCTGCTCAGGACTATTCAATTTCGTACTTTTGAAAAATTAGCAAATTAGTTTGGACCGCGGAGTTTAACCAATCGGCAGTACAGGGTCCCTGCCTAGAATTTGGGGGCATTAAGGTTGCTCCAGTTTCATCCGTGCCGCATGAGAAAGTTGTCAAATTGATTAAATGTGTTGCCATATGGTGATGCCCGTATTCGTTTGTCGATGAATCTTTATTTTAAGTTTATCCAGCTTATGGCTATATATCTTTTAAATATAAAAGATGTTTATTTTTATATCTTTTATATTATTTTTTTTTGCATTGGAAGTACAGCTGGCAATGGCCTTTTTAGTTGCTACAAAGTGAAGACAACTGGCTGCAGTCACCAGTCGTTCGCTGATCGATTATCGCTTTGTAGATGAAATTACCAATAGTTCGTTGTAAAATCTTTCAGTTTAAAGTCGATCATCAACGCCATTTACAACAATCCTAAGTATATAAGCGTTAACAGTCAGCTGCTTGGTGATTTTTGTGAAAATTTGACGTCATTTTCACAAAATATCCGATTTGACTCAGCCACCAAATTCTATTTTGGATCAGGCATACGCTTGAGTTGTCACTTCCTCCTGCACATGATTCAGCCTTTGAAAACGATTTGTCCCGGCATTACACCGAAGCCAAAGAGGGCATCCACTTCCGTGGTCACCAATTTTTTAGACTTCACTGTTTGACTCGACGCTTATATCATGAGCGCCTTTGAGCCTGATTCAAACAATCTTTCAGTCATTTAGCATTTGTATCCCAAAGATCGTGGTCTCTAGGAAGTTCAACTAGTACTTTTTGCCATTTTTTTCTCGACAGGAGTTATTGAGTTCCGATTTTGTAAGGGACGAGCCAAGGAGTTCTGCTTATTTTGTAGGGATTCCTGTATTTCTTAGTTAAATCTAACTTTTTAGAAGAGGTGTCTTGTGACAATGTAATTGTATTCAGTTTTCCTCCACTTTCAATGGCTTAAACAGTTCTCTTCTTAGTTCATCCGCTGTGTCCTTTTGCTCTTCAGCTCTGTGCCCAGGGACCTTATTATATGTAGCAACACTTTTGGACAGGATGGCTTAATGCGGAGGAAGGCTATTGGTATCTTGACGATAGGATTAATTAAGATAATTTTATGTTGTGATGAGCATAAACGTGTTGAACAAGTGCTTCATTCTAATGCTCTTCTGGGGTTGACTAGCCCACTTTTTTGGTTGACTTTTAAATATCTCCTGACCTGCTTGCAAAAACATCTTTGCGTGCCTTTGCCTCAATATGTTTGAAGTGAATCAATATTTTCATATCTTTGCTACACTTTTTTTATATATTATCCTGCAAGAGCCTTAACACAGGATCTCTCTTCAAATATCAATTAATCAAAGCTGAGCGCGTGTTAGTTGCCGAGGAGTCCTTTCGCCAAATTTTTCAATGAACATTAGCACAAATACACAAGCTTATGGAATTTTGGAAATGCTTCATTTGAATAATGCAACGTTATTTCATTGCTTTCCTGTGCAACTTTTGGTTCCTAATTCGCAAGGATAGCAATAAATTTATTTGTAACGTATTTCTTCTAAGTAAATTATGTTTCTTATTCAATTCAATGTATTTCTTACATTCCAACGCTTCCGGGCGAACAAATTTATTCTTCTTTATATCATCGTAACATTATAAAACCCAATTTATCTTCTTCTAACATTTACGAACATTTAAATACACAAACAAATGTTTGCTTTGGTTTAGGGCGAAATTTAAATTTTTCCCCAATTCGAAAAGTATAAATCGCATTATTAATGACACCGCACCTTTAAACTTTTAACCAAACCGCAAGGGTCAAAATAGAATGTTCAGATTGTTTACATTGTGGCCTAAAGTTAGCCTTTTCTCAGGTTGAAGGTAAAGTATCTAATGAATATTTCTGTCTAAGCCGCTTATTTTGGTAAATGTGGATAAGCAACCCTAATACCGACAAACGAAACAAAAAGGATTTCATGCCACATGAAAACACCAAAGTAGGCTGATAAATTAATTTTACTGCAATGAATAAAAAGGATGGTTGTAAAGATTCCAGTGCAAGGGAAAGTTAAATTCCACGTGATGGAGTCTTAAATTTATAATAATTTCATCAAAACTTGACCGAAGACAGATTGTTCATCCTTTGAAAATATATTTGATCTGCAACGTTGCATTAATTTTCGCTTAATTTGGACAAAATTGTTGAAGTTTCACCACTTTATTCCATATCATTTATTAAAAGGAGCAGATTCGATCATATTTTGTTGTTTTATTGATTTGGTTTTATCATTAATTTACGAATCATAAAATTTCTTTTGCAAAAACCGCAATTAAGTGTGAAGAGATCGCTGTTTTTCCCTTTTACTACAACAACGTCTTACATGCCATCCTCCTACGGGAAAAGTCTAGTACGTGAAAATACATGGGATAAATTGTCCTGGAAGCTTAGTCTTAGTCTCAATGTCGGGCAATCAATTATTCCCTCGTATTGCTTAGTATATCAGTCGTTAAAAATGTTCATCAGAAAACAGGTGAGGCGTCCGATATTATTTTGAGGAAGAGGAAACGAAAAGAAGGCTCAGCTGTTCAACAGCTTAGAAGGATACCACACGTTGTACTTCTATCAGATGAAGTAAGGAGAACTATAGTTACTATAGTTGGAGAAACATTCGCAACGATTGACAAACGGAGTCGCGTAGCACGTTGTACTCGAGTAGTCCTGACACTGACATTCAAAGAACGCATACTGTAGGATCAGGAAGCGTTGACCACGCAGGGATCTTTTTCTTTTATTCCCTTCCTGTCCCTTTTTGCTCGCTAGAAAAGAGATTCCCAAAATCGGTGGCGCATGTAAGCATAGGAACACGTGGCTTAACCCAAATTTAAATATCAAACTAGGTTTCGGCTAGATTTTCAGGTTGAAACGGAGGTTGATTTGTTTATAGTCTAAAAGTATTGCTCGTTTGGCGATCCCATGCTCAGGGCGTAATAAGTTTTTAAAAACAACTTAGAGTGCAGCATCTTACTCAGTTTGATAAAATCGGCCTGTCAACGCCGGTCCTACTCAACGACTCCATACAGCAAATATAGGAAATTAATGAGAAGAATTCCACTTCGATTGTTGGTCATAATCAAAATCAGTCTCGATGCCCAAGAGATAATTTGGAGTGTCCTGAAAACTGTTTCCCCTAGTAACATCTACTTACTCGTATTGCAACTTTATTTTTTGACTTCTAATTGGCCACAATAATACCCCCAATCATCCCTGCGCTACCGAATAATCAACTGTTTTCAATAAATAAAAAAACAAAAACTCAGCCCGTCGGACTTCGTTCAGCGCTTCTGAGTCACTCCATCCACTTGGTTTGAAAATAAGGCAGATTCGAGGTTATGTTCCAAAAATCCATGACCATGTTTGTGCGCTTATATTAATGAATTAGAACGGCGGATATCACACTAAATTTCCTTCCAATACTGGTGATGCATTGCTTTGACTTTAAGCTTCCACCGTCTGTCAGAATCGCTATAACCGCAGGAGGAAATTTGGCCATTTTTACTTGAATTACTAAGCATAAGTTCGTCACACCTTTGAGTTCATTCGTATTCAGAACGCTACAGGATAATATTTCCTTTTTAAATTTGGTAAACATTTTGGGACGCATTTGGTCTCAAAATTCGAGGCAGATTTTATTTATTAGAATTATTTCCACTTTTTTCTTCATTTTTGGATAATTGTTTTTTTTTCAATGGATTTTCCAAGACCATTCTATATACAACTACAATATAGAACAATAAAAAGGATCTGTGATAATTTGATCGAAAATATAGTATAACGAGAGGATGGTAAGAGAAGAGGGACGGGTAACAGTACATATCTCAGGAAGCGCTGTTTGGATACCACTGATGAGGAATATGAATCAGTTTTTAGGTTTTCCAATATAGCAAAGCAAACTACGAATCCAGATTTTTGGACGTATGATCTGTGAAAGACTAAAACCCAAGAGGAGAGGTGGTTCTAGAGTTACAAGCAGAGTTACAAACGTAGCTTTGACGTGGTGTTCGGTCATGCAATGACATTGGCTTGTTTTTTTGCGGACCTACTGAAAATTACAGAAATCAAACATATCAGGGTGTTCTAATGTTCTGTGCACCCTGATCAACAACAAATTGGCAAGCAGATGGAACAACGTCTCAAATGTTCATTATACGTATTTCATCAAAGTTTCTTTCGCAACTCGGCAATAATGTTCAGAAAATTCATGAAATTTGAAGGACTTCTAATGCAGGTATGTTATGTCCCGAAGAAACCATTCACCTCCTTTTTGACAAAACATGTAATAGTGTAGTTTTTTTCGTTTTTGGATTAATTCTTGTACTATGCCAAAGGACAACCGTTATTTGTCTGGAACCCATGATATTTGACACTGTGCACTGGTTTTACACAGTGGTCATTGACTGGTATGCAATATCTCACTAACATTGAAGCATAAGACAGGACGAGAACTTAAAGGACTAGATTGTAAACTGTCTCGTATACATAAACGTTAAAAACTTCACGGACATTGATTTTAAAGGTGGGCGAACAACCTGGAAGGGATTTTAAAGGGTATTTAGTATAATGCACTGAAGAAACCATCTTGATTCAAGGGGTTACACTTGAGTTATCATGTATATATGATATAAGGATAAGAAAATTGTGTTGCTTACCATTCTCATACTCTCTGGTGACCGATTTTGACATGAGTTGGGTGCAGATAAAGGTTGCTGATAAACTCAATTGGGGAAAGTCGTTTATTTACACGATTATAATAAAACACGTAAGGTCGTGGAAAAAATTTGTCGAAATTATTCAAACCTTACCAAAGTTCGAAAAGAATAAAATGGTGTATCAATTTGAACAATTTTGATGAAAAGGTTCACCAGATAGAGAGGTTCACCATTGCTTAAGAGAGTAAGTAAGGTTTTGTAAGTAAGGTTTTCAAGTAAGGTTTCGGGTTGAAATCAGGAGCGGGGAAGAGAAATTAATTAATAACCCTTGAACGAATATATATCAAAAATGACTTTCAAAAATACAGGATATTCTGTTCGTTTTTTGACATTCACAATATTGTCCATCAGGAATTTCTTCCTCAAAAGCAAATTAACTGTTGTTGGTTGGTATTGATATTTAGCAACATGACTGTTTGGAGAAAGGATATAAAGATGACGGTGCGGTGAAATGCACATTGTTCTACACACGTACAGTTTTTGTCAGATTTGTACTCGCATCGTACCGTATGTGATAGCTGATTAGTACCTAAACTGCGGCACCAGCATAGCGTAACAACAAAATTGCATTAACACTCTTAGGAGGCATGTCGATGAAGGAAATAGGACAAGCAATATTAGGTTAATGGTAGCCTAAGCAGGTCATTATGAGAAAGAATTGTGTTGCGTCAAATTGGGAACTTATTCGTTCCCTGGTTAATATTAACACTTGGAAAAAATTCCCGATCTAAGGATATTTGACAAAAATAAGTGGACCTTTATTTGCGATGGTAAATTTGTTCTAATTTTTGCGTTGAACAAGACTCTCACGAAGCTATTGCTTAAAATCGCGATACAAATATACAAATATACAGAATTACTTCTGATATTTCTATCTCTTTCTAAGAAAAGTCAATAGGAAGTGGTACTACTGTATACAGCTATGATGTGGTTACGCTATGCTCTCACTATATTACGCATTTTATTCGTGAATTTCTGAATTGAAATTAAATCACCATTTGACATTCGCCTTCATAATCACCAGAATAAGCCCTCTATGAATTTTCATTTTTCCCAGAGAGGCAAAAGCCATGCAAGGATGGTTTTTGGGGCGACATAGGGAGACAAGAATATGAAACGACCCAACATCTGAAGAGCTTGACTTCCTGATACTTCTAAATATATTTTGCAGCCTGCAGTAACGTTTCGTTTATTCTGAATGCTTTGGGATACTTTGGGAGCTGGGAGCGAATTCAAACTTTTCTTGATGTTGTAAAATAAAATTTATATGACTTCAATTCAGGTACTTATTAGACATATAATATTCACATATATACTATGTGAATCATTCATCAACTCAGGTACCAAGTGTCTAATTAGTAGCGGGACTGAAGACCCATCAGACATAAGGACGTATATTCACAAAAGTCCGCATTTTCATGTAATATGGAGAACAAAAAATGAGCTTAAATGAAGAGTAGAGCGAAATTGACATATGAAATCGCGAATGAGAGAAAGCAGAGTTAAGATTTTGTAGAAGCTGGAAACCAACTGGGATGAGACACCATAGAGTGAACACTAAAGTATCGGTGTGACAATATTCGACGATGTTTTTTAAAAGAGATCCTGGCTCAAATCATGGATCATTGATCAACACAGTTGTACATTTAGAATGAACCGACAAAAAGCGCTCAAAGTAAAATGCCTTCATTTCACAAATCTTGCGATCATTTGAATGAAATCTGCATTTCGAAAAACTGAAACGTTTGGGTAGTCTATTCCATAGTGTGACCTTTTTTATAAGGTGTTATTTATTGTCTTCAAAAGCAAGGAGTTGAAGACATGCGATTGTTTCGATTGTTTCTTACATGTGATTGTTTGTTGAAATGATGGTCTTAAAGTTAAAGTGAGTAACATTCAAAAGTTCTCCGAAGGATTAATAAATAAACAGTGTTTATAATTATACGGAAATAATGGAAAGCTTAAGAGTTTATTCTACTA
This sequence comes from Stratiomys singularior, assembly GCA_954870665.1. Lineage (NCBI taxonomy): Eukaryota > Metazoa > Arthropoda > Insecta > Diptera > Stratiomyidae > Stratiomys > Stratiomys singularior. Next base: position 16,929,930 of record OX940877.1, read on the forward strand.
GAAAGCAGAAGAAAGATAATGTTGGCCGCCACTAATAATTACTGCGAAATCCTTAAAATAGAAGCTGCAAAAATTTTGTAAGATTTTATACTATTTGGCAGCAGTTTCTTTAAATATTTTAACCGATACTAAAATAAGTTACTTCCTTGCCAAATTATAAGCATTCAAAAGGAACATAATGAGAAAATTAGGACTGGAAAAGTTTTTAAAGCCAAAAGTGAATGCTGACTTTGAAACTGAAAGATCCAAATGAATTTTGCCGATGAAAAAGGAGAGACCATATTTGGCTCATGCTGAAATTTCTTCGAAAATGATCATGAGAGTCCTGCCATTTAAAAAATGTGCGTTTAAATTTAAATTTAAATTAATAAATTTATATTAAAAAAAAATTAAATTTAAATTTTCGTCATTTGAACTTGGGAACTGGATTATACATTGCCGCCACTTCCTGCAGACATGCAGCTACAATGTCCTTCATGTAAAAAATCTCAGTCCCAATGTACCAGTTGCGCGGATAAACTCCTTCCTACGCTTTTTGGGGTTTCGCGTTGGTAGAACTCACTGACCAACTTTTTGTGTTTACTTTTATGATTTCTTACTACACTGAACTGCTTTCAAAGTCCGTTCGATAATTCTTATGACCTTTGTCCGATCAACTTGTCCAGCTTTTCGTTGCATCAATTCAGCCAGTTTCTGGCTTTTCTTGCTTATTCTAATATTTGTTCTAATATTTATTCTTCTCATTTAAACTCCAACTCTAAACTTCTAACACTATTTAAACTATTCCTGAGTTTCTACATCATTTTGCAGCTCTTATGGATTTTGTTTTAATTAAAAATATTAATTTTATTAATTAATAAAATTTAATTTTATTGCATTCCCATAAAAACAAAATGAAACTCTCTGAAACAAAACAAACTCTTTCCCAATACCTGAAATTGGCAAGAAAGGAAGGCAAGCAAAAAGCTTCCCTCTTAAAAAGAAAAAAAAGTTCAAGGGTTTCCTAACCCTAAAAATTTTAACGTTAGCTTTTGGTAGCGTTTAAAAATTATATGACTATCAATTTTGCATTCAACAGATAGAACCTGCATTGCGTTTCATTTAAAAAATTTCTACTCGTAATGCAAGAAGAAAACGTTGTCCTTTAAGTAATAATAAAACGAGGGCGCAAATTTTCTGATTCCAGTGCTTTATCTTAAAATGTTTTTCCAATAATTGTATTTCGTCACGGCTCATGAGGTCAGCACTGCTTTCTACGCACAAAGATATTAGGTCAAATGAAATATTCCTTGTAACTTTTTGTAATTTTCTGCAATTCAAGCCAACCGACTTTAAGTACTATAAAGGATTCACATCCATAACCACACTCCTTTAATAAAATCCTGTATATCGTCGAAGAGTTGAATTTTTGGTCAAATGCCACCACAAAAACCTTCTACGTGTGAGTTTATCCATTATTTCGGACGATGTACAAGTCAGTACTTAGAAAGAGAATTACCACAAAGAGCAAATGAAATAAAATCGGTTTCGATTTAGCATTTAATCAAATTTAAATTAAAATCTTTGTGCTGGGCACATGTCAAATAATTTTTCAATATGAATCGACGTCACCAAGGATTTCTTTTTTGACATTTTTCGATAGATCATGAACTAAATGTTTCGGCTGGAATATATTTATACGAACATTATGCTGAGAAAAACTGAAAAATGAAACTTGGTTAATATGAAATTTACTAAACCAGACGTGATATTTACTTTATTCGACTAGTAATTGAATTTTCAAATCGCATAACTACGATTTTCTTCCCAGATTTTCCTACATATGTGTCATAGTTTGAAGTCATCCTTTCAACTTTGTATTCTCCTCAATTTGACAAAACGAACAATTCTTTCATACAGACGGCAGACAAGATAAAAACGAATATCATACATTCATAAAATAATGGGATAATAACTGTAGGAAAGTTTCGATCTACTGGCTGCCATATTTATTATTGAATTAACTGGTCTACAGTGTCCTCGGGTGAATAGCGTGCAAGCGTTTTTCAATTTAATTTGTTCACATTCCTTGTGCAATAGAATTTTTATCTGGCTCAGAGTTTAAGGACAAACGATAGGAAAAATAAGCCACCTGTATAGTCTCTATAATGTTTGGAAGCTATATCCTTCGCACCAACCAATAAAATATATGTCCATACTAGCAAACCAATTACGGTGGTGCTTACCTCGGGCAAATTTTTTATACTATAGCTCTAATAGGCGTGAAGCAACATTAGGATCCATTTACAAGGAACATTTAAGTGTAAGAAAAAAAAAAATTCAAATGGAATAAAAAGGTTATTTAAAAGATTGGATACATACTTTACCAAAATAAGAGGAAGAAAATAACACAAAACTTATGCTACTGAAAAGACTCCTAAGACGAAGAAACGCTACAACCGGATCAATTTTCCAAAAGGACACAGCATAGAGACAGCGAATCTCATCGTAGCCATGGGCAACCCGAGATGGGCTTCTTGATTTATAACCGTAAGCGATAGGCTACAGATTAGGTGGTAAAGTGACACAATGTGTACATACAATCTCGTGCCAGCATATTTTAGTTTATCCTTTTGGACGTGTTGTAGTAGCAGCGGCAGCAGCGAATATCCTGTGAGAGGTCGTGCGGACGGAATTTAAATTTGAATTGGACGCTGCATGACATAAAAGTTTTATGGTATCGGTGGATTCTCGGTTTTGACCTTTTCTCCCTTGTCTTCTAATCGAGATTGCTTTGTATCTATGTTAAGTTCTCCTTTCTATCCTAAAATCTTTATGTACGGCTGGCATTCAATGTATTTTCGAGTGGGCAAGTCCATTCGTATAAATTTAACCAAAGATATAAGAATTCACACTTTTTTTCCTCCAAAAGAATGGAGAATTTAAGATGACACCGATACCTAAAGTCACCGAATATTTAAGTGAATGTGTCAGCAAAACTTTATCCTACTTACAAATGCTTTCGTTTTTTTTATACCCGTTGTAAACTATAAATGGATAAGAGATGGTGTAGAATGAAGCGTATAAATTGCATTTACAATCCAACACAATTGTCGTCGTTTTATTTCCATCAATTTGAAGCAGGAATAATGATGTAGGGACGCTATGCAAAGCTATTTCAAATGCATATGTTTGAAGAGCGTTCCATTTTGTTTGAGAGACGAAAACAGGATATTATATCATACATAAGAGAGAGAAAGAGAGAAGGAAAAATTCGTTTACTGTTTCCCTCGAAATATAAAGAAAATTTGCAGACAATATGAAAACGTCTTCAAGTCAACTTTCATGTTGAAGCATTCATTCATACAAGCTTGCAGCGCAAGTAATAATCGTGTTGCATTATCCTTAAGATTTCACAATAAAATACTTGCCATGAAAGCGAACTTTCAACTTAAACTAGGTATTTACTCTATCATGTTTATTTCCACATTCTTTGTTCTTTAACTTTATTTTTATATTTTAAAACTACTTTTATATGAAAACTTCGTCTGACTTATTCCTTGCAGACACCTTAATATATTCCTTACTGGTGGAATATCGCTGTGAAGCATGTTTTCCAATTTTCAACTGAGTTATCTTTTCTTGACTTTCAAGATGGCCTTATATTGATAGCTAAAGTCTTCCGAAAGCCTGTAACTACGAATGAGGAACTATGGGGTGCAGTTCGATGTTTAACCCTAATGAGTCGCAACATGATGGCTTAATGAAGATCGGTGGTGCGTTTGAACTAGGCAAATATGCTTCATGTGATATATGGGACACAATTTGTTTGCATGCGCTAACCTCGTACTCTGTTTAGAATAAAACATTAACATAGATCTATCTCTTCCTCTTCAAGTCGCAATGGCCAGGAAAACCAATCCCAAGTACTTGAAACGGTCCTGAACTGAACAAAAACCAAAACCCAGAACCAACCAAAACCCGAAACCAACACAAAAAAACAGGCTTAAACGCAAGACACCTTCAACGCTTCAAAAAGCCAAAGGAGTGAAGTCAAAATTCAAAGATGTTTCTTCTCAGTTCAATGCTGGCAAGAAAAGTTCACCCGTTTGAAATGTCGAAAGAAATAAAATACCTGAGGGAAAAGGCAGAGTTGTAAAATCAAAAAGTTCTGGAAATGTAGAAACGAAAAGCGTCCTCAATTTCAATGCTCCACAACATACCCAAAGTCTTGCAGACATGATTTCTCGTCTTATCCTTAATCGTTTTTTTGATTATGATCTGTAATTGAACAAATCATTAAGTTTCACTCTGAACTTCCCAATAAAATATGCTCAGCATTTTTCAGTATCTCAAAATCCTTTTGCCTTTCTGTCCACCAGCCAAATGTCATTCATCCCTTATAAGTATCGGAAAATTAAAATTTTACTAGGTCTTGCAGTTGACAAACTTCTTGGCTATAGTACTTATTGTTGTTACATGTGTTGATCAAACGCAAACAGTGCTTGCTCAAACAGCAACAAATAGTGTGGACAAACCATCAAAGAAAAGGCGAAGATTCCTTGGGGATTCTTGTGAAGCCCACTGATGGAAGGAGTTACTCTGACGTTCTACGCGATATCCACAAGAATGTCAAGGCAGAGGAATCAGAGACGGTTATTAAAACTCTACGATCGAAGAGGTCCGGAGGGCTACTCGTCGAGTTTGGAGCAGACTCTACCGATAAATTGATATTCCGCGATAAAATAAAGGACGTCTGTGGGACAAAAACCATCGTCTCTACCTTGGAGCCAAAGGCTACATTGGAAGTAAGGAACCTTGACTGCATCGCTGACCCGGCCGAGGTTAAAGAAGTCATTAAAAACGAGTTCCCTGGAATAACTCTAGTAAAAGTAAAGCTTTCTCCAGAGAATCGCCGTGGACAAAGGCTTGTCATACTCGACGTAAGGGAGAAAGAAGCTGCATATCACTTGGCCAAAGAAAAACTGAAATTTGGCTGGGTGGTGTGCATAATTCGCCGTTGCGCCACCCCAGTTCGATGCAACAGATACCATGGATACGGGTACACCATTTCGAATTGCGAGGGCCCTGACCACAGTATGCTCTCCTTTATGTGTGGAGTGTCTGGGCATAGGATAAAAGAATGCACTGAGAGTCCGCGCTGTATTTTATGTAATCATCTTAATTCTCAACCAACAGAGCACTCTCACGTTGCATCTTTAGAGAGACACCAGCAAAAGCTGGGGTGATGATCAGGGCCCTTCAAATTAACTTGCGCCGTAGCATCAATGCATAAGATTTGTTAGAGCAGTTCGCTAGAGAAAAGAAAGCTGATCTGCTGCTGCTGAGCGAACAACATCGAAACAAGATTTCACCTGCCTAGTTCTCCGATGACTCCCATACTGCTGCCGTTTGGGTTTGGGGTGGCATGCGACTCCATATCCAGGGTCACGGCCAAGGAGATGGTTTTGTCTGGACTCGGTGCCCGGGTATAACGTTTTATACCCGGAGTATACCTGAAGCCGAATGAGCCAATGCCATACAGACGGCAAAGTACCCGTAGCAAGAGACTTCAAGGCCAGAGCCGTTGAGTGGGGCATATCTCAAACCGATTCCAGAGGGTAACGCATTCTAGACATGTTGGTGAGGACCGGGTTGGTGGTATTGAATACCAGTAATGCACCCAACTTCAGGCGCTATGGCTGCGAAGGAACAATCCCAGATGTGACATTCGCCTCGGAGTCCCTCGCTTGGACGACGGTGAACTGGAGAGTACTTGAGGATTATTCAGCGTGTAGCCACCAATACATCGCGTTCGAGATTGGCGGTACAACTCCTCGCTTGTCTCAACAATTTTTGGAACAATGAACGTGGAGACTTTCGCCGATGTGATCCTAAAAGGAGGAACGACATCGGGGAGGAGAAGGGCCTCAGTCGAGGGAATGGTGGAGTCAACGATGAACCTCATCACTTCTGCCTGTAGTTCATCTATCCCTCGACAGAAGCCCCGACACGACAGGCCTGCTGTATATTAGTGGTCAAAAGATATCGACAAGAAAAGACAAACAACGTGAGTGTCACAGACTTCGACGTGCAGCTCAGCACCAGAGAAGCTAAGAGAAATCATCCAATAGGACAGCAGCCTACAGGTCAGTAAGGAAAGAACTCCGAAGAATCATCAACGAGAGTGAGGTACGCTGCTGGCGAGAACTTGTGGATGATGTGAGGGTGAACAGGGATCCGTGGAGGCTCTGCTATAAGGTAGTGTGGTGCAAGCTCCGTACCCAACGGAAGCTCTGTTTACTTCAAGCAGACAAGGTAGACGGGATACTCCAGGCGCTGTTCCCTACTCTGCTCATCTGTGTTGATTCTATCCACGAGGCTGATTCAGTGGAATGTCCATTGTTCACAAAGAATGAGCTGGAGGATGCGGTGCTTTCTTTGAAAGCTCGAAAGGCACCAGGATCAGACGGCATTCCAACCGAGGTGATGCAAATGGTCTTCCACGCTTGTCCTGACTTGCTGCTCAGTGTGTTCAACGCTTGCCTGAGAGAAGGCGTGTTTCCGTCTCGCTGGTCCTCTGCTGCAGGGAACATATCACCTCGCCAGTATGGCTTTACAGTAGGGCGATCCACTTCCGATGCCATCATGGAAGTGGTGAACGCAGTCGGTCGAGCCGAAGCGCAAATGATTCAAAATGAGTGGTTCTGCTAGTGACGCTTGACGTCAGGAATGCCTTCAACACCGCCAGATGGATGGATAGTTTTGGTACATTGGAAAATTCTTCCCCATTGCCAGAGTATCTGATGCAGATTTTGAGGGATTAATTGAAGGACCACAGTCTGCTCTATGACACAAAAGACGGGCGGCGAAGTACGGAGATAACGTCTAGTGTAGCGCAAGTCTCAATACTGGAACCAGACTTGTGGAACGAAAAATTGTAAACGGTCTTGCTCAATTCGATGTATTAATTTCTGAATGAAAATAATTGTTTTTTCATATTCAACAGGAAAGAACATATGATCAGAAGAACTGGAAATCGTAAAGTAGATACTACTCACTCCACAACATGGATTTATTCACAAAAAATATTATCCTGGGAAAATAGTTTCGATTCAAATGAATTTATTCTATGGAACTAACCATTACATACTCTGTGAAACAAGTTCTTGCTTCAGCAAAAAAAAAACTAAACAAAAGCCATGAAACTCCGACCAGTGAGAAAGGTTATTTTGGATACATGGATTTTGTTATTTTGGATACATCAAAACTATTTCACAACTCCTGGCAAGAAGGATTAAAATTAAATGTCTATGAACTTGAACTGATTCTGTTGATATTCTTCATTTTTGGCTGGTTCTTAGTGTGCACTAATGAGATCTGATGAGGATGAATGAAAATAGATTTTCACAAGGATCACCCGATAGAATCAACTTTGAAACAACTGCAGATGTTTCCCAAATGTATAACAAATTATATAACCATCTTTTTCACAATCCACATGATATTGAATTATATATTCAATATATAATTTTTGGATGAATTCTTGTACTCCGGGAAAAGATAATCATCAATTTTCTAGAACCGATGACATAATTAACACTTTGCCCGCAATACGTTGTGTACCCAGATTGAATTTATAACGTGGAAATTATTAGGCTAAAAGCGGAAAAGGATTAGGAAGCAGATCTTGTTGGCAATGGTAAATGGAAGCTGAGGGTTATGCTTTTTGGATCATGCGTTGTTCAGATTACATTTAAAGATATGATAGGACGACATTTAAACGGATGCATTAGCAAAGGTGTCTCGTTCATGTAAACGGACTAGGTTCCATAGGCCGAAACTTTGAAAGTCAGGCGAACAACCTGGAGAATATTCTAAATGATATTTGCAGCTTGATTGCAGCTGAATGCAAAGAAATGTTAGTGTTATATGTGTTTTAATTTTATGTATTCGATTTTGTTTATTTGAGTTGATTCTTAGTATATTTTTTCTGAATCTATGTTCAGAAAGAAATGTTTATTTTCCAAAAATAAGCAGAACATCTCAGACATAAGTTGACAGGCAATAGAGCTACCACAGTAAAAAATAAAATACCAAAAGTGTAAAGTTGGCTAGTTTGGATGTTTGACTCACATTTGGAATCGAAATGGAAGTTTTTTTAGTTAAATCATCTATTACCGAGAATTTGCTTTAGATTCGGCAAACAAAGCAAAAAGTCTCAGTAATTTTATGAGAAATAAACAAAGATTTTAGTAGATTCCGCGTTAAAATGCAATTCTAACATGGAATGGCCACTTCTGCAAAGATCCCTAGTTTATAATGCATTTTTTTTCCCAGTAGCGATGCGAGCAACGATGGTTTTGGTGATATCTTCCTGCTAGTCACGTATGGTCGAAAATAGTCTTTTATAGTAATGTATTTTCCGGAACCAAGCTAAATGAATGCACATTTTGAAACAGCCCAGATTTGCCTTTCTCGTCAAAATGTTCTTCTTTGCAATGACAATACGTCAAAAGGATTATTACTACTATTCAAAAATATGGAAGGACGAAACAGTTCAACGATTCAAAGATTACAAGCCCATGACATTACAAGGACAGCATGGAAGCCTGAACGCACCGCAGGCCACAGGTCATCCTCAATACAGCCACGCAACTATGTTTGCAAACATTTTTTCAAATTGAAGTCAACAACGGAAAGGTTAATATACCTCTCTTAAGAGGTGTAAAACAAAACAAACTCAGAGAAATGGACACTATAAAGAAAGAAGCAACTCGGCAGTATAAGACTTATGAAAGTCTTATAATGATAGCATACAGGGCTCTCCGAAAAATTTGCTGGTAGTGCAGCACCAATGCAAAAGCGAAGATGGATAAAAAAATGTAAAACTTCATATCGTTCGAACAAGCGACATTATCTAAAAAAAAACCACAAAAAATCAAGTTGAGGGCATTTGGACATCAAAACTCTGCCGTCATGGAATGGACACTAAAATGCAATAAGTATGCATATGCGAAGGGATCAGAAGCTCGCTCTAATAAAGGGATCATATCGTTAGAATCACAATGGCCATCATGAGAAAAAGTTGGTTTCATTCCATTTATCTTTTTCCAAATTTGATCTCATGATACCATAAAACTTGAGAATAGTGGGTATCCGTAACTCACTCAGGCCAAAATACAGATGGACAAAGTTGTAGCTTAATTCAAACTGATAGCAATGGTCATGGTTAGATTTTCTAGCACAAAAATCGAATAAAGACGTGAATTATTGTCCCGACGTATTCGTTTGTAATTGACATCCTCAATCAGATTCCATGATCGAGAGGCACAAGCAGAAACCGAGAAATGCAACAAATCAACTCAATAAAGGGATTGTTTAAGGAACGAAATGAAGGCACGATGATCTGCAGAGAAAATTCAACAGTTTTGAATAAGATCAACATTTTTTGCTGTACAATCTAAAACGCTGGCAAAAAAGGATTATCAGCCAAACTACAAACTGATTAAGGAGATCATTTCAGATTTGTAACCGTCCAGAGGAATTTCACTGAATCGAGAAAAAGGAGCATTGAGGTCGACTGACATCAGTAAAGAAGCAGATGCTGCTTCAGCAATGCATTTGGGATAATCAATGAAAGTGGAGGACACTCAAGCATGTGAACGTGATTAAAACAAGGCAAAATGGAATTACTATTCCGTGTCCCTCAATGAAATCTAAATTGCATATATACAACAACATACAACAATATTTTGAGAAGAACGGTGAAGGCTGATGGGAAGAAAATTTCACGTTTGCTGGTCAGTTTGGACTTCAGTTTTATCCTTTGAAATAATTCTCCATTTAATCCTTTGATAGTTGCATTGAGTTTTTATTTTACTGGAGCTTGTATCGTGAATGTTTGACTATGAGATATTCCGAGTTTTTAATAATAGTGAGATATTGAATGATACTAAAATAAAAATTTCAATCATGTTTCAATTTTGGCCGCGGAAGTATATCCAGTTTGAAATGGCAACACACCACAATTATTTTGTTTTTTTTCCATTCTCATACACAGCAAATAGAATTTCTCCGGTTGTCAATACTCAATTCAATGAAGACTACAAAATCAGAGCAAAATTTCTCTAAGGTGACTCCACGTGAGAAACGACAATACACAGAATATACTCCAAAATGATCAAAATACAATGCATTTGAAAATTTCTCTTTGATCCTTGTCTTTCAAGGATAAAACCTCACGACGTTATAATGCTCTTTCATATACCACATCAAACCATAGAATATTCCACTTCACATGGCGGGATCAAGATTATAATGTAATCAAATCACCACAACAATAGGACTCTGGCCATGGCATAAAAATAAACGCTATTCTTCCTTTGAAAGAATATTATCTTGCTGCGAAGAAAAACGCCCACATAATTCCCAACAACAACAAGAAAAGTAATGTTTAGGGTCAGCAACCGTCGATTTCAAATGGAAGTGTTTATGCCCAAGTCGAAAATGTGCCTGTCTGTATTTGGCACGTCTTATGGGATTTCAGGATATTATATTCTAACATAAATGTGTTGCGATAATTCATTTTTGGGGGATGATGAGGTAAATAAGTTGCACATGATGATGACGGTGCAACAAATAAGCATTATAAAGATTAAGAAGGATCAATGATAATATTTCTATATCAAAATGCACTTCGACTCATAGGGGATATAAATCGAAAGATAATCTTCTTATTTCAGGGTGCATTTAGGGTGTGAATTCCAGAAAACGTGCCAGCTCGATGCATATTATGCAATGCTTATTTATGGACACAAATCTTATTTATAAATCAGGCATCCATCAAGTCGTTTAACAAATAATGTTTACTTTCTTTAGCATACACATTCCAAAATTTCGGAGGTCCTTTTATATCTTCGCACTATAGTAAAGAGAAATATCACCTAAACTGCATGGCTACGGAGCAAGGATAGTAAACTCTCGTTTGATTAAAGTTCTATTACCATCTGAATATTACGATTTCTCTCAAGCGAATACTGCAATAGTTGCTACGAAACATGGACCGACATATTCAGAAAAGAATGCAATGCAAAACGCAAACATTAATATGCAATTCCAAGTATCCTTTTTATAGGTTCAATACAGTCGAAAAAGGACTCAAAGCTTTTGGTCTGACAAAAGAAGCAGCAATATTCGAATATGTAGTTACAAAGCTCATAGTAGCAAATTCTTGTTTTTCACCACCAAAAAGGAGATGACACCACCAACCATATGACTTGAATACTTGCATATTCAAATTTGAAAAATTCAGCAGCATCTGTATACGTAGCATAAACTTGATAACTCCTTTTCTGCGAATCTAATGCACATTAATTAGCCTCGAAAGGAGCAACGCTAAATACGAAATGAATGAATAACGAAGTAAGGACAGAATTAGGATATTGGCTTTTCTGAACTTTTCTTTTATAAATTAGAGAATAAAAACATTGGATCATTCGAATGCTTCAAAGGAAAACTATGATAAAATTATAAAATTTGCTGCACTGGATTCCAAGTATATCGATGGTGAGCAGAGTTACAAAGTTCGTTTTGATGTTGCCGCAGGCCAAAATTAACTCTGGGTAGCTTGGGTCCGCCGGACCGTTCGAACGAGCTGAAGATGGCTGTATGCAGCCGAAACGCGTCCTCGAGACCTACGAAGCAAGGCCCGGCGGACCCAAGCTACCCAGAGAGTTACAAAGGTATAAGAAAAGTTCAAAAAGCCTCTTTGTCCTACGAATAAAAAATATGAATAGAGACTTAAATCTGCCCTGAGCAATGTCATGATTGAAGCATTACCCAGTATTCATGTAAACCATAATTTCACGTTTGCGTTGGATATCCATTTTTTGGCAGGGCTTACATATTTTCGGAGTTAATTTGTCAAGCCAGGCTCAATTTGTTGGAGGATACTGATTTGAGTACAGAAAGTATTGTACTCGTCAGGTGTGACTTCATTATTGGATCTACCGGATGGCACATTCCTCAAAATCGGATACTCGGGACAACCGGATCTTCGGAACGAAGCCCAAACTTGGTTCGTTCTATTGAATACAGGTGATACATCTAATTTCCAGCGATGAAACTTTGTTGGTACTGTATCAAAGGTGACATCTGCTATGGAGTTCTTACCGAAATTGGTTATAAATTGGAGAGTGCTAAACGATTGTCGAGCAAGTGTTCAATAGTACCTAAAACTGAAGATCGCTGGTACTTTTCAAGCCAGAACGGACAGACTTTATCACTTCGCAGGGATCCTGTGACTTTGGACATGGAGAGGTCTGCTGAACCGATAATTGTAGCATCATGCACCACTGGCGGAAGCTTACTGCGGAGTAGAGAAACTTTAGCTCATGACGAAATGAACCCAACTACCTATGCGTCTGCTTGCGAATCTTCATTGCCATGAGGCAGATACAAAAAGGACAGAGAAGAAAAGTGGACAGAACAGGAGGACAGTGTCCCAGCCTACAACGTTTTTAGTGAGTACAGATCAGGGCAGAAAAATTCACTGGAATTTGTCAAAGTTGGCTAGGAGAAATTTTTACAGTCATCACCAGTAAGAAAGTCAATTTTGGCTAGGTTTGCTGAATGACGAAAACAGGGCTACAAACTAGTGAATCAGAAAATGGTTGGGTTGGCCTTGTTACTATGAGGCAGACTCTTCTTCCTATCTACATCACCCCTCTTGAGACAAATGAAGATGAAGTACCAATCAAATGTCCGTCTTATCAGAAATGGATTTGGAAGAACCCCAGACTTGTATATGAATTGGCTCAAGTCAAAAAAAGCACTTTATTAAATACCAGTCGTCATAAATTTTTAAAGATTATAAAGCAAATTCCTATCAATAAAAATAAAAAACTTTATTACCCAAATGGCTATCTAAATTTATACAATATCAATTAAAATGAGTTAATCAAGAAAGAAAAAAAAATTTCAAATTGAACTTAATAAAAATTATTATAAATATTTTGATTCAATTTGATCAATCTCCATCGGAATCGTTTTTGATTTATATTTGACCCAGTCCTAAAGTGGGCATGTTTGGAGTGGGATGTTTTTGTTTTAGCTGCACAATATTGACGGATCACCGTTTTATTATTGCGTATTCTGTGCAGGAGAGGCGGATTTGACGCCTGTCACACATTATTCTTTTGCGAAAAATGAAGTTGGCAGAATTGAGACCCGTTCAATGAAATCGCGGAACTCTGCCCGGAAACTATGGACAAAGAAATACTGAAAACGGTTGACAAATGGAATCGCATGACATAATAGAGTCAGGCAGTACTGACACTTGAAAAAGCCATCCTGGATGCCGGGAGCCCTCGAGAATGGAGCAATCTCTTTTCCTTCTAAGGGAGTAGAAGAGATCCTAATGATAATAATGACGCAGGATGACGAAGCCTAGCCCAAAGTAATGTTGCAACCGGTTTCAGGCTGGGTGTTTAAGTTGACAGGTGAGGTGTTTAATTTGTAGTCCAGAAGTATTGTCCCACACTCTGGGTGTAAAAAGCCTTGACCTTCCGACAATAAGAAAAAATTGAAATCGTTTGCCACGTGAACTAATATTCGGAAAATATTATATCCTCTTATCGATACAGTTTATATATGTGAATAGCATCTCTCTCAGAAGTCTGTAAGGCGTACAACTAAACGTTGTAGATCCCGCGATTTGATTCCCAAGAAGTTTTAGCATGGATATATCCCCTCTCCTCACTTTAGCAGTTTGATAATTTTTTCTATTCGTGATAAAGAGTTTCTGATCCACCCCCCGATTTTCTGTACAAAACCACTACATGCACGACGACATTTCATTTCGAAAACTCTTAGTCTTCCCATGGAACTCGCACACTCGCAAACCTGACATTCATAAGTCAAAATTGGTCGAACCAGTGTCTTATAATAAATAACTTTGACCTTTTGACATATGTATGTAGAGCAAAGAGGTCGTCGAAAGGCGAAGACTATTGTGCTTTCCCGAGTATGCTTTTGTCATGATCAGTAAAGTAGAGATACTGATTGAAATTAATACCGAGGTTTCCAACAAAAGACATGTGTGGACCCCGTTAGAAACTACCGTCACCAATCATAATGAGAAAATCCTTCCAATTTAGGTGTAGACTAGCTTCTGCATAGTTGTCCGAAACAAAATGGCTTCTGACTTTTGCGCATTGATTTCATTCCCCAATAATCGATGTAGACCTGCACATAATTAAAGGTTTTTTAAAGATTGTTTTGAACTATTTCAACATTTCGATCTGTCGTACAGATGTTCAGATTCATTCATGTTGATGTTGTTCCATTCAACAAGAATTGCTATCATCAGGAGGAGGACTTTCCCTTTCATTCCTCAATTCTTTTTTGTTTGAAATCCAACCGATGTTTCTCATGTTGAACCGGAATAAGGAAACCCTTTGATAATTAATATCCATCACGATTGCATTATGGTCCCTATCGTAAGGGAGCACCTGCAGTTTTCGCGGAGGACTGTTAAAGCTGAACTCAATTCTTGCACCAGCAATGCAAAGGTCCAAATACGGATTTGTCCAAGAGTAGGTTAAGAATCACGACTTATATATATTGTACCAGTGCTCGATTTTCTTCTCTGATATCCAGGATACCAAAATACACTTTAATGAATCTTGTTGGAGTTCAGCCACGATGTGTGCAGAACATTTAGGTCTCCGGCAGGAGTATAATAACAATGCTGCCTGCGCAATTAAAGCATTTCAAAAAGGAATAAAGTTCCTCCTCGAACTTGAGAATTTTTCGACCAATTGCATAAGCAGAAATAACGCAGAGGTTATTTCCATCTAGCATTAACATTTTGAAAACGGACACTTCAAAGATTTTGAATTTTTGATTTTATCAACATTTTGGCAATAACAGCGTCTTCACACGAATATCTTGGCGTCACCTAACCCTATCGTTTCATGTTCTTCAAATTCAAAATCTTTGAATTATTTGGAGTGCCATGAATTATGGCGGGTTTCAGTGAGAAGCATGTTGTCAGGCTTTTGCTTTACAATGAATTCAAGAAGGTAGTTACCTCAGCGTAGAGTAACAACGGACTTGACGTTGATCGAGATAAGACAAAGCCTATCCATGGGGATGTGACGTGATGACCTAAACGTTGAAAAACAAATTTAATTTTTGCACTATGTTTATCGATTCTCTCCATAATTTCTCGATTAAGGAGCAGGTCATCATTGCCGTTTATATTAATTGCATAAATTGCAAGCATTATCTGGTGGTCCTTTAGTGGCGTGTATAAACGATA
Source organism: Stratiomys singularior (assembly GCA_954870665.1). Taxonomy (NCBI): domain Eukaryota; kingdom Metazoa; phylum Arthropoda; class Insecta; order Diptera; family Stratiomyidae; genus Stratiomys; species Stratiomys singularior. The sequence goes on from OX940877.1 coordinate 16,945,234, forward strand.
CTCCGGGCTTGACGAATCAGGCTTGCCTCTGCAGACGTTTATTGATTTTCCAACCCCATTTCATGCAAGGTGGACATTCAAGAGGTTTCTCTAACGTAATTTTGTCCAAGGTGGGTATCAAGGAGGCATGTTTGAACGCTTTGTCGTAAAAGTTTCCAATGAAAGAACTTCAACTGAGGTATTGGAGATGATCCTCCATATTTGTCCTGGTCTGCTGCTGGGCATGTTCAACGTTTTTCTATACAAAAAAGTCTTTTGAGAGTGGCAGAGAGGGGTGAAAGAAAACTACATTTGTAAACGCCATCTAAGCCTAGGAGGTCTCCGAAGTAAGACACCCATTTCCTGTGCTTCTTCATTATCTGCTATGATTTTTCCATCATGGGCATATTGCCAATTTTTATTGAAAAACTCTTCATAAACTTGTCACAACTTTTGGTGTCGTGTTCATTTTGTTAAATGCTGGAGGTCTTTTTCTCAAATTTTAGTTATAAGACTTACTTATTTACGTGTTAAATATTTTTCGTGGTTTTAGGTAAGGATTTAAAAACTTTTTTAAAGCTTTTTATGGTTTTCACTTTTACCTTTTATATTCCAAATTTCTAAGATTGTTGAATCGGGTTTTTCTGCCCTTGCTCCGTTTAAAAATTGTGTGTGTGTATCTCAATTTCCCTGCTCAGCTATTTTCGACATTCCATATTGAGACAGTTGTTTCTTTTTCCCTACATGGGTCCTAACACAAGCGATTACATCAGGTACCAACTTCATGCCATTTCTACTCTTATTTTCATCTTTGCTTGTTAGTTTTTAAGTCCTTTTTTAAAGCCCTTTTTGAAAGATATTGTCTGAGGCTGCAACTAGTTTATATGACACATTTTCTAAACAATTTATAATTCATCAATCAATGCAAATATAATAAAATCTTCCTAATGACATAGAAGGGACCAAATAGCTTACATACCAAAAACGATTCCTCAATTAGCTTACTCTGTAATAATAGGAAGATTTCGGGATGAATACTCAAATTATCATCAAATTTGGAACCATTACTTGAAAATTTTTTCATCACATCAATATACCAGAGTATTTCCCATGTTCAACCAATGGTGAGATCAAATGGGTGCATGAGAATTCAAAACGAGTAAATAGAGACTAAAACTTGCGCTGGTCAATCGGAACCTCAAATGCAATTAGGTGAGTTTTCATATCATAGTAGACGATGAAAGCTAGAGTTCTTGTGAAATCCTAGTGAGACATATGTTGCTTGGTTATTCTCTCAAATTTTCCAATTTCGTTTAAATGGATTGTAATGAAAATGTGCAGAAGTAGATATCGTTCCATATTTGAAGTGTGAACATGCAAACGTTATCAGAAACTTGAAATGTTTTTAAAATTCTAAGGGTTTTCCGGTTGCAATGACAACTTAAAACAATTGACCAATGGAATCACATGGCCTATTACGGTCAAAAACTATCTTCTGGGACTTGAAAAAAGAGATACTTGAGCGTCAGGAGGTAGCGACGATGGAGGGATCATATCTCTAGCACTTGATTCTCCTCTGTTTCTTTAGGCTAGAGAAAATATTTTCATAATATGTCGACGCTTTTGGTATATGAAAATGAAACAAAACTTAAGGTAATGTGTCAAACGATTCCTGGCTAGCTTGTCATGTTGATAGAGGAGATGTTCATTGTGTAGGCCACAAGCATTGCGCATAAGAGAGTTCTACAATCAGGGTTGAAACAGCCTATCACAAAAAAATCATCAGAAATGTGACAAGCCTAAGATAAGAAAACATATGTACCCTACCTGTGCGTGATTCGAAATTTTTGTTTTTCAAAATTTGCAAAACGTATAAGCTGAGAATAAACTAGGAAAACCTAGTATAAAAATGGGCTTAAATTGTTCGACGGTCAGAAAAACATAAATATTCCAATTCGTTTTCATTTCAGCTTATGTAGCTAAAATGAATCAAATTTAAGGATATTTTTTTACAAGGTTATATATTGACGTTTGTAGATAATATTTTTGTGAGGCTGTCAAACATGCAAAATTTATTTCCCTCTATATTATATGCGCTGCATAACAGAAAACATTCGTATGTAGTTATTGCTCTTCAAAGCTAGAGATCCTGTAAGGTTGTCATCTTTTCAATGATGAAATTCTGATAATCTCAGTTTGCTTTATGTTTTTCGGGTACATTCCACGATAGGAACTAATGTCTCCTTGAATTTTAATAAATTATATAAAATCTAGCAAAAATATCTTTGAATTAAAAATGGTAAATTCGTTTTGAACTTCTACTTCTGTCAGATATTGTCTTGATTTCTTCAAAAAGGTTAATCTTACCTAAGTGTCGCAATGCGTTCTAGATGATCTAGTAGTGATCCAAGTGCACAAAAATCATAACATAGGTTGTATGAAAAAGAAGAAAAGAAGTCCCTACTTATTCATCGGTTTGTCAAATGTGGCATTTGGAGCATTTGTGGAGGCGTTGAATTAAATGCTAACTTCAATGTTGGCTCCGAATAGTTTTGAAAACTTCAGAAAAATACAAAGCTGCAGGAACTTTCAAAAGGCCAAAGGATCACTTTTAGATCAGCTAATATAATCAACGGGGAAACAATCAACGATGGAGCGGTTTAGGCCTGATGGGTCCACTAAACATTGATCAGCGGCTGAACAATCTGTATCGGAAGCTCTTTGCGTCTTATGGGTCCACTATAGTTTTGTAACTAATAGCTCAACAAGGTGCCTCTAATATCAGAAATTACTATTACTAAGAAGCAAACAGAGAGAAAGTCTGCTGCATAATAAGTATCAGAATAGTACGAATAGTAAATTGCTCATCTTGTCTTTTGTAATGACGGTCTGGATAAGACCAACTATTATGGTTGGGTTGATATGGCGCATTCTCAGATTATTCAACCACATGAAGCCTCATTCTTGATTCTTCCTGTCGAAGAATACATTCAATGGTCCTCAACATAAACACAAAACATTATGAATCATTCCTATGAATAATATCTACTGGTTTAATCGTTTGGAAAATTTTGACACATGGGTTTACTTATTATCGCATGCAATACATTATCTGAAAATTTAATAGCAACGAGTTAGTGAAAGACGAATATACATACTTATATCTCTGTGGAACGTACTTAAATCCTCCTAAAAGGACAAGTTAATGCAATAGAAACTTGCTGAGTGTTCATATTATTTATGTAAGCCAGCCAGGCAGCCAAAATGAGATTACTTTTTTTTCTGCTCCCGACATAATCTACATTATAAGAGCTGAGCAAAGAAGTGAGAATAAATATTAATAAAAGACAGGCTCACAAAAGATATAATCAGAAAACAGACTATAAACTTAAGTTCACCAGAGGTAGCAACAATATACATGCATAAACATACACACAGCCACACACACACACACAAGAGCGTGCAACGGGTGAGAGGACAAAATTTAAATATGTATATTAAATGAAAACCACTTGACGACATAAATCTTTGTTTTAAAAAGAATATTCCTTGAAAACGCTACACTCGGTACCACACAAACAACGAATGGAAGGAGAATCTGCTACTATTGCGTTGAAAATTCACCAAGTAAAATGATCATACCAACAAAATACATAGAACATTGCCAAGTGACTGAAGTTTGGTGCTAGCTTCGTGCATCTGCAAGACAATGGGCTGCTGCTCCTTTTGCTCCTGCTGCTCCTGCTGCTGTTGCTTATGAAGTGTTGGGCATGCATACGTAGATTGTCTGCCAGAAGGGTGGGATTAAGGGATGACAAACGGCAGATGTGTTCTATGAAGGGTAATAAAGGTTGCCTCCTGGTATAGTAACGGTGGAACTAGTTGCAGAGTGACTGTGTGAACGTCGTCCGTTCAACGACAAGGGCTCTTTTTCGTATTTTTCTTGTGAAATCCGTATTAAACGTAGAAAATCAAGATGAGAAATTTCTATTTGTCAGTGCGTGTGAATATGCAGTTCTTCTCATTCAAATTGATTCTTTCTGATACACTTGTTCCATCTTGCCTCGTCGGCGGATCATGCTCCTAAATGGTCCTTAAAGTTTCATATGAAAATGTCGTGAAAACGATTCAAGTCATTAGATCGTTGAGATTTTGCAAGTGGACGATTTTCAATCGAGATATCTATCTACTATCTATTATCTACTATTCTATTCTCTACGATAATATCTGTCTTTGTCACTGGAACAGTATTCAAAAATTTCGTTCTTTCATCAGCTGCAGTTGGTACGAACTATAGAACTGGAATTTCATTTTAAGGTTGCCTGAAGTGAACAAGAATTCAAAAATTTTCGGATTTCGCTGGAATTCATTTTTATTTTATTTTATTTTTATTATATTTTATTTTATTTCATTTTATAAAACATCACCGGAAATCAATAAGCTTTTAACTTTATTCTTAATAAATTTGAAAAAAATATTCCGAAGAATCATCACTTCAGGAAGTTTTTTTATTCCGAAGAATCATCCCTTCAGAAAGTCAACTCTACTTAATTTGGTAGTCTCCAACCTGCTGCAGTGGCCTTGATTCATGCTGTTTGCGTAGGTTATTTACTATAGGCCGTAGTCTACTCCTGAAAAGTAAGTAAGGACAAACAGCCCCAATATGGGAGGGAAGAATGGGACGAAACGAAAAACCACAAAAGTGGCAGTCGTGATTCCTACATAGACCTTGAATTCCGGCTTTCAGTCCTGATAACTTGTTAAATAAAGACTGTTTACACGATATGTATGTCGTTGGTATGCTTGGACATAACCTTTTTCTTTGATTTAAAATTATGGTACTGTGTTTTTTTTTTGTTAAATTCTGGTAAGATTTGACACTTCATTTGGAGATTATTATTTTTTAATGTTATATTTGACTATTTGTTGTAATTTCAATTAACAATTGGAGGATTTGAAATTCGAAAAACTCCTAGTTTTTGAAGTTATTCCTCTGAGATAACATTGCTAATAGTTTTAACTTTTTGTGACAGCCAAGATGAACTCTGTGTGCACGTTATCAAAATCTCGAGCGAATCTGTCATCTCTTATGGAATGCTCGAAGTAGACATTGTCATCTTCGTGGCACTAGAGCCACTTGCGAGTTTCAGCTTTCGTTATGTAACACCGCTCTGTCTTGCTCTTCGAAGTAGTAAGTCCAAGTAGCGATCTTGGTGTAAATCCTATCCTCTGTTATTGTCCTCCGATTAGGAAGTCTAAGTCGCAATTTGTTGTCGTCGGCATTCGAGTCTAATCAGCAGTTCTTGTGCTTTCCCATTGGTTTGCGTCTCTCAGCAGTTCCTGTAAATACCTTCCTAGGTATCTCCTCCTAATCAGCCTATTGTACGTAGCTTTCCACAAATTAAAGTTTGATAATCTTTAAGGTCTCTGGCTCGTAAAAATTTCCTAATACATAAAAGTTTGGCCTGTGCCTCATCCAACAGTGACAGCCTTCGAGTTTTTTTCTTATTTTGTGCCTTAAGCTCCGCCTGATAGTTGTACTTATTGTTTTCGTGGATATTTGCGTCATGGTTTAGGTATTATAACTTTAACATATAACGGGAACTATGTTTAATATTTTGCCTTGTATATTTGGATACTTCTTCTCTTGTTTTTGCATTGGTCTGAAGAATTTATAAATATGAGCAAGGCTGTCTTATATGCGCGCTTATTTTGTTTACTTCAGCTCATTCATTACAATTTTTTGCAAGTTTTACATCAGAGTATACTAGGTCGGCAAGGTTTTCGACTATTCATATATTCTCCCAGGTTTTTACCATTTAATATTGTTTGGATCATGCCCTGTCTTCTCGCCTAGAAAACTTCAGCTTCCATTCCCTAGTTTTTTGGTATACCTACGATAGGATTTGTTCTGTAGATGTAGAAAACCCTAACAGGATATTAGTATCATCTGGATAGGATACAACATGGTTCCATTTATAGAGCTGCGTGGCTCATGAAAGTAGTAAATAAAGTATAAACTGGAAATTTTTCTGAAAAATTTCAGCTTCTAATTTAAACAATAGTAACATTTTTCATTTTAAATTTAAACCAACTCATTCAAGTTGCTCTTCCAAAGCAACGTTCTTTCCGAAGGACACTTGAATTACGATAAAAATGGATATCTCGAGTATGCCCACTATGATATCGATCAAGATTTGAAAAATATCCAAGAAATATTGAACATTTGGCAAGGACAATGCGTTTAAGTTATCGAGAATCAACAAGGGAACAGGACCATCAATAAAATATCACTACAAACTACCAAAAAAATTATAAGAAACAGAAAAACTGACAAGAAAATACTGAATTCGAAATTAAAACTTCAACAAAATTGCCTTGACAAATGTCGTCTCTGTGAAAAATTCTCAGAAAGAAATCCTCGAAAGAAAAAGGAAACAGTAATTTGCTATAAAAATGAGTGAAGACTTGAAATCACTTACTTTGAAATATGAATAATGCTTATAAAGTGGAAGCTCTCGAGTCTTATTAGCATCGAGGGTGGATTTAAAAGAATGCTTTCAATTTTTCAGCTCCTTGTTTTCATGTTGGAAACAAACAGTGCATGTAAATATCATCAGTTCTCCTTGTAATTATCAATTCAAAACTTACGACTGTAACGAGATAATATTCGCAAGGAATAACTTACCAACGTTAGCACGGAGCAGAACTTAACGCATATTTACATTAGCTGTCAACACAAAATAGCTCCTTGAATGACAATCAGACAAAAGTCTAATTACGACAAATTAATGAAAAGAGACACGTTTTCCACGTAACGAGTTCAGAATGAACGAATACTGAGGTATACGAACTTTATTTTTCCCCGGTTTAATCTACTCGGCTGGCATATTTCCTTATTTATTTTTTTTACAACCCTCGTAAATAATTAAAACATCGAAAGGACTCATCTAATTTTCTCTTGCCTTATTTCTTATGCCACATGAACTGTAATCGTATGCTAGTTATTAGGTAGTAAGCATTCCATAATTCTACCATGCCCGGGAAAAAGCGTAATTATGCCCTTAAAGGATACTTGAACTTCATACTTTGATAGAACTTTGTAACATGACTCATTCTGACGTAAGGATTGAAGAGGAACTCTTTCACTCGGTAATGTGAAAGGACGAGTCCCATCGTTTGAGCTAGTTTGTATAATTACTTATTTTGTGGTTAGTGTTTGCGATGCAAAACGGTGACATAGTCTCGTTCTATGACTTTCCATTAGTGACGACTTGTTTAACCAATGTCGATACATGAGTTTGGAACATCTTAAAAATTGATAAAGGTATGTTAAAACTTTTCCTTTGAAAGTTTGAGGATGCTGTTGTCGCTGTAATAATTTGATCCTGATATTTGGTGTTTGACTGAAAGCCGGAAAATGATTCAGAAGATTCGCTGCGGAAACAGTAGGGACGAAAAATCTAAGAATGTTGCATCTATGCATCCTTATGTTAACGGATTTGCAAACCGTTTATTTTATCTCCTCCCCTTTATTTTATCCCCTCTACCCTTTACTCTTAGCCTAATTCTCATCTCTGTTGAAGGTGTCTGTGTATGTCGGCCAAACAATTAAACTTAAAATGGGAGTAGTGTAGTGGGAGTAATAGTACTAGTAGTAGTAGTAGTAGTAGTAGTAGTAGTAGTAGTAGCAGTAGCAGTAGTATTAGTTGTAGAAGTAGTAGAAATAGCAGCTGTAGTCATAACGATTTTTTCTCTGTTGTTTGTTTTGTTAAGCTTATGTATTGGACGGATCAGGAAAGGGATGGATCCGAAAATCGGCCAACGGTCAACGGTGACTGGCAAAAGTAGCAAAGAAGGAATTCAATGTTGAACTAATGTTTGAGTTGTGTACTTTGCTCTGTTGGTTGGAGATTTTCTTTGAGGGTTTCGTCTTCGTTTCCAATCTCTTATGAGTGTCCTTTACAAATTCCAATGCATTTCAAAATTCATCAGCGAAAAAAACATTATATTGCTATTTTGTTAGTAATGCTATGGTAGTATCATGATTTTGTAAACGAGGTGTGACAGGAGGATTTTAGACGTTGCTCTTCTGAAACGATTGCCCATTATAAAATCAATAATTCAATATCAAATTTTGGCAATTTAAGTCTTCGATCAATTCATATTTTTTGGAAAAAAAATTACAAAAATCGAAATACGCACTTTTACGCAACTCGTCGGTTGAGTTAGTGCATAGAACGTGGGGTTAATTTTAGTATTAGCTAAAGTTATTTTATTTTATAATTTTGATTTCTCGACGTTATTTTATTTTAATTAATTAGCTAACGAAGTTTAAAAATGCTTAAATAGTCTTTGATGAATTATTTATGGAATGATAATTTTGAAAGGTTTTTCTAAATTTCTTAACACCTAACACACGTCTAAACATTTTTTCTATCAAATTCGTTCGTTGCTTATTTACTTTAGAATTTTATTGGGGAATAGACTATTTGAGATCATTTCATATTTGACAAAAAAAAATTCAAATGCCAAATATGTCCAAATTTACCAAAATTTAGTTTAAGCATAAAAAGCTGAATACTATGCATATATATCTCACAAGGACGATTTACTGGTAGAGAAATAAAACTAAATTCATATCCACATTTGTTGCAAAGCCGCACCCATGTCCAGGGCTTTTATTTTTTTCGGAAAACACGAAACTAATAGGGGCTAGTCGTAAAACTTATAAGGAGCAGTTTTCACCGGCGTGCCAAACGGGACTAAAAATCATGTACGACTATTTTATCTACATTTGATCTGAAAACGTTAGTAGAAATTTCAAAACGCGAAGTGTGTTGAAAAAGTATCGCAAATTTTTAGTTTTCGCGGACTACGTCTATCCGATTTTCAATATTTTGTGGTGTTATGTTGGCACTCATGTCCATGACTTACGCTAATAAGTTCATCAATTTTGAATCTTCAGTTAATTTACGACAGCTGTTCCGCATGGGCGTGAATGTGTGTCTGTGCCATAAAATGGTTCAAAGAATCTCTATCAAGCTTTTTGTGGAAAAAACTTTAAGGGCGCAGATGCGTTCCAAGTGGTGAATGTTAATTATTGATGTATTATGAAACTCCAGTGGACCAAAGCAATGTTTATCAGACCTACAAAGTATTCTTAGAGGGCCGAGAAGATATGAACGACAAACACCCGAACACGTCAACAATAGTCAAAAACATTGATAAAGTGAAGAAAATAGTATTGGCAAAACGTCGAATCACCGTTAGAGAAGTTTCGCTGAGTACGTCAACATATCGACTGGCTCCTGTGATTAAATTCTTATCAATCATGGAAAAAACGTTGGTACAAGTGTATAGAGGGTATGGTATGGGAAAATATAGAGATACACAGTATGTCGGAAAAGTTCCCGAACTTATTTTGTAGCGCTTGTGTGAGTAGTGCCACCTCTTGGATGACACCGTCACTATGTAACTACATCCCCTGGAGTCTGATCTGATCTTTCACTAGTATCCGTTCATTAGTTGCCGAGATAGACGTGCTTGAGGGAACGTGTGTTTAGTACCCCGGTGCAAGCTCTACGATGGATGAGAAATTCAAACATCGTGCTGCAATTAAATTCTGCTATAAACTTAAAAAAAACTTTCACGTAAACGAAAAAAAAGATCGGTTTGGCTTTTTTTTGGTCAAGATTTTATCGAGACTTGCGACACCACTGCAGGCTTTCTAACATCAATTGTGACTGGAGACGAGACTTGGTGCTTGCAATACGATCCTTCCACGAAGCGCCAGTCATCCGCCTGGCTCAGTCCGGGCCATGCGAGTCCTCAAAAAGTGCGCCAACAAAAATCATGGGTAAAGACGATGCTCATCGCTTACTTCGACTCCAAAGGCCTGATACACAAAGAATTTGGGCCCCCCTTTACCGTCGTGAATGCTTTGTATTACGTAGAGGTGTCAAAATATCTGAAGCATCGGATTAAGTGCATCAGGGTCGAGTACAAGGAACCGGAATCGTGGAGTTTGCTGGATGACAATGTGCCTGCTCATTCCTCGAACATTGTGAAGCGTTATCTCGCCAAAAATCAGATTCCACGCATCAATCACGCCCCATACTCGCCAGATATGGTTCCAGCCCACTTTTTCCTATTTCCCAAGCTAAAAATGGCCTTGAAAGGTCGATTTTTTTAAGATGTACCGAGCATTCAAGCGGCTTGTACTGAGCGTCTCACAGCGATAATTTCAGAGGAGAACCAGAGAGTCCTCAAATCACTCATGGTTCGCTCAAATGAGTGTATATCTAGGGAAGGGGACTATGTTGAAAGTTAACTGGAATAAATTTCTTTAGATGTAATTTTCGATTTTTTATTTCAAAAGTTCGGGAACTTTTCCGACATACTGTGTAATGTTGGGCCACGTTTATCAAAGGCCTATACGATTTCAACTATGCAATAAAATTTTTGAAGTCTTAAATAATTTGAATTTAGCATTTTTTACATAGTGAAAGCATGACATCTTTAAGAAAGTTTCAGTCCTTTAAAGAATGACTTCAATGAAACTGCTTCGGTCTCAAAAATTTTTTTTAAGAAGAACCTTAAGAGAACGTGTTCTCTAACCTCGTTTTCTTTTTAAATATGAAGACTAGGTTTCTGTACTCTGTTTGCTGAACAATTTTCTCCTTCAACGCCTATCTTTTACTCTTTCTGTATTTTTAATTGAAATATTTCGCGATATAGTTCAAGATGATGCAGTTTGCTTTAAACCATTTACTCCATAGATAGGAAAGAATTTTCTATTCAATTGCAAAAAATGATGTAGAATTATAAGTTCGCCCATTATATAATTAAATAAAACACTCTGAAGTTATCCTAGCGTACTCGTCAACTTGAATAGTTTCAGTCTATAGTATATTTTTGTCGGTTCAGGGATATGTTTTGACGCAATGAGAGTACCATGGTTGCATCTAAATATCAATTTCAGCCGACTATTGATAGTGATTTCTACATTTTGAATATTCTCTGGTATCCTGAAAAAGTTTAACATTGAGTGCGTGCGAAGTGTTTTATTTATGTTTTAATTTATTTAATTTTAATTATTTACGTTTTGTCTTCATAGTTTTGTATGTTATTTTAAACTGTCTATGATTTGTTTCCATTGTTCTAGAAGTTGCGTCATCCCTCTCCTTTATAAATAATCCCTCTTACCGGAAGTAAGTTTGAAGTTTAAGGGCTGAATTTACTTATTAAAAGACGCTATTGTGATATTCTTTTTACTCCTATTACTCCTTTTTTATTCTTCTTTATCAATCTTCTTCTTTACTATCGCAAAAGTTTACTAGTCCTCCTAGAAGATCCTCTTCAGTGATGTATATTCGGCAATCTAAACAAGTGATAATATTATGGAAACAGATCTGGAGAATATGGTGGATGAGGTGCAAGCTTCCAGCCTATCTTCGTTAGTTTGCGCTGAGTTAAAGCAGTTGCGCGTGATGTCGCATTGTCGTGGTTAAAGATGAATCCTGGATAATTGGGTAATGCAGGACACTCAAGACAGGACACAGGAATTGCTTACAGTACATGTACTTATTTAATGATTAATTTCGTTCCACAACTTTCCAGTAAATGATTCTTCAAGAATCCCATCAAACAGACAATAAGTCCATCCTTTCTGGTTTTAATGTGGATGCTGTTGATTCAACTGTTTTGAAAACGCTCCGGTGCCATTTTGCATTATTTCACGGGACCCTTTTTTATCTCCAGTTACCCTCCGTTGGGGCCATCCTGTATAAGTTTGACGAGAAAAATGGGAAACAAAGCAGGTCATTCTGTCTTACTTTTTCTTTGCGAAAGCTTGTGTGGAACCCAAGCATCCAACTTTATCATGTATCTTAGCACATGGATTTTTGTCTCAATAGTGGTTTGTTGGACCTAGAACGTAGAAGATAACACTGCCATGGTCCTTGTAGGACCGCCTTGTATGACTTTCAATTTGTTACCATCTGCCACCTTTTTGAACCGTTCTGATCGTTGGACTTCAAACTGTTGTTATGAATTAGAAGCACTGAAACCACTGCAGCCAATATTCTGATGAGCCTCGGTTGCTCAATGTCCAAGATAGCACTCGTATGATGATGAAACTCGACAAACATAGAAGCAATTCATATAATTCATAGAAAAAATTCTTATAAAGTAATATGAGATCAAAACTAAAAAGCAAGTGCAACGTTGATTTCTTTTCATAGTCACGATAATGACCTGCCGGAATGGGATTAAGGACTTTAACTTGAACAATACATAAAATATGGAAAAGTCAAAAACTCGACGAAAAGTCGCAACAACTCGCTCCTATCTGTGAATTATCTGCGATGAAAAGGTACTGGCACGAAAGTTTCTTCTTCATACTCTGGGAATAAATTTGTTCGAAAATAAAGTAAAATTTTTTGAAAATTCTTCAATTCTGGGTAAATTTTGCAAATGTCCCATCTACATATTTATGGACATTTTTTTTTTCATTTATGTTGCATCTTTGTTTTTAAAGAATGAAAAATGTTTTCTCATTTACAAAAGCAGTCCTTCGATGGCAATACGTGCAATTTCATTTTTTTAATAAAAATCAAGAGGAGGACATCGTTTGCTGAAATAAGGAGTCTTAAAGCCAATTTATTCTGGTTTAATTTAGTTAAATAAGTTTTCTTCAGAGGAAATAAAAACGAAATGATATACAGTGTTTCTATTTGCTAGACTAATCCTTGACTTTTATTTACTGGACATCTATATTATTATTAACTGGCAGAGCTGAATGTGGAAGAAGAAGAGAGTGAACACTATTCTGATATTTCTTCTGAAACCAGATACATACTCAATCCTAACTTCAATTTAAGCCCCATTCCAAGCTTTAGATCATGCATTCAACCTGCACCCCAACTGATATCTCGAAATTTCCCCAATACCCACGCGATGAATATCATTGATATAAAAAGTACCGGTCTCCTTCCAGAGTCCTTCTTGTTTTGTCCTCATTCACTATACCTGTTAAAAAATTGATTAAAATTTGCAAACCATACTCTTTGAACAAGGACAAAACGTCAAATTAATTTTTCAGTAAGTTAATTCACTATCAAACGTTGAAAATAATGTTCAGTGTGTGTTATGGTTTTAATGGACGTCCCTGGTGATGAAATATGATGCATAGTTACTGATAATGCACTCATGCGAAAGTTTAAATAATTTTCTTGAAACAGGTACTTCGATTGTAGGTTACTACTGCTGAGACGATAATTTTGAATATGTAAAGAACATAAATATGCTCAGGGCCATATTTGACTTAGTCAAGTGACGTCCCTTTTTATCATTGGTCTGAAGAAATGTTAATCAACTGATATTTGGGTCAGAGCTTTCAACCTACTCTTGCTTTCTTCACGTTTCGAATAAATATTAGGATTCCATATGGAATATACTTCACCTTACTTCACCAGCAGTATTTCAAACCCATTCTGAATTAACCGGACCCAACTTCAATGAATTAAATCTGGAGACTTGGACTTAAGCTTCTCCCATCAGATCAAAGGACACTACTGTGTGTCATGAAATTTGAGTGAACAGCAAATTGCTGGCACCTACTTTTGAAATCAATGGGCAAGAGTGCACTCATCCCGAGGCATATTGTAGACTTGAGAAGTTGGTAAGAGAACAAAATTATATGTCCTTCGTTTGGAATTCGCAGGAAGCACCAATTCATTCCAGGCCTAGTGGTTTTCAACTATCGGAAAATTTACGGCAATTACGCACACACTCAACTGTGTACGCATTTTGCAATTAGGAATTAGAGAAATTCGAGCTTTTCTCTGATATCAAACAAATTATTTCGTAGAGTTATTCATTAACAAAACTACGACAAACACAGCATTTAATTCAGCAAGAAAAATAATTGCACTCTAAAGGAATTAGTGCTGAAAATTGTTTGCAATGTGTTGTAGAGAGGCTCAAAAAAAAAAAAAATTACATGTTTTCGCATCAAGCAATACAAGTATGCGTTCAGGAAATTTTTGCTTGAATTACCCTCAATTTAACGTTGGCTTGTATAAAATTTCTTTCGCTATTTCCGTTTTACAGCGAAGGAAAAGCTGGAATTCCCACCTGAACCAGCGATAACATTGGTAGAACCTATATGAAAAACACGCAAATACAAACGTACGAATATGTTTCACCGGCAACGAATACATTCATGCAATTACTTTGCATGCATACATACTTGCTTGCTCGTACACATTTGGCAATGAGCATGGAAATGAATGGTTCAGAATTGAAGCAGGCAAATGAAATGTGAAAATAGACCGTGTGGAAGATGGCTGAATTGGAATTCCGAATAGGTAGTTCCCGATTAAAGTACAAAATGAGAGCAGTCATTTGGAAATTTTCATGCGATTGTAAGTTCAACGAAACCAATGTTAATTGCCTTCCTTAAGTATTTAATGGCCGCACGATTTGGAATATTTAGGAAAACTATTGGAGAATTTACCTAAGGAAATATTTGTTTTGAGTTTGCAGTCATGCCACTAAGCTCTGTTTGTGGTATGCACTGAGGATATCAGGAACATTTCACATCTATGTTAAATGCCTAGTTTGTAAGGATCGCTTGCATTCAGACTTTGCTTAGCTTCACTATAAGCAGACATTGGTAATCAAATTACCGCGAAAAGGAGGAAAACTTGGTAAAGGAGTCTCGGTTGCAAAACTTCTGGGAAAAGTGTTGTACAATTATGAATTCCTCGGGTGGAAATTTTATGGGACAAAAAATCTTTGAGGCAAAATATTCGAAATAATCCTCTTTGACTGCATGGTTTGTGAATCCAGTCGTTTTCAGTTCAATAAGGAGTGGCAATCATATACGTCTTTTCCTTAAACTTTCTGTATATCAAGGCATCTGACACGTCGTTGAGCTGGCCCTGAGTGTTATTGAAAACTAGCTTCCCTTGCTGAGGAAGCTATTCAAGCTGAACGAAATCGTAAGTATTTTTTATAGCTATCGGACCTAATTTGCGCGAAACCAGCGTTCATTATGAGAATCCTTGCACAAGCAATGATGATTATTAATTTGGCGACAGCTCCGCTACTATGCTAACCGATATTTACTACTTCCATCTGTCAGTTATTTAATCAATAGCAAGTATTTCCTTTACGATTTTTCAGGCCTTTTTGAAAATTGAATGATAAATATCCCTATATCTGTGAACAATTTTGGTATAATGATTGATGTCATAGCTAAGATCAGGCATTGACCTTTTGAAAATGTCACCTGAAACTGATTTGATGCAACCTCATCATTCTCCAATCAGCGAATTCTGGAAATTATTTACTTTCAGTGTCCACTTTGTTCTTTACTTTTTGTACGATTTTCCTCCAAATATGCTGTCTTATTTTTAAGGCCTTCCTAGAAGGTTGCATAGTAACCAGTTCCATTTCCTCCATCCGCAAAATCCACTTATTTCGGAACAGTGCCATCTCAATCAGTATAGGGAACCTACCCCCTAGATCTAAAGAATTCACAATCATTATAACGGTGATAACGATGACATAGCCCGAAACCTAAAAATAAGGAATTGGTCGATTCGACACCTTAGAATAGAACACCGCCCCTCAAAATCGCCCCTAAAACCTTATGTCATCGTTCAAATACCCCCAGGAATGACTGTTAATGGTAGCACGGCCTAGCCGATGGCGCTAATACTCAAGGGTGACATCTGTCAGACCGAGATAATAAGGCGCAAATTGACTGTCATACTACGCAAAAGCTTTGAGTGACATGACCTTGTTCCGTGCAAAAATGAGAGAAAATTTACCCATCCAAACATAATTTCACTTGATTTGGTCGAATACCGTTAGACCGTCAGTGTGCTTGAAGTGTAAGGGCTGCATGAACTTTTACTATGACACTAGTGTGATGTATTTTTTTAACGTCACACTAGTTTCTCTACTCAACCTCTCCTGCTGAGTGTTCTACACGCTGAGCCTGAACGTGAGACTATGCATCAGTGTCTGTTGTCTATTGTGTCGATCCAAAACACACATTGGTCTGTCTCTGGTTGGTCTGAGACAGTTGGTCTAAGTTGGCCTTATTGGTCACTTCTGAGATTCTGAGAAAACTTTCAGCGTTCTTTTTGGGTGTTTGTCGATTTTTTCAAAAACAGTAACAGTCAATTGTCTTGATCTCACGATGGTAGGTGTTCTAGGTCCTCCAATTGTCAGTTTGTCTTCTTTACAAAACACAGTTTGAGAAGTGAATTATTTTGATCCTCAGAACGTTCTGTCGTTCCGCGTCACTTGTTTCGTTATGTCCACGGACACGGTTCGGCGCTAAGCCATCTTTGATTCCGAGGACAAAACTGTAATTCGGGAGGATTCAACGTAAGAATTTCAGGTTTCAAGACGATTTCTTGAAGCCTGGAAGAAGTTTCTGAAAGAACATTTGTATCGTACATTTATTCTGTTACAAGTCTCGAGCTTCTGTGACTAGGAGACTTCACACCACGAAAATATGGAAATTAAATTCATCACTTATAGTATCTTTGGTTGAGCGGGGAATATTCCTGAGAATATTCAATTTCCATATGTAAGATCATCGTTTGTAACTAATTTTTCAAACTGGCAAAAAATAGACTCATAACAAAAAGGGCTGTATGAAGGTAGTGCATGGTATCTACGATCTGTATTTGTGTGTCTTACGACGGAATGGTTTTTGAGAACTTTACTAAGTACTCCACTAAGGCGTTTTAGAATCCTTAGCATTTTTAGTCCTCTGTAGCCCACTACAGTTTCCACCCCTTTCAATCCTCCGAAAAGTACAGTTAGGATTCTTTCTTCAAGGTAGTATCAAGGGTAACACTGCCACATCAAGTCAGAGAAGGTTTTCATTTTGCGCCAAAATATCTTGCAAAATGATCACTTGGAAATGGAAGAGGTATGCAAAAACTTTTTAGAATCCTTGTTGGCATATATTAGTTATAAGATACGCAAAACATATTAGCAAAAGAAAATTTTTAGCTACGTTGAAGTTTTTGGAAAGCTTTGCAATTGGCTAAAAATGGTCTTATCGTAATTCTTACTTCAAAAGTTGTTAGGACTAACTTCAAAACTAATGACTTTTATCGGTTTTCATGTTTAATTATATTTTTGTGGGAGGTATGATCAATACAGAAGCTTCATTCAGAACCGTAAGGGATTATCAGTGCCTTAGAAATTGAAAGGATTTGTAAAGTTTTGGCATTCATTTCTACGTACTCAGTGAGTTAGAATTGGAAAACTCGTGCTGAAAAGAACAAAAAAACTGTGTGTTCAAAAGAATTAGAAAAGTAACTTATTTTTAAATAAGTGTCAAAAGAATTTCAATTTCATATTTAAAATGTGACCTGAATTTTGACCGGTTCAATCAAACAAATTAATTAGCTGAAGACTGAATTTCAATAATTTATTACGATTTTGAATGATTTGTTTTTTTTTTTTGTAATCGTGCAGCGGATAGTTCAAAATATGGAACTATATAATTAATTATATATAAACTTTTCTATACTTTTCTGAATCAAAAAATTTGTTTCTAAAACTAATTATTCAACGGGAGCTTAAACTCCATTCTGATTTCCATATTAAAATGCAATTATTTGCCAATTTCTTGTAGAAAAAGGAGACCGAATTGGCAAGCAAACAGAGTCATCATTTTCGTGTTTCATGTCATTTTCACCATATAATATTCCATTATTTATACAGAAACGAATTATGTTTACTCTAGAGCATGAAGTTTACTTGTTGAACATGACGGTTGGGTGAAATCTCTTTAACTCCGGCTACAATCGTAACCCCTAGTGGAATGAATACCATAAGGATTACGTTTCTTGCTAACTTATACATACAAATATTCCCCCAGTCTGAACGATACAAATTGTATGGTCCGTCGTGTACCCATGTCCCATTGTATTGGATAACTCTCCTGTGCTCTTTATTGCCACTGTTGAAATTCACTAGCATAAAAAACGTGTATCGCTGGATTTCCTTATTCCTCTTGAACGATTTGAAAATGATGTGTCATATGAGTTTATGGGTCTTATCTGAAATCTGATAAAATTTATGATACGACCTTTGCAGTTGTATCACGATGGGATGCAATAATGCTAGGGTGTACTTCCTTTTTGTATTCAGCAGGGTCATGCTGTTCTGATATAAATGTCCAGAGAGATACTATCGGAGAAAAATTCTAATGCAATGCATTGAATAGGAATTTTAGTGATTTGTAAAAATTACATGAATTTCAGGACTGCGACTGCATTTTATACTATTGGTTTCAACTTTATATGAGCTTATAAATAAGTCTTATCCTGGTGTTGTCTTAAGCAGGCGTGTGTTAAAAACTATCTATCATATATATGTGTATAAAACTATCCCTGAAACTATGTACATTCCAGATGACATACTTTCTTATTCGGGCCAATGCGTCTAGAATGCAATCTGCATACTATTATTTATTAGTTAGTCAACGTCCTGAAAATGGAAAAACTCCGGTCTTCGGTCTACTTTGGTCCTGAAAATGGAAAAATACAGATTCTAAGCCCGAGCCTGTTTCATTCCTTTATGAGCAACGTGTTCTCCATGAAAATCAATGCATTTTTCACATGAATATATACTACCTGTGTTTCCCATCCAACAAATGCTTCTTCGGGTCTCAAAAATCGTTGGCCACGTCATTTCATTAGGTAGGAGTAGAAATATGTCACCGGGTAACAAACCAGCGTTATTTGAAGTCTTTCCTGATTCGAAATGTTTCAATTTCAGCCAACTTCTGAGGGATTGTTTGATGCAGGATTACTCGTCCTTCTCTCAAAAATTTACAGATTGGTGTCAAGATTTCTGGTCATCAAATTGTAGTGGACTTTCAAGAATTGACCGCGCTACGTTATTTGTTTGCCACTTTGGGCATGGGACCGGTGATACTGAAAAATAAGCAACCATTATGGGATTTGGTTCGTTTAACAAAACCAAAAAGTTCATTGCATCTCTGTTTCAGACTTATATGAATAAGTCCCGGGTCAGTCATATGGGCAAATATTGTAAACAGGCACTTTTGCGTCTTGGTTGCAGTTTGCAAGCATTCTACCGCACCTATTGAGACTAGTCCTTTTGAATCATATTGATGGTTATATTGAATTCAACGTGAACGAGTCCTTTTCACAGCTTTTTCTGGTTGTGATAACTCGTTAATATTTGTGATACTTATATTCACATGCCTCAAATTGAACATATATCACAAGAGAAGCTTCTATTATTAGTTTGCGTACAGTGTCGACGTTACCCGATTTAACACTACCTTCAAAGAACTCGTATTGTAGGTGTTTAGAGCACTACACGATGCCCTCAATTATTTGCACTGGAAAACTATCGCGCGAAAGTATTCGTAGGCAACTACAATGCTTTGCTCAAGATACCTTTTCAAGCTACTGCCGAAAATACAAAGCGAATACAGACTAGGTTTTCTGAAGGAGATCACGTTTCAAGACAGTGGAATTTTAAATAGTAACGTCAGATCACTTGGGGTGATTACTGGTTTTTCCAATGCCATGAATATAGATAGCAAATCATACTTATGTTATTTCCAGATTTGACTATAATTCCGGGGCTATGTTCTTCTTTTCTTCTTGGCACTGAAATTCCTCTGGGGCCTTCGGGCCTGCAACAAGTACCTTCACCTATATCGGTCTCAATTGACGCGTTCTCCAATCTTGAAATTCGAACAATGATGAACTGTCTTCGTCAACAGAGTCAGACCAGCGTTTCCTCAGCTTCTTAACTGGTCTTCACCCTTCTATTTTCACCAAAAAATAATTTTTTGGGTACCAATTTTTCATCCATACGATTCATATAATGGGGGCTATATTAATAATAAAAATTCCTCCTAAGAAAAAATTTGTCATTTATAAAATAAATCTATTCCCAGGCCATTGAATACTTCGATTCATCATCATTAAATGAATTTATTGGAATCGACAACACACATTAAATATATGTCTCTATACCATGACTGACATCAGCAAAAAAAGAAAGTATCAAGTTACGTTCCTTTGTTTATCCTTTAATGAAATGATCTGATTCTGATTGGTTTTTCTGAGGACTGCATATTCCTTTTTTTGTTTATGACAATATTTTTCCTATGCTTGTGGATTTATTCTTGTTGCTGTCTACACATATAGTTGGCGTTTTGAATTGCTACGTTCACCAGGTCTGTACGATAAATCTCGCCAGGCAGTTCCGAATTGAAACGTTTACCCTTGTCCTAATTGACACTCCATACAGCAACATGGGATGAACCAGTTTTCCTTACCCAGTAACTAGACTTTGGCTCCATCCAACAATACAGGGCTACCAAGTTTTTGCACCCCATTACTCCGACTTTAGTATTTGCAGGGGGGCTAGTTTTGAACCTACAGGTTAACCGGTGGTCTGTCCTCAGTGTGTTGCCTAGAATTGTTTCTATATGATTAGCGAAGAACGGAAAGAACTCCGTTGCTATTCTCAAAGATATTTTACTCTTTGTAGCTTAAATCTTTTAATCTTCTTTTGTCAATTTCAAATTAACACTGCATTGCACTGGACACTGGATTGCATAGCTGAAATCCTTTGTCTTTAGTGATGTTGTTTATGGTATTGTCAGATGTTAACATCGTTTTCAAATTCGCGCGTGTTAGACCTCAATCTCTATCACTTGTAGTTATCATGCAGTCATGATACGTAAAGTTGCTGGTTGGAACAAAAGATAACTTTTGTTGAATGCAGAATTGTAAACAATAAGACTGTTCAGATAGAGATTGATCTGGAGATGCCTGTCATATTTGCGTCATCATATAATCTCAGCATTAAAAAGTTTGAAAAGTTTCGTACTAGAATCAACTCCTGCGGGACGCCAGACTTTCCTGGGAATATCTTACAGCTTTGCCCGTTGAGGGCTTTATGTATGCATATTTGTCTTTAATAATCTTGATAGGAATTTGATCTAATGATGTAGGATTTTGATGTGACGAAAGGTATTCTGAGTCTAATGTGTTTGTAAATAAGGTCAAATGAGGCCAAAGTACGCGGTCAAATTGCACGGAATCAAAGGCGTTTTTCACACCTAAGATGAATATTACCAAATCTTTGAGTTATTTCATATACTAAATAATATTCGAGCTTATGCTTATACTAACTAATGCCTATACTAAGCACAAAAAGAGTCCAATTTTGCTTAAGCTGATTCATTTTGATCGATTAAATATTAATCCAAACTGTTGGGAAGGAGTCGTTCGTTTTGAAGAATTAAATTCGAAGCCTGGGGGACCATGCTTGGAGTAATGTTTTTTTTGTAGTTGTGACGGAGTACATACGAAGGATTATTGGAGCTATCACCGCGATTGATTTTCAGGATAGCAGGGTGAATTTCATACATATAACCACATCGTCGTCTTTATACTTTATCCCTTTAAAGTTTTTTGCTCTGGGTATCATTGAATGAATACTTATAAACAATAAACCGTTTATACTATGGTCTGAATTGCCTAGAGCCTGTTACTTATTATATGGTCATCAAATACATTTATGGTGTTGACAGAATGTTAAAGTTATGTATCATTTTTAAAAACTTCTGTTAATGAAGCCTTAATTCCTAAATTTTATCGTCTGATTGGTGGCTGCATCCAATATCAAATCACAAATCAAAACTTCCTGTCTAGACATATAAAGAATTCCTTGATATTATTCGACCTCATACAAACGGCCGAAGAAAACATATCGAAGAGTGATTAAGTATGTACATTTATACCATAAATATATTACCATAAAATTTATAATTCAATTGAAATCAGGAAGTTCCTTAGAAAAATTTCATCTCATTATTTTTCTGCTTCCTTTTCGCTTATCTCTACAAGAACTTTGCGAGTTAATCTCAACTTTTCGAAAATGTTCGGATAGTTAGCTGCTCGAATTATGGTTCAATTATCCTTTTGCAGCTATGAAAAGTGCAAATTTCAAAGTTTTCGATTTGCATTATTTTTCAAGAAGGTAAACGAGTTGCTGTGAGTATTGGATTCTCATTATAATAGAATTGAAACTATCGATATTCACTCGAAAATAAAATGGAATGAAAACAAAGTGGAAATCGATTTGGCATTTTAAGTGCAAAAAAAGGTTAAGATACATATGATGCTGCATTAAATCTACGACGGTCCTTTTTGAAAAAAAACACGATTTCTTTGAGTTTTTCTTTCTTTTTAAAGGAAAATATGTAGACGTATTTATGAAGTATTTAAACACTTTATTTTAATATAAAATTTAATTCAATTTAACACTATAAAAACTCAATTTTGCTACGGAGATTAAATTTTATATTTTGAACTTTTTGAGTTGCTTGACCGATAACTTTAGTTTGGTGCAGAAATCGAAGCTGTGACATACTGCTGATTATTGGAGCTCTTCTCTCATGAGTATCCTTAAACAAATCGAGCCTTTACTCATGAAACTATTCGGAACATTTGAACGACGTTGGGTGGTTATCGATTTTACGCTGCAAAGCTGTCTTCAACACTCAAGTTAAACTTCAACATAATCGTAGTACCATAATTCAAAATCCCCTAAGAACAATACGATCAACTGAATTTAAGATTGATACAGTCTTCGCAGGAACGGAGGTTCTCTCTCTTTTCCCAAAGATTGGTTGGGCGTTCTTTAGTATAAGTGTGTTCTAGTGACAGAAGTGACATTGATATGTGTTGATCTTCAAACTGAAATCACCAGTTCAACCTTCTTCTGGCGATACGGATACTGCTGCCGGATGCTATCCATTACAAGTGTGTCGTAACATTTGTATGGTACGCAACCCAAAACCAATCTAGTCCCTCATATATGTTGGCAACTTCTAACTCGTATCTTTTCTTAGTGAGTAGGTCAATCTTGCAAACAACCTGCTCAAAAATTGGAATAAAAAAAAGTGGGCAAAAAAGAGCGCCACTTCCGAATAACTTCTATGGGCCTTAATATGGTTCTTAATATTAAGACGAATCACCTGCTTGCTGAAATATACTAGTCGGTGTGCCCCAGAGTTCTTGCGTGAGTCCAGTACTCTTTAAACTACACAACTAATTTCACAGACCATTGCAAATTACTTGCATTTGGAGATTATTATTAGATTAGATTATTAGATTATTCTAGATAGTAACTAAGGACCTACGTCAAAGTTTAAGGCGTTAATCCTGGAGCATTTGCGATACAAGAGTAGATTTGACGGTGCAAGTCGTGCCAAACTGTACGCAAAGTAAATATTTGGAGTTGATTTTTGATACGATACAAACTTTCAATGCTCAAGAGGATTTAGATTTGAAGATCGTGATTAACGTTTTTTATAATCTTATCCATCTTTTCAGGAAACAGCCAGGGACGAACTGGTTCTGGTATAATGGGCAGAATCCAAATGCAAGTGCATCAAAATAGGATTGATGCAGCAAACAATTCTTTTATACTCACATCTTCTTTCAGAGGGAGAAAAGACAGACTCAGGTGAACATAACATACGGGCGGAAGATACTATATCCATACGTTTGTAGGTCGCTTCAGATTCGAGGATCAAGAGGCGAAACATATGGCAGATTACGCTGCCATGATTACCAACATTGCAGACTATCGAGTGATAAGAAAAACGAAAAGAATGAGCAGTTTATTGCCAGTTACATGGAAAACATCGTTTATGAATCACTCTCTCAAATTATTGTTTTCAACGGGGACATGATAAGGGTGTGTATTGAGTATTAAAAGAAAAGTCAAGAAAGAAGATTATATCTATAAGTAATTGGGAGTTCTAAAGTAGAGCTCTCAATTAACTCTCAAACACTCAACATACAATCTTAAATCTTAATCTAAAATTAGTTATTAGGACAATAAATAATTGCAAGATAATGAAAACCATAAAACCGACTATTCTTTCTTCTAGATGTCTTTTTACATGTCACATGTATGCATTTGTAACATTCAAATTAGCAAAATATACTTTTTGCAGCAAATGAGACATGTGTACCAGTCTCAATTGCTCTTCTCTCTCAATATTGAAGGTGTTAATTACGTCGATGATTATCGAATGCAAAGGTAAAGCTTTTTAACCTGGTAAGTTAACTAACAAACTCTTAAAAATGGTGGAAAAGAAAAAAAGAAAAGATATTTAAATATAAACAAATTCAGTCTAAAACAGATCTGACAATACAGCGGCAAGTAAACATTTATTGCTGATGAACTCCCATCTGAATTGTCATTGATAGTCTTCAATTTAAGGATCAACTTGCCGGTTATAATCCAAATGAGAATGAATCGTGCTACAAAAAAGGTACATTTGCTCGTACCAAGTTCACCCCTTCAATTGTTGGGTTATATTGCACGTGCTATATCGACTCTGAGTTTTCAAAGGGTAATAATCGGCTTTAGTGCGAAAATTTAATAATATGGCTAATAAACAAATTTTCCCCCCATTACAACATCCTCTTGGCTCGCCCCATAAACACCATAGTACTGTGGATGTTATTAACTCCACGATACCGTCATCATACTAATGGCCAGTACAGTCCTAAGCCGATAAGATCCTTAGGACTTTGTAGCACTATGCTGGTGTTACCATAAACTGGACCCAATAAAGTCATAAAGGTGAAATTCACACGCACCCTTTCATGTTTTACAGCATAGGGTGATCTCATATTTTCTACAGTTGCTGAATTTTACAACATCTACGAGGTTCAACACGATATTAACCCTCACTTAAGCATTGCTGCCGCGAAGCACTTTCGTAAGGAATTCTTGAAAGGAGATATGCTCATTGCCATCCAGGCAAATCGGGACTTAAAATGCTTTAAGTGTTGTCGGGTTGCAGATCTCTCCATTGTTGCTTTGTTTTCAACTTATACTTTTGCCCGTTTATGCTCCTTGTGAAACAGCAACTTTTTGAACGAGCTGATATTTGATAACTTATTCAACTTCTTCAATGTAAGCTCATTGCGTAAAAACACTTAAAAACCATTGTTTGGGGACTTATAAGGGTTGGAAGTAAATGAAAAAGTTGAATTATTTCTTCTTCGAAACACAATGAATCGATTTGAAAACAGAAAAGGATAACACTTCAAATATTTAATTTAGCATTGGTAACTCAGCACGTCGGGGGCTGTAAACTGGGAAAATAAAGCAAGGAACAAGGAGAGTCTTCTAGCGACGATACATATATGCGACATGACTGCATTACCACCAATAATCATAAAAATTTTCGCTGCTCATTCCTTACGGAGTTCTGGTTACCAACACCTTCTACTCTTTTCCCTGCACGTGGCTCTTTATTGGCTTATCATAAAGTTTGCCTTGATAAAAATTGAACAGGGCCACAAAATGAGTTTTCCTTTTGTTTTCGTTTCGGGCATCCTCCAGCCAATTTGCTGATATATTCAAACTTTATGGAACAATTTGTTGAATACGGTTTTCCTCTTATTTATAAAAAATGCTCCTACGCGCTTCATCGTTCTTTAAGTCTCCGAGGAAAACTGAAGGATTTGCAGCAAATTTCGTTTAAATCATTTTAGTGTAAGCACAAAAGGGTTGATGCTAAAACGAAGGAAGGGTTGATAATTCAAGCAATATGTTTTTTTTTTGTACTTTTCAGGAAAATGGTGAGAGTAATGCAGAACAATGGTGCGAAAACTTATAAATGCATTTTTTGTAATTAGTTTATAGAACATTATTATGCGTCCATAGATTATCATTATGAAAATATTATTATGAATTGATCTTTATTGGCTTTGTGTACATTGATCTCATTTTTTGAGGTTTGGCAAATAAGCTTCAGGTTGCACAAATTAAAATAATTAGCAAGGAGAGTGTGTTTTCGGTTCATCGGACCATACTGCGCTTTTCGCAAGAACACGTTTCGGCTATTTGAAGCCATCAACGAGCTGATAATGGCTAGGAAAAGCCGACAGATGACCTCGCGAAAGCCGCAGCATGATCTGGTACTTTAATTTCGCCATTTGGCAAGAATAAAACCAATTCCAAATGGGAAAAAAAAATTCGGAAAAAGTTCACGAGGCCTGCGTCCTGTCACGCCAATTTTAGGACATAATACGTAAATTCATCGTTCTTTGAGAAAGTTTTTTTATATTTTTAACACGTTTCGAGTCCCCTGCCAACAGTAATTTTCCAATACCACATGTCCTGGGCGATTTTTGTCAATTTGCCTTCCATTAGTATTTTATGAGGGTATGAATATATTTTCGAGGTACTTATACACATTAAGACCACGATAAAAAAATGGATTAGAGACGAAATACGAGAATGACGTTTCATATCCTTACCCTAAACGCGGCTTATGTTATATATATTGTGTCTCATTTATCATTCATTAAGCCTGAAGAGATAACATTCAATTTACAACGACCATGTCGACAAATGAGACATGCCCCTATAAAATTAATAAAAAAGGAAACCAACGAACGATTGACATATGATTCACATTTTTTGATTTGTAAGAAATAGAGTCACATATTTCATGTACCATATCTGCCAACCATTCTCATTCTCATTGACAAATTCTTCTTCCTTTTTGTTGTTTTATAAGGAATTAATCATTTCAAAAATCATGTGTGGATAAAGAGCAGGCTAATCAATTAACAACGTCAGCCAAGAGTGATAAAAAAAATTTGATCAAAAAAAGGGGAAGGACAAGTCTGTAAGAAAGTTTAAGAAGGGAAGCTATAAAAAATAAGCAAAGAAACGAATCAGGATGTGTTTCTGTGTTGCTTGAACGCTTCTCTAAATAAAACTCTAATATATCTGCGAATATGAAACCAGGAACTTACATATATAGACTTGGTATGGTCGGTAAAAAATTGCGTCATGTTTCCTATATGACATATTGGACAGGGAGCATCCAAATAAGCGAAAAAACATAGTTATTTTTTAAATTTGAACAACTTTTATCCTTCCCATCTGGTTCATAGACGAAGCACCCTTTAAAACCCAGCAGTGAAACTTGATAAATCAGAGCAAAAGTTACACCAAAGATCGGGAAATTAATTTTATTTTCGAAAATTTCCACATTTTGTTAAATACTTTACAGGAGGCCACTAAAAATCTTCCCCTGGGATGATTTAGACAACCATATAAGAAGAAGAAAAACACGAAGATCAAAAGGTTGAAAAATACAAAATGTACGTCAAGGACGTAAACCTCCAGACTCCAGAAGAACGTGGAACGATTTTTTACTTGTTGGTCTGGGTTGAATCTGTACCGTTTGCATTTTGACACGAATTTCCGAGTTATCCAGAACAAAATGCTTATATATTGTGTCTTTTACCCTTTCATCTAGAAGAGTATAAGACTATTTATGGTGATGACAGGTCTGACCGGCCCCAGATGCACAATTTTGCCGAGAATGTGACAGCTGTGACTGAAATGTGACCGTGTGTCACACACGGTTCCAGATTATTGCCTGACGAGTCATGCGAGTGACTATAAGTTCTTGTGCTTACCAGAGGATTTTGGCAAAAAGTGATCAGTGTATCTTCTGATGACAGTTTACCTATCTAGCCATCTCAAATACATGCCGCAAAAATCATCATTTTTGAATCAGCTGGGGCTTTAAGATGAACTTTCAGTTTCCTTAGAGTGCGAATACCCAATATTGTGGCTTTTGTAGCACCGAGAATCCTTCTTTTAATACGAAAAGCAACTACATACGCTCAAAAATAATGCATCACGTGTTATATAGGTTGCACGTGTTATAGGATCAAATTTTGTCGAACAAACAGCGAGCGAAATCACTGCGGAGACGATAAGCCTTACGAAACGATGCTTATTGAATTTGTCCTTCAAAATTTGAAGAACGAGACCTGGAAACATGTGGTTTCAATAAAATGAAACAGCAAAAATGCATTAAAACATCTTTATTTTCAGGCCACTTAATATCTTTTTTCGAAAGATATCTGTGCTGGAAGGCAAGATCGATGATTTAATCGTTCTAGACTTTATTAGAGTATTTTTTCAGTTTTTTTTTGAAGTTGCGACAAGAAAATTTGACGGGAACGCAAGAACTTTTTACAGGTAGTTCTGTGTTTAGACTTGTTTTAGAAGATTCTTTTTAGATTTTTGATGCCCTCGAAATACTGGCAATTAACAGTTGCTGAAGAAGATCGAACGATTACGGTCGAAAGTCAACTTCGAAAATTCGAACAAAAATAAAAACGTATTATTAAAAGGAAAAGTTTCTTTTTATTTGTTTAGACAAGAAACATTTTTTTCGTTTGTGGCGAAAGAATAATCGCTGCTCTGCAGTAATTTCTTATTTTGGAATTCAAATGATAGAAAAGCAAAAATAAACCAAGTTTTCAAAGTCAGTCTCTAGCCTACCAAATTTTCAAGCTTTGATTTGAATTTTTTCGGTTTAAGTTTCAGTTGTTGTAAAAAATAACTTGGTCAGAAACCAGTCGGATTAAACGCGTTTTATTGAAGAGAGTTTGATGACCAGACGTTAGAATCATAAATGAAAGTTAGTCTTAGAATGAACTTGGTCAAAATCCTACAGGCAAGGTATATCAGTTCTACATGTGGTTTTGGAGACGAACAAAGAGCAACGGCGCAGAATTTCCATCTCTAATGTGCAGGCAACGAAGGGATTAGACTGACTAGACTACATCCGACAATTATACGTCAACAAAAATAAGGTGGGTTTTGTTAAATCCTCGATTTTGTCTTGTTTCTTTCTACGTTTCTTTTCATAATCACAGTCACAGAGACCACATAATCACCAGTGAAAGCAAAGAAAGCATCCATCTTGTTGTTGATTCCGAAAACATCGTACTCCTTATAATCTGTGTCAGTAATAAGAGAGGTGATCATTGCTACTCTGTAGGATTTAACCTTTTATGACCAAATTTCAAGCCGGGCCTAATTTATGCTAGGATTCCTTTCATTTCTGAAAACAGTGTTGGATTCTCTTGATTCTATACTAAGCAAACAAGGAAATCTGGCGAAGAAAGCAAGGCCACCACTTTGGTATGTTAATGTCCGTTGCGAAATTTTTGTGCAAAATAAAATTAAAAAAAAAACAGTATTCACTTATTATTCTTGTAACCTTCAAATTGAAAACCCAGTTTGAATTTTCATTGCAAGAGTGGTAATTATTGCTGGGAGGAATATCCATTGGACTTTAAAGTCCTCTACATAATGACAACCCCATTTTAAGCAAAAAACACAGATCCAGGATGGAAGAAATTTATCCTTGAGTTATTGCGGGTTTTTGCGTCTACCACCTTACAACTCGATTTTGGCAATTATTTCATTAGTTGAAAAAAATAATCCACCCGAATAGATAATTGAAAGGAATGTTTGTAATGGGTATTACTCAGATTTTAACAGAATGTGGATGAGTAATTAAACTGATTATAATGTTGAAATCAAGAGGGCGTCTTGTGAATTTTTTTTTGGTAAATCATTGCGTGTTTCTTATGGCCTGCAGTTTCCCTAATTTAGAGGAATATTCTAAATTTTTGGAAAAACTGGCGGATTCTGAACGACTGTTTGGCATGCAAAAAAGTAGAAAAAGCCTTATAGTATCCAGTTGCACACATTTCCACTCGAAAATTACACTAAGTTAATTCTTATTTTACCAAAATATTATCTTGGAGTCCTACAGAAAATCGGAATAGTTCAGCATAAAAAAAAAATTGGTTTGTCAATTTCAGTTCAATATGTTTTTTTCAATTTCGATTCGCTTGTTTCCGTTGGGAACCTCGAGTGTGTCATAGTAATATTTAAAAGTAATTTACCGGCTCAATACATTTTAAAGTCTTCCATCCGAAGAAAACTTTAGTAACTGTGATTTAAAACAAAAAAGGAGCACGAAAGCTTACGCTGGTATCAAGATCAAAAATACATTTCCATGTCATACAGTCGTTTCCGCGAATTTTATGTACTTAGCTCTAGCCATATACCATTTCCAGAGTGAAGTTCAATTTTTGCATACACCATATACAACCTTGTACGCCCAGTTCAACTACCCTTCCTTACTTACATCAGATATATTTCAGGGACCTTGCAATCGAGATAGCACACTTTCGCGCGGCACGTTCTTGTTATCGTATTTGCATTTGTTTTTTCGGCGGTCGAAATTAATAGGAAGTGAAT
The DNA here is from genome assembly GCA_954870665.1 of Stratiomys singularior. Classification (NCBI taxonomy): domain Eukaryota; kingdom Metazoa; phylum Arthropoda; class Insecta; order Diptera; family Stratiomyidae; genus Stratiomys; species Stratiomys singularior. Next base: position 16,975,429 of record OX940877.1, read on the forward strand.
TGAAAAGACATATCACCCTTTTGTATGCGACGAAATTCCATTTCAATTTCAGTTTTAAATGAATTTCTGTTCCGAGAAACGAAAACATGCATTTTTAAGGGTTGTATAGAATGCTATTGATATTAAAGTTTGGAGTATTTCAAAGTGTTGTGATGAGAAATTTTCTGTAGCATATGTTATATCATGCAAAATGTATTGGAATATGTCCTTTTCTTTTGGGAAAAAAATTCTACGAGTATATGAGCTTGTATGGCGGTAGTTCGTTTTATCCTCAATACTTAAAGGACTATGTCAAATTAATTCTGGGTCGACGGAAAATCGACCGTATTTTTAAGAGTCTAGGCCGCTGCACAAGCAGGAAGAACACTACCGAGTGGCGACTGGAAGAAAGAGATAGGACTCTTGTCATTAAACATTTGAGCTCTCTCAACTCTCTCTGAGTACTCTCTCAACAGTACAATGAATAGTGTTTATCCATGATATCTTCTGAGATTTTATGTTTCTGACTACGCTCATGGATGAATTGAAAGCAGTTGCTTGTACATGGCTTTGAGTATTTAATGTGTTGGAAAACCATTTTTTTATACAATTTTTTTGGATACAATCGTAAAATCGACTTATTTAAAGAGTTGTGAGCTATGGGAAAAGAAAAAACATACTCATCCTGAGGAATCCGAAGAAAGGTATGAAGAGCATGACGATTGCGATGCAAACCATGTTGGATCGGCTGGAAAAATGGAAGTTGACAGTGTAAAAGAAATGTTTGGCCGCTCGACCGATAAATACGGAGTGAAAAACACGCGCTACATTGGCGACGATGAAAGTGCCACATACAAAGGCTTAAATTTATGGATTTAAATCCATACGATGATATGCATATAGAAAAATTAGAATGCCACTTGCACGTAAAAAAAGAATCGGAACTCGATTCCGTAATACGAAAAAACAAACCGAAGGATTAGGAGGAAGGAGCAAGAAAACGATGAAGTTGACTGATCAAGTTATCAATAAATTACAGAAATATTACGGATGACCAATTACAAGGCATCAAGATAATGTCGATGAAATGTATAAAGGAATTGGGACAATCATAACATCATAACTCAACGAGAAATTGACTTCAAATTGGAACTGAGTATTTTTGAATATATTCACTATACAATGACTTACGATAATTTTGATTGGTTGAAAGTGGTTCATTTTTTACCCAAAAAAAAAACGCCACATTGTTAATTTTTAATATTTTTCAAAATCATAGATTTTGGAAGGAAATACTCACCCGGCCAGAATCATGTCAGCAGTTGGGGAACTTTTTTGGGGCCTCCGAAGACAGCACATACCTCCGTTATTTTTCAATATTTTTGTAAAACAAAAATTTAAAAATTGCCGAAAATCGTCTAGTTTTATATGGGTTACACTGGTATAGCCCCTTCGTATAGATAATATTATCAATGACAGAACTTTATAATCTATAGGAAATTTCTATAGGCTTTGAGCTTATTGATTTTTTGTTTGTTTACGTCCAAGAACTTTTTTCTGCATTATTTTGGCGGTTGTAGAGCGTTACTTTGACAGTCTATGTAGTGAAGTCACCGAACACATTGACTATCTGACTATCAAAAAGTAACAATACTCGTATTTTCAATATAAAGTAGAGTGGACTAACGCCGAGTCTTCTTTATTTAAGGCGAGCGATAGGGAAAAAAATTTCAGCAAAAGTGTTCCTGTTGGTTTTTCTATCAAAAAAATCAAAAAATAAAATGATTCTCCGAGTAAATAGAAAAAAACGAAAATTAATACAAACCTTTTAAGCCTTGTCAATACATCTGATAAAATGTTTATGCAATGCAGATATGTTTGGATACTGTACCTAATGTAAAGGCTACTGTGTCTGAGCCTAGTCATCATCATCATCATAAATTGGTTCCGGGACAAAGTACCACAAGTAGCATTGCAAGTTGAATCAAAACTTCTGACTACCAAATAGCAATGATGATGCATTTGATGCAAAATAGCATTTGATGATGGTACCTCCAAGGTACCATATATAGATAGGGTATCTTGGAGGTACCATCATCAAAGTCAAGCGTGGTACTGTCCAAATCACTTTCTCGTCGATCGTTCGTTTCAAATAGGAAAATTCCAGCAAAACTTTGACACTGGTATAATAGCAGGATTACTTCATCAATTGCTGTTTTACATACTATCTGTAGTAAATTATTTCTACTTGTTAATTTTTATTATTCTCATATTTTAGTGTATGTTTCTACACAAACTATTCCAAAATAAAACCCCCATAAAGCTGGTAATTTACATGAGTAAAATCAGAGTCACAGCATCAAATGTTTACAAATCATAAAATCAATCATTCATCGTTTGGGGGTTGCAAATGAACACCACAAAAATACACTTCACATGTAGTTAAATAAGTGCGTACTTTGTAATTACCATTAATGTACATACTGGCACATACTGGCTGGCATCACGTCCTTTGTTTTTCATTTGCGTAAATGATGAATTTTATCAGTAATTAATTTACACAAACGAACGGTTCGAAGCACACACGAGAATTCGTTTTTCGAAGGACACGACCTATTGGTATTACCACGCGTGTGAAATTGGCTTTTGAGGGAATTGAATGTAGTTAGAAAACTATGAAATAAGGTTTAACTTGGTAAATTGTAATCACTATTTACATGTTGTTTGATCTTTTATGCTGTTTTGTTTGAAGGAAAACTTCCAAATAGTGGTATTAAATTTAATTAAAAGTCAAAATATATGCAAAGTCCCTAAAATCAAAGGATCGTTTAATTACATGAAACTGGTAATTAGGACGACTAACATCCAGACTAGTTATGCATCATTTGTATAATAATTGCTATTGATCCACTTTTGAACCCTACTCGGCTATTGACCTACTTTCTGGAGTCGTCTTATTTTTAAATCAAAGGAAGAGCAATGTATGATATGGTCAGTATCACGCTTGATCTTGATTACTTTCCTCGAGTTAGTGTATCTGTTAGATCAAGAATTACATCTTATATATCGCGGCGACCCTTCACCCTTCAGGCGTGAGTTGCTAATCTTTTATGGCTATATGAATTCAAGTGCGATGACTATGAATAAAAAAAGGCGTTGAAACAATAAATTTGTACTTATTGTAACAATATGAAGAACAAAATATCTTCTGAAGGACACAAAAGTTGACCGTTTTACTATGGAGCTTGGCAGAACGAAAAAAAAAACACAAAAAATACAAACATTGCAGAGAAACAAATGCCAGGACGTAGTATGTTCCTTTTATAAGACTGCCTAAATCTCAAATTTTTGATGCTACTTTCATAGTGGACTTCTTGGATGTAGTTTTGAATACATGAATACTGTTTGCAATTTTATAATGCTTTAAAACTTATTTTGATTACCTATGAACAACTGACGCGAGAATTCCTGTAAATAAACATTCATTCCAAAGATTTTTCATAAAATCTGTAAGGTACAAAGCATTTTAGAAGCTAGATTCGATATATATCCTGGACAAATTTCAATAGATCCTGACAGTAGCTATGACTCGTCTATCAGTCAAAAAATATCACTCTTTCTCAAGTCTTTCTTTTAATGTTCAATACAACTGATTGGTATTTAGACCGCTAAATTTGAGCCTGAGTTTCCAGGTGTAGCAACCCTTGCCGGGTCCAAGAGTACACGAAAGTGAGGCTTAAATAAATTCCATGTTTGACTTTTCTTATCGACGCCAATCCACAACTATCCGAAGCCAGTTCAAACCGCAGTCGAGCACTTGGAGTCCATATGTAAAAAGTTTCACAACATTCACATGTTTTTAGTATGTCAATGTTTTATTAGTATCCTTCTTATCACTCGATGAATTATTATCTGACGCAACTACTCAGGATACTGAGCACGGATATTTTCAGTCTTACCTGTATAAGATGGAAAAGTCACCGTCCCCAGCTTGCTTATTCTGTCTTAGGATGACATATGACGCCTGCCACACATTCTTTGCATGTGGAAGGTGGAGAAGACTCCGTTCACATCTCTCAGAGAGAATAGACAGAAAGCATAGACATTAGGCGTAACGGAGAAAATGATGAATTTAGAAGACAATTGGAACTGCGTGTCGCATTACGTACGGACGGTTCTTCTTATGAAGAAGGGGGATCTCTCTGACGGCAATCCTCTTCCAATCCAATCCATCCATGCTGAAAGGAGATGTCTTTAACCAGAAGGTGCCACTAGGGAACGAGTAATGAGGCCTAGTCCGAAGTAATGCGACAAACAGTTCCAGTTCTAGGTTCTTGCTGTGACAGGGGAGGTGTTTAGTCGATAGTCCGGTTGCCACCGGTAGTACGACACTCAGGGCGTAAAGAACCTTCACCTTACTACTTACTTATAAAAAACAAATCACTCGATGCCTCGCGCTATCATCTGGAGTCCCCGCAGCGTAGCTCCCAAAAGCTGCTATACTCGTAGGTGACCCTTCTAAGACAGATATAGAAAGACCACAAGTATATTGCTATTTGTATTCCAGTTTTAAATAAAAATTTGAGAAAGGAAATCTCGCCTTATGCAAAATCGAGAGAAAATTTACTAATCCACAAACAATTTCATTTATTAGGTCAAGAGTTTGTCCGAAGTCTTAGCGCTGTATGAACTGAAATCCGCTAGAAATTGGCTGTAGTTAAGATTCATATTATACCCATTAAGATCAATGCATGCCTTCCACTCCACTCAAAATCCACTCAGGACCAATTGAGGATTTTGATGAAGCTTTCAAATAAGGTCTTTCAAATTGAAAGCCTATTCATTGAATGGTAACCACTCATGACATATTAAACGTATTCAATAGTGTCAGTTTGGTATCCGTTCTGTCAAACCACTGATTAGGCTGGACTGGTTTCAAAAAATTTATCAACATCTCTGCAACATCGTGATTGATTCCCAGTTTGTAAGCCCATTTATGCTTGAATGACCTTCTGGACCCCTTCAAAAAACTAAACTGAAATCGCGAAAGACTAGTGACACATTCTTGTTTTTTAGTTTTTTGTCAAAGCGTATACAGTATAGGTCCGACACGCCTCTTGGTGATTACCGTAGAGTCAGTGCTTCTGTATAGAGCAGAAATTCGGGGCGACGCTCCCAGCAAGAGGCTCGCCAGGCGCAAGTGCAGAGAAAAGGAGCACTGAGGATTGAATCGTCATATTTGATAGTCTCCGAATCGATAGTGAGACTCATTCCTTACTAGGGAGCATCAAATCCTTTACCTGATTCGAGATAGACAATTCCCCGCGAGGAGAGACAATGCTCACTCAAAAATTGGCAGCACTCTTGGGTGAATTGCCCGAAGGGAAGGTAGACTGCGCGATTCATTCCGGATTTGAGGACGTAGCTTAATCGAGGACATGGTGAGATTGACTTCTACCAGACCCAGCTATTGAGCGAGCATGCCTGTTATTCGTCTTATCTGCACAAGATCAACAGGTTTTGCCCAGAAGAGGTGAATGACGCTTGTTACATACTTTCTGCATGCAAAACGTGGTGTAGACTGCAGCAGGATCTGTGAAGGGAAACAGGAGAGCTCATCCCGGATAATGTTATCACTGAGATGGCTGGATCGATTAGCGAATGGAACTATGTTGTACATTATTTTCGGGGAGTCCTACAAACTTAAATTGACTTAAAGCAGCCAAGGGTGTCGGGGTTGGGGGATCACTTTTCTTTACCCCGCCGTTCTCGCTAGAGGAGGAATCCCCCTGTCTTAAACCAACTGACGTCTCCAGGCTCGACCAGGCTCAAAATAGTGCGTCAAACGGATCATATCGAGGTTTTCAAGTGGACAGGGGAGATGTTAAGTGAATGCTCAAGTCACATTTTACCATGGTAGCTCCACACTCCGGGCGTTGAAAGCATTCAACTTTCAACAAAAAAAAAAGTTATAGTTCCGACAGGCTGTGTGTCCACTTTCACTGTTTTTGTTAGAAAAAGTTTATGGTGTGTTACCCTTATATTCGAAATTGAGACAAGTAGTTGTTTAGCAATTATGACATCAATTAGCTCAACTCTGTCACTGCCCTAAATGCTTCCTCATACTTTATTGATTTTGATTTATTTGGGGCTCGTTTGTAAATTGGACGGTGTCCCTCTTGCTCAGTTGTATACTACACCAAAGCTAAAATTATTAGTCGTCTGTCTCCCCTAAATAAGTATTGTTTTTGTTAATCCAAAGGATGAAATTGCGAAAGATTCATTAGAGTTTCCTTTTTTCAGTGACATACAACAATAAAATTTCGAAATTACGTATTCAACTTACGGCGAAAGCCTTAAATTATCTTTGACGGCCTCGAAATCAGAGTTACAAAATTCCGGAAGCTGAAATGGGATGGCTACTTTCAGAGGATGAACAAATCACTCAGGATGGCATTCGCAAGTACCACTGAAGAAGGAATACCCGTTCAGGAAGCACTAGTTTGGCCCGATCCACTAGAAGGATTCTCGCTCCTGGTTAATCTAGTCCATGTCACGCCAGGATTTTCTAATCACAGGAGCGTGACTGTTTAGGTAAGAGGGCCAATAGGTTAGAAGTTATAGCTCGAAAGGTGCTGCAGAGTGCCGAAATTATGATGAGGACTAAATGCTTTACCTATGTCCTATTTTATTCAATTTTGAAGTCAGTTGAGTAATGCTCAACTGGATGAAAACTAAAGGATGTTACACTGACGAAGCTCTGTCACATATCTCGAAAGATCATATCTTTGGTTGATGACTTTTTTTCTCAGAAGAAGGGTGTCCTTTATTTGGAACTCTAGATTATGTCATATCAGCGTCTCAAAGGCTTCATGTAGTGTTTCAAGTGTAAATATCATAGTGTTGTAAAGCTGTCATAACTTTTTGATTGGAATAACGGCACATTAGCGGTCATGTTAATGATCGGTTCTCAGATATTTTCAGGAGCGCTCGCCACTGTAGTTTTGCATGAGATAGCGAATCGACCGTTTCGGTTAGAATCGCGACTGTTTCATCTTTTTCTGAAGGTGATCGAGGAGAATCAGTTTCATGGGTTCATTCTTTGCGATCTTTTCTACCCCTCAAGGAAATGGTCTATCATTATTGACGTTTATAAATTAGTTGACGTAACAGGGTGGAAGTTCCTCTTTTGAGTATGAGTTTTAAAGACATCTCTCCATTTTTTTGACATGAGTCCTGAACAATGTAGTACGACTTTATCCATCTATGGCTGGTTAGGCCTGTCATCCTCATCGGTTGTGATACCGTTATTTTGATAACAGTAGCTTATTTTTCAAGTTTTCATATGTTAATGGATGCATTTGGATATCGTTGGGAATACTTAAAATTTTTTGCAAACAATCGATTCACATGATAATGACATGACATTTCTCATGGTGAAACCAAGTTTGCAGCAAATTGTTATTGAAAATGAAATAATCAGTACATAGTTGAATTACACTGAACAGAATGTATTTGAAATTCCATCAAACAGGACAAAATCACTAGAAATTTGCATTCAATTTCGAATCAAAAGACAGTTAGTGTAGGATCCCAGGAATAGAATTCGCTCATTTGAAATATTTCGTCCTTCACATGATCAATATTCAAATCATTAAAATATATACAGAAATATTTCAAATTGTGTTTCCGTTGGTCGGAATTTAGCAAAGAAAAGAAAGTGAAAATACATAAAAGAGCTCACCATATTTTGATAAGCAAACAACCTTGATTGAAGAGTTTTAACAAAGACTAAAATGCAACTTTCTTGAAAGGAAACATCTTTTAACCAGGAATCTCCAATGTGGATTGAGAATAAACTTCCTTGAAAGGCGAATATCTGATGTAGGTTGAGACAAAACTTTCATGAGGGAATAATCTTTTAATTAGATTGAAGCAAAGCTTCCCTGAGGATCAAGTTCTAAAGCAAACGTCGACCGAGCATCCTTTAGATAGGAACTTTTAAAGTAAATTGTAACCACCCCACTATAAGTATCGATTTCGGCTTAGAATTTGAATATTTTATTTATTTTTTGGATAGTTAACATTTAAAAAAGGTAAATTGTATAACTGTTGTGTTATGACATGGGTTTGAAAAGGAATTTCTGGTCAAAAAGATTAAGTGTTTTCGGAAAGATTCGAGAAACAATCTTCCTTGTACTACATGGACGATAACATTTTATCTAATCATTCAAAGCCAATTAAAGGTAATCAAATATTGGTAAGTTTAAAAAGTATTGAGCCTTTTTTTGTCATTATTTCGATTGAATTATTCTTTTATTTGTAATGGATTTTATTTAAGTACATATTAACCATTACTATCTATGAACTTCTGCCATTTTTTGGGTTGAGCCATTATTACATCTGTGTAGAACTTCTGTGGTTTATCGGCGAAAAACTTGGGCAAGTGATTTATACAGTCCCTTTTTGAAGTAAATTTCTTTTCATTAAGAAGGTTTTGCAGAGACCGAAACGAATGGCAGTCTGATGGTGCAAGGTCTGGACTATACGGTGGATGCATCAAAACTTCCTAGCCAAGCTCTGTCAATTTTGCCGGGTCATCAAAGATGTGTGTGGTCTTGGATCATCCATCTTGTAATGATGGAAGACAACACCCTTTCTATTGAACAATTGTGGCAATGTTTTTGAATTGCTTTATGCAATGTGGTTAATTGCTGACAGTACAGAGCCAAATTGAGTGATTGGCCAGGTTCTAGCACCTAATGATCAAGAATCGCCTTCCAATCTCACCATACACACAGCATAATCTTATTTGGTGTCAATCCTGACTTTGAATTCGTTTGTGATGACTCGGCCTTTTTTGACCATGATCTCTTTCGAACGACATTCTCGTATCTTACCCATTTTTCATCGCCTGTAATGATTTGCTTCAAAAATGGCTCAATTTCGTTGCGTTTTATTAGCATTTCGCAAAAGTACATTCGGTCGATCAAATTTTTCTGTGTTAATTCATGCGACACCCAAACGTCGAGTTTTTGTGTATCCTTCTCTTTTTGTAACTGTTGGGTGATCAATATTCAGTCCCGTAGTTCCCCTTAATGTCGTGGCTGTTTATGTGTCAGTCTTCTTCAATTTTTTATAAGCTTTTATCGCCTTTTCCAGTGATTGGTCGATCTGAGCGAAGTGCACCTTTGAAATCCAAATAACGCGAAAGAAAACGAACAAACCAAACCTTTGGCTGTGACTTTTGATAAAACATCTTGACCGTCGACACCAATAAATTTTTTGACAATCCTGCGATGCATTGTCACCTTGATCGTAGTGATATTATAAAATATAACGAACTTTATCAGAAATTTCACTCATTTTTAAACGAATACAACTTTTGACGCGAATGACGAAATACAAAACTGCTCGTCAGAAAATTGTAAACTGTAATTTCACCTTTCAAACGCATGTCAGTTTGACTCAATTTGATTAGTATTGCCCGATATATGACAACGAGCACCATCTAGTGACAAAAAAGGCTCAATACTATTTAGCCTATCCAATATTATCGCATTTCCTAGAGGTTCTCCTTCTCTTATTGCAAACTGTTGATAGGGTGGTTTTTGACAAAGTTTGAATAAGGTAAGTGACACCATGTTCGTTGGGTACGTTTTATTTATTAGTACGTTATTAGTACGTTTCCTTGCTTGGATGAAGTTACACTACTCCTCTCTAGTCTGTGGACGAAGTATTGGTATTTTAGTGTTGTGTTTTTGTTTCAACTTATGACAAATTATTAAATTTTCAATGGCAGCTCATGATTTTTGTAATTGTTTTGAAAACAGTTAACATATCAGGAACTTAAGCCTTTAAGTTGACGGTGCACACTGCACATTATTTTAAATTTTTCAATTTTATTTAAACTCGTTTTGATTGAAACTTGCTGGTTAACTTTATCAAAGGATATTATCGTCAACTAAAGAGCCCAAAATGTAATGAATCTATTTCATCCAGCTATGTTTTAAATTTTCTTTTTTTTTCGATAGAATTTCTCCAGACAAATAGTTCAAACTTGAGTTCAATTTCCAAGTTTTTCGTTTGCATTCAACAACGAAAGAATGCTTAAATTATCAACGTCCAGATATAAATCTAATTTTCTAAAGCCCTCGAAAAATCCTCCAAAAACATGAATAGCTCTACAACAGGGGACACGACTTCAAATTCTTCTCAGGACACGTATCCAACAACGATGAAACTCATGTTCACCATGTTTATTTATTTTTTACCTAACGCTGACATGAAGATAAGCCGATTGAAAAGTTTTTTGATGTTATTCTTGTATAAAAAAAAAGAAAACGAAAGACACTGTCCCAACTTTGACGTGAGATAGGACCATCTTCACATGGGAGAGCTCTTCCAATTCTCAATCAAATTTCCAAGTTATCTACGCCCCGACACAATAACGACGCAAAGGTGATATTCGTACATGCAGCATCGTTGCTATCATCGATATTGAAAAGTGGAGATGCTTGTACTTGGAGCCTTTTATCCTTTTTCACGGGGTTGAATCGAAAGTGAAAAGTTGTTAGAACAACTTCATCTTTGGTGGTGCTGCCTCTGCTCTGCTATAACCCAATGTGTGTAGGTATGGATTGGGTTCGTAACGAAAAGCGTTTAGAGTTCTCTGATGCTGTTTGTTTAGGTTTTCAAGCGATATAAAATGCTTTTTGTGCAGTTCCTTTCGAAGGACCATAATGTAGAGTAGAATTCGAAGGGGAAAAAACGAAAACAATGTGTAGGTGCAAATAAAAGAAAGTTAAGATTCAATTTGCTTATAATGTGGTGTTTGCTAAAGCCGAAAAAACAGAAGGAGCTCATGTTGTTCTTTTGAACTATAACGTAGAAAGTGGCATCAAACCCCCGTGGGGGCTTTGATAATTTGTTTGAATCGTAAAATTTAAAACAGCCAGCAAATAGGGAATTGTAGTATCGTAACGTATTCTATTCAATCAACCATGTATTTGTAATGCTTTTTCTTCTTTTATAGACACCTGTTGCGAAAAATTTAAAATTACTGTCGTCATCTTTATCATTATCGCTTCCGTATTTAAAGTAAATTTTTTTTCACGACATCCTACATATCTATCAAACATACGAGTCATAAATGAACAGATAAGCTCTCGTTCGGACATAACCTTCGAGCTGCTGAAACAACTTTAAAGATCCAAAGACCAAGCAACAGAGAGCAGACAAAATAGCAAGGAACCAAATCAAATGACTCTCAAAGAAACGACGAAACTATAAATATGGCCATCTTAGTTCGACAAACTCAGGAAGAAACCAGATGCCGGAGATAGCTAACCGCCGGAGCACTTATGATATTGTTGCAAGGATTCAGATAAAGAACTACGGAAGCATGTTCGTAGGACATAAAAAAAAGATCCCTATCTCTGTGCTTGATTTGGAAAGCGAAAAGACAAATTTTCACCCGAGTATACATCAACTTACCAAAGGACCTCTAGAAGTATTAAATCCTTAGTCGATCTTCCCCATAACGGCGATGATCTTCAATATAGAAATATGATTAGTAATAAATTATTAAAATTTGTTCAGCGTAGTAAGTATTTTTCTCTACAAAAAAAATTAAAATTGATGGACATTGTTTTTGGCAATTCAGTTTTTCTACATAACTTGCTTCAAACTTCCCTCATATATATAGAGTACCGCTGTGTCTCCTAGCTATGATATTATCTCAATGATACGTCTAATTCGGGCACAACTGATACTTTGCTTATTTAACGAATACCGATGTCCTCGAAGGCAATTTTCAGATAAGAAAACAGAAATAATGGTGCATAGTTTACTATAACGAGATTTCATAGTGCTACTATAAAGAATTTTCCTCTTGTCAAAATGTCTCAAAAAGGGGAGGATAATGGATATTCTGTGTAATGAACTACGAGACCTCTGTCGTAATTTACTGAAAGTCCACAATATATTTGATGTTCATCGATCACTGTTGTACCATTTGAATGAGGACACGGTTCGACTTTTAGGAGCCATTTTGAATATGCACTTTTTCAATGTAAGAGTCCTGATTTGGGGTTGATTTTGGGTTGAGTTAAATAAAAATTCGTTCAGAGATCATGGTTGGAGTTTTTCCGATTGCGGAAATCTGGTAGGCCTACCAAAAAATGATTCAGTGAATCAATAGAAGATATTAAGTTTTGCATTAGAGTTCATTTTTGTCGATTTGGAATTTATTTTGCTGTAGTGTCTCAAAATTTCCAAACCCAAACAACAGAATACTTCCTTCAAAACCGAATATCTTTTGTGCTTGACGTTTGCCATTCATGTCTAAACCCAAAAGCAGATACTTTTGAGGTAGACTGGTTTTCGAAATGCCCTTCTTTGTTGCTGGAGTCCAATAGATACCACTTATTACTTCCATTATGAAATTGGCAATTGCCGTTTCGTAAAGTTTCGAAGGGGCTCAAGGGTCTGAAGACACTTCAAAGTTGCCGCTAGGAGTGTGAAAGACATAATGTTAAAGCCGAAAAAAATGGAGTCAGAGCAAGCATGGAAGAGATTTAACCAATCGAAATGTGTTACTTAAAGGGCGTCTTATCCACTGTTTTTGACAATGGTAAACTAAGAGCGTTCACATCGTCACTAAAACTATCCTTTTTTATTGGAAAAGTTTAATCAGTTTGAACAAGTCGTGCATACTCCCATTGCTCAAACAGACGGAGAACAACGAAATGTTGAATAAAGAACAAACAGTATGCAGCCATAAATTTTTTAATAAATTTTATCATTCATTTATAAACAGATAAATTTTATAATTCATTTATAAAAATGTCCACAACACTACGAGACCCCAGAATGGGCTCCATACTGTCAAAACGCGTCCTTCGCAACCAAAATAAAAAATTCCAGGTGGACCCAAGCAACAACAAACAAATATAAAACTTAAACCAAGTATAAACTTGGTACAAAAATATCTTAAAACAACAACATCTGTCCCAAAATTAAGGAAAAAATCGTATTTTAGCCTTTTTATTTTTCTCCGGGCTTGAAGTTGTCGGAGTTCTCGAAGAAGACAAGGATAATTTTTCACGGTTTTCAGTTTTAACAAGCATTTGAATGGTTCTAGATGAGAGTCTTCAGCTCTCCTACATACGAAAGATAAATTAGAACGCGATTCGGCAGAATAACACTGGACCTTAATCATGACCGTCAAACTTCCACGCTAACTTTTAATTGTTCTCTCTTGTCCAAGTGGTCTTGAACTATGGACACGTTGCAAAGAAGGCGAGATTCAATTTTTGAAGTTCTTGTTGTATTTTTTTCAATAAAATCTTGATTAATTTGGTATAATTTGAAAAAATAAAATTAATACATGTAAATTATATTCCATCTTACATGTTCTATGGCTACAGTTCCCCATTGAAATTTGCAATGAGCGTTAATCATTTCGGCATTTTCATGTCCTGGTAAATTGATTCAAATTAAAATATGTAATCTGTAAATTGATAATTTCTATCTAGATTGCATTCTAAAAGTTTTGCTTATAGTTCATATACTTATAAATTTGCAGAGGTTGCTCGTGTTGTATAGTGTTTTATAAATAAAATCCTTAGTCTGTTCGTCTCTACGTCTCAACTCTCCTTCTATCGTTATACTCATGAGAATAGTTCCCACAGTTTAGTTTCGGATATATTTTATGTTGTTCAAGATGAAAATTGCTTCTGCTGCTTAACGCCAATATTCTCTTTTAAATATTCATATCGAGCACTATAGCCATCTCCGGGTTAGTTTATGTTTCAGCAGACAGTTCAAAAGTTATCTGAGGCTATCAAGGTATACGCTAGCACATATGCATCCGCATGAATATATGTATGCACAACTTACGTCCTTATAATATCTACTTCGTACACTTAACACCCAAGCCAAAGGCATGCAGTTGAACTACGAATTCTGCAGATTATTATTTATGGTTATTGCTCTGGTGTTTCTTGCATGTAGTACAGAAAAAGGATCGTGGCTAGCTTGGAAAGTTGGGGCTAGACTACGGTTTGGTGTTAATGCAAAGAATATTAAACACATGTGATTTCTTTGAAGAACAATGATCTGACCATGAGTGTTGGTTTCGTATAAGAAAAACCAAAAAAATAATAAACTGGAATGCTTGGAGGAATTCTAGTCCAACCTTCTAATTTATAATTTAATTTTATGTTTGCTATCAATATCCTTTTACGTAACATTGTATAGGAATATGCATGTGGGCAGTTGAATACAGAACTCTGAATTCAAGACTGCATGCAACTTGCTTGCATGTGAGTATTGTGTAATAATGCCGAAGGTGCATGCATCATAACCTGTTAAAATGGAAATACTATGGCGTCCTGGTTGTAAGCTTAGAACAGCGAATTATGTTTGTTCGAATTGCTCCTACTGCAAAGTTTCACGACTGCTCTATAACTAATGAATTGCTACGAACAAATAAATCTTTTATTATTATTCATATTCAAGTCGATAATCGGGGACTAACCAAACATGTCAAGTTTCCAACAAAATTCATTTCGAATTTACATTGAAGGTCCAACACAAAACAATGCAAGGAGACAGCAGTTGGTAATATATTGTTAATGATGCGCTGTAAGCGAGATTTGATGCGATGGAAATTATAATTCAATTTTAATCAAGCCAAGCTTCACTGAAATTCTTGTTCGCGAAAGCAACCCGACAAGGAGACAAATTCATCGATCCATCCATCCTTTCAGGCTCCCGCACTTTCATCCATTCTTCCATTCGACAATACGTACATATGTTATTTGCGTACCCTTTCAGAAGAATATCCCTCAAGGCTGATTAATGTTATTCTTTAGGTTGTGTCTTGAAAGAAATTGAAATTTCTTTTTATTCCGTCACATGTTGACGTACTTCTTTTGCACCCCCCTCCGAATACACGTGGGCTCGCAATGTTGGTTTAGCTACTGCTGATATTTTTTCAACTTCTATTCGCTTGTCACAATCGGTTTTTTTGTTGCTTTTATCACTTGTCATTTTATCGCTTTCGGAATTTCCCTGAGATACAACCTCACTTAACAACGTAGATATGTGAAAATAGAAATTCACAGATGTAATTTGAAAGCAGACGTTGCGCATCATTTTTAAGGGTTCGCAGAAGAAAAAGGACTTTCACAATATCCAACTCGAATCGCTACATGTCTGCCAGTCTGTCTGTTCATACGTCGACGAAATTTCGACGTGGAAGTTCAAAAGGAAATTTTAAGGAGTACACTGGAATAATGTGAGTATTAATGTAAAAATTTTCAACGTTGAAGGAGGGTTGGAGTTTCGTTATGTGCTTTGAAATTCTATATTGGAATGAAAATTTTTGGCTGACTCTTCTATAAACAAGTTCTAACAATCAAGCTATTGGTTGAATGCAAGGTTCATTTTTCGATTCTTATTTACGCGGCAAATTATTGAACAGATTTAGAAATTCCGTGTCAAAATTAATATAAAGAAGTATCTCTGAGACAGTCAAGTACGTTCAGTTTTCCGCCAATGTTTTATTTCTATGGATGAACCGACTATCAATTTGAATAGCAATTAAATCACAAATACAAGAACGCGCCGAGATTGTGATTCTTTTCAAGCCCAGCAGAAATTTTACTTTCAAACTAAATATAGACAATTTCGCTGGACAGATATCCGTCGAAGAACTGCCATGGTACTAGTTTATGCTATTTTTTCCAGGCATCGGTCATATCTTATTTTTTATTTTGAATTTCCACAATGGTAAACTTTAAAGTGGTACGAGTACGAAAATATGTTTTCATTGATATAAAACTAAATTATAAACACTTTCCCACACAATATCCCATTACGTTTTGCATCAACACGAATCAAGAAAATATTATGTTTTAAATATAAGGATACGAAGGCAATGATCATGTAATTTGAAGTGAATACCAAATCCCTTCCTAATGTAACATGACTCCTACTTACTTGAACTTCCCAGCCTACCACATTGCTTACGTACGCATGGGATTTATTAAAAAAAAACTGAAAAGTAAGGAGGCGAAGAAGCAAACAAAATTAAGGTTTCGTTGAATTTAGTCAAGTTTGAATATTTGAGCCCCAAAACAGGCTCTAGAGTGCCGGAGACGCACAATGGAAAAAGCGCTAATGAAATGAAAAACTTCAAAACAGCAAATGTCAAAGAAAATTTAATTCAAACTGGAAAGAGCACCTTTCCTTGCTGCTTCCTCTAGTCACTATTTATATTGTAATATTTTCTATTGAATTAAATAATAACAAGAAAAAGGATTGAGTTGGAAGGTAAAGTGATGAACGAAATTAAATGTGACGAGAAACAAAGCAATGTTTCTAGTTGCGTTGTAATAAATTTCTTTCATGTTGTTTTCAGTATTAGGGATAACGCTGTCTTCACATACGCTTTTCACGTGGCAAAATGACCAATACATGGAAAAAAGATTAGAAAAGATTTTACAAAACTGACATTTAATTATTCAAAATTTATTAAAAAAAAAATAATTTGAAAATTGCCCAAAATATCAATATAATAATCAACAAAAATATCAACCAGTATTCTCGCAAAACCTGACGAAATACTTGAAAATTTATAGGTCCATCACTGTCTTTTTGCATATTTTTGAATACGTTGGAATCTTTTTTGTAGAATTGCGAGTCAAAATCGAAGGCGAGGGCGAGGCGATGGAACTTTTTTTTCGAGCAACCAAGCTATAGCTGTCTGGTCCTGTGAAACATAAATTTTATTATTACTCTTAATAATTACAATATTACTTACTCATCTCTCTATAATTTGAATCTCTTGAATCCAATTTTATTTGAGCAACTCTTTGGTCCAATTTCACAATTTTTAATTACTTATTTTTGCGGTTCCAATCCCACTGGCAGCTGGTTCATTCAGGTAATCAGTTCATCAAAAATTATGCATGGTGGAAAAAAAGGACGGAATTCATTTCATTGTTATTGCCGTCCAAATAATCTTTATGGTTGATGGGGTTCACCATGCCTTGGTTTGCTTTTTTTGTCGAGAACGCATTTCGGATCTTCAAGAACGAGCTGAAGATGACTACAAGTAGCTAAAAGGCCTCTTCGACAAGCAAAAGCAAAACAAGACCCAATTAACCATACAGAAAAAGAGTCCAATGTAGTTTTGAATAATTTGACAATAGATACAGATTTTTTGGTCACATAAAAGTATACAAGATCTTAACGAGAAAACAAAAGTAAATAAAATTATTTAAAACCCTTTGCGTAGGTACGTAGCCTTCTCGGGCTTAAAAATTTTTAATTTTAGTGGAAATCCCCGAATAGCGATCCATGACCTTCGCTAAACGAGCCTGAGCAACACTTGCTGGCTTTCCCCATTGGTTTTCGTACCTAGCCTTACCTCCAAATTCCTTCGCAAGTGCTCGCTCATCATTCATCCACTTCGTACGGCCTGTCAAAGTGGTCTGTCTGGAGTGTTTACAGCCTTTTAAAAATTATGGTTGTACCTTATCTACTTTTGAGCTTATTGACATTCTTATCCTATAATCAGTCTTAGAAACCCACTTCCAACTACATTTACTCTGCTTGGAGACGATTGTACCAGACGCCTCATCAACAATATGTTTCGGAAAGTTCTGGTTTGTTGCAGAAATTTCTTTTTGATTCTCCAATGACAAAAAAAGTCAACAATGAAAACTGGAAATACCTGCCGGCGCCCCTTCCAAAATTTTATAGGATAGCCAGCCAGCAAGCCAGTGAGCCACTAGCGACAGGATGAAGCAGTTCCTTCAAAGAATTGCATTGGACAGAAGAATTTAAGACGAGAGTCTTGACCGTCGTTAAAGGAAAGAGTCTTATTCTAAATACTTGAAACAAAGATGAAATGACGCAAAATCAAACAGAAATCCAAATTACACTACAAACTACTACGAGAAATGAGATCAATTGACAGATAAAATGAACTGCTGAAAGAAACAGACGTTAAAAAATTATCTCTTTTGCAGGATAATTTAGAGTCAAACTTCGGAAAAACGGAAATACACAGATAAGCTAGTCAAGTTTTTAAAAAGAAGAGAATACGACCAAATGTAATCATAATAAGATTAAGAAAACTGCGACAAATAAGACATAACTAAGAATGGAAACAGTGCAAATAGTAGAACGATTACTCACAGGACCATAACCCATTAATGGGTGGATTGTGAGAAAAATAAAATTACATGAATACCGATTTGCAGTGACCTGGTCTCTTTTTAAGACAGATATTAAGAACCAAAACTCCACTATGGGTCGATTCAACGAAGATTTCTGTTGGGCTTACAAAAATCAAGCCCAAAAAACATACAACAGGTCAGCATAAAAATTCTTTGGCTGCATAAAATAAAATAAAACATTTTGAAGACAAAAGACTTGATCTTGATTTAATGGTTGGTTTTCTAATTTCTACAACAACAATTAGAACATCGTTACTGGTTGGCTTCAAGTCGGTGAGGTAACCTGAAGTGGTCGGTATCGCTTCGTGTTTTATAAGAATTTACAGAGTGGAAAACAGCAAATCCGTTTTGTCGAAGGGCCTAGACTGCATAGAGAATATCTTGACGTACTGGGAACGCTATAGGAGGTAGCGTTGGTTGTAAAATTTAAAAATGCTAAATACTTCACAAAGAGAAAAGAGCTGAGCCAAAAAAGTTCACTTTAACAACCTACGATAACGCATGAAGCACAGAAAGCGTTCCGATCGTGGGCCACCAAAGTTAAAGGAAAGTGTTCCGAAAGAAACAGCGGCCCATCAAAGGCTAAATCCAAATATTAAGCGAAAAAATAAGACAACATATACTCAGTGAATGCCTCTACCATGGATCAGTGCATGCCTCTATCATGCAACAGAGACATGGCTCAAATTCACGAATCGCCAGCCATTAACCACCAGTTATCCATCATCAATCATAGCTTACCCAGGTGAATCCAAAAAAAGGTATCTACAATATTCCAAGAAGCTACTGAAAGCGCTTCCAAAAACAATTGAAGCCACGAACGTTTGTAACGTGTAACGATAGGCGAAGTACAAGCAACATTACTTGACCTCTGAAAAAATGAGCCTCTTGGAATGAAATGTTCCAGAAAAGAGCCCCCATCTGAATTCCCTTCTCCAACGGTAAGTTCGTAAGACATTGTCACTGGAGCACCTATCGTAGGACTCTTGAAAAAGGACTATTTGTCTGGTACACAGAACAGAGAGACAATTCACAATGTTTACAAAATGTGAATTAATTGTGTTACTGTGTACATCATATAAAGTGATTTCCAAGTTCAGGGAAAGAAAATTGAAACCGTAGTATTAAAGTGTTATAAGAGAGTATCAGGGTGGCTTTTGACATGGGCTATCTACTAAATATATAATATTCTCAGCTAATCAGGTGCTGAAAAAGTGCTGAAAACATAACGTCGACATGCACCACCTCTTTGTAAAGTTCACTCAAGTATACGACAATATTTACAGAAATGCGCTGTACAAAATAATGCTTGACTTCAGTTTTTCAGAACTTGCCAGTATGGTCTACGTTTCCATACAAAATACAGAGTGACGAGTCAAGACACGAGGACAGCGAAGGATCAGCTTGAAAATACCGAAAAAGACAAGATTAGAAGCCGCACAATGGCCGGAAATAACGCCTAACTCTCCGTTCTTCCTATCTGAAAGTTGAAGGTCCACATTTTTTAAAGACCAAGTATGCTTCCCATCTGACAAATCAAACAGTCTGCACTGTTCTATGGAAATCTTCTTTTGAAAGGTTTAGAGTGAAAACTATGTCAAAACGATGAATTGTATGAGTTTTGACGAATCATCTCTATCTACTTATGCAAAGTTACGCAAACTGCAATGCGTGGAAACGACATTAATGGGTAGAGAGCGAGGCAAATGTTCAGCAGAAAGACCGAGGATTCGATAAAAAGTTACGTTGTTCGTTGTGATTGATTAATTGAATAACGAGGGTCACAGAACCATCACGACTGGAGGTGAATAATACTTCAGGTCTAGTCCCGGCTTGGACTGTTACGTCATGGATGATAATGATTGCAGCGTTTAAATCCGATTTGATTGAAGGTAGAAATGTCCTGTTTTTGGCAAAAAATTCATATTTTATTTCAGGTTTCCATGTTTTGAAAAGATCTAGAAATGTTACTCATACTTTTAATTGATTTTGTTGCGTCCTTACACTCAATGCTTAAAAAATACGGAGTTTCTTATATATTCTTTTTGTTTAATTATCCTTTTGATGGATTTTCAACTTAACTTTGAATGAAAGACGCTAATTTCATTTTCATTCATTGTTTCTTTTTTTGGTTTTTGTTCGCCAAAATCAACCCATTAAAACGATTACATCCTGTTTGTTGAAATGATGTGAATACTAATGCCAACATTATTTTGTTACGTACTCTCGAGATTATCCTGTTTACGAACATATCCAACACCTTAAAATTTGCATTTCAGACATGCAATTCTGTTTTAAGAGCTCATTGAATTAATACTGCTCAATGAAATTCATGATGTTCATCACATTGAATTTTATCGTTTCCGCACAATTTAAATTCAAATTAGTACCTTTGTAATGACTGCGATTATTCAATTAAATTCATTGCACTTTAACATCCTTGCGCTCATAAATTTTGTCTAGCAAGAGATTTTCATTGAATACTTTCTAGTCTTTTGTTATTACGACATCGTAAACTTTGACGATTCGTCCTTCAGCAACTGCACTAGTGCTAATGTTTCGCCAAATTAATCTGATATCGTTTCGGACGTAAGCCAATAAATAAAGGTAATAAAGCTGGAGCTCAGTAAATACTCATAAGCTGGACATCTGTAATTGCTCTATGCTGCAGGATTTTATGGTCTTAAACTTTTATTAGTCCGTTCGTGAAGATCAATTTGATTCAACACTTTCGTGGTGTGAACCAAAAAAGAACTTGAGCTGAGTATAGAATTCATTAAGCGAACTACAAGGATCTACACACATGGGAAACTATCAAAGGAGAGACTTATTATCAATTAGTCACCAATAAGAGTTAAATGTAGCAATTTCATCGACTCAACGGAGTTCGAAAATTGCTGTGTTTCAACGAGGTCGACCCCGTGGGAGTTGCTTTGAGTGCAATGTCATTAGACTATTCAAGTAAAGAGGCCGAGCTAATTACGAAACTTGTACAAGCTTCCCTGAAATAAAATGCAACACATTATCTACATATGGTAACAGGTGGTGTACTAGTCCCCCTTTGACGTGTTCTACTTGACAGTGGTAGTCGTGCTTACTATTTGCTTGGGGGGAGACAATATGTGACGGTTCTGCAAGCCACCCCTATAATAGAAGTTTCTCTCATGTCCTCACAGTCGATTTGTTTCAACTGCAGTAAATTTGATACGAACTTGGTTAATAGACCATCGGATCGATTTCTTGTTATTTATTGCTGTTGAATTCAATTCAACTTAAATTGACCGAATATTGCAAATTATTTGTATTGAAGTTCCCTTCCATTTTGTGTTCAAGGCGATGCACTATTTATCTTGGGTTCAAGAGTTCTTTAATCAATACATTAAAACTATTGGTTTACTCTTCAGTACTGTCAAATAACATATTGCGTATTGATATATATTTTGTCAGATGAGCAGCAAAATATGCTTGACTGGCCTCAAAACCATATATTCCTTTGAGCATTCAAGAAGATTTAAGAGTCCTTTTTGGTGGCAATAAATAATTAAGAACATTAACTTTTCCAAAAAAGAGCTGGAATATCATTCTGGTCATCAATTGCAAAGTTTATTGCCCATTCGTATAAATTTAGTCATTTTAAGGTACTGTTTTAGCTTTGGGTAATTTGGTAGCTTATGTCCATCCTTATCTGACCGTGACCAGCTACTGTCCGTCCTCATCCAATTAATATATACCACCTTGATCAAAAAGTGCCGAGAATCACCACCGTGTGGCGCTTTCAGTCACCCGATTTGAGGTTTCTTTGTTTCTTGGGTTGCTGCATCTGTCATTGACATTCTATGAAATTTTTCGCTTGAAAGCTTGACATTTGTAAAAGTGACGCCGTATTAAATACATCTGCGATTGTGCGTGTGTTCGGTTTTGTACAATTTTAAAAATGGAATTGAATTTGTAACAACGAGTTTCTATTAAATTTTGCATTAAAACGGTTCCAATGGTGCGACGACATTGCAAGAAGCAAACAGTCGTTTATCAGTGAACCGAATGTTTCAGAAGTTACTGTGAGTCCGTGAGCGATAATGATCGCAGTGGACAACCCATCGACATCGAAAACTGACAAAAACATCAACAATATATAAAAATGGATGACCATCGACTGCTAATTGAACATTAGCGAGATGGCATTGGAGTTGGAAATTGCGTATTAATTCGTGCAAGACATTTTGGTTAATGATTTAGACCTCAGACGTGTCGCTGCAAAGCTGGTGCCGAAAGACCTGAATTTCGTGCAAAAAAGGACCGCGTTGACGTCGCAAAGACATGGTTCCTAAGCCCGAATTTGACCCGAAATACATCAAAAACAACTGGGGGATCTTGTACCACGATATCGCACCGTTGCAACTTTGGGTGAAAACTAGCATTTGCTTTCCTATAGGGAATTCATTTATTACGGAATTTTATTATTTCCGAAAACTATTATTTTAGGGAATTTATTTATAATAAATATATTCCTAAAGGGAGTATATTTATTATTTATTTTATATAGTAGGAAGTCATCAGCATTTGCGCTTAACTTTCTATTTTTGAGTAAGTTTTGTCATTGGTTATCTATTTAGATATTGATTCGTTATTTTGAGTGGAGAACGAATGAATTCACATTCGTATTCTAAATCCAAATTTATCCCTAATGTTTGCTGGCCAAAAAAGGAAAATTCCAATCAATCAAATACGTATTTGCAATAATTGTCACAATGTCGAATTCCAAAGTGGAAAATCTGAACAATATTGTACTTGAACACCGAGATACATAAAACAGGAGACTGAAAAAACGATGCTGGGAAAACAAGCGCACCATATTTTCCATACATATTGTATAAGGCAAGGATGAATGAGTAAAACGTTTTGCGGAAACAAAATTTTGTAGGTAGATAGGTGGGTGGGAAGGTAGACAGGTACCTAGAGCATACCTGAAAAATATTTTTATCGCTTGGAAAATTCACGAAAAGGGTTCAGCTTGAAGCTTTCGGCATATTTTCAGGTTTATAGCTCCATTCAAAGTGAATTATTGGGCAATGGGTTTTAAGACTAATATTATTCACTCCAACCATAATTTTATGCTACTTTATATAAATTTCAAGTTTACGTAGGATGGAGCATATGAGGCAGTGTACTGAAGCTTTTTAGCGTAGCGAAAAGCAATGGTGCGAGAATGAATGTAGAAGGCTTTTATTTAGTGCTTCTGTCGTATTATAAATATCGCAAGAAATTTATGCTAGAAGGTAATAACAAATATTATAGAGTTGTAAGTTATTGGCCAATGAAAGCAAAATGAATTTTTTTTATATGGGACAACAAACAAAATTGTAACATGGAGAAAATTAGCCATTTTTATGAGTCCTTTGGTTGATTGGTTCAAGTCCCTGTAAGTGCATATGAAAATTAAAAATAATGCTCTGAATATTGTTTCATTGGAAGTTACTACAAAATCGATTCCATTGAGTTGGAAATTATTTCCGTAATTCTTGTTTTGGAGCCAATCACCCACGGGACCCTATTTTTTGTTCCTTGAGAGAAAATGCCTTGCTGCCAGTTTCCATGTTTTTACAACTTCGATTCTGTCCTTTAATTGAGCATTTACCAGATAAAATTCATCTCAAATAATTGCCAGGTATGATTTGTAATTTAGTCTGATTTGTTGCACAACGCGTTGATCCTTGAAATTAACTACAAAGGTCCTTAACAAGTTCTTGCCGAGTTCATCCTACCTTGGCTTTTTTTGGGTGATAGAGATTTGAAGGCTTTTCACACCCTTAACCTACATTGCTGGTAGGGCAGTAGAACGAGTGATGGATTAAACACCTGTCAACCTGAGAAGCTTGTCTGAAAATTTGGGCAAAGCGTCGTTTTCCTGTGCCTACAGGCAGATTATAAGAAGAAGGGACACCTTCTCTTCCGGGATCCGAATCCAGAGTAGAAATCTTTAAATCTTCAACGCCTTCTGACATTCAACCTTTTTTAAAGGGTGAAGAATGGGCAAAAATAATGTGCCACGCAATTCTGTTTATCAATAATCGTAAGAAATCTCTAACAAGAGTGTCCCGCAACTGTTCTCCGAATTTCTCTGAAGACGTTGCCACTATCCATGCTCCATACATCCTTGCCTTCTATCTGAGTTTGTTGGGATGCATATTCAGAACATCCATTACCAACTTTAATTACCAACACCAAACTTGAAAGCTTCCCATTAAAATGTTCAAATCCTGTTGCTTTAGAAATTCTGTTACTTTTACAATACTATCAGCCCTTTTGCTTTCCATTTTAAGAGGTGTATATCCATTGTATCCGCATTTTAACTTTTAACAAATCTCTTGTTCATCAGTTTAAAATCGACGTAAGGCAGATTTAAAATCTACTTGATTTCACAGGATCCCAGTCACCATCTAGAGGTGAATTGAAGGTGCTTGAAGATCCTTTAATTTTTCCAAAAAAATCATTTTGTAACAAGATTCTATTATAATTATTTTATCCGTCTGCCGAATTTGTGCGAATTCGATATTATCACGTAAGTCATTTTTCATAGTTCAACAGAAAGTTTTGACTTATGCCGAAGGACCTGAAATCGAACTTGTTCTGTTGCCTTACTGCTGTAAACTTACTTTTTTTTTGGTTCGTCATACAGTGCTAGGCGGCTCTGAATCATCGTGGTATTATAATTTTTTTGGTTGGAATAGGCATATTACATGGTCTTGCAAGTATTGAACACTGGCCATATAGAAAAGTAAAAGGAAAAACAAATTCAACTGGAGAGAGACAATCTGGGCCAAAAAGGAGCAGAATTAAAACAAAATAAATGTGACTCCTTTTTGAGAGCATATCTTAAAAAACGGCAAACAAGGAAGGCTTTTGTGAATTACAATATTTCGAACCTTTATGAGCAACCTGAATTTGGCCAAGACCATGTGGTCATATCAGTAATAACACTGATTCGGATCAGAAAATGTAGAATCCACAAGTTCTGAAGAGTCTAAAGAAATTTTTAAAGAGTTATATTTCGAGGAAGGATTAGGGGTGAAAAAGTTTAGTATATCAATGCAGACTATTTCTAGCCACATTGATGTCAGGAAAAAAGAGACCGGTCAGCCTGATGTCTCGTCTGTTGGAAATCCTGAAGTATCTGTTAGATTGATAACATATAAAGCAAGGTGAAAATATTGAAGCTCTGATCTCTATCACGCAAGCATACCTTCTAGGATGCTTCGACACTATATAAAACACTATTGCAGGCTTGACAATACAAAAAATAATGGGCGGAGAGAACATCTTCATAAAAACCCCAGGCGCCTTCGATTTGAATATTATTACAGACTCCCTTGGTAAGAATTTTAGTCGGACTCACCCAGAGATATGAAAATGTCTCATATTTATCGAAAAATTTCTAAATTAAAGAAAGGTCATCGCAGCAGAAGCTGTAAGGTCCTGTAGTGTATCTTTCAAGACCTTAAAGAAACGCCACATACGAAAATGGAGTTCACATAACAATGACACTAACTAACAAAATCCTGACGGGTCAATGGATGATTGTGTGCGTCAAAATAAAAGGAATCGGACTAAAGGCAAGGACACATATTTTGAAGTGGTGAATTTTAGAATATAACCCTATATGTCTTCGTTGAGCTTAAAAGAGTTTGAATGTTTATCTCTCTAGGACTCATAACTTCGTATTAAGTGTTTTTTCACGCTCAGCGTAAGGACAAACCGGAAGCATACTAAAAAGTATTATCGAAGAATATATTGAAAGAATAAAAAAAAGGAACAAAAAATTTTATCTGTACATATTTTAGTAGTGTTCTCATGGAAAAGCTTTAAAATTGGTAGAGTATGATGTATCAAAAATATAGGAAAAATTTTCGTGAATTCCTTTTGCCCGACAGAATGCTTTCATTCATAGAATCCAAAATTTCGTGTTTTGTGGGAGTGGAAAAGCAGCTACCAGGAAAGTATACTTCGGAAAGGACCTCATTGTCCGATGTTATTCTATAGTTTAAAATTTTATTCGAAGGCATCTTTTTCAAGTTCTTTCTTACAATTGACGCTCGAGACTCAGAGATCTAGAAAATTTCATCTTTGTTTTATCACTCCAACATTTTGGTGGTTAATGAGGGTTGTGAAGATTCTTATTAGAATGATCACATAGACACTGAAGAGGAAACATTGCGTCGTCAGGATTATTAGAACTGTCATACCAACTTTTGCTGAGCGTTTTTGACAACCAAGCCTTTTTATGCACAAGTCGGGTAGCTTCTGATTGGTAGCATTTTCACTTCGCCGTCTTATGCTTTAATGTTATTCATCGAATTAGATGGCTAAGTCTCAAAAATACTTTTAAGTTCTTTTAACGCTTGGTTTCCTTTAGGTCTCAATCTGCGTCCAGTTCATTTTTGTGATGTATGCTATTGTTTCTAAATGAAACATATCTTTGAGCCTCTAAAATCGTGGTTCCTAGTTCATGGTGCATTATGTCAGGATTGCCAAGCTCCTGATAACTGCCAGATAGTTATCTGTTCTCACTGTCAAGCCGATTTCTTAATTTTTTTTAATCCATAGGTGGTGTTTTCTACTAGAATTATGAACAGGTTCCTCATTTGGTAACGATATGTTTTGGGGCGGTTGTACTTGCAATTTTTGAGTCACAGACTTCGTTCACCCAATCCTAACCAACTTAAGCCCGTGTTTGCTCACTAGCAGGAACAATGAAAAATTTCTTTTGAATTTCGAATTTATCTTTTAACAACTATCTTGACTAATATTATTCAGTCTGACTTAAGTGTTCAACTGATAAACCAGGTGTATGCATTAGCTTTTTCCAGTTTCTTCCGTAAAATACGTCATTTTCAAGGGAAATTTTTTGTTCATCTAAAAATTTTATTCGTTTCCTGTGGCACTTAATGCTTCAGCTAATTGCCACCAATTACCTGAAGGTTTTTTAAATTTTTGAATGACCATTTGAAATGACAATTTTTGAACTGCCGAAACCATGTCCCACATTTGATGCTCTTCTTCAGGCACAATGTTCTTTTTCAGACACAAAATTTGACATGATTGATCATCACGTTAAAACAAACACGCTAGTTTTGGCGGAGAGAACATGTTTGTGTTTGTAGCTAAATGTCAGACAATGGAAATGACGTAAGTGTCAAATTATTTGCTCGTACTTTTGCTGGCGCCATCTCTAAGTAAAACCGAAAAAAACGTTTTCATATACCTGGTGGACATACTTTCTTTACAATTTTTCTGTAACCATGGAAGACGCACCAATATCTCAAAAATCAAGTTTCCATTTTGTGGAGCTAGTTGTGAAAAGTCAGGAATTATTCAGCGTCTGCAAGAAGTATCTAGTGAGTTTGTTGGATCCATAATTACTATTTACGGTGGATCGATCCTTGTAAAACCGTTTCCGAAATCATCCCTAGGAGACGATCCTCGCAGTGCGTGCACAAGCTCATCATTAAAAGAAAGAAACTTTATTGCCATTGAAGGCCTACTGAGCGCTGAGCACCTACTGACCAGCCTACTAATCGCCTACTGATGGCTTATGATCAGAGCAATCACAAAATAAGTGAAAGCCAAGAGTTAGGTACGCGAGATGTCAACTTCATGACGCCTTGCATGATTGTTTGAGCATTAGTCAGGGCTTGGTGCACTATTTGCCAAGGCTGTTGGTACCAGGAGAGAAACAGAAAGAGGTCTGATAATTATCCTTAAATTCAAATGATGACATCAAGCAGTGAATAATAATCGGTAATGACTAGTGGATTACTTATTTCAATCCTGAGATCAAAAGCCAATTCCAACAATGACGCAAACCTGAAGAACAACGTCCACTATAGACGCGTGTAGTTCCGATTGTTGGATAAGTTCATGCTTACTATATTCTGTTACTACGAAAGGATTATTTTTATAGACTATCAGGCATAAAGTACTGCAATAAATGCAATTTAGTATTCGAATTTACTAATCGGACCATTGAGACAGACGCTTGTCAAAAAATGGCCTGGAATGTTGCACAAGAGTCTGTTATTGCAACAGAATAATACAAGGAAAACAAAGGAAGTTTTGAACGATTTACAATAAGAATTGCTTCTAAACTCACCACGTTCCCCAGATATTGCACGTAGTGATTCTCATATGTTCCCGGAAATAAAAAATTTCTTACGGGTCGTTCGCTTTGAAAGTTTAACCTACGCAAAATGTGATATAAAAAGGTGGATTAAAGCGACACCGAAAAAGTTATTTGAGGGTGACATTAAAAATTTATTTCTTATTGGGATTAACCTATTCAGTTACCAACGTTCCGTATGTACCTTGTCAGTAAAAAATAATGATCATAACAAAGCATATTCTATGCTTCCGATTAAGTTCCTTTGAAGTACGTGGTATGCTGCGAGTTGCAAAAATAATTTAAAGAGAGTCGAGGGTTGGGAGGCGTTGGGGATGGATGGATCTCTTTTCAAGAACTTCCTTCCTCTCCCTTCCCCAACTCTCCCTTCCTTCCTCTTGGAGAAGAAATTATCGTAGTCTGAAGAATCCTTTTGGAACCTTTTGGAACCTTGTCAGAAGTAATGTATTTTTAGGCAAGGCTCTGATGTTTGCACGTGAAGTATTTAGTGTGTTGTCCGAAAACATTGTGCGTCATGTTAAATTTAAAACGAGGTGCTGTAGTTCCATAGGCTCGTTATCCTTCATCCAGTGCTTCATATTGATCCCGACAAGTACTGTGAACTTCTAGAAGAATTGTAATTTTATGTTGCAAAAAGGTACCAATTTGCAGAAATTGTTAAGGTACTATCTCTCGGACAGATGAATTTCGAGCACTTAACATCAATTTTTTCCCTATACCTAATTCTTCCTTTGCCCACTGATACTTCTGATTGTTTCTTTTCTCTCCCAAAACGAGAAACGAAGATTATACCAGACAATTTCTGGGATCATGGCAAATGAGATGAAGAAACTGGAAGGCGTTACTAGCAGTGGGCGTGAGGATGGTTTCAAGAAGTCAAAACCACGTTGAAATTAGTGCCTACGTTCGGGGGAAAAACCATTTTAACGGTCTCTTTGAGGGGAGTCGTAAATTTTATTATTTGGAGGCATTCGCAGATTCTATTATTTGGAGGGATTCTAAATCCTCAAGTGTTTTTAATATCAGTTCAAGCATTTTTGTAGCAATTATCAATGCATTTGTTGTATATATCTTATATATTTCTTTGAGTTCCCGACCTGCATCCGCATCCCGGCTTGCACATTTTAGTTAATTTCAGTAGGAAAAAACGCAATCTACTTATTCGAAGCCTTATTACGCCACTCTCATACAACGTAGTATATTTTTAACGAGAGTACGGTACTGTACTCTATTTAAACTCATAACTTTTATTAAAGTGTACCAAAAGTTTCGAAAAGTTCAATTCAGCTTCCACGTTGCAACGAAAAACTGCAAGGGTAAAACTTTTCCGTCTTTACTATTACTTTGAAGTCAATATACATTCTCGTTGATCACGTCAGTAGTTGCCATGCTGGAGGTAGGTTGCTATTCAGAAATGGGGACACGATTTTAAAAATCGCTTAAGCTCTTAGCTATAAAAGGAAGCGGAAAAAGAAATTGAAAATTGAAAAATTTACAGTCTCGCCTTTCGCGTAGTCTCGAAGAAAGATTAAGTTCAACCTAAGTATAAGTTTTCCCAGATAATCGAGAGAAATTATTTTTCGATTAAATGTTGTTCAATGTGCACGTGCGCTTTAAATTTGATCCTTACTAGATGTGTATGCACATCGTTAGATAACGCTGTGATTAACTACTCTTAAATTAACACTAATATGTGTGGAAATGGAATGTTACGATTTACACTTACTAAATGCTTAGAATATCAAATTTGAGGACCAGGAGCTAAATATTCGTATCCATCCACTGTGAACTAGAAACTGCTCCTTAGACATTCCAATTACCTTCAGCAATGGACTTTTATCATTCAGGCGAATATCTTACTACATTGTCCTTCAAATTTGAAATTCACAAAAGTCTGGATAAAGCGGGTAGAAAAAAATATCTTCAAAAAATTGCCACTGGATGCCCGTTAAAAATTAATTAACATCCTTAAATATGTTTGTTGCTTTGTGAAAGTCATGCTGTTGTTGTAAACGTCCAAGGACGTGCAATGAAATCAACACAATTTTCCAGCACAGCTAAAAATATTTACCTTGTCATTGCTTTTAATAATTTCGCATCGTTTATCCCCAGGTATCAATAACAGTGTTGAAAGTTTTTGGATGTTTTCAAGCAGAACGCGTAATTCATTTCTTCCTGTACCGAAATTTTGTTAAGTTAACAAACTAATGACGTCATTTGTGGCCCTCATCACGTTCATATGCAAAAATTGGATGCTGAGGTGGTAAATTACGATTTCCTTTAAAGAATCTTGACGACAGGCACTCTCAGAGACTAGAACTTTTAACTCTTAAAGAAGGGCTGTTTTGAAATATTTTAATTTGTACAGAATATTTTCTAAGAAAATATTATACTAAAATATTTTACTAAGAAAATATTAGGTGCGCGATTAAGTTCCCGCTGTTTTTGAAGAGATGGCCCCAGTAGTAAGTGCTGGTCGATTGTGACTTAACCAAATCGTCATGGACCAACACTTAGACACAGGGTAAACAAACCACTCCGACACATAAGTGATTTTGTTTTTGTGTCATATACTTTTGGTTATGTAAAAATGTCGAATTTTATGCCAAATAATCATCATTTGCGTGAAGTGATGCTTTTTTTCTTTCATTCAAAGAAAACGGCGGCTGAAGCTCATCGAGAGCTGCTGTAAGTGAGACAACGTGTTGTGATTGCTTCCGTCGTTTCAAATACGGTTATTTTGGTGTTGAAGGCCGTTCGCGTCAAGGAAGAACAAAAACTTTCCAAAAAGCTGAGTTGAGTTGAATTCAAGCCAAGAGACGTTGAGCGTCGGTTTTTCGCCTGGGAACAACTGCTCCAGCGGCAAAAAAGGAAAGGTTTTCTCCATCGCATCGTTACGGGTGATGAAAAATGGATTCATTATAACAACCCGAAGAGAAGAAAATCATGGGTACTGTCCGATTATGCTTCTACGTCGTTGGCTCGGCCGAATATTCACGCTGAGAAAGTTTTGCTGTGTATTTAGTGGGACCAGGGTGGTGTTTTGTATTGGGAGCTGGTGAAACCGAACGAAACCATCACTGGGGAACGGTATTGAACTCAATTGATGCGATAGAGCCGAGCACTGCGCGAATAGCGGCCACAATACGCGCAGAGGCACGAAAAAGTCATTCTACAGTCTTACAGCGCTCGGCCTCGTGTCACCAAACCCGTTAAAACCTACCTAGAAACGCTCAAATGGGAAGTCCTACCCCATTCGTCATATTCTCCAGATATTGCAGCGTCCGATTATCACTTATTCCGTTCGATGGCACATGGTCTGGCTAATCAGCAGTTCTACTCATCTTCGCAAAATGGCTCGATTCGTGGATAGCCTCAAAAGATGAAAACTTCTACCGCGACGGTATTCGAGCTTTGCCAGAAAGATGCAAAAAAGTTGTCGCTAGCGATTGGCAATATTTTAAATGATTCATTTTTAACTATTTTTTCACAATAAAATGACAATTTCATAAAAAAAAACACCGAGAAATAGGGGCGTACATAGTACATAAAAATCCTACATTGTATGTGGGTTAAATTCAGTTCAATTGGAGATGGGTTGAAAAATTCCAAAAATAGTCTTCAAATAATCCTAAACTAAGATTTAATTTTTTTTTATTGAAATGATAAACTAATTCCCAGAAACTCATCGTAAAATAATTTAAATAAATAAATAATAAAAATAAATAAAAATTTCTCGGTATTTTGTCATTTCATTAATATATGAATGGTTTTTGACAGAATGACAATTATAGTTAGATGAAAATTTCCATGATTATAATTTTTATGTTAAACTGATTTGAGCTATTCTTCCAATCTGAAAAAACCTGTAACATTCGAATTTATAGTCAAATATCCTTTAATTTTCTTTTATGTCTAACATTTCATCGTCAAAACCTCTAATAACCGGATGTGTCAGTATATAAATTTGTCAAAAGTAGATTTGTTGCCATCCAATTTCGTTTAAATTTTTGGGACTTGTCACTAAACAGAAAGCAATAAATTTTGGTCCTTGAACTACGAGTATAAGAAAATTTGAAATGCTACATGTAATTGACTAAGAGTATCTATGTCAACGGCTGTCTCGAAAATAATGAAACAACTATAAAATTTTAAGAAAGAATTTTGAATTTTTAGAAGCAAATCACATATTGAGGATGTCAATTAATGGTCCCATAAGTACTTTGCCTTCAAAAGAAAAAGCGAAAATTTTGGAAAAATGGCAATACATTTCACAACATAGTCTCCTCTTAGCTTGTCACACTTAACTCAGTGATACTCTAACTTCTGTAACCCGCCTGGAAAATACGTTTTCTCCACGTCTGCAAAGTAGGCCTATGTGACGTCGATGCCCTCCTCGTTGGACTCAAAATTTAAGAGACTTAAGAGTTTCAAAAAAAAATAACGAAAAGGCGCACCGGGCCAAATTTGGTAAGTAAGGGTAAATGAGGTAAATGAGTTCGAAGCTCAATTCGACCAATTCCGCAAGGACAATGAAGTGAGCCGATGCGTTGTTGTAAAGGAACAGCACTATCATCGCCAAATAGGGTCTATTTTTCGGCAGTCTGGCGTCAAACCGGCCGAGAAAATGGGCACAGTAGAGTCCTGTGACCGTTTTCCGCTTCTTCTGGTAGTCGATGAGGATCACACTTTGTTGGTCCAAGAAGCCGGTATTCAACCCCTTTCTGGCCGAAAGGACAGTCACTGCTTCTTCCGGTGCTCTATCGCTCCGTGAACTGTACTGTTTCAACTTTTGCTTAGTCTCTGATATTAAACGAGTGAACTATGTTCTGTCAACGGTCACGAAACGACAAAAATCACCTTCGCATTGCGCTTAAACAGCTTGAAACACTGCTCTGAAGTGATTTCATGGTACGATCGTAGTAGGAATTGAGTAAATGTGGTACTCATCACGCCGACAACTGTTTCTCAAACAAAATTTCATACAGGGTAAGACCCACCAGTCTCGTGACATGAGTCCTATCTCGGCTATTTTCCACACTTTCAGTTAGCGGTCTATATGCCAAATCGAGATCGCAGCTTTTGATCAACTGGGCGTGGCTTACCAAATATCGATCGTTGAACCAACGTTTTACAGTACAGATCGCAAAAGTAGAGTCACAATTCATTGCATCTAACCGGTCTTTGATTTCACTGTGCAATTTCCCTTCACAAAACAAGAATCGAATTACCGACCGATAAGCTTTTTCTCTTTTTTCTAAAAAATCGGTGGATACACCAGTTTCCACACACGGTGAAAACAAAACTATAAGTCCGATTTGGCTGACATTTTCACGGTGGCAGTCTATAAGAATGTACTGATGATGAGTTCTCTTGAGTTCTCTCCCCGTAAGTTGTGTTTTATGTCGATTTCTACTAAGAAAAGTATTAGAGTTTGTTTAAGACTATTTTGAAAAAGCGATTCAAAGTGGCGTGAAGATTAACTTTAAGGTATTTAGCTGATTCGGTTCATGTGGGGTCTCCCTACATTATTTTTAGCTGGATGCTTATTTTCAGGATGAGCGTTTTATTAAGAAGATTCACTCACACTTTTAGACATTTGCTTTCATTGACATATCCATGGTTTTCTTAACGTTGAATTTATTTTCCTGATTTTAGAAGTATAGGTATAGGTTTGCCGATATGGCATGCCTTATAGTATCGAAGATTTTTCAAACTAGATGGACAGCAAATTCGCCGTATAGGCATTCAAAGTTGTTTTTATGTTTATGCAGACCCGCAATTGCTGGTGCTTTGTTTAATATCCATGCTTTAAGCCAAACCGAAAGATTAAAAGAATATAACTATTTCCAATGCTTTAAATCATCGTTTTCTTGAAAAGCTTCTTAAATAGGTTAATAAGCACCTGCAGTATGCTTAATAGCTAGTGATTTTTAGGATCTCGCGGAACTTTACAAGGCTTCAGGATAGGTATCATGGTCGCATATTTCCAGCAGTTTAGAAAGTACGATGTTTAAATACTTTGACATTGAATATAAGGTAGATCAACACCGTTGCTTTTTCCGGAAGATTTTTGATGGTGGTGTCTGGTTTTCGTCGACTTCAAAGACTTTGCAGGTGGTGTGCTGCGTGGGGGGAGGGAGTTGGCAGAGCTATATAATAGATGTAGGCTTCTTGGGAAAGCTTTATCACTATGTATAATATTAATACTGAGATTCTCACCTATTATCAATTCGAAGCAATCAATTTTTGAACCAGGCTTGGAAACACAGAAGTTAAACCAACAAGATTTGATTCGATTATAGCAAGCTTTTTCAGGACTATTTCCTACCTAACTTTCCCATATTCTTTCTGCCTTGTAAAAGGCGTAAACTGGTATTATTCCATCTCAAACACTTCCATACAACATGATTGAGGTGTTCGATTTTGGTGATTTTTGCATATTTTGGGATATTTGGAGCCTCTTCCAACACGAAGTTTGCTTGTACCAGGATCACCCACGAGACGCATTTGATCAAAGTTCCTGGTATTCCCTGCGGAAACATCCACAATTTCTCGTTTAAGATGTTCCAAAAATGCATTTATGACTACTTCATATACACTACTTTCATTTCCCAATTGACATTCGATTGGAAGTTTTTGCCTCAAGTCTCTTGAGAAAAGACACCTTCTGGCAAGTTATGCTTGAATTTTATGCTTCCATCTAATTTAAGTCCGAACTTTGGGCGGACTAGTCCATCCACCGTAGAACGCTGGCGTTGCTGAGATACTGGTGAACCACATGAACAGGATGAAACAGTGTATTATCATGTATTTCCTGCATATCCTTCCCGATATATCTTGGGTAAGATCTGTGAGGATTTCAGAGCCGTTGCAATGCAAAATCAATCACTGGCGATAGGCCGTGGATTTGAAGGAAATCAACGTTCATGTCGGTTAAGTAGATGAAATTCTAATCCATTATAAATTCTCCCCCATAAGCAACTGTTTCCTCAATGTTATACTGACAATTAAGCTCTTCAGAGGCGAAAATGTTCTGAAGGATGAATGTATAATAATTTGGCGTCTATCACTTCCATGTATGCTTATACTAGTTTTATCAGTGAAGAGTACATTACGTCACTGTCCTAAAATACAATTCCTATGGATGACTTAAGTTATACCAGACGTTAGGGCACCCTTATTAAAAGACCTAATGCGGCTCTCTTTGGAGAAATGCGTCTAAAATTATGACCTTATGAAAAACCTCATCAGGACGTTTTCACCAACCACGTACGTACCAACTTCTTAGTTGTTTCTTCAAATTTCACTTGAACTGCGTTGAGACGGTAAGTTTGCAGAATAATGTGTTGGGTATATCGATCATTTCCGACTAATGTAGCGCCGGATGTGTTAGTGTTTGAATGGTTTCAGACGCCCTTTACATTAAGTATCTTCTGTAAGTTCGTTGCACCATAACTCGGCAGATTCGGAGTATTCGGGCTGTCTTACCAAGCATTCTTGAGGAATTTTCGCCGAGTTTGTATCAGGATTCATCGCGTCTGAGCATTTGATATGATAAACTAAAAATAAGAAATATCCTACAATCGAATAAAGGTTTAGCACTAGCTCTACGCAAAAAGGAGACAAACTTTAGCATTGCTTTTGTTCCTCAGTTGCAGCGTCACTTAAAGGTGCTTGAATAATAAATTGATGATTATTTCAATCGTTCATTTCTATTGCTTGAAAGCGTTCTTTCTGTAAGCTGAAATCTAAAAGCTTTAAGTTTTATCCTTTTTGAGAAAATTAGCAAGAGCAGCATTACATAAAGTCAAGACGAGATTATTTAAATAAACAATAATCTGATGTTAACATCTTCATAATCTAAACAATGGGACTCTCAACAACGCATGCAACTTTGAAGAATTCCCACAATATTCTCAGTTGGCGTAAGAGGGCAATTAATAAAATTTCTTGTAAAGTAGTAGACCCACGCGCATATTGTAATGCATATAAAATTATGGCTAAGGAAACCCTAATCAAAATAAATCAAATCATTTTCATGACATTCCATCTCGTTGTATGTCCTTAGAACCTTACCAAGGCTTCTGTAAAATAATTCTGGATGAACCTAGGTGATACTCAACACTCACCTTCACTCTCTTTAAAATAATGTAATGCTAAGAGCTATCCGGGATTCTGGGTAAATCTTGGAATAAAAACGTGCCTGCTGTATTGCCAGTCTATCCATTAAAGTAATGATTGTTTATGTTTAAGATGAGAGAAATGGGCCCCCGAGGTTTCGCAGAACCACACTACCAACTCCTTATTCATTTCCTGCTTTCAAAATTCCCGAAAAATTATTCCACGCGTATTCTACTCGAGCGGATTGAAGCCAAGGTGGTAGTCCCCAAAGAACGAGGACTATTCCCGATTCTTTGCCAAATGGCCCATAAGAATACATCGAGATAGTGTATTACGACTGTTGGCAATAAACTCTCGGCTTGACTGTTTATTTGAAAAAAAAAATGTTCATCTCACGCCTTTTCCAACTGCTTCGGGGGTTGAACACTTCACCTAACGATAATTCAGGATGTCTCTCTGTCAGCTATACAACAAATAACGCTCGTTCGGGTTTCAACTTCAGCGGTTGTGAATGTTTCGCAGGATCTGGGCTGATTCGTTTTCTGCTACATGAATTTTTTAGTATGGAGAATTTTCCATTCACCCCAAACAGAGAAAGCGGAAAGATTATAGTTGATGAAGACGAATAAATTTTTGATACTGCTGATAAGAGTCAAGGGCAAGAGTGGCAGATATAATAACAATGAACGTGAGATGCTGTCGTGGAATTTGGCGTGCATCATACGACTCACGGTTTTTCTCCTTGAACGTTTTCTAAAGATTGAAGTATTTACATTTTTCTTCGTTTTCATGTAACTTAATTGTCGCTGAACTCTGAGACGCTAGCACTGAAGGACAGTGAAGTTTGCCATTGAATTTTTCAATCCTGTTTTTATTGAAGGGAGAGCGTATCATGATCCTGACAGAAAAAACGTTAACATTACTTGTATTTGGTAAACTTTGAGCATCTAAAATCACAGCGATTCGTTTGAATTAATCGATCAAATCAAACGCATTGCCAGACCAACAAAATTAAAATTGCCTTCCGACATGAGAACCGACAACAACATGAGACCATCAAAGCACTTTGAAATATGCAACACAATCAGGTCCCTACGATTCCACACAAAGATCAATTAGATTGCTAAGAAATATGTTAAGGATAGCCCAAAAACTTATACATGTTGTTCAGTCGATATCATTAGTGAAATGTATTTGCCTCCCAGTCAAATTCACATTTGAACATAACTTTCCACTGAAAAGAGTTATATATTGACCCTATTTTTTCACAACCAACAGCAAATTCTAAACAGAAATGTGCATCTCCAGGCAAATACAGCGTCTAATGTATGAACATTTGTTGTCCAATATCCAATGTACAGGAAAACGGATACACATAAATACGGAGAATACGAGAATATTTCAGGATGTTTAGCTCGGAGCTATAAAATTATTTGCAAAAGGCCATCAGCTTATGTTAAATTGTGGTCGAATCTTCCGAAAACTCATGACCTCTCCTTTGCGTGTTCTGGTCACTGCTTATCCTTCAGATTTATTTTATCTGATAAATTTCCATGGTTGCGGTTAACGTTGTTCTTTCTTGT
The DNA here is from genome assembly GCA_954870665.1 of Stratiomys singularior. Classification (NCBI taxonomy): domain Eukaryota; kingdom Metazoa; phylum Arthropoda; class Insecta; order Diptera; family Stratiomyidae; genus Stratiomys; species Stratiomys singularior. The sequence goes on from OX940877.1 coordinate 17,013,543, forward strand.
CCTAGACTTTTGCATGTTCAATGTTTTATCGAGAAGTGTTTGGGTTGGAAGTTGGAAATGTTCTCAATGTCGTCCTACGAGCAAGGAGTCTGATTGATAATGACAATTTACTGAAAACTTTCGTTGCGATTGTATTCTCGTCTGCTCCCACGTAAAGAGATTGCAGGCATTGTTGACAGTGCTTCGATTGCGGAAACAGAGCAGATTGTTTCTCAATCATCAATCCTCTGCATGAATGCTTGTAAAATAATTTCCAATAATTTCATTCTTTGAATAACTAACCGGGATCATTTTGTAAGGATATGAGCTTTCGGCTCATAAAATACGCTTAAACTGCCATATCGTGCATTATAATGAGCTAAATATCAAAGGGTAGAAAACTGTACACCAACGAAAGCTTCTATGCTTCCCGGCTTCAATTCGCTGAAATAGGCTCCACTACAGATCCAGTCATTACTCGGCCCCCTTTACAGCACAGGGTGGTAACTCTGTGCTAAAATTTATGATGGTTTTTTGTCTTTTGCGATCAATTAATTTTAGCTTTGCTGGTCGTTCTGTTTGTATCCAGCTTTTGGATGCCTCATTGCTTCACGAGTAAATTGATTTCGACTTATTTAAAACCCTGGAAACAAGTAAGGACATCATTTATTTGCATCGGGCTTCGTTATTCTTTTTCACTTCATTTTCTCACTCGACATCTAGTCCGTCGGTGGAGCGATGTTAAATGGACGAGAATGTAATTCAAATTCGGCTCATGTTTTCTTAGCACGTGAGCCCCGGATCTATCAATCTGAATTCATCCTGCTGCCGAAACCAATTCGAAAGGAAATTAATAACGTGTCGAATATATCCTATAAGATATTTATGTGTTCTGATTCTGTTAACCGCTGCCGTTGTAGACGTTCGAACTTCCACCTGAATTTTTTTATCGGCTGTTTCTTTTTTTTTTTGAGTTCGTCTTGGTGATGTGAAAGTAATTTTTTTCTCGGTTTCACTGGTGAAACCAGTGAACCAACCCCAACAACATCCTAATGTCGATATGTAGTGTTTTATCAATTCCTTCTCATTTCGTCAAGTCTTGCTGTGGTATTTGTAAATGAGATTTTGTACGGAGGAGATTTTCAGCTGCTTAAGGAAATGGTCTTGGGTTAAGGTTAAGAAGATTAATGGTTATATCCTTGCTAATAATCTTTCTTTTGAAATATAGTGCAATAATCAGACCCGAGATCTTTCAGCCCCTTAATTATAGTACAAATAAATCTTTGAACGATTTTATGACCGTATGTGGCCGCAAATGATTAGTGGGATTGCTTGAGTAAGAGGGTTACGTACAAGCAAATTGTCGAGGAAATTTAGAGTCCAGGCAATGAAAGCTACTTCAAACAGGTGATTAAATCAATCACAAAATTTATTAAATTTTAGAATGGACACTACAGGATGTTTCCTGCTGTGAGCAATCATAATACTCGATTCAAATTGACGACTGGAAAATTACAAGCCCATCTTAATATTTCTACACAGGAATCTCTTAAAATCAAAATATCTTATGAAATAGTTTAAGAAATCATATTTTATGTTGAAATATAGCAAGGAAATAAAACAGAATTCTATCTAGAATGTCGATAAAATATAATACTACCATATTTAATTTAAATCAAACCGACAGAAGCGCACAATACACTGATCAAAAACAAAGCATCATGACTGAGCTTCCAGCGATTGATTTTTTTTTTCTTCTAAGGATTTTTTTTATTCGCCTTTCATCACGTTGTTGGATGCATCAGCTTACATTGAAGTTTATCTGTTAAGCGTTTTATCTTAAATAAAAGGACAAAGGAGAATTTACAACTCCCAATCAAATCTTTCACGCTCTGCATTTTTCAAAACATTTCGAAGGATGTTCATATTTTCGGGGAGATTGCACCATATAAGGTCTATTTTTACAGGAATTATTTGCAAAACAGTTGATTAAATGAACTATAACTCATTTTCCATGCCCTTTATACACAATAACAAGTACATAGTTTTCGTTCTAAGGTGAATGATTAAAAAAGGGCAGATAAAATCTAGAACCCATAAATGATTTGGAGAACGGCCAAATGGTAGTAAATAGACCTCATCATGTCCTCATGTTCCTGATCTCCTGTGTGAGACAATACAGAGCAAGTGGCGTCCAATGGAAAATACAGTGTTACTATTACAACCTTCTTGCATCCCCTCATCGCAAACACTGGTTGCTTAATCAAGGCTCAACGTATGGAGGAGAAAGTCGAGCTTCTCGCGTCAGGCAAAAGAATTGTGCAACTGCAAACATGCAACTGCGAAGCTATTAGACGATTGTCTAACTATTCTCCATTGTTCGAATAAAGCTAGTTCGCAACACACGATAGAACCCCGTATATGTTTGGATGAGCGCAAACGAAATTATAAATGAGCAGTGCGATTCAACTCTGGAACACCAGATTAATCGAAGGTCCTTTTAAAACAAATGTAATGGAATGGTAACCGAATTTCAGACATCAGGCCGTATATATTATTTTAAAAATTGGAAACTTAGAGGATACCGGCAGCAACGATGCCGTCGCTGCTAAAGGGAAAGAGGCCTTAAAATCGTACCAATTACTTAAATTTAAAAGACTCAAAAGATTTTGGTAAAAGGATACGAACCAGTTTTGAACACATTACTTACATTGTGGCTCATCAATAGTCACGTGTAAACGAACAAAATAGACGAAGAACCAAAAGACTCTTCTTTGAGATATCCAAGAAAATTTCTTCGAACCCTCGATGATTTCAGATATGGAAGTTAACGATGCTCTAGTACATCGAGACACGACTGGATGATGCAGCCATTACTTTACAACAAGGGCAACGCCCTACTCCTGAATGATTTCGCAAGAAGCACAAAACTAATCCAGTAGTCATTTTTGAACATCAGTTACTAGGACCAACGCTTGGTCAAACCGATTTCCCGATTATGTAAGATTATTTTTAATCGAAAAAAAGACCACAAAACGTCAATATTGGGAACCTCAAAACAGCGTATATGTAAAAAGTTTGACAAAACACTGAAAATTAGTTCGGCTGTAAGGATGAGAGGTGTTGTTTCACGCCTTAAAATAAGTAGATGAGCAATGGTGTCGATAGACGCCATTCGTGCAGGGATAGATCGATCATTCAGAGGTTAACTGACTATTAAAAGCAGTTCCTTAACTTGAATAACGCCTCAATCGCTTCAGCCATAATCAATGCGTCCTGTGAGTCTCCATAAGTATCGCCAACTCTGAAAGAAGAACACTGCGGTATCAAAAGCCGAGAAATAAACTGTGTGAGGTTCGGCCAAGATTTATGAAGTAGGGAGGGAATAATGCTCAAAGTTCCATCCCTTAACTAACACAATCCGCCTGATTTTTAAACCCAAATGAAACTTGTTCGACAGATCAAGATGACACAAATGTCAACAATAGCTCAAGTACGAACAAACTACCATCTGACTGATGCGTTTGACATTAAGGTTAGACTAAAGTAGGGTAGTGCTCCGAAAAAAAAAACTCACATTCAACTTGGCCTTAGGATATGAAACACCAAACCTCTATTGATACCTGAAAAACACTGCTCCATAAATCGAACCAAATTGTAGCCCACGGCGATTGTAATTATGTCCTAATCACGCTCGCAGCAGGTAAGGCTACAAATAAACGAGCCCTTAAGCAAAGTTCATAGTCTAAACAAGAAAAACGACTCCAAACTGGCCTAATACAATGTCGTGTGGTCGGAGGGTAGAAATGGTTGACGATTTTGTATACTTTGGTGGAAGAATTGTGAAAGACGACACTCTGAATAAAATTCTTCGCATTTTTGCAAATTTCTAAGGCCAGCACCAAACACTGGAAAACAAATATCCAATTATACAGAACGGAAATTAGATCTGTCTTATGCGTGCTGTCTTCAAACCTGATCTCTTATACTCGCAAACAAAGTAAATAAAATCAAAAGGCGTGGCCTATGGTACATAATTGAGTTCATAATAGGTAGAAGGTGATAGTGTTGTCTTCATTCTTCGTGGGATTGTCAGCTGGGAGGCTCTCTACCCAATCATTCCGCATACTACATACGTGGTTGATCTAGATTACTTTGCATTCATATGATAGTCCTCAATTTGTAACAATATAATCACCAAAACCATTCAAATGAATGAGAAATTCCAAGCACCTGAGGACCGAAAAACTCATCAGGGTTGGTGTTCATATTAACCGTCTGCATAACAATGGAAACGTTCCGAAGTACATTGAAGGATATTATATGTTGGCGTTGTATTATTTCTTTGCAAGTAGACGATGTGAGTACTAGCCCTTTGGTTGTTCGTACTTGTTACTTTTACTTTCAGACAGAGAACGAGCTGATGATGACATCACATAGCTAGAGTTCATCTTCACTCAAAGTTGAACCCACCCTTTTGAAGTGAGGGATTCAAGAATTCAAATGCATGATTCGCTTTCGTTTAGTACAGATTCAAATTCGCAGTCCGTCAGGGCCTTGCATGAAACATTAGGGTCCAAAGCGAACTAGTATATCTTCCCATTAACTTGACAAAGTTTGCCTACTTGCCGCAGCAAAAGTTACATAATTTTAGTTCGAAACCATTAGTGGACACTGAAAACTTAAATGTTTGTTCAGCACATATTTAGAAAAAAAGAAGGGCTTGGAGCTGGAAAATCGGCCACCAATTGACTGTTCCCGGTTAAATAAATCCCGAAAATCTATACCCCATTCTGTTCACTGAAGCTTTTTGCTCCAGCAGCTTCTATGATTTCTGTATAAGTGCTGGACAACCGCATACGAATAGCTTCAGAATCTTTCCTCTGGATGCCTGTCGTTCGTTATCCCCTTTTAGCAGGAATGCCCGCCTACGAAGTTAATGTTAGTGTACATTCTTGTCATTAGTTTATGGAGTTGTTCTGAAAGCTTTATCGAAACATAAGCCTCCTTCTTTTCGTACAACCCCTTGAGGTTTTTGTAAGTATTGAGATCTTTGACCGTTTTCATTTCACTTTGTTGAAGTTTGCAGCTAATCCCTTAAATTGTTATTTATTATCAGCACAGATTTCGATATATCCACCTCCAATACTTTTTCGTATCTAAAAAGTGATATTTTTGCAAAGTTTGTTTTTTTTTATTGTAGCCTCAACGATTCCCTTGTTTCCTGAATTTCATGCTTGTCTTAGAATCCGGTAGATCTCTAGGCTGACAGATATCTACTCTTCACAGAGGCTACATAATGCCATTTGACAGTTATATTAAACTTTGAGTAACGTATTTCCGATATTCTTTTGTAGGTGTATTCTTTTTTGTGACGTCTTCCTACTGACTGATGGTTTTCCGCAAGGGTCTCGTTTTGAATGACGAAACTTTGACTGCGATTCCTTTTAGAAATTTTTCCCCATGAAACATATTGTTAGGCTACTGTAGGTAGTTTGAAGCTGATCGAAACCATCATATCATTTCAATTCGGATCCTCTGTCTACGCAGGTATAAGAACCTGTGAATTAACTTCGTTTTCTGTCCTGTGACATGGAATTATAACTAATTGATTCCGTTTGAACATATTGAATAAGCAAATATTAGTAAATCAGGAATCGTTCCTCAGTGCCTTTTTCAACTTTTTGCATAAACGTTACTTTTTTCAAAGCAAAAGAAGGGCTGGGTTCCATACAAATGGAAAAGCTTTAGGACCGCCACATAAGTCCGGAGCTAGACCCCGGCCTTAGGCCCCTAATCTTGCTAAACGTTTTCCGAAAGGAGAAAACACTATCTCTGTTTTGTACTTCGATTTCATGATTGAATGTTATCCTGCATGTTGTCTAGGTTCTTAAGATAGTTTGTGTCAGCTTTCACGTGGTAAGTTAGTTAATAGTTTCAAGAGCAGTTATATCAATTGGGTGATTTGATCCAGAGTATTCCTGTAGCTGTCCAGTTCTAGCGATTTCTTTGAATTGTCGCGACAAAGGCAGAGCATATGGAAAGTGTCAATGCATATTTTTTACAAGTTTAACTAGAGGCAATTAATCTCTCGAACCGGAATCACTACACTTATACTTATCATGGATTATAGAACGCCTTTGGAGTAATCATCAACAGCAGCAAGAGAGATCATTTTCCTACAGTTTCCTCTTCTGAAACCATTCTAAACCGGCGACCCACTCCATTCGGCAATTTAGTTACTTCTATTCAGTTGAGTAATTCATAATTCAGTAATTAAGTAATTCACTGACTCGTAGCATAGCGTAGACACAAACAGCAATAATACGTCCAGATCGCCCTGGGCAGAGAGAGAGACAGACAGTAAAAGAATAATTCGATTTACATTTGTATTAAACTTTTGCAATCGCTTACAAGCTTTGAAAGCTTTCTAGATGAAATAATGATGGAAAACTCAATACAAATGAAATTCTACTTATTGTGGTTGAAACCCATTACATCGTTAGATTGTTCCATGTACTGTCGCTATTTTAGGCTGTCGCTATGCAATGGATTTCAGAGCTTGGATCACAGTGAGAACAGTGAAAGAGCTCTTGTTCCTGCAATGTAAAGATTTATTTGTTTGTGAAAGGCGATTCTGATCGAAGTTTTCGTTTATGGGAAGTTTATAAATGGAGGGTTTTCTGGCACATTATGCGCTAGACTGTGATTTCATTATGCTATAATGATTACTATTCCCAGCTTATGGTAAGACAATTCGGGATTCTCTTTATATGTCTCAGCTCAAGGTATACCAACCTTCAAAATTTCAGGAGCGACCAGCAAAAGGATGCTTTTACTTTTTTTTCACCGAGTCTAAAGAAATTGCTTACTGTGTTTTCATATTCTTTGAGTATTCCACCGGGACGTGGTAAACAAGAATCTGTTTAGAGTTTCGTTCCGAGAAACTACTTTTCCTGTCCGACAATCCATGAAACAAAAAGAGTACTAAATATTTGTCGTGCACCATAAACATAATAGCAACGTTATCAAACAGTTTTCAATATTGTGAATCGAATTAATGATATATCTCCTTAAATTGCCTTAAGCTTCTTAATTCGGTTTTGACCGAGTTCCAGCCTTAAACTCTGGACATTCCCTCTATGATTTTATTTATTGCTTCGACTATTGATGCCATTACTTCCGTTCAATACCATTGGTCCCCACTCAAAGCACCATAACATCTCCTCCTGAAAAAGGGAGTGAGAATTGCAAGAATAAATTGACCACTGTCAAATCATTGAGACCTTGAACATTTTCAGATTTCCTTTTAACATACACATACATATGTATCCAATGATTGTGATTCGTTCCAGTCACTACGCTCGAATTTTATTAGCATTCGATACGAAAGACATTCTTATGTAAAATATCGGATACTGACGATATTCACGAGGTCCTTTGTCAGTTTCTCGCATGCGTTACGCTGTTCACTCATACGATGTAAATTTCTGGTCAAAAGCCCATCTACACTCTATTTTCGAAAGCAGATAAGGACACATTTCTGTTGATTCTGGTATTGGAATCGTCCTTTATTGCATTTCTTATATTTTGTGCTTATTTTGCCGTTCACTCCTTCATTTTACCGTTTTCTTATTACAGTCAATCTGCGTTAGAACCAAGCAAAGAAAAAATACCCATTCTGTTTCCTGAATATTACTTTCTTGTTATTTTACTGTTGGCCTTTTCTTTATATGGCGTTTGTATGTGGGCACATATTCCTATATGAAGAAATGTACCCAAACTTATTTGCAAGCATGCATTTACATGATCTATAGAAGGAAATGGAAACCAATTTTGGATGAATTTATTGTTGGCCGTCAACTTGTTTTGTTGCAAGGAACGGATGCGTTTTCCTAAAATATGAAGACTTTTTGAATATTCTTTACAATAATTCCATTTATTATTTGCAGGGAAAAGTCCACTATTCTTTCCTGATTCTGATCCCTTATAAATTGATTTGGCGAGCCCTTCTCGGTTCGTTACAAAGGCGAAGACGTAATCAGCGGCATTTTGTCTTTGAAAGGAATCAATTATGCTAGTAACAATGTGTGAAATTTCACGTCAAGTAGACGGGGAGTAATGATTTGTCACTGATTATTATCAGGGCTAATATATTCTGGTCCTGTAAGGTTGTCGTAGTGTTCCAGAACTAGTCCATAATGTTTTCCCCTCTCTGTTACAAGATAAGATCCTGATTGGCCATTACCTAGTCATCTATTGATCGGTTTCAGATTATTTGTTTGCTTCCAGTCTTCATCCAGAAGCATATAAAGTATTGGTATTTTATTCTGTTTTCGAAATTACGTCAATTTATACGCAGAAGTTTTGAGTAAACACGTATAATATTTTAGGAGCATTTTGAAGTAAAAGCCTGTCGTTCGGGGACTGCTATTGTTTGTACCTTCTCGTTAGGTTTTGCGTCTTGCATTTGGAACTACACTGGTAGCATTGCTTCCAAGGAATTTCGTTTGAATTTGTCATTAAGGCCGAAGGTAGGTATAAGGAGCCGTTGTTGAGTGTGTATGAATCATTTCAGTCGATAATTCATAAATATCTCGCAAAAATCAACAATAATAACGTGATGAGAGCCATAAGGCTCTTCCCACATTTATAATTTCCGGGAATCTGTCTTCTTATGTTTTCAGTATCATATGAGAGCAATGACGAACCACGAAATTAATCGGAAATACCGCTAACGCTTGGAAGTTTCCCGGTAGAATCAACAAATTGCGGTCACTAGGGAACCTAAGGAAATATTCCATTATATCATGAAACATTGATTGAAGAGCACTTTTACATGACAAAGTTTTCACTTCGAAAAGAATCACTGAAATATGCCAAAATATTTACAATCAATTTTCCACATGTCACTATACACACATATTTTATGAAGAACTTTTTCCCAGGATCATCTCTTGGCTGCACTTTTAATCAAAATAATTTACATGGCTGTACCCACTCAATTCATAGAAATTGTATGATGCTGATGTACAGCTCATATGTGTAACATCAAACAAAGTTGGTGGGAATCTACGTCGCTTAAAATGTAAAAGCTGCCGTATCAACCGTGTCGACACGACGTGGAATCAAATGCATTTTGTCATTTCTGCATCCTTGATATCAATACATTTATTTATGTCTGTATGTAGAATGACAGTTAAACATAAGTGTTGCTGACAAAAAAAAAGTATGAGTAGCGACAGACACTTGAATTGGCTCAACAGAATTGAATTTAATTGAAAAACGATTGAGATTGACAAGTCCTTTGGCGGATGGCAGTCGAAGCGATCCAAGTTGATAGACATAAAAGCTGATTTCCAGTGCTGCAATGAAAACACTTTATGAATTGATCTTTTTGTAAGATTCAATCGTCACCTGCTGCGTTGGAGCATGCAAATGATCTTTTTCAGGATAGCTTTTAGACATCATGATGATGAAACGTAAATTTCAAGTCCTGGCTTTCGCAATATATGCTCAAATATGGGTGCTTATGAAACGAATACAGTGAGGGACTTTAGAGCTAGCACAAGCATATTATCAACACGACTACCAGCAAAGTAAGGACAATTCTGGCTGTTCCTGTTCGTATATGAGTATAGATCTGAAGGAATTAGTTTAGGATTTTTATTTTAGCCTGAGAATTGAGCTAGGCTTTATATTTAAACTCTTGAATTCAATATTTTACATATAACAAAGAATATTATCTCAATGATTAAAAGTAGGAACGTCAGCTTAAGACGTCTAAAGACGTCTTAACTTAATCGAAGAACCAGTATTAACACCTTGTGGTCTCAATTTGTTATAGGAAATACCAGTAATCTTACACTATTATCTCTGGAAAATTTCAATCTACTCACGCCTATGCGGTTTGTCTTTGCCAAAAAACGTTTTTCTTACATGCAGCAATGCTCAGACAGTCTTTGAGAATGGCGCACCTAGTTCTTCTTTACTTCAGAACGTCTGCCTGTCATATTTCAGTTACAACAAACCTATTTTAACATTTGTTCCTTGCGGTCAAATTAAACCACTTTAGAGGAAAAAATCTCAAAACTCAAGATTTGTAAATTTGTAAATTTATTGTGTCCTCCAATTTCGCTATGGTCAAACCATTATCAAGTTTTCAATAAAAATTTTTGACGTTGAAACAAACAGAGTGACTGCAGAGTTTCCACAAAAAAATCATTGGTATTTGTATATTTATGCAATACTATTAAGTTTATGTTCCAGGGCTTCATAAAGTCAACTGGAAAATTGGTGCATCTGTTTTTGACATACCATGCTTGAATCATCAATAAAATTGAATAAAAAATCGACGAAAAATCTTTTCTTCTTCTAATTTTTCGTAAATGTAGATTAGTGTGCAATTTCCATCCAAAGCTTTATTCGGCCGGTTTCACTTTATCGAATGATACTTGACAAATAATTCAATTATAAATCCCAAAGATGTGAACCATGTTTCTGCCAAATATATCTGTGAAAGAGATTTGAAGCACTTATTTCATCTACCAAACGCATGACCAATCAAATCCTTACAATTAACTTTAAAAGTAAAAAGTCCTGAGTGAATAATATCGTTTCTCACATACATGGCGACTTTAAGGAGGCCTTATTCAGCTACCAGCTAACAAATCTATATTGGCAATTCGCGTGCTTGACAGGATTCAGAGCATCAGGCAATTTGACAGATCGCTCAGTTTTAAGTAGTTTGCCCGTGGAAATGAAGATCTATGTTTAAATTACTCCGAGCTTTGCAGAACAAGTTGCTGACTGTGAACAATAACCGAAATTATGTAAGCCCCTTCGTGGGACCGTTTGGCAATTTTGAAGCATAGCCCAACACTGATTTTTGATGGCATATGCAACATGAATCCTCCATATAACATCAAAAACCAATCAGCTGTTGAAAAAGTGGACACCAAGTGAATCCATTCTGAGAAAAGGTAAGAGACAAAGGTTATAAGGCCATAGTCAAAGTTTTTGGAATTCACAAGGCTCGATGGGCTTCGAAATTTTACAGGCAGGAGGAACGGTCGTCCAGCAACACTACAGTTTTTGATTAGATAAATTTGACGCTATGCTGAAGATGAGCCAAATTACAATAGATAAGCTGAACTACGCGATCACCTGGATCCGTCCGACCTCCTTTTTCGTCGCAAACATGAAGATTTGGGTCGGAGCCAGTAGTTCTCCATGTGAAAGAGTTACTGGCAACGTATTTTACAGAATTTCTGGAATCGTCTAAGCTCGAGGTTTGAAAAAGTTAAAATACCGCTGTGAAAAGTTTACCACCTTCAACGGGGATTGCGTTGAGAAACAAAACAAAATACTCCTTCATTTACTGCATTATCTGCCCCATTTTGAAACCTTTTCAATTTTCCCTCGTATAATTGACATACCATTGGTAATCAAATAATTATCCTAGCTACTAAATGTTTCTATTAAGAGTATGTCTTCTCCACTCATCGTTAAACAAGTATAATGACAGCTAATATGCTGGTTCATAGAAAAAACAAGTCAGGATCAAATTATGATTTGTTACAGAGCCTGATGATGTGAATTTAATAAAAGCTTAATTGAAGCGGTATAAGTACACAAGGAAAACTTCCGTCTTCCAATTGGTATGTAACAATTTATTTTTCAACATTAAGCTTCAATAAATCTTTTGTTAAGTTACAGCCTTAGCTAGCTAATGACGTTTGTTAGTTGAACCAACAGGGTATTATGATCCCGTCAAGCAAAAAGGAGCTGAATAGAATTCAACTGGCACTGGACACAGTAATTCAAGAAAGAGTTAACTTATCGAACAAAGGATAGTGGAAAAAGACTGAGGACATAATATCTGAAAATGAGTACGTGATCTACTCCCATGGTCCCAAAAAGGATTAGACAAGCGGTGGCGGACATTGTTTGCACAACTTGCGCAGCAAGTGTAAGATTGTGGACATGTTTTCTAGGATGCAACGATTTGAGCAGACGTAAAGTCTTATAAAGTCTTCTGACTCGGAGTTTCAGAGGGAAACAAAAAGGCAGATTAATCAGAAATAGCTTGATGAGTTGACCGAAATCGAGACTAGCTAATAGGCTAGTGACCGTCAAAGATCCTCAGTGTAATAAACAATATCTAATGAAGTTTGATCATCCAATCCTTTTACTTTTTGTAGTTGCATCATTTTGTAATAAATGAGAAAATTAATGCGATAAGGACAAAATTAATACATTCTTGTTTCATTTTGCGTTTCTTGTTTGTTTGCTTTGTGAATATTGTAATGGAGGACTTTTTTTTGGGTTTGTCGCACTTTGGGTTTGTTTGGCTGAGTCTCAGATTTGTGTTTATAATTTTTTAATTGGCCGGAAAGGGGATCTGTCACCACAAAATGTGACTGAAGCTTAAGTCCTTTTCATTGCAGAAATTTATTCAAACTGGGAAATACCACACATGTTACAGCTCTTGGTACCCTATTGTTGACAATCTTTTCTGGCTACCTGGATATGAAACTGTCCAGTACAAGACGCGTATATTATTGTATTTTATTCCGCTTAGGATCGGTTGTTTTTAAACCGATCCTTGGCCCTGTCACCGTAGCACTGGCCAGCGTTTATCGCTCTTTTTATGATTTTAGTTGATGTTGAATGTTATTTTCGTGCTTGATATATTTGCATTTGCTATTTCTTTAATGTGTTTTACGTTGGAGGAAGCTTGTTGAAAAAGTGATTAAATTATAGGAATATGGGGGTTTTAGATGATAATGTTCCTTTCGAATAGGAAGGAATCAAGTTTCCCCAGTAGGTTCATGTTATTAGTGGTTAAAAGATTGTGGATTTTGTTGTAATGTTTGAAATGCTTAAATTTTGCCCTAATTTCCTTATATCTGGTGCAGTTCAAAATGCGGTGGTCTATATCATCAACCTTTTTGCAGTAGGTGCATAGGTTCGAAGTTGTTTGCTTGGTTTTGTAGAGTCTTTCCCTGTTGTAGGCTCTGTTCGTAAGAAGCCTGACAAAAAATTTATCTTCCTGACAAATTTTGGCCATAGAACCATGGTTTGCCGCCTTTGAGGTAATGAACCTGTTTCCAGACGCTTTGTCTGTAGTTTTCTGTTCGTCTATTGATCTTTGCACGCCAAGAGTCATCCAATATTTCGTCTAGTTCCCAGTGCGTCTCGATTTGGTTGTCGGTTAGTATGCCTTCTTTGGCTTTGTTGTCTATAAGTGCAAAATCGTCCAGTCCTTTGTATCAAGGTACCCATTGTAACGTGTTTGTCTTATAGGGGTTATTCTCAAAACTCTCCCATATGGCTTTTACAGTTGCCTTTTGATCCTTGTTTTTTCCTATTTGGCGTAGGGCATTTATTGAGTCTGTGTAGATATGTATGTTGCTTCTGTTATTGGTAACGCTGTCTTGAAGTGCCACCAGAATTGCTATTAGCTCAGCGTGTAGCAATGTTGTGGTGTCTTTAATGTTGAATGATGTTAGAGATGTTTTTAACACGCTTTAGACAAAAAGTTGAAAAGTCTGATTTGATCTAATCTAGTCACCAACCAGCCTAAATCAAAAACTTTCATGAAAGCAATACTACTTAATTCAGGGAACAAGTGGCGTGATAAACATGTCAAATTTCTACAAATATTTGATCACTTTTACAATTTTTGTTGCATTTTTAAAGATGGGTTTCAGTGACTTTTCTACATCTGAAATTTTATCAAAACGAGTTTCAACTTTCACATTGTTGTTGATATAGGAATACAATCCTGATTACATTGTGGAAACTTAAATTTTCTTGATGTTCGCAATTTTAATCAAATTTAAATTTAAAATTTAACATTTAATTTAAAATGCTTCTGAAACATAGAAGCAAGACGTACGTTATAATTTTGCGTGTCAAATATTTATTATTGATTTCCACCGATAACGTCTGGTCTTCTTCAAAGATGGTTGCATTTCCTGTAGAACTACCTACAAAATTCATCAATAGGTCGGTCATCAGCAGCAAGGATACTGGACGCTTTGTGTTCGAAACAACTAAGTTCTACACAATCAACTGCTACTGCAGGTTGGTTGCAAATCCTTTCTTCTTCCTCGACCTTGTCACACAGTCTGATTCAAATCTGTGGAAACCATCTTAGAGGGACTTGGCAGGGATAACAGTGTAGCTACAACCAGCGCTAACATGTCGAAAAAACTATCAATCCAAGGATATTCAACCAAAATAAGTGGAATTTTCTTTTTTTTGCGTAAAATAAAAATATCCTTCTTAAAGCTTTTCTGTACAAACGCATAACGAAATTTTGTCCTTAACGTAGATTTTACCTGTCCTTTTTTTATCTTTGTCTTAGAGGAGCCACTGGAGAGTTTTAGCGCTCTATGTAGCAACGTTATGACCCCGTCATGAACAATATTCTCTATTGGAATATTATTTATTTTCACCCAAATTCCCCATAACGTATCAAATAGAGTTTGTTAAAGCAATTCAGCCTATTTAGCAATAGCTTGGCAATTAAGCTCTAGTCTTAAGACTTTGAAGATAAAATTTTTTTTAAATAACTTAAAAATATCGAAAAAAATTAATCATAGTAGGGAATGATTATTTTAAATAAAATTCATAGGGCGCGTGATAATTTAGCCCGGAGCAGCACAGAAAATGTGTATCAGAACCACTTGCAGATGTCTCACTTTGCAGGGTTGCTCCAATCTTGCAGGATTCTGTAATTTAATTATCAGATAAAACACTGCTGATACAGGCAAAAGTTGTCTTAGCAAATTGAATTGTCTGAGGGAGTTGTTTCAATGATGCATTAGTGACGTGGTAAAGATTTGCTTTATATTGTAAAAATAAACACACAGAAAAGACGCCAAAGTACTCCTGGAAGTTAATTTACTGTTTCTGAATCTCATACTGAATAACATGCTTTATTTTGTGCTGAGCTGATGGATGAGAAAAAAGGAATCCAGGTCCTGAGGACTTTGACCTTTTCGGTGTGATCATTGTATTTTGCTCCGTTACCCAGAATCTAAAGTTCCTGAGATTCTCATTTCCGAAATCATATTTTAAAAATTGCCAAGAATTATCCTCACAATGAATCCAATTTCTTGGCAATCAATTATCACCGTACTTTATTTCATTTTAATTCGCTATGCTTCTAAAAAACATCCTAGTTTTTTATTTTTGCATGTCACTTCGTATTTGTCTGTCGACGTCAATATCACTAGAGCTTCTGACTGGTATTCATTTGTGAAAATAATGGGTTCTAATCAAATGAGCAACTTACTTCTAGTCTAATGCTGCAAAATTTTTGTACATCCAATCGTTGGAGTTCCAATGAAGGACTTTTATTCATTTTCTTATACTGTTTGCATTTGAATCAATAAAATTTGTTCAATAAATACAATTCCCTTCAATTTTTTTGAGTTTTTTTTGGTTGTGGAAGACGATCAACGAACGACTTACTAAAGTATTTAACGATTGGTTGCTTTCTTTACTTCAACGAACTTCCCAGCATTTTTTGGATTTTTAATATTTTTTTTTCTTACAAGCGTTTTTTTTTAACTTAACTAAATTTAAAAAAATATTTAAAAAATAATTAACAACATAAATCAGCAAAGAATAAAAGAATATATCCTGCAATATATAATATACTGTATGAGTAGTTGAAACAAGTTTAAAACCTACCGATCAGTATCCTTTTTTATGTTCCAATCATTAAGCGCTGAAAAGGCACCAATTGTATAGTGACAATGATTTTGAAGAATTATAATGTTTGTTTCAACGCAAAAATCATTTTAATGTTTAAAGGCAAAGCGTCAGGAGTCGACAGGAAAATTATTGAAATGAAAGAAGCTTTAAAGTCATTTGAATTTTACATCACTAAAGAAATTTCATTCTTCCTTTCAACAACGTTATTTAAATTATCGTTACATATCAATGTCATTCTTCAAAACACGAATGAACATTTCAGCTTTACATTTGTGATGAGTGCAAAGGATAACAGATACAGAGTCAATCTATCAAATAATCCGTCTCGTTTATATCGACCATGGGATTTTATTCATTGAAACTGATTTATGTCCTTCGCATCAACCGAAAGACATTTCAGTTAATCTCGAAGGAGAATTAACGACAGGCTTTCGTACGAGTGATGTATGGCACCGTCTTCTTGTATTAACATATTCCTTAAATAGTAGGTACCTAGCAGAATGTTTCTATCGCTACCCTGATATCCTTCAATGCTTGTCGTAGTAGATCATAGTAGTAGGACAAAAAGCGAATACAACCAAACCAAAGAAATGAGCTGCTTCAGAACATTTCGAATTGAGAGCCTAGAGAAGATTGTTAAGAGCCATCGTATCACAAACAGGATGAAGTCTCTCAATCAACATAAACATTTTTTTTCTTAAATTTCAAGAAGAAGGACGAAATGCACGATATCAAGCGAATGGTGTGACCATGAACACTTTTTTTGTCATATTGGAATTTAAGTTGAAAAAGTTTTCATACTAGCTGAGGACATATTTAACAAAAAAGATACTTTCCATGTTGCGACTACATATGACTATTATATAACTGATTATATGTTGTAAAGTTTTCCTTTTTTCCTTTATCAAATCCATTTGTTCGACGTGAAAGGTAAGACTCAAGGATAGTGAATTTAGAATCACTTGAATTTAAAGTGTTTTTGCACTCCACCTGATGGCACAGAGGAGCATTAAGATCCTATTCAAAATATCGTAGCCTAGAATATGGCTTAACAGCTTCGTTGTACTATCCGCGACTGTACCTCAATGTAATCACTCTACAGGCTATGGTAGCCATCGTTCTCATCTTCCTTGTACCATGCTGTCGCGAAAATTTTATACATTTATGCAAATTCTCTTTGAACGAAGAAAAATCGTGTATGATATCCTGAAATCTCAGCTCCGAAAATTCCTTTTGACATACACGAGTATGTAGGATAGGCCATATCACCTACAATATACTTGACGTTAAAGTAACGGCAAGGATGAGATAATGGAAAATCATGTCACTTAAATTTTACAGCAGTTGTAACGTATGCCATGTCATATGCTAGTTTGTGGTGAATCAGTAAATACAAAGCATCCGTGTCCAATTCCCCAAGATACGATTTGATATGGTAAAAATAAGGAGACAATTTAATCTAGTTGAATACTTATCGTTTAATTGTACCCTGGAGAAAAATTACAAGAAAATTGGATGTTCTTCGTCCATTTTAGGAAAATTGATATTGGAGATGAGACCGGTATGAGAAAGTTTGAAAAACATGAAATAATTTCTTTGGAATAACTTTTTCATTTTCGAGCTAAATTAAAATTGCACTTGACATTTTGTAATCAGTGTACCAGATTTTCTTTGATGTTATCACACGCGTGGAACATGAATGATGAAAATTAAGACATAATCAGAGAGTTTACAATACTTATTGCCTGTTTACATGAATTAAACCTGAATGAATTACCTGTTAAACCTTTGAATCTAATCAACCTACATATGTCGGTAATTAAATAAAATTTTGTGTAGGATGAATTCATTTTACTATTAGTAAAATGCGAAAAAGTTTTCGATTAGATAAGCGTTGGTGCTTGTAGTAGTTGAAGCAGTAGGAGTAGTAGTAGTTTTTTGTTGTTGTATTAGTAGTAGTAGTAGTAGTAGTAGTAGTAGTAGTAGTAGTAGAAAAAGCGTGGTTCTAACAAAAATAACTCTTCTTTTCGATTGCTTGTCGGCACAGAGGGAAGGGAGATCACTCTCTCTGTAATTCTTCTTATCTCCGACCAATTCTGGTGTAATAGGGCTTCCGCAAATCTGAAAATACTGCTAGATGAGACTTAAAAGGATCAGGCTGTTGTAACGCAACCAAACAAAACGTGCGACAAACATCTCCATCCTGTGCGTCAGTGCAGGTTTCATTCGTTAGTACAAATGCAAAAGAAAATTTCAATTTGCGAGTCCGACTTCCAGGGTGTAAATAGTCTTCACTTCCCAACCACAAAGAAGGAGTAGTAGTAGTAGTAGTAGTCGTAGCAGTAGTTGTAATAGTAGCAGTAGTGACAGTTATAGTAAAAGAAGTAGTAGTAGAAGTAAAAGTGGAAGTTGTGGTGGTGTTGGTAGTAGGAGAAATAGTAAAAATATTAGTTACTTTCTTTTGCTACTTTCATAGGAGTTGTGCCGTAAAAAACAAAATACAAAAAAACTAGTAATCCTGGCTGCAGTTACAATATTGACCCATACGTACTGCAACTAATAGATAAGATTTGTGTCAGAGCTTGAGGTTGTGATGTATTTTCAAAAAAAAAACAAAAAAAAATTAAATAATTAATAATCTCATGATATAACGATATAGGGGCAACCGACTCTTTATTATCCTCGATACTTTAATCACAATTTCTATCCTTTATTTTCTATCATTAAGTCACAATTTCTATCTTTCTTATAGCGATTTGTTCACAACAAACAAGTAAATCATATCAATGGAAAATTTCTTCCCAAAAGAGTTCTGAGAAATTTTTTTTGTTATTTTTTTCTACTGAGAATTTTTTTCTCTGAGTCTTTTTTCCTGACATTTTTTTTAACTGACTTTTTTTATTTATTTTTTTGTTTGTCTTTTAACTTAAAAATATGAGTACAAATTAAAAGCTTAACTAAAACAATTTATTGTTATATTCAAAATTTATTGTTATTTTATTTATTTATTCATTTATTTAAATATTTTTTTTGCTTTGATGTCGCCGGCTCATCCCAATACGTAACAAGGTGATTGTCAGGAATATAAAAAGCACGAAATTATACCACACGTAGCTATGAAAAAAAATTTCTTTGGTGATTTTTCACACTCATATAAGCTTTGATTGCAAAAAATGAATGCTAAGGCATTTACTTGATTTTGCTTTGATTTTTAAACGCTATCCGAGTCCTGGAATTAAGTTTTAGGGGCCGAATCAAAATCATGGTTAAAAAAATATCAAAGGGCAGAAAAAAGCTTGTCATACATTTTTATACATTCGTTAGCGAATTGTTTTCTGACCCCGATTTTTAATGTTCTTGTGACAGATTTGCGTCAGTTTTAAAGAGGTGATGATGCTTCTTTAACCATCATCTTGTATAAAAGGAAAAATGTTCTAAGCTGTAATCGCAAGCGGGTGTGCAGGCCAGACGGCTTCTTGCATTCTCCTCTATACAGTTCTGTAATAGTTAAACTTAGAGCCAAGGTTTTCAAATATTGTCTTCCTCGTAAAGGCTCTGATTGATTTATCAAATCTCTCACATGGAAATCGATATTCCCATTGCTGAATTTTAAATTAAAATCGGTCAACGTACTAGATGTTTCGATGTACGCTATATGTAGCGCCCATTTCATAGGCAGAATAAACCCCAATTTGATAGCATCACTCCTGGTTTCTACCTTTTTTGTCGTTGGAATTTGCAATTTCATAAAAAAGGATCAAGAATTATGTTTCTTTTTTATACGTTACAGGCACAAAGTTGAAACACACCCTTTTCTGAATTCTAATAAGCGAGTCTAGTGTGCTCTCGCTTCCTCATTAACAAAAGTATAGTGTGACTGCTATTTGTTATTCCTCACAGTGTCCACATACGAGGTTTTTTTTCAGATTTTAACTCATCAACGATGTAAGCAGGCCCGGTTTCTGTTTCGAACTGTTGCTCCGCAAAAATAATGTGGTTCAAAATTTTAAGCCAGCAGACTGAAATAATATTTCCACTAGAGCCGAATGCTAAGTTTGCGAGTCTCGTCACCAGATGATTGGGTTTTATCGATTGAAGGAAGTGGATTATTTAGCTGTCTTCCAGCGTTTATTTAACACATGAGTCCTTTTTGAATCAACTAAAGTCAGCATTTGACTTATATTATTACTTTTTCGGTTTTTTGCAATGCATTTTTGAAAAGACAAGAAGAAGAGAATTTCCTGGGGTCGTTCTAGTCATGTGTTTGCCAAATCTTTTTGACATTGATTTGGTATTCTGGATTCGGATAGAGTCTTGCAACCCCGTCTCATTCGATTCTTTCCATTTTGTCAGTACGAAGGACACATATTATTTGGAACATATTTGGAACTGTATCATACTCACAATCTACCTTCTTCTTTTCTCCAGAAGGGTGTCTAGGAAATGCATAATTATTTCCTCAGCGCATTAGACGGCAGACGTACATTAGCCCAAGTTAAAAAAAAACGCGTATAGCTCTACTACTATTTGTTCTCTGTGTCTGATGTCCCTCTCTCTAAAGGTATATTAATTGGCTTATGTCACAATCGGTTCCAAAATTAAACTTCTAAACAGATTACACCAATGATCTATGGAGGATTAAGTTAACTTCTCGGTTTCAGTTAATCCAAGGACTTATTCGAGATTCTAGAAATCGAATGGCAACCGAAAAACAAAAGCAATCGAGTTAGGCAAATATATTTGTGGTCCACTTTGGTTGAAATCCTGCTCAAGAAAAATGAAAGCAAACCAATCGCAAATTGACACTCATAGGTAGATGGACTTTGATTTCCAGGCTGAATTGAACATCGATGAGAAAAAAACAAAAGAATACAATATCGAAAAATTTCTAAATATCCTGCAAAATATTGACATGAGTATGTACAGGATATGCTTTTACTTGTTCGAAAAATGTTGCATAATGACTGGTTATTTTTATGAGTTCATTTTAGAATGATAGGAAAGCACATAGGGAAGGTGGTGGTCAATAGTGGTGGTGGTGGTAGTAGTAGTAGTAGTAGTAGTAGTAGTAGTAGTAGTAGTAGTAGTAGTAGTAGTAGTAGTAATAGTAGTAGTATTAGTAGTAGTATTAGCAGTAGTAGTAGTAGAAGCAGTATTAGTATTATAAGTAGTATAAGTAGTAGTACTTGTAGTAGTAGAAGCAATAGTAGTACAGGTAGTAGCAGTACTAGTAGTAGTATTAATAGTGGAAATAGCAGTAGTAGAGTAGACGTAAGAGTAGGAGAGAAGAAGTAGAAGGAAAAGTGATAGCAATTCTAGGAGTAGGCAAAGTGAAAAAGAAGCTGCAGCAGAAGAAGTATAACTAGAAGTAGTACCAGTAGTAGTTGAAGTAATGGCAGTAGGAGTATTAGTGGAATTTTCATCATCATAATTTTTTTTGACAACAAAGGACAGAATCCTCCTTTCGATTCCTAGAATCCATTATTTACGCTTTAACAACAAAAACTAAATCAGATTCCACGTTATTTTCAACACAACCTAAGGTATACTGACTCCACACCACAAACTGCAAAAAAATTAACACAAAACTTTAATCAAACCTCCTCACCATATTTTAATTAAACTTATTCTTTCAGGAACGCACACACAAACAAAAAAACAATCATTCCTTCTTCATCCAACAATCATCTCACTTAAGATTCCTATAGCTTCCCATTGAATCTTCGGCTAGGATTCGTCGGCCCTTTGTTTCTTTATTTTTCGCATTTTCTTTCATAGTTCTTATGTTCCAATGGAAATGACAATACCATCATGAACTTTCTCGCCGGGTACAATAGTTTTTCAACGACACACTTTTCGAAAGTTTCCCCAAAAGGATTCTCTTAAAACTTTTTTAATTTGCTGTTTGATAAAATAGAAAATAAAATGAGTGGAGAATAGAAAAGGGAAAAAAATTAAAAAAAAAAAATAAAATGGAGAAAACGAACTATAAAGATTCCGCGATGAAAATGAAGGCAATTCGATGCTGCGAACAATGAGTAAGTATTCAAATTTTACTTAGTATGCAATATAAAGTTCTTTTTGATAAATTTTTTAAAAAAATTTTCATCCACCTTACACAGGTCGTGGTCAGAATAAATAGTTTTTTTCCTACCGAATATTCCCTGTTTAATTTGGGAATTCTCGGAGGAATATCATTTCAATTATGAAAAGACACTGGACATTTCCTGCGAAGCATTCGTAAAAATTTCATAAAAAATTTAAAGATGCTTTTCAAGGAAAATAATTGGTATCAATAGTAGAGTCTGGTGAAATGTTGTAGCGCATAATAATTTTTTCCACAGAAACCAGGATTGCATCGCTTTGAACACAAATGCTCATTAGAATGACTTCAATATTCAGTAATATAAATCGTCTTTCGAAGGAGTTCCAGTAATTTTCGAAGGTAAAGTTTTGAGTTTCTTAGTTGCAATTCCCTTAATGACGTGATCAGGCGATGGTGAGTGATTAAAATTCAGGATGTACTTGTTTGATGGTTGAGTTATTGCAAGCTTGGCGAATGAGGTGTTAAGACAGATCGTCCTTTTTCCACAAAACCAACTTTCTTTCCTTGATTTTATTTTCCTTATATCCGAAAATACTCAATAATCCTTCAATGGGCATCATCAAAACTAAAGTCTGTCTATGGGTAAAACTGTGCTGGCTTTCCTCCCAAAACAGATATTTGGAGTATTCTTCAACATAGATTTGCTTAAGGCGGGATTGCATCCCCAAAATCTTCTCTTTTATATTGACTGTTATTATTATTATTATATATTGACTCATTAATGTGATCAGTCGAACAGGCCGTTAGGAGCTAGATGCCTCACATATCTTTTGGCCACTGTTCCTGTAGACAGGCGGGAGATCTTCCTCTCTCTTCTCGTGAATTTGACCGCCTCTTTTATCTTCTTTTTCTTTGGCATGATGGAAAATGGACTGCGTATCCACGATATCTAACACTGTTAGGTCGGAAAAAGTGCAATATGTAGGTGAAGACCGCAGAGCTTCTCGCTTATGCACCATTCATCGCTTTCGAAAAAACGTTGTACTAAGAGCTTCATCCAGAACTTTGGATCTTAACTACTGCCCGACCTCCATATTACAGCCCATATAACAGCCCATATAACAGCCCTGCGTTCATAAGCGGTGGTTCTTGCTCCCAGTTGTCCAGCCAATTTTAAGCATTAGACTATCTGTCTGAGATAGATATCTGTATCTGTCTGAGATAGATAGATAGTGCTGAGACATCACCATCGCCTTTATTTGATGATGCCCAGATTGGATAAGAAAATTTGATCTTCGAGTTAATCATTGAGCCGAGATTTTCTATCGTCTTTCTCAATTCAATTGTCACGTTGCCTGTCCGGATCTGTGGAACTCTTCGGATTTCATGTTTTAGTTACATTGATGACTTTTGTCAAGTCGAGCCTTAAGTCCCGATTTCTAATTCATTTTTGCTTACACGAAGCATTACCATACGTTATCTGAGTTGCTACACAGGGCGTTCCACGCTTAATGCCGCTGAACTATCATCATTACCGCTGAAATGCGACTCATCCGGTAACAGTGGCCCAATAGCCTATCCTACGAGACATTCCATAGGTCTGGAGTAAGAATGGAACCTTTCACCACCCCTGTTGTTACGTCAACTTCTGACTTACATCTCAGTGTGTGATAGGACTTTCCGTTCCTTAAGGTAGTACCTTAATATCAGCATTTGACACAACGGCAATATAAAGTGCTCCGAGAAGATTAGTGCATCAAGCGCAACTCGACATTCTTCACGTCAAACATCACAAGGAATGCTATGCACCTACGGCAGTGATTGTACGTTTTAGCCTGGTGGACAGCGTTCACCAATTCTTCCATTACCCCAATCGCGGCTTTACCAGCCCTCGAGTTAAATTACTGCTCGGATGGGTTCGTTTCTTAAGCGCTTACCAGACGGCCTTAAGTGAACATGAGGGTTTGTATAGAAATGGTTGCACTATACTCCTTTTTCTCTTACTGTTCAGCATACGCCTCGCCCCCTCGAGTTTGAGAACACACGATGCTGTAGACAGGCCAAGGGACCTGTCAGGGCAAAGTTTTGGAACCAGATGTATCCCTGGAATGCAGTTTCGTCCCAAAGTCTGTTGCATTTTGAATGAAAATCTGCATAACTTTGGCTAGCTTGTCCGTACTGGGAAGAGGGCGGTTAACTGAGTTTCTCTCGCATGAAGCATCAAAAGGAAAGGATGCACAGGATAGAAAACTCCATTACTTCCTGAATTTTGTACACCTCAAGCATACAGGAAAAGAAGTTGTAAGCATGACTTCTAACAAAACAAATGATGTTAGTTTTGTATACCTGCAAAAATGCAGGACTTATAAAAGAAAACTAGAAATGTGATTATCATTTTGACTGCTTCTTTGCAGATGCGGCGTTCTCAAATTTATGAAAAATGAAACGCAATTATATGGTATTATATGTTATCCTTTGCTTCTGTAGCTCGTATCTGGCATGTCCTGCGTTGGCTACCGTGATTATTGAGTAGCCGAAGCATAAAATAGTTATAGGCAGACGTGATAGGTCTCATAGTGAAGTTCGTAATGTTTTTGGCAGAGGCTTTCTTTCATCGATGGCTTAAGCGTTCATGAGTACTCTGGCAATCTCGTCAACAAACATCTTAGAAATGCTCCACCCTTTGGTTGGAGAACGGCTGGCTGTGCGTCGAGAAGGATACACGCTTATTTTGAAATGGACTATATTAATGTATATAAGTTTACGTATCATAGACAAAAAGGACCTTTTATTATATTTTCAATATAAACGTTGCAACAGATTTTATTATACTTTGGGAGTGGCCAGGCTGTCATAATTATTTTCTAACTTGCGAGTTCCTAAACGGGATCTCTAAAGAACCAACGATAAATGTTTTAAGATGGACTAAGAGCCTAAGCAAACACTCATTGAGATAATTAACAAGGAAGTCATCATGTCATTGTCCTGTCTTTTAGACAAACTATGTCAATGATAGGCTTGTGCGGTACAAGTAATGTATTCCAAAGTCATGGTTTTGTGAAACTTTAGCATAGAAGCAGGTTCAGTACTTAGTGCTAAGTAGTAAAAATAAAGTCTTTCAATTTTCAAAAATCGCGTGAAGAATTTCGGACAAATAATGCAAATAACCTAGAGTAGGACATTGCCCAGGTGCAAAACAATACTTGAATTGAGAACAGAAATAACATTTTATCATTTTGATACAAGTCAAATCCATGGCTATTCAACAATATCGACTCTATCTGTTCCATGGATAATGACGTAAACTAATCAAAATCCTTGCATGTTAGCCAATAACATTAAGGAATTCAGAATGGCAGTAACTGCTTTTAAAGTAATTTTGAGTTTTATCTGTAGGCATTTGCCAATCCACTAACTTTTAGTCGGTGGTAGATGATTTTTTCTCCTTTTATTGGACGTGAACGAGAAAAAAGCAGCACTGAAATAGCGAATTTAACTCAGACTCCATTCCATTTTGAGGGAAATCTTGTCAGTTTAAACTTGTCAGTGGAACAGCATGGAAAAACAGGTAATACTTTGTCAATCGTATTACCATCGATTTCTGATTTACATACACATAAAATTCTATTCGCATACTATATTCGGCTGATTTTCAAAGCTATATTGGATTTCAGTTCGAGTTGGAGTTTCAGCCTGAACAGGAATCAAAGCTAAGGAACCAAACGACCAAGTTATATAAAGTAATGTCGTTTGCGTTTACAATCCATAAAGCTCACGTTGAAATGTTTAGAGTTGCCAAATATTTGTGTTTGAATGATTTTACGATAAGATTGTTTGTACAGGATTTGAAGTAAATTATTTCACACCAAAGAAATTATTAGTATGAACCTATGTTGTATGTGTTCCTTGAATAAAACTTTTTTTGTGAAGATGAAACGAAAGAGTTTCGTTTTTGTACTTGCATTTTTCTGTATCTTCTTTTCTTTTGAAAGACATTCATGCTTGCTAATTGGTCGCACATGCTTCAAGACATATTTGAATCAGTCAAAGGAGATGGATCTACAACCTGCTACGATTTTATTTGTGACTTTTTACGTTGCTTAAGTTTATAACCATTATACATAAAATAATCTAGAAAGAATACTGAAAGGATCCAATTGCATTGTCAAATTAATATACTGGAACACCCAGAACATCCTTTTACCGCATGTATTAGCTACGGTCCAGATGCATACATCAAGGGGTACCAGATAAACTAAAACTTGTCCCTAATCTATTGCGTCAAAAACTTAAAAAAAAAAAACAAAAGTTAATACTACAGACTTCATCCTATCGAGCAATCAAAAACAACGAATGTCCTCAAAAAGATAATAACAGAGCCCTGACGCACTCAAAAAACAATCTACATATTTTGGGATGTGGTAACGAAAAAAACCAAATACAATAAGTTATCTTTATTGTAACGTTATATATCCTTAGAGTTGTTTATTTGTACTGAGAGAGAGAGACAGACAGAGAAAAGGAGAGAGCCGTTGAAAATGTAAAATGCAAAAACTGCAGAATTTTTCATAGCTATCCCTTAAATCCATAAATTGATGAGTACCAAGAATTGTGTTCATCCAACACAAGCCATCATAGCATTTTCGAAAAAAATGGTAAATCTTGTCATTAAAAATAAATATTTTCGGTTCCCGAAAAAACATTCAAAGATCGCTTTCGAACATTAATGAAAAATAACCGTTGGTAAAAATGGGAATATCACAATTGTAACATTTTTCATCACAATTCGCCACAACTCAACCTTTTTGCGGTTTCGGCATGAAATTTAACTTCAAAATTATATTCAATTCGATCCTGAATGGCTTGACAAAAACATATGTCAAATTGTCAAGTTTTTCGAAATTGGCCAATTTTTTTGTCATTTTTTGATGAACAGATAAAGAAGATGTTCAATATTACCCTCGTGCCAGAAAATGAGCGATTCTTTCGGGACCGGGGTCTGGATTTATCCAGTTGTAAATTGAAGTGTGGAACTGATTGAAGCAGTCATTTCCAAAAGAGGAAGATTTCTATGTCTCTTATTTGTTCAAGAAAGACAAAAAGTTGTTTATGTTAATAAGTTAATGTTAATAAGTTTCTCAGGAAAGGCTGTGGGTCCAGCATATGCCTGCCTTTGGTCTCTTAGACTCCAGTAAATATTCAAACTATCGCAGATGACTTATTCACTCCACAGAAGCCAAGCAAGATCTTCAGGTTCGTGGTCTTCGATTCAAGCTTTGGCACTCAATTTCACCTATTAATGATTAGGCTCGGACAATTATAAAATCGTTTTCCAAACTTACTACCTCATCCCTCATACACCAATAAAATTGTACGTCTTACGCCAACTATGCACACTTAATCGGCTAGTTGGGATCTTAAGAAAATTCGGGCCCTTAAGTCTCAGAGTTTTCTACTACTAGAAGCCCCGCTTTTCTCTCCGACTGAACATTTTGGTTAGTGGACCCTCTCTATGGAGTCTTGGTGGAGTACGTAAGGAATTTTATTTTCCATACTTATATGGCTTCCGTGAAAAATCAGACATGAACATTTTTTTTAGCATTTTCGAGGCTTTGTGCAAAGCATATGCTCCGTTGGGAAGCATATATACGGTCTCAGCATAAATATTGAACTTGTCCCACCTGAATATAATTAGAGTATGGTTGACATCATACCCAACATAATTTCTAGGAACCTTCTACTGATCCCTATATCAATGCAGTCTGCAAAGGCTGGCATTCAGAAACCTTGCTCTTTTTCGTATTCATAGGGTTACCCGTACGTACTCATTATTGTACACGCTTAAATGTCCAATTGTTGAAAACTATTCAGTTCACTTCAGTCATTTATTTCGTTATATTAAAAGGTTGATTGTTTTATTAAACGATTTATTCCATTTCTTTGGATGACTGATACTGTGTCTTCCATTTTCTCGATATGAAAGACTTCTTCCGCATTGTTTACGGCCATTAATGTGCAATATTTGATGCGAACATTTCTCTGAAATGAAATGAAAGAATGCCTTCCTTTTTATTTTGTGTGGTTGGGTTCTTAATTTTCCGAAACCGATTTTCGACCTTTATCGTCCGATAACGTATACGGACCGCAAAACACAAAATAAAAACGAGCCCAGATTCAAAAGGTAGTTTCAGGTTTCAGAAAATTTTTGCGAAGATAAAACCAATTACGAACGAACATTTTAGGTATCCCTCTATTTTGCTTGATACTTCATACAGAATCGGCTCGATGAAGTGTGATAGACAACCATGTAAACTGCGACAAAGTG
This sequence comes from Stratiomys singularior, assembly GCA_954870665.1. Taxonomy (NCBI): domain Eukaryota; kingdom Metazoa; phylum Arthropoda; class Insecta; order Diptera; family Stratiomyidae; genus Stratiomys; species Stratiomys singularior. The sequence goes on from OX940877.1 coordinate 17,041,625, forward strand.
CCCTAATGTTGACCGTGTTGTGTCATGTGCCCATACACAAGGCGTACTGAAATTTCCAGGATGTAAGACTTCAAGCTAATAGGTCCCGATCATTTGCTTTGTATTGCGTTGGTCTCAGCCCGGTACTTTTTTCTGGAAACCATTTGTCTCTTCACCAGTTCAAGGAATGAATGCTTTGGATGGTATTACTTTATATATTTCAGTCATGATCCGTTTAGTAATGAGCATACTGTCATAAACATGAATAGATGGACTTTTGGTTTCTGGCCATAAGAAAGATTCAAAGGCTATCTGGTCCTTATCTCCCAGAATATGGTTCAGCTATTGTGCAAGGTTTCTTCTGCCCGACTACAGAAGCAAAGAAAACCATTCAGTTCCGTGGTCAGCAACTGGTCCAACTGTGCTACTTGATCCTTTTGAGACATATCAAACTCTAACAGGTTACACTCTAACAAACTAAAAGAAAGTATTTCAAACTTCCTCAATCATATCGGCATTTATTCATCGCTTAAATCCGCAATCGTTTGGTGTGTTGACCAATAAGCTTGTGGGATGTGAACAACGACACTAGGATACGTTTGCTACTTCTTTTTTCACATTTTTGCATATCTGGTATCTTTTTAAGTATATTAACGTCTCTTACAACTATAAGTCATCTATTAATGAGAGGTGTTTGCATGAGAGAGCTTATTTTTTGGATTCCTATGTAGTGCATGCCTTATCTCAGGTTGAGGTCTTTGATGCGGCTGAACCCTTTTCCGATTGAAGAAACCATACCTATGACCTATTTGTCTTCATTTTTACTACAATCTATAACCAACCTTAGCAAAGTGGCTTTCGAATTTGAAGTATTTCCGTCATTTCCTTCTTCCGTACGATACACTATCATAAAAAAGGCGTGATTTAAGTTTATAAGTCCGCTAGGCTATAAGTTCGATACTAAGAAATTTCATAAAAAACACAAAATACGCCCAATTTTCATGCAGACATAAAAAAATTAATCAGGAGGAATGCAAACTAGAAATCAAGACTTCTGTAACCTTTTCTCGCAAATTTGACTTTCTTACTTCATTTTTTTGAAATAACGCATCAGTTGAAACATCTGATTCATAACTTTTTGAGTTTGGCAGTCAAGAACGAACGAGCTCTTCACCAAATAGATTTTCATTATGAACCAGATTTCTAATAAATGTCCTTTTTAAACATATTCATCCGGAACTAAGCTTATTACTTAAGTCAGTTTTATGAATCTTTTCAATCTGAATATCACATACAAACTGATACTTATTGCAAATTGAAATATTAAGCGGAAACGCAGATGCTCATACAAATATTGACAATACTAACATCCAAAAAAAAAATTCCGTGCTTCATATCCTTGTTTATGGTTTTTTTTTTTTTGAAAGTGAGCATCACACTCATATTAACACCATCGCGATTTGAAAGCTTTATTCTAACAAAATCTTTCAATCGAAAATTTGGATGCATTCAAAAGTTTGACGGTGCTATGTCCCCTTAAAAGGAAGCCTTAATGGCGATCAATAATGACAAGGCGTATTGAGCGCAGTTTATATACGTTTGAGGGGTACGTTTTCGGAAATCATAATAAAAATAAATATTATTCGTATTAATTTACATTGAATTCAAGCATTAAAGTTTCATATACGGATGGGCTGGTAAGGAAGGATCACATCATTAAATCTTTTAACACAAATGCTGAATCAGGTTCGAAGAAATTTAAAGCATGAAGATAAGAGGATCTTCGAATTTTTTTTTTAATTTACGAAAATGTAAATTAAATAAATAAATAAAAATAATTTACGAAAATTTAACGAAAATGTACGGGAGGTCGAGATATGTACGCACATACGCTTATACGGGCAGTATATAGTTTTCCAAAGGGTAAACGTATCCCTTTACAGTAATCTGCCAGCGAAACTATTACTACATATGAAACCATGTGACACCATCCTCCGTTTGGAGCTATGAGGGGTACCAAAATTTTGACGCTGTTGTGAAAAGTGTATGACAACTTTTCCTTTTGGCCTGAGATGTGAGAAAGGATATTTTGAGTCGAGCCGGTAGAAGAGAAAAATATTATCATTCTACTTTATGCATACTCTTATTACCAAAAGGAAAGGAGTACGGATGATAGATAAGCACAAGTTACGTACATGCTTGGAGTATGTCTTGAAAAAAAGGCTGGAAATATTTTTTTTCAATTTATCTTAGCTTCTTTTTGAAAAGCAAAGATTAAAGGACCTAAGTGTGTAGCTCCTACTAACAAATTTTGAGTATGTCATAAATATTAACGACAACACTTGACTCTCCATAACGACTCGTCAACGTTTCCTTTAATTCAATCTACGCTAAAGACATTTGATAAATTTCGATCAATGCACTTTGAACCATGGAAGCAGTTGTCGTTACTAGAAAAAAGCTATGCGATATTAAATCAATAACGCAATTACAGGGACTACGTTTGGCAAGAACTCCCATATTTCTTGAAAGCGCACCGGCATTACACAGCCATCAACTGCAAACAGGAACGTAAAATGGCCTGGCTGTAAGCCTCATGGATCAACAATTTTTTAGGCTCCATTGAAAAAAATCGATGCTAACTGAGATTGCATTCCATTTATGGAAAAATGAGATTTAAGAGACGCTTGTAATCTGGTCATAGCTCCTGTTTGCTTGTGGCTCAATTAAAATTCAGCAGATTTTATTATGTTTGTTATCTCGTTGAAAAGAGTCCGATTTTTGAATTTATATTACAATTTCATTGTTATAATCATTATTCAGCTGCATTGAAAGTGTTGACTAACTTTACGAGTTCCTTATAGTTAGTTGAAATAATCCGTTTAGATTCGATCCTTTTATTTTATTATTTGCATTTGCGACTCCATAATATTGTGGTACTATCAACATTTGCAACAAAAATTGATTTGTTACCATATCACTCACCTGGCAAATCGATGGCATAGGTATACACTTAGGGAACCACTTTCATTTCATTTCATATGTAAACTTGGAACGAGCCCAAGAAACTTTCGTTATTTGCACTGTGGAGAGTTGGGAAAAGCATGAACTGTAATTGTATTAGGCGGATTGCTGCTTCTACTCGCTTTAAACTTATCCAAGATGGTCTCGAGTTCACTCGATATTTAATCGAATTACTCTATCTAATTCACCTGGATTGACTTTGGCATTGCCTTTTCTTATGTTCTTTTCTGGTCGTTTGGCTGCTCATTTATGAACCAAAGAGTTGTGCAATATGTTCACATTAGTTTGTAGCGTTCTAGAATGATACACACTAATATATTTGATGTTATATATATGCATACCACATTGCACTTTAGTGACTCAATTCAAAAATTTTATAACAGATTTATCCTTGCTCTGTTGATTACATTATTTTGGGAAGGTAAATTAATATTAATTTCTTCTCACTTTCCACTCAACCACTTAAATACGAAATCGAAACAGGAGCTTATCTTGAATGCCAGAGTGCTAGGTAATTCCTTTTTCTGTAAATTGCTTATAAAATTGGTCATCCCACGGCACACGTTGTCTTGAAAATGACCAAGATTCCGAGCGTCATTCACCCTGCCAATGAAAGGCAGGGAAGACAGGGAAGCTGGGAAATTGGGGCCCAAAAGGCTCCAGAAGGAGTAGAATGACATGTAGACAAGAGCGGCCCTCTGAACTCGAAGCAGCCACTCATGCACGATTACCAAATACCTGAAGCAACGTGGGAACAGTTCTTGGAAGCACTTGGTACTTGGATAACGTCCTGCACTTGTGAACAACTCCCGGCGCTCAAATCCTCACCAGTCAACCATTAATCATAAATTATTTAACATTAGTCGTCAATTATCAAATTACAATAAAATAACTCGCAACAAAGTTTAAGACAAGTAGAAAGGATGCCTGGAGGACTTTACTGCCCGATAAAGGTCATGCCTCTACAAGGACAATAACAGAGATGACGAAACCATGCTCCCATGCCAAACAGAAAACGCAAGTTCTTTTCTGGAAAGGAAATCTCCGCTGGTATTGAACATATTTATTAAATTTGGCACACTTCACTCGTTGACCGAGGGGTTAAGGATCGAGATTTGATGACTGTGTGCACGTGATAACTCACGTGCCAGTCGTATGCAGTTGTTTTATAAGAATCCGAAAATGAGTACTCTCAAGCAAAGATCTCATTAAAAGGGACTTTACCCTGCTGTTACCCCATGCGTTGCGAAAGATTAACATTAAATTATTTAGAAACATGACCCCACAAAAATGAGTTATGTCCCCGAGGGATATTTTGCCTTCAGGCGCACTTTAAATTGTAACTTGACCAATATGGGGGGGTTAAGTATCTTAACTGGAAGTTATGTCTTATCAAAACAGTCCCATGCGACCGGATGAGGGAATCGCTTCCGATTCGGCAGCCTACACACAATTTCACCCTCGAAATTTAGTATCCTAGAAAATTCACTTATGATTTACATTCTGATTCTGTGCAGCAGAAATATTTCTGTTTTTTTTTTCCTTGGAATCCCTGCGTGCGTATAAATTTTGAATGAGGACATGGCAACAAATATGGTTTTGAGATTCGAGGCTAGAGTGCTGCGTGAAAATATTTATCTTCATAATTGTCTCTGTAGACAAATTTAATGGTTGGTTTTATTTTTATCCTTTTTGGTTGTGATGAATCATCCAAGTGCGAAGATATTTCGACATAAAAAGTCCTTTGACTAGCCGATTTGAAAGATTGTGATGATAATATCCTAATACTTTCACAAAATTATTAATTGCTTATGGCTGGACATTGGCCAAAAGTCCTTGCTGACAAAAGATTTCAATGAAAATACTACATGTCGTTCATTATATAGACAACAGGATAATGGACAAGAACAACCTACGGCAAGAAAAAGTCGAGTAATATTTTATTGACATTTCAATTTATGAAGACAAGAATTTATTAGAGACTTTGCAAGGACATTCCAAACACATACACAGTATCCCATCGAACAGAGAATCGGTGCGGGTGAGCTATAATAAATACCGACTATATAATTCTTTGGTGTATATCGAGCAGTTGATGCTCAAAGTACATCCTTAGGCGTGTACAAATCCCACTTGGCATTAGTGGTGACTTCACTATGTTTTGATTTTCGTCGGAATTTTCTCAGACATGTTACACACGCTTAATTCTAATGTGTGGTTACATCGTGGGTGGTTTTGTTGCAGTTTAGCTATAAATCGTTTTCAGATTTTAGAACAAGTATGTGTATTGAATCTAATATTGGGTGTTATAAGTTTGTGATTTAGTATCAGAGCATTAAGTCATTTTATTTGATGTGTTGCTCCCAAAGGGATACACAATAATCAGCTTGCAATTAGTTAGTGAGATATTTCTCCGTTTAATCTAGAAGCTTAATTAATCATTACAAAGCATTATCATTGGAAATTTAAGGAAAGTATTTGGAAAAGTTTACAAAGTCTCAAGAAAATTCATAACATATGTTTTAATTTTGGTTTTACAAATCAGATCGAACCCAATGGGTTCTTAATCTTCTATTTTGCAATTTCCTGGAAGGTATACAAAGGGGATATGCTTCAGACGGTGTAGATGTATACATCTTCTAGCTGTATGATTGGACGAATCACGATTTCCTGTCACAATGAAGTCAATTGCCAATCCTCACTATGCTCGATGTTATTCCAATCATTCACAGATTTCCGGTATTAGATACAGCAAAGGACCAACTATGCACGGATAGGATATGACAAATTGGAAATGGATTTCTACAGGAACCAATGAAATAAGCAGCTCGGTGACCACCAGGTGATCCAGTTCTGTTACGTAAGTTCGTTTTACCGAAGTGCAACGTCAACTGGCTCAGCAAGGACAATCAGGAAGAAAGTATTGTGTACTTCCCCCGCTACCCCGAAAGCTCCACATGTACTTTTGGATTTGAATTCCGGTCGACATACGTTTTGATTATATTTGTTAGGCATGTTGACATAGAATTCTGTTGCCTGTTTTATCCTGGAGTTGTTTCGTCCGTGTTTTATTAGGTTAATGCTGAAGGGCTAGCTGCTGATACTGTTGCATCAGCCCATATCTATTTCTTCGCAGGAGGTTTCGCCTAGCTCTCTTTTTATTGTTATAAGTAGCACTTTAATGGTGTCTACTCCAATTACATTTTGCTCGTTGTTCGTTTGCGGCTCCCTTTTACTTTCCACATTTTTGTACAGTGGATCACTTTTTTTGTTTACTGAGGTTGCTGCAGTTTTAAGGCCCTGCCCACAATCCCGTACTACTTGTGAAACAACGCGATCAGACGCAAGGATCTGCAACGCAAACTCGTTGTTTGAAAGTATTTGTATTCCTTCGATGTCTTTTCTGTGACTGTTCAAATTTCAAATATCCTCGACTGGAAAGCTATCGCATTGGCCTCAATCAATAACTTCGATCGATTTATGGACATCCGCGGGAGACGATTCCAGCACCACTTCTTTCATTCACTTTGAAATCTTTGGCTAAGAACTCAATTTCTCATCCAAACGGGAAGAATGGTACCGTCTCCAATTCAGCTCAGATCGGTGTGTATATTCTGTTTAAGACCGTTGTGTCCAAAACTTCCATTTCCAATCTTTCCCAAAATCAATTTTTAGGAGCAGTGATGCACGTTTATCTTCTTTGTGGATTTTGCTTAGACGCTTTTTGAAGACGAATCTCAAGACTGGCATACGCTTAAGTAATATTTCTATTATCACAGTTGCCAAGTACTAATGTCATGATCGATACCGATGCAAATGATCCGCGCGATCATGTTCAATCCGTTTGCAGAGGTCCCTTTATCTTAGTACCTACCATACCCATGCTCCTTGAATGGCTGCAGATATCACTTTAGATGTATTTATCCAGTGACGGATTTTGAGCTTTCACTCTCAGGGTATTCCTTAAATGAACGATTGGCGATTGTCGGGAGCAAACCTGTTGTTGTTCCTTCAGTTCCTCTTAGTTAACTTACTACTCTTCCATAAACGACCGCGCATTTGTTAGCAGAATATGCTATCGTAAAACCTTTTTTCCTTATATATTTACGTTTTTATTAAATGGGAGTCCAAAAGCTAGTGGCGATCTGATGCTATCCTGTCATATACCAATGTTGGTGTATTTCTTCAAGATTATGATATTTACTTTAGCTATAATATTGCTTTTGTTAGTAGTTCCGTCATCCATTTGTTCATATTGATGTTTAAATTCCTTATATCTTAGGACGGCGGCTATCATGCTTCCCACTTTTTCGTTGCAGAACACTGATTCTATACAGTGTATGGTCGTACAGAAATGTGGATATGTAGTCTTCAATAGAGAGACTCTTCTCGGTTCTGCTTTTTGATTCTTAAAAATTTTTCTTCGCAAAACCTCGTAAGTAGGCGCGTCGGCTTAGATAAAGTGACCACTAAGTTTTTTTGAGGTTTTATCAATAAGAAAGCTAAGCAGAAAAGCCGTTGATACTCTCCTGGCTTCCTGAATACTCTCATAACTGTATGGAAACTACTTTTCCTCTCTCACCTCTAAAGGAATCTATCATCTTGGTAGGAAGGCTCTGTATATTTCGATCAGTTTCACCAGATTTTAGTTTGACATCATCTTTCGATAAGTCATTGGCTAGGGACTGTAAGAAGCCATTCACAGTCACAGGTTGGAGCTTGCAGAGAATATAAGTGAAGAATAGCGACTGGCGTAAAATACTTTGCGTTTTAAAAATTATGAAAAGGGGTGTCTGAATATTGATTCCATGAAAATCGGGTTCACTTTTCTCATAGACCTTTTGGATAGAATCCTTTACAATCGGTTCTAGAAGCCGAGGGAAACAGACAAGTGAAGATACTAGACGAGACAATATTGAGCCACGTTTAAAAATATCAAGTGAGAACTTCACAGTCTTCCAGAGTCATTTTTGAGGAAAACGGTCAACAGATCCGAATCATGAGTTACCAACCACGGAGAGGGGATCGACGCTAACTTCCGCTTTGCGAATTCCACAGCACGACAGGATTCAGCTAAGAAGTTCCTTTGTGCGAGGACAAAAGAAATGTTCCCAGCCGTGGGTGAAAAGCTTCAAGCAGTATAAGAAGGCCCTTTTGTCAAGAAGATCATGCATAAGCGACACAGTCACGATATGATAACTGCTGGTAATCATTCTTTCATTTTTGTTACAACCCTTTTGGAGATTGAGGAAATTTAAAGTTCAGAAAAGAAGACCTAGCATGTGGTCCACACATATGTATGACCAAAGCAGTCCTCGGAAAAAGACCTTATATGATAATTTTTCAAGAAAGTTTTTCAAGGAATGACCTCTTTAAAAGTCATTGCTTGTGTTACAGAAGCCATAGAAGAGAAGAGATCATAACGTGAACCAGGGGCAAACAGCGAGATTATCGTGTGCCAGCTTTAGAGGAAAATAGGCTGCAGTTCTGGAGCCTTAAAGATGCTATACATCCTCAGATCATCCAAAAACCAGTTGGGCTAGCGAAACTCACCGTACAAAGTGCGGCAGAGGAACACGCTGTACGGCTTGGAATGCAAGGACTCCATTCGTGACCACAAGTCTAAGGAGATCGTTAATGAACATGATGCTACAAGTTGTTCAAGTCAAAATCTGAAAAATATTAGATTTCTTTTATTAGAAGGTGCCATCGGTAACCAAAGGTCTTTAATTCAAACTAATGTGTCGAACATTTTCAGGCTAGATTCGCTACACTACAAGAGAGGTTTCTCGTGAGTATCTGGTGAATCTGCGTTCATGAGGGCATTATAAGCAGGGCGTAACTAGCTTTCTCTTTTAAACCGTGCTTAAATTTATATGTATTTTTATTATGATAACGATTAAAATAATAAAAATTTGGCAATAATAATTTGCATTTGTATTCATAAATTGCAGTAGTTATATATATTAGTTATAGTATCATTCAGTCTTATATTGCAGGCTCAAACGAGGTACTCCAGAGTTCCTCATAATTATGCACAATAGCTAAAAATCCTTTGCGCCGGCAAATAACTAAGCATTCTTGTCATAACATATCATAAAATACAGCCGATCCCATGGTTCTACGTTGACCTAGACCTCACCATTTATTAAAGGCATGTGCTATATAGTTTTGTTTGTTTCCTTTGTTCTAAACAAAAGGAAAAATAATATCAACCTAATTTACTTTTCATTCTTTTCTAAGTTCCACTTTTATTGCCTATAATCTCTATGACACGTTGAGCACCCATAATATAACAAAAAGGAGCCTTACAGAGAGCTGCAAATTTATACTGAAGAAAATGAAGAGCAGTTGTAGAGAATTGTAAAATAGGTTTCCCTTCATTCTTTATGAAAGAACATTTGGTGCGCCGAAACAAGGGACAGGCCAGAGAATCAACAAAGAATATTTAGCCTACCTTTACACTTTATACTCATCCAAACATATGGCCAATGTATTTCTTGGCAGTTTCATTTTGGCTTACATGCCAACGGCATCCCATTTTCTCGGCTTGAGCCTTGGAGTGTTTCGGCAAATACAACAGAAATATTAAGGATCCGGGGTGAACCTCCTTATACTCAAGCGTTCGCATAAACAATCATCATCATTACTTTCATGACATGTTGTTGTCCCTGTGTTCTGCTCCGGCAAGTGTACCTAATAAAAAGTCCTGCTGATGATATGTGAGTTCCTTTTTTTTTTTGGACGAACGCATTGCCGTATTACCTATTGGACCAAATAGACAACCATAAATGGAGCATTTAAGTTGTTATGGTCGGGAAATTGAGAAAATGAACGTGTCGCAAACGCTTTACTTCAACGGTTATCACGGATACATCTGTATGGATATATTTTGGGGGGTGATTCCTTTTAAGGAAATGTGAAATTTTAGGTGATAATTTATAGTGTTGGATATGGTTCCATGTCGTGTGTGGAAACTCATGCATTCGTTAGGTAGTTTTGAGTTTAGTTCTTAATCATTTCATAATTAAAAATACAAACAGTGGCTTGCGTCCTGATGGACAAGATGTTAAAAGGAGATGCGGTAGGCCCATTATATGACAGTTGAAGGGCTTCCCAAGGTGTCGATTTCCGGATTATCACAATTTACTGAGAATATGTTGATAATCTTAGAATATAAGAAAAAGAAAAGAAGAGGTAAGAAACATTTAAATAGCATCCTTTAGACGAGAGCGAAAAAGAAAACTACAAAATTATCACATTAATTTCCAGTTACAGTTGATGGATTGTCTGGAAAAGAAAATGCTTACAACGTAGAAACAATAAAAATGGGTGTATTGAATATCTATGTCAAAATACTGGCCAGGAGAATAATGCATTCATACAATAGCCAAGTGTCTCAAATCTGTGAATGCCTATTTGGCCATCAGTTCACTGATAGATCTTCAAGCGAATGACACAAACATTGAAGTAGTTGACATATGTAAGTTGGGGAGAAAGGCTATGTCATAGGGATTATTTTGCATTTTTAATAACATTCGTTCGCAACCAACTCTCTCAATCATCATTTCATAGGGAATCAGCATTAATCCAACCATTTTTTGCAAATATTACACAAAGCATCCCGCTCAACAAAGTATCTCAATACTTCCGCAAATATTAATATAATATAAAATAAACGAATATATAATACAATATATAATAAATGAATATATATTATAATATATTTTGAATGAACGTTTTGAAAATTCCACCATTTCCTTCTCTGAATTTTCTGGTAGTGGAGTTTGAAACGTCATTGTGACAGTTCATTTTTCAAAAATTTTCAAATGCCCAGTCAATCAGTTGCTGGAGCCAGAATGGTTTCACATACGAGGTATTCCAGAGGTCTAAGCCTAGATAAGAAGTCGCGGCTCCACTGATGTAACTTTACAAGTAGTATCATATAGCCTGAGGGGTAGTTGGGAGCTTCTGAAAGCTACACTACCTCAGTGATTATGCACTAATAAAGGTTTCTCCAGCTCTAATGCAGTATTCCTAAGAAGGAAGGCACCCTTGTCCAGGAATAGCTTCGCATACTCTTTTACTCTTACACTCCCTTTCTGTTTTCCTCTCTCTGACTATAATGAGCTGCTCGAGCATTCTGCGAGTAGCGTTTTGAACACAGATATGCAGATGGTCGCTAGAAATGTCTCTTTCACTAACTGAATACACAAGCCTCGGCTCCTTCTAACATTGTGAAAATATGACCACAGATGTAGTTGGTACTAAATAGCGAATCAAGACAATGTTTGAAAAGCATTTCTTATGGTTTGTTAGCAACAGTTGTTGGACTTTCGCTGGAATATAGTCCACTCCAGTAAGTTTTCGCTTTGTGAACCACGTTTTCACTGAAAAATTGAGATTATTTTAAAATATAAAGAGATAAAATAAAAAGAAAAATTTAGAGATTTAAAATAAAAAGAGATGACATTAGCTGTCAACCAGACATTCATCGCACAAAGTACAAAATAAAAACAGGATACACAGAAAAAAATGCCCCAATCACCACGGTTAATTTTCTTCACTACAAGTACACAGGATAACCGTCTGGATTCGATGCATGACAGATTTGAAGCCGGACTTCTATTGGTTCTTGTTGATGTTATCAATGACATTTCGCCTGTAGCATATCTGATTGACGTGCATTAGCTTGGGAAGGAATTTTTTGACCTGTATGCCAGAGCTATTTTATTTTCCTCATTATTAATGTATGCGTAGCTTTGTACAGATCTTTTTTCCTGAAAAGTGGCCAGGCGACAAAACTTTGTTGACACATAATACGGAGGTTAAAAACGATGCACACGAAAAATTTTACCAGCCGTCTCACTTATTTTCTCCATCTCAAGCGCTGACAAAGCGGCCATGGGGCTTAGAACTTAAACATTATAAGCCTGAAATATAAGCTTAAGGATTTTCTGCTGCTAATAGCATTTCTCCGGTAGTGAGCGTTGCTATCAACTTGTGTAGGAGTTTCCAGCCAGATTGTTATGCTCACGTTTAAGGAGGTTTCTCGTCCTGAACGTTGGGCTTTGCGGTTAAGTCTCTGATATTCTCTTTGTTTTTCAGTGTTTTCTGTTGACGCCTTCACACAGCAAACTTATTAAATCAGAGCCATGGTGCATAGAGACGTCATAGGCAGAGTTGATAAGATTCGTAGAAAATCTCAGCACGTTTTGGACTGGGACTTTCTCATCTTCGTCATACGTTAGTGACCGTCATCGTCCACGTCATGCTTTCACAGTCTCCGTCGTAATGTTCCCAGTTTTCATAGTATTTATGGAAGTCTCCGTAACGCATCGACCCCTGTATTCCGACGATTTTCGAAAAGTATGGGCAATTTTCTAGCCTATGGTTGGCCGTTTTTTACAGCACGTGGGAGAGAACTCTTGTCAGTTGCGAGTACAGTGTGCAAGTGGTTGTTCGTCGAATAGTCTTCCAGTACGCAACATGTTAAAGCCGACTTCAGAAAATATCTGTTGTCATAACAGCTGTAGTTTCAGTGGAGTATGCTTTCTTTATTTCGGGGAAAAATTTGACAAGCTTTGACGTTCGACATTATTAAAATAATATACGGCAACAGTTGATGTAAAACATATCCGTGTTACCAAAAGTTAAGACTGGACCCAAAGAAATTACGCGAGAATTGAAAAGCAGGTGTTTGAAAAAGTGGAAATCAATCGAAGGATATAGTTAAGACGTCTGCTATCATCACTATTCCATCATAATTGTCGACAGGACCCTCGGCCTTGAGAATGCATCAGCCCAAATTTATCGGGCTCTCATCATATTTTACTATTCCAAAGTAAATTAAACTGTATGCCACCTTTGTCAAGTGAATACTTCGCCTTCAATCTTTGCTCAACAGCAAATTCGCTCTCAATATTTGCCCTCTCACCTTCACCCTTCACTCCTTACGAGGAATACATATTCCAGGACACCATTTTTAAATGCTTCTCACCAGCTGTTGTTGGTTTTTAAATATAAAACTTAACAATATCAAACATAAAACTAAGTTATACTCTGAATTCGAATAAAACTGTTTTCAAAATAAGACCTCAGCAAATTCTTCAAAGGTCTAAAGATTACCAACGCCAGCACAAAAGACAGACACTCTGTAGTCTGGGTAGAAAGATTTACAATAGCCCCCGTTCAAACGAATCCTGAATATCAGCGAATATCCTCTCACAACTAGTTGAATACATTTAGTGACTCCTCAAAGTCCTTATTCAGTTATACTTACACTATCCTCACACCAGAGCTCACCAGTGATTTCGTAAATAGTGGTATTAAGACAGCTGGCAGATAGGCAGCAACTATACCTACACAAGAGCTCGCAACAAACGACAACCCGTTATAAATTCTTCATCCTTCTTGAAAAGGACCTTTGTCATTCAATTCATTGTTCACCTAAAGATGTAATCCCAGGCCCAATGTTTATTCACTTTGTGTTTACAATAACTTCGTCGAATTAATCTGATTTACGGTCCCACTACGAATGTTGCTTTCTTTACTTAAATTCAATTTTTCTATTCTTTTTGGCGATGTTTCAAGTGTTTGCCTATAAGAAGACTCCTCGTGAGTTGTTGGAGAGCATTCGAAGGAGGTTTTAATAATATGAAATGCAAACAAAGATTGCTTTTTGCGATGGCAGTATTGCGATATAACTATGTACGAAGCCGAGGGGTTTGAATATGTACACAAATGTGCATACATCCTATGTACCCAATTCATGAGCTTTTCAATTCATATAATCCATTAGCTGATTAAAATGGTGTATAGCTGGAAAATGCGTTTATTTTGTATTTTCTTTAAGTCGAAAATAAATTTGATTTGTATTGACGGATGCTAGAGAACGAAGTTTAATGTTTACTTGTGAAAATAAAAATGATATTTTACAAGAAGGCCACTAAGACAGGACGAGGACATTGGGAATATTTTCTTGTTGTTTTGTACAGGATGTACAGCCAATCATACCCAAAGGTACCAATTTGCAAATGGTTCATTGGAATGGAGACTATTCAATCATTTTCCAACATTGAAATTCAAGGTGATAAACATGATTACGTGTTTTGATAATTTACGTGAATTATTCAGAAGCTTTCGTTATCCTTTCTAGCAAGATGAAATTGGTGTCGTTTCAACAATGCTTCCCCATCCGTCGAATGTAATAATTCTCAAATATTATTCTTCTGTGTTGGAAGTTTTCCAAGTGTTGTAAAGAGCTGAGTTTCCTTAGTTCAGCTACGGGATATTTTCGGAAGAATACTCTTGAATTGGACTGGAAAACTGCATAGATTCAATAAAAAACTTTGCATCTGGAATACTTGTTGCTAGATATACGCTCTTTAACTTAAATTCTTTTTTAATTCCATTGATAAGATTCTACCTAAATATTGTAAAGCTTTTGTTGCGTTATTTCATGCTGATTCGTCAAAAATCAATGAATATGAATCTGTTTTGCCATTGAAAATGGGTGATTGTAGTTGGCGTTCATTTGAACGAACGTTTTCGAAAGCTACCTAAGTTGAACTTAAAAAGAGAGTTCATTCCTGTTCCTTCTTTATGGATTCTTTATTGTTGCTGCTTTGCACCCTCTGCTAAACAGCAAAAATTAAGTCAAGAATATTTCCTTGACTAGCTTTATTCAAAAATTTTTGTGGCTCTGGTCCTCTGATTGAGCCTTACCGGGATGTCTGATGCCGAAACTCATAAATCGCATAAGTGTGTTTGATCTACATCATAAAGGTCGCCAATAAAAAATGCCAGTCAAGTCAAGTACTGCCAAGACTACCACTCGCGGTATAGACCCCTGAAACTTCTTTATGATTGGCTACTAAAACTGCGGGAGGAGTTGCCACTGATCATCTGTGAAGATAATGTTAAGAAACTAGGCACAAGGTGGACAGGGAACCATATGGTCTATAGAATACTGAAGGGCTTATCCGGATAAAAATCCAGATGCCTCCCGAAGAACTGGTCACTGCCGGCAATGTCATAGCATAGTCAAAACTACCAGGTAAGTATTCAGGATTGCTGATCGACTGTAATCTGAATTATTTGGAGCATATAGGGGTGAAATTGGCTCATAACACTGACGCGAGGGTCCCGGCTATTTGTGCCGAATGGTCAACATTACGAGGTCACGACCTCCAAAAACAACAGTCCTAAACAGTCCTCCAAAGCAACAACAACAACAACCAAAAGCAACAGTGATACGCACAGCTCTCCCTAATCTTGAAAAAATGAAAAATGATCTTGAAAAAATGATCTTCCAAAGACTCCACTGCAAAGTAGCAGTCACTACAACTAAAAGACAAGTGACGATGATGGTGGTGGAAGGTTTAGTAGACTGTGCAGCTCAGCATTGATTTCAAGTTTTACATCAGTCAAAACATTGGTGACACTGATTTCTACCGAACCGCAGAAATATAACGACCACTGTTGTTTTCAGAGATATGAGAATGTCATCAGTGAGTCATGATGTTCAGGTCGTTAGGTTGCAAATTTTGCATTGAAAAGAAGCAGGACGTCTATTATGCGTCCTTTTTATGTAACGAGGAGGCAAACAGCTTTATGAGGTTGTCAAAAAAATACTTCCGTTCCGCTTCGTTCCGTAGTCTGATTGGAGAAGTACTGAAATCTACTGATAAATTGTACTAAACAATACACTGCGCTTGAAATATTTTAACACTAAATAAGGACATATTTGTTTGAATCGAGAGTCGAATACTTTTTTCTCTAGTAATTGTCTTCCTCTTTTATTTTTCAGTGAAGACAGGGTAATTTGAACGCATAGGTGTCTCAGTCAAATGCATAGTCTCAAGTTTTGAGTCAAATGGATTCTCAGGATGACTTGTGTGATCTTAAGTTGGTAGTGCGGTTATTACCTTTCACGTGAATCCCAACATTCAGGGACTTAACAGGTTCTAACTTTGTTCCCTCAGAAAAGTGTCATCTACTCCATAAGTTGTTGATTTTTCAGGTAAAATATTTCAGTAACTCCCCAGGTAATCATCAGATTTTAGTTGAAAACTTAAAACAAAATTTGCTAAAAGAATCCATTTTAAAAAATTATCACATGAGTTCAGTTTGTTCAATAGCTCCTCAAAACTAGCACTGAAGAAATTAGATGCATCACACGAGTTTTGGACACTGGTTTCTTTCGCAGTAACACGGAAAGTGGAAATATTTTTGAAAATTCTTTTTAAGGTCGGGTTCCAAGCTCTTCACAAATGTTCCAGTTGCTTTACCACCTTTTACGTCATATTTTAGTGCTTTCGCTAAGCATTTGCAACACGATAGACATCCTGCGACATTTAACTTTCATTCTAATTGGAAAAACGAAATCGTGAAAACTGTTGGACTAATAACTATTGTGAAGTTGTGAAAAAGAAAAGAACATAAGTATACCTACTAAAAATAGAGCTCTTTCTTCTACAAAGAGAGATAATAATTTTTAAGGACAAAGCAATTATATGAGAGTGCAACTCACACACCCCACTGCAATCAATTGTTAAGTAAATTTTTAGATAAAAAACGAAACTCTAAATCTCGTTATCAGAACGAAACTGTTTGAATTTGATGTCACTAGGGTGAGGAGGATTAATTTCCTTTCTCCTTGTTAAATCTTATACATTCGAGAAAAAACAATCCTGCACATCAATTGATAATCACATGGTACAATCAATCTAATTTCAAACTTACCCTTAAGCAATTCGAAAAGTGTGAACAAATATGTGACAAACACTTAATTTGCATTTTCACTTTATCGCGATAGCACACTTTGAAGTTAAGATTTACATTAAATTCCGGTATGGTATCTACCGAAATTTGTCGCAGGAACTAACACCAAGGACCCCAAAAACATAAAATGAAATATTCACAACGACTCTTCAAAGGGCAAATCGTCTGAAATATAGTACAAATATATAAGGAGTGAGGGTGGATAGATATAATATCCTATGTCTATGATTGAGGGTGTTACTAATGCCCAGAAAATCAGAAGTGAAATTTTATGACAGATGCTTACCTCGAGGTGTTTTTGCTGTTTTCGATAACATCCATTAGATTTAGATACATCATGCACGCGTATCATATTTCGATATAGAAATTACGATTGCGAAATAGGGTAGAGGCATTTATATGTTGACGTTAAAAGAGGAGGAGTTGCTTCAAAGTTATAAGAGTTATTTCAATTCACGAAGAATAGGAACACGTGTGATTTTTATTTTTTATTTAAACTGAATTAAAGTGGTATTACACACTAATAAACTTTGTGCGTTTTAATGCAGAGAGCGTGTCTTGATGAATGCTGATGGAATATTTCAAACGAATTGACATTGAATGAAATTTATATTTAGTGGAATATTGAACACCAAATAAAATGAAGATTACGCCTTCATTGAATTTTCCTTCAATATTACATTTTCTATTTGACAACTTCAGCAGCAAATTCTATAAATATCCATAAATCATTCCAAAAATATAATATTAAAACTAACTTTTGATACGCCTGTTTGTGAAAAAACATAAATGATTCGCCCCTGCAGGCCAATCTTTTTTGGAGGACGCGTTTCGTTCAGTACAGCCATCTTCAGGTCGTTCTAAGAGCGAAAGTTTCAAGACCTGAACGAGAAAAGCGCAAGGCTTTGCAGATCAATGCAACTATGAATTTAACACTGACAACAGACAAATTGTAACTAGGGGGAGATGGTGTTTTATTAGCCCATTTTCAGCGTCCTCCGCAGCGTGTTGGTCATTTATTTAAGAGAACGCGTTTCGTTGACAAGCTACCTATAGTTTGGTCTCAGAACTAGCTGCTTATGCGATTTTGACCTTCGATTGCATCTGAGGAGTAAACTTCAAATTCTTTAGAAGTATTCAAAAATTTTGAACATCGGTTCAGTGTTGAAAAATTTTCATGTGGCTAGGACCTTTCGTTTTTAAATTATATGATGGCTAAATGATTAAGTTTCTAATGAAATCTCAAAGAAGATACTCTAAGTTTGCTGAAGGTACGCTATTTACAAACCGAAAGTACATTAGACGATGGTTTTGGCCAATATCGTTGTTGATCCTCACCGTAACTTTTTAGAAGATAATCAACTCTGTGTACCCTATGGGTCAAATTAAACTCATACTGCGTCGAAGACCATGACTAAGATCATAATAAAATATAAAGGAGTAACCAGAAAAGGAAATTAGATAAAACAGTCACTAGATTAAAAAATATCTTCAAGTTCAAAAAGTATTCTATGCAAACATCTTTGGTCTATAATTCCAAGTAAATGGACAACAAATTAAATTGTAACAAAAACCTCAATTGGATTCCATTGGAAGGAAAAAAGTATGTATTTCTTCGCATGAATTCCATTTAAAGTTTTTTTTTGAAATCTTATTAGCCATCAACATAAATTTTCCAACTTCCTTTTAAACTAGCATCGAAACCGTTATGTAAGCACTATTTTTTTAAATTAAGCAATATAGATTGAATTGGAAAGCATCCATAAACATAATTTTAAAAGTGAATTCAATATTCATATTAGCATTTACTTCCCTGAGAAGAACGCGTAGAAAGAGACAAATGGATATTTTCACTTAGGCTTTATGGAAAACAGTAGTGTTTTGTTCCATATTTTGATTGAGGTTATAGTGAGTTTTATTGAGGTTCATTATTTCATTGAGGTCCTATTGTTGAATATCTTACTACCTTAAATTCGACCGCAACCTCTACTGGTGTTTTTGCTAACAAGTAGTCTTGCTGCCCATCTTTTGCTTCAGGCTTGTACATTAAAAGCACTAATTCCCAACTTGATCTAATGTTAAGCCATTCAAAAATCTTATATCTGTTTATTCAGTTAACAAGTTAGATAAGATAAGTTTATGGACTTGAAAAAATAAAACTACTTGTTCAAGGAGTGAAAAGGAGCTTATGATTTTTGTACGTCATACCGCAACTATTCTCGATGACCTTAACTGCTGTTTCAAAATAACCAAGATTAAAAATTCCTATAATACTATTTTTTCGGCTGTATATAATATCGGCCAATTTACAAATATTTTCAGGAGTATAGAAGCTGTGTCAGGAATATGTGATACAAAAAGTTGTTAATGATAAGGTTCTGGTTATAAATGGCTCCGGTCAGGCAATGCACTATTGGAATAGGTTCGTACTGTTTTCAATCATATATTACCAAATAATGCATCTTTCAAAACGCTTGACAATAGGCAGCTACTTAAATACTGTTTTGCGGCTTGGTTTGAAAGCATACTTCTGGAGAGCTCCTTCTCTCCTTTTGGAAGGTTCTTTCGGCTAAAATTGGTGTTTCTTGCGCGGAAAAGAGGTATAATATTTTCCACGCCCGAAGGCATAGTTAAATTATGAGTCGAATTATGGTCTTGTTCATCAGTAACTAAAGATTTTGTCAATCAACTTTCTAGAAAGAAACATCTCTGTACACCATAATCCAATAGAATTTTTAAATCATTTGCAGCGACTGGGTTAATTGAAATGGGTTATGAATAATAAAAGAAATAAGTTCGAAATAAGTTCTTTGCAAGTATACTTCCCTTTTTCCTCCGGGAGCAACTCTGCCAGTTTTCATTGGTCTGATGGAAGTTTGATTCGGATTAGGTTGCCTTATAATCAATCTCCGTTTTGTGAAGTGGTTACAAAGAGACCAACTGGGTTAAGTTATTTATGTCTAGCTACTTCTTGCGCTATTATTACAATAAATATTAACAATCTCTATGACGCGTCTAAAATAACATGAGGGCTTACACTTTAAATTATATTACTTGGCTTTTGGCTCATTCGATTTGTAGTAGCAAGTTGCAATGAGCTTATTGAAAGAAAGAAATAAACAAATGTGGACCAAGCATTGACCTCTGTGGAAACCCATACGGATTATTACAGTTGCTCTCTAGAATCAGAGATAGGTAAGGATTCTTGTACAATGTTGTTGTCTATTGCGTCTATTGTCATCTAATTCTAGGACATAACGTAAGTAGCTAAGCAGTGCTAATACTTGGAACAAACTTCCAATCTGACGGTACCCGACCAACATGAGTAGGATTTTCCTTGAGTAGAATTTTCCTTTCCTTCTTCTCTCCCTTTTTTATATAAAGCAAGTGCAACCTTCCCAACACTTTTGTGTAAAAACGCAATACAAATATAAATCTTCTTGCGCTTTTTCTATCTCTGTCTAATAGAACTCACTCAAGAATATTAGCGCTGTCTGTAGGTATGTTGTGCCTAGGTTGTAATTAAATTGCCTCATTAAATGTGAGACCATAGGTCTTGCAATTGATTGTTGCGGCCGATGTCATTGTATGAAATCTCATTTAACAAGAATTGGTGGATGCAGTCTTAATCGATGTCAGATTGTTTGTATTTAGCCGAGGTCCTTTGGGTCCTGAAGATTTCTGAATTATTGCGAATTGAGAAGTTTGTGTTTTGTTTGTCACAAGGAACGGACGACTCCCATCAATTTGGCTTATGAAGAAATAACATCAAGTTGGCTTATGGGAGATATGCTAAGGTTTTTGAACTTTTGAATTAATATCATAGTGCTGAGGATCTAGTGTTCTAGCACGAGTTTTTTCCAGTTAATAAATTTAGAACTTCAATGCAAGTGAATCTCAAGCTGGAGAGATGGTTTCCAAGTTTTATCCGTACCACTTGGCTCATCTCTTTTTTAGTTGAGCTCTCCGCAGATAAAATTAAAGTATTTTAAAGTAGTTTTGTGTTACACATTTTGCTAAAGGCATTCGCTGTATAAAAAACAAAACCTTCATAAAACAAGAGTTTACAATGTGTACGTGTTGTAAGACTTTATTTTGATAATTGCTCTTATCCTCGACGTATTCGAGCATCGATTCGAAGAACCCAGAACAAATCTATTGAAACCGAATCAGATTCAGATGTGTCGAGACTAACATATGCTTGTAGTGTTGTTTCACTGGAAATTGATTGTGCTTTACCTGGAATTGTATCTGAAATCAGTCGTTAGTCTGATGCAACTA
The DNA here is from genome assembly GCA_954870665.1 of Stratiomys singularior. Taxonomy (NCBI): domain Eukaryota; kingdom Metazoa; phylum Arthropoda; class Insecta; order Diptera; family Stratiomyidae; genus Stratiomys; species Stratiomys singularior. Next base: position 17,062,694 of record OX940877.1, read on the forward strand.
ATAGGTTTGCAGAATACACAAGCATATAAACTCCTTGTCGTATGAAAGGATTGAATTTGTGCATATTTAACGAACAGATTTTGCATTACATCCTCATATGACCCAATCGAAATTAGAATTGAGCCCAGCCGCTACCCATTCCCGACATGATTTTGATATATAGATGTTTTTCGATGAAAATCATATTTTTCTCCGAAAGCTTATTTTGAATCTAAGGCATACGAAAACAAGCAATTCAAGGAAAATTCATCGAACGACAAATACATACCGTCCAAGAGATGGGTCCATTGGTCCATACTTCTTAGTTTTAGAACATGTAATTCCTGAGAAGCCAGTGGCGAACAAGTGGAACAGTGGTGACCATCTCCTTTTTACATGATGGCCGAAATTTTGATGTGAATTTTACTGAGATATGATTGCAAGAGGACACGTGGTACGTAACATGTTGTGAAACCAAATACTTCGGGAACAGTTTTTCGAAATAGATTCATGGAAAAACATTATTTTGAACGTTCGATAAGTTTACAACATTTTTTGATCTTGTACCAATACAGTACATCCTTACGAAAAACATTCAAGTGCGAAAGCGGATAAATAGAAAGGAAACCCCTAAAACAATTACAGACTTTAGAGCTGACATGGTCCGGGATATGAGTGAGATTAAGGCTGAACTGAGCTGGATACTGAATAAGTTAAAAGTATGAGGAGTAGCAAAAATTAAGAAGAAAACGTTGAAAGGAAAAACAATGCCGTCTGCTGAGCCTGGCCAGGTGAACACAAGGAAAAAGATGAAATTCAAAGATCATGCGATTTGACTTATCTGCCTTGAAAACGTGGCGCTCAGTTTCAACGACCCAACAGAAACTTGTTAATTTGTATTTTCTTTTATAACCTGCATTTGTAATTTCACAACTAGAAGCGGAAATAATTTCTGAACATCATATCAATTCCTTTGAAGCTGAAGACCTTTCGTTGAACTTGTAAGATTGTTAATTTACCAATGATACTGCAAATGGCAAATGGAATATTTATTTAGGTCAAAAATATTTCCGGCCATTCTTCTCTTCGAATACACCATTTGACTTTGTGTTTTGCGAAACTTCCAAAATTATCAGCCCCACCACCGGGTATTGATCAATGACCATCCATGCTCTAACAATTTCCTCTCGCCTGCACCATCCTTCCACATCTGATTTGTGTTGCTCTTGCCATGTGAACCGGGTGGCGATGTGGCTTTTCACGGAGAGCTACAATACATACCATTTTTAACGCTCATACAAGAGAAATGTTCACATAAGATGCCAGGGAAACCGTAATCAACTTCCCGTTCCTGAAAATTGGAAGTTCAGCACATATGCCGTCATCATATTAGAGGCAATAGAGATACCAATAGAAGAAGGAGCATAGAACAGCAAAAGCCAAGACAACCTACCAATTTTCCAGAATCTAATCCTTCATCTCTATAAATATACGCTCGAAACGACAGAATTCAAAGCACCAGTAAACTATTACCAAAATGAAAGGACTTCTTGTCGAACATAACTGTTCAGGATTGTGAAACCACAAGTTTGTATGTTATAAGACGATCCTTAGCGCTCGTCTTATCCGGAACATAAGGGCATAATGGTTGATATGTGAGTTGAATATCGTTTCAAATATTTTGTGAGCAATAACTGGGGAGTTGTGTGTGTTGTAAGCAACAATTTAAGTACTTTTGTGTGTAGGTATAGTTTTCTTCATTTCGATTAGAATTTTAAAGTCCGTTTCAATGAAAGGATCCCGATATATTTCACGAACATATTGACATTGTGGTTTATGCAAAAGGACATTTTCGATACAAATTGGTAGTGTATGTAGTATCGACTTGATAATGGTAACTTTATTAATCGTTCGAATCGGCAATAAAACGATACATATAAGGGTTGCATTTAATGGGAAAACCCGGCAATGTCTAAGATATTGCAAACTGAGCTGCTTCAAATGAATTGCATATGTGACTATCACAATGGCTTGTGCAGCAATCTCTGAGCTCAAATGCAAAAGCCTCCTCAGAAGTTAGAATGGAAGATACCAATTTTTTTATTCAGTTTTCAAGTGCATGACCCTAATGATAAGTTTAAATTTAAAAATATAATCATCAGAATATTTATGGTGCTAATGTCTACCAAAAAACACGAACATTTTCTGAGAATGCAGAAAAAAACGTCCGTGTATTTATAATAGTAGAGATGGTTCAAGGGATAGCGTAAGTACTAAACAGGGCAAACAGTTCGAGAGCATTGGAAACATAGGGGTACGAATGGAGCGAATAGAGCGAGCTTTGCAAGATAGAGAGCTTTTAAACCAAACAAAGAAAGTGCGTGAGAATATAACGTTGGTTAGCTTTCTGAGCCTTAATTGAATGTGTGAATGATTTGAAAAATATGTTCGAGCGCATCTCACCGCATCATTGTCTTTATGTCCTACCTACAACAAGTTCGACTTGCAAATACTAAGGCATCTAATAAATTGCACTTGAATACCATTTGACTGGGAGTTTTTCCCAAATGCTAGGGTTACTCACTCGTTACGCTGTGTGTCAGAGCGATCACCTTATGAGTTTTGTGAAATCACTTGGGTATGCCCACTGTTGTTGAGCATAATTTTTTATTGTATGACAATCAATTTATGTGCTATACGTAGTTAGTAAAGATTTTTGCATTATGGCGCAGTTTCACGTGGCTAGACCGCGACTGATTTTTCACGTACTTCCTTTCTAGTTTTATTGCTTCAGGAAGTATTACTGTCAGGTATCTTGTTATCTTATATACGGATGCTGGAAGATACTTGACAATGGATTGGTTGGGATTATGAGCCCTGCATATTGCTGATTTGGTTTTGAGAACAATGGTTGAAGGATTTGGGTCTACGGGGAGATATTTCACCGAGTGAGGATTGTTGTTCATCGGCGCTTGTATAATGGCAAAGGATGGTCATCTGGTAGTTTATAATGTCCTTATGTAATTGCTTATATCCATTGGTGCAGTAGAGCTTGATCTTTTAGACAATATTTACTTGTGAAGTTTGGGTTTTATTATCATGGCTGTGTGTCTTTTGTGTTGTGTGACTATTGTAACTTTGCTACTGACATCATTTTTATGGGGGAGTCTTATTGCCTTTACGTTCTGATATCGCTCCTTGTTGTTCGGATTGGTGCAAGACCGTTGCAGTATGTTGACAATGGTGTGTTACCGTTTGCCTGCTGTTCGCGGATCAGAGATCACTTCCTTGGGGATCACCAGTTATTCCAGGTCTATGCAGCGATTCGTATTAAGCAGGTTGTGCTTGAGTCATTATTCAACTGCTTCATTTTCTGTGCAATAAATGTAGAGATAAACAACCACATTCGAAAAAACTGCTCTGCCACCGATTCCAGTTAATTTAAGTTGTTGAAGTGGAAATAATGACTACGTATGTTGACATTGAATTCAAATTAAAAGCAGAAAGTATGCAACAGTTTACATACAAAGCTCGAGCAAATAAAACCATAACATATGAACACACGAATTAACCAAAATATATTTCAAATTATACTTGACATTGTAACCAGAAAAACTGTTTTAATAGGCCAATATAGGATAAAATTTTCATTAACTTTATTGTTTTCAATCACAGTCTACCAGATACCATAAAATAAACGCAAATTTCGTAATAAAACGCAGAACAGGACAACAAATAAAAATAAACATACGAAATGGCTTTATGGAATTTTCCGATCAACCGAATTTGTTTATGCCAGAACTAATTTTAATTAAACCGCACATAGCCAAATGCTAGATGAGGATTCAATGTGGACCAGAGGGGATTCACACCACTTTCAGTATTAAATTTTACGCACGTTTCATTTCACTCCAACCATTGCAATTCCTAATTGTCATCACACATTTCCCACCGAGCAGGCAACAAGGACCCGACGGCAACAACACAAAACTCTAATTGAAGTCAACATCAAACACATTTTATGCTTTTTGTGCTATTTAACATCCACCCCATCCTGTTCGTGGGCTCTGTGTGAAACTGACATATATACGAATGTATGTGTAATTTGTTAGGATTAGCGTGACGACAGGTGATTTATATCAATTCCCACTGCATTTAGATAATTGCATATGCCTGACTATTGACTCCTGGCCATTGGAATATATGATGGAATTGAGGTGGTTGTACCCGTTGCAAGCAAAGTGCATCTGATGAAAGGCGAAAGGATGTTTAGAATGAAGATGTTGATTTGAATGAAAATGAAATGGCAGCTTATGAATGATACTTCACAGGATGTCGCATTGTCTAAAATCATTGAACATAGAAAACTTCGATAAGTCGGGAATGTCAGAAAGGCAAATCCCGAGCATAATTTAACATAATTAACAATTAAAATTATGAGATGTGCATTCAATTAGAACTCAGTATAATTGGTTTTGTTTCTTTATAAGGGATTATGATGGCTTTCGGTGTTAATGGTGGCACATGTTTTGCTTATTTTATGAAAGGAAAAATTTTAAAACTTCTGGGAGTAGTTTCTTTGCAAGGGCAAATTGAATATGTTAACTTTTATTACATTTCTTCTATATTTTTGATGTCAGCATTTCAGACATTTAGGAAAGATTAATGCACTAATTGTTGATTGAAGAAATAATAATACTGATAATTACGTATTTGTCGCTACTTAAATCAAAAGAAAGCCAAAAAAAATTCTCCTTGTTTGGCGTAGAATTTGCAGCAGTTATTGCCTCAATAGCACAATAAAAGCAGTCCCTTCGGTCATAAGTTAATGAATATTATTTATTGTTATTTACTTACAACTGACGATTAATAAATAGTTCTTAATATATTTATTATTAATAAAAACGTCAAAAATATAAAAATTTCATAAATTTTCTCTCTTACTCTTCCCGTTTCACAAAAACACAATTTCCCTGATCTTTTAAAAGTGTTGACAATATTTTGAAATAATGCATATTGTAATATCTAAGGAGCACTAATAGTATAATAAGTATATCTGGAATGCAGAAATTTACAGGGTGCTCATTTGCGTCAACCCCTGAAACCCATACCACGATACTCTACTGTATGTGCAAATGGAACAAACCACACACTTAAATTATAAAAGACATCAACAAAAGCACCCCGAGGGCCACTCTTTCTACCCCACTTTTAGTCGTTGAAAAATGTTTCCGATAATTCTCCGTTCAGCTTACGAGAAAGATACCTGATAAGGGTTTTTAAAACATACTCAGATGAATCAAGTTATGATTTGATGGAAGCATGGAAGCACAAGAGGGAATACGGTCGGCTAGCGCCCCAAAGTAATTGCCTTAACAGATTTAAACATAAAGTGCAAATCCTTTATGTTGAAACCTGCTTCGGATAAATGCCATCGTTCTCGTGGTGCTTGAGAACATTTTGTGTCTAGACATTTTAAGGATGCCCCATCCAGTTGCTTATATCTACCTGTTGTATTTGCCCTATTTCTACCTACGTAGATTGGTGTTAACATTGGTTTATCTAACTTCCTTCACTCCATAGTTTTGGCACGAGACAACTACTTTACTTACCCGGATTGCATATATTTCAGCATAACATCAACGTATTGTCAAAATGATTCTGTAAATATATTACACTACAGATTCACCGAAAAATTCGTATGTTATTCTATTGTTCTATTCTATCCTTTTGTTATTTTACCATTAATCTACTGCAACTGTCACATCCAAATATCTTCGAACGATCCATCTGTCATTTCAAAGCATTTTGAATGTTTGTGGCGACTTGGATGAGGGCCCATTTCATGATTTCAGAGCTTGAGGCAGGCTTAACCAAAGATTTTTATAAATAAAATTACGATTTTCATGACATGCAGCTAGTCTTCAAAACCTCCTAAAAATAGAAGAATATTTTTACACCGAGCTTCAATCAGTTTTTTCTAAGGCGTCTTTTATCAATTTGGTATTTCTCATAAGCTGTCAACTTTTATAACTCACATCATGACAGAGCAATTTTATCTTTTTGAGATTCTTGAGGTATTCTGCTGTTTAATCATGTTGTTTTAGCCTTATTCGATCTGTGCTCTGAAACTTGAGGAATGATTTTCGGCGGTCATAAAAAGCGACAATGACATAAAGACAACATTTGGCCTCAAATATTCTTTGTTTTATTTATAAGGAAAATTAAGCTTTCTATCTACCAGCACATTCCTCATCGTGTAATATAATACTGGATTAATCAGCAGAAGGGCCAGGTCATCTCAAAATATTTGTCAATTGGAAGTTTACTCAGGCTCCTTGCGACACGGTAGTTTTTATTATGAACTGTTGTCACTTGTTGACAAGCTTTAAGCTATATTCAATATAATAATTGACGGGTGGCAATATGACAGGGTGAATAAAAGTCTGAAATTTCATGGAAATTAAAGCACACTACTGTCCAATCTTTTCCAACGTTTATTTTTCGTTGAAAAATTCATCTACCACTAAACCCTCGTATCGGAAGTACCCTTTTTATTCAACGTTTAAATTTGGTTCCATTCTTTATACTTTTTGCATGTGTTGTAGAACGTCGAAATCAATGATATAACGATGTTTTTTCGGATATCAACATGTTTCAATTTATGTAGATAGGGTCCATGATTGATAGGTACTATCCATGTCTGCATAATTATTTTTTTATATAATTATTTATGCTGCTGCCTATTTATGCTGCTGATAAAAGATATGCTGAAACCTTGATTGGGCGACTTTTGTGTCACTGTATCACCGGATTACATCAACTTCTAAGTTGACTCTAATCAGTATTTGGTGAAGTGGCATTTTTCTGCCTTTAAATGTAAGCACTAGCCTTATCTAAACATTAAAGAAAGATGCCCGAAAGAAAAAAATTGAACTGAATTCTCTAGAGTTATATGAGAAAAAGTTCCATAGTCTTTCAATCCATCCCTCACTTTTCGTTTCCAGGATACGATCTATACACAGTATTGTTTTAGCCGTATCCTTGTCTCAACTCTTAAAGTAAGCAAATTTGATTGATATGTATTGTCAATAAATCTTTTGAAATGTATTATCATCTATTAATGAATAGGTAATACCCGGGTCCTTTGACGAATAGGAAAACATACGATGAGGTTCGACACTGAATATCTACTCTCCCAAATCTGAAATCTTGGGCATGTTCCATTGCTTTTGGATCTAGATCCTGATCTAGATCTAAATCTATAGCCTAGATCTGTTCTATGATCTAGATCTATAGCCTAGATCTGTTTTTCTATAAGACCTCGGGACATTGTTTTCCGGCATCTCTTTGGAGATCAATTTTCCAATAGCATAGACTACGGAACAGGAAATCGGTAGAAGAAGGATATATGTCAAATATATCCTTTAGTATTGTCAAACCTGTCTGCGAGTAATATGTGCGGGAGCTACCCAATTTTACTTTTAACCCAATTTGATTTTCACTCCGAAGGGGTCTCCTTTTTCAAAAATGAAGCCACCAAGTTGCTAGTAGTGATCTCGCGTGTGAACACTATAAACTCCTGCAAAAAAAGTGAAGTGAAATGGATATGCAGGATATTGTGACGCGAGTTAGGTGAAATCCACGAGTAAGCGCAGTTGAAGTGTCTCAAGAATTGAACCAGTTCAGAGTAGATAATGTCAGTGCTAGTAGAGTTCGCAGAGCACTTCATGCTACGGGATATTTTGAGAGAGTCCCATAAAGCACGCCATTTTTGCCGAAATTCAACAAAAATATGAGTCTCGAATACGCAGAGAAACATAGAAGCATAGATTTATCTTTGTGTAACAACCTACTACTCCCGGATTGAACTTTGCTTGATGTGAACTGTTGAAAAAACAGTCTAATCAGGCATTCGGACAGTCGATTTCCACCCAAGTTTTTCCGCGATTGGCCAATAAATGTAAAAAAAATAGCTGTAACGTAAGAAACTTAATACGCATCGTCCCAGAGCATTCGAAAAAACAAGCCATCTCACTATCCTTCACCTAATTCAACGTATACCTCTAAGTTCACTTAGTAAGACCCCTTTTTTGTCAAAAGACGTTCACGCCCACCTACTCAGCTGACTCTTAAAATACACAACCTAGGACCTTGTTATTCAATTCGCTGAAGAAATGAAGACATTAAAGTGGAGTGAACCGTGACTTTAGGGCTAGAAAACCAGGTCAGGGAGAATCAGAAGAAGACCAATTATTTCTGATTTGAATTTTTTTCATGATGATGTTGACATTTGTTGGAAGCATAAAAATCATTTGAATCACATTTCAAATAAAATGAACAATGTTTGTTGCGTTAAAAGATTAATTGATCAGAAACTGCAGCTACAGCAAATAGACCGAAAGAAGGCCCAATTCGCAACGAGGGTTTGGAGTCTAACCTTTCAGCAACTCCTGAAAAATTTGGAAAAATAAGAAACATCACATGAAAATTCAGAAAATCGAGCGCTAGCGATCAATTTTTATAGAGGAGTATATAGCAATAAAGCAGGAACAAGGACGAATTTCTGAGAACTCCCTTCCTTGTAACGCCAAAGAAATAATTTGTGACCGTCACGATGGAAGTCACTTTCCAAGGATTGATCGTGCGATATAAACTATTTGAGATATATGTATGGTCACTGCAGTTTGCTGGAATGGTACCATCCTTGATCTCCTCTGCCTATTTTTGAAATTAAAACTTGAATGAATTTACTACCAGTAAAAGGAGTTGACGATATCCAATAAAGAAATGACATTCGTTTCTATTGATTTCTCTAAAACATGTTGATAAAGTAAGGATTTCCACGGACGGTTCATAGTCCACAGTGTGAACTGTTTTGTGTTTAGTTTCGTAAATATTTAGCATTATCAGCAGGAGACATTCTTTATCTAGAAAGACACTAATTGGGCGTGCTGCAGTTAGTCTATATCCCAAGTTGCAGTTTAATCTGGTATTTAAATTTGAATTAACGACCAAATACGTCAGTTTCAGTTAAAAAGACAGGACAATTTGGTCATCGCTCGGGGATCGTGTTTCTCAGGAAAAAAGGTGGAAGATATCAGGCAAACTTTCAACAGATTTCAAATATTGTTTAAAACGGCATTACATTATAACACAAAGAAGGAATTTAATTATAAAAAAATTCCAATCCTGACAATCAGCCTGGGCTACAACGCCAAAGATCATTAAAAAAACTAACATATAGAAAGAAAGGGATGGTGTGAAAGTTGTAACAATGGAGTATCTAAATCACTTTTTCTGTTCATCCTACGTCCACATCTTCGGTTGAGTTACTTTGAGAGTTTAAAGTAAGAGTAAGAGTGTTTTTGAAATTGAATTTTGAAAAGGAAACCATCCAAAATTTCGAGGAACAGAAATTGCGCTTTGCAAGAAAAAAAAACCTGTGAAATATTGTTTTACACTTCGGGGGCCAGTAATTGTTTGAGAGTGTTTTCCAGGCTAAAGAGTTGATAATCAGGTATTTATTGAGGATATGGCAACCAATTACCTTAAAATTCTGAATATGTTAAAAATTAAAACTGTTATATTTGGTAAAAGTCTTTGGCTTGGCGCGAAGATATTGAGGTTACATCATGCTTGGTTATTTCAACAGGGCAATGAGCCCAAATTTAATTCCAAAATTATGATAGAGTGGTTGCTGTGTAGAGTTCCCCGGCAACTAGAACCTCCTTCATCCTCAACAGAACTCAATAAAAAAAAATTGGGTATCATCTGGACACGTAAATTCAGAAATCTAACTATCTTTGTAAACTTGATGTTGTACACATGAAGCATCGCCCCTAAAATTGGATAAAATCATATCAGAATTAACTGAAAAACTTATTGAGGGTATTGAAAGGAGATTGGATACAATAAGAGACCCAGCAAAACAAGGAAAAGGAGGCCCAACAAAATATTGAAGCAGAATTTTATCAATTTGTTCAACTCAATATTAGTTAATGAATCCAGAACTTATTTTATTTTCATAACCTATTCATATTAGATTAATAAACAAGCTTATTTGCATAAGTTTTTCAATTAATAATTTTGAAATTGATGAAAATGTTATTTTTAAATTTATTTTTATTAAATATTGGTGTTGTAATACTTTCCATAATAAAAAAAATATGTTTGAATTGGTCGAAAGCTGTTCACCGAGCAGTCTTGTAAATGCTGCTGTAAATCCTCTAAACGCCCTTGAATATTGTACCCGAAAGAATTCTAATGAAATATCTCATGCAATAAAAAAATGTCCTTAAGAAAGAATAATTCAATAGACTGCACTACAAATTAACAATTTGTATGGGACAAATTGATTTATTTTTGTTTAATTTAGAGAACATTCATAGGACAAGCTACATTAATTTCAATCCTTGCCATTCGATAAATGTCCAGGCAGGGAAATTATCTCAATGCACTTTTTACTTCGGTTTATTTTCCACACAAAGCATCTGCAACTTCCCCAATAGACAATTAACGAATTTACTCCTAGTCAAATGCAGTTTTGTGTGAGGACGTGGTACTCGCCAGTGCAGTCGAAACCCTGGGAAAAGATCATGACTCGTTGCAGTATTGCGTTTCGCGATGCAATAATCAACAAAAGGACATCATCTAATCCGGAAAGATTTATGACCATGGGAAACGCCTCCATACGATCGGCCCTCGCTAGAGACGCATGCAGAGCACATAGATGGGCATGTTAACAATAGCACCCGCTTATTGTTGCCTTTTCCATATTGCAACGGGATCATATGCTTCGACTGCTCCTGTTTATATTCACACCCTTCATGAAAATGCCAATGAATGGCCAAAGTCAGACCAAACAGACAAGGGGTGCTTTGAATGCTGCAAGTTGAATGATGGAAATTGAAAATCACGGGAATATTTCGCTATCTCTGGACCAAAGGATTCCTTTGAAGTTGTTTCGGGTTTGCTTTAAAATATTTATGGAACATGCCAATTGCTAAATTGGCATTTTATTGTGCGAGATATACACGCGGGTTTGTTTTTGAAGGAATGGAATGGCGCTCCGATTTCATCACTTGTGTACTCACATTTGTCTTATTGTCGATTTGGTTAGGGTTGACAACGTGATGCAAGGGCGAGTATGAAAGGAGGGACGACACTGAGAATGAGCATAAATCAATTAGGATTAGTTGTAACAGGGGGTTGAACTACACACGCAGAATGAGTGTAACCTCCTCTGCGTGAAGCGAAACCAAAACAACTAGTCCATAGACTTTATAGGCATTGTGTTATTATTCAAAGATCATTCAGGATGATATTTATTGCCGTCATAAAATACTCGACAGCTTAGAAAGGAGCTGTTTATATCCGATTCAATTGGATTTGTTGGATTCCCACCGTGACGAACAAACACAAATATTTGATTCGCCACAGTTTTCGCTCTTTCAATTAATTTGTAATCCTGATGAGAAGAAGGTCTTTCTTAAAAAAAATTAAATAAAGAAAAGGAAAAGGGAGAAAAGTAGGCTCAAACGATTTTATGATACTTTCTGAGCTAAAAGGTAAATTACGCTCGAATGCTTTAAAATGGCATTTACCGAAACACAAATTCTGTGAATCATACAAACCGGGTAAGGATAAAACGGCTACAATATGCTTGGATGTGATATTGAACTATAACACAAAAGCATGCTTCTCTGTTTTCATATTTTGTATGAAAAAATAGCAAGACGAGAACATTTGTCTACCGAATTTACGTTTGCAGCAAAGGGATAATGTCTTTGCATGCTCCATAAAATGCCCCGAAATCAGTCTTATACTGAATTCAATCGATGAGCCTTATAGTAAATATAAAACTATTTGAAGCCTATTTGCAAGTCAAATGTTTCAATTCGCGTCTTTAAAGTTTACGATTCGCAATTCGATTACTGACACGATATTTTAAAGCAGAAACTTCAGATGATTTAAATAACAAATCAAACTTTAGTACACCGCTGTCCGTGTTCCTTGCGAAATTTCGGTTGTCAATAAAAGTACCCGAAAGGAGCCACTTTTTATTTATATATGACAGGCAACATGTGAAAGCTTAACTTCAAAGTATCGATCATTTATTGAAAATTCAAAGCAGTTTGAAACTGAAGAGCTTCCGTCCTAAAACAGCAAACGGCAGCATTGTTTCCGGAAAATGTCGAAAATTTTTCCGTTCCATTATATGATCCTGAATAGAATTTTGATCAATGGTCTTTCGGGGGAATCTATTGAAGGCAAACGTAACAAACATAGACTTAATGATAAGAATGGGCAAAGATTTTATCTCTCATCAAAGCTATATTTATGTATACAAAACGACAATAGAGGCAGGAACCAAACGCACCCTTTTAATACTCCTCATTCAATAAGTCAACACGTCAGTGCCTACGAAAAATTATGTAATGATACGGGGTTTGGAAAAATTCTTTGACGTAAAAGACAAGTTTATTTCGAAGGAATTTTGACCATGTCCGTTTTTATTTCTCTTTCAGAAAGATGTGAGTGTGTGTGCGAGATTTTTTTTCCATCATTGAAAAACAATATCCTTAGAAAGATGAATCATTCATTTTCAATATTTAATACAAAGCACGAGGATGAATTGGTTCGTTCTTTTTCATTTAATATGCTATCCTTTAGTAAGTGAAGAAGTATTTCATGAATATATTTGATATGACGTTGTTGTCCTTAAAGACTTCTACAACGAGAGCTAGTTTATTTCGTATTTAACTGTTTTAAGAAACTACGCATAATGAATGATTCTCTTTAAGGTTTTGGGATTCTTATTTGTTCTGGGCTGCCGCAGAGTCGTCCTTGGTAGCCGTTCAAGAATTTGAGATGTAGTGCTATACTTATAATCATGGTATAATTATGATATAGTTATAATCATGATATAATCATCAATTTGCAAAGTCTACTGATATATAAAACAAAGGCATAAGTAGATTCATTTATTATCAGACGATTTCATTTATTATCAGACGCTGCTATAAAAAGGATGAATGCTTAAGGTGAATAAACGTAGCTATACAAAATGTAAACGGGGTTTCCATTGCTGAGCTTTCATAGTTGCCAAATCCGCGACGGTGCATCTAGTGTGCTTCCGGAAGTCTATCTGGAGTGGAAGGTGCCAGTCGTTTATCCTTTCCGAGCCCGTGTAAAACTACGAAAGCAAGATGCGTGCTTTGCATTTAATTTCAAAGGTTTTTAACTCCAAATGTGTGTAGACACTAACAGCAAACGAAGAAATACTTAGAAAATTCAAAATCATTCGAGGCGAACCCTTTGGACTTTTTCTTTCGTCAATTTTTCACACATTTTCAACCCTACAAGCGGGCAAACTTACCGGTATAGAACCTTTTTTAGCAAAAAAAATCATATTTTACTATTAGTGACATATATTTTTAAATAAACAAGTCCTCATGTCTCGCATTTAACAAATTTAACCAATTTAGCATTTGACGTAAAGCATATTTCATTCCCACATGTCATGTATCGTAATGCGATATGTGGTCACACGCGAGACATGTGGGATCGTAGTCTCATTGTATGACAAGTCTTGAGGCATTTAGTATCTTAATGCCTCACTGTACAATACATACATGTATTTGTTAAAATGTAAAAGCAATCAACTAACAAACTATGAAAACAATATCAAGGGAGTGTTTGCTTGCATCAAGAACATAAGGACGAGCAGGGAATCTACAACGAGGTTGCAGTTTTCGAATGAACTTTAAAAAAAATTAATCGCATCACAGTTATGCAGAAGATTCCTGAAGACAGTCGATTGTTGGAAAGGATTAATTGCGGCAAAACAATGGAAGGTGATCACCACAAATGTATAGTTATAAAATTTGTGAACTAGATGGTTTCCTAACCTGTTGAGCGAAAAATAAATAGTTAATATGATAAGAGAATGGTGAGAAACGTAGAGAAAGGCTTTCTTGGGGGAATTTCATGGCTTTCTATAGCCAATTAGCATTAATAATCAAGCTAAAGCTCCCAGTTACATTCACATATCTAAAAAAACTGGTCAAAATTATGTGAAAAAGGGTACGTTCTTCTTACTCTACGTAGCACAACAGCCACTCTCTGGCCTTTTTGCTTCCTCCAGCAAGCGCCTCCAACTTCCTCGGTCCATTGATCACGTCCTCTTATTTTGGAACGCAAGCAGCTAAATCTTATAGCAGTCCCTTTTTAAAAGCCAGTCGGGTTTTCGCAAGAGAGGTCTTATGAAAAATTTCTACAACAGGGAACCAAGAACACATTTTTGAAAAATCCATTTGCACAATGTCACTCATCCCCCAATCTACTAATTTCTGTGAACTGACAAACAAGATAAGAAAAATATTTTTCCCTGTGAAGATCTGCTGACGAGCTATCAACCTGACGAAAGGCAGGCGTAACTCAGTGCCCATCTTTGTCCTATGATGTGTCTAAAGGTTTCTAAACAACCGAAAATGTACTGAAGTCAACATGATAATCCTATTGAAAGCCAAACTCAATCTGTTAGTAAGTGTCATTTGGTTTTTTATGCAGATAAAGCCTGCTCACGCTCTCAGTTTGGGACGTGCAATGTTTTTGAACCAACTAACAAAAATTTTCTCTCAGAACCTATCGTGTAACGTTTTTATTTGCTAGTTCGGGCTTAGTTTTCTGTTCCGATTCTTATCCATAAAGTTCGGTAATCCTTCTTTAGCGAGCATAGGGAAGGAAGTTAAAGAGAAGGAGAGGTGAGGCCAGATAAAAGTCTATCCATCCCAGTGATACACCATAACACTCCAGTTCGCCTTTTCTTAACTGTAAGGGCTGCTTAGGCAAGGTGAGCCCCGCGATTCCATTTTCCCACTTGAGGCTTGAGGTTTGGCTTGAGGACCAAAACTTAAAAATCTTCTGCGGGTAAGACCGAAAATGACCATGAGCACTCAACGGCTAGATTCAGTAGAAATCAATCTCATATAAAGCCGCAGCGTCAATATTAGTTGCTGTAGCGAAAAACAGCCTTGATATGAAACCTTCTGTACCTTCCTTCACCCTTCTTTTTTGAAAAATGCTACAAAAGTTTGCTCATCAACAAGTGGTGAAGGATGTAGTGACTTTTGGTAAATACAATTATACTGCAACAATCTCAAGAGGTATGCAAATACCTGTCATAAAATGTCAAAAAGGGCGTAGAGGGGGCCTTAATTGTCAATATTAAGGGTTTAAAGAATAATATGAACCACAGGCATTTTACATTGGAAATTCCGTGTTCGTTAAAATAATCCTTCGTAGATACTTAATGTTTCGGTAAAAATATTTGGTAACTCTTCTAGCATGACTCAATTTTGTCAAATGAAAGGTGCACGTTTTTTGCATGAAAGTTCAGAAATGCTTGATGACCACTGTTTTTGAAATCCTTTTCTTCAAAAACACTTTTTCTTGAGACTCTTCTTCTCGTCCAATCTCCTCGTGGAAAGGAATCTAACGATATAATTCATATGGTTTTACTGGCTTAAAGTCATAGTTTCTGAGAACCGAGAGATGAGCCTACTGTGTAACAATAGTTTTTTATCTATAGTTTTTTTTTTTCTTTTAAAGTTGATGTTGCCGAGCTATGAGTCACTGTTCTAATCGTCTCCGATGATGGAAGCAAAACTAATATTAGGCAATTTTTGCTGTGAGTTTAAATCAAGAGCTATCTGAAGAATCAATAAACATAAGTTGCTATCCATTTCCTCCTGTCATCTTTGCAAAAGATTCAGCCGCATAAAATTGATAAGAAAAATTCTTCCAACTTGCATTTGCCTACTTCATCCTACGGTTTCAAATCCCTCCTTTCAGTTAGCCTGTCAACAATGAAATTAAGCTACAGATCCTGTAGCTACAGTTTTAGCAATAGCTCCCGTTCCAGTGACCATACCGAGCACATTTGATTTCTGACCGTAGTAAATCCACACACCTCCACATTTAAGGTTAAGCCCAATATATATCTGGTCCTTGCCTCGAACTAAAACAATTTTAACAATTTCTCCCATACTATATTCACCCTCAAACTTTCAAGTGATTACCTAAGCCCTAAGCTTAGTACAACAACAAGCATCGAAGTATTCAAAATGATAAATATCAAAATATCCCTTTTGAATTACTACTATAAAGTGCCTGCTTAGAAATTGTAGATGACCTAGTAAATCCTTAGGCTTAGCTATAAGATTTATATAATGTAAATAAATTCTTTACATCCCAAAACTGTTCTTATCCACCCGAAAATAGGACAACAATAGTAGAAAAGGACTTAACTGAAAATCCTGATGATCGATTTTCACTAAGCACGCCATTCGACAAGTCAACACAAATACACGCACGTTGTGATTTGATTGTGTTCCTTTTGCCTATTATCTATTTATTATTCAACGGCCTTTAGATGATCGTGCTCGTATGTTAGTCAGATGGGTAAGACCACATTTCATCTTAATGTCATTTGTAACTCTTTGTTGCATGTTCACAAAGAGCAAATAAAGCGGAATTAGGTGTCCTGGAAGCTTAAATAATGTCGTCAATTAATTAATTAACAAATTGCTTCAGTATGTTGTTATTGGTTTCATTTCACGTCAAGTTCGAGGAAACCGAGAGGACATGAAAAGTCTCCTTTGTAATCCTATGGCAACAGGAACTGTGAAAGCACATCCTGCGATGAATTATGGTGGATGGAAAATCTTTCGCGAAATCTTCTTCCTTTTTTCGTGAATACATTAGTTCACTTACAACAGCCAGTGTTTGCATCGTTGCTTGCTAAAAGTGATGTATATAAAGGACACATGTCGTATATTGACATATGCATAGACACATCAACAAACATCAAAAGGCATACGCAATAGCAGGAAAATTTACATTTGACGAGTAAATGTGGAAAAGGTGTGTCTGGGTTTGTGTTTTGTGATTTTCAATAAATTCAGCTCGCAATGAGTAGAACGTATTGCAATAAGCAACTCCTGGATACAATTGGTTCTGTTAGAAAATTGGGATGTAGTAGTAGTGAGATTTTTCCAAAATATATAGGATCCTGATTTTTACAAGAATGTCAAAATCAAATGAAGTCATCTAAACAATGATTTCGAAGATATGGTAATCTGTTGTTGGAAGTGTTTCGTTGCTTGTCCTGATTGCTTCCGTCACTGAGTCAACAGGTTGATTGCCTGCAATTAAGGAAATAAAATTTTTGGAAATCAGCATATGGTTGACAGTTGGAAGCTTATAGTAAATAAAAACAATTATACATTGAAACTTGTGTAATTAAACCATAGTTTGCCTTCTAATGTTTTTATTTTTAAAATACAGACGCATCGGATTGCGCACATCATGTTAAAAAATTCGGGGATTTTTTAACTGCCGAAAGAGCTCGATCACAGCAGATGACATAAAGTTAAGACTTGAAACTGGAAGTCCATCCTTAGGATAAGCTCATGAATAGCTGAAATAGTAAATCTTGAAAAGAAGTCGATCAAGGCTGCGTGATGTCGTTAAAATTCTGTGCAAATATGAGCATTTTAACTAAGGAAGGGAGGCAGACTACCAAGGAGAATATAAGAAATCCATTCAATGTAGTATACTGCTCTATTCTACGCTACTCCTTTTCTTATCACAACTGCCGCCCCCCCCGTTTTCCAATGAGTGGTTCTGTTGACTGATGTCAATCAGCAACATCATGATTTGCTGTTTCATTAGTACATAACAATAGAAGGATATTCCGCTCACCGACAGAATATTTTTCGAGAAGAATATTTACACATGGGTAAACATTCTGTTCTATCTTAACTTTTGACAACATAAACACCAAACAACAAATGTGAACTTCGTCAGTATATTTCAAGGATGCTTAGCGCTTGCCTACATTCATTTCTCACGTAAGTAACTCCGAAAATATCCTAGCCGTCCTGAAATTAATATAAAATTTTACTTTCTGTTTCTGAAAATTATGTGAGTGTAATTGTATGTTCGTGTGCATTACAATATATCGCTTTTGAATCAAAAGAGCGTAAGATATAGACAGGAGGAGTAACACAAAGGAATAATTAAGACCTCGGTTGTGAAAGCAGTAATGGATAAAACGTAAGGCAAATTTTAAGGTTATTTGTCAGAACAAAGTAAAGTGTGTGGTTGTGGATAAGGGCTTCTTGCTACAATTTTATCTTTTTATATTCAGGTATCTGTATTTGTTTGCAAGGTTAATAGAGAACAATGTACCCGCTTCACATTATTGTCCTAACTTTATTGGGAAGAAATAAAAAAACTGACTAGGGTTGAGTGTAATTTGTTGAATATGTATATTAGGCAGCAATATTTCAGAACATATTCAGTCTTTCCGGCAATAGTCATAAATTTACCTGATCTGAAATTAGATAAATCTCTTTCAGAAGTCAACGTCCCTTTTGGGTTATTAAAGCGTGAGTTAGGCTCGTAAAATATGGGCTCTGGATGAGAATACTGAATTTCTGTTTACAAGTATAAATACGCTTGTTCATGTATTTCATATGCATTCATATATGTTTTCATTTAATAATACGCTTAGCTCCACTGTGATATTGTCGCGTTTACCTTCAACCCCTGAATCTTTAAATTGTAAATCTATTTTCCTAATCTAGAACCTGTTGCTAAGGGCGATGAGTGTATGAATCATTTGCATTTTTGTGATAAATTCTTATTGTACTCAAAACAAATCACACCAGGAAATCACGTGACAGAAATACGTTCCGGTAACAGATATATGATTCTAGGAAGAAACACGTATATTATCCTTGAATATATCGCAGTGAAGGCAGATTTCCTGCGTATCCAGACATAATAAAGCACAGTGAGTGGATTTGGATTTCAAAGCCAAGCAGCAACCAAATCGATCCAGAAGCAATCAGGAAACCAGAGATAGCTTAGAATGATATCTTGCGGGTCAAAGGTAATCTAATGAACCCAGTCAATATTCCAAAACTATCTATATCATTACAGGCAATCCGTGACTTTTTCCATTTGCATCGCCAAACAAAAACACAATCGGCTGCTATAGTTGATCCAAGTGTTAAAATCCTTCATTTCAATTTTATGATTCTTTTATTTTCGAGATCGAACTTCGAACGTGATCGTTCGGTCTTATTCAGCGACTAAAATAATTTTCCTTAGGATTCCTGCTATAGTCACAACAGGTCTTAAGATACTGTGTATTTTTTCCCCTGTTTGTTCCTTCCAAACTATCCTTTATTTTTTCATTTTTCATTCCAAAATACAGTTTTTGTTTTAATTTCGACAGATATGTATTTCAAGAATAAGTTGCTCCCTTCTTCGGTGTCAATTATTTTCCTCTAAAGCTAATTGTTGAAGCTTTAAAAATTAATTACAAAAGTCTAAGTTTTTTTTTAACATGATTTTGAAAGGATATTGATAGATTAGTTGGAAAATCCATGACCTACAGTTTCCTTCATCGCGGTTTTTCAGCATTTTCTTTTCCTTGCTGTTTGCGAGGCATTCCATGACACCAATCTCTAGTTTCCCTAATGAGGAGGGAAGAGGATTCGATGGAACCCCTATTGTTATCTCGTTTCCTTTCATAATGATTTGTTCCGCCACAGTCGACTTGAAGTTTGAAGTTCTTTTCTGCTTTCTTGCTGTTTTTACTTCGCCTATATGCTCCCTAATTCTCGTGCCAATGAGTCTTCTCGTTTGTCCCATGTACACTTCTTTGCAAGTAGAACATTCGAAACGATAAATCCCAGATTTTTCTCATATTTCACGTTCGTCCTTCTTCCACCTGAAAATGTTTTGGGCTGGTTCTTGCTTCTTGATACGGTCAGTTGCACAGAATTATGTCGATTGATTTATTGTTCATGGTAAATCAAAGCCTTCCAGTATATCCTTTCAGTACTGACCTTTCAGTACCGGCATCGCTACTGTCGCTGTCTGATTTTTTGGATCGTCTGTGAAATTCTCTTAATCGTTGAGCAGTAGAACCCATTTAATCTGGCTCTTTTCGATGATGTTCAGCCATTCTTTCTCTTTGGCTACTTTGCATAGAGTCAAATCGAACATTCGATGAAGCTCTGTATGGAGAAACCTTTAGTTGTTGTGGATAGTTTGATGTATTGGAATCGTTCTCTGCGTGTGAGTTACCTCTCGGTACACTTCGAAAATAAGGTTTGTTTATGTCCTTTTTTCGGTTGTGTCTAGAAAAGATAGTTTTCTGTCTTCTCTTCCTTCATTGTGAACATTATGTCCTTGATTCCGGCCGGCGAGCATATTAAACACCCACTCCTTTTTACGTATGCAAAACCATCGTCCAAATATCTAACGCTCTTGGCAATGGTCTTTTATCTTGTAGTCCCTCTTCTAATCCTGTCATGAATATTACGATAAGGAATGGCAAAAGAGTATTTCTAATGACTGCTCCTCATTTGTTCTTGTCAAATTTTACCCTGGAGGTGAAATAATTTCCCGTCATACGGAAGATTTGCAAGCTGTATATACTGACTCGTTTTTATCTTCCTTGACGGTGATTCTTCTCTTTGGTGTAAGATCCACTCTCCTATGTATTCTAATATTTCCATAACCGGAATAATCTGGAATAGACATTTTAAATCGAAGAAGACTATAATTTCATCTTGTGCTGGTGGACCAAACTGTTACAGCTTCTCCGAGAAGTCCTTGCCGTTTGTGACAGAATTGCTGTTCATTGCTTTCCTACCTTTAAACACCTTCAAAAGCCATATAGCCAGTTTTTGGGTAGGTGCATTCATGGCCGATATTATTAAACGCATTTTGTTTCTTTCTACCTTTAGTGGCCATTCGGAGGATATCCAGAAAAGTAAAGTCAAGTTTTGAGGAAATCTGCCTAATCGAACACCACAATCGAATACTCTAATATGAGAAGGCATTTGTTCGACTTCTATAAAATTAAAAATGACTCACCAGCTTTGTCCAATCAACAATTGATCTCTTTCCTTCAATCATGGAGCGCTGAGTTTTTTAAGTCGGGACTCTACCTTCCTTTGTTTGACAACAGTAGACGTTCTTTTCTTCCTCAACAATCAGGTATTTATGATGATGCAAATCTTTTCCAGAAAAAAAATGTACGAAAATGACCAGAGTAACGTTTCGTGCAGGAATGGTAAGGTAGTGGGTCTGCGTCCGGTAATAAGCGCTGGATTGTCAAAATGTCAAAACCAGATAAAACCTGGCTACTCATATCATATTAATAAGGCTCGGCATGTTGCCAAAAGTGTTTGTTTATCTGGTGTCTATTCAACTCTCTTTTTGATACACTTTATCCTCGCTGGGAATCGAGGGTGAACTTCTCGAAATAACCAGTGACGGAATTTTTGTCAAATGAACGTTACCTGTTCTAAACATGGCTTCTTCTGACTGAACGGACTGACTGACTTGAACCGAAAATCTGCTTTAAGGGCACTTTTATGACAATAATGCTAATATTGAATAGTATGCAATAAATGCATTGCAAAAATACGAAACCTGACATTGAATACTGTTTCTTTATCTAAAAAACCTTAAAGGAACATGTTCCTTGTACAAACGAGAATTACTTAGAAGAATGCATTGAGGTTGGTAAAGAAGAAAGTGAGAAGATTTGAGGACCGGTGTACTTTTCAAACACATCGTGTAAAGAGTTATCCTTCAGATAACGTCAATGATTGACAAGCCCGTCTGAAAGATCTGTTTCACAAAGATGTGTCAAATGGCCTTACCTAACGTTTATAATAGGTGTTAAAGTGTGCTGCATAAACAAGTTTACAACATCTCTTATTTCAGAACTAAGTGTCGCTAAGTCAAGTGACCAAATTTTCTCACCTTTTAGAGGCTTGCCAAGTATTTAAACACTCTAGAACAATCAGTTGACTGGTTTTTCTGTATGTTCAATAACATCCTATACTCGCTTTACCATGTTGTCATACAAACTTGTTTTCAACCGTGCATTTAAGTGTTCCGTCCCCAGTTTTCTTTCGAAACTCTTGACATTTTGCACAGTTGCTTGACATTTTGAAAAATTGATATTTTGCAAAACCTTTGACCTGTCAAAGGTTTTCTATGAAATTCGAGCCAGGACTAAACATTGACTACGGCGGGGACTGTACCCTGAGTTGAGCAAAACCAATCAGGAGTTTATTAGTAACCAAAAGTTTTTTGTCACTTACTTAATAATATAAAGAGAAAAGCAATTTTTGCCACATGAACTGTCGGATCTTCCATTGGTGAAGCAACGCCTTCCTGGACAATTTCTTTGTACTTCACAGCATGCAGAGTTTCTTCCCAAAGAATAATGAACAAATATAAAGCCTATCAATTGCCGATCTAGCCATCACATAGTGAGAGTCCTATAAAACGATTTCGTCGCTCTGATTTCTTTGTACGAGTATCGCTTACCAATTTTGTTAAATAAACTGGAATTTCATTCATCCGAGAAAATAATTCATCGCCAATCCCTGAAGGTCCGATTTCGCCGTTATTTGCTTTTTGGAAGAAGGTGAGAACTTAAGTTGATTTATTCAGCTTTACTAAGTTTATGCTGGTATGGCAAAAAATATTCACTGATTTCGAAAATTCCGATCGTTTAGTCAGGGCTAAAAACTTCAAATGGTCTCACCTCTTGGCTGGGTTCCTCATTTACTCCCCTTTTTTCGCTCAACTCATCCAGTTGCCTGCTTCTTTTAAGCAAGCAGGATAATCACAAATTATCCTTTGTAGAATTATACTTCCAGAGCAACTTCCTTCCTGACGTAGGTTCTATTTCGACTGGAAGAAGCACTAACCTCAGCCTTTTATCCACACTGGATTTAACGTATTTTGCGATCTTTTTGATCATTGTTTACCCACTGACATTCAAAATTAACTGATGCTGAGATTCTGCATATTCTAGTTAATATAAGATAGATAGATATGTTTGGGTACAGCATAGTGTTTACACTTCGCAGAGGCATCACAAAGAAAGAGATGCAAATACCCTATGTGAGAAATAAGACAAGCTTTGTAAGATAGAGAAAGTGAAAATCAAACGACTTAGATAAATTACAACATAAAACCAAATGGGCTTTTATGATTCTACACAAACTGAAATTCTTTTTGACAAACTTTCCCGGATAAAAAGAGAAATTCTCAAAGTCAGCATGAAATTCACTCGTGAGTTTCAGCCAACTAGGACAGTGAGTCCAGAAATTCGCGCTGATAATAATCACAAATTTCGTTGAAATTTTTACACCGTTGTGATAAACTTGTTTGCTGTCATATGTGGATCATCCTTTTTAATGTATTCCTTTTAAATGTTTTCCAGAGAAAAACTGAGAT
This sequence comes from Stratiomys singularior, assembly GCA_954870665.1. Taxonomy (NCBI): domain Eukaryota; kingdom Metazoa; phylum Arthropoda; class Insecta; order Diptera; family Stratiomyidae; genus Stratiomys; species Stratiomys singularior. Next base: position 17,086,025 of record OX940877.1, read on the forward strand.
CGATTCGATTCGCCCATTTAATCATGAAGATTCCTATTCTGGAGCGCAAACTAGTAGGATTGGATTATGGAAAGATTTGTTCAAAAAGCTGAAAAGGATTCGCAGCAACCTTCCCTTTTTTATTGCGAAAATTCGTTTGTATAGATTTGTTTGTATGGAGCTTTTATACATTCACCGAGAACATATGGAAAGAATTCTCGAACTAACGGTATTTTACTAAGATAAGTGGAACTTTAAATAGATTGGATGTGAATTTCCTCTCATTATCGGGTAAAACAGCAAAACACCTCTCAAAACTTTTGGTCAGGAGCGTAATACATACACTTGTGTCCTTTCTTTCTCTGGCTGGGAGAAGTTGACTAGGAGTGTTAGCGCTGTATACACTTATGCTGTGATATTTGTTTCAGTGTTAGCGCTGTATGCACTTATGCTGTGATATTTATCTCAGGATGGTGGATATACAACCAGAAAATCGCTAATAAATTGCATTTGTGTTTTTCCCTTTGAGATTTTTCGAGAAACTATGACGTTAATTTCATAGATTGATCGGAAAACCTGAAATGTTGAAATTGCTTCTTTCGTACTGACAAGAAATCAGGAAGGGAACAATCATGAAAGTAAAAGCAATCTTCAAGCTGTTCAACTGAATCAGTCAAAGGTTTTTATAAGGCTTAGGGATGAATTTCCAGAAATTTTCTGCAATTTTAAAGTGTAAGGGACACAGTTTTCAAAGTAAAGTCACCTCTTGCTATGCTTTATTAATGGTGGAAGATGCTATTTTGGTATTTAAATCAAACTCTGAAAATTCAATGTGAAAGGATTTTCATTTCCAAGAACCTTTTAGGCGGCAGCGCTAGGTTTTAAAGCTCTCTTATTCAAGGTCAAAAGTTTTTAAAATATTACCATCGCGTGCCGATAGCAAGTTTGACAAGGACATTTTAAATAGCAGTCAAATTAGAAGGAAATCCATATAATTTTCATGTCTATCGTCACCTCTTTAGGGTCAACGAAATGATCTTTGATTCGCATGCGGGTGTATAATTTTCGTCCTAACGTATTTCATTACTAATATGCGTGCCACCGAAAAAAAGCAACCATCTCCTCGATAAAATCATTTACTCTACTTATTATTGTTGTCTGCATGTTTGTTATTTATACAAAGGCTCGCCTGACTGTTTTCTACTCCGCTAAATTACCGGGGTCATGCATTCCACATGCTGGTCGAGATATTATCAGTTTCATGTTCTTACCCGACCTCCTTTCAGGACGCGCGTATTCATCTTTGCCGAGCACTTATGCACGTGAAATTCACGAGATTCCAAGTGAGGCGTGTAGTTGCGCAAAGATTTCTAAATGAATGAAATGTGAATAACCAACCGCGGGGCATTTGCTGTAGAGAGCAATTAGGGTGCTACCCCTTCGCAACATGTGATTGCTGCAAGGAAATATATGTCCGGACATTTTATGAATGATGGCGATGAGAGTTTTGTTGCAAACATCTGCATGGTTCATATTGTACACAAGGGGAAGAACGATCCAACTATCCGATTTCCAACTCACCATTCCCAGAACGCATGCCCGATTACGGCTGATAAGGAGTTTTTCGGTTTGATACAATTGTACTGATTTTCTGCTGGGCTTTCTGGATTCTACTAAGAATATTTCTATATTTTTATTAGATTTACTAAAGCAATTCAGAAATTTTTATAAAAAATGAACCTTGAAACCGATGCATGAAACTTTTCGGATGTCCTTACAAGTAAATTGTCTTTGCTTATAATTTTCCCCAGTGTGATAAATCTTGCAGAAAAATACCAAGGATCCACCGTAGTAGGGATACGTACAATCGTCTACATCACATTTTGATATCAGAATAAAGCTTTCCCACCCCTTGTCGAACGGGGGATATCTTTGTGATTCTGTTTTAAAGGATATAATTCTTTGCAGTTTTGCAGACATTGTAGACACTGTGATTCGATCCTGACACGAGTCGACTGAGGCTTGGAGGAATCGCGGCTTATGCCCACTTCAAAGTTTTTAGTCAGTTTCGGACGATTCGCGTGCATTGCCGTGCTAAACGAGTTGCTGTCGTTAGAGCCAAAGAGTCTGGTAATAGATCAGGATCATTTTCGTGACCTGTTAGCTACTATTGGCTGAGCAGTTTGTTATTTTTTCGAAAAAAAAGGAGCGAAATGAAATAGAAGTAAAAAATTTCGAATGTGCAGTAGTGATGATAGTTAAATTAATACAATTTATTTAGAAATCATATGATCAGAGTGAGATTTTGGTCCTAATACTTTTTCAAACATCTATGCACGTTTTTCCCAGTTTCCTGTGCCCATTTTGGTCACGTAATAGTTAAAGCCACACTTCCTTGAGTCTGTCGAATTCTTGAAATAACATCAACAATAAGGAAGGTGATGTAAAGTGAATGTTATTCGGATCAGCCTCCCCTGAGTGTTTGGTGTCCCTTGAGTGCGTACCTTAACCCCAAAACAGGCAGGTGTTACCTTCGTATCCAATTCAGATTTAAGGATCCGGAATTCCATTCTGCACAGCTCTCGTTTCGCTCCGCTATTGTCAACCTGTGGAGGAAAAGCTTGTCCTTAACGCGTTTCGTGTGTTGTGTACATTAGAAATACCTTCGTTAATGGATTGTTGTTTATCAATCGTGAATTAAAGGTGCTTTTCGCATTAGAGGATTTCTATTTTGTCATCTGGCTTCTTGTTTGTGATTTTTGTTCAACAAGGAAGCGTGTAAGCTGGGCAAAATAAAGGCCATCAAGTTGGGAATAACAGCGGTTGACGCGTGGGTAAGTTATGTTTGTTAACACATTCAGGATAAAAGTACACACATTATTATTCGGGATAGAATTTCTTTATTCAGTTCGTTACATTCGCAAAAGAATTTTCGGCGTGTCCTTTTCAATATATTGGGGTTTTTGACTTTTTCACTTAACATACCAGCCCGAAGGTGGAAGGAAAAGGTTCCAGGAAATTTCATTTGACTCATCAGATTGGAAGCAGCTCGGTTTCAACGGAAAAGTATTTATTTTTGTAGAACAGAATACAAATCTGTTTCAGGATAACCTTTGAACGGCTTTCCCTGATACCACATATATATAATTCCATCTGTTATTCGGTTCTAACGAGAATTCGAAATGTGAGATGGCGAATATTGGATAAAAACCATGTGGCTAAATGTTTGTGTTGTCGAAATTGATATCTTGGTAATGTTTTAGAGGGATGAGAAGGAACGAAAGGTCGCAAGTATAATATGTACATAAATTTTTTATGTGGAATAGAGAAGAGAGGCAACATGAAGCGTCCAATTATGGCAAGTATAATTCGGAAGTTTTGTGTTTCCTAGCTGGAAAAATGAAATTTAAAGAAGAAAAGAACGACCACTAAAGTATAGTATAGTTGTCAACAAATAAAGTATAGTAATTTAAAAGCACAGATATATTGCAGACAGCTTCCATACCAAAGCAAACCAGGACATTCGACAGCAATGAAAGTTTATATAGAAATATAAAGGATAGAATGACAAGTATTCAGTTATGAGAAGAGGACTGAATCGACTTCTTTTCTCGCTAATTAGTGGCTTGTTGTTGCTTTAAATGTTTTTTAATTAATTTTAAATTGAAAATTTTGAAGAAGTAGAAGTTCTCCTCCGTCTATCTAGAAAAAAATGAGTTCATAAGAAAGAGTAAATCAATCAGCAATAAATGTATTTTGAATTCAAGAAAAGTCGCGCAAAATTCGCAGGATTGTTTAAAATATTCTTAATCGTCTCCGTGGTAATGAAAATATTTTTTAATGCGAACTTTCGACAAGTGGGGCCGGAAAATAAATTGATTTAGAAATGCTAATCAATATTTATCACGAAGATCATGAATCTATATGGACAAATTATGGAAAATGGAAATACTTTATTGAAATATATATGGACAAATTGGTTTCTCGGAATAAATATGCGTATTTTTGAATGAAGAGATAATTGAATATATTTTCGGACCTTTCAAAACTGAAGCAATGTTTTGTTACCATTCATACTCGAATCACGCGTAAATTTTATTTTAACCTAGGCCTATAAGGCCAAGTTAAGGGCTTGTTTTATTAAAATTTTCCCTAGTATCGCTTCAATACGATGTGATTTCATATTTAAATATAAATAAAGTCCAATATTATGAAATCGTGCCTACTATATGCCTGTTGAGTGATGATTAATAAACAATGTGATTATGATACGTAGACAACATACATGTGTCGAAGTAACGTACCGCATTGACAAGCAGGATTCTAAACAATCATTTGTTTGGACACAAATTCGTCTTTGACTATCAAATATTTATTTGAAGTTTGAAGAAACTTCTTTTAGTAGGTAGTGAAGTTAGTTAAAACTTGGTTCAAATATCTAAAAAAAATATATATCGCTAACAGAAGATTGCTTAATAATCATGTTACTTCAATAATTACTCATCTAATCCAAAAACTTAGCTCCAATACACATGAAGAACTTGACCGGAAAATTTGATGCTGACATAGCAATTGTATTATTAGTATTACTATCATTTTTGTTGTTATTATTATTTTTCCAATCAATAGTCAGTTCTTCCTTTCCATCCATCCATGCTTAAAGAGAGTTTTCCCCTAGCCTGAAGACGACGCTAAGCGAGACCAATTAGGCCTAGTCATAAGTTATGTGGGAAACAATTTCAGACTGGGTTATTGGTGTGACAGAAGAGGTGTTTAGTTGGTAGTCCAGTTGTCACTAGGAGTCCGACACTCAGGGCGTAAAGAGCTTTCCCCTTTCAGCCAAAAAAAAATATTATTATTATTCTTACCAGAGCGAAAGGAAGTCAAGTCTCTTTGCTAATAATTCCTCCCACTTCCATTAATCTCTGGTAAAAGACGGATTTCCATAACCTGAAAGATGCCGAGGCTGAAGTAATGTGAGTATGTGTTCGGTATGACAAGGGAGGTTTTTGGTCGTTAGTCTGGTTGCTACCGAGAGTCCAATATTCGCGGCGTAAGTAGCATTCACTTCACGACAAAAATTTGTTATTATTCTTACCATTGTTTTAAAGTTTGGCATGCACAAGATTTGATTTGAATCCTTTCATTGCTTCTTTTGCTCTGGGATCAAAGATGGCGCCTGTCATACCTTCTCCTCATGCAGGAGATTTTCCAAACACCTTCTAACAACTCCGTCGGAAAAGGCAAAATCATTCTAATCAATCAAGCGAGAAACATTTTGGCTTCTGCAAACTATTGGAACGCGTGTCATATTATGTGGGGAGTATTGTCTTCGTAAAGGAGTATACTTGTTGACGCAATTTCTGGGATGTTCACTCTCAGAATACTGTCGCGTTACTCCCTTCTCCTCTTGCCTGCTCTGCTGAAAGCGTGATCCCCGTAACCCAAAGCTGCCGAAAATGATGAAAATATGCCTAGATAAATCTGAAAAATAGTCCCCTGCTAGGCCCTCGTTATGACAAGGGAGGGTTTGCTGTTCGTAGTCAAACTGTTTTGTGCAATTAGGAGCTCGACATTTTGGACTGTTTTTTTTTTCATTATTATATTTAGTGTACATAGTGTATAATATTGTCGTCAATAGTCAATAGTCGTCACGTGCCAAATATTAAAAATTATAACCATTATATTTAAAGATGGATCCCACTGCTCTCGGCTAGGCCAGGCTCCCTCAAAGACTGGGAAAGTGTTTCGATGGTAGTCTACAGATCTTAAGCGTTTGGGAAATTTTCATTACTTTACTTTCGAACCACTAAATATTGCATCAATTTGTACTGTTTGAAACCTTCTCTACGTCCCCTTTTTTGATTCAATGAAGATCCTTTTGTAAAACTGCATCCTTATTGCATTCTAAATTTTTTTATGTTACTTTTCTTGATTGATACTTTCTTTGTATAAGATTTTGCAGAAATTAAGTGATTAATTCGAAATTATTTCATCAATTATCAATTTTCATCATCTTGGGTTTTGTCATTGAGAATCACAGTCAACCTTATGTATGTAAGGGATGTCAATATTAGTTTTTTGTCTCACCTAAGACAATGCTCGCGTCTCATTCCATTGATGAAAAATTAAATTTTTTTAAATAAATTTATGAACCATTATTTAGCGCCTTCTAAACCATCAATTTCCTTCTTGATTTCGCGAAAACTGGGATTAGTGAGTCTTTGATTGAAATCAAAAGTTTGTTTTAAAGATTCATGCCATTATGGTTTTGTATGGATATTGTAAGTCTGCATGGTGATAATTTTGTTTGATGATGTTGTAATGTAAGGCGAAACTTTTCAATTTTATTTCCAATCCTTTAAAGTCGTTGTGTGTCATTATTTACGTTAATAATGTGTTTTTATTTACATTAATAATGAGTTTTACTCCAGCAAACGTCATTGAAGAAATCTTGATCCTGCAACTCACGTTCAAAGTTATTATCCTTAAATGCTAGAATGGAAGAAGTAACTGTTCCTGAAGAAGTTCCCTAGCAGCAAGCAACAACAATAAAAAATTCACAAAACATTGACAGCACATGTAAAAAAATACTAGCGGTCAACATTGCTTACTCAGCTATTGTTGCTCATATATGGATATAATCCTTGTTATAACAAAACTTTTCTAAGCATAAAAATAAACACAAAAACATTGGGATTATAGTAAAAACATTCTATCAGCACTTACAACAGTTTTTGACAATTCTTGTAAAGTAATTAGCTTTCGAAGCTTTCGAAGATTGTTTCCTGAAAACATTTTTTGCGTCGTAGAAATGGCTCCATTTTTCAGTTAAGCCGAAAGGTAAAACATGAAAAATTTAATTTATTTGATCGGCATATTTATGAAATTCATATTTTTTGACAGGACAGAGCTCGACTCTTTCTTCTTTTTCATTGTCGTGGCAATACAATCTCTCTCGATCCTTTCAATCGATTCCTCCGATCCTCGATTCCTGTAACAAGTACCTCCAGCTGTTTCGGATCATTGACGGTGTCTCCATTTCCGTCAACGAAGTCAGACTAGTGTTTCCTTGATTTTCCCATTGGTCACCGCCCTTCAGTTTTCTCAACGAATACGAATTTTTAGGTATCCATTGTCTGTCCATACGATTCACATTAGCATTCGCATCTTCCACAGTCCTGCAATCGTTGAGACTTCCGGCTCGTCAAAAATTTCATACAGCCCATAGTTGTATCGAATTCACCCTTTGTCGCGGTCTAGCATCGATCCTTTTATCCGAATAGGACCCCTCGCTGAAAGACCTTCACGATATGTGTAGATGCTTGAATAAGGGTCGATATTTTACACCCATAGCATAGCAGAAGTCTTAGCATTGATTTATATACTTGGCGCTTTGTTTGCTGGGGTAAGCTTGATTCCTAGGGTAGTCAAAATACATTTGATATTTTACAACTTCGATTTCACTGCCTTCCAAAATATTCTGAAGCTACACAGAGGTTTCTTTTCAAACAAGTATATTGAAGATATGTATTAGATTTTTCATTGGAATAATAAGGACATTTGAGAAATACTTTAGGTTTCTCATTTCAATAACTTTTTTCATCAGCAAGACGCTTTTTAGCACTGTTGATTCCTTGGAATCAACCTTGGAATTCCTTGGATTCCTTTGCGTTTGAACTGAACGACTTGGTTTATTCGGAACTATCTTCGTGTTCCAAATTTTTAATCCCTGTTTCATTACTCTCATAAGATATTTTGTCCACTATCATTTAGTGCTACAAATTTCCTTTGCCCTCTTTTACAGAGATGAAAAATGAAAATCTTACTGTTCAAATCCTCATTTATCAGCAAGGTGATTTTTAACTCGTTGAAACGATCATATTGACTTTTATTTCAGGAGAAAAAAATATTTAAATGCCACAAACAACATATTCTTAATGATGTTGGCATGTAGAAAGACAGTGAAAAATAAGAAATATCACAAGTTACTACTAGTATAGTTGTAGTTTAGTGTAGTTTACAAAAAATCTTATTTATCAATGAAAAAATTCAAATACTTTTTCCTGCTTTGATGAGAGTCCACTTGTTCCTCTAAAGCAATGAGAGTTAAGGAAAACCATTATATTTTCTCATGCTTACATTATCTTTGATTTTTCATTGAATAGTATAGAGATATTTTTTTCAATATATGAATTCACCAAAAAAACTGGAAAGATTAATTCAGCTATACATAACGAACTGACCAGACATACTTATAAGTAGCACTAACATTAGAATTTAACAACGCTTAGAAAGAGAAGAAAGAACCTTAAGCACTGTGTTTTATCTCTGGAAGCAACACATGGAAAATTAAACAAAGGCGCTTACCTGCAAATACAAAAAATCTATGAGTGCAATGAAACCATTAGAAGGAAGTAGATTAACCACAAAATGTATTATAAATAGGAAGATGGGATATGGCAGTAGAACACATGAAACTTTTTTCATTGTTAAGTTTTAACAAAGAAAATGTTAACACACATGTCACCATTATTTCGGTTTCATATAATTGATGAATTTATATAATTCACATAAACAGCAAGAAGACGCTCCAACGCCTTCTCACAGAAAGAGATAGAAAAACGTTTAAATACGCTTGTACTGCGCTTTTACAAAGCAGTTGGGAAAGGGGTGTTCTTCTTTGGCCCGATAATGAGTGAACATTTATCAGTCCAAATTAAATTCTCTTTATTTTGATTAAATACCATTAGACGGTGAGTTTTTTCAAAGTGTTCTAGCTGATTAATACTACCATTGTCCTCTAAATTTATTCACTAACACAAAGGCAATTCAAAATTTGGTAATCAAATACCGCTGAATCGGTAGTTCGATCTGCACGCTTAAAGTGTTCCAGAGTTATGACAAAACTAATGCACAGCATCTTTTGGTAGGCGTTGGAGGTAACACAGGCTGCTGACTGAAGCATCAATGTGAGGATCATATGCTTAAAAACAACTGGCATTGTATTTTCCCGGCTTTCACTCGCAAGGAAAATTCCATAATTCGCAAATATAATAAGAACAATCTGTTGGGCTGAATTGCTGCAATGCAAGAACGTCTGGAGGAATGTGAAAGGAACTATAGCTAATGTCATACTGAACCTAGATCACGCATTTTGGTTAAACTGAATTTTTTCGTTGTACGCAATGATATTCCGAAATCAGTGAAATCAATTTTCATCTTTCATCCGAACACGCCCTGAACTAAAACAAGAAGGACGTTACACTAATAAAATACGCTTGCAACTGCCTTCTTCAGACTAGGTCAATCTTTTTAGGACAATTGCTATAATCTTAGGAATTTTGTTGCAAATGTCACTCAAGCCTAGAAGTATTTTAGACGGGCCAGTAATTACGTCAATAATTCGTCCTTTGTCTTTTTTTCCAACGATAATATGCACAAATTACATCACTTAGGAGTGAGCGTAACATTTGTAAATTGACTCCCTCAGTTATGTGTGTTCCTTTCTTATCCTGCTGAAGTTCAAACAAGGCAGATAGCATGAGCAATCATAAATTCCACCAAGGGTAATTGCGGACAAGAGAAATAAGTACACAAACTACCTATGATCTTAAGCAAAGAATTTTCTTTATTTTTCAGCACTGGGCTCAATTTACTTCGCATTCAAATATTCAAGACAATTTGTCCATTTTATATTTCCTTTGTTCCTTTCATAGACACGGGAGAAATGCTCACGGAATTGCGAAAGTACATTACGCCACACCAACGCCCTGCAGGAGGTTTGAAAATTAAGGAAGTTATCATTTAGCTTTACGTTTTTTTTTTTTTTGTTTTACTTGGCTTAACTCCCACTCAAACTCGTATGTACGGTACATTATAGTCCTATGCTACATTAAACATCATATTCTCACTCATTCTTCTTACCTCGGGAAATTTTTTCCGAAGTAATCTTCTCTGGTGGTCGGTATCCTGGCTTTGCTGTTTTCCATTGAAATTCTTGTTGGTCGTTTCTGCTCTCCAATCTGCAGCGCTCCTTTTATGTACTTACATTATTATTCTTATTATTGTTATAAAATATAATAAATTTGATGGCTTGGAAGAATACTTACGTCCTACATTACACTTCTGTTCCAGCTGAGCTTGCAGCAAATTTCGCAAGGACTTTTCACTACTTTATTTTCTATCCCTTGCTTAAAAGATTCAAAGCTGTTCAGCGGTGAATATCGTAGAGGAGGGAGTCGAAAGACAAGAACAGGATTTTTTCCTAAAGAATTTCTTTTTATTATTGCCTTGTTCTTCGAAGCTAGCCTTTGCATTCAGGAGCTTAAAGCCACTCTACCGGTGATGGCTTTCCCATAAACGTGATCGAAAATAAAGTGAGACATTTTAAGGAACGTTGCTAGCTCCTGAGTGTTATTGGTGAGATGGAAATTGTGAAAATTACTTCGCATTTGTAGACTAGATGAAATGAAGACTTGGTAGTTATTAAACTTTACAAATTTCATCATTTCGGTTTGGCCCGATTCAGCACTTGATAGAATTTCAATTTAATTCAGGTGATGTATAAGGATATAATGCGTTGGGGTGTGGTTATGGTACGCACGCTTGTTGATTTTAATATATAAATTTCTAAGAAGGAAAGGTTAATTTTTGTTTTTCCTCTGTTGTGCCTAAGAAATACAATCAAAGTTTTCCGAGTTGATTCGCATGAGATAAATTTGAAGTTCTGCATACGGTGTGTAAGTTCATGTATATACGGTGTGTTCTCGATAAATTCTTTTGATATCCTATTCCTGGAAATATATGGAAATACATAGGACTATATGTATTCCTATTTTAACGTCTTGGATATTTTCAAAAAGGGTACACGTCGGTGCTAATGAGCGGTTGGTGGTAATGAGCTTCCTTAGTCAAAAAGTCAAAACTTCCAAATTAAAACATCCATTAAGAATTCCCATCTGGTTTGAAAGACCCATTAAACGATTTGCATGCTACTGTTACGTAATGAGGTTCGGGCATAATATGCGTAGCTTTGAGCATAAAAAAATGAGTCCTTGCTCGTGGATTCCAATTTAGCTTGCAGTAGAATACTACCTCAGTCTTTTCTGTTAGAAGGCGCTTTTTAAGGCGTTTTTGAAAAACACTTTTGTTCACTCTCTCCAAAACATTATATAGGCTTCAATTTGCACATACTTTTCTTCATTGATCTCCCCTGATGGCTTTTTGCGAGCATTTGGTAACCTTTTTTCTAATTTAGACGATACTGTGGAATGCATTATAGCTATTATTGGTCCAAGCTTTATGAACTAGATTTAAATACGAGCAACAATACTCTCGAGAGGCATCACGAGGAAAGAGAAAGAGTAAGCTCATTTGAGTAATAAGGAGATTGTGGTATTGATTGAGCCCGAGATAAAACGGAATATTGAGAATAGAATGAGATAGAATTTTTTATTCAAGTTCTACCACTCTCGGTTGAGTCCCTTTATATCGAGAGCTTGAAAATCATCACCAGGGTCACCATAAAGGAAATTGGCTTGGAAACTTTACCACATCCACCAAATTCTCCCGAAATTTCACCACCAGACGTTCACCTTTTGCGGACTATGGATAACTTCATGCGAGGACGACAATTCACCAACCGGGAGGAGTTAGAAATACAGTAAGGTGCAAAACTGAACCAATGTTGCTTTACTAAGGCGTGATTTTATCTTCATTTCCAAAGTTCAAACTGCAGTTAAATTTTACATTTTTTTATTTAACTAACATAATCTGCACTTATAATAAAAACTAAAAGTAACAAACAAAACAAACATTTTATAGTGAAAATTCAAAGTTAAAGACTGACTCGGTATTGCACCAGAAATGAAAAAAAGAAAACTAGTTCATTAAAACAAAATATCAATATTTAGTCCATAGCCCTTTTGCATCTCTAACTGCCTTAATACGTCTGGGGATGCTTTCAACAAGTTTTTCGCAATAACTTAAGGGGATTTTATCCCATTGTTCCTGAACCCTTTCCCAGAGAACCGGGAGGGAAGACGGGGGTGAATTATATTCCTTATATAATGCCGATTTCAAATATGCCCACAAGTTCTCGATCGGATTCAGATCAGGGCTCTGGGCAGGCCAATCTAACACCGAGTACGGCTGCTCCTGTAGCCAACGTTGAACCGTTTTTACTGTGTGTTTCGGATCGCGGTCTTGTTGGAAAACTGTTTCCTCGGGAGGTATGGGCATTTTAGCAATTATATTCGGGAGATGCTGGTTCAGTATGTTTCTATACATATACTGGTCCATATTACCTTCAATTAAGTGAAGTTCACCAACACCATAGCCACTCATACAGCCCCATAACATTATGCCACCACCACCGTGTTTTACGGTTTGCTTCACGTGCTTTGGTTTTAAGGTCTCCCCTTGCCGTTTCCATGCCCAGGAGCGTCCATCAGTGCAATACCTATGAATTTTTGTCTCGTCTGACCATATGACATTTTTCCACTGAAAGTGTGACCATTGCTCATATTTCTTAACGAACGACAATCTTGCCTTAACGTTTTTCCTTGAAATCGCAGGTTTCTTTTTCTTTTCTATGGCAACTACATTCCGCTTATGAAGAGTTCGATTAGCTGTCCATCTGCTTATGCGTTTCCCTGTAGATTTTTCTAATTCTTTTGCAGCTTCTGATGCTGAAGAAACAGCTTCACTCATCACATAACGTACAAGACAACGTTCATCTTGGTCGGAGAGAACCTTAGGCCGGCCACCTAAACACTTTGGGACATCAGCAAAGTTTTTTTTTTAACCGACTAACACTTGATTGACTCACACCACACTTTTGAGCAATAAAGCGGGTAGATTTCCCTTCTTGCAGTAATTTGGAAATTTCTTCCTGCACATTTTTTGAAACAGATTTCATTCTTAATCTAAAATAAAATATTTGAACAAAACAAAATTAATTCAAATAAATATTTTGCTTACAATGGACAACTAAGCACACTTAAGAAAAAAAACTTTTCTAAAAATATCTTCAGTAACTGTAAGCCACGAAAAAGACACTATCTATGACTGCAGACGCAATAACCAAATGTTAGTGCAAAACTGAGTCACTACAGAGAGTACAATTTCTTGGAAACCAAATGCGCTTTACTTAAAATACCAGTTTCCGTGAATTACTTATAATATTATGAATCACGTATGAGATATATCATTTTGCTTCAGTTGGTTTTATGTGCTTATAAAATAAAATAAAATTTATTTTCCGGCATTGGTTCAGTTTTGCACCTTACTGTACATAGCATTACGAAATTTCTTCGATGGGCGAGATAGAGACTTTTATCAAACAGGAATATATTGTTTACCATCACGTTGGCAACAAGTTATAGATGCCAATGGTAACTATTTTCAAGATTAAATATATTACCTTTGATTTGAAAAATTTATATATTTTACTATATTTAAAACCGAAAACTCAATGCAACCACCCAATACATGATGTTCTACCCTACCCCATGTGAAAGTTTCTTGTTCTTTGTCGTCCAGTTTTCAAGTCATCTTGCAGAGTCTTCATTTTGATAACTCGAATGCACTTCCTCCGCCTCTTTCATATCACTTTTTCCTGAGTGACTTTCTTAAAAGCACACAGTCAACCATTGAACATAAAGTTGGCATCCATTTCAAGATTGTTATATGATCGGGTTTTGCCTTTATGTTGGATTCAACAGTCCCTTTTTTCATGATTTAAAGTCTGAGAAAAGGAATCGACTCAGATTTTCCTGCACACTATGAGCTAAACAATGCGATGTGGTTCTCCGTTGATGACCAAGAGTATGTATATTGTCTCCTCTCTGCGAGTAGTCGCAAGTCCACCAAATATATCCCACCTAGATTTTGGATTATGAACTTATTTACACTAGATCAGCTTTAACTTGTTCTTGTCACCTATTAATTTGTAATCTTTTAACACTAGAACAACTTTTAACTTGTTCTTGAGACTTGGTTCTTTGTACAAAAAAAGGATGCAACAAAGATATCTCAATGAATTCTGTTGAGAGTTTCTAAATCTCTTCAATTGACTTGCAGTCATGTAGAAAGTGTTGACCTCCATACCATAGTTCATTTTTTTTCTCAAAGCCAAAAACTTTGGGTATCTTCTGTTGAAACCAATACTTCTAGTCTCCGAAGCCTTCATTTGGTTTATGTGTTTCGAAACAAACCTGACGCAAATGAGCTAGGTAAATTGACCTCATGTATCTTAAGCCTTGTTCTTAGGCTGAATCCTTCTACCTGTTTTTATTAGACTGCTCAAAATGAACCTACTCAATCAACTCAACCTCAAAGGAATCTATTTGATATTTCAAGAGCGATAAGGATAACGAAAAACATGTCTAATCACAGGATCAATAATAGCTTTGAAACTGTTGTAACCGATGAATTGATCAATCTTCACGCTCAATCAGTAAAGATTGAACAGTGAAGATAAATGTACAGTCTTATTCAATGTTCTTCAACTGCTGAGTGAGTATGAGTAAGGTTAATTTACTTCCACCTGCCCACCTTCCAGGGTCAGTCTTCTTTTCTGAATGTCCTTAACGTCGATGTATTAAACAAAATTATCAACGATTATTAGACAATGATCCTTTCAAATTTTGTCTTAGAATTCCACTTTTGAAACATCTAAAGGTAAGGGATTTTATTTATTTTTATTACTTTGGGTCCCTTTTGATTCTGCCCAATATGGCAAATAAAACAAGAAACACTTCCTAACTTCAACTAAGGAAGCTAGAGAAAATCAACATGTTATCAAATAAATTGATACCTTACTTTTAAAAAGGTATGCGAAAAGCAAAGAAAAACTGAAAAGTCAGCGGGAGAAAAGCATTTAAAGTCAGTGGAAGATTATAAAGAAAATTCAGGTGTCTGAAGTTTACATCGTTGCTAACGCAAAAGTCTCTAGTTTTGCCACTTTTTGATTGTTTTTCGGCAAATTTCACTTAAAATTTTGTTAAATTTTATTCGCATATTCACATTTGAGGCACTCTACTAGGCGTTCATTAATATTTTATCATCTACGAAAAATAAATAGTGAAGAATTGTTACAGCGCTGCGATTGCAACGATGAAAACTTCAGACACCTAAAAAATAAGAAATTTGAGATGTATCGAATCTCAGACAAAACGGAAAAAATTAATCAATTTGTATGGCGGAGTTAACAAGAAATGCTCCCAAGAAAACAAGAAAATACACTGCGGATACTAAGTTTCTACGATATTTTGCATCTAATCGTTTCGCTGTTTTTACTTACGTAAGAAAATAAATAGGGGTAGAAATGCAAGTATCGAGAAATATGAGGATCACAACTCGCAATAATTTGCGGACATCAAGTCTCCCCAGAGGAAATCCTTCATGGCGATGAGTATATGGAGTATCTTCCAGAGAAAATCTTGCTCGCATCAGAAAAAAAGCATATGTGTTATATATCCAATATAAAGACAACACAGCAATCACCAAACGTACATTGTCGTACTTAGCTAACACAACTATGAACCCGAGAATCATGAAAAAAGAAGAAAGTGCTGAATGTTGAAGATTTTTACCCTTTTAGATACATTGATTAATGATTGGACTAAAATGAAAACTTAGGAGAGCGCGCAAAATTCAAAAATTTACAAAATGGGCTTAAGTCCGTGTATCCAATTGGAATGGAATGGAAAAAATTTTGAAACCATGCATTTGCAACGATTCAAATTTTTGGTGATTCAGAAATTAATCAGAAATTCTGTTATGAAAATTGCAAACAATTATCGAAATTGCGAAATTCCCGTCAATTATCACTTCATTTTCATTGGCCTGAAATATCAATCTTTTTTCTTTGACAACGCCAAGATAGTACTTATCAAAGAAACAAATAAATAAATATAATTATGAATAAATAAATAGCGTTTTGGATATAAATTTTATATTTGTTAAACTACTATGGACCTCATGCCAATGCACAAAACACCCCAAACTTACGCGATAGGCGGAGCTGAGCGCTATCGCGTAAGTCGGGGTACAATTTTGCATATAAAGACTCACAAAGTATGTTTAATTGGGACTGGAGACTAAATAAAACAATAATTTAGGATATAAATGTGTAAATAATTGTATATAATATGACAAATTATACTATTCTAAACTGTTTAAACACAATTTGAAGTTAATTTGATGTAGAAGGTTTCATAAAATCTAACAAACTCATCTGACGAGTCAACGGCTTTTTTTCTCTCCCGTAATATCTCCTCGTGGCATGCTAGTAACTCTTGTACATACGCGTCAATTCCGCGCTACACGTCTAAGCCTGTCGTTAGCTGAACGAATACTAGTGCAGTCGCGGGGATTCAAAACCAAACGCCGCTTGACCATGACTGTCCGGCGTTCACATAAAAGACGAATAGACGGGAAATTAAAATATCGTGTAACTCCGAATTCGCGTATGTCGAGGTAGCATAAGTCGGGGCATTAGTGTATTTTTACTGGAATGTAAACTTTCTAATTCAAATTATCTCTTTCTGTAATCTTAATTGGGTCAATATGAGAATTGAAATGGCCATGATTGAAAACGTCTAAAATTACATTAAATTTTTAATGGTTATGGCACTTTTCAGCTCCTAAATTCAGGATTTTGTTTATTACCGAACGAAAATGAGGTACAATGTGGTTGAAATTGATCTCAACTATCCTGAAAATGAAATTCTAATATCCAAACAAAGTTGTCGAAACATAATGTCGAAATGCGCAACGGCATTGAAGCTTAAGAACTAGCTTTAGATGTTTTTACTCACTCCATGAACTCTGAGATTCAAAAATCTGCAAAATTCTGTCTTTTCACGCGTTTTTATCTCGGTGGGGAAAAAAATAAAATTCTAGAGTGCTCTTACATGTGGCTTAAGCGTGTTTCTGATTTTCTGCAGAAGTTTTGCTGAGTAATTTATCAATCAATAGCTATGTACAAATCAAAAATACGTTGTTACATTCCTGGGGTTAAAATTTCTCTATAGAAAATATCTTAATAAGAGAACGATGCTTCAAATAGACGAAAAGAATAAGATTGGCCAACAAAAAGATAGACGACGATTTTCGAGATACAACTGAGGTTTTTTGAATTTCAAATATCCGTCCTATGCATCAATTGTAGTAATTTGGGAATACTAAAATCCTGGCTAAACTACATTTTATGTCATAACATCAGTTGAACGATAAAATCAAGAAAGCTCCTCCGTATCTCGAAAAGGGGAGCGTCTCTTGTATCTATTAAACATCCATTTGGCTAATGTGAAATTTCGATGTGTAAAAGGCAATGTTAAAATGTCAACCATATTTCTTCCGCTTGATCCTGATGGCCCTTTTACCAAATTTGACAAATACCGCGACGTATACCGAATGAATTCAAATAAACAAGGTATAGCAAATCGAAGGTTTTCCATACTCGTCGCTATCTCAAAGCGTTATTTTGACCAACTTCAAAAATTAAGATAGAGTATAGAACTGTGTTTAATGTTAGCAGAAGGTATTATTAGAAGAGGACCATCTAAGACAAAATGGGGCTTGTTTGTGTTGGGATGCTTGAGCTCTGCACTTGTGTTAACTCTTTCCAATGGCTTACATTTATTCTATAGCAGCCTAAAGACAATGTTCTGCGATAGATAGAATAATCTATATGTAGTAAATAGTCTCACAACAATTCTAGCGTAATACATTCTCGACAATCCCTACAGACGAGCTTGGCTCCTTTAGTGTGCTATTTGCTCATTTTATTTTCTTTAAATTTCAGCTTACAATATCGCCTAAGAAATCAACTCATATCTATGTAAATAACAGTCAATTTGACTTCTCGTTGCAATATTTAAGCACTTCCGTCATGAAATATGTCATACATAACTCAATACAACACTATGCACGCCCCCATCAGTTGACTAACTCATGAAGGCTTCTAAGATGTCTCCCTTCCATGTTGCTTTCTAATATCCCTTTCGAAACGTTATAAAGCCCACAGTCGTAGTCATTCGTTATATATTTGCTCCGAAACAGTAGTCTTGTATATTTGCATGATATAATTTCTACAAAGGCGACGAAAAAGCCAAACTAAAATATTTATATGATTTTGTCGTGAGCAACCCTTACAATCGTTATGTTGTGTCTAAATGCCGCAAACACAATATAAACAAGAACAGCAGCAAAATAAAAATTCAGGAAGGCTTTGTTTCTCTAGATGGAAAAAAACATATTTATTCGAAGCGCAGCCTTTCTCCATCCTTTTCAGATGTACAAGGTCATTCTTATTCAAATTCTGACCCACTTTCCCTTTACAGCATTATGCAGGATAAGCACTAATGCCAACTTAGTGTACTCACATTCTCCACTCTACCAAGGCAAGTTGACAAGATGCGACCTTTCGACTCGAGCTCATTTTATTCATATGTGAAATAAGAAAGGATTTCGTTTTCTCCAATGCGTTTCCACTCGTTTGTCTTCCATGCATGAACTTGACGTAATATTTAATCCCATTGTTCATAGCAAGTGTGTAATGAAGTGCTATCACTGCTTTGTGCGCTAGTAAAAAGTTCAGGACGCAAATTTGAGCGAGTTGAAAAATGTCCTTGAACGTGCAATGGTTTTTATGGGACTTGAACGTTACGCGTTTTTGCTTATCATGTGCTGAAGTCATAAGTTAAGGAAGTTCCCCAAATAAACACAACAAAACGCGTTTTGTTTATTGAATGGAATGGTAAGTGTGGCGGCACGTTGGGATTGAAGTTATGCCTGTAATGCCTAATTTACGTTACACTGCGACATGCAAATTCCCCACGTGCTAAGCAATACACAATACGCCTATGGTAATTTGATCTCGACGCAACTCTACTTTGCCCACGGAATCCACTATGAGTCCTTTCAACACAACACGATTGCTAAGGTTACATCAGCCCTTAATGGTTACAGAACATAAATGTGTGCCATTAAATATTTATTTATTGTTAAATATGGCTGGAGAGGAGAACACATTTTCATATCCCTACTACCGGTCGTTTGCCGAAACCAGGTTCCGCGGAAAATTTCCATAAAAAAGAAAACAGACATTCACCTAATTACATTTAAATAGGATACTTTAATATCAATTCTTTCGTTCCAACTGAGCCACAGAATACGATTGCAACTTCACGAATTGTCTTTGCATGCTTAGCATGTTAGGCAAAGAAGGAATCTGAAGAATTGTAATTAAATTTAATTATATGCGAATTACATGCAACTATTCGATTGTAGTTTTAAGGAACAAGTTAAACATATTGTAGGGTAGTAAATTATTCTTTGGCACGCCATACACCCTGACCAGGTTTAATTGTATCTAATGGTTATTTCCCAGCAAATACAGGCAATTTCACGTTGCGGTAGTGTGAATTAGAAAACAATTGGCAAGATAAATATCTTGATCCTTCCAGTCAGGGATTTTATTTAATTTGCGTAAGCCTTCTGGATGACGGGTTACAAGATAATTAAGTTGTAATGTATTCAGTTTCGTAGTGAATTAGACTATTGAATTGATTTGTCATTTCAATATTTTGTAGATATTTTTGTAGAAGCAAAATGAACCAAGGAATGATTCATTGATTAAGGCATTTAGTTACATTTCCCTTATTTTAGGTCTCCCTGATATTTTGCTCACGCTTAATCTATTAGTTAATGCTTTGTCGAAATCTCGTACTACCAATGCTAGGATTGGTAAGAACATACCAATCGCATTCAAGTTAAAAGACCTTCGATTTTTCACACGCAAATTGTGACACTTCTGTCACTTTTTTGACATAATCTCCCGCTGTTGTAAGAATTTTTCCCAACGACGGCGCATTGTTCACATGGCGGGCGCAACCGCTTCCTGATGCGTCTGTTTTGGTTACCGGAGAATCACTAATGTAATTGCAGCACGGGTGATGTATGGTGAGGAGGGGGGGGGGAGGAAGAGTTTCTTCGGCCTTCTGCCGATTGTCATTTGATGTCAATGACGCATCATTCATTCCTGATTGAAGCCAATCTAAAGTTCTTTATCGTTCTCATGTTTCTCATATGCAAGTGGTATCTCTGGAAGTAATGAAAAACTGGCCTTGGCGAATCGGCTGCGGTTTTTAACTAACAACATTATTCCTTGCACATGAGAGGAATAATTGATTTAAAATCGTTTCAAAAGGACACACAAAATTTTGTTTAGTCAACTTAAAGTCTTAGGATCAATGAAATCATAAAAAGGTGGAGAAATTAGTCGTAGTAACCTCCGGATTTTGAACTCTGATAACTTTTAAGTAGTTCAATTTTACAAAGAAAATTATCGTGCCATTATTGTGAAAAACTCAAAACTCATTTAAAAATTTTCTTTTCTAGAGTACAAAAGGTATATTTTTGTTTAGAAGAACATGTTCCACGAGTAATCTGATTGAGATTAGCAACAAAAGCTGGCTTAAGGACTCGAAACTTATAAATTTATCACAACACCGTTTAGACTATCCCTACATCTGCATATCATATCGCAATATCTCGTATTGCTTTTGCATTTAAATGAATGTAAGAGTTATAATTTACTATCAGAGCACTCCATCCTGTTCCGAATCGCTACCCGCATATTATCTCAACTTATTCCCTAATATTTCTCAAAACGTATTTTATCTTTAATTTACGTATAAATGAACTATTCCCGGTGGTACCCGTTACACAGATATCTTGCAAAACCGCGTGAAAGTTTCAAATGAAAATATAAAACTTGTAGTACCACTAAATCACTACGAAATATAGCGAACCCCATTGTAAAGTCTCCTACTCTACTGTACACACCCAGCTTTCCTTTACTTTCTCCGAAATTATCAAGAATAAGCTATTTAGAGAGCTAAACTGTCTTCGATGATTTTGTTCCAGGATATATCATATTTGTGCGTTTTGTCGTCGTGTGGCAACAGCATTAAGCCAGCAGCCGTTGTCGATCCTAAAAAGACGATTCTTGGCAAGTTTCCTTCGGAACAAGTTACTTCTTAAGCCTAATACTTTCTAGACTTCAGATCATATCTGCTAGTACTATCTTAGAATATTTACTAGGGTGGCATCGACGAAGGAACTGAAGTGTCTCCTGAAAAGTTTTCGAGTACCTTTACTGCTTCACACTCTTACCACAGTCTTGAGCTTTGTAGACGTTTTGTATAATACTCTGTTGGGATGCCACTGATAACATGTTTGACGCATTGTCTTTGGCTGTAGTTGGGGGGTATCTATTACCATTTGAGCCTGAGTAGGATGTAGATGCTGATGGGGGATGGGTTTTGGGAAAAGTAAGCGATAAATTATCGTATTTTATTAGAGTATTGGCACGTTGTGCTCGGTCCTTTGGGGGGAAAATATTGAGCGAAAGCATAATAAAGCACTTCGGGGTAGATAACGATTCTTTTGTTCTTGACTACGTTCTTAATGAGCGCATGCTAGTTTTTAGCCCGTAAGGGTTGATGATGTAACATTTGGTACTGTCGTCTTGAAAACATATTGGTGTTGTATTTTGCTTAAAGTTGTCTCACTTCCCTAAGAAATCATGTTTATATGTATAAAAGGTATTTTATACGCACATCAGTAACCGAAATTCATTAATTTTGGTCACTGCATTCGGCTTGTGTACTCAATTTTTTCGACAATTCGAAAGACATGGTTCTGTTTTTCTTGAAAAATTTCAAATTCAACCCTAACCGTTGCTGCACAATCTGCGTGATGCAGCTACTATGGAACTTCAGAACTAATTGACGCCCTGTTTGTTCCAGAAACATATATCCCACCACATAATATTGATTGTAATAATAATGATAATAATAATATTAGCTTTTTAGTGGGGAGTAAGTCCTGCTTCCGGTCTGAATGTGGAACTAGCACTGGCACAAGTCCTGCAGACTACCCAATAAACATACGCTCCATCACACCGAGAATCTACCTTAGAACTATGAATCATATTAAATCGAGCAAACTTCTTTTTCCTTTGTCAAATTGTGTTTTCAAACTAGTGAGATCCTTTCTTCAGCTGGTCAAGAAGATGAGGAAAGCGTTATTGAAAAAGTGAACCTTCTTTTGTCAACGCCAACGAATGATATAACGTGAGATGTTTCCAGAGAAGAATCAACCAAATGAAAGCCAATTGAGTAATGACAGTGATGATAAGAATTGTGTTTTTTTGGATGGGAGATGAAGGCAATTTAGGTCCTCGTTGTCGGGCCCCCAATTTCAGGTAAATAGTCAGTTTAGAACCTCGTTTCACATGCCAAGAACCCGGGTTGGAACTTTTTGTCAAATTATTTCGAACTTGGACTCTTAAATCTCCCGCAGTTGCAATGTCTCTCTTCTAGAGGTGCCTTCGAGATTGATAGGTCCTTCTTCGAGGAAGGGAACTGACTATATTGAAGAGTGTAGCGAGGAATGGAAAATGATATTTTTGGTGAGAAGAACCGTCGATCGAGTAAGGAAACACAATTGAGTAAGGAAAATAATAATTGAAATATTTTTGACTAACTTTGCCACTGTAATAAGCAGCTGTAAAGTAGCTGGAAAACACAGTTCCATTATATTCTGGAGCTGTTGTGACATTTCTATTGTTCTATCTATTTGACTATTCTAAATCTCAAACAAAATGTGTTGTTGCCATCAAAGTCTTAAGAAATTATGGTTATCAAAGTCCAGAATTTGCAGACAAAAGCTAGGCTTGGCTAGGATAGGCGATTTGGCTTTCCGATTTGTTGCAATAAAGCCGGGAAATGTCCTTGCCTACTAAGAGGGTGACACCAGACTAGCTGCGTTAGACTTCAGATAGTGGTCCATCTCTCCCGGAATTTGTATTGGTACTCTTTGAGCAGCCAATAGAATAAAAGGAAGGTTACGTGTCATTTTTATAATTTCGACCATACAATTCGCTCCGGCCTCATTAATTTGTGGCCCTCTTATTTCTAGGCGCATATTCAATAGGATTTGTCTAACAGATGTAGAAGATCGTGGTTGGATGCTTACTATAAACAAAAAGTTTCTTTATCTGAATTCTAGGCTGAATTCTAAGAGAACGCTAAACTAAATTGGCTTAATGATTTATTCAAGATTGCTTTCTTCCTCCAGGCTTCTACTGATCCTTGTAGAGATTTGTTCCGGAAACGATTGATTCCGTTTTTGGCTATAGCCCGCATACCACATTCACATTAACCCCCTGTCATTTTCATGGCAAGGCTTGAAGGGGCTCAAGTGACAGGGGCTTGAAAAACAAAGGACGATATACCCACAAGGAGGATAGAAAATAGAAACGCTGCTCCATGAGAGCACACAGAAACGACTTTCGCTCTCTGGTAGCAACCCTTGCTAAGCTGAAAACTGAACTCATTACTAACGTGATCGAAACTGGGGTTGATTTCGTAAAACTGCAACAGGCAGCGATGATTCAGATTAAATAGATAAATGAAGAAGAATGAAGCTCTATGCATGTAAAACAGTAATAATGCATGTCATATGCTATACTTGTGAGACACAGACTCAGACGCAACCTAAAATAAAATTGCCTGAAGAATGGATCCCAAGATACATAAATTAACCATTAAGCGAAGAAGATCAAGGACAAAAAGGTACAACTACAAGTTGTTCAGTTTTCTTTTTTGACAAGGCAGAGGTCTCCAAAAATTGTGAACCACGAAAGCAGCAATGAGGGATACCCAAAATTAATTTCTCAGGCAAAACTGAAAAATTGAGTCCTGTAGGAAAATGTAGAAAGCGTAGGTCGGGATGGATTAACGAGGAAAGGTAGCGCCGTACCTGTTGACATGTTCGTAGGATGGCATAGGTCCAAAGTGCACTAGACCAATCAGGAGCACGACGACGAGAAATGACTTACTTTTTTCAATGCAAATCATATGTCCTTATTGAAGTTAAAGCTCATCCCAGAATACATGATTTTTGTGATTATTAAAAAAGTTAAAGTTTTACGTTTTAAATTATACTTCATCCCAGAATATTTGATTTTTATGATTTTTTCACAGTAATCTTTGATCACAGTGATTGTAATTTATGTTGTAAATGTTCATTTTTTGTCCGATCTTTTTAAAACAACGGTCTCAGCAATGAAAAATTTAAATACTTAATGAAATTAATTAAAATTATTGGAGAACAATCTCGTAGAGTAGAGTCTGCATCGACTCCAGTATGTGAGATCTGTTAAATAACCAATCAACCATATTGAATAACTTCCTTTTATATTCAATAGTTTGCTGGCCCAAGTTGGATGTTGTCTTCCAGAAAGTATCGCCTCCCATGCGGCTTTCGCGACCTTTTTGTTTATAATTTAGAAATGACTTAAATTTTAAATAACAAAGCATTTCATGTTTAGTCCATCGGAGTTTCTATTGGCAGTGTATATTACACTCCTTTTCTATAGACCAGAGCATTTATGAAGATTGAAAATGAAGTTTGTTTAAATGGTCCGTTTCAACGGACGTACAAATATTATTTTATGACGTTGAAATTTTCCTTTTGCAGGGAAACTTATGCAGCCAGTGAAAAGTTATTCCTTGGCAATCGATGAGTTGTTGCTTAATTTTCCTGGGATTAAATTTTCAATAAGTAAACAATTGTGAGGTCCGAAGAAGTATAATCCACACTATTTCAACAAGTTGAAAACATATTACATATCTGTTTAATATTGAATGTATGATATTGTTTATATATATTTTAACTTTGGAGAAGAAGTGGATTTACTTGGAAAGATAATAAATCAACGAAATGATTTAATTAATATATTTTTTTTCAATGCTGCGAGCGAAAGTTAATTAAACAATTTCATCGTGAGATTCTCAATATACGACTTTGTTGGGTAATTATTCATTAATGTTCAAACTTAGTGATACTAAGTCATTTCTACTAAGTTGAAATTGAAAGCTTTCAATTAGGTGCCATTTAATATCCTCTAGATTCAACAGAATACCAATCTCATAATATAAAAAAGTTACGTGTGCTACAATATGAACAGACTGGTAACAGTTTTGAAAAGTTGAAACTTGTTCTTAAGACGATAAAGAAGATGTTTCTCGAAAGAGGAAACCGTGTCTTTACTCGTTTGGAAATATAAGATCCTAATCTCGTATGTACTTCTAACATTAGCATCATATAGAGCATTTCAAAAGAACAAAAGGCACTTTATTAAGCTCGGGCTAAAACATTAACTAATCAAAGAAAGATTCTCCTGCTAAGGGCTTCAAATCTTCGAAGCCATCATCACGATGCCTCTTCAATTGCAAGACATCAAGCACCAAGACGCGTCCTTTCATCGTAAAATATCAAAGCTTCGTCGCCAGACCATTTCAAATCGTCAAATGACTTACGCTACCATGAAACATCTAAATCTTTCATCAACTTCCTTATTCGCGTCAAATTTGACTAGTAACATTATCTGTCTTTTGTAATCCTGTATAGATGAGTTTCTAATTAAACGTTGTTGCTCTTCATATCCTGAATGTAAAATAATGGAAGCATCAAACTGTTCTCGATTCAACTCTTTGATTTTTTATTCGTCCCGGAATCCTGCCAACCATGGCCTCACGATTCTCTTCGTGATCTAATTACAAAAGCTGATGAATTCCGCCTCCATCATCGTTTTCATCATCGCCGTCGTTGTCGTCATTCTCTTCTGCTTTGGAATCTGCATTAACGCTGCCATCAAGGACGTATTTAAATATCTGTAAGCTATTTAAATGAAACAAAATCTTGTTAGGAGTGAACTTTCATTATTTTATGTACGTCGTACAAAAAAGATGTTTTTTTAAGGTTTCCATTACATTTAATTGGGCAGGGTTGAATAAATAGCGCTGAGATAAATAAGTTGACTATCGCTGTACTCGTCGTAGCGATGAATGGAAACGTCTGCAAGGCATCATCCAAAACAATGTCTTATTGAAAGTCAAAGTTACTTCCTTTGCTTGACGATTGTTTATTAAAAACTTCAAGGATTTCACATTTTAGCGCGCGGGAATATGGCTAAAGTACATTTCTTCTATCTTAAATTCGCAGAAAACAATATAGAATTAATTGTTTCAATACATTTGTGATGTATCTACCAATAACACATCGTGTATAATATGTAGCTGCTTTTCTGACACTCCTTTTAAAAAGAAATACATAACGCTGAGCAAACAATTGTTTGTGTCTTTT
The DNA here is from genome assembly GCA_954870665.1 of Stratiomys singularior. Taxonomy (NCBI): domain Eukaryota; kingdom Metazoa; phylum Arthropoda; class Insecta; order Diptera; family Stratiomyidae; genus Stratiomys; species Stratiomys singularior. The sequence continues at coordinate 17,112,233 of OX940877.1, forward strand.
TCGGGCTATCTTTCCAGACTGTTTCAACTTTTTGAATTAGGTAACAGTTGGCGTATGTGATAATTTAATTACAAAAATTAAAACCAGCAGAACTCACACTTTATTCCACTGAACGTCGCCAAACGGAGTCCACCATTTTATTTTTCTCACCATGCAACGACATCCTTCTGCTGGCCACATTCTAATCAATATCGAGTACGTAACTAGTTCTACTTGATAATTTACTGGGTACTGTTTTCAATCGTGTCCTTCTGCTCCGATCCATTATAGTTCTCATGCATTTTACATGAACCTAATCGATCCTCCAATGAATGTGGATTTATCTCATGTGAATCGAAAACATGAGTTTGTATATTGGAATGCGAATGATGCGTGTATATGGCGCTGGTTCCTACACGATTTCCAATCTATGTCAAAGGTAAAATCTAGTTTAACTCATTTGCTACAGGCTCCTTCTTGTGTCTTGTTGAACAGATTCAAATTGTTTCCAAGTTTATTGTGGAATTTTCGAGGCTTAATGAGCAGTTTAAGGATTTGATACAAGCACGTAATATAATTATGCTACGATTATCTGCGGAGGTTTTAGTTTTGGGTATAAATTTCTGTGAATTATAATTGCAGTTGTGTTTGCACTATTTCGAGGATTATCATGTCAGGATACTCGAGCAAGTTTTCTTTTTCAAAGTACTATTCTTGATTGAGGGCATGCACAGGATGCTTTTAAGCAAATAGTTTAAATATTTTAGACAAGGATCAATGCTTTGCGTGTGTTGTTAAAAGCTTAGAATTACTTCTATCCAAATTTAACATAGTTGGAGGTATCAAGGACTCGCGTTAAATTTGTCACATTTGTTGTTAAATTTAAAACAAGTGAATGTCATGTTTACATTAATGAGTGATGAACAAATTTCTTACAATTCATAATGGGAAACTTGAAATTCATTTACTTCATAGGGTTGGTGGGCAACTTGTTCATCATTGTCGAGGCAGAAGGGGAACATGAATTCCTCATACACATCAACAAAATCCATAATTTTATCAAGATCACCGTGCAAAAAAAAAGCAAACGGAGGACTCAACAACAAGGACCTCATTCATTTAGAAGAAGAAACTACTGGCGTTTACGAGAATAACTTGCCACCTCAAAAAGCAAACCTTAAGCCAGAAATGTCTTCTCTTAATCAAAATATATCTTCAATCATACATCCACTTTGACTTGCTTAACACTTTAAAATCTTGAAAGTATCAAATGCTTTTATTTGACCCGATTTTTAAATGGTCAACTATCATATTTAGAAATTTTGCGAACATTTTCCTTTGTTTTGAACATGACAATATACGTAAAAAGTATTTTCTTTTGTTGCGTATGATTTTGCAATAGGAATGATTTGTGTATGACAAATGTCAAAATAGACCATTCTGTGACATTTGCATTCATTGAGGTATGCCGTTTTGATTTTTGTCCAGTGAAGTTTGATGTTTCGGTTGAGGTTTGCCATATTAGGCTCACAATTAATTGGCAATTGGTTCAGAGCTATACTGTAAATTTGTTTCAGTGACAACGTTTATTTTTGATGAACTTGACACGTCAACACGCACCTATGGAGTAAGTAAATGAACTTAAAGCTCCTCAATACCCACCAACATTATCTCGATAGTGTGGTGTATACGCTAATGAATTCTAAAACAATGCTCAGTTGATCATTGTTTCCAAAAGTCAATGAGCTGAATATTGACAATATTTGGGGTCAACTAGATGGCTTTTCATACCATAAACGTTAGCGAATTAATTGATGATATAGAAACGAAATTTGTAGCCAACATTTTGTCACACCGTGGTGCAGTCAATTGGCCTCGAGGATTTTACAATTTGACAACTGCAGATTATTTTCTTTCAAGCAGTTTATGCAAGCAGGCCAAATGCATTGAAAGCTTCGCAGGATAATGAGCGAAGTGCCATAAATGCATTAAGGCCAGTTTTATTAGAAAAAGTTTCTAAAAAGGGAAGGTATGCACATTGCAACCACTAGTCGTGGAGCACATTTTCTACAAATAAGTTTTTGAAATGTTAAATGGTTTTGAATAAACTTTCATTAACGAAACACTAATCATGATAGTTTTTAATGATTTTTTCCAATTTAAAAGAAAATTTTAATTTACCTGTCGAGCATATGTGTCGGATTGATTTTGATTAAATTGAAATAAACTTGTCCTTAAAAAACGGGTAATAGTCTAGTCAAACTCATCCTGCAAAAGAAACAAATTCATGTCGGATCGTTTCACTCCTATAAATTTTGCTCTGCATGCCTTTGTTACCAACTGGATTCATTGCTGTCACTGAAACGTTGGTGGAACAAAACCAAATCCGCAATTAGTGAAAAGTTTCCTTAACGCAGTACGCTTTAATTAAAAAAAAAAAAAAAAAACAATGCACGCATTTTCTCGCCACCCGCAACTCTCGCAACAGTCGAGACACAAACATCTATTTATCTTAACATTTCCTTAGACGAAACATTCATTATTTATTCATTGACAGTTTATTTTGAACCCAAACGTCGCATCCTCCAAATCGAGCTTGTCATTGCCTTTATTCAATTTTCATTCTATTTTCATGCCAGATGATGCCATGGCACTTCTAACCATTGTAAAAGTAATTTAATTAAATGAATGATTTTTTTTTTAACTTTGGCTTTTTTCTTCCCTTTTTCAGACTAATTTCATCTTTATGATGACATCAGCAAATATACAATTGGTGACCGCTGTTCAAAACCAGGGCAACATTTAATTAAATTAAGTGTGGAGTCTCTAACCACTTCGCTGGCAAGGACTCGTTGACGATGTCTGGACAATGACACCATCTGACTGTGAAATTCGTGAGAGTAGCTAAAATTCAAGAAACAACACTAGTTCACTGATTCTAGTGGATCCCTGGAAGGCAAGAAAGGACAAAGTCCCATCGAAGGATATTGAAGCAGCAAACAAAATTATACATTATAATTTCTGCAAAACATGGAACTCAGCTTGAAGTTTTTGCTGCGATAATACAAAATCACAACTACAGGATCCGCAGGAGCTTGTTACTTATTGCATAAAGGACTATGCAGTGGGGATGTTGTGCAACGCTCGTCTGTAATTGATTATCAAGCTGATGCTACCGTTGGTCACTCAGGGTGTCAGAGATTAATAGATAGAACGTAAAGCGCCATCTGGACTCAGCAAACAGGACTTGCAAAAATACAAAGCCACCAACCAAACCTCTCGGTCACCGCTGCGAATCATACGATTTTCAATGGTGATAAACCAAAAACAATAAACACGTGAGCTGCTATCCGTGTGTACGGGGGAGATTAACAGGAAAAATATATGTGACGTGGTCTTCTACATGCGTGCGTTAACTTTAACTCGAAAATACATGAAAGCCGTAGCAACGTTCTCCCTTTACATGGTCGTATAATATAGGTTACCCACTGAGCTTTCAGCGAGATTATAAATTGAACAGGAGGCATTGCTGGAAAGTCAAATTCAATGCAACCAGGTGGTGTAGGAGGCTTGAATAGCGACTACCTGCTGATTTGTACACATATAACTAGTTCACATCGTACCTACGACAAATGATTCTAAACCGCAAAACCTTTAACCAAAGGAGCATAGGGTGATTATTTGAGAGCGTAAGCAGAATTGTCGTGTGTTGAATGGGAAAGACATCTACGGTTGCCGTACGGGGAGGAAACGACGGATCATTGATTTAATCGGTAGAGAACGTTGCGTTCTGAAGAATGCAGGCTAGAAAAGGATCTTTTCTTTTGACCGTATGTGCTGTAAATTGAGATCGGCTCAATTAAATCATTTGACTGTTCTTCGCAACTAATAATTGGCCCATCCATTCAAATACGCCTAAACGCTGTCCTATTTTCTGCACTTACTTCCACCTCAAACCAGCCAAGGACGGTCACGATTTCCGACAGAGTGGATACCGTGAAAATAATGCTATTTCAGTGCTAGCGAAGCAATTATTTAATCCTGCTTAAGTAGGAACAAGCTGAAAGTATCGCGCTAAATAACACTAATACATGCGAATGAAAGTCGATTACTTTTCCCATTTTATTCGCACCCGCGAAACCGTGAATGGTAGAGTATGGCCATTCTTTGGACATAAAGAGTTTTAACCACCTGTCCATTGTGTTAAAAGAGTTAAGACTAGGGCTTATCACCCCTTTCCAGCCCCGTGAAGGTGCACAAACTGTGAAAGTGTGTTGCGAAATTTGCTGTTTCGGGTTGCGACATCGACTTGCAGCACGGAAAAGGAGCTCAAGTTGGCAAGAATTAACGTAGTAGACATTTAAATATACGAAAGAAATGTCCGCCGTCACGTTTAGAAGTACAATCCACCATAATGGGGCACGTCCCATTTCATTGCTAATTAGCTTTAGTCTGCTGATCCAACTTGGAGTTTTGCCCACAGCAATTGAAGCTGCCATTTCCAGTCGTGGTAAGTGATTTCTCCTTAAAAAATAAAAAATTGCTCATGGTTTCATTGAAAAGCGCGGTTTTTTCTCATTTCCTTCACGCGCTACAAGCCAGTTTCCTTTTCGGGTACATTGTTTCATTTTCTTCTTCGGTTTTTTTTTGTTAAGGAAGTTTTTATTGTGGCTTGTGTTATTTGAAATTCGCAAGGCTTAACACGAAGTTGCGAGAGTTTGAGTTTTTTAAAGGACTATACATGGCGTGACCAATAAGTTTGTGGAAAATTGTAAATTTCATTTATTCTGCAAAAAAACTGTTGATTCATGATTTTAATTTTTCTCTCGTTTGGTTATTAGTTTGCATATCTTAAAAATTTAGCAAAGATGCTTGCGATCATACGCAATAGCCTCAATTATGGAGTAAGTTTACATGCATTTATTGTATAATAGTTTTTAATTTATATGCTTAAAGAATTGTTATGTTGAAATTATTCGCGGAAAACTTTAAACAGCGAGAGCGAGAGCAACATCGCTTAAAGAGCTTTTCAAGTTTGTCCTGAAAGGGACCACATCCCGCTCATTATACTTGCGACCACCAAACAATTCAATGTTCTATTTAAAAGGATATATATGAAAAATTCGGACGAATGTCACTATGGCGTATCGTTTCCTTCTATTCACATGAGATCAATATTCAAATTATTACAGAACTCATAATCAGATTTGCGGTCACGATTGCGCATTAACAATGGTTTCATAAACAAAAAAATTCCTAATCACTAGTAAAAAGGAGCAAGAACAATCAAAAACTACAGGACGCAATAACAGACATTACCGCTAACATGGAAGAGAAAATAAACGAAGACAGTGAATAGCTGGTCGACTTTTTCAATTGGAGGACGCAAGGAGGCCACGCTGTGGCCACGCCACGAGGAGGCTGTAGCGGCACGGGAACGAAGATGGATGTGTAGGACTTAATATATATCACAAATGGTGATAAAATGAAAAATTCGACGAGAAACTCAGGGAACACTTGATGAAACATATAAGTTTAACAATAATTGCATCCAAACCAATAATAATAATAAAAATGGGGCAGTTATCCTTTCCGCGATAAGCTATGAAGATATTCGGAAAAAAAACGGGCAACAATAATTTCTTAAAATTCTGGTGATTAATTAGAATATTACAGTGAACGACCTCAATTCGGAATACCCTCGTAATCAAAAAGGATAAAAAGAGGACAGAATATAATGTGCTGTAATGGAGCTTATGTTAATTGAATGACACCAAATGGGATTGAAAAGCATGTGAATAGGAGGTGTAGCATATGTACTAACAGGCTTTGAGCTCCAAGCTGCGTGCCTTAAGAGGCGTGAAGACTTTCTTTTCGTTATACCACCAATAACGAGTGGAATGCAAACTTGGTCGTCCATAACCCCGAGTAACGTCTCTAAAAACAAATGGAGCTCAAAATTTGCAAAAAATTACTGAAATCCAAAAAAATTAATAGGATCATACACGGTACATATTGTATATTTTTGTATTAAAAATCAATCAAAATAATAAAGAATAATAAAATAATAATCCGGATGTGTGATATAGAGTAATTTCAAGGTATTTTAAGTGTCTACTATCGACTGAATATTTTGAGTAAAATGTCAATGTCAAAGATGCTGGAAGTGGTCGATTAATGGGGATGCTCTTTAGGGTCTTAAAAAGAGACTCTATAGTAAGTCATTAGACACAATGATATTCGAAGTTGGAGTACCGGCAAAATTTTGATCATCTCCCAAAACCGCAAGAATCGCTTTGCCTCAATAAAGGATGCTTTGGTACCAGTTTTAATACCTGATTACGGATACCTTATGACTGGAGTTTATCGACAAAAACATCATGACCTGAAAAATATATAATACAACGGGACAAAGGTGAAGTTGAAACCTAAGTTTTACTTAAAACTCAAATAATAACTCCTGATTCGATTAATCTTAGATTAAAGATGCTTTCGTATCTATTTTGACATACATGCTAGCATTGGAGTTTATTAAAAAAATCATGATTATGAGAGCCATAGGAAAGGGTCAATTTGACACCTTAGTTATTACTTAAAACTTGGACAATTCCCTGTGCTTCAACAAATATTAGCCATATGATATTTTGGAGTCCATTTTGAAAGTTCAGATCTCGATTAGGACATGATCTAATAAAGTCTAGATGACGCTTACTATTGCTCATAAATCTAGAACGCGTAAAAGGGTAGTATCCTTACTTTAAAATCCTTAGCTAATGTATAAGAAGTATAGGAAGGCTCCAAAATTGTCATCTTTTTAGACTTTTCCGGTCCAATTCCTATGTCTAAACTCCAATTGCTCCAGTGAACAAAGTTTACTCAAAGAGCGATTTTGGCGAGCCGACTGAAATTTCTCTTCAGGAGCTGGCTCTTCCAACCGCACCCGCAGCAAACCAACCACAGGTTGTGTTTCTTTAAGTGTATATTTCTAAGACAACTAATACAACGTCGGTTCAATTTTGAATCGGACCTAAATACCACTCTGAGCCATGATGCCTAATCCGCTGTTACGAATGTATGCGTAACACTTATTTTCTACGCCTACTTATTGGGATTCATACAGAATACACTTTGCTATGCACCGGTGTGCCAACCGGAGGTCGAAAATGTGCGATTTCGATTCAGGACCTGCATCTTCCAGCCGAACCCGAAACAGCCTTACCGCAAAGCCTTGCCTATCAAAGTGGCCTGATTTGCGACGACTGGCAGAGGCAGATCCTGAAAAGGAATCTTAGAAGGCTCGCTGGAACCGCTCATTTTTGTAGGGTCAAAGTCGAAGGGATCCCAGTGTTCTGCAAATTACACTCATTAAGAGTGCCAATACGCACACGTAGGTGCTTAGTCCTTTATTTAGGGGCCATTTTTATCAGTTGCGAATAACTTTATTCCTTTATAATTGCCTTCAAACAATGTTGCATGTGCGCATACATCCGAAAAACTGCCTTAATTTCTATGGAGTGATTATTGTCGAAAATATGGTGCAATCAATTACAAGAACATTTCATAGAGTGCAAAGGGCAACAGAAACGAGCAAATGGCGAGGTGGTGCGGGGCCGACAACAAATGCTTCTTTTGTATCAGAAACTTGACGACATTGAAACAATTTCTGGACCTGAAATAATTTAGCCTAATTTTTTTATGTATTGTTGTTTCTTTATGTGTTTTCTTATGTATTGCTATTGTATGATTTGTTATTGCGATGTTCAAGACTGCCAATTTAATTTCAGTCCTCCAGTCCCTCTGATCTGCTATCGCTATAGCTTTATTGAGAAAGCACCTTCCTTTGGATTGTTGTCAAATAGCTTTAGGATGAATTTCTTCCTTTTAATCTTTTGAATGTCATATGAGATAACGTGAGCCAATCAATCTGCATCTGATTTTTGAGTGCTTTAGCGTGGTTAACTTCGCTTTTGACCATGTATTTATTCGACAACCACTGTTTTAGGCATGCAAGCAACATTTCTTTAACAATCAAACTAAGCCAGGCGAAATCGAAAGGAGGGTGATTGCAAAAATACAATCGAATATATGTTTGTTTGTTTGTTTTTTGAAGATTGGCGATATTCATCTTGAGATTCATGGAAGTTTCAGTTTTCTATAGGGAAAGTCACTATAGGTGGCACAAAGGTGATTTGTACTCATGAATTAAACTAGACTACAAAGTTAACCTAGTTCTGCAGCAATTTAGCTTCCTATCTGCTTTTTCCCTTTTCTCCCACCACCTTTGGTACTATTGACGGCACAATTGTAAACACAGTCTCATCTACATTGAAAATCTAGTCAGCAGGATAGTTTTTTCTCATTTCAGCTTCCAAATTATCAAACAATTCTTTGACTGCTTCACTGTTTAAGCCTTGAGTACGACTATACGATAACCCCATTGGTCTGTGTAGGGACAAATTGTCTTTATGTCACTTCAAAAAGTGATCCAACCAAGCACGTCCTGCCACTTCATTTCTACCAGGGGTGTTAGTTGAAGTTTGGCGGTTTTTTCAATTAGTGAAAACACTTAATTCTCAAGGGAATCTCAAAAAATTTTGAATCAAAGCATCAAAGCATTGCCCATCGGATACTGCACATTTTGTTCATCTTTCAGTCAAATCATGGATACCATTCCAAAAAAAACTTTTTCTCTTTCGCGGCAAATAATTCCACGAGCCATTTTTTCGACTTCTTCAAAATTGGCGAAGCGCTGCGCTGCGTGTGAGTGTCTCATCAATTTGAAAAGGTGATAGTCGGACGGGGTAAGGTCTGGAAAGTCCGGCAGGTGCTATAATATTCCCCAAATCAGTGCTTTTAGAGTGTTCTTCACCACTTTAGCGGTATGAGACGGTGCGTTGTCATGTTGTAGGATAACTTTGCAATGTCTTCGGGCCCATTCCGGCCGTTTTTCGAATAACGCATGATTCAAAGTGATAATTTGTTGTCGGTAGCGATCCGTGTTCACAGTCTCACTACGTTTTAATAACTCCAAGTACACCACACCACACTGGTCCGACCAAACACAGAGCATTGTCTTACGGCAAAAGCGATTTGGCCTTGGAGTCGATGGGCTGGCCTCAACAGGTGAAAGCCATGATTTTTCCCGCTTCGGGTTTACAAAATAATTCCATTTTTTATCCCCCGAATTAGGTGCACAAAAAGTTTCCTTTCGAACCTTTGAAGCAGCGTTTCACAAATGGTCTTTCGATTTTCCATTTGTCTATCGTTCAGTTGGGGTGATACCTATTTTCCATACTTTTGGATCTTTCCCATGGCCTTTAAACGTTAAGAAATTGCTCCTCGGGTCACATGTAGTGTTTGTCACTATTGTTGTTGCGATTGGGTTGGGTCTTCATCCAATAACGCCTGCAATTCCTCTTCTTCGAACTTTTTCGCTGCATCAGGATGTTCATTGTCTGTTTATTCGAAATTGACGAAACCATGTCTCACATGTTCTAATCACTGGAGCATGTTCACCATAAGTTTCTACCAGCAACCGATGAGCTTCGTCTGATTTTTTCTTTTCATGAAATAAGAAAAGCAACGAATGCCGCAAATGCGATTTACTTGAAACGAAACTCGACGGATTCACTCAGGTAAACAATTATGACGCTATTATTTTGGCAGATTGTAACTTGTGTATTTTTTTGAGAGTCGTTCACTAGTCATTGGAGCGTGGATATTGCAACAAACATTTTTACAGCTTTTTGATAACCCAAGTCCCTTACCTGTCCAGCTTCAATTGCCTGTCTCATTAGATGAGGATGTCAGGGTTTCCTTTCCTTCAGACAAACAGACAGAACGAGGCATCTGTAAACGAAATTTAAAAATATTAAACGATATATTGCTCATTCATATTATGTGGCACCCGAGACTATAATAAGAGTAATGTGAGCAATATTACAAGTGCCGAATTGCAAGTATTAATTGCGTTAATTTATTAATGCATAATTACCTTCAAAAAAAAGGAGGAAGACGTTTTTTAAACAAAATGACCAAATCACAAAACATAACACCTATTTTGTCCAGAAAAAATGAATATAATTCAGAGCAATTTCAAGAGTTTGACATTTGCGTGTTTCCACCAGTATAAATCACAACAGAACGTAACGCCATCTTATGGATTTGTTTTTATTACTTCGATAGCTATCAAAAGGGCTGCACATTGCTCACAAATTATACTAGATGGTGTGTTACATGATTTAGAAATTGGTAAGAGGTCGGTATACCTGTAAGGGCTGCATTACAATTTGTTTTTACTTACTAATAAATATCCTTAGTACAACGCTATAAGTCTAGAAGAAAAGAGTCTTCATTGTATTCCGGCACGTGTGATGGAATGCAGAACGTGTTACCACTTTGGATAATTCGAATCGATGTTCATTTTAGGGGCACATCTTGTAAGGCTTTTAAAATATCTTCAATAAATGATTCACCTATAGTGATATTCATCAGCTGTATAAAATCAAATGCAATTTAAATAAATTTCCCAGTAAGAATTTCCAAAAAGAAATCTTTTACAATGTGTAAACTCACATCTAATGGCTTTTAAAGAAATGAAATAAGGTCGAACCTGAGGGAACACAATGTTCATGGCTCCACCTTTAAAATCAAAAAAGGGAACTCGGTGTACCTTATTGTTGGTATTTTCAGTAGAGGGGAGTCAGTTGACTTCCTTGGCAAAGAATAAGCGAATTACTCTGAAAAATTAATGATAAAATGACAATGAAAAGCCATTAAATCGTAAATACTGGTAAGCATACAGGTGATTCTCAACATAATACGCTCGTACCGATGGTAAACCAACTCTGAAAGATGAGATTTTTTTTGTTTCCTTATTCCTTATTTACAACCTCAACGTCAACGTAGTCGTTACTTTTTGAATTAGTGCCTTTTGTTCGCGGAGAAAATCTACAAAATTCATACCATCAGAATTCTCGTTTTCTTCTTCTTCTCTTCTTTTTAATTTTAAGGCTGGAAGAAAATCTTCGGCGAAGAAAATTCACATATTCGTTCCTTTTCACCCGTGTCTGTCCTCATACTAAATCCAAATCCAAAGTGCATGTGAATGGATAAGCTGGTATATTTCACTCCCGCTAAGCCATCTTGAAGATTGAAAGACGATATCTACCATGAATCTTATTTCAGGACGAAATGAATTCTTTATTGGAATACAAAGAGCCATCTTTGCGAGAAATTAATATGAAGTAAGAGATGCGGGTGGTGGATGTTTTTTGTTTGTTTGTTGTTGTTGTTATTGAGGTTAGGATAAGTATTGTAAATCAGAGAATTGCTTTAGGCGTATTAAGATTTATTTACGGAAATAATAATTGCTTTATAGTGACATTATTATAGCTTTGAGGTGGTATATTTGTTCGATAGGTGGAAGAACATGAAATTAATATGTTTGACTTTTCAATGACAGCGTTATTTTTCCTTTTTTTTTGTGTTTTGAAGGTTGATAAATTGAATCACAAATAAACCAAAAACCACGCACAGATTGTATAAAATGAAACGGATGAGTTACTTTAATTATTGAAATTGAAAATTGCCTCCCCGGTGATCTATGTCTTATTGATTTAATTATTACCGATTTAAACCCTCCCTCTCCTGTGAAACATGCAAAAATCGGGTAAAAGTTTCGTGTCTATTCGATTCTTGTCCAGCCGTAAACACAATTGCCTATGGTAGGTTTATTTTCTTTCTTGGTATTAGTTGTTTTATAATAATAATTTCTTTGGTTCTCCGTGGATGGCCTGTCTTTTGCCTTTCCTTTCTTAAATTGATTTGATGTTACGTCCAACTCTACTACCTTTGCTTTTAATGAATGTATGTTACACGACGTCACACTTTTCAACAACAACAATAACAAGGACTACTACCGCAACTGCTATTTTTATGACTAGTACTACTATCATTGCTGGTACTACTACTTACACAACATCAGTTACTACTACAACAAAAACTACTACTACGATTCCTACTACAAAAACTACGATTACTGCTAATACTAATGCTACTACTACTTAAACTACTCTCAAATGCTCCAACTACTCCAACTAATACAGTGTGCGCCATCTTTATGTTGCTATGTAAACATTGAAAAGCTGTGAAATTCATCAACCGGTTGGTCAGAAATCTTTGAGAAATTTCACTTCAGTACTATTTGGACCATTTTGAATATTTCACACCGAATCAAAATGATGAAATAGTAACATTGTAAACTGAAACAACTTTCAATTATGTTAACACAGCCTGATGATCAGGAACCGGGTGAAACGATCTACGTCGTTTGATGTCAAACTCTGATGAGCATTTGACAGTGAGAGATCGTCATCAGGCGATCGAAAGACCACAATGTTATTTTTGGGCCACCAAGGAAACGAAAACAATTCATGGTAATCGATATTGGTGAGTGTTATCCCACCATGTCTGTCCGTAAATCGTAAGGGTCTTGTGCCGAAAGGAAAAGGTCCTATGCGTTACTGGTTCGGAGGTATAGAAAATAGACGATTTATGTCAAATTTTTGGCATCTCATTCCTACAATGCATCTTTCTATACATATACGGCCATCAAGATTGGAAAGACCAAAGACTTTTTGCCATTCATTGACAAGAAGTTTCCTAGGTTCTCTCTGAGTCCAAACAAATCATCTAGTCCACTTAGATGATTGCATGGATAATATATACTCCGGGAATCCTAACCAAAAGGGGTATAAGAGTTTTTATATTGACTTCAGATAAATTGGACAGGTTCTGTACAACATTTTAAACAGAGAGGATTATAATTTGTGTACTAATAGATTGATTAAAAGTAGGCCAATAGCTGATGAAATCCTCAGGCTTAATTTACATCAAACAGTTGTTGCGATGCGAAACTGAACAAAGTTGTCAACTTCAATGGAATAACTATTATAGTCCTCAAAACTGACACTCACTTGTAAGAAGAATAAGGAATTTGATCTTCTTATGGACAACCCGAAGTATGCTAATATTTTGAAGATCAACAATACTGCATCCAATCGGGATCCAATCATTCAAACCGAAAGAAAGAATGTAGTAGTGGTAGCATAGTAAATATATTCAAAATTATCATGGCCACAAAATATGCCCTGAAAATGTGAAATATTGACCACGGGAACCAACATGCTGTGACCTTTTCTTTCCTTTGCAAAGTTTTGACATTGTAAGGCTAGAAGACGTGCACCATCAACAACAAATTGACTAACAACAACTTGAATACTCAAATCTTGAGAAAAGGATAGTGTAGTTGTTCATAAATTATTGTGGGCACTAGAACGTTTCTATATTGCAACGCTCAACACCATTCCAGGACATATGATTGAGTAATCATGGAATATAAAATTATTAAAATTCATTCAGGAGGGAAGCAACACTAGTCAAGAGGTGTCGATGGGAAAATTAAAAGAAAATGCTAAAATATGAATACGTACTGTGATAAATGGACGTAAAAGCTAGGATTCTATTTCGGTGATTTTTTCAGGAAATATTTACTTGTAATTTTTTTATTTTATTTATTTTTGTACTTTGGTGTATTACAGAAATTGAAAATTGTGTATCCTCACTCCTTATTGAAAGCGCTGAACACAAAACTTTTTTTCACTACCGTCTTTCACGGGCGTTCGTTTCCTGCAACACGCGCCTCCAACTGTGTCGTTCTATTAATCGCGTCCTCAAATTTTGAAATCCAAGCAGCAAGATGAACTTCAAATCTGTAAATTGACTTTAAATCCTGCACGGAAAAGTGATATTGAGACGCTGTAGTTGCGCCAGCTTGTTGGCAAACCCAAAAAAGGACAAAACATACTGCCTTCAACAGAATACAACAATCTAGTTAACAAAATATTGATAAAAGGGACATCTTTCAAGTTTTTGATGCAATTACAGATGCTAAAGCTCAAACTACGTCCATATATATGTCATCCATCATACAGTGTTATCCTTCGTGAATCTGTCAAATTTTTGACTAGTGAATTTGTGAAATATATCTTCAACGTTCTTACCTTCTTATTATTTCAAGACATGCTTAAGTTTTGTAGATGTGTGGAATTTTTCAGGATTATTTGCTCCTAAGTATCTTTCCTTACAATCTCAACCAAATTGGCTCTGTCGTCGGGTTTTCAAAATTAGTACCTTACTACAAGGTGGTCTGCAACTATGGCGCATGTTGTGTATGTCCGTATAAAGACAAAGTTTATTATAAACTGCTGCTATGATAGTACCCGACCAAACCGTTTTACTGGAGAGAGTAGATTTTCTCGGTAAGGCGATGCAACTTATGTGTTTCATTTTGATACAAATCTTTTCAACGTCCAACACCAGTTGGCTGGTCCTCGATGTAACTTTCATCTTTCAAAATTTTACCCATTTTTCCGCCATAAAAACCTTTTTTTTGGCTGAGAGGTGCAGGTTGTTTACGCCTTGATTGAGAGACGCTCAGCAGTAGAAGGATTCCAAACTCACTTTTAAATATCTTCAATGTCATTAACAAAACAAAACCTCAAACTGCTTGACACATTAGATTGAATAAGGCCTATATTTCCTCGCTCGTTGTTTTTCAGTCGGAAAGACTGGACGGCATAGAGGTTGCTGTTAAAGCTGTCCTTACTTTTGCTTCAACTAATGGTTCAAGAATCTTTTCTTCGTGAAATAACCATTCGAGTGTAATATGCTAGACAGCCCCATTTGCCACTTGATGTTATCATCACATCCACTAAACTTTGCTCTCAGTTTGGCAGATCAGATGCAAAGGATTTTTCTCCCATAAACCTTTGACAGACGGTGCCATTTGTCAGAACGTCGGAGGAACTACTCATATTTTCTAAACTTTGTCGTCATAGTGACGCCAAGAACTAGTTCAAACGGCGACATCTGTCTCAGATATAGTGCCAGGCGTATACTCTGATTTCAGAGAACCCGGTGGAAGGCAGCGTTCTTACGATCTTTAGACGGTTAATAAAAAGAATACAACTAGGATAGTATAGTAGTCTTAGAGGGTAGTATAGTAGTCGGGCTCGCCATATGCTGCCGTATGGAGAATTCCTCCGACGTATTTCGCAAACAATCCTTGTGCTATATTCAAGTAGCACGGGTAGCTGGTAAGCCCCCAGCCGTATAAATGAGGCAGTTTATTGGGTCAAGGCTATCAGGATATTATCGTGGTGGCTAGTGGTTCTTGAGGAGGGCGTTGTCCCTTACAGCGTTTGGCATAGTTGCATATCTACCAGTATAAAAGTTAGAGATGCTCACTGTAAACTATTACCTCATTGCGATGCAATGGAGGACGTTAGTTGGTGAATTCAAATCTTGTCTAAAGAGACAGTAAGGTTAGACCTAATTAAGGCACGTCTTAGGATCTCGTGACTTCCTATTCCAGATTTTTCGCAGAAAACTCACCAACTCTCTCGCAACGTAGAGAGTGATTCCCCATAAACTAATACGGATCTTATAATGAGAAGATACGACAAATCGGACCTCTTCCCAATCAGCGATTCATATTAATTCCTCATCAGGCTACGATTCACGTTGCGCTTGTCCAGCTGGGTATGTAGTTAACACAACTTTTTAGTTGTGGAGAACCCTTTCATGTTAAATAATTCATTTAAGTTATGGCAACTTTAGGAACATGAGGGAATATTTGATTAGTGTAGGTTTCGGGAAAGACTTTGGTAACAGGAAATAGAATAAAAACAAAAATAGAACCAATAAAAAAAAGATCAATGAATAGAACTAAAGAATATTTAAAAGCGAAGTATTAAAACGAAGTATTTAAAAGTAGCAAAGTGCGCAGTTATTGGCCCCAGAATATTTCTTCTTACCTATGAGATGACGCTAGATTAGCACTTTGGAGGAATTTAATGGAATAAGAGAATTAGATTCGAAATCCTTCATGAAAATGTTCTCTCAAGATATTGGAGATAATAATAACCTTCAAAAAGTATTTTTTTATGTTTGATGGATATACGTTTGATTTACTTACATGAGTTGCACGAAAAGGAAAGGCGAAGGATGTTTACCTAAGGCCGTATTCGAATGCTTCGTCTCATTTGCAACCGTTTGATTTTCTTCTCTCGCAATCAGATTAACTCAGTGAACATTCATTAAAATTTCATTTTCAATCTTTAATTAACGAATTTATTTTAAGGGTACATTTGCAATTAATGTTTTCCCCAACAACTATTCACATTTCGTGTAATGACTTCACGGAATAAGGAAGTGAGTAAACATGTTACCAACCCTCACTCTAACACAAACCAGACACGCAACGTCTATCACATTGTCATATTTCATAGCCATGTTTCAGATCCTTACTAACTAAGGTTTTCATCTTCATAGTTAAATCGTAGTAAATTATATAGTATGGAAACTTTTTTTCGTACAAGTGTTATCCTTAATAAAATAACTTCAGCGAAAATGTTATCCGAGACTAGAATGTTAATCAAAATCAATCTAGGAATTTCATCATGACGTGGTAATTAAATTACTGAGTTGCTAACAAAACTATTTAGATAGAGAATGTTGCCAGGTGAAGGATATTTTGAATCGATTGAATAAATATGGTATGAATGTGAAGACAGCAACACAGTCATGCATATTGTATGTATATTTCCGGAGTATATTTCAACTCGTGCTAGGGGTCAAGGGATCAACTCATAACGAGGACACGCTGTCCTTGAATGAGCCCGAAAAAATGTCTGTCACTCGATTTTCTGGTATATAATTATCTAAAGAATTTCTCAAGGAATGCAAAAATATTAGAAATAGCTTTCGTATTTTGCCGAAAATTCTAACAAATCAAATCGAGATTATTAAAATTTTTTCAATAATGATATACAAGGAGACTTTGCATCACTTATCATAATTTTAATTAAAATAATTTTTTTTTAAATATTGCTTTTATTCCGAACAGATAGAAAAATGAAGTGAAACAGGAAAAATCCAAAAAATGGCAAATTCTAAGCCTTTTCGCAATTTTATCAAATTCGGAGCAACAAAGGTCCTGTCAAGACTTTCCAGCATCAAGTTGGCTATTATTTTATTTTTAAGGCATAGGTTAAAAATAATGAACATATTTATTGATAAACAAATATTGGCACCATGCGAGAAACGGAACTGTAAATCTCACCGAAGGTACCGAAGGATACTCTTATTTAAAAAAGAAGTCCACCTTTAATCACTTTTAGGTGCAGAGCACAGTGGAATTGTCTATGAAAAAAATAAATAAACTGACCAGATTGGTGCGAAATCACATCAGGGTGTTTCTTATATTGTTTTTAGGATATGCTAGAATTGTCACTTTTTGCTTTCTCAGTTAATTCTGACCGGGATTGAGACGCAGAACAGTTTTGGGATACGTTTTGAGGTCGATAAAGGAGGTTTTCGGAAAGTAGACTACGAATTATATCCTGCTGGGACTACAAACACTTCTAAAAAACAGTTGATCCTTTTTCATTATGTACTTGCTTCGTTTGTCCTTTACTTTAATGAGAACTGCCATGAGAAAGTCAGCAGAGATTAGAATTCATAACTCGGTTTCTAAACTTTCTTTGGAATATTTTGCAAATTTTTTAAATTAATGCTCATTTTTTTGGGTTTTGTTTCCAATTTTTTGAAAATTATATAATAAGAATGATGATGTATATTGATGTGATTGAGCGCTCGTTTGATGTTATTCTGGCCCTGAGCTTCCGTATCACTGCTAGGGCACCATGGCTGCGAAGATCATATTTGAGATTAGGGTGTGAAAATGCCAAAATTTTCCGCATTGATTACCGCGGTGTGAAAATCAAATTCAACCATTCTTCTGGTGTTGATGCCTTCTCATGTACCTTTGTATTAAAAAATAATATTGTTTACAGATATCTCATAGCGAATTGTTGCATCCAGTCTTCCCATTTAACGCTTGGCGTGAATTTACAAAATATTTAAATATAGACCACAAGGCCATGCAGAGAGAATGAAAGAGAGAGAGAGGCGGAAGGAGTGAAGTAAACTTACCAATTCTAATTTTTGTGTTATATCGGGAATTGCATTTTGTCATACTACAAAATCGTGTCTTGAATGAGTCTTAATTTTCAACTTTAACAGCAGTCATTAGCATTTAACAGCAGATCGTGTCGAGACTTTAAGCTACAACCGGAACTTATCCTTCTTTTTATCCATTTTGACATTTTCTTTAATCGATGAGATTGATTTCAGTTCATCTAAGACACGTTTGCTTCCATTTATATTCTTCCATCCATAACAAAAGGATATCAAAGCATAGAAAATACTTCCATTATCTAAAGGCTTTGTTTAATGTCTTCTACGAATAACAAGTTATATGAATTGATTTTTCAGGCCTGTCTCTCCCATGGTAGCCGTATGGAGAGCACAGTAAAATCGGAGTTTTCGTCCTTCTGAAAGGGGATTTTCGAAGATTTGTAATAAACATATTCAACTGAGCCATTATCTTTCAAACGACAATCTTTGTTTGTGGCTAGGCTATGCCTGGACGCAGAATTAGCCATCGTTAGTAAGGACTTAAGAGGAGCCGGACTTAGCGGCAATTTTTTTTCAGAAACAAGGAAAAGAGGAATGTTTTCGAGTTTTTAGCAGTTTCGAGAAGTGTAAAATTTTTGATTTGTCCTTATCATAAGGAAAATTATATTGGTGTATGGTTAGTGAGAATCGGCCTGTATCATCTTGGTGGCAATATGGCTACGATAAGCTGTCAGAGTAAAATTTTTTTCCGTTTTTTGGAAAATTTATCAAATGTCATGCTATACCTCATCGACGAAGAAATCGAGCTGATAACGATATGACTGACGATAAGAGAGAAAGATAGTCGGACTACGATGGTATTTTTGAAAGTGTCTTGACCAATTCTATAAGTCAATTCTATATAATCTTCTGCTATATCAATTTGCCGTAACCAATAAGAAAATTGCCGGAAAAATTCGAAAATTGATGTAAATATCTACGATTCACATCATAAAAAATTAATTTTAAGTCCGGGCAATCCATCAATCATACTTCTTGATATGGAAATAGTTAGCATAAAAAGGCAGACCTTAATATGCTTGTTCAACTGTTTGATAGACTTCATGGTTTGCTTTTCATCGGGACCACCATTCAATGTTAAGAGGAAATCATTTTTAAAGCAACGAAATTCATATTTAATTCTCTCCATTTATTTTCACTGAATAAATTAATAAATTATGAATGTCCAATTATATTATGAATTTTTGTCGATAATATCGATCAACTTTGTAAATTTCAAATTAAATACAAACGCAAATATCAAATCGAAATTGTAAAGTGTGTCCTTTAATTGTGATTTTCGATCGAACTTTGTTAATATTCCCATCTGAGGCTATTAAAATCTTCATTATAGTCATGGGATTAAAAATAGGAAATTACTATTGGCAATTTTCCATTAAATACGAACTTAATTGAGCATTTTTCAACTGAGCATGTCCTAATACGGGCAATGTTATCATTTTTCATGTCGATTCTATGACCATAAAATATATACTGAAATGGTTATCGCTAACACCATTCTCCTTTTATTTTGCTGATACAATACTTGTTGAAGTGCTTGACTGACTCGAGTTCTGTACACGTACGAATACTGCATATTAATTGATTGTTGTCATTTATTGAATGACTTTCTAAAAACTAGCCTAAAGCTTATTTCGGTTAGAAAAAATCACTATGCAAGCGTTAGTATTCATGTAGGGAATTCAGCCAGTAGAGGTGCTCATCATAGCGAAACTACCAGAAACTGCACACAATGGAGGGAGACATCAGAAACCAAAAGCCATGAATACCGCATGTAGCAACCAAAGCGAGCTTTTTGAGATAGAGAGCTTATGAATTGAGGGAAGAAGATGAGAAGCTTGAATGTGTGAAGGAATAAGTTTTCTAGTTGGAAACTATATGTGGGTCATTATGTATACTTAGAATATTTAAGAGAATGCGTAACTCTCCCCACTCAAGTCTTTATGTTCTTTCTTCTGCAAGTTTTGCTTCAAAACATCAATTCACCTGGAAAATTGGCTTCGAGAACTGTTTGATTGGGAGTTTGTTCGAAGCACTAGCACTCTTTACTGTATATATGATGCTCTTTTAAAGTGACACGGTGAGGTATGCGGTAGTATTTAAGATCCTCCAGAGAATGTCTGCAATAATACCATTCCGGTTGGAACTTTAGACAAGTTATTTTCAAGGAGTTCATCAGAAAAGCTTATTAATTCAAAAGCAAAACGTGCAAAAATGGTCCAAAGACTTCCTTGCGTGCTCAAAAAATTTGAATAATGCTCAAAAAAGTTTGATTGACAGAGGATTTTTTTTTCTGAATATTTTTGGACATATACAACTCATATCTCTATTTGGGGGTGATGACCCTGCATCGTTTATCTTGAATTGTGTTTCCTGGGATCCCCGGACAATACTTACTTCCTTCGAAGTTAGGAAAGAAAATTATAATGGAAGTTTTCACTTATAGTGAACATTTTTTTTTATTCTAACCTACAGGCAGGCATCATATTATCGTCAATTTTCAACTATTTATTAATCATTTCTTTTTTTTTTTCTTTAATTAACAGCAAAAAATATATATAAAAATAAAGAACTAAATAAGAAGTTGGGGTCAGCAAATAAAGAGGAGGTATGATTCTCTTCTCTTCTTAAGAAAATAATAATTTTCTTAAGAGTCGAGTCTGTTTTCAAGTCGATTTTTGAGTCTGAGTTACTTCGTTGTAATGCAGGCTTTATTTATGACCACGTATTCCAGATCTGCTTCCTTTTACGTTTCAGACGTTATGGAGAAAATGTTGCTTAGCCAAGCATAGAAAGCTCTTTTTCGTGTTTTTCACGACGGATATATCATAATTTACTTTGGCAGGAATCTTTGCATTATTGACGTTAACTTACTCCACATAGACCTCACATAACCCTTACTCCTGATACACTCTAGGAGAAAACTTTATGGGTGCCAAATCAGGTGATAGCGAAAACCCTGAAGTATAATCAATGCCTCAGAAATAGTTCACAAAAATGGAACATATTAAAGAAACTTTATTTTCCTGAAACCAAGCTTGTGATTTGAAAACAGGGTGTTCTCGTTGCTCGGCTATAAAATGACCGGATAAAGTTTAATGTGGCTAGACTAAACTCTAAGGCGAAGTCTAGATCGGTTCAAAGGCTTGCAATAGTATACAAATAAGATGAAGTCTATCATAAGTGCTCCCAAAAATGGGAAATTGTACCATTTCAAAGACTCATCGGTTTGCGGGAGCCAATTTTCGTCTTGAAAAAGAATCTCGTTTGAATTCAAACAAACCATTTCTATAGAAAATACAATTTCACTGTACCTATCACCATAACTCTTAGCATTTTAGAATGCATTGAACTTTCAGTTTGTCATTCAACGTCTATCATAAAATGTTGACCACGTTGTCCTGGAAAAAAAGCTTAATTTACTGAAAGTCAGACGACTTTAGTACTAAGAGCCATGTCATAAAGTAACCGAGAATAATATTGAAACTCCAAACTTTTACACAAAACAGAACAAAAACATTGTAACCGCTTGCATTAAGGACCATGCAGAAAAAGAAAAAAAAACAGTTTCTTCCTTATAACAAAGTGGCAATATTCCTGATGCCTGAACCACGTCCGCTTTTCATTTATTTGTCTTTTTTCCTAAGTATTTCTTCGCCTCGCCATATTTACTTTTTTTCATGCTCCTTTTACTTTAATATATACTCAAAAGCGCGTGTAATTAGTAGCTGGGTCGCACTTTGCACATAAAAGACAACAAAATGAGAGAAGGCAAGGACACTGAGTTCATCCCAACCCAAAAATTAAAGAATTTAATTGAAAAAGGATAAAAATGCTGAAATGGTACAAAAAAAAACAGAAAGTGGTATGACAACATTTGTGAAAAATCAGTAAAATGAAAACGGAACCACCACGTCTCCAACTAGGACTAGAACCTAAAGGAAAAGCTTTTTGAGATGTTGGAATGAAAAGGAAAGGATTTTTCTTGGTAGGCTTTGTGGACTCGAGGGTCAAAAAAAACTGCCTTTGACTTAGCACAACAAAGTACTTCTGGTGATAATTTATTGCTTTGAATCCTTTTCCCAAATTTGCTGAGTTAATTTTCTGAAAGTTAATGTGACCATTTTTCTCCCTCCCATTTTTTTGTGTTGCCTTTCTCTCTCTTCATGTCGGCGTCAGTGTTGTTTAAGTAAATTGCTTTTTTGTTGTCGTTGCTTTCCTTTCCTTTGTTGCCTAGTGTTTTGTTTTATTTTTAATGCCTCTAAGGAAATTGGAACAGAATGATTTCTATTGGTTTGATTGTTATTTGATCGCATGCTCCAATTTTATTTTTCAGTTGAATTAACATTTTAGCGATGGTGCAATGGGGCTTAGTAGTCCATTTTAATATTATTTACCGTCACGTCCATTTGAAATTTTCTGGCAGCTTGAATATTTTACAAATTCGAACAAAGTGGAAAATTGACTGAACACAGTGGATTATCGGAATCAAAAAGATATAAGAAAATCTTGTTTTATTAATGACAAAACTGTTCAAGCGGACGATTATCCACAAAAAACCAGTAAAAGTTTTTTATAAGGACACAAACTTCAGGTAGGATAAAACCTACGATGAAAAATTGATAAAAAATGAAGAGGGGCCCACATTTTGCGTGACATTATACGTGGGACATACCATCCCATGCCTCTAACATGCCAGTATTTATTAGTTTAATACTCATCACAACAACGTGCTTGATTTGAATAATGAACTGGAAATGTATGCATGAAAATCCAAGTACTTATACGTAGAGTCTCAAAAACTACTTGAGCAGTCGTATGCGATTCCCTTGGTTCACTTTCATTCGAGTGCCCTTAAAATATCAATTCAACAAATTATTTTCAACCTTTAGAAACTTCATCAGTGCTCACATCTGCTAGGGTAACCTGGAAGGATATAGCCGGAGAATGTTTAAGAGATTGTAATGCGTTCTATCCACTTGAATATATGCAGAATCGACGTACATTTTAAGTATCCTTGACTCTTGAAAATATTCAAACACACTCGATACAAAAGCTTTTTCGATTACTCTTCTGCACCGTTGCTGAAAGCTGGATCGGAATGAATGAATGAATTTTCTAATCGGATGACGAGTATCGGATGCTTCCATTATTATCATATTCAAGATAATTCAAACAAATCCAAGAAGATGTTAAACATTAATGTACAGACAAACTCAAATCAAGTGCTTGTTATCGTGGGAACGAACCAACGCATTTTACTTGTTTTTTGTACCACCTGAAATTTTAGTTTACTCAATACTCTATCACCATATCTTTTATCATTACTTGCGAAAAGCATTTTGTAACTCTTTTCAAAACTGTTCCACATGTAGAAATATTGGATAGTCTAAAAAATATTGAGCCCTTTTTGTCACTAGATGGTGTTTGTTGTCATATATCGGGCAATACTAATCAAATCAAGGCAAACTGACATGCGTTTGAAAGGTGACATTGCAGTCCACAATTTCCATATGAATTGTTTTGTATTTTGTCATTCCTGTCAAAAGTTGTATTCATTTAAACATGAGTGAAATTTCTGAGAAAAATCGTTTCATTTTACAATATCACTACGATCAAGAATGCATTGCAGACTTGTGAAAAAATTTGTGGTGTCGACGGTCAAGATACTTTATCAAAAGCCACAGCCAAGAGATAGTTTGCTCGCTTTCGTTCGGGAAATTTTGATGTCAAAGCTGCGTCTTGCTCAGGTCGACCAAGCACTGAAAAAGTAAATGCAATCTTACAAAAAATTGAAGAAGACTGACAAAAAAGCAGCCATGCCATTGCTTAGGAACTGGATATCCATCATCAAACAGTTTTGAACCTTTTGCGTAAGGTTGGATACACAAAAAACCTTGACGTTTGGGTTTCGCATGAATTAACACACAAAAATTTGATCGTCGAATTTCCATTTGCTAAATGCTAATAAAACGCAACGAAATCGAACCATTCTCGAAGCAAATCATTACAGGTGATGGAAAATGAGTAAGATACGAGAATTTCGTTCGGAAAAGATCATGGTCAAAAAAAGGTGAATCATCACAAATGACTTCAAAGCCAGGATTGACATCAAATAAGGGTGTGCTGTGTGTAAGGTGGGAGTAGGTGGGATTGGAAGGGAATTGCTTATCATGAGGTGATAGAACCTGCCAAACACTCAATTCGGCTTTGTACTGTCAGCAATTAACCAGATTACAACAAGCAATTCAAAAAAACCAGCCAAAATTGATCAATAGAAAGGACGTTGTCTTCCATCTTTCCTTGGCGGGGAAATTTTGATGCATCCACCTTAAGTGAATTGAATTTAACACCTGACCCAAAATATTGTCACCAATTCACATCATCATATCAATCGACTTTCCGTGTTTGTTTCTAATTTCGCACACTTTAACATGTCCTTGCCACCAAGAAGGCAAACATTTCGAATGGATTAGTCCCTGCGATACATATATGTAGGAATTCCGTGTAGTTGTCCTCACTATTGGCCCTTGCAAAAGTTATCAAAAGTTTTTCTAACGACGAAATCCTTGCAAAAGTAACGACAATACAATTATTTTGTCATGTTTGTGTGTGATGAAAATGTTTATTTCATTACTCACCCAGGCTAATTGAGTCCTTGTGATGAATTTGAATGTAGCTTATATGTATAATGTTTGATAGCTCCACTATTAGTTAGTGTTATATATGTGGATTAATTTGAACAATAATTCTATGCGAGCTCTATATAAAAGCCTATCCACCATTTTTTCTAATATATGTGTTTTATGGTCCAGGATTGTCCAAGTTTGGTGCCATCAATAACCATGAAACTGCAGACCACTTATGTGGTAATTTTACGTCCTACAACTAAAAGTTCCTTTCAGTGGTCTACCGAAATAGAATAGTATAAAGGATGAACATTATTTGGTAAAAATTTTAAAAATAAAATAAAAAATAACTTAAAAATATTTTATTTAATGTCCTATCTGCCTAACTTTAACCAAATTCCTACATAGAGGCATAATCTCTGCCTTTTTTGAAGATAAATTCCTTTTGGACAGTTTCCACATTGTTGATACCATTCTCACGATTAGTGTATGTGAGTTTTCACAAAACCTTGGCAGTTTCATATTAAATTTCCCCCCCAAAAAAAAGCAACTGCTAGCCAGTATAATCTGCTGCTATGCATATAAAACCTAAATAATTGAAACATGAACTCTCACCCAAGCATTCGCAAGTATTCAAAATACTCTCTCGAGATGGGTCCTTAGGCAGATTACTGGGGCAAAACGTGAAATAGACGGACGGCAAACCAATAAAACCACGAATGGTATAAAATACTTGACGACCCGGAGGTTTCAAAGTTTGCACCGACCCGGAAGCTGCAAAGGCCTGGCCATGTGGATAGTTTGGACAAGGAGCAGGTTCGCTAAATGATATTTGTAGTGAGAACCAAAAGGTGAAAGCCATTCAAAATGCCAACAAAATAAAAAATGGTCCTACTCATTCGATGAACGCAGTTCACCGCGGTTTGGATTTTGAAACTGGAAGGCCTGGTTAATTTGCGGCAAACGAATAACCGACAGGGGCTATTGTTCTACGAAGACGAAAAAAAAGTTATTACTCACTTTTATGAGCTTGCCATTAAGTTGTCTCGCAGCCATTTATAAGACCAAGGGCTATTATTTGCATTAGAAGCTTAATACGAAGGCAGCCCTATGTGCACTTAGACTTACCGCCCGATGGTACCACAATCGCAACAAAACTTCTCTATCATGTAATTTATTCTTATATACGGCTACCGCCAATGTTGTGACCCGACTCGTAGTTTCTTTTTGTCCGTGTATGGAAGCGGGGGTGTACCCGGAATGTAGAAAAAAGGAAAACATCGGTCGGTTTGCCGATTCTTGTTTTTTGGAGGAGAAATCACGCAGGGAAATCAAAGAGCGCTTGAATTGTGTATTAAGGCTCTGCTCTTGCAATGGTCATGCTCATGTGACCACGGGAAAAGCATGGATCCACTGATACATCCCAAATATCAAGGAACAGTCGAAACAGTGCACGTGACCCGGCGAAAGTGCTCCGAAGAAGGCGAGACTATCCTTTTGACTGGGAAGGTTATGGCCGGCATTTTTTGGACTTGGTAAGTGTGTAATTGAAAATTTCATTGACTACCTGGAGAAGGACAAAACGGTCACTTGGCTATATTATGCCAAATTATTACGCTGATTCGACGCCGGATTCCAGGAAAAGGTCCCGAATGGCATAAAAAATTGCTCTTCCACCATGACAATGCATCGGCTCACACCTTCACCGCCGTTACGGCCAAATTGGTCAAATCGGGCTAAAACTGGCAGTAGTTACCGGTAGAACTGGTACTGGGGATTGGGCCCCTTGCGACTACTTTTTGTTTCCAAACTTGAAATCTCACCGCGTGGAAATTTGAGTCGAGTCAGGCGGTCATCGCCACCACGGAGACCTTCTGTGCAGACATCAATAAAACGTATATTTCAGACAGTTTAAAGGAGTTGGAGCATCGCTGGGTCCAACCATCAAGAAACTAAGCTGAGAAATAGAGCCCCACTTTTCAAAAATTTTCGTTTTTCCAAAATTTCGTTTTTAGACTACATACTTATAGGACTGCCTGCCTTTGAACTACTCGATTGACCATGTTTGATATGTGTTATAAGCTTGATTACTACTCTCATCATTATTTCCAACATTACATCGTTTTGAAACGTAGTACACAAAGATGATTAATTGATTTGACACATTTGATTTGAATTGACACAAAGATGATTAATGATGATTAAAGTATATTTCATAGGCTACACTAGCCATGGTTTCACTTTTTCGTAATGAATATAGCTTCTGATTGTTTTTCGGTTTAAACTCTCCCGTTTTTTGATGTTAATAAGTTGGCAACCCGCGGTCAATACCTAGTCAATAAAAATCGTCTCGTCTCCCTTAAAGTCTCCTTTAAAGGATAAATATGTCTCCTTTGGAGGAAAGTACATGAGCTAAATATTTGAGTGTAAAATTGTTTTTCTTTTAGCTTTTGATGTAGTTATATTTTCTGGGGAAATGCACTGACAAACGTACCCTCAGCAGAGATAGAATGTCATTAAGAAACTGTGTAAATTACTATCTATGATCTCTAGTAGTGATAATTCTTAGGAATCATTTATCCGTGACCATTTCAATAACAGAGAAATCGACCATTTCATACTTAAAAAAATCCATTATGTTTCTGAACGAAAGGATGCGCTCAGTCTTTGTTAGGATAAGTTTTATTTGTCTAGCTCAACGAAGAGACGAGCTCAGGGCTTTCATCTTAAAGGATTTCAAGATGAAGTCAAAGCTTTAACTCAAGAAGCGTGAACACGTTGATAAGGTAGTCAAGTTTGCATGAATAATTAAAGCCCAAACCTAATAGTGTTGCATATAAAATGTGCTTACGTTCAACATGAATTATTGATTGTATCCTGGGAACAAAAGCATTGTATGAAATCTTTGCATTTATGTAGATAGCACAGCACCTTATCTTTCATCTCTGCTTCATCGGTTGCGTTTCGTTTCCTTGAGCTGGTTATATCCTAGCTGGCTCCACTATATGCATGCACTCCTCGCAGCTGATATACGTACAGTATGTCATTGTCGTTAAAAGAAAAACTACTTTGCGCTAATCCACCTTGTGAGACACGTCCTTACCAACGCTTTAATGACTCCTTTGTTTCGTCAGATTGCTCATTTGAACGCAAGTGTTACCTGAGGGTTACCCATTTTATATGCACACACCGGATGTCTTATTCGAAGGCGGCATCAACAACAGAGGTAGGTTGCAAAACGATTTTCACATGCCACCGCTACGGGCGTATGAATGTCATTCAGGTGCAACTATACACCGTATAACGAGCAGTATGTTAGGCGCCAGAAAAGGATATTGAAAATAATAACGTGAACATTCAAGATGTAGCCCCTTCAGGGTGTTTTTGTTGCAAGCTAACGTTTGTTTCTCCTTTAGGCAGACCATCCAGCAGCAGCAGCCAGCGTTGCACCAAGGATGCATGCTTCGTACGAAACATATTCTTCATTACCGCTGTATACGGCTGGATCTGAACAAAGCAGAGAACTCCACTATGGTCCTGGGAAAATTCTAAATGCATTCAAGTGTCACAATACGACGACACAAAATTGCGTGCTAACAGCAAAGGCTTGGTTATAGAGTTCAACTTTTAAAATTGGGTGGTGAATTTTGGTTTGTTTTATTTCGAGATAGTTTCAATTTTATCTCAAAATTATCACAAACTTGTTTATGTTTTGCTCAAGTTTCAGTTGTTGATTAGTGCTGAAAGGCTATTTCCACGGGTTGGAAAAATCAGCAGAAAAGTTTCTTTCTCAGTCACTTTGGAGTGCAATTAAAAAAATGGTTTTATTTATTATGGAAGACTTGCCCACATATTAGCTCCTGGGAGATTAATGGAATACATTAGTTGGCATTTTATGAATGAAATTTTCATTCGTAAAATGATGAAAAAAATTTTCAAATATGTATTACGACTGAAGGAAATCCTTGAAAGCACTGCTTTTATCACTTCATAGTGCTATAGTCAAAAAGTATAGAATTTTCTATTGAAATTGTGTACCAAGATATTTTAGTTGCATAGATGAAATCAGAAAACTTCTATTAAAATGACCTGGAATAGATAAACCAATAATAGCCTCTTACCATTGTAGGTATAGGTCCTTGTACGTTGCTAGTTAAAAGTAACTTTAAAACTTGATCCCATTTTAGTCATTTAAAGTCATTCATAAAAATAAAATATAAAAATTATGGAAATTATGGAAAATTACATACTCTCTTAAAGTCAAATAAATTTCGTTACAAAATTGAATTTTTTTTAAAATCAAATCTATAATCTGCTGAGCAATTCAATTTATATCTATCTATCATAAGAATTTCGATTGACTTTCGACAAAGGTAATAGTTCAATATGACCAAGTTACTGAACGGACACCATTTTTTCCTTCTTACTTGCATAAGATAGACAGGCTAGGATCTCAAGATTGCATATTCTGTATTGGAGAGAAATATGACACCTGTCATATTTTCTTTTCATGTCGAAAAAGTGGGAGAGTTGCATCCGGACAGGTTAATCAAAGAAATGCTGAAATCAAATGAATCAAAAGAAATGAAATCAATTTATTATATAAGATCTATTTTCTTAAAAATTGCATTCTTGATCGCCTAGAGGTATCGAGGGTGGGGAGATGTTTACTTGGAAGGCCATTCCTGTAACCCGATTACTGCTTTAGGCTTAGAATAGGGAGACCTTGGACGAGATACTGTGTCAAATGGCTTAATATTGGGTACTCGGATCCTATTTCTTTGGTTCCAACCCCCAGGCGTTAAATAGCCTTCACCTCCTTTTATAAAATAAAAAACAAATATTTTGTATTCAATAGAGGTAAGATAATCAACGCAGAGTTAGATGAAGATCACAGGACATCAACTTCTGCTGAGAAGAAAAAGGACCACCGTTTGTTATCCATTTCAATGAAGCCAAAGTAACTCAAGAAATCAAACAAGACAAACTTTGGTTTTCAATTCAAGATTACAAATAAGCTTTTGATTGGCATCTATATAAAAGAGAAGGATACATTAAAGGACGTTTTTACATAAGTTGTTTACCCTAAACTATTGTTCGAACTTTAACTATAGGCTCAAACGATCAGTTTACCAATCCTTGCAGAATAGATGGTAGAGGTATTTATCAGAATTTACAAACTTTTTATATTTTACCAGACAATTCGGCCTTAAAAAAATTTATTGATAACATTTTTTATCAAACAAAACAAAGGCTATGGTCCTCGGCAGGTGTGCCAGTGTTTGTGTGTCGATGTCTAAATCATGTTACTGCTCATTGACAACAAGATTCACTTATTCTAGTTTGATAAGTCGGGAATCTCTTTTCAACTCAGTTTCAATTGAACTATTTGACGGGGAGCACTTCATGAGCAATGACTTAAATCCTAAGGTTAGGCTCCTCTTGATGTATAAACCAAAGTTTGGTGTCGAAAATCCCAAGCATGTTCATTAGCAGAAACCATTACAGATTGAAAATTATGATTTCCGATGGAACAAATTTACATCAAAATGTCAGGACAACTTCATATTTCACGTATCCTTCAGACAAACTCTTGAATCTTACATATTGATCCTTCTGGGCAGAGCAGTATTTGAACAGGAGGAGGTTAAAATAACGAATTTCACAACAAGCTGGTTCGATAGTTACCCGTAACAATGGATGTTACAGCTTCGTATCTTAGATGTTAAAGTCTAGGAACCTGTTGAAAAGGTTACCCTTCAAGGCTCTTATGATGCAGATTTTATTAGGGGATTCCGTAGAAAATCGGAAAATCTTTTCAGATAATTTTGGACTCAGCCCCTTGAAATTGGTAAATATTCAGCTTTCAGAAATGTTTGGCAACCTAATAGACGAAAACGAAATACTTATGAAAAATTTGGCATTTTTGAGGAAAGTCTTTAAGAAACGTCGGTTAGTATTGCATTCAAAAAATATTCAAAATCATCTACTGAACGTTTAGGCTTCGTATATTGCTTATTGGGATAGGCAAGGTATGGGAAATTTTAAAGAAATTGTGCACAAAAGATCATGCCCTAAAAGGACAAAACGGGCATTACAGTGTCCTTTGTGTTTGAATAATATAAGTTCAAAATGCACACCTTAGATTTTCTTGTTTTTTTTCATTATTGGAGACATTAATGTAAGTCGGAATTTAAAGATAATAACGATTTAGGATGCAATTACCACTTAAAAAAATTAAAGAAAGTAGTATTGACGCAGGATGAAAGCTTGAGAACTAGAAACATATCATATGACAATATTTTGCTATGTGAAAAAGATGAAGGCCAGTCTAACACCAACTATGGGTTACTATTCTAAACAGATGTTCAAGCACGACCAGGAGAATATATTGGCGGATTATTCGTTAAAATGTTTGTCAATTTACTTTGGTCTCTTGATTGGTTCATTCTTTGGTCTTGCAAAAATTGATTGCTTCACGGGTTTTTTGAAAAGGAAATCATATTTGTCCATATGAGCTCTGGAACCACAATTATTGGATGCGCGTCTTCTTTGAACCAGTAAATAGATAATGAGTTCCTTCAAATCTTAAACAGGAGTCACTACTGAATTAACACAAAAAAAAACAGTACGAGCAAAGGGTGGTAAGCAAGTGGATGTCACAGAATCTAAGCGGCGAAGTACTATAGTGACCGTTGAATCAGTCAGTCAGAAATACTATACCACCTATGTTTGTTTTTCCTCACTCTTAGTATAAAGATGTATTCAATCGTGATGGTCCCCCAGGAAGAACTCCTGATGAAAAACATCTCGGGATGAATGATGGCTAGAGAATTACGCATCTTTATGAACCATTCCATAAAACTCACAACGCCCACCTACAGACGCAGTATTCTTATTGCTTGCTAATCATGAATTGCATGTTGCATCGAAAATGTCCTATTCAACAACATCCATTTGACATGGATGTTGTTGGAAAGGACATTTTCGCGGCATTGTACCCAGAAATTGTAATCATAAGATGTTAGCGGACCATTTAGAACGTATTGTGCCAAAGCTCAAGAAACCTGGCGACGTCATAACCCAGGCAAGGTACTGTGTATTTATGAGGAATTATAAAGCCTGAATGGTGACAGATAAATGTCCATATAATCTTGATGTATTTACGGCTAAAGATATTACTACGTCTTTCGTAACTGACCGATCTATGTCTGAAACCAAGTTTCTACTGGAATTGGGTGAAAATGTGGAATCACAGCCCCAAGAAAAAGCAGACCGGAAGAACCTTAGGTGGATCATTATATGGAAGTTATCTCACGTTATATGTTATAATTATCACGGCAGTTATACAAACAACAGTATCAGTGACTAACGAACCTGAACCAGGACTGTCGAACACTGCTCATTTGACAAATATTATTGTCCTTCAAGCCACATCCATATTTTTCCGAGAAGCTACCAAACCTTCTCCAAAAGTGACTTCTCCAAATAAGAAAATCAGCAATTCTGACAGGTACGCCTGAAAAGGACGCTTTGGCTGAAGGAAGTAATAGCTAAACAAAAGAGAAGGACACTGAAAGAAGGGTGGAAAACAAAAAGGCAACCGTTATAAATAAGCGAAACTGTAAAGAGACATGTAAATTCTGTTTACAATTATCGAAATTTGATTATGTAAAAAATAAATAGTTCTGGGAAAAGATCATTACAGGGGAAAGATCATTGGTACATACAGGTGTACAATCAGTTGAATGCGTTATTTTTAAAAATTGGGATCATCCAAAATGGTTAAAGCCTCAAAATTTCTTTTTTATGTTTGTCTAAGTTGTAATTCTGACGACGAGTCTTCTGAGTAATTATTTTTTAAGTCCTGCGAGACTGAAATTAAACTATAACTGAAGTAAACCATTAATTAGATTTTTGGTCAAAGTAAATTAAATGCTATGAGACAGCATAAGGAAATCATTGTTCGAAATGTTAAAATTTGATGATATTTCTTTGTGCTTGAATTAAAATCAATCTTTTTTTGGGAAACAAACGTTCGTCAAAGTTGATGAGTATTAAAGATGTTTACGAGTCTAAAGGCTATAAATTAGGTTGTATTTCATTCATTTCAATGGTTGATACCTTTTTTTCTAGTTTTTTTTTCATTTCATCTAAAAGTTTGTTATAAATTTGTCAAAAATATTCAGATATTGTACTTTTACTTTCTTGAATCTTTCTTAAATATTCAGCTGTACATGCCGTATTTATATAATAGATTCACACCGACAACTTACCCTAACTAAGGAACAACCAGCCCCTTCGTGGGGTGATTTGTTCCTTGTCGACTAGCTACAGAAAAAAATTGTTCTGAACATTGTTTCGATGAATTTGACTGAAGAATATAAAACAAGGATAAATACAACATTTATTTATTCAGCAAGAATGGGTTAAAAATTGTTCAATTACATTCAATTGCATTTTCGATCCTACTCCAAAATTGAAACTTCAGACTCCGGTTTCTCCTACCACAGTTGTGAGAGATTCCTTATAAAGATTCTCGCAAACACTAGGCAAGAACTTTTTGCGGTAGAGCATAGAGAACCTCCAGTTTTTGTAGCTATTGCACAAAAAAACTGGTGTAGCAAAAACGGAAGGAATATCCCAGATGAGGTCTTAAAATGTCCGAGGGCATAAGCATTGTGTTTGCTGCTTACGACGTTGAAGACAATTTTTTTCATATTTTTTCATAATTAAACCTAGTACTATTAAATAATAAAAAAGAAAATATAATTATTAGATAATAAATAGATAACGATTAAGCAATATCATATAAAAAATATTAAAAATTTTCCAAAACATTTAGTATTAAGTATGTGTAATCAAATTTATATTAATCTTTGAATAAGGCGTTGTAAAATTTTGATGCTTTCTTCCAGAAACAGTATGCACTCGTGTTTCATTTATTTATTGCTTAAAAATAAGGAATATTCATTCAAATACTTATCGTTGCCTGAGTCCACCGGGCCACGTTTTTCTGAAAACAAAACAGCAAGGACCGCCAGACCTCAGCAACAACAAGCAAACCCGTCGCCTACGCTACGAACAAATGAAGAATTATTTGAATGAAATGAAAAAAATTTGAAGTTTGTATGCTTCGAAGACGTATGTTTATCGTTCACATGCTATAAAATAAGGCCATCAGGATAAAACGTGATATTTTGATATTTTTGAGCTTTGATATACCACTAGCGCCATTTTATGAAATACAAGGAAATTTCTTTAAAATGTAGCGAATGATTGCCTTAAACAAGAAATGAACTGTATGATTCCTAGCAAATGTTTGCTTCAAGTACTACAAAATCATGTAGATGTGTTGAGAACCTTAGCATTGAACATATTTCAACGTTATTTGCAACGAACGTACTCCATTCTTGTCTTTTGCACCTCTTTAAAAACTTTTCATTGAGGTGATTACCGAAATTTTCAGAGAATATGAAAATTAAACCTATACACTCAGCTTGAAATTTTAATGGGACCATTAGTTATACTTTAAACTTTAACAACGATGGCAAATGCATCCATTATCCACATTAACATATCCCAGTGCAATACAAATATGCATACTTACATATACTTCATACATCCTCGCACAAGGAGCATCATTTCAGTCTTCTAAGCTCATTCAAGTCTCAAGTCTTACATTACATCACTTAACATCACCTACAAGAAAATAAAATAGCAGTACACATGCAATATTGTGTATGGCTTAAGTGCTTGTATACGTCTCTAATGAATTTTCATCCTGGCTAGTCACCATTGGTAACTACAAGGTAAAGTAACACACATTCAAATATCTTCATATATATCAAAGTATAATCTGCTGGGGATAAATATCCAGACGAATTATGAGTTTCGTACACCAAGTGCTAGACGAAAACACAAAATTTTATCGTTTTCTGCGAAAGTCAATCTTCATTGGGATGAAACACCTCATCACATGGGTTTAATGAATCCTGACGATATAATTACTCTATAGCTACAAAATCAGCTTGATGCGTTGTTGGGAAAATGTAATAAAATTGCTTTGAGTATATGTAGGCATGGGTCTACCAGGATTAAGAAGTTGTTATACAAATGTTACATATGTGATATATGGCAGCACACGGAAGTTGTTGAGGTGATATGGAAATATCCTTCAGGCATGCATTAGCAAATGTGGTAGCTCTCAAATATAACCTCCAAGCAAGCATTTCAACGTACTGGAGACGAAATTCAACAAAGATACCAAAAAATCGTACTTGATTTTATGGAAAAACTATGCAAACTTAACATACATACTCTCTGCGGCGGGGTGGAAGAACATATTTAGGATTCTGAAAACCCACCACGCGTAACTAGAAAAAAAGGACTAGCTCAATATGATATCAATAACAGTAACCCAAAATGACCAAATGGTACTCACTAAGCTGATAGTGCTAATTGATCTGTTCTGGCCAAGGAGTTAACACCTGATGATATTCAACAAAATATTTGAGTGAATGCAATACACTTTGCAATACTCACTATTACAGAGCAGTATTCACGCAATGAATCTAAATAAAATAATCTTTTTGCGAGATTGTACCAGTAAACTAGCAAGAGGAGCTCAAGCATAGTCAAGCAACACCACTTTGCTTATTATACTGTCTCCTAATTCAGCTTATCTCTTATGATATGCGTTATCTCTTCTGATAACTAATCATGATCAATAAGTTTGTAACTTTATCATATCTAAGCCGGAAAACACCCTACAATCGCATATTTTTTTCACTAGACTGTCGTCAATAACATAATTAGAGACTAAGCATTAGTTGGTGGCCATTAAAACTATTAGAAAGAGATACAACTATCATTAGCACAGCGTTAGCACAAAATAGCAAAAGTACTTCGAAGAAACTCACAATCTAATGGGACTTAACAAAAATAAATAGAATTTGTTTTTGGGATGGTAAGCTTTGGTTTCTTTTCTATTCGATTTGTAAAACAAGAAATCCTCTTTCAACATATTTGCGTGAAAATTTAAGAGAAATATAAATCTTGCTACGATTTTTCTGTCTGTTTCCGTGAAATGTGAACCGAGATTTTTCTCGCTTTTTGTACTTAGCATGGTGGAGGAGATATTTAAAAAAACGAGCAAAAGCAATCAATGCACTGGTAATAGTGATAACCCAAGGTCTCAGCAATGCACACTCATTAAGTAAGAAAAAAGTATAAGGAGGCAATCATATATAACATCATTTTTATCATATATTATACTATCATATCAACGAAAACTTAGCTCATTTCAAAGTTCTTTGTAAGGATCAATGAGCTCCTCGTGAGTCAAATACCATTAGATCCTGAGTTTATTTCAATCGGTAACGCCAGACGTTAGTTATTTTATGGTGCAGAATCCATATTGGCATGATATTTCAAAAAAAGACGGTGCATAAAGCCCCCAACGCGTTATAAGTAAATACATCTACTTCTGCTATAAAATTTCCGGATAGGAGCTTTCTTTTTTAGTGATCGGAAGCGAGACCATTTACATTAAAATTATAATCTTTCGTTTACTCTACTTTACTTCCACTATTTACATTCTATTTGGACTCCCAAATTTCATGATTTGTGGATCAAACAATCTGAACTTGCCGCAACAACCTCAAACTATACTTTCAGACTTTTTACATATTACTTCAAGCTAAGCGTTGATTTTTGCCCGATTCCATAGCTAAACCACTAACAAGCGTTAGAAAACCTACAAAATCGTAAGCTTACGACTCCATTTTTGACCTCATCCCACGGTATTTGTTAGCAAAACTAGTTGGAAGACGGAAATACCCATTAACACCCTCTTTAGCTTTGTATTAATACAAAAGACTTACATACACTACCACAGGAACATTATTCTGACATAAATTTAAGCTCGGAAAGTTAGCCATCGTGACCGCTCTACTAACCGACGTCCTATTATTTCCAAGCTCTCTGTCATGCGAAGCTCGCTTCATATTTTACATGAGGGATTTGTAGTTATATCATCCTAGTGGTTCTCTGAAGTGTGATCACTTTCCAGTAGCTACACTATGTCCTGTATGCTTAAGTGCTATCAAAATACCAAGATTCTTCTTTCATTTGGAAAAAACGAATGGGCTCGATTTGATGAGAGACGGAAAGCTTCTGCCGGCATCATCCTTAGCAAGTACAAGTATGTCTTTTTTATTAATAGCACTGTACAGACACTCATAATGTGCTAATGAGTTCAAACCGTAGAATAAGAAGGTCAGATTAACATATCATATCATCCTAACCAATTATATAACAGGTATCCTATTCATTTTCTTCGTTTAATATACAGAGAGGAGATACTGATTTGCTAACTTTATGCAGATATGACTGAAAAAATTTATTTGGCTTTTGATTGAAAAGGCTGCGTCAGGTAAAATTCATTCTGTCCATAATTACAGTCTATTGCTCGTGCTTTTCTTTAACCTCTCATGTTTTCACTTTTTGTTTGTGTACTAACTATCGTTGTAAGCGATAAACTTCTCGAGGTTTAATTCCTGTATTTAGGCATTCATGTTCATCCCTTGGTTGCACAACGAATAACAATAAATATTTTAACGAAGGAAGACGTACAGAACTCCCACAAATGTTTGCTTAAGAACACAATAATGTGAGAGTTGAAGCTTGTCACAGAATCTTTGCTCGATTTCAAGATGAAGAGAAGGATTTGTTGCGAAGAAACGGCAGAAAGGACCATCAGTAGCCTGAACACACTTCTCAGACGGGAAGGATACGTGAACGGTTTTTGGAAACTTTCAATTAGTTTTACCGATTGATCTTTTTCACGATCATCGCTAAATAAACGATGCCCGCTACTTGGACCTTCTTGATCAGGTTCGAGTGGCATATCGGTTGGAAACACGCCTTCTGCTCACCTGTGGCTGCAACCTTTATAAAACGAAATTGGCTGAAACGGAATGGATTGCTCTTGAACACCCTCCCTAAAGCCTTGACCTATCACCATGTGATTTCCATACGCTTGAGTCTCTCAAAGGGGAGCGTTTCGGAAACAATCAAAAGGTTAAACATTTTGTGCCCAATTGGTTGCATAGATGCTCAAAGTTATTTTCCGAAACATGGAATGAAAAACCTACCTGTTCCACGGGAAAATTGAGAGGAACGAGGGTAATAGTTGTAGAAAAAAAAACTATAAAGAGTATTTTCTTCTTAAATGTAGATTTACTTTAATTTTGGAAAATGCTCGCTCATATAGTTTCCTATCCCTTTTTATCGTTGTCTTCTTGTAGTCCTTGTGTGGTTTACACTTCTGATATTACCTGGACAAACCATTGGAATAAGTAAATTTTCCTTTTACAACTTCAATACTATTTTGGCAACATCAACTAGAAACTAGGGTTGAAAACAAGGATTATGAAAAAAAGAGTCGTCTACTTATATTGAAACTTGTGCCTCGAACAACAAAATACTAGCTTATGACAATTGGTCAACTAATAAGTAGATGATTGATAATAATTTGATCAAATAAAGCATGGAAAGATGCGTTATTTTCTCCCTTGGAGAAAATTTTTTCGAAAAAATAGTTCTTTTAATTAAAAAAAAACCAGAAAAGTAAACGAGAACAATTCCCCTCCCATGCTATTCACTAGTTTCTTGGAGATTATTTCGGAGCTATGAAAATGTTAAAGTACATACAATACTGAGAACTGGTAACACCAATAACACACTCAATTTTTTTCTCTGAAGGATCGTATCACCTTTATTCCGTCGGCAGTAATCCAAAATCCCAGAAATTGTTGACTGTGTTGGTTGACTGTCATGCAAGAAACGGGCATCATCTCAACCTTTTTTGGGGGAAGAGGGATCTGTAAATCTTTAATAAATTTCTTAATTATTTTACCTAAACTTAAAAACTGCCGGAATTCAACACGGAACATTAATTCTCCTGCCGCCTTATTTTCTAGCCTTTTTTCCATACTGACCATATAGTTCCACTTTCGTTTCCTTGGGGCTCTTCCATTCCGAATGGTCATCCGATTTGTCATACTTGACTCTAGAAAAACAAGAAATACAATTTTTTATGTGTCAGAAGAAGCTTAGAAGCTAGGATATGAACAAAAAACAGTTGTTGTTCATGTTGTAGGAAGGCCAAAAGGTTTTTATTGATTAGACATTGACAGTATTCCAAATTTTTCTTTTTGATCTGATAGGAGGTAGAGTAGTAGAAATTAACAGCTGCATAGACAGGAAACCAAAGACGGAGGTCAAGCTGGAGGTCTCAACGATTGTTGACACTGCGAAAGCTACGATGGATTCGCTATGTGAATCGTATGTACAAACAAAGTCTACCCAAAAAAAGTGTTCGCTGGGAGAACTGAAGGGCGGAGACCAGTGGGTTGCCAAAGACAGTTCATCCATGCTCAAGTTTGAAAATTGGAGGACGCGGTCAATGGACCAAGCCAGTCCATGGCGCTTGCTGCAGGAAGCGATGGCATAAAAGGGGTTGTTCTTCTACGAAGAAGAAGATGAGTAGAGTAGTAGCATTAACCATCATATCATATCAAATCAAATCCTTCAAAGATTTGCGTTGCTCCAAAAACGGCCATGTTTTGTTCACCAGTGGTTGCTGGCTTTTTCAGTACGATTTTCTACTTCGAATTTTTAATCAAAAACTATTTCAGCATCGGCACAGTCCTCACAAAGCCTTCTAGATATTTTTTCCATTTTTTTCAAATTTCACCCATTCTGGATTCAGGCTTTTGGCACTACGGGAGTTTCTCTGAAAGACTGACATAGAAAATATAAATAAGAACATGTTTTCTAGTTGAATGATGGATGTGTTGAACCAAAGGGTTCAAAAAGCTATCGGAACGGAGGTATTTAACATAATTTTTTCTCTTTTCGGTTGTTTAAAACTCAAAAAGATTTGATTACAAGAAAGGCCGTAGTACCTCCAATATAGGTTAAACTAGGAGAAGACTCTTTT
This sequence comes from Stratiomys singularior, assembly GCA_954870665.1. Lineage (NCBI taxonomy): Eukaryota > Metazoa > Arthropoda > Insecta > Diptera > Stratiomyidae > Stratiomys > Stratiomys singularior. The sequence goes on from OX940877.1 coordinate 17,151,950, forward strand.
CGGTACTGTCAAGAACGTAGTGACTAAGATTTCTGTAAGTGCAAGAGACAATGTATCGCTAAGAAATGCAGTGACTACAATAACACCTTGCCGATAAATTACAAAGGATATGTAAATTCTCGTCAATATTTGGGTATTTTTCAAGTCATGTGTTTGTTAAGTTCAAATTTTGTAATAATGTAATTATTTCAAAAATCCTTCAGTGAATTACGTGGTATTAATCACGAGTCCGACCGAATTGAATTTATTGCTAAAGGAAGAGTCCTAAGTACAAAATGGTCTGAAGAGAGGACCAAATTTTTCAATGATCATATAAGATCCAATCGAAGTTGTGAATTCATCAGCACGAATGATGAACTTTATTGTGCTTCCGAAAATGAGGAAACGGAATTGAAATTTTTTGCGATATTTATATTGGTAGTTGATCAAAAGTCTAAGTTTTCTGGCTATAATGAAATATGAGCAAAATGATTTTAAGCAAACTCCCAAATATTATTAAATAATGCATAGCCATCATTCGAAATACGACAAATGTTATTTTTGTCAAAATTTTGACAGGTATAAAATTTAAGTCAAAAAATTAGGTACGATTTAACAAAACTTGTTGTTTCCCCCTCTACTCTAATTTTTTCATGGTCTTATCAGGGTCAGTTCGGCAAATGTTTGCTCCTGTTTTTACCAGACACTAAAACTGATATTATGTTACCAAAGCGAAATTTGCAAGCTGATTTTATTGCTATTAATGCAACCTGGGAAAATATTCTCAATATCATTATATACAAGCTTGCAAAATTTAAATACGCATTCAGTCATGAAGTTTGATGTAAATATCACACATGAGAAAGCCAAAGCCGAAAGCATTATTTCACTTCTTAAATACTTCGAGTCCAAGGATCATTTTATCTGAGCCGATGTTTGTACATGCCAGTTGACACTATCTCTCTAGTCAAACATACCTAAATTAGTCCTTCTCTACTTGTCGTTAGTATAAACTTGAAGACATTAGACTTTGACAAAGGTTACCGGCTCAAACTTTAATCAACGCTCCCAAAAATACTTCCAAGGTTTCGTTTCATTTTCTGTGGCATCCATTTATCCCAAATTAACGCTCTGTTGCCTTCTCAACATAAACTCGGTTTGTGCGTTAATGAATGGCAAAACTATGTTCCATCGAAGTCCTTGCCAGAAACGGGCATTAAGGCAAGTTTAGCCTTTCGCAGCGTTCAGAACAGCACTAAGTAGTTTATTTGCATAATGTGAAATTCTAATGAGAGTAACATGTTAGTCGATCTAATTGTCGAAACTATTTACAATGTTACACAGGACAACAAAGTTTATATCTTAGTATTTATTATTATAATTGGACATATTCGTAGATAACAATTCTACTAGAATCTTTAAGACACCCATTCCGATGAGCCTTTACGGTAAGACACATAAGTACTCCTTCTAATATCATCCCTTTTCGGGTCACCCCCAAGTGGACATTTCTGATGGCATTTTTATTGACCACAACCATTTTGTATAGGAAATTTAATTAAGGAGCGTGATATCGAAGGTGTTTAGGAAATAGGTTTAAGAAACGATTTCATATGGGGTTAGGATTAAAATGGGAATTTGTAGAGCTTAGTTGGGTGTTGGCAAATAAATTTTAATGTAGGGTTAAAGTTTTAAATTAATCAAGAAAATTGTTCCTGTTGTTGATGGAGAAAATGTCGAGGGCGTACACTTTCGGTAATTAAAGTTTGGAAAATGATCAAAGTTTTAGTATAAGCATTAGGGAAACATTGTAGCAAAGCTATCATACATTTGTATAATGGAGGAACAATTTACGTTTCTGTCCGTCGTTGAATTTTGTCAAAGGGTTTCAAGGCGGCAAAAGGGATTCTATGGTAAGTTATAGTGCTAATGCAGAATAAAAGGCCAAGAATTAATTGACTCGTATCTCACCGAGAATTTTCGATTGAATCCTTTCCTTGCGTGTTTGAGATCAATTGTTAGTGAATAATCATCAATCCATATTACTATAATTTTGATATCAACCAGTATCTTTCAAACTCGTTTCATTGTATTGGAATAGTGTCAAGAGTTATTAGAAATGTTCAAATATTTCAGTTTCCCAGTCCCAAGAAAGATAAGAATCGTGAAGAATCCTGCGAGATTATATTCTAAACAACAAAAACACACTCTTTGTCATCCAACTCATCTTTGAGCGAAATAATCAATTATTGTCAGATGAAAATTTAGAATATTAAGTCGTCTATAAAATTATCCTTTTTATCGGAAATACCATTAAAACTTTATTGGTTTTAAGCATCACGTGAATTTAAGATCAATCCAATGGAGAGATCATTAAATATTTCCAAATTTTTCCCTTGTAAAAGTATTTGCATCCGTCATTTTTTTTTTAAAAAGGACTTGGATTCATACTAATAACTTCCTCAAAAAGTGTTGCTATGAACATGATCCATATCAAAGTACATATAAACAATGTTTCTAAAACTAATGTTTTCTACGAATGTTGGGAAAACCTGGTTTGGATACCAAATGGAAAATACAATTTGTTGCTTTTCTCAAATGGCACAGAAGAAAGCCAATTTTTGAAGTGAAAATGAGCTGGTCTTAAGTGTTTAAGCTTTCAAGGATGATAGATTTGAATGCGTCTTATTACTACCACAGGACTAAATTCTTACCTAAATATTACCTTGATGCAATGACGTGAGTAGATCTTTCAGCTGAATCTATGATCCTGTTTCATATGTCCACCGGGTTATGCTACATTGCCATCATCAGCTCATTTTACTGCCAATAGAATGAGCTCGTTATGTCCGCAAAGAGTTGAAATGCTTCTTTTCGAAATACGCATCATTGTTATGCGAATATAAAGATCAGGATCAAAAATTAAACCCAAAAAATTACATTAAACGCAGGGCGGTTTTTTCCGTACACTGATATTATTATTTACTCTTCAATAAAAGATATTTTAGTTTCTGTTTTTCATAGTTTCTGATCCAAATCTGACTTCCAAAAAAAGTCCCATAGAATTGGCCAGAAAGATCAGAATAAGTTGGATAAAACATTTCACTATAAACAACACTTGAGTTAATTTTTAAACTCACTAGTGAATTATATGTTACTATCAACAAGGAGTACTTGCTCAATATTTGAGTAAATTTAGTCATTCACTACAAAAAAAAGTGAACAGAATAAATAAAAAGATATACCACACTCGTATTCCACTGTGTCAGCGCCGCATAACATATATCAATATCAGTTTAGTCTTCGACTCTGAAAAGTTCGTGCGATTGGTGTCAACACTTAAGTTCTTGGTTTCCTCAAACAGACTTGAGGAATTCACATGCAACCACATCAGGATACTCAATCTAGCTACTTTTCTGTTTAATTTAAATGAAAACCTCTTGAAAGGATTTGTGGAATCAGCACGCAAACACTCCATCTAACTCAAAATTGGTGCCTCTATCATTTCTTGAACATGAAGGTAAAACCGTGATTTCGAATTTTTACTCTTTTAATCTCACTTTTTATGGAATCTGCCACTTCCTCGTTGACCGCGCAAAATTTGGAATCGAAGAGTTCTACTCAATTTCGAACGATACTGGGCTCATTTTTTCTTCGTCAAATACCGTGGCCTAGTTATCGCTTTACCACTTCGTGTAGAAATTAACGTCTGCAATTCCTTAAACTTTTTCAGATTCTGAGTTGAAAAAAATATCGAAACGTTATCTCTCTCCAGGCTCTCTACGGAAATTTTCTACGACTACACTGGTTTCCAGATGACAGTGTCATAGAGAAAGTGCATAGAGTATCGCTAACACTGCAAGAAAAACTCAATCTTCGGAAGGCTGTTGGGCATTTCGTTTGATTTCATAATTTTTCTCTTAAATAAAACAAGTAGCTCCCCTAAAATCTGCAGCTTGAAATTGCATCACAAATCTGAATTTACTTGTGCCCTTTCCACCTTTGTCTGAGAGAAATTGCCGCAGAGTGTTGACGCTGTATGTATCTAAACTATGATTATGCTCATGATTCGCAGACAGATTTCTTTAAATATTGGTTTTATCCTGAAAGAGCCAAAATTTTTCTCGCATATTCTCTGATTGGATCCTTATTATACCGCCGAAAACTACAGTTTTTGGCTGAATTTTGATCCACTTCAAGGTGTAGGTGGCTTAAGCACGCATATTTCTAGCTCCTAACATCAAAAATTAAGGTTTTTTTTTTCGAACTTGAGTTTCAGGCCTTGCTTATTGTGGGAATTTCTCAGTTTAGATAGGACACGTAGATTTTGACTAGGTTTAACGTAGGCTTAACTTTTTGATGAACTTTTAGTTCATCATAGGTAAATCTGCTGAAATTGTAGAATAAACGAAGGTTGGGATTGATTTTTTTGTGCGTCCATGAAAACTTTAAGTATATTTTCTGGGTTTTTTTATTTTTGAATTAATCAAACCGATACAGCTATATGTATTACATCAGGATATTTCTACGATTTTATTAACTTTCCGACGAAGAAGTTGAACAAGGATTTCTTTGTAGTCTTAACCTATTTGATTACGTAAAAATACTTAATACGTGTATGTACTTCATACTTCAGCATCTTCCCGTCTCCAAATTTATTGATTTATATTGCATTTCGTTACTTGTTATTACTATTGCATTCCATCACTAAGCAGCAATTAGTTTTTCAATACAAATCACGTTTCATGGTATGTTAACTTGTGTGATAATTAGTAGTTAGTCACTAAAGACGAAAAGTATAAACGACCGCTCTTACAACATCAAATTAATGGTGGGACTATAGTGTTCAAACAACAGCGGGAATCCTCCCGGGCAGCTCCGAGCAGAAAGAGATTGAGCAAACAATAGCAAATTTATATTTTCACTGCATTTTTATTAAAGAATTTTGACGATGTTACGCTTGTCAAATGAAATCATGAAAAAAAAATTACTAATGCATAAAAAGTTCTATTAATTTGCGTTGGGCACAACCATATGATCGGGGGCTTAGTCCTTACCAGGAGATGTTTTTAAGTGCCACTTTGTACAGGGAACTAAAAAACACTTTGTGCCCATCACAGTAACGGGTGCCTTATCCTGTAGAATCCACCTTTAAACGATTTTCCCGTTTTGTTTTCTTTGAAACACGTTTTGAACTTTTCGAAAATAGAAGTGAATTGAAAAAAAAACTGTCGAAAGGATTCCTTCTGAATCCAAAAAGATTTTCGCCATGATTTTGCTAGCCAAATGTGGCACTGGAAACTTCTTGGGTGGTATTGTGCCCCTTTTGTCTCACTGCATAGAGTCCTGTTTGAACTCAATTTCATAACAATAAAACCCAAGTTTCATCTCCAGTAATAATTAGATTCTTCTCCGATTTGCAATATTCTAGGACGTGTTGTTTCTGAGGAGACATGACCATTCATGTCATGCCAAATTAGTCCTGAAAATTTGAATTGAAAAAATTGGCGTATACGATACGGCAACCATTTCTGCAAGCTATTTCTTTGTTTCTTATTAGATAAGCCGTCCTGCCCATGAGTCGCCTTCAAAAGAGTTACTGCCTACTTTAAAGATACTGTACAACTTTTTAACCATGGCTTTACTCGGACGAAAGTCCCCGTCAATAGAAACCACCTCATCCAGGTAAGTTTAAATTACCTTCCTGGAAAAGTAAGTAGCTTAATGACGGCGCGATACTTGATTCTTCCCCTAATTTAAATTGAGTTCCAAATTGAGATGTTTGATATGCGATCTTCGATAATTCAAAGATTACTAGCCTGATCAAGACAAGACTTACTATTTCTTAGTTAGTTACTAAACGCAATTTTATTCCTTTATTTACATTTGCTTATCACCCACCCCTCCATTCCGCGAACTTTAAAACTCACCCTCGTATGTTCAAACCTGGAAATTTGCTATGAAACTTGGCAAAGTTAAAGCGTGATAGAGAGGGAAAGGTAACAGTCTAAGGCTTCATTACTTTGGTATCAAATTGATCCACAATTTCGTAACCACTGGGAAAAAGACTTGCCATGAGTTTCGCCGTAAGTGAGAAAACTAGACGAAGTTAATCAAAAATGATTTTTTCTTCAGAAACACTTTTGCGCTGTTGCTTATTGTAAGTTCCTGTTTTCCACGAAAACCAATCTTTTAGAAGAATGACTTGACGATATTCTTTGCGCAGTCAGACGTGTTTTGAAATGTGTTGTATGTTATGAAGTAAGACCTCTCCCGAAGCAATCTCACCACAATATATCCCACCTCTGTTGTTGCTGCTAACACCACTTGCTCTGCTAGCTGCTACTACTATTTCTACTGCTGAAACTTCCTCCGCTGATTTCGATATTTTTAAAATGATCATTATTATTATGAATACTATGAATTCTACTACTACTACCAATGCGACTTCTATGAAAACTATTACTGCTTCTAATACTGCTCCTACAATTGCAACTAGCACTACTACCATTATTTTTACGATTGTGAAAACTGCAACAACTAAGACTCCTGCAGCAACTCCTAGCACGTGAAACATATGTTCATGTAAAACACATGTTCTGCGGATCTAAACTTAGGATTGGAATTAAATACGTGAATAAAGTTCCAGTAAAACCACAATTTTCGTCTATTCTATTTCGCTACTACAGGTCTTCTGCGAGTTTAAGGAAAGTTTGGTATATTAAGGATTCCCATAACGTTTTTCTGATCTTAGAGTTTTAAGTACGTTTTTTCCATAAGTTGGAAACTTCGCGTGCTGAGTTTGACTGAACTATTCGAATATTATGACTAGAAAACACATCAACAACCTTTGGTCAAATGCAGCTCCTGACGCTGGAAAATTCTCGATACGCGCTAGAAGTTCTCGATAGGAACGTGGAGATGAAATTCATTAGTTCAAGCCGTAACGCAAATTTACTTTTGTGGACCCAGTGCATGTACCTCATATTGTACTCGCGTTTGCAAGAATAACTAAAATTATGCTCTAAAAAATATAAAATAAAGCGATTTGCGTCGAAGAATGACCGCTTCATAAAACCTGGCTCGCAAGTGTTGAAAAACAGAACTTATACATCAAAAACTGATTTAACATTTGATTCTGCATTCTCAGTGTATAAAGTCAAAAATATCTGAGGTTAATTTTTCGAATTTCGGTTGAATTCAACTCAGAATACTTATAAAAACTTGAAGACAGGATAACATACAGGAAACACGTCACATGAGTAAGTTGTATTGTACTTCAAATCCTTATGTGCAGATAATTACCCATCGTATTTACACATAATTACCCATTCAATCTAGGATGTGCCTCATGTTTGTCAACGCGTCATTAACTTGAATTCCTTCGGCGGCAGTGTGACATGATGCTTTGATATCTCCCTTAGCTCTAGCAAATATTCCAACAAGACTATTCCCATGAGACAATCAAAACTCACCATTTCAATGACTTAAACATGAACATTTCTTTCGCATAATTGTCCTTCCAACGCATTAATTTCCCTTGCTGTTAGGATTGTGAAGTATTTTGCGCCCTCAAACACGCACAATCAACTACTATTAGTAGTGAACCACCATTAATCATCTTTTATTAAATTAAATTTTCCCCAACAATTTCCAACCATTTGCAAATTTAACTTTTACAATCACAACACCCGCAAACCAATGGCGTTGAAATGAAGAAACCCCAAAGGGATTCTATGCATGCAATAAACAAACGAATCTGTTGTGGTCGCGGTAGAATCAACAATTTAGTGGCTAGCGCGGCTTAATGTTTTATTTTGTATGAGAAAATAAAAAATCCATTTGCTTCCTCGCAAGATAACGAGGATGTGCGGCCAACGGCGAAGTCCGCGTTTAATAAATCTTCACGCGAAATTGCCACGAGTGTTGGCCTTCCACTGCTGCTCCTTAATAGAAAGTCATGAACTGGAACTACAGCGTACAGTTGAAATTCCGACTCAAAAGGAGCACGGAGACTAGCAATAATGACTGGAAAATATACAGGCATGCAAACAAACATTCATATTTTGCAAACAAACCACAAATTCATTCCAGATGTAATTTAAAGATGCCATAACTTTTGCCCGCCTTCCTTTTTTTCCTTCATGTTTTATTTCCTTTCAGACTTTTTACTTATGTTTGTGTTTTTCGTGGTGGAAAGCATTCATAGAGACTTTTTAGATGTGCAAAGAGTGCATTCCGAACCATGCATGGATAAAAGTATAAACAAAAACTGATTTTAGGTCATTTTCAGTTGTTTTTGGAGCACGAAAAGTTGTTTTATTTTTTCTATGCTTTAAAGTCTCGTTTGAATGGATTCCGTTCAAAGTTGCGCCTGTATTTTCTGTGGTTAAGCTATGTTGAGGCTCAACAGGAGTTAACAAGGCTATTGAGCTTTTAGAAAATGCTTGAGGTCACATTAACATGTTTAAACTTTCGTAGTCTCGAAACATGCACCCGAACCGCTAACCTCATCTTGAATACTCATAAAATAAATCATTAAAATCCTAATGATATATTTCTATTATACTCAGAATGAACATAAATTAAATTTTCCGAAGCTAATAACATTGACTATTTATCTATAACATATACACACTGGACTCCTGTGCTCAGAACTTCAACGAATTTTTGCTCTATTAGTTTGTGTATGGTGTCGCAGCCATCCTAGTTGCTTCCATTATATTCATGAATTTGTTAGCGATAGTGCAAGGGCTTTGACTATTTGCGCCACCCTTGTTGTTCAACTTGTACACAACAAAAGGACGAACACGTTCGCTGTAAGTCAGACTAGTAGCTAATAATAATTTATAGCTGAATATCGACATAAATATTTATCATGCGATGACATTCGCCGATCCTTGTCCTCCTTTGTGGCGAGGAAAAACGGAAATTTTATGCATGACACTAACGTAACACAAGAATTCTTGACACCATAATGACCGATTTGGTTCCCGGTTGGGCGGATGATGTAAATGCAAGTATTTTTATTTGAAAATTATTGTTAAATATTATGTTCAGCAGAGAACAATCGGCCAGTTCCTTGACAAACAGTTAGAAAGGGGATGCGGAAAAAATTCAAATGATTTATAAGGGATTGCACTTATTTATGTTCGAATCTGTGCCGTGGCAAGTGCATACGACATTTTTTCTGGAATCGTTGGATTCCATAAAGGATTATATAAATCTTATGTTAATATTATCTACACATGTAAGCAATAAGGCTAGACATATATCTTAAAATTCAAGTAATGTTAGAAAGAACTAACAAACGCATACTTTTTTTGAAATTCGAATTGATCTTGCTTGCATTAGCTCTTTTTTGCAAACGTAGAAAAGGTAGTTTTTTAGTTTTAACCATGTATATCGTTATAGTTTCAATTTTATTAGAGCCAAAAAGAAAACCCAAGGAGAAGAAAGCTATCAGTTAGGCAAAAATTGAAATTGTAGACTCATTCAACTAAAATCAAACCTTAAAATTTCTGTGAAAAGAATTTCCAATGAATGAGGCTGCTGTTAGGACAAAAAAGCTAATAGAAGCTTCCATTCGAAAAAGTGTACCCAGGAAAACTACTATAAACGCAAAACTTTTCCACAAATCATCGAGATGATTCACTGGAAGTAGTAGAAAAAACTTTAGTGATTTGGATCGAGGTCCATTGTAAAAAAAGTTCTGGTAGATTTGGATTCGATAAGACACAATATGCTTAACTTAGATCTTTGAAAAAAAATCCAAAAACTTCCATCTACAATATAATTTATGGCAAGCAAAGTATGGTTTGAAAATTTAGAAAAAGGACACAATTTTCATCGTATCCAGTGTTAATAGATCTGCAAAGCAATATTCAGCGAAACCGGCAAAAATTATTAATGAAAACTCTTACTATCCTGACCAAGTATTTAATGCCGATGAGATCGGGTTATTCTGGAAAAAAATGTCCAAAACAGTTAATTTGTCAAAATCTAAGAGATCCGCCGGAGTATTTAAAACCGATTTCTCTATAGTTAGGCATCAGATGATCGTTTTTTGAAACCTTTACTGTTTAGTCTTATCGATTTCATTTGAGTGATTTCTTTCGGATCTGGTGATGCTATAAGCACGTGTATTCAGGAAATCTGGCTTTCGAGCAGTTGATTAGTACTGGCTCAAGTGTCTAAACTGAAAATTTTAAACAATTTTGGACCAAGACTAGAACCTGAAGGAACCCCATATATACAAGCACATTTATTCAGCATAACAGGCTTGTGAGCAGTTGTTTATGACTGAAATGTCTGAATTGAAATTTTTAAGTAATGTTAGACCGAGACAAGTTCCTTTAGGAACCCAGCTGTTACTTCGTAACCCAGGAATCCCGCTGTTTCTTTGTAATAACTAGATTCAGAATCTCTAATTTAACATGAAATATTCTGTCGCTACGAAAAAACCTAATCAACTTGATCAAATATGGTTGAAACTCAAGTGTAGTAAGTTCATTATGAAGGTTACGTTACCGAACAGGATCGAAGAATTTTTAAACATTAAATGTAACCACATCAAGAGGAAATTTTTAGTTTTTGTCACGGCAAATCTGAGGATCTGATGAACAATTATTGTAAATGCAAAATTGAAAATTTGAATAAATATTGTGATTTTCTACAAAATCTGATAACCATCCCAGGATTAACTTCTAGAAAAGGTTTTTTTAAGCCAGTAACAAGCCTTTACACATAGTTTGGTATGGCCTATAATACACCAATAGCAATCTTTGCTGGCTTGCGAAGTCGTAATTCTACTGCATGCTTCCATCCGACTGAAAAACAGTACAAATTAAAGCAAGCATTGAATAAATGGCACTGAGATACTATTGCTATCTCGTGTAAGTTTTTCAACACTTTATAGGGAATACGATCAAGGTCTGAAGTTTTACCAGGGTTGAAGTTGCAAAACATCTCTACCATTTCTCTACGTCCAACTCTCTCTCTGGAAGAGGAATGGAAGAGGGAATGGAATAAATGTTGCTCTTATTCAATATTATCTTTATTATTAACACTATTTGGTTTTTTATGATACTTTTAATATTATTAGTTTGCTGCAGATGAAATGAGTAATAAATTTTTACAATTCTGTAACTTTTTACAAAGACATTTTATTTAATCAAAATAGGTACCAATAGATGCAGCACACTTTTCCCCAACGAGATACAAGTGCATTTATTCCAGTTTTGTAGAAGTACGAGTTTCTGGTTCGAAGAAACTCCTCGAAGTCATTTTTGACAGCAGCTTCATTATTTAATATTTTTCCTGTCAAAAAAGTGATCCAAATATTTAAAGAAATGGTAACCTGTTGGTGAGTGGTTTGGTGAATATGAGGGATGAGGAAGAGTCTCATAGCACTACTAATTTAATTTTTGGATCGTTTTTCATGATACAAAAGCACGTTGACAAGCCCAGGTCGTAGGACTGTTAATTTCTGATGTACTTCATCCGGTTGAGCACAGCATTTCTTAGCATTGATGGTTTCGCCAGGTTGCAGGAAAGAAAAGTAAACTCCAGCTACAGAGCCCCAGTTAAGATTATTTTCTTTGGGTGAAGACTTGGTTTCAGCATGTCTCTGGGCGCTTCATCGGCATCTAGCCATTATCGTATAAAATCCACTTTTCATCGCAGGTCACAATTCGGTGCAAGAATGGTTTTGCTCGGTAAAATCATGGGGAACAGATTTGTCAAGCTTTTTCACTTTTCCAAGTTGCTACAAGTGGCGGCAAACTGTCGAATTGTGAACTCCTGATTTCTCGGCAAGATCCATTATTGTTTGATGGGAGTCAGACTCCACTAATCGATTGTCCCGGGTGTCCACGTGGCTCATTTCCACGGTCCATACCCCCGGATCGAAATGTTTCGAACCACCGCCGAGTGGTTCGTTCGCTTACTGTATCAGGCCCTAGTTAGCCTTGTATCAGGCCCTAGTCTTAGTTACTTCGTTGCGTTGTGCTCTAATTTAAATTCTTAGAGTTTTTGATTCACTTCCATGTTCACTTTCTCTTATTATTTTTACGATCACTATGAAGTGCGAAACAGGAATGACTCCATCAACCAAGTTAGCAGTGTTTATACTTCAATATGTCATATTATTTGCGCCGCCTTGTGCCAACATAATACACTTAAATTGCAGCCAACTTTATTACATTGCTAAATAGGCTATTAAATCTGCAGCAATCTTATATTTGACTCATTTGATATCTTCTAAGTTTATTTTAAATATCATTCAAATAGATCCTTTGGTAACATATACAATTGCAAAAAACCCTTTCTGCATTGAAATTATTTCCTTTTTTAATCTTTTTTACTTCGTCACTAATTTTGGATTTTTATCTTTCAGGAAACTCATCAGCATATAGTCTGAAGTTCAGCAAAACATTAGGTATGCTATTGTTTTCATCAAATAATACTTTCTGATACTGTACACCTACATAAGATGTTGGATGACATTTGTTGATGATTGTTGATTGAAAATTGTTGAATGAAAATACGAAAATACGAAAAATACGAGTTATGCAATTATATTTCAATTCAATCATTCTAATAAGCTAGAAAAAAGATAATATCCTTAATTCTGTAGTGAAATCATAGCATGAATAATCTTCCGAGCTTTGATATGTATCGGTGTTAGACTTTGAATTCTTGAAAGGAACGTTTGGACGAATACGGTATTGCTAATCATTAAATATTGTACTTGGTTAAAAAGTACTTTTCAATGCAAATGTTGTCTAACAAATTTTTTTTTGGAGGAAATCACCGGCCTGCTATTCCCCGCGTTTTGTGTTCAGATTATACTTTACGTCATATTCCATATGAAAGTCAAAATACAAAATGTATAAGTCCATCGCATCGTGAATATCTTGCGATGGTTTAAATTAAGCGTGGTACTAGCCAATACGCCTTTTAGAAATTACTTGATTTCACTATGTGTTTAGCTTAAAACACAGAAAAATTTAATTATTGCTATTTCATATCTGCCTCACACTCGTTTTACTATTTTTCCGTTGCTGTGAAAAAAGCAACTTATTTACTAAAAACGTTACAGGACTACATAGGGTTGGGTTTTCAACCACTAAAACTGTCCCCGTGGTATATTTTGAACTGAAACAAATTTGGCGACTACTCTTGCAACATATCAAGATCCAGTTTTACTTTTGTTGGTTCAAACAACATAACCATTACAGAAACAGCATAATAACAACACTAACATTTCGAACATATTCCCACTCTAACGGTATTCGGCCGAAATGTAATGGGCTTCGTAAACATAAAATAAAAGACTGGGTATAAAAACGAAGGTGCTGCGGTAGGTAGCTGCGATACGTCTCCTTTTGTTCTGTCAGCATTTTAGTATTGATCATGATTGAGACCGAAGTAGTTCCGGGAAACATCCGACCGGATGCGACCAAAGAGCTTTCAGCAGCGATTCAAAATTTTCCGCAATAATGCTGTTCATACGGTTAACGGGATTTCGTCCTGGATTCATCAGTTGAAGAGAACTGGTAGCATATTTAGAAGAGATACCCATGCCTGACGCAGATCCATCAGAAAATTTTATAGTGGGTGAGAGCAGCAGTCGAGCAAACGTCAAAAACCCTCAAGTTCTTCTTGAGGGTATACCATTGCATTGGAGGCTTCAAATGGAGATTTGAAGAAGATTTTGCACTTCGATTTGAATTTCCACTTCTAGAACATAATGACAGTTCAAGAATTAAACTTTGCAGATTATGTCAGCCGCCAAAAACCTTTGTGACAAAATCCTTGCAACGGATCCCTCTTTAGGCCGTGTTGTATGTTGTGAATGTTGTGAAGCACATTTTCACGTGGGAGGACTTTTGAAGAAACTGAATTCTCGCTTTCGGGCGGAAAAACCCCCAAGTAGTTCAAGAAATACATTCTACATTCCTCTTTTCTGACAGTGTGGTGGGCCGAACCACAAGTAGGCATTATAGGCTCGTAGTTTTTTGAAAAAGAAGGCGTTAGTGTGAATTCTGGGCATTATGTCTCAATGTTGCAAAATGTTCTGTAGCTCCAATTGGAAGTGATCGTCAAAGAACACTTATGGGTTTTAGGGGATTTGGTTGCAACAGGATGGGTGAGCTGGAAATTCTACAAATACTTTATTTGAAATGTCCAAAAACGCCTGGTGTGTTTGAGGTTGTGCTAGCTTCTTTGACATAAGTGACTCCTTTGCGGATACTTTAAAGAAAACGTGTTTTAACGTCACTCCCAACACTTCCCATGTTTAGATGATCTGATTTTTGAAGAAGTAAACGCAATTCATTGCGAAATGCCTCACCGGCTGTTTAAATCCAGAAATCGTATATTGCAGCAAACGGCCAACATCTTAAATTCAGTTTTTTTGAAAACAAATCATACTCAAATGGTAGGCCCTACCGATTTCAAAAATCTGGTGTCAAATGGTCTGGTTTCTTTTTTGTAACTCTTCAAAGTTACTCAAATGTATGCCCTGCATTGTGCATGGAAAAAATGTTGAAAACAAGAATGAAATAAAATTATATCCTTTGATAATAACATTTTCTTCCTTAAATTCAAAATGAATTAAAAATTCATTAAATTAAAATTAATATTGAGCATTCGGAATAACAAGAATATTTTGATTAAAATCTATATAAAAGTACATGTAATTGAATTACAATAAGAACACGTAAATAAAATTTCCAAACCCTATTTTCAAAGCCTTGTCAGTTCCAAAAAATGCTTTGTTTTAATACCGAAAATTAATCCATGTTGATGAACGCAGCAGGATACGAATGAAAATTGAAATGCTTTCAGGAGACTGGAATTTATTCTGGTGAAGAACGTCATGGATGAGTTTCATCGGCCACATTCATTTTACTGGAAAATAGGACATTTCATGTTATTATCTATAGAAACAAAATAATATGACGGTATTGTATTGCTATAATTTTGTAGCAACAGTTGTAAGTTAAGGACATCTCTGCGTTTTGTTAGTTTAATTAGTCTGTAGTTATTGTCTAAATCAAGGTATAATTGAGCGATTCGCTAGATTTTGTTGTCTGTATATTGCAAATAATGGGGGTTATTTAATTTCAAAAGGATAGGAAGTATCTGATTTGGTATGTTAAGACAAAGGAATCAATTGGACGATTTGCTTTCAGATATCGCTCAATGAAGTTGGTAATATTGAAGTGAAATTAATTGCAATAGAACATTTTGGAATGAAAATCAACAAACTAAGCAGGAGACAAATTAGGCTAGTTCCTGAAATGATTATCCTAGCTTTTTTTGAATACATCTAAAGTGTGGCCAGATATCCTGGCTCCGCGATTGTTGCTTCATAAACAGAAGGCGATGCAAAGGGCATTTATTAAACATAAATTGATTTGAGCTGATGACTTTTTAAAACCGTAATCTTCGACATTCGATGTGTGTATCAGAATTATTAATAGCAATTATGTCGAAGCATTTTACCGACGGTTATAAACTTAAAGATTGTGTTTATGGTATGATATCTTTGCGTTTCTCCGCTCATGAGGTGGATCCCACAATTTGCTAATAATTAATTTTGTAGCAGTATCATTTGTGAGACCGTAAAGCTGTCTAAGGAAGTGGAGAATGCATCCTTGACCCTCGTCATCAATGCGGTTGCAGCTGAGTGATTTTACATATTTCGAAATTACTTTTCACGCTATAGACGGGCTATTTTTTTCTTCCAAAGAAAGTTTGCCTGTCCTTTCATTTGGCTCGAAGATCAGTTCAAGCCTCCAAAGGCTCGCATCTTTCTAAGTTCTTCCTGTTATCATGATACAACCATCCTGGCGTGTTGTTCATTTGCAGTCTTCCCAACTGCACCTATCTGAGGCTAATCATCCTGAGTTGGGTTCGATTTAAGCTACAACGTTTACGAGGCAACATGACTCAGTTTTTTCTCTTTTCTAGTTATAGGCGCTTCAGTAAGTTGCTTTTTTTTTAGCCAGCTAGTAGCATTGTTTCATATTTCACATTGGAAGAGCTGGCAAGTCAATCTTGTTAAGCAGGATTAAGAAAGTCTTAAGTGGTATAGAGCCTTTTAACCTTCCTTTCTGCCAAATTAGGTTACATATCAAAACTTTCATATTCCAAAAGGTTAAGCTGGTCTAAAAGTACGCATAAGATAAGAGTATGTAGTTTTTAAAGCCATGATTTTTGAACGATATGCGTCTAGCTTCAGTGTCATCTTCAAGTGCACGCTAGTGAGTAGTCCTTTGCAAAAGTCGAACACAAGTAATACAAAACGACTTAAACTGCAGTAGTTCAAAAATTGTCTCCCATTTTCTTAAATTTTTTCATCACTTTGAAAGTGTTTTTGTGGTTCACGCTCAATCGTTTTACCTGAAAGGATTATTGGTCACAGCAAGAGTGACATCATTGCTTACTGTCAACTAATGACGTTGCTCTTCGCGATTTTAGAGAATCGCACAGATGTGTAAGATTACATTCTTGATTATGTTGTAAGAGTATGCACGTACACTTACACGAAATTTAATTATAATTGTTTTACTGTGTCTCAAGTCTTCTTTTTTCTGCGTGGCTTTAGGATGTGAAGACACCAATGGAGCACAGAAAGCAGTTTTAGAGCAAAACAAAAACACAACTTTGGAGCAAAAGCGTGAAGCAAAAATACGAATCGTCGTAGGCGAAGAAAGCAAAAGAATTGGAGATAAATCTTTGGGAATACATGAGGCAAAATTAAAATAAAAATTAAAAAGAATAACTTCAGCTTGATGGCTGGATAGATATTCTCAAACGTTTTTCCCAGGAATGGAAAAAGAGCCATGCGAATACATTGAAAAGTGTATAACATATAGGATCGTTTGTTCAAAAAAAAATATGCGAGGTAACTTTCAGCTTTCCTGGAAATAATGGGCTATATAATCACTACAATGAAGAGAATCTGGCTGGCACGGAGTGGCTTCTGCCATTGGAAAATTGTGAACTGTGATTCCGTTCACCAATCTCAACCAGTATAGCCTGATCAAATGGCTAAATAAGCATCAATGCGTTCGCTTTTTTTGAAAAACTGTCAAATAATTCGACAGAATATGTACAAGTTTCTAACTCACGCGTTATTTAGTATGGATGGGCCATACCATACTACATCTATGGTAGCAACTAAACTCCAATAGTCAACATAACAAAAAGGAAGAGCTTCATCAAAAAGATTGCCCGTGCTGAATATGGTGTCAACTTCACCCTTGCAAATACAATTAATATAGCTGGAAACTTCCTTCTACCAGCTTTCGCATTTCCAGGCAAGCGTTTAAAGGCTGAACTTTTAGTGAGGGCTTTACCGGCTTATATAGGTGTGGTACCAGACACGAGTTAAATGAATAGTGCTTTATTAGCAGACTGGCCAACTCATTTCAAAAACCATTGAAGACTTAGCAAACAGAATAAAATTCTATTGATTTAAGATGGACACACTTCGCACTGCAGGTTAGAAGTAATAAATTTCATCCGTGCAACGCCTCACTAGTCACAAAGCACACAAACACTTGATACCTGTTTGTTGAACAGGCTTAAAGTATGTTAACCGTCAGGATGTGCGGGATGGATGCGGAAGTATCCTGGTCTAACAATATTCGTTGACCAAATAGCTCAAATTTTGGCTCTTGCGTTTTGGAAGCAACCACTGCCACGAAAACCACGCGAAGCTTCGGAGTATGTGAAAGAAAACTTCAAAGTAACGAACATGTGTACGATAGAAGGAAACAGAACGTGAAACGACGGAACTTCGTTCGTAGGATACAGAATATACAACTTCAATTCAACCCAGATATTTTAGGAGGAATGATTTCTTTGCCATTTCAGTAACTAAAACTCCTTTGTTGAAAATATTTTGCAAAATTTTGGTGGTTAGGCAAACGCTACATATGTCGTGGCTGAACATGTTGATGGTGGAAATGAAATTAGTGATCTGGTGCAACTTCAGTCTAGCTACATCGAGGGGCTTGAGAAGTCTAACAGTCAGCAGAGAAGTAGTAAATCCATAATATCAGAGGGAACTATCAACTCAAGTAAGCTTTATCAAGAAAGGATAAGGGTTCGATTACTTCATCAGTTTCTCCCTCAACATTCCTTACTGCCTTCGCAAATTGAATTAAATAAAGCACTCCAGCTATCGCTTTCTCATGTAGACACACAAAAACGATAGATATAAAAGATATAACGGTAAAAAAGAGAAATCCTTACATAATGTTCTCAAAAAAGACTTAGCTCCAAAGCAAATGTCAAAGAAAAACCAAAAAAAGAAGAGAAAACCAAATACTTTATTGGCTAAAACTATTTTTGAGATCGAAAAGAGACTTTCGCCGCAGAAATGTCTACCATGTGGAGAAGTGTACTTAGCAGCTTAGCAGGTAACATGTGCGAACTTTAGAAGTAGTGAATAATCGTTTTTTCCCATAACGTTTCTGTCGCGTTCTTATCAGCTCATATGAGTATGCTCATACGATTTCTCTTGCAAGAGGTGTTGGATAATTTTCAAAATTATTTATTTTATTTTGTCTAATATATGGGACAAATTTTTTAAGTTATCTAATTTGAAATATTATCATGACATTATCTGAAGCATTATTTCTTACTAAGAAATAAAGGCTAAGCTGACGTGCTACAACTGTGCGTTGTTAATTTGTATAAGTTTCAACGTTGAGTGCTTAATCCTAGACCAGGCTACCCAATTCTTTAGATCAACGATCATCATTTTTTCTGTAGTTTCACTCTAAACTTCTTTCTATTACTCCATTCTAATCATATTGAACAACCCTACGAGACCTATATTCAAATTTGAACATGCTCACATTCGAAATTATGTATTCAATACAATTTCCTACAATATACAGGAGGTGTATCCCAGAACATAATTTCCCCAAATTATTATTTTACCACCTCCTTGAACGGCATGGCAACAGGTTACTAAACAAGTCTAGTCACGGTATTAAAGTCAATTTTCCAATCTTGAAAATTTCATCAATATCACAATTGGCATTATATTCACAAGCACCATCCAACAACGGCAACAACGCCATGCCCACCCATAATAGTATTTCCAATTCGCCAATTACAGGAAATAGTCCAGCTGATAAAAGCATGAAGGATATAAGGAGCCTAAAAGCCATTCTCCCTATTCCACTCCTTTCGAAATATTTGCAGAACCACTAGCCGACTAGCAGACCAATTTGATTTGATTCGAATGAAAATCGGGAAAGTCCCCACCGTCCGCTGAGGACTTGGGGAATCAATTTCCGTCCCGAGTCTGTTTGTTATCATAGAAATTCACTTGAACTCCCAATTCGATAATAAACCACATCACTAAAGAGCCGATGCAATCGAATCAAATCAACACACTTCTAAGCTACCCAACACAAATACCCTCAAACCAAATGAAAACCTATTCTAACAAGAAAAGGCTGCGGATAGAGAGAAAAAAAAAATGGTAGGTCCAGCTGTAAAGCGCCTTACGAAGGCATGTGTTTGAGCCTTGGCTTTACCGTTTAATAAAAATAAATTCAACAAATTTTTCACGCCTCAACTAACTGAGACATCCAATTTTTCACTGAAAAATTTAAGTTTGGGCTCGATTGGGTCCTTTGCCTGCTTGTCGCCTTTTTTTTGCTTCTATTGCTCAAAACATGGATTATCCTGATTTGAAAACGAGTGAGAAAGCGAATCATCCATTCCACATAGTATTGTGTGTACTTTTATGGATTTATGTGAAATTGGTTTCGGGATAAAAAAAAAAGGAATCAGAATGTTTGGGATGGGAGTGGGAATCAAATAAAGAAATCTGCTCAGATATCCCGCTCTTGACTGCTGCGTACCCATGTTTCGTGTATAATCGTGAATATGTAACAATACTATGGAATATCTTCATATTCTGTTTGAGATTACTGCGCTATGTGTTAGAGGAGTTTAATATACATTCAAAGCTATGTTGAAATTGAATGGTTTTGAGTTTAGTGGAATTTCAGATAGAGCACCTGGGTCCAATACAATAGACATTAGGCGGGCAAGCGTGCAGTGGGAGGATAGTATCCAAAAAAATACACATAATGCCAGCATATGCTCTGATAAGATTTTATAGATTTGAGTGGACGCAAACTTTTACGAGGATTATGCAAAGGGTAGAATGCTATTCTCGGGAAATTAGCTGTAAGAAATGTACTTTCTAACCTTAACTTAATATTGCATTAGCCATCAAATCAAGTAAGGATCTGAAAGGCAGATTCTAAAGAGATTTATAATGAACATTAACAAACGGACTCCATTCTGCGGATTATTACTAATACTTGAAGATAGATTCCGATACTAAGTACGAAGTTTGAACAAGGCAAGTTTAAACAAAAATATTTTGGGCTCATTTGAATGTGAATGCAGCCATATGTGCTCATTCACTGAAAAAATATCAATACAACCACCTGTGCTTCATGCTGTTTTATTTTCCTCAAGTTTTCTAAAAATCAAACACCCTGACCATAACCATGAAAAAACAATAAGTTTGGAAGTGAGGTTTGTTTTTTTCACGACAGACTGTTTTTTTTTTCGAAAAAAAATTTACATTCTTGTAAATTGAGCCTTCCAGACATTGTCTTCACCAACAAGTGAACAAATACTGGATCAGGTTAACAAATGGTGCAATCTTGCTGATACCAAGTCCGGAGAATGTAGATTTCAAATAATTGCAAGAACTCTTTCAGAATCTCTCAATAATTCACTACTTGTATCTTAATTGCAACTCTATCTTTATTCCTTACAAATATGACTCTTCCTAATCCCGTAGATGACACGATGTCCTGCGGGCTACGAAAGGATTTTGTGCAGACTCTAACTTAATATTCTTCGTACAGAAATTCCTGGCATTTCCACTTCACTTATGCGTGGATTTTTTAGCTTTTTTGAAGAAATTATTACTATTATTATTATTATTATTATTATTATTATTATTATTATTATTATTGTTATTATTATTATTATTATTATTATTCTTGTCTTTATTATTCTTATTATTATTATTATCAGTCGAAAAACGAAAAAAGGGGTCTAATTTAAGCTTAAATGAGTTTCACATAATAGTGAAACACATTTCACACAAACACAAAATGCAAGTCGAAACACAAATCCTTTGGAGAAAATGGCATACGTATGCAACTTTACTGCACCCTTTGTGTTAATCCTATTATGATTTTTCTATATCTTTCCTATTTAATTTGTTTTTAATTTCATCCTCTTATAGCCACTGTCTGAGTTTAAGGAGGAAGAACAAATCAATTTACCATTAACTTGTACTTGCATGAAATACGAAGAATAACGAACACCACGAAATGAAATCCCGGCTTAGTATCTATTTGTATCAGATTGCAAACGACATTTGATGATGAGTCTAAAGAAATGGCGCTTTATACAAGGAGCAATCCCATATCGTTGCGTAATCTCCATCGACAAATATACGTTCGCGATTCTTATATTTCGTTAGCGCTTAGCTTTTTCATTGGAAATTTATAAGTGGAGTCAACACACTCAACCTCCAATACTGAAAAAACGACTGAACGACATTACACATTTCATCCCCAAAAACAATTTGAAACAGAAATCAAAGCAGAGAAAAATCAGCTCAAAGAGAAATGAAAAAAATACACACACAACATCAACCCCTGAAAGACTGTTTAGTGACTTTCTGTATGTGACTCTGATCCTTCAACTAAAGGATTAATGTTGCCGTGATAGAAAGGTCTCACAACCCTCATCGTGATTGAATACACCGACCCAGCTGGTACGATACAAGTGACGCAACGAGTAAAGGAATTTGCTCAAGCGGATAATCCTATTATTATATCAAGGCGACAGTGAGATTATGGATGGGTGCACCCTGGCATTCATTCATTCATCGGGTAGTTGTCGTTTACAATGACGAAAGCTTGCCCCGAGCCTGAATTTATTTCACTTGATCCTCTCGGCCTGTCAGCCGTTGATTCGCTGAAAATTGAATACACCATGCGTTTAAAACTAATTTATATCAAATTATCGGCAATGGGCTCTTGCTTTTGTTGGCCTTTTAGTCTGTCACTTCAAGATAACCCCACAAGTTTTCCGGATAGGTTTTCGTGCGGAGGGAGGGGATGCAAGGGAAATCTCGGAGCAAAGATAAAGCTGAATGAAATCAATGCCGATGAGATTACATATTTTCCTGTATGAGAAATCGCTCGAGCGAAAATGAGGAGACTTAATTACAAGCCATTTTCGGGGCAATTATTTTTGTGGATTTCGCTACATTTCTGGTCATTGCGAAATTTATTAATTAGCTGGCGCTTTTCTGGTTATTTGGATGAATTTTCCCCGATTAGTTAGCCGTAAATGATGAGGACATTTTTGCTTGTTTCGCTAAACTTTTATAATGGAAATGGTCTAAGTTGGAGACCATAAATCATGTTAAATTATAGTTTCAATATTTGTAATATTTGTCCTTGTATTAGTTCACTATCAAGTCACTATGGTAGTGGAATAGTAGAGACTTATAAAATTTAAAACCAACAAAAGTTAGGTACCTGGAAAAGCTAACAAGTCTCACGTCTCCTCAGACAACTCTTCAATGTTACTGTTTGGCTGACTTTTTTTGAGTCAATTTTTGTGAATTTTTTTCATAATTGATGACAAAACGTTAAAACGAATCTATGGATGCAGGCTATTATATCAGGCTAACACCAGATATCCTCAGCTATTTGGATCAGAACAACTATGTACTATTAGTAACCTTCAGTGTACGGTTTTGTTGCAATTGTGCCATAGCCAGGATGCAGTAAAAAAATCCATTAACAATGGCCGGAAAATGTAGCATCCTTAACATTTAAAAGCACAATTTGTGTATTTTCAATGGAACCGATTTTTGTGGTATCCGTAAGTGTGCACTTTTTTGGAAAACTGTTGAAAAAAAAAATCTTGATTTTAAAAAAACTCGATTTTCCGGTCTGATCCAAAATGAAACAATGTGATTTAGGAGCGAATAAATAAATTTTAAAGCAGCTTGTGAAATACAGGAGCAATATTATAATTTTTTAACAATAAAATATCTATATTTTTTCTTTGGAAAATCATTTCTCTCCCTGGATTTAAAATTAATTGAGTTGAGCTGGTTGCTTTTATAAATAATACAAAACAATAAAAAGAATTTGAATTAAAACATCAGAATGCTCGGACTACGAAAATATATATAATTGTTTTCCAGTTAAATACAACAAACATTGTAAAACTCACTGATGGAAATCGCTGAAGCAATCATATCCTTCATTCAAACAAATAGCAACTCCGCATTTTTTGCTTGATATGTTTGATAACTTTTTCCCTGAAGGAATTGAGTATATAGTGCCGTTTTCAACATATCTATTCTATTTACATGTATTATCGGTCCGAGCCGAATTTGGCGGAACATAACGTGTAGGCCTTCTCATTTTTTTCGCTTAGATTTCCCTTTTAAGGTTGGCCTGACTTGGTCTGCCACGTTTTGATGTTATTGCTATGTCAGATTTAAGCCGGAATTTGGGGATATCTAGTCCATAGTCCGCTTAGTTTTGGTATAATTGATTAGGCATAATAATAATCAACTGTTGACCCTTGTTAAGTCAATCAAGTAGTAAAATATCTTCGGATACCACTGGCGAGTTTGGGCAGATATTTTGTACCGGCGCATAATGCAACAGGCTTTTGGTCGATTGCAACAGGCCGACGATTGCATTTTTTCAAATACCAGGACATTGAGCTTAGAAAATTTTTTTCTCCTCTTTATCATGTTTGTCAACTTTTTTTAAAAGCATTTCAGCGTTAAAATTTTATGGCAAAATGACTAATTTATTGTCTTTTCATGCAATATATAATATGTCGGACCCATTAGCGTTGGCAAAAAACTCATGAGTAGTACACTGTGGATCATTTCTTGCTTTGGATTCTGTTGGCAACTTGGACTGTGGAATCCGGAATCTCCTGATGGTTCCTGAGGCTTGTATACTAATAGCAAAGAAACGAAATCAGAGAGTTAGTTGTGTAAAAGTCGTCGAAAAATTTTTGATATACTTGATATTTGAACATTTGTAAAGATGTATCTCGAAGGAGCCACATTTCCACATTCGCACAATGATACAAGTCAGGATCAGATGACAAGGGCGTAGCATTTGAATCATTATGTATCTCAAATTTCGATGGATATCCGCTTGCACCGCTTATGACCAAAAATATCAAATCCGGATTAAATCCCCATTTATGAGGCTTTATTGGTAGATATTGCTTTACATAGTCCCTGCTTTTGGTGGTAACGATTTGTTCGTCCACGCATTAATACCCTTCGTACGAAACGTTCCCAAATTAAGTGTTCAAAAAGTCCAAAATTGGCCAGATTTTTTACAAACGATCAAAATTTGCATCCGTTTTTGGTAACATTTTTCAATTATCATGGAAATATCCAAATAGCTTAACATTGCTAAAACTCCGGATAATTAATGCGTCCTAAATTTTTTGGATCAATAACTCCTAGCCAAGAAAATCTTTGAAAGAACTTGGGAAGACCTTTGCTTTCATGAGCCATGCAGACTCATTTAACCGACGTATTTCTGTACGTTATCTAAACTTAATTGACCATTCAGGAAGCACAACAGTCAATCATTCAGGTAAAAGCAGCGTTTAATTTGCAGAGGTGATATCAATCATTAACACAAGCGAATTATGGGAACGTAAAATTCTATAAGATTAATCCAAGACATGCACTTCGGAAGCTTTTTGCTGTTTTCGTTCGCCGAAGGAGAAAATTATCCAGTTTACAATTTACTTAAAGCAAAATAATGCACCACGAAAACAACAAAATCGCGAAGGGAAACGAGAAACGATTAAACTTCATCACTTCAATGGTTTACTGGCAGAAAACCGCAGAACAGGCGTCCGATAATTTCAAAATCGTATCGTATTTATTGAAATAAGGAGAATTTAAAACAAAAAAAAGACATTCATTGACTCAGCTTTCATTTTCGAAAGGTCCTGAAATTTATGGGGCTCAAAAGTTTTTGGGTCCGATTGGAAAAAGGGGGTTCAAAAGCTCTTTTTTGTTTATTCAAACCAATTTTTAAGTAACGAATGATACTTTTTGTTTCTGTTTCCTTCATATCAGACTTGTATTTCACCACTCATATAAAACATAGTTGTCTAACAAAGTGTGGTAAATTTGGATGCGACAATGGAAAAAATATATTCGTTGAATACTGTTCAAGTTTAGAACTTCAACTATTTGAAAGCAACAAGCAATTCAACTCGACGAATATCTCGGATTAGAGCTGTCGATAACTAATAGAAAATGGAGAAACCTAAATAGTCCTTCAGCAAAGAGACCAACTCTTCATTCGGAAGATGTTCCAGCACAGTTTTCGTGTATAGATAAAATTCCAGGATTTCAGGAGGAATGTTTGGGAATAGACAAAGGCAAACTATGAAAGAAAAGTGCTACAGAGTGTTTTTTGGAAACATCGGTCTGTCTTGACATTTTTGCCAAGTTTATTGCTTTATTTCGCCAAACGATATTGCTAGTTACTAGAATTAAGCTGAAGGAAACAAAATGCCTATATTGCCTTGAAATGTCTAATTACCTGTGACGTTAAATTTTTTATGTATCAGACCAGAGAAACGGACTTGCCTTATGCTCTATTCAAAATATCAAAATCTCGTGTTTTTAATGAGGTGAAACTCGTTGGTTAAAGAGGCGTTCGTTGTGACCAAAGTTTAAAAACGAATTCGACTCTAAAGAAGCAAGGATTCGATAAAATTGCAATGTTTTCGCAGAAAATAGGTTATTTTCAGCATTAATAATATGATAATATACGTTAATTTCTTTTCGTTAGCTGACCAATGAAATATCCCTACCAAATTTTTACTGGATTATCCAAAGAAGACAGTACCCAGCAACCAAAGCAATAGGCTTAGTAGCGAAGCACTGACAAAAGATAAAGTGAATTTGACGGTGAATAAAAAGTAGTACATGAGCCTCCAGTTCTACATGAAAAAACATTGCGGCACCTCAACAAACAAAATCTAGGATAATAAATTAGTTTTTTAACGCATTCGTCAAAAATGGTGAAGGTTTTCAGTTCGTAAGACGAACATTTTCTTTACTCAGCACTGAATAACTGAAATCAAGTGATTTTAATATATCCAAAATACCTGTTTGTTAGATAAAATAGAGCCTGTATGTTGGATGAAACAACAAACGCCAAGTTCATGTTCCACTTTCAATTTATGTTTCAATATTTATATTACCGGAGTATCAGCACATAAATTCCACAACAGTCTGCGGAGCAGTTTATAAGATCATGCATGATTCTCTCATGCATGATCGATTTCCGTGCACTTTGCAGCTTTAAAATGAGGCGGCACAAACCCTTCCTCACATGTCCCCTCTTCAGTACATTGGCTATAATACAAGATACAATTTCGGTATCAATCAGACCAAGTCCACGTATCATATATGAGCAAATTTTTCAAGTGATTTTAAGAGCTACTGCTCCACTGCTACATCCATTAAAAAATGTGCTGAAAATCACCCGCTAATTTGTTCATATATGATACATGCACTTAATATGGCTGGTAAAAAAATTGCGTCAACTCTCATATATGATAGATTGGACAGGGAAAACGTTTAGATTCAAGTTCTGTTGTAAACAGTTGCGCTAAAACACACAAATGAACATATATGAAACCTTATCAAAGCAGTTTCACAAATTCTGAGTCCGACATAACAGAAAGCAAATTTCCTTGGAGGTTATTCAAATTTCCCCTTGTTTGATCGGTTTAAAGTTTTAGGCTATAATATGAGCACTTTTTGTCTCTATAAGTGCCAAACTTGGAATTAGTTCTTAGATTTTCCATACCAAAATGTGTGTTGGACCGATTGAACATTTAAAATTTATTCCATTTAAATTTTATTAAATCAGTGTGGTAAGTCTCTGCACCAAAGAACATTTTTCGAATATTTACAGAATCCATATTTTTTTACAGGAGCTACAAAAGAAAGTAGATGCAAAGATTTTCTTTGCGCATATTCAACAAGGAAACCATTTACCTTTAAGCATCATTTTCATCTACAATCGCCAATCAATCATCAAACTCAATTTGAAAAGTGCAACCGAAAATGGTGCTCAGATAAACGAGTTATTTGCCTAAATAAGGACTAATAAGTTACATCCCCATATTTTCCAGAAAATATCTTCTTTCTGCAACACAGCTATAAGCTATTTGTAGCCATCGGGTTGATAATGATAATGATAAGGACTTTTAATGTTTTACTGGAATATACAGGAAATCTACTTGTCCTGTAATTCTCATTTAATGTTAAATTTTCCCCACATCTATATTTTGGTAGTGTTTCAACCCATTAATTTCATACACAGCGAATTGGGGAGGAATTATTCAACACCTACGCTCAGTGCGTGTTTACATGTTGTCTAACTTTTTTGTCTTGATATATTTTAAACTTTTTACAGGACTTTTTACACAGTTGCACCAAGTATAGGCGAAGTTGTTTTGGAAGTCCATTCTGTGCTCTTATAATTAGGGCGGTACACTACAGCTAAAATTTGAAATCTGATGAAAGCAAAGTACCTCATTTTCGGCCATGTCCTTCCGATCTTTGTTGTGTACTCCTATGTCTTCCATATTCCATATATATTTCAAAACGTCAGAAATTATAGGGAGGTGGAAAGAAAATTTCAAAACTATATTCTCCTTCGTCAATAGCCCTAGACGATAAATCATGCTTACAATATTTTTTTTGAAAGGACATAAAGATCATAGGTCGGTAGCTTTGAATATTTGATTAGTCGATTTGTGACACGGTTATTTGATTAGTCGGTACCTCGTTATCATATGCACTGCCACTGTCTGAAGATTTCCTGATTTCAGTGAAATACTTGCACCCTATTCATGAGTATTGTAAAAGTAAAGTGCAGCAAAAGAAAAACTACCCAGAATGCTTCAGGCCGAGGAAATCGTGCCCAGACAGGTACAAATTTGTCCTCCCCGAAAAAACGCATTGCTTAGTAAAGATTAAAAATCAAAGACGTTTTCTGCTTCATTAAATGAGATCCTGGAAAAATCTGATGAATATCTTGATGAAAATGAAAATTTAAAGATTTTTCTGAAGAAAATAGAAATTTTCTGTACGAATTAAAGGTACAATAATTTTCTTACTAAATTCTAAAATGACTTGAAAAACAACTAATTTTTCAGACTTACGTCGCAAAGGTATATTATTTTCAATTCATGAAATCTCCCATCATGCATTGTATAGGTAATAAATTGGCAATTTGAAATTAAGGCAAACGAAAAATGTAAACATGTCCCATCCAGACAATAGAAATATACATGTCTTGCCCGAAGGATATTCTCAATTCGGAGAAAATTTAATTAAGTTAGCATGAGTCGTTGAAAGCAATCTTTGTGTTGATAAAATTTCAGAAA
Organism: Stratiomys singularior; assembly: GCA_954870665.1. Lineage (NCBI taxonomy): Eukaryota > Metazoa > Arthropoda > Insecta > Diptera > Stratiomyidae > Stratiomys > Stratiomys singularior. Next base: position 17,180,492 of record OX940877.1, read on the forward strand.
ATCCATAATCAATCCTTGTATTTCTTTGCCTTTTTGTCATGAGAGGTTCTTAGGATTATATTAAAATATTTCACGCCTACCAGCAAAAGTCACGGTCATTACGCATCAAAAAGACATAGGTTTGAATGTTACATATATGATCATATAACCAAAATGGATCCTAGCAAAACATATTGGCTGACTGCCTCGAGTGAATGAACAATATTTTGACTTGGATAACATTCAGCAGGATTTTCAGAGAAAATTATCTCAAGACAAGACATAAACTGGTATGTTATACTCGAAATTGGTGATACGGATTTTATAAAAACAACACAGAATACGTTTCTTTTTCGTGTTTTTTGATAAGAATTTTGCAGTTCTTGGAAGACTTAGTCTGTATTTAGTATCTCTCCCACTTTATTTTCACATTTCAGGCTAGATTTTAGGTCGCAGGATCTGGTATTAAATGTTCAGCAAATTTCAAGAAGAAACTTCAGTGCAGTTTTCAGGGTCAAACATATCTTTGAATTTCGTTTCATCTTCACGCGTGCAAGTGGTTTCGAGTTGGAGTCGTCTCTATCGATCCTAATTTCAATGCAAAGTTTTTTTTTGTTTCAGTTATTATTATGTTCTAGTCTTAAAAAATTAAAAAATTGAGAAGAACATCCTTATATTATTTCCAATAATTTTATATTCGCTTTGCAATGCCTTGGAAGCAGTAAACGTGAACTTTACTAGCTTCAGGCTATATCTTAACTTATGTGTTGTATTTTATATCTTAACGAGTGGTTCCCAGTCAGTTTATTGTAGAGAGGGAAATGTTGATGAGCCATACGTTCATCAGGTCATCTGGTACCATGCAGAGATGAAAAGCATTCACGGACCCTTAGCGAATGTTGAGATAACCGCAACTTAATTCAGGACTTACAACTCACTCCCGCAAAATCAGGGAAGATTTTCGCCTCTCCTTGTGCCATAGTACCCATATTTCTAACCACAGTACAGCAAAACCATTTGCGGAACGCTTCGGTAATAAGAAAGGATTCGATAGCTTGACTTAGCACCGCTCGCTTGACTATGCCATCTAAAGTTATCAAAGCAATAATTCCTTTTCGACTCCAACAATTTTTGCTAGACATATGCATTGTTCTGTAAACATTTTCTTTCCTTTTCTGCATACTTGTACGAGTCAATCTTTACTATAAACTTGTTGTGCTTTTTGTTTGGCTACCGTCTAGCTAAATTTGTGTTTAACTTATACCGCGTTAGATTAATTACTAGAAAAGATGTATTGATTCATCTAGATTTCTTGGTAGCTGATCAATTATAAAAAAATTAAGCTGATAGGAAGGTCAGAGTAAAAACTTAAGGAAATTTTCCACTCATGAAGGTTTTTAAGGTCTTTGACAAAAGCTTTAATTGCAAATCAGCATGGCATAGCATGGCATCAAAAGGATATCGCAGGAATAATTTTGATTCCAAAACAGGTTACCCCAAAAGTAAATTCCAGAAGTGGAATCAGCTAAGCTAAAATTGCTTCTTTTTCCGAGCGCAATCTAACCAAAAGTGATGGCGATTCAAGAATTTAGGAGAATTAATAGTGGAGCCGAAGAATCAAACTGAGGCTCCAAAAGTTTCATGTTAATGCGCGAGACATCGTGGTGAACGAAGGGTCTACGACCTGAAGAAATTTCAAATTTGGAACAACCTTATCCTTTGGATAATCCTTGTGATTGAACTTGCAGGTCAAATAGCTACAGATGGAAGTAAGTTTAGTGCAAAAAGCTGGAAAAAAGGAGCGATATCAGGATGGAATAATTACAAAGAATAATATTACGTCTCCAAGGAAAACTTTTGAACGTCATTCTCAGTAGTGGTCATGTTTTTAACTCTAATACTGCTGAATTTTTGGTCGAAAAATGTTAATGTTGATGTTTGGCAACGGACAGAAAAACACAAATCGGTCTGACAGATTAATAGGGATATTAAGTAGGATCCAAAAATCGACGATATTGAGCGTTTACATTCAAACTCCAAATAACGAAGTACCTGATGAATATGAGGAACTCTGCCTTGACATGTTATCGTGATCGCATGAAAACTTCCAAAACTGCACGTAAGACCGTAAGCTAAGTTCTATTCAAGCTAAATAATTTTTTAAAATAAAGTCCTTGGTATGAAGAGGGATTTCATATTGCGACATGTTCAAATAACGTCACGCGCCACTGTAGTTGTCTTAAGAGAAAATTCGTAAACAAGTACCAATAACCAACACGTTGATCATTCTCGAAGACAAAATAGGCATAACGTTAACACATTGCGTGCATTGAGTACGACAATACTTGTGCAAATGACTCAGCGCGTAAACTCGAGAATGATCCACTTGAAAAATTCGGGATCAGTAGGTACATGTATAAAAGCGACTACAGCGAGCGGCGAAGGGAGTCTCGTGGATTAAGTGAAAAAGTGTGTTGCAAACGCAAAAAAAAACAAGAAAAAGGTGCGCCATGGTCTGGCAAGAACGGAAAAAATGTGCATGATCCGTGTCCGTGGCCCGATAAGTACTTAACCTATAAAAGAAAAACAAAAATTTTGGAAAGGTGGTGATTTATTTCCCAACATGATTTTCTCTCAGCTCGATGCACTGGACCCAGTCCAGTGTCCAACCAATCTGGAAAATGCGTGTTCTGGTGGCCTGCAAATAGACCTCAATTGCAGCGATGACCTTCTAACAAGACTCAAATTTCTGCTGGCGAGAGAAATTTTCAAATTCGGAATCAAATATAAGTCGCCCGGGGCCATATCTGGAAAACTTCTCCCCCATTTACTGTATGAATGGGGTAGCGGTTTGTTGCCTAATTTGGCTATGGCCTAATTTGACCATTCATGGTGGTAGAGCACTTTTCTTGCCAAATCAGAACTTTTCTTCTGTAATGTGGTATCGAATCTACCAAATTATTCGGTATAGTAGAGTCCTGTAACCGTTTTGCCTTTCTCCAGCATGTCACTGCAGACCACACTTAGGGAATCCCAGAAAATGGCGGCCATTGGCTTTCCGGCGAGTATATTAGTCTTCGCTTATTTTGGAGTACGTTCGCGGTGTAAAGGCTACTGTTTTAACCGTTCCTTGATCTTGAACATATACCAGCAGATCCATGTTATGTCAACGGTCACGGATATAAACATAAAATCCTTCAAATTGCGCTCAAACGGCGCCCAACACTGCTTTGAAGACGTCCCACAGTTACAATTGCTGTCCGCAGTCAACTAACGTGGCACTTATTGATTTCGTCGCCCCATTTCTATGCCAAAACAAGAGTCAAATCACCGACCGATATTGCACTTCCTCCTGTTTTCTAAAATCCGCAGTCAATACCGCTTCCCCTTGTGGTCGAAACAAAACTACAAGTTCGATTCAGCTGAAATTTTGACAGAAGCTGCGTACAAAAGTGTGATACGCGATAATGAACTCTTGTCTCTTGCGATAGAGGAGCCATTCGGTGGTGAGCGTAAGCACAGCACTTGTTGAAATAGTCTCATAGGAGAATCCTTTTTCTAGGGTAGGATAGACTTCACGCTTCTGGTATGAGATTTAGCTATGAGGAGAGGCATGAATAACTTAGAATCGACATATTTTGATTATTCTAAATGGTCGGCTTATTATAATTATTTTTTTTATTTATAATTGATTGGGATGTCAAAATAATTCTCAGTGAGGGTCAATCTAATGCTGTGAATAGAAAGAATTTTTAACAACTTGCCATGAATGTAGATTGATACGCAACTTGCCAGTAGATACCATGGACCCACAATAACACTTTCACATAGCTTATTGTCCATTAACTCCACGCCATTGTCTTCAACAAATGTACCTCAGAGTTGCACTCGAGCTAGATGTGGCGTAAAGTTTACCATGTTTACAGGCTTAGATGTAACCCTCCATCAAAAGGGTGGTCACAATATGTAACCGAAGTCAATAGGGAATTTGAATTCTGTTCCATTTCAATAATGCTTGAGGCACAAATTTCCCATTCTGCTTAAAATTATACAGATTGAGCCTACGATATATTTCAAAGAGCACTTGATTCACTATGATATGCCAGCTATAAAAGTCCAATATATGAGTCCCTACTGGTAACGTAGGTCAATGTGGAATGGTTATCCTGTTCTACTTATACCTCAGCATAGCTATGCTTGCCTCTCATGCTGAAAACTCAGCAGTGGCATGCAGATCCGATCGAATTCCAATCTGAATGTATTCAAGCGAAATAAGTGGAGTTTTTTTAGCTTATTTTTGGTTTTTTGGTTTTTTTTTTCAGTGGATATTCCACTGAAAATTGCAAAAACCAAGCACGCCCCTCTTAAAGCTTTCGCGTAAAAACGCAATAAAAATATGAATCTAACATACTTATACTTTCTCTATCTCCGTTTGCCAGGTGTGGTCTTCCAGTGTTCATGCTGTCTGTAGGTTCTCTCTGACCATATAGTATAAAGTCGTTTTTTCCGCCTAAGTCCTGAAGATGCTTACTGCCCAATTTGTAGTGTTTGTTCCTTAGCATCTTGAGCCCCTAAGCGAATTGTTTAGAGAAAATGCAGCAGGTATGTCAAAAGTATAGATCTAGATACTATCTGGGAATGACTGAACTTCTGCCATGAGTGTATTATAGTCTTGGAGACTCTGCGTCATCATGATCCCTTCAAACAATATATCCCAGTTACAAATGTTAAAGAATCGTAAAAATTGATTTAAATATTAGGACACATTACATCACTGAATAACTCGGAGCTTGGACTGATTTTTACATATTTCAGGTTGCTCTACGACGGACAACAGGATGTTTTTTATGGAGCTGCTAGAATGTCCATCTGGGATATCTTAGGCTGCCCTTGAAGCTCTCTTAGACTGATCTGATAATGCTGAAATATGCTACAGCTTATCGAAATATACCGAGGCAGATTATTACAAATTACTAAGACTGCTCACAGAAGCTCAGAGGTTTCGTTCCTTTTCTCCTCTACGTGCAGTTTGATTCTATGTCTACAAAATTTTGAGAACTAGTTATACTCATTTAGAGTTAAAAGAAATAAAACAAAACGTCTGAGCAATGTAACTTACTAAAAAAAATTTTATGGCAGTGTTAACAGGGTTGTTAGGAATACAAATGAAAAAAAAATTCTTAAATAAATAGAAGTCCATTTCTAGGTTTATTTATATGGGTTGATCGGGTCTACCTAATTGCGGTGCTCCATGGAAATCTATGGGCCGGAGCTGTATTGATTTTGGGGTTAATAATTCAGTACTTTGATCCCAGTAATTCTTATCTGAAAGTGATATCTAAGGCTATGGTTCCAATGCCTACCTTCACGTGCCTGCCGCTGGTGCATTCAAAGGAAGACGCGAAGAAGATTTGAGGCAAGTAATTCGTTCATCTAAACTGGAAGACCAAAGTTGTCTAGCCCATCAGGACCGAGGTTGAAATTTGCAAATTGTAGAACAATGTGATAAAATGCCTTTGACTGTTTGAATCGATGAAAATCCTGGAAAGCAGCTTTGATTCCTATATTGGAGGAGTCAATCATAAGTCCGAGAAATTCTGCCGTGAGCTTTTAGAAAGGTTGTGGCTTGAGGTAAACTGTAGAGCCTTGACGATAATGACAACTTGATAGTTTTCAACCGTTTTATAATAATAATAGCATACCTGGTTCATTCCTTTATACATTTACTTAAATGAATTATTTTTATGTAGGCCTATTGACAACACGACATCCCTATTTCGTTTAAAATAATCCTGCAATATATGGCTGAAAACATTCTGCGTGAAATAAATGCTATAAGACATAAGCTTGTAAGCAATGAACATTACAATCTTCAACGCCATATTGGAATGCATGTGTGTACCTATAAGACCTATACCTATAAGACATCAATGAAAAATTCCTTTTTTCCGTAGAAATGGTTGGCTTAAGAGGAAAGTTACGCTTGGCCCACAATTTTTTAAAGCTGAAACTAATGAGGCAAAATGTTTGAACTAATTTCTAAAACCAGAAACACATTCAAGAACAGTGGCTAAAATTCAAACCTAAATACTTAACTAATTAAATTTGTAAGTACTTACACTTTTCAACCATGTAGATTGGCAACAGTATAAAATTATTTAGAAAAAACCTGAGATACAAAAGATATGAACGTGTAGGATGGACCATCTTCAAGAATAATTGCAGCGTTTGTTATTATGTTTTCGCATTACTTGCAAAATGCTGGGGCATAAACGCAAAAGATGAAAGAAACCACCGCATGCTATTCACAATTCCAACACAGCAGGTTATAAATTAAGGATGCGAATTTTTATCGCAAAACTCTTTTTTTCCTAATCTGATTCATTCAACGCGCTTGTGGGGCTTTTATGTCCCAGATATTCTCCACGAACGTATGCAGTGCCTCACTGAATAAGAAAACACTTGATAATTACAACCGTCTAAGTACAAGGACGATGTACAATGGGATGTATGCGGCTTAACTTGATTATCTCAATACGGAGTCGTAACTTAGCTGGCAGAAGACGTTACACTGTTTGCTGAAATAAAGCTTTGGGATGTGTCCTCCAATGAAATATCTTAGCAGGATGATACTCTGAGAAACGAAAGAAATGAAATTTTTCCAACAAACTCAACTGTACTCGAATTCATATAAATCCAGATATTTAATCAGATTTTCGTTTCAAGTGCAATATTGGAGCCATATATTATTTATTTCCTTGATCTCTCCTTCATTTATTAATGAAATTCGTTTTCGACTGAAATACTACTAAATTCAACTATTTACATATGCAGTACGCAAACTATCTATTTTGTGACAGGATAATGGCACGCATCAGCAGCCTTCTCTCTTGTACATAAACGCTCCCCATCCGTGTGGGGTCGATCAACGAAGAAATGCAGTGTCAGCCCTTGGCGACAATATGCGAACCTCAAGGGTACACTTTGCATCAATGCCGGTTGGTGTTGGTATCATGATAAGGAACGATTTGTCAGAGATTAGAGATTAACAATGAACCGAGCTCCTCTATTCAGCTTCAAGGAGTTTTCACTCCGACGGTACCATAGCAGGGTTGTGTAAAGTATTCAACGCCTTACAGAATTTCGGTCATGTTCCCGGGCTAATGTACTAATTTGAATATTTTGATCGCGTTCCTTCTATGAAACTGTAGGCGAACGAGAGGGTGGCTAGAATGGTATTTTGAGTATATCAAGTTGGATATAGTATTAGGAAGTTGCCGTTTTGACGGGGAGGGTTGCTTTTGTAAGGCTATAATATGGCTTTATTAAAAATAAGATACAATGGATAACTCGTGCTAAGTTCACTTAATTGGATGGTATAAGCTTGAATTTTGGTGGGGATTTATGGCCTTGGTTGTTGGTGTATGCTTTGAATTTATCATTCAGAATAAGATATACTTTATTTGACGAAGAAAATGAAATGGATTACTCTAGAGTTGTATACTCGCTGAATTTCTTCAGGATATTTAGCTTCATGATAAGGAAAAATATGGTTTTTGTTTTGCTTTTATATTTTATTCATCCATAAATTGCGAAAAAAAGGAAGTGGAAATCAAATGATGAGAAACTGATTTAGCATTGAAAACGAAGCATGAATTTTACTTTCTTCAGGTTTTCCAATGGTTTTGTGCAACTCGAATTGCTTGTGAAGGTTAAAAAATATTTTCCAAAGTGCTTATTCTTATTTCGAGTAAAAAAGAACGAGAGTTAAATATTCAAATATAAGTCAAAGTATAATATTTTGAAGGAAATGTTTTCACAATTCAAATTTGTGAGATAAAGACAAAAATTTGAAATTAAAAATAGCTTTTAAATATCTGAAAATAGAAACCAAGGAATATAGTCGACGCTGGTATCTCCCGGTCTGTCTTCTGAGTGCATTAACTACTAAGGCAGTGAAAACAAAGAGTATCCTGTTGACTCAGAGAAGAACAGCATCTATAGGGTGTATGGTACCGAAATTGGCACTCGGCAACGAGTCAAACTTCAATGCTCATGAACCTTTTTAAATAAGGAAAATCCATTTTTAAAAATTTCATATTCATCATCAAATATTTTGTGCAGATGTTTCTTGCTTCTTTGCCTTGTATACCTAGAAAAAAAAAACACAATACTTAAGGCATCCTCTGGAATTAACCTGAATTGAGAGTAATCATTTGGGAGTCACATTTGACGAGTTTGCCCCTTTTTTCAATACTCTTCTGAAATATTTAATAGAAAAAAACATTGCCATTACTTTCTTCGATATATTTCACATTGCATTTTGTCATGTCTTGTCAAGTCATGTAATTTTACAAGGATTTGATCAGTACATGTCTCTTAAACTGTTAAATGTTAATGTCGGCTAAAATGTCTCTGTCGCTTTATACCAATGCTCAAAAGCGATCTCATATGAACATACTTTACGTGATAGTCACACTTGAGTAAGTCTTTATGTAAGGAATCTTTTTGTGTTCTAGTGAAATTCTTGGTAATCGATGCCTCATACAAAACCTATGCCTATGACATTGTGAACAACATTCTGTTTCACAGATGAAAACTCGTGTCTTTCAATGTCTGACCGCCAGGACGCTAATGTGATAACCCACGTTCAAAATATTATTCAAAAATAGTCAAAATTATTCGAGACTTGTTGTATCTAACTGGCTAAAATAAGTTTTCGAGTCGCAGTAAATAACAAATCAAGCCCCTTTGTTTTGAGTTTTCGGACGCAATTTTGTATTTAACGTGTCAATTATATTAACTCTATGAAGTGACTTTCATTCAATATGTTTTTGAAATTGGACGAATATTGGAAATCCAAACGATTTCGATTTTTTGAACTCAAAATGATCATACTACCATCATATAATAGCAATGTATTTGCTAACATTGAAAATTGATCAAATGAAACACACAGTCTGCCTCCAGTTAGGCTTGCAGATGATAATTTTCGGTCAGAAATTGAATTGTGTAGCCATAAGGCTAAATGTTGAGTATAGCTATTTGAGTCTCCCAACCCCTTAGGCAGCAACAATCAATATGTTGATGTAGCACATGGGTCCTTGGGTCTAATGCATAATTTAGTGCTTTTGTGTCCTTAGTAGTGAAAGTCAAACAACAAAAAATTACCAAGAACTTCTAAATTTGTCTCTGGTGCAGGTTTTTTGTCCAAGGAGCCCAAATATGAGACAATATGAAATATCAAAAGTTCTTTCACTAACAAACCACTAAGAAACATTATGGGCTGAAAGGTTCATGAGAGGTTTTGATGAAAATGTTCGACGCATTAAAGAGTCACAAATTGCAGCTTTTGTGGAAATAGTGCCAGAGGCGACATTCCAGCAGAAAAGTGGTCACATAATGGAAACCGGCAGGGGTGCATGTTTGAAATCAACTTGAACCCTTCACAGCTTTTCTCTGATGTCAATCAAGTAATGCTTGATTTATCTGCTAAGTGCCAACAGAGTATATACCCTCGTTTTTTCATCAAAAATAAGAACTTGAGGTGGGGAAATGTTCACATGAATAATCTTATTGCAACGTTTGCGAAGGAAAGAAATTATTTTATAAGTCGTGCTAGTATTTGGTATATAGTACTCAGATCAAGAAGGTGATCTTATCAAAATCATCGACGTTGATAGTTAACCACATCTAGGAGGGCTGATGAATGAAGCGTTGTGAATGTTGCAGTTCTACGATTTCAAACTATTAGGGATGTGACGACTGAACCAGGTAAGCACATCTATAGCGAAAAAATATTTCCCTTCAATTCGCAGCAAATTCGACAACTGAAGCAAGATTCAGAAATGTAGAATGTAGGCCGTCACATAAAGATATTTGTGGCCTTGTGCCACAAAAAGCTTCATAGCTTCATGCAAACTGGAAAACTGGAACAGTTTTTCCTTATTTGATAGGCGATTCTAAAGTAAAAAACTATTTAAAATAATTATAGGTACATGTTATTGAAGAAAAACTCTTCCTTGATATTCAAACTAGCTTGGGTTATGTTTCTCAAGTAAGTTAGTTTTGTCCTTTAGAGCCATACCATTTGGAAATTTGGCGTAAACAGGATGTCTGTTGACCAGACCTTTGACTGGACTTTAAGGTTATACCAAAGTTCCTATTTTCAATCATATCTCGGAATCTAATGATCGCCGTTTTCAGTGAAACTAAGACTAAAAAATTTGTACGAAAAAACAAAGCTTTTGGGCTACTGTATCTTGACGTCGCCATTACATGTTTTAAGCAATTTACATATCTAGAATAGTTCGTAAAAAAATCTGAAATTGCTGCAGCTATTAACTTATTAACCTAAATCTTGTTATATTCAAAATTGCACTTGACAAAATAAAAATCTAAAACGACAATTCAGAAAATAAACCTTAGTTCATTTAAAAAATTAAAATAATTAAGAGAGGTTCCAATCATCCGCGATTGAAACTAAAATTTTGATTTCAAAACGCTTTGGTTTCCGCCGTCTCTCGGCTCATTTCTTCCTTCAAATATACGCGCTTTAGCGTAATACTACCTTTGGTTATCGAAAAACCATCATAGAACAAATAACAGAAATTTGGCATAGTTCTCTTTTGAATCCTTGGTTAATGCAAGGGTTCATCGCTGATTTCCAATCTTTCAAACTTCTTCTGTCAAAAATGAGATGACAAGAACATAATCGTAATTAAATCGTTAAACACCGATATTGAGTCGGTTAATTACTATGTCTGAAGGATAACATTTGAGCGCACCTTCAACCCGGAGTTTATGCAAGCACACTTCAAGTTCTGGCACATTTGATTGAAGTTAATAGGGTGATTAAACTGCCTCATACCTGAACGGGTACTTTTAAATTATTCAGCCAAGGCAGGATGGCTTAGTCCTTGTGGATCGACTGCTTTTTCTCACTCAACAGTCCTGAATTTTTTGCGGGAAAGTGCACCGCCTTCTCTTTTAAGTTGTGTTACACCAGCCGATCATAATCCCTGGAATATTACTTCTAGAAAATAGTAGCAGAAGGTGCAGCAACCTTTGTTTCTGCAGTTTAATTAACGAGAACCCCAGAAACGTTTTGTCAACGTGCTTTCTCATTTTCACATTCTGAACTTTTTATAACTATATTTAAACTTAACTCAGACCCAATGAAAACACACCAAAAAAGCATTGGCAAGTATCACCCTTCAGCTCTCCACGTGTGGTGCTGTTGTTAATCAACGTTTTTACTACTTACGGATCTCTAGAAACAAAGGAGGATCCATAGTACCGTGGTTACCAAGTGTTCTCGGTCGGTCTCTTTGGAACACCTCTGCCAAGTGATACTTATAGTTAACATATCTTGACAATCTAGACGACAGTGCTTATCTCTTTCTCTTGAAAATAGAGTAAATCGTTTCTTGGCAGAGTTTCTACAGTATACATCTTTGGCACTTGATTTGAATAAAACCAGAATACATCACGTCTTTATTTCACTCTCAGCAATCGACGAAGGAGAAATTTTTTAATTAGGACTAATTATTCCTAACACACTTGCTCGATTTCTATCGGCACAAATTTGTACTTATTACAGAACCACGTAGGACACATATAAGGTCATTGGTGTTAGTTTATATGGTGAACCATCTGATACACCGTCAAATAAAGTATTACATCGAGCATGAGTTGCGGTAAATTGAGGATATTCTACCAATGATGCCACATTAGAATGTTTTTATGTTTTAATGCTAGTTTTCACTTTGGAGAGCGATAAAGATAAAATAATTTACAATTTCAACGTGAATATTTCCTTAGATGACATTTTGTTTTCTTGTAACCTTTATTCGTGAAATTTTTCCAAAAGGTACTAACTCTTTTTTTTACTCAAATTTCGGGATAGAAAAAAAATCAAAAAAGCTTTTGTGTTCGCAGTCATCGCAGGATGCATCGATGTATTATGTACCGATGCATACTGTGACCAAAGGACAAAATTCGAATACTTTGTTCGCCGGGACATTCTGCGATTTTTTCGAGGACGCGTTTTGGTTCTTTTTTGCCGTTTTCAGATTAGAACGGGCGCGCAAACTCATGACGGTTGGGCTTAAAACAAGCTGATGATGGCTGCCAGTAGCCGAAACTCGTTCTCAGGATTAAGGCAGTATGATCCGGTAGAAACAAAAGGAAATACATTACCTTTGCCCAAATAAATTTGAGATTCGAAACAATCAGGATGAAATAAAGTACTCATTTCGAAGAAGAGGCTCCCGTAAAAATTATTTGAATAGATTGAGAGGAAGAGGGAATTCTACAAAAAAAAAGTATTATCTGAATTAAAAACAGGGAACATGCTACAAAATGTGTACATCATCAACCACATTTTTCATTCCTTTTCAAAGAATTCGAAAGGTATTCAATTTCAGCAGTGTCAAAAGCAAACAGCATGCTGGACCACATTTGAAATAAATTCTAGTCAAATTTAATGAAGGGATCATTTAAAATATGCAAACATTAAGTATGTGAGCATATAAATACATGCATCTATGCATTGTGAATGTTTGCAATAATCACGAAAACCACTTAAAAACACGTCAATCATAGTCCATACTAACACAAACATGGCATCATTTTCATGCTGGAATGCCTGCTGAGATAGTAATTCAATCAGTTTGCTTTCCTGGTACTACCTAGCAATTTGGGTTTGCCAGGACTAAAAAAACTAACATAATCATCCTTGTTTTGTTGACACTGTCTACACACAAATTGTGATATTCACAACAGGTCTATTATTAAGGTACACAACATTAAGGGGCGTACATACTACACGCAGATGCCATTATAGCGCATTATGCTATTCTTTAATTCAACAAATCTAAACAAAGGAACAGGAGGTTTTGTTACACGTTCTCATTTTTTCAATTAGGTGATGATGGTATTTCATGGTGTGGTGGTATCATATATTAACAATAACTATAGCGTTGGAGTGATATCTTAGCGAAATTAATTAAATTTTCATGTTATATTGCAGACTTAAATGACTGGAAAAATTATTGATTTATGTTTACTACGATAAACACACGGAACAAATTTTTTAAACGATTTCATAACCATTATTTCAAAATCTAAAATGAGAAAGTGTCTTGTTCGTTCGCAATTAAAAATGAATAATTTATAAAGTTTTGAATCATTATTCAAAAATATTATTTACATATTCCATCCTGTTCCTCATTGCGCTACATGATTGCGTACCTGGAAATATAATTAATACCATTTTTCATTAATGGCCTCCAGTGCATGCTTTGGTATCTACCCAAATATTTAAATTTGAACTGTAACAGCATGTGTGAGTTCCAACACTACTCGTAAGTGTCAATTCACACAAGAACATTCAGACTGGCATGCCTGCAGATAGTTAAAACATTTTGAGAGTATACTTTATTGAATACTTATATTGAAGTGTTTAAATATGAAAAATTCCAATCTGTTGTTTATTCCCAAAACGAATCGAATCCTGGTAAAATTAACAACCATTTTTGAAATCTGCTCTAAATTCGTGACACAAACACTGAACGTTATCCACCCTTTTCGTATACCCCTTTTATCAAAGATTGTCTTGGTTACACGTTTAGATAATCCGTTGCAATGGCCATACATGTGTTTAGTATTAGTCAGTCAATATTTGCCACTTTGTAATGACCTTCCATATGTCTCTTACGCATAAGAACAGGGGAGGAATTCAAGTAACCAACTTTCAATTGGCAACCTAGTATATCGATTTTTGAATCGATACAATATCAAAGAGACGTTCGTGACTAAGGGTACCAAACAATGATCAAAGATGTTTGCTCTTGTAGACGCCTCGTCTGAAAAAACGCTTTATGCATATACTCTGCGATTATTCAACATATTATGCAAGAAAAAGATGGGACAATATTTTACTTGCGTTTACAAATATCCTTTCTGGTAGACGTCATGCACTGGTTGCGAAATGACAAGGGTCAAAATAAGACTCAAATTTGTGTGGTTGCTACTATCGGCATCTTCCGATGTCAAATCAAAGACGAAAAACTTCGTTAATAGTGAAACTTCTCATGACGAGTAATTCGCATAACGAGTAAAAAAATAGGAAGATGTTGCTTCCTTAACGAGCATAACGAGTTCGCATAACGAGTTCTGTGGGAAGGGGAGGAACCTCTTTTTCCAAAATTCATTTGTGAGCTGGGACTTGCGCGCCGATGCATTAGTCTGTGTTTAGCCCTCGGTCCGTTATCCTTTTGTTTTCGTATGTGATCAGCTGTTTTTACAAATTTCGTATTCAGGCGGTAAACGTAATTTTTTTAATGTGCTAAGTGTAAAAAAACATGTGCTAAAATGTCTTTGACAAAAAAGATAGAAACCAGAAAAACCAAAAAAGGCAATCATAAAATAAAATCAAAAAAAAACTGTTGAAATGAAGCGTGAAGCCATTGAAAAGCGAAAGTAAGGTGTTAGCGTAGTATCGATCTGGACCATTCCCAAGAATAAAAACAAAACTAAAGGCATGGATGCTTCAAAACGAGCGTCAAGGATGTCTACGAAACGGTTAGGTATTCTCGATGATGTTGAAAGATTGCATCTAATATGGATAAACAGTCCATATGGAGGATGGAGGGCGGTCCGATAAGTACTTAGCCTAAAATTGAAAAAAACAAAAATTTTGGAAAAAAGTTAATTTATTTTATTTTAGAACTCCTTTTAGTTCGACACGCTTGACCCAGCGATGCTCTAACTTCTGCAAAGTAGGCCTCTGTGGTAGCGTTCACTTCCTCATTCAATTGAAATTTCTGCATGGGGCGTGACTTTTTCAAGTTCAGAAACAAAAATAAGTCGCATAGGGCCCACTCTGGAGAATACGTTGGATGGGGTGACAGTTCGTAGCAAAATTAGATCATTGCCGCTGTGGCGAGTGCAGAGGAGTGAGCCGCTGCATTGTCGTGGTGGAAGAGTACTTTTTTGTTCGCAAAATGGGGCCGTTTTAGGCCCCTGTGGTTGCTGTTTTCGTGACAGCTGGGCGTAGCTCACGAAACCCAAACTTACGAACGCGTTGGAATTGGTTGAACCAATTTTTGTCAGTCACCTTCGAATGAGAAGCGTCCCCATATACCACATTCAAGCGCTCTTTGATTTCACCGTCCTCTTTCCCTTCCAAAAACAAGAATCGAATCACCGAGCGATATTGCTCCTTTTTCATTTTTTGAAATCAATGAACACGATTGCTTTCACACGCTCTCAAGACAGAACAATAAGTCTTATTCGGCTGAAATTTTGTCAGTGGCCGTCTACAGGAAGGTACTAGACTATAATGTACTTTCCCTGCTATATGGGCACCGTCGCTCAGTGAGGCTGAGTACTTATCCGACTGCCCCCGTATTCACGAAAAAAAATTATTATTTGTGAGATGTCAAAATGTACTTTCTTCGACCTCGTTACGAAACTGTCAGGATAATCTACAGTCGAAAAATATCCACAATTCAAAGGAAGACATAGATAATGTGAGAAGTTTAAGGGAAGAATTGGCATTCAAAGCATTTCGAGGCGCGGTAAAGTAGTAAGCTTTGACAAATATGCAGCAGAGAACTTCATCAGTGACTTCGGGAAGCTCGTAGATCGTGGGAGTTGTCGCTCGCAACAAGCTTTTAATTCTAACGAGATGGGTCTTTTTCGTAAATAAACGCCAAAATAAACCTATATCGCAGGATGAGAGAATGCATTGGCAGGTCACAAGCCATTGAAAGATCGCCTCATACTACTATTTTGTGCCAATTCATGTAGCGATTTGAAAATTAAACTGCTGCTTGTTCCACATTCATAACGTTGATGAACGTTCAAGGAATGTGATATCTAGAATAGCAGACTGAACGTCATGTATAAATCTAACGTGTGAAGTGCCTGGTCCATCCGTAAAGATATGTTTCAACATGTCTGGCTTGTCGGGTAGATTGCGCTCACCCATGCTCCAGACAAACGAGACGCAGTTTCTACCTCTTAGCAGCACTCCATTACTTCAGTCTATAGACAAGCAGGTTCTTGCTAACTTTCAAAAACTCTACACTAAAACACTCTTCGAGCGTTGTTTTGAAGTGACCAAAGAGGAACCACTCGAAAGCGCTCACACTCCGGCCGAGTAGCACAAAGAAAGAGATAAAAATACTTCATGTAGCTAATAAAGTAATAAAGCGCGAATGTGATGGCTAGGCCTATCTGAGCTTAGATGTGTGTTAAATGGATGCAATATTTTCCCGGTGTAAAAGTACATGTGAAGTACATTGTGCATGGATATAGATTTACATAATGTTAATACCCGTGTTTACCCTCACAATTCCTTTTTCAATTTTATAGCCTATGTCAAACCCGTTTTGTATTTCTAACAGATCCAACTAGTTCTCAGTTTGTCTTTTGCAACTAGAAACCTGTCACATTGGGAATTTTTCAAGGTTTCAGCTCAAAGTTGAGGCGATGGAGCAGAAATGACCTAGTAAATATCCTGTACCAGAATTAAAATGGTCCATTTATGTGTTTTACAGCGCCTTAGATATTTCTTTTGATGTGTAGCTGATAGTGAAAATAGATTATTTTGGGTTTTCGTTAGTAATTCATGACTTCTGCCCTAATGGGGACGAATATGCTGATTGCGTCTCTCTTTATCACTTACAAAGTTACGGTATGTTTATTATGTATGTTGACGGAGGCATTTCGGATTACCTTAAATTGGTGCATAGAGTTATAGTAGTACGCTTTTAATATTTTACACTTCCATCTGGCAAGATTGATAAAGAATTGCAAGTCCAGCTGGTAGGATCCCCAAGATAATGGAGCAGCTCTGAGATAGCTTGTCTTTGATGCCATTTAAAAACGTGCATTAGTGTTAAACCATTATCGATCCCGAATTTATACGATTTTGGTGTACCCTTTGTAGAGAGTACTTGCTGAGTACTAAGCTGCTGGAGGTGAAGAAACAGTTGACATTGTCGAACATAATCAACAAGATTAGACCAAAGATAGAGCTCTGTGGTATATTGCAAAACACTATTTGAGAAAGTTCTAAGATGAGAAAGTTCCTTTTCTGTCAAAGTATTATCGGGATTGGTTGAGCTGTGTTGACTGAATTCAGATTAGACTTAAAGAAACAGAAAACTTGGCCTCTGGCTAAAGGTAATAGTGCTGGGCGACTTGACCAAACTCGCACATTCCTTGCACAATGGGTAACCTTAAGCCAAGCGCTTTATGAAGATCAAAAAATTCCCAAAATACCTGACCCTTAGAAATTCGATAAAATTATTTGTTTTATAAGAATTGATTAGTTTGTTAGACTTTTGATAGTTTTCTCAGAAAATACGGGGAGTTGGTTGGTTTGACATCGGGCATCTACACCTCAAATATGGGAATGTACAAGTTTCTGAAAGTCTGCACTGTTCCCCACTGATACCACTCCTACCATATTATAACAAGGTTATATAACTTATAACCCAAGCAATCAAATCGATTCAGTAAAAACTCGACAAATTGGGACTAAATTCAATCGGAATAAACTAATTGAATGATTCCATGTTAGTTTAAATCAAACTTTTTGATGGGAAAATGAAGTGATGAGTTCTACCCTTTGCCCATATCAGGATAGCAATGCAATCAACAATCCAGCTGTAATTTAATAAAAGCATAATCATAATTATTAGAAATACCACTAAGTTTTTCGTCCAACAATAGTTCATTGCATGAACAACAAAATTCCACCATACTACTAGGCAATAATTGCATACAATTATCCTTAGAACTAACAAAGGCATTTACACTTAACTCTATCTACCATTACAGGAGCGGGTCGGCTAACTGGCTTGCAATAGTAAAACCCTTAACATCAAACCTATTGATTCCTTGGATTATGCTGAAAAGCGTAGTGGACTAACTGAAATTTTGATTGGAAATCTATTTCCCAACTTGAAAATGATTGCTACCATTACACTTTTGTACGCTGGATAACAATTACACTTGAATCAACTCACCTGTAATTGCTCCAAGAGCTTTTTATAGTTAATATTACAGCAATTGTATAAAGCTGCCCATGCCAGGATCAGTACAATATCGTATGCAGGTACAATATTGTACCTGTAATTAGTATTCGATTCAAGGCGGACAGATCCATTGTGATTGTTAAATCAATGTTTTGGGAAGGCTGTACAGGAGCTCTTTCAAACTACAGCCGAATTAAGGGTTGGATTTTTTTTTGTTCAGCTCAACCATTGTTTGAATAATGATAATGAAACTAGAGCTATTCATGTAATTGTAATGCATGTTCAACCATGGGTGTATCGAATAGGATTAATTTGAGCTCTATAGATAAAAGGACTCATTAATTGCATGTTTCATTGATATTTGTAAAGAAATCAACGTTTCATACTGTAGACAACAAATAATTAAAATTAATTAAATTCATTTGAAAAATATGGAGCTTTTCGAAATTAATCGTATTATATTACCTCGAATTCGGTCTTTCACTTAGCCTGCAATTAGTTCATTGGAAATACAATTATAGGTACAAAATTATTGGATTTGAGTCAGAAAACGCTTTAATTTGCAATATTTAGAGAAATGTTGCCTATCACATCGCTTTTTGCTTGTATCGCAAACAGTGTGCAATAACTCTATATTTGCGTTATTAACTACGTAACCACATAACTCTATTTGCGAAATGAATTTGTTTTGAAATAGTAAAAAGAAGTTTAGTTTTCGAAATTTAATAAAATGGTAGCGTGATCAATTTTCGGAATTTCGTCCCCAATTTCCTTCACGGCTTCAAAGAAATTAAAATTCACGGGGTTGCAATCCCACAAAATTCCCACTTAAAATTGAGCCCGAGATAAGACATACAAAAACACGACGATTGTTTCAGGACTGTTTGATACTCGGAAAAGTGTCTTACGTTACTAGAAAGGGGGCAGATCTCCTCGCATTCTCTGACCTATATACAATAATCATTTTTATGCTTTTTGTGCTGCATCAATCCAAACTTTTTAGGACCTAAGATGGGATGTCGTTAGGACCGCAATTTATGTTCAATTGTCCTCTGACGGTACCTATGACAGTTAAGTGGGCTGATACTCTGAAACCAGCAATACAATTTCAAATATCTCTATAACTAGCGAAATGCCAACCAATTCTGATGAAAATTCATTTTCTTCACCGAAAAAGCAGTGAAGACTTGCTAGGCTTAGATGGTTATCGGGGAATCTCCAAGATGAAACCTGACTGATTTCATAGTTGCTTGATTACTCACTTATAAACGAGGTGAAGAGCTGTCTGCAAAGCTATCCAACTCAATAATTGTGATAGTTCTGATGGAATTAAGTTACCAAATCTACGGACATCGATTTAATTTCATGGCAGTTTCTTCCCCTCCCTATCACTAAGCAATCCGTCACTAACTTTCGTCAACTTAGAACAATTCAGATAAAATATAATGTTTGTTATAAGTACGTACAACATTCGGTTTTAACTGGTTGGATTTGTACCTTTTATAAATGAAGGATTCATTCGAATAACCTCGACTGACAACGTCCTGGAAATTAACCGAGATAGTCGTGAAGAACTGATTCACTTTAAACAACAAAACTATGTTGTGCAGTTTATTGACTCATAAACACAAGAGGAAACGTTTTTGTAGTTGAGAAAAAAGGAAAAAAATTGAGTTGATAAGAAGGAAGCAATGGAAAATCTGAATAATTGCCAGTCCATTAGAAAAACTCACGACATAAAAATTCAAATATAAAGATTTGAGGCATAAAGAGACATTGAGATTCCTGTTAGAGATCTAAATTTACTACTAATACCATTCATGGTTGAGTCGTGGAAAGTAAGTTTACATAGGAAGTACCTTTCAATAATTCATTTCTCCCACATCCTTTCAGGTTTAACACAGACGTAACACTGAAGAAGGAACCAGATTGATAACAAAACAGTTGTATGTTATGAGAAAAATAAAATTTAATAAAAAACCCAAAAAGGGAGACTCATAATAATTTTCTATTGAGTCAGTAAATTTTCTGAGTCAACTGGATTACTTTCAGGCACGTTTCATCACGTGATGATAGTCTGACCACCGTGATGCTTGTATCGATTGACAAATAGAACCGCCTGAAACATTATGTTCCGACAATCCTGAAAGATAAAAGGGCAGTGTAGTCGGTATATCTCTTCTTCTCCTTTTCTTCCCGCGTAAGTAAGGGTTCCTTAGCTTGATAAACTGATGAGTTCTTGATCAGAAGTAATGCATCAACCGGTTATAGGCTGAGCTCTTGGATTGACAGGGTAGTTATTTAGGGGATACTTAAGAAACTCGAAAGCAGGGGTTCATATACTCCGAGCGTAAATGCATTCCCCTTCCAGCCACGAAAAACTATAGTGTACTTTTTGCATTTAATTGTTGTGTACTTAAATTCTTCTAATATTCTTCATTTGGCTTGTCCTTAATACTGCTGCTTTCCATTTGCCTACCGAGTCTCAACGAAGTACCAGTGAAATTTTTCCTCAAAACATTGCTGATCCTGCAGCCTATTGCATCAGAAATACCCATAACCATTGTATCACATCAGATATGCCACATTTAGTAGTTATAACCCTTAAGGTAAGATAAAGTAAGCTGTAGAGGGATAAGAAATAACGTTGGAACTGCAAAGGAATAGCAAAACACTGCGAGGAATATATATTCAGTAGTCAGAAATATTATTATCGCCATAATATATGGGTGCAGTGACACCGTTTTAAAACAAATGCATACAGGTCGAAATTTCCCAACTGTTTTAAACTTTTACAACAAACCAAACTAGGATTGTCCTTCCTCTTTTAGGATCAGCCTTTCCTTCCACACAACCATAAAATTTCAACCAAGGACCCTACCCTAGCTACATGATATAAACTTAAATAGAAGGCGTGGTGACTTACACTGTATAGAAGTCTCTACATGGGTTATCAATTCTGTCATCTCTTTCAAAGAACAATCACTCACCAACGAAAATCAAATTCATCACTCACCAAATATGAAATACAACCAAGCACCCTAGCTATAAGGCGAAAACTTAAATAATAAGTACGGTGACTAATACTGGGTAGGGTGCTCCACATGCGTTGCAAATTCGTTCACCTGTACAAAAGGTCATCTCTCACCATGGAACAAGCTGCTTACCTTAAAAATCAGCTGTTAGAGGTCCAGCTGAAGAAAGGAAAACAGACAAAATTGCTACTTCGAAAGACGCTTGTGATTCGCATACTTCGGAGTTCTTCTTCGGACCCAACTATGGAGTTTAAAATATATTTTGTGAATATATTTCTTGAAGCCGGTCAAAATTGATTAAATTTAATTTGAATGTAAAATATGTATTTTTGATAGTAGATAAAAATAAAACCTTGAGTACAGTGGGTTTATCGCCAGGAAAGATTTTGTCAAAACCGACCGTCAGCCTGTAGGGTGCATCTATCACAACGTTCCAGAGGCAATTTGGTAACTTTTGTTTCACAAGCAATCTCAAATTCAGAAGATTGTCAAAACACAAAATTTGTAGGAATGAATAACTCCAAAATTATTGGCCAAAACGTTAAAATATATCTGAAGTTGGGGCTATAGAGAAAAGAGTATTTTTTTAGTGGTCAACAAAGTTGTCGTATAAGATGATTTGACAAAATTCGATTTTTATCGCAATTCTTCGAAAAGTTAAATGGCGATCCAGGCTCAAAGAGAAGTTCGAAAATGCCGACAAGAGAGGAGCCGACTCTTTGGAGGAAACGCGACCATCAAGGTTCTTAATGGTAGGTCTAAGTAACTTTAGCGTCTATCTGAATCTCATGGTATTTTGAATGTAATTTTAACCAATCCATTTCTGGCATTTTGAAATTGTGTAGTATACATTATATTGCACAGCATTCAGCGTTTGTAAAAGAGGGTCAGAAACTGAATTCAACGAATAAATTTGCTCTGCAAATACATGACAGCTGCCGCACCAGAAAATTCAGTGCCAGAAGACACAAACTTCAGGAAACTATTGGAAATTTTTGAAAGTTTAGGCGTCCATAAGGCCTCGAAACCTCCCTCAAAATTGATCGAGAATAATATGTGAGATTTGCCCGTGAATTGAGGAAAAGATGTCTATAGGGTGGCAACCAGTTTAGAGAAGTAAATTCGTGCAGAGGATTGTGAATAATATTGTAAAAAACTGTGGACTAGCAGCGTAGGTAAAAGGACATCAGATATTTGACAAATTGCCAAATTATTCAAATTTATAACCACATTTTTTTGTTATTTTTAAGGAAACGATCTTGAACTTTACGATGGGTTAGCTTTGATCAAATTTTGAAACAATTGAGCTTTCGATTTCATCATTTAGAAATTCAAATATTGAATTTAAATATTAGTTGTTCGATTGATAAGGGTTTTGGGGTGGCGAGTATTGCTTAAGAAGTCAGCTAGAATCAGGAGATTTGGAAAATGTGCACTACTGGTAATATGTTATCCACATATAGAATGTGGGTCTTCTAGAACTTTTTATAACTTTTCTATTTATTAACCTCGATCTTACAGCTTTAAATAAATATTTAATCACTTACCTAACCAAGAACAATGACCCTCAATTTGACAGCAGCTTCCACAAGTTTCCAAATTTGTCTAGGCAAAATATTTTGTTGATCTGAAAAATGTCCCCTTGCTTTTTTCCTGCAAACTGTCTTTTCGAAACTGATGTCAAGCAATGTCGCAACATAAAATAAAACATTTCATCAACTAAATGAAAGTACTGCACTCCATTACCAAAGAACTCTACACGGCGGAAATGGATGATTCTCGCATCAGTTCATAAAATATTCAAAACCCGAAATTTCTGGTTAAAGCCATTTTTTGGCAATCAAAATACATACATCGAAGAAATTTTCTCAAGGAATATTAGTTAACTAATTGGCTTCGATTTTCAATAAACTTCAACTATTGAAAATATTCAATTTATACAATTTAATATGCAAATCCTTATTGTGACACTGAAGAAAAAAAAATGTTTGAAACAAACATTATCATTGTAATGAGAGAGGATGTAAAAGATGGAAATTTTGATTGTTGGTTAAGCATCAATTTATCCTCGTAAGGGAAAATAATCTTCAGGATTGTACGGTGTCATAATTTGCCTGTCTGATAAGCATATAATATGTTGATTTCATGAATACATTAATCAATAAATTTAAAAATTATACTTAGAAATCTTTCAATGGCACAAGTTCGTCCTGCAATTAGTGTATCTCGGAAAGCAGTTGCGATTATTTTAACACATATATGAATATGGTATTTGATGCGTTGAATTCAAAAGTGAACTCCATGTTGGTATATCACGCCAGGTTTGTTTCCAAATAGGGATTCTCTGTTTCTTTCGATATATCTTTTCAAATTTCATGTAAACTTAATGATATTTGTAGCTGTTTTAAAGGCAACTTTTTCAATTGGGATACACATGTCAAGGTACCACAAAAGTTCTTTCTCAAATTAGTCTGAAATATGATTTGTCAAGTTGTTGTAAAAGTTATTTTTTTCTTTAGATACCCGTGTAAAGTTACTTCAATGGTTTTTCTTAGTTTTGAGCCTCTTTTTTGAGAATCATCTGGATTATTTTTCAGTAGCAACAGTTGGACGCCATTGTTATTCCCTATTTCTCTTGGCATCTTGTTTGCATCTCCTTGATGGCTTGATGAAAACCCATACCATGAGCTACACTTTCAGCCCAGAAATTTGCAGGAAAGTCATTCAGTCGGAAATAGAAAGAATGTTCATTCAGGACCGTAAGGCAATGGAGATCCTGAAATAATTAACCCAATTTTCACCAAAATGAATGCAATCAAGATTATTATGTTTGGTCTGAAATTTTTCCACTGCATCTTCAAACGCAAATCCTCCTCCTTTCTGATAATTTAGTAATGGTTTTGGAAACCACAAAAATGTTCTTGATCCAGATCCTCTGGTAGTTATTTGATAACCGGTTCCTATTTTTTGACATTTTAAGGCTTACTTACATTGTCATCATGCACTTACATCTTTTCCATCTTTTGTGAGAGATTTAACGATGCATTGACCAAGCTTAATATCAAGGAAAGAGAGAACACTTATTATTTATATATATATATAATATGTTAAGTGGTTGAAGTAAGTTTTCAGCACAAACTTATAGATAATGCCAAAATTTATAGGTTTGTGCTGAAAATGAAAATGACAATTAAACCACTCAACGGGAGCGTCGCTGATGGTCGAGTCGCTTGGATATAGACTCTTAGATAATAAAAACAAGAATATTTGGAGTTATTGTATTTGGAGCTCACCATTATATATTCAAGTCAATACACCTCCCCAGCCATGATCTTTATAAGTGAATGTCGAAGGAATCACTTCGATGTTACCGTAAGTTCCTTATAGGTACACAAAACACTCATTAGGGATGGAAGAGTTATAGCAAATGTAGTGAAGTAAAAGCACTCATTTTGATAAGCACACTTATCAAAGCTGCGCTTTGATGAATCAAAACATGAAAGACGCAAATAAAGGACGAACAAACATCAATAAACAGCCACCATTGAGTGGAATCATATTTAATTTTGAATTATTTCAAAAAATCCCCAAAATCATTTGAATAAACTAAATTGTCTTTCGTCGTGTAAAACTCGGTGAAGCCTTTATAACGCTCTTTGAACCAATAAAAATACACACTAAGTAGCAGTAAATATTGACTCGCTAGTGTTGATTCAAACAACTCAGTAGGATCTTTTGTATGATCCTGAAATCTCTACTAATGGCTTGTTTCTTCATCGGAGGATAATTATATTCTGGTATCATCTTTGAAGTTCAAACATCGAGTTGCGATTTTCTTCAGCTTGTACTTTGGCCTCATCTTGCTCCGATTTCCTTCTGGTTGGGCTTCATTAGTAAGCATTAGTAAGTTTTCGCACGGATGTTTTCTTATCATGCGAACTCGTCCTCTTCCGGTGGAGATATTTGAGTACATGATGCATTGCTTTAAAACCTTAAATGGACTCCTTTGTATCAACTCTGCTGAGGTAAACGCCACCATGATCGTTTTCTTTTGCTTGCGCTGCATCATATGTATCACGTGATTGGTTTTTTGTCTCTTAAATTAGTTTCAAAATATCCTTCATGCATCTTTTGAAAACTATATGGAAAGCTCGATCTTCCAGTTCTATGCCAAAGCATTCTGTTTTGAGTGAGAGAATCTGGTCAATGTTTGCACTTTTGTTAGAACATTTTTTTGAACATTTTAATTGGGATTTTTGGATTGGGAAAAGCAACAAAATATTAATTTTTGAATTTAGCGCAGCATAACGTATTTAAATTGTGTTTAAATGTGAAAATTACTCTAACATCATTTTAGTCGTAGACGCAACAGGAGCTTTATTTTTTTATAAATGAAAGTTGGAGAGCCTCCTAGCAATTTGAGATTGCTTTCTCCAGATGAATGTTCAAGTTTGGTTTTCTGTATCTTCAATCAACTAAAGCTTTAGTTTAAAGAAATAATTTAGAATTTTAATTTAAGTTGAAATATTTAATTTAAGTAGAAATTTAAGTAGAAATTTATAAGGCCCAGGAACTAACAAAATAGTACTTTTTGGTCCCGAAACCCTTAATGCTGGCTTACGTTCATTTGTGCGCGCGTGCCGCGTCATGGGGTTGATGCAGTACTCACTGTCTTCGAAAATGGAAGGTGTAATTCAATTTTCTTTGACTTGACAGTTACGAGGAATTATGTCCGTTGAATGAGCCTACGTACCATATCGAAGCAGCAATGTAAAATTAATATGCCCCCAGGATTAAGCCATAATTTTCTGAAAAGCAACATAATAATCGCTTACACAAAAAATTAGTTTCTGTACTATGAATTCCTTGTCATTCTATCTACATGTTGAAACTGAAATTCAAATATGGTTGTCAGCAATGAAACACTTACACAATGATGGCGATGATTAACAAGAATTTTTCTCCATGACTTGTATGTTTCAGCTGTAACTAGTTGTCGCCGCAAGAGTTTTTCTCAGTTTACTTCCAGGAACAAACCCATTACGCTATCAACGTTGACATTCCATGACTGTACAATATTGCTGTTGAAATCCTTTCATAAAACGGAAAGCACGATAAGGCCTATTTTATGTTATTGGTAATAGATGTTGTTGTGTAACGCAAGTGAGCAATTTTTCCTGATTTACTCTCACACCAAAGGAAATTTATGTATTTTCGTTGCGGGAAAAACAATTTCAACCGTACGTTAATACGACATAGGTTGATCTCATTATGGTTTATAGGCATACTGGTCCTGTAATAAGACTGGGTGTGTATTACACAGTTGTATCGCATCATGTGGCAAGGATTTTCTGGATTTTCTCATTATCAAGCAATGTTCGTGACTGGAGTATTTCTTATCTTCTCTGCGTTGAATTTACATACTACTCCGTAGTATGCTCTTCAATGAAGATACGATTTTTTTTGCAGATAAACACCGAGAAGGAATAGAAACATGACCTCGTGCCATGCGGCGTTTTAAGCACGATTCCATGGTTGTAACGTCTTGCTTTCCAGTATCCGCAAACGACTCTATTAATTAATTTAAGCCTGTGCTAGTTTCCGAAACGTGGAAATTTCCCACAGGATATTTCACGAAGCCTTTTGATATATGTATAAATCTTGAATTCAAATGTTCTTCGAATGCGTTTATTGCTTGTATCCAAATTACGTGACTACGAGCTCCAGCCATAAAAATAACGAAGGAAAACAGGTATGACGGTGACGAATGTCTTTGAGAGCCTTATCATTAATCAGTTTCTTATTAATATTTCAAGCAAACTTCATTTCGTGAAGCCTGTTGTTCGTCATAAGCACAATTCCATTTATTAGAAATAGGACTAGTGTAGCAATGACTGACAGTGACTGTATAAACTTTTCTCCTAATTACACTTGTATGTTCTCAGATGTAAATTAATAGCATGATTACCACCTAGAAGGACGCTTACCAACTAACAATCTACCGAACATGAGGCAAAACATAAAAAGGAAAATACAAACTTGTGAATGTTTTCTTGCTGTGTAGAAGGGATTTAGTCCAGTGGTTTTTGTTAGTAACTTAGAGATTTAGACTATGGTTGGAAGCAGAATGAAACGGTTCTGGGAATATACTTCGTAGGCATTCGTATTCAGAATAACATAGTGGCCAGGTGTACTATAGTGGTTGGAAATATGGGAAAGTCCGAACCGCATGGAGAACACAGGACGAATAAATTAATGTTAGTCAGTGATACGTTCTAGAGTTTCTGCATACGTTATAGGGTTGAATTGGTTGCAGAGCAAGAGATTCTCATCGAAATTTTCAACAATTATTTTTCTTGAATAACAAATAACGCTTGAGTTTCTGTATTTATTCCGTACCACAGAGGTTGGTCAAAAGTTAGCCTAAACTTATAATACATTTGTTCCGTAGTCCTCCATTCTTTGTTTCGAAGATTCCTACTTTGCCTTCTAAGCTCGCATGATTATTATCTTCCATATCAATCTTTCTAAAATAAAATTGCATCCGACATGCTTACATACAATTTTCTCTCATGTTCATTAAAATGGGGCTGAAATTTTTTTTCAAAAATTATACTATGCCGATAGAATATTTCCACAAATACTTAAACGAATGATGTGGATAATGTTTGTCCATTTACATCAAAAGAGAAGTTTCCTCTTCAAATTAGATCCATCGTAAAATAAATGATTTCATTTCCGGGAAACAAATTCAACAACAGAGAAAAAATCACAGTCCACTTAAACCTTTCCCGTCTTAAGTTTTTTTCCTTCGTAATAAAGTAGCCGATCACAGTATCAACAATACCGTCCTTTCTTGCCTCAATGTCTTCAGACGTACATAAGTCGCGAGGATGTTCAAAAAAGGAAGACTTCCTTCCACGCTTGTACTCAAACTTTTAAGGTAATTTATAAAGACAATGGCCAGTAAAATTGTTCATGTTAATGAAAGACTGGGAAATTGTTTATTTTATATTCAAAGCTTTTCGTCGGTTCAAAGTAATCGCATTAAAAATAGATAAGACTTTTTTATCCTGTGAAAATCTGCAGTAGTCGGTTGGCTACACATACTCTCTGAAAGGAGCACAATAAGAAGTTTGAGGATATTCCTTCGCTTTAAAATATCAATACAGCACGTTATCATCTACTTCGATTTCATGATTCCGAGAATGATAATTCATCAATGGATACTACATACATTTCTGCTATCCTTCCATAAAATCGTGTAACCTTTTTCAGCCTATTTTATAGGAGATATCTACATATATTCTCCATGGGCACACACACATGCTGTTGCTTGCTGGCATCATGATGGAATAGTAAATTTATGAAATGCGACGCGATCCTTGTCAAATATACTTTATGTCGCAACAGATTTTATGGTTATCAAAAATCATAATCTTCAGATGTCATCATCGATTTATTTTAGTTTGTGGGGAATACAAAACAGAGACATTGAACGGTCATTTCATTCAACCGGAAAAGGTTTATGTCTGCATAATAAAAAGGAAATCGAAGTCAATAGTTTTGTAGAGAAATGGCATATTGCCCCGAAACTTGGAAATTCACCCAAGGATAGGATCGATATAGCTTGCATATTCCCGTCATAAAGCCTAGGGTTTCGCTACCAAATATCAAATGAATGAAAACCAATGTTTGAGTCTGTTTCAATGAAAATCCATCAACGTTTTCCCTCGCTCTAAAACAAAACCTTTTTCATCGTCGTTTCATGTTAAGCGTATGTCAAAATCACGTCACAAATTCACTTCAAATATTCGTGATTATACTTTACAATTTGCTTTTATTTACTCGCTAAACAAAAAACTTAAGTGGTAAAGCTAGCAATGCAAACAAATGCAAGAGCTTAAAAATGGCAGGAAAACCACAAACACGTTATGATGAAATAGGACTTTCAAAAAGCAAATGAAAAACGGATTCACTCAAAACTGCGTCTGGCGGTTCTAGCTGGCTTGTTTGTTATAAGGACGCGTAAAAATTTTCAAGCTTACGGCGGAAATCCGCGGGCTTCCAGGTATTAACTAATTTTTTTTTCTATTTTGGACTGCAGTTTTATATTCGACTGAAATGCTTTTGCAACTTTTTAGTATGGACTAGTACATGTGAGTGTTAGTGCATTTTTTTTAAAAAGTATTTTGTTCGTTGCCTGCATGAGCAAGTGTCATCGTGCATAAGTGCCAGGATTTATTTTTTGGGTGCAACAAGTAATGCCAGTTATAAACGCCATAGCAGGAAACAGAAAAAGGATAGCATATAAAATGAATTTTGCTTGGAAACTCAAAAAATGGTAGCGTCCTTTGGTTAAATTTCAACCACTGAAACACACAATACATGGATATTTTTAGAATATAAGAATTCGCGCTTCGCTTTTAAGCTCTTTGCCGGATAGTTTCCAGTAGTTGCTTGGTACCAGATCGTATATTACATGACCTGCTTTCTTCATTCTTTGACTCGTTGCTCATATAAATATTTGTATCTCAGGTATTCAAGAAACTGAAAAGTAAGCTGTTCAAAATTGCAAGTTTGTCGTAAACGGTAAGGTTTGTTTGAAAGTCCTCTGGCCAATGAGAAACCCTCGCTGGCTGAACACGGACTGCCGAACAAAACCAGTTTTGGAAAGGAAAGTGCCAAGGTCCAGAATTACGATCATCCTGGAATGTTTCTTTTAAAAACATCACAAAATCTTCTGATAAGACGTGATTTGATCATTGGCACATCATACTGCAGGGCACAACAATCAATTGTGCAGCAAATTAGAAAAAGAACAATCGATGAGCTTACCTTACTGTCAGGATTTAATAGTGATTCCAGTTCTCGAATTCTGTGTAATACATTTCAGGTTAAAATTTCACTAGTGAAACCATCTGACTCATCTTTCTGGCACCACCCTACTGTCACATCGAAGCATCATAGAAACCTTCCGGATTCAGCGGGGCTCAAGCGTTATTTTAACCGTCAAAGCTTGAAGTCAATACGGTTTTGAGTATATTGTCCTTTACGGATAGCAATGTTTGCGAAATAAGATCAGATTTTAAAGCTTAAAGTGAAAACTGGACTGCAATGGCTGAAACAGACGACGCCATTTGAACTAGTCTTTTACGTCTGAGTGACGTAAAATTTAGAAAATTTCGGATATTTTCTTTCGGGTGACGGCATTTTGACGTCAAGAACTAGTTCAGATGGAGTCTTCCGTTCCAGACATCAGACTATGATCTACACTATGGTTTAATTTATTCTATATTTTATTGATTTTATTGTTAATTTTCATGGTTTTCGTGGTTATCCTCGTGAATAAATTAGTTATTTACCCATAACAATTCGTCAGATCTGTGTCTTCAGCTCAATCTGAATTTTCCGGCTTAACTCAGCTATTTCTTCTTCAGATTCCATTCAAAGCGCTAAGTATATGCAAATTGAGAACCAGTATCAACATTTCTTTTTCAATTAACTACTAGAGTTATTTGAGCGATTTTCAAGCATGGTGAAAAGCCTATTTTATCTGTAGATGTATGTTCAATACACTTTTGAAAAGGAAAATATGCAAATTTTATGCATTTCGTATTTTAATTTGAGTGTATATCGATCGAAGTGTCTTTTCAGATACAAAATAGATACAATCAAAGCGTAGATAGAATCAAATTCAGATATAATCAAAGCGTAGTCAGACTTACGTCTGCCAAAAATGTAACTTCTCGATGATTTTCTTTAATTTGTAGCTTTGTTTCTACCTTAGAAAAACTTCAAGGATGCCAATGGTACAAGCACAAGAATGGTGCATATCAAGATACTGATCACACATGTCGCAAATTTTGCGATGTTTCACTATCCACCATGGAGCATCCTTTTTAAGCTACAACAAGATTTGACCTTTGTCTTCTTGATTTATAAAATGGTTCGGATGTATCGTCTGAGACTTAGCTATCCAAGCAAAAGCCCCGAAAAAATCAATGACGAAACGGATAAAAAGACCAGCATTTTTATATTTGACGAAGGCTATGTAGAGCGCATATTTTCAGATAAACGCGAAGACCTCCCGATTTGATGTTTCTGGACATTCCGTTGACATCTACAACGCATTTAAGTTGAAGAAATTGTTTTATTTATTCAAAACATGTGTTATGTTACAAATGTCAAATGGGTATTGATCGGTTTTTTCGAGTTTTTTTACTTTTATAAGACTTTTCGGGTTTTTTGGCGTATGCTTCCTTCCAATTTATGCATTTTTTTACATATTTTTTTTCAATAGCATTACGGACATAATCAGTGTTTGATCAGGGCGTGCCAAGGTAGTATAAGGTCCATTTGAAATATATCTTTTAAATAGTGGATAACATCTCAACAAAAATCAGGAAGCGGATAACCTCCATTGAATTTGATACAAAAATCAGGAAGCGATTAACCTCCATTGGCTTTGATGCTTTTAATATTTCTTTTGCTGCCAGTAATGGTTATTAATTTCAGTATTTGACCAAAACATTTTTTTATTCGACGAAAATTTGCGCTTATAAGTTAAAAGCATTACGTTTAAGCTGCTTCCACATTTGTCACTGGTGAGTGCTACTTATGGGCTACTTTCACGTCAACATTACATTGATGTATTGAACATACCTCTCCGTGACTCCTTGATCGATGACGTTACCATCCAGGTGAAAAATAAAACAAATAATAGTTTCCTTATTTAACTTGCTTCTTCCAAAGTTCAAATTATTTTCGAGACTGAGCACGTAATACCGAAATTATTTTAAGAACATACCAGTTCCACTTTCAAAAGATGACATTCCTTGACAACAATGCCGTCAATTTCGTTCAAAGACATTTCAATTCTTTCTCATATTACTTTTTACTTTTAATCAATTTTCTATTGTCATTTAAAAATGTTCGGGGTACCAAAATGCTTGGAAACGAATGAAAAATTCTTAACTTAAATTGTTTTTTGACATATGTTCCTGCAGGCTGAGTAGGCGTCAAGTAAATCTGCCTTTGCTGTTAGGATTTTCTGAGCTTGTTGACATCTTCAGTTTGTTTCTATTTCAACTAATTTATAGGAACGCATAAAAACTGAGAAAGATTAACGTATAGCTAGTGACGTTTTTGGCATGATTTCATCCCAGCTCAATAGTTGTCAAGCCTGACTGTCTTTGTTGTTAGGATTATCTGAGCAAAATGTAACAGCTGTTTACTTTTCGGTCAATTCCAACATTTTTTTTTTGATTGTGCTATCAGACGTGACCTGCCCTTAACCATTGAACTGCGATGAGGCATTATCTTTTCCAAATCGCTGATTTCAAGGAGCGATGAGGTGTTTGAAGGAAATGGGTAGGACGGATCAAAATTAGTCAGGCGATCCGAATACATCTCTGACGTCTCATCATATACCCCACGGTAGACACTCCGTTTACATAGAGTCTCCAAAATGGCAAATTTGACGACGCGCTCACCTATTAGACAAGGGCACTGAGGAGTCCGTCAAACCTTTTGTCAAACCAAACAATTCGGCAATTCATTGGAAAGGACGACGTTAACACATACGTCATCTTCCTTTCCAATGAATTGCCGATCTGGTGCAAGACTGAAGAATTCGCGTTCATTCAATAGTTTTATTAGTCTTATGTTTTTTGTAACATCCTTTAAACTGGTGCTCAGTCTCAAATCGCTGATTACCCACCCCATCCGGTCCTTTTCTTGTTAATGCTAGCAAGATTTTTGTCATTCTTAGACTGGGCATCATGTTTAAGTACTATAAACTGCATCTTTGTTACTCTTGTTTTTTTTTTGGAGTGAAATTCTTTTACGGGCTCTGACAGGAAGAACGATTCTAGCGATTTTCATTATCTCAGATCCAGAGACTCTCCGGAACGCTGATATAATTCGCCGCTGGGCCTGAGCCTGCTGTTTTTGAAACCTCTCTGCTCTGTAAAGATGCATACATAGTACTTCACTGATCTGGATTCTTCTTTTTGGTGGTCTTGCTCGTCCCGTATTAGGCTTTGGTAACCCAATAGCCTGAAGTCTTGCTGTTACTACCAGACTTTGTTAGGTATAAGCAGCAGTTCAGGTCAGTGAAACAAATGTTTTTGACCGACTCTGACCGTTTGTACCCAAGGGATCCTATTCTTTATGAGCATGAAAATCTCCGTTTACTCTAGGATGAATTCAAGAATGGACATCCAGCTTCTTGCCATCCGCATAAGCGGAGATGAGAGTAGTTTTTCGGGTCGAATCTGTATATTTACTAACAATAAATATTATTGAACACTTAATTTTCATCGTCCCTTCATATGTGGCCGAAAAAAAGAACGCAAGCACTTGGCATATATTGAGTTTGTATATGAGTCAGGCTGATTGTATTTACTTCCAATTTCGAAAGCCCATTTCCAAGTAAAACTGTAAAGTAAACACATACCAAGAAGCTTTTCTATCCTTGCATGCATTCATAAATTTAAATTTGCGATCAGTCCATTGCTTATCAAGTTCCAGTTCCATTATTCATTCCCTTGAAGTTGCAAAACATTAACTAAAACCTGAGTAATCTCCAGGTGAAGCAGAAGTTGGGACAAGTTTATCTTCCGAGTGATATTGGTTATCTGACCAAAAGTTTTTCAATCTGAAATGGAAAAGTTGTGAACTTTCCGAGAAGATGACACAGAAGGGACACACATCACAATCAGTTTTCATTCAGATAATTCCTTTGCTATTAAAAACGAACAGAAACTCGATTCGTGTTGGCTAATAAAAATTTGTTATTCAATTGTGTTAATGGATTTGACATCAATAAAACAGTTTACTTACTCGGGGGTCGTTAGTTGATACCACATGAAATGCGATAAGGAATAATTGACTGAGTTAATGGAAACATTCCGTAGCATATGCACCACATGCTTGACTCGAATTTTCAAGCTGAATATGTTGGAAAGTGATTTTGGAGAGGAGAATTTGTGCTGATTAGCTCTTATTCTGTTTTTCCTTTTGCCATCTCGAGTTTCCTTGTTGTGTTGGTTCTTTGATTCTTTGAACCAAGTTGCCAATTACTCAATTCACTTTGAAGCGTGCCGACTCCATAAGGATCCTACTGATATATGTGCTTCAGTTCAATCTCTTCATCGGAGTCAAATACGCGAAAGTCAGATACGCATGAAATCGCTAAAGTCCTGAGCTTAGGCACCAAAAAGCGGTCGTTGATTCTCTTTAGCATCATTTTAGTTGATGATAAATAGCACTGTACCGCTGTAATCTTAGATCTGCTCATTTTTCTCGAGGAAAATGCTTACCTGTGTAAGATAGTATTAAGTTTATGAGCGTGTTCGTTGGAACCATTAGAAATGTGAACGACTCTCTCACGACAAATAAGTTTACTTTCGTACTTTGTCCTTGTTCGCCAGGAAATATCTTATGGCACATTTATTTTACGAGGTAAAGATAAATTTCTTCCCCAACACCTTTCCCATATCATATGTTACATTATTTGTACTTATGCGTAAACTTTCCCAACAGCAAACGACATTTAGTTGATTTGTATGTAACCGGTGTAATTTTATGTACGGCATCATAAGATAGTTGGTCTGATGTAAGAACATATCCTTAAGATTTCGGGCTTCGAATTTATTGTAGATTGAGAGTTTCTTACGTCAGACAGGTTGAAGGATAAGTATAAGACCATTTATGCCCGTGTCGATGATAATTCATTTAATTATGGTTTTCTCAGGATCACGGCAATCGCTGTTGTGATTTATGTTAGTGACGAAACCCTGTGAATTTAATTTATGATAATCATTTACGAAATGTGTTTTCGTGTTATATTAAGAATTTGGTAACGAGCTAGAATTAAAGGTTCTGATTGTTGCCAAGATTCCTTCCAATGTGCGATATATAATTTGATTCTGGTAGCAATTAGAGAGACCATGAAGGATTTTAACTGAAGCTTTTACAAGTGAAGCAGATTGGGTATCTGGTTCCTGCGTGAATTAAAACATTTGTGGCTGGAACCATTTCAATATAAGTTTGGCCATCCTGATTGGGTAGCAGTGTGAAACAGCCTCCACCTTCAACAAATGCGCTAACAATAGTAATATTTAATACCCATAAATTTTTGCGAAAAATTGATATCTTCTCAAATAATTGCACAGGATATTGACTCCTTTACCTATTGTTGGCAAAGGGTGGAAAACACGAAAAAAGGACCACGAATCGATTGCATATGCTTCAAATGCATTCCCAATGTTTATGGTTTTTTCTTAGATAAAGTTTAAATGTGTGTCCTTTCTAACTGAAAAAAAAACAAACATTTGTCGTCTATGCTGAGAAAGACACTAGAATTGTTTGAAATTAGTATCTGCAGCTCAACATCTACGATGGTATTTCCATCAACATACCTTGCTTCGCATGATATTAACGTTGAATTTTAGTTGAGCTGGTATTGCATCTAAAATGCAAGGAAATTCAACTCGCTTAAATATGTGAGAAATTTTACTATTAAAACGTGACAAGGAATTTCATAATCTACTCAAGAATTTCAGAGAATTTTCGGTGATGTCTGGAGACGATTCAAAAGATGCCAGTTGTGTCATAAATTTTGATCACGATAAATATGAAATGTTGCCGATGAAGATACTGCGTTCAATTAACCGATGAAGCTCAAAAATAGAACTGAATAACTGAGTTTAAGAATGTAATTCAACAAGAATGTTTGGTTTTTCGAAGTCACCAAAAAATTGTTGTTCACTAAATATTTTGAATTTCGTATTAAAATCAAGCGGATTCTACACAGCCTTTTAGTGACAAAATTTTGACGGAGACAGTGTATTGAGTTTCAGGCTCATACACAGTGAATATCCTGGTATTGTGTGGAATGACAATGTTATGTTCGCTAAATTGTTT
Organism: Stratiomys singularior; assembly: GCA_954870665.1. NCBI lineage: Eukaryota > Metazoa > Arthropoda > Insecta > Diptera > Stratiomyidae > Stratiomys > Stratiomys singularior. Next base: position 17,216,490 of record OX940877.1, read on the forward strand.
CATGGATGTAATAAAAAGTTATTACTTAAAAATGATCTGCATATAAATTAATCTTTATAAAATGTAAAAAGGAGCTCCTGAGGAGACAATAACGAAATTTATTTCAAAAAATGCGTTCCAGTTCCGTAATAATTGGCTGTACAGGCTTTCACAAAAAACGAGAGTAAAGCAACCAAGTTCCTTAAAATTTAGATCAAAATTTTGGCTCGAAATACACAGGCAAGGCATAGAATACACAACAAAAAAACATAATCCTTTAAACCACAAATGACTGTGGTTTTGTCCTAAATATAATCAATAAAAATCGAAAGATCTTAGAGCCCCACAATATACTTCCTGTTATTCTACATTGTAGATGAGATACCATAACCAGAAGTATCTTTTTCAATACCTGAAATCGTCGATCTTGCTATATGTGTCTCATATGAGGGAAAAAAAATGGAAGAAAAAATAATCGAGAAAACTCCTTGTGCGCTTTTGTCATCCTTGAAGACTTTCCAACACATGATAGTCTACTTCCCCGAACTGCACTTCCTTAATGCTAGAAAATAATCCAGAATACTCCTTTGCCTGGTATGGTCGCTTTTATCATCCTTCAAGGCTTTTCAGCAAGTTAGTCGGCTACGCGAACTAATTTGTTCTAGTTGTCCTTATAGCCTTGAATAGTAAAGCTAAAAAACTTTATCTTAGAACCATGTAACCATCAAACCTGAATGAATTTGTGAACAGCTCTTGCTGTTTTTTGTAATTATTGAGAATTATCAAATATAGAGAGAGTTTTGACATCAGTACCTGGCATTGAAGCTGCACCTTGATGACTAATGGTCTCCTTAGATGTATTCAAAATGTTTTGTTGATTACATTTCTAACATAAATGATTGGTGATCGCCAGTTGTAAAAATTTGTCTTCTGATTATTAAAAATATATCACAGGATTTGTCATCCGCTCCCATCTACCGGTACTCGGAGTAGTCGCTAAATTACTAGGTAACGCTCTACCTTCTCAAAAAGTGACAGAACTTCATCATAGACAACTACTTGTCAAAAATGCTACTTATCTACTATATATCTACAAAAATGCTACTTCTAAAAATGCTATGGTATTCGATAGTCAACCTTTAACTATCGAATACAATTTCCATGGATAGAAACGGAAGGATTTGCATACGCTAGTATGATTAGAATACCATCTGATGCTCTCACAATATGACAGCCCAGCACGAGGGTAAGATATCCGTGTTTGCAGCTAGCTAACATTGCTGAATAAACTTGACACTACCGTCGGATCTTGCTAGACGTCAAACAGCAATATAGATAGATCAGACTAAATCGGAGACCTATGATTTACCTGATTTATCATATCATCTGCCTATGAAGTTTTTTGACAGGCGTATAATAAAACAGAAAGGAAAATTATACTTGACGTAAAACAAAGGTGAAAAGGAGATAATTTTTCGGTCTACTTTCGACTGATGAAAGAGGAGCACTGTTCGCTCATCCCTAAGTAGATGCCTAACAATTTTCTATTTGTTTACTGACATCTTTCACTTGATTTTCTTATCAACTAAGAACCATTCTAAGCAATAATTACTCCTGAGAAAATCTGATTCTAAGGCTGTTCCAAAGATAATCCTACCGGCCGGGAAAGCTAGCCTAGAACTTTTTATGATTCGAAGGTAACAATAATAATGGATCGTATGGAAAAAGGATGAGAGATGACAAACTGAATATGAAGACAATAGTTGATGAATTGTTGGAAAAATTGGATGAGAATTCAATGGAAAGATGCCGCCGTATGGCCTAAAGAATCTCTTATTATTCAAATTAAAATCGACCACCTCTCATGACCATTCATATATCCTAAAGGCTCCGGTATCTGAGACATCATTTGAACGGTTTTATACCAAAATATTAATTATTTCGTTGTTCTTATATTTAACCAAACTGCCAGTGAATATCTCGCTATCTCTCTTTACATCTGCAATTTTTTTTCTTATTGCTGATGATGAGGAATAAGATGAAGCTGGAAGGATAAATGAAAGCAATGAAACCCTTGGAAAAAATTTAAAGCATTTGTCAACCGTTTTCAGCATTTCCCTGACCAACGTTTCCGGACAGAGCTCTGTAATGTCGCTAAAGAAGCCTCCGCGGTACTTCCTGCATCTTTTGCAAGAGAAGATTGTGTTGCAGACGTCTTCCATCTCCTCTGAAGGAAACACGCAGTCAGATCACCGTGACGTGTCAATCTTTTCCAGGTAAAACTGAAAACATTCATGCCCGCTCAAGAGCTGGGTCAAGTAGAAATCGGTCTCACCATACACTCCATTTGGCCACGGCCACATGTCAGGGATTCACCCACTTTCCTTTTGTGTTCCGCTCCTATGATTGTTGCCAATCGCTCAGAGAACATTATCTTTCGTTCCTGGTGACCTCTTCTCTGCTATGTTGGCTTCCCTGGTCTATCGGGATCGCAGATTGGGAGCGATTCTAAGACATTGCCTTCACCCTATCATCTCACTTGATTTGGAGCTTAACCTGAGGAATCATTCACATGGCAAGCACGGGATTGCCATATAGTACAGCTCTGTGCGTGAAGGTTCGCTCTGATAACTGTAGAGTGATAAGACAGAACATACGAGACCATATAAGAGGACCCAAGGGTCTGACATTTGCCTTTTTTTTGTTTAAATATGTTCTTATGAACCGAAAATTAGAATACTCTTAATTGGATGCGTTATAAATACCATCATAGATACACTGTTGCACTGTTGAAAGTAATAGAATTTTGCAAGAAATTTGATAATTTAATTAGAACATAACCTTATAAGATTGTTTTGTTCTAATTAAAGGACCATTATGTTGATTTATTGACGATCTAGAAGCAGATGCTGCTTCATGATAGACTCAATTTTATGGTCATACTACACATGATGGTAATTGAAAGATACTGCTTCCACATCATACAAAGCTCACTTATTTCTCTATGACCATCAAACCAAAATAATACTTTTTATGGCTGACATACTTTGCGAGAACCCACTTATGAAATAATTATCATTGAAGAAAATAATACCATGTCCATATCTTTGAAGCCTTCAAAAGAATGGGCCGTAATGTCGAAAAGTTTGATCGTTAATTAACGCTTCGTAAATTCTCACATAAAAAATGTACAAAGTCGCCAGTGTTAATATTCATAAACAAAACAAAAGACCAAATCATATATCAACTACACTCGCTCACTCTTATGAGAAAAACTTTAATTATAATGTAGCTAGAACGTAAACAAGAAAATAAATCTAATATCGATTTTTCTTTTGTATTTTCCCCAAAATACATTGCAGGACCACCGGCAAAAACAGTTGGACCAACGCAACCACCACGTTTTCTATCACGCGGTCACACATATCGAGCGGTGGTAGGTGACACTTTGGCTCTACCATGTGAAGTTGAAAACTTAGGTAAGTACTGCATAGTATTCGGAAAAGCTTAATGGTATAATGTAGTGGAAAATAGCGTAACGTAACGTATATTCGATTACGTAACGAAACAATTTGAATTGGAAATTTTTCGGTCATTTCAAAATACAAAAAGTTTGAATAAGGGAAGAACTCTTTCTGCATCGGTGGAAGGACTAACTCAGATGTATGCGTTGAGATGAAATCCACTTTGTTGAATTGCAATTGCAAATGTCATCCGATGGATTAACTTTCCTTGCAGAAAGGATTTTAAATTTATTCCCTCATGACGGTGTATATTCCCTTGTGGTGAGAAGTTTTAAACTTATTCAAAGCTTGCACGCATTTTAAGTACAACCAGTCAGTGCATCTGATTCATCCTTTTCATTTAAGGTCACTGTTATGATAGCCCCAAAAGTCTAGATTTTGTTAGAGCTTGAGTCTTTACCTTCAATGTCAGAGGTCGCGTTAAGTTATCCTGGTGATATTGATTCTGAAATTGGCGTTTCTTATGCTAAACATTCAACGTCAATCATGGCTCCAAGTAAAATAAACACCCACTTAAATATCATTGATCCTAGAGAGAAGATTTTGGCACTCCTTGAGGCGTAAGTCCCAAAATAAGACGGCTGGCCTGTCTGTTATTGCTGTTGATGATTGTCTATAATTCTTCGGAAGAAGATAGCACAAAATATTCCTAATAATTTCAAATGTATGCTAGGCTCAGAACTTCCAACTTATGTGACTCCATAGCAACATCTTGCGAGACTTTAATTAGTTTAAGACCTAAGATATAAATAACACAACAGAAACATTATTCCTTGGGACTCCAGCGAAAAATTCTACGGATTTATAGCTCCGAGCAACGTGTGCCTTAGTTCCATGTAACATTCTTCCAAGCATTCTAAATAATGATTCGTATTCTCCTGTTGGCCACTGTGTGGAAAATCAAAAACGGAAAAAGCCCAATAAAAGTGAAATCGTAAATCTTGTAAACAGCAAGGATTTCTTTCCACCTCACATGTAATCTTCATCATCTCGGAAACTTGTATACTCAGATATTGGGCAAAAATTACAAGAGCGCTAATTAGTTTCTTACCCTCAGAACCGTCGAAGAATCCCTGAACGAAGTTTAGGCTTACTATTGCATGGTAAGGAAATGATGGTAAGACCGTTTCCACTCGATGTCCGGAAATTATGATGTATTAGAGGAATCTGATTTATGGCAGCCACCTTATTGTATAAATGACTTTCTGGTATTTTCCTTTTTTGGGGAACGAGATGAATGATTTTTATGGAAGAATATTTATGACTACCCTACGCCACAAAATCTTTTTTTTTTCGTCCGTTCGAAGCTATATTGGAAATACATTTGATTTTCTTTATACACATTCGTATAGTTAACAGTGTAGTCCAAGATTTGCACGTGGAAGTGATCGATTTACTTTTTTGCAATGTGAAATGATTTATGAAGCTTTTAGGAGAGCTCATAAATGGTTCTATAGTTATCGTGAGTTATTGTTTTCAAAACAATAGTAATTTTTTTTCTTACAGAGACAGAGCTCTGTGCTGAGTTTGCACAATAAGAGGCTTAGTAGTTGTTTCCAATAAGAAGGATACTATATGAGCTAAGGGAATGATTGGAAATATTTGTGAAGGCTATAGGAATGTTGTCTTGTTATTAAGGTTTACTATTTTTGTTTTCAACTATTCCAAGCAGACGTGATTTCTCTTGAAATTATTTACAATAATATTGATAATTGGGCTCAAAAAAAGATACCTCCGATCGCCTTTTATGTTTTGAGACTGCATTATAAATCTTATGAACCTTTCTCTACTATTTCTAACTGATGAAGCAATATTTTAACCATATCATAACCACTAACAAGCCTTTACATGTCTTTGTTTGAAGTTTTTCGCATTCTGTGAGCACTTTCGCTCATTTTTCGAGCTCCAATTTTTCACATAATAATAACATTTGTAAGCGAAATTTCTTTGAGATAGAACACAAAGACGAAGGTATGGGGAGATATGCAGTAATATCCTATCAAATCTTTCATTCATACGCAATGATTCACATATAATAACACAAGGAAAATTATTCTCGTACGCACCTATGTTGTTTACTTAATAAGCTCTTTATCTTGCAAAGCTCGCATTGTTTCTGATTTTTCATCTCTTTCGTTGTGATGTCCTTCCGAAGTGTGAGCTCCATTTAATAGTTATGGCATGGTTTAAATGGTCGATTATAGATATGAAATGGAGTGGAGGACTTAGTAAACAGGCATGTTAAATTGCTTGAATCAGAAAAAATTTGAGTGGGCTTTCTCGTATCGTCAATCACTTTTATTAGCTGAAAAAGTTTCTATAGTTTGGGCTAGTCTGCTGCCTGATCAATTTTTAACATAAGATAAAATCAAAAATAACTATGTCTAGGAAATAAGGATCCAAAAAGGTTTTTATTGATCCTGGCAATCTGGGTAGCCTTGCACTGGGCTTGCTAAAATGTTTTGAGAATAATTTGGTGCCAATTTGGAGCGATCACACGTGTTGTTACGATGAAAGAGCATTGAAGCTGGAAAACAAATGATTTTAAATGCTGAGTGCATCATATCCTGCAAATTCCTAAAGAGAGTGCTAAAACTTCCAAAAATAACAAAAAAAAAACAACTTCCTATGATTCTTAGATTTTATGCTGAAATCGAGTTTGTATACAATATAGTTTTTTTATTGCAAAGTCTTTATTTCAACTGAAAAGTAGCTTAAAAGTTCAATAAATAGAAAGTAGAAAAATAAAAAAAAAAAATTTAAAAATAGAAAAATAATATTTTTTAAATATTCCTATAAATATATTCATAATCCTGTTTCTTGACTTACGTGTTTATTAGTGCTTGGTTTTAAATTGATGTCCTTATCAATTGAAAAATATTTTACAATAAAAACTGCAAATTCGTTCTGTTTCCACACCGTATTTGTGATATTTCGAATTGTTGCTTTGTATTATTCATGACTGATTTGTGGCTACTGCTCCTTCCAGAGTATTCCGGGTCAAAAAGCAAATAACAGAAATATTATTTTTATTAAGTTATATCCTCCCGTAAAATTAAATGGACCTTCACAATCAGAAACGAGTTATTCCCAATCTATCAAATGATTTCTTCCGTTCAAGCACTTCGAATCAATTTTTTTTACAAATGTATCTTTCTTTGAAAAATTGTCAAAGATTTTTTTTTTGTTTTTCAATTTAATCTTATAAATATGTCGTTTTTGCCTTATTTATGTCTTCTAATTCGCGTAAAAAAAAACAACTTCAATTTTCACCCAAGAAAAAAAATGCTTCTCCGTCATTCAATTGACCAAACATAAAGTTTTTCGTCCATGCAAAGTTTTCATTTTTCGTCTTGGAAATTTTTATGTAAATAACAAATAAAACGTCCGGAAACAGCTTCTCGTCTCCTCCTTATTTCTATTGACCATTAAATTTTCCAATGTAGCAGAAAACAATTTTCATCCTCCCAAAATTACATAGAAGAAAAAGAAGTTTCTCCTCATGAATTTTGTACTGCATCGTATACCGGACCGGGAGCGGTCGTCCTTCGCCTACGCTGTCCATTGTATGGTAAACAATTACTTTTAAATTTCCTGTGAAATATAACTCGGGGAATAATTACCTCCCAACTCAAGGTAATAAACATCATTGTTCAGTTTTGCAGTGTTGGTGGTAAGAAATATGAATTGTAGGAACAGTGGTAACTTTTCTACTTTTGCATTAGCAAAAATATACCGAGGCGAATGAGATATTCAGCCAATGTGAATTAAATGGAATTTTCACAAGAAACTCTAATTATAAATTGATGAAGTTAAATAATAAATGGATTTCCTACTGCAATATCTGAACGAACAACTTATTGTTTTGTGCAGAATGCCAAACTCCGGTACTATGAAAGGCCAAAGTTTAAGCTTCGTTATTGTTGCCACCCGTATAAACAAGGATCTAATTAAATATTTCTCTATCATATTCTTCTCGGACGGTTTAATTAGGGAAATGCAAATATTTGTTGAAAAATTTGTCTATTATATTTTCTTCCAACAAACTGCATTTGTTATCATTGGATGTGTTACATAATTTCTCTGCAATCCACATAAATTACAAATAAGCAATGAATCAATATTTTCTTTCAGACCTTATTACCTTAGCAGCGAAAATTCTCTACGAAACATTCATCTCCGAAATTGCAAAAAAAATTATTTTGCAAATTAATAATAAAGGTAGCTGGAAGCTGACAAAATGGTAGGACTTAACGTAATTGTGCCCAAATTACACGCTGTAATTGGAAATTGGCCTTTTTTATTTTCAATACACAAGCATGAGCATTTATTTATCAAAAAAAAAAAGGAAAAATCTTAAACCGCTGTAGCAAAGACTATCTATATCCCAACTCTGTCAGCAATTCTATCTCCTTCTGCTAAAGGTCACTCCATAGTGTTCTTGCTATTTTCTTTTGCAACCCCATTAGCGTAGCTCCAGTAGTGATTAGGTCGCAGTGGAGTGTTATGCACCATTGTTGGGCTACTAAAAACTATGTTTTAAGTGCTGAATTTGATAAGTTTCCGCCATTTACCATGTCTACATTGTCGACATTTTATCTTTGATTGATTCAGAAGCGGGCCAGATTGCAGGATTATCCTTGGATTGGCAAACGATTTAAGAAAAATGTCAAGGGCATAGCAAATATACCGCGAATTTCTTAGCGTGTGTTCACGCTAAGAAACATTGATAGTGTGTGGCAAGTAATATTAAGGACAGCCTGTTCTAGGCATTCTAATTATCCCATTGCCATTTTGAAACAGCAGCAGTGCATTTCTACGTGGGTTCTCACATCTATCAACATTCTAGACATCTATCAACAACAACTATTCAATAGACAACTATCCAAAAAATTCTTGAACATCACTGTCAAAAATTTCATATTTTGTGGAGAAAAAGGTTAAAATTATCGTAAATATTGGCAACTTGTTATTCATGATCACCGATAAAACTCGAATCCATTCAGATAGACATGACAACGTGTTGAGAAAGTCACAATTTTTGAATCCCCGTATACTGCGTATCCCTGTAGTGATCTTGTGTTCTGTTGATAAGTATGATGTTGCATTCTTTTAATATTTCATTTTGATTCCCATGGTAACGTTTCAAGAGATGGCAATTTTATATGGCTATCTGATTTCTGTTATTTAGATATAAGAAACAGCAAATGAATAATGGAAGAATTCTACCAGAATGGGGCTACGGCCCCAGCAATGAGACCTCAATGAGAGTTCTCATTGTTTTTTTTAAGAATGAATTGTTTTACGTTCCAACTACCTCGTTCTTTCGACAGGATTATAGTTTTGGTTTTTTCTTATAGGGTTTTCTCAACATTTGTCTACATGAATTTAGTACTGACATTCGTTTATGAGTGTCAAATCACCAAAACAAATTGTCGAAATAGGCCATTGACATGTTCAAACAAGAAGTGAACTTGTTCTAACGCATTCAGCATGTGCAAAGAAGGAATTATACAATAAAAAAAACTGCTTTGAAATGGTTCAACATATTTTTTTCCAAGGACATCCTCCAATTTAGCTGAAATTTAACCCATCTAGCATACAGGTCAGAAACACCGGGGGTTGATCAATTTGACGTATTATACTTTGAAACGTTAACGTCAAAAATTTTGGCAGTTTTTGACTTTTGTTTTTAGCAGAACTATTTCTTTCAGGAAGACAAAGTGTGGATGACTTTAAATGAAAGAATTTTTATTTTGAAACTGGAAATTTTTCGCTGCATAGTGTCAAAAAACACTTTGAAATTTTTGATTAACATATAAGGATTCGATTATACTTTGACTAAGATAGAAAGATTGAATTCAAACCGATTGGCTCTATGAAGAGAAATATGCCACTTGTATCTGCTGAATTGTCGTTGGGCGTATTCACCATCAAGGTATTTTTTGGTTGGAGAAGAAATTATTGCTTTCAAGGCTGATTTAGTTTCCGTCAACGTATTCCATCTAACATCCCAAAATATGGATTAAAATTCATGCTTTGGTTAACGTTAACACATTGTATGCCGTCAATCAAGAGATTTACTCCACGCATGTGTAAAGATCAAGTATACAATTGAACTTTTATTGCAAAAAACTGACTGATAAATGTTGGAAAATGTTTCGAATAACTTCAAATCCAAACGTGAGGTTTGCACTCCAGATGCAGACCATCATTAAAATAAATAAATGCTATTCGGTAGGATACATCTTGAGATTAATAAATGATGGCAATTTTTGTAAAATCTATACAGTACTCATTATTATAAAACCAAGTATTAACACCTACTGAATACCTGAATTGAAACTGCAATCCTGGATTAACCTTTGTTGAAGCATTAATTTTTTCGCAGTTCTAACGAAATGTTTTTTTAAAACATTGAATTGAAGTTTATGCTTCATTGTTCATAAGGATCGTATGGTGAATTTTAATGAGCTTTGCTAAGTGAGCTCTTTAAAGAGTGAACTCCTAAGGTGCGAATCTCAAGGCTGCGTTAGCAAAATTACTTTAGATGTAAGGCAAAAGCCAAATTACTTTGCAAGAAAGATCTTTTTAACGCTTTGATACTCCGAAAGTAATGGAATGAATTTTTTCAAAAATATGAGGAAAATTTCCCCATAGTTTCTATCGTTTTCCATCTGTTGTTTTTCAAGTGTCACAAGTATCTGAAAATAATATAAAAAATCGAATCTATATGGTTTCTTTTTCAGAGCAATGATTGCCAAAAATTTTTAGAAAAAATCGTGCCTGGAACTTTTGGATTATATATTCAAAAAAAAACAGTTCATAAACAATAAAAATAAGATAAATAAAATAATAAAATAAAAGAACAATAAATACTTCAAAAAAGAAATTTATTAAGCTTTCGTTCTTCCAGACGCATTTAATTCTATGTAGACTTCCTGACTAATTTCCAAGATCCATATCAAGAAGGTCTAGATAGCCAGAATAAATGGCAACAGGAGATGGCTATAACTACTGGTAGAGGCGTTAATATGATATCTTTCCTGCTTTAAGTAGAAAAAATATTTTATTAAATTACTTTTCCCTTATTGCATTCCCATTTCTTCCCCTTTGGTGGTTTGATTCTGACGGACTCGTTAAATATGATAATTTTTATTTATAATTAACATCCATGCTATAGAATACAAATTAACATTTTTACTGCCAAGTAATGAAGTATTTAGCAACTAGAGAAATTTTCGCAAACTTTAAAATTGTCGAATTTCGCACATTCGCTCATCCTCTACAAACATATTAAAAATCTTTGTGATGCAAATAAATTTCGGTTACGATAATGTGCAAGAATGATTTAATTCCGTATCAGACGTAAAAATAATGTTATTAAAAATCATCCCTGGGCCATTGCTTATAGTCCTATGCAATTGTAATGACTTGGTTGATCATAAATTAACGTTGGAAACCCAAGACACCCTTAAAAGCCAAACAGAAAAAGGCAAACTTTTTTGGAAAAGAATCGTTGATGACTAGAAGGTGGAAAATTGTATTGGCATTTAAATGTACAAACGATTGACTGACGTTTCTTATTACTGATGAATGCACATAAACTTTAAAAATCACAAATTCACATGCTTCGTGTCGTTCCATCATAGCAAAGAATCAACAATTTTCAAATAAATCCATACAAAAAAACGTTACGCTTCAAAACTTTTATTAGTCTCATTGACCAGCAATACTGGCTTGCAACATACTTGCTAAGTGCATATTTTAGTACTCAAATATGCTTTCAATGGCGATCCGAGAATGAAGCTTATGAGTTGATATCAGAGTTGAATTTGGACGATGATGCTTTTAGCAATAGCTTGATACAAGTGAATGGAAAATAAACATCAAAGTGATAATATTAAACGCGAAATTATCATTTCATGCTCCTGATGCAAGCAACGACAATTGCTGCAGACTAGTTGTTGCAAATGTATCAGAATATCCTTGATAAAATACAGTCAGCTTCACTTAACCATTCATCCTAACGCTCCTTTCAACGGCTTGTCCAATTCATACATTTTCCGTTCAGCAATCGTGCGAACGATACTCGCTATTCAATTTCACAAATTAAATCGTACTTTGAAAATCGTGGGATGAAATAAAGCTGAGAATTTTCATTAAATCCTTCACGGAACAACATATTGGCTCGTCATGTTTGCTCCAATTGTTCTGTTTCGGGTGTGAAAGACGACACGGTTTGAGTTCCTTTCGCATTGGTCGCGAATATAAAAAAGGTTCATACGAATGTACAAAACGGAAGCATGTGTATGAAGTTTTTGAAATATTTCATTTTACTTTGAGGAAAATTCGAAGCTACACTACCATGCATATTGGATTTGTATGTGAATCTGTAATATTTGCAACAGGCAGAGAATAATATTAAATGGAAGCAGTTGATTCAATACGTTCTGAATTTATGATCCTGCTTTTTGTTCAAATTTTACATGCCATGTGCATATTACAAGTATTTTTTAGGGCTACGTTTTGATAATAAAAATTCTTAGAATGAAAAAAAGTCGTTTGAATTCTTAGAAATCCGTCGAAGTTGTCTACCATCTTAATTTATACTAACTAAGTTTTCGATCCCTAAAACGATGAAGTTAAAGAAAGCCTTGCTCATATTATGCAGGAAAGAGGAATTGGCATTTGATCCAAATGAGCGGTCAATGCCACAGAAATGTGGAATTTTAATGCAATTTTTGAATTTCGAAATTCTGAAATTAATGACCGCAAGAAACTCTTTCAGATTTTTTGGAATTTCTGGGCAAAATTTGCGTAAATCCTATGTCTCAGAATATGATTGATTTGTTGAAAATTATCGACTTCCTTTTTAAATAAGTAATTTCGTATCCTTCTTCATCGACTGCAAAATCTTCAAAAGACTAAATGATAAAAATGATAGCAATTATCTGAAATATGCGTAGTTTGAAAGTTGCGGTGTTTCAAAAATAAATATACAAAGAAATTCAACAAATTATTCTTCAAGACCCATTAACAAATATTTTCTGCATCCTTGGGACCTTCTTGAATTTCAAGTCATTTGTTCAGATCAGCTGAATATAACTGACTGGAAGTCCGAACACATCTTGACGGAAAGGTAAATTGAGAGATACCTTCAGACAATTTTGAGATATCTGTTTATTTTAAGAGTTTTGAAGTCTATGTCATCTATAACTCTTCATTCTTTTTAATGCCGTATAATTCTCATAAGGATCAGGTGGGTCGAGCAAATGCGTTTCGTCTGGAAAGTTATTGCTTATCTCGGTATCCTCATTGGGACTTGCTCTAGCATCCTCACGCACACGAAGCCATCTCCCTAACGCCTGTACCATTGCGACAAATCGAACAATGAACTCGTTAATTTTGTCTTTTCCAATTTTGAATTTTGTTTTTTGTTAATTTTGAATTTTGTCTAATCCTGTGGTTATTTTTTGTCTAATCCTGTGGTTAATATACATGCAATATCTTCTTCAAACAGCAGGAAGAAAAGCTTACTATGAAGGAATTCTTGGAAAATCAGATTGAGAATGAAGATCCTTGTAGTACGACTTTTCCGTACTACAAGGACTACTACTACTACTCCGTACGAGTCATGAACATTTATGAAATCATCATTTCTGGAAAGTTAAATTCATTGCAACCAGACCTGAAAAATTAATGAGAAATTTTACTTTACTTTTGAATTAACTCAAAATGAGCTCATGTTCTTATACGTCTAATTCTACGCTGGATTAATCAGTTTTTTTGCTCATGGAATTGAATTAATTCAAGGAAAACTAATCGTTTAATTCAATCAGCCCAAAATTTTATCCATAAATTTTGAAAGTTTTGTTGATTTACTATTGCATGTGCCAAAACGTGTTCCTAAGATGATTTTGAAAAATACGAACGCAAAATTTGAAAATTTCTCATCTAGAACGTTTAATATTGCTCTTTCATAGTAAATTAGGACTAATTAGAAATGCATAAAGCGAATCAGTCGAGAAAGGACTATTTAGATTTCATTTTGATATTTTTGCGCGTTAGCAGTTGAAGGACTATTTCTGAAACGTATAAAAATCCACATAACAGTTTAAAGGCAATGTTCTAAGTAAATGTACTCTATAAATGCTCCTGGGATACTTTAAACATCGCTTGTCATATTTTATTCAACTGGTAGAAAAGCAGATGATAAACAATGGTATAATAAGGATACTTTCTGAAGAATACCTGGAAATCTGCTTTATCCTTTAGCGAAATTTTCAATTTCAAAGAAAAATTGGTTTTGGTAAAGAAATCTGAAAATGATTGATTTGGAAGAAAACTTTCCCTACCTGGTGCCTAATATTGTATAATTTTGTTATTCAATATTCATCCAAATTGAAGATAACCTCGTAATTCTACGCGAAATTGAAAAATCTCATCAGCAAAACCCATCGTCCTTCAATACTTTCTTGTTTGCACATCCTAGCCGAGCGGTTCTTAACTTATTATTTAAAAAAATCTTAATTCAAACTTTTAATTGAACAATTCATAACAATTTTCCCTGTCCAATTTACAACTTGCAAACTATCATTTACGTTTATCTGGCACACATTTTCTTTTTTTTTTAATTAATTTTGTAACACCACCACCTATGAGTTGTGTTTTTGAGCTGCGGGAAATTACCATCCCGGCTTATTTATTTTCTTGACGCTGTGCAGCGAGAAAAATTTGAATTATCTATTCGAATCGTTTCTCATAACCTCTGACAAATTATTGATGGTTTATGTTTATTCATTGACCTCTAAATATCGCTAATTGACCAGCGCAATATTAACATATTTACTGAATAATCTTGAAAGCACGCCATAATTGCTCACATTGGCCACCATCTCGTGATTTAGAAGGCAATAAAGCAGCATTAGTCTTGTACCAACCATGGTTACTTATATTGCTTGCTCGCCCATCTCAGCGGTTCGTAACATTTGCATGTGGAATATGCATCAAATGTCTACTCATTACACACATTTCGTCGTGAAATTGTTTCCTTCTTAAAAGAGAAATTGCCTGTGAAGAATTACGTGGGAAGTACTTTATACAATCGAACAACAACGACTCTTACTATTTACTTGATATATAGTAGGCTTTAAACATGATTTATCCAATACATAAAATCAATGGAACAATAGGTTATCTGAAACATCGAACTTAAACTGTAATGAAACTAGCTCATTTCAAAGCACAAAACATATGATATGATATGGCACATCTAACTTCTGTGGACACATCAGAAGCACATATTAACGCTTATTGCGCAGAGAGTTCATCTCATGAAGAGAGTCGGAAGAATTTAGATGATGATAACTGTTATACAAATATAATGGAGGAAAAGGTTGCTTGTCAAGCTTGTACATAACATAAGATAACAAAACTTGATCACACGTATAGGACATTTGGTAACTAGACTTGTTAGACTTCTTGCTCCACAAATAAATTTCAAGAATGGATACTTAAAGTTATTCTTACGACACTTTCTGACGGGATATGGATACCACAACAAATGACTTCAGAAAAAGATAAAGCTAAGAGTACCAGAATAAAATGTCTACTACTCTGAAGCAACGATAAAATTGGTGGGTCAAAAATACAGAACAGGACGATCGAGAGTCGATAAAGAAAGTGCAGCATGCCAAGCTTTAGAAAAAAGTGCTGGAAAAGTACGATTATCCAAAAGGTCTGACCGAATAGCACATTGACTATTATATTCTTCTCTGGTGTGTTTGATCTAAAATTACCCTGATTCCCTTGATTTTTCTAAAACGGTTTGAGGTAGCTCATCAAAATTGACTCCTTGCAATCGTCCTTGTAAAAGTGGCTCTCATTCGAGCTGTGCCCGACCACGCGCATGGAGCGCATTTTTAATTCGTTCATTTTGTGTGACTGTTGAAAAAGGATTCTTGTATTTATTCACGCTCAAGTTTTTTGTCGAAACGTCTGGCTTTAAGGGACGTTCATGATCTAAAGGTATATCATATCAAGGTACCGAATCCAGTATGATCTGTTCCATTCAGCTAATTTATACTTGTTTGGGAAAAGGGTATGCGTTTGGCTATTTACTGAGGTAGCTTGTACTCTCGTATAAGGGACCCTTCGTATTTTTTATACTTTCTTCTCTTGAAAAGGCAAAAGCCACCAAATTTTTCACTTTCAAAAGGGACTTCCAAATAAGTTTTCATAGAGTTATTTCATTCGCCTGTTCCTCTGTGAATCTTTTAAGGTACCTGACTTGGTTTTTCGAAGAACGATCTGCATACTGTCAGATGCGTTCCCTGTTTATTTCTACGTGAAGAGAGGTTCATTGTGTTCAATAGATTTTTGACCTAGCTCCAAACCTTGTCTCCTTCGGGACATCCAATACGTGCGTCACATACTCTCAACATTGTTATGTCATGATCGCTCGGTTTGGTTTCTTAGATCTTGTGGTGTGACCAAATCCTTTAGTTTCAGATGTAATTTTTTTTAAGTAAAGATAATTGAAACTGACGGTTTAGTTCTGAAACGGCGAAGCAGATTGAACAAGCACCATCAAGAATGGATTTTGTACGGTATAACAATGATAAAATTACACGTTTTCGAATCACTTGAAAACGAAGAAGTAGATACCGACTTTATCTATTTCCTCTACGTGGATGAACCCGCAAGAAAAGAAGACTAGAAGAAAATAATTTTGCAATATGGCCACAAAGGATGAATTTAAATTATTAGCAAACAGCCAACAAACAAGAAGGGAAGACTGGAACAACAAGTTACAAAGCATGACCAACTAACTATGATGCTCAAGCTATGAAAAACGAATTTCGAAAAACAATTCGAACAATTTCGAAAATGAAGACAAGGGGAGAAAAGAAGCCAATTATAAGGCTTAAACAGCAGTCAACCCATAAGAAGGACGGTTCAGATGACCTCAATAGCAAGCTGGATTTAAAATTTAAATTTAAATAAAGAATGTAGCGTTTTTTAGACAAAATCGTAAGATTCACGTGGGGCTCAAATTAAACAAACTAAATACACCCACTACAATAGCTTAAAAGAATACCTCCTGACAATGCTCCCCGGAAAAATGTAAGCACATTGAACTGTGATGGAAAAACCTAACGCATTTTGAAGCTATGATTAAAACCAAGTGCTGAAGTTTGAACACAGAACTATGCTTGAGACCTGAGGCCTTGGAGATTTTTCAAATTATTTCATCAAAATCCATAGTTATCACAGAACCGCTTAACATACCTTGAACAGCTAACAGCTTCGGCAGATCGTCCCTAGCCCGCCATCCCCCACTGTAATGGTAAAGAAATGCAGGTTTCACTAGCGCGTTTGAAAGGTGTGGTCTATAACAAGTTGCACGATTAGCAGCAAAAAAGCTTGGCAAAGGACATTCCGATCATCATGTTAAATTTTTTTGTGCAGTGGTCGGCTTGGGGGGATCAATGTCACTATGAATATAATGATGCAAGGACACCATTTTGCAAAATCAGTAAATCTTCGCAGTATCTAGTGGTGGATGAAACCACACCTGTCCATGGGGATCAGGCTCTAAGTAAGATAAGGAGATTTGTGAACTCAAATAGATGCAAGACTGCCATCATTATAGACGTTTGAACCCTTCTTAGATACATTAGTTTTGGGCCAAAGATCCCAGTGAATAAATCTAATAGTTGAGCATGGTAGTGGTTGCCGACACAGAGATACTGAAATATTTGTAATGTTACTGAAATATTTAGTGCATTTTCGTCCGGAAATCCTAATCTTAGAATATCCTGCAATCGGCTTACAAATTGGACAAGGTTGAAGAATACGCTCGGCCTATTTAAACGTAGAAAAAAATTCCACTTGATCAGATGGAGACATCGAGGTTAGATTGACCTTTTCTCATGTAATCCTCCCTCTCCTTCCCTTCCCACTGTGGAATGTATTCGTTTCACTCGAAAGCACCATGATGCGTGGAATAAGGAGTCATGGCTGTTAGAAATTTGCTAAACGGTAGTGGGTAGGTTCTCTGGTAGTAGTGGGTAGGGGAGGTGTTTCGTCGTTTGTCTACTAGATTTTTCGAATACGAGTCCAACCTCAGTTACGTAAGTAGCCTTCTATGCTGTATCCAAAAGATTCCAATTTCTAGTTCAAACTATTTAAACTTTATTATCCTTGAATGCTATTTAAAGCAATGAGGTAACTTTCATAAAAGCTTTTCTCTGAAAATTGCAGAGAGAATGGTAGTAATGTTCAAATTCTTATGAATTTCGTTAGAAATATTCAGTTCATTCAACCTTTGCAGAGATAATGCTATTCAAAGGAATAATTATTCAGGGCTACCTAGCCGAGAAGTTTTCTTCTCACAGCTATGTTGAAACGAGGTCTTCGTTCCCAAAATGTTTGCTTCCAATCCAAATTAATTTGATGTCCTCAAAATATATGAAGTAGAAAGTTCAAGTTTGCAGGTGATATTAAATGTCAAAATGTTTAAGCATTTTCCACGTAGTCGGTGAGCGTAGAAATTTCACCATCAACCTTTAAGTTAATAACCAAAGTCAATTTGGTGTGTAATTTATTTCCGTAGTGTGAGCACATTGTCTCGATATACGCATAAACAATCTCATAAATATTAAGTCAACTTGGGATTATGAACTCTGATATTCTCAACCTGTTCACTTTCCATCCACCTTCGTCTTCTACGATCCTTGGCAAACAGCCTAAATCATTTACATTCTGTTTTCAGCACACGCAATAATTTGACCTTTCATCGCAAACGTTCATAATGGCATCACAATACTTCAATATTTATTCAATACTAGGAAATTAGGATCTACAAAGCTCCTCTAGAATCGTTTTCTTTAAACTCATCCCGAATAAAGTTTGGAAGACCCTCTTTAGAATTTAATCGTCTTTAAAAAGGTTTTTCTATTGCTGTCCGAAAATATCATTTGCCATGTCTTTAACGACAAACAGAATATACTTTGGAGAAAATGTAAATTCCAGGATAAATTGCAAAGTCGTCCCCCTTACCCCCCTAGCACTATTTTTGTTATGAAGCGGCAAAGAAGAAAAGTGGAGAAAAATGCTGTCTTTGATAATAGCAAAAAATTATAAAGGTCTCATCGTACTTTGCAAGACAATATGCTAGCTGCCATAATGATTGCACAGCAGCTGAAAAAAAAACTAAGTAAATAGCCAGGACAAAACAGGACTATAACGCTGGTGGAAGAAGCATTATTGTGGAAAAGGAAAAGTTGTGTTTTTTTTGTTTTTCTTCCTTTTATTGCAAAGCCTCTCGGAGAAAACTCACAAGCAATGAGTGTTGAGATTAGAGTAAAAAATGGTGGAAATTTCCTTGTCATCTTTCGGTCTGAATGTAGTTCTACTTGTAATGTTACATGTATTATGACGGCATGATTTGACAAGGATCAAGTAGACTGAAGAAAGCATTCTGCATAGAAGCAAGCAAGCTTATATGGTGGATTCGGTATGACTTTGAATTGATGTGACCAGAGGGTAGGACGGTGTTCGGATTAAGTTTGCTACTAGCACGTGGATGTATTTATTGTGTAAGTACCAAATTGAGGCTGTGAAAAGTTCAAGAATGGAACAGGATTATATTTTTGAGGAGCAAACGTATTTGATCTGTGACGGGATATTAAAGTTTTTGTGGTAATCTGCTAAGTGGTAAAGTATATGTAGTCTTAAAACTAGATGAACAATGGGATTATAACTTCTAGGGATATTGTGAAGATTATTTCTGAACCTGCTTATCAGTAAATAAACAGAGTCGTGCGTGCTATCTCCCTCGATATCATCTTTGTCTGAGGTTTACAGGCATGTCAATAAGCTTACTTCCTCTTAGAATTAGGTGCTCCTTTTTTTTCCTTTTTTTCATTAACTATTCATCAGCACAATAAATAAGACTAAAAGAAGACTTCACTTTTACTATGATTCTCGTGAATAATTATTGATCAAGTTACTAATCATTAAAGTATAACTAACGTAAGAAATTAGTAGCAGTGCCCAAAAACTAACAGATAGTTCATTATAAATAAAGATAGTTCGTTCTCGATATTGCAAGAAAGTTCATTATCCTCATTTCTAACCCTCTGTGACTATCCCATGGAGTAGTCCGTTGGATTTTTTAATTGACAGTACCGATTTTTTTCGAAAATCCTTAGAAATATTACATTAGATGCTCACGAATATTTATTTAAGAATTTCAAGAATCGATCGTGTGGATCAGTATAGAGATTCTGATCTTGGAGTCTTATAAATAATGAAATCCTCTGGACCATGCTTATTGCAGGACACACATGACTTTAAAGACAACTTAATAAGACTCCACAATCGCAAATTACCCAGAAGAGCCTTCAAGGCAATTAAATAATGATTTTCAAACAAGATTAACTAAAGGAATGCAACAGCTTGTTAACTGGCACGTTCGGCTTTTATTTTGAAAATAATGGCATGACACAGTGAGTTTTCACTGAAGCGTCAATAATAATAACAAGAAACATGGTAATTTATTTAATAATTTTAAAATTACTTGAGAGATTCACAACTTTTTGGAAGAAGAATCGAAGGAATGTTTTATGATAGATTATCAAAAAACCATTCATTTATGACCGCAATTTGTGGAGTATTTGATATGCCTTTCAACAACAATAGCAATGATTCAAGTAACTAAAAGTGTAATTTGGATTCATGCAGTGGCAGCCGGGGCTTGAGTTGCGAGGAAGAATTAATATTAGTGCCTTACCTCGATCAAGAAAATTTTTAAAAAATTCCAAAACATTTTTGCCCCTCTGATATCCTAATATCCTGGGTGGTTACCCTTTCTTTTAGAGTTTGCGCTAAATAAACCTTTCTAACCACCCGTTTCTAACCAATAGTTGCTTTCAACCCACTTCTTGCTTTGCTGTCATATCGCGAGTATGTGTTGAGCTTAAAAACACCTTTTTTTATTCCAGCGGATACATGTGTCAAGATTTTTTTTAGGACGGCTGGCAACTTACTCCTTGATTTCGATTCCCAGGATCAGACCAGTCCTTTATCTCGTTTGAGTATGTTTTTGAGTTCCAGGTCGTTCGCATCATTTCCGAGGATCAATGTTAGTTGATCTCAAACGAATGGTGATCAACCAATTGAAACTCTAGAGCGATCAAAATCAGTGACGTAATAGACCGATTTGGATCTGTTTTCCGAAGAATTGTACTCTAATCGTCATGATTCTAAGACCTTGTTCTCAGCTTGGTAATGGCTAGTATACATTTCTGGTCAGCGGACATTTCTCTGTTTCCATGAGAAACCTTCCAAAATTTCGGCTCTGATATCTAATTTTAATGGTTCAACTTTTTATAAGGCTAAGAAATTCGTTCATTGACGTACTCTAAATATTTTATAGTGTCATTTTGAAATCTTCTAATGAAATATAATGCAAGCAATTACTTTATGTCAATCGCTGGTTATTAAGATGTGATATGTTCTTCTTGGCTCTGTTCATTCTTGGCTTTAACATTCTCCAGTTCAATTTTTTATTCACCTACACACTGATGAATGATCAGGACTGAAACACTGAAACACTTTGATGAAAACTAGAGAGCTATTAGTGGACTAGTTCCTCACTTCAACTGCATACAACCATGATCCCTGTACTCCTTCAAGGATAATGAGGGAATTTTCGGCATTTTATTTAGGTCATATATCCGAAGGAAGCTGGTTTGGAGTTACGATTCGTGCTAATACATAATAGATACTTTGAACAGCCAAACCTGGCCAAATTTTCTCAATTCCAGTGAGGAACCGTTCGATGAGCTTGAAGGATTCAGGCATACATTTCCAGACAAACCCTTATAAGATTTTTATGGATGATTCTCAGCCACCTGCAATTGAAAAGATTCCAAAATCGGATATTGCTATCTGCACTTTTAAACAAACGCCAAAAATTTTTAAATATGACTCATAAAATTCAAACTAAAAATTTTCAAAATTTTAAATCTGGAATCATAGCTCAGTATCTGTTTTTGAATTTTCCATAAGTATGAAAAACGATTACACAAATCCAATGCGAATATAAAACTTTCAAAATTCTTTTTGTGGTGGCAAACTCTTGCGACACGAGTTGGTTGCATTCGGGTTGGTTGAATTCCTGGTCTAGAATTGCGAATGCTGCCAAAATTTCACGGATAAAAAATTTTTCGGACAATTGCTTGGTAAATGGAATAATTAAAAAAAAAACAGACATACTCTGAGATAAAATTGTATTGTAATACCCTAGCATTGTCGGTCTCTAGCCTAGATTTAATTAGCTTTATGTTGCCTCCCTTTAGTATCTAATAAGTATAGAACCAAGCTAGGGACTGTTGGTCACATTACTTTAGAAAATCCTTCGTTGTTCTTATGCGTCACATGCTATGCTAGAAGGATTTCTCTTCTAATCAGAAGGAAGGAATAGAGAGGCAGGGGAATACCCTTTTTAATGAACTCTTTTCATTAAAATGACTTCCCGAACATATCCTAACTGAGAAAATCGCCTTGTAATTCTTAAGGACTGTTACATGTACTAAATTCATGACGAGTCGCTTTCTTGTCGACCTGGGATCTCTACATTGGTCATAAGATTAATCGTAGTTGATAGACTCGCTCCTTATTCATCATTCCTTGCCCCAGGGAAAATTATATTCAAACTTATTAATAGCTTCAGGTACTGAACTGTTGGTTTTGACTTAAGAAGCACTGCTTGAGTACTGAAGATTATTACTCTAGGCACAGCTTGGCTGCAACTAGCACTCATACTCCCAAGCGTATCCACAAAAATAAACTCCCGATCTAACGATATTATACCTAGATATGCGAAATTATCTTTGAATATGTATAGTTTCCCTTATTTTTGTATAAAACATACGTCTCCCACAAGAATTTCGCATAAAAACACAATAAAATTATAAATCTTATGATGCATTTTCTATCTCTGTCTGAAAGTTGTCGGTCGATAGTATCAGCACTGTATAACCTCTCACAATGCTTCGGGGACTCTTTTCAACGGTTGGACACCTCAATTGTCACCAGTGCAAGACTAAATTCAATTGCATTCTTCCTGTTCCTCACGCTTGCGCTAAGTTAGCTTAGTTTACGTTAGCCTTACCTTACCTGTCACCCTTATTTTACCCTTATTTAACATTGCGGCTGATTCCTGGTTTACAACAACATTATCCCGGCAAGACCAAGGGGAAGATAAAATACAGAAATAACGCTTCTATGCGTTAATTTTCAAACCATGAGAGTACGAAGAAAGACGAGAGAAAGCAATAACAAATTAAGCAACAAATTAGTTGATCAGTTTTGTCTTCAAGCGCTAATGAGGTCCTTAGAATAAGTAACATTTAAGACAGAATAGATAGAATTTTATTTGTTTTAGTAGTTCATAACTTCACAATCTTAATATATTTTCCGAATATGAAAAACTTTTTTCAACGCACGGTTAGAGATTTGAAATAAAATTAATAAGACTCAGTTTTAAATTGAGTTTCCGGAGCATTATGATATGAATAAATCAAATTTCTTTCTTCCTCGTCCTCACTCGGCCTGTTTTACCGGGAAGAGTATACTGAGTGTAGTTTAAAATGTTTTATAATAGCAGAAGATGATAGAATAGATAGAATAGCAGGGTATGAAATGCGTTCATCAGGTCACAATTTTCTAAATGAACATCCTTTAATAACTGACCTCAGTGGCAAGGAGATAAAATTGAAATCGATCTCAGGTGAAAAGTCCTTACCCAATCTATTTCGGTTACAATCTCAATCGAATTTGGTTCCAATACAAGTAAAACCCGAATTCTCATCGTACATGAATCATGAAAATATTATTAAAGGATTAAACGAGTACCTGTTTGTCCAATCTTCAAATATCCAAACTCTATTGCATATGTAACCCCACAGGAACGGAAGTTGTTGCCTTAATACCGTCGACTGAAACAACATAACTCAACACATTTTGTCCACGCCGAAAAGCTCCATTCAACCCTTTTCTATGTCCTTTTGTATAAATTGAAGAATATCCTCCACTTAATTTATCTTTGAACTGCATAGAACCAAATCATTTGAGGGGAGGAAGTAAACTTATTCAAGGACCCCATGCAGTTCCGAGTGGGTATTAAGCTCAGACCGATTGTGGTTGATTGTAATGGAATTGTAAATTTACCGGATATAAACTTTGTATTTGACTGACAGAAGAAATTTCCGGATCAATGATATTTCTCTACAATTTCAAAAGTCAGTATCGCAGTGAACTAAGTTCAAGTTTTTTCTTTTCACTTTCGCGCAACTTCTAAATGTTTTCGAAACGAATTGATGATGATGAATGTGACGCGAATGGTTGAGTTGAGAGTCAGTTGTATTGAACTTATATGGGAAAAATGAAGATGAATCAATATTGATTCAGTTCGCTTTCAAAGGATATATATATAAGTTAGTCGTGTAATTTCAACAACTTATTGCAATAGCTTGACTTCCGTTTTTGTCGTGCCAAGTCTGATTGTCTACGGTCTTTCCAGTTCCTTCTCGGACGACTTTTCTTGTACATCAGTAAAGGATGCTTCTGCATTGTTGGATGAGTTACGAGTTTAGTTACACTAAAGGTTCAAAAACATTATTGCGTAAAAAGTAAAAAGGACTTTTTCCCATTCGGTGAACGAGCGCTCGTAGAATGGATTCATCGAGAACAAAAGATTTTAAACATTTAGTTCTCCAAGTTTTTGATCATTTTATGGAACAATTGTTAGAGATTACAGGATGCACAGAATTGAGTTAGGTTACATCGATTCAATTAAAATCGGTGCCACATTTCGATTGGAAGTTATTCAAATTACATACAATATGTTAGTAAGAAAGTAGGAAAATACAAAGGGCGTTAAGTTATAGGGTCTTTTTTTATTATTTTTTACCAATGTTTATTCGTGGGCACAGTACAGACCAGCTTCAACCCTTCATGTCCTCCTACGGTGCATCATGTCCTCCTACAGATTTGAAACAGTAGACCTGGCTTCTGGCCATAAAGAGTCACAGCATTGTTGCTCGATTCCATCCTAGTTAAACTGGGTCAGACAGATGTGATGAAACGTACCCCTCGACTTTTTTTTCTGCTGCAGGCTCATAATGTCACAGTCCTATCAAATCCCACTCAATTAACAAATCAACAGGTTACTGAACTGTCAGCATTGTCACTGGTGTTCTTCCGTGATTCCAGTTCGCCTTTGTGAAACATAAAGTCCTCTTCAGTAAAGGCGTTGGGAAGGGTTAAAGAAAGCAAGCTATCATTATTTCTTTCTATTGTATTAAATCAAATGTTTTATTCTTACAATTTGGTTAATCAAAGAGATGTATTTGACAAGTACTTTTGCAACTCAACTCAACTGGGACTCAAATTTCCGTGACCTCTCATTGAAAAGTTCTCCCGGCGTTATCACTATAACTTCTGACATTATTATTCTGATTTTAAAACATCAAATTTTTCTGCAAGTTGACGAATTAAGCGCGCGCCTGCACGAAGGAAAGTTAAAAATAATTGAAGTTTGAATTTTTGGCAGACTGGAACAAATAATACCTGTTTGGGAAAAGTTTGCACAATATTGTCTAGTGACATTAGTCGTAGTAAAACGGAAAATCCTTCCTTGGGCACTTGATAATGTAATGAAAATGAAAATGTAAACGAGACCGATTTTTGGGAAATTTTGACGACCGACTTTGAAAAAAATTTGTTATGAAAAACACCATTCAAGATCTAAAATGAAACAACATCCAATATATTTTTAAGAAAACATGCTGCCGCGGTGATATTTAGAGCATCTTTTTGCTTTTCCTTGTAGTGAGTTCTTCCTTCTGAATCCCCAAAGTCAGGTTATTTTCTGTTCAGAGTATAGCACTTGCGTCCTGTGTTCAATCATAGACGTGACAGTGTCGCGGATCAAGTCCCAACGTCAACTTTTTTTAGCTAAGTGTATGCGATTTGGATCCTGTTGTCCAACAAATACCGTGCGTGCAAAGTAATAAGGCAGAGATCCCTTCCCTTAAAAGAACAACCAGCGCCTATTATAGCAGTTTTGACTAATTTGGAACCTGCAGGAAATATTTCTGAAGTGTTTTCAAAGCTAACTGGTCCATACTTTAATTTTTGCTATGTAAAAAGCAGCCAAAAGACCGCTCAAATGCTCTTTCTTATCTGTAGATGTCAAATTGTTTAAAAATGAAAAGGATAGTTCTCGATAAAAACTTTTCGATAAAGTACTGGTTGCTTGGGTAAACTCCTCGAACTCAATTTCGATTTTTGGCTCCCGCAATCAAGTGTGGGATACAGTTGATAAGAACCAAGTACTCTTCTCATTCGACCATCCGGACTAGCAAAATTATGTAGGAATTTTTAATATCTTAATAATTTCTTTTTTACTTTAATTATTTTTATCAATAATAAAATTAATTTAGATAATCTAATTCACGATTTGATCATGTCAAATATGTTAAACAAGTGCAATTTCAAAATTATACGTCAAAAGGAGCGTGTTTTAAGGAGTATTGGTTTCGACCCCTTTCAATTAGGGCGAACGATTGACAAACGATTTCAAAATAGGACGATATAGGAGAACATCTTTTAATTCTACCAAGGCTTAAGGATGTTCTGATCTCTGGACCTAGCTCAAAATTTGATATTCTGGGTGTTATCCTAGAAGTCGTTGAAGAAGATCAGACGTAGCTGCAACGCAATCAATTATTGATCTGATGCACCAAAGCAAGGAATGTCAACAGCGAATATTAATTTATTTCGTTTTTTATATTTTATTTTATGCCGGCTGGGAAATGCATCATTTTAGGTGAAAATCAACTGAAAATTTTTATATTTACTTCGGAGTATCCTGGAAAAATGTAATACTGACTAGCTCAGCTTTTCTGGTTTATCCTTGGTCTTGAAATGTGGGGACGCTTTGAATTCTCGGTCCAAGCTCTGTGGTTAGCTGTTGCGCCTCAATACAGATCCTGGAACACGGAAAAAATGAAATCGATATCTCCATGATATTTCTATTTTATTTCATAACTTTCATGATGATGCTCACGTACTGTTTAGGTGCAAAAATTTTAACATTTTCAGAAAACATTTTGTGACCTTAACCATACCTACCAACATAAAGTTTTTATTTCCAATTCAAATAATTTCCATCGACATCCAGCATAGGACATTCAAATTGATGTACTCGACTAATGAAAAATCCCCAACGATTCCTTTTACAAGAATCGTTTACTTGGCAAATTTATACAACATTTGTAACCATCTACGAGCATCCTTCTTAAATATCACATTTGTCTGGATTATTTGCAGGTTCCTTTGTTTTACTCTGGCGACGAGGGGCGAATGTGTTAACAGCTTCCGATATTATGGTGACAAGGGATGAACGTATAAGACTGATAGACGGATATAACTTGGAGATATCGAATCTAGAACCACAAGATGCTGGAGATTATGTTTGCCAAATAAGTGATAAAGTAAATCGAGATCAGATTCATACTGTGGAAATTTTGGGTAAGTCATTGTTGTGACTGGTCTTAAGGAAGCTCCTAGGCACTTTTAAGCCAACAAATCTTGAGATATTTTGAAGAAGATTAACAATATTTTTTGTCATTCACAGTTCCGCCAAGCGTTCGAGCCGTACCAGCAACGGGTACACTTACAGCGAGGAAAGGAGGATCAATAACGCTGGAGTGCAAGGCGTCAGGCAACCCGGTTCCTTCAATCTTTTGGACAAAGAAGGTTAATTGAAACTTGATTTTTTTGTCGACATTTCTCTTATTTCATCACCTTTATTTTCCGTAGGATTTCGGTTGCAAAACGGTCTACTAAGAATAGGAAGCACAAGTCCTTTTCAGAGCCAGATAAATTCAGTTTTTCCCTAAGCCTAATTAATTGATTATTCAAGCCACTTTTCCCAAAGCCCCTAATAAAATTAATCAGATTTGAAATGAAACTGTGTACATTCTCCCCTCAAAGGAACCCATGCCTTCATCGATTTTTGATGGTATCAATGGCATTCAAACGTGAAACACGATTAACCTAATAGGAATTTAAATTTGTCGGAACAAATAAATTTTGTTATTCTGATAAAAAGTTTCTCTATCCCATTCATAGCATTTAATTCTCACAGTATCTCACTTGAGTTTTCTTTTCTTGTGTTTTTTTGTTGCTTTTCTTTAAACAGAAGTTGCTATACAAATCGAAAGACATTATCTCTACCCTCCAAACTTCATTCAGTTCAGCTTAAGCATGAAAGTCGCGCACAGGAAGGCGACACATTTGCATAAGTCTCTTCGAAAATGTATTCTAGTCTTCTTATCCTTGACATCCAATAATTCTTTCATTTCTCGCATTCTTCCCATACTAGGGAGTCTGTTGCCTGTTCGCACTTACCAAGTTTTTATATCTTCTCTGATTCTTTTCATTTTTGCAGAGTGGTACCGGAACATCATCGGCTCGAATTGGCGATGGTCCAATTCTTACGCTTGAGAAAATCGAAAGACATCAAGCAGGAGTGTACCAATGCACGGCGGGAAATGGTGTTGGCGAACCAGTCACAGTTGATATGCGTCTCGATGTCTTATGTAAGTATTAGTTTCGTAAAAATAGGAAAACTTTAGGGAAATGGGAATAATGATGGGACGAGAAGTTCCGGGAAGAACATTTTGGATTTCTGTCATTTACACGGTTTTCCTGGTACCAGGAATTGTCCTGATGATAGGTTGCTGAAAACTATCTGTGTTGGCGGTAGAAGATTTTCCTGTCTTCATTCCGTTGAAAGTTTACAAGTAAGAATGAGGGTCTCTGTGTTCAAACTTCTTGGGTAAAAATCATTTTTTAGATATTACCACGTATGACTTGAGATTGAAGAAAATGTAAAACTGCATTATGAGTTTAATATTTATTTAAACTGAGTTCAGCTGCCTCTTCATTGCGTAATATTGAATGCTGCAATGCAATCAAACGTTGTCCTGATACAATTTACTCTTGTTTCCCATTTTCACCCCGAAACGGAACCTCAGATAATTTGGAAAAAAACTTGCGGATGAAAAGAGGTTTTTGAAATCAGTCCTTAATAATAAATTAGAGAACTTTCAACTTAAAGGCCGCAATTTAACGTCTATTCCTGTATATAACCATTTAGCCTTTTCGAAGGACAACAACATTTTCGAAGCACTTTTTGTTTTCCTATAAATATAAAATGAGATCAAGGTGTACAAACAGCTCCACAAAAAGTCATGCGATGCTATCCTTTTTCCGAGAAAAATCAATCGGGGACGAACAATTACTAACTTTGTCTACTCATTTTCCGATTCCTTAGCCACCAAGATTACACAAATGAAAGTTGAATTAGTGTGCAAAAGAATCATCTGTGTGGGTTCAAATGAAGATTAAACCATCCTTTTTGGCTAATTAATGATGCGATTTCAGCTTGTGGATTTCAGCTTTGTAGTGTGAGTGCATAAACATGAGTGACGGTTGAAATGCGATTGTTTCTTTGATGTGAATATAATTAGGTATTCAATTGATGTACAAGACAAGGTCACCATAATTTGATAAAGATTTATGTTTGGCATCAAATCGAAAACTAGGTTAAATCAGATGACATTCTGGAAAATCAAAAAATTATTCAATGGCTGTTTTGTAATGTGGGCTTAAGGTGTCAACTTACTATGTTATTTGAATTTTTTTCAAAATCCCTCTGCATAAAATTATTCTAAGCAACTGGATATGGCATAGGCGACTTTTTCTTACCTTTTCACATCGAGTCTCTAATTAAAAGTAAAATGCAAGCAGAATTCACATTCATATGTTTTGAATCTTTAATTTTTAGTACGCTTCAGAGATCAAGACCCTATGATAAGGCTTTCTTAAACACATGAATCCCCCAGTCTCCTAATACGTCTCAATCCCAGTCTCGAAATCCAGTAAAATGAAACTACAAAAGTAATTATCGTTTCTAACATCAGGTCATTTGATCGATTTAAGGTTGACAGGAATACTATCAACAGAGCTAAAACTTGTATTGGCGCATTTTTTCATTAAAAAATCTCTGTTTTAGAAGCAATCAGTTATTGTGTTTCCAGAGATGCATCTGTTATTTTAATCTTAGACTAGATTGCTTAGGTGATTGAATGCAACTGATCCCTCCTGAGAGACCGGAAAACAGAAAAAAATCAATCCTCATTGATTTTAAGCGAGCTAAATAATAGTAATCTTTGTTTCTAAGGATAAAGTTGATTCAATTTTGTCAGATACAGAAATCCGACCTTTAGTCCAATCAGATCCTTCCTCCAGTTTACACAATCAATAAGAACGTGATGCCACAGGCGTACCAATTGAAAGGCTGCACCACTGTTGCTTAGGTTTGGGATCAAGCTTGGTATCGCTTGCCAATGTGCCTGATCACAGCCTCACCCCAACTCTTTCTCAAAATGTGGTTGACAATTAAATTGAAATTTGAACCCAGGACACATCAGGGTGAAGAAAGGAAGCAACTTTCTCTGAAAAATTATTCGGAAAACTTGTAAAATGATATGGTTGCAATGAACGTGAGAACTGAAGATGCCGGACGAGATGAATCAGTAGTTCCTTAAACTGCTTAAACTGCAAAGAAAATTACGGAAAATTATGATCCAGACTGTACGAAATGGACTTTATCGACTTTCGCAATTGCTTTACTTTTATATGAATGATTTTATATGAATTTGTATGATGATTCCATCAAACTGATAAGTTTCAGGTGCCTGAAAATGGTGTCGTTTCAAGCCAAACGGGCTCAACATTTCCCATTTTGGGAGGATCCCCACATCGATTTTAGTCGGTAATTATACTAAAACGAAAAATTAGTAGAGTACAAAAAATCAATTGCAAAAAAAACCACACAAATTCCGGCCCAATTTACAAAATCAAAATCCTACAAAAGGGGGATCATGTAAGGCTGTTGTGTTTGTATGGTAGCGAATTTAAGACACCTTTATTTGTAACCTTCAAAGCTTGGAAGGATTTAACAACCAATGAAGTAAATCAATGTACTGAGTAATTCATTTCGAACTATCCTACTTGTAAACATCCGATTCGGAAAAAGTCAGAATCCAAATTAATCTGCATACAACCTAAATTATCCATTTAGTAAGAATATACCCTTGAAATTGGCAACTGAACAACATTTTGTATCTCCTGATCGGTATTTGTCCCTAAAAGGCATTCTGCGCGTTAGTTTTCGAAACCTGGTAGTGCCTGGAGGGCCGGAGCCAATCGCAACACATTCAGTGGAATCAAGCGAAGGGACACAAACATTATGTGTAAGGTATGCGACCTGAAAAAACGCTGAGTCACACTGAGAACTGCGGAGGACTATGTCCAGTCTAATCCAGGCAGGACTCCATCAAAGAGCTTCTGATTCTGAAATTCTCTTACCCAGCGAGGAAGGAGGCCTTGAAGGCTTCGCTATGAAATAACGTCTCTTGACAATCAGAAATACTTAGAATTTTCGATACTCAAAATAACCAATTGTTGCGGAGAGCTTTGTCAGGACAGTGGTGATGCTGATGAAGTTATTGCTTGGTTGTTGTGTTGATTGGGTTTTTTTTTCAGGAGCTTGACTTAAACCGTTTTTTGGAAGGAACACAGTCCGTGGTCACTCATTTATCGAATAACAAGACGTTGGGTCAGGGTGGAAACGGTAGGGAGATTGTAAAGGACTGTCGGCGATGCCCCATTTGGTAGATAATTGCGAGAGCCACTGCCAACTACAACTTCTGCAAAGATTTCTTGGTAGGAAATTTAAAAGTAGCAAATTTAAAGGAATAAAATTATCGGAAAAATTTTTCACACTACCAGCAAAAGTCAAGCGATCTTCTAAATTTCTATTGAATGAAACATAATGTCAATGATTTTTCTGCTGTAACTTAAAAAAGAAAAATAACGCTCTAAAGAGCGTCCTTTAAATATTATAAAACTGATTGATTTTCAAAAGATTTTCTTGAGCAGTAGCGTCCATAGTGTTTACTAATGATAATACAGACGTAACTAGTAAAATTTTGTCCGCTCGATGTTTAATTATTGACACCGAAGAATTGTTATCGTCGATTCTTGACAAATTTACCAGTGGGCGCCAAAGACGGACCTCTGGTTTTGATGAATAATTTAATTAGATGTCATATGCACCAAAATAAAGCTGTATCTGGTGTTCTCGCTGTTTAGTGTATTATACATATATCGCCAATATTTGTATGCCGACAAAATGAGTAGTGCCTGGAAAGAAACTTTATCAGTTGTTTTAACTGCCATTAACACTATCCTTCTGATAAGTTCCATTTTAAATACTATGCCATGATGATGATGAGAACTTGGAAAAACTGCGTTTGAATGCGATTAGTATATAAGTATATAAGCGATAAGTATGAAAGGAAACAATTTTCGCGGTTTTTTTTTCAATTTATTTGCACCAGGATAAATTTCCGATTTTATGAATTTCTGCACAAGATGAGCATACCCATTTCGCTCTGATGAAAAATTCAAAGCAAAGAGAAGTTAAGATCAAGTATCTTATGATTATCTTGAATAAAGATATTCGTAAGACACCAGATCCGAATCTTCCAATGAATGGTTAAATTGAACGTGCAGTTCCTAAATGATAAGGTTGACTTCGTAAAAGTGAAAGGAGTCGTTCGGTAATTTATTGCGAGCCTTAATTTCACATGGTTGACATAAATCGTCGAGTATCGGGTCAATTTTTGTAAAACATGGCATGTTTAGATGATTGAGGCATAGTGTAAGTACAAACAGTCAGAACACTAAGCAGCTTCTGGTAGAAAGAGATAGAGGATTCAATATCAGATTAAGACTTGTATTGCATTTTGCTGCAAAAGTTTGAGAGAATTAAAATGAATACAGTACCAAAACAATCACAATTCAACTTATTTTGATTGGATCCCATTAGTTAGGGAGTAAGTGCCATGTGATATTGTTGTGGTTACGCTATATAAAGGTACGATTCCTTAAGGGAAAATGGAAATTTAGATGGACCATCACGTTCAATTGCAAGAGACATTATTGCAAGATTTAATTGAAAGGTTTATAAGTCCCGAAAAAAATTTTTTGAGCTGTTTTCTAATGAATCTGTAAAAGTACATGATTTTTGCTTTCAGACAAAGTTGATGGAACTCAAACAAGATTGTGAGGCTAAGCCTGTTTTCCACTAATTTGGATATGAGTCAGCCTGATTCGAACTTAAAGTTCGTTTTATGAGTAATTCACCCTTAACTACGACCAAAAGTTAGTCTCCTATTTGTTTCTTTTCTACCTTTCCGAATTAATTCCGTCTTTAAAGGGTTTAGTATTGTCTTAAGCTTTTTTTCATCAAAAAGTGTACTCAGAGATTTTGCTCGCACCTTTTGGGACCTTTCAGTTTGTGGCAATGGAGCTCAGATGATACAATCCCAAACAATTTTCTCCAATCTTCCATCAAGATATTTCAGTATATGATATTCAGTATTTTCAGTATATACGTTTCTTATGTTTTCGATATTGTCGTCAGACCCAGTTAATACTTGTAGAGATGTCCTCAGCAACATTTCAAATGTATTTTTCTGACTACAGTTTATTGCGTTCAGTATGCATATAGACAGATTTCTGAATTGTTGCCAACGATTTGAACTCCTTTTAACAAAGATTCCTAATGCTTGCAGTCGTGTTCCGACTTCGATTGCTGCACATCCGATTTATTAAATATAAAATAAAAATTCCATTTGAGAACTCCGTAACCTGCTGTAAGCACAAATCGTTGAAGATAGTATTAAAGCTGCGCAATCATTCTAATTTTTAAAGCTTAGATTCATCATGGCGCTTAGTAATAATCGTATACTCACATATCCTTTTGAAAGAACATCTTTAAATTCAGTTTGATACTATCAGGCAACGTGAATGAACGTTTCCACTTCAAACCAACAAAAAGGAGCAAATTCAAGAACACGCAAAACGTATATCAAATAAATCTTCTAAAATATTTTTTGTCTTTTAGGTTTACTTGTCAAGGAACCTACAAAAGAAAAGTGGTTCTTAACCGACAGAACGAAATCAAACCCACTTATACCACCCATGAATTTTGATTGGGGACTCAAAGATGTGAACATGTTGTAATTTGATTTATAATGCGACGTCTTTTGCAAAATAATTTCGCAGAATCACGATCTTACGGTTACTTCTATCACATTTGATTTAGATGCTATTTATGAATTTTTGTACGAATTTATGCGTCTACATCTGTAATATCTATTAAATATGATCCATATGTGAATCCATCTAAAAGTTTAGAGGTACATCCTGAAGATGCAGCAAACTTAAGACATGGTGGCAAAGTAGTTGTTGCTTTATATTTGTTTTTCCGGAAATCCTATTTCTGGTGTTTCATATTTCCATCATTCTGCTTCGTTGAATTAAACGGATTTCTGGTAGATTTTTCGAGAATTCTTCCCCATATCTTTTTCCATTCCTTTTATGTCATATCCAACGTGTATATGTTCATCCGTTTTGGCATGCGAACCGGGAAGTGTAACACATTCAGATATTAAACTTCACATTTGAAGTTTAAAGGGATTCTAAATATTTCACTCTTTGTTATTAGGAATCAGGTAATATCTTGCAATTGAATCTTTTACATATGTAATTTTATATTTTATAAAGACTACACTGAAATATTTAGTATATTAATATAGATATTAACCATTACAGTCCCACCTGAAATCACTGTTGAAAAATCATGGATACATTCAGGAGAAGGGTACGAAGCCCAATTAGTCTGCGTTGTACATGCTGATCCGAATCCAACCGTAAGTAAAAAAATTTTTGAAAAATTAATTCAACAATAAATCTTTCAAGTGTTTAACTCCAGATTATTGGAAGAAGTTTTTAATTTATTTCCATATTGTAAATTTATTATTTATATTCAGAACTTATATTTTTATATATATTTTTTGCATTTATTAATTATCATGTTTTATTCATACTTTCAGGTGGTTTTGGGTTCAATAAAACTTGTATTTGCTCGCTAAATACCTTACCAAAAATAATTTCAAAAGAAAAAAAAATATCTTGTGTAGTATCATGTCATGTGTCAATAGCTTGGTCAGGTAGAACTCGGAGTCTCCTTTTCTTCCATTAAAACTGGTCTCAAGTCGTTGATAGGCCACGCAATAGATCTCACCGTATCAGCTCAAGCTAGCAAATTTGTTGCCATTCGTTGGAAGGACAACGTCCTTCACCGCTAGGCACTTCTCATTTATATCCCTCGTGTCTTCCAGTGTAGCTATTTCCTCGCGTTGACAACCAGCGATAAGTTCTGGCAAACGATAGAGCAGAGACTATCTAATCTGCTGAAGAAATCCATGGTGCTCTGCGCCTTTGCACCTGTACATCGTTATGCTGTGGAAATTCTTGTTGAGAACCTTACTTCACACGTGTTTCCTGTATGAAAGTGAACATTGTACGACACTCATTAAGGATCGTATTTTTGTCAGCATGCGCCTTCCAGCACTGGCCATTAGTCGGCTACCAGCTTAGATCCTAACTGCGCTCTCAACTGCCCTCTGATTTGCTCTGAGAAACTGTGCCTAAAGTCTATCAGCAAGCCAAGTTACTTAACTAATATTTTCGACTCTACTAATATATTTTTGACATCAACAAGCTTTACTATAATTATCCCGTTCTTGTCCTTGTCTGATCTTGTTTTTGCTTCTCAGGATGACCACTTCAGTTTTTAATAGCACCGTGTAAAATCCTTGAATGATAATTCAGGTTCCTGCCCCCCAAATTAGCACATTTAACTTTGACTGGCCTTGCTTTGTATGCCTAGCGACTAGGGTGGCAACATAATCCTATAGTGGATATATTGTGACACCTCTGACAGTTCAAGTGTCAATCGCTCATCGTAGGAGACGTTCCAAAGGTCTGGATCAAGAATAGACCCCTGAGCGATAGCCGAATGGCTATCATCTATCGTAGATCAGACTACAATCCTTCAGATGACACTGAAGTATCCTCATCAGATATTCAAATACTTGGAATGAGTTACCAAGCGAGAGGAGGTAAAGTCATTTATGATGTTCAGCGTTAACGTTCGAATGGGCTCAGGCTCTGAGAAGTCTGTTGCAAGGAGACGTAAAACAACAAAGTACGTTTCCACTAAAGGGAAAATTATACTCAAACACAATTTGAGTTTTCAAGTTTTCTATAATTTATAGGTAGTAAAGCGATGTGAACCCTTGTATCACTTAATTTACATTTATTTGTAAAAAAATTCCTTTTATGTTTTCTCAAATTAAATGAATTAATCCGGCAATTATAAGGAACGAGGAATAGATCCGTTTGCTTCTAACTATGCCGATGTCACATACCCGCTACAAGTAAATGTCAAATGAAGATTTTTTGACGAAAGTTTCTCGATTATCGACCGATACTGGTTTAAGCAGGACGAGACAAACTTAAACACAGCTTGGGCAATAATGAATATTCTAAGATTTCTCTCCCAACTTAGTAATTTCAATAGGCCGACCATATCACAGGAATCATTTTGAAATCTCGCGCATACCACACCAAATCAGAATTTTTACATGTCTTGAAAACCAGCATTAGACAAGAGTTCGTCCAAGAAAGATGTTTCTGAATAACACTTCGAAATTCCGGACATTAGTAGAACTGTGACCTCAGGGGACAATAATTTGACAGCTGCCATCTTACCAACTTTAGATCATCAATACTGTACCTTAAAACAACTTTCAAACAACTACATACGGAGCCGAAAATGAGGATTGGAAATAGAAGAAATGAAAATTCAAACCATGACATTACACTTGCCCCGTTTTGTAAACATATTCCCAAAAATACGTTAATCAAAGCTTACCTGCTGAATTAAAGCCAGCTCTCTTTGGTTGATGGGGGCATTTCCTGAAATTGTTTCTATGTGATGCATAGGTGATGATTTTCGGGGCGGTAAGATATAATATTTGTTGATTTTTATCTGACGCTTGCCTGTGATGCCTCACCGAACATGAATTTTTCAAGAAATATAAGGATGACCCTTATCAGTTCACGCGATCCTGATAGTATTCGTGGCATCAGTACAAACTATTCTGTAGACCTTTTTCGTGCTTTTTAAATGATTTCTCTCAGTAGTGCCGGCCCGCATCGGACCTTGGATGACCTGATGTTGGTCTAACATATTTGACCAGTGATAGATATGATGAGATTGATAACGTCTTCTTAGGTCTTTAACTGTCAGAACTTAAGTATGTGGTTATACCAGTGACTATCGAGAAATGCTACCTTGCTGAGTATCCATGCTTTTTCGTTTTCTTTAGCTTTATTCTTCCCTCCAATCAGTAGGTAAATCCATTCAATTTAATGTGAATCAATTCTACGTCCAGGAATAGCTGCCAAAACAACATCTGAGTCTTTTGAAATACATGAACCCCAGCAACATGTTATACTTGATGGAATAATTTCTTTATTTTCTGCTTACTATGTCATGAACAGTCGATTCTGTTGATTGTCTTGGAAGGAATGGATGCTGGTTTCAAAAAAGTCCCGTTACCTTAAGGATCCTTTTAATGCACCAATACCCTGGCCGCTCTATAATTTAAAAGGCATAGTCTAAAACTAATAATGATAATGCGTTATAAAAGACGTATAACTGATAGGTCGGTTACTCTTTTTTTATGGCTCGATATTGCAAGCTATTTGAGTCTGCCTCTATCCAAAAGGTATATGTTCTTTGAATAGAAAGGTTCTGTAAATTTTCACCAAGATCCGCATTTTTGTATTGTATTTAAATTCATAAACATAATCAGACCGGTAAGTATCGGTTCGTAGTGATTTGGATGGTTCACAAGTATGATGACCCAGGACCAAAAAAATATAGCGTACCTATCATTCGTTTTAAGTTTCTTTCAATTGAGAGTAAAATTTTTCAACCCGTTCGGTAGTTTCTTCATCGAATGATGCTTGAAATTATTGATTCAATTGGAGTTTGAGATGTTCGGTTGTTGTCCACGGGCCATCTTGCTTGATGTCGTTGTTTCGACGTGTGGATATTTCTACGGCCTGCCTACGTAGGTCAGAGAAGTTACTTAGTCTTTCAATCGTTGCTTCAAAAGATATTCCAAATGTCTCTCCTTTTTTGTCAATATTTTCAAGATTTTCAGATATTTCAACATTAACTCTCCCTCACTAGCAACCATCGTCATTGATTTTGCTGACAACTTTTTACTTCATGGGAGATTTCAAGAATCTTTTTTGTCTCTCTCGCCGCAGAAGTTTTGTAGATATTCAGATTTTGCTTGTACTCCACTCAATGTGTACCTCAGCTTGTGAGATGGCCTATTCTGAAAAATCTCTATGTGTTTTCTCCTGAATTCTTCCTGCTCTGTATTTCATGAGCTTATTTTCTTCATTGTGATGATAGTGGTTAGATACATTTCACTTTAACAGACGATTATATCTTTTCCTCTTCTTGCATCATGTGAACCTGCATTTTTTTTTTTGGTAACTTTTGTGTAGCCCTTTCAGTCCAAATTTTCTTTTTCTCAAATTGCGATAGAGTAATCAGATTCTTTTATCCCTAGCTCTTCGAAAATAATCCTTTCTTGGTGCAACCTGATGATGAGGCCTGTAGAAGGCGAATGTTGTGGTTGGTGTAAAGTATTTTCCATGGCTTTAAGTTCTTAAATAAAAGACGGTGTATTGCCTTTATTTGATAACTGAGGTTGTTTCACTTGGTGCTTCCTCGAAGGACATATGGGTCGTTTCCATCGCATCCGATATGACCCATCAAGAAGCAGAACTCGGTGGTCGGCATCAGGCTACCATACAAGAGTTTTTCTTTCAGGACACAATTATCTACTTATTCGCTCCTCTTTTGATTAGTTTTCCTTGCAAAATATGATACAACCAAGACACCAACGATAAGTTCTCACATGGTCTTTCCACGAAGTAAGGCCAATATATAAAAATATTAAATTTAAATTGAATTAAGTTTAAAGTTTGGGAGGCATTTTGAAATCTTTCAATTTGTGCATAACGAGAAGTGTTGATTCGATTCCTTTTACTTTTTTTTTTCATTTAATTTTTTTGGAATTTTTCGCAGCACGGTGTATTATAGACGAAAAGGAAGGAATTCTAAAATGATGAACTAATAAATACATTTCCTCATTACAGGTTGCATGGTTCCAGAACTCATTTCCATTACAACCGACAAATCGACGTTCCATGTCATCTAGAGGCAACAGGCACATGCTTACCATACGACACATACAACCAGACGACTTTGGAAATTATAGGTAATGTTCTTGGGCGTGAATATGTGTGAGGTTGTTAGAATAACGAATTTCCATACTTTTTTGCTTGCCACACACCCATTAAGAAATTTTAAATTCATATTATTTTCATAAATTGTACACTCGTGCATAGCTTTCATAGATTTATCCTTGTTAAACTGAGCAAGACTCACTGAAACAGTCATCCCTCACACTCCCCAATGTAAAACCCTGTGCAGCTTATGCAGCAACAAACTTCAGTTTTTACGTTTATTTTAAGTTAATTAAAATCCTTGAAGCATTTCTCACACGTGAATAGTTCGGAAACGAAGAAAACTCCTAGCGCCTTTTCCTAATAGTCGTAGCACAAGTGCATGCTCCTGCATGGGTTACATTTAAAAGAAATAACTGCTAACGAACGAACCAGCAGAGCAACAAATTTTCCCATCGGAAAAGTTTGCCTCGTATGTTATAAATAAATAGACACATAAATACAATGTATGTACAAGCACACACACACACACATACACACATAGATTGAACATAACTCATTAAACTCTATTTATTTGGTAACAATTTAACGTTAAATTACAGTTGTGTTGCTGATAATTCACTTGGGCGAGCAAAGAAATATATGGAACTTTCCGGACGTCCTGGAGCAGCAGAATTTTATTCGCAAAAGTTCAGTCGGTCCCCAGATAGCTACAATCTGACCTGGAAAGTTGATAGCTATCCACCATTAGAGGAAGTTCGATTGTTATACAGGAGACTGCTGGTAAGATTTATAGATTTTCCTTCGTATTGAATTTTTACTGGGTGGATGGAGAAGTTTGATGTAATTTGTGGCACTTGAATTGGGATTTTCGGGTTTATTTACATTTAACTTACAACATACATGAGATCGTGTACATTGTAAATGATATCTTATCTTATTTTTCTAGATATTTATGATGCTGGCATCAGTCAATTTATATCAATTTCTCACGGTTGAAAATGTTTTATTGCTGAGGGTATTAAAATTTACTGCCATTTCAAGTGCCTACAGAAGTATTACGACTTTAATCACATGCTCTCGTATACGACTTATGTCTGCTTGTCTAGTGATTATTCTTAAGGCTCTGGTTTTACGGTACGAAGTAATAGGAAACGCAAATACAATACGCAGTCCGTCGACAGTGGTAGATTATGTTTATGATACAAAATAATATTTAGATTGTTAGCTCGAAAGCTAGTTAGTTAGGCGTTTGCGTGTTGTTCGGAAATATATCAGCCTCATTACCTAGTATTCCTTGAAGATACAAAATGGATTTAAAGCCCGTTTCAAAGCGAGACTAAAGAATCAACTTCAAAACGATCGAGCTTTTCAAATTAACCTGAATGAAATCAAATTTGAAGTCTGAGCACTTTGATTTACCCCAACCCCCCAACCCCCAAGGTAAAATGTAAATCAACTCAAATTATAAAAGTTTACATGAAAATCATTGGATACCGGGCTGCGTCCTTCAAAAAATATTCGTTTCATCATCCTTCAAAGTGATCGAGTGAAACCTTTTTTTGACACCTGAACTTCATACATATGTGAATGACATCATTAGTTCATGATAGTTGCCCACGCATGTTCACAGAGGAGATTTCTGGCTCATCGGGAAATTTCACAAAGCTCATAATTCCAACAAGCTCTCAGTTCAATCCTCTTTTTGTTTTAAACCTGAAGTTTCAAAGTTACAACTATTGAAGTAAAGCTACATTTCAAGAAGTTTCCGCTGGTTTGACATAACTTGCATGTTGAACATCATTTCATCACAAACTTAGTTTCCATTTTTTATCTGATTCTTTGGATGGAATTCAGATTTTGTTTTCTCCAAAAACCACTTACCCGTACTAATTCTTCGAAGAAACTACGAACTTGGATGTTCCAGATACATTAGTATTCCTAAGAAAAACTTATTGGATATAGATAAACAATTCACTGAAACTGTTTATCTATACTCAATGACTCTTACATGTCTTTACTGCAAAATAAATTATTTACACATTGTGATCTCTCAATTAACCTTGGCCGGTTAATCAAGCTCTCTATCTTGCTAAGCTCTCTTGATTTGCCAAATGGGGTGAATGCATCTAATTCTCGGTTGATGCTTTTTATTAGTGAAGTCGCTTTTTAGCCGTTACGCAATATTTAAATCAGCTTAAACTCAAAATAACGTTTGATTAGAGGACTACATTTATTACTATACTTCAGTTCCTTAGTCTTCCATTGTAAGATTGACGTGTAGGTAGATTAACCGGTTAGTCGACTGTTCGAAAAAGCTAAGTTAACCTTTATTTTATAGAGAAGTAGAGCATTTCTTCTGGAAAAAAAAACGATATCTCTTTTAAATTTTAAAGACTCATACATTACAATTTAAGATTATCAATTTTGTTTCAAGTAGAATTATAAAAACAAATAGCGATCGAGCGTCTCCAGTTCTTCAGTAGCGCCAAAAGCAATCGGTGGTATAAAATCTTAGCCAAAGTTACTAACTGCAAGCGTAACATTTAAAAAAAATTGCTAGTTTGGAGTATAATCAATCACACTTTGTTTATTTTTGATGATTTTGTTTCCTTTGATGTGGGGCTCATTTCAACACACGAGTATAAATTTTCGCCCGGTTTTCAATCGAAATAATAATACTGACTACAATTCATACCAACCAATTTATTTAAATAAAAAGGTAACGCTTTGAATTGATGACAGTGCAAAGCTAGTAAATAAATAAATAAATGCGTGAAGTTTGAAGCAAATTAAATTTTTAAATTGTGTTTCAGAAAAGATTGTTTCAAGAAAAACGCACTTGAAGTTCTTACATTTGAATTTTTTCTTGAAAATTCATTTCAAATTTTTCCCTTAAGATCTCTGAAAAATGCTTATTTACTTTAACATTCGACCTCCGAATCCTGCCTGATAAAACATGCCTTCCTTATACATATCGTAAGAAAAATTTACATTAAATGCTTACATCCTGCTC
Source organism: Stratiomys singularior (assembly GCA_954870665.1). Lineage (NCBI taxonomy): Eukaryota > Metazoa > Arthropoda > Insecta > Diptera > Stratiomyidae > Stratiomys > Stratiomys singularior. The sequence goes on from OX940877.1 coordinate 17,258,412, forward strand.
TGAAAAGGAATTGTCTGGGGAAAAATAAACAAAAAATAGATTTCATGTTTCGATCTTCCATTTCAAAATGATGTTTTTTTTAATTTTGACCAATATATATTTCGGAAATAAGTTGCTTCCTTCTTCAGTGTCAATTATTTAGGAATACTGAAGGTAATTCACACTAAGAAGGGAGCAACTCACTCTCGAAATATATATTCGTCAAAATTAAAAAAAAAAGAAGTTTGAAATGGAAAACCAAAAAATTAAATTTAATTTAGAAGTGCTAAACACTGGAAAACACACAGTATGAAAAAATGATAAAAATAGAATAGAAATATAAAATAGTAAACAAAGCAATAGATTTTTTGTGGCTTCTCAAAATATTTTGAATTTTTCACCCGCATTCTGTAATGCCAGTGAGTAATTCGTGATTTTGATTGACAACAACTAATTTTCGTTTTTTTTTGCGATTTTGCTCATTTCGATTCATCAATGCTCGTTCGTTCGGTGGTGAAAAACCCTGTCATCTCTTTGAAGATCACAGAAAAAGATCCCTGGGCTACGTTGACGGGAAATTGAATGCGCTTATGTCAGTTTTCACGTCTTTTCTATGACGTGAACGTATTGTGCGTCTAACGCAGAAAACGTTGTTCACGTAGAAATTTTCAACATTTTCCTGCCATTTTGTACCATCAAACGTGTACTTTAGGTCTGTACGCAAAATCAATCGATTTATAGATTCGTTATTCAGCAAATTTGAAACCAAAAACAACTTCACTAAGCATAGCCTAAAGTAATATTTCAAATGTTTCCAGACCAAGTTCTCAGTTTGACTAAGTGCTAAGGAAGGTGAGAAGTCCAGATGCATTGTACGTCTGGGATTGTCACACTAAGGGCCCTAAATACCCCAGGGCTTTCTTCTGTGAAAAAAATCGTTTTATCAGATAATCATCGGAAAGACCACCATGAACTTCATGGTGGACTTCACCATGGACTTCAACATCTCAAACATCTCCCTGCTAACTGGTTGAGGATGTATATACATATGAAAAGTCCCTCGTAAGAGCTCACTACCATATACACAACAAATCCTCTCCAATCGCCCAAGGCATGTCCTACGGAGGATAGGACAGCGGTGGTGCAGGTTAATTCCCTATATTTTCCATCGATTTTGCGTATTTCTGAAAGGCCGGTCCAGCTAATCTTGTACAGGTAATCAATAAATCCTTCATAATTTTGTAACTGAGCCGGTTTTCCCCTTTTCTTTTTCGATATCCTTCGAATGTGTTGGCGCTTTGTAGTTGCTACGCTCCAATTTAAGCTTTCAATGGCTTCAATTTCGGTGCCTACAATTTCTAGTTTTCCGAATTCTTATTACGCATTACTATAATTATTTGTTGCGTTCTAAATGAGTTATGCCAACGATTGCATAGATGTGTTCAGTCTTAACATATTTTGGAAGATATGTTGGTTGATCAATTTTAATGGACAACCGAATATGCAGACGGCAAAATTCATCCCGTATGTTGTTTAAAACCATTTGAGTTGAGTCCCCTTCAAAGTTTGATCGGTGTTTCATGGTAGATGCACATATGGACTAGGAATACACTTTTTGGGTCATATAGAATGACTTCCACGGCCTTACTATACTTGGTCCTACCAAGAAACCTCGAGTCTGAAATTGAATATTGAAACTGTTCCAAAAAATAGCCCCCTCCCCCCTTCTGTTTCACTAAGCTAAATGGAGTGTCAACTCTTCTTTATCAGATTACTTACACCCTTCTGCTCTCAAAATACCTTTTCGTTGATGGGGAGCGTCATGTCTATTTTCATTATTTCATACCTATCAGCTCCTGTGCTACTTAATATACATTGCCATTCCACCTCACAACGACTTTTTCTACTAAAAACATCCTTAAGGTTCGAATTGTTAAAGTTTTTATTAGGATCGATAATTGGACGCAGGAATTGCACAGGAACCTTTTAAATTTTCATAATTTTTTCCTTCAAATTATTTGTATGACTTATTGATGTCAAGTAAATTTTTTAATAATTTAACGAATTTGTCGGCTGATTCACTAGAATTCAAATAATGTGTTGACGTAAGTACCTCGCGAAAAGACTATTATTAATTTTGTGACTTGTCGACTCTGAATATAAATATTCTGAACGCCAATGACAGTGAATTTAACAATAGATTGAAAAAAAGTTTTTTAATGCTCTTCCTCTGAATTGAGACTTCTAATAAAATTTTATAAGTAAATTTTTGCATTTGTGCAAATAGTGCATGACTCCCCACATTTTGGGAGCAACTAAATCATCTTTACTACATATAACGAGATAAGCGCCCAAACCGTTGGGATAAGCACCCAAACCATCTTTATTAGGGATCGCGATGGCTTGTTTTGAACCTACTTCGCATATCTTTCAAGCAAGAAGTGAGATTCGTCAACGACCGTCCCTTATTCCTACCTAATGAGGAGTTCTTAACCTACGAGGTATTTGCATTTTGGGTTACAAATTTGCTACTGGTGGCAACGTCATCCTAATGCATCCTAAGGCACTGTGATATTACCTTTTCGGGTAATATCACAGTGCCTACTGGTGCCAACGTAAGCCATCAATACCTAAGGCTTACCCGTGGTACCTAAACATACCACAAGGGTTGAGATCTTCGAACTATACTTCACATGATAGTTTGTAGCAAGCTAGACTGCTAGACTTCGGACTAAAATTCTAGTGTTTTTAATAGTCATAGTATTTTACTACTAGTGTCCAAGGACCACAGGCATTCCAACGCCCGTTTATCTCTTTGGAATTAGAATTGAATGTCAGCACTATGCCTAAGACAAACGACGTCGTTTGAACCAGCTCTTGACATCATAATGGCATCTGAAGTACTTCTGATATTTTCTCAGCGTTGACGCCATTATGACGTCAAAACAAAGTCCAAACTACGTCCACTGTCCCAGGCATTAGGGAGAAAACTCCTTTGTACCAGGTCTGCCCAGAACAGTTTAGTTTTCGCAAGCTGATATTGAAATTGAAAAATTGATTTTCATACGCAATTCATACGCTTAATTAAATTTACTTTCGAGTTTCGCTTTACCGCTCATAACTTAGATTTGTTTTGTTTAACCTGTGTTAATTTTCAAAAAATCAAACCATGATAACCCGACGGATGAATAAATAAATAGCCGAAGCTATAATTACATTTGAAATGCTATCCGTTAAACCCCCTCGTAAATATTTGGAAGTCTCGTTCAAAAGTATATATAATTATCCTTTGTAATTAGTACCCTGAAAGTTATGAATAAAAAAACACATTTCCTAGGGCGTCGATGAAATATTCTGTTTCATACAGATTTTCAACTGAAATCGTTAAAACTATAAATTTTCCACATATATCCGCGTATGAATATGCCAACCTAGCGACGTACATGACTTATGACAATACCTTGCATAGAAAAATTTTTGCAACATATTTTAACATGTGTGTGTACAAACAATTTAATTTTTTTTCATCTCTCTCTTCAGATGAACGAGTCATTTCAACAACCAGGACGATGGCATGACGTCATACTACGTCCGGAACATCGCACTAATGGCGAACCCTTAACACACGTCATGTCCTACACAATAAAGGGTCTATTTCCGAGCTCTGTTTATGAAGCCATTGTTCAAGCGAAAAACCGATATGGTTGGAATGAGGTTAGTATCGAAGTCTTATAGTGTGGTGATGTGTTACCATCTGCCTACGTTTGTATATTAAAGCTAGGTACAGTTGTCCGATGTGAAAATTTTATCGATAGATGGGAAAATTCAAATAATAAAATGTACGAAAAGATTTTAATGTCGCAGCACATTAAAAAATAATAACCCCCCGATATATGTGCTTGAAAATGGATCAGGATGTTGGTATTTATTGATTTGGTTAACACTTTAATGAACATTTCCGTTGCTAATATCCTGGATTTATTTTTGATTTCGTATAAAACTACAACTATGTCATCTAAATCATTCTCACTATGAAAAATGTTACAGATGCTCTTTCTTTTCTTGATAAATCGAATGGTATCTCATGTTTTATGAAAACTTTTACTGGCTTAATCGGAAAATTATGCGAAGGAAGGGGAGAAAGTTGTGAATAAATAAATTCTGGGTTACGATCGGACTCAAAGTATTTCAAGCATACAAAGAAAATGTCATTCAAACCTGATAAACTTTATCCTTCTTAATTGTGCAAAAAAAAGGATGCGGACGGTCGGCAAAATCATGCGGTCTCGGTGTATTGACTTTGCTTAGTTTCACACTTCTCTAGCTCATGGAAGGCAGCAATTATCATAGTGATTTGGAAACTTATACGATTCTCTAACCTTAACCCATTTTAACTAATACCAATGTGTCCATTTTAGATCCTTTAACAAAAGCTTGCCTTTAGGGAAAAAAGGTTCTTGAGGCATTAATAAATAAATAATTTTTTTTTTGCTTGAATATTAAACCTTAATGTAGGAACGAAGTTTCTGAATAGGTATAGATATCGATGTGCGAGTAGTTATCTGTTTTTTGGCTTGGGAATTTGCGTGCCAATATTACATACTCAACCATTAACTCCCCCGAACTCCTCAACTCCACTATATTGGCATCAACATTGCGTCGTTGAAGGGCGTTAAAGTTTGCCAAAAATTTCGCCAAAATTCGTTTCAAATCGCCAAAAATCGGGACTGCTCATTTTTAATACTTACGGTTGAAAATTGAATTGCTACCTGAGGGTGTAAAATGCCCCGCGAATTCAAATAGGGATAGTCGCACTTGTGCACATATGGGAGTATACAGACGCACAACCGTTATCACACTCGTGCATTCATCTGCGCACACATGTCCACACAAATGTGAAATATAAGAAAACACACGAAATTGCAGATTTCGTCCGTATCTAGCCCTGTCGATAAAAAAATTGGGAAAATGCGCGGAATGATGATATCAGTTCTCTGCGACATTCCGAAGGGAATACAAGGAAATTTTCTTTTTTCGTCATGTCGATCCCATTGAATAGAAAATGTGATTACGAAAATCGACTAAAAATTTGTGCGCCTTATAGTCGAAAACTGGCTTTGGGGACAAAAAAAATAGATTCTTTCAAAATTAGCGATAAGTTTGGAAAAATTATTAAAAAGTGGATTAATGACAAATTTGACTTGTTGAATTCAAAACACCCGGCGAGTATTTGCACTACATGTTGACACATGAACGGGGCTGTCAGAAAAGACTGCTACCCAAAATGCCGGCGTTCGAGACTGTTTATTTGCCGAAACTACCAGGATGCGAAGCAAATGTTTAGGTAGTTCGATATGTAATTGCTACATCTGTACAACGGGCTGACCAACACTCCATAAAAAACACAAAAAGGACAGGGTATTTGCCGAAATTTTTATGTAGACATTACTGAAACTACAGATATGTACGGAACCCTGGAAATCGACAAAACAGGAAAAAATAATTATGGTAGGGAAAAGTCCACGAAGTTAGGCAACAATAACATGGTTGTTGGCAAAATTTGTTTCCAAGAAGTGGAGAGAAAGTAACCCCATTCTTGTATTGCACGTGAAAATAGGCCAGGTAACATCGTTACCAAAAACTTGACCTTAACAATTCAGCATCTTCCAGATAAAAAACAAGACTCGATCGCTAGCTCAATTCTCCAACAGAAAAGTGACAAGCCTCCAAATTACTCAATGAGTATTTCGAATATCGAAGTGAAGTTGACAACAGGCGGATGTCCTTGTCGTATACTTGTTAGCCCTTGCGAAAAAAGTAACCCAGTTTTTCTGAACGTTTGGATAAATTACCAGTGAACACTGGAGCTTCTTCAAGACAAATGACTAAAATCACCAATTTCATTTGTTCTCTTTCTGGGAGAAAGTCCGTCCCATTACATCAATCGAAACACATGACAGACAGATAATTCAAAAATGCTCTTGAATATTTATTACCAAAATCAACTGAAATTCGACGTTGAAAATAGCGCAGAAAATAAAGTGCGGACTGTCATCTGGGCAAATGCTGAGGACTTGATTGGATCTGTTGTTGAAAAGCGTGAGCTACAAGGGTTTTATTTAATAAAAATTATGGCTCATGGAGGACAGGGATTTCTCTAGGTTTCCTTGACAATTTTCCCAGCATACGATGATCTAATGTAGGACAGTAATTTTGGAGAAGACATGCCAGCAAAACGATTAACGTATGTTGAAGGTGAAATGGTCGATGAAAAGGAGAATTGGACCAGGAAAAAACGACCATAGTCGATTTTGTGCTGATGGAAATAAACAATACAGTGAATCCTCCTTTGTTTAGAGAAATTGAGGATTTGACAGAGTCGGAAAAGTGTGTACCTCCAGAGTTTCACCTTCTACAAGTGTCTCTGAACAATGTGTTTTGGTCTGGTATGATACCAATTTTAGGCAGAGAAAGGGCCCTTCTTTCGCCCAAAAAATTTAACATCATTTCAAAAGACTATAATAGAAAGGTTTTCGAAGGAAACGTTTGCAAGATTGTGCCGCTCATTGTAGCTTTTAAAAAAATGGCTAACTTGGATCAAAACTGTTTTTACGTAGCAAGAGAAGATTGTGATGTTGAGAAATTAGTTGGAGATTTGCAAAACGCTATCGAAAGTACAGGGGTTGCCATCAACCTGAAACTCCATGTTATCCTAACTCATCTGAAAGAATCTCTGGAGTGAACACTAGTTTGGGCTTATGGTCAAAACAAGGTGGTGAAAGTTTCCACCATAAATATTTAAAATACTGGAGCAGATATAAGGTCAACGCGATATAAGGTCAATGTTATGGTGAGAAATTGAGAAGAGCAGTTACAGAATTTTTGTCTTTGCACATTTAATAATCTCCCATCGCTCACTTCATGATGTGAAGATTATAATTAATTTGAAAAATCAAACCACTGTTTTGAGGACTTTTTGTGTTTTTGTACTTGAGAAATAAAAAAATTGTTAAAGAAAGTCCTTGTGTCTCTCTGTAATGCATTGTATATGCAGTAGAATCCCAATTTTACGCGACTCAACCACTCGAACCATACACTCTGATTCAAATTCAATTTTTTCTTGATATTTAAGGAAAATAAGCAGTCGTAATTTTTCTGAAAACGCACATTGACTCTTTGCTGGATCTAGAACAGCGCCCAAGACTCAGATTTTGGCGTAATTTTTGGCAAACTTTCACGCCCTTCAACGACACCGTGTCAAGTAAGGATGGATTCTATTCAACAATTGCTAGGAACTAAGTAGGTTTCAGTAAGTAACAGTCAAGAATAGTTACAATTTTTAAGAATCAAATCAGGCATTTTACGAACATGGGTTATTTCCGATAAAGGGAATATATACTAAATTGGATTTTTTATAATGGTGGAACAACGGATAGAAATCAGCGAATGCAGAGAAAATCGGCCGTATCATATTGTAGTTGCCCTCTTAAAATGTAATTTCTTACAAAAATTATGAAATTTTCACTGTTTAGGACGATATTTTTCGAGTTAAACCAAAGCGAATGCTTAGCACATAAGAAAGAAAATGACTCGACTAAAAACGGTCCCCGACCACGATCACCGATATCATGTCAGATTTCACTGACACGGAAAGTTTTTCGAAAAATGTTTATAGGAAGATGCCGTCAGAAGGAAACCAGGTTACAGAAAGGGCAGCATACCAAGCAGGTTACTGGGTCTCCACATTACTTCGTACGAGACCTCATTTTTCTATGTTCTCAGGCGCCTTCAGATAATGGGAATCTTTTCTCTAGTGGAAAGGTAAGGGATTGCTAAAAAAAGATCCGCCCATCACCGGCACCTCTTGAGGCTGCATTTTTCCTTTTTTGAAGTGTCAAGACTACTTTCGACTGTTTTTTTTTCCGATTACTGTTTCTACGAAGAGCCTTCCCATTTCGCTGAATAGGTCACCATGCTTCGTAATTGATCTTTTGCAAACCAAAACTGTATGACGTGCATCATCCACCTTTTATACAGAAGACCTACAGTAAGGAACCGTGAAATATCATTCTTTTGCAGATCAGACCAGATACATCGATGCTCGCTCAAGAGCAGGATCAAGTAGAAATAAGTTCACCATTGACACAACTGAGCCACAGGTTTATGTTGGGGTCCAACGCACTTGCGGCCATCTCCCACTAACGTCACACCTCGAGGACTGCACGATTGTTTCAGCCTGAATAATACCGTCCTTTTGCAATACATTCATATCGTTCTTTGGTGGATCAGAAGGCTGCTGGTTGTCAAGATCTTGCTCATTGTCATAACTGGTATTGTTTTCCTTGTATTGATATTTCGTTAGATACATCCTCTTCGGAAAATATTCCTAAGTTTTTACTGGTTCATGAGAAATGAATTACAGTTGCACTTTAATTTTTTGGTTCTATTTTGTAAAAAGTTTCAATTTTTCTACATTTTTTTTTTGCTTTTCCTTGAGCTAACTGTCATTTTCGTTTCCTCCAAGCTCAACTATTATATTTGCGATTAGACAAGAAACAGGAAAATTCCTTGTCTCGTTGGATAGTCGCTAACACGGGTTTATCAATCTGGATTGCAAAACTTATGATTGTTATTTTTATGGTTTACATCTTTTTCTTGACTTAAAATCAATTTTCGTCGATTGTTTCTTGTGGAGGCGGGGGGTCTCCTTTTGTACACCGAGCCCTTGGCTGAAACGCAAAATATCCTTAGATACAGCTGTTCCGTAAAAATTGTTGATCTCAAATGATAAGCACCGATAGGGCTTTCACGTAGGTATGAAGCTTTGGAATTCTGGATGCTTTAGAAGAATTTTCCCAAGATTCTCTGAATGTCCTTATCCGATTTAACAAAATAAGTTGGACATTTTCCTGCAGCAGGGCATTTCATACAGTATTTCTCGATTATCTTCTATAAAAATGGCAAAATTTAGCGAAACATTTTTCAGTAACCATGAATAGAATGAAGACATAAAAAGAAACTTCAAAAAATTGGCTTTGTAACATGGTGGTTATTTTTATGCCTCTAAAAATCTTACTCCCTACAAATATGAAATGCGGATTTTTTCTGCTTGAAATATGCATTTATTTGAATAACAGAACGAATTAATTCAATAATCAAAGTATTGGCCATCGTTAGCTACGACTTTTTCCCATCTTTCTGTCAATTGATGGATTCCGTCCCAGTACCACTTCTCATTTTTTGAGGCTTCCCACTCATAAAGCTAATTTTTAACTTCTTCGTAAGAATGGAAGGGCTGTTCCGAAAGTCCGTGCTGTATCGATCGAAATAAGTAGTGGTCAGAAGGAGCCAAGTCTGGTGAATACGGCGGGTGGGGTAGAACTCTCCAATTAATGTTTCCCAAGTAATTTTGGACAGGTATTGCATCATGCGGCCGAGCATTGTCATGATGAAAAATGACTTTATCATGTCTTTGGTGAAATTCTGGTTGTTTTTCCTTAAGTGCGCGGTTCAATTTGATCAGTTGTTATCGGTAACGTGTGCCAGTAATATTTTCACCTGGTTTCAGCAGTTCGCAATAAAAAGGTCCCTTACTATCCCACCAAATACACAGCAAAGTCTTCTTTCCATGAATACCTCGGACTGGATGTGATGTTGATAGCTGGCCTAGGTCCACCCGTGTTTTTTTCCGCTTGGGATTGTCGAAATAAATCCACTTTTCATCGCCAGTAACAATCCGATGCAAAAAACCTTTTCTTTTCTGTCTGGCAAGCAGAATTTTAGAAATGGGTTTTCGCTTTTCGATGTCTCTTTCTTTCAATTGATACGGCACCCATTTTCCAGCTTTTTGGATTTTTCCCGTGGCTTTTAAACGTTATGAAATGGCTGCCTGAGTAACTTCCAACGCTTCTGCCAACTGTTTTTCAGTTTGCGTGTTGTCTTCATCCAATAATGCTTGCAAATCTGTATCTTCGAGTTTTTTTGGTGGTTTTCCACGGTCTTTGTTGCTGACATCGAAATCGCCACTTTTAAAGCTTTTACACCATCGTTCACAAGTGTCTTGGCTTGGGGCATGTTCACTATATGCTTCCACTAACAATCGATAAGTTTCTGCTGCCGTTTTCTTCAAATGAAAGAAGGTTATTAGACTTCCCCGCAAAATCTCTTTTTCTGGCGCGTAATTCGACACTTTTGAAGCGAAAAAAAACCTATTGTTTGTACAATCAAAACGTATGGTATACTGGAATTTGTTGACGGATGTTTACCCTTCAAAATGCCATGTTAGTTATCCCCGACACAAACCATATGTCATGGTTATGCCATCTGTTAGTATTTTCCGCATTTCATATTTATATACCTAATAATTTGACTTATTTCTCTAGATCTTTCCTGGAGTTGCTCTATTCCTATGAATTTTGCGAATTAAAGGGGAAAAAGAGGAAGAATAAGTTTTAAAAATTATATTGTTTGTGCTTTATTTTAAATACTTAATGCAAACGCAAACAAATTGAAGGTCGTCTTTCAGTATGAAAACTAGTAAGGCTTCCAGCGACGAAAATTTACAAATTAAAAAAAAACGTTAAAAAGCATCAAATATAAAATCAGAAACTATTTGAAAAATTAAATTACTTCCCTCATTTCGGCCACTAAATAAACGTATTTGAAGCCCATTAATCCTTAAAACCTTTACTGATGGTGTAGATTCTCGGTAAATACTAGAATTTTGCGCCACTAAAAGAGCAGCAAGTAGCAACTCTCCATCCTGCATTGTAATCAGAATTAGCGATGAGGATGCAATGTACTGTACATTTTGCTATTATATGCTTTCTCGTTCCCAAGAGCAGGAAGTGAATGGAAGACGCATTTCCTCCTGTATCAGAGTATCAATTCAGATGCCTTTGAATACTTGCCCATGAAAAAGTTTAGGCTTCCCTTCTCCCGGTTTCGCATCACACTCAAGTTCAACGTATTTGCATTCACCATCTACATGTATAGCTACCAAATGCATTGTATCACCGACGCCGCTTTTCACATCGTCCTTGCATCGCTGTATCAATTTATCTAACCTAAAACCAAAGTACTCAGATTAGAATTATTCCAGGTCAGCGATATTTTCCAATTTTACACACAAAGGAGCTCTCTGGATGCACATTCTGAGGATCTGGAAATGGTGGCCAGCTCAACGTCGCGAAGTAGCGCGACATCCCTCCACCGAAATTCATTAATTCCACCAACACCACTATCGACACTAGCAACATCACTATCCGCACGACCGTTATGGAAATTATCGATAGCATCAATATCATCACCATCGTCGCATATCCTCCAACGTCTGTTCGCCATTTTCGTGAGCATTTTCATCTTCTTGCGATTTATGAAAATAAGTGAGTACTTTTACGTAGGATAATTTTATCGATTCGCCGTAGATATTTTATAAATCACTCCACGTTCAGCAGAATATTGTAAATTTCAACCCATTTCTTTGGTGATATTCCTAATTTTGATGAATCATGTAGAAAAGTATTTACACGATAAGTTATTAGATAAGATGTGAGGATGCGATGATGACATTTTTATATAGAGAAAAATAACTTTTAGAAGTAAGGGTAATATTCGTGTATTTGAAAGTATATTATTACTATAGGGACGTGCACTATATAAAAATAATTTGAAAACAAAAAAAAAATGAAGAAAATAATGTGAATTTAGGCTAGTATACTTAGGGTAGAATCACATTTTGTCGCGCTCGATGGGGTAGGAGTTACATGAGAGATACCGATTTGAACGTCACGCAACAAAATCAAATATATTTTTATCCTTTTCCTGTGCGCATTAACATTTACAAATACTTGGAATCATATGTCAATCAAACGTTTTGTTTTCCTTCGAATGAAAATCGTTTAGCAGTCATTAAAACTTCACAATTAAAATTGCTCCAACCCCTGCGGGCAAACGGCGAAATTGCCAGTATTACGTATTGCGTTTGTTTCTCTTGAAAAGCGACCGCAATTAGATGTAAGTTACCATTTAAGTATTTATTAACCAGAAAAAAGGCTCACACATTTATTATTAATTTCACGGCAATCGTTCATTTTATGTATGTGTCGGTTTCGTTCCACAGGGCTTTGTTGGCTTTCAGATGTAAATAAATTACTGGGCCATTGTTTTCGAGACTACATCATTGCATTCAAATCTTAGTAACGTTCCAATATATTTTTTTCAACGACGGATTGCGTTCTCACTCATATAATTAAAACAGAATTTAAATATTTTTCGAATCAGAGCTTTTTGTCATAATTTGCCAGTTTAAACATTAAAATATCCATTGTACACCTGAGAAGTAAATAAAAATGTGATCCATTTCAATAGCGTGATTCATAAATAATCGATACAGATATAATTAATATTTACGGAACGTAGGGGTGGATGTGCGAACAAAACTAATGTTTAAATCTAACTATCAGATAGTAGCGTAACACTTAAATAGAAAAGGACGATTATAACATTTGGCTTATTGTAAATATATTATCCATACAATGCTGTTTAAAACCAAAGATCAATCATCAGACCAAAGCTGTTGCAATGCCTAAAGGAAGCAGTTGAAGCATGCTCTCACAAGGCAAAATATTTTCTGCTACACCATCAAGGACCTTGCAATAATTTCCTCGTTCCCTGCTAGTACGAGCTGATCGTAAAAACGTAAAATGAACATGGCTAGGTATATGTAAAAAAAAGAAAAGAATATAATATAAAATCTTGAATATCATGTAATAGAGTAACACAATATTGTGAACTACGTATGAAAACAATCCTTAAAAACACATTGTAAATACCAAGCATCAATAGCAACAAAACGTAAGAAATAAAATGAAAATGTCTAATTATAAGACGGCAATTTGTCTGAAATAATGAGTAATAAAATAATTTATTTCAAATTTAAAGGCAGATATTTTACTTGAACGAAATTACAAGACATTGTGAGGTTAACAATGTTAGTCAGATCAATCAAAAGACATATTATTGATCCTTTCATATCAGGTAAGTATTGGTTGAGTTTTTTGAATTAAATATGGCAGCACACTGAATGTCAATGCAAGTTTACTCACTTTCTATGCAATAAACCACCAGGATATCCAGGTGATGCTTTTTATTTCACCAACTTAACAAGTTGAGTAATTTTCGGAGGATAACTTTTGAACTTGAAGCAAAGGTTAGCTATGATACTGATCAAAATCCATTCATCGCTATAACTGAAATTAACCGCATCTTATCTTTAAATTCCAGCTCTTTCGCCATTAATTCAATCAGTAACTAGACTAGGCGGCCTTGTCATATTTCTTACGGATGTGTTTAGAATATGACATATAGATCCTGGATATATTGGTCGGTTTTTTATCGGGTCCAATTATCTTGGAGATCACCGCTTCACCAACTATTCACACCCTTTTTTGCAATCATCAAATGGAGGTCACTTTCGGTCTACATGCATACTATCCTCTGGCTAAATCGGCTGGAGTACCACAAAGAACAGTACTTGGTCCAGTGTTATAAATCCAAATGAAAGGTAAAAGTGATTAATTTTCAGACAATCATAAAACGATTTTTATGAAATTTAAAAATTATATCAACGTACAAATTTCAATTATATTGAGAAACGCTTATTGCATGCGTCAGGAGTTGAAAAAGTTGACTAATTAAACACTTGTCTAGCCCACAAACGCAGTGCGCCCTCCGTTTCCCAAACGATTTTTAGCTGATATTATCAAAATGTTTTTTTGCTCATTATTCATTTAGCTTGGCATAAATTAGGATATGTCTTAGAGGACATATTCAAATTTATGTAAAGTCCATAAATTTATGTTATTTATGCCAAATTTATGCTATAGTTCATAGAATCAGATCATGTACTACTCTCTCACCCCAATTACATTATTGATCCTGCATAGCTGAAATTCTACAAAAGGAATTGACTGCATGCGCTTAATCTGATGGATCATGGACTATATTGAATTCTACGTATCAAACTTAATCTAGGAAATAATCAAATATCCTTTGACATCGATTCGAGTACAGAAAGCAAGCATCATACAAAGGATACATTGAATACACTTCTCATTTGCGTCTTCTATCGATTACGCTCTAACGAATTCGCAAAAAAAAAACAATTCGATTAAAAGTTCCATAAACGCACCCATACACACATGCACACACACACACACACACACATTGCATATTCCAACTATTTTCAATTCTACTTACTTTGTAAGCAAATATTGATGTGCCTTGGCAAAGCAACTATTAGAACAGAATGGAACTTTATTCGTTCAGCTCGGAAAGTTCAAAGAATTTTAACATGGCTTTAGTTAAAAATTTAATTAAAATAAAACTTTTTTAAAATTGTTGCAAAGTCATGTTAATGTAAGGATATACATATAATGTAAGCAGGATGGTGAATGGCAGTACTAAATAGGCTCTGTAACGTTCACTGCTCGCTTGTGGAAATAATTTTGTTGAAAAGCATTGTTTTTGCTGTTTTGAACAAAAACTCTTATAGGAGTATGTAAAGCAATGAAGTAATTTTGTTTTGTTTGATAAATCTATAAATTAATTAAATTGAAAATATTCAGAGCTCAGTATTTCTATATTCTCTCTAAGTTACTCTCGAAAGCACTAATTTACGCCGTTAATATTCAAGAATAAAGCGTAAATTGAATTTAAATATTTTTAAATAATTTTTAAAACTGCTGAAAACTACTTTGAAATCCTAGATCTTAGCGCTAGACCCATACTACATTTATTTCCAAAATAAAACCCACAGCAGCTGTCAAACAATAAAATAAATAACATAAAATTCAAAAAGGAAATATCGCACGACTTTTCCCTAATTTTTATCAACTCAACAAATGAAGCATTAATCTTAGATGATGCAAATCATCAATCCATTCAGCGAAATTTCCGATTAACTCAAATCAATTCCTTACGCAAATGCAAGCCTGCGTTTACCAGTTGCTGAACCCTAAATTGAAGAACATTTCGATCAAGACCGCCAAGAATAGAAAAGGAACCACTCTTCACTCAATTATTTCAGCTGTGTTACTTAGTAGACATCATCTCCTGCTACAAAATGTGGTCTTTTCTGTCACGCTTGCATTTTGACTGATAGACGATATTTCGAAAAAGTTTTCAAACTATGCATGTCCGACAAGGATGGTTACGGAAGTATCCACACCTCAACAGAAATCGACATAAATAGAAGTTTGCCACATTTGTTGCAAAGTTGGTCGAGGTTTTGTAGCCTTATGACCCATATATTTTTTGTTCCATGGTAACTAACATAGTCCTATTAATCTATTATAAATAATTTGATTGACCCATCTTTCCTTTTCGCTAGAGTTTCAAGAAAGTTGTAAAGAATAAAGTTTCATAAAGGTTGATTAAATCGGCCGTGCCATCATTATCCTTGCCTTTGCACACTAGCATCTTCTGTTTATCTGCTGTTTGGACTTCTTGACTCTCTTCATTTCGCTTCATATCTTCGCATCATGCCTTAACACAGAATTGTTTGCTAGGATAGAAGCAAACCATATCTTATCAAGCCGTCCATTAAGTGACACTAGACTAGGCTGCTTTGTCATATTCTTTATGGATGTGTTTTGAGTATGACATAAATGGTCCTGGACACACTGGTCGACATCTTATTATTGCCAAACATCATGGAGGCCACCGTTTTGACCGACTTTATTTTCACAATCAGAAATGAAGATCATTCTCAGTCCCCAAGCACTCTATTCTAAGAATTGGTTGGAGTACCACAAAGATCAGAACTTGGTCCGGTGTTGTAAATCGAACTGAAAGATAAAATTGATCGATTTTCAGGGAATCATTAAACGACTTCAAGGAAATTTACAAATTATATCTAGCGTACAAATTGTAATAACATAGGGACTAGCGTCTAGTTTGGGTTTCTAGGAGTTGAAGAGATTTGAAGAAGAAGTTGAAGAAGGAGATGAAGAAGAATAATTTAACCCTTGTCCTGGTCACCAACGCAAAACGCCTACAATTTTTCCAAGTTTCTGATAGCTCATTAATTTTTTTTATCATTTCTCATTAAACTTGTTAGAAATTTGTATATGTCTCGCAGCACTTCCGTCCGGAGGTCTGTATGCTACTAAGCTAGTATCCCCAGGTAGGAAGATAGTAAGTGTAGCAAGCAAAGTCAGTGCTTGCCGGGTATATATTAGTCTGCAGATTCAATGTTTTTGATATTTTGTTATTTCGCAACACTGAAGAAACTTGTTTACGGGGTGGAATAAAAGGTCTCAATCCAAAGACCAAACTTATACAGGATGTCGATTTGCCAAAAACCGCCCTTTGCCTTGATAATTTTCTCGAAGTTATCTGTCATAGCTAGGAGAATTGATATAAGAATATTGAATTGATAGTTCATCATACTTTACTGTCACCAGCAGGACTCAAAACTAATATCCAGTTCAGAGGGTGGATTCTGTAACTTCTTCATCGCCCAGCCGAATCTAAGTTTTGGGTTCTTGCGGCTTTGGCAAGTGCCCATTCTATTAATTTTTCTGAAGCTCTTCTTAGTCCTTATGTTCTGTAAAGATGAGTGCAGGTTTCTATTAGCTCTTTTTGTTGAGATGAAAGCCTCATTAATACAGAAAAATGTATGGCATATGGATTCCAATATGAGCCTAAATTCCATAGTATTTATTCTGAGTACTCTTTGCTTTCCCAACATTCGCTCGTTGTATGTAGTTTGTCAGCTTAATCAACCCAAATCCTGGTACTTATCTAATCTAACCCAGTGAAAAAGACACGAGGGCTCTTTTGAAGCCCTTAGAACATGGATTCGGAATCGAAATTTCCATTCAAGCAAAAATATCAAAATAACCCAATTTTAATATCAAAAGGATCGAAGAGCTTCATAAAAGCTACGCATTTTGAAGCGATTGCCACTACTTTTCTAGTATTGCAGCTTGCGAAAAAAGGACATAGTTTTTTTCCGTGGAAGAATGCATACTTGGGAAGACTGAGAAAGTTAAGAAGGAAAATATAAAACGCCTGCCCTAACCATGAGCACAGATAACTTTTCAGACAACTTTTGCCTTACACTGTAAATGGAATTTGTACAATTTACAAAAACAAAGGAAAAACCAAACATCTGGGTTGGTCACTTCCAGGTTTTAGACAGTCGTATGATGTCAACTGACATGATTTTATCAGAAGGACACTTCAATTCTTCAATTTTTGTTTAAATTTCGGGTAGGGCTTGGGTATGAAAACTTTAAAAAGGACGATTTTAAATCACTTATGGATACGGATTCTTGGAGAATCGATGTAGGCCTATGTCGAAGTAACATGGGCTTACAGTAGGTTTATCCTTAACCCTTGGCCTTTGCAGTAAACCACTGGTCATGTTGCAGAAACTGCGTGACCAGATAGCCCATTATGTGATTCGGGTTCGCAATGGTTGGTTGCCCAGAAATAATGTACCGAAGTCCTGAAGATGTGTTTGAATAATCCTCATCTCGAAGAAGGAAAGACAAAACTAAGATTTGCTAAGGCACTCCAAATTTATTTGCCCTGCATGATTTGTCCTTAAGACGTTTGGCCACTTTATCTGAGAGTCTAGAAAGAGTACTAATATTCAAGTCTTACCTCGCGTACTTAAAGTGCAAATCTTTCCATAAGTTTACCTCTAGTCTCTTCTAACTATAGAGTGAGGTCCAAAGTAACCTTTACTTTGCGAGGTTTCCCCTCATCCTCCTCATTTTCACATTAAAAATTGTTTAACGTGCCACAGAAATCAGCCAGTCAAGTGCGCTTAAATATCCTTGCTAGCTTTTGTGGTAAAGGCATATCTCTTCAGCATTTCCACGTGCACTTGCGTCGGTTTACCTGTTAACCTGACTTGATTTTTTTTCCTTTCTCCTCCAACAATTTCCATGCTTTCTTCCTATGGTCTGCTTTCACTATCTTAGTGATTTATTGGGAATCGTGGTTCAACTTAATTAACACATAAAATTTTCAGGTACTATTACGTTTTCTGTAGTCCTTTCACGATATCAATGAAATTGCTGTGTTGAAGTTATTGAACCAAGTAACAAAAAGCCCGGGATAAATTAGTAACGAATAAAATGCACATAATGCTCACGTGAACAAAATTTTCAGAATTCCGATTATCGCAGACAGAAAAACTACAAATGCTTGATTAATATTTTATTACGTAACATGTGTGCCGATTAGTTTTATAAGATGGATATATTGGCGTTATTATACGAGTAATTACCACCCTTTGTAGCCTAGAACAATTTCCTTCGGTAAATCAGGCATGAAAGGTTTCACCCAGCGTATTATTTTCCTTGATGCCTATGCCTATGTTTTCTGGCATATTGAAAGGTGAGTTGGGATGATTTAAATATTACCCTCATTGCTATAAGGGTTAGTCAATGAGAAAAACGAATTTAAAGTGAACGCGAAATGTACTGAGGTTGACTTAAATATTTACCAATTGAATCACTTGACTAAATGCGAAAAATGCATTGAATTTCAGGTCTGAACTCCACAGAGAATCGACAATAAACGATCACCAGCGAGGGAATAAATTCATGCTGAATCTGAATATATTGAGTGCTTGCAAAAGTTTTCTCATTTTTTCCATGTGAATTTTCTCCGAACTATAAATCATAAATCCTTGATTCCATTTCAGTACCAGATAACATTCTGAACATCTCAATATTGCGGCTTCAAAAGGAAATCATCGTTGCATTTACATTAGTTTTCAATCAAAAGTCGTTAGATAGACTATACGAGCTTGATCCTTGACAGATGTCAGCGTGTCACATCGGAGTAAAAACAGAATTTTTAGAGACAACATGCTGACGGAAGGAACATATCAACAGTGGTTTCAGCGGGTTCGTAATTTTGAACGACAGTTTAAGGACCACTCGCGAACAGGACGGGCCGAGGAGATGACGGATGTTGATCTATTGTAAGTCATGCATGAAGGTTATCAGATGAGCATCACAAAACCATCGACGGATTTACAGGTCCATAGAACCTCCAGAGGGCTCCCAAAAATACATGCCTTGGGATATGTGGTAAAGTTTGATGCTTGGATACCCCACAAACCAAAAGAACAAGGAAGACCGCATGCCCGTCTGTGTTTCCTATGTTACTTGTCCAACTAATGACAGATTACTCCGACGTATGGGTACTGGAGATGAAAATTAGGTCTTGCACAATAACATGAAACGGCGCGGAATAGTTTGCAAAATAATTGAATTGCCCGTATTCACTTCAAAGCCAGACGAGGGTCCAGGAAAAGTCTTGTCTGCTTGCTGAGATTCTTGAGGATTTATTTTCTCAAGCATCAATTTTTTGAGCTGGAACTTCTGGATTTTGGAGCTTCTGGAACAATACCAAGCGTTAAATGCTGCCCATCATAGTTCCGCGTTCTAATCTAATAACATTTTTGGGTCTCTGGACAAGTACCTACTGGGAAATTAATAGAACATTAGAAAGGATCTTCCTGGAGGACTTTGTATGCATAAGGGGATTGGAGACGATTTCTACAGGAGAGGAGTACAGCAGCGTCCTGAGGGTTGGGCATAAGTTGTAGTTATATTTGATGTATATCAGATGAAGTTTAAACTAAAAGTGATAAAAAAAGCACAAAAAAACATTTATATGGTTGAGAGCCAACGAGTTAGGTAAGATTAAGGCCAGCGAGTGATCTTTTTTGCGGTAGAAACTATTCTTTAAAATAGTTTATGTATATCTTACTATCTAAAGAAAGTCTTTCATCAGTGACCTAGGAAGTCTCAAACTTTTTCAGATCTATTCAATCGTATTTCCATATCTTTTCATGGATCAATACGTATGACTTGAAAATTACGGTGGTAGACCTTCAGGTACTCCTTTTGGGTGATGAAAATAACCAAACCGGCGTCTTCGGAAAAAAGGATCCCAACAATTTTTTTAAAGATGTCTCGACTGCTCCTCTTAGAACTGCGATCTTACTTCTGACGTGATGAAATTATTCGCTCCCAGGTTTGTTTCCCTGGTATGACTAAAGGAGACATCTTGATAACCCATAACTGTGTGTTTGCCTTAGTTTTTTTATTATTATTTTCCGCTTAAGAGAAAGCGTGCAACTTCAAGTTTTTATTTTTTGGACTTTAAATCCAATGACAGTTTCAATCAGGGAATCAAACCACTGAACCTGTTTGCCATCGAGATTTTCACGGGAAACGGATTCCCGTCAGATCTGCAAGGAGTCATTTGTTCCTGGAAATAGACTGCGCAGATATTCATAAAATATTTACCTTTTGACAATTTTTTCAAGTCAATGTTTTGGGACAGTCAAGGATTCTTCACAAGTTGGTCAAAAATTTTTATGTTAACTTATTATTATATTAATAGATAGCTGAGGTATAGATCATTTACTGAATCCCTGACTTTTTGAACTGGTTTCATCATCGTTTTGAAACATAAGCCACATCTTCTCGAACCTTGCTTACCCAGCAATCCAACTGAGGAGTTTCCGTTTCTCAATCCACACTTTATTCTCAGGTTGCCATATTATCTATCCAGTCCGCATGGTACTAAATTTAATTTTGAGACATCATCTGCTGTTTAGTTATAATCAACATACAAGGACCAGACTGAAAACTATTCAATTTGATTAAATTTATTGTTGGTCTGAACTCTTCCCAATTGTAATCAGATTGGCACGTTAACGCTATGGACGCTTGTCAGCCAATTATTTTTCAGCTTATCCTCCATGCACAAAGACTTTGCATCAACTAGCTGAATTCATCGTTAGCTCACCTTTGAGGATATTTTCGTAGATATTTATATACATCCTTCAGATTTTTTGCATTTTTATCCTTGCAAACCAAAATTTTATCTATATTTATCGACCGAAAACTGAGAGATTCAGGCAGGATCCATTTGTACGATTCTGACATATAACTCACAATCACTGGACCCTTGTTTCCGAATGAAACTTATCATAGCATCACACCCTAAGGCTTTTGATATCCTTCTTCGTCTTCGAAATAAGCGAATAAGCATATCAACAGAAGGGAATTAATTAAAAAAAGTCAGTTTCCGATGAAATCACAGCCACACTAACATGTCGGTGGATCATTAATAGGATATGGTATCCGTCAGAGTATATTTTCGTATAGCAAACCCAAATAATTGATGTTGTGGTGAACTCTCTTATCAGGCTATTGTGGTATTCTATAAAGATCAGGCGGAAAGTCTTATTATAGAGAGATGTAAATTCAATGGCAACAAGATATAGATAAGGAGACTGAGAGCTTTTGTGTCGGCCGATTACATGGAGAAGATTAGCATGGAAGACGTTACGAGTAAGGACGGATTCTAATTTCTACGGGGTCTGATAAATGCTTGATTGATCTGAAAAACTTATACTTCTAGTAGATAGATAATTGGTTTTGCCAGGATTCATTCTGGCAGTAGTCTTATCGTTTTTTATTTGCGCTTGATTGATATCATGTTGTTAACATAGTTCTTTACAAATCAGTCGAGCTATGGAACGATTAATGTTGATTTTCACTATCATCTTTAATGGACTGTAAGACAAATGTTTATTCTTTTATTATTTCTTATAAATTGGTAGCATAAATACAATTTAGAAACGAACTAAAAAAGACAAGCATTCTTGATAGCCTTCGTTCAAAGTTGATTGCTTCCAATCTGCACTTAATTAAAGTACGTCCATGTGTGACCAGCGGTTGTATATGGTTTAACCCACTAGAATTCGTTAAGGCTTAACATGTGTGTATACCAAGTAAAACAGAAAGCGCTCTTGCATGGTGAAGATGAAAACTCGTCAATTAACTTATTGAGTAAATAAAAAAGCAAGTAAATCGAAATATTGTTTGAAATTGTTTGAAAAAATTTATAATAGATATTTCACTGAAACATTTCCATTGCTTAAACCAGAAGAAAATATAATAGGGTCAATCATTTATTCACAATTAATTTTTATAATTACTGAAACCGGAGTCCGTAATTTATTCAAATTGTGCCAGCGAGAGGAGAATATTTTAACAGCTTTAAGTCTTAAACGATTGTTTTCATACAAAACTTATCATTATCAGTGTTGCGAGTTCTTTCGGCAGGTCCTTGCCTTAGTAAATGCAAGGACTACTGATGTTTTCAAAAGCGGCATTTAAAAGAAACAGACATTTTTTTCAAATTGATTTGTTTAGTTTTTAAACAAAAACCTTTAATCCCCTTCGAAGAACTCTCCAGTTACACTGATAGACTTGTTCAATTTTGCATTCTATTGCTCCAAACCTTTTTTAAATTCTTCTTCTATGATGCTTGGCAGTGCTTCATTTATTTTTTGTTTCTTCACTTCAGTCAGGTAGTCAAAACCGATTTTCTTTCATGTCTCTTTTCACTCGGGGAAGAATCGCACAGGGCTAGGTCGGGAAAGTCAGGTGGATCAGGCATAGGTGTCATAGGAATTTTGGTCAAAAATTAGCGCACAGACGGCGCTCAGTTCCCGGGATCGTTAATGTCGTAGAAAAACCAATCATCTGACTCCCAAAAATCAGGCCTCCTCGAGTGCAAACTGCTGCGAAATCTTTTCAAAGCTTCCATTCAGAAAACGGGGTCAACCATCTGATCCTGTGGAAGAATTTTGAATAGTCTACTCTTCTCACAACGTAAAACATATCATCATTTTTTTGAAGTGTGATTTCATTTGACGTACTCTTTTGGGATAAAGCGAACATGAAGTCTATCGTATGTCTTGTTTTATGGTCGTATTCGTAGTACTTAACTTGTCATCTGTGATGACCTGGAAGAAATTTGGGATTATTGCGGAACTTTTTCTTCAAAGCAGGGCATCCTTTCATGTGACCTTGGTTTTTGTTTAACAGTCGAGGCATGAATTATGCAAAAAATGTTCATCCTCAAATATTCCCTTAGAATTCGCTGAACTGAACATGTTGTTACTAAAACTAACTTTACGATTTCTTTGACTCGTCTGTCGCTGACCTTCCAGGCCGATTTTGAAATTTAAATGAATTTTTTCAACGTTCTCTTCGGTGCGAGCCATAGGTGGACGACCAAAGCAATATTTGTTGTCAAATAATATTTCACCATTTTGAAACGGTGAAACTACTAAAACGCTGGACATTTACCAACAACAGCATCCTTGTTGGCCGGTTTTAAAATTTCAAGAGTTTCTGAGTTTTCCGAGCAAGGTGCACAACTTTACTGACGCGCGTTGTTCACGATATTTAACCATTACAAAAGCGACAAGCACCTGTGACAACTCTCACTAAACAATTCCAAAACCTTCTTCTATAACGAGGCTTGCCTTATAAACGCAAGAATGCAGGATGCAGAAGGCAGAATAAGGTATATAAAACTCGTTTCAGCATCTCATCAGTTTGGTTTCTTCTGGGTACCTCTCCTAATAACGCTGTAGTCTTCAAATCCGAGTCATCATAAAAGTGCAGGATTCAAGGATGCTGTAGCTTCAATCTTAAACGAGTAGGTTTGTACTTAGCCTTGTCTTTATTTTGTGGTTTCTCTTCAAATATGGTTATTTGTTATCTTTATCAATATAAACGGATTTGTGTTAAAAAAAGTGAAAAGTTATTGGCACTGATCTTGTGAAAGTTTTTGAAAATTTTGAGTCAACGCTTATTTCTATAAAACTCATTACTGTCTCTCATTATGCAGTCAATTGAAACTTAAAATTGTTGAAAACAAGCAATAAATCATGCATTTGGGAACAATAAAATTTCTAATTTTAAACCCGCTCATATCCTGATTCGTTACCAATCGCTCGTGCATTATAATTTAGATTAAAACAGTATGCACAATGACCAATAATTTATTGGCTGTTACAGTTGTGCGATCACACTGCCTTTAATAAACAATAAATCTTTAGTCCTTTCCTTACCACCAGCCAAAATGCACACAATGCGATGCAATTTATCAAAAGATTTGCATCGAAACACAATCAATTGCGTACTTCGAGTTTCAAATAACAATAAAACTAAATTTTCGATATATCAAATCAAGTCCTGAGAGAAAACGCCCAGATAAAAGGGGTACATCGCATTGCAATAAATTGGAATATGGACAAATAATTATGTAGCGCAATTAGTTATCCTGTTAAATAACGTGCTGTATACAAATAATAAAATTTGTTATTTAGATAAGGCTGTATCGCTCGTGCTGGGTGAAGCATGGATGTTAGCTCGTTTGCGTTAAGGCTCCCCCACGAACGAATACTTTTCCAGGATACCGAGTCGTGGGTGAGCGGAATAAAGCATGTAATTTATGCGAAAGTGACGTGAAAGGCCTAGGATTTTGGCCTCTTTTGTGCATACCTGGGCTGGCGTTAAACTACTGAAAATTATTAAATATTCAGGACACGGCCACCTTTGGACTCGACTCGGCTCGAGCACGCAATTAGAACCTTTATTGTAATTTTCACCATGAAGTCCTAAATGAACACCCGTCTTTGATGACTTTTTATATAGCACTCATACTAAAATTAACGAATAAATTTCATACGCACAGTGAATGTGAAATGTGAGGGTACAGCGTTGAATTCAATGCTACTTGGGATTATAATTTTTGGAATAGATTATTCCCAAATTATTTATAGTTTGGCGGTTCATAAAGTTAGTTGGACGTGAAATGCTGAAATCAATTTGTGGTTTGCCTCGCGATGTACATTCAAAATTAAATTCTCATGATAAATATGTACTGTCGAGTCAACACAATTGTATAAGCTTTTTGTTTGCTGAGTCAAGTTGAATGTAGGTCCTTGTTATGAAACACGGGAGAAAAATAAGTTTGATCTAGAATGGATTTCTAAATTTACAATATTGTACTTGGATTGTAGGTGGGTGCCTATCTATTGTAGTCAATCTCCATGTAATAGAATTTGTGAAAGTTTCAACTCAAGACGACAACATATTCATTCTGATATCATATATGTATATATGAATTGTATGAAATATGTATGATTTAGTAAAATACAGTGAAAATAAATTTTACTCCCCTTTTACTTTCTTATAGTCATCTTAGCGGAATTACTGTTGGATTTGCGTCCAGGATCTGCTGGATCTGTTTACTGTATCTTAGCGAAATTACTGCTGGAATATCGAAAAATGTCTCCAGGATCTTCTGATAAGATACAATATTGAATGCTACAATATTTAAAAAAATATCTCCAAAATCCTTTGATATGGCTCTCGACATGGCCTGTAGGGCAGGACATCTTAAAGGTCGAAGTTACAAACCTACAAAATTGTAAACCTTAAAATCTTAAACTATTTCTATTAAAACATGCAAAAAAATTTTACTGCTTATATTTTTTTATAAATCATAGCGAGTGTATGACATCTGACATATTTATACTTTTTAATGTTTGCCAACGTGGTTTCTAGCATATCCTTTTTTCATTTACATTAAAAAAAATTTCAGTGACGAAACACAACAATATATACCAAATGCATTGGTTCACTCTTCTGACTGTTGTCAATATTTCAGAGTCTCTCCAGAAATATTAGACATCAGTGATTGATATTGAGATCATATTCCTTGGAGTTTCGAAACCTTTCTTTCTCACTGTTTTGAATAAGTTCAATTTTTCATTCAAGTCAAGCAGAGTTTGCTGGTGGTTTAGTTGTACTGAACAGGATGTTGTACTAAAACAAAGAGCTTCAATGCATCAAGCACTTAAAGACGATTATGTTGTCAAAATTTTGACTGATAAATCGTTCAAGGAATATATCCAACATTTCAAAAACGAATACTTTAGCGCTGAAGAAAAGCCTTGTTCTCAGCAACGAAAATGGAAATTGAGTTATTCAAGAAGGAATTAGAGATATTAGTTGAAGATGAACAGATCAAATGACAAAATTTGTATTTAAACTAAGCCCGGATTGCAACACTTACTTAAAAAATTAAAACAAATAACACAAACAATTTTATGGACCTAAAAAGTCATTCAGAAGTGGAAAATTTAGATGTTTCATGAACAGCATCTGGGAAATCTAAAAAAATCTGCTATTTTTTCATTGTCTCCATGAAAAAAATAGGTATGTCAAAATTAGGTCTTAGTCACAGGTGAGAAATGGAAGATTGAAAAATGATTAGATTTTACCAACGATCGACCGTTAAAATCCTTTTCATATGTCGATCTCTGCTTATGATTGGCGAATCATTCTTTGTATTTGGTCGAAATTAGAAAATCTTGTGTACTATGAGCCACTGGCTGTGTCTTAGGATGCCAATAAATTTGGCAGGTGTTTGATCGAATTGCTTCACAAAAATTGAAAATTGGTTACTAGTTTGGATCGTAAAAGCACGAGTAGTTGATTCGAAATGGACATGAAATATTTTTCATTAGCTTTTTTCTATGGTTGGGAAGTGAACGCTATTTTGGCCCTGAGTTTCGGACTCCAAGTGGCAACCGGACTACCGACTAAACACAGAGAACCTAGCCCGGAACAGTTTGTCACTTTGATTCGTACTAGGCCTCATTGATCATCCCCTAGCGACTCCTTCTGGTTGAGGGAAATCCCTATTTCAGCACGGATGAATGGGAAGAAAGAGGATTGTCGTTGGAGAGATTCCCCTTCCATCTACGCTGCCAAGCAATGCGTGATGCCCTTCTTCATAAGAAGAACAATCCGTACGTAATGCAACACACAGTTTCAATTGTCATTTGACTTCATCATCTTCCCCGTTACGTTTTCTGTAACGAGCGCGTCTATTTTCCCCGAGAGGTGCGGATGTAATCTCGTCCACCTTCCACATGCAAAAAATGTATCGCAGATGTCATTTGTCTTCCCATGGCAGAACAATCCATAAGGGGTGGCGTCTTTCCCATCTAATACAATTCTCACAGAGTAGTTGCGTCAGTCTCATCAGACTTTCTGTAGAACCAAGGCCTCAAACCACTGATGAGCTGTGCGGTCCACCTGCCTAAAGTTTCATTATCAATAATTGCCGCAGCAAGGGTAGGGTCCTTCTCCTTTCCTCTCGACTGACAGCTTCTCTCACTCACTCCCTTCTATGTAACTACGCACCTTTTCGTTCTTCTGCGAGAAGCCTAAGAGAGACCACCCTCGATATAACCAGCACTGCCAAAAATATGTTAATCAGCTTAGAACATCAATATCTATGATTCGTTGAGAAAATTTCGGTCAGTCTTTTTATCCATTTTGCTGTTAAATAAATGCATTTCTAACCAGAACAGACCGATTTATTTTATATGTGTTCAAATGTTTTTTTATTTTCTTATATGTTTCTCAACATTTAACAACTTTATTAAAACTACATATTAGATGTAAGATTCTAAAGTTTGGAAGCAACTGTGAACATTTATAGGTTTTGGTTGGCTTTATTGAGAAGTATTTCTGAGACATTGAACAGAATATGATGTTCAGAACGCTTACTTATCCCAAATTTGATATGGATCTTCAAAACATCACAGATTGCCGAAAACTTAGTAATGAGAATCAATTACAGCTTTCAAGTCAAAACTTTGGCAGGAAATAGGCCCAGCTCGGTGAATGTCAAATTACTTAAGAATAAGCCAAGATTTTGGCCTTACCCTGGCCTGAAATTATTAAATAACTTTTACCTACGAATAGAATTGGCGTAAGTAATGTAGTGGCATCAAAAACTGTTCAAAAACTCATATTTTGACATGCCTAATCAGTAGGGATTCAAACAGACAACAACAAATGACCCATTGCAAAAGGTTGTCGTGGGCAGGAGGCAAGTTTTCAACAATGTCTTCTGGGTTGTCCAGGGCTGACTGATGAACGCTTTAATTGGCGTGGGCAGAACAAAACAGCAGTGTGAAGACCCGATATCACTGGGATCAGAAGCTTTCCTTAATTTTGGTAGAGACCCAATAAGCCGTCATCAAATATTAAATCATATTCGAGAAGGCAAAGAGCAACACTGACTCATTCTCTATTCAAAGGCAGGTTTAAAAAAAATTACAATTATGAGAGACGTCATGTCATTCAGTGTTAAACACTAAAAAATGTACACACAGTTTTCTTTAATTTATCCTTCCATCTTCCTTTGCCACTACATTTTTTTTTCAAGCTTATCCAGGTTTCAGAATGTCAATAAATGAAGGTAGAGATGAAAAAAATATTAAAAATTAGTTACAATCCAGTTTATTAATATCAATACCCAGTCTCTAAATGCGAGCCCCTCCGTATTAAGGCAAATGGTATACGCGGAAGCTATCACGCTTTACTGTGATAATTTTCCCGCAGATGCCTTTCAAAACTAAGTTTGATGACATCTCCACATCAGAAAAATAATTTCAATTACACTGTTTACAGCGGGATTTAGTCCTGGCATCTGGTGACGGGAAGATGAGTATACTAACTACTACAATATTCGGATTACAAAAAAATCAACAGGTATTTACGTTTAACAGACATTAGCAAGGAGCTTGATGATATCAGCTAAGAGTCTAGAACTTTGTTAGGACTTGCTCACTTGCTTTTGCATGCTGACGTTTCTGTGTGGTTGGTGCGTCTCCTGGAATCATGTGCGTTGCCTGGGGTTAACCTTTCAGAATTCAAAATCTTTCAAAAATGTCATTATCCCATTGAATCTATGAGAGTTTTCACTAGTCAAAGCATTCTTGTCAGTTCAATTGAATATTGCAGTGATATTGACCATTTACTCAATGCTGAGGACATACTTTACAGCAAATACCTCTTGAAGGCTCCAAAGTATACGAGGCTTAACTAGTTGGAGCTCTGGAAATTTATGAGAAAACCCGTATAAAGGAAGAGTGGTTGATTTGTCCACTATGACAATGCTCGTATTTGCTCTTCAAAATGTTTGAAAGGCAAACAATTAGTTCATAGTTTTTCACCTCCTTTCCTCACCACTTAGCTGATTACATTTGCTTCATTTTCACAAAAACTCAAAAGACTGTTGAAGATGCCTCGGTTGGAGATGGTTCTCTAGATAATGACAAAAAATTGAAAGTTTTCCAATAGAACTGTTCAAGGACTGTACCAATCAGTAGAAATACCTTGGAGATGGATAAATTGCATAAATTGATCATTGATTGAGATGCATAAATTTTGAAGTTTATATTGAACATTTTGGCTGTTACATATAGTAGCATATTTTTGGTTTTTTATATCATTACAAGTATGTTTTCAAAATATCCTATTTTATGAGGCTGTTACTCGAAGCTTTTTTTAATATTCCTCGTATTTTGAGTTTTAGTGCAGCGTTAAACTAAGTACACGACATAAGGAAGTTCCATTTACGAGAAGTTATCTATCACACTTTGTAGCGATAAAGTTGATATAGCTGTTGACAAGAACAGAACAAGACCAAACTCAACTAGAAATTTTCACATTTTTTTACGACTAATGATTGTCATGCCACTAGTTTAAATGGAATGGAGCTGAAAAAATTCAAGACCATAGCAACTGTAAAAACTTATAAATACAAAAGAAAAAGAAAAATTTGATCCATTCAAAGTCCTGACCCTGATGTATAAAAGCTATGGCAGAAAATATGAGTTTTAAAGTTATTTTATTACACCGAGCAAACACCGACTCCACATAAGTGCTGTACAGTCAGTGCTACGGTATGGCTCTGAGGTTTGGGCCGGAGCTCTCAGCAAGGAGCTGTACCAAAAGCCCTTGGCGCAGGTACAGAGACGAGGAGCTTTGCGGGTTGTGTCTGCATACCGCATTGTCTCTGAGTCAGCGGTGTTGGTAATCGCAGGAGTGATACCCATCGCCCTCCTAACCAGAGAGTGAGAGGGAATTTACGACAGAAAAGGGGATGGTTCTAGATATGCTGTCAGCCGAGAGGAGAGGCAGCGCACAATAATTGAGTGGCCACAGTTCTGCGAAGGCGACTCTAACTGCCCGCCTTATAGAGGACGTAGGATCGTGGCTCAATCGAAGCCACGATGAGACTGATTATTACCTTACCCAGCTTCTTAGCGGGCATGAGTATTTTCAGTCTTGCCTGCACCAGACTGGTAAGTCACGGTCCCCAGACTGCATTTTCTGTCCAGGAGAAAGATACGACGCATGTCACACCTTCTACAACTGTAGAAATTGGAATAGGATGCGGCAGGACTTGTGGGAGGTAATGAGACAGGTTTCTCCAGACATTCTGGTCGGAGAAATGCAGAAAACTTTTGACAATTGGACCTGTGTGGCACATCATTTTCCAGCAATACTTACAGCGGAAAAATGTATAATGGATTGCCTTGGGGTCCGGCGTCTGGGGGTCTCCTTTCCAGCAGTCTTCCTCCATCCTGCCACCTCCCGCTGGGGTAGATTTTTTCTACTTTTTTTCTCCCGTTGGGTCGACGGCTCCCTAGGGCGAAGAAAACAGAGGCCTAGCGCGATGTAATGTGTTAAACAGCTCCAGGCTAGAGGTTCTTGACAAGGGGGATTTTTAGTTGGTAGTCTGGTAGCATGCGCTATAATGAGTCCCACACTCCGGACGTAATTTGCCTTCATCCCCAACCAAAAAAAAAACCAAATTTAATTTATTTCAGTTTTTACTTTATCTATGAATTGATTTTTAATTAGAAAACTACCCCTTAAAAGTTCTAACTGATACATT
Source organism: Stratiomys singularior (assembly GCA_954870665.1). NCBI lineage: Eukaryota > Metazoa > Arthropoda > Insecta > Diptera > Stratiomyidae > Stratiomys > Stratiomys singularior. The sequence continues at coordinate 17,289,066 of OX940877.1, forward strand.
CTATATTAATTGTTCATGATTCAGGAGTCATACCTGAAAGGAATGTGAAATTAACATATATGTAATCAGTAATAGTTAAAATAATTAATAGTCAATACAATTATCAAACAGCCTTTGACCAAAAAACTAACTAAAAGTTAATTTAATATGAAACCAATGTTCAAGGACATATCATCATATTTTTCCCATAAGACTGAATTGCAACTTACTTGTAAAATAAAAATAGAAAGAAAGTTACAGATTTTGGAAAATCGAATGACTTTCAAATGAAACTCCCATTAATTTTTTGTACGGTTCCAACAAAGATCGGCATAATAAATTCTATTCTAGTAAGAATTTTTTATTCATCATCAATATAATATTGTTATCCACTGTTACACCAACCACCAAGTATTCTGAATATGCCAACGAACTTGAAACGAAATTTGAATTTTTGTCATCACTTTTTGTCATTGACATAATCTATGGAAAAACTGGCACCTACTAGACAAGAGCTATTTAATTATTCAATTGCTCGCGCTTGCAACTACCTCTAATTTGCATATTTTGCTTCCTCGAAAATCATCTATAAAAGAATTATTAACAAACGCATACACACGCATACACACCTACCCTCACAGATTGATACTTTTGGGTACAAGGATCGCAGCCATAGTAATCTAACTTGTCACCGAAAATTTCTCTTCACAATATGAAATTAAGATTCTATTCGTGCAACACAATACCGTTACGAGGATATTTAAGATCTGGACGAAATAAGAAAGTAATTTTGTTGGCAAAACGCAAATTTTTCTCGCATGCATACTGACATACATACATACGTTCTTACATGCTTGTGTAGGTATTATACATTTTAATTTTAATTTCACAGATCACAGCTTACAGTAGAATATCCTTGTTGATTTGAATATTATGTTAATAAATGGTGACGGTGTTGCGTTAAGCTTTGATGAATAGGCATTAAAAGACCTGAATCTAAAACATGCGAAATAATGAGAAATTTTATTCAGCATGAGATGGAAGGATATTTGGCTGGTAGGTGAAGGTTTGCTCGTTTAATGTTCATATAACGTACTTAAAAGCTTTAACTCAATCTGCTTGAAATGCAGATTAAATTTCATGGAAAATGCACTTAACACTTCACTGAGCACAAAATGATCCATGGTCAATGTTCGGAGAAGGATTCGGAACGACGGAGAAGGGTTTAAACAATTTCATGATATTTTAAAGCGCGTACAAAATATTTAGTCGGCACTGAGTTCTTTTTTCAAGAAGGACGAAACTGATGAATTTTGAATTGTGTTTGGGAAAAAATATAAAGATAAAGATTTTAAAGGAATTCGAGATTTCCTGTGATTATTATTTACACTATGGCCTTTTGTTTCGATTAAATACCTTCTAAGGAGTTCGCACCGGATAAGATGCCAGTCATGTTTTGATTTTTTTGTGGTTCTTAATTTGAACCAATGAAATCTGTATGAATATCTTGAAGCGAAAGCATCATACTAAAGCTTAAAAGAAAAAGTTTGGATTTTTCCCCGAATAAGGATTTAAATTAAATTAAAAACGAGACACGGTACATTGTTTTTGATGAGTAGGACACTTTCCTAGTGGAAATTTTCAAAATACTCACTCATTCCTTTCAAAAATTTCAAACTTATCCTGAGATGTTGAACGAAAGGACTTGTAAAGATGATAGCGCCAGTCGAGACAGAGATAAGTAAATAAAATCAGGCTCACGTACTTGAAGATTTCGCAATGATTTTGTACAAGGAATATGAGTTAAATAATGTTCTGCGTTTGAGTGTTTTGAAATTTGAAGCTTCAATAAAAATAATCCTTAACTTTCATTTAGAATTTGTGTGAATCTAATTCTTGCTAAAGTGTTGTTACCAACCCCTAAACAGATTGAGCTCCCCTTGTAAATTATTTATAATTTTGATGGGACGCAATCAATTCACAACAACAACAAATATCCTCTCAAACGTTGAAATATAAGTCAACAAAAAAAATTGTCTGTTCATCATGTCCTCTAATCTTATTCAAATATTAGGCAATATAACAATATGTATCCAGCATTATCAAACAATGGTTTGGTTCGGAAAATATGTCCATATCCTTTCTTATGATAAGGTAACAATCAGTTCAATGAGTACATATAACAAGACTTTCGTTCTTATGGGATCAAGTAAATCATACACTACAACAGGCCTTTGGCGTCGGCGATTTGATTGTTATATCGACTCCTAGATAATTGATAAAAACAACATAAATTACCTTTTTGAATCCGAACGCCTTTTTACAGCCACATACAAAAAATCTGCATAAGAAAAGTGTAGAAATCTTTGGGAGAGACTTCAATCTGCGCTGTATGAAGACCAAGCTTATATGTTTGTCCAAAGGAAAAACTCAGTCACACAAGAAAACAACAATGAAGAAAAAAAATTACAAAATCAAGAAAATTATGAAATTTTCTTCACAATTTTAAGATGAGCCTTTACTGTGAATGGTTTAGGACATCGAGGGGTTATTGCTTTTTTCTTTCGCTGTTTTACAATGGAGCTTTGACCTGTTCAAAATGATCCTGGATGCACCATCTTTATCTACAGTAAAGAAGGCTCTAAATTGTTCCACGAGACCTTCAAAAATAGCTATTGTCACTCAAGTACAAAGATAGCATGAATGGCTCTCTCTATTGGCGGAAAAATATCCACACACCAGTCCCACAGCGCATCCACAAATAGGGTTAATACTCTCGAGCAACAACTTTTAGACAGAGATAGAAAACGCACAAGTTGATTTATTTTAGTATTACGATTTCACGCAAAAGCCTTGAGAGTGGCTAAACTAATTTTACGCAAAATCGAGAGAAAATTTACCATTCCGAATATAACTCCAACCAATTAGGTCGGTGAGCATTAGTTTGGGTGTGTATACTTACGCTATGTTAGTATTTCTTGCAATTTTGGTGTCTTCGGATGGACTTTATACTAATGTCTTTGTGTGACCACTTTGCACGAAAATCGGTCATTGCTAATCTGGATTCAACATTTTTATTTATACATGAAACAATAACTTTTTTCCACGTTTCCTGACTTCGAGGTACATGCATCCCAGGTGATGGTCTTCGTTACTCCGCAAGTTTTGCGAGATGGATGCCTTGCATAGATAAGGTTAAGGTCCCGTTATACCCACCTAGATAGGCCGCTTGTGGCGTTATAGCATGTTGTCGTACCGTAAAATTTTGGGCACAAGTCATTTCAAAACATTGAGTTTTTTTCCTTCCCCTGAGTTCTTCCTTCTCTCCGTTTGTCTATATGTGCTCTCGATACGAAATTTGATAAAGGACTCATTCTCAAATAGTCAGTACAATATATCGTTGAACATTTCCAAATTATTTGCTATTACCTTGGTAGAATTTGAAGTAATTCTGACATCACTACTGAGACTGAATGCCCCATTCCTAGTCTGTCTTCAGCAATTGCTTGCCAAGCTTTAAATGGAATTAGTCGTGTCCTTCCTAGAATAGAAGAATTTCAACAATTATTTTTTAAATTGGGTATTGTTGATTGCGCATGCCATTTTTGCGACACCCAGTTTTTCCTCATGGCTAAGGAAGTTTAATGGTTTGTGATTCTCACTTCAAGCAGGTGGTGATGGTTATTATTGCCATCAATTTTGTGAAAATGCCCGGCTTAAGGATTTTTTTATCATGTATATGTCACTAAGATAAAAGACATTGCCCTATCATACAGTTTTTTGATTACGCGTCGATAGCGGAAAACTGATTAATAGTTTGGCATAAGACCTACAAGTAGCCTTCTTTTGTCTAGATACTATAGTGCATACGTTGCCTTGGTAAAGGACATATGACAGTAATATTATAAAATGTTTTAAGCCTTTGCTTTGCAATTCAATTGTGGTTTATGATGAGCCTGGTAAGAGTGCTAGGTTAATCCAATCAATGACGCTGATAACTAGGTAGCTGAGTGATTATATAAGATACAATATAAAACTCTTTTTTAGGTGCGATCGTTTACAATGAGTATCCACTGCTCTTGATTCAAGTAAAGAAATAAGGTCGTAATGCAGCAGAAACTACCTGATTTTCCACGCCTTTTTCGATGGATGTATAGACTGCAGAATGGAGTGCACTATAAATGTCATACCTTGGCATTATATAGAAAAGTACTGCTTAGACACCTCAAAGTTGAAACGTTTTGTCAGGAACATTTACATAATTTTCCTTATATTCTTTACAAAAACCGTAATTCTGAATTAGTTACTCCTCTCAACACCAGTTTTATGACAAAGTCCTAATTCAATCTCATAATAAAGCACAATATACCTATGTTTCCGATACAAACTTTAACATAAATTTCGTACAATTGTTTTCCTTTCACTTTATCAAAGCTAGAATGATAACTAGAACTTTAGGAGGCGTCAGGATTTCCATCAGACTATTCTTGTTGACCCAAATGTAACAATGAGGGAGTCTTTGGCTTTGTCTATGAAACGTAACAATGAGGGAGTCGCACTTTGGTCGCACTTTCTTAAATTTTCAGAATCTAAGAGAATTTTTTTGGTTGGTTCTCCCAAAAAAAAACATAAACATCCTTTTTGGCAACGATCACAGAAGTCAAAATTCAAAAGTCAGACATTCATGACGATAAGTAGTTAAGGCAATCAAATGGAGAGCAACCTAAAAACCAAAATAAAGATTTAAGTCATCGTAGACTTGCAGAATGACTATGAAGTAAGACGTTCTAGTAGTACATTCCAGTAAGAGTCCTTGCAGAGTCCTATAGAGATGACCGAAGCAGGAGTGGTGGTCACGGTAAAACTCAACTCAAGTCCCTTAAACGTCTGGCTGTGGGAATTAGGTCAAAAACCACAAATAAGTTAGATTTTTGGGTCTTTTCACGGTCATTCTTCTATTTTACTGAAGAAGACTTTTGACAACGCAGAATCAACACTATGGGAACACTGGAGAAAGGTTGAGACCGACAATAAACAATCAAAATTGCCCACTGGGCTTACACAACAGTGGTTGTGGAAGGCATTAAAAAAGAGAACCATTTCAAAAGAACCAGAGAAGATCCAGCAAAGGGCCTGCCTTGGCATCATAGGTGCCATTAGGACCACGCCAACTGCTGCAATGGAGAATATGCTCAATCTCATGCTCTCATCTTCAGAGAGAGATCACTCACGAGCATCAGATTAAAACCCACATATGGATCATATAACCACCCACAAACGTGGCACGTATGCCTTTTGGAAAAAATGGAGAGAAAAGGCCCATCAAGTAAAAGGGAACTGGATAAAATTCAATCGATAGTGGACACAAAAATCCCATACAAGATCAGCATTCCGACCGGAAAAGCGTGGGAAATAGTGCAGGATTCCACATCTGGTAGTGAGATTATGATCTACACCGATGGTTTCAAAATGAATGAGGGACGGGCGCCGGGATCTTTTTTCCAGATCACCGCAACTCAACCGAAGTTATAAACAGGAGATCCATACCACAGTTTTCCAGTCCGAAGTGTTTGCGATAAAAGCGGCTATAGAAGCGGCAACAAACAACCTTAATGGAAGAATAGAAATACTCTCGGACAGTAAGACGGCACAGCAGGCACTTGCCTCTAACCGCGTTGTTTCAAAACTGGTGCAGGATTGTAGGCAGGCTCTCAAAGCCCTTAAATATAAAACTGACATTGGTTCCTGTACACAACGATGCAGAGGGAAACGAAAGAGCAGATGAGCTAGCGGGAGCTGGATCAGCCGACCAAAATGCCATTAGAATAGGTACAATTAAAGTGCCACTAGTAACGGTAAAAAGGGAACTAAACGAAATTCTCTGGAAAGAGACAGATACGGCTTGGAATGACAGGATCGACTGCAGGATATGTCGAGCTCTTTGGCCCCACGCTAATAAAACGAGGATAAAACAACTCCTGGGGAAGAACAGAAATGGCGTTAGAACATTGGTGACAGTATTAACGGGCCAAAGTCTTCTAGGTCAACACGCCAAACGAATATGGAACCAAGCGGATGACATCTGCCGAGCTAGCGGCAAGGAGGAAGAAAGTACAGAACACTTCCTCCTAGATTGCCCGAGCCTGGTCAACAAACGCCTTATTTGGCTGAGGTGTACTGGCGTAACAAAATTGGAACACTAGGCGACCACAAAACTTGGGGAACTCTTTGTAGTAGGACGACAAACTCGCTTCTGTAGGACGATAGGATGGACCATCTGTAAACAATAGTACTGCACATTGGGAGCTGGGGGCCGATGCTGGCCTATGCTATTTTCTAGCAAGTGGACCCCAGTACAAATAATAATAATAATTATTATTTTTAATATAATAAGGGGGACATAATGCACAAAATCATTGCTCCAGTTTTTCAAACCAAATTTGAGAGAACAGAAGTAGCAAAGTTCTGATTTTGACTATTACTTCTAAATAAGCCTTTAGTCTAAGGAGAATCAGAAAGAGTCTGAAGCTTTATTGCCAATGATCACCATTGGTAAGGCGATTGCCCAAATCAGGCTTTTATTTCCACAGAATTAACAGCCCCAGGTCACTATAACCCGATTGCATTATCCATGGATCTTATTATTAAGTTTGCCAAGTTAAACAACCAAAATTATCAGGTTCCATTAAGTCTCCAGAATTAACAAATCAAAAGCAGAATCCATCAAGGGGCAGATAGCTATATCGAAATCTTCCTAGTTAAAGTGTAGGTATAAGTTTCAGATTCATTGTTGTTCGAAGACCAAGGATTACCTTGTAAACATCAAGACCAATGCTGTATCTCACAAAAATATATATTCAGAAAGCCTTCAGAATGACCCTTCATGTTGCTGTTTGCTATTTTGTTAGCAAATTTTAGTGCCAATCAAAATTGAAATTTATTGGAAGGAATACAAACGTTGACTCAAAACTAACTTCAAATTTGCTTGATTTTATTCTGATAGAAAACGTCATAGCTCATTAGTATAAAATAGTCAAGGACTCATGGTAGCATGCATTAACCGGGCATCATGCGGCGCAGTCGTTAGCCAATTCGTGCTCCTATCAAAGAAATGTATCAACTGGTTAGTCTCATAAATCATTTCCACCCACATGGCTTCTTGGCAGCACTTGCACGAACATTTCATCCTGACCCGATCCTATTATAAGGTTTTTTTTATACACATATTAAATACAAATTTGAGAATATGTTCGTCTCTCTGTTGCTCTCTATACCCCCAGTAGACGATAAGTATACGAGGCATGAAAACGTTGGCAGAGTTTCGTGTTTGCGGTTTTGGAAGTAAACTACACAAATCCAATTATTCTGAAATGGAAAGAAAGGAGCAAAATGAGGAAAACTCGTAATTAAAATACGTGCCGTAATTTGTGTAATCGCACTAAGTGACACTTTTACATGGACGTGCATTTTGTTACGTTTCCTTATAATTTCAGTGAATTGCATTGCACTTTACACTTGGTCCATAAAATGTTGAACTTCGGTTAAAATAGGTAAAATCTACATTATTTGCAATCAAATAAGCATTAATTCACATTTTACCTTAAAGCTCAGAGCCTTGATTAATTAGCATAAATGAAATCCTGCCAGATGCCTCGTTTGAACAAGCAAACGATACTTATCCGCGTCTATTATTCTGCAATTTTCAATCGTTTCTTTTTCAAATTTTAGCGCTGCAGCGTTTTTGCTAGCTTCAATTTTGTAGTTACAAATGTCCTTTTCTTTCAAATCAACGAAAATATTTTGTATCCTTAAATTTCCACCCTGAATTGTTCACAAATGACCGCTTTCAAAAATGTCTACATACATTTCCTCTGTACTCGAGATCCATTTCGTTTTTCGTCCTTGTTGTCGTACAGAATTTTATGGTCAACCCCACTATGTAAATTTTACAAAGCCAGGAACGGTTATGATTTACTACATGTCGCAGTATGCAAATCGTACAAAAGAGGCTTTGGTGCAGGTACATATGTAAAAGTCACGGAAAATTTTTTTAGAGAACAGTATTGCAATGGTAACGAGAGAGTAATCAATTTTTTTAGTGAAACTAATTTATTAGTTCTGAGTCCTTTATTTTTGGTAACACGGAAGGTGTATCTCAAGTTTGTTGCGAGTGAAAAATGAATTTGAATGTTCATGGATGTATTTAATTTTCTATGAATGAATTTTCAGCCATATAGAACCATAATTTTTCCAAAAATGTGCCCAAAAAATGTTAAAAGCTAACAGGATGTTGTACATCTACCAGTCTACATATACGATACTATGAATTTCGCTAGCCGTACCTTGCTTTGAGCGTAATCTTCATCATATAACCTGGATAGATCCTCATCAAAAGCGGAAGCTCAGCCACGGTTGAAATTATTGAAACATAACGTCCTTATAAATCGAAAGATCCTTATATCCTTATCCTTATAAATCAAATGGAACTTCGCATTGACTTTACCACATATTTTCCTTCTGTATTTCTCTCACTCACGATGTACCTGAATTCCCGTTAAAAATTTATTGCGGAAATATATACACTTATTATCCTTTCAATGATAATTTCAAACACAGAAGATCTCCAAGCGTTGAGTTGAAATGCCTAAGTTGAAGATTTTTTCTCGAAAATGAACTTTGAATTCACCCCTATTGTTACATTATAAATGATTGTTCCTCTTCGAGCCTGAGAGAATAATTTTCCGCTACTGCCCACTTGATTCCATGAATATGATGTGAAAGCACGTTTTAAAACGTCCTTTGGAGAAATTTCTCCGCCCTCTAGATCACAAATTCACCATGAAAAAGCATAACAATTTTTTTTAATGTTTCACCAGTTGCTTATAGCGTTCCTACCGGGATGGACGAAATCGCTAATGATAATTGGCAGGAAAACTTTATAAAATACTTGTATTTTCTCTGTATTTCTATATGTTTAATTAGCGATGAAAACTCAGAAGCAGGTTCTTTCTCTTGACAGACCCAGATAAACTTTACAATTCGTGTTAGTAATACGCAGCTTACATGTACATCCTGATTTTTCACGTCTGCTGTCCATTGAGTTTAACTATAAGCAGTAAAGCTATCAAATAAAGTCAAAACGGACCTTACAGTCCTTGCCATGGTCCATGAAAGAAGGCCTCCGTTTCACCCTGGACGTTGTTCTTTACTTTTAATGTAAATTAAAACCTTAGCCTTGCTCACTCTGAAATATATCAAGCCCAGAATTTCTTCTAATAAAGGGATGTTTGTTTTCAGCGTCGCGCTTCAACTTCTATCAGTCGAAAGTAGCTGCTTGTGTTAAAAGATTCCTCCAGTTAAACGATTCCAATCTAGATCGTTCAGTGAAACTGAAACAAAGTTATTTGTTACTTTCATGCCATCATTGAAAACCCGGTGTGCGCATACGCTTTTTTTTTTCAATTTAACTAAGAGATGGCGCCAGCGAAAAGTACGCAGCTTGCTTATTTGTAACATACCCCATATCGACAATCTGACATTTAGCTCCAAATACAAATGCAAAATACTCCAAGCCAAAACTAGCGTGTCTGTTTTATCGTGTTGGTCAATCTCGTCGAATTTCGTGCCTGAAATAAAGCATTTCCGCAGTACGCATTGCTTTCCCTATTTAACAAACAGAAAAAAGCTCGCGAAAACATATGGTGGACACCATCCGTCAATTAGGACATGCGAAACATAGTTTCGACAATTCAAAACTTGTAATTTCAATGTGAAAGTTAGAAAGAGTTATTGGATGCTCAATCAATAAACTCGATTAATCAGTCCTACACGATTTGAATGAACGTCAAACGGAGAATCGCAGTCACGAAGAGAAAACATTTTTGCATCCAATTGTGACAACTGACGAAAAATGGATTTATTTTGAAAAAAGAGGATGCTCTGTGTCTGATGGGACCAGAGTTGTTTCGGGTTTTTTAACTCTTGAGGCCCAGCGAAGCCGTCAATGCACAACGCTATTATCAACAAATGATTAACTTGAACCGGACATTAATCGAAAAACGACCAGAATGGACCAGAAGACATGGCAAAGTAATTTTGTTAAACGAAAACGTATCGTGGTACACAGGAAAACCAGTGAAAAGCACAGTAAAAATGCTTAGGCAGGACATCTCTTACGCCCACTGTACTCTCCTGACTTGGCGACAATTGACTATCACCCCCTCACCTCGATCGGGAACGCGCTCGCTGAAGAGTACTTCATTCCAGATTTCCAGGAAGTTGTAAAATGGTTTGACGACTGGTTTGCCGACAGGACAAGACATTTTTCTGACAGGTTATACATAAATTGCCTGAAAGATGGGCGAAACGTATATAAGAAGATGGTCAGTTTTTCGACAAAGAAAATTCCCCCCTGCATAGTTACGATTTTTCACAAAGAACCCGGAAAAACTCGTATCAGTTGATCCAGAGTCTGTAAAGTTGGGTTAATTTTGATAATTCTTTGAAAATAAAATTTAGCTTAAAAGTAACATAGTCATCACAATTTGTAAATTGTTCAAAAGCTTTTTCAAGCTTTGTCCTTCTTCACTATTCCCCAAGAATATTCTTTAGTTGAAGTGGTTTGCGATTAATCTTGCCGTCTACGAACAAGTAACAAGCCATGTTTATGCAGAGCCTCGTCCTTCCCACTCTTTTTATTTGTTCCTGCACGGCTGCATGGTTCAGTTTTGCGGATTTCATTTCCAATGCCTCATTAGCACTTCTTTAGCATGAATCATGCTACTCACGATCAGGTGACGAGCCTTGTTCATGCAAGGCGTTGTCCTGTCGATGGATTTGTCTTTTCTTTGCATCACGGCTAGGTAGCTCCGCAGCTCTTCTTAAATAGTTTGGTTCATCCCCTTGTACTGGGATACCCTGCGTGGGGAGTGGACATTCAATTCGTGGCTTCATGGATAGTGCAAAGCGCTCCGTAGAGCCTGATGGCTTGGAGAGATATGAATGCAAAATAAGCTACAGCCTTCATTTTAGCTACATCCATTGAAAAAACTTATAAAATTTTCTATATTTTGAAAAGAAAAGTACAGACCAAGTACTTAAAATATCAGCCTACTAAATACAATCCTGGAACGTGGAATCAATTCAGCACTAAGCGAGGTCCACTTTGTTGACCTCAGTGATTACACGATTGCAAAGAGACAGTTCACGCATATGATATGTTTTTATATCTTTACCCATTTTTTTGTACAAAATAATAAGCTACATTTAAAAAAATTGCTAAGGATTAAAAAACTTTTTCAAAGAAAAACAAAAATTCTCTTAGCCTCAGCAAATTGCAAATTTGAATCTGGTCTATTTCAGTCATCAAAATATGAAAAATTTTAGCTCATTTAGCATCTTTCAAAGAAAGCCAATGCAGTTACCAGTTTATTCTTCCTTCTCAGCAGTTTTGAATCTTCTGAAGTTTGCACTAGTAGTCAGAATACTCATTTTCTGGGCTAAAGATGCCGGGTTTGGGTGCCATTGGTATCTGTGTCACTTCAATTCGTCATACTGGCGTTGAAAGTTCAGCCTACCTGGGTTTGGTCAGGTGTTATTCTGACCAGATCATCTTCTCGTCCTGAAACGTCTTGCAATAAGGCAGCCGTGTGCTGTTTTAAGGCTCAAGCTCTGCAGTGACCGGTTGCGACTAGGACCTACCGGATAATGTTGTCCTCGCGGATTAATAGTCAAATTTTTCAAAAAGAGACGCTCAGCTGAATGTTACGAAGATTTAAAATGCTTTTCGAACTTAGAAAATTTGAAAAAAAAAGTGTAGTAATATTGATTAAAGTTATTCAATTCATTCATTCAGGCACAAACATAATCCTCCTTACATTGTTCGAACTAAAACCTTATCACCTTCTTTGAATCAATAAATTCCTGTGTTTAACTTTCTATTTGATCAGAATATTCGCTGAACGAATTATTATGTGTTATCGCATACAGAATAAACGTCTACAAAATGTTGCCTGTGAAATGCCTAAGCCATAAATACACTTTATTATCAACCTTGATCATTATTAACAAGAACTGAGGAATTGTCCTGTTGTAGATTGACCTTATCACCTTGCGACATGTATTTACTTAAAAGGGATGCAAGCTATACTGAACTGAAAATCTTATCGGGCCCAGTATAGGACGAAATTTGTGCGGCTCATAGCATGTCGTACGTTTTGCTACTTTTGCTGGAAAGGTCACATGCCGAAGACAATGACTCCTTGACATGCAATCTCTGCACAGTATGATATCGTTCCTCATTTCAATGCACGGTTCTACCCAAGCCGAACGTACAGTCCACAAAAAAGGGAGCATGTGAGTACTAGCGTTTCAATAACGTGGTTTGTACCTATATCAACAAATCATAGGTTCATACGTGCTGTGAGAATTTAACTTAAGGACCTATTAGGTTTATATGTTTTGGCTGTAACCCTTGAAGTGTTACATTAATAGTGGATGTGTGTATTTCATGAGGTTCGTGGTTTGAAGTTGTTGTTCTAATAGGACGAAAAAAGGTAAATTAAAATGGAATAAAGTGGAATATTTAACTTGGGTTGTAATTTTTTTCGTCTCTCCATTAAGATTTGCAACTATATTAGAAGAAATTTTTTCACTAGCTGTTGCTAGTTATTAAGTGATTAGAGTCCTTCGAAATTATATACCACAATGGTGCAGTAAGCTCTTCAATTAATTGGCATTAGTTTGTAGAAGAAAATTTCATCGAATTTAGCAAAGAACGCTTCAACCAAAATCATGAAAGAAGCATTGACATGTCTCACAGTCATTATTAGTCAGAGTCTGTCATTAGTCCGTCATTATTAGTTACTTAGTCTGTCTTCAGGAATAAAAAGCAGTCGTAAAAGTTTACTCATCATCACTTATCATTGTGTCACCTAATCAAGAATGTTTAGCAAAATATTAACACAAATAAAATCACACACATTTCGTCGTGGTCTCAATATTTGTTTTCACTGTGGTCTTTAACAGCAGAAGGTTACTTTGAATAGCTATCCTGAGACCGTCCGGCAATCGTTTAACATCTATCAAATACAAATTATTCCTTCATCACAACACAATTACAGGGTACTTGAAATGAACAACACAAAAATATTAATATGGCTGCTACATAGGTAACATCTGCTTAGATTCCAATCCTGGTGATTCGATTACAGGACTCGCAAACGCTGACACACAGAAATAGGACCGCACAAAAACTAGCTCTAAAGTCACGCAATAAATTTTAGTCAATGGTTGTTACCATGATTTTGTAACCTTTAATTGGGACATCAGACCTTTGAATTTATATTATTGAGAAGGACAACCCCCGAGGGTTTGTTTGAGTTTGAGGTTGGATTTCAAGTATCATTTACTTGAAATTTCAAGTATCAACTATAGTTATCAGGAATTGTTTGCGCTGATAACTATAGTTGATACTTGAAATTTCAAATTGTTTCAGACAAGAGATATCACTTTGATAACTTTTGGAAGAAGGTAAACCTCTTCTGACCAAGTGTGGTTTGAAGTGGTGGTAACGGAGTGAGAACAGTTTACTACTTTGACTTTTATGGAATCGTACGACAACGAGATTACTCCAACAGAATATGCTATGCTTATCACATAATGAAATAAACAAATATTCTTACATGTAACAACGTACCGCCTAACTCAGCAATTTATTGGCGTGGAAAAGGAAGAAGACTTGTGGTAGCTTCGAAAAACGTTATGTTGGCTTAAGTATGTAAATCTAAAATTTCAGTCCTGCGGTCAAGCTGTCTGCAGTTTGGGAAGCAGTGAATGTTTCTGATGAGGTTTGTCCAGTTAACAAAAATTGCAAAACGGCAAGTTCAGGATCGCGTAAGGTAATATTAATCTGCAGAACATCAACGTGTGATACACCTTACAAAAGTTTCTCTATTGATATTAACCACATTCTGGTTGAACACATAATGTTAGTTGAAAGTCCCTTTAACATAAAACCGACCCTCTTCTCAGCCTCAAGATGACCATTGGCAACAATCATGAGAACGCGCAGCTCCTCAACGACTTGAGATTGTGGCTTAGTCGAACGCATGGTGAGACTGACTTCTACCTTACCCAGCTACTGAGCGGCCACGGTTTTTTTTTCAGTCTTACCTGCACAAGATAGGTAAGTCACGGTCTCCAAATTGGATATTCTTCATTGGTGTTAAGGATGACGCCTGTCATACTTTCTTTTCATGCAGAAGATGGGAAAAACAGCGCGTTGATCTTGCCAAAAAAGTGGGAGCCTGGGGAAAAGTGATAGCCTAAACTATGCATCCAGATAGGGCAATCATAGTAATGAAAATAGACTGGAGGCGTCGAGGGCGGAGGGTTCTCTTCTTTATGAATCCTCCTCCTCTTTCCCACCCAACTGGAGAAGGAATCCCTGTAACCCGAAGGCGCTAATAGGCGTGAAGTTGGGAGGCCTAGCCCAAAGTAATGTGTCAAATAGTTCCAGGGTAGGCGCTCCAGTTGACATGGGAGGTGTTTAGTCGGTAGTCCAGTAGGTCCACTGAGAGTCCGACACTCAGGGTGTAAATAGCCTTCACCTCGTTACCGTAAAAAAAAGATAATCATAGCCCGAACCCACGAAAATTTTGAATAAATTTTCAAAATCTTATTGGAAGATTGACAATGGAGTCCCAAAGTAACTTTGGGTGCAGTACAGTGAAGGACTTACAGATGAAAAAGGCAAGGTTGGTAGAAGCATACTTTGCTTTGAAAGAAAAGCTCTGAAATCATCCAAATATTTTTGCCATCGTTCTGACATGACGCGAATCATGGACGGTTAAAACCCTAGAATGAAGAAACAATCAAACCAGTGAAAAACATCAAATTTTTGGTTGTACATTCTGAACGTTCTGAACGAAACATCACACCGATGATGGCGCATTGCCGAAAACCGTCTGTTGACGAATACAACAAGTGACGGGGAACGACGGAATTTTGCGAGGATAAAAAAATAATTCTATTCCCGTCGAAACACATCATTTCAACGAAATGAGCTTTGCAAGACAGAGAGCTTGTAAATTAAACCAAGTTAGTGAATAAAGAGATCGCGATGGCTAGCATTTCGAGCTTTAAAGTATATGAGAATAATTTTTCAGATATAATTGTGTATGTGAGTTTGAAAAGTTGATGCATCCAATATAGAGCAATATCTTATAGGGTACTTCAAACTTTCCGCTTAACTTTTTGTTCTTTATTTCTTTAATTTTATAATATCATGATTTAGATTTTAGAGATAGATTTTATAATTTTTTATGGTTTTCTCATTTCCTCTCCTTTCAGATAGAATTCCACACCATCCTTTCTCTACTATTTCATTATTATCAATATCCATTATTCCATTCAACAATAATATTATCTCACAAAAATCAAAACGGCTAATACTTGCCATGAGCCCATTCATATTTGTGCAGGTTTATACATTAGGAAGAAGTCGTTGAAATGACACTCGTATATGTAATTGTTTCAAAATAATCAAAACCAGAACAGATCACTGTGAATTCAGAGCCTAAGGACAAGCCAAAACATTAACAATCTGATCGGTGGCTTAAGGATATAAGAATAAGCCAATATATAAATGCTTCGCTCAGGTATATCCCGATTTCTGCTATTACATTGAATTCATTTACGACAGTTTAGTACACAGTTGGTCAGGCAACAATATCAACACAGTCCTGCTGGGAGAATATAAAGGGAAAATGATCTTAATGCCTGATCACTAATAAGAGGTCAAGGCTCAATCGCCCAAAGAGCAGATCGAATCCTTCTTGAACCAGCTCTAGAGCGATTATACTTTTGGTCTTATGGTCACAACGCTCACAGGTGATAGTTTCCTAACTGCGCGTTTTGTACAGAAGTGGTGAATGATAAAGGATGCAATAAGCGGTGAGCTCTTCAGCGGAATCGGTGACATTTTCCGAAAAACTACGTCTTGAGAAACACATTTAGAACGACCGCAACCGTACATTATGTTGAGGTTGAACTGGCAGGTGAAAAGACATACAGAAGCATTCTGAGGCATCGGGAATGGAGTTATCTCTTTCCCCAACACTATTGTCGCCTCTCCTATGCCGTTAGAAAAAAGATTGTCCTAGCCTGAAGGGTCGTTTCAACTTTGTAAAGTAAGGAGCTGCCCGAAGTAATGTTTCAAACGATTACCGCTCAGGTTGAAAGAAGAGGTGTTTAGTTTTTAGTCCAGAACCAATGCGCGTCCAGGAGTGTCCTTCTCAGAGTGTATGTAGACATTCAGTTTCCTTATTTCTTTTGCAAAAAACACTATAGTGATTATTTTTTAAAGAAATCCTGGCAATATTGCTTGACAGTACTGACAGTATAAGCCCGGGATATTTTGAGTATAAAAATATGGAGATAATTGTTTAGAAGAACCTGATTCAGCTGATACCTGATTTAACGATAACAAGAAGCTAAATTGAAAAATTGTTTCACATCACTTTACTATCTCTTTATGTTGCGCTCTACATTTCAATTTTGATTTCATTTAAGCCAATTATTCGAAAAAATGTTCTCAAATATTTTCTTACAAGCCAACTTGATGAACCTTAGGGTCAAATACGCTTTGGTCCTTTTTCATCATGAGCATACCGTTACATTTTGCAATCGATTCCAAGATTTTGCTTAATTCTCATAACTTCCAATGTAATAGGCATGAAATATTTCAATTTATTGCAAAATTCCATCAATAACAGGCAGGTAAGTAAATACAAGTATTGATTAAGGACTTCCAGAAATGCTTTTGTCTGTAACGCAGTTTCCAATATCTCATGAAGAGGTAATTACATTTTCTATGAATTTATAATAACTTTCAAGCTAGCTGTATATCCGTGATGTCCTTGCCTGTCCGTTTGGCTTGTGAATATTTTGGACTACCAGCAAATTTCGGGATCCGCACAAAAAATACCTGAGTTGACAATCTTGTTCTGTCACTGTTAACTCAGAAAATTCGCTTTTTGTTATATTTCTCCGAAATCAATAGTGTTTTCTTTTAACATTATTCTAGAATGAACTAAGGGATGTAAATTTATGGTCATGTTCATTAAACTAACAACAACAGTGGGTCTAATATTAAAATTTATTTAATATGAGTTGTGAACGGAATCTTGGATATTTGATTTATGTTTAGGCTTCGACAGGATATTTTAGTGGGTTCCAAAAAAATAGTTGCAACGTTTTTGGCACCAGATTCAGAATATAGGTTCAAAATTTTTAATTTGAAATTCCCTTCCTTTACGCTGATTTTGGAGTTTTTCAATTTGTCTATATGCTATTTGCTATTTGATACAAATGTGGTTCCGTGAACTACTTGATTTCAAAAGCTTATTTCACAAAGAAAAAGAAGAAAAAGATGATGTTGATGATGAAGATGATGAAGAATAAGAAGTCCTATTTGAGTCTTAATTGAGAAATTTTTTATCTTTAATTGTTTTTATTGACGGTCAGGCCTATTATCATTAGCTGAAAATGAATTTATTGATTAATTTGATCGATTCAAATTCAATTCCTTTTGTCATATTTTTCATTATTTCAAGGCCTTAGGGCGCCTAAAACCGCATCAGATACGTGTCATTCAATATCGTGTGGAATATTTATTAATTGAAACCCACCTTCTTACCATTATTATAGTATATTTTGGTTCCTTGCTCGTTGGAATTTAAGATGCTGCAAGTTTGCTGTAAGTTACGAATCTCCCATTACACGTTGAAAACCCAAAAAGTGTATGCTGCACACACTTCAATCAAATAATGTTATTTTCACTAATGAGAAAACATCTCACTTTGCATTTTAATATTTTGTACTGAACGATTCCTTTTTTTGCCTCTCATATAACAAATATTCCAACCCGTGTACACACGTCTGATAAAGTTCGAAGTTTTAAGGATATTACGTTAGCGTAATACAGACCACCATATGAAAAAATCTCAACTCCGGGAATGCACACGCACTCCGAATATTTTAGGGATCCTGCCATCTGTACAGTGTTTATGGTCTGGCAAAAAGAAAACAAAAAACTATAACGCAAATTTTCCCTGACCAAGCCTTATGGTAAACGATTAATAACGAAGAGTGAACCATCGAGCAGGAAAAAAAACACCAACGAGGGAATAGTAGAACGCCGAAACTCTCATGGAAATAGTTCTATAAATTTTTTGAATATGCCTATGAATTCGAGGCATAAATTTCATCCAGCATTGCAAACCCAATAAATTTTCGTTGAGTTTATGCCTTTCTCCCGGTTTAATTCACTTTTCTTCTATTGTACCGATTCCAATCTATTCCACCTTATGCCTTATTTTCACGTGTGTGTATGTGTGTTATTCAGGATTAAATTTTTCACCGAGACCACTATTTCGTCCGGAATAAAGTTGTCGGTCGCATTTGTTAAGCTTTAGTTTGAGGCCAGCAATATTTTTCCACCATAAAAACTCCGATTTGCCTTACCAACCTAGTGCACGTTAAAATCAATTGAAATGTTCAAATCAATGCTGTTGCGCATTCAATAAGCAAACGAGTAATGAAATCAGTTTTTAAATGGCTGAGGAAGATTCCCAGATAATATTGAACCTATAATAATGTTTGATATGAATTTTTTATTGATTTTGAACCAGGTTTAGCAGGTGCAGTTATGCCTGAATAAACCGATTAAAGTGTTCAAGGAATTGAAACAAACTTAAGCTTAGTATTTGTTTGAGTAAACAAAAATCATATCCTTGTCATCTAACAGCACCCTTGCTACTGGGGAAATCGAGTATTTTCATTCTGGGCACAATAAAACGTTTCAAAAAACCTCCGAAATTCACCATCATCCACAAAGATTAATTTCGATATCACCCAAAAACTTCGATCAAGCATACCAAAGTAACAGATATTCGCAGGATTGATATTATAGGGCCGATGATTATTCGCAGATATTATAGGGTTGATGACACACAGTTCCAATTCTAGCTTGGACTTTGATTAGAATTGAGATTTCCCCCCGAAACAGTCGTTCCTTTTGTTAGAGGCTCGGTTAACCTTATTTCTAAATGAGAAGTACTAACCACAAACGAGTGCATGGGTCAACTGTCATAGCAAGTAAGTAAGATTTACTTGTCATCGGTAGCAAATTATCCTGATATCATGATAGATGAGAGCTCTAATTGGTCTTGAATTCACCACATCATCTCAATTACTTGTCAATAAACTAGATGAATCCTTGATTTTTATCGTTGCGAAACCAATGTTCAGGTAAGCACCCTTGCTGGTACGTTAGACGCTATTTGCGATCCAGGCACCAAAGGCACTTACATTTCGAAGCATTGGCATGGCCTTTTATGAACCTTTATGACTGCCACCACGTAATTGAAGCAGTGAAGAAAGAGCAAGACTTGGGCTGGAAATCAGAATTTCTTACAGACTGTTGGGAAACTCTATGAGTTAAGAAGGTTCAACGGAACCTTTGTTAAGGTTCACTTATAGGCGATATAGACAGGCGATCTTCAATTAACTTTCAAATACGCCACGTAATGGATTTCTTTGCACTTGATCCAAAACTTGATGGCTCGAAAGACGTCAAAATACGCGCTGTATGACAAAACGATGTAATAAACATCCTTTTTTGTACGTGATATCAAAATCCTTCTACATATTAACGTTATTTGGTCAATTAAAATGCTCTAGTCATTCCTGCACAATGTTTCATAACTTTTTTGAAAATTTCGGTGACCGTTTGCTTTGAGAAAGATATCAGTCACCCTCCTTCTTGGGGGAAGGCCAGTGATAATAGCAGAGAAACTAACTGCAATGATGTTATTGCAAACATAAAAAGGACTGAAGAATAGCCTTCGGTCATGTGGTGGAACTGCTCCTTGCCTGGCAGGTAGTGGTAGTTTATGATACATGTCGTTGCAGTGAAAATTGCCAAAATATTTTGGTGGTCTTAACTAATTTGGAGCTGCAATTACTGATAAACTGTTGCCTGAGTAAACTTTCACCTTTACCAGCAAATACCTTAATAGGCATATCCTCTTCAACCAGTTCCACAGGGTGGGCTGATCAGGTAGAATGAAACTTTTTCTCTATTACTTGGTTGAGTTTCGATTCAAGTGTTTCGGATGGGCTTGGGCAACTCCTCGGTCCCAAGCTTTGCGAAAACACAAGAACTCGCTTCTTAGATCAAAGCATAGTGGCTGAGTCATAGCATAGTCGCTGACTGCGACTCAGTTATGGAACCTCAACCCAGGTATAATTAGGTGCCAAGAGAAACTGAAAAAATACACACTGGGAAAACCACATCCTCGGGCAGATCAGTATTTTGACGTATAACCTTTTCGCAGTACCAGTTTTAACATTTGGATAACTCCTGTTCTAACTAGTATTGCTCTATCCAGGCAATAAGTAGGCAAGCATAATTAATAATAATGAGGACATTCAGCCAATATGATTTTGAATTATTGAAGCCAAAAATGGAAATAATAAGCTTGCATAGAAATTGGAGAGCTTGGGGGTACTTGGTTTACCCATAGGACATAGTCTTCATAAAAGCAACTCTTCAACTAATTGGGAAATTTATAACAAAAAGCAAATATGAAAATCTTTTGCCCTAAGGAGCATGTCGTACTCCATAGAATTTAACATAGATGTGGACTCTCGGAAGTTCTGGATGTTTAAAAAAGGGAAAGTTCGCGTATCAGACACGTTCCTGAGCAACCAGCATCCAAAAATGCAGATACGATCTAAAGTAACTCATAGATTACGTCAGGACAGTGCAGGGAGGTAATCACCTCCTAAATTTGCATTCGCATGAATTTCATTCATTTCCTCATGTGATTCGGATGACTAATAGACCCACACTGATTCAGTTCAGGATGAGACTGCAATGGAGTATAACTGCAAGGCTCAGGCGCTGAAGGAGAAGTTCGTAGACCCAAAGGGTTGCTCGTCAACCAGCCGTTGATCATTGCAATTCAAAAATTTGAACAGCTGGTAATTTTACATTATTTTCACGTTCCGCATCTTTTTAATGCCTTAGAACCAACCTTCAATATGTAGTTATTTTCTTTCTTGGAATCTGCATTAGAGTCTACATCTCACAATCTAGGAAAAAATGACGTTGCTAATGTAGTATTATCCCTGCTTTGTATATTTGGAGCATTGCTCTTCTAAGCCCGCTGGTCATAGGAGAAGACAAAGCTGAGATTCATAGTTTATATGCAAAATGCATTCCTCTATTTACTTCAGCGATCCAATTTGGATCCAATTTGGTCTCCCACATGGTTTTGTCAAGGTATTCGAAATTGTCAGGGTTTTCTACTTTTAGACCATTCAACATAACATTAGACCAGGTTTGCTGAAATTATTCTTGCTTATACCAGGAACTTTGTCTTGACTTCTTCAGCTTTTAAATATTTTTTTGCTAAATGGCATGGCTATCTACCGAAAAGGGTTCGTTTGGCAAATGTAGAGGTTTGTCAGAAGTGTTAATTACGTCTGTATAGGATGCAATTGAGTTCGGTTTATCAAGCAACGTAAATATTGTATCGATCAGGAATTTTCTAAAGGCTCATTTAAGACCTCGGGTAAACAGCAGTGGACTAACTTATCTCTGTGCTTCAGTTCCATATTTATCTCAAAGACTTCAATAAACTGATTGTTTGCTTGGAATTGCGTTGCTGTCATTTCACAAGGATGCTAAAATCAAGCATGATTGGATATATACTGAATCAATCAATGAAACAATCGATTTTTGTTTAAGAGACTCGAAAATTTGGAGGGCACATAAGTTGTTCCTCCAGGGTTTTCTTGAAGAAGCTGGATTGTCGATGTTTCAACTCTAAAAGCCTCTTGATTTAATTTAATAATATAATTACTGTAAGCGGTGACTTTGCGTTCTTGAAGTTTTTAGAAAACTTAGTTATACAGAGCAGTGATAGTTCTGTATCATTATCTATAAAAGGATTTTAGTTAGTCATAAGTCTCTAGACTTCATTTCATTACCTTTTTTGGGGTTAAAATGGATCGGTACTTCTCGTTCGGCATCTGTCCTTCATCCTGACTGTAGAGCGAATGGGAAGCTTACTGCAACCCACATTTCAGTACTGAGCCATCGAGTACTTCTGCCATCATTTTTTGGGACCTCTCCTAGAACTTGATCAATATCCAGTCCTTAGTTCTTTGTGTTTACTTTTTGGTAATTGATGTCGAAATACCAGTTTCAGCATTTATAGCTCAAAAGGAAACTCATGGGATCCAATAACATTGCCTGATGTTATTGAGATGTTGATGAGATTGAAGAGTTATAAAAGTAAGCTGATTTCTTCTTCATCTTGTTGACATCTGAGATAGAAATGAGAATCTTGTGTTTTCATTATGTGGTTGCGGGCTGGTATCCATGTCACAAGCATGGCCACTAGCCTCTCTTTACGCTTGTCTTATGTTGTTGCGTGATATGTCTTTATGAATTAGTTTTAAGTATTTGTCATGTTTTTAGATCTCATTAAGTTATTTAGTATTCGTTAAAAATGTTCATAGATTTCCCCATTTGAATCTGGCCTTTCTTTGAAAGGAATTGATATACTAATGATTTTCATTGTTTCTTTCGGTTTCGTGTAATTAGAGGCTCCCAGGCCACTTACAAGACTGGAAACTAGCATCATCCAGGTGTCCCTTGTTCCCCACTTTTAAGAAAAGTATACTTCATTTCATTAGTCTATACGCATGCCCAAAAGTACACTAGACCATTGTGGTGAAACAAGCTCCAGTGTCCGTATTTATTCTGACCAATATCTTGTCCTTGCTGATGAGTTTTCAGTAGGGGAAAACCCAAAAAAAAACATGATGTTAAATATTTTAAATTCTTAATAACGTCTTAAAGTTGAGGCAAAAATTTAGGAGTATTCTTGTCGAGTAAGGATATTTCTCCTTGATTGGCCCTTTTATTGGCTACGCTGGTCCCCGATCGCTACTTTTATTGGCTTCACTGGCACTCGCATCAAATTCTTTGACCACGCTTTGATAGCTTAGCTAAATAATAAACTAAAATTGATCTGATGAGGATGAAAATATAGAAAAACGTTTTACTGAAGGGATGCCTTCGTATATGTAGGTTTTCCAAAAATAGTTGCCATCGCTTATTTTGAACGGCATCCCCACAAATGGCCTACCACTTTGCATAGAGCTGTTTTTGTATCTATCTATGATACCTCTAATACGTTAAATTCACAGATTTCTAAACTAGTCTTATTATAACAGTGCGAAACTCCCCGTCAACTCTGAACATACTCCGGATTTAACGTTATTCAAACAAGAGAAACATTCTTTTTTTCACTTTATCAATGCTAGTACAATCTCACATTGTTTTACTTTTTATTATATTCTCTTTTATTACATTTTAATACATTTACATTTTTACTTACATTCTAATCTAATTAAAGGAAAAAGCCAGCGCATTCTTTCCTCTAAACAACGTTGCTTGATTTCCATGCTCTTTGTCACGCAGATGTTCCCTTCTCTTGCTACATGGAATATTCTGTCTCTTTCTGCGTGATGCATCGTGAAAGTGTTAATGCTGTTTTGGGATGACGCTATGACTGCACCATATGGACTAGATTGGATTCCGAGGCAGAACTAAAGTTGTGGAATTTTCGTAGATAAGCCTGAATTTGTTGCTTTTCCTCTGTTTTTTTGTTTGAAAAAAGCAACGAAATGTTCTATTACAATTTTTCGATAATCATATTCTACAAATACTATTCGATCACATTTCTTTATTGTTCATTCAAATTCATATTGAAATAAACAGTTAGTTGCCTGCAAAGGAGCGAAAAAAGTGTAACACGCAATGTACAACGATTAATGTAATAAGAACTTGTTTATAATTAATAATCTAAGAACATGCTGTGAAGAAAAAGATTATTATACTCGGAATTAGTCAGGCATTAAAAATAATTTATCGGCTTGGAAATTATGCAGAGGCTCCAGAAAAACAGCTACAAAGGATATGTTAAGTTTACGTGCATGGAAAACTACACAAGTATGTATATTAAGTAGAGGGATTGTAAATGAATGAAGAAAGCAGAAAAAAAAATAACAAGGACAAAAAACATGAATACCTCGGGAAATGGAAATAATCATGCGAATAGGAACGAAACTACACAACATTGCATGGTTGTGGTTTATTATGCACGAGAATAATTGAAAGTGTGCGAATTGCGGTGGAGGCTCTCTCAGATTATGTTAAGTTATTCTGTTGTACAACACGAAATTTTGTTCGGATTTGTATTAATTCCATAGTTTTTTTTCTAAATTATAAGTATATTGTTCTGGCAATAGGTAATATTTCATGCGATTCGAATCCTATAGATGACGTTGATAAGTGACATACAATCAATCAAAAATACAAAGTACGTATGAGATTACTTGGGAATTTACATTTTAAAGCAGGAGATGTTTAGCAGTATGTTAGTTTTCAAACAGTTAGGTTTTGTTATGATTTTTTCGACAGGGATGGAAATCTTAGCAGTTTGGTCTCCGATCTGCCCTCTCCTGTCTCTTTTCTTTTTGAGTCCCTATGCTTGTTTCGGCTTTCTCGTGCTTTTGGGTCTGTCTTGATCTCGTACTCATGATGAAAGAAATCGATTTGCGATTTAATTTTTTAATTAAAACATTTCATAAGAACACAGATTTATTTTAAAGAAAGAAGGATGCTCCACCAAAAGAACACCAACAACACGATGTTATTACCAACCACAATGTAACCGTCGCGATTGAAATCGAATTCCCATTTACACTCCTTAAATAAATCCTTGACGTTTCTGATTGTTCTGTAAGAGGAATAAGATTTACACTTAATGCCCCTGCAACAAAAACCATAAATGGAAGAAGAAACAGTCGTACCACAGTGAACTTTTTTTTCTCACCCGAATATGAACATGAAACGAACTATGACTATGAACTTTACCAACTCTGAATAATTTTAGTCCTGCAAATGGTTTTCCCTAGCTTCAACCCTTCGATGCGTGTTTCATCTAAATGAAATATATACGCAGCTTTTTTTTTGAAACTGTTGAGTCAACCCGAAATGAAAATATTAGACGAAAGATGAAAATATTAGACATCATGCCGGTCTCAAGCCCATCATACTAAAGTCCAGAGATTGCTTTCAATCTACGACGGGTTGAATGCCATTGAACTGAAAAACGCCACTAACAGATGAACCTATATCGGTCAACCAGGACGCAAAATAAAAATGAGATTTCGTGAGCTACAACAAACACTTACGGAATCCACGTGTACGGCTGCTAACCAACTCACATCAGGATGTTGCAACTTTGCTAACCAACTCACATTAGCAAAATAGTTGAAATAAATGTACAACACACAGAATGGCGTTCAAATATCCCTATATATGGGAATATGCCAACAAATTCGATTCGATCGATGAATCATAAACGAAAAGACAAGTTTTCAGCCGAAAAAAACCTCCAATGCGGTAAAATAACTTTACAAAAATCAAACACCATTCTACACAGTGACCAAATCAAGGAACTCTTTTAAAGTGGAAACATGACGAACTTTTCCTTACTCACATAAAACGACTCCTATTTGCATGAGGGGCCTCTGCCTGATTTTGTAAACGATGGACCACTAAATAAGGACACTTCATGCTATGAAGCACGGTCGCCTGGGCTTCGGCATGTAACAAAGGGCCTAGACCCAAGTAATGTGTTAAACGGTTCCAAGCTTAGTTCCCAAGTTAACAAGGTTGCAACGACAGAGCGTATTCTAGAAGCATTGCCCATTTGAGTGGGATTCTCAAAGCGTACGCAGACTTCACCTCCTGTGACGAGATAAAGACTGACAAGCTCCGAATATAATCATATACTGAAGATGCTAAGATGCTGAGACGCATATTTGAACGATACTAGGATACAGACGGTGCTCTATGGAATTTTGTTTGGAGATTAAAAAAATTTACCAGCCTCTTACTCTTCTTTCCAAACAAAACGACAAGCTATCCGGCAGAGGAGGCGGACGGGACATATCCGTGAAAAAAAAGCTGACGCAATTTCAATCACGTACCCATTTCTTCAAAAATTGTAAAGCGAAATTACCTGGAATTTCGCTTAGCAATCTTCCATATAGTAGCATTTCTAATAATCATTGATGCTCTCTTTTGGTTTGCAGGATCACATTTATTAGAGACTTTTTGGGTAAAATGAAATCTCAACGTTTACTACGGCGACAGCGTACTTCAGACTATACATGTAGCTCTAGCACTCCCGGGTGACGGCTCTTAGAAAGAGAAAGAAATAGCACGAGTAGATTTATATTGTGAAAAAAGACCAGGACGCTTGTTTTGCGCAAAAATGTGGAAAATGAATCTATCCTTATCTAACTCCATTTATTTGGCCGAATATAATTATATCAGGAGTATTACTAAGGGAAAGCGATGGGTGTACTTACGTTACGCTAAAAGGTTTAGAGTGATGAATCAGGCAGGGACTCTGATTTATATAGTCATTACACGAATAGAAGCAATGGGAGTGATTCTTGTCAAACCACCCAGGTTCCGTATGTCATCCTTGACACAATGGAACAAAATGTTTTAAGTCTCGGTATCTCATAAATTTTTTCGCAGCATTCCAATGAGAACTTAGTGAGGTCTTTCCTGATCACCAACCTGCTGACATCACGATGCAAGATATCCCTATATAAAAGCTATCCTGCTCAAAATGCATGACGCATTTGTAAGATTTTGCGTCGTTTCATTTGAAGAAAGCTTTAACCAAAATATTAACAGAAGCAGCGGTGTCAGAAGTATAAACGAAAACTATATAAAAAAGGCGATATATATATATACTATATAAAAGATATAACATATAAAATAGGCAAAATAGACTATAAAACTTACCACAAAAACAAGAATAATCCTTAGAAAGGTCAACAAGAAACGAAACCCTTGACACGAAAGAAACTATAAATAGTGTAAACTAAAATTATCCTAGACTAAAAACAAAAATTAACTGCCTAGCAAACATGATATGTTCAAATAACTGAGTTCAAAAATGAGCAGTAGAAACGCTTCCTGAAAAACCTTGACAAATCGTACAAAGCGTGTTTAAGGAATCTCAATTTGCTGAACGCGTTGCAATACTGTGATGATTCACATCCATGGAACTCGTTGACTCAAATTGGATAGTTCAAAGAAAACAGAAAGAATTTCAAATACCCTAGAGCTGAGTAGCCAGGAAATTCTTTATTTTGGAAGCAGATCCTTGACCAGAAAGGTGAAATATTGTAGTCAACATGTAGGATGATGCGGTCCCAAAAATGAGAGGAAAGAAGGGAAGAGTGAACTAAGTTTCACCAAGTTATCAGGGTTTCCAGTTTGGGATCAGCAGTTGATGTTAGCTACTAATAGTCGAAATTTATCTTCATCAGAGATAATGTATCGTCCGGTGGATTTCCAAAAATTCGAAAAAATCTCGAAACTGAATTTGTGTTTAAGGGCAGAAACGGTGAGCGAGAAATTATAAAAGAGGCAAATAGATGGATATAGAATAACCATAAACGAACTGACTTAAGTCAACCAATTAACAGGACGATTTTAATGGATATAATTTATACTTCACTCGTATCGTCGATGGTAGTAGAAAGCGAATCGTGTCTTGAGCTCAACGATTAAATTTCTTATCAACTTTAAGCTATTCTTCAATTATTTCGTGACTGTCTACTGAGCTCCCACATTCTTTCTCAATACTTGCTAATACCATAATCCCCGAATAAGTAACATGGCTTTCATTATATTATCAATGCTCACTAGTAACAAGCCATCAAGCCATCACGTAACAAAAATTTTATTTTCCAGGAAAAATTCGAATCAACGAAAGACCACTTTATTCGGAAAAATTTCGTGCATAGTGGAATTAAAACAAGTATTTTCCAAGCTAGGATGAAAGTAATGCAAGTCACTTTAAAAAAAAAAGTTTTGTCTGTTTATTTGGCTATTTAATCGCTTCAAATATTTCTTCCATTGAAAGAAAGCAGATTTTACCACGAATTTCTCACGAAGAACTGATGGAAATCCTCTCCGACAATCTATAAAAACCGTTTCCAGAGTCTTATAAGATTCTTTTCAAAAATCATTGATACGAAATAATGTACTTGAGAAACAAAAAATTGGGATTTTTCCGCAAGGAGTTTTTAATGGCAACGATGTCTGTTTATTTAGTAAACATAATGATAAAATAAGCTTGAAATGCTCCGTGTAGTGACTGTATCAGGTCGAACGGTAAATTGATCCTAGGCAATTTGTTTTGAAAACTTACTTTTACGGCATTAGATTAATATCCTTCCTTCATGTCAGCCCTGCTTGAAGTTTTAACATTTTACGGCATGCGCTTTCTGGAATTAATTTTTCTCAAAGCAGTCAATAAGACGCTGAACAAGATAACTTGGAGGATATTCAGAATATAAAGTTTTATTTAAAATGGTGTGATATACTTTGGAATGTATTTTGACAATCATGGCTTCACGATAATTTAAGTGTCGAATATATTATTGAACAAAACTTTTTTTTTAATTTTTAAAGGATGTTTATTTTTCGAGAAGTTTCTCATCGTGAATTATATAAAGATATCAATCGCCATGGGTCGACACGATTGTTAAATCTAATATGAGTTGTGCTTTCTTCATGATGGTAGGCACATATGCCGCACCGAAAAGATACCCTCAATCCTGCGACCAAGCTGCCCCAAGTGGTAGTTTATGATGAGAAACCGGAAAGAACGAAAATTTTTGTCACCTTCTAGTTCGAAGAAGCCCCGATGAATTTCCCAATTTCACTTGCTACGAGAAGCCATTTGTAGCCGAGGAACCCATTTTTCGTTCAGGAGGCACTATCTATCCTTTAACTTTTATTATTAAACTAATTTTTTCTATAGGCTGTGCAGTTTTTGCGAAACTACGAAGCGGAAGCATAAACGCATCAAGAGATATTTCAATTCCAAAAAATTTATTCAGTTCCTTCATATGAAACCCGAAGCAAAGCGTATCTACAATATTGTCGGGCATTTCAATTTAATTATTCTTATTCTGAAACACAGTAATCACAATATTCCTTGCCGAAATAATAGAATTCACTTATTTCAAGTAAATAATGATCACTAATAACAATTAGCTGTACACTAAACAATAGCACTAATAGGAACAATAAGCTGGTACCAATTATTTTGATTGGCTCCAAATTTAGAAACTACCTTTCAGCCACCAATACTAGGATCTCTGCGTTTTAAATTGCTTCACTTCATCCTACTTTGCAACGGAGTATCACCATCGCCAATATTCAACCCTTGTGCGTGAATTTGGATTTGGTATCCTTTAATATTTTCATTGACTAGCTTATAGACAAACTATTGGAGTGCTGGAAAAAAATTTTGCCAAGTCCTTTTTCTACTGTAAAAGGCTATTAATACTCCGTCGGGCGAAACTGACCTGCTAGGCACAGCGCCAGCTCATTGGCTTGCCCACCCTGGTCCATAAGTCGCCTTCGGTTCTTCCGCGCAGTAGCTGTCTCTACCAGTGCCACTGTCAGTAGCAAGTTCAATTGGTGATTATAAATTATCAGTGCTGGATGACCAGCGGAAAGCTCTACAAGACATATTGCGGCCGATTGTGCAATGAATAGTAGAATATTTTAAAACATTTTTTTTTTCGTTTTCATAACTATCGTAAATGTTGGATTGTTCCAGACATCAATATGTCAAAAAAGTGTACTCTATAAGCAAACATGAAGACGTTGCAGGACTACGCCGTTTATTAAATGCATTAAGTTTATTAAAAGATGACGAATTCAGGGATGAACATATTTTAGACGAAAGCGACAGTGATCCTGAAGACAATTTAGAGGAGTTTCGAGAAGGATCAGAAGCGGAACCAGAATGTAGCGATAATGATGAAGACCAAATTACAGAGGATAGCGATTTTAGCGGGACACAAAACAACTAAGTCGTATAAGACTCCTCGGCAAAATATTATCCGTACGAGGGCTCATAACATCTTAACACATTCAGCCGGAGTTGTTGGTGCAGCAAAATTTTCAAAAACTCCTGTCGAATCTTGGAACGTCTTATTTACAGGAGACATTTTACATGATATCATAAAGCCAAGAGATGTGGGTTGCTCGAAGCTAGTGTTTCTACTCTTGGTTCAATTATATTTTCTGGGGCTATTATTGCCCAGATTCAATACTCAGTTTGTTTGGTGTTCTGTCTATTCAGTAATTTGTCGTAGTGATTTGTAAGTCTGTCTGGTTTGGCTTGTCGAGAATCTTAGGATATCCAAGGTAGTATTGTCGTGATTGTCAATTTTGTCAAAGAGCTTAAGAGCTTTGTCCCGTATGTATTTGTCAACTGTCTCTAGTCGCAGTTCGTTATGAATGTCCACATTTCTTACATACCATGGATATCCGAAGATTCTTCTAAGAGCAAGGTTCTGGCACGACTGAAGTGATTTTTTGTTTGTTTGTGTCGTCGTCGGACAAAAAGCAGTACTCCCGTAGAGTAGCGTCGGTCGTATTATTTGTTTGAATATGAGGAGCCTGTTTTTAATATTTAAGTTCTAAGACTTGATTAGGGGGAGTAGGGATGTGAGGATGCCAGTAACTAGTTTTCGTTTTGTTTGTATGTGTTCCGTCCAGGAAAGTCTGCTGTCCAACGTTAG
Source organism: Stratiomys singularior (assembly GCA_954870665.1). Lineage (NCBI taxonomy): Eukaryota > Metazoa > Arthropoda > Insecta > Diptera > Stratiomyidae > Stratiomys > Stratiomys singularior. The sequence continues at coordinate 17,319,825 of OX940877.1, forward strand.
TCCAAGGTATTTAGCAGTCTTTTTCCATTTGATGTCTTCGTCTTGTATTGTTAAGAGTGGTGGTCTTTGGTGTGGGCGTCGTGTTATAAATATGTTTTGTGTTTTGTCTGTGTTGATTCTTATCTTCCATTTGCGAAAGTACCTTAAAAGCATGTTGGTGGACTGTTGCAGTTTTAAAGTGATGACTTCTGCTTGTCTCGATGTATAATATATACAAGTATCGTCGGCATAGAGAGAGAGTTTGACATTCGTGGGTAATTGTGGAAGATTTGCCGTGTAGATGTTATATAGTATAGGTGACAGTGGCGATCCTTGTGGAACTCCAGCTTTTATTGGCCTCAGGTTGGAGAGATGGTTGTCAATCCTGACGCGAAATGTTCTGTCTTGGAGAAAAGAGCCTATCATTTGAATGATAGGGAGGGGTATAAGAAGTTCATGCATTTTGAATATTAGTCCCACATGCCAGACTTTGTCGAATGCCTTTGCTACGTCAAACATCACAAGGCCGGTGAATTTCTTTCTATTGAGGCCATTTTGATTGTGTTGTACTAGCTCGGATAGCTGGAGTTCTGTGGAGTGTTGGGGCATAAAGCCAAATTGTTCCTCAGGGATAATTTTGTTCTGCAGAACGACTTCTGACAATCTTTGAAGTACTGTCTTTTTCACAATTTTACCAAGGGAAGATAAAAGACTAATAGGTCGCCAGTTCTGGGGGCATGTGAGGTTTTTATGTTGCTTTGGAATGTACTTGTTTTTTGGTTATGTACCCTTGGAAAACTTCGCAAGTGGAAGATAGAATTTGTTACGTCCGTAGTTTCTGTATGAAATTATCGAGGAGTTGCTGTAAGGTTATTGTGAGCGTGTCGTAGCCGGGTGATTTTCGAATGTTTAAAGTCCGTACAAGATTTTTAATTTCGTCGAAGTCTGCTGGTCGTATACCATCCTCCGGAGGGACTTGTGTTCGTAATATTCTCACGTTTACCCTTAATATTTCCTCGTCATCGTCAATGTCCTCCTCCGAGGAAAAGTTCTCGTGAAATTGGATCTCAAGCGTATCTGCAAAAGCCTCAGTCTTGCCAACCTTTTCGAACACCATGCCGTTGGGACCATGGATAGGAGGGATTAAGGTCTTGTTTTTAGTGTGGAAGTATTTGGTCACTCTCCAGAATTTTTTCTCGCCCGGTTCGAAACTTTGCAAAAAAATTCTCCGACTGTTCGTTGTGAAATGCGTTAATCTGATCACGAATGATGTTTGTAAGCCGGTTGGTTAGCCTTCTAAAGCTAGGATCACCTGTGTTCCTAGCTCGTCTCCGAGCTTGATTCCTCCTCCGTATCAGTCTTTTAATTTTCTGAGGAAGTTCATAGGGATTGTTTTCCCTTGCCGGAGTTGTGATTGTGTTGTCCTCTTTAGCCTGGATAATTTTCTTAGTAATTTCTTCAATTACTTTCTCTAGGTTGCTGGCCATATCAGGTGCTTGCGTCAAGTTTTCAATGGCCAGTGCGGCTTTGAAGGCTTTCCAATTATTTTTCCTTTTTATTTTTAGAGGAACATCTATATGGATGTCCTCTATTAAAAGGAGTACCGGCTTGTGATCAGACGACAGCTCGTCGAGTACGTTCAACTTGATGTTGTGGTTGAATGCGTAAGATATCGCAATATCTAAAGCGTAGCTGTTTGTTGGACCGAAATGTGTGGGCTCGTCGGGGATATGCAGGCTTCCATTTGTTTCTGTGATAAATCGATTGAGCTCAATCCCAGCTTGATTGCTTCTCACAGCTCCCCAACTGCGGTGATATGCATTCATATCTCCTGCGATTAGAATTGGACCATCGAATTCTAGTAGAGCACGAAGGTCTTGGGAGATATTATGCAGCAGCAGTGGTTTATACACAGACGCCAGAACAAATTCGAATGAAGTCGTTTACACTATAAAAACTGTAGCTTCTAAGCAATGAAGGTTTAGGGCTTTCATCACGTGATGATGATATCATAAAGTTTACCAACCATTATATAAATACCATCAAAGAATAATTTTACCGAGAACGAGATGCAAAACATACAGACTTGGTCGAAGTACGAGCTTTCATAGGATTACTTTACTTAGCTGGAGTTTACAAAGCGAACAGACTCTTTCTTGAGGAACTATGGAGAACGGATGGCGACGGCATTTCTAAGTTTGGTCTGGTAATGAGCATCAGAAGATTTAAATTTCTAATCCGGTGTCTCAGATTTTATGATCGAGCAACAAGATCTGCTAGGAAAGAACTGGATCGGCTTGCTGCAATACGAGATGTATTCACCAAATTTGTAAAAAATTGTCAAGCAAGTTACTGTTTTGAAAGTATCGTAACAATCGACGGAATACTTCCTGATTTCCGTGGCAATTGTCCTTTCAAGCAATATATCCCGTCCAAACCCAGTAATTATTGGATAAAAATTTTCTCCCTTGTAAATTCCAGAATGATTTTTTCTATTTGGAAATATATGCTTGAAAGCAAAACGAAGGACCATTTTCTGTAAGCAACCAGGCGCCGGCTGTGGTTAAAAGGTTGTTGGAGCCATCGTTTGGTTCGGGAAGAAACGTAAATGCCGACAATTGGTTCACACAAGTGAGTCTTCTAAATGAGCTGAAAAAAAACTATCTTTCGTTGGCACGATCAGAGAAAATAGAAAAGAGCTACCAAAGATAGAACACAACACTCCAGTTTGTTTGGTTTTTGTAGTGATAGGTGCTTTGGTATCATACGTTCTAAGAAAAAACAAAAATGTCCTCCTTGTGTCATAATAACATGAAGACCAAGCGATTGATATTTCCTACAGCGTAAAACAGAAACCAGCAATAATCAGTTTTTACAATTCGACCAAGCCAGGAGTGGACACTGTAGACAAAATGTGTGGAGCATATCATGTGTCTCACAATATGTGATGATGGCCCATGGTAATCTTTTTTACAATGTTGAACATTGAAAACGAAATTGAAACATTGAAAACTTCAACGAAAATTGAAAAAATTTACTAACACCAATGTATCTGTAGAACTTGAGGGTGTAAAATGATAGTAGTTAACCTATTGTGTTGTTTGTGAAAAAGTTTGTGTATTCACAAAAGCTTAGCAGTGTCTCAATAGACCCAACGCTGTTCCAAAACAAATTGCGCCCAACGGACTGTTAATGATAAATGTTGGTAAAGATGTTTTTTGACTGATTCATTGTCCTGGTGCCCGATTTTAACCTTTGATTCCGAGCGATAACTTACATAGTGGCATTAAATACCTGTAACATGTTATACTTGTATAACATGTTACTGTTCCAGGCTAGGGTCTCTTGACAGGGGGGAGGGGGTGTTTAGTGGGTAGTCTGGTAGCATGCACTCCGAGGAGTCCCACACTCCGGGTGTAAATTGCCTTCTTCCCCCAACCCAAAAAAAACATGTTATTTAGGGACAATAAAGTGAAGCTTATCTTTTCTATTTCATTTAGTTTTTAGGACTCTATACTTCGCAATTAAAATTTGGCTTGGTTCCTTTGGCCAGAATTGCAGCGAGACACTTCCAACTTATCGACTTCGAAATTGCTTTTCAATACGCATGTCGGAATTGATTACCAAGCTTCAACTTTTAAGTTTTTCAACGTACATGAGCTTCCAAGCAATTTCAACTTATAAAAGTGAACCAACCAAAAACGACGATCCTCGATATACCTCTTGCGCTATCAACAAATGTATGAATTTTCAAAATGAATCATCTTTCCAGTATAACGTTTTTCGCCGTGTACTAGTATACATTATCATATTTCAATTAAAATGTTCTGGTATGACTAAATGGCTTTATTGCACACTCGAGGCTCAAATTTGTTCTCTAAAACATCGAAATAGACCAAATCTGTTATTTTTAATAATGGAAGCATATTTGATTTTGCTCATTACCAGGGAATCATTCCCACCCAGTGAGTTTTTCTGATTTTGGGAGAAGTGCTCAAAAACATTCATCGCTATGCCTATTCCGTGATTCCCGCCACCCTAGAACTCATCAGTCAAATAAAGGTTAAATTTTGTCTAATTTGGAAAAATCAATGTATCTAATATTTTCTATGCCCAACGCTCCTGAGGCCATTGTTAGCATTTCTGCCTAACCATCAACAAAAAGTCGGCTCAATGGACACGATACAAAGTACTCAATCTTGTTTCTTCTTCTCACAAATGTTGATGAAATTTGCTCTACCATTGCCGATTGATTCTAATGCTGGATGAAAAGATATTAGAAAGGTCCCAATAAATTTAGTCTTACATAAGTTTCAATAGCTTTGCAAGACGATGAAGCGATCTTCCACAAAAAACTACGCTTTTTTTGGTCCTTCAGAGTCTTTCTTCCGTTCACTGATGCTACTTGCTTGAAACTTCCCCGAATTCCTAACCACACTGAACTTGACAATATCTAGGTATCGATTTATTTTACGAGTGCTGGTATTTTCCTCGCCAAAACCAAAATATTCCCCTTTACATCTACACTGACTTGTTTCGTCTTATAACCAAATACGAAAGGAAATGACTTCCTTCCAAAATACGCTTTTTTCACCAAGAAAATGAATTTTAGTCCTAATTTTCTTCCTATTTATAGAGAGTACCTTAATTTCTTGTTTGTTATCTGACTCAATAAAGAATTATGCCCCTATTTATATTAAGAATATTGGCGGAAACTCTAAATAGTCCAAGGAACCTTTTTTCTCGTGTTTTCATTTTTTATAATCAGAACACTATAAGAATAAATAACGGCACAATAATCGAAAGAAGAAAATTTGCAATGTACCATTGTGCAGAATGGGTAGATGGCAAAAGTCTCAAATCGTTCCTGATAGTAACAAGACTCGTGATTCAGATCTGAATCAGTTTCAAAATGATAAAAATTTATGACGTTTGTGAATTTATATATAATATTTGCAATTAATCCCAACTTTTAAGAGTGAACGTCATTTTTTCGTTCAACTACCCTAAACGTGGGGTTCCACAGGCATCTAATATTGACATCATACTTTTCGGAACAACTGGTTTCGCAATGCTTGAAGTTTTGTTGATTAAGGAACAGAGGGTCGTTATGAAAAGAACAAATCCGTTGATGTGAGTTGATTTTGCTAAACAGCACATCCATAAGCCTTGTGAGCTCTGAGATGAGTTAATTTTTTCAGGTGAAAGAAAATTCTGTATTTTTTATATCAGAGAAAGGATGATTATATGAGGACAAAACGGAAAGGCACTCAAAAAAATCAATTAAGTGCCTACTGCGAATCATATTGACAGCGTAATCATGGTTTGGGGGTTCATGTCAAGGAGCTTCATTGGTCAAATGGAATTTATTCAATCTATTATGACCAAGTACGGATACCTGGATTAATTGAAGAAAAATTTAAGGCGGAGCGCAACAAGATAGGGATCCGAAATACACTGCTGAGATTGTAAGACTTTGGCTGCACTTCAACGTTCCGATGCAACTCCATACGTCCTCACAGGCTCCGGATCTCAATCCCATACAACACCTATGAGATCTAATTGAGAGGAGAATACGTCAAGATATCATAAAGAAAGAAGAAAAACTCTACAACGAAGAATGGAATAAAATAGTCCATATGGAAACAGGGAAGCTTGTCAACTCCATGCGATTAAGATGGCTGGAGGTTTCGCGAGGTTTTGGGAGATAGAAGACGAGACTATCTTAAGAGCTATTAAATAGGGCCAATTTCAACACATAAAAGCCAAAAATCTTTTTCTTAAAGGTGAATCTTGACTTTTTCAACCATGTTCAGGGGTTTTTTGCAACAAATGTTTCATTTAGGGCAGTTTCGCCCAAATTCAATATATGAAAATATCTCAGATACCTTTTTATTTCTGCATGAGAACATTTTAGTGAGCTGGTAAGCACAGAGTTTCTCTGTTGAATACATATGAGTTGAGCAGTCATTATTAAAATTTCAAAACCGCAAGTATCATTATGTATCATTTATGTATCATTAAGTATCATTTAGGCTCATTGATGAGTATATGTTGTTTGTTTTTATGATTATAATAATTATTTACTATTCACTTAACTATTATTAACAAATTATTATATTTTTATAATTCTAATAATTAATTATTATTCACAAAATTGCACTACAAGCGCGATACTGTTTCGCCGGGATTGAAAAGCTCGTAGTCCACGACTCCCTGCTGATCCCACCACACACACAGCATTATCGTCCTCCCAAAACAATCCTTTCTTGCACTCGATGTTGATGGTTGTCCTGGCGTTACTCATTATTTATTACGTTTGGGATTCTCAAAATACATCCATTTTTCATCGCCAGTTACAACCCGATGCAAAAAAATCCCTTCTTTCCTGGCGTAAATGCTGCATTTCGCACACAGTTTTTCGTCTTTCCATCTGTAGCTCTTTCAGTTTATGTGTAACCCATTTTCCAATCTTTTGAATTTTTCCCATGGATCGCCATGCAAGAGCAAGATCGCCGTAAGTCTCTGCAAGAATTTGATGACTTTCCGATGCCTTTTTCTTTTGATTGGACAAGATAATTAATATATGCCACAAATGCTCTTTACTTAGCTCAAATTTCGACATTTTTAACACGAAAAAGAAGCATGCTACTAACTCGTAAGCAACGAAACGAATATGACGTTTCGTAGCGGCCAGTCTTACCAACAAAATGACATTTTGGGCTCGACAGGTTACTTCGATAGGTTTCATGCGCCATCTCTTGACAACAAAACTACATTTAAAATTTTAATTTTATTTAATTTATTATAATTATATTATAAAGTGTCATTTATAATTGTATTTAAATTTATTGAAATTGCTGGAAACTTGTAAATTGCTGAATACTATAGCTCCACTAGGCAAGTTACGTGAGCGATTTGATCGTATCCTACCTGGAATGGTTATTTTGGCGAAGAATTAATCGTCTCCTTTCACGACTTAACCTAATTTTCGAATCTAAGTTTCATTAGTCGAAAGTCCAGGGTTTCAAAAATCTTGTGTTTCAAAAAACTATTTTCGGTTAATAATAAAATATAAAAACAAAAATAAAGTAATTAAATACAATTAAATAACAAAAATATTTAATAACAAAAATAAAAATAATTAAATAACATTTAAAATTCATGTGGCTTAACACATATTCAAGTTGCCCCGGAAACGGAGTTAATTCTTAACAAAACAGGATACATGCAAAGAAAAATTGATTGCAGGAAGGTAGCACTGAGCCTAAACTTATCCTTTTACACGCTGGATCTTTTATTGTCCTGGTTTTCAAAGACAACGCATTTGTTTTTTTTCTTATAATTTTACTTTGGCATAAGTTGCTCCCTTGATCCTCTAAAATATCTTTTTTTTTTATTTAAACTGAAGAAGGGAGAAACGATTTAATCCCTTGTTTGACATGTTTTCCTATATTTTATAGATATAAAGCCAAAAAACGTTTTTATATGTATTTGGTTTTTGTTTTTGGTAGGAAAGGAAATGGATTTTCTGTTGAAAGGATCAAGCGACAACTCTAAGCGCTCAACTTGGGAAATATTCAGGCCGTCTGAATACGATTTTAGCCTTCAGTTCGAATTTTAAAGACCATTCTCTGCGGGAAATCTCGAAAACTAAGGACTTAACAAAATTTTCCAAGAATTCTAAGAATTTCGTTTCTCCGTACCCGATTGTATGAAAAAAAAATTTCTAAGAACAAGCTTTAATTGATACTTTAAACAATTATGCTCGGTATAATCTTCCTTTCTGTTGCTTTGGTGAAAATTCGTGGTAGTTAAGAGCTAATCGTTTATATGCTTTCAATTACTTGATGACGGTACTACTCCTTGTATACCACCTCTGTACATCTTAGCTGACAGTTGAAAATGTGAAGCATAGAGAGATGACAATGGCATCTATCATCTATTTTCTCCATTAAGACGACTCATTTCGTCTTTTGAAAATCTCCGCTTAGGATACTTAGCCGTGATTGCTTTTCATTATAACAGCGCAAATGCAATTTATATGTGGTGGTTTTTTCTTTCACATTTTTGAAGCTGTAATGGGTCCACGCCTGAGCTTGAAGTCTGCATCCTCTACGTAAGAAGATTGATGTTTCTTGAGTTGTACAACGTGCCAGTACATCACAAGTATTTTTGTTAAATTCTGTGGATTTTATTGGAAAATTGAGTGGTTTTTGTGCATTCGATTCCACTCGACACTTCTTTTTGCCATTTACTTTTCAAATGGATGAAACCTATAGCGGCACGTTGATTTCTTTAACCCTCTGAGAAATATCAGTGCTGCTAAATAATTAAGGAAATAAGATATTCTGATATCTGCTATAGCGCAGCCCAATCTATTCAATCGTTCAACACAAAACGCTTTATTTTAATCGGGACATCTTAACGGAGGGACAAAGTAAAAAGATAATTTCATAATTTCATTGGATTTCTCGTTGAAGCTCACAAAATTTCGAATGGTGCCTAGCAGCAATGGGTTAATGCTATTCTATTATTCCATACACGAAACCACTTAACAATCATACTACAGCCCAGCCGCGCAACACAACTGATTGGGGAAAGCGGGAATAGGGGATTTTCGCGTAGTGTTGAGGGTAGTGATGGCTGGTACTTTATAAATGAATTTGTTGGAAAATTGGATTTTTTCCATTTCACCAAATGAGAAAATCATGCAAATTGTATGTGCGTTTGCTTGAAGAAAATTTCTCTATAGATACTCTATACACTAGAACCTCTTCGTCCCTTTTTACATTCATGTAGAACTCTATTAAACTCCTTTACGTTTTAAGGGTGGATTTAGGTTACAAATATAGTCAAGTGTCTTAGATTCGCGGTTGTTTGTATTTCCTGAATGAATTTGCTTTATATCCAGTCGAAGGTTTTTTTTTATCGTGAAATGACTGAGGGCAATATCCTTGAATGGTTTTCACTTATTTTGTGTTGTTCTTCATGGTTAACTCCCAGCATTGTAAGCGAATACATTTCCGTAATACCAGCGTGGAAAGCTTTAGCTTCAAGCCATGAAACTTATAAGTACCGTTATGTTAAGCAAAAGAAAAGGTATCAATTGAGAACCACATATGGATCAACAGCTTATCGTTTTAACTAAAATCTTCGATTAAGACGAATTGCTGCAGGATTGGTTGTAACATAATTCCCAGCATTGCTCGCAAATCCAATGATGTTTACAGCGGCATCCATTTGGATGATCCGTTCGATCCAATTTAAGAAGGAAACTAACATTCGAGAAAACTAAAATTTTTGTTCTTAATTTTTTCTAGCTGTCGAACCACATTTTCATGTAGATAAGTTTACCACCTAATGACGCGAATGAACCAATAACCCAAATTTTGATATTTGACTTTAAACGTTTCCACCGCGTCTAAAGTTCTAGCCTTATTGCGAATACTTGGAAGAAAGGAAAATTAAAAAACTAGTAAGGGGAAAAGTGGCATTATGGGCTCCAATTCAGTTTTTTCATAATAAGTTCGGAAAAAAAATATAACTTCACCCCTTCCTTTCACACTAAAGCAAAGCGTAATTAGTTGTTTACATGTCTAATTTGTATTTTGTGTAGTGAAATTAATATGTATCAATTTAAAAAGAAAATTAAAAATTAATACACAATTTAAAAAACTTTATGGGTGACGTGTGTTTACGTGTGAATATGAGCCCCATAGTAATAATACAGAAATACCTTGCGAGGGATAAAAAATGCGTTTCCAATAGAGAAAAAGGAGTATTGTTTGAATATTATAAAATGTATTTTTTGTTTTGAATTACATTGATTTGCGAAAATCTCACACATAGTTTTCTTTTTCACATCCTGCGCACTCATTATGTGCCCATATTTCGCAGACAACGCACCGCACCCAAATTTCGCCTCGTTTGTCTTCATTAGTGATTCGAGAACAAGCATGAAACGTCATCTTCTCCAGGGGTTCCCACCCCCATTTCCATTTCTGAAAAACATGAGTCGATAGACTTTAAACAATCTGGATCTGCGTCAGATAGCTCCAAACCATCAAATGATCTCCTTAACTGGATCGTATTTTTATTTACCTTCTGCTTTTTAGAATCCTTCCGCGGGTCTGAGCGTTCTTTTCATTTCTTATTCTCTCCTTTCTATCTTTGAAAACCTTGTCTTGTTGTTTCGTTTTTGTATGCCGAAGATGTTATCAATGCAGCTTTGCAAGTTTTTGGTTCCTTATTTGTCATTTTCTTTTAAGGCTTTGGAACAAGTCTAATATCTTTTGCAAAGACAACATTTTTCACAGGATGAGAATACACCAGAGCCATTCAGTTAATAAATTAGACTGAATCCATGCGGAAGGATGGCGTCTGACAATGGAAACTGACGGAGCTTCCTTCATGAGAGGCTCTGTCATATTTTTGCGAGGGAAGATTATTAGTGTCGGAACAAATGTTCTCTCGGCACTCCAATAACATACCACAGTCACGAAAGATCTTATTTCAGCGGAACTTAATGCGCCAACTTGTTGTTTTCCTTTGAGTCCAATGACACGTGGACATATCAACAGAACTATGGGAATTCGAGTCTCATTCACATTGAAAACTCTATCCGACTGATACCTGTGTTTCTTGAGCTCAGCTTCCAGAAAATCAAAAACATGCATAGACCGCTTCTTCAAATTCCTTAACTGAGTTCATTTGCACTGGAAAAATATGTAGCTGTGCGTTTCAGCAATGACAAAAGATCCTTATGGCGATTCAAAAAATGATCAAACCACGCTTCATATGCAAGTCCTTGTGTGAATGGATGCCGTTTTTCATTTTTTCACAGAACTCGTAAGATATATGAAGAACATCTTGTCTGGTAAGCCCGTGGAACTCATTTTCCATAATAACTACATATTTAACTAATTTATTTTCAAGTGCGTCACCTATGATCGGGTTACGTCCTAATTTAAGTCCTGCTGCTTTTCTTGGGGATGCGTCTCCGCGATCGAGTCTCTGAATAACATCGCGCAGTACGTTGAATTGTTTTGCTGCTCGTTTTAGTCCCATTTCAGTGTGTCTAATGGCCGTGATAGGATTCACCACACTACTTTGACTCCATAGCTTTCTCTTTTTGCACACCTTCTGTGCGTTAAGCACTTTTTGTGGCATCTACGAAAATCAAAGAAAAGCAACATGTAATGTACATGATATGAGTTCCGTCCATTCGGGGGCTCATATACCGAACACGTTTTGGGGCCCATGCTATAACAGAGAAAAATAAACAATCCATGCTGTTCTCCGGTGAAAAGACGACAAAACTGCGATTGGGGTTGAAATTACAGTTTTGTTGTCTTTAAGTACTGATGATTAGGACGTATTAATTATAAATTAACCCTGTCAAATGAAATGTGAAGTAAATACCCACCGTACAAATTTTCCTAGACAGCAAAAAACAAAACAAAATGTATAGCACACAACATTTACATATGAACTGAATCAAATCGCTAAAGAGTTAATCCAAGAGCTGTAATTATATATTACGACTGTTGCCACTAGTCTGCGCACCTTACATTTTTTTTTTTTGTTTTACTTCGTTTGTTTTACATTACTTCGCACCTTACATTAAACAGTATGTATGGGGCTCATATTAAATTCAGGGTCCATATTTCCACCTTGACCGGTTAAAATAAAATTGTAATGAAGTTCTCATGGTTTATGTCGCGCTTGTATGATGCAGGCGTGAGGACTAAAATTCGCAAAAATATGCATTTTGAAAAAATTGAGTTTCTCAATGAAATCATAAGCGACATGGAACTGAACTATATACAAAAAGGTTTCTACTCAATAATAAGAATAGTTTTTATAGTTATACTTATTTTTTCAGTTTTTCGAAAAGAATAATTGAAAACTTACTTAAAAATTTCAGTGGTTCCCATGGATCCAGTACGCATTTAGGAATGCTCGTAAATTTGTTTTGAAACAAGAAAAAGCATCTGGAATTCAACTGAACTGTTGGGTGGAGTTAAATTGAATTTTTCTATTTTTTAGTTATTATTTTCGGGCTTAACATTCGAGCTTTCAAGGAGGACTTTAAAGGAGTTTGAAAGGAAGACATACGGGTGGTGATTAGCAAGTGAAATTTGAGACCGCTGGGTTGGTTTAATTGACGAAGATAATGCTGAGCGAGCTCAAAAAAATGAATGATGCGATCACCGGATGAAGAAAGTTCGAGTCAAAAAACTTGAAACCCACGCCTCGTGATAATCTGTAGAGTCTTTGCGGAAAACATTTTGTTAATTAAGATGTTATTAGCTTTTTTTAACCCTGGTTTTCATCGCTGGCAACATAAAATTCACGAAGCTTCAAGCCTAGGTAACATGTCCAATGAAAGACATTTAACATTTTGACTTTTTCTAATTTGAATGAAGTTTGAATGGTGGCATTGATGTCGATTACCAAATTTTGATCACCTGAGAGACCTCTATATTGCAATAAGACCAACTGGTCATCTCAACTTTAACTAATTACACTTTATCGTCAGGCCTGTCCAAAGAATACTCAATTTCTTTTGGCATGGTTGAGAGGCTCTTTATTCATTTTGGTGCGTCTAAGCGTTGTATGAGAAAAAAGGTTGGGAATTCCCTCGATATAAAATTAATGACAGTTGGCAGTTTTGACGTGCTGACTTCTTCTTACTGTGAGGAGTAGAAAATAATTAACCGATGAGTAGTTAACTTCTTGACAACTATGGAACGAAGCCTCGTCATTTTGGAGCTCTACAAGTTGTAGAGCTCCAATACTTGCATCAGAAAGGCGATTAAACTACGACGAAGTAACAAGTTTGATCTCATCTCTTAGTAAAAGTCTCTCTACAGGGTTTTAAGTGACCGATTGCAGTTTGACGAAGAAGACGTCAAGAGGATTAGATCTCTGAGTTTCCAGATTTCTTTTTGTTTGTTCTTGGGAGAGTCTGAGAAAAAAGTGAGGCCCCCGAAAGGTAATGGATTTGATATGACCTGGTAAGATCTGTCAAAAGTTTTATTATCTTCCCGACCCGCTGGCTCGGTTGCAGGAAAAAGCGGCTACCATTATTTATTAGCGCCTTCTTTCTTTCAAAAAAAAAAAAAGATATCACGCTTTTTTATAAATCATTTGTTAGAGTCAATTAACCTGGCTCTCGGAATATTATAGGAGTTATCCATTTCTATTGCACGTCAGTGCTGGTGAGTATGGAGTTAATACAATTTTGCGTCTTATTGTTATTTTTGTCAATGTCATTGCTAGTTTACGCGGAGCAAGTGTATGAAATTTAATATGTTTTACTCTAAATTTTGCTCCCCTTCTTGGTATTCTTCCAATGAAAATTTTTAGAAATCTTAAGATTTTTGACTTCTTTTAGACTGAAAGTCTAAGATGATAAACATCTTGCCATTTTGCTTTGTTTATATCGTTATAATAAATTTTGTTTATTATTCTTAATAACGTAGTACTGAAGCATACGGATATTTATTGCATGGCGATATATGAAGGATACATCTAAATTGATCAGATGCTACTTAAAAACAATTTTTTTGTATAATTTGATTTCTGAGCTAATGCTTGATGCGTTGTAAAGTTAAAATCAAAATTTTATGTGCTGTAAAGGTTATTTTATCAGAATTACTTTGTTCGAAGAATTTGACGAGCTTATATTCTGAAAACGTGAGGAATGTACTTGGTCCTGTAGCATTGCTTTGTCACGGTTATATTCAACCTAAATCCGATTTCATAGTTAACTTTGAAAGGCACGAACAGTTCATATTGTATGAATTTGTGTTTAAAAACATAACTCTGCCTATAAGGACATCAATGGCATCTTACATGATTGCGTAAAATGTGGTGAAAAATGAAAATTTTGAGGGCAGAATCATCCAAATTATTTTTGAATGCAAATATTTCTACTACAGTTAATTAGCATAAGCTCTAATTAATTATATTTCCTACGAAAATTCAAGTCAAAAAAGGACAACAATTATTCGCTCTTCATGTGCATTCAAACCTCCAATTCCTGCTATCACTGTGGAGCACTTAAATCAAATTTCCCACATCACCCATTTCATTAAGGGTCTAATATGAAATCTGTTTGGCCGCAAAACTCTTGTGTATGTTAAATTAACAGGATGCAAATGCGAAATTACTGAAGTTATTTCATGAAACTATTTTCAATATCGAATTTCCTACTCCCCGTTTCGCTCGTATGCAATATTCATAAACAATTTTGGTACAGTACGCAGACAATGGCAAACATATTATGTAATGTTGCCAGGAAAGCATTCACTACATATTTTCCATAGTTGATACTCAAGATACTACAAATGATTATTGCATTTCAAGTGCAAGCAATAATAGCATTAGTAATCCAGGAAACAGAGAGTCCCGATTCTATGGCTCTAGATTAAAATATGTAATATTTATAGATATTTATAGCTCTCGAAAATTTTGAGTGCTTATTAAAACAAACGGATTTCAGGATACGTGCACGATACAGAAAAGGATCATTATTAACAACAGTTGAACAAATCGCATAAGGTTTAGTTTTGATAATTTGATTATATTGTAAATCAGAGCAAAGTAGAATAATTGCTGATTAAATTTTAACGCTAATCAAATGCAGTGTTTACATCGTATTTTGTTTTAATATGCACAGAATCAAATACGTGGAATGTGAAGTAGCTTCTTCATACGTAATTGGAATAATGTATATTTAAGCTGATAACTTAACAATACTGCTAACACTATATAATCAACCACTGTGTGTAAACTCCACATATCATCTTTACAGAAACCTCGCACTCTGGCATATTTTCTTCATGCAGTTTGAAGCATTTTTCAGGCAACGAAAATTTTCGAAAAACTCATATTTATTAAACAGGTCTGGTATAAAATTTTAGGATTTTTCAACAAAATTTGCCCTTTTGTCAGGATCTAGCACAGAAAGTCAATTTTCAGAATTAATTCCTAATTCACTAATTGTTCCTCGGGGAACATGTCGCTGGAAAAATACATGCAATCAACACGACTCCTGCAAAGTCAAAAAAAAGGGCATTTGTTTGAAAAAAATTTGGCAATTTATTCATTTTCTGGTATACCTTGAGATTAATCTGAAGAACTTTACCAGCTTGCAGGTGAGAACAATTCGTTGCCTTTCAAAGGTTTTCGCAGAGTTGAAATACGAGCTCCAGTGTCTCTGAACTCGTGAAATTTATTAAAATTTTTTTAAGATATTCTCTTCTATTAATTGTAATGCTATTGCGTATATTATGAATAACATATGCCTTTATATATCGTAGATTGAAGAGACGGAAAAACACCAACCTTTCGTTTTGTGCACTGTGCAATGTTGTGTAACAAACGAACAAAATTCGCGGGACTCTTCGAAATCCCACGATTTTTGTTCCTTGTATCAACGCCATACTTAATTTTATCACCAAATTCTATTTTTGCTGGTTTTTTGTCCAGATAATCGACAAATGTCATTTTGTTAAGGTAATATCACACCGTTAGATCTGTTTGAACCTAGAGTCAGAACTTTTCAAAATCCAAATTTCGACGAATGCATTTCGTTTGTCCTGTTGCGGGTTGTAAAATCCAAACAGAGCTCGTTAAAGCAAGTCTTCTGACGGCGGAATACTAATGTATCAATCGGCCACCTTGGTGTAAGTCCTGTGAGTACTTACAGGTAATAACAATATTAATAAATCTAAGTCTTCTACCTTTGATTAATCCAAGATGTTTAGTTGACGAGGCTGACGGTATTATAACATATATGGACCATCTGCGTTTTATAGCAACATATGTTTCATAGGTCTGTAAATAAGTTGTTCAGCGTCCACCATATTTTCTATACTTATAAAGTTTGCTCAGCATATAAGCCAACTCCGAAAAAACCTGCCACAGAACACTGGTGAGCGCTCATCAACTATGACCTCTTTTGAAAGATTGTTGTATTTGCTGAAATTAATCGCAATATATTGCAAAATTCTTTAGTTTGAGCCAATTTATTTGGCTTTGGTCTTGATTTTCTGAATGAAGAAAACTAGGTTTACTTCACAGACAACTTGGTATACATCGCTTGGGGAGGCTCTTTTCCCATTCTAGTGCTTGCTCAATCAAAGCGCTTGAGAACACAAATGTGATGAAATTGAGACGCCAGCACTAGATTACTGGATTACTAGAAGAATGTATCAAACTCTTATTTTGTCAAATTTTTAGCGTCATGTCAAAAATCGTCCTTCGTTGCAATTATGCATGGAAAGTTTTAGCTATATTTGTTTCTGTTTTCCGGGATCAAGCCCGAATGTGTTTTGGTCCGAATCTTATTTAAAGTAATGAGACATACTTTTAGTATTCTCTCTTTTGCCTTTGATTCCAAGTAGAGCGGAAATGATGATATTTGTCCTTTGGCATGTTTTTTTTTGGTTGGATGTTTCGTTGTCCTCAGTCTAGTAGTGGCCCGATTAAAATGAGTCAGCTCGACTGTTTGATTCGGTTTCACTATTTTCACACTCGATTTTACGATTTTGACTTTGAATTGTTTATATCCTCAGCGAGGGTAGTGTCGCTCAGGCTAACTGACTCCTAATATTGCAAATATATGAATAGCGTTGAGAGACCGCCTTTCCATTGTTCTATTTCATCGTTAATGCTCTATATGCTTAGAATTGAATGTATAAACCTTTTTTCAACATTATTTTATCCTTAAAATATCCTCTTCTTCTTCTTCTTACCACTACAACCCCTTGTAAGGGCTTGTCAGGGCTTGGCTTTCTGAAAAAAGAGTCGCCAACTGTCTTTAACATTTATAACTTCGATTTTTCGATATCGTAGACCAAAATTTACATTAAGAAGGAGCTGCGAATTGCTTTATATAGCCCAAACGCGTCCTCTACCAAGAGGAAACTACGATGCAAGACGGATGAGAGTGATAATATACAATCAAAAAAGGACAAAAAAGTCTACAGTTGTTATTTTTCCTAACTTAATTATACTAATTATACGTCTCGTCGTCTGATCTTTACTAAGCGTTAAATTCCTGAGTGCCGTAGCATGATGAGCGCAGCGCCTAGTTTAAAATAATTGAAGAAAAGGGAGCTTGAAACCTAGCGTAAGCTCAAAACAACGTTGACCCTATGAACCTTAGCGTAAGTTCATTCTCTGACAACCCTTCAAGACATCGTTAATCTAATAGCAAGCGCAGCTAGTTTGGACCAATTATCAATACAGGTATTCGACTCTAATTTTCATTTATATTGGTATTTATAAACAAAAATTGTTGTAGATAGGAGATCGAAACAATAATGACTAGTCATGACTAATGACTGACGATTGCTATTACGACGGAAAAATTGTTCTTACATACGTTTAAGCTTATAAAGCTTGCAATCGTAGTCATTCCAGTCACCTACGTCATATAATTCCTAAGCTCTCTACCTTGCAAAGCTCTCTTTGTTAGCTACATGTTGTATTCGTATCTCTTTCCTAGAGAAGCCACCCACTGTTTATTACGACCAATTACTTGACAAACTCGCAATTTTATACGATTTGACCAAAATAAGTGTTATCTTATCGCGGATAAATTTTCCATTGTTATTCCGTCGAAGTTAAATGTCTCTCTCAAAGCTGTTCATAAAAATGCAATACAAGTGTAAATCTATCAAAACTATTTGTTTCCCTTTCTGTGGGAAGACGCCTGGAAGTGCTCCGGCTGTTTGTGCGTGGAGCATGATTGAGCTTGGATGTTACGAAAATTCGTATTCTTGTTAAAATATAGAAAAAAAACAAAGATCCAAGGGACCCAAAGGACCCTTCATGACTCATTGAAGATTAAGACACTATTGAACGACATTTCAATGCAATGCTATTGTCTTATAAGGACATTTTGGAAATCCTGATTTTCAAGTGCATTGTTCGGAATATGCTTCCCCAATCTATGTTTTCTCAAACAATCAACAACAAAAGTTTTAAGCCAAACTAAAAAAAAGGAGTAATGAATTTTGGTAGAGTGCAGCATAGGGGAATCTAAGACCAGACAATCTTAAACTGAATTAGAGTCGTTGCACCAACTTTGAAATGTGATTGGAGTGATGTTTTAGGACATAAATCGTCCGAAGCTTTGAATTAAGGTTTGTTGCTGCCATTTTAGACTGCTTGTATTATATGGAAAAGGTCTATTTTATCAAGATTGGACATTGGATCCATTGAGTCTTATGGACCCAAAGTTCAGCTTGTCACAACACATATGCATCACTTCTATTCAGTGAATCACTCTTTTATAATTTCTGTCACTCATTTATTTGTATCCTACATCAAATTTTTTGGGCTTTTGGATTAATCCCTACCGGGATTTCTTTGAAATTGACCCGTAAGGTCAGATTTCGCTGTGATCCTAGGATGTTTGTATTGAATCAGGACTACATTCGTTTAAGAATTAAAGAAATTGCGGTGGTCAAGCCGAACCAGATGATTTGAAATCACAACTGCCCTGATCAGAGAAACTGTATGCATTAACATTTAGTTTGGACTGCTTAAGCTTTCATAGTCCGGAATGGGTACAGATCATCAAGGGTTTGTTTCTTACGTTGATAGCCACACTGCCCTTGTTGGTAGCTTCCAAAGTTCAACTGAAGTTTTGACTTTATGGCTTGGATGGTAAGGGGCTCTCTAATCCTTCTTGCTTTAATTTTTCCTTCAGAACATCTTCATGGATTGCAAGCTACTGAATAATATCGCCTTATTTCGTTGTATGATACGTTCTTTCTGATAAAATTAAGTAGATATTGGCCATCGAATTCTTCCAGAGATTTTATATTACTTATAACGCAGAGTGCAATGCTTGTATTAAGACATAATTCACTGTTGAAAATCAAGGACTGCATGTTCGGGTTCAAGTTTGTGTTCGAGAAATCGATTATTCAAGCCATTAAAAAATCAAAAAATAACTTTAACACAAAAAAGTGGAAAGTAAGGTTGAAAACTCAAAAGAGAAGTCCAAACTTATGCGGTCTTGAACAAATTATCTAAATTAGCTATAAATCATAAATTAAGTCAAGACTGTCGAATGAATCCTATTCCTACTCTAGGTGCGGTAAGTCAATTTATAAGAAACATATGCAAACTGGAAGTTCCATCAAGCAGCTAAACTTAGGCGGAAGTCTGAATTATGGACTGATTATCTGTAATTCCCACTTTAGACTTCTCACGTGCCTTTCTGTGAAACAAATTATTTTGCATTTATATCTGACTATTTGCCTGTTAACACATCTCAACTAACCCATAACCAGCCCCTGGGATGATGAAGAACGTCAACAACTGTCTATAATCCACAAATACATGCATATTTTTTAGATTTTGACAAATATTTTGACAAAACTAGACACAGTCCATGAGAGGTGCTAATCACAAGTCGTTTAGTGCTAGGTACTAACTTGTCGCATTTAGATAATATAAATATTTGAGGAGTTACACATGTCCTATACAGCACGGGTTGAATGTAACCAGCTGGAAAATCAATGAGTTTAAATTATGTTGGATCGGCCGTGACGAGAAGTTTCTCCACATTGCCTTGAAATCAAAAATCATCGCAACAATTGTATTTCAAAAATAATTTTTAAGCCAAATTTACAGTAGCCAAAATGTAACTAATTCCAGTTCATGTAAGTCCAATAGGTAAGTCAACATTCCACAATGGTTTTCCAAATCAATTTTCAAAACAACAAAACGTTTCGTAACGTAAGAATTAGAAAACTAGTCTACAAAGTTGCTAGACTTTAGTCAACGACGACAACAATTTTCATCGGAACATTCCTTAAAATCAACCAATTAGTCAAACTGTTAGCATACTGACAGCTTCATTAATTGGTAAATTAATCAGGACTCGAATCACGTAAAAGCTTGTTACGAAAATTAAAGGTGATGATGGGAGGGAACTTCAATTCTTGCACAGGACTAAAGTACGTGTACATGCGGAATAATATCTAACACCATCATTTAAATGAAATGTTTACAAATACGTTATACAAACATCAATTCGCACGTTTATTCCTATGTGTGTTGTTCAACTAATTTTCAGTTCGAAAAAAAGGACGAGGAAACATTGTTTGAATGTACAAAAACTTGCCAGGAAAAGGGGAAAAATATATGGAAAAGAGAAAGAGGCAAAATAAAACAAACATTGTAAACTGTTGATGTTTGAAATAATTTTTTTTGATTCAAGGATGCTGTTCGGGAATAAAGTAGTTAGTACATTCGTAAGGACATTCAGATTCTGAGCAGCAAAATTCGGGCTGAAGTGGCAGACTTGCGTGTCTTATGTAATTATGGATGGTAGATTAACCGCCGCACAACATGTGATCGGGAGCTTGGCCTCCTTTTAGAACTTTAGAGTCTAACTTGATATTGAGAAACATCAACTCAAAATTACGGAGGCAAATTAAAAGCATTTTTGCTCGCATGAAGGTTATCTTGCTATAAGAAAAACAATTGACAGTTGGTAAGCTCTGTAATCCATTCACTACAACCTCGTGGAAAGGCACCTACTAGTATAGAAAAGGTGACTGTTGCAAGGACCAATTTAATTCTTCGACTTTATTGCTTTTCAGCACAGGATGTTAACATTACTTGTGTCTTCGTGCTTTTACACAGCAATTACATACTTCGTCCGTACTGGCCCACCAAATTAAAGCCCACGGGATTAAGTGTAGGTTCTTTTTTTTTCGGGCTTATTAGCTAAAATGACAAAGAAATGACAGAGGCATGTTAAACACGCTTAACATCAGAGCGTTTCACTGAAAAGATCAAAAGGCGTCAGCAGAGGCTTTCAATACTGTCATTATCCATAAAGCTTTTGTTTTTCATGCTCCGTTTTCTCTTATCAGCTTCTGCACTTTAGTATTGGATTGCTTGCTCACACTCTCGGGAGATACATAAATTTTCGCCAATTTGTGTTTGGAGGAAAAACCATTTCATTCGTTTCAGGACGGCATTTTTCCGTTTTATGGCAAAAGGATCTGTTTTAGTTTCGGGTTGCTTTTCCCAAATGAGAGCTGACTGAACCGGAGTGAGGGAGCAATAAAGGCAACGTTTAATGCGTTTGTTGGGATTTTCACATTGGCAAAGTGAAAATATGTAGCCTGTTCCTGGTATTCTTTTTTAACAGATTGAGGAAGGCTTGGGATCGCTGAAAAACTCAACATTTATTGCGTAAGTGATGAAATGGCACACATAAAGGCGAACTTCCTTTACTGTCGAAATACAGATTTAGAGGAATCGTAGGAAAATTTAATCGCAACTAGTACAGCACTTCAACAAGCTCGATGCATAGTTCTGTAAGGATACCACCCAACTAGAAGAGTAGAACAATTCAATAAAGTTGTTAAGAATGTATCAAAGAGAAAATTATCAGCATGTAGATTAAATATTAAGTTCTCTACTGTATGGACATAAATTTACGACGAACGATGTTTTCTATCTAAAATTTTCCACAGCCTAATTTGGTTGATCAATGAGTTGTGCTAGGAATGGTTGAATTTGTTCGAGGACAAGTGTTGTGAAAAGTTTTCCAGACTTGTTTTGGATTTCCAGTTTACTCTTTTTAAGGTAAATTATATGGCTAGTTCAGAATCAGTCTTGTTCCCAACGAAGGATGCTTCTTAAGTGTCCTCTGGTTTCAATGTCTCCATTCGAATATCGACAAAACCGTATCCATTGCGTTACGCTCATGATTTTCCTCACATCTCATACCAAAATCTACGTATCTACTTAGCACTTATTATCCCTTTGAGATTATGGCCAAAGATGAAGAATATTGCTATTGGATTTTGCAGTATCCAGCTAAAAGACATTTCACATTCGAAGTTATATAGTCATCATTGGCACTGTAATAACGGTATTCATTCCGAACCAAAAAAGGGATGTTAATATTCAATGAGATGGAAAATAATGCTATGGCAAATGGTGGGCGTTGAGCTGTAAGTTCGTTGCCCATTAATTTTTATTAATATTTTCTTCGGAGTTTTTCTTTGTATGTGGAAAAGTACCATTGTGTATTGCACAAAAGGTAGTTGGTTATGTGTGGTGGATTTACATTTAGATATGATATTAGTAATTGTAGTGGATGGAAAAGGATTAATTATGGTCTGCTTAAGTTAGTGTGCATGTGTGAATCTTTTTCGCTAAGAAAGGATTTCTCTGGAGAGATACGAATGGATTTCTTCACAGTTATGTGGTATATTCGTTAGATAGGAAACTAACTCATTCAATTTAGGCTAATAATTTGAGTAGCTCCACAATGACTATGCCGAAGCTTATTCTGATCTTTTTCTCATTCACAGCTGATATGAACAAGAAAGAGCAAAAAGATTGATTATGAGACGAAAATAGGCAATAAGCAAAAAATACAAACAATAAGCAAAAACTACTTTCACTAAACATTTTAGATAAATTCGCAAGGTTTAACGCTGTTTAATTTAAAAACTGCATGAAGTTGTTGATAGATTTTCCCCTCAATTTTTCACCCCTAGGGGCCAGCTCATTCGCTTTTTTTTGTATGGGAATCAACCACAGGTGCGACATATTTTTTCTGGATCCGTTTCATTACTAATTCATCACTGCATGTGACGATGACGGAATTTCTATCATACTTGTTATTTTTTCGCGGAAGCTCCGTTTCAATGTTGAGACTTCCAGCTGCTTGTTCATACAGAGTAAAATAGAATCAACACAAATTTTTTCATGAATCCTTAGTGGTGCAACAGCTTTTCTTGTTTGGTTAACTTTTTATGACAGGAAATAGTAATGGAGTTTAAAAAAAAAAACATGTTTAGCATCCCATAAAATACCGTCATCGGCCACCTATGTATTATCCTGGTCTTGATCAAAAGAGGTTCGTGAGAAGAACAACATATTTGATCAATCGAAACTCCTTTTTTTGATTATGAAAGAAAATAATTTCAGGCTTTCGAAGAAGAGTCTAAGAAGGTCACTACGTCGAAGGGCAATCAAACAAACATATGGAGTAGCCCACAGGACAAGTTCTTTAGTTTTTCAACTCTTCCCAAATCTCCCAGTTTGTATGAATTTTGAACTAGAAACAGGAGTGTGTAGTGTTCATTCAAGGATAGACCATTAGTTTACATATTTCGACTTAAGAATAGTATACACCTTGGTTAGTACTTAATCGTACTTAGATGAAGCCTCACACAACATGGGAAATGGGACCAAATTTTCCATGTTGTGCTTATCAAATTTGTTTTGGATGTTCATTTGGGGTAGAAAGCGGCCATCCTACAGCGGCCACCCTACAGCGGCCACCCTACAGCTGTTCATTTTCTCTCAAATGCGTTCTAGACGTATAATTCGTTTTCCATTGATTGCTGGGAAAATTCCAGATTTTCCGCACAGGTTTGGAAGCATCATCTTGGTCAAGTGCTAGCCGCAAGGATTTATTTCCATGCTCAGACAACTCTGAAAAAATTCAAATCTTTCTTTGCCCATTAAAGAAGCATATTGACAACTTAGTTAGAAGAAAGATAGTTTGAACAACTTATTAGCAATGGTTATCTTTCATAGCGGCGCAAAAATTCCGACTAGGACCCAAATCTTTGTATCTCTGTAACTCGTTGAAATATCCTTCAAATTTGTGCGTTTTTGAATCGTTCTCACATTTCCATCCATTCAGAATCCATATGACAATCTCATTGACACTATCGACTCTGAAAAATTTTCAAAGTAAACGATTAAGGATATTCTCGCATGTTGAGGTGGGCCCTCTAAAAACACGTACTATATTTATTGAACAGGTCTTTCCGCAAGATCTGTCCTTTAGTATTGACCATTTTTTGTTATTTTTCCTATGAATTTACGTTGCGATACTATTTAATTCTGTTTGAAATCGACTGGAGTGCCTCAAGAGTGCCCTAAAGCCTGGATTTTGTAGCCTGAAGAAAGTCCTCCTGTTTAGCTGGTAAGTAATTCGGTTTAATGTCGTCTATCATCTCGTCTTGGATTTTACATATTACTTCATCAATTTTCTGCTTCCGAATCTGTATCAATGGCGATCAATTCATTAATACCTTCTAAAATCGCTTCGATTTTTTCTAGACTCAGTATGCAAAAGGGAGTCATTTTGTCAAAGGATTTAATACTAGTCAAAAACATAAAAATTAAAGAAAACAAAACGATAACTATATGGCAAATATGACTCACAGAAAACAGAAACACAAAAGGGAAAAAAGCCTTAATATACGTCAAATTGACGGGTAACAACCCAATAACAAAACAAGGGTTGCACTTACGATGACAACAAGACCGTGTTTCATTAGGTCTCAGCAGTAACTGAGTTAGTTTTAGTATAAAAGGTCATAGCTGGTGTGTTTAGCATATTATAAAAATTTCCCTTAATTAATTAAAACAAAATATCTTTTTAAATTATGTATTTTACACACTTTGTACGTCAATAAATCGAACTCATCAAAAAGGAAAAAAAAATATTTAGGATTATTAAAATTATATCACACTTCAATTATTAACAAATCAATTGTTTTTTTTTATTTTGGCAGCATTTTATTTTTAATTTACAGCCATTTAAAGCCAGTTGAAATCTATCAACACTGAAAATGTCCTTTCTGAACTCTCCTTTGCAGTGATGATATTTTTCAACAAGTGTTTCGCGTATAAAATATTTGTTTTTTTGTTGCTATTTAAAAGAAAACGCTTTATCTTGTTTTGACATTTCAATATATATATTTCGGCGGGAAGTATGGCTTGCCTCAATTTTAATTATTTCCCAAAAAAATTTATATAAATAAACAATAACGACATAGCATTTCTTTCGCACACCAACAAATACAACTAAATTGATTACTAATCATGTTTTTGGTATACTTGGAAAACTCAATTTCACCGTTGCAAATGCTTTTCTTTTTCAGTAAAGTAGGTAGCTACCGTCCCTTTTTAAACAATCAGTCTTGCCAAGCTGGAAGGATGTGTAACCTGAGTTTGATGCAGACCATCCCAGTTACCATCTCCTGCAGTATCAGTGTGGAATAAATCAAGTAAATACTGAATTTTAACCGATCAAAAGCTATTGCGGTTTGAGAAAAATGCCTTTAAATTTACCAGGCGCAACGAGCGGACTTTTTGTGGTTCGTGGATTGGGATGTAAAGAGGAGGAATTAAAATGGAACCTTATTTTTCTAGCTCAATATATTCACTGGCTACTTTATTTTTTTCAGGTGTTTTCACCTTGGCCTGAAACATGAGCTGAAAAGGCGTATTTCACTTTTTCATCAATTCAAACGTCAATTCACGAAATTATATTTTATATTGCGAAATATAAATCTACTAAAAGTATTGCATTGACAACGAACAATTTTCCTAGAACCGCGAGAAGTCAGGTGTTTTCTGTAGGGTCGACAATCCCAGATATTGCTTGATTAAGACACCCCCAAGATATCACCCACTTGGGCCGAGCACCAAACTGAACATAGCCCTTGTTGAGGATGAGAACATTTGATCCATTTTCACCATTTCTTACTTGCTTCGATATATTATTTCTTCGTTAAGACGATGTTGTTATACATCCCTCGTTGAAACTTGGTATACTTCAGCTGTGGAACATATTTGTCTGCGGGATCTGTCCACGTGGTCCCGTTTGACTTCCGAAAGACTAGCGTCATTGTTATATAGGGTCCTCCAATGGGGACTCCCGAACTTTGACAGTTGATAACGGCCATATTTTTGAAACTTCATCTGTCATTCTGTCGTTTATTCAGTTTGTTTTACGTATTCAACATGGTTGGATGTAGCGTTTGAAACCTCGCGCAAGTGATAAAATTGATTGTCAAAATGGGTGTTTCGTTCGTGTAACATTCTGCGCGCTCCGCTCATTTTACGGTTGTCATAATCGTCATACTTAGAGGACTATTTGCAGTGTGGCTGATAAATTTGAGTCCACTGGTTCAACAAACGATCAACCAGCAACCATTCAAAACGCAAGATCGGCCGAAAACATCACCGCTGTCTGCGCGTGTGTGCAGTAGAATCCGTGACAGTCAATTTCGCAACGCTCACAAAAACACAGACTATTCAGAGACAACTTGGTGAATTTTGCGTCGTGACTAGGGCCTGCATCAGTACAAAATTCACCTGACCCAGGAGCTGAAGACAAACGATCATAGACAAGGACGTGTATGCCCTGAATTAACGCTGAAGCAGTTGGCAACTGACCCTGATTTTCATTGGAAATCATCTTCAGCGATGAAACTAATTTTGGGATGAATGGGTACGTTAACAAGCAAAATTGTCGAATTTGGAACGATACTAGCCTACATGAGACCCAAGAGCGTCGAATGCATTCTGAAAAAGTTACTTTTTGGTATTTATTTTCGGCTGGCGGCGTCATCGGTTCATATTCCTTAGAGAACGACGTTGGCCGCCAGGCCATCACCATCAACGGCGAGTACTATACGTCGACGATTACCAACTTCTTTTGGCCTGAGTCGGATGACATAACATGTGGTTTCAAAAGGATGGCGTTAGGTGCCACATAGCTCATGTCACCTTCGACATTCTAAACGAGTGATTTGAGGACATGCTTATCTCACGTGGAGGTGATATGAACGGGCTATAGAGATCGTGCGATTAGACCCCATTAGAGATTTTCTTGTAGAGTTTTCTTAAGTGGCAAGTCTACGCAAATGAGCCACAAACCACAGCGATCCTCAAAGCCAACATAACCCATGATTTCGCCCAAATTCAGCTTGATTTATGCGCCGGAAATTTGGACATCTTGGATGCGTGCCACCCTGAGAAATGGTGCCGGACATTTGAACAATGTTGTATTCTGAACATAATGGCATCGATAGGCCTCACAAATGAATATAAAATTTCAGTGATATCTCCCACACAATTTGTTTTATTTAAATTCAAAGAAAGGAAGCACTTGACGAAAGAACCTATAGCCGCCGACCGAGACGGCTTAAAAGTCTTGGACACTCGTGTGCCATGTTGGTGTTGCTGCATCGAGTCCTGTTTGGACTCAGTTTTAAAATTTTAAGCCCATGTTTTCTCTTTGGTAACGAATTCTTCACCAAAGTTATCCAAATATGCACAACCACACGCTACGTGAAGTATTTTTTAAAGCGATGTGGGTATCCTTGGCATCCCATCCCTTGGCAAAAAAATGGTTTTAATGAATGGTAAATAGGGTTTTTTGTAGTACTCTAACTTTTACGGAAAGCAGATTTTTTCTTGAGGATAGCATATTCCAATACTGATTATTCGACGTTTTGGATGATTGACTTATTTCAATTGTCTCAATTTGATCGTCTTATAATTGTCTTCTTTTGAGTTCCTGTTTTTCAAATGGGATTCTGTCGATTTTAAACAAAATTTTCGCTGTGACAAAAGTCCTTGTCGATTAACGCCACCTTATTTGATTCATTTTAGCAGTCCTAGCAGTGTCCATAATTTTTTGAAATATGCCCTAATGAAAAATTGCACATATCTATACTCGTTATGTAATGCAACATCCGAGTACAAGTGTAGGAAAGTGCAGTCCTCTTTAATAGAAATTGACTGCTTTTTTTACACTTAAGATTCAAGATACGCTAACTATCTTAAGGTACTTAAGGCAAGTTTTTTCTTTGCATCATGCATATAGTGAATGAAGAAAGAAAAAAATTATATTTCGAATACATCTTTCAGACAAAAAAAGCTTGACAATTTCATATCAACTATAAATATTTACGATCCGGTATTTGCTAATTCGCTGGTTCTAAAATTTAATTAAATTTGTCGGTTTTTAACAAACAACTATATGAGATGTAGCTAAGTCTGAATAATTTTTCATTAGTATAATTATTGTTTAGTCAGTGCTAATTTCCTGCGCAAATACCACATTGAAATCATCGAAATCTGTTGAAGTGAAAAAGATTTTAGTACGTCCAGTTTTTCTACTCATATATTGACGTTGCATATGTGCAAAGAACTCATGCCAAGGGTATCAAGTGTTTACCCAAAACAATTCAATTATAGAACACACCAATCATAAGACTATATTGCCGTCAATGGCTTGGAAATTTTTTCGAAAATTAATGTTTATTGATTGTGCCAATAAAATCGTGACAATTGCTTTGATTAGCATAGACTGACAACTTCATTTCTTACATGGTTACATAGTGGAACGGGTTTCCAGTTCAATTTATAGCCAGTGGTATCAGCAATCATATGTGGACGAGCCATCCCCAAATAGTTGGAATTTGAATAACTTGAACACTTATTCATTCTATTAACTTGCTGAAAAGTAATGGAAAATCAATTTAACAGCTTGAGTGGAAGAAAAGTGAATAAATTTAAACTATACAAAGTAGATTTCGTAGCGCATTATTTAATTGGATATCTGGATTCCTTCCCGAACGAAATCCCGCATAAATGGACTTGGTTCGGACGTAACACATGATACAACTCTGGAAAAGTAAATTTTCAGCTTCGAATTTGCTCTTGGTCTACTCTAAATAATTGGATTACTGAGAAAAATCATTATCGGGAGATTATCACCTGCTACTAAAGATTTTCTAGATAAGAAACCAGATAAAGAAATGTTTCTTTTAGTCGAACCGCGCTAAGCATGCTCGAATGCTAGAGTTATGTTAACATAATCGGCGAATCCAAGTGAATATTTAGAAAAAGTGTTTTTTTTTTGTGTGCATATGTTTTAATTTGTTCACAGTCGTTCATGCATTTTTTGAATTAAACAAGTGCGTTATGATAATACATTGTGGTTCGTTGTAAGTGCTGATATTAATCCGACCCAGTCCAATAGGAGTTTTGTTCACTAGTTACAGAGCAGCTGTGTTCAAAAAAGATATGTAATATGGTTGAACAAACAGGTATCGATTACGAGCTGATCTTTTAAGAACTGCAAGGACATATCATTGGATCCTAACAATATTTTTTTTAAAGATGATTTGGAACGCAATACGAGGAGTGAGGTGCGTCCGGGAAACACGGAGCTAACTATTTCACAAGAAAATATGCTTAATGGAATGGAAGATCTACAAAAATCGATTGATGGTGGACCCACTTCAGCAAACACGGAACACTACGAAGGACCAAGAGTGTAAGTGGTATTTTATGGTTTTTCGATGACGTTTTTCCCTTTGTTAAAAAAAACATAAAAACTCTATAAAACTCCATAAAAAATTTCGTTTAATGTTACAAACGTACAGTGGAACTCAGTTTTGTATTGTTGTGTCATGCTTGGATTTGATGTTAATGAAGATTGCATTTCTTAAGGACATTCTCACTGTTCGTTCGTGCAAATAAATATCATTCCTTACAAATTCGCATTGTCGTAAGTTTTAGAACTCCCTGAAACGATTGATTGAAAGGGTTGAATCGTGCAAACCGAATTTCGAGCAAAAAACGAAGTGAAGAAAACAAATCAGCAGCACAAATCAACTTCATTCCTTTCCTTTTTGACAACATCCAGCCCTTTTTATAAGATGAAACAGCACAAATAATTTTTATGATTAATCTAAATATTGCATTAAAAAAACTTAAAAGGCTAAAGCATCAAAAGACCTAAGAAGACGAGTGAAAATACATCGAACATTTACCTCTAAAAATTAATTCGTTAGTAATAACAAAAACAATTAATAAGTTTTGAAAAATCAAAAAACTTATAATGGAAAATATAATGAAAAAATATTAAAAACATATAATGAAAAATTTAATAATAAGTACAAATATCATGCCAGGAAAATATTATGAGAACCCATTAAGAAATATCGGCGGAAACCTAGTGAGTAATACAAGACAAGCACAAGACGAAAGCCTAAGACGAGGATATCAGTGTAAGACCACAATCTGCCATGATGGTATCGGAATCGATTAGGGCGATCTTCAAGGATCACGGATCATCTTAATCCATCGAAAAGCTTCAGGCGTACTAAGCCAAAAGATATATCTACAGAGCTTCCATCAACTGCCCCAGTTTTGGATAAAGTAAATTCAGCCACCCTAGATGAACACAATAACAAAGCGCCGACCTCACATGTGAATCCAGTTGAGCTCAGAAAACGTTCCATAATGTTATTTTCATGTTGAAGTTCTCATTTAGGACCAACATTACATACAGCCTAAGTGCCAAAAATTTTTCGAATTCCCTACTCACAACGAAAGCAACAGGCCTTATGGTAAAAGGCTTATGATAAAAGAGACACACATCATTTTGTATGACATACAAAATACCGTCAAAAATAAAAGAAAATAGGATTAGACAGTACTAGTGAGAAATGTCAAAGTGACATCGAAGGAGATAGATTGCCGATGGAACAACATTTTTCGGTCAACCTAATACTTGAGGAAAGTTTCGAGTTCAACATTGACGAACACCTCACGTTTCTGGATTTTAAGCAAGCATACGACTGTTTTGATTATCTTCAAATTAATATCTCCGCAAAGTAAATGTGCCAAGGAAAAGGATAATGGTGTCAACAACTTTCCAACTTCGTATCAACGAACAACTTTCTGGATGCGTTTGACACAAATATCGAGCTTTGAAAGCGACATTGGCTGCCCTTACTTGATTTATTTAATATCTCGGACACGTCAAAAGCAAGTTACCTGTTGCTCTTCTATTGACAGGTAGCTTTGCTTACTCTACAAGTCGAGTCAACTAGGATTCTATGAAGATGATACCAGCATCCCGTCACTTATTTAACAATCGGACAAGAATCATTCCTGAAACTCAAAAATGGAACAAAGAAAACAGAGCAGCAATTTAATGGCAGTAAAATGGCATTCATGAATTGAATGAAATATGAAATGAAATATTTGACTTGTCAAAAATGACAAAAGTTATAAATCTGCGAAAATTGGTCAAGTAAATCGTATGGATAAACGACGGGTATCTTCGGAAAAAGTTTAAAAAAAAATGTATTTATAATTTGGACATCAATTCTGATAAGCAGCCTTGAGGATCATATGCTGAAAAGAAAATGCCATTTGATGCCGTCTTCTCTATTGAACCGCAACACCAAGTTTGACAGGTGGTTTGCCAGTAACCAACCTACTCAAAGAGCATGAGTTGAAAGGGTGGCATGAGTTCCCAAAAATAATTTTAGAAAAAAATTAGTTTTGGTTCTAGCTTAGTGCTCGCACAGACCAGTGATATTTGCTTAAGGAGACGCGCAAATGAATAAGTCCATTAGCAAATTTAGGGGAAACACCTTTATTTGACAAAGAGAAAAGTAATGAGTAAACTGGCCGGAAAATAATCCCTGAAAAACTGCTCTTATGCGGAATACACCATAGCCTTGCATGGTGATGAAGGGGAAAAAGAAGATAAGAATCTGTTGCGCAAACATCTTTTCCTCTTGTATCAGATTGAACGGATGCATACATATGCATTTATGCTGACAATTTTTTATGATTGAGTTGTTTATAAAAATTATCGATCGTTTGAGGACAAGATCCTCTGGTACCATTCGTGCATATTGTGGACTATTAGCAGTTCTCAAAAAGCCACAAATTTTGGCGAACAGGTGGGAAATGTCCTTGATTTTTCTTTTTTGAGCGAGTCCCTTGATTTTTCCCCGCACTACTTTGCCTCCTGTCAATGTTTGTATTGGCTTTTGTTTATCGTAAGGTTATTTTAGCAAACGGACACCTAAGCTCAACAAACTCAGAATGAAACAGACGAAAAAGGAGGACGAAATTAGACGGAAACGGTAGAATATCGTTGACAATGTAAAAAAACATTCCAATCCTGTTGGACAAAAACGTGAACATAATGTTAATGTATAGGAAAGAAGTAAGATTGCATGTGTGAAAAATCAAAAATAAGATAAAGTAAGGAGGATTTCAACAGTTCACCAAGCAGAAATCTATGATATGAGAGAGAGGCATGGAAAAAGGAACTTTTCTATAAGGGAGTTTCTGAGTTGCACAGAACTTCCCGATCAGAATCTTCCATACTTCCAATCTTTTAAAAAAATTGAACCAAGATTTATTTATTATTTAATTTAATTGTGGATTTGTAAGCACATTTATAATTTACATAATAATGAGATCCCTGTGAAACTTTGCTCAGACTTGCTGAGTTTTAAAAAACTCTTATTCGGACGTAGATATCGAAGCCAATGAAGGACTTTTTTTAGTGATTTTTAATAAAATTATTTATGCTTCGTCAATAAGGAAAATTTGCAATATCCATTGAGCAACATGAGCTAATGGAAATTCAGCGACAAGGCCAACAAATTCGATACAAAGAATTGTTGTCGGTCATCGGTTCTGATTGTTGTAAAATCACATGAAAGTTTGGTGAATATCAAATAAAATCATTCTAATTCTTTAAAATGCTAATCTATTTTATTGTCAGTCTCCCAAAAATCTCCCAATTTATCACCATTTCAATAACTTTTTGACTGTATTATAATTTTAATAAGCTTCAATTATGATAGTGAAAAATTGTTATGTTGAGTTTCTAGACGCTCAAAAGCGTTTAAAATTTAATTGTTTGGTTTTGACTTGCCCCGCTTTAAGAAAAACTTACCTTAGATTATATGTTCAAAGATGAATATCAGTAAATTGACGATTCACAAAATTGAGCCATCACTTAAAAAAACACAAAAATAAATATTTTATGTTTTAAATACAAAACATAAAAAATAATAGAATACGCATCAACTTTATGTTTAGTATGGCCTGTGTTTGCATCTCTAACAAATTGTAGCTGAAGGAAAAGAAATGTTTCCAAATCTTCCCGTACTTTATACCAAAGAATATAAAAGTTCTATATTCCTTGCTTATACGCATTTTTTTCACATACGATTCGTACATAGGTTTAAACTGGTTCCTTGTTTATATTTTAAGTGCTCAATCAGATTGAGATCTGGGGACTGCGGTGAAGTTTCAAGCTATTTTGTATATTGCGCAGAAGTCATTCTTTAACAATGTGCAAAATATGTTTCGGATAATTATCCTGATGAAAACAAAGCTTCGAAGACAAGTTCAGTTTCTATGCTGATTGGTATGCAAATTCCTGCAAAGTACATCGAAATCATCATTTTGACAACAGATGCATCAAAAAACTGCAAATTCCTGGTTCAGTTCGCGGGTATGGAGCTCTCAGCATAACATTCATTCGGATTTCATTTACTCATTTCAGAACATTCACTTAAGATTTTTCTTCTTCAGTTGAATGATGTGTTCTCAGCATACTATTAGAATCCTGCCAGAGCAGAATCAATTAGTTATGGTTTTTTCCTTTGAAAGTAACCCTTTCCAGTTGTTTAGCAAATTAATAGGTAATTTTTGCAATCTCCAAGCCCTTTCGTTGGGTTGCCACACATATGAGTGTTTTTTCCTGGTAGCCATCCTTTCCTACCAATCATTTCTGCGTCAAACACGCGCACCATTTCTGTGAAAATGTCCTAACCCGGCCGCTTAACAGTAAGTCCTCAAGTGAAGAAAATCGGTTTGTTTTCGCTTAGCTCCCATTTTCACAATTTAGAGCAGAACTCTAAACAACTATCTCTAACATCACGTTTAAGTCTCAACGTGTTAGAAAATCTCCAAAAGTCAATAAAGACTACTTCAAAATCCTGCATCTTTCGAGTTGAGCTCAAATTCGGAGAATCAGATTGGTAAGCTCCTAGGTTTTCTGGATGTATGCTTTATTTCCTGTTAGTCCAATTCCAGTATTACTTAGTTATCCTGTTAACAAATCAAGTGTTTATTACCTTATTTTGTTTGAGTTTAATTTCAAAAACTCACGAAAGGACGAATGTTCAAAATCCCTAAATATTTCAGGATGAACATTTTTCATTGACGGTACCTCTAAGGCACTCGCTCCTTTGCACTCGAGAGGTTGGTCTCACTCACCACTTTGATTAGTGCGGAAGTTCGATGCGAAGTTATAATTATTTATGTTTTCTGACCAAGTGACACTTAGTGATGTTTGTGCTTTTGATCTTTCAAGTTCGGTCCTGATCGCTGCGTATATAACCTTATAATAAAGATGAAGTAATCCCCTTTAAAGGTTCTTAATATTTGCCTACCTAAGATCAGTGCGATACCATGAAGCGGACTGCATTTTCGGCATCAGTTTGAAATTGACAGTCTTGGGAGAAGGAATGGAAAAATTAAGATTTCTGATTTCCATCACCATGGAACTTAGTCATGCATAAGCTCAAGTGAAGATGACTTTGATTTAGAGTTGCTTTACAAAGAAATTACGGCTTTAATGACAGTCAGCTTGACAATAAAAAGAGCATGAGCAGTGAAGAAGTAAAAAGAAAAAAGATAAGGCCGTCAATGTGACAGTGGTGCAGAAGGGTCTCGATCTGACAGTTTTCAATGGGTTAGTTGTACAGAATCCGAAGTATAACCTTCAAAAATACCGTTTACAGCCGGCGACGTATTAATTATGGAAATTTTACCACGGAGAAATTGATTAGGCACGACCTTTCGACCTAAAGCTGGTTTAATAACCAGCTTCATCTTGTGTGAAAGATTATTCAAATTGAAATTCCATCTGGCAAGAACAACCTAACCTAATAGGAAACATTTGTGACATCAAATAAAAAAACCAAAAGTATGCAAAAAATTGACAAATTACAATGATAAATTACCGCAAAGGAAATACCTTAGTATTTCATAGAAGACAAGGAAGGACAGGAAGGGTCATAGAAGGACAAGAGGCTTGTCACGTTTCTCACAAAATTTGAAAAACGAAGTAATGACTTCTGTGAAAATAATTTTGCCAGGAGGTTTTGAGGTTACCGTCGAAAAGTCTAATTTTGTAACAAGTTATATAAATCATATGGGTGGTGTTGATCGTTCAGTTCAATCAGCCTAAACGTATTTTTTCTTAAGTAAACCCTTGAAAGGGGTGCGGAAATCGTTTTTTTTTTGATCTGGAAGTCTGTTCAATAGATTCATATCTATTTGCAACAACACTAATTAAAAGAGAAGAAAACAGATGCTGAATTACTTGCGGTATGAGAAAACCATAGTCCGTAATTGACTGAAGATTTTCGTCAGACATGTCCTCGAGCTTTGATTTCAACCTCCAATTCCTCCAAAAATTGCATAAAAAAAAATTGAGTTAGGAAGGATTTCAAAGTCTGTTCTCAAAGAAATAACCCCGGTAAAACACATCAAATGACATACTATTGTGAAACTTGTCTCGAAAACCGGGGCATGGATCTCGGCAATTGATACTTGAAATATCATACAAAACAAAATTACAAAGACATATTTTTAATAACTAATAACTTAAAGATACATTAAATGTTAAAATATTAATGTTTTGTTTGGTAATTTATATTTATGTAACCATTTAAGTTTAGTGGTAAGAAATTCATCAACGCGCTACAAAACACTTCTAGTTGCTGGTGAGACCACGTGGAAGTAGCCTTGAGTGTTAAAGGTTATTATGCGTGCATGATTAATTTTGGAAGGATACGTTTGAAACTGGAGGAAATTAGTCATATGTGAAATTACGGGCCACAATATCGCAATTTAAAAATCCATGTGAAAGCTTTCTACCAGACTAATGACACGTTAAGTTTGACATTTTTTGTAATTTTTGAAATTTCAAATAATGTGCATACGTTGCGAAGGATAGGAAAACCCTATAACACTGTGTCCAGCTATTAATCATCCATTTTTTCGAGTCTTTTTGTATTCTCGAGTCTAACCAATAGGCTGCTTCGTTAATTTTGAATATGAAATATTGAATTTTAACTGAAAATTGAAAAACTGTTCCAGGCTAGTATCTCATGTTGACAGGGGAGGTGTTTAGTGGGTAGTCGGATGCATTGCGCGTCTGAGAGTCCGGCACTCTGGGCGTAAGCAGCCTTCATCTCTTTACCGCAAAAAAAACCTACTGAAAAGGATAAATCATTAAATCTTCAAGGTTTGAAATGGACGGAAGAAGGTATGTCACTCATTCATTTTCATACGTTCTTTCGTCCCTGTAGCATCTGTTTAACGCCTTTTGTGGAAATGAATGGGTGTTCCGTTTATTACACAACGTGCATATGCGTTTATTTATGTTTTATATAAAATTCTAGCATACTTAGCTGTCATTTGATGAGTTTGTATTAGGTGTATAAATATGAAATGCAGATTTTAATGACAGATGGCATAACCATTACATATGGTTTGTGTCGTGGATAAATAATATGGCATTTTGGATGGTAAACATCTGTCAACAAAAACCAGTATGTCATAGGTTTTGATTGTACAAACAAAATAGTTTTTTTTTCACTTCAAAAATTTATAAGAGAGGGAACCTCTTCAAAAGAGGTTTTGCGGGAATGTCTGATAACCTTCTTTCATTTGAAGAAAACGGCAGCAGAAACTTCTCGATTGTTAGTGGAAGCATATAGTGAACATGTCCCAAGCCAAGACACTTGTGAACGATTATTTAAAAGATTTAAAAGTAGCGATTTCGATGTCAGCAACAAAGACCGTGGAAAACCACCAAAAAAAATCGAAGATGCAGATTTGCAAGCATTATTGGCTGAAGACAACACACAAACTGAAAAACAGTCGGCAATGCGTTGAAAGTTACTCAGGCAGTCATTTCACAACGTTTCAAAGCCACGGAAAGATCCAAAAAGCTGGAAAATGGGTGCCGTATCAATTGAACGAAGGAGACATCGAAAGGCGAAAAACCATTTGTGAAATTTTGCTTGCCAGACAGAAAAGAAAAGGTTTTTTGCATCGGATTGATACTGGCGATAAAAAGTGGATTTATTTCGTCAATTCCAAGCGGAAAAAATCATGGGTAGACCCAGGCCAGCCATCAACATCACAACCAGTCCGAAATATTCATGGAAAGAAGACTTTGCTGTGTATTTGGTGGGATAGTAAGGGACCTTTTTATTGTGAACTGCTGAAACCTGGTGAGACTATTACTGGCGAGCGTTACTAACAACAACTGATCAAATTGAACCGCGCGCTTAAGGAAAAACGACCAGAATTTCACCAGACATGATAAGACATTTTACAACATGACAATGCTCGGCCGCATGTTGCAATACCTGTCCAGAATTTCTTGGGAAACGTTAATTGGAGAGTTCTGCCCCACCCGCCGTATTCACCAGACTTGGTTCCTTTTGACCACTACTTATTTCGATCGATGCAGCACGGACTTTCGGAACAGCACTTCCATTCTTACGAAGAAGTTAAAATTGGCTTGATGAGTGGTTGAGCTCAAAAAATGAGAAGTGGTACTGGAACGGAATCAATCAATTGACAGAAAGATAGGAAAATGTCGTAGCTAACGATGGCCAATACTTTGATTATTGAATTCATCCGTTCTGTTATTCAAATAAATGCAAATTTCAAGCAGAAAAAAACTGTATTTCATATTTATACACCTATTATGTCATTTTGCCTTGGATGATGGAATCTAGAAAATGTTTCATCTTGCAAACCGCAAAAGTTAATCTTCTAAATTTGGAATAATTACGTTTAAAAAATTAAATTCAACCATGCCACATATCGATTAAGTTCCTTTGAAATCTTCAAACAGAATTTACCTTGAATTAATGCGCATCCAAGAGAATCGGGGCAACATTTAGACAAATACATAAGCATTGGTTCCATGCGAATTTTTCAAGCTCTGAGGTATTATTTTCATATGAATTTACCTGTTGATTCATTGTAAACATTTTTTGTTTGTACTGACAATAACAATGTATTGTTTAATTCCGTCCGATTTGGGCCATCGTGAAATTGCTGTTATTATCAATTTAATCGGTTGATTAGTATCGGCGAGTAAATATTGATTTTTCCAAAAATTCTCCGCACAGAATAAACGTATTATGCTCATTTCAGTGGCTTTAGCGTCACACTTTTATTATTCACAATAAGCTCATAG
This sequence comes from Stratiomys singularior, assembly GCA_954870665.1. Taxonomy (NCBI): domain Eukaryota; kingdom Metazoa; phylum Arthropoda; class Insecta; order Diptera; family Stratiomyidae; genus Stratiomys; species Stratiomys singularior. The sequence goes on from OX940877.1 coordinate 17,357,743, forward strand.
TCATTATGTGCACCGTATTGAGTTTGTACGAAGAACACGCAAATTAATTTCATTAGAGTGTTAATTACTATTTGGCTTTCTTCACTCCGATTCCTATTTGCCACTAATATTTGCATGAATAATATCAATATGCTGTGATATCAGCAAAGCTCGACTAAACCAATTAGAAGGGAATAGGCCGAAAGTAAATGTCTTCCCATTAGAACCCAACACATTAGGAGAATCTCCATTCCATGCCATGCATTAATACTGGTCTAGTGCTAGATAGTGCGAAGGGAAGCTTCCAATGCAATGAGCTGTTGTGAAAACTATGCTTCAGCGATTCATGACGCAAACATTTCAGTAACGTTGAGAATCGATGGGAATTTGGTAGTTCCTTGGAATACTCAGAGATGTTCGACGTCTGCGTAGTTTAAGCTTTCGGAACCACAAGCAAGAGAACGCGTATCTATAATTGACTTTGGCGCCACGTGCTGCCTGGAGCATTGCCAAAGTATTTCAGAGATAGAAGAGATACTTTTTACTGGCTAAGAGATTGTTAATCGTCTTGAGAGACCAGATTTCATTGTTGTACGGAACCGGCAAATTAAATATTCCGGAAAATTATTGGAAGAAGCTTAGAGAATGTTGACAAACCACATAAAGCACGAATACAACTCTTAATATGGTACAAGTAATACGACATACTCTTACTCTGTTTAATAACCATAAAACTTGCTCATCGAAGTCAATAGCAGATTCTATTTGTTCAACGATAATGAACTTGGCGCTACTTTTTTCGTACCAATAAAACCTTATACCGCGCCTGTCCTTTGTGAAAGTCAGTGCCTACAAGTGTGACGCGGATGGTGAAGCAAGTGTTAAGTGTGGCGGGAAAATTGTACTACACATATGATAAGCTTTCAATCGTTTTCAGTTCCAACGCTATGAACCATGATTGTCCAAACTGGTAACATCAACTCCACTTTGACAAATCATATATTACCGGTGGACATTGAATTTCGCCGTAGGTAATTTCGAAAATGAAGGTGAAAGCTATGCATTACGCGCGCAAAATGGAGAGACGTTTGCAGAGGACAATAGTATTGATGAAACGGAAAAGTTTGTGACAACACGACATGCGAATGATTCTATCGCCAATCAAGGATCACGGCAGTAAGTTTATTAATAAGTTGTGAAGGTCGTGTTAAAAATAATTCAATGTGGAAAGACCATTCAGTTTATGAGTCTTCTTAACGACGCTGTAACATGAAAGCTGTCTATCATATGTTCCCGCGCTTTCACACTCGTCAAAAAGAAGCTTCATTTTCCTGGTAATCGAACACGTGCTGAATGACGTGAAAAAATACTCACCAGACACAAACATATCAGCTGATCTCAGCTGGATTTCTAGCAATAAAACGAATATGACGACGTGATTCTTTGTTTTTTGCCGTGGATTTGTATACCCCATTTGCATAAACATAATAAAACATAAAATTTTGTTGTTTAGTAACGAGAAGTTCCTAAAAATGAACACGAACGATGAAGTATGAACACTAAATAGACAATAAATCAACGTTTAAATATTTCTACAGTCACACCAATCGGAAGTCTTGCACAAAATATCCTAATTAATAAGTCCTAAGTCTTTTAAGGATTTAAGGATAAGCGTAACGGATAAATGAGAGAAAAGGTGTTTAAGGATAAACGAGAGAAAAATTAATTCGGCTGTAAGCTACTTACTTTTTATAATTGTATTTACGTCAAATTCTTTTATATTGGAGTTCAAAAAGGTAGTTTGAGCTATATATGTAGGACATGTAATGCCCACATAGCTCTATGAAAATTTGGGTGCGGAACAAAGATTCCCCTGGGAACAGAACCTGGGAACAGTATTGTATCCCAGTATGTTAAAACTTTGCTTTACTGGTCCTGATCATGTTATTCCCTTCTTTTGGTTTGTTATTAAGATTAATGATTTTTCATGGTACTCTTGCATTATAACTAGCACATTTTTTTTTTTGAATTCGTTCTCTCGGGGTACTCATTTTCTTACGATAAAATTACCGAATTTTGACTATAATTTCTAATGAACTTGTTGTTGATTTTCTTCAAGGGTCCAAGGGTTTGGGCCTGCTCTAGTGGTGAAGGTCCACCAGAACAACTCCGCACTGTGAATTCACTTCTATTCAATATGTTAACAAACCTTTTTCCTTCCGTTCTCAAGTTTGTAATTATTCCCCTTCCCTGTGGAGAAGTTTTGAATTTTTACATTTTTGAAATAAAAAAAATTTATCGCTACTAAATCTTCCCGAAATCCCCGGGAATCAGTGAATATCAACAAAAAATCAACACTTCATTGCACTATTTTTACGGACCCTTTGATATCTTTCATACCAGCTTTCAAATGTGATGCCCCGAAAAATATAATCCTTACTTGTCCTGTTATGATTTTTTTGCATGCGTAGAGCCAACCACGAAAACTTTTTTTTACTTTTAGTAAGGAGTCAACAGATTCTTCCATCTTCCCTAGTTCGTGTGAGAAATATTCTCAAAAATTGTGTCTTACATTTCAAAATACTGAGTCAAAACGAGCAATTCTAGCGAATCATTTAGATATTTCGCTAAGATATTTTTAAGACAATTGAATGAATTTCTTTTATTTTTATATTCATTTTATTGATTATATTTATTTTGTATGGTTAAATTCTTCATAAACATATGGCTGAATACCACGATTTTTCACGATATGTCGTTTACAAGGAGCGTTCATAAACCTTTTCGTGCGTTTTTTATACTGCAGGTTGGCTTCAAATTTTCGGAAGTCTTTTATGAAATATGAAAAAAAAAACGAAATCGTATTACTTTGCTGATAAATTTATTTTCCTACGACGGGGGTGGAATCATTTTTTTTTTGTCCTCGGAGCATTCCGCCCATGTCAAAAAAATTGGTTCAATTGCGTTGCATCCTAATTGCGCACTGCAAATCATCTGCTGGAGTCACAAACTAAGGACGTTCTCCTTGAGTTTGGGTCACACATTTTCCATGAGGATTTAATCAGGGGAATTCAATCCATGCATTAGAAAAATGTCATTAGTTTTCAAAGCAGTGTGGCACCATTTGCATTCAAGTAATTTCTTTTCCATTCTAGAATAATTGGCTAGTAGTAAGGTATTTCGCATAACCTAGAGAATATTTTCTCTGACATATTCTCTATCAACAGTATCTCCATGCTGAATAAAGTGACGATGTGTATTTCCGGGGTTACTCACTCCCACAGCTTCCATGATTTTTATAGTCAAATTTCAAAGCCTCTGTTCTGGAAATATTTGCAGGATCTTGGTTCTCACTGTCATTTTCTGATTATTTGGGTATTGAATGTTGAAGTTGATTCCATGACTCGTCTGGAAAATGTGTGTTTGCGCACGGCTTTTCCCCACGGCCATCGGCATCAGCCATGCCAAGGATTTCGAAAATTTTCCGGAAGCTCAGCTGATCTCGAATATTGTTCTCGAAAAGTAAAGACTTCTTTATGTTATTTATAAGCCGGCCAGCCCCAGTTGGAAACGATTCCGCATTGAATTGTCACTAAGGACAGAAAGAGATTCTGGCACCATTTTGTGGTTAGAGACGGAAAATGGGTTTATTGTGATAGCCCGAAGCGTCGAATTTCATGGGAATTGCACAGCCATGCTTCCACGGCGATTTTTCGGCAAGTATTTACGACTGAGTGGTCGCGCTCTGTATTTGCTGGTATCAGCTTGTTACATTGTATTATTAGCAGTTTAAATCTTCTGACACATTGAAAGTTCACTTACCAGGCACAATTTATGTGTCTGAAATGAATATTGATAACGATTAAAATGATTTTTCAGAATGACAATGCTCGACCTGACATCACAGAACTGGTCAAAATTTATCTTGAAACATTAAAATAAGAAGTCTAATCTCTATCTCCGTTCTCTCCAGATGAAGCCCCCTTCAACTACCATTCATCCCGACCAAAATCAGACAGTCTGCCTTGTCCGTACTTTCTTTCTTATGAAGAAGTGATTTTGAATTTTAGCTTTTGGGCACGAGGTTTATTCGCTACACAAAAAAGTAGCCATTTTTTCATAAAAATAAATTTGTAACCATTTCTTAACAAATGTGCCAAAAAAACAGGAAAAAAGGAATAAGGTTGTGCATCTAAATCTTAGTATTTTATGTTCTCCAATATGCTGTCCTTATTTTAACATCTATCTGTGCAATCTTGAGTTTAAACCTTTGCCTTTGAATTCCTGATAGTCGGTTTGTCGGCACCCTTCAAGTCGGCTGATGATCAGTTTGTTTGGTGATCAAATTTTCTGTCGTATGAAAGTGGGCCTAGAAACTACAACACTTCGCATAAATTGTTTTTTTGTTGCTCGTTTTTGGATGAAATAAAACAATCTATGCAACGGCAACAACGAGAGGGATTTAAAATTTAATGAGGGCCATCATCAGAGTCGCTTAAAACATCTATAGGCCCGTCACTACCTGCTTCCAAATTAATTTCGACTTCGCTTTTTCAATCCTTTGGAGGATCCTATGGAATCTCACGAAAATGTTCTTCATTCAAAAAAATCATACCGTAAAACAGCAGAAACAATAAGCAACACAAATGCCTGAACCCTCACCGTTTTAGTAATGAATTGAAACTCATGCATTTCCATCTTTCTCGAAGCGTGTAGCGAGTGTTCAAAAGAGTCTTCTCACGCTCAGATGAGGGACTTGTGTTCATGAATTTGGTTAAGCATTCGGTAATTAGCTTGTTCTGGGATTTCACTAACAAATATAGAGTTTTGCTAAAATTCGATGAAGACCAAAGAAAGCACAATAGCAAATCATTGAGGCTACATCAAAATCTCATGAAAGACAGAAAAATACCTCAAAAATTTAGGAACTAACAATTGATAAATTTGCTGAAAAAGATTCAAAAAATTATCAAAACGAGATGTAGAACGTATTATTCTGTACAGTTTAATGTGTCTGTACAGGAGGTGTTGTGTTGTAGTACCAAGCCTCGAAACGTTTGAATTGAATAGTTTCCCTATTCAATGCCTAATAAAGCCTTGCTGAAACAAGAATACCTTCTTTAGATCGCTACAGGAAAGATCACTCCACTAGCAGCTTGTTCCATTTGTTAGCCGATTGCAGCATCCATTATTAAAATTTCCCGAACCGAGCTATTCCATCCTATCGGGAAGATCCTTGTCTATTTTGTCCCAAATAAAGTATGACAGGCGACAGTTTTCTCTGCGAATATGAAATCTGGAAACTGCGACTCATAAATCTGATGAAGGTGAGACTGAAAGCAACCTTATTCTATCAAAAGCTGGCTTAGATATACTCAGATCATACTTAAATTGTTGATGAGGCACGTGGTTCATTATTGCTACCGTGTGTCGTCTTTTATCCGCCTTTCGTCGTGGGTAGATTCTTTTCCACTCTTTGGCAAGGTGGGTAACAGATGTCACTTTGAGGATTACCACACAACAGACCCCAATATGCTTATCCGCAGTCCTCCCAGTTTTCACTTGCCCTAGCCATTTTTGGCGCATTGAGAGCTATGCACCATATCTCCACTCTATGTATAGTCGTAGATAATACGACGTTCATCAAGAAGCGTCTTTATGTTGGACTTGAATCGCCAATAGTTCCCTAATTTCGAAGACCCTTCCGAAGCCTTATTTGCCGTTGCTCCAAAATACTCAGGTTACAATCTTTAGGCATGTCCAGATAGATTCCATTCTCCTATCGCATCCCCGACACTTATTATTCTTGCTCTTGGGGTCATCTAGCAGCGCATTTTCTGTGGGCATACAGCTTCCTTTCTGGCGTACTAGCGTATATTTCGAACGTTGCCAGGCTGTAGAACTACTTAATGCTCGCTTTGTAAAAAATAAAGTCCCTGTCTTTCCAGTGTACGCTAGACCAATGTTTAACACTCAGTGATGGTTGCATTCAGTTTCAACACTTCATACTAGCTAACATCGACCTGGACGTATCAAGTACACATCATAATCTTTGTTGCTTCAATAGTTGGAATGCTAGAATTGCGGTCAAATGGCTTAATTTTCTGTAGATTCCTTCATCACCTGTTACATTACGATGAAAATCCCTTTTATTTTTGTCACTGAAACACAGGCGAAAAAACGTCAGTCAAAGCTCAAAAGATTTCAAGCCACTTAGAAACTTCTTGGTGGGTATGTCCTGATGCTGCAGCGAGCTCTTTCTGCTTAAGGTACGAGCAGTGCCTCCAAACGAGCCTGTTGGTAGTTTTTAGCCGTCTTTTACGCAGAAACGCGTCAACCCCGAATTCCTAATACCTAAATTAGTTTCACTCGGAGTAGCATCTTCATATACTTTTTCCATAAGCTATTTGGGAACTTTTCCTTTGAATTCTGGACAAAAACCTATCAAAGTCGCAAGCACATTATCCATAGATGCAAAATCAGAAGAGTTTAGTAAAAAATTAAAGTGAATCATTTTGGGACATGAATTGGTCGCGAAAGTTATTCGGCAATAAAGCCATCTTAGTGACTGTTCCGTGACCGTCATCGATTCATTCAAAGACTCGGTCTCGATCGATGACTTTTAATGATTCTTGCGATGACTTTCGAATCGACTTTTTGTATTTCAGGAAACGTGGTCGATCAGCATATTATTATACCAGCCTTCATGCACAGAAACGTAAAGGACATCTATGTTTTTGTCAAAAATATGACCTAATTATCCCTCAATGTTGAGGTATGATTAATCAATGAATCCGCAAATGTTCCCAAGAAGATTGGGAACCTAGAAAATTAAGTGAACCAATTAAGATAAGTTTTGTTAATTAAAAGTTCACTAAGCCAGAAATGCGCAACATCTGAAAATATTATTTGGAGAACTGATGGAGCAAAACAGCGGGTACTTTTTGAATGAAGTGCCCTTATGTAAGATGAACACATCTCAGTTGATGATAAAATAACTTGGGTTTTTCTAAGTATTGTGTGAAACTACTTTTGATCGATTTGCAAAACGCACTGATGACAACCCACAGTAGATTTCTAACTCTTTTCTTCGAAAATTGCTGCTGGAAATGTCAAATTAATAGTATCCTTATTTAAAAAAAACGTACGTTTAGTACTCAAAAAAGTAGAATTTGAACAAAGCTCCATACATAAGGAGGTAATCTAAGTAGTTCTCAAAGTTCACTTATGCTTTACAAAATTTGTTTCAATAAATTAAAGAAGATAAAGAGTTTCAAATCTAAATTTCATTTATTTTTTCTTCGGTTTCATTAATTTTAGTAAATTTTTTAACTATAAACCATTGACGCCCAGACAAAATTTATTGAGAAGCTCAAGTCACAGAATCATTTTATTAATCATTGAACAGAGGTCACTTGTTTGCGGTTGGAAAAGCAAAACATACGAAATCTTTAATAAAACCAAAACATATTTAATTAACACTAAAAATAATCTACTAGTCCAGCAAGGATCTACCACATAGACTCGTATGATGAACTGAAACCACAAAATAAGCACAGAGAATTAAATTTTATCTTTGAAATTCTTGAGTGTAATCAAAACCTAACACTGACATCAACCCCAACACGAAAATTTGTCTCTACATTTCATTTTCATTTCATTTTATTGCAGATGGAAGGCGTTCGTTAAGAACTGGCCAATTATATCACAGCCCTTGGCTTTGCTAATGATTTGCATCTTGCTTTGGGGAATCTTTTATTCAGTTGTGCCCGATTTTGTGAAGCTGGACTCGACTATAATGCGATTTGTCTACTTGTTCGTTGGAGCGCAGATTTCTGGAGTTTTGGTCACTTTCATACATTTGCCCGACATGCTGGGTATGCTCTTTTGGGGTGTTTTCTTTGCAAATATTGGACTGAGCGACTTCAGAGGATATGAAAAGTTGGAAGGATTTCTAAGGTAAATACTATTATGATATGCAAAAGTCTGTGTATGTGTGTGTGTCATTTCACAATTGTTCGCCGCATCAGCCACAATGAAGTCGTCGAATTCATAAAAAGTTAATGCTGTTAAGGATGTTACTGTAGTGACAATTTTCACCACGTAATAAGATTTGGTGCTGGAATAAAGCAAGTTTAGTTATAACCTCAAGCAAAATATTTTAATTTTCTTTGTGAGGTTCATACATACGCCTGGTGGTTAGAATGATCAGAAAATGATTAAAATTTAAATTTGTTTTAATTATATCCATGGAAATTTATCTTACCGAAACATGCATTAACTCGCTTAAATTATCTAATGCGGAGCCAGAAATTAATAATTGGGACATTGCTGTTATGGTTGAACAAAATCAAAATATCAAAAGCTTAGAAGAGGGCACAGGAGAAGGGGAGAAATTAAGTTGAAAGGAATAAAGTTGAAAAAATGGACAAATGAAAATAAGTTTACAAAATAAATCAAAAATTTAAAAACTTAACCTTAACCCTACCTTAGCGCTGATAAAGCTTAACAGAATTAGTACACATTTCATAATAAATAAATCACTGTATCAACTCATTCAAAAAAAGTCAGAGATATTAGCCAAAGGTTATGAATTTGAAATCAGTTCGGCAAATGTGATCGGCAAAGAATTGGAAAAGGGGTCATCGATATTGAACGTGGTATCAAGTTCATAGATACCAAGGATAATGAGTACAATTAATCATGACTCCGATGTATGTCAGATAATTATTCAGTAAAAACAGCATTAATGTCAGAAAATTGTCTAGTCAGACTAAAGTAGTATTAGACCAGCAACTAATGGAGAACAGTAGAGGCCAAAGTCGCCAGCCTTTAACTAAAAACCTGGTTACAGGCAATAGCGTATTTATGATAGGTAAAGTGGACAATGGTGAACAAATGCGAAATATAATTGAATAGTGAAATCACTGAAAATTTTGAAGCAACGCCATAAATTAAAAAAATGCATTTCTTTTTCATTTTCAAATAAGGTATCAGTCTCATTTTTCGGCCAAATTTTTAACGTGTACTTGTTGGCGTATTCTATTGATTTGCGAACAATTTTTAAGCCAATAGCTTCCATCATTTTTAAGACCAGGCTTATATCGTTAACAGACATTTAAATTTGGTATTTTCAATTTCAATCTCAAATTCATCAATTGGCCAAGCCTTACTATTTCAAAATACATATGTGTAAAATAAATATGTGAAAACAAAATAAAGCTATTTTTTGATGTTTTAACAAGAGAGTGACACCTTAATACATTAAAGTTAATATATTAACCTTAATATATTAAAGTAATAATAAAGAGGGTAAACTATGAAAGGTATGACGAAAACTCCTTGAAACTCTTAAGAATGCCAGTCCCGGCCGGACCGAAAACGAAATGTCAACAAAAGCCGTATGAAGGGAATAAGCCAAAAAGAAGGATATCCAAGGATCCTACACTATCCTGGTATACCAAATATTCTACACTGAGGTTACACAAACCGTGCAACTTCGGAACGATACCGTTGATGGCCATTTTGTCGTAAAAGACCAATTTTTTATTTTGATAGCCATCATCTAAAAAATAAAAGGAAATTATCTTAGATAAAGTTTTCAATGAATAAATGGAATTCAATGAAGTGCAAATAAACACAATTTTGACAATTTTATTATATTGTTATTTTTTCCCCGTTTGAGAAATTGAATAGATGTGTTCAAAATTTTTTGAATGCATGCTTGCCGCACTTCCGCGCAGTAACACGCTTACACAATGCGATGTCGTCCGCTCCAGCCAAGTCATTTGAAAATTGGCTTGAAAATCCTCAAATGCTTGATTTAAAACCAAAATAGTATGAGGTTATATAATCAAAAATCAAATTCAAGTATAGTCAAATATTTTAAAGGCAAAAAAATTTAAAATTTTGTCAAAAAAATTCAAATTTTTTTTTTCAATTTTTTAACATTAAGAGCTAGTATTTCATCTGAGCCCATTAAAATGCAAAAACTGCTCTATGAACTGTCGCTGGTTATGAATCGAGAAGAGTAAAATTGGTGCCAAAACGATCAACAACTGCACGAATTGCTTGCTCACTAGGCCGATTATTTTGACGGTAAACTGGTCGACGTGCTCTATAAACTTTTAATCTACGAACAGATTTTTTTTAAGTAAAGAATTTAATATTAAGTAAAAAATTTTGTGGCGTTCTTCTAGCTTTAAACGATTCATGATGAATTGCCAGGCATTACCGAACAGAAATATACACAAAGTTTGACATTCTCACCGATCAAATCATAGACAAGAATTATCGAAACAACCAGCAACCACTAGTCGCCTGCATATCCCTTTTTGGGGATAGAGAAAAGGCCCGTAGTTCCCCAACAGGGAGACCTCTTTCATTGAATCAATTAATAGCTGTTGATCGCGGCAGTTCATGATCCACTTTAACATCCCTACATGTCGTCGTACGATGTCTCCTGAGTAGGTAGTCAAAAATAGTGTTCAAGCACGCCGACTTCATGCCATTGAAAAAAAATTGTCATGACAACCCACCTCGCCCGATATCGAATTCTTTATTTTTGGAAGACCTTTTGTCAATTTTTATTGATCCACTTTTTGCGAAAATAGTGGCTTACCGCTTCCATACATTGTTTGTTTATGAGAGTTCAGTTCCCCACTTTCGAAACGTTCACCAGACGCTACGACCAAGTCTGTGGTATGACAAAGAGTGCTTTGAATGTTGGCTTCAAATAATGCATCTTATAGTTTCATTGACATGTCTGTGCCAAAAATCTCAAGACAAATCCCGTCTCCAGTGACAGAAGGCGGCAAAAGACAGATAAGATACAAGGTCTGTCTCAAAAGTTCCCGGATTGGTCAAGAATAAAGAAAACTGGCGGTGGCATCTTTTACATTTTTTCGGCATTTCATCTAATATCCATCATAGACGTTGTGTCAAAATTTCATGACATTTGAATGAATATAACGCAAGTCTAAGTGCATTAAGTGCCAGTACTTTTGTATCATCGGTCGTAAAATAAATTTTGAACAAAGAACGAATATTCTTTTTTTAAATCGGTAAGACAGTGGCCCAGACGCATCAAATGATGCAAAATGCTTATGGTCGTGAGTGTTTATCCCGCACCTCTATCTTCCAGTGGTTTAAACGTGTTAAAGAAGGGCGGGATGTGCACGATGACAACAAACGTTCTGGCCGTCCTAGATCAGTTGTGAACGTATTGAACGTTGAATTTGTGCGTGGATTTATTAAAAATGAGCCAAAATCCTCATTTCGTTACATGGAAATGGCGCTTAATATGTCCCGTGAGTCGATTCATCGCATTTTGATGGAGTACTTGGGCCTCTGACTGATTTTTGTCCGATCGTTCCTCACAAGCTGACCGATGACTAAAAATTGCTTCGCATTCAACATTGCAAAGACTTCATTAAGGAAAACAAAAAGGATCCTAACCGCCGAAAATACATTGTAAAAGGCGACGAGACGTAGTGTTATCAATATGATCCCGAAACCAAGTGCTGAATGGCAGCATCCGGATGACCCCAAACCCAAAAATCACGTTTAGAGAAGTCAAAAGTCAAATCAATGTTGATTTGTTTTAACGATTCCAAGGAGATTGTCCACAAAGAGTTCATTCCAGAAGGCCAAACGGCTAATGCTGTGTTAATCAGGGTTATATGAAGCGTTTGCTTTCGCAAATATGTCGAAAGCATGTGTGTGATCAACTGACTTATTCTGTTCGGAAAATAACATTTGGCTACGAAACGAAAGCGTTTTGCGAACATTAAAGACATCCAAAAGTCGAAGACTGCCATTCCAAACATAATATCAAAAAATTATTTAGATAAATCTTTTATCACGCTTAAAGACCGTGCAAGGCAGTGTAAAGAGGCCAAAGGGACTACTTTAAAAAAAATAAATCCGTTTTGCCGAAATCATTCCGAGTTTTCTTTGTTCTTGACCGGTCCGGGAATTTTTTAGCCACACCATGTACAACACTTAGTTATTCATGTTTAACGAAGAGCCGCAAACTTCTGTCAATGCGAAGCTGAATCCACTGTTATAAGCAGATAACGCCATGTATATAATTAGGATGAAAATATTAAATATATCCTCACAAGAACCCAACCATCGATGGGAATAAACTCTAATGTCAAACCAGCAAAAATTGCGATATTTTAGAAATACGGAATTGGTAGCCTTCTAGAAAGAGATTGGAGGATACAGTCTCCCGATCGAAACCGATGTATACTACTTCTAAGCAAGGTCAAGAACCGATTTTGGGCTGTTGCGCCACAAGAAAAAATTTTGAAATATTATTGCCATGATGCGATAAATAAGTTGAAATTTTTAATATAGTGTAAATCCAAAGATAAAGTTGTAAACTATTCATAACCGAATCGTTAACATGTAAACTACTGCAGTAATTTTTATCATAATTGGAACAATTAGTAAACAGGACCCAACAGGAATACAACTTCCTGGATCATATCCAAAAAAAATCTAGTCTTATGGAAATTAGGATATACTTGTTAAAATTAAAACACGAGAAAATTTATTTCAAATGCTTAGCTACATAAGAGTTAGTCATATAAATTCATTTATTCTAAATAATTGTATTTATTTATTGCATAGATTGCTGCCATGTTAATGGCACTCAATTAAACGATAATTATATAATATTTTTCGCTACTATCACCAAACGATAACAATTAAGTTGGAAATGTTTGTTTGAAATTGGTAAAGAGGCCAGGCAGTGAAATCAAATGCAATAAATCAATTTTAAACACTTTTTACTATCTAAAATTTTTTTAGTACCTAAAATGTGTTTTAATGCTAACTTTTATTTATTTTATACGATTTTAAATTCCGGGAAAATATATTAAATGAACGTTTCATTGCTTACACACACAATTCAATGACTATGGCGCCAATGTTGAGTTGCTTTTGTCTGATAAAATTTCCAGAGTCCATAACGATTATGTCCTATTTATTGAAAGAGGCATCACAAGCAAAGGAACTTTCTGCAGTGAAAAATATTTTCGCGTGAAATTTGCTTTGCTTATCGTAAAGAAAATTATTAACCGCAGCCGTTACGGTCTTAAGTCGCAATTCTTGTCTTAGATCATAATTTAATTTCACCGTGGATGCAAGAAGTTGATCAATATTAGCAACGCGTATGAGAGGTGAATAATAACAAAAATCGGGAATGGAAATAATGACAAATAAATCCCAGGAATGTTAACATCCCCTGTCGTCAATTGAGATGTTCACTTGATAAATACCTAACCAGTGTAAAATAATTCAAAACATTTTAAAACGAACAATAATGTAAATATCTACGTTAAATTTTGAAACGAAAAGCCGAAAAATTCGTTATATGGAAAATCTTAAATGCATGAAAAATTCACTTGTCCATTCTTCGTACGCTTTAAATTCAAATTAAATTTCCTCGTGCTCGTGGTTGGCATTCAAGTACCATTTCTACTTTCAATTATTCCTTTGCAGAGATGTCGCCTTGATCAATATCATGTTGCTGGCTGGACTCGGACTCGAAGTGAAAGTATTCAAAAAACTTCTAGGTATGGTGCTGCGACTCTCACTACTTCCAACTGCTGCCGAAACCATCATAATTGCTGTTCTTGCATATTTTCTGCTCGCAATGCCATGGATGTGGGGATTTTTATTAGGGTAAGTAATTTTCATAATTTTCCAGTCTTTTTTGGAAGTTACTTTTATTGTTTTTGCAATCTTATCTTTATGTCCTTTGTTCCACTGGTTAAAAAAAACGAAAGAAATATTTTTGTGGTAGTCGCGTACACTTAGCAAGCTGTAGAGATTCCACTTTTTTTGCAGCTTTCATAATTTAGTTGAGAGATAAAATACGGAGTGAAGAGAACTTTCCTTGACGTCCTTTGAGCGTGAATGCTTCTCAAACACAGTTTTGATGGCGCTTTTAAGGTATTTTTCAGTGGACTTTAGTCCATAAAATGTAAATCGTGTCATAAAAGAAATTTGAAATCATTTAAAGATCAAATACATAAATGATGTATTACAACACATTTTCTTCTTGTTTGCAGCCCTGATGTTCATCTAAGTCGGAGAACCACCTTTGAAACTTTTCAGTGTCTTTAGTTGTTTCAAACAACAACCACACAATCATTTTGAATCCTTTCATGTAAAGTAGATGAGCTTTGTCTCGTTGCTTTCACAATTTAAGCGATACTAATTGAATGCTACAAAGAATGGTCGTCGGTGGTCACATTATGGTAAAGACCCCTCTTTGAAGCTGTCTAATCGATGTTACCAAATTGTTCTCATTGATTTTCCTTGAAAACGGAAAGTGCCCAACATAGAATTCAAATGAAATCGTTAATAGAAAAAGCCTGAAGGGTTTGTTGCCGCATGAATTTTTTTTAATTTAGTGCATCTGCGGAGTAATAAATATGATAATGAAATGGTTGATATAATTTTCCAATGGAACCAGACAAATGAAGCTTTCGGAAAAATTCAGGGAACATAAAAAAAAACACAGCTTCAGCCAGTCTAGCCATACATTCGTTTCTGCTTTTCAAATTCATTTGATGTTTTACATTTCAATAAAAGGGCCTGCTTATCTGTGTATACAGGCTTTGAAAGTGCCATCCAAATTGAGGATGAAAAAATCACGTTTCGATAAGTCAATTAGTCGGTTAATGTCCTTACCCTATACGGCGTATATTTTCCACAGATTTTTTTGGTATGACTCGTAATTGCTTCGCCATGTGATCAAGGACTTTATTGAGTAACCGTTGATGTTTAAATGTTTAAAAGACAGATTTGAAGGACAATTGCTTGCATTCAAAACTATTTTTTAGGGTAATGCACTAAAATTTAGAATTTAACAAAAGAAAACAGTCAATCGTCTTAATGCATTCTTGCATTCTATTCAAGGAAAATACATACACCTCTATAAATATGTAATCTCTATACTCTCTGTATTTAATCTTAGTAATATTTTTAAAAAACTATATTTTGATTATTTTAAATTTCAGTTTGGCACCTCTAATAATCAACTTTCCAACTGATATGTAGTTGTACTCAGACAGTCCTCACCGAAAATCCCCACCCAGAAAAAAATCAATCTACTTTTTTGGTCATCACCTTAGACCTCAATTGTGTTCGAGTCTGAACGCGAAACAAGGATTCTTGCTCCAGTTTTCCCTACAGAAAATATAAGAGTTCCCTCCAGGTTACCTAGTCGGAGGAATTTTTGGATCAATGGATTGATCCTGTGGATTTATGGATCAATTTAACTATGTGCCACAATGCGCTCGGATTGTCTTGATAGTAACAAAAAGGTATCATCAAGGGTCGTTCTTTTTACCCTCCTTGCAAAAAAATACAGCCCTTTACTCAATCGAACATAGAAACGTAGAAAATCAGACTAGACTGAAGTAACTTGCCATAGGGATTTTCCTGGTACAAGCGAAGAGCTTCATGGATAGCCCTAATAACGTTCTAGGAGTCAAAAACTCCACCCTTTGCTTCCCACATATGGCACAAATGTCTTAGGGAAGACTTCTTGGATGAAGGATCAAGAGGAATTTGTACATCTTTGGACACATTAAACATTTTTTGCGGATGTCTTCATCTAGTTAACAGCAAACTAAAAGTTCCAAATTCTGGCAATGGTGGATGCATGTTCTTTTGTGATTAGAGCCCGTTTCTAGTAAATTTTAACGTTCTTAGTCTTCATTGCAAAATAAGCATATTGAGAGTTAATCTATATTTTCTGAGATAAAACCTCATATGAGCGTGGCATAAGGAATAATATACCGAATCCCTAGAAAATTCAAAAGCAGAATTTACACCTATAATTTGGTAAAAACGATGAAACGAATCCAAAGGGATGGCCAATTTGGCTGAGGTTGCTTTTTTTCAAAACGATGGAAGAAGTAGCCAACAATTACACTAGGATACCCGTATCAGCCTAATATAAGGTAAATACATATATATATATATATATATATATATATATATATATATATATATATATATATATATATATATATACATATATATATATATATATATATATATATATATATATATATATATATATACATATATATATATATATATATATATATAAATATATATATATATAAATTTCAAATTTCTATACAGTGCTTATTTAGGCTCCTAATCTTATAATGATTCATAATGAAATTCCTCCTCAACGGCCCCGTAAAAGGCAGTATCTCTTATTTTAAATACCGACTACTCGCTTTCCCTTTCGGAAACTTAAAAAATCTATAGAATTTAAGGAACCAGCAGTGGATGCATTTTTTGATATTGATGGAGCCTTTGACAATATCAGCTGACTGCTAACCTCATCTGATGGTGGGTTCTAATATTAGTTCTGGGTAGAATCCTCCCACTTCTTGGTAATGTTTGCAACCTTCGGTTCAAGCCTCAGGTTATCATGTTGACAGGCGAGGTGTTTAGAGGGTAGTCCAAAAGCATTGCGCGTCTGGGAGACCCCCACTTAGGGTGTAAACAGCCTTCACCTCCCTACCACAAAATAAAAACCGTAAACTGAATTCCTGTCGAGAAATGAGATTATATGATTTCTCATGATCTCCAAAATATAAACTGGCCAAGCAAACATTTTGCCATGGCTCTAATTGTTTTTTATCAAGGATTAGATGTTTCTCAGAAAAGTGATCCACCATTACAGGGTCTTTTCCTTTGTCAGTTTGAAGTGGTATATTTTAATTGTTCACACGGATTTCTTGGAAATATCATAGCTCTAGTCCGTTGTAAAGTTTTTGGATACCAGCTTATTTGGCAACATCGTTAAGATACAGCTGCATCAGCAGGGTTGGGGCACTTTATGCTAAAGTGAAATAATATTTTGGTCAACGATATAAAATGTGTTAAAAGGTTAACCGGTGATATTAAGGTTTACAGTTAGAACAATCCAAAAGGATTTGCCAGTGTTGATACGCTAGATGTAGTTGCTACTTATGATCCTTTGTAAGTTTTAAATACAGTAGGATTGCTTGATTCTATATTAGTTCGACAAAATCCAAATATCTAGGCTTACAAACTGGTGAAGTGTTTGTTGTGAGACTTGTTTGTCTGATTTAAGTATAAATGATTTTCGGCTGCAGTTTTCCCTTTGGAGACGATCGGAGTATTATCGGAGTGTGGAGAGCTTCGCTTTTCTGCTTATCGTCCCAGACATCCGACATTATGACTCTCCACACAAGCCATATGATGCCGAAGATCTGATCCTTAAAACATTAGACCACCTTCTTTGACGTATCCAAGTCATCAATTTATTTTTTTGGCATAGAAAACAACGTAAAAGGTCCAAATGTACCCAATTGTAGTTCCAATATTACGAGTACACCATCTTGTTTGAACGAGCCAGTGATCAATGATGACACGGCATATCCTTTTACGCGAGATTTTTTTTTGACGTTCTTATCCCCACCGTGCCCTGTCTATTTCAGGGGCTTTTCTGGAGAGATGGATCAGTTTTCTGCAGCCGACTTGAAGAGTTACTACATTTGGCTATAGTTGATTTTCACATACTATGTTTGATTGTTCTCACTCGAATATATTACTAAGCATAATGATTTTCAAATAGTAAGGTTTGACGCTTTGCCAAAAAGTCAGTCAAAAATCACCTGAAAATGTGTTTCTACGTTGGGTGAAGACTTTCTTACCAAAAACTCAAACGAAAAAAAAACTTTCTAAACAAAAACTACCAAAACCAATGAGGAGGAGGTAAGGTGAGTTCCTGTTGCATTATTTTGAATTCTTCCACATTTCTATTTTAAGGATGTTTGCAGGCGCTGTTGAGATCGGTTGTCGGCTCCTTATACATTTCCATTCATCTGTCAGGCTTGGCTTTCTTATGGACATTCTTTCCTTATGCTGATGGTCTCACAGCTTCCTGATTGTCGAAACAGACGATCTGTTTTATTAGCAGCTCGTCTTGCATGTCTTCAGAAGTCAGCCTACCCCCGGTTAATTTCCGTTTTGTGCTTATAAAGCTCTTGCTTGTGTCGCTCTGGCATTTCAATAGCCAATACTTGTTGTTAAAAAATTGAAGCTAGTAAGCTGTCTTATGCAATTGACAATTGCTAACAAGAATACTACGGAGAAAGCACTTTGAATACTACGGAGGCTAAACTTTACTGGCTCACTGTTTCGCATGTGTCAAGGATGGCAATAGTAATCTTTCTACTGTACTTCGAAAGAATAATAGAGTGGTTCTAGTAGTCCTTACGAGGGTTGATTTCGTTCAAATAAAGGACGTGTTTTATTTACAGAGGTTCATTCGCAATTGACGCTACATCTGTGTTTGACCATGCAATTTCATGTGGTAGAAGAGAACTGATCTGACATCAAATCAAATGTTAGGCAGGCTCCTCTACTAGTTGTTAAATGTTCAAAAAAGTTTAAACGGATTTTCTTTTGAGTTTAACGCTTTATTGTGTTCAAATTTGTTACAAATTCATTTTTCAAAGTATTGTCCTTCGGAAGCCACTATCTTCCAATTTTGCTGGTAAGATACGGATATTTTTGTCGAAAGAACCAATCATCTTTTGAGGCTATACACGAATCGATCCAATTTCGGAGTTCTTCAAAATAGTGGACGTGCTGTTCCTCAAGGGCATGCGTCATCGATGAAAACGTATTGTAGTCGGAAAGAACAATGTCCAGGCTATACAGTGTATCTGGTTGGACTTCCCATTTAAGCGTTTCGACGTATGTTTTGACTGGCCTTGCAACATGTGGTTGAGCATTGTCATGCTGAAGAATAACTTTATCGTGTCTTTGCTCGTATTGTGGCCGTTTTTATTTCAATGCTCAGCTCAGGCGCATCAATTGTAGTGTAATGTGATGGTTTCACCTGGTTTTAACAGCTCATAGTATACCATCCCCAATTGGTCTAACGCGAATATTCGGCTTTGGTGACGATTTTTATGGCCGGGCGGCCCGACTGATTTTTCGGGCTTGGAGTCTTTTTAATCCAGTTAAGCGAGTTACAATACGATGCAATAATTCCTTTCTTTTTTGCCGTCTTGGAAAAACGATTCTCGGTTTTAATTCACACTTCCTCGGCTTCTGGATCATTTTCATGGTTTTTCAGCGAACAGATACGGATTGTTGAGTCACTTCTAATGCTTCTGCGATTTATTCTTGCATTTGGCATCAATCTTCATCCAATAGAGCCTCCAATTCGGCATCCTCAAACTTTTCTGGTCGTCCTTCGCGCTCTTTGTCTAGACCAATACTCGCAAGTAGAATTCGATTGAGCATTATCTCCGTAGGCTTTCCGAGCACATGACCACTTTATTCTGCAGAATTTTTCAAATGAAAGCTAAGAAGTAATCCTTCCCGCGAATTTAGTTGTTTGGCACAAAAATTGACATATTCGGAGCACGGAAAAACTATGTTGTTTACACGTCAGAGAAACGGCACAAACTGGAAACGAAATCCTAATGATCAGGCTTCAAAATGAAGTTGGTTGCAATATTGTCTGATTCGATTTAATGTCAGTGACGCCATCTCTTGAAAATCGTTTGTAACATTTTTGGACAGGTATATTTATTTACTGCAAAACTGAAAGTCGTTGTGACAACATGTCAATTCCACCTTCTGAAGAGTCCACGTAAAATTTGAAGAGGAACTGTAAGGTAAAGCTCCTATCAAACGAAGAAAGCAGAAAACAGTAGGAAGATTTATCAGCTAAGTACGTTTTATACTACTGAGTGAGTTTTGAAGTAAAGTTTTTGCACATTGTGGGTATCAGGATTCAATGAACCGATAAAGATTCTATGAAACTTTGATACCCAGCATAGTTAGACTCCATTTTCGAATTTCTCATCATTGTTCAATGGAGTTTGCATTAAATCTGTGGAGTGGTTAATTTTTTCAGATTTTTGATTTTGGGAAACGAGGTCAGCGTTGCTCTAAGGATACGTACTACACAACACAAATGAATGCATCAACAAACGCCACAACACGACACGACTACTGTATTCATTAAACAGCAGAAATATTTAAAATTAATTTATAAACCTCAAAGCTACCTTAAAGCCTGTTTCAGTTTTCAGGCAAATGTTGAAAGTATCTTAAAGTGAGTACTATCCTCTTGTGCATTCCCAACTAATGTAAAGAATTATGTCGTATCAACTGGAAATGTAGATGAGACGAAAAATGAATTTTGAATATTCTCCGTGGTGAAACTACTTTAACATTAAATCACAGCGAAATAGAAGAGTTTAGCTGTGAACGAGGACACCACTAACTCGGTACTATTTATGTGTCTATCTTTTTGTGTGGTGTGGCATCGTTGCCATTATATAGTGCCGTAAGGTCGTAATTCCTTGAAATGCATAAATCAGCATAAAATTTCGAGGCGCTACAAATCTTTTTGGTGAATCCTTGAAACATTGTTAGAATGTTTCATAGTTTCCAGCAGTTTTCCAGTAGATCCTGTAAATGCATTGCTACCTTCCGCGCTGACTTTGAATGAGTGAGCGTTACTGCTGTGTGGCAGTAGCATGCACTTTAAACTATTCTCAGCTATTCGTCCCAAGTTTCCACTGCTAAAGGGTAAAGAGTTTCTAGTGATAAAAGGATACCTAAGAATCGCCACATACAGCAGAATCGGGTCAGCGAAAACAGGGCTAGAATGATATTCTAAGCCGCTTTGATTTGTTCCTTGATGGACTGAAGTTGCATTTACAAAGCCAATGGTTTTGATAAAATTTTTTATGATTTTTACAGTCTGCAGATATAGTTTATTAAAAAATTAAAGGTACAGGTAATCCTTTGCAAATTTTTCTGCGAACATTGAAGTGTGAAGCATTGCATTGCTTTTTTTCTCCTGAAAACCGTACAATTATTTCAGCATATTACACTTTTATCATGTTTATGCATATGTGTTTCGTTAACGCGTCTCTTCTCACGAATCCTGTATTCGCTCCTTTGCAGTACATCTTTTGTATATGATTGCATGTTGCATGCTATCACCGAATCTCAAATAATATTGCTGAATTCACGATAACGGGCGTGCGAAGTCTTATATGTATATCCTTGTCGTCTTGCTTGTTGTATGGTTGTCGGCTTTTATTCATGCACATGTGGAAAAATTTAAGCGGATTCATTAGAGGTTTATGGTTGAGCTAGAATTTCATGCAAATCCAGAAAATAGAATTTTCATCGTCAGGAAAACTGCATGCTGTGGGACACAGTTGTAAGTCATGCGAACTGAAGCATTCATGACAATATTCCCTTGGCGGCAGATTGTGTTTTTGCAAGCAAAGTACTTATGCAAAAGCACGAGATCGGAAACGAATTAATCTGGAAATGTGGAAATCAACGAGAAGATTCACTTGCTTTTGCTTGTTGAAAATGTGTTTACGCAGTCACACACATTTTTCCCAGGAAACATAAGAGGAATCTGTCTGGGATCTCATTTGTGATGGGGCTTCATGTATGAATTATGTTTGTTCATGAAAAAATTATGTAAAAGTCCCTAGTTTAAAATCAACCAGCCGATTGATTTACAGGCTATGGTTTCGGATGATCAATTTATAAAAATATTGGAACTAGTCAGCAAATAATTTTGAATTCCTTGCATATTTCATAGCTTCAACGAAATAAAAACCCTGCAATACATCCATGATATTCCATCGTTTGCGGAAAAGTTTTCCAGATCTCCGTTGACCGCCCATCTCTGATATATCACCTTATCTGATATATCCCGATTTCTTATTCTTTATATTATTGAAGTCTTAAATATTCCTAAAACTACGCGCAGATAAACAGACTCCTAATGATTAGCCTGCACAAAATTCGTTCGATTTTTTGCCACACCAGGTTCATCATCCTTCAACACTCTCTTGAGTAATTTATTATATTCCTACCAGGCCGAAAACCTATTGAAATGTGTCGGTATTTGGGACTCCTCTTCCTACAGTCAAATTTCCACCAAGAAACGCATCGAAATTGCATGAAAATAATATAGCAAGTACACTTTGAACGAATTCGCGCTCTAACGTTATTCGATCCAAATAAATAGAATTCCGTTAGTATTTGTGAATTTTACCCCATTATTTCGGTAACAAGAATAACTCTCTTCCAGCTTTTGAGTGAAAAGTGATGAGTATATATTCGCCATAACATTTTTTGTCTTTTCTGCATGTAGTCACTCGGCAGTTTTCTTGCTGTTCTTGCTAACAATTTAGATATGGTTTCGCGAAAGAATAAAGGAAGACGGATTTTTTTGCATGTATCTATACCCACAGGTAACACATCTCTAAGCTCAATTGTGCAGTTTTTGTGGTGGGGCAAAAATCGGCAAATGGCTTCGTGTTTGGGTGGTTTGTCAAAGGAAGTTTCATTTGGCTTGCTTTAAGCACGAGATATCCAAAATTCTCAGGACGAGGGATCCCATAGTTTATATTCATGTTCATGTGAATTCAAATGTGCCTTTTGTGTTAGAAATAAGTTGAGAGATAAGTGAGAATTGTGTATAGTGTACAAAAATATTGACTTTAATTAACTAATCATCACCTGTTTTTTTTGGCCCGGTCATTTACTACAGAACTTGCATCGTGAGGTGTGGTAGGGCCACCTCCTTTCAAGACCAAAGGCACACAAAAAGAGGATATGGCAAAGATCACGCTTGAAAATTAATCATTTCTTGGAAACTAAACGATTAAATGTGCAATAATGCTATATAAATATTTATTAATTAGAAATAAATATTCAACTAAATTTTGTATTCTTTATTCTCTTTGACGTTAACTTTGCAGGATGAGGCAATATATTCCGTTTGCTAATTGTAGCACGCTTGACCTTTTTTATCAAATTTTTTGCTTCAAATTTATTCAACGCTATTGCCTTAAATGCATTATTGTTTAGAGAAGAGAAGGATGTTCCATATATAGAAAATCATTTCAAAAAGTTTTACAGAAGAACCTTTATTGATAATCGTGCCGATGCATTAAGTAAAAGCAACAATTTTTAATATTCTGTCTAAAAATCTATGTTCCTCATCCGAGAATCATTGCTGTATCAGTGCTATACTACAAACTTGAAACCCTTAGCATAAATATTGTAAGCTACCTGAAGGCTTGTCACGTGATTTCCTCCAATAAATTTTAATTTTGATAGGTTTGCAAGAGAAAAGAAGACTGCAAGCCATACATGTCATTACTGTGAAGCAGCTGCAGTATTTCAGATTACCAACTGTCTATTGACAGCTTACCATCAAGCTGAACTGGTCAAAGTTTTGACCCTTTTAAAATCTTAACCTGCTACGGACCTTATATTGATACACATTAAAATTATTGTACCAAATGTGGAAAATAATTTCCAGGACCGAACAAGTTTTGTGCATTGTTTGCACAAAACCGTTTGCATTGAACTGGGTTTTGCCAAATATTTTGACAGCCAGGATATTGTCGGTGGATTTATTCGGTCTCGTTTGTCAATCTGATTAGCTTATTTTTGTGTCCTAGTTAATTATATGTTGTATGTGCTTATTTGAATCATGTGTGATAATATCGTTTGTTTTGATAGTTTCGCGACCAACGCCCGACAGCAATTGCTGTAAGTAGCAGTTCTCAAAATGATTTCCTAATAACTTTTGACTTGCGAATGGTATTCGTATTGTGTCAATGAATTATATTGGTGGATGAATAAATGAGGCGAAATCAGCAAACAGATTAATGTGATAAACATGTGCCTAGTGTTTAACTTTAAAGTATTGGCGCGGAGTCTCAGCGGAGTCTCTTTGTTTCACTTAAAAATTGATTACAAATACTCATTAGTGTTAAAAAAATCTTTGACGTCCATACAAAATGGACAAAATACAGGTTAAAAGAGTTGGTTTTTTGCTGCCGCATGCCAAAATTTCTTGATGATTGATTACGTCTTCGACAAAAATAGGAAATCAAGGCCCGTCGGACCCAATCAACCGTCAAGAACAGTGTTAATACATTGTAGCCACGTAATCTATAAATACACGCTACAATGACTTCTTGACAGGTTTCCCGTCAGGTTTGACGAACTTCATCCCAAAGCGATTTTAATTCGGGCTTAAAAATGATTTCCATGGGTGCAAAATAAAGGTGCAAGGGTAGTAACAATATGAATCTAACCGATGGATGCTAGATTGAAGTTCATAACCAAGCAGTGCTGGTGTCAAAAATCAAGGGGTTCGGAGTCAAAAATAAGCATCATGGGTGTCAATTGGCCGATTATTTTAAGTACAAATCACTGTTTATAATTTTGAACTCGTTCTTATGAGCCATTTGTACTGACCTTACGCCGTATTTTAATGCATTCTTTTCGATTTTGAATATTTTATGGGTGCATTTTTGAGTTTTTTTAGACTTTTTTCAGAACAGTTTCACACATTATTGTGAAAACCGGTAGCACGAACAAGGCTTGGCTTCTCAAGCACTTATTCCCTCAGGAATTGTAAATAATTATTACAAAAATATGTTTTCATTGTAAATAGAGTTATCAAAGCTTGGACAAAGAATGGACACCTTTGCCAGCCGCTGAACTTGATTGATTTCTGCAGGGCAACAGCATCGACGAAATTTGTGAGCACTCATGTCATCTGCTGGATGCTAAAGATCGATGTTGACCTTTTCCTCTTTAAACAGTGAACTATGATGCAACGAGCGAAAAAAATTAAACATTTAAATTTTATTGATGTATAACTGAAACCAATAGCTCTCCATCTTTTGGCTCATGCACTTATCACAAAAGAACCTGCGAAGAATTTCTGGACCGAGCACCAATAACAAGTCGACTTATAGTCCAACCTTTTACTGACCCAGAAATGGAATCTTGGTTTGAAATTATCTTGTTTTGGTTCACTAAGTAACTTAGTTGAAGATCACAAACTTTACCTTACAATTTCGATTTTGAACGGCTGGACTCCTTCATTTCTTCACGTGGAATTGATGCATTGATGTGCTGGTTGACGAATGTTTTCCTATAAATCAGTGGAATCTAGGTCATGTATTTAAATTTTTCTCAATTTTTGAGATATATTTTAAAGTACAAAAGCAGGAAATACCTAATACTTGGTTTTACTTTTGTTTGGTTTATCATTTGATCTTGGTAAATCAAAATGCAAATCGAACTCTCCGTTGATTCCTTAAATTTTGAATCGAATTAAAGGTGTCCAAAAATGGGGTTAACAGCTAGGAAAAAGTATCCTGAAAAATTTTGTCTTGGTCAAATTATCAGTTTTGCTTGTTTGAAGGCTCCGTAAGATCCCTGATTTGCTTTTAATTATATCTCCACTCATTTTTGTTTATTGACTACTATCATGACTTGCTGGTGTCTGAATATCTCTTAATCTCCTTAATAATTTTTCAATTGTTCCTTTTCTTATCAACTCAAGAATTGTCTTTCTAAATTGACGCGTTATTGACTGAAATTTTGTGTAAAGAAAAACTCGTCAATCATCTTAAAATAAGCATCCTGGTAAATTCAAAATAGATTGCCTTGAAAACAAAAGATATTGTATCACATATATATTCTTATACCTGGAAAAATTTTATATCTTTCAGTTTGGTAATAACAGCAATTTCACCGAATGTTGTGGTCACAGTGATGTTACAACTTAAAGAAAAACGACTGGGATTGAACAATGGAATCCATACTGTAATATACGCGACAACAACGTTCAATGACGTAATTGCCATTTTCTTTTTTGGCGTACTTTTAGGAGCCATTTTCTCCAAAGGTAAGCATTGTAAAGCATTTTCTCTTTAGCGCTTCCGTTCAAAATGTTTTACATAATGTTAACATCTTGTCTAGGTTCAACAACTGAACAACTTCTTGTTGGACCAGTCGGAATGGGAATTGGTATTGTCTTCGGCTTTCTCTTTGGACTTCTGGCAGCAAATTTTCCGGCGAAAAATGCGGTAACTACTGTCATTGTTCTAGTAGTGTTAAGTTTTCCAACTTGCATTGAAATTTCACTTTCCTTCCTTGAATAATTTCCAAAGTTGAGCTAAAAAGCCAAACTGGATGCTAATTACCACTGAAACTGTAGGAAAAAATACTTTTACCGAAAACTATAAAATCTAAACTCTAAATAAAATTTATGTGACAAAGATACATTGTTAAAAAAGAAAAGCGAGAGAAATTTACAAGCAAATCAATTTAAAAACATTTCTCAAACTACAAGAAAACGATTGAAGTGAAAGGTCTGACTAGCGAAATCGCTTGAATGCTTCGTTCACAAAAGCCTTTTCTTGTGAACGAGTCTATTTACTCCATATGCAGATTTGTCGACACAATTCAACTAATCTTTGTGAACACAAAATAGAAATACTCAAATGGTCTGCGTTTTGTCCTGGTACTGTTGGGTGGAACCATTTCCGTGGTTGGCAGTAAATACATTGAATATCCTACGGCAGGAGCGCTTGGATGTGTAACTGTTGCATTCTTTGTCAGATTGGGATTGCATCGCAAGAAAATGGAAGCGGAAAATGTAAGTCTGCAACAAATACATTTAGATATTTCAGACGAGTGCATTTCACAGATATGAATTTCCCATTTACAGTCGTGCCTCAGTGCTCAGCTGGACCTGCTGTGGAAATTTATCAAGCCTATTTCATTTTCATTAATCGGCAAAGAGCTAAATTTTAGTGTCCTGGATCCAAAAGTTGTTGGCATCGGTATTGCACTCATAGCATGTGGATGTGCGGTAACGAGCTCTTCCCGAAAATTCATATAAATTGTTCTCAATGACACTTTTCTTCAGCTACGAGTGGTGGCATCGTACTTATCAACACTTGGCGGAGGCCTAAATTGGAAAGAAAGAGCCTACATAACAATCTCTGGTGTACCAAAAGCAACCATTCAAGTAAGTACGGAACAGTTTATTTCCATGCCGAATGTCTTTCTAATGACGCAGTAACTTTTAGCGAAAGCAATACGACTATTGGTATTAAAATTTCCTCAGAATATCCTTCCCTTCCTGCCTTCAATATTTCGGTGACAGTTTCGTGCAAAAGTATTCGGTGATGAAATTTTGATTTGAAAGTAATGATCCCGAATTTCCATTCTTCTCTAAAGTTTAGACGATTCCCGATTAGAGATCCCGGAAGGCTTCTTTTGATACAATTCTATTTGTATCCGACTGTCCTTCTTATACTCAGATTACAAATTCACAAACAGCAATTAACGAATTATACAGTGACCATAATTTATCGTTACAGGCAGCACTTGGGCCGGTCGCCTTGGATTTGGCCAGATCATTAAATTCCAGTGAGAATCTTGAGTTGGCTAATAATATCCTGGTTGTTTCGGTCCTAGCCATTATAGTCACGGCTCCAGTTGGAGCCGTGCTAATGGTTCGATTGGCTCCACTATGGTTGCAGAGAAGTGAACCGCAAATGGACAACCAGATGACAGTATCCGCCGGTGGACGCAGTAACAGGGCAGTTAGGGATGCAATATGTCCCGTCACGGTGGGAATAAATACAATTACAGCCACCCCGGCGATAAACGAGCCGACCGAATCCCATGTTACAAGATAGCAGTTTTGCTCTTAATTTGTGATTAACCCAAAGCTACGAACTCTAATTGTACTTTAATACTTATGCAACGTAAATTTGAACTTAATTTATTACTGGATTTACAAATGATACTATTTTAAGGACAAAGCTCTTAATTTGTTTTTAATCTGTAGTAAACTTAAATAAATATATTTATGCTATACAAACTTTTTTGGTTTTTGTTTGCTTTTGTACCAACTTGATTTACGTTTTTGGAAATGTTTATGGTGGCCAAACGACTTTCCAAATCACTTAAAATAATTCTTTTTTCTTGTTTTAAAATACTTTTTAATAATTTGTAGTAAATTAAGTTTTGTTTTTAAAATTCTTTAACTTGCAACTTAAATTATTAAATTCAGTTAATGTTCAATAAATTTATTATTAAATATATTAAATTAATTAACTTGTTGGAGTAAATTTAATGTTAATCTATTCGAGACAGCACTTTGGTCTTGTTGTTCACGGGCAACCACATAGTGTAATATAAGTGTTGGGCGTATGTAACTTCAATGATGAAAACACATTTGTGGCTTAAGACAACTGATTGAAAAAAAATTCCCATTTTCCCATTTCAAAAAAGGTTATCTGCGATCAATTCTACATGCAAACGATAATGCATAAATTTTGATGAAGTTTTCCCGCCACTAAATGCTTCTGATATAATTAATTTCTGGCGTTCGCTACCTAGTTAACACTTCCCTATACCGGAAAAAATGCAAAAGATACCTAAGGCACTTTGAAACTACATAAAGATGTCAAGACCTATAATCAGTTTACCCATAAAACTGATTAAAAGCAAGACAAGGTCCCGAATAACAGACTCAAATTTGGAAAGCTGCTTGCAGCCATCAATTTACGACCAAAACTGACGAAAATTGCGCCAACCGAGCGAGCACAAAGTTTTCAACAAAGGGAAATCATTTTTGTTTTGGTATGCAATAGAAATTGTTGAAAAAAAAGCTACAATATTCTCCTGTTTCCAATTCCCATAGAATTCTCTAACTCTCCTATACGAGTTGAGAGAGCAGAAAACTCTAATTTCCAAGCTGATATTACAATCAGTGTTTCACTTCGCTCAAAGGTTTCTCTCTCTCTGTCTCTTTACATCTAACAATTTTGATACAGAATCAGAGCTCAGAACATACATCAATAACATTTCGAACAAACTCTCGATCTAACGGTGTGCTACCATAAAAGTGGAATTTTCTTTGGATTCGTATATGACCTCAAGTTCTAGAGCTCCAAAGTTTACACAATTATAAATCTACTTGCGCCTTGTCTATCTCTGTCTGAAAGAAGTAGCCCGTAAGGTATATTGCTGTATAGGCCTCGCTCCCAATGCTTCATTTCACTCAAATATTTCTCATTCATTTTCTCTTTCTCTCTTTACATTCAACAGCAGTGGTCCAGAAATTTTGTTTTCACAAAATTTTCTTATTGTTGAGGTATTATTGTACTGGGGTCCACTTGCTGGAAATCAGCATAGGCCAGAAATTGGCCCTTGGCTCCCCATGTGTAGTACTATTGTTTAGATGGTCCATCCTGTCGTCCTACAGAAGCCAAGGAGTTCCCCCAGTTCTGTGGTCGCCAAGTGTTCCAATTCTGTTACGCCAGTACACCTCAGCCAAGTAAGGCGTTTGTTTGCCAGCCTCGGGCAATCTAGGAGGAAGTGTTCTGTACTTTCTTCCTCCTCGCCGCAAGCTCGGCAGGTATCATCTGTTTGGATTCCTATTCGTTTCTCGTGTTGACCTAGAAGATTATGGCCTGTTAATACTGCCACCAACTGATTGAAAAATTTTTCCCATTTTCCAATTTCAAAAACAGTTCTCTGCGATCAATTCTATATGCAAACAATAATGCATAAATTTTGATGAAGTTTTCCCGCAACTAAATGCTTCTGATATAATTAATTTCTGGCGTTCGCTACCTAGTTAACACTTCCCTATCCCGGAAAAAATGCAAAAGATACCTAAGGCACTTTGAAACTACATAAAGATGTCAAGACCTATAATCAGTTTACCCATAAAACTGATTAAAAGCAAGACAAGGTCCCGAATAACTGACTCAAATTTGGAAAGCTGCTTGCAGCCATCAATTTACGACCAAAAATGACGAAAATTGCGCAAACCGAGCGAGCACAAAGTTTTCAACAAAGGGAAATCGTTTTTGTTTTAGTATGCAATAGAAATTGTTGAAAAAAGGCTACAATATTCTCCTGTTTCCAATTCCCATAGAATTCTCTAACTCTCCTATACGAGTTTAGAGAGCAGAAAACTCTAATTTTCAAGCTGATATTACTATCAGTGTTTCATGTCACTCACAGGTTTCTCTCTCTCTCTGTCTCTTTACATCTAACAACTTTCAGATCTCAACTTTCATCTAACAATCCAGAATCAGAACTAAGAACATACATCAATAACATTTCGAACAAACTCTCGATCTAACGGTGTGCTTCCATAAAAGTGGAATTTTCTTTGGATTCGTATATGACCTCAAGTTCTAGAGCTCCAAAGTTTACACAAATATAAATCTACTTGCGCCTTGTCTATCTCTGTCTGAAAGAAGTAGCCCGTAAGGTCTATTGCTGTAAAGGGCTCGCTCCCAATGCTTCATCTCAATCAAATATTTCTCATTCATTTTCTCTTTCTCTCTTTACATTCAACAGCAGTGGTCCAGAAATTTTGTTTTCACAATGTTTTCATTTCATTCATATTCAAAGCAGGAATTATACTTCCTTTTTTGTAATTGTCATCTTGACATCCTCAAAGCAACACCAAGGAAGTAAGCAATGTCTATAGGGGACGCTAAGGAAGATTTTTATGTCATACGATAATGAAACTTGCACTCAAACAAATGATCGAGAAACGGAGCTGGATGTGTTCGAATGGAAAGTATATACTCATAAGCATGTTGGTCCTGTGAAATCTACAACGTAATAAAGGGCCGTAAGAAATGTAAGATAATCAAGATATATGCCTAAGACCACAAGATGACAAAAGGTACGTAACATAGCAATTAGTGTCGATTACCCAAAAAAAACGCTTCGAGCCTGGGCATAAGGGAAGTATCTGGATAGATAAACAGGGAAATGATGGTATGGCATTCTGGGAGCTGACAGAAGACTCATGGTCCGAATACCAAGTTAGTAAACTACGTCGAGAGAACGTGATGATTGGAAACGATTAGTTCAGGAAGCTTAGGCCCGATGCAAGCAGTGGAGCCATAGATCAGGAAATGAAAAGTGTGTGACCTAAAGTTTAAAAAGACCAGTACCTGATCCCGTTTGGGGAAAAATAGGCGCATATCGAACGCCCATTTTCCCAAAAAATACGTACATATACAGTACCCATTTTTTTCCAGAGTTCTAAGTTCTCAGGTATGGTAGCGGAAAATGTTATGCACTGTATGCTTAAAAATGGACACCAAACAATATAATATAAACATCCGCTCTGACTCTTCAACGCCTTAAAATGTTCTATGTTTTCTACGCGTCTTATAAATTCAGTGTTGATCTTAATAAAAAGACCAATTGATTCAGTTGGAGATCAATTATGATGAAATTTTCTTAAGATTTTTCTGACTTTTTATTGATTTTAGCTAACATTCATGTTATTATGGATTTTATTTTTGGTAATAAGTCCACCATCCACAGATTTATGACTTGATTTCTGAAAATTTTCCGTGTTTTTTATCTAGACCTCCACGCCCCTCTGATGGTATTTCAGGATTCCTAAATTTTTCGTTTCTCCTCTCTTAAGTTGATGCCCTCCGTAACATATTGAATGGACTATTTCAAATATGTTGCTTTATAAGTAACAATAACAAATCACAATACTCTCCGCACTTTCGATTGAAATTTTATATCATCAACATTTTAGTAGTGTTCGCCACAATTTTTCATGTTTCACTGTTCCTTTAATTCCAAAAAAAAAAACTTTTCGTCCATCAAGTTGGCTCGATTTGAGGGCTTTGTAAAATTTGTATGCACATGTTATCTAATGCGGACACCTATCCTTTTTGAGTGCCAGGCTATTTTCTCAGAGCAACAATCTGACTTCCGAACAGACTTCTCTAGAAAACAGCCATCTGATACGGGTCCTTTGGCAACAATTTCAGTCAAATCGAATCGATAATTAGAATCGACAGTGGTGGTCAATGTCTATTCAAATTATCAATTCGATTCAATGTTAATAATGAGAATAGACATTGGTTATGGACACCATTCTGCAAGTATCTTTGCAATTATAATAGTGTGATTCTGACATGAAAGTTTTCTATGTTAGTTAGTATGTGTTAGTATCTACAGGGTGTGCTTCCTGTTTACATTCCAGGGAAAGCCGAAAAAATAGCTTTGCTTCTGTCAAGTTGTTTTAATCCTTCTCCAATTTGGGTTGTTTATTTTTTTAATTTTTGGTCTAAATCGCTCTAGTGAATTGGTAGAGGCTGCCACATCTACTGGAAAGAAATGAAATTGATCTAATTAAATCAATAACAATATTAGATTTGGTTTATAAGCCTCCGGTCTTGTTTATCAAAGGTAATTCAGTCAATAACCTCGTAAGGAAACAGCACTCGATGTCATCAAGGAAGATTCGCTCACAATCACTGGGAAAGATCAATCAATAGCAGTCAAAAATTGATTAAAGCAAAATCAAATTTAACACGCAAAATTGAAAGTAAGTAGTTTTCAGCGAAATTTCGCAGAAATGAAACCAAAATTTTAAATTTAGTTGATGTTCGTGTGTGAAATGATCTCTGAGCTTATATCGAACTTTCAACTAACACTTTTGTCCTTTGTTTGTTCCTGCGGTACAACCAAAGAAAGATCTAGGAAATAAAAAAAGTGAGAAATTTTTTACAGTTTTCATATTTTTAAAATTACAAAAAAGAAAAAAAAATAAGCATCAAATTCTGACTTTTTTCACACAAACAGGAGTAAAAGAATCAGATTTATCCTATTGGTTGAGCTCTTTTATTGAAGCTTTTTGATGGAACCTTTAACATGTTCAATATTTGGTATCATTCGATGGAAAATTTTGTAACATTTAACAAATGGTTGAACTTTTTTGAATAAGATTTATTTTTGCCTAACGTCTATTTTTGCCTTACGTCCAGAATATTTTCACGTTTTGCAAACCAACAATTTTGCAACACAAACTCGATAACTTTCACTATAATCCTCATTTTGGTAGGATTCGAAGGACGATTTTGGGACAATTTTTGGAGAAGTTTTTTGGAGCAGTAAATTTATTTTCAGCAAATACTCTTTTAAGGGCAGAAAATTGTTTTCCAAAATCTTCATGTCTCAAAAATTGACCATAAAGGATCTCCAATTGCAGAATTTTTATCGTACCATTATTACTCACTTATCAATCAAACTGTAGTATAGATCGAAGTACAACGATTAAATTCGTAGTGACCCGGAAACAACAACTGCCTGTTCTACATGGTATCAGTATCAAGTATAGTATTAACGCGAATACTCCTTTGAGTTTCCACTGATGACTTTATTAACTTCTAGGACTGTTTCAGGACTCAGAAACATTAGTGAAAGATTTTTTTTTTCAAATGAACGTATATCACCATAAGGAGGGAGAAAATAAGAGAATGAGAGTGCGTAATTCGTAACGTAGAGGTATCGGATTAGATATATCCCTTTGAACATACGTGAAGACCCAATCGAGTACGTTAAGATCGAAGAATGGACAGTTGACATATTTTCTGAATCTCCAGTCCTTTATCATTATGCCAACCTCTTTTATGGAATAAGATAGATGATTCTCTGATCCGTTTTAATGTGAATGTGATTTAATGTTTCATGGGATGTTTAGTTTGATTTGATTATGTATATAGTCTTTGTCTGAACAATAGCTAACAGATTTGTTTATGATGTTCTAGAAATAACTAAGCAGACTTTGTAGGAAAACTTATTGAATAAATATAATTCGCGATTAAATGACGTTAAAAAATAATAGACAAAGGACCAAATATATCCCACGAAGCCACTTGAAACGATATTTTATCCTTTCAAATCACAGAAGATCATGGTATGTGCTTAATGATGAAGCAAAAATGTGCATATTCGAGTTAATATGTTCATCAGTCTTTGAATTGAATTCCTTCTTTAGCGGTAATTATAGACAACCGACAC
The DNA here is from genome assembly GCA_954870665.1 of Stratiomys singularior. Taxonomy (NCBI): domain Eukaryota; kingdom Metazoa; phylum Arthropoda; class Insecta; order Diptera; family Stratiomyidae; genus Stratiomys; species Stratiomys singularior. Next base: position 17,391,484 of record OX940877.1, read on the forward strand.
TAATGGATAACGAAACAAAAATGGAACCTTCTTTCCAGATAAAATTAGACCTCACATCAACTAATTTCTGCTTCTCTGAAGATCATTGGTTTTTTCCTGCCTTGCATAAGTGAAAGTTTATAGTTCTAAGAAAGCATTAAATTAAAAACCAGAATAAATACCCTTGAAATTTTTCATTGTTTTTGGAATGCATGCACATCGAAAAGAATTTTTTATCTTATCAAATTATTTATTAAAATACTCATGCGTGAATCATACAAACATATTTCCACAAGACTTCGTGTGAATCCGTATAACACCAGTGTATACTTACTGCAATGCATTTAATACTTTCTTATTTATAAATTGCTTAAAAATTAGTCCTTATAAAAATAAATAGTGAACTACATATACAAAAATCACAGCCAATATTTGCGTCGCATCTGCATCTAATCTGCTCACACCAGATCTGTCGTAGAACATTCCCTGAGAATTTGATTTTTCGGAGCACATTTTATTCAGATGCATTGTGGGTCCAAAACAGCCAGCATAGCTCAGCACATATGGAATATAATTTTGTTCAAAGACACCACGTATCAAATGAGATCCTGGGCCGGTTGCATACACAGGGACATCTTCACCGCCATGCGTTTCATCGTTCAATGGAAAGGCAGCCAGGTGCCGGTAGTTTGGTGCATCCCTTTCAACTGGATCAAGATTTTGAACGCTGATCCACGTACCAAAATTTCCAGCTGTTCGATTCGCTGTTTCATTTAATCGATGATAGTAAAATCCAGGACCATTGGCGTATGTGATTGTTTCATATGGTATGACGTCTTTCTTATTTCCGAATCCAAGAATGTCGTTTCCTCGTTTCGGGTAGCCATTCAACGTCATTGCATGGGAATGGTCAGCTGTTACTATAACCAAAGTTTCTTTAGGATTGGTTCTATTCAATACTAGACCGACAGCTTCGTCCATTTCGAGAACTTCTTCAAACGCTGCTTTTGCATAATTTTGATGGTGAGCTTGATCAAT